>CM066319.1:148849982-158849982 GCA_033807775.1 Saussurea involucrata
TTAAACTAATAAGAACCAGTATTTCACTTTATATATAAGAAACCACCGCGTCATTTTTTGTTGTTATTTTAGCCAATGCACAATTATACATTTCAAAGACGTAGATGACCAAAACAAAATAACAGTTCAAAATTTTAAAATACTAAAAATCAAAAATCATTTTCTTAAGAAATATTAGACAGGGTTAAGATGAAATATATTTCCTTGGTGGTTATCCGCGCATATTGATAATTTTGTTATGAAAAGTTTAAGATGCATCAGTAATCATTCTGCTTTAAGGTTATTTAGAAATCAAATAACATTTTCCACAATGGTACCTCATACATCCACTTAAAATTTCATTTTTTTCTTAATTTTTATATGGATAATCTTTTTGCAAAAGAAAAGTCAGCTAAAAATATGTTTAGCCAATGAACCATTTTACTTATTAAAGATATAGTATTATTATATACATAAAAAAGTGATAAAATAAATTAAAAGATTGATTCATGTAACAAAACTATTGATTTATAATCATTGTTACCTTACAATTCGTCAATTAGCAATTTAAATTATCTGTTAACATTGATTAAGTTATTGATTATATAAAAATAAATAAAAATAAAAGGTACTGATTTACAACATTTCTTACCTTACTAAAAGAATAAAGTTCATAAACAATAAAAATTAGTATTAATAAAAATTTGATTTATAAGCATTTTTAGTTTACCAAAAAAACAAAAATAGTTAGATTTATATATTGGTTGTTTAATGTTTAATTTATATATTGATGTTATGTAACAACCCAGTCTAAATAAGGCATACATAGCATTTAAATTTAAAGAATTACAATACTGGGTCCCAAAATTTCTTTACATCTGTCTCAAAACTTAGGTTGGCGGAAACAACCTATACACAACTGAGAATATACTAGTTTCTATAAGTGTCAGTGGCACTGCCTCTATCTGCATCTGTACTCTACCCTGCTCTTGCTCACTTACCTGAGCCTCCTACTATCTGCTTACCTGAAAAAGTTTAGTTTGGAAAATGCGAGGGTTAGACCATGAGGTCTAGTGAGCTCCCTCCTGACAGTTCTCAAATCATTTAAAAAAACAGTTTATAACTTTCAAGCATCTTTACATAAAACATTCAAGCATCTTTGCATAAAACATTCAAACATCTTTACATAAATCATTCAAGCATCTTTTCATAAAACTTCCATGGATAAATCCGCTCCCGTAAATGGCACCTTGAAGTTACTCAAGAGTGACAACGAGTCAGTCTCACGCTGCCTTGCTGAGTCACTCCTCACATGGCATAAACGGGTCACTCCTCCCGGCATGAGCACCGGCGGGTCTACCTCCCGACTTAGCCAATTTACGTCTAACACAATGTATGCATACATCTCATATAACTTTCAAACAAGTAAAAATCATGTAAAATAACATGACATTTCTACTCAATCACTTACTTTGAAAACACGTATAAAATCACGTATTTTAGTTAGAAAAACTCATCTGGTTTCTCGCTTCAAGACTTCTTACTTAAGCTTCCGGTCTCAAAATGGAACACCTATAATTTTTAGGAAACGTATGTCATAAATCTAACGATTGATATCTGAGTTTTCTTCCAAACATAACCCAAAATTATCTAAGATCGATAAGCTACACTTCTAGTCCAAAAATCGGGTTTCTAGACTCTGCTTACTTTTGGCCCAATATAAATTAATTCCGGATCCCAAATGAAATTCATTCCGGGTCCACGGCCCATTTAAATGAATTACCGAATCCATTTCTAAAACATTACCGGATCAATTTCCGGTCCTTGATGTTAGCCCAACTCCGGTACACTTTAAACTCCGGATCCGCTATAAATGAAATATGGACTCACGGCCCAAATGATATAATACCGGATAATTAATAAATTATCGGATCTCTTTTAGGCCCAAAACAAACAATATCGGGTCCTGCTATTTATTGGCCCAAGAAAAGAACTCTCGGATCCTTTAAAAATGTCAATACCGGATCCACTTATAGCCCCAAAATTCCGGATTCCAATTTCGTGGCCCAAGTCCGGTTCATTGCAAATTAATTCCGGAACTACTTATGGTCCAACCCAAATCACACGCTGCCCAATATAAATTAAATCTTCGAATTTGCATTTAAGATTCCGGACCGACCCAATTATATGCCAATTCCGGATCCACCTATTTCAATACCGGAACACGTGTCTAACCAACTTCCGGACCTTTGGTTTTATTTCCGGATCCACTAATTGATTAGTATCGGATCAGTGGTTATTAATGTAATAACCGATAATTTTTTTATTGGAAAAGATTAAGTTTTGTGGGAATTGTTGTAAAGTTGAAAGTCCATGGGCTGAAGCGTAATATGTCAAAAGGGTATAAAAACTATTAAATAGAGCACAAAACCCTAGAGATCAATCATTTGTGCGTGTATGGCGGCTGGGGTGAGAGCAGAATAAGAAGAAGATGGCTTCAATCGATTTTGGGAAGAAGGAAGAAGAAGATGGTTTCAATCGTTTTGGGATTTCAAGCAATCAACACAAGGTAATTCATACCCTTTCTTAGTAATCTTATAATTTTAGTGTTAGAATGCCTGGACAGAAATGGAGAGGTATGGTAAAGTGATCGACTCATAAGAGTAAACCTATTACAGCTTAATAATCATGTTAAAAGAGTTAATAGAGCTGGAATAATCTCTTGGTTGAATAAGAGACTTAATAATCGTTGAAGAGGGATTGATTTTCAGTATTTATGTTAATCAGTATCGCATCGCCATAATTTTTTTGCGAGGTTCCGGAATGTAAATATAAAGATCCGGAATAGAAACTTAATGTGTTCCGGAACTGGGGTTTATTAATGCGTTCCAGAATCGGGAATAAAATTAAAGATCCGGTATTATTTATTTAACAGATCTGGAAGTGGGCTTCACATATTGCGGATCCGGAATCCACATGGGATCCGGAATCGGTTGGATCCGGAATTCCCATGGGATCCGGAATGGTCCTAGATCCGGAACTCACAAGGAGGATCCGGAATGTTGAAAGGAATCCGGAAGGGAGTCAAATGGGAACCGGAGTCCCATTTCCGGAAGTTGGTCATTGTGGATCGGTGATCCGAAATCAAACAAGGATCCGGATTTGGTCTTTTCTGTTGGGCCGATTTATATGGAGATCCGATATCTAATTTATTTAGAACCGGAAATGGGGTAAATTAAGGGATCCGGAATGAAATAGAAATGGACAGGAATTTGCTTTGACATTGGGTCGTGGGATTATTTTAGTTAATTGGACCTTAGTTCAACGATCCAGTAATTAAATTATTGGTATCCGGAAATTTATTTAAATGAGTTGATTGGGGTGTAACAACCGGGTTTTTCTAGCAAAATGTGAAAGTTTGGTGGTCATAGTCTAAGAAATGAAAGTTTGAGTTGGGGGACTCTTTGTGCAATTTTATGGAAGATATAAATGATTTCAAATCCCTAGGTTTCTATTCACTGAACATTCTCCTGAAATTAGTGTTGGCGGCTGAGAAGAAGAAGAGAAAAGAAAGAAAGGCGATCGTTATCGTTTTCAGTAGGAGAGCTCCTAATCTGGTAAGAAATCAACCCCCTTGTGTATTCTCTTCCATGTAAGGAATGTTTGGGTTGTTAAGTTTCTAATTGTTGTCAGTACGTGAACTGAGAAATCAAAATAAGGGTATTAATAGAGTTTTGACTCTAAACCTAATTGTTCAATGTTTAAATCAAGTTTATATGGATTTGTGGTTAAGGATTAGTTTGTATCAATTAATGAAAGAGGAATTTCTATCGGAATCATGTAGTGTTAGATTATTGGGAAGAAATTTAGTTTCTGGACTGGATTGTATGGCGATACGGAACTGTGTTAATTTAATCTTAAGATCCGGAACCAAGCCTTGTTCCGGAATGGTTTTATTTTTTTGTGATACGGAATTGGGCCGGAATGAGGTGTGATCCGGAACCTAATTTAAATCCAAGCAGTTCCGGAATTTAGAATAAGAAGGGGCTAGATCCGGAATCCATATTGTTGGATCCAGAATTAATGCCTGGTCCGGAATTCATGAAATAAGGGGGGTGGGGCTGTTACGGAATGTTGAATGACCCGGAATCCAGTTTTTCACGTGGGCTGATTTAAGGAATTGGGGCCTAGTTATTTAATCGGTGTGTGTGTATGGGCCGTGGATCCAGGGTGATGGTGGGCCTAGAGTGGGATTCAATTTTATTTTAAATAAATTAAATTAGGAACTCATTTATTTGTTTAGTGTTCCATTTATTTATTTTTTTACTTAGGCCGAGAGGTTAGAAATAGCTTAGTGGATCTATTTTGATATAGTAAAATGTTGGAATTCATTAGTTGGGCCGAGAATTTAGAAGTTGTTTATTGGATCCGGAATTTAATTATTTTAGAGTCCGGGACTTGGGATCCAGTGTTTATCCGGCTGAGACATTTCAAGTTAGTAAGATTCAGTAGGATCCTGTGTGTGTCTTACCCGGTATGTGTGATGGGTTTAATTGTAGGTGTGTGTAGAGATGATCGGTGCGAGTAAGAACTTCTAAGCAGGACGCCATGCGAGTCTTTCTAAACCTAAATTTTATGAAAGTGTGTTTAATGGTTATTATCAAACTGTGCGCTTTTCAACTATTTTATTTCAAATAAAGAATAAAGTGTGTGGTATGGTTGTTACTTAACAGTGTGCTTTTCAACTGCTTCTATTTCAAAGCAAAGATTAATATGTGTGATTTATACGTGTGTGACCATGCTCTTCTTTGGTGTAAAATGGGGTGTGTCCCATGATAATTTTATATACATGAATTTGTTTCATATATGGGCGGTGTGTGCCCAGTTGCGCTGTCACGGTGTGTATGATTATAGCGTATGTGTGCCTTTTTGCGCTGTCACGGTGTGTGTGACTATAACGTATGCCAGTAGCATGTGTCAATGTGTGCATATCATCTTAGTGTGCTTGTTATGATTGGTTTAAATGCTTTCATAACTGATTTTTTTACTGAAATATTTTGGTGTGACTTGGTGTGGAGGGAACTCAGTAGACCTCATGGTCTAATCCTCGCTTTTCAAAACTAAAACCTTTTCAGGTAGACAGGTAGCCGAGAGCACGTTTAGAGATTTGACAAGACGTGGGTCGGAGCTTGCGTCTAGAAGGAATAGAAGAACTTCCTTTCATATCTAGTTAGAATTTCTCAGCTGTATTTAGGGTTATTTCCGCGAACCCTGTGATGTAATACTGGATAGTGTGACCATGTTGGGCCGTTTTGGCTTTATAAATTAAAGAGGTAGCTTCTATCTTGTATATTTAGAATTAGGATGTTACAAATGGTATTAGAGCCCTAGTTTAAGAGATTTAGGTGACCGGATGGGCCTAAACTTAAACTGTGGAGTAGGAGGACACAACTGAGATATAGGAAGCCTTTAGGGAAGACTTTAAACACTGAGAATTTAGGACGATGGTAGTGAGGACTTTCATGTAAGGTAAATTCAAATAATATCTGGCCAATGTCATTATGAATTTACAGGTGCATGGGGGTGCTTGATTACCGTTGTCCTGATTTTCATTAGTGTGTGGAGTGTGGTAATTAATGTGTGGAGAATAACAGTAGTGGAAAGTCTTAACCTTGTCATAATGGCAATGGTTAAGTGTGTGGTACCAAATTGTTCTTGTGTGATTGATGACCCTATCTAGAAGGGTGTTGTTTTAATGTGTGGGATAAGTGCCCGAGTGAAGTAGAATCTTTAGGGTTCTTAAGGAAAATATTGGTTGGAGGTGAGCTCCAAATCCCTGATGAGTCTTTATTCTAGGGGTTCCCGATGTCGGTAAATTAAGATCTTGAGAGTTTTAACTCAAGGATCGGATGATAGAGATGTGCTTCCTTACTCTCTAGTTCGTGGAAGAGTGACAAGGGTGGTCGAGAAATGATAGATGTATGGATTGGCAACATTAATGTTGGTTAACCTAGGTGGGGTTGAGGTGAAGCTGTAAATTTTACAAATTAGTAGGCAGGTGGTAACTGTGAGGATTGAACCTCTAGTGTGTAAGGGTGGTGTGGATAAGTTGGTGGTCACTTATACTTAGTAAGTATGTGAGGAATAATGATGATATGTTGCTGTGAGGGTAAGTGATGGACTAGTGTTGGTATGGGGAGAGCGTAAGTGGAGATCGTTGCTCGGGAGTTGTTTATAAGTTGTTCCAAATGTGGCAAAATTGTGTGTGGTGATGCATAGGTGTCTAAGTGACGTGTGGATTGTATCAGAGAATAAAGGAATAGGGTGGCAGTTGATGGCTAGCTAAGAGGGAATTATGTGCTCTTGGATTGGTTGGTTAGGGTGTTGTAGAAGATACGAAATCTTTGGGAATGGTTAGCTAATACTTGTATGTAAAGAAAATGCAAAGGAGTGAGTTAATATTGTTTGGGAATGAGTAAGTGTGTGGCCGCTTCGAGTATTGAGGGTCATTTCGAATTGACTTGTTTGAATCTATAGTAAGAGGCATGGTGAAACCGTTTGGTTATGTATAGTAATGAGATAGTATTTTCAGCATGGGAATTTTCGGAAGAGAAGGGCAAGTAATGTTGGTGGGCAGTGCTCCACGCTAACGTGGGGAGGTGAAGATAGTATGTCGGAACAAGTGAGTAGGTGGGAGGTAGTAAGCTTGACAGTAACACCGAAAGGTGGAGTAGTGTAAATCGCCATCGATAAGTGTGCGAACTTCTGGAAAGCGTATTGAGTAAGGAAATTGTGTATGTTTTGTACAGGAAAGAAGTGGATAAGGCAGTTGAATGAGTTAAGTTTGTAATGTTGTGAGAAATGTTCAGACGAATTGGTCGTTCAACGTTAAGCTATTGAAAAATAGTAGGGTGGGACCGTGGTTACTCTTCCCAGTTGTGGGGTGGTAACCGGAGTTATGTTTTTATGGCTGAGCGCACGTGGCAAGCAGTGAGAAATTGATGTGTCTTAGGATAGGTTTAATTCGGATAGGTGAACACTTTAACGATGGATCAAGGAGGTTCCCGCTTTTAGTTACGTATAAGCGAGAATGATGAAGTGGTGAGAACGTATGAAATGGTTGTTGAGCGGAATCCGTTTTGTCCCGGAGGAAAGTGAGGTGATTTATGTTTGGTAGACTCAACGAAGTGTGAAGGTTGGTTGATTAATGTATGAACTTGGGGTGCCCGATGAAACTTTGGAAAATTTATATTGTGTGACGCGCCCATATTATGAAGGGCATACGTTGGAAGTGTGGTGATGACGACCTTGCCAGGAATACAGGAGACAAGAGCTGACTTTTGTTATTCTTGAGCGAGATGGAGCAGAAGTTTACAAGTTAAAATTTCCCGAGGAGTTAAGAGGAAGCTTGAGAGGTAGAAGCGGATACGAGGTTCAGGTACCCGCATCTTTTCCAATGAGGAATTCCGGGGACGGAATTCTTTTAAGGGGGGGAGTGTTGTAGCAACCGGGTTTTTCTAGCAAAATGTGAAAGTTTGGTGGTCATAGTCTAAGAAATGAAATTTTGAGTTGGGGGACTCTTTGTGAAATTTTATGGAAGATATAAATGATTTCAAATCCCTAGGTTTCTATTCACTAAATATTCTCCTGAAATTAGTGTTGGCGGCTGAGAAGAAGAAGAGAAAAGAAAGAAAGGCGATCGTCATCGTTTTCAGTAGGAGAGCTCCTAATCTGGTAAGAAATCAATCCCCTTATGTATTCTCTTCCATGTAAGGAATGTTTGGGTTGTTAAGTTTCTAATTGTTGTCAGTACGTGAACTGAGAAATCAAAATAAGGGTATTAATAGAGTTTTGACTCTAAACCAAATTGTTCAATGTTTAAATCAAGTTTATATGGATTTGTGGTTAAGGACTAGTTTGTATCATTTAATGAAAGAGGAATTTCTGTCGGAATCATGTAGTGTTAGATTATTGGGAAGAAATTTAGTTTATGGACTGGATTGTATGGAGATATGGAACTGTGTTAATTTAATCTTAAGATCCAGAACCAAGCCTTGTTCCGGAATGGTTTTATTTTTTTGTGATACGGAATTGGGCCGGAATGAGGTGTGATCCGGAACCTAATTTAAATCCAAGCAGTTTCGGAATTTGGAATAAAAAGGGGCTAGATCCGGAATCCATATTGTTGGATCCGGAATTAATGCCTGATCCGAAATTCATGAAATAAGGGGGGTGGGGCTGTTATGGAATGTTGCATGACCCGGAATCCAGTTTTTCACGTGGGCTGATTTAAGGAATTGGGGCCTAGTTATTTAACCGGTGTGTGTATGGGCCGTGGATCCAGGGTGATGGTGGGCCGAGAGTGGAATTCAATTTTATTTTAAATAAATTAAATTAGGAACTCATTTATTTGTTTAGTGTTCCATTTATTTAATTTTTTACTTGGGCCGAGAGGTTAGAAATAGCTTAGTGGATCTATTTTGATTTAGTAAAATGTTGGAATTCATTAGTTAGGCCGAGAATTTAGAAGTTGTTTATTGGATCCAGAATTTAGTTATTTTAGTGTCCGGGACTTGGGATCTAGTGTTTATCCGACTGAGACATTTCAAGTTAGTAAGATTCAGTAGGATCCTGTGTGTGTCTTACCCGGTATGTGTGATGGGTTTAATTGTAGGTGTGTGTAGAGATGATCGGTGCGAGTAAGAACTTCTAAGCAGGACGCCAGGTGAGTCTTTCTAAACCTAAATTTTATGAAAGTGTGTTTAATGGTTATTATCAAACTGTGCGCTTTTCAACTGTTTTATTTCAAATAAAGAATAAAGTGTGTGGTATGGTTGTTACTTAACAGTGTGCTTTTCAACTGCTTCTATTTCAAAGCAAAGATTAATACGTGTGATTTATACGGGCGGTGTGTGCCCTGTTGCACTGTCACGGTGTGTGTGATTATAGCGTATGTGTGCCTTTTTGCGCTGTCACGGTGTGTGTGACTATAGCGTATGCCAGTAGCATGTGTCAATGTGTGCATATCATCTTAGTGTGCTTGTTATGATTGGTTTAAATGCTTTCATAACTGATTTTTTTACTGAAATATTTTGGTGTGACTTGGTGTGGAGGGAACTCACTAGACCTCATGGTCTAACCCTCGCTTTTCAAAACTAAAACCTTTTCAGGTAGACTGGTAGCCGAGAGCACGTTTATAAATTTGACAAGACGTGGGTCGGAGCTTGCGTCTAGAAGGAATAGAAGAACTTCCTTTCATATCTAGTTAGAATTTCTCAGCTGTATTTAGGGTTATTTCCGCGAACCCTGTGATGTAATACTGTATAGTGTGACCATGTTGGGCCGTTTTGGATTTATAAATTAAAGAGGTAGCTTCTATCTTGTATATTTAGAATTGGGATGTTACATGGGGCCATAATGATTCGGAATTATTGTATACGCCGGTTGGGCCGTTAAGTGAAATCTAGAACCCAAATACTAGGATTAGGAGTGTAACTTATCAGTTTAGGATGATTTTGAGTTAGGTTCGAAACCAAGCTCGAATAATAATTCAAAGATTTATGTTATGCATTTCTTAAAATTATAGGTGTTCCATCTAGAGATCGGAAGCCTAAGTAAGAGGTCGTAAAACGAGAAGAACATGTGAGTTCCCTAAACCCTTTTTACACGAAATGAGATGCTAAATATTTTACTGATTATGGTTCATTTATGAGCATGAATTGTTTACCAACTGTTACGTATGCTTTCCATGAAAAGTATGTTTTTAATTAAAGGACTATTTAGCAGCATGAATTGTTTTATGAAGATTTATAAAGGTTTCACGTTTCATGATTTGTGATGAGCTATGTGTATGTTATGTGGAGTCGGTCTGCACAGTGGGATCTAAGTACCTCGGGATCCGACGATCCCTTGGGCAGTTGTGACGAGCTTGTAGGAGGGAATTCGTTTCCTTCCTACTCGGATAGAGGGGAGTCTGCTTGGGCCCCGATCGCGGTTATCTAATGAGATCCTTGAACACTGTGCAGTACCATGATTTATGCAGTATGTGGAGACTGTTAATGACTTTTATTAAAAATGTTTTATATACTGTTGTTATATGATGATTTCTGAGGAAATTCACTAGACCTTTTGGTCTAACCCTCGCTTTTCAAAAACTAAACCATTTTCAGGTAAGCGAGTAGTAGAAGGCTCTGGCAAGTGAGCAGGGCAGGACTTAAGACTAATGCAGATAGAAGCAGTGCCACTCATACTGTTAGTAGTTAGTTATTCTCAATTGTGTATAGGTTGTTTCCGCTAACCTAAGTTTTGAGATAGATGTAACGAAATTTTGGGACCCAGTATTGTAATTCTTTAAATTTAAAGCCATGTATGACTTATTTTAGTCTAGGTTGTTACAATTAAGGCCCACTTTCAGATCCCATGTATGGCCCAATGAAATAAATTGATTTGGTTCCGGATCTAGTGCTATACTCCGGATTCATTTCAAACTACCGGATCTCATTTAAATAGCTAAGTTCCGGATTTCATATATAAAAGCCCATTCTGGAACTTACTTTCAACTCTGGATCCACTCAACTCATTTTAAATTCCGGATCATTTTAATTTGAGTTCCGGATTACTTAAATTCCGGATCTGCTATCATTTACCAATACCGGGTCTTATTTATTTACCCACAATTCCGGAATCTCGTGATAAGCGATGCGATACTGATTAATTCATTTCAAATGATTATTAAATCCCCTTTCTCAACAAAAATGAATATTTCTAATACCATTAATCCGGTTATGATAATTAATTAATCCCTTAATGCTTCCCTTTTCAATTTTTAAGCAGGAGCTCACAAATAAACCAAACATCCAGCAGAACTCTAAAATTAAGGGATGAAATTAGGGATTACCTGTTAAAAACAATGTAGAATCTGATTCCAATCCCCTTTCCTCTTTCAGGTTTGTAGAACGGTGATGCTTTCTCTTCCAATTTGAAATTAAACGAATTTCCTTCTCTGCTTCTCCCTCTCTAAGCCGCCACACACACATGTGAAAAGTTCCTAGGGTTTTGAGTCCCATTTAAGAGTTTTTATACTCTCTCAAACTTTACAGTTTGGCCCCTGAATTTACAACTTATCACATTCCCCTACAAAACTTTTAATCTTTTCAAATAAGATATCCGTTATTACATGTTAAAATCATTAAACTTAGTTGAAATCATTTTAAAATAAGCCAAAAAGAATAATATACATTTAACTTAATCATTAAACTTGGGTTTGACTATATTTTGCCTAACATCATTTTACAATTTTCATCAACATCAATAAATCCTTTATATACACATCTTCATCACCTAGTTTTTCATCAACTTGGGTTTAACTATATTTTGAGAAAATTCATAGCCTCAATTCCTACTACACCGTACACCGTTGGATGTGCTTGTTTCTTAATATATAATAGATAGATAATAAACAGATATAAACAAATATGTATTATTATGATAAATTTATAAATATATTGATTATTCATAGTTGAGGAAAAAATAAAAAATTTATTAATTAATAAGCTTTTAATTACTCATAGTTAGTACAAATATGATGTAGCGTTCTATTAACTAATATTTCATTTCAATTAAAATAAAAGATAATATATTTATTAGAACTTGATTTATAAGGATTGATATCTTACTGTGTATAATATTGAATGACACATAACTGATTTTTTAAATAAATTTTTTGATTTATAACCATTGTTACCTTACTAAAAAAATTGTAATCATTTATAAACATTGTTACCTTACTAAAAAAATAGACTCAATCAATAATTTTTTTGATTTATAAGCATTGTTAGCTTATTAAGAAAATACAAAAATTGAAATAAAGTATTTTATTTACTATTATTGTTAGCTTATTCAATAAAAAAGTTATATTTATAAACATTGTTAGTTTTGCCTATTAAGTTATGGATCATCTAAATTAAAAAAAAACTAATTTTAATTTAAGTCTAATTTATAAAAATTAAATAAAAATTATAAAATTTGATAAAAGTTTTAATTTATAATCATTGTTAGTTTAGAAATGAAATACAAATGATTTCTAATTTAAATTAAAAAAGAAAATGAAAAGCTTTTGCATTTAATGTGTTGAGATAATTTAAAAATAATTCAAAATTATGAGAAAAACGATAAATATGAAAGAAACCCTCTCCTTAACTCTCTCTCTTACATTCTTCTTTATATTGATATATTGATTGATGTTAGCTTATTAAGAAAATACAAAATTGAAATAAAATATTTTATTTACTATTATTGTTAGCTTATTCAATAAAAAACTTATATTTATAAACATTGCTAGTTTTGCCTATTAAGTTATGGATCATGTAAATTAAAAAAAAAACTAATTTTAATTTAAGTCTAATTTATCAAAATTAAATAAAAATTATAAAATTTGATAAAAGTTTTAATTTATAATCATTGTTAGTTTAGAAATGAAAATACAAATGATTTCTAATTTAAATTAAAAAAGAAAATGAAAAGCTTTTGCATTTAATGTGTTGAGATGATTTAAAAATAATTCAAAATTATGAGAAAAAATATAAATATGAAAGAAACTCTCTCCTTAACTCTCTCTCTTACATTCTCCTTTATATTGATATATTGATGATTATATTAATTTTTACTATGTTCTAAAAAACTCGCCGCAGAGCCGCCATGGCACGCCATGACACCAAGGCTTGTGTGTCACGCCATGTTAAGCCCATGACACGCCATGGATTATGTAACAACCCAAAAATCCAAGTAAGTTTTAGAGTTTGGTGGTCATAGTGTTATAAATGAAAGTTAACTTGAGGGACTAGATTGTAAATTTGTGAAGGGTATATATAGGCTCCAATCCCTAGGGCAGCCACCATTTGGCTGAAATCAGTATTTTTGGGAGGCTCTTAGTGTTGGCGGCTAAGGAAGAAGGAAAGAGAGAAAGGAAGAAGGTTGAGAAGAAATCAAGAGAGAAAGGAAGAATCAAACTAGCATCTGCAAGGTAATGTATCCCAATTTGTTCGTCTGATTAGATTAATGCTCCTCCTTCCTATTGTTATGAATCCTTAAGACTGAGGTGGTTGATTACTTGAGTTTTCACCATTTTCCCTTAAAATGAAGTTTTATGGGTTTTGTCATTCTGAATCGATTTTAAGAGATTAAAGTGGGATTATTTGGGTGTTTGGGGTTGGTGGATGAACCCTTATGGTTACCTAATCAAGCAAATGGCTAAAATCGGGTTAGAAATCACTTTTAAGAAATTTATTTTCGGACAGCAGTCGTATCCGGACACCTTCAATTCTTGATGATATGGTGATTTCCGGATACGGATGCTAGTGTCCGGGTAGAGCTCCATGGTAGTTTCCGGGTGGGGGTTTATCCGGACTAGTAGGGTATCCGGACTAGTATGGTATCCGGACTAGTATGGTATCCGGACTAGTATGGTATCCGGACTAGTATGGTATCCGGATAAGTGTAGCATCCGGACAAGTCAGTACCCGGAAACCATGTGCTGGACAGTAGGTTGAGCCGTTTTATCTAATGAGGATCTATTGCCCTTAGGTGTTCGATTGGGTTAGCTGGAAAGAGTCTAAGATGTGCGTTCTACGATAATCAAAGGTGAGTTCTCTCACTTCTTTTTATGACGTACCATTTTTACTGAATATGGTTCCTTTATCGAGCATGAACTGATTTATAAAAAAACTATGCATGCTTCCATGATTTACATGTTTACCCACAACACGAAAGATGTTTTATGTTTTCAAGAATATGGTTTCAATGTATGTGTATGCTATGTGGAGTCGGTTGCACGGTGGGGACGGGGTACCTTGGGGTCTCTGATCCCTTGGGCATATGGAGGTTAGCTTGTAGGTTGGAATTTGTTTTCTCCTACATGAAGGAACGGGGAGTCCATTTGGATTCCGGCGTAGACGAGAGGGTGTCTGTTAGGCCCGATCGGATTAGCTTATGCAGTTCCCTGAACCCCGTGTTTAACCTTGGATGATGTTATGAGAAAGATGTGAAAGCGTTTTCTTTATGAAATGATCTTTTTACTGTGATGCATGCTTATGGAGGGAATTCACTAGACCTTTTGGTCTAACCCTCGCTTTTCAAAAACTAAACCATTTTCAGGTAAGCGCACTATGGGTTCTTCTAGCAAGAACTAGGAGTGTCTGCAAGGAGGATTTGGAGACTAGAGCGACTCCAGAGTTTTGGATTCTACTGACTATAGATGTAGCTCTCGGCTGTGGATTTTAGACTTCCGCTGTCAAATTTTGTTTAGTATAGGAGAATTAATATTTATGGACAAGTTTAATTATGTAATTTGAATGCTTATTTCTCCTTGAATGCATGTTATGTTTTTGGGACGTTACAAATGGTATCAGAGCCTTAGTTTAAGGGATTTAGGTGACCATTAGGGCCTAAACTTAAACTATAAGATGAGGGACACAGCCGAGACATAGGATTGCCTCTAGGAACGATCACTATAAATGCGCTAGGAAATAAGGTGCCGAGGACAAACGTGTAAGGTAAGTTTGGAGTTACACCTGGCCAGTGTAATTATGAACTTACAGGTACATGTGCGTGCTTAAACTTACCTTATATAGCAAGATTATTGTGTCATGTCTAGCAAAGGTTAATTGTTGTCTTCTTTCAGCGCTAGTGAAATGGCCGGAAGAACCTTGAGGAGTAGGTCGGCACCTGCTGTGCCAAGGAATCAAGATGATGAGGTACTGGAGAATGGACCGGTGGAGCCGGCGAGGGCAACTGTTACCCGTGGAAGGGGAAGAGGTAGGGGTCGTGGAAGAGGTCGGGTAAGAACACCCCGTCGGGCTGCCACCCAAGTGGCCGGGGATGGAGGAAACCCGAACCTGAGAGCAACTCGTGCAACTAGGAGGACGAGGAGTGTGGAAGCCCCTGTTCATCAAGAAGACTCTCTTCAGGAGAGTTCCGCTTTTGCCAGGAGGGTAACTCAGCCAAGGGGACGGGGTCGAGGCCGCGGATCTACGTTCGTCACTCGAGAGAACCTAGCTGCTGAATTGGGTAAGATTCAAGAGACCTTGCAGGCCCTCCTCACCAAGCAGAACGAGTCAGCTTCGGGAAGCAAAGAAGCAAGTGAGAACCGAGAAAGCGTGGAGCTGTCTAGTCCACTAGTGACCGGTACTGGGAGTCACTTGAATTCAAACCCCCAAGCGGTGAATGAGTTAGTAGCTAAGGGATGCAATTTCAAGGCCTTTGCCTCATGCAAGCCCCCTACTTTTAAGGGCGAGTATGACCCTATCTTAGCAATGAAATGGGTGAAGGAAATGGAGCTAGTCTTCGATACTTGCAAGTGTGCTGATGGGGATAGGGTAATGTTTGCTCTGTCCATGTTGAAGTCTGATGCAGTCTACTGGTGGGAGGCCGAGACTGGGGGAAGGGGTTCGATAGCGGCTAAGGGAATGTTGTGGGAAACGTTTGTAGACAGGTTCAAAGCTCAGTTCTGCCCGCTCGCGGCAGTGAAAAGATTGGAAGAAGAATTCTTGGGGTTGGATCAGGGAAGTATGACAGTGAGGGAGTATACCACAAAGTTTATTGAGAAGTCTCGCTTTGCAGATTTGTACGTGCCAACGGAGGAACGCCGAGTGGAGCGTTTCATTCATGGACTGAAGGGCAGTATCCGAGAGCTAGTTCTTACAAGGAACCCCACTACCTTTCAGGAAGCCATTAATGCGGCCGAGATGATTGAAAAGGAGAAGGTTCGTCAGATGACTGAGAAGGGTGGTGAAAAGCGCAAATGGGATGGACCGGGCAAGGACTTCAGGAAAGGGAAAGTGTTTCGATCGGACAATCGTGTTAGTAAGGACACCGTCGGAAAACCATGTGTGAAATGTAACAGGGTGCATCGGGGAGAGTGCATGGCAGGTTCAAACTCATGCTACCGGTGTGGCTTGCCCGGTCACATGTCAAAGGATTGTCGCAGTGGGGGAAAATCTTGTTACGAATGTGGGGCTACTGGCCACATGCGTAGTGATTGCCCACACTTGAAGAAAGGGGGATCAGTTCCATTTGGTGAACGTCGGGGTGGGAAAGGAAATGACAAGGGAGCAGAACCAGCGCGTCCGAAAGGACGTGCGTTCCGCATGACTGCGGAGGAGGCAGAGGAAGTTTCAGATGTGGTGACAGGTACGTTTCTAGTGAACTCTCTTTGTGCCAAGGTGTTATTTGATTCAGGAGCAAATCGCTCCTTTGTATCGCATGCTTTTATGAAACGTTTGGGGGTGAGGCCTAGACGTTTGGAGAGAGCACTAGAGGTGGAAACCGCGAATGATAGTTGGGTATATGTTAAGGAAGTAGTAGAAGACTGTGTCATAGATATAGAAGGGAGGTTGGTGCCTACGAGGTTATATCCCATGGCAATGGGAGAGTTTGACGTAGTGTTGGGAATGGATTGGCTAGCTGCGAACGATGCGAATATCGTTTGCAACAAAAAGCTGATCAGGATCCGGTCACCTGATGGGAATACCATAGTAATCTATGGAAACCGCCGTGATAGGAAAACCAGCCTCATCTCCATGATTAGGGCAACTAAGTGTTTGAGAAAGGGGTGTCAAGGGTTTTTAGCATACGTGTTGGACGCCAAGAAAGAGAAGCGTGGGGTGAGCGATGTGCGTGTGGTAAACGAATACCCGGAGGTATTTCCGGATGACTTGACAAGTCTACCCCCGGATCGCCAGATCGAGTTCAGAATCGATCTGATACCGGGATCTGCACCGATTGCCCGCGCACCATATAGATTGGCGCCGTCCGAAATGAAGGAAATGATGACGCAATTGCAGGAGTTACTAGACAAGGGGTTCGTTAGACCGAGTACATCTCCGTGGGGAGCACCCGTGCTCTTCGTAAAGAAGAAGGACGGTACTATGCGAATGTGTATAGACTACCGAGAACTCAACAAGGTCACGATTAAGAACAAATATCCAATTCCAAGAATCGACGACTTGTTTGATCAGTTACAGGGAGCCAGTTACTTCTCCAAGATTGATCTAAGGTCAGGATATCATCAACTCAAGGTGAGGGAAGAGGATGTGCCGAAGACCGCGTTTCGGACCAGATATGGACACTACGAATTCCTAGTGATGCCGTTCGGACTAACCAACGCCCCGGAAGCATTTATGGACTTAATGAATAGGGTATGCCAACCTTATTTGGATCAGTTCGTGATAGTGTTCATAGATGACATTCTGATATTTTCAAGATCGGAAGGGGAGCACGAGAGCCACCTTCGTACAATTCTCGAGCTATTGAAGCAAGAGAAGTTGTATGCGAAGTTTTCCAAGTGCGAGTTTTGGCTGAGGGAAGTGCAGTTCCTCGGGCACGTGGTGTCTGAGGCGGGGATTATGGTGGACCCGGCGAAGATTGAAGCCATTCGAGACTGGGAGCAGCCTAGGAATCCATCAGAAGTTCGAAGTTTCCTCGGGCTGGCGGGGTACTACCGGAAGTTCATCAAGGACTTTTCGCGTATTGCCACGCCACTGACCTCTATAACAAAGAAGAATATCAAGTTCGTCTGGCTAGAGAAGCAAGAAGAAGCATTTCAGAAATTGAAGGACATGCTAAGTAGCGCTCCGGTTTTGTCACTACCGGACGGTTCGGGCGATTTTGTGGTTTTCAGTGACGCATCGAAGCTCGGCTTGGGTTGCGTACTCATGCAACGAGGTAAGGTGATCGCTTATGCCTCTCGACAGTTAAAGGATCACGAGACTCGTTATCCTACGCATGATTTAGAATTGGCGGCGGTGGTTTTTGCCCTGAAGATTTGGCGACATTACCTGTATGGGACGAAGTGCCAGATCTTCACGGACCACAAGAGTTTATGTCATCTCTTTGATAAAAAAGAGTTGAATATGCACCAAAGGAGATGGATCGAATTATTGACCGACTACGACTGTAAGATCGAATACCATCCGGGGAAGGCAAACGTGGTGGCAGACGCTTTGAGCCGTAAGGAACGAGGTGAAACCCCCAGGATTGTGGCCATGAGGGCTGAGGTCACATTCAATCTGTTAGCCGAAATAAAGAAATGTCAGGTTGAAGCGCTCAAAACCGAAAATCTTAAGAAGGAGAGAATGGTAGGGGCAAGCGTCCATGTTAGTGGAAGATAGTCGAGGGGTGAAATGTCTGAATGGGAGAATCTGGGTATCGAAACTCGGAGAGCTCCGAAAGCTGATTCTTGAAGAAGCTCACAAATCAAAGTACTCGATCCACCCCGGAACTAACAAGATGTACGGAGACCTACGACGAGACTACTGGTGGCCTGGATTGAAGAAAGACGTGGCCCATCTTGTAGAGACATGTATGACGTGTTCGCGTGTAAAGATCGAACATCAAAGACCGTACGGGAAGCTCCAGTCGTTAGAGATACCGATGTGGAAGTGGGACCAGATCACGATGGACTTCGTGACCCATTTGCCTAGAACTCCAAAGGGTTATGACGCCATTTGGGTGATCGTAGATCGACTAACGAAGTCGGCACACTTTTTACCTATACGAGAGTCTTACTCTTTGGAGCAGTTAGCAAAGTTGTACATCAACGAGATCGTAACCCGCCACGGGGTACCCTCGTCAATTGTATCAGACCGCGATAGCAGATTTACCTCAGCGTTTTGGAGGAGCTTTCAAAGAGAAATGGGTTCGCAGATCAAGATGAGTACCGCTTATCATCCTCAGACCGACGGTCAGAGCGAGCGAACGATCCAGACGTTAGAGGACATGCTAAGAGCGTGTGCTTTGGATTTCCAAGGCTCATGGGAAAAGCACCTACCGCTAATCGAGTTTGCTTATAACAATAGCTATCACTCGAGCATCAAGGCAAATTCCTTTCTGTGCCTTCTCTTTCTCTCCTAGCCGCCAAACACACACAAGAGAATGGCTCTTAGGGTTTTGCCCAACTTATTAGTTTATATACCTTCTAAACATGTTACACTTCAGCCCCTGGACTCTCATCCCTACAAAAATTCTCCACCATGTTAGTGCAATATGTCTTCATGGTTTAATATAGAAAGGTCAAAGTCAAAGTCAATGTATTGAGTTGTATTGTGTTGTTTACACCTTGTAATGTGTTTAGTATAAATAGGTTTAGTTGTGTGTTTGTATGAGAGACTCTCTTAGAATCACTCTCATTATTCATAACTCATATCTTAGAGAGAGAAAGTGCTAAACTCATATCTTGTATACAATGTGTTCTTGATCAATGGATGACGAATTCATATCTTCTCTATCTTGATTAGATTTTGGATTAACAATTGGTATCAGAGCACGTTATTGAAGATCTTGGATTAACAATTGGTATCAGAGTACGTTATTGAAGATCTTAGGGTTTAACACACCAAACTTAATCTTTTTAATTAAAAGAAAATCTCGGTTATTACAACACTTCCCCCTCAAAAGAATTCCGTCCTCGGAATTCCATTGCTGAAAAGATGCGGTACTTGGATCTCTTATCCGCTTCTACCTCTCAAGATGCCTTTCGTCCTTTATGATATTTCCACTGAACCTTTACTAATCGAACCTCTTTGTTCCTCGTTTTGGCGAACCTTATTGTCCACGGTTTCTATTGGTTCCTTGACATGAGTAAACTTCTCATCAACACTGATATCCACCAAGGAAAAATTTTGAGAAAAAATTTTATACTGAAATTTTTTCTATAGTGTATTTCATACATTTTAAGAGTTTTTCAAGAAAAAATTTTATATAATTTTTTCAAGATGAATTATCAAGCTTCAGGTAATCGTCCTCCGGTGCTAATCAAAGAATCAGATTTTGATCAATGGACGATTTCTTTTATTGATTTTATTTCGAGGAGAGAAAACGGAAATTTCATGATACAATCTTTCTCCGAAGGTCCGTTGATCATTTATAAACGGGAAGAAGATTTTTCTGAAGAAGAAATTAATCGAAAGAAAGCCGATAGAGACGCGGTATCCAATTTGATCTATGCAATTTCCAAACTTCCACACAAAGACTACAGTCGAATTGAATGTTTCAAAAACAATCCAATGCTATTGTGGAATGAATTAATGAAGCTTATGCATGGATCAAAGGTTGAATTCAAGAGAAAAGAAGAGAAGAAAGTTGAAAGGGAAGATGATAAAGAGAAGATTATCGAGCTTACAAGGAAATTGCAAGAGATGGAAAATCTTTTGATTATGGAAAGAGAAGACTTCAAGAAAGAAAGAGTGGGTCTTGTTAAAAGGGTTTCGGAGCTTGAAATGGCGTTGAAGTCAAAGACTAAAGAAATTGATGACAAGAAAGATGTTGAACTCAAATGTCTAAGACTTTCCAAGCAGAACTCAGATTTTCAGAAAGTCTTTCTTTAGAGAAGGAAAAGTTGGAAAAGGAAAGGATTGATTTTGAGGTTCAAAGGAAAGGGTTTGAAGCAAAGAATGCTAAGCTGACAGAGAAAATTTCTGAGCTTCAAAAAGAGTTAGATAAGGAAAGTGAAGAGCTTGAAAAGATGAAGAAAGCTGATTTTCAAGCCAGGAGCGTAAAGGATGATTTTTCTGTAGAACGGAAGATATTTCAGCAAGAAATTCAGAAACTCACGAAGAATTTGGCGGGTTTATCTACAGATATCATGAAGGAAAAGAGGGTGAATTGTAATATTCGGAAGAAGCTCGAGTTGATGACAAAGGAACGAAATGCCTTAAAAGACAAAGTGAGGTCGTTCAACAATTCCGAGTGTTTTTCAGAATGTCCGATGCGTCCTTCTAACATTTTCTACGAGCATTCTGTGGATATGTCTTCCAAATACTATGCTGATCTTCCTTCCTACAAAAGAGTCAACATGCAATGGAAGGTAAAAGGTAAATTTCCTGGAAAAGATGTACCAAAATCATCATTTCCAAATAAGAATTTTACAACGAAAGTTAATTCTTTTGTTAATTCTTATTGCGGAAATAATGATTTTGTTAATAATAATTATGTTCAATATTGGTATGGTACTTACCATTTTTCTTCTTATAGAGCTCCGCTTAACGTGTCAGGACCCAAGACTCGTTGGGTACCAAAATCTACTTAATCTGTTTTGCAGATTTAGAGACAAGTGTTGAACTCTCGGAAGATGAAGTACTTGTGCATTCAAGAAGATATTGAACATCACATATTTTTAGGGAGTTTATTATTTTTTTTATATACATGTGATTAATGACAAATTTTTTGGTATTTTGTAGGGGGAGAAAGATAAAAGATAATGGCTTTTGAACACATCAGTTCAAAACCCGCACTTCAACGGTAATGGCTTCTGAACAATTCAGTTCAGGACCCGTACTTCAAAGGCTATGACTTCTAAACAAATCAGTTTAGAACTCGTACTTATCAGGTGATGTCTTTTTGAACTTTAACTGCCATATCTTTTTGTTTCTCAATTCAAGTAATAAAAAGGTAACATTTTGTTATATTTTATGTCTACTAACGTTGAAAGTTTGAACCTTCACAGATTTAATTCAATGAAGTGAAATTCTTCAATTTTTCATTCAATGAATAAAATGTGTGTTAAGGATGATTTTACGAGCATTCTTGTATCGTCGGAGTTATATTTGTTTCTACTTTCGCTTCTAAAATAAGTCGAAAGGTCAGCGAAACATGTTTGAGATTTTGATACAAGTGCAAAATTGTGTAAATCTAGACTTATTTAGAATACAATGCTCACAAAGCCTATTCGTTTTAATCATGAATGGAAACGAAAATATGGGGGAAGCACTACGTTTTTGAACCAAGTGATTGAGATGCTATAAAAAAATATTATATATATATGTATATAATAAAATCCTTCAGTTTGATAGTCTGTGCCTGTGGCCTATCTGGTTTGGGAGATTAAGTCCCAAGGGGTACTCGTTACCTAGCCCCTAAGATCAACTGATCTGGGATTGGCTGACCCAAATCCTGCTATAGAACCAGGTAGAAAGCCATGTTCTACTGGTACAGATGGGATTAAGGTATATCGATGTAGCCTTTTTGGTTCGGGAGAGTAAGTTCCAAGGGGTGCTTGTCACCTAGCCCCTAAGGCCAACTGGTATGGGATCGGCTGACCCAAATCCTGCTATAGGACCAGTTAGAAAGTTACGTTTACGGTGTATCTTAGTCTTAATAAACTGTTTGATTATAAAAGATGCCAATGAGCACATAATAAAAGTTGCCAATGTGCACAATATGAAAAGATGCCTAAGAGCACACATCTCTTGAAACTTGGGGAAAATACAAAGTCGCGATAAACCTGTAAATTTGTGAAAATTCTGTTTTTGGACAAATAGTGTGAGTAAGAGCAAAGTATTCTTATAGGTTTTAGAGGTGCATTTGCTTGTTGCTAATCATATTTCGCATGCTAGTCCACCAAATAGATTTAATAAAGGAGTTGAAACTGAACATTTTTAACTTGATATGCAATGATGTCTTGTTTTTGAATCCAAACGCATGCATTTGATTTCACTTGATGGAAATATCTGTTACATTTCATTAAGTTGAATTTCTTTTGTTTGGTGTTCAAATGATTAAATGTTAGCAGTTATAAAATGTTGTTCAATGAATTCTATTTTCTTTATATAAGTTTGTTAAAATGTGCGCTTATATGATTTTTATGCAAATTTTCAGGGGGAGAAAATCATCTTGCTCTACAATTCTTATTTTTAGGGGGAGCAAGATCTTTCGTTTATGGGGAGATTGTTCGTGTTTTTCAAGGGGAAGAAATATTTTTGAAGAGGGAGATTGTCCGTGACTGAAATTGAAAAGATTTTCGATGCTCGTGATGCTCACTTTCATCGAAAAAGGGGGAGAATGTCTACATCAATTTCATGTCAAAGAAAGTTTAAAATCAAAGATTCGTTTTATTGTCAACGGGGAGATTTGTAGAAAGAAGATGTCGTTTCAAGAAATGATAGGGGGAGTTTTATTCTTCAAGAGTTTTTAAGAAATCGATTGATCATTTCAGTGATCTCTTTCTTTTGAACTCGCGCGTTTATGAAGATCGACACTGAAGAATGAAATTCTCAAGTCAATGGAAATGGGGAGAATTCTTCAAGAGTTTGAGGAAAATCGATTGATCATTCTGTGATCTCTTTTTCTTGAACTTGTGCTTATTTGTATTAAAAATCTTTGTGTGAAGATTCATATTCTCCTGCTCGAAGAAAGAAGTTCGTTATTTGCCGTTTGAAGATTGGATGACGTTTTGACTTTGACAAGCTTTGATGAAGTCCGAAGATTCAAGAAAGCTAAAGCTTGCTGATCGCATTTGTTTAAACCTTGAATCCAAGGGGGAGATTGTTAGTGCAATATGTCTTCAAGGTTTAATATAGAAAGGTCAAAGTCAAAGTCAATGTATTGAGTTGTATTGTGTTGTTTACACCTTGTAATGTGTTTAGTATAAATAGGTTTAGTTGTGTGTTTGTATGAGAGACTCTCTTAGAATCACTCTCATTATTCATAACTCATATCTTAGAGAGAGAAAGTGCTAAACTCATATCTTGTATACAATGTGTTCTTGATCAATGGATGACGAATTCATATCTTCTCTATCTTGATTAGATCTTGGATTAACAATTGGTATCAGAGCACGTTATTGAAGATCTTGGATTAACAATTGGTATCAGAGCACGTTATTGAAGATCTTAGGGTTTAACACACCAAACTTAATCTTTTTAATTAAAAGAAAATCTCGGTTATTACAACACTTCCCCCTCAAAAGAATTCCGTCCTCGGAATTCCATTGCTGAAAAGATGCGGTACTTGGATCTCTTATCCGCTTCTACCTCTCAAGATGCCTTTCGTCCTTTATGATATTTCCACTGAACCTTTACTAATCGAACCTCTTTGTTCCTCGTTTTGGCGAACCTTATTGTCCACGGTTTCTATTGGTTCCTTGACATGAGTAAACTTCTCATCAACACTGATATCCACCAAGGGAACAACCACATCTGCTTCTGCCAAACACTTCTTTAAGTTCAAGACAAGAAACGCTGGATGAACTCCCTTTAAATTCTGCGATACTTCCAACTTGTAAGCTACTGCCCTTACTCGTTTTATAATAACGAAGGTCCGCTCCTTATCGTCTGCATTCCTTGTAAGGTTACCATCATCTCAACTTCCAACATCGGTTCTCCACAAAAGAGACGTGCATCACACTATGAATTTCTTCTCAAAATCTCATCGAGTACTTCAAGATCGCGCACTATCTATTCAAATTTCATAACTTCGACGGATCCACAGACTTAGTCCACCTTACCTTTCTCTCAAACTTCAAGGCTCAAAAGCCTTAGGTTTTTCAATCCAACCAGCTCAGTTCTACTCGGTCACCCCAAACCGTTCTGATGGAAAACATAACCGTACACCATACATTGGAACCGCCCTCGGCGAGTCACTACTTTGCTATGTCGTGCCATCTTGTACTAGTTACTTGCAACCTCTCCGAATACTATACTCGCTTAAATACCACTAGAAAAAAATCCAAGGCCAACCGTGCCTCCATTTGCTTGCTTCCGTCCCCATGTCGGGACTCACGGTTTTACAACACGTCTACTTACGGTCTCTCATACCTCTTTACTTTCTTAAAAGAAGGAACTTGGCGAAAATTCCCCGCCACTACAACGAGAATCTAAAACCAGGAACAATCACTCACTTGACCACTTGGCACAAGGCCACCCTTGCACATCCCGACGAACTCACACCTAAGAGTTCCCTCCTCGGGTTACATGTAATTCTAGATCACCTCTTCCAACCGACATACGTCTATGAAGATCATATTCCCTTCCCGAATCACATCGGCTACAGCTCGACAACTAATTCATACGTTCTCACCTCTTCATCATTTCACACTTAACGTGACCAAAAGCAGAAAACTTCCACGATCCCTCATTGAAGCGTTCACCTATCCGAATTAAACTTATCCTAAAAACACACCAGCTCCCCACTGCTTACCACAAGCGTTTAGTCATATGTAGCATAACTTCGGTTACCCTCACTCGACAAGGAGGAGTAGTCATGCTCACCCAAAACCATTCTCAATAGCTTATCGCTGAACGACTAGTTCGTTTGAACATTTATCACAACATCACCAACTCAAACCCATTCAACTGCCTTTTTCCACTTCTTTCCCACACTTAAACATACACAAATCCCCTTCCTCAATACTCTTTCCAGGAGTTCGCACACTTATCGATGGCAATCTACATACACTACTCCACCTCTCGGTGTTACTGTTAAGCTTACTACCTCCAATCTACTCACTTACTCTGACGAACTATCTTCACCTCTCCACATTAGCGTGAAACACCGCCTTTCAAACATTACTTGCCTCTCTCTTCCGACCTTTCCAAATGCTGAAACATTCTCTCGATAAAATACACAACCCAACAGTTGCCCCAACATTTTAACTTGAGGTATTCAACCAAGTTATCTTGAACTGACTCCGGTGTTCGAAGCCACTACCCGATCTTGATCTCCAACTATTACCTTCTCAGACAACTCCTTCACACATAAGAAACAACTCACATTCTTTAAAGATTTCGCATCTACTACACCACATTTTTGACTAACCCATCCATCATCTCCTGTAAACCTCCAATGATTCCAAAATACACTTACTTAGCGATTCTCACAACCAAAAACACTTGGTTTCTTATTTGGGTAACCACCCGCTACCGCCCCGACATTCTATTACAATAATAGCCATACCACAACACCAACTTTCAAACCACATGCTCCAATGACTTGATTAACAAATCGTACATCTTGTCCGAAATCCCCGAAAAGACTTTCATCCGATGCTTCCTCTCTCTAACATCACATCACACACTGGCTGACACATTTATCTTGGCATTTGATGCCACTACTCAACCGTACATTCTCCACCCATAACATCTCACTGCAGACCAGGTCTCTCATGGTCATTCGTACACAACTCAAACTTACCTTCATGTTCTCCCGCATAAATAACCGAGTCTATCTTGCTACTTTGTCTCTCCCCAGCTCTAGTTGAACCATAACTCACAAGTTTCTAATTAACTCAAACATACTAATTTCTTGCTAGCTCTTTGCGGTTCCAAACCATTACATAGACAGGGCACATTTCCTCACAGATCGACATAATCTATACACTCACTTCGTTCGTGCTAAATACTTCATCCTTTACGAACTATCTACCTCATAAGTAGAACGCTTATCTAAAACAGCAGTCTTTTACTATCTTAACACCCCTACAAGGTGGTCCTTCAACTTTCAACCTTCTGATTCAAGTCTTCGGCCTCATACACCTTACACAGCTGCCGACTTCAACGTCAATAGTCGACCTGTTGATACTTCCTTAACCGATCATTCAACAAGGGTCCCTTACTGAACCTAATCCTTCCAACATATCATAATCAAATTCACATCCCGACGTCCTCATTTTCAAACTCGCTCGAGCAATGTCAATATTACAAGATCACCTTAAAACTCTCATTCGACGTCGAGGATATTTCATTCCTATTTCACCACACTACTCATAACGAGTTGCTATCACCAACACCTTGATGACTTCTAGTCTTTCCTCCGGACGCAACTGTCCTTTGGCAATGATATTTCCGGTCATCTATCAAGGGTACAGACCCTCATACAACCGACACTAAAGTCCACTTCCGACTCTTCCACTGCTCACCTCTCCTCTTGAGCATAAATACCGAAACTACAGACATTCTCCCCTGATTTGTCCAACACCTCTCCAATCTAGGAGTTCTTCCTTAGCTTAAAATGTAGTACTCTACGACCTAGTGAGTTCATAGCCTTCATGCATGACAACGCGATAAATAAATCATCACACTTTTGATCATTTTAAAGAAACAACACTTGGAAACAACTTGGGTACACACGACCCCAACATTCTCATAACTCCAATGCCCTGCACAACGATCTCGAGAATCGTTTGCATGCAACTTCCGTAAAACTTAATCTTACTCAACCAAAAAATATGTTGTTACGACAGAAATAAATATTGGATGAAAATCTTTTCATACGACAAAATTTTGAAAGGAATTACCGACACGAAGTAAACCAGTCGGTTCTCACATTCATTTATATAACTTCAACATGTCAATACTCATTTCTGGTTATAAAAGTTTGGCATTCAAACGTTTCCTTGACTTTTTGCAACAATTTAACTTATCATGAAAAGAGTGGAATATTTTGCAAATCGTAAACCTCAAGACTTCGTTGTGCGATGTAAATGGATTTGCATTTTTCTTTAAACATATGATTGCACACGCCGACTCATATTCGATCAAATTTGATATTTACACATTTACTTTACTTATGAACAATCTCATGTACACTTGTACGAACTCAAAGCATGAAACTCTACTCGCAATTGAAGGCTACTCACTCAAACAAGGTCAATCGCTTTACTCACGCAACTTATCATTGACACTCTACTTTCGACCAGTGATCGCCCTCTCGGCCTTGCAACAACTTGCTGTACATACATTCAACGGTCCACTTACTCAACCATTCCATACTATTTTCGCCTTGACCAATTCATCTCATATTATACTTCTACACGCTTTCAGTACTCTACAGAAATCTCTCTTCAATGATCCTGCCACTGAACAACTCGACTAAAGAGTCAGGGTTCTAATCCTCAGCTTGCTCTTGCATTGGCACATCCAAGATCTCGAGACTGCCCTTCCTTACCATCCGAATTGATCTATCCCACGATTTCTAGAACTGGAATTCTCCAGAAACAGGAGTCTTACTCAAAAATCTATCATTCATCCTCTTCGAATCCATGAAGATCTACCTCTAGACGACTCATAACATTCTATACAACATTTCTTTTCTAGGATGTATACATACATCACATCATAAATGATCCCTCATGATACTTCCCCAACAAGGGGTCTCGGTCTACCCCTCAGGGATCTTGCTGACATTCTAGATTACTGGAATAATAAGGCAGATTAAGCACATACATGTACCTGTAAGTTCGCAATTACACTGGCCAGGTGAAATCCCAAACTTACCTTACATGACCGTCCTCGGTATCCTATTAGTCCTATTTCTATAATAGTGTCCTCCTAACGCATTTCCTGATTCTCAGTTGTGATTTCTACTCCCAAAGTTTAAGTTTAGGCCCGTCCGGTCACCTAAATCCCTTAACCTATGGCTCTGATACCAATTGTAACAACCCAGTCTAAATAAAGCATACATAGCATTTTAAATTTAAAGAATTACAATACTGGGTCCCAGAAACTTCGTACATCTGTCTCATAACTTAGGTTGGCGGAAACAACCTATACACAACTGAGAATAACTACCTACAAAAGTATGAGTGACACTGTCTCCATCTGCATCTGTACTCTATCCTGCTCTTGCCCAATTACTCGAGCCTCCCACTATCTGCTTACCTGAAAAGGTTTAGTTTGGAAAATGCGAGGGTTAGACCATGAGGTCTAGTGAGCTCCCTCCTGACAGTTCTCAAAAATCGTTTAAAACACTTTATAACTTTCTCATAGCATTTCATAAAACTTTCACATAACTTTTCATAAATACTTTCACATAACTTTTCATAAACACTTTCACGGATAAATCCGCACTCGTAAATAGCACCCTGAAGTCACCCAAAAGTGACAACGAGTCAGTCTCACACTGCCTTACTGAATACTCCCTTCCATGGCATAAACGGGTCACCTTCCCGGCATGAGCACTGGCGGGTCTACCTCCCGTCTTAGCCAATTTACGTCTAACACAATGTATGCATACATCTCACATAAATCTTTAAACAAACTTTCATGCAATTAACAGCATATAAATAAAGCATGACATTTCTCATCATGTACTTACTTTGGAAAACACGTTTAAAACACGTATTTTAGTTAGAAAAACTCACCTGATGCTCTTAACGATTCTTCTCGCTTTACTTTTGATCTCCAAATGGAATACCTTATTGAGTGGATAAGATAAGCTGACTGAAACGTAACTCTTCAAACACAGACTTTCTGGACACAACTATCCGGGTACTACTATCCGGACGCTGCTATCCGGAATCTCTCTCAACTATCCGGGTACCACTTCCCGAACACGGCTTTCCGGATACTTACCGGATGACTAGACTTACCGGATAACTCTTACCGGATAACTTACTTACCGAATAACTCTACTTACCGGAACTGTCATTTTCCGGATCGATTCCGGAAACTTGGTCTAACCGGACAACGTCTCATCCGGATACATGCCCTATCCGGTCACTTTACTCTATCCGGACAGTATCCCATCCAGATACTTACCCTATCCGGTCACTTTGTCCGGGCACCTTCACATGCTTTCCGGACGACGTGCTGCTATGCTTATTGGGATCAAAATCCGCAAATCAAACTCTTAACCAACGAAAATGCGATACAACCAGATTAATAAGCATACTTAGACCCTTCCTTACTAACTCTTTGTTGCTAAAACACAAGGATGATTGTCTAAACCCCCATTAGAGCCTTATTTCAACTGTAAACTAAAAACCCTCAAACCAATCAACAATCTAGTGACCATCTAAAACAAGAATTGGAGTTTGGAATTACCTGAAAGAATCACTTGCAGAATCGAACTCCAAATCCATTTCTTCTTCCAATTTTGTTGATTGATGATACCTCTTCTTCAATTGCTCTAGAACAAATTCCTTTTCCTGCCTTCTCTTTCTCTCCTAGCCGCCAAACACACACAAGAGAATGGCTCTTAGGGTTTTGCCCAACTTATTAGTTTATATACCTTCTAAACATGTTACACTTCAGCCCCTGGACTCTCAACCTTACAAAAATTCTCCACCAAACTTAATCTTTTTAATTAAAAGAAAATCTCGATTATTACAGATTTCATCAAAAGAAATCCATTTATAAAGTGATCTATCGTTTTAAAAGTACTTATCACAAAAATGATATTTCTCACATGATTCATATTACATTCATTAAATGAACGATTTGTTTATTCTTAACTGATCAATCAAGTGCAGAAAACATGAAGATGCCCAAAGTAGCAACAAAGAAGCAATAAAAAATAAAAAAATTACGACTCATGAATCATGATGATGATTAAAAAGCAATAACGCTTAGTACTATTGCAAGTTTTGTTGGTAAACATGAACCGTGAATCCGTGATAACTATATTAAAATAGCAAGATGAAGAATCGTATATCAACTCATCAATAATTGTATGATTTGATCTGATCTTCTATGGTAAACAACATGAATGAGTTGTGTATATTGAACGAATTCGAGATCCATAACGTAACTGATTTTTGATTTCTGAATCAACGTAAGTACTAGTTTCCACGGGTTTTGTGCTTCAAAAGCAGCCAAGGAGTCGATCTCGTCGATTCTTCACCTGCTTTCTTCATCATTACAATCCCACCGCCGCTCAGGTTTTCCGATACGCCGCCCTGCGACGCCCGCTGTTGAAATTAACCCCGCCTCCCACTTCAGCCATCCACGCCTTCGACTTCCTTGTGCGTAAGTGAAGATAGCCGAATCACACTGATTTCTTGGAAGATTTTGGGTCGATTGTGGTAGCCGAGAGAGTCGAGATTGGAATTAGGGTGGGATGATGTTCTCTTAGATATTTTAGGCAGATGAGTGATTATAGGAAACTGATTATCGACATCTTATGGTTTCCTTATCTAATAATTAGAGATGGTTGATGATTGACAATATTACCCATGTGCATATATGCTTCCTATAATGTTAAACCGTTTTTTTAATTAGGAATTAAAAATCAGATTAATCATAGACATTGATTTTCATGATTAATGGTCCTAATAGGCCCCCCTTCTTTTGTTAACCGTCTATTTATTATTAACCATGTTAACTTTTTTGGACCAATAGGAATTAAGATAAGTTACTTGTTTGGTAGGGGTAGTTTAGGAATTTCATAATTTTAATTATTTAATGGTTATTTACTTTCCTAATTTCATGCACAAGATATTTTTGGTAGTTATTAATGATAATCTTAATCTTCTAAAACCCATTTTCATTTTTGGTAATTATTAATGATAATCTTAATCATCTAAAACCCATTTTCAAACATAATCTTCATCTTCACGTTCCAGAGATTCTTTTCACGTTTTTTTTGCATAGATGCACGATTTAAAACTACATTATGCACATCATAGAATTGCATATATGCACATATTAATACTGCATATATGCATACCTTAGAACTGCATATATGCACATCATAGAATTGCATATATGCACATCAGTTGAATATATGAAGATAAAAAAGTGCATATATGCATTTAAAATCAACTTTCATATTACATATCAAAACATGCATATATGCATATATGAAACCCACCAATAGGACAATTGCATATATGCACTTCAATTGCATGTTCACTACAATTGCATATGTGAAACCCATTAACACGACATTTTCATATATGCACTTCAGTTGCATATTCACTACAATTGCATATGTGAAACCCATCAACAGGACAATTGCATATATGCACTTCAGTTGCATATGCAATACAATTGCATATATGAAACCCACCAACAGAACAATTGCATATATGCAGTTCAATTGACGATGGTGGCGATGAGCTATCTTCCGTCATGGCGTGCCATGCTTTCTCAACATCTAAAACCAATTTTTTTCTCACATCATCACCATTTCCGAATCGAAACAATCTATTTAATGATTTCTTCATCTCCTCTAAATCCTCATCAATTCCATCAAAAGTACAATTTTCACCCGCAGTTCTCGAATCAAAGTCATGATCCACAAAGCCATTACCATTCTCGATGAACGAGTTAACCAAATCAGACAAATCCATCATCGTCTCCGGCGAGTGCTCGATGTCGCTACTGTCGCAATCCCACACCTTTGTCGTCACCTAATCAAACGTGGGGGCTTCAGCCACCGATTTCTTCGATTTCGTGTGCATGAACAAGAACAGGAACATACCGCCAACGATGACGTCATAGAGCAAGAAATTGTTCCTGCCTCCGACTTCAGCCACCGATTTCTTCGATTTCGTGTGCATAAATGATGAAGATATACGAATTAGGCTGATTTTTTTGAAGATTTTGTCTCGATTGTGATTGCCAATCTCGTCGAAATCTGAACTGATTTTTTTGAAGATTTTATGCCCTTATTTCAGTTTTGGAAGTCCCGTGAGATAAGGGTTTTCCCTTATCTATTAATTACAATTGTTTGGCAATTGACAAAATTAACCTTGTGCATATATGCATTTATACTAATAAACCGTGTTTTTTATTTATTTAATGATTAAAAATCAGTTTAATCTTAGCCAATGATTTTTAGGATTAATGGTTCCGATTAGCTAACACGGTTAATACTAAATGGGTGGTTAACAAAAGAAGGGCTCTCTCTCTCTCTCTCTCTATATATATATATATATATATATATATATATATATATATATAGAGAGAGAGAGAGAGAGAGAGGAAAGTTCAACTAAAAACTCAAATTCAATTGTAAACATGAGCACACATCCTAGCCCTTGATCGCAGCCATATTCAAGTCGTTGCTGAAATCCGGCTTTAGGGGTATTTTTGTTAGATTGTTAATTTTTCAGTTTTAGTATTTCATATCCTTTCCTTATTTCTCAGTATTCTTCGTGATTTTTTCCTGATTTCTCTAATCACGATTGCTTCGTTCTTTAAATATATCTTATTTCTCTATTGTTTTTCATCTTTCACGATTGCTTCCTTCCTCAAATCATTCATTTTATTCGATTTGTTCTAATTAGGTCGAAAGTCTAGAATTCGTTCGATTCCTGCAAATCTCTGTTTTTTCGACTCCTGCAAATCTCTGTTTTCTCGATATTTTACTCTGTTTCTATGGATTCTGTTGCTGTTGAGAATTCTACACTGTTTGTTGATCAAGCATTCAATTTTGTTGATGATTATGATCTTGTTGATGCAAGAAACTGTGAAATTGATTCCTTTTCTATGTTTTCCAGTTCATCGAATGTGGATGAATCATTGATATGTAAGTTTTGTTTTGTTTAATTGATTTTTGTTTCTGTAATACAAATTGATTCAATCTTTTAAATCTAATGTTGTTTTTTATTATTTCATTATCTGTTATTAAATTAGCTATTTTTCTCTTTTTTATTCTTAGCAATTTTCTTCATGTTGTTTTTGTTATTTTATGCAGTTTGAATATGTTTTTTTTCCTGTTTTATTGTAATCAAAGTGTTATCTATAATCATTTATTCAAAGTGAATATAAAGTAATCAATCTAATTTTATGTGCGTATAGTCATTCTGAATTTAACGTTTAAAATAAACGTTTTAAGTTTTATTCTTTTTAAATATCCAAGTTTATTCAGTCTGAATACTTTCATATATTCAAACTGAATAAAGGTAGATATTCAAAAAGAATAAATGTTTAAGTTATATTTGTTTTGAATATCTACCTTTATTCAGTCTGAATAATTCCATATATTCAAACTGAATAAAGGTAGATATTCAAAACGAATATAACTTAAACATTTATTCTTTTTGAATATCGACCTTTATTCAGTCTGAATAATTCCATGTATTCAGAGTGCATAAAGGTAGATATTCAAAAAGAATACTTTATTCAGTCTGAATATTTAAAGTATTTATGTTGAATGCATTGTGTTATTTTGTATACATTCTGAATATAATTTTTAATATACTTTACAGATCAAATTCATAGTGGAAGTGAAGATGGGCCTTCTGTTATTGAAGCTGATGGTAGTGATGGAATTAAGTTATGGATTCCTATTGTAGAAGAAGATTTGAAGCCTGTTGTTGGTAAAGTTTTTGAATCATTGGAATAAGGTATCGAGATGTATAAGAAGTATGCTGCAAAAGCTGGATTTGATGTCAGACTATCTTCTTTGAAAAAAAATGCATATTCTATGATTGTTTTGAGGTATGTTGTGTGCAATAGGGCTGGTTTTCCAGATTCTGTCCAGTTGGATACATTAGATTCGAAAAAGAAAAGAAACAGTAACATTCATAGAATTGGTTGTGATGCATGTGTGAAGTTCAAGGTCGTTCCTGGTGGGAGTTCATTTATATTATATTCTTTTGAAGAGAAACATAACCATTGTTTGTTTGATGAAGATTCGAAGCACTTGTTGAAAAGTAGTCGGAAATTAGACTACTCTCAACAAAGGTGGATTCTTAAGATGTCAAATGCAAATATTGGTGCTACACAATCACATAATATTCTTTGTCAATTGAAGGGTGGGTATGAAATGGTTGGTGGAACGAAGGTTGAGTATAAAAATTTTCAACGGGATCGAATTGTTTCATTGGAGATACCGATGCAAATTTATTTGTTAGGAAAATGAATAATAGAAAATTGTATGTGCCAAATTATTCGTTTGAATATAAATGCGATGAAGGTCTGTTGAATTATGTTTTTTGGGCCGACCAAACAGCTAAACACAACTTTGAAGAGTTTGGTGACATTGTTTCATTTGATGCAACCTTCCGGACAAATAAGTAAGTATTTGTTTTTTTATTTTATACGTTCTTTTAGTATGTCTTTGTTTATAACTTATATTATTTATGTGTGTTTTAGGTACTGTATGGTATTCGTCCCATTCACAGGAATTGACAATCACAAGAATTGTGTAACTCTTGGTGCTGGCCTTCTTGATGGTGAAAATATTGAAGCTTATAAATGGTTGCTTCATTCTTTTTTGAAATCTTTTGGCAAGCAACCAAAGTTGATTGTTACAGATCAGTGTCCTGCTATTAAGCAAGTTGTTGCTGAAGTCTTTCCAGATTCAAGGCACCGGTTTTGTATGTGGCACATTAGAACAAAATTGCCTTTGAAGGTATTTCTTTATTCATACTGAATAATTTTATTATTCATTTTGAATATTTATATGTATTCAAACTGAATAATTGTTCGTATTTTCAAATTTTCACTTTCTATCATCTTTATTCAGACTGAATACTTAGGGTGCGTTTGGTTCGCAGAATGATTTCTGAAGGAATGAAATTTGGCAAAGGAATTGGAATCTGGAAGGAATTGGAATGAAATGTTATCAGGTTTGACCAATTGTTTGGTTGGCAGAAATGGAATGTAATCTGTCAAATGAATTGGAATCTGTCTGTTTGGTTTGCAAATGAATTGGAATTGAATAATGAAAAATGACAAAAATACCCTTTTTGAATTTTTTTTATAAGAACATTTAATGGGAAAAATATGCAATTTACCATTGTTTGATTTGTTTCCATCAATTAGCTTCAAATTTGTTAATTGATTTATTAATGGAGAAAATTAAACCACTTTCGTATCTCATCCCCTCCCCCATTTTTTTGACCTACCTGCTACCCCCTCTTTTCCCTTCATCTTTCCCCATGGCAGCCCCCTCTTCTCTTTTTCCTTCTTCTTCTTCTTCTTCGCAGCACCCTTCATCTCTTTTCCCCTTTTCTTCTTCTTCTTCTTCTTCTTCACATCACCCTTCATCTCTTTTCCCTTCTTTTTCTTCTTCACAGCAACACCCCTCTTCTCTTTTCCCTTCTTCTTCTTCGCAGCACCCTCTTCCTCTCTTGTTTGACAGACGAGTGAAGGAACTGTTAGGATCTAAGCGCTTACCACTACGCCAAAAGCAATTGCTGGTGGAGAAGGCGCAACTTATTTCCATATAGCGTAGCAGCCAGCGCCACGTTTCGATTTAGGAAGATGCTGGTCAATGACCCAACAATCCCCCCCCCCCCCCCCAACATCTGCCAGCACTAACGAGAGCTTCGCTAGAAGTCAATGGCTGCACAGCATGCCTTTGGCATTTTAAATGCACTCCATGGGATTCGAACCCGTGACCTGCTCTGATACCACATGTTAGGATTCAAGCGCTTACCACTACGCCAAAAGCAATTGCTGGTGGAGAAGGCGCAACTTATTTCCATATAGCGTAGCAGCCAGCACCACGTTTCGATTTAGGAAGATGCTGGTCAATGACCCAACAGGAACAAGATGTGTGAAGCTGATCTATGGAGAAGAAGAAGATGAAAGAAGCCGATGAAAAGAAGAAGACGAAGAAGCTGACGAGAACCGGTGAAAAGAAGAAAGTGAAGAAGCTGATCCATGGAGAGAAAAAAAAGTCGATATGTGTAAAGTGGATGGAAAAATGCGAACTGGTGAAAAGAAGAAGATGAAGAAGATGAGTGGCTAGGGTATTTTTGTCATTTTGAAAAAATTGGATGGAATGGATTTCAATTCCATCTCATTTAGGAAGGAATGATCAAATCCATGTTTAAAGGAATGTTTGGAATTCAATTCCATTCCATGGGTAACCAAACAGCATGATGGAATTTGGTCAACGGAATTGACCATTCCAATTCCATCAGATTCATTCGGAATCCGACGAACCAAACGCACCCTTAAGGTATTCAGACTGAATAATTAAAGTATTCGGACTGAATAGTGAAAGTATTCAGACATAAAAGTGAAGTATTCAAACTGAATAGTGAAAGTATTCATGTTGATTGCATTATATATTTTTTGTTTTCAGATTTCTTCCAATATTATTTCAAATACTGATTTCAAGAAGATGTTTCATACTCTTATATGGGATGAACACATTGATTCTACTCAATTTGAAGAGAGATGGAAATCTTTAATTGGTAACTTTGATCTTGTTGGCCACAAGTGGTTGTCTTACATGTATGATAATAGGAATAGGTGGATTCCATCATTGTATAGAGATATTCCTATGGCTCGGCTAATAAGAACGACATCAAGATCTGAGAGTGAAAATTCATTCTTTTCACTATTTTTCATCACGGTGCAAACCTTTTGGCTTTTATTGACTCATTTGATTCTGCTATGGACAAACAACGGAATAATCATAGGTTGCTCAATCATCAGACAAGAACAACCATTCCAAAGTTTAGTACACCACTTCCAATTGAGGTTCATGCTTCTAAGATATATACTCGTGCTGTATTCAGAGATGTTCAGAATGAGATAAATGAATCGGTTTGGTCCTGTTTTCAATCATCTGCAAGTGTCGTAGATGGTTCTGATGTTATTGTTGTTGTTGAGAAGAAGAAGATTAAACCTAAAAAGAAAGATGGTGCATCCAGTTTGTAACGTCCCAAAAACATAATATGCATTAACATAGAATACGCGTTCGAATTACATAAATAAACTTGTTCTTAATTCTTCATTAAGCTATACTAAACAAAATTTGACAGCGGAAGTCTCTAATCCACAGCCGAGAGCTCTATCTATAAATACCATAGTCAAAATCTTGGAGTCGCTCTAAGCTCCAAATCCTTCTTGCCATCTCTTAGTTCTTACTAGAAGAACCCGTAACACGCTTACCTGAAAATGGTTTAGTTTTGAAAAGCGAGGGTTAGACCAAAAGGTCTAGTGAATTCCCTCCATAAACATTTACCACAGTATAAAATCATTTCATTAAAACAATTCACATTCTTCACATAAACATCATTCGAGGGTCAACACAGGGTTCAAGGATCGCATAAGCTACCTCGATCGGGGCCTAACGGACACCCTCTCGGCTACACCGGAGTCCAAGTGGACCCCCTTCTATCTGAGTAGGAAGGAAACAAATTCCAACCTACAAGCTGACCACATATGCCCAAGGAATTATCAAATCCCAAGGTACCCTGATCCTAATGTGTGAACCGACTCCACATAGCATGCACATAATGTATCGAAATCATATTCAAGAAAACTTTAAAAAGCATTCATTTGCTGAATAAACTTCTTTAAATAAAACATGCAGTTCATGGAAAGCATGTGTGACATTAATAAAACAGTTCATGCTCGTATGATGAAACCATAATCAGTAAAACATAGTACGTCATAAAAGAGTTTAGGGAACTCACCTTAGGTTAGTACTGGGCACACCCTCGATATATCTCCAAGCTAAACAAATCGAACACCTATGTATGTTAGAATTGCATCAGATTAGACTGTCCGATCTTAAACACTTTCCGGACACTTACAACTTTCCGGACACTTACAACTTTCCGGACACTAGTCCTTTCCGGGAACCACTACCCGGACACAATAAACAACACCCGGAAACCCCCACTGTCCGGACGGGGCGACGTTCGGAAACTACAGACTGGACGAAAAACCAAATTCCAAAAGTGATTAAAACTTATTTTCTGATAAAATCTCGATTAGACAAACATAAGGGTTCAACTACTAGTCACAAACATTCAATTAATCCCTTGATAAACCGTAAAATCAAAGCATTACCACCAAGAACCCCAAATACTCTAATAAGGGTTGTTTTGAAGAAGAAACACCACAAACCCTTATGATTTCATTCCCAATACTTGGACAAAAGAGAGTAAGGAACTTGAATTAAACAGAAGAAAATAGATTGGATGATTACCTTTACTATTCTTTTCCTTAAATGAGAAATCACCCACTTTTGCTCTTTCTTCCTTTCTCCTCTTAGCCGCAAAACCCACAAGAACACAATACTAATTCTAAAATCATGCCCTAGGGAATTGGAGCTATATATACTTCTCCTAAATTGCCAACAAGTCCCTCATCTCTAACTTTAATTTCTTCGAATTTGGCCACCAAACTTTCATACTTTGCAAGGAAAAACCCGGTTGTTACAACATTCCCCCCTTAAAAGAATTCCGTCCCCGAATTCGTTATTGGAAAAGATGCAGGTATCTTGCTTTCATTTCCGACTCCAACTCCCAAGTCGCCTCTGGACCTTTATGATGTCGCCATTGTACCTTTACCAGTCTGGTTTCCTTGTTTCGTGATTTCCTCACTTTATAATCAGTAATGGCTTCGGGCTCCTCTACGAAGTTTAATTTCTCATCCACCTTTATGTCCTTTAACGGCACCGCTTTGGTCACGTCGGCTAGACATTTCTTCAAATTAGACACATGAAACGCGTTGTGGATGCTGCACAATTCTTCTGGTAGGTCCAACCTATACGCCACTTCTCCGATTCGTTCAGTAATTTTGATTGGTCCGATGTAACGTGGGCTTAGCTTCCCACGTTTTTCAAATCGTACCACTCCCTTCCAAGGAGACACCTTTAGCAAAACATGGTCTCCGACTTGAAATTATATATCTTTCCGTCTCTTATCCGCATAGCTCCTCTGTCGGTCGCGAGCGACCTTCAGTCTTTCACGCACTTGGACTATCTTGTCCGAAGTCAGTTGCACTAACTCTGGCCCGGCTAACTGTCTTTCTCCGACCTCGTTCCAACACAACGGAGTCCGACATTTCCTACCATAGAGTGCCTCAAATGGTGCTGCCTTGATGCTCGAGTGGTAGCTGTTGTTGTAAGCGAACTCGATCAATGGTAGGTGCTTTTCCCATAAGCCCTGAAAGTCCAAGGCGCAAGCCCTTAACATGTCTTCAAACATCTGGATCGTTCGCTCACTCTGACCGTCGGTCTGAGGATGGTAAGCGGTACTCATCTTAATCTGCGATCCCATTTCCCTTTGGAAGCTCCTCCAAAATGTGGAGGTAAACCTGCTATCTTGGTCAGATACTATCGACGATGGCACACCATGGCGGGTTACGATCTCGTCGATATACAACTTTGCTAACCGCTCCAACGAGTAAGACTCTCGTATAGGCAGAAAATGTGCTGACTTCGTGAGACGATCCACAATCACCCATATAGCGTCATAACCCTTTAGAGTCTTAGGCAAGTGAGTTACAAAGTCCATCGTAATCTGATCCCACTTCCACAACGGTATCTCCAAAGACTGAAGCTTCCCGTACGGTCTTTGATGTTCGATCTTTACACGCGAACACGTTATACAAGTTTCTACAAAATGAGCTACATCCTTTTTCATTCCAGGCCACCAATAGTCCCGACGTAGATCTCCGTACATCTTGTTAGTCCCAGGGTGAATTGTGTACTTTGATTTGTGGGCTTCTTCTAAAATTAATCTCCTGAGCTCCCCGAGTTTAGGGACCCAGATTCTCCCACTAAGACACTTTACCCCTCGACCATCTTCCGTTAACGAGGACGCTTGTCCCACCATCCTCTCCTTTTAGAGATTTTCCACTCCGAGCGCCTCATCTTGACATTTCTTTATTTCTTTCAACAAATTGAACGTCACTTCGGCCCTCATGGCCACAATACTAGGGGTCTCACTTCTTTCCTTACGGCTCAGAGCGTTCGCCACCACGTTTGCCTTACCCGGATGATATTCGATCTTACAGTCATAGTCTGTCAATAATTCAATCCATCTTCTTTGGCGCATATTCAACTCTTTTTGGTCGAAGAGATGACATAAGCTTTTGTGGTCCGGGAAGATCTGACACTTCGTCCCATAAAGGTAATGTCGCCAAATCTTTAGAGCGAAAACCACTGCTGCCAGTTCTAAATCGTGAGTGGGGTATCGAACCTCGTGATCCTTTAACTGCCAAGAGGCATACGCGATCACCTTTCCACGTTGCATGAGTACGCAACCCAGCCCAAGCTTCGATGCGTCACTGAAAACCACGAAGTCATCTGAGCCGTCCGGCAATGACAATACCGGAGCGCTGCTCAACATATCCTTCAGCTTTTGAAAGGCTTCTTCTTGTTTCTCTAACCAGGCGAACTTGACATTTTTCTTGGTTAAGGAAGTTAGTGGCGTGGCGATACGCGAAAAGTCCTTGATGAACTTTTGGTAGTACCCCGCCAGTCCGAGGAAACTTTGAACTTCTGACGGGTTCTTAGGTTGCTCCCAATCTCGGATGGATTCGATCTTAGACAGGTCTACCATGATTCCCTCCTCAAACACCACATGTTTGAGAAACTGCACCTCCCTTAGCCAAAACTCGCACTTAGAAAACTTTGCATACAACTTCTCTTGCTTTAGCAGCTCGAGAATTTTCCGAAGGTGGCTTTCGTGCTCCTCTTCCGATCTTGAAAATATCAGGATATCTTCTATGAACACTATCACGAACTGGTCCAAATAAGATTGGCACACCCTATTCATTAGGTCCATGAATGTTGTCGGGGCGTTGGTTAGCCTGAACGGCATCACCAAAAATTTGTAGTGTCCATACCTGGTTCTGAAGGCGGTCTTTGGCACATCCTCCTCCCTCACCTTGAGTTGATGATAACCTGACCTCAAGTCTATCTTGGAGAAATAACTGGCTCCTTGCAGTTGATCGAACAGGTCGTCGATTCTCGGTATAGGATACTTGTTCTTGATCGTGACCTTGTTGAGTTCTCGGTAGTCTATGCACATTCGCATAGTACCGTCCTTCTTCTTCACGAAGAGCACAGGTGCTCCCTACGGAGACGTACTTGGTCTAACGAATCCCTTGTCTAACAACTCCTGCAACTGAGTCATCATCTCCTTCATTTCAGACGGCGCCAACCTATAAGGTGCGCGGGCAATTGGTGCAGCTCCAGGCATCAGATCAATTCTGAACTCGATCTGGCGATCCGTAGGTAGGCTTGTCAAGTCATCCGGAAATACTTTCGGGTACTCACTTACGACACGCACGTTATCCACCCCACGTTTCTCCTTCTTGGCGTCTAACACATACGCCAAGAATCCTTGACACCCCTTCCTCAAACACTTAGTAGCCCTAATCATAGAGATAAGGCTAGTCTTCCTATCACGACGATTCCCATAGATCACTACGGAATCCCCATCAGGTAACCGAATTCTGACTAGCTTTTTGTTGCAAACGATATTCGCATCATTCGCAGCTAACCAGTCCATACCCAACACCACATCAAACTCTCCCATTGCCATGGGATATAATTTCATAGACACCAACCTCCCTTCTATATCTATGACACAATCCTCTACCACCTCCTTAACGTACACCCGACTATCATTGGCAGTTTCCACCTCTAGTGCTCTCTCCAAACGTCTAGGCCTCACCCCCAAACATTTCATAAAAGCATGCGATACAAAGGAGAGATTTGCTCCTGAATCAAACAATACCTTGGCACATAGAGAGTTCACTAGAAACGTATCTGCCACCACATCTGGAACCTCCTCCGCCACTTCCGCAGTCATGCGGAACGCACGCCCCTTCGGACGCGCCGGTTCTGCTCCCTTGTCATTTCCTTTCCCTCCTTGTCGTTCTCCAAACTGGGCTGATCCCCCTTTCTTCAATTGTAGGCAATCATATCGCATGTGGCCAGTAGCCCCACATTGGTAACACGATTTTCCACCATCCGGACAATCCCTTGACAAGTGACCGGGCAAGCCACACCGGTAGCATGAGTTTGAACCTGCCATGCACTCTCCCCGGTGCACCTTGTTACATCTCGTACACGATTTCCCAGCGGTATCCTTGGTAACACGGTTATCTGGTCGGAACACTTTCCCTTTCCTTGAGTCACTCCCCGGTCCATACCACTTGCATTTCTCACCGCCTTTCTCAGATGTCTGGCGATTCTTTTCCTTCTCAATCAGCTCGGTCGTATTGATGGCCGCCTGAAAGGTAGTGGGGTTTCTTGTCAGAACTAATTTTCGGATGCTACTTTTCAGCCCATGGATGAAGCGTTCCACTCGTTATTCCTCTGTTGGCACATACAAGTCAGCGAACCGAGACTTCTCAATAAACTTGGAAGTATACTCCCGCACCGTCATTCCTCCCTGATCCAAACCTAAAAACTCTTCTTCCAACTTTTTCACTGGCGCGAGAGGACAAAACTGCGCTTTAAATCTCTCCACAAACGTTTCCCACATCATTCCCTTAACCATTGCCGAACCCTTTCCCACAGTTTCGGCATCCCACCAGTAAACTGCATCAGATTTCAACATGGATAGGGCAAACATCACCCTATCCCCATCGGCACTTGCAAGTATCAAATACCAATTCCATCTCCTTCACCCATTTCATTGCCAAGACCGGGTCACACTCGCCCTTGAAAGTAGGGGGCTTGCATGAGGCAAAGGCCTTGTAACTGCATTCTTTAGCTGCTGACTCATTCACCACCAGAGAGGTTGTTTTTGAGTGACTTCCGGTACCAGTCTATATCGGGCTTGACAGTTCCACACTTTCCATGTTCTCACTCGCTTCTTTGCTTCTCAAGGCTAACTCATTCTGCTTAGTCAGGAGAGCTTGCAGAGTCTCCTGAATCTTACCCAGCTCAGCAGCCAGATTCTCTCGGGTGACAAAAGTAGATCCGCACCCTCGACCACGTCCCCTCGGCTGAGTTACCCTTCTCGCAGAAGTTGAACTCTCCTGAAGAGAGTCTTCTTGGTGGGCGAGGGCTTCCACACTCCTCGCCCTTCTAGTCACACGAGTCGTTCTTCGGTTTGGGTTTCCCCCATCCCAGGCCACTTGGGTGGCGGCCCAGCGGGGTGCTCTTCCTCGACCCCTTCCACGACCCCTACCCCTTCCGTGGGTAATAGTCGCCCTCGTAGGTTCCACCGGTCCATTAACTAGGACCTCCTCATCTTGATTTCTTGGAACAACAAGTATTGACCGGCTCCTCAAAGTTCTCCCAGCCATAGCGCTAAACTGAAAGAAACCGATAATTAATCCTTGCTAGACATGATACAACAAATTTGCTATAAGTAAGGTATTGTAAGCACGCACATGTACCGGTAAGTTCGTAATTACACTGGACAGGTGTAATCCCAAACTTACCTTACACGTTTGTCCTTGGCACCTTATTCCTAAGCACATTTATAGTGATCGTTCCTAGAGGCAATCCTATGTCTCGGCTGTGTTCCTCATCTTATACTTTAAGTTTAGGCCCGACTGGTCACCTAAATCCCTTAAACTAAGGCTCTTATACCATTTGTAACGTCCCAAAAACATAATATGCATTAACATAGAATAAGCGTTCGAATTACATAAATAAACTTGTTCTTAATTCTTCATTAAGCTATACTAAACAAAATTTGATAGCGGAAGTCTCTAATCCACAGCCGAGAGCTCTATCTATAAATATCATAGTCAAAATCTTGGAGTCGCTCTAAGCTCCAAATCCTTCTTGCCATCTCTTAGTTCTTACTAGAAGAACCCGTAACACGCTTACCTGAAAATGGTTTAGTTTTGAAAAGCGAGGGTTAGACCAAAAAGTCTAGTGAATTCCCTCCATAAACATTTACCACAGTATAAAATCATTTCATTAAGATAATTCACATTATTCACATAAACATCATTCAAGGGTCAACACAGGGTTCAAGGATCGCATAAGCTACCTCGATCGGGGCCTAACGGACACCCTCTCGGCTACACTGGAGTCCAAGTGAACCCCCTTCTATCCGAGTAGGAAGGAAACAAATTCCAACCTACAAGCTGACCACATATGCCCAAGGAATTATCAAATCCCAAGGTACCCTGATCCCATTGTGTGAACCGACTCCACATAGCATGCACATAATGTATCGAAATCATATTCATGAAAACTTTAAACATCATTCATTTGCTGAATAAACTTCTTTAAATAAAACATGCAGTTCATGGAAAGCGTGCGTGACATTTATAAAACAGTTCATGCTCGTATGATGAAACCATAATCAGTAAAACATAGTACGTCATAAAAGAGTTTAGGGAACTCACCTTAGGTTAGTACTGGGCACACCCTCGATATATCTCCAAGCTAAACAAATCGAACACCTATGGATGTTAGAATTGCATCAGATTAGACTGTCCGATCTTAAACACTTTCCGGACACTTACAACTTTCCGGACACTAGCCCTTTCCGGACACTACTATCTGGACACTAGTCCTTTCCGGACACCACTATTCGGACACTAGTCCTTTCCGGACACCACTACCCGGACACTATAAACAACACCCGGAAACCCCCACTGTCCGGACACTACTGTCCGGACACTACTGTCCGGACGGGGCGACGTCCGGAAACTACAGACTGGACAAAAAACCCAATTCCAAAAGTGATTAAAACTTATTTTCTTATAAAATCTCGATTAGACAAACATAAGGGTTCAACCACTAGTCACAAACATTCAATTAATCCCTTGATAAACCGTAAAATCGAAGCATTACCACCAAGAACCCCAAATACTCTAATTAGGGTTGTTTTGAAGAAGAAACACCATAAACCCTTATGATTTCATTCCCAAGACTTAGATAAAAGAGAGTAAGGAACTTGAATTAAATAGAAGAAAATAGATTGGATGATTACCTTTACTATTATTTTCCTTAAATGAGAAATCACCCACTTTTGCTCTTTCTTCCTTTCTCCTCTTAGCCGCCAAACCCACAAGAACACAATACTGATTCTAAAATCATGCCCTAGGGAATTGGAGCTATATATACTTCTCCTAAATTGCCAACAAGTCCCTCATCTCTAACTTTAATTTCTTTGAATTTGGCCACCAAACTTTCATACTTTGCAAGGAAAAACCCGGTTGTTACACAGTTCAAAACTTGAAGCATATGTAAAAGAGTCTGATCACAAGGTTCATTTCGTTTAGATATTCATAATTATAATCAGTCAATTTTTCTTTTGTATTATTCAGTCTGAATAATAGGTATAGATTAAAAGGTGAAGTTATATTCATACTGAATATGTACCCTTTATTCAAACTGAATAAAGTTGGAGTTAATTGTATGTTAATTTTAACTTATTATTCATTGTGAATAATGAAGTTATTTGAATTTATTTTCAGGTTGTTCATAATAAGACCACTGGTTCTTTGGATTGTAGCTGCTTGTTTTACCATCATTATGGTTTGCTATGTCGTCATATTTTTTGTGTATTAAAGAATATGTGCATTGAAGAGATACCTTTGCAATATATAGTGAAACGTTGGAGAAAAGACCTCATTTCTTTTGAATTGTTGAAGAAACGTCATTGGGTTGGAGAAAGAAATGAGCGTCGTGAGAAACTAGAAAATGATGCTCAAGGTGCCTTTGATTACTGCATTGGTCTAGTAGTTGATGATATGGACAAGCTTGAAGACTTTGTTTTGAAAATTCAAGAATTGAAGAGTAATTTGGAGGCTAGTGGATGTAGTGTTCCTCATCGCAGTACCGAAGAGGTGATGGAGTCGTTGCTTGGCGTGTCAAAACCAGAAGTTGTTGATATTCACAATCCTAAACCGATAAGAAACAAAGGTTGTGGTACGGGAAAGAGGTTGAAGAGTAGTAAAGAAAAAGCAATTGAAAAGAGTAAAAAGGCAATGAGATTGTGTAGGTTGTGTAATAAATTGTCTAAGCATGACTCACGCAATTGCCCATCGAGAAATGATGTTAGTAAGTAGAGGTTTTTTAGTTTGTAATGGTGATAGTTTCGATTTTTTATTCATTTTGAATATTGATCAAAAAACAATTCATATGATGATTTCTTTGAAATTCAATAATATTTTTCACATATTTTTTTTATTCACTATGTATGAAATATATTTATAAACCATTTATAAAATTCAATATGCAGAACAAATTATATTCAGTTTGGATATTAAACATTTATTCAAAGTGAATAAAATTACATGTTTTTACAAAAGGCAATATTCAGACTGAATAAAGGTATATATTCAGTATGAATATCACCCCTCACAAACCTCTTAACAACGTTTTAGTAATAATAATCATTTACAGTTTTTATTTTTTAGTATTCAGTTTGAATATAACTAAAATGTTTTAGCTAAAAGGTTTATTTAGTCTGAATAAAATTTTAGTCAAATTCACTTTGGATATTAACTATTATTCAAAGTGAAGAAAATTACTTGTTTTTTTACTGTTAAAGTAATAGATATATTCACCATGAATGAAAGCAATATCTATTATTCTTTAAGAAATAAATCAAACAAAACAAACATCAACATTTTTAATTTGTACAAACCATCAAAACAACAATTTTTTAATTTCTTCAAATTCATTCAAACCAACAACAAAAAAACAACCCATATTGTTCAACTAAATAAAACAACAAAATTGTTCACACATTCATCCACCAAACTAAACCACTTAATTGTTCTAAATCACCAAACAAACAAAAACCAAACCGACTGAATAATTGTATCAAAACACCAACGACATTTAACAAAAAACCAACCAACCGAATAATTGTTCCAAAGAACCAAACACCCAAATTCAGTTGTTCAAGACAAACTTACCATTCTTCATTCATCTTCTTAACGCCTAAAAAATGTCGCTTAGGCGTTCATCCTTCACTTTCTCCGCATTTTCTGCAATTTCCCTCTTCTTATCTTCTGGCAACTGCTCAAATGCATTTACTTCGTTCATCACCCACTCCCTTCTCTCATTGATTTCTGATAGAAGCATTTTTGTGACATATTTGTATCGCAGTTTTTTTACTGCGATTTTTGACCTGCTGACTCATCCTGCAAACCACGGTCCCAATTCTTAACATTCCCTCCCATGAAAGTTTCCATGTGTCACATCATGAATATGGCACAGTCTATAGTATTTTCTTTTGTTCTCCACTTCATCGCTTCTCGTTTTGGGACTATTTTATTGAGTTTCTTTGATCTAGCATCCCCAAGCTTTTCCAAGAACTTCATGAATACCCTTTGCTGCATTATATACATATCATACTTATTATTCATAATACTAAATAAAATAATTATTATTAATGTATATTAGATAAAACAATATTCTACTTACAACTATTTTTGGAACGTCCCCATATTTAGCTGAATCTGGAACATCAGTTGCACTGTTGTCCAAAATATGGGATGAACCATTTTTAATATCAAAGCATAAAAGATAAAAATGTGAATGCTTGATAATTGGGAAGAACACATGCATGAATATTTTATGTAATGCATTACATGATATATGAATTAAAATTAATTCAAATAATATTTTTAATCTAATTGTTTTGTACCAGTTCAACTTTCTTCAAAACCTCCAACTCTGCATTCCCCTTCATGTTCTCAGAAAAGTTTTTTGTGAAGAGCTTTAAATTTTTTTCTAGAATAAATCTTTCCCCGAACATTTCCTGTGGCTGTTGAAATGAAGAATATGATAATTTAATATAAATACTTATTTGTAATTTGGTTTACAAGTATAGTAAACTTACGAAAATTTCTGTACTGCAGAATAATCTTTTAGGAGAATCATTGCTTTGTAATCTCTCCTCGTGATTCAATATCACTGACCAGCTGTCAATGACATTCGCAAATGGCTCGGATTCTGGAATCATGCTTTCAAACATGACTCTGAAGCTTGACTGCCCATCACTTGTAGCAAAGACAACGTCCCTGTTTAAAATTTAATTAAATATTTAAATGTTTTGTCCAATATGATATGATATAAGTAGATCATGAATTCATATTATATGAATTTTCAATTTGAAGTTATATTCAAAGTGAATATAACGTTATATTCAAAGTGAATATAAATGGATTTTCGTTTTTATATATTTTACTATTTATTCATTTTGGATATTCAGTTTTATTCAAACTGAATATTAGTTATATTCAAGGTGAATATAAAGTGATTTTCACTTTGAAATATTTACTATTTATTCAATTTGAATATATAGTTTTATTCAAACTGAATATAAGGTATATTCATACTGAATATAAAGTGATATTACTAAATGAAATAAAAGTTAACAATTCACAATATGTATTAATTTTAAAACTTACAATTTATCTCCATGTAAAGCAAATAACCAATTGCCAACGTTGTTTTCTGTTGTTGTTGTATTCTTTGTCACATCAACTCTCCTTTGAAGATAAGGTGATTTCAATTGTTCACCTATTTTCTCTATTCTTTTTAATTTCTTCTCAGGTTTATTCACTTTGTTTCTTTTTATTTTGATAACAAGTGGCCCTTTCTTGCTGATAACCTCTTCATCCTCAAAAGCTTTTTGTTTTTGTTTTTTTGGTGTATGTAGTTGTGACATCCCCAGACTATAGTTTGGATCTGAAATTTCGGTCTCATTCTTTTCTTTATTCTCCCCCTCTGCTTTCTTCTCTTCTTCTTTCTTTTCTTCTTCCTCATTCTTTTCTTCTTTCTTCTTTTCTTCTTCCTTTTCTTTTTCATTTGTTTCCTCTACAGTCTTGCCTTCTTCTTTCTTTTCCTCTATCTTCTTCTCATCTCCTTCATCCTTCTTTTCCTCATTCATCTTCTCATCTCCTTCATCCTTCTTTTCCTCATTCATCTTCTCATCTTCCTTCATCTCTTCCTTCTTCTCATCTCCGTCGTCCTTCTCATCTTCCTTCATCTCTTCCTTCTGATCTTCACTAGTTATATTTCTACTCTGTATTTTTGCAACAATTTCCTCAATGGCTTCTGTTGCCAAAATATCCAACCTATTCTCAATGGCTTGTTCTGCAGACTGGAATGCATCATTAATCTCTGTTGTTTTTTCCAGCTCATTCCAATATTGTGTACCATCATGCCATATCACCTTTGTTGTTGTTTCCTCAGTAACCACATCACTTGTTTTCTTTCTTTCTTCACAAACAGTGTCACACTTTTCATTATCTTCTTGCATCTTCTCTGTCTCTTCTGTTTTATCTTCCTGCATTTCATCTGTCTGCTCTGCTTTATTATCCTCCATCTTCTCAATCTCCTCTTCTTTATCTTCTTCCATGTTCTTTTTCTCCTCTTCTCCAGTGATCTTATCAAACTCCTCTCTCTTTTCTGCATTATTGGCGTTATCTTTCAGACAAATCATTACTGATCTTTTGAGAAATGATTCCTCATAACTGCTTTTCCAATTAATAAGATTGTTGTCATCTGGGTACAAAATCATGGCTTGTTTTAAGTTGTATTCAATCTCTGCTTTGTTTGCAAAAAAGTTCTTCTAAGTTTTGATCAAGCATCTTCAGAGACTCCTGTTTATTTTTGACAGAGATTTTAGTTATAAAACTAATTAACTTAATTGAAATGTATATATATCTTTAATACCTTTGCTGTCTTTTTGTCCTTTGAGTTTTCATCCCTATCTTCTGTTTCTTCATACTCTTCTGCGAAATCACCTCTACAAAAACCTCCATTCCTCATCTCCATCTTCTCTCTTGTCTTCATTTTTTTTGTATTCCATTCTTTAATTGCAGGCCTCACTCTTTTGTGCAACAATCCAGGGCATTTCGTTGAATCAAGATACAGAAGCTTCATTTTTGAAAAATAAAAATATCAAAAATATTATATTATCAATTTTATGAATTCCTAATTGAAAAATAATGTATATTCATTCTTAAACTAATCATACATTCAATAGATTGACATGCATATCATTTTTTTGAAATTTATAAGGTATAGATTAAGAGTTATTCATTCTGAATATTTAACGTTATTCAGTATGAATAATGTTAACTATTTAGAATGAATAACTTTTAATATTTAGTCTGAATATGTTTTGTTATTCAAACTTATTCATACTGAATAATGAATCTATTGGTTGTTAACCCAATTTCTTAAACTATAAACTACAATGCATAAAAAGTTATAAATAATGAATAATGAAGTTATTTAAGCTTAATCTAATCCTAGATAGGATATTAATCTTGAATAAAAACAGATATTAAAGTTGATTACATACCGTGAGAAATGTTATTGGTCCTATATAGAAGCTTGCATCTGATTCATCATTCCACCCTATCTTGCTTTCTTCTGCACAGTCAATAATGTATTTACACCAATTGACATTCTTAAAATCTAATCCTTTGCTTAGATGTGACAGAATGGAAAGGTTGCATGTCCCCATCTTCATACCAACACACATTGTATTCACAAACAAAACAATGAAATTCAGCTTGAAATTCCAATCCGTACTATGTGGCTCTGTTATCTTCTTCACAATGTCTTTTGGGCTTATCAGTTGTTTGTCAAACTGAGATCTCTAATTTCTTATAATCTCATCCCATTCGCTGTCTGTGTCAAGATCACTGATATCAATACCTTCATTCTTTAATCCCAGAACATGATTCACAGAATCTGCTATAACTTTAATTGGACCCTTTTTTGTTCTAATTACCATGTGCTTTGGACCAAAGTTGTATATTATGTTGTGTGCAAGTCTAGCAGGTATTGAATCAATCTTCATATTAAACAAACTTTCAAACCCCATATCTTTAATGCAGTTAATTTATGGCAGCCTCATCTTGCCAGTAACTAGCATTAAATTCTTTGGAGTTGTTCTGATCGACAGAGATCTGTATTCTTTATTCTTCGGTGCCTCTTTTCTATTTTCTTCTTTCTTCATTTTGATAGAACTTTCATCTCTTTTCTTCTTTTTTGAAGAGTCATCCTTTTTCTTTTTCTTTTTCTTTTTCTTTTTTTTACTTTTCCTTCTTTTGTTTATCTATAAACATTTTTGATATTCAAAACAAAAATGATTAGTATATGTATTCAGTTAGTGTCTATCAATATATGAAAAATGAATCATAATAATACCTTTTTCACTTTTTTTGTTTTTTTGCTTGAAGAAGACACTTCATCTTCATGCTTTCTCTTCTTTTCTATTTAAATTAAAACAATTAACAAAAATATAATTTAATTAGTCTGAATAATAGCAATATATTAAGAAGTTGAAGTGATATTCATACTGAATATTTACCTTTTATTCAAATTGAATAAAGGTACATATTCACTTGTAATAACCTGAATTTCTAGCAAGTTAGAAAGTTAGGTGGCCAATGTCAAAGAAACGAAAGTTTTAGTTGAGGGACTTCTTGGCAAATTTTTTAAAAATAAAGTGGGTGTGGATCCCTAGGTTTTCAATTATTCAGTATTTCTTGGTGTGTGTTGGCGGCTGAGAGATTTAGAGAGAGAGCAAATAAGGAATTTCTCAAATTTCGTTTAGAAGTTTTGCAAGACGTGGGTCAGAGCTTGTGTTTAGAAGAAGTAGAAGAATGTCCTATCATGTCTAGTTAGATTTCTCAGCTGTATTTAGGGTTATTTCCACAAACCCTGTATTGTAAATCTTGATAGTGTGACCAGATAGAGCCATTTTTGGCGTTTAAAATTAAGGATGTACCTTCTTGCAAGATAGTTTGTTTTGGGTTGTTACAAATGGTATCAGAGCCCTAGTTTAAGGGATTTAGGTGACCGGAGGGGCCTAAACTTAAACTGTGGAGTAGGAGGACACAACTGAGATATAGAAAGCCTTTAGGGAAGACCGTAACCATCGAGGATTTAGGATGATGGTGGTGAGGACTTTCATGTAAGGTAAATTCAAATCACATCTGGCCAATGTCATTATGAATTTACAGGTGCATGGGTGTGCTTGCTCACTATTGTTCTGATAGTCGATGGAGGTGTTAGTGTGTGGAGAGTAACAGTAATGTGTGGCATGTGGTGGATAGTGTGTGGAGGGTAATGGTAACGTGTGGAGTTCTAACCTTGTCATGATGACAACGGTATAGTGTGTAGTGTGAAATTATTCTTGAGGTGATTGTTGACGCTATCTAGAAGAAGCATTTTTGAATGATTGGAATGAGTGTCCGTATGAAATAGAATCTTTAGAGTTCTTAAGGAAAATAATTGGTTGGAGGCGAGTTCCTAAACTCTGATGAGTCTTTGTTCTGGGAGTTCCCGATGTCGGCGAATTGAAACCTTGAGAGTTTCAACTCAAGGATCGGATAGTAGAGGTGTGTTTTATTACTCTCTAGTTAGTGGAAGAGTGACAAGAGTGGTTGGGAAATGATAGATGTATGGATTGGCATCACTAGTATGGGTTAACCTATTTAGGATTGAGGTGAGGTCATATATTCTACGAGTTAATAGTCAAGTGGTGACTGTGAGGGTGGAGCGTGTTTTGTGAGGACTCCGAAGAGCCGGATAGGGATAGCCTTATTTCTAATATGGTGGGATTGGCATGGAGAAGGCAAGGCCTAGTGTGCATACAAGTAATCGATGGGTTTGTACCTCTAGTGTGTAGTAGCCGTGTGGATAAGTTAATGGTAACTTATACGAAGCGAGTATGCGAGTCGTTGATAGTAAAGAGTTGCTGTAAGGTTAAGTATTGGGATGAGCGTAAGTGAAAGCCTTTGCTCGGGAATTGCTAATAAACTATTCAAATGTGGTAGATTATGTGTGTCGAGATGCATAGATGTTCGAGTGGCGTGAAGTTTTGTCAGTTGAGATTAAAGAATGAGGTGGAAGTTAGTGGCTAGCTAAGGAGGAAATTGTGTACTCATTGGTTGTGATGGGTTGTTGAGTGAGTTGCCTTGTGTCATTATATTTGTGTGCCTTTGAAGTTGATTAGTTTATGATGTTTTGTAGTAGATACGAAATCTCTGGGGATGTTGAGCTAATCCTTGGAAATGCAGAGGAGTGGGTTATTGTCGTTTGAGAAATGAGAAGTGTGTGGTCGCTTCGAGCGTTGGGTGTTATTTCGGATTAACTTGGCAGAATTTCTCGTATGAGATGAGAGGAAACTGTTGGTTAGGCATAGTAAACATTGTAAATGTGTGAATGTGAGTGGCTTGAACGTTGTGGAAAACTAAGTAGTGTGATTGGTCAAGAAGGTGTACTTTCTAGTGAGTCGTTCCTTGGAAGCGTGTTTTATGTATGAGAAGTATATGTAACGGGATAATTGAAGGTAGTACTCGGGGTGAAGGACTATTAGACTTGGTAATAGTTTGAGAGTGACGTGGTGGTATAAGCGTGTGACTTGTTGCTATTATTGGATTGTGGTCAGTATAATTAATGTGAGAAAGTGGTAACCGCCTTAGACGTACTTGGTGTTAGGGAAGTGCTTGTAGGTTGCAAGGTTAGAAAGCTGAGGAACCGTTCCCTCGATTGTTTAAAGATGGAATTTCGGGGACGGAATTATTTTGAGGGGAGGATGATGTAATAACCTGAATTTCTAGCAAGTTAGAAAGTTAGGTGGCCAATGTCAAAGAAACGAAAGTTTAAGTTGAGGGACTTCTTGGTAAATTTTTGAAAAATAAAGTGGGTGTGGATCCCTAGGTTTTCAATTATTCAGTATTTCTTGGTGTGTGTTGGTGGCTGAGAGATTAAGAGAGAGAGAGAGAGAGAGAGAGAGCAAAGAAGGAATTTCTCAAATTTCAATTGGAGAAGAAGGCTAGCATCCACAAATTTCAAAGGAGAAAGATTAATAAAATGTGTTCCTACAGCAGTGATTATCAGGTAATCCCTAAACTCAAGCATTGTTTTAAGGATTCTGTTGTTTCAATAGAGATTGTTTGAGAGTTTCCTGTTAAGAGTATAATGGGGTTAAAAAGAATGTAGACGATCAAATGCTAGATTAATCTTGTTGGAATGAGACCTAGAAATCGACTAAATGAATTAACCTCTTAAGCTGGTTCGTATCGAGTTTTTCAGTCTGAAATCGTTGGTTTCGGGATTTGTTTTGGGTTCCGGTACTGAAATTTTCTTTTGTGTTCCGGTATTGTTTAATTTATAAAGTCCCGGAACTTGTTCATTTAAATGGAGTTCCCGTAAGCAATGTATTTTGTGTTCCGATATTAAATTATATAGAGTTCCGGTATGGAGTGCAAAGTCAGCTCCGGTACCGCTTTTGTTATAGTTGGGCTGATGATCCGGGCTTATGCAGCCCACGTGTTCAGGTCATAAATGATTAGTGGACTTAATCAAATTAAGGAATTGGGTTTTTGTTTAGTTGGGCCATGTGTCTAGAGATTACAAAACAAAAGGCCACGTGATCGGTTTGGTAAAATTGGTTGGGTCACGTGCTGTGTATGAAATCCAAAGCTAGGCTATGTAATCAACAGCACCGTTAGTGGGCTAAAATACTAACTATTGAATTTAGTATTAATTCTTTTGGGTCTTGTGTCACAAAATTGAGATTTGAGTTTGCATAGTATGGAATCGGTGTTAGTTAGTACATTGAGTTTGGGCATTAATTATTGAGTTGAGATCCGGTAATTTGTTAAATTACATTAAGGCCGGGTATTTAATATATATAGATCTGAGATTTATTTATTTTGAGACCGGGACTTGGGATCCAGCGTTTATCCGGCTGAGACTTTTTCGGCTAATAAAATTCAGTAGGATCCAGCGTGTCTTACACGGTATGTGTGATGGGTTCAATTGTAGGTGCGTGTAGAGATGATCGGTGCGAATAAGAACTTCTAAGCAGGACCCAGGTGAGTCTTTCTGAACCTAAATTTTATACAAGTGTGTGGTTGAAGATTATTGTTTAATTGTGGATTTTCCAACTGCTTTTATTACAAACTGAAGACTTAGTGTGTGGCATGGTTAATATTTAACTGTGCTTTTCAATTACTTCCACTGAAAAATGATGAGTAAGTGTGTGGTGTGGATCTTATCTAACGGAGTGCTTTTCAACTGTTTCTATTTTAAAGCGATGGCTAATTGTGTGAATATACGTGTGATTTAAATGTGTGTGACCATGCTCTGGCGTTGTTATGGAATGGGGGTGTGTCCCGTGATATATTTAATATATGAATTCGTTTCGTATATGGGCGGTGTGTGTCCGGTGCGCTGTCACGGTGTGTGTGACTATAGCGTGTATGCTCTCTTACGCTGTCACGGTGTGTGTGACATGGGTGGTGTGTGCCCGATTGCGCTGTCACGGTGTGTGTGACCCTAGCGCGTGCCAGTAGCATGTGTCAATGTGTGCATATCAATTTTGTGTGCTTGTTATGATTTATTCAAATGTTTCATAACTGATTTGTAAATGGAAATATTTTTGGTGTGACTCGGTGTGGAGGGAACTCACTAGACTTCATGGTCTAACCCTCGCTTTTCAAAAATAAAACCTTTTCAGGTAAGCAGGTAGCTGAGAGCACGTTTAGAAGTTTTGCAAGACGTGGGTCAGAGCTTGTGTTTAGAAGAAGTAGAAGAATTTCCTTTCATGTCTAGTTAGATTTCTCAGCTGTATTTAGGGTTATTTCCGCAAACCCTGTATTGTAAATCTTGATAGTGTGACCAGATTGAGCCATTTTTGGCGTTTAAATTTAAGGATGTACCTTCTTGCAAGATAGTTTGTTTTGGGTTTTTACATCAGTATGGATATCACTCCTCCCAAACATCTTAACAACGTTTTAGCAATAATAATCAATATGACATTTTTAATTCCCTATTATTCAATCTGAATAATAGCAATATATTAAGAAGTTGAAGTGATATACATACTGAATATTTACCTTTTATTCAAACTGAATAAAGGCACATATTCAGTATGTATATCACTCCTCCCAAACATCTTAACAACGTTTTAGCAATAATAATCAATATGACTTTTTAATTCCCTATTATTCAATCAGAATAATAGGAATATATTAGGAAGTTGAATTGATATTAATACTGAATATTTACCTTTTATTCAAACTGAAAAAGGTACATATTCAGAATGGATATCACTCATCCCAAACATCTTAACAACGTTTTAGCAATAATAATCAATATTGTAACAGCCCAAAAATAAAACTGAACAAACATAGCATTAAATCATAACATTACAAAACTAGGTCCCAAAATTTCTTTACATCAGCCTCCAAAACTTAGGTTGGCGGAAACAACCTATACACAACTGAGAACAACTACTACTAAAAGTCGCACCGGCACTGTCTCTAACTGCATCTGTACTCTATCCTGCTCTTGCTCACTTACCTGAGCCTCCTACTATTTGCCTACCTGAAAATGGTTTGGTTTTGAAAAGCGAGGGTTAGACCAAAAGGTCTAGTGAATTCCCTCCGTAAACAGCATATATCAACAGTATAAAAATCATTTTATAAAACACATTAACATTCTTCACATAATCATTCAATCATGGTACTGCACAGTGTTTAAGGATCACATAAGCTAACCGCGATCGGGGCCCAAGCAGACTCCCCTCTCTCCTCATACCGGGGCCCAAGCAGACTCCCCTCTATCCGAGTAGGAAGGAAATGAATTCCCTCCTACAAGCTCATCGCAAATCTATCCGAGTAAGAAGGAAATGAATTCCCTCCTACAAGCTCATCACAAATGCCCAAGGGATCATCGGATCCCGAGGTACTCAGATCCCACTATGCAGACCGACTCCACATAACATACACATAGTTCATCATAAATCATGAAACATGAAATCCGTGTAAGGCTTTATAAATCATTTCATCTTGCTGAATAATCATTTCGATAAAGCATACTTTTCATGGGAAAGCATACGTAAAAGCTTGTGAATAAATCATGCTTATAAATACAACATAATCAGTAAAAACATTTTTACTTTCATTCCACGTAAAAAGGGTTAAGGAAACTCACCTTATGATGGTGTTGAACGCACTTTAGTTGTACCTTCGAGCTAACCGAACCGGTCACCTAAAGATGTCAGATACACATCAGATTAAATTGTCCGGACAACATTGTCCGGGTACTAACTTCCCGGTCGCACACACTTTTCGGACACCATACTTTCCGGTCACACACACTTTCCGGACATTAGCCTTTCCAGACACTCACTACCCGGATACATATCCTTCCGGACGCCAAACTATCCGGACACTCATCCTATCGAATACATATCCTTCCGGACACCAAAGCCTATCCGGTAAGCCCACTCACCCGGAAACCTCCATTATCCGGACACTACTGCAATACAAAAATCATCCGGGAAACTCCCACTATCCGGACACCACTGTCCGGGCGGGGTGACGTCCGGTAACTACGAACTGGGAAAAACCCAACTTTCCAAAAGTGATTAAAAGTTGATTCTTCTGCCATAAATTGGTTAGACAAACACTTGGGTTCATCCACTAACCATAAACACCCATTTATTTCCACTTTTTACTTCAAAAACGATTTCTAACACCCACCCCCCCCCCCCCCCATTATGCTACTTTGAAGGTATTTAGGGGAAGAACACATTGATTTCTAATATTCACACCAAGAATCCTAGCCCTAACAGAAGGAAAGCAAAGGAGAAAGTTCTGGACATGATTACCTTCACAATTTCTTCTTCAATTTGCTTTCTCCCCAACAAGCTTCTTCTCCTCTTTTCTTCTCTCAGCCACAACCACATTTTCTTAGAATGAGAAACAATTAACCCTAGGGATTTGTGCCCTTAAATACATCCATAAAATGCCCCTTTGGTCCCTCACTTTTCCTTTATTACAATATGACCACTACATCTTATTTTCTTCACCTAAGACAAAACCCGGTTGTTACAACACTCCCCCCTTAAAAGAATTTCGTCCCCGGAATTCCTTATTGAAAAAGATGCGGGTATCTCGCCTTCATTTCCGATTCCAACTCCCAAGTTGCCCCTGGACATTTGTGATGCCGCCATTGTACCTTTACCAGTCTGATCTCCTTGTTCCGTGATTTTCTCACTTTAAAGTCCGAAATGGCTTCGGGCTCTTCTACAAAATTCAACTTCTCATCTACTCTTATGTCATTTAACGGCACCGCTTTGGTCACGTCTGCTAGACCTTTCCTCAGATTAGACACATGAATGCATTGTGAATGCCTTGCAATTCTTCGGGTAGGTCCAACCGATACGCTACTTCCCCAATTCGCTCAGTGATTTCAAACGGTCCGATTCACTCACTGACAACTTGGCACAAGGCCAACTTTGTACATCTTGACGAACTCACGCCCAGGAGTTCCCTCCTCGAGGTACATGAAATTTCTAGATTACATCTCCCAAACGACATACGACTAAGCCGATCATACCCTCTTCCCGAATCACATCGGCTACAGATCGACTACTAACTCATACGTTCTCACCACTCCATCACTCCACACTTATACGTAACTAAAAGCAGAAAAACCTCCATGATCCCTCATTGAAGCGTTCACCTACCTGAATTGAACTTATCCTGAAAACACAACAAATCCCCACTACTTACCACAAGCATTCAGTCGTAAATGACATAACTTCGGTTACCCTCACTCAACTAGGAGGGGTAGTCATGATCACACAAAACGATTCTCAATAGCCTATCACTGAACAACTAGTTCGTTTGAACATTTCTCGCAACATTACCAACTCAACCCATTCAACTTCCCTTTTCCACTTCTTTCTCGTACTTAAAGCATACACAAATCCTCTCTCTCATACCCTTTCCAGAAGTTCGCACACTTACCGATGACAAACTATCCACAATACTCCATGTTTCGGTGTTACTGCCAAGCTTACTACTTCCAATCCTACTCACTTATTCCGACATACGATATTCACCTCCCCACGTTAGCGTGGAGCACCGCCCACCAAACATTACTTGCCCCTCTCTTCCGACCCTTCCACATGCTAACAACACTTTCTCATTACAATACATAACCAAACGGTTGCATCAAAAATTCTAACTTAAGGCATTCAATCAAGTCATCTCGAAATGATACCAGTGTTCGAAGTCATTTCCCATTCTTTGATCTCCAAATATTACCTTCTCGGATAATTCTTTCACTCATAAGAAACAATTTGCAATCTTTAAAGAATTCGCAGCTACTACACCACATTTTGACTAACCTATCCATCATTTCCTTTAAACTTCCAATGATTCCAAGGATATACCTACTTAACGACTCGCACAAACAAAACACTTGGCTTCTCCTTCGGTAACCACCCACTACCGCTCCGAAATTCTATTCCGATATTAGCCATACCATAAAGCCAACTTACAAACCTCGTGCTCCAACAACTTGATTAACAAACCGTACACCTCATCCAAAATCCTCGAAAGCTTCCATCTAATGCTTCATATTTCTAACATCACATTACTACAACACTGGCTGGCACATTTATCTTGGCAATTGATGCCACTACTCACCCGTACATTCTCCACCCATAACATCACACTGCATACCAGGTCTCTCGAGGTCATTCACACACAATTCGAACTTGCCTTCATATTCCTCCGCATAGATAACCGAGTTTATCTCGCTACCTTGTCTTTTTCCCACTCTAAATCAACAACTCACGAGTTCCCGACTAACTCAAACATATTCGATTCTTGCTAGTTCTTTGCGACTCCAAACCATTACATAGACAGGGCACGTTCCCTCACTGAACGATATAATCTACACACACTCGCTTCGTTCGTGCTACATACCTTATCCTTCTATGAACCCTTCGTACCTCGTAAGTAGAACACTTATCCAAAACAGCAGTCTCTCACCATCTTAACACCCCTACAAGGTGCTCTATCAACTTTCAACCTCCTGGTTCAAGTCTTCGGCCTCAGCCACCTTACACAGTTGCCGACCTCAGCATCAATAGTCAACCTGTTGATACTTCCTTAGCCTCTTCTTTAACATGGGTTCCTTACGGAACCTAATTCTTTCGACATATCATAATCAACTTCGCAATCCGTCGCCCTCATTCAAAACTTACTCATGCAACATCAATATTACAAGATCGCCTTAAGACTCTTATTCGACGTCGAGGATACCTCATTTCTTCCTCACCACACTACTCATAACGAGTTGCTAATACAAACACCTTGAAGGCTTTAATTTCTTCCTCCGGACATAATCGTCCCTTGACAACCGTATTTCCAGTTACCGAACATGGTACAGACCCTCATGCAACCAACACCAAGGTCCACTTCCGACTCTTCCACTGTTCATCTCTCTTCTTGAACACAAATACCAAAACTATAAACATTCTCCCCTGGTTTGTCCAACACCTCTCCACTCTCGGAATCTTTCCTTATCTTAAAAAGTGATGCTCCATATTGTTAGATCTGAAGTTTTGTCAATAAACCAAGTGTTGAAGATCTGATAAGAAGACTCAGATGTTCTGAGTAGAGAAGTCAGAGGTCTGACTGTGAAAGTTCAGAAGTATTGATAAGAGAAATCAGAAGTCTGGGAAGAGAAGTCAGATGTCTGAGTTAAGAAGTCAGAAGTTCTGAGAGCGTTATCAGAAGAATGTTCAGAAGTTCTGAACTATCTGTTCAGAACTTATGACGAGATACTTTACTTAGTATTTTATAAACTAATTAGGACATGTGTTATGTTCTTATTAGTCCTTCTTATTTGTACTGTAGCTTTAAGATGTTCGTTGCAGTATAAATAGTAGTTAACTCTACGTTGCTAACTGATTGATTTTCCCATATATCTTTGTATTCATTCTTTGTAATCTTTGAGATTCTCTCTCTCTTAGATTTGTAATCCTGTTCATCATTGAAAACAATTGGGCTTGATCATACAACTTCTCAATTACTGCTTTCTATATTGATTGTAAGATTAGATCCTGTTCTTTCAATTGGTATCAGAGCTAATCAACAAACAAATTCGTTCAAGATTGTTATCGCGAAGATCGATTGATCAATTTCTTGAAGATTTCTTGATACATTCAAAATTCGATTCCGCTGCTAGGGCTAGTTCTTGAATTCTTGGCAATTCTTGAATTACCTGTTACATTTCGATCAAGAAACTCGAATTTGTCTTTCTGTTGAATTTTCTTACAATCATGTCTTCTAAAGAATATCTAGCCATGGGATCTGAAACCAAACCGCCTGTTCTTATACCAGAAGAGTATCAGCAATGGAAAATCCGAATGATCCAATTCCTAGACAACATTGATGAAAATCTTATGATCTCTATTCGAGAAGGTCCAATTGAAGTGTACATCGATGTTGCTGCAACTCCTGCTACAGAGACAACTCCAGAAATTCCAGCGACCAGGGTGAAAAAGAGTTATTCCCAATACACAGCTGAACAGAAGAATAGGCATGCTATTGACAAAAGAGCAATTACTTTGATGACTTTGGCTGTCCCAAATGAGGTTCTTAACAGGATTGACAGTGGATCATCAGCTAAAGAAATGTGGGACGAATTGGAAAGGCAGATGCTAGGAACTGTGAGATCTATTCAGGCAAAGTTAAATCAAAGCATAAATGCTTATGAAAGGTTCAAAGCAAAGGAGTCAGAAAGTTTGACACAGACATACAGTAAATTTTGCACTATTCTAAATGACTTGAGAAGAAATGGACTGAAGAAAACGAAGTCAGAAATAAATTACAAATTTCTGAACAATCTAAATTCAGAATGATCATCATTTGCCATAAGTCTGCAAATGAACAAGGATATGTGTGAAGAAGACTTAAATGATTTGTTATGTGTTCTTAATCAACATGAAGATTCTGTCAAGTTAGTTGTGGAAGAAAAGAAAAATGTTGCTGATCAGTTAGCATTCTTATCAAAGTCCAAAGCAATCAAAGCACCCAAAAAGACTGCATATCTATCAGAGATACCTAATCTGGAAGAATCTGACAAGGAAGAAGGATCAGAAGATGATGAAGATATCAAGATAATGGCTGAGAAACTAGCTTTGTTGACAAATACTTTCAACAAAAGGTATGGGAAGGGTAGATTTCAAGGAAATTATAAGAGAGTTGGAAGTTCAAATTATAAGAAGAAAGAAGACAGAGAATAAAATAAGTTTGAAAAGAGAGTAGAGAGAAGTGAAGAAAACAAGGAAGAGAAGGATGAGAGAAAAGAAAAGAATCTGTGTTTCAAATGTGGAAAATCTGGCCACTATGCTAAGGATTGCAGAGTTATAATTGTGAAAGACTATGAGTACTACACCAAGAAGGCTCAGCTTGCAAAGAAGAGAGATGATAAAATTGCTTTGTTGGCTGAACAGGAGAATTGGTTGTACTACACTTCTGATGAAGATGATCATATCAACTTTCCACAGATGCAGAGCTATATGGCAAAAATGAGAAATGAGGATGATTCTGATTTTGAAGATGCTGATTCTGAGTCATCTACTGAGGTACATTCTTCACTTGAATTAGAATTAATGACACAGATTGGTGAAATGAAAACTGAATTTGCTAATCTAAGAAAACAGATAAAAGGAGAAAGAAATTTGGTTAACAAATTCAGAATTGAAAAAGAAGTAATAAAAGAACAATATGAAGAAACTGAGGCTGAGAAACAGAAAGTTAAAGATGAAAATTCTGAATTGATGAAAAGGCTTTCTGAACTAAAAGTTGAGTTTTCAAAAATAAAGGATGAAAAAGGTGATTTACAAATAAAATTTGATATGTTATTTGAAGAAAGAAAGAATTTATACACCAAAATTAAAGAATTAGAAGATCTGAATTTGAAAAGGGGTCAGACTCAGCAAACACTAAATCTTTTATTAAGCAATGTTAAAGATACAAGATTTTACAACCCAAAGAAGGGATTGGGATTGGAAGAAAATGTCACTTTAAAAAGAGCTCCAATAAACTTGTATGAAAAAACTTCAAGTTTCTAAGCCAAAAATCCCAGAAATTGTTGAAGTTTTCATAAGACCTGCTAGTTCTATAACAAGTTCTGACAATTTGCAAAGACCAAACTCTAAAAAGTCAGATGAGAAAATTTCTGAGTCTAAAACAGAAAAGTCAGTTGGTTCAGAAGAAAAGGTTAAGAAAGAAGTTTCTAAACCAACAGATGAGAAGCCAAGATACAATGATACTAAATTCAAGTATGATTCTTTAAATGTCAGCTACAAAAATAAACAACCAAGTTTTTCATATCATGACATTGAGAGCATATTTGACACAAGTAAAAATTCTGAAACAGTCAATCAGAAGTCTGAAACTTCTAGTCAGGATTCTGAACTTTGTAGTCAGAACTCTGAGTCTAAAGATCAGACATCTGAGTCTGTAAATCAGAACTCTGACTTAGGTAGTCAGAAGTCTGATTCAACTGGATTTTCTGAAACAAAATCTGATGAATTTTTGCAACTTGAAAAGAGATTTAATCTTGTAAGTCAAGAACTTGAGGACTTAAGGAAAGCTTATGATGAACTTGAAAATGATTTTTGTGAGGTGGATATTAAACTTGAAGAAGCTTTGAAAGAAAAGAACATTTTTATTCAGAAAATAACAGAGCTTGAAAAACTGAAGACTGAGTATGATCTTTTTAAAATTAATGCTTCAAAAGAAAATGATAAATTCTTTAATGAATCAAGTACATATGAAAAAGGTGAATCATCCAATTCTTCTAACAAAAAGAACTTGACTTTTTCAGAAAAAGAAGAAAGCAAAAGGAAAGATGATCTTGCAAAGTTGAATGATCTGAAAAGGGATCTTGAGAAGCTTAGAATGAAATCTACTTCTGAACTCAAAGCTAGAAATTCTTGTAATAAGGGAAATTGTACTCTGAACAGTATCAATACAAATGAAATGATCTATGTTTCAGATTTATTGTCACTTGCAAAGAAAAATCTTGTTTGTGTTAGATGTAAAAATGATTCATTCCAATATTCTCATAAATGTCAAGTCAAAATAACTTCTGTTTCATACATAAGAAAAGATATTCAGAAAGTTTCAGTTCCTCAAAATACAGAAAAGAAGAAAATTTTTGTTCCTCAGACTCAGAAGAAAGAAAAGATAAAAGAAAAGAAAGTTGAAAATATAGCAAAAACAAAAGTTACAACTCTCAAAAAGAATTTAAACAAGCTTGTAAGCAGAAAATGTTCTGACTTCATAAAAGTTCAAGGAAAATGGTGTTTGAAGAAAGATTTTGAGTGGAGAGTAAAAGGTACTAATGTTAAATCCAATGACAAAGCTAACAAAGATGGACCCATTCCAAAATGGGTACCTAAACCTAACTGATCCTTTTGCAGGGCTGTCATGTGTGGTTTTTAGATTCAGGAGCTTCAAGACACATGACAGGTCAGAAGTCTTTTCTATCAAACTTCACAGAAAAGGCTGGAGGAGCAGTAAACTTTGGAAATAACAGCAAAGGACAAGTCAAAGGTTATGGGGATTTAACTAAAGGGGATCTGACTATCCAAAAGGTTTTCTATGTTGAAGAATTACAGCATAATCTTTTCAGCATAAGTCAGTTTTTAGACAGTCTTTGTCAAATTAAGTTTCAAATAACAGGTTGCATGATTTTAACTGAAAATGATGTTAAAGTCTTCTGGGCCAAAAGACATATGGACTTATTTGTAGTAAATTTTTCAAAATTGAAAACATTAAATACAGTTTGTCTTTTATCAAAATCAACTGCAAATGAATGCTGGCTTTGGCACAGAAGATGTTCTCATCTGAATTTCAAAGATCTTAATAATCCCGTTGCAAAACATCTGGTTAAAGGCTTACCAAAGCTTAAATTTGAAAAAGAATCATTATGCTCAGCTTGTGAAATGGGCAAGATGAAAAAGAGTTCTCACAAATTAAAAATGGACTCATCTTGCAAAGCACCATTAGAAATGATTCATACTGATCTTTGTGGTCCAATTTCAGTACAATCTATGGGAGGAAAGAAATATATGCTTGTGATTGTTGATGAATTCTCCAGATACACATGGGTTGAGTTCCTAAGAGCTAAGTCAGAAGCTGCTACTACATTGATAAATTTTATCAAAAGGATTCAAGTTCTCTTACAACTTCCAGTTCAGAAAATCAGAAGTGATAATGGAACAGAGTTCAGAAATGAGACTCTTCAGAATTTTTTAGAAAGTTCTGGGATTTCTCACAATTTTTCTGCTGTCAGAACTCCTCAACAAAATGGTGTTGTTGAAAGGAAGAATAGAACTCTAGTTGAAGCTACGAGAACAATGCTGGCTTATGCAAATCTTCCTACTTTCCTATGGGCTGAAGCAATTGCAACTGCTTGTTTTACACAGAATAGAACTTTAATCATTAAGAGATTAAATAAGACTGCTTATGAACTGATAAATAAAAGAAAACCATTAATCAAATTCTTTCATGTTTTTGGTTGCAGGTGCTATGTTCTTAGAGACAGAGAAAATCTTGCCAAATTCGATAAAAAGGCAGATGAAGGATACTTTGTGGGTTATTCTTTAACTTCCAAAGCATTCAGAATCTACAATAGAAGAACCAAGAGGATGATGGAGAGCATAAATGTAACTTTTGATGAAGCCAGAATGCGGACTTCTGAACAAGACAGTTCAGAACTCATGCTGAACAAGACAAAAATGACTTCTGATACAAATTCTAAACCTATTTGTTCAGAACTCAATTTACTGTTTAAGGATGCTTTTAGTGAACTAATTTCTGATTCTTATGCAGAATATGAAAACCCAAAGATGGTCAAAGAGATGAAAAATAAGACTCCAGAAATAGTTCAATCAACTGTAATTTCTGACAAAGGTCCATCAGAGGAATGTCCAAATCTAATAAATACAAGTGGTGAAAATTCTGAACCTTGTAATCAGAATTCTGATTCTTGTACTCAGAACTCTGAACAAGTCACTCAGAATTCTGACTTCATTAATCAGAACCCAAACTTGGATATAACTTCTATTCATACATCAGAACAAGGGGACAGTTCAGAATTACAAGCAATCATTGATGAGAATGATGCAAACAACAATTATTCAGAGATTGATGTACTCCCTAGTGCTAATAAATGGACTAAAAATCATCCTATTCATCAAGTAATAGGTGATCCATCAGCAGGAGTAAAAACCAGATCAGCTACAGCAAATGAAGCAATGTTTATTGGTTTCTTGAGTGTGATTGAACCAAAGAAAGCTAATGAAGCCCTAGAGGATCCAGACTGGATTTCAGCAATGCAAGAGGAATTACTTCAATTTGAAAGAAATAAAGTTTGGAGACTCATTCCAAAGCCTGAAGGTAAATCTATTATTGGAACTAAATGGGTGTTCAGAAACAAAAAGGATGAATCAGGTGTTGTCATCAGAAACAAGGCAAGATTGGTTGCTAAGGGATACTGTCAACAAGAGGGAATTGATTATGATGAGACATTTGCACCAGTGGCAAGAATAGAGGCAATCAGAATATTTTTGGCCTATGCTGCACATAAAAACTTCAAGGTGTATCAAATGGATGTCAAATCAGCCTTTCTAAATGGCAAACTTAATGAAGAGGTGTATGTCCATCAACCTGAAGGTTTTGTTGATCCAGAATTCCCTGATCATGTTTATATTTTAGACAAAGCTTTATATGGTCTAAAACAAGCACCACGAGCCTGGTATGACACTCTTACTAAACACTTGTTAGGTTCAGGATTCAAGAAAGGTAAGATTGACACAACTTTGTTTTTAAAGAAACAGGGTGATGATTTGATTCTGATTCAGATTTATGTTGATGACATAATATTTGGTTCTACCAGTCCAGAATTATGTGATAATTTTTCAAAAATCATGTCATCTGAATTTGAAATGAGCATGATGGGTGAGCTGAATTTTTTCCTTGGTCTTCAAGTCAAACAATTACCAAAAGGTATTTTTATAAATCAAGGAAAATATGTCAGAGATATTCTGAAAAAGTTCAAAATGTTTGATTGTGCTTCTATGAGAACACCTATGGCAACTAACATAAAGTTAGATGCTGATCTCAAAGGTGTTTCAGCAGATATCAAACTCTATAGAGGCATGATTGGGTCATTACTTTATTTGACTGCAAGTAGACCAGATATCATGTTTTCTACCTGTTTCTGTGCTAGATTTCAATCTAACCCGAAAGAATCACATATGTTGGCTGTCAAAAGGATTTTAAGATATCTCAAAGGAACACCTGATCTAGGTTTATGGTATCCAAAAGAAACTGACTTCAAATTGACTGCTTTCACTGATGCTGATCATGCAGGAAGTAGGTTGGACAGAAAGAGTACATCTGGTGCCTGTCACTTTTTGGGAGATAAAATAGTGAGTTGGGCATCAAAGAAGCAGAATTGTGTGTCCACTTCAACTGCTGAAGCAGAGTATGTTGCTGCTGCTGCTGCTTCATGCTCTCAAACATTGTGGATGAGAACACAACTCATGGACTATGGATATCAGCTTAACAAGATTCCCATCTATTGTGACTCAGAAAGTGCAATTGCCATTACTCAGAACCCTGTTCAACATTCGAAGACTAAACATATAGATGTGAGGTATCATTTTATAAAGGACTATGTGGAAAAAGGAACTATAGAGATGCACTTTGTGCATACAAAGTATCAATTGGCTGACTTGTTCACAAAGCCTCTTGATCACAAAAGGTTTTCTTTTCTCATATGTAAAATAGGAATGCTTAATCTTCCTAATTGAAAATATTTTTTTCTTAAAAATGCTAAATTTTTCTAAGTAAAATTGTCTGAGCAGTGTACTCAGAACTCTGAGTCTTAAGAATCAAAATTTCTGATTACTACGGTCAGAACTTCTGAGTCTTGAGGTCAGAACTTCTGAGTCTTGAAGTCAGAACTTCTGAGTCTTGAGGTCAGAGATTCTGAGTCAATACATTAGCAATCTAGCTTTCAAAAATTTATTTTTGAGAAATAAAAATACTTTAACTGTGTGGATTATGCTTCTTCTATTATCTTTTCATCTCATCTTTATGTATCATTAATAGTCAAATGCATGCTCAAGTCAAGGGGGAGCATCAAAATTCTTTTGGAAATCATTTTGTGATGCTTAAAAGATTTGCTTTCATTTTCCATCTCTGATTATTCTAAAAAGAACAAGCTTTTCATGATAAATTTTGTTGTTATCCAAACTATATCTGAATTAAAAAAAAATTCATATTCAGATATAAGATTTTAAATGATTTTTTAATTCATCATAATATGAACAGAATTTTGATGATAAAAAGTGTTTCTATCTGTTCAAACCTCTTCTGAATAATCAAAATGTTTTATATTTGTCAGAAGTTGATTTTAAATGACATTTTGGTTACAAGGTAAAATTCTTCTGAGAAGAACAATCAGATATCTGATAAAGAAAAGTCAAAACATCTGAGCGTGTTATTCAGATCTTTGATTTGAGTCAAAATTCTATCCACTAACACGTGTCAGCTTCATATTTGTTTGATTATGCCACGCATTTCATTTAAATCCTCTGTGGCATTTCAAATGTGTTGACTCCGTTATAACATTGATTTCGCTTTTCCGTTAAACCTTTCAACTTCGCGGATTTTAAATAGGTCTTAAAATCCCTATTTCAAATCTTTTCAAATTCCAGAGCGAAAAGTGAGATACGAATCAAATCCAGAGTTCTTTGAGTTTGTTTTCTTCTTAAATCATGTCTAGAATTCGAAGGAGTGGTCAAATTTCGCTACACTCTACAAAATCGATAATGGATTCATCTGATTCGGATAATGATGAAGTACAGAATAGAGCTGTAGAGGAAGAAGCAATAAGAAATGATGGAGAAGATGAACAAATGGATGAATCTGAACAAGCGGATGAGGTAAACGTTAATATTGAACATGAACAGAGTGCTGCAGGTTCTATTATGTCAGATAGACCTATTTTAGTGGAAAGAATTGTTCCTGAGAGTGAATGGCTGAAATTATCTGAAAATAACTGTGTTATATTATTTGAGGAAAGCCGTTTTAAGCCTGAATACAGAATTATCATGGAGTTATTCAAACACCATCCGTACAGAAAATGGTTTACACGAAGTAAAAATGTGCCTGTTCAGTACATAAAACAATGGTGGAAACATCTTAGGTTAGAAGATAATAAGTTTGTGTCTGAAATTGGAGGAGTGCCATTTGCCTTATCTATCTCTGCACTAAGAGAAATGCTAAATTTACCAGAGAAAGATGATGTACAAAGAAGGACAGATTTTGAGGACTCATCCTTAACAGAGGAATTAATAGCAGAGTTTATGAAGTTGGGATACAATGAAGGATTGAGGACTCTCAGTTTGTTCAGAAGAAACAAATTACCACCTATTTGGGCTTGCTTCTTTCATGTGGTAAATAAATGTGTGTCAGGGAAGAATAGTTCTGCTGATCAAGGTTCTAAACAAATTCTTCAGATCTTTCAGGGTTTAGTGAAGAATAGGCATTATGACTATACTTTAATACTTTGGGAAGACATGAAGAATACATTTGAGAAGAATCAGAAAGCAATTCAGAAGAAAACAAAGGATGCTCCACTGACATACATTCCTTATATAAGGTACTGGCAAATTGTTATTTGGTATGCCATGCAGGAAAACAGAACAATCTCAAGAAGAACAAATGAAGAGCATGGTCCTACATTTTATTTGGGTAAGATGACCTCGGTAACAAGACTTGAAAACTATCCCAATCATAAACTGTTGCCAAAATCACTTAGGAACTATATTCCAAGGGAGAGTGAGATTTTAAAAGCTTATTGCACCTCTATGGGAATTGAATTACCTCAAATCCCTACCCAAGAGGACCAACCTGAGAAGAGAGGTGAGGGGTCTAGTCGAATTAGAGAGGGGGAGGATGTTCAGATGGGTGAACATTCTGAGAGACTTGAGAGGGAAAATTCTGAGAGCTTGGTTAGATTTGGTGAGGAAAAACAGAATGAGAGTGATGAGGATGAGAGATTGTCAACAGAGGTTCAAACAGAAAGAGATGCCTCTGAACCAGCTAATCTTGACCAGGTAACCACAAATGCTATTGGTTCACATCTCTTGGTGTCCAATATTGAAACAAACACCATGGACCTAGTGGTGGATCTTGAACAACCCATCCATATCCACTCAGAAGCATTTCAACATGCTACTGTTTCACACAAATCCGGGGAACCATCCCAAACTTATTTGGAGGGAGGTGATAAATCCCAATCTATTTTTCAACACATTGAGTCTGAATATCACAGTCCTATTCATATTGAGCCTGAAATTCCTTCTGACACTTGCACAAATCAGGAATTTCGTATTCCTGAAACAACATTCATAGACATACCTAATGTTGGGTGTCGAGGATTGGATGGAAGTCCTGGTGAGGTGAACATTACAAAAGCCTCATTCAAGCGTACATCTGTTGTACAAGATGACTGTGTGTTATCTACAGGCCATGAGCCCTCTGGGCACATGAAAACTGGACCATCTGTTGGTTCAGGTTCACTGTTAGAAACTTCTGAATTTGAAAAGATTCAGAAACAAAACAAGGAGATGGGGGAAAAAGTAGAAAATTTGGAGAAGAAGGTGGAGGATTTGAATGATGAGATGTCAGATTTGAAAGTTGTGTTGGAGAAAAAGTTGATTTCTGTTGAAACCAAAGTAGATGATGTAAAGAAATCCTTGGATTCTCACAAAAAGGAGATCATGGATATAATGTCTGGTTTTCAAAAAGATATGTTAAAACAAATGCAAGGGATGCAGGAATCTATACTGAAAGCACTGAGTGCATCATTGGCTTCTACTTCAACGCCTCTTGATCTTGTTCCTATTGCAGAAACTGAACCTGAAGGTACTTCTAATCAGAACTTGAAGAGAAAGTTTGATGATAATGAACCTCATGATCATCAAAAGGGGGAGAAAAGACAAAGGTTAAGTTCTGATGATGATATTGGCATAGAAGATTTTGAGATGGCAGATATGCAATTAGCTAGTACAAAAAGTTCAGAAGATCAGACACAGGAAAATTTAAAGGCAATAACTCAGATAGTTCAGATTGATAGCTCAGATACAGAGGAAATGGAGTTGGAAAGTACAGATGGTGGTGATTCAGATAAAACAGAGGAATTGAACTTAGACATAGAAAAGGAAGGAAACTCAGATGAAACTGAAGCTATTGAGGAATCTGTATTAAGATCAGAAAAGACAGTGGAAAGTGAAGTGGTCAACATGTGTACAGATATTGTGTTGTATAACAAAGAAAATATGACGGATTCTGAATTAGAAGAAAGGAGGTTAAGTGAAGAGTTGATCAGAAGAATGCATAATAATTTAGTCAGAGCTTTGAATGTTCAAAAAGTTCAGCAAGGAATAAAAATGGTAAGACCTATTGATCTAATGGGAGAAGAAGACAGAACTGTGAATTATACTCAAGATTTTGAAGATGATTTTATATTTAACTTTTGTGATGAGTTAAATACAGAAGAAGAGTATGTGAAAGCGAAAGACTTCTTTTTGCCTTCTGAGTATGTATTCAGAAAACCAATTGAGATCCCAAAGATTAACTTGCAAAGACTAGAAGAACCTGTATGTGATTTCATTCTAGAGTTAAGTGATGTGCCATTAGCCAGACAATTTCATGATGATATTTTTCCTGAGGAAATATATGATAATCTCTACTACACAGAAGGGGAGTATGAGCCTTTGGAAAGTAACATTGATGGTTTTATGGATGACAGAGCTCAGATGGTCTACTCAGAAGCTTCTAACAGGTTCAGAGTTCCTGATTCAAAACTGCATATTCAGAAAAGAATTAAGAAAGTTCTGATGTTTCAAAAAGATGAATTCAATGGTTTAATGTTTGTTAGAATGGAAGTACTGAAAGAAAGAAATACAAAGGTTTCCATGTCTACTTTTGATTTTCACAGATTGACTCTTGATGATCAGATCTTTTTAGTCAAGTTCTTTGCCAGCACTGAAGAAGCCTTGATAGAAATTGAATGCAGAAGACTTCTGGGTATCTATGTCAGAAATATATACTTGTATGACTTCCAATTAGCTATTGAAGAAAGAAAAGAAAAGTGTAATCTGAGTTCTCCCACAAAGAAAACAGAAGTTGGTTTGCATTTGAAGGGATTTGTGAATGAAGGAATGGAGACAGAAGGGTTCACATATACAGTTCACGAAAGGCTTGAATTGTTCAGATTAAAAGAGTTGGTGAAGTACAGTGATGCAACTCTGAATTGGTTATTGATTAAAATGGAAGTAAGTGTGGAAACTGAAAGAGAGAGTTTAAAGAAGAGATGTATAAACTGTGTGAAGAGGAGGTTGGATCTTAGAAGAAAAATCAGAAACAGTAGTGAATGGTTGCTATCTGAGGTGAATCCCAAAAAGATTCTACATAATGATTTTGTGTTTCCTGCTGAGTATGAAGTGAATGAAATTCTGTCAGATGAAGTTGAAGAAGTGCAGAACACAATATCTCAGAATGTGCAGATAACTAGTTTTGATCAAGCTGGACAGTCTGAACCCAAAGAAGATGAAATATCCATTGATCTAAATGGATACTTTCTTGAATTTGATTTACCTGAGTTCTTCAAACCAAAAGAAGTACAATTCTTGGATGTGTATTATGATAGACCTAAGGAGACTCAGATCTGGTTGGCTGAAAAATCAAGATGTCTTGGCAAAACAAAGCAAGCCGTTTACTCAGATTTTTTAATTACTGGAATCAGAGAATTGAGGGTTAAGAAATTCAGAAAGATGGAGTACTTATCTTTTGAAGTTCTGAGAGAAGATGGCAAGGTTTATTACTTCACTGATGCAGATTTTGAGAAACTATCAGTGGTTGACTTTTACAGATTACACAGCTTTCTATGCTTCAAAGAGTAGAGCAAAGACAGAAATGAAAGGAAGGCAAGAAGTGTGGTAATTGAGGCTATGTTCTACATCTTAAGGTGGCACTGTTATACAGATTTTCAAATAGCTCTGTACTTACAAAAGTCATGTGTTTATCTGGCAAATCCCAACACAGATCATGAACAGAAAAAGGAGTTAAAGACTGGAAGTGTTCACAAATATCCAGATTTGGGAGTATTTTTGAAAAACAAAAGTGGAAAGATCTTCTTCAGAGCAAAGGAAACTGCAAAATACTGTTCTGGAACTTTAAGAATCATAAAGCATAATTTGGAGAAAAAGATGCTGAAAGTGAAGGAAGCAAACATGACTCAAGAAGTAATCAATCAGCAAGTTGAAATTATTCAAGAAATCATTGACAAAATTGATAAGAGGCTTAATCTGAGAAATGTGCTACTTCAAAAAATTGTTCCTGCTCTGAAAGAATTGGATGATGCAAAGTTTAAGTTTATTTGACAAAAAGGGGGAGATTGTTAGATCTGAAGTTTTGTCAATAAACCAAGTGTTGAAGATCTGATAAGAAGACTCAGATGTTCTGAGTAGAGAAGTCAGAGGTCTGACTGTGAAAGTTCAGAAGTATTGATAAGAGAAATCAGAAGTCTGGGAAGAGAAGTCAGATGTCTGAGTTAAGAAGTCAGAAGTTCTGAGAGCGTTATCAGAAGAATGTTCAGAAGTTCTGAACTATCTGTTCAGAACTTATGACGAGATACTTTACTTAGTATTTTATAAACTAATTAGGACACGTGTTATGTTCTTATTAGTCCTTCTTATTTGTACTGTAGCTTTAAGATGTCCGTTGCAGTATAAATAGTAGTTAGCTCTACGTTGCTAACTGATTGATTTTCCCATATATCTTTGTATTCATTCTTTGTAATCTTTGAGATTCTCTCTCTCTTAGATTTGTAATCCTGTTCATCATTGAATACAATTGGGCTTGATCATACAACTTCTCAATTACTGCTTTCTATATTGATTGTAAGATTAGATCCTGTTCTTTCACATGACCTAGTGAGTTCGTAGCCTTCATGCATGACAACGCATTAAATAAATCATTTCGCACTTTTTATTATTTTAAAGAACAACACTTGGAAACGACTTGGGGACACATGACACCAACATTCTCATAACTCTAATGCCCTGCACAACGATCTCGAGAATCGTTCGCACGCACCTTTTCAGTAAAACTTAATCTTTCTCAACCACAACGACGATACGACAGTGACACATTGAATGAAAATCTTTTGTACAACAAAATTCCGAAAGGAATTACCGACGCGGAATAAACCAATCGGCTCTCACACTCATTTCTATGACTTCAACATGTTAGTTCTCATTTTGGTTATAAAAGTTTTGTTGGCAAACAGTTTCTTGACTTTTGCAACAATTTAACTTATCATGAAAAGTGTGAAATATTTTGCAAATCGTTAAGCTCAAAATTTCATTGTGCGACGTAAATGAAATCGTCTTTTCTTTAAACATACGCTTGTACACGCTGACTCACTTTCGATCAAAATTGAGATTTACACGTTTACCTTAAATCGTGAAAATTTTATGTTACATATAAGAACGCCATACATGAAACTCTACTTGCAATTGAAGGCTACTCACTCTAACAAGGTCAACCGCTTTACTCACGCAACTTATCATTGACACCCTTCCTTCGACCAAAGGTCGCCCCCTCGGCCTTGCAACAACTTGCAGTACATACGTTCCACGGTCCACTTACTCAACCATCACATACTATTTCGTCTTGGTCAAATTATCTCATAATCTATCTCTACACGTTTTCAATCCGTCACTGAAAAGCTCGACTAAGGAGTCGGGGCTCCAATCCTCTGCTCGCTCTTGAACTGACACTTTCAAGATCTCGACACTGTCCTTCCTTACCATCCGAACTGATCTATCCCACGATTTCTAAAACTGGGACTCTCCAGACACAGGAGTCTAACTCAAACTCAATCATTCATCCTCTTCGAACCCACGAAGATCTACCTCTATACGACTCATAACATTCTAAACAACATTTCTTGACCATGATGTATATATACATCACATCATAAATGATCTCTCACGATACTTCCCCAACAATGGGTCTCAATCTACCCCTCAGGGGTCTTGCTGACATTCTAGATTACTGGAACACGACATACACACTAGCTTCAGACTACAACTTCGGAATAATAAGGCAGGTTAAGCACATACATGTACCTGTAAGTTCGCAATTACACTGGCTAGGTGTAATCCCAAACTTACCTTACATGACTGTCCTCGGTACCCTATTAGTCCTATCTCTACAATAGTGCCCTCCTAACGCATTTCCTGATTCTCAGTTGTGATTTCTATTCCTAAAGTTTAAGTTTAGGCTCGTCTGGTCACCTAAATCCCTTAAACTACGGCTCTGATACCATTTGTAACAGCCCAAAAATAAAACTGGACAAACATAGCATTAAATCATAACATTACAAAACTGGGTCCCAAAATTTCTTTACATCAGCCTCCAAAACTTAGGTTGGCGGAAACAACCTATACACAACTGAGAACAACTACTACTAAAAGTGGCACTGGCACTGTCTCTAACTGCAACTGTACTCTATCCTGCTCTTGCTCACTTACCTGAGCCTCCTACTATTTGCTTACCTGAAAATGGTTTAGTTTTGAAAAGCGAGGGTTAGACCAAAAGGTCTAGTGAATTCCCTCCGTAAACAGCATATATCAACAGTATAAAAATCATTTTATAAAACACATTAACATTCTTCACATAATCATTCAATCATGGTACTGCACAGTGTTTAAGGATCACATAAGCTAACCGCGATCGGGGCCCAAGCAGACTCCCCTCTCTCCTCATACCGGGGCCCAAGCAGACTCCCCTCTATCCGAGTAGGAAGGAAATGAATTCCCTCCTACAAGCTCATCACAAATCTATCCGAGTAGGAAGGAAATGAATTCCCTCCTACAAGCTCATCACAAATGCCCAAGGCATCATCGGATCCCGAGGTACTCAGATCCCACTGTGCAGACCGACTCCATATAACATACACATAGTTCATCATAAATCATGAAACATGAAATCCGTGTAAGGCTTTATAAATCATTTCATCTTGCTGAATAATCATTTCGATAAAACATACTTTTCATGGGAAAGCATACGTAAAAGCTTGTGAATAAATCATGCTCGTAGATACACCATAATCAGTAAAAACATTTTTACTTTCATTCCACGTAAAAAGGGTTAAGGGAACTCACCTTATGATGGTGTTGAACGCACTTTAGTTGTACCTTCGAGCTAACCGAACCGGTCACCTAAAGATGTCAGATACATATCAGATTAAACTATCCGGACAACATTGTCAGGGTACTAACTTCCCGGTCGCACACACTTTTCGGACACCATACTTTTCGGTCACACACACTTTTCGGACACTAGCTTTTCCAGACACTCACTACCCGGATACAAATCTTTTCGGACACATATCCTTCCGGACGCCAAACTATCCGGATACATATCCTTCCGGACACCAAAGCTTATCCGGTAAGCCCACTCACCCGGAAACCTCCATTATCCTGACACTACTGCAATACAAAAATCATCTGGGAAACTCCCACTATCCGGACACCACTGTCCGGACGGGGCGACGTCCGGTAACTACGAACTGGGAAAAACCCAACTTCCCAAAAGTGATTAAAACTTGATTCTTCTGCCATAAATTGGTTAGACAAACACTTGGGTTCATCTACTAACCATAAACACCCATTTATTTCCACTTTTTACTTCAGAAACGATTTCTAACACCCAAAACCCCCATTATGCTACTTTGAAGGTGTTTAGGTGAAGAACACATTGATTTCTAATATTCACACCAAGAATCTTAGCCCAAACAGAAGGAAAGCAAAGGAGAAAGTTATGGACATGATTACCTTCACGATTTCTTCTTCAATTTGCTTTCTCCCCAACAAGCTTCTTCTCCTCTCTTTTTTCTCTCAGCCGCAACCACATTTTCTTAGAATGAGAAACAATTAACCCTAGGGATTTGCGCGCTTAAATACATCCACAAAATGCCCCTTTGGTCCCTCACTTTTCCTTTATTACAATATGACCACTACATCTTATTTTCTTCACTTAAGACAAAATCCGGTTGTTACAAATAAGACTTTTTAATTCCCTATTATTCAGTCTGAATAATAGGAATATATTAAGAAGTTGAATTGATATTAATACTGAATATTTACCTTTTATTCAAACTGAATAAAGGTACATATTCAAAATGGATTTCACTCCTCCCAAACATCTTAACAACGTTTTAGCAATAATAATCAATATGGCTTTTTAATTCCCTATTATTCAGTCTGAATAATAGGAATATATTAAGAAGTTGAATTGATATTGATACTGAATATTTACCTTTTATTCAAACTGAATAAAGGTACATATTCAGTATGAATATCATTCCTCCCAAGCATCTTAACAATGTTTTAGCAATAATAATCAATATGACTTTTTAATTCCCTATTATTCAGTCTTAATATATCTATACTGAATTTTTACATTTTATTCAGTCTGAATAAAACTATATATTCAAACTGAATATAAAATACTCATAAACATCTAAAGAATATTCAGTATGAATATAAATACTCACAAAAATAACATAAAATCTAACAATATATCTTAGTTTTACTCGTCATTTGAAGCATTTATTCATCAGATCTGTTGTTTTCTTCATTTTTTCAGTTTTAGGGTTTCTCGAATCAAATTTTTGTTTCTTAATCTGTAAAAGTTAAATAAAAACCTAACTATTCAGTATGAATATAACTAATAACAATAATAAAATAAAATCTAACAATAATCTTAGTTTTAATCGTCATTTGAATCATTTATTCATCATATATATTGTTTTCTTCATTTTTTCCGTTTTAAGGTTTTTCGAATCATATTTTTGTTTCTTTTAAATAAAACCCCTAACTATTCAGTATCGACGATTTTCAAACATTTAAACTTACGTTTTTTCAGAAGTTGACCTAATGGAAGCTTATCTCTAGAATCTTCAGATGTATCTGCCATTTTTGTTGATGATTTTAACTATTCTCTGTAAATCGTCTTCTTCTTTCTTCAGTATTCAACAATGAAAGTTTTAGTGAGAGAGAAAATCGGCGAAAAATGATGAATGTGTTGTCTGCATTACGATTATGGCTATATCTCAGTTTTGAACCATATTTTCGTTTTTCCTATTTTACCCCTACGCGCTAAATATTCACTAAGCCATGGACATTGTAACATCCCAAACATTTTTAACATTTCATTTCTTATAAATAAAACATGCAAGGTCTTATAACATAGAATATTCCAAAATCGGGTCCCAAAATTTCCTTACATCATGTCAAAATTGGTTGGCGGAAACAACCTACACAACTGAGAAATAAACTAAACAGTACTATAGTGTCGCTATACTACCAAGCTTCCTCGCTAACTCCTTACTCACTTCTCAGAGCCTTTCATCACCTGTTTTCCTGAAAAGGTTTTAGGTTGAAAATGCGAGGGTTAGACCATAAGGTCTAGTGAGTCCCTCCTAACAGTTATCAAAGCATTTAAAACAGTTTACCATTTTCAGCATAAATCATTCATAAAACTGTTCATCCAAAATCATTCACGGAATAAGGTCCGCCCCTCGTAAATCGGCACCCTGAAGTCACCCTTGGGTGACAACGAGTCAGTCTCATGCTGCCGTATAAGGTAGCACTCCCCTGGCATAAACGGGACACACTCCCCAGCATGATCTGGCGGGCCACACTTCCCGACTTAGCCAATTTACACCACAATCTATGTATGCATACATCCCGCGTATATTTTTAAACAACATTCTTGCATTTAAAAGTATATATATAAACATGGAATTTCTCATCATACAATCGCTTCAGAAAACATATTAAAAGTCACACGTTATAGTTTAGAAAACTCACCTGGCTTGCTAGCTCCAAAGCTCCTCACTTACACTTCCGATCTCTAGGTGGAACACCTATTATATTAATAACGTACGTCATAATTCGTTCATTTATTACTCGAGTTAAATCCCGAACTCAACCCAAACATATCTAAGTTGGTAGGTTACACTTCTAGTCCAAAATCATAATTAATGGTCTTTGCTTACCCATCTAAGTGAAATACTATACCGGATCCATTAATTTACCCGACTCTAGGTTCCCATCATAAAATTATAACACTGGATCATGATACTAATAATATGGCCCAAATTAAATAAATAATTACACCACCAATCACGTACTCGGCCCTTATTATATAATCATAGACTTTAATAAGAAACTAAGCCCAAATTAATAACTAAGCCCAAAACGACTTAAGAAGTCTTTCGGCCCAATACTCAAATCGGCTCAACTACAAAATCAGCCCAACAACTAAATCAGTGAGGTTTGCGCCAAACCTGGTTTGCGCCAACCTGCTGTTTGCGCTAACCTGATGTTTGCGCCAACCTATTGTTTGCGCCAACCACTCTGCTTGGTCTCGAGTTCACGTTTTAAACTGGATTTCATTCGCTTAAGCAAAGAATCAGTCCACGAGAAATTATTACCAGGGTTCTCATCACCACTTTAGCCATCCTAAATGTTTTATTAAGTAAAACCTTTCTGATTCCAAAATACTCAAATGCACTGATTAAAACAATATGATTAACATACAAAACCCCAAATTCCAATCCTAACCTAAAGAATAGGAACTAAGGAGGAGATAATTTAGATTAATTACCTGAACTGAATGCAAGAAATCCCAGCTTTCTTTCTCCCCAAATCGAACGAATCGCTAAAATCCTTTGCTCTGCTAAACTTCAGCCGCCACCGCCGGCGACCACCACCGACAGCCGACTGTCGGCGTTCCTCTGCCGCACCACCGGTCTCCTCCTTTGTTGCCGGCGACCTGCTACTTTCCTTCAGAATGCCGCCGCCGACCCCCAGCCATCATCTCCTTCTTCCTGTCGGTTTTCATTGCGTCCAACACCAAGAACCACCAACATCGTCGACCTTGTTTTCTGCCGGCAGCCAACCCCGTCCCTCTTGATTTCTCGCTGCCTCTTCCTCTAGTCGTCTCTCTCCCTCGTTGCCTCTTTCTCTCGGTACACAGCAGGTCACACACACACACCTCTTCATTTCATTTCTTTCTCTTCTCCCTTTCTCTCTCGATGTAGCAGCACACCACAACCCTAAAACCAAAACATGTTTTCCTAATTCAAGCCAAAAGCGGCGCACAGGAAAAGTAGGAGAATTAATTTCCCAATTTTCTTATTTTTACCCTCAAACTAATCGAAATAAACCAATTCAACCCCTAACTTCTATTTAGATCTCATTTCTTATTTTGAGTTATCACAATCTTCCCTCCTTAAAAGAATTCCGTCCCGGAATTCACTCCAAAGATAATCGGTGTAATTGATTATCGTAACTTAAATTTCAACTCTCAGAATAAATTCTTCTGATAACGAAACAATGACAACATACTTTCCCACCTTTGCTGCGCAACTCTGATTAAGCTCACAATCTTTGCTTATAACCGTAACATGCAATCTTCTTATTTTTCGCTTCCAACCGGATCTATTAATTCAGGAACACCACGAATTCGGGTTCCATAATTCTTTCGATTAACCACCATGACCATAAAATCAGATAGATATATATAAAGTCATCCCGGCTTCCTTACTTAGATTTACCATAGATAATTCCTTAACGATCAGTGGGTTAATCTCGAAAAACACATTCCCACGAACTCTCGAAACCCATCTTATAAATCATAATATGAGGACAAAGGTTGTAAGTATTTTAATACTCTCCACTCCCTAATTATCCTTATCTGATTCACGACCACATTAACAGTTTCCGAACTCAACTGCCTTTCTCGGCTAGGGCAATATAACCACTGATCCTTGCCGCACAAAACAGTACAATTCTTTCTTTTTATCACAAGCAACCCTAACTTGTCCAACTCATTTCAATTATAACTATCAACTTGTTTCAAAAGATAAACTCCAATTTGGATACAATTCATTTCTTTCTATCCACCATAAATTATCATATTTAATAACTTAATATCAATAACTCGCTATGCTGGTATTCACAAAATCCATCAGTCAAAACTGATTTCTTAACTAACAACTCCACTGAGTAACCCAACCATTCACAATTTACAAAATAATATGAAAATTACTTATTCCATCTTACTATCATTAACTTCTCACTTTAACATATCGGCTATCCCTTATCAATTCTTAGTAAGAATCTCGGGAGGATTGTAACACAACCTGTAATAACAAATAAATGTCATTACTTAACAAATTTATAACAGTTTAATCAACCAATCAAAGGCTTATACATCTATTGTGACGTTTCAAAACCACTAATGATTATACTACCACTCCGGCTCATAATCATCATCATATCATTCTTTAAACATAACCAAATTTCCAACTGTTTCCTTCTAGGATCATTCCCTCACACATAAGAAACAATTCATGCTCTTTAGAGATTTAGTATTTACTATAACACAATTTGACTAACACACTCTTCATCCTCTTTAAACTTCCAACAATCCCAACATATACCTACTTAGCGACTCTTACAACCAAAAACACTTGGTTTCTCTTTTGGGTAATCCCCCAACACTACTCCGTCCTTCTATCCCAAACATAATCACACCATGAAGTCAACTTACATCCTATGTGCCCCATCAAACTGGTTAATAGATCGCACATCTCATCCGTAAACCCCAAAAGCTTCTATCTGATGCTTTCTACCTCTCTAACATCACCTCACTACGCTACTAGCTGATACATTTAACTTGGCAATTAATGCCATTACAAAACTGTACATTCCTCACTCATACATCACACTGCAGACCAAAACTCTCATGGTCATTCGTACACAATTCGCACTTTCCTTCATATTCTCTCGTATACTATAATCGAGTCTATCTCACTACGTAGTCCTTTCCCAACTTATTGAACTATAACTCACGGGTTCTCAATTGGCTCACACGTAAACATTCTAGCTAGCTCTTCACGATCCATGCCCTTACAAAACAGGGCACAGCCCCTGACTGAACGATAAGATCTACACCCTCGCTTCGCTTGTGCTACATACCTCATCATTCTACGAATCCCTCCATACCTCGTAAATAGAACGCTTATTCGAAACGATCACTTCCCATCCTCTTAACACCCCTACAAGGTGTTCTATAAATTTTCAACCTTCTGGTTCACGTCTTCGGCCTCGTCCGTCTTACACAGCTATCGACTTCCACAACAACAGACAACCTGTAACTACTTTCTTAACTTACTCTTAAACATGGGTTCCCTTACGGAACCTAATCCTACCATCATATCATAATCACCTCATAATACGTCTCCCTCTTTTCTAGACGTACTCTTGTAACATCAATATTACCAGCTCACCTCAAACTCATACCCAACACCGCGGGCATTTCGCTTATGCCTCTCAACACTCCTCATAACGAGTTTCTAATACTAACACCTCGATGACTTCTACTCTTTCACCTGGACCCAACCGTCCCTCGACAACCGTACTTTCAGTTACCGAACAAGGATACAGATCCTCATACAATCGACACTATAATTCACTCCCGATTCTTCCACTGTTCAACTATCTTCTTGAACACATACCACATTATAAACGTTCCCCCGTGATTTGACCAATGCCTCTCCACTCTCGGAGTTCTTCCTTAGCTTAAAATGTAATACTCTACGACCTAGTGAGTTCATAGCCTTCATGCATGACGACACGGTAAATAAATCATTTCGTACAATTATCCTTTTTAAATAAACAACAGTTGGAAACAATTCGGGTACGCATGAACCCATTACTATTATAACTTCACTGTCCCGCACAACGATTCGAGAATCGCTTGCATACACCTCTCCGTGAACCTCACTCTTGTTCAAACCGAACAATGTTATTACGACAGTATTACATTGCATGAAAATCTTTTCCGTATGACACAATTCTGGAGAATTACCGACAAAGAATAAACCAGTCGGTTCTCACACTTATTTGTATGATATCAATAGGTCAAAAGCATTTTGGTTATAAATGATTTACAGGTAAGCATTTTCTTGACCTTTTGCAACCAATTTGACTTATCGTGAAAAGAGTAGGATATTTTACAAATCGTTAGGCTCAAATTTTTCAACGTGCAATGTGAATGAAATCTCCCTTTTCTTTTAAACATGCGCGTGCACATTTGACTCATTTTCGATCAAAATTTATATTTACACATTTAACTTAAATCGTGAAAATGTCATGTTACACATAAGAACGTCATGCATTGAGACTCTACTTGTAAATGAAGGCTACTCACTCTACAAGGTCAGCCCCTCTCCTCTCGCAACTTATCATTGACACTATACCTTCGACTAATGGTCATCCATCTCGGTCGTGCAATAACTTGTTGTACATGCGTTCCACACCTCATTTACTCAATCTTTTCACACTATTTTCGCTCTGATCAACTATCTCACTTTTCACTTCTACATGTTTTCATTTCGCTATAGGTATCTTATTTCATTTACCCTGCCATTGAAAAGTTCGATTAAGAAGTCATGGCTCCATTGGTACACTCAAGATTTCAATACTGTTATTCCTTACCATACTAACTGATCTTATCCCACGAATTCTAGAATTGGAACTTTCTAGAATCAGGAGTCTTACTCAAAAGCAATCATTTTATCTCTTCGAACCCACGAAGATCTATCTCTAGACGACTCATAACATTCTAGACAACATCTCGTCTATACGATGTATACATTCTTCACATCATAAATGATTTCTCATGAAACTTCCCCAATAAGGGGTCTCAGTCTACCCCTCAGAGATCTTGTTGACCTTCTATATTACTAGAGCACGACACATGACTAGCTTCAGATTACAACTTCGGAATAATAAGGCAGGTTAAGCACATACATGTACCTGTAAGTTCGCAATTACACTGGCCAGGTGTAATCCCAAACTTACCTCATATGACAGTCCTCAGTACCCTATTAGTCCTATCTATGCAACAGTGCCCTTCTAACGCATATTGGATGTCTACAATAGTGTCCTCCTAACGCATTTCCTGATTCTCAGTTGTGGTTTCTACTCCCCAAGTTTAAGTTTAGGCCCGTCCGGTCACCTAAATCCCTTAAACTATGGCTCTGATACCAACTGTAACATCCCAAACATTTTTAACATTTCATTTCTTATAAATAAAACATCCAAGGTCTTATAACATAGAATATTCCAAAATCGGGTCCCAAAATTTCCTTACATCATGTCAAAATTGGTTGGCGGAAACAACCTACACAACTGAGAAATAAACTAAACAGTATTGTAGTGTCGCTATACTACCAAGCTTCCTCGCTAACTCCTTACTCACTTCTCAGAGCCTTTCATCACCTGTTTTCCTGAAAAGGTTTTAGGTTGAAAATGCGAGGGCTAGACCATAAGGTCTAGTGAGTCCCTCCTAACAGTTATCAAAGCATTTAAAACAGTTTACCATTTTCAGCATAAATCATTAATAAAACTGTTCATCCAAAATCATTCACGGAATAAGGTCCGCCCCTCGTAAATCGGCACCCTGAAGTCACCCTTGGGTGACAACGAGTCAGTCTCATGCTGCCGTATAGGGTAGCACTCCCCTAGCATAAACGGGACACACCCCCCAGCATGATCTGGCGGGCCACACTTCCCGACTTAGCCAATTTACACCACAATCTATGTATGCATACATCCCGCGTATATTTTTAAACAACATTCTTGCATTTAAAAGTATATATATAAACATGGCATTTCTCATCATACAATCGCTTCAGAAAACATATTAAAAGTCACACGTTATAGTTTAGAAAACTCACCTGGCTTGCTAGCTCCAAAGCTCCTCACTTACACTTCCGATCTCTAGGTGGAACACCTATTATATTAATAACGTACGTCATAATTCGTTCATTTATTACTCGAGTTAAATCCCGAACTCAACCCAAACTTATCTAAGTTGGTAGGTTACACTTCTAGTCTAAAATCATAATTAATGGTCTATGCTTACCCATCTAAGTGAAATACTATATCGGATCCATTAATTTACCCGACTCTAGGTTCCCATCATAAAATTATAACACTGGATCATGATACTAATAATATGGCCCAAATTAAATAAATAATTAGACCACCAATCACGTACTCGGCCCTTATTATATAATCATAGACTTTAATAAGAAACTAAGCCCAAATTAATAACTAAGCCTAAAGCGACTTAAGAAGTCTTTCGGCCCAATACTCAAATCGGCTCAACTACAAAATCAGCCCAACAACTAAATCAGTGAGGTTTGCGCAAACCTGCTTTGCGCAAACCTGCTTTGCGCAAACCTGCTTTGCGCAAACCTGCTTTGCGCAAACCTGCTTTGCGCAAACCTGCTCTGCTTGGTCTCGAGTTCACGTTTTAAACTGGATTTCATTCGCTTACGCAAAGAATCAGTCCACGAGAAATGATTACCAGGGTTCTCATCACCACTTTAGCCATCCTAAATGTTTTATTAAGTAAAACCTTTCTGATTCCAAAATACTCAAATGCACTGATTAAAACAATATGATTAACATACAAAACCCCAAATTCCAATCCTAACCTAAAGAATAGGAACTAAGGAGGAGATAATTTAGATTAATTACCTGAACTGAATGCAAGAAATCCCAGCTTTCTTTCTCCCCAAATCGAACGAATCGCTAAAATTCTTTGCTCTGCTAAACTTCAGCCGCCACCGCCGGCGACCACCACCGACAGCCGACTGCCGGCGTTCCTCCGCCGCACCACTGGTCTCCACCTTTGTTGCCGGCGACCTGCTACTTTCCTTCAGAATGCTGTCGCCGACCCCCAGCCATCATTTCCTTCTTCCTGTCGGTTTTCATTGCGTCCAACACCAAGAACCACCAACATCGTCGACCTTGTTTTCTGCCGGCAGCCCGTCCCTCTCGATTTCTCGCTGCCTCTTCCTCTAGTCGTCTCTCTCCCTTGTTGCCTCTTTCTCTCGGTACACAGCAGGTCACACACACCTCTTCATTTCATTTCTTTCTCTTCTCCCTTTCTCTCTCGATGTAGCAGCACACCACAACCCTAAAACCAAAACATGTTTTCCTAATTCCAGCCAAAAGCGGCGCACAGGAAAAGTAGGGGAATTAATTTCCCAATTTTCTTATTTTTACCCTCAAACTAATCGAAATAAACCAATTCAACCCCTAACTTCTATTTAGATCTCATTTCTTGTTTTGGGTTATCATAGACATAGTTTTCAACTTATTTACAAAATTGCCACCGCATTTTTTATTCATTGATCTAATCACCGTTTTTTAATCAACGGTTGTGGTTTGTCCTTCGTTTACAATTGAATTTGAGTTTTTATTTGAACTCACCCCTATATATATATATATAGAGAGAGAGAGAGGGGGGGGAATATTTTCCTAAAAACCTTTTAATGCGTAAGATCCATAGGATCCAGTTTAGATCACCAATAATTGGTTAAAAAATATAAAATAAAAAATATTTTTAAAGAAATCCTCTCTCGTCTTTCCTTTCTCCATTGTCCTCTCTTGTCTCCCCTCTCCTGTACCATACATGCACACACGATTAAGTATGCATGCAAGATGCACACATTGTGAACATCTTTTATAATATATTATTATAATTTGTGAACACATTGTTCTTATTCTACAAAATCTGATATAGTTTTGGAACAAGTTGTAAACAAAACTAAACCTAAAACCATCATTTATAAACATCATGAAAACTCTATAAAAACATTGTGAATACCCTTAGGATAAATCTCTTAAAGTTATTTATATTATATTGACAATGTACTCACATTTTGTACACATTGATCAATTGTGTGCGCCAATATATGTTAGAGAAGCAATTGTGTGTGCCAATATATGTTAGAGAGAGAAGGTACAAGAGATGGAAAGGGAGAGAGAGATGTTAGTAATTTGATTTTTTTGATAAATGCTCAAATATTTACTGAATAGATAATATTAATTATTATAAATTAATGAATAGAAGCAATTTCTTTTATAAGCATAAAAATAGGCGTTGTAAATCAATTCAAATAGGTAGGGGAGTTTTGAACCAGCAACAAGCCCTTTCTCGCTCTTTCTAATGTCCTAGGCAAAGGTAAAATTTTAGCATTATCAAATAATAAAGTTTATATATATATATATATAGCCATATGTTTATTTGAGAAACGCTAAATGTATGAGAAATTGAGAAGTAATCTTACCCATTTATTTGGTCAATATCGACTTTAATTGGTCAAAAGTTGCGGCTGTTCCAAAAATAGAAGGGTAGTTTCGTAAGTTTTACAAATACACGGGACGAGTTTATATATGAATCTGTGTGATTCACATATGAACTATATGTTCATATGTGAACCCATGTAATTTACATATAAACTCTTTTTAACTAATTCATATATGAATCTTTGTGTTTCATATATGAAACTAATTAACTGTAGGTTCATATATGAATCAGTTGAACCAATTAACTCATTCATATATGAACCTTTGTGATTCATATATGAACTCTTTTTAACTAATTCTCATATGAAATAATTAACTGATTCATATATGAATTACAAAAGTTCATATATGAATTAGTTAAAAAGAGTTCATATGTGAATTACAAAAGTTCATATATGAACGTATAGTTCATATGTGAATCACACAGATTCATATATGAACTCGTTCCGTGTATTTTAGGAAACTACCCCTCTATCTTGTGCAAATCACGCACAGACCATGCGAGGAATTATCCGCTGCTTCTCGGTCAACGCCGCAAATGTTGACCGAATGAATGGCTAAGATTATTTCTCTATTTCTCATACATTTACCATTTCTCAAATGAACCTCTCCCTATATATATATATATATATATATATATATATATATATATATATATATATATATATATATATATAGGGAAGGGTTCAATAGAGAAGTCCAAATATTTAGAGAAATAGAGAAGTGATCATATCCCTTGGATTAAATGATCCACGGTCAGAATTTAAAGGGTCAAGCGTGTTACACCGGATAAATTCGCGTGTACAGTAATTAATATAGGACGTATAAGGGGTATTTTCATAATATGCACATCTACATCAAAATAGGCGGCAATTGAATCATAACACTACACAATACTACTCATTACACTATTTTATCAAAAACCGTACGAAATTATCGACAAAATACTCTCCAAAACCCTCATTCATCACCAAAAACATCAAAAATCCATCTCTGGTTGATCGTAAATCTGTAACAAATGGCAAAAACTCAAAAGCATTCTACAAATCCTGAAGATGAACCAGCAAAAAAATCAGATGAACGAAGAAAATCCGAATACAGAAGATGAAACGTTGATTACGCTTGTTAGAGACGGTATTTTATACATATTTATTATAAATGTTTGAATGTTCATCGTTATATAAAATGAATCTATGTTTAAAACATGATGAAACTTTTATGAAAATTTTTAGGGTTTAAACGAAGTTCATAAATGATGTTTTGTTTTTTCATTACAGCGAAGAACAAGACAGCACTGCCGAAAATAAAAATAAAACGAGCCAAAAAACCAAAAACAACAGCAGGTATATTCGTTCATTAATGAATGAATCATATTTTTTGAATATAGGGTTTTGATATGAAAACATTCATATATGAATGTTGAATAATAAATAGTTCATATATGAATGTGTTTAATGTTTGTTGGTTTATTATAAGATTTTACTCTAGATCTAGGGTTTAGATCTAAAAAACATTCATATATGAATTTTTAATATTAGATTGTTCATATATGAATATTTTTCAATAGATCTAGGGTTTGAATATTGGAAAGTTCATATATGAATATGAAATATTTCTTCGTTTTTTAATATACTTTTAAATCGATCTAGGGTTTTGAATATTATTGCAAAGTTCATATATGAATGTTAACAATACTCAAAAGTTCATATATGAACATTCAGATTTGAACTTTCCAATATTCAAAATTTCAAATATGAGAGTTCATATATGAACGTTCATATCTGAACGTTCATATCTGAATGTTCATATATGAAGTTTCGAAATATATTAACATTCAGATATTCGAACGTTCAAATGTGAACGTTCATATATTCGAAAGTTCAAATATGAATGTTCATACATGAACATTCGAAGATCTCAATATTCATTTATGAAAGTTCATATATGAATGTTAATATATTTCGAAACTTCATATATGAACATTCATATTTGAACTTTCTCATATATGAACTGTAACAACCTAAAAACACAACAGGACATACATAGCAATAACTCATAAACATTACAAAACTGGGACCCAAAAATTTCGTTACATTACTCTCAAAACTAAGGTTGGCGGAAACAACCTATACACAACTGAGAATATTCTAGCTTCTACAAGTAGCTCGGGCACTGTCTCCTTCTGCATCTGTACTCTATCCAGCGCTTGCTCACTTATCTGAGTCTCCTACTATTGGCTTACCTGAAAAGGTTTTAGTTTTGAAAAGCAAGGGTTAGACCAAAAGTGAATTACCTCCTTAAAACATGTATCACAGTATAAATTCATTTATTTAAAACAATTCACATTCTTCACATAATCATCATTCAAGGTTCAACACAGGGTTCAAGGATCGCATAAGCTACCTCGATCGGGGCCTAACGGACACCCTCTCGGCTACACCGGAGTCCAAGTGGACCCCCTTTTATCCGAGTAGGAAGGAAAAAAATTCCATCCTACAAGCTGACCACATATGCCCAAAGGATTATCGAATCCCAAGGTACCCTGATCCCACTGTGTAAACCGTCTCCACATAACATACACTTAGCTCGACATAATCATGAAACATGCAATCCGTATAACACTTTATAATTCGTTTCACCTTGTTGAATAGTCTTTTCCTTAAAACATACTTTTCATGAGAAAACATACATAAAAGCTTGTAAATAAACCATGCTCGTAAATACACCATGATCAGTAAAATATTAAACTTTCATCCTCGTAAAAATCATGTAAAATAACATGGCATTTCCACATAATCACTTTCTTTAGAAAAACACGTAAAATCACGTATTTTAGTTAGAAACTCACCTGGCTTGCTCGCTCCAAAGCTTCTCACTTACACTTCCGTTCTCTAGGTGGAACACCTATTATATAGGAAATGTATATCAAAATCTAATAATTTGTACTCGAGCTTACTTCCGAACGTACCCTCAATTATCTTATTTGGTAAATTACACTTCTAAACCAAACTCATAATTATTGAACTCTGTTACCGACCCAAGACATTAATTCCGGATCTCATAACATCAAGCCGAGTACCAGATCTTGATTTAACTATCAAATCTATTAGTCAAGCCTAATACAATTTACTTTCCAATTCAAAGAATTAGATAATGGCCTAACTTTGATTTCATACTCAACACGTGACCAATCCCAAAATACCAAACTGATCACGTGGGTTTTGGCTTTGTGTTATCTAGACACGTGGCCCACTTTGGATTTCAATTAAGATTAATTATTGGATTTAATTTTACTAATAGCTTTGGTTCACTAATCCCTTCTAGGTTCACGGCCCAATACCAAAAATCCATGTTAAAAACAACATTTTGGTCCATTTCTCAACCGGCCCACGTGACTTGGTTTACCAAAGTCAAACTAAGAATTTCGGCCCCTTAAATGCTCAGCCCAACTACCGATCTCCTTTTCTTTATTAAATTTGGTCCAAAACTTCACTTCCGGTAATTCCTTAAAATGGGTTCCGGAGTGACCGGTTTCGGTACTTACCGGTTCCGGTATCTCCAAGTCCCGGTACAACCAAGTCCCGGTAACAACAAATCCCGGTACTAACAAGTCCGGTATTCGGCGATTTCGACAGAACTTAATTTCTTTGTTTTTAACTTAACACAAATAGATTAGCCATCCTATTCTCATCCACAATTGACGTGTTCCAATCTCATTTATTCACATACAAAGCTAATTAACCCATTTATCAAACTCATTTAGATTTAACCCCCTTTAATATGTTCTTACCAGATTACTCAGCTCCAAAATTAAAGAAAACTCAATATTGAAGAAAACTAACACTTGACTGATCCAATATTCTTAGACAGGAAAGAAGTTTATCCAAGGATCGATTTCTTACCAGATTTTGGAGTTCTCCTACTGAATTTAATTGTCAATCGCCTTCTTCTCCTTTCTCCCATTCCTCAGCCGCCACACTCAAACGATAATGATCAGTAATGTAATACCTAGGGATTTGAATCCCTTTTATACCTTTCAAAAATTGCACAAATGCCCCTTAACTAAACTTTCATTTCTTACACTTTAGACACCAAAGTTTCATTTCATACTAGAAATTCGGGTTATTACATGAACGTTCATATATGAACATTCAGATATAAACTTTCCAATATTTGTAAGTTCATATATGAAAGTTCATATATGAAAGTTCGAAAATCTGAAAATTCGTATATGAAAGTTCATATATGAATGTTAATATATTTCGAAACTTCATATATGAACATTCCTATTTGAACTTTAGAATATATGAACGTTCATATTTGAACGTTCGAATATCTGAACATTCATATATGAATATTCATATTTTAATATTGAATATAACAAATTTAATGTATGAATGTTTTTTGATTGATTTGTTCTTTATAGTAAATGAAGAAGAAAGAACAAAGACAGTTGAAGTTGAAGTTAACGAAGAAGACAAAGGTAAAAAGAAAGAAGAGCAATCAATGGCAATAGTTTTATGTATGTAATCTATCATAAATAATGTATGAATATAACAAATTTAATGTATGCATGTTTTTTGATTGATTTGTTCTTTATAGTAAATGAAGAAGAAAGAACAAAGACAGTTGAAGTTAATGAAGAAGAGAAAGGTAAAAAGAAAGAAGAGCAATCAATGGCAATAGTTTTATGTATGTAATCTATCATAAATAATAATAACAATATATATTATCATGATGCTTCATTAATTATATTGACAAATATCTATAAACAGATACACGAAAAGAATCAAAAAGACCAAAAAGAAGACGAAAAGAAACAAATCTAATTGATTCCGAAGATGATTTCGAAAAACCTCCACAGAAGATAACAAAGAAGGCAAAAGATCAGGGAAAACAAACTTTGCCAGTAATAAAAGTTCGAACATCTCCTAAGCCACTTTATGAAGCAATTCAGGCATTAACTAAAGAGCAAAGAGAGTGCATTAAAAGCATGGGATTTCAGGATATCTTGGAGATGAAGATGGATGGAATCCCATCAAAGTTAGGATTATTTGTTGTTGATTCTTTGAAATGTGATTCAATGGAGATGGTTATTGGAGATCACAGGCTGGAAATAACTGAAGAATCAATCCATTATATGCTTGGTGTTCCTATATTTGGAAAGAATCTATTTGAAGAAGAGTTTATTGCAGATGACAGTGAAATCTTGGTGAACTGGAGGTCACAATTTTCAACCAAAATAATCCGACCAACAGATCTCAAGCAAAAGATGATTGACAACAAGGAAGCAGATTTCAACTTCAAGTTGAACTTCATTACTCTTTTCTGCAATACCATGGCCAAAGGATTGAAGAGTGGGACGCTGAATATGACCGTATTGAATTACATACATCCAGAGACAGATGTATCAAACATTAACTGGTGTTCATACATTTTTGAGTGTTTGTAAAACAGCAAGAAGGGTTGGGTGAGAGACTCTGACAAGAGTTTCTATGTTGGATCTATAACATACTTGCTCGTAAGTATAATATAACATTTTTAAATTTAAAATATATCTTACAACAATGTATTAATTGATTCTTATTTGCAGCTATTGTATGTTTATAACTTTGAATGTGAGGGTGTGCATGTTCAAAGATATATACCATTGATCAAGATGTGGTCTGCAGAAAGATTGAGAAGAAGAGAGGGTTATGAAATTGATCAAGGTGGATTCGGTAAAGGAAAGCTGATTGTTGAAAAAGAACCTACTGAAGAAGAAAAACAAAATGTAAGTATAATATAACATTCATATTCATATTTGAATATGAATATTCATATTCATATATGAATTCATGTATGAATTCATATATTATAAACTATACATATGAAAGTACATTTATGAACTCAAATATGAAAGTTCATATATAAAAGTTCATATATGAAAGTTCATATGTGAGTTCATATATGAAAGTTCACATATGAAAGTTCATATATGAATGTTTATATATTTTGAAAGTTCATATATGAATTCATACATGAATTCATATATTATAAACTATACATATGAAAGTTCATATATGAATGTTTATATATTTTGAAAGTTCATATATGAATTCATACATGAATTCTTATATTATAAACTATACATATGAAAGTTAATATATGAAAGTACATATATGAAAATACATATATGAAAGCTCATATATGAATTCATACATGAATTCCTACATTAATTCCTATATTATAAACTATACATATGAAAGTTCATATATGAACATTCATATATGAACTCGTATATGAAAGTTCATATATGAACTCACATATCAAAGTTGATATATGAAAGATCATATATGAACTCATATATGAAAGTTCATATATGAATTCGTATATGAAAGTTCATATATGAACTTTGGTATATAAAGTTCATATATGAATTCTTATATATAAATTCATATATGAAAGTTCATATGTGAATTCCTATATATGAATATTGTATACTTCATATATTAATTTTTATATATGAATTCATATTTGAATCTTATATACTTCATATATGAATCCTTAACACTTTATACTTCATATATAACTCTTAATTTTTATAAAAATCGTAGGTTGTTCAGAGTATGATAAGAGACAAAATGAATTGTTTGATGTGTGACTCAATGATCCTAGATCAGGCTTTTGAATATTCTTTTATCAATTTCCCTGGTAATGAAATAGTTAAAAAATACAAAGAAGAGTATGATGAGTTCATGAACAGAGGAACAAAGAAGAAGAATTTGGAAAGTGACATATTGGTTGGAGTTGAATAAGAAGATTTCCTGGTTAAAGAGAATCTAAACCTGGTTACGAGTATAAATGATGAATTGTTCATGACACCTATTACACAAACAACCAGGATGATGATGGATACAGATGAATTTTGGGAAGACCCAAAAACTCATGGGGAAGTTGAAGTTGTCATGAAAAGTTATGAAGCATCAAAAGAAGAGAAGGAGAACGACAAAGAGAAGGAAAAAGAGAAAGAGAAGGAGAAAGAGGAAAAAGAGAAGGAGAAGAAAAAGAATGATGAAAAAGAGAAACAGGAGAAAGAGAAAGAGATCGAGAATAAAGTGACTAAGATGGAGAGACATGAGAAGGAGAGTGCAACTGACATGCAACATGAAGTTACAACAGAAAACACTTCGGATGTTGTGAAAAAAATTGCAGCTTCATATGTGAATGATGGACCAAATTACAGTTTGGGGTTCTCATCACAAGAGGAAGAAGAGAAGGCTGAGAATAAAAAGAATGAGGAAGAAAAGGGTAAGGAAAGAATGAGAGAAGAGGAAACAAAGGCAGAGAAAGAAGTGAGAGAAGAGGAAGAAAAGACGGATGAAGAAATGCCAGAAAAGGAAGAGGAAGAAGAAAAGAAGGAAGGTAAGAGAGAAATCAAACTGCCAGAAAGCATGAGGTCACCTTATGTTAACAGGACTGTTTTGATATCAAAATATTTGTCAACGACTGAAAAGAAGCTTGGTAGATGGTTGTTTGCACTGACCGGAGAATGGTGGTAAGTCACACCTTTAATATTATATATATTTTTTTAAAAAGTTAATGATGTGCATGTATGATAAATTTTATTTCATTTCATTGTCTTATAGTGAGATGATCTATGAAACAAGAGATGGGGAACACATGATAAAGGTCGCGGCAGAAAGTTTAATGCCAAACACATATGTAGTGGCCAATGTCGTTGATACATGGGCTGCTCTATTGACGCAGAAGAAGCATTAAGAAGCCGACAATCCCCACATAGACTTTTTCTCAACACAGCCATAATGGTATGTCAATAGTTATATATATTTTTAGCCTAGTTCATATATGTATCACTTTTACATGGGTTTGTTTTCATATATGAATGATTATCACTTATGAACTTTATTTACAAAAATTTGTTTTCATTCATATATGAATGATTTGAACCATTGAGTTCATATATAAACATGAATTGTTTATGAATCTTAGCATTTGGATTCATATATGAATCTTTTTGTTCATATATGAATATGAATATGAATTGTTCTGAAAATCAAAAATTTAAATATAATTACTTTGTTTACCTAGACGGATGGGTCCTAAAGAAAACGAACACCCCAGAAGAAAGTTTCAATATCTTCAATTCAAACATTAGAGAAGTATTGAAGAATAATGAAGATTTGACAACTCTGAGGGATTATGATCTGGTACGTATCTAAATTATATACAATACATAAAAATTTGTCTGAAATTGTAAAGATTCTGATTATGTATAATGAAAACAGGTTTTCTACCCTATTATACAATCAAGCCACTATTTTTTGATTGTATACAACATCAAGCACCCAAAAATCTACATTATAGACAACATGTCAACGAATGTATCTATTGCAAACAAATATGGAGACGTTCCGTTCATTCTGGTAAAGTTACTAATGTTTAAATTTTTGTAAGTTCGTAAACGAATATATTATCAACTTTACTTATGATAATAAAAATATTATGCAGCATCGATTGTTCGTTGAATACTTGAGGTCCGTTAACCATCCCAGAGCAGAAGCAATAGCACCACTTCAACAAGAGAGATATATAATGAACTGGTGCTCTGAAAAAAAACAAAATTGACTATGGGATATTCATAATGAGGCATATGGAGACATACATTGGACAAGATATTCAGAAGTGGGATTGTGGATTGCAAAAAAAGGTAAACTCTCAGAAACAACAAATTTATCGCTTACGATACAAGTATGCGACAAAATTGTTACTTTCAGAGAATAATCTACATAGGGAGAAGGTTATAGCAGAAACAAATGAGTTTGATTCATACAATGAAGCAAAGAAGAAATACATGGAATCGGTGGCAAAGACACTGAAGAAGCAGAGACAGGATATGTTGTAAGTGATTGGTTGGGTTTGATGGTTTGATACATTTCGCAACATACATTTGGTGGTTGGGTTTGATGGTTCTATGGTTTAGAAACAATACTTTCTTGTACAATTATGGTTGTTTGTTTGTGTATTATGGTTGAAGGTTTACTAGAATGATAGCATGAAGATACAATTATGGTTGTTTTGGTTGATTGGTTTGGATATTTTTAAACAATGGTACCTATATGTTGAATGTTTGTAATTTTGGTGGTAATATATAGTTTATAAAAAAATATTTTTGATCTGTTTTGGTCTATTTATTGGTTGTTTATATATTAATGTGAACCTTATTTTTCATATATGAACCTTATTGTTCATATATGAACCTTCGTGTTCATATAAGTTTATATAACTTCATATATGAACTCTTGAGTTCGTATATCAAAAAATATTCAAATATGAAACTTTGAGTTCATATTTGAACATTGAAGTTCATATATGAACTTTTATGTTTATATATGAATGCGAAAGTTCATATATGAATGTTCATATATGAATGTTCATCTATGAATGTTCACATATTAGAAAGTGCAAAGATGAATGTTCATCTATGAATCTTTATATAGTCGAATGTTCATATATGAATGTTCATATATGAATGTTCATCTATGAATGTTCATCTATGAATGTTCACATATTAGATAGTGCAAATATGAATGTTAATATACTTCGAAACTTCATATATGAATGCTCATATAATCGAAAGTTCATATATGAATGTTCACATATTAGAAAGTGCAAATATGAATGTTCATCCATGAATGTTCACATATTAGAAAGTGCAAAGATGAATGTTCATATATGAATGTTCATCTATGAATCTTTATATAGTCGAATGTTCATATATGAATGTTCACATATTAGAAAGTGCAAATATGAAAGTTCAAATATGAATGTTAATATATTTCGAAACTTCATATATGAATGATCATATAATCGAAAGTTCATAAATGAATGTTCAAATATCAATGTTCAGGTATTCGAAAGTGCAAATATGAACGTTCATATATGAATATTAATATATTTCGAAACTTCATATATGAACCTTTAACTTCATATATGAACATGAAAACAAAAACAACTACAAAATAAACTTGTATTATTCATTAAAAAATCAATCAACATTTATTATTTAAATTGTGACTATAAAAAGTAATTATAGAGTTAAAAAGTAACCTAGACTATGTATCTAATCATTAACATTCTTCAATGGGCAGTTTCGAGAATCATGATTACCCAACTCTTGACAATTTCTACACAATCGCTTAGCCTTTTGACTCTTTATTGCAGCTTTCTCACCTGCACCGATCAAACGTTTTCCGGTTCCACATCCTTTGTTGCGGATGCCTGATGGTGCTTGGATATCTATTTTTTCTGGTTTATTAACACTAATAAGATTTCTTATCGTCTCTTTCTTCTTTTCAAATTTGCTTTGGTAAGGAATATTAGCATCTACCTCAGCTTTCAAACAATGAATCTTCTCTGCAAACTCTTTAAGCTTCTTTTTATCACTTCTAAGACTCATCAAAATATAATCCAAGGATGCTTGTGCATCATAGCAAATTCTTGCCATTTCACCATTTGGATCGCCTTGTCTCTACGAAATGTGTCTAAGATTGAAACACATCAAGTCTCTTCTCCATCGTCGACATATATACTTCTCGGGTATCTGATTGAAGTTCTCATTGTTAGAGCATTGTTGTATTCAAGATTTACTGTAAAAGTCAATGTACTGTATGAGTCTATACAGTATTGTGAATGCCTTTATACCTTGTATGTCATGGGTATAAATAGGCTTGTCTAGTTCATTTGTTAAAAAAGCTTTTGTAATCTTTTAGAAACCTTTTGTAATCCTTTGAGCTCAATACATGGATGACATATTTGCTCTCTAGATTCTCTCTCACTACATTCATATCTTATTGCTAGAGATCTGGGTTTTAACAATTGGTATCAGAGCTAAACAGAAGATTCAAGCAGATCGAAGACCAAATTGAAGATTTTTTACACTAAAGCTGAAGAATTCGGATTGGGTGTTCATCACTATTCATCACTGTTCATCAAGAATTCTGACCCTTCTTCATTTACTATTCATCCAGATTTCATCTTTTCTTTAATTTTTGATCTTTTGGATTGATTCTTGACATCATTGCACTCGGATTTGATTCCTGGACATCTTTAATTCTTGGATCAACACCAAAATCTGCACAGAATTTGCAGATCTGATCATTTTATATCATTTTTGTTCGAAAACGTTTTCTACTATTTTTGGATCAAAATTCGATTAAATTGATCGAATTAGGATTTGTGATTAACTAAGAAAGTGTGTGGAATCAAATTTCGAACAAATCTGTGCAAATTTCATAACAATTGATCAAGAATTGAAAAAGTTATGGCTGATTTAGTGATTTTCGTGTTCGAAGTGCAGAATTCGGATCATTCTTGGTGAATTCGGATCATTCTTGGTGAATTCGGATCATTCAAAGAAGAATTCGGAGTGTTCTTGGAAATACAAGTGTAGAATTCGACTCAAGAAGGATTCGAATTGATTGAATTCGAACCCAGCTAGATGCGAATTGAGGAGAATTCGAACCGTGTTAGATTCGAATTGAGGAGAATTCGAACTGTGTTAGATTCGAATTGAGTTGATTAAATTTTCCAAGTGTTGAATTCGAACCCTTAAGCATCCGAATTCATAGAATTCGAACCCTTAAGCATCCGAATTCATAGAATTCGAACCCTTAAGCATCCGAATTCATTGAATTCGAACCCTTAAGCATCCGAATTCATTGAATTCGAACCAAGTTAAGTCCGAATTGAGTGAATTCGAACCCTTCAGCATCCGAATTCATTGAATTCGAACCCTTCTTCATCCGAATTCATTGAATTCGAACCCTTATTCATTGAATTCGAACCCTTATTCATCCGAATTCATTGAATTCGAATCCTTCTTCATCCGAATTCGTTGAATTCGAACCCTTACTCATCCGAATTCTTGTGAGTTTTTTGAGAAAATTTTTTATCCCGAAATTTTTTCTATAGTGTATTTCATACACTGTAAGAGCTTTTCAAGAAAAAATTTTATATATTTTTTTGTGTATTTTCATACACTGTCTGCTTGATCTTCTGAACGATCAATTTCTAGCAATATTCAAAATGGTTTTACAACAAGTTATTGTTAAAAGCAGTGGTGAAGATTTGAAGCAAACTCTGAAAAAGGAGATTCCTCCAATTGCAAAAGTTTTTGTTAAACCAAATGTAAAGTTGCAACAAGTCATTATAACAGAAACATCTGTTAATTCACATGTATCTGTTAAACCAAATAATGAAGTGTTGCAACAAGTCATAATAACAAAAACACCTCCAAAGCCACTTGAAAAAGCTAAGGCAAATAATGGAATTTTGCAACAAGTTATTTTATCAGAAACATCTCCTATATCAGAAACTCCTGTTAAAGATAATGCTTCAAATTCTTCAACTCCTATTTTAAATAAAGCATTGGAAGAAGAAAATGTTAATCTGAAAAGACAAATTTTAGACATTTCTTCTTCAAATGCTAAACTTACTAAAAGAATAACTGATCTTGAAGTTTATATTGCAGGTCTTGAAACAAAGAAAGACAAAGACAACTCAAGTCTGCACGATCAAATCGAGAAACTTCAAGAGAAAGTAACAACTCTTAAAAAGGAAAATGCTGATCTGAAGAGCATTGAAGACAGGAGAGAGAAGATTCTTAAAGAAAAGGAAATAATTGAACTTAATTGTATAAAACTTTCAAAACAAGTTTCTGACTTTGAGAAAGTTTTATTTTTAGAAAAAGACAAGCTCGAAAAAGAAAGAGCTAAATTTGAAACTGAACAAAATTTTTTTGAGATTAAAAGTTCTGAACTTTCCATGAAAATCTCTAAAAAAAAAAAAATTAAAAAAAAATGGAAATTTTCAAAGAGATTACTGATAAAAGAAGGTTTTTGGAAAAAGATTTTGAATCGGAACGTGTATATTTTGAAGATGTGATTCTTAATCTTACCAAAAGATTATCTGGTTTATCAGCTGATATTATGAAGGATCAGTTGATCAAATCTGATCTCCAAAAGAAATTTGATCTAATTTCTAAAGAGAAAAATGTTTTAATAAACAAAGTCAAAGAACTTGAAGACGTCATTTTTAAATTTGATGTCTCAAAGCAGGCTAGTCATAATTCTATCTTTCAGACTCCATTTGTTGATTCAAATGATTCTGAATGTTCTTTTAAAACTGCTTCAAGTTCAAGTTTTAAAAACATTCCTTCTAAACAATTTAAAAGATCAACAGATTTCTCAAAAGGTCAGATTCGTTCTTCTAATCTTTTCTATAATCCTCTGTTTGATAAATCGGATGATATTCTTAAGGTGCCTAAAATTAATACTTCCAAATCTGAAGAAGTTCCAGTCTTCAAGAGGGTGAAGATGGAATGGAGAATCAAAGGCACAACAGTTCCAAAGAAAAATGTGCCAAAATCATCTGTATCCACATCAAATGCAAAGAAGAACAATACGCCAAAAGGTAAATCTTATGCTAAACCTAATCCTATTCATTATGTAAATCATCTGATTAGGTTGGCACATAAGAAAATCTGTTGTTCTTACTGTGGATCAAATGATTTTGTGCATAAAGATTATACTTCTTATTGGTATGGTTCTTACAGTATTCCTTGTAAGAAATCTACACCTAACCCACTAGGACCCAAATGCCATTGGGTACCAAAATCTGCTTAATCTGTTTTGCAGGTTCTTCATGTGTTGTACTGAATTGTAGATACATACCACACACATGACTGAAAACAGAAGAGAAGCGGCGTATTTTTTGAAAAATATTTGTACCATTAAGGGGGAGACAAATATCATTGGCTTTTGAACATATCAGTTCAAAACCCGTGCTTCAACGACTATGGCTTCTGAACAATTCAGTTCAGGACCCGTACTTCAAAGACTAAGACTTCTAAACAAATCAGTTTAGAACTCATACTTCTCAGGTGATATCCTTAACTGTTACATCTTTCTGTTTCAAGGAACGTGGTAAAAGGTAACATTGGATTATATTTTGTGTCTACCACTTTGAAAATTTGAATCTTTACAAATTTAATTCAATGAGATAAAATTTTCAATTTTCATTCAATGAATTAAATGTGTGCTAAAAGATGATTTTACAAGTATTTTTGTATTATCTGAGTTAGATTTGCTTCAACTTTCACCTCTGAAATAAATCGAAAGGTCAGCAAAACATGAATGAAATTATGCTGAATGCTCAAAGTTATGTAAATCTGGACTTATATAGAATATAATGCTAAAAAAAACCTATTTATCAGAATGATGAATGGAAACGAAAATATGGGGGAAGCACTATATTTTAGAACCAAGTGATTGAGATAAAATTGTTGCACTATCATTTAGTTTGAAAGTTTGTGCCTGTGGCCTTTCTGGTTTGGGAGAGTAAGTCCTAAGGGGTGCTCGACACCTAGTCCCTAAGATCAACTGGTCTGGGATCGGCTGACCCAAATCCTGCAATAGAACCAGATAGAAAGCCATGTTCTACTGGTACAAATGGGTTTAAGATATATCGATGTGGCCTTTCTGGTTTGGGAAATTAAGTTCTAAGGGGTGCTCGACACCTAGCACCTAAGGCCAACTGGTATGGGATCTGCTGACCCAAATCCTGCTATAGAACCAGATAGAAAGTCATGTTTAACGGTGTATCTTATTCTTACTAAACTTTTTGATCAAAAGATGCCAATGAGCACAAAATCAAAAGATGCCAATGTGCACAAATCAAAAGATGCCAATGAGCACAAAAGAAAAGATGCCAATGAGCACACATCTCTTGAAACTTGGGAAAATACAAAGTCGCGATAAACCCGTAAATTTGTGAAAATTCTGATTTTGGACAAATAGTGTGAGTAGAGCAAAATATTCTTATATGTTTTAGAATTGCATATGCTTGAAGCTAATCATATTTCCCATGCTAGCACACCAAATAGATTTAATAAAGGGGTTGAAACTGAACATTTTTTAACTTGATATACAATGATGACTTGTTCTTGAATCCAAACACATGCATTTGATTTCAGTTGATTGAAAAATTTGTTAAATTTCATTAAGCTGAATTTCTTTTATAAAGTTTTCAAATGATCAAATGTTTGTAGTTATAAAATGAAATTCAATGAATGTTATTTTCCTTGTGTAAATTTGTTTTAAAATTTGTGCTACAATTTCAAATACTGTACGTTATTGAAATATATGCATACTTTCAGGGGGAGAAAATAAATTGCTCCAGAATTCTTATTTTGAGGGGGAGCAAGGTTATTCTGTAAGGAGGAGATTGTTAGCAATACTCAAAGACACGACTGAAATTGAAAATGGTTTTCGATGTTTATGATGCTCACCATCATCGAAAAAGGGGGAGAAAAGTTTAATTTCAATTTCATGTCAAAGAATTTTCAAATCAAAGATATTTCAAGTCAAAGATTCGTGAACAAAGACTGAAGATTGGGGAGAAGGATCATGTGAAGTCCAAATGTTGCTGAATTTGGTTATCTTAGTTCTGAGTGGTTATCGGAATGCGCTTACACCTAAAAGTTCAACAATGTGGATGGCTTCACATCTTTCTGATCCAAACTCTAATCGTTTCTGATTTATCTTGTTCCGAATTGATGGTTCTATATAAAGATATGAAATTCATGTTCAAGACTTGAAGACAATCTGTTGAAGATTTTATCGAAGAAGATTGATTTTTCAAAGAAAAAGACAATGACTTTTCATGTTTGTCTGAAGATTCTTCAAAGCTGAGTTCTTAAAGAGTGTCAAAGCATATAGTTCGCCGTGAACTAGTGGAGATAAAGCTATTTGAAGATGGTTTGATAGAGTGTCTGTTTGAGAAGATTGACTTTACAAAGAGCTGAAGACTGCTGTCATATTTTTTAAATCTTGAATCCAAAGGGGGAGATTGTTAGAGCATTGTTGTATTCAAGATTTACTGTAAAAGTCAATGTACTGTATGAGTCTATACAGTATTGTGAATGCCTTTATACCTTGTATGTCATGGGTATAAATAGGCTTGTCTAGTTCATTTGTTAAAAAAGCTTTTGTAATCTTTTAGAAACCTTTTGTAATCCTTTGAGCTCAATACATGGATGACATATTTGCTCTCTAGATTCTCTCTCACTACATTCATATCTTATTGCTAGAGATCTGGGTTTTAACACTCATTCATTAAAACTTTGAAAACATGACGACATAAAAATCCATGTTGACCAAAATGATTGCATTCACGTTCAAATGTTGAATCCAGTTGATTCCACACAACCTACAACACACATGAACACGAAAAACGTAAGTTGTGTTAATAAATAATAATAAATATGCATATATTATTAATTCTTTTTACCTTGAACAGCTTCTTCCTTTTACAATCTTTGTCATTTTGCAAAATTGTATAAAGTTGGCATCCATCCTTTTCAACAACATTTTGTTGAACACACGACCATGCTCCTTTATTAATTTCCTTTTGAACTTCCAAAAACATAGCCCGTGTGTAAACTTCATTTGCATGTTTCTCAATTGGTTTCGGAGTGCACATATAAGGAACAGTTGTCTTTGTCGCATGGTCAAGCTTACGTTGAGAATTTCTTTGCTTACGCATTGCATTTTCAAATGCAAGCATGAATGTGACAAAGTTATTACCATGGTGAGCAAATTTGTTGAAGAATGAATTTATGCTCTCGGACCTTGATGTAGTTTTCATCAATGAACAAAAAGGAATAGACTTGAAATAAGCAGGAATCCATCGTTGACGAATACGAAACATGTGTGAAAACCATTTGCTTTTCTGAAGTTTGAACTCACTAATCAAATCCAACCACATAGTTTCAAATTCTTCAGGCTCCAATTGAACATTCCAAACAAGTTTATTAAAGCGTTTGTTAAAATCTGTCTCCCTATATATCTCTGTGCTAACCTACAAAATGAACAGAATACTCTAAATAATGATTCATATAATTCATATATGAACCTTGGTGTTCATATATGAATATGTAATTAGTATGAACCTTTTTCTTCATATATGAACCTTCAAGTTCATATATGAACTTTTGTTTTCATATTTAAAAATGTATTTAGTATGAATCTTACATTCATATATGAACATTCGTGTTAATATATGAACATGTATTTAGTATGAACCTTACATTCATATATGAGCATTCGTATTAATATATGAACATGTATTTACTATGAACCTTTGTCTACATATATGAACCTTCAAATTCATATATGAACCTTCAAGTTTATATTTGAAAATATATTTATGATGAACTACGTGTTCACATTAAAATTTTAATAACTTATTAAGAATTCATATATGAACAGATACTAACCTTGTTTGGAACTTTGGCCATGATATGCCACATACATAATCTGTGACGTGATTCGGTAAAAACCAATGGAATAGCTTGTTTCATTGCCAAACACTGATCTGTTAGAACCAAACTAGGCTGCTTCCCACAATGTGCTTTCAAAAACGCCTCAAGAAACCACTTAAAATTATCAAGAGTTTCACCCGACAATAAAGCTGCGACAATAAAGCTGCACCAACAGTAATAGATTTTTTATGATTATTAATAGCAGTAAATGGAACAAACACCATTCTATACTGGTTTGTGCGGAACGTAGCATCAAATGAAATAACATCTCCAAATTCTTGGTAATTCAGCTTAGCAATTTCATCAGCCCAAAAAATACCTCATAATTGATTATCCTGCCGATTATATTCAAAAGAAAATCCTGAATCATCCTTTGATCTATCTTCCAACATAGAAAGAACCATTTCACCATCACCATCACCAACAAATGCATTCAAATCCCTCCTAAAGTTCTTATCATCATCAACAGTGCAACCAGAAACATCAAAACCCCCTTTCAAAGACATATGCAACGTATGCGCCTTCGTTGCTCCAATATTACAACTAGCAGCATTGTGAATAAACACTTGATCGGTTAAAGACAACTGCCTTCGTTTTCTAGACATACTCATTTCATTTTCATCAAGAAGCATATGATTATGTTTCTCTTCAAAATAATAAACTTCATACAATGATTTTGAAGGTACAAAACGCAACTTAATGCATGCTCTACAACCTGTCTTCTTCGTATTTGAATTACGGTGATTTTTACCTTCAATACTATCATGAACCGTATTAAAACTCCTTTTTGGTGGATCCCCTTCCTTACTACACACAACATACTTTATCTTAACAATACCATGATTACCATTAACAGTTGTTGAAAGTCTAACATCAAAACCCCCTTTCTAAGCATATCGTTCATACATTGAAATGCCCTGCTGAACAGACTGAAAAAAGATACCTACTCTTGGCTTCAAATCCACATGCACATTCGGTATCCAAAACTTCGAACCAGACGATGAAAAAACTAATTGATGAACAACATTTGTGGATGACAAACAATGATTTGAACCTACAACTTCATTATATAACAATAATGTTCAAAATGTTCAAATATGAATGTATTTAATTCTTTTAAATAAAAGTAATACATAAACTAAATAACAAATAATTCATATATGAATGTTTTATAACAATTCTAACAATTCATATATGAATGTTTTATACTATAAACATTTTTAAAGTAATTCAACAAATATTCATATATGAATTTTTATTACAATACAAATAATATAAACGTTTTATAGCAATTCTAATAAATCATATATGAATGTTTTATACTATGAACATTTTTAAATCAATTCAACAAATGTTCATATATGAATGTTTTATAACAATACAAACAATTCATATATGAATGCTTTATACTTTAAATTTTTTAAAAGCAAGTCAGAATTCAACAAATGTTCATATATGAATCAATTTAATTATTTACAACTAACTAATTAATAAACTAAGAAACAAAATAATTCATATATGAACGTTCAAATAAATTCATATATGAATGTTTTATAATAACACAAACTCAAAAATCAAATCAAACTAAATTCATCAAGTTCATATATCAATCAATAATGTTTATAACAGACATAAAACAAATGTTCATATTCAATTTATAACTCAAAAAGTTGAAAAAAACTAAAATTGTTCGAATTTCAATTTGAACGATTAATTATTTACAATTCATCTTCATAAAATCACATCTACATCGAAAAAACAATCACATCTACATCGAAAAAACAGTAAAAGAACATAAAATTAAAACACAATAGATTCATCTTCATCAAACAAATATTCATCGTTCGATAATTGATCGACTTCAAGATCACGAACGGTTACTGAATCAGACATTATATTACAATTGATCAATCTCTTTTCAAAACCTAAATTTTGAGACAGAAGAAGAAAACGAGAGCAAATCAAGAGTGTGGAATCGATAAAATTGAAATAGATTGATTAACGATAGGAAATCAAACGAGAGCTGCTAAGGATACGGTCGAATTTGATTAAGGAAATGGTCTGTTTTATTTGAATTTGATTCTAAACCGTATGACATTAATTACCAGATTACCCTCCCGTGATAAAAATCATATCATTTAATCTAAAGGACATGATCACTTCTCTATTTCTCTAAATATTTGGACTTCTCTATTGAACCTATGGCTATATGGGTTTGGTTTCGATGAGAAGCGTGATAAATAGTTATCAACCATTGAATGATAAATGAACGAATATTAGGATGATATGTATCGAGATAAGATACATTAAGATATACGGAATCAATTTCCCTTTAAGCCGTAATTCATGAGATGATGGTGGATTAAAAATTCCACACTTCTCCAATGATCCTATGCTTATATGACTATAGCTAATTATATATTCTATTTTCTCAAACAAAATTCGAATTTTTTTATGTTATAAAAATCATTCTCTTTATTATAAATATAATATTGGGACAGAGATCAATATAACTATTTATGATTTATTTAATATGCCAAGTCCACAAAAGTCATGGGCCAGCCGTACATCATACAATTACAATACCAACAAAGTATCGCTTATTTATTTATTCCGGCGACAAAACACCACCTCTCCGCCGTAGCTCCTCCAACCCATCTCAAGGAATCCTACACATTTCAACAAATTCCATCACCATTTTAATCCATCAAACAAACCAAAAAAAATCCCATATATTTCCGCTCACCTGTCTTTTTTTGGAAAGCGAAATTTAAAAAACTAGCAAGAAACTAGAAAAATAACAATAAATTTCCACTCACGTGTTACAGTTAACGTTGGGATTGATCGGAATATTGGTCGCAATTCTACACTTCGCCGGCAAACTACTGGCGGCGTCCGGCCGTATCTTCATCTGTGCGGCATCGGCCTTAGCACACGTGCAAATAGTCCGCCTATCAGCTTGGCTCCGCGCGGCGCCCTGAACCCTCTTGGCTCCGGCGCAGCAAGCCGGCGGCGGTGAGCCGCCATTTTTCAGGTAGTTCAAGCACGGCGACAACATACTAGAAAGGTCGCCACAAGTTATGGCTTCACTTGGGGTCGCCATGGCTATCATCGCCACCACCATAATAACCGCCACTGCTTTCATGTTTGATTTTGTTGGTGAAGGTGGTGGTGGGGGTGGTTGATTTATAGTGAAAGGAGGTGATCGGTGATGACGTCATGTTTCAGGTGAGATTGGGCACGTAATGAAGGAAATATGACAAGTGTGAGGTGAACTGTCTTTTTTATTCTATTTTTGTTTTATTAAAAGAGAATCTTTTTTTTAATATACTAAAGTTTCTAAAAATAGAAAGATTGGAATGATTGTTTTCATGGTGGTCGTCAGCCTCATAAAGCCACGGCGGTTGCCGGTTGGCCGGTTGCCGGTTGGTGGTGGATTCTCGCATTCATGTCAATTAAATGAGCTACGACGTCCGGCCCATATTAACAATAACAAATATGTTTAATTTGGGCCCAATTGGAAATTTGTACGTTAAAATTGTGGCCCAACATGGATTTAGAAAGCTATATTATTTTATGTGAATTAATCTTTTTGTATAGATCAATAAATTTTGTTTTTTTAAGAGTTTTTTATAGAATAAATGAGCATATTTTTTAATTGGAAAAGATGGTTCGAAAAAAACTTGGTTTTCTGCATAAAATTTCCCTAAAACTTACTGAAAAAGTCAAATTTTATATTATAAAGTCACTACCAAACAATCATGCATAATTGATGGAATAAACTGTAAGTCTCATTATGCTGCTAACAAACATGCCCTAAGTCGATCCATAAAGACCTTTTATGGACCGGTTTTGGCCCTGTACTAATTACAAGACTGTTTCTGTGTAGGCCTGAACTTTTGGGAATTTGTTGGAGCAAAAAATTGCCCAAAACCCTAATTTTCTCCATTTTGGAGCATCATCGTGTAGGTAGAAGTCTTCTTCCTTTTACCAGGTAAAATTCACGGTTCTTGTTATGCCTCTTACAAGGTAAAAATTTCAGGCTTTATCATGCTCACCCAGAAAGACAAGTGATACCAAAAATGAAAACGAGAGAAAAATGTGAACATGGAAAGATTAAAAAAAAAACCCGACTTCATTAACGATACGAAAACATGGCCTAAATAAGAAATCAAATCTCGAAAAGATACAACTTTATTAGCCCTAAAAACTAGCAAGGAAATAACAAAAATGATGGTTCTACATGAATCTTCCTATTTGCAAAACTAACTCTACTTAGTTTATTATGACACCACATTAATTGATCACTTGTTAATCTTGACATTTGCAACACTCTTGACACAAGTTTCATATCTACTTGACAAAAAAAGTAAAGAACTTGATCTTCTACCTCCTCTTCTTCTCTACGTCTTCTCATCTTCTTTAGTATGCAATTCCCACTTCTCAATTGTTCTTTTAGCTTCTTCTCTTTCTGCAATTCAAGAAAATTACCAAGATTCTGACTTTTCGTATGGCACTGCAACAAAATCGGCTTTATAGGATGCCAGGTATGTCTAATGGGTTGTTTCGTTGGTTTTCCATTAAGTGTTGATTGGATCAAGTTGTGTGTGTGGAATTGTGGATTAATCTGTATGTAAAATTTGGGAAGGTTTTTGTTTGGGAGAGTTTTTTTCATAGATAGAAGGAGTATGTTATTTAATTGGGAGACAGGTTTGGAAAAAAAAAACTTTGATTTTTTGCATAAAACTCCCCGTGTAAGCTTACTGAATACGATATCGTTAAGCCATTACCAACTGTATAGCTGACCAAATAAGTTAAGTCCCATTAAGCTCATTGAGCTGATAACAAACATGTCTTAATAGACTGCTTTTATGAATTAAGTTTATAAGAACAAACGAGTGTATGTCTTATCTTAAAGGTGTTGCAGTAAGTTGATAGCACGTTTTAAGGACACTTTCAACATTTTTAAAAAATTCTTTGATCTTATAAACTAAAGTCTATTTAGATATTTAGACATATTTGATGCGATATAAAACCGATTTTGTTATAATGTGGACTTAGATATCTCATGATCTAACCTTGTGTAAATCTTTCTGGAGATCCACGAAGATCTGGGAATCCTCGGGCTTCTGAAACTCTACGGGCGTTTGTCGCCTATACTTGTCGGCGCGAACAAATCGCCAGAATATGCGAATGGATTCTTCGAGGATCTCAATTAGCATGTCACTCGTAATGTCGTACATGAATTCGCTTCTTGCTTTCTTCCTGCTCTTTGAATGGTCCTCTAGATGTCATTCATATGCGAATAAAGTTAAACCCCAGATTTCAAATATGCAAAAAAAATTGGTCTACTACATAAACTTGTTACCATAAGTTGAAAAAAACTTTTGGGCGTCCTTGAAAGTGTTTTAGAACCTTTTTGATATACAGCGTCATATTTAGGGGGTGTTTGGGATTGCTTATTTTTTTGACTTATTTGCTTATTGCTTTCCCTCACCGCAAATAAGTTATTTTTAGTGCTTGGATTGAAAAAAAAGAAAAGTGCTTATGACTTTTCCCCACCACAAATAAGTTGTTTTTGATAAGTTAATTTATTTTAACTTATTTGAAACTGCTTATAACTTATTTGTCCAAATTACATTTTTACCCCCAACTCTTTTTTAGCACGACATAAGTTGATAAGCACTTTTAAAAATAAGCATAAGTTGTTTTAAATAAGCAATCCCAAACACTTAGTCTTTTTTTACGACATTATTTGAAAGTGTCATAAAAAGATAAATTCATATGACATTTATAAAAAAGTTAAAATGTCGCTTTATTAATGTGTTCCAAAAAACTTATTAGGATGTCCAAATACGTTCTAACAATCGTTCCGTTATAAACTTAGGTCTTATAAAGCTGTCTATTATGACATTAGACGTTTTTGGCATCTTAAAGCGGATTTTTGTTGTAGTGCAATGATCTTGTTCTCACCTCTAATGACGGGAACCTGTAAAAGATTACGAAAAATGCAGCGATTCTTGACGTAGTTCTGGATTCTCGGATCTTGAAAAGGTTCATCTTCGATAAATCTTTGTATCAACACTTGAAACTGTTGAAATTCTCCGGCAATCTCGTTAAATCGCCGGACCCCACGCGGGTCAGATTCCCATATATCCAACGCTTTTTCATATTGCCAATGTAGAATTTCCCAGGACAGGCACATTTGGCCGACATACACGACTTCCAAATCACTCTGTAGTTCCTTAATGAACTTAAACGTAGGGTCGTTTTCATGCTTCTTGCCTTTCGGGGTTGCGAAACTTTGGCTAAGAAGTGTCGTGATTTCAGAAGCAGAAGACTTTGAGCCCGAAGCTGATTGAAGAGGATCTTTTAGCTGTAAGAAACCTGTAGATTATATTGCACAAGAGATTATTCCAGTCTCAGGGGTAAAATAGTCATTTCAGTCCTTCAAGTTGTTAATTCAAAATCATCACTTTTGGGCCTGGGCCATTGAAGCCCGTTTTCAGCAAGCAAAAACAGACCCGGGCTTTGGGGTTGAAAAAGTGTCCAATCAAGCATTTCAGGCGAGCCTTTTACTGGATTTTCCAGGCTTACCAGGCTTTTCAGGGCGGGACTAGGCTCGGCCCCAAATTTCGACCTAATCGGGTTATGAGGCCTGGCTTGGATCAGGCTTCAGGCTCACTAGGCCCAGCCCGAACCTCAGTCGGGCTTTGGACTTGGGATTTTTTGTGCATCTCTAAGTGTAAGTTACAAGCTCCAGGCTTTTCAGGCCTAGGCCCAGGCCTTCCAAGCCAGACTTTTAGTAAAGAAAAAAAAGTTTGGGCTTTTTCAAGCCTGAGCCAGGGCCTTGTAAGCCCATTTCAGTTAGCAAAGAAAAAGCCCGAGCTTTTTCAGTCCCGGCCTTTTCATGTGAAAATAGGCCCGATAGGAATATTTTAGGCCGGGCCCATTTTTAGTAAGGGAAATTGGCTGAAATAGCCAAACCAAACTTGAAAATTGGCCTCCTAGCCATACACTCTTCCGGTTTATCAAAATAGCCAACGGGTCCGCACTCTGACCCAACCCGAAGAGTGCGAACCGCAATCAAACGCGTGTCAATCCATTATTACCCCTAAAAAGTCGATTTTCCATTAATTTTTTTTTTGACCCAGGCCCGCACTATAATTATTTTTTTTAAAGAAAAACTGTCAGATTGAGCAGGTCCTAGGAGCTAGGAGTGCGAGTGCGGACCTATTGGCTATTTGTGCAAAACCCGAAGAGAAATGGCTAGGAGGTCAATTTTCAATTTTCCTTTGGCTATTTGAGTCAATTTCCCATGAAAAGAGCATATGAGCATTGACACCTTGTTTTTTTTACTGTTCAATGGGTGTCATAAATTTTTCCACAGTAGAAAAAACACATAACCAAAGTTAACTTAGGTGAACAATCTGGGTACCAAACAAGATTTTGTGGGATCCCTAATGAGTAATATTAAAGAAAACAATTATAATATTAAAAAGCAATCCTTTTTATCAAGAAATTAAAAACCCATTACTAGAATTAACTTTACTGAACTGGGTTACCAAAAAAGATTTTATAAAAATCCAAAGAAAATAATTGACAGTTAGGTATGAAACTTAGATGGTGTTTTGAAGGATTCAGAAAAATCTTGTTTGTTTGGTGGAATAATTGTGTCGCTATGAATTTTCTAAGATTTATATCAAGGCAAGAAAACATGTCCCTTCATCACTACAACAAAAATCGCCTTTATAAGACTATCAGATATGCCCAAATATCCTAATAGACCGCTTTATAGGACTTAAGTTTATAGAACCAAACAATCGTGTGTCCTATATAAATTACAGTGCTTAAGAAGTTTTTAAAACACTTTTAAAATAAATTATCTTATTAATCTTTTTATATCATATTATTATAAATAAAAGGCATATACATCCCTCCATGAGTGCAAATCCATCAAGATTATAAGTAAATTATATATATATATAGTGCTATTGACTGTATACTGCCTTGTCCCCCACCTCATTAATCTAATGGTGGAACATGCCTTTTGTGACCATATTTATTAGTATTCAATTCAGAGTTGCTCTCATTTCTAAAACAAGTATCTTGGAACACTCATATAATACTTCAGAAAGTATAAGTGGGACACAAAAGTATGCAAGATTTTGGGTTTTGGGTTTTGTGATCTTTTTGTGTATGTAATTGTTTTGTATGTTATTTACTTGATTACCCTTTTCCATAAAGTTGACCACCTAAAGTTTTCTACATCATTGTTTGATAAAGCAACACCCCACCCCCCACCCCCCAACAATAAGATGCATCTATCTATTCCATAAGTCATCATTCTTGAACCTTACAACCTAAAAAGTTCCATGGTTTTTGTGTTTCTCTTAAAGCCCCCCACCTAACCATATCAAATGGGTCCCACTTTCTATCCCCTTTTCAGTTCCACTCTACTTATTTTTCATCAAAGATAGAGCGTCGTTCGATTAAATGACCTTCTGACAGGTTTCTTTTGATTCATGACACAGGTTTTTTAATCTATATGACCTTCTGATAGGTTTGAAAATTTCACTGTTTAACAGAAGAAGTCACTTTAATACACAAGAATGCCTATAAAACTTGTCAGAAGGTTATGGATTTAAAAAGCACTTGTCAAGAGGTGATTGCTTAGAACAACACATAACCCATTGCTAGTAAACCCTTTTATTTGTCATTATTATTTTATTGTGTTACTAGTTTTTTGAGTTAACTTTTCACAAGAAACAAGAAAATGAGCCATATCCATACCCTCTAATCAAGAAAAAGTATTATCCAAAACTTCAATTTGAAGAAAATCTACTTGAACTCAACTTCTCATAAACACTTGACTAAAATGGCATCAAATTAGCAAGTAATGGTATGTTAGGGAAGTAAGTAAATAGAAGAGAAAAGTTCCATTTTTTGTACCTATTGCATACATTTTCTGGTAATTGAAGATGTCGAATTTGCGCATCCTCTCTCGATAGCTTTTGTAGAGCTTATGAACTTCACCCATCTTTCCTCCACCGTTTTGGTACGCTTCTTCGATCCTCCATGGCTTCAACTCCTCCATTATCTTTGGAGGTGTTTCTGATTCTTCAAAGATTGTTGGGAGTCCGGTGGCTTTAACCTTCTTGATCTCCATCTTCAATTGTTCGATAAGTTCTTGATGTTCCCATAAAGATTCCAACTTGTTTGTTGTATCATTTGATGAATTCTTCGTGTTGGTTTCCACATTCGATTCCATTATGTTTCTTGATTTCCCGCCAAAATCATTCTCAGATAAGAAATCAGGTTTTGGACTCTCGTCTTGTTGTTTTTCGATAGATTCTTGTTCGAAGTCTCCATCTGATAAGAACCCATCATCAGAAGATGATTGAAAACTTTCGTGGTGTAATTCTTGCGGCTTCTCTACGACAAAAGTATCGATTTCTTCTGTTTCATCCAAGTTTCCAATCTTTTTCTCATTTGGGGTTTCAAGATTCATCTGTGAATGAACACCTTCTTTTTGACCTTCAAAATCATCTTTTTTCTCATCTAACAAAAACCCGTTATTCGAATTCGATTCAACTTCATGCAAATCATGTGAAACCTCAAGATTCATCTCCTCATGAACACCTTCTTCTTTTTGATCTTCAAAATCATCTTTTTTCGTATCATCATCTAACAAAAATCCATTATTCGAGTTCGTTTCAACTTCATGCAAATCATGTGAAACCTCAAGATTCATCTCCTCATGAACACCTTCTTTTTTATCTTCAATATCATCTTTTTTCTTATCATCATCTAACAAAAACCCGTTATTCGGATTCGATTCAACTTCATCCAAATCATGGGAAACCTCAAGTGGGTCGATAAATTCACTAAAATGGTTCTCAAAAACAGGTGAAGGTTCAACCAATTCAAGCAAATGAGACAAATCTTTATGGGTTTTACTAAACTCTTCAAAAGTTGGAAACTTAAAGGTAAATGAGAACTCTTGTGTTTCTTCTTCTTCACACCCATCATTTTCTATGCTTGAAAACTCTGAAAAAAAACATGGGTTCTCTTCAAACTCCATGTTTGATTCATTTACCTTTGAACTCCCTTCAATGGCTTCCATTAATCCAGCCCTAGAAGAATCATTCAATACCCCCTTTGAAGAACAACTCCCATTTCTTATAAACCTGTGTTTCAAAATACAAAAAAAAAAAAAAAAAATCAAACTTTCATCATATATTAAATAAACAGATTCTTTTGGAAATAAAGTAAGAAAGTAAAGCAAGTAATTTGTTATACCTTGTGAAATAACGCAGAAATTGAAGCAACTAGGTGGTGACAGAGGACCAAAAACCCAACACGAAAAGAATCAATTTTGGGTATAAAAACTCAAGAACCGAATCCATATTATCAAAATCGAGATGGGTAATTTGAAATTTCCGAAAAAGGGGTTGTTCGATTTAATCATAACCGATGAATTCCATTTGAAGCAACAAAAACAGAGCAAACAGAGTAAAACAGAGACATGGCAGCAACAAAAAAGAGGGGTTCATGAAATTGAATCAAAAATTCATAAAAATAAAATTGAATGGACTAATCACCCATAAAAAAAAAAAAGAAAACGACGAGTGTGTGACGAGAATCAAAAAGGGGGTTTTGAGGTTAAAAAGGAGATTGAAATGTGACCTAATTGGAGAGAAAAGAAAGCAAAATTTCAAGGGGGAGAGATGGTTACGTGGCAGCGAACTTGACTTGGTTCTTGAAGCGGCGAATTGGGGATGGTGGGAAGGTTCATGGGTCGGGTTGGGTTTATGGAGGTCGATGGTTATGGAGAAATGGCGACGGTTATGGTGGGTGGGAGTCAAAGGTGGTGTTGGAATTGGGGAATTTTGAGTGGCCACCAATAAGAAGCTTTTGGTTTTGGTTGGGTCCTGTATTCAAACATGATGCATAAATATTATATATTAGAAAATTAAATATTGTTTTAGACTTTTATATTTCGTAGTTAATGTTGTTGAATAAAAAACTAATGAAATAAATGGTTATGTATAAATTTAATTGTAACAAGTTTTGATGATCTTAGATGTTTATTTATTTAATATTTAAAAGTGGAATAAATGAATAATTGGTATAGTTATTTCTTTAAAATAAGTAATTAAAGTTGTAATCTAAAAAATTTATCCTTAAAACATCTTTAAAATATTCTTGAAATTGTTGTAACTCATAATTTATGGGTATTGAGTGTCTCATTTAACACCATTATGAAGGACTTTATGTATGAGTTAATGGTCATGTAACTCCTTTTTTTCTATTATGTCTTGGCTCAACCCTTCCACTATATAAAGGGGTTGAGGCCTCACCATTGTATACACACTTCTCATTTCAATATAAGAGCTCTCTTGTTTTCTCTCTATAGTAGGCTAATTCCATTTACAACACGTTATCGGCACTTTCGCTCAAAGACGGAGGGATACAAGATTGTTTTCTCGTGTAGATCATCATTTCAACCCGGAGTAAGGCATGCATTGTGGGACAGTTGATTGTCTGGTTGATAGTGGTACTACCCACACTATCCTAAAAAATAAAAGTTATTTTATCAACTTTACGCCTAAAGTAACCTCATTGACAACAATTTCGGGCCCGTCGACCCTTGTTGAAGGCTTTGGTAAAGCCCAGTTCATGTTGTCAAATGGTACAATTTTAACCATTTCAGAGGCCTTATATTCTCCAAGGTCCAGTCGCACATTGTTGAGTTTTAAGGATATTCGAGAAAACAAGTTTCACATTGAAACTGCTAGAGAAAATGGTATTGAATACCTGTACATTACCTCCAATCAATACGACCAAAAGCGTATATTGGAGAAATTGAGATGTCTTTCAAGTGGTTTGTGTGTTACCACGATCCAAAACATTGAAAGCAATCTAATAATTCGTCGGGTGCCGATTGATGAAAGCACGTATATGTTATGGCATGACCGGCTGGGACACCCGGGTCAAAATACGATGCTCCGAACAATGAACGCATCTCATGGGCATCCTCTTAGAGGAAAGAATTTTGTTATTAATCCAAAAAGCCTACGTCAAGCATGCTCAATTGGAAAGACACATCTCAAACCACTACATGTAAAACCTACAAAAGTGGTTTCCCGTTTCCTTGAGAGAATCCAAGGAGACATTTGTGGACCGGTCCAACCAACATGCGGACCATTTAAATATTTCATGGTTTTGGTTGATGCATCGACAAGATGGTCACACGTAGCATTGTTGTCCACAAGAAATGCATCATTTCCTAAACTCCTAGCCCAGATCATTAAGTTGAGGGCTCATCATCCGGATTATCCAATAAAATCTATTAGACTTGATAATGTCGCGGAGTTCACATCGAGAACTTTCGATGATTATTGCATGACTTTGGGAATTGATGTTGAACATCCTGTAGCATATGTTCATACCCAAAATGGTCTTGCATAAGCTCTTATTAAGAGATTACAGATAATTGCAAGAACTTTGGTCATGCGCACCAAACTTCCCATTTCTGTTTGGGGTTATGCAATACTACATGCTGCTACATTGGTCCGTCTGAGGCCCATGGCCACCCAACCATTTTATGCGTACCAGCTGGTAACTGGATATGAGCCTGATGTCTCACATTTACGCGTGTTTGGGTGCTTAGTCAATGTTCCAATAGAGCCGCCAAAGCGTTCGAAATTTGGACCTCAGAAACGACGGGGAATATACGTCGGTTATGAATCCCCATCTATAATACGTTATTTAGAGCCCTTGACAGGCGATCTCTTCTCCGCTAGACATGCGGATTGTGACTTTGATGAGACAATCTTCCCGTCGTTAGGGGGAGATTTGCACGTTAACGTTGATGTGGAACGACGCGAATTAACGTGGCATGCACCCACTTTGTCTCATAAAGATCCCCCTACTGCACATAGTGATAAGGAAGTGAAGTGAATCCTAAGTCTACAAGATGTTGCTAATCAGCTACCAGACGCATTTAATGACTTAGCAAATGTCACAAGATCACATATACCTGCTGCAAATGTGCCTGTAAGGATAGACGTCCCTGTGAGACGCCATGTTCCTGTTGAACATGTTGCACCAGTTGTACCAGCCGTGCAAAGGACGCTACCATCGGCCGTCCAGTCCGCCGCTCTTCCCAAGAAAGGAGGAAGACCGGTTGGTTCCAAAGATGTTCTGCCTCGACAGAAGAGAAATCTTGTTGCATCTGTTTTGCCACACGAGATCATTAAGGATCACGGAGATGTATTAGAGGAACGTGTTCCCGAAGAAACACCAATTTCTCATCATCCTGATAACCTAGAAATATCCGTCGAGTATGCTAGCTTAGACGATATTTTGAAGCGAAACGAGACTGTCATCGATGGTGTGTTCATATACGCAGTGGCCACTGACATTATGAGCAATGATGACATGTATCTACGTACTATTGTTGAATGTCAACGTAGAACAAACTGGCCTCAATGGAAACAAGCAATCCAGGATGAGTTGGACTCCTTAACGAAAAGAAGAGTGTTTGGACCTGTCGCTCTCACACCACCCAATGTAAAACCAATTGGTAATAAATGGGTTTTCGTAAGGAAGCGTAATGAGAATAATGAGATTGTTAGATACAAAGCTCGCCTTGTGGCGCAAGGTTTCTCTCAACGCCCTGGTGTTGATTATGAGGAGACGTATTCTCCCGTAATGAACATAATAACGTTCCACTACTTAATCAGTTTAGTAGTTTCCGAAAAACTGAATATGCAGCTCATGGATGTGGTTACAGCCTATCTCTATGGGGATCTGGACACAGAGGTATACATGAGAGTCCCTGATGGACTTAAGTTTCCTGAATCAAGTAGTTCCCAACCACGGAACTCGTTCTCGATTAAATTGAGACGATCACTATGTGGATTGAAACAATCTGGACGGATGTGGTATAACCATCTAAGTGAATACTTGATCGGCCTGGGATATTTGAATAATTATCTATGCCCGTGCGTGTTCATAAATAAATTCACTTCAGGATACGCGATTATCGCAGTCTATATAGATGATATGAATCTCATAGGAACCTCGAAAGAGTTGGTGGAAACTACTGAAATCTTAAAGAAGGAATTCGAAATGAAGGATCTTGGGAAGACACGGTATTGCCTCGGCCTGCAGATCGAGCACCGTAGAGATGGGATTTTAGTCTATCAAGAAAACTACACTCAAAAGGTGTTGAGACGGTTTAGTCATCATGATGCAAAATCGTCATCTACTCCCATGATCGTCCGTTCTCTAGATATTAAGAAGGACCCATTCCGTCCAAAAGAAGACGATGAAGAGATATTGAGCCCCGAGTGTTCATATCTGGGTGCAATAGGCGCATTATTGTACTTGGCCCAATGTACTAGATCGGACATTTCATTTGCTGTGAATTGTCTTGCTCGACATAGCAACGCGCCAACACGCCGCCACTGGAATGGCATCAAAGACATTTTTCGTTACCTTAAGGGTACTACGGATATGGGTTTGTTCTATCCCTACGCGTCATCGAGTGAGGATACCACAATCAGTACTCCAAACAACGCGACCCTTGTCGGCTACGCCGATGCAGGTTACTTATCAGACCCGCATAAGGGACGTTCTCAATCAGGTTATGTCTTTACCATTGCGAACACGACGATATCCTGGAGATCTCGTAAGCAGACTCTAGTTGCTACTTCGACGAACTACTCTGAGTTACTCGCACTCTATGAGGCGACTAGAGAGTGTGTATGGCTTCGAGCAATTATTGGCCATATTCGAAGTACGTGTGATTTAGCTCATGATCCCGATGAATAAATTGTCATCTATAAGGACAACACCGCTGTTATTGATCAAGCGAAACACGGTTACATCAAAGGGGATACCACTAAACACATCTCGCCAAAGTTGTTTTTTACACATGAACAACAAGCACTTCAAAATATTGAAGTACAACATATTGGATCAGAAAAGAATCATGCAGACTTGTTCACCAAGTCACTGCCAAAGTATTCGTTCCAAAAACATGTCAAAGCAATTGGACTTAGGAAGTTCTCTGAGCTACCCTAAATGACATACCTTATTGTGTGCAAGTGAAGATTGCATCCTGATGAATGTTTAACACAATGTTGTGTGAATCTTCACTTCATATTGAATACATGTGAGAGGGAGCATCCCGATTGAATGCTAGTGTAGTCTTTTTATCTTTAGTTCAAGGGTTTGTCCCATTGGGTTTACCTTGACAAAGTTTTTTTAACGAGACACAAATTTGGTCCCATTCTCACTAAGTAATATCGAAATCAGGGGGAGTATCCAGCAACATACTTCTAACCATGGTGCACTCTTTTGTACTTCGCTTAGAGTTTTTTTCCCACTGGGTTTTCTCTAACAAGGTTTTAATGAGGCACACTGTGTATGGTTATTTCCCTCTCTACTACTGACTTTGTGTACTCTTTTGTCCTTCGACCAAGTTTTTTCCCACCGGGTTTTCTTGGCAAGGTTTTTGATGAGGCGCATATTTCCTAGTCAGATGACTCAAACACTTGTATAGTGTTTTGGCGCATACATTTATCCAATGCATGAAGAGCTCAAGACATCCATATCGTATTTTTTTCCTTCGACCAGAGTTTTGTCCCAAAGGGTTTTTCTCCGGCAAAGGTTTTGACGAGGCGAATGTTGGATGGATTATCAGAAGATACAAGACATAGAAGTATAGATGTGAGTTGGTGTAAATTAGGACACCCAAAGGGGGAGTGTTGTAACTCATAATTTATGGGTATTGAGTGTCTCATTTAACACCATTATGAAGGACTTTATGTATGAGTTAATGGCCATGTAACTCCCATTTTTCCATTATGTCTTGGCTCAACCCTTCCACTATATAAAGGGGTTGAGGCCTCACCATTGTATACACACTTCTCATTTCAATATAAGAGCTCTCTTGTTTTCTCTCTATAGTAGGCTAATTCCATTTACAACAGAAATGATAATTTTAGGGATTGTTGATTGATTCAACTTCAACAAATTTCTTTAAAACGAAAAAAATACGAGAGAGTTCACAAAATTCTTTAATTTCGAAAATATGTTTTCTAAATTGTGTTGCAGAGAGAAATAATCTTTTATTAGTTTCAAATTTCAATGGTGATTATCTATACTCCTTTATAAAAAGAATAGTGAGTAGTTATTTTCAACACTTTTACTTTCTAAACTAGCAGTTATTTTCTAATAGCAGTTTTTTGTCAAGAGTTGGTTTTTCATCTTCTACGGTTCTCTTCTCCACGATTTCTCTCCAACGTTCAGCATAAATCTCTCTTCCCCCTCTTTCACTCTCGACTGCCCTTCACATCCATTGCACCACCAAGAACCACCTCACTGCCGGCAGCCGCCATCTGCACCATATCCCTCTCTCTCTCGATTTACCTGTTACCACAGACCCATCCCCTTCACCGGACCACTCCTCTCTCACTCTCGACTGCCCTCCACAGCCGCTGCACCACCAAGAACAACCTCACCTCCGGCAGCCGCAACTAGCATCATTCCTCACCTTCTCGTTTTTTTGCCCTAACTGACCCATCTCCCTCTCTCGCTACTTCACGCAGAACGACATATGCACTCCTGCAGAACCACCCTCGCCCTCTGCCTCTCGTTCTCTTCACGCAGAACGACACCTGCAGAACCACTCTCGTCCTCATGAGCCAAGGAAATGCAAGTCTTACATTGAATAGGATCTTCCAGGTGATTGATTGCCTCCTTTTCTCTTTGATTTGCTTCGATCTTTATTAATTTTTGATAGAAAAATTGTAATTTACTTTTGTTTAAACATAAATTTCGGTTTATTGATGGGTTTCATGACTTTTTATATTTATACATTTTTTTCAGTTGTCATGGTTCTGATCGAAGTCCTGCTTTACTTTGGTTCTTCAAATCGGTTGTTTTGTGTATCTCCCCCTTTCCATCCATCTCTATCGATTCTTCAAATCATTTTACCAGGTGTGTTGTTACCCCCAGTCTTGTGTGCTGTTACATGTAATTGTATGTTAGCTTTAAAGTTTCTCCAAGATTTAACAATGTGTTGAATGATTTTGATCAGGGAGCCCAAACATGAAGTAGCCACAAAGTTGCAAAGCTTTAGAATAAGAAGAAAGCTGGAAAATTGTCCGGTTCTAATCGAACAAGGTTGGTATGTGTCATTTTACAAATATTGACATTATGTAATGATGAAAATAAAAACTCCAATATCATTAGTGTATGGCAATGAATTTATGCCAATTCCCAAATGAACGCTGTCGAGATTCCATCGATTTAATGATTATACTACTACTTTTTTCACGTTCTCAATGTTGTTTTGCTTTCAGTTGGTTAACGACATGTACGCTTCTGCCAGAGACCTAATTTGTAAGTCAGTACATCAAACACTGCATATTCTACTTCAGTTTCCCGGATCAGAGTTACATTTTCAAAGTCTATATGGATATGTTCATTTACTTAGCATGCTACCTCGATTACTAAATCAGAGATATTCTACTTCAGTTTCCTGAAACGGAGTTACATTTTCAAAATCTATATGGATATGTTCATTCACTTAGCATGCTACCTCGATTACTAAATCAGGGATATGTTTTCTCTATATAAATTAAAATTTGAAATTTTAAGATAAAAGCTTTTGTGATTATATGTAGAATATGGTGGGTCTATTTGATTGGGATCTTAATTTGACAATGGTTCATGATTTTATATTTTTATTGTTGATGTAGTAGTAAAATATTTTTACAATTTCAAGTTCGTCGTTTGGTTTTGACTATTTGATCTCAATATCAGATATGTATTTCAGTGTTTTGGTTTACTCTAACATTAAAGCAAATACAACATAATTGATAATATTATTGGGTCTGTTTGATTGGGATCTTAATTTGACAATGGCTACTCATGAGAAATAAGTAGTTACCGTATATTACATTATCATATATACAACATATATGAAACTGACCCCTAACTTAGTGAGACCAAAACTTAAGCAGCAACACCATAGATACAACACTACTAAACCAATTCGAACCAAAAACATTAGAGTTAACCGAATACCTTATCTGGGATACTTATTTATACACATGACCACAGATCAAGAATAGACATATATTGATTTTGACAGATGGATGCATAACGAGCCATGGTTTGTTCCCATGAAGGGGTCAGAACCAACAACGGTTGGACAGTGAACTCGGTATGAGGGAGTCTACGACGAACCTCACGGCCTTCTTGGCATATAGCACAAGGATGTCAGAATATATGAGTTGCAAAATCACAAGCAGTCTCTGCTTAATCCACTTTTTCTTCATCATTCACTATTTTTTTGCAACACCCACCACATGATTTGTTCATTGCCTCACAGTTGCCTGGTTAAAATCATTGGATTTAATGGAGGATGCCAAAATAAAGTCCGTTTTGTAGCTTCAATGGGTAAAATAGAAAGAACTTTTTTTGGCTAATAATGTAACAATCATGGGGTATATATTCAAATGATCTTCCCTCATTTTCTCCTTGCTTAGTGTAGATGTGATCTTGTGATTAAATTTTAATCAGTTTAATGTCGTGATTCAAGATGAGGCCAATCCATGTGACATTGATTGTTGGTGAATTTGACTGAGGGAACAAGTCGTCCAACTCACTATCACGTGCTGTATGATGAAAACAAGTTTACTACTGATGGACTGCAAGGGCTGACCTACAATTTATGCTACACGTACGTGAACCAATCCACCCCGCTCTTATTATTTGACGATTAAGTTATTTTAGCTAACCCATTTTGGTTGGTTATTCAACCTCAGGTACACAACCAGATCTGTCTCTGTTGGTATGTTTTTCCTATCTTTTCTCTTCATATATATAACTAACATGGATGGTTTTGTTTATCTTGTTTACAATTTATTTTATATACATGGGTTTGGTGTTACAAATTGTGTATTGCAGTGCCTCCTGCTTATTATGCCCATTTGGCTGCTTTTCGTGCTCGGTACTACATGGTAGGTGATTTTTCGGATAGTGGATCGCATGGGCCGCGTGCTACAAGGGACAAGGTTGCGGAAGTGCCGCCCGTTCCTGTGATTCATGAGAATGTGAAGAGTGTGATGTTTTAATTTTGATTTTGAAAATTGGTATTTTTGGTGGTTAATGATGTACAGAAACAATGCAAAGCAAAGTGAAATTGCTTTTTGCCCAAGTAAGTTTGACATGAGGAGTATGAATGATGAATATGATATGATGAATAGTGTTTTGGATGACGTATTTATTTTTGTATGCCATAAAGTTTTAGATGGTTGTCTCAACGATAAAGCATAAGGGAAAATAATTGTTCATCTCCATGCCCACTTTTTACATACTATAAAACATTGGATTATTTAATGTTTTTTCATAATGATTCTATTTGGTCTTTGCTGCTGAATTGAAAATGTAGTGCTTGATTTTTAGTCTTGAAACTTATCTATGATGTTGTATGTTGGTGTAAACATGTTATATATGTACCATTCAATTTGCGATGATACCACATGGAGCCATATAATTAATATCGAGAAGGAAAGAAATAAAACAAAAATAAAACATGATTGAGGATTTGAGTATTTGATTTCATAATCGAAATGCGTCCCGCTGCATCGCGCGGGTACGATGACTAGTTTTTAAAAATAAGTATTTATGAGACAGAAATTGTATTTTATTAACTATATTATTCTTTAATAATATAATAAATAAATGTTGTAAATGTATCTACATCAGTTATTTACGGTTTTTCACTTTAATAGATTTCAATATTAATTGTATTATAAAGAATTTTATAAGATAAATTTTTTGGAAAAAAAATCGCCAAATTTGTCAAATAATGCATTTTTTCCTACTTTCTTCAACTTTAATAATAATTGCTTTGGAGGAAGACATTATATTTTATTATTTTCATTAATTAAAAAAGTTTGAAATTAAGGGTGTTTGGGAGTGCTTATATTTTTAACTTATGTTTATTTGCTTATGTGGTGAGGAAAAACAGTTTTTAAAAAGTGTTTGTTAAAAATTGAGAGTAAAATGGTAATTTGGATAGATAAGGAAATAAGGAGAAGGAAATAAGGAGGTATGGAATGACTTATCAAAAACAACTTATTTGTAGTGAGGAAAAGCAAATAAGCACTTTTGATTTTTTCTATCCAAACACTCTAAATAGCTTATTTGTGGTGGGGAGAAGCTATAAGCAAATAAGTCAAAAATATAAGCACTCCCAAACACCCCAATGTTAGAGGACATAAATGGTATTTTATTAAATATATACAAATTGTTAATAATATAATTAATGTTGTATAAACATCTACAATAGTTATTCATAATTCCTTTAAAATGGAAGGCAAAAGTCAAAATCTACGAAGGAATATTAAGGGGGCGTTTGTGTTTTTAAAAAGTGCTCAAGTCTGAAGTCTGATTTTAACTCTGATTTTTAGAGGTGGTGTTGGAGTCTAAAATCTGAATCAATAAGACTGTTTGTTTTTGTAAACTGACAAACGTCTGAATATGTATAATTTTCTATTTTATCCCTCAAAAATTCAACTTAAATACATCAATTAAAGTGAGCATCGATGATCGAAGACAAAATCAAAAAAATCATAAACAAAAGAAGAACGCTGACAGATTTGTGAGGTTGTGGAGTTTTAATCATATATCAAAACACCAAAGAGCCGATTTAAGCGATTCAAGATGTTTTGGAAAGCCAACACACAAATCTACGATATTCGTGTTTTGTGTTTTCGCAAATTCGATAAGCATCTAGGCTAAAATCGACGTTGAAATCGAAAGAATGATGCTAGATGGAAATAAGAGGTAATTAAATGGCTAGGTTGTCACTTAATTATTAGAGGACATTAAGAGTTAAAAGACTCTCGAAGGAAGAAAAAATCAACAATCTGAATCATCTTACGTCTGACTGAATCAGACATAAGTGACAATTAAGAGCTTATTTTGAAAAAAACAAACACCACCTAAGTCTAATATAACAATTAAGCGTCTTCAATAGGTTATTTATATTTTTTCTAAAATAAGGAATCAAAAGTCAAAATCTCCAAATGCACCTCCAACAAAATCTCTAAAATTCTCCAAAATGGAGAACTAAAAATCAAAATCTTAAATAAAATTATATTCATCTCCAAGAGATTCTCCATTATGGAGAATCCAAACATTAATTATAATAAAAAAAATATTGCATTCATCTATTAAAGTATTATTTTTCTCTCCAGGCCATCCGTACCCCAGGTTCACAACTTGTTGAACCCTCAACGCCACATCAGCGCCACATCAGCTTTCCACTTTGAACCCTCTTGAACCTTTTTGAACCCATAAATCCCGTACCCCAACCTTTTGAACCTCTTGAACCCACATGCCACCTCATCTAATTTTTTAATAAAAAATCATAACATTCATAAAAATAAAATTAAAATTACAAAATAAAATTAAAAATTACAAAATAAAATTAAAAATTACAAAATATTAAAAATCTACTCGTCGTCGTTGTTGGGAAGTCGGATACGCCAAATATGTTCGACCAAATCCGACCGAAGGTTATTATGAGTCTCTCGGTTTTTGACTTCTCGAACATTTGTCGCGCGTTGTGCCTCAGTGATTTGTGTTTCATCCGCTACCACGGCGTTTCCATCAGCACAAATGGCATGGCCTTCGTCTTCGAGTATCAAATTGTGTAATATGAGACAAGTGTACATAATATTCGTCAATTTATTCTTATGCCATCCGCGTGTCGGGTACTTAAGTATATGCCAACGTTGTTTAAGCACGCCAAAAGCTCGTTCAACGTCTTTACGTGCCGATTCTTGTGCGGCCTTGAACTTTATTCGTTTATCATCATGTGGGCACGTAAACGCTTTTACAAAAGTAGCCCATTCCGGGTATATCCCATCCGTTAGATAATATCCGTTCTTGTAGGTGACTCCATTAACCTCAAAAGGGCACTCGGGTGCTTTTCCGTCATAGACATCGTTGAGGATGGGCGACTGATTGAGAACATTGATGTCGTTGTTGGAACCGGCAACACCAAAGAATGCGTGCCAGAACCATAGATCTTGGGAGGCCACCGCTTCTAGCATGATTGTCGGATGTTCATGATCACCTCTCATGAATTGACCTCGCCATGCGTTCGGACAATTTGCCCACGACCAATGAGTACAGTCTATGCTGCCGAGCATGCCGGGAAATCCGTGTTTAGCTTCATGCGCGTGGTACAACTTCTGAATATCATCGTAAGTAGGCTTGCGTAAATATTTGTCACCATAGAGTTCAACAATACATGTGCAGAAAGTGTGCAGACAATCTCGTGACGTTTTCTCTCCCATCCTCAAGTACTCGTCAAGTGCGTCGGAAGCTACTCCATACGCCAATTGTCGAACAGCGGATACACACTTTTGTATCGGAGACAAACCTTGTTTGCGTAGTCCGTCAATCCGTTGTGTAAAATACGGATACACTCCCGATAAATCTTGAACTATCCGTTCGAATAGTTGCTTGGTCATCCTAAACCGCCGTCTAAACAAATCCGGATTATACACCGGGTTTTCGCCAAAGTAGTCCCGCAAAAGTCGGTCGTTAGCATCTACCCGACCTCTTTCTATGTTCCCGGACCTCGGTCTTCTTGACGATGAGGCGGTGCTACCATACCGTCTATCTACAGCTTCTTGCAACAAATCTGCATAACGATAAAATAGTTGACCGAATTCCTCGTTGGTGTCAATGGATGATGAAGAACCGGACGATGAACCGGGTGGCGAATCCATAAAGTTTATATCGGATTGAAAGAAATGAAAGAAAATATTTAAGGATTGAGGTGAGTGTTTAAATTTTGGTGTGAAAAATGGATGAGATTTGAGGTTGATTTATAGTGTTTAAATTGGAAAAAAAAATTAATTGCAAAATAGTCGTTGAATATGTTACCGTTATAATTAATTTTTTTTTGATAAACTCTTCGGGTAGGAGCGGGGTGGGGAACCCGATCGCCGAGCCCGCACCCCGAACCCGCTGAACCCGTCCCCGGCGTACCCGAACCCGCTGAACCCGCGGGCGCCACCTGGCCTTACCCGCTGGCCTTACCGGCTGGGGTACGCATGGCCTAACTATTACTTTCAAAGTTTTCTATTGTTGCTTTCATTTAGTAATCATTTGTGGGGTTATCTCTATATTTAAAGAAAAAATGTTTCTCTCTCCTACTTTCTCCATTTTGGAGATAGATTTGGAAAAATTGTTGGAGCAAAATTATAGCTTAAAGTCTCCAATTTGGATAAACTATTGAGATGCTCTAAATAAAATTACATTTCACTCTAACATGTTCTTTATTTTAGATATTTTATCATCAATTATATTATTAAAATACTAGTTGAGTGCCCGCGCAATGCGGCGGGAGTTGTGAATGTAAACGATTTTGATTAAACAACTGATCTATTATGATTTTGTGAAAAAATTCTACAGTTTTCACCCATGTGATCAAATGGTGTCACCGACTGAAAACTTTTATGGGTCCACGATCATATGACATAAGAAAAAGAAACCAAAATAACATGTTCCGAGTACCCAACCCTAACGGGTAACGGGACAGGGACGGGGATGACATTACCCGCCCCTAATTCGACCCCGATGAAATTTTAAATTTATTTAATATATGTATATAGTGTGTATAAATAAATAAATATATATGTATGTAAGCATTTAGTATAAATAAATTTTATTTTTAATATTGATAATTAATATAGTGACCATTTCTTATAATTCTAGTTTTAAAATACATTTTCTATAATTACTAATCGGGTACCCAACGGGTGCCCCGAACCCGTCGGGGATTCCTTCTTCCTGAACCCGTCAGGGATTAATCGGAACGGGGGTCGAAGATGGGGGATGCATTACCCGTTTCCATCCCTAATTCCAAATCAGAAAAGTATCTGAAGTTTAAATAATCACGAGTAAAGTACACAATGACACCACAAAGGAGCAAACATACAAGGCAAGAAGCTACGGGATGTAAAATTTAAATAAACATATGCAAAAATGTGAATACAAAAAACGAACAAATTAGTGTTGTGGCAAATTTTGAAAAACATGACAAGCCATTGTTTTAATACTAAAGCAAATGGACATTCTATTACAACATAAAGCATTAAAACAAATTATGCCCTGAATTATTTATGAGCTAAATCAACCATTTTAGTGGGATCAATGAAATACGACAATGGTACATACACATCGTCATAAAACAATTGAATGAACAACGTAACATCGAACAAAAGATCCATGAATGGATCCTCTTTTTTTGCTCTCTCTTTCAGCTTCTCATACTTCTCTAGTTCCTTCAATTAAAGATCACCAACAACCTGGAGCACCATCAGCAAAAACATGCAACATTTTTATCCTCTAAGAGCTTACCGGGTAAGAGTCGTGACTCTCACTTACCGGGTAAGATTCTCGGTCCTTGTCATCGCTCTTACCTAGTAAGATTCTCAATCCTTATCACATTCATCCGGTAAGGTAAAGTAAGGTAGTAAGCACTTACTGCATAAGCGTTTGGTAAACGGCTCCTGAATATAGAACAACTCCAACAACCAAAATGTATCACCGATTAATAGATAGAAGATTTTGCAAAATGGCCAAACGCCATTGCAAAATAACCAAATAAAAATTAGGTCTGCACCAAAATAAGCATTTATACGAATTATGCAGCATACTAATATCATCAATAGACCATAAGACTTGAAACAAAACCAAGACAACAGGGCAGTAACACGTTGAACAAAAGAATTAATCTAATTGTTATAAACCAACAAGAGTAACCCAAACAAAAGCATAGTCTGATCCCAAGTAAATCCCAAAAAACAAAAAGAGTTGATTTAAGTACGATATATAGATTCTCAGACCAACTTTTATACATTATCCACAACCAGCGATTTCTATTGCATGTGAATACTACACAAACTTGAGACATAACCAATAAAATGAATTAATCCGAGTCTGAGAAACATGAGAACTCGGCATCCACATCCACAGTCATTACACGATCTACTGATTATCGATCACAATGGGTACAAAAAAAGATTTGTCATACTATCCCAAAGCTGAGAGTGTGGAATTCGAGGTTCAACCGAAAATTAAACTTTGGAATGCATAAGACTCTCTGAGCATTATTGCACTTGTGATAAAAGGAATCCGGACTCGGGTATGATAATATAAAGTGTACACTTCTAGTCCTAGATGTGATGAAGCATAAAAAGATGAGCAACAAGTTAAGAATTATGACTTACTAAAGTGAGTGTAGCACGACCACTGGTTATGCAAAACAATCAAATTCCTACGGGAGGGCATTAAACAAGCAAATCTATTTGAAACAGAAGTAGGAGAATCTGACTATGAATAATTGTTTAGTATTTAGTAGCCAATCTCATGGAAGCAAATTTCGAAAATGATATACTTTTACCCATTTATATGCACATTACAATGAGGCATAGAGCAATGCAAGAACATGGATACATAATTATTGGAAAACCTGCAAAATAAGCAACCATTATTAAGAAGTGATAACAAAAACAGAAGAAACTTGAGAACTTGAAGTATTAGTGTGAACAAACATACCTTAAAAGAAAAGGTTTCATAAGTGGCTCATATGTATCCAGAAAGCCCTAATCTGCCATCAAATGTTTCCAACTAATGTAGAAGAACTTGCAGCCTCGGTTCCTAAAGGAGAAAATGAACGGTACAATCAAATAAACTCATCACCGCTGCATGAAGGTGACATGTCTATATTTTAAATAAAAACTAAATAACGCATAAGATGAAAGTGTGGAAGGCATCACCTCTCCTTAATAACTTTGAAGCAGGTTCTGTAGAACAATAGCAATTTATCAGTACGCCTTCTTTAACAATAGCAATTCTAGATGTACAAAGTCATGGAGTAGAACCAGTGTAATGTCACAGAAAGCATGATTTGATAACCCTAACAATAGCTTATGAGCTTCAAAATGTCAAGACAAATTTCTATACTTTCTACAAAATAACCATATGATCTACTGAGACTAAAAGCCTTTGACATTTAAATTAGAACCAACATAGAACAAACAAATTAGTTGAGAATGAGAAGAAGAATTAACCCAACACGAACATGGAGAAGGATGCCTTAGTTGGTTTCCTCGGGTTAGAATCAAACACATCTTATACAACACAGCATTATAAAACCAAATCAGGTCGATTCTAACCAAGATTCGTATATAAACCAAATCTGATCCGACGAAATCGGTAGAGGAAAACAATTATTTCGAACTCCAACCGTAATGAGATTGATAGAGAAATCGACACGAAATTAAGGATGGAAAACGAAAAATTACCTCGATTGGAATGGAATCGGTGGAGTAGTGTGATAGATCGAGAGTGAATTGGTAGAGAAATTAACACGTTAATCAAACCCTAACCTTCTACAATCTCATTATTGTCATCTTGAATCAACCGGGAGTTTGAATGTCATCTTAGGAATTGATTTTCGGAATCGTCGCCTGGGGAAGATAATGGTTTGATGGGAATGGCCAGTTGTACATGGCTATAGGAAGCGTCGGCCAGATGAAGCGTCGGCCAGATGAAGATAACTTTTAGGATTAAGAGAGATAAAATAAAAAAAGAAAATGTTTTAAGACTTTAAGATAAAAGTCTTACATGCTTTATAAGGTAGTATAGATTATATAATTTTATGATACCAATACACTTTTTAAAAAATAATGATAGTTCAATCTTATTAGTAGAAATGAATAAAAAAACATTTTGTCTACCTCTCATCAAGTTTTAGAGAATTCTCTTAATTTTTATTTTTTTTTGTTTTCTCTATTTTAAAGAACACGATAGAAGTTGTAGCATGTAGAAGTCAAATAAAATATAAAACTTCTTCTTTAGAGAAGCTGTTGGAGATACTCTAACTTCTTTACTTTCAAGATTTTCATCATTGGTATATTATTAAAATATTTTATGATATAACAAACGTATTTTCTCACTCTTTTCATTCCTTTCATTTGCTTATAAAAATGATTATATTGGGAATAACAAAATATAGTTTTTGGAAAAGTCGCCAATTTCAAGAAAATTGCACTATCCTCTTAGGCCTTCCGTATCGCTTGAGGGCTTGGGCTCGGGCTCGGAGCGGGGTTCAACGGGCTTCATCGGGTTACAGTACGGGGGGAGCGGGCTCGGGCTCGGGTTCCAGCCCCGGGATCCAAAACCCGTTCAACCCGATGGCTTTTCTTTTTTTTTAATTTTTTTTAAATAATTTGAAAATAAAGACGTTGGCAACGACTATTTTTAAAAAAAAATATTTTTTTTCAATTTAATCACACTATATATATAATCCTAAAACCCATTTTATTTTTCACACAAACAACTCTCTCATTCTCTATATTTTAAACAATATGGATTCGCCACAACCCGGTTCACCGACCGCATCATCATCATCCGTAGACACCGACGAGTTGTTGCATCTACAAAGGGAAATTTTTCGACAGACTGCACAATTAATTTATGGTAGCACCGCCTCATCGTCAAAAAGAGAGAGGGCCGCGAACATAGAAAGAGGTCGAGTAGCTGCAAACGAGCGGCTTATGCGGGACTACTTTGGCAACAACCCGGTTTATACACCGGATATGTTTAGGCGGCGGTTCAGGATGAGCAGGCAACTATTCGAACGAATAGTTGAAGATTTAGAAGGAGAGTATTCGTATTTTACACTTCGGTTGGACGACAGACGCAAACAAGGTTTTCTCCGATACAAAAGTGTACTTCCGCTATTCGGCAATTGGTGTATGGAGTAGCTGCTGACGCACTTGACGAGTACATCCGTATGGGAGAGAAAACGTCACGAGATTGTCTGTACAAATTCTGCACAGGTATTATTGAATTGTATGGTCAAAAATATTTACGCAAGCCTACTTTTATTGATATTCAGAAGTTGTACGCCGTGCATGAAGCTAAACACGGATTTCCCAGCATGCTCGGAAGCATAGACTGTACTCACTGGGCGTGGGCAAATTGTCCGGTAGCATGGCGAGGTCAATTCATGAGAGGTGATCATGAGCACCCGACAATCATGCTAGAAGCAGTGGCCTCTCAAGATCTATGGATCTGGCACGCATACTTTGGTGTTGCCGGTTCCAACAACGACATCAATGTTCTCAATCAGTCGCCCATCTTGAACGATGTATATGATGGAAAAGCACCCGACTGCCCTTTTGAGGTGAATGGAGCCACCTACGAGCACATATATTATCTAGCGGATGAGATATATCCGGAATGGGCTACTTTCGTAAAATCATTTACGTGCCCACAGGACCCTAAACGACAAAAGTTCAAGTCCGCGCAAGAAGCGACACGTAAAGATGTTGAACGAGCTTTTGGCGTGCTTAAACAACGTTGGCATATACTTCATAACCCGGCACGCGGATGGGAACCGACAAGATTGGCAAACATTATGTACGCTTGTGTCATATTACACAATATGATACTCGAAGACGAAGACCATGCTATTTGTGGTGGCGATGAAAACGACCTTTTCACGGATGATATCGAAACCCAAATCAGTGAGGAACAACGCGTGGCAAATGTTCGAGAAGTCAAAAACCGGGGCACTCATAATAACCTTCGGTCGGATTTGGTCGAACATATTTGGCGTATCCAAGTTCCCAACAATGACGACGAGTAGATTTTTAAATTTATTTTGTAATTTTTATTTTTAATGAATGATATGAATTTTTATTTTTATTATTTATCTTATTTTTATTTATTAAAAAATATATAAATATTTTTATTTTGTTAAATAATTAAATGTATAAATAAAAGAATTAAAAAAAATGAGGTGGCAAGAGGGCTTGAGGGTTCCGCTACGCCACTTTAGGGCTTGAGGGTTTGAGGAGAGGGTTATGAGAAAAGCTGATGTGGCGCTTGAGGGCTTGAGGGTTGGGATACAGATGGCCTTATCCATTTTGAAGAAAGTTTTAGTAAAATAATAGTGAAAAAGACTCCAAAAACCTTGTTTTCCCCATTTTGGATAAGTTGTTGGAGATACTCTAATATCTAAGAGCATCTCCAACAGTTATGTTAAAATAAATAGATAAAAATAGCATTTTTTTGTTCCAATGGCTATGCTATCTTGTATGCTAAAATAAAAAAAATGAGGATAGAGAAAATAAAAATCTCCAAATTTTGGAGCAATCTCTATGTTAGTCCCAGATGGCTAATAAAAACAAGAACATGTATTGTAGAAGAGGGGGGTTGAATACAATACACAATTTTTCACTTTAATTAATTCTTTTATTGAAAATATTCAAATCAACAATTACACATAGAACACTTAGATTGTTGCGGAAAAACAGATAAAATCTATTCTAACAATCTTCACAAAGTAAACTGAAAACTAAACAACTTCTAAAACACAAAGATTGAAAGCTATAAAGTTCAAGGAGAGAAAAGAACAGAGTGTCTTGAACACAGAGTAATCTTCAAGAGTTCTTCTTGTATGTAAAGTTTATCACTAAAATGAAGAAGCAAAAGTCAATAACTCCAAAAAATGGCTATATTCAAGTCCAACGATTACATTATTTATTGTTACTAAAATATTAAATAGATTTAAAAGTAAATCAATTCTATTTTCTAAGTATTTAGTTTCAAAGTTTTTTATATGCTAGAGGAAGAAAATTGCTCCAAATTCCCAAAATATTCATTTTCTCTATTTGAAGAATCCATTGAAAATTCTCTTACATGTTTACTTTTTATCTGGATTTTTAATTGACCGCATTGTAACAAAATGGGACCAAAAATTATTTGGTTTTTTTACACATATCAATTCAAAGTACACGTTGTATAGAGTAAAGGATGCTGATAACTTTAGTCACGCCTCGGGCATGTAGTCAGGTTGCAAACGATAGGGTAAATTTTGCCTAAATACAAAGTTTGGTCCCGAGTTCAGTCTTACCCCATCCCCTTGGCCCTTTGGCGTCTTCTAGTTTTAACTGTTGAATGAACTAAAAAATGTCATGTCCCTTTAAATTGGTATCTTTGTAAACAGGTTCTATGGTTGAGAATTATTGATGACCTTTAAATAACTTTAGTCAAAATTAATTCAATGTTTATATATACATTACTTTTAAATAATGAAAAAAATATTAAATAAGGTTGACGGAGACACAATCCACGCCCACCATAAATACTTTATTTATTGTTTGCGGCTTTGCGCGTTTTTTTATGTCTAACTTTTTTTTTATTAAAACAAGAGTAAAGTTCACTTTTGGTCCTTAAAGTATGTCAATTTCAACGGATTTCGTCCCTAAAGTTCATTTTTTGAGAAAAGACCCTGACCTATCATACTTTCTCTCACTTTTGGTCCAAAGGACTCACACCGTTTAAATCTTGCCGTTAGTACCCACACACGTGCATCTCACGTGAGGGCATTTTTGTCATTTTAAACATTTATGTTATTTTCTATTAAAAATAAAATTATATATATACATATTCATAGAAAATCAAAGACAAAGGGCCAAAACAGTAATTTTCTTTTTGATTTCAGGGCCAAAATGGTAGTTTTCTTCCGGTCATTTTGTCATCTACGGTCTTCTTCTCTGGCAATAACCCCTCTCCGGTCTTCTTCTCCGGCAATAACCCCATCTCCGGTCATCTTCTCCGGCTAAACCTCAATCACAAAAACTCAACCAAAATACAAATCCAAATCACCAACACTCAAGTCTCAACCTAAACCCCGTATCGTATTTAAAGCTTTAAAAAATACTTCAAAAATATATAAACAAAAACATTATTTTCTATGAACATCACCCAAAACAAGAACAAATAACTCTAAAAAGCATTAAAAAATCTTGAATCTAAAATCAAAACTCAAATAATTTATAAATTTATTCCGTGAACATAACCTTTAACCCAGATAATAAACATCAATATCTTATATCTTAAGAACAATTTCATTCATATACACAACTAAAATAGAAGTAAAAATCTATTACAACCAAATTATCATCTATCTAAACAAAAGAAGCAAAATCAGAAACCTAAGCTACCGATTTGAGTGTCGGAAGAACACACCAGATCTCGACTGAGTGCTTGAAGAACATCACCGTCGGCCACCGTCTACCACCCCTCCTTCACCCACTCCAAGCCCCTTGAGAGATAGAAAGATTTGAGAGACGGAGAAAGAGAGATCGAGATACAGAGAAAAGTGAAGATAGATTCGAATGTGTTACCGGAGGTATCACCGGAGGTGTCGCCGGAGGTATCACCGGTGGAGTCGCCGGTTTTTGGACTGAGGTTTTGGTCCTTGGGTTTTCTTCCTGACCACTCATCAGGACAGAGAAATCGAGACAGAGAGAGAGAGAGACGGAGAAGAGAGACAGAGAGAGCGAGAGACATAGAAGATGACGGTGAGGGTGGGTGTCGTCGACGACCAGTCGCCGGAGGTGCGACGGCGGCGGGGTTTTCTTCCGGCGGCTGGGTTTTCTTCACTCATCATCAGGTTATCAGGTTATGTATATACAGACACATATATGTATTAGAGTAATTACATAATTGGTCCCTAATGTTTGAAGATTTTTGTAAAAACAAAAAAAAAATAGAAATCATGTAAAATTGACAAAAATACCCTCACGTGAGATGCACGTGTGTGGGTACTAATGGCAAGATTTAAACGGTGTGAGTCCTTTGGACCAAAAGCGAGAGAAAATATGATAGGTCAGGGTCTTTTCTCAAAAAATGAACTTTAAGGACGAAATCCGTTGAAATTGACATACTTTAAGGACCAAAAGTGAACTTTACTCTTAAAACAATTATGTCTAACCTTCTTCGTGCTATTTCTAACGGTCAAACTTTCCACCTTTTAGTTTTTTTTAAAATAATAATTCTAAAAGGTCTTAAAATTAAACTTTTTAATGATGAAATAAATTACTTTATTAATTATTTATAGGCAGAGACTAAGGCATTGTTTGGCAAAAAAAAAAACTAGTTGATAAGCTAGCTTTTTTTCTAGGTAAATGTTTGGATGATCGCAAGCTAGCTTTTCAGTAGCTTTTTGTGAATATTCCAATATTACCCTTATTAATATCAATTATTATTTAGAGTAAATTACACTTTTGGTCCCTGTGGTTGCCATTCACTATCAATTATGGTCCCTATTTTAAACTAATTACAGATTTGGTCACTGTGGTTGCCACTTTATTTCACTTTTGGTCCTTCAGACAACTTCTGTTAAATAAGTCCGTTAGCTCAGGGACATTTTGGTCTTTTAATTTATTATTTAATTTTTAATTAAATACACATTATTAATATATAATATTAAATATCTAGTATTATTATATTGTATTTAATAGATACACATAGTACACACGTGTCATCATGATAAAGCTTTTACTCCCTCACCTACCTCTCCATTTTCTTCTTCATTGGAGAACCCAGATGAAACCCACCTCCTTCCTTTTCTTCTTTTGTACATATAAACCTACTTATCTCTTTTCTTCTTCATCGACGAACACAAATGAACTCATTCCTTTCAGGTGGTGTTGGATAATCATCACAGTCATCCATTTTCAAAGACTTGGGAAGATATTCAAGTGATTTGAGTTTCGATTTGGGTGGAGTTCTTTCTGGAGCTAAGAAACATTTTCAAAGACTTGGGAAGAATCCATTTTCTTGATCTTAAGGTGGAGTTATTCATCAAGGAATCAAATCCCCACCTTTTTTGCATTCTCACAATCCCAATGCTAATGCTAATGCTAATGTTGTTGGATTCTTCAAAACCCATCTTTATTCAAGATTCATAACCCCTCCTCCTCTTTCTTCAATAACTCCACACCACTCGTTCAAAGATTTCACAGACACTCTGTTTCGGCAGCAGCAGCGGTTCAAGAAGCCATTGATGAACAAACTCCCGTACCAAATTTATTTTTGGTTTGTTTATGGAATCAATTTGGTTCAAGTGGTTTGGGTTTCAATTTCGTTTGGTTTCTTGGCTTCGTTGATTTAAGTTCTGATATATGGGTTTAATTTAGTTTTTGATTTTAGGCTTTCATTTTGGATTGATTTATGGCTCTGATTTTGGATCTCGGTTTGTTTGTTGATTTTGATTTTAGGGTTTCATTTTGGATTGATTTATGGTTTTGATTTGCTTATTGATTATGTTCAGATTCGTCTTCATTGGTTGTATTCATGATCTTTGGAGTTTCTAGTATGAAATAATGATAATTCTAATTTTTATTAAAAATTAAAGAAATGAAAAAAAAAACCAAAATACCCTTGTATTAAACGGCTATCTTAACGGAAGTTAGTTAGATGAATCAAAATAGAAATAGAATGGTAACCACAGTGACCAAACATGAAACAAAGTGACAACCACAGTGACCAAATTTGTAATTAGTTTAAAATAGGGACCAAAGTTGATAGTGAATGGCAACCACAGGGACCAAAAGTGTAATTTACTCTATTATTTATTAACTATTATTATAAGTAAATATTATTTTTTATATTTAATTATTATTAACTGAAAACTATTAAATTAAATTTTAATTATACATTAATATTAATTTTTATTTATTTAGAGTTATTGTTAATCATATAAATTATTTTTATTTATTTTTAATAACAATAAATATATTTTAATTATCAATTACTATAAATCTTGTCAATTATTTTATGATTATTTTTTTCATATTATATGTAGCGGTTATTTAAAATTATAAATTAATATATATTTCTTCTACCAAAGATGTTGTAGCCCAGTGGTTTGGTAACATCCTGGTAGGGTAAGTGGTGGAAGCCCTAACTACCTGGGTTCGAACCCCGTGGTGATCACGCGGAGGTATCCCCGAATCAAGGGGCGGATCGTGGGCCTGCTGTTTGGGCCGGGTCGTGGGCCGAATCGTGGCCGGGTCGAAGGGGGATTAGTCTGGACTAAGTCCAAGATACCCCTGAAATGCAATTGCCTTTCAAAAAAAAAATATTTCTTCTAAAACATGTTTTAACAAATTCAAAATTTATAGTATATGTAGTAATAAATTTTAAATTCTTTTAATTAACATGTTATGTTATTTAATCTTTATTATTACATTGGTTGTATTAATTAACGTATTATATTGCTATAATTTTTTTTAATTAAATATTGTAATTGATAATTTATTAAACATGCCTTTTTTGGTCATTTTACATGTTTATAAGCTAGTTTTGTAATAACCCCAAAATTTAATGTTGTGATTTAGATGGAAGTTGAGGGGTATATTTGTTCTTTGTGAGAAGATTGAGGGTAAAAAAATGAAACTTGGGAAATTAAATCCCTCTTGGTGCGCCGCTTTTAGAATAGGAAACAAATTGGTTTTAGGGTTCTAGGTGTGTGTGTGAGAGTGAAGCCTGCACAGCGTGAGAGATAGCGAGAGCTGTGTGTGTGCGTCGAGAAGAAGCGAGAGAAAGAGGCAGTGTGAGAGAGATAGAGATGACGAGAGATAGAGACGTCGGGAGATAGAGAGAAACAGAGAAAAAGAAGAGAAGAGAAGGAAAATCTTTTGGGTATCTTCATGGGGGTTCGATTTCATCAAGCTCTGAGGTATGATCTCTCCCATTTCATGTTCATATGAGGTTGGAATGCATCTAATCTGTTATGAAATTAAAGTCTAGTATCAAATTGTAATTTGTGGGTTGAAATTAGTTTTGTTATATACTTTGGAAGAATGAAACCCATATGGGTTAAACTCTAAAAATTAGATGGTGAAATGATTAAATTTGGGTTAGTATGTGAATTTATGAGGTTGAAGAGTAACCCTTATTGGTTATGGAAGAAATGTTAATGGTTAATTTGTAGAATAAATTAAAAACGAAAAAATTGAGTTTTTGTCGAAATCGCCGAATTGCGGGACTCGGTTCTTACCGGAAGTCGAAATACCGAGACTTGTTTGCATAATGATCCGGTATTTTAAAGTTATGAGGTTCTGGTATTTTAAAGAAAATGAAGTTCCGGTAGTGTTGTAAAATGAATGAGGTTCCGGTAACATTTTGTTGAGTACCGGTAAGTTAATAAATGGGCCGGAGTGTAATTTTAAGAAAAGGGTCGGAATGATTATTTTAATTGGAGTCTAAACCTCATGTGGGCCGAAGGTTGTTAACAAAGCCACGTGATGTTGGACTTGAAGTTTCCACGTGACCTTGTTTCGTTTTAGTAGACCGACATATTTGAAAATTAAGGGTGGATTGCTAATTTTACTGTTGGGCCGAAGAGAAGTTTAAATGTGGGCCGAGAGACCCATATTGCATACTTATAATTTGAAAGTGGTATTGGGCCGAATTTGTTTAAGTAATCCGAGATTTTTATTGTAAACTTAGTTTTGGGATGGACCAATGGGAAGGCTTTAGATTTATAAATTCAGTTTTTATTTATGGACTTAGCGAAATCGGGTAGTGTACATTATTTAATTATAAGACCCAGAAATTATGACTTTTGCATTAGAAGTATATCTTATCAAATAAGATAATTGAGGGTACTTTCGGAAGTAAGCTGGAGTACAAATTATTAGATTTTGATATACATTTCCTATATAATAGGTGTTCCACCTAGAGATCGGAAGTGTAAGTGAGAAGCTTTGGAGCGAGCAAGCCAGGTTAGTTTTCTAACTAAAATACGTGTCTTTTAACGTGTTTTTCTAAAGTGAATACATGATGAGAAATGCCATGTTTTGTTCTTATGCTTTTATTGCATGAAAGTTGTTTAAAGTTTTATGTGAGATGTATGCATACATTGTGTAGACGTAAATTGGCTAAGTCGGGGGGAGGTTCTGCCAGTACTCACGTCGGGGGGGAGGTTCCGTTTATGCCATGGGAATGAGTCCCAGTAAGGCAGCGTGATACTGACTCGTTGTCACCCTCGGGTGACTTCAGGGTGCCATTTACAGGAGCGGATTTATCCGTGAAAGATTTTACTGTTCAGCTATGTGAAAGTTTATTATTGAAAGTCTTGTATACATTTAAATGTTATGAAAAGTTTTTTTAAATGATTTTGAGAACTGTCAGGAGGGACTCACTAGACCTCATGGTCTAACCCTCGCATTTTTTTTCAAACTAAACCTTTTCAGGTAAGCAGATAATAGGAGGCTCAGGTAAGTGAGCAAGAGCATGATAGAGGACAGAAGCAGTTAGAGACAGTGCCACTCATACTTCTAGTAGCTAGCTCATTCTCAGTTGTGTATAGGTTGTTTCCGCCAACTTAACTTCGAGACTTACGTAAGGAATTTTTGGGACCCATTTTTGGGATGTTATGTTTTATATGAATTGTATGCTTATTTTAGACTGGGTTGTTACAATTGGTATCAGAGCCATAGTTTAAGGGATTTAGGTGACCGGACGGGCCTAAACTTAAACTTGGGAGTATAGATCACAACTGAGAATCAGGAAATGCGTTAGGAGGACACTATTATAGAGGTAGGACTAATAGGGTACTGAGGACTGTCATGTAAGGTAAGTGTGAAATTCCACCTGGCCAGTGTAATTGCGAACTTACAGGTACATGTATGTGTTTAACCTGCCTTATTATTCCGAGGTAGTAGTCAAAAGCTAGTGATTATGTCGTGTGCCAGTCCTTTAGAATGTCGACAAGATTCCCGAGGGGTAGACTGAGACCCTTGTGGGGGAAGTTTCATGAGAAGTCACTTATGAGGTGATGTATGTATATATCATAGAGGAGAAATACTGCATAGAGTGTTATGAGTTGTCTAGAGGTAGCTCTTCGTAGACTCGAAGAGAATGAATGTTTGAGTTGAGTAAGACTCATGTTTCGGGAGAGTCCCAGTTCTAGAAATCATGGGATAGATCGGACGAGATGGTTAGAAAGGACAGTGTCGAAATCTTGGAAGTGTTTTGGAACTCTAATTTTTAATCGGGCTATTCTATGGCAGGGTTAATGAAATGAGATACCTATAGTGAAATGAGAGCATGTAGAAATGGAAAGTGAGATAGTTGATCAAAACGGAATAGTATGAGAGGGTTGAGTAAGTGAGATGTGAGAAGCATGTTCAGCAAGTTATTGCATGACAGAGAGGACGACCGTTGGTCGCATGAAAAGTGGCAAGGGTAAGCTACGTGAGTTAAGCGGTTGACCTTGTTTGAGCGAATAGCCTTCAAATGCAAGTAGAGTCTCATGCATGGTGTTCTTTTAGGTAACATAAAATTTTCACGATTGAAGTTAAATGTGTAAATATAAATTTTGATCGAAAATGAGTCAGGATGTGCACGCGTATGTTTAAAGAAAAAGGTGATTCCATTCACATTGCACATTAAAAATTTTGAGCTTTAAGATTTGCAAAGTATTCCTCATTTTTAACGATAAGTTAAATTGTTACAAAAAGGTCGGGAAAACGTTTGCCAACCAAACTTTTACAATCAAAATGAGTTTTAAACTGCTGATATCATACGAATGAGTGTGAGAACCGACTGGTTTATTTCGGGTCAGTATTTTCTTTCAAAATTTGTCATATGGAAAATCTTCACTCAGTGTGTTACTGTCGTAAACCACGTCGTTCTGGTTGAGTAAGGATAAGCTGTACTGAAAGGGGTGCGTACGAACGATTCTCGAGATCGTTGAGCAAGGCATTGGAAATATGATATTGTGGGGTCATGTATATCCAAGTTGTTTTTAAGTACTGTTCTTCAAATGATAAAATGTGCGAGACGATTTACTTAACGCGTTGTCATGCATGAAGGCTATGAACTCACTAGGTCGTAGAGTATTACATTTTAAGCTAAGGAAGAACTCTGAGAGTGGAGAGGTGTCGGTCAAATCAAGGGAGGATGTTTGTAATTTTGGCATATGTGTTCAAGAAGAGAGTTGGACAGTGGAAGAGTCAGAAGTGAATTAAAGTGTCGATAGTATGAGGGTCTGTACCCTTGTTCGGTAACTGGAAGTACGGTTGTCAAGGTACGGTTGAGTCCAGGAGAGGGAATAGAAGTCATCGAGGTGTTGGTATTTGCAACTCGTTATGAGTATTGTTGAGAGGTAGAAGCGAAATGTCCATAGTGGTGGGTATGAGTTTTTGAGATGAGCTTGTAATATTGATGTTATAGGAGTAAGTTCAGTAAAGAGGGAGACGTATTACGAAGTGACTATGATATGTTGGTAGGATTAGGTTCCGTAAGGGAAACCATGTTGAAGAATAGGTTAAGAAAGTAATTACAGTTTGTCGGTTGTTGTAGAAGTCGACAGTTGTGTAGTGTGGCCAAGGCCGAAGACGTGAACCAGAAGGTCAAAAGTTGATAGAACACCTTATAGGGGTGTTAAGAGGATGAGAAGTTTTCGTTCTGAATAAGCGTTCCATTTACGAGGTATGGAGGGATACATAGAATGATGAGGTATGTAGCACCAACGAAGCGAGCGTGTAGATGTTATCAGTCAGTAAGGAATGTGTCGTGTCTATGTAAGGGCTTGGATCGTAAAGAGCTAGCTAGAATGGTGTGTTTGAATTAATTGAGAACTCGTGAGTTATAGTTCAACAAATTGGGAAAGGACTACGTAGCGAAATAGACTTGCTTGTGTTTACGGGAGGATATGAAGACAGGTTCGAATTGTGTGAATGGTCATGAGAGATCTGGTCTGCAGTATAATGTTATGGGCAAAGGGTGTACGGTTGTGTAGTGGCAGTATTTGCCAAGCTAAATGTGCCAGCTAATGTCGTAGTAATGTGGTGTTCGAGAGAGAGGAAGCGTTAGATAGAAGCCTGTTTGGGGTTTCGAATTGAGGTGTACGGTTTGTAACCAGTTTGTTGGAGCACGTAGGGTGTAAGTTGACGTTGTGGTATGATTATGTTCGGGATCGAATGACAGAGTGGTGGAGGGTGGTTACTCAAATGAGAGACCAAGTGTTTTTGGTTGTAAGAGTCGCTTAGTAAGCATGTTTTGGAATCATTGGGAGTTTACAGGAAGATGAGGGATTGATCAGCCAAAGTGTGTTATAGTAAACGCTAGAACTTTAAAGAACGTGAATTGTTTCTTGTGTGAGAGGGAATGACCCTAGTAAGAGACAGATGGAGAGTTGGTTAAGATTAATGAATGACATGATGAAGACTTTGGGTTGGAATTGTAGTATGATCATTAGTTGAATTGAAATGTCTTGATAGATGTATAAGTCTTGGATTGGTGGACCAAAATTTTGTGGATTTGTTAGGTAATGACATTTAATGTTATTACAAGAGATGTTACTATTTCACCGAGATTCTTACTAAGAGTTGATAAGGGAGAATCGATAGGTTAAAGTGAGAAGTTGATGATAGTATGATGGAATATATAATTTTCAATTTATTTTGGAAATTGTGGATTGTTGGGTTACTCGGTGGGAGTTGTTAGTTAAGGAATCAGTTTTGACTGATGGGTTTTGTGAATGCCAGCATAACGAGATGTTGATGCTAAGTTGTTATATATGATAATATATGATTGATAGGAAGAAATGAACTACATCTCAGTTGGAGTTTATCATTTGAAATAAGTTGATAAATCGTATTTGAAATGAGTGGGTCAAGTTAAGGTTGCTTGTGATAAAGAGAATGAATTGTATTGTTTATGCGGTAAGGATCGGTGGTAACATATCACACTATTCGAGAAAGGGAGTGGAGTGCGGAAACTGTTAATGTAGTCAGGGATCAGATAAGGATGATTAGGGATTTGTAAGCATTGAGATGCTTACAACCTCTATTTGCATAATGTGATTTGTAAGATGGATTACGAGAATTCTTGAGGAAGTGTCTTTGAGAATAACACTGATCATTGAAGAATTAGTTACGGTAAATCTAAGTAAGAAATTTGGAATGGCTTTTTATAAAGATATCTGTTTTATGGTCATTATGGTTAACCGAAAGAATTATGGAACCCGAGTTCGTGGTGTTCCTGAATTAATAGATTTGATTGGAAGATGAAAAATAAGATGATTGAATGTTACGGTTATCAACAAAGATTGTGAGTTTAATCAGAGTTGCGCAACTAAGGCGTGAAAGTATGTTGGTATTGTTTTGTTATTAGAAGGATTTATTCCGAGAGTTGAGATTTAAGCTTTGATAATCAATTTCGTCGATTATCTTTTGAGTGAATTCCGGGACGGAATTCTATTAAGGAGGGGAGATTGTAATAACCCCAAAATTTAATGTTGTGATATAGATGGAAGTTGAGGGGTATATTTGTTCTTTGTGAGAAGATTGAGGATAAAAAAATGAAACTTGGGAAATTAAATCCCTCTTGGTGCGCCGCTTTTAGAATAGGAAACAAATTGGTTTTAGGGTTCTAGGTGTGTGTGTGAGAGTGAAGCCTGCACAGCGTGAGAGAGATAGCGAGAGCTGTGTGTGTGTGTGCTTGGTGTGTGTGCGTCGAGAAGAAGCGAGAGAAAGAGGCAGTGTGAGAGAGATAGCGAGAGATAGAGATGACGAGAGATAGAGACGTCGGGAGATAGAGAGAAACAGAGAAAAAGAAGAGAAGAGAAGGAAAATCTTTTGGGTATCTTCATGGGGGTTCGATTTCATCAAGCTCTGAGGTATGATCTCTCCCATTTCATGTTCATATGAGGTTGGAATGCATCTAATCTGTTATGAAATTAAAGTCTAGTATCAAATTGTAATTTGTGGGTTGAAATTAGTTTTGTTATATACTTTGGAAGAATGAAACCCATATGGGTTAAACTCTAAAAATTAGATGGTGAAATGATTAAATTTGGGTTAGTATGTGAATTTATGAGGTTGAAGAGTAACCCTTATTGGTTATGGAAGAAATGTTAATGGTTAATTTGTAGAATAAATTAAAAACGAAGAAATTGAGTTTTTGTCGAAATCGCCGAATTGCGGAACTCGGTTCTTACCGGAAGTCGAAATACTGAGACTTGTTTGCATAATGATCCGGTATTTTAAAGTTATGAGGTTCTGGTATTTTAAAGAAAATGAAGTTCCGGTAGTGTTGTAAAATGAATGAGGTTCCGGTAACATTTTGTTGAGTACCGGTAAGTTAATAAATGGGCTGGAATGTAATTTTAAGAAAAGGGTCGGAATGATTATTTCAATTGGAGTCTAAACCTCATGTGGGCCGAAGGTTGTTAACAAAGCCACGTGGTGTTGGACTTGAAGTTGCCACGTGACCTTGTTTCGTTTTAGTAGACCGACATATTTGAAAATTAAGGGTGGATTGCTAATTTTACTGTTGGGCCGAAGAGAAGTTTAAATGTGGGCCGAGAGACCCATATTGCATACTTATAATTTGAAAGTGGTACTGGGCCGAATTTGTTTAAGTAATCCGAGATTTTTATTGTAAACTTAGTTTTGGGATGGACCAATGGGAAGGCTTTAGATTTATAAATTCAGTTTTTATTTATGGACTTAGCGAAATCGGGTAGTGTACATTATTTAATTATAAGACCCGGAAATTATGACTTTTGGATTAGAAGTATATCTTATCAAATAAGATAATTGAGGGTACTTTCGGAAGTAAGCTGGAGTACAAATTATTAGATTTTGATATACATTTCCTATATAATAGGTGTTCCACCTAGAGATCGAAAGTGTAAGTGAGAAGCTTTGGAGCGAGCAAGCCAGGTGAGTTTTCTAACTAAAATACGTGTCTTTTAACGTGTTTTTCTAAAGTGAATACATGATGAGAAATGTCATGTTTTGTTCTTATGCTTTTATTGCATGAAAGTTGTTTAAAGTTTTATGTGAGATGTATGCATACATTGTGTAGACGTAAATTGGCTAAGTCGGGGGGAGGTTCCGCCAGTACTCACGTCGGGGGGAGGTTCCGTTTATGCCATGGGAATGAGTCCCAGTAAGGCAGCGTGATACTGACTCGTTGTCACCCTCGGGTGACTTCAGGGTGCCATTTACGGGAGCGGATTTATCCGTGAAAGATTTTACTGTTCAGCTATGTGAAAGTTTATTATTGAAAGTCTTGTATACATTTAAATGTTATGAAAAGTTTTTTTAAATGATTTTGAGAACTGTCAGGAGGGACTCACTAGACCTCATGGTCTAACCTTCGCATTTTTTTTCAAACTAAACCTTTTCAGGTAAGCTGATAATAGGAGGCTCAGGTAAGTGAGCAAGAGCATGATAGAGGACAGAAGCAGTTAGAGACAGTGCCACTCATACTTCTAGTAGCTAGCTCATTCTCAGTTGTGTATAGGTTGTTTCCGCCAACCTAACTTCGAGACTTACGTAAGGAATTTTTGGGACCCATTTTTGGGATGTTATGTTTTATATGAATTGTATGCTTATTTTAGACTGGGTTGTTACAAGTTTTGCCAAACGTGATTTTTTCATCAGCTAGCTTATCAGCTAACAGCTAGCTTATCAGCTAACAGCTAGCTTATCAGCTACCAGCTAGCTTATGAGTCAACAGCTAGCTTATCAGCTAGTTTGCCAAACAAAGCCTAAGCCTGACAATTTGGCCCGACCCGGTGGGGAACCCGGACCACCCGATCCGACCTGGCCGGGGAAACCCGCTTTCAGAAAACCGAGGCCCCGCCCCGGACCCGGTATATATATATTTAAAAATTTATTTATTTTATATATTAATTAAATATTTTTTAAGTAAAAACAATTGTAAAACATAAGTGACGTGAATTAATTGTGAAACATTAAAACATCAGTACATCACTCTCAAACAAAGTAACTAAGTAAGAAACCCTATTACAAAAACTTGATAGGCGGGTATCACCCCCCTAAATCTAACCGCAAGTGTACGGTGTCGAAATCAAGTAATACGTACGGAAGTACGAGTATCGAATCCACAGGAACTAGGAACTAAGTATCACAATTACTACAATTGCTATTAAATGAACGTCGCAACTTTGAGAGGTTGGTTTATAAACTACTTAATTGCAAACAAAACTAAATCAACACACAAACAGTAAACAGCTTAAGAACTTCAGATAGAGAAAACAGTTGAGGGTTGGAAATCCTAAGACTTTCACATACAAACAATTGACTCAAAACAGTTACCAGTTATTCCGTATAATGAATACCCAATCTTGTAAAAATCACCGTTGTTCTCTTTCGAGCAACTACGGGTTTTATCTTGAAAAGCACATGTTTATCTCTCGATCTCACCTATGGAATTCAAAATACATTAAGCTTAAGATTTTAACGGGACTAAGGCTTACTCGGTATATCTCTATCCCCTTTCTCACCTTAGGCATGCAATTTCTAGTTCTAGTCACAATTAATTCTCTCGAACTTAATTAGAAACAACAAATCAATTGTAAATTGGCCAAATTCACAAAAGCATTAAAATCCAAATCACATGCTTCATTAATATAGGAAAAACTGATAAAAGTCTCAAGTTACATGTTCATATGCTTAAATCAAATTCATTCCAACCCCCAGCATATAGAAATTAGTTCATGTTGGTGGTGGATTCAAACACAAAAGAAAGAGATGAAAACGTGTATGTAAACATGATGAAAGTGGAAACGATGAATGTAATGGTGACTCCCTTCTCGTGTGCTTGTATCTACTTCGCGTGATGAATCTGACTCCAATCGATCCTCTATCCTGGCTCCAAAAGCTCCGAAAAATCTCCAGAAATCGCCCCTAAGTCGCTGCCGTTCGTCGTGTCAAGGCTGTGTGTCCAATACCCTAAAATCAGAAAATTCACCAAACTTAAATGCTGAAACAGAGGGTTAGGCGACTTGCAAGTCGCGTGGCAAGTCGCGCGCTTTTCTGAGCTCTTCTGGTCGGTTTCTGGTTCGCGGTTCGGGTCCTGGTTCGGGCGCGGGTCTTGGGCTTGGATCTCGGGCTTCCGTTGGGCTTCGTTTTGGCTCTTTTTGGGCTCTTTTTAGCTTCTTTTATCGATGGTTACTGCCTTTTAATTAACCTGCACATTCCACTAGATAAACCGTAAAATTCTGCTTCTTTGCTTAAATACAAGCCAATCTCATTGGTTTTAGGACCGAAAATAACGCCAAAAAGTGGCGTTATCAACAACCCTAGCCGCCACCGTGCACTTCGGGACCTCCCCCGACCACCGTCGGCACTGACGTGGGCGACGGCTCCACCTCCGGTCTGATCCACGGCTGACGGCTCCACCTCTGGTCTGCTCCACGGCTGACGAGTCTGCTCCGGTCTACTCCACGGCCGACGGCTCCACCTCCGACCACATGTTTGCCATTTGCTGTTTGTTCTTATTTCTTAACTCTATTTGCTTAATGCTTATGTAGTGTGTACGATTTGCTTGTTAGTGTGATTTTGTACTTAACCCACCTCCATTTTCATAGATGTTGAGGAAAATTTCAGATGATTAAAACATTTTCATTCGATTTTTTCATATATGTTTTTGATGAAAATTATGTTTAACGGTGTTGGATCATCGTTAATTAATTAGAGTATGATTCTTAATTTTGAAGAAAAAATTGTGTTATATAAAGTGAAATTGTGATAAAGTGAAACTGTTGATTGTATTCCAGATTCCTCATATAATGTTACTTATCATATAATTGGATTCCAGATTCCTCATATAACGAATAAAACTATTGATTGGGTCGGGGAACCGAGTGAAAATCGGGGAACGGGTCTTGACCGGGGTTGACCACAACTTTGACCGGGGATGGGATTTCATTCTCCGTACCCGCCCGGGGCCGGGGCAGGGGGACGGTATCTAAAACCGGGGCCGGGGCAGGGGGACGGTATCTAAACCGGGGTCGGGGCCGGGGATGGTGAACCCCGCCCTATACCCACCCGTTGCCATGCCTAGCAGAGACTGACGATTAGGGAAATAAAAAGACGAGAATGTGAAGAAAATATTCTAACAACCATATGTATATAAAAATTAATTAAAAATAATTTCTGATTTTTATTGTAGGACGATAATCAAATGAGAACCACAAATATGTTACAAATCTGTGAGAACCAATATACAAATATTTCTTTACATGATTTTTTGCATCAAACCCTATGATTATTTAAGATATTGTTATAAACATGTTCGTGTTCACCTTGTGAAAAGATACATGTGAAAAACGAATTTTGATTCACTTAGTGAAATGAAAAATGCACGTAAAAAATATTCACATGGTGAAACAGATTCATGTGAAACTATCATATTATGGAACAAATAAATGTGAAACAATATATAATAAATCCTGGCATTTGATGAAAAAATATCATGTAAAAAATAATTTTTATATCGTTTCTCACGGTTTGTAACATATTTGTGGTTCTCATTTGATTTACCCTTCTATTGTATGTGTGTATTTTATGCATATATACAATTTGCCTAAATTACATGTAGGCATGGGATCATGTGAGAAGTGTCATTTTTGGTGAGAAGTGTGAGAAAGCATTTAAACCGTTGAACACTTTTAATCAAATACCTCCTATGAATTGCAGCTTAAAAGGGAATTGATTTGGTGCATCTTGGTTGTAACACCTCATGTCCACAAATTTTGAAGTAGTTGGAAATTTGGGGCTAAAATGTGAAAAATGAAATTTCTAGACTATGAAGCAAACCTGAGAAATATAATGGGGTAAAACCCCTAAAACCCCTTCATTTTGATCTTGATCTTGGATGGCTGAAGCATTGAGAAGGCAGAAGTGGAGAGCAAAAACCCTAGTGGAGGGTGAGGAAGAAGGATTGCATCAAGAACCTTGAAGACTTCAACTTTTAGGTATGGTTTCTTCTCCATTCTTCATCTTCTTGCTTGGTTTGGTGAGGTTTGTGATTGGGACTCCTTTTAGTAACCCATTGTGAAGTTCTAAGCTCATTTTCAATGGAAAATGGAATGCTTGATGAGTTTCTTATTGGTTTACTACATCCTTTTTAAGAATCCTTCACCATTTCAATGGTAGAAATTGTTTATGTCAAGAATATGGATTTTGGAGGATGAATCAATGGATTGATTTTAATGGGGTTTATGTGTTTTGGATATGAGTTTTTTGATTCCTAAAGGTGCGTGTATAAAAAAACTATCGATTTTGGAGGTTTTCAACCGATTTGGAGCATTTTGGGGGGTTTTGGAGTTGAGTTTTCGGACTGTTTGGGCAATGCAGACATGGAAGTCACGAACAGTGACTTGCATGCTTTCCCACGCGGGATGAACTCGCGTGATAAGTGGCGTAAGCCACTGTTTGGTGTGCTTCTTCGGTTTGCTTCGTTTTTCGTTAGGGTCTAGGATCGAGACATCGTTTGGGGGTCTGTCTTAGGGGTTTAGCAAAGATGTTTTGGGGTATAATTAGAGGGTTTAACACCACTTTTATAACCTCCAATTCAGGTGCTCGTTTGGTTAAAAAGTGAGTTTCGGTTTGGGTGTTGAATAGCCAAAACTTTAGGTGAGTTCCCTTTAACTCTTTTCATCCAAATGAATTGTTTTATGCAAGTTTCACTTACTGAATTTGGTTTGAGAATCTTCATATGATTTACACTTATGAGAAGTTTGATCATACACGTTATGAAAATGTTTATAAATATACATGCATGGTTTACTTATTATTATTCCTTATTTGACATGATGCTTGTGAGTCTGGTTGCACAATGGAAATAGTGTACCTTGGGGTATCATATACCCCTTGGGAGTTGAATTATATCCCCGTATGCTTGGAATCTGTTTCCTGTGTATGTGGGAATGGGGGGTTTATTTGGGTTCCGTAGGCGAGAGGGGAGTCGGCTTGGGCCCTGATCGTGGCTACTACCACGAGGTAGAAATGGACTATGAACATTGTGCAATTATCCCTGTATGTTATTGATATGTTAGATGGGCCTTATGGAGGACTTGGTTATTACATGGTTCATATTTTGTTTAAATTGTTTTGGGAGGAATTCACTAGACCTCATGGTCTAACCCTCGCTTTCCAAATATTAAAAACCATTTTCAAGCAAGAGTTTGGTAGGTACTTCATCCAAGGGTAAGGAGAAGACTTGAAGTCTAGAGGCGGAGAGCTAGAGACCGTCACCCTTTTCCTTTTATTTAGTTAGACATCTCAGTTGTGGTTGTATGTGAACCGCTGCACTATTATGAGAATGTTGTTGACTTTTTGAGATTGTTGTTGACTTTTTGAGATTGTTGGGACTCTTATGGGTTTTTAATATGAATTTGAATTATGGTAAATTTTGGGTTGTTAAATCGGTGCATTTTATCTCGCTGCGTCTCATTCTAATGTTCGTCCATTTCTCATCCAACAATTGATAACCATTTCTTATCAAATTTGATATTTCTCATCGGAACCCAACCCTTACATTTTTATATTTTATATGTTATACAGATGAATGATTACTATTAATTAGAGTATTCTTAGTTTTAATTTTTTTTTGTAATTTCATCTGAACTCCAACCACATATATATTGTTATTTTTAATATATGATTAATATTGAATTGAATTAAAAAAAGTTTAAAAATACGATCTAATAATTGTATTATCTAGATATTTGTTAAATTTAGTTTTTTATTACAAAAATATTAAGTTTTCTAGATATTTTTTGTTCAATGTGGTATTCGTTTGAAATGTTGATCTTCCAATTCAACTATATATACAAAAGCAATCTTCTAAAAACCGCGCCATGGCGTTAAGGCGTGGCTTTGCCACCACGTTATAATCCTTGGCGTCGAGATAAGGCGTGGAGCTCATTATGGTGTGCAGTGGTGGATTCAGGATTTTTACATAGTGGGGGCACCTTAAAAATAAATTATGCCCATAAAGTGGTCCGATGTGTTTTGAGCCTATTCTCACCGTTTCGATGGATTTTTAAACTTTTTTGATTGATTTCGATGGATTTTTAAGTTTTTTTTTGTCTATTTCGAGAGACTTTTTCGGGTTTTTTCTTGTTAATTCCGAGAGTTTTTTGGTGTTTTAGTTGATTTTAATGTACTTTTTTTGGTTCGTGGGGCATAGTTGGAAAATTAGTGGGGGGAAACTATGATACAAAGTTAAAAAAAGATGTTTTTAAACTAGAAAAATAATATTTTACCAGGGGGATGGGACCCCACCTTTTACAAGGTGGATCCGCCCCTGATAGCATGGCACGCCATGACCCGCCATGGCGTGTTATAACATGATACGCCTTGACTTGCCATGGCGCATTATGGCGTTACAAATTTGTGAATTTTCGATTTTTTGAATCTATGTATTTCGAATTTTCCCATTAGTATCGATCAAAAATTAGAATTTCTTTTGTTTATGTTTTATATGAATTTAAATTGTTAATAACTTAATCCTTATTGTTCAAGACATTAACATAAAAACACACACACATATATACATAGGGGTTAAATCATGTGAGAACCACAAATATGTTATAAACCGTGAGAACCGATATAAAAAATATTTTTTTACATGAAATTTTTTCATCAAATGCTAGGATTTATTATATTCTACTTCAAATATATGTGTTTCATATTATGATAGTTTCACATGGATTTGTTTCACCATATGAATATTTTTTACGAGTATTTTTCATTTCACTAGGTGAAACAAAATTCGTTTTTCACATGTAAACTTATCATATGGTGAACACGAATATATGTGTAACAATATCTTAAATCATAGGTTTTGATGAAAAAAAATCATGTAAACAAAATTTTTACATTGGTTCTCACGGGTTTATAACCTATTTGTGGTTTTCATTTGATTATCGTCTTATATACATATATATATTATACATATTTGCCGTCTTAAGTCATGCCTTGAAAAACGCCATGGTCTCGCCGTAACTCGTAAGACTTGAGGCTTGATCTCGCCGCCACGTCACATCTCACGCCATTTAGAACCTTGTACAAAAGACAGTATTATACTTACTTATTATGTATCCCAGCGATTAGAAGCCATCTTAGAATATACATATGTATATTATTTTATCTTTTCATTTTGGCCCCTGCACTCTAGTGCACCAACAACTAGGGGTGTACACGGGTTGGGTTGGATGGTTTGGGACGTTTTTACAACCCAACCTAATTATGGCGGTTTGAAAAACCTCAACCCAACCCAAACCATTCAAAAGTATAACCCAACCCAACCCTTGCGGATTGGGCGGGTTGAGCGTTTTCGTAGTAGACATAAAATTGAGAAATGAAATATGACAATTACTACTAAAAATATACAAAACGAAGTTATTAATTATTAGAATCATCCAAATATATAATTAATTTTTAAGTCGTCGAATCATGAACTTCAAATCATCAATTAAATACTTCAAAATTTTGAATAATAGAATTACTACTAAAAATATACAAAACAAAGTTATTAATTATTAGAATCATCCAAATATATAATTAATTTTAAGTCGTCGAATCATGTACTTCAAATCATCAATTAAATACTTCAAAATTTTGAATAATAGATGTCGAGGCCATCCAAATGATCAATCAAGTATGACCTTTAGGGCTGTAAACGCAGCAAACGAACAAGAATGGAGGTTTGTTTGTGTTCATTCGTTTAACTTTACCCAACAAACAAAAAAATACAAACGGTAAATGAACGATTTTTTTGTGTTCATGTTCGTTCGTTATAGAAAATGTGTTTGATCGTCTTCATTTACGTTAGTGTTCATGTCCATTCGTTATGTTGGCAACAACTCAGGATCTAAACTCTCAACCTCAGTCCTCAAATGTTTTAATATTATTTCCATCTTCAAGGTCTTTGATTTCTCTAAGTTTTTAGTTTAGATGTTATAATTTAAAATTCTAAATTCAATGTTATATTCATGGTTTTTTGAATTAGATTTTTAGTATGAATAGTTAAAAAAAAAATTATGCTAATTTTTAGAAATTTTGTTTTGTGATTTAGATATAGATCTAGGGATTTAGGTATTTATAAAAAAATGTTTGAATTAGCTTATTTTGGTACCAAAACGTAGTTAATAAGTTGTTTTTTAGTGTTTGACAAATAAGCAAATAAGTTAGAAAAGAGTAACTTATCAAAAATAATAGGTATAATTAAGCATTTTTTCCATCCAAACACTCAAAAATCTTTATTACCGATACGAAACCGGAATAAGCCAATAAGCATTTTACAAACGCAATCCCAAAAACAACCCCCTTAAGTTTATAACACCAAACAATTGGAGGTCCTATGCAAAAATGTTTATTTGACGTTTCTTTTAAATTTTTTCAGGCATCTTAACAAGTTTTTAGGTCACTTTTGAGAAGTATCCTATAAATACATATTTTTATAGGACACTTGTTTTTATAACATACATTTTTATGTTATATAATATAAAAATTAATATGACAACTTAGTTTAAAAATGTGCTAGTTTTTTTAAGACGTCTGAAAACGTCCTATATAATTATTATAACACTTTTGTATCATACACACAAATGTTTTGTCCTATAAGAAGTCCTACAAAACAATCTATTTACAGAATTAAACATATTTTCAAGGTCCTATATGTTTTATTGTAGTGTTGAAATACTATTCATGGTTTTTTTAAACATGTTAGTTTTTCTCAAACCCACAATAAACTCATTTATGTAATACATTTATATAAGGGATTAGTTCGGCCCCGGAGTTACCCCTCATGTATCCTAAACTATATATATTTATGAAACTTTTAATTTATGTTTGTAATATAAGGGTTTGAAAAATAGCGTTACAATTATAAAAAAAGTTACCAAAAAATTTCTATAACAACTTTTCTTTATCAAAATTCAACATAAAAATTATACTCCCTCCGTCCCAAAATAAGTGTCTACATTACTATTTTTGTTTGTCACAAAATAAGTGTCCACTTTCAAAAGTAAAATTTCACTTTCGCATTCTACCCTTAATTATGTGATGGATACATTTTCTCTCTCTATAATTAAGAGTAAAATTATACTTTGGTTAATTAAAAAGTATAATAATTGCACACTCCTAAAACTATGTGCATTTTTCATTGTGGACATTTATTTTGGGACGGTGGGAGTATCTATTATTTAAATAATAACAAACAATACATATAAAGACATGAAAAACCATCTCTTTTACAATAATCTAAGTAATCCAAGAAGGTATTTGTAAGGGGCACATAGGAATAGCGTGATGGAGGCTATGATATGAATTGGGGTACTTGGAATATGTAACAACCCGGTCTAAAGTAAAGCATGCAATTCATACATAATGAAACATCCCAAAAACGGGTCCCAAAATCTTTTACATAATATCAAAATTAGGTTAGCGGAAACAATCTACACAACTGAGAATAAATTCTATATTCTAAAGTGTTGCTTGGTCTAGCCACATTTGTACTCCCGATCTGCTCTATTCACTTTCTAGAGCCTCCTACCACTTACTTACCATGACCCCTTGAAATCGATTACGCACGCCTGAAGCATATCTTCTAACGTCTGAATAGTTCTCTCACTCTGACCATCCGTTTGAGGATGATAGGCCGTGCTTAGCTTCAGTTGCGATCCTAGCTCTCGTTGTAGACTTCTCCAAAACGCTGACGTGAACCGACTATCACGGTCAGACACGATGGATCGCGGCACCCCGTGTCTAGACACTATCTCATCAACGTGCAATCGGGCTAATTTCTCCAACGAATCCGACTCCTTAATAGGTAAGAAGTGCGCGGACTTGGTGAGAATATCCACAATCACCCAAATCGCATCATTTCCTTTCGGTGTCCTTGGTAACTTTGTAACAAAATCCATGGTGATATTATCCCATTTCCACACTGGTATTACCGTAGACTGGAGTTCCCCGTATGGTCGCTGATGTTCTGCCTTAACCTTCAAACATGTCACGCATCGCTCCACAAGGTGAGCGATATCCTTCTTCATCCCTGGCCACCAGTAAAACTGCCTCAAGTCTCGATACATCTTATTCGTTCCCGAGTACATGGAATACCGCGACTTATGCGCTTCTTCTAAGATGCTTACTCTCAGGTTTCCCAACTTGGGAACCCATACTCGGTCTTTCATACACTTCAACCATCCACTGTTGACTCCGAACAATGATGTAACTCCGACAACTCTTTCGCTTTTCACGTTCTCTTCTAGTAACGCTTCCTCCTGAAACTTCTTAATCTCTTCAAGGAGGTTCGGGGTTGCCTCGACTCTGAAGGCCACCTCTTTGGTCTGTTCTCCTCGTTCTTTCCGACTCAACGCGTCGACCACCACATTAGCTTTACCCGGGTGGTAAAGAATCTCGCAGTCATAGTCATTCAACAGCTCCATCCATCTCCTCTGTCTCATATTTAGTTCTTTCTGATCAAATAGATGCCTCAGACTTTTGTGATCGGTGTAAATCTGACACTTTACTCCATATAAGTAATGTCGCCAAATCTTTAAAGCGAACACCACCGCTGCCAACTCCATGTCATGGGTAGGGTAGTTCTTCTCATGGTCTTTCAACTGTCGGGAAGCGTAGGCAATCACCTTCCCATTCTGCATCAATACACACCCCAGCCCAAGCTTAGACGCGTCACTGTATATTACAAATCCCTCCGATCCATCAGGTAACGACAAACCGGAGCATTGCTTAAACTTCCTTTTAACTTCTCAAACGCAGATTCTTGCACCTCAGTCCAACTGAACTTGACGTTTTTCCTTGTCATAGAGGTCAGTGGTGAAGCTATTCGAGAGAAGTCTTGAATAAACTTCCGGTAATAACCCGCTAATCCGAGAAAGCTTCTCACTTCCGATGGGGTTCTTGTCGCCTCCCAATCTTTAATGGCTTCAATCTTAGCGGGATCCACTTTGATGTCGTCCGCCGACACCACGTGGCCCAAAAACTATACCCGTAACCAAAACTCACACTTTGAAAACTTTGCGTATAACTTCTCACGCTTTAACAATTCCAGCGCTACTCGAAGATGTCTCTCGTGATCCTCTCGGGTACGAGAATAAATTAAGATATCGTCAATGAAGACGATCACACATTTATCCAACAACGAGCTACACACTCTATTCATCAAATCCACGAACGCCGTCGGCGCATTAGTCAACCCGAAGGGCATGACTAAGAACTCATAGTGTCCATATCTCGTACGGAAAGCCGTCTTCGGAACATCCTCTTCTCTCACCTTCCATTGATGGTAACCCGATCTCAAGTCTATCTTCGAGAAATAACTCGCACCTTGTAACTGGTCGAAGAGGTCATCGATTCTCGGAAGTGGGTACTTGTTCTTCACGGTTACCTTGTTGAGCTCACGGTAATCTATGCACATCCGCATAGATCTGTCATTCTTCTTAACAAAAAGTACCGGTGCTCCCCAAGGCGATGAGCTCGGACGAATAAAACCTTTGTCGAGTAGTTCTTGTAACTGGGTCATCATCTCTTTCATCTCTGCCGGTGCCAACCGATAGGGCGCACGCGCAATCGGTGACGCCCCAGGCATCAGTTCTATTCTGAACTCTACTTGACGATCTGGAGGCAGACTCGTCAAATCATCTGGAAATACCTCCGGATACTCACTCACTACAGGTACATCCTCTACACTCTTCTTCTCCTTCTTAGCATCTAGCACATAAGCTAAATACCCCAGACATCCCTTCCCCAAACATCGCCTAGCTTTCATCATCGATATCAAACACGACTTCATATTCCGTTGATCTCCGTAAATTACCACTTCTTTCTTATCGGGTAAGGCGATCCGAATTAACTTCTTATTACATACTATACTAGCATCATTCTCCGCTAACCAGTCCATTCCTAGGACTACATCAAACTCCCCCATCCTCATCGGATGCAACCTCAAAGGAAACAAGTGACCATCCACATCTATGCTACATCCCTCATAGACCTATTTCACCCAGACCCGACTATCATCCGCTACTTCTACCTCAAACCCAAAGTTCAACCTCTTGGGTTACACTTGCAATTTTCGAATAAAATTGGGCGACACAAACGAACGATTGGCCCCCGAATCAAACAATACTTTAGCAAAAGTCAAGTCTATAGGAAAGGTACCTGTTACCACATCAGGCGTGTTCACCACCTCCTCAGCAGACAAGTGGAAAGCCCTCGCCCTCGCGCGAGCCGGCTCCACCTTTCTCTCTCCATTCTTTCCTCCGCTACTACCGCCTTCACCCCCAGCATACCCTTTCTTCAACTGTGGACAGTCCCACTTGACATGATCTAATGAGCCACACTGATAACAAGTCTTCGGACCACGACAGTCTCGAGCCACGTGCCCCGATTTTCCGCATTTGAAACATCCGCCCTTTTCTGCCAAACATTCCCCTTTGTGCATCCGGTTGCACTTGCTACAGGGCCTCTTACCTGATCTAAGCCCCACCCACAGCTCGGGTCTAGGCGCACTTGGCCTCTTTCCATCTCTGGTTGATCCTTCCCACTTTCTTTTGTCTCCGACTCTCTCAGTTATCTGCCTGTTCTTCTCTTTCTCAGTAAGCTCTGCAGTATCAACCGCAGCCTGAAATGTAGTTGGTTCTTTCACTTGCACCAATTCTCTCACACTGCTCTTTAATCCCCAAATGTATCTCTCTATCTGCCTTTCCTCAGTAGGCACATACAACTCAGCAAACCGAGCTTTCTCGATAAACTTCGATGTATACTCCTGAACTGACATCAATCCCTGCTCCAATCCCAGAAATTCCTCTTCGAGTTTCTTAACCGCCGCCAATGGGCAAAACTGTGCTCTGAACCTCCTGACAAACGATTCCCACGACGTGCCTTTAGCCACTTCTGATCCCCTACCTCCGGTCTCAACATCCCACCAATAGATGGCCTCAGACTTCATCATTGACATTGCAAATAGTACCTTATCTTCCTCGGCGCACTTGCTAGTATCAAATGCTAACTCCATCTGACGAACCCATTTCATAGCTAGAACGGGATTATGCTCCCCGTTGAACGTTGGAGGTTTACACGAAGCGAAGGTCTTAAACGAGCACCCTTTCACTGTCTTTGGTTCAATAGCAACAATCGGAGTTGTCACCGAGTTGTTTCCTATCTCAGTCCGTGGTACACTGCCATCCTCAGTCTTCTTCCCAATACTGCTCTTGGTTCTTCCGTCAGACATAGTCTTATTCTGGTTGTCTAACACTGTTTGTAAGGTCTTTTGCAGTTTATCCATCTCTGCTGTGAACTTATCCTCAGTCACAAAAGCCGATGCGGTTTCAGGTTTACGCCCTTTCTTAGCTTTCGCTTTCTTTGCAGGTGCTGAACTCTCCTGTTCGGATATCTCTTGCACTTCTGGTTCTTCTACGCTCTTAGCCTTACGCCTAATCGGCGCTTTCTTCTTCTTACCTTTGCCTTTAGTGGTTGCCGCCCCCACCTCAGTAACAACCTTTCTCGGTATTGTTCCCCTGCCTCTCCCACGGCCTCTACCTCTCCCACGAGTGGCTGCCGCTCTTGGAGAACTTACTGGTCCATCCTCCGCCAACTCCTCAACTCGCACTGCTTCCTCATGTGGCGTAGTACTCTCATTCGGCATATCCTCCACGATGGGCATTGACCTACTTCTCAAGACTCTTGCAGACATTCTTGATTACTGGTACACAACAATCAAACTAATTTAATACTACTGCAACGGAATAATAAGGCAATTTAAGCACATACATGTACCTGTAAGTTCACAATTACACTGGCCAGGTGTAACCCCAAACTTACCTTACATGACCGTCCTCGGTACCCTATTAATCCTAATTCTACTTTAGTGCTCTCTTAACGCATTTCCTGATTCTCAGTTGTGACTTCTACTCCCCAAAGTTTAAGTATAGGCCTGTCCGGTCACCTAAATCCCTTAAACTATGGCTCTGATACCAATTGTAACAACCCGGTCTAAAATAAAGCATGCAATTCATACATAATGAAACATCCCAAAAACGGGTCCCCAAAATCTCTTACATAATATCAAAATTAGGTTGGCGGAAACAACCTACACAACTGAGAATAAATTATATATTCTAAAGTGCTGCTTGGTCTAGCCACATTTGTACTCCCGATCTGCTCTATTCACTTTCTAGAGCCTCCTACCACTTGCTTACCTGAAAAGGTTTAGTTTGAAAATAGCGAGGGTTAGACCATAGGGTCTAGTGAGTCTCTCCTGACAGTTCTCAAAAGCATTAAAAACAATTTATAATTTTCAGGTATAAAACTTTTCACAGAACATTTCATAAAATCCTCACGGATAAATCCGCACTCGTAAACGGCACCCTGAAGTCACCCGAAGGTGCCAACGAGCCAGTCTCACACTGCCTTACTGGATACTCCCTTCCATGGCATAAACGTGTCACCTTCCCGGCATGAGCACTGGCGGGTCTACCTCCTGTCTTAGCCAGATTACATCTAACACAGTGTATGCATACATCTCACATAAATCTTTAAACAAACTTTCATACCATTAAACGCATATAAATAAAGCATGGCATTGCTCATCATGTACTTACTTTAGAAAAACACGTTGTAATGTCACGTATTTCAGTTAGAAAACTCACCTGATGCTTTTAAGGTCTTTTCTTACTTTACTTCCGACTTACGGTCGAATTACCTGAGAAATGGATGAGATAAAAACTACTCAAATGCCTAAACCAACAGTCCAGACACCATCCAGATTCAACTTACCGGATGCCTGATACTTTCCGGGTAACTACTTTCCGGACAACTTATACTTACCGGACAACTCATACTTACCGGACGACTTTCCCACACGGATAGTTTTCTTATCCGGACAGTCACCTCATCCGGAAATCTCTCTCAAATGGATCATCGTGTCCGGACGTCCACAGGGGCTTTCCGGACGCCGACTCAGAACCCATTTGGAACCGAAAATCATTGATAAGCTCTTATTCCAATGAATCATAGATTATCAACAGAATTCTGATTTACTAAACTCATTTAATGCCGAAATCTTAGCTGCAAAACACAATATGACACCTAATCTCTTCCATTAAGCTTCAAACCCAACTTTTAACCAAAACCTCCAAAAATACCTAGTACAACAGCGAAAAACACAGATTAGGGATGTAGAGGAGATTACCTGAAAGCTTGAGGGTGCTGAAATCTTTCTCTTCCTCCAATTAAAATGGAAGACTCTTTCTTCCTTCTTGCTCTTTCTCTCTTTCTTCCTTCTTGCTCTCTCTCTCTTTCTTCCTTTGCTCAGCCGCACCCCACACAAAATGATTGCAAAACTAGGGTTTTGTGCCAATCATTGGGTTTTTATACCTTAACCCTTATTTACCATCTAGCCCCTCAACTTACAATTTTATAAATTTTGCCCAACAAACTTAAAACTCTTCCAAATTGGTCTCGGTTATTACAGAATATATGTAGGAGGTTTGGTTGAAAATGTCTGATTAGCTATTGGCTGTTGAGGGTAGGTTTAATCAGTTAAATAGACTCAAAAAGGTGTTAAATTTAAAATATTTGATTGATTTTAGTTATTTGAAGGTGGATTCTCATCCTACTAGATGGAATAGACTTGTCCCCATCAAAATTAATGTGTTCACGTGGCGGCTTCATCTCAATCGGCTCCATACTCTGATAAATTTGGATAAAAGAGGTATCCATGTTTCGTCTCTTTTATGTCCTAATTGTGATATGGGGGTGGAGGACTGCAATCATCTTTTCTTCTCATGTCCTATTGCTAAAGTCTTATGGGCTCTTATCGGCCTTTGGTGGCAAATGGATATTCCGAATCTCCATACTTATTCAGATTGGTCTCTTGGATTGACTCAATTTAGTTGAAGAAGGAGATTATTTTGTGCTTTGAGGCAGTTACGCTTGCCACTTTGTGGTCTATATGGGTGTTTCGGAATGGTATTCTCTATGGCAACCCGAAGCCAAGGAAGACGGCAATTTTTGAGAACATTATAACCCGTGCATATTTTTGGGTTAATCATAGAAGTAGTAATTTGTCTATTAATTGGGTTGGTTGGCTTATGATAACTCTCATTTTGAGCGTTATTTACACATCATTTGTGTGAGTTTTTCTTTCGTTTTAGTTGTATTTTTTATTTATGTGTTCGTATTTTTCCTTTTGTTAATTTATTTTTATTTGGAGTTGTTGAGGATGTTTGATGGTTTTTTGCATCAATTTTTTAGGTTTAATAATTGTGCAGCGATGCCCACAGTGTGCCCACTGTGGGCACGGACGGATATTGCTATTATCCAGCGGGCAAAGCGATTAACTGGGTAATAAAAGGGCATCCAAAGCTGGCATTCTAGTGCAGAAAAACTCAGCAAAACCATGGGCTCTAGATGGTGGTCTTGGTATTACCTTTTGGATAATAGCATTTTATTCATTGGGTAATATGTGCAAGTGGGATTATAAAAGGAGAGACTTGTATTGGTTGAAGGAGAGGAAAAACACCAATTACTCAGCTGTAGTTTACTTTCATTTCCAGAATTTAGTTCCTCTTCTTGTTTCCTAAAAACTTGAAGAGTTGTAGCATTTACTTCCATGTAGTTATAATTGTAATTTCTGCCCACAGTGAGTTACTGTGGGCATCGTTTTTATATTTATGCAAGTACTTTTTATGTATTCTCTTCATCTTTTTATGTCTTTCTTTTTAATTATTAGCTAAGCACCCTTGGGTGTGGGTGTGAACAAACTTGAGACTAGTAGGCAACACTTGGGTGTGGCCATTTGTTACTAACTCTCGAGATTGGTCACTTGAGTCGAGACTTAAACTCAACGCGGATAAGCCGATCACTTTGACGTGTTAATATTAGATCTTAGACCTCGAGAGGGGCGGATTCGAAATACGGCTTAAGTGATGCACAAAGATTTGAGAGAGTCTTTGATAACCACGCCGAGAGGCGGGTTTTGTATGATTTATTAAGGTTCAAACGCCGGTCGAGATTTATATCACAAAGAGATTTGGGTGTAAATCTCCATATTGGTAGAACTTGACGTTTAGAGTCAAACTTAATTAAATCGGCAAGATCGGGAGTCGGTAACAATGAACACTTTATGGAAACTTTGTAGGACCGGTTTATAAATCGCATCATTTCGAGAGATCGGGCTTTTTATGACTTTTCGTGCTACAAAGCAACTAACCATCTTGTTACTACAAAAATCTCAAGGAAACTTACACCATACCCATTTTAGTTAATTGTTTAGATTTTATTTTTATTAAAAACACCAAACTCGCTCAAAATATTTTATTCTTCTCTCATTAAAATCGGTGTATTCTCGACTTAGGACTCGAAACTTTGAAGTCCAATCCCTGTGGATACGATCTCGGTATATTTACCACTTTATTACTTGTAGCGATCCCATTGTTGGTATATACTTGTGCCTTCATTGTGGAATTATTGTGCCCATATTTTGGATACACGATATTTAGCTATCAGCTTACAAACCCCTTCCCTTGTCGTTATCTCTATGTAATTGTTATTTTTCTCTAGCTTCTTGCTAGTTTTATAAAATGCCGCCGTTAAAAAAAAGATTTAAAATATTTGAGATCAAGCCGTCGAAGAAAAATGACGCAAGAGGACCAAGAAAAGCTTGTATTTTCATGTGACACTCAAGACAATGTAGGATTCTAATGCGTCCGATGCTTGACAATCATGAATTGCTTTTTTCTTCTTTATGTTTCCCGTTGTGCGTATGAAAGACAAACACTTGATATTTGCATAGTTTGATGTAATGAGGTTATGAACGTGTGAGATTTTTTTTAGGTGGTGCAGTTTGGGCTCATTTAACGTGATCATTCATTCATTCCTCATTTGGGGTTATCATAAGTAAGAAGTGCTTTCTACAGGGTTAAATCGCAATATGATTTGGCTTTGTAAATTCAGTTATTGCCATATCGGTTTTTAGCTAATCGTATAAAAGGTTTTAATGCTTCTTGGGTGTACTTGTGTTGCATTGCAACCCAAGGGATTAAGTTCATTCGGAGTGATTTTGTTTCCATAGGCCTTTGTTTGCCAAATGGGTTTTCGAGTGGATATCATATCAAGAAGCATGGGAGGATTTTGAACGGTTGTGTTGGGATGGATAAAGATCTCACATCTCTTTCTTAACCTATTAATGGCATTTTTTTGATCTGAAAGGCTAACCAAATAAATCAAAAAGAAAAGAGAGTACAAAACAGTTTTTGCAAGGGGCAGAAAGAAACAGAGAGAGAGCAACAACAAAAGAAACCACAAAACCAACAAAGCAAACAAAAGAACTGTTAAATAGAAATACTTTTGTTAATTAATGTATAGTGTAGGGTCCCTTGTGTAAACTTCTGTCTATATATTGTTTGTGATGAATGCAATACGCCCTAAGGGGTTTTCCACAATACGCAACATGGTATCGAGCCTGATCTAGCATCTCTCGATCCGTTTTCTTTTTCCGATCTCTGATCGCCGGCGCCCTACCCGTCGCCGGTCCACTCTTCCGCTGCCTGCCGCCGCTGCGTCTACGCTTACCGCCGCCGTCGCTATCCCCTTGCGTCGACCTCCATAAGCGACGCCGCCGCCGCTGCTTTCCCGCCTCGCCGCCACCGCTGCTTTCCAGCCGTCGCCGTCGCCGGTCTTTTCTAGCCGCCGCCGCTGCTTTCCAGACGCCGCCGCCGCTACTCTCCAGCCTCGTCGTCAACGCTGCCTTCTTCGCGTTTACCTACAGGTGAACACGTTTCTGTTTTTTTTCTTTCTAGTTATTCTTATCTTTCGTGAGTATCATTATTTTTAGTCATGTCCCCCAATGCTCCAACCCCACCACCCAACCCCACAGCTTCCCAACTTGTGTTTGCTATTGGTAATGTTTACCCTCAGTTTAGTTTCAAACTCACAACTGATGGGTCCCGCTATAAATTGTGGCGTCGTATTTTTACCGATATGTGTAGAGGGGCTAAAGTCATGGGTCACATCACTGGCAAATCGCAACCTAACGGTGATGATGATGAGGATTGGGAAGCCATTGACTCTCGAATTAAATCTTGGTTTTACTCAACATGTGAACCCAATCTGTTGAATATCATTACTAAAGATAATTGTACTGCGAAAGATCTATGGGAAGCTCTTGATTCATATTTCTTGAATAACAAATTATCTCGTAGCCTTCAACTTCAAACTGTTTTCCGGAACACAAAAAAAGGTGCTCTGTCGATTACTGATTATTGTCACACTTTAAAGGACATTGCTGACTCTCTGGCTGATGTTGATACCCAAATATCTGATCAGGATCTTGTTCTACAAATCCTACAGAATTTACCACCCTCTTACCAGAGTCTAGTTGATGGCATCACCCATACCAAACCTTTTCTCTCCTTCCTTGAGGCCAAAAACATGTTGCTCTTGCATGAGTCACGTGAAGACCAACCTGAACCCACTGCTGACACCCAACTATCCTCTAGTTCTGCCCTTTATTCGACCTTTGTGACTAATAATAATGGGAAAGGGAGAAATAAAAATAACCGGGGAAATAAAAACATGGGACGGGTTGCATCTAAAGGTACTCCCGGGGGAGGGGGGACTTCTTCTTCAAATATTACTGGTGTTTCTGGTAATGCAGGTACTCATGGTGGTCATCCTCCATTCAACAATCAACTCCTACAGTTACTGCAAAATGTCATGCATCAGCAGCAGACTCAGAATACTCAGCTCGGAGGACCAAAAAGATTGCCGGCGCCACCTGCGCCTGCCCATGGGGGATTCCCTCCGCCATCTGCGCTCTATGCTGCCTCACCTCCGGCTCCTCATGCTTCTGCGACCCAACCGCAGTTCACGGATCTAGCCTCTCTCTTCAGCTCGATGTCCGTCCAGCAACCTACACAGACCCAAGACAACAACTACTACATGGACACCGGTGCAAGCTCTCAGATGTCTTTCAACCAAGGTAACTTACTTTCTCTTAAACCTTGTGGTAAGTTAAAAGTAATTATGGTTGGTAATGGTGCTTTACTTCCGGTATCTTGTATTGGCAATACTTTTCTCCCATTTTCACAAAAACAACTGGCACTTAAAAATGTTCTTGTTTCTGATAAAATGGTCAAAAATCTTATTTCTGTTCGTCGGTTCACTGTTGATAACTGGGTTTCTGTTGAATTTGATCCTTTTGGTTTCTCCATAAAGGATCTTAAAACATGACATCTTCTTCATCGGTCTGACAGCGTTGGTGATCTCTACCCGGTTCTCCAATCTGCCCGACCGTCCGTGTCTCCTGTTACTGCTCTTGTTGTTGTGTCTCCTCTCGTATGGCATCGCCGTCTAGGTCATCCGGGGATCTCCACTTTTAATTTTTTGAAGTCTCGCAAATTTATCTCTTGTTCAAATAAATTGTTACCTACGTGTCATGCGTGTCAACTAGGTAAACATTGCCGTTTGTCTTTTTCCAGTTCTGTTACTAAGACTTCCAAGGTTTTTGAGCTAGTTCATTCCGATCTGTGGACATCTCCTTTGACAAGTTTGAGTGGTTATAAATATTACATATTATTTTTGGATGACTTCTCTCACTTTTTATGGGTGTTTCCACTTCGTGTGAAATCTGATGTGTTTCAAGCTTTTAACAATTTTCGCGCTTATGTTGTTAATCAGTTTAAAACCGATATTCAATCGTTTCAATGTGATAACGGTCGCGAATTTAATAATACAAAATTACTCACTCTTTTTCAACAAAATGGTATTAAAATTCGCTTTTCTTGTCCGTATACATCACAACAAAACGGTAAAGCTGAACGTGCAATTCGCACCATTAACAATGTCATGCGCACTCTTCTGTTTCAAGCCTCTCTTCCTCCCAAATTCTGGGCCGAAGCTCTCAACATGTCGGTTCACCTACTCAACCTTCTTCCTACAACCACGCTCTCGTTTAAATCTCCTTGTGAAATCCTATACGGCACCTTTCCTACTTTCACGCACTTACGTGTTTTTGGATGTCTTTGCTATCCAAATCTCTCTTCTACGGCTCCTCATAAGTTATCACCGCGATCCACAGCGTGTGTCTATCTGGGTCCGTCATCCAATCATAGGGGTCATCGCTGCTATGATCTTGTCTCACATCGCATCATTGTCTCGCGACATGTGGTATTTGATGAAGATCATTTTCCTTATGCTTCGTTCAATGTGCCACCGTCTGTATCAGCCTATGATGATCTTGTTAACGACAGTACCTCCCCTACCTTGATGTCTGACGTCCCATTCCCTTCGTTTCCCGTCACTCAATCGCCACCGCCCGTTGACCCGAACACCTCGACGGGTAACACCCCCTCTCCCGGCAGCGCCGCCCCTCCGGCCGCCGCCTCGCTTCCTTCCGGTAGCGCTCCAGCGCCGGCCGACGACGCTCCCCCTTCCAGCTGCGCTCCAGCACCGGCCGCCGCCTCTTCCGCAGGCGACGATGCCTCGTCGGCTCCCTCGCCCCCGCCCGCTGCTTCCTCTTCTCATCCCATGACCACTCGGTCACGTACCGGGAACCTCAAACCTCGACAGATTCTCAATCTCTCGGCTGTTGACTCTACCTCGCCAATCCCAACCACCACTGCTCAGGCAGTCTGCGATCCGAATTGGAAAGCCGCCATGGACTCTGAAATGTCCGCCTTGCTTTCCAATCACACCTGGGATCTGGTTCCGCCTCCCGCCGCTGTTAACATTGTGGGTTGTCGTTGGTTATATCGTCACAAGTTTGATAGTCAGGGTCGTCTTGAACGTTACAAAGGTCGTCTGGTTGCTCAGGGATTTTCTCAGCAACCTGGTCTTGATTACGACGAGACATTTAGTCCGGTTGTCAAACCGGCCACCATTCGGACAGTTCTTAGTATCTCTGTTTCTCTGAACTGGCCTATTCATCAGCTTGACGTCAAGAATGCTTTTCTCCATGGTGATTTGACAGAGGAGGTCTACATGAAACAGCCTCCCGGTTATATTCATCCTTCCTATCCGAATCATGTTTGTCGGCTTCGCAAAGCTCTATATGGGCTAAAGCAAGCCCCGCGTGCTTGGTTCCAACGGTTTTCTGTTTTTATTGCCTCTCTAGGTTTTTCTTCTAGCAAATCGGATAGCTCTCTTTTTGTTTATCATCATGGTCGTGATACGATATACTTACTGTTATATGTTGACGACATCATCTTGACCGCTTCTTCTCCTGCATTGGTCACTCGTGTCATCACTCGCCTCTCTTCTGAGTTCAAGATGACTGATCTTGGTGCTCTCTCCTTTTTTCTATGAGTTGCTGCCACTCGTTCTTCCTCGGGCCTTTTTCTGTCTCAATCCGTTTTTGCCCAGGAAATAATCTCTCGTGCTGGCATGGATACCTGTAATCCTTGCTAATGCATCCGTTTTTTTTTTGACATTGTATCTATCCTAAAAATCATACTTACGGATCAATAACATAAAAAAATGTTTATTTTAATACTTATTGATACAAATAAATTTTGATGTGCTTTTTTTAGAAATTATATATTATTAAATATTAAATTTTATAATACATTTTATGTGCAAAGAGAAAATGAAAACATTTTTGGTTGTTTATAAATTTTACGGATTATTTTGATGTCAAAAGTTTTCGTGTTTTATATAACTTCTTTAATCCAATTTTTATTATACTTTAAAAAAATAGATTGATAAAGATGTAATTTATTTCACATGTGGTATGGTAATACTTTTTCTATAAAGATAATCATGAAATATTATGAGTTAAATGATTATCTTAACTACATTTTAAATATTTTATTTTTAAAATAAAGTGTTTAAATATCTATATATATTTGATTATATTTATTTGTTAGTTATATTAATTCAACATAAACAGTTTTGTTTAAAAAAAAAAGATACTGAATTTATATGAGATTTACCGTGATTTAATATAGTTATTCAAATTAAGTATTTATATGATTTTAATATTTTTTTAGTTCTAAAATAAAACTAAATTTAGACGGGATCCATGTCTAAATTTATAGAATTTCTTTTTATCAATTAAATAAAGATTTAATTTGTTTTCTCTATCTCTTATCATTGATTTTTTATTTAATGATTTATTATATTAATTTTATTTAATTGATCTATTAAACGTATTTAGGCTAGTTAAAATAAAGAATTAGATTATTGGTTAATTTAAATTTAGCTTCAACTCATGTAAATTTAATTGAGTTAGTATAACTTTTAATGTTTTTGACATGTGATTTTTATTTAGACATTCTCAATTAAATACAATATTAACATGCTTATTGAGTAATTGAATTATGTTAATACTTATTTAGCTATTTGAGATAAAATTGATTTTTTTAGATCCATTAGAAAATTTTATTTTACATGTTTATCTCAATTTATAGTTGCTAAAATCAAATTCAAATGTTTATTTTGATTATGAGTTCCTACTCATAATTTTCAATCTTACGGTTAACTTTTGGAAGTTACACTTCTAACCCCCATACATTTTGATCTCTTATCAAAAGGTCCTAAATTATTATTAAATGTTAAAAGATTGAATTTGATTTTATGCCAAAATCAATATCTCTCAAAATACCATTAAGATATTAAAAGATTGAAATTGGCTTCATATGCCAATCCATATTCATTTTGGCCTCTTGCCAAAAGCTCTATAATTAACAACATTATATTCAAATTAATTAAATCGCAAAATATCGATTTGAATTTTGTCAAACGGGTGTAAATACCCCTAAAGTTCGTAGGGACTTAAGAAATCCACGTGATTCCCCTACTATCTGGAGATCCAATAAATTGAGTGATTTTTATTCGCAAATTGAAATGTTGATGAAGTATTATCAATAAAATGTAAGAGTACAAAAATCCAATACTTTTATGATATGAAATTTCAGCATAACATAATAATTATAAACCATAATTCACTATTTTAGAAAATAATATGTTCTCCATTTTCTACGACATCTTTGAATCAAAAGTATTTGATTACCATAAAATAGGTTCGGAAAAACACAAGAAAATACGCAAAAGTCATCGAACCATTTTTGACCCTAAAGAAAAAACTAGATGTTAAGACATAATTAAATACTTTAAAACTTTTGAGACGATACATCAGTCACAACCTTCAGAGAGAATAACTAGAAACCCCCAAGAACCGTGGGTAGTCCCAAAAAGGAAATTCGGGAATATTCAGTACCATATACTTCTCAAACTAATCATACAGTGGAAAGAAACCTACTTACTTGATTACAAGAAGGTAACTGATTTTGACAAAGAAATGTCATGTCTCAAAATGCATCTCAATCTTTGTGGCAAGGAACTCACAAAAGATTATGCGAATCATAACATCTTTTCATCTTTCCTATATCACCAATCATACTAATGAAACAGTATAAGCTGCAATATAACCTTTAACAAACTCATTAACTTAATGCAAGTGGTTAAGAGTTGTAACAATGTTTTTTTAACAACGCTAGACATACCCGGATAAAGAAAATTCTTGGGGTTTAATAAGACAAGCGTTGGAGGTGGAAAGAACTCCAAAGGATAGTGAGTTGAACATATTAATCCACACACATATGCTAAATATGTATCATATGGACAATGTTGTGGAAAGGGTCAAATTCATGGCAATAGTCGGGAACGAACTCCCAATAGAAAATGGAACAAGTTATAAATGAGCTATGTCATATCTAATATTGGTTAAGTATAAGTTTATTTAAATATACTTTAACTATCAAATTAATTGCATTTGTGTATATATACACCTGAGTTTATAACCATTAGAGATGTAAAGGATCACATCAAAAAAAAAACAAATGCAAAACTCTCAACGTTCTTCGTTCCATGTAGGAATGTATCGAGGAGAATTTTTTTAGGACCTCTAATCCTAAGATATAGACTAATATTTACCCCCCCCCCCCCTCTCACCATAATACGTAGACGATGGACTGTCATTTTCTTGTTTATACAAGATTAATAGTTACCAATACACTATATTAATAAGCACCTTGTTAAGATATTTGTACCAATGTGAAATTATATTATAAGAATTGAAATGGGTATATCAACTCTAATGATATGAAAGCAACATACGTTAGAGAAATTAATGGATTATCTGTGTCGTTAAAACATATTTTGTCACCAATAAAGAACTTTGGGACAATGACACATATATGTTTCGGCATGACCACGTGGGACACCATGGTCATGACATAGTGATCTATGTATTGGAAAATACACATAGGCACATTCTGTTTCAAGTGAAAGACAAAACGAGGGAATTAACCAAATTGCAACTGTTGATTTCTACTGCACAAGAAGCAACACCACCATCATAATATGCCCTCTCCAATACCTCGAAATTTTGTATACCCTGATTCTTAGCCAAGACAGGAATGAGACCATCCTAAAGCTAAGGACATAATACCAATAAATTCCATTCTTACAACAAATACAAGGTGATATTTATAGACAATAACATCCAGAATGCGGACCATTAAAGTACTTTATGGTTCTGGTTTTGACACGATGAACACGTGTAATATTATTGTCCACATGAAATGTTGCACTCCTAGCACTAGTTATACGTTTAAGGACTCACCACCCTGATTTTATCATTAAGTCTGCATGACTTAGAATACTGGAGAATTTACATCATGTAACGTCCCAAAAATTTCAAAAATTTTGAACTTTTAAAAATAATCTTTTAATTGCATAAGACACCATTAATAATCCAAATAACCGTTTCGTTTGCAAATTTAAATAATAAACGTTCTCATTAAAACTAAACAACGGAATTAAATTGTTTTTAAGTATAAATTAAATCCCATGACTGCAAAGAGCCCTTCGTACGCGCCAGTGTGTACCGTCACGCCTTGGAGCCACTAGTACCTGAAACCACGGTTTATAGGGAAAGGGTAAGCACGAAGCTTAGTGAATTCAACACCACATACAACACAATTATATAACACTACCCCTAAAACAGGTAGATACACATAACCAGGCATGCAAGTCTAAGAACGCATCCTAAACAAGCATACTCACACCAACCCACCTAAACAAGCATTCATCGGTCTCCCCGATGACACACGATAACCGTGCACGTATCCCTCGGTCCCACCGAGTTCCTACGCCACTCGTGTACACAATCCTCGGTCCCACCGAGTCCTCGGTCCCACCGAGTTTACACGACACCCAAGGTCCATACTAGACACAACACTATCTAGTACCACACAACAAGTAATACCACTTAGCACACGCGAGCTACAGTAATGTAAATATAACCATAGTTCTACGTAGTGAGTGAACTCACCTCAAAAGAGATGTTGAAATCTCGAACGATCACACGAGCTAGCCAACTCCAAAATCACTTCTCGACACCTAAATAAGTACTATAAAGTGTCAACTCGAAGCCCGGGATCCTTAATTATAAACATAAGATTAAACGGGTGATATTTCGCCTTTTCGGCCTAAACTGCAGGTCTGTAAGGGACCTGCTTAGCCCCTTCTAGACCAACAATTCTAGAGATCACTTTTTACAAACAGATAGGTCTAGGTCTTAGCTTTCCAGGGACATATTATACGCGTTCTAACGATTTTCCTACGATTTTATATGATTTTTCTAAAACTGAAACGTCATTCCGGCAGATTCGGACCTGCTGTAAAAATGGCTATTTTGCACCTAGCTAGAGGCTTAACCAGGTTTTTGCTAAAACACGAAAAGTATTCCCGACACAGGATGTGAACCGTGGGCACCGATTTCGCCTCAAACCGAGCTACGATGGAAAAGTTATGGACGAAACAAAACAGCGGCAGAAAAGACGTTTTCACATAAAATGACGATTTGGTTCGGTTTAGGTTTTTCGCAATAGGGTTGCAACTATGGTTAACGAAGTAGGGTCTTAGAGGTTAGGGTAATTAAGGCTGGACCCAAACCTCGCACCACCCACTGCCACCTCCGGCAGTGGTGGTCGGTGGCGGCGGCAGCCACCACCGGTGGTGGTTCGGCAAAAGAAACCGGAGAGACAACGGGGCTCACCAAAACAACTCGGGCTGCACCCACACTCAAGTCAACCCAGCAGCCACCTACTACGACGCACCCACTGAGTTTGTGGCATACGACGGCAGCGAACACCGCCGGCAGCCATGGTTGTGGCGGCAGCTGCGACGGTTTTGCGGTTGAAGCGACAAAGAGATAAAACGAAAGGAACGAGACCTTACCTCGCGACGACACATCAGCGACACACGACTCCGGCTCCCTTTCTCTCTTGCTCGCTCTCTTTCTTTCTTTCTCTCTCTCTCCGGCAGAAACCAGTGGCGGTGCTAGTGGTGGTGGGTGGTTCACGGCGACAGCAAGGAAAAGGGAGAGAATGAGCTTGGCGATGAAGGCAAAGAAGATAGGAAAAAGGGAAGTAGGGTTTTCTTTTTACCCTTGAGGCGTCGTGAAAAGAAACCGAGAGGAAAAGGGTCGGTTCTAATATGGGCCGACCCCATGCAACCAAAATCCCATCTTGACGCATTTGGTCCTTGCCTTTTCAACTCTTTGTTAAATGCTTAAAGTTTAAAACTATATTACACATTTGGTCCTTCCGTCAATCCCCGCTAATGCCAAACTGATACGAGAAGGATAACTAATAATAAAAAGAAACAATTAAATGTCTAAAAAAAATTAAAGTAAAACCATACCGGAACACGGGCTTTACACACCATAAGGATTTGATGATTATTGCATGTGTATAGAGATTAATGTAGAGTTACCTATACCCCATGTGTATATATAATGGTCTCGTAGAATGCTAAAAGTTGTCATCAAAAGAATATAGATGGTAGCTAGGGCATTGGTTATGCGCACCAATTTATCCAGATCTACATGGGGTTATGCAATATTACATGCAACTTTACTTATTCGTGTTTAGACTCACAACCAACCAACCAAACTTATGTGTATCAATTGGTAACTGGATATAAGCCTGATGTTTAACATTTACGTATGTTTGGTTGTGTAGTATATGTGCCAATTGCGCCCCCACTGCGCACCAAAATGGGTCCCTAAAAAAACGATTAAGTATATATGTTGGATATGAATCTCCAACAATTATCCGCTATTTAGAACCTTTGACGGGTGATCCTAATATCGCATGATTTGCGGATAGTCACTTTGATGACAGTCTTCCTGTCATTAGGGGGAGATAGGAAAAAATATTTTCCAAGGGAACGACAGGAACAGTCATGGAATGTTCCCATTTTAGTCCCAAAACTTCACAACGGAAAGTTGAAGTCAAACGAATCAGACTCGATACCTGATACGTTAAATACTATTTCAAAAGTGACAAGATCACACATACGAGCTGCTAACCGTAAGGTTAAAAGTCCCCAACAGGGGCACAACGCCGTTGGAAAGTGCGTTGCAATCACATATAGTGGAGGTGTGGTTGAGGTCGTAGCTACCAAATGGAAGTGGTGGAAGCTACCCGGTTCGATGAATACTATTCAAAAGGAAGAGAATAGTGAGGCACATCCATTTATCATCAATACATAAAACTCTCATGAGATTATCTCTAATTATGTCCATGAATCATCACTGGAGGACGCTCCGAAGTTAATATTGATTCTAGAGATAAATAAAATCTTAAATGAACTATGAGAGAACATATGAGTCAATGGACGGATCATATATATTCATTGATGATTTATTCGCATTTACTATTGCTCAGAAGACGATAGAGCATGACGACATCGAACCACGCTCGGTTGAATAATATCAACAAAGCATATTGACCTAAAGAACAATCCAGAAAGAATTATATTATTTGACAAAGGATCGGGTAATTGGTTCGGTAATGCTAACCCACTAAGTGTAAAGCCCGTAGGACATAACTGAGTCTTTGTTAGAAAGCGTAACGAGATAAATAAAGTCCTAATGTATAAGGATCTCTTTTGGCGCAAGGTTTCTCACAACGCCCTGGATTGCCCATGATACCTACTAGCCTAGTAGTTTCCGAAGGACTGGAAATGCAGCTCATGGATATGGTTGCTACATATCTCTATGGGGATCTAATTCAGAGATATATAAAAGTGCTTGATGGCACTATACCAATGTCAAGTAAATGTAAACCATGAAATGCGTTTACAATAAAATTGAAACACTCACTTTATAGATTAAAGCAATCTATGCGGATGTAAGTGAATTATTAATTGGGAAAAGATATAAGAGCGATGAACTGTGCCCTTGCGTACTTATATAAGAAAACAAGTCCCAGATTTTCACAGTAGTTCTAGATGTCGATGCTATGAACATAATAGACACTCTTGATGAAATAAGAGAAAACACAAGCTACTTGAAATCTGAATTTGAGATTAAAGATCGTGGGAAAACTTGGTTTTGTCTAGATACTTGAGCTACGACACCGAGTTTGTGGAATATTAATCCACCGATCCGCATATGTCTAGAAAATGATCAGGCGACCTAATATGGACAAAGCGCATCCGACTAGCACTCCCATGATCGGTCAAAGTGTTGGATATAAGGAAAAATCCATTTCGTCTAAAGGATGAGGACGAAAAGGTGTTAGGAGCTCGAATTCCATACCTAAGAACAATAGGTGCATTATTGTACTCAACATAATACACTTGACCGTATATTGTACTTCTCACTAAACTTGTCAGCTAGATTTATTGTACGCAACGTCATTGGAATAATTTCAAATTGATCTTTTGGCACCATTGACGCGGGCTTATAATTTCCCTATGGAGAAAAATGGATTGATAATGAAACTTCAATACCTACTTAGATTGTGAGCGCCAAAAGTACTGACTCTTATAGAAAAACACCAAACAATGCCTTAGTATATGTTTGTTGATATTATGTATATGATTGACTCTATAAAGGGTGTTCCCAAACTGGATAAGGAATTATCATATGGAACATGCCGATTGCTTGGAAGTAAACTAAGCAAACCCTTAATAACTATCTTCTTATATTATCAACAATCTTACTCTCCATGAGACTATTTAAGAGTGTATATGGTTAAGGACTATCATTACACATATAAGAGGAACTGGTAATTTTGACTTTAACCACTATACAACTTGCATATATGGAAATAATATATCATGTATCGAAGAAATGGAAGTAAGATATATCAAGGGTTATAACACAAAACATACTTTGCTTAAGTTTTCATATAATCAATTATCCTCAAGATTCAAGTGAACTGAATAAGATGCGAGGAAAATGTGACATGTTTGTTTACCAAATCAATACGTAAAACCATATTTGGGAAACATGTAGAAAGTATTAAAATGGAAATGTTTTAAACCTCATTTGATTAATGCACAAATCATGAGGAGTAGTAGACAAAAGGGGGAGTCTACTATATATGTAATATTGGTATGTTGTGCTCTTTCCTTCAACCAAGGTTTTATTTTTCCCATTGGATTTTGTTCCTTGGTGTAAGGTTTTAGTGAGGCAACAGTTTATATACCATCACTCCTTTAACTCTCATTATTAATGTACGAATCTAAGAGAAAATTAGACTAAAGTAAAAGTCTATGTGTTGCAAAGAAACTAGTGCGTTGTACTCTTTCCTTCGTCACATTTTTATTTTTTCCCACTGGGTTTTTATTTTGGCGTAAGGTTTTAACGAGGCAACAATTGTGCACCTTCACTCCTTTGACTCGGCACAAGGGGGAGTGTTGTAGGATAAATGTGCCATCGTCTAAAGGATATGACGATAGAGATAGGGATAGAGATAGATTAGAATTGAAATGTCTTGTAGTTATCTACTTGTAACTCATCCCTATATAAAGGGCTTATGATTAATGAGAATTACGATTCATTCTCTCCATTCTACTGTGTTCTGTTTCATTTTTCCTTTAACAAAATTATATTTTTACCCCAACTTTTTTTAAACCCTACACAAGACACGCACATATATATGCTCTCGTTAAACCCTACACAAGACACCCCAATATAGAATAATGCTCTTTTTGACCATTTTACATATATAAGCAAAATTTGCCAAACACTAAAAAAACTTCTTATTTGCTTATCACGTTTCCACACCACAATAAGGTAATCCAAACACTTTTTAAAAAACTCATTTTCCTCACTACATAAGTTGATTGGCACTTTTAAAAATAAGCATAAGTCAAAAAATAAGCAATCCCAAACACCTCCTAAAAGTAGCTAAACAAAATTTGGTTGATGTGGTTGACTATTTTACTTAATTTCCCCATTTTAATTTGTAGGCTAATATATCTTTTTTGTTCTTATTTTTTTAATTTGTAGTTTTACCTGCTATATAGGCTGCAGGTTATGTTTTTAAGTAATAAAGATATATTTAGGAGGTTTCTAAAAGTCCAAAGATATATTTAACATGTTTTAAAATGTCTTAAGAATTTATTTGTTCCAAAAAATTGTCCAAGAACTTAATCACTCAAAACAATAAGTCCATTGGTTGTTTTTTTTAACTTTTCCCATGAAAAAACAGGCATTTGCTTTTGAAAGTAGATAATTATTTTAAAACAAACTAAAATATTAATATAAACTCTTATGTTGGAATGAATAAATAGAAAGTATTGAGTCATTATTATGTTTTCTAAAAGTCCAAGGATATATTTATCATGTTATGAAATGTCTAAGGATTTATTTGTTTCAAAAAGTTGTCCGATGACTTAATCATTTCAAACCCTCAAGTCCAAGGATATATTTAATATGTTTTGAAATGTATAAGGATTTATTTGTTCTAAAAAATTGTCATTTCAAACACTAAGAGCATCTCCAACATGTTCTCTAAAATAGAGAAAAACACTTTTTTGTTCTCTAAAATGCTCCAACATGTTATCTATCCCATTCTCTAAAATAGAGAACAATGAGAAAAATTCTCAATATAGAGAATTCTCTATATGCCTAAAAAGAAGTGAAAAGAAGAGAGAGAAATATTATTTTAATGGGTTTGAGAGTTTATTTAAAAGTTAATTTGATTGTTAAAAAGTTTGTTAAAATATATTGAATATTTTAATAATATAAGTAATGATGGGTTCTTTAAAATAGAGAAACTGTTGGAGTTGGAAATTTTTTGTTTTAGAGATTTTGACTTTTCATTCTCTATTTTAGATAAATTATAGAGAAGCTGTTGGAGATGCTCTAAAAGTTGATTGGTTTTTTTAACTTTTCCCAATGAAAAAAATACACATTTGCTTTTAAAAGTAGATAATTATTTTACAACAAACTAAGGCATTGTTTGGCAAAAAAAAGCTAGCTTATAAGCTAGGTACATGTTTGGATGACCATAAGCTATATAAGCTAGCTTTTCAAAACGCTAGTGAGAGTAGCGTTTCATGAGCTTATTTTGTTTTTGATTTTTTTCTTCCCAAAATACCCTCATTAATATTAACTATTTTTTAATATGTTTTCTTTTTGGTCATTTAAATGCTTATAAGCTACTTTTTGCCAAATGTGACTTTTTCATCAGCTAGCTTATCAGCTACCAGCTAGCTTATAAGTCAACAACTAGCTTATCAGCTACCAGCTAGATTATAAGTCATAAGCTAGCTTATCAGCTAGTTTGCCAAACATAGCCTAAGATATTCATATAACCACTTATTTTGGAATAAATAAATAGAAAATGTTGAGTCATTATTCTGTTTAAAACTATAGGATAAAACAATTACATGTTTGCTTCTTTATGGCGAAGAGGTGGATTATTAAGTCATTATTCTCTTTATTGGGTTAAAAGGTCAAAACATCAAGGAGTCACAAAACAATGGTTGTTTCATTGTTTGTGTTTATTTTTCTAATAACTATTGAAAACGACTGAATTTGATGATTAATTGTTGTTCAAATTCAGTTATTTTTATTTCATACATATTTTAATAGAAGAAAAAACAAGCAACTCATAAATACATTTAAATGAGTCATTATTCTGTTTAAATTCGGTAATGATCAAGGCTCTTACGGACTAAAAGAGCACTACATAAAATTTGGACATTATTTGATTTTTAACCACACAAACATGTTAAAAGGTATGTTTTATAATACCAATCTTGTCATCTTTATATTTATTGGAGTTTATTTGTTATGTTTCAGTAATTAGATGGACTATATGGTATATTGCTTAAAGTAGTGGATGGCGCTTCACTTTCTTGTGAACACTAAGGGTAGCGGAGCTATTACTGGAATGTTGAGGGTCTGAAGTGTAAATATGTTAAAGAATATAAAAGGAGGAGCTCACGTTCATTTGGTCACCACCGATTTCATTTTTTACTTTTACAAATTAGAAACTCTCTCGTTTTCTTTCTCACTCCAGATTAGGGTTTGTTATCTTAGTCTAGATTTAGATTTTACTTTGTAATGTTTGTTTAGATTTTGTTTCAGAGTTTTAGTTTGTAATTGTTGTTGATGTATAAAAGTTGACTATGGTATCAGAGCATATGGTTCCGATTTCATCTTCTTCTCGGTGTGTCTTTTGTTCATCTTGTTCTTATCTCATTCATAGATCTGAACAAGGTTCGTTGTCAAGTTTTTGTTCATCTTGTTCTTATCTCATTCATAGATCTGAACAAGGTTCGTTGTCAAGTTTTTTGTTCATCTTGTTCTTATCTCATTCATAGATCTGAACAAGGTTCTTTGTCGAGTTTTTTTATTCATTTTGTTCTTATCTCACTCATAGATCTGAACAAGCTCCTTGCCGAGCGTTTTCTCCAAAACATATTGTGTTTTTGTTTTCGTTCTTATCTTCCTCATAGATCTGAACGATTTCAGCGTTCATCTTTGTATATACTTGCGTATCTCAAGATCTGTGAATCTCTCAGTTGTTTGAAACTAAGATCTAATGGTTGTGTGTTTGTTGAAGCTATAAATAATATTCAGATTCATGACTTCTCTATGATCACTTGTTCTTTTCTTATATAGATCTGAATAGTTATCTCTTGAGATCGAGATCTGTTTGTTTGTAAATGTTCATAACATCTCTTGAGAACGATAGATTGTTGTTAAGATCTGATTCACTTCTAAGTTTTTTTAGGTTCTGTGAGATCTCCATCTGTTCCAGAAATTGATACTTGGTTATCTCAACTGGACTATTCGAGATCGAGAACATCTTGTGTTTCACATTTTCTTTCGAACAGATTTGTGGTTGATCCATGAGATCTCCTGGTGTTCAGGTGCCCTTAGCGTCATTCTGAACTCAAAATCCAGAGATCTAGATTACGTTGCACTTATCTGCTGATGTTCATATTGTGTTAAAAAACTTAGAGATCTAGATTTTCTCTTGCGTCTCTCTGCTGGTCCTCATATCTTGATCTTTTCTAGATCTGATTTGGATCTGGCTGTTTGATCTTACTATATTCATACTATGTTATTTCCAGATCTCTGTTGGATCTGGTTGTTTGTTTAGCTACTTTCATCAGTTCTGATCTAGGTTTTTTAATCAAAGGTGGTTTGTTTGGAGTTTGTCATCCACCAGTGATTTAAATCTTGATCTGTGCTGATTGCTTGTTTGTTCAGGTGATAGTCCTGGTCTCTACTTCAGAGACTATTGTCCTTCTGTTTCCGTTGTGCTCAATCAAGGTTGTTCTGTAAGTCTTATATTTGAATCTGTTGTTGCAGATTCTTGGTACGTCTTCTTACTCTCTATATTCTCTTGTGTGCTTCTCTTCTTCTGCTCTTTTCTACTTTGGTGACTAAGGGATTGGCTTGACCTACCACCTCTGAGTGGCAAGGAATCCTGCTGTGTGTCCCTTAGGTTTCACTGTATGTGTTTCTCTCTAGCTTGATATCATGACTGGTGTAGATCCAACCAAAGAGCCAGGTGAGCAATCTCTGATTGCTAAACTGGACTTTGGAGAACCGTTGTATCTGCATCCGAGTGATACATCTGGTGTGCCCATTATGAGTATGAAACTGAGTGGCACTTAGAATTACAAAGTTTGGTCCTGTGCTATGATCCTTGCATTAGAAACCAAAAATAAAATTGGATTTATAAATGGATCTGTTGTTCGTCCTGTTGATAATGATGTTTTGTGTAGACAATGGGATAGATGTAATTCAGTTGTTATGTCTTGGATCCTTGGGTCTATATCTGATGATTTATTTTCCAGTCAAGTTTTTTCAAGGGTTGCTTATGAAGTATGGGATGAACTAAAGGAAACTTATGATAAAATCGATGGGTCTGTTACTTTCAATTTGCATCAAAAGATTAATTCTCTAAGTCAGAATGGGTGTCATGTGTCTGAATATTATCACAAATTGAATGCCCTCTGGAAGCAATTTGATGCCTTAATAAAACTTCCATCATGTTCCTGTAATGCTGCACATGAATTCTCTAAACACAATCAATTATTAAAACTAATGCAGTTCTTGATGGGTCTTGATGATGTGTACATGCATATAAGAAGTAATATTTTGACTACAGATCCTCCTACTTCAGTTAAGACTGCGTTTTCTCTGGTATCTAGAGAGGAGTCACATCGTGGTGTGACTCGTGTCTCTACAGATTCCAAAACTCAAAATTCTGTCTTCTTTGGAAAGGCTTCCAATACTAAGAAGCAATCTGGGAAACTTACTCTTTTATGTAAACATGGTGGACTTAACGGTCACACAATTGAAAGGTGTTTTAAACTAATCGGGTTTCCTAAGGATTTTCAGTTCACCAAAAATAAGACGAATCAATTTAATAAGTATGCTTCTAGTAATGCCTGCATTTCAGAGAAGGTCGTGGTCAGTCTTCTCTTTCATCTCTTACTGAAGATCAAATCGCAAAATTGTTGTCCTTAGTTGATCAGAAACAGTCCGAGGGAATTTATAGCAATATGGCTGGTATGTTCTCAAATAACACGTCTGATATCACTAGTTTTTCATCAAAACTTAATAAATCTGGTTGGATAATAGATTCTGGTGCTAATCAGCACATGACTTCTTCTGTGTCCCTTTTTGATGATGTTGTCGATATTTCTGATTTGAGATTAAAAGTAACTCAACCTAATGGTGATGAAGCCATAATCAATAAAATTGGAAATCTGAAACTTAACAACCAAGTTACTCTTCTTGATGTTCTTGTCATACCAGATTTCCATGTTAATTTACTATCTGTGCATAAAGTTGCTAGAGATAGTAAAAATTTTGTAGGTTTTAATGAGTTTAAATGTTTTCTCATTCAGGACTTTCCTGCAATGAAAGTTGTGGGGACTGGTAGTGAAAAAGGGGGGCTTTACTTTTTTGATCAGGTTATTGACAATTCTGTTAGTTCTGAATGTGCAAGGAATGTTATTAATAAGTCAAACATGTCCATCTATTGGAATGTATCTCATCAACTTTGGCATAGACGATTAGGACACCTTGCTGATCAAGTTTTATCTGTGTTGAAAAATAAATTGAATCTTGGATCTGAATCTGACTCTGGTCCTTGTGACATTTGTCATAAAGCTAAAAAAGCTAGGGATAAGTTTAAACTGAGTGATCACACGACTAAAAGTCTTAGTGATGTTATACATCTTGATCTGTGGGGTCCTTATCGGGTTGCTAGTAAGGAGGGATATAAGTATTTTCTAACCATAGTTGATGACTTCACACGATCTGTTTGGGTCTATTTACTAAAACATAAAGATGAAGTTTTTGACAATGTTGTTGCGTTTCACAGTTTGCTCCTCACTCAATTTGGAAAATCTGTAAAGGTGTTTAGAAGTGATAATGGGTCTGAATTTGTTAATAGTAGACTAGGTGAGTTTTTTTAGAAGTAATGGCATTATTCATCAAACCTCTTGCGTGTATACTCCCCAACAAAATGGGGTAGTAGAGCGCAAACATAGGCACTTGTTGAATGTTGCAAGAGCTTTAATGTTCCAAGGAGAAATTCCACTGAATATGTGGAGTGAGTGTATTCTCACTGCCACATATCTTATAAACATAACTCCTTCATCTGTTTTGAATGGAAAGTCTCCTTATGAGCTTATGTTTGGTTTTGCTCCTGTTCTTTCTCATTTAAGCAATTTTGGGTGTCTTTGTTTTGCAATAAAACCAAATAATACTGATAAGTTTTTAGCTCGGGCTGAGAAATGTGTTTTATTTGGTTATTCCAATTCAAAAAAAGGATATAGATTGTATAGTCTAGATTCTAAACAGATCATAATTTCTCGTGATGTGAAATTTTATGAAACTATATTTCCTTTTAAAATGAGTGAAACCAAACAACTTCTTGACTCTAGTAACATCAATACTTTAAATTTCTTTGATTTTGTTTCTGATCAGACTAATGAGTTCACTTATGGAATGCCCAATGATGAGATTAGGGTGAATACTCAAAATGGTTCAAATTCAAATAATTCTAAGAATGGTAATGACCATGATCATCATGGTGGCCAAAATAGAGCAACCAGTGAAATATTTGGCAGTACTAACACTTCAAACAGGGCTGCCGAACCACAAGGTTCTGGTAGTACTGATTCGGTTGCCGATGATCATGGTGATATTGGTTTTAGTCCCTTAAATGTTAGAAATAATGATGATCTTTTGAGTTCCCCTTCTGAGGGTACTGTTAGAAAATCAAATCGCCCTTCAAATTTGCCTAAACATTTTACTGATTATGTCATTGAAGGTAAAGTCAAGTATGGGTTAGAAAAAGTTGTAAACTATTCCTTTCTTAATAAAGATAATTTTTGTTTTGTATCCACATTAAATAAAGTCGTTGAACCTGATTTTTTTTAGGCCTCTAAGAATCAAAACTGGGTAAATGCAATGCATGATGAGATGGAAGCTTTGTATAGGAATAAAACTTGGATTTTAACCGAGTTACCCCTGGTAGCAAGCCTATAGGTTGTAGGTGGATTTATAAAATAAAATATAAATCCACTGGCGAAATTGAAAGGTATAAGGCAAGATTAGTTGTTAAAGGGTACTCTCAAAGGGAGGGATTAGACTATGAAGAAACGTTTTCTCCAGTAGTTAAAATGGTTACTGTTCGTTGCGTTATTGCTTTAGCTGTTCAGTATGATTGGTCGTTATGTCAGTTAGATGTAAATAATGCATTTCTCTATGGTGATTTATCTGAAGAAGTTTACATGTCTTTACCTCCTGGATACTTTTCTCCTAATGAAAAAAGAGTTTGTAAATTAGTAAAATCTTTATATGGTTTAAAGCAAGCTCCTAGGCAATGGTATGAGAAGTTATATGCTTGTTTGAATGAAAATGGTTTTTCTCAAAGCTCATGTGACTATTCTTTGTTCACAAAAATGTTGGTTCTGTTTTCATTATTCTCTTGGTATATGTGGATGATATAATTTTAACAGGAAACTGTAAAGTTGAAATAGACAAAGTAAAGAAACATTTACAATCAAATTTTAAAATAAAATATCTTGGAGAATTGAAGTTCTTTTTAGGTATAGAAATCTTAAAGTCTGAAAAGGGGATTTATATGTCACAACGTAAGTACTGTCTTGAACTGTTGAATGAATTTGGTTATTTGGGAGTTAAACCAATTGGTACTCCCATGGATATGAACCTGATTGTAACAGATGTGTTTATTTCTGATTCCAAAGATCCTCCATTAAAGGATTTTACTGCTTTTCAAAATCTAGTTGGGAAATTAATTTATCTGTTAGCCACTAGGCCAGATATAGCATTTGGTGTTCACTGTTTAAGTCACTTCATGCATTCTCCAAGACAGTCTCACTTGAGACTTGCCCTTAGAGTTTTACGATATCTAAAAGCATCTCCTGGTAAGGGTGTTAATTTTTCCAACTCTTCTAGTTTTAAATTAAATGTTTTTGTCGATGCTGATTGGGGCAAGTGTTTGTCCACAAGAAGATCTGTTACTGGTTATGGCCTTTTCTTAGGCAATTGCATGATTTCATGGAAGAGCAAGAAACAGACCAATGTTTCTCGTTCTTCTGCAGAATCAGAACATAGAGCAATGGCATCTGCTCTATGTGAGATTATCTGGGTTCTCAGTGTTTTGAAAGATTTACAATTAAAAGATTTACTTCCAGTAGATTTGAATTGTGATAACAAATCAGCAATTCAGATTGCAAACAATCCAGTCTTCCATGAACGAACAAAACATATTAAGGTAAGGGAAAATGTTGCATCTGGGTTGCTAAAAACAATTAAGGTTCCTTCCACTGAAAATCCAACAGATATTTTCACGAAATCTTTAGGAATAAATCAACATAATTATCTTTGTGAAAAGTTACATATGTTGGATTTGTTCAGATGTCAAGATTGAGGGAGGGTGTTAAAATGTATGTTTTATAATACCAATCTTGTCATCTTTATATTTATTGGAGTTTATTTGTTATGTTTCAGTAATTAGAAGGACTATATGGTATATTGCTTAAAGTAGTGGATGGCGCTTCACTTTCTTGTGAACACTAAGGGTAGCGGAGCTATTACTGGAATGCTAAGGGTCTGAAGTGTAAATATGTCAAAGAATATAAAAGGAGGAGCTCACGTTCATTTGGTCACCACCGATTTCATTTTTTACTTTTACAAATTAGAAACTCTCTCGTTTTCTTTCTCACTCCAGATTAGGGTTTGTTATCTTAGTCTAGATTTAGATTTTATTTTGTAATGTTTGTTTAGATTTTGTTTCAGAGTTTTAGTTTGTAATTGTTGTTGATGTATAAAAGTTGAATAAAACAATACAAAATAAATGTTTTTAAGAGCATATATTCTTCAACCGGAAGGTAAAATTTTATTTTTTGTCGATCGTTTACTCCAACAAAAATGGTTTTCGAGACGTATACTGCCCCATATATATATATATATATAGTCTTAGGTTCAATAGAGAAGTGCAAATATTTAGAGAAGTAGAGAAGTAAAAAAACACGGGTCCGTTCATATATGAACGTTCATATGAACGTTCAGATATGACTGTTATATGAACGTTCATTTATGAACGTTCATATATGACTGTTTATATATGAACGTTCATATATGAATGTTCATATATGACTGTTATATGAACGTTCTTATATGAACGTTCATATATGACTGTTTATATATGAACGTTCATATATGAACGGACCCGTGTTTTTTTACTTCTCTACTTCTTTAAATATTTGCACTTCTCTATTGAACCTTTCCCTATATATATATATATATATATATATATATATATATATATATTTGGCGTGTAAACTATTCATCTCCGGCAAAAGGGGGTGTGAGAGGAGGGTTTTGGAAAAGAGAGTAGTATTAGTGTGTGATTTGAAGGGTTTTGTGTTTTAGTATGTATGGAATTGGAAACACACTTTTGTGTTTTAGAGTGTTGGTGTAAGTTGAAGTCTCGATAATTTATGTAATAAAGCAAAGAGAAATTAATTAAAATATCTAAAGTTTGACTTTAACTTACTAAAATACCCATTTTTTTCAGTTTTACAAAAATACCCATTTTTTTCGCGATGGGGCCCGCGTTCGTGGGCCAGAGTCTAAATTGAATTTTTTTTATTCCGCGTACGCGTGGTGTGTCCCGCGATGGAATCGATTTGGTGAATTTGATGATTTTTTAATTGAATTTTACACTTTCAACCCCTATACTTATTTACTTACTTTACTTTATACCTTTTACTTTTATAATTTTAATTTTACATTTAACACATATAATCATTTATTAACTATAATACGTTAAAAAATACGTTTTAGTTTTAATAAGTTACACCATTATAATCGTCTCTTCGATGAGCCAAATATTGAATATTTTTTGATTTATATATTTTAATATATATCATATACACCACATAAAATTATTTTTTATATTTAAAAGTCATATTCTTATAGTTAATTATTTAATTTATGGTACTTTTATAGTTAAAATGCGTTTTATTTATTTTATTATCGATGGTCCAAGTGTATGTATTAAAAATTGGCGGAGACTTTGTGATGGACAGAGTATGCACAAAAGGATCGATGTCTGTCCATCACAAAGTAAATAATTAACTATAAGGGTATGAATTTTAAATATAAAAAATATTTTTATGTAGTGTATATGATATATATTAAAATATATAAATCAAAAAAGATTCAATAATAGCCTCATTTCGAACGTATCGAAGAGACGATTATAATGATCTAACTTGTTAAAATTAAAACGTATTTTTAACGTATTATAGTTAATAAACGATTATATGTGTTAAATGTAAAATTAAAATTATGAAAGTAAAATGTATAAAATAAAGTAAGTAAATAAGCTATGTATAGAGGTTGAAAGTGTAAAATTCAATTAAAAAATCACCAAATCCACCCAATCGATTCCATTGCGGGATACACCCTGTGTACGCGGGATAAAAAAATTTCAATTTAGACCCTGACCCGCGATCGCGGGTCCCATCGTAGAAAAAATGGGTCTTTTTGTAAAACTGAAAAAATAGGTATTTTGGTAAGTCAAAGTCAAACTTTAAGTATTTTAATTAAATTCCCTAAAGCAAAACCAGTGTAATAATTTGTTGCCAGATGATTTGATATTTATATTCTTTTTAATTAATTAAGACCTCAAAAACTATATCTTTTATGAATATTCATTGTTTATTCATTATGTGTATCTATCATAATTTATTTCACAAAGTTTAATTTAGTATATCAATCAAACTCACGACTTTTTGATTATTTGCAAAAACTTTCAACCATTTAGACATCTGTGTTAGGATTAATCAATCAATAAGAAAAGAATTATATATATATATATAGAGAGAGGGGGTTCAAACGAGAACGTTAACTATTTATAAGAATACGAGAACGACCGTCCATGTACAAAATCACATGTGATTCACGTACAAAATCACATATGATTTTACACTACCTGGATTTTGTACAAAATCACATGTGATTCACGTCCAGATTTTCAGGTAGTGTAAAATCACATGTGATTTTGTACATGGACGACCGTTCTCGTGTTCTCGTAAATAGTTAGCGTTCTCGTTTGAACCCACCTCTCTCTCTCTCTATATATATATATATAGACGATAATCAAATGAGGACCACAAATATGTTACAAACCCGTGAGAACCGATATAAAATTTATTTTCCATCAAAATCCATGATTTAAGATATTGTTCACATATGTTCGTGTTCACCTTGTGAAAAGATTACACGTGGACTTTTTTTTATTCATCTAGTGAAGAAAAATACACATAAAAATATTCATTTGGTGAAATAATTCTGTTAGACAACCTAAGGGGGGGTAAGGTTGTATTTAAAATCTTTTACTTTCAAAAATTCTTTTATAAATAAATACAGTACTGAAACAGTAAAAATAAATCAGAGTATACAAATAATAAAGAAGAGTGTAAATATAAACAAATACACAGAGATTATATAAATAAATATAAATGCAAAGCAGTTTATATAAACAAATATAATAAAGCACAGCGGAATAAATAAAGAGATAAAGGTAAGAGATACTTGACACGGAGATTTACTGATTTACCACCAACTGTGATAAACCAGCAGCCGAGACACTTCTCGACACGATCCAATAAATGTATTCTTTACGATAGAACACAAACCAAATACAAAGGAATTTGTAATAGTTTCTCAAGCCTCTGCTATGAGATAAACAGGATCACACACCCGTTATTCAAATACTTACAAGAGGAGTATAACTCACAATGGGTAATCACTCTTGTATAATATCTCACACTTGGATATTTTATAAAAAATGTTTTATAAAATATATATATATATAAAATAATGAGAGAGAGCTGATGGAGTTGCTGTTTGTTGTTGCTGTTGTTTTTGGTCTACAGTTCTTCATCACCAGCATGCTTCATTTATACCAAGGAAGCTCCAACGGATATATGAGGCGCGGTATACCGCCAAAAGCACGCGGTATACCGTGCAGTAAAAAGGACACTGACACACAACGGCTCTCATGCAAAGTTGACTTCAGGAAAAACGTACCCGCGGTATACCGGCTAGGACTCGCGGTATACCGCCGTCAGAAAAAGGACTTTCAACCAATCAGAGATGCACACGGAGCCTGCCGCGGTATACCGGCTGAACACCCGCGGTATACCGGCGGTATGTACCCGCGGTATACCGGGTATTCTCCACGGTATACCGGCGTCAGAATAGCCACCTTCCAGGACGCAACCAATCTGCTGGATCTTCTCAATAAAAAACCTTATTTAATTAAAATCATTTATGGTTTTTAGAAATATCCAAGTGGTATATTATTTTAGGGTGTTTATCATTATAAATTATAAACACTAATGACAACGTAAAACTTCCGTCTTGAACTCTTCAGATAAAATCTTCGTGTTCTTCAAGAACTGTACACTTGGATAGGATTGTTAGATAAACAATAATGCGGTGTGTTTGTAATCATCAAAATAAATATATATAGATATATAGAGATGTGGTACACTTGCACCAACAATCTCCCCCTTTTTGATGATGACAAACACAACCGCTAAGCAAGAGCATATGCGGTTTCTCTCCCCCGTTTGTCGAAACAAAAAGGGTCAAGAAAGACGGTATGCTTCCCCTCGAGAGATGCTCCCCCTCAAAATATGCATATAATTGAGGTAGCATAAACTCATGGGTAAAAGAGCTAAAACGCTCCCCCTCAAATTAATAACGATATCAATTTGATTTTATAAAATTTGAGGGATAAGATAAAATGCAAAAAGCAATAGAGACATAAGATATACAAACCAATACGAAACACTTGCACCAAAACGGATCTTAAGGCTTCAAATTTCGGTTAATTTTATGTGATAAAAAAAATCACCACGTATTATGACCTCGGCAGGTAACCACGTATTATAACCTCGGCAGGTAACCACGTATTATAACCTCGGCAGGTAACCACGTATTATAACCTCGGCAGGTAACCACGTATTATAACCTCGGCAGGTAACCACGTATTATAACCTCGCCAGGAAACCACGTATTATAACCTCGCCAGGAAACACGTATTATATCCTCGTCAGGAAACACGTATTATATCCTCGTCAGGAAACACGTATTATATCCTCGCCAGGAAACACGTATTGTATCCTCGTCAGGAAACACCTACAAAAGGCAAAGAAAATTTTTTGTGGTACCCTTTTCTTATGGGTCCTTTTAACAGTTAGTATAAAACATAAACTGCAAAAAATATGTTGTCGACATAAAACAAACACGACAAACATACAAAACCATATAAATGGTTTAAAACCATAAACGCATCCCACCGGGATTATCAACATTAAACATTCCTTTCGGAATCCATTTTCTAACCATTTTAATTTTGCGATTGTATTTATCATACACATAAAATGAAGCATTTATATTCGCATTATTTTTAGGTCTAGAAAAATTATCATTATACATACGAGCATACGGTTTCCTTCCATAATTCATATTTTTTATTTTTGACATATATGGAGGTTTTCTCGTATTAACTTTAGGAGATGCAAAAAATCTTTTAATGGGTTTACACGAACATTTATCAACACATGTATCGGAACCAATGCCTTTACGACAATTTATACGATTAGGCATATTTAGCATTTTAAGCACTTTATCATTGCTATTTTGAAATGCATTAGCTAACAGATTATCTTTTTCATATAAATCGCATTTAGCTTTTAAACATGCATTATCATTTTCAAGTATATCGCATTTTGTACATAAAATATCTTCATGTGTCTTTTTATTTAAGCATGCAATTTTATCATTTAAAATAACACAAGATTTACAAATATCTTTTTCACTTAATTTATTTTCTAATTTAGTGATAACATCTAAATCATAAGCAGATTTTTGTTTACCGTCATCTATTTCTTTTTTATATGCGGATACGGTTTCTTTTAAATTAGAGATTTCATCTTTATACCTATTTGCAAGAGCGGCCATATCATGAAATGATTTATATAATTCGTCAAGATTATTTTCATCGTCACTATAATAATTATCACAATTATTTTTAGAAGAATATGATGAAGATACCTCATTATCATGGTCGGCCATGAAACAGAAATTTTTGGCCTCATTTATGCTTGCGCTCATCGCGCCTCCAACTAAAGCTTTTGGTGTGTTGATTTGTTTTGCTCGATTCGGACACACACTTGCATAGTGATCCTTGTCACCACACACATAGCAAAAGCCTTTCTTTTTATTGGCTTTTTCATCGTCGCTAGATTCGTCATATTTGTCTTCACTTTTATGGACGTTGCGACTTTGGTTTTTACCACCACGACGGTAGTCTCCATTTTCTTGAAACCTATCATTTTTGGCAAACTTTCTGTTAGATAAAAGTTTAGAAAGTTTTCTTACCAACTTGACTAAATCGTCAAGATTTTCGGGTTCGTCATCGGATGAGCTAGCTTCTTCCTCCTCTTCCTTTTCCTCTTCTTTTGAGGCAATGACTTTTAAAGCTATGGATTTCTTTTTGACTTGCTCCCGGACTTGATTTCTTCTTAGTGCAATTTCGTGCACTTTAAGATTGCCGATGAGATCATCGAGCTTCATAGTTGCGAGATCTCGGGAGTCTTCCAAGGATGTGATTTTTGCCATCCACTCCGAAGGAAGTGCTCGAAGAATTTTCCTTACATAATCCTCATTAGGATAAGTACGACCTAATCCCTTCAAAGTAGTCATAATGAGGTTAAAACGTTTAAACATTGAGTCGATTGACTCATCTTTTGACATTTCAAATAATTCATAATCATGAACAAGAATATTTATTTTAGAGCTTTTAACTTGAGTATTTCCACGATGAGTGTCGCTCAAGCTTTGCCAGATTTGATTAGCAGTTTTATAAGTATAAACTCTTTCTATTTCATCGGAAGTTAAAGCAGCATATAATATATTTTTAGCTTCAAAATTTAAACAATAATGAGATTCTTCAGCGGGAGTCCAATCTTTTAAAGGTTTATCAACAATAAGATCATCTTTTACAATAGTAGGATTAAAATTCCCATTTTCTATAATATCCCAAATCTTTTGATTTTTGCCACGCACGTGACATTCAAATAGCTCGGCCCAAATGCCAAACTTTTCAGTATCTATCAAAGGGGGTTTTGAAAACACAAAATTAGTTTGTTGAGCCATTTAAAAGAATTAAAGAAATAACTTTAAAAATTTAAACAGATAATTTTTGAAAGCCCTGCTCTGATACCAAATGTTAGACAACCTAAGGGGGGGTAAGGTTGTATTTAAAATCTTTTACTTTCAAAAATTCTTTTATAAATAAATACAGTACTGAAACAGTAAAAATAAATCAGAGTATACAAATAATAAAGAAGAGTGTAAATATAAACAAATACACAGAGATTATATAAATAAATATAAATGCAAAGCAGTTTATATAAACAAATATAATAAAGCACAGCGGAATAAATAAAGAGATAAAGGTAAGAGATACTTGACACGGAGATTTACTGATTTACCACCAACTGTGATAAACCAGCAGCCGAGACACTTCTCGACACGATCCAATAAATGTATTCTTTACGGTAGAACACAAACCAAATACAAAGGAATTTGTAATAGTTTCTCAAGCCTCTGCTATGAGATAAACAGGATCACACACCCGTTATTCAAATACTTACAAGAGGAGTATAACTCACAATGGGTAATCACTCTTGTATAATATCTCACACTTGGATATTTTATAAAAAATGTTTTATAAAATATATATATATAAAATAATGAGAGAGAGCTGATGGAGTTGCTGTTTGTTGTTGCTGTTGTTTTTGGTCTACAGTTCTTCATCACCAGCATGCTTCATTTATACCAAGGAAGCTCCAACGGATATATGAGGCGCGGTATACCGCCAAAAGCACGCGGTATACCGTGCAGTAAAAAGGACACTGACACACAACGGCTCTCATGCAAAGTTGACTTCAGGAAAAACGTACCCGCGGTATACCGGCTAGGACTCGCGGTATACCGCCGTCAGAAAAAGGACTTTCAACCAATCAGAGATGCACACGGAGCCTGCCGCGGTATACCGGCTGAACACCCGCGGTATACCGGCCGTATGTACCCGCGGTATACCGGGTATTCTCCACGGTATACCGGCGTCAGAATAGCCACCTTCCAGGACGCAACCAATCTGCTGGATCTTCTCAATAAAAAACCTTATTTAATTAAAATCATTTATGGTTTTTAGAAATATCCAAGTGGTATATTATTTTAGGGTGTTTATCATTATAAATTATAAACACTAATGACAACGTAAAACTTCCGTCTTGAACTCTTCAGATAAAATCTTCGTGTTCTTCAAGAACTGTACACTTGGATAGGATTGTTAGATAAACAATAATGCGGTGTGTTTGTAATCATCAAAATAAATATATATAGATATATAGAGATGTGGTACACTTGCACCAACAAATTCCATGTGAAACTATCATATTGTGAAACAAATATATGTGAAGCAAAATATCTTAAATTCTAGCATTTAATGAAAAAATATCATGTAAAAAAATATTTTTATATCGATTCTCACGAGCTTGTGGTGCTCATTTGATTTAACCTATATATATATATATATATATATATATATGTGGTTGGGTTATTTTGTTAACCCAAATTATTGTACTAACTTTATTAACCCAATAACGGTCATTGATCTTAACACAGACGGTTGAGATGATATACACTTACAAAATTAATTACAACCGGTTACGAGATTACTATTTGGAGTCAGGACCGATTTTCGGCCATCTCTACTACAAGTAGGGGTGCTCACGGGTTGGGTTGATCGGGTTGAAGGCATTTCGACACATCAACCCAATGTTGGCGGTTTGAAAAAATTTCAACCCAACCCAACCCAAACAAAGGTACAACCCAACCCAACCCGTTCGGTTTGATCGGGTTGTGTTTAAACAAGGTAAAATCAAAATTAGAAACATAACAATAAAGGAAACATGTCTTTAAAATACAACCGATAATTCACACCATATATAGATACTACATATAAAAATGTCTAAACCAAATATGATCAAATAACTTAACGTCTCCAATTTGCATATTTCTTAAATCTTAAATATATCACCATCAAATGTTTTTCTCAATTTGCATATATATGTTAGCATTTACTATATATATATATATATATATATATGTTAGCATTTACTATATATATATATATATATATGTGTGTGAAGGAGTTATATAGAGATGGATAAAAGATTGAATATATATATATATATATATAGGGTCGGGTTCAAATGAGGAGGGCATCAAAACGTGAGAACGTGAGGAGCACCGTCCATGTACAAAATCACATGTGATTCACAACACAAACCGCGGGACAAGCCGCGCGCTTTTGCAAACCGCGTAACAAGCCGCGCGTGTCCAAAATGTTAATCACATATGATTTTTGTTCTTGTGTTGTGAATCACATGTGATTTTGTACATGAACGGTGCTCCTCACGTTCTCACGTTTTGATGCGCTCCTCACATGAACCCTCCTATATATATATATATATATATATATATATATATATATAGAGGTGGGTTCAAACGAGGAGCTTACCTATTTAAGAGAACACGAGGAGCATTCTCAGCCACTAATTAAGCATTTCTTAAACAAGCGCTACTTTTCCACCATGTTCGAACCATATTTGATTTCTAATTTGAAACTTACACTTTCAACCCCTATAATTAGTTACTAATTTTACTTTATACCTTTTACTTTTTTAATTTTAATTTTACACCTTCATCATATTAACACATATAATCGTTTATTAACTAAAATACGTTAAAAAAATACGTTTTAATTTTAACAAGTTACACCATTGTAATCGTCTCTTCGATACATTCGAAATGAACCTAATATTGAATATTTTTTGATTTAATTATTTTATTATATATCATATATACTACATAAAAATATTTGCATTATTTAATTTTCTTCGCTCTATATATATATATATCGGGTTCATCGGATTGGGTTGGGTTCAAATTCTCCTAACCGATATCAACCCAATACATACGGTTTGAGGATTATACAACTCGATGGGACATCGGGTTGCTCCGAATTGGGTTATTTCACGTCGGGTTGGATTGAGTTGATCGGGTTTTTGAGCACCCCTAACTACAAGCCCAAGTTCATGTAACCATTTAAAGCCCAAACCGTAGGGCTTTATGAAGTGAGTTCTTATATGAGAGTACAGGTGGCCAAAAATCGGTCCTAGGCGAGGCCCAAATCGGTCTCGGTCCCATTCCAAACAATGTTGTCATAACTGGTCTAGTACCGACCAAAATACTTTGGCCCGATTAAGCTTTACAAGATCTGGTTATGAGGACCGATCCCGGTCCCGAGCCGGGCCCAAATCGGTCCACTTAATTTTTTTATTTTTTTTAAGATATATTTTTTTTTGAAGATTTTGGTCAATCAAATACACTAACGAATACTTTTTTATTATAATTGGAACAATCAAATACCCTAAAAAAATATGTTTCTGTTATAAAGAATTTGGTTAATCAAATATACTTATAGATTATTCAATTAAGACAATTGAATACACTAAAAAAATATATTTTTTAATTATAATACACTTAAAAATACATTTTGCTCTTCAATCAAATAACTTGAAAGATATAATTTAAGTTACATTAAAAAATAACTTTATAAATCAATAAAAAATAAAATATCGGGCCGGTCATATAATCAGTCGCGGTTTAGACCTTGTTTTTGGTGCAATACCGTAACCGGACCGGTTCCAAGTCGGTCCCAAGCTAGGCCGAACCCATTTGACCATTTATGTATGAAAGTATGGGGCAAAATTTCCATAGTAAACTAAGTTCCAACAAATAGTACAAACATATCATTGCTAAAAAAATCAATTTTTAGAGAACATGTTGTAGTTGTGTAAGGGAAAAAACAAAAAAAAAACAAATGTGAGAGAAAAATGTTACATCATACATGAAATACCAATCTACGAGACAATGTACTTAACGCTCATTCTATTTAATCAAAACATATATATCAACCTACATCAAAGTAGCTTTCGGCTTGTTTATCGGCTTGGTATTATTTGAAAACGTCAAATTCATCATAACCAAATAGCTAGCTTGGATTCAGAAACATATAAAACGTTCATAACTAATAATTCAATCTTAAAAATAAGATTTTTTTTGAACTTTGGTTCATTCGGACTCAATTATCAGGCTAAAGTTATATTCAAGATGTCTTAAATATTTTCTTTTAACATAAATTTGATAATAGTGTTTTAAATGTGTAAGCATACATACCACAATCACATGAGAGTTGCACAAATTTGATATCCATTATTTCAATCTTTATTCATTGTCAATTTCATTTACTTAAAGAAGTGAGATTACCCATTACCCACTAATTTGTCATTAAGCAATTAGAGGAAAACCATACTCAATTAGCATAATCATTATTAATTTGATTCATTGAATATAGAACCCTAATGTCAAATCCATATAATTAATTTGATACATTGAATTAATACATTTAACCCTTTTAGTTAAGGTTTTTTCATCCATCCAATGACTAGAAAGAAGTGAAAGGTCTATAATAAATAGCTTGTGTTTTTCTTAATAAAGAAGGAATCACTTTTATTCTATGCTTAATGAGTAGCTAACAGTTGGGTAATCAATTATATATTAATTGGACCAGTCTAGACTCTAGAGGGTGTTTTGTCACTTAACTATGACATTATTACCCCACAAACAAAGATTTAAATACTTTCATTTTCAACCCTTGTCTTTATAAATTTGTCATTTGATGGGTTTTTTTCGAAAACTTCTTTGGGAAGATCTGGAAGCAAGACCCGATCGGGTAGGCGGACTATTGTTGTGGACCTATTGAACCATTGTTGGTATTTTATCGGATAATATACAAATGTAGATTTCGAACTCATAGTATTTAAGTTATTATAAGTATGTCCAAATATAACGATTTGAAGTAACATGTCCCGCAAACATACATTTGTCAATTTGAACTATTTTAAAAGCAAATGTTTTAGGCCATATGAGTTTGTCACAACTTCTTTTTTATTCACCCTTTAATAAAAATTTTGTCATATTATTGCATATAAAAAATATAAAGAGAGTCAGCGTTGAACATGGAAAAATCACAAACACGTCTTTTTTGTTGTGAATGCAATACATACTCGAACCACCAACATCTCTTTTCTTATATCGCAATTATCCATATATAACCAATAATGTTAGTTTATAATTACGGCTTGAATCAACATATATATTTCTCAAATAACAACTAAAAGTTTTGAAATTGTAAAAAACAAGTTGGAAAATTATATATCTAACAAACTTCAAAGATTAAAAAAAAAGATGTTTAATTTAAAAGAGGGGGGAAAAGGGTAAATAAAGAAACATCAAACATGTGATAATAGATAGCTAGATATCACATACATGTGGAACTACACATGCAAGCCAAGACTTGAACTATAATATTGTCACCCATAGAATATCTTCACAAAAACTCAAAGGTCTAACTGTGATTAATGTAAACAGTAAGGTTAAGCTTGGCAATTGAATCAAACAACAAGGGTGAAAAGTGTAATTAAACAACATTATTCTCAGGGTTAGTGAAAAGCTTTACAGCCCTATAAATAAATCCCTTTTAGGGTTAGGATTTGTTAAGAAACCATAGAGAAGACTACCATCATATATACATCTCATTTCTCTTAAGAAATGACCAAGAGACGAGTGGTGTTGAAAAGGGAAGAACCACCACCACCGCCGCCCCCACTATCGCCCCCGTCGATGGATTCAGCTAATTCATCGAACACGATGAGGACCCATGTGAGATATGGTGAGTGTCAAAGAAACCATGCAGCAAACATTGGTGGGTATGCCGTTGATGGGTGTCGGGAGTTCATGGCGGCCGCCGGTGATGATCAGGAGGAGGAAACGGAGGCTTCACTTACCTGCGCCGCCTGTGGCTGCCACCGGAACTTCCATAGAAGGGTGGTGGAGACTGAAGCTGTTGTTTGCAGCAGTGATGATTGGCCACCTTCTTCTTCACCTTAAATTATCAAAGATCTTCAATGGAATCCTACTAAGAACTCCATCAAGAAACACACATCCCCTATTTATACAACAATGTGTATGTGTGTGTTAATTATATGTGTGTGTGTGTGTTTTTGTTTGTCTGCTAGTGTGTATGGTTGTGGTTTTGTCTTTTAGTGTGTGTAAATGAGGGTTGGGTGAGTTAATGTAAAATTAGGTTAAAATTGTTTGTCTTTTCCAAAAATCTTTTGGGGTTTGACATTTCTTCTTCATATGAAGCTTCTTTGGTAAAACTAAAACCCTAATCCAAGTGGCATGGTTTTTCGATTGATCGTACTTAAGTCCCATAATCGCAAATCTTTTTGTGTTTATACATGGTTTAATCGGCTAAATGAACAAACACCATATATATGCATGATCAAGTGATATCGATATATACGTTGATCTAAGACGCATTCCAAGTCAAGAAATCAAGTGAATTTGAAGCTTATCGACAACGTGAAAGATTAAGGTTAATTGTAAAAATGCTACACACAAAAATAGAATATAGAAAACAAGATAATGTACGTTTCGTATGTCTATCTTTCCTATTTAGGAAAGATGGGTTTAACGACAAATGAATGTACCTAACTTAAAAAGATATGAAAGGCTTAAATTAAATGAATTTAGATCATGTCCAACATTTAGCATCAACCCTTCTTTTAATTGTAGCCATTAGAGATAAACTAAAAGCTAGCTAGCATCAACTAATTAGTGTTTGTTTTCTTGAAAACATACTTAAAAGATAAAGAAATTAAATGGGTTGGATTAATTAAGGGTTTAATTTTTGTTAATCTTTTGATTTGTTTGGAGATTAAGGTGATTGAGAGACAAATATTGTATCAAAAAAATCAAGAAATGAATTCGATGGATCGATCATATGGTTAGATATGTGTCATATGGTATAGGAGTGAAGTTAGGTATCAAACATATGAATGTAGGGAACAAACTTTCTGGTATACCTGAAATCGAATCGGGTACATGTCACTTCTAATTTTGTCACAAAGTACATGTTCTTATGGGAATGCTTGTCGAAAAGGACGGAATGATATACACAATTCTCGATCACGCCATTATTAATTACCATTTATTATAACAAATTTGGGTTTATATGACACCTAAAATGTCTAAATGTTTTGATAAAGTGCTTTATAAAACGTAAGTATATAAGGTCAAACTATACAACTATATATTTATAAGTGTTCCAATAGACGTTTTTTAGTGTTTTAACAAGTTTTTTATACTATTTTTAAAATAAAATGTCATATTAACTATTTGAGATTTGTCTTATAAACCCATTTTTTTATAAGAATTTTTTTCAAACATTTTTTTAAAAGGACTAATTTGTTAAAACGTTTAAATACACCCTATAAAATATTATATCACTTTTAGATAGAACGTTTTACAATTTGATCATATAAACTTTAAGATTTAAAAAAACTATATTTAAATCTAGACGTACACAACAATTGTAGCCGTTAAGGTTTAATCATGGCTGATATCTTACAGTCATAAATTGTCAAATGATTAGTCTAAACATAGTTTAGGACATCCTTTAAAAAAAGAACTTAATTGAAAATTAGTTTATTTAACGTTATTTTTTTACAACAAGATGTACATGTACATTGCGGGTTATTAAAGAAAAGATTATGAATATCTATACGTAAGTTGATCATGATTCCATGAATATCGTAACTGTGTTGCAGTTGATCAATGGTTTAATTAGATCATCCAATAACTAATCTATTCGGTTATATGATTTGTACGTATAAATGTTTCAATCTCTTCGATCTATTATAAAATACTTTAATCTATAAAGTTATCATTGTTCTCACTCTCATAAACTTTTCTTAATGTTCTTTTTTTGAACGGCGGGGATACTATAGAAACTAGCAAGAAGCTAGAAAAGACGGATTACATGTGATAGATAGCAAGAAGAGGGTTTTGTAACCAACCCACCCAATTAATGTTACATTTTTTACTCATATTTGTAACCCAAAAGAACGAATGGGTTACAATGCTATCCCACACTTCACTTTCTTAGGCTTAGGGAGCCTAAAAAGAATCCGATTCCGAAAAGACCAAATAACCCATAAAATCGTTAGAACAACCGCCTTAAAGCAAGTCGACTCAATTTTTTTCAAACGCAAAGATAATAACCAACCAATCCACTTCGAATTGGACTTAAACTCTGGAATATCCAAACTCCACCATCGACCAATTTGCTTCCAAACATCCCGAGCCATTTGACAAGAGAAAAACAAATGGCCCACCGGCTCACTCTCCAAGTCGCAAACCGAACATAATAGGGAATGCACATCAATTCCTCTTTTATGAAGGTTGTCTCCGGGACTTTTCTTTATGTGATATGATTATATTTTTATATTGTAATTTTGTATGTGATTTTGTCCCACAATTTTTATCATACAATAAAATTTTGTATTTCTTTATAATATACTTCTTTTAAATAAAAATGGTCAAGAGTTAGTTATTTAAATTAGAGTGAATTGCATTTTTGGTCCCTGTGGTTATATGATTTCTTTGAAAGATGTACCTAAACTTCAATATCTCAAGAAGTGGTCCCTCAGTTTTCAAATTTACTCCAAAAGGAGGACTTGACCACTAACTTTGTTAAAAACCTCAGTTAGAGTCAGGGGCATTTTCGTCCATCTATGTTTTCTTATTTTTTGTAATTTTTTTGTCTGTTTTAGTTTTTTGTAAACACCATGAAATTATAGGGGCCTCTATGCAATTAACTTATATATATATATATATATATATATATATATATATAGGGGTTAAATCATGTGAGAACCAATAAAAGATGGAGAACCGTGAGAACCGATCAAAGCCGTAATTTGGTTTTGATCCTAGGGTTTTAATTAAAAGTTGTTTCACCACATGAAAAAGGGCATAATAGTCATTTTGGTAACCGAGATTCACCACATGAAACACATACTATTTCACCTCATAAAATAAAAACAAAATTTTCATAAGTATGATATTTCATATATATGTTATTTCACCACATGAAACCAAACAATGAATGATATTTCACCATATGAAACCAAACAATACATGTTATTTCACCACATGAAGCCAAACACTATATGTTATTTCGCTAACGAAACCAAACACTGAATGTTATTTCACAAGATGAAACCAAACACTACATGTCATTTCACCAAATGAAACCAAACAATAGATGCTATTTCACTACATGAAACCAAACATAATTTTATTCTATATGTATTTCACCCCATGAATCAAACACAATTTTAGGAAATAAAAAACCCCAAATATGGTTTCTCAAATTCAATCAAAATCAGAAACCCTAGTGATAAATAGTTGAAACTGATCGACTAGTCTTAATGGCTCCACCGTCCACGTATACAAAAAAGTCGCCGGCAACGACATATTTCCCGGCGCAAATTTCCGAACGGAATCACCGATGGCAGCCTCCGCTTGAAACCTAGAGGTCTTCGTTCTTCAACCTGGTTTCGTCATCGGAAACTGTGGTTGCTGATTCCTTAGGTGGCGGTGAAACTAGGATATCAGACGAACGTTCTTCGATGGTAGTCAAACGAAGCCCTTTCTTTGATAGACTTGACGAAACATCACTGCAAGGTTCACGGTTCCTCCATCGATCTCGTCAACACTAGTGGTTTCCAGCGACGAGGATTCAGAAAGGAAAACCAATCGGTGGAAGGATCGAACGGAAACCTATATACTAGTGTGGATCCATGGGGTGGAGAGAACTATGGGATGATGAAGAAGATGAAAAGGATCTGGAAAAAGGAATGAGTGGAAAATGGACGTAAATGTCCTTTTGATTTAGCATATACTCAATAAATGGTTTCAGTTTTAAAGGAAATAACAAAAATGCCATTATGTTTAATGTTCACTGATTAAAATCAATAAACGGCTTAGATTGGTTTTCACGTTTCACATTCTTTTTTCGGTTCTCATTTGATTACCGTCCTATATATATAAATATACACACGCACAAGGACAATATGAGGGGGACCGACCGCCACCGTTCCTGCCTTCAAAACTCCAGCCAAACTCCGACACCGACCACAGATCTCGAACACCCACCTGTCACTCCTTCCTCCATCTTCGATAAACCCCCGTTTTTTTCTCGAACTCCACCTTCTCTCTCCCTGCTCCATCTGAGTTATTTAGATTGTTGTTGTTTTTACTTTATGGTGATGGAATAACATGGTCATTCTGTAATTTCGACTACTTGTCCTCAAAGAGCATATCGATTAGCTTCCTTGGAGGATGTGAAGGTCTGATATATTGGACCACATTGTAGGTTGATAAAGTATGTTACTATAATGAAGTTGTATGTACTAATGTGAAATCCACAACTAAGGTCTAACTAAACTCAGGTTACCAATTAGTTTCGTGTCAAGAAACGAACTTTCGAATAGGTTTGCAAACAGGATTCTGAATCTTTGTTGAGGAAGACAATTGTTTTCTTTTTAAGTTCTCTGGTACTAACCATGATGTCATGTTGCTGCAATATGACGTAAAAATGTTTAAATCCGTGACCTTGTATTCACTGTTCAACGCGTTGCCATATATCTGTTTGAGGATGGGATGGAATGCTTGTAAGAGTTGCAAAAGGTGCAAAAGAACTTGTACAAACTAAATTATATTGCAACCAAAACCTGCTAAGCAAATCAATTACAAAAAGCTATGATTGTATGAAGATTAAGGGTGGTAATGTAAAGAATTTGGGTGAAAAACAGAAACCACAGGTACGAAACCTCTACTGAGAGGAGTTTGAGAGGGGTTTTTTGTCGGAGATGGAGGAAGAAGACGATGATGGATAAGAGGGACGGGGTTAGAGAACATGGATGGGAATGAAGGTTTGGTCGTCGATCACCATCATCGTCCATGTGAAATCGATCGATCACCGTCACGTCCCTGTGGTGGGTGGAGTTTTTTGGTCGCACGTGAAATGATCCGTGAGTAATCGGTTTGTCTCTATAGGTCGAAGATCATGAAATGGTCCCTGCGTCGTTACGTGGACTGGGATTTAAAACTAGGTGCACAGGGAAATCACAAGGACAGGACTTATTAATTGAGAGTTGAGACAGGTGCCATGGTTACGTCTTTGCATCGAAGGGACAATGTTTTTTTTGCACATGGACGAAACCCAAATCCATTCTTCATTGATTAAGCTTCTACTTTTTGGTCGCTGTGGCGATTACCACCGATTCAGAAGAAAAAGAGTGGCAGTGGATGGTGGATGGTTGATCGCCGGAGATGGGACTTCGTCCTTGTGCTTTTTTTACACCGTACACACAAGTGTGTGTACACACACACACACACACACACATATATATATATATATATATATAACTAGAGTTATTTACATATATAGTCCTAAAACTTCAGTGGATTTTACCAAAACAAGGAAAAGCAAAAAGAATTGCAAAATTAGATAGAAAACCTGGTTGGACGAAAATGCCCCTGACTCTAACTGACGTTTTTAACAAAGTTAGTGGTCAGGTCCTCCTTTTGGAGTAAATTTGAAAATTGAGGGACCACTTCTTGAGATATTAAAGTTTAAGTACCACTTTCAAAAAAATCATATAACCACAGGGACCAATAATGCAATTCACTCTTTAAATTATGGCAAACAACTTGTTTTCAACTTGTATTTTGGTCACCAAAGTTTTAGAATATTCACTAAATTAGAACCTTAAACTTTACAAAATGTTTCATATTGAAATTTTGATCAAATTGGTTCTCATTATTTGCATTATATAATCTACAATCATTGGTGTTAATCAACTAATTAGCCTCTTTATCCAAAATGATGTTTTTTTGCATACTTCAAGTTCATAAATGTTGATTTTGAAATCGTTTGACCAAATTGAAGGCGAAAAAAGAAGATAAATATATATATATATATATATATATTAAAACAAAAACCACGTGTGATGACATGGAGACTTCTAAAACCTATAATCTTATTTTTCTTTTTCCTCCGTCATTCTCAATATCCACTCCTATATATTTTTTCTACCAATTTATGTTTTCCCTTTAAATATTTGCATTCAACTCTAAACCATTCATCTCCTTCTATATTAACTCAAATGACATAACTCAAAACCATTAAACACCTCAAACTATTGATCTTCTTTTATGTTAAAGGCTTAAAGTTACATAACTCCAATCTTTGGTTGACAACAAGCTTGGAGAACAACATTTTCAAGAACACTACGTAATCCCAATGAAACCGATGGTTAGTTCTTTGCAACATTTTTAGAGTTTTGATGGCAACAAGGTTCAATGGTTATTTTTATTTTTTTCATGTATTCTTCGAGAAGACTAATACGGGTATGTATTCATTTTGACATTTGTTGAGATTTTAAAGTTTTTTCTTTTCATTTTTGTCTTCTATATTTTCTGAAGTTTCTTTTTTCCAATGATGGAACCGAGGATTTGTTCTTTGCAGGACTCTTACAGTTTTTATGCCATAAAGGTTCGATGATGGAATCTTAAAAGTATTACGATATATGATGTAGCCTCAACAAACTTCAACATGTCATTATCAATTGTGATTTTTTTTCCAAGTATTCTTCGAGAACACTAATCCGGGTATGTATTCATTTTTACTTTTGTGGAGATCTTAAAGTTTTTTTGTCCTCTATATTTTTTAAGTTTCTTTTTTTCCAATGATGGAACCAAGGGTTTGTTTTTTGCAGGGTTTTTAGAGTTTTGATTGCATCAACAGTTTGATGATAGAATCTTGAAAGTATTACAATATTTGATGTAGTCTCACCAAACTTCAACACGTCATCTTTTAAAAGTTATTTTCATTTTTTAAGGTCACTTCGAGAACTAATTTGGATGTATATTTCTTATGAATTTTGTTTGAATTTTAGAGTTTTTTTTAACTTATCTATTCTATATATTTTTTTCAATAGAGCCGATGGTTTGTTTATGACAACGTTTTTAGAGTTTTGATTGACAACAATAGTTTGATAACAAAATCTTGAAATATTACAATCTTCTATATAACCTCATCAAACTTAAATGTATTTTTTATACTTTGTTTACTTATATTTTAAGTTAGAAATCTTATATATATATATATATATATATACCTCTAGTTTTGATTGCAAAAACTTTTTTTCTTTTTTCTTTTATTTTCTATTTACTTAAAAAATATCAAGGCATTGATTATTAAAAAAATTATTATCTTTTTTAATTTAAATAAAAGTTAAATATAAATCAGTTCATATATTATCTTAAAATATATATATAATACTAAAACTTTCATTTTTATTTATCTAATCTCTCATATATATATATATATATATATATATATATATATATATATAGTGTTAGGTTCATTTGAGAAGTCTAAATATTTTGAGAAATGGAGAAGTAAAAAAACACGAGAGTGTTCATATATGACTGTTATATATGAACGTTCATATATGACTGTTATATGAACGTTCATATATGAACGTTCATATATGAACGTTCATATATGAACGTTAGAGTGTTCATATATGACTGTTTATATATGAACGTTCATATATGAACACTCCCGTGTTTTTTTACTTCTCTATTTCTCAAAATATTTAGACTTCTCAATTGAACCCTTCCCTATATATATATATATATATATATATATATATATATATATTTGTTATATTAAATTAAAATCAACTCAAAAAAATTAACATAGTTATAGTAAATGACATTTATCGATTAGATTTAAACACATTTATTTACATTAATTTATAACATGTAAATTTGTATTAATAAAATTTTAATATTTGTTTATATTAGTTATAGACATCATTACTCTTTTAACAATAGAGTATTTCCCTAAAGTAATTTATATTGATGATCAACCAAAATATTTTTATATTATTTATAGACTAAGTTTTTGTTTGCACATTTTTTACACAATATTAGTTATTTAGGTGTACATATGTTCCCTTCTTAAAATAAGTCAGCAAACGTACCATCCTGTTTTCAAATGAAAAAAACTTAATGAAGGTCATCGATTATTGATAACTCTCATTTTTTAGAGTTATTTATCATCCTTTTTCTAGGAATTATCCCACTTTTATACCTATTTTGCTCCTATCCCTTTCATTTGGTCAAAAATGTGATAAAGAGTGATAAATGTACCAAAAGATTAATTTTTGCAAATTTTGCTGAAAACTGTCCCACTGTGACCAAATGAACATCCCACTGTGAGCATCAACGGTCCACTTCTTTCCATCGATGGGCAAAGCAATTGCCTGGGCAACAACAATGTTATTTTAAGCTGAATCATGGGTTGAAATCCCTGAAAATCTGGAGTAAGGCATGCCTTGGTCATTATCCACAAGTTTGAAGAGAATTTTATTCATTGGGTATTGCACCTTGTGGAACTATAAATAGAGACTTAGGGCCTCTTCATTTGAATCATCTTGTAACAACTGAACCATTTCATATTACTGCACTTAGAAGCTCTCCAAGTTTCTTAAAATCTTGGAGTATTGTAGTTTTATTTTACTTGTAATTGTAATTGTAACATCCCAAAATCTAAACATGACAACATGGCATTAAATCATAAACATTACAAAACTGGGTCCCAAAATTTCATAACATCAATCTCGAACTAAGGTTGGCGGAAACAACCTATTCACAACTGAGAATAATCTAGCTTCTACAAGTGGCACTTGCACTGTCTCTAGCTGCATCGGTGCTCTATCTTGCTCTTGCACACTTACCTGAGCCTCCTACTATTTGCTTACCTGAAAGGGTTTTAGTTTTGAAAAGTGAGGGTTAGACCATGAGGTCTAGTGAGTTTCCTCCATAATCAGTGTACATCAACATTATAAAATCACTTTATAAAAATCTTAACATTTTTCCACATAAGCATCAATCATGGTACTGCACGGTGTTTAAGGATCGCATAGCAAACCGCGATCGGGGCCCAAGCAGACTCCCCTCTCGACTCATATCGGGGCCCAAGCAGACTCCCCTCTATCCGAGTAGGAAGGAAACGAATTCCCTCCTACAAGCTCATCACATATCCGAGTAGGAAGGAAATGAATTCCCTCCTACAAGCTTAGCACAATGCCCAAGGGATCGTCGGATCCCGAGGTTCTCAGATCCCACTGTGCAGACCGACTTCACATAACATACACATCACATAACGTCAATCACAGTGTGAAATCAATGCACCTCATTTCATATTGCTAAAAGCCATCCTTTAAAATAAAACGTGCATTTCATGGAGGACATGCGTAACAGTTGTAAAACCGTTCATACTCGTAAACGAACCATAATCAGAAAACATTCGACTTTCATTTAATTAAAAATCATGTAAAATAACATGGCATTTCTACATAATCATTTTCTTTGGAAAACATATAGAATCACGTATTGTAGTTAGAAAAACTCACTTGGCGCTTTAGCAAACTTCCTAATCACGCGTCTCGTTCCGAACCGCTCTTACACCTAAAGCATACCGTAACATTTAAATCAGTGACTACTCGACTATGATCTTAGACCTTTCTTCAATACGAACTTAATTAAATAATTTGAATTATTAACTACATACTGGGCCCTTTTTAAATAATGACGAACCTTAAAATAAAGCTAAGCCCAATATACCTCTAAGTCCAAAGGAAAATAAATGATCTCTCGGCCCATCATTAACTTTCGGCCCAACATACAATTCGGTCCACGCTCCTACAAGGGCTCCAGAGTACACATAAGTGAGTTCCGGTACATACCGGTTCCGAAATTACTCCAAGTTCCGGTATTCTTAAGGTCCCGGAGTCCCTCATGGGATCCGATATACGCAGCTCCCGGAATCCCTTACGGGTTCCGGTATTTCAACTTCTGGTAAACCGGTTCCGGTAACAACAACCTCCGGAAACCCCTTTATGGGTTCCGGTATCCAAAGGAGTTCCGATATTTCGACTTGCAGAACCCAAAACCCTTAACCCTCCTTAATTAGTTCTAACATTGGTAATTTCTAGCATTACCTCATCTCATAAATCGATACAAGCTACATTTTAACTTCAAAACCCACCCTTAATTTCATTTACCAATACTTGATTAAGGGTTTAAAAACCCATTGCCGTTCTTACTCCGATTACACAGTTCGAACCTAGGGAAAACTCAGTAACATTATAAACCTAACAACTGTGCAAGAAAAGAAATAAATGGGTCGAATTCTTACCAATTTGGAGTTTGTTGCTATCCATAAATCGATGCCAATCAAATTTTTCTCGTTCTTGCTTGCTCCTCTCTTACGCCGCCAACTCCAAGATAATACTGAACATTTAATGCTAATCTAGGGATCCTCTCCAATATATATCTTTCAAAAATTGCAAGAAGGGTCCCTTAACATAACTTTCATATCTTACACATTAGCCACTGAACTTTTAATATATAAACTAGAAATTCGGGTTGTTACAACACTCCCTCCTTAAAAGAATTCCGTCCCCGGAATTCCTCAGCCACAGCTCATCAACCGTCCCTCACATTCTCACCAGTTAACCACTTCATACTTTTACGTAACTAAGAGTAGGAACCTACAAACCCATCGTTGAAGTGTTCACCTACTCGAATTAAACTTATCCTGAAACACATCAATTCTTCGCTGATTGCCATGATCGTTCAGTCATAAAAAACATAACACCGGTTATCCTCACTCAACTGGGAGGAGTAACCATGGTCGCACCATACTATTCTCAAATTCTTAACGTTGACCAATCAATTCGTCTGAACATTTCTCACAACATTGCTAACTTAACTCATTCAACTGCCTTATCCACTTCTTTCCTACATAAAACATACACAATTTCCTTCCTCAATACGCTTTCCAGAGGTTTGCACACTTATCGATGGCGACTTACACGCTACTCCACCTTTCGGTGTTACAGTCAAGCTTACAACCTCCAACCTACTCACTTGTTCTGACATACTATCTTTACCTCCCCACGTTAGCGTGGAGCACTGCCCACCAACATTACTTGCCCCTTTCTTCCGACAATTCCCAAGCTGAAAATACTTTCTCATTATTGTACATAACCAAACGGTTGCACTAAAATTCTAACTTAAAGCATTCAACCAAATCACCTCGAACTGACACCAGTGTTTGCTGTTACCACACATTCTTTGATCTTCAACTATTACCTTCTCGGATAATCCTTTCACCCATAAGAAACAATTCTCATTCTTTAAAGATTTCGCATCTACTACATCACATTTTGATTAACCCATCCCTCATCTTCTTTAGACTTACTGTGATCTCAAGAATATATACTTACTTAGCGACTCTAACAACCAAAAACATTTGGTTTCTCCTTTGGGTAACTATCCACCACCACTCCGTCATTCTATCCCGAACATAATCATATCACAACGTCAACTTACACCCTACGTGCTCCAACAACCTGGTTAACAAATCGTACACCTCATCCGAAACCCCCAAAAGGATTCTATTTGATGCTTCCTCTCTCTCTAACATCACATCACTACGACACTAGCTGGCACATTTAGCTTGACGATTACTGTCACTACACATCCGTACACCCTTTGCCCAAAACATCACACTGCAGGCCAGATCTCTCATGGTCATTCACACAATTCAAACTTGCCTTCATAATCTCCTGCATGAAAATCGAGCCTATCTCTCTACTTTGTCCTTCCCCAACTCTAGTTGAACTACAACTCACGAGTTCCCATTTAACTCAAACATAATCATTCTTGCTAGTTCTTTACGATCCGAACCCCACTTAGACAGGGCACAATCCCTCACTGATCGCTCTAATCTACACACTCACTTCGTTTGTGCTACATACCTCATCCTTCTACGGACTCTCCATATCTCGTGAATATAACGCTTATCCAAAACAACAGTCTCTCACTAACTTAACACCCTTACAAGGTGTTCTACCAACTTTCACTCTTCTGGTTCAAGTCTTCGGCCTCAACCATCTTACCCATCTGTTGACTTCAACGTCAATAGTCAATTTGTAACTACTTTCTTAACCTATTCTTTAACATGGGTTCCTTACGGAACCTATTCCTTCCAACATATCATAATCAACGTCATAATCTGTCGTCCTCATTCCCACAACTTACTCATGTAACACCAAAATTACAAGATCACCTTAAGACTCATATCCCACGCCGTGGACGTTTCATTTCTGCCTCACAACACTACTCACAATGAGTTGCTAAAACCAACACCTTAATGACTCCTAGTCCTCCCTCCGGACACCATCGTCCCTCGACAACTGTCTTTCCAGTCACCGCACAAGGGTACGGTCCCTAATACAACCGATACCAAGGTCCACTTCCGATTCTACCACTGTTCACCTCTCCCTTTGAACACAAACACTAAAACTACACACATTCTTCCTTGATTTATCCGACACCTTTCCACTCTTGGAGCTCTTCCTTAGCTTAAAATGTAATACTCTACGACCTAGTGAGTTCATAGCCTTCATGCATGACAATGCAGTAAATAAATCATTTCACACTTTTTATCATTTTAAAGAAACAACACTTGGAAACAACTTGGGTACACACAACCCCAACATTCTCATAACTCCATTGCCCTGCCCAACGATCTCGAGAATCGTTTGCATGCAACTTTCGTAAAATTTAATCTTACTCCACCAAAATATGTCGTTACGACAGAAATATTAGATGAAAATCTTTTCATACGACACAATTCTGAAAGGAATTACCGACACAAAGTAAACCAGTCTGTTTTCACACTTATTTATATAACTTCAACATGTCACTACTCATTTTGGTTATAAAAGTTTTGCATTCAAACGTTCTTATCATGAAAAGGGTGGAATAAATTGTAAATCGTAAACCTCAAGACTTCATTGTGCGATGTAAATGGATTTGCATTTTTCTCTAAAATATACGCTTGCACATGCCGACTCATATCCGGTCAAATTGATATTTACACATTTACTTTACTTACGAAAAGTCTCATGTACACTTATACGAACTCAATGCATGAAACTCTACTTGCACGTGAAGGCTACTCACTCAAACAAGGCCAACCGCTTTACTCACGTAACTTATCCTTGACACTCTACCTTCGACCAATGGTCGCCTTCCCGGTCATGCAATAACTTGTTGTACGTACGTTCCACATTTCACTTACTCAACCATTTCATACTATTTTTGTTTTGATCGACTATCTCATTTTCTATTTCTACATGCTTTCCATTCACTATAGGTATCTTATTTCATTGACCCTTCCATTGAAAGCTCGACAAGAAGTCAGGACTCCATTGACACTTTCAAGATTTCTACCCTGTCCTTCCTTACCATCCCAACTGATCTACCCCACGATCTCTAGAACTGGGACTCTCCTGAAACAGGAGTCTTACTCAAAATCAATCCTTCATCCTTTTCGAATCCACGAAGATCTACCTCTAGACGACTCATAACATTCTAAACAACATTTCGTCTCTTCGATGTATACATACATCACATCATAAATGACCTCTCAAGAACCTTCCCCAACAAAGGGGTCTCAGTCTATCCCTCAGGGATCTTGCTTACGTTCCAGATTACTGGAACACGACATATAAACTAGCTTAAGACTACAACTTCGGAATAACAAGGCATGTCAAGCACATACATGTACCTGTAAGTTCACAATTACACTGGCCAGGTGTAATCCCAAGATTACCATACATGACTGTCCTCGATACCCTCTTAGTCCTACATCTACAATAGTGCCATCCTAACGCATTTCCTGATCCTATATTAGTTCCCTCCTAACGCATTTCCTGATTCTCAGTTGTAATCTCTACTCCAAAGTTTAAGTTTAGGCCCGTCCGGTCACCTAAATCCCTTAAACTATGGCTCTGATACCATTTGTAACATCCCAAAATCTAAACATGACAACATGGCATTAAATCATAAACATTACAAAACTGGGTCCCAAAATTTCATTACATCAATCTCGAACTAAGGTTGGCGGAAACAACCTATTCACAACTGAGAATAATCTAGCTTCTATAAGTGGCACTTGCACTGTCTCTAGCTGCATCGGTGCTCTATCTTGCTCTGGCACACTTACCTGAGCCTCCTACTATTTGCTTACGTGAAAGGGTTTTAGTTTAAAAAAGCAAGGGTTAGACCATGAGGTCTAGTGAGTTCCCTCCATAATCAGTGTACATCAACATTATAAAATCACTTTATAAAAATCTTAACATTTTTCCACATAAGCATCAAGCATGGTACTGCACGGTGTTTAAGGATCGCATAGCAAACCGCGATCGGGCCCCAAGCAGACTCCCCTCTCGCCTCATATCGGGGCCCAAGCAGACTCTCCTCTATCCAAGCAGGAAGGAAACAAATTCCCTCCTAAAAGCTCATCACATATCCGAGTAGGAAGGAAATGAATTCCCTCTTACAAGCTTAGCACAATGCCCAAGGGATCGTCGGATCCCGAGGTTCTCAGATCCCACTGTGCAGACCGACTTCACATAACATACACATCACATAACGTCAATCACAGTGTGAAATCATTGCACCTCATTTCATATTGCTAAAAGCCATCCTTTAAAATAAAACGTGCATTTCATGGAGGACATGCATAACAGTTGTAAAACCGTTCATACTCGTAAACGAACCATAATCAGAAAACATTCGACTTTCATTTAATTAAAAATCATGTAAAATAACATGGCATTTCTACATAATCATTTTCTTTGGAAAACATATAGAATCACGTATTGTAGTTAGAAAAACTCACTTGGCGCTTTAGCAAACTTCCTAATCACGCGTCTCGTTCCGAACCGCTCTTACACCTAAAGCATACCGTAACATTTAAATTAGTGACTACTCGACTATGATCTTAGACCTTTCTTCAATCCGAACTTAATTAAATAATTTGAATTATTAACTACATACTGGGCCCTTTTTAAATAATGGCGAACCTTAAAATAAAGCTAAGCCCAATATACCTCTAAGTCCAAAGGAAAATAAATGATCTCTCGGCCCATCATTAACTTTCGGCCCAACATACAATTCGGTCCACGCTCCTACACGGGCTCCGGAGTACACATAAGTGAGTTCCGGTACATACCGGTTCCCGAATTACTCCAAGTTCCGGTATTCTTAAGGTCCCGGAGTCCCTCATGGGATCCGGTATAAGCAGCTCCCGGAATCCCTTACGGGTTCCGGTATTTCAACTTTCGGTAAACCGGTTCCGGTAACAACAACCTCCGGAAACCCCTTTATGGGTTCCGGTATCCAAAGTAGTTCCGATATTTCGATTTGCAGAACCCAAAACCCTTAACCCTCCTTAATTAGTTCTAACATTGGTAATTTCTAGCATTACCTCATCTCATAAATCGATACAAGCTACATTTTAACTTCAAAACCCACCCTTAATTTCATTTATCAATATTTGATTAAGGGTTTAATAACCCAGTGCCGTTCTTACTCCGATTACACAGTTCCAACCTAGGGAAAACTCAGTAACATTATAAACCTAACAACTTTGCAAGAAAAGAAATAGATGAGGTCGAATTCTTACCAATTTGGAGTTTGTTCCTATCCAGAAATCGATGCCAATCAAATTTCTCTCGTTCTTGCTTGCTCCTCTCTTACGCCGCCAACTCCAAGATAATACTGAACATTTAATGCTAATCTAGGGATCCTCACCAATATATATCTTTCAAAAATTGCAAGAAGGGTCCATTAACATAACTTTCATATCTTACACATTAGCCACTGAACTTTTAATATATAAACTAGAAATTCGGGTTGTTACAGTAATTTATGCTCACAGTGAGCTGCTGTGGGCATTGTTTTTAATTTTATGTACTTAATCTTTTCGTATTCAGCTATGTTTTTATCTTTAATTATGAGCTAAGCACCCCTTGGGTGTGGGTGTGATCAAACTTGAGACTAGTAAGAACACTTGGGTGTGGCCATCGTTACTAACTCTCGAGATTGGTAACTTTAGTCGGGACTTAAACTCAACGCGAATAAGCCGATCACTTTGAAGTGTTAATATTAGATCTTGACCTCGAGAGGGGCGGATTTGAAATACGGCTTAAGTGATGCACAAAGATTTGAGAGAGTCTTTGATAACCACGCTGAGAGACGGGTTTTGTATGATTTATTAAGGTTCAAACACCACTCGAGATTTATATCACAAAGAGATCTGGGTATAAATCTCCATATTGGTAGAACTTGACGTTTAGGGTCAAACTTATTTAAATCGGCAAGATCGAGAGTCGGTAATGATGGACACTTTATGGAAACTTTGTAGGGCCGGTTTATAAAATTCATCATTTCGAGAGATCGGGCTTTTTATAAACATTTCGTTCTACAAAGCAACTAACCATTTGTTACTACGTAAATCTCAAGGAAAAACACACACATGCCCATTTTTAATATTTAAGAGTTACATTTTAATTTCTAAGCATTTCACCAACAAAACAATATTTTTCACAACCCGAGACTTGTGCAAGAAGTTCGTGTAATTCTCTGATTCTCAGTAGTTCAGTCCCTGTGGATACGACACTTGGTAAATACTTACCACCTTTATTACTTGTAGCGATCCCTTTGTTGGTATATACTTGTGCCTTCATTGTGGAATTATTGTACCCATATTTTGGATACACGATATTTTTCTACCAAGTTTTTGGCGTCGTTGCCGGGGACTGGCGCGATTTTACATTATGAGATATTGAATAATACTTGAGCCTGTGTGACTTGTTTCAAAAACAAAATCTTAGTGTTGTATGCCAAGGTTGCAACACGGAGAACTTTTACCTCTTGATAACAAAATCGAAAGAACTATTGCAAGACGTAGAAGAGGTAATCGGCAAACCCCACCTTTAAACCGAAACATGTATGCCGCTGAAGGTGGTGCTCCCGCCACCTCCGCCGGTTGAAACAACAGTATGTATTGCCGATAGTAAAGATAGAAAGATAAGGGACTATGCAACGCCCGAATTTGAACAATTAAAGTCGGGAATTATTAGGCCCATCATGAATACGCAAGCTTTTAAACCCGAACCCGTAATGTTCCAAATGATCCAAGCAATGGGTCAGTTTGGGGGATTACCTTCGGAGGATCCACACTCACACTTAAAATCATTTATAGAAATGACGGATCATTTTCGTATTACCGGTGTAACTCCGGAAACCTTAAGGTTGACACTCTTCACTTACACATTAAGAGATAGAGCTAAAGCCTGGCTAAATTCACAACCACCCGAATCTATTGATACTTGGCCGAACTTGGCTGAAAAGTTTTTATAGAAATATTTTCCTCCAACAAGAAACGTCAAATTTAGGCACGATATCATGAATTTTCGACAAGAGAGTGATGAAGCAGTTTCGAATGCTTGGGAAAGATTCAAAGATTTACTTAGAAAATGTCCTCATCATGGAATTCCCCATTGCATCCAATTAGAAGCATTTTATAATGGTCTTTCTAATGCTGCAAAAATCATTCTCGATGCTACGGCTGGTGGTGCTTTTGTCTCAAAAACCTATAACGAAGCATTTGACATTTTGGAAAAAGTTGCTAACAATAATACAGAATGGTCAAATCCTCGTGCCATCACCACACAAAATGCATCGGGAGTTCATGAAATTGATGGCATCACTTCTTTAAATGCACAAATTGTATCTTTGACTAATTTGGTTAAATAAAATTTAAACATTAATGGAGAGAAAAGCCAAGTGCAAGCCATGAATCATATGGGAAATGAAATATGTGCATTTTGTGGAGAAAATCATTCTTTTGAGAACTGTCCAGGAAATCCCGTTTCAGTAAACTATATAGGAAGTAACGCTAGAAATACCCCATTTTCCCAAACATATAATCCGAACTGGCGAAATCATCCTATTTTTTCATGGGCAGGAAATCCGGGACTTCAACCTCCCGATGTTCAAGTCCAAAATCGACCATCAAATCCCCCGGGATTTCAGCAAAACCGTCCTCCTAATTTTCAACAAGGACAATCCTCACAATCACATGCACCAAGGCAACAACATGCATCGGACAGTAACGGTTCACTCGAATCATTACTTAAAGGTTTTATAAACCAAACCAATGCAACCTTGAGAGGGTTTGAAACGCAACTCGGTCAATTTGCCGCCGAGCTTAAAAATAGACCACAAGGGACTTTGCCTAGTGACATCGAGAACCCTAAGGGACCACACAAGGAACATGTCAAGGCCATAAGTATAAGATAAATGAATGTCGATGAATTGTGTCAAATTGAAAAATCATTTTCTACACCTCTCGTGCAAAAAGATTCACATCTCTTTGATCGGGAAAATTTTCTAGGATTGTTCTCTTCTACTGAAAAAACACAAAATCCAGTTTCTGTTTTTCAAACAGCAGAACCGTCCAGTTTGGACAAAAATTCTGCACAGCGTGCCCACAGTGGGAAGACTGTGCCCACACCCGCCAAAGCAAAAATTAAACCAGATCTGCGTGAGTTGCCTTTTCCTGAAAAATTGAAGGCGAAAAAGATGGATGCTCAGTTTAAAAAGTTTTTAGACGTTTTAAACAACTTCACATTAACATTCCTTTGGTAGAAGCTCTCGAGCAAATGCCAAGTTATGTTAAATTTTTAAAAGGCATCTTGAATAAGAAAAGAAGACTTGAAGAGTTTGAAACCGTTGCTTTAACTAAGGAATGTAGTGCAATTCTCACTTGTAAAATTCCTCCAAAACTAAAAGATCCAGGTAGTTTTACTATCCTGTGTTCCATCGGAGGACAAGAAGTGGGACATGCATTATGTGACTTGGGAGCATCCATAAATCTCATGGCTTTATCTGTTTTTCAAAAATTAGGAATTGGTGAAGTTCGACCCACCACAGTCACTTTACAACTCGTGGATAGATCTGTGTCTTATCCGAAAGGGAAAACCGAAGACATTTTGGTAAAAGTCGATAAATTTATCTTTCCGACCGATTTTCTTGTTTTGGACTACCAGGCAGACAAAAATATTCCCATCATTTTAGGAAGACCTTTTCTTGCGACCGGACGAACCTTGATAGACGTCCAAAAAGGTGAGCTGACTATGAGAGTAAACGACCAACAAGTAACTTTCAACGTTTTTAAGTCATTAAAATTCACCGGTGATTTAGAAGACTGTTCCGCCATAGGTACTTTAGGTGATGAATTTGATCTAAGCCTAGAAGACTCACATGATGAATCAATTATAGGCTTTGATAATGACATTTCGGAAGAAGAATTGATTATTAATGAGATGCATTTGAGCATTTAGATGCATTTGAGCATTTAGATTTTAATGACCGACCTACACAAATTGCCATCAATTATTAAGGCCCCAGAGTTGGATTTGAAACCTCTCCCTAGTCACCTTAAGTATGATTATCTCATGGAAGAAGAAAAATTACCCGTAATCATTTCTTCCAAGTTAAGTAGTTGCCAAGAGAAAAAAGTTATTGAAATTATTGAAAAATCACAAGAGAGCCATAGGATGGACTTTAGCGGACATTAAGGGGATTAGCCCATCTCTTTGCCAACATAAGATTATTTTGGAAGAAAATAGTATTGGCAAAGTGCAACCACAAAGGCGATTGAATCCCATCATGAAAGAGGTCGTTAAGAAAGAAATCTTGAAGTGGCTTGATGCGGGTATTATTTACCCCATTTCAAGTAGTGGGTGGGTGAGTCCGGTGCAATGTGTTCCTAAAAAGGGAGGTACCACGGTCATAACAAACGAGAAAAATGAACTCATTCCAACTAGGACCGTCACCGGGTGGAGAATATGCATGGATTATAGACAATTGAACCTAGCCACGAAAAATGATAATTTTCCTTTGCCTTTTATAGACCAAATGCTAGATCGATTGGTCGGAAAGGAATTTTATTGATTTTTAGATGGATACTCGGGCTATAATCAAATCCACATAGCTCCCGAGGATCAAGAAAAAACAACTTTCACGTGCCCGTTCGGAACTTTTGCTTTTCGGCGAATGCCCTTTAGTTTATGCAATGCTCCCGCAACGTTTCAACGGTGTATGATGTCTATTTTTTCGGATACAATGGAAGTTGTTATGGACGATTTTTCTGTGATTGGTACTTCATTTGAAAATTGTCTTGAAAATTTGGAAAAAAAAATTGAAAAGATGTGAAACACACGATTTAATTCTTAATTGGGAAAAATGCCATTTTATGGTACGAGAAGGAATCGTGTTGGGTCACATGGTTTCAAAGAGAGGTTTAGAAGCTGATAAAACTAAGCTTGAAGTAATAATGCAATTACCCGAACCCACTTCGGTTAAAGGCATTAGAAGTTTTTTAGGACATGCCAGATTTTATCGTCGATTTATAAAAGATTTTTCAAAAATTGCAAAACCGCTTTGTAATGTGTTGCATGTCGATCAAACTTTTGATTTTACTCCTGAATGTAAACAAGCTTTTGAGACAATAAAAGAAGCTCTTGTGACAGCACCCATAGTTATAGCCCCGGATTGGACAATAACTTTCGAGGTAATGTGTGATGCAAGTGATTGGGCTGTGGGTAGGGCTGTAAACGAACCGAACGTTCAGCGAACCGTTCGTGAACTGTTCGGCGGAAAGTTCGTTTATGTTCGTTTATTTAATAAATGAACGAACATGAACACGTTTTTTTGTTCGTTTGGTTAAAATGAACGAACATGAACAATGGTCTCGTTCGTTCATTTATGTTCGTGAACGTTCGTTCATTTATGTTCGTTAATGTTCGTTCGTTTATGTTCGTTTATGTTCGTTTACGTTCGTTTATGTTCGTTTACGTTCGTTTATGTTCATTTATGTTCGTTTATGCTTGTTTATACATAAACATATTTATATAATATGAAATTAATGTGTAAAATCATCAAGTAAATTGATCTTTTAGAATTTATTTTTCATACCTCCTAAGTTAACCCAGTTTTTCATTTTGTTAAGGTATTTTTTACGAACGGAATGATGAGTATGGTGGGTTTTTTTGTTCATTTGGGTTCGTTCGTTTATGTTCATTTAAGTTCGTTCGTTTATGTTCATTTAAAGTCGTTCGTTTACGTTCGTTTATGTTCATTTAAGTTCGTTCGTTTACGTTCGCTTATGTTCATTTAAGTTCGTTCATTTACGTTCGTTTAACTCTTAATGAACGAACATAAACGAACACGAACAAACAAAAATTCTTAACGAACGAACATGAACACAAAAAATCCCGTTCGTTTACCGTTCGTGTTCATTCGTTTGTTCGGTTAAGTTAAACGAACGAACATGAACAAGCCTCCGTTCGTGTTCGTTCGGTTCGTTTACAGCCCTAGCTGTGGGTGCCGTCTTGGGACAAAAGAAAAACAAAATCTTCCATCCCATCTACTACGCAAGTAAAACCCTTATCGAAGCTCAAATAAATTATACAACAACCGAGAAGGAGTTACTTTCCGTAGTATTTGCCTTTGATAGATTTTGATCCTACTTGATTGGCACAAATGTTATCGTTCACACAGACCACTCCGCTATTAAATATCTCTTTAATAAGACCGATGCAAAACCATGACTTATTCGGTGGGTTCTTCTTTTGCAAGAGTTTGATATTGAGATAGTTGATAGAAAGGGTGTTGAAAATCAAATAGCAGATCACCTTTCTAGAATCGAGATGGAAGTGTCAAGTGGTGGAAAACACGACATTAAAGAGATTTTTCCGGATGAAAGTATTTTGGCAATAAATCATGTTGATAATGATCTTCCTTGGTATGCGGATATCGTGAACTATCTTGCAAGCGAATCCGTCCATACCAATTGAATGGGCAACAATTAAAGAAATTTCTCCATGATTGCAAACACTATTTTTGGGACAATCCTTTTTTGTATAAATTAGGAGCGGACCAAGTTTTGAGAAAATGCGTCTCGAATCTTGAAATGAAAAATATTTTACGAGTCTGTCATGCTTCGCCATACGGAGGCCATTTTGGTGGTCAACGTACGGCGGCAAAATTTTTGCAAAGTGGATTCTTTTGGCCCACGTTATTTAAAGATGCTTTCGAGTTTGTCAAAAGTTGTGATCAATGGCAAAGGACGGGAAATTTGTCCCAACGAAACGAGATGCCTTTAAATAATATTTTAGAAGTCGAACTTTTTGATGTTTGGGGCATCGATTTCATGGGCCCATTTCCTATGTCCTTCCATAATCAATTTATTTTGGTGGCCGTTGATTATGTTTCAAAATGGGTGGAAGCCATCGCTTGTCCGAAAAATGACGCTAAAATAGTAATTAATTTTCTTCATAAAAATATCTTTGTTCGTTTTGGAACTCTGGTCGGGATGAAATGTAACCCCAAAAAGGCTACAGCAACTAGCAAACCATGCAAGTATACATGTTCTACTAGTGTCGTCCAAAAACAAGTAATAATGGTAAGTAATACCAGATATCGTACCTCAGGGACTTTTAAAGCAAGAAGTGTAACAACAAGTTGATTCTCAAAGCTGGATTTTGGTAACAAGATTTTTAGTAACTGAAAGCAAAGTACTGAAAGATAATAACAAGAAATTAAAGATAGTATGGGTGCAAGATCAGGTTGGATTTGGGCTAACAAAGTGCTCAGGACATTGCTATAACAAGCACAGGAGTGCTGCAGCAAAGTCTCCTCAATACTACTGAATTGAATGGCCTTCCAAGGGAAGTTCAAATTAGACTTTTTACGTAGGGTGGGCACTTAGTAAGTGCAACAAGAACCTACTAGTCGGATCTTACCTTTCTTTCCATATAGTTTCTCAACCCAAAGGATTGAAGCAACTCTTTATAGTCTCTATAACACACCCAACATAAACACTTGCGTTGTCTCCATTTTGAGTCCAACTCATCCAAATAGAATAACACTCGTCACTTTGTCAAAGACTATAGGATGAAGCATTCATGTTGTTTATAAATAGTAAAGCAAAAGATTAATACAAACAAATGCCCAAAGACACTTGGCTTAATCTGCCAACCTTCACTCACACCCACACTATGGTGTTTAGCCTACCATACTGGAATGTAAATGCTTAAATGTAAATGACATGTATGTAAATGACGTAATGTAAGTGCAGAAAGTAAAGAAAGCTGTAAAGGTTGCTATAGCAACAGACAGAATCGGAAAATGACTTGTAACTAAAAGATTGCAATTGAAGTTTAAAGTACCTAGAGACAAAGCTTAGAACAAGCTTTGTTCCAGTAGAAGCTCTCCTCAAATGAAATACAAACTAAACTATTTATATTAGAGAGCAAGGAATCAAAAGATGCTTAGAAAGTACAAAAGTGGTTATACCCATTGGGTAATAACCAAGCATCTACGTACAACATAAAGTAAAAGCATATAAAGTCTATCAAAGGAGCATCTTCAGGAGCATCTTTCAGGGGCATCTTCCAAGGGCATCTTCCAGGGTTGACTTCAGCCCAATGGAGTACAAAAAGATGCCTGAGATCTTCTTTCAACAAAATAAAATCGTCCAACTTGATTGAGCCAATGCCTGTCAATATCACTGCTGTAGCATCCCCTGCTGTAGCAACATAGAATTCAGCAACAATTCACCAAAAAGATAGGATTAATCCATAAACTACATCCTAGCTCCATTCTAAAGAAAAGGTGTAAAATAAGACTAAAAGACTCAATATCTAATTGGGAAAGTTGTAAAATAAGGTAAACTAAAGTCCTAAATGGGTATAAAAGAGTATATAAATACACTCTTATCATACCCCTACACTTGAACTGTTGCTTGTCCCCAAGCAACCAAAATGACAACTAAAAAAATGACTCAAATGAGAAATTGAAAATAATTTAAAAAGGTGAAAATGAAAAACTAAACAGATTATGAGATTTGGAAACCACAACAGGACCATAGCCACACATAATTTTGTGTTCATCCCTCATCATTCACTCAATCCCATAAGCCAATGACACATTTCCTATTGTTAGACATTAAAATCTTGTGAATTCAGAATCTTTAGGACTTTTTTGGTTGATTTGGATTTGTAGCACAAAGTGTTCTTTCATCCTCCAAGTCTTTTATCTATAATGTACAAACAGTGTATATGCTATGCATATTTTTACTGTTTTATCTGTTTTGACTTTGGACACCACTGATTCATTCTTTGATATTTTTTTTGGAGCAATGTTCTGCCCTATGGGCTGTTTTTGTGCTCATGAATCAGTGTACCTTCCCCCACACTTGCAAATGTCAATGTCCCCATTGAGACAGTAATCTTTATGGCTTAAGGGTGCAAAGGGTATAGGTGGCTTGTGTATGTGAAAGGATGGCCTAAGTCATTTTCTAAAAACACAAGGATGTCTGTTTGCTTCCCAGGTGGATGAGCATGGTTCTAGTTTTGAGGATTGAAAAGGAATGTGTATCATCAAAATTACCATGGGATGTAGTTTGTGATGGTTCCAATCTCATAAGACTCAAAACATACAGACTCAACAAATTCCCAGACTCCAAAAACTAAAAATCAAAAATTAAAAACTACTAATGGAGCTAAGGTATAGAAATGGACCTGCCTACTCTTTGGGAGTAGGTTTTGCTGCAGCACTGGGGATGAACTTTTCTACCTCCTTCTGCAGCTCTTCTGGATACAGACCAATGCTGGCATACTCCTCTGGATTCTCCATTGCCTACTTGGTTTCCATGACTCCCTCTCTTACCATTTGGTATTGCCTGTGTAAAGAAGTGAGCTTTCTGTCGTGTTGAGCAGCCTTATCCTGTTCTTTCAAACAGGCCAGCAGTTTCTTCTCACTCTCCACAATCTTGGCTTCCATATCTGTCTTTTGTTTGGCCAAGAGGGTCATCCACATCAAGTCCCTCTCTTTCAGCTTAGTTAAGAGAGTTTCCTGGTTGTTGGCAATCTGCTTGGCTAGGTACACAAAGGATTTGGCTTCAAGCTGGTCTTCTATTGGGACTGAATGGGGTTTATTTGGTTGTTGTGATCTTTTGGAACTACCTGCAGCAGTTGCTGCAGCAATGGCATTCTGCTTCATTGCTTTCTCTGCATTCCTCATCACTCTCTTTACTGTCTGGGTTTCTATCACAACTTTTCCTGATACAATTTCATCTGTGGGAAAGGTTTTTACTTTGGCTCTAAGGAGTAGGGAGTTGATTAGGGCCGGATGCCAAAGGTCTCCCTTTGTCTTCTCAACACATGACTTGATGCTTTTGCACACAGCTTCCCCCACGCTGAATCTTTTACCACTCATGATACAATACAGTAGTATCATTCTTTCAAAGATCAGACTTGTATCATGGGTTGTGGGCTGGAGTGTGTACCTCAGAAAATAGAACCAAAAGCTGACCTCGGGCAAGAGGTCCTTGCTATGCATTGTTCTGAATAACCTGTTCTTCCAGGAAGCACCAGGTTGAGCAATGGTGCTCAACACCTTCCTTGCTTCTTCTTCTGTGGCCTTCTCAGTCAATTTCCTGTAATCGTTGTATGTAGGGGACACAATGCCATACATATTATCAATAGTGTGTGCATCATAAGACACATCAGTGCCCCTTACCCTTAAAGTCTGGCTTGTGGATGCTGCAACCTCTGCATAGAATTCCCTGATGAGGGAGAGGTTGTAGGTTCCTGGAACTGCACAGAACAGCTCCCATCCCATTGTTCTTATGGTGTTGGTGATGAAAGGGTAGTCCCTCAAGGCTTCTGGACTGAATCCTTTATCTGCTAGAGCCTCTTTGGCAGCAAGTGTGCCAAACTGCTCATATGCTAACTTGCAACTGAAAGTTCCAAAAGAGGGGTTTTCTCTTCTGGTTCTGTTTTGGTTTGGTGATGGTAAAGAAGGTATTTTCTTCTGCTTCACAGTCCCCTTTTTGGGAGTCTTCATCCATTCAGCTAATGGCAGTTCTTCATCTTCTGTTGTTGCTGCAGCAATCTCTTCCTTTGTCACAGCAACGTCCTCATCACTGCTATCATCAAAGTCTGAGCTCTCCTCTTCTGTGTCCTCTTCTTCCTCAACCTCTGGACTCTTCCCTTTCCCTTTCTTCTCAGCTAACATCTTTTTCACTTCTTCCTCCTTGGTCATAATCATAGTCTCCTTTTCTAGAGGGTGTGATTGTCCTGATAAATACATTTCTGGATTGGTTTCCAGATTAGCACTCTCACTTTGCACAGAAGGTGCTTTGGTATTTGATGGCTTAGGCTCAGTAGGGTTCGTAGTTTTAGCTGATGATTCTCCTAAAATGAGGTTTATTGCAGCCTCTGCCTCTTCAAGAGGATTTGCAGTTTTAGGAGAGTGTTGTGGGGGGGTCTTCTAGAATGGTATGCTGAAGGTTGGGAATGAGTGGTAATCGACCACCCAATAGTAAGATTTGTGGGATTTCAATGAGAGGGGATTGGGGTTCTTTGTTGATATCGATTGTGAGGGTTTTATGGCTAGCAGAAGTAGATGAAACAGAGTTGGAGGAGGTGTGGGTTTCGGTTTTCTTACCGGTTTCTTCTTCCCCTGTTTTCTGCTTCTTTATTGGTGGAATAGTTGGAGAAGGAGATGGCGATTTCTCCTTGCTTTGTGGTTTCTCTGAATGCTTCTGGGCTTCCTCCATGGCAATGCTCTGTTTTCTTGCACTTCGTCTTCTTTCTCGATCACTCACCGGCTTCAATGGTTTCTTGGCTTTCATTTTCAATTTCCCCATAATATTTGCTTAAGTCCCTCCTGCAAACACTGTTAAAGATGCAACGTGCAAATAAAGCAGAATATTTTAAAGGGTTAAGAAGATATCGTGGGGTTTTAGTTGAGAAGAAACCGAAAAGGAATTTGAACAGTGCTCTCTTGGTTCAAAACTAACTAGGGTTAACTAGTTAATAGCCTCAAGTACTCAGTAGCTTTATTGGAACTCAAAATACTTGATGGTTTCTACTATTTGCACAGCCAGAAGAGTATCTTTGCAGGAAAAAGTACACTTTTTCGGCTGAAAAGACTGTTGGGGTCTTAGGTTGCAGAGTGCTATAGCAATCTAAATATTGCTGTAGCACTGAACCTTTTTCAGCAATTTTTCAAACTTTTTCAAACTTCATGTTTCAATACTAAAACAAAAACTAAACCACTTTATTTACATATTTACAACATGGACAAGCTTTTTCAAGCCTCTGAGATTACTTCTAGGATTGAGAGAGTTGTACCACAGATGTGGTACCAATGGAGTTGGTTGCTGCAACTTCATGAAATGACTTAACTCTTTGACCATTTACTTTGAAGATGGATCCATTGTTGGGGTCAATGAGTTCAACTACTCCATAAGGATGGACTTTATGAACATCAAATGGCCCTGTCCACTTGGATCTTAATTTTCCTGGAAAAAGTTTCAATCTAGAGTTAAAGAGTAAGACTTTTTGGCCAGCTACAATTTCTCTTTGGGAGATCCTCTTATCATGCCATTTCTTGGTTTTATCTTTGTAAATTTTAGCATTTTCATAAGAGTGATCTCTCAATTCTTCAAGCTCATTAATCTGTAGCTTCCTTCTTTCACATGCAGCATTAAGGCACAAATTAAGCTCTTTCAAAGCCCAAAAGGCTTTGTGTTCTAGTTCAAGTGGTAAATGGCATGCTTTCCCAAAAACTAACTTATATGGGGACATTCCAATGGGTGTCTTATAGGCAGTCCTATAAGCCCATAAAGCATCATCAAGCTTGAAGGACCAATTCTTCCTTGTTGGCTTTACCACTTTCTCTAGAATGCTTTTAATCTCTCTCTTTGAAAGTTCTACTAAACCATTAGTTTGAGGGTGATAAGATGTTGCTACCCTATGGTTTATGTTAGACTTTTCCAGAACTCCTTTCATCATGTTATTCACAAAGTGGGTACCCTCATCACTTATCATGGCTCTAGGGGTACCAAACCTTGTGAATATGTGCTTATGTGTAACATCCCCAGTCCACCGTACACGATATTGTCCGCTTTGTGGATACCCTCTGCATAACAGCATGTCGGCACCGCTCACGGTTTTGTTCTTGCCCGCACAGGCATACGTGGGACGCACCCAGACCGCACCCTGTGACAAGCAAAAGGCCTCATGCAAGGAGGGTATCCATCCACCCTTATAAGGAGGACTTCGTTCCCCCTCCTAGCCGATGTGGGATCTCACAATCCACCCACCTAAGTGGGATCAGCGTCCTCGCTGACACATCGACCCGGTGACCGGCTCTGATACCATTCTACCATTTGTAACACCCCGCTTACCACCACACAATATTGTCCGCTTTGCCCCACTGGCTCACGGCTTTGTTCTTGGCGGCCTGGCAAGGACTTCGCAAGGACTTCCCAGGAGGTCACCCATCCTGGTACTACTCCCACCTAAGCACGCTTAACCACAGAGTTCCCAAGGAACCCGCATGCTTGTGGCCCCAAAACGCGTTGTGTCTGGTAAGACCAAGGTTTACTAATATACCCAGCATCTCTCCTGTCCACGGCCGATGTGGGATATGCCTAAGGTGTTACACACACCCCCCCTCAGGGACTCATCGTTATCGATGAGGTTTGCCCCATCATCCCGAACGGCACAGGAGTGGCTCTGATACCATTTGTAACATCCCCAGTCCATCGTACACGATATTGTCCGCTTTGTGGATACCCTCTGCATAACAGCATGCCGGCACCGCTCACGGTTTTGTTCTTGCCCACACAGGCATACGCGGGACGCACCCAGACCGCACCCTGTGACAAGCAAAAGGCCTCATGCAAGGAGGGTATCCATCCACCCTTATAAGGAGGACTTCGTTCCCCCTCCTAGCCGATGTGGGATCTCACAAATATGTCCTTGAAACCCTATCTCAGAGTACTTTCTAATCATGAAATAATATTGGGAATTTTCTGGGTTTAAAGGGGTCGAAACAGGTCCCGAACAGACCTGTTTGGCGAGAGCGGAAAAATGGTTTTAGTGACAGTTTGAGCGTGTGTCGTGTCATAAGGTCCGGGTCTCGTATTGACACGTTTTAACATGCATTTAGGTGATGGGAAGTGACCGTAATTGTGAAGCTTGAATTGTGTTATTAAGCTGGGCGCGCATTCGAGGTGAGTTCTCTCACTGTGTAGTTAGGGGTTGTATGCATGTCATAATAGTTTGTATGTACTACTGTCTTTGTGGTGAGAACTAGTTGTTTGTGGTGTGTAATATTTGATTGGTTTGAATGCTTAGTGTAAATGTTTTATATTACAATTCGGTGAGACCGAGGAAGTGGAAAGAAACGTTGTGGGAACTCGGTGTGACGAGTGTGTTACATTACAATTCGGTGGGACCGAGGAAGTGGAAAGAAACGTTGTGGGAACTCGGTGTGACGAGTGTGTTACATTACAATTCGGTGGGACCGAGGAAGTGGAAAGGAACGTTGTGGGAACTCGGTGTGACGAGTGTGTTACATTACAATTCGGTGGGACCGAGGTGTTGGATACATAATTACTTGTAGATGTTTACTTGTTTTATGTAACTGTGATGTTGTTGCTTATGTGCGGATAGGGGTGATGTGTATATAATTCCTATCTGCGCATGTGTTGGAATTCACTAAGCTTCGTGCTTACCCTTTCCCAATAAACTGTGGTTTCAGGTCCGAGCGGCTCCAAGGCGTGACAAGTACACACTGGCGCGCGAGGAGAGCTGGTTGTTTTATGGTTTTATTAATTAAACGTTTATTCCGCTGGTTTTTATTATAAAGATATTAATTATGAGTTTGCAACCGAAACATTGGGCTCATTTAATGAGTTGTTATAAATGAATTGCTTATTTAAAAATTTAAATTTGCTTGTAATTTTTGGGACGTTACATTATGCAAAAACTTAACTACAGTCTTGGCATCATTGGAGTGACAGGCTATGGCTTCTATCCATTTGGATACATAATCCACAGCCACCAATATGTATTGATTGTGGCCAGACATGGGAAATGGACCCATGAAGTATATTCCCCATACATCAAAGATTTCTACTTCAAGTATGCCATTGAGGGGCATTTCATGTCTTTGGGAGATGGATCCAACCCTTTGACATTCATTGCACCTTTTCACAAAATTATCAGCATTTTGAAAGAGTGTTGGCCAGAAAAACCCAGATTGAAGAACCTTGGCTGCAGTTCTTTGGCCACCAAAGTGGCCACCATATGCAGCAGCATGACAATGCTGCAGCACTGCAGGCACTTCCTGGTGAGGTATGCATCTCCTTAGGATCTGGTTAGCCCCTACCTTAAACAGAAAGGGGTCATCCCAAAGATAGTTCTTAGAATCATGAAGTAGTTTCTTCTTTTGGCCTTTGTTTAAATCTGGTGGAATGATCCCAACAGCCAAGAAATTTGCAATGTCTGCAAACCAAGGGGCTGTATGATGCTGCAGCATCAAGAGCTGCTCATCAGGGAACTTTTCATTAATTTCACCAGTGCTTGATTCTCCTTTTTCTAACCTGGACAAGTGATCAGCAACTTGATTGTTCACCCTTTTTCTATCTACTATTTCAATCTCAAACTCTTGAAGCAAAAGAACCCACCTTATTAACCTTGGCTTGGCATCTTTTTTGGAAATCAAATACCTGATGGCTGCATGGTCAGTGTGAACAATGACCTTAGTACCCATTAAGTATGATCTAAAATTTTCAAATGCAAAAACCACAGCCAAAAGTTCTTTTTCAGTGGTTGTGTAGTTTATTTGGGCTTCATTTAGAGTTTTGCTGGAATAGTAGATTGGGTGGAAAATCTTGTCATTGACTTGGCCTAAAACAACACCAACTGCCCAATCACTTGCATCACACATTAGTTCAAATGGTTTTGTCCAATCAGGAGTAACAACAATAGGGGCAGAAATCAGTGCTTTCTTCAAAGTGTTGAAAGCAGATTTACACTCCTTGTTGAAATCAAAAGCTTGGTCATGCTGGAGTAATAAACAGAGGGGTTTGAAAATTTTTGAAAAATCTTTTATAAACCTCCTATAAAATCCAACATGTCCAAGAAAACTTCTTATACCTTTAACATTTGTGGGCTCAGGTAGACTCTCAATGACTTCTAGCTTGGCCTTGTCTACCTCTATTCCCCTTTTTGAAATTACATGACTCAAAACAATGCCTTCTTTTACCATGAAATGACATTTTTCCCAGTTTAGGACTAGATCAGTCTCTTCACATCTCTTAAGGCTTTGTTCTAAGTTTTTCAAACACTTCTCATAGGAAGATCCATAGACAGAAAAGTCATCCATGAAAATCTCCATAGAGGTTTCCAACATATCAGAGAAAATGGACATCATGTATCTCTGAAATGTGGCTGGTGCATTGCACAATCCAAAAGGCATTCTCCTAAAGGCAAAAGTACCATAAGGGCAAGTGAAAGTTGTCTTCTCTTGGTCCTCAGGTGCTATAGAAATCTGGTTATACCCTGAATATCCATCTAAAAAGCAATAGTATTCTTTTCCAGCTAGTCTATCCAACATTTGGTCTATGAATGGCAGAGGGAAATGGTCTTTGTGGGTTGCTTTGTTAAGCTTCCTATAGTCCATACAAATCCTCCATCCTGACACTATCCTAGTTGGGATTAGCTCATTCTTTTCATTTTCTACCACAGTGACACCCCCTTCTTTGGAACACACTGGAAAGGACTTACCCAATTGCTACTGGCTATAGGGTAAATGATTCCAGCATCAAGCCACTTTAGGATTTCTTTCTTGACCACTTCTTTCATTACTGGGTTCAATCTCCTTTGAGGCTCTACAGAGGTAAAGTCTTTGTCTTCTAAGATTATCTTGTGTTGACAAATGGATGGACTTATACCCTTAAGGTCAGAGATGGTCCAACCTATGGCTTTGGTGTGAGATTGAAGCATTTCAACTAGCTGTTTCTCTTGCTCAACTTCCAAAGAAGCTGAGATGATTACAGGTAGCTTACTGTCTTCTCCCAAAAATGCATATTTCAGGTGGGCAGGTAATTGCTTTAAATCCAAATCTGGTGGTGCTTCTATTGATGGTAAAGGGGTTTTATGTGTGGGCTCTTCTTCCAAAAGTTCAAATGCTGCAGCTTGCTGCAACAACTTACCACTGTCTAAAATACTATCCTCCTCACTGTCACTATCCACAAGTTCTTCCAACTACTTACTTTTGGTTCCTAGAATCTCTTCCAAGGCTCCCTCATGACACATAGATTCAATGGAGCTTAGCATAGAACAAGTTTCCACTTCATCAGGATGTTTCATGGAATTGAAAACATTGAAAGTAACATTTTGGTCATTCACTCTCATGGTCAATTCTCCCTTTTGGACATCAATAAGCGTTCTACCAGTGGCAAGAAAAGGTCTTCCTAAGAGTAAAGGTGTATCCTTATCTGCTTCAAAGTCAAGGATTATGAAATCAGCTGGGAAGATGAACTTATCTACTTGTACCAAAACATCCTCTATCTTGCCCTTAGGATATGCTATGGTTCTGTCTGCTAATTGCAGGGTCACAGTGGTTAGTCTAGCCTCTCCTATCCCTAGATTTCTGAAAATGGATAAGGGCATAAGGTTTATGCTAGCACCAAGGTCACACAGAGCATTTCCTACATGTTTTCCACCTATTGAGCAGGGAATTACAAAACTCCCAGGATCTTTCAGTTTAGGGGGAAGTCTATTGGAAACAAGGGCACTACATCCTTCTGTAAGGGCAACAGTTTCATACTCAGTGAGTCTCTTTTTCCTACTCAAGATATCTTTCAAAAATTTGGCATAGCTAGGCATATTTTCAATAGCTTCTACCAATGGGATGTTAATGTGTAATTGCTTGAATACATCTAGAAACTTCTTAAACTGAATGTCCTCCTGTTGATTTCTCAACCTCTGTGGGTAAGGAATGTAAGGAGGAACAGGAGCAATCACTGCTTTCTTAGGATTTGGTATTGGTTGGACAGAGGGGGTTTCTATTGGTTGGTTAGGTGCTGCAGAAACAGGATCTCATGGTGTTAGATCTGTGGCAGCATCTTTCTTGCTTGTATTGGGGTTTACCTCACTTGGAAAGAGTAATGGAAAGTCAGACTTAGGTGGTATGGTCACAGTTTCTTCCATCACCACTGGTTCAAGAACAACAGTGGGTGTTGCTATAGCAACAGATGGTGTTGCTATAGCACTCTTCTCAGTGACAGGTAGTGTAACCGTCTTCTGTTCTTTTGGACCACTGCTAACTAAGTCCTTTCCACTCCTTAAAGTAATGGCTTTCACTTGTTCTTTGACCACATTCCTAGGGACTTCAGTATCACTAGGCAATGTTCCATTTGGTCTATGTCTAAACTCTATGGCCATTTGTCCTATTTGAGTCTCCAAATTCTTGATGGTAGCATTTTGGTGATTCATGGCTGAAGTAGTATGGTTTATAAAACCTTTCAGCACAGCCTCCAAGGAAGCTGGTTGTTCACCTTGCTGGTTAGGAGGCTTTTGGTAGGTAGATGGACCTTGTTGATACTGACCTTGTTGATATGGACCTTGTTGGTTTGGTTGAAAACTCTGCTTCTGATCTTTCACAGCTGGTGGATTTAAACATGGGTTGTGCCAAGAAAAATTTGTATGGTTTTTCCAACTGGAGTTGTAAGTGTTACCAAACTGATTTGGTCTGTTGTGGATGTATTTCACATATTCAATATTTAGGCTGCATTGGTCAAACATATGACCTTCACCACAGTACACACATTGAACGGGTAGAAACTCTGAGACAGATGCTGCAGCAACAGTATTGGCAGCTAGAGCATTCATGTTTTGCAACATGGTGTTCATGGCTGTTAACTGAGCAGTTAAAGCAGTAATAGGATCTGTTCCAGGGGTTCCCACAGTTGGTCTGAGTACAATTGCTCTGGGATCCATCCACTGACCACTATTGTTGGCAATTTTTTCTAAAATGTTGTAACCATCAGTGTAGGTACTAGAGATAAAGGCTCCACCTGTAGTAGCATCAAGCATTTGCTTAGCTGACATATCAAGACCATTGTAAAAGGTCTCTAGCTGTATGTAGTATGGAATGCCACGATATGGGCATTTCCTTAGTAACTCCTTGTACCTCTCCCAAGCCTCAGGAACTGCCTCTCCATTTAATTGTTTAAATTGACAAATTTCATTTCTAAATTGGGCATTCCTGGTTGGGGGAAAGTATTTTCTTAAAAACTTTTCAGCCATTTCATTCCAAGTTGTGATTGAGTCAGGAGCTAAAGAATTGTACCAAGCTTTGGCTCTATCCCTTAAAGACCATGGAAATAACTTCAGCCTTAAGGCTTCAACAGATACTCCACCAAGGTGAAAAGAGTCACTGAGCTCCATAAAATTCTTTAAGTGCAAATGTGGATCCTCAGTAAGGAGTCCAGCAAATTGACCATTTGTTTGTAACATGTGAAACATAATAGGCTTAAGCTCGGATTGGTCACCCTCAACATGGGGCCTACGTATTCCTGTGTGCAGCTGGGCAAGCATAGGAATAGCATAGTCCATAATACCACCATTTCTTGAGTTAGCAATCCTAATAACTTCCTCCTCAGGGTTGGGTTATGGTGCTGCCATTTCCGCAAGAGTAGGAGGATTCTGAAGCAAAGCTCTTTGTATCCTTCTTCTCCTTCTGAAAGTTCTCTCAATATCAAGATCAAGATCAAACACAGCCCCGTGAGGTATTCTTGGCATAAACCACAAAAACACAGATTGTAAAAATCAACTTTTCAAAACAACTTAAAGTAACTTTCTTTGGCAAAAGTCCCCGGCAACGACGCCAAAAACTTGGTCGGGATGAAAAGTAACCCCAAAAAGGCTACAGCAACTAGCAAACCATGCAAGTATACATGTTCTACTAGTGTCGTCCAAAAACAAGTAATAATGGTAAGTAATACCAGATATCGTACCTCAGGGACTTTTAAAGCAAGAAGAGTAACAACAAGTTGATTCTCAAAGATGGATTTTGGTAACAATATTTTTAGTAACTGAAAGCAAAGTACTGAAAGATAATAACAAGAATATAAAGATAGTATGGGTGCAAGATCAGGTTGGATTTGGGCTAACAAAGTGCTCAGGACATTGCTATAGCAAGCACAGGAGTGCTGCAGCACAGTCTCATCAATACTACTGAATTGAATGGCCTTCCAAGGGAAGTTCAGATTAGACTTTTTACGTAGGGTGGGCACTTGTTAAGTGCAACAAGAACCTACTAGTCCGATCTTACCTTTCTTTCCATATAGTTTCTCAACCCAAAGGATTGAAGCAACTCTTTATAGTCTCTATAACACACCCAACATAAACACTTGCGTTGTCTCCATTTTGAGTCCAACTCATCCAAATAGAATAACACTCGTCACTTTGTCAAAGACTATAGGATGAAGCATTCATGTTGTTTATAAATAGTAAAGCAAAAGATTAATGCAAACAAATGCCCAAAGACACTTGGCTTAATCTGCCAACCTTCACTCACACCCACACTATGGTGTTTAGCCTACCATACTGGAATGTAAATGCTTAAATGTAAATGACATGTATGTAAATGACGTAATGTAAGTGCAGAAAGTAAACAAAGCTGTAAATGTTGCTATAGCAACAGACATAATCGGAAAATGACTTGTAACTAAAAGATTGCAATTGAAGTTTAAAGTACTTAGAGACAAAGCTTAGAACAAGCTTTGTTCCAGTAGAAGCTCTCCTCAAATGAAATACAAACTAAACTATTTATACTAGAGAGCAAGGAATCAAAAGATGCTTAGAAAGTACAAAAGTGGTTATACCCATTGGGTAATAACCAAGCATCTAAGTACAACATAAAGTAAAAGCATATAAAGTCTATCAAAGGAGCATCTTTAGGAGCATCTTTCAGGGGCATCTTCCAGGGGCATCTTCCAGGGTTGACTTCAGCCGAATGGAGTACAAAAAGATGCCTGAGATCTTCTTTCAACAAAATAAAATCGTCCAACTTGATTGAGCCAATGCCTGCCAATATCACTGTTGTAGCATCCCCTGCTGTAGCAACATAGAATTCAGCAACAATTCACCAAAAAGATAGGATTAATCCATAAACTACATCCTAGCTCCATTCTAAAGAAAAGGTGTAAAATAAGACTAAAAGACTCAATATCTAATTGGGAAAGTTGTAAAATAAGGTAAACTAAAGTCCTAAATAGGTATAAAAGAGTATATAAATACACTCTTATCAAACTCCCCGAGCTTTAATTAGCGATGAAGGAACTCATTTTGTTAACAAGATGTTGAGCACTGTTTTAGAAAAATACAATCCGCAAACAAATGGTCTTGTCGAACTTTCCAATCGGGAAATAAAATCCATTTTAGAAAAAGTTGTCAAGCCCGATAGGAAAGATTGGTCTCTTAAACTGGATGATGCTCTTTGGGCATATCGGACCGCTTTCAAGACCCCGATAGGAATGTCACCATATAAATTGGTTTTTGGAAAGGCATGTCATTTACCTTTAGAACTTGAATACAAAGCGTTTTGGGCGGTCAAAGAATTGAATTTAAGTGAGGATGCGGCCGGAAAGAAGAGAAAACTTCAATTGAATGAATTAGAGGAATTGCGACATCATGCCTATGAGAACGCAAAAAATTATAAAGAAAAAACAAAGTTATGGCATGATCGTCGGATCAAACAAAGGGATTTTGAGAAAAATCAACAAGTACTCCTCTTTAATTCTCGATTGAAGTTATTTCCGGGAAAGTTAAAATCAAGGTGGTCAGGACCTTTTACCATTGCGGAAGTTGGTAAATTTGGTACGGTTGATTTAATCAATCCGCAAGACGGAAGCATTTTTAGGGTGAACGGTCATCGGGTAAAACACTTTATTCCTAACGAAGTGCCAAACCCGGTTGATAACAACGAATGATAAGCTGCAGGTTTCTTTTGTAAATATTGTACATAGTTTGTTTTTAACTTTTGTGTTTTTAAATCTGCAGGTTATCCCACAGTGGGCAAGCTGTGCCCACGAAATGTGAAAACAAATGGATAAAACTTTGGGGTAGTGGGTGTATTTATGGTCTTGAAAACAGGGAAGTTTGTTTTATAAAAAAAACTACTCGTTGGTAGAGATGTGTATGGGATTCAAAAACAAACATATATTTTACTCATCCAAAGTACAAGGGCATGTGAAGGAAAGTATTTTTTCCAATCAAGATTGTACTTGTGGACCCAAGGGATTTTGGAATTATTTTTGTCTTTTGGTTTATACCCACCTACAACCCGGTCCTCCCTTTTTGAATTTAAAAAAAAAGTTGGTTTTTATTAATAACCATGATAAGATTTGAAAAGTCAATGGTGAATACTTTCACTTTCTAAAAACCACTTTCACAAAACCATTAAACCCTGAAGAAACCACCCGTCTCCCCCATTTTCTCATCCATGGCAAGAAAGAAAAAGCTAGTTTCTCTCCCCAACCAACCACCACGACGATGCAGTCGTCGGCCGGCCATCAAAGTCGCTCCACCGAAGACACCACCATCATCTCGTCGGTCACTCCGTCCACCACCACCGACGTGTCTTCCATCACCGCCACTCTCCACCGTCGCAGAAACGGTGACAACCACGCCCTCTCATCTCCGGTCTTCGTTCTTAGTTTCAACAAGAGCATGAGGTTCTCACTTAGGTAAATTCCTTCCATTCAACCTCCACCACCATTCCCCTTCCAAAAACCACCACATTTCAACCTATCATCTCCCTCACCACCATCTCCATGGTTTCGCCATCATACCCACCAACGGTTTTTCTACACAAAAAAACCCCTCTCCATCCCATCAACAACCACCACCATACCACCATCACAACCGGAGCCTTTCTAAACCCGATTAACCCAATCGAAGCATTTCTAAACCCTCACTACCTACTCCTACAAACCCAAAACAAAACTCTCACCCTAAAAAAACCGCTCTCAACAAAAGTCTGGATCTTGTCTCGAAGAAAGAATGCCATGCTCATGCTGCTGCCGGTCCAAGTGCTCATGGTAAATCGACTCGTTTATGGGCAATGGCAAAAATTGGGAAGTTTGACTTTTGGGTTATTTATCACTCTTTTGAAACATTAACTCTATCTCTTACTTTTGGGTATTTGTTAAACTCTTAACTGTGTGATCCCCGCCTTTTGGTAACTTTTACGGGTGATTTCTTTGGGGTTTCCTTTATACTCTTCTTTGCAGGTACATCTTCTTCAATTGACTTTATGAAGGTTGAAATTGGGAAGACGTAGCCCATTTTTTTCAGTTGGCCTAAACACTTTTCCCCTTGTTCATTACCCCAGCCGTGTACGTTAAACAATGAGGACATTGTCCAAATTAAGTTTGGGGGTGGGAAATGAAAATATTGATCATCATCATTTTATGATCTAAAAAAATATTATAAAGAAAAAAATGATGAAAGAAGTCTTCGAAAAATTGGAAGACAACCTTCGAAAAATTGGAAGATAAAACCCATGGTTTAAAAATGAAAAATCACAAAAAATTGGGTTTGTGACTGAAACGAAACTCAAAAGGCGAAGCGACAAAGACAAATTCCAAATCCTTTTGTAGTTTAGATCAAGTTTGGGGGAAGGGAATTTTTTTCAAAAGCCACAAACACTAACCCGAAAAAGTCCTACCGATCAATTTCAACGTCATTGAAGTCAAGAAAGGAAGATGTACGATTTTCATCCATTGGAAACAACCAAGCACCTTCTATGTAAGTTTCGTTCATCTTTCCCTCCGTAAAAATTCTTTTTCTTTCATTTCTTTTACTTGAAGACAAGCAAAACCTTAAGTTTGGGGGTGTGATAACTCTCATATTTTAGAGTTATTTATTATCCTTTTTCTAGGAATTATCCCACTTTTATACCCATTTTGCTCCTATCCCTTTCATTTGGTAAAAAATGTGATAAAGAGTGATAAATGTACCAAAAGATTATTTTTTGCAAATTCTGCTGAAAACTGTCCCACTGTGACCAAACGAACATCCCACTGTGAGCATCGACGGTCCACTTCTTTCAATCGATGGGCAAAGCAATTGCCTTGGCAACAACAATGTTATTTTAAGCTGAAGCATGGGTTGAAATCTCTGAAAATCTAGAGTAAGGCATGCATTGGTCATTATCCACAAGTTTGAAGAGAATTTATTCATTGGGTATTGTACCTTGTGGAACGATAAATAGAGACTTAGGGCTCCTTCATTTGAATCATCTTGTAACAACTGAACCATTTCATATTACTGCACTTAGAAACTCTCCAAGTTTCTTAAAAGCTTGGAGTATTGTAGTTTTATTTTACTTGTAATTGTAATTTCTGCCCACCGTGAGCTGCTGTGGGCATTGTTTTTAATTTTATGTACTTAATCCTTTTGTATTCAGCTATGTTTTTATCTTTAATTATGAGCTAAGCACCCCTTGGGTGTGGGTGTGATCAAACTTGAGACTAGTAGGCAACACTTGGGTGTGACCATCATTACTAACTCTCGAGATTGGTCACTTAAGTCGGGACTTAAACTCAACGCGGATAAGCCGATCACTTTGAAGTGTTAATATTAGATCTTGACCTCGAGAGGGGCGATTTGAAATACGGCTTAAGTGATGCACAAAGATTTGAGAGAGTCTTTGATAACCACGTCGAGAGGCGGGTTTTGTATGATTTATTAAGGTTCAAACGCCGGTCGAGATTTGGGTATAAATCTCCATATTGGTAGAACTTGACGTTTAGAGGCAAGATCGAGAGTCGGTAATGATGGACACTTTATGGAAACTTTGTAGGACCGGTTTATAAAATTCATTATTTCGAGAGATCGGGCTTTTTATAAACATTTCGTTCTACAAAACAACTAACCATTTGTTACTACGTAAATCTCAAGGAAAATCACACCCATGCCCATTTTTTATTATTTAAGAGTTACATTTTAATTTCTAAGCATTTCACCAACAAAACAATATTTTTCACAACCCGAGACTTGTGCAAGAAGTTTGTGTAATTCTCCGATTCTCAGTAGTTCAGTCCATGTGGATACGATACTTGGTAAATACTTACCCCCTTTATTACTTGTAGCGATCCCTTTATTGGTATATACTTGTGCCTTCATTGTGGAATTATTGTACCCATATTTTGGATACACGATATTTTGCTATCAATTATACAAACAATCCAAAATTTATCCATACACCCATCGCTAATGTGACGAAAAATCGTGTGAGAAAAAGAATTAATGTGAGAATGTAAGAAAAGATTTGTACCCTTAATCACTTCTAATCTCAACCTCACTCATGAATCGTGTTTGATACGAGAATTGATCCATTGCATCTCGGTGCATCTCACTCGGTAACTTTCATTCTCAACGGAATTCAACTCTTACTAATGTTACATATTATGTATATATATACATATATACACACATATTACAATTACATAATTAAATTATACTACCTTTTAGAAATCACTCGGATATGATTTGTTGATTATATTAACAACTAACATTTATTTATTTAGACAATCCACATATCAATACCTAACTTAACCGTACTACTACGTGCGGTTTCCACACTAGTTGTAGTAAATGATAGTACCTTGTTTTGAATTTAATTTGTGAACATCCTTTCACAAACTCAAATGTACAATAAAAAGAAACGAAACTTATCGAGAATAGTATATAGTTCATATTTAGATAAAGATAACTGACTTTGAACCAATTTGGCATGTACGACAAAATACTGTAAACAAAAAGGTTAAATAATTTATTTTCATAAAATACACATTTATAAATTTCTAATATATTTTAAACGATCTTACAAACTGTTTTATAGGAAACAATATACTAAATTTTAGAATAATTTATCGAGATCATTTAAGATATATTTTAGTAAATGATCCTTACACTCATGGTATCAGAGCCAGAATCGGTGAAAATTGGTAAATGAATACTAAACTTTGTATAATTTTTCAAGGTATAATTAAAGATAGTTTTAAGTTTAAGAAAATATATTCTTTTAATATGAATTGGATGTCAGTGTTGGTCAGCCTTTCTATGTCGGTGTTGGTCAGCCCAGTCGGTTGGAGTAGCGTAAGTGGCTGTAACGTCCCAAAAACTCGATCATGCAATAACATAAATTTAGCATTCGAATTACATAATAATCTTGGCTTTACATCATCAATAAAGCATGTTAAACAAAATTGACAGCGGAAGTCTCTAAATTCCACAGCCGAGAGCTAAACTATAGTCGTCATAAATCAAAATCTTGGAGTCGCTCTAAGCTCCAAGTCCTTCTTATCGCCTCCTAGTTCTTACTTGAAGAACCCATATCACACTTACCTGAAAATGGTTTAGTTTTTGAAAAGCGAGGGTTAGACCAAAAGGTCTAGTGAATTCCCTCCGTAAACAACATGTAAAACGGTATGAAAACTTGTATAAAAGATTCATCGTAAACCTTAATGTAACATCAAGCATGGTGTTGCACTGTGTATTGGATCACATAAACATTCCGCGATCGGGGCCCTAGTAGGTTCCCTTCTCGCCCTTTCCGGAGCCTACGCAGACTCCCCTTCCCGGAGCCTACGCAGACCCCCATTCTACTCAAAATAGGAGGAAACGAATTCCAACCTACCAGTCTGTCATACATATCCAAGGTATCATCAGATTCCGAGGATCATTCTCTGATCCCACAGTGCAGACCGACTCCACATAGCACATCATTCATTTCATAAAATATGCAACCTTAAATCCTTTAAATCATCATTCTCATTTCATCATATCAATAATAAGCTTTCTTAAGTAAAACATGTAGTTCATGGAAAAACATGCGTGACGGTTACAAACAGTTCATGCTCGTACATAAAACCATAATCAGTTAAAACATTTAACACTTTACGTCGTAAAAAGGTTTAGGGAACTCACCTTTCGCTAGCGCTGCACACAATCTTTAAATATCTCCAAGCTAGTCCAAACGAACACCTAAGGGCATTGGATTCGCATTAGATTAACAGTTCAATCCTACTGTCCGGATAACTCTTTCCGAACATAACTATTGTCCGGACACCTGGACTTTCCGGATACAACAACATTCCGGGTACGACCTATCCGGACACGACTATCCGGGCACTACCCCTTTCCGGACGCGCTGTCCGGATTCTACTCCTTTCCGGACACACCATCCGGAGAGTTACGCATCCGGTAACTCCCATGAACTCTTACCCGGAAACTTGCAAAACGTCCGGACACTACTGAACAATAGTGTCCGGAAACTACGGCTGCTCGAACCCAAAACGTCTAAAAGTGATTATTAACCCGTTTTTAGCCATTAGTTCGATTAGATAAACATAAGGGTTCATCCACCAACCCTAAATACCCATTTAATCCATTTTCTTACCGTAAAATCGATTTACAACGGCCAAAACTCCCAAAACTCACTTTTAAGGACAACGTGATAGAAAACCCAATGAATCAATGATTTCAGACTTAGGAATCTCGACCAGAAAGATAGGAACACAAGAAAAACAAGGATTAAGAGTTACCTTACTGATTTCTCCTTTGATTCTTCACTCCCTTGATTTCTTCCCAAGAAACTCCTTTCTTCTCCCTTTTTCTCTCTTAGCCGCCAAACACAACCCAAATTACCCAAAACTGATTTCTAAATGAGAAAGGAGGCTGCCCTAGGAGTTTGTGCCCTTAAATATCTTTCGAAAATGACAAAGTAGTCCCTTAACTTATCTTTCATTACTTTGCATAAAGGACACCAAACTCTCACATTTTCTATGAAAACCTGGTTGTTACAACACCCCCCTTAAAAGAATTCCGTCCCCGTAATTCCTTATTAGAAGAGGTGCGGGTATCTTTCTTTCATCTCCGATTCCAAATCCCACGAAGCCTCTGGACTTTTGTGCCGCAGTCATTGTACCTTTACCAGTCTAGACTCCTTGTTTCGTGATTTCCTCACGTTCCAATCCGGAATGACTTCGGGTTCTCCTACAACCCTTAGTTTTGTCTACTCATACAACTTGTAATGACACAATCACACCGGCCTTCAACCCACACTCTCATAATAGAGGCATGAAACACCTCGCGTAACCCACATATCCATACAACATACTCATTCTATAAACCGATTCTTCTCGTCGGAGTACCACTACAACTGACTTACTGGAACGTGACCCGATCCTCTTTTCTTCGCCGTACCCCATTTCCAGCGTCCAACTCCACTGAACCAAATCAAACTAAACCACACCAAGTTGAACCAATACCTTCGTTATCTGACCGTCCCCCAACTTAGGTGTTGCGATTCGCACTTCCAAGTTCGTACACTATCTATCCATTCTTCACAACTTCGACGGGTCGTCGAAACACCCTCTACCATACTTGTCTTTGGGACAAACGCCTACCACTCATCGGCTATTTCATACGTTCTCATTACTTTATAACTCATACTTATACGTAACTACAACAAGAAACCTTCATGCTCCCTCATTGGAGTGTTCACTTATCCGAATTTAACTTATCCTGAAAACACATCAATTTCTCATTACTTGCCACAAGTCTTCAATCGTAACTATCATAACTTCAGTTACCCTTACCCAACTAGTAGGAGTAACCATGGTCACGCCATACTTATTCTCAATAGCTTATCACTGAACGACCAACTCATCTGAACATTCCTTACTACGTCACTAACTCAACTCATTCAACTGCCTTAACCACTTCGTTCCTGCACAAAACATGCACAAATCCCCTTCCTCCAAAACTCTTTCTAGAAGTTTGCACACTCTTACTGACAACAACCCACACACAGTACTCCACTTTTTGGTGTTACTGCCAAGCTTACTACTTTCAGCCTACTCACTTAATCCGACATACGATAATCACCTCCTCACGCTAGCGTGGAGCACTGTCCACCAACATTACTTGCCCCTCTCTTCCGACCCTTCAACCTGCTGACAACATGTTCTCATTACTATCCATAACCAAACGGTTGCATCAAATTTTTTTTAACTCAAGGCATCCACCCAAAACATCCCGAAATGACAATAGTGATCGATGTTACTTCACCTTCTTTGATCTCCAACTATTTACTCCTCGGATCATTCCTTCGCACAAGAAACAATTCCCGCTATGTAAGGATTTAGCATCTACTATAACACATTTTCGACTAACTCAACCATCATCTTCTTTAAACTTCCAATGATTACGAAATACACTTACTTAGCGACTCTCTCAACAAAAACACTTGGTTTCTCATCTGGGTAACCACCCACTTCCTCTCCGGCATTCTATTTCGATACTAGCTATATCATCAAGCCAACTTACAGACCTCGTGCTTCAACAACTTGATTAGTAAACCGTACCCCTCATTCAAAATCCTCGAAAAGCCTCCATCTAATGCTTCTCTTTTATACATTACTTTACTACCACACTGACTGACACATTTACCCTGGAAATTTATGTCACTACACATACATACGCTCTCCACCCATAACAACACACTGCAGACCAAAACTCTCATGGTCAATCGTACCCAACTTAACTTTCCTTCATATTCTTCCGCATACCCAATCGAATCTATCTCGCTACCTTGTCCTTTCTCAACTCTAGCTGAACTACAACTCACGAGTTCCCATTTAGCTCAAGCACCACGTTCTTGCTAGCTCTTTACAATCCGAATCCTTACATAAGCAGGGCACAATCCCTTACTGAACGATAAAATCTAAACACTTGCTTCGTTCGCGCTACATACCTTACCCTTCTACGAACCCTCCATGCTTTGTGGACAGAACGCTTATTCAAAACAATAGCCTCTCATCCTCTTAACACCCCTACAAGGTGCTCTAACCACTTTCAACCTTCTGGTTCAAGTCTTCGGCCTCGGCCATCTTACACAACTGTCGACTTCTACAACAACAGACAACCTGTAACTAATTTCTTAACTTATACTTTAACATGGGTCCCTTACGGAACTCAATCCTTCCAACATATCATAATCAACTTCATGTTCTGTCTCCCTCCTTTCGAAACCTACTCATGTAACATCAACGTTAGGCTCACCTCGAAACATATCTCCACGCCATGGACATTTCATTCTTCCTCACCCTACTACTCATAACGAGTTGCTAAAACTAACACCTTGAAGGCTTCAAGTCCTTCCTTCGGACACAACCGTCCCTTGTCAATCGTACTTCCAGTTACCGAACAAGGGTGCAGACCCTCATACAACCGACACTATAATGCACTTTTGACTCTTCCACCGCCCAAATCTCTTCTTGAACCCATATATCAACACTACAAACGTCCTCCCCCGATTTGACCAATCCCTCTCCACTCTTGGAGCTCTCCCTTAGCTTAAAATGTAATACTCTGTGACCTAGTGAGTTCATAGCCTTCATGCATGACAACGTGGTAAATAAATCATTTCGTACATTTATCATTTTAGATAAACAACATTTGGAAACAGCTTGGGTACCCATGGCCCCATCACTCTTGTAACTTCAATGCCATGCACAACGATTCGAGAATCGTTTGCATGCATCTTCCCGTGCACCTCAATCTTGCTCAAACCGAACGATGTATTACGACAATAATAATATGCATGAAAATCTTTTCATATGACACGATTATGAAAGAATTACCGACACAAAGTAAACCAGTCGGTTCTCACACTCATTTGTAGGATGTCAATAGGTCAATAAGCATTTTGGTTATAAAAGATTTGCAGGTAAACGTTTTCTTGACCTCTTGCAACAAATTTGACTTATCATGAAAAGAGTGGGATATTTTACAAATCATTAAGCTCCAAAATTTAAATGTGCGACGTAACTAAAATCGCTTTTTCTTTAAACATGGCTCGTACAGGCTGATTCATTTTCGATCAAATTCGACATTTACATATTTACTTTACATCGTGAAAATTTCATGTTACATAAAAGGACGCCATGCATGAGACTCTACTTGCAATTGAAGGCTACTCACTGAAACAAGGTCGACCGTTACACTCACACAGCTTATCCTTGACACTTTACCTTCGACCAACGGTCGCCCTCTCGGTCACGCAATAACTTGCTGTACATGCGTTCCGCATCTCACTTTCTATTTATACATGCTTTCACTTCACTATAGGTATCTTATTTCATTTACGCTGCCATTGAAAAGCTCGACTAAGAAGTCAGAGCTCCATTTACATTTTCAAGATTTCGACACTGTCTTCCCTTAACATCTCAACTGATCTACCTCACGATTTCTACAACTGGAACTCTCCTGAAACAGGAGTCTTACTCAAACTCAAACATTCATCCTTTCCGAATCCACGAAGAGTTACCTCTAGACGACTCATAACATTCTATACAACACTTCTTCTCTACGATGTATACATACATCACATCATAAGCGACTACTCATGAAACCTCCCCAACAAGGGGGCCTCAGTCACCCTTGAAGGTTTCACCAGTCCATTCACTAGGACCTCCTCACCCTGATTTCTTGGTACAGCAGGTATTGACCTACTCCTCAAAGTTCTCCCAGCCATTTCGCTAATACTGAAAGAAAACAACAATTTAACCTTTGCTAGACACAACACAACAAAATTGCTATAAAAGGTAATTTAAGCACGCCCATGTACCTGTAAGTTCATAATTACACTGGCCAGGTGTAATTCCAAACTTACCTTACACGTTTGTCCTTGGCACCTTATTCTTAAGCGCATTTATAGTGATCGTTCCTAGAGGCAATCCTATGTCTCGGCTGTGTTCCTCATCTTACAGTTTAAGTTTAGGCCCGACTGGTCACCTAAATCCCTTAAACTAAGGCTCCGATACCATTTGTAACGTCCCAAAAACTCGATCATGCAATAACATAAATTTAGCATTCGAATTACATAATAATCTTGGCTTTACATCATCAATAAAGCATGCTAAACAAAATTGACAGCGGAAGTCTCTAAATTCCACAACTGAGAGCTAAACTATAGTAATCATAAATCAAAATCTTAGAGTCGCTCTAAGCTCCAAGTCCTTCTTATCGCCTCCTAGTTCTTAGTTGAAGAACCCATATCACACTTACCTGAAAATGGTTTAGTTTTTGAAAAGCGAGGGTTAGACCAAAAGGTCTAGTGAATTCCCTCCGTAAACAACATGTTAAACGGTATGAAAACTTGTATAAAAGATTCATCGTAAACCTTAACGTAACATCAAGCATGGTGCTGCACTGTGTATTGGATCACATAAACATTCCGCGATCGGGGCCCCAGTAGGTTCCCTTCTCGCCCTTTCCGGAGTCTACACAGACTCCCCTTCCCGGAGCCTACGCAGACCCCCTTTCTACTCGAAATAGGAGGAAACGAATTCCAACCTACCAGTATGTCATACATATCCAAGGGATCATCAGATTCTGAGGATCATTCTCTGATCCCACAGTGCAGACCGACTCCACATAGCACATCATTCATTTCATAAAACATGCAACCTTAAATCCTTTAAATCATCATTCTCATTTCATCATATCAATAATAAGTTTTCTTAAGTAAAACATGTAGTTCATGGAAAAACATGCGTGACGGTTACAAACAGTTCATGCTCGTACATAAAACCATAATCAGTTAAAGCATTTAACACTTTACGTCGTAAAAAGGTTTAGGGAACTCACCTTTCGCTAGCGCTGCACACAATCTTTAAATATCTCCAAGCTAGTCCAAACGAACACCTAAGGGCATTGGATTCGCATTAGATTAACAGTTCAATCCTACTGTCCGGATAACTCTTTCCGAACACAACTATTGTCCGGACACCTGGACTTTCCGGATACAACAACATTCCGGGTACGACCTATCCGGACACGACTATCCGAGCACTACCCCTTTCCGGACGCGCTGTCCGGATTCTACTCCTTTCCGGACACACCATCCCGAGAGTTACGCATCCGGTAACTCCCATGAACTCTTACCCGGAAACTTGCAAAACGTCCGGACACTACTGAACAATAGTGTCCGGAAACTACGGCTGCTCGAACCCAAAACGTCTAAAAGTGATTATTAACCCGTTTTTAGCCATTAGTTCGATTAGATAAACATAAGGGTTCATCCACCAACCCTAAATACCCATTTAATCCATTTTCTTACCGTAAAATCGATTTACAACGGCCAAAACTCCTAAAACTCACTTTTAAGGACAAAGTGATAGAAAACCCAATGAATCAATGATTTCAGACTTAGGAATCTCGACCAGAAAGATAGGAACACAAGAAAAACAAGGATTAAGAGTTACCTTACTGATTTCTCCTTTGATTCTTCACTCCCTTGATTTCTTCCCAAGAAACTCCTTTCTTCTCCCTTTTTCTCTCTTAGCCGCCAAACACAACCCAAATTACCCAAAACTGATTTCTAAATGAGAAAGGAGGCTGCCCTAGGAGTTTGTGCCCTTAAATATCTTTCGAAAATGACAAAGTTGTCCCTTAACTTATCTTTCATTACTTTGCATAAAGGACACCAAACTCTCACATTTTCTATGAAAACCTGGTTGTTACAGTGGCGCTGGAGGTAAGGCGCCCAGCCGGACCACGACTATTCATGGGTGGTCCCTCCGAAGGTGGTCCCTCTGATTATTCAAGAAGTATTTAAAGAAAGTATTACTCTTTAATTTTAAAACAACTCTTTAAATAAATTTTAGTAAATAGATAAAGTTATGAATTTATTCACTAAGAAACATACTTCTGAAACTGATAACATAGAAGAAGATGATTTTCATATGAATTCTTCTGAAGTTCATATTTCAAATATTGAGCAAAGCCTAACAAATTGGACGATTCCCAAACAAGATGTTAAAACAGTTTATAAAATAGGAACTTTTGATTATTTTCAAGGATACTCAATCAAAACCACAGAACAAACTGTTTCAATCAATAGAGATTATAATAATCTCACCTTCTTATCCAAATCATCCATAATGCAACATAGACAAAGATATAAATTTTTACATGTAGGATTAGTTCAAATTGCTATCAAACCTTTGTTTAGATTAGGAATAGACGCCCCAGTATTACTAGTACTTAGAGATGCTAGGCATACGAATTTCCAAAATTCCATCCTTGCTATGGCAGAAACCAATGTATCAAATGGCCCAATCTACTTCAATTGTTATGCCAACTTTTTAGTAGGAATATTTGATCCAAATATTTTAGACACTTTAGTTCTTACTATCAAAACAAAAAACTTAGAATTCAAAGAAGACACTAAAGCTATAGCCATAATCTACAGAGTTTGTTACACAACCATGACTTCAACCATTGAACCAAAAACTAGGTTATCAAGCCCCAGAGATGAAACAATAATATTTGAAGCCAATCCTCAACACACTAAGATTCAAACACCCAAACGACTTAAATGGAATGAAATTACTCAATCTTGTAATTGGAATCTTCAAGATATTGGTATCCCAAAACCTATAGATAATTCAAATCACATATCCAATATTATTGAACATGAAGACGGATCAGTTGATATTAATTTCAACAATTTCAACAATCTTCGATCTGTTTCTTCAAGGTTATCAACAGGATCAATAAGTAGTGGAAAAACCCCTTCTATTCAAAAATCCCAATCATTAAAATTCAAAAATGTAGATTTCAATAAATCAATTCCTCAAACTCTTTATCAAGAAGGATCTGATGATTCTCAAAGTTATGTTTACGAACCTACTCCTTCCGAAATTCAAGCTGAAATTAATCAATACAAAAACCAAATATGAGTGAGTCAAAAATGAGTGATTCAAATATTAATATGAAGTATCTTAAAGAGGAATTTTACTATGACCATAATGAAGAAAGAAGAAATTTCTATTATTCATCTGTTAATGACCCAAAAGAAGAATTTAGACATCAACTCTTATAGAGAAAATATATCATGAAATACAATGTTCATATAACATTTTTTAATTGGTATGAAATGTATTGTAAAGAACAAAATATTCCAAACCCGTTTATTAATATTTATGACACCCCAAAGATAACTCAAGATTATAAAATGATGAAGAGTGATGAAATCATAACTACAACACATCCCCCAAAAGATTCAGTTTTAATAAATAATAAATATATAGGAACACCTTTAGTTATACCAAAAGCTAGAAAAGAAGAAACCCTTAAAACCCTTATATATCAAAACAATTATTCAAATGAAATTCTTAACACTATGAGCCAACAACTAAATAGATTAGAAAACAATCAAAGTAATAATAAACAAAAGGTTGAGATTCCTTCTTCTAAAGAAAAGGACGAAGAAAATAATAAAAATCCAATTTTTATACCACACCAAATAGATTTCAATGCCAATTTAGGTTACAACAAAATTAGTTAATGAATTAGAACAAAAATTAACCAAACTAAATATTAATATGCTTAATCAAGAATCAGATTCAGATTCTGAATCTAAAGAAATATCTCAAATTTATGAACAATTTGCTAATAAATTAACCTTCAAAGGCAGTACTAGTACTAGTCGCCCTCCAACAAGAAACTATTATCATAGACCAACTTTCCCATATGTTCAATTTGAAGACAAAGATTTTGTCTTTACTAAAAGTGCTTATGATGGTACTTCAGTTTATGAATGGAACATTGATGGACATTCTGAACACCAAATTCTTAATACAGTTACAGAAATCAACATGGCCGCAAATGCCTATCTTACTAAAGGCAATAATAAAAAACAAATTGCAAATATTATCATTTCTGGTTTCACTGGCAATTTAAAAGGCTGGTGGGATATGTACGTTACTGCAGAAGAGAAACATATAATCCTCAATTCAAAGAAAACTATAGTCAAAACTGAAAATAATCAACAAATTCAAACTCAATAAGATGACATAATCAATACTCTTATCTACAGCATTATAAAAAACTATATAGGAGATCCATCCCTATTTCAAGAAAAAAGTTCTGAAATACTCTTAAATCTCACTTGTAGAAAACTACAAGATTACAGATGGTATAGAGACATGTTTTTATCAAAGGTAATGTTAAGACCTGACTGTAGAGAAGCCTATTGGAAAGAAAGGTTCATTGCAGGATTACCAAAACTTTTTGCAGAAAGAATAAGAGAAAAATTAAGAGAAGATTATAATAATCAAGTTCCTACAAGGAATTAACTTATGGACAAATAACCAGTTACGTTAATCGTGAAGGATTAGCTATCTGTTCAGATTTAAAACTTAAAGCCAAAATAAAGAAAGACAAAATTAATAATAAAGATGAACTCGGTAATTTATGTCAACAATATGGATATGAAACCATAGTTGCACCTACATCATCCAAATCTAAAAGATATTCAAAGAAATACTCTGGCAAAAGATTTAAGACAAAATATGATAAGACTAACAAATACGATAAAACTGATAAGTACCATAAGAAAAAACCTTATAATAAATTTAACAAAAAATCTCATAAACAAACAGATTCAAGAGATATAATTATTTGTTATAAGTGTGGCAAAACTGGTCATATGGCAAAGAATTGCTATGTTAAGAAAAAGATTAATGAATTACAAATCTCTGATCAACTAAAAACTCAAATAAGCAAACTAATCCTCAATGATGATTATTCAAGCTCAGATTATGAATCTAGCATTTCAGATTACGATAATATTGACTTATATGTTTTAGAAGATTGTTCAACTACTAGTTCAGACTCCGAAACATGTGAATGTTTAGGAAACTGTACTTGTACTAAAATTAATGTCATAATAAAAGAAGATAGAGAGATTCTAGAACTCATAGATAAAATTCCAGATCAAACCATTAAAGAAGAGGCCACAAAAAAAATTCTTAATTATAATCCTAAAATTGAAGCAAACACTTCAAAAACAAACGAGCCTTTTAATCTTCAAGAAGTTTTTAAGAGATTTTCTCAACCAATTAAACATATATCTACTCAAGAACTTCAAGAAGAATTAAAATTAGTTAAAACAGAAATTAGAATTATCAAATAACGCCTCTCAAAAATAGAGAAAGATAAACCCGATATTCCAAGTGAAAAATCCTGAAGTCACAGTCATTTCGAATAAAGAATCAAATATTAATAAAATTTAAATTCCTAAAAACATTTCATATCAAAAATGGTATACAAGTATTAATCTTTGTATAGAAAATATATTTAAAGTAACTGTCATCGCCCTTATTGATAGTGGTGCTGACATGAATTGTATCCAAGAAGGGATCATCCCTACAATTTATTACGAAAAAACTTCAAATCGATTATCAACCGCTAGTGGATCAAAACTTAACATTTCGTATAAAGTTTCTGATGTTCATATTTGTAAAGATGATTACTGTTTCAAAACATCTTTAATCCTTGTCAAAAACTTAACTTCTACTTTAATTTTAGGAACCCCTTTTATTTCCCAACTCTACTCGATTACTATAAATGAAGAGGGTATTTGTACAAAAGTTTTAAACAAATAAATATTTTTTAAATTTTCAGACCCAATTATTCATACAGAACTGAATACTTTAAACAACAAAGTTAATCAAGCAAAATATTTAATTAATGAAATTAGTAGTAAGAAAATTCTTGATAATCTCATAGATCAAACTATTCAAAATAGAATTAAAAAACTAAAGAAAAGATTTGAAAATAATGTTTGTTCTACTTTCCCCAATGCCTTTTGGAAAAGAAAACAACATATTATTAAATTACCCTATATAAAAGATTTTAATGAAAAAGATATTCCTTCAAAATCAAAAGCTATTCACATGTCAAACGATTTGCAAGAACATTGCAAAAAAGAAATTCAAGATTTATTAGACAAAAAACTTATAAGATCTTCAAAATCACCTTGGTTTTGTTCAACCTTTTATGTTATGAACGCAGCTGAATTAGAAAGAGGTTCTCCAAGACTTGTTATTAATTACAAACCTTTAAACAAAGTCTTAGAATGGATTCGATATCCAATACCAAATAAAAGAGATTTATTAAAAAGACTTTACGATGCAAAAATATTTTCAAAATTCGACATGAAATCTGGATTTTGGCAAATACAAATTCATGAACAAGATAAATACAAAACAGGCTTCAATGTTCCTTTTGGTCATTATGAATGGAACGTAATGCCTTTTGGTCTAAAAAATGCTCCTTCAGAATTTCAAAATATTATGAATAATATCATTATCCCTATAAGCAATTTTGCTATTGTTTATATTGATGATGTTCTAATCTTTTCAAAATCCATAGAACAACATTTCAAACATTTAAACATATTTTATGACCTAGTTCATAACAACGGACTAGTCATCTCTTCCACGAAAATGAGTCTATTTCAAACTAATATACGATTCTTAGGTCATGATATTGTTCAAGGAACTATCAAACCAATTCAAAGAAGCTTAGAGTTTGCTAATAAATTTCCAGACGAAATTAAAGACAAAACTCAACTTCAAAGATTTTTAGGATGCTTAAATTACGTTCATGACTTTTTCAAAGATTTGGGTATTATATGCAAACCTTTATATCAAAGACTCAAAAAGAATCCACCACCATGGACTCAAGAACATACAAATATTGTCAAACATATTAAAGAAAAGGTTAAATACTTACCTTGTCTTAATATACCGCAACCAAATGCTAGTATTATTGTTGAAACCGATGCTAGTGATTTAGGATTTGGAGGAATATTAAAACAAAAAATTAATAAAAGACTCTAATGAAGAACTTGTAAGATTTTTTTTCAGGCGTTTGGAATGATACTCAAAAGAATTATTCAACCGTTAAAAAAGAAATTTTAAGCATTGTTCTATTTATCAAAAAAATTGAAGATGATTTATATATGAATTTTTTTATTACGCATAGACTGTCAATCTGCAAAACCCATTTTAGAAAATGATATAAAAATGTTATTTCAAAACAAATTTTTGCAAGATGGCAAGCATTGTTAAGTAATTTTGACTTTCAAATAGAATTTATTAAAGGCGAAAATAATTATCTTCTAGATTTTTTATCAAGAGAATTTTTACAGGGGAAATGAATCAAAGAGATGTTAAAAATTCTCTTGTTCAAAAGATACAAGATCCTGATCAAAAGAAGAAGATGCAGCTTTCCCCCTTCAAAGAAGTTACTAGTCCTACCCCTGCATCCTCATCATCTATTTTTCCAAAAATTCCTACCCAAAATAGATTTGCTCCAATCACCCCTACCAAGGCTCAGCCTTCTTATTCTTCCCTAGTTCAAAAACCGGTCATTATTTCCCCAAGCTACACTCCCAAAAAGGCTATTAAATTATCCAACACCCAGACTGTCACTCCTCAAAAACCTAAAGCTACTATACCTTCTTCTTCAAAAAGTAATAGTAGTTCTTACATCCCAAACCCAAATCAACAACTTGTTAAGATTCTTGAAGAATATGAAGTACAAATCTACGACAAGGGATTTCATACCCTAGTAGATTTTCTCTTTCCCAAAGATTCCCTGTTCATGGGAAGTAATTTAAAATCAAGAGAATATTATCAAGCAATCTTAGAAGACACAGGTTCCATCAAAGTTCAGCATAATTTTAATCCTTCTGACCATTCCATCATAGCTTTCAGCAAGGTCCATATTTTTCATATCCTTTCTATCCAAGAATGGAAAGCCCGTCCCTATACAGAAAAAACCCTTACAAGTTATCCAAAATACCCTTATTACAATTACTATGATTATCAGGATGCTTGGTTCAATCTTTTTTATCTTAGAAACTACTCTCATTCGTGGTTTCTATTCTTCGACAAAAATTTTAATTGTCCATATACAAGATGGTTCGTAAGATGGTTTAAATTCATGGGTAACATCCCAGATACCATTCCAATTCCTATTTTAAAAGGATTCAAAAAATTCAAAGAAATCTATGTTCAAGACATTCCAGAGTTCGAACACCTTCTCCAATTTACTATCTTATTCAAAATTCCATGGATCATTTCCTGGACTTTCAGTGTCATCCCTGCAATTGGTATTTGTAACAACCCGGATTTCTAGCTAAGATTTGGAAAGTTTGGTGGCAAATGTTTAAATAAGTATAGTTAAGGAAAGGGGCCTTGTTGCAATTAGGAGAAGATATAAAAAGGGATCAGATCCCTAGGTTTTCACTTACTGATTATTCTTGCATTCATTGTGGCGGCTGAGAAGAGAAGCAAGGAAGGAATAGGAAAAACATTGGCAACGATTTCATTTGGAGAAGCCTTAATTTGGTAAGTAATAAATTCCTCTATGTTATTTCCTGCATAGTAGATAGCTGGGTAAATCAATTTTTGGATTATCTTCATGTTTGAGCTGTGTAATCACAGTAAGAACAATTATGGGGTTTAACTCTAAATCGGATTTTTATAATGAATGAATCAAGTGTTTATGTGAGTGATTGAGATTACTGAATGACACGTATCATTTTATGAACAAGGAGGAAATGGTAAACTTTCGGTATTAGGCTAATTAGGAGATGATTGGAATTTGCGGATCGACGAACCGGAAATCGCCAATTTTGGGACTCGTCATACCGGATCCCATAAGGGACTTCCGGAACTGAGTAATACCGGATCCAAGAGAGGATTCCGGAACTAAGCAATACCGGATCCAGGAGAGGATTCCAGAACTGAGTAATACCGGATCCAAGAGAGGATTCCGGAACTGGGTGACACCGGATCCCATAGGGAAATTCCGAAACTGTAGGACTTCCGGACTTGAGTAATACCGGATCCCAAAGGGATTCTGGAACCGTAATACCGGATCCAAGAGGGAATTCCAAAACTGTTATTCCGGAACCAGTAGGAAGATTCCGGAAGCACACGAGTAAAGTATGGGTCCAGATTAGAGAAGGATCTAGAAGCAGAAGTTGAGTTGTCACTAATTAAATTATACGATATGCTATAGGTGTAAGAACGGTTCGGAACGAGACGCGTGGTTAGGAAGGTTACTACTATCAAGTGAGTTCCCTAAACCCTTTTTACACGAAACAAGCTGCAAAATATTTTACTTATTATGGTTTATTATGAGCATGAATTGTTTACCAACTGTTACGTATGCTTTCCCATGAAAAGTATGTTTTATCTAAAAGATTATTTAGCAAAATGAAATGATTTATAAAGATTTACACTGATTTCATGTTTCATGATTTATGATGAACTATGTGTATGCTATGTGGAGTCGGTCTGCATAGTGGGATCAGAGTACCTCGGGATCCGATGATCCCTTGGGGATTTGTGATGAGCCGGTAGGTTGGAATTCGTTTCCTTCCTACTCGGATAGAGGGGAGTCTGCTTGGGCCCCGATCGTGGTTAGCTTATGTGATCCTTAAACACTGTGCAGTACCCTGATTGATGCTTATGTGGAGAATGTTAATGAGTTTTATAAAATGATTTTTAGTGTTGATATATGTTGTTTATGGAGGGAATTCACTAGACCTTTTGGTCTAACCCTCGCTTTTCAAAACTAAACCATTTTCAGGTAAGCGTAGCACTAGTTCTTCCGGAAAGAACTAAGAGATGGCATGAGAAGGAAATGGAGCTTAGAGTGACTCCATAATTTTGGCTAGTATGACTATAGATAGAAGGTCTCAGCTGTGGACTTGAAGTTTCCGCTGCCCAAGTTGTTTAGTTTTAGATTTATGAATGATTAAAGACAAGTTTTATCATGTAATTTGAGATATTTAATCTATGTTATTGCATGTTATGTTTTGGGACGTTACAAATGGTATCAGAGACTTAGTTTAAGGGATTTAGGTGACCAGTAGGGCCTAAACTTAAACTGTAAGATAAGGAACACAACTGAGACATAGGATTGCCTCTAGGAACGATTACTCTAAACGCGCTTAGGAATAAGGTGCCAAGGACAAGCGTGTAAGGTAAATTCGGGATTGCACCTGGCCAGTGTAATTACGAATTTACAGGTACATGTGCGTGCTTAATTTTCCTTATATAGCAAACTTGTTGTGTCATGTCTAGCAAAGGTTAATCGTTGGTTTCTTTCAGTTTAACGATATGGCTGAAAGAACGTTGAGGAGCGGGTCCGTACCTGCTAATCCAAGAAATCAGAATGAAGAAGTCCTAGCTAACGGGCCGTTGGAGCCCACAAGGCCACCCACCACCCAAGGAAGGGGTAGGGGTCGTGGTAGGGGTCAGGGAAGAACGCCCTACCGGGCCGCCACTCAAGTGGTCGGGGATGTGGAAAACCCGATCCGGAGAACGACCCGAGTAACCCGAAGGGCGAGGAGTGTGGAAATCCCCGCCCACCAGGAAGAATCTCAACAGGAGAGTTCAATTACTGTGAGAAGGGGTAATCAACTGAGGGGACGTGGTCGAGGCCGCGGATCTGCATTTGTGACTCGAGAGAATCTGGCTGCTGAGCTAGGTAAGATTCAGGAGACTCTGCAAGCTCTCCTTACCAAGCAAGATCAGTCAGCATCGGGAAGCAAAGAGGCGAGTGAGAATAGGGAAAGTGTGGAACTGTCAAGTCCACTAGTGACAGGTACTGGGAGTCACTCGAAATCGACCCCCCTGGTAGTGAATGAGTTAGCAGCTAAAGGATGCAACTACAAGGCCTTTGCCTCGTGTAAGCCTCCTACTTTTAAAGGAGAATGCGACCCAGTTTTGGCAATGAAATAGGTTAGAGAGATGGAACTGGTGTCTGATACATGCAAGTGTGGTGATGGGGATAGGGTGATGTTTGCCCTATACATGCTGAAGTCTGATGCAATGTACTGGTGGGATGCTGAAACCGGATGAAAGGGTTCGGAAGCGGCTAGGGAGATGAAGTGGGAAACTTTTGTGGAAAGATTTAAAGCACAATTTTGCCCACTCGCGACAGTGAAGAAGTTAGAGGAAGAGTTTATGGGATTAGAACACGGAGAGTTGTCGGTGCGATAGTACACTTCTAAGTTTATCGAGAAATCTCGATTCGCCGATCTGTATGTGCCGACAGAGGAACGTCGCGTGGAGCGTTTCATTTATGGGCTGAAAAGTAGCATCAGGGAGTTGGTATTGACGAGAAATCCCACTACCTTTCAGGCGGCCATCAATGCGACCGAGTTGACCGAAAAGGAAAAGAATCGGCAGATGTCTGAGAAAAGTGGTGAGAAACGCAAGTGGGATGGGCCAGGAAACGATGTGAGGAAAGGGAATGTGTTTAGACCAGAAAATCGTGCGAGCAGGGGTACAGTCGGCAAACCGTATAGGAAGTGTAACAAGGCGCATCGGGGAGAATGTATGGCAGGTTCAAATTCGTGCTACCGGTGTGGGTTGCCCGGTCACGTGTCGAAGGATTGTCCCAGTGGGAAATCATGTTTCCAATGTGGGGCTACTGGTCACATGCGGTATGATTGTCCGCAGTTGAAAAAGGGAGGATCAACTCAGTATGGTGAACGTCAGGGAGGGAAAGGCAATGATAAGGGAGCGAAACCGGCGCATCCGAAGGGACGTGCGTTCCACATGACAGCGAAAGAGGCGGAGGAAGTTCTAGACGTTGTGGCAGGTACGTTTCTAGTGAACTCTTTGTGTGCCAAGGTGTTGTTTGATTCGGGAGCGAATCGTTCTTTTGTATCACATGCTTTTATGAAATGTTTGGGGGTGAGGCTTAGACGTTTAGAGAGGGCGCTAGAGGTGGAAACTGCCGATGATAATCGTGTTTACATTAGGGAGATGGTAGAGGATTGTGTCATAGATATAGAAGGGAGGTTGGTGTCTATGCAATTATATCCCATGGAAATGGGAGAGTTTGAAGTGGTATTGGGTATGGATTGGTTAGCTAAGAATGATGCGAATATCGTTTGCAACAAAAAGCTTGTCAGGATTCGGTTACCTGATGGGGATTCCGTAGTGATCTATGGGAATCGCGGTGATAGGAAGACTAGCCTTATCTCTATGATTAGGGCTACTAAGTGTTTGAGGATGGGTTGTCAGGGATTCTTGGCGTACGTGGTGGACGCCAAGAAAGAAAAGCGTGGGGTGGATGACGTGCGAGTAGTAAGTGAGTACCCGGAAGTATTTCTGGATGACTTGACAAGTCTACCCCTGGATCGTTAGATCGAGTTCAGAATTGATCTGGTGCCTGGAGCTGCACCAATAGCCCGCGCACCTTATAGATTGGCGTCGTTCGAAATGAAAGAAATGATGACTCAACTGCAAGAGTTGCTAGACAAGGGATTCGTTAGACCGAGTATGTCTCCGTGGGGAGCGCCAGTACTCTTCGTGAAAAAGAAGGATGGTACTATGCGAATGTGCATAGACTACCGAGAACTCAACAAAATCACGATCAAGAACAAGTATCCTATACCGAGAATTGACGACCTGTTCGATCAATGGCAAGGGGCCAGTTACTTCTCTAAGATAGACTTGAGGTCGGGTTATCACCAACTCAAGGTAAGGGAGGAGGACGTACCGAAGACCGCTTTTAGGACCAGGTATGGACACTACGAATTCCTGGTGATGCCGTTCGGGCTAACCAATGCCCCGGTAGCTTTTATGGATCTAATGAATAGGGTGTGCCAACCTTATTTAGACAAGTTCGTGATAGTGTTCATAGACGACATCCTAGTGTTCTCAAGATCGGAAGAGGAGCACGAAAGCCACCTTCGAATGATTCTCGAGCTATTGAAGCAAAAGAAACTCTATGTGAAGTTTTCTAAGTGCGAATTCTGGTTGAGAGAAGTGCAGTTTCTCGGACACATGGTGTCTGGGAAAGGGATAATGGTAGATCCGGCTAAGATTGAAGCCATTCGGGATTGGGAGCAGCCTAAGAATCCGTCTGAAGTTTGAAGTTTCCTCGGACTGGTGGGATACTACCAAAAGTTCATAAAGGACTTTTCACGTATCGCCACGCCATTGACTTCCTTAACCAAGAAGAGTGTTAAGTTCGCCTGGTCAAGGGCTCAAGAAGAGGCCTTTCGGAAACTGAAGGACATGCTAAGTAGTGTGCCGGTGCTGTCTTTACCAGACGGTTCTAACGACTTCGTAGTGTTTAGTGATGCATCGAAGTTGGGTTTGGGTTGTGTATTAATGCAACGTGGGAAGGTGATCGCTTATGCCTCCCGGAAATTGAAGGATCACGAGGTTCGATACCCCACTCATGATTTAGAATTGGCAGTCGTGGTTTTCACCCTGAAGATTTGGCGGCATTACCTTTATGGGACGAAGTGTCAGATCTTCACGGACCATAAAAGCTTATGTCATCTCTTCGATCAAAAAGAGCTGAATATGCGCCAAAGAAGATGGATTGAGTTGTTGACAGACTACGACTGCAAGATCGAATATCATCCCGGAAAGGCAAACGTAGTGGCGGACGCTTTGAGCCGAAAGGAAAGGAATGAGACCCCCAGCATTGTGGCCATGAGGGCTGAGGTGACGTTCAATTTGTTAGCTGAGATAAAGAAATGTCAAGCCGAGGGACTCGAAACTGAAAATCTCGAGAAGGAAAGAATGGTAGGGCAAACGACCTCACTAGTGGAAGATAGTTGAGGGGTGAAGTGTCTTAGTGGGAGAATCTAGGTCCCGAAACTTGGGGAGCTCAGGAAAGTGATTTTAGAGGAAGCCCACAAATCGAAGTACACGATTCACCTAGGAACTAACAAGATGTACGGAGATCTACACCGGGACTACTGGTGGCCCGGAATGAAAAAGGACATAGCTCATTTTGTAGAGACCTATATGACGTGTTCGCGTGTAAAGATCGAACATCAACGACCGTACGGGAAGCTTCAGTCTTTGGAGATACCTATGTGGAAGTGGGACCAGATTACGATGGACTTCGTAACCCATCTGCCTAGAACCCCAAAGGGTTATGACGCCATATGGGTGATCGTAGATCGACTCACGAAATCAGCGCATTTCTTACCTATACGAGAGTCTTACTCGTTGGAGCAGTTAGCAAAGTTATATATTGACGAGATCATAACCCACCATGGTGTGTCGTCGTCGATAGTATCAGACCGAGATAGCAGGTTTACCTCCGCTTTTTGGAGGAGCTTCCAAAGAGAAATGGGTTCACAGATCAAGATGAGTACCGCTAATCATCCTCAGACCGACGGTCAGAGTGAGCGAACAATCCAGACATTGGAAGATATGTTTAGGGCTTGTGCCTTAGACTTTCAGGGCTCTTAGGAAAAGCATTTACCACTTATCGAGTTCGCTTATAATAACAGCTATCACTCGAGCATCAAGGCAGCGCCATATGAGGCACTTTATGGTAGGAAATGTCGAACACCTTTGTGTTGGAATGAGGTCAGGGAGAGATGATTGGCCGGGCCAGAAATAGTGCAACTGACTTCAGACAAGATAGTCCAAGTGCGAGAAAGGTTGAAGGTCGCTCGCGACCGACAGAAGAGTTATGCGGATAAGAGACGGAAAGACATAGAATTTAAAGTCGGAGATTATGTAATGTTAAAGGTATCCCCTTGGAAGGGAGTTGTACGATTTGGGAAGCGTGGGAAGCTAAGTCCACGTTACATCGGACCGTTTGAGATCACGGAGCGAATTGGAGAAGTAGCATATAGGTTGGATCTACCTGAAGAATTGTAAGGCATTCACAATGCGTTTCATGTATCTAATCTGAGGAAGTGTCTGGCAGATGTGGATAAGTCTGTACCGCTAAAAGACATAAGGGTGGATGAGAAATTGAATTTTGTAGAATAACCCGAAGCCATTTCGGATTTTAAAGTGAGGAAATCAAGGAGCAAGGAGATCAGACTCGTAAAAGTACAATGGCGACACCATAAAGGTCCAGAGGCGACATGGGAATTGGAATCGGAGAAGAGAGTGAAGTACCCGCATCTTTTCCCTTAAGGAATTCCGAGGACGGAATTCTTTTAAGGGGGGAGTGTTGTAACAACCCGGATTTCTAGCTAAGATTTGGAAAGTTTGGTGGCAAATGTTTAAATAAGTAACATTAAGGAAACGGGCCTTGTTGCAATTAGGAGAAGATATAAAAAATGATCAGATCCCTAGGTTTTCACTTACTGATTATTCTTGCATTCATTGTGGCGGCTGAGAAGAGAAGCAAGGAAGGAATAGGAAAAACATTGGCAACGATTTCATTTGGAGAAGCCCTAATTTGGTAACTAATCAATTCCTCTATGTTATTTCCTGCATAGTAGATAGCTGGGTAAATCAATTTTTGGTTTATCTTCATGTTTGAGTTGTGTAATCATAGTAAGAAGAGTTATGGGGTTTAACTCTAAATCGGACTTTTATAATGAATGAATCAAGTGTTTATGTAAGCGATTGAGGTTGGTGAATGACACGCATCATTTTATGAACAATGAGGAAATGGTAAACTTTCGGTATTAGGCTAATTAGGAGAGGATTGGAATTTGTGAATCGAGGAACCGGAAATCGCCAATTCCGGGACTCGTCATACCGGATCCCATAAGGGACTTCCGGAATTGAGTAATACCGGATCCAAGAGAGGATTCCGGAACTGAGCAATACCGGATCCAAGAGAGGATTCCGGAACTGGGTGACACCGAATCCCATAGGGAAATTCCGGAATTGTTGGACTTCCGGACTTGAGTAATATCGGATCCCAAAGGGATTTTGGAACCGTAATACCGGATCCAAGAGGGAATTCTGGAACTGTTATTCCGGAACCAATAGAAAGATTCCGGAAGCACACGAGTAAAGTATGGGTCCAGATTAGAGAAGGATCTAGGATCAGAAGTTGAGTTGTCACTAATTAAATTATACGATATGCTATAGGTGTAAGAACGGTTCGGAACGAGACGCGTGGTTAGGAAGGTTACTACTATCAAGTGAGTTCCCTAAACCCTTTTTACACGAAACAAGCTGCTAAATATTTTACTGATTATGGTTTATTATGAGCATGAATTGTTTACCAACTGTTACGTATGCTTTCCCATGAAAAGTATGTTTTATCTAAAAGATTATTTAGCAAGATGAAATGATTTATAAAGATTTACACCGATTTCATGTTTCATGATTTATGATTAACTATGTGTATGCTATGTGGAGTCGGTCTGCATAGTGGGATCAGAGTACCTCGGGATCCGATGATCCCTTGGGCATTTGTGATGAGCCGGTAGGTTGGAATTCGTTTCCTTCCTACTCGGATAGAGGGGAGTCTGCTTGGGCCCCATTATGAGACGAGAGGGGGGTCTGCTTGGGCCCCGATCATGGTTAGTTTATGTGATCCTTAAACACTGTGCAGTACCCTGATTGATGCTTATGTGGAGAATGTTTATGAGGTTTATAAAATGAATTTTACTGTTGATATATGTTGTTTATGGAGGGAATTCACTAGACCTTTTGGTCTAACCCTCGCTTTTCAAAACTAAACCATTTTCAGGTAAGCGTAGCACTAGTTCTTCCGGAAAGAACTAAGAGATGGCATGAGAAGGAAATGGAGCTTAGAGCGACTCCATAATTTTGGCTAGTATGACTATAGATAGATGCTCTCGACTGTGGACTTGAAGTTTCCGCTGCCCAAGTTGTTTAGTTTTAGATTTATGAATGATTAAAGACAAGTTTTATCATGTAGTTTGAGATATTTAATCTATGTTATTGCATGTTATGTTTTGGGACGTTACAGTATTTCTCCAAGTTTGTTACAAAGAATGGTTCGAGTTAAATGGTGGGATAATCTCCCTTCTGATCAAGTTCAAAAAATGATGGTTCAAGGAGTCTCAGAGTTTTACTCAACAAACTTTGGTGTCTCTGCCTCCACGGCCACACTTCCTGGAACCCTCAAAACTATTCAAGACGATGATGACGAAGAAAAGGAATTGGAACAATTCCTTGCTGCTAACTCTAAGGAAGAACTTAAAAGATTGATTAAAGAAATCAAGCAAAGTTCTCCAAACAGTTCCAGCATGTCCCAAGAAACAAAATTGATCCAAGATGCTCAAGATCCATATTCAGACATTAATCTTTATGATTAATTTCTGATTTGTGTGAGTTCGGTGAATTGTCTTTGTAGACAAATTTTTTGTTGATCAAGACGTGTAATTGTTCAAATGTAGAAAATACATCTTTTCGTATTTTCGATATTATCTTTATCAAAAGTGCTCAAAAAGTTATAGATTATTGCTAACATTACAGGTACAATAATAATCAAGAAAAACAAAAGAACTTTTGGCAAGAAAGTCAAAAAGCTCTCATTTTCAAAGGATGGTCGGCCAAAGATGCTTTTTCAAGAATGCATTTCAATAATGCATCACAAGAAGCCAAAGATACTTTTCAAAAGATGCATTCCAATAATTCAAAACAAGTCGGCAGCCAGTTGCCGGTTAAAAGCATTTAATCATTGAAGACAAATGGGCAGTGGTTGAACGCCCTGGGTGATGTGGTGGAATATCCCATCTTCCCAGGGTTCGATTCCAGGCGTCCTCAACATTGATAAAATATCTTTAAGTTTCAAAATTGTCAGGGATTAGTCCGGGTTGTGCCTGAGATACCCTTTCCCAAAAAGAATAGAAGAGAGATCATCAGTTTTTCTACCAATTTTCTCTATAAGCCATTTCTCATAAAATGTTATGTTTAATAAATCCTCTCTTAGATTTTCAACTACGAGATATTCAAAGTCTTTAGATTTTCAAATTTTCATTTCTCCTGATGTTTGCAAAGCTTGTCGTGAAGACAATTGTACAGTCTGTCATTTAATCAAAGAAGGTATATTTTAATCATGCTTTGTGTTATCATATTTAATAATGGTTGCCTTATCTTGCAAAGTTTTAGTCGTATTCATCATATAAAAATATTTATTCCAAATATTTCTCCAATTAGACTTTTAAACGATCTTACAAACTTTTTTATAGGAAACAATATACTAAATTTTAGAGTAATTTATCCAGATCATTTAAGATATATTTTAGTAAACGATCCTTACACTCATGGTATCAGAGCCAGAATCGGTGGAAATTGGTAAATGAATACTAAACTTTGTATAATACCTTGAAAAATTATACAAAGTTTAGTATTCGTTTACCAATTTCCACCGATTCTGGCTCTGATACCATGAAGGATCGTTTACTAAAATATATCTTAAATGATCTCGATAATAGTTTCTTGTTGGAGGGCGACTAGTACTAGTACTGCCTTTGAAGGTTAATTTATTAGCAAATTGTTCATAAATTTGAGATATTTCTTTAGATTCAGAATCTGAATCTGATTCTTGATTAAGCACATTAATATTTAGTTTGGTTAATTTTTGTTCTAATTCATTAACTAATTTTTTGTTGTAACCTAAATTGGCATTGGAGTCTATTTGGTGTGGTATAAAAATTGGATTTTTATTATTTTCTTCGTCCTTTTCTTTAGAAGAAGGAATCTCAACCTTTTGTTTATTATTAGTTTGATTGTTTTCTAATCTATTTAGTTGTTGGCTCGTAGTGTTAAGAATTTCATTTGAATAATTGTTTTGATATATAAGGGTTTTAAGGGTTTCTTCTTTATCTGCTTTTGGTATAACTAAAAGTGTTCCTATATGTTTATAATTTATTAAAACTGAATCTTTTAGGGGATGTGTTGTAGTTATGATTTCATCACTCTTCATCATTTTATAATCTTGAGTTATCTTTGGTTGTCATAAATATTAATAAACGGGTTTGGAATATTTTGTTCTTTACAATACATTTCATACCAATTAAAAAAGGTTATATGAACATTGTATTTCATGATATATTTTCTCCATAAGAGTTGATGTCTAAATTCTTCTTTTGGGTCATTAACAGATGAATAATAGAAATTTCTTCTTTCTTCATTATGGTCATAGTAAAATTCCTCTTTAAGATACTTCATATTAATATTTGAATCAGTCATTTTTCACTCACTCGTATTTGGTTTTTGTATTGATTAATTTCAGTTTGAATTTCGGAAGGAGTAGGTTCGTAAACGTAACTTTGAGAATCATCAGATCCTTCTTGATAAAGAGTTTGAGGAATTGATTTATAAGAGAGTGAGATTATTATAATCTCTATTGATTGAAACAGTTTGTTCTGTGGTTTTGATTGAGTATCCTTGAAAATAATCAAAAGTTCCTATTTTATAAACTGTTTTAACATCTTGTTTGGGAATCGTCCAATTTGTTAGGCTTTGCACAATGTTTGAAATATGAACTTCAGAAGAATTCATATGAAAATCATCTTCTTCTATGTTATCAGTTTCAAAAGTATGTTTCTTAGTGAATAAACTCATAACTTTATCTATTTAACAAAATTTATTTAAATAGTTGTTTTAAAATTAAAGAGTAATACTTTCTTTAAATACTTCTTGAATAATCAGAGGGACCACCTTCGGAGGGACCACCCATGAATAGTCGTGGTCCGGCTGGGCGTCTTACCTCCTGCGCCACTTACGCTACTCCAACCGACTGGGTTGACCAACACCGACATAGAAAGGCCGACCAACACTGACATCCAGTTCATATTAAAAGAATATATTTTCTTAAACTTAAAACTATCTTTAAATATACCTTGAAAAATTATACAAAGTTTAGTATTCATTTACCAATTTCCACCGATTCTGGCTCTGATACCATGGAGGATATATATATATATATATATATTAGAAATTTATATTTGTGATAAACTTGAAAACTAGTGCCTCATGTATTATTTTATATGATTTATTTTCATCTAAGGCTGAGATTTAGTATACTGATTAACATATATTTATTCCACGCTGTTAACCCTTTTATCCTTTTTGAGAAACAAAAGTTACACATAAAAAAGTTCTTACATTGAGAACCACATACATATAAAACATTGTGAAACAAATATATGTTCATCAATTCGTTAAATGTTATCCTTATATGAGAAAAATAATGTACAATAATACCTTAAGATAAAACTTCTTGCGGATATCACAATATAGAGATGGCCAAATGGGCCCGGGACTGACTTGCCACCGGCTCTGGACCGTTTATGACTAATTTGGGCCCACTAATCCATGGTCGGTTATGATTTTCCACCAAAAACAAGGCTCGGCCAGGGACCGGCCCGATTTTTTATTTAAAATTAATTTATAAATCTATTTTAAGTATATTTTAAATTTTATTTTAAATGTATTTTTAAGTGTATTTAACTAAATAGTAAGATATCTACTGTAAACTCCTTCCATGAAGATCATTATGCGACCTTTCCATATAGCAAAACTATTGGGGTTGAACTTTGGTGATTTGGCTATAGAGCCATTGGCGTATCATCCAACAAAGGGATTTTGAAAAGTGGTACCATTGTTCTTCGAGGATGTCATTTCAGATCAAGAATATGAGATTAAACTGACTTGCTCTAATACCACTTGTTAGTCCCACGAAAGAAATGACAAACACACATATGAATTGTAGAAGGTGGGGTTGAATACAATACACACAAAATTACTTAGAAAACGAGATTGTTGCGAAAAAGAACAGATTAATTCTATCATAACAATCTTTCACAAAGATAACAGAAACCAAACACAACTTGTAACAACCCATACTAAAACTAGCCAAAACCATATCCACAATTTAATCAAACTGCCAAAATGGCCCAGACTGTCACAATATCAAAATTTCAAAATTTGGGGTTCGCGGAAACAACCCTAGTTACAGCTGAGAAATGTATCTAAAATAAATAAAGAGAAGGTCTTCTGGTTCCACTAGACGCAAGCTCCAGCTCACATCTTGCCATTTCCCTTAGACGAGCACTCTATAACCTGCTTACCTGAAAAGTGTTTTAGTTTGAAAAGTGAGGGTTAGACCACAAGGTCGAGTAAGATCCCTCAAATAACAACATCACACCACGCATAAAGTATAGAAGAGATTTTAAATGAAATAACCACAGTTACTCCCTTATCAGTTTAACAAACACACATATACTGGTGGTCCACACTTTAGTCACGTACACATTTGTGACATCGTGCTAGGGCACACACCCACCCTTAATAATTATACGGAATCAAATCATTTATCCCGCATGGGACACACTCCCCATATCGGTCATAATATTACCTATTTTATGCATGCATAAATAAGCCACGTACAAAAAAGCAGTTCAATATATAAATGAACAAGTAACAAATCAAGTATCGCCAAAGCTTCGGTTTAGAAAGACTCACCTGATGTCCATGCTAAGAGTTCTCTCTTGAAACTGCTATTCTCAATCCGTACCTACATTTACACCAACACACAAGAGTGGATAAGTCACTCAACTACCCACTTAGCGTCCCGACTCTCTAGGCACTCGTAAAGGCTACCGACGACCAGAATCCCGGACACAAGCGATCCGGACTCCGGATCTTCTTCCCGGACATCTTCCGGATTCCGGTACCTTCCGGACCTCCTCTGGATTCCGGTACCTTTCGGACTACCTCCAGATTCTGGTACCTTCCGGACCTCTTCCGGATTCCTGTACCTTCCGGACTCCTTCAGAATTCAGGTACGTTCCGGATTCCGCATCGATTTTCTGAGAAACTCCTTCCGGACTATAACCAGTTTTCCGGAAAGTACGACTTCCGGACAAATTGGGTTTTTATCGCACTAGGATATCCCATTACATGAAACGGTTCGACTAGAGGTCGATTTTAAGTCAAGACAAACAAAGAGTCATCAATACTAACGATTTAGCGAGCTAAACACTCGATTTCTCATACCGATTGGGTTGGGACAAAACACCCTGCATTCTCACATTCTTGAGGAGATACCAGTCAAGAAATCCCAAAACCCTAGCATAAAATCCACACTATTATACCAAACATTACCCAACATATTAATGGGTTAAGGAGAAGGAATTTACCTCCAAGAAAGTGGCGATTCACACCCCCAAGCTTTTATTCTTGAATGTCCACTTCAAGCTAGCAAGTCTGCTACTCCACTATTTCACACACAATAACCCACACAAAAACTAGCCAAAACCATATCCACAATTTAATCAAACTGCCAAAATGGCCCATACTGTCACAATATCAAAATTTCAAAATTTGGGGTTCGCGGAAACAACCCTAGTTACAGCTGAGAAATGTATCTAAAATAAATAAAGAGAATGTCTTCTAGTTCCACTAGACGCAAGCTCCAGCTAACATCTCGCCATTTCCCCTAGACGAGCCCTCTATAACCCTCTTACCTGAAAAGGTTTTAGTTTAAAAAGCGACGGTTAGACCATAAGGTCTAGTAAGATCCCTCAAATAACAACATCACACCACACATAAAGTATAGAAGAGAATTTAAATGAAATAACCACAGTTACTCCCTTATCAGTTTAACAAACAAACACACACATACTGGTGGTCCACATTTTAGTCACGTACACACTTGTGACATCGTGCTAGGGCACACACCCGCCCTTAATAATTATACGGAATCAAATCATTTATCCCGCATGGGACACACTCCCCATATCAGTCATAATATTACCTCTTTTATGCATGCGTAAATAAGCCACGTACAAACAAGCAGTTCAATGTATAAATGAACAAGTAACAAATCAAGTATCGCCAAAGCTTCTGTAACAACCCGGTTTCCCAAACATAAAACAAATAACATAACATGCATACATATCATTGATTTACAACAAAAGTTACATAACAAACCAAGTACGGTCCCTTCGGTCTCATAAATTACAAAATATATATAAAAGCCTCCTAATCAACATCCATCAAAAGCTTCCTACACTTCATCCTCTCCTGCCGATCCTTAACCTGGAAAACATATTTTTGAAAACAAAATGAGGGTTAGACCAAACGGGTCTAGTGAGTTAATCTCGATCCTTTCCAAAATCATTATAAAACCTTTTATGTAAATCCTTTGTATCAAAATAGTTTAGATAAACCTTTGGTAATTCTTTCGTAAAATATAAACATACCACACGTATTTAAATACCAATCCAGACTCGTGCATCGTGTACATCTCATTCACCTTATTCCTCCACAAATGGCCATATTAGTTGGTAGCAAGCCAACTAATAAATCAACAACCGGTCCGCTCACCGGAACCCGGCTACCCGTCGGTTCGCACACCGGAACCCGACTACTCACCGGTCCGCACACCGGAACCCGGCTACACACCGGTCCGCTCACCGGAACCCGGCAACAAGTGCACTCGTGTAGTGCAAAGCTTATATAAATACAATATATATCTCATTACATCATATTGTCATTTATATACACATAATCATATTCCTACCACATAATCATCTCATATATATATATATATATATACATATATATGTATCCCAGTTCAAAAACGTTTTAAAGCAAAACTCACCTCGATCGCTTATCCATAAACACTTCCAAGCTTTTCTCCAAAAGATTCAGTCTTTCAATCCAAATCCACAGAATCTGAAACAGATTAAATACAAATATCCCCTTACCATTTGAACACGTGAACTCTGGATAAATCTACCTAACTCTCGCCATCAAAACAACCAAACAGCTATAGTTTCCGGACAGCCCAAAGCCACCCGGACAACCCAACTTTTCCGGACAGCATAAAGAATCCGGACAACACAATTTATCCGGACAACACAAGGAATCCGGATGCCATCCGGTCTCTAAATCATCCGGAAACCATCTATCAAATCGTCCGGACTCTATCAACAACTTACCCGGACACCACCCAAGAATCTACCCGGACACATTCATATTGTGTCCGGAAACCTCTGTCGGTTTGGTGCTTTTTACCCAGAAAATCGACTGAATTAATACCATAAGTGTTTGTGATGTTTCTAATCCGATAGAACCCTTATAAAAGCAATTACAAACACAAAATACAAAGGAACATACCTTAATTCACTTCCAAAGCTCACCAATTGATGTCTTAACCACAAAGCTCTTTCTTTCTTCTTCTTAGCTCCAAGAACACACACACACATACCTTAGTTTAGATATTTCTGAGTTGTGACATATCTGAACTCCTAAAGGGGTAATATCAACCTATTTTCATTTTAAACCTTGAACTTCTCAATAATGACCCAAACACCCCTAAACTTATAATTTATCCAAACATACCCTAAACATCTAACTTTAAAGTTAACTTTATTTAACGGAAAGGAGATTTTAACTAACGAACTTATCTGGGGTATTACATTATCTCCCCCTTAAAAGAATTCCGTCCCAGAATTCGGTTAAGCAATAAACGAGGGTAACTACTATCATGTCCTATCCAATGGTCCTTCACTCTGATCATTACATTCGACTACTTTCTCCCACTCTCTTCTCAACATAAAACACGTTTTCTCCAAGGATAGCACACTAGAAGGTACTCACTCTTAACGGATCCTATGAGCTAGCTTTCTTTCACCTCCAAATCAATCGCACGTACCCAATTTCAACAACTACTATACTTTACTAACAATTTCACCATACCTCATATCAGGAACCTAATCGAGTCAATCTGAAATCACACTCAATGCTCGAAACAACTACACATTTTCCATTTCTCAAACGGTAATACTCCATTCTTTAGCTAACCATCTACTGCCACTCCATTCTCTTATTCTTGAATAACACTACTACACACCGCCTAGACATCCATACCTCTCCCCACATACTTTTGGCACCTCTACACAACTTACAAACAAAATTCCGAGTAGAGGTTTCCACTTATACTCACCCCATATCATCACAAATCCACCACTTAATCTCACGAAATTCATTACTACTACACCTCGCACATTCACTAATTATAAACTGCCACCATCTTATCCACATCACCCCACACATTTAAACAATACCTTTCTTGATATCGTCAACAATCACATTAAGTATAATCTTCACAACATACTAAACCGTCGCCTTCATGACAAGGTCAAGACTTCACACATTACCGTTACTCTCTACACATAATCGTCACGTTCTACATACTGCTATTATTCTTTACACTCAAGCCATCACACTCCATACACTAACAAATTAAAACAACAATAATTAAACACACCCTTCTATATCTCTAACACAATTATCAAATATTTTTCTAACACAAATAATAAAATTGAAAACACACAAAAAAAATCGGTTTGCACCGAAGTCAGATAACACCTTAGCACGTATAGAGTTTATAGAAATATACCTGTCTTCATATCTATCCATACGTCGAGTCCGATCTGCCACTCTGTTGATTTTTATAGAGTTAATATACACATAAGCACATACCCCATATAATAAGATATTCCAGTCCAAACATGCACCTGTAAGATCACAATTACACTGGCCAGGTGTAATCTGAAATTACCGTACATGATGTTCCTTCTACCTTTTATACTTAGCATCCCAAGGTTCTAATATATCAAGGACATCCTACTTCACATGCAGTTTAAGTCTAGGTACGGGTACAAATACCTAAATCCCTTAAACTAGGGCTCTGATACCATTTGTAACAACACGGTTTCCCAAACATACAACAAATAACATAACATGCATACATATCATTGATTTACAACAAAAGTTACATAACAAACCAAGTACGGTCCCTTCGGTCTCATAAATTACAAAATATATATAAAAGCCTCCTAATCAACATCCATCAAAAGCTTCCTACACTTCATCCTCTCCTGCCGATCCTTAACCTGGAAAACATATTTTTGAAAACAAAATGAGGGTTAGACCAAACGGGTCTAGTGAGTTAATCTTGATCCTTTCCAAAATCATTATAAAACCTTTTATGTAAATCCTTTGTATCAAAATAGTTTAGATAAACCTTTGGTAATTCTTTCGTAAAATATAAACATACCACACGTATTTAAATACCAATCCAGACTCGTGCATCGTGTACATCTCATTCACCTTATTCCTCCACAAATGGCCATATTAGTTGGTAGCAATCCAACTAATAAATCAACAACCGGTCCGCTCACCGGAACCCGGCTACCCGTCGGTCCGCACACAGGAACCCGACTACTCACTGGTCCGCACACCGGAACCCGGCTACACACCGATCCGCTCACCGGAACCCGGCAACAAGTGCACTCGTGTAGTGCAAAGCTTATATAAATACAATATATATCTCATTACATCATATTGTCATTTATATACACATAATCATATTCCTACCACATAATCATCTCATATATATATATATATATATATATATATATATATATACATATATATGTATCCCAGTTCAAAAACGTTTTAAAGCAAAACTCACCTCGATCGCTTATCCATAAACACTTCCAAGCTTTTCCCCAAAAGATTCAGTCTTTCAATCCAAATCCACAGAATCAGAAACAGATTAAATACAAATATCCCCTTACCATTTGAACATGTGAACTCTAGATAAATCTACCTAACTCTCGCCATCAAAACAACCAAACAGCTATAGTTTCCGGACAGCCCAAAGCCACCCGGACAACCCAACTTTTCTGGACAACACAATTTATCCGGACAACACAAGGAATCCGGATGCCATCCGGTCTCTAAATCATCCGGAAACCATCAATCAAATCGTCCGGACTCTATCAACAACTTACCCGGACACCACCCAAGAATCTACCCGGACACATTCATACTGTGTCCGGAAACCTCTGTCGGTTTGGTGCTTTTTACCCAGAAAATCGACTGAATTAATACCATAAGTGTTTGTGATGTTTCTACTCCGATAGAACCCTTCTAAAAGCAATTACAAACACAAAATACAAAGGAACATACCTTAATTCACTTCCAAAGCTCACCAATTAATGTCTTAACCACAAAGCTCTTTCTTTCTTCTTCTTAGCTCCAAGAACACACACACACATACCTTAGTTTAGATATTTCTGAGTTGTGACATATCTGAACTCCTAAAGGGGTAATATCAACCTATTTTCATTTTAAACCTTGAACTTCTCAATAATGACCCAAACACCCCTAAACTTATAATTTATCCAAACATACCCTAAACATCTAACTTTAAAGTTAACTTTATTTAACGGAAAGGAGATTTTAACTAACGAACTTATCCGGGGTATTACACTTCGGTTTAGAAAGACTCACCTGGTGTCCACGCTAAGAGTTCTCTCTTGAAACTGCTATTCTCTATCCGTACCTACATTTACACCAACACACAAGAGTGGATAAGTCACTCAACTACCCACTTAGCGTCCTGACTCTCTAGGCACTCGTAAAGGCTACTGACGACCAGAATCCCGGACACAAGCGATTCGGACTCCGGATCTTCTTCCCGGACATCTTCCGGATTCTGGTACCTTCCGGACCTCCTCTGGATTCTGGTACCTTTCGGACTACCTCCGGATTCTGGTACCTTCCGGACCTCTTCCGGATTCCGGTACCTTCCGGACTCCTTCCGAATTCAGATACATTTCGGATTCCGCATCGGTTTTCTGAGAAACTCCTTCCGGACTATAACCAGTTTTCCGGAAAGTACGACTTCCGGACAAATTGGGTTTTTATCGCACTGGGATATCCCATTACATGAAACGGTTCGACTAGAGGTCTATTTTAAGTCAAGACAAACAAAGAGTCATCAATACTAACGATTTAGCGAGCTAAACACTCGATTTCCCATACCGATTGGGTTGGGACAAAACACCCTGCATTCTCACATTCTTGAGGAGATACCAATCAAGAAATCCCAAAACCCTAGCATAAAATCCACACTATTATACCAAACATTACCCAACAGATTAATGGGTTAAGGAGAAGGAATTTACCTCCATGAAAGTGGTGATTCACACCCCCAAGCTTTTATTCTCGAATGTCCACTTCAAGCTAGCAAGTCTGCTCCTCCACTATTTCACACACAACAACCCACACTAAAACTAGCCAAAACCATATCCACAATTTAATCAAACTGCCAAAATGGCCCATACTGTCACAATATCAAAATTTCAAAATTTGGGGTTCGCGGAAATAACCCTAGTTACAGCTGAGAAATGTATCTAAAATAAATAAAGAGAAGTTCTTCTAGTTCCACTAGACGCAAGCTCCAGCTCACATCTTGCCATTTCCCTTAGACGAGCCCTCTATAACCTGCTTACCTGAAAAGGGTTTTAGTTTGAAAAACGAGGGTTAGACCACAAGGTCTAGTAAGATCCCTCAAATAACAACATCACACCACGCATAAAGTATAGAAGAGAATTTAAATGAAATAACCACAATTACTCCCTTATCAGTTTAACAAACACACATATACTGGTGGTCCACACTTTAGTCATGTACACATTTGTGACATCGTGCTAGGTCACACACCCACCCACCCTTAATAATTATACGGAATCAAATCATTTATCCCGCATGGGACACACTCCCCATATCGGTCATAATATTACCTATTTTATGCATGCATAAATAAGCCACGTACAAACAAGCAGTTCAATGTATAAATGAACAAGTAACAAATCAAGTATCGCCAAAGCTTCGGTTTAGAAAGACTCACCTGATGTCCATGCTAAGAGTTCTCTCTTGAAACAGCTATTCTCTATCCGTACCTACATTTACACCAACACACAAGAGTGGATAAGTCACTCAACTACCCACTTAACGTCCCGACTCTCTAGGCACTCGTAAAGGCTACTAACGACCAGAATCCCGGACACAAGCGATCCGGACTCCGGATCTTCTTCCCGGACAACTTTCGGATTCCGGTACCTTCCGGACCTCCTCTGGATTCCGGTACCTTTCGGACTACCTCCAGATTCTGTTACCTTCCGGACCTCTTCCGGATTCCTGTACCTTCCGGACTCCTTCCGAATTCAGGTACGTTCCGGATTCCGCATCGGTTTTCTGAGAAACTCCTTCCGGACTATAACCAGTTTTCCGGAAAGTACGACTTCCGGACGAATTGGGTTTTTATCGCACTAGGATATCCCATTACATGAAACGGTTCGACTAGAGGTCGATTTTAAGTCAAGACAAACAAAGAGTCATCAATACTAACGATTTAGCGAGCTAAACACTCGATTTCCCATACCGATTGGGTTGGGACAAAACACCCTGCATTCTCACATTCTTGAGGAGATACCAGTCAAGAAATCCCAAAACCCTAGCATAAAATCCACACTATTATACCAAACATTACACAACAGATTAATGGGTTAAGGAGAAGGAATTTACCTCCAAGAAACTGGTGATTCACACCACCAAGCTTTTATTCTCGAATGTCCACTTCAAGCTAGCAAGTCTGCTCCTCCACTATTTCACACACAACCACCCACACTAAAACTAGCCAAAACCATATCCACAATTTAATCAAACTGCCAAAATGGCCCACACTGTCACAATATCAAAATTTTAAAATTTGGGGTTCGCGGAAACAACCCTAGTTACAGCTGAGAAATGTATCTAAAATAAATAAAGGGAAGGTCTTCTAGTTCCACTAGACGCAAGCTCCAGCTCACATCTTGCCCTTTCCCATAGACGATCCCTCTATAACCTGCTTACCTGAAAAGGGTTTAGTTTGAAAAGCGAGGGTTAGACCACAAGGTCTAGTGAGACCCCTCAAATAACAACATCACACCACGCATAAAGTGTAGAAGAGAATTTAAATGAAATAACCACAGTTACTCCCTTATCAGTTTAACAAACACACATATATTGGTGGTCCATACTTTAGTCACGTACATATTTGTGACATCGTGCTAGGGCACACACCCACCCTTAATAATTATACGGAATCAAATAATTTATCCCGCATGGGACACACTCCCCATATCAGTCATAATATTACCTCTTTTATGCATGCGTAAATAAGCCACGTACAAACAAGTTGTTCAATGTATAAATGAACAAGTAACAAATCAAGTATCGCCAAAGCTTCGGTTTAGAAAGACTCACATGATGTCCATGCTAAGAGTTCTCTCTTGAAACTGCTATTCTCTATCCGTACCTACATTTACACCAACACACAAGAGTGGATAAGTCACTCAACTACCCACTTAGCGTCCCGACTCTCTAGGCACTCGTAAAGGCTACTGACGACCAGAATCCCGGACACAAGCGATCCGGACTCCGGATCTTCTTCCCGGACATCTTCCGGATTCAGGTACCTTTCGGATCTCCTCCGGATTCCGGTACCTTCCGGATTCCGGTACTTTCCGGATTTCCAGGAAACTCCTTCCGGACTATAACCAGTTTTCCGGAAAGTACGACTTCCGGACAAATAGGGTTTTTATCGCACTGGGATATCCCATTACATGAAACGGTTCGACTAGAGGTCGATTTTAAGTCAAGACAAACAAAGAGTCATCAATAATAACGATTTAGCGAGCTAAACACTGGATTTCCCATACCGATTGGGTTGGGACAAAACACCCTGCATTCTCATATTCTTGAGGAGATACCAGTCAAGAAATCACAAAACCCCAGCATAAAATCCACACTATTATACCAAACATTACCCAACAGATTAATGGGTTAAGGAGAAGGAATTTACCTCCAAGAAAGTGGTGGTTCACACCTCCAAGCTTTTATTCTCCAGTGTCCTCTTCAATCTAGCAAGTCTGCTCCTCCACAGGTTCACACACAGCAGCCGCACATAAAAATGAGGAAGGAATTAAGGTTTAAGGGTTCTAACCTACTTCCCAACTTCACACAATAGCCACCAAACTTTTCAACTTTCACACCTCACACACCAACTTATTATTTATTTACAAGACAACCCCGGTTATTACACAACATGAAATCACTAAGGTTAAAAGTTATTAAAGTTCTAAGAAGGAATAAGGGAGAGTTGCCGATTTTTGCTTGAGCACTTAGAATTCTCTAAAATTGTAACCTTGCATGTGAGGAGTCTTATTCCTTAAATATCACCATGTGCATTAAATTCACGATACACTTGTCACTATGAGATTGAAGATCAGAGTTGTCCTTGAAAGAGACAAAGTGTCCTTTTTGTCTTATCATGGGACAAGGATAATTTGCAGACCTTGTTGTAAACAATTTCTGAAAAAATGTGTAAAAGACAAATATCATTTCCTCGGATATATCAGAGAATGTATCCATTAGGTACAGTATGGTGAAGACTTCCTTAGCAAAAAGACAAGAAATAAATCCCCGATGAATTGGAGAATTGGAGGATTCTCCGATTTGTCATGAAAATTGGCAGGAGTAGCTTAGTAGAATCAGGAAGTTCATCTTTGATCTGCATCGGTGGATTTACTTCTTGTTAATTTTGGATTGTCTTTGATTTTTCCGAACAAGTTGAGTATGACTAAGCTATTACAAAACACCATCTTTATCTAAGAGGAAAATATATGTATCAAAAACTAGTGGGGAAGATCAGGAGGTCATCTTCAAATTATCAGTGACCCAACACTTCGTTTGATGATTCACTAAGGCTTGCAAAGTCTCTTGCAGTTTTCTCATCCCGGTTGCAAAGCTCTCTTGGGTCACAAAGGCTTGGGCGCGACCTCGACTACGACCCTATTATGTAACACCCTCAAATTTGGAAAGAGCAATTAATTTAAAATTATCAATGATAAAATCCATTTACTACAAATCAATACTTGAGTTACCTCAAATAAAAATCTAGATTTAATCTTGAAAAATAATAAACCAAGTCTTTATATAAGGCTAGATATAAGGCCGGGTGTTACTAAAACCCATTAACAGTTGATATCTCCAAATATGCGGAAGACATCATCAATAGTTACATCCTTCTCGTGCATCTAACTATCATTTAACTCTTCATGGTGTCGCTAGTACCATTGCCCCCAACAAGGACCTGATGCATCATGCCGACAAATAAAAAGGTTAGGCTTAACGCCTAGTAAGTTCAAGAGTTTTCAACATTATATGAAAAGGTAAACGAAAGAATACTATTTAAATCACAGTTTCCAAAATTAAATATACGTAAATATGAAAGTAACATCTTTCCCAAAACCACTATTTTCATGATGAAAACCCCAATACAAAACGTTCTTTCAAATATGAATTCAAAATCCAATACTCACACAAAACGTGAATAATGATAAATGCTCAAATATTGAAATTCGGATAAAACTTTATTATCTAAACTACCGAAAGTAAGACTTGAGCCCCACAATTATAACATATGGAGAACACTCGACACTTAAAACGTCACCGAAAAACATGGATAAAACTCAATACCAAAACAACATCTTTCGATGACAGGGGAGACCCAATTTCTGTGATTAGTGAACACAAAAGTAGGCCACTTCCAAGTTATAAAGCTCATATTGGGATCAATGGCCACGAGCATCGTACGACTCATACTAAGATGTGAGGAAGGGCACCCGATGATCCTAGTCATACTCATTCACTAGGATTACATTTACGATCCATGGCTAGTATCTGGTCCAACATAACCGTACCAAGTTGCCTCTGAGGGCCCAATGTCTCAACTAGTTACAAAATGGTAAATAACTATTCCATAAAATTGACTCAAAAATTACATCACAGGGTCAATGGCAGATGTTCGACTCCAAGAGCCCGCACCATAAGGCCATCGACGACCCAATAACTAATCTTGGTCCCAACATGGGAACAACCGTCCCATTTAAAATAATAAAGACGGAATCTTATGCCTATATATCCATTGCATTACAGTCCATAACATTACATGACTCCAACTGAATTACCAATGCAATCAAAACATGTAACTCTCAAATGATACTAACAAACACAAATCATACTCAAAACTCCACAACGAACTGTTAAATCTGGATCAATGTCCTCAAGACTAATCTTAGTCAAAGCCAAGCCAAAAGCTCAAAATTTACTTGACCATACAATAAAACACATTTAACCAACGGTTATGCAAACACAACGACCAAAAGTATGATTAACCCAAAACTCATCATTAGTTGAGACAAACTATTTTCCAAATTAACTCATACCCTTATATTTTCCAAAATGCTTCTTAACACAATACTATGCATTTTCCAACGGTTTATATGATCAAATGCACAAAAAAGACATTTACGACAACCGAATACCTAAATTTCACAACATAGGAATGGTGTTAAGACACTTAAATACTCTCAAAACCATCTATATAATCCATAATACAAGCCCCTTATTGATGTCTCGATCCTAGCCCAAAACGAGAAACGAAGCAAAAACCGAAAACGACTAAACAGTGGGTTTGGCAACTTCTATACGACCAAACCCGCATGGGGGTCGCATTCGATATTGTTTTTCGTGCACGAGATTTTTAGCAAAAAACCCCAAAGTCAATCTGTAACACCCAGAAATTTGTAAGTAGAATCCCTCCCTAATGGTTGTATTTTAGTGTTCATATAAAGTCTCGTTTACCGTTAGACGTATCTCTTATCGAGAGCTTTTCATGGTTGGGAAAATTTAGATTATTGGCTCGGGGAAGGTTGGGCGAGAGTGCCATTGGGCATAATCTCCAGTCACTATCGCAAGGGGAAGTGGGCTCTCGGTACCTTCTGAGCGAAAGTGACACCAGCACTTTAGCCTGTCACTTTCGCACTGAGAGGGGATGGCACGGTACATTCTGAGCGAAAGTGTCATGCGAAAGTGATACTAGCACTTTATCATGGCACTCTCGCGGTCGGGTTCCATTTCCTTAAATGCTTATTTCAACCCTTTTCTTCATTTACTTCTCATTTTGCTCTTTACAAAACTCGAAGGGTTTCAAAGGTAGGGCATTTATTCCACACTTTTGGATGTAGTTGAAGGCATTAAAGAGGATTAAAAGCTAAGGTTCAAGTGTGGTTTCTTGGGGTCTCAAGATTCAAGAGTTCTTCTCATCGATTTCTAGGGTTTTTGGTGATCTCTAGATCTTAACCAAAACATAGTATTGTGTAACATCCCATGTTTCAACTCTGGTGGTTTCAGTGAAGAAATAAGAAGTTCTGGGGTCTTTTTGTAAAAACTCGAAGTTCAGTGGCTGGGTTGTGAAAAGGAAAAGTTTATTAAGATAAAAACCCTTCCAAAACCCTATTCTTGTTCATCATTTCGGCTGGAGAGTTCAAGAAGGGAGAAAGAGCTCAAGAAACCCACACTTGAAGGTTTGGAGAAGGTGGTTCAGTGAGGGATTGAAGGGAATTGCTACCAAGGTATACATCCCTCTTAATCTCTTAGTTTTGTCTTGGAAATGGGGCTTTGATGCATGAATCTGTTGCAATCTTCTTCTTCTTTTAGTAGTTTGAATCAAAACCAAGTGGAAGGGTGTGTTGGATGAATCCCTTGAGGAGTTGGTGTACTCTTGGTGATATTCCACCCTTCCAATGGAAGTTCTTAAGTTTGATTCATTTTATTTTGGGGTTTTGTGTTTCAAAAGAGTTTTACATGTTGATTTGAATGAGGAATTGATGGATTTAAGTTTTGGGAATTGTCTCCTTAATGTATATATAGTTTTAGAATTTGTTTTGGGAAGTTACCAATCAATTGGAATCAGTTTTGGAGGATCTAAGTGGTTTTACGAGCTGACCCTGGTGAGCAGAGCTGAGAATGCTCGACCAGAGGGTTACGCGGCTTTTCACGCGGTTTGCAAACCGCGTGGCAAACCGCGTAAGTCCCTGTTGGGCGATTCTCGTTTTCTGCTTCGTTGGTCGTTCGGGCTTGGGTTCGAGGCTTGGTATAGGGGATTGTCTTAGGACGTTATGGGGGATGTTTTAAAGTATAATTGGGGACTCTAATACCTCCTTTGTTAACCCCAATTCAGGTGATCATTTGGTGTTAAGTAAGCTCCGAGTAGGGTGTCGTTTTAGCCGAGCATCAGGTGAGTTCCCTTATGCACCACTTTTATTTAAAATGATTTGCAAAGATTTGTATGACTGAAATTGGTTTACGCAAGCTTTACGAACGTATGTTTTCTTGGCATGAAAAGTCTTGTTTTGCAAATAAAGGAGGGTTGCCCTCAAGTATGTGAAATCGCATGTTTTTATTGAACTATCAATTGTGAAGTTGGGTTGCACCGTGGGGGAGGGGGCTACTTGGTTTGCCGTACCCGGCTTTGTAGGGTGTTGCCGTACCCGGCTTTGTAGGGTGTTGTCGTACCCGGCATTGTAGGGTGTTGCCGTACCCGTCTTTGTAGGGTGTTGCCGTACCCGTCTTTGTAGGGTGTTTGCCATGGTCTTCTCTCCGTTGTGCATACCGTTGTTGCAAAGATGATTTGATACGTTACTGTTTTTGTAAAGAGATATTTTGCTGTAAATGATTTGTGAACGTATGATTCGGGGGAATTCACTAGACCCTATGGTCTAACCCTCGCTTTTCAAAACTAAAAACCATTTTTAGGTAAGGATCGTGTAGGTGCAACGTCAAAGGGAAAAGAGAAGGTTTGAGGCGGCGATGTGAGATTAGAGACCGTCATGTTTCAGTTTTTGGTTAGCTAGCATCTCGGTTGTATTTGTTTGAGGACCGTAAACAATGTAATCCATTTTGGAGTTTATGATGTACTTGGGACCCTTATGGGCTTTTTGACTTATATATCATGTTTTGTGTTTTTGGGTTGTTACAAATGGTATCAGAGCCATAGTTTAAGGGATTTAGGTGACCGGATGGGCCTAGACTTAAACTTTGGGGTAGGGACACAACCGAGATATAGGATGACCATAGGAAGAGACCTAAGAGGAATGAGTGGAATAGGGTGTCGAGGATCATCATGTGAGGTAAATTGGGAATTATACCTGGCCAATATAATTTCGAATTTACAGGCACGTGAGGGTGCTTAGATTACCTCGTGGGGGGTGGTATTGGTATTAAACGTTTGTTTTATGTGTTTTGTATCAGTTTCGTCATGACTGGAAGAGCGTCAAGGAGCAGGTCGGTGCCCAGTGTAAGAATGGCCACGTCTGAGGAGGTTCAAGTGGACGAACCTGTGGTCCCTCTAAGGGCGCCGGCTGCCCGGGGTAGAGGAAGAGGTCGTGGAAGGGGACGTGAGACCATTCCACGTAAGGCTACTACCAATGTGGAAGGTGCTCGTCCAAAGAAGAAAACTCCGGCTGTTCGCCGAACTAAAAGTGTTGAGGCCCCGTCCGATCGGGAAAGATCTCACCGAGAGGGCTCGACAGCGGGGAATCATGCCTTTGTGACTCAAGAGGCCTTCGCCACCGAAATGGTGAAGTTGCAGGAAAAGTTGGACCGATGGATGAATCATCATGATGTTTCGGCGTCGGGGAGTAAGGAGAACAGTAGAAGTAAAGCGGCCACTGAATTGTCTAGCCCGCCTCCGACAGAAGTTGGTAGCCACAAGCAATCCACGACGCTAGTGGTGAACGAGTCGGCAGCTAGAGGATGTAGTCACAAAGCATTCTCATCTTGCAAACCTCCTACCTTCCAAGGAGAATGCGACCCGGTGTTGGCCATCAGGTGGATTCGAGAAATAGAATTGGTGTTCGACATTTGTAAGTGTGCCGAAGAGGATAAGGTGATCTATGCCCTATCTATGTTGAAGTCGGAGGCCATCTTTTGGTGGGATGCTGAGACTGGAGGATTGGGATCGTCGGTGGCTAAGACTATGAGATGGGAAGAATTTGTGAGGAGGTTCAAGGCTCAGTTTTGCCCTCTAGCGGCAATTAAGAAATTGGAAGAGGAGTTTTTGAACTTAGCACAAGGGGACTCGACCGTGACGGAGTACACTTCCAAGTTTATTGAGAAATCTCGTTTTGCGGAAATGTATGTCCCAACCGAGGAGCGTTGGGTCGAGAGGTATCTCTATGGATTGAAGAGTAGCGTGCGGGAGTTAGTAATGGCAAGAAATCCTACCACTTTCCAAGCTGCTATAAATGCGGCCGAGTTGGTAGAGAGGGAGAAAGATCGTCAGCAAATTGAGAGGGCCGGAGAAAAGAGAAAATGGGATGGATCGGGGAATGATGCTCGAAAGGGGAAGGTTTCGAGGCCGGAGCCGCGTGGAAATCGGGGTTATGGCGACAAGCCGTGCGGGAAGTGCCACCGGATGCATAAAGGGGAATGTAGGGCGGACTCGGGGTTGTGTTACCAGTGCGGATCGCCGGGGCATATGTCTCGGGATTGCCCGAAGAAGCGAGGCTGTTTTCAGTGTGGGTCGCCGGACCACCGTCGGTTTGATTGCCCTATGTTAAAGAGAGGAGGATCGGGTCAGTTTGGAAATCGTCAGGGGGTGCAGGGAGTTGAGAAGAAAGAGGAGCCGGCGCGCGCGAAGGGGCGCGCATTTCGTATGACTGCAGATGAGGCGGAGGAAACTCCGGATGTCGTGACAGGTACCTTTTTGGTGAACTCTTTATGTGCCAACGTGTTATTTGATTTGGGGGCGAATCGCTCCTTTGTATCTCCTGTTTTCGTGAAACGCTTGGGGGTGAGGCCTAAGCGTTTGGGTAGTGCTTTATAAGTGGAGACCGCCGATGATAACGTGGTACTTGTTAGTAGTGTGGTGGAAGAGTGTTGTATAGACATAGAGGGGAGTTTGTTACCGATACGTTTATACCCTATGCCGATAGGAGAGTTTGATGTAGTGTTGGGGATGGATTGGTTAGCAAAGAATAATGCTACCATCGTCTGCAACAAGAAGTTGATTCGTGTGCAATTGCCAGATAAGGGAATGGTAGTGATTTATGGGAACCGTCGAGATAGGAAGTCTAGTCTTATTTCCTTGATTAAGGCTACTAAATGTCTAAGGAAGGGATGTCAGAGTTATCTAGCCTACGTGGTGGATGCAAAGAAAGAAAAGCGCGAGGTAGGAGATGTACCGATAGTGGGTGAATACCCGGAGGTGTTTCCGGACGAGTTGTGCGATCTACCCCCGGATCGCCAGATCGAGTTTCGAATCGACCTGGTGCCAGGAGCCACCCCAATAGCTCATGCACCATATCGGTTGGCACCCTCCGAGATGAAGGAGATGATGACCCAACTCCAAGAATTGCTAGACAAGGGGTTCGTGAGACCGAGTACCTCGCCGTGGGGTGCGCCGGTGCTCTTTGTGAAGAAGAAGGACGGGACTATGAGGATGTGCATCGATTCTCGCGAACTCAACAAAGTCACTGTCAAGAACAAGTATCCGCTCCCCAGGATTGACGACTTGTTCGATCAGTTGCAAGGGGCTAGCTACTTTTCAAAGGTAGATCTGAGATCGGGATACCATCAACTCAAGGTACGAGGAGAAGATATTCCAAAGACAGCTTTCCGAACCCGATACGGTCATTACGAGTTTTTAGTAATGCCGTTCGGATTAACGAATGCTCCCGCCGCGTTTATGGATTTGATGAATAGAGTATGTCAACCCTATTTAGATAAATTCGTGATCGTCTTCATAGACGATATTCTCGTTTATTCGAAGTCGGAGGAAGAGCATAGGGAGCATTTGAGAGCGGTGTTGGAATTGTTGAAGCGGGAGAAACTTTATGCCAAATTTGCGAAATGCGAATTTTGGCTTAGAGAGGTGCAGTTTTTGGGACACGTAGTGACCCGGAGTGGAATCAAGGTTGACCCGGCAAAGGTAGAAGCTATTAAGAACTGGGAATCGCCTAGAACGCCGTCCGAAGTCCGTAGTTTCCTTGGGTTAGCGGGGTATTACCGGAAGTTCATCAAAGACTTCTCGAAGGTTGCCACTCCGTTGACTTCTTTGACCAAGAAGAACGTCAAGTTCAATTGGACCGAAGGGCAAGAAGAAGCTTTCCAGAAGTTAAAGGAAATGTTGAGTGAGGCTCCAATTCTAACCTTACCCGAGGGAACGGAAGACTTTGTAGTGTACATCGACGCCTCTAAACTGGGCTTGGGGTGTGTCTTGATGCAGCGTGGTAAAGTGATCGCTTATGCGTCCCGTCAATTGAAGGAGCATGAGAAGCGATACCCCACACACGATTTAGAGTTGGCGGCCGTCGTTTTCGCCTTAAAGATTTGGAGGCACTATTTGTATGGGACGAAGTGTAAGATCTTCACCGATCACAAAAGCCTTCGTCACATCTTCGATCAAAAGGAGTTGAACATGAGACAACGCAGGTGGATGGAACTGTTATCAGACTACGACTGTGAGATTGAGTACCATCCCGGGAGAGCTAATGTAGTGGCTGACGCCTTGAGCCGTAAAGAAAGGGGAGAAGCTTCGAAGATCATAGCCTTGAGGGCTGAGGTCACGTTTAATCTGCTGGGTGAAATAAAGAAATGGCAAGTGGAAGCGTCCGCGATTGAGAATCTCAAGAAGGAGCGGATGGTGGGGAACGTGGACTCCCTAGTAGAAGATAGCCGAGGACTGAAATGCCTCAATGGTAGAATATGGGTTCCGAAGTTGGGGAATGTGCGGAAGTTGATACTAGAGGAGGCTCACAAATCAAAGTACTCCATCCATCCGGGAACGAACAAGATGTTTGGTGATTTGCGACAAGACTATTGGTGGCCAGGTATGAAAAAGGATATAGCTTATTTTGTTGAGCGGTGTGATACTTGTCTGAGGGTGAAAGTGGAGCACCAACGACCGTACGGAAAACTCCAACCCTTGGATATTCCGGTTTGGAAGTGGGATCAAATTGCGATGGATTTCGTGACAAAACTGCCTAGAACTCCAAAGGGTTTCGATGCCATTTGGGTGATTGTAGATCGACTCACCAAATCGGCGCACTTCCTGCCAATAAAGGAATCCTACCCGATGGAGAAGTTGGCAAACTTGTACATTGACGAGATAGTGACCCGTCATGGGGTGCCGTCGTCAATAGTCTCGGATCGTGATAGTCGATTTACGTCGACTTTTTGGAGAAGCTTTCAGCGAGAAATGGGGTCTCAAATCAAGATGAGCACCGCATACCATCCTCAGACTGATGGTCAGAGCGAGCGAACCATCCAGACCCTGGAAGACATGTTGAGAGCTTGCGCGTTAGATTTTCAGGGTTCGTGGGAGAACCACCTACCGTTGATTGAGTTTGCGTATAACAACAGTTACCACGCAAGCATAAAGGCTGCACCTTATGAGATAATCTACGGTAGGAAGTGTCGGACACCTCTTTGTTGGAACGAGGTCGGGGAGAAACAACTGGCTGGACCCGAAATAGTACAGTTGACTGCCGACAAGATCGACCAAGTGAGGGAAAGGCTAAAAGTTGCTCGTGACCGACAAAAGAGTTATGCCGACAAGAGGCGTAAGGATATCGAGTTCCAGGTTGGGGATAAGGTGATGCTAAAGGTATCCCCTTGGAAAGGGGTAATCAGGTTCGGGAAGAGGGGAAAGTTGAGCCCTCGCTACATAGGGCCGTTCAAGATCATTGAGCGCATCGGAGAAGTAGCGTATAAGTTGGAGTTACCAGTGGAACTGCAACGAATTCATAATACCTTTCACGTGTCGAACCTGAGGAAATGTTTAGCGGAAGCCGGTATGGCAATACCCCTGCACGAAGTCCAGATTGATGAGAAATTGAACTTTGTGGAGGAGCCCGAAGCTATCACCGACCGTAAAGTTCGGAGAACAAGGAACAAGGAGATTAGCCTAGTGAGGGTGTTATGGCGTTTCCACAAAGGGAGTGAAGCGACGTGGGAAACCGAGACCGATATGAGAGCAAGGTACCCACACCTTTTCAGTGATGAGATTCCGGGGACGGAATCCTGTTAAGGGGGAGGTGATGTAACATCCCATGTTTCAACTCTGGTGGTTTCAGTGAAGAAATAAGAAGTTCTGGGGTCTTTTTGTAAAAACTCGAAGTTCAGTGGCTGGGTTGTGAAAAGGAAAAGTTTATTAAGATAAAAACCCTTCCAAAACCCTATTCTTGTTCATCATTTCGGCTGGAGAGTTCAAGAAGGGAGAAAGAGCTCAAGAAACCCACACTTGAAGGTTTGGAGAAGGTGGTTCAGTGAGGGATTGAAGGGAATTGCTACCAAGGTATACATCCCTCTTAATCTCTTAGTTTTGTCTTGGAAATGGGGCTTTGATGCATGAATCTGTTGCAATATTCTTCTTCTTTTAGTAGTTTCAATCAAAACCAAGTGGAAGGGTGTGTTGGATGAATCCCTTGAGGAGTTGGTGTACTCTTGGTGATATTCCACCCTTCCAATGGAAGTTCTTAAGTTTGATTCATTTTATTTTGGGGGTTTGTGTTTCAAAAGAGTTTTACATGTTGATTTGAATGAGGAATTGATGGATTTAAGTTTTGGGAATTGTCTCCTTAATGTATATATAGTTTTAGAATTTGTTTTGGGAAGTTACCAATCAATTGGAATCAGTTTTGGAGGATCTAAGTGGTTTTACGAGCTGACCCTGGTGAGCAGAGCTGAGAATGCTCGACCAGAGGGTTACGCGGCTTTTCACGCGGTTTGCAAACCGCGTGGCAAACCGCGTAAGTCCCTGTTGGGCGATTCTCGTTTTCTGCTCCGTTGGTCGTTCGGGCTTGGGTTCGAGGCTTGGTATAGGGGATTGTCTTAGGACGTTATGGGGGATGTTTTAAAGTATAATTGGGGACTCTAATACCTCCTTTGTTAACCCCAATTCAGGTGATCATTTGGTGTTAAGTAAGCTCCGAGTAGGGTGTCGTTTTAGCCGAGCATCAGGTGAGTTCCCTTATGCACCACTTTTATTTAAAATGATTTGCAAAGATTTGTATGACTGAAATTGGTTTACGCAAGCTTTACGAACGTATGTTTTCTTGGCATGAAAAGTCTTGTTTTGCAAATAAAGGAGGGTTGCCCTCAAGTATGTGAAATCGCATGTTTTTATTGAACTATCAATTGTGAAGTTGGGTTGCACCGGTGGGGAGGGGGCTACTTGGTTTGCCGTACCCGGCTTTGTAGGGTGTTTGCCATGGTCTTCTCTCCGCTGTGCATACCGTTGTTGCAAAGATGATTTGATACGTTACTGTTTTTGTAAAGAGATATTTTGCTGTAAATGATTTGTGAACGTATGATTCGGGGGAATTCACTAGACCCTATGGTCTAACCCTCGCTTTTCAAAACTAAAAACCATTTTCAGGTAAGGATCGTGTAGGTGCAACGTCAAAGGGAAAAGAGAAGGTTTGAGGCGGCGATGTGAGATTAGAGACCGTCATGTTTCAGTTTTTGGTTAGCTAGCATCTCGGTTGTATTTGTTTGAGGACCGTAAACAATGTAATCCATTTTGGAGTTTATGATGTACTTGGGACCCTTATGGGCTTTTTGACTTATATATATATATATCATGTTTTGTGTTTTTGGGTTGTTACGTATTGTGAGTTCATTCCTCCTTTTAAATCTTTATATGTGCCAAAATGTGTTAATTTTAACTACTTAAATGCCATCTTTTAGATTTTATGAACTTGAGAAGATTTGGACCAATTAAGTCAAAACTTAGATTTTAGGTATTTTAGTTGTTATGAAGAAAAATATGACTTTCATATGGTTTTGTATAAAAGGTTCGCTAAACTCGTGGGATATATTCGTAAAACCTAAGTCAAAGGTTTTAAGGAGTATTTGGATTGAAAAGTAAATAGTGATACAAAATTTTAATTTTTTTATTCATTCCCAAAATTTTAATTTTAATTTTAAGGAGTATTTGGATTGAAAAGTAAATAGGAATCAAGGTTATTACAATTTATATTTCATTTTTTGTATTGTCGTGTCATCTAAGGGTTGTAGTGATTTTTCTAATCACCTCCCTAATTTATTTTTATTATTTTATAATTGTTTAATCTTTTTGGTTGTTTTAGTAAGTACTAGGTCTACTAAACATGAATTAGGCTCTAATGAAACTTTTTACATAAAAATAATATTTTTTTTTGAAACTTTAGGAACTGATTAGTTCAGATAGGAGGATGAAAATTTATAAACATAAAAATACAAATATAATTATTTATCAAATAGGTTATAAAATTATAAGAGAGGTGTTAAATAAAAATAAAATAACTTTAAATAATTGAGTTTTATTTTATCTCTATTTATTTGTCCTAAATCCTAATACAAAAAGTATGTATGGAATTGGAGTGGAGTTGTGGACAGTGGAGGCCCAAATCCAGTACAAACAAATGAATACTATTCATATCATTATTCATAAAGTCATAAATAATGAGCCTGTAATACAAAGCCCAATCTAAAAGACCCATCTTATAAGAAAACAACAGAGATATTGAGGTTTTCTGTTTTTCATTTTGCTTCAACATATTTTTTTATATTAGTTTTTAAAATAGTAAATGTAGAGAACACTTTAAATTTAAAAAATTCTTTAAAAAATTAATTTCTTATTCATTCTATCGAATTATTATTATTTTATATAAATTCTTTTCAAAAAATGTATTGAGATGATAAATTTATACAAGATTTTAATGCTAAAATAAATATTGAAAATTTTAAAATTGAGAATCTGCTGACAATAAATGTGATTGTTTTAAAATCATTATGACTTTTGGTTGTCAATTTTAGAGAAGTTGTTGTAGATGTTGTAACCACCCACATATATTGGATGGGGCCTTTTTTTAATTGATTTAGGGGCTGATTGGTTGATTTTTCATTAAGTCCTGTGTGGATATAGATGTATGTCTGGATTTATCCGTCTGTATAGATTGTGATATCTTGTTGTTTGTTTGTTGTGTGGAACAAACAGTCTTAATGTCAAAAATGACTATTTTGCCCTTGTGTTTGTTTCTTGTTTTATTGATCTCTTGTTTTATTAAACCCACTTTGGATTTTCAAACACTTCCCAACAACACACGGCAAAACCCTTGATAATCTCGACAATAAACACAGAATTAGGTGAGAGAAAGTTTGGATTTTGTTATATGGGATTAAATGGGGTTTCAATACCCTCTTTGGAATTTGATTGAATTCGCCCCAATTGATTTAGGTATTTTCAGTTGTGACTCCATTCTTATTCATCCTTTCAAGAAAATTCTTCTTCTGGTTGTATAATTCATCGAACCCATTTTCATGTATGCAATTTTGTTCTTCGAGTGATCGTTTATTTTGCACCACGGTTCCCTCCCTTCGATCTGCAACAAGGAGGAGGGGCACAACAACAAATCGTTCAGGGAACAGGGTTAGGTCTTCATCTCCAACAGGAACAAATCGTTGTTGTGATAGGGAGGATGGCGGTGACAGCAACAAGCAACGGGAAGGATGGCATGGTGGTGATAGGGAGGAGTAGGGAGGAAGGGGCATGGTGGTGATGGGGGTTAGGTCTCGATCGAAAACACAGGCTTTTGAAGAAAGGATTGTTGTTCCGTGATGAAGATGAGAGATCGAGGGAGGGAACCGTGGTGCAGATGGGTTTTTTTCTTCTCTGTCAAGTGTGAAGTGAGGGGAAGGGGAAGGGTATTTTAGGGAGAGATGTGACTGAATTGATACAACATATTCATGAAAGCTTAGCGAATAAGTTATGGACTAAATCAATAAGCTGCTAACAAACACTCATGGATGGCTTGGCGAATATGCCATACATGTTATTAAGCCAATTAAGCCACTACCAAACATGGCCTTAGTCATGTAGAGCATCTCCAACAGAATCTCTAAAATGGACAAAATGAGGATTTTGTTTTCTATTTTGCTCCAATAAATTTTCCATATTGTTCTAAAAAATAGATAAATTTAGAGAAAACTTCATGTTTACAAAAAAAAAACATTTTAAACTTGATGTGTAGAACGTGAAATTAATTTTTTATTCACACCCACCAATGAAATTGAGTTATTGTTATTATGTTATTCAAATTCTTTTAAAATGTATTTAAGATGGTAAATTTATAGAGGATTTTAATAAAAGTGATATTTCAAAGAAGGAAAAAAAGTCAATTTTGATGCACAAAAAACCAAACGTTGTCAATATATTTAAACACCGCTACATGCCCCATTTCCATGTCTAGTCTCGTCGTGTTTTTAATATGCTCCAAAACTTTCGGGAATTTGTCGCGCTTTTAACAAAAAACGGAAAGTTTGCGACAAGGATTTCTTCAATTTCCTTTTACCCATTTCGTCCTAGTACGTTTTCGTCAATTGCCACGTTTCTATCTCATTTTTGGATAGAACGTCTCGTGTTTAAATATAACCTTTTACATTTGTATATAAAAAACTTGAATATATCGACAAAATAAAATACCTAAACACATGGTTCATGTTCACATCTTGTCCAAAAAGACTTCTTCAAGATAACCATAAAGATAAATGAGTTAAATTCCCATATTTTTGGGGGATTTATAATGTGATATTTGGAAATTGGAATCGAATTTAAACCTATTATATAATATTGAATAAATATTAACACGTTAAATTCATATTTCTGATTTTTATTGTTGTTTTAATTGTTTTTTTTAAGATTCCAGTCAGATTTGGTGAAATTGATTCAACCGTTTGTTACAAAAAATCTGAACATATTAACAACAAACTTTGAAAGATAAGGGCATCCACAATGGTCTACCCTTTCAAATGACTTGAAACAATATAAAAAAATAAAAAATTCAGTGGGACCCATCAATGACTTGAAGCAATTTTGGGTTGCCTCTCACAAACCCTTCTCCAACCACTTGGTCTGCACCAAGCGATTTGTACCAAGTCTTCCATTTAATTAATAAACAAATGGTGGACCCCACCAACCAATGACTTGATCAAGTCATTCATGGTCACCATTGGAGATGCTCTAACTTGCATTTAATATTCAGCTACTGGTCCGATGAAAAAAATAACAATTTAGTTTTAGTTTGTTCGATATTTTTTAACGTGTTTGAGAATCTATATGTGAAACCAATTATAAACCAACTTGTGAAAATGAATTTTAACCAGATTGACTTTTGTTGACTTTCAGCAATTGTTGACCGTTGATGGAATATATTGATGTGTATCATGTAGGCTTTAGATCGGGGACCGATATTAGAAACCCTACAACGGGTGAGTTTTTATCGAAACATACAAAACTGATATGTATGCTTGTATAGGATATGATGTTTTACACCAATGATCTATGTTACATGTTTGTAATATGTATAACACCACTTGGGTTGTGGTGTACTGGTAAAGCCCTTGGGGGATGTAGTGGAATCTCATCTACCCAGGGTTCAAATCCAGGCACTGCCAAAGCCCTTGTGGCCATGGAGGTTCACCTGCGATGACTCCAGGCCATTCGTGGTCTCCCGGGGATTAGTCGGTGTGCGTAAGCTGACCCGGAAACCCACGGTTACCCAAACAAATGTATAACAAACTAACAGGTATAGAGCGTTTGAAAATGGTGTTATGCCTGATATGCTTTTCATAGGTTTGAATTCCTATTAGCATGTTACATGTAGATAAAAGATTAATAATCATTTATGCACCCTTAAAAAATGAGTTCTAAGTAAGTGTATGAATTTATCAACAAGAACATTGATAATGTTGGTCGACAAGGTTCTTGTGAGGATCATACAAGGGTTGGATAGCTCCTGCTCGAGGCAAAACAAGAACGGGAATGAATACCCCATAATATACAAGGATCAGCGATGCCTCAAAACTTAAAACAAAATTTTCCTTAATCGGCAAACATGATTTCTTTACCAGATTGAAACGTCCAAAAACCAGGACAAATTTAAACCTAAAAATTCCACAAAGTTAACCATAATTTCATCCAACTTTTATACATAAATGGAGAATTAGTAATGAGGGTTCATATACACAATTGAACTTATCAAAACAACCTACTAATCTAATCCTAAACATTAAGATCAGATTATACTAGTTGTTTAGACCATTCATCAAAACATCCTCGCATATGCTAACTTCTCCATTCATCACCAAAAGTTGAGTATCAGAATCACTCGTCCCTCATCCCGCTATTACTTTCCCGAGCTCGTACCTGGTAAGAAAAAATTATTTTGAAACGATTAGGCTTACGCCTAGTGAGAACATCCATTTTCAAATTAAAACCTTATAAGCTTTGGAAACCAATGTAAACAAAGCGTATAAACAAACCTGGTTCGCCACCATTCTTACCGTACACATACACATCTTGTGATGACGGGAACATACCCGATTTCATGAATATGACTAACACTCAGTAAGTCATATCATCACATTTGAGAGCCTACTACGAATCATCACAGATTCTAGATCATTGCTCATGTCCAAGAAATTACAATTTACTTTATGTCTATTTCTTGAAGTGGAAGTAGAGATTACAATTTACTTTATGCCTATCTCTTACCTTCCTATAGAAATCAGGAATTACAATTTAATTTATGTCTATTCCACGATTTCACGTCACACTATGAAATGGGAATTACAATTTACTTTATGCCTATTCCTCATTTCAGGCCAACGAAAATTACAATTTACTTTATGCCTATTCCACATTTCTTATCACCTTACGAAATGGGAATTACAATTTACTTTATGCCTATTCCTCATTTCAGGTCAATGGGAATTACAATTTACTTTATGCCTATTCCACGTTACAAATAATATCAGTGCCTATGGATCCATAACACTTCCTAGCATACGTGCATATTTACTCGTACGCACAAAACATTTCAGATCATATTCTCAAAGCTAAGATCCCCAAATAATCTATCATACCCTTATTCTCAATTGTCCCTCTTCGGAGACTTAGCACGAGGGTTCCGCTACCCGGTTAGCGGAAGGGGTCAAGGGGCAATGCCCTTGCGGGGTCTGGGGGCAGCACCCCGAGAATTTTTTTAGAAAAACTTAACCAATTAACACATCCGGATATCAATCCGGAAAAGCATTCTGGACTCTCAAGTCCGGAACCATCCGGTATCCGGTATCACAATCCGGAAGACACCCAATTTCGGAACCTTAATTCCGGACCCATTCGGAATCCGCTAAAAATCATCCGGACACTATCCGGAATCCGGTACAATCCGGATCCGGTACCTTTCGGACAACCATCCGGAATCCGGTAAAATATCCGGTACCATCCGGAACTTACCCAAATCCGGTATCAATCCGGTACAATCCGAAACTCACTTCGGATCCGGTACCAATCCGGTACCCAATCCGGTACCTTCCGGAATCCGGTTCAAATCCGAATTACTCATCTTCCGGACTATTCGAACTGCACATCGATTTTTTGATTTAAAACTCATCCCAATCATTTTCATTCCAATACATAATTACTAAAACATATAGACAGTTTATAATCAATTATTTCATTTGATTCAACTGCAAATGTTTAGAAGAAGAGATGAACTCACCTGGAAATTCTTGAGACAGTACAAAACCTGATTTTCCAACCCAACTTCAATCCTATTCAACAAAATCAATCAACCATCCAAATCAAAACACCAACAGGAATCGATTTTTGGTTGGATTCAAGAAAATCACTAGAACTCACCCAACGATTTCGATTTTGTTTCTTCTTCTTCTTTCTTTCCTTCTCTGATGGACACCGACTCCAGTGAAAACAAATTAAGATAACTTCTCAATTCATTTGCCGACTCAACACATAAATACCAACCAACTTTCAACAATTGACAAAATCTACCCTGAAGCTTTACAATACAGAATTAGTCCTAAACTTTGACTAAACTTTCTTTTCGGCCCCTTTATATCAAAACATTACATAATGGAAATTTCGAGGGGTTACACAGATGGTATATGTTTATTGAAACTTATCGATAAGCTATGTCTTTGATAGGGTTATTTATTTAACCCTATTATAGCTATATAATTCCAATTTTTGAGCCATTTTGTCATCCCATTTAGATAATTTTAGTTAATTATAGTAGCTTTAGCGTAAAATAAACAATCGGTACCTTTAAATGTAAAGATGGCCAAAAACCTATAAAAACACATGAAAATCGTCCTAAAATTCTTATTTTATAATTATGATTCCAGGATACGAAAAGACGGTCGATTGGAGCTCTTAACTAAAGAAGATTGCGGATAGCAACGCTTTTTGGAACGAAACCGAAGACTCCAACTTTTGAAGACCGGGCTTTGTTTTTGCGGACTCTCTCGTTACGGATTGATTTTTGTGGAATTTTTGGGCCGGCTATATTCTAACACTTGGGCCGAAGTATATAGCATGCAAACTACACTTTTGATTGGGCTTGGAGCATTTCTCGGATGGGCCTTAAGAACCGACCCTTACCATTCGGCCCATGGATCTCATGATCCATGGGTATGACCCATGGTTGTTACCCTCCTCTCCAAGATTTCTTGGTGTATATATATGCATGCTATGTAATAGAAACAAACACACCTGAAATACTACTCCACTTGATACTTGGTTACCATGTATCATTGAACACCATTTGATAGTTGGTTAGTTTAGCTAAGTAAGTGAGCTTAGAGCCGGTTGTTAAACCAAGGCTCTTGCTCACGGTTCGAACCTCTCGGTTCAACCATTGGTTCGGTTTGGTTACTATATTGAAGATTTCCATTTGCTACTCAATTGGTTACTCATTTACTCATCTTGTTTTACGCTTTTGTTATCACCTTGCTACCATCGCTTTGCTTTCTTACGCTACTTTCGATTCCATTGCATACGATTTCACTTGCTTACTTACGGTTTCATTACTGCATCTCATAATCTCGATACTAACTCTCTTCTTTGGTTACGGTTTTCTTAAGTTTACTCTTAATCTTGTTTATCTCGTTACTTATGGCATTCATAATCTCATTGTCTTTAATTTCGTTTACTTGCTTTCGCTTGTAGTTTGTTAATTTGTCGTTAATCTCTCTTCATTTCGATACTCTCGGCTTTTAATTGTGTATTACCATCGTTTTTCTTCTCCCTTAAAACTCATAGTTACTTTAGTTAATTATTGTTAATCTCGCTTTATAATTCAAGTTCACTTATTTTCTCGTACAAGTAGTTTTAATCACATCGTCGTTCGTATTAACAAAGCTTTCCATTTCAAGTTTTACATTTTAAACAAGACTTTCCACTTAAATTCCAAGCTGTCGTTAACTTCTCATTAGATAAACCCGTCGTTACTTGCATAACAAGTTACGTATTTTTCATGCATTGTCCATCTCCATTATTTGTTTTCCAAGTTTATACATATTTTATAATTAGAAACCGAACGATGATAGGCTAAACGTCCTAGTTCGGGGTATAAAGTGATGTTGGGACCGAAACTAATAACTAAATAGAAAGGTGTCGCGTACTGCATGATTGTCCGAAGTTATTTAAATCAATGTTATATTTTGTGGTGTAGCACAATTGACCAATTGACACCCGGTTCGTTGTATCATAAAATAGTCGACGTTTGAGATAACTGAGGAATGCGGTCTCATCGCTATATTTAATTATTAGTGTCATCCCAACGGATCTTTATACCATGTGCTTCTTTTTATAACTGATTTCTGTCATTAGTTGTTAATCAAACCACCAAAATACTGTTTTCGAATTCGCCATCTGAAACTCGCTTTTACGAATTGAACTTTAAAAAAGAGAAACTTTTACACGCTTCCCTGTGGGTTCGATATCCGGTACTTTTGTACCATTATTACTTGTTTGAGACGATAGTAAACCAAGATGTATACTTGTGTTGAGGTTTATTTATTAAAAGATTTGGTCCGATAAATACTGCGTTTTTGGCTATAATATGTTTTAAAAAGGGATACACCAAATCAGTCAACAGTCTTCTTTGTGCACAAAATCATTAAACTTAGAGAAAACTTAGGGGTTGTTTGGTTGTTGTTTTCATTAAGTCATGTGTGGATAAAGTTGGCTTTATGCATAAAGTTATCTGTATATATTAATAAAATTGTTGTTTGTTTATTGTGTTAAATAAACTGTCTGAATGATTAAAATGACCATTTTGCTCTTCTATTTGTTTCTTGTTTTATTGATCTCTTGACACCATGGGAGAAGCAGTGAGGTTATTTCTCTCATGTATTTTATAGAGGTAGGGATGAAAATGTGATGTATGTATCCATAAGGGTTCCCTCTAAAAACTTATTCGGTAATTTCTCTTTTAAACCATTAAGCCGCTTCCAAACATGATGATATGGTTGAGCGAATAAGCTGAATGGTTCATTAAGTCCATTAAGCCGCTTCCAAATAGGCCCTTAGTGAGCTTCTTAGCTTATTGGTTGTGTATATTTCATAAGCTGGAACAACATGTCTAGATAAGAGCAAATGAAAGGTAGATCTGCTAGACTGGTTGCGGCTATGTTATGTGGGATTATGGGGGTGTTTGGGATTGCTTAATTAAAACAACTTATGCTTATTTTTAAAAGTGCTTATCAACTTATGTCGTGTTAAAAAGGAGTTGGGGGTAAAAATGTAATTTGAACAAATAAGTTATAAGCAGTTTCAAATAAGTTAGAATGGATTAACTTATCAAAAACAGCTTATTTATGGTGGGGAAAAGTCATAAGCACTTTTCTTTTTTCCAATCCAAACACTAAAAATAGCTTATTTGCGGTGAGGAAAAACAGTAAGCAAATAAGTTGAAAAAAATAAGCAATCCCAAACACCCCCTATATGTTTGTTGTTGTTCAATTGTTTCCATAGTTCTGTATGGGAAGTGGTAAGTGTTTTAGGTGATGAACTTGCGGTACTTTATTTCTACGAAGGGTTAGTGTTAGTTTTGTGGTCTCACGATCTCACTGAAATAGTCTGGTCTCACATGATCTCAAGTCTACATAGACTTGGGATCATGTGAGACCAAACCGTTTTCGTGGGACCCGTGAGACCACATTTTTACACTTGAAACTTCATATCAAAACACTCTGAAGGTGACATTCACAGTGTTTTTGCTATGAATATTCGGATTACCTTCACACTGTTTTGCTGTGAAGTTTCAATTGTAAAACTGTGGTCTCATTAATCTTACGAAAACAGACTGGTCTCACGTGAACGCAACCCTATATACATATACATACATATGTATGTAGAGGGAGAATCAAACGAGAATAATAACTATTTAAAAGAACACAAGAACGAAGAAAATCATTAAGTCACGCGGACCTGAAGCCGCGGCCAAAGTCATTTTTCGTGCGATAGTGTAAAATCAATAATGATTTTATTTGTTCTCGTATTCTTTTAAATAGGTACTGTTCTCGTTTGAACCCGACTCTATGTATGTATATATATATAAGTTCAAATTCAAGGAAAAACCGTAAAAAAAACTAAGATAAACACCTTAGTAACCATTAATCTATATGATAAGCACATATGCATAAAAGTGCATAACATGCATACTTGCATAAAAACTGTAACAACCCAGTTTAAAATAAAACATACATAGCATTTAAATTTAAAGAATTACAATATTGGGTCCCAAAATTTCATTACATCTGTCTCAAAACTTAGGTTGGCAGAAACAACCTATACACAACTGAGAATAAACTAACTACTAAAAGTATGAGTGGCCCTGCTTCTATCTGCATTCATACTCTACTCCTGTTCTGCTCACTTGCCAGAGCCTCCTACTACCTGATTACCTGAAAAGGTTTAGTTTGGAAAATGCGAGGGTTAGACCATGAGGTCTAGTGAGCTCCCTCCTGACAGTTCTCAAATCATTTAAAATAGTTTATAACTTTCAAGCATCTTTACATAAAATTTCACGGAATAATCCACTCCCGTAAATGGCACCCTGAAGTCACCCGAAGGCGACAACGAGTCAGCCTCACGCTGCCTTACTGGGTCACTCCCTCGGTCCCTCCCATGGCATAAACGGAACCTCCCCCCGGCATGAGCACTGGCGGGCCTACCCCCGATTTAGCCAATTTACGTCTAACACAATGTATGCATACATCTCATATAACTTTCAAGCAAGTAAAATCATGTAAAATAACATGGCATTTCTACTCATTCGCTTTCTTTGGAAAACACGTATAAAATCACGTATTTTAGTTAGAAAAACTCACCTGGGGCTTTAATAGCTTTATTCTCGCGAAAACTTCAAATTTTTCGGTGAACACCTATGATATTACGAGAATGAGAATAGTGAGTCTTGATTAATCTTAGCCCAATCTGAACAATTTTCTACCTAACTCGACTATTAACAACTCTGGAAATCCGGACCCAAAACATCGGCCCAAATTCCAGATTCTGCTTGGCGGACTCCGGGTCTTTACGGCCCAACACAATACCGGATCTCTTTTAATAGAATTTCTGGATCTCTCGGCCCACCTAATTACCAGATCTCTTTTAATAGAATTTCGGGTCTCTCGGCCCAACTTAATTAAATTCCGGATCCACAAATAATTTAATTCCGGATCTCACAAAACAATACCGGATCATGCGGTTCAAAGCCAATTCCGGTTCTTATGCAAGTAAGGCCTAATTCCGGATCTTATGTAAATAAGGCCCAATTCCGGATCTTATGTAAATAAGGCCCAATTCCGGATCTTTTGATTTAGCCCAATACACCACTCCGGATCCTTAGGGATTTCGGATCTAAAATCGACCCAAGCCCATTCCGAAACTATTCCGGATCTAGTTTGGGACTCCGGGTCCTAAAACAATTCTGGTTCCGACTTTTCGATTCTGAGGTCTCAGAAGGGCCTAAATCCCGATTCCAATTGATGCATAATGATCGATAATTAAAGAATGTGATTGCAAGGGTCCCTAATACACTTCTAATCAAACTTAATCATATTATGCACAACTTTCACGCCGATTGATCTTTGAATATACTAAAACTCGTCAAACTAAAACCCACTAATCAGACTTCCCAAAATAACATAGAATAGGGATGAGATTACCTGGTATAACTTGATGTAGGTTGGAAACAAATCTCCCACTTTCTCTCCCCAATTTGTAGGTTGAATAAGCCTTATTCTCCCAATGCACTTGAGCCAAAAATCATTTCCCTGCTATCTCTCTAAGCCGCCATAGACTCACACACAAAAATGATTCCTTCTAGGGTTTGTGCCCACAAAGGGGTTTTTATACCCTTTTCTCAATTTTCCAAAACTGACCCCAAACTAACAAAATTATGCAATCCTTTCCACTAAACTTATTATGTTTAAATGAAAGTCTCGGTTATTACAACACCCCCCCCCTCAAAAGAATTTCGTCCCCGGAATTCCATTTTCGAAAAGTTGAGGGTACTTGGACCTCATGTCCGCTTCTACCTCCCAGGTTGCCTCTTGTCCTTTGTGATACCGCCACTGGACCTTTACTAGTCGGACCTCGTTGTTCCTTGTTTTGCGAACCTTACTATCCACGATTTCGATTGGTTCATCGACATAAGTTAATTTCTCATCTGTACTGACATCCTCTAATGGAATGGCTACGTCAGCCTCGGCCAAACACTTCTTCAGATTAGACACATGAAATGTCGGGTGAACTCCTCTCAATTCTTCTGGCAATTCTAGCTTGTAGGCTACTGCTCCCACTCGCTCAATGATGACGAAAGGTCCCACGTATCTCGGTCTCAACTTCCCTTTCTTTCCGAAGCGTACCACCCCTTTTCAGGGCGAGACCTTCAACATTACCTTGTCGCCTACTTGGAACTCGATAGGCTTTCTTCTTCTGTTGGCATACTTTCTCTGTCGATCTTGCACGATTCTCATCCTTTCACGGATTAGTTCTATCTTATCCGCTGTCAGTTGTACAATCTTTGGACCTTCTAACTGTCTTTCCCCCACCTCGTTCCAACACAACGGTGTACGACACTTCCGCCCATACAACGCTTCGAATGGCGCCGCTTGGATGCTCGCATGGTAACTATTGTTATAGGAGAACTCTATCAAAGGTAGATGTACTTCCCAAGAACCTTTGAAATCGATAACGCACGCTCGAAGCATATCCTCTAGTGTCTGAATAGTTCTTTCGCTCGGACCATCCGTTTGAGGATAATAAGCCGTGCTTAACTTCAGTTGTGAACCTGTAATAACTCAAAAATAAGTAATGAGATCTAAATAAAAGATAGGGGTTGAATTGGTTATTTGTGAGAAAGTTTGAGGGCAAAATATAAAAATGTAGGAAATAAGTTTCCCTTCTTTTGGAGTGTGCAGTATTGTTAGTATTAGAATAGGAAAAAGGCATCTTTTATTTCATTTAGGGTTAGTTCATTGGTGGCTGCATACTGAGGAAGACAAAAAGAAAAGAAAAGAAAGAAAGAGGAGAATGTGTCTTGTGTGTGTTTTGTGGGTGCAGCCGGCAGAGAGAACGCCGGCGAGAGAGAAGGAAATGGCCGACGAGGAGTGAGAGAGAACGCCGGCGAGAGAGAAGGAGATGGCCGGCGAGGAGAGAGAGATGACGGAGGAGAGAGAGGCGAGAGAGAGACGACGAGAAGAAGAGAGAGAGTCGTCGAGAAGAGAAAGACGCCGGAGAGAGAGAGAGACACACAGCCGGAGAGAGAGAGAGAGACACAGCCAGAGAGAGAGAGAGATACAGCCGGAGAGAGAGAGAGAGAGAGCAGCGAGAGGGAGAGAGAGGGTCGTGTGAGAGAGAGCATCGAGAAGGAGATGGAGGCTGCGAGAGAGAGAGATAGGCGATGAGAGAGAGAAGGTGGCAGGATTTCGCCGGCGCCGGAGAAGGTGGCCGGCGGTGGCCGGCAGTGGTGGTCGCCGGAGTTCTAGGCAGCAGTTTCCATTTCGTGAGGTTTTATTCCGGTAAGAAACCCTTCCATTTCATTGCTCTCTTTTTCAAGTAATGTTAGATTTGTTAGGTCTCTAGTTGCGCTTGGCTATGTGAAATGAGAAATCAAATAAGGGTATTAATGTAGAGTTTTGATTATAATTCTTGTTGTCATAGTTAAATCAAGTGTTTATGTGGATTCTTGGTTAGAGAATGGCTTGTGTCAAATAAAAAGAAGAATTGTTGTTAATATGGGGTAGAATTTGATTAAGGGCGAAATATGTGGGTTTTTGTTTTGAACCGTGTGTATCGGAAGTCGGTATGTTCCGGGAGTTGGCCCGTAACTCAAGTTTGGGCCGAATTGGTTTATTGGGCCGAATTGGGTATTGGGCCGAATTGAGTGTTGGGCCGAGAGTATTATTAAATCCTTTTGGGCTTAGTTATTTATTAAAGTCTATAATTATATAATAAGGGTGTGATAGGCTAATTATTATTTTGGGCCATATTATTATTAACGCGATCCGGTTTTGTTATCTAGAATCAAGTGTTATAATTTTTGTTGAGAACCTAAAGTCGGGTAAATTAATGGATCCGGTATAGTATGTCAATCGGATGGGTAAGCAAAGACCATTAATTATGACTTTTAGACTAGAAGGTAATCTACCAATTTAGATAAGTTAGGGTTGAGTTGGGATTTAACTCGAGTAATAATTGAACGGATTATGACGAACGCTATTAATATATAATAGGTGTTCCTCCTAGAGATCGAAAGTGTAAGTGAGGAGCTTTGGAGCAAGCTAGCCAGGTGAGTTTTTCTAACTAAAATACTCGGTTTTACGTGTTTCCAAAAGAAAATGATTATGTGAAAGCGCCCCGTTAATTTACATGAATTTTACGTGAATGAAAGCTTTATGTTTTACTGATCAGGGTATGTTTATGAGCATGATTTGTCTACAAGCTTTTACGAATGTTTTCCATGAAAAGTATTATTTTGCTATTAAAGGAGGATTGCCCTCAAGTGTGTAAAACTGCATGTTTTGTGAAATTGCCATGGCAGAGTCGGGTTGCACAGTGGAAGACTTCTTGAGTTGCCGTACCCGGCTTTGTAGGGTGTTGAGTTGCCGTACCCGACTTTGTAGGGTGTTGCCGTACCCGGCTTTGTAGGGTGTTGAGTTGCCGTACCCGGCTTTGTAGGGTGTTGCCGTACCCGGCTTTGTAGGGTGTTGAGTTGCCGTACCCGGCTTTGTAGGGTGTTGCCGTACCCGGCTTTGTAGGGTGTTTCCCTTGGTCTTCTCCGCTGTGCATACCATTGTTGAGTACATGATTTGATACGTTACTGATTTGAAATGAACGTTTTCTTTAAATGATTTGTGAACATGTTTTAGGGGGAACTCACTAGACCTCATGGTCTAACCCTCGCTTTTCAAAACCAAAACCCTTTTCAAGTAAGCGTTACATTGGAGGCTCAGGTAAATGAGCAAGCAGCAAGATAGAGTACGGAAGCAGCTAGTGATAGTGCAGGCGCCTCTAGTAGAAGTTAGATTATTCTCAGTTGTGTATAGGTTGTTTCCGCCACCCTTAGTTTACGTATGATGTAACTAAAAATTTTGGGACCCAGTTTTTGTAAATTTATGCTTAAATGCTATGTTTGTTCTATTATATTTTTGGGTTGTTACAAATGGTATCAGAGCCATAGTTTAAGAGACTTAGGTGACCGGACGGGCCTAAACTTAAACTTGGGAGTAGAAATCACAACTGAGAATCAAGGAATGCGTTAGGAGGGCACTATTGTAAATACAGAAGATGCGTTAGGAGGACACTATTATAAAGATAGGACTAATAGGGTACTGAGGACTGTCATGTAAGGTAAGTTTGAGATTTCACCTGGCCAGTGTAATTGCGAACTTACAGGTACATGTATGTGCTTAACCTACCTTATTAACCTACCCAGTGTATGTGTCGTGTTTCAGTACGTTAGAATGTCAACGAGATCTCTGAGGTGTAGACTGAGACCCCTTGTTGGGGAAGTTTCATGAGAAATCTTTATGAAGTGAATGATGTATGCATCGTAGAGGCGAAATGTTGTTTAGAATGTTATGAATCATATAGAAATAGATCTTCGTGGGTTCGAAGAGATAAAATGATTGGTTTTGAGTAAGACTCTTGTTTCTAGAAAGTCCCAGTTCTAGAAATAGTGGGATGAGATCAGATAGAATGGTAAGGAATAACAGTGTGGAAATTTTGAATGTATCAATAGAACCCTGACTTCTTAGTCGAGTTTTTCAAAGGCAGTGTAAATGAAATAAGATACCTATTGTGAAATGAAAGCATGTAGAAGTAGAAAATGAGATAGTGATTAAAACAAAATAGTATGAAGGGGGTAGAGTAAGTGAGATGTGGAAAGTGTGTTCAGCAAGTTTTTGCTTGACCGAAAGGGGCGACCGTTGGTCGTAGGTAGAATGTCAAGGATAAGCTAAGCGAGTAAAGCAGTTGACCTTGTTAGAGTGAGTAGCCTTCAAATGCAAGTAGAGTCTCATGCATGGTGTCCTTTTTATGTAACATGAAATTTTCACGATTTAAGTTAAATATGTAAAGATAAATTTTGATCGAAAACGAGTCAGAATGTGCACGCGTATGTTTAAAGAAAAAGGTGATTTCATTCACATGGCACCATGAAGTTTCGAGTTTTATGATTTGTAAAGTATTTCGCTCTTTTCATGACGAGTTAAATTATTGCAAAAGTCAAGAAAACGATTAAATGAAAACTTTTATAACCAACGTGAGCAATGACATATTGGAGTTAATTAGGAGTACGAAAATCGACTGGTTTACTTTGTGTCGGAAATTTCTTTCAGGAAGTGGTCGTATGAAAAGATTTTCACTTAATATATTTCCGTCGTAACGACATAATTGGTGGAGTGAGATTAAGATTATGAAAAGTTGCATGCGAACGATCCTCGAGATCGTGGTGTAGGGCATTGAAGTTTAAAGAGTGATGGGGGCATGCGTACCCGATATGCTTCCAGGTGTTGTTTAATTAAAATGATAAAAGGCACGAAATGATTTATTTATTACGTATGTCATGCATGAAGGCTATGAACTCACTAGGTCGTAGGATGTTGCACTTTAAAACTAAGAAAGAACTCTGAGATTGGAGAGTTGTTGGTCAAATCAGGAGAGAACGTGTAGTATCGGGATAGGTGTTCCGTCACCAGTGGATTATAGTCTCGGACGTAGGAGGGTTTGCACCCTTGTTCGGTAACCGGAAGTACGGTTGTCTAGGGACGGTTGTGTTCGGAGGGAGGGCTTGAAGTCTTCAAAGTGATGATTTTAGCGACTCGTTAAGAATAATGTGGTAAGGAAGAATGAAATGTATGTGGTGTAGGAATGCGAGACTCGAGGCGAGCTTTTAATGGTAAGGTTACCTGAGTAGGTTACGAAAGGAGGGAGGCGGATCATGAAGACGATTCAATATGTTGGTAGGAGTAGGTTCCGTAAGGGAACCATGTTTAAGAATAAGTTAAGAAAGTAGTTACAGGATTGTCAGTTGATGTAGAAGTCGACGGATGTGTACGTTGGCCGATGTCGAAGACTTGAATTAGAAAGTTGAGAGTTGATAGAACACCTTGTAGGGGTTCTAAAGGGAAGAGAAGTTATTGTCTGATTAAGCATTCTATTTACGAAGAGTGGAGGGTTCGTAGGATAATGAGGTACGTAACTTGAGCGAAGCGAGTGTGTAGGGTTTAGCAGTCAGTAAGAAAAGTGGTGTGTCTTCGTAAGGGCTCAGATCGCGAAGAGCTAACTAGAATGGTTGCGTGTGAGCTATTTGAGAACTCGTGGATTATAGTTCAACAAGTCGGGAAAGGACTACGTAGTGAGATAGACTCGGTTGTAGTATACGGAAGGATACGAAGGAAAGTGTGGATTATGAATGAATGACTATGAGAGGTTCGGTCTGCAGTGTAATGTATTGAGTGAGGAACGTACAGTTATGTAATGGCATTAATTGCCAAGTTAAATGTACTAGCTAGTATCGTAGTGAGGTGATGTTAGAGGAGAGAAAGCATCAATTAGAAGCTTTTGGGGTTTTCGGATGGGAGGTACGACCTGTTAATCAAATTGTTGGAACACATAGAGAGTAAGTTGACTTTATGGTACGATTATGATCAGGATAGAAGGACGGAGTAGTGGTGGGACATTACCCAAAGGAGAAACCAAGTGTCTCAGTTGTAATAGTCGCTAAGTAGGTATTTGTTGAAATCATTATAAGTTTAAAGAGGTTGAAGAGTGGATTAGTCAAATGTGTTATGGTAAATGCTAGGTATTTGTAGAACGTGAATCGTTTCTTTTGTGAAGGGGGATGGCCCTAGAGAGAGATAGTTGGAATTTGGTTATGTTTAAAGAAGGATGATGATTATGGGTCGGAGCGGTGGTATGATCGTTAGTTGATTCGAGACGTCAGGATAGATGTATAAGCTTTTGTTTGGCTGATTAACAATTTTGAGGATTGTTAGCTAATGACATTTATTGTTATCATTAGAGATGTTATGACTCTACCGAGATTCTTACTAAGAATTAATAAGAGAGAATCGATCTGTTAAAGTGAGAAGTTGATGATAGTGCGATGGAAGGAGAAATTTTCAAATTAATTCGAAAAATTGCAAGTTTTGGGTTACTTAGTGGAGTTGTTAGTAAGAAATCAGTTTTGACTGTCGGATTTTGCGAATACCAGCATAACGAGATGTTGATGCTAAGTTGTCATACATGAAAATTTGTGGTTGATAGAAAGATATAAACTGCTTTTCAATTGGGGTGCTTCATTTGAAATAAGATAATTGCATGTTTTGGTTATGAAAAGAGATTGTGAGTTGAATCAGAGTTGCGCAGTGAAGGCGTGAAAGTAAGTTGTTATTATTTTATTATTAGAAAGATTTATTCCGAGAGTTGAGGTTTGAACTTCGATAAATTTTTTCGACGGTTATCGTTGGAGTGAATTCCAGGACGGAATTCCATTAAGGAGGGGAGATTGTAATAACTCAAAAATAAGTAATGAGATCTAAATAAAAGATAGGGGTTGAATTGGTTATTTGTGAGAAAGTTTGCGGGCAAAATATAAAAATGTAGGAAATAAGTTTCCCTTCTTTTGGAGTGTGCAGTATTGTTAGTATTAGAATAGGAAAAAGGCATCTTTTATTTCATTTAGGGTTAGTTCATTGGTGGCTGCATACTGAGGAAGACAAAAAGAAAAGAAAAGAAAGAAAGAGGAGAATGTGTCTTGTGTGTGTTTTGTGGGTGCAGCCGGCAGAGAGAACGCCGGCGAGAGAGAAGGAAATGGCCGGCGAGGAGTGAGAGAGAACGCCGGCGAGAGAGAAGGAGATGGACGGCGAGGAGAGAGAGACGACGGAGGAGAGAGGGAGGCGAGAGAGAGACAACGAGAAGAAGAGAGAGAGTCGTCGAGAAGAGAAGACGCCGGAGAGAGAGAGACACACAGCCGGAGAGAGAGAGAGATACAGCCGGAGAGAGAGAGAGAGCAGCGAGAGGGAGAGAGAGGGTCGTGTGAGAGAGAGCATCGAGAAGGAGATGGAGGCTGTGAGAGAGAGAGATAGGCGATGAGAGAGAGAAGGTGGAAGGATTTCGCCGGCGCCGGAGAAGGTGGCCGGCGGTGGCCGACAGTGGTGGTCGCCGGAGTTCTAGGCAGCAGTTTCCATTTCGTGAGGTTTTATTCCGGTAAGAAACCCTTCCATTTCATTGCTCTCTTTTTCAAGTAATGTTAGATTTGTTAGGTCTCTAGTTGCGCTCGGCTATGTGAAATGAGAAATCAAATAAGGGTATTAATGTAGAGTTTTGATTATAATTCTTGTTGTCATAGTTAAATCAAGTGTTTATGTGGATTATTGGTTAGAGAATGGCTTGTGTCAAATAAAAAGAAGAATTGTTGTTAATATGGGGTAGAATTTGATTAATGGCGAAATATGTGGGTTTTTGTTTTGAACCGTGTGTATCGGAAGTCGGTATGTTCCGGGAGTTGGCTCGTAACTCAAGTTTGGGCCGAATTGGTTTATTGGGCCGAATTGGGTATTGGGCCGAAATGAGTGTTGGGCCGAGAGTATTATTAAATCCTTTTGGGATTAGTTATTTATTAAAGTCTATAATTATATAATAAGGGTGTGATAGGCTAATTATTATTTTGGGCCATATTATTATTAACGCGATCCGGTTTTGTTATCTACAATCAAGTGTTATAATTTTTGTTGAGAACCTAAAGTCGGGTAAATTAATGGATCCGGTATAGTATGTCAATCGGATGGGTAAGCAAAGACCATTAATTATGACTTTTAGACTAGAAGGTAATCTACCAATTTAGATAAGTTAGGGTTGAGTTGGGATTTAACTCGAGTAATAATTGAACGGATTATGACGAACGCTATTAATATATAATAGGTGTTTCGCCTAGAGATCGGAAGTGTAAGTGAGGAGCTTTGGAGCAAGCTAGCCAGGTGAGTTTTTCTAACTAAAATACTCGGTTTTACGTGTTTCCAAAAGAAAATGATTATGTGAAAGCGCCCCGTTAATTTACATGAATTTTACGTGAATGAAAGCTTTATGTTTTACTGATCAGGGTATGTTTATGAGCATGATTTGTCTACAAGCTTTTACGAATGTTTTCCATGAAAAGTATTATTTTGCTATTAAAGGAGGATTGCCCTCAAGTGTGTGAAACTGCATGTTTTGTGAAATTGCCATGGCAGAGTCGGGTTGCACAGTGGAAGACTTCTTGAGTTGCCGTACCCGGCTTTGTAGGGTGTTGAGTTGCCGTACCCGACTTTGTAGGGTGTTGCCGTACTCGGCTTTGTAGGGTGTTTCCCTTGGTCTTCTCCGCTGTGCATACCATTGTTGAGTACATGATTTGATACGTTACTGATTTGAAATGAACGTTTTCTTTAAATGATTTGTGAACATGTTTTAGGGGGAACTCACTAGACCTCATGGTCTAACCCTCGCTTTTCAAAAGCAAAACCCTTTTCAGGTAAGCGTTACATTGGAGGCTCAGGTAAATGAGCAAGCAGCAAGATAGAGTACGGAAGCAGCTAGTGATAGTGCAGGCGCCTCTAGTAGAAGTTAGATTATTCTCAGTTGTGTATAGGTGTTTCCGCCAACCTTAGTTTATGTATGATGTAACTAAAATTTTTGGGACCCAGTTTTTGTAAATTTATGCTTAAATGCTATGTTTGTTCTATTATATTTTTGGGTTGTTACAGAACCCAATTCTCGTTGGAGGATTCTCCAAAATGCTGACGTGAACCAATTATCACGGTCAGACACGATGGATCGCGGCACCCCGTGCCTAGATACGATTTCGTTGATGTACAATCGGGCTAGCTTTTCTAACGAATCTGACTCCTTGATTGGTAAGAAATGTGCGGACTTAGTGAGAATATCCACAATCACCCATATCGCATCGTTACCCTTCGGAGTCCTTGGTAACTTTGTAACAAAATCCATGGTGATGTTGTCCCACTTCCACACTGGTATCACCGTAGACTGATGTTCTCCAACGGTCTCTGATGTTCCGCTTTAACCTTCAAACACGTCACACATCGTTCCACGAAGTGAGCGATGTCCGTCTTCATTCCTGGCCACCAGTAAAACTGTCTTAAGTCCCGGTACATCTTGTTCGTCCCCGGGTGCATAGAATACCGCGACTTATGCGCTTCTTCCAAGATGCTTACTCTCAAGTTTCCCAACTTGGGAACCCATAATCGACCTTCATACACTTCACCCCACCACTGTTGACGCTGAACGATGATGTAATCCCAATGACCATTTCACTCTTTACATTCTCTTCTAACAACGCCTCTTCTTGAAACTTCTTAACTTCATCTAGGAGATTCGAAGTTGCCTCGACTCTGAAGCCACCACTTTTGTCGACTCTCCTCATTCCTTCCGACTCAACGCGTCAGCTACAACATTCGCTTTACCCGGATGGTAAAGGATTTCGCAGTCATAGTCGTTCAATAGTTCCATCCATCTCCTTTGCCTCATATTCAATTCCTTCTGATCAAACAGGTGCTTCAGACTCTTGTGGTCGGTGTAAATCTGGCACTTCACTCCATACAAGTAGTGTCGCCATATTTTCAAAGCGAACACCACCGCCGCTAGCTCCTTGTCGTGCGTAGGGTAGTTCTTCTCGTGCTCCTTCAACTGTCGGGAAGTGTAGGCAATCACCTTCCCATTTTGCATTAAAACACACCCTAGCCCGAGCTTAGATGCATCGCTGTAAATTACAAAACCTTATGATCCATCTGGTAATGACAAAATCGGAGCGTTGCTTAAACTTTCTTTCGGTCTTTCGAATGAGGCTTCTTGCGCTTCGGTCCAAACGAACTTGACGTTCTTCCTTGTCAAAGCGGTCAACGGTGTGGCTATACGAGAGAAGTCCTGAATGAACTTCCGGTAATAGCCCGCTAACCCAAGGAAGCTTCTCACCTCTGATGGCAACTTCGGCGGCTCCCAATCTTTGATTGCTTCGATCTTAGCGGGGTCCACCTTGATGCCATCCGCTGACACTACGTGACCCAGAAATTGAACTTCTCTCAACCAGAATTCGCACTTCGAAAAGTTTGCGTACAATTTATCGCGCTTCAGCAATTCTAATGCTGCACGAAGATGCTCCTCGTGATCTTCACGGGTACGAGAGTAGATCAGAATATCGTCAATGAAGACGATCACACATTTGTCTAACAACAAGCTACACACCCTGTTCATCAAATCCATGAACATTGCTGGGGCGTTAGTCAGGCCGAAGGGCATGACTAAGAACTTGTAGTGCCCGTACCTCGTACGAAAGGCTATCTTGGACACGTCTTCCACTCTCACCTTTAGCTGATGGTAGCCCGATCTTAAATCTATCTTTGAAAAGTAGCTCGCACCTTGCAACTGGTCAAACAGGTCATCAATCCTCGGAAGCGGGTACTTGTTCTTCACTGTTACCTTGTTGAGCTCGCGGTAATCTATGCACATCCGCATAGATCCGTCCTTCTTCTTCACAATAAGTACCGGCGCTCCCCAAGGCGATGAGCTCGGACGAACGAAACCCTTTTTCTAATAGCTCTTGCAGTTGTGTCATCATCTCCTTCATTTCTGCCGGTGCCAGACGATAGGGCGCACGCGCAATCGGAGTCGCCCCGGGCATCAGATCTATTCTGAACTCTACTTGACGATCTGGAGGCAGACTCGTCAAGTCATCCGGAAACACTTCCGGGTACTCGCTGACTATCGGCACATCTCTTACCTCTTTCTTCTCCTTCTTAGCATCTAGCACATAAGCTAAATACCCTAGACATCCCTTTTCCAGACACCGCCTAGCTTTCAACATAGAAATCATACACGACTTCCTATCTCGACGATCCCCATATATTACTACTTCCTTCATATCCGGCAAGGCGATACGAATCAACTTCTTATTACATACTATGCTAGCGTCATTCTCCGCTAACCAATCCATTCCTAGTACCACATCAAACTCCCCCATCCCCATCGGGTACAAACGCAAAGGAAACGAGTAACCATCTACGTCTATGCTACATCCCTCATAGACCTCTTTCACCCAGACTCGACTATCATCTGCCACTTCTACCTCAAACCCAAAGTTCAACCTCTTGGGTTTTCACTTGCAATTTTCGAATAAAATTTGGCGACACAAACGAACGATTGGCGCCTGAATCAAACAATACTTTAGCATAAGTCGGGTCAATTGGGAAAGTACCTGTCACCACATCCGGTGTATTCACCGCCTCCTCTGCTGACATGTGGAAAGCCCTCGCTCTCGCGCGAGCCTACTCCACCTTTCTTTACCCGCCTCTTCCTCCGCTACTACCGTCGTCACCCCCAGTAAACCCTTTCTTTAACTGTGGACAATCCCACTTGACGTGATCTGGCGAACCACACTGATAACATGACTTCGAACTGCGGCAGTCTCGAGCCATGTGCCCCGTTTTCCCGCACTTGAAACATCCTTCTCTATCTGCCAAACATTCTCCCTTGTGCATTCTGCTACACTTGCTACAAGGTTTCTCCCCTGATCTGAAACCCACCCCCAGCTCGGGTTTAGGCGCACTCGGCCTCTTTCCATCCCTAGTTGGTCCATCCCATTTCCGCTTGTCTCCGACCCTCTCCGTCATCTGTCTGTTCTTTTCTTTCTCCGTGAGTTCCGCAGTATCCACCGCGGCTTGGAAAGTAGTCGGACCCTTCACTTGTACCAATTCTCTCACACTGCTCTTTAATCCCCAGATATATCTCGCAATGCGCCTCTCCTTAGTAGGCACATACAGTTCCGCAAACCTAGCCTTCTCAATGAACTTTGACGTGTATTCTTGGACCGACATCGACCCCTGTTCAAACCCCAGAAATTCTTCCTCCAGTTTCTTAACCGCCACTACCGGGCAAAACTGTGCCTTAAATCTCTTAGTGAACAACTCCTATGAAGTTGCCTTTGCAATCTCAGAACCTTTGTCGCCAGTCTAGACGTCCCACCAGAATATGGCGTATGCTTTCAGCATAGACATTGAAAACAACACTGTGTCTTCTTCAGCGCACATACTTGTATCAAAATCTAGCTCTATTTCGCGTATCCACCTCAAAGCTAAGACCGGATTACGCTCTCCGCTGAAGGTCGAAGGCTTACATGATGCAAACGTCTTGAAAGTGCATCCCTTCAACGTCTTTGATTCAGTAGCCACAATTGGAGTTTCCATAGAGTGATCTCCCACCACGGTCGGAGGTAGGCTAGACGCCTCAGTCCTCGTCTCGTTTTCACTTCTGGTCCGCCCCTCGGACGTAGTCTTAATCTGATTCTCTAACAACGCTTGCAAGGTCTTTTGCAATTTACCCATCTCTGCCGTGAACTTCTCTTCAGTAACAAAAGCCGGATTCTGGTTTCTTATCGGGTTGTCTGACTGACTTCCCCCACCCGCTGAAGTGGTACTCTCTTGATGTAGGGGTTCATGCAATTCAGGTGCTCCCGCGCTTTCAGCACGACGGGTGGTTGGTTTCTTCTTCCCTCCGCAGGTAGCCACACCAGTCCCAACTGCCTGAGAGGCAGCTCGCAACGGTGCTCTGCCTCGCCCCCTTCCTCGGCCTCTGCCCCTCTTGCGGGTGGCCGCTTGTCGCGGAGGATCCACCGGTTCCTCCTCAAAGATTTCCGATATACGAATCTCTTCTACATCTGGATTTGTACCCACCACAGGCACAGATCTACTCCTCAAACTTCTTTCATACATTCTTGATTACTTAAAAATGACAAAGTAACTTACTTAAGACTACTGCTCAAGAATAATAAGCCATTTTAAGCACATACATGTACCTGTAAATTCACAGTTACATTGGCCAGGTGTAACCCCAAATCTACCTTACATGACTGTCCTCTCCACCCTATTAGTCTTATTCAAGTAACAGTGTCCCCCTAGCGCATTCCTGATTCCCAGTTGTGATTTCTACTCCCACAGTTTAAGTCTAGGCCCGTCCGGTCACCTAAATCTCTTAAACTATGGCTCTGATACCAACTGTAACAACCCAGTCTAAAATAAAACATACATAGCATTTTGTCAGGACCGATTCCAAACAAGAATAACTATACTTAGAAATCAGAATTAAAGAATCTTGCGGAATAGAACTTTAATTCAAATATACTCAATGAACAACTAATCAGAAAACACAATCTGTTTGTATTCAATGTTTCAACTCACAAGTTTACAACCAAACCTCAATCTTGTTGAACAGGCTCAACAAGACGACTTCTACTTCTCTAGAAATAGGGTTCTAAACCTTGAGGTTAATTCTCTCTAAAACAAAAACGAATTCTGATCAATCTCTCTTTCGAATAGCTATCTATCAACATCTATTTATACAAAATAATTACAAGATAACTATCAAAACAAAATTGATCTTCAGAATATTCTTTCATGCTTATCTTCAATCATTCCATCTTTATCTCCAACATTCTCGCATTCCATAATTATGATCACAAGCAGCATTAACATCGTTATGCTCAAGCAGTACTAACATTGTTCCAGCAGCATTAACTTTTACTTGCAGTACTAACCTTGTTCCAGCAGCATTAACTTTTACTTGCAGTACTAACCTTGCGCTGGCAGTAGTATTGTTGTTCTGGCAGTAGTAATGTTGTTCTGGCAGTACTAATGTTGTTCTGGCAGTACTAACGTTGTTCTGGCAGTACTAACGTTGTTCTGGCAGTACTAACCATACTTAGCAAATCTTCAGTTCCCAACAATCTCCCCCTAACTTGACTTTTTAGGTTGAGAAGTCAAGTTCTTCAGATGATGCTTCCAAAACCTAATCATGAACACATAAATCAGGATTCAAACCCAGACTTTGATTGATAATCCTTCTTACCAAGTATCTTCCCATTACAGAATCCTTGTTGCAAGACAACTTAGCATGTAGCATTCCATTCAATCTTTTCATGTTGTGCTTGTATGCAACATCCACCAAATAATACTCATGATATGTATGGTCAAGTGTGATGACATACACTCCACATTTTTCAATGAGCATCTAGTTGGTAATGGCTTGAAAATTTCTTTCTATCATATACTGAACTGCTTCTGGTTTGAACATTAGGCACAGGTATTCAAGAACCATTTTGGTGATAGACATCCCTTTCTCATTCAGCATATTTCCATATAGCTTCATTCCAACCTTGTACATCTCCTCTAAGTCAGATCTAGAGCACATTCTGATAAGTTTTCCCCACGTAGAACAGACCTCAAACTTCCCATCTGCTCTTTTGACTCTAATGTACTCCTTTCTCTGATCTACCAAGGTATCCCAGAAGATGATCTCTGGAGGCATGGAAGATAATGGGTCAACTTTGATTGGATCAGTATCAACCACAGTGATATACATATCACATTGAGCATTTCTTGGTTGGCCTGATGGAGTTGCTACTTCTTCTTCAGCAACCTTTGTATCATCTTTCTTTTCTGGAACATCCTCTTCTTTTTCTTCTTCTACCACTTGTTCTACCCTAGGTTTCTTGACAACTTTCCTCTTGGTAGCTATGGAATTGGTTCTTGTTCTTTTCAGTGACTCCAGCTTTTCACCCAGGGTTTCTTCTTGCTTTTTAGGAGTGTCATGTTTGGCTTTAATCAAAGCCTCTGCAACTTCAACTTCTTCCAAAGTAGGCTTTTTAGTTTTTGTTGCTTCCTTTGTTTCTGTTGCTTCTTCCTTTGTAGATACTGCTTCTTGCATGGTTTCTGCTGCTTCTTTTGTTTCTGCTGCTGGTTCAGTTTCTGCTTCCTTTTGAATTTCAGCAGCATTAACCTTTTCTGCTGCTGGTTCAGTTTCTGCTTCTTTCTGAATTTCAGCAGCATTAGCCTTTTCTGCTGCTGGTTCAGTTTCTGCTTCTTTCTGAATTTCAGCAGCATTAACCTTTTCTGCTGCATGATCAGTTTCTGCTTCTTTTGCAATTTCAGCAGCATTAACCTTTTCTGCTGCATGATCAGTTTCTGCTTCTTTTTCAATTTCTTCAACACACTCATTCTCCCCCTTTTCCTGTGCACTCTCCATGTTGAATTCAGCTTCTGACTCCCCCTTTTTGGGAGCATCATTGTTGCGGCTTCTTCTTTTGAGAACATACTGAGCTTTCTTCTTCCTGTGCAACAACTTTGTAATCAGCTTCTTATGCTTCTCAAGCTGTGTTTGTTGATATAGGACCACTTTCTTGAGTCCATCTATCTCTTTTTGCTGACTTACAACATCTGTGTTGATATTGGCAATGGTTTCCATCAATTCCTCATATGTATATCTATCCTCACCTTGTTTAGGAGTTTTTACTTCCTTTAAAGGATCACTAGAAATTTTAGTAGGAGTCTTTTGCCTAGCAAAAGCACTGCCTACCCCCGTGGTTTCTTGGCACCTAGGACCTCTGAATGATTTCTCATTCTGAGTTGCCATGAGGAAGGGCTTAGTTATGTTACCACTGTCCTTCTCTGTGCTAGCAGAAGTAGTGGCAGCCTTGCTACTCACATGCTCAACCTTCTCCTTAGTGAGCACCTTCTTGGGGTTGGGAGACACCCCTGTGGTTTCCCTTTCGATATTCTCTTTTGGAGAATGCTCCAATAGAGGGCTTAAAGGCTTTGGGCTTTTAGGAGGTACATCAAGGGAAGGAGACTTGTGTACCTTTCTTCTTGTAAACGTTTTGGTTACTTTTGGAGTGGGTCTTTGAAGAATGGACTGAGGGATTTCTTTGGTGATTGAAGGTGGGGTTTGGCTATCAGTGGGTTGGTCTAATGAGGGCCTTGACCCTGATGCCATACCTTCTTGTGTGTGGGACACACCCATCATTGTAGAGAACAATAGAGTGTCAACTCCTTCCGAGTCCCTGGAAGTTCTCCTCATATTTGAGAAGACCTTTCCTTTAGGGGGTTTAGGTACATATACCTCAGTAAATTGAGGCAAATCCGTCAATTCCTGAGTAATCACTGCTTGGACAAACCTTGGGTACATATAAAAACTCTTTTTGGATTCCAGGTTTGACACAAGATCATTGAAAATCATTTGTGAAAAATTAAACTTCCTGGCAGTGGCCAAGCAGACCAGAGCATAAGCAATGGTACTGCTAAACTCACTCCATCCAGTAGTTTTCTTTGACATGCAATGCATTAAGGTATGAACAAAGAATCGCCATTGTGTAGAAAATTTAGACTTGAAAAACTTAAAGATTCCAATGGGACCTTCATACCCCATTCTCGTTAAAGTTGAGTATAGTTCGTCATTAGGAATAGACGTCATACCTGAGGCATCATCCAATCGAAGAGTGATGCGAATAAGCTCCTCTGTAACATTCAAGGGTTTGTCACACACCCTTGTTTTGATGATTTTCTGCCCATCTTCAGACACCACGGTGGCATTTTCCCAGAACTGCTTCTGATGCTCGATGTAGATTGTCGGGGTCACCGTTAGGGCATAGGATATATGCGTGGACTTGAGGAAATCCACAATGTCGTGAAAACCTGCGGACTGTTTTGGCTTCTGGAGCATGGCAATCTCGTTGTGTTCGTCGATAAACTCCATTGTACCTGAGGATTCTTGACAGAAAACAGAGATTCTTGGAAGAGAATAGTTAGAAAGATAGAGAGATGAATAGAATTCAAAGAGACGTTATGAACTTTGGCGGGCTGAAAGAGGTATTTATAGCAGTAGTAGCCCTAATTTTTCTTTTAAAGCAGTATTAACGACACATGCAGTATTAAGTACGAAGCAGTATTAACTAGGTACTAGCAGTAGTAACTATGCACTAGCAGTAGTAACTATGCACTGGCAGTAGTAACTATGCACTGGCAGTAGTAACTATGCACTGGCAGTAGTAACTATCCACTGGCAGTAGTAACTATGCACTAGCAGTAGTAACTATCCACTGGCAGTAGTAACTATGCACTGGCAGTAGTAACTATGCACTGGCAATAGTAACTATCCACTGGCAGTAGTAATTATGCACTGACAGTAGTAAATATACTTGCACTTTTCAGCACTTGTCAATCTGAGACAGACAGAAGATCCTGAGAAAAAGAGTTAGTAGTACCAAATATATAGGGAAATACAGGTATAAAAACTGAAAATCATGACTTTATTCAAGGTTGATCATGCCCACACTTGTTACCAAGAAAGTGAATCTACCCACATCAAAAGCTTTTGTGAATAGATCAGCAAACTGGTCATTGGTATGGACTTTAGCAACTTGAATTAATTTCTTTTCATTACAATCTCGAATAAAGTGATACCTGATCTCTATGTGCTTTGTTTTTGAGTGTTTGACTGGATTGTTAACAATGCTAATAGCACTGTTGTTGTCAATGAAGATTGGAGTGTGCAGAAATGTTACCCCATAGTCCAGCATCTGATTCTGTATCCATAGAACTTGAGAGCAGCAGCTTGCAGCAGCTATATACTCAGCTTCTGTTGTAGATAAGGACACTGTGGTTTGTTTCTTACACTACCACAATACTAGTCTTGCACCCAAAAACTGACATCCACCTGAAGTAGACTTCCTATCCATGTTAGCTTCACCCAAGTCACTATCTGAGTATGCAAGTAAATCAAAGGATGATTCATAAGGATACCAGAGACCTAATCTAGGTTGCCCTCTTAGGTATCTAAATATCCTCTTGACTGCATGAAGATGTGATTGCTTTGGTGTAACTTGAAATCTGGCACATACACATACTGGAAACATAATATCTGGTCTAGAGGCTGTGAGATACATGAGTGATCCAATCATTGATCTGTAATGATGGACATCCACATCCTCCCCCTCAAGATCAGCATTGATCTGTTTGTGTGTCTCCATTGGTGTGCTTGCTGGCTTTGAGTCTGATAATCCAAACTTATCCAGGATGTCTTTCACATATTTGGATTGGCATATGAAAATCCCATCCTTCTTCTGTTTCACCTGAAGCCCAAGGAAGAAAGTAAGTTCACCCATGGAACTCATCTTGAATCTCTTGTGCATTAACTCCTCAAAGTCTTTACACATGTGATCATTTGTGGATCCAAAGATGATGTCATCCACATAGATCTGAACAAGTAGGGTGTCCTTCTTTTTCCTTTTAATGAATAAGGTCTTATCAATGATTCCTCTTTCAAATTCATTTTCCAAGAGATAGGTAGACAGGGTGTCATACCATGCTCTTGGGGCTTGATGTAGACCATAAAGTGCCTTCTTTAACTTGTACACTCTGTCAGGATATAATGGATTCTCAAATCCAGGGGGTTGACAGACATACACTTCTTCATCTATAGTCCCATATAGAAAAGCACTTTTTACATCCATCTGGTAGACCTTGAACTTCATATATGAGGCATAGGCTAGAAACAACCTAATTGCCTCAATCCTTGCAACTGGAGCAAAGACTTCCTCATAGTCTATACCTTCTTCCTGAGTATACCCTTGTGCAACCAGTCTGGCTTTGTTCTTGATCACAATTCCTCTCTCATCCTTCTTATTCCTGAAAATCCACTTGGTGCCAATTGCCCTATGACCTTTTGGAAGGTCCACCAAGTTCCAAACATTCTGTAACTTGAACTGTAGCAGCTCCTCTTGCATTGCTTCTATCCAACTTGGATCTTTCATAGCATCATAAGCCTTTTTGGGCTCAATTTGGGATAGAAAGCAAGTGAGTACAGTATTAACTGTATTTTGCTGATCTTGTAGCTCTTGAAGTCTGCTTTGATTCCTAGTCATCATGGGAGAAGCAATGTCTCCAATTACCAACTCAGGAGGATGATTTTTCCGAGTTCTTGATGGATGACCAGATTCCTCTTGTAAGATCACATCCAGATTTGACTCATTTAAGTCTGGATTTTCTTCAGCTTCTTCAGTCACTTCAGACTCTCTGGAATTTGAACTTGAAGGCTGATTTTCCTCTATTCTTCTCTCTTCTTCATTCTGAATGGGTTCAGCTTCCTTTTCTTGTTCACAGAAGTCAACAGGATCAATGGTAGGGAGTGGAAATATCACAGACTGAATTCTGTGAACTGATGGTGGTGCATCCCTTTGTCCTGCATTTACATCACTACTGAAACCCAAAGAATTAGTGAGTGAATCAATGTCAAATAGCCAATCAGGACCTGAACCAATAGGATTTGGTGTGTTCTCATTGCATTTGACATTGTCACTTTCTTCAATTATTCTAGAAGAGGTATTAAACACTCTGTAAGCCTTACTCTGAGATGAGTAACCAACAAGAAAACCATCATTTGCTTTGCTATCAAACTTACCTAAGTGAGATTTGGTATTGAGAATTGTACAAGGACACCCAAATGGTTTGAAAAATCCAATAAATGGTTTCTTTTTCTGAAAAAGCTCATAAGGTGTCTTGTTTTTAGGCTTTATTACTAAAACTCTATTTTGGACATAGCAAGCAGTATTAACTGCTTCTGCCCAAAAAGTAGTGGGTAATTTTGAATCAGCTAACAGAGATCTAGCAGCCTCAATCAGTGTCCTATTCCTTCTCTCAGCAACACCATTCTGTTGTGGAGTCCTAGGAGCACTGTATTGTCTCTCAATTCCTTTTTCCTCACAAAAGGTGTTTAGATCAAAGTTTTTAAATTCAGTCCCATTATCTGATCTAATGACTTTCACTTTTTGATTTGATTGGTTTTCAATTCTAAGAATAAAATATTTGATCAGTCCACTTGTCTCATCTTTAGTTCTCAGAAAATATACCCAAGTAAATCTAGAGTAATCATCAACAATAACTAAACAGTATGACTTCTTGCCAATGCTCATGACATTTGTAGGGCCAAACAGATCCATATGCAACAACTGAAGAGGATTTGAGATAGTGTTTATCTCTTTGGACTTATGAGAAGTTTTGTGTTGTTTGCCTTTGAGACAAGCAACACAATGATCATCACATGAATAAACTTTTGATGGTAAACCCCTAACAAGATTATGTTTAACAAGTTTATTCATTGTTTTAAAATTCATGTGACACATCCTTCTGTGCCAAAGTGATGATTCATCCATTGAAGCTTTTGATACCAAACAGTTTAGGGATGAATCAGATGAAACACTTTCTAAATCTAAACAATACACATTATCCTTTCTAGGAGTTCTCAATAGTATCATGTTTTCATCAACTACTTTGAATCCAGGAGCAAGAATAATGCATTCAGAATCAGTAAATAATATACTATGTTTCTTGTCACAGACCTGTGATACACTTAACAGGTTGTATCTCAATTGCTCAACATAGTAAACATCCTCAAATGTCATCTTACCTTTTGATACATCACCTTTACCACTTATCTTACCTCCTGCGGGATTATTCCCAAAGGCAACATGTCCTCCATCAATTCTTTTGAAATTCTTGAGGCAGGCCATGTTACCTGTCATGTGCCTGGAGCAACCACTATCAACATGCCAGATGCTCTTCCCCTTGAGCTGTTGGTTGCCCTGCACATAAGATAAATCAATTAGTTTTTATTGGGAACCCAAGCCAAAGTGGTCTTGGGTCTCCCTTGCTCATCAAAGTACTTACATTCAGTTTGGATAAGTTTTTCAACCTGAGGAACTTCAGTACTGGAGTACTTTGTCAAGATGATTGGTCTAGCAGCACAAACACTAGAAGCAGTATTATCTTTAGAAGAAGTACTAACAGTGCTAGCAGTACTAACACTGCTAGCAGCAGTATTGCTTCTAGAAGAAGTACTATCAGTGTTAATACTGCTAGCAGAAGTACTAACAGTGTTAATACTGCTAGCAGAAGTACTAACAGTGTTAATACTGCTAGCAGCAGTACTATTAGAGGCAGCAGTACTAACAGAGGCAGCAGTACTAACACTAGTGCTTTTAGGAACCCACATTGTGACACATTCTTTTTCAGTCTTTTTCCTCTTGTGGCTTTTGGATTTAGCTTGTTTCTTAGCCACATGGTTCCTTACAGGCTTCCTATAACCATTTGATTTTTGAAAAGTTCTTTGAAAATTTATCCTTTGGTTAATAGGATTGAAATAACAGTGTTTGGCAAGGTGATTCAATTTGCCACAGATAAAACAAGGTTTTGGTCTGTTAATCCTTTGCAGATCAACTCCTTGTTTTTGAGCCCACTGATTATTCCAGTTTCTTTGATTTCCCCTCTTTTTATCATGTTTTTGGGGTTCATCCTTTTGATAATTCTTGCAAGAACAATGTTCACAAGTATTGGAATTCACAACAGTGGTCTGTGTATAATGAACTCCCTTTCCTTTTTCACATCTTTTCATCTCATTGTTCTTATCCTAGGGACTTCCACCTTCCTCATTAGTCTTGATGTAATTCTCTAAGGGGATCTCACCACTGACATTCTTGTTCCTTTTCTTAGACTCCATACCATTCTTTTCCCATTTCCAGTAGTTTGTATCATATGAGTGTTGAAGTTCATTGGCTTGAAAAGCCTTAATTTGTTCTTCAAACCTCTCAACAATCACTACATAATCTCTTCTATCCTTTTCTAATTTCTTAAGGTCATCACACATTCCCTGGTTGTGATCTCTATACCTTTTCACAGTGTCTATACAAGCTTGAGAACAGAGATTAGATTTTACCTCAGTAGGAAGATCTGAGACTTCTGCCATGAGTGCATGATTTTGAATTGCCTCTTCTGCTTGATCACTCCAATCAAATCCCATTCCTTGTTGAGAAACAAGGGCTTGAACAGAGTTTCTGTTCTGGTTGAAGCTTCCAGTCTGAGCTTGTTGATGGTTGTTTTGAGATACTCCTCCTCTGCATTCTCTGGCAAAGTGTCCCATCTTATGACACTTGTAGCATTCCACCTTAGACTTGTCAAACCCAGCACCATCTTCTCTTCTTTGGGAAAAGTTGTTTCTCCCAGTCCTCTTTATAAACTTCTTCACCCTCATAGAAAGCATAGCCATCTGCCACTTGATATCCATCTCCTCAAGATCATCAGCATTAATCTGTTCTAGGTCATCATTAATTAATGAGGAGTTAACATGACTAGAAAAGAAAGCTTCTAGTACAGAATCATTGGCCTTCTCCTGATTGACTCCACCAGCAGTACTAACTGATTCAGGGTTAGCAGTAGAATCAGTTGATGCTGATAGAAGTGCAGCATTATACACATATCCTGAGGGCTTCTTCTTGGCTTCAACCTCTGCTTCAAATACCCTAAGATCATTGTAAAGATCATCAAACTCTTTATCTTCTAACTGGTCATTCTGTCTGAAAGACACAGTATACATTGTCCATTCCTCACTTAATGATCTTAGAAACTTCCTGTTTACATCATCAGCCTCCATATGAACTCCAACTGTAGCCAATTCTCCAATCAACTTATTAAATCTATCAAAAGTTTGAGTCATAGACTCATTCTTTGTAGAAGTGAAATTTTCATATTGTTGCTTAAGAATTGCCTTCTGGTTCCTCTTGGTGCTCTTGGTACCAGTGAATCTCTTTTCCAATGCATTCCATAAAATCTGAGCATCAGTGCAGTGATGAAATTGGTGCTGATACTCATTGGGAATGGCCAAAAGCAGAGTGCTTAAGGCTTTCATCTCTGTTTGTCTAACCTTTCTTTCTGCATCAGTCTTTGGAGGGGGTCTTTTGCCATCTGGTCCAACTTTTCCTTCAGCACATGGACCATTCTCTATAATATCCCAGATGGAATAATCAGTAAGCAAAATATACTGCTTGATTCTAATCTTCCACATGTCAAACTCATTAGTCCTGAGCATGGGAACCTTTGAAACAAGAGTACTGTTTGATTCAACTGTGTTGTCCATAATGATTGTAGATTTCTAAGAAACCAAGATCTGATACCACTTGTCAGGACCGATTCCAAACAAGAATAACTATACTTAGAAATCAGAATTAAAGAATCTTGCGGAATAGAACTTTAATTCAAATATACTCAATGAACAACTAATCAGAAAACACAATCTGTTTGTATTCAATGTTTCAACTCACAAGTTTACAACCAAACCTCAATCTTGTTGAACAGGCTCAACAAGACGACTTCTACTTCTCTAGAAATAGGGTTCTAAGCCTTGAGGTTAATTCTCTCTAAAACAAAAACGAATTCTGATCAATCTCTCTTTCGAATAGCTATCTATCAACATCTATTTATACAAAATAATTACAAGATAACTATCAAAACAAAATTGATCTTCAGAATATTCTTTCATGCTTATCTTCAATCATTCCATCTTTATCTCCAACATTCTCGCATTCCATAATTATGATCACAAGCAGCATTAACATCGTTATGCTCAAGCAGTACTAAGATTGTTCCAGCAGCATTAACTTTTACTTGCAGTACTAACCTTGTTCCAGCAGCATTAACTTTTACTTGCAGTACTAACCTTGCGCTAGCAGTAGTATTGTTGTTCTGGCAGTAGTAATGTTGTTCTGGCAGTACTAATGTTGTTCTGGCAGTACTAACGTTGTTCTGGCAGTACTAACGTTGTTCTGGCAGTACTAACCATACTTAGCAAATCTTCAGTTCCCAACACATTTAAATTTAAAGAATTACAATACTGGGTCCCAAAATTTCATTACATTTGTCTCAAAACTTAGGTTGGCGGAAACAACCTATACACAACTGAGAATAAACGAACTACTAAACGTATGAGTGGACATGCTTCTATCTGCATTCATACTCTACTCCTGCTCTTCTCACTTGCCAGAGCCTCCTACTACATGCTTACCTGAAAAGGTTTAGTTTGGAAAATGCGAGGGTTAGACCATGAGGTCTAGTGAGCTCCCTCCTGACAGTTCTCAAATCATTTAAAACAGTTTATAACTTTCAAGCATCTTTACATAAAACTTTCACGGAATAATCCACTCCCGTAAATGGCACCCTGAAGTCACCCGAAGGCGACAACGAGTCAGCCTCACGCTGCTTTACTGGGTCACTCCCTCCCATGGCATAAACGGAACCTCCCCCGGCGTGAGCACTGGCAGGCCTACCCCCCCCCCCCCCCCCCCCCGACTTAGTCAATTTACGTCTAACACAATGTATGCATACATCTCATATAACTTTCAAGCAAGTAAAATCATGTAAAATAACATGGCATTTTTACTCATTCGCTTTATTTGGAAAACACATATAAAATCACGTATTTTAGTTAGAAAAACTCACCTGACGCTTTAATAATTTCTTCTCGCGAAAACTTCAGATTTTTCGGTGAACACCTATGATATTACGAGAATGAGAATAGTGAGTCTTGATTAATCTTAGCCCAAGCTGAACAATTTTCTACCTAACTCGACTCTCAACAACTCTGGAAATCCGGACCCAAAACATCGGCCCAAATTCCAGATTCTGCTTGGTAGACTCCGGGTCTTTACGGTCCAACACAATACCGGATCTCCTTTAAAAGAATTTCCGAATCTCTCGGCACACCTAATTACCGGATCTCTTTTAATAGAATTCCGGGTCTCTCTGCCCAACTTAATTAAATTCCGGATCCACAAATAATTTAATTCTGGATCTCACAAAACAATACCGGATCATGCGGTTCAAAGCCAATTCCAGTTCTTATGCAAATAAAGCCCAATTCCGGATCTTATGTAAATAAGGCCCAATTCCGGATCTTATGTAAATAAGGCCCGATTCCGGATCTTTTGATTTAGCCCAATACACCACTCCGGATCCTTAGGGATTCCGGATCTAAAATCGACCCAAGCCCATTTCGGAACTATTCCGGATCTAGTTTGGGACTCCGGGTCCTAAAACAATTCCGGTTCCGACTTTTCGATTCTGAGGTCTCAGAAGGGCCTAAATCCCGATTCCAATCGATGCATAATGATCGATAATTAAGGAATGTGATTGCAAAGGTCTCTAATACACTTCTAACCAAACTTAATCATATTATGCACAACTTTCACGTCAATTGATCTTTGAATATACTAAAACTCGTCAAACTAAAACCCACTAATCAGACTTCCCAAAATAACATAGAATAGGGATGAGATTACCTGGTATAACTTGATGTAGGTTGGAAACAAATCTCCCACTTTCTCTCCCCAATTTGCACGTTGAATAAGCCTTCTTCTCCCAATGCACTTGAGCCAAAAATCCTTTCTCTGCTCTCTCTCTCTCTCTCTCTAAGCCGCCACAGACTCACACACAAAAATGATTCCTTCTAGGGTTTTGTGCCCACAAAGGGGTTTTTATACCTTTTTCTCAATTTTCCAAAACTGACCCCAAACTAACAAAATTATGCAATCCTTTCCACTAAACTTATTATTTTTAAATAAAAGTCTCGGTTATTACAAAAACTAAGAAATATCTTCGATTACTTATATGCACCTCTATATACATTACAAACGAACAATTCTTAATGTATTTCTCATTTATTATTATTTTAGATTTATTATTTATTAAGGTTGTGTTTCGATTAAAAGTTGAGGTTAACGTGTGAATTGGTTATCATCCGTTGGATGAGAAATAAACGCACATTAGGATGAGATACAGCGGAAAAGTTGCATCAAAATATACCGGATCAATTCTCTTCTAGAACAAAATTCATAAAGACATTTAATTAAGAATAATCAAGATTTAAATTTATTTTCACATTAATTTCGAGAAATTACTCGAAATGCCCCAAGTTGGGGTCCCCACTTACCAAAATGCCCAAACTCTCTCCAATTTAACCAAGATACCAAAAAAAATCCACGAAAACACCCCGTGATCACGAACACCTTAAAAAAGTTGGATTTCACCCATGAAATGTCGGCGGCCCCCTAGAAATGTTCGCGACCGAGGACTGTTTTGGTCCGCGATCGAGGAATTATCCTCCGCGATCGAGGGATTATCCTCCGCGATGGTTAGGTTTAGTTCCTTGATGTTGGGCTTTTTCATGAAATTGGTCCGCGAATCACAACTTTTTTAAGCAGTTCATGATATCAGGGTGTTTTCACGAAATTTTTTAAGTATTTTGATTAAATTAGAAATAGTTTGGACATTTTGACGAGGGAGGACCCCAATTTGAAGCATTTGAATCACTCATTAATTTCAAATTTTTACATGATATTTCATACGTATACATAAAACACTCGTGTCACATCGTACTCCAAAAGAAAACAAGGTTCTTTTTATCAAGTTTATTTACTTTTGTCACAAAGGACGGGGGAATATAAAATGTCACGTCATTGTTATTTGTTTTACATTTAAATAACATTTTTTGGCAGGTAAAATATTTATTAATTAATTAATGCTCCCATCACGAGAATAAAAACGTAGCAGTCGTTTATCTTTAGAATATATGCCTTTTATATATTTTTCAAAACTAATAAAAATATATAAACTAGTTATTTATGAATTTAAATTACATTAATTTGAAAATACTATAAAAGACGTAAGAGTATCCACACACGTCTTGCAAGATCCCATGTAAGATGACATTGCATGTCATGTGGCATGCAGGACACCACTTCTTTCACAATTAAAAAGGGTTTTCACAAATATTATATATTAAACAAATGTATTTTTGTTTAATTTAATTAATTAGTTTAAACATTAATTATTAATATGTTTATTAAAATTAATACATTTGTTTGTTTAATTAACTTGTTTGTTTAAACATTAATTATTAATATGTTTATTAAATTTAATTCAATTGTTTGTTTAATTAATTTGTTTGTTTAAATATTAATTATCAAATATTATATATTAAACAAATGTATTTAATTAATTTGTTTGTTTAAACATTAATTAAATATTATATATTAAACAAATGTATTTAATTAAGTAAATGTTTAAACAAATGTTTTATAATTAATTTATTAGTTATATTATAATTATCTATATTATTTATATTATAATTTATTAGTTTAGAAAGGAGTTTGGTCTTACATTTGTGTGGAATGTGTTATTGCAAAGCTGGTGTGACATTTTAGAAAGAAGTATGGTCTTGTATGTGTGTGGATGGTCTAAAGGTTTAATCACTCTAGAGTGCGTTTGGTACGTAGACATGGTAGAACAAGATAAGACGGGACATGACAGAACAGAACAGGACAGAACAACTGTTCAGCGTTTGGTAGACAGAATTGGACAGAACAGAACAGAACATATAGACATTAGATAAAATGCAATAAATAAAATATAAAGAATGAATGAAATATAAAATAGAAAGTGTATTTGATGTTTTAGAAGAGAATTATATTTTATTTTGAGGTTATATTGATAAAACATAAGTCTATTTCACCTTGTTCTGGCTTGTTCCATGGATTGGGGTGAAACATGTCTGTTCCAGCTTGTTCCACTATGTTCTTGTTTGTTCCACATAAAAGTCTTGCTAAACATAGAACAATGATCTATGTTCTGTTATTTTATGGCATGTCTTGTCCAATGTACCAAACGCACTCTTACGGTTCTCTGTTGTACCACACGTATTAAACAAAGTCAAATGAGAAGGGCATTTTTTGTAAATTTAAGAAATATTATTTTTAAAGATATTTTAAAAAATAAAGAGGGGAATAAATTAAGAAGGGGTTGAAGATGAAGGACCACAGTAAAAGAAAAACACTGTATAAATTCCACTTGCTATTCCGTAAGATGATAACGATATAGTGGTCCTGCGTAGCAATCTGCAAATCTTTCTTTATCTTTGCAAAATCTCTTTGCTTTTCTATTTTTATTTTTACTTTAGAGTAAACTATAATTTTGGTCCCTATGGTTTATCGAATATTAAATTTTTCCTTCTTAAACTTTTGAAATTGCAAAATGGTTATAGTGGTTCGTAAAAATCGTTAAAAGATTCCGTTAAATGATAGACATGTTTGTCCTTTTATCGGTGTTTTTTGTTTTGTACCGGATCAAAATTGGTTTTATGATTTTGGATAATGTGGTTTTTTATTGGGTAAAAATAAAAAAATTGATAAAAGAACGAAAATTCCATCATTTAACTGAATCGTTTAACAGTCGTTAAAGGAATGGACTAAATAGGGACGTTTTTGCAAACCAAAATGGTCATATTGTGATTCCGAAACTGTTAGAACATAAACTTTTGTTTTTGACAAACCACAAGGACCAAATTCGTAGTTTACTATTTTATTTATACTCCGTATCAATTTATTAACATTATAAAGTATAAAGAGTGAATTATCGGTTTGGTTGCTATGGTTTTCACGTTATACAAATACGATCCTTATCGTTTAGGTTGTTACAAAAATGATATTTGGACTTTATTTATTACAAACTAAGACCGTTGTTTACATTTTTGTTGATTTTTTTTTTTTGGAAGGGTGTTCTAGGCTATGCCTAGACTAATCCATTGGCAAATTATGACTGTAAGACATCAGTCCTGATTAAACCTCAGTGGCCACAATTGTTGTGTATGCCTGAATTAGAACCCTGGGCAGATGGGATATTCCACCACATCCCCCATGGCCTTAACCAGTACGCCACAACCCTTGTGGTTTTGTTAAATTTGTTCCCTAACCCTAAACGTCCATCTACTTATACGTTAAGTCCAATGAAAATTCCGTCCTTTTGACTTTTCTACAATTAATTGCTTTTTTAATAATCTTGATCTATCATCTTCACCAATTTAATAATCAAAAACATTTAACAAGAAACAAAACACAAATACAAACAAAAACCAATCAATAAATAAGTTACCACCAACATCATGAACATATGAACCACAATTTTGTACATATTTAGTCCAAATATTTGTGATATAAATCTTAAATTAAATCTTGAATCACACTCTAAATAAAACCCATAAACCAAACCATAAATCTGTAGATAAAACCACAATTCAGAATCAACATTTGGTTCAATATGATTGTTGCTTTAGGAGCGATGCAAAATAACATATCTATGTGTCAAAGGAAAAGCACAAAAATGTTTAAACAATAACGTTGGTGAATAAGAGTTCTACATATCGGAAACAATGCAGGACATGTCTCTGTGGCTTGGAGATGCAAAAGAGCAACGGTGCAGATGATTTGTGGATGGGAGATGTAAGTGAACGATTAGGAGATGGGGATGCTCACTAGAGACCCCCCGCCTCTCTCCCCTATTTTAACGATTCTTGTTCATATATGGGGATGATTATCAAAGGGGTGTTAACTCAGTGGCAAAGGCTTGGGGATAGTGCTGGAAGGCCTATGTCTCAAGTTCGAACCACGGGGACTGCACTTCGGCGGTATCTAGACTTTGGGCTTGGTCCTTTGGGGCCGGGTCCGGGGACGGTTGCGGAGGATCCAGTCTATGGGATCCACTTCCGGGCCGTTCGGGGTCCAGCCAAAGGCTGGGCCGGGTCGCCGGGGATTAGTCGGGTGGCACCCTTAAGTGGGAGCCCGGATACCTCGGGAGCGTGTGTGTGTTAAATGTCGTTAAAAAAAATATATGGTGATGATTGGAGAGAGGATTTAATGGCATCATCTTACCATAATCAAAGAGTTCATCGACGTTGAGATAGAATGCGGTTTTAGTTGCCATCGAAATCAAATGCAAAATCTGTATTCTTTTTCTTGAAACACGGATTTTTTGAAATGACTTGATTGGTGGAAACGAACATGTATTGTCGAGATTGGGGGAAGGTGAACCATGGATTATCATTTTGGGAAGATGGCGGGAGTGGAAGATAAGTGATGAATATGGATTCGTTTTTTTAGGGGTTTTCATGTTTGAAGATGTTCATACGGTTGGAGAAGGTGAAGATTAAAAAACAAATTAAAAAGTAGTTAAATAAAAAAACTAAAATGACCATACTACCCTTTTATTTAACATAGATGGTGGATGATTGTTATGTTGAGGGACCAAATCCAACAAAAAGTGCAAACGAAAAAAGAAATGAAACTCAAGGACCAACTTTGTAACAACCCTTAAACCATAGGGACGAAATCCTTAATTCAATCAAAGATTTATTTGTGGAAATTCCCAAAGAGATAATAAACACATTAAATAACAAGAGAGAGCATTGGAAAATGATTCTGCCAAAAACACATATACCCCATCTCTTAATTTTGTTACAGGCTGAGAGTGACATGAGAGCTATTTAATTATTTTAGTCATATATAAAATACAAATTAATTTTTTTAAATTTAATTAAATTATTTATTATTAAAATAAGTACCTGTATAATAAATACTTTATTTATTTATTTTTCTTAATGAATCTTGAAAACATTTGCTTGATGCAACCATATTTTTAATAAAATCAGAAAAAAATTAGACTATTAAAATAAATACCTTTATTATTTTATAAAATTAATTTTTAAATATTTTGATAAAATTTAAACAACTGTGGACATGCTTGCTTTGTTTCTATGCAACTATTTTTTTTACTCATCATTAGAATTAATATAACAAAATTTGAACAATAAATATATTTGTTAAACTTTTTTTTCTTTGATAAAAATAAATAAATTATTATTTTTGGTTAAGGGGTCAATTAGCTTGGATACATTGTCCTCTTTTGTCAAAAGACAAGCAACATGGGTAAAGAATGATTAATTTCTTGAAACATTATTTTAAATGAAAAAGAAGTCCACAAATAATGACTTTATGGAGGACTAAATTATTTAATTTTTTGATTTATATATACTTATAATTGAGATTTTAATCAAAGAAAATCAAATGAGTTCAATATATATCATCCTAAGTGTAGTGTCTAAATCCTACCATAGATAGTAATGTAGTTATTTTTGTAAAAAATATTTAGTTAGTTAAAAGTTAGATATGAATAAATAATACAAAATACAAATATACTAATTTTTATGAAACTAGATGTTAGAGCATCTGTAGCGGTATGTGAGAGGTCGATGGACCGGTAGAGGGGAACAGGTCGCCCGTGGGAGGAATTAATCTATGATGCCATGCGGAGAATCGCTTCCTACATAAGGAGCGGTCCTTAAAGAAAAAAATTAGGGGTCCACTAGTTAAAAACAACATATATATAAGATTGAGTTCTTGTCAGAATTTGAGGTTAACGTGAGAAGCATGAGAAGTGATTATTAAAAGACACAATTCATGATAGAGCTTTTGAATAAACGTGATCAAAGGTTCAGATTCACTCCTCATGTTTCTCACGTTAACCTCAACTTTTCACACGATCTTTCGCCTTCATATATAGGCTTAATTGTTTGAGAACTTTAAAATTTATGAGATTCTTGAGAACTCATATCTTAAGGTTTTGTTTAAAAAGATTTTCCCCGTCTAAATACTGTTTTTAATATATTGATTAACATATATTTTATTTCACACTTTGAATGTTTCGTATGTATTTGGTTCACAATATGAAACTTTTTTACGTGTATTTTTTGTTTCACAAACACGTCAAAAAATTCACATTATGAACCGATTACATGTAAAACACGCACGTTGTTAAACAAATATATCTTACTTGATATTTTAAATCTTAGTCTATAAATAAAAAAAATCATATAAAATATCACATGATACACTAGTTCTCAAGATTATCACAATTTCATGATACATTAATTCTCAAGCATTAGTTTTGCTTCTTCTTATACAAATGTAATAAATTATGATCTAAAATAAAGCAATTAACTATTGTTATTTTTTATTTTATAAAAGTACTACATCTTACATTCGGCGTTGTTGATTTATTTTACTACGAACCTAAACCCTAAAAATTTCATGTTGGAATAAAAACTGGAACAATAAAACCAACGTTTTTATTATAACTTGACTGCTTTATCGTTTAGAAATTAATATTAAACCAACCATATTATACAAAAGTAGCCTAAAATTGAACCGGTATCGTTGTCGTTGAGTATCTAAAACCATATCCGTAGGCATCCCTGTATTTTGAGCTCTTGGGGAATTCAACCGACAATTGTTGAATTGGGAGTAGATATCGGAAAGATCGAAGCGACGAAGCGTCTTTGACTCCATGTTTTGATCGATCAATTAAACGGAAGAGTTAGGGGTTAACGTCGGCTACAAATCAGGGACCCAAACAGATGTAAAAATTGGGCCCCAAAAATTTGGGTGCCGTGTTCTGAAACCCATATTTAACTTGCTAAGGGACGGGCCTGAATGTGTAAATTTTCTACAAATTTGGAGAACTCTCCAAAAATAATTATCATGAAGGAGAAATGGTTTTTTATTATATTTCAATGAATGAGAAATTTTAAAATGAAATGTAATATTCTAATTAAGTATATATAATATTTTAATTAAATGATGCAATCTTTTTAAGGATTTTAAAGTATATTTTTACATTTTAGAAAGCTTCTACAGAAACAATTACTCACAATGTGTTTTTATCATTTTAAGAAATTAAGTATATAAATTATTTAACTACAAAAAGTATACATACAGACATATGTATGTATGTATGTATGTATGTATGTATGTATGTATGATGATTAAAAATTGTTAATGACTGAAAAAACCAGAAGAGGATCATCCATCCAGCTATGATGCATTGAAATTGGCATCATCAAATTAATTTCAATCACCAATATCATGTTCTTGGTGGTTGGGTTGGTGGTATTTCAGATGTCCAATAATTTACTTCTACTTTGCACTTTTATTTCTCATTTTTGTATTTTATTTACTATCTATACTATATTATAAACCATTTATAAAAAACTCTTAAAAACAATCCTTAAAGCTTTATATACCGCTATTTAATACTAATTATTTAAAATCCTCTGAAAAACAACTAATGAAGCTTTATGTACCGCTTTTAATGCTAGATAAACTTTTCGAGGGTAATATTCGGGTGGTTAAAAAAATCGCTGGAAGGATTTTACAATGGAATGGAAAAATTGGCTCGTAGACCCGAACGGTGCCTTGTAACGGATCTGTGGTCGCTGCCGTAAAGAAAACGGTTGCTGTCGTTGGGAGGGCAGTGGCGAATCGTGGCTGTTTACTACTCGCAAGCAACCCCATTTATCTTATGCGGGATGTCGTCGTGTCGAGGCAATCGTTTCCCTATTTTAGTTGGTCCTTTTGATCGGTTTTCGTTTTGGTTGTTTGTTGTTTGGTGCCGCTTCTCGTTATTTGTGGCTTTTTGGATCTGTTTCGTTGTTTGCTCTGATGGGTTCTTTCCGGGTTTGTATTCTGTTGGTGGGTTTTTTATGAAATTTCTTTCTGCTTTTCAAAAAAAAAACCTTCAAATTCTTAAATCGTGGACTCTTATTAATTAAGTTTTATCTCTAACCACTTTCAAATCCTCAAATAATGAACTCCTTAAAAATCGTTATTCTTTAAACAAATTTATAAAAAAAACATGACCGTTTTTTCAAAACCACACATTTAAATAAATTAGAACATTAAAATCGAGATATATCGCGCTGCATTGCACAAGTAGACTTCTAGTATTCATGTAAGCATATTACAGATAAACGTATTATTTCAAAAGAGATACGTAACTTATTTATAAAATATTTAAGTAAAAATATTTATAATTTTTACAAAAAACAAATGTTACATACACAGAAAGATTTTTTTTTGGGAAAGGTGTCCTAGGTTATACCTAGACTAACCATTTGACAAATTATGACTGTAAGACATCAACCCTAATTAAACTTCAATGACCACAATTATTATGTACGTTTGAATTAGAACCCTGAGTAGATGAGATGACAAAGAAAGAATTGTTGTTTCTAATTTAAAATAAAGAATTATCTATCTCAGCTGTTTAGAAAAAGTGCAACATTTTGTTTTCAAGTAAATTTTTAGTTTTAACTTTTTTGCATTCATTAGTCAATACTTAGAATTAAAACAAGTAATTTTAAATGTAGTATACAATTACTTTTTTTGTTCTCATTTTACATATCTTAGGACATCTAAAACTGATGTGCAATTTCATTTTTCCAAAATAAATTATCAAAAATTAAAGTTTTCTAAAAACTATTATTTTCACCTATAATAACTACTTAATTTCTTATAACCATTTAATTTTATAACCACTTTCTATCTTTTTTTTTCTATTTTGAATAATATTTACTAAATCTCTATTTTAACATAGTTATTATAAAACTCTTATGCAATTGATTAGTCACAAATAATGCATTAATAAATTTCTATTCATGATCATATTGATTATTTGGTTTGACATTGTAACAATCAGTTTTGATGAAAATGATCATTTTTTTAAAAGATAAAAAAAAAAATCAATTTTGAGTAAACCTGGCAAGAAATAAAAAGAAAATTGACCTGAAGAGTTTGTATATAATTTAGGGAATGTTTGGTTGGCTATCCATTAAGTGGATAAATTATCAAAGATGTTGTAGCCCAGTGGTTCGGTAACATCCTGGGAGGATAAGTGGTGGAAGCTCTTACTACCTGGGTTCGAACCCCGTGGTGATCACGTGGAGGTATCCCCGAATCAAGGGACGGATCGTGGGCTCGCTGTTTGGGCCGGGTCGTGGGGGGATTAGTCTGGACTTATTCAGGACACCCCCCGAAATGCAAATGCCTTTCAAAAAAAAAATTAAGTGGATAAATTTTTTATGTGGATTAATTTGTTTGTTTAGACCGGAAATATCTTTGTTTGGGAGGGTTTTTTTTTAAATCATAGATGGAGTGAACATGTCTTATAAATGGAAGGATCGGTTTGGGAGAAAAACTTGACTTTCTACATGAAACTTTATATAAAAGTTTACTGAACAAGTCATTTCCTATATCATTAAATCATTATCAAACAATAATATATAACTGATCAAATAAGTTGATAACAAAGATGCACTTACTATCACTTGATGTTTTTAACAAATATAAAATTGTGTCAAGAAGAAAGTGACTTACATTTTTGGTCCTTGTCATTTATCTATTTTAACAAAATACGTCCTTTAACTTTATATTTTCTTAACATGTGCAAAGTTTCTTAGCTTTCGTCGTTTTCATTTGTGGCTATTATGTTTTAACTTCAGTTAAATGAAGCGTATTTTTGTCTTGTTTCTCTTATCATTTAAGAAATAAAAGTTTAGTAAAACTTATATATATTAATATAATAAATCATACTTTCTATTTCTTTCCTTCACTTGCACCGTGACCCACCTCCCCTCCCCCATACCTGCAACTACAACGACTATGCATAAGCACTTCTTTAATTATTCATAAACTACAACCACTATGTAAGATCCCACATTGGTTGGGGGAACAAATGTTGTCTTATAATAGGGACTTGATACCTCCTCTATCAGACGCGTTTTAAAACCGTGAGTTCAGGTGTGTGGACAAAACGAACAATATTTGGTACGGTTGGTCTACCATCTCGTCCATGTTTCAACCACCATTCAAGAACATGCAACCAAATTGCCCACCTCCATCTCTGAAGACCACTTTCTATCTCCTTATTATTGTGAAACCTCCACCAACCACCGAGAATCACCATCTTCGTCATGGTCCTCCCATACTGCAACCGCGCACCACCATTCACCGCCTCTTCCTTTTCGTGATTTCCTCCACGAATTGAACCACACCACCCATGCAGTTCCATGTGGAGAGAATGAGGTGTAGCCATGTAGCGGTGGGGTGGGTCTCAAGTCACGGTTTGATGAGTTCACCGGTGACGGTGAAAGTGAAGGGAGAAAGAGAATGGGTGCCAATAAGGGGCTACGTTGTGTGTGTGTGTGTGTCTTGTGTGTTATATATAACATATCATGATACAGTTCTTCATTTCTTTTCAATTTGTAATAGGAAAGTCCAAAAAATTGTAAAGTAACTAAAATACCTCTCATTTAACAAGATTTAACAAAAATGTATAACAACCGTTAATATTATATATGAAAATCCATATATTTTCTGAACATCAACAACACATCTATAACAAATGATTAAGAAACAAATTTCAATAAAATTAACAAACACCAGAGACAAAAAAATTATTATTCACTCGAATAGTAATTAATACACTTTTACTTGACTGTTATTTTCATAACATACTTTGAGATTATACATTTAAGAGTGTATGGTTAGAGCATCTCCAACAGCTATGCTAAAACGAAAAAAAATGAAAAAAGTGAAATTTTAAGCATTTTTGGTGCTCCAACAGCTATGCTATCTTTTATGCTAAAAATAGACTATGGTTTGAAATTTGTGTATACAAGGGTGTATATTTTGACACGTCTTTTGAGTGCTTGTTATAAAATAAAACTTTTGTGAACTATAGAACCTTCATGAATTCAAAATTGTAAAATTTTAAATAAATAATTTTCAAGTTATAGACACAAACATGTTTTACTAAGAAAAATTCTTCAAGGTTATTAAAAAGTACGTGTATTATAGACACAATTTAATTATCTTTAACAAAAAGAAAACTTTGCATGAAAACACAAGTTCTGATTGAGCTTCTTGTTGGCAAGAGCAAGTCAAAAAGAAGTTCTTAGTTATGGATAGAACTTTTTGCTAACGATACCCCCCTTGATTTGGAGGGTGGGAACATTACAATCCAGTAAAATGTTACAATCCGTGTAACCTTCATTTAAATCGATCATTGCATTTGGATTTTCATTGATTCTCTAAATTAATTTACTTGATTTCGTAAATGCTGCAAAATTTGTCGATGTTATAACGGTTCATGCGATGCATCGGGTGAAGGTGATACTTTTATGAAACAATATGCATTCTTAGAACATTTAATGCAATATTATGCATTGCAGGTAAGATTATTGCATGAAACCAATAATCATTGATGCAATTCAATAATCAATCTAGGGTTTACACAATGAAAGAGTTAAATGAATGGTGTAGATGAGGGTTGCACGGGGTTGTAACCTTTTACTGGGTGCGGGAAGTGAAATTCCTAGGGCATGTGGTGACCCGAGAAGGTGTGAAAGTGGATCTCACGAAGGTTTAGGCGTGATGAGTTGGGAGCCTCCGGTGCTCTTTGTCAAGAAGAAGGACGGCTCGATGCGGATGTACATCGACTATCGAGAATTGAACAAGGTAACCGTGAAGAACAAGTATCCCTTTCCTCGTATAGACGACCTTTTTGATCAACTCCAAGGAGTCGGATGCTTCTCCAAGATTGACCTTCGATTCGGTTACCACCAAGTGAAAGTTAAAGAGGAAGACGTCTCGAAGATGGCATTTAGGACTCGGTATGGACACAACGAGTTCTTAGTCATGCCATTTGGATTAACAAACGCGCCGACAGTCTTTATGGACTTGATGAACCGAGTGTGTCGACCATTCTTGGATAAGTCAGTAATCGTGTTCATTGATGATATCTTAGTATACTCCAAAGATGAGGTGGAGCATGAGCAACACCTTAGGGAAGTGTTGGAATGCTAAGGAAGGAGAAGTTGTACGCTAAATTCTCTAAGTGCGAGTTTTGGTTGTGGGAAGTACAATTCCTAGGGCACGTGGTGACCCGAGAAGGTGTGAAAGTGGATCCCACGAAGGTTGAGGCGATGATGAGTTGGGAGCCTCCAAAGAGTCCTACGGAGATTCGAAGCCTTTTAGGTTTAGCCGGGTACTACCGAAGTTTCATCCAAGATTTCTCTAAGATTGCATCGTCGATAACGGCATTGACTCGAAAGAATGTGAAATTCGTTTGGACTAGCGCGTAAAAGGAAGCATTTCAGACTTTACAACGAAAACTTTGTGAAGCTCCAATCTTGTCCTTACCCGAAGGAACGGAAGACTTCATCGTTTATAGTGATGCATCCAAGATGGGTTTGGGTTGTGTTTTGATGCAAAGAGGCAAGGTGATAGCGTGTAACACCCGTCTTTTCAGGAAAACTAAAAAGCGACATCGAGCCCGTTTGACTTTTGGCGAAGTAGAGTTTGAGTGTGGAAAGACCCACATAGGACCCCTCACAGTAACGGAAGAGTTTCGAGCGAAAATAAGGATTTTCGAGGTGCGGTACATCGGGGGCGAGAGTGCCCTGCGACTGTGACAGTGTCACTATCGCATGGGCACAATCGGATAGATTGTACCATGGGGTGGGTGTTGCCCGCGACATTGCCACAGGGCATAGTCGCTGGGCATAGTCGCCCCCGACTGCCTGGACTTATAAGAGTGACGTTTTTGCTCCTTGAGATCTCATTCTCTCAAAACCCTTCTAGGTCCTGATTTTTGAAGCATTGGAGGCGATTTTTTATCTCTCAAAACCCTCTCCCCTTTCACTCCAAAGCTAGTTGTTGGTGGGAGCTTTCATCTCACAATCAAGCCACCATTGAAGAGCCTTGTTAAAGATCTCCTAGCAAGATGCATATGGTTCCTTGCTATCTTCGTTTTCTAGGGTTTTACCAACCCGCTCCCATCTCTTTCAAGAAGTAAAGTTTGAGGTTTATTTTGGTAACCTAAGAGGGTTTTGATGGTGGATGCAAGTGGTGGAAAAGGTAATCTTCTCTTCTCTTCACCCAAGAAAATAGGGTTTCGGTTAATGGGTGATTTTGGGTGTATTATGGTGGGAAAATGATTCTAAGTGTTTGGGGATAATTATTTATGGTTGGAAACTTGTGGATCTAGGTTTTTTTTGGAAGATTTGGCTTGAAGATTTATGTTTCTTCAAAGGATCTTACGTTTGGGAAAAATCTAGATTTAGCCTAAATCTAGCAAGGTGAGTTCAAGTTGATTTGTGAAAACGTTGTACATGCCAAAAATGTTCTTTTCCAAGTATTTATGTGTTTTATATAAAATTATCTATTGTTAGGTTATTTGGTGAGTCTTGATCATTTGAAGCATTTAACTTTATAAACATTGTAAAATACCCATATTGGGGGTTTTTGGGTAATTTGATAAATGAAACATAAATGAAAATGTTTTGGTGATTTAATTGCATAAACGGAGGTTATTTGGTAAAAATGCATTTTTGTAATTTGTTGAAAATATGCATAGTTTGTGTTTATGGGATGTTTTGAAAATACCAACGTATGGGTTATTGGATTTTAGTCATTCCCGACCTTGTGAACATTTGGGAATTGAAAACCTTTTAACTTTGGAGAAAAGAGGCGTTTCAAGTATTTAGATGAGTAAATCTTGGGTGTTGATACGTTTAACGATTTATTTTACGAGTGTAAGTCTTTTGGTATAAATGCACCTTGATGGGTGTTTTGGAAAATGATTTATATTAACCTAGAGTTGTGTGGAGTTATTTATGTTTATGGAGCATGTTTCGCATAAAAGTGGGGTATTTACGTTTTATTTTATTTATGACTCATAAAGAAATATTTTGATTTGTTGAACGTGTGTCTCAGTAATTGATTATGTTGGGTTTTGGGGACAATTGTCCAGTTTTGATAGCTCAACATAGAGCGTGGGACATAATTTATATGTATATGAGAATTACATGTTTTGAATGCGCTATGTTTTAGACCTTATAGTTCATCCATAGGCACTTGAGTTTTACGTTCAATGACGAGACGCTAGTTTCTCTCATTGTGGCACGGAAGAGGCATCGGGTTTCATGGTAAGTAAGATGTGGGCCTATATGGTCGAGCATTGTCACATGAGCAGTCAGGTGTAATTCCAATGTGCTTGGCGCGGGATAGGCATCGGGTTTCATGGTAAGTAAGATGTGGGCCTATATGGTAGGGCATCGTCCCATGAGCAGTAAGGTGTAATTCTAATATGCTTATTTTTGTGGATTTGGAGTGACCCAATGTATAGACCTGGAGTGGTTGAAATTGGGGGCTCCAAAGTCTCCACGGGCAATAGATCCAGAGGGGTTGAGCTCGATATGTCTTATGAGTATAGTCCACGTGTTTGTTTTATTACATAGATATGTGACCTACTTTTGTGTTCCGTCACGTGCAATGTAATAGGGTCTCCCTCGTCACCGAAAGGTGTTGCTTTGGGTATTTATTCTTATCCATGTTTTCGGTGACGTATTATATTTATATGGATTGTTTCCCATGATATATGAGTTGTGGTTTATGCCTCATTACGCGTTTGAATGTATTGAATAATAGCGATTTCTTCATGATTTCAATCATTTTGGAAATCAAATACTATTTCACTTTTCAAGTGGGTTTTGAGATGAGTCCATTAGTGGAATCGTTTTATATTAGAGCTTTCATCACGGGATTTGTGTGCATTGGTAAATGGGTGGCTTGCATCTAAAGTAAATTCTTTTTGAACTCATGATTTAAATTGCATCTCTCTCGTTTTACGAATTATATAATCATGATAAAACTCTTGAACTCACTAGGCGTTAGCCTAACCTTTTTATTTGTCGGCATGTGCAACAGGTTCCGGTTGGGGTTGTTTTTAGTTACACTTTGAGGAGTAGAGTGCTAGTTGTGTGTTCGAGGAGTAAGTGGCTTGGTGAAGTCTTTCGCGTTTTGGGAGTAGCAACATTGTTTTGGTTTGAGTAACTGATGAATGCATGGAATACACCTACAGACGTACGCTAATAGAACCAATAAGCAAGTATACTTACGTGGAACTATGTCGTCTATCAAGTAATAAAGTGGTAAGAAATACCGATTATCGTCCCACAGAGATTGGAGTTAAAATTGCTATTGAAGTATTATGAAAGAAATGATTTCAGATGACGATTTGGAAGAAAATATGTTTGATTGGTTGGTTGATGAGTATCACAGATTCCAATTAACAATAATTAAAGAGAAGCAAGGGTGTAATACTTGTGATGTTATGTTAAACCAACTTCCAGCAGACTAATGCTACAACAATGCTACAGCATGATGCTGCAGCATAACAGTGACAAAAATTAGTTTTATTATCTACTTTGAGACACGTTCCTCTCGGACTCTCACCATCCCATGATGCCAGTAGCAGTAAGCAAACTCATCTCTGAGCAGAACCTAAGGTAAAGGAATGATGGAATGGAGTTCTCAAAATATACGGCGAAACAAATTCTATTTGTTAAAAGTTACTCTCTCGATATAACCCCCGTACCTCCCAAGTTGGTGTAATCCTAAGTAGCTTATCTCTAAGTCTACTCCATTTTAACCCTTTGAGAAAAAGATAACTTATCAAGAATGAATCATTTTAGAAAACAAAAGTAACAACTCTCGTTGCAAGTAACTCTCTCGATATTACCCCTTATGTCATCCAAATTGACGTGCTATTCAATGGCCTATCTCTAGGTCCATGACACTTTAACACTATCAAAGTGATCAATTTGTCAAGGGATTATTTTATCTTGAAGAAACTTGGGTTGGAATAATAAAACATCATTTTTGCCACAAAAATGCCTACTTTCTTTTGGTCAACATAAGACCATTTGCCTTACACCCAAGCTAATATGCTTAGCTACTCATGACAATAAATAAAGTAAATGAAATGCAAGAGACTTGGAAAGTAAACATGATGCTAGAATGTAAATGATACTTGAAAAGTAAAAGACTATAATTAATAAATGACAAGAAAATAAAATTACAAGGAAGTAAATGACAAGATTAAAGGATGAAATGTAAGTACAATAATGTAAAATGCTTAAATTAAGTACAAGAAAATAAAGACGTAAAGTAAATAACAAGACTAGAGATGCAAGATGGAATTTAAGAAAGCAAAGTAAAAATCACTACCCGGTGCTGTAGGCGATGCTCCAAGCATTCATACGAATGGATGAAGATTTGAAGATGATAAGAACATTAAATGAAGAACATTAAAGAACTGAAAAGTTTCTGGAATTTAGGAGAGAATTGGGGTTGATTAAGATCAACCAATGATGGTACAAAAGGTAAAGAGAGGGATGCTAGTAAATGCACCCAAAGCCTCCTATTTATAAGAAATGTGGAGGGACTAAAGGTGTAAATAAGCAACCAATGTTGTTGGAATTAAACTACAAGTTACATAAACTAAACTAAGAAAGTACATAAAGTTATTAAGTTACAACTAATAGTTTGCATCAGCTGAATAATTGGCTTAACCATTGGATAAACAAAAGACTAATTCCACTCCTTGTTAAGCAACTTCCAATTCTCCCTTTCTCCAAAAGTTCGGTTGTTTCAATGCTGCAGCATCCTTGCAGCATGATCTGTTCATCAAAGAGATTTTTCAAACTAAGTTAGAATTAACCTAAACACCCCATGAAAACAAGTAAATCATCATCCTAAGCTCCAAATCAAGAAAGTGTAAAATAATGAAGTAAAAGACTCAAATTGGGATGTAAAAGTGTAAAATCCTACCTAAAATAGAAAAAAAATAAGTGCTTAAGTACTCAAAATTGATCACTTATCACCACCCCAAACTAAGAAATTTGCTTGTCCCCAAGCAATAAAAAGACAAAAGAAATGACTCAAATTTTGAAAAGTATGCAAATGGATGGCATTAAGTGCACATCATGATCTTGAAACATTCACACATGCATAGCATAACCTTTCATAATTCTAAAGTAAGCAACACCTCTTTCTATTTATGATTATGAACCATAAGCTAACCACATAGTCTTTTTGTTATGATCACATCATTCATATCACAGATTACCAAAGCTTTTGAAAGGAAAGGGTTTCTCTCTTTTTGGCATGTTCTTTTCTCACCTTGCCTTTTCTCACACCATGTTCCAACACTTGCAATTTTTTTTGAAATTTTGGCACTTTTTGTGCTCTTTTGGTTGGAAACATACACCTACCCCTGTGGGGTAGTTTTGGTGATTTTAGACCACTTTTTCATGGCTTTTAGACATTGCTTTTGCTGCCATTTTTAGGCATCCCCCACCCCAAACTAAGAAATTAACAATGTCCTCATTGTTGCGGAGAATGGATGTATTGAGAGCTTTTAGTGGCTAAAAATGAGCAAAAGCATGGATCATTTCTGTGATTTATGTTGAATGTGGACCAAATTATGTCCCAAGAACAAGTGTGGTTAGTTCTAGCATGAATCAATCCTAGAAATGTGATGTGGACTTTGAAAATTATTTGGGCTATGCAAGTACTTGAACTTATCAAAACATGATCCCATATGAAAATAAAATTCTAAAACAGAAAAACTAATCCCAGACTCAATTTGAACAAAATGAAATGAAAATGGAGCTAAAGAAAGTGATTTGAACCTGTCCCATTTAAGGGATGAAGCTAATCCTTTCCAACAACATCACTAGATGCTGCAGCAGTGGATGCTGCAGTACCAGGCCTGAGAACAACTTGTGCCCTTAATGTGGCATTCTCATCCCTCAACACAGCAATCTGCTCCCTCAGCTTGGCAATCTTTTCCTTCTTATCTTGCGGCTTAAACTCCATCCTTCTCACTTCTCTTTCTACAGTCCTTCCCTCTTCAGCTTTTTGTTTCTTGCTCTCTACACTCTTGAGCATCTCTTCCCTCAAAGCCTCAAACTTAGCCATAAAATCTTCTTTTTGCTTACTCAACTCTTCCATCAAACTGCTGTTTTGAGACAGCAGATCTTGCACCAATCCCATCAGATCATTGGCTTCCACCCCTTTTTCTCTTCTGTTGCAAAGTATGTTCACAGCTTTCATGTCAATTTCCCACTTTTCCCTCTGCTCTCGAACAATAAGATCACCCCTGTATTGGGGGACTCCAGCTTGAACCAGCAGCCTTGTGAGCATCCCAGGGAAATACAGTTTGCCTCTTGTACGTGTGGCACATTCCCGAATGCTTCGTAGCATTATTCTCCCTAAGTTTATGCTCCTTCCTGTAAGCAAACAATACAACAAAAACATCCTATCCACATAGATAGTGCTATCATGTGTGGTAGGAGAGATAGAGTACCTCACAAAGTTAATCCACACATTGGATGTGGCAGTAAGGTTGAGAGCCTTGAATGTGCTTAACATGAAGTTGGTGTGGATGTCCCATTCAGACTTGGGCTTTCCCAAAAGAGCAGTTGGCTCTGCCAAATCAGAGGGCTTTCCCTTCTTCATAAGTTGTTTATATTCTGTCTTTTTGGGAGGGAAGAGGCTAAGGAAACTATTGAGGGTTTTGGCGGTTAGTTTGATGGTCACACCCCTGATTTGGATCTTAGGGGAAGAGGTAACAGAAACCTCACAATAGAATTCCCTCATCATAGTTAGATTGTAGGAATAGTACACCTCACTGACCCTCTCTAAGCCTTGAGTATCAACCACATCCCTAATAAAGTGAAATTCCCTCAAACTTTGCTCATCAAAGCCCTTATCAGGTAGACCTACCCTGTTGCTATGCTTAGACCACATCCTTGCCACTGCCTTGGAACTAAATCCCTTATGGGGAGCCTTAGGTCTATCAATGAACACTTGACTCTCCCTTGATTTCTTTTTCTTTTTACCAACTGCTTGTTCATGCTGCAGGGGTGCTGCAGCATCACAGTTTGTTTCCTTAGGTTTTGTTCCAGAAGACTCACCTCTTTCCAATACTCTCTTGGTTTTCTTTGCAGGAGGCTGTTTGGCCTTGGTTTTCCTAGCATGGGCCTTACCTAAGGCTTTCCTTTTCTTTGGTCTAAGGGTCTCAACCAAAAGCTCATCATTTGAGTAATATAATCTCTCATTAAGGTCTAGTAGTTTCTCTCCCACATGTTCTTCATTCTCAACCACTCCCCCCTCTGTTTGAGTCATCCCCACCCATGTGTCTTTCTCTTTTTCAGTCTCAACCACCCCCTCCCCTGTTTCTAGATTTTCAGTTTCATTAGAGGGAATGGTGGTCGTATTTTTAGTTTCTACAGAAAGAAATGCATCAGAAGGTGCATTTGGGTTTGAGAAAAAATGGGTGTGCACTTTGGTGGACACAATGGGTCTGTTTTGCTCATCTTCTGAGCAAGAAGTTACTTGTCCATCCACCAAAGTGTCCCTAGGTGTAGAGGATTCTTGTGATTTTTGGGAGGGTTTTGCTTTAGGGAGTACCTTTGTAGAAGCGGAATAGAGAACAATAGCCACGGTGTTTGATGATGGTTCTTCGGTTGTGGTTTGGACTCTAGAAGATTCACCCACTGCCATTTACTTCGCCTTTGCTTGCATTTCTTCGTGGTTCACTGGAGGAGTTGAGTCATCCTCCAACACAACGGTTTCTGGTGGTAGATTGGTGGTGGTCGGAGGCCGAACCACCGCCTGATTCCTTCCACTCCGACGAACAGATCTATTTTATGCATTAGGGTTTCGAGGGCCGACTTGTTTCACTCGAGCCATAGAATCACAGACGACGAGAGGCTTTGAACAAGGATTTTTGGTAGGTGATGGTGGTTCTCGGTGGTTGTAGGAAGAAGGAGAGGAGAATGAGAGAGTAGAGAGAGACGGTTGAGTGATGAGAGAGAGGGAAGTTGAGGAGATGGTTTGAAAAGTGGGGTGTCCTTATCTTGTTAATTTGAAGATAACCAAGTGTTTTACAGCTGTAGAATTTTGGGTAAAATGAAAATCCAAAGGGTAAGAGTTAAGGTTAGTTCAAAGAAGCATCCTAGATAGTACTTCTCAAAGATTTTTCATCATTAGTCCAAAAGATATAGGATGGCATCTTTTTAAAATACAAATACTGATACTTGCTTTGTACACTCCTTAAATACCATTTGAATTTACTCTTACAGATTGCCCTCAATAAATACAACTGATTTGGCTTTTGAAAATGCTAGGGTTCTGATGCTGCAACATTGGTCTAGCATCACCTAGTTGTCCTGGTTTCTCTTCTTCAGATGCAAACTAACAGATACATTAAACAATATAATCTAGGAAACATAACAATAAGCATTAAAAGATATTTACAAAGGCTTTTGGAACTTTGAGATAGTTCCCATCTATGATTGAAGCTTTTAGCACAAGGAAATCACCTCCACAGGGTAATGCTGTGGAGATGCTGCAGCATCATGGTATAACTTCACTCCCTGTCCATTTACCTTGAACACACTATTGTCTTCCGGATTGACTAACTCTACAGCCCCATATGGATAAACCTTGTGTATGACAAATGGGCCTGACCATCTAGACTTAAGTTTACCAGGAAACAATTTCAACCTAGAATTGAACAAAAGACATTTCTGATCAGCTTTCAATTCTCTGTGCCTGATCCTATTGTCATGCCATTTTTTGGTTTTCTCTTTATAGAGCTTGGCATTCTCATAGGACATGTTCCTATGTTCCTCTAGTTCACGGAGTTGTAACTTTCTTTTGTTAGCTGCTTCATCTAAGTTCATGTTCAATTCCTTTATAGCCCAATATGCTTTGTGTTCTAACTCTAAAGGGAGGTGACAAGCCTTTCCAAAGACTAACTTGTATGGAGACATACCTAATGGTGTTTTAAAAGAAGTCTTGTATGCTCATAAAGCATCATCTAACTTGAAAGCCCAGTCTTTTCTATTTGGCTTGACAACCTTTTCTAAGATCCCTTTAATTTCCCTGTTTGAGAGTTCTGCTAAACCATTTGTTTGTGGGTGATAAGCAGTGGCAACTCTGTGTTTCACATTGTATTTTTGAAGGGCTTTACTCAACAAATTGTTTATAAAATGGGTACCCTCATCACTAATTAGTGCAAGGGGTTACCAAACCTTGTAAAAAATTGTTTTTGTAAAAATTTAACAACAGTTTTTGCATCATTTGAAACACATGCCATTGCTTCTACCAATTTGGATACATAATCAACAGCAACAAGAATGTATTGGCAATTGTTTGATGGGGGAAATGGTCCCATGAAATCAATTCCCCAAACATCAAACAATTCAACTTCCAAGATACCATTCAAAGGCATTTCATTTCTTTGAGAAATGGAACCACTTCTCTGGCATTCATTACACCTTTGAGCAAAGTTGTGGGCATCCTTGAAGAGAGTAGGCCAATAGAAACCGGATTGTAGAACTTTAGCTGTTGTTCTTTGGCCTCCGAAATGTCCTCCATAAGCTGACTGGTGGCAATGCTGCAGGATTGATGCCACTTCAGTTTCAGGGATGCACCTTCTCAGCAATTGATCTGTACCAAGTTTAAACAGAAAAGGATCATCCCATATGTAGAATTTACAATCATGGAGAAATTTCTTCAGCATATGGTGAGTATAATCAGAAGGTTTGATCCCACAAGCTAAATAATTAGCTATGTCAGCAAACCAAGGAAGTTGTGATTGCACCATAAGAATCTTTTCATCAGGGAAGGTTTCTATAATGTCTCCTCCTTCCCTACTTTCAACAAGCTTTTCTAACCTAGATAAATGATCAGCCACTTGGTTTTCCACACCTTTCCTATCAATAATTTTCAGGTCAAACTCTTGCAATAACAAAACCCATCTTATTAGCCTTGGTTTTGCATCTTTCTTTGAAATGAGATATTTGATGGCAGCATGATCAGTGTGAACAATGACTTTGGCTCCCATTAAATATGATCTAAACTTTTCAAATTCAAAAACCACTGCTAATAACTCTTTTTCAGTTGTTGTGTAATTAATTTGAGCTTCATTTAGGGTTTTGCTTGCATAGTAGATGGAATGAAAAATCTTTCCTTTTCTTTGACCTAAAACTGCACCAACAGCCTAATCACTTGCATCACACATGATTTCAAAAGGTTTATCCCATTCAGGAGCAATAATCACTGGAGCAGTTACCAAAGCTTTCTTCAAAGTAAGGAATACATTTCTGCAATCCTCATTAAAATCAAATTTTTGGTCTTGTTGTAATAATAGACACAAAGGTTTTGAAATCTTTGAAAAATCTTTTATGAAACGTCTATAAAAACCAGCATGACCAAGAAAGCTTCTGATTCCTTTAACAGTTGTTGGTTCAGGTAGTTTTCAATAACTTCAAGTTTAGCTTTGTCTACCTCAACTCCCCTTTTTGAAATTAAATGACCAAGGACAATTCCTTCTTTAACCATGAAATGACATTTTTCCCAGTTAAGGACCAAGTCAGTCTCTTCACACCTTTTAAGACTTTGTTTTAGATTTTCCAAACAATGATCAAAAGATGAACCATAAACAGAAAAATCATCCATAAATATTTCAATGGATTTTTCAAGCATGTCAGAGAATATGGACATCATGCATCTTTGGAAAGTGGCAGGTGCATTGCAAAGTCCAAAAGGCATTCTCCTAAAGGCAAAAGTGCCAAAAGGACAAGTGAAAGTAGTCTTCTCTTGGTCTTCCGGTGCTATGGCTATCTGATTGTAACCTGAGTATCCATCCAAGAAGCAGTAGAACTCTTTTCCAGCCAACCTGTCCAACATTTGATCAACAAAAGGTAAAGAAAAATGATCTTTTTGAGTATCATTGTTTAGTCTACGGTAGTCCATGCAAATTCTCCATCCGAAGACTATTCTAGTTGGGATGAGTTCATTCTTGTCATTAAAAATGACAGTGATCCCTCCCTTCTTTGGCACACATTGGACTGGACTAACCCAAGAACTACTGGCTATTGGAAAAATAATTCCTGCATCTAGCCATTTTAAGATTTCCTTTTTCACTACCTCTTTCATGACAGGGTTTAGCATTCTTTGAGGTTCTATGGATTTAAAGTTCTTTTCTTCTAAGATGATCTTATGTTGACAAATGGAAGGACTAATCCCTCTAAGGTCAGCAATGGTCCATCCTATGGATTTGGTATGCAACTTCAACATATCTACTAACTTCTTTTCTTGATGTAATTCTAGGGTAGCTGATATGATGACAGGCAATTTGTCTTCTTCTCCTAGAAAAGCATACTTTAGATGGGTTGGGAGTTTCTTCAACTCCAGGTCAGGTGGTGAGATTATGGAAGGCACGACTGATTTTTGCTCACTATTTTCCAACAGCTCAAATGCTGCAGCAAAGAAAGGGACAATCTATTCTTTTTCTAAGGTAGGTTCCCTATCATCATCCTCTTCTTCTAAGGTCAACTCTTCCTCATCCTCCTCTTCTATCCTACAGGTCTGTTTGACTCCCTCTTCATGACACAATGACTCAATGGTACCTAGGCTTGAGCAGTCTTCCATATCATTAGGGTACTTTAAAGAATTGAAAACATTAAATGTGACTTTTTGGTCTTGAAGTCTCATAGTCAACTCTCCTTTCTGGACATCTATCAAAGTTCTACCAGTGGCTAAGAAAGGTATTCCTAAAAGAATAGGAATATCCTTGTCAGCCTCAAAGTCTAAAATGATAAAATCAGCCGGAAAGATGAATTTGTCAACCTGGACTAACACATCTTCAATCTTACCCTTTGGATAGGCAATGGTCTTATCTGCTAAGATCAGTGTGACTGTGGTAGGTCTGGCCTCTCCTATGCCTAAGCTTTTGAAAATTGACAAGGGCATAAGATTGACACTGGCACCTAAATCACACAAAGCTTGTCCAACTTCTTTCCGACCTATGGAACAAGGAATGGTAAAACTCCCTGGATCTTTTTGCTTAGGGGGTATTTTGCTGGAAAATAGAGCACTGCAACCTTTAGTGAGGGCAACAGTCTCATACTCAGTCAACTTCTTTTTCTTACTCAAAATGTATTTAAGGAACTTGGCATAGTTGGGCATCTGCTCAATTGCTTCAACAAGAGGTATGTTGATGTGCAATTGTTTGAAAACATCCAAAAACTTTTTAAATTGCAATTCCTCCTTCTCATTCCTTAACCTTTGGGGATAAGGGATGTAAGGGGGAACTGGTTTGATAACAGCTTTGTTTGAAGGTTTTGAGCAAGATGGTTCCAATATGCTTTTGGTGTTGGTCACATTGGGTGGACTTGAACTTGTGATCTTAGGGTCTTCTTTTTGATTTGATGGTTTTGGAATAACCTGAATCTCTGGAGTGGGATTGGCTTTGGATAATTTTTCAAGATCAGTTTTGGTTAAAGGGCCAAGTTCCTTTTACAGCTTCAGGTAATTCTTTTCCACTCCTAAGAGTTACGGCTTTCACATGTTCTTTTCCTGGGGCCTTTGGAATTTCAGTGTTACTAGGTAAAGTTCCTGCGGCCCTAGTACTTTGATTAAAAGCAAGTTGACTAACTTGAGTTTCAAGATTTCTGATTGAAGCCTGAGTTTGGGTCATAAACCCTTTCATGATTGCTTCTAGAGAAAGATTTGAATCATCATGTGGAGGTGCATGATTTTGGTTTTGAAAAGGTGGTGTGCTTTGAAAACCTTGATGACGGTTATTCTGATGATGATTGTTTTGAAAATTTGTAACGACCCGGTATCCCATAACATACATAATATATAACAATTAACATTTCATACACAACGTCGTTACTTTCATAACAAAATACATGATAATTCACACTCGGTCTCAAAGTCTCAAAACTATACAATACAGAAATGTAAACATATCCTAATCTTCATCAGCTAGCAATCGCCTCCTATGCTTTATTCTTCCCTTTGTTAACCAAAGATCCTTGACCTGGAATACATATTTTTGAAAGGAAAATGAGGGTTAGACCTAATGGTCTAGTGAGATAATCCCTGTCGTTTCAAATTCGTTATAAAACCAATTTATATAAAACCATGTTTCAAAATAGTTTATATACAACCTTCGTGTCAAATCACACATATACCGTAAGTATACAAACACCACATATACCACACGTATAAACACCACATTAAGACTCATGCATCCCATCCCACCTTATTCCTCCACAACTGGCCATATTAATTGGTAGCAAGCCAACTAATTCACCGGTCTGCACACCGGAACCCGGCTACCCGTCGGTCCGCACACCGAAACCCGACTACTCACCGGTCCGCACACCGGAACCCGGCTACCCGTCGGTCCGCACACCGGAACCCAGCTACTCACCGGTCCGTACACCGGAACCCGACTACTCTGCACTTGTGTAATGTAATGCACATAGGAATATAATATCTTACTATATTATAAACACAAAATATTCACACCTTAATCATATATCCATTCCACACATATCTATCTCATATATACATCACATATATATGTATCCCAGTTGAAAACGTTTTAAAAGTAAAACTCACCTTGAATGCTTAACAATACGCTTCCAAGCCTTTCTCCGAGCTATCCGATCCTTTACCCAAAATTCTCAAAATCTGAAACCATTTACATACGAATATCTCCTCACCAACATATATATAAAACTTATTAGCAGGCTATGAACTCTAGATACATCTACATAACTCTTATCCTTAAAATTGACCCAACAGCCAAAATATCCGGAAACCACAAAAGTATCCGGACAACTTTCCGGACAACACAAAGAATCCGGTCAACCCAACCTTTCCGGACAACCCTTCTTTCCGGATAGCATAAATTATCCGGACAACACAGACAATCCGGATAACACCCGGACACCAAAGCAATCCGGATACCATCCGGTATCTCATTCCATCCGGAAACCATCAAACGAATCTACCCGTACACCACCAACGAGACTATCGGACACATTCTTACTGTGTCCGGAAACCTCTGTCGGTTTGCCCTTTTTCACCCAGAAATCGACAAAAATCAACCCCAGTTATGAAATCAGCTATTCTACTCCGATAGGAATTATCTACTAGCAATTACACACATAAATTGTACCAGAAACATACCTTAATATCTCTTTCAAGTACTTCAATTTGAATTCTTAGCCATCAAACCTTTCTTTCTTCTTTTTGCTCCCAATACAAATAAAATAAGGTCTCTAACTCCCCGGTTTGTCGTTCAGCAGCTTTTGGATCTTACTCTAAAAGTAAGTAAATTGAATAAAGTCTGTATTTTTTAGACTTTTCTGGACTTACTAAGAGTGAGCACTTTCCTCCAGAGTTCAAGTTGAATTGCTTGATTAAGTCAGCATGGGAAAGGGAAGTCTTCAGTAAGTAGGGATTGAGCTCTGACCACTCTAGCAAAATTACTAGAGAAAGGCACTGTACTTCTTGAATCGGGATACAAATTGATCAATTTGACATTGAAACAACTTATATCCTAAAGGGTCTCTACTTTCTTAGAGTACTTTTTTGGGCTTCCAAATTCCTACGCCGGGTCTCATAGCCCCTGTGACCTTCACTTCACAGCCTGATTAATGCACTTTAAAAGCGCACTTCTATAAACAACTTCCAGAGAGAAGCGAACGAGACACACTTACTAATCTGAGTTTACTGAAATGAGGACACCTAGATATCCAATTCAGATATCACTAACCATAACTACCATTTCAACCCTTAGACTCTTCATTATTAACTAAAACTTCTTTAAATTATCATTTAACCAATTTCTACCCTAAACACACTTTAATAAAGTTAACTAAACTTAATGGAAAGGGGATTTAACTAACGGACTTACCCGAGGTATTACAAAATTTCCTTTAATTGTTTTGGGAACTACCTGCTTGATTTTGAAAATTAGAGTTCCCTTGTGGCTTTTGTGCAGGTGGGTTTAAACATGGACTAGTCCAAGAGAAGTTTGGGTGCTGCTTCCAACTAGCATTGTATGTGTTGGAGTGAGGATTAGGTCTATTTTGAACATAGTTTACAGATTCAGAATTATGAGGACAATGTTCATAGGAATGTTCCTTACCACAACATACACATTGCACAGAAAGGACAGGTGCAGGAGGTTTAGTGACAGCTGGCTGTGCTCCTTGACCTGAAGTGATGTTTTTAAGCATATTAGTCATGGAAGCAAGCTGAGCTGTCAATGCAGTGTATGCATCTATCTCATGCAACCCGACAGTCTTCTTTTGAGTTGAAGTTTGAGCTCTTGGATCAGCCCATTGTCCATTATTTGCTGAAATCTTTTCAAGAATTTCATACCCGGTATTGTAGGTGTTAAAGGTAAAGCCCCCCCCCCCCCCCTGAAGTCGCATCGAGCATTTGTTTTGCATTGGAATCAAGTCCATTGTAAAACGTCTCAAGTTGAATACAGTAGGGAATGCCATGGTGAGGGCATTTCCTTAATAGTTCTTTAAACCTTTCCCAAGCATCGGGAATTGCTTCATCGTCCATTTGTTTAAACATGCAAATTTCGTTTCTAGACTTAGCTTTCCGGGTAGGATGAAAATATTTTCGCAAAACTTTTTCAGCCATATCACTCGAAGATGGTACTGAACCTGGTGCTAATGAATTGAACCATACTCTTGCCTTATCCCTTAGAGAAAATGGAAACAGTGTAAGCCTTAAGGCTTCTGGTGAAACTCCAGGGATTAGAAAAACATCGGTGATCTCCATAAAAGATTTTAAATGGGAATGAGGATCCTCCGATGGTAATCCGACAAATTGACCATTGGCTTGCAACATATGAAACATGATGGGTTTTGGTTAAAAATGTAATGTATCTAATTGTGGCCTAACAATCCCAGAATTTAATTGCTCAAAATTTGAGATTGCGTAGTCCATAATTCTTCCATCTTTCGAATTTGCAAGATCAATGATGTTGAGTGGTTCAATATTACCAATAGATCCCGCATCATTCTCATCCTCATTGTGATCATGATGCGGTGGATTTGGTTGAAATGAATGAAATGGTGGATTACCAAAAAGTGGTGGATTTTGTTGATTATTTACAAAGGGCGGTGGCCTGAATGGATTTTCTATAGGTGGTCTCACTGGATTTTCCAAAGGCGACCGGATAGGATTTTCTAAAAGTGGTGGTCTTGGTTGTCTATTTTCAAAACCGGGTGGGGGTCCGTCCATATTGTGAGAGATTGATGTTCTTTGAATTCTTCTTCTTTGGTGAAAAGTTTTCTCAATATCCAGATCTAACTCGAAAAATTCCCCACGTGGTATTCTTGGCATACACCACTTTCAAAAAATCTTTAAAATCCCCAAACGGTGTTAGAAAAACCAAATCATTAAAAATACTTTTATAGACTTTTAGCTTACCAATCCCCGACAACGGCGCCAAAAAAAACTTGATGAATGCGTGGAATACACCTACAGACGTGCGCTAATAGAACCAATAAGCAAGTATACTTACGTGGAACTATGTCGTCTATCAAGTAATAAACTGGTAAGAAATACCGATTATCGTCCCACAGAGATTGGAGTTAAAATTTCTATTGAAGTATTATGAAAGAAATGATTTCAGATGACGATTTGGAAGAAAATATCTTTGATTGGTTGGTTGATGAGTATCACAGATTCTAATTAACAATAATTAAAGAGAAGGTAAGACTTGTGATGTTATGTTAAACCAACTTCCAGCAGACTAATGCTACAACAATGCTACAGCATGATGCTGCAGTGATGCTGCAGCATAACAGTGACAAAAACTAGTTTTGTTATCTACTTTGAGATACGTTCCTCTCGGACTCTCACCATCCTATGATTCCAGTAGCAGTAAGCAATCTCATCTCCGAGCAGAACCTAAGGTAAAATAATGATGGAATGGAGTTCTCAAAATATACGGCGAAACAAATTCTCTTTGTTAAAAGTTACTCTCTCGATATAACCCCCGTACCTCCCAAGTTGGTGTAATCCTAAGTAGCTTATCTCTAAGTCTACTCCATTTTAACCCTTTGAGAAAAAAATAACTTATCAAGAATGAATCATTTTAGAAAACAAAAGTAACAACTCTCGTTGCAAGTAACTCTCTCGATATTACCCCTTATGTCATCCAAATTGACGTGCTATTCAATGGCCTATCTCTAGGTCCATGACACTTTAACACTATCAAAGTGATCAATTTGTCAAGGGATTATTTTATCTTGAAGAAACTTGGGTTGGATTAATAAAACATCATTTTTGCCACAAAAATGCCTACTTTGTTTTGGTCAACATAACACCATTTGCCTTACACCCAAGCTAATATGCTTACCTACTCATGACAATAAATAAAGTAAATGAAATGCAAGAGACTTGGAAAGTAAACATGATGCTAGAATGTAAATGATACTTGAAAAGTAAAAGACTATAATTAATAAATGACAAGAAAATAAAATTACAAGGAAGTAAATGACAAGATTAAAGGATGGAATGTAAGTACAATAATGTAAAATGCTTAAATTAAGTACAAGAAAATAAAGACGTAAAGTAAATAACAAGACTAGAGATGCAAGAAGGAATTTAAGAAAGCAAAGTAAAAATCACTGCCCAGTGCTGCAGGCGATGCTCCAAGCATTCATTTGAATGGATGAAGATTTGAAGATGATAAGAACATTAAATGAAGAACATTAAAGAACTGAAAAGTTTCTGGAATTTAGGAGAGAATTGGGGTTGATTAAGATCAACCAATGATGGTACAAAAAGGTAAAGAGAGGGATGCTAGTAAAATGCACCCAAAGCCTCCTATTTATAGGAAATAGGGAGGGACTAAAGGTGTAAATAAGCAAACAATGTTGTTGGAATTAAACTACAAGTTACATAAACTAAACTAAGAAAGTACATAAAGTTATTAAGTTACAACTAATAGTTTGCATCAGCTGAATAATTGGCTTAACCATTGGATAAACAAAAGACTAATTCCACTCCTTGTTAAGCAACTTCCAATTCTCCCTTTCTCCAAAAGTTCGGCTGTTTCAATGCTGCAGCATCCTTGCAGCATGATCTGTTCGTCAAAGAGATTTTTCAAACTAAGTTAGAGTTAACCTAAACACCCCATGAAAACAAGTAAATCATCATCCTAAGCTCCAAATCAAGAAAGTGTAAAATAATGAAGTAAAAGACTCAAATTGGGATGTAAAAGTGTAAAATCCTACCTAAAATAGAAAAGAAATAAGTGCTTAAGTACTCAAAATTGAGCACTTATCAGTAACACCCAACCTTTGTAGTCTTGATATATGACTTAGGTTCTGAATAATGTTGAAGATTTTACGTTTTATTATTGAGGTGATTTCAAGGTCAATTTGGTGTCGGAATTTTATCCTCATTGTATAATTAATTGAAGATTTTATTTAGTTTTTCCTCCAATTTTGAGGGTGTTACATAGCGTATGCATCGAGGCAGTTGAAAGAGCACGAAAAGAATTACCCAACTCACGACCTCGAATTGGCGGCGGTCGTGTTTGCCTTAAAGTTATGGCGACACTACTTGTATGGTACAAAGTGCACGCTTTACACCGATCATAAAAGTTTGAAGTGCGTCTTTGATCAAAAAGAGTTGAATATGCGCCAACGAAGGTGGCTAGAGTTGCTTAAGGACTATGACTGCGAACTACTATACCATCCGGGCCAGGCGAATGTGGTAGCGGGCGCTTTGAGTCGAAAGGAGTATAGTGGGAAGGTGCAAACATCGTTGGCAAGGATTGAAATTATCTCGAGCTTGATGGACATGATCAAGACCGCTCAAATCGAAGCTCTACTTGAGGCGAACCTCAAGGATGAATCTATGGTGAAACATCATCTTCTATTGACAAAATGATAGTAGAGGATTGAAACTCTTCCAAGGGCGGATTTGGGTGCCTATGATCGGAGGGTGCCGAGGGTTGCTCATGGAAGAGACCCACAAGTCAAAGTACTCTATACATCCTGGAAGCACCAAAATGTATAGAGATCTGAAGTTGAACTATTGGTGGCCGGTTATGAAGCTTGATGCGGCCAGTGTTGTGGAGAAGTGCATCACGTGTTCGCTAGTGAAAGTCGAGCACCAACGACCTTATGATAGTTTGCAATCACTTGAAATACCGGAATGGAAGTGGGATCACATTACAATGGACTTTGTGACGAAACTGTCGAGGACTTTGAAAGGTCACGCCACCATTTGGGTAATAGTGGATCGGATGATCAAGAGCGTTCACTTTTTGGCTATGAGGGAAACGTTGCCATTGAACAAATTGGCATGGTTGTATATCAACGAAGTGGTCTCCAGGCACTGGGTGCCATTATCTATTGTATCCGATCGCGACATCCGTTTTACCTCTCACTTTTGGAGCGCCTTTCAAAGGGAATTGGGAACGAAGCTAAAGTTGAGTACGGATTACCATCCTCAAACGGACGGGCAAAGCGAGCGAACCATCCAAACCTTGGAAGACATGTTAAGGTCTTTTGTTATCGACGTTGGGGGAAATTGGGACTCTCACCTCCCATTGGTGGAATTTGCCTACAATAACAGTTACCATTCGAGTCTTGGTGTGGCACCATTTGAGGATTTGTATGGAGGGAAATGTAGGACACCCGTTTGTTGGCTTGAGGCGGGTGAAAAATAGTTTGTCGGGCCGGAGATCGTTCAAGAAATGGCAGATAAAGTGAAAAGTATCCGGGAGCGCTTGAAGGCGGCGCAAGACCGTCAAAAGAGCTATACCGATAAGAAAAGATTGTCGGTTGATTTCCAAGTGGGTGATCGGGTAATGCTGAAGGTGTCACTGTGGAAGGGAATCATAAGGTTCGGAAAGCGGGGAAATCTTAGTCCTCGTTTCCTCGAACCCTTCCCCATTATTGAAAAAGTGGGACTTCAAGCTTACAAATTGGACCTACCACCCGAGATGAGTGGAAGAACCGGAAAGCATCTTGGAGAGGGAGACGAAGAAGCTACGCCACAAGGAAGTGGTCATGGTAAAGGTGCAATGGAAGCATCATCGGGGCGCGAACGTGACGTGGGAATCGGAAGAGGATATGAGGAGGCGGTATCCTCACCTCTTTACGTAGTGTTAGATTTCGAGGACGGAATCTCCTTCAAGGAGGGGAGGATTGTAACACCCCGAAAATTCATGTACGTATTCCGCCACCCTTCTCCTTTGATTCTCGATATTGGGCATCGTACTATCTTTTATTTTGACCTTACTAAGCATGGGACAATCGCCAAACGATGGGGTAAACGGGAGCTAGCGAAAATGAGCCAAACAGCTCGCTGTACAGTTTGGGCGAGAGTGCCCGACGTGTAACACCTCGAATTTTCCATTATGTAATATTTTGATGTAAAGGGGTTAAAAGAAAAATTAGACAAAGTTTTGGGCTAATTGTAAACTTGAACTTCATGGTGAAATTGGTCATTAGTGGATAGTTGATTGATATTTAAGGTGTGAGTCGGCAAGAGAATTGAGAAATATCTCAATTTGTTCCTGAAGTCGGTTTCAAAGAAGCAGAGAAAGAAAAGCTTGAGGAATCCTAAATTGATTTGGTAAGAATTGAATTATAGTTTGGAATTCAATCTTTTAGAAATCAATATACAGCTTAAACTGATTTGATTTGGTATTAATTCGTTGGTGAGAGATTGAAGGTGAAATCAATTTGGAGTTGCATGCTGTGTTCGATTTCAATCCCATGTGAGTTCATCCCCTTTGTTAATTTTTAAGTGTTACCAATTAATTTATGAACGATTTGAGTGTAGAAATGGTATTGGTAAACTTTGATTATTGACTTAGGAAGATATATCGACTGGTTCGTAGAAATTGTATTGAAAATTTACGCGCAGATCGAGTCCCTGTATCAAAGTCCCGGTATGGGATCCGGTTTCAGATTGGGATCTGGTATGGGGTCCGGTTTCAGTTTGGGATCCGGAATAGGATCCGGTTTCATCTGAGATCCGGTTTGGGGATCCGGTATTGTAATGGATCCGGTATGAATAGTGTTTTCCGAAATGAATAGTGATTCCGGTATGAATAGTGTTTCCTGGATGAATAGTGTTTTTCTGGTATGAATAGTGTTTTCCGGTATGAATAGTGATTCCGGTATGAATAGTAATTCCGGTATGAATAGTGTTTTCTGGTATGAATAGTGATTCCAGTATGAATAGTGGTTTCCGGATGAATAGTGTTTGCATATGAATAGTGTTCTGGATGAATATTGTAACCGGATTACTTTTTGGATTTGAATTACGGATTAGTTTACCGGATAGGTTGTTCCGGATAACTTGTTGTATGAGGTTTTTCATGATTAAGTGTTTTCCGGTTATAAAAAGGATCTTAATCATTTAATTTACGAACACAATTATAACTCGATTGAGAGTATGAGATGAGTTGTTATGTGCTTTGAGTTGATACTCACATATATATTGAAAAGGAGCAATAGGCAAGATATAATTGCTATTCCTGTGTATCCTTGATAAACGTGGAATAGGTCGGGCTCTTAATGGTAATTCCCGTTGATATTGAAATGAAGAATAGGTCGGGCGCTTAATGGTAATTCTCATTTCGTATTCTGATGTGATCACGTGGAATAGGCGTGGCGCTAATCGTAATTCCCGTGAATTTGATAAATGCGAAATAGGTCGGGCTCTAATGGTAATTCCCATTTAGTGTTATGATGTGATGAACGTGGAATAGGTCGGGCTCTTAATGGTAATTCCCGTTGATTAATTTGAGGAATAGGCCGGGCGCTTAATGGTAATTCTCATTTCGTATTAGGATGTGAAATCGTGGAATAGGCGGGACGCTAATCGTAATTCCCGATTTCTGTTGGAAGGTAAGGGATAGGCTGGGCGCTTAATGGTAATTCTTACTTCCACTTCAAGAAATAGGCATGGCGCTAATTGTAATTTCTTGACATGAGCAATGGTCTAGAATCTGTGGGATTCGTAGAGACACTCTGGAAAACATGAGACTATGACCTACTTAGTGTTTGTCATTCTCATGGAATCAGGTATGATTCCCGTCATCGAAAGATGTTATGCGTACGGTGAGAAAGATTGTGATCAGGTTAATTGGTATGCTTTGTTTACAAAGTTGGTTTTCAAAGCTCTTAAAGATTTTGAATTGGAAATTGGATGTTCTCACTAGGCGTAAGCCTAATCGTTTCAAATTAAATTTTCTCACCAGGTACTAGCTCGGGAAGGGATGCAAAGGGATGAGTGTAACAACCCGCTAATTAAATATACATACAACATATAATCCATAACATGTTTACAACAAAGTACTTCATATTTCACATTTGGTCCCAACTAAAGTCTGAACATAAAGAAAATTCAGTACAACTTGAACCACTTTGAGTTACATAGTAATAAAAATAAAATTATAAGTACAAAAGCATCCATAGCATCATGATGATCATCTTCTCAAAAGCTAGCCAACAAGTACTCTATTTTTACTTGTTCTTACTGGAACCACCACCTGGAATACATAATTTTTAAAACAGAAAATGAGGGTTAGACCTAAGGGTCTAGTGAGTAAATCCCTGACATTTGTAATTCATTAAAAATTCATTTATATAAAAACACTCTTTATATAAATACACATACATCACACGTAAGTTAATACCAACTAGCATTTATGTATCATACCTGTCTCATTCCACCTTATCCCTCCACCAATGGCCAATATCAATTGGTTGCGAGCCAATTTATCACACCGGTCCAAAGCCCGGCCACGTATTATATTTTCATATAATACTCACGTAATTATAATATCTCAATATATTATAATCACCCACATATGACATATTCATACACTTTATCAAACATTCGTTATTCACATAATGCATTCCAGTAAAATACTTTTTAAAGTAAAACTCACCTGGTATGTTTATCACAAAAGCTTTTCCGAGATAAATCACGTATGACCACCCTTCACAGAATCTGAAATCACACAAAATACCAAATATCTCTTTTAAAACTAAACTTACGAAATCCTCAACTCAAGTCGCAACCCCTCAAAAAGTAAATTAAGATCGCAATGAACAGTACCAAGTCGCAACCTCCTACTGCGACTTCACCCCGAAGTCGCAACCCACTATTGCGACTTCACCCCTAAGTCGCAATCAACTACTGCGATTCCAAACCCAAATCGCAATCAACCACTGCGATTCTAAGCCAAGTCGCAAACGACCATTGCGACTTCATAACCAAGTCGCAACCAACCATTGCGACTTCGATGAATGTCGCAGTCGTCCATTGCGACTTCGATGAATGTCCCAGTCGTCCATTGCGACTTCGATGAATGTCTCAGTCCACTGTTCATCCTAAAACCCAGATTTTTGCAGTTTTATACTATGTATGTTACTGAAAACTTGCAGATATGTTTAAGATCATAAACATAACCTAACCTTAAGCTCAGATTTCCCAAAACATCCTTGAATCATCAAAACCCCATCCCTAAACTCATATAAACCTAGTATACATAAAAAGAGTAAATTTAACTAGAACATACCTTTGATTATACAAGCTTGAACCCCTAATTCCAGCAACAAAACTTGGTTACTTCTCTTCTTCTCCTCCACGATTTCTCTTTCTTTTCTTTCTTATCCGAAAACACACACACACACCATCACATAGGATATTTTTGTGAACCAAATATCTACACAATCCAATTTAGGTAGAAAATGGCGGTGGTGGAGTGTAGTTTAGACAATTTGACCAATCAAACCCTAAGCTTCACTCAATTGGCAAGACTTACCCCCAAACTTCCAATTAAAAATTAAAACTTACCCCTTAACTCCTAACTTCATAAAACACTAACATAATAACTTATAAAATTTTCAAATCTTAATTTAAATAAAATACCTGGTTATTACAACATCTCCCCCTTAAAAGAATTCCGTCCCGGAATTCAGTTAAGAGAACAGATGAGGGTATTTGGTTCTTATCTCCGACTCTGATTCCCACGTCGCATCCTGACCTCTATGATGTTTCCACTGAACCTTTACCTGTCTGATCTCTTTATTCCTCAATACTTTGACCTTGTGATCAACTATGGCTTCCGGTTCCTCCACATAGTTTAACTTTTCATCAACCTGAATATCTGGTAGAGAGACTGCCTGGTCTGGTGTAACTAAACATTTCCGAAAATTCGATACATGAAACGCGTTGTGAATCCTACTCAATTCCGACGGAAGATCCAATCTGTACGCTACTTCACCGATCATTTCCGTAATTTCAAATGGCCCAATATACCGCGGACTAAGTTTACCTTGCTTCCCAAATCGTATGACTCCTTTCCAGGGCGAAACTTTCAACATCACAAATTCCCCGACTTGGAACTCTAACGGTTTCCGGCATCGATCTGCATAACTTTTCTGTCTGTCTTGAGCCGTTTTCAATCTGTCCCGAATCTGCGTAATTTTATCTGCTGTTAACTGTACTATTTCTGGCCCTGCTAATTGTTTCTCCCCTACTTCATTCCAACACAAAGGCGTTCGGCATTTTCTACCATACAATACTTCAAACGGTGCCGCCTGAATGCTAGAATGATAACTGTTGTTGTAGGCGAATTCTATCAAAGGCAGATGTTTATCCCACGATCCCCCAAAATCAACTATACAGGCCCGAAGCATATCCTCTAATGTCTGAATTGTTCTTTCACTCTGCCCGTCAGTCTGAGGATGATAAGCTGTACTCAATCTTATCTGCGTTCCCGTCTCTTTTTAAAAGCTTCTCCAAAATCTAGAAGTAAAACGACTATCTCGATCGGAAATAATCGAGATTGGAACTCCTTGTCGAGTTACTATTTCATTAATGTACAATTTAGCTAAACGTTCCAAGGAATCAGTTTCTTTTATCGGCAAGAAATGAGCAGACTTCGTCAATCTATCCACAATCACCCAAATAGAATCGAATCCCTTTGAAGTTCTAGGCAACTTGGTAATAAAATCAGTAGTGATCTGATCCCATTTCCACATTGGTATATCTAGTCGTTGTAACTGACCAAACGGCTTCTGATGTTCAATCTTTACTTTCTTGCAGGTAGTACAATCTTCCACATACTTAGCAACACTTCTCTTCATTCCCGGCCACCAATAGAATTGTTTCAAATCTCTATACATTTTATTTGTACCTGGATGGATAGAAAATCGAGATTGATGAGCTTCTTGTAGTACACGATCACGTAATCCACCCAAACGAGGTACCCAAATTCTGTTTCCCATACACAATAACCCACGATCGTCTTTCCCAAGCAATGCTGATATTCCAACTAACTGTTCTGATTTCAAACTTTCTTCCTGATAAGCATCTATTTGGCACTTCAGTAATTCGTCAAAGATATTTGGAAGGAGTTCAGTTCGTAACGATATCGCTTTTATTGTCCCACTTCTTTCTTGACGACTTAATGCATCTGCTACCACGTTCGCCTTCCCGGGGTGATAAAGGATTTCACAATCGTAATCATTTACCAATTCCAACCATCTTCTTTGCCTCATATTCAGTTACTTCTGATCGAAAAGATGTTGGAGACTCTTATGGTCAGTGAAAACTTGGCATTTAGAACCATAAAGATAATGTCTCCAAATCTTTAATGCGAAGACAACTGCTGCAAGCTCCATATCATGAGTAGGATATTGTCTTTCATGATCCTTTAGCTGACGAGAAGCATAGGCAATCACCTTTCCACGTTGCATAAGTACACATCCCAATCCCAGCTTAGAAGCATCACTGTAGACCACAAAATCATCGGAACCTTCTGGCAATGCTAATATCGGTGCGCTGCAAAGTTTCTCCTTCAATATTCTGAATGCCTCATCCTGTTCTGCTTTCCATTCAAACTTCAGATTCTTCCGAGTCAGCTTAGTCAGTGGTGTTGCAATTCGAGAGAAGTCTTTTATAAACTTCCGATAGTATCCAGCTAGACCCAGAAAACTACGTACTTCGGTTGCCGTCTTCGGCGGTTCCCATCTTTCAATCGCTTCCACTTTCGCTGGATCAACTTGTATACCCTTCTCTGAAACTATATGACCCAAAAACTGAACTTCCCGTAACCAGAATTCACACTTCGAAAATTTAGCATATAATTTTTCTTTCTTTAGTAACTCCAGAATCAAACGAAGATGTTGCGCGTGATCCTCTTTGGATCGGGAATAAATAAGTATATCATCGATAAATACTATGACAAATTTATCGAGATATGGCTTACATACCCGATTCATTAAATCCATAAAAGCGGCTGGAGCGTTCGTCGGTCCGAAAGGCATCACCAAGAATTCATAGTGCGAAAAGCAGTCTTTAGAACATCTTCTTCTTTAACCTTCAACTGATGGTAGCCAGATCTGAGATCAATCTTGGAGAAGTAACAAGCTCCAACTAACTGATCGAAGAGGTCGTCAATTCTTGGAAGTGGATACTTGTTCTTAATCGTACGCTTGTTCAGCTCCCGGTAGTCAATACACATTCTCATTGAACCGTCTTTCTTCTTTACAAACAAAACTGGTGCACCCCAAGGCGAAGAGCTAGGTCTGATGAAGCCCTTATCAGATAATTCTTGAAGCTGTGCCATCATTTCTTTCATTTCTGGAGGTGCTAGTCTGTACGGCGCACGAGCGATTGGAGTGGCTCCAGGTACCAGGTCTATACCAAATTCTACTTGCCTAACAGGAGGAAGACTATTCAAGTCTTCAGGAAAAACTTCTGGGTATTCACTAACAATGGAAATATCTTCCAGCTTAATCTTTTCAGACCTACTATCTATCACATAGGCTAAATAACTCGAGCAACCCTTACTAACACATTTACGGGCTTTTATCATAGATATAAGATTGGACTGATGATTCTTACGATCACCATAGATCACTACTGCCCTCTTATCAGGTAAAACAACGTTGATTATTTTCTTATCGCAAACTATGTTAGCCCGATTTTCCGCTAACCAATCCATTCCTACTACCACATCAAATTCGATCAATTCTATTGGGAATAGTTGTATCGGTACTCCACACCCCTCTATATTTATTATGCAACAATCAAAAACCTCTTTAACTGCCACTTGGTTATCATTTGCCGTGTCTACTAGTAAAGCATGTTTTAACATTTTAGGCTCTAAATGCATGTGAGCAACAAAAGAGGGAGACACAAAAGATCGGTTTGCACCGGAATCAAATAACACCTTAGCACGCGTGGAGTTTATGAAAAATGTACCTGTGACCACATCTGGAGTTTCCTCCGCCTCTTTAGCTGTCATTTGGAATGTACGGCCCCTCGTTTTTGGCGGTTCTATTCTTGGGACTACTGGTCTAGTAATGGCTGGTTTCCCCGATGTACCCCCCTTGTTGTATTCTACCTCGCGGACAATCAGATTGGAGGTGATCCGGAGAATTACACAAAAAGCAAAACCGTGTTGATCGACAATCTTTAACAACATGACCGGTTTTCCCATACTTGAAACATACCCGAGATTCCACTTGACAATTTCCCTGATGGTAGCGATTACATCTCGGACATGGTCTTTCCGCTGGTCGGAACGACGGACGATTATCAAACCTCGGAAATCTAGACTTCTTTGGATCCTGTGGTGGTCCTTCCCATTTCCTTTTCCCCAAGTTCTTATCATCGGCATCCCTTTTATTGTCTCGTTCGACATTTTCTGCAGCATCCACTGCAGCTGTAAATGTATCTGGCCTTGTTGCAGTCACTAGTCTTCGAACTTCTGAATTCAACCCATAGATAAATCTCTCCATTTTCATCTTTTCTGTAGCAACATAATATCCTGTAAAACGAGATTTTTCTAAAAATCGAGCAGTATAATCTCTGACTGACAAATTCCCTTGCTGTAGATTCATAAATTCTTCTTCCAATTGTCTGACAGCAGCTTGTGGACAGAAGTGTGTTGTGAAAGCTAACACGAATTCCTCCCATGAAAAAGTAGTATATATATCCGCTCCTCTCGATTCTATATGAGCCTCCCACCAATACAAAGCATCACCTTTCAGCATCGCAGCTCCATAAAGTACTTTATCTTCTTCAGCACATTTACACGTTTTGAAAATAGCCTCGATTTCTTTCAGCCATCTCATAGCTTTTACCGGATCCCGATCTCCTGAATATGTAGGGGGCTTGCAACTAAGAAACATTTTGTAGTCACACCTTTTCATCATCGGTAAGACCGTAGAGGTAAGTGGTATTTCAACTTCGTGTTCCGGACTTGGTCTTTCAGTTTCATTATGACGATTATGTTCGAACATAGCTTGTATGCTATCCTGTAATCTCCCCATTTCAGCAGTCAAATCTTCCCGTGTAACAAACTCTGTACCATGCTGTTGAGTTCTACCTCCAGTTCGGCCCCCAGTTCCCCTTCCGATTCTGCCTCTACCACGATCTCCTCCTCTTCCCCCTGTTCCTATTGGTGGATTCTCTCCACCCGAATTCCTTCCTCCTCTTTGATTCCTTTGTCTAGTGCAACTTTCCATTCTGTAGATTCAAACAAAGTTAATATACACATAAGCACGTACCCCATATAACAAGGTATTCTAGTACAAACATGTACCTGTAAGATCGTAATTACACTGGCCTGGTGTAATTTGAAATTACCTTACATGATGTTCCTTCTACCTTTTATACTTAGCATCCACATGTTCTAAAATATTAGGGACATCCTACTTCACATGCAGTTTAAGTCTAGGTACAGATACTAATACCTAAATCCCTTAAACTAGGGCTCTGATACCATCTGTAACAACCCGCTAATTAAATATACATACAACATATAATCCATAACATGTTTACAACAAAGTACTTCATATTTCACATTTGGTCCCAACTAAAGTCTGAACATAAAGAAAATTCAGTACAACTTGAACCACTTTGAGTTACATAGTAATAACAATAAAATTATAAGTACAAAAGCATCCATAGCATCATGATGATCATCTTCTCAAAAGCTAGCCAACAAGTACTCTATTTACTTGTTCTTACTGGAACCACCACCTGGAATACATAATTTTTAAAACAGAAAATGAGGGTTAGACCTAAGGGTCTAGTGAGTAAATCCCTGACATTTGTAATTCATTAAAAATTCATTTATATAAAAACACTCTTTAGATAAATACACATACATCACACGTAAGTTAATACCAACTAGCATTTATGTATCATACCTGTCTCATTCCACCTTATCCCTCCACCAATGGCCAATATCAATTGGTTGCGAGCCAATTTATCACACCGGTCCAAAACCCGGCCACGTATTATATTTTCATATAATACTCACGTAATTATAATATCTCAATATATTATAATCACCCACGTATGACATATTCATACACTTTATCAAACATTCGTTATTCACATAATGCATTCCAGTAAAATACTTTTTAAAGTAAAACTCACCTGGTATGTTTATCACAAAAGCTTTTCCGAGATAAATCACGTATGACCACCCTTCACAGAATCTGAAATCACACAAAATACCAAATATCTCTTTTAAAACTAAACTTACGAAATCCTCAACTCAAGTCGCAACCCCTCAAAAAGTAAATTAAGATCGCAATGAACAGTACCAAGTCGCAACCTCCTACTGCGACTTCACCCCGAAGTCGCAACCCACTATTGCGACTTCACCCCTAAGTCACAATCAACTACTGCGATTCCAAACCCAAATCGCAATCAACCACTGCGATTCTAAGCCAAGTCGCAAACGACCATTGCGACTTCATAACCAAGTCGCAACCAACCATTGCGACTTCGATGAATGTCGCAGTTGTCCATTGCGACTTCGATGAATGTCTCAGTCCACTGTTCATCCTAAAACCCAAATTTTTGCAGTTTTATACTATGTATGTTACTAAAAACTTGCAGATATGTTTAAGATCATAAACATAACCTAACCTTAAGCTCAGATTTCCCAAAACATCCTTGAATCATCAAAACCCCATCCCTAAACTCATATAAACCTAGTATACATAAAAAGAGTAAATTTAACTAGAACATACCTTTGATTATACAAGCTTGAACCCCTAATTCCAGCAACAAAACTTGGTTACTTCTCTTCTTCTCCTCCACGGTTTCTCTTTCTTTTCTTTCTTATCCGAAAACACACACACACACCATCACATAGGATATTTTTGTGAACCAAATATCTACACAATCCAATTTAGGTAGAAAATGGCGGTGGGGGAGTGTAGTTTAGACAATTTGACCAATCAAACCCTAAGCTTCACTCAATTGGCAAGACTTACCCCCAAACTTCCAATTAAAAATTAAAACTTACCCCTTAACTCCTAACTTCATAAAACACTAACATAATAACTTATAAAATTTTCAAATCTTAATTTAAATAAAATACCTGGTTATTACAATGAGTGTCGAGGAGTGCCAGAGTTATGCTTTTGGATTTGTGTGTTGATCAGGGATTAGACTAGCTGGTGATTATGATAAACTTGTATAGGTTTGAAACTCGTCGTGAATTCTTCGATGTAAATGAAAGTTTGAAATTATAGTGGTGAACTCTGATAAATTTAAGGTTTAAATTTATTGTGAATTTCAGGGTGTTTCACGGCGAGAGTGTCAGGTCACTCTCGAATTGTCACTATCCCGGGAGAACACCAGGACGAGCCGAGGGCTCTCGGTACATTCCTCGCGACTATGCCCGACGAGAGTGCCAAGGGCATAGTCGTCGTGTCACTCTCGCGAGAAGGGGTATGGGGCCGCGGTACATATCGGGCGAGAGTGCCCTGCGATTGTGTCGTGGCACTATCGTGATGGCAAGGTCGCCGTCGGGCAATTTTTGCCCTTTAAATGTCATCCGATTTTTTCCTCTTTTTGCATCTCATTTTGGAAGGTTTAGGGCTGCCGTTTTACACACTTGGTATGTGCGATTTTCACACACATTCCCTCTTTTCCTTGCATTTAATGCAACTCATCTCTTATCGTTGGTCATTAATTGTTGTTCTAGGGTTCCTACACTCTTCATGTCCTCACTCAAGTGTTTGTGAAGTCTCAAAGGTTTCTTCTCTCTCTAGGGTTCTTGATCAAAATATTTCTCTTGCAAACCTTGTGGTAAGTACCTCTAACTTGTAAATCTTACATAATATGATACTTATGTGCATTCTCATAAACTTGTTTACCTTTTTATGTTTGGATGAAAACTAGGGTTTCTTAGGTACTTGAAGATTATAGATTTTATATCATATTTCTCCATATAAATGTTCTTATAACTTGAAAGGAGAAACATCTCTTCATTTGAGAACCATGACTTAAACTAGGGTTTCCATGTTCTTGGTTTAAATGAATATTGTAACTCTTTATTGGACTATGATGCTTTATTAAGGCTAAAATTATTGTTATGAGCTTGATATGAAAGTCTAGACACATTTATGTCATAACCATTGGTATGTGAAAATCCTTGTTTGTGCATAAATATGCTAATTTCACTTGATGAATGTCTTTAGCATGATAAATCAAAGAGTATGAGTACTTTGGTCTTATTGTATATTGTACGGTCACATTTTGGGATAACTTATGGTATCTAACTCCTTGTGCACGAGGACTTAGATTTATATTGATTGTTATGAATTGATGGCCATCTTGGGTCGCTATCGAGTAGGCAATAGGGGACTTGAGGTCCTTGAGGTGTAACTCGTCTAGCTTGGATATGCAATGTGGTCCCATAAGTCCTTGAGGTGTAACTCGACGGAGTAGGCAATAAAGGAATTGATCGATGGTTTGAGGTTGTGATGTCTTTATGGCATGAGAACTAAGACCGGGACTTGAGGTGCAATCCAATAACATCACGGGTGACTCTATGTCATGAGTTCTCGTCATCCTGATGGTAACGGGTCTTCCCCGTGCTTCAAGAGTATATTTCTCTTGTATATCTTATGTTCAGGTTGGAACTACTTGACGAATATGTTAAAGTATGACTTTTACCACCGTGCGGATTCGGTAACATTGGTTTGAATTGTTATACCGCTTATTGTTGTCAATCTTATGGATTTTCTTATATTCACTAGACAATCCGGTCTAACACTTATAGTGTTGTACTTGTGGATTTCAGGTCCCACTAGCGGTGCGTCTTTGACGCGTTGAATTGTCGGCCATGCTTAGGAGCTTGGAGGGTCGGGTTTTTTGGGAATCGAGAGGGGAGATTTATGGAGATATAGCGACACCCGCGTTAATCTAGTCTCACTTTGATCCTAGATTAGTAGGTTGTTGTGTATTATGTCTCAATACTCGTAAATTTACATTTGTCCAAAACTACCCTGTTACTTTAAGGGTTTAGTTGGCTTATTTTATGGAATTTAATTTTACCCATTTTCCGGAAATTCCCTATATAAATGCTTTATTTTTAGGGTGTTACACATTCCCGCCACCCCCACCCCCGGGTTCTTGAGGGGGTTAGGGGGTGAAACAACGAAAGCGATGATTTATTAGTGCCCAAGTCATAGAGATATTTTGTTTGATTTCTAATTTATGTAACATACTTTTAAAACTTTCATTTTCGTAACTCGAATTTGATATCACAAACAATTACCCATAATATGTTACACCTAATATATAGAAATCATATCAAAATACGTTGTCTTTCATGCAACTTTAGATATAACACAACACAAGAATCTAAATGTTTGAGATCCCATATACTTACATCTCATGCAGTCATGTACCAAGACGATGATTTTAAAAACACACACACACATATATATATATATATATATATATATAGAGAGAGAGAGAGAGAGAGAGAGAGAGGTGGGTTCAAACGAGGACATCACCTATTTAAGAAAACACGAGGAGCATTCTCAACCACTAATTAGATAAAATCAAGGGCTTAAACCAATAATGGCAAATTCAGTAATTATAGGCTATATAAGGTAGCTTTCCACACAAGGTCAAATAATTTTAGGGGTAAAATAGGAATAACAAAATCTGGAGGAGTTTCTATGTTTATACGAGTGATTAATCAGGGATATGATTATCCCTACCAAATTGTTCTCTACAATCCTTTCCAAAAATTTCTCACACACCAGATTCATCGTCTTGAGATCTCAACATCTGCATCATTCAAAGTCGGATTACACACTCGAAATCGATAAGGTTAAACCCCCTAACTTTGCGATTCAACACTGATCATCATCGCCAAATCGGAAACCTTCAAAAAGCTTCAAACGTGAAATCTTGCTATCGATTCGTTACGAAATTGAAGATTAATAGCGAAACGAAGTTCAAACAAGTTCGAGGATCTGAAATAGAGGAACAAAACTTCACAAAATCAATGGATTCGACTTCGATTTTGTTTTACAATCTGATAGTATATGATGAAATGTTTGTTAGGAACACCTATCAAATCATATGTGATTAGGAAACAATAGTAAATCATATGTGATCTATAAGACTGTTATCTGATATCACTAGTTATTAATCATATATGATCTTGTTTTACAATCTGATATCACTTAGTTATTAATCATATGTGATTTTGTTTTAGTTAGTAAATCATATGTGATCTATAAGACTGTTATCTGATATCACTAGATGATCTTGTTTTACCTCTGATATCACTTAGTTATTAATCATATGTGATTTTGTTTTAGTTAGTAAATCATATGTGATCTATAAGACTGTTATCTGATATCACTAGTTATTAATCATATATGATCTTGTTTTACAATCTGATATCACTTAGTTATTAATCATATGTGATTTTGTTTTAGTAAATCATATGTGATCATATATGATCTTGTTTTACAATCTGATATCACTTAGTTATTAATCATATGTGATTTTGTTTTAGTAAATCATATGTGATTTTGTTTTAGTAAATCATATGTGATCATACATGATCTTGTTTTACAATCTGATATCACTTAGTTATTAATCATATGTGATTTTGTTTTTAGTAAATCATATGTGACAACTGGAACTTAATTCTGGTGCCGACAACAATTCCGGAAATCGCCGAATTCTACTTATTCCCAAACGGAATATACGCCGGACACGTCACATGAATATGGTACCTCCCAGAAATAAATTTCCCAACTCTCCATCTCACCCGTCCATTCAACTTAATCAAAAGCGAAATCGCACCGTCCGATTGGTCTTGAGTCAACGACGCGCCGTTGTACGGCGCCACCGGAACATTGATTCCGTAAACGAACGACGACCAAATGTTGGTGTCCTTGTGGCCTTGGTACACCGACTGGATGGCGGTGAAGTAAGTAATTTGTTGGTTGTGATAAGAGGCGAAAACATCGAGTTTGTCATAGTAAACGCCGATTCTGTCGTTAGGGTTCCCGGAAGAGACGGTGACCTGAAAGTTGGAGGAGAGGAGGATCAGGGCGGAGACGTTGAAGGAGTATATGGTGGCGTCTTGGAGGGTGAATCGTGGTTTTTTGGGCTGAAGAATGTCCCATGTGATCAGAAAAGTGAGGACTTAAATTAGAAAACGTAAAATGACTCATATACCCTTACCATTTAATTCCCTTAATAAATCAAATGGTTGATTAAGAATGTTTCTCGTGTTTTCTTAAATTGTTACGATTCACGTTTGAACCTTTATATATATATATATATATATATATATATATATATATATATATATATAAATAGAAAGCCGATCAAAATAGATTACACTTCATACAATTAATCGTTTAAAGAAAGTAAAGATGTGGGACCATTTGAGACTAGGTGCTCCAAAAATAACAAGTGACCTCATTCACACCTAAATGACCAAAACCCATCAACTGATAAAGGAGGTGTTTGGAAGTGCTTATAATTTTAACTTATGCTTATTTGCTTATGCGACGAGGAAAAACAGTTTTTAAAAAGTGTTTGTTAAAAATTAAGGGTAAAAATGTAATTTGGATAGATAAGGAAATAAGAAGAAGTAAATAAGTAGGTATGGATTGACTTATCAAAAACAACTTATTTGTAGTAAGAAGAAGCAAATAAGCACTTTTGATTTTTTCTATCCAAACACTCCAAACTGCTTATTTGCGGTGGAGAGAAGCTATAAGCAAATAAGTCAAAAATATAAGCACTCCCAAACACCTTAAAACAAACCCATTTGAATTTGGTCCCAATTCATGAGATTCTTCTCCTTCTCCTACATAATAAAATATAATTCTAATTTTATATATTTAATAACCAAAATAATTAACAATGAAGGCAATGTAATAGGTAAATAAAATGTTAATAATATAGTTCTATGTGTATTTTCTAGATAAATTACGATGCAAACCGAATAAAATAAACAAAATGTTTATAAAAACATTATATTATAATATTTTAAATAATTTCAATAACCTAAATAAATTCTCTAGATATATTTTGATATTAAAATTAAATAACTGTAATTTATACTAATTTATAAAATAGTTAAGGAAAATTATTAATATCCAAAGTAATTAAACTTTTGAATTTTATTTTTAATAAATAATCATCATACTTTTTTCTTTTTCAATACAATAAAATTTTACATCCATTAAATATACGCACGAGTAAATAAGTGGTCTATAGTATATCTTTAATTTCTTCTTTTAAAAATATATTTTTCGTGTTAATAATATTTTTTATTGTGGGGGGGGGGGGGGAAGAGAAACGACCTGTTTGCCCCTAAGACCATCCACACACCTGCAAAACCATATTCCTTTCTAAAGTGTTACATCAGCTTTACAATAACATCTTCCACACACATGCAATACCAAACTCCTTTCTAAACTAATAAATTATAATATAAACATATTAATAATTAATGTTTAAACAAACAAACAAATTAATTAAATTAAAAAATGATTTTGTTTAATATATTTATTTTGTGAAAGGTCTTTCTAATTTAGCAAGATGATGGTTGTCTTGCAAGGCCTGTCAAGCCACATGACATGCCATGTCATCTTGCAAGGGGTCTTGCAAGATGACATGGCATGTCATGTGTATTGCAAGGCCTTGCAAGACTACCAATATCTTGCACAATTAGCAAGGCCTTGCAACAAATTTAATATATTAAATAAAATCATTTTTTAATTAGTTAGTTTGTTTGTTTAAATATTAGTTATTATTAATATGTTTATTAAATTTAATTCATTTATTAGTTTATTTGAACATTATTTTTTTAATATTTTTATTAAAATTTATTACCCATGCTTTATTTTAAAAAAATGATACTTTTATGCAATGTTTTTTATTTAAACTGCTAAATTAAAAGTACATTAATATAAAAATTACGAAAATACAAATACTAATAGATAAACGTACACAATTTATTTATCTATATTTTATAATTAATTTATTAGTTATATTATAATTATCTATATTATTTATATTATAATTATCTATATTATTTATATTATAATTTATTAGTTTAGAAAGGAGTTTAGTCTTGCATGTGTGTGAAAGGTGTTATTGCAAAGCTGATGTGACATTTGTGAAATGAGTAAGGTCTTACAGGTGTTTGGATGATCTAAAGATGTATTCTTTTATACTTTAAAGTTGTCTTCAATTAATTGCAGGTGTAAGAGACCCATTTGCCCATAATGATGTGATATTTTCATTTGTCAACACCATCCTATAATTAGAAAGTGTACTTGTCCTAAAAGGCAAGTTAAAATCCCCCTTTCATCCAACAAACACCCATATTTATATTGCTAATTATCTTTCCCCACACATGGCTAATTGCCTAATTTCAAATAGTCTTCGCATAACTACAACCAATATTATATATATATAGAGAGAGAGAGTAAATTACAAATTTGATCCCTATGGTTTGTTGTAAATTACAACGATGGTCCCTAAATCCTAAAGTTCATGGCTAAGGTCCCTGTGGTTTTACTTTCGTTACGATTGAGGTTCCTAAAACTAACTTTCGTTAAACAACTCTACTAACTCTAGGGTGGGGATGGTGGGAATGCTTTTACGTGTACTAATCACGTGAACGAGGAAGGGATCGATGCTCGTGTCATTTCACCAAATCAACAGGAACCTGGTAATGTTATCGGTGCTTTGCATGGGGTCGCTGGAACAGGTTCAAAGGGTGGTGATGATACCCGTAAAGGTGGCGTGTCGGAGGCAAGTGGCAAAACTCCATCTAATGGTAGCCGTCCGATCTACACATCTCTTCTTAAGTCCTTTGTTGATCCAAACCCTCAGTGATTTGATAATGACCCTCTCTTATACTTAGTGAAAATTGTAAGTAAACAATATGTATCAGAGTTTCACTATCGCTGATAAGTACTAAGATCTTACAGTACCGCTGATAGGAACTCTCGCTCTTTAAATTAAACATTCAGCGAACACTGTTCACCATTAATGCTTTGAGTCTGTTCAGTCATTATGATGATCGCTGATAAGTTAGTTGTTTACTTATGATCCCTGAATACAAGTTTCACGTCAACAAAGGTTCTACGCTGAAGTCGAAGATCAAGCTCAAGAACCAGCGACAAGTCTCCTAATGAACTGATGCGGATCAGCGAAGACTCAGATTTGTCCACTCAACGTGAAGTATCAAGTACAAGACTTCAGCTATCGCTGAACTTTATCATTCGCTGAATAGAAAATGATAATGCTCTGAATCAACGAAAGCTGATCATAAAGTCCTCCGTACAAAGTACTTTTGTCTTAACCACCCTTGCATGACTCCGTACGAAATGTCAGAAAAGAACCTCCGACTGTCTGAACTCGTACAACCACTCTGATACTACACTGTTCATCCATGCGGCTACTAAGGTTGTCAACCAAGGTCAATGACATGCAACCAACCAGCTTATGACACGTGTAAAGTGTATACTGACTTGCATTAAATGCATGCAGTATATAAAGAGATGAACCCACTTCATTTGAAGTAACTTGCTAACTCTGGACAAGTTCAATCTCTTATCTCAAGATAGGTTATTATTAGTAATTTTCTTATCTCTCTTAGTGCAAGAAACCTTAGTGTTCCAACTTGTTTAGATTTAGGTTTATCCTTAATCTTGTTTCCGCAACAAGCTGTAAATTGTTAATGATTTATCAATAAATAATTTAGAAAAGTAAAATCTGTGTGTTTGTATTCAACCCCCCCCCCCCCTTCTACAAACTTGTATAGGCCTTCGGGACCAACAAGTGGTATCAGAGCTGGATTTGTTTAATCTCATAAACAAGATCTAATCTAAGATATTTCTCTTCCTTGCTATTATCTGAAAATGGCCACCAACACAAACACAAATTATATAGACAATGGTTCTCTTGCTAAACCCCCTAGATTTTCCAAAGATAACTTCAACTTATGGAAAAATAGGATGACACTCTTCTTAGAAGGTGTAGACCCTACTATGCCTTACTATCTCGAAAATGGTCCATTCATCCCTGTAAGAATTGATGCTGCTGTTCCAGCCGCTGAGAATAGACCTGCTATTCCAGAAAGGCTGGTACCAAAGGAAATCTTTCAATGGACTGACGAAGATAAGAAGAAAGTGGCTATAGATACAAAAGCCAGATCCATACTATCCATGGCTCTTCCTGACGAAGTCTACCATTCCGTCATGAATCTGAAAACATCAAAAGCCATGTGGGACACAATATGTGTTCAGTATGAAGGAACGTCTGAAGTCCAGGACTCAAGAAAGATCAACCTGGTAAGACAATACGAAAGCTTCATTTCTGGTAAGAATGAATCTCTCTCTGAAGTTCACCAACGTTTTAATTGTTTAATTATAGATCTGAAAACTGTTGGTAAGGAATATTCTAACTTTGAAGTACTGACAAAGTTTCTAGAATGTTTACCTGAAAGCTGGGACAATTATGCTATGTGTCTCAAGCTGTCAAAGGATCTAAAATCAATGACCCTTTCAACCTTATATGGCACGTTGCTGAATCATGAGCAATCGAGCCATCTTAAGAAGAATCTTGTAAAAGATTCCAAAAGCACCCCTGTTGCTTTAATCTCAGAGGAACCTTCTACTCAGCGACCCTCTGTCACTATCACTGATTTAGAGAGTAACTCTGAAAGGTCATCAGATTCTGATTATTCAGATAATGATGAATCTTTGGCTCTCCTAACTAAGAAGTTCAGGAGATTTGCCAAAAAGAAAATGTTTAGAAAGAACAAACCTCTTTCCATAACTGACAAGCCTAGATCATCAGTTTTTGTTGATAAGGCTACTGCTACTTGTTTTAACTGCGAAAAGACAGGACATTTCGCTAACGAGTGCAGGTCTAAGAAAGTTTCTAGACCCTCAGCTTTTACAAAGAAACCCTTTGTTCCAAGGAATAAAGATGACAAATATTCAAAGCTGAAAGAAAAATATGCTAAGCTGAAAAGCTTTAAGAAGAAGAATAAAGGCCTGATGGCTGACTATGATTGGGCTGCTTCTGATGAAGAAGCATCATCATCTGACTCTGAAGATGATGAAGCAAATCTATGTCTTATGGCCAAGATTGAAGAAGAGGAAGAAAGTTCAGACATTCCCTCCACTTCAACCTCTGTTATTCAGGTTAAGAAGGGTATCTGGTATCTTAATAGCGGATGCTCTAGACACATGACTGGAAAGAAAAGCCTGCTCGCTGAATACAAGGAAGAGAAGGGTCCCTCTGTAACTTTCGGTGGAAATGGAAAAAGACATACCCGAGGGTATGGTGTACTTTCAAATGGTACAACCTCCTTCAGAAGAGTCACATATGTTGAAGGGTTGAAGCATAATCTTCTAAGCATCAGTCAACTTTGCGACATGGATAACAAAGTAATCTTTACTAAGGAATCCTGCTTTGTCGCTGACAAAAAGGAGAAGATAGCTCTCAGCGGTTATCGTTTGGAAAATGTTTATGTAATAAACATGGACTCAACAACCACTGAGAACTCCTGTTTCTTCTCAAAGGCCTCATCTGATGTCAACTGGCTATGGCATAAGAGGCTATCTCATCTAAATTTCAAGACACTGAACACTCTTTCTTCAAAAGAGTTAGTCACTGGTCTACCTCAGCATTCATACGCCAAAGAGTCTTTATGTTCAGCGTGTGAAAAAAGGAAGCAGACCAAAGCAAGCTTTAAATCAAAGCAAGTTTCTTCAGTGTCATCTCCTCTACAACTACTCCATATGGATTTGTTTGGCCCTGTTAACAAACAATCCATCGCTGGAAAGAAATATACACTGGTCATAGTTGATGAATTCTCTCGCTTCACTTGGGTAATGTTTCTCCGTTCTAAGAGTGACACCCCTGAAGAACTCATCACCTTTGTTCGGAAGATGGAAACCCTGAACAATCTGACCGTTCGCTCAATAAGGAGTGATCATGGGACTGAATTCAAAAACAGTTCTCTTGATTCCTTCCTTGAGAGTAAGGGTATTTCTCACAACTTCTCTTCAGTGAGAACACCGCAACAAAATGGAGTCGCTGAAAGAAGAAATAGAACAATTATTGAAGCTGCACATTCAATGCTCAGCGATTCTCACCTGCCTACTTAGTTTTGGGCAGAAGCTGTCAACACTGCTTGTTTTACGCAAAACAGGTCGCTGATAGTTAAAAGATTCAAAAAGACAGCCTATGAACTCTTTCATGGGAGAAAGCCTTCAATCAGCTTTCTTCATATCTTTGGATGTCAGTGTTTCATACTGAACAACAGAGATGCTCTTGGAAAGTTTGATCCTAAGGCTGATGATGGAATCTTTCTTGGATACTCCTCAGTTTCCAAAGCCTTCAGAGTCTTCAATCGTAGAAGACAAACTGTAGAAGAAACTATTCACGTCACGTTTGACGAATCCCGTTCAGCGAACTCTAAACCGTCCGTTGATACTGAAGAACTGAATCAATGGATGTTTTCTCATCTTGGTGATTCAGAAGATATTCCCACTCCTCATGCTCATCCAGTAGAAGATGATAGTCCTATCATTCCAAACATGCAGAATAGTGAAGCTGAAACATCATGGGTCTCAGCTGTTCTTATAAACACTATACCTACCGCTGAACCAAATGCCTCAGACATTCCATCTATCTCTCAGCAATCAGTAAATGAAATGACAAATGCAAGTATTCCTTTCTTAACTCAAACTCCAGAAGTAGCTGAAGCCTCATCTTCAACACCTCCAGTTCAAGATGAGTCAGCGACTTATGCTCCGGCTCAGCGATGGACCGTAAATCACCCAATTGATCAAATTCTTGGTGATCCAAACGCTGGTGTTCAGACTCGACGAAGTGCAGGTAATATTTGTTAACTTTATTTCTCTAACTGAACCAAAGAAAGTAGATGATGCCCTCAAAGATCCAAACTGGGTCAGCGCCATGCAAGAAGAGCTGACTGAATTCGAAAGAAACAAAGTTTGGAAACTTGTTCGGAGACCAACTGATAAAACAGTAATAGGCACTAAATGGGTCTATCGAAACAAGTTGGACGAACATGGTACTGTAACCCGCAACAAAGCTCGTCTTGTTGCTCAGGGATACAGACAAGAGGAAGGTATAGATTATGACGAAACATTTGCTCCAGTAGCAAGACTTGAATCTATTCGTCTATTCTTAGCATATGATGTACACAAAAACTTCAAAGTACATCAGATGGATGTTAAGTCAGCGTTTCTAAATGGAAAGCTGAATGAAGAAGTGTATGTGGAACAACCTCCAGGATTCTCAGATTCTAAGCATCCATGTTATGTTTATAAACTGGATAAGGCACTTTATGGCTTGAAGCAAGCTCCTCGTGCATGGTATGACACTTTTTCTACTTATCTCCATATTGAAAAATTTGAGTGAGGTAAGATTGACAAAACTCTATTTTTTAGAAAAGTGAAAGGTCATATCATTCTAGTTCAAATATATGTTGATGACATTATATTTGGTTCTACTAACCCTGAGCTTTGTACTCGTTTCGCTGATAGAATGAAAGATGAGTATAAAATGAGCATGATGGGTGAACTAACATATTTCCTTGGTCTTCAGATTAAGCAAACTGAAAAAGGAACTTTTATCAATCAGGGAAAGTATGTTAAAGATATGCTGAAGAAATTTGATTTAACTCATAGTTCAGCTATGAAAACCCCTATGGCACCACCGCTGACACTTGACAAGGATTCAAAGGGAATACCTGTTAATGTCACGCTGTACCGTGAGATGATCGGCTCTCTCTTGTATCTTACAGCTAGCCGACCTGATATTATGTATGCAACATGTTTGTGTGCACGATATCAAGCTGAACCTATGCTATCTCATATGAAAGCTGTAAAGCGAATCTTTCGATACCTTAAGGGTACAGCGAACCTAGGTCTTTGGTATCCCAAAGATTCAGGATTCGATCTAACCGCCTATTCAGATAGTGATTTTGCAGGATGCAAAATGGATAGGAAAAGCACCACAGGAGGATGTCAGCTCCTGGGTGGAAAGCTGGTAAGTTGGACAAGTAAAAAGCAAAATTCAGTGTCCACTTCCACAGCTGAAGCTGAATATGCAGCTGCTGGAAGCTGCTGTTCTCAAGTCTTGTGGATGAGAAATCAGCTACTAGACTATGATCTTCAGCTCTCCAAAATTCCAATCTATTGCGACAGCACAAGTGCCATCGCTATAGCAAACAATCCAGTACTACATTCAAAGACCAAACATATAGAAATCAGATATCATTTTATCAGAGATCATGTGATGAATGGTGATATAGAACTTCATTTTATCCCAACTGATTATCAGTTAGCTGATTTATTTACCAAACCTCTTGATGAGACAAGATTCAACTTTCTCATCAGCGAGCTTGGAATGCTGAACTTTGAAGGGTAAAATCCTAAACGGTTCACATTGATCAGCGATAGGATAAAATCAACTCGTATAACCTATTCAATCATCTTCTCTCTGAATAAAACTTGGTTAAAGGTGATATCAAGGTATGTTTTCTCTCTCTGACAATCGCATGAAAATGCAAGATTTCAAAACAAAATGCATCGCTGAATATCTCTTCCTTAACAGCGATATTTTGAAAATTCTTAAAACCATCACTGATATTTTCATTCAGTGCTTCATGTTTATAAAAGAGTCCCTGAGTTTTTCAAAACCTCAGAGACATCCTAAAAGAATATGAAAGGACAGTTGTGACGTCATTGCAACGGATAAACCCCGACACGTTTTCTCTTCCTGACACACGTTTGCACGTCTCGTTCAAACTTCCAATCAAATGCAAACACGTGTCCGTGTCATGATGAAAATCTTTTCCCGCTCAATATTTTCTCTCTCTAATCTCTCTATATAAACAAACTCGTAGTTTATATTTTTCTTTTACGCGATCAATCTTCCTCCGCAAGAAAGAATTCACTGTTGCATTTATGCTTTCAAAAACTTCAAGAACTGTTCATCATCTTCTTCATCAAACATCAAGGTTAATATGTTCTTATTTATTACCAAATGCGTATAACTTGTTTCTGATCTTTTCCTTGTTTTAACAAGATCAAACAAAAGAACTTCTTAAAATGAAATCATTTTCTTTCATGGTTTTATGAACACAACCATTTCATGGTTGTTCTTCAAGTTTAAATGCGAAAATCTTAAACTTGTTCTTCATTCGTTTCCAGAATCTAATTCTTCATAGAAAACTGGATAACAAGAATATATGGGTTTTACATTTCGTTTCTTAAAATCAAGAAAAACCCTAATCTTCATTAAGACATTTGTGTCTGAATGAAATGAATAAAATTTGAACCATCTTAATGGAAAATCTTTCCACATTAAGATAATTCTTATTTGTTAACTCTTTGGTTGAACTGATAATACAGAGAAATGGCTTCGTCTGACATTCCTGCTACCGCTGAGAACATCTCCGCTGATTCTGAGGAAGTGGACATCCTCAAGGCTCCTCAAGTCAAGTTTGCCCTTGACAAACTGGATTGGAATAAGGTGAACAACCTCTATGCGCTTCTCGAGTTTCCTCCTCGAAAGCAAGTCACACATCTAGATGATGCTGTGAAATTCCTAAAGAATTGCTGCATCTCCACAGCCCTGACCATAACACCTCCTGCACATCAGCTTTTGCTCTCACAATTCTGGTACTCAGCCAGACACTCTCAACTACCTTCACCCAAAGACCCCTCCAAAACAATCGATTGCATCCTCTGCGATATCTAATATGGCACCATGAAGATCACCCCTGCCATTATTCGCAAAGCTCTCAGCCTTCCCATCGCTACCAAGGAAAAACCATTCGTTCCCCTCCCTGACCCCAAGAAAAACTCAGACAGGGAAGCCATCATTGCATTTTTCGATGCAATGGGCTATGTATGGGAAATCGGCAGAGACATGAAGGCCGAGAAGAAGCTGACGATTATCAAGAAATCGAAAATGCCCAGCGAGATGAATTTCATCTTCGCTCATCTAATCAGCTGCATGACTGCAAAGAGCGGCTCCTCTGACCAAGCCGCTAAATCTCAGCAAGCAATGGGGTATGCACTGCTGAAAGGTCTCAACATAGACTGGGCATCGATTATCTATGATGACCTAGTTCTAAGGGTGGACACCGTCACTGACAGACCTCCATGGGTTCCTTACCCCCGATTCATCAGCGCCATCTTCCAATATGGCCTGAAGGAGAGCTACCCAACTGAAGGTGACCTGAAACTCTCTCAGGTCGGCCCAAAGATACTCGACTTCAAACCAATGGTGAATGAGGTACGTCTTTCTACACTCTTGACTCTTCTCAACCCTTCTTCTTCTCATTCTGTGGCTCCTTCGGCGACAATACCCATCGCTGATACCCTGGCCACAAAATCATCTCCTTCTAAGAAAAGGAAACATTCATCTACCCCACTTGGTTCTAAAAGGATCAAGAAAATGAAGGAGCAACCCCAGCAATCTCATGCTGAAGACTCCTCAGCTCTTCCTGCAGAGCTGAAGGAACGTTCAGTGGTACGCTCTGCCACACCTGAACAACCCATCCATTCCATCCCAACTTCAGCGTCTCTAAACGCTGAGGTTACTAACTTAGAACCTACCCAACCTCCTTCAGTCTCTCAAAAGACTGATGAAGTGATTGTCAGCGAATCCAACGCTGAACTCAGAACCCAACCCCCATTCTTATCCTTCGCTCCTCCCTCTACTCATTTGGTCTCTACTCTAGATCTCGCTGGAGCTGCCATCATTTCTACGGAACCTAAAGCTGATTCTCCAGGAATGATGAAGACAGGACCTGCAGGACAATCCATGGGCACTTTTGAAGATGACATGGAACACTTTTCAGGAACCCGTAATTTTGACGAGTTCATCAATCCTCCTGCAGGTACACACCAACCCATAAACACTGTCACTAAACCCCAAACTTCTGAGCTTTCCTATGTTCACAAGTTTTTATATGTTACAGGTCCTAATTTGGGAGACATCAACGCCTCTCTGAAAGCTGTGGAGACAACGCTGACAGATCTCACCACCACTCTTTCTAATAACTCTACAGCTGTAACAAACGCTGGAGAGAATCTGAACAAGCTGACAACGGTGGTGGAGAAAAAGGCTTCCACAGATGACTTGAAGCAAGTTGATAACACTCTCAGCGACTTCGCCAAGGTGCTCGCTGACATCTACACATACTACACCTCTCTCAAAAATTCAGTTTCATCCATGTCCAGCGAGGTCACAACGCTGAAGACATCGGTTGGACAACTAGAGGGAGATATGTCTACTGTAAAGACTGACTTAGGCTCTGTAAAGACCGATGTTAGTTCGATGAAATCGATGATCGAGCAGCTCCTACACAAAGCGAATACTCCTGCTCCTGCCCCTGTCCCTGCATCTGACAATTTCACAGCGGCGGATCGCATTGAGCTGGAAAAGATCAATCCTGCTATCTCTGGCCTTCAAGACAGGATAACAAAGATTGAAGACTTGATAGGTATCTCTGGCCAAGAAGACAGAGAACCTACCAACGCTACTGAATCAACCCATTCCTCCCCCAGTCATCATGAAAAAGAGGGGGAGAAGAGCGCTGAAGATCTCTTAAAGAGCGCTGAAGACCTTTCCCATGATGAATCTATCAGGGGAGAGAAGGATGCTGAAGAAACCACCGCTGGACCTCAGGGAGATGAAAACCCTGAGGAAACCGAGAAGCTCGCCTCTGTATCTGAGGGGGAGCAACTCGAAGAAGAAGCTGATAAAACCGAATCCGAAGCAGAAGATGATGAAGCCGTCGACATCCCTGATGATGAACCATCCTCTTCTCCAAAGAATGATGATGATGATGACGAAGATGACGATGACTTCTTTATCGTCAAACCTGCTCCGAAGATCAAAGTTCTTAAGGGAATCTCGATAAATGAACCTTCAGGGGAGCGGACAAAGACAAAGCCCTCAGCCTCTGGAGCTGAGAAAGGCAAAAGCAAAAGCATCGCTGAAGATGACAACCTGACGATCTTGCTTGAAAAGCCGGTTTGTCAGGTACACTAAACATCTCTCACTCCATCCCTCCTCTATCATATACTATCAGTTCTACTACCCAAGCCTATACACTTGAACCAATTCTCTCTATCTGATTCTACCCAAGTTCTTACTCGTAAGATCGCTGTGTTTCAGCTAGTCCTCTCCCCTGTTTGAGGATATCGCTGAAGGCTCCACAACTGCGACTTCACCAATAATACCAGCTGCTGCTGAAGAAATAATCCCAGTCTTAGATTTAATCTCTGAGACTGATGAACCGGAAGAACAACTACTCTCGCATAGAGGCGGACCTTCCTTAGCTCCTCAAAAGCTAAGTGAAGAGGATCAGAAAGAAGAGAGGAGATAATAAAGCGATTCGAGGATCAACGAATCATTCTGAGGCGTGATCAACTTCCTTCAGTTCCTCCAAAGTTCAGGATTTCCAAAAAGGAATACAAGGAACACCTCAGAGCTGAACGCCTAATCGCTGAAAGAAAGGAAGCTGAAGAAAATAACAGAGAATACGCCATCCAACTTTCTAAACGATCAATAAAAGACCCCAAGCTGAAAAGAGTTCTCATTGATGTTCAACGTCAGCTATGGGATGATGCTCAAGAGATCGTTAGAGAAAAGACTAAGGTCTCTGATACGACTTTGGAATGGGCTAAACAAATGCTGACCTATCGATCTAGACCATCCAAAATCATCAAGGCAAACATCAGAGGAAGACTGTACGCTGAAGTTCCTGTTGTTGAAGTGGATGTCTACAGAGATGACAAAACCAAGCAAACCTTCTATGCTGCTACCTTAGAAAACTTTGGTCTCTCTGAATGGTTAGAAACAAAATTAGCCATTCAGGGATCGCGCTCAAAGTTCAAAAGCCATGTCGAGAAGATCTTAAACAAACAGATCGACCTGCTTTCATCTGCTGTGGATATTCCTCCTACTCTTCCTCAACCAAGAAAAGTCTCTGATAAGAAAAAGAAAGCCTCTGGTTCAGGTCCTCATATTCGGAATGAAACGGGCATTGGTTTCTCTCGTGCTGAAATTGTTGGCCCTGATGCCGATCTCTCAATGCTTAACACCTCCCTACCACCTGGAGAAACATTCATTCCTGGCACAGTTGTAAGTGATCCCTATGGTATATTCTTTTTAGACTACTATGGAAATCATCACTTTCAACGTATCTCTGAGCTCCACATCGCTCCCATCGAACAACTCAGAGATCTCGTATACTGGTGTGAAGTCAGACGCGACATCAAAGCTAGACACCTGAAGCCCTTGATTTTTGAAGCAGCTCTGATCAAAAGAAAACAAGGTGTAACCGTCCCTGACTGGATGATTCCCACATCAAAGACCCTTGATGAACTTCTCATCAAGGAAGAACCCTTTACAAGCTGATATGATCGCCCTTCTCTCTATTGTATCAGTTATTCTTCTATACTTGTAATTTATTTCGCTTGTACTTGTAATCTTTCCAATTCTCTTTGTAACCTGATTCAAAGTTTTAAAGAAAGATTTCAGCGAATGTACTTTACTCCATCAGTACTTAAAAGATCCCAGAAAACAGTAAAAGGGACAAATATTTTATGAGTTCTTTTTATCCTTATGTTTTCATTAAATAGCAATTTTCTTTGTTGCTATGTCATAATCAAATAGGGGGAGATTGTTGATCCAAACCCTCAGTGATTTGATAATGACCCTCTCTTATACTTAGTGAAAATTGTAAGTAAACAATATGTATCAGAGTTTCACTATCGCTGATAAGTACTAAGATCTTACAGTACCGCTGATAGGAACTCTCGCTCTTTAAATTAAACATTCAGCGAACACTGTTCACCATTAATGCTCTGAGTCTGTTCAGTCATTATGATGATCGCTGATAAGTTAGTTGTTTACTTATGATCCCTGAAGACAAGTTTCACGTCAACAAAGGTTCTACGCTGAAGTCGAAGATCAAGCTCAAGAACCAGCGACAAGTCTCCTAATGAACTGATGCGGATCAGCGAAGACTCAGATTTGTCCACTCAACGTGAAGTATCAAGTACAAGACTTCAGCTATCGCTGAACTTTATCATTCACTGAATAGAAAATGATAATGCTCTGAATCAACGAAAGCTGATCATGAAGTCCTTCGTACAAAGTACTTTTGTCTTAACCCCCCTTGCACGACTCCGTACGAAATGTCAGAAAAGAACCTCCGACTGTCTGAACTCGTACAACCACTCTGATACTACACTGTTCATCCATGCGGCTACTAAGGTTGTCAACCAAGGTCAATGACATGCAACCAACCAGCTGATGACACGTGTAAAGTGTATACTGACTTGCATTAAATGCATGCAGTATATAAAGAGATGAACCCACTTCATTTGAAGTAACTTGCTAACTCTGGACAAGTTCAATCTCTTATCTCAAGATAGGTTATTATTAGTAATTTCCTTCTCTCTCTTAGTGCAAGAAACCTTAGTGTTCCAACTTGTTTAGATTTAGGTTTATCCTTAATCTTGTTTCCGCAACAAGCTGTAAATTGTTAATGATTTATCAATAAACAATTTAGAAAAGTAAAATATGTGTGTTTGTATTCAACCCCCCCCCCCCTTCTACAAACTTGTATAGGCCTTCGGGACCAACATCCTTTTCAAAGGTTAGGCGGTGTACGCCTCGTTCTTCCTTAATGGATGATACAGACTCGAAAATGGGGAATGTTGTGGATAAGGGAGCTGATAGCTTCATCCCCCAACAGATAGATAATACGGGAAATGTGCCTCTTGTGCCAGGCGAGGAAGGTACACACTCTAACCATTCCTCATGTTGAAGATGGGAGCATGGAATATTAGGGGCCTTAATGCCCGTATTAAACAGCGAGAGGTAAAGCATTTTACTCATTCTAACGCTCTCTCTTTGTGTGGTATTATTGAATCGCATGTTTCGGCCTAAAATCTTGATTTCGTTGCTTCTCAAGTTTTCGGATCGTGGCCTTAGATTTCGAATAATAGTGTTTGCATGCAAGGCACTCGTATTATTGTGGGTTGGGACTCAAGGATACTTGATGTTATGGTGATTGATTTTTCGGATCAAGTTATGCCATTGAAAGGTGTTCTTAAAGGGTTCAAATCGGGTTTTCTTTGTGTCTTTTATTTATGGAGCAAATAATCTTATCAATAGACGAGCTCTTTGGATTAGTCTATCTCAGTTTAAAACTTTGGTTGCCGATGATGCTTGGATGCTTATGGGGGACTTTAACTGTGTCCTTAAGCCGGATGAAACGGACGGGGGAATTTTACGGCGTGATATGGCGATGGGAGAGTTTATGGATTGTGTTGAGGAAATTGAGGTGTTTGATGCGAGAGCTACTGGTATTTTTTATACTTAGGCTCAAAATCCGATTCATGGAGGTGGCGTTTTTCGCAAATTGGATAGAATTATGGTTAATCCTTCGTTTAAAGAGTTGTTTGGTTGTGCTTCGGCTCAGTTCCTTCCTCGTGGTGTGTCGGACCATAGTCCGATGGTGGTCTCTATTATTGGAGGTTCTCGAAAAGGTAACTGGCCGTTTAAATTTAACAATTTTTTGACTAACCATCCGGAGTTTATTCAGGTAGTCAAATCGGTGTGGGAGGAACTGGTGATCGGTTCTCTCGCATTCAAAGTCACCTCTCGGTTAAAGAAATTAAAAAAACCGTTACGCTCTCTAAGGTCTTCTCATGGGAATTTAAGCAAGAGAGTCGATGTCTTACGTAAAGAGGTGGAAGAAATTCATAAGGTGGTTGATGTGATTCCTCATAACAACAGTTTAAATGAGGACTTGGCCCATGTGTTAATTGATTTTCAAGAAGCTCTCCAAGCTGAAGAAGAAGATTTTCGGCAGAAAGCCAAGGTTCGATGGCTTCGTGAAGGTGATTCTAACACGGCTTTTTCCATCGTACGGTTAAAGAAAAACGTAATCGGAACAGAATTGATTCGGTTGTGGATAGTTCGGGTAATGTAATTAGCGGTTCGGGAATGGAAGATGTTTTTGTTGAACATTTTCGTTCCATTATGGGACAAGTGGATGAGCTGGTGGTTCCTGATATTCCTTTGGATTTTTTTCCCTCGTACGCTTTTGATAGAAGACGCCAATTTTATGATTAGACCGATTACGAAAGATGAAGTAAAAAAGGCAATGTTTGCTATTGGAGATGATCGTGCACCTGGTTCTGATGGGTTTTCCTCGAAGTGTTTTAAGGCTTCGTGGGAGATTGTGGGTCTGGACGTAGAGCTTGCGGTCCAGGATTTCTTTTATAGAGGTCGCATGGCGAGAGAACTTAACCATACGGCTATATGCTTAATCCCAAAGGTTCCTAATGCTTCTCGGGTTACGGAATATAGACCAATCTCTTTGTGTACGGTTCTTTATAAATGCATTACAAATATTATATCTTGGCGCATTAAAGATTTTCTTGATCAGTTGGTCAGTCCGAACCAATCAGCTTTTATACCGGGTCGTCGGATCACTGATAATATTATGATGGCTCATGAGCTTCTTGTCGGTTATGGGAGGGATAATGGTCCTCCGAGCTGTTCGTTTAAAATTGATATTCAAAAGGCTTATGATTCAGTAGATTGGAGATTTCTATCTTTGGTATTGGCTAAAATGGGATTTCACCCAATCATGTGTCATTGGATTATGGAGGTTGTTACTACATCCTGCTATTCCTTGATTATTAATGGAGAGTCGCATGGGTTTTTTCAAGGGAGACGGGGATTGAGACAAGGATGTCCCCTCTCCTCTTTTCTTTTTACTTTGGTTATGGAAGCGTTCTCACAATTTCTTGCGAGAAGAACGGATGTCACTTCGGGGTTCCAATTCCATAGAGGTTGTTCTCGGATTTCGTTAACATGTCTTTGCTTTGCAGATGATTTGATGGTGTTCTCTAAAGGTGATGTTAATTTGGTCCTTGTTATAAAGAATGCTTTGGAGGATTTTGCTACGGCTTCCGGGTTAACACCAAGTATGGCGAAAAGTTCTATCTACTTTTCGAATGTTTCTGATGAAGTAAGAAATGGCATCGTTGAAATCCTCCCTTTTCAAACGGGTATGTTGCCTTTTCGATATTTGGGAGTGCCACTTTCTTCCAAGCGTCTTCGGGTGGCGGATTTTAGAGTTTTGGTGGCAAAGGTACGTGCTAGAATTGTCAATTGGAAATCCAAATGTTTATCTTTTGGTGGCCGGTTACAATTAATAAAATCGGTATTGGAGTCACTTCAACTATACTGGATGATGGTGTTCACTATTCCCGCGTCGGTTATTCATGACTTAGAAAAGATGTTTCGTGATTTCTTATGGGCTCATGGGAATTCTTCAAGAGGTCGAAATTATGTAGCATGGGATGAGGTTTGCCGTGCAAAGAAAGTGGGAGGTCTTGGTCTCAAACGTCTTGCTCTTTGGAACCGAGCTCTATTAGTGCCCCATATTTGGGATATACTTCGGAGACGGAACTCGATATGGGTTTCGTGGGTATATGCTTATCGTTTGAGGGATTCTCATTTTTGGTGTGTTACGCCTCTCTCTACATCCACATGGATTTGGCGCCGGTTACTTGCTATTAGAGAACATGCCCGACCTTTTTTCATGCATGTTATTGGCGACGGCTTCAAACGAACGCTTGGGAAGAAGCATGGTTGGATGTTGGGCCCTTATCGAAATATTTAACGTATCGTTTGATACATGCGGATGGTTTCTCTACGGTCACTAAGGTGGCGGAGGTAATTGCGGCGATTGGTGATGTTTGGCCGTTGAGTTGGTCACGTCGCTGTGATAGGCTTGCGGCTATTTCTGTCCCAACTTTGATTCATGGTGCAAAAGACCAAGTTATGTGGCTTAATAATAGACACCAACCATCTCGGTTTGCTATTTCGGAGGTTTGGAAGACTTTTGATGGACCATATCAAGAAGTTGAATGGCATAAATTCTGTTGGTTTTCAAATCATATTCCAAAGCATGGTTTCTGCTTATGGCTTGCTTTTCGGAAGCGTTTATTGATGCAAGATAGGATGGTACCTTGGAGACATGACACAGCTTCCCTTATTTGTTCGCTTTGCTCAGCAGGTATGGACTCTCATGATCACCTCTTTTTCACTTGTTCCTACTCGACGGCTATATGGAATGTAATTAAAGGGGAGATGAAAGCTTCGTTACCTTCCTCTTGGGAGGAAATCCTAACTGAAATTCAGCACCGTCGGTGGCATCCTGGAGAGACACGCACGAAGCTTTTGTTTGCGGCTGTCGTGTATTTTATTTGGCAAGAAAGGAATGCTCGCTTGTTTTCGGAGAAAAGAAGGTCGACTGCTGAGTTGATACTCGAGATAAAGAAGGTGGTTGTGATGCGTTTGGCAGGTTGTAGGAGGCTGTTGAACGCTAGGGTGGTGACTACTTGATGTTGCTTTGTGTTTCGTTTCCCTATGGTTTGGTGTTTGCGTGATCTGTGGTTCGATCCTCATTGGGTGGGTGGTCTTCGAATTTGGTTTTGCATGCGTGTTCTTTCGGTTTCGTTGACCTTGTTTTGGTTGTTTGTTTTACTTACTATTTGGTTTGCGTTGTTGCTTGTTGATTTAGTTTGGTTCTCTCCCTCTTTTTAGGGTCTGTCCTAATTTGTGGGTTGAGTTCTTTGGGAGGGAGTCCCTCACCATTTCATTGTATTTTTCCTTTTTTCTATATTGCCAGGAGTGCCGCCTCCTTTCCAAAAAAAACTCTAGGGTGTTTTCGTCCTTTATAATTTTCTTTGGTGTTCTATTAAAAATTGAATCGAAAAATATAATTTATCAACAAAATCAAATATATAACCCAACCCTTTCCCCTACCCAATCCTAAACCCACGTCGACGTCTTGCCAAGAACCCCCCCTTCTTGGAGAAAATGAACAACCATCACAGCCTCACCCCTACAACCAACGGCGCTCTAGTGAACCAACCCCCACCGCCCTTCGTGAATCACAACCATTCCCCCGAATCCCACATCCTGCAACGTGAATCCTAGCCATTCCCCTGCGCCATCGTCGACCCAACTCACACCGAGAACCATCTCTGGCGAAAAAAGAAACCACATAGATATCTCCGACAACCCTCCCCCTCATGTCATTTTCGACAACCCTCCCCCTCCCTTGACTAGCGCCATCTCCGGCCGAATAGGAAACCAAAGGAGCAAGAGTTCAGTTTGCAGTCGGCCATCTCCGGCCAAATAGGAAGCCACGACGACGATCGATCGACCATCTCCAATCGTGAAAACCCATCGATATGGACCAGAACCCCTAGAGATGATCGATCTAGAACCAGATCTGGAACCATTGATCTGGACCAGAACCTCCAGAGATAATCGATCCGGAACCATATCGATCTAGACCAGAACCTCTATAAGCTTTGCGTTTGTTAACCGATCTGAAACTACAAGGATGAAAATTTGTTATTCTTTTGTGGTTCTCATTTGATGCATTGAGACAAACCATATCAATTCTCTTTTAAGGCGCAATTAATGGGATTACATTGATTAAAAAAGATCAACGATTCAGATACATTTCTCACATGGTCTTTCGCCTATATCTATATATATATATATATATAGGGGATCCTTCTTTTAAGAACTTGATCATTTGTGAGATCTATGAGATCTAATATAGTTCATATACTCTTTTCTTTTCAAACAATGTTTTGCTTGCCATGAATAACAACATGCATATAATAAAACCCTTCATTATACATAAAAATGGTAAAACCCCTAAAACTTACCAAAATACACAAGTTATGTCAAAAACCATCAAATGAAAGAGCAAATTTACGAGAAGTTTTAGTGGTTAAAATAACAACGTTTTGACATGTATAATGTTTAAAAGATGTAGGAAGAACTCACAATGCTAGGTTTGGCAAAACCCCAAAAACCTAGAAATCTCTATAAATGAAGATGAACAATTGGTCTTGCACTTGAGGCTGAAGGGTGAAGTAGGTGAAGTGGTGAATGATAAATGGGTGGGAAATGAGCATTTAAAGCTCTGGTACTCGTGGGCGACATTGCCAAAAAACTTTGCCATGGCAATGTACAGAGACTGCCCTTTGATGCGACTTTGCCAGGGTTATAGTCGTAGGGCATTGTCGTCGGACCTGTACCGAGCTTCAAATTTCGACTTTTCACTCTTGAAACCCTCTCGGCACTCTTAGAGATCAAAAGCAACTAATCCTTACACAAGATCCATAATTTAGAAACCACAATTGAACACGGGGTGACTTTTTTCTTACCAAAAATTTCGGATGTTACAATTCACGCGACTTTGGCCGCAACATAAGGTCGTGGGTCAAGTTTTTGGCTCACACTTGTATTGACCATATTTTTCTATTTGTCCCCACTCTCATTAATACCCATATATATATTGGTGTTTTGTTATACAACCCAACCCATTGTTACAACTGTTTCAAGTTTCAACCCGATCTCAATTATCCATCAAATCTAGTGATTATGTTCTTTCATTTAGTAAAAGGAAGACTTTCACCTACGGTAATTTCTCTAGGAAATATGTTGCTAAATGGGTCATTTGTCACAAAACTGTCAAAGTTTGGTGGGTAAAATCTTGGTGGGAAATACAAATCAGTGACAAATTACTTATTGATTTGTGGGTGATCACTAGAACCATTGATATTTTGTGGGTGACTGTGATTACGGATGAAAATTTTCTTGAGTGATGTTCGTAGGTAAGAGTTATTGATTTTGTAGTATGTATATCTTGATTGTTCTTAATATAAATCGTTCATCATAATTAATTAACTTTAACCATCTTTCATAAATATTCAAACTATAATAAATGTACTCTCATCATTGCCATAAATATATCAATCGATCGGTTTGTATAGTTTGTAACGATTGCATGGTTTTGAGAAGTTGGCTTAACGTGAAAAGCGCGAGAAGTAGACCTCCTTGATCACTTTGAATCTCAAGCTCACCCATGAATTGTGTTCGGTGATTGATCTGGATTCTGGTGCAGATGCATTTTAACTCGGTGTATCTCATCATAATGTGCATCTAACGGTTGATAACAATTTTTCATGCTTGTCACCGAAACCAACTATATATGTGTGTGTGTGTGTGTGTGTCTTTTTATAATAAAGTAAAAAACGAAAAGAAAATTCTAAGATCCAAAACAAGAGGGTAAGGTGGTCCATCTCCACCATTTTTCATCTCTGGCAGTGGCAATTTAAGCTGCGAGGGATATGTAAACCACAAGCTAACTGTACCTTTTCTTACGCATCCCCAAGGGCCCCATCGTAATTTTACAATGCCTCTTTTCCGGTTGACTTCATCGACTCGTGTCTAAACCCGTTCGGTAAACTATAATATTTCTTAAACATGAACATGCATTTTCATCATATTTTTTAAATAAAAATATGGGAAAAGTTTAAAAAAACCACGATGTACTATTTCATTTTGAATTGTTAAGTCACCAAATTATTTTTTTGAACGAAAAAAACATTAAACTTTATCATTTTGAATGATCAAGTCTCTGAACTATTTTTTGAATGGAAAAACCACTAAAAGTTCTCACTTTGAATGAAAAAATTATTAAACTTTCTTATTTTAAATGATTAAATCCTTGAAGAAATTTTTTGAATAAATAAAATCATCGAAATTTCAAAAGTGGTTACGTACATCATTTTAACAAAAAAAAACTACATGTAACCGACTAGGAAGATTTTAAAGTAAAAAAAATCTAAATCAGTTTTACTGTTCTCAAACCCTATGCCATTCAAATCTTTTGCAAACAACGATATTTCTCCCCCTCGCCACTCCCCGTCGCCCCATCGTTGTCCACTATCCAGATCATCAATCAAGCTATTGACTCTGGTGTTTGTTTGAGGTTTGAATGACGCATAACTTGGGAACGGTAAAATTGATTTAAGTTTTTTTTTTACTTTAAAACATTTTTAGTCAATTACAGACAATTTTTAAAAGTTAAGTGATCTATATTTTAAAAAAAAGTTCAGAGACTTTATCATTCAAAATAAGAAAATTTAATGGGTTTTTCATCCAAAAAATAGTTTAGGGACTTAATCATTCAAAATGAGAAAGTTTAATGATTTTTTCATTTAAAAAAATATTTTAAGGACTTAATCATGCAAAATGAGATAGTTTGTTGGGTTTTTCTGAACTTCTCCCTAAAAATATAGATTTTCTATTTTGTATATGTTTTTTTTTATTTTAACTATTTCTTCGAAATTGAAATAGAACAGAAAAAAATACAAACTTATTCCTTCCGAAATCAAGATGATAATTATTTCATATTATTAATATTTAATAATGTTAATGCGAATATTTTAAGATAAAAATGTTGTTAGAAGTGAATATAGTTTTTTACGAAGACATGGCTTTGATTTTTTTATTTAAAAAGAATAATGAAAAAAACTGATAGGAAACATTTTAACATTAAATAATTTAAATTTTGGGTACGGTTTGTAAGGCCATGAGTACCCGTATCCTTTGAATCCTTGGCATCTCAACGCCACATCAGCTTTTCTCTCTTACCCTTTCAACCCTAAGGCCTTCCGTAGTGCTCCGTAGAAGCCCTCAAGCGCCACATCAGCTTTTCTCCTAACCCCCTCCTCAAGCCCTAAAGACCCGTAGCGCTCCGTAGAAGCACTCTTGCCACCTCATTTTTTTAATTCTTTTATTTATACATTTAATTATTTAACAACATAAAAATATTTATATATTTTTTAATAAATAAAAATAAGATAAATAATAAAAATAAAAATTCATATCATTCATTAAAAAATTAAAAATTACAAAATACAAAACACTACCAATTATGATATTTTTTAATTTGCTCTTTTCTCGCTACCGTAGCCATCAAAGCGGGGCCCGAAAGGTGATCATGCGGGATTATGAAAACTCGAAGTCTTTTTCAAATCGTTTTGCTCGTTCGATTTCTCGTTCGTGTTCCAACTTTTCTCGTTCGAGTTCGAGTTTTTTCATTTTGTACTCCATTGTATCATCAATCTTCTCGTTGAACGTCGTGAACAACTGAGTAATACTTTCGTTCGTATTCGACCCGCTCGTATTACTCGTTGATGTTTTTTTTGCCTTGTTTCTCCCGATGGGTCGTTGAAGTTGCTCGATGAAGTTGTCGTCATCGCCATCATTGGAAGGGTTGGTACGTTTTGAACCCCGCGATGAAGTTGTCGTCATCGTTGGAACGGCTCCCCATTTTGGACATTTTTTGAGGACTTTCCAAGCTTGTTCGTGAGTGAAAGCAAGCCCAGGTTGTGCTCGGTACCGTTCGTGTGCCGTTCGTGAAATGTCGGCCTCACTCATTCCGCTCCCTGTATTAGTGAGCAAGTTGTTGTAGATGCCGCCAAAAGAATTTATTCTTTTATTGAGGTCGTTGAACTTGGTGTTGAGTTGATGAGTTGTTCTATAATTGGCGCGACCCATTAAACTAAAGAACACTTGCCCGACACGGGTCCAAAAACTTTCTACATTTATGTAAATTCAAGTATAAGAATATTAACAAGAATAATAATAATATTAATAATATTAATAATAATAATAATAATAATAATAATAATAACAATAAAAATATTACCACCGGTTTGTGCGTTACCGATAACGGGGTCCTCCGAAACGTCAACCCACGCCGACATTAACGCGAGTTCCTCCTCTTTACTCCACATCTGTTTGGGGGCTCTATTTTCATATTATTTGTTTTTTCCTTTTCTCGTTGGTCTCGGGTTTGATGGTTCCGGGTTTGATGGTTGTGTGTAGATGGATTGTGGTGTGTGCGGGCTAGAATGTTGGGTTTCCGGAACAATGTCGTCGGCGAGATTGATTGCGGGTGAAGGAATATTGTAGTTGGCTGGAGTAAAACCTTGTTCAATCATACCGGGACGTGTAAGTTGGTAAGGAATTTGTTGCGGATATTGTTGGCGAAATTGTTGCGAAAATTGTTGCGGATATTGTTGCGAAAATTGTTGCGGATATTGTTGCGAAAATTGTGGCGGATTTTGTGGCGAAAATTGTTGCGAAAATTGTGGCGGAATTGGTTGCGAAAAGTGCGGATGATAACCTTGTTGTGCAAACGCTTGAAAACCAAGCTCCAGGTCTTCTTGCGGTTGCGGTGTATCCGGTCGGTTACGACGGAATGTAGGTGTTTTGTTTGGATTCATGATGAAATTTGAGAGAGTTTGAGAGAATTTGAGAGGGTTTAAGAGAGTTTGAGAGAGTTTTGTGTGAAAAATAATATGGGTTTGGATTAATATATATAGTGTGATTAAATTGAAAAAAAAAATTAAAAAAAAATAAATAAAAATATAGCCGTTGGATTTATTTATTTTCAAATTATTTATAAAAAAAAGCATCGGGTTGAACGGGTTTTGGAACCCGGGGCTGAACCCGAGCCCGAGCCCGCTCCCCCCCCCCCCCCCCACCCCCCCCACCCCGTAGCGCAACCCGCTCCGAGCCCGCCGAGCCCGCTCCGAGCCCGCATACGATATGGAAGGCCTAAAAGTGGAGTATCAGTACCCTTTGAACCCTTGCCACCTCATCCCTTTTAATTCTTTTATTTATACATTTAATTATTTAACAAAATAAAAATATTTATATATTTTTAATAAATAAAAATAAGATAAATAATAAAAATAAAAATTCATATCATTCATTAAAAAATTAAAAATTACAAAATACAAAACACTAAAAACTAATATTAAAAATTATGTAATTTTCTAATTCTCTCTTTCTTCGCTAAAGTAGCCCTCAAAATATCTCCCGTAAGGTGATCATGCGGGGCTATGAAAAACTCGAAGTCTTTATCAAATCGTTTTTCTAACTCGAGTTGCAACTGTCTTTCTTCGAGTTCAAGTTTTTTCATTTTGTACTCCATTGTACCCTCAATCTGCTCGTTGAACGAGCCTATGGTCGTCAACAACTGAGTAACACTTTCGTTCGTATTCGACCCGCTCGTATTACTCATTGATGTTTTTTTGCCTTGTTTCTCCCGATGGGTCGTTGAAGTTGCTCGACCTCATCGACCCGAACATCTTCATCGTCATCATCGGAAGGTTTGGTACGTTTTGAACCCCGGGATGAATTTGTCGACATCGTTGGAACCGTTGACCATTTTGGACATTTTTTAGGGCATCCCAAGCTTGTTCATGGGTGAAAGCAACCCCACATTCCGCTTGGTTCCGGTGGTGTGCCATTCGTAAAATATCGGCTTCACTCATTCCGCTTGATCTATTATAGAACAAGTTGTTGTAGATGCCGGCAAAAAACGTTATTTTCTTGTTGAGGCCGTTGAACTTGGTGTTCAGTTGATGCAATGATCTATAATCTTGGCGACCCATAGAATCATAGAACACCTTCGAGATTCGGTTCAAAAAACTGTCTACATTTATATAAATTCAAGTATAAGAATAATAACAAGAATATTAATAATAATAATAATAATAAAAATATTACCACCGGTTTGTGCGTTTCCGATAACGGGGTCCTCCGAAACGTCAACCCACGCCGACACTAACGCCACTTCCTCCTCTTTTGTCCACACCTGTCGTTTTTGCCTTGTTTCAAATTTTTTCTTTTTTCCTTTTTGCGTTGGTGTCGGGTTTGATGGTTCCGGGATTGATTGTTGTGTGGAGATCGATTGTGGTGTGTGCGGTTGTTGGGTTTCAAGAACAAAGTCGTCGTCGAGATTGATTGCGGGTTGAGAAAGTTGGTAATTGGCGGGAGTAAAACCTTGTTGAATCAAAGCAGGACATGTAAATTGATGAGCATACGGGTGTTGCGGAAGTTGTTGGAAACCAACGTTTGGGGACGGTTGCGGAACATAACCTTGTTGAGAAAACGGTTGTTGCGAAACCTAACCTTGTTGAGAAAACGGTTGTTGCGGAACCTAACCTTGTTGAGAAAACGCTTGGAAGCCAAGCTCCGGGTCTTGTTGCGGTGTATCCGGTCGGTTACGACGGGATGTAGGTGTGGTGTTTGGATTCATGATGAAATTTGAGAGAAATGGAAGAAGGTATTGAATTTGAGATAAATGGAAGAAGGTATTGAATTTGAGAGAATTTGGTGTAAAAAAATAAGATGTTTGGATTAATATATATAGTATGATTAATTTGAAGAAAAAAAATTAATTTTTTTTTTAAAACAAACTAGCCGTTCAACGGCATTTATTTCAAAAAATTTAAAAAAATTAAAAAAATAAATAAAATGGCAACGGGTATAGCGGGTTGGGGAACCCGGTAGCTGAACCCGCTAGCTACCCGGGCCCCCCGTATCGGAACCCGCTCGAAGCCGTGGCCTTACCCGCTCTCGGGTTCCCACCGGTACGCATGGCCTAATAATTGATTTTAAAGTAAAATAAATATTTTTCGAACAATATTTAAATATATATAAAAATAAACACTTATCGTTAAACGGAACAAGGCAGCTCATGTGTTTTTCTTACATGAAATCACAATCGCTTTTGTCCTAAGATAAATCACGTGCCATTCGCGTGCGTTATTATTATTATTATTTATTATGATTATTATTTATTATGATTATTATTATTTGAAATTAAATTTTGATAAATTTAAACCAAAAGTACAATACAGATACCACGAGTGATTGAAGTCTCACTGCCAATCAAATAGCACTATATTTTCACTCTATTTCTAATTCGATTCTTGTAATTTAAAATATAGTCCTAAGACTATTTTTTTTTTCAAAATTAGTTATAATGTTATACTAGGTAGCTATGACAAAAAAAATTGATGTATTCTGATAATTGTACATGATTTTTGTAATCGTTTCTAAAATCTTGATTTTATTAATGTGTTCTGCAGTCAAACTACAGAATTATACATGAGATGAAATTTAACATCCAAGTACTTTTGAGCGTAGTTGAAATGTCATATTCGATGAAGGCTAATTATATCACAATTAGGCATGTGCAATGGTCGGGTTCGGGCGGGGCGGGGCCCAAAACCCAACCCCCGATCGGATTTCGGGGTGGAGTGCAAGAACCCGAAACTCGTCCAATTAGAGGCTCGGATATCGGATTTCGGGTGGCCTGGATACCGTATTGGACCGGATCGGGTTGGGCTTCCATTCCAGCCAATGTTCTAAAAAACTCGTCACCCAATTACCTTTCCATATATTCTTGAACAAACAGAATTACAGAACCCAATTAGAACAACCTTTATCCATATATTTTCCATATATTCTTGAACAAACAGAACCCAATTAACTTTTCCATATAATCTTGAACAAAATCAATGTAACATTGTAACTTACCTGTGAACTGAAGAAATCAGAAACCAAAGAAGCAATCGAAACCTGTGAAGTGTGAACTGAAGAAATCAGAAACCAAAAACCGTTCACTGAACTGAAGAAGCAATCAAAAGTCGAAACCTAGGAAGCAAAGAAAAATCAAAACCTCAGTGTCGATGGAGCTGAGGAGTTCTGTGGAAGTCTCGAAATCGAAACCTCAGTACCTCAGTGTCAACTGTCGAATGTCGATGGAGTTCTGTCGGGTGGCCGGCCGACGTCCAGCGATGGAGTTCTGTCGGCCTCTAAAATCGATTTGGGTGGGTCGCTTTTAGGTTAGAACTCGAAGTCTGGAACTGAAGTCGAACAAAATAAGAAATCGATTTGGTAATTATATTGGTATTTGTATTTTATTTTTATAATTTTTTTAAACAAATCGGATATTCAGACGGGTCAGGTTGGTAAACCCCAAACCCAACCCGATCCTACTTATCCGTATAAAATTTCGGGGATCGGCCTGTCAGTAAATTCTGTTGTGAAATATGAATTATTAATTATTGAAGTAAATTCTGAAAAAAAAAAACAAGGGTCCCAGTAACTTGAATCACAAACCAACCAACCAACCACAAGTACCATCTTCAAATATAAAAGTTCCAAATTATGCCCAGTCAAACACTCCAAACTCTTTCCTCTCTGCCCATCTCCAATATTAACTTCTTTTAATATTTCAGTGCCCACATAATTTACTTATAAATCCCCTAAATATATAATACATCATTTTAATTATATTAATAATAAAAAAAATTATAAAAACATTTATACTTATGTCATTTATATAAATTTTTTTATTAAGTTAATAATAGAGTACATTTCTGTTTGGTCAAATGGGGTTTAGTGAAAAGTTAAAAAATGTGACATAAACTCTTATTAGTCTCAAAATCATTCTTATACTTTTTATTTTTCTCCAAAAATGATCCGATTAAATCTGTTTATTGTCTCTACTAGAGTGAAGAATATTTCAGTTGTTTCATCAAAACCATTTTTTTTTAAATTACATTATATTTTATTTTATGTTTTGTATTTTTTCTATCAAACAATTTTTCTCTCAACCTAAAATTTGTTGTGTTTTAAATAAAAAAACAATAGTGTTTATAGTTAGGGGCCGTTTATCTAATCACTTATCCGAGTAAGTGTTTATCGGTAAAATTCAACACTATCGCTCACTTCCCAGGTAAGATTTTAGTCCACAAAAATGGCATCGTATGCAACAATTTAGCCGGTAAGGGCTAATCGTGGTAAGAGTCGTCGCACTCACTTACCGGGTAAGACTCGGTCCTTGCTTCCACTCCTACAGGGTAAGATTTTTGGTCATTGCCATATTTATCCGGTAAACACTTACCCGAATAAGCATTTTGTAAACGGCCTCTTATTGAGGTTCATCTACAGAAACTTTGTAATTTTACAACCATGAGAAAATTAGTTGATACATATCACTTGACTTGGACACTTACAAGAGTTAATAGTTACCTAAGAAAAATCATTTAAAAACAATTTAGTTAACAAAACAATAATTACATTCTCTTGTTTACTCTTATTTTTCAAAGAGTAAATTGCATTTTTGATACATGTGGTTATGCGATTTCTTTGAAAGAAGTACCTGAACTTCAATAACTCAAATAGTGGTCCCTCAGTTATGCGATTTTGTTCCAAATCCAGTCCCTGGTCACTAACCTCGTTAAAAAGGCCAGTTAGTGCCAGGGGTAGTTTCGTCCATACCCCTTTCAGGTACTCATTTTAAAGAAATCCTATAACCACAGGTACCAAAAATGCAATTTACTATTTGTTATATTTTGATTTCAAAGTTACATTTCATACACCTGTAGTTATTTACTTAGTTTACATTATACCTTTTACTTTTCTAATTTTAATTTTACACCTTCATCATATTAACACATATAATCGTATATTAACTAAAATACGTTAAAAACACGTTTTAGTTTTAACAAGTTGCACCATTATAATCGTCTCATCGATACCTTCGAAATGAGCCCAATATTGAATGTTTTTTGATTTAATTATGTTAAAAAATATGTTTTAACATATCATATTAACATATATAATTACGTTAAAATATGTTAAGGAGTTCGATATATATATATATATATATACTAGTTATTTACCCGTTGTAATGCAGCGAGACGTATAATCCAAATAATTTGATGATTTAATCAATTAAATCAAAAAAAATTATATATTGGACCCATTTCGAAGGTATCGACGATAGATTGTAATGATGTAACTTGTTAAAATTAAAAATTATTTTTTAACGTATTTTAGTTAATATACGATTATATGTGTTAATATAATAAAAGTGTAACAAGTTAATTTGACGATTTAATCAATTATGTATGTTAATGTGATATGTAACAAGTCAATTATGCAATGCAGCGAGACGTATAATCCAAATAATTTGACGATTTAATCAATTAAATAAAAAATATTATATTTTGGGCTCATTTCGAAGGTATCGACGAGACGATTATAATGGTGTAACTTGTAAAAACTAAAAAACATTTTTAACGTAATTATGTATGTTAATGTGATATGTTAAAACGTATTTTTTTAACATATTTTAGTTAATATAAGATTATTATGTTAATGTGATAAGAGTGTAAAACAAAATTGAAAAAAATAAGAGATGTACCATAAATTAAATAATTAACTATAAGGGTATGAATTATAAATATTAAAAATATTTTTATGTAGTATATATGATATATAATAAAATAATTAAATAAAAAAATATTCAATATTGAGCTCATTTCGAAGGTATCGAAGAGACGAGTACAATGGTGTAACTTGTTAAAATTAAAACGTATTTTTAACGTATTTTAGTTAATATACGATTATATGTGTTAATATGTCAAATTAACTTGTTACACTTTTATTATATTAACACATATAATCGTATATTAACTAAAATACGTTAAAAATACTTTTTAAATTTTAACAAGTTACATCATTATAATCGTATCGTCGATACCTTCAAAATGAGCCAAATATAGAATATTTTTTTATTTAATTGATTAAATCATCAAATTATTTGGATTATACGTCTCACTGTGTTGGGTCACCAAGGATTTGAAATTGACTCACCGATGTTTTCCCTAAAACTCCTACTTAGAATATTTTAGTTTAGTTCTTTGAATGGCTTGTACAAAACAGCAACAGTTCGGTGAAGTCGAAGATCAACCGAAACTAAGCTTGAAGACTCTCTACTTGTGGAAAATAGAAGACTCTCGGCAACATTCAAACAAGTCATCACCACCGAAATTCCTTGACATTTCGGTGGCCTTCTCTCCACCGAATTTATAGGACAATTTCGGTGGCCTTCTTCCACCGAAGTGCATGGACAAATTCGGTGGCCTCATCCACCACCGATGACTCTTTCGGTGCTCCTCTCACCACCGAAATATACTTGTAATTTTGGTGGTCCTCTCACCACCGAAACATGCTTGCAATTTCGGTGAACTAGTCTTCTTTCCACCGAAGATTTCTCAATCTCGGTGGAAACCACTTCGGTGCTAAAAGCTCAAGACAGAAGATCATTTATTATGGGACAATATCCTCCAGCAGAGAAAAGTGACAGTTTGTCTCTTTATCCACTTTCAGTTAAGGTCCCTTTTATCTGCTCAAGCTACTCTGTCTGCACCTAGTGAAAAGTGACAAGGACTTCACAGTTCTCCTGAAGTCAACATTATCAGCATATGTGAAGATGACAAGTGTCCCAAGCATTTAATGCTTGGGCACTCCTTGGCACTATAAAAGGAGAAGTGCTCTTCATGCAATTCTCACGCTTTCAAGAAATTCTCTCAGTGCAAGAAACCTTCTTTTAAGCCTTAAAACTCAATAGCTATGCTCTAAGTGTTCTTAGTTATTTTGTTAGTATACTTTGTGTAAGATTGTTAGAATAGTTTATCTGTTCTTTTCCGCAACAGTCTTAAGTTTTCTATGTGTAATTCTTGTTGAAAGATTTTCAATAATAGAATTAAAATTGTGAAAATTTTGAGTATTGTATTCAACCCCCCCCCCCCCCCCCCCTTCTACAATACTTGGTTAGCCATCTGGGACTAACAAGTGGTATCAGAGCAGAAAGTTTAATTCCATAAACTTGATCTGCGATGGCTGCCTCCTCTTCCTCTACTGTTGAAAACTCTTTTCAAAATAACTTTTCTGAAAATGGCTCCATTTCAAAACCTCCTAAGTTCAATGCTAACAACTTCTCTTTGTGGAAAAGCCGCATGATGCTGTTCATGGAAGGAGTGGATACTAGATATCCAACCATTCTCCAAGAGGGACCCTTTATCCCCAGAGTTTGGGCTCGCTATGAAACGCAGAGGCCTGGTAAAGAAACCATGGAAAAAGATAATTCTGATGATTCCTCTGATGAAGAAAAATCTGCTGCTACTGGTCGTTACATTCTTAAAAATCCTAAGAAATATACTGATGAGGAAAAACGACTTGTGTCTCTTGATTCTAAAGTTAGAACTATCATTGCTCTCTCTCTTCCTGATGAAGTGTACCACTCTCTGGTAAATCTCTCTACTGCCAAAGAGATGTGGTCCACTCTGTGTGTTTTGTACGAAGGTACAAATGAAGTTAAAAAGAGCAGAAAAATTGGTTTTGTTAGAAAATATGAACTCTTTTCTTATGAGAAAGGAGAATCTCTCTCCATCTACTATAATCGCTTTAACAGTCTTCTTAATGACTTAAAGCTGTTAGGTAGAGTGTATGACAATGAGGAAGTCCTGTGCAAATTTATGGACTGTCTTCCCGATTTTTGGGAAAATATCTGTACTTGTATAAAGACAACCAAGGATCTTGATCATATGCCTCTTACTGTTCTTTATGGTACTCTTTTCAACTATGAGCAGACGAAGCTGCAAAGATATATAAAGAACTATTCTCTAGCTTTTCTTAGTGATTCTTCCAAAAAGTCTAAGTGTATTCCAAAAATCTCCTACCCATCTGATTCTGACCATGATAGTCAAGAAGATCCAAATGATCATTCAGAGGAAAATCTTAGTGATGCTGAGGATGAATGTGAAGAAACTTCTGTTAATATTTTATCTGATAAAATGGCCATGTTGGATGGGTATTCTAAATCCAAATCTCATATCTCTTCTAGAAAATCTAAGTTTGGTAGAAAATCATCCTCTTCTCTCTCCAAACATTCTTCTTTGGACATATCTAATGAGGAATGCTTTAACTGTGGTAAAAAGGGTCATTTTGCATCTGAGTGCAGAAGTAAACTTCTTGAAGGACCCAAAACTTCTTCCTCAGGCCGATTCTCCTCAAAATCGGGAAGATCCAAATATGATTCCCAAAAGTTCAACCAATCTTTCTCTTCTGCAGATTCTGACAGGGCTGAAAGATACAAGGAGAAATACAAGAGAGAAAAGGAAAGAAATGAAAGACTTGTCAGGAGAGGAAAGGGTCTGCCTGCTAAATCTTATGATTTGGCAGATGAACCCACATCTGAAAGCGAATGACTCCTCAACTGCTCTTGTATCAGCTAAGTGATTCTCCTCCTCACCACAGGTACATCCATTTCTATCTCTCTCTGATGCTGAAAAGATTGAAGCATTTAATTCTTTATCTATTGTCTTTAGATGATGCATCCTTCTCTTCCAACTCATGCAAAATATTTTCTAACTCTGTAAAAAGGAAAGTTTCTGTGTGCCGATTTTTTATTAAAAAGAAATCCTCCAATTTTTTAATAATACCTGTGTGACTTCCTCAACCGTTTTTCTTCCCAGATCTGTGTGTCTCAAAATGTCCAATTCAAGGGAAAAGATTTTGGTCCTCCCAAAATTTGAAAAAGGAATTTTAAGTGCTGCACCCCAAATCTTTGATTCCTCATCAAATTCTTTGAGGACATTTCTTTTAAAAAGTAAAATAAGGAAAAATATCACAATTCTAAAAGGATCTTTCCTCATAGAAAATTCTATATCTGTGGTGCTACTTTTCATTTTGCCAAAGACTGCCAGAAAGAAAGAACTGATCTAAAGTGACACCAACCCTTTTCTTCTAACCCAAAAGGACCCAACTTCAAAATGGGTACCAGGAAATTAAATTCTTTGTGATTGCAGATTTTGAGCTGGGCAGATGGATCTATGTGAACAAGTGAGAAAGTTGACAAAACCTTAGAATTCTTTACTCTCATGACATCATAAGCATGATGATGTCATCCTCATGACATCACCATCTCCAATCTCTTAAAATTCCATTTCTTTTCTAAACCTCACCACCGAAATTTTCCTTAACCACCGAACCAAAAATTCATCATCTTCCACCAAATATTCTTTTTCACCACCTTTTCTCTCTCCTCCATCAATCACTCCAAGACAATAACAATCCATTTTTTTGTGATGACACCCATCTCCACCGAAATCCCAAACCATGCAATCACCACCTCCTCTTTTCTATATTTTTCTTCCACAATTTCTCTATCTTGCTGCCGACACAAACCAAAACCATATCCCACCATACTTTACTTCCCATCATATGTTTTGCCTCCTCGATCGGTGGTACCCCTCAAATTCGGTGGAACCCTTCAAATTCGGTGGTGAAACCCTTCTAAATTCGGTACAATCCTTCAAACTCCTCGGTGGAATCCTCATACCGATCCACCACCGAGTCTACACCGACCCACACCGATTACACACCGAATCTCCACCGATCCACCACCTCAAATCCCACCACCGAATCCCCACCGATCTCTCCTCCTCAATAAGAATCTTTTTGACTCATGCTACCTACAGAAATTTCAGAGTCTTTCAAATGAATGTCAAAAGTGCCTTCCTCAATGAGGAACTTGCAGAGGAAGTCTATGTGAAACAACCTCCTGGCTTTGAAGACCCAACTCATCCAGACTATGTGTACCGACTAGACAAAGCTCTCTATGGTCTCAAGCAAGCTCTACGTGCTTGGTATGACACTCTTGCCAATTTTCTCTTAAAGAATGGATATTCCAGAGGAAGCTGCCAACTTCTTGGTGGCAAATTGGTAAGTTGGTCCAGCAAGAAACAAAACTCTGTGTCAACCTCTACTGCTGAGGCTGAATATGTAGCTGTGCTGAGATCCTGTGGATGAGAAATCAACTAAGGGACTCTGCTCAAATCTATTCCAAAGTCCCAATTCTGTGTGATAACTCAAGTGCAATAGCTATTGCAAATAATCCAGTTCTTCATTCCAGATCAAAGCACATAGATATCAGATATCATTATCAGATATCATTTCATCAGGGACCACATCTCCAAAGGTAACATTGAGCTTCACTTCATTCCTATAGATCTTCAGCTTGCCGACTTGTTCACCAAACCTCTAGATGAAACCAGGTTTAATTTCCTCATAAATGAACTTGGCATGTGTAATCTTCAATAACTATGTGTCCTAAGTTTCCACCGAATTCTCATCGGTGGACACTATTCTTCTCTCACAAATCTCCTCTCCTATCTAGAAACATAGGAAAGAACCCCTCCAAATGATGTCATCACCATGATCTCATCTCACCAAAGTTGTAGACCTCTACCATTTCCTCTACCGATTCTCTCCCCACCAATTTTATCTAGCTTCTCATATTGTAACACCTTAGGCATATCCCACATCGGCCGTGGACAGGAGAGATGCTGGGTATATTAGTAAACCTTGGCCTTACCAGACACAACGCGTTTTGGGGCCACAAGCATGCGGGTTCCTTGGGAACTCTGTGGTTAAGCGTGCTTGGGTGGGAGTAGTACCAGGATGGGTGACCTCCTGGGAAGTCCTTGCGAAGTCCTTGCCAGGTCGCCAAGAACAAAGCCGTGAGCCAGTGGGGCAAATCGGACAATATTGTGTCGTGGTAAGCGGGGTGTTACAAAATGGTATCAGAGCCACTCCTGTGCCGTTCGGGATGGTGGGGCAAACCTCATCGAGGACGATGAGTCCCTAAGGGGGGGTGTGTGTAACACCTTAGGCATATCCCACATCGGCCGTGGACAGGAGAGATGCTGGGTATATTAGTAAACCTTGGCCTTACCAGACACAACGCGTTTTGGGGCCACAAGCATGCGGGTTCCTTGGGAACTCTGTGGTTAAGCGTGCTTGGGTGGGAGTAGTACCAGGATGGGTGACCTCCTGGGAAGTCCTTGCGAAGTCCTTGCCAGGTCGCCAAGAACAAAGCCGTGAGCCAGTGGGGCAAATCGGACAATATTGTGTCGTGGTAAGCGGGGTGTTACACATATACTCTTCCTCTCACCTAACCCAACTTCCTATGTGTCATCTCCTCATCCCATCCCTTTTTCCATCTCTTTCACTCTTGGTTTGCAACCCATCTCTCCTTTCATAAAATCCACCCACTACAAACTCTTCTACAGATGTCACCCCAAATCCTCAAACTCAATCTTTTTGGGTCATCAAAATTGGAAGATGAAATTCCAATCTTTTCTTCACTTTGAAGATTTTCTCCATAATGCCTTAGAAGACTTTCTCCACACTCTGCTGAAGATGTCTTAGAAGTTTTCCGTCAACCTCTTCAAGAAATTACACCGAATTTTTGTCTAACTCTTGCAAATTTTCGGTGGGAATGATTTTTTTTAAAAAAAAAAAAAAATCCTACCGATTTTCCACCGAAAATAGGCAATTTTCGGTGGATACTCCTTCATTTTCGGTGGAAAAGCAAAAAAAAAAAAAAATCCTACCGATTTTTCACCGAAAATCCCACCGAAAATAAGCAATTTTCGGTGGATACTCCTTCATTTTCGATGGAAAAGCAAAAAAAAAAAAAAAAAATCTCTCCAGATTTTCCTACCGAAAATTGCCAATTTTCGGCCGATTTTTTCATTTACTCTTGGTGTTTTTCCTGCGTCGGCCGCTGAGGGGGAGAATTCATCTGAGGGGGAGCAACATCAACCCTCAGTACTCATATCCAGCGACCAACTTGAAAAAATGAGGAAATCGACGGACCGGTCAAGGGGGAGCACATCAGTCCGGGCGGATCTAACTGAGGGGGAGTAACACAAAGACCGACTGATCTAACTGAGGGGGAGCAAATAAAAGACAAGTTGATGATGCTAAACAGGAAAAGATGCCAAGATGCAACAGATGGGCAGATGCATCCTGAGGCTGATTCACTCAAACTCACCCTCCTCAAAGTTTGTCACCATAATGGGTTTGTCTCTTTCAAAAAATCACAAACTCATTTGGCTGAAAATCTTTTGGAGTAAGTGAATGACTTGAAGATTTGGAGCATATGAAGAAAAGCAAAGGTGCCTAAAAGATAATGTTCTCCAACAAATCAACAGGCTGCTGATCAAAATGAAGAATCCTCAAGTCAGACACAAGTTTCAACTCTCCTCTTCACAGATACAAGTAACATTTGTTTTGTTCATATTGTCTATACTTCCTTCCATTTTTTCATTCATTTGTACAGCTATATTGTTTTATTTTCTTCTCACTTGTAAATACTGTACATAGTATACACACTCATACAAAAAAAAAAGATACATACTCATACAAAAAGAAAAAGATCAAAAAGAACAAAAAGAATGGTCTATGTGAAAAGAACCCAAAAGAGTAAAAAGGGTCAAAAACGCACTTACTTTTATTTACTCTTGAATATTCTAAGATAAGGAGCTCAAATTCAAATAGGGGGAGATTGTTGGGTCACCAAGGATTTGAAATTGACTCACCGATGTTTTTCCTAAAACTCCTACTTATAATATTTTAGTTCAGTTCTTTGAATGGCTTGTACAAAACAGCAACAGTTCGGTGAAGTCGAAGATCAACCGAAACCAAGCTTGAAGACTCTCTACTTGTGGAAAATAGAAGACTCTCGGCAACATTCAAACAAGTCATCACCACCGAAATTCCTTGACATTTCGGTGGCCTTCTCTCCACCGAATTTATAGGACAATTTCGGTGGCCTTCTTCCACCGAAGTGCATGGACAAATTCGGTGGCCTCATCCACCACCGATGACTCTTTCGGTGCTCCTCTCACCACCGAAATATACTTGTAATTTCGGTGGTCCTCTCACCACCGAAACATGCTTGCAATTTCGGTGAACTAGTCTTCTTTCCACCGAAGATTTCTCAATCTCGGTGGAAACCACTTCGGTGCTAAAAGCTCAAGACAGAAGATCATTTATTATGGGACAATATCCTCCAGCAGAGAAAAGTGACAGTTTGTCTCTTTATCCACTTTCAGTTAAGGTCCCTTTTATTTGCTCAAGCTACTCTGTCTGCACCTAGTGAAAAGTGACAAGGACTTCACAGTTCTCCTGAAGTCAACATTATCAGCATATGTGAAGATGACAAGTGTCCCAAGCATTTAATGCTTGGGCACTCCTTGGCACTATAAAAGGAGAAGTGCTCTTCATGCAATTCTCACGCTTTCAAGAAATTCTCTCAGTGCAAGAAACCTTCTTTTAAGCCTTAAAACTCAATAGCTATGCTCTAAGTGTTCTTAGTTATTTTGTTAGTATACTTTGTGTAAGATTGTTAGAATAGTTTATCTGTTCTTTTCCGCAACAGTCTTAAGTTTTCTATGTGTAATTCTTGTTGAAAGATTTTCAATAATAGAATTAAAATTGTGAAAATTTTGAGTATTGTATTCAACCCCCCCTTCTACAATACTTGGTTAGCCATCTGGGACTAACACACTGCATTACAACGGGTAAATAACTAGTATATATATATATCGAACTCCTTAACATATTTTAACGTAAGTATGTATGTTAATATGATATGTTAACACATATTTTTTAACATAACTAAATCAAAAAACATTCAATATTTGGCTCATTTTGAAGGTATCGATTAGACGATTATAATGGTGTAACTTGTTAAAATTAAAACGTGTTTTTTTAACGTATTTTAGTTTATATACGATTATATGTGTTAATATGATGAAGGTGTAAAATTAAAATTAGAAAAATAAAAGGTATAAAGTAAACTAAGTAAATAATTACAGGGGTATGAAATGTAACTTTGAAATCAAAATATAACAAATAGTAAATTGCATTTTTGGTACCTGTGGTTATAGGATTTCTTTAAAATGAGTACCTGAAAGGGGTATGGACGAAACTACACCTGATACTAACTGGCCTTTTTAACGGGGTTAGTGACCAGGGATTGGATTTGAAACAAAATCGCATAACTCAGGGATCACTATTTGAGTTATTGAAGTTCAGGTACTTCTTTCAAAGAAATGGCATTACCACATGTACCAAAAATGCAATTTACTCTTTTTCAAATAATGTTAGGGGAATGCTTTAATTTTCACTCTTGGTTGACTTTTAATCCCCTATTTATCGGTTTTACTTATTTTAACTCTAAATGGCTTCTGCTTTTACTTTCAAAATATAACTATTTTCATTACCAATTATATATTTTTGTAAATTTGATTATTTGTCTAAAACTCAAAAAAGAGAGGTTTTACCAAGCATTGGAAAACTAATTTTTACAGTTTTAAATAAAACTAATCCTTTTTAGTTGGGTTTGGTATGCAGATGGGCTGATGAGACAAAAAAGTGAGATAAATAGGTGAAATAATTGTAGAAGATATTAAGCATTTAATTTGATACGGATAATTTAGTAATTTGCCAATATTGTCTTATCATATTCATATCTCCTTGAATCTTTGTTTCATCTATTTTGTTGTGAGGAAAAACTCTATTGTTATATCACTTGATTCTGTTATGTATCGGTCTATATGACGAGTAAAACTTTAGACAACAAGTTTTTATTCTATCATGTTCCATGTTACAAAACACCCTATCCATGTCCAAACTATTTGTGTGTGTCGGTGCCTTTCATGCCCAACTCCTTTTGGTTGTATCTTGAGCATGTGGCCGTTAGGTTGGTTTTCATTAAATCGTGTATGAATAAAGTCATCTTTGTGAATTAATTTGTCTATATAAATTGAAAAAGGTTTTTTTTTTGTTTTAAATGGTTTTCAATAGATGGACCATGTGTGTTGTTGTAAAAGGATGGGCATATTTGGAAGGAAAAAAAACTTGACTTTGTACGTAAACGCCTCATATACGTTTATTTAATAAGTCACGTTATACATCATTAAATCACTACGAAACAATCATATATAATCAACTGAATAAATTATAAGTCTCAAAGCTCATTAATCTGCTAACAAACGGACCCTTAACTAGTGATGGAAACGGGGCGGGTATTAGGCGGGGAATGCACGCCCCATCCCCGACCCCAACCCCGTTTTATAACCCCATCCCCGACCCCGACCCGTCTAATCCCCGACGGGTACGGGGAACCCGTTGGGTACCCGTTTAGAGAAATAAAATTATATTTATTGAAAAGCAAAAGAGAGTTTTTTAATTTTAAAACAAATAAATAAACCTCAAATTTCAAAAACATATAATGATATATCAACCACGTGTAATCGTACCTCATGACAAATTTTAAAATATAAAATTACTAAGCAACAAAAAAATAAACTAATTAAATTATATATAAAACAAATATATCGAGTATTATTAGGGGCAAGTAGTACCATCCCCGACCCCAACCCCGAGCCTGAAACCGCTTCGGGTATGAAAAACAATACTCATCCCCGCCCCCATTACCCGTGGGTACCCGATCTGACGGGTAAATTGTCCATCAGTACCCTTAACCAGCAACTTAATATTATTGTTGTATCTCGCTCGAACAAAATTTCGACCCGAAAATGTATGGGCATGAAATATAACATTTTAAAAAACAAATTTTAATGATATAAAATGATTAAATTGTTTTTTGAATAAATTGAAAAAATAAAGAAGAAGAATTTATCAAGAATGCATCATCCTGCCGTTTGGATGTTTGTCTGTTTCTCTCTAAACATTTAGAGAGAGAAAGATTTGAGTATTCTTTCCATTTTCATGGATAATAAAGACTACACCCCTCTAACCACATCCCCAAATCTAATTCATTTCTTTTAAGTTTTAACCCACCATGGACCTCCACACTCCACCACCCACCGCCACCGCCACCACCACCGTCAAAACCCCGGATCTTGAAACGGAAACACCTCAATCAAATACTATAACAAAGCAACTTCCACCACCTTTAACCAATGGTCTCCTCAAACGCCACAAGCCTCTCCACCACCACCCACCGCCACCGCTAGTTGCTTATAAAGAATGCCTCAAGAACCACGCCGCCACCATGGGCGGTCACGCCGTCGACGGATGCGGCGAGTTCATGCCGTCGCCGACATCATCACCAACTTACCCTACATCGCTAAAATGCGCCGCTTGTGGATGCCACAGGAATTTTCACCGTCGTGAGCCGGAGGAATCACCTTATCTCAACCACCCACCTATACAACACCTCATTGAGTACCAACCCCACCACCGCCACCACCCTCCACCTCCACCTCTACAACCCCTACCACCACCACCCGCAGCCGGAGCCAACAGTAACTCCCCCGGAAACTCCCCATCTCCGCCGCCGATCTCCTCCTCCTACTACCCATCAGCACCACACATGCTCCTCGCACTCTCCGCCGGATTATCAGCTCCACCGGCCGAAACCCACCTCCACAACCACCACCCCACCACCGCCGGCGCCGCCGTGGGCTTAAATTCTAACGGAAAAAAGCGATTCCGGACGAAATTCACACAAGATCAGAAAGAGAAAATGCACGAAATTGCAGAAAGAGTTGGGTGGAAGATGCAGAAACGAGATGAAGAGATGATAATCGGATTCTGCAACCAAATCGGTGTCGATAAAAGTGTTTTCAAAGTCTGGATGCATAACAACAAAACCACTTTTGGAAACAAGAAGGATTTAACTAACGACAACAATGGCAACGGTTGTTCTGGCGACGGCATTGATTTCATTATTTCAAGAAACAACCACCATGACGCCGCCGTAAACAACCGTCAGGAGCAACTCCACCTTCATAACAACAACGATAGTTTTAGCACCGGTGGGAATGTGATTTGCACCAAAGGTTCATCATCATCTTCTTAAATCTTTTTTTAAAATTTCTTGATTATGGATGTTAATTAATTAATTAAGTAAGTATGTGTTTAGAGATAACATTTCCAGAAAATAGATGAGTTCTGGTGTTGGTTTAATTACCTAATTACTTATATTAGAAGTTAATTAATTAATGATTGTTTGGTTATAATAAATTATGATGATTCTCGTACTTTGATGAGGATCACAATCATGAGATTATCCAAATTAGAATTAGGACCAATCCCGTAATACTAGGTTTCTAATCTATATTTAATAATCAAAATTAAGTCAAATTTTTAATTGTTAATTTTCACAAAATTACATGTAAAATATTGTTTTTGCTTATTTAAATAGTTTTATTCTCAATTATTAATCATTATACTTTTTAGTCATCGTATCTTATATTTTGAGAAAACTACAAATTTGGTCCCTGTGGTTTATCTAATATAACACTTTTTAGTCCCTCTAGTTTCAAAATTGTAAGATGGCCACCGTGATTTGTAAAAACGTTTGGATTTAGTCCTTTCTTTTAATGGCCGTTAAAGATTTTCGATAAATGAAGGTCGTTTTTGTTTTTTTCCCGATTTTTTGTCTTTTAATCAATCAAAATTCTATGAATCCAATCTTAGGATTAACTTTGGTTGGTAAAAAAAACAAAAGAATTGATAAAAGAATGAAAATGTTCCTCATTTAACGCTTTTTTTGTGGTCGTTAGGAGGGACTATAATGCAAATGTTTTTGCAAACAACTATAGCCATTTTTTCAAAACTACATGGACGAAATGTGTTATTATCGATAAACTACAAGGACCCAATTTGCAGTTTACTTTATATTTAATTAAATAAAAAATTTTATTCCCTCAAGTGAGTTAAAATTGCTATTTTGGTTCTTGTTTTATGAAATTACGATTTTCATTCCTAGTGTTACAATTCATTGTTGTATTCATGTTTATGATATATAATTCATTGTTATTTTAATTCTTATGATATACAATTTATTGATGTTTTCGTCTTTGCGGTTTATAATTCAATGTTCTTTTCATTCTTATGATTTACAATTTATGTCGTTTTTGCCTCTTGTATATAATGATATGAATTAGCTTGGGAACGGAAATAACAGTGAATTATAAACCATATAAATCTTGAAATCGTATGGACAAGAGTCGCGATTTTAAGGAAATATAGGGAAAAAACATAATTCACTCTTTAGTGTTTTTTTTTTTGAAAAGAATTCAGTCTTTAGTTTAGTAACTATATCATTTAGAAGATATTAATTATAATATTAATATATATTGGAATTTGAAGGCAGCTTTATATCGCAATCTCACTTACTACTTTACTAAAATAAGCACTTTATCTTTTATCTTATCTCCATCCCCAACAAATTCATCTTATTTTATTATTATTTAATTTAATAAAACCATTATTTGTTAATTTTTATTGATAGCTTCTCTAAGAGCATCTCCAACGGCTTCCCCAAAATGGGGAAAATGGAGAAAATGGAGATTTTTGGTTAATATTTTGCTCCAACAGTTTCTCCAAAACTATCCTCAAAATAAATAAAGTTGGAGAGAGAAAGTTTTTTTTCTTCAAATATGGAGATCACTCTAAAAATGATTACCAAGTGAGAGAACCAATAGAAAACTTTGAAAATAAATATGTAGAGAGAGAAATAATATTTTAATACATAAATGAAATATTTTAATATTTTAATTAATGTTGGATTCTCCAAAATAGGAAATCTGTTAGAAATGAATGTATTTTTATTTGGAAATTTTGGCTTTTGCATCTCCATTTTAATTTTTTTTGAGGAATCTGTTAGAGATGCTTTAATAGTTTAGCTATAATTTTATAAAACAATACTACAAGTTGTATAAAATATATAAAATTAAAAACTACATTTAAATTCAACAATTTTTTAAAATAATTATATTATTAAAATATTTTGTATTTAATTCACTTCCATATACTTTTTTGAAATAAAGTGATATAAAAAATGGAAAAAGTCATTTCTATCTACTAGCATTAGGTTTTAGAGAAAATTCTCTAAACATAAAGTTTTTTTTTATTATTTTAGAGAATAACATGGATAATTTATTTAAACAAAATATTAATCTATTTTATTTTTCAATTTTAGTGAATTCATTGGAGATGTTCTAACATATTTCACTTGGGAAAAGCTAGTGTACTTATTTAGAATATATATCTTTATTTATATTATTGTATGCGGTTTTAGGTTGAGCTATTTTGTCTTTAAAAAAATATTATTCTAAATAATACGTTATGGCATCATGGTTTGCTTTCATCGTCGTGTTAACCACAGTGGTTTTTCTCTAAGGCTAATTTTCGTTGTAACACATTATGGCATGTCATTGTGCGTTATGGCACGTTATTTTTTCATTCTAAAAACATATAACTTAGGGGATAAATGCTAATTTAATACGACATCTGGGACTTAATTAAACATTAAAATTAAATAAACCCTGAATAAGCAAATAATTACTCTCATTCCCATACATAAAAATTGAAATAAGTAGTGAGTAGAGACTAAGAGATTTGAGTTTATACTCTTTATATCATTTCTTAAAAGTTCGATGTATTTTATACACGGTTGAGTTTCAGTGAGAAGTTGACATTTGCGTGAGAAACATGAGACCTGGCTATCAACCGTTTGATGAGAAATGGACGCACATTAGGATGAGATGCACCGAGATTTACCGGATCAATTTTCTCAAATCCGCAATTCATGGGAGGGCATTTAATTAAAAGTGATCAACGGTTTAGATCCACTTTTCACGCTTCTCACGTTAACCTCAATTTCTCACACGATATTTCGCCATTCAATATAAATTGATTTTCTCTCTTTTAGCTTTATAACTTTATATGAATTTATTGTTATACGAGATTATTCAAAGAGTAAGACAAATAACCGTATATATATATATACACACATATATATATATACATATGTACTTATACATATGTCTTGGAAAACATTATAATGTCATTGTAACTCGTAAGGTTTAAGATTTGAAAGAAAAATAAATACGGCCAAACCGCATACTTTAAATATAGCATAACGGTTCTTCTGCTTCAAAAATTGTATTAAAAGTTTTTTTTAATCAATACATATATTACATACAAAGTCCGTGCATTCTAAATATAGCTTTTCCTGAATTTATATGCGTCACATTTTTTTTGTTGCAACGGTGTATATTATTTAAAATGTATCTATAAGTAGGGTATTCATCCAAACCATTAAAGTGTATAAACCACATACACCGTACTGCACCACAAAATGCGGTTTAGAACTTTTGCGGTGTGATTTGCATTTTTACCAAACACACTATATGATGCGGATTATCAAACCACGGTTAAAACCGCACTTTTTATATCTTATATATTTTTAGTTTTATGTATAACGTATATTTTTTAGAATAAATTAGTATTTATGTAATATTTACTTTGATAAATTAACTTTAGTTTGAAGTTTATTTTTCTATTTTTTTTGGATTGTACGCATAAATTGCGATATAGAGAAAGCGCACAACACCACAATTTGTGTTGCGGTATGAGGTTTATGCGGTTCGGTTTCCGGTTTAGGAAAATGCGCATATGTGGTTTGTGGTTTTGCTCCAAAAGTGTAACAACCCACACCAAAAGCTATCTCTTTAATTCAAAACGCCAAAAATGACTCAACGTAGTCACACTATCCATATTACAAACTAGGTTTGCGGAAATAACCCTAACTACAGCTGAGAACATAACTATAAAACAAAAAGGAAAGTCTTCTAATCCTTCTATTCGCAAACTCCGCCTCACGTCTTGCCAAACTTCTAAACGAGCTTTCGACTACCTGCTTACCTGAAAAGGTTTTAGTTTTGAAAAACGAGGGTTAGACCATGAGGTCTAGTGAGTTCCATGCTCACCAGGTCACACCATAAACATCACAATTTATAAAATAGTTATGAAAGAGTTTATACAAAATCATAACAAGCACGCTTAAAATGATTTGCACACAATGACACATGCTACTGACACAAGCTATAGTCACACACACCGTGACAGCGCAATTGGGCACACACCGCCCATATATGAAACAAATTCATATATATATAACTATTATGGGACACACCCCCCATTTCACACCAACGCCAGAGCACGCTCACACACATTTAAATCATACATTCCGCCACACACTTACTCTTCGCTTCATAATTAAAAACAGTTGATATGTACACAATTAAATACATGTACAAATAATCACATTTGTATAAGATTTGGGTTTAGAAAAACTCACCTAAAGTCCTTATTAGGAATTATTACCCGCAACCAATTGTCTCTACTCGCACCTACATGTGGACCCAACACACAATACAAGATAAGACTCTGACACACTCGAATTTTACTAACTTGAAAAGTCTCAGCCGAAGGTACCCGGGTTCCGGATCCAATCGGCCCCAACCACTAAATTTCGGATCCGTTGGATTCCGGATCATTCGGCCTACACACTACATTCCGGATCCATTGGATTCCGGATTCATTCGGCCCAAACACTTATTCCGGATCCATTGGAGTCCAAAATCAACACTAGATCCTTAATGGATTCCGGGTCCATGGCGACCTCCGGGTTACATTTCGGATCATACCCCATTCCGGATCCCATCGGGGATTCCGGATCCTACGGTCCACTCACCCTTTTCCGGATCCCATTTGGGGCTTCCGGATTCCTACATCGGCCCCCACTAAACTTCCGGATATTTGAGGAATTCCGGATCCTTATGGTTCCGGGTCTTATCACGTTCCGGGTCTCAACATATTCCGGTCCCTATGGTTCCGGATCCAAACACATTCCGGTTCCTTTGGGTTCCGGATTCCATTGGTTCCGGTTCCTAAAGGTTCTGGTTCCAATGGTTCCGGTTCATGCGAACCCTGAAACAATTTTGATTTAACTCGACCACTTTTCACGCAAATCTTTTCCGGTGTTTAACCACTAGCATAGGGAAGAGTCAATACCGATTATCTTAGCATCTAACCCATTCAGTTTCAACCCACACAAAAGGGAGAACACACACACATCCTCCAATTCTTTTCTTACGAGATGAATAACTCAAATCAGAAACTGTCCCATTAAACCTTAGATTAGAACACAGAGGAGAAAGGATTGAAGATTACCTTGCTAGATTCTTCACACAAATTGGAGAATTCCAATCGTCTTCACCCTTGATGCACTCGCACTCACTATCGCACCTAGCCACACACACACAGCTTCTTGAGAGATTTAGAATCCCTAGGGTTTTTCACCCCTTTTATACCTTACCACAATCACACTAACTTTTCCCCTTTTCACACTTTTCACCTCAAAACTCGCTTTTAATCACAATAAGAACACGGTTATTACATCATCCTCCCCTCAAAATAATTCCGTCCTCGGAATTCCATCTTCGAACAAATGAGAAAAAATTGTTCCTCAAATTTCTAACCTTGCGATCTACAATCGCCAACGGTTTCTTCACATAACCCAACTTTTCGTCCACACGAGTGTCTTCTAACAATACGACCATGCCTTCCTCGGCCAAGCACTTCCTAAGATTCGACACGGGAAATGTCGAATGAACTCCCCGAAGTTCCTCGGGAAACTTCAGCTTATACGCCACCTCACCTACACGCTCGGTGATGGCGAACGACCCGACATACCCGAGTCTTAGTTCCCCTTTCTTTCCAAACACACGTCTTTTCACGACGAGACTTTAAACATCACACTGTCTCCTACTTGTAATTCGATCAATCTCCTCCTTTTCTCACATAACCCTGTGGCGGTCTAGAGCCACCCTTAACTTCCCGTGAACTTGGTTGACTTATCGACGGTCAACCGCACGACTCCCGATCTCACCAACTGCCTCTCCTTACGATACAACTTTATTCTCGAAAGAATCTCATATAACTGCACATGCCGATTTTTTTTGCTTCTCTAACGATTCTATTGCTCCCACATGCATAATCCTTCAACAACCTGCCGTATCCCAACAAATCTTCACACTTTCGGTCAACTATAAAGCGTACCTCTAACAATTATTGTACCATAACTAAGGCGCCTCAAGCCAACTGCACACAATGTTGTCCACACACCTGGACGCACAGTATTGAAACGAATTAAGATTTTCACTCACAACTTCGCCTCCGTGTCAAAACAGATTTACAAAAGGTTAGCGCCACGACAACATGAACTCCTTATTAGGATAACGAACATTCAGTCCACCAACTTAGCACAAGATCAACCTCGAGTATCATCTTAACCCACAGTTGTGATTCTCTTTAACAGATAACACACAATTCTACAATCACGTTCCCCAACACAATACACGTCTAAGACATATAGCACTTTCTCACCTGAATTTTGTTGACTACGATCCATCGATAATCACACTTCACACGCTTTCACCACAACATCACCCCCACACTATGCAGAGCTAAAAAGGTAAGAAACCTCCACACTCTAACATCTGAAGTACCCACCAATCCAAACAAAATTAATCCTGAAAACACATATTCGAATTCTCATAGCATCCAACAGTTGTCCATCAGGAAGGAGCAACCACGCTCACACAATACTATTCCCATAGCTTAATGCTGGGCGACAAGCTCGATTGGAACATTTCCCTCACTACTACCATATCTCATCCAATGGTCCTTCAGTCCACGTACTACTTTCAACTTCCTTCTCAAGTCATAAAACGTAAAGCCAAGGAGTAACTCACTAGAAGGTGCACACTTTAGACCAACCATGCAAGCTAACTTCCCTCGACCCTTGAATCATCACATCCACGCCTGTCCTCTTTCCTACACTCCCGTAAGGAGTTCATTTATCTGCTACTGACACTCTGAAAACGTTGCTTCTCATCTTCTGTGTCACTTGCCACTCTTTGTACTTCCAGCTTACTCACTTAATTAAACACATCATCCTCATTCCCCCAGACTAGTGTGGAACACTTCGCGTCCAACAAAGACCACTCCATACACGCATTTGCAGCGGTTAATATGCCTAACCAACAGTTTCACTACCTCTCAAACAATCAACTAAGTTATTCCGATGTAACTTCCAATGCTCGAAGCCTCCACACACTTCTCGTTTCCCCGAACGAGATTTAACCCACTTCTTTGAATTTCCTTTACATACAAGGATTAGCTCAACATTCCCAAGGATTTCGTATCTACCACTAAACATCATATCTAACCACTCCAACCTCTTCACAAGAGTACACAATTTCCTTCTTAGCTAGCCACCAACTTCCACCTCAGTACTTATTCTCAGATGACAATACTACACGCCACTCAAACATCTATGCATCTCAACACACATAATTTGCCACATTTGAATAACTTACTAGCAAATCCCGAGCAAAGGCTTCCACTTACGCTCATCCTATATCGACACCAACCCACCACTTAACCCCACAGGAACTCCTTACCATCAACGACTCGCATGCCCACTTCATATAAGTTACCACCAACTTATCCGCACAACCACTACACACTAGAGGTACAAACCCCTCGGTTACTTGTATGCACACTAGGCCTTGCCTTTTCCATGCCAAACACAAGTTAAATTATAATCTCACGACTTTTCCTTCCTCCAATCTAGATGAACCACAAATTATGACCGTCTACTTCACTCGATCGGGTCTTTATCTCCAGTCTACTCTTCGAGATTCACACGAGGCACGCTCAAATAAATCAAACGATGAGATGCCCCCTTGCAGACCAACATAATCCACGTGTCCCTCATGAGTTATGCTAACTACCTCATCCACAATGAAACATCACTCCCAAAGGAATGATCACCTATCCAACTATCAATTCTCCACTTTCAGAATACTCACAAAAGGCGGTCCAACCTCTTGCCAGATACACACCTTTCCCAACCGACCTCTTATCTCCGCACATACACCCGACAAAACAATCACACCAGGGTTACCTTCTTCCAATCCCAATCTCCCGACAACGATCTCAAAATCGACGTTGACTTCAACATCGCGCCCGACATGAAGATGATGTTTCAACGGTGCCTCTGACAACGAGAACATCCACCGAAACCTAATTCTTTCCACTCATCATAACTAACTTTGTGCCCCACAGTCCTCACATGCTTGAGCCACAAGACCTACTCGACAAATAGCCTAAACACCATGCCACCTCAACTCCGGCTCCATGTCGATACCATTTCATTACCATACTACCACGCTACCTTTCGAAGTATTTTGCCTACCTCGAAATCACCCGGGACACACACCCCGCCGTCAGTCACATGTCAAATTACCCCACAAGAGCAAAGACTACCATAATACAAACATCTCTAAAGTCAAATACTGAGGCTACAGCTATTCGCCGCCCTTCCCTAAAAGGAAACATCAAGGTCACGAATCGACCATCGACAACTCAACCGCATATTTCCCACTCTCGAATTTTCCACACCCTTAAGTGCGATCTTCCACACTACCTCGCGAGTTCCTAGCCTTCATGCATGACGACACAATGATGTAAATCGTTTTACACACTTGAGATACATCGTAAAACAAGGTTTGACATGCATGACATAACACCTCCAATAAGAATAGCCACACACACATCGATCTTGAGGATCGCTCACACGCAACACATGATGTCTTCCAACCTTGTCCATCAATCGAAAGTGTATTCGCTAAAACTCTTTTCATGCAAATTTTCAAAATACGACAAAATCACCCACACTGAGAGAGTCGGTCGACTCTCATACTCGCTGATATGACAACATCGTGTCCACACTGACTCTGCTTACAAAACCACGTGATCAAATGTTTTATGGTTTCCACAACAAAGGTTAACTCACTAGCAAAAGAGATGAAATAAGTCGCTATTTCTCCAAATTCAAAATTTATCACACAATGTAAATAAAAGTGTCTTTTCCTTCAAACACACGCTTGAACGTGCCCCCCTCATTTTTAAATCCAGGATGTACGAAGAACACACACACATGCATGATATGAAGGACTCATGTAACTTGTTTGAACATACAATGCATGACTCACTTAACATTGAAGGCTATTCGCTCAAGCAAGATCATCCTTTGACATTCACAACAAATCAACACCGGTGCTCTACTTCCGACCAACCCTCAGGTTTCTCACATTTGCAACAACCTTTGGTACCGGTGTCTTCCCCCACACTCTCGTATGCTCCAACTTCACAGTTACCGCTTGATGACTGACTTGCAAAACATACGGCTTCACCTCGACCCCAAATGGTTAACCAACAATAGCCCTCGCTCATTTATCCTTGCCTCAAACTACCGATCCACACACATCTATCATTTCCCAACCACCCCTTGCCACTCTTACACTGACCAGAGAGTAAGAGGGTACACCTATACTACCCGATCCTTGAGTTGAAACTCTCAAGATCTCAATTCACCGACATCGGGAACTCCCAGAATGAAGACTCGTCAGGAATTAGGAGCTCACCTCCAACCAATTACTCTTACTTTCATAACCCTAAAGATTCTATCTCACACGAACACCCACCAAACATTCGAACAATACTCCTTCTAGATAGCGTCATCAATCACACCAAGAATAATCTGCACAACACACCAAACCGTTGCCATCATGACAAGGTTAAAACTTTACACACTATCGTTACTCTCCACACACTAACCACCACACTCCACACACTACCAATATCAGAACAACGGTATTCAAGCACACCCATGCACCTATAAATTTATAATGACATTGGCTAGATGTGATTTGAATTTACCTTACCACAGAGTCCTCACTACCATCGTCCTAAATTCTCGGTGATTAAGGTCTTCCCTAGAGGCTTCCTATGTCTCAGTTGTGTCTTCCTACTCCAGAGTTTAAGTTTAGGCCCATCCGGTCACCTAAATCCCTTAAACTAGCGCTCTGATACAAACTGTAACAACCCGCACCAAACAATCATGCCAAAAGCTATCTCTTTAATTCAAAACGCCAAAAATGGCTCAACGTAGTCACACTATCCATATTACAATCTGGGTTTGCGGAAATAACCCTAACTACAGCTGAGAACATAACTATAAAACAAAAAGGAAAGTCTTCTAATCCTTCTATTCGCAAACTCCGCCTCACGTCTTGCCAAACTTCTAAACGAGCTTTCGACTACCTGCTTACCTGAAAAGGTTTTAGTTTTGAAAAGCGAGGGTTAGACCATGAGGTCTAGTGAGTTACCTCAACACCAGGTCACACCATAAACATCACAATTTATAAAATAGTTATGAAAGTGTTTATACAAAATCATAACAATCATGCTTAAAATGATTTGCACACAATGACACATGCTACTGGCACACGCTATAGTCACACACATCGTGACAGCGCAATAGGGCACACACAGCCCATATATGAAATAAATATATATATATATATATAACTATTATGGGACACCCCCCCCCCATTTCATACCAACGCCAGAGCACGTTCACACACACTTAAATCATACATTCCGCCACACACTTACTCTTCGCTTCATAATTAAAAGCAGTTGATATGTACACAATTAAATACATGTACAAATAATCACACTTGTATAAGATTTGGGTTTAGAAAAACTCACCTAAAGTCCTTGTTAGGAATTCTTACCCGCAACCAATTGTCTCTACTCGCACCTACATGTGGACCCAACACACAATACCAGATAAGACTCTGACACACTCGAATTTTACTAACTTGAAAAGTCTCAGCCGAAGGTACCCGGGTTCCGGATCCAATCGGCCCCAACCACTAAATTTCGGATCCGTTGGATTCCGGATCATTCGGCCCACACACTAATTCCGGATCCATTGGGTTCCATATTCATTTGGCCCAAACACTTATTCCGGATCCATTGGAGTCCAAAATCAACACCAGATCCTTAATGGATTCCGGGTCCATGGCGACCTCCGGGTTACATTCCGGATCATACCCCATTTCAGATCCCATCGGGGATTCCGGATCCTACGGTCCACTCACCCTTTTTCGGATTCCATTTGGGGCTTCCGGATTCCTACATCGGCCCACACTAAACTTTCGGATATTTGAGGAATTCCGGATCCTTATGGTTCTGGGTCTTATCACGTTCCGGGTCTCAACATATTCCGGTCCCTATGGTTCCGGATCCAAACACATTCCGGTTCCTTTGGGTTCCAGATTCCATTGGTTCCGGTTCCTAAAGGTTCCGATTCCTGCGAACCCTGAAACAATTTCGATTTAACTCGACCACTTTTCACGCAAATCTTTTCCGGTGTTTAATGATAACGCCACCTTTTGGCGTTATTTTCGGTTCTCAAACCAATGAGATTGGCTTGTGTTCATGCAAAAAGGCGAAGTTTTACGGTTTATTGGGTGAAATGTGCAGGTAATCTAAAAGGAAGACAAACTTCGAGAAAAGAAGCGGAAAAGAGCCCAAAACGAGTCCCCAAACCGCGGCCCAAACCGTGGCACACACTGTTCCATGCCGCGACACACTGTTCCATGCCGCGGAAAACTGTTCCCAAACCGCGGCCCAAACCGCGACACACACTGTTCCACGCCACCGCACGGTTTGGCGCGCGGTTTACAAACCGCGGCACAAACCGCGGTACACACGGTTTTGGCGTTTTTAAGGCTGATTTTTCAGATTTTAGGTTATTATCGCAATACCAGTTTTCGAGACACGACGACAGCAACTTAGGGGGCGATTTAGGGAGACATTCCACGCTTTTTGGAGCGACGATAGAGGAGAGATCGAGGAGGAAGTCACGACGTGAAGCGGATTAGAGCCGAGAGAAGGGAGTTCACTATTACGTTTATTTCGTTCATAATCATTATGTTTACATTCATCGTTTCCATACTTTCTCTTGCGTTTGTATCCACCACCGACATGAACTAATCTTTTCATGTGGGGGTTGGAATGAATTTGGTTTTTAGCGTATAAACATGTGACTCGAGACTTTTATCAGTTTTTCCTTGTTTAATGAAGCATGTGATTTTGTTCTTAATGCTTGTGTGAATCTGGCCAATTTACATTTGATTTGTTGTTAGCAATTAAGTTCTAGAGAATTGATTGTTACTTAGAACTAGGAATTGCATGCCTAAGGTGAGAAATTGGTGATAGAGATATACCAAATAAGCCTTAGTCCTAATTGAACCATTTAGGTTGAGATCGAGAGATAAAATCTATACGTTCGAAATAAATCTTGCGCTTAATGTGTTTTGAAATCCATAGGTCGAGATCGAGAGATAAAACTTGTCCTTTTTCAAAATAAAACCCGTTGTTGCTCGAGAGAGAACAACTGTGATTTTAGAGATTGAGTATTCATTAAGGGGATTAACCGGTAATCGTTAGAAGTCGAGTGTTCGTACGTGAAAACCTTAAGATTTCCAACCCTCAACTGTTTTCTCTATCTGAAGTTTCCTAAGTTATTTGCTGTTCCGTTTGTGATTTTCTTATTGCGATTAATTAGTTTAATACCAACCATCTTCCAATTAAAACAGTTCAGTTAATAGAGTTTATAGTAATTGTGATACTTAGTTCCTAGTTCCCTGTGATTTGATACTCGTACTTTCTAAGTACTATTACTTGACTTCGACCCGTACACTTGCGGTTAGACTTAGGGGGGGTGATACCCGCCTATCAAGTTTTTGGCGCCGTTGCCGGGGAACTAGTTGCAACTGATAGCACTACCAGCTATAGACGCTATTATATTGAGCATTTTTATTTTCTGTTATCTTATCACTTTCAGTTTCTGGATTACTGATTTTGTTACTTTCTTTTCAAGGACTAATTGGTTTATGCCAAGGAAGACCCGAGGGAAGGAAATCGAGCCACTTGATCCGGAGATCGAAAGAACCGCCCGCCTTTTGCGAAAAGCATCTAAAGCGCAAAGACAGTTAAAGATGGGTGACGAAATGCCCGTCAATAGACCACCTGGCAACAATCCTCCGCCTCCTCCGACGAGAGTTCCGATGCGGTCATTTGCCAATCCAAACATGGCAACCGCACGGGTAGGCATCCAACCGCCTGCCACTGCAGTGAATTACTTCGAGATCAAACCGAGCACCATCGTGATGGTGCAACAAAATCAATATGGAGGAGCACCGACCGAAGACCCTCATGCACATCTCCGTGCATTCGAGAGGATTTGCAGCACCTTCAAGATTAATGGCATGAACGAGGATGCCGTCAAGTTAAGATTGTTCAGCTTCTCACTCAAGGGGAGAGCTGAAATCTGGATAGAGAGTTTACCAGTGGATCAGATCACCACCTGGGCCGACCTGAAGGCCGCATTTCTTCAGAAATTCTTCCCCCGGGAAGAACCGCTCAATTAATGGCCGACATCACTCATTTTGCGCAATGGGAGCAAGAGACCTTATACGAAGCTTGGTAGCGTTACAAAGATATGATCACAAAGTGCCCTCATCATTGGTTGCACGGATGGGTCATAATCCAGACATTCTATAGTGGACTTCACCCACAGTTCAAAAACGATATCACTGCCGCATCGGGTGGAGCATTGATGGATAAAACTTATGAAGAAGCATGCAAGCTGATCGAGAACTTGGCCGAACACAACTTCTTTACTCCACGATCAGCTGTAAGAAGAGTCGCGAGCATTCAAGAATCGGATGAGCTGAAAGAACTAAAGGCTCAACTAGCTTTTATCACGAACCACTTGAAGGGAAGTAATCCGGAAGCACCTGAACAAGTGCAATTTTTGCAAAACCGGAACAATCAAACGAGGAACGACCCGTTCTCCAATACATATAACGAAGGGTGGAAGAAACACCCCAATTTTTCATGGAGTCAACCCGGTCAACAACAAGGTAACTTTTCTAACTCTTCTAATTCTTCTCATACTAATAATGTGTACCGTCCTCCAGGTTTCAACCAAAGGAATGAAGGACCATCCGTAGAGAAGAAACCGGGGATGGAAGATATGATGATGAAGTTTATGGCAAAGATGGACAGCACGGTTGGAGAGTTGGCGAGCACGGTAAAGGCGGCCACTGATCAGAACACCGCATCCATCAAGATCTTGGAGAGACAGGTGGGGCAAATTTCTGAAGCCCTACAAAACCGACCTCCCGGCGCATTCCCAAGTATGACTGAAAAGAAACCAAGAGAGGAGTGTAATGCCATTTACCTGAGAAGTGGCAAGGAGCTGATTGGAAACCCAACACGAGAATCGTCATCAAAAGAGATCGAGCAAGATGTAGAGATCATTGACATAGATGAGTTGGAGGCTGATAAAGAGTTCGTGATGAAGGAGAACCCGGAGATTGAAGAGAGAAAGAAGAGTGAAGCGACGAAACCAAAGCAACCACCGGTCAAGCCGGTGGTACCGAGAGTGCCTTATCCGAGCAGACTTAAATCACATAAGGATGATGTTAATTTTTCTAAATTTCTTGATATATTTAAAAAGTTGCATATTAACATTCCTTTTGCAGATGCCTTGGCACAAATGCCCTCCTACGCGAAATTCATGAAGGAGATTCTATCTAAGAAGAGAGCAATCGATCACCAATCCACCGTTGCACTTACTAAGGAGTGCAGCGCAATTATTCAGAACAAGCTTCCCCCGAAGCTCAAAGATCCAGGGAGTTTTTCAATCCCTATTCAAATTGGGGGGTTTTCTTTTGATAAGGTATTATGCGATTTAGGAGCTAGTATTAATTTAATGCCTTTATCTGTTTTCAGGAAACTGGGATTGGGAGAAGTGCAGCCGACGTACATGACGCTCAAGCTCGCGGATCGATCGATCGTGTACCCGTATGGAGTGGTAGAAGATGTGCTAATCAAGGTAGGCAAGTTTTACTTTCCGGTCGACTTCGTGGTGCTGGACATCGATGAAGACATAGAGGTCCCGTTGATATTGGGACGATCATTTCTGGCCACGAGTAGAGCAATAATTGACATGGAGGAAGGAGAAATGACGTTAAGAGTTGGTGGTGAGAGAGAGGTGTTCAAGATGTTCGAGAAGGTGAGAGGTCGCAGTGAAGAGGGATCCGGAACTGGTAAAGGAAAACCGGATGAGGAAGAATCCGCGGAGAATCGCAAGTGTGGGCGAGCCGAGTCCGCGGATACCGAGCCGAGTTGAGAACCACATAGTCGTGCCACGACTTTAAATACGGCGCTGGGTGGGAGGCAACCCACCAAGGTTTGCGTTTTCTTTTACTTTCGGCGTTTTTGAGTGAATTTATTTACAAAAAAAAATCGAACAGAGACATACGCGACTTGTTCCGCGACTTGCAAGCCGCGTGGAAAGTCGCGAGGTCCCCTGTTTGGCTTTCCGTTTCTTGCTTGGTGTGTTTCGTTTCCTTGTTTTCTTTCGCTTTCTGTTTTGTTTTCTTTTGCGTTTGCATTCCCCTTCTCAGTCTTCTCCGATGTTTTCCAACGGGGCGTTCCAATCTTCCAAGAGAATCTTCGCTATCCGGGCAAACAGGTACGTTCTAACTCCGTAGGTAACGAGTGGTGTATGATGTTATGTTTCTTAGTAGCTACGAGATGCAACAAACCTAAGTTTCACTTAGGTTTGGGGTGCCTCATCTTTTTAACATCTACACACTTACTTTTTAATCCTGTGCAAACCTCGGTTTCACCGAGGTTTGGGATTGGCTTTGTTTGACAAACCTAGGCCACGGCCTAGGTTTGGGGTGGCCATGTTTCGAAAATGCGAGAATAGCTCTTTGATGCTTGTGCTTAATGTCATGCCTTACCTGTCTGACACCTGTAATAACCGCACAACGATACTTGTTTAGTATCGCCTATGCCGACACTTGCACATTGGGGACAATGTGTGGGTAAGGTTTGGGGTTGCCCAATCGGGCCCACGTTATGCACGTAGATTTCCTGCACTTCTGAGTATCTAGATCACTTTAGCTAAATTTTTTGTTTTGAATGATTGAGACCGACCATTGTAGGAAGAATCTTGTGATAGTGACGTGACCATTAGGGAAGGACCGGGAAAGGACATGACTAGGGACATTAGTGGAGACCACCCAATAGTGAGTTTTGGGCCAAAAAGACGTCTTTCATTTCGAGGGATTCATACACCTAATTCGCATACACTTTTCGAGTTCCTTGTCGTGAATATAGAATGATCTCGCTATATTATTGCATTGAGTATCAAAGACGACCATCGGGATATTGGGTAAGGGTATAGTAGACCATATCGTGTGGACCTTGAGAGATGATTCCAGGCATTGTGTGTTTGTTTTAACCTGTGTTTAGCTATCACACCGTTTTACCCATTTGTGTGTTTCCATAACCCAGTTTGCAGCCAAACACTCACCCTTTTCTTTTCTAAACCCACCAAGAAACCCTAGCCAAAAGCCTTAGCCAACTCTGATCCGAAAGTGTGTCAATCAGAAGCAGTACAGGCCAGTTATGAAATAGGAAGAAAAGAGGGCCAATGTAGCCCCAATTTGAATAAAGAGGACCAATGAAGTCCCAACTTAATTTTTTTTTTATAGAAAATACAAAAAGAAAATAAATACAGTATTTAGATAGTATATATAGCAGTTAAATAAGAGAGTCAAAGCGACTCCAGTAGTGGTAAAGAGGGCCAAAAAGATAGAATGTGAAGCACAAAAGTTCAAACTTGCTAATGATTGACACACCGAGAATTTTTGATCCTTTTACCCTTCGTTTCTTAACCATAACCCTAGCCCCGTTACAACCCTTGTAAAGACCTGGATGATCTTCTGGAAAACGTGATTAGTGTTTATGACCACCGTTACTGATATTCCCTGTCTTGCTACTTGATTCTTTCTGAGATCAATTTTTTTGGACACTTGTGCATCTTTCTTTAGAGTTGTCATGTGATTATTGAGTATTCTTGCACATAAATTCCTATACATGACAACATGTGCGATAACCTAGGTTCGAGTGCAATGAGAGTATCCTGTGAGGTAGGGTCGAGGCGAAATGTTTTCCCTAGTATGTTTGGACCTAGTACAACCTTAATGGAATCGGCGATGTCACGAGTTCAACTCACAATGGAAGGCCATATATCAAACGGAATAAGGATGAGGCGAGAGTAAAATAGGCATTCACGAGTATGGGAAATCACCAGTGCATCACTTGGTACCGATTGGGAATTGTGCAGTTATCATTTCACTGATGTGTGCTTTTAGTCTATTTTATCGCTAATTTGCTTGGGGACAAGCAACGCTCGGTTTGGGGTTGTTGATAACGCCACCTTTTGGCGTTATTTTCGGTTCTCAAACCAATGAGATTGGCTTGTGTTCCTGCAAAAAGGCGAAGTTTTACGGTTTATTGAGTGAAATGTGCAGGTAATCTAAAAGGAAGACAAACTTCGAGAAAAGAAGCGGAAAAGAGCCCAAAACGAGTCCCAAACGAAGCCAACGGAAGCCCGAGATCCAAGTCCAAAACCGTGGCACACAGTTCCCAAACCGCGGCCCAAACCGTGGCACACACTGTTCCATGCCGCGGCACACTGTTCCATGCCGCGGCACACTGTTCCATGCCGCGGCACACTGTTCCCAAACCGCGACCCAAACCGCGACACATACTGTTCCACGCCACCGCGCGGTTTACAAACCGTGGCACAAACCGCGGCACACACGGTTTTGGCGTTTTTAAGGCTGATTTTTCAGATTTTAGGTTATTATCGCGATACCAGTTTTCGAGACACGACGGCAGCAGCTTAGGGGGCGATTTTGGGAGACATTCCACGCTTTTTGGAGCGACGATAGAGGAGAGATCGAGGAGGAAGTCACGACGTGAAGCGGATTAGAGCCGAGAGAAGGGAGTTCACTATTACGTTTATTTCGTTCATAATCATTATGTTTACATTCATCGTTTCCATACTTTCTCTTGCGTTTGTATCCACCACCGACATGAACTAATCTTTTCATGTTGGGGGTTGGAATGAATTTGATTTTTAGCGTATAAACATGTGACTCGAGACTTTTATCAGTTTTTCCTTGTTTAATGAAGCATGTGATTTTGTTCTTAATGCTTGTGTGAATCTAGCCAATTTACATTTGATTTGTTGTTAGCAATTAAGTTCTAGAGAATTGATTGTTACTTAGAACTAGGAATTGCATGCCTAAGGTGAGAAATTGGTGATAGAGATATACTAAGTAAGCCTTAGTCCTAATTGAACCATTTAGGTTGAGATCGAGAGATAAAATCTATACGTTCGAAATAAATCTTGCGCTTAATGTGTTTTGAAATCCATAGGCCGAGATCGAGAGATAAAACCTGTCCTTTTTCAAAATAAAACCCGTTGTTGCTCGAGAGAGAACAACGGTGATTTTAGAGATTGGGTATTCATTAAGGGGATTAACTGGTAATCGTTAGAAGTCGAGTGTTCGTACGTGAAAACCTTAAGATTTCCAACCCTCAACTGTTTTCTCTATCTGAAGTTTCCTAAGTTATTTGCTGTTCCGTTTGTGATTTTCTTATTGCGATTAATTAGTTTAATACCAACCATCTTCCAATTTCAACAGTTCAGTTAATAGAGTTTATAGTAATTGTGATACTTAGTTCCTAGTTCCCTGTGATTCGATACTCGTACTTTCTAAGTACTATTACTTGACTTTGACCCGTACACTTGCAGTTAGATTTAGGGGGGTGATACCCGCCTATCATTTAACCATTAGCACATGGAAGAGTCAATACCGATTATCTTAGCATCTAACCCATTCAATTTCAACCCACACAAAAAGGAGAACACACACAGCCTCCAATTCTTTTCTTGCGAGATGAATAACTTAAATCAGAAACTATCCCATTAAACCTTAGATTAGAACACAGAGGAGAAAGGATTGAAGATTACCTTGCTAGATGATTCTTCACACAAATTGGAGAATTCCAATCGTCTTCACCCTTGATGCACTTGCACTCACTATCGCACCTAGCCGCACACACACAACTTCCTGAGAGATTTAGAATCCCTAGGGTTTTTCACCCCTTTTATACCTTACCACAATCACACTAACTTTTCCCTTTTTCACACTTTTCACCCCAAAACTCGCTTTTAATCACAATAAGAACACGGTTATTACAAAAAAAGGTCTCCTTTCTATATGAAAGACGATGATTTGGCTTTGGAGCCTCCTAGAGTCCTGCTTAGCTTCAAATACGAGTCAAGAACAAAAGAAGGGGATCGCCACAATTAAGAAGCAAGTTAAAAGTAGTTGTATAGAAGACTTTATGTTATGAAAAAACCCAGGAAAAAATTTACTGAAGTAACCCGACCAATAAAGGCTTTCTTAATCAAACAATCATATATAACTAAATTATAGTTCTCATTGATCTAATTAAACCGTTAACAAATAAGCACTTAGAAATTGTATTATGTTATACTAGCTGTGTAACACCCCGTTTCCCAATTTACGTGATTTAACTGTCTCTTTTGGGGTTGAGTTAATTTTTGGGTCGTTATGTACGTGTTCAGGAATCTAGGGGCCAGTTTATCAATTTTGTAAGATGAGGGTGTGTTTTGGCATGTATGTAAAGGGGATGGAAACCCTAAACACCCTCATTTGCAGCCATTTGTTTCTATAGCAAAGAAGAGAGAAAAGAGAAAGGGATTTTCGGAGTTCTTGTGAGCTGCTGTGAAAGACCGACCGATTCTCCTTCGTTAACCGTTGGATCGTCGTGAAATTTGGACAGCGACTTCACGACCCTCTAATCTACATTCTGACCGGAGGGATTTGGCATCGGAGTTCCCAGTAGAGAGAACCAAGTGTCCGAAGTTGCTGTGAAAGGGATTTTCGGAGTTCTTGTGAGCTGCTGTGAAAGATCGACCGATTCTCCTTCGTTAACCGTTGGATCGTCGTGAAATTTGGACAGCGACTTCACGACCCTCTAATCTACATTCTGACCGGAGGGATTTGGCATCGGAGTTCCCAGTAGAGAGAACCAAGTGTCCGAAGTTGCTATATTTTCCAGGCGAAAGATTTGGTGATTTTGGAAGATTCAAGTTGTGAAAGGTTCTAGGAGGATTGTTGTTCGCGGTCTAGAATTGCAAGGTATGTGTATTATGTTTAGAAATCAATAGAAATGGGGTGTATGAAATGGGATGTTTGGCAAAGTTTTATGGTATTTGGACTATCCTAGCTATGTCATTTCGGGATGAGAGTTGGGATAGAATTAGAGTTCCATTTTTGGGCTTGTTATGATATGTGTATGTATGAATGTTATAGGTGGTACGAGGTGATTATTATACACTGTGAAGTACTTGGTAATTGACATCTTGACAGGTGAGTACTCTACCTATATTATGTAAGTTATGTGTATGTAGTTGGATTGCATGTGTGATTATGTGTATGTTGGCTTTGCCAAAGGAAAGAGTACCTATGGTGGTAGTAATACCCCTAGGGAATATGTTATGTATGAAGAGGCCTGGTACCAGTGTCTAGTTATGACCTTCCTTATTGGCTTTGTGCCTTAAGGAATGGAAGGATGTTACATGTATGTGATTGCTATGTTTATGCGAGTATGTATGCATGATGATATGTGGTATAGGTGCGTGCTCACTAAGCGAAAGCTTACCCCGTTGTTATTCATCTTTTAGTGGCAGGTACATCTTCGAAGAATAAAGGAAAGGCTCCAGCTTGAAGCTTTTGGATTTGCGGCAGCTCAGCAGCTTATATTTTCTTTTGATGAACGATAGTTTTGGATTCTCTAAGCTTTTCAGTTGAATATTGTTTGTCTCAAACTTATTGGTTTTAAGTTGCAAACTTGTACTCTTTTCTATAAGATTATGGGATTTTATCTAAATGTTTTAATTACAAATCTTCCGCTGTATTTTAAGGTTACTTTCCGTTAAATGAGTGTTTTAAAGATAAGGGATGTTACAGTTGGTATCAGAGCCTTGGTTTAAGGGATTCGGGCATTCACAAGTGGTGAGTGTTTGAACTTAAACCCAAGTGCTCAAGTTTTCAAATAAGTAACCTTTAAAAAAAAACCGTTTCGTGTAAGAAAATGGTTTATAAGGAAAGGGTGTTTTAAAAGAAAAAGTTTTCACGGCTGAGCTGCGGTCCAGAGCATCAATACGGGGGTGAGCACACTATTCCATATTAGGATTTATGATAAAGCATGTTCAGTTTTGTGAAAGACCAGTTTTATAACTGTATTGGATGAGTAATTATGTTTATGTATGCTAGATATGGTCAATGTGACAAGGTTATGATTTCAAGTATGTTTTGTTGATGCATAATGTGAATTAGAATTAGAATTAGAATATGATTATAATGTTTATATGATAAGTGGTAGATATGGAAAATGTTGTGATATATATGTTAAAGGTACCAACTAAGCTGGGAATTGGAACCTTAGTGACGGTGTTGAGTCTAAACATGGAGGGTGTAATTATAATGGTATAAGGGCCCATACCATTGCAATTACATTGTACATGCCGGGACTTGATATAGTTGCAAAAGAATTCTATGAACCAGACAAGGTTGAGGGTTGGGTAGTAACATGCTAGAAAGGGATTTTGTTAAGAGAGTATAAGCAGAAGGTTTCTAAGGAGCATGTTAGAAAGAAAGACAACTAAGCTAGGACCTCTGGACTATGCTAGGAGTTTGCTCAGGGGGGGGGGATGTAGATGAATTATTCTAAAGTATCATGTTTATGTATCAGAATGGTGAACACTAGAAGGCAAGGCAAGAGACCGATTATTGAAGAGGATCAGGAAATTCCTGATCTGAGAGGTGTGATCGCTGCTGAGGTCGGGGAGGTTCTTCACGAGTTACTCCCAAGTCTCTTTGAGCAGGTAAAGCAGGAACTGGCTAATGAAATTCGTAGTCAGGTAGAGGCAGCTGTGGCCAGCAGGGCCAGTGGATCAGGGGGCTTGTCAGGCGTACAACCACGGGGGACAAGCTACAGAGATTTCTCGGCCTGTCAGCCGCCACAGTTTGAGGGGCAGAAGGACCCCGTAACCAGCACTCGTTGGATAGCTGAGGTGGAGGGTGCTTTCCGCACCAGTTTTTGTACCGAGGAAGTCAAGGTTCGCTACGCATCGAACCTTCTGAGGAAGGCAACGAAAGACTGGTGGAACCTTATTGTTCGTGCTCGGACGCCAGAAAAAGTGGATAGCATGACTTGGGAACAGTTCAAGGAACTGTTCATGGAACAGTATGTGCCCCAAATTGAGGTAGAGAGACTCACAAATGAGTTTCTATCTATGGAGCAAACTACGAAGTCGGTGAACGAGATCACTGACAAGTTTTTGGAGCGGTCCCTTTTCTGTCCTGAGTATGTCAGGAATGAAAAGGCCAAAATGTACAGATATGGGAGAGTTTTGAAACGGGAGATTAGAGAATTTGTTGTTATGGCAAGGTGCACTGATTTTCAGCAGATGCACGAGGCGGCTCGGGCTAGAGAGCTCGAATTAGAGAGCCAAAGAAAGACAAGAAGGGCAGAAACGGTTCAGACTCAACCTCAGCAGACTAAGAGGTTCAAAACTGGGAGTCATAAACCGGAGGTAAAGAAAGAGTTCAAGAGAGAGCATCCCCGCTGTGGGAAGTGTGGACGACAGCATCCGGGAGAATGCCGTATGGGCTCCGGAACCTGTTACAAATGCGGGCAACCGGGTCATATCAGTCGAGACTGCAAGGCGACCGCAAAGATATGTTTTAAGTGCTACAAGCTGGGCCATTTGCTGACGAGTGCCCAATGAATACCGGGTCGGTCCAGAACTCGGGAACCGCACCGGTGAAGATGCTAGAGGGTGGATTGGGAAAGAAGAACGACGCACCCAGGACTTGGGGGCGAGTGTTCCAGATGACCGCAGATGAAGCAAAGGAGGAGCCAGATGTCGTGACAGGTATTTTTCCTGTTAATGCATCACCTGCCCTTGTCTTATTTGACTCGGGAGCTACTAAATCTTTTGTTTCTTTATCGTTTTGTAAAGACTTTGCTATTGTAAAGGACAAGTTAGAGAGTCCGCTAGAAGTAGAAATAGCGGACGAGGAGTTTCGTTTTGTGAGTGATGTGTATAAAGGTAATGTAATAGAGATAGCCGGAGTGAAGTTTAGTATAGATCTTATTCCTATTGCGATGAGGGAAATAAATGGAGTAGTTGGGATAGATTGGCTTAGTCGGAATGGAGCGCGCATTGATAGTGAAAAACAGCAGGTAGTGATTCGAACCCCAAGTGGGGGAGAATTAACTATCTCGAGTGAAGGAAGAAAAGGGGTACCAAAGGTGTGCACTTTGGCCAAAGCTAGAAGATATGTGCACCATGGTGGTAGCAGTTACTTGGCGTATATTGTTGATGAACGGGAGGAGAAAAAGAAGAGAACAGTGGCAGATGTACCAGTGGTCAGCAAGTTTCCGGATGTTTTCCCGGATGACTTGCCTGGCATTCCTCCCGGGAGGCAAGTGTAGTTCCGAATAGACTTGATTCCGGGGGCGGCACCGGTAGCAAAGGCTCCTTACCGTTTGGCACCTCCGGAGATGCATGAACTGTCTAAGCAGCTGGAGGAACTGTTGGATAAGGGTTTCATCCGCCCCAGTAGTTCACCTTGGGGAGCCCCTATCCTTTTCGTGAAAAAGAAGGACGGGTCGATGCGGATGTGCATCGACTATAGAGAGCTTAACAAGCTTACGGTGAAGAACAGATACCCGTTGCCGAGGATCGACGATCTCTTCGATCAACTTCAGGGAGCCGTTTGGTTCTCTAAGATAGATCTTCTCTCAGGGTACCACCAGTTGAAGGTCAGGGAAGAGGATGTTCACAAGACAGCGTTCAGAACCAGGTACGGGCATTTCGAGTTCATCGTGATGCCATTTGGACTGACGAACGCACCGGCGGCATTCATGGATCTTATGAATAGAGTTTGCAGACCGATGTTGGATAGGTCAGTCATCGTGTTTATAGACGATATACTGATCTACTCCAAGTCGAAGGAGGATCATATGGAGCATCTACGAGAGGTTTTGGAGATTTTGCGTAAGGAGCAGTTATATGCAAAGTTCTCCAAGTGTGATTTCCGGTTACAAGAGGTTCAATTTCTTGGACATCTTGTGAACCGAGAGGGTATCAAGGTAGACCCAGCGAAGGTGGAGGCAGTGATGAAGTGGGAAACCCCGAAGACTCCCACTGAGATTAGGAGTTTCCTTGGATTAGCCGGGTACTACCGCCGGTTCATCCAGGATTTCTCCAAGATAGCAGTTCCGTTGACGAAGCTGACGAGGAAGAACGAACGTTTCGTTTGGGGAGAGGAACAGAAAACAGCGTTCGAAACCTTAAGGAGAAAGTTATGCGAGGCTCCGGTGTTGACACTACCGGAGGGAGTTGAAGACATGACAGTCTACTGTGATGCGTCTTATCACGGGCTAGGCTGCGTTCTTATGCAGAGGGGAAGGGTGATTGCCTATGCGTCTCGTCAACTGAAGACGCATGAGGTGAATTACCTGACTCACGATTTGGAGCTTGCGGCAGTGGTGTTCGCTCTCAAGTTATGGCGGCACTACCTGTATGGGGTGAAGTGTACTATCTATACGGACCACAAGAGTCTTCGTTATTTCATGGATCAACAGAATTTGAACATGAGACAGCGGAGGTGGTTGGATGTGGTGAAGGATTATGATTGCGAGATTCTTTATCACCCGGGGAAGGCAAATGTCGTAGCGGATGCCTTGAGTAGAAGAGCGAGTAGTGTTCTACTTCGGGTACCGTTGATGAGACTAACAGTATCAACGTCGCTTAACGACTTGGTAAGAAGGTCTCAAGAGGAAGCGATCAAGGGTGAGAACCAGAAGAAGGAACGGATAAAGGGACAGGTGGATCAGTTAGTGCCCGACAGTCGAGGTCTATTGACTCGGTACGGTCGGGTATGGGTTCCAGTATCGTGTGAGGCAAGGCAGACACTTCTGGACGAGGCGCATAAGTCAAGGTTCTCTATCCATCCCTGTGCTACTAAGATGTATAGAGATCTGAAGACTGACTACTGGTGGCCGGGGATGAAGAGGGACGTGGCTAAGTACGTGGAGAAATGTTTGACTTGTTTAAGGGTCAAAGAAGAGCATCAGAGACCGCACGGGAAGTTACAGCCATTAGAGATACCAGAGTGGAAGTGGGAGCATATAACAATGGATCTGATTACCAAGTTGCCTCGAACACCTAGGAATCATGATGCCATTTGGGTGGTTGTAGATAGGCTGACAAAGAGTGCCCATTTTATCGCGATCCGTGAAAGTTCATCTGCAGAAAAGTTAGCTGACATCTATGTCAGTGAAATTGTAGCAAGGCATGGGGTACCGGTAACAGTGATATCAGACAGGGATGTTCGGTTTACGTCGCGGTTTTGGGGGAAGTTCCATGAAGATTTGGGTACGAGACTTCAGTTCAGTACAGCCTTTCACCCACAGACGGACGGGCAAAGCGAGAGAACAATTCAGACTCTTGAGGATATGTTGAGAGCCTGTGTTTTGGATTTTGGGGGCAGCTGGGATACGTATTTACCGTTGGCTGAGTTCTCATACAACAACAGTTTCCATGCCAGTATTGGCATGCCTCCGTATGAGATGTTGTACGGGAGAAGATGTAGGACTCCTATCTGTTGGGGAGAGGTAGGCCAGCGGGAGTTAAGCAGCACAGAAGTGGTTCAGAAAACGACGGAAAGTATTGAGATGATTCGGGATAGGCTACGAACCGCACAGAGTCGTCAAAAGAGTTACGCCGACAAGCGAAGGTCGGATCTGGAGTTCAACGTGGGAGATAATGTTTTGTTGAAGGTATCACCTTGGAAAGGGGTGATCCGATTCCGGAAGAGGGGCAAGCTAGGCCCTAGGTTTATCGGACCTTTCAAGGTGATAGCACGGGTTGGGAAGGTTGCGTACCGGCTGGAGCTTCCGCCGGAACTCAGTCTGATACACAACACCTTCCACGTATCTCAGTTGAGGAAGTGTTTAGCTGACGAGTCGGCGCATGTCCCTATAGATGACATACAGGTCGACGAACGGTTGAATTATATTGAGAGACCGATAGCAATCTTGGAAAGGAAGACCAAATCCTTGCGAAACAAGGAGATCAGCATAATGAAAGTTCAGTGGGAACACCGAAAAGGATCAGAATGGACATGGGAACCGGAAGCTGAGATGAGATCGAATTATCCGGAACTCTTCCAAGTCTGATCGATTTCGAGGACGAAATCCTGGTAAGTGGGGGAGAGTTGTAACACCCCGTTTCCCAATTTACGTGATTTAACTGTCTCTTTTGGGGTTGAGTTAATTTTTGGGTCGTTATATACGTGTTCAGGAATCTAGGGGCCAGTTTATCAATTTTGTAAGATGAGGGTGTGTTTTGGCATGTATGTAAAGGGGATGGAAACCCTAAACACCCTCATTTGCAGCCATTTGTTTCTTTAGCAAAGAAGAGAGAAAAGAGAAAGGGATTTTCGGAGTTCTTGTGAGCTGCTGTGAAAGACCGACCGATTCTCCTTCGTTAACCGTTGGATCGTCGTGAAATTTGGACAGCGACTTCACGACCCTCTAATCTACATTCTGACCGGAGGGATTTGGCATCGGAGTTCCCAGTAGAGAGAACCAAGTGTCCGAAGTTGCTGTATTTTCCAGGCGAAAGATTTGGTGATTTTGGAAGATTCAAGTTGTGAAAGGTTCTAGGAGGATTGTTGTTCGCGGTCTAGAATTGCAAGGTATGTGTATTATGTTTAGAAATCAATAGAAATGGGGTGTATGAAATGGGATGTTTGGCAAAGTTTTATGGTATTTGGACTATCCTAGCTATGTCATTTCGGGATGAGAGTTGGGATAGAATTAGAGTTCCATTTTTGGGCTTGTTATGATATGTGTATGTATGAATGTTATAGGTGGTACGAGGTGATTATTATACACTGTGAAGTACTTGGTAATTGACATCTTGACAGGTGAGTACTCTACCTATATTATGTAAGTTATGTGTATGTAGTTGGATTGCATGTGTGATTATGTGTATGTTGGCTTTGCCAAAGGAAAGAGTACCTATGGTGGTAGTAATACCCCTAGGGAATATGTTATGTATGAAGAGGCCTGGTACCAGTGTCTAGTTATGACCTTCCTTATTGGCTTTGTGCCTTAAGGAATGGAAGGATGTTACATGTATGTGATTGCTATGTTTATGCGAGTATGTATGCATGATGATATGTGGTATAGGTGCGTGCTCACTAAGCGAAAGCTTACCCCGTTGTTATTCATCTTTTAGTGGCAGGTACATCTTCGAAGAATAAAGGAAAGGCTCCAGCTTGAAGCTTTTGGATTTGCGGCAGCTCAGCAGCTTATATTTTCTTTTGATGAACGATAGTTTTGGATTCTCTAAGCTTTTCAGTTGAATATTGTTTATCTCAAACTTATTGGTTTTAAGTTGCAAACTTGTACTCTTTTCTATAAGATTATGGGATTTTATCTAAATGTTTTAATTACAAATCTTCCGCTGTATTTTAAGGTTACTTTCCGTTAAATGAGTGTTTTAAAGATAAGGGATGTTACAAGCTGAGTACCCGCGCACTGCGGCGGGATGTGAAAGTTCTATTAAGATATATTTAGCTTTTAAATATCAATTTTTTGCAAAATGTTTTTGAAATACTTGCACATTTACATGTTGTATTAAGACTTAAGAGTTTCTCACAACGCAACGAAATGTTTCATAAATCCAAAAATGGTCATTCATTTTCACCTATTTACCTTTCAAAATGCACAATGTTTAACAAAATGCTTCGCATTGTTCATATATTTAACAATGGCATATATACTCAATAAAAGTCTAACTCTAAAACCCAATAACCAAAGAAATAAACACCCTAAAAGCTAAATCATTTTGGAAGCCACAAATTTTGATCAATTTGTCATCGCTCTTATCAGGTAAGATACTCAACTTGGATCAAATTTACTTGGTAAAGGTAAAGTGACCCGAAAGCATCCAATTGAATTGTTAACAACCTCATAAATCATTAATCTAAAATGAACCTTCAAACCAAACCAGTATCCACTGAACCTACAAACCGAACCAACAAATTTAAATAAATCATGTTTAATTTTTATGTTCAATAATTCTAAACTAATACCGTCTACAAAATTCATATTTGAATCACCCAAACTGAAACCATATCTAGCGTTGTGCTTATGTGTGTAGAACATTCAAATTAGCGTTGTACATATGCAAAACTTGTAAAACAATATAACATCATTATTCATAAGGACATGCTTCTCATTATTCCCAAACATTATTGTCAAATGTTTACAAGTTCAATCTTCAGTAATGTTACACGCACAATAGTCAAAGATTATTATCAAAAAACAGTTAATTCTTGATAGCCTATTGATATGCTTACAAATTACATAGATAAATTTATAATTCCACACGCAAATGCAAATGTTCTCAAGTAGCCATGCCAAAATAACTAACTTAGTACCTAAATGGCAAAATATGGAGATGCATCAGATTCTCTATAATTTTTCTAAAATACAGACTCTAAAGTGAAATTTTCTAAAAAGAATTGCATTTAGCTCCAACAGATTCTCTATTTTAGAGATTTCAACATCTTTTATATTATTAAAATATTACTTATATTTATCATCTCAATATATCTTTGAAAATATTTTTTTTAAAATAATAACTCAACCCGGTGAGAATGAAACAAAAAGTAATTTCTCTCTCCATCTACCAAGTTTTAGAGAATTCTCTAAACTTTGAGTTTTTTAATACACAAAATTCTACTTTCAAATTTAACATCTACTTTGAAAAACAATAATCATAATCACAAGGGAACAAGAATATGCTCATTTAAAGCATATCAGTATCATCTCAATAACTACAACACATCTCTCTTTAATTCCTTTTCAAGAGAGGTTTTTAGGGTCAAAACTTATTCTGTTCCCTTGGCTTTTACTTGTGAGCCATAGTTTCTTTTGAACTAAAAACCAATATATTGTCACCACCAACCATTATGAGAAGATTGCAGTTGAATACTTCTCCAGAAAGTCTATGAAAGTTTTTCTTCCGGGAAAAGCAGTGGGCCTCAGAACATGATCCGTCTCAATCGACATGTCTTCGAAACTGCAACCTTTCTTGTCAATGAATGTGTGAGAATCACCTATGTCACTACAAAAGTATGATATAATACATAACTCAGAGTTTTAAGATAGTTTTTACTACACAAGCCCAAAAGAAAAGCAAAAAATGGAAAAATTCAGAAAGCATAAATAATGAAAGCGATTAAATATATGTGTATACCGTAATTAATTGTGGTTGGTTTCTTTAAAAATAGCCTCATTGAATATTTAGAGAAAGTTAACTATTACGACAATTTTTAAATTTGTAAGTGTGGGTATATGGAATAGCTCAAAAACAGACTGATTTTCCAGGCTATCGAGAATTGTTAGAAATTAAAACAAGTGAACCTGACCAAACAAAAATGAATCGTTTGCACTTATATATACAGGTTGTTGTCTAGCTGATGGAGACAACTCCGAGAGGTTCAGTCATACCATATCATTGTATAAATGGTCACAATAAGAACTTTACTAAAAACTATCATTTGTTGTAATCAATACATAAAGAAGCAAAAATCTTTGACATGAACAACAAGGATAAAAAGCCAGTGAATGGAGAAAGTTATGCCCATAATCTTACAGATCAAGAAGATCAATAAAGCTTTGGGTCCTAGATTTGCTGAAACAGTCGGGTTATTAGGCTAAATTAACTTCTGACAAACTTCTTCAGCAACAATAATAACCTGTATAGCAATTAGATGTGTTTCACCATATCAAAAGCAAGTAATATTGGCTAGTTAAACCAACCAAAAATATGCCAAAAACAGGAAAAAGATTGTAGTTAAAGCAAGGCTGCAGAAGTTAGATAAATTGGAAATTGAAGTAGGAAGCATGAAATCATGTTGGAATATTAAAAAAAACTGAAACGAATTGCTGATAACACAAGACGAAATCGAGAAGAAATCAATACCCTTGAAAGCTCTGTTCAAGTGCATGGCGTCATCAGAAGGCGATAGCAACACTGGTGGAATTGTCAATGTAGCCATTGTAAGAGACAATTACCATGTAAATTTGATGCTGGGACATATGATCTAGAAATACAAATATATAGATGGTCCCTTCTTTGTTCAGTCATAACAAACTAAAATCTGGTAACAAAAGCAACTCCATTGAAGAGCACCTAAACAATTTTGATTATGTTCAAAAATACTTAGAACCAATAAAAAATGGGTTGTTCTAGACCACAAAATTAAAGCATGAAGCAAGTAACTGTGAAACAAATGCACCTTTAAAACAGAAAAGCACATTTGTCAAAAACATATAAGCACAACAATTGTTTTTATACTTTCAAAAACACACAAAATACGGTGAAGATGGTTACAAGACGCAACCCCACTGAAGAGAACCCTAAAAATATCAACACATTGAATTCATTCCAAGAACCAAGATGAAGTACAGAAATTGAACAACTATAAAAAATCCAGTTCTCTAAAATCATATACGGCACTAACCTTGTAACAGATGGTGCAAAGCAAAACCCATATACGGCACTAACCTTGTGACTGTGTGTGTTTTTGGAGTGATAAAACCCCATTTGAGAAGCTACCTGATAAATATTTCTGCCCAGGTATGAATGATTCAATCTCTCATCTTTTTTTCTTTTTTCACTGATCATATTGCAAGAATTGCATTCTGGTTATATACCCATTTGATCATTTGGATTGATTCTGCATATGAAAACATATAAATCTATGGTTAGAAGAGTAATTGAACATTTCTAACAAAGAACTATTATTCGTAAAAGAAAACCCATATGGGTTCAAATTCCCTTTTTTCTTCTTTTTGTGGATAAAGAATTGAAAAGTTTGAATCTTTGCAGTTTGTGGTGCCCCAAAAAGAAGGTTCAGGGAATACACACCTCCTGTGACCAAAAATGCTAATTCAACAGATGTTAGAAAGGCCAGGAAAGCTGAACTCAAGAGAGATGAAGCCATTGGGTAAATTCTGCACCTAAGCTCTCTCACACACAAAGAGAGATATTCAAAGAACAGAGACTTATCAATGGTGTTTTTACCCTTTTTCAGGAAAGCATTACCTATTGGAATTGCAGTCGGAGTTGTTGCACTTGTTGCCTTGTACTTCTACCTCAACAACACCTTCTAGAAACAGGTGTATTGCCGGAGAAATTGTCACAAGAGGGTTTATTCCTTGATCAAGAACAACATAAACAGAACATGGGTTGTATTTAACAAAGGCAACTAAGAGACAAAAAGGGCATGTCACCAGTAAGTAAACTTGTAGATCGAAATAATACCTTATCTCCAATCTACCCCAGAAGAATTGTCAGCTAACATGAGCATCTTCTTACCTCCCATCCATTCTAAGGATCACAACCGTGTTCTTCTGGTGACCAAAACCCGTAAATACTGCAAACCCTCGTTCAAATGAACCCAAGCCACTTTTCATTCTAAACTAAAATACTTTGGTAGTACACCTGCAACACCAAAAAGGAAAATACAAAATCCATTGAAAAAAATACGACAGCAAAAAGGAAAATACCTCAAAAATCCTTTGAAGTGGAAACCCTTGCATATAAATGAACAAAATCAAGTGAACAAATAGAAAACCTGAGAGTATGAATAACCAAGTAAAAAAGTAAACAGAAATCGGTTGTCTACCTGATTTGAGATGCGATATTAAGAAATAAGAACCTTAAGAAAAATCAAACAGAAAAGTTGAGAGATAAATCGATGCAGTAACACCCAGAAAAGTACCAACGATTGAAGGTCAAGATGCGTACCAGTGGCCTTTGGTAGAGATCCGCAGTGTTTGCTTCGGTTGATATAATCGATCAGAACGTCGTCTGCTTCGGTTCTTCGTGCGCCCACGATCCTCCCTTCAATCTAGTCGTCTCGCCTGGTTTTCTCACTCGAAATATGAGAATGAGGGAGTCTTATGAGAGAGAGATGGGGGAAGTAGGAGCAGAAGAATCGTCGGCTATTATGAAACCCATTTGAATTTTGAAACAAAATAGAATGGAATCATCTTGGAGGTGTCACCGGGAGGTTAGGAGCTTATATAGGGGATAACTCAATTGTCATTTTTTAAAATTAAAATTAAATTTTTAAGACTTTAAGACTTTGTGTATAAAGAAGTAGTATCTTGTGCATTTTAAGTTGTATTTAAGACTTTAAGACTTTCATCCAATATGCTTTATAATATAGTATAGATATAGATATCAATTTGACCTACAAAATTTCATATTAATATGGAAAGTATTTAAAATAATTATTTATTTTTTTGAATTAATACTAAAAAGGTGGAATGAAATTTGAGGTGGAAAGAAAAGGCTGAAATAAATCATAATTGGTTAATGTTTTTAGGGACAGGGCAGGGTGATGGCACCTCCACGTGACTTTTTTCACCAGGACATAACTTTCTTAATATTCACTCTTCACCCTTTTACTTTTACTTTTTACCACTTTTAACCCCGTTTTGAAAACTTTCTTTAAATAGAAAGAAAACTTTAATAAAGTCAAAACAAATGCTCATCCATGCTTGCACCAGATAAATGCATGATAATACATTCATCATTAATTATAAGTGGAAAGAGAGATGGATTAGACGAATTCAGTAACCCGTCAAAAGATATTCATGTCATATACAATTTAAAAAATAGTATAGATTGTATCAGGCTGATTTAAAATTGTTTTATTTTAGATTTTTTTTATATTTATAAAAAATCGAAGTATGAAATATTATTATAAGAATTATTAATTTATTATCACATTACCGGATTATTATTTTGATTTATTTAATTTAAGGTATGGGTGTTCATCTGATATTTTTCGGCATAACTGATCAAATCCAGTTACTCGCTATGGAGTGTGATTTTGTCCATGATTAGATGACAATGTTGCCATTGTAACACATAGACAAAACTGGTTTTATGGATGTGAAATGTACGATTCAAAAGACGAGATAAAAATTAAACCGCTTGTTGCGCGGGGGGTCATGGGCGGACCCAAGTGAGGAGATACGGTGGCACGTGCCACCGTATTAATCGTCCGGCGAAGGGTACATTTTTTTACTTCTATGAAGGGTGCAACCGTATCGTTTTCGAGGGTGCAACCGTATTAACCAAAAACCCAAAAAAAACACCTGAAATCAACCAAAAATCCAAAAAAAACAATTGAAATCAACCAAAAAACCGAAAAGTTCTCTCGAAATCGAGAAAAACACTTAAAAAATTCTCTCAAAGCGGTAGAATTAGGATAAAACAACATCGGACGATGTGGAATTTTTTTAGTTTCGTCAAATATGCCACCGTATGAAAAATTTTCTGGGTCAGTCTATTTGGGGGGGGGGGGGGGGTTGTGAGGTTGCCTTACAATATTTGGTACATGCTACAAATGATATCAGACCCGAGAATCATATTGGTGTGCTAACGAGAACGTTGGGTTCCCAAAGGAGATGGTTGTGATTTCCACATCAGTTGGAAAGTGAACAGATGTTGCCTTATAATGGACTAAATACATTCTCTATTATACCTGATTTAAGACCGTTAGTTCGTTAACAAAACGAACAAAGCATGGTCCGATAGATCTGAAATGTTACAAATTAGATTTTAACTTCTGGTTATTAGTTTTAAGGAAATTATAAATTTATGTTGGAGATGATCCAACACAGTTTAATATATATTTTTTTACTTCTTTGTTTGAGTTACGTGGCCCATAAGACTTTTTCATGGCTTCGTTGTCTCATATTGGGCCAACCAATAAGCCCATTAAGAATCAAGAAGGCCCATTTTATTCAATTTTAAGACACAAGGATGAAATTTGGTTTTTTTAAGATTTATATAATCCAGATAAAATTGTATTATTTTACATTTATTTATTGAATGTTTCTATCCGAATTCCTTCAATTTTAAATTTCTCTATAAAATCTAAGGGCCTGTTCACCTAATCACTTATTCGGGTAAGTGCTTACCGGTAAAATTCAACACTATCATCTACTTCCGGGGTAAGATTTTAGTCCACCAAAATGGTATCGTATGCTACAATTTAGCCGGTAAGCGCTAACCGTGGTAAGAGTCGTCGCACTCACTTACCGGGTAAGACTCTCGGTCCTTGCTTTTGACTCTTACCGGGTAAGATTCTTGGTCCTTGCCATATTCATCCGGTAAGCTAATATGAATTGGTAAGCACTTACCCGGGTAAGCATTTTGTATACGGCCCCTAAATCTTGTAAAACCATTCCATTAGCATTCCCTAACGAATTTTCCGAATAACCATATTTTTATGGTCTTACCAATGCAATGGAGATCTTAGAAAAAAAAACTTCTATTTTAGTGGGTGTTTAGGGTTACTTTTTTAAAATATATTTTTTAAAAGTGTTTATCAACTTATGTAGTGTCAAATCGAAATTTTATAAAAAAAAGAATGTTTGAATTAGTTTATATTAGGAATCATTATTTGTATAGGAAACAATATGTTATATTTCTTGTAATTATCTAGTTTCCTTAGTTATAGGAGTAATTCTTTCCATATGTACTTTTGGCAAAATCAATGAGGAAGGCAAGCAGAATTTTGGCCATCTGACATGGTATCAGAGCTCTAATCAAAAACCTCATCTCCCACTGATCGACCTCCTCTCCCAACGATCAAACCCTAGCCGACGGTCATCTCCCTCAGCCGTTTTCTTTCCTTTCTATCTTTGTGTTCCTCTCCGTCATGACCGCTTTCGAAAGTAATGTCGATGCCGCCAAACATCGTTCCACCCCGCTTTCGGCGTTAACAACTTTAAGAACGTCATTCTCATCCTTCTCGATACCAACGATCATTACGCACCATGGGTGGAGTTGTTAACCATCCATGCATGCGCTTTTAATGTGCTCGATCACATCGACCCTAATACCAACAGCCCGGCTGATGTCGATAAAGCTACGTGGACCCGCCTTGAAGCTATCGTCAAATAGTGGATCTACAGCACCATCTCCACCGACGTCCTTCAAACTATTACGAAGCCAAATGCCATGGCTTAAGAAATGTGGAACCGTCTGGAGGAAATCTTTCAAGATAACAAAGCGGCTAGGTCCGTTTACCTAGAAGAGCTCTTCACCACCACCCGTCTCGACGCTTTCTCAAACGTCTCCGACTACTGTGCTCGTCTTAAGACCATTGCCGACCAACTAGCCAACGTGGGCAATCTTGAGAACAAAATGGATCCAACTCATCTTTGGCCTCACAAAAGGAGAATATGACACTATCGCCACGATAATCCAACAGTCCGACCCACTGCTAAGTTTCAACAAAGCACGTTCTCAAATCTTGCTAGAAGGAACACACCGATCGAAGCAAGATTTTCATGTGTCGCAAGCTCTTACTCAACATACCGAGTCACCCCATAACATATGATCCCTCTCCTCCAACCCGAGACAGTGCCCCCAACAATTACCGGAATAGCAATCGCGGGGGACGTGAGGGTCGTCGCGGCGACCGTAACTCTTACACCAGAGACCGCGGTCGTGGTCGCTCTGCCCAACCGTCCGCTGACCCAACTCGGCATGGTACAACCCCAGCCCGTGGACAGCACCCCGTGCCCTTACCCGACGACACCAAATCCATTGATTTTGCCAAAGTATACATATACAGAATTACTCCTTCAAACTATTGATTTTGCCTTCCTCGACAGTTGTTCCGCGACTTTAGATCCTGTTCGAACATCCGTCAACCTCCTGCTCTAACTGAGGGGGGCTATTAGGAATCATTATTTGTATAGGAACCAATCTCTTATATTCCTTGTAATTATCTAGTTTCCTTAGTTATAGGAGTAATTCTCTGTATATATACTTTGGAAAAAATCAATGAAGAAGGCAAGCAGAATTTTGGCCATCTGATAGCTTATGGTGGTACCAAAACATAACAAGTTGATAACTTGTTTTTTTATGTTTACCAAATAAGCAAATGAGTTAGAATAGAGTAACTTATGACAATACCACACACGAATAAGTTAAATATGTCATGAGATAGTGACTTATCAAAAGTCCTTATTAATGGTGTTCAACCAATATAAGCATTTGTTTATATCCAAACACTAAAAACTTCTTATTACCGTTACTACATTAGAATAAATTAATAAGTACTTTACAAACGCAATCCCCAACACCCCCATTACCGCTACTATACAATCAAATCACATTTCAGATAATGAGATTTACTCATCCAATTGTTCACCCTATAATATATGAAATCACAAACACAAAATTGCATTAAACCAAAAATCAAGTGAAACTATTATTCATCACAGAGATGATCCAGAATCTAAAACCCCAAATCTCCATTATCACAAAAAAACAATCACATGACACTGACGCATAAACAAACATCAAAACATGAATCCAATCACCTCAAGATGATATCTGATTCCTCCCTTCATCAGCTCACAAGAATTATCATGTTGCAATCTGAATCCAACGTACGATACCAAAGTTCCATCATCCTTCGAGATCGTGCACTCCACTTGATCGAAAATCCAAACATCACAATCAATTTCATTATCAAAAACCAAAACAATCAATTTCATAACAAATTATTAATTCCACGCACCTTAATTTCTCTAAACGGAATTAACGGACTCTTCTCGAGTTTAGAATCTAGTCCAAGCAGAGGAGCATCATGACGAAAGTTCCGATTTGTTGCAGCGAGTGCGTTCATGGTGATTGTTAATGCCAAAAATCGTCCAGAAGGATAACTTAAGGTTGATTGTGGAGCTTAACAACTAAAGAATAGGAATCTTACGACAAACCGTGCGATAAAGACAGAAAATGTAAAAGAGACAAAGATTTTGGTGACGCGGGAAAAACCTCAACAAGGAAAAAATCCGCGGACGACTTTGGGGGTCGTCGCTGCACTATGGTCGCCAAACAGGGGCGATATCCTTGTGTTTCGGGTGTCGAAGTACAATGATTACAATACAACTGAAGTAAAGACTGGAAATGTAAAGTAACAAATGAATCGTGCGTAAGAAACTGGTGTATCGTGTATAGAAACTATGCGTCGAGCGTCGTGAGTCGTGCGTCGTGAGCGATCTTTAGTGAGAGAGTTCTTTTCTTCGGGTGTTCTCCTTCAAAAACAGATGTCTGCAAGTGAGGCTAGGATCTTCGTATTTATAGTCTTCATAGCTTTAATTGACCCTCAAGAATGTAGGAGTAACGGTCGCATCGGTCATCGCATTCAATGCTCGTAATTGCCTCTGTCGGTTTCGGTCGTAGGTCATTAATTGTCATTGACCCTGCATTAAACACTAAAAAACATAACAGTAATATCATACGTTAGTCGGTCGAGGTCGCAAGGTATCTCACGTCGGTCGAATGTCGTGAGTAACTTTCGTTTTTTACTTTGGTCAAAAGATAAAGTGTTTATGACTTGACTTTATTGTGAGAAAGTGTAATAAATGTTCTCAGTGTTTGGTCGTGGTCGAGACTGGTGAAATTTTGCCCAAACAGTTTGCCCCCAAAATTTAAAAATGGAGTGGCAAATCCGAGTTTCAAAAAGTTTTTAAATTTTGTTAGTCGGACGCCTAGGGTCATGACACGTGTTGAAAATCTCTTCAGTTGCCTTGGAACTGGATCGGTCCAATTCCAACTAAAGAAGAAGTCGAAAAGGGGATAATGTCGTGACGTCATACTGACGTACGATCGTGCTTAACAGCTATAAACGCCAGGTGTCGACGATCTGTCGAGTATTTGAAAAGGCAGGGGCACGTGTCGATCATCGAGAGGCTCGATCTGACACGATCGTTTACATAAATAGCGACCCACGATGGATCTTTTCCATTTTTACGATTTCATAGAGTTTTTAAAGAGATTCTTCTTGATTTCTTGATGTTCTTCGCTGAATCCTTTCTAAATTTGCAAGAGATCTTCGACCTGTTTGGGATTTCGAGGTTTTTAGGCGCCTATATAAGGTACGATTCTCAGTCTTTGTATGCGTCGTAAGTCGATTGCTAGGAAACCTAGAAAGAACTGGGACATTTGGGGTTTTTCAGATAGACAAACTTGGTTAACGGGATTAGCGATGTCGACGGAGCCTAGGAGTACCATCCAGGATCAGAATGCTCTAGATGACTTTAAGATCTTAGCAAAAATCCTTGCGGGGATCACCGTGAGCAAGGCCGGTCAGATTCGACCGGAGATGTGCCCCGATGGGTACGTCGTAATATACGACTACCCTTTCAAGATAGGATTCCATTGGCCATATTCGCCTTTAGCTAAGGCGTTTATGTGTGAGTTCGACCTCTCGCCAGGGCAACTGATGTCCCAGTTCTGGTGTGTTATTCAAGTTATCGAGCGACTTACCGCGAGTTGGGAGTCGCCGATGAATGTGAAGGACATCTTGACGGCTTACCACGTCAAGGTGGATATGTATCGTCGCTACAGCCTATTCTCGAAATACAAAGGCGATCGTACTCTGGTTCTGAAAACTTCGGTTAACGACCGCAAATGGAAGACCAGGTATGTCTTTGTGCGGGTAGCGACGCTGGACTCCGACAGTGATTGGATCAGGTCCGGATGGAACATGGCGGGTGAGTTTTAGCTATTGTCGAGCGTCTTTGTTATGTTTATTGCTTTGTTTACTTCTTGACTAACCTTCTCCCTTATGTACTTTTAGACATCAATTTTGACAAAGTAGAGCCCAACGACGATTCCAAGACTAAGATCGAGAAGTTCTTGGAGATCAGTCCTGACGATCGGTCGTTCGTCACACGGCACTTAGTGGACGAGGACGAGGATTTGGTGTACTTGGGTGAAAATCGTCAAGAGAATCGAGAGGAAGCAGGAGAAGAAGAGGACGAGACTGAGGAGACTGAGAAAGAAGAGAAGAAGGAGGAGTCGAGCGAGGAGGCATAGGTAGAGATGACTGGTAAGTGTACCTTACTCTGTTTCGACATATTTCTTCTCTTGTTTCAGTCGTTTAATTGTTCTTTCTTCTTCGTTTCATAGGAGAATCTCTGCAATCCCGGCCGAAAGTGTCGTCTGCGCTGGCCAAGAGGGAGGCCCAAGAAGAATTGGCTCGTAAGGCGAGGGAGAAGAGGAAGGAGGCCCCGACAGCTGGGTCGGGGGTCCTGAAGAGAAAAGAGGCCCCGACAACTGGGTCGGGAGTCCTTAAGAGGACAAGGATGTCCGTCCCGAAGGAACCGTCTTTGAAGACGGGCGGCTCGTCGAGAGTCGTTATGTCTGAGAAGGCGAAGGCGTCGACCGCATCCGTCGAGAAGACTTCCGACGCGACCGACGCAACACCCGTCGACCCTGCGCATCCGGCGAAATCGACGGTGTCTCCTGCTGCCACGTCGGGCCCCTCGACGGTCGACAAGGGCTAGGGCGCGCAGACGGGAGATGGCGAGAAAGAAGTCACGACGGTAAACTTTACGTTGCCGTCGGATTTCATGGTCGATAATGTCCTGGACGGGACGAGCTTGTTCCCTCACTTGGACAAGTTTCAGCTCCCCTCTTTCAGGGAGCGTTTCAACGGAGTCTCCGTCGAAAGTGCGGGGTGTTATGTTGCCGGACTGGCGTTTATGGTAAGTCTCTCTTTCAAGACTCGTTTTACATTGTCGCGTATTTTACTAACATGCTTTTATGTTTTTCAGACGTTTCAGTCTTCTTTGGCCCTGCATGCCGAGACGATGAAGATCGAAGGTCTTGTGTCTTCTGCTCTTAAGAGAGAAGACGCGGCATTGGAGAGGGAGAAGTCCGCTCTGGCGCGTGCCTAGGACATGTCGGTTCGACTCGACGATGCTCTAAACGAGTTGGAAGCTGTCGGACATGCTAAGGACGAGGTGAACTCTCGTCTGAAGCAATCCCTGTCTATGATTGCCCACCAGAGGGAAGAACTGGACAGGACGAAGGTGTCCTTAATCATGAAGGAGAAAGAGGTCGAGGAGTCCAAGTCCAAGGTGGCGGACCTGGAGAAGGAGGTGAGGGAGCTTAAGGAAGAGGCTGCATTGACCTTTGCCTTAGCTCGATTGACTGCGCGTGCCGCTATGATGAGGCAACACCTGTCGGGGAAAAATCCCATCGCGTCTGCGACTGAGGAGCTAGCCTTCTTTTTGGCCAAAGTCGGGTCTGATAGAGATCTCGACTCCGACGATGAGAAGGAGGTCGAAGAAGAAGAGGCGGACGAGGGTTTCCAGGGTGAAGCCTCGGGCAAAGATGCGAGTGTCGATCCTCCTTTGCCTTAGAAAAATTTTCATCTTTTAATTTTTTTTTGACTGCTCGACCGTTGGTGGTCGAGTTACTTAGATGTAATCGTATATTTCGTGAATGAAATCTACCCTTTTGCTGCACTTCGTGTATTATTTTGATTTACACATGTCGTAGATAGATATAATACCAACTGTGAAACTCATTAAGTATGGAACAAACAAGGAATCGAGTGACTTAGGCATCCATTGGAATTACAACGATTGTCAAATCACAAGACTTTCATGTCTTTAGATCGTGTTGGCAAACATAAGCACATACGACTAAAGCATTCATTCAGAATATGAAACTTTTCTAAGTTAAGAAACTTAGATTGAGGGGTCATTAGACCTTACGATCGTACAATAAGATCGTACGATGAAATTTGAATCATGCGTTCCTTCGATAGAATAATCAAGTCATAGTCCTGATAACTTATGTCGTGCGACCTTGCGAGATTAAAGTCGCGTAGTAGACTTAGCAATCTTATGTCGTGCGATCTGCGATAAAACAATGTCAGAGGTTGGTCGTTGGCTAGCCAACGACCCTCCGATGCTTAAGTCAGTAATCGTCGTGGTAAAAAATCGTATGAAAGATAGAAAAGGACTTAGAAGACATACCTTTTTAGACTTGTTGCATTACAACTATGTGGGATACCTCGATTGTCGAGAGTTTGGCATCGATAGACATCTTTATCCATGACTTTTTTGCGGCTTCAGGGTGGTCTTATAGCAATCACGGGCGACTTTCGGCTCACTTTTGATCTCCTGAACTCCCCACGGCGTAGGGAACTTCATGGTCTAGTGGTACGTCAAGGGAACTGCTTTTATTTCATGGATCCACGGTCGGCCTAAGATGATGTTATAGGCCGACGAGCAATCGATAACGCTGAACTTGGTCTGCTTGTTGATTCCTCCAGCATAGACAGGCAATGTGATCTCTCCAAAGGTACTCGTCGCGTCTCCATTGAAATCGACCAAGGTTGTCGAGCGTCGGGTGATTTCCGATCGATCGATTCCCATGGCCTTGATGGTGTCAAGGAAGATGACGTTCGCTGAACTGCCTCCATCAACCAAGACTCGACAGGTTAAACAATTACCAATCGTGAGTTGAATGATTAACCCGTCATGATGCTTCTGATACGAATCACCGAGGTCGTCTTGGTCGAACGTGATCTTCACAGCTTCTAACTCTAGATCTCATTTTGGTCTTGATGAACGCGGGATAGGTCGATCGTCAGGTGCTTGACTGGCATGACGTTTGGCTGCGGAATACGTCAGACCGCATACGTCGGAACCGCCCGTGATGCAATTGACTACCTTTGTATGCTCGGGAGTTGGCGGTCGATTGTTGTTACCCGGAGTAACGACATCATCGATGATATCCTTGAGGTTGTCTTTCGGGACGTGATATGCGAGCTCCTTTTTGAGAGCTATGCAATCATCTGTTGTATGACTATGGTCGATGTTTGGGCAAAATTTCATCAGTCTCGACCACGACCAAGACACTAAGAACATTTATCACACTTCTTTTGTAACAAAGTCAAAGTCAAAACCATAAACATTTTGTTCTTTGACCAAAGCCGAAGTCAAGAGTACCTCTCGACCTCGACCGTCGTGTGGAATCACACGACCTCGACTAACTAACGTATGACATTTTTTGTTATGTTCTCATCATTTAATGCAGGGTCAACATCATTTATGACTAACGGATGAAACCGACAGAAGCAATCATGAGCATTAACGATGATGACCGATGCGACCGTTACTCCTGCACTCATGAAGAGCAATTAAAGCCACGAAGACTATAAATATGAAGATCCCAGCCTCACTTTCGGACACCTGATTTCAAGGACAAGGAATACATAGCTAAACTATTCAAAGAACTCTCTCTCAAGTGATCGCTCTCGACGCATGACGCACGACCTATACACTCGTCCTACAGTTTTTTACGCACGACGCACTTGTTTTTACATTCGATACACTTGTTACTTTACATTTAAAGTATTTTCTTTCATTTGTATTGTAATCTCTGTACGATCGACTCCCGAAACATAAGGATATCGCCCCTGTTTGGCGATCATAGTGCAACGGCGACCCCCAAAGTCGTCCGCAGGTTTTTTCCTCGTTGAGGTTTTTCCCGCGTCACCAAAATCTTTGTCTCTTTTATATTTTGTCTTTGTAGCACGCTTTGTCGCTAGATTCCTGTTCTTTAGTTGTTAAGCTCCACAATCAACCTTAAGTTATCCTTCTGGACGATTTTTGGCATTAACAGTTTGGCGCCCACCGTGAGGCCCCATCTAGAGAAAATCTTCGACAAACGTGCGTCCTACTAACGTTTTCTTGGAGTTTCCCTTCTTTTCTTTTTAAGGAAAATGACAGGTGATGGAAACCCAGAGCAAACCGCTGCCCAAATGCATGAGGAGCTTGAGAATGCACAGGATTCCCCCGGGATAGTAGACGACTATCGCCTAGAGGAAGTCATCCTGGACCAGGGCAAGCCTGATCAAAAAGTCTTTATAGGATCGTCCCTCGATCCCTACATTAAAGACAAGCTAATATCTTTCTTGCAGGAACATGCCGATTGTTTTGCCTGGTCGCATGAAGACATGGTCAGTATCGATCCTGGCGTCATTTCCCATAAGCTCAATGTCGACCCGTCATTCAAACCAATCAAGCAAAAGCGGCGGAAATTCGCTCCTGAGAGGAATAAGGTGATAAATGACGAGGTCGACAACCTCCTCAAGACAGGGAAAATTCGAGAAGTAAAGTACCCCGACTGGCTTGCTAATGTCGTGGTCGTGGCGAAGAAAAATGGCAAATGGAGGGTCTGTATCGATTTTACAGATCTAAACAAAGCCTGTCCTAAAGACCCTTTCCCATTGCCACATATCGATGCCATGGTCGACGCGACAGCTGGGCATGAACTATTAACGTTCATGGATGCTTATTCTGGATACAATCAGATCCCGATGCACGTCGAGGACCAGGAGAAAACTGCGTTCATGACAGATCGAGGTATTTACTGTTATAAGGATATGCCTTTCGGACTAAAAAATGCAGGTTCGACCTACCAGCGCTTGGTTAACAAGACGTTCAAAGATCATCTCGGCGACACGATGGAGGTTTATATCGACGGCATGCTCGTCAAGTCGAAGCAAGCAGTCGACCACGTCGAGCATCTAAAGCAGTCGTTCGACATCCTCCGAAATTATAGCATGAAGCTCAACCCGGCGAAATGCTCCTTCGGTGACAGCGCTGGAAAGTTCTTAGGCTACATGGTCACTCGTCGGGAAATCGAAGCCAATCCCGGACAAATCAAGGCCATTGTCGAGATCAAATCTCCAAGAAATTTCAAAGAGGTCCAAAAGCTCACTGGTCGAGTGGCGGCTCTGAACAGGTTTATCTCTCAATCCTCAGACAGATGCCATTTGTTGTACAATGTCCTCAGGAAAAACAAAGGCTTCGATTGGACCGATGATCACGAGCGATCACTCCAAAAATTAAAAGAGTACATGACGTCACCACCCTTGTTGTCGAAGCCTCACGATCATGAAACCTTGCAGCTGTATTTAGCTGTCAGTCCAAATGCAGTAAGTGCCGTCTTGACGCGAGAAGATGAAAAGCAACAATTTCCGATCTACTATGTAAGTAAATCCCTTTTGGACGCCGAAACCAGGTATTCCTCAATGGAAAAACTACTCTTGTCGCTTGTTACAGCCGCAAAGAAATTGCGACATTATTTCGAATCACACCCGATTACTGTCGTTACTAACTATCCCCTTAAGTCTGTCTTGAGAAAACCTGAGTTGACAGGTCGATTGGCGAAATGGAGCATATATCTCAGCAGCTACGACATCGACTTCAAACCTAGAACAACGATCAAATCGCAAGCACTAGCTGATTTTATCGCCGACTTTAGTCCTGAATTAGGAAACGAAGCAGAGCTCGAAGTGTCTACTATGGCGACTCACGACGACGTACCTTGGACCTTACACGTCGACGGGTCATCCAACGTCAGAGGTTCAGGACTTGGCGTCGCCTTGAAGTCGCCACAGGGGGGCAAGATAGTGTATTCCGTGCGATGCGACTTCAAAGCCACCAACAACGAAGCTGAGTACGAAGCCCTGATCGTAGGGATGGATATGGCCCACGACTCGAGGGAAACCTCGCTACATGTCAAAAGCGATTCTCTTCTGGTCGTGAATCAAATGAATGGTGAATTCGCAGCCAAGGATTCAAAAATGACAGCATACCTAAAGATAGCAAAAGAAAAATCTGAAAAATTCAAATCATTTTCCATTGAACAAATCCCAAGGGATCAGAATACTCAAGTCGACGCTCTAGCAAACCTTGGGTCAGCTCTAGTCAAACCAATATTCGACAATATTCCTCTGATTCATCTAGCGACGTCGTCCATCGAGAATGATGATGTTGTCCAGATCGAAGAGCAAAAAGATGATTGGTCGTGCGACATTCGAAACTTTCTTGTACACGACCAACTCCCAGAGGACAAGATGGAAGCTCGAAAGATCAGATTCAAGGCATCCAGATATGTCGTGATTGGAGATAGACTCTATCGACGATCATCGACAGGCTTAAACCTGAGATGCGTCGTTAGTAAGAATCAAATTCAGAAGATCCTCCAAGAAATGCACGATGGGGAGTGTGGCAATCACTCCGGAGGTCGCAGTCTGGCTAATCGTATCTCTCGACAAGGCTACTTTTGGCCGACACTACGACAAGACGCCGTCAGGTACGTGCAGAACTGTGATCCTTGTCAACGACATTCAGGTACGTCCCATAAACCATCTGAACCTCTACATTCGACACTGATCCCATGGCCCTTCATGAGATGGGGTATGGATATTGTCGGCAAATTACCACCTGCCCCTGGGCAAAAGGTATTTCTCCTCGTACTTACAGATTACTTCTCCAAATGGGTAGATGCAGCTGCCTTTTCCCAAGTTCGGGACAAGGAAGTCGTGTCTTTTATACAGACTAACATCATATGCAGGTTTGGGATTCCATCCGAAATTGTCTGCGACAATGGATCCCAATTCATAAGCAACAGGACTCGACAATTCTGTGAAGACCGCAACATCAAGCTGACGACCTCGACGCCCAGATATCCTCAGGCAAATGGACTTGCTGAGTCAAGCAACAAGACCATTATTGCTTCAATTAAGAAGAGGTTACAAGCCACAAAGGGAAGGTGGGTCGAAGAACTCCCTTCAGTCCTGTGGGCGAATCGCACGACGCCTCGCACGTCCACAGGACAAACTCCCTTCTCCTTAGTCTATGGCTGTGAAGTAGTTCTACCAGTCAAGGTTCAGCTCCCTACCTCAAGACATAATTCCATCGACCACAATCTGGTTGATCTAAGTTATGACCTCGATGCCCTCGAGGAACTCAGAGAATCAGCACTGATCAAGATGGCATCACAGAAGCAAGTGGTCGAGCGACACTTCAACAAAAATGTTAAAGTTAAAGTCTTTCAAGTAGGCGACTATGTCCTCCGACGAGTGTTCCAAAGCACTCAAGAGCTCAATGCCGATAAACTTTCCACTAAATGGGAAGGTCCTTATCGTATCTTCGAGGTCGTGGGCAAAGGCGCCTATCGACTCCAAACCCTCGACAATCAAGATGTCCCACGTAGCTGGAATGCAACGCATTTGAAAAGGTATTTCTTTTAAGTCTTTTTCCTTTTCCCACACGATTTTTTACTACGACGATTACTAACTTAAGCATCGGAGGGTCGTTGGCTAGCCAACGACCAACCTCTGACATTGTTTTATCACAGATCGCACGTGTAAAGCCCGTGTCCCGGTATGAATTTTCTTATTAATTAATTTCTTTTTCTCTAATCGAATTTATTTAACGGGACTTGTCGGGGAAGACCAAAAATGAAGTATTTTTGTGAGAAAGGACCAATTGGGTTAAACCGTAACTCGTTTTGCAAGGTTTTGGGAAGTAGGGGCCGAAAGTGTACAATGTGTATAAGTTTGCATGGGGATCGGCCATAAGGACCGACCCCCCCTCTCGTTCTATTCTCGTCGCATGCAAGGAACTCACCACAAAAAATAAAACCCTAGCGTCGCCCCTGCCATTTGCCTTCTTGCTACCACTGTTGATCCGCCCAAAACCACCAGCACAGCCGCCGCTAGCGGCTGCCGGCGAGAGAGAGAGAGAGAGTAGCGCGAGAGGGAGAGAGAGATAGAGATCAGGCGGTGATCGGGTTTCCATCGGGGTGCTGCTGGATCATCGACGAGAGGTAAGCCTCCATCCCTCTTCTCTTTTCTGTTCTTTCTTTCGTCGTCGAAACACCACAAAACGACCACCGCCGCCGCAGCCATGGCTGCCGGCGGTGTTCGCCGCCGCCGTGCGCCACCGTCTGGTGGCTGTTCCGTGCACGTGTACGGCTGCTAGGTCGGGTGTGCGTGTGTATGACCGAATGGTATTGTTTGGGTGTGTGTGTGTGGTCTCGCCGGATTTTGAGTATCGAACCACCACCACCGCCGGGGGTGGCTGCCGCCGCCGCCGCCAACCACCACTGCCGGAGATGGCAGTGGGTGGTGCAGGGTTTTGTCCAGACCTGAGATGCCTAAAACCCTGGTTGCAAACTCTAATTCGTAATCTTATCGCGTAAACCGTTTTTGTAAAGTTATTATTTTATGTGTTGATATCGGTTCTTCCCCTGTTTTGTTTCGTTCATAACCTTTCCATCGTAACTCGGTTTGAGGCGAAATCGGTTCCCACGGTTCACATTCTTTGTCGGGAATACTTTCCGTGTTTTAGCGAAAACCTGGTTAAGCCTCTAGCTAGGTGCAAAATGGTCGTTTTTGCAGCTGGTCCGAAACTTTCAGCTTTGAATTTCAGTTTTAGAAAATTCGTATAAAATCATAGGAACCTTGTTTGAACGCGTATAATATGTCCCTGGAAAGCTAAGACCCAGACCCTTCTGTTTGTGGAATTTAATTTCTGGATTTGTGGGTCTAGAGGGGGCTAAACAGGTCCCGAACAGACCTGCAGTTTAGACCGAAAAGCTGAAATGTCACTCTTTTAGTCTTATGATTATTTTTAGCGTCGGGGCTTCGTGTTGACACTTTGTAGCACTTCTTTAGGTGGAAAGAAGTGAGTTGGAGTTGGCGGGCTCGTTTTGTTGTTGTGGATATTTGCGTTGCTTATCGAGGTGAGTTCTCTCACTACGTAGGATAGGGATCTTATGTGAATTACTGTAACTCGTGTGTGCTAGCTATTTTTGTTGTGTGTGGAACTGGGCTTTGTAGTGTCTAGAATGGACCTTGGGTGTCGTATAAAAATCGGGGAGACCGAGAGCTCGGGGAGACCGAGAAATACGTACACGGATGTTGTACCACTCGGGGAGACCGATAAATACGTACACGGGTGTCGTACCACTCGGGGAGACCGAGGAATACATATACGGGTGTCGTACAACTCGGAGAGACCGAGGAATACGTACACGGTTTAGTATGAGATCGGGGAGACCGATGGTTATATATATAGTATTGTATGAGATCGGGGAGACCGATGGTTATATATATAGTATTGTATGAGATCGGGGAGACCGATGGTTATATATATAGATACCGTTGTTGTTGCATGAGTTTGCCTATTTAGGATATGTTCTTAAGCTGGCATGTGTGGATTGATGGTATTTATCTGTAGATAGGGGTAGTGCTCATATGATTGCTACCCTATGTTAGTGTTTGAATTCACTAAGCTTCGTGCTTACTCTTTCCCTATAAATTACTGTTTCAGGTTCGAGTGGCAGTAAGGCGTGACGGTACACACTGGCGCGTTGAGACTTTCGGCAATTTCATTATGATACATTATGTTTTATGATTTACATTTTCCGCTGTGTTAATTGGTTGGTTATTTAACTTAACGAGTTTTGGGAAAACGTTTGATTGGATTTAAATACTTATGGTTTGTTTAAAATAAAATAGTATTTTTAAAAGTTCAAATTTATTGTAATTTTTGGGACGTTACAAGTTGGTATCAGAGCACAGCTTGAGCGAATCGAACACACTTCGGTGTGTTTGAACTCAAGTTTACGGCTCGGGATTTTCTTTTTCCTTTTAAAATTCTTGAGAATTAAAAGAAAGGAAAAGTACGTTTGAGAAACGGTGACCGGAGGTGCAGTGTGTACAGTCAGCCGATGCCAAGGGAAAAGGTAGAGTACTTAGTGTAATTTATTGCTTTCTAGAACATAGGAGTATGTATGATAGATTGTTTGGTGCTTATTACACTGTACTGCATATTTGTTGCTTGCTAGTAGAAATTTATGCTAGTTGTGATAGGTTGTTAAGTGAATGCCGTATAAGTTGTATGCAGTAGGAACCATATAGCCTTAGAATGTTGGATTTAGTTCTATTGCGCAGCTCTTGTTTGAGTCCAACCGTTGTAGGATAGAATCTTTTATTCGAAAGTCTATCTGGTTTTACACTGTATGCAACTGTGCAATCGCGAGGCGACTCGTCATGACTAGTAGGGATTCCGTCATAGCAAGGGTAGCGGGATGAGGTGAAATTCCTAGGGAGCTAGGAAGAGTGTTTGCATATGCTGGTACGGGCATATGGGTGGAACTGTCGGCAAGGAACTACTTGGGCACTTCGGGACGGGACTCGAAACGAGTAAGGATAGGTGTGGAAGGTAGTAGTAGAGCTCCTACTATCTGAAGCACAGGATCCGTGCTCGAGTCGGGGAAAGTCACGGAGAATCCGAGGAGTTGAGCGTGAGCGTAGTTAGCAGGTTTAGTGTGTGCTAATAGCTCGTTAAGGAGGAACAACAATACTGACTCAGATTCTGGTACCGGAGTTACCACTGAGCAGATTCGAGAGATGATTACAGCTGAGGTGACGCACACTACTGGGGAGGCGATCCCCGAGATAGTACCGCCATTCGTAATGAGGTAGTAGTGTTGGTAGAGGAGCGCATCGTGGCGATTCCACCCCCTGCCGGTGGGCAGCCCCGAGCGAGAGAGTTGTAGTATCGGGATCGGATTGGAGTGCGCATTCCTTACCAGTGGATGTCCTGAGAATCTGAAGGTTCGCTTCGCGGTGAATCTGTTGCGAGACGGAGCAAAAGACTAGTGTGCTACTGCTTGGACGCTTAGCAAGCGCACTACTTTGACCTGGGAGGAGTTCGTCGTACGTTTTTGGGCAGAGTATGTGCCTCCCGGGGAGATGGAGAGGATTGCTAAAGAGTTCTTGGAGCTCTCTCAGACTGCGGAGACTGTAAAGGAGATGAACCGAGAGTTCACGGAAATGGCATTTTTCTGTCCTTTGTATGCTGCTTCTGCGGACATGAAGAGGACGCGGTACAAGAATATGTTACGTACCGAGATCAGGGAGTTCGTAAGTACTGCGCAGTATGCTTCACTTGCTGCGGTGATGGAGGCGGCCCGAGGTAGAGTTCATCAACTGAGAGTGGAAGAGGCACAAGCTACGCATAGAGTGGTGACAGGTACGTTCTTAGTTAACTCGGTGCCTGCTGTGGTGATGTTTGATAGCGGGGCTACTCATCCTTTCGTGTCTCACACTGTTAGTGAGCGTTTTGGGCCGAGTTGTAGGACGGTAGGCTGTCCGCTTGTGGTTGAGGTTGCTGATGACAGGACCTTGACGGTTTCTGACGTGTATCGGGGATGCACTTTGGAGATCTCTGGTGTGAGATTCCCGATTGATTTGATTCCGATCGCTATGCGAGAGTTGTGCGTGATTGTGGGCATGGATTGTATGGATGCTCTCGATGCGGAGATTGTTTGCCGTCGCAAACAAGTACGAGTTCGAACCCCTAGCGGGGGAGAAGGTTAGTTCAGGGCGACTCGCCCAGGCGGACCTCAATGATATGTTCGGCTGCGAGGGCTCGGAGGTACTTACAGCAGTGGCCAGGGGTATCTAGTGTATGTGATAGACACACGCGTCGACGGAGAGAAGAAGACCGCGGAGGATGTGCCAGTTGTACGTGAGTTTGCTGACGTGTTTCCCGATGATTTACCAGGGATACCTCCCGAGCGACAGGTGGAGTTCCGCATTGATTTGAGACCGGGGTATCATCAGATGCGGGTAAGGAACACCCCAAAACAGGGGTTAACAAAAACTTCCATAAAACGGAAGAGTGGTACTCATTACTAAAGTAAAAGTATTCATAATTATCATTACATAACCATTAATACAAAGATCTAGTTAATTATAACTACTAATGGACCACTAGCTTATTTGATCACTACTATAGCAAATCAAATATAAAAAGGATGTCGGAAAGTTCTATTATCAATCTTCCAATCTTTAACTCTCCAATAATGATCCCATGCTCACAACCCCGTTCTAGACCTTCTTGTGTCCGGAACCACTAAAATCTGTAACACATAAAACACATAACAAGTGTTAGGCTTTTTAAAGCCTAAGTGAGGTTTACACATAGCACATAGAGCATAATCATAGCATGTAGGAATAACAATTCGATACATTCACAAATTTGATTCCATGGAGAAGACCCATATCGCTACCCAGTTACATCATAATTGAAGATATACCTTGATTGATACCCCACGGTATTGTCACAAGGCATAACACAACGGAAAACCCCACGGTATCCGAAGGTATGAACAAAATACATTTTTACCCCACGGTATGTATGATTATATCCTCCAATGCCTACTAGGTGCTCCTCCAATTATGTGAATACCAAATATGTTAATCCAAATAATATTCATAGCATATTAAGCACTTAACAATGGTCCAACCATTTATCATAATCAATACTACTTCCATGTAGTTCATATACATCCACATGTATTTAAATCACTTTCTATATGATTTCAATAATAAACCACCATGTTTACAATTCAAGAATAAGTCCATTTTGACCATTAAGCCATCAATTCAACATTAAGACATCTATTAAGTCATCATCTCAATATCACATACTTTGTATATATAATCCAACCAAACTCTTAACATCAACATTTATTATGGCATACAAAGTAATAAACACAATTAAGCCACATAAACTTACTTGAACTCCTCTTATTTCCCTCTCAACCATTAAGAGCATTTATTCAAGATTTCCCATTAGCTATATCAAAAATCAAGATGAGGAATAGTACATAAATGTAATACAAACAATTAATTACAAGTTACTCACCTCAAATCTTCAATTGCTAACACCCTAACTTGAATACTTGAACCTAATTGCTCCAAGAAGAAGAGTGAAGATGAAATGCCCTAATTCAAGTTTAAATGGGTAAGATTCACATACTAGTTTCTTGAATTAGATTAGGATTAATAGATATGAATTTACCTTAATCTTAGATGGATATCGCTTGAGAAGAGGATAGCAGAACCAAAAAATCGGATTTGAGAGTTATATGTGAAAAGGGTGGATGACTAAGGGTAAAGAGGTGGGTTTAACCCCCTTTTGGCACGTCAGGAAATCGGCGCCGATCACCCGCGCCGATGCATCGGCGCCAAGCCATTGGCGCCGGCTTCTGTTTGCTAGTCTTCTCAACCTCCACTAATTTAGCCGTAACTTCTTCGTTAGAACTCCGTTTTTGCTCGGAAAGAACCGTTGGACTCGTATTCAAATTACCCATCCAACTAATCCATAAAATCTAATATTTAACTTTATTATCTATTTTTCATTTATTTTCTTAAGGAATAAACTTACTGATTTCTATCGGAAGTTATCAAATAACAAGTGACAATCACCGAAATTACTTAGGAAATCAATTATAATCTAAGAAGTCAAAATATAAAGAAATATTAGGACTATTATTACTTACTAGGATTTTCCGGGTGTTACAATTCTCCCAACCTTAAAACGATTTCGTCCTCGAAATCTATATTCTTTACAACCCAAAGTCAACCGACTCACTGTCGACCAAAATTCAACAATTCCTATCGGGAATCTAAATTCCATCCACACGGTCTATAAAGACAATTCCTCGAACAATTGTTTATTAACAAAGTCCCTACACATACGTTGTACTTATGTACGGATAAATGTTCCAACCATAAAGAAACTCCCAACCATACGACTTCAGTCGTCTCCCAACCTTAAAATGTTCTATACATCTTGATTTCAGTTTCAAACTCTACATCAATTTAAGGTTCAATTAATACTGAGACCAACCGAATCTCTAATTTCAATTGTCCCTATCGTTAACGGCCATTCACATCCAAAGAGCTCTAATAGACTCCAAAATCCATCTCGAATAATTAATCATCAAACAGACAGGTTCATTAACCATACACAAAGATTATTTCCCTAAAACCACTCATCATAAATGAGTATCTTAAGGTTACTACTACCATCACCATCATTCTTTTTAAAATCAGTTACAATTCCCCGATTAAACTAAAAGTGTTTGATCTTAAGCCCAAAAGTTGACACCTAATTATCACCAACCGTTGCACTCTAACCAAACCCACACATGAATTCCATTCACAAATAAAAATCTAGAAGGAACAAGGATTCATCTTTCATATTACATGAACCTTACTTATTTCCCCATTATCCGCTCCCCAACTTAGATTTGTAAGCCTCCTTAAAGTAACCGTTTATCATTAAACCTTTATCCGACTATTGCTTGGTCTTCAATACCGTCATCATCCACATCTCAATCTCCAAATCTCAAAATAACATTAACGTATACTGCTAAAAAAATCCATACTCACTTTAAATGGAGCATACTCACCACTTTTGAATACTTCTATATCTACGGCACCCATTACTACATCTATGACCCATACGTACTACCACTTCCTCACATCAATATCGCACTACGTGACCATATTGAAATCAAGCACTAAAATATTATATATCAAAGGTGATAATTCCATTGAACCTGTAGTATAACTACATTCTTAGGTCCGACCTTTCTATCATTACTTCCTACGTTAGCATGAAGTACTACCCTCCAATCATTATTTGTCTCTTTTCCCCAACTTTTCCACCTACCGATAACACTTTCTCATCTTTATTAAACTTCCTATGATTCAAAATCATAAACTTATTTAGCGACTCACACAACCAAAATCACTTGGGATAAACTCATACTACCGCTCGACATTCTATTCCAATAATAGCCAAATCACTACACCATCTTACAACCACATATTCCAACAGCTTTATTGACAACTAGCACTATTCATCTGGAATCCCCGAATAGACTTTCATCTAATGTCCCCTCTTTATCACTTATTATTACTTCTTTGTGACTCCAAACCATTATATATACAGTGCACACTACATCACAAATCGACATAGTCCATACTCTTACTATGTTCGTGCCTATTTCTTCATTATATATAAACCATCTATATCATAAGTAGAATGTTCATCTACAACAATAGTCTTTCACTATCCTAACACCCCTCCACAAGGTGATCCTTCAACTTTTAATCTTCCGATTCCAACTTGACCTTCATACATGATCTCAAAAGAAGAAATTAATGTATTCACATTACGTAAACTTTAATTATAATACAATTCATGTAATTCCAACCCTCAAGCCTATGTCAAGTTAATTTAAACCGACGAATACCCTTAAGACTCAACCGAATCTAAAACCAAGCCATCCGCTCAAAGGGTCTATTGATCATTTATCAATTATGAACTCATGAAATTTAAAATACATCTAATCCCACATCATGCAACACACGCCTCGAGACATGATAATCTCACGACCCCTTCATTGCTACTTTCCCAATGAAGTCAATTCATATATGTATCTATATGTACACGTATGTACAACTCTATATACTCCACAATATAAATATACATATTATTATTTTGCCATAGATCACTAGTCCCAAAAGTACTAAAATTACAAGACCATCAAACTGTCCTCGCACATAAGACCAAAAGTTAAACCGACACTTATTAAAATGCGATTAAACATATAACACACCATAATTATTGTACAACTACAATAAACTTCTAAAAGCGTATTTCGACCACCTAACTTCCACTTATGTAATAATTTAACCAAAACCTTTTCCACTCGTGATTTATTCGCCAATCACTCAAATCCCCACATATGGTGTTTCACAAGATATGTATTGTCCGCATTCTACAACATTCTCAGTCCACCGTACACGATAATATTCGCTTTGCGCATACCCTCTGCATAACAGCATGCCGGTACCGCTCATAATTTAGTTCTGCCCGCACAAGCATACGCGGGACACACCCAGACCGCACCCTGTGACAGGCAAAAGGCCTCATACATCTTACACAACTGCCGACTTCAATGTCAATAGTCGACCTATCGATACTTCTTTAATCTATTCATTAATAAGGACTGAACTTAATCCTTTCGACAATACATAATACAATTTACATCTCATCGTCTTCATTTCAAACTTATTCGTGCAATACTAATATCACAAGATCACCATAAATTCTTATTTAACGTCGAGAGTATTTCCTTACTGTCTCACCATACTACTCATAGCAATTTGCTAATTCCATCTCCCTGATTACTACTAATCCTTCCTCCGGACACTACTGTCCCTTGCCAACTGTATTTCTAGTTACCAAACAAAGGTATAGACCTTCTTACAATCGACACTAAAGTCCACTTTCAACTCTCCCATTGTTCACCTTTCTCTTGAACACAATTACCAAATCTACAAACATTCTCCCATGATTTATCTAATACCTCTCCAATCTCAGAGTTCTTTCTTAGCTTATAGCAATATTTTACGACTTAATTCGTTCATAACCTTCATACATAACAATGTATTAAATGTCTTATTTCGCACATTTCCTCCTTTTAAAGAACAACACTTGGAGCAACTTGGGTACACATGACCCCAAGATTCTTATAACTTTAGTGTACTGCTCAACGATCACGAGAATCAATTACATACCACTTTCCGCAAAACTTAATCTTTTTCAACCAAAACGATATTGTTATGACCGTAGTATATTTAATGAAAATCTTTTCATACGACAAAAGTTGCAAGAAATTACCGACACAAAGTAAGCTAGTCGGTTCTCACACTCATCTTTATTTATCTTTTCTTGTAAAGTATAATGTATTTTGCAAATTACTAAACTCAAAATTTGACTGCGCGACGTAAATGGTATTACCTCTTTCTTTTAATACCCACGTATACCTACTGACTCATCATCGACTAAATTGTTATTTATGCATTTGTTTTGAAATCACAAAAACCCATGTAACACTCACCCGAGAACACTATGCATAAAACTCTACTTGTAATTGAAGGCTATTCACTCAAACAAGGTCTATCGTTTAACTCTCGCAACTTATCATTGACGCCCTATTTTTCAACCAGTGGTTACCCTCTCAACCTTCTAACACTTGATATACATGCCTTCCAAGGCTCACTTACTCAACCATTTCATACTATTCCCATCTTGATCAAACATCTTACATTCTATCTCCACACATTTAATCCACTTACTTAAGGTTGTCTCGGCGGACTTTCATGAGTCCCACCAGTTCCAGGTTGTCTTTCCAATCCTCAATCATTTACCGATCTGTCCTCCAAAGAATTGAAAGACCTTGGTAGTGTTTTTACCATCACTACGCTATCGAACAAAAGTTAACCCTGAAAAATGGTTATAAATATAAACACACGAAACGTACCTTACCGATCATTAGTCACTGGAACAATTTAGAAACAAGTATACTTATGTAACAATATATTCATAATAACATTAGCTAATTGCGATTATGAATGTATCATACATGAGAATCCTCATTACCGTCGTTACCGTACTAATTTCACGTATTTCTGTCGACCCTAAGGCCATCCCGTCTTAATACTTCTACCCACTCTCACAATTCATAACTTAATTCATCTCAGCTTAAGTCTAAGTATTTCCTCATCATACTTAGTTCACTTAAACTAAAGCTCTGATACCAACTTGTAACACCCCAAAAACAGGGGTTAACAAAAACTTCCATAAAACGGAAGAGTGGTACTCATTACTAAAGTAAAAGTATTCATAATTATCATTACATAACCATTAATACAAAGATCTAGTTAATTATAACTACTAATGGACCACTAGCTTATTTGATCACTACTATAGCAAATCAAATATAAAAAGGATGTCGGAAAGTTATATTATCAATCTTCCAATCTTTAACTCTCCAATAATGATCCCATGCTCACAACCCCGTTCTAGACCTTCTTGTGTCCGGAACCACTAAAATCTGTAACACATAAAACACATAACAAGTGTTAGGCTTTTTAAAGCCTAAGTGAGGTTTACACATAGCACATAGAGCATAATCATAGCATGTAGGAATAACAATTCGATACATTCACAAATTTGATTCCATGGAGAAGACCCATATCGCTACCCAGTTACATCATAATTGAAGATATACCTTGATTGATACCCCACGGTATTGTCACAAGGCATAACACAACGGAAAACCCCACGGTATCCGAAGGTATGAACAAAATACATTTTTACCCCACGGTATGTATGATTATATCCTCCAATGCCTACTAGGTGCTCCTCCAATTATGTGAATACCAAATATGTTAATCCAAATAATATTCATAGCATATTAAGCACTTAACAATGGTCCAACCATTTATCATAATCAATACTACTTCCATGTAGTTCATATACATCCACATGTATTTAAATCACTTTCTATATGATTTCAATAATAAACCACCATGTTTACAATTCAAGAATAAGTCCATTTTGACCATTAAGCCATCAATTCAACATTAAGACATCTATTAAGTCATCATCTCAATATCACATACTTTGGATATATAATCCAACCAAACTCTTAACATCAACATTTATTATGGCATACAAAGTAATAAACACAATTAAGCCACATAAACTTACTTGAACTCCTCTTATTTCCCTCTCAACCATTAAGAGCATTTATTCAAGATTTCCCATTAGCTATACCAAAAATCAAGATGAGGAATAGTACATAAATGTAATACAAACAATTAATTACAAGTTACTCACCTCAAATCTTCAATTGCTAACACCCTAACTTGAATACTTGAACCTAATTGCTCCAAGAAGAAGAGTGAAGATGAAATGCCCTAATTCAAGTTTAAATGGGTAAGATTCACATACTAGTTGCTTGAATTAGATTAGGATTAATAGATATGAATTTACCTTAATCTTAGATGGATATCGCTTGAGAAGAGGATAGCAGAACCAAAAAATCGGATTTGAGAGTTATATGTGAAAAGGGTGGATGACTAAGGGTAAAGAGGTGGGTTTAACCCCCTTTTGGCACGTCAGGAAATCGGCGCCGATCACCCGCGCCGATGCATCGGCGCCAAGCCATTGGCGCCGGCTTCTGTTTGCTAGTCTTCTCAACCTCCACTAATTTAGCCGTAACTTCTTCGTTAGAACTCCGTTTTGCTCCGGAAAGAACCGTTGGACTCGTATTCAAATTACCCATCCAGCTAATCCATAAAATCTAATATTTAACTTTATTATCTATTTTTCATTTATTTTCTTAAGGAATAAACTTACTGATTTCTATCGGAAGTTATCAAATAACAAGTGACAATCACCGAAATTACTTAGGAAATCAATTATAATCTAAGAAGTCAAAATATAAAGAAATATTAGGACTATTATTACTTACTAGGATTTTTTGGGTGTTACAATTCTCCCAACCTTAAAACGATTTCGTCCTCGAAATCTATATTCTTTACAACCCAAAGTCAACCGACTCACTGTCGACCAAAATTCAACAATTCCTATCGGGAATCTAAATTCCATCCACACGGTCTATAAAGACAATTCCTCGAACAATTGTTTATTAACAAAGTCCCTACACATACGTTGTACTTATGTACGGATAAATGTTCCAACCATAAAGAAACTCCCAACCATACGACTTCAGTCGTCTCCCAACCTTAAAATGTTCTATACATCTTGATTTCAGTTTCAAACTCTACATCAATTTAAGGTTCAATTAATACTGAGACCAACCGAATCTCTAATTTCAATTGTCCCTATCGTTAACGGCCATTCACATCCAAAGAGCTCTAATAGACTCCAAAATCCATCTCGAATAATTAATCATCAAACGGACAGGTTCATTAACCATACACAAAGATTATTTCCCTAAAACCACTCATCACAAATGAGTATCTTAAGGTTACTACTACCATCACCATCATTCTTTTTAAAATCAGTTACAATTCCCCGATTAAACTAAAGGTGTTTGATCTTAAGCCCAAAAGTTGACACCTAATTATCACCAACCGTTGCACTCTAACCAAACCCACACATGAATTCCATTCACAAATAAAAATCTAGAAGGAACAAGGATTCATCTTTCATATTACATGAACCTTACTTATTTCCCCATTATCCGCTCCCCAACTTAGATTTGTAAGCCTCCTTAAAGTAACCGTTTATCATTAAACCTTTATCCGACTATTGCTTGGTCTTCAATACCGTCATCATCCACATCTCAATCTCCAAATCTCAAAATAACATTAACGTATACTGCTAAAAAAATCCATACTCACTTTAAATGGAGCATACTCACCACTTTTGAATACTTCTATATCTACGGCACCCATTACTACATCTATGACCCATACGTACTACCACTTCCTCACATCAATATCGCACTACGCGACCATATTGAAATCAAGCACTAAAATATTATATATCAAAGGTGATAATTCCATTGAACCTGTAGTATAACTACATTCTTAGGTCCGACCTTTCTATCATTACTTCCTACGTTAGCATGAAGTACTACCCTCCAATCATTATTTGTCTCTTTTCCCCAACTTTTCCACCTACCGATAACACTTTCTCATCTTTATTAAACTTCCTATGATTCAAAATCATAAACTTATTTAGCGACTCACACAACCAAAATCACTTGGGATAAACTCATACTACCGCTCGACATTCTATTCCAATAATAGCCAAATCACTACACCATCTTACAACCACATATTCCAACAGCTTTATTGACAACTAGCACTATTCATCTGGAATCCCCGAATAGACTTTCATCTAATGTCCCCTCTTTATCACTTATTATTACTTCTTTGTGACTCCAAACCATTATATATACAGTGCACACTACATCACAAATCGACATAGTCCATACTCTTACTATGTTCGTGCCTATTTCTTCATTATATATAAACCATCTATATCATAAGTAGAATGTTCATCTACAACAATAGTCTTTCACTATCCTAACACCCCTCCACAAGGTGATCCTTCAACTTTTAATCTTCCGATTCCAACTTGACCTTCATACATGATCTCAAAAGAAGAAATTAATGTATTCACATTACGTAAACTTTAATTATAATACAATTCATGTAATTCCAACCCTCAAGCCTATGTCAAGTTAATTTAAACCGACGAATACCCTTAAGACTCAACCGAATCTAAAACCAAGCCATCCGCTCAAAGGGTCTATTGATCATTTATCAATTATGAACTCATGAAATTTAAAATACATCTAATCCCACATCATGCAACACACGCCTCGAGACATGATAATCTCACGACCCCTTCATTGCTACTTTCCCAATGAAGTCAATTCATATATGTATCTATATGTACACGTATGTACAACTCTATATACTCCACAATATAAATATACATATTATTATTTTGCCATAGATCACTAGTCCCAAAAGTACTAAAATTACAAGACCATCAAACTGTCCTCGCACATAAGACCAAAAGTTAAACCGACACTTATTAAAATGCGATTAAACATATAACACACCATAATTATTGTACAACTACAATAAACTTCTAAAAGCGTATTTCGACCACCTAACTTCCACTTATGTAATAATTTAACCAAAACCTTTTCCACTCGTGATTTATTCGCCAATCACTCAAATCCCCACATATGGTGTTTCACAAGATATGTATTGTCCGCATTCTACAACATTCTCAGTCCACCGTACACGATAATATTCGCTTTGCGCATACCCTCTACATAACAGCATGCCGGTACCGCTCATAATTTAGTTCTGCCCGCACAAGCATACGCGGGACACACCCAGACCGCACCCTGTGACAGGCAAAAGGCCTCAATGATATGTTCGGCTGCGAGGGCTCGGAGGTACTTACAGCAGTGGCCAGGGGTATCTAGCGTATGTGATAGACACGCGCGTCGACGGAGAGAAGAAGACCGCGGAGGATGTGCCAGTTGTACGTGAGTTTGCTGACGTGTTTCCCGATGATTTACCGGGGATACCTCCCGAGCGACAGGTGGAGTTCCGCATTGATTTGAGACCGGGGTATCATCAGATGCGGGTAAGGAACACCCCAAAAACAGGGGTTAACAAAAACTTCCACAAAACGGAAGAGTGGTACTCATTACTAAAGTAAAAGTATTCATAATTATCATTACATAACCATTAATACAAAGATCTAGTTAATTATAACTACTAATGGACCACTAGCTTATTTGATCACTACTATAGCAAATCAAATATAAAAAGGATTTCGGAAAGTTCTATTATCAATCTTCCAAACTTTAACTCTCCAATAATGATCCCATGCTCACAACCCCGTTCTAGACCTTCTTGTGTCCGGAACCACTAAAATCTGTAACACATAAAACACATAACAAGTGTTAGGCTTTTTAAAGCCTAAGTGAGGTTTACACATAGCACATAGAGCATAATCATAGCATGTAGGAATAACAATTCGATACATTCACAAATTTGATTCCATGGAGAAGACCCATATCGCTACCCAGTTACATCATAATTGAAGATATACCTTGATTGATACCCCACGGTATTGTCACAAGGCATAACACAACGGAAAACCCCACGGTATCCGAAGGTATGAACAAAATACATTTTTACCCCACGGTATGTATGATTATATCCTCCAATGCCTACTAGGTGCTCCTCCAATTATGTGAATACCAAATATGTTAATCCAAATAATATTCATAGCATATTAAGCACTTAACAATGGTCCAACCATTTATCATAATCAATACTACTTCCATGTAGTTCATATACATCCACATGTATTTAAATCACTTTCTATATGATTTCAATAATAAACCACCATGTTTACAATTCAAGAATAAGTCCATTTTGACCATTAAGCCATCAATTCAACATTAAGACATCTATTAAGTCATCATCTCAATATCACATACTTTGGATATATAATCCAACCAAACTCTTAACATCAACATTTATTATGGCATACAAAGTAATAAACACAATTAAGCCACATAAACTTACTTGAACTCCTCTTATTTCCCTCTCAACCATTAAGAGCATTTATTCAAGATTTCCCATTAGCTATACCAAAAATCAAGATGAGGAATAGTACATAAATGTAATACAAACAATTAATTACAAGTTACTCACCTCAAATCTTCAATTGCTAACACCCTAACTTGAATACTTGAACCTAATTGCTCCAAGAAGAAGAGTGAAGATGAAATGCCCTAATTCAAGTTTAAATGGGTAAGATTCACATACTAGTTGCTTGAATTAGATTAGGATTAATAGATATGAATTTACCTTTATCTTAGATGGATATCGCTTGAGAAGAGGATAGCAGAACCAAAAAATCGGATTTGAGAGTTATATGTGAAAAGGGTGGATGACTAAGGGTAAAGAGGTGGGTTTAACCCCCTTTTGGCACGTCAGGAAATCGGCGCCGATCACCCGCGCCGATGCATCGGCGCCAAGCCATTGGCGCCGGCTTCTGTTTGCTAGTCTTCTCAACCTCCACTAATTTAGCCGTAACTTCTTCGTTAGAACTCCGTTTTTGCTCCGGAAAGAACCGTTGGACTCGTATTCAAATTACCCATCCAACTAATCCATAAAATCTAATATTTAACTTTATTATCTATTTTTCATTTATTTTCTTAAGGAATAAACTTACTGATTTCTATCGGAAGTTATCAAATAACAAGTGACAATCACCGAAATTACTTAGGAAATCAATTATAATCTAAGAAGTCAAAATATAAAGAAATATTAGGACTATTATTAATTACTAGGATTTTCCGGGTGTTACAGGTAAGGAGTGAGGATACGGAGAAGACGGCCTTTCGTACACGTTATGGCCATTTCGAGTTTGTGGTGATGCCTTTCGGGCTCACCAATGCACCAGCAGCGTTCATGGGCCTCATGAACAGGGTGTGTAGCCCGATGCTGGATCGGTCGGTGATTGTGTTCATCGACGATAATCTCGTATATTCGAAGTCGAAGGAAGAGCACGAGATGCATTTGCGAGAAGTTTTGGAAGTTTTGAGGCGGGAGAAGCTTTATGCTAAGTTCTCCAAGTGTGAGTTCTGGTTACGGGAGGTCCAATTCCTAGGACATGTCGTGAACCAGAGTGGTATTATGGTCGATCCGGCCAAGATTACGGCAGTGATGCGGTGGGAAGTGCCGAAGACTTCCACTGAAGTACGGAGTTTCCTTGGGTTAGCAGGGTATTACCGGAGATTTATTCAGGATTTCTCCAAGATTGCTTTACCTATGACCCGATTGACGAAGAAAACTGCGGCTTTTGGTTGGGGTGAGGAGCAGCAAAGGGATTTTGAGGAGCTGCGCAGACGTTTATGCGAGGCTCCGGTGTCGACTTTGCCTGAGGGTATGGAGGATCTAGTAGTGTATTATGACGCTTCTCACCAGGGGTTGGGCGTCGTGCTAATGCAGCGCGGCAAGGTTATAGCTTACGCTTCGAGGCAGTTGAAGCCTCATGAGGCGAATTACCCGACCCATGATCTGGAGTTGGGAGCGGTGGTGTTTGCTCTCAAAATTGGAGGCATTACTTGTATGGCGTCAAGTGTACGATATACACCGACCATAAAAGCCTCAAATACTTGATGGACCAGCAAAATCTCAGTATGCGACAGAGGAGGTGGCTCGACGTAGTCAAAGATTATGATTGTGAGATACTTTACCACCCGGGTAAAGCGAATGTGGTTGCAGACGCACTTAGTCGACATCCGGTTGGTGAGCCACTTCGGGGTTTGTGTCAACGGTTAACAGTCATTGCACCTCTCCTTGAGTCGATAGGTAATGCTCAGGAAGTAGCAATTCTAGACGAGAATGCCAAACGCGAGAGAGTTTCGGGGGAAATTCCGAATTTTGTCTGTGATAGTCGGGGTTTATCGGCGCGATATGGTCGAGTTTGGGTTCCCTTCACTGGTGGGAGCAGGCAAATCTTGTTGGACGAGGCGCATAAGTCCAAGTTTTCTATTCGTCCTGGAGCTACGAAGATGTACCGCGACCTGCGGGAGAATTATTGGTGGCCCGGCATGAAACGGGATGTCGCCAAGTGTGTAGACGTGTGCTTGACTTGTCGGAAAGTCAAGGCTGAGCACCAGCGGCCGCATGGGAAGTTGCAGCCTTTAGAGATTCCGGTGTAGAAATGGGAACAGATCACGATGGATCTCATTACTAAACTCCCAAGGACTCCACGAGGGAATGATGCTATTTGGGTGATTGTCGATCGTCTGACCAAGAGTGCTCACTTTTTGGCCATCAGGGAGAGCTCCTCGGCAGAGAAGCTCGCAGAGATTTTCGTGCGAGAGATTGTAGCCAGGCACGGGGTGCCAGTTTCGATTGTCTCTGACAGGGACACCCGTTTTACCTCCCGGTTTTGGGAGAGGTTTCAGGTGGAGGTGGGTACGCGGTTACATTTTAGCACGGCTTTTCATCCACAGACTGAAGGGCAGAGTGAGCGTACTATTCAGACACTTGAGGATATGCTTCGGGTATGTGCTATTGATTTTGGAGGTAGTTGGGATCAGTACCTTCCTTTGGCGGAGTTTTCCTACAACAACAACTTCCATTCCAGTATTGGCATGCCGCCGTACGAGATGTTGTACGGTAGGAAGTGCAGGACGCCCATTTGCTGGGGCGAGGTTGGTCAACGAGTATTGGGGAGCACCGACATTGTGCTGAAGACGACTGAGATGATACAGATGGTGCGGGACCGTTTGGTTACTGCACAGAGTCGGCAGAAGAGTTACGCCGACAAGAGAAGATCAGACTTGGAGTTTCAGGTGGGGGATTATGTCTTGCTGAAGGTTTCACCCTGGAAAGGGGTGATTCGGTTTCGTAAACGGGGAAAGTTGGGGCCCCGTTACATCGGACCCTACAAGATCATTGCTCGAGTGGGGGAAGGTAGCTTATCGCTTAGAGTTACCAGAAAAGTTGAGCTTAATCCACGACACTTTCCACGTGTCTCAGTTGCGAAAGTGTGTGGTGGATGAGGCTGCGGTGATTCCTCTCGAGGATATTCAGATCGACGAGCGGCTTAATTACGTAGAGAAGCCGATCGTCATTGTTGACAGGAAGACGAGGACCTCGCGTAACAAGGTGATTGGCTTGGTGAAAGTCCAGTGGCAGCACCGAAAGGGTTCCGAGTGGACTTGGGAACCCAAGGTTGAGATGCGGGAGAACTATCCGGAGCTATTTGTGGACGTAGACTTCGAGGACGAAGTCTAACCCAAGCAGGGGAGAGTTGTAAAGTCCGTGTCCCGGTATGAATTTTCTTATTAATTAATTTCTTTTTCTCTAATCGAATTTATTTAACGGGACTTATCGGGGAAGACCAAAAATGAAGTATTTTTGTGAGAAAGGACCAATTGGGTTAAACCGTAACTCGTTTTGCAAGGTTTTGGGAAGTAGGGGCCGAAAGTGTACAATGTGTATAACTTTGCATGGGGATCGGCCATAAGGACCGACCCCCCCTCTCGTTCTATTCTCGCCGCATGCAAGGAACTCACCACAAGAAATAAAACCCTAGCGTCGCCCCTGCAGTTTGCCTTCTTGCTACCGCCGTTGATCCGCCCAAAACCACCAGCACAGCCGCCGCTAGCGGCTGCCGGCGAGAGAGAGAGAGAGAGTAGCGCGAGAGGGAGAGAGAGATAGAGATCAGGCGGTGATCGGGTTTCCGTCGGGGTGCTGCTGGATCGTCGACGAGAGGTAAGCCTCCATCCCTCTTCTCTTTTCTGTTCTTTCTTTCGTCGTCGTCGAAATACCACAAAACGACTACCGCCGCCGCAGCCATGGCTGCCGGCGGTGTTCGCCGCCGCCATGTGCCACCGTCTGGTGGCTGTTCCGTGCACGTGTACGGCTGCTAGGTCGGGTGTGCGTGTGTAGGACCGAATGGTATTGTTTGGGTGTGTGTGTGTGTGGTCTCGCCGGATTTTGAGTATCGAACCACCACCACCGCCGGGGGTGGCTGCCGCCACCACCGCCAACCACCACTGCCGGAGATGGCAGTGGGTGGTGTAGGGTTTTGTCCAGACCTGAGATGCCTAAAACCCTGGTTGCAAACTCTAATTCGTAATCTTATCGCGTAAACCGTTTTTGTAAAGTTATCATTTTATGTGGTGATATCGGTTCTGACCCTGTTTTGTTTCGTTCATAACTTTTCCATCGTAACTCGGTTTGAGGCGAAATCGGTGCCCACGGTTCACATTCTTTGTCGGAAATACTTTCCGTGTTTTAGCGAAAACCTGGTTAAGCCTCTAGCTAGGTGCAAAATGGTCGTTTTTGCAGCAGGTCCGAAACTTTCAGCTTTGAGTTTCAGTTTTAGAAAATTCGTATAAAATCATAGGAACCTTGTTTGAACGCGTATAATATGTCCCTGGAAAGCTAAGACCCAGACCCTTCTGTTTGTGGAATTTAATTTCTGGATTTGTGGGTCTAGAGGGGGCTAAACAGGCCCCGAACAGACCTGAAGTTTAGACCGAAAAGCTGAAATGTCACTCTTTTAGTCTTATGATTATTTTTAGGGTTGGGGCTTCGTGTTTACACTTTGTAGCACTTCTTTAGGTGGAAAGAAGTGAGTTGGAGTTGGCGGGCTCGTTTTGCTGTTGTGGATATTTGCGTTGATTATCGAGGTGAGTTCTCTCACTACGTAGGATAGGGATCTTATGTGCATTACTGTAGCTCGTGTGTGCTAGCTATTTTTGTTGTGTGTGGTATTGGGCTGTGTAGTGTCTAGAATGGACCTTGGGTGTCGTATAAAACTCGGGGAGACCGAGAAATCGGGGAGACCGAGAAATACGTACACGGGTGTCGTACCACTCGGGGAGACCGAGAAATACGTACACGGGTGTCGTACCACTCGGGGAGACCGAGGAATACGTATACGGGTGTCGTACAACTCGGGGAGACCGAGGAATACGTACACGGTATTGTATGAGATCGGGGAGACCGATGGTTATATATATAGTATTGTATGAGATCGGGGAGACCGATGGTTATATATATAGTATTGTATGAGATCGGGGAGACCGATGGTTATATATATAGTATTGTATGAGATTGGGGAGACCGATGGTTATATATATAGATACCGTTGTTGTTGCATGAGTTTTCCTGTTTAGGATATGTTCTTAAGCTGGCATGTGTGGATTGATGGTATTTATCTGTAGATAGGGGTAGTGCTCATATGATTGCTACCCTATGTTAGTGTTTGAATTCACTAAGCTTCGTGCTTACTCTTTCCCTATAAATTACTGTTTCAGGTTCGAGTGGCAGTAAGGCGTGACGGTACACACTGACGCGTTGAGACTTTCGGCAATTTCATTATGATACATTATGTTTTATGATTTACATTTTCCGCTGTGTTAATTGGTTGGTTATTTAACTTAACGAGTTTTGGGAAAACGTTTGATTGGATTTAAATACTTATGGTTTGTTTAAAATAAAATAGTATTTTTAAAAGTTCAAATTTATAGTAATTTTTGGGACGTTATAGCACGACATCGTAAAGTCTATTAAACGACTTTAATCTCGCAAAATCACAGAACGTAAGTAATCAGATCAATAACCTGACTACTCTATTGCAGGGACACACGATCCAAGAACGTCGTACGATCTAATTATACGATCGTATGGTCTAAACGTCCCCTTGATCTGAGTTTCTAGACTTAGAAAAATTTGTATGTTCTGAATGAATACATCGATTGCGTATGTTTGTGTTTGTCAATACGATTCAAATGTACGACTTATGTCTTAGTCGTTATTTTTCAATGGATGCCTAAGTCGCGTGTTTTCTTTTACGTTTGAAATTTGCAATTAACTGTTGTGTTTACTTATGAGACGTGTAAAACAGAAAGATATGCGAAATAAAAATTCCATTCATCGAATCGACCACTACATTAGATGATTCGATCACCAACGATCGAACATGAAAAACAAAATTCATAAAAGGAACATTTATCCTAAGGCCGAGGAGGAGTGTCGGTCGCATCTCTGCCCGAGGTCTCGACCTTGGAACTTTCATCTACTTCTTCCTCTTCGGCTTCCTTCTCATCATCGGAGTCGAGATCTCTTGCAGACCCGACCTCTCTCAAAAAGTAGGCAAGCTCGTCCGACGCCAGGGCCAGAGGGTTTTTTCCCGACAAGTGTTGCCTCATTATGGCAGCGCGAGCGGTCAGTCGAGCTAGGGCAAAGGTAGACGCAGCCTCGTCTTATAGCTTCCCCACCTCCTTCTCCAGACTGACCACCTTGGCCTTGGAATCCTCAACTTCCCTCTCCTTCGCGACCAGAAACTTCCTCATCTTGTTCAGCTCCTCCCTTTGACCGTCGATCATCGACAAGGACTGCTTTAGACGACGGTTCGCCTCGTCCTTCGCATGACCGACGACCTTCAACTCTTTTTGGGCCTCGTCGAGCTGTTTGGACATAGCCTCTTCGCGTTCCAAAGCGACCTTCTCTCGATCCAACGCTGCGTTCCCCCTCTCATGGGCGGAAGACACCAAACCCTTGATCTTCTCTGTCTCCGCACACAGGGCAAGAGAAGATTGAAACGCCTGTAAAACACAAAGGAAATTAAACATTCGACAAAAGATAAGAAAACATCGAAACACAAGTTTTGAAAGAAAAACTTACAAGAAACGCCAGTCCGGCAAGATGGGATCCCGTCTCCTCGATAAGGAACCCCTCGAAACGCTCCCTGAAAGAAGGAAGCAAATATTTCCCCAGATGAGGAAATAAATCCGTCCCGGACAGGACATTATCGACCATAAAGTCCGAAGGCAACGTAAAGTTAACCTTCGTAACTTTATCCCCTCCCGTCGCATGCTCCTTGCCCTTGTCGGTCGACGAAGGGATCGACGTAGTAGAGGGGGACTTCGCCGATTTCGCCGTTTTTGCCGGTAGCGCAGAACTAACGGGTGTCGCAACAATCGCACTAGAAGACGTCTTCGTCTTCATAGGCGATGCAACCTTCACCTTCTCAGGCGTAACGACTCTCGACGAGTCGTCAACCTTCGAAGACGGTTCCTTCGGGATCATCATCCTCGACTTCGGCAAAACCCCCGACTCAGTTGTCGAGATCTTTTGTCTCTTCTCCTTGCCCTTGCGGGCGAGCTCGAGTTGAGCTGCTCTTTTAGCCGAGATCGTCGGCACCTTCATCTGAGATTCGCTTAGAGGCAGATAAGAGACAAATGTTACACGACGAACATAAAAGGATCATAGTCGAGCAATTAGAAGGTACACTTACCAGTCATCTCTTCTTCTCCCCTCGACTCTTCCTCCTCTGTCTCCTCTTCTTCCTCCGCTTTCTCTCCCAGATTCTCTCCTAGGTATACCAGATCTTCGTCGTCATCCGCCAAATGTCGCGTGACAAATGATCGCTCGACAATACTAAACTCTAGAAGCGCGTCAACCTTCGTTTGAGAGTTAGCGTAAGGCTTCACGTCTTCGAATTTTATAGTTGTTGACACGTAAAAGCAGGTTAGAAATCAGTCAAAAATTACAAACGACGTACGACAATGAAACTATAAAATCTAACCCGACGTATACCAGCCAACCCTAATCCAGTTGCTCTCAGAGTCGAGAGTCGACTTACGCATGAGCACATACCTAGTTTTCCACTTACGATCGTTTACGGCGGTCTGTAAGACTAACGTACGATCACCCTTATATCTAGAAAACATGTTATAGCGATGACATTTATGTTTCTTGACTTGATAAGCCAAGAGAAGATCGCGCACATTCATGGGAGATTCCCATTGTTCAGTGAGGCGCTCGATCACCTGTATTACCCTCCAGAATTGGGGCATTAACTGGGCTGGTGCTAAGTCGAACTCGGTCATAAAAGCATTGGCCAAAGGCGAGTAAGGCCATTCAAAACCTATCTTAAAAGGATATTCGTAGATAACTACGAACCTATCGGGACATGTATCAGGTCGGATTTGACCTGCTTTAACCAATGAAATCCCCGCAGGAATCTTAGCCAGACTCCTAAGATCGTCGAGATCTTCAATGGAACTAATAGGTTCTATCGACATTTCTAAACCTAAAAATTTCTCAGAGTTTTCTAGTAATAGACTTGTGAAAGACCAAGAAATCGTACCTTATATAGGTGCCTAAAACCTCGAAATCACTAACTTGGTTGAAGATTCTTGCAGGTTTGGAAAGGATTCGGCGAAGAACAATAAAGAAATCAGGGAAAATCTCTCTTAAAAACTTTCTGAAATCGTAAAAGGAAAACATCCGTCGAAGGTCTCTATTTATGCTAATGATCGTGTGTTGGTCCCGAAGGGCTATACAAGTTTGTAGAAGGGGGGGGGGGGGGGGTTGAATACAAACACACATTTTTACTTTTCTAAATTGTTTATTGATAAATCAAGACAATTTACAACTTGTTGCGGAACAAGATTAAGGATAAACCTAATCTTAACAAGTCTTGAGAAACACTAAGTTTCTTGCACTAGAAAGAGTTAAAGAAATTACGAATAATAACTTAACAATAAGAAATAAGAAGATGGTCCGAGCACACTTCAAAACTGAAGTAAGGATCTTCTTATATATTGCATGCATTTAATGCATGGCAGTATGGCTTTACACGTGGCAGCAGCTGAGTGGTTGCATGTCATTAACCTTTGTAGACAACCTTAGTAGCCGCATGGTGCACAGTGTAGAATCAGAGTTGTTGTACGATTACAGACAAAAGGGATGTCCGTTCTGACAGTTCGTACGGAGACGTGCAAGGGAGGTAAGACAATAGTAACATGCAGGGAGACTTCATGATCAGCTTTCGTTGAGTCAGATCTTTATCAGCGAATGATAATGTTCAACGATTGCTGAAGTCTTCTACTTGATACTTCATGTTGAATGGACAGGTCTTGCTTCGCTGATATCCGCATCAGTTCATGAGTAGACTTGTCGCTGGTTCTTGAGCTTGATCTTCGACTTCAGCGTAGAACTTTGGTTGACGTGAAACTTGTCTTCAGGGATCATAAGTAAATAACTAACTTATCAGCGATCATCTCATAGACTGAACAGGCTCAGAGCTATATGATGATGAACAGTGTTCGCTGAATATCTAATCTAAAGAGTGAGAGTTCCTATCAGCGGTACTGTAAAGTCTTAGTACTTATCAGCGATAGTGAAACTCTGATACATATTGTTTACTTACAATTTTCACTAAGTGTTTAAGAGAGGGTCATTATCAAATCACTGAGGGTTTGGATCAACAATCTCCCCCTATTTGATTATGACATAGCAACAGAGAAAATTGCTATTTAATGAAAACATAAGGATAAAAAGAACTTATAAAATATTTGTCCCTTTTACTGTTTTCTAGGATCTTTTCAGTACTGATGGAGTAAAGTACATTCGCTGAAATTTTTCTTTAAACTTCGTAAAGATTACATAGGGAAGTGGAAAAATTACAAGTATAGCAAATAAAATTACAAGTACAAAAGATGTAGACAAATAAGGATAGAAAGAATTACAAGGCGATCCTATCCGTCAAAAGGTTCTTCCTTGATGAGAAGTTCATCGAGGGTCTTTGATGTGGGAATCATCCAGTCAGGGACATCTACTCCTTGATTCTTTTTGTTCAGAGCTTCTTCAAAAATCAAGGGCTTCAGGTGTCTAGCTTTAATGTCGCGTCTGACTTCACACCAGTATATGAGATCTCTGAGTTGTTCGATGGGAGTGATTGGAAGCTCAGAGATGCGTTGAAAGTGATGATTTCCTTGGTAGTCTAGAAAGAATATACCATAAGGATCACTTACAACTGTGCCAGGAATGAAAGTTTCTCCAGGTGGTAGGGAGGTGTCAAGCGCTGAGAGATCAGCATCAGGGCCAAGAACTTCAGCACGAGAGAAACCAATACCTGTTTCATTCCGTATAGGAGGACCTGAGTCTGAGACTTTCTTTTCCTTTGCAGAGACTCTTCTTTGTTGAGGAGGAAGAAGAGTGGAAGGAGGAATATCCACAACAGAAGAAACCAAGTCGATCTGAGTATTTAAAATTTTCTCGACATGGCTCTTGAACTTTGACCGCGATCCCTGAATGGCTAATTTCACTTCCAACCATTCAGAGAAACCAAACTTCTCTAAAGTAGTAGCATAGAAGGTTTGCTTGGTTTTGTCTTCTCTGAATACATCAATTTCAACAACAGGAACGTCAACGACCAGTCTTCCTCTGATGTTTACTTTGATGATTTTGGATGGTCGAGATCGATAATTCAGCATTTCTTTACACCATTTCAAAGTCGTATCAGATACTTTCGTCTTTTCTTCAACGATCCTTTGGGCATCATCCCATAGCTGATGTTGGACATCAATGGGAGCTCTTTTCAGCTTGGGGTCTTTCACTGATTGTTGGACAAGCTGGATGGCGAGTTCTCTGTCTTTTTCTTCAGTTTCCCTTCTTTCAGCGATTAACCTTTCAGCTCTGAGGTGATCCTTGTATTCCTTTTGTGAAAGTCTGAACTTTGGAGGAATAGAAGGAAGTTGATCACGCTTCAGGATGATTCGCTGATCTTCGAATCTCTTGATCATTTCCTCTCTCTTTTTCTGATCCTCTTCACTTAGCTTTTGAGGAGCCAAGGAAGGTATGTTTTTGTGAGAGAGCAGCTGTTCTTCAGGTTCATCGGTCTTAGTGGTTAAATCCAAGACTGGGATTATATCTTCAGCTCTTGTGGCTGGGATTATTCCTGGTGTAGTCGAAGGAGCTTCAGCGGGATCCTCAAACAAGGGAGAGGACTAGCTGAAACACATAGATCATTTAAGTAAGCAGAGATGGGGAAGAAAGAGATAGAGAAAAGAATGTGGTTAAGTGTATAGAGGTTTTATGGATAGAAGGATTGAGATTGAGAAGGGATAGAGGAGGGATGCAGTGTAAGGGAATAGAAGGTAGTGTACCTGACAAACTGGCTTTGGAAGCAAGATCGTCAGATTGTCTTCTTCAGCGAGGCCTTTGTTTTTTCCTTTGTCAGCTTCAGACGCTGCAGGCTTTGTCTTGGTCCGCTCCCCTGAAGGTTCATTTATCGAAATCCCTTTGAGAGCTGTAGTCTTCTGAACAGGCTTGACGATAAAGGAGTCATCATCATCGTCATCATCATTCTTTGGAGAAGAAGATGGTTCATCATCAGAGATGTCGACAGCTTCATCGTCTTCAGCTTCGTCTTCATCAGATTCAACCTCGTCAGCGTAGGGTGAGGTTACATCAGCAGCAACTTCAATGTTCTGCTCTTCGAGTTCCTCCCCCTCAGATATAGAGGAAGGTTTTTCGGTTCCATCAGGGTTTTCAACTCCCTGAAGGTCTTCTTTATTTTTCTTCTCCCCCTCATCATTATGGGGAAGGTCTTCTTTAGGCTTCTCCCCCTCTTCCACATCATGGTTGGGGGAGGTAACGGAATTTTCAGCGGTAGCAGCAGTCATAAGATTACTGTCTTCTTGGCCAGTAATTCTTATGGATTTTTCAATCGCTGCTACTCTGTCTTCTAGGCCAGTAATAGCATGACTGATCTTTTTGAGATCATCTCGATCGGCCTGAGTGAAATGAGAAGTTGGGGTGTTCAGGCGATCGAGCACTTTCTGAACAATCTCTTTGACCGCAGAGACTTCAGTCTTGATCGTGGAAACTTCACTCTTAAGAGAACCAACCTCTGTCTTCAATGATGTGACTTCATTGGACAGAGAGGTGAAGTTTGTTGAGAGAGTGGTTGTGGCGGTTGAGTTTTCAGTGAGGGTGGTAGCAAATTTAGCAATGCTACCATCAACCTTCTCCAGATCAGCTTTGGAGGCTTTCTTTTCGACCTCAGTGGTCAAAGTCTTCAAGTTCTCTCCAGCGTTTGTAACCGCTGAAGAGTTGGCAGTTAGAGTTTTGTTGAAAGAAACCATCTTTGTTTCCAGGGCCGTCATGGAGGTGTTGATATCTCCCAAATTAGGACCTGAAAAAGTTATAAACTTATGGACAGAGGAAAGCTCAGAAGTTTGGGGTTGAGAGAGAGAAGTGTGTGGGATTTTGTGTATACCTGCAGGCGGGTTGGCGAAGTTGTCGAAACCTCGATGTCCTGAAAAGGTTTCGTAGTCGTCTTCAATATTTCCTAGACGACTGGAAGTACCTGCAGGTCCTGTGGTGTGTCCTATCATCCTCTGAAAATGTTCAGCTGTAGTGTCGCTGAGGATGACGATTGTTGAGGAGAATAGGGGAATAGATTGAGTGACCAAAGAAGAGGTGAGAGGAATGGAGGATGAGAATGATGGTTGGGTGCGGGGTTCAACGTTGGATCCGCTGAGAATCACTTCAGTCTGTAGAGAGGCTGAAGGAGGTGGTTTCATTTCCAAGTTTATAACTTCAGCGTTTAGAGACACTGAAGCTGGGATGGAAGGGGTGGCTTATTCAGCTGTGGCAGAGCGTACCACTGAACTATCCATCAGCTCTTCAGGATGAGCTGAGGAATCTTCAGCATGTAAATGCTGGGGGTTGCTCCTTGGTTTTCTTGATTCTTTTGGAACCAAGTTAGGTAGTATATTGTTTCCTTTTTCTAGAAGGAGTGGAGGTTGCAGTTGGGGTATCAGCGGTGGGGATTTCCACTGAATGAGTCGCAGAAGTAGAAGAAGGAGGATTGAGAATAGATAAGAGAGTAGAGAGACGTACCTTGTTTGGCAGGGGCTTGAAGTCGAGCACCTTAGGGCCAACCTGAGAGAGTTTCAAGTCTCCTACTTTTGGGTAGTTATCCTTCAGGCCAGTTTGGAAGATGGCGCTGAGGAATCTTGGGTATGGAACCCATGATGGTCGATCAGCAAAATCTACTCTAAGCGCAAGATCGTCGTAGATTATCGAGGCCCAGTCAACATGGAGACCCTTAAGCAATGCATAGCGCATGGCTTGCTGAGGTTGAGCAGCTTGATCAGAGGAGCCACTCTTTGCTGTCATGCAGCTTATCAGGTGTGCGAAGATGAAGTTCATTTCGCTGGGCATCTTTGACTTCTTGATTGCAGTCAGTTTCTTCACGGCTTTTTCATCTCTCCCTTGATCCCATACGCACTTCATTGCATCAAAGAATGCAATGAGTGTTTCTCTATCAGCATGTCTCTTGGGGTCAGGGAAAGGAACAAATGGTTTTTCTTTGGTGGCAATAGGGAGATTCAGTGCTTTCCGAATGATAGCAGGGTTGATTTTGATGGTGCCAAAATCAGTGTCACAGAGGATGACATCAAGTAGTTTGGTAGGGTCTTTGGATGATGGTAGCTGAGTGTGTCTGGCGGTATACCAAAACTGAGATAATAGTAACTGATTAGCAGGTGGTGTTATGGTCAAGGCTGTAGAGAGGCAACAGGTTTTCAGAAAATTCACAGCGTCGTCTAGATGTTTGACTTGTTTCTTCGGAGGAAAATCGAACAATGCATGGAGGTTGTTTGATTTTGTAAAAGAGATATCCTCAAGTTTGAACTTGACCTGAGGAGCCTTGGTGATTTCAAGTTCCTCAACAGCAGGAGTGTTCTCAGCAGTTGGAATACCAGTAGAAGGAGCAGCCATTTCTGTAATCAGCTCAACCAAAGATCAACAAAACAAATAGTCTTAATGTGGAAATATTTTCCAATAAGATGTTTTTGAATTTTGTCCATTTCATCCAGCCAAAAATCCCTTTGAGAAAGATTAGGGTTTTTCTTGTTTTGAGAAAGAGTTACAAAACGTAGAGATTATGTGTTTTCCAGTTTTCATTTGAAGAAGGAATTCTGGAGAAACATATGAAGAACAAGTTTACGAGTTTTGATATAAACTTGAAGAACAACCATGAAGGGTGTATTCATAAAATCATGAACAGAAAATGATTTCATTTTAAAAAAGTTCTTTTGTTTGATCTGTTAAAAGCAAAGAATAAGACCATAAACAAGTAATGTAGGTATATAATAAGAGTATTAACCTGGTTCGTCAAGAAAGAAGATGAATAGTTTCTGGAAATTTTGAGAGCTCAAAATGCAACAGTAAATCTTTTTCTTGCTTGGAGGAGAAGTTTTTCGCGTAAAGAGAAAAATATAAACCCAAAATGGTTTATATAGAGAGATTTGAGAGAGAGAAAAACTCGAGCGGGAAAGTTTTTCATCATGACACGGACACGTGTTTGCATTTGATTGGAAGGTAAACGAAACGTGCAATCGTGTGTCAGAAAAAGAACGTGCCAGGGCTTATCCGTTGCGATGACGTCACAACTGTCCTTTCATATTTTAGGATGTCTCTGAGTTTTTGAAAGTTTAGGGACACTTTTGAAAATATGAAGCACTGAATAGAAATATCAGTGTTGGTTTAAGAAGTTTCAAAGTATCGCTGTTAAGGAAGAGATATTCAGCGATGCAATTTGTTTTGAAATCTTTGAGTTCTAGGCGAACGTCAACGAGTAAGAGAGAAAAACACACCTTGATATCAGCGAGTTAATTTTGTTCAGAGAGAGAATGATAGAATGGGTTATACAAGTTGATTTTATCCTATCGCTGATCAAATGTGAACCGCTGAAGATTTTACTCTTCAAAGTTCAGCATTCCAAGCTCGCTGATGAGAAAGTTGAATCTTGTCTCATCAAGAGGTTTGGTGAACAGATCAGCTAACTGATAGTCAGCTGGGATAAAATGAAGTTCTATATTACCATTCATCACATGATCTCTGATAAAATGATACCTGATTTCGATGTGTTTTGTCTTTGAGTGTAGCACTGGATTGTTGGCTATAGCGATGGCACTTGTGCTGTCGCAATAGATTGGAATTTTCGAGAGCTGAAGGTCATAGTCTAGTAGTTTATTTCTCATCCACAAGACCTGAGAACAACAGCTTCCAGCGGCTACATACTCAGCTTCAGCAGTTGAGGTGGACACTGAGTTTTGCTTTTTACTTGTCCAACTCACCAGCTTTCCACCCAGGAGCTGACAGCCTCCTGTGGTGCTTTTCCTATCCAATTTGCAACCTGCAAAATCACTATCTGAATAGGCGATTAGATCGAATCCTAAGTCTTTGGGATACCAAAGACCTAGGTTCGCAGTACCCTTAAGGTAACGAAAGATTCGCTTTACAACGATCATATGAGATTCCTTAGGTTCAGCTTGATATCGTGCACACAAACAGGTTGCGTACATAATATCGGTTCGGCTAGCTGTAAGATACAAGAGAGAGCTGATCATCCTACGGTACAGCGTGAAATTAACAGGTATTCCATTTGAATCCTTGTCTAGTGTCAGCGGTGGTGCCATAGGGGTTTTCATAGCTGAACTCTGAGTTAAATCGAATTTCTTCAGCATATCTTTAACATACTTTCCCTGATTAATGAAAGTTCCTTTTTCATTTTGCTTTATCTGAAGACCAAGGAAATATGTTAGCTCACCCATCATACTCATTTTATACTCTTCTTTCATTCTATCAGCGAAACGAGTACAAAGGTCAGGGTTAGTAGAACCAAATATAATGTCATCAACATATATCTGAACAAGAATGATATGACCTTTCACTATTCTGAAAAATAGAGTTTTATCGATTTTACCACGCTCAAATTGTTCAATATGGAGATAAGTAGAGAGAGTGTCATACCATGCACGAGGAGCTTGCTTTAAGCCATAAAGTGCCTTATCCAGTTTATAAACATAACCTGGACGCTTAGGATATGAGAATCCTGGAGGTTGTTCCACATAGACTTCTTCATTCAGCTTTCCATTTAGAAACACTGACCTAACATCCATCTGATATACTTTGAAGTCTTTGTGTACAGCGTATGCTAAGAATAGACGAATAGATTCTAGTCTTGCTACAGGAGCAAATGTTTCGTCGTAATCTATGCCTTCCTCTTGTCTGTATCCCTGAGCAACAAGTCGAGCCTTGTTGCGGGTTACAGTTCCATGTTCGTCCAACTTGTTTCGATAGACCCATTTAGTGCCTATCACTGTTTTGTCAGTTGGTCTTCGAACAAGTTTCCAAACTTTGTTTCTTTCGAATTCAGTCAGCTCTTCTTGCATGGCACTGACCCGGTTTGGATCTTTGAGGGCATCATCTATTTTCTTTGGTTCAATCAGAGAAATAAAGTTAACAAATAAACAAATATTACCTGCACTTCGTCGAGTCTGAACACCAGCGTTTGGATCACCAAGAATTTGATCAATTGGGTGATTTACAGTCCATCGCTGAGCATGAGCATAAGTCGCTGACTCAAATTGAACTGGAGGAGCTGAAGATGAAGCTTCAGCAACTTCTGGAATATCAGCCAAGAGAGGAGTAGGTGCAGATGTCATCTCATTTACTGATTGCTGAGAAGTAGATGGAATGTCTGAGACATTTGGTTAAGAAGCAGGTATTGTGTTTAAAGGAATTGCTGAGACCCATGATGTTTCAGCTTCACTATTCTGCATGTTTGGGATGATAGTAGGACTATCATCTTCAACTGTATGAGTATGAGGAGTGTGAATATCTTCTGAATCACCAAGATGAGAAAACATCTATTGATTCAGTTCTTCAGTATCAGCAGAAGGTCGAGAATTCGCTGAACGGGATTCGTCAAAAGTGACGTGAATAGTTTCTTCAACAGTTTGTCTTCTTCGATTGAAGACTCTGAAGGCTTTGGAGATTGAAGAATATCCAAGAAAGATTCCATCATCAGCCTTAGGATCAAACTTTCCAAGGGCATCTATGTTATTCAGTATGAAACACTGACATCCAAAGATGTGAAGAAAGCTAATTGAAGGCTTTCTCCCATGAAAAAGTTCATAGGCTGTTTTATTAAATCTTTTGACTATCAGCGACCTGTTTTGCGTAAAACAAGCAGTGTTGACAGCTTCTGCCCAAAACTGAGTAGGCAGGTGAGAATCGCTGAGCATTGAACATGCAGCTTCAATAATAGTTCTATTTCTTCTTTCTGCGACTCCGTTTTGTTGCGGTGTTCTCACTGAAGAAAAGTTGTGAGAAATACCCTTACTCTCAAAGAAGGAATCAAGAGAACTGTTTTTGAATTCAGTCCCATGATCACTCCTTATTGAGCGAATGGTCAAGTTGTTCAGGGTTTCCATCTTTCGAACAAAGGTGATGAGTTCTTTAGGGGTGTCACTCTTAGAACGGAGAAACATAACCCATGTATATCGAGAGAATTCATCGACTATGACCAGTGTATATTTCTTTCCAGCGATGGATTGTTTGTTAACAGGGCCAAACAAATCCATATGGAGAAGTTGTAGAGGAGATGATACTGAGGAAACTTGCTTTGACTTAAAGCTTGCTTTGGTCTGCTTGCCTTTCTCACACGCTGAACATAAGGACTCTTTGGCGTATGAGTGCTGAGGTAGACCAGTGACTAACTCTTTTGAAGAAAGAGTGTTCAGTGTCTTGAAGTTTAGATGAGAGAGCCTCTTATGCCATAGCCAGTTGACATCAGATGAGGCTTTTGAGAAGAAACAGGAGTTCTCGGTGGTTGTTGAGTCCATGTTTATTACATAAACATTTTCCAAACGATAACCGTTGAGAGCTATCTTCTCCTTTTTGTCAGCGACAAAGCAGGATTCCTTAGTAAAGATTACTTTGTTATCCTTGTCACAAAGCTGACTGATGCTTTGAAGATTATGCTTCAGCCCTTCAACATATGCGACTCTTCTGAAGGTTGTTGTACCATTAGATAGTACACCAAACCCTCGGGTATGTCCTTTTCCATTTCCACCGAAAGTTACAGAGGGACCCTTCTCTTCTTTGTACTCAGTGAGCAGGTTCTTCATACCAGTCATGTGTCTAGAGCATCCGCTATCAAGATACCAGATACCCTTCTTAACCTGCATTACAAAGGAAGATTAGTTTTTCTTGGGTACCCACTTAACCATGTGTACACACTTGTCAGTGGGGGTAGAAGAGGAGGTGGAAGGTTCAGCAGTCTTCGCAGCATTTGAAGATTCAGCTTTGTCAGTCTTCACTTTGGTTAATTTCTTAACCTCAGTGGTCTTCTTTGCCTTGGGGCAATGATCTTCACCTTAGCTATCTTTTCAGCTTTGGTGGCTGTGGGGTACTTACTAGCAATATGATCAGTAAGTCCACAGTGATAACATTTCCTATAACTAAAAATAGTTCTAGGACCATTTGAATGCTGAGCTTTTGATTTTGAATTAGAAGGACCAGCACCAAGTAAGCTATTGGCTTTTGAAATAGGAGGAACATTTAGTTCTTCGGATTTCTTACCAAGAATTTCCACTTTGATTCTAGGAGTAGATCGCTGAATAGATCCACGGTGAATAAATCCAGAGATCTTATTCTTTGAATCAGAGGGATAAGTCACTGAAGCTTTAGAAGCGTTCAACTTTGGGACAGAGGTACCCTTCTGAGGATTTTGGTTAAAAGCAATTCCTTTACCTTTGTTTTTAAAGACTGAGGTAGGTTTTGGATAAATAACTTTTTCTTTACCTTTAGAGGTTAAGGTAGAGATTTCCTCAGGGATAGGCGGTTTAGAAGAGGAACACTAAGAGGATGAAGTATCAGCGACTGAGGATAAGAAAGTTCCAAATAAGAGCATGGAACGATCAGTGGTTGGTTCTAGAGTATCAGCTTTGTAACCAAGACCACGTTTATCACTCAGGGGAATCTGAGACTTAATTATCTCAGTGATCTTTGTTGAGGAATTATACCATCCATCAACAGTAGCTTTTTCAGCTTTTAATGCAGCGATAGCTTCTTCGTGCTCGATTTTGACTAGCTGATTTAGGTGAACTTGATCTTTAAGATCTTCTTCAATTTTAGAAAGATTTTCTATTTGAAGGTGACAGTTTTTAAGCTGTTCAGCGAGATCAAGGTTTTGATTTTCAACTACAGTTTTCCCATTCATGGCTTCATATAAACTTCTAGTCAAGAGATCGATCTTTCGAAGACTATCAGCTTCATGAATATTTGCAATATTGGTAAAGAAGGAAGGTGATACCTAAGTTGCAGAGGTTGAAGTAGAGGGAATGTCAGAATTGTCTTCCGCATCTTCAAGTTTGGCCATGAGACATAGATTGGCTTCATCATCATCTTCAGAGCCAGATGATTCTTCTTCGTCAGAGGCAACCCAATCATAGTCAGCCATGAGGCCTTTGCCTTTCTTCTTAAAGATTTTCAGCTTTGCATACATTTCTTTCAGCTTTTTATATTTTTCATCTCTATTCCTGGGAATAAAGTTTTTCTTGGGAAAAGCTGAGGGTCTAGAGACTTTCTTTGACCTGCACTCGCTAGCAAAATGTCCTATCTTTTCACAGTTATAGCAAGTAGCAGTAGCCTTATCAACAGGGGTTGATGATCTTGGCTTGTCAGTAATAGCAAGTGGTTTATTCTTCTTGAAATTACTCTTTCTAGCAAATCTCCTGAACTTATTAGCCAGTAATGCCAGAGTTTCATCATTATTTGAAACGTCAGAGTCTGATGATCTTTCAGAGTTAGTTTCCAACTCAGTGACAGTGATAGTCGATCGCTGAGTGGAAGGTGACTCTGAGATTAAAGCAACATGGGTGCTTTTGGAATCTTTTACAAGATTCTTCTTAAGATGACTCGATTGCTCATGATTCAGCATCGTGCCATATAAGGTAGAAAGGGTAATTGATTTTAGATCCTTTGACAGCTTGAGACACATAGAATAACTATCCCATCTTTCAGGTAAATATTCTAAGAACTTTGTCAGTACTTCAAAGTTAGAATATTCCTTACCAACAGTTTTTAGATCTATTATTAAACAGCTAAAACGTTGGTGTACTTCAGAGAGAGTTTCATTCTTACCACAAATGAAGCTTTCATACTGTCTTACCAGGTTGATCTTTCGAGAGTCCTGGACTTCAGAAGTACCTTCATACTGAACACAGATTGTGTCCCACATAGCTTTTGAGGTTTTCAGGTTCATGACGGAATGGTAGACTTCGTCAGGAAGAGCCATGGAGAGTATGGATCTGGCTTTGGTGTCGATAGCCACTTTCTTCTTATCTTCATCAGTCCACATATGAATTTCCTTAGGAATCAGCCTTTCTGGAATAACAGGTCTATTCTCAGCGGCTGGAACTGCAGCATCAATTCTTACAGGAATATATGGGTCGTTTTCAAGATAATAAGGCATAGTAGGGTCTACACCTTCTAAGAAGATAATCATCCTATTTTTCCATAGATTAAAATTATCTCTGGAGAATCTAGGGGGTTTGCAAGAGAACCGTTGTCAATATAGTTTGTGTTTGTGTTGGTAGCTATTTTAAGAAATACCTAGGAAGAGAAATCTTAGTATAGATCAGATCTTGTTTATGAGATCAAACAAATCCGCTCTGATACCACTTGTTGGTCCCGAAAGGCTATACATGTTTGTAGAAGGGGGGGGGGTTGAATACAAACACACGTTTTTACTTTTCTAAATTGTTTATTGATAAATCAAGACAATTTACAACTTGTTGCGGAACAAGATTAAGGATAAACCTAATCTTAACAAGTCTTGAGAAACACTAAGTTTCTTGCACTAGAAAGAGTTAAAGAAATTACGAATAATAACTTAACAATAAGAAATAAGAAGATGGTCCGAGCACACTTCAAAACTGAAGTAAGGATCTTCTTATATACTGCATGCATTTAATGCATGGCAGTATGGCTTTACACGTGGCAGCAGCTCAGTGGTTGCATGTCATTGACCTTTGTAGACAACCTTAGTAGCCGCATGGTGCACAGTGTAGAATCAGAGTTATTGTACGATTACAGACAAAAAGGGATGTCCGTTCTGACAGTTCGTACGGAGACGTGCAAGGGAGGTAAGACAATAGTAACATGCAGGGAGACTTCATGATCAGCTTTCGTTGAGTCAGATCTTTATCAGCGAATGATAAAGTTCAGCGATTGCTAAAGTCTTCTACTTGATACTTCACGTTGAATGGACAGGTCTTGCTTCGCTGATATCCGCATCAGTTCATGAGTAGACTTGTCGATGGTTCTTGAGCTTGATCTTCGACTTCAGCGTAGAACTTTGGTTGACGTGAAACTTGTCTTCACGGATCATAAGTAAACAACTAACGTATCAGCGATCATCTCATAGACTGAACAGGCTCAGAGCTATATGATGATGAACAGTGTTCGCTGAATATCTAATCTAAAGAGTGAGAGTTCCTATCAGCGGTACTGTAAAGTCTTAGTACTTATCAGCGATAGTGAAACTCTGATACATATTGTTTACTTACAATTTTCACTAAGTGTTTAAGAGAGGGTCATTATCAAATCACTGAGGGTTTGGATCAACATAGTGTCAGGTCGAGCCTCTCGATTGTCGACATGTGCCCCCTGCCTTTTCGAATACTCGACAGATTATCGACACCTGGTGTTTACAGCTGTTATGCACGATCGTGCGTCAGCATGACGTCACGACGTTATCCTCTTTTCGACTTCCTCTTTAGTTGGAATTGGGCCGATTTAGTTCCAAAGCAACTGAAAAGATTTTTTGACACATGTCACAACCCTAGACGCCCGACTAACATTCAAAATTTGAAATTGCTTTCTCATTTTAAATTTTGGGGGCAAACTGTTTGGGCAAAATTTCATCAGTCTCGACCACGACCAAGACACTAAGAACATTTATCACACCTCTTTTGTAACAAAGTCAAAACCATAAACATTTGGTTCTTTGACTAAAGACGAAGTCAAGAGTACCTCTCGACCTCGACCGTCGTATGGAATCACACGACCTCGACCAACTAACGTATGACATTTTATGTTATGTTCTCATCATTTAATGTAGGGTCAACATCCTTTATGACTAACGGATGAAACCGACAGAAGCAATCATGAGCATTAACGATGATGACCGATGCGACCGTTACTCCTGCACTCATGAAGAGCAATTAAAGCCACGAAGACTATAAATATGAAGATCCCAGCCTCACTTTCGGACACCTGATTTCAAGGACAAGGAATACATAGCGAAACTATTCAAAGAACTCTCTCTCAAGTGATCGCTCTCGACGCACGACGCACGACTTATACACTCGACCTACAGTTTTTTACGCACGACGCACTTGTTTTTACATTCGATACACTTGTTACTTTACATTTAAAGTCTTTTCTTTCATTTGTATTGTAATCTCTGTACGATCGACTCCTGAAACATAAGGATATCGCCCCTGTTTAGCGATCATAGTGCAGCGGCGACCCCCAAAGTCGTCTGCGGGTTTTTTCCTCGTTGAGGTTTTTCCCGCGTCACCAAAATCTTTGTCTCTTTTATATTTTCTGTCTTTGTCGCACGCTTTGTTGCTAGATTCATGTTCTTTAGTTGTTAAGCTCTACAATCAACCTTAAGTTATCCTTCTGGACGATTTTTGGCATTAACAGTCGACATGGAAGTCGCACCACTTCGACTTATCTTTCTTATCGTCAGCTTCGTCGGACTTCTTCGGCCACCGGATGGTCGCCTGGATGGTCTTCAGAGCCTTGACCAAGTCCTTAGTGGTCCCTTTGAATCCGTAGGAGGATATCTTAGGGTACTGAGGGAATTTGGTCGCGGTCTTGAACTCCGCTTTCGTCTTGAATCGGACGTTCGAGATTTGTCGCGCGGGCTCCGGCTTAGATACGGCCTTTGTCTTGAACTCTGGATTCCTCACACTCAACGACCTCTTGTCATCAGTGTGCTTACGACGAAAGGCAGCGTCTTCCTCTACCCTCATATATGCTAGGGTTCGAGCTCGGACGTCTTCGAAATTCTCTGGGGGATACTTGGTTAAATCGGTGTACAAACCCGAACTGTCGTCTAGACCGCGTTTATAGGCTACGATCGCGATCTTGACGTCACAGTTGCGGACACTGATCATCTATGCATTGAATCTATTGAAATAACTTCGGATCGACTCTCCAGCTTTTTACACGACATAGTACAAATCGCTGGTCTGCTTCTCCATCTTGCGACTACTGGCGAATTGCTGGGAGAACTGGTTGACCAACTCGGCGAACGACCCGATGGATTTGGGTTTGAGATTGATCAACCATTGGAGGGCAGGACCTATGAGGGTCGCCCCAAAACTCTTTCACATACATACTTCTTGATACATGTGCGGGATCGAGACCGTCCACTTGAGTTGTTTATATTGTGCGATGTGCTCCGTCGGATCGGTCACCCCCAAATATTTGGGCGTGAAGGCGGGGATGTTATACTTCTTCGGGACGTCGACGATCGCGATCTTATCGACGAAAGGCGACGCCTGATACCCTGAGCGAGGCTCGACGTCGACAGGTACGGCTGCCCCTGGTAGCTTAGCAAACAAGGACAGGACACGCTCGTTCTAATCTTCTAGCATCTTCAATTGCTGGGCAACGGGGTCGTTAGGATCGGAATTTGCGCCTGTCAAGGGATCAACACCCGAACTGGTACCATTTCCGTACGACGAGCCATTAGCGTCGCCGTTGAAACGGACGAAGTACGGCTGGGACCCATTGTTCATGGGAGATGGCCTCAGATGTTGAGGAGGGATTGGCCCGAACTGGGGATTTTGGATGAACGACCCCGACTGCTGATTCTGCATGAATGAACCCGACTGTTGATTCTGATCGAACAGTCTTGGTCCTAGATTCTGGACGAAGGGATTGGATCCTGGATTCTGAACGAATGGAGCGAACCCTGGGTTCTGACCGAACGATCCTGGACCTGGATTCTGAACGAATGGCCTAGGACCATTCTGCGGTCCAAACGATCCATTTGGATTCTGATTTCTCAGCCGCGCGATCTCCTCAGCTGCCCTTCGACTTTAATCAGCAAGGACGTTGATTTGATTTCGCGCTGCTTCCAGTTCCTGATACATCTGGGCAATGAGCTGCTCTTGATTTCCATGGGCTGCCATTTTCCTGAAACAAAGAAAAGAGGAAACTCCAAGAAACCGTTAGTAAAACGCACGTTTGTCGAAGATTTTCTCTAGATGGGGCCCCACGGTGGGCGCCAAACTGTTATTGCCAAAAATCCTCCAGAAGGATAACTTAAGGTTGATTGTGGAGCTTAACAACTAAAGAATAGGAATCTTACGACAAACCGTGCGATAAAGACATAAAATGTAAAAGAGACAAAGATTTTGGTGACGCGGGAAAAACCTCAACGAGGAAAAAACCTGCAGACGACTTTGGGGGTCGTCGCTGCACTATGGTCGCCAAACAGGGGTGATATCCTTGTGTTTCAGGTGTCGAAGTACAATGATTACAATACAACTGAAGTAAAGACTGGAAATGTAAAGTAACAAATGAATCGTGCGTAAGAAACTGGTGTGTCGTGTATAGAAACTATGCGTCGAGCGTCGTGAGTCGTGCGTCGTGAGCGATCTTTAGTGAGAGAGTTCTTTTCTTTGGGTGTTCTCCTTAAAAAACATATGTCTGCAAGTGAGGCTAGGATCTTCGTATTTATAGTCTTTGTAGCTGTAATTGACCCTCATGAATGTAGGAGTAACGGTCGCAACGGTCATCGCATTCAATGCTCGTAATTGCCTCTGTCGGTTTCGGTCGTAGGTCATTAATTGTCATTGACCCTGCATTAAACACTAAAAAACGTAACAGTAATATCATACGTTAGTCGGTCGAGGTCGCAAGGTATGTCACGTCGGTCGAATGTCGTGAGTAACTTTCGTTTTTACTTTGGTCAAAAGAGAAAGTGTTTATGACTTGACTTTATTGTGAGAAAGTGTAATAAATGTTCTCAGTGTTTGGTCATGGTCGAGACTGGTGAAATTTTGCCCAAACAGTGATCGTAACCCAAAATGCAGATACAAAGCTGAACATTCAACCACCAAGCCAATCGATTTCAAACTTATTCTCACAGCAACCCAATCGAACACCGTACGGAGATATTGAAAACCTTAGCCAGATTACCCAGATGTACGGAGAAATCAAAACAATCGGAGGGTTTCAAGAAGAGCAATCATGGAGGGGTTTGATCGAGTATTTACTAAGCATCAAGGGTTTGATCGAGTGTTATGTGGCAGTGTAGAACATGGAGAGGGAGACTGCAACGTGGGGAAGGAGAAGTATAGAAAGGAGACGAAGGATAAGGTTTCAGTTTTGTGCATTGAAAGATTGTACCACGTGCTATTATCTTAAGGATTTCAAAACAACTGTAAAAATTGTAATATAATTTTTATAAGATAGTAATAGATAAGTTGTTGAAAATGTTTTTATTAAAGATGCTAAAAATTTTTATATTAAAATAATATTTTGAAAATATAATGATAAATTGAAGGGAAAAGTCTTAAAAACCCAACGAACAATCTGATTTTGAATGATTTAGTCCTTAAGCTATTTTTTTGAAAGGAAAAACACTTAAACTTTCTAAAACCAGTTAAATACATCCTTGTGACCTGTAAAAATAAAAAACAGGTTAATGCTATAAAATTTTAGAAAAGTCTAAAAACCCAACAAACTATTTGATTTTTGAATGATTAAATCCTTGGATTTTTTTAACAAAATAAATTCTGAACTTTTTTCTAATTTTTTACCAAATATTTTCTTGAACTTTTTTAACAAATTAATTCTGATTTTTTTTGAAGAAACAAATTCATGAACTTAATTTTGAACAAATAAATCCGAAACTTATTTTTGAACAAAAAAATAAACTAATCATTTACTGACAACAAATAAAATGAACAAATTAAACAGAGAAAAAATATATTATTTTCATTACTAATTATAAATCATTCAAGAGTTATGTAGAAAACATTCATAGATACATAAAAAACGGGAAATTTATTAAAATGCCCCAAGTTCAAACCCGGTTTGCAGAAATGCCCCAAATCTCTCCCAGTTTACAAAAATACCCCGTTTTCCCGCAATGGAGTCCGCAATCGCGGACGTGGCCCACGATTTAGCCCTCGATCGCAACCAAAAGTTACACTTTTGGTCCCTATGCAGAACAAGTAATAGACAATACTCATCTAGATGATAAAGGTGGAGGATACACTAGACCTAGCGAGGGTGGATGATAAACTAGACCTAGCAAAAGAACATGATAAAGAGAACTAGGAAGCAGACTCGAAATCAAGCCAAGATTTCAAGGGATCAAAAGGTATTAAACCATTGAGATTTCCCAAATTTTGTGCCAAATAGCTCTTACTCGTATTAAATAAACAAACCTTCACGGTAAAGTTATTGTGAAGATTCGATTGATTTCATTTGGGACCAACTAACATTCTCAAGTTATGTTGCAATAATGTCACATATTAATTGATAATCAACCTTCGCAACAACCTATTGTGAATGATCAACTTTATCACGCAACATGAATTTTCACTGTAGTTTGCTCTTAAGTTTTTTTGAATGTTGTGTGTGTAGGCATGCAGTAAAACAAGTTCTCTTCATTTGAGATTGTAGACGACATCAAACAGGATGATACAGATAGTAGTGGAAGAACGGAGGATGGGAGAACTCTAGATGAAGAAAAGAAATTGGATTTGAGCAGAAGCAATGAGGAACTGACTTCAAAACATTAGTTTTTTATATTGTAAATGTACAAAAAAATCTTTATATTATATTTTGATTTTAAAGTATGTTTTGAATGCAAAATTTGTACTCAAACTTCATATTGGCCCACAACTCAACAAACTTTCACATGGAAGTATTGTATGAAGTTTTAGCACATTGTTTTAAGGTGTTTTAAGGTGTTTTAATATATTTTAAGTGAATTAGTAGATTGGTTTAACGTTTGTCAATAGCTTAGTTGTTTGTAAATTTTCTTTATGTTCAAATTTATTTAATGGAGGCCCAATCAATGAATATGTCGTTGGAGAGTGAAGTGTTGGATGAAGAGGATGCCTCAAACTGGAGCAAGCGGCTTTCTTTGATCTTGGGTTAAGTAAAAAAAGAGGGTGTTAGGTCAAAAATACCCTTTCCATTTAAAATGTTGAAAGAATTAAAAATGTTAGATCATTCAAGCCTAAAAATAATTAATGGTTAGGATTTGGTCTCACGGGTCTCATAGAAATCCCTTGGTCTCACCGAAACCCAACCCTATATATATATATATATATATATAGACTTGGGATCACGTGAGACCAAGCAAATTTGGTGAGACCGGTAAGACCCATTCTTGGCCTTTGGATTAGATCATCAAAGTGATCAATGGTCTCAAGTTGTACGGTGGCATTTGTGTAATTATTTTGATGTCTCGTGGCTTTTATGAAAGTTCAAATGGCCTTTATGAAATAGTTTCAAAATTCTCTCATCGATTCCTAATTCCCTAGGGTTTCTAGTAGATGAAATCAGGGGTTCGATCGTCAGCCTCATTTCAGTATCGTCAAGGGTTTCTTTGATTTCATCTCTTCACTCATCGAATACCTTCTTAAACTCACGCGAACTATGATTCTCGATTCTACAGTCATTCATCTTAAGGTAAACTTCGATATCACTACTACAATCATTCTCCTTCTAAGTCGATTACTTTTCAGCATCCATCTGTTGTGATATAAGTTCAATTTATATGGTAGCAATAATCTTCGAAATGTTTTTGAATTCTAGTATTATGTAGTGTAATCTGACTTTAAATTATTCATCATAATTAATCTGAGGACTAGGTTCTTGTCCTTGGTATAAATCAATGTTAATTCTCCTCGTATGGCTATTGATGTTGGTTAATTAAGTGGTTCCCTCATCAATTAGGATTTATGAACGCATTTTAGACACCAATTTACATATACCACATTAAGAAACATGATCTTTTTTAAAGTATTTTGCTTTTACTGTAATAACCTTGTAATAACCTGGTTTATACCAGTTTCCTGAATATTTGTCTTCTATCCACAATTCGATACATCATTCAAATTTCTTAAGAATTCGTTCATAGATAAAAAATAAGGATTATCCACAACAAGTCTTCTGTTAGACTCTTGATTTGTTAGTTGTTACCATGAATTGAGTTATGCAACATCATGCCCAGTTCAATTCTATTGAACAGTGTTGGTTGTTCTGTTTTATGACTTATATCACATCCAACTTAATTAATTGAAGAATCCTTGATGGCTCAAAGTTTAAACAAGGTAACTGGCTAATTGACATTGGTTCTCATTACTTGTGTTGCTTAGATAAGTTGCAAATGCTGGTAGGTGGTAGCTAATTTGTGTGTTTTGGGCATCAAGGAGGTCATATTAGTGAAAAGACTAGGATAGTCTATTAAGCATGAATGATGGTGAATTGATGATTTTACTTTTGAAACCAATGATGTCAATTACTTGCTTCATGCTACAATTAACAAGATCTCACAATTATTGTTTTCTCTTCTTCCTATGTAATCTAGAAAAATGCTTACAAACTCCATCCTAGGAGCACATACCAAAGTGTTAGTTGGAGGTGAAAATACCAGTGTTTGGTCATCTCTGTTTTTTATTATGCCCTGCTTTTTTATCCAAAATTTAACATTGAATATGAACATATTTGGTATTACTATCAACGCCATGTTTAAATGTTCTGACTTCTGGATAATAAAATCAAAACTAAGCAGCTCAGCATACCCAACCCAAAGGTGGAGATATGATCTACGCAGACCTTGCTTCTACCACAAAGGGTAGAGAAGGTTGTGAAAGAAAGAAAGTTAGCCCAAAAAGTTTGAAAAACAAAACTTAGAAAAGCCAAGAAAGGCATATATGATAGCTATGACTTATGAGTAAGCAATAATATATAAACAGAAGCAGCAAGAATACATAGTCAATGAATAATATGTACTCTAAAAGGATGCAGTTAGTAATTATCAGTTCATCAAACTTAGTAAACAAATTACACAAGAGACTTGCAGTGAATCAACTAACTTATTTGCCATACATACTCATGAAGTCTAACCATATCATCCAACAATTTACTATAGGAAACTTAGCAAATTGTACATTTTAAACTCTATCTACCTAAACCAAAATGAAACAAACCATAAACAGACAGAACTCCATATTAAATTGACTTGATTCTTTTTACAGGACACCTACCAAAATCGTTACTTATCTCCACCAAAGCAGTCAAGAAGATGTTTATTTAACAAGAACAGTATGAAGAAAAAAAGATTCTCTCTGTCTATTGTTGTAAGAAAAACTACATTTTTGTCCAACTTTTACGATACCAATCTATTCTTATGTGAAACTTAATTAGCTTCAATGACGTTTAATGACATGTTTATTTTCTTCTTATTTCATTATATAGTTATGGTATATATCTCATGGATCTCTCAAGATGATGTTAATGATTATGAAATGGCTTCTACATCTAAAGAAAATGACCACTTAAGGTAAGAATCTCCTTCTTAGTTTACTTTTTGTTGTATTAATTACAAAACTTCACAATAAACTTACTGTGAAAGTTCAATTTTATTTCAGTTGGACCAACTTCCCTTATATATTATTTAATATTTGAGTTAATGGTATTTTAACACATGTTACCACCTTTATTTGGATAGTCTTTCTATGGTTTTGGTTGTCTGCAACAAATGCTCCAAGTTCTTCTTCCTAGTTTACTAACCTTCACAACAAACTTATTGTGAAGGTTCGCATGATTTCACTTTGACCAACTTACTAATTTTAGTGTATTTATCCTTTGAGTTATTGCCTTTTTAATACCTTGAGTTACAATACAAAACATGATCCATCTTAAATATGTGTGTAAGATATATGAAGTGAACAGATGAACCTTCACAACAAATGGTTGTGAAGGTTGAGTTCACCCCCAAAGTGTCAAAAGCAAAATGTTGCAGCAGGTAATAACAAATACCCTTCTTTCTCATTTTCATTTCGGTTCGTATTCCTTTAGATGCCATTAACCTTTGCAATAATAATGTAGTTATTATTAGTTTTATTGTTGTTGTTGTTGCTGTTTAGATAGATCATATAAGTCAACTCAAGTAACTATCACAACTGCCAACTACTAAAATTAAGTTACGACGAGTCAACGATGTCTCCTGTGTGGAGCGTACAATCATATAAATAATTCGACTTTCACCTTAATAATTGAACCTTCACAGTAACCTTGTTGTGAAGGTTCAGTTTTGTAAAGTAACTTGACTTTCATTGTAGTTTGATCTCAGGTCCTTATTTTACCTTTGTGTATTGGTATGTGATAGAATAAGTGTTTCTCACAATCTTGGGAGCATTACTACCTGGTGTCTTCAATTCCGAAAACCCATCATTTGAGATTATAGACAACATCAAATATAAGGAAACCATTATGCAAGTATGTGGAAGTCTGCCAGAAATGGTGGTAAGCTTTTATGCAACTTCAATTGTGAAAGTAAATGTTTTTCTTGGTTTTCAATACAACTATTTATGATTGATGTTATAAACTATTTATTTAACTTCATTTTTACAGCATAATTCCTTAAGCAACCATTATTCATACGAGATTGACTATTTGATGCCTGGTGAAATGATAGATCTTCAGACAAGGTGGAAAGCTTGCAAATGAATTGGAACACTAAAAGATTTTTTGTTGATTATGGGGCATTTCTCACGAGACACACGGGAACATGTTTTTGCACCAAGCTCAAAGAATGAAATACTTGGATCATGAAGACATTTAACATCGGTTTTTTGTTTGGTATCGTCGAGTTATCACATTAACATTTTGATATTTGTACCAAAATCCATATTAAATTTTGATATCCAAGTACATATAGAATGGAAAATGTGTATTGAACTTTACATTAATCACAATTGAATAAATTTGCACAGAAAGTATTGTGTGGATTTTAACACATTGTTTTTAGGTACTTTCTATGAAGGTTTAGTAGATCGGTTGACGTTTATTACCAACTAATTGTCTCAATTCTTACTTTACCTTCACACTAAATGAATGATCCTAAATTACTTGTTTGAAATTATTTTTTATGTTAACATAAATTGAACAAACCTTCACAAGAAACTCACTATGGGGTCGAGTTGATTGCTGTAAAAGTCTATCGCTAATTTAACTTTTAGTTACATTTTCAAACGATTTATATTCACAATTATATCAATTTTCTCAATGATCCTAAATTACCTGTTTGAAATTGCTTTTTACCTTCACATGAATGAATGAACCTTCCCAACAACCTTATTGTGAAGGTGAATTCATTATGTTGAATTTATTGACTTCACCAATCAAGTCCGAAACATAAACGTTATACTAACCGCCACAAAAGTAAAACCAAGACCCTAGGCATGTTCTATTGTAAAATTTTAAAGGTTAAATGAACCTTCACAACAACCTTATCGTGAAGGTGAATTTATTATGTTGAATTTATTGAATTCACCAATCAAGTCCGAAACATAAACGTTATACTAACCACCACAAAAGTAAAACCAAGACCCTAGGCATGTTCTATTGTAAAATTTTAAAAGTTAAATGAACCTTCATAGTCATGGAATGAAACTTCACAGTCAATAGAAAATTCGCAAGGAAAAAAACAAATGAAACATGTGAATGTTTAGTGTTTTTGGAGTTCCATATACGAAGTTTTAGTATATTGGTTTGACACTTGTGTTGTTTTCAATCTTGATTATATCAATTTACTCGATGATACTAAACTTCTTGTATCAATTGTTCTTAACTTCACATCAATTGATTATACCTTCACATTAACCTTCACAGCAGATTTAATGTGAAGGTTCACAAAACAATTATATGAAGGTTCAATTTTAAATGGATTATGTAAGCCAGTAACAAAGGAATTTATGAACATATGCACTATTTAACGCGAATGTTCAATTTTAAATATATTACATAAGACAATAACACAAAGATTTATGAACCTTCACAGCAGAGTTAATGTGAAGGTTTTAATGTGAAGGTTCACAAAACAATTATATGAAGGTTCAATTTTAAATGGATTATGTAAGCCAGTAACAAAGGAATTTATGAACATATGCACTATTTAACGCAAAGGTTCAATTTTAAATAGATTACGTAAGACAATAACACAAAGATTTATGAACCTTCACAGCAGATTTAATGTGAAGGTTCACAAAACAATTATATGAAGGTTCAATTTTAAATGGATTATGTAAGCCAGTAACAAAGGAATTTATGAACATATGCACTATTTAACGCGAAGGTTCAATTTAAATAAATTACGTAAGACAATAACACAAAGATTTATGAACCTTCACAGCAGAGTTAATGTGAAGGTTCACAAAAAAATTATATGAAGGTTTAGTTTTAAATGGATTATGTAAGCTAGTAAAAACTTATGTAAATTGTAGCACATTAAACTCCGGCGACGATTTCCAGAATCCGGTGAACAACTTAACTTTCCGGCAGTAGCTTTCAATGATCCAAACTCGATGGAAATCAACTCTGGAGGTTTATTTTCGATTAAAAAACCAAAATAAATCGATTTGAGACAAAATTAATGCAAAACTTCGGCGAAACCAGGTTTTCCGGCGAAACCAGGTTTTCCGACGACGTCTCCGATGAGGTTGAAACTCACTGATTTCTCAACTAAAAACAAATCTAAAGGCTGCTTTCTGTTCCAAATACAGAAACAAACTGACCTGCAGTGGTTTTATCGAGTTTAACACATTCAAAACTCAAAACCCACTAAATTTTTCTTGGAAGCTTCGATGATCACTTCTTGCGAAAACTTTTTGTTCAGACCCTTGCGAAAACCTTCTGTTTGCGAAAACTCTTGATCAGTGGCTGTGGAACACGGTGGTAGTGGACTGGGAGGGATTGTTTTCTATCACGTACAGAAAAAAAAATAGATAGCCAAAAATACCCCTGCACATTCAAAATTAATGTAGGATTGCAACCATCAGATCATAGGCTTGTAAATTTGATCAACGGGCATGAGTTGGTCTTACGGGTCTCATGAAAAACCCTTGGTCTCACCGGAATCCAACCCTATATATATATATATATATATATATATATATATATATATATATATATATAAATTGTTAGTTTGGAGAGTCAAATCCATAAGTTCCAAATATCCACATTACTAAATTTGTAATTTACTCTATTTAGACCATCCGTACCAATACCCAAAAGCCCCAAAGCCACATCAGCGCCACATCAGTTTTTCTCCAAACCCTCTACAAACCAAAAAGTGGAGTACCAATACCCTAAAAAGCCCTCTTGCCACCTCATTTTTTTTTAATTTTTTTATTTATACATTTAATTATTTAACAAAATAAAAATATTTATATCTTTTTTAAGAAATATGTAAAGCCCGTGTCCCGTTATACATTTTATTTAACTGTTTATAATGTTTATTTAGCGGAGTTATCTTAATTTAATTTAATTACTTTATTATCTTCTCTTAACGAAATATTTAACGGGTATCGTCGAGAAAGACCCAGATGATAAACTGTTGGGATTAAGGGTTTAATTGGAAGAAGGCTTTAACTCTAGGGGCTGATTGTGGATTTAGTATAAAAGAAGTGCATGGGGTTGGCTTTTAAACCAAGAAATCGCCCCATCCTTTTCTTTTGGTTCCTGTTTTACATCGAGCACAAACAGCCCCCCCCCCCTAGCAAACCCTAAGTTCCCCTCCCCTCCCTTGTGTGTGCTCGTCGCCGAGAAGGAGAGAGATAGAGAGAGAGAGAGAGAATCAGCGGCGAGAGAGAGAGAAGTCGGGAGAGGGATCGCCGGAGGTGAGAGACGCCGGAAAAGGAGGCACCGCCGCTGCAGTCGCCGGAAACCACTGCCGCCACCGCTATTCGTCGAGAGGTAAGCTTTAAATCGCGATTCTTTTCTTGTTATGGTCGCCGGCGAAATAGCCGCCGCCGCTGCCGCCGCACGCGACCTTGGCCGCTGCAGGCAGTAGCCGCCGTGGACCACCTTGAGGGGTGGTGGCGTAGGGTGGTCGTGGTGTTGTGTGTAGGTGTGTGTGCGTTTATGGCGATCGAGAGAGAGGAGGAAGGTGGTGCGAGAGGGTGGTGTGGATGGTGTGTGTGTGTGTGTAATCATCGCCGGAAAACACCGTCGCCGCCGCCGTGCCCCATTGCCGGAGGTGGCAGTGGGCGGGGCCGTGGCCTGAACCCTAAAACCACCACGGCGGAACCCTAGCGTCACCGGAGTCTAAGCCCTAAACCGCCAAGCCTTTTATCTAAACCGTTTATCATTTCATGCGAATTGTTGTAATCTGCCACTGTTTTGCGTAGACCATAACTTTTTGCTCGTAACTCGTATCTGGGTGAGACCAGCGCCAAAAGTTCCCTTTTTGAGTCTATAAACCTTTCTTTATTTTGTGCGAAGCCCAGTTCGGGACGTAGCATTGGTCAAAATGTCATTTTATACTGAAAGGTGCTGATTTTCGCTGTTCGGGGAACTGTTTTTGTAAAATCCATAATAAATGGTAGAAAAATTGTTAGGAGGCGTGTAATATGTCCTTGGAACCCTAACTCATAGTACTTTCTGACCATGTAATAACATTGAGGATTTAATGGGCTTAAGGAGGTCGAAACAGGTCCCGAACAGACCTGTTTGGCGAGACCGGGAAGTAGTTTTAGTGACGGTTTAAGCGGGTGTCGTGTCGTAGGGTCCGGGTCTCGTTTTGATACGTTTTAACGTGCGTTTAGGTGCTGGGAAGTGACCGTAATTGGGAAGCTTGAGTTTGTATTGTTGAGCTAGGCGCGCATTCGAGGTGAGTTCTCTCACTATAACTAATGTCGGTTATTTTTACATTACGTCGTGTATGTATGTGGTAGTTCTATTTGCTTTTGATGCGGGGTTAAATAGTGGGGTGTTTAGTCGGACCTTATTGTTGTGACAACGCGGGTGGCGTAGGAGTTCGGCGGGGCCGAGGGTCACATACGCGGGTGGCGTAGTAATTCGGTGGGACCGAAGGTTGTATACGTGGGTGGCGTATGAACCCGGGGGTGCCGGGTAGCGTTTGCACGGTTGTCGTGTGGTCGGTGGGACCGACGTATGCCTATTAGGTGGGTTGGTGTGAGTATGCACGTCTATGATTTGTTCGTAGACTTGTATGCTGTTTATGTGCAATTATCTGTTTATGGTGGTGTGGAAATAACTGTGTTACTTATGGTGTTGGATTCACTAAGCTTCGTGCTTACCCTTCCCCAATAAACTGTGGTTTCAGGTACGGGCGGCTCCAAGGCGTGACGAGTACACACTGGCGCGCGAGGAGAGCTGGTTGCTTTATGGTTTTTAATAATTAAACGTTTATTCCGCTGGTTTTTATTATGAAGATATTAATTATGAGTTTGCAAACGAAACGTTGGGATCATTTAATGAGTTGTTATAAATGAAATGTTTATTTAAAAATTTAAATTTGCTTGTAATTTTTGGGACGTTACAACTTGGTATCAGAGCACGGCTTGAGTGAATCAAACGCATTTCGGTGTGTTTGATCTCAAGTTTGCGGCTATAAAATTTTCTTTAAAGTTTTTGGAAAATAAAAAGAAGGGGAAAACCCGTTGGAGAAACCGTGATCGAGGGCGCAGTGTGTACAGTCAGCCGGAGCCAAAGGGGAAAGGTACCAAATTTGATTCCACCGCAGGACTCCTTCGCGATCGCGGGATGAATATTTTCAAAATTGGTCCCTGTCCGCGATCGCGGACCTCCTTCGCGGAAAAAATGGGTATTTTGGTAAAATCAGAGAGAAAATGGGTATTTTGGTAAGTCAAAGTCAAACTTTGGGCATTTTAATTAAATTCCCTTTATATTGTATGAGGACTGAATGTGTACAAAGGTTAAAGAAAAGGAGTGTGTTGCAATGGTCACAAGACAAAAGGGTAGCGGAACTAAATCAGATGGAAAAGGGATTAAAGTGCAAAGGACTAAACTGCAATTATCATTTTATATTTAAAGTTGTAGGGTTTATCATTTCAACCTATTCAATATTCTCATTTTTCTCTCTTTTCTTCTTTACGTTTTCTCTCATTGTAGATTAGGGTTTTCTATTCAAATACATATCTTCAAATCTATTGAAGATATGTTTGAGTGTTGAGTGTTAATGTAGAGAGGTTTATCTTGTATGTAAACATTTGAGTGTTGAGAGTAAATGTAGTAAGGTTTACATTGTAAGTAATTCATTTTTCTCAAAGTTCATAAATAAAATTAGGTTTATAGTTTTGAACATGGTATCAGAGCTACAGGTGCGGCCTCTGTCGATTTCTTCTTCATCGACAACATTCTGGTATGATTCTTTACCTATACTTTGAGATTTGATGGCTTATGTGTTCTTCCATCTGTATCATAAGGATCTTGTCCTTATGGCCCTGGTTCTTTGATCTCTTGATGGCGATTTTGTTTCATTGTCATATTCCTGTACAGATCTGAGTTTTTTTGTGTTAAAACGTTTTTTTAAAATTGTTTTAAAATGTTTCTCACTCAGTTGTCACTCTCTGTGTTGTATCATCTTAGATCTGTGTTGTATCTTACTTTCTGAAGTTGTATGTATCCTTTCTCTCTAGATCTGATACATCGACGTCAGGCTCTTACTTTGTATCACCTCAGATCTGTGTTTTATCTTATCTTCTGAAGTTGCATGTATCCTCTCTCTCTAGATCTGATACATCGACATCTGATTCTTCATTTTTTGACACACAATCTGAGTTGTTTTTGGTATATCTCTTGCACGTTTTTGTTTCTTTTTTTGGTCCACTCAGATTGTCAATATCTGAGTTGTATCATCTCAGATCTGTATTTGTCTCTTCATTGTCTGAGGTACATGTATCTTATCTCCTTAGATCTGATACATCAGCCTTAGTCCTTGCTTACTCATATTAGTGTTTCTGAGTTGCGTTTATTTTCTTTAGATATGTACTTACCTGAGTTGTTGTATCCTTTCTTTTTAGATCTGATATATCAACTCTTGGTCTCTCTGTTTACATATCCTGAGCTAGATGTATCCATCTATTTAGAATGATACGTCGATCTCAGTGCCTCCTATCTCATCTTAGTATCATAGTTTACTTGTTTTTCTTTTTGATAAACCTGTACTGCATACTTATTAGATCTTGAATATATCATTTGTTTGTTCATATTATCTGCATATTGCAAATCTCGTTTTCATTGTAGCCTGTTTTCGTGAACCTGAGTACATCTATTACTCAGACTCATATTCACCTCTTGTGGTGGTTCTGGCCCCTTGTTTTCTGTGTGACATCTTATCCTATAGAGCTGCGTCAGTTGAGTGAATGATAAAGAACAAGTCAGTGGACCTGCTCTAAGGATTCATTATTACTCTTCTGACCTTTGCAGATCCTGTACATTTGGTGTCGATTACGGTTGGGACAATCTATATACACTACTACTCCGATCTTAAGATCGGTCCAGTGTGGTTTTCTTTCCTTCTTCCTAGTTTGTCCAGGTTTGTTCCTGCTGTTCCTCTTTCTGGTAAAAGAAATTTGTGTTTCCGCTGCATATCACATTGGATACTCACTGTAAGTCTACTTACCTTCACCCTGTGTGTATCTCTTCCCCCTCTACCTTCTTCTGTAGGGAACCTTTGTGATTGGCTTGACCTACCACCATCGAGTGGCAAGGAATCCTGTCATATATCACACAGGTGTTTTCCCGTGTGTGTTTTTCGCTTTCATCATGACTGGTACTGTAGATCCTAAAGAGCCGATTTTTGGTTTAGACGCTTTAAAACCGATCTGTAATTTTCTGGTCTGCTAGTATTGCAGAATTTGTTCCTTTAAGTTCTTCATCTGATTCCAAGCAGATCTGACAAGATCGATCAGATCTGTTCGTGGAAACCTCACAGGTCTGGTTTCCTTCTTTGTTTAGATTTCGTCTGGTAAAGTTGATGATTTGTCCGCATATATCTGTTACGTTTTATAGAAGCATGATCTATTACGTTTTATCAAAAGGACAGGATCTTGGTTTTGTAACCACGGTTCTATGAGTGCGCTGTTTCAGTTGCTCTTTTCTCGATCTATGTCTAGTGTTGGTTCAGATTGTTATTATTCGGTTATATACACTGCTCATATGGATCTAGGTTTTATAACCTTTGTCCTCTGAGTTCAGTTTTTCACCAAATCTGTAGTTGTTTACCTTTTCTTCGCTTAACCGGAGCGTTTCTTTGAACTTGTCTTTCTAGACGGTTTTTCATCTCATGGATGTGTGGATCCTGTCTCTCTAGACATGGTCCATTTCATCATTCACCTGAGATTCGAACTCTTTAGTTCTTGTCCAGGTTCTTCATTTCATCATTCACCTGAGATTCGAACTCTTTAGTTCTTGTCTAGGTTCTTCATTTCATCATTCACCTGAGATTCGGACTCTTTAGTAGTTGTCCAGGTTCTTCATCTATTCTCATAGATTTATGTGATTCATCTCCTTAGATCTGTTGTAAATCAGATCTGAGTTCTTGCTGATTGAATCCAAACTCTAATAGTCTTGGTTCATCATCCTCAGTCTCTCATTGTGTTAGATCTATTTTTCGTTATTCGTTATGTGTCATGAGGTGTTCAGATCTTGACTTCATAGTCCTGGTTTGTTATTGCAGTCTTCATATCGACAGTAAAGGTTTATAGATCTAATCTCTTTGTTTTTTGTGCCTGTCATCTATGAGTATTTCGTCCAGTTATATTTTTTTGATTAATTGCTTGTTTGTTGTTGATCTTCATCTCATTCTGATGCTGTGATCTGATCTTCTTAGATCTGGTTACAATGGTTGTTTTCTCTTTTATAATAGTGTGATTTGACCTCAGTAGGTCCGATTACATTTTGTTTATATCAAATTGTCTTTCAGACGAGGATCGTGGTGTCTGGTGCCGTCAGATCCGGAGATCTGGAGGTGTGATTGAAGGTCGTTTGTTGTTTGTTACTGTTCATAACGAGATCTATCCAGATTATTAAATATCTGTCCAGATCTTTGGTTTTCTTGTTTCTTTCGCCTTTGATCCAAAGTCAAGTTCTGTTCAGATCCTCATGGTTTTTTCAGCTCTCTCGCAATCAGATCTGAGGTACTTATTAACTCTCGGTCTGAATCGGTTCTTGTCGATTGAAGATCTGAGATCTTTCATATCTCACGATCTGTTCGATCTTCTATTGTTCGGCGTGTCACATTCTGTCTTTTAAGATCGTGGTTGGTTCGTTCTATATTGTTAAAGTTCTCTCCAGATTCCTTGTCTAGACAAAATCTGGTTAGTGTTTGTGTTTTCTATCATCAAAATCTAGTCTTTAAGTGTGGTTGTGTGTTTCAATGATTAAGACATAACCTGTGTTTTTGAAGAAAGAATTTTTATTCTTGTCAATAATTTTTCTCTCTTCGTTCTTAGTTATTTTCTTTGTTGTGGTGGGTTTTATACTAATCGGTACAGGTTACTGTTTCATAGAAGAAGATAGTCAAGTGCACTGTAAGTTTCTTTCGCCTTCTGTCTATAGCAAGGGGGCTGAGTAAGTGATCTTGGCCTATGGACAAGCCTTTTCTCATCTGCTATTATTATTTCTCGTTATATTCTTCTGGTATCCTCTTCCTTGTGAGTGGTTTTACTTATCTTTCACTTAGCAAGCCTGTTGTTTTTGGTGTTGCTGAAAGCTCTGTTTTTCTTAAGGGCTCCAAAATCACCGAATTAGTTGTTGAAGTTTTTTTGTTGCATTTCAGTGACACAAATGGCACTCATTTGTTGTGTCTAAAATTGAAAGGAATATTGAAAGAAGCTTATGATAAGATACATCATCTTGTTAGTTTCAATCTTCATCGAACGTTAATTTCTTTAAGTCAAGGTGGAACTGTTGTATTTGAGTGTTATCAAAGCTTAGCAACATACTTTGTTAAGATTCCTTCTTGCTCTTCTTGCTCCTGCAATGTTTCAAATATTTTTTCAAAAGAGACGGAATTTTAAATCAAATTTTAAAATTGTGGTCAAAAGGCTATTCTCAATGTGAGGATTAGACTATGAGGAGACTTTTTCTCCTGTAGTTAAAATGGTCAATGTAAGGTGTGTAATTACATTAGCTATTCAGAATGATTGGCTTTTGTATCAGTTAGATGTAAACAATGCGTTTTTTGTATGATGATTTAGTTGAGGATGTTTACATGACCCTTCCTCCGGGGTATTTTTCTACTAATGGCAAGAGGGTTTGCAAGATTGTAAAATCATTATATGGTTTGAAGCAAGCTCCTCGACAATGGTATGCTAAATTATCTAAGTGATTACTTGACCATGGTTTTTTTGTGCAAAGTACTAGTGACTATTCTCTATTTACTAAGATCAATGATTCTGTTTATTTGATTCTCTTGTTTATGTGGATGGCATGGTTTTAATTGGAAATTCTAGTGATGGGATTAATAAAGTAAAATGTCATTTACAATCTAGGTTTTAAAGTCAAAGATCTTGGTGAATTAAAATTTTTCTTAGGTATTGAAATTTTGAGAACTGATAAAGGTATCTGTATGTCTCAGCGTAAGTATTGTCTTGAACTACTTAGTGATTTTAGGGTATTTGGGGAGTAAGCCTATCTGTACTCCCATAGACATGAATCTTGTTGTTACTGATTCTATTGGTCCTGATTTGAAAGATCCCTCTTTAGATAATTTCACTGAATATCAGAAACTAATAGGTAGATTAGTTTATCTATTAGCTACTCGTCCTGATATTGCTTATGATGTTTACTGTTTAAGCCAATTTATGCATTCTCCACGTCAATCACATCTTAAGTTGGCCTTACGTGTTTTAAGATATCTTAAATGTTCTCCAGGAAAAGGTGTTAATTTTACATCTTCTTCTGAATTCAAACTAAGTGATTATGTTGATGCAGATTGGGGTAAGTGTCTCTTAACTCGTCGCTCAGTCACTGGATATTGTTTATTTTTTAAGAAATTGTATGGTTTCTTGGAGGAACAAGAAACAGTCTACCGTTTCACGCTCTTCCGCCGAATCTGAGTATAGGGCAATGGCTTCTGCCCTATGTGAGATTCTCTGGGTGCTTAGTATTTTGGCTGACTTAAAACTAGAAAGTTTACTTCCTGTTGAGCTGCACTGAGATAATAAGTCAGTTATACAAATTGCTAAAACCCTGTTTTTCATGAAAGGATCAAACATATTGAAATAGATATACATCAAGTGAGAAACAATGTAACTTCTGGGTTGTTAAAGACTGTTAAAGTGTCGTCTTTAGAAAACCTGGCTGATATTTTTTACAAAGTCACTTGGTGTAAATCAACACAATTATTTGTGTTCAAAATTAAATATGTTAGATTTTTTAGACGTCAAGATTGAGGGAGGGTGTTGAAAGTATAAAAGGTGTGTACCAATCTTGACATCAAATTAATAACACTAATTTATTTTTATATGTTTTATATTGTATGAGGACTGAATGTGTACAAAGGTTAAAGAAAAGGAGTGCGCTGCAATGGTCACAAGACAAAAGGGTAGCAGAGCTAAATCAGATGGAAAAGGGATTAAAGTGCAAAGGACTAAACTGCAATTATCATTTTATATTTAAAGTTGTAGGGTTTCTCATTTCAACCTATTCAGTATTCTCATTTTTCTCTCTTTTCTTCTTTACATTTTCTCTCATTGTAGATTAGGGTTTTCTGTTCAAATACATATCTTCAAATCTGTTGAAGATATCTTTGAGTGTTGAGTGTTAATGTAGAGAGGTTTATCTTGTATGTAAACATTTGAGTGTTGAGAGTAAATGTAGTGAGGTTTACATTGTAAGTAATTCATTTTTCTCAAAGTTCATAAATAAAATTAGGTTTATAGTTTTGAACACAAAGACTTGATGTTCCTCAAGTCTTTGAAAAAATTAATGTGAGAGGCAAAAGAGAGAAAAAATATATATTGGTGGGACCAACATATTTTTATTTTTATTTTTATTTTTTTCAAGTCTTTGATAAAGCTTTACCTTGTGGATGCCCTTAGAAGTAAAAAAATAAGGGCATCCACAATGGTCAAGTCTTTCAAAGACTTGATCTATTTGCCACATCAACAAATCTTCAAATAGCTACTCCAATGGTTAAGTTTTTTAAAAGGTTTTTTTTTGCGTTTTTAATTCATTTTTAATATATATACATAAATTATCCTCTTCTATTTTAAATGTTTTATAAAACTCCTATTATTTGTCGTTATTTTAAGCACAAATACGTTTTTTAAAACAAATATTATACAACAATAACATAATTAATAAAAATATTACAAAACGATATTGAAAAACGGAAACTAAACCTAAATTCTATATTTCTTCTTAATTTCCTCGGTCAACATTTTTTGATACATTACTTGTTCGTTTCCTTGCGTATTTTCCATAAACATTTTTAGCTCGTTGATTTTTTTGAAGACTTGTACGAATCTTTTAGCTCTTTTAAGTGTTCAGCTACACCATTTATCGTGGACAACCGTAAAGTGCTTGTTTCGTTGATTATATCTTTTACTTCATTTATTTCGGCATTTGAGGTAGTCACTTTTCCTTTTTGTTTCCTTGTTGTCTTGTTTTTCCCATCGGACGGACTCTGGTTTCATCATCTTCCTCCTTGATACTTGTTTGTACATCCGATGATGATGTGAAACTACCAGATGAGTCAGTATTTGTTCTCTTCGTATGAAAATCATTTGTGCTCCCGCCTCTCCATTTTGGCTCATCCTTAACAATTGCCCATGCATGCTCGTATTTGAAGCTCTTCTTGTATGTAAAATAATACAATTTTTTTGCGGCATCCTTTACTTGGTCGTCGGACCATCCACTGTGATATTGTTTTTCAACATTAATGAATATCTGGTTAAATTCATTAACAGATGGAATTACCTGATACCAATGCGCCTTGACTTGTGATTGCGTTCTTCGATTAAATTTCTTTTTGTGGTCATTGTAGTACTGAGTAATGCGGCGCCAAAAATCTTTTGCTTGTTGGCCATTGCCTGTGATGCTGTCAGTGGGAATAGTTACCCAAGCACTCATCAGTAATTCCTCTTCATCATTGGACCAAGTGTCATTCTTCTTTTGTTTTGAATTTGTCCTTAACGAAACATCAGGATCAATACTTTCAAGCCCATCTTGGGTGGAAAAGGGAGGGAATGTAGTTTCTCTAGATGGAATAGGGTGGAAAATTAAGGGATTCCCGTCATTTGATACCGGAGAACCATATTGTACAAAACCAGGTGGTGGATATTGATATTGAAAGGGATTAGTTTGTTGTTGTTGTGGACGTTGATATTGTGCAAAACCATGTGGTGAAGAACACTCATAATTGTATGGTGTAACGACCCGGTATCCCATAACATACATAATATATAACAATTAACATTTCATACACAACGTCGTTACTTTCATAACAAAATACATGACAATTCACATTCGGTCCCAAAGTCTCAAAACTAAACAATACAGAAACGTAAACATATCCTAATCTTCGTCAGCTAGCAACCGCCTCCGATGCTTTATTCTTCCCTTTGCTAACAAAAGATCCTTGACCTGGAATACAATTTTTTTTAAAAGGAAAATGAGGGTTAGACCAAAAGGTCTAGTGAGATAATCTCTGTCAGTTTAGAAATCCTTTTTTATAAAATACACATATATCACACATAATTAAATACCAAGTAAGACTCGTGCATTGTGCTCAACTCCTCATCCTCTTTCTCATTCTCATTCCCATGGCCATATTAGTTGGTTGCGAGCCAACAACAACGCTGTACAACAACTACAGCACCGCTGTACAACAACTACAGCAAACACCTCCGCCGACTACTGTTTCGGCTAACGTATATTCGTGTAGTGTAATGCACAGATAAATACAATATATATATGTACCAATATACCATATTGTCATTTATAAACCTTTCATTACATTTCAATCACATATCCATCTCAATCATAAATACGTAATCACACCATATATCACGTATCTAATCCATACATATCCATTTCATATATATATATATCACATATATATGTATCCCAGTTGAAAACATTTTAAAAGTAAAACTCACCTGTTTGTCTTATCAAAACGTTCTCTAAGCTTTTCTCAAACAATTCAGCTTCACTTCAATTTCATAGAATCTGAAACAATTATATACAAGTATTGCTTTACCACTTTACCAAAAGCACCCACATAAAGCTTAGGAACTTAAAGTAGTTTAATTCCTCAAACATCTCCCCCAAACCCGAACTTAAGTCGAGTCTATAATATTTTCCAGTCCTTATTCATCAACTAATCATAGTTCAATAATATACATTGTTATCAGATCCCTAACAGTGTTTAGAAATCTCAGAAATGATCAACAGTTCAAGTATCCGGACATAAACAGAGTTTTCCGGACAACACCATTAATTCGGACAACATGCCATTTCCGGACAATATAAGTAATTCGGACATCATCCGGAAACCTAAGTAATCCGGACGCTATCCGGTATCATATTTCATCCGGACAATCAAGGAAAAGAGAACTTACCCGGATAAAAACACCGTCCGGACACCACTATAACATCATCCGGACACCATCAACAAAACTACCCGGACACGTTCTTGCTGTGTCCGGACACCTCTGTCGATTTTGCCATTTTTGCCCAGAATCCGACTGAAGTTTATACTAGTTCGATTCTGCTAATTCTAAACCGATAGAAACTATCTATAAGCAATTACCAACATAAAACACAAAGAAAACATACCTTAAATCCCTTCCAAGTCCACCAATTTAAAGCCCTAGCCTTTTCCTTTCTTCTTCTTCTTTTGCTCTGAAAAACACACACTTACACACACTGAAAATATATGATGTTGCTGCTGAATTAAAATATCTGAACATCTTAAGGGTGTATATCAATTCTATATTTACCCTTTAGACCTTGAACTTCTCAATAATAACCCATACACCCTTAACTTATAATTTAACCCAATCTTACCCTAAAATCCAACTTTAAAGTTAACTTTATTTAACGGAAAAGGGATTTTAACTAACGAACTTACCCGGGGTATTACATTATCTCCCCCTTAAAAGAATTCCGTCCCAGAATTCGGTTAGACGAAAAGGTATGAAAACTTAGTTTTCATTATACTCAATCAAAACCATATATTCTACTATCTTAAAATAAGATCATCCCTCCATTTTTTTTCCACTTAGAGTCAAAACTAATAACCCTTTGAAGAACAAGTATGCTATTCTCAATATTACCAAAACATCAATAATTTTAATTCCACACAAAATTCCACCCCTTTTTAAAACAACGATAACCACCAACTTATTAATACTAACCGCACTTTACACACATCATCCGCAATTTACTCAATTAATCCATCCTACAAGGTCGATCCAAATCTTAAAATAACCATAATCAAAATTTTCTGCCGAATCACCCAAAAATAAAATCCCCCGAATGCTCAAAATAACTCGATAGATCATAAAAAGAAATAACTTATATTCACATGAAACTAATCCAAATAACACCACATTTTATGCTTACTCTGAACATTTACTACGCTAATACTACTTTTTACTCCATCAGTCTTTCACACAAACGTCGTGTTCTACACTTTTACAATACTAATTCGAAATCATAAACATACACTTTCCATATAAAACTTGTTTAGCAAGTACAATCTATTTCTTATACTCTTTCATGAAATAAAATTATACTCAACAAAATCATTTTATATTGTGGGTAAGTTTCTTAATTTTATCAAACCCGAATACCTCATTCTACCATTCCCAATTCTTATGCTAGCATAGCATAACCATGATAATCACACATCAATACTTAAATACACTTGACACTAAATCATTCATCGAAATCATATTTACACATGCAAGACCAAGTCTAATCAAACAGTTTCACTAAAATTACAATAACAATCCAACACTCCAAAAATAACGACACTCTACTCTCTCATAAATCACAGAATCAACTTGGAGTATTATCTTAACCCGCGGTTAAACTTTTCTCCATAGACTATACACCACTCTATCGTCGCTTCTCTAACCCAAAATATGTCTAAGACAGACATCACTTTCTTGCATGAATTACCCCGATCACGAACCATAGATAACAATTGATTCCCACACTTGCCACAACATCACTCTCGCACTACTACCATGTCCTATCCAATGGTCCTTCACCCTGAGCATTACATTTGACTACTTTCTTCCACTCTTTACTCAACATAAAACATGTTTCCCCAAGGACAGCTCACTAGGAGGTGCTCACCCACGAGCTAGCTTTCTTTCACTTCCAAACCAACCGCACACACCCAATTTCAACGATTACCATACTTAACCAACAATTTCACCACACCTCATACCAGGAACTTAACCGAGTTAATCCAAAATCACACTCAATGCTCGAAACAACCACTCACTTTTCATTTCTCAAAACGGTAATACTCCACTCCTTAGCTAACCATCTACTGCCACTCCCTTCTCTTATTCTCGAATAACAGTACTACGCACCACTTAGACATCCATACCTCTCCACACATACTTTTGTCACATCTGAACAACTTATAAACAGAATCCCTAGCAAAGGTTTCCACTTATACTCACCACATATCATTACTAACCCATCACTTAACCTTATAAAAATTCATTACTACCACACCTCGCATGCTCACTAATTATAAACTGCCACCTTCATGACCAGGTCAAGACTTCACACACTATCGTTACTCTCCACACATAATCTTCACGTTCCACACACTACTACTATTTTTTTTACACTCAGGTCATCACACTTCACATACTAACAAAATCAGAACAACAGTAATTAAGCACACCCATCACACTTCCTAACAGAACCTACTTCATCCAAAGCTTCATAACCAACTTATACCCCCATCGTTCTCACTTGAGGAAAAACACAAGACTTTTCATAGTGTAAAAATCAAATTTTCAACCTATCCAGTACTCAGTCCCATCGCCGATAATATTACATCAAGTAACGTAACGCTACTTATTACCATTCCACCACAAGGATTCACTTCGACCCTTTCAAATCTTACCGTAAATAAAACTATTCTTACATAACCAAGCAATAGTTCAAACTACAATCATACCGACATTCCGAATTCAAAAGCTCGACTCCACATAAGGGTATTGCACAGTGGTCTCAACTTTTCATCACCTTATTAAGCCAGGTACGGCATTCATAATTGTTCTCCACTGTGCAACCCGACTCCACACACAGTAACCACATCACAACGGCATGCAATCAACAATTACGTAGAATTGAACATGTAAACAACTCATATGCTTTAATAAACGTTTTCACATGGCGTAATATAAAATCTTTTTAAATACTTTAATCCGATTAACATGCTCGTAACCATAATCAGTTATGAAAACCTTTCGTAAAACTTTTCATTCACACAAAGAAGGTAAGGGAATTCACCTTAGCCTAAGCATTTCGACACACGCTCCGGGATATACTTTAGTTCAAACCGAACACCTAAATTGGCGCCACCAAAATGGTGTTAAACTATCTAATTACATCCCCAAAATATTCCCAAATCAATTCTAAGGCTCATAAATCGATATTTTAGATACCATAAACATTAAGAACCAATAACCATCATTTTAAACGACATAAAAACCCACCCAATCCATCTAACTCCAAAACTCAAAAACTCAATAAAGATTATCAAGCAATCATGATGAAGCTTCTTACTGATTTGATCAAAATTTATAAGGAATCAATCCCTAAATCATTTGCCTTCTATCTTATGGATTAAAACTAATCCAACAATTGGATTTATCAAATCCCCAACCATAAACTTGCCTAATCAATAAAGAGAAGAAAAGAAGAGAAATCAAACTTTGAAGAAGATGACTCATACTATGCTGCAACTCTTCCTTTATACTTCCAATTGAATTTGCCAACAATTGAAAACTTAAAATCAATCCCCCAACAATTCCTTACTTTCTTCATAACCTCACTTATTCCAGTATATCAATTTTATCTTCTCTTACCGAATTACCGAGGGTCACTTATCATTACCTAATCAAAAGTTTTAACAAGATCAAGTTCCAACACCATCCTATGTTTACTACTACCTCGAATTCCAACAAGATTATCGAAAATAACTTAATAGGCACACCACTCCCATCTATATTGCCAACACAATTATCAAGTTCCTTTCCAATGCAAATAAGCAACAAAAGAATGAAAACGCAATTAATCGGTTTCCACCGAAATCAAATAGCACTTTAGCACGTGTAGAATTTATAGAATTATACCTGTCTTCGTTTATATCCATACGTCGAGTCCGACTTGCCACTCTGTTGATTCAACAAGGTTAATATACACATAAGCACATTCCTCATATAATAAGGTATTCCAGTTCAAACATGTACTTGTAAGTTCACAATTACACTGGCCAGGTGTAACTTGAAATTACCTTACATGATGTTCCTTCTACCTTTTTATACTTAACATCCCAAGGTTCTAAAATAATAGGGACATCCTACTTCACATGCAGTTTAAGTCTAGGTATAAATCCCAATACCTAAATCCCTTAAACTAGGGCTCTGATACCATCTGTAACGACCCGGTATCCCATAACATACATAATATATAACAATTAACATTTCATACACAACGTCGTTACTTTCATAACAAAATACATGATAATTCACATTCGGTCCCAAAGTCTCAAAACTAAACAATACAGAAACGTAAACATATCCTAATCTTCGTCAGCTAGCAACCGCCTCCTATGCTTTATTCTTCCCCTTGCTAACAAAAGATCCTTGACTTGGAATACAATTTTTTTTGAAAAGGAAAATGAGGGTTAGACCAAAAGGTCTAGTGAGATAATCCCTGTCAGTTTAGAAATCCTTTTTATAAAATACACATATATCACACATAATTAAATACCAAGTAAGACTTGTGCATTGTGCTCAACTCCTCATCCTCTTTCTCATTCTCATTCCCATGGCCGCATTAGTTGGTTGCGAGCCAACAACACCGCTGTACAACAACTACAGCAAACACCTCCGTCGACTACAGTTTCGGCTAACGTATATTCGTGTAGTGTAATGCACAGATAAATACAATATATATATATATATATATATATATATATATATATATATATATATATATATATATATATGTACCAATATACCATATTGTCATTTATAAACCTTTCATTATATTTCAATCACATATCCATCTCAATCATAAATACGTAATCACACCATATATCACGTATCCAATCCATACATATCCATCTCATATATATATATATATATATCACATATATATGTATCCCAATTGAAAACATTTTAAAAGTAAAACTCACCTGTTTGTCTTATCAAAACGTTCTCTAAGCTTTTCTCAAACAATTCAGCTTCACTTCAATTTCACAGAATCTGAAACAATTATATACAAGTATTGCTTTACCACTTTACCAAAATCACCCACATAAAGCTTAGGAACTTAAAGTAGTTTAATTCCTCAAACATCTCCCCCAAACCCGAACTTAAGTCGAGTCTATAATATTTTCCAGTCCTTATTCATCAACTAATCATAGTTCAATAATATACATTGTTATCAGATCCCTAACAATGTTTAGAAATCTCAGAAATGATCAACAGCTCAAGTATCCGGACATAAACAGAGTTTTCCGGATGACACCATTAATCCGGACAGCATGCCATTTCCGGACAATATAAGTAATCCGGACATCATCCGGAAACCTAAGTAATCCGGAAGCTATCCGGTATCATATTTCATCCGGACAATCAAGGAAAAGAGAACTTACCCTGATAAAAACACCGTCCGGACACCACTATAACATCATCCGGACACCATCAACATAACTACCCGGACACGTTCTTGCTGTGTCCGGACACCTCTATCGATTTTGCCATTTTTACCCAGAATCCGACTGAAGTTTATACTAGTTCGATTCTGCTAATTCTAAACCGATAGAAACTATCTATAAGCAATTACCAACATAAAACACAAAGAAAACATACCTTAAATCCCTTCCAAGTCCACCAATTTAAAGCCCTAGCCTTTTCCTTTCTTCTTCTTCTTTTGCTCTAAAAAAACACACACTTACACACACTGAAAATATCTGATGTTGCTGCTGAATTAAAATATCTGAACATCTTAAGGGTGTATATCAATTCCATATTTACCCTTTAGACCTTGAACTTCTCAATAATAACCCATACACCCTTAACTTATAATTTAACCCAGTCTTACCCTAAAATCCAACTTTAAAGTTAACTTTATTTAACGGAAAAGGGATTTTAACTAACGAACTTACCCGGGGTATTACATATGGCATGTTTGGAGGGAGTTGGTAGTTGGCTTGTGGTGAAGAAGTATCATAATTAAAATCATTATGGGTTGGAGAAAATTGGTTAGGATCCATGTTAGAGGGAGTATTTTAATTATTGATTTTTCATTTGTCATTGGAGGGAGTTTTATACTCTTGAAAGGAATAGGTTGAAAGGAGTATATAGGTTGAAGTTCTATAGGTCGAATTATAGTTTGAAAGGAGTATACATGCAGGGAATATATGCAGAGAATATATGTAGGGAATATATTGAAAGTTGAAGTTTTATAAATATAAACTATATATACTTTGGTCACTGCTAGTGTTGTCTTATGGTATGTGGTGTTTATTTTGATTTTGAAGCTCATTGTTTTGCTGTAAGTGTTGTGATCCACTTGTATTATGTGTGAAGAATTGGGTGTATTTTTAACGTTGGATGGTAATAAAAAAATGCTGTGCCGTCCAAAAAAGAAAAACAAAAAAAAACTATATATACTTTAAACTATAATTTCTAAAAACAAAAGTATTTAATTTTTGTGTTTTTTAATATTCGATATTGGTGTTATTTTGATCGTATTTACAAAAGCGTTCCAATAATGTATTTTGTTAAAAATAATAATTACTATATTTTATATATTTAATAAATGAATCATTATTGAATGAAAGTGAAAAATTAAAAGTATAAACTCATGATAGTTGAAGAATTAAATATAAACATTTGTTAAATATTCAAACACTTGACATCCACCAAGCTTTTGGATGTCAAGTCATTTTTCAAGTTTTAACTCCAATGATTAAATTTGGTATCAAGTCATTGTAAAGTCATTCATCAAGTCATTTACTTGATTATTGGAGATGCTCTAAGGTGTTGTTTGTTTCGTTTTCTGTTAAAACTTAAATGAATATAGTTGTTTGCATTGAAAATGTTGTATGTATATTAACAGATGAGTTGGTGTTGGTTTGTTTTGCTGAATAAGTAGTTTGAATGTCAGAAATCACCATTTTACCCTCAGTCTTTATTTTTGTATAAATAAAATAATTGTTTGATAAAAATATTGAATACACTTATATGGGTTAAATCGTTTGAGAACCAAAAAAGGGTAAGGACCATAAGGACCAATCTCAATCATCTAAGAGTTTCAATCAAAGACCATTAAACATGGTGGCACTTTTTGTAATATTTGTAAAAATCATGACTAATTTTTCATCTAATATGAAAAGCAAGGGTATATTTGGCTTTTTAAATAGATTACGCAAATGGGTTTATCGGCCCAACCCTTGACTTCATCATCCCCCAATTCTTTGACTTCATTCATGTAACACCCTAAAAATCAGGGTAAATTTAAACCTTAAATAAAAGGGTTTACGCATCTAATATCCATAACATAAACGTTCTTAACTAGTGAAAATAATGACAAGAGTTAATTTACATCAACTTGTCGTCACCATAACTCTTCACTCATCCCATTACTTCCCTGAGCTCATACCTGGTAAAAAAATATAATTTGAAACGATTAGGCTAACGCCTAGTGAGAACATTCAGTTTCAAAAATAATACTTTTAAATCAATGTAAACAAGGTTTATCAAACTTGACTTACTCTCGTTCTTACCATACTCGTACTTATCTCATAATAAAAGAATCATACTCAATCCCATGAGTATGACTATCCTTCAAAAAGTCATAACACCATATTCAATAGCCCACTACGAATCATCACAGATTCTAGTTTATAAATCAAGCCTACAGACTTACATTCAATCGCCATAACCTCCTTCTTAGAATGGATACAGAAATAGCACTTATATATATTGCCTATTTTTAATCCGCCGAAAACACAGGAAAACAACACTTACACTTCGTCTAATTCATTTTTCCACATCTCAAATACGAATAGCAATTATACTTCGCCTATTCGCTACAATCAATATGAATAACCATTATATCTTGCATATTCCTTCATTTCTACATGGATATCGATTCTATTTTGCCTATCCAATCTTTCAACATGAATTGCATATCTACTTTGCCTATTCAATCATTCATCATGAATAACAATTATACTTTGTCTATTCAATCATTCGACATGAATAACAATTATACTTTGTCTATTCAATCATTCAGCATGAATAACAATTATACTTTGTCTATTCAACCATTCATCATGAATAACAATTATACTTTGTCTATTCAATCATTCAACATGAATAACAATTATACTTTGTCTATTCAATCATTCAAGGATACACGGGAATAACAATTATACTTTGTCTATTCCTCCTTTTCAAGGATACACGGGAATAACAATTATACTTTGTCTATTCCTCCTTTCTACATGAATAGCAATTCTACTTTGCCTATTCAATAATATAAATAGCAATTCTACTTTGCCTATTCATTTCATTCCAATACAAATAGGAATAGCAATTATATTTTGCCTATCCTACGTTATCAAATAAAACTAGTGTCTATGGATCCATTCCACTTATTCATATTCGTACAGAATAATGCTTAATATGAATTTCTCATATTATTTAGTAAAAACAAACCTCCTTTATAGATCCCTTATATCACTCAATATGAGCAAATCATATTTAATATGTCAATTTCTCATAATATAAGTCTAACCATCAATATTATCACTTACGGGTCCTTGATATAATTTTATATACACAATTGCCCATTAGCACAAATAGTTAAAAGCTCGTATAATCGTCCATCCAAAACTCATTCAGGAAATACTTCTTTATAAAAATATACCTTACCGTAATTTAAATACTTTATAAAAGGGTAAGGTAAGAATGAACTCACCTGATAGCAGTAGAGTCACTCTTACTTTACTTCTTAAAGTTGTAAGGAATTCCGTCACCAAACTTCACAAAGTCTGAAATACCCAAATACAGATAGTATTTATATCAATCTACTAAATAGGACTCTTAAAAGACTAAGAATCCTAAATAACCAAATTTCTCGACACTTATCGCAACCCACTAATTGAGATAACACTTGTCGCAACCTACTACTTGCGACACAGTACTTGTCGCAACCCATTGTTGCGATATCCCCTACTTATCGCAACCAACTGTTGCGACATGCATCTTATCGCAACCAACTGTTGCGACATGCAACTTATCGCAACCAACTGTTGCGATACTATCACTCTTGTCGCAACCTAAATTTGCGACATTCATACTTATCGCAACTATCATCTTTATCGCAACTCACTGCTGCGATGTTCATCTTTGTCTCAACTCACAGAAAACGTATTTAAGCCAGAAATCTTACTTTTAAGCCATAATAATTTCTACAAAAGTGCAGATATGTTTAATATCATCTTTAAAAATTATTCATAAGTCCAGATTTCTCATATCTTTCCAAAATTATCAAAACCCATTTCTAAACCACTAGAAAGCTTAATACACATAAGAAGAGCAATTTATATGAAATCATACCTTTGATTCTCACAGGTTACACCTTAATTCTCCAGCTGAATATCTGTTTTGCTTCTTCTTTTTCTTTTGTTTTCTCAATTCTCTCTCTCTCTCTCTCTCTTTTGGCACCGTACACACACACACATACATAACACAAGGATGAAAAGTGAAGAAGTATTTTACTTTTGTTTCTTTTCTCAACAAAGAGGCGGTGGTGGAGGATAAAATATCCTCACTTTAACCAAATCAACCCCCACACTTCCATTAATTGGCAAAACCTACCCTCAATTTATAAATTAAAATTAAAGTTTACCCCTTAACTTATAACTCCGTAAAACAAATAACGTAACTTACTCGGGGATAAACTCTAAAATTAATCTTATCAAATAATCATACATAAATTAACAATAAAACCCATCTTAACACTTTGTACAAAAATCGAGGTGTTACAATACTCCCCAACTTGAAAATGATTTCGTCCTCGAAATCAAAGCTAAGTAAACAAATGAGGATATCTAATCTTCATATCCTTTTCCGACTCTAACGTCACATTAGCACCTCGATGATGTTTCCATTGTACTTTTAACATAACCACATTCTTAGATCGTAACTTCTTAACCGATCTCTCTAGAATCGCTTCCGGTTCCTCCACACAACGACTCTTCTCATCCATTCTTACTTCAGTAAATGGAATCACATCATACCAACATAAAATATGTCATATATCCCCTTTAATTTCTAGTCTTACATACTTAATCGTAGTTAAAAGTCCAGGAAGAACAAGGACTCAACTTTCCACATCTTCTGGATCTTATATCCTTCAACATTACCCGCTCCCCAACTTAAAATTTTACGGATCTCCTTGGGGTAACTATACAATTATCAAATCTTTATCCAACTATAACTTGATCTTATTTTAACCCTTTCAATCCTTAAAGCATCTTTCAACAATAACAACTAATACAGCTAACTTTTGATACAGACCAAAATACAAAAGATAAGTTAGCATTACTTACATAATATACATACACCTATGCATAGAATAAACAAGACAGTATCAAAAACGTATCCATCCATTCCTTAACGTCTTTCATCGTCACGTAAAAAGGTTCAACCCTTTAATGTTGAGATGTTGGGTTTCTTCCCTTGATTCCCGCTATCTCTCAACGTTGGGCAATCCCTTCGATAATGACCAGGCTTCTTACATTCATAGCAAGTTGGTCCTTGGATGGGACAATTCTCTATTTGATGACCACTCTTTCCACACTTAAAACATTCCCTTGACATCACTCGACACGACCCAAAATGTTTATTTTTACATTTCTGACACCAATCAGGTTCCGGTCGAGTCTCAAAATGAAGGTCTTTAGTAAGGGACTTCAATCCTTGCGAAGATTCTGATCGACTTTCAAATTTTCTTTTCTCTCTCATTTGAGCTTTCTCTGCTTTATCTTTTGCATAAACTTCTTCCACAATCTTTGTTTCCTCAATCGTTTCCCTCGGTGTTGAAGCTTTTGAATTCCTAACTCGGGACATCATATCAGCTGGCAAACCCTTCAAGTAAGCCTTGATCTTTTCTCTCTCGGTTGGAGCCACATGCCCAACTAAATTCAGCTTTTCCATAAAGGATTCGGTGTACTTCCGAACAGTCGAAGTACCCTTCTTAAGAGACCGAAACTCTTCTTCTATCCTATCCATTTCGTTCTCATTACAATATTCCTCCAGAATCTTTTTCTTAAAAGACTCCCATGTCATAGCATCTAAGACTGGAGCCGTTATAGTAGACGTCACTATATTCCACCAAGTCAACGCATTTCCTCGTAACATTTGAGACCCGAATCTGACCTTTGATTTCTCATCACATTCACAAGCTTGGAAAGCTTATTCCATCTCTCTGAGCCAATTCATACACGTCACTGGATTGTCTGCTCCGATAAACTCTGGCGGTTTACAGCTTAGAAATGTTTTATATGAGCAGACTCTTTCCACCCTCCTGTTTATATCTATTACAGGATTACGAATTTGGTTTATTACCCCAGTATCAGTCTCCGTTCGATGTAACTCCGAACTTTGATCATTCAGCACTTTCATAAACATTTATGTTTGTTGTGCCATTGCCGTATTCGTCATTCGTGTCAGGTTCTCCATTATACGAGACTCCACCGTCGATTCCAGCGTTTCTTGGTTGGCGGTACTGGTACTCGTTCTGTGTACCCGACTGTCCGCTCCTCCCATAGAAGATAACCTCGGCGGACTTTCATGTGTTCTAACCATCTTCGATCGCTTTTCCACTGACCAATCAATCATGGCCCTATCCCTCGAAGAAATAGGGGACATTGGTGGCGTATTCACCATTGTTCTGATATAACACAAAGAAATAACCATAAGAAATGGTTACACATAACCAGATATACGAAACGTACTTTACCGTTCAATAGTCACTGTAACAATTTAGAAACAAGTATGCTTGTGTAATAATATATTCATAATAACATTAGCTAATTGAAATTGTGAATATATTATACATGAGAATCCTCGTTACCATCGCTACAGTACTAATTTCACGAATTTCCGTCGACTCTAAGACTATCCCGTCTTAGTACTTCTACCCATATCTCTCACATCATAACTTAATTCATCTCAGCTTAAGTCTAGGTATCTCACTATCATACCTAGTTCACTTAAGCTAATGCTCTGATATCATATTGTAACACCCTAAAAATCAGGGTAAATTTAAACCTGAAATAAAAGGGTTTACGCATCAAATATCCATAACATAAACGTTCTTAACTAGTGAAAATAATGACAAGAGTTAATTTACATCAACTTGTCGTCACCATAAACTCTTCACTCATCCCATTACTTCCCTGAGCTCATACCTGGTAAGAAAATATAATTTGAAACGATTAGGCTAACGCCTAGTGAGAACATTCAGTTTCAAAAATAATACTTTTAAATCAATGTAAACAAGGTTTATCAAACTTGACTTACTCTCGTTCTTACCATACTCGTACTCATCTCATAATAACAGAATCATACTCAATCCCATGAGTATGACTATCCTTCAAAAAGTCATAACACCATATTCAATAGCCCACTACGAATCATCACAGATTCTAGTTTATAAATCAAGCCTACAGACTTACATTCAATCGCCATAACCTCCTTCTTAGAATGGATACAAAAATAGCACTTATATATATTTCCTATTTTTAATCCGCCGAAAACACAGGAAAACAACACTTACACTTCGTCTAATTCATTCTTCCACATCTCAAATACGAATAAGAATTATACTTCGCCTATTCGCTACAATCAATATGAATAACCATGATATCTTGCCTATTCCTTCATTTCTACATGGATAGCGATTCTATTTTGCCTATCTAATCCTTCAACATGAATAGCAATTCTACTTTGCCTATTCAACCATTCATCATGAATAACAATTATACTTTGTCTATTCAATCATTCAACATGAATAACAATTATACTTTGTCTATTCAATCATTCAGCATGAATAACAATTATACTTTGTCTATTCAACCATTCATCATGAATAACAATTATACTTTGTCTATTCAATCATTCAACATGAATAACAGTTATACTTTGTCTATTCAATCATTCAAGGATACACGGGAATAACAATTATACTTTGTCTATTCTTCCTTTTCAAGGATACACGGGAATAACAATTATACTTTGTCTATTCTTCCTTTTCAAGGATACACGGGAATAACAATAATACTTTGTCTATTCCTCCTTTCTACATGAATAGCAATTCTACTTTGCCTATTCAATAATATAAATAGCAATTCTACTTTGCCTATTCATTTCATTCCAATACAAATAGGAATAGCAATTATATTTTGCCTATCCTACGTTATCAAATAAAACTAGTGTCTATGGATCCATTCCACTTATTCATATTCGTACAGAATAATGCTTAATATGAATTTCTCATATTATTTAGTAAATGCAAACCTCCTTTATAGATCCCTTATATCACTCAGTATGAGCAAATCACATTTAATATGTCAATTTCTCATAATATAAGTCTAACCATCAATATTATCACTTACGGGTCCTTTATATAATTTTATATACACAATTGCCCATTAGCACAAATAGTTAAAGCTCGTATAATCGTCCATCCAAAACTCATTAAGGAAATACTTCTTTATAAAAATATACCTTACCGTAATTTAAATACTTTATAAAAGGGTAAGGTAAGAATGAACTCACCTGATAGCAGTAGCGTCACTCTTACTTTACTTCTTAAAGTTGTAAGGAATTCCGTCACCAAACTTCACAAAGTCTGAAATACCCAAATACAGATAGTATTTATATCAATCTACGAAAAAGGACTCTTAAAACACTAAGAATCCTAAATAACCAAATTTCTCGAAACTTATCGCAACCCTCTAATTGCGATAACACTTGTCGCAACCTACTACTTGCGACACAGTACTTGTCGCAACCCATTGTTGCGATATCCCCTACTTATCGCAACCAACTGTTGCGACATGCATCTTATCGCAACCAACTGTTGCGATACTATCACTCTTGTCGCAACCCAAAGTTGCGACATTCATACTTATCGCAACTATCATCTTTATCGCAACTCACTGCTGCGATGTTCATCTTTGTCTCAACTCACAGAAAACGTATTTAAGCCAGAAATCTTACTTTTAAGCCATAATAATTTCTACAAAAGTGCAGATATGTTTAATATCATCTTTAGAAACTATTCATGAGTCCAGATTTCTCATATCTTTCCAAAATTATCAAAACCCATTTCTAAACCACTAGAAAGCTTAATGCACATAAGAAGAGCAATTTATATGAAATCATACCTTTGATTCTCACAGGTTACACCTTAATTGTCCAGCTGAATATCTGTTTTGCTTCTTCTTTTTCTTTTGTTTTCTCAATTTTCTCTCTCTCTCTTTTGGCACCGTACACACACACACATAACACAAAGATGAAAAGTGAAGAAGTATTTCACTTTTGTTTCTTTTCTCAACAAAGAGGCGGTGGTGGAGGATAAAATATCCTCACTTTAACCAAATCAACCCCCACACTTCCATTAATTGGCAAAACCTACCCCCAATTTATAAATTAAAATTAAAGTTTACCCCTTAACTTATAACTCCGTAAAACAAATAACGTAACTTACTCTGGGATAAACTCTAAAATTAATCTTATCAAATAATCATACATAAATTAATAATAAAACCCATCTTAACACTTTGTACAAAAATCGAGGTGTTACAATTCATCTCCTCCACCGATCGACTGTAGCATTATTGCTCGGATCAATCCCGCCATTGGTCGATATGATTGATTGCGACGATCTTGATTCCCAAATCGTTTCCTCTAGGGTATTCTTAATCTTGGAATCAGCAATGATCTGTAAGCACCTCCCTCTCTTTTCACACTCAAACTCAATTCTTGAATTTGGCGGTTTCCTGAAATCAACGAAATTGGGGCTAAATGTTATTGTTGTGACTATAGGGTTTTGATTAAATTTCACAAAACCAACTTAATTATCAAATGTGAATGAATTTTGAACTCAATGATCTGGTTTTTATCTCAATATCTACCAAATCTGGGCTTAATGTTCTTGTTCTTATCTGGGGATTGACTCAATTTTAGCAATCATTACAACAGTTACCTGGAGTTTAGGCATGTCATTTGATTCATGTGATTGATTTAATTTTGGTGGAAGTTTTGGAACTTAAATCTCATAATTTCTTCAATGTTAATTTGAGAAACAAAGTTGCCACTGTTAAAGCAGAGCAGTACACAAGATGCTTGATCTAATCGAATCTCGAAATGACATTTTGCCTAACCCAAATTTATCTGCAGCAATTGTAGCGACTTTTCTTGGGTTAACCGCACTTGATTCGAATAAAACCATCACCGGTTCATCGAGATCCATCTCATTCTTGATTAAAATCCTCAAGAAACCGCTGAGCTAACATTGATTCATAAGTTATTCAAGTTGCTTGCGGCACTCTACAACTTGTCCATCTTGCCATCCAACGTTTCGCCAATGATCGAGATTGACGATTTCATGGGGTGAAATACATATAGAAGAAATTATATTTGATTTCATGAGGTGAATTAGATTATAGATAGAAATTGTGTTTGATTTCATGTGGTGAAATAACATATATATGAACATTATGTTTGAATTTCATGAGGTGAAATAACATATTTATGAAAATTTTGTTTGTATTTCATGAGGTGAAATAGTATGTGTTTAATCTTATGAATCACTGCTACCAAAATGACGATTATGCCTTTTTCGTATAGTGAAACAACTTTTAAGCAAAACCATAGAATCAAAACTAAATTACGGCTTAGATATGTTCTTACGGTTCTCAATCTTTTTGTGGTTTTCATTTGATTACTGTCCTACACTTACAATTATGATAAAATATCAATTTAATCATTTTCTAAATAAAAAATAACATAATAATACAAATTCAACTATCATAATAAAAATCAGCTGCATAATTTACAAATTTAGCAAATAATTTAATAGCAAACAAATTTCAGGGTTAATTTCTTTATTTATATTAAGTGTTTTTTTAAGACCCATTTTCTCCTTCCACCATTCATTCATGTTCTCCTTCTCCTTCCCTTCCCTTCCCTTCGCTCCACCCCTCCCCTCCCCTCTTTTCTCTCTCACAAGCAGGAATATATACAGACCATGCACGATGGAAACACGTGATAATAGAAGAAACCCAACAGATTATTGACGAATACACAGAGACTGATTATTGCTTCCCCTTCTTCTCTCTATCACAAACACGAATACACTGAGGGGAAGCCATGGTCGACGGCAGGGGAGAAGCAGATGACCGACGATGACAGGTCTGACGCTTGTGGAGGAGGCGACAGGTCTGAAATCCCAAATATGATGCTTGTGGAGGAGGCACGTGTTAAAATGGGATGAAGATAATAGAGGGTGAAAGGTAAAAAAGGAATAAAAAGGTGGATAAAAGGCTGAATGCAAAGGACTCTATTTTTCTAGCTGGCCGATTCAGCCTTGGGTTGATTGAATAAGTCAGTTCCGAACACCTAGATATAGCTGTGTGAATCAATCATATCTAACATACAACCCATTGAGCCACAAACGAACTATAAATTAAGGTTGTCTAGTCAAATGTACAGTATTAATGAGATAGAGAATAAGATAAACTATTTTATTTTATATACTATAACGAGTTTTTTTTTAATTAAAAGGGGACCACTACCGGGCTTCGACATTGCCATCACCCGGTTGGGTCTCGTTCATATAATTAAAAGAAATATTGTTACAAATGTTGGCATTACAAGGATTAAGAAAAGGGGGCATGCTATCGAAATAAACTATGCGGTTAATAGTACAAGCGTGTCTAGCTATTAAATGGGCCGACCCATTAGCAAGACGGTTGATCCAATGAACGGAGATGTGATCTTTAGAGTTAAGCAAGTGCCTAATGTCCTTGATGATGTCACCAAACTCCGAGTAGTCCACATACGTGTCGTAAATCGCTTCCACGACAACCTTGGCGTCGGATTCGATTATAACATGACTATCGTTACGACTAGAATTCCAAAGAAGCACATCACGGATAGCTAGAGCTTCGCATTCTCTAATGGACGGAATGAAAGGGCATGGGGAGGTGTAAGCCGAGATGAAGCTACCTGTGTTGTCATGAAGAACGGCACCAAAACCCACACGAAAGTTGGAGGCAAAGACCGCCGCATCCACATTGCATTTGAGAAAACCAACACGAGGTGATTGCCAATTAGGCGGGTCATGTGGATCGATTGTACTGAAAAGCCGACGATTGGGATTAGCCGAGGCATTCCAATCCGAAAGCGTGGTTTTTGCACGAAGAATCACCGGGGAAGAGTCGCGACTCGCGAGGTCCGTCATTCCAAAGGACGTCATTTTGGCGAAACCAAATACTCCATAAGATCATGAGAAAAAGGTCACGAGATTGGCCGGGGTTGTCGTGAATGAATTTAAAGACCAACTCATGGAAGGAATTGCTCGAAAAAGTTAAATCCTCAATGATATTCCTAAGACCCACCTCTTGCCAAATTTTCCTTGTCAAAGGGCAACCAATTAAGGCATGCCATACATTTTCCAAATCGTGGTTACAAAGGGGGCAAAAAGTCGTGATCCTCGCTCCCTTCGATTGAAGTGCGTAACGGGTGGGTAACACATTTCTAATAGCTCGCCAAGCGAAGAATTTGACTTTATTAGGAATATTGGCATTCCAAAGAGTATTCCAATCCCCTCTTAAAAAGAAGGGCGAGGTCGGGGCGATTAACTCCGTGATAACCCGATAACTAGATTTGACGGAATAAATTCCGTCGTTTGACCAATGCCAAATGAGAGTGTCCTCCCGATTTATGCTTGGAGGAGGAAGTTTGGTAATTTTAAGAAAATCCTCAAGAGAAAATAAATCGTTAATAAGAGCAAAATTCCAACCGTAGGTTACGGGATCCATGAGATCGTGAACGGTCAAAAGGAGACGACTATTACCATCGGGGTATCAATAGTAAGGCGAGAGTCATCTTTAAGCCAAGGATCTTTCCAAACATTAATAGAGAGACCATTACCAATCTTCCAACGGAGACCCGCTTTGTGAACGAGTTGTGAGTGCCAAATGTTCCTCCAAATGTAGCTAGGAGCGTTTCCCAAGTGGGCCGTCATGAAACTACCATGCGGGTAATATTTAGCTTTGAGTAGGCGCCCAACGAGAGAGGACGGGTTTTCAATAAGTCTCCATCCTTGCTTACCAATCATAGCAAGATTGAAGGCGGTGAAGTCGCGGAACCCGAGGCCTCCAAACTTTTTGGTGTAAAAAGTTTATCCCACGAAAGCCAATTGATGGAGCGTTGTCCGTCGCTTTTTCGTCCCCACCAAAACGAGTTAATCATTTTTTCGAGGCTTTGAATAACTGACCTCGGTAAAAGAAATACATTCATATAATAAACCGGGATGGCTTGTGCAACGACTTTAATAAAGGTGGATTTTCCGGCGGAGGACGTGGGTTGTTTACTCCAAGAATGAAGTTTACTCCACAATCTATCACGGATGTGCCAGAAAATGAATTTTTTGGATCGACCCACAAGCGAGGGAAGTCCCAAGTATCGACTCGTATTAATTGGGTTGTGAATCCCAAGGATATGGGAAAAGGCTTGCATAAGTTCGGGAGCCAAGTTGCTTCTTCCCATGATGCCCGATTTAGAGTAATTAATGGCTTGACCCGACGCTTCCTCATAAGTCGTGAGCATAAATTTGAGATGGCGAATTTCATCAATCGAGGCCCTGCAAAAAAAGAAGGCATCATCCGCGAAAAAGAGGTGAGATATAGGTGGGGCACCCTTGGCCGCTTTACTACCATGGATTCGACCGGCCGAGTCCTCGTGAATCAAGTAGGCCGAAAGACCTTCCATACAAATAATAAAGAGATAAGGGGAGAGAGAGTCCCCTTGACAGATACCTCTTTTCGGGAAAATGGGCCCCACCATGTCGTTGTTAACTTTGAAAAAATACTTGACGGATTCGACAATAATCATAACCATGTTAACCCAATGAGAAGGGAACCCCAAGGCGATTAACATGTGTCGCAAAAAGTCCCAATTCAAGCGGTTGTAAGCTTTGCTAATGTCAAATTTTAGAGCCACGTCTCCCACCTTTTTTCGTTTATTTCGATGCATGGAATGAAGCATTTCAAAGGGGATGATGATGATGTTGTCCGTGATCGAACGGTCTTTAACGAAGGCCGTTTGGTTTGCCGAAATAATTGAAAGGAGTAAAGGTTTGATTCGATTAGCCAAGACTTTGGTGACCACTTTCATAACGACGTTGCAAAGAGCGATGGGTCTATAGTCTTTAAGCTTCACCGGGTCATTAACTTTTGGGATGAGCGTGATGAAAGTGTCGTTAATGCCCGTCGGTAAAGACCCACTGTCAAGCCAAAGTTTTTCGGCTTTAAAAATTTCGTCACCCAAAATACCCATTTCTTTTGGAAGAAACGGGGATTGAAGCCGTCCGGACCCGGAGATTTGTCTGGGTGCATTTGAAAAAGTGCCATTTTAAACTCTTCTTTGACAAAGGGGGCTTCAAGCCAAGAAAGATCCCGAGCCGAAAGTCTATTGTTAACGTATTTGGTGATTCGATTCGGGCTTCCGGTCCCCAACGAGAAGGTACTATTAAAGTGGTCGATGACAAGGCTATGAATATCATTCGGGTCCTCAACCCAACGACCATCATCATCTTTCAATTTGAGAATTCGGTTTCTTTTACGACGCTCATTCGCATAGGCATGAAAGAATTTAGTGTTCCGGTCTCCTTCCTTGAGCCAATGAGTTTTAGCTCTTTGACCCCAATGCGCTTCCTCCTTAACGAGGGTGGTTATGATTCGGTGTCTTTCTTCTTCATACGCCGCAACGGCGTTATGGTCTCTCGATTCCCAAAAAGCGTTCAGCTTGGAATAGGCATCCTTTATCTCGTTCTTGAATGAAGCATTAAGATTTCTCCCCCATTTATCGAGTGTTTTGGCGAGCTTGGAAAGCTTTGTGAGAACGTCGGCGTTTCCGGTAGATCTCCACGTATTTAAAAAGATCCTCTCGAAAGATTCCTCCTGAAACCATTTATTTTCAAAACGGAAAGTTTTTAAGGAAGGGAAAGAGGATCGAACCTGAGTGTGAAGGATTATCGGAGAGTGGTCCGATATAGGCGCAACGAGGTTGTTAACCCGATAATCAGGGAAAAGGTTAACCCAAAGATGATTACCAACTGCACGGTCAAGGCGTTCAAATACCTCATTTGGTTTTCCTTTATGCCGACGCCAAGTGAAGGGAAACCCATGCATTCCGAGATCAATCAAATTGCAATCCGACAAAGTGTCTCTAAACCCACGAATACACCACTCCGGGTGATCGTTAAGGCCCCTTTTTCGTTTTGAAAAAGGAGGTCCATGAATCTCTACGACGATTCCGTTCGGGGAACCCGTAAAACCCGGTGATTCTCCACAATCCATAAACGGGATCAACAATTTCCAAATCCATATGATTATGAGAGTAAGACAAAAGGGAAAGACGATAGTTTTCATTCCAAAACACATAAATACCACCACTGTACGCCATTACATCCAACCGCAAAGCAATAATTAAAACCCAAGCGAGATTTTTAAACTAGAGGCTCTCGCTTGGGAAACAAGCGTTCATACAGGAACAAAACATCTGGCCGAGAGCTACGGACGAGCTCCCTAAGGACCGGAACTGCCCGGGGGGTTGGCGAGGCCCCGACGGTTCCATCTGATGATGATCATTTGTGTAGGCGGGCTTGCACCGCAAGTCCCACCTCTGGTGCATTTGATTGAACAGGAGACTCCTTCACGTGAATGGCAAGCCGATTTTCATTTTCCGGGTCGTCGGCCCATTCCACCTTCAATTTATTCCCATTGCACTTCTGAGCTTTGTCTTTGATGGATATCCGTTTCCTAGTTGGAGGAGTGTTTGGAGTGTCCTTGGAGGAAGCCTCTAAAGGGGAGGGTATGGGGGTGGGGTACTCAAGGGGGTGGGAAGCCATGGTGGAGGGGTACATATCTTTAGGCATGTGCATGGTAATATCCTCCATTTTAGTATGGATAACCTGAGGTGGGTTAAAGGGTGTGTAAGAGAGAGTAGGGAGATGGGTAGTGTAGAGAAGTGGTGGGTGGTCCACTTTAGTCATAATGCAGTAAGTGCCATCCTGACACGAGAAGATGAAAAGCAGCAACTGCCAATCTATTATGTAAGTAAATCCATCTTGGACGCCGAAACCAGGAATTCCTCAATGGAAAAACTACTCTTGTCGCTTGTTACAGCCGCAAAGAAACTGCGACATTATTTTGAATCACATCCGATTACTGTCGTGACTAACTTTCCTCTTAAGTCTGTCTTGAGAAAACCTGAGTTGACAGGACGTTTAGCAAAATGGAGCATATATCTCAGCAGTTACGACATCACTTTTAAGCCCAGAACAGCGATCAAATCGCAAGCACTAGCTGATTTTATCGCCGATTTTAGTCCTGAGTTGGGGAAAGAAGCAGAGTTCGAGGTGTCTACTGTGGCGACTCACGACGATGTACCTTGGACCTTACACGTCGATGGGTCATCCAATGTTAGAGGTTCAGGACTTGGCGTCGTCTTAAAGTCGCCACAGGGGGCAAGGTGGTGTATTCCGTGCGATAGGACTTCAAAGCCACCAACAACGATGCTGAGTACGAAGCCCTGATCGTAGGAATGAGTATGGCCTACGACTCGGGGGCAACCTCGCTACATGTAAGGAGCGATTCTCTTCTGGTCGTGAATCAGATGAATGGAGAATTCGCAGCTAAAGATTCAAAAATGACAGCGTACCTAAAGGTAGCAAAAGAAAATTCTGAAAAATTCAAATCATTTTCTATTGAACAAATTCCAAGGGATCAAAATACTCAAGCCGACGCTCTAGCAAACCTTGGATCCGCTCTAGTTGAACCAATATTCGACAATATCCCTTTGATTCACCTAGCAACATCGTCCATCAAAAATGACGATGTCGTCCAGATCAAGGATCAAGAGGACGATTGGTCGTGCGACATTCGAAAATTTCTGGTGCACGACCAACTCCCAGAAGACAGGATGGAAGCTCGGAAGGTCAGATTCAAAGCATCCAGGTATGTCATGATCGGAGATAGACTTTATCGGCGATCATCGACAGGCTTAAACCTGAGATGTGTTATCAGTAAGAATCAAGTTCAAAAGATCCTCCAAGAAATGCATGATGAGGAATGTGGCAACCACTCCGGAGGTCGTAGTCTGGCTAATCGTGTCTCTCGACAAGGCTACTTTTGGCCAACACTACGACAAGACGCCATCAGGTACGTCCAGAACTGTGATCCTTGTCAACGACATTCAGGTACGTCCCATAAACCATCTGAACCTTTACATTCGACACTGATCCCGTGACCCTTCATGAGATGGGGTATGCATATTGTCGGCAAGTTACCACCTGCCCCTGGGCAAAAGGTATTTCTCCTCGTACTTACAGATTATTTTTCCAAATGGGTAGAAGCAGCTGCCTTTTCCCAAGTTCGGGACAAGGAAGTCGTGTCTTTTATCCAGACTAAACTTATATGCAGGTTTGGCATTCCATCCGAAATTGTCTGCGACAATAGATCCCAATTCATAAGCGATAGGACTCGACAGTTCTGTGAAGACCGCAGCATCAAGCTGACGATCTCGACGCCCAGATATCCTCAGGCAAATGGACTTGCTGAATCAAGTAATAAGACTAGCATTGCTTCAATTAAGAAGAGGTTACAGGCCGCAAAGGGAAGGTGGGTCGAAGAACTACCTTCGGTCCTGTGGGCGAATTGCATGACGCCTCGCACGTCCACAGGACAAACCCCTTTCTCTTTAGTCTATGGTTGTGAAGCAGTTCTGCCGGTCGAGATTCAACTCTCGACCTCAAGACACACTTCCGTCGACCATAATCTGGTTGATCTAAGTTATGACCTCGATGCCCTCGAAGAGCTTAGAGAATCAGCATTGATCAAAATGGCATCACAGAGGCAGGTGGTCGAGCGACACTTCAACAAGAACGTTAAAGTTAAAGTCTTTCAAGTAGGCGACTATGTCCTTCGACGAGTGTTCCAAAACACTCAAGAGCTCAACGTCGGTAAGCTTTCTACCAAATGGGAAGGTCCTTACCGTATCTCAGAAGTCATGGGCAAAGGTGCCTATCGACTCCAAACCCTCGATAATCAAGATATCCCACGTAGCTGGAATGCGACGCATTTGAAAAAGTATTTCTTCTAAGTCCTTTTTCTTTTCTCATGCGATTTTTACTCATTGTGATGATTACTGACTTAAGCATCGGAGGGTCGTTGGCTAGCCAATGACCAACCTCTGACAAAGGTTTATCACAGAATCACACGACAGAAGGTTGCTAAGTCTACTACACGACTTAGATCTCGCCAGGTCGCACGACATAAGTGTTCAGGTCTGTGACCTGATAATTTTATCATAGTGACATATGATTCTAGTTTTGTCATACGATCTAGTTGTACGGTCTAGAGACCCCTCGATTTAAGTTCTTAACTTAGAAAAACTTGCACGTTCTGAATGAATGTATCGATCGCGTGTGCTTACGTTTGCCAATACGATTTAAATGTTTGACTTATGTCTTAGTCGTTATATTACAATGGATGCCTAAGTCGCATGTTTTCTTGTTCGTTCTACGTTTAATAAATTTCACAATTGATGTTGCGTTTACTTATGAGACGTATAAAACAGAGCGATAAACAAAATAAAATTCCATTCATCGGAGTGTCAACTACATTAGATGGTTCGATCACCAACGATCGAGCAAAAAAACAAAAAGTCATAAAAAGAAAATTTTTCCTAAGGCTGAGGAGGGGCGTCAGTCGCGTCCTTGCCCGAAGCTTCACCCTGGAGACCCTCGTCCACAACCTCTTCCTCCTCGGCTTCTTTCTCGTCATCAGAGTCGAGGTCTCTTTCGGTCCCAACCTCCCTCAAGAAATAGGCAAGCTCGTCCGACGCCGAGGCCAGAGGAATTTTGCCCGACAAATGTTTCAGCATGATCGCCGCCCGAGCGGTCAAACGAGCCAAGGCAAAGGTAGACGCAGCCTTGTCTTTGAGCTCCCTCACTTCCTTCTCCAGACTCGCTACTTTGGACATGGAATCCTCAGCCTCTTTCTTTTTCGTGGCCAAGGACCCCTTCACCTTGTCCAACTCCTCCCTTTGGTCGGCGATCATAGACAAGGACTGTGTTACACGGTGGTTCGCCTCATCCTTTGCACGACCAACGACCTCTAACTCTTTCAGGGCATCGTCGAGACGTTTAGACATGCCCTCTTCGCGTTCTAGGGCAACCTTCTCCCTGTCCAAAGCCGCGTTCCCCCTCTCGTAGGCGGAAGACACCAAACCCTTTATCTTCTCTGTCTCAGCACGCAGGGAGAGAGAAGATTGGAACGCCTGTAAAACGTAAGGAAACGTATCAATAGACACTCGACAAAGATTAAAAACATCGAAATACGAGTTTTGAAAGAGAAACTTACCAGAAACGCCAGTCCGGCAACATGGGATCCCGTATCCTCGACTGGGAATCCCTCGAAACGTTCCCTGAAAGAAGGGAGCAAATATTTCCCCAGATGAGGAAACAAATCCGTCCCGGATAGGACATCGTCGACCATAAAGTCCGATGGCAACGTAAAGTTGACCTTCGTGACTTTAGCCCCTCCCGTCGCATGCTCCTTGCCCTTGTCGGCCGACGAAGGGATCGACGTGGTAGATGGGGACTTCGCCGACTTCGCCGTTTTCGCCGGTGGCGCCGAACTAACGGGTGTCGCAGCGATCGCACTAGAAGACGTCTTCGTCTTCATAGGCGATGCGACCTTCGCCTTCTCAGGCGTAACGACTCTCGATGAGTCATCAACCTTCGAAGACGGTTCCCTCGGAATCGTCATCCTCATCTTCGGTAAAGCCCCCGACTCAGTGGTCGAGGTCTTTTGCCTCTTTTCCTTGCCCTTACGGGCAAGCTCGAGTTGAGCTGCTCTTTTAGCCGAGATCGTCGGAACCTTCATCTGAGATTCCCCTAGAAGCAGATAAGAGAGAAATGTTACACGACGAACATAAAAGGAAGAGACCAGAGTCGAGCAATGTGAAGGTACACTTACCAGTCATCTCTTCTTCTTCTCTCGACTCTTCCTCTTCTGTCTCCTCTTCTTCCTCCTCTTCCACGCGTTTCTCTCCCCGGTTCTCCCATAAGTATACCAAATCTTTATCGTCGTCCGCCAATTATCGCGTGACAAACGATCGTTCGACAGTGCTAAACTCCAAAAACGCATCAACCTTCGCTTATGAGTTAGCGTAAGGCTTCACGTCCTCAAATTTTATATCTGTTGACACATGAAAAGCAGGTTAGAAATCAGTAGAAGGTTACAAACGACGTATGACGATAAAACTTTAAAATTTCACCCGACGTATTCCAGCCAGCCCTAATCCATTCGCTCTCAGAGTCGACTTACTGATAACGCCACTTTTTGGCGTTATTTTCAATCCATAAACCAACGAGATTGGCTTGTGTTGAAGTAAAAAGGAGTGTATCTAGTGGAATGTGCAGGTTATCCAAAATAAGACGAGCATCAAGAAAAGAAGCGGAAAAGAGCTAAAAGAGAGTCTAAAACGAAGCCCAACGGAAGCCCGAGATCCAAGCCCAAGAACTGTACCCAGATCCGCGAACCAAACCTGACCCGGGAGTCTCAAGAAAGCGCGTGGTTTTCCACGCGGCTTGAAGTTGCGGGACAAACCGCGTAACCCCCTGTTTCGTTTCTATACATTGGTGTTTTCCGGATTTAGGTCATTATCTCGACACGTGCAACGGTAGGCAGAGGAGGGGCGATTTTCAGAGCTATTTCACGTACTTTGGAGCCACGATAGAGGATTGATTGAGGACAGTTCACCACGCGAAGTGGATCAGAGCCGAGAGAGAAGGGATTTCATCGTACATTCTTAACGTTTACGATCACCATGTTTTCACACACCACTTTCTACCTTAATTCTTGTGTTTTTATCCACCCCAACATGAACTAATCTCTAGATGTTGGGGGTTGGAGTGACTATGGATTTTATGATGGATGACGTGTAACCGAAGGATTCTTTTTACCTGATTTGATTTATGAAAGCATTTGAATTCAGTTTTCATTACCAATGGTAGTTTGATCACCTTCAATTTCCGTTGCATGGTTTTTGATTAAGTTTGAGAAAATTGATTAAAAGCTAGATCAAGTAATCAAGTGCCGGAAAGGAGATTCGGGTAGAGATAGCCGAATCACTTTCTGCTCGGAATAGTTTAACCTAATGTATTTCAACCCCTAGGTGTAGATCGAGATATAAAACCTACGGGTCTTGAAATAAAACCTGTTATTGCTTGAGAAAGAATAACAGTGACTTTTACAAACTAGGGTTCATAGAAATAATCGGTAATAATCTTGTTCGGGTATTCGTTCATCAGTAGTATTTCCATAGGAAGTCCAACCCTCAACCTTTCCTTTATCAAGAGTCTTTCCAAAAACCTTCCGTTTATTCGATTGTCGTTCTTATTTAGTTTTTTTTAAAACAAGTTTCATACCAACAACTCAAAATTGCGATCGTTCAGTTAATAGATTTTATAGTAATTGTGATACTTAGTTCCTAGTTCCCTATGTTCGATACTCGTACTTTCAGTACTATTACTTGATTCGACCCGTACACTTGCGGTTAGATTTAGGGGGTGTAAACCTGCCTATCAAGTTTTTGGCGCCGTTGCCGGGGATCTAGTTGCAACTGATAGCACTACCAGCTATAAGCGCTATTACATTGAACATTTTTATTTTTGTTATTTTATTTCATCACTTTCAGTTTTTGGATTGCTAATTTTGTTTACTTTCCATTTCAGGTACTAACTGGTTTATGCCAAGGAAAACCCGTGGGGAGAAAATCGAACCAATCGATCCAGAAATTGAAAGAACCGCTCGTCGATTATGCAAAGAATCAAAAGCAAAAAAACATATCAAGATCGAGATGGCTGACGAGGGACCTCCTCGCAATGACCCACCTCCACCACCTCCGGAAAGACGTCCTATGCGATCGTTTGCCGATCCGAACGTTGCAGCCACACGCATAGGCATCCAAGCGCCCACTACTGGGGCAAACTACTTTGAGATCAAACCAAGTACCATCGTGATGGTACAGCAGAATCAGTATGGAGGAGCCCCAACAGAAGATCCTCATGCACATCTTCGTGCATTTGAGAGGATTTGCAACACATTCAAGATAAATGGGGTGAACGAGTATGCTATCAAGCTGAGACTGTTCAGCTTTTCACTCAAAGGCAGAGCCATAACTTGGACAGAAAGTATCCAACCAGACTCGATCACCACCTGGGCACAAGTGAAAGCTGCTTTTCTCCAGAAATTTTCCCACCAAGCAGAACCGCCCAACTCATGGCTGAAATCACCCATTTCGCTCAATGGGATCAAGAAATATTATATGAGGCTTGGGAGAGGTACAAAGACATAATCAAGAAGTGCCCTCACCATGGGTTACAAGGGTGGGTCATTATCCAAACGTTCTTCAGTGGACTTCACCCGCAGTTCAAAAACGACATCACAGCTGCAGCGGGGGGAGCTCTAATGGATATGTCTTATGAGGGAGCATGCGAGTTGATCGATAATCTGGCCGGACATAGTTTCTCTACTCCGAGGTCAGCAGTTAGAAGGGCTGCAAGTGTGCAAGAGAATGATGAGTTAAAAGCCATAAAAGCTCAAATGAATGCACTCACGAGTCAATTGAAAGGATCTTCTCTTCAATCATCTTTTATGATAGATGAGGGTATGCCGGATATGGCACCACCCATGAACGAGCCGGAACAAGTTCAATTTATGCAAAATCGGAACAACCGGCCATGAAACGATCCGTTCTCAAACACATACAATGAGGGTTGGAAGAAGCACCCAAATTTCTCATGGAGTCAGCCGCAAGGGCAACAACCCATGGCCCAACAACAGCAGCAGCAATACGGTAATAACTCCAACTTTTCTAATTCCTCTAATACTAACAATGTTTATCGTCCTCCAGGTTACAACCAACGGAAATACGATGAAGGGCAATCCGGAGAGAAGAAGTAGGGGCTAGAAGACATGATGATGAAGTTCATGTCTAAAATGGACAGCACGGTTGAGGGATTAGCCGGTACGGTCAGCACGGTCAAGGCGGCTATCGATCAGAATACAGCATCTATAAAGCTTCTTGAAAGGCAAGTGGGGCAAATTTCTGAAGCCCTACAAAATCGAGCTCTCGGAACCTTTTCGAGTCAAACCGAAAGATAAACACGGGAAGATTGCAAGGCCATTCATCTGAGGAGTGGCAAGGAGCTGATTAGAGACCCGATCCGAGATTCATCAAGGGGAACCGAGCCCAAAAGGCAAGATGTTGAGATCGTCGATATGGATGAGTTGGAAGCCGATGAAGATATTGTGATTGAGGAAACCTTGAAGAGTGAAGAAAAGAAGCAAGAACGGTCTACCATTCCAAAGCAACCACCGGTCAAGCCGGCAGCACCAAGAGTGCCCTATCCGAGCAGGCTTAAATCGCATAAGGATGATGTTAATTTTTCCAAATTTCTTGAAGTATTTAAAAAGTTACATATTAACATTCCTTTTGCAGATGCTTTGGCACAAATGCCCTTGTATGTGAAATTCTTGAAAGATGTCCTTTCTAACAAAAGGAAGATTGTGGAGCATGCGACAGTTGCACTTACTGAGGAGTGCAGCGCGATCATCCAGCATAAGCTTCCCCCGAAGCTTAAGGATCCAGGGAGTTTTACTATCCCTGTTCATATAGGAAACTCTGAATTTAGTAAGACATTGTGTGATCTTGGAGCGAGTATTAATTTAATGCCTGTGTCTATTTTCAGGAAACTCGGACTTGGAGAGGTACTACCGACTAATGTAACCTTGCAACTTGCAGACAGATCCATCAAGTACCCGTATGGTGTAATTGAAGATGTGTTGGTCAAGGTAGACAAGTTTTATCTCCCAGTTGACTTCGTGATCCTCGACATGGATGAGGATAAAGAGTTACCATTGATTATGGGTCGACCATTCTTAGCCACGGGAGGAGCACTTATCGACGTGAAAGAAAGAAAGCTCACCTTGAGAGTGGGTAACTGTTTGGGCAAAATTTCACAGGTCTCGACCGCGACTAGAGAAGGTAAGACGTATGTCATGAGCTATACCTTGTATTAAGATAAGGTCCCGACGAAGACCCAAAGAACCTCCGCCATCCCTCCTAAAAGGTAAGTCGAGAGTTCCTCACGACAATCGACCTCGACGTCGCTCGTTCCACACGACCGTCGCATAAAACCATGCGACCTCGACCGACTAACGCGTTAACAACTGTTATGTTTGTTCAAGTGTTTAATGCAGGAGTCAAAGTTATTAATGGAAAATGGCTATAACCGACGAAATCAGTTATGAGCATCTAAATTCACATTGAAGACGACGACCGTTACAACAATCATCAAAGATCTTAATGATTCAATTAAAGTCATCCGAAGACTATAAAATCCCAGCTCAATCATCTGTTCAAGACACCTGAAAAACACCAAAGTATCAGAGAACATCAAACACAGAAGCTAAACATCCGAGCTCAGAAGAACACTACAAGCGAAAGGCTCTCACTCGACGCACGACTTTCGCTCTCGACCAACAGTTTTACACATTATTTTCACACACGACATACACTTGTTCTACATTCTATACACTTGTACTTTACATTTCGAAGTCTTTTCCTTCATTTGTATTGTAATCTCTGTACGATCGACACCAGTAACACCAAGGACATTGCCCCTGATTGGCGACCATAGTGCAGCGACGACATCCACTGTCGTCCGCAGGTTTTTTCCTCATTGAGGTTTTTCCTGCGTCATCAAATCCTCTGTCTCATTTACATTTTTATCTTTGTTGCACGCTTTTGTCGAGAGATTCCTTTCTTTAGTTGTTAAAGTCCACATCGACCTTAAGTTGTCCCTTTGGTGCGATTTTTGGCATTAACAGTAACGAATAAGCTGTCTTCAATGTTTTCCGGGCAGCTAAGCAAAGCATGGGACCAAACGAGTGCTACCGGGTAGACTTGGTTGATTCCTTGATGAGTGAAACATGTGGCATGCAAGTTTCTGGCGATCAACTGAATAATGTATTGATGGGTACCGATGATGATCCGGAAAGCGAGAGTGTGATGCAATTAAATGCATCGCCATCATACAAAGGCCCGAGAAGACCGGTCATTGAAGATTTGGGAGAACCAATTCCCAAGTCCGAACCTTCATCAAAGATACCACCAAAGCTCGAGCTCAAACCGCTGCCCGATCATCTCGAGTATGCATACTTGGGAGAAAAAGACTCGCTTCCGGTAATCATATCGTCTAAGCTGAATTCAGAGAATAAAGAGAAGTTACTAAGAGTTTTGAGAGAGCATCAAACTACTATTGGATAGACGATAGCTGATCTGAAGGGTTTAAGCCCAACATTTTGCTCGCACCGCATCAATCTTGAAGAAGGGCATAGACCGGTAGTTCAACATCAACGTCGGCTCAACCCGAATATGAAAGAAGTGGTCCGAAAGGAGGTTCTAAAACTCCTTGATGCTGGAATTATTTATCCGGTTTCAGATAGTCCGTGGATGAGCCCGGTCCAAGTAGTGCCAAAGAAGGGTGGTATAACAGTTGTTCAGAACAACAATAATGAGCTGATTCCTTCCCGAACAGTTACCGGTTGGAGGGTGTGTATTGACTACCGAAAGCTGAATGATGCGACCAAGAAAGATCACTTCCCACTCCCATTCATTGATCAAATGTTGGAGCGGTTATCCGGGCATGAGTATTATTGTTTCTTAGACGGGTATTCGAGGTATAACCAGATTCCTATTGCACCCGAGGACCAAGACAAGACAACATTCACTTGTCCGTACGGAACATTTGCATACCGCCGTATGCCATTCGGTTTATACAACGCTCCGGCCACCTTCCAACGATGTATGATGGAGATCTTCTCAGATATGGTGGAGAGGACGATTGAGATTTTTATGGATGATTTTTCAGTGTTCGGACCATCTTTTGACACATGTTTGGAACACCTAGAAGCCGTACTACAAAGATGCAAAGAGACAAGTCGTGTCTTGAATTGGGAGAAGTGTCACTTCATGGTGACCGAAGGGATCGTACTTGGTCACAAAGTATCGAAAGCGGGGATCGAAGTGGATAAGGCAAAGGTGGCGGTGATTGAGAATCTTCCTTACCCGAACTCCGTCAAGGGAGTCCAAAGCTTCTTGGGGCATGCCGGGTTTTACAGGTGATTTATTAAGGACTTTTCTAAAATTACTAAGCCTTTATGTTCTTTATTGCTTAAAGATGCTAAATTTGATTTCACTGATGATTGTATCTCTGCTTTTGACAGGTTAAAGAACGAGTTGATTTCAGCACCTATCCTCACGGCCCCGGATTGGAGTTTGCCGTTCACTCTCATGTGTGATGCAAGTGACACCGCTGTTGGAGTGGTGTTGGGTCAAAAGAAAGATAAGCGGATGCATGTGATCTACTATGCGAGCAAGACTTTGGATGATGCTCAACTCAATTACGCGACTACCGAGAAGGAACTGTTAGCGGTTGTCTACGCTTGCGAGAAGTTCCGGTGATATCTAGTGGGGGCCAAGGTAATTGTCTACACCGACCACTCCGCTTTAAAGCATCTAATGGCCAAGAAGGATGCTAAACCGAGACTCATCCAATGGGTATTGTTGCTCCAAGAGTTTGACTTGGAAATTCTGGATAAGAAGGGTTCCGAGAACACGGTGGCGGATCACCTCTCGAGACTTGAGGGAGGTGAGGAGCAAAGGAAGGATAAGACCATCATCAACGATTCGTTTCCGGATGAGCAGCTCTTCAAGGTTAGTCATTCGGAGCCCTGGTTCGCAGACATGGTAAATTATTTGGTGGGAGGAGTAATGCCATATCAGATGAACTCCCACCAAAAGAAGATATTTCTCTTTGAGGCCAAGAGGTATTATTGGTACGATCCTTACCTCTATAAGATGTGCGCCGACGGTATGATCCGGAAATGTGTCACGGATGACGAGAAGGTCGGCATTCTAAACCACTGTCATACCTTAGAATGTGGAGGCCACTTTAGCACCGACAGAACAGTGGCAAAGGTTCTTCAGTCAGGTTTCTTTTGGCCGTCTATGTTCAAAGAGAATGGTGAATTCATCTCTAAGTGTGATCGGTGCCAAAGAACGGGGAACATATCCAAGCGGGATTAGATGCCGATGCAGATTTTCATGGAAGTCGAACTATTCGACGTATGGGGCATAGATTTCATGGGTCCGTTCCCGAACTCGTATCGGAATGAGTATATCTTAGTCGCGGTGGACTACGTATCTAAGTGGGTGGAAGCAATCGCGACTCCTACAAACGATTCTATAGTAGTGATTAAGTTCCTACGACAGAATATCTTTGCGAGGTTTGGAGTTCCGAGAGCACTGATCAGCGATGGGGGTAGTCACTTCTGCAATCGATATTTGGAAGCGCTGTTAAAGAAATATTCAGTAAAACATAAAGTTACGACACCATATCACCCACAAGCCAACGGCCTCGCGGAAGTATCCAATCGGGAACTAAAGCAGATTCTGGAAAATACAGTGAACTCATCCAGGAAGGATTGGTCGCTGAAGTTAGATAACGCATTGTGGGCGTATCGGACGGCGTTCAAAACCCCTCTCGGTACCACTCCCTATCGGTTAGTGTTTGGGAAATCATGCCATCTACCAGTGGAACTCGAGTGTAGAGCGTTCTGGGCAATAAAGAAGTTGAATATGGAGTTGGACGCAGCCGGAAAGAGGAGATTACTGCAACTGTGTGAATTAGAGGAAATCCGGCTGGATGCATTCGAAAACGCCTTAATCTACAAGGAGCGGACAAAGAAGTTCCACGATCGTCGGATTCAAGAAAATGTAATTGTTCCGGGAATGGAAGTCCTTCTATTTAACTCACGTTTGCGTTTTTTTCCAGGTAAACTGAATTCGAAGTGGTCGGGACCATTCACGGTGACCGAAGCATACCCATACGAAACAATGGAGCTAGAGGGCAAGGATGGACAAAAGTTCAAAGTAAACGGCCAAAGGGTGAAGCCGTACCTGGGCGATGAGGTTGAGACCACATCATGTGTGTACCTAGACGATCTGAAGGAGTAATAAGATGCAAGGTCGAGCCACGACCGAAACCAAGGCGCTGGGTGGGAGGCAACCCACCGAGGTTTGTTTTCCTTGTTAATTTTTGTTTTTTTAGTGTTTTGATTTACAAAAAAAATTGAAAAATTCTGAAACAGGGACATACGCGGTATATCCCGCGGCTTCCAAGCCGCGTGGAAAGCCGTGCGTGTTCCCTGACCGGCTAGGGTTGGTTTTTGTCTTTTGTGTGCAGTTTGAATTACTTTATGTCTTTAAGATCGTTTACAGCAGTCTTTAAGACTAAGGTGCGATCGCCTTTATACCTATAAAATAGGCTATAGCGATGACATTTATCTTTCTTTACTTGATAAGCCAAGAGAAGATCGCTCACGTTCATGGGAGATTCCCATTTCTCAGTAAGGCGCTCGATCACCTGTATGACCCTCCAGAATTGGGGCATTAACTGGCCCGGTGCTAAGTCGAACTCGGTCATAAAGGCCTTAGCCAAAGGCGAGTAAGGCCATTCAAAACCTATCTTAAAAGGATATTCATAGATAACGACAAACCTATTGGGGCACATATCAGGTCGAATCTGACCTGCTTTAACCAATGTAATCCCCGCAGGGATTTTGGCCAGACTTCTAAGATCGTCGATATCTTCAATGGAACTTACAGGCTCTATCGACATCTCTAAACCTAAATGTTCCTCAAAATTTCTAGCAATAGACTTATGAAAAACCAAGAAATCGTACCTTATATAGGGCGCCTAAAACCTCGAAATCTCTAACAGGTCGAAGATCTCTTGCAAGTTTGGAAAATATTCGGCGAAGAACAGCAAAGAAATCAGGGAAAATCTCTCTTAAAATCTCTCTGAAATCGTAAAGATGAAAAATATCTATCAAGGGTCGCTATTTATGTAGAAAATCGTGTCAGGTCATGTCGTCCGATGAACGACACGTGCCCCTAGCCTTTTCGAATACTCGACAGATCGTCGACACCTGGCACTTACAGCTGTGAAGCACGACCGTAGGCGCCCGACTAACAAAATTTAAAAACTTTGAAACATAAATTTGCCACTCCATGTTTTAAATTTTGGGGGCAAACTGTTTGGGTAAAATTTCACCAGTCTCGACCACGACCAAGACACTAAGAACATTTATTTCACTTCTCTCATAACAAAGTCAAATCATAGACACTTTATCCTTTGACCAAAGCTGAAGTCAAAAGTACCCCTCGGCCTCGACCGTCGTGACATAGCTCACGACTTCGACCAACTAACATGCGACATTTCTGTTATGTTTTCCTCATTTAATGCAGGGTCAATGTCATTTATGGCCAACGGACGAAACCGACAGAGACAATTATGAACATTAACAACAGTGGCCGTTGCGACCGTTACCAGAGGATTTTATGAAGTCATTAAAGACGTTCGAAGACTATAAATACGAAGGCAAAATCACCATTTGTGGATCACTGAATTCGGGAATCACATACTACGTACTCAAAGCAAAGAATTCTCTCTCAACAATTCGCTCACGACGCACGACTTGCGCGCACCACACACAGTTTCTACACACGACGCACTTGTTTCTTACACTCGATACACTTGTTATTTTACATTTAAAAGTATTTCTTTCATTTGTATTGTAATCATTGTATTCTCGACACTTGGAACAAAGGATGTCGCCCCTGTTTGGCGATCATAGTGCAGCGACGACCCCCAAAGTCGTCCGCGGGTTTTTTCCTCGTTGAGGTTTTTCCCGCGTCACCAAAATCTGTCTCTTTTACATTATTCTGTCTTTGTCGCACGGTTTGTCGCTAGATTCCCATTCTTTAGTTGTTAAACTCCACAATCAACCTTAAGTTATCCTTCTGGACGATTTTTGGCATTAACATTAAGTAACACCTGTCTTAAGTTATTAATTGTGGAAACTATGATGTTTAAATTCCGAGGTAATTTCAGGGATGATCTGTAGAAATAATTTTATCCTCTTTTGGTTATTTTATTGAATCTAAAGTTAGTTGCTCGTTCCAATTTTGAGGGTGTTACATGCACACTCAAGTAAGTACTTTTTGCATCTGTTCTCTTTCTTTCTGTGTTGGTTTCCTTCAATTAATCTTTGTTAAGTTACTCGTTAACTTAGGATCGCTTTAGTCTCTCACTCCTTTAGGATTTTGCGTTAGATTTTGCGTTAGTTCACCCCGTTTACCTTTGAATCACCCTATTCATCTTACGGTCACACACAAGTGCCCGAAAATGAACACTCAAGACGCGTTAGCCATTGGATCTGAACTCAAACCTCCGATCCTGTACCGAGGGGAGTACAATGTCTTGAAAGACCGCTTTATGTGTTTCATCGAGACCAAGCCTTCTATGAAGAGATTCTCCGATCGCTGACCGACGGACCTATTGCTCCACCCATGATGGACGTTCAGGCGCAAGAAGGTGGAGCTCCAGCTCGTCGGGTGGTCAAAATTTATGACAAGCTGACTGTCGAGGAGAAGAGGAAAGTCGATGGAGATAAACTGGAGAAGACTTATCTCGTATACAGCCTTCCAAACAACATCTACTATAGCATCGATAGTCACAAGGACACAACAAAGGAATGTGGGACCAGCTCGCAAAAATCATGCAAGGCAGTCATGAGGGAAATCAGCTGAAGATAACCAATGCCTCACTCGATGGGGACTCGGATATGATAATCTGTGTTACCTCAAGAAAATCTTATCTAAGGTTCCCACCCTTTATGAATTCAATTTCATGGGCCTAGATAAGCAATATCCTGAGTATAAGATCAAGTGGACTAAGCCGTCCCAGGAGGATGAGGAAAAGGAAGATCTTAAACGAAAAACAGGAATTCCTCTACTAAAAGTAGGGGAAAAGCCTGAAAATGTTGAGAACAAATCGGAAGATGAGCCGCCTAGGAAGAATATAATTGTACAAGTTCCTTTCGTGTACGAAACTCTAAATGCATCTTATTTAAAAAGCAAAACCCCTTACCTCTCAAATAATTACTTTGACATATGTTGTCTTGCTAAAACTGTGGAAACTTCGATTCCAGTTACGGCAACACCAGATGTAGAATCTAAAGATAAATCAGAGTTCAAACGTTATGTTCCACCTCTGATTTTGGAAAACATCATTTTTAAACTCGAAGAATCAATGGCGAGGGATAAGGTTATTTTTGAAACCGAAAGAACTGTACTTTTATCCACTATAGATAAGCTCAAACAGAACAAAACCGAGTCATTATCCGAATCAGAAAGAGCGAGTTATAGAACCAAGATTGCGAAGTCGACTTCTCAACTGTCCGCCTTGGCGGCAGATGCTTTAACGAGTAGAATGGCTAAGGAAAGTCCAGTGGATACTCCAATGAAGCCTGTCACTCCTGAAACCATCTCGGTTGACTCGTCACCTATTTGTTCGGATAGTTCCTCGTGTAAAGCCTTTCTAGGAGTGTCTAATAACACCGATGATAAGAATTTGATCTACAAAGAGAAAGGTAAGGCAATTCAACCCGATTCTATTCAAAGGAATCTTTTTCCAGTCTTTGATAAGAAGCCTAAGTTACGACCAGAGAAGACCAAATCATTTAATTCTTTTTCTCATGTTAGGAAGAACAATACTTTTGAGGGTTTTGATTTGAATAAGTCCGTTGGACAAGACTTTCAATTTCCTTTTAAACTTAATTCAGTTCAATAGTTAATTCAAATTTCTCGTGATTGTGTGTCTTGTTCAATGTGTGGAATGAATGATTTTGTCGAACATAAACATGCATCTGATTGGTTTGGTACATATCATGTGTTTAATTCTCGTTCTATTCGTAATTCTTCTAAATCCCGAAAAGGACCCAAATCTAAACGGGCGCCGAGAAAAGGTGTTGCACCTAACACATCAGGACCCATTTGCAGCCCGGTCATGTGTGGTTTTTAGATTCCATATGCTCCAAACACATGACTGGTAAACGGGGGTTGCTCACCAACTTCAAGGAGAAGTATTGCGGTGACGTACAATTTGGGAATGACAACGTAGCCCCAATCATGGGCTATGGCGACCTAGTTCAGGACAAGCTCACCATCAAGCGAGTGTCCTACGTCGAAGGCTTAGGTCACAACCTCTTCAGCATCGGCCAGTTTTGCGACAAGAATCTTGAAGTCAACTTCAAGGCGAAGCGGTGCAGTATTCGTAACGACGACAGAACGAAGATCATTGCTGGAACTCGAAGGACGAATCTCTACACCATCAACCTTTGCTCCGTGAAGACCGACAAAGCCATTTGCCTCCTTTCTAAAGCAACTAATCAGCGAAACTGGGTGTGGCATCGACGACTTTCACATCTGAACTTCAAGCACATCAACAAGCTAGTGCTCGGTGGACTTGTCAAAGGTATGCCTGAACTACGATTCGCGAAAGAACATCTCTGCTCCGCATGCAAGATGGGTAAAATGAAGAAGGTGTCTCACAAACCGAAGGCAGTTCCTAGCACGTCCAGACCTTTGGAGCTGATTCATATGGATCTCTGCGGCCATATGCGCGTCCAGAGCATAAGCCACAAGAAGTATGTATTGGTGATGGTGGACGACTTCTCGCGATACACCTGGGTCAAATTCCTCCGGTCAAAGGACGAGAATCCTGGGGTAATAGTCAACCATCTGAAGAGTGTTCAGAACAACCTGCAGCTAACCGTTATATCGATTCGCACGGATAACGGCACCGAGTTCATGAACTGAGTATTGGGTGACTATCTCACTTCGGCTGGGATTTCACACAACTTTTTTGCTGCCAGGACTCCACAACAGAACGGCGTGGTGGAACGTCGTAAACGCACTTTGGTGGAAGCGGCCCGCACCATTCTGACTCAGTACAATCTTCCGATGTTCCTATGGGCCGAAGCCATCACAACGGCGTGCTACACTCAGAATAGATCCATCGTCAACAAGCGTTTCAACAAGACGCCATACGAGCTCATCAACAAACGCACCCCTAACATCAGCTACTTTCATGCGTTCGGGTGCAAGTGCTTTGTGTTGAACGACAAAGATGGTCTCGACAAGCTCAAGCCAAAGGCAGACGAGGGAATCTTCATCGGTTATTCTACATCTTCGAAAGCATACCGAGTCTACAATAAGAGGACAAAGAGTGTTATTGAAAGCATCAATGTGACCTTCGACGAATTGGTCGATTTGGCTTCTGAACAAACCAGTTCAGAACCCGTGCTTACTAGAGTGCTGGCTTCCGATCACTCTAGATCGGAACTCAAGCACACTATAGTAGATCAATACGTCGAAGACACATCATTCTGAGTTAGATCGACTATTTAAACATTTCTACAATGATTTCAATATTTCCCCTGTATCTACTGATGATTCTTTGAATGCAGATGGAATTGTGGTGGTATCATCGCCGATCACTGGTCCTCCACCTACCCCCAACACTACATCATCGGAGGACTCACCCTCTTCACCCATGATATAGACGACGCCACTTTCAAGCACAGATACGGTGACTGCGAATGCATCCACAGTGGTTCCACCCACTCCGTCTTCCCCCGAATCAAGAAACAGCACTGACACAACCGCCGAATCTTCGTCAACTGTTGTTCTTCCACAACCAGCGGCCGCCGTCCGATTACATCCGAATCTATCTTTAGAAGTGGTTCAAGACTTACCCCTAGGCTCATACATTGATGCCAACAACTCTCAACCACTGACGGACCCGCTACCCCACACACGAAAATGGACTCGAGCGCACCCACCTGAGCAAATCATCGGAGATCCGTCTGCTCCCGTTCAAATGAGAGCAATGGCGGAAACTAAAGACGCTGCCCCCGCACTTCTGAGCAACACTAAAAAACGGGCGGCAACAGGAAATGAGTGCCTCTTCTCCATCTTCCTCAGCAACGTGGAACCGGCAACAGTAAGAGACGCCTTGAACGACCCGGACTAGGTGATAGCTGTTTGGGTAAAAAATCACACCCTCGACCGACTTGAGAAATTCCCTCGACATGACCCATGACCAAGAATATCTACGACGGTCATACCCCCGACTGACAAGGGTAATACCCATTATTACCATATCCCCGACATACGATAGTTTACTATTAAAAGACATCATGTGTCACTCAGGATAGTAACTTTACATTTCATGATCGCTCGACACGCATCGTATGTTACACGTGTCGCGTGTTACATGTCGCAAGTCAAACGTTACTAGTCTTACGTCACCAGTCTTGAGTCGCCAGTTACGACCCGTCGGTCTTACGACCTGGTGGTCTTGCGACCTAGTCCTATGACATCGTCATCTTGGTCTTACGACCAAATGGTCTTATGACATTTTTATCCTAGTCTTGCGACATTTCCATAAGACCATTCTTATATTAAGATAAGGTCTTAAAAGACATTTACAGCCATATGCATGGTCTTGTATTTCGGCAACGGTCGTATGCTCCATAAGACCGACGTCCCGAACTTAAGACGGTCTTACGATTACACTAACCATTCATGGTCAACAGTCGTTTCTTTTGTTCATTAATGCAGGTCTACGGGCATTTACGGCACAACGACCAGTAACGGACGAATCATCAATGACATTAATGGCCCGACAGTGGTTACAAAACCAATCATCAATGGCATTCAGAGCCCGGCAGCGGTTACAAAGTGTGCCATAAAGGCACCATTAATGGCCAACGGAAGCTATAAAAGAGCATATGCCGCAACCAACTCGGAGTCATTCCAACTTTCTCCATCGACTTCCTTAGCAACTCTACACCAGAAACACAGTAATTCACAAGACATTCGCACGAATACCGCAAAAGCATCTTCGCACGACAGCAGTACAAACCGCACGACAGCAGTACAAACCGCACGACAAGCATCCTTTTTCGCACGATTTACGCACGACACACGTCATTTACACACGACTAAGTTTTTATTTACATTTATTTGTAATTTGTTGTACACAAATCATCTGTAACACAAGGACTTTCGCCCCTGTTTGGCGACTATAGTGCACCGTCGACTCTCATGAGCCGATCGTGGGTTTTTCCCTCGTTTTGGGGTTTTCCGCGTCACCAAATCTCCTGTCTTTTTTACTTTTTTCCTCGCGATTGTGTTGCTTGGCTTAAGATACATTTCTTTAGATGTTTAAAGTCCACATCGACCTTAAGTTGTACTTTTGTGCGATTTTTGGCATTAACAGTTTGGCGCCATCCGTAGGACCCCATCTAGAGAAAATCTCAAGCCAACACACATATCGCTCTAACGATCTTGTAAAGTTTTTTCAGGTATATGGCAAATTGTCAAGATCCCCTGATTCAACTTCAATCGGAATTGAATACGGCTCGAAGCCAGATTCAAGCCCTGATAAAAAAAATGCTTCGTCAAAGTATCGCATGTATCGCAGCATCCAAGGGACTCGGGGGCTCGGAACGCCCTTCACAAACTGAAAAATACAGCATTTGATTTCAAAAGTCCTCGGAAAAAAGGCGCCTATCGACTCCGTGTAACGGGTAATTGTGACGTCCTACTTAGAACAACTCTATATATATACTCTAAATATATTCTCCTCGTTCAATTACTACGATCTAATATACAAATGTTGATTTAAGCATCAAAGGATCATTGGTCAAATCAACGACCACTCCCGATTTTACATTGCAGGCTCGCAAGATCATATGAATACAGGTCTTACGATTTGCATCGTAAGTCTCTACGACTTAAAAACACGGGTCCTACAATTTATAGTCGTCAGTAAAAGACGACTTACGTTTTTTCTTACGATCGCCAGTCATGGCAAACGCAGGTTGCAATTTATAGTCGTCAGTAAAAGACAACTTACGTTTTTTCTTACGATCGTCAGTCATGGAAAACGCAGGTTGCAATTTATAGTCGTCAGTAAAAGACGACTTACGTTTTTTCTTACGGTCGCCAGTAATGGCAAACGCAGGTTGCTATTTATAGTCATCAGTAAAAGACGACTTACATTTTTTCTTATGATCGCCAGTCATGGCAAACGCAGGTTGCAACTTATAGTCGTCTCACATTTTTTGTGATCGTCAGTCACGACAAACACAGGTAAAAATTCTCGGTCGCCAATAAAAGTGACTCGCATATTGAAATCTCATCGCTAGTCATGGCATATGTCTTCAATAAAGACAACTTGTACAATCACCAGTCATGGTAAGACGCATGTCAAAATGCAAAAGTCGCCGCTAAATGCGACTCGCATGCTTTAATCTCAAGATCGCCAAGAAAGGCAAGTCGCGAGATTAATCATACAATCACGAGTAAGGTAAAATCTTTACCCACTTATAAAAATGCTAGACACAACGCAACTTAGGTCTCTAACGACCGTATCGGCTGTAAATGCCAGAACATAGGTCTCTAACGACCGTATCGGCTGTAAATGCCAGAACTTGGGTCTCTAACGACCGTATCGGCTGTAAATGCCAGAACATAGGTCTCTAACGACCGTATCGGCTGTAAATGCCAGAACTTGGGTCTCTAACGACCGTATCGGCTGTAAACACCAGATCATATGTCTCTAACGACCGTATCGGCTTGTAACGCCAGATCATATGTCTCTAACGACCGTGTCAGCTCGGAACGCCAGATCATAAGTCTCTAACGACCATATTGGCTATAAACGCCAGATCATAAGTCTCTAACGACCATATTGGCTATAAACGCCAGATCACAAGTCGATAACGACCATATCGGCTCGAAACGCCAGAACATAAGTCTCTAGCGACTGTATCGCAAGATTCTTAAATTTTTATCTCGGTCCGATCATCTTATGATCGTCACCAAACTTTATTTCGACACAATCGTCTTACGATTGTCTCCCATCCCATACGTCTCATTTTGATAAAGATCGTCTTACGATCACCATCGGTTCCTTACGTTTTAAGATCGTCTTACAATCGTCACAAGTATCTCGCGCATTAAAGATCATCTTTCAATCGCCGCAACTTACTTAATATCATCAACTAGTGACGCGATTTTAACTGACCAAGCTACTTTTATTCTAATGATCCAACCAGCGGAAACGACACGACTCATCATTTTACTTTGGTGCGAGATCCGAAATTCAAATGGTTTTGAAATTCAGATCTCGGGGGGCTAACTGTTTGGGTAAAAAATCACACCCTTGACCGACTTGAGAAATTCCCTCAACATGACCCATGACCAAGAATATCTACGACGGTCATACCCCCGACCGACAAGGGTAATACCCATTATTACCATATCCCCGACATATGATAGTTTACTATTAAAAGACATCATGTGTCACTCAGGATAGTGACTTTACATCTCATGATCGCTCGACACGCATCGCATGTTACACGAGTCGCGTGTTACAAGTCGTAAGTCAATCGTTACTAGTCTTACGTCACCAGTCTTGTGTCGCCAGTTACGACCCGTTGGTCTTACCACCTGGTGGTCTTGCGACCTAGTCCTATGACATTGTCATCTTGGTCTTACGACCAAATGGTCTTACGACATTTTTATCCTAGTCTTGCGACATTTCCATAAGACCATTCTTATATTAAGATAAGGTCTTAAAAGACATTTACAGCCATATGCATGGTCTTGTATTTCGGCAACAGTCGTATGCTCCATAAGATCGACGTCCTGAACTTAAGACGGTCTTACGATTACACTAACCATTCATGGTCAACAGTCGTTTCTTTTGTTCATTAATGCAGGTCTACGGGCATTTACGGCACAACGACCAGTAACGGACGAATCATCAATGACATTAATGGCCTGACAGTGGTTACAAAACCAATCATCAATGGCATTCAGAGCCCGGCAGCGGTTACAAAGTGCGCCATAAAGGCACCATTAATGGCCAACGGAAGCTATAAAAGAGCCTATGCCGCAACCAATTCGGAGTCATTCCAATTTTCTCCATCGACTTCCTTAGCAACTCTACACCAGAAACACAGTAATTCACAAGACATTCGCACGAATACCGCAAAAGCATCTTCGCACGACAGCAGTACAAACCGCACGACAAGCATCCTTTTTCGCAAGATTTACGCACGACACACGTCATTTACACACGACTAAGTTTTTATTTACATTTATTTGTAATCTGTTGTACACAAATCATCTGTAACACAAGGACTTTCGCCTTTGTTTGGCGACTATAGTGCACCGTCGACTCTCATGAGCCGATCGCGGTTTTTTCCCTCGTTTTGGGGTTTTCCGCGTCACCAAATCTCCTGTCTTTTTTACTTTTTTCCTTGCGATTGTGTTGCTTGGCTTAAGATACATTTCTTTAGATGTTTAAAGTCCACATTGACTTTAAGTTGTACTTTTGTGCGATTTTTGGCATTAACAATAGCCATACAGGAGGAGTTAAACGAGTTTGAAAGCCTCAAAGTATGGCGCCTGGTCCCTCGACCGAAGAACAAGATCGTTATCGGAACGAAATGGATCTTCAAGAACAAGAAGAACGAGAACGGGATCGTTGTTCGGAACAAGGCTCGATTGGTGGCGAAAGGATATAGACAACAAGAGGGGATAGACTACAAAGAGACGTTCGCATCGGTCGCTCGAATAGAATCCATCCGGTTGTTCCTCGCGTACGCCGCTCACAAAAATTTCACCGTCTTTCAAATGGACGTGAAAACGGCGTTTCTTAACGACAAACTCAAGAAGGAAGTCTACGTCTCCCAACCGGACGGGTTCGTCAGTCAAGCTCACCCAAATCATGTGTATCTCCTCGACAAAGCCCTGTATGGACTCAAACAAGCACCGAGAGCCTGGTATGACGCATTATCTACTTTTCTCACAAATGTCGGCTTCTCGAAAGGTAAAATAGACACAACCCTTTTCATCAAAAGGGAAGGTGAGGATATCATTTTAATTCAAGTCTATGTCGATGACATTATCTTCGGTCCTACGAACCCACAATACTGTCACAACTTCTCAGTCCTCATGAAAGCCCATTTTAAAATGAGTATGATGGGTTAGATGAATTTCTTTCTCGGTCTTCAAGTTAAACAACTATCGACCGAGATATTCATCAATCAATCTATGTACATCGCGGATATTCTTCGGAAATTCCAGATGGAATAGTGTACACCCATGAAGACTCCAATGTCACCTGGTACGAAGTTACATGCCGATCCTGATGGAAAGGACGTGAATACTACTATCTATAGAGGAATGATAGGTTCGTTGATGTATTTAAGGGCAAGTAGGCCGGACATAATGTTCTCTACCTTTTTATGTGATCGGTTTCAATCTAAACCGAAAGAGTCACACCTTATAGCAGTTAAGCGTATTATCCGTTATTTAAAAGGTACTGCTGATCTTCGTCTTTGGTACCCTAAGGACACAGGTTTCGAACTCACAGCGTTCTCAGATGCTGACCATGCGGGAAGAATCCTCAACCGGAAAAGCACCACGGGTCACGTCCAGTTCCTTGGCGAAAAGTTGGTTAGCTGGGCATCCAAGAAGCAAACGTGTGTCTCCACCTCCACGGCGGAAGCGGAGTAGGTGGTCGCGGCTAGTTGTTGTTCCCAAGTCATCTGGATGCGCACACAACTAAAGTACTACGGGTTCAACTACTCGAACATCCTGATCTATTGTGATTCCAAGAGTGCCATCGCCATCACGAGCAATCCAGTTCAGCACACGAAAACCAAGCACATTGACGTACGTTATCACTTCATCAAAGACCATGTGGAAAGAGGTACGGTGGAACTCTATTTCGTAAGTACATAAAATCAATTAGCAGACCTGTTTACCAAAGCTTTGGACAAAAAACGGTTCAATGAACTCGTGTCCAAGCTGGGTATGCTTAATTTGAAAGTTTGATTCAACCTTGTACTTGCCGCACCATCTCTTCACTACGGGATAACTGCCTCTTGAAAAGTTGTAATTGTCTCGTTGTGAAGTTTCGGTGTTTCAAGCACATCGGTGACTCGTATTTTGTATTTACTTTATAGTTATTCACTTTTCGTTTTTCTACATGTCTCTTTATTTTATAATAGCCTTGTCTTTGTTTTCAATTTATTTCCCGAGCTACTAACCTACTGTTCTGCAAGGAGTTTCACCAAATACCAAGTTCCCAAGGTATGTCCCTCGTCCTTTGTAGGGAGGGTTACAATTTTTGAAAAGTTAAGGGGGAGAGTTACAATTTTTGAAAAGTTGAGGGGGAGAATTACAATTTTGAAAAGTTGAGGAGGAGAAATGTCATTTTGAGAAGTCAAGGGGAGAAGTGTAATTTTGGCAAAGTTTAGGGGGAGAAACTGTAAATTATAAACCTGAGGGTCCAAAATGTAAATCTTTAAAACTCAGGGTTAATTTTAAAAGTTTTTCAAACTTCAGGGGGTAATTTCTGCCATTTACCAAAAGTTGAGTAAAGTTGGACCGGGAGAGTTAAGGAAACTGGTACCGGGTTCACTCCCGGTATCGACCGATATATAAATATCGGATTTTCATTCAAACTTCTCACAAGCTCAAAATTTCTCGCGCCAAAGCTTTCCTAAACCAACTTTTGCTCTCCACTTGCGGTTTTTGCCCCCTTCGATCTCTGATTCGCACTCAAATCTTCAGGTATGTGTTCTTGTCTAAGTTTAATCGAGTTCATTGCTAAAAATCGATCCAAACAGTCGCGACAAATCGATCGATTTGATCGATTTTACTTGATCGGCGCCGCTAGGGTTCCGATACCCTACGGCTCGTCGATTTCAACTCCAATCTATGTTTTGCGCAAGAATTTGACCACGAATCGACAGTTACAATAGATTGTGACCATCGATTTTAACTTCAGATGGTTCGATTTGGTTGATTGGATTCGATTGAGACCCGATATGGGTTCCGGAGTCGAATCAGGTGTTGCGGCTCCCGTATCGGGTTTCGCCCTCACTCGGATCGACTTCCGGTATTATGACTCAAGGTTCCCCAGTACGATACTGGGTTGCAGTACCGGGGTCGCGAAACTCCCGGTCGCCCTCCCTGTTCGTATATCGGGGGTGGTCATGTCCCGCACCAACATCAATCAATCCCCGGTGTTGACACCGGTTCCGGTGCATACCGTTTCCGGATGTCACCCGGATCCCGGTTTCGTTCCACTCCGGTTCCGGATCCACTCTGATTCCGGTTCTTGGTTGATTCCGGGTTTGCTCATTTATTTATCTATACTTGGTGGTTCCGGGATTGCTTTTTTTTACTCCATTTATTCTGTAAGGATGGCCTTGGCCTCCAACTGCTATACAACTCACCCCGGGTTCGTTAAGACCCGGTTAGTGAACGGTTTTCGGTCCGTACAAATCCGAGCATACGAGCCCCGAAATACGCCATTGGGTTTCTCATGCCATGCAAACTCAACACTCTTTGCTATTTAACAGGTACGATCATGGCACAACCAAACCAACCCCAAGGCGATGCCCCACTACTCCCCGTCGGTCCAAACCTTCCACTCCTCCCAAACAACTTCCACATGGACACATCAAATATCATCTGTCAATGTCCGGTCATCGTGGAGATCATCAAGTGCCACACTCTCAACCGAGATTTGACGGCCATCGCAAACGTTCCAACCGTGTACGTGCAACAACTCTGGAGGTCCCTCACCTCAGTTGCATGCGGCCAAGAGTTTGACCTCCAAGGCCGTATTGCTGACTCACCAGTGCTCATTACTCGAGACCTCTTGCACCAGATCCTCGATCTTCTAGAGGCGACAACCATTCCAGGCCGTGTTGCTTTTGATGCTGCAGTCTCTGATGCAGTTCTGTGCCAAGAAATGCGCGCTCTTGGATATGCCAAGGAACTCAACCATCCATCGCGTTTCTCCAAAATTCACATCCAGCCAACATGGTACACCTTGTTCACTATCCTGAACATGTGCTTATCATCCATCAACAAAGGCATCGATCAGACGACCGTCAACCTGCTTCGACTGTTCCATGGCATAGTGTACAACTGACACATCGACCACGCGTTAATTCTTTGGACCGAACTGCTCGAGAACGTCCAGAAGAAGCAAGGCAACAAACGCCTCACATTTCTTCCGTTTCCAAGATTCCTGCAGCTTATCGTCGCCCATTTCATGGTTGCAGACCCTACGATTCCTCGGCACGCCAATCACGAGGTAATGCTCTCAACCCGAATGACTAGGATCCAGAACAAACAGCTGATCCCTGACCTAGTCCCTATGCTGATACCCAATGACTTGCTAGCTATCGCAGACTAATCGGCACTGAGTGTGATAGCTTATAGACGTGAGAATAATTTAGTAGCTCTGATGGTCCAGCCAGATCCGGCAGGACCTACCCAAGGAGCGCTCCCCGAGCGACGTGATCGCCCCCGTACTAAAGGTGGCTTGGTCCGGCGAGCAGGGGCTCCCAGACAGGGCGTGACGAGAGAAAATATAGTGAGGGGACACGGCGTGGGCAGTGCTGAGAGGTTCATACGCGAAGCTAGCTCGTCCCGTTACCCACCCACTCCACCACATGTCTCTACACAACCTCAAGACGACGAACCAGAACTGCATGAGGTGGAAGTGGAAGACATCATGCGTGAACAAGTCCAAGAAGAGGCAGTCTCTTCTTCCTGCTCCGAGTCCGCCTCTGGCTCAGACTCAGGATCCGCATCAGGTTCTGAATCAGGTTCGGAATCCGGTTTCGAGTCAGGGTCCGAGGAATCAGGAAGTGAGTCAACTGAGTCGGACGACAACGACGACGATCAGTTCCGCATGGAACCCATCCCCAAAACCTTAGCCAAATCTGGAGAGAAAAGGAGAGCGGAGAGAGTTGAAGTCGAAAAAGAAGTTACAAGTGAGCAAGTGCGTGAACGGAGAAGTAAGAAAAAGAATGAGAGTGTTCGGGTGATGGAGCAATCTACACAGGTTGCTCCCAACCAGCCTCCACTAAGCCAGGCAGCCACATCCACTACCTCGTCGCAATTTGTTGCGACAGGGTATTGAACAAAACGTCGTGGGCCTAGCGACGCATTTGCACACCCCAACCAGCCACTCAGTCTTCTCTCAAAAGGAAACTGTTTCAACTTCTCACGGGGACGTAGCACATCTACCACCGGTCTCTCACTTGGAGAGTTCCGGTGTTGAAACAAGAGAACACCAACCCCGGTTCTCGACTTCCTTCGGTGCACAATTGAGTCTAGAGCCACTTGATGAGATATTTTCCTTGGCTAGGACACAAAACATTACATCGGCTACCGTCGAGATTCTTCGTAACTCGACCGGAACACCCCGAGTAAGTCTACCTTCTGGTGGCTTGCAAGGACAGGGTGGAAGTCCTGCCACGGCTACCCTTTTGCCAACCGTGAGCGTAGGCGATACTGCGGTGCAATCCACCATGGTCACCACAACTGGGAGGCTAAGTGCTCCAGGTGTTAGTATCCCGGAGTTCGTCTCCAAGGAAACCATGGACGGCGCCTTAAAGGTTGTCCAAAACGAGATATAAAGATAGCTTTCAGAGGAGATGGATTTCATCAAGAGGTCCATCAAGGGAAAGGAAGTAGCTTCAGCAGATCCCCCTTCGCAACCACAAATCAGACTTCCTCACCCAACCCCGAACCTGCAGAACATGAGCGTCGAGGCACTCAAAGCCGCACTCCTCGATAAGCTTCTGTCCCAATCCAACACAGACGCCTACTCTAAAGCCGACTTAGTGAGTATCCTTTGCTCACAAACCCAAACACCACCCCCAGTCACCCAAAACGATGCCCAAGCCCAAATTAACACAAAGCTTGATACACTTACCTCAACACTAACCGAAGTCAAACGCACCCTCGAAACCTTATCCGAGAGGGTTGCCAGTCTAGAAGATACGTGTAAGAGTCAAGCATAGGGCTCAAAACGGAAGCATGATGATCAGGATGATCCTGACCACCATAAGGGGGAGAAGGACAGAAATTGATTGAGTTGTCAACCTCAGCGACAATACTACCATCCGAGACTCCAACTCCAATTGAACCGAACCAACAGCCAGACGACTCAGATATGGTTCAGGATATGGAGTTGTCTACACCGGTCAGAGAATCAGTTACAGAGTCAGCAGACCCAACGGTTGAAAAGCCTGAGGGAGAACCAGAAGAGATCTTATTGCTGACGGTTTTGGAAAGGCCAGTCCTGGAATTTATTGATGAGGACTCTGATGGCAATCCGGAATTAGAAAGAGAATGGAGAGAGAAGGTTGTGCTAGCCATCCAATCAGAGACGGATGCTCTTTGGAATTTCTCTGATGAAGACGAGTTTATGAACGACGACGATTATGAACAGTTCCTCCTTCAGAGCGAATAGGTATCAGTTTCTCAGCACGATTTACATGACACTGCAGGTACATCCGAACTTCCAACACCCGACCCAGAAACGGCTCAATCCCAACCTTCTCAACAAGTCCGTTGGCAAAGAGTTCGAATCTTGGTCCCACACTTGGAGGAATCACAGAAGAAGATCTTTGCCCACTGGATTAGGCCTCTTAACTCGGTGATGTGCTATGGGGTCTCATTTCAGAAAGATCCGGTTCGTTCACAGTATTTGGAAGTTATGAAGAGAAGAAGAATGGTCCACGAAGTCCGAACGAGACACAGAATAACCGAAATCGTGGAGATCGTGTCGGATAGAGTTCTGAGTGTATGGTTCCCTGTTTTCACGGTTAAAAGGGATGACGAAAAGGAATGAGTATTCTCTGAAGCCGACTTCAGACATTTGAATCTGAACGACATCTCGGTATTATATAAAGAGCTGAAGACCCAAACCATCCGACCAATGCCTTACACCAAAGCCCTCGAAACCTTAAAGCGATTCATGAAGTGCACTATCACCCTCGCGTACATCAACGATTTTCAGTTGGGTTTAGAAAGCAATCAGAAGAAGATCTACATTCTGAAGCCCAATTTGACTCTTCCAGACTCTGAAGACGTACAGGTACATTCTCTTCTCACCAAACCAGAGACAGGGATTGTGTATTTGAATGACAAGGGAGAGAAACGGTTTATGAGGATCAGTGAACTGCACAAATTCAGTGAGGGAACTTTGATGAAAGTTCAGACGTGCTGAAGAAGATCATTGAAGAAGAAGAAAGAGACTCATCAGAGAATTACGCAAATGTCAGAAAATATCTAGCTAAAGAGCTCCTCGAGGCGATTGAAGAAAGGCTAGAATTCAGAAACTCCATCAGGCACTTCGAGAATTTGTTCGCTATCCGAAAACGTTATGTCCCTAACTGGCGTGAGATCGAACTTCAATTCAAAGGGGGAGATTGTTAGGTCTCTGATAATGCCACTTTTTGGTGTTATTTTCGGTCCTCAAACCATTGAGATTGGCTTGTGTTTAAGCAAAAAGGCGGAATTTTATGTTTTATCGAGTGAAATGTGCAGGTAATCTAAAAGGCGGCAATCATCGAGAAAAAAAGCGGAAAAGAGCCCAAAACGAGTACAAAACGAAGCCAACGGAAGCCCAAGACCCGTGCCCAAATCAGAACCAGACCTGACCCACACACTTCCAGAAACCGCGGGGTTTGCAAACCGCGGCCAAAACCGCGGGAGTCCCTGTTTGGTTTGCTATACTTGGCGTTTTCCGACTTTTAGGTCATCAATCTCGATACGCACGACGAGAGGAAGCTTGGGGCAATTTTCAGACTTTTTACGTCTTTTGGAGCCACGATAGAGGATCGATTGAGGAGGAATTCACGAGGAGAATCGGATCAGAGCCGAGAAAAGGGAGTCAACAGTATTTTCTTTACGTTTACAATCACGATGTTTACACACACTTTTTCATCCCCTTTTCTTATGTTTGAGTCTACCACCAACATGAACTAATCTTAGATGTTGGGGGTTGGAATGAATTTGGTTTAAGCTTATAGACATCTGATTTGAACCTTTTATCATTTTTCCTAATTTAATGAAACATGTGATTTAATCTTTAATGCTTTTGTGAGTTTGTCCAGCTTTCAATTGTTTTGTTTGTTTTTCAATTAAGTTCGAGAAAATTAATTGTTAACTAGAACTAGAAATCGCATGCCTAAGGTGAGAAATTGGATAGAGATATACCAAGTAAACCTTAGTCCCGTGCAATCTTGATTTTAATGTGTTTTGAATTCCATAGGTGAGATCGAGAGATAAAACTTGTGTTTTTCAAGATAAAACCCGTTGTTGCTTGAGAAAGAACAACGGTGATTTTTAGAGATTGGGTATTCATTATACGGAATAACTGGTAATTGTTTTAAGTAAAGTGTTTGTACGTGAAAACCTTAGGATTTCCAACCCTCAACTGTTTTCTCTCTCCAAAGTTTCTTCAAGTTGTCTACTGTCTCGTGTTTGATTCAATTACTTGCAATTAATTAGTTTCATACCAACAACTCAAAATTGCGACCATTCAGTTAATAGATTTTATAGTCATTGTGATACTCAGTTCCTAGTTCCGTGTGTTCGATACTCGTACTTTTGTACTATTACTTGATTTCGACCCGTACACTTGCGGTTAGATTTAGGAGGGTGTAAACCCGCCTATCAAGTTTTTGGCGCCGTTGCCGGGGATCTAGTTGCAACTGATAGCACTACCAGCTATAAGCGCTATTACATTGAACATTTTTTTTCTTTATTTTTATTATTTTATTTCATCACTTTCAGTTTTTGGATTGCTAATTTTGTTTACTTTCTTTTCAGGTACTAACTGGTTTATGCCAAGGAAAACCCGAGGGAAAGGAATCGAACCACTCGATCCAGAAATTGAAAGAACCGCCTGTCGATTACGCAAAGAATCTAAAGCTAAAAGACATCTGAAGATGGGCGACGAAGCTCCTCCCGAGAGACGTCCTATGCGGTCGTTTGCCGACCCGAACGTGGCAGCCGCACGCATAGGAGTCCAAGCACCCACCACTGCGGCAAATTATTTCGAGATCAAGCCGAGTACCATCGTGATGGTACAACAGAATCAGTTTGGGGGAGCGCCAACTGAAATCCCCATGCACACCTTCGTGCATTTGAACGGATCTGCAATACGTTCAAGATCAATGGGATGGAGGAGAACGCGATCAAGCTAAGGCTATTCAGTTTTTCCCTAAATGGTAGAGCTGAAATTTAGATAGAGGGCCTACCATCGGATCAGATCACTACATGGGCAAGCCTGAAAGCTGCGTTCCTCCAGAAATTCCTCCCACCTGGAAGAACCGCTCAACTGATGGCCGACATCACCCACTTCGCTCAATGGGACCAAGAGACTCTATACGAGGCATGGGAGCGATATAAAGACATGTTAAAAAAGTGTCCACATCATGGGTTACACGGATGGGTAATTATCCAAACGCTCTTTGGAGGCCTTCACCCGCATTTCAAGAATGACATCACTGCTGCAGCGGGTGGAGCTCTCATGAATAAGACATATGAAGAAGCAGTCGAGTTGATCGAGAACTTAGCCGAGCATAGCTATACCACTCCACGATCTTCTATCAAATGGGTAGCTAGTGTTCAAGAATCGGATGAACTGAAGGCAATAAAAGCTCAATTAGCCGCTATCACAAACCACTTGAAGGGAAGTAGTCCGGAAGTGTTCCCCGCTCCTCAAGAACCTGAACAGGTTCAATTTTTGCAAAACCGAAACAACCAGCCGAGGAACGACCCTTTCTCGAATACCTACAATGAGGGGTGGAAGAAACACCCTAATTTTTCATGGAGTCAACCTCAAGGGCAACAACAATACGGTAATCCTCCTAACTTTTCTAATTCTTCTAATGCTAACAATGTTTACCGTCCTCGAGGTTTCAACCAAAGGAAATTCGATGAAGGACCATCCGTAGAGAAGAAACTGGGGCTGGAAGATATGATGATGAAGTTTATGACAAAGATGGATAGCACGGTTGAAGGTTTAGCAAGCACGGTGAGTACAGTGAAAGCCGCAACTGATCAGAACACCGCATCCATCAAGATCCTTGAAAGACAAGTGGGGCAAATTTCGAAAGTCTTACAAAACTAAACCCCAGGAACGTTTCCGAGTCAGACTGAAAGGAAACCAAGAGAAGAGTGTAATGCCATTCATCTGAGGAGTGGCAAGGAGATGATCAAGGAGGCGAATGTTGGGCGGAAAGATGATCATTCTAGTGGTATGGTTGATCAGGAAAAGCCAAAGGAAACAAGAAGCGACACCTCCATCGAAGCCGGTAGTCAAACCGTTTGTACCACCTCTACCATTTCCTAATCGAGTGAAGGCACGTGACGACGAGGAACAATTCAATAAATTCCTTGACATCTTCAAGAAGTTGCACATCAACATCCCATTTACAGAAGCACTTGCCCAAATGCCAACATATCTCAAATTCATGAAAGAGATCTTATCCAAGAAGAGGGCAGTCGAACACCAAGCTACCATTACACTTACTGAAGAATGCAGTGCGATCATTCAGAACAAGCTTCCCCCGAAGCTTAAGGATCCAGGGAGTTTTTCGATCCCTATTCAAATTGGGAATCTTAATTTTGATAAGGTGTTATGTGATTTAGGAGCCAGTATTAATCTAATGCATTTATCTGTTTTCAGGGAACTTGGCTTGGGTGAAGTGAAGCCAACATACATGACACTTCAGCTCGCGGATAGATCGATAGTGTATCCATATAGGGTGATAGAGGATGTTCTCATCAAGGTTGACAAGTTCTACTTTCCGGTGGATTTCGTGGTGCTGGACATCGATGAAGATATAGAGGTCCCACTGATATTGGGAAGACCATTTCTGGCCACGAGCAAAGCGCTGATCGACATGGAAGAAAGCGAGATGACCTTAAGGGTTGGTGGTGAAAAGGCAGTGTTCAATATCTTCGAGAGCGAAAGAGGTAGAGGTGAAGAGGAATCCGATCACCAAGGAAAGCCGAATAAGTGATCAGAAGGAAGGTCGAGCCACGACCGAAACCAAGGCGCTAGGTGGGAGGCAACCCACCAAGGTTTGTTTTCTTTTAAGTTATGTTTTGAGTGCTTTGATTTACAAAAAAAAATAGGACAGAGACATACGCGGTTTTGGCCGCGGCCTCAAACCGCGCAGCTCTCTGTTAGGTTTTTCCTTTCTTGCTTTGTGTGTTTCGTTTCTTTGCTTCCTTTCGTCTTTTGCTTTGATTTCCTTTGTCTTTGCATTCCCTCTCCATCTCCTCCGGTGTCTCCCAACCATTCTCCTCACTTTTGCAAGAGAATCCCCTCCGTCCGGGCAAACAGGTATGTTCTAACTCTGTATGTTAACGAGTGGTGTATGATGTTTGTCTCCTTATTAGTTAAAAGAGATGCAACAAACCTAAGTTTCACTTAGGTTTGGGGTGCCTCACTTTTCAACATCTACACACTCACTTTTACTCCTGTGCAAACCTCGATTTTACCGAGGTTTGGGGTCGGACCTGTTTGACAAACCTAGGCCACGGCCTAGGTTTGGGGTGGCCATTTTGTTTAAAAAAGTAGACTAGCTCTTTGATGTTTCGTGTGAATACTGTGCCTTGCCTGTCTGATACCTGTAATAACCGCACAACGATACTTATTCCTATAGTATCGCCTACACCGATACTTACACATTGGGGACAATGTGTGGGTAAGGTTTGGGGTTGCCCAATCGGGCCCACGTTTATGCATGTAGATTTCCTGCACTCCTGAATGTTTAGATCATAGTAGCTAAATTTTTGTTTTGAATGATTGAGACCGACCATTGTGGGAAGAATCTTGTGATAGCAACATGACCATTAGGAAAGGACCGGGAAAAGACATGACTAGGGACATTAGTGGAGACCACCCAATAGCGAGATTTGAGCCTAAATGACGTTCTTCACTTCGAGGGATTTAAACACAAAATTCATATACACTTTTCCGAATTCCTTGTCGTGATTATAGAGTGATCTCACTATAATATTGCATTGAGTAGCAAAGACGACCATCGGGATATTGGGTAAGGGTATAGTAGACTATATCGTGTGGACCTTAAGAGATGATTCCAGGCATTGTGTGAAATTTTAACCCGTTTTTAGCTATCGTTCCTTTTTACCCATTGTGTGTACCCATAACCTTTTTGCAGCCGAACACTCACCCTATTCATTTCATGACCCACCATTAAATCCTAACCAAAAGCCATAGCCAACCCTTATCCGAAAGTGTGTCAATCAGAAGCAGTACAGGCCAGTCATGAAAATAGAAAAAAAAGGAGGGTCAATGCAGCCCCAATCAAATAAAGAGGACCAATGAAGTCCCAACTTAAAAAAATACAAAAAGAAAATAAATACAGTTGTTTAGATAGCTTTACCGCAGAAAATAAGAGAGTCAAAGCGACTCCAGCAGTGACAAAGAGGGCCAAATAATAGAAAGTGAAGTCAAGAAGTTCAGAACTGCTAATGGTTGACACACCGAGGATTTTTGATCCGCTCACCCTTCGTTTCTTAGCCATAACCCTAGCCCCGTTACAACCCTTGTAAAGACCTGGAGGATCTTCTGGAAAATGTGATTAGGGTATACGACCACCTTTACCAATATTCCCTGTCTTGCTACTTGATTCCTTTCTGAGATCGACTTTTTGGACATTTGTGCGTTTTTCATTAGAGTTGTCATGTAATTTTCTAGTATTCTTGTACATAAATTCCTTATACATGACAACATGTGCGACAGCCTAGGTTCGAGTGAAATGAGAGTATTCCGTGAGGTAGGGTCGAGGCGAAATGTTTTCCCTAGTATGTTTGGACCTAGTACAACCTTAATGTAATCGGAGCAGTCACGAGTTCAACTCACAATGGAAGGCCATAGATCAAACAGAATAAGGATGAGGCGAGAGTGAGATAGGCATTCACGGGTATGGGAAATCACCAGTGCATTACGTGGTACCAATTGGGAGTTGTGCAGTTATTATTTCACTGATATATGCTTTTATTCTATTTATCGCTAATTTGCTTGGGGACAAGCAACGCTCGGTTTGGGTTGTTGATAACGCCACTTTTTGGCGTTATTTTCGGTCCTCAAACCAATGAGATTGGCGTGTGTTTAAGCAAAAAGGCGGAATTTTATGTTTTATCGAGTGAAATGTGCAGGTTATCTAAAAGACGGCAATCATCGAGAAAAGAAGCGGAAAAGATCCCAAAACGAGTGCAAACCGCGGCCAAAACCGCGGGAGTCCCTGTTTGGTTTGCTATACTTGGCGTTTTCCGACTTTTAGGTCATCAATCTCGATACGCGCGACGAGAGGCAGCTTGGGGGCAATTTTCAAAGACTTTTTACGTCTTTTGGAGCCACGATAGAGGATCGATTGAGGAGGAATTCACGAGGAGAATCGGATCAGAGCCGAGAAAAGGGAGTCAACAGTATTTTCTTTACGTTTACAATCACGATGTTTACACACACTTTTTCATCCCCTTTTCTTATGTTTGAGTCTACCACCAACATGAACTAATCTTAGATGTTGGGGGTTGGAATGAATTTGGTTTAAGCTTATAGACATCTGATTTGAACCTTTTATCAGTTTTCCTAATTTAATGAAGCATGTGATTTAATCTTTAATGCTTTTGTGAGTTTGGCCAGCTTTCAATTGTTTTGTTTGTTTTTCAATTAAGTTCGAGAAAATTAATTGTTAACTAGAACTAGAAATCGCATGCCTAAGGTGAGAAATTGGATAGAGATATACCAAGTAAACCTTAGTCCCGTGCAATCTTGAGTTTAATGTGTTTTGAATTCCATAGGTGAGATCGAGAGATAAAACTTGTGTTTTTCAAGATAAAACCCGTTGTTGCTTGAGAAAGAACAACGGTGATTTTTAGAGATTGGGTATTCATTATACGGAATAACTGGTAATTGTTTTAAGTAAAGTGTTTGTACGTGAAAACCTTAGGATTTCCAACCCTCAACTGTTTTCTCTCTCCAAAGTTTCTTCAAGTTGTCTACTGTCTCGTGTTTGATTCAATTACTTGCAATTAATTAGTTTCATACCAACAACTCAAAATTGCGACCGTTCAGTTAATAGATTTTATAGTCATTGTGATACTCAGTTCCTAGTTCCCGGTGTTCGATACTCGTACTTTTGTACTATTACTTGATTTCGACCCGTAATTTGCTTGGAGACAAGCAACGCTCGGTTTGGGGTTGTTGATAATGCCACTTTTTGGCGTTATTTTCGGTCCTCAAACCAATGAGATTGGCTTGTGTTCTAGCAAAAAGACAGAACTTTATGGTTTATCGAGTGAAATGTGCAGGTAATCTAAAAGAAGGCAATCATCGAGAAAAGAAGCGGAAAAGAGCCCAAAACGAGTACAAAACGAAGCCAACGGAAGCCCGAGATCCAAGCCCCCGACCCGTGCCCGAACCAGGACCCGAACCTGACCCAGAACCTGATCCGAACACATCAGGGAAACCGCGCGGTTTGTCCCGCGGTTTACAAGCCACGGGATAAGTGGCGTAAGTCCCTGTTTCAGCTCTATAATTTGGTGTTTTCCGGATTTTAGGTCATTATCGCGAGACGGACGACGGGAGGCTGCTTGTGGGCGATTTTCAGAGCTATTTCACGCACTTCGGAGCCACGATAGAGGATCGATTGAGGAGAAGTTCACCACGCGAAGTGGATTAGAGCCGAGAGAAGGGAGTTCACCATTACATTCATCACGTTCACGATCACTATGTTTGCACACACGATTTCTCTTCCTTTTCTTGAGTTTTTGTCCACCACCAACATGAACTAATCATTAGATGTTGGGGGTTGGTTTGAATTTGGTTTAAGCTTGTGAACAGAAGATTTGAGACTTTTATCAGTTTTTCCTATTTAATGAAGCATGTGATTTGATGTTTAATGCTTTTGTGAGTTTGGCCAACTTTCAATTGTTTTGTTTGTTTTCAATTAAGTTCGAGAGAATTAATTGTTAACTAGAACTAGAAATTGCATGCCTAAGGTGAGAAATTGGATAGAGATATACCAAGTAAGCCTTAGTCCTATTAAAATCTTGAGTTTAATGCGTTTTGAATCACATAGGTTGAGATCGAGAGATAAAACTTATACTTTCAAAATAAAATCCGTGGTTGCTTGAGAAAGAACCACAGTGATTCTAGAGATTGGGTATTCATTAAAGGGAATAACTGGTAATTGTTTTGAGTCAAATGTTTATACGTGAAAACCTTAGGATCTCCAACCCTCAACTGTTTTCTCTATCCAAAGTTTCCTCAAAGTGTCTAATGTTTTGTGTTTGATTTAATTATTTGCAATTAATTAGTTTCGTATCAACAACTCAATTTGCGACCGTTCAGTTAATAGAGCTTATAGTCATTGTGATACTTAGTTCCTAGTTCATTGTGTTCGATACTCGTACTTTCATTACTATTACTTGATTCGACCCGTACACTTGCGGTAAGATTTAGGGGGGTGTAAACCCGCCTATCAGTCTCATGTTAGTTGAATAGAAGTTAAGGGACTAGTTTTGCCATATCTTGTAAATATCCTTTTTAGGATATAAATAGTTTGCTTATTCCTTGATTAGGGTTTAATGACCTAATCATAGCTTTCTTAAATACCTTTCATGTACGGCTACTGATTTACACTTTCTGTTCATCAATCAAAGTGAGATTTATGACTTTATACTGAATTGAGTTGATTCATCATATTGCACTTGTTAATCTGGGATCCACATTGATCTTCTCAAACATATTAACAACTGCACAAACCCTAAACAAATATATACCACGGATAAAAATCAAAACGAACGCAACATTCTAAATTTTCTCACATAGAAAATATAGTTGTTGCAGCTCAAACAAACAGGGTCGTCCCTGGGGGAGGGCGGGTCGGGCGCACGCTCAGGACCCAAAAAGAAAATAGGGGCCTAAATTTTTTTAAGTATATACTATATAATAGTAGTTAAAAAAATTGTAAATTAAAAAAACAAAAAAATTAGCATATAATAGGAGCCAAAAAGAATTTAACATTATGTTAAGGGCCCCAAACATGTATAAATTAATTACATTGGATAATAAAATTTGTAAAAATTTAATTGATCTTTCATTTTATGGTTTTGCTTATTATTACTCTAAATTATTTTTATCTGGCATTAATATCTAAAAATCATTGTTGCCTAGAAACCTTGATATATACTAGACCTGGCAAACGTGTCGTGTCGTGTCGTGTCGTGTTGAGTTGAAAGTTAAACGGGTTGAAAGTGTCTAACCCTAACCCGACCCGTTTAATAAGCGGGTCAGAAAATCTCAGCCCTAACCTGACCCGCCTAACCCGACACGACCCGCCTAACCCGTTTAACCCATTTAACATTTTTAAAACTAAAAATTAAAAATAGAAAATTCACAAAAATTTACAAATTCAAATGAAAGCATTAGAAATCTAAATTTTATAGTTCAAATCTATAAGTTCTAACCAAATCCAAAATATTGTAAATCCAAAACATTACAAATCCAAAGCATTAAAAAAATTATAATATATATGTGTGTATATATATATATATATATAAACGGGTTATTCGGGTCATTTTCGAGTTGAAATTTTTGACCCTGATCTTACCCGTTTAATTTTCGTGTCGTGTCGTGTCAACCCATTTACTTAAACGGGTTGAAATATTTTACTCAAACCCGTTTATTTCGTGTCAAGTTAGCGTGTCGTGTCAGTTTTTGTCAGGTCTAATATATACTCCAACTTATCTTCCACATACTCTTTTGATTATTCCGTCCACATGAATTTTATTTTTGTATTATAATATAGTAGATTTTTTGTTATTAACTAAGAAAATTTCTACCTTTTGAAAAAAAATTACCAACTGTATGAAACAACCCAACTTATATTTTATTTAGGATTTCAAAACTATTTTTTTCATACATTACTGACTCTCTATTACCTAATATTGAGTGCATGAATCTTAAGTACTCTATTATCTCTAAAACAAAAATAAAATCTCAAACTATAACCAACATGGATTTTTGATTCTATGATTGATGGTTCTTAATAAAGTTTGTTTCAACTATAAAAGTTTAAAATGGTGAAAGAAAACCATTAATATCAGCCATCAGGTAATATGTGGAAACTCAACAATGTTGATTTATTTAAAAGTGTTACTCCGAATGGTCAACATGGTGATCTCAAATGATTTCAATCTATATATTAAAGATATATCATAACATTTCTTTGATGATGGAACGGATTGACGATATTATGTAAATAATATGATAGATAATATTACCAATGGCGTGTAGCTCAGTAGGTAATGGATGGGGGCATCTTTGTACAAAAAACAGAAGGTCTCAGGGTTCGAATCCAAGACACCCCCATAGCCACAACCGCTGAGTGAGTCAGGTATGCCCCCCACATTATGGATAGGTAGCCGATTGTGGGTCGGTTGGGGTTGCCGGTATCAACCTTTTGTACAAAAAAATATGATAGATAATATTAATATATAAATAATTATTGATTGATATTGCGCTAGGAATACCGGGAAAATGATTTTATATAAATTAGTATTTATTGAATTCAATATTATTTTTGATGATGTACACAATATATTGAAAAAAATTGTAGCTCTCAAGGGCCCTTTTTTATATCTCGCCCAGAGCCTAAAAAGGGGCCTAAAAAATGTTAGGAACGGGCCTGCAAACAAATAGAAACATATTAAATAGAGGAAAAAAATGTTGATTTTTTCTTATCAGTAAAGTAAAATAAAAGAAAATAACAAACTTTATTAATAAAAACACAACTATATTAATAAAGATTACAACTTTATTTATAAAGATAACAACTTTATTAATGAAAACTGTTATGAACAACTAATTGTCGGATTATCAAATGTAGTACAGAAATAAATGAACCTAAAACACTTCTATCATTCGCGATAGATTCGTTAGAAGAAAAGGAGTAGAAACAGAGTGTTCACTCTAGTGAACGAACAATAAGTGCAAAACAGAATATTAAAACTGTTAGAAAACTTTGACGAAGATAACAGATTGTTAAAAACTTTAACGGAAAAAATAAATTGGTAACAAAAAGTAAATACGAGTAAACGAAATGACCGAGGCTGACACAATTCCCTTAAAACAGATTCGCCGCCTAGCGTCTATTTCCCAAGGTACAACGGCCTAAGCAAATGTATTGCCAGACTTAACCAACTTGCCTGACGTTTGAGCGTGTTTACCTTTGACGATGGGTGAAATAACCGAGGGAGATTTCCCGCTTTGGAGTGTGTGTATCTCTCCTTATGTATTGAGACCTTTTACTTGGAGAACTTTGTTTGAGTTAGTTTTCTTCCACAAAAAATTGTCACTCTCTCTTACACCAAGAATACATACACATATTTATATGTGTATGTGAGACAAATGAAAGGGTTTAAACCCCTCAAAATTAATTAACCAATTAAATTGAGTTAATCATGACAATTAATTAACTAATTAAATTGTATTAACCATGATATTATATTTAGCGTATATTTAAGTTGTTGCAGTTAAAAAAAATCATGATATTCAATTCAATTCAATTTAAATGGAAAATCAAAAATATGGATTTAATAATTCAAATTTAATTGAAATCTTAATTATAACAAAACAAATATATCACACTTCAACCTTTAAATAAACCATTCTCTTATTCCTCAATACACTACACACTCCTACTCTAAAACCCTTGTATATAAACAAGTAACTAGTTCTAGGACAATCATTTCCCACATACTCACCTCTTTGATATCCTCTCAATGGTAATACTAAAACACTATATTTCTCATTCACCCAATGTCCGTTTTGGACAAACTCAACATCGTTATTCTTAACAAAAAGATAACGATCAATCGTTTAATATTTAAGTCCAAAACCAGAAAACATATATTTTTTCCAACAAAAACCAACCTGAAAGTGAACTGAAATTGTGAAGAACTGCACGGATTAAACTCATGTCCTTAAAGGTTTTGGCGATACTCTTAAGTTGTGAGTCTACAATCACTTAAACCCAGAATTTGATGCAGAAATTGTAAACACTAACAGCAATAGTGTTTAATATATAATGCAAAGTTGAGACAGAAAGGTAGTAAAATCAGTGTAGAACAGAGAGATCGAGAGAGAGAGAGAGAGAAAGAGAAAGAGAGAGACACGAAGCATATTCGTTTTTTGGGTGAGGAAACAATGAGGAGGAGGTATGTATTTATATATGAAGAGAATCATCAAATAACCTCCACATCCCCTCACTTTCTCCGACTGACTTAAACTCAATAAAAACGTGGTTAAATGTTTAAATTCGAATATGTTTGAATATTAAACAAACTGATAAATTACATTCTTTAATTAGTCAGTAATCACGTCTCTCTAATACACCGTTCTACAAAAAGAAACTCGGGCGCTCAGAGTGAGGCTCCGATGCTCCGATGCGGTCGTGCAAAGTGCAAAGTGCGCCTCCTCGCGTCACTCAACGAATTCTGCACCTGCGTACTCGGCCACAGCCACGTGCATGCGTGCGTGTGCTTTGCACTTCTTTGAAGCCCCCACCATAAGTCCAACATTTCATTCAAATCTTACTTGCTACAATAGGCTTATAAGCTTGATTTTCTTTCAAGTTTCTACCTATGTGGGATGGAAAATTTTCCAACCTCACATTCAATTTCCAACAAAAACTACCATCAACATCAAACCCAGAATCTGGTTGATCGTCGGGGTCATTCATGGCATCAACACAATTCGTCGGCGATTCATGACACTCAACGCCGACAAAAACAAGAACGAACACAACATCTTCTGCTTGACAACCAGAAGATGGCGCAAACACGTCATTGACGTATTCTTCGTTCAATGAATGACAGTCTTCCATCGATAAAACTTATTACTACGATAATGTTTCACGGTTTTTGTAGTTTATAATCGCTGGAAATCGGAGTTAATAAGAACACTGGTAATCGAAAATAATAAGAATGGTCGTTGCAAATCTCATGTAATCTCATTCAGTTTTGATAAGATTCTCATTCAGTTTTGATAAGATCATGCAAATATCCCATCCCTACAATCATGGTAGTTACCATAATTCGTAATTATCCGATTAAATTAATTAACTATAATGATTTGTTAATTGACTTGTTTACCCTTGTCATTAATCCATTTAATAATTCCAGAAATAATTAAAATAAATGGAATGAGTGGCTAAAATTAGTTTTCAAAGTTTGTAAAATCTTATTGGTTTGCAAATGATATTCATCTTATATGTGTGCGTGCGTGTGTGTGTGACATCCAGATTTGTCGTATTGGGTCACGCCTTGAGAAATGTCATGTCCCAGCCGTGACATGTAAGGCTTAAGGTTTGGGCTTACCGTCACGTTATGTTTCACGCCTTTTAGAACCTTGCTATATGATATATGTAATAATTTAATTACGAAATTGTTTTGAACTAATTGTAAATTAAAAATGTCTCAGGTGTGTAGCTCAGTTGGTCAAGGGCGCAGCGGCCAGGGGCGGAGCCAACCCTGGCCACAATCAGCACCGGCCCACCCTCAACTTTCATATTTTTTTTATAAAATATTAAGCCCACAATCCATTCTCCAACGGTCCAGCCCAACAAATGTGTGTAAATGGCTCTCTCCCCTGGATTAGACGACTTCGATTACAATTGAAGTCTGGACATGGTGCTCTCGCCTCTCGATACTGACGAGTGACGGACTCAGTCGACTCTTGCTTCTCGATTCTTGCTTCTCGACTTCTCTTACGAGTTACGACACCCACACACCATCGAATGCTGCAAATCATGCGCTCGCTTTGTTTACTGATCAGTGATAAACCGATCATCAACTCATAAATCAAAATCACGATTGTTGTGAGTTTCTTATTTCTAGCATAGGGTTTCACTTTCACATTCTATTTTCAGTGTTTTGTACTTGTGTATGAGAAATACAATATATTTTGTATTGATTATTGAGTTTCTTATTTCTAGCCTAGGGGTTCACTTTCACTGTGAAATTGTGAATCGAGTATTGAAAGTTTCACACTCCGTCTCTTATTTGTATTGCAAGTTTCACATTCTCTTTCTTATGTAATGTAACTATTGGTATTTGATTATGATTTATGAGAAATATAGTATTTGATAGTTGGCCCAAATTGGCAGAATTGAGTATTTGATTTATCGTGTATTTGGCACAAATCGGTAGTCTTTAACTTTCTATTGATACTTGATTGTATTTGCAAGTTCTTTAGGATATTTGACTACTATGGACAAGTTTTTAACAAAAAAGCAACGGTTGATTCGGAGCTGAGTAATGTTGATAATTACAAACAAACTCTTGTGGAAGTCAACTTAGCAGATCTTCCCTCAGACCATGGAATGCGAATTAGGATTTTGGATTATAATCCTAAAATCATAGATGAAGTTCGGAGATCGTATCTCTTAAAAGGGACTTTCCAACCTCGAAACCACGAATTTCCTTACACTCTTTTTGGGAGTAAACAACGAAGATTTAACCCTGTTTGGTTTGATAAATATCCTTCTTGGTTGGAATATAGTGTAAACCAAAATGTTGCATATTGTTTATCTTGCTATCTCTTCAAACCAAATGTAGGAGCTCAAGCAGCTGGTGACTCATTTGTTGGTTTAGGATTCAAGAATTGGTCTAGGAATGAGAGGTTAAGGATTCATGTTGGAAGTGTTAACAGTGCTCACAACCAAGCTTGGGAAAAGGGTGTTGCTTTATTGTCCAACAAACAACACATTGAAAATGTGATCAACAAACATTCTGAGCAAGATAAGACAGACTATAAGATCCGATTGAATGCGTCAATTGATTGTGTTCGGTTTCTCTTAAGACAGGGCCTTGCATTTAGAGGACACGATAAGGGTGAGACTTCAAAGAACAGAGGGAACTTTTTAGAGTTATTGCAATTTCTCGCAGATCATAATAAAAGCATTTAGGTTGTTACTTTTAAGAATGCACCTGAGAATCTTAAGTTGACTTCACTTGATTTCCAAATGGACATTGTTAATGCTTCAACAACTGAAACAACAAAGCTCATTGTAAGTGATCTTGGCGGCGATTTTTTTCTCGGTACTTGTAGATGAATCTCGTGGCACTTCAATCAAAGAACAAATGAGTGTTGTGGTGCGTTATGTAGATAAAAAAGGACATATTATTGAGCGTTTTCTTGGTATTGAACATGTCCCGAATACTACATCTATCTCACTCAAAGCGACACTTGATGACTTGTTTTCAAGACATGGATTGAGTATCTCAATTTTGCGTGGGCCAGGTTATGACGGGGCTAGTAATATGAAAGGTGAACTTGGTGGTCTCAAAACATAAATTTTGAATGAAAATGTCGGTGCGTATCATGTTCATTGTTTTGCTCATCAACTTCAACTTACTCTTGTAGTTGTGGCGAAAAAGCATATGAAAATCGTTAGTTTGTTTTTGTTACTAACCAATGTTGTCAATGTTGTTGGAGGTTCATGCAAACATCATGACCGTCTTCGAGAACAACAAGCTGCCAAAGTTATTGAGGCACTTGATGTAGGCGAAATCCCAAGTGGTCGAGGTCCCAATCAAGAAACTTCTCTCATTAGAGCGGGTGACACGTGTTGGGGATCACATTATGGTACTATGGTGAGTATGATTCTTATGTTTCCATCTGTGATAGATGTGCTTGAAATGATAGAGGAAGACAGATTAACACAAGAACAAAAATGTGAATCTCTTCATCTATCTACATCGTTGAAGTCTTTTGATTTCGTGTTTTGTCTACACTTGATGAAGACTTTATTGGGTATTACCAACGAGTTGTCTCAAGCATTGCAAAGAAAAGAACAAGATATTGTAAATGCAATGAACTTAGTTGGCTTTGCAAGAAGCAACTACAAACTTTGAGGGACGATGGTTGGGGTTCGGTGCTCAAGCAGGCTACTTTGTTTTGTGAAAAACTCAAAAACATGCTATTGATGTTTGCAACATGGATGATATGTTCTTACTTCCCGGAAGGTCACGCCGAAAATCTCCATAGATGTCAAACTTACACTACTACCATGTTGAGTTATTTTATGCAGTTATTGATCTGCAACTTATGGAATTGGATAACCGTTTTAATGAGACTAGCACTGAGTTGCTTCTTTGCATGGCATGCCTCAATCCAAGCAACTCTTTTTTTGGCTTTGAATAAAAGCAAACTGATTCGTCTAGCTCATTTTTATCCAAATGATTATTCTGAGATGGAGATTATGATACTTGATGATCAACTTAAAACTTATAATCTTGATATGCAGACTTCATCAGATTTTTCAATCTAAACGTGATTGGTGATCATGCACGAAAAATGGTTGAAACAAAAGAGATAAGGTGTTCCCGTTGGTTTACTTGCTTATAAAATTAGCATTGACATTATCGATTGCAACGACAACAGTTGAGAGGGCATTTTCTGCTATGCATATTGTAAAAAACAGGTTGCGTAATAGAATGGGAGATAAATGGATGAATGATAACTTGGTAGCCTATATTGAAAAGGATGTGTTTGTAGACGTTGAGAATGAAGATATCATTGATATGTTTTAGAAAATGAAAATGCGTCGAATTTATCGTTGAATCTGTAAAGGTTAGTGTTACGGCTTGAAAATGTATGTTTACTTTTTGATCGAAATTTGCCATGAATATAATATCATTGTTACATCGTACATCTGTTTTTTGTTTTATTAAAGAGGACCACACATGGCAAAATTCTTGGCTCCGCCCCTGGCGATGACTTTGCCTGATTATATAACAAGTATTGGGTTCAATCCTATGATTCCTATCCCCTCTTGCAGTCTTGCTGTTGAGTGAGTCAAAAAATGATCCACCACATTGATGTCTTTGGAGGCACATTCAATGTGAGCCATGATGATTGCCAATGATCAAATTTTTGCCTAAATTTAAAATAGATTTTTAATTAAAAAATTTGTTTGAAGCATCTCCAAACATAACACAAAAAAGACACCACCAACACTAAAAATGGTGGGCCCTCAAACACTAAAAAATCACTCAATTCCAATTGTACGCCAAAAACTAATGGGGTTGAAGATTTGTCGTGTGTTACCTTTCACACTGCAAATATGCAGTATGAAAACCTAGACCGGCAAAAAGGAAATTTCTTTGTCGTGTGATTGGAGAGAAGAAAACGACAAATATAAAAAATTACAGTGCGGTTTAGTGGTGGCCAAAAATCGGGTTCGGGCCGGGTCGGGGAACAAACCGGTTCTAAACAGTAACCATGAGAACCAGGTCAAGAGAGAACCGGGTCGGGTCGGGCCGGGTTTAACCCGAAAACCCCTGGCCCGTTTAATGTTATATAAAACTGGTTCATATAAAACCGGGCCAGGCCGGGCCAAGAACCGGTTCTAAATCGGGCCTGCGGTTTTTTTTTTGTTTTTTACTTTCTTTGTATAATAAATTAATTAGTAAACTTTAAAAAGTAAAAAATTGGATTGGATCACTAAAATACACTTTAAAAATACGTTTTATTTATAATATATATCACTAAAATACACTTTTTACGTTTTATAATTTATATATAATTTTAAGTTACAAACTTACAAGTTACATTGTTACAATACATAAATTCTAAACACCCGAAGGTCCCGCTCCCGAACTCCCACCCCCATCACCCCATCCGTATGGATTGTAATTGTATGGATTGTATGGAGCGTAGTATGGATTCTGATATGGATTGTAATCTTCAAGAGTATTGTACTTCTGCAGTCGTGTAATAGCCGTCCGATCGTCAAGGCGGTCGGTGTCTAGTTCTTCATCATCGTCATATCGGGAGACGTCACCGACACTACTAACATCAGAATTGTCGGAAACGGTTCCCGACGTACTTAGATTTTCATCGGCTTCGTTTTCGGCTAAGTTTTCTTCCACGCCGTCGAGATCATTCTCCAGGTTCGTTTGATTTTGAATGCGGTCTTCTCCATCCAAGTAATCCTTCAGACATATGCAACACTCCACCGATTGCGCGGTTAATCTTGTCCGACGCACCGATATGATCCTGCCACTAAGAGAAAAAACCGACTCCGAAGCTACGGTACTAGCTTGGATTGTTAGTATATCAAGTGTAATAGTCGCCATAATCGGGAAACTCGGTTGTTTATTTTTCCACCATTCTAATAAATCTAGTGATTCAACATCTACGACGTTTGTGGAGGATGCCGTTATAAAATTAGTACGTGTGTATTGATTGAATTCACCCAAATTATCCCCATCATATCTAGATTTTTAGTAGATTCCACGGCAACCGATTGCATTAAAGTTGACATTAAGTCTTGTCGGTTTCGGCCACGGCTGCTACTAGAACCCGGTGAAAACATTTGAGGTGTAGGGGTTTGTTGGCTTCCTCCCCCATAATTAACTCTATAAATCTCAAATAATTGATGAAAATCATTATTAAATTGGCATATGCGGTTCCTTGAAAAAGAATTACTTGTAGAAGAATCCAAACCAAACGAGAAACATATTGATTGTATTAAAACTTCGACACCTGTAACATTTAAATACGGGTTTAATGCCGCGGCACAAAGAAAAGTGAAGGAGATCTCTTTAAAATATTTTACCAATTTTTCTTTCATTGGTTTCACCACGTCGTGAAAGTACAAACACGTTTCGTATTGAGCAATTTTACTTGCCAAAATATATATTTGATTTAAAAGTAAATGGTTCGTTGGATAATAAACACCGGATAACATAGTTGTTGCAGTTTTGAAATCGCCCAAAATATCGTGAAAGCCATAAAGCATTGCCCAATCATCCTCAGTTATCGTGTTATCCGGGTAATGAATGTTATAAAATGCTTGAATATATTGTTGTTGTCTTATTAAATTATCCATCATTTTCCAAGTCGAATTCCATCGAACCGGCATATCGTGCGCCGGTCCCAAAGCTTTAAAACCGACTTGATTGCAATATTCTCTATATGCATTTTGCATTTTTTTTTTATTTCTTGTGAAAATCCGGCGTAACATAAGTCTAAACTTAGTTAAAGGCTCACTAAGGCAACTTAATGTCACGGACTTTGGCGGGTCGTCACATTAAGCCGTCTTGAACGGCTAAGTTTATTATGTGTGCGCAACAACGTGTATGAAATAATTTTCCCTCTAAAATAGGGGATAAAGCCAAACCTAATTTTTGTACGCATGCCGTATTATTACTAGCATTATCAAACGAAATACTAATAACTTTATTTTTTAAATTATAATATTGAAGACATTTCATAATTATAGTAAACTGACGCTCACCCGAATGTGGCGAACCAAACTGCTCAAACGTGATTACACGTTTGCATAATTGCCACGATCCCGGCACAATCCAATGTGCCGTTATGCATATATAAGATTGTGGCAATCCGAATGGTGCGCTCCATATATCACAAGTTAAAGAAACTTTGTTGGGTAAGTTTAAAAACATTTGTCGCATATTTTTTTTAGCCGTATTCCAAAGTTTTAAAGCATCACGCCGAAGAGTTTGACGACTTACCGAACCATTGTAGCGTGGTTGGAACCCATTTTTGATCATGTTTGTAATGTGAGGATTGTCGAAATGTCCGAACGGCAACCCCATTTGAATGACACATTTCATTTGCATTTGTCGGGCGATATCATCATTATACGACCATACTTGACCGGAATTGTCAAGTATGGGTTGAGTTGGATCGTCACCCGATTTCAACCTCTTGCATCTCTCATCGAAGTGGCGCTTTAACGTGCTATTTGAGTCGGGTTTAAGGAAATCTCCACACCGTTTGCATTGCGCTTTTTTTGTATCGTCGGAAAACTTCACCAAGTTGAAATGCTCCCAAACCGGTGCTTTTCGTCCATGGTCGGCAACAACGGTGTAATTTTGTTCGGCCATTTTTTGAGAGTTGAGACTAGAGAATTGTATGCGTTTTTTGCGAGAAACGAATATAGCGAGAGCCGAGAAATGAGAATTGTATGCGTTTTTTGCGAGAAACGAATATAGCGAGAGCCGATAAATGAGAATTGTAAGCGTTTTTTGCGTTTTGTAAGCAATTGTAAGTGGTGAATCACTCCATAACATCCCTAGTATTTATATGGGGTTGGAGGGGGTATTTTTGAGCCAAAAAACGGTCACAAAAGGAGTCCAAACGGCTATAAACGACTAGAAAAAACGGCTAGTTTTTTGAAATAATTTCGGGCCGGGTCGGACCGAGGAAATTACTAAATATGCGAACCGGTCCCGGCTTTCGGGCTTGAAACCGGTTTCTGACCGGGTCGGGCCAGAACCGGTTCTTGGTCGGTTTCGGGTCGGTTTAGCCTGTCGGGTCGATTTGGCCACCACTAGTGCGGTTGAAGATGCTTTTAAAAGAAAAATATTTGAAATCGGCCCCACTAGTAAGTCGTACATTTCTTTCTTTCTATTGCTTATAAAGTTTTGCACATGCTCGGTCCGTAACACGGCCAACAATCTTGAAAAGTGATTATTTGCGCACAAAAAAAATTTCATATAACTTTAAATTATATATATACTCTATTATTAATTATAAAGATGTTACTCTTTAGGGAAATTAATTAAAATACTCAAAGTTTGACTTTAACTTATCAAAATACCCATTTTCTAAACTATTTTACCAAAATACTCATTTTTCGTGATGGGATTCACGATCGGGACCAGGGACCAGTTTTGAAAATAATTCTCCCGCGATCGCGGGAGAGTGTCCTGCGGTGCATGTGATTTGCCTTCAATTTGGTGATTTTTGATTCATATTTACACTTTCAACCCCTATAATTATTTACTTATTTTACTTTATACCTTTTACTTTCCTAATTTTAATTTTACACATTCATCACATTAACACATATAACCGTTTATTAACTAAAATACGTTAAAAATACGTTTTAATTTTAACAAGTTACACCATTGTACTCGTCTCTTCGATACCTTCGAAATGAGCCCAATATTGAATATTTTTGGATTTATTTATTTTATTATATATCATATATACTACATAAAAATATTTTTAATATTTACAATTCATATTCTTATAGTTAATTATTTAATTTATGGTATTTTTATAGTTAAAATACGTTAAAAAATACGTTTTAATTTTAACAAATTACACCATTATAATCGTCTCTTCGATACGTTCGAAATGAGCTCAATATTGAATATGTTTTAATTTAATTATTTTATTATATATCATATATAATATTCTTATTATTCTTATTTAGTTACTTTACTTTATACCTATTAGTTTTTTATTTTTCATTTAGTTAATATAAGATTATTATGTTAATGTGATAAGAGTGTAAAACAAAATTAAAAAAATAAGAGATGTACCATAAATTAAATAATTAACTATAAGGGTATGAATTGTAAATATTAAAAATATTTTTATGTAATATATATGATATATAATAAAATAAATAAATCTAAAAATATTCAATATTGGGCTCATTTCGAAGGTATCGAAGAGACGAGTACAATGGTGTAACTTGTTAAAATTAAAATGTATTTTTTAACGTATTTTAGTTAATAAACGATTGTATGTGTTAATGTGATGAAAGTGTAAAATTAAAATTAGGAAAGTAAAAGGTATAAAGTAAAGTAAGTAAATAATTATAGGGGTTGAAAGTGTAAATATGAATCAAAAATCACCAAATTGAAGGCAAATCACATGCACCGCGGACACTCTCCCGCGATCGCGGGAGATTTATTTTCAAAACTGGTTCCTGGTCCGCGATCCCGAACTCTATCGCGGAAAAAATGAGTATTTTGGTAAAATAGTTTAGAAAGTGGGTATTTTGGTAAGTCAAAGTCAAACTTTGGGTATTTTAATTAATTTCCCTACTCTTTATAAACTATTAAATTTTAAAAATATAAATATTAAAATATTATGCATAAATCAGAATTTAGACAAAATATTTCAATTTATAACATTTTACTTTTGTCTATTTTGTAATTAATAAAAAAGAAAGTTTGAAATATTTTTGTAAATTCATATTACTTTGGATGTGAGGAGATCAAATTCTAAATTTTTAACTCATTTAAATATATATATCATATAAATTATAATTATTTTCATAAATGAACAAAATATATAAAAATGAGTATGTTATTCTTCATATATATCTCTCTCTCTCTCTCTCTCTCTCTCTCTATATATATATATATATATATATATAGACGATAATCAAATGAAAACCACAAATATGTTACAAACCCGTGAGAACTAATATAAAAATATTTGTTTACATGATTTTTTTTCATCAAAACTTATGATTTAAGATATTGTTATACATATATTCGTGTTCACCTTATGAAAATAATACATGTGAAAAACGAAATTTGTTTCACCTAGTGAAATGAAAAATACTCGTAAAAAAATATTCACATGGTGAAACAAATCCATGTGAAACTATCATATTATGAAACACATATATTTGAAGTAAAATATAATAAATCCTAGCATTTGATGAAAAAATATCATGTAAAAATATATTTTTTATATCGGTTCTCACGGTTTATAACATATTTGTGGTTCTCATTTGATTTAACCCCTATATATATATATATATATATATAGCCATATGTTCAAATTAGAAATATTAAGTGTGTGAGAAATAGATAAGTAATCTTAGTCATTCATACGGTCAAGATTGAATTTGACTGGTCAATATTTGCGGTTTTGACTGGTCAAGAATTGTGGCTTTGACTCGTCAAAAATTGCGGTTATTCCAAAAAATAGAAGGACAATTTCGTAACTTTTACAAATACGCGAGACGAGTTCATATGTGAACATGTGTGATTCACATATGAACTAGATGTTCATATGTGAACCATGTAATTCATATATGAACTCTTTTTAACTAATTCACATATGAACCATTGTGATTCATATATGAATTAATTATCTAATTCACATATGAACTAATTAATTGTAGGTTCAGATGTGAATCAGTTGAACTAATTAACAGATTCACATATGAACCATTGTGATTCACATATGAACTAATTAACTGATTCACATATTAGCGTATAGTTTATATGTGAATCACACAAGTTCACATATGAATTCATCCCGCGTATTTTCCAAAACTACCCATCTATCTTCTGTAGACCACGCGAAGATTTATCCGGTGTTTCTCAATCAAAGCCGCAAATGTTGACCAAATGAAGCGTTATGATCATTTCTCTATTTCCCACACACTTGACATTTCTCATTTGAACCTCTCCCTATATATATATATAAACCCTATATATATATATATATATATACAGGGACGTGCCTGGTGCTGGGCAAGATGGGCGGTGGCCCAGGGCAGCAGAGGCCCAAGGGGCATCAAGCCCAACCTATAAATATGTTTTAATAGGCCCATTTTTTCAAGTTTTTAGCAGAAATTTTACCCAATACACTCTCAATCTCCCTAACGATGCCCTCGCTCTAGTCTCGACTCCACACTGTTTTGACTACGCTCTCGACTTACCGAACACACTTTACGCTCTCGCTCTCCTCTCAGCCTCTCGTTCTGCGACTCTGCCCCTCAACCTCTCACGGTCTCGCTTCACTCTGCTGTTAACCTTTGCCCCTCAACCTCTTGGTTTCTCACCTTCTGCAATCTGCCCTAGTCTTCTTTAAGGCCAGGTATTATTTTCTAATTAATTGATTACATATTAGGTTAATAACGTTATTCGGTTTTGTACTTCAAAAAAAGGGTTATTATGTTATTAATTACTAGAATATTAGGTTATTTGGATTATTTGCCTATTTGAGTTTTATTATTTGATCATTTGCTTATTCAATATTAAGTATTAGGCTATTTGATTATTTGCGTATATTCCGATTTGAACACATAGAAATGTAGAAAAAAACCTCTTGAATGTTAAAGCATCTAAAGTTTCGGAATTAGGGTCATTGCTAGCAATTCTAAATTCTGAAACAAAGAATTTATGCACTATGCAGTTATGCATAAGTTGTCCTTTTGTGTCCACAAGAGCTGGAAAATTGTCAGGATATAGCTTTCTTGACTAGGTTTCAACCCCCTTAAAAGTTTGTCTTAGATTAGGGGCATATTTTTTACTTTCCACCCAGGGCATCCAAAACCATAGGACCGACCCTGTATATATATATAAATAAATATATATATATATATATATATATATATCAAACTTTAACGTGGTTTATAAATTTAAATAATGTTTATAACTTATTAACAAGTTTTAAGCTTTAAAAACTTATTTATAATTAATTCATAAACTTGTACAAATACTAGAGAAATGTTGTACTATACTAAGGCCATCGGTAACGCCTGCGGGCTCGGCTCGGGCTTGGGCACGGGCTCGGCTCGGGCTCGGGCGGGTAGTGGTAGGGGGGCTGCGGGCTTCCTATGCGGGTACGGGATGCGGGTTTGAAAACCCGAGAAACCCGATGAGTTTGTTTGTTTTTTTAATTTTTTTTAAATATTTTGAAAATAATAAACTCCAACGGCTATGTAATTTTATTTTATTTTTAATTTTTTTTTCAATTTAATCACACTATATATTAACCCAAACCTCTTATTTTTTCACACCAAAATCTCTCAAATTTTCTCAAATTTCATCATGAATCCAAACAAAACACCTACATCCCGTCGTAACCGACCGGATACACCACAACCGCAAGAAGATCCGGAGCTTGGTTTCCAAGCGTTTACACAACAAGGTTATCATCCGCAATTTTCGCAACAATATCCGCCACAATTTTCGCAACAATTTCCCCAACAATTTCACCAACAATGTTCGTAACAATTTCCTTACCAATTTACATGTCCCGGTTTGATTGAACAAGGTTTTACTCCGGCCAACTACAATCTTCCTTCACCCGCAATCAATCTCGACGACGACATTGTTCCGGAAACCCAACATTATAGCCCGCAATCTATCCCGGAACCATCAAACCTGACACCAACGAGAAAAGAAAAAAACAAACAATATGAAAATAGAGCCGCCAAACAAAAGTGGAGTAAAGACGAGGAACTCGCGTTAGTGTCGGCGTGGGTTGCCGTTTCGGAGGACCCCATTGTCGGTAACGCACAAACCGGTGGTAATATTTTTATACTTGAATTTACATATATTTTTATTGTTATTATTATTATTATTATTGTTATTATTATTATTAATATTATTATTATTCTTGTTAATATTCTTATACTTGAATTTACATAAATGTAGAAAGTTTTTGGACCCGAATCGGGCAAGTGTTCTTTAGTTTGATGGGCCGCGGAAATTATAGAACAACTCATCAACTCAACACCAAGTTCAACGACCTCAATAAAAGAATAAATTCTTTTGGCGCCTTCTACAACAACTTGGTCACTAATAGATCAAGCGGAATGAGTGAGGCCGACATTTCACGAATGACACACGAACGGTACCGAGCACAACTTGGGTTGGCTTTCACTCACGAACAAGCTTGGGAAGTCCTAAAAAAATGTCCAAATGGGGAGCCGTTCCAACGATGACGACAACTTCATCGCGGGGTTCAAAACGTACCAAACCTTCCGATGATGACGATGACGACAACTTCAACGAGCAACTTCAACGACCCATCGGGAGAAACAAGGCAAAAAAAACATCAACGAGTAATACGAGCGGGTCAAATACGAACGAAAGTGTTACTCAGTTGTTGACGACGTTCAACGAGAAGATTGATGATACAATGCAGTACAAAATGAAAAAACTCGAACTCGAACAACAACAGTTGGAGTTTAAACGAGAACAGTTGGAACTCGAACGAGAGAAGCGATATGAACAAGACTTCGAGTTTTTCATATCCCCGCATGATTACCTTTCGGGAGACGTTTTGAGGGCTACTTTAGCGAGAAAAGAGAAAATTAGAAAAATATCATAATTTTTAGTGTTTTGTATTTTGTAATTTTTAATTTTTTAATTAAATGATATGAATTTTTATTTTTATTATTTATCTTATTTTTATTTATTAAAAAATATATAAATATTTTTATTTTTTTAAATAATTAAATGTATAAATAAAAGAATTAAAAAAAATGAGGTGGCAAGAGGGCTTGAGGATAGCGCTACGTGTCTTTAGGGCTTGAGGGCTTGAAGGCTTGAGGTGAGGGTTAAGAGAAAAGCTGATGTGGCGTTGATGTGACATTGAGGGCTTGAGGGCTTGCGGTACTGATGGCCTAATAAACAACCTATTCATATGACTATCTTACTCTTTCAAAATCACACAAATCTATAAAAATAAAACTAAAACACACGAAATAGAAGGATTTACTATAATCCATTATAGCATCTCTAACAAATCCTCCAAAATTATTTTTTTAAACAGAGAATGTAAAAAATATCATGTGAAATTATCCACCTTTCAATAACTTTTCCCAAATGATTATAACATAAGAAATATTTTTTACTATTATTATATTTTCATCTATTAAGAACTTTAAAATTAAATATTTAAAATAAATAAATAATACTTTATTAAATATATAAAATATTTTAATAATTTGATCAATAATTAAAAAAAAAGTATACATCCAAAAATATATGCAAAGAAATAATTTTGAACAACACACGCGAGATAACATCCCCACATGATCCACATATAGACCAGCATGTATCATCACCCACCAATAGGACCGGCAACGGGTAGGGTATGAGCATGGTAAAGGTTAATCCGTTATCCAATCCATTTAAAATAACCGGTAACGAAACGGGTAATTATCCGTCTCATAAAACCCTTATCGATATCCTACCCTACCCATTAAAAATACCGGGTAACGAAACGGGTAATGGACAAATGGTAAAACAAAATTTTATTTTAAACTATAATTGATATCGTTAAATCTCAAATATATAAGTAAAACATAAACTCATAAATATAGTTACTATTTTATATCTAATATGTATTTTAAACATTTTATTATTTTCAAAGAATAATCATAGTATAATATTAGAAAATATATATAAATTATAAGACTAACACTTTTTATTGTATTTATTTACTTGAACCGGTCTTGTTTCTTGTTTAATCATCATGAAATGTTTTACTGGATAAATATAAAAAATAAATTAAAGTACATATTAATATAAGACAACATTTAAAAAATATTAATGATAATATATATATATATACACTAATATTTAATTATATATATGTGTGTGTATATATATATATATATTATCGTAACGGGTAATGGATAACGAAAAAAACCGTTTATCCATACCCTACCCACTAAAATTTTGGGTAAACGGATAACGGATAAATGGATAAATGGATAAAATTTTCTTTATTCACACCCTTATCCAACAGGTCAAAACATAACGGGTAACGGGTTTACCCTTACCCATTGCCAGCCCTACCCACCAAGCCACATAATTTTGTGAAATTCACTTTTGGTCCATAATATTTGTAATTTTTCACGAATATTGTTGTCAAATTTTAAAAACTCGGATTTAGTATTTTGGACCTTACACTTATCAATTTCCACTGATCTTGGTCCATCTGTTTAACGGTCTTGTTGTTGTCTCGAGGCGTTTTAGGACCCTTATTTTATCTCCCTTAAAAGTCCTTTATGTATTTTGAGAATATAGTTGCGAACAATTCATTCATCCTCGGACATAACTATCACGAAACATGGTTTGGGGGCATCTATCAGCGGAGGGTTAATTCCGAGCAAGAGGTCAGACTAATCCCATTCATCCTGGTCTGATAACTTTTTTCTTTAATTTCAGTTAACTAAGGGATATTTTAGTCATTTACATTATTTCCTTAATTTTATATTAAGATGAAAAGCATATTATATTTTAAATTTTAAATTTTTAGTAAAAGGAAAACCACCATTTTTTTTCTTTTTTCTGTTTTACAATTTATAAATATAAATTTCAAGATTTTTAAATGGCGTGAGACGTGACATGATCGGGACGCCAAACCTCAATTATTGGGAGTTACGACGTTTTCAAGCCGTGACTTATGACGGTAAATATCTATATATATATATATATATATATATATATATATATATATATATAAACATTTATTTTGTAATATTACTCGAGAAGTCAATACTAATAAACAAGTTAAATACAAATAAAACATTAAAAACGTAAATAAAAACTAAATATCACGTTACAAAGGGCATAAAGGCGTGAGGCACATGCTTTGAGCTACGACACGCCATGACGGCTATTGCAGTGAGGCTTTTAGAACAGTGATAAAATATAGTTTGTTTCTTTAATACAATAAAAATAGTAAAAATGTCTAAAATACCTCTCATTTAATTGGATTTAACGGATTACATTAATGACCGTTAGACAGAGCAACCAAAACAGACAGGAAATAAAAACGTGAGGGACTAAATCCTAGTTTTTAAAATTTAAGAATAATATCAATTGAAAATTGTAAAAGTCAGGGACTAAAGTTAAACTTTACGCTTAGTCTATATATAGTTATATACCTCTTAACCCACTCTCGCTTTCCCATTAAACCCTTTCCCGCTTCCAAGTTCCTCTCTCCAACAACAACCATGGCTAAGTTCTTAGCCATCCTGCTTTTGGCTCTGCTCGCCATCTCCATGCTTCAATCCACTGTAAGTTTATGCAATCAATTGTTAATATACACACTACAATGCGTTTTGAAATTGTTCGATTTAGCTTCTTCGAACGTTATCTATGTTCATACAGTTAATTGATATTTGCTAGTTAGTGTGATCTAAGTTTTGGCACTGTTCGTCATCTCCATGCTTCTATCCACTGTAAGTTTATGCAATCGGTTGTTCATTAGCGATTTAGCGTGATTGATTACACTATACACACTGCAATATGTTGTAAAATGTTGGATTTAGGTTCTGCGAACGTGATATAAATTTGTTTATACAATCAATTGGTATTTGGCAGTTAGTGTGAATGTGTGATCTAAGTTTTGTCACTGTTCTTCATCTCCATGATTCTACTAAGTTTATGCAATCGGTTGTTTATAAGTGATTTAGTGTGATTGATTACACTATACACACTGCAATATGTTGTGAAATGTTGGATTTAGGTTCTGCGAACGTGATATAAATTTGTTTATGCAATCAATTGGTATTTGGTAGTTAGTGTGATCTACGTTTGCGTATTGCATTTGTGTTGTGAATTGTTCGATTTAGGTTTGTTGAATCTGATCTGGTTTGTTTTCGTTTTTTAGGTGTCGAAGAAAGGGGGGCATCATCACCAAGGATACGGCCCTGGAAGTCTGAAAAACTCTCGTAAGTTTCAATAGATCTTCTTACTCCGCCATGATAGATCTTGCTTGTATACATTCAGTTATGATAGTTTCAAAAAGCGTTAACAATAATAATGATTTAAAAAATGTTAAATTCGTTTGATTCTTCCTTCTACCTAGGCTCTGTTTACAAAGATAATGCTTCACATAATTCAAGCATTTATCTATTAGTTTTTCAATGTGTTTTTTCCCATAGATTTGTCATTTAGAAGGTGTTTGAGTATGTCTGTGTGTTCTCAAACAGAATATCTTGTAAAGCTTTTTAAGTAAAAAAAGTTAAAAGTTGAATAAATAGTATTAGGCCGTGCGTACCGCCATCGGGTACCACGGCCGTGTTCACATCGGGTTGGGGCGGGTAGCCCGAGTACACGGTACGGGTACCGCGGGTTCGGTGGGTGAGGGTAAGAGTGAGTTCGGGAACCCGGTCCTTATTTTATTTTATTTTATTTTTAAATATAATCGGTGGGTGCGGGTAAGAGTGGGTTCAGAGGGTATGATAGGAAGCGGTACTCCACTTTAGGGTAAGGAGGGTAGGAAAGAGAAAAGATGATGTGGCGCTGAGGTGGCATCAGGGTTCAGAGGGTAAGATAGAAAACGGTACTCATGGTCTTATTATATAGGTTTGGGTTCCGGTGAAAAGTGTCAAATTTTGATAGGATGAGAAGTGGTTATCAACCGTTAGAACATTTTTATGGTGTTTAGCTTATGTTGAAGGGCCGTATCAAAGTTCTTAGGGCATCTTCAACCCAAACACTAAAATTGATGAGACGTAACCACTAAAAAAAACAACTCCAACCCAACACAGAAAACACTAAAAACATATTTAATAATAAAAACAATATATGTATTGATTATTATACTATTTTATTAAAACAAAATAATTATAATAGATACTTGAATTTATAAAAGTTGAATAGTATACTAATATATATTTTGAGTGGTCTATTTTATTGGCCTCCAAATATAGATGACAACTTTATTGATCTTCATTTTTTTATGTTTTATGGTGGGTTTGAGAAAAAAAAACACCTTCATTTTAGTGTTTTTTTGTGGTGGGTTGGATATGGTTTAGAGCATCTTCAACAAAGGTTCTTAGGCCATGAGTACCCGTACCCTTTGAACCCTTGCCACCTCAGCGCCACATCAGCTTTTATCATTCCTACCCTCCTTACCTAAAAGTGGAGTACCAGTACCCAATACTACCCACCCCTCACACATCCCTCACACACCCCTCTCGGGTTCACCGGGTTCCCGAACCCACAGCCCTCGAGCCCGCTCCAAACCCAGCCCCCCCGTACCCCTACCCGCTGCTACTCTCTCTTACCCGCGCCCTTACCCGCCTTCCGCTACTCATGGCCTTAGGCCATCAGTACCCCATCCTTCTATCTTTCAAAAATTCCACTCCACATCAGCGCCACATCAGCTTTTCTTCCATCCCTCACTCCATCCCTCACGATCCCTAAACACCCGTACCCCATTCCCTCAAACCCTTTTGCCACCTCATTTATTTTAATTCTTTTATTTATACATTTAATTATTTAACAAAATAAAAATATTTATATATTTTTTAATAAATAAAAATATTTATATATTTTTTAATAAATAAAAATAAGATAAATAATAAAAATTAAAATTCATATCATCCATTAAAAATAAAAATTACAAAATAACGTAAAACATTGTGGCGGAATTGGTAAGGAATTTGTTGGTGAAATTGTTAAGGAATTGTTGGGGAAATTGTTGCGGATATTGTGGCGGATTTTGTTGCGACCATTGTGGCGGAATTTGTTGCGAAAATTGCGGATGATAACCTTGTTGTGTAAACGCTTGGAAACCAAGCTATTGATCTTCTTGCGATTGTGGTGTATTCGGTCGGTTACGACGGGATGTAGGTGTTATGTTTGAATTCATGATGAGAGAGGTGTGAAAAATAAGAGGTTGAGAGAATTTGAGAGAGTTTGAGAGGTGTGAGAAATAAGAGGTTGAGAGAATTTGAGAGGTGTGAGAAATAAGAGGTTGAGAGTTAAATATATAAGTGAGAAATAAGAGGTCGAGAGTTATATACATTTTAAAAAATTAAATAATTTTTTTTTTTAATAAATCAACGGGATGATTCGGGATCCCATCCCCGAAATCGATCCCTTCCCGCATGCCATCCCGACCCGTACCCCATCCCCGCTCCATCCCGCACCATCCCGAGGCCCATCCCGCCCCGGGTACGGATGGCCTTATAAGAACCTTATTTTTGCACTTTTTGGTGAAATCTCATTTTCAACTCATCAAATTAAAATTTTATATAAAAGTCTACAATGATAGTTCTTATAAGAACCTCAATTTTGTGGGTCCCATTTATTTATCAACATCAATAATTATTATAAATTTATAAACAAATATTAATTATTTAATTTAAATACCAATAGAAACGAAGAATTTGTCATTTCACACAAACTTCATGGTAAGGACCAAGATTCTTATTTAAGAACCTAAAAGAATTTGGGTTCTTATAAGAACTCTCCATAATGAAAGTTCTTACAAGCCATTACACTTTTTGCCTGTAAGAACTTTGCATTGGAAATGCTCAGTCATAAATTAGTAAGTAGGGGTACTTCTATCCCATCATCTTTAGGTTATTGTACAATAACCTTCGTCCTTGCCTTAAATTTTGTGTTATATGACATTTTATTAGATTTTTTATGTATGTGTGATGTGTTTAAATCAAATATTTGAGGTTGAAAAAAATATATAGGATCTATAAAAAGGTTTTTTAAGAAGTATTATTATAAATTTTTTATAAGTTTCTAATTTGATAAGTTATTATATATATATATATAATATGGTAAGAAAAAATACAAAAATATGTTACCTACGACATCCTCCATCGAAAATGATCTTAAGAGCATGTCTAACAGTTTTTCCATTTTGGAGAAAATGGAGAATATGAGGATTTTGGTCTCTACTTTTGCTTCAACAGCTTCCCCAAAACTATCTGCAAAATGGAAAAAGTAGGAGAGAGAATGGTTTTTCTTCAAATATGGAGATCACTCCAAAATGATTACCAAGTGAGAGGATCAATAGGAAACTTTGAAAATAAATATGTAGAGAGATAAATAATATTTTAATAGATGAAATAAAATATTTTAATATTATAATCAATGTTTTTTTTTTTTCTAAAATAAGGAATCTGTTGGAGATGTTGGAGATGTGATTCTTCATTTTAAAAAAATTTTGAAAAAACTATTGTAGATGCTCTAACAATATAATAATGACCCTAAATGGAATGGTCAAAGTAGACTGAGTTTAAAATATGTGACTTTTCAGCTTTATTACTACTGTTGACTGATTGTTGACTTTATTGCAATTGTTGACCAGAATGCCCCGGACAATGCATAAGGAGATGCAGCAGGACACAGTACCACAAACCATGCATGTTCTTCTGTCAGAAATGTTGTGCAAAATGCCTATGCGTACCCCCGGGGTATTATGGTAATAAACAAGTCTGCCCTTGTTACAATAACTGGAAGACAAAGGAAGGAGGTCCAAAATGCCCCTAGATTTCAGTTTCTTTTACTTTATTTACCCTCTTTAACCTTGAAAGTAGTTTCTCCAGACTTTATGGTTAGCAGGCAGGGGTGTTATGGTCTTTTGACTGAGTAAGGGTATAATGGTAACTATTTAATGTTGTGGGGTCCATTTGATTAAAAGCTGAGATGGATCAATGAATATGTAAACTAGTGGTAGTTTAATGGCCAACATGTGATTGAAGCCCAACTTTGCCCTTGTTACACATTTTAATTCTAATGAAATATCTCAGCTACCTCTCCTTTCTTTTAACCATTTATGTGCAATTTTTAAAAGTTGTGCTTGTTTTTTTAAATGGGTTGCTTAAACAAAACATCATTATTTAATAAAAATATGAAAATATTCATATTATATGTGATATTATAGTCATTTATATGTAATACTTATTCAAAATTGTGGATGATCGGTGCGACCACACACTATCAACCTGACGTTTTTTGTATTTTCACCAAGTCATCTATATTATAATACTCTTATTAACTTTACGGCTTTTCTTTATATTCTTCAAGGATGTTCAATTGAAAACAAAATGATGAATTTTTTTTCTTGAATAATAGCATTGTCACTGTTTCCTTTAGATTTCTTTTGTTTTTTTTAGCAGCAAAAACCCATACCAACCAAAAATACAAACCAAGTACCAAACAGCACTACACAAACAAAACACCCAACACAGAGGAAGACCAAGAACAAACACTCCTACGACAGAAAAGCCAGCAACAAAACGGCCTGCACATAAATGCGTCCCCAAACAGAATGTCGAACCTGACAGCTTAATCGAACCAGCTAGCTTAATCCACACAGACACGAACAAGCACCCTTTGATGACCTTCTTTCTACCAAAAAAACAGACCCAACCCGATCATTTATCTTTTGTTTTACATTTGACGTGTTAATCTTGATTTGAGCATTTTTTATGATGTTCGATGGCAAGTAAAAATATCAGGAAAATGCATGATTGTAAGTAAAAATGGGAAGATAAATGATAGCAATTGAATGCAAGCTTGAAATAAAGTGGCAAGAGATCAACAAATCTAATGGTTGTTTTGCATTTTATCATGTTTCTAACACAACTTAGTCGGTGCGCATAACGGAAATCCATGGTTACCAAAAAAACACAACTTAAATTAATATTCTAAAAATAGTCTTCATGATCTCTAGAGAGAGAGAGAGATCATTTGTTTCTTTTGGCCGAGTTTTATACATGAACAAGACCGAACGGGTCAAGTTGTCTATATACTACTTGGTAAGACCGGCATAGGCATGGACAAATATATCGTATTGTTTTTAGTTGCACTTCTAAATGTTTATGACTTGCAATCTTGCATATTGTTACCACCAACCTTTGATTCATTAGCTGAAGCTGTGGGATGTAAAAGTACATCGATGGGGGAGCTTTTAGCATTAGACTAAAGCACCTGTGCGAGCATTTTTTGGATGAAGCGGGGGTCAAAATGTTGACTTGAGTAGCACAAACAATTTTGAGAATCCAATGCCTGGAAAACCAAAGGTTTCTCCACAAGCTTCGTTCACAAAGGGTGAGTCAGAGCCTAAGATCAAGCGAACGGTGTAGTCGATGCCTTAGTGGGGTGAATAACCCTTGTTGGTCCTGCGGGACAGAGGAGGCTATGTTAGCTGAAAGATGGTTATTGAGCAACAAACACTTGGGGATCTCTCGCCGTTTTCCCTCAAGTTCCATTTCTACACATTTCGTATGGTATTTTTAGAATAATTCATCACCAAATGAACACTAAATTGGATAGCTGGTTTGGGTTACTGAAAACTCGCTATATCTCTCAAATGAACTATGAATCAAACAATTGATTCTAATGTTGGAATGGAGAACAGTTTAACTTGGGTGACAACTCTACCTATATGGTACCGACTTAAAAAATAGTGAAACTCAACTATGAGTATGTGATGGTGAGGAAATGGCAAAAATCTTGATGTCGGAAAAATGAGAGGCACACAAATGATTTACAAGAAGTAAGTGATTTGAAAGCTAAGAGCATCTCCAACAGCTATGCTAAAATAGAAAAAAAAAGTGTTTTAGCATTTTTGTTGTTTATTTAACAGTTGGTAAAATTATCTTTCTATTAAATAGTCCCACATTTTTTTTGCTTATTTTGATGGGACAATTTTTTTTTCTCCCATGTCTACGGAGCTGTTTACCAAATTTTCTATTAAGTCCTGTATAGATAAATTTGTCTGTCTAGATAAATTGTCTGTCCAGTAAAACATATATTGTTGTTTACTTTTTTTACTGAATCACCCGTCTGAATGGTAAAAATGACCATTTTACCCATGAGTATGAATTATGCGATATTCAGTTAAAATCTACCTATTCATATAACATCAATTCAACACAATTTTTTAACTCAACCATAAACAATTTTGTTATTGCTTGAACTAATTTATCATCAATTTATACCATAGAAATTACATATACAAACAAAATATTAATATCGGAAGAGAAATCGAAAATATTAGATTCAAATCATTACAGTATATACCATTTCAAACACCCAATTTCAAACAACTCAGGAGATTTGCAGATAAGAGAAATCGAAAGAGGAGCAGAAATCAATCTGAACATAGTCTGGAAATCGAAAGAGGAACATAAATCTCCGGGGAAATCGAAAGATTTGCAGATAAGAGAAATCGAAAGAGGAGCAGAAATCTTCGGGGAAAAGAGAGAGGTATCGATAGGAAGAAGAATAGCATACGTTCTGGCTCGTCGGTCGCCGGGAAGGTCGCAGACGACGGTGATGGGTGTCTCTCATACCCATCTGAACATAGTCTGGAAGAGGGCGCCGATGAAGAAGGACGTTGGAAAGAAGGTCGCTAGGGTTTCTAACAGAATCTGGAAGAGGACGACGATGAAGAAGGAAACCAGAATAAAGGTAGCTAGGGTTTTGAATAGAGTGTGGAAGAGGACGCCGATGAGGGAAGGAAAGCAGAATGAAAGTAGTCTGGAAGAGGAGGCAAGTTTCTAGGGAAGGAATTATGTGCAGGCGTGTTTATTTAAAATAGGGGTAGGTGTGTCTTTTTTTCAGCTGAATGGGGACAACACATGGTACCCATCTGTGCGAATAAGCCATGTGCTGTATGAATAAGTCGTAAGTAAACGACCCTAAAGAGCTGTGCGAATAAGCCAGATAGACAGCTAAGCCCATTAAGCTCCAAGTAAACAGGCCCTTACGTCATACCAAGCTTGACATAAATGATTTTTGTACAACCATGTCCTCTTGGATATTAATCTTTAATAAAATACAAATACATAAACATACTTATTTAAAAGGGAAATTAATTAAAATACCTCAAGTCAAACCAACTGTTACCAAAATACCCTAAAATTTTTCAACTTTGCAAAAATGCCCAAAATACCCGCGATGGGGTCCCGCGATCGCGGGATACGCTGACGTGGCACGTATTTTGGGGCCAAATGCCCCGCGAAGCCCCTCAACTTTGGCCGCGGTGCACTTTTGGTCCCTGCCCGCGATCGCAGCCCGCGATGGCCCAAAAAATTACACTTTTGGTCCCTGAAATTTTACACTTTTGGTCCCTGAAAATTTACACTTTCAGCCCCTATACTTAGACGAATTTTGCATGCTTTTACTGTTTTTTTCCACAATTATTGCAATTTAAAGACCGATTTGTGGTTGAAATTCATTTGCATGTTTCAATCAATGTTAAATCAATGTTTTTGGAATACCAGTTTGTGGATGAAATGAGAGATTGGTTTTCTGATATGTTGGTTGTTTCATTGATAAATAGACGTAAAATTCAAGCCATAATCCCCACACAACGATTTCATTGTTTGTGTTTGAGATACTACTGAAAAAAATGAGTTCATCTGTTGCAAAAGCTAAGCTATATTTCTGTTTTGATGGTGAATGGGTGCAAGATAACAATGAGTGGAATTTTGCTTATAAATCTAAGCATGGTGTAAAAGTGTCAGTAAACTACACTTATCAGAAGTTTGTTGCATACGCCATGCAAAAATGTGGAATCAACTCTTCTGATATTTGCAAGTTAGTATTTAAAAATGGCGATGGGTCATTTGTGGATTTATCCAACGATGGGGATATCTCTACTTTTCTGCACCTTGCAGTCGATTCAGAAAGACCCCCATTACTCTTTGTGTATCCCGGCGTATCCGACGGTGACGACGACGGTGACGACGACGGTGACGAGGAGGGTGATTCTCAACAAATAGAGCATCCTGATTCTCAACAAATAGAGCAGCCTGATTCTCAACAACAACAACCACCACAACCACACGAATGGCGTACTGCTGGAGTTGCTGATGACGAAACCCACGTTTTCAGAACAGGTAATTCTGAAATAGACAGATCAGACACCGATAATGATGATCACGAAGAATATACCCCTAGTAGAAAATCATGTAGTCAGATAAATGACTTTTTTGATATGCCCCCTATTCTTCCAGACTCCCATACCCAGACACAAAGCTACGAACCTACACCTTATATTCGCAGTGAAAGTTTAACAGCAGGTCAGATATTCGATTCGAAGGATCTCTTAGCAAGTCAGATCGGACTCAAGTTCTTGGAAGAGGGTTTCCAAAGTCGCGTGCGGGCATCTGACAAAAGCAAATACGTAGTTGAATGTGCTAGAGAAAAGTGTGAGTGGAGGTTGTACGCGATTCACACGGGTTCCAAAGGAGGGGCGATAATGATTAGAAAGTTGCACGCCGTACACACTTGTACGAGGACGCAACTTAATCTCCACCACAAACAAGCCGGCAAAAAGACTTTGGGTGCGATCCTGAAAAACAAATTTCTTGATGTTAGCAGGTCATTGCGTCCAAAGGTGTAAAGCCCGTGTCCCGGTGCGTTTATTAATTAATTTTAATAATTTAAAATGTTTATCTTTAATTGTTTTTGGTTAGTGGTTTGGTGTCAAATAGGACCAAGATGTTAGCATTCGTGTCGTTTTGAGGTAGATTGTGAGATAAGGTGTAGTTGAGGGGCTATTTGTGCAATTCTTGGAAACTTGTTGCATGGGTCTCGGCCCATGACCGAAACCCCTTTCTCGTTTCCTTTTTCCCTTGTGTTTCAAGCTAACCAAACAATCTCCAAACCCTACAATCCTCTTTTCTCCTTTTCTTGTATGTGGTGCGGCCGAGAGTGAAGAAGAGAGAGAGAGAGAGAGAGAGAGAGAGATCGCGAGAAAGAGAGAGAAGAGAAGAAAGAACCAGCGGCAGCCACCCCTCGCCGCCGCTGCTGCCGTCGCCGGAGGTCGCCGCACCTGGGTCGTCGGAGGTCGAGAGGGAGGAGTTTGGTTGTGGTGGTGAGACGTCGTCGTAAGGTAAGTAACTATTTCGTTCGTCTCGTTCTTTTCCTTTTTCCTTTCGTTTTCCGGCGAGACCACCACCGCCGCACGCCGTCGCTACGGTGGCTGTGGGTGGAGGGCGGTGGCAGTGGGTGACACTCGTGGCAGAACCCTAAACACACCAGGCCTGAACTCTAAATCATCGTAGCGTAAATCCCAAACCGTTAAACCGGACGCGAACCGTTTTATAAAATTATCAATTTACGTAAATTCTAAGTGTGCTGTCCAGTTTTCGTTTGATCATAACTTTTCCGTTGTAACTCCGTTTGAGCCGAAACTGGCGCCCACGGTTCAAGTTCGGGGTCGGGCACGTTTTCCGTGTTTTAGAGGAAAACTGGTTCGGTCTCTAGCTGGGCGAAAAAGTGGTCGCAAGTTCGGTGTTTCGTCATTTCATGTGAAAATTTCTGGAATCTGCCTTGATCTTGCGAAAACCATAACTTTCTGCTCGTAACTCGGTTTGGGGTGAAACCGGTGTCAAATGTTCCCTTTTTGAATCTAGAAACTTTTCTGTGTTTTGTGCAAAACCCAGTTCGGGGCGTAGCATGGGTCAAATTGTCGTTTTATACTGAAAGGTGCTGAATTTCGCTGTTCTGGAAACTGTTTTTGTAAAATCCGTAGTAAATTGTAGAAAAATCGTTAGGAGGCGTATAATATGTCCTTGGAACCCTAACTCAGAGTAATTTCTGGTCATGAAATAATATTAGGGATTTTCTGGGTTTAAAGGGGTCGAAACAGGTCCCGAACAGACCTGTTTGGCGAGAGCGGAAAATAGTTTTAGTGACGGTTTAAGCGTGTGTCGTGTCATAGGGTCCGGGTCTCGTATTGACACGTTTTAACATGCGTTTAGGTGCTAGGAAGTGACCATAATTGTGAAGCTTGAATTGTGTTGTTAAGCTAGGCGCGCATTCGAGGTGAGTTCTCTCACTATAACTAATGTCGGTTATTTTTACATTACGTTGTGTATGTATGTGGTAGTTCTATTTGCTTTTAATGCGGGGTTAAATAGTGGGGTGTCTAGTCGTACCTTTATTGTTGTGACTACGCGGGTGGCATAGGAGTTCGGCGGGGCCGAGGGTGTCATACGCGGGTGGCGTAGTAATTCGGTGGGACCGAAGGTTGTATACGCGGGTGGCGTATGAACCCGGGGGTGCCGGGTTGCGTTTACACGATGGTCGTGTGGTCGGTGGGACCGACGTATGCCTATTAGGTGGGTTGGTGTGAGTATGCAGGTTATGGTTTGTTCGTAGACTTGAATGTTGTTTATGTGCAATTATCTGTTTATGGTGGTGTGGAAATAACTGTGTTACTTATGGTGTAGAATTCACTAAGCTTCGTGCTTACCCTTTCCCAATAGATTGTGGTTTCAGGTACGGGCGGCTCCAAGGCGTGACGAGTACACACTGGCGCGCGAGGAGAGCTGGTTGTTTTTATGGTTTTAATAATTAAACGTTTATTCCGCTGGTTTTATTTTATAAAGATATTAATTATGTGTTTGCAAACGAAACGTTGGGATCAATTAATGAGTTGTTATAAATGATTTGTTTATTTTAAAAATTTAAATTTGCTTGAAATTTTTGGGACGTTACAACTTGGTATCAGAGCACAGCTTGAGTGAATCAAACGCACCTCGGTGTGTTTGGTCTCAAGTTGCGGCTGGGAAAATTTTCAAATTCTTTATTAAACCTGTTTGGGAATAAAAGAAAAAGGGTAAAAACACGTTCGAGGAACGGTGATCGAGGGCGCAGTGTGTACAGTCAGCCGGAGCCGAAGGGAAAGGTACAATGCTTAGTGTTTTATTGCTTTCTAGATCATAGAGTATGCATGCTAGATTGCCTGTTGTTGACACTATGCGGTATGTTGGACTGCTTGCTATTAGAAATTTATGCTAATTATGATAGGTTACTAAGTGGATACCCTCTAGGTTGTATGCAGTAAGAGACTTATAGCCTTAGAATATTCGATTTAGTTCTATTGTGCAGCTCTTGTTTGAGTCCAACCGTTCTAGGATAGAATCTTGTATTCGACTGTCTATTTGTTTTGCACTGCATGTAATCGGGTATTCGCGAGGCCACTCTTTATGATTAGTGGGGATTCGGTAGTAACAAGGGTAGTGGTTGGGATGGAATTCCTAGGGAGCTAGGAAGAGTGAGTATATATGCCAGTGCGGGCATATGTGTGTAGTTGCGGCGGGAAACTACTTGGACCCCTCGGGATGGGACTCGGAACGAGCGATGATAGGTGTGGAAGGTAGTAGTAGAGCTCCTACTACTGGAAGCACAGGATCAGTGCTCGAGTCGGGAAAGTCGCGAGGAATCCAAGGAGTTGAGCGTGAGTGTTGTTGGTGTGAGTTATTAGGTACTAATAACTCGTTGTATTTTCTTCTCTCTAGAATGGCCATCACAAGGAGGAACAACGATGTTGAACCGAATGCTAGTATTGAACTCACTATTGAGCAGATGCGTGAGTTGATCGCGGCTGAAGTAAATCATGCTATTAGGGAGGCAATCCCCGAGATTATTACCGTCGTTCGTGATGAGGTAGTAATGATGTTGGAGACTGCTCGGGGACAAGGACTCGAGTTAGAGGGACATACTAAGAAGAGGAAAATGGCGCAGACCGTTGCATCAGAATTGGCGGTTCCAAAGAGAACGAGGTTCTCGGACTCGCTCTTGAACCAAAGGAGCGGTGGGTTTAAAACCAAGGATGGTAGCGGAAGGAGAAATGACAAATGCTTCCAGTGTGGCCAGGTGGGGCACTACAGTCGCGACTGCAGGGAACCACCACAGATGGTCTGTTTTAACTGCAAACAGATGGGCCATGTGAAGGTCAACTACCCGAATCCGAGGGTTACTGTTGGGGGTGGGGCACAAGGAGCTCCTGCGGCTGCTCCCTTGCGTATTACTGATGGTCGTGTAGGTCAGGCTGGACCCGAGGCGGCCGAGGTAGAGTTCATTAACTAACGGTGGAAGAGGCACCGACTACGCTTAAAGTGGTGACAGGTATATTTCATCACTTGATATTTGTATGTAGTTGCATTTTGCTTAAGCTGTGTGTTTAAGTACGTTCTTAGTTAACTCGGTGTCTGCTGTAGTGATGTTGATAGCGGGGCTACCCATTTTCTTTCGTGCCTGACACTTGTAGTTGAGGTTGCTGAGGTAATATTTGTTTTAAGTAGGCCATTTTGGGTCAAGAATTGGCAATTGTGCTAGAATCATAGGCTTTTGAGCCGACTTTGATTTGAGGAAAACCCGTAAGATGATTTGATGTGATTTCCCAACTTGCCTTAAGAGGTTTAAATGTCTGGATGACAATAGTAGACCGGAGAGTTTCGGAGCGGTATGGGTCGAGACGTTGAATGCCGAATGAGTCATGCACGAAGTTATTTTGAAAATAAGATTGCATTAACAAATTCTTGTGTTTCAAATCTTTGTATGGACGGTGTTTTGGAATTTTGGGAACTGCTCAGCACACACACAAGATTTTGAAATATGGTTTTGAAAGTGTATGAAATCGTTTTATCACGAGAGTGCAAACTTTGTTAGAATCTGTCTCATTTTCGTTATTTTTCCAACGGTTCTTTCGGGTAAGATGATATCCGTGTTTTGTGGTGTTTAAAATGTGGGGCAAGTGACTACGGCTTGTGACTTTAACATTGGAACTCCTCCACATATGTTAGAGTTGAGACGAAAAGTTACATTCCACGGTGTCTGTATAAAGCTAATTGAGTGTTTTGGTTAAAATAAGTTTTGTTTTACGGCATGTCGAGTCGTGTGGGTTTAATGTCACGAGGTGCATATCTTATTTGTTTATGTGACCATTTGGGGAAATCTTGGAAATCAATTTAAAGAACCCCACCTTTTGAGATTTTATGAGATTTTAGTCGATATTTTCAATTGATGGAAACGGATTGGTTTTTATCTTTAAGTTTGAAACTTACACGAGACAGTGGTGTTTTAACAAAAATATATTTGTAAACCGTTTCATCGTTTTTTTTATGACTATCCGACGCGCGTAAGATTTGTTAGTTAACCATGTGCCACGACATTTTTTTGTTGAAAAAGAGGAATTTTGGGGTCAAATGTCATGGAACTGATTTTGAAATTATGTGCACATTTTTGTCGTACCCGATGGAAGGTCGAGCGGTTACTTTAAATACATGTCATGAGTCAATTCATACTAGAACCGCGACGGTTCATTTTCAAAGAAATTATTTATTTCGCTTTACGTTTTGTGAGTGAACTAAGCTGCAATGAAATGATTTTCATATGAGGGACGAGCGTGTCCATTTTTGCGTAACTACCGACCTGGTAATAGTAGTTTTATTGCTTACGGTCTTTTTGAAATGAAAAATCTAGACGTTGAAACATTTTTGTAAATGATTTTGTAAACCATTTGGGAAATGCGCTTTTAAGTGTTATGTGTCATTTTGAGAATTTTAAGGGTGTGAGTCCTTTGGGAAAACTCTTTTGTTTAACCCGTGTTGAGTTTGGGACTAATGTTGATTTTAGAGTATTGCTTGCTTAGACTTTATTTAAACGCGTTTTTGACCGACTTATGGGTCTAGCAAGCGTGGAGCATTTTGCTCGGTTTTGACTTTGAGATAGTCATGGGTCAATTGCACGGTTTTAATGGCTCAATGTGAAGTTTTGTTGCACAGTCTTGCACTTATTGCACGTTGCGTATTTACATGTTGGGTGAGTGATTCATTCTGAGATAGGCATGTTGTTGGTAGGCTGATTTGCTCTGGATCCTTAGGCACGTTAGTCAGTCGCTGGTAGTGGTCGGTTGGGTATCTCGGGGTGAGGCCCCGGTGTTCAAGTGTTATAGCCTAGGCTTTCTAGTAGGTGCTAGGAGGATATAGTGGTGGGCACTTACCTGAGAGGTAATTCCGATGTGCGGGGCCCTGAGGCGTTACCTGAGAGGTAGGCGTCAGGGTGTATCCTCGGTTCAGATAAATTAGCTTTGTAGAGCGTGTGTGGGGGATACGTCGACGGTAGGAGGTCGGGTATTCCACGCGTGTTGGTAATGTAGGCCGGGTAGTATCGGTTAAGGGAATGACCTACGTGTGTGTTAGTTGACTTGATTGTAGGGGATATCTATTTGTGTTGGTGTCTAGGATAATACCACGCTTATGTGATTCATGGTAATCGGTTGGACCGATGTTCGACGGGTGGCCGATGTTTGTTATGGTATTCGGTTGGACCGATATTCGGCTGGGCCGATGGTTGTATTTATTCGGTTGGACCGATATTCGGCTGGGCCGATGGTTGTATTTATTCGGTTGGACCGATATTCGGCTGGGCCGATGGTTGTATTTATTCGGTTGGACCGATATTCGGCTGGGCCGATGGTTGTATTTATTCGGTTGGACCGATATTCGGCGGGGGGCCGATGTTTGTTAATGTGATTCATTGTGAATTTTGGGAGTCTAGTAGAACTCGTAGAAGTTAATCGGCAGTTAATGGTAGGAATGATCGGATTCGAGTATCCTGTAGGGTATATTGGTGAGCATCTTTAGAATGGTTAGAGCTTGAAAAATTTAATCGGGAGGTATGAATCATCTAAGGTTGGGAGACAACCGAAGTCGTTTAACTAGGAATGATTCTGATTGTTGGAGTGTTCTTCCAATCGCGTTTTCCGTGTTCTTGTAGGAGTGTTGTTAGTAAGGAAGTTTTCGGGAGATTCTGAGACGGTGTGAGAAATTAGGTTTCAGTTAGTGAAAGTCCAGTGGCAACTCAGAAAGGGTTCTGAGTGGACTTGGGAACCTGAGGCTGAGATGAGGGAGAGCTATCCAGAGCTATTCACGGGCATAGACTTCGAGGACGAAGTCTAATTCAAGCGGGGGAGAGTTGTAAAGCCCGTGTCCCGGTGCGTTTATTAATTAATTTTAATAATTTAAAATGTTTACCTTTAATTGTTTTTGGTTAGTGGTTTGGTGTCAAATAGGACCAAGATGTTAGCATTCGTGTCGTTTTGAGGTAGATTGTGAGATAAGGTGTAGTTGAGGGGCTATTTGTGCAATTCTTGGAAACTTGTTGCATGGGTCTCGGCCCATGACCGAAACCCCTTTCTCGTTTCCTTTTTCCCTTGTGTTTCAAGCTAACCAAACAATCTCCAAACCCTACAATCCTCTTTTCTCCTTTTCTTGTGTGTGGTGCGGCCGAGAGTGAAGAAGAGAGAGAGAGAGAGAGAGATCGCGAGAAAGAGAGAGAAGAGAAGAAAGAACCAGCGGCAGCCACCCCTCGCCGCCGCTGCTGCCGTCGCCGGAGGTCGCCGCACCTGGGTCGTCGGAGGTCGAGAGGGAGGAGTTTGGTTGTGGTGGTGAGACGTCGTCGTAAGGTAAGTAACTCTTTCGTTCGTCTCGTTCTTTTCCTTTTTCCTTTCGTTTTCCGGCGAGACCACCACCGCCGCACGCCGTCGCTACGGTGGCTGTGGGTGGAGGGCGGTGGCAGTGGGTGACACTCGTGGCGGAACCCTAAACACACCAGGCCTGAACTCTAAATCATCGTAGCGTAAATCCCAAACCGTTAAACCGGACGCGAACCGTTTTATAAAATTATCAATTTACGTAAATTCTAAGTGTGCTGTCCAGTTTTCGTTTGATCATAACTTTTCCGTTGTAACTCCGTTTGAGCCGAAACTGGCGCTCACGGTTCAAGTTCGGGGTCGGGCACGTTTTCCGTGTTTTAGCGGAAAACTGGTTCGGTCTCTAGCTGGGCGAAAAAGTGGTCGCAAGTTCAGTGTTTCGTCATTTCATGTGAAAATTTCTGGAATCTGCCTTGATCTTGCGAAAAACATAACTTTCTGCTCGTAACTCGGTTTGGGGTGAAACCGGTGTCAAAAGTTCCCTTTTTGAATCTAGAAACTTTTCTGTGTTTTGTGCAAAACCCAGTTCGGGGCGTAGCATGGGTCAAATTGTCGTTTTATACTGAAAGGTGCTGAATTTCGCTGTTCTGGAAACTGTTTTTGTAAAATCCGTAGTAAATTGTAGAAAAATCGTTAGGAGGCGTATAATATGTCCTTGGAACCCTAACTCAGAGTAATTTCTGGTCATGAAATAATATTGGGGATTTTCTGGGTTTAAAGGGGTCGAAACAGGTCCCGAACAGACCTGTTTGGCGAGAGCGGAAAATAGTTTTAGTGACGGTTTAAGCGTGTGTCGTGTCATAGGGTCCGGGTCTCGTATTGACACGTTTTAACATGCGTTTAGGTGCTGGGAAGTGACCGTAATTGTGAAGCTTGAATTGTGTTGTTAAGCTAGGCGCGCATTCGAGGTGAGTTCTCTCACTATAACTAATGTCGGTTATTTTTACATTACGTTGTGTATGTATGTGGTAGTTCTATTTGCTTTTAATGAGGGGTTAAATAGTGGGGTGTCTAGTCGGACCTTTATTGTTGTGACTACGCGGGTGGCATAGGAGTTCGACGGGGCCGAGGGTGTCATACGCGGGTGGCGTAGTAATTCGGTGGTACCGAAGGTTGTATACGCGGGTGGCGTATGAACCCGGGGGTGCCGGGTTGCGTTTACACGATGGTCGTGTGGTCGGTGGGACCGACGTATGCCTATTAGGTGGGTTGGTGTGAGTATGCAGGTTATGGTTTGTTCGTAGACTTGAATGTTGTTTATGTGCAATTATCTGTTTATGGTGGTGTGGAAATAACTGTGTTACTTATGGTGTAGAATTCACTAAGCTTCGTGCTTACCCTTTCCCAATAGATTGTGGTTTCAGGTACGGGCGGCTCCAAGGCGTGACGAGTACACACTGGCGCGCGAGGAGAGCTGGTTGTTTTTATGGTTTTAATAATTAAACGTTTATTCCGCTGGTTTTATTTTATAAAGATATTAATTATGTGTTTGCAAACGAAACGTTGGGATCAATTAATGAGTTGTTATAAATGATTTGTTTATTTTAAAATTTTAAATTTGCTTGAAATTTTTGGGACGTTACAACCAAAGGACATCGTCCACGACGTTCACCGGCAGTTCGGCGTCACGATTGATTACCACCAAGCGTGGCGTGCGCGCTGCCATGCACTGTTTATGGTGAGAGGCACGTTCGAGGAGTCGTATGAACGACTCCCGACATATTTATATAATTTGCAGCTGCAGAACCCTGGTACTGTCACACAGCTATGGACCGATTCACGTGGACGGATTGAGATGTGCTTCGTGGCCCTTGGACCCGCGGTACGTATTTTAACACGTCATATGTTTACACATTATAAACTATAACATTTACACATTATAAACTATAACATTTTTACCTATGTTTTTGCAGATCCGCACATTTCTGGAAAATCTACGTCGTGTCCTGATAATAGACGCAGCCCATTTAAATGGCCGTTACTTGAGTATGATGTTCCTGGCGGTTGCCATGGACGGGGATAACTCCATCGTTCCAGTAGCTTTCGGCGTAGGCAAGTCCGAAACCGGGGACGAGTGGACTTGGTTTCTGTCCATGTTGAGACAAGCTATCGAAGACCCGCAAGGGTTGGTGTTTATGTCTGACAGGGCTCCTTCCATAAGCGCCGCAATCTCTGCCATGTACCCAAACGCCCCTCACGCCATATGTTGTCGACATTTGGAGATGAACGCCAAATCCAAGGACAAACGTATTACCACCTACAAGGATGTCTATTGGGCGGCATGCAGAGCATATACGGATCGGGAGTTTAACAAGTACATGAATATGCTACGATACAGTGTCAAGGAAGCAGCCAAAGTCTTTGACGATGCTGGACCGGAGAGGTGGTCCGCGGCCCATTTTCCTGGACAACGGTATGACATTCTGACCTCGAATAGTGCAGAGTCTGTGAATGCACTCTCCCGTTTTGCGCGTAGATGTCCGATTGTTAATCTTATGGACTACTTTCGGGCCTTTCAACAAGAGTGGTACCAAATTCGACGCCTAAAAGGAACTAAGATACAAAATGCACTCACACCAACGGCGGAGAATATCGTTCAGTACAGGGCGCGTCGTGCGGCGACATGGCCGGTAAGAGCAATCGGGTATGGGAAGTACGAGGTGCATGATGACTATATTAACGCGATTGTGAATATGGAAGACCACCTTTGTTCGTGTCGCGAATGGGATAAATCTGGGTTACCGTGCGGCCATGCCATCGCTGCAGCAACATATATGGGTCGTACAAATTGCAACGACTTGGCTGTACCTTTCTTCACGTCCGAATATTACCGGAAAACATACGTGGAGGTAATAAACCTAGCTGGACCCCCTGCAGCATGGGTGTATCCACCCGACCCGCTTCCACCTTGCTATCCACCTTTAATGGATAAGAACAGGGCCGGGAGACCGAGAAAGAACGACCGACGTCCATCACGTGGTGAAAGTTCGATACAACGAAGATGTACTCGGTGCCAATGCGTAGGACACACTCGTGGAGAGTGTCCAAATCCCGTCCCTTCAACCGTGCCAAGGAAACATTCTGTCAGTCACACCCCAGGCCCGTCACAGCTTGAACCATATGGAACAAACCCATATGATACTGTTGATCTAAACACTGATTTGTAAATGATATATATACACACATACATATGCTTCTAAATGAACATTGATAACACAGCTAGTTTGTAAATGATATATATATATATATATTCGTATTATATATTTACACACATAAAGAAAATAGGAGACCTTCAATTTTTCTTAGTATTTTCTTGACCTTGTTCTTGCATCCATGGCAGTGAATGTTAACTCTGAGTACACATGTCTGTTTATATATTCATATTAGATACGTTTTAATTTTAACAAATTACACCATTATAGTTAATTATTTAATTTATGGTACATCTCATATTTTTTTTCAATTTTGTTTTACACCCCTATCGCATTAACATAATAATCATATATTAACTAATTCATTAAATCGTTTTAAATTATTATTATTTGAATGTGTTTATAGATATCGTGAATGGCAATAGGAGAAGGTAGAATTGTTTATAAATGGGGTTTTGACAAGTTGGTATCACTGGACTCATTTAAGAATTGTGAAAATGGGTATTTGGCGAATGATGATTCATGTGTGTTTAAAACACTTCAGCTCCAAACACACATGAATCATCATTCGTCAAATACCCATTTTCACAATTCTTAAATGAGTCCAGTGATACCAACTTGTCAAAACCCCATTTCATATTATATATATACACACACATACATATGCTTCTAAATGAACATTGATAACACAGCTAGTTTGTATTCCATCCAACAAGTTCTTCATCTTCAATCTTTCTGACCCTTCTTCAACGGCTTCTGCTTTTGCAACCACGTATGGCCATTGTGTACCACAACCCGCACACACTTTAGCAAATGAGTTGAGGGTTGTCATATATTCTACAAGAGAAGTAGGCCCACGAATGAGGTAACCTCTGACTTGACCTTGCATGATGTATCCAACCTAACCGTGGTTCAGCGGCTTAAAAACTACTTTTCAGAGAAATTAACAACAACAAAAAATACAAAACAACAACACAGTAAAAAAAATACAAATAACAACACAGTAAAAAAATACAAAACAAAAAAAATATAACCACCACCTACTTAAAAATTGATTTAGTTTCATCAATCCAAGTTTGCTTCTCGTTTACCTTCGCTTGAATAATTGCGAAGTCTTGCAGAATATGGTGAATTGCTTCTTGTTCTCGACGAACACGAGCCTCCCGAGCTTTTATATCCCCTTTCATCCTTTTGATCTCCCTGTCTTCCTCTTCGATCTTTCTCAAATGGACTGCCTTCCTGTCCATAATTTTTTCCACTCTTCTGTTAGTTCATCTATCTCCTTTTCCTTTTTTGTTATGGCGACCTCGATTTGAGGTGGCATTTTTTCAGGAGTAGACTTAGGGTTTGATGACGATGCCATTTGTGGATGAAATGAGAGAAGAGAGAACTCAATTCAAAGAAAGAAAGCAAGAGAGAAATCAAGAAAGAAAGCAAGAGAAAGTGTGAATTGTGAATTGCATACTACTGATATTTATGGATGAAATCTCAAACATGCAAATGAATTTCAACCACAAATCGGTCTTCAAAGTACAATAATTGTGGAAAAAAATAGTAAAAGCATGCAAGATTCGTCTAAGTACAGGGGCTGAAAGTGTAAATTTTCAGGGACCAAAAGTGTAAATTTTCAGGGACCAAAAGTGAAAATTTTGGTCCATCGCGGGCTGCGATCGCGGGCAGGGACCAAAAGTGCACCGCGGCCAAAGTTGAGGGGCTTCGCGGGGCATTTGTACCCAAAGTACGTGCCACGTCAGCCCTAGTCCGCGATCGCGGGATCCATCGCGGGTATTTTGGGTATTTTTGCAAAATGAATTTTTTTTTGGGTATTTCGGTAACAGTTGGTCAAACTTTGGGTATTTTAATTAATTTCCCTATTTAAAACACTCTACTGATATATATTTTAATATTAAATTATCAAAAACAAAGGCAATAAAAAATACATAGTGACCACCCAATGACATAGTTAAGTAAAATAACCTCCTCTCTAATATGAAACTATTAATTTTAATAGGGACAATTCCACACCAGCAAAAACCTTCAAATTGAGACGCTCCACTCTTTAAGATCCTTGGCCACCATCCTTTGAAAGGAACCAAAACCACTCATCATTCTCTAGTAGCTCCCCTCTAACATGGCCTCTCAATTCCCTAACCTAATTTCACGCCTACCTCCAAGCTCCCTTACTCCACTGAACCTTGTCCTTTACCAACAAATCAACATTGTTTTCGATCCTAGGAGACCTCTCACAAAGTTACATGCAAGTTCCCGAGCCATTTAGCCGGTCAGAAAGTGGAATCGCCCTCGCCCACCTTTTTACCCAAAGACTCCGTAAAGTTTATAACCAAATATCAATCTCTTTTCCCGACCATGGTTATGTTCCCCCACATGCCCCTAACCTTATTCAAAACATTAAAAGAACCGACCTCTAGCCCCTCATTGCTTCCATAGATACTCTTGATAACTCTAGACCAAGAAGAATAACCATTTACTCGAAATCTCCACCACCACTTACGTAACAGATCCTAGTTTGTTGTCTTTAAGCCTCCTACATTTAGACCTCCAGAGAGAAAAATTGCTAAGAACCAAAGATCATTTGACCCAAGACATCTTCCGATTGGAGTCCACTCCCCCACCACAAAAGAAATCTCTCCTCACACTCTCTAAAGTCCATATCACCCGAGTAGGAGCACGAAAGAGGGAGAAGTAGTAAAGAGGGAGGCTAACGAGAACCAGTTTGATAAGAGGTAGTCGACCATCGAAGGAGATAGAATGAGCTTTCCAAGCGGCCAGTATATCTTTGAACTTTTCAATTATGGGTGACAGTGCCTTGAATATACCTACAGACGTGTGATTAATAGAACCAAGAAGCAAGTATACTAGTTGGAACTATGTCATCTTTCAAGTAATAAATAGGTAAAACACCAGTTATCGTTCCACAGAGATTGAAGTTAAAAGTGTTTTAAGAGTACAATGAAAGATGTGATTTCAGATGGCGATTTTGAAGAAATTTTTTGGTTGGTTGGTTGTTATCACATATTTTAACTTAACAAGAAGTAAAAGAAGCAAGGGTGTAAGACTTGTGATGAGATGTTAACCCAAATTCCAGCAGACCTAATGCTACAGCATGATGCTATAGGGATGTTGCAGCATGATGATGGCAATAATTAGTTCTATTATCTATTTTAAGAAATGTTCCTCTCGAACTCTTCACCATCCCATTATTCCAGTAGCCATAAACAATCTCATCTCTAAGCAGAGTTCAAGATAAAGAAGTGATGGGAGTGGAGTTCTCAAAATATACGGCAAAACAAATTCTCTTTGTTAAAAAGTACTCTCTCGATATAATCCCCATACCACCCAAGTTGATGTAATCCAAGTAGCTTATCTCTAAATCTACTCGATTTGAACCCTTTGAAAAAGTGAACAACTTATCAATAATGAATCATCTTGAAATAACACAAGTAACAACTCTCGTTGCAAGTAACTCTTTCGATATTACCTCATATGTCATTCAAATTGATGTGCATATCAATGATTTATCTCTAAGTCCATGACACTTTAACTCTATCAAAGTGATCAATTTGTCAAGAGGTTTTATTAACTTGATAAAACTTGGAATGAAATAATAAAACACCATTATTGCCACACAACGTCTACTTTTCTTTGAGTAACATACTCACCCTTTGCCTCGCACCCAAGCTAAGATGATTAGCTACTCATTACAATAATAAAAGAAAAGGAAATGACAAAGACTATAAATGTAGACATGATGTATGAATGACTTTAATTGTAAATGACTATAAATAAATGACTTGAAATAAAAAGACAAGAATGTAAAAGACAAGAAAGTAAATGACAAGAATGTAAGTACATAAATTTAAAGTACTGAAATTAAAGGCATAAAAGTAAAGACGTAAAGTAAATGGCAAAGCTAGAGATACAAGATGAGTAAAGAAACTAAAATAAAGTAAAGTGCAGGTGTGATGCTATTCTAATGCTACAAGTATTCATATGAAAGCTTAAGAACTAAGAACAAGATGAAAAACACTAAAAGAACTTTAAAGAAAACATGCATTGATTACTAGAATAAAAGAGAGAAGTGGGACTGATCTAAATCAGATCCCAAGTTGGAGTACATTTAAAGCTACGCTAATCCACCTATTTATAACCAAAGTGAGTGGCAAAAGAGGTAAATAAAACCAACTAGTTCCATAGCAATGCAACTAGCAAGTATAACTTCTAGCTAGAAAGTACACTTTACAACTAATAGTTAATTACATCTTAAATCCAACAAAAATCATTGTCCAGGGGTTAACAAAAGATTAATTCCACACCAAAAAATTCGGATTTAAACCCTTCATCATCAAGTCTTCAATTTAAGATCCATCAACCCTTTGTTGCTCCCATGCTGCAGCATGACCTATGCTCAAAAGGATTTCCCAAAAGTAAACAAATTAGCCTTCCTACTTTATAGAAACAACTAAACCATAACTTTTAGCTCCAAAACTAAATAAGTGAAAAATAAAGTAGAAAATGACTCAATTTGGGATGTAGACATGGAAAATCCTATCTAAAAGCTTAATAAAGAAGAGCTTAAGTACTCAAAAATGAGTACTTATCACCACCACAAAATAAGAACTTTGTTTGTCCCCAAGCAATAGAAAGACAAAAGAAATGACTCGATTTTTGAAAAATTTGCACAATGATGGCATTAAGTGCACATCATGAGTTGACATGTCAAAGATACATAACATAGCATTTTATAAATCCAAAGTGAACATAATCTCATTCTATTTGTGACCATGAACCATAAGCTAGCATCACATACTTTTTGTTATGATCAAACACATTCTACATCACAAATCACTAATGGCTTTAATTGTATGGGTTTCTCTTTTTGGCATATTTTTTTTCCTCACTTTGCATTTTCTCACCCCATGTATCAACATTCAAAAATTTCAATTTTGTGCTTTTCTTGTTGGGTACATACACCTGCCCCTATGGGACATTTTTGGTGTTTCAACCACTTTTTCTTGGCATTTTCTGAGTGTGTAGAGCTTTGCTCTTGTTGCCATTTTTAGACCCCAAACTAAGAATTTTACAATGTCCTCGTTGTATTGGAGAAAAGGATGTTTTGATTTTGGTTTCAAGTGGCTAAAAATGTGAAAAGGAACAAAGGCCTAGATCATTTTTGTGATATGTTCAGAATGTGGACCAAATTGTGTCCCAAGCAATTGTGGGTCTAGTTCTAGCATGTATTACTCCTAAAATGAGATTGGACTTATGGAATTATTTAGGCTATGCAAGTAATTCAACGCTATCTAATCATGATCCCAATGCAATTAAAATGAACCTAAAAATTATAAAAACTAATCCCAGACTCAAGAAAGTAAAAACAAACATAATATGGAGCTAAAGGATATGATTTAAACATGTCCTACTCAAGTGGAGTAGGCTGTTAATCTTCAGTCTTTGTGGTTGTGGTTGTGGCTGTGGATGCTGCAGCTGGCAGCACCTTCTTTCATCAACTTCTTATTCTCATCTCTTAGCTTAGCAATCTTCACCTTCTTGGCTTTCAGCAGCTTTCTAAGCCTGGTAACATTCACCTCCGTCTTTTCCTCCTTTCCAGCCTTCTTCTTCTTTCCATCAATCATTGAAGTCATCTCTTCTCTCAAATCTTCAAGCTTGTCCAAAAATTCACCTCTTTATTGCAATATGGTGTCCATGAGAGTGTTGTTTTGGGACAACATATCTTGAAGCATGGTGACCATATTAGTAGCTCCAATCCCCTTCTCTTACCTGTCTCTCAGTCTCTGCACAACTTTCATATCAATCTGCCACTTCTCCCTTTGTTCTTTTACAATGAGATCATCATTGTATTATGGCACTCTTTCCTTCACTAGCATCTTGGTGAGCATTCCTGGGAAGTAAAGATTTCCTCTAGTTATTGATGCACATTCTCTAATGCTCTTGAGCATTATCCTTCCCAGATTGATACTTCTACCTGTGACAAGACAAAAGAGCAAAACATTCTATCCACAGAGATAGAACTATCATGAGTAGTAGGTATGATGGAATGGCTCACAAAGTTGATCCACTCATTGGAATTTGTAGTGAGGTTAAGGGCTTTGAAGGTTCTCAACATAAAGTTGGCATGATGCTCCCATTCAAACTTGGGCTTGCCCAAAACAGCTGTTGCTTCTTCTAGGTCGGTAAGAGTGGCGTCGTGGAGCATCTTGTGGTATTCTTTCTCTTAGGTGGTGAGAGATCAAGGAACATGTTGATCTTCTTTGCAGTGAGTAGGATGAAAGTTTCTCTAATCTGGATTTTAGGGGCAGAAGTGACAACTATCTCACAATAAAATTCTCTCAAAAGGGTGAGGTTGTAAGAAGAATAAACCTCACAAACTTTCTCCAAGCCTTGAGTGTCAACCACTTCCTTGATGAAATGGAATTCTCTTAAACTTTGAGCATCAAATCCCTTATCAAGCAATCCCACCCTTGTTTGGTACTTAGACCACACTTTGGCAGCAGCCTTTGAGCTAAAGCCATTGTGAGATCCTTCTGCTCTGTCCACAAATTCCACTACCTCCTTCTCCTTCCTATTCTTCTTTCTCACAGACTGTTCATGCTGCACAGTTGTTGTAGCATGACAGTTGGTTTCCGCAGGTTTGGTTCCGATGGTTCACCCTCAAACTGGACTTTTTTGGTCTTTTTCTTTGGTGGTGACTTTCTTATGGTTTTGATGGCATGAGTTTGACCAGAGACTTTCTTTTCTTTGTATTAGGTTCAATAAATGTTTCAACAAAAGGGTCATCCTCATTAGTCCAAATAGGGTCATTTGAGTTGGGTAACTCAACCATTGTGTGAGTGTGTGTGGTAGAGGGGATGACAATGGTTTCCATGGCTTCTTCCTCACTGTCATCATTCAAAGGATTTTCAGAAGTGGTTTTGGTCACATTTTCAGTAGATGACAGTGGACCAAAAAGAACAATCAAACCAATTTCTCTTAAAAAAGTTTACATTCACTTTGGTGGAAGTAATGGCTGTGAGGGGTCATCCTCATAGCAAGAAGTGGTCTGACCATCCACCAAAAATTGAGAATAAGAGGATACCTGCTTTGTTTCCACATTTTAGCCCATGTTGATGAGTGATTGAGGGCTTGCATAGACAACCATGGCCAAAGGGTTTGGCTGTGATGGAACTTCAGTGGCCGATTTTTCCCCAGATGGCTCCCCCATCGATTTTGTGGTCTGATTAGGTTCATCCTTGTTGTGCGATGAGTTTGGAGTTGAAGCAGAAGCCCTAATCAGAAGAGTGACAGACTCATCTTCGAGAACCACCACATCTGGTGGTTGATTGGTGGTCGGAGGTCATACCGCAACCTTGTTTCGGTTGCTTATTCGAACCCCACTGTGGTCGCCTTCTTTATTGGGATTCATTTGGTGTTGCTCTCTTCAGTCTCGCCATAGTAATCGAAGGAAAGGATTTTTCACAGTGGGTTTGATCACTGTGGTTTTCGTGGGTTTGAAAGAGAAAGCAGAGGGAATGGAGAGAATGTGTTAAAAGATATAACATCTTTTGTCCAATCTTGACTATTCTTGACGTTTACTAACTTAAGGTATTGTTGTTGTTGGTTATTGAGTAATACAGGGGTTAATGTTAGGAAACTATGGAAGTTGTGGACTGCGCCTCACATCTAGTGAACCTCTAGGGTTAGCGGAGCAACAATAGTGAACTTTGAAGGACTGAAGCTGTCAATGTGAAATTAGAGTATATAAAGTTGAAGATGCTGGACATATTGTAGCAGAATTAATTTACTCTCTTTTTTCATTCTCTCGTTTTCACTCTCTCTCTCTCTCTAGATAAACTTTCTGTAGTTAATTAGTGTTTTCATATTTGTTTATCTTTCATACCTCTTGAAGGTTTTGTATCTTGTTCATGATAGTTTAATAATAAGATGATGGTGTTAAGCATTTAAACATGGTATCAAAGCCGTAATGGCTCGATCTCTATGATTCTTGGTTGTTGTTAGTATACAGATCTGGTTGTTGATTATGACTCTGTAGTCAAGATCGACGCCGATTAAGTTTCTGTTACAGATCTTCTTGTGCTTCACTCGATATACGCTGGATTCTGACTATTATAGTCTTAATCGGCGTATTTTTCGAGTTGTTTCTCTTGCCTCTCACAGATCCGTTGGCTACTGATTTTAGCGACTCAGATCTGTGCTCTTGGTAACTGATTTTAGATGATTGATACTGTCTCTTTAGACTTTGTCTCATCGCTTTGTTGTTCTTTGTAGAAACGAATTCACCAAAAAATGATTTTAGAGCACTGGCTCTGATCTCCTGTGAACATCAACTACTTTGGTAAGCTACTGTGTTCTGGTTGAGTGTATGTACAAAACCTTTTCAAAATTTGGTAAGCTATTGTGTTCTGGTTGAGTGTATGTACAAAACCTTTTCAAAATTTGTTATCAACCTTTTGTTTTTAAACATTCTTCTTAAACAGATCTGGTACTCTTGATACATTCGTTTATGTGTGTACAGATCTATCTCTTTTTTCGCTGATTTCGTTTAGATCTCAACGATTTACTGTGGTTCTTGTTGAGTTTATATACAAAACTTTTCAAAAAATGTTATCAACTAATTGTTTGAACCATAGTTTTTTAAAACAGATATGTTACTCTCGATATCTTCGTTCCTTGTGTATACAAATCTGTTTCACTTCGCTGATTTCTTTTTAGATCTCAACGATCTCTGAGGTTTCTGGTACTTTCGCTTTAAATAGATTTTTTAGTTATATTTCTTTCCTGCTTTCTGTACTGAACTTCTCAGTTTCGTTGTTTTCTCTTCAGATCTCAACGATCCCTGAGTCTTTAGTGCTTAGTTTTTTGTTAATCCATCTATTTTCGTTGTTATTTTGCTAAATCTCAACAAGTCTGAGGTGTGGATCCTTTCAGTTTCGTTGGTTCTTTTTAGATTTCAACGATTTCTGAAGTTGTTGTTTGTTTCTATACCTAGCTTCGTTGTTGTGGATTTTCTGAGTTTTCAACGATTCTGAGGTGTGTCTCGGATCTAGCTGAGTTCTGAGACTTGTTACCTAATTTCGTTGCTATTGTGTTAGATCTCAACGATTTCTCTGGTTTCTGTTAGATCTCATCCTTGTTTTGAATCTCAATCTATTTAAGGATTTATTTCACTTCATCGTTCTGCTGAGTATATGCATCACCGAAGTTCTCTCTTTCTTTAAGCATTTAGTGCCTATGAGACATCGTTGAGGCCTTGCAACTCTTCATTGTTTGCTGATTATTTGCATCACTAAAGTTGCCATACATCACAGTGTGCCTGTGAGACTTAGTTGAGGCCACAGTTGTCTAGATCTGATCAGATCTGAACTTGTGATGGATTATTTGGATTAAGTCCTCCATCTAAGTTTCAGATCTTGATTCTATCTAGTCTTTTATTTCTGTTCAGGTGTTGATCCTATATAGTTTTGGTTCCGCTGTGCTACGCATCAAAATCTTGTGGTTTATTTGTGCTCTTCAAGGTGCAATCGACTCTTCATCTTCCTCTTCAAACGACGAACACAGAGCTACAAGGTGCGATTGACTTTTCCTCTCCATCTTCAAACGACGAACACATGTATGGAACTCCTCTGCTATCACTCGATGCATCTGATTGTGACCTTCTAGTCCCAATCGATGTCATTTGAGTTGTGTTTGCTTCTTTTTCTGGTTTTCTGTGCATAACGTTGTCTCTACTGGCTAGTCTCATTCCGCGCCAGTGTGTGCTTCGTTTTGTTTGTTTACAAGGTTTCACTCTAGATCTGATCTTTGTAGATCTTGTCTAGAGTTGATTTTTTCGTTGTCTTCTTTACCTTGTTCATTCTGATATGGTGTTCTGTATTTTTATTTTTCTTTGAAGGCTTCACTCTAGATCTGATCTCAGTAGATCTTGGCTAGGGTTGTGTTTTTGCCTCTTACATTCATATCTGTATCTGCATTTGTTTCAAGTCCCCACTCTAGATCTGGTCTATGTATACCTTGTCTAGAGTCATTCTATTTGCCTCTCTCATTCATAGTTGTCAAATATTGCAACTGCTTTTGCTGTGTTTTTTCGACGTTGTGCGTCTGGATCTGTCCTCCGTAGGACTGGTTCACGCGTTTTTTAACGTCAAAATCTGGATCTGTCCGCTATTGGACTGGTTCTTGGTGTGTTTTACTCCGATTAGCATCTCGATCTGCCTTCCATAGGTAAGTTCTGGTGTTTGTTTCATCTCCTTGCGTGCATCGAGTTATCACAGAAGGCACCTGAACTTTTCCTCATTAGGACTGGTTCAAGTCTACCTTCGGTATCCTCTTGTTGCCTTCTTTTCTCTACGCGTTGGTTCTGCCCTATGTAGGTCTGACCATTCATAGCCTTACTCTTTGGTCTCGGTGTTTCTGCTCTTGGATCTGATCTCGTTAGATCTTGGTTTGAGAGACTACATGAGATCAGAGCTTCGATTTGCAACAACCTTCATTAACGTGTTCATCGCCATCAACTGGTATGTCATGTTCATCGCCTTCAACACAAGCATTTGTATGTTCGTTCATTAACATGTTCATCGCCTTTAACAACTGGTGTGTCATGTTCATCGCCTTCAACACGAGCATTTGTATGTTCTTTCATTTTCACTCCTGTTCATTTAGAAGCATTTGTTTGCTTCGGTCACTTCAAATCTTCGTGGTTGTGCCACTCAGATCCTACCACTGTTGGTAACGATCTGAGTTGTCTCATCTTCTGAAATTGTTTTTCGTTCTTGTTTACCTAAAAGATCTGTTGTTTTTTGTCTCAGACTTTGTCATTTTTTGACTCAGATATGAGACTTTTAGTATTTTACTTTTTTAAGTCTACTGAACTGGATTCGATCTCTCTAGAACTTGTCCAGTGCGTGGTTTCTTATCGTTTGTCTCAGACTCTGTTAGACTCTGTTATTCTGACTCAGATCTGAGATTCTTTCATTTGCTACTCCTTTAATCTTGTTTGGAGTAGTGTTTCATTTATACCAGGAACCTCGGCCTAGAACTGACCTCGGTAGGTCATGTTTAATCCGATTAGTGTCCTTCATTCCTTGTAGATCTTGTGTTTTCATACATTTGGTCTACGAGTTCATTGTTCCTCTTCTGTTTTTCAGCAAAAGAAGTTAATATTCTTTTTTCTTCCATCATGGATGTTTGGATCTGATCTATGTAGATCTCATCCGCACGCCTTTGATGTTCAAAACATATCTAGATCTACTTTTTCCTAAGTGTTTGATCTCAGGTCTGACGTGCTCAGAATCTGATCTCCGTAGATCTGTGTTCGACACATATCCAGTTCTGAGACTCCTCTCGTGTGTGTAATGTAGATCGATCGTGGTTAGTATATAAGTGTTTTACTTTAATTTCTTCAAGCTCTCTTACCACATATCACACACATATCACTGTACTTTTACTCGTGATTATTATATAGGCTTCCTTGTGACGTGATTGTTGGTTAAATCTGCGTGGTCCTTTGAGTGCTTCTGTTTAACCACTCACAGAAGGATCTGTCTCGCACTTTCATTCTCTTGAGCGTTTACTAAAGAAAGTGTGCATTTTAGTTGGAGTGTCTAACCAGTTGACTTGACCTGCCACCTTTCGAGTGGCAAGGAATCATGTCTCTAAGTCCTTAAAGTTTACTCTTGTGTTTTTTTTAATGCAGTTCTTAATTGGTCTGATGATGTGTACATACATATAAGAAGTAATGTTTTTAACCACTGGTCCTCTTCCAACTGTGAAAACTGTCTTCTTTTGGTTTCAAGGGAAGAGTCACACAGTGGTGTGACTCGACTTTCTGACACCAAAGGTCAGAATTCTGCCTTTTTTCTGGTAAAACTAATGACATTCAAAGGAAAAACTGGTAAGCCAATTCATAGCTGTAAACATTGTGTACTTAATGGTCACACAATAGAAAGGTGTTATAAATAGATTGGGTTTCCCAAGTTTTTTTCTTTTCAATTTACCAAGGCCAAATCTGGTCAATTTTGGTCAAAACTTCAAACCTTTCTGGTCAAAATTTGGTCAAATCTTCAAACCTTTCTCAAGCAATGTTTTTACTTCTGAAAACTCTGGTCGTGGCCAGTATTCATCATCCCCTTAAAGGATTTTACTGTTTTTTAAAGGCTTGTAGGAAGGTTAATATACCTGCTAGCTACTAGACCAGATATCGCATTTGCAGTACACTGTTTAAGCCAATTTATGCACTCACCTTGTTTGTCTCATTTGAAGTTGCTCTAAGAGTATTACGGTATTTGAAATTGTCACCAGGTAAAGGGGTTATTTTTTCTGCTTCTACTAGTTAAACTAAATGTGTATGTTGACGCTGACTAGGGGAAGTGTCTTACGACACGACGCTCAGTCACCGGCTATTGTCTATTTTTAGGCAATAGCATGATTTCATGGAAGAGTAAGAAACACACTACTGTTTCATGCTCTTCTGCTGAATCAGAGTACAGGGCAATGGTCTCTGTAAAAGTTAAAGATTTACTTCCGGTAAATTTATATTGTGACAACAAGTCTGCTATTCAAATTGAAAATAACTCTGTTTTCACGAAAGTCCGACAGATATTTTTACCAAAATCACTTGGTATAAATCAACATAAGTATCTTTGTGGAAAATTAATTTTTTTAGATTTGTTTAGGTGTCAAGATTGAGGGAGGGTGTTAAAAGATATAACATCTTTTGTCCAATCTTGACTATTCTTGACGTTTACTAACTTAAGGTATTGTTGTTGTTGGTTATTGAGTAATACAGGGGTTAATGTTAGGAAACTATGGAAGTTGTGGACTGCGCCTCACATCTAGTGAACCTCTAGGGTTAGCGGAGCAACAATAGTGAACTTTGAAGGACTGAAGCTGTCAATGTGAAATTAGAGTATATAAAGTTGAAGATGCTGGACATATTGTAGCAGAATTAATTTACTCTCATTTTTCATTCTCTCGTTTTCACTCTCTCTCTCTAGATAAACTTTCTGTAGTTAATTAGTGTTTTCATATTTGTTTATCTTTCATACCTCTTGAAGGTTTTGTATCTTGTTCATGATAGTTTAATAATAAGATGATGGTGTTAAGCATTTAAACAGAATGAAAGGGAACGGTTATGGAGAGGGTGGTTTTGAGAGATGGGGTGAAAGGACAAATGAAAACTGATGTTGTCCTTATCTGATTAAATGAGAGGGATACAACTGTGATTTGGTATTACCCTTAAGGTAAAATTAAGAAAAGTACAGTAGAAGCATCTTTATGAGAGTTTGTAAGAATTTTAGCCATCATTTGCTAAAAAGTAGACAAGATACTTCATTTTTAACAGTAACATAAGCTTGATGTCACATATTGTACCATTCTTAAACCCAATTTAAAATTTTCTATTCCAAATTCCCTCTCAAATAATCTGAGTTTTCAAAAACAAAATATAGGGTTTTTGATGCTGCAGCATTGATCCAACATCTCTTGTTTTTCCTTGTTCTCAGGAAAAAGTTGCATACTAACAAGCGTATTAAACATAACTAATAGAGAAACATAATTATACGCTTAAAAGGAATATTTACAAAGGTTTTGGAACTTTGAGATAGTTCCCATCTTTGTTTGAAGCTTTTAGCAAAGAGTAATCACATCCACAGGGCAATGCTGTGGGGATGCTACAGGATCATGGAATAGCTTCACTCTTTGACCATTTACTTTGAACACATTATTGTCCTACGGATTGACTAAGTCTACAGCCCCATATGGATATACCTTATGAATGAGGAATGAGCCTGACCATCTAGACTTAGGTTTGCCTGAAAACAACTTCAACCTAGAATTGAACAAGAGACATTTCTGGCCAGCTTTGAACTCTCTGTGGCTGATTTTATTGTCATGTCATTTATTTGTTTTATCTTTATAGAGTTTGGAAAATTCATAAGACATGTTCCTATGCTCTTCCATTTCACATAGTTGTAATTTTCTTTTGTTACCAGCATCATCTAAGTTCATGTTCACTTCTTTTATAGCCCAATATGTTTTGTGTTCAAGTTCTAAAGGGAGATGACAAACCTTTCCAAAGACTAGCTTGTATGGGGACATACCTAAAGGTGTTTTGAAAGCAGTCCTATATGCCCATAAAGCATCATCTAGTTTGAAAGCCCAATCTTTTCTGTTTGGCTTGACAACTTTTTCTAAAATCCCTTTGATCTCTCTGTTTGAGAGTTCAGCCAATCCATTTGTTTGTGGGTGATATGCAATGGCAACCCTGTGTTTGACATTATATTTTTCAAGAACTTTACTCAACAAATTGTTTATAAAGTGGGTACCCTCATCAATGATTAGTGCCTTAGGGGTACCAAAACAAATAGTTCCATAGCAATGCAACTAGCAAGTACAACTTCTAACTAAAAAATACACTTTACAACTAATAATTGGTTACATCTTAAATCTAGGAAAAATTATTGTCCAGGGGTTAACAAAAGATTAATTCCACACCAAAAAATTAGGATTTAAACCCTTCATCGTCAAGTCTTCAATTTAAGATCCATCAGCCCTTTGTCGCTCCCATGCTGCAGCATGACCTGTGCTAAAAAAGATTTCCCAAAAGTAACCAAATTAGCCTTCCTACTTTATAGAACATGCTGCAGCATGACCTGTGCTAAAAAAGATTTCCCAAAAGTAACCAAATTAGCCTTCCTACTTTATAGAAACAAGTAAACCATAACTTTTAGCTCCAAAACTAAACAGCTCCAAAACTAAACAAGTGAAAAATAAAGTAGAAAATGACTCAATTTGGGATGTAGAAATCGAAAATCCTATCTAAAAGCTTAATAAAGAAGAGCTTAAGTACTAAAAAATGAGTACTTATCAATGGGTTCCCAATTATTTATCCTATTTATATTCATCCCAATTGGAAGGCTGAGATAAGTAAAAGAAATGAACCCAAAGGCACATCCCATACACTGTGAGAACAAACCTATCTCCGTAGATGAGACCCCAACTCCATAAAACTTACTTTTTTCATAAATTTATTTTGAGGCTCGAGGCTGCCTGGAAATAGTTAGAATCCCCATCATTCCTCTTAAATTTGACAGACTCCAATCACCAAAGAACATAGAGTCGTCTGCAAATTGTATATGAGAAATTGACACCACACCCGCTCCTATTTAGTGCCTTTAAAAACCCCATAGTTTAAGACTTCACTAAAATCAACATTCAAGCCCTCCGAAACTATCAAGAAGGGGAAAGGAGATAAAATATCTCCTTGTCTAACCCGTCTACCCAAGTTGAATTCGGATGTTAGGGAGCCATTTACCAAAATTGAGTCAGTTACTGACTCTAGAAAAGATTTCATCCATGCTCTCCATTTCTCCCTGAAATCCATTTGTCTCATCACATAAGAAGAAAATCCCAATTAATGCAGTCGAAATCCTTTTCAAAATTTGCCTTAAAAATGGTTGATTCGAATTGGAGGATTTAAGGAACCCTACCACGATGTTCGCGGTTAAAACCTCGTCTAAAATAAATCAACCCTTTATGATTGCATTTTGAGTGTCTCTGACCAGTTCGCCCATCACCTTTTTAAGCCCTTTCCGCTAAGGTTTATACAATCTTTTTTGTAAAAACATACTGTTAGGACACAAATTGTCCTAATTATATGATAGTTTTTTAAAGGTTTATAAGTGTAATATGGGCTTGGGCTTAAGTGTGTAACAAGAGAGTATATATAGGATTTGTGTGTGTAATTAGGGTAAGAGATCATTTTACAATGTAATCCATGGTGTAGTGTGTGTGTGTTCTAGAGAGAGAACCATTCTCTATCTAGGTAGTTCTCTTCCTCATGAATAAAATACACATTCATCTTATTATCTCATCTTGTTACTCTATCTCTTGATTAATTGAATTTTTTCTTGTTAATAATGGGACTAACACATATGATTAGCATGATCGGTCTAAAGTCCCCCGGCCTAATTGGGTTGCGAACCTTAGGAATAAAATATATGAACCATGAGTTTCAACCTTCGCTAATCTTCTCCTTTTCCCATAACCATGGAATGTCCGCCATAATGTCATCTTTTATTATCTGCCATTGTTTCCTTACAAAAATTTAATTGAATCCGTCCGGTCTCGGTGCTTTTGACGCCCCATAACACTTCACAACATCCCATACTTCCATTTCCGAGAAGGGGGATTCCAAGAAAACTTGCGTCCTCTATCGATAACCTATGAAATTTATCACTTACCAATCTTGGTCCGCTTGCCACTTTTTTGCTAAATATATCCTTAAAGAATTCGAAAACAACCTATTTAATTAATCGGATCCTCGCACTAACTACCTTAAATGCTCATACCATGCCATTTTTTTAGAATGTCTTCTTTTTATTGTCGAATGAAAAAACTTTGAATTTTCATTACCCTCTGCTGCCATTTTAATCAGGCTCTTTGAAGTGACATCTTCGATTTTGTCAACTCTTTTTCCATCCACTTGCCTTCGTATTTTTCCAACTCTCTGGTTTTGATTCCGCCAATACTCTTTTATCGGCTTCGAGTTTCCATCCAGTTGATTCAGAGTTTGTTTAAGCCTTCATTCAGATTCCCAAATCCTTCTTACTTCAAGCTTAGAGAGAGATCTTGACACATTTTAAATTTATCACTTACCATTTTATTAGGTTGTGCAGCCGATGTTGCGCCCCAGGCTTCTTTAACGATATCCAAAAAATCTTTTCGATTCGGACCGAACATTGAAAATATCAAACGCCTTAGGACCAAAGTTGGTTACCGATACCTTCAGAAACACCGAACAATGGTCATAGAACTTTCGTTCCAAAGCCACGGCGGAAACTTATGGCCATCTAGTTAAGAAATCCTCTGAAACCAGAACCTATCAAGTTTGCCAAATTTTGCGTCTCTTTTGCAAACCCTTGTGAATTTACAACCGCCTATGTTGCATTTCTTACATTGAATGTCGTGTTCCTTCCCTCTTCCTCGCAACACACCTCGTTGAAATCCCAAAAAAAAACCACATCATAGTAATGGTACATAAAACACTGTTGAGATTTTTCCATAGCCAAAATTTTGATTCCTCCTCATGGGGGCCATGTATGTTAATCAATCCCACAACACCTTTCATGTCTTTCCAATTGACTAGGCCGACCAGAAAATCTTCTCCCTTGAACGCCTAGGAACGTTGGAAGATCGAAGAATCCCACACCGTGATTAGGGCTGTAAACGAACCGAACGTTCAGCAAACCGTTCGTGAATTGTTTGGCAGAAAGTTCGTTTATGTTTGTTTATTTAATAAATGAACGAACATGAACATGTTTTTTTGTTCGTTTAGTTAAATGAACGAACATGAACAATGGTCTCGTTCGTTCGTTTATGTTCATTTAAGTTCGTTCGTTTAACTCTTAATGAACGAACATAAACGAACACGAACAAACAAAAATTCTTAACAAACGAACATGAACACAAAAAATCTCGTTCGTTTACCGTTCGTGTTCGTTCGTTTGTTCGGTTAAGTTAAACGAACGAACGAACATGACAAGTCTCCGTTCGTGTTCGTTCGGTTCGTTTACAGCCCTAACCGTGATCACCCCCCACCCCCCGAGGAACGCCCTTGCGAAGGAACATACGCATAACCAAATTCACCCCCCCCCCCTACCAAAAATTATTTATGATGCAATTATACCTCTTTTAGCTTTGATTCTTCCGATCTCATTAACCCGAACAGGTTTCTTTTTGTCGTTCAAGCCTCTAACATTAAGAGAAAAAAATTAATCAACAGTTAAGAAAACGAGAAAGGAACCGAACTAACCTAGCTAGCTCTTGAACTTTTTTTTCTTTTTCATGTACGTTCCCTCCTTCACTATGCCTCCATAGTCCATATGATACATCATATTCAACTTTGGACGGCACCTTCGCCATCTTTTTCCCTTCAATATTGGTGCAAATCACATCGGCTAGCTCCTGGATCTGGGTCATGAATAAAGCCAGCCACTGTGCTGCTACATGCAGTTCCACTTGAGAGCTTACCTATGTTTTGGTTTAATAATAATAATATAATATTGTATGAAAATAACATTTTAGGACAATAAGTGAAAGTAGAACATGAAATATAATAAATAGAGTTTAAACAATAAATAAAATGTAAAAAGAAAGACATTTGATTCTTTAAAAGAGAATTATGTTTTTGTTATGAGGTTATATTAGTAAAATTAAGGGACCGTTTACAAAAAAGTTACCCGGGTAAGTGTTTATCAAGTCACATTAGTTTACCGGATGAGTATGGCAAGGGCCAAGAATCTTACCCGGTAAGAGCGGAAGCAAGAACCGAGAGTCGAAAGCAAGGACCGAGAGTCTTACCCGGTAAGTGAGTGCGACAATTCTTACCATGGTTAGCACTTACCGGCTAAATTGTTGCATACGATGTCATTTTGGTGGACTAAAATATTACCAGAGAAGTAAGTGATAATGTTGAATTTTACCGGTAAGCACTTACCCGGGCAAGTGATTACGTAAACGACCCCTAAGTCTGCTTTCCACATTATTCCATTAGGCCACCCGTACCGCCCTCGGGTACGGGATCGGGTAAGGCCGAGGTGGCAAGCGGGTAAGGCTAGGGTTCATCGGGTAGGGGTACCGGGGGGGGGGGGATCGGGTAGGGAGCGGGTTCGGGGAGCGGGTTCACCAACCCGATGATACCCGTTGCATATTTAATTTTTTTTTATTTTTTTTAAACAATACCGTTTACCAACGGCTATTTTACAATTTTTTTTAATTTTTTTTTCTTCAAATTATACACACTATATATATTAACCTATACCATCTTATTTTTTCACACCAAAACATACTTTCTTCCATTTCTCTCAAATTCAATACCTTCTTCAATTTCTCTTAAATTTCATCATGAATCCAAACACCACACCTACATCCCGTCGTAACCGATCGGATACACCGCAACAAGACCCGGAGCTTGGCTTCCAAGCGTTTTCTCAACAAGGTTATATTCCGCAACCGGCCCCGAACGTTGGTTTCCAACAATTTTCGCAACACCCGTATATTCCTCATCAATTTACATATCCTGGTTTGATTCAACAAGGTTTTACTCCCGCCAATTACCAACTTCCTCAACCCGCAATCGATCTCGACGACGACTTTGTTGCTGAAACCCAACAACCGCACACACCACAATCGATCTCCACACAACAATCAATCCCGGGACCATCAAACCCGACACCAACGCAAAAAGGAAAAAAGAAAAACTATGAAAATAGAGCCACCCGACAGATGTGGACTAAAGAGGAGGAAGTCGCGTTAGTGTCGGCGTGGGTTGACGTTTCGAAGGACCCCGTTGTCGGTAACGCACAAACCGGTGGTAATATTATTATTATTATTATTATTATTATTATTGTTATTATTATTATTGTTATTATTATTAATATTCTTGTTATTATTCTTATACTTGAATTTATATAAATGTAGACAGTTTTTGGAACCGAATCTCGAAGGTGTTCTATAATTCTATGGATCGCCAATATTATAGAACATTTCATCAACTGAACACCAAGTTCAAAGACCTCAACAAGAAAATTACGTGTTTTGCCGGCATCTACAACAACTTGGTCAATAATAGATCAAGCGGAATGAGTGAAGCCGATATTTTACGAATGACACACCACCGGTACCAAGGGGATATTGGGGTTGCTTTCACCCATGAACAAACTTGGGATGTCCTAAAAAATGTCCAAAATGGTAACCGGTTCCAACGATGTCGACAAATTCATCCCGGGGTTCAAAACGTACCAAACCTTCCGATGATGACGATGAAGATGTTCGGGTCGACGAGGTCGAGCAACTTCAACGACCCATCGGGAGAAACAAGGCAAAAAAAACATCAACGAGTAATACGACCGGGTCGAATCCGGACGAAAGTGTTACTCAGTTGTTGACGACCATAAGCTCGTTCAACGAGCAGATTGAGGGTACAATGAAGTACAAAATGAAAAAACTTGAACTCGAACAACAAAAGTTGGAACTCGAACGAGAAAAACGATATGAACAAGACTTCGAGTTTTTCATAGCTCCGCATGATCACCTTTCGGGAGATGTTTTGAGGGCTACTTTAGCGAGAAAAGAGAAAATTAGAAAATATCACAATTTTTAGTGTTTTGTATTTTGTATTTTTTATTTTTTTAGTGTTTTGTATTTTGTAATTTTTAATTTTTTTAATGAATGATATGAATTTTTATTTTTATTATTTATCTTATTTTTATTTATTAAAAATATATAAATATTTTTATTTTGTTAAATAATTAAATAAAAGAATTAAAAAAGATGAGGTGACAATTGGGTTCAGTGGGTTAGCAGTACTCCACTTTTGGGTAAGGAGGGTAGGAAAGAGAAAAGCTGATGTGGCGCTGATGTGACGCTAAAGTGACAAGTGGGTTCATTGGATAGTGGTACTCATGGTCTTATGTTCTTATTTATTTCATATAGAGTCTTGTCAAATATAGAAGTCTAATATCTGTCCTGTTCGCACCATTCGTGCTAAATTTGCAAGTTAGCGGGACTAAATTTGCAAGTTATTGAATACTTTTGGGGACTTATTTTGCCATATTGTAAATAGTCTATGGACTAAATGTATAATTTACTCCAATATCACTCCGAAGCTCATTGATTCATTTCCCGCTTAAAGTTTTGGCAAATTCAAACCTCTCATTTGCTTCCATTCTTTATTCCTAAAAATCTTTATGAACATTGCAAGCGATTCACTACACAAATCACCACAAAAACCTCTCACTAGAACTGAAAAAGTGTCGAGAATCCAGAAAATTTCAATTTGTGAAGGCGACTGATTAATTGATTATCTTTGTAAAATATGGGGAAAGTGATGGATACCGCCGCCGATTTCATATCGCCGGATCCGGCGTCAACTCCGGGGAAAAAATCGGCATCAACCCCAAGGCTTTTCATTAAAGAGATGGTTATGAAGAATTTCAAATCATACGCCGGTGAACAACGCGTTGGCCCCTTTCATAAGGTTAGGGTTTTTATTTTATTTTATTTTTACTAAGTTTTTTTTTTAATAAATTGTGTCTTGCTACTGAAAAATCGAGGAACTTTTTAGGGTTTATTAGTTGACTAATGTGATTTGAAACTGTTGAACAGAGTTTTTCCGCTGTAGTTGGTCCTAATGGAAGTGGGAAGAGTAATGTGATTGATGCTATGTTGTTTGTATTCGGAAAGCGAGCAAAGCAGGTAATAGTTTGTTTTATTTTCATCGCTTTTGGTAGCTGCATCAGGGTTTTTATGCAGACGAAAGAATTGATTGGATTATTATCGTTTTTTAGTGAAATTAGTAAACTGCTACTCCATTCCTTCCATAAAAGGAGCTAGAACTTTGATTGTGTTTTGGACCAACCAAATTCACCAAGTTTGAACTGCAGAATTGTTTGAATTTTGTTGCAATATAACATTAAAGCCATTCTAGTTGTAATACTTGTTATAAAGTTTAATATGACAGCAAACTTCTTTTTACTCGAATATAAAACTGCACACTAGTCATTTGTTCAAATCTGCCTGTTCCCCTGAATTCTCTAAGAAATACAATACCAATTTGGAAGTCAAAGACTGGCATGCTTGACATCTAAATTGGAAACCAAAGTACTTTTCCGTTGGAACAGATGTTGAGTACTTAAGTTATGCAATGATCAAACGAGAAAGATTCATTATCTTTGTTCTTTCTGTGATAGTTTTTACAACCCATGTACATATATACATATATTATATATATATATATATATATTTTGTTTCATGTGTTGATTTATTCTATTAGCATTGTGCAATAACCAAACAAGAAAGATGTATAATCTTTGAGCGCTTAGTTTTCAAAACCCATGTATACTGTTGTTGAATTATGCTCTTAGCATCTCATGATTATTATCCTTGTTTCGTTTCCCAAAAATGATTCAGATGCGTCTTAACAAAGTGTCGGAGCTTATTCACAATTCCACCAATCACCAAAATCTTAACAGCGCACGTGTATCTGTTCACTTTCAGGAAATCATTGATCTGGTATGTACTAGTTTCTCTTGTATGCTTAGTAGAGATGTTCCTTGATTACCTGTTGAATGTTGGACTTATTTACTTTGGTTGATTATAGGACGATGGAACATATGAAGTGGTTCCAGGAAGTGATTTTGTAATTGCTCGTGAAGCTTTTCGAGATAACTCTTCTAAGTACTATATTAATGGGCGTGACAGTAAATTTACGGAGGTTACTAACAAACTAAAAGGGAAAGGAGTTGACTTGGACAATAACCGCTTTCTGATTCTTCAGGTATGGGAGTTCATGCAAGCAAAGTCTGTCTTTGTCATGTGCCTATTACAAGTCTTGAATTACAATTTGCTAGATTTTCTCAGGGTGAGGTTGAGCAAATTTCACTTATGAAGCCAAAAGCTCAAAATCCCCATGATGAAGGCTTTCTTGAATACCTGGAGGATATCATTGGAACTAACAAATACTTGGAAAAAATTGAGGAGGCCTATAAGCAGTAAGTTCTAATGGCTGAGTTTATAAGTCACAAGCTGTTATAATGTGTTGCCCCATCATGTATTACTAGATTTCTTACCCCTGTATGTTCTTTTTGGTTTGGTCTATTAGGCTTGAATCACTGAACGAGAAGAGGTCTGGGGTGGTGCAGATGGTTAAGCTAGCTGATAAAGAAAGAGAGAGCCTAGAGGTTATAACATGCCCGTTAGATTATACGTTTATGCATTGACTTTCGTTATCGATAACTGATTAATATGATTGATACTGCCAGAGTGTGAAGAATGAAGCAGAAGATTACATGCTTAAGGAGTTGTCGTTGTTAAAATGGCAAGAAAGAGCTGTAAAATTTGCTTCTGAGGAAAATGACACGAAGATGGAAGAAATTCAGAAGAACAGATCTAGCCTTGAAGAAAATTTAACAGCTGAAAGGTGATTTTTTGTTTTACCATTGGGTTTAAGTGCATATTTCAAAGTATGGGGTATATTTTCGAAAAAAGTTATTAGGTACTAAAGTGAAAGATTTTCCTTTCTTCTCTCAGGGAGAAGATTCAGGAAAGCAAGAAGGCATTAAAGGAGCTTGAGACATTGCATAATAAGTATATGAAGAGACAAGAGGTCTGTTTAGTTTGTCTAATCTTAACAAGTAACTAGTTTTTCACATAATTAACTAGTCTATTTTGTTCCACATAATTAACTAGTTTTTCAATACAATTGGCCTGTATATTTTACTTGCCTTTTGTTTGCATTGCTTAAAGGAACTAGACACCGTACTTAAACGGTGCAAGGATGAATTCAAGGAATTTGAGCGTCAGGATGTGAAACACCGAGAAGATTTAAAACATGTTAAACAAAAGATCAAGAAAATGGACGAGAAGGTTGAAAAGGTAAGATATTGAGAGGTTTTTTTATTTTTTTGGAAAGGGTATCCCAGGCACAGCCCGGACTAATCCCTGACAATTTTGAAACTTAAAGATGTCTTATCAATGTTGAGGACGCCTGGGATCGAACCCTGGGTAGATGGGATATTCCACCACATCACCCAGGGCGATCAACCACTGTGCTACAACCTGATTGACTTGAAAGGGGTTTTTTACTCCCCATAAATCTTCTTTTTAACAACAATCTTCTTTCTAACAATAATCTTCTTTTTCTTCTGCTTTAGGATTCAACAAAGATTACAGATATCACAAGGCAGTCTGAAGAGTCTACTAATCTAATCCCGAAACTAGAGGAAGAGATTCCTAAACTGCAAAAGAACTTGTTGGATGAGGAAAAAATATTGGAGGAAATTATGGAAAGCTCCAAAGGTATATTCTTATGTTTGCACACGCGTTGGATATGGAAACATAGGGGCTGTTTGGTCGATTTTCCATTAAGGGGCTGTTTGGCAGTTGCTGAATGGTGATGATTAAGTGGTCAGAATGATTAAGAGGCTCTTATGATATAGTGCAAAATGAAATATGGTTGTTTGGTAATTGTTTAGAATTAAAAAGGGTGCTGAATGGTTAAGGGAGGCCGAAGATACAAAATCATGAAGAGGGTTTTAGAAACATTAAGAGGTAATTTTTTTTGCCAAACAAGATTCACCTTTTAGCGATTCAGAGGTTGCCTCTTAATTGAACTATTAAGAGGTAAACAAACAGCCCCTGAGTCCTGTATGGATAAAGTTGTCTGTGTGGATTAATCTGTCTGTATAGATTGGAAAGGTTTTTGTTTGAGAGGGTTTTTCATAGATGGGAGGAGCTTATTTTTTAATTTAGAGGGGCAGTTGGAAAACTTGTCTGTCTGCATAAAGCTCCCCCCTAAAAGCTTATTGAATAAGCCACTTTCTATATCATTAAGTCACTACCAAACAATCATGTATAGCTGACCGAATAAGCTGCGAGTCTCGTTAAGCTCATTAAGCTACTAACAAACAGGCCCATAGTCATGTTATTATTTGATGTTCTTCTGTTCCATTATTAGCAAGTGCATATAAAATTTGGATAATAATTTGGCAGCTGATTTAGCAATTGGTGTTTCCACTTTATAGCTAACTAATATTGTTTTGTTGAATGATATCTATTCTTTTACTTCCCTCAAACAGTTGAAACTGAGGCATTTCGTACTGAGGTTGCTAAGGTTCGTGCTGAACTCAAACCTTGGGAAAAACAACTGATTGAGCACCAAGGAAAGCTTGAAGTCGCATCTACTGAAAAGAAACTTCTCTCTGAGAAGGTGAGAAAAATTTCTTGAACTTTTTTGTTTAAAAAGTAAAATCCATTGTAACTATGCGTTGTTAGAGAAGTAATTAGCCAATCTCTTGTTGATCTTGATATCCACCTGAACAAATATTTTAACATAAAAGTAAATAAATACTTCGTCCGTCCCAAAATGAGTGTTCACAATGAAAAATGCACATAGTTTTGGAAAAGTGTAATTATTACACTTTTGATGAACTAATGACAGTTTTACCTAGATTTGTTTTTTACTTCGTTTCCAAGTTTGGATATTGTAAATGATTGGCTGCAATTCTCGACTATTTCAGCATGAAGCTGGTTGTTCGGCATATGTAGATGCTCAAGAACAATTGAATGACTTACAAAAGAGAATCGAAACAAAGACTTCAAGCATAAAGGAAATGGAAACTAAGTTAGAGAAAAACAAGCTTGAATCATCCAAAGCTCGTAAAGTGGAACAGGTATGTGTCCTCACCATAAAAAGTGCTCATATTTATGTCTCTTTTCCGATATTATTATTATTCAACCTCTACTCTTTTTGTGAAATAGCAAATTAGTTAAAAATTTAAAATCACTTTGCGGTTTGCAGGAATGTCTAAAAGAACAAGAAACACTGATGCCTCTTGAACAAGCTGCGAGACAGAAAGTCACAGAGCTAAAGTCTGTCATGGAAACAGAAAGGAATCAGGGATCTGTTCTGAGAGCAATATTGCAAGCAAAAGCTTCGAATGCAATAGAGGGAATCTATGGAAGGATGGGGGACTTGGGTGCGATTGATGGTAATGTTTATTTTTTGGCTCTTGTACTCCCTCCGTCCCAAATTAAGTGTCCACCTTTCTATTTTAGTTTGTCCCAAAATAAGTGACCACTTTCAAAAGTAATTTTCACTTTACCATTCTACCTTTAATTATGAAATTCAGAAAGTTTCTCTTTCTGTTATTAAGGGTAAAAGTGTCATTCAGTTATTTAAGAAGTGTAATAATTAAAGATTCCTAAAACTGTGTGCCATTTTTATTGTGGACATTTATAAGAGCGTGTGGAAGGATGCCATTAATGTCTCAGAATATAGGGGTGGTCACCTCTTTATGTTTGCTATTGGGTTTCATCTATTAGTGATTTTAGCCTTCCCAAGTAAAAGCCTTTGTTTTATCAACATTTGATCAAAAATGGTGTTTTCAGGATGTTTAGAAGCATCTTACCATTTATATTAGTAATGTATCCCCAAAATGATTTTTTAGTTACTCCAAACTGATTTGTGTTTTTCTTCCTCTCATCTCTGTGTTTAGAAGTTCCATAATCACGTTCCGTATTTCTGGTTTTCTGTTTAGATATTTGCCTCCACAATCTTGACTCTTGAGAGTCTGTTATATTCCTATTTTTTACTTGAATTCTCTTTGCAGGGAAGTATGATGTGGCCATTTCAACAGCATGTGCTGGACTTGATTATATTGTAGTGGAAACAACTGCAGCAGCACAAGCATGTGTTGACATGCTTCGCAAGAATAACCTTGGGGTTGCGACCTTTATGATATTGGTAAATTTTTTTTGTATAATAAACTATCAATGTCGCTGCTTTTACATGTTCAAATCTTGTGAATTTCTCGCTTGGCATTTTGATTTTGTTTTCATGTTAACTATTACAACCATTAATTATTTTGTGTTTTCTTATGTCATTTTGACCATTATGCTTTGTGCAGGAAAAACAAGTTGATCATATGTCTAGAATGAAGGAAAAAGTAAGCACTCCAGAGGGTGTGCCACGTCTCTTTGATCTGATCAAGGTGCAAGATGAAAGAATGAAACTTGCTTTTTTTGCAGCAATGGGGAACACTGTTGTCGCCAAGGATATTGATCAGGTATTTATCTTGTTTAAACTAAAAGGTAGATATAAGAAATAACAAGTTATTTTTTCTTATAAATGAAATGATCATTTTCTAGTAGACCCTAACACAAACGAAGAGGTCCTAATCTTATAGTAATACGTTTGAAAAATTGGAAGTCATATAAGATTTAGTTGCTGTTTACCTACAGCTTAATGAGCTTAATAGTCTGAGTGGCTTATTCACAAAGTCAAAGATGAGCGTTTCTTTATTACTTAATCGTTATGCCATTAAGGCAAAATGGTTTTATGGAATAAGCCAGGGTTCTTCACTTGTCCCCAATAAGCTATCTCAAATAACTACCAAAAATGCCCTAGAAATAATTCAACCCCCTCTCTTTGCCTCCTTCAAACCCATCAGTCGCCTGTTCCCTAGACATACAACTTAACCCGTAGAGGGCTTAGGGGTTGTTTACTTACAGCTTAATGAGCTTAAAGGTCTATGTGGCTTATTCAATCAGCCATACATGAGTGTTTCTTTACGGCTTATTTGTTAAGCCATAAAGCTCCTCACTTGTCCCCATTAAGACACCCCAAACAAATTGTTGGAAGAAGAGGTTTTACCAAACATAAACATGCAACGGAAGCTTATAAACAAAAAAAACTTTCTTCTTCTAAGAGAGGATCCATTGTACAAGAGTTACTAGCAACTTAAAAATGAAGTTATAAAAACATACCCTTGATGACTTTGGAGGATCCAAAGGAGAATCCCTCTATCAAGTGCACACACCAAGGTCCAAGTTTGTTGCAAGAAATCCTTCTCACTAAGAACCCTTTTGAGAGAAAGAAGAAGTATATCTTTTAAAGCTTTTTGAGAAGAAAGTTCTTCTCACTTTTGCATGCAACACACACTTGTGTGTGTGTGTGTGGTCGTAGGTTAGAGAGTGAGAGAGAGGGGAGGGATTGATTTTTTCCTTTTAGAGAGGATAAAAGGTGGAGTGTAAGACTCCATCATCATTGCTTCTAGAACATGCAAAAGACAATGATTACACCTTTTAAAATTGGTTTCCTCTATTTTACAAAATGGTCCCTCAAATTTTCCTCTAGTTTCTAGTTAAACCATCACTTATGATGTTTAACAAACTTTCCCCTCCAACCAAATAATTCTTGCAATTTTAGTTTGGACTTTGTGTGCGACCGAATAGGACAATGCCAATATTTGATTATATTGTGTCAATGGGCATATCTCCAACAGACTCCTACTTGCACTTGACACAATAAATATATAATGGCACATGTGTGTCATTCAAGACACTATTTCTGTAATCAAAACCAGAAGGTATGAAACAGTCCTAAAGGTAAGTGATCAGTTATCCTTTTGTTCTAGATATCCATATGAACGCGAGACATGGTATGTTTGTCAATCTTCAGACCGTTCAATATTATATTTCTCAATAGAGATTTGTGGTGACCTAAAATAGACTGCAAAATTGATCCAATATCAATTCAGTCTGAGTATGGCCATACATTTAAGTGTCAGCACCAAATCATTGAGGGGCCCAAGGATATCACTTTTACAATGAGGCAAAAGGAACAAATTGCTTTGACTACATAGACCTCCCCACTAATCATGTTATATTTGATCAGTCCCTTTATGGTTGCCAGTTACGGACAACGTTGGAGAATGGTCAAAATATAACCGACTTCGTGTCAGGAGTCTCATGCATCTCCACTCTAGGATAAAATATATTACCATCTTAGAATTACTTGTGACAGAACCTATGAAGTAATCTCTAAGTGTTGGTCGCTCCAAAACTTGATCTCTATCAAGTTCACATGAGTGTAGTTGCATCCAATGCTATATCCATCTCTATGGATAATCAACTCACACCTCATATCAATCTTAATTTATTACTCCCTTCCTTTGGAGAATAAACGACTGTGGAGATTTTTGAATAAACTAGTATTCAAGGAAGTTTATAAACATGCAAAATAGAACACAATGATACACCAATGAAATGATTGCTCCAAGCATATACTATGATCTCAACATAATAATCATCATATCATTTGAAAATGTAGACTGTTTAAGTTCTGAAGTTTCAAATCAACTAAAATACAGTCAAGCTAAATCGCTAATAACTCTAATGCTTATAGACCTAGTATGAGCATCATGTTTGGTCTATGGCAAGGGCTTGGAGAATGGATCAGCCAAGTTCTTACTCGAGTCAACTCTACTAATGATAATGTCTTTATCTTCGACAACCATCCGAACGTAATGAAATTTCCTGAGTATATGTCGTGTACGCTTGTGTGACCTGGGTTCTTTAGCCAAGATGACTGCACCCTCGTTGTCACAGAAGATCTCTATGGGATCATGAATAGTGTGAACTACGCCAAGATCCCCAATGAATTTCTTCATCCACATGGCCTCTTTTGCAGCCTCATTAACTGCAATATACTCAACCTCTGTTGTCGAATCTGCTACGGTGCTCTGCTTGGAACTTCTCCAAGTGACCGCTCCACCATTTAGCAAAAACACGAATCCTGATTGCGAACAGGAATAATCTCTATCAGTTTGGAAGCTAGCATCTGTGTATCCTTTTACACATAGCTCTTCCTGGCCACCATAGACCAAGAACATGTCTTTTGTCCTTCTCAGGTACTTGAGAATGTTCTTGACTGCTATCCAATGGGCTTCGCCAGGATTGGTTTGATATCTACTCGTCATGCTCAAGGCATATGATACATCAGGCCTAGTACAAATCATGGCATACATGATCGATCCCACAACCGAAGCATATGGAACTCGACTCATCCTGTCTAATTCCTCAGCGGAATTAGGACACTAGGACACTGAGACTTGCTCAGTGCCATGCCATGCTGCATAGGCAAGAACCCCTTCTTGGAGTCTTGCATCTTGAATTTCTTCAAGATCTTATCTATGTAGGTACTTTGGCTTAACCCAATGAGCCTCCTGGATCTATCTCTATAGATCTTGATGCCTAATATGTATGCCGCATCTCCCATGTATTTCATGGAAAACTAGCCAAGTTTTGACACTTCGCAGTGTTGGGACATCGTTTCCCATGAGTAGTATGTCATCGACATACAATACAAGAAAGACCACGGTATTCCCACTAGTTCTGACATAGACGCATGGTTCATATTCACTTCTAATAAAACCAAATTCCTTGATTTTCTCATCAAAATAAAGATTCCAGCTACGAGATGCTTGTTTGAGTCCATAAATGGACTTCTGAAGCTTACACACTCTATTTGGATGCTTAGGATGTACAAAACCCTCAGGTTGTGTCATAAACACATCCTCAGTAAGCTTTCCATTAAGGAAGGTGGTTTTTACGTCCATTTGCCATATCTCATAATCATGAAATGCTGCTATGGCAATCAGTATCCTAATAGATTTTAACATAGCAACTGGTGAGAAAGTTTCATCATAGTCTACACCATGAGTTTGCGTGTAACCCTTTGCCACCAATCTAGCTTTATATGTGTGTAGTTTCCCATCCATGTCGGTCTTCTTCTTGAAGACCCATTTACACCCAACTGTTTTAAGGCCAGGCGTTTGATCAACCAAGTCCCAAACTTGATTATCATACATGGATTGGATCTCGCTTTCCATAGCCTCCTTCCATTAACAGACTCTGGGCCTGCCATGGTAGGTTCATCAAGATCTACCAGTGACTCATCACCATCAGAAATGAGTAAACCATATCTTTCAGGTGCCTGACGTACTCTATAAGACCTGCGAACAGGTGGTGGGTGGCTGAATGTCAGGTTCTCCATCATATTGAGGTTGTACAACCTCTTGATGGTTACTAGTGCCAACATTGGATTCCATGTTGGTTGATTCTTGAACTTCTTCAAGATCAATTCGGCTCCCACTGGCCTCTTTGGACATTAGCTCCCTTTCTAGCAACAAAAACTTTGTTTTTAGAAGGTTTGTAAAAAAGTATCCAAAAGATATAGTAGGATATCCAACAAAATAACACTTCTCTGATCTGGGCTCTAACTTGTCTTGAGATTCACGACGAACGTAAGCCTCGCAACCCCAAATTTTTAAATATGCTAGTGAAGGGACTCTTCCACTCCATATTTCAGATGGTGTTTTGGAAACCTTCTTGGTTGGAACGAGGTTAAGGATTTTTGCTGCAGTCTCTAAGGCATAACCCCAGAAACTGATTGGAAGCGTAGTGCGACTCATCATGCAGCGAACCATATCTAACAATGTTCGGTTTCTCCTCTCGGACACACCATTATGTTGTGGTGTCCCGACTGGAGTTAACTGTGAGATAATTCCACAATTTCTTAGATGATCGCTGAATTCTAGACTAAGATACTCACGATCTCCATCAGATCTAAGGATCTTAATCCTTTTGTTTAGTTGATTCTCCACTTCGTTCTGGATCAGACTTATGTTTAATCAAATAAACATATCCATATCTACTGAAATCATCAGTAAATGTAACGAAGTACCTTTCGCCATGTCTTGTGGCTGATCTGAACGGTCCACACACATCAGTGTGTATAAGGTCCAACAAATCTTTGCCTCGTTCACAGCTTCCTGTGAATGATGCTTTAGTCATCTTCCTAGTAAACAAGATTCGCATTCATCATAAGATGCATGATCAAATGATTCCAAAATCCCATCCGCTTGGAGTTTGGCGATGCGCTTCTTGTTAATGTGGCCAAGACGACAGTGCCACAGATATGTCTTATCCAAACCATTTTTGGATGAAGTCGAATCAACATTAAGGATTGAACTATTATTGTTTCTTAAGCTGATGTTGGTTTCATAGATCCTATTGCAAGGACTAGCTTTAAAATAAAGTAACTCATTTTTAAACACAAATATTGATCCATCATCAAGTACGAAATTAAAACCATCATCATACAATGTTTTAAAAGAAATAATGTTTTTGGCCATTTCGGCCGAGTAGCAAACATTCAATAACACCACAGACAGATCAGATTCAAAAGTAAGCTCATAATTCCCAATCCTATCAACTGGAGCAACTTGCTTGTTCCCCATGATTAGGTCGAGCTTTCCGCGTCTTAGCTTCCTACTTCTTTTTAGTCCCTGCACATCAGTACAAATGTGAGTACCACATCCTGTGTCCAATACCCAGGAATTAGAAGCAGAAGTGCTGTGGAGTTCAATCATATACATACCTGAAGGTTCGGCCACACCTTTGGCCTTGAGCTCTTTCAGCTCCTTCAGGTATTTCGGACAGCTATGCCTCCAGTGTCCTTTCTCCCCGCAGTGGAAACATGTTGCATCCTCAGGAGTTTTCGTCTGAGGAATCACAGAGTTAGCCTTACCCTTACCCTTGCTTTTGGGCTTGTAGTTGGATTGACCAACTTTCTCCTTCGCTTTGCCTTTGGGGGGTTTGGCTTCTTCTTCTTGACTCCTCCTTCCCTGATGGCCAATACGGGAGCAGCAGGTTTAGCTTTGGCCATGTTAGACTCGGCGGTCTTCAACATGTTTTCGCTTGAGGAATCACAGAGTTAGCCTTACCCTTACCCTTGCTTTTGGGCTTGTAGTTGGATTGACCAACTTTCTCCTTCGCTTTGCCTTTGGGGGGGTTTGGCTTCTTCTTCTTGACTCCTCCTTCCCTGATGGCCAATACGGGAGCAGCAGGTTTAGCTTTGGCCATGTTAGACTCGGCGGTCTTCAGCATGCCATGGAGCTCCATGATGGTTTTCTCCATGTTCATATTGTAGTTCAGAATGAACGATTCATATAAACTAGTCAGCGAGTTTAGGATGAGATCCGTGGCAAGCTCCTGACTAAAGGGAAAACCAAGACGCTCCAGCTGGTCAATGTACGATTTCATTTTAAGAACGTGTACACTGACACTGCTTCCCGGGGCCATTTTGCAGCCCACCAGAGATCTGACTGTGTCAAATCGTTCTTGCCTGGCCTGCTGTTGGAACATGTCCTTCAGCCGGTTAAGCATGTCATACGCCTCAAGGCTCTCCATACCCTTTTGGAGTTCAGGTGCCATGGTCGCTAACATGAGGCAAGCGACCTCGTTTGATTCGGTCCGGCGTTTTTCGTACTCTTCCCGAATCGCCCGAGATGCTCCGGTTGGTGGTGCCTCAGGGAGGGGTTCCTCTATGGCTCTCTGCTTCATTTCCATCCTGAGTGCGATTCTCAGGTTGCGAAGCCAGTCTATGAAGTTCAAGCTCGTGAGCTTGTCCTTCTCGAGGAGCCCTTTTAGACAAAAGTTTGAAATCGATGAATTCGTGTTGTTGTTTGACATCTATCAAAGTAGAAAAATATATTTTAGTGATCTGAATTAAATAATCCTTGTTATAATAATTACCCAAACGTTTAAATAAACAATTATTTTTAACAAGGCTAAGATCCATATTTCACTTCTTAGCTACGGCAGGTATGCCGCGGATCGCAACTAGAAGCTATTTAGGTAGGTAACCATTTTACCAATTCCATTCTCTATGAAACTCTTAGATCCTTGCGGGATTCGTTGATATCCATTATATCATTTGGCATGTTTAATCCCTTCAACGCTAATCCTTTCTCGCGACGGGTATGCCGCGGATCACAAGTCTAGATTGTAAATCGTCCATGATAAAACACGTGACATTCAGCCCAAGACTCTCGGGTTTCGCGAATTTCACATCATCATCCCTAATGTCTAACCGACGTGTTGGCTTTAGCACTTCCCACGCCGAAAGACGATTAGTTCAAATGTGTGTTTTAGTCATGGGTAGCGTTTGATTTACTTAAAAAAACGGGTTTTTGTTTTTCTAGTTAAAACATTTTAACTTTCCTTTTAGCAAAATTTTGTTTTATACCATTTTAAAACAATTTTTACATTTTTGCTAAAATTCATTTGCTTGTTTAGTTTTGTTAACCCATTAACGAAACTTTGTGATTCTTTACTTATTTTAAAATTAATTTTCTAGCATGCAAGGCCTAGACAAATTCATAAAATAATAAAGCAACCACAACAAGCAAAAATGGTAACAATGCCTCAAATCCTATGCGTTTTTCGGTGAGCCAACAAACGAAAAAACATGGTCAATCTAGGGACATATTGAAAAAGAATTGACCGGCTCCAACTAAACTCGCCATCACCATTTGATGCTCGGATGGACCGCCTCCAAAACGTCATTCTTCATAACTCCCTTTTGGTTGCACCGTCTTCGATTTACAATTATTGGAAAAATAAATTCTTATTCTACTATATGCTATTTTTACAAATACATAAAATTAGAAACGACACGTAGGTCGCATATACATTTACATAACATGAATGAAACGACATGCAAATCGCGCAAATTATTACAAACCAATAATAAATCGAATATTAACTAACCATCACAATCACATGGGTCAAGAGAGACACTTGTTACCGGATCCATACAAACACAAATATGAACCAAAACAAGGAGTGCCAAAATCCTTGTAAGCCATATTTTGATAAAGATTGATTTAAACATACACTTTTGGCACTTAAATAAAATCAATCTTTGTTTATATGTTTCTATGCCATCGAATTTTTTTTTGACAACATAAACACACAAACACACTTTTATGTTTTGTAAGTATGGTTTTCATGCCAAAACCATCCAAAGAACAACATGCAAGTGAATCAAAATATTTTGGGAATACAAAACCAAAATCCACACTTTATGGAAAAAGCAACTTTTTCTTTTATTTGACAAATACTAGTTTTGTAAAACAAGATTTTCAAGACTTTAATTTATTTATCCCTCTTTGATTTATTTTATATCTAAACAAAATAAAACTCTTGATATTTTTAGATCCATCACAAAATTCCGAAATTTTTAATCTTTATAAATATTGGACCATGACATAAAAAAACTTTTGTTTTTCATCATGCATGTCAAAATCGAAGGTCCAAGAGGGAGGAAAAATAAAACTTAAAACTTGAAAAACCTTAGAAATCCTTTTGCATGTTCTTTACACATCTTTTCCCGGAAAATGTGTACAAAACATCCAACAACGATTTCTTAAAGAAAAAGATGAGAAAGTGCTATAACCTTGTACAAGTGGCTCTGATACCACTGACTGTTGGAAGAAGATGTTTTACCAAACATAAACATGCAACGGAAGCTTATAAACAAAAAAAAACTTTCTTCTTCTAAGAGAGGATCCATTGTACAAGAGTTACTAGCAACTTAAAAATGAAGTTATAAAAACATACCCTTGATGACTTTGGAGGATCCAAAGGAGAATCCCTCTATCAAGTGCACACACCAAGGTCTAAGTTTGTTGCAAGAAATCTTTCTCACCAAGAACTCTTTTGAGAGAAAGAAGAAGTATATCTTTTAAGGCTTTTTGAGAAGAAAGTTCTTCTCACTTTTGCATGCAACACACACTTGTGTGTGTGTGTGGCCGTAGGTTAGAGAGTGAGAGAGAGGGGAGGGATTGATTTTTTCCTTTTAGAGAGGATAAAAGGTGGAGTGTAAGACTCTCCATCATCATTGCTTCTAGAACATGCAAAAGACAATGATTACACCTTTTAAAATTGGTTTCCTCTATTTTACAAAATGGTCCCTCAAATTTTCCTCTAGTTTCTAGTTAAACCATCACTTATGATGTTTAACAAACTTTCCCCTCTAACCAAATAATTCTTTCAATTTTAGTTTAGACTGTGTGCGACCGAATAGGACAATGCCAATATTTAATTATTTTGTGTGAATGGACATATCTCCAACAAATTAATACCAGAAATGCCTAGAAAGAGTCCAACCGTTTCTCTTTGCCTCCCCCAAACCTCTTGGTCTTCCATCTCTCAGGCGGACATATTTATCCGGACAAGAAACTTAACCTATACAAAGCTTAAAATAAAATAGTAAAAGTAAACAGCCCCTTAGTTCATACTATTTGATCTCTCTTTCAAATTTACAACACTCCCTCTCTCAATGTATCTATGCACGTTCGTTTTTTTGGCGAGGTTATATGCCCAATTATTTGTTTTGTAGAAAAGTGAGGAATATATTTTGGATGTAATGGTAGCCATTGCTTTTATTTCTATATCTTTTTAGGCAACACGTATTGCATATGGTGGGAATAAAGAATTTCGGCGTGTTGTTACACTTGATGGTGCTCTTTTTGAGAAATCTGGGACTATGAGTGGTGGTGGAAATAAACCACGTGGGGGTAAAATGGGAACTTCCATCAAAGCCACTAGCGTCTCTGGAGAAACAGTTGCCGAAGCTGAAAATGAGCTCGCTCACATGGCGGAAAAATTAAGCAATTTAAGGCAACAGATTTCTGAAGTAGTCAGGCATTACAAGGATTTGGAAAAAACAACCACACATCTTGAAATGGAGTTGGCTAAAAGCCAAAAAGAGGTAAAGGTTTCAATTTACGATTTGGTCTTTTTATTATCTGGTTTTCTGATGAGTTATAGTTAATATATTATATATAACATGGCAGATTGAAAGTTTAAATTCACAACATGAATATCTTGCAAAACAACTTGACTCCCTAAAGGCTGCAGCAAACCCGAGTAAAGCTGAACTTAGTCGACTTAAAGAGCTCGCGAAAATTATAGCAGAAGAAGAAAATGAGATTAAAAGGTTGACCGAAGGGTCAAAGCAGCTGAAGGAGAAGGTTGGTAATGGTATCTTTAACTGTTTTTAGTCGTTTAAGTGTTTGATTAACTAAAAGCTTAAAAATACTACTAGGTGTTGGAACTTCAAAGTAAAATAGAGAATGCAGGTGGTGAAAGGTTGAAAAGCCAAAAGGCTAAAGTTAACAAGATCCAAAATGTAAGTATATCTTTATGTACAAGAGCTGAATGAATTAATACTAGTATGTGCTGATGTTGTTTCTCTCATTAGGACATTGATAAAAACAGCACGGAGATTAATCGGCACAAAGTTCAAATAGAGACGGGCCAGAAGTTGTTGAAAAAACTAACGAATGGGATTGATGAATCAAAGAATGAGAAAGAAAGGCTTGTTGCACAGAAGGAAAAGTTGCTTAACACGTTTAAAGAGATTGAGCAGAAAGCTTTCAAGGTTCAGGATGATTATAAGAAGACAGAAGAGGTTAAATATTTACTGCTGACTTTTATTGAGTCAACCATCGGGTTAAATTTCTCATCCTTCTTTTTTTGTTTTGTTAGCTGATAGATCAACACAAGGACGTGCTTGGAAAAGCAAAATCTGATTATGAAAAGTTGAAGAAGACTGTAGACGAGTTGCGAGCATCTGAGGTTTTAGAGAACTAAACACTCACTCTTTTCTTTATCATTCCTTGGGGGGGATTCTTAAAGCATTCACAATGGTAGGACTTTTTCATCGGAGATTTTTCTCAAAAAGTGGGACCCACATGTGAAAAAACAAGCTAAAAGTTGGCTTTTCTTGTTGAGAGTTTTTTCACAAGCTTAAGTGGCCAAAAAGCTCTCTAAAAAGCTCCATTATCACCCCTTTTATTGGGGGGGGGGGGGGGAATTCTTGAAGCATCCACAATGGTAGGACTTTTTCATTGGAGATTTTTCTCAAAAATTGGACCTACATGGAAAAGCAAGCTAACAGATGGATTTTCTTGTTAGGAGTTTTTTTTCTTCACAAGCTTAAGTGACCAAAAAACTCTCTAAAAAGCTCCATCGTGGATGCTCTTGCTCTTGTTAATCTATGTGACATTATGTAATATAATGCGTTACTACCGGAAAACAGGTTGATGCTGACTATAAGTTACAAGACATGATGAAGATGTTCAAAGAGCTGGAAATGAAGGCAAAAGGATACAGGAAAAAGCTTGAGGATCTGAATAACGCTCTTTCAAAGCATATGGAACAGTAAGGGGAAGTTTTGTTGGTTTTTCATTAAGTCTTGTATGGATAAAACTCTTTGTGTAGATTGAGATTTTTTTTGTTTGGGAGGGGTTTTTCATAGATGGAGGGAGCGTGTTTTTTAATTGGGAGGGGATGGTTTGAAAAAAAACTGGCTTTCTGCATAAAGCTTTCTCCTAAAAGCTTACTGAATAAGCCACTTTTTATATGATATATATCATTAAGCCACTACCAAACAATCATGTATAGCTGACCGAATAAACCGAGAGCCCCATTAAGCTCATTAAGCTGCTGACAAATGGACCCTACGTCTTGCTCTATATATCAAGAATGCAACTTGAATATTTTTTTTTCACTTATGGTGGCAGAATCAAGAAAGATCTAGTGGACCCTGAAAAGCTTCAAGCCACACTGGGAGATGAATCCTTTGCTGCCAAGGGCTGTGATCTAAAAAGGGCACTAGAAACGGTGGCTCTACTTGAAGCACAAATGAAAGAAATGAATCCTAATCTTGATTCGATCTCTGAGTAAGAAATTCCGTTCATAAGTTGGTCAGTTTGTTAGTTACATTTTTAGTTTTCGTTGTGTAATTGGTTATCTTTACAGTTACCGCAAAAAAGTATCCATATACAATGAGCGGGTAGAGGAGCTTAACTTGGTAACCAATGAACGTGATGAGACAAAAAGGCAATATGATGAATGGAGAAAGAAAAGGTAAGTTCATCTTTTCCCGTATGCTTCTCTCTCAATATAAGGGGTAAAGTTGACTTTTTGTTATTCTTATACACCAATTTGGTTTCGTTTTCTAGGCTAGATGAGTTCATGGCAGGGTTTAATACCATATCGCTGAAGTTGAAGGAAATGTACCAGGTTCGTTAAATATAACAATGTTCCATATGCATGCACACATTATTTTGTAAGGCATGGGTTTTTTTTAAACAAATTACTTGGGGGATAATGATAATTATTAAATAAACGTTAAAAGGGAAATATAAAAACTAAAACCCTAAATAGGTAGATCCTTACTATCAATCTTTCTACAGATGATCACTCTTGGAGGTGATGCGGAGCTCGAGTTGGTGGATTCGTTAGATCCTTTTTCGGAAGGTGTTGTCTTTAGTGTTAGGCCTCCAAAGAAGAGTTGGAAAAACATCGCAAATTTATCAGGAGGCGAAAAGGTATCTCAACAAATATGTCGTTTGCTTCCATCTTTTCTTTTTCTTACACGATTGAATTTTGTGATATCTGATCAATATTCTTAATTTGTATCAAAAATACCGTTTTCATTCCAGACACTCAGCTCACTAGCTCTTGTTTTCGCACTGCACCATTACAAACCAACGCCACTCTATGTTATGGATGAAATTGATGCTGCTTTGGGTAGGTTTTTTTGGAAGATTGGTGACTCCATTTATATTGAAGTTGTGATTGCTTTCGAACTGTATATTTAACTGATCTTCGTTTCGGTTGATAGATTTTAAAAATGTTTCAATTGTGGGGCATTATGTTAAAGACCGTACGAAGGATGCACAGTTTATCATCATCAGGTAAATTTGATTTCATTTTGCTTTTCTGATTGAATTTTATTCCTTACTACATTAATTACCAATATTGAAAATAAAATATATTTATCATTTAATAACAAATGTATACATATAAACACACACATATATATTAATGCACACACTATATACATATATTAAATAAATTAAGAAAATAATTTTGGGTTGGATTAGGGGTAAAATTTCAATCTCTACATTTGACCCTCCCCAGACCCATCTCCGATGGGATATACTGGGCTTGTTTGGTTTGGTATTAATTGCAATTTATCATTGCAGTTTGAGAAACAACATGTTTGAGTTGGCTGATCGACTTGTGGGGATTTACAAAACCGATAATTGCACCAAGAGCATCACCATCAATCCAGGAAGTTTTGTTGTTAGCGAAAAAGTTGCTTAAACTTACCTCTGGGATCGTTTTTCTTAATTTCGGTTTAAAATCTATCCCATGTTGTGTTTTATCTCTTAACCTAAGAATTCCTAGTTGTAAATGCCCTGTATATTTATGTTCACACATTATAGTCCGTCTTTCTAGGCTTAAGATTGAATCCCCTAGTATTTATTCTCAAACATATATAGTAATGAATGCAATGTGCTTGATTGCAGTTCTTTAAAATCACATGACAATCTTCTAGTCATTATATTATAACGGGTCCTTTGGTTATTAATCTCTATTGTATGTACACATGCGTAAAAGTAATTGAAAATGTTTCTGGTTTTTATTCACACGTGCATACCAGACAAATTACTTTTATGCACGTGTGCATACCATGCAAATGAATGGCTATTACGATGTTTCTTAGTTTTTCATTTTTGGTGGTTTTCTTTTGAATTTGACACTACAATGTATGCGTATACATAATCACGAATTTTTGACATGATTGAGGATGCCACTACTTAGAAGAATGTCAATTTCAATATGCCATACAAGCATGTTTAGAAACCCGTCAAAAGGTCATGGATTTAAAAAGCACTACTGATCTTGGTTTATTGACCGTTACACAGAACTAAGAGGATCATTGACCATAGCATGTTCATCGTTGCTCTTCGTTCTTCGAAATTTAAAAGAAGATAATGATTGAATTGGTTTATCCGTTGCACGGATAAAACTATAGCACACCGCCCCTGATATTGTTCCTGTTATTGGACCAATGATATACACCCAAATACCGTTATAGGTGTTGCTAGCTAACGCTGGTCCAATGGTGCGTGCGGGGTTCATTGATCCTCCTGAGATTGGACTGAAAAATAGATTTTATGCGGTTAGAACAATATTTGGCCGATTAAATAACGATTTTCGTCCTTGTGGTTTGTTAATAATTTTGATTTTCGTTCTTGTGGTTTAGAAATTGCAACTTTTGTCCTTCTGGTTTACAATGTGTCGTTATTTTAGTCCCTGGACTAATTCCTACCTTTTAAGTACAGGGGATCAAAATAGAAAATAATTTTAAACCACATGGACCGAAACAACAATACATTGTAAATCATAAGAATGAAAACCTCAATTTTTAAACCACAAGGACAAAAATCTGAATTTTTAACAAACCATAAGGACCAAAGGCGTAACTTACTCTATTTGGCCACTTAGAAACATTTTAGAGTGTTAGAAATTTACCCTGCTAAGATGGAAGTAATGCATACTGCTGATCCTACTGCTATCCCTGCTAGCTCTCCTACCTGCAAATAATTTAACTGTTTAATTTTGTCTAAGAATCGGATTTGTTTATAGATCTTACTCCCGTTGACCCAAAATTAGCGTGTGTTACTATCTGCTGACCGCCTCTTACCCGGTAAGAGGTCACCAACACACTCTGACCCACAAATATGCTTACGTGGTAAGGAATGTGTGGCTTTCTGACTCGGTTAGTGCTTTAGTTAGTTATTAGTGCTTACCCAGACCGAGCCTTTTACCTATGGCACTCTTACTGGTATAGCGCTTACCCAATTTGTGTTGGTGGACAGTTCTTAAGGGGTCGTTTACTGAATGTTTACTAGGTAAATTGCTTACCATGTGTCACTTATTTACCGTCCCGGATGAGCATGACAAGGATCGAGAATCTTACGAGGTATAGTAAGGACCAAGAATTTTACCCAATTAACAACCTTTCGGGTAATAGACGCTTGCCAACAATCCCTATTGATTGCTGAGAATGTTACCCAATAAGGTAGGTGGCGGTGGTGATTTTTGCCTGTAAGTGCTTACCTGGTAAGCTTTTGGTAAATGGCCCCCAAGTGTCCACACAGTTATTTTAGGTTGTTCCAAAATAAGTCAACTTTCAAAAGTAAGGGGCTGTTTACTTACAGCTTAATAAGTTAATTGGTCTGGGCAACTTATAAGCTCAACTATACATTTATAGTTGAGTGTTCCTTTACGACTTAATCATTAAGCCACTAAGCTAAAATGGCTATATGGAATAAGCCAGGACCCCTCACTTGTCCCCGTTATACCACCCAAACAAATTAATACCAGAAATGCACATAAATAATCCAATCCTCTCTCTTTGCCTCCCTCAAACCATTAGTATCCAGACGTTACAAAAAGTGTTTTCCTCATAGGATTTAAGTTTTATTTATAAAAATGCAAAAACTGACATGGTATGTAGGCGACATTCTTACTGCTTTAGAATCCGTGGCCACGGCGGAAGTGACAACCATCATTGTGAACGTTACGATGATTTCCATGATCAGAGCTTGTAAGTTTGTCCCTGTAGGTCTCGTTGTTCCCAAATTCTCTAGTGGATGTAACAGTATCCGTAGCGCAAATGAAGCCAATATGGATCCTGTTAACTGTGCTGCTGCATACACAGGGACCTGCATATACACGATGGTCAGTAAAACTTCGGGTTTACTATATACCGCTTGGGATTCTACCCCTTGAGGCAGAGGTAAGATCTGTATACATTATACGCTCCCCAGATCCTACTCCGTGTAGGATTCATTGGGTCCGTTTCTTTTTGTGATTCGGGGGCCGTTTGCCGACACAAATTAGGTAAATGCTAACTGGGTAAGAGTTAGGTCTAAGTCACACCGATCACTAAGAGCATCTCCAACTGCTATGTTAAAATATAGTGTTTAGTGATTTAGGATATAATTTTGGCTCCAATAGCTATGCTATACCATATGCTAAAATATAGAAAAAAAGAGGGTAGAAATCTCCAAATTTGAAGAAATCTTTAAAACTCCATATTTAAGAGAAGAAATAATATTTAATTTTGTTCTCACCGATAGGAGACATTGAAATAAGTGAGAAATAATATTTTTAATAATACAGTTAATGATAGAATTGCTAAAATAGAATAGTTTGTTGGAGTTTACACCATCGTTTGATAAATACATTTTAGTACTTACCCAAACCAAACCTTTTACTTAGACCACACTCTTAGTCGGTTACCACTTACCCAATTTTTTGGTGGTAAACATCTCTGACCGGGTAAGAGGTGGTAAACAGATTGTAAACAACCCTTTATTCACCCCTATGAAATAATTGAAGATATGCACCCAACTACCAGAAGGACCTGAGGTGGCCCAAATAAGACCATGCCTGGCATGGGTTCATGTCCCTGTCCTTTCACATTAACCACATGATCCTATAATGGTTCGAATCGGTTGAGCCGTATGGTGCTCGTTCGAGTCTAGTCGAGGTACCTGCTTCCACGGAAAATGCCCAACGACCGCGAATGCCGTAGTGACCGCCGGGTTCATGTGTGCACCCGAGATATGACCAACGGCGTGGATCATCACCGTCACAATAAGGCCGCCAACAATCGAGGCTCCAAGCCGAGAGACCGCGTGTTAATCACTTGTACTCAGGGCGGCTACACCACATGTCGTGAACACCAACAAGAAAGTCGCCACCACCTCCGCCACCACCTGTCTATAAAACACTGTGAAATCATCACGAAGATAATATGGAATATAATAACCACATGGTACCTTTACCTTTCGGAAGAAACCGGGAGGGTAATGGACTTGGAAAAATGCAACGATTTTGAGTCGGGTTTTTGGTGATTCCACCGTGATGATGGGAAACTCGATGTTGGCAATGTTTGAATGCGGTTTTGACATCGTTACGAACTTATGTTTATACGAAAAACGGCTGAAAAACTTGAAGTGAGAGCATATATGATATCTTCCAAGTACTTAAGGTTCCTACTTATAGCAAACTTTTTAAGGTTTCCATCTCCTGGAAAAAAAGAGTGGTAGTTGACTGATTTTTATATGAAACACATAATAACATACATCAACTTTAATCGGATATAACTTTTGAACCGGATAATAAAGTCCAAGACTATTCTCAATAGAGACCCTTGACAACGTGCTTGTACTTTGGTCCATCATCAGACCTAAAATGCCATGTTTGACAACGTATTCGTGGTTCGGTTGGGGTGGTTTAACCCCTCAAACCAAACCGCAAGTGGTGGTTTGTAAATTTTCAGACCGGACGGTTGGACATTAAGTGCCCAGACCGGTTAAATTGGACCATGGATTAGGCGATTTGGTCCGACCGATTTAGGCGGTTTGAGCCTTTTATCGGCTTTAAAGTTTAAACTTATTATGTGAGCAGCTCTTGAGTTGTCCATTTTAACAAAACAAAGTTTAACAAAAGTTTTTTGGTGTTCAAGAATGGGAACTTCATTGTAATGCCCTAACCATATATATATATATATATATATATATATATATAGGGTAAGGATCAAGGGAGAACCTTGAAAAAAGAAAGAACCGAAGAACCATGAAAAAACGGATGAAAAAATATATCAAAATGGATGTCAAATTAAAGATAATAAAATGATGAATTTTTTGGTGTAATTTGTTTCGCTTTAATTTCTGTCATACTTCGCCAATTTTGAATTTAAAAACAGAGGGTAAATACATTTTTTTATTAAAAAAATTGGTTATAACTACCTTTTAATTCATAACCATTGGATCATCTTAATCTAATGGCTTGGATGAGTTCTTCGGTTCTTTCATTTTTCCTTGTTCTCTCCCGATCCCATCCCTATATATATATATAGTTTCATTTGCCAACCGTACAAACCGTCGATTTCGTTGGTTAAGTTAATGAAATTTGTTCATGAGTTGTTTAATTTGATGAAATTGTTTCATATAATTTATTTCTCCAATGAAATTGTTTCATATATTTGTGTTTTTCATGTAAAAATGAAAAAGTTTCATCAGACTGAGAAAATACATGAAACAATTTCACTCGAATGAGAAAAATGCATTAACCTTCGTAAAAACGACAAATATATGATAAAATTTCGTCAAAAAAAGAATTATAAGAAACAATTTTATCAAATTAAACAACTTCATGAACCAATTTCATTAACTTAGCCAACGAAATCGATGGTTTGCAAAACTAGAGTGGTTTGCATTTAATCTCTCTCTCTCTCTCTCTCTCTCTCTCACACACACACACATATATACATATATATATATAGGGGTGGGTTCAAATAAAAACTCAAATTCAATTGTAAACGTGAGGACAAACCACAGCCGTTGATTAATAATCCGGTGAAGAGATCAGTGGCAAAAAAAAGCAGTGACAATTTTGTAAATAAGTTGAAAACTCTGTCCATGACTTAATGAATATTTAGCGCGCATGGGTAAAATTGGAAAAAAAATTATTCAGTCTGAATAAAATGTAATTATCCAGACTGAATAAAGGTAATTATTTTCGTCAGATTAGAATCAGCGCCTCCTTTGTTGATTTTTTATTTTCTTTTTTAATTAAAAAACTTTTACCCCCTTAAATTTTAAAATAAATTATCTCAAAAATTACTAACATTTTAATCAAACAAATTACATCAAAAAACGAGAATTTCGTGCTCTTCGATATGACATCCATCATGATATTTTTTTTTCGTTTTAACCGTTTTTACGTGAAATCGTGTATATGTGTTATATTCAGAGTGAATAATACAACATTCGGGATGAATAATATCTACATTTATTTGGACTGAGTATATAGAATTATTCAGACTGAATATATGGAATTATTCAGTCTGAATAATTCTATATATTCAGACTGAATAAAGATAGATATTCAAAACGTATAAATGTTTAAGTTTTGTTCTTTTTCATATCTACCTTTATTCAGTCTGAATAATTCTATATATTCAGACTGAATAAAGGTAGATATTCAAAACGAATAAATGTTTAAATTTTGTTCTTTTTTCATATCTACCTTTATTCAGTCTGAATAATTCTATATATTCAGTCTGAATAAATGTAGATATTATTCATCCAGAATGTTATATTATTCATTCTGAATATAACACATGTACACGATTTCACGTAAAAAACGGTTAAAACGAAAAAAAACTATATCAAGACATGAATAAGTTTATTCTTTTTTAATATCTACCTTTATTCAGTCTGAATAATTCCATATATTCAGTCTGAATAATTCTATATACTCAGTCTGAATAAATGTAGATATTATTCATCCCGAATGTTGTATTATTCACTCTGAATATAACACATATACACGATTTCACGTAAAAAACGGTTAAAACGAAAAAAAACTATATCATGATGGATGTCATATCGAAGAGCACGAAATTCTCGTTTTTTTGATGTAATTTGTTTGATTAAAATGTTAGTAATTTTTGAGATAATTTATTTTAAAATTTAAGGGGGTGAAAGTTTTTTAATTAAAAAAGAAAATAAAAAGTCAACAAAGGAGACGCTGATTCTAATCTTGACGAAAATACCCATACAGCTGAATTTTAGGAATGACTTAAATATGTCTGCGATCAATGGACGAGATTTGTCCTCACGTTTACAACTGAATTTGAGTTTTTAGATGAACTTTCCTATATATATATAATAGTATTTTTTAATAAATTTTGAAACATGTGATGCAAATTAGAGCATCTACACAAGTCTTACAAGACCCTTTGCAAGATGACATGACATGCCATGTGGCTTGCAAAGCCTTGCAAGACCACCCTCATCTTAATAAATTAGAAAGCTCTTTCACAAAATAGATATATTAAACAATAGCATTGTTTGGGTAAAATTTTACCAGTCTCGACCACGACCAAAATAGGGAGAACATTTATTACACTTCCTCACAATAAGGTAAAATCATAATACTTTATCCTCTGATCATAATTGAAATCGAAAGATATTCACCTCACGACACTCGACCATGACGTCGTCTAGTTCACACGATCGTCGTATGGAACCTCTCGACCTCGATCAACTAACATATGACATTACTTTTACCTTTTCAGTGTTTAAATGCAGGAATCAATGACATTGATGATCAACGGCCATAACCGACAGAGACGATTACGAGCATTGAATTCAACAACCGTTACGACCGTTGCCAAAGGTCTTTATGGAGTCATTCAAGGCGCCCGAAGACTAAAGCAAAGGCTAGAGTATCATTTCAGGGACATGACACATCATCTGACATCATCTTGAATCATCTGAACTCTCAAGAACTCTCAAGAACACTCGAAGCATAGAATACTCTCTCAAAAGATCGCTCACGACGCACGACTTTGGCATACGACACGTTGTTTTTATACACGACGCACCATTTTTTTACATTCGAAACACTTGTTACTTTACATTTAAAGTCTTTCTTTCATTTGTATTGTAATCTCTGTACGATCGACACCCGAAACACAAGGATATCGCCCCTGTTTGGCGACCATAGTGCAACGACGACATCATCATTGTCGTCCGCGGATTTTTTCCTCATTGAGGTTTTTCCCGCGTCACCAAATTCTTTGTCTCATTTATATTTCTGTCTTAATCGCATTGCTTTGTCGAAAGATTTCCATCTTTAGTTGTTAAGCTCCACAATCAACCTTAAGTTATCCTTCTGGACGATATTTGGCATTAACAAGCATTTTTAATTTAATTAATTAATTTATTAGTTTATTTAAACATTATTTTTTTTAAATATTTTTATTAAAATTTTTTACCCACACTTTATTTAAAAAAAATGATATTTTTGTGCAATGTTTTTTATTTAAACTACTAAATTAAAAGTATATTAATATAAAAATTACGAAAATACAAATACTAATAGATAAACGTTGCATGCTTTCAATATATCCATGTATTTTATTTGTTAATTAAATTATATTTACACACAATATAGTAAAAGAAAACAAAAGTAAAATTTTAGTTATCTATATTTTATAATTAATTTATTAGTTATATTATAATTATCTATATTATTTATATTATAATTTATTAATTTATTAATTTAGAAAGAAGTTTGGTCTTGCATGTGTGAAAGATGTTATTGGAAAGCTGATGTGACACTTTAGAAAAAAGTATGGTCTTGCAGGTGTGTGGATGGTCCTAGGTTTTATATGACATGGCGACAAGGTCAAATATCAAGCTTTAGGAATTAGGGGTCACGGGAAGACCACGACGTTTTTTAAGCCTTAACTTATGACGACAAATCTATATTATAATAATAATATTATATAAAAGAACATTTGTTCTTGTGCTATTGGTCAGTGAGTCAATAATAATAAACCATTTAAAATATGTTAGATATTAAAAACTATCAAATAACATATTAAAATTAGAGTGAATTGCATTTTTGGTCCCTAAGGTTATATGATTTTTTTGAAAGAGGGATCTGTACTTCAATATCTCAAGTTGTGGTCTCTCAAGTTTGAATTTTGCTTTGAAAGTGGGACCTGACTAGGGGTGAGCAACGGAACTGGGTACCCGCATTTGGAACCGGAACCGCGGCAGTTCCGGAACCGGAACCGATGTGATTGATTCTGGTTCCGGTTCCTAAAATACGGAACCGATTAAGACTGGTTCGGTTCTCATTTTTTTGGAACCGTTACCTGCTGGGTACCCACCGGGACCGGTTCCGGGACCGGGTACCCGGCCCCACTGGGTACCCAGAACCGGAACCGACGGGTACCCGGTATATTTTGACAAAAAAATATTTATATATTTATTAGTTATTAGATATAAATATTTAATAAACTAAAAAAATTAAAGGGAAATTAATTAAAATACCCCAAGTTTGACCAACTGTTACCGAAATACCCTAAATTTTTTCAACTTTGCAAAAATGCCCAAAATACCCGCGATGGGGTCCCGCGATCGCGGGATACGCTGACGTGGCACGTATTTTGGGGCCAAATGCCCCGCGAAGCCCCTCAACTTTGGCCGCGGTGCACTTTTGGTCCCTGCCCGCGATCGCAGCCCGCGATGGCCCAAAAAATTACAGTTTTGGTCCCTGAAAATTTACACTTTTGGTCCCTGAAAATTTACACTTTTGGTCCCTGTACTTATACGAATCTTGCATGCTTTTACTGTTTTTTTCCACAATTATTGTACTTTGAAGACCGATTTGTGGTTGAAATTCATTTGCATGTTTGAGATTTCATCCATAAATACCAGTAAGATGCAATTCACAATTCACACTTCCTCTTGCTTTCTTTCTTGATTTCTCTCTTGCTTTCTTTCTTTGAATTGTTTTCTCTCTTGATTTCTCTTCTCTCATTTAATCCACAAATGGCATCGTCATCAAACCCTAAGGCTACTCCTGAAAAAATGCCACCTCAAATCGAGGTCGCCATAGCAAAAAAGGAAAAGGAGATAGATGAACTAACAGAAGAGTGGAAAAAAATTACGGACAGGAAGGCAGTCCATTTGAGAAAGATCGAAGAGGAAGACAGGGAGATCAAAAGGATGAAAGGGGATATAAAAGCTAGGGAGGCTCGTGTTCGTCGAGAACAAGAAGCAATTCACCATATTCTGCAAGACTTCGCGATTATTCAAGCGAAGGTAAACGAGAAGCAAGCTTGGATTGATGAAACTAAATCAATTTTTAAGTAGGTGGTGGTTGTTTTAGTTGTTTTGTATTTTTTTTCTTGTTTTGTATTTTTTTTACCGTGTTGTTGTTTTGTATTTTTTGTTGTTGTTAATTTCTCTGAAAAGTAGTTTTTAAGCCGCTGAACCACGGTTAGGTTGGATACATCATGCAAGGTCAAGTCAGAGGTTACCTCATTCGTGGGCCTACTTCTCTTGTAGAATATATGACAACCCTCAACTCATTTGCTAAAGTGTGTGCGGGTTGTGGTACACAATGGCCATACGTGATTGCAAAAGCAGAAGCCGTTGAAGAAGGGTCAGAAAGATTGAAGATGAAGAGCTTGTTGGATGGAATACAAACTAGCTGTGTTTTCAATGTTCATTTAGAAGCATATGTATGTGTGTGTATATATATAATATGAAATGGGGTTTTGACAAGTTGGTATCACTGGACTCATTTAAGAATTGTGAAAATGGGTATTTAACGAATGATGATTCATGTGTGTTTGGAGCTGAAGTGTTTTAAACACACATGAATCATCATTCGCCAAATACCCATTTTCACAATTCTTAAATGAGTCCAGTGATACTAACTTGTCAAAACCCCATTTAATATTCTTCTCGTGAAACCTTCTCCTATTGCCATTCACGATATCTATAAACACATTCAAATAATAATAATTTAAAACGATTTAATGAATTAGTTAATATATGATTATTATGTTAATGCGATAGGAGTGGAAAACAAAATTGAAAAAAAAGAGATGTACCATAAATTAAATAATTAACTATAAGGTTATGAATTTTAATGTATAACTGTATATGATATATATTAAAATATATAAATCCAAAAAAAATTCAAGATTGGGCTCATTTCGAACGTATCGAAGAGACGATTATAATGGTGTAATTTATTAAAATTAAAACGTATCTAATATGAATATATTTATCATTTACAAACTAGCTGTGTTATCAATGTTCATTTAGAAGCATATGTATGTGTGTAAATATATCATTTACAAATCAGTGTTTAGATCAACAGTATCAAGCTGTGACGGGCCCGGGGTGTGACTGACAGAATGTCTCCTTGTCACGGTTGAAGGGGCGGGATTTGGACACTCTCCACGAGTGTGTCCTACGCATTGGCACCGAGTACATCTTCGTTGTATCGAACTTTCACCACGTGATGGACGTCGGTCGTTCTTTCTCGGTCTCCCGACCCTGTTCTTATCCATTAAAGGTGGATAGCATGGTGGAAGCGGGTCGGGTGAATACACCCATGCTGCAGGGGGTCCAGCTGGGTTTATTACCTCCACGTATGTTTTCCGGTAATATTCGGACGTAAAGAAAGGTACAGCCAAGTCGCTGCAATCTGTACGACCCATATATGTTGCTGCAGCGATGGCATGGCCGCACGGTAACCCAGATTTATCCCATTCGCGACACGAACAAAGGTGCTCTTCCATATTCACAATCGCGTTAATATAGTCATCATGCACCTCGTACTTCCCATACCCGATTGCTCTTACCGGCCATGTCGCCGCACGACGCGCCCTGTACTGAACGATATTCTCCGCCGTTGGTGTGAGTGCATTTTGTATCTTAGCTCCTTTTAGGCGCCGAATTTGGTACCACTCTTGTTGAAAGTCCCGAAAGTAGTCCATAAGATTAACAATCGGACATCTACGCGTAAAACGGGAGAGTGCATTCACAGACTCTGCACTATTCGAGGTCAGAATGTCATACCGTTGTCCAGGAAAATGGGCCGCGGACCACCTCTCCGGTCCAGCATCGTCAAAGACTTTGGCTGCTTCCTTGACACTGTATCGTAGCATATTCATGTACTTGTTAAACTCCCGATCCGTATATGCTCTGCATGCCGCCCAATAGACATCCTTGTAGGTGGTAATACGTTTGTGCTTGGATTTGGCGTTCATCTCCAAATGTCGACAGCATATGGCGTGAGGGGCGTTTGGGTACATGGCAGAGATTGCAGCGCTTATGGAAGGAGCCCTGTCAGACATAAAAACCAACCCTTGCGGGTCTTCTATAGCTTGTCTCAACATGGACAGAAACCAAGTCCACTCGTCCCCGGTTTCGGACTTGCCTACGCCGAAAGCTACTGGAACGATGGAGTTATCCCCGTCCATGGCAACCGCCAGGAACATCATACCCAAGTAACGACCCTTTAAATGGGCTGCGTCTATTATCAGGACACGACGTAGATTTTCCAGAAATGTGCGGATCTGCAAAAACATAGGTTAAAATGTTATAGTTTATAATGTGTAAATGTTATAGTTTATAATGTGTAAAAATGACAGCGGGTACCTGAACCAGAACCGGTTCCCAGACCGGTTCCATAGTAAAGAGAACCGACGGGAGCGTTTCCGGTTCCTTCTTTCTAGGAACCGTCGGTTCCGGTTCCATGAAAATTGGCCGGGTACCCGGTATTGCTCACCCCTAGACCTGGCCACTAACTTCGTTAAAAAACTCAGTTAGAGTCAGGGGCAAAATTGTCTAACCATGTTTTTTTCCTTCTTTCTGCACTTTTTTTGTTTTTCTATATTTTTACAAAAACCATTAAACTTTAGGGACATGTTATGCATTTAACTCTAATATATATATATATATATATATATATATATATATATATAGGGTCAGGTTCAAGGTAAAACCTAAAAAAACGGAAAACTAAGGAACACTTTGGTAACCCTCCATCTGGACGGTATGCACTTGTGCATACAGGTAATTTGTAACATACACACGTGCATATATGCACAAATGCATGATGCACTTGTGCATAAAACCAAAAAACAACTTAATTTACTTGTATGCACAAGTGCATACCATGTAGGTGGATGACTATTAGGGTGTTATTCATTTTTTCATTTTTTGAGGCTTTTTCTCTCTCTCTCTCTCTCTCTCTCTATATATATATATATATATATATATTAAACGGAAAACTAAAGAACACTTTAGTAGCCCTCCATCTGGACGGTATGCACTTGTGCATACAGGTAATTTGTAACATACACGCGTGTATATATGCACAAATGCATGATGCACTTGTGCATAAAACCAAAAAAATAACTTAATTTACTTGTATGCACAAGTACATACCATGTAGGTGGATGACTATTAGGATGTTTTATCAGTTTCTCGTTTTTTTGAGGCTTTCCCCTGAACATCTCTCTCTCTCTCTCTCTATATATATATATATATATATATATACACACACACACACATACACACAGAGAGACCACCATCTCTTCTCCAAAACCACAGGTACCAACGTCCATCTCTATCGTCACACCACACCATCGCCAGCACCACACCACCATCAACACCTTCTCCGGTGACGATATCACATACACCGGGACGAAGCCAAACCATATCTTTGTGCTTCACCCATTATTCTCTCACATACTGCACCATCTCCGGTGAAGGTTTCTCGCCCGATGGTGTTGTACGAGCCAATCGTCCATCACCGTCTTTTTACATCGATGATGTCACCGACGACGCAAAGAACAAGGTAAGTTGCTCTCTCGATGAAACGAACGCATCCATCACAAGTGGTTTTAATGAAGTTAGTGGTCAGGTACCACTTTTAAAGCAAAATTCAAACCTAAAGGACCACAACTTGAGATATTGAAGTATAGGTCCCTCTTTCAAAGAATGCAATTCACTCTTAAAATTAGAAACCGCACATTAAATCATGATGTATTATATGTTCAATATGACGTGAAACACAAACTTTAAATCATAACAACTATTGCGACAAACCCTTTAAAACCGTGGTTGTAACCAACAAACATTAAATGTTTCACGTATGAACTGTTTGGGTAAAAAAATCACACCTCACGACCGACAGTAGAAAACTCGAATAACACTTTCATAAGACCACTCTTGTTTTTAGATACGGTCTTACAAGTTGTTCACAGACATATACCCAGTCGTACGTTTTTATGCTGGTCGTACGTTCCGTACGACCGACGTATGAGACTTAAGACGGTCGTACGATTACACTAACCGTTAACAGTCAAACCCGTTTCTTTTGTTCATTATTACAGGTCTACGAGCATTCATGGTGCAAACGACCAGTAACGGACAAGTCATCAATGGCATTTAAAGCCCGACACCGGTTACGAAGCGCGCCATAAAGACTCATTTAATGAACGGCGAAAGCTATAAGAGGGCCTGTGCTGCAACCGAAGAAGTAATCCGAGTTAATCTGGATTAATCTGAACCACTACGAATCATCTGATTTACATCTGCTCCATCTACTTTCTAAGCAATTACACACCGAAAACATAGCAATCAACAGAGCATTCGAACGAACACCATTGACGCAAGCTTCGCACGATCACAGTTCGAACCGCACGACGACATACTTTTTCGGACGATTTACACACGACACACGTCATTTACACATGACCAAGTCTATTTTCACATTCGTTTGTAATATGTTATATACAAAACACTTGTTACAAAAGGACTTTCGCCCCTGTTTGGCGACTATAGTGCACCGTCGACTCTCACAAGTCGACGGCGGTTTTTTCCCTCGTTTTGGGGTTTTTCGCATCACCAAATCTCTTGTCTTGTTTACTTGTTCCTTGCGATTGTGTTGCTTGGTCTTGAGATACGTTTATTTAGTTGTTAAAAGTCCACATCAACCTTAAGTTGTTCTTTTGGGAGATTTTTGGCATTAACAGTTTGGCGCCATCCGTGGGACCCCATCTAGAGAAAATCTCAGACCATCACGCACATCGCTCTGACAATTTCGAAAGGTTTTTGTTGTTTCCAGAAAAATGGCAGTCCAATCAGACTCTACAACACAACAATCGCAGATCCAGGACACCCTTGAATCCTTAAATGACTATCGTCTGGAAGAAGTCATCCTGGATCAGAATAAGCCTGATCAGATCGTCTTCATGGGGGCATCATTAGATCCTGCCATAAAAAGTCAACTAATTTCCTTTTTGCAGGAACATGCTGACTATTTCGCTTGGATGCACGAGGATATGGTGGGCATAGACCCCAATGTCATATCCCACAAACTGAACGTCGACCCATCTTTTAAACCAGTAAAGCAAAAGCGTCGAAAGTTCGCCCCTGAGCGGAACAAAGTGATCAACGATGAGGTCGACAATTTGCTTAAAACTGGGAAGATCCGAGAAGTAAAATACCCCGATTGGTTGGCCAATGTCGTGGTCGTACAGAAGAAGAATGGGAAGTGGCGTATCTGCATCGACTTCACAGACCTTAATAAGGCCTGTCCTAAAGATCCGTACCCATTACCCCACATCGACGCTATGGTCGATGCGACCGCAAGACATGAACTCTTGACGTTCATGGATGCATATTCTGGGTATAACCAGATATTGATGCACGACAAAGACCAAGAGAAGACCGCTTTCATGACAGACAAAGGTATTTATTGCTACAAAGTCATGCCTTTTGGTCTAAAGAATGCGGGGTCGACCTATCAGCGATTGGTTAACAAGATGTTCAAAGAGCATCTTGGCGACACCATGGAGGTATACATTGATGACATGCTCGTCAAGTCCAAGCAGGCGACCGATCACATCGATCATCTGAAGAAATCCTTCGAGATCCTGCGGAAATATAAGATGAAATTGAATCCTACGAAGTGTTCTTTCAGAGTCAGTGCCGGAAAATTCTTGGGCTATATGGTCACACGGCGAGGCATAGAAGCAAATCCGGATCAGATCAAGGCCTTGATTAACATCAAGTCGCCCAGAAATTTCAAAGAGGTCCAACGACTCACGGGTCGTGTGGCCGCTTTAAATCGTTTCATCTCGCGATCATCAGATAAGTGTCGTCTGTTCTATAACGTTTTGAGAAAAAACAAAGGCTTCAACTGGACATACGATCACGAACAGGCGTTACAACGATTAAAAGAATATATGGCCGTCCCGCCATTACTTTCGAAACCAAAAGAACACGAGACCCTACAACTGTACCACGCCGTAAGTCCTCACTCAGTAAGTGTCGTCTTAACTAGAGAGGACGACAAGCAACAACTGCCGATTTACTACGTCAGTAAGTCCCTATTGAACGCAGAAACCCGATACACGTCCATGGAGAAATTACTTTTGTCGCTAGTCACAGCAGCAAAGAAGTTAAGACACTACTTCAAATCCCATCCCATTACTGTCGTGACAAGTTTTCCTCTTAAGTCAATCCTGAGGAAACCTGAACTATCAGGACGACTAGGGAAATGGAGTATATATCTCAGTAGCTACGATATCGACTTTAAACCTCGCACAACAATAAAGTCACAGTTCTTGGGTGACTTTGTCGCTGACATCAGCCCCGAACTGGAAAAAGAAGCACAGATCGAAACTTGTACTGTGGCGACTGTAAGCGACACGACTTGGATACTCCATATCGACGGTTCCTCGAACTCTAGAGGAGCAGGCCTTGGTGTCGTCTTAACATCACCACAAGGGGCAAGATGGTGTACTCCATACGATGCAGTTTCAAAGCTACTAATAACGAGGCTGAATACGAAGCTCTGATCGCGGGCATGAATATGGCTCACGACTTGGGGGCAGTCGGGCTTCACGTCAAAAGCGATTCCCTACTGGTCATGAACCAAATGAGCGGGGAATTTTCAGCCAAAGATTCCAAAATGATGGCCTATCTCAAGATAGCCAAAGACAAATCCAAGATGTTCGATCCATTCTCAATCGAGTAGATTCCCAGAGATCAAAACACTCAGGCCGACGCACTAGATAATCTTGGATCAGCGCTTAATAAGCCGTCATTTGACGCTTTTCCTATGATACATGTAGCAACCTCGTCTATTGAAGACTCCGAAGAAATCTGTGCTCTTAGCACAGAAGATAGTTGGTCGACTGACATCAAAAATTACCTTATGCACGACCAACTACCTGAAGATCGCATGGAAGCTCGCAAGATTCGATTCAAAGCATCGAAATACATAATCATTGGCGATAGACTCTATCGTCGCTCGTCAACGGGTCTAAATCTAAGGTGCATCGATAATTCCGAACAAGTACAAAATATCTTAAAGGAAATGCACGATGACGAATGTGGCGACCACTCAAGTGGTCGCAGTCTTGAAAATCGTATCTCACGACAAGGCTATTATTGGCCAACATTAAGGCAAGATGCCACCAGGTACGTCCAAGGCTGTGATGCATGCCAACGACATTCAGGTATGACCCATCAACCCTCCGAACCTTTACATACGTCCTTAATTCCATGGCCTTTCATGAGGTGGGGAATGGACATCGTTGGCAAATTACCTCCTGCCCCAGGGCAAAAGGTCTTTCTGTTAGTCCTTACAGATTATTTTTCTAAATGGATAGAAGCAGTCGCTTACTCCCAGATTCGGGACAAAGAAGTTATTTCTTTTATCCAGACTAACATCCTATGCAGGTTCGGAATCCCTTCTGAAATCGTGTGTGACAATGGGTCGCAATTCATAAGCGATCGTACACTACGATTTTGTGAGGATCGTAATATCAAACTTACGACCTCAACCCCACGTTATCCCCAATCTAACGGTCTTGCAGAGTCGAGCAATAAAGTCATCATCAATTCAATCAAGAAAAGACTTAAGGCCGCTAAAGGGAAGTGGGTCGAAGAACTCCCATCGATCCTATGGTCTAATCGTACGACGCCCCGAACATCGACAGGGCAAACGCCTTTTTCATTAGTCTACGGTTGCGAAGCCGTCTTACCTATCGAAATACAACTCCCGACATCGAGACATACGTCCGTCGATCATAACCTGGTAGACCTAAGCTACGACCTCGACGCTCTTGAAGAGTTAAGAGAGTCTGCTTTGGTCAGGATGGTATCTCAACGACAAGTCGTTGAGCGACATTTCAATAAAAACGTTAAAGCCAAAATCTTTCAGGTAGGTGATTACGTCCTACGACGGGTGTTCCAGAACACTAAGGAACCAAATGCAGGTAAGTTGTCCACTAAGTGGGAAGGACCTTATCGAATATGTGAGGTCGTCGGGAAGGGTGCGTACAGGCTTCAAACCCTCGACGACCAAGACATCCCATGAAGCTGGAATGTAGTACACCTAAAAAAGTACTTCTTTTGAATTTTTATTCTTTCGATTTATTTCAACAAACGATTACTGACTTAAGCATCAGAGGGTCGTTGGTCAAACCAACGACCACCCCCGAGTCTTACATTGCAGGCTCACAGGATCGCACGAATATCAGTCTTACGACCTACATTATGAGAGAACGGAGTCTCTAAGACTTACGTCTCAAAAAAGGAATCTTATGATTCATTACACAGGTCTTATGACCATCACATGTGTTCTTTAAACTGAGTATCGGAACCAAAGTCTTATGACTTGAATTCCATACTTAGAATATTTTTTCGGTCCGGTCGCCCGATTACTTCCAGAATTATATGTCGTATAATTCTACGTTCGCTTTCTATATTAGTTTATTTTGTTTATTTACAACAAAGTAAACACACGAAAGTACGACGAAAGGCATACTTGTATTAAATCTAAAAATAATACAAGACAAGGCACGACCACCAACGGTCGCCCTAGAAAGAAATACAAAATTACAAAAGCTCAAAAGCCTACTGAGGGCCCTGGTCAACTCCAGCCTCATCTTCCGCATCGCCCGTCTTGGCTTCTGCGGAATCAGTATCGTCGACCCTATCCTCTTGGTCGAGATCCTCTTCGGTCCCGACATACTCGAGATAGGATGCGACTTCGGCCTCGGCACCAGCCAAGGGATTTTTCCCCTGCAGGTGACGGCGTATAATCGCTGCCTTAACCTTCAGACGGGTCAGCGCCTCAAATGAGAGAAGCGTCTCCTCCAAGGCCCCCGTCTTGGCCTCAGCGGTCTTGACCGACATCTTAAGCTCCCCCACCTGTTTTTCGCGCACGGTGAGGGATGCCTTAACCCTCGTCACCTTTGCTTCATAAGCAGAGGCCCTTCCCAACGTCTCATTGAGACGTTCTGGAGCTCATCCTTCTCCATCAACGACGTCTCCAAAAGGCTCTTGAGGTCGTCCACTCGAACGGAGAGAGCTTCCGCTTTGGCCTTAGCCGCCCGCTCATCCTCTCGAGATTTACGCTCGTCATCTTGCGCTCGCTGAAGTTTCTCAGCGATGCAAGGTTCGACCTTTTGGAGCTCCTCCAGTTGGCCGAAGAGGCACAACGACGCCTGAAACGCCTGCAGTCGTACGGAAAGACATAAGGTAAGTCTAAGCTTACTAAGAGAGGAAGAGACACACGATGAAAATGAAAAACTTACCAGGAAGGCCATGCCTGCGACGTGAGACCCTGTCTCATCCATGGTAGCGCCGCGGTAGCGATCCTTAAAGGCTGGTAGGAGAAATTTTCCCAAGTTAGGGAAAATCTTCGCCCTATCCAGGACGTCGTCCAACAGGAAGTCCGACGGTAACGGAAAGTTCACCGTTGTAACTTCAGGGGATCCCTCAGTCTGAGGACCTTTCCCCTTCTCCTCCACAGTAGACGACCCAGGTGGCGTCGGTGTCATCCATGGCACGTCCGAAGACGTCTTCGCCTTCTAAGGAGTGGAGACTTTTAATGGCTCTCCACCCGTCGACGACGGTTCCCTCGGGGGAATCGACTTGGTCTTCTTCCGAACCTCCGACCCCGAAGTCGGAGGATCCTTCCTCTTCAGCTACTGGGCCTTCTTAGCCAAGGCCAATTGGGCTTCCCTCTTCGCCTTTCCCGAAGCAGACTGCATGTCAGGACCACCTGTAAAAAATAAAAAAAATGTCAGATATTGTCGTACGACTTAAAGAAGACGTACGATTAACAGACACTTACTTGTCGAAGTCTCCCATTGACTTCTCTTTTCATCTTCTGAAGTGCTAACGGTCGTACGACTAGGAGAGTCGAATAACTCTCCGACCCCATAAAAGAAAAGTCTAGCGATCTTTTCCTGAGAATCAACTGCAGGACCGAACCTAGCAAAATCGATATCTGAAACAAGTGACATAGAATTAGCAAAAGATAAAAGCTAAATGCTAAAAGACGTACAACAAAACAAAATTTATATACCACTGGTGTTCCACCCAGACGTGACCCAGGAAGTATCCTCGTCGACGCGACCAAACGTCCGTACCCGACCGAGAACATACTTGGTCTTTCACCCACGATTATGAACCTGGGTATCAGGGACTAAAGTATGCCCACCCCTCAACTTAGAGGTTAGGCTGTAACGGTGATAGTCATCCGACTTCACATTAAAAGCCGTTAACAGATCACGCACTGTGAAAGGGACATCCCAATCACCGGTGATCCGATCGATCTCTTGAAAGATCTGCCAAAGTTCGGGCAGGATCTGACCAGGAGACAAGTCAAAAATACCTAAAAACTCCCTAACTAGAGGAGTAAAAGGCCATCTGAATCCTATTCTAAAAGGATACTCGTATATGACGAAGAATCCTCCTAAACACTCCGCCGGTCTAAGTTGGTTGGGAGTGTATAACCGGATTTCGGTGGGGATACCCGCCAATAACCTAAAGGCTTCCACCTCCTCCTTCTCTTGAAAAGAGCTCGTCGGCTCGGAGGAGACAGAAAAGTCAGGCACAGAAACCTGTGCTACGTATAGGTCCATAAGGTCCTTACGCGCAGAAGCCTTCTTGGCTATCGACTTTAGTCGCATGGTGAAAAGAGGAGTAAAAAATCGTACCTTATGTGACTAAAAACCTCGAACGATCGAATTGCAACAAGAAATCCTCTAACTCTTTCTCTCGAAAAATCTCTCGAAAATGTGTTGCAAGCGTAAAGAGAAAACTACTCCCTGGATCGCGCTATTTATGGCGAAAATCATGTCAGGTAGACCCTTTGGATGGTCGACACCTGTCATCGCCTTTTCGCATGCATCATGCCGATGGACGACACCTGTCCCCTAAAACATCTTTTCACCTCTGACATGCCGTCGTGACGTCACGACCTTATCATTTCCTTCAATCCGAAACGAACCAAGACGGTTGGGATTCAACCAGACTCTCTCCCCGCGCGACACGTGTCGAAACACATTGTCGGATTTAAAATTCGAATTTCACGCCTAAAATTCAAATTTTGGGGGCAAATTGTTTGGGTAAAAAATCACACCTCACGGCCGACGGTAGAAAACTTGAATAACACTTTCATAAGACCACTCTTGTTTTTAGATACGGTCTTACAAGTTGTTCACAGACATATACCCGGTCGTACGTTTTTATGTTGGTCGTACGTTCCGTACGACCGACGTATGAGACTTAAGACGGTCGTACGATTGCACTAACCATTAACAGTCAAACCCGTTTCTTTTGTTCATTATTGCAGGTCTACGAGCATTCATGGTGCAAACGGCCAGTAACGGACAAGTCATCAATGGCATTTAAAGCCCGACAGCGGTTACGAAGCGCGCCATAAAGACTCATTTAATGAACGACGAAAGCTATAAGAGGGCCTGTGCTGCAACCGAAGAAGCAATCCGAGTTAATCTGGATTAATCTGAACCACTACGAATCATCTGATTTACATATGCTCCATCTACTTTCTAAGCAATTACACACCGAAAACATATCAATCAATAGAGCATTCGAACGAACACCATTGACTCAAGCTTCGCACGATCACAGTTCGAACCGCACGACAACATACTTTTTCGGACGATTTACACACGACACACGTCATTTACACACGACCAAGTCTATTTTCACATTCGTTTGTAATCTGTTATACACAAAACACTTGTTACAAAAGGACTTTCGCCCCTGTTTGGTGACTATAGTGCACCGTCGACTCTCACAAGTCGACCGCGGTTTTTCCCCTCGTTTTGGGGTTTTCCGCGTCACCAAATCTCTTGTCTTGTTTACTTTTTCCTTGCGATTGTGTTGCTTGGTCTTGAGATACGTTTCTTTAGTTGTTAAAAGTCCACATCAATCTTAAGTTGTTCTTTTGGACGATTTTTGGCATTAACATGAACCTAGCAACTTTTTGTTTCTATTTTATTATTATTATTATATGATTTTTACTTTTTTAAAATCTAAATTAGAATTAAAGTTAAAACTATTTAGCAATATAATGTGTTTATCTGACGATGGATATTTTAGTGTCGTTTATTATATATAATTTTTAATGATATTTGTTTATAATTAAAAAGTTAAATGTATTATTTACCATTTGAGAAATATATTTAAATTTGTTTTATAAAGTTGAATAAGAAAAAGAAAATGATGGTTGATGGGGCATATGACACATACGTATCATGATCACGGTAGGGTGGGGTACGTTGGTACATTGAATAAGACATAACAAAACAAAACAAGGATTGCTTAAATAATACCGAGACCTAAAACTTGGCTTTTCTCACCCAAAACAAAACGCCCTCGATTAACTTAGAATCTAAAAACAATGATTTCCTAACAAAAATCTATAACCTAAAAGCTATAAATGCATGGGGTGACTTTTTACTTACCGAAAAATTCGGGGTGTTACACTAAAGTCAGAGTCATCATTGTTGTTTCTCTTTCTGATGAAGTTTATCACTCCTTGGTAAATCTTTCTACTGCTAAGGAAACGTGGTCAACTCTGTATCCTGTATGAAACAACGGATGAAGTCAAAAAGAGCAAAAAGATTGCTCTGGTCAGAAGATAAGAACTCTTTTCATATGAAAATAGAGATTCTCTCTAGACTACTATAACCGTTTCAACAGTCTTCTCAATGACCTGGAGTTGTTGGGTCGTGTGTATGACAATGAGGAAGTCTTGTGTAAGTTCATGGATTTTCTTCCCGATTTTTTTGGAGAACATCTATACTTGCATCAAGACAACCGATGATCTTGATCATATGCATCTTACTGTTCTGTACGGATCTCTGCATAATTATGAGCAGACTAAGATCCAAAGGAAGTCTGTAATAAAAGAGATAAAAAGCTACTTTGTAGCTCTTATCGGTGACACTTCCAAGTAAACTTTGTGTGTTTCGATAATTACTTATCCCTCATCTGAATCGAGCATGAAAGTTGAGAGGAATCGAATAACCAATCGGAGACATATTTTAGCGATGCCGGTGATGAAGGTGAGGAAACCTCTGTTGACCAAATCTCTGATGGAATAACCATGTTAGTTGGCTATTCAAAGAACAAATCTCATTTCTCTTCTGGAAAACAAGTTTGGCCGAATATCTTCCTCATCTCTCTCAGAATACTCTTTTGCCGATAAAATCATTGAGGAGTGTTATATATGTGGAAAGAAATGTCATCACTATAGCGGGACATATCAATGAGAATTGTTAAACTTAGTTAAGAACGTAAGATATGTAAGTTGCAATGTTTTTTATGTTAATGTATATGCGGTATCGGGGGCGGACCTATTAAACACCAAGCGTGTTCCCATACACCACTCAACTTAATTACGTAAGTAGATTTTTTTTGCTATACGAAAGGTGCACCCGCTAAACTTTGAAGGATGTTTCGAGATATTAGAAAATACAAGGAACATCAACCAAAAAACCAAAAAAGTCTTTTTAAATCAACCAAAAAACCGAAACGTCCCTATAAATCAACCAAAAAACTTAAAAAATCTCCTGAAACAATGGAATTCGGCTAAAACACATTGGACGAATATGTGGCCCTTTGATCCACCTTAAAGGTGGACCCGCGTGTAAGACCCGTAATTTCATTGTTAATTATAGAATAAATTTCGGGAGAACGATCGAGAAATGTCCAGGAAAAACGGTCGGGATAACGAACAGGAAAAACGGCCGAGAACGATCGAGGAACGGTCGGGCGACCAGGCAGCCTAAGTCGCATAGCCAAGTGGCCTCAGTGGACCGGGCGAATTTTGGTGCGACGTAAGTAGCCCCGAGTGGCTCTGTGGGCCAGACGACTTATGGTGCGACCTAAGTATCCATAAATGTGGCCTCGCACACCAATTTGGGTTTTAAGCCGATTTTGGATAGAATTTGGCCACTTTCTTACTATTTACTCTCCAACTTGGGCAATGTTATGGCCAAATTTAAGGAGTTTTTTTAGCATCTTGGAGAAGATCTAGCTTGAGAATCTCAAAGGGTTTAGCTTGGAAGCTTCATTTTCATAACGAGGTAATATTTTGGGATATTTTGCAATCTAGTTTGGGATTCTTTGTGGATCTGATTTGGGAGTTACTCATGGTGTATTTTAGGTTTGTTTGTGAGCTAGATAAATTTTTTAGTGATGGGTGTTTGTGGACCTAAAACTTTCACCAAAGGAATCTCAAGATTGGGGCAAAACCTAGATTTAGTCTAAATCTAGAAAGTCGAGTTTAAGTTGATTTGTGAAAACTATGTACATGCCAAAAATGTCAATTTTGAAGTATTTATGTGTTATAATTGATAATTATCAAAGGTTGGATTAGTTGATGAGTTTTTCCTATGTAACACCCGTAATTTCGGATAAGTACCATTTCGAATCAGTGTGAAACCGGTCTTTTAAGAAAAATATGAAAAATAAGTTTTGGGGTTAAATCCCAAATTTTATGGTGTTGTTGGATGGGGAATTCGAATACGAGTCCAACGGTTCTTTCCGGAGCGAAAACGGAGCTATAACGAAGAAGTTACGGCCGAAACAGTATCCGACCGACCGACCAAACAGGGAGCCGCGCGGCTTTCCACGCGACTTATAAACCGCGCAACTCTCTGAAGTCTATTAAATCGCGAACTTTCAGCCCCAAACTTCAAACCTTCATAACTTTCTCACCACAACTCCGATTTCGATGATTCAAGTTGCCATGGTTTCGTTTTTGAGAGATCTTCAAGGATCTAGAAAGAGTTTGGAAGATCATTGGAAGATTCAAGGGTGTTTGGTGGTGGTAAGTCTCGAATCTCCCTCCTTTCCCTCCCAAATCGTTTTCCCTTTTCTCCCTCACAAAACCCTAACCGATTTTGGGGTTTTTCTTGAAGATTAATGCGTTCCTTATCCATTTTATGCTATTGATTTCATCTATAGATGCAAGAGCAAGTTTCATCCACAACATCTTAGAGATTTTTGGGGTTTTCTAGGTTTTCATCAAAACCTAAGTGGTGAGTTCATCCTCCTAGCTTCTATACTTTCATATGAGTTATAAATGTTCCATTGATGATCTCCTAGTGTTTTGTTTCTACAATTTCGGTTTGGATGATTTTGAGAAAAGTTAGGTCAAATTGAGGTTTTGGGTATAAATGGAGATTTTGATGGTTGATGTTTGGAGAACAATTCTAAATGGTTAAATGCGGTTATTGATGGTTGGAAAACTATGGATTTAGGTTTTTGAAGGTTTTGGTTTGAGGATTCATGTGCATCAAAGGAGCATACGTTTGGGGAAAAATCTAGATTTAGCTAAATCTAGTAAAGGTGAGTTCAAGTTACTTTGTGAAAACTTTGTACATGCCAAAATGTTATTTTTCCAAGTGATTATGCGTTTTACCTTAAAATTATCAATGTTGAGTAATTGGTGAATTTTACCTTTTGAGGTATTAATTGTGGTAAACATTGTAAAACACTACTTTTGGATATTTTGAATATCTTGGAAAAATGTGATAGATAAATCCCATGTGAAGATGGGTTGTTGATTTATGTGATAAATGGAGTCTAATTGTTATGAAAATGCATTTTGTGGGTATTGGGAAATATGCATAGAGTACATCATGAGATGTTTTGAAAGTGTAAAGGTTGAGTCCTTTTGGAAATGAGGGTTATCCCGATCCAAAGTTTTATTTCGGGTTTGCACGGATTTGAAGTATTTACTGACAACCGGCGTGTGTTGTTATATTTAATGTCATTTTATAACTTTCATGAACTATCTTTTGAGTTAGTTGAGCTTGTGGCTTGATATTGGATTTTATTAAGTTTTGGGGACATTTGTACGGTTTGATAGCTCGAAGTTGAGTTTTGATCATGATTTATGCTAATTGGGGAATTGCATGTTTTGAATGCATTGTTTATTCATTTGGGGTCGTGTAATATTTTAGACCTTGTTAGCCATGGATCCATAGGCAATTGAGTTCCCCTTAGTCTCGCGGGCAAGAGGTCGGAATTGATTGAGCTCAGTTTACGAGACGTTAGTTTCTTTTGTAGCACGGAATAGGCATCGGGTTCCATGATAAGTAAGGCGTGGGCCTAGATGGCCGGGCGTCGTCTCATGGGCAGTAAGGTGTAATTCCATATATGTGCTTAGCACGGGATAGGCATCGGGATCCATGATAAGTAAGGCGTGGACCTAGATGGTCGGGCGTCGTCTCATGGGCAGTAAGGTGTAATCCCTAAAGTGCTGTTGTGGATTTGGAGTGACCCAATGTATAGACCTGGAGTGGTTGAAGTTGGGGTCTCCCTAGTCTCGCGGGCAATAGATCTGGAGTGATTGAGCTCAGTTTTACGAGAGTAATCCACATGGGTGTTTTTATTACATAGTAAGTGACCCACTTTGGTGTTCCGTCACGTGCGATGTATACGGGTCTCCCCCGTCACCGAAAGGTGTTGTTTTGGGTATTCGTTGTTACTCATGTTTTCGGTGACGTGTTATATTTAAATGGAGTGTTTTCCATGGTACGTAAGTTGTGGGTTATATCTCCTCCGCGAGTAATGTTTCGGGTATTTGTGTCTATCCGTGTTTTCGATAATGTGTTATATTTATGAGATTTGCTTTCAACGTATATGAGTTGTGAACTATGTTTCATCCATGTTTGGAATGTTTTGGAACAATGGTAAATATTTATGAGTTTAATCATTTTGAGTATCAAACGCTATTTTACCTTTTCGTTGACTTTGTGAATAAGTCTAATTTTGAGAAAGCGTGTTATAATAAAGATTTTAACACGAGACTTGTGTGAGTTGGAAAACTGGGTGACTTGAATTTGAAGTAAACTCTTTTGAAGTCATGACTAAAATCTACACTCCTCTTGATTTATGAATTTATATAGTCATGATAAAATGCTTGAACTCACTAGGCGTAAGCCTAACCCTTTTTATTTGTCGGCATGTGCAACAGGCTCAGGTTGGGGTAGCTCTAGCTACATTGTGAAGTGGCGAGTGCTAGTTGAGTGCACGAGAGGTGACTTAATTAGTGAAGTCTTCCACAATTGTTTGGACTAGCAACTTGTGTTGTGTTATGTAGCACCCGATTAAGTTATTTTATCGTGGACTTATAATGTTTTAAATTCCGAGGTATTTTAAGGAATGAATTGTAGAAGTGATTATATCTAATTTGGTTATTTTATTGAACTTTAAAGTTAGTTGCTCGTTCCAAATTTGAGGGTGTTACATCCTACTGGGCATGTTTGATTTTATAAATATTGTGAAATTCCCATTTTTGGGATTTTGGAGCATTTTGATAAATAAATCGTAAAATGTGTGGATTTTGGTAAATTATTCCTCATATGGGATTTTTGGATGTTAATACACTTTTGGTATGTTGATATTTTAAATCGTTTAAAAATCACATATGGTTGAGCTGTTAGGCACATTATGGGTATCATTGTTTATTTAGAAATGCTTTCTTGAATCTATGGTGTTTTGAGATTTTGCCCAACCTTCAAATCGATGATAAATATATTCACACATTTTAGGGCATAAGTGGTATAAACATTGGGTATTTGTGTTTTATTGGTTTATACCGACTTTTATTGAATAGTCAATCAAGTTGTTGAGCTTTTGGCTCGGTTTTGACTCATATGAGTCTTGTGGGACATTTGTCCGGTTTTATTAGCTCAAAGAGGAGATTTATAGGTATGGTGTATTTAACTGCACTTTTGTTACAAATTACATGTTTGACTGCGTTGGTCATTCAACGTGGGTCATGTAATATTTTAGACTGTAATGCATTGGAGCCATAGGCATAGGAGTCTGTCTTGTTGTTAAGCGTGAAGTCTTGATGTTCACACTTAAGTCTAGTGAGTGGTCCCCAAGTCATGGGTAGTGAGCTTGCAATGGTACCCTATTGGGTCATATACAGAGCTAATAGTCTACGGTGGTACTCGGTTGAGTCGTATACGGGGTTAGGTCTTGCGGCGGTGTTCGTTAGAGCCAGATACAGAGATTAGTGACTTTTGTGGTGAGACTTATCTAGATGTCGAGTAGACTCTAGGGTCATTTAACTCATTTTGGGAATCTTGCGGTGGTGCTCAATGGAGCCGTATACTAGGATCCTTGGCCCGAGGTGAAACTCGAGAACGTTGATAAGTGGCATAATTTTGTGTTGTAACACCCTCAAATTTGGAAAGAGCAACTAATTTAAAACTTTCAATGATAGATCAAATAAAAGATAAAATTTCTTTCTACAAATCAGTAGTTGAATTACCTCAAATATAATTTCTAGGTTTAACCTCAACAATTAATAAACCACGTCTTATATAAAGACTAAATAGAGGTCGGGTGTTACTAAATCTATTAACAATTGCTATGTCCAAATGTGTGGAAGACTTTACCCAATAGTTACATCCTTCTCGTATGTCTAACTAACACTCAACTCTTCATGGTGTCGCTAGTACCATTCCCCAACAATGACCCGATGCACATGCCGACAAGTAAAAAGCTTAGGGTTAACGCCTAGTGAGTTCAAGAGTTTTCACCAATTGTATAAAACAGTAAACCGAAAGGGTGCTATTTAAATCACAATATCTAAAATGAAATGCATTAAGTATGAAAGCCACCTCTTTCCCAAAACTCACCATTTTCGTGGTGAAAGCCTCGATACAAAACGTTTTTCTTCAAATATAAATTCGAAATCCAACACTTACCTAAAACGTAAATAATGATTCAATACTCAAATACATAAAACATGGATAGAACTCTATTATCCAAAACATCCAAGAATATGAATAAGGTATAATACTCAATACCGCAAACCATGGATAACAATCCATACACAAAACGTCACTTAAAACATAGATAATACTTAATACCTAAAACAACACCTTTCGGTTACGGGGGAGACCCAATTCCATCGAATGTGGCGGGAACACAAAGTTAAGCCCGGATCAACGTTCTCGAGTTTCACCTCCGGCCATGGATCTCCGTATACGGCTTCATTGAGCACCACCGCAAGATTCCCAAAATGACCCTAGTGTCTACTCGACCTCTAGATAAGTCTCACCACAAAGTCACCAGTCTCTGTATCTGGCTCCAATGAGCATCACCGTAAGACCTAGTCCCGTATACGACTCAACCGAGTACCACAACAGACTATTAGCTTCGTATATAACCCAATAGGGTACCACCACAAGCTCACTACCCATGACTTGGGGACCACTCACTAGACTTAAGTGTAGACATCAAAACTCCACGCTTAACAACAGACAAACTCATATGCCTATGGATCCAATGCATTACAGTCTAAAACATTACATGACCCAAGTTGAATGACCAACGCACTCAAACATGTAATTTCCAACAAAGGTGCAGTTATATGCATCATACGTTCAAAGCTCCTCAACGAGCTAATTACACTGGACCAATAACCCCAAGACTCATTTGAGTCGAAACTGAGCCAAAAGCTCCACAAATTAATCGACTATTTGATAAAAGTCATATTATGCGAAAACATGCTCCAAAGACACATGAATTAATTAAAAAACACAATTTTAGATTGGGAGAAACCATTTTCAAATGAATTAACAATATTTATACTTTCAAAACGTCACATAACACAAAATATGCATTTCTCCAAACCACACGCTAAAAGTGCATTTTATCAAATGATCTCCATTCATAAGATAAATCATTAAAACACATACATTTATGATTTATTTATAAAATTAACCAAAAGAATCCCAAATATGGATGTTTCACAAGATTTATAAAATCAAACACCCCAAATAAGAAAAACTCATCAAATATTCCAACATTTGATAATTATCAAGTAAAACACATAAATACTTCAAAATGGACATTTTTGGCATGTACATAGTTTTCACAAATCATCTTGAACTCATCTTGCTAGATTTACGCTAAATCTAGGTTTTATCCCAAAACTTGAGTTTTCTTGGTGAAAATTTGAATATACAAGCAACGCCTCCTAACTCTTAAATCCAACACTTGCAAAGTGTTTAATTCACCTCCAAATATCCAAAACCTAAAGCAACACACAAAAGAGAGGAGAGAAGATGAAGAGTAAAATAAAACCCTAACTTAAAATTGATAGAGATGAGGATCTTACCACCACAAACACTCTTGGATATTCCAATAAACTCCAATACTCATGATCTATCCTTGCACCTGCTCGCGACTATGCCCATGGAATTCTCGCATGGCAATGTCGCCCCAGAGGTACATAGGTATGTTCCCTCTCTGTGACTATGCCCTGACGACAATGACACTGTCATAGTCGCCTGACATTGTCACCCCACACGGATGGACTTCAAAATTCGATTTTTCTCACCCAAAACGCTCTCGACTCGCTTAGTAACTAAATTTAGAACATTCCCTAAACATAAGCCAACAACAATAAACTACCAAAGGTATAAGTGATGACTTTTACTTACCAAAAATTCCGGGTGTTACATGTATTCACGCCACATTCGATGGAATCGGGTCTCCCCGTCATCTAAAATTGTTGTTTTTGGGTATTTAGTATTTTCCATATTTTCGGTGACGTTTGAGTATGGACTGTTATCCATGATTTGTGGTTTTGAGATTAAACCTTATCCATGTTTTTCCAATATTTTGGATAATAGAGTTTTATCCACGTTTTTAATATTTGAATATTGAATCATTATTCACGTTTTGGGTGAGTTTTGGCAATTTATATTTTGAAAGAATATTTTGTATTGGGGTTTTCATCACAAAAATGGTGAGTTTTGGGATCAATAGGTTGCTTTCATACTTAATGCATTTCATCGTAGAAATCGTGAACTAAATAACATTCTTTCAGTATATTATCACGATGAAAACTCATGAACTCACTAGGCGTTAAGCCTAACCTTTTTATTTATCGGCACGTGCATCAAGTTCTTTTTGGGTAGCAACACCGTGAAGAGTAGAGTGCTAGTTAGATGCACGTAAATGATCTAGTTACTTGATGATGTATTCTGCATTTGGAGATATCGATAGTTATTTGGTTTTAGTAACACCCGTTCTTGACCTAGTCTTGACGAAAGACTTAGTTTACCTATTATTGATGTTAAGTCAATTTTATTATTCGATATTAATTTAAGTATTGATTTAAATAAATGAAATTTCCTTTTATTTGATGTATTAATGAAAAATTTAAATTAGTTGTTTTTTTCAAATTGAGGGTGTTACACTGTGCGTCAAAATTTCTTAGTCCGCTACTATGAGGTATGTTAATGTTTATGTCTAGTACATCCATGCCATCAAAGTTTCACTTATTCACATCCATAATAAGACTGAAGGTATGTGTCAAGCCGTTTCTAAAGGGTTTTCACGAAAGATAAGAGTTCTTACATAATCTCAGCTTCCAAGTCTCTCTGTATTATTCCATCCTTTCCAAAATAAGTGTCCACAATATAACCTACACACAATTTTAGACATGCATAATATTACCCTTTTTAGTTAACCAAATGACAATTATACCTTTAAGTAAGAGCTTCATTTGCCATATTTTTTCGTGCCACATCACTGCCAACTCAACAAACTAAAAACCTCCATAAAACTCTACAACGGAGGTTCTTACAAAAACCTTAGTTTCCTTTTTTTAATTTTAATATATAATTTTATTTATAAATTATTATTATATAAATTTAATATGTGTATTATAAAATTATAAAAAAGAATTCAAATATAATTTACTAATTTCCACTTTATTTTAATTTTAATTTGTAAGTTTATATATTTTGTTAATAATTGATTTGAAAGACATAAAAATGGTTGTTGAAACTGATTTGGAAAATAATTGCAAATTGGTTTGGTATATCCGACCAATATTGAGGTCGGGGATTAAAAATTGGAGATTGAGTAACATTTAGAAAATTTGGAGGATATTGAGTTATGTGGGAAACACTTGGAAAATTCGTTGGCTTTGGAGAATGTCGGGGATATGGAGAATTTGGGTGCATTTGCGAGCTTTCTTGATTTTTAATGTTTTTTTCATTTTTTTGAAAAGAGGTGTGAAGAATGCATCATATGGCATGGCGTTATATATATAATATATATATATATATATATATATATATATAGGGAAGGGTTCAATAGAGAAGTCCAAATATTTTGAGAAATAGAGAAGTGATCTCGGCCATTTATTCGGTCAAGATCGGCGGCTTTGACCGAGAAGCAGCGGATAATTACTCGCGTGGTCTGCACAAGATAGAGGGGTAGTTTCGTAAAAAATACACGGGCTGAGTTCATATATGAATCTGTGTGATTCACATATGAACTATACGTTCATATATGAATCTTTGTAATTCACATATAAATTCTTTTTAACTAATTCATATATGAACCTTTGTGATTCATATATGAATCAGTTAATTTGTTCATATAAGAAGTAGTTAAAAAAATTCATATATGAATCACAAAGATTCATATATGAACACAAAGATTCATATATGAATTAGTTAAAAAAATTCATATATGAATCACAAAGCTTCATATATGAACACAAAAATTCATATATGAATCAATTAATTGGTTCAACTGATTCATATATGAACCTACAGTTAATTAGTTTCATATATGAAATACAAAGGTTCATATATGAATCACAAGATTCATATATGAATTAGTTATAAAGAGTTCATATGTGAATTACAAAGGTTCATATATGAACGTATAGTTCATATGTGAATCACACAGATTCATATATGAACTCAGCCCGTGTTTTTTGTAAAAGTTACGAAATTGCCCTTCTATTTTTGGAACAGCCGCAACTTTTGACCAGTCAAAGCCGCAATTTTTGACCAGTCAAAGCCGCAACTTTTGACCAATTATAACCGATCTTGACCGAACAAATGGCCAAGATCACTTCTCTATTTCTCAAAATATTTGGACTTCTCTATTGAACCTAAGGCTATATATATATATATATATAGAGAGAGAGAGAGAGAGAGAGGTTCAGGAGAAAACCTCAAATAAATGAAAAACTAAAAAACACCTTATCGACCGTTAGATTAGATGATCTGATAGATGTGATTAAGGAGGCGGTTACAACAATATTAATTCAATTAAAAAACCTCACCACTCTATTTTTTATTTGAAAAAAGACGAAAATAAACAAATTTCGAACGAAATAAATTACACCAAATAAACGACTATATTTTTCTCGTTAATTTGACATCCATATTGATATACTTTTTCATCCGTTTTTCGTGGTTTTTTGGTTTTCCATTTATTTAGGGTTTTCCCCTGAACCTGAACCTGGCCCTATATATATATATATATATATATATATATACTAAATAGAGGGAGGTTCAGGAGAAAACCTCAAATAAATGATAAACTAAAAAACATCCTATCGATCGTTAGATTAGATGATCTGATGGATGTGATTAAACAGACGGTTACAACAATATTAATTAAATTAAAAAAACATCACCCCTCTAATTTTAATTCGAAAAAAGACGAAAAATAAACAAGTTTCGAACAAAATAAATTGCACCAAATAAACGACTTTATTTTTCTCGTTAATTTTACATCCATATTGATATATTTTTTTATCCGTTTTTTGTGGTTTTCTGGTTTTCCATTTATTTAGGGTTTTCCCCTGAACCTGACCTATATATATATATATATATATATAATATTTATATAATTTCCTATACTTTTTAAAAATAGAAAAGTTACTTTATAATTAATAATTTATGATTTACAAATTAATTTTAATTTATATATATATAAATAGTTCAAAAATAATCTAAACATAATAATTTATCGCAGATATTTAAAATTAAACTTATTAAAATAAAATACAAAATTTGTATAAAAACTTATAAGAAACAAAAAGGAAAGTATTACAAGAACCCGAGCTCTGTCTCACAGTGGTGTTTTTTCTAAAAACCCGATGAAGAACCTCCATTGTGGATGCTCTAATTGATTTACTATATCTTTACATAACTCTTAAATATTTGTGCAATAAATAACAGTAAATATGAGAATTTAATTGTCTACTTTTTAAACTAAATGGTTTTCGTAATGTGCTTTCGGATTGTAATCTCAACGATATACCCATGCAAGGTTTCCCCTTTACTTGGTGTAGACACAAGGGTAAAGTTAACGAAGTGTGGGAACGCCTTGACCGTGCGGTGGGCTCTTCTTCTTGGCAATGTCTCTTCCCCAATGCTTGGGTCCCGATCTCTGATCACTCTCCTATCCTCCTCCATACCCATGAGGTTCGAGAATGGAATCACGCTAAGTTTAATTTTTTCCGATTCGAAAACAAATGGTTTCATGAAGCGGGTCTTGACCCGCTTGTTGTTAAAACGTGGAATCTTGGCTCTACCAGCGATCTTACAAACCGGCTGACCTCGATAGCCGGAAAACTCCGATCTTGGGGACGAAATCTGCAGGCTTCTCATAGGAAGGAGCTAAAAAACTGTCGCGAAAAGCTTACTGCACTCCGGAACCATACCTCACCTATCAACGCTTCTGAATTCGATACCACCAGCAAAAAAATGCTCTCCCTCCTTCTAATGGAGGAGGAACATTGGAAGCAACGCGCAAAAATCTTTTGGCTTAGAGAAGGGGACTCTAATACTAGATTTTTCCACGCTCACGCCAATGGGAGAAGGAAAAAGAATTATATCCGACGCCTCTAAAAAGATGATGGGTCATGGGTAACAGAGCCAGCGGAACTTTGCTCCCTTGCCACGAATTATTTTATGAAAATCTTCTCGGAGAGTAACGGCTCGGCAAATCTCGTCACGGACAAAGTGAGGACTAGCATCTCGGCTAGAGACAATGCCCTTCTTGATGCTCCGTTCATTAAAAGTGAGTTAAAAGACGCCCTCTTCCAAATGCACCCGGATAAAGCTCCGGGACCCGATGGGTTTAATCCCCGTTTTTTCCAACATTTTTGGGAAGTCATTGGTGATACCATTTTTTCGACGGGAGTCTCGTGGCTACGTAATGTATCATTTCCCGAAGGTATTAACGACGCCATCATTACCCTCATCCCTAAGTGTGCCTCCCCGAGCTCTATGAAGGACCTACGCCCCATTGCTCTTTGTAACGTTGTGTTAAAAATCATTACAAAGGTCCTTGCAAACCGCCTAAAAAAATCATCCCAAAAGTGGTCTCGGAGAACCAATCGGCTTTCATTAAAAGAAGACTCATAACGGACAATATCCTTCTTGCCTTCGAACTTCTTCATAGCATGAAGCGAAACACCCGGAAAAAAGTGGGGATGTTGCTCTCAAGATTGACATTAGTAAAGCCTATGATAGACTCGATTGGAATTACATCCGTCTCATTCTCACTAAAATGGGTTTCTCCAGGAGATAGGTGAACATGGTTATGTTGTGCATCACCACGGTTCGTTACTTCGTCCGGGTCAACAATGATATCACGGGTTCGATTTACCCAAAACGGGGCCTTTGTCAAGGTGACCCGCTTTCCCCGTATATTTTTATTCTTTGCATGGAGGGCCTCTCTACCCTTATGGCGAACACTTCCTCTAGTAAGCTCATTCACGGGTGTCGTGTGACTAGACAAGCCCCGACCATCTCACACCTCCTCTTTGCGGACGATGCTTTCCTTTTTTGCCAAGCTAATATCGAGGAGTGTTCGACCCTCAAGTCGATCCTCTATAAGTTCGAACAAGCATTCGGGTTAGCGATTAATTATGACAAATCGGGTATTATGTGTAGTAGCAACCTTGATCCTACCTCCAAGAATACCATCTCAAATATTCTCGGAGTGTCGAACCCCCTCAATACCGGAAAATATTTGGGTCTTCCATCTCTAATTGGCCGAAGTAAGAAAGCCATCTTTCGGCATATCAAGGACAAAATTTGGCAAAGGCTTGACAAATGGCGTCACATTCCGATCTCTAGCGCCGGAAAACTCACGCTTATTAAGGCGACGACTCAAGCAATCCCGATCTATTTTATGAGTGTGTTCTTGCTCCCAAAAACCATTCTTATGGATATTCACCGGCTTCTTAATTCTTTTTGGTGGAGCTAAAAAAGAAACAACTCTCGTTCCATTAATTGGTTAGCATGGGAGAAGCTTTGCACCCCCCAAAGTTGTGGGGGCCTTGGATTTCGGGACTTTTCGGCCTTTAATATCGCCTTGTTGGGTAAGCAAGCTTGGAGATTACTCTCGTACCCGAATACTTTGGTTAGTCGCGTTTTCAAGGCTAAATATTATCCTAAAGGAAATTTTTTTGATGCAAATTTGGGCCACAACCCAAGTTTTGTTTGGCGAAATATTTGGAGCGCCCACAAGGAGCTAAAAAAAGGCTATAGATGGATTGTCGGTAATGGGGAGTCTATCTCTATTTGGAAAGACCCGTGGCTTGGGATGACTACAATTTTTGGGTGGAAAGTTCCCCGAAACCCGGAGATGAGGAGCTTCGCGTTAGCCACCTTATTTCCCCTTCCGGTTGGGACCATGATCGTATTATCCAAAATTTTTCTAACCGAGACCGGTGGGAGATCCTCAAGATTCCAAGACCCCGCGGAGAACGAGACCGCTTGATTTGGCACTTTAACCAAAATGGAGTCTTCTCGGTAAAAAGTGGCTATAAATTGTTGCAAAACTCCTCCCACAACCCACCTATTCCTCCCGTCGGCGTAAATTGGAAACACATTTGGAAGGCCAAAATCCCCCATAAAGTTAGAAGTTTCATGTGGAGACTGGGTAATGATGTCCTCCCACACCGGGAAAATCTCCAAAAACGAGGTATCAACGTTTCTTGCCTTTGCGCTCTTTGTGAGTCCAACCCGGAAAACAATTGGCACCTTTTTATCGGTTGCCCGATCTCGAAAAAGGTTTGGGAGGAGGCAAACTTATGGAACCGCATTGATTCGTTGGCGAATCTTTCGGAGAACTTCTTCTCCCTTTTTGACTAATTGCTTAAATGACAGCCCCGAACCTGATCGTGACATCTTTATGATGATGTTTTGGAGCATTTGGAAACTTCGAAACGATGCTTGGCTAAAGGGTGCGGTGAAAGTACCGAGGGTAGTGACTCGTAATGCTATTAGCTCTCGTTCGGAATGGTTGTCGGCCAATTCTTCTCAGGCCCGTGCCTTCGAACCCGTTACCCAAACTGACTGCTGCCTTTGGCAAGCACCCCCTTCGGGCTACCTTAAATGTAATGTTGACGCTACGACGTTCTCCGAGTCCAACTGTTGGGGCTCCGGTGCGATCCTCCACGACCACCAGGGGTCCATTGTCGATTGGCACACCACCATCGATGTGGGCATCCCCCATATTAAGGAGTGCGAGGCCATGGCACTTGCAAATGCGATTAACTGGGTGGCGAGCCACGATCATCAACGTGTTATTTTTGAAACTGACGCTAAACTTGTTGCCGATGCAATAAAAGCTGAAGAGGAGGAGGATCTCTCGGAATTCGGATCTATTATTGCCCAATGCAGATCTCTTCTTTCCCGATCAGATGGTTTCTCCATAAACTTTGTCCGAAGACAGGCAAATGCCACGGCTCACACCATTGCTAGGAATGCAAAGATTTTTTCTAGTCATACTACTGGTTCCCACCTTACTACTTTGATGTCTGTTCTGTGTAACAACAATTGTAATCACGATCATTAATGGAAATTTCTTCTTTGTTTCAAAAAAAAAAAACTAGACACTTATTTTTGGACAAACATTAATAGAAACGTAGACACTTGTTTTAGAATATAGGAAATATAGGACCACAAAGGTTGTGGCTTAGTGGTTAAGACCTTGGGGGATGTGGTGAAATATCCTATCTGCCTAGGGACCGATGTCTTGCAGTCATAATTTTGCCAAGAGATTAGTCTAGGCATAACCCAAAGACGCCCTGCCAAAAAAAATATTTTTTACAAACAAACTTTATTACTATAATTTTAATTTAATGCCAAAATGTTATTTTGTGAATGTTGTTTTGTACATAGTTAACCTACTATAATTGATGCTATTATGTTTAAAATTTGAATTTACCACTTGTATATTTTTTACCTTTTTTTATTCGTTAATCGTTTTAGTCTTTTCGTATATTTTTAAAAGGGAAATTAATTAAAATACCCTAAGTTTGACCATGTTTTACTGAAATACCCAAAATCTCTCACACTTTGCAAAAATACCCTAAAAATCCGCGATGGGAGCCCGCGATCGCGGGCCAGGGACCTTTCTGACAATTTTTTAAACTTGTAGGGACCATTTTTGAAAAATGGAATCCCGCGATCGCGGGCTCATCCCGCGATGGGGTTATTTTTGTGACTTTTCAATTGCAAGGGACCATTTTTGAAAAATTTCAGGGACCATTTATGAAAATTTTGATATTTTTGGCACTGTTCACCCCATTTCGTCCATTTTTACGAATTTAAAATGAAATGTTACACTTTCAACCCCTATACTTATTTACTAAATTTACTTTATACCTTTTACTTTCATTATTTTAATTTTACATTTAACACATATAATCGTTTATTAACTAAAATACGTTAAAAAAATACGTTTTAATTTTAACAAATTACACCATTATAATCGTCTCTTCGATACGTTCGAAATGAGCCCAATCTTGAATTTTTTTGGATTTATATATTTTAATATATATCATATACAGTTATACACTACATAACAAAATATTTTTTATATTTAAAATTCATACTCTTATAGTTAATTATTTAATTTATGGTACATCTCTTATTTTTTTTTCAATTTTGTTTTGCACTCCTATCGCATTAACATAATAATCATATATTAACTAATTCATTAAATCGTTTTAAATTATTATTATTTGAATGTGTTTATAGATTTCGTCTGAAAAAGTTGCCTGCATGATTCCACTGAAAAAGTAACTGCAATATTCGTCTGCTCTTGAATAAAGGTCTTTCATTAGGCAGAAAATTAGTCTTTAAGTAGTCAAACATAGCTAATTAATGAGAATTTAGATCAGATTTATATGGTACTATCAAATGCAAGTTTCTATAATATAGATATTGTTCTACATTACATGATACCAATTTTTGCATCATATGAATCACTTCCAGACAACAAGAACCAATACCCCAATAATCAAGAAATAAATGCTTGTTCATCCAATAATCTCTGTATTAGGATTATCGCAAGTTTCATAAACCTACTTACTAGGTGTTGGAAATATGGGTTTTACTAAACTTTGGACGCATTTAAATTTATATATATGTGTTATATATAACTAACTTTTAGTAGGTTTATGTTCTTCTATATGAGATCTTCGAAATGATATATAATGCGTCCAAAATAGAGTATGTGTGAAAGAGATATCGATACTCAAAGTTGAGTAAAAGGATGAAATTAGCAAAAACCAAATGAAGTAAACGGTAAGTCAATCACAATACTTTAACAAAATAAGTTAATACTAAAAATAACAATTATTTAATGTTACATAAACAACCTAACGTGGCCCTATTAGACAATGCGCATAAATTGACTCCGCCATATGTCGGCGGAAATTCATTGCCTCATCGTCGGTTTCGTTAGGGGGTACCCATATCTCCTCGTTATTTATCAACTTTTGGACATTACGGCATACCCATACACCGCAATCCGCATATAACCCGGTCTGCTGGGGTACTTGGCCGGCCATCTTTGTGCGAAAGATACTTGACACTTCGCGACGTCTATGATCCCCGATCAATGAAAAGAACGTATATAGTTTTGTTTTAAACGATTGCATCTGCTCTGTCAATTGTTGTTTGCAGAGACCGTCCTTTTCGCTGTCATATAGGGTCATGACCATAGTGTCTAGTTCAAACACTCCAAGCAACCAATGTCTGGGATGCAAGCATATGGGGATGTACACCTGAAATATTACAATATATGTCATATATGTTATTAAATAAAATAACAGTAAAACGATTTGCATACCCTATCGAGGAGAGTCCAAGAGGTCCCTTCCGAGCCATTGCATATTTCGATCACGGAGGCGGGACCTTGATGGTCCATCAGTATACACTGAAAGAACATAGTGTGCATGATGGTCCACCTCGTGTCTACGCCACGATGTTTTTGCAACAGGCTAACCCAAGAATCGACGTGCTATGCATAAAAAATAGATGGTTAGACATGTAATATAAATATATTTGATTATATATGACTATAATTTAACTTCATACTAACCGTATCGTCTAAGTCAGAGTTCACAGGGTCATCCGCAAGCAATTTTTCAAAAAACAAGGGGTTGATTTCTAAGCCCCCGTAAGGGGTGAATGTCAAGTTGGGGAGGCGACCAGTCCGGCACATCCTCAATATTTCTGATGCCGGTTGAGGCTCCGGTGAAGGCACCTTTCCCTTTTTCTTTCCTCCCTTCTTTCCCCCCGCTTTCTTTGCTTGTTTTTTAGCGGGCGGTGGTGTCGTAGATCCTTGTTGGCCAAACGGGTGACGAAACCATTGTGAAATTTTATGCGACCGCTTTAGAGGGAGCGGGGTCACCTGTGGTGGTGGATCTACAACATCCATCGAGTCATCGTCAGGCTCCGAGAAGTGCTCCGAGAAGTGATCCTGGATAATAGGAGACCCCGTCTGAAAATTACGTTACTCAATGTTTTAAGTACAATTTAGGAAATGTTCACAATTAAACCAAAACTACCAAAATAACTTACAGTATGCATTTCCGGCCTGTAATAGTCATCGGCCGAACCGCCAAAGATGTTTGTGATTGATGTGGTGGCGAACGGCGACGGCATCTGCGAGGTGTATGCCCCCGACATCCCGGCCTGCGTGACATTGATCATTAAAATAGTTACAAAATTAGGATTATCGATATATAACTATAATGGTTACTCAGTGTCACTAACACTCTCCGGGATAGTAGAATATGATGTGGTGGCGAACGGCGGCGGCATCTGCGAGGTGTATGCCCCCGACATCCCGGCCTGCGTGACATTGATCATTAAAATAGTTACAAAATTAGGAACAAACATATAACTATAATGGTTACTCAGTGTCACTCACACTCTCCGGGATAGTAGAATAGGATGTGGTGGCGAACGACGTTTCCGACATCCCGGCCCTCGACATCCCGGCCTGCGTGACATTGATCATTATAAGAGTTACAAACTTAGGAACAAACATAATGGTTACTCAATGTCACTTACATTTTCAGGGAATGACGGATAGGATGTGGTGGCAAACGTCGCCTGTGCCCCCTGTCCGAACGGAGCGGGGATCGGTGTCGTACTCGACAGCTAAAACAAATTTAGAACGTAATATTAATATACAAACTAAATAAACGTGGCCAACAAATTAAGTTAAACACTAACATTGACAGCGCTAAACTGTCTGTAGACTTCCTCCAGATAGTGTACACGTGTCTCTAGCGACCCGTGGACGTAGTCCCACAGGACTTCATGTGAGCCACGCTGTGGCTCGTAGGAAGGGCCCGCCTGATATGGATTGTAGGAGGAGGAAGGGGGCGCCTGGTAGGAGGAGGAAGGGGGCGCCTGGTAGGAGGAGGAACGGGCCGGCTGGTAGGAGGAGGAAGGGGCCGGCTGGTAGGAGGAGGAACGGGCGGTGGTATTTTATTTCAACGTATCATATTGTTATATATAGATAAAGTGCGGTTTATTTTATTTCAACGTATCATATTGTTATATATAGATAAAGTGCGGTGGTATTTTATTTCAACGTATCATATTGTTATATATAGATAAAGTGCGGTTTATTTTATTTCAACGTATAATAGTGTTATATATAGATAAAGTGCGGTTTATTTTATTTCAACGTATCATATTGTTATATATAGATAAAGTGCGGTTTATTTTATTTCAACGTATCATATTGTTATATATAGATAAAGTGCGGTGGTATTTTATTTCAACGTATAATAGTGTTATATATAGATAACGTGCGGTTTATTTTATTTCAACGTATCATATTGTTATATATAGATAAAGTGCGGTTTAGGGACCCTAGTTGTCATTCTTAAAAGTTTAGGACCTAATTGGCATTCTTAAAAGTTTAGGACCTAATTGGCATTCTTAAAAGTTTAGGGACCTAAGTTGTCATTCTTAAAACCGTAGGGACCTAAGTTGTCATTCTTAACATTTTTTTTATAAAAAACACATTCTTAACAATTTTTTTATAAAATGTGTTTTTTTATAAAAAATTGTTAAGAGTTTGTTTTTATAAAAAAATTGTTATAGTTTTATGGTTTTATGTTTGAATGTGATATTTGTATGTTATAATGTGTATGTTGTTATAGTGTGTTTTTTCATATAAAAATTGTTAAGAGTGTTTTTTTATAAAAAAATTGTTAAAAGTGTGTTTTTATAAAAAAAATTGTTAAAAATGTGTTTTTTTTATAAAAACACTCTTAACAATTTTTTTTATAAAAACACACTCTTAACAATTTTTTTATAAAAAAAAACTGTTTTTATAAAAAATTGTTAAGGGTGTGTTTTTATAAAAAAAACACATTTTTAACAATTTTTTTTTTATAAAAACACACTTTTAACAATTTTTTTATAAAAAAACACTCTTAACAATTTTATATGAAAAAACACACTATAACAACATACACATTATAACATACAAATATCACATTCAAACATAAAACCATAAAACTATAACAATTTTTTTTTATAAAAACACACTCTTAACATTTTTTTATAAAAAAACACATTTTTAACAATTTTTTTTAAAAATTGTTTTTATAAAAAAAAATTAACAATTTTTTTTATAAAAAACACATTATAAAAACCATAAAACTATAACAATTTTTTATAAAAACACTCTTAACAATTTTATATGAAAAAACACACTATAACAACATACACATTATAACATACAAATATCACATTCAAACATAAAACCATAAAACTATAACAATTTTTTTATAAAAACACACTCTTAACAATTTTTTTTATAAAAAAACACATTTTTAACAATTTTTTATAAAAACTGTTTTTGTAAAAAAAATTAACAATTTTTTTTATAAAAAAACACATTATAAAAACCATAAAACTATAACAATTTTTTATAAAAACACACTCTTAACAATTTTTTATAAAAACACGCTGTTTTTATAAAAAAATGTTAAGGGTGTGTTTTTATAAAAAAAATTGTTAAGAGTGTGTTTTTATAAAAAAAAACATTGTTAACAATTTTTTTATAAAAGAACACTCTTAACAATTTTTTTTATGAAAAAACACACTATAACAACATACACATTATAATATACAAATATCACATTCAAACATAAAACCATACATATCATGTTAAACATACAACATATTCAAACATAAGTTATAAACACTATAACAACCTACAAATCATATATCTTAACTTAAAATAACATACAAAAAATAACAAAAAACATAAGGAAAACATACCACAGAGGTAATACGAGACATCTTCACAAAACCCGAACGCGTATTCCACACGACAAAATTGAGAGAGTGGGAGAAAATTGAGAGAGTTTGATTAAAAATTGAGAGAGTGATTAAAAAAATGAGAGTGGCCGGTTTTTGGTCCCCCCCCTTATATAGTGCGGCCGAAGTAACATTTAGGGTTTAGGGTTCGTCAAAGTGATTTTAGGGTTAACCCTGTGCCGACACGTGGCACAGGAGCCCGCGATCGCGGGGGGTCAAAGAAAGTCAAACGCGGGCAGGGACCAAAACTGTACACGCGGGCATTCTTGAGGGGGGAAAGCTGGACCGCGGGCATTCTTGAGGGACCAACGCGGGCAAAGTGGGCAAACTTTGGACACGTGTAGCCCGCGATCGCGGGGGTCAACGAGAGTCAAACGCGGGCAGGGACCAAAACTGCACATGCGGGCATTCTTGATGGGGGAAAGCTGGACCGCGGGCATTCTTGAGGGACCAACGCGGGCAAAGTGGGCAAACTTTGGTGACACGTGGCCTGGAGCCCGCGATCGCGGGCTCTATCGCGGATGTTTGGGGTATTTTTGTAACATGGGAGAGATTTGGGGTATTTCAGTAACACTTGGTTTGACTTAAGGTATTTTAATTAATTTCCCCTTTTTAAAACGACAAAAAAAAACAAATACATATTTAAAAATACTCAAGTTGAAGATATTGATATAATTGGTTTTTTGTGTTTTCTGATATGAATATATGTTTTAAATAACAAGTTGGTTATTAAAGTTTACTGCTTTTGGATGTTTCTATTAATATATATATATATATATTTCAATGGGAAATTAATTAAAATACCCCAAGTTTGACCAACTGTTATCGAAATACCCTAAATTTTTTCAGTTTTGCAAAAATACCCTAAATACCCGCGATGGATCCTGCGATCGCGGGATCCAGCTGACGTGGCACGTACTTTGGGTACAAATGCCCCGTGAAGCCCCTCAACTTTGGCCGCGGTGCACTTTTGGTCCCTGCCCGCGATGGGCCAAAATTTACAGTTTTGGTCCCTGAAAATGTACACTTTTGGTCCCTGAAAATTTACACTTTCAGCCCCTGAACTTAGACGAATCTTGCATGCTTTTACTTTTTTTTTCCACAATTATTGTACTTTGAAGACCGATTTGTGGTTGAAATTCATTGGCATGTTTTCATCAATGTTAAATCAGTGTTTTTAGAATACTAGTTTGTGGATGAAATGAGAGATTGGTTGTCATCAATGTTGGTTGTTTCATTGATAAATAGATGTAAAATGCAATCCATAATCCACACACCGATTTCATACTTCTTTCTTGATTTCTTTCTGCAATATTTTGTGTTTGAGATACTACTGAAAAAATGAGTTCATCTGTTGCAAAAGCTAAGCTATATTTCTGTTTTGATGGTGAATGGGAGCAAGATAACAATGAGTTGAATTTTGCTTATAAATCTAAGCATGGTGTAAAAGTGTCAGTAAACTATACTTATCAGAAATTTCTTGCCTACGCTATGCAAAAATGTGGAATCAACTCTTCTGATGTTTGCAAGTTAGTGTTTAAAAATGGCGATGGGTCATTTGTGGATTTATCCAACGATGGGGATATCTCTACTTTTCTGCACCTTGCAGTCGATTCAGAAAGGCCCCCATTACTTTTTGTGTATCCCGGCGTATCCGACGGTGACGACGACGGTGATGACGACGGTGACGACGACGAAGACCTCCAAATAGAGCAGCCTGATTCTCAACAACAACAACCACCACAACCACACGAAGGGCGTACTGCTGGAGTTGCTGATGACGAAACCCACGTTTTCAGAACGGGTAATTCTGAAATAGACAGATCAGACACCGATAATGATGATCACGAAGAATATACCCCTAGTAGAAAATCATGTAGTCAGATAAATGACTTTTTTGATATGCCCCCTATTCTTCCAGACTCCCATACCCAGGCACAAACCTACGAACCTACACCTTATATTCGCAGTGAAAGGTTAAAAGCAGGTCAGATATTCGATTCGAAGGATCTCTTGGCAAGTCAGATCGGACTCAAGTTCTTGGAAGAGGGTTTCCAAAGTCACGTGCGGTCATCTAACAAAAGCAGATACGTAGTTGAATGTGCCAGAGAAAAGTGTGAATGGAGGTTGTACGCGATTCACACGGGTCCCAAAGGAGGGGCGATAATGATTAAAAAGTTGCACGACGTACACACTTGTACGAGGACGCAACTTAATCCCCACCACAAACAAGCCGGCAAAAAGACTTTGGGTGCGATCCTGAAAAATAAATTTCTTGATGTTAGCAGGTCATTGCGTCCAAAGGACATCGTCCACGACGTTCACCGGCAGTTCGGCATCACGATTGATTACCACCAAGCGTGGCGTGCGCGATGCCATGCACTGTTTATGGTGAGAGGCACGATCGAGGAGTCGTATGAACGACTCCCGACATATTTATATAATTTGCAGCTGCAGAACCCTGGTACTATCACGCAGCTACGAACCGATTCACGTGGACGGTTTGAGATGTGCTTCGTGGCCCTTGGACCCGCGGTACGTATTTTAACACGTCATATGTTTACACATTATAAACTATAACATTTACAAATGAAAACCACCTATGTTTTTGCAGATCCGCACATTTCTGGCAAATCTACGTCGTGTCCTGATAATAGACGCAGCCCATTTAAAGGGCCGTTACTTGGGTATGATGTTCCTGGCGGTTGCCATGGACGGGGATAACTCCATCGTTCCAGTAGCTTTCGGCGTAGGCAAGTCTGAAACCGGGGACGAGTGGACTTGGTTTATGTCCATGTTGAGACAAGCTATCGGAGACCCGCAAGGGTTGGTGTTTATGTCTGACAGGGCTCCTTCCATAAGCGCCGCAATCTCTGCCATGTACCCAAACGCCCCTCACGCCATATGTTGTCGACATTTGGAGATGAACGCCAAATCCAAGGACAAACGTATTACCACCTACAAGGATGTCTATTGGGCGGCATGTAGAGCATATACGGACCGGGAGTTTAACAAGTACATGAATATGCTACGATATAGTGCCGACGAAGCAGCCAAAGTCTTTGACGATGCTGGACCGAAGAGGTGGTCCACGACCCATTTTCCTGGACAACGGTATGACATTCTGACCTCGAATAGTGCAGAGTCTGTGAATGCACTCTCCCGTTTAGCGCGTAGATGTCCGATTGTTAATCTTATGGACTACTTTCGGGCCTTTCAACAAGAGTGGTACCAAATTCGACGCCTAAAAGGAGCTGAGATACAAAATGCACTCACACCAACGGCGGAGAATATCGTTCAGTACAGGGCGCGTCGTGCGGCGACATGGCCGGTAAGAGCAATCGGGTATGGGAAGTACGAGGTGCATGATGACTATATTCACGCGATTGTGAATATGGAAGACCACCTTTGTTCGTGTCGCGAATGGGATAAATCTGGGTTACCGTGCGGCCATGCCATCGCTGCAGCAACATATATGGGTCGTACAGATTGCAGCGACTTGGCTGTACCTTTCTTCACCTCCGAATATTACCGGAAAACATACGTGGAGGTAATAAACCCAGCTGGACCCCCTGCAGCATGGGTGTATCCACCCGACCCGCTTCCACCATGCTATCCACCTTTAATGGATAAGAACAGGGCTGGGAGACCGAGAAAGAACGACCGACGTCCATCACGTGGTGAAAGTTCGATACAACGAAGATGTACTCGGTGCCAATGCGTAGGACACACTCGTGGAAAGTGTCCAAATCCCGCCCCTTCAACCGTGCCAAGGAGACATTCTGTCAGTCACACCCCGGGCCCGTCACAGCTTGAACCATATGGAACAAACACATATGATACTGTTGATCTAAACGCTGATTTGTAAATGATATATACACACACACATACATATGCTTATAAATGAACATTGATAACACAGCTAGTTTGTAAATGATAAATATATTCATATTAGATATATACACACATACATATGCTTTTAAATGAACATTGATAACACAGCTAGTTTGTATTCCATCCAACATGTTCTTCATCTTCAATCTTTCTGCTTTTGCATGATGTATCCAATCTAATCTAACCGTGGTTCAGCGGCTTAAAAATTACTTTTCAGAGAAATTAACAACAACAAAAAAAATACAAACAACAACACAGTAAAAAAAATACAAAACAAAAAAAAATACAAACAACAACACAGTAAAAAAATACAAAAAACAAAAAAAATACAAACAACAACACAGTAAAAAAAATACAAAACAACAAAGTACTAAAGCAACACCCGTACCACCACCTACTGAAAAATTGCTTTAGTTTGATCAATCCAACTTTGCTTGTCGCTTATCTTCGCTTGAAGAATTGCGAAGTCTTGCGTACAATGGTGAATTTCTTCTTTTTCTCGACGAATACGAGCCTCCCTATCTTTTATATCCCCTTTCATCCTTTTGATCTCCTTTTCTTCCACTTCGATCCTTGTCAAGTGGACTTTCTTCCTGGCGATAATCTGTTTCCACTCTTCTGTCAGTTGGTCTATCTCCTTTTCCTTTGCTGCTATCGCCTTCTGGAGTCTAGGTGGCATTCCTTCAGGTGTAGACGATGGGTTAGATGACGATGCCATTTGGTTACTGATGAAAGAAAGCAAGTGAAAGAAAGCAAGAAAGAAGGATGGAATGGTGTGAATTATGAATTGCATTTCACTGATATTTATGGATGAAATCTCAAACATGCCAGTGAATTTGAACCACAAATTGGTCTTCAAAGTACAATAATTGTGGAAAAAACAGTAAAAGCATGAAAGATTCGTCTAAGTACAGGGGCTGAAAGTGTAAATTTTCAGGGACCAAAAGTGTAAAGTTTCAGGGACCAAAACTGTAAATTTTGGTCCATCGCGGGCCATCGCGGGCTGCGATCGCGGGCAGGGACCAAAAGTGCACCGCAGCCAAAGTTGAGGGGCTCCGCGGGGCATTTGTGGCCAAAATACGTGCCACGTCAGCCCTAGCCCGCGATCGCGGGTATTTAGGGTATTTTTGCAAAATGGAAAAAACTTAGGGCATTTTGGTAACTCAATGTTTGACTTAGGGTATTTTAATTAATTTCCCTATTTCAATATATCTCTATTTTGTATTTATTATAATTTATTTATGTTACAAGATACTCGCACTATATTTTGATATGAGCCTAAAAGTTAAAAAATATATTTATATTAGGATTAAAGTTGATTTGTTTAACGTTGGAAATATTAAAAAAAAACGTGAAGTTTTTTTTTTTGGGTGGGGGATTAAAAATCCACATGAATGATCAATATTGGATGACTACGATATCGAAAAGTATACATTTTATATTTAGATAACAAAGTTGAATACTGATTCTCTGGATGTTTAAAATGTAACCCGATTTCAAGAATATTAGTGTGACTATGTGAGAGGACATTTTTTTCGCTCACTGAAATCAAACTTAAGACCTGTCTTGTAGTTAAGCAAAATCGTCTACCCTTTACCAACTAATTGTAACAACCCGAAAGTCCAAAACATGCAATTTATTTAAAATATCCCAAACAAGGGTCCCAATACATACATGACATTCCAAAACCGAGGTTACAACACTAGCAGCAGAAACAAACTCCCACAGCCGAGAACTAGCTATACTAAAGCAATACTAAGTTAAGAACTAGAGTGTTCTACACAAGATCGCCTCCATCTCTATTCTTCAAGCCTTCTCTTTGCCCTTAGACGAAACACCACTAATGCGCTTCCGTGAAAATGGATTTAGTTTTGAAAAGCCCATGAGGTCTAGTGAATTCCCTTCGAAAAGCAGTTTATACGAAAACATGCATAAAATCATTTCGTTATCCGCCCTAAGGCCCACAAGTAATTTCATAACAAACAGGGTATTTGCACAGTGTTCATAGACCACATCCAAAACCGTCAACAACCATGATCGGGCCCAAGCAGACTCCCCTCTCGCCTCATATCGGGCCCCAAACAGACTCCCCCTTTACCCGAATAGGCAGGAAACAAATCCATACCTACCGGTTCATAATAAACTCCCAAGGGATCATCGGATCCCGAGGTACACTAATCCCACTGTGCAACCTGACTCCACATAAGCATACAAAGCAAGGCTAAGAGAAAACATGTAGCGATGCATGTATATTTGTAATAGCAGTTTATAGCATGCGTGCATAACGTTCTCAAAACATATAATTCACGCTTCGAATTTATAACAAGTTTATAAATAAGCATGCGTGCATTCCATACCATGATTAGTAATAATCAAAAGCGTTTAACATTTCATTTCATCAAAAAGGAGTATAAGGGAACTCACCTGGTTGTAGTGATTTTCTACGCACACGTCACTCCCTTAAACAAGCCGGAATGATCCGAACACCTAAAGCATACCACCCAAAACTCAGAACCTAATTATCCGGACACAACTACCGGGCACTTAGACTGTCCGGAACTGCCACTTCCCGGACGCCTATCCGGAACCTCTTCCCGGATCATCCAGAAACTGCTATCCGACCAAACCATCCGGAGGAGCTATCCGGATCCCAATCATCCGGACTTAACTACCCGAGACACTTACCCGGACACACTTACTATCCGGACGCCTTATCCGGACACCAAAACTATCCGGACGCCTTATCCAGACACCAAACTATCCGTTACTCCTACCCGGACACCTGCACTATCCGGGTGAGGCGGTATCCGGGAAGCCGAACTGATAAACCCCAAATCTCCCAAAAATCGATTAAAACATGCGGTTAAGCCCCAAACTTAGCTAGATACATCATCATGCATGTATTTACAATGAAAAGCTTCCATTTATTTCATCCTTGATGACCTTTACTCATTCCAAATCAAGAAAACTTCCCCATTTTCTTTTAAAGAAGAACACAATGAAATTGATGGTGTTTAATAATTATCATAGCCCAAATCAGTACATGCGTCAATATACTAACCCATATAAGAAAGGAGGATTCGAGAATTTACCTTAGCGAAAACCCTTCTAGCTGATTTCCCTCTTCCTTCCTCTCGGTCTCTTTCTCAGCCGCAAAACACCAAGAACAAAATGGAAAGAAGTGAGGTGACCTAGGGCTTTGTTCCCTTTTATACTTCTTCTAAATTGCCACTTGGTCCCTCAAAACCTTTCCTCTTATGACACTATGTCCACCAATCTTTCATTTATTAAAATAAATATCCGGTTGTTACAACACTCCCCCCTTAAAAGAATTCCGTCCCCAGAATTCCTTGGTCGAAAAGATGCGAGTACTTCCCCCTCATCTCCGACTCCAACTCCCAGGTTGCTTCTTGACCTTTGTACAACTTATAATGACAAACCGCACCGGCTTTCAACCAAGGCTCTCAAAATTAGAGGCGCAAAACACCTTACAAATCCCACAAGGTTACCCGGTCCCTTTGCCAATCCTTAAATCTGTTAAACAAAATACAACCGACTTACTAAAACATGGCTCATCCCTCTTTTCTTTCGTCATATCTCAAAACCAAACCCAACCGAACCAAACCAAACCAAACCGAACCGAACCGAACAAAACGAACCAAACCGAACCAAACTGAACCGAACCAAACCGAAACAAACTGAACCGAACCGAAACAAACCAAGCCAACACAAACCAAGCCAAACCAAACAAATCCAAACCAAGCCAATATCTTTGGCATCAAACCGACCCCTCCCAACCTTAGGTATCACGATTTGCACTCCCAAATTTAATAGCTTTGGTTCCAATTGATCTTCCAAGCATTTCTGTCCAAGACCACAACTTTCTTAGGCTAGGTATACTTTTATAATGTACTTGTAGCCCTTCCGACCATTCATGCCACATATAAATGTAACATCCCAGGCCAACCGTACCAGATATTGTCCACTTCGTCCACACACCTAGACTCACGGTTTTAAAACGCGTCTCATCACGACTTTCACAAACATTTTCACTTCCTTATATAAGGACTTTCACCGTGTTCATGTTACAACGACATGAATCCTTTACTAAAGTAAGCAACCACCTAATTCGCCAATCTTGAATTTTGACTTCCCACTATGACACGCGTCTAACACATAAGTATTTTCTTTCCCCAAGACACGTTGACTACATCCCAACATTGTTAACCCAACACGCCAACATTCCATACTTGTATATAACTAACAGTATGAGACCTCTATAACCCACCATCCGGGGTAAGGAAATAATCACCTTGAAGATTTACATCCACACTTTCACTGAATCCATCAAGCGTCCAACCAAATACGGAATGAATCTCAGTTTCACTCGCCCCACCGACAGGAATGACCATGCTCACACATCACTATTCCAAATACACTGTCGAATGACCTGCTCACTTTGGAACATCCACATTTTTAACACTCATTCAAATCCGACAGTCTTACACTTTAAGTGTCCCGTACAACCACTTATACGATGCCTTTTCAAAGGCATAGGTCACGTCCTCTCAAGGAAAGACTTATTGACTCATACGAGTCTCTTCACACTTTAACCAAGACATACACTAAAATCCAAAATCCGCTTATGTAACAACCCCAATTCCCATATACACAACAAATCACATAATGTAATATAACATTGATATAACAACGAAACTTCACATTACAAGTTCGGTCCCAAAGTCTTTTGCATTACAAATATAAAACATTCCATTACAACTTTGACTTACTATAACCATACATAACATTTAACTATGATAACACTACTGCTGCTAAACATGCCAAAAATCTTCGTCATATAATCCTTCACAAAAGCCATCCCTTCTTTTTACTCTAATTACTTGCTCTTACTCTATCTGCCACCTGGAATACATATTTTGAAAACAGAAATGAGGGTTAGACCCAATGGTCTAGTGAGAAATCCCTGACAATTTAGTAAACTTTTGTATCAAAACCATTTATATAATGCTTTTCATATAACACCCACATATCACACGTAATTAATTACCAATCAATACTCAAGCTTCGTACACATCTCGTTTCACCTTATTCCTCCACAATTGGCCAAATTAATTGGTTGCGAGCCAACTAATCTACTGTACAACAAATACAATAAGCACACCGGTCCTATGCCCGGCCACGTATTATATTCTGATATAATACTCACGTAATTATAATATCTCAATATATCATAATTACACACATATGACATCCACATAAATGTATTCCAGTAAAAACACTTTGAATTAAAACTCACCTGATTGATTATTACACACGCTCGCAAGCTCCTTTTACAATGGTCTTATCTCTTATCACGACTCCACAGAATCTGAAACAAGTTAAGATACATACATGCTTTACTAACCAATCACATAGAGCTTACCAGTTCCTGTTCTTAACTGTATCACTAAACTTAACAAACTACCGGGACTACACAGAGTACCGGAACTTCTCAGTACCGGGACTCCTTGGTACCGGGAGTCTCGATCACCGGGATTTAACCAATACCGGAAGTCACAATACCGGGGTTTCATCCTACCGGGAGTCCATACTACCGGGACTCTATGGTACCGGGACTCCAAGGTACCGGGACTCGACCAGACCGGGAATCCACCGGGAGTCTAAGAACACAGTCGGTTTCATCTTACCTAGATTTGATTGAATTCAACACCAATCACAGAAATCGTGATTTCTAAACCGGTAAACATCTTCTATGTAAGATTACAAGCATAAAATGTGAAGATACTTACCTCAAAATCTCTTCTATATCAATCGATTGATGCAATAGCCGTATCTTTCTTATTCTGCTTCTTTTCGCTTTCACACACACACACACACACACTCTTACTATTCTTAGGTTTAGGATAATATCTGATGTCTAAGGGTTATATCAATTCACAATTTACCAAATAAACCTTAAACTTCTCAATTATAACCCAAACATCCCTAATCTTATAATTTTCCCAAACATACCCTAAACATCTAACTTTAAAGTTAACTTCATTTAACGGAAAGAGAATTTAACTAACGGATTTACCCGGGGTATTACATCATCTCCCCCTTAAAAGAATTCCGTCCCGGAATTCAATTAAGCAAAAAGATGAGGATATTTGGCTCTCATTTCTGATTCGGATTCCCACGTAGCATCCTGACCTCTATGATGCCTCCACTGGACTTTCACTTGTCTGATCTCCTTATTCCGCAGCACTTTAACTTTATGATCAACTATAGCTTCCGGTTCTTCCACATAATTCAGTCTTTCATCGACTTGTATTTCTGGTAGGGAGACTGACTGATCTGGAGTAACCAAACACTTTCGGAAGTTCGATACGTGAAATGCATTATGGATTCTGCTCAATTCCGGTGGAAGATCTAATCTGTAAGCTACTTCACCGATCCTTTCTATAATTGCAAACGGTCCGATATACCGGGGGCTAAGTTTACCTTGTCGTCCAAATCAAATGACTCCTTTCCATGGCGAAACCTTTAACATTACGAAATCCCCAACTTGAAATTCCAATGGATTTCGGCGTCGGTCAGCGTAGCTTTACTGTCTGTCTTGAGCCACTTTCAATCGCTCACGAATCTGAGTAACCTTATCGGCAGTTAATTGAACTATTTCCGGCCCCGCTAACTGTTTCTCTCCCACTTCGTTCCAACACAGAGGCGTTCGGCATTTCCTACCATACAGTACTTCGAACGGTGCCGCTTGTATGATGGAATGATAACTGTTGTTGTAAGCGAATTCGATCAACGATAAATGCTTATCCCATGATCCCCCAAAATCAACAATGCAAGCCCGGAGCATATCTTCTAAGGTCTGAATCGTTCGTTCACTCTGCCCATCTGTTTGAGGATGATATGCCGTACTTAACTTTATCTGTGTCCCCATTTCTCTTTGAAAAATTCTCCAAAATCTTGAAGTAAAACGACTATCACGATCATAAATGATCGAGATTGGAACTCCATGTCGAGTTACAATTTCGTCAATGTACAACTTTGCTAATCGTCCCATCGAATCGGTTTCCTTTATCGGTAGAAAGTGTGCAGACTTAGTCAATCTGTCGACGATCACCCAAATAGAATCAAATCCCTTCGGAGTCCTTGGTAGCTTCGTGATGAAATCTGTGGTAATCTGCTCCCACTTCCACATAGGTATTTCTAGCCGTTGTAGTTGACCAAACGGCTTTTGGTGTTCGATCTTTACTTTCTTACAAGTATCACATCTTTCCACATACTGAGCAATCCCTCTTTTTATCCCCGGCCACCAATAGATTTGCTTTAAGTCTTTATACATCTTGTTTGTACCTGGGTGAATAGAGAAACGGGATTGATGAGCTTCTTGTAAAACACGATCACGTAACCCACCCAATCGAGGTACCCACACTCTGTTTCCCAGACACAATAACCCCCGATCATCTTTTACTAGCAATGTTGACATCCCCGCTAACCGTTCTGATTTCAGATGTTCATCCTGATAAGCCTCCATTTGACACTTCTGCAATTCGTCAAATATGTTGGGTAAAAGCTCAGTTCGTAGCGAAATAACTTTTATTGTTCCACCTCTTTCTTGACGACTCAATGCATCAGCTACCACATTTGCCTTTCCTGGGTGATAAAGGATTTCTCAGTCGTAATCGTTCAACAATTCTAGCCATCTCCTTTGTCTCATATTCAGTTCCTTCTGATCAAAGAGGTGTTAGAGACTCTTGTGATCGGTATAAATCTGGCATTTGGAACCATAAAGATAATGTCTCCAAATCTTTAACGCAAAGACGACTGCTGCAAGTTCCATATCGTGCGTAGGGTACTGTCTTTCATGATCCTTTAATTGTCGAGAAGCATAAGCAATAACTTTCCCACGCTGCATAAGCACACATCCCAATCCTAGTTTGGACGCATCACTATAAACCACAAAGTCTTCTGAACCTTCAGGTAGTGATAAAATCGGCGCGCTGCACAGTTTCTCTTTCAATATTCGGAATGCCTCGTCCTGTTCTGCTCTCCATTCGAACTTTAAATTCTTCCGGGTCAACTTAGTCAAAGGCGTTGCAATACGAGAGAAGTCTTTTATGAATTTCTGATAGTAGCCGGCTAAACCCAGAAAACTACGTACTTCTGTTGCTGTCTTCGGCTGTTCCCACTTTTCAACTGCTTCCACTTTCATCGGATCAACTTGTATACCTTTCTCAGAAACCACGTGCCCCAGAAATTGCACTTTCCGTAGCCAGAATTCACATTTAGAAAACTTTGCATATAACTTTTCCTTCTTCAGTAGCTCCAGAATCAAACGAAGATGTTGCGCGTGCTCTTCCTTGGATCGAGAATAGATAAGGATATCATCGATAAATACAATTACGAATTTATCGAGATACGGCTTACATACCCGATTCATTAAATCCATAAAGGCAGCTGGAGCGTTCGTCAATCCAAACGGCATCACTAAAAATTCATGATGACCATACCTCGTTCGAAAAGCAGTCTTTAAAACGTCTTCTTCTTTAACTTTCAACTGGTGATAACCGGACCTTAGATCAATCTTGGAGAAATAGCAAGCTCCAACTAACTGATCAAAGAGGTCATCAATTCGGGGTAGCGGATACTTGTTCTTTATTGTGCGCTTATTCAATTCTCGGTAGTCGATACACATTCTCATCGCACCATCCTTCTTTTTCACAAATAACACTGGTGCTCCCCACGACGAAGAACTAGGTCTGATGAAGCCCTTATCTGATAAGTCTTGTAGTTGTGCCATCATCTCTTTCATTTCTGGAGGAGCCAAACGATACGGTGCACGGGCTACAGGAGTGGCCCCAGGAATCAAGTCTATACCGAACTCTACTTGTCTAACTGGAGGAAGACTATCCAAGTCTTCAGGGAAGACTTCTGGAAATTCACTAACTATAGAAATATCTTTCAACTTAATCTTTTCAGGTCTACTATCTATCACATAGGCTAAGTAACTCTGGCAACCCTTATTCACACACTTACGGGCTTTTATCATAGATATAAGGCAAGACTGATGATTCCTACGATCACCATAAATCACTACTGATCTCTTATCAGGTAGAACGACATTGATTATCTTCTTATCACAAACTATGTTAGCCTGATTCTCAGCTAACCAATCCATCCCTACTACCACATCAAATTCAATCAAAGCTATAGGAAATAATTGTATAGGCACTTCACATCCCTCTATATTTATCACACCCTTCTCAAAAACTTCCTTTACTGACACTTGATTATCATTTGCAGTATCTACCAGTAAAGCATGTTCTAACATTTTTGGCTCTAAATGCATATGAGCAGCAAACGAAGGAGACACAAAAGATCGGTTTGCACCGGAATCAAACAACACTTTAGCACGTGTAGAGTTTATGAAAAATGTACCTATAACCACATCCGGAGTTTCCTCCGCCTCTTTAGCTGTCATTTGAAAGGTACGACCCCTTGTTCTTGGCGGTTCTAATCTTGGAACTACTGGTCTAGCAATTGTTGGTTTCCCTGACGTTCCACCATGTGGTATTTTTCTTTATGGACAATCCGACAGCATGTGATCCGGAGAATTACATGAATAACAAAACCGCGTCACGCGACAATCTTTAACGACATGCCCGGTTTTCCCACACTTAAAACAAACTCGAGATTCCACTTGACAATTTTCCTGATGGTAGCGATTGCATTTCGGACACGGTCTTTCCGCTGGTCGAAACGGTGGACGGTTATCGAACCTCTAAAATCTGGACTTCTTCGGATCATGTGGTGGCCCTTCCCATTTCCTTTTTCCCATATTCTTATCACTAGCATCCCTTCTGTTGTCTCGTTCTACGTTTTCAGCAGCATCCACTGCGGCTGTAAAGGTATCAGGTCTTGTTGCAGTTACTAGTCTTCTGACTTCTGAATTTAGTCCATATATGAATCTTTCCATCTTCAATTTCTCCGTAGCAACGTAATATCCTGCAAAACGAGATTTTTCTAAGAAGCGAGCAGTATAGTCCCTCACCGACAAATTTCCTTGCTGTAGGTTCATACATTCTTCCTCTAATTGTCTGACAGCTGCTTGTGGACAGAATTGTTTTGTGAAAGCTAAAACGAATTCTTCCCAAGGAAAAGTAGAATATATGTCTGATCCTCCCGATTCAATGTGAGCCTCCCACCAGTATAAAGCATCGCTTTTCAACATTGCTGCTCCAAAAAGTACTCTATCTTCGTTAGCACATTTACTCGTCTTGAAGATGGCTTCTATTTCTTTCAGCCATCTCATCGCCTTCACTGGATCCCGATCACCTGAGTACGTAGGGGGTTTGCAACTAAGAAACATTTTATAATCGCACTTTTTCGTTACTGGTAAGACAGTAGGAGTGATCGGCAATTCGATTTCTTGTTCTGGATCTGGATTATCATCTCCATTATTGCGACTTCGTTCAAACATTGCTTGAATACTAGCCTGTAATCTTCCCATCTCGGCAGTTAGGTCATCCCGTGTAACAAACTCTGTACCTTGTGGTTGAGTTCTACCCCCAGTTCGTCCTCCAGTTCTACCTCCGAATCTACCTCCGGTTCTGCCTCCACCACGGTCTCCTCCTCTCCCTCCTGTTCCTACTGGTGGGTTCTCTCCACCCGAATTCCTTCCTCCCCTTTGATTCCTTTGTCTGGTGCCGCTTGCCATTCTGTTGATCCAAACAAGGTTAATATACACATAAGCACATACCCCATATAACAAGGTATTCCAGTTCGAACATGTACCTGTATGATCATAATTACACTGGCCAGGTGTAATCTGAAATTACCTTGCATGATGTTCCTTCTACCTTTTATACTTAGTATCCCCAGGTTCTAAAATAATAGGGACATCCTACTTCTCATGCAGTTTAAGTCTAGGTACAGATACTAATACCTAAATCCCTTAAACTAGGGCTCTGATACCATCTGTAACAACCCCAATTCCCATATTCACAACAAATCACATAATGTAATATAACATTGATATAACAACAAAACTTCACATTACAAGTTCGGTCCCAAAGTCTTTTGCATTACAAAAATAAAACATTCCATTACAACTTTGACTTACTATAACCATACATAACATTTAACTATGATAACACTACTGCTGCTAAACATGCCAAAAATCTTCGTCATATAATCCTTCACAAAAGCCATCCCTTCGTTTTACTCTAATTACTTGCTCTTACTCAATCCGCCACCTGGAATACATATTTTGAAAACATAAATGAGGGTTAGACCCAATGGTCTAGTGAGAAATCCCTGACAATTTAGTAAACTTTTGTATCAAAACCATTTATATAACGATTTTCATATAACACCCACATATCACACGTAATTAATTACCAATCAATACTCAAGCTTCGTACACATCTCGTTTCACCTTATTCCTCCACATTTGGCCAAATTAATTGGTTTTGAGCCAACTAATCTACTGTACAACAAATACAGTAAACACACCGGTCCTATGCCCGGCCACGTATTATATTCTGATATAATACTCACGTAATTATAATATCTCAATATATCATAATTACACACATATGACATCCACATATGTAATACCCCGGGTAAGTCCGTTAAATTTATTTAACTAAGGGATTTTGATATTAAGGGGGAAGTTTGAGATAAGTTATAAGATTTGGGGTGGGTTGGTCATTAGTGAGTAGTTTGAGCCAAAAGTGTAAATGGAGATATAAATATCTCTCACACTTCAGTATCCCTTCAAAAAAACCTAAAAATAGAAAGACAGCGTGTGTGTGCGTGTTCGTGAGGCGAAAAAGGAGCAGAAGTGCAAAAGCTCGGTTTGAGCATCGATTGAACGGGTTTGAGTCGATTTTAAGGTATGTATCCTTTAGGTTTTATGTTTGTAATCATCAATAGACAGTTTCTATCGGATTAGAAAGTTTAAATCATAGCTGTATAGATTTGATTTGGGTTCTGGATTGGAAAAAGCGACCGACTGTGTTCTTGTGAACTCCCGGTAGTGTAGACTCCCGGTACTGGAAGTCCCGGTACTGGAAGTCCCGGTACTGGAAGTGCCGGTAGTTGTGGCAGTGTCCGGAAATAGTTTCTGATTGTATTGTTGGATTAAGTTGCTCCGAAAATTTCCTGGGGGCGGCCCCCAAACCCCACAAGGGCGTTGCCCCTTGACCCCATCCGCTAACCGGGTAGCGGAACCCCCGTATTAAATCGCCGTAAGAGAATTTTGAGGATAAGAGTTATGTAGATGTATCTAGAGTCCTTAGTCTTCTAGTATGTTTTATGTGATCAGTTGGTAAGGGGATATTTGTATTTAATCTATTTGCAGACTCTGTGGATTTGGATTAATAGACCGAATCTTTGGAAAGGCTTGGAAGTATTTTGATAACTAAACATGTGAGTTTTACTTTAAAACGTTTTCAACTGGAATACATATATGTGTTTATATGTGTATGTGAGTATGTGTGAAATATATATATTGTATTTATATTGCACGAAACGAGTATAGGTGAGCCGAATTATTATTCGGCGGGGCTGTATGGAAATACAGCGGGGCTGCATGAAATTGCAGTGGAGCTGTAGGTAATTGCAGCGGGGCTGTATGTAATTACAGTGGAGTCGACTGTATTGTACAGTGACGATAATTAGTTGGCTTGCTACCGACTAATGTGGCCAGGGGAAAGAAGATGAGATGAGGAGAGATACACGGTGTACGAGTCTAAATGTGGTATTTATATACGTGTGGTATATGCGTGCTTATACGAAAGGTTTCATGTAAATTATTTTTATACGAAGTATTATGTGAAAAGAGTTTGATATTGATTTTGGAAAAGACCAGGATTAACTCACTAGACCCGTTTGGTCTAACCCTCATTTTGTTTTCAAAAATATGTTTTCCAGGTCGAGGCATTGATAGCGGCAAAGGAAAGAATAAGGTGTAGACTGCTTTCGTGGACCGATGATGATTAGGAAGATGTTATGTATTTTGTAGTTACGAAACAAAAGGGACCGTACTTGGTTTATTATGTAATCCTTGTTGTAATTTAATGATATGCATGTATGTTATGTTAATTGTTGTATGATATGGGTAACCGGGTCGTTACAACATAAATGTATTCCAGTAAAAACACTTTGAATTAAAACTCACCTGATTGATTATTACACATGCTCGCAAGCTCCTTTTACAATGGTCTTATCTCTTATCACGACTCCACAGAATCTGAAACAAGTTAAGATACATACATGCTTTACTAACCAATCACATAGAGCTTACCAGTTCCTGTTCTTAACTGTATCACTAAACTTAACAAACTACCGGGACTACACAGAGTACCGGAACTTCTCAGTACCGGGACTCCTTGGTACCGGGAGTCTCGATCACCGGGATTTAACCAATACCGGAAGTCACAATACCGGGACTCCACACTACCGGGGTTTCATCCTACCGGGAGTCCATACTACCGGGACTCTATGGTACCGGGACTCCAAGGTACCGGGACTCGACCAGACCGGGAATCCACCGGGAGTCTAAGAACACAGTCGGTTTCATCTTACCTAGATTTGATTGAATTCAACACCAATCACAGAAATCGTGATTTCTAAACCGGTAAACATCTTCTATGTAAGATTACAAGCATAAAATGTGAAGATACTTACCTCAAAATCTCTTCTATATCAATCGATTGATGCAATAGCCGTATCTTTCTTATTCTGCTTCTTTTCTCTTTCACACACACACACTCTTACTATTTTTAGGTTTAGGATAATATCTGATGTCTAAGGGTTATATCAATTCACAATTTACCAAATAAACCTTAAACTTCTCAATTATAACCCAAACATCCCTAATCTTATAATTTTCCCAAACATACCCTAAACATCTAACTTTAAAGTTAACTTCATTTAACGGAAAGAGAATTTAACTAACGGACTTACCCGGGGTATTACAGCTTAAAACATTGCTTCACCTATCAACATCCACTCCATTCCCGATCGTTCCAAACACGCCAACAACACTTTGCGTTACTAAGCCCAACCAACGGTTTCATCACCATTCTAATTCGAGATAATCAACCAAGTCTCCCTGAAATATCATTCAAATCATCAACACCACATGTTTCTCGTTTCCCAAACAGAGTCACGTACTCACCAGAATTTCTTCATGCACCAAGAGCAATTCACATTCCTCAAGGATCCCGTATCGACTATGTCACTTCGTAAACTAACCAATCCAATATCTTCATCGATATTTTATTGACCCCAACATGAACTCACTTAGTGACTCATGCCACTAAAAGCACATGGTTTCTCTTTTGGGCAACCACCAACCCCCGATTTATTCTGACAATGACCATATCATAACCCCAACTTACAAACCATGCATCCCAACTACATGCTTAATACTTCGTACTCTCATCCACAACTTCCGAAACAACTTCCATCTGTGTTTATCTTTCCTTACAACACATCACTATAACATTGTCTTGCGCAACTACCTTGGCAAAGGATATCACTAATTTATCCACAAAATCTCCACCCACAACTTCACACAGCAGACCAGGTGCTCCCGACCATTTGCACACATAACAATGTCTCTCTCATTTCCATCTAAGTTCATAAATAACCAAGTCTGTCTCACGACTTGCCTGCCTCTAAATTTAGACAAACCATCACTCACGATTTCCCGTACTTGCTCAAAATATACGTTCCTAGACAATCCATTGCGGGCTCCACATAAATCATCCCACGACAAGGTACAATCCCTTACAAATTGTTGATCCATACCCTCAGTGATTTGATAATGACCCTCTCTTATATACTTAGTGAAAATTGTAAGTAAACAATATGTATCAGAGTTTCACTATCGCTGATAAGTACTAAGATCTTACAGTACCGCTGATAGGAACTCTCGCTCTTTAAAATAAACATTCAGCGAACACTGTTCACCATTAATGCTATGAGTTTGTTCAGTCATTATGATGATCGCTGATAAGTTAGTTGTTTACTTATGATCCCTGAAGACAAGTTTCACGTCAACAAAGGTTCTACGCTGAAGTCTAAGATCAAGCTCAAGAACCAGCGACAAGTCTCCTAATGAACTGATGCGGATCAGCGAAGACTCAGATTTGTCCACTCAACGTGAAGTATCAAGTACAAGACTTCATCTATCGCTGAACTTTATCATTCGCTGAATAGAAAATGATAATCGCTGAATCAACGAAAAGCTGATCATGAAGTCCTCCGTACAAAGTACTTTTGTCTTAACCCCCCTTGCACGACTCCGTACGAAATGTCAGAAAAGAACCTCCGACTGTCTGAAATCGTACAACCACTCTGATACTACACTGTTCATCCATGCGGCTACTAAGGTTGTCAACCAAGGCCAATGACATGCAACCAACCAGCTGATGACACGTGTAAAGTGTATACTGACTTGCATTAAATGCATGCAGTATATAAAGAGATGAACCCACTTCATTTGAAGTAACTTGCTAACTCTGGACAAGTTCAGTCTCTTATCTCAAGATAGGTTATTATTAGTAATTTCCTTATCTCTCTTAGTGCAAGAAACCTTAGTGTTCCAACTTGTTTAGATTTAGGTTTATCCTTAATCTTGTTTCCGCAACAAGCTGTAAATTGTTAATGATTTATCAATAAACAATTTAGAAAAGTAAAATCTATGTGTTTGTATTCAACCCCCCCTTCTACAAACTTGTATAGGCCTTCGGGACCAACAAGTGGTATCAGAGCGGATTTGTTTAATCTCATAAACAAGATCTAATCTAAGATATTTCTCTTCCTTGCTATTATCTGAAAATGGCCACCAACACAAACACAAATTATATAGACAATGGTTCTCTTGCTAAACCCCCTAGATTTTCCAAAGATAACTTCAACTTATGGAAAAATAGGATGACACTCTTCTTAGAAGGTGTAGACCCTACTATGCCTTACTATCTCGAGAATGGTCCATTCATCCCTGTAAGAATTGATGCTGCTGTTCCAGCCGCTGAGAATAGACCTGCTATTCCAGAAAGGCTGGTACCTAAGGAAATCTTTCAATGGACTGACGAAGATAAGAAGAAAGTGGCTATAGATACAAAAACCAGATCCATACTATCTATGGCTCTTCCTGACGAAGTCTACCATTCCGTCATGAATCTGAAAACATCAAAAGCCATGTGGGACACAATATGTGTTCAGTATGAAGGAACGTCTGAAGTCCAGGACTCAAGAAAGATCAACCTGGTAAGACAATACGAAAGCTTCATTTCTGGTAAGAATGAATCTCTCTCTGAAGTTCACCAACGTTTTAATTGTTTAATTATAGATCTGAAAACTGTTGGTAAGGAATATTCTAACTTTGAAGTATTGAAAAAGTTTCTAGAATGTTTACCTGAAAGCTGGGACAATTATGCTATGTGTCTCAAGCTGTCAAAGGATCTAAAATCAATGACCCTTTCAACCTTATATGGCATGTTGCTGAATCATGAGCAATCGAGCCATCTTAAGAAGAATCTTGTAAAAGATTCCAAAAGCACCCCTGTTGCTTTAATCTCAGAGGAACCTTCTACTCAGCGACCCTCGGTCACTATCACTGAGTTAGAGAGTAACTCTGAAAGGTCATCAGATTCTGATTATTCAGATAATGATGAATCTTTGGCTCTCCTAACTAAGAAGTTCAGGAGATTTGCCAGAAAGAAAATGTTTAGAAAGAACAAACCTCTTTCTATAACTGACAAGCCTAGATCATCAGCTTTTGTTGATAAGGCTACTGCTACATGTTTTAACTGCGAAAAGACAGGACATTTCGCTAACGAGTGCAGGTCTAAGAAAGTTTCTAGACCCTCAGCTTTTACAAAGAAACCCTTTGTTCCAAGGAATAAAGATGACAAATATTCAAAGCTGAAAGAAAAATATGCTAAGCTGAAAAGCTTTAAGAAGAAGAATAAAGGCCTGATGGCTGACTATGATTGGGCTGCTTCTGATGAAGAAGCATCATCATCTGACTCTGAAGATGATGAAGCAAATCTATGTCTCATGGCCAAGATTGAAGAAGAGGAAGAAAGCTCAGACATTCCCTCCACTTCAACCTCTGCTATTCAGGTATCACCTTCTTTCTTTACCAATATTGCAAATATTGATGAAGCTGATAGTCTCCATAAGATCGATCTCTTGACTAGAAGTTTATACGAAGCCATGAACGGCAAAACTGTGGTTGAAAACCAAAACCTTGATCTCGCTGAAAAGCTTAAAACTGCCACCTTCAAATAGAAAAGCTTTCTAAAATTGAAGAAGATTTTAAAGATCAAGTATATTTAAATCAGCTAGTCAAAATCGAACGAGCAGAAGCTATTGCTGCATTAAAAGCTGAAAAAGCTACTGTTGAAGGATGGTGTAATTCTTCAACAAAGATCACTGAGATAATAAAGTCTCAGATTCCCCTGAGTGATAAACGTGGTTTGGGTTACAAATATGATACTCCAAAACCAACCACTGAGCGTTCAATGCTTAAATTTGGAACGTTCGTATCCTCAGTCGCTGATACTTCATCTTCTCAGTGCTCCTCGTACATTACACCAATCCCTGAGGAAACTCCTACCTCCTCAAAAGGCAAGGAGAAAATGGTTTATTCAAAACCTACCTCTGTCTCTAAAGACAAAGGTAAAGGAATTGTTATTTACCAGAATCCTCAGAAGGGTACCTTAGTACCAAAGCTGAATGCTTCTAAAGCTTCTGTGGCTCATCCCTCTGGATCAAGGAAGCAGATCTCTGGATCTATTCAGCGATCTACTCCTAGACTCAGATTGGATGTCCTTGGTAAGAAATCTGAAGAACTGAATGTTCGTCCCATTTCTAAAGCCAATAGTTTACTTGGTGCTGGCACTTCTAATTCGAAATTAAAAGCTCAGCATTCAAATGGTCCTAGAACTACTTTTAGTTATAGGAAATGTTATCACTGTGGACTTACCGATCATATTGCTAGTAAGTGTCCCACAGCCACCAAAGCTGAAAAGTTAGCTAAGGTGAAGATTGCCCCCAAGGCAAAGAAGACCAACCCTGGTGCAAATCAGGTCAAGGTGAATCCTTCCACTGAAGTTAAGAAATTAACCAAAGTGAAGAAAGACAAAGCTGAATCTTCAAATGCTGCGAAGACTGCTGAATCTTCCATTCCAACTACTTCCACTGACAAATGTGTATACATGGTTAAGTGGGTACCCAAGAAAAACTAATCTTCCTTTGTATTGCAGGTTAAGAAGGGTATCTGGTATCTTGATAGCGGATGCTCTAGACACATGACTGGAAAGAAAAGCCTGCTCGCTGAATACAAGGAAGAGAAGGGTCTCTCTGTAACTTTCGGGGGAAATGGAAAAGGACATACCCGAGGGTATGGTGTACTTTCAAATGGTACAACCTCCTTCAGAAGAGTCGCATATGTTGAAGGGCTAAAGCATAATCTTCTAAGCATCAGTCAGCTTTGCGACTTGGATAACAAAGTAATCTTTACTAAGGAATCCTGCTTTGTCGCTGACAAAAAGGAGAAGATAGCTCTCAGCGGTTATCGTTTGGAAAATGTTTATGTAATAAACATGGACTCAACAACCACTGAGAACTCATGTTTCTTCTCAAAGGCCTCATCTGATGTCAACTGGCTATGGCATAAGAGGCTATCTCATCTAAATTTCAAGACACTGAACACTCTTTCTTCAAAAGAGTTAGTCACTGGTCTACCTCAGCATTCATACGCCAAAGAGTCTTTATGTTCAGCGTGTGAAAAAGGGAAGCAGACCAAAGCAAGCTTTAAATCAAAGCAAGTTTCTTCAGTGTCATCTCCTCTACAACTACTCCATATGGATTTGTTTGGCCCTGTTAACAAACAATCCATCGCTGGAAAGAAATATACGCTGGTCATAGTTGATGAATTCTCTCGCTTCACTTGGGTAATGTTTCTCCGTTCTAAGAGTGACACCCCTGAAGAACTCATCACCTTTGTTCGGAAGATGGAAACCCTGAACAATCTGACCGTTCGCTCAATAAGGAGTGATCATGGGACTGAATTCAAAAATAGTTCTCTTGATTCCTTCCTTGAGAGTAAGGGTATTTCTCACAACTTCTCTTCAGTGAGAACAACGCAACAAAATGGAGTCGCTGAAAGAAGAAATAGAACAATTATTGAAGCTGCACGTTCAATGCTCAGCGATTCTCACCTGCCTACTCAGTTTTGGGCAGAAGCTGTCAACACTGCTTGTTTTACGCAAAACAGGTCGCTGATAGTTAAAAGATTCAAAAAGACAGCCTATGAACTCTTTCATGGGAGAAAGCCTTCAATCAGCTTTCTTCACATCTTTGGATGCCAGTGTTTCATACTGAACAACAGAGATGCTCTTGGAAAGTTTGATCCTAAGGCTGATGATGGAATCTTTCTTGGATACTCCTCAGTTTCCAAAGCCTTCAGAGTCTTCAATCGTAGAAGACAAACTGAAGAAGAAACTATTCACGTCACGTTTGACGAATCCCGTTCAGCGAACTCTAAACCGTCCGCTGATACTGAAGAACTGAATCAATGGATGTTTTCTCATCTTGGTGATTCAGAAGATATTCCCACTCCTCATGCTCATCCAGTAGAAGATGATAGTCCTATCATTCCAAACATGCAGAATAGTGAAGCTGAAACATCATGGGTCTCAACTGTTCCAATAAACACTATACCTACCGCTGAACCAAATGCCTCAGACATTCCATCTATCTCTCAGCAATCAGTAAATGAAATGACAAATGCAAGTATTCCTCTCTTAACTGAAACTCCAGAAGTAGCTGAAGCCTCATCTTCAGCTCCTCCAGTTCAAGATGAGTCAGCGACTTATGCTCCGGCTCAGCGATGGACCGTAAATCACCCAATTGATCAAATTCTTGGTGATCCAAACGCTGGTGTTCAGACTCGACGAAGTGCAGGTAATATTTGTTTATTTGTTAACTTTATTTCTCTAATTGAACCAAAGAAAATAGATGATGCCCTCAAAGATCCAAACTGGGTCAGCGCAATGCAAGAAGAGCTGACTGAATTCGAAAGAAACAAAGTTTGGAAACTTGTTCGGAGACCAACTGATAAAACAGTAATAGTCACTAAATGGGTCTATCGAAACAAGTTGGACGAACAAGGTACTGTAACCCGCAACAAAGCTCGTCTCGTTGCTCAGGGATACAGACAAGAGGAAGGTATAGATTATGACGAAACATTTGCTCCAGTAGCAAGAAGTGAATCTATTCGTCTATTCTTAGCATATGTTGTATACAAAAACTTCAAAGTACATCAGATGGATGTTAAGTCAGCGTTTCTAAATGGAAAGCTGAATGAAGAAGTGTATGTGGAACAACCTCCAGGATTCTCAGATTCTAAGCATCCAGGTTATGTTTATAAACTGGATAAGGCACTTTATGGCTTGAAGCAAGCTCCTCGTGCATGGTATGACACTCTTTCTACTTATCTCCATATTGAAAAATTTGAGCGAGGTAAGATTGACAAAACTCTATTTTTTAGAAAAGTGAAAGGTCATATCATTCTAGTTCAAATATATGTTGATGACATTATATTTGGTTCTACTAACCATGAGCTTTGTACTCGTTTTGCTGATAGAATGAAAAATGAGTATAAAATGAGCATGATGGGTGAACTAACATATTTCCTTGGTCTTCAGATTAAGCAAACTGAAAAAGGAACTTTTATCAATCAGGGAAAGTATGTTAAAGATATGCTGAAGAAATTTGATTTAACTCATAGTTCAGTTATGAAAACCCCTATGGCACCACCGCTGACACTTGACAAGGATTCAAAGGGAATACCTGTTAATGTCACGCTGTACCGTGGGATGATCGGCTCTCTCTTGTATCTTACAGCTAGCCGACCCGATATTATGTATGCAACATGTTTGTGTGCACGATATCAAGCTGAACCTATGTTATCTCATATGAAAGCTGTAAAGCGAATCTTTTGATATCTTAAGGGTACAGCGAACCTAGGTCTTTGGTATCCCAAAGATTCAGGATTCGATCTAACCGCCTATTCAGATAGTGATTTTGCAGGTTGCAAAATGGATAGGAAAAGCACCACAGGAGGATGTCAGCTCCTGGGTGGAAAGCTGGTAAGTTGGACAAGTAAAAAGCAAAATTCAGTGTCCACTTCCACAGCTGAAGCTGAATATGTAGCTGTTGGAAGCTGTTGTTCTCAAGTCTTGTGGATGAGAAATCAGCTACTAGACTATGATCTTCAGCTCTCCAAAATTCCAATCTATTGCGACAGCACAAGTGCCATCGCTATAGCAAACAATCAGTACTACATTCAAAGACCAAACATATAGAAATCAGATATCATTTTATCAGAGATCATGTGATGAATGGTGATATAGAACTTCATTTTATCCCAACTGATTATCAGTTAGCTGATTTATTTACCAAACCTCTTGATGAGACAAGATTCAACTTTCTCATCAGCGAGCTTGGAATGCTGAACTTTGAAGGGTAAAATCCTCAATGGTTCACATTGATCAGCGATAGGATAAAATCAACTCGTATAACCTATTCAATCATCTTCTCTCTGAATAAAACTTGGTTAAAGCTGATATAAAGGTATGTTTTCTCTCTCTGACAATCGCATGAAAATGCAAGATTTCAAAACAAAATGCATCGCTGAATATCTCTTCCTTAACAGCGATATTTTGAAAATTCTTAAAACCATCGCTGAATATTTTCATTAAGTGCTTCATGTTTAAAAAAGAGTCCCTGAGTTTTTCAAAACCTCAGAGACATCCTAAAAGAATATGAAAGGACAGTTGTGACGTCATTGCAACGGATAAACCCCAGCACGTTTTCTCTTCCTGACACACGTTTGCACGTCTCGTTCAAACTTCCAATCAAATACAAACATGTGTCCGTGTCATGATGAAAATCTTTTCCCGCTCAAGATTTTCTCTCTCTAATCTCTCTATATAAATAAACTCGTAGTTTATATTTTTCTTTTACACGATCAATCTTCCTCCGCAAGAAAGAATTCACTGTTGCATTTGTGCTTTCAAAAACTTCAAGAACTGTTCATCATCTTCTTCATCAAACATCAAGGTTAATATGTTCTTATTTATTACCAAATGCGTATAACTTGTTTCTGATCTTTTCCTTGTTTTAACAAGATCAAACAAAAGAACTTCTTAAAATGAAATCATTTTCTTTCATGGTTTTATGAACACAACCATTTCATGGTTGTTCTTCAAGTTTAAATGCGAAAATCTTAAACTTGTTCTTCATTCGTTTCCAGAATCTAATTCTTCATAGAAAACTGGATAACAAGAATAAATGGGTTTACATTTCGTTTCTTAAAATCAAGAAAAACCCTAATCTTCATTAAGACATTTGTGTCTGAATGAAATGAATAAAATTTGAACCATCTTAATGGAAAATCTTTCCACATTAAGATAATTCTTATTTGTTAACATTTTTGGTTGAACTGATAATACAGAGAAATGGCTTCGTCTGACATTCCTGCTACCGCTGAGAACATCTCCGCTGATTCTGAGGAAGTGGACATCCTCAAGGCTCCTCAAGTCAAGTTTGCCCTTGACAAACTGGACTGGACTAAGGTGAACAACCTCTATGCGCTTCTCGAGTTTCCTCCTCGAAAGCAAGTCACACATCTAGATGATGCTGTGAAATTCCTAAAGAATTGATGCATCTCCACAGCCCTGACCATAACACCTCCTGCTCATCAGCTCTTGCTCTCACAATTCTGGTACTCAGCCAGACACTCTCAACTACCTTCAGCCAAAGACCCCTCCAAAACAATCGATTGCATCCTCTGCGATATCGAATATGGCACCATGAAGATCACCCCTGCCATTATTCGCAAAGCTCTCAGCCTTCCCATCGCTACCAAGGAAAAACCATTCGTTCCCCTCCCTGACCCCAAGAAAAACTCAGACAGGGAAGCCATCATTGCATTTTTCGATGCAATGGGCTATGTATGGGAAATCGGCAGAGACATGAAGGCCGAGAAGAAGCTGACGATTATCAAGAAATCGAAAATGCCCAGCGAGATGAATTTCATCTTCGCTCATCTAATCAACTGCATTACTGCAAAGAGCGGCTCCTCTGACCAAGCCGCTAAACCTCAGCAAGCAATGGGGTATGCACTGCTGAAAGGTCTCAACATAGACTGGGCATCGATTATCTATGATGACCTAGTTCTAAGAGTGGACACCGTCGCTGACAGACCTCCATGGGTTCCTTACCCCCGATTCATCAGCACCATCTTCCAATATGGCCTGAAGGAGAGCTACCCAACTGATGGTGACCTGAAACTCTATCAGGTCGGCCCAAAGATACTCGACTTCAATCCAATGGTGAATGAGGTACGTCTTTCTACACTCTTGACTCTTCTTAAACCTACTCCTTCTTCTACTTCTGCAGCTCCTTCAGCGGACAAACCCACCGCTGATACCCCAGCTGCTACCTCTATTCCTCTTAAAAGGAAACAATCATCTATCCCACTTGGTTCTAAAAGGATCAAGAAAACAAAGGAGCAACCCCAGCAATTTCATGCTGAAGACTCCTCATCTCTTTCTGCAGAGCTGAAGGAACGTTCAGTGGTACGCTCTGCCACACCTGAACAACCCATCCATTCCATCCCAACTTCAGCGTCTCTAAACGCTGAGGTTACAAATTTGGAACCTACCCAACCTCCTTCAGTCTCTCAAAAGACTGATGAAGTGATTGTCAGCGAATCCAACGCTGAAATCAGAACCCAACCCCCATTCTTATCCTTCGCTCCTACCTCTACTCATTTGGTCTCTACTCCAGATCTCGCTGGAGCTGCCATCATTTCTACGGAACCTAAAGCTGATTCTCCAGGAATGATGAAGACAGGACCTGAAGGACAATCCATGGGCACTTTTGAAGATGACATGGAACACTTTTCAGGAACCCGTAATTTTGACGAGTTCATCAATCCTCCTGCAGGTACACACCAACCCATAAACACTGTGACTAAACCCCAAACTTCTGAGCTTTCCTATGTTCACAAGTTTTTATATGTTACAGGTCCTAATTTGGGAGACATCAACGCCTCTTTGAAAGCTGTGGAGACAACGCTGACAGATCTCACCACCACTCTGTCTAATAACTCTACAGCTGTAACAAACGTTGGAGAGAATCTGAACAAGCTGACAACGGTGGTGGAGAAGAAGGCTTCCACAGATGACTTGAAGCAAGTTGATAACACTCTCAACGACTTCGCCAAGGTGCTCGCTGACATCTACACAGACTATACCTCTCTCAAAAATTCAGTTTCATCCATGTCCAGCGAGGTCACAACGCTGAAGACATCGGTTGGACAACTAGAGGGAGATATGTCTACTGTAAAGACTGACTTAGGCTCTGTAAAGACCGATGTTAGTTCGATGAAATCGATGATCGAGCAGCTCCTACACAAAGTGAATACTCCTGCTCCTGCCCCTATCCCTGCATCTGACAATTTCACAGCGGCGGATCGCACTGAGCTGGAAAAGATCAATCCTGCTATCTCTGGCCTTCAAGACAGAATAGCAAAGATTGAAGATTTGATAGGTATCTCTGGCCAAGAAGACAGAGAACCTACCAACGCTGCTGAATCAACCCATTCCTCCCCCAGTCATCATGAAAAAGAGGGGGAGAAGAGCGCTGAAGATCTCTCAAAGAGCGCTGAAGACCTTTCCCATGATGAATCTATCAGGGGAGAGAAGGATACTGAAGAAACCACCGCTGGACCTCAGGGAGATGAAAACCCTGAGGAAACCGAGAAGCTCGCCTCTGTATCTGAGGGGAAGCAACTCGAAGAAGAAGCTGATAAAACCGAATCCGAATCAGAAGATGATGAAGCCGTCGACATCCCTGATGATGAACCATCCTCTTCTCCAAAGAATGATGATGATGATGACGAAGATGACGATGACTTCTTTATCGTCAAACCTGCTCCAAAGATCAAAGTTCTTAAGGGAATCTCGATAAATGAACCTTCAGGGGAGCGGACAAAGACAAAGCCCTCAGCCTCTGGAGCTGAGAAAGGCAAAGGCAAAAGCATCGCTGAAGATGACAATCTGACGATATTGCTTGAAAAGCCGGTTTGTCAGGTACACTAAACATCTCTCACTCCATCCCTCCTCTATCATACACTATCAGTTCTACTACCCAAGCCTATACACTTGAACCAATTCTCTCTATCTGATTCTACCCAAGTTCTTACTCATAAGATCGCTGTGTTTCAGCTAGTCCTCTCCCCTGTTTGAGGATATCGCTGAAGGCTCCACAACTGCGACTTCACCAATAATACCAGCTGCTGCTGAAGAAATAATCCCAGTCTTAGATTTAATCTCTGAGACCGATGAACCAGAAGAACATCTACTCTCGCACAGAGGCAGACCTTCCTTAGCTCCTCAAAAGCTAAGTGAAGAGGATCAGAAAAGAAGAGAGGAGATAATAAAGCGATTCGAGGATCAACGAATCATTCTGAGGCGTGATCAACTTCCTTCAGTTCCTCCAAAGTTCAGGATTTCCAAAAAGGAATACAAGGAACACCTCAGAGCTGAACGCCTAATCGCTGAAAGAAAGGAAGCTGAAGAAAAAGACAGAGAATACGCCATCCAGCTTTCTAAACGATCAATAAAAGACCCCAAGCTGAAAAGAGTTCCCATTGATGTTCAACGTCAGCTATGGGATGATGCTCAAGAGATCGTTAGAGAAAAGACTAAGGTCTCTGATACGACTTTGGAATGGGCTAAACAAATGCTGACCTATCGATCTAGACCATCCAAAATCATCAAGGCAAACATCAGAGGAAAACTGTACGCTGAAGTTCCTGTTGTTGAAGTGGATGTCTACAGAGATGACAAAACCAAACAAACCTTCTATGCTGCTACCTTAGAAAAGTTTGGTCTCTCTGAATGGTTAGAAACAAAATTAGCCATTCAGGGATCGCGCTCAAAGTTCAAAAGCCATGTCGAGAAGATCTTAAACAAACAGATCGACCTGCTTTCATCTGTTGTGGATATTCCTCCTACTCTTCCTCAACCAAGAAAAGTCTCTGATAAGAAAAAGAAAGCCTCTGGTTCAGGTCCTCATATTCGGAATGAAACGGGCATTGGTTTCTCTCGTGCTGAAATTGTTGGCCCTGATGTCGATCTCTCAATGCTTGACACCTCCCTACCACCTGGAGAAACTTTCATTCCTGGCACAGTTGTAAGTGATCCCTATGGTATATTCTTTTTAGACTACTATGGAAATCATCACTTTCAACGTATCTCTGAGCTCGACATCGCTCCCATCGAACAACTCAGAGATCTCGTATACTGGTGTGAAGTCAGACGCGACATCAAAGCTAGACACCTGAAGCCCTTGATTTTTGAAGCAACTCTAAAGAAAAAGAATCAAGGAGTAGATGTCCCTGACTGGATGATCCCCACATCAAAGACCCTTGATGAACTTCTCATCAAGGAAGAACCCTTTACAAGCTGATATGATCGCCCTTTTCTCTATTGTATCAGTTATTCTTCTGTACTTGTAATTTATTTCGCTCGTACTTGTAATCTTTCCATTTCTCTTTGTAACCTGATTCAAAGTTTTAAAGAAAGATTTCAGCGAATGTACTTTACTCCATCAGTACTGAAAAGATCCCAGAAAACAGTAAAAGGGACAAATATTTTATGAGTTCTTTTTATCCTTATGTTTTCATTAAATAGCAATTTTCTTTGTTGCTATGTCATAATCAAATAGGGGGAGATTGTTGATCCAAACCCTCAGTGATTTGATAATGACCCTCTCTTATATACTTAGTGAAAATTGTAAGTAAACAATATGTATCAGAGTTTCACTATCGCTGATAAGTACTAAGATCTTACAGTACCGCTGATAGGAACTCTCGCTCTTTAAAATAAACATTCAGCGAACACTGTTCACCATTAATGCTCTGAGTTTGTTCAGTCATTATGATGATCGCTGATAAGTTAGTTGTTTACTTATGATCCCTGAAGACAAGTTTCACGTCAACAAAGGTTCTACGCTGAAGTCGAAGATCAAGCTCAAGAACCAGCGACAAGTCTCCTAATGAACTGATGCGGATCAGCGAAGACTCAGATTTGTCCACTCAACGTGAAGTATCAAGTACAAGACTTCAGCTATCGCTGAACTTTATCATTCGCTGAATAGAAAATGATAATCGCTGAATCAACGAAAAGCTGATCATGAAGTCCTCCGTACAAAGTACTTTTGTCTTAACCCCCCTTGCACGACTCCATACGAAATGTCAGAAAAGAACCTCCGACTGTCTGAAATCGTACAACCACTCTGATACTACACTGTTCATCCATGCGGCTACTAAGGTTGTCAACCAAGGTCAATGGCATGCAACCAACCAGCTGATGACACATGTAAAGTGTATACTGACTTGCATTAAATGCATGCAGTATATAAAGAGATGAAGCCACTTCATTTGAAGTAACTTGCTAACTCTAGACAAGTTCAGTCTCTTATCTCAAGATAGGTTATTATTAGTAATTTCCTTATCTCTCTTAGTGCAAGAAACCTTAGTGTTCCAACTTGTTTAGATTTAGGTTTATCCTTAATCTTGTTTCCGCAACAAGCTGTAAATTGTTAATGATTTATCAATAAACAATTTAGAAAAGTAAAATCTGTGTGTTTGTATTCAACCCCCCCTTCTACAAACTTGTATAGGCCTTCGGGACCAACACTAGTCGATATACTCGAGGTACCTACTTCGGTTGTGCCAACCGCTTCGTTCCTACACCAGTCATCAAAGCTCTCACAAAATCACATAGCTACCGCACTACCGCACTACCGCACTACTCCACATTCTTCACACCCACACGAGGTGGTCCAGCATCATGCCGCGTATACATTTCCCCCGACCACCCTTCATTTCCATGAACAGATTTAGCGAATTAGCCGCACCAAAATTCCTCCTCGAATCTCAGTTTCTCAATGATGATCTCGAGGCTGGACACTTTTAACAGTTATCAGCCTTAGCATCCCTAGCTAAAACAGTAAGGCTTCCACCATTTCATCGACACACAAAACTTTTCCAACGGAACCTACCGCTTCCAACGCATTGTACTAACCTCGTGCCCTACAGTCCTTACAAGTAAAGTAATAAGACTCGCGTGGTACGTAGCCTATTACAATACCTCACACTACAGGACTCATATTCGATATCCTTTCCTCAGGGCACAATATCTACTTTTTAACATGCTACTGTTTAAAGCATCTCAACAACTTCCGACTTCACCATGGGTATACCCACTTTACGGGAAACCACATCTCCCGTTAACGACCAGTATCAAACTCCTTTCCCGGGACCCCCGCTAGTCCGTTTTCTTTTAACTGAAACACTAAGGCCATAATGAAATCAACTGAACAATTTCCATTTAGTTCTTGCCTCGCTCTTAAATGCACCAACAACTACGACCTACGGAGTTCATAGCCTTCATGCATGACAACACAATGATTTAAATCATTTTGCACACTTGGAAGTTCGATAAATACGATAATGAGAAACAACTTAGCATATACATGGCACATCACTACTCAAGCCGAATCGTAGACACAACGACCCTAAGGTCGCTCGCATGCCACCCCACGATAAATCACGACTTTAGTCAACCGAACCAGCATCGGCCCAAATAAAACGTATTAAGTAAAACATTTCCAATACGATTAAAATTTCGGAACGAAATCACTTATATGGAGCGAGCCAGTCGGCTCCCACACTCCTTATGTTAAAAGTACTACTACTCGTATCAGTTATAAAAGCTTTTGCGGTAAAATGTTTTTATGACTTTCACAACAGTGTTTATCCCCACACAGAAAAGTAAAATAATTCACAAATCACTATGCACAAAATATCCTCGTGCAATGTAAACAAGTTTATCTTTTTCTTTAAACACACGCTCGCGCGTGTCGACTCATTTTTTTTCCAAAACAAGGAGCTCATTATGTTCGTAAATAATTTTAATACAAAAGAGTCCATGTAAGTCATTTAAGAAAAGACACCATGCATGAAACTAACTTTGTAATGAAGGCTATTCACTCTAATAAGGTCCACCAATGTACTCCCAATAACTTACCATCGACACTCACTTTCGACCAACGGTCAACTTCACCCTTATAGAAGCTAGTGGTACAGGTGCTTCAAAACCTACCTATCTGACCACCCTACACAGTTTTCGTATACCAATGACCCACAAGTCATGCAGTCTAAACCTTTGACTGTTATAGGTCGATAAACGACCAACTGCTTCAAATCCTTCTCATACGCATACCTCGATTCAACCCTGATATTTTTTCTTCATTTTCCTTGCCACTACATCGCTTGACCAAAAGTCAGAAGCTCAATTCCTTCGCCCGTTCCTGAGCTGAAACTTTCAAGATTCCAACACAGTCCTCATTTCCTATTCCAAATGATCGACCCATCAATTCCAAGAATGGGGACTCATTAGAAACTAAGAGTTTACCCTTAGCCAACTATTCAACCCTTCCGAACCCAAGAAGTTCTACCTTTAGTCGGTTCACTACCGCCCCAAACAATACTTTCAGGAGGTGCCACCATTTACATCATGAGTGACCTCACACATCACATCAAAACCATTGCTATCGTCGCAAGGTTAGAATCTACTCCATACTACACCCTTCTATCGACTGTCTCAACATTAGAAATCTTTCAGGCATTACGAGAATTGGAATAACCATATATAACCTACGCTCGAACGACAGTTTCGCTAAATAAAACAATTTAAGCACATACATGTACTGTAAATTCGCAATTACACTGGCCAAGTGTAACTTCAAATTTACCTTACATGACCGTTCTCACTACCTTATCCTTAGTGCACCTAGAGTGATCTTAAAGGAAAACCCTGTATCTCGGCTGTGTCCCCCATCATACAGTTTAAGTTTAGGCCTGTTCGGTCATCTAAATCCCTAAAAATATGGCTCTGATACCATTTGTAACAACTCGAAAGTACAAAACATGCAATTTATTTAAAATATCCCAAACAAGGGTCCCAATACATACATGGCATTCCAAAATCGAGGTTACAACACTTGCAGCGAAAACAAACTCCCACAGCCGAGAACTAGCTATACTAAAGCAATACTAAGTTAAGAACTAGAGTGCTCTACACAAGATCGCCTCCATCTCTATTCTTCAAGCCTTCTCTTTTCCCTTAGATGAAGCACCACTAATGCGCTTCCCTGAAAATGGTTTTAGTTTTGAAAAGCGAGAGTTAGACAATGAGGTCTAGTGAATTCCCTCCGAAAAGCAGTTTATACAAAAATATGCATAAAATCATTTCGTTATCCGCCCTAAGGCCCACAAGTAATTTCATAACAAACAGGGTATTTGCACAGTGTTCATAGACCACATCCAAAAACGTCAACAACCATGATCGGGGCCCAAACAGACTCCCCTCTCGCCTCATATCGGGGCCCAAGTAGACTCCCCCTTTACCCGAATAGGCAAGAAACAAATTCCATACCTACCGGTTCATAATAAACTCCCAAGGGATCATCGGATCCCGAGGTACACTAATCCCACTGTGCAACCCGGCTCCACATAAGCACACAAAGCAAGGCTAAGAGAAAACATGTAGCGATGCATGTATCTTTGTAAAAGCAGTTTATAGCATGCGTGCATAACGTTCTCAAAACATATAATTCATGCTCCGAATTTATAACAAGTTTATAAATAAGCATGCGTGCATTCCATACCATGATCAATAATAATAAAAACGTTTAACATTTCATTTCATCAAAAAGAAGTATAAGGGAACTCACCTGGTTGTAGTGATTTCCTACGCACACGTCACTCCCTTGAACAAACCGGAATGATCCGAACACCTAAAGCATACCACCAAAAACTCAGAACCTAATTATCCGAACACAACTACCGGACACTTAGACTGTCCAGAACTGCCACTTCCCGGACGCCTATCCGGAACCTCTTCTCGAATCATCCGGAAACTGCTATTCCGGACCAAACCATCCGGAGGAGCTATCCGGATCTCAATCATCCAGACTTAACTACCCGAGACACTTACCCGGACACACTTACTATCCGAACGCCTTATCCGGACACCAAAACTATCCGGACGCCTTATCCGAACACCAAACTATCCAGACGCCTTATCCGGAAACCAAACTATCCGCTACTTCTACCCGACACCTGCACTATCCGGTAAGCTGAACTGATAAACCCCAAATCTCCCAAAAATCGATTAAAACATACGGTTAAGCCCCAAACTTAGCTAGATACATCATTAGGCATGTATTTACAATGAAAAGCTTCCATTTATTTCATCCTTGATGACCTTTACTCATTTCAAATCAAGAAAACTTCCCCATTTTCTTTTAAAGAAGAACACAGTGAAATTGATGGTGTTTAATAATTATCATAGCCCAAATCAGTACATGCATCAATATACTAACCCATATAAGAAAGGAGGATTCGAGAATTTACCTTAGCGAAAACCCTTCTAACCGATTTCCCTCTTCCTTCCTCCCGGTCTCTTTCTCAGCCGCAGAACACCAAGAACAAAATGGAAAGAAGTGAGGTGACCTAGGGCTTTGTTCCCTTTTATACTTCTTCTAAATTGCTACTTGGTCCCTCAAAACGTTTCCTCTTATCACACTATGGCCACCAATCTTTCATTTATTAAAATAAATATCCAGTTGTTACACTAATGTATACGCCATAGCCTATACATTTTATATTATGTAGGAAATAATCAAACAAAAAAAACATAAATATTAAAAACCAAGAACCATAAATATTAAAAGCCTAACAAACTTTTACTTGTTGACATTTTGAATGATTAGCCTTTCTAACATTTTCTTTGAATAAATAAACCACTGAACTTTTAAAAATTGGTTAAATACATTCTTTTAGCTCCGAAGAGTAACCTGTAAGCATTTAGAAATGTTTTAAGGTAAAAAACTCAAATAAGTTTTATCGTTCCCAACGTCTACGTCATTCATGCCCCTCGCACCAAACGCATCATTTCCTCTCGCCATGATCATTGTCCACTCTCTATTACCATCCATCACCGCCCTTGGCCCTACCATTGATATCCCCCCTGTACCATTTTATTTTTATTTTACGATTTCTCCATTAAATTGACGGGAAAGAGGAACAATTGAAAGACAATAAATATCAAAAAGTGGGAGATTGATGACAAGGGCAACGACATTGATGAACAATATGGTGAACAAACGACAAAGGGCGGCGACGAGAAGGAGGGATACTGTTAGGTGCGAGAGGTTTTAATAGCGTTGAGTTTGGGAACGTTAAAACTGATTTTGTTTTTCCTTTCTCTTTAAAGCTTTTATAGCGAATTACAAGTAATATTTTAAAGTTAAAAGGATTTGAATAACCAATTTTTAAAAGTTCGATAGTTCATTTACTAAAAAAAAATGGTAAGTGACTCAATATTTCAAAATGTAAATGTCTAATGTTTTTTCACTTAAAAAAAGTTCAGGAACTTAATCATTTAAAATGAGAAATTTAGTTGTTTTTTTTAATTTTCAATAGAAAAGAAAACGAAAAGTTCATTGCATTTATTAGAAAAACAAAGTTTCTTATATTAAACAAAAATTAGAGCAAATGACAAATTTGGTTTTTGTGGTTTTCAAAGATAATACTTTTCATTTTTGTAGTTTCAAAATCATAAGATGTCAATTGTAGTTTACAAAAAAAAAAATCCAAATTTGATATCTCTCTCTAACATTCTTAAAAAAAATCATTAAATAAGTGATATTTTCGATCTTTTGTCATTTTTTTGTCTTTTACCAAATCGCAAACCACATAGACCAATCATAAAACCGATTTTGATTGCGTAAATCAATAGAAGGAAGGAAAACCTCTAATTTAACGGAATATTTTAATGGTCGTTAGATGGAGGGATCAAAATCCAGATGTTTTTGTAAACCATATTAGTCATCTTGTAGTTTCAAAACTCTAGAGACAAAAGTGTCATTTGTTACAAACTACAGGGACCAAATTTATGGTTTACTTTAAAAATCAAACCAAATTTTGTTGAATAACCATCCCACATTAGGCCATCAGTACCCCATGAGAGCATCTTTCAAATATTTCAGCTCCACATCAGCACCACATCAGCTTTTCTCCCATCCCTCACTCAATCCATAACAATCCTTAAACACCCTTAGGCCATCCGTACCCCAAGCGGGATGGGGCTCGGGATGGCCAGCGGGGTTGCGGGGATGGGCTACGGGCTCGGGGATGGTTGCGGGAAGGAATGGAATTCGGGGATGGGATCCCGATCCATCCCGAAGGTTTTTAAAAAAAAAAATTTTAATTAAATTTTTAAAAATAATGCCGTTCAACGGCTCTTTGTAATTTTTTTTTTCTCAATTTAATCCCACTATATATTTAACCCTCAACCTCTTATTTCTCACACCTCTCAACCTCTTATTTTTCACACCTCTCAAATTCTCTCAACCTCTTATTTCTCACACCTCTCAAACTCTCTCAAATTCTCTCAACCTCTTATTTTTCACACCTCTCTCATCATGAATCCAAACAGAACACCTACATCCCGTTGTAACCGACCGAATACACCACAATCGCAAGAAGATCAAGAGCTTGGTTTCCAAGCGTTTACACAACAAGGTTATCATCCGTAGTGTTTTGTATTTTGTAATTTTTATTTTTAATGAATGATATGAATTTTAATTTTTATTATTTATCTTATTTTTATTTATTAAAAAATATATAAATATTTTTATTTTGTTAAATAATTAAATGTATAAATAAAAGAATTAAAATAAATGAGGTGGCAAAAGGGTTTGAGGGAATGGGGTACGGGTGTTTAGGGATCGTTAGGGATCGAGTGAGGGATGAAAGAAAAGCTGATGTGGCGCTGATGTGGAGTGGAATATTTGAAAGATTCCCTCCATGGGGTACTGATGGCCTTACCCCATTCCCTCAAACCCTTTTGCCACCTCATTTATTTTAATTCTTTTATTTATACATTTAATTATTTAACAAAATAAAAATATTTATATATTTTTTAATAAATAAAAATAAGATAAATAATAAAAATAAAAATTCATATCATTCATTAAAAATAAAAATTACAAAATAAATTTAAAAATCTACTCGTCGTCATTGTTGGGAACTTGGATACGCCAAATATGTTCGACCAAATCCGACCGAAGGTTATTATGAGTGTCCTGGTTTATGACTTCTTGAACATTTGCCGCGGGTTGTGTCTCACTGATTTGGCTTTCGATATCATTCGTGAAAAAATCGTTTTCCACGTCACCACAAATAGCATGGTTTTCGTCTTCGAGTATCATATTGTGTAATATGACACAACCGTACATAATGTTTCTCAATATTGTCGGTTCTCATCCGCGTACCGGGTTATGAAGTATATGTCAATTGCCGAATAGCGGAAGTACACTTTTGTATCGGAGAAAAACCTTGTTTGCCTAACCCGTCAAACCGAAGTCTAAAATACCAATACCCTACTTCTAAATCTTCAACTATTCGTTCGAATAGTTGTCTGCTCATCCTGAACCGCCGCCTAAACATATCCGGTGTATAAATCGGGTTGACGCCAAAGTAGTCCCGCATAAGCCGCTCGTTTGCAGTTACTCGACCTCTTTCAATGTTTGCGGCCCTCTCTCTTGTTGACGATGAGGCGGTGCTACCATATAGCGATTGTTGAAACGGCCAGGTTACCATCCCACATTATAGGTCGAGCCTGACCCGACCTGACGTGAATCAAACAACATCACCGGCGGTTGTTAATGTCCATGGCGATTCTGTAGCCATCGCCGGTCGGTTTCATTTATTCAGATCCGAGACACATATGACGGTAATTTTCTCCCTGTATTGTCGTTGGATCTTGATTCGCAATATTTAGTTCGTACGTATCATCGTTGTTACATTCTTCATTCTTCTTGCAAATTTGATGTTTATCGATGTGGATTTTCATCGTCTATTTATAGATATGGATTTTGCACAATATACATGGAGTTGTAAACTGTGCTATACAACCAGCTCAAGGTTTGCGTTCAGCACCTCTGTTTCTCAATTAGAGTTCACTCGATTATACTGTAAAATAGCGCAATGTTCTTAAGCCTACTAGTCTATTACTCACACTATGGCATATGATATGGTTAATCGTGGTACATTTTGGAAATTGGACTATAATCATGGATCACAGCGATTTGTGCCTCTTATTGCTCGATGCAAATTGGTATTGTTATTGACAACTGAAGGTGATTGTTGATATGTTTATATCCGTATACATAATCATATATATATATATATAGTGACAAAATCACTGACAAAAATTTACTTGAAGATGCATATGTGAACCGACATTACAGATTCTTCAATGTGGGTTCATACATACATTTTCAAATGAATTTTTCAATGTTTCACATATGAAAGTTAGGTTTTTAGTTTCTCACGATATTTAGGCTTCTTATTTGAACCTCCCACTAAAGATGTATATAAAAAAGTGTGTAACTGCTCTCGTATATGCATCAATTCTATGAATAATCATGGTTATGTGACTGGTTCTTTGCTAGGGGAACTGAAGGTTGATTGAAGGGTCCTTTGGTTAATTGACCTTCGGACAGGTTTTCATTTAAACCATGGTCTTCAGACAGGTTTTGAGAATGTCTCTGCTTAACAAAAGTATGCCTCTTTCATACACAAGAATGCCTAGAAACCTGAGAGAAGGTTAGAAGGTTATGGATTTAAAAACATTTTTGACTTGTGGGGAGGTCAAAACAAATGATGATTGTCACCATGTCACACATGGTGTGAGCATTATGAAGTTTCTAAAATACATTAAAGCTCATTCACTCATATTACTGCTAGTCAATACTTGAAGTTGATGCTCATTTATGTGACCACATCAGAGAACCTGGAGGATGTTTTAGTGCAATATTTCATGGTTGCTTTGGATTCGACGGAGTTTAAATGAAGAGATGGTCTGAACTGGTTCGTCTGTTGCTCGAATAAAACTGTAGCACATCGCCCCTGATAACGCCCCTGTTATTGGGCCAACAATATACACCCAAATACCCTTATATCTGTTGCTAGCTAATGCTGGTCCGATGGTGCGTGCTGGGTTCATCGACCCTCCTGATACTGGCCTGAAAAATAGATTTGCCAGTTATAGGTTTTTGCTGTTAGACCATCTCCAATAGGGACACCAAATCGTACCCCAGATACCAAACTTTGGCATCAAGTCACTCCAATGAGGACACCAAATCCCGCACCAAATTTGGTTTAATGAATAGTAACACAGTTTGGTGTGACACTATTCATTTTCACCAATGGGAAAAATATTAAAAAGGAATATACCTAGAATCTTACATTTTGGTGTAAGATTTAGTGTTACCCATTGGAGATGCCTTGTGGAACATTATTTAGTTAAATAGCAACATTTTAGAATGTTAAGCTTTACCCTGCTAAGATGGAAGTAATGCATACTGCTGATCCTACTGCTATACCTGCTAGTTCTCCTACCTGTGACATTTTGACAATTTCATAATGTTCAAAATAATTGAATGTGTAATTATGTTCATTTTGACACCAAAAATGTCCGAGTATCATAATATTATAGGACTTAAATTTATAGGATCAAAGACTTGTGTGCCCTATCTAAAGGTGTTGTAATAAGTTATATGACGCTTTTGGACGTATTAAAAAGCTTTTCAGGACACTTTTGAAACAAAGTGTCCAATTAGCCTTTTTACAGCACACTATTTGAAAAAGTGTTATAAAACAAGTATTTTATAAAAAAAATGTGTTTATATGACACTTCTTAAAAGTGTCCAATAAAAGGGTTAATAGGCTGCTTTATTTCCAAAGTGTCTTAAAAAGCTTTTTTAAGACGTCCAAAAGCGTCCTATAAACTTATTACAACACTTTTAGATAGAACATGCAAAGATTTGGTCCTATAAAGTAGTCTATTAGGACATTTTTACACGTTTTGTGTCCTATAAACTCGATTTTGTGGTAGTGTTACTTGAGGTATGGAGATAGTTGGAATGTGTCCGCAATGAATAAGGAAAGATAAATAGCGTAAAATGTGAGAATATGTGGAACCTATCAAATTACTCTCTAAAAGAGGACTCCTAACATAAAGGAATAGCATCTACGTTTATATATGTATATATATATATTTGAAAGGCCATCTACGTTTATATTGATTGTGCTTACGGCTTTAGAATCAGTGGCCACAGCCGAAGTGACAAACATCATTGTAAAAGTCATGATGATTTCCATGATCAGAGCTTGTAAGTCCGTCCCTGAAGGTATCGTTGTACCCAAATGCTTAATTGGATGTAACAGTATTCGTAGGACAAATGAAGCCGATATGGATCCTGTTAGCTGTGCTGCTGCGTAGAAAGGGACCTGTATAATACGCATGCATGTTACAAATTACTTGTATGTACATGTGCATCTAGATGAACGATTACCAGAGTATTCCTAAGTTCTTTAGTTTTTTTTACGGTTTTCCCTGAATCCGACCCTATATATAGGGAGGTTTAAACGAGAATAGTAACTAAATAAGAGAATAAGAAAACGGCCAAATCACTGGCAAAATCACATGTGATTTTACACCAACGGTCAACACAAGGGTGTGTGGGCGACATGCCCACGGTAATCACACGTGATTTTAGTGTAAAATCACATATAATTCAACTGTTTTCTTATATTCTTATTTGTTTACAGTTGTCGTATGACTCTCTCTGTATAGAAAGAGGGGCCAACTACTAGTGGATCTTCAAATATGGCCCAAATAAGGACTTGCCTTACCTGGCTTTGCATAATGCTCATCATCACATGTGCCTATGTCATGATCACATTAAATAACCAGGTATTGGGTCATAAATGGACAATAACTTACAATAATATTTGACTTGTACTGTACAATACATTAATGCAGCTGAGTATTAGGTAAGATAGGTACCTGATTCCATGGGAAATGTCTAACGGTTGCAAAAGCTATGGTGACCGCCGGGTTCATATGTGCACCCGAGATATGTCCGACCGCATAGATCATGACGGTCACAATGAGACCGCCAGCAACTGAGGCTCCAAGCTGAGACACCTTGTGTTCATTGCTTGCACCAATCGCCGCTGATCCGCATGTAACAAACACCAACAAGAAAGTCGCCACCACCTCCGCCACCACCTATAAGGTAACACAATTTAAAACCACAATTATATTGTGAGAATACGTGGAATCCCAGTAGATTACTCTCTAACGAGCCCTTAAGGAGATAGAGTCAAAATCAAGCCGATCTGGGACTCTAACACCCCCACCCCAACTGAGAGGGAGGGGGCTAGACAGGCACATATTGTCACAGAGTGTCGAGTCATTATATTGGTGGACCCTGACTCTGATACCATGTGAGAATATGTGGAACCTGTTAGCTTACTCTCCAAAAGAATCATTGAGGAGAGAAAGGAGGTTCGGTAGAAATGGTCCAAATCTAGTCGATATGAGATTCCAACGGATATTATGAAATATGAAAACCACGAGCATAATAAACTTACCTTTTGGAGAAAACGAGGAGGATAATGAACTTGAAACATTGTAGCAACTTTTAGTTGGTTTTCTGGCGTTTCCATCGTGATGATGGGTAACTCGTTTGTGGCGCCACTTGAATGTTCTTTCGTCATGGTTCTAGTCGTATATAGATACGAACGGAGTTAAGAAAAAAACCCGAGGTGGATGCTAGGCGAAGTTGTGACGATAGTTGTAGCTAGAAAGTGAAGGCATTTCTGACACCTTCTCCAAGTGCCTAATGTGTTGCTATTTATATAGTGCGACTCTGTCCAAAATCAAGTGATCAAAGTTTGTTTTTGTTTGTCTTAAGTGTCAGCTTTAAAAAATAAGCGCCTATTTTTCAGTGCTACGCATGAGATAGAAAAAGTCATTATTCTCTATACTAATAAGGGTAAAGTTGTCATTTAGTTAATTTTAAGTATGATAATTGTTCATTTCTAAAACTGTATGTCTTTCGTTGTAGAGAATTAATTTGGAACTTTGACGGATCAAATATGTTCAAAAAACTGAGCACACGAAACTATAAAGCGAATTTTATGCACTTTTAGCTTTTGGTGAATGGTGATGTCGATTTCAATTAGAACCTAAAAGCAATAACATATATGCATGACAAATGAGGTGATTACATCAATTAAATGATAATGCTAAAAAATGGTTTCTTTTACAAAGGTGAACAATAAATTTTACACCAAGAAAAATCTAACTGCTTTATGTTACATCAAATGGTACTTAAAAAATTTAATGATAACCCTAAATTGCAAGAAAAAAGGGATTGAAATGTTAATGGTGCGGCAAAATCTGGTATTTAGAATCAGTTTATATATATATATAGAGGGAGGATCAAACGAGAACATTACCTATTTAAAAGAACACGAAAAACGAACAAAATAATTAGTGATTTTACATTAACGTGTAAAAAAGCCATGCGGACCTGAAGCCGCCGCTGCCAAAGTTCATTTTTCGTGCGTTAATGTAAAATCACTGATGATTTTGTTTGTTCTCATGTCTTTTTAAATAGGTCATGTTCTTGTTTGAACCCGACTCTCTATATATGTATGTATATATAATATAATAAAATATAATAATATAATATAATATATATTATATATATATAGGGTTGGTTAACGTAAGAAGCGTGAAAAATGGTTATCAACCGTTGATAAGAAATTGATGCACATTAGGATGAGATGCATATAGATGCACTAGATCAATTCATTTCTAAGATGTAATTCATGGGAGGGCATTTGATTCAAATTGATCAAGTTCAGATCCACTTCTCACGCTAATCTCAACTTTGAGGTTAACGTGAGAAGTGGTTATCAACCGTTGGATAAGAAATTGATGCACGTTAGAATGAAGTGCAACGAGATAAGATGCACTGGATCAATTTCTTTCTATTTATCACAAAACAATCTCAACCGTCTATCTAGCCTAATGATATATGGCTTCATAAATATTTCGATTGTTTCCTGATCTAATCATAATGAATGGATTCTGATCATCGTTATTCTTTCATAAATATCCAAATAATAATAAATAAACTCTTTATCATTTTCATAAATATCTCATTTGATTGGTAGGTGGAGTTTCAAATATAAACTCTAATTAATACAAACCATACAAGCCACTCAAATGAAATATTTTCGGAAATAATGAGAGTTTGTTTATTACGATCTAGTTATTTATGTAAGATGATTAGAGTCCACTCATTATTATGATTAATGATATAGATCAGAAAACAATTGGAATATTTATGAAACCAGGTATACAATTGAGAGTTTATACTAATTAGAAAGTTTGTGTTTGAATCTCCTTTCCATAAATATCTCATTCAAGTTGTTTGCACTAATAATGGGGTTTGAATTTGAAACTCCCTCTCTCTCACACAGACACATATATATATATATATATATATATATATATATATATATATAGAGAGAGAGAGAGAGGTTCAGGGGAAAACCTCAACAACAAAAAAACGAAAAAATGAAGAACACTCTAGTAGCCATTCATCTGGATGGTATGCACTTGTGCATTCAAGTAAATTGTGTTATTTTTTTGGTTTTTATGCACAAGTGCATTATGCACGTGTGCATGTTACAAATTACTTGTATGTACAAGTGCATACCGTTCAGATGAAAGGCTACCAGGGTGTTCTTCAATTTTTCGTTTTTTGAGGTTTCCCCCCAAACCTGACCCTATATATATAGACGGTTGAGATAGTTCATATGTGAATCACACACGTTCATATATGAGCTCGTCCCGTGTTTTTGTAAAAGTTACAAAATTTCCTTTCTATTTTTGGAACAACCGCAACTTTTGACCAATTAAAGCCGATCGTGACCGAATAAATGGCCAAGATTACTTCTCTACTTCGTATATATTTAGCACTTCTCAAATGAACCTAAGGCTATATATATACACACATACATATACATTGGGAGCATAATTTGTAAACTAGATTTATCTTGTGAACTATGTAAACCAATCTAGGCCATCCATTATCTTGATCGACGGTTGAGAAATTTTCAGATTTAAATTTATTAAAAAATAGAGAAAGGGTATTTTGGGAATATATCTTAAATCTTTTAAATTTAAATTTTGTTAATTAATTTGTATTTATCTAATTATGGTTAGAATATAAATCCTTAATCATCTCCATATTTCTCTCTCTCTCTCTCTCTCTCTCTCACACACACCCACACACACACACACACACACACACACATAAATCCAGCGACCACCATCTATACGTCGGCGACCACCATCTCCACCGCCATCTCTACGCCAGCGACCACCATCTCCACCACCATCTCTACACTGGCGACCACCATCTCCACCGCCATCTTCCGTTCTCGTGACCCCTACCCTTTTTCTTCTCCCTCTATCAGTTCCGGCGCCCCCTCATAGTCATCTCAAGCTTCGACGACAACCCATCTTCGACAGAAACCCCAAAAACTCCATCTCGTCATCGTGCCTTTCATTGGTTGCCAAATTTAGAACCTTTGATCGAACATACCCTGATATAGGATATGGGTTGTATTCCCGTTTGTGTTCATGTTTCATAGTTTTAGAGTGCGAAATCGGCTTAGCAAAAAATTTTGGGAAAATGGCGGAAAACAGAAGTGTGGATTTTCATAGTTTTCAGCCTCACGATTTTCAAAGTTTTCAACCCTGTTTCATAGTTTTCTACCCTGTTTCATACTTTCCAGAGTCACGATTCTACCCTTTTTCATAGCTTTTCAGACTCACGATTTTCATAGTTTTCAACCCAGTTTCATAGTTTTCTACTCTAATTCTACCATGTTTCATAGTTCCAGACTCACGATTTTGTAAATTGTTATGAAATTAAGGAATTAATAATTTTTAATTTTTTTTGAATTATTCCTAAAAATATGTAAGTCGTTATATATGGTAACCGAATTAATATGAATTAATTCGAAAATTACGAATTTAGGGAAAAAGACTCAAATACCCTTGGTTTACAAGTTCACACCAGTATTTCGGTTTACAAAATAAGAGGTCTGTATTATATATGTATATGTATGTATATATAGACCTTTTATTTTGTAAACCGAAATAATGGTATAAACTTGTAAAACAAGGGTATTTGAGTCTTTTCCCCCAAAATCGTAATTTTAGGAATAATTCATATGTTTAGTAACAACAAACTTCTTTAATTTTCTCAATTATCTTCATCTCTCTTTCCGGCGACCTCCCACTCCGACGAGTTTCATAAATTGTTCGAGTTTCATAAACTGCTCGCGTTTCATAAACAATTTTTTCATAAAATATGGGAAAATATATGAAACTTAATAATTTGATTATTCATATGAGAGAAAAAAACTATGAAACTTTGAAACTATATGATTATGTCGAAAAAATATGATTATTCATATGGGAGAAAATCTATGAAACTTAAAAAATTTAATTATTCATGTGAAAGAAAAATATATGAAACTTCAAAAATATATGACTATTTCATATGAGAGAAGATATATGAAACTTATAAATCCAACAAAACATGTTATGAAACTGTTAATGAAAAGTCCAAAAGGGAACGGGGTTATGGTGGTGGCGATTTGCCTCATGTTATCTAGAAACCATGGTGACGACCTGGAGGTTTAAAAGAGAAGGGGTCACGAGAAGATGCACATGAACACCAACACGGATACAACCCATATCCTCTATCGGGGTATGTTCGACAAAGGTTCTGAATATGGCAACCAATGAAAGGCACGACGATGAGATGGAGTTTTTGTCGGAGGTGGGTTGTCTTCAAAGCTTGTGATGAATAGGAGGGAGCGTCGGAAACTGAAAAAGAGAGAAGAAAAAGGGTAGGGGTCACGAGAACGACAGATGGCGGTGGCGCACGACAGTCGTCGAATGGAGTAGTAGAGAACGGCGGTGGTTCTCGGTCGCCGGCATACTGATCGTGGTGGAGATGGTGGTCGTTGAAATTGTGTGTGTGTGTGTGTGAGAGAGAGAGAGAGAGAGAGAGAGAGAATCAGTGAGATATGAAGATAATTAAGGATAGATTGTAACCATAACGAGATAAATACAAATTAATTAATAATATTTAAATTTAAAATATATTCCCCAACTACGCTTTTGTAACACCCTCAAAATTGGGAGAACAACTAAATAGAATTTCGATAAAAATAATCACTTAAGGAATAAAATTCCTTCTACAAACCATTCTTGGAATTACCTCAAGATAAACAAAATACCTCTCACAATTAATAATTCAAATCATACTAGGTGACCAAATAAAGTCGGGTGTTACTTAACACAATTACAAGTTGCTAATCCCCCAAAATACGTGCGGAAGACTTCACAAAGCAATTCACTTCTCGTGCACACTACTAGCACTCATCTCTTCACAGTGTCACTAGACTATATCCTAACCGAACCTGTTGCACATGCCGACAAATAAAAAGGGTTAGACTAACACCTAGTGAGTTCAAGAGTTTTATCATGACCATATAATTCATAAATCGAGAGAGATGCAATTTAAGTCACGAATTCAAAAGAATTTACTTTAGATGCAATTCACCCATTTCCAACTCACAAAAATCCTGTGCTGAAAGCTTTAATATAAAAGGATTCTCAAAATGGACTCATCCCAAAACCAACATGAAAGGTGAAATAGCATTTGATTTCCAAAACGATTGAATTCATAAATAAATCGCTATTATTCCAAACATCCCAAACATGGATGAAGCATAACCCATAACTCACATAACGTGGAAAACAATTCATATAAACATGATACGTCACCGAAAACATGGATAAAAACAAATACCCTAAGCAACACCTTTCGATGACGAGGGAGGCCCGTTTACATTGCACGTGACAGAACACAAGAGTGGGTCATATACCATGCAACAAAACAAACACGTGGATTACTCTCGTAAACTGAGCTCAATCACTCTAGATCTATTGCCCGCGAGACTTGGGAGCCCCCAATTTCAACCACTTCAGGTCTATACATTGGGTCACTCCAAATCCACAAACAAGCACATTTGGGATTACACCTTACTGCCTATGGGACGCTGCCCGACCATATAGGTCCACACCTTACTTAACATGGAACCCGATGCCTATCCCGTGCCAAGCACATCTGGAATTACACCTTACTGTCCATGGGACGACGCCCGACCATATAGGCCCACGTCTTACTTACCATGGAACCCGATGCCTATTCCATGCTACAAAAAGAGAAACTAGCGTCTCATCATTGAACGTAAAACTCAAGTGCCTATGGATCCATAGCTAATAAGGTCTAAAACATTACACGACCCCAAACCAATAAACAAGTGCATTCAAAACATGCAATTCCCCAATAACGTAAATCATGGTCAAAACTTGACTTTGAGCTACCAAAACTGGACAATTGTCCTCACGACTTAACAAAATCCAATACCGAGTCATAAGCTCGACTAACCCAAAAGGTCAATCATGAAAAGTCATAAAATGAACTTAAACGTAGCAACACACACTTTGGTCAATAAATATTTCAAATCCATGAAAACCCGAAATAAGACGTTGGGTTAGGACAACCCTCTTTTTCCAAAGGACTCACACCTTTACATTTTCAAATCGTCCCATAACGTACTAAGTGCATGTTTCCAAAATATATACAAAATGCATTTTCATATCAAGTAGACTTCATTTATAAAATAAATCATCAACACATTTTCATTTATGATTTATCTATCAAATTTTCCAAAAATCTCAAATATGAGTGTTTTACAACTTTATAAAGGTAAACACTTCAAAAAGGGATAAACTCATCAACTAACCCAACAATTGATAATTTTCATGTAAAACACATAAGTAGTTGGAAAAATAGCATTTTTGGCATGTACAAAGTTTTCACAAAGCAACTTGAACTCACCTTGCTAGATTTAGGCTAAATCTAGATTTTCCCCAAACGTAAGCTCCTTTGAGAAACATGCATCCTCAAGACAAATCTTTCAAAAACCTAGATCCACAAGTTTCCAACCATCAACATTCATATCCAACCATAAAGAATCATTCCCCCAAACATTTTACATCAAGATCTCAACTTATACAAAACCCTAATTTCCATAGATGAAGAGAAGAGAAGAGAAGGTTACCTTACTCCAACTTGAATCCATCCACAAAATATCCCTGAGGTTACCAAAACAAAGGTTTGGGAAGTGAAGATGAACTCACAAATGGGTATTTAAAAAAAACCCCAAATTAGTTCAACAATGGAGGAAAAAGGGGGTGAGGAAGATGAAGATCTTGAAGTTTATAATCCCTTGAAGCTTATCTCATCAAACCCTACCTTTGTATTCTTGAAGAAGAGGGAGATGGGATGAGAGAAGTGGAGGTTTTAGGGTTTTGGGGGAGAAAATCGGTTTTAGAGGGAGAGAGAGGCTGATGAAGTGAAGTGAGGGAAGAGAGAGGGAAGAGGTCACTTAAAAGCAACAAATATCCCATCAGACATATCGCGGACGTCCGGCCTTGCACCCATGCGGACGTCCGGCTTGCCTTGGCCAAAATCCAAAAAATGCTCTGTTGCTTCCGCGGACGACCCGCGGACTTCCGCGCCTCGCGGACGTCCGGCGTCATGCCCATGCGGACGTCCGCAAGTCCTACATTCAGGTTTTCCTAAAATTTCGGGGTGTTACAATCCTCCCAACCTTAGAATGATTTCGTCCTCGAAATCTAGATCCCTTACAACCAAAGGATATCAAATTCAACACCTTTCACATTCCATCAACTCCCAACTGAGGACCAAATTTGTAACACCCTCGAATTGGGAAAGAGAAACTAAATAAAATTTTCGATAATACAACCAAAATAATAGGATTTCTCCCTATAATTCAATACGGAAAATACCTCAATCAATACATATAACTCAAGTCTTAAATACAAAGGCTAAGTTCACATCGGGTGTTACTTAGCTCAAGTACAATTGCTATTCCCAAAACTCAATGCGGAAGACTTCACTACCAATTCACCTCTCGAGCACACTACTAGCACTCGACCTTTCGTAGTGTCACTAGAACTACTCCCAACCTGAACCTGTTGCACATGCCGACAAATAAAAAGGTTAGGCTAACGTCTAGTGAGTTCAAGAGTTTATAACATGATTTATATAATTCGTGGAATGAAAGTTTGTGACATAAATCATGATTTCCAAAAAGGGTTTATGATGGAATGCAAACGACTCATTTTCCAACGCACACAAAATCTATGACAAAAGTTCCCAAAATGTATAAAACGTTTTCTAAAATGAATTCCAATCCCAACTCACTCAAAGCGTGCTTTGACATTAAATATCCCAAGTAATTATAAACATGAATAAAACCCGATATTCAAAACATCCAATAAGGACGAGGCGTAGAACTCCGCCAATAAACCATGAAAACATTTCATATAAATAAATTGTGTCACCGAAAAATATGGATAAAAGTAAATACCCAAAAAACAACACTTTTCGGTGACGGGGGAGATAGGCATGGCAATTTGGCCCGACCCGGCGGGGAACCCGGTTCACCCGACCCGGCCGAGGCCGGGGATTCCCCGCCAAACCGGGTACCGGGGCCGGGGCCGGGGAAACCCGCTTGCAGATAACCGGGGACGGGACCGGGATGACCATCCTCCGACCCGCCCCGGACCCGGTATATACATATTATTTATATATTTTATATATTTATTAAATATATTATATATTTTAAAAATGGTTTTTTTTGAACGACATTATATTAAACAACAAAAACTGAAATACAAAGGTTCATATCAAAAGTCAAGCAGAGGCTACCTAAAACGAACAGAAGCAAGTGATGCTATCCTATATAAACAGAAAGCATAAAACCAGACCAAGATAAATATGTTTGCGAGCAGCAAACAGGATTCATCACGGTTGAATGGCCGCAGACTTTGACAACGAAATCATATCCCACCCACGTCTGATAACCCAAATGCAGCAGGTTTCGGCTTTCGTATTTCTGTTACAGCCCGTACGGACACGAGAGCCACGCGACCCAATCTACCGCAAAAAAAATGTTTTTTTGTGTGTACTGCTATTAAAAAAAGCCCAAAAAAAACACCAACCGGGTCGGGGAACCGGGGACGGGTGTTGACCGGGTCTTGACCGCAAGTTGACCGGGGACGGGATTGAAATCCCCGTACCCGCCCGGGGCCGGGTATCAAAAACCGGGACTGGGGCCGGGGATGGAGAACCCCGCCCCATACCCGCCCCGTTGCCATGCATAGGGGGAGACCCGATTCCATCGAAAGTGACGGGCACACAAAGTTAGGTCACTTATGATGTTACTGGATTACACCTCAAGTCCCGGTCCTAGTTCCCATGCCATAAAGACATCACAACCTCAAACCTTTCCATTTATCATGCCTCTAGTGCCTACTCCGTCGAGTTACACCTCAAGGACTTATGGGACCACATTGCCTATCCAGTCTAGACGAGTTACACCTCAAGGACTCCAATGTCCCCCATTGCCTACTCGCTAGTGGCCCCCAACGGCCTACCGTATATAACCATGCGTTCCAATGCAACAAAGAGATAGACCATCCAACAAAGACTGACTTACGTGCCTATGGATCCAATGCAACACAGTCTACAATAACAATGCCATCCCTAAATGACTAAAGCACCCGAGCATGTAAATATCAATAATGTGCAATTATATGCAAACCATAAATAAGACTCCACATTGAGCCATCAAAACCGGACAAAATATTCCCAAGACTTCCTTAAAGCCAAAACCGAGCAAAATGCTCAAAACTCATTAGACCCATAAATAACGGTCATCATAGCATAAAATGCATTTAAATATTGTTTAGGTAAACATGTACCACAAAATCATCATTAACCTAAAACTCGACACGAGTTAAAACAAAGGGTTTCCCCAAATGGACTCATACCCTTAATAATCCTCAAAATGACTCATGACACTAAAATGTGCATTTTTCCAAATGGTTTATAAAATCAATTACCCAACATGAAAGAAAACCATTGAATGAACTCTATTTGAGCAATAAATCATTTGAAGACATATTCATGATTTCTACACATTAAAATATTCAAAAATCCCAAATATGGGTGTTTTACAAACTTTATAAAGTTAAACACTTCAAAAGGGTCAAACTTACCAAATAACTCAACAATTGATAATTTTAAATTTTAAGTAAAACATACAAATACTTGGAAAAATACATTTTTGGCATGTACAACGTTTTCATAAATCAACTTGAACTCACCTTGCTAGATTTAGGTTAAATCTAGATTTTCCCCAAATTTGAGCTCCTTTGAAGAAACTTGAATCATCAAGCCAAATCTTCCAAAAACCTAAATCCACAAGTTTCCAACCATAATTATCCTTATGCAACCATTTAGAATCGTTCCCCAAACATCTTAAATCAAAATCTCTAATTATCCAACAACCCTAGTTTTGACCTAACTTTTCCAAAATCATCCAAACCAAAGATTGAAGAAATGAAACACTAGGAAGTCATAAATGGAGTATTTATAACTCAAATAAGGATTTAGAAAAGAAGAGGATGAACTTACCCCGTGGATCTTGAGTAAAACCTCAAAACTCTAGAAATCCAAGAAAATGGAGATGAAGCTTGAAGATGGAGATGGAGAAGATGAACTCTTGATCCTAGCATCCACTTCTTAGTTTGTTAATGAAAGAGCACTTTGAAACTCCAAGGAAATGCCCTAAAATCACTTAGGGTTCATATGAGAGGGTGGGAGATAGTTTGGGAGAGAAAGGGGTTGATTGGGAGGTGAGAAATGAAGAAAAATGCTGAAAAATCGTATTTGACAGCAACCAGGTGTCTGACCGCGACTATGACAGCGACTTTGACACTGGTCATAGTCGCTGGTCATAGTAGCTCAGCGGTACCAAAACGGTTTTGGCTATAACTTCTTCGTTTTCGCTCTGTTTTTGCTCCGGAAAGAACCGTTGGACTCGTATTCGAATTCCCCATCCAACAATACCATAAAATCTAGGATTTAATCCAAAATCCTATTTTTCATATTTTTCTTAAAAGATCGATTCTAAACTGATTCGAAATTGTACTTATCCGAAAATTACGGGTGTTACAAAATTCCCCCATGCAGGCCTAACCTCAAGCAAACCCTTACCAACGATGCCCTCTCGGGTACGTTATACTTATATCTGAGTGAACACTCCATCCACTGGAGTAACTCCCAACCAGACGACTCCGGTCGTCTCCCAACCTTAGGTGTTCCATACTTTCCTTACGTCACATTCGAACTCTCAATTAATCCACATCCACATGTTCTTAAACTTTCTTTCCAAATCAGTCCAAGGTTTAATCACTACCAAAATCAGCCAAAACCTCTGAATCCCAAATGTTCCCGCTATTGAACTAGCATTTACTCCTAACGAATTCCATTAAACTCCAACACCGACGGTCATCACTGACCCATCAATTTCACAACTCTAAGGATACGTCCAATTACAAGTTATCCAACCGACAGATTCTTTTACCACACAAGGAAGGTTATCCCACTAAATCCAGTTATCACAATTGAACATCTTAAGATCGCTACAACCGTCACCAATATCCCTTTAAAATCGGATTACAACCCTCCGAATACACTAACGGTTCTTGACCTCGGAACCAAAAAGTCAACACCTAGTCATACCACCAAGTTTTGAACCATAGCAGAACTCTACATACGAGTTTAATTTGTCGAACATTCTCACAAAACCAAGGTTATCAATATGGTGTGTGTAGGGTCGTACGCGTCCTTTATGCAAAAATTGACCAAGACCCAAAACAAAGTTGCCAACAAGACGGTTACCACCAACATTAAGAGGAAATACCACGAGTCTAACCTTCCAGTTACAAAATACGTCGACTCTACAAACAACACTACTTGGCCTACGGTACCAACACGCATTAAAATACCCAACCTTCCACTGACGAAGTTCTACTCACACTTACTTTCAACCGGGGTTACTTAACCTTTCCAAGGTTCAAATGAGTTCAAGGTTTTCAAGTGAATTACTAAACAAATATGCCAATCAAAACTTTTATAGAAATTTTCAAGACAAAGGTTTTCATATCAAATTAATTGTACGCGCAAAATCTACTACTATCTACTCAGTAGTTGTGCAAAAATGGACATGCTCATCCCACATATGAAAATCATATTGTAAACCATTTCATCGTAGTTTAAATTATTAACAAAACACAAAAATATAATAACGTCTTTGAAAGGAACCGCTACGGCCCTAACATGGATTGATTTATGTCATGCACGTAAGGTAATTTTCCTACTTTAAATAGTGTGCAACAAAAAGGTTTGTACGAATTTCAAAAGGAGTTTAAACGTCACCCGACTCCCAAAAATTCCATTTTAACCATAAATGACATGAAACCAAATTCACCAACAAGGTTCGCATACATACCAGTTTATTTCACAAAAACGGTGAAACGATCCATAAATATACTTTGGTTAAAACATAAAATGATTTGCGTTAGTTCCATGTTCAAAGACAAAAATCAATACGTTTTCATCATTCGAAGATATTGACTAAAACACCATGAAGAAATCTCAAATTGGAGTATACATGCAAACTTGTGACACTTCCCTAGTGGTTTTCCGGAAATAAAATTACACGCATTAGATAGTTCATAATAAAATTTCAACAGATGAATTTTTTTAAATCAAATTTCAAAATTTTCTCACTTAGTCATATAATGACATAAGAGTAAAACATTTTTGACAAGACTCACACCTTAATGTGTTTTCCCAAAACTGAGGAGAAAATAAGTGCTTGTAATTGGTTGACACCAAAATGGATTTCAATCGACTTCAAATTTTGAATCATACAAACAGTGTGCATTAATGTTCCAAAAATTTAAACAATTCCACGCACTCTAGGTTAGGACAAATAATTTTCCCAAAATCTCCATCATGGTGCATTTACACCAAAAGTTTTATACTTGTAATATAAAACGTTAAAATGTCAACGCTTAAAAATTTACTCATTAAAATACCCAAAATACACATCTTCTTCGAAACCAAAAAGATTTACCATTTTCCAAAATGTTCGTAAAGCCAAAATTGACCAAATGTCAACAACTCACACATTAGTGTTTTCAAAATGTACTGTATCGTAAACCGTGCATAAACCCCACAATCCTAAAACGTATTTTGACCAGATGATCTCCATCATGCAATAACTCATTAAAACACGCTATTAGTTTATCAAAGTGTCGAGAATGAGTGTCTACCAAGTTATGCATATCCCTAGGTAAATTTAATGCATTTGCGTGAAATGATAACTAAATAATCATTTAATCAAAACCGGAAAAAGCAAATCGTTAAGATATACAATCAGTATGTTCTTTCATGCATTACTCACGCCACGTATAAATCAATCCATACATTGAATAAATTGCAACAAAATGTGCTAACACAAATCTTTGAAAGAGAAATTACCCGACACCAAAGTTCCAAAAACATTTCGTTTGGTCGCCTTATGGCATAATTAACACTTCTCAACAAAACCCGAATGAGACAAAATGCCCAATATAATCCAAAATCGACACACATAATATTAAAGTATGTACATTACAAAATTGCACTCACGCGACAGAAAACGTCGTAAAACAAAACTCTGCAAAACTCTATGGGCTCAATGGCCTCAAATCAACAAAATGGCACCAAACCCTTCGCTTCCAAAAATCGAATTGCAATAAGCATAATTATGACTAAAATGTCAAAATTCCAAAAATTCTATTTTTGTTGTAATACACTATAAACAACACTTCTCAATAAATCATGCATTAAATAAAACTTTCCAATAAAGCTCGACATAGACATAAAGGAAGACAACTTTCCGTCTAAACCTTAACATATGTGGAGGAGATCCACTGTTAAAGTCATAAGCCGTAGTTACTTGTCCAACACCTTAAACAACATTAAAATATGGATATCACTGCATCCGAAAGTAACGTTGGACAATCAACAAAATAAAACAAGTTCCGACGGAGTTTGCAACTCTCGCAATAAAATAATTTCATGCACGTTTAAAACCATGATTTAAAATCTTGTGTGTGCTAAACGTTTTCCGCGATTTTGTAACACAATTCACATAATCATTGGAAGCACAAGAAACAATCGATGCAATTTATTTCAATAGTTATTATGGTGCATGAATTTAGTCGGAACTCAACGTCTCAAACCATACTTCTCCAATTCTTCCGGTCACACTACCATCATTCGGATGCTCAACCCTCTTAAGGCAAAGTTGGGAATTACACCGATTCACCTTACAATTCTTCCTCGAATCAAGGTTGATTCAATAAGCCTATGGTTCTGTAACATCCCTAAAATTACAAGGAATTTAATTTTTTTTAAAGTAATACATTTCATTATAATCAAACCAAAAGTTAACAAATCCCATTACAATAAGAATAAACGTCGTTATTTAAACCGTCAACAAAGTTTAAGCAGCGGAAAGTTATATAATTAAATCCCCATTTACTAAAAATCAATTTAAACAATCTTCGCCTTGCGCCCGTGTGTACCGTCATGCCCGACTGCTACTCGCACCTCAAAACATAAGACATTGGGAAGGGGTAAGCACAAAGCTTAGTGAATTCAATCCTTACATAGGATCGCAATTATATCAGCATCACCCTTAAACATACCAGCACATAAATTTCTTGGAACATCCATCAAGAAAATATATCACGATTAATAATAATCCTTATGCTCCTTGGAACCACCATCAAGAAGACATAATCACAACACATTATACCAATACACCTACTCCTTGGAACAACCATCAAGAAGTGGTCTTATACTTCTTGGAACAACCCTCAAGAAGATATAATCACAACTCATTATACAAACGCATATACCTCTTGGAGCATCCATCAAGAAGTACATCAATCACAGTTCAATATATACACACAAATATATATATTCCACACCACAATAATATCATCAAACAATCATAATCAACACACTCGAACTATAGCAACACAAATATAATTCCCATCCTATATAGTGAGAGAACTCACCTCAAACGCAAAGCTTATGACCTCAACAGAAACACGAACCGGCCAACACCAGTTCACCTTTTCCACCTAAATAAGTGTTAACAATTGTCAAAGTGACGCCCCAAACCAAAGCCACGACTACTAACTTTAAAAATACATTTTTCCAGTTTTTACTCTCAACATACAGGTCTGTTCGGGACCTGTTTAACCCCTTATAAACTGATTAAACCAGAAATATTTTTCCATAATCACAAAGTCCCATGTCTTAGGGTTCCAGGGACATATCGTACGCGCCCTAACGATTTTTCTACAATTTACTATGGATTTTACAAAACCGACTTGCTGCACAGTGAAAAACAGGACCTTTCAGTACAAAACAGCAGTTTTACACTAGCTATGATCCGAACTGGTTTTTCCGCAAAACATAAGAAACTTACTAGACTCAGAATGGGAGCTTTTGGCACTGATTTCATCCCAATACGACATTCCTATAAAAAGTTATGGTTTTCCCAAAACAGTGGCAGAAACTGTGACTTTCACATGAAATGGCAAACATTGATTATCTTTAAATCTTAACCCGTTAAGCCACGACTTAAGCATTCAGACCTGTGATTCCAGCTGACTTATTGATCAAGACTAAATGGGCTGAGCAGCCCGAGCACCACCCTCTGCCACCTCCGGCAGAGGCGGCCGTTGGCGGCGGCGGTGGTTAAGAACTTCCGGCGAAACCACACCCAAAACACACACCCCGACTTACCCACGCGCACACCCGCAAACACGCACACACACACGCACACCCCCCGGCCGGCACAGCGGCGGCGTACGGCGGCAGCCTCACCGCCGGCAGCCATGGCTGCGGCGGTGGTGGGGTGGTTTTTGCGATCGAAACGACAAAGGGGAAAGAAACGGATTATTACCTCGAGACGGCGACGACACGACGGTAACCACACCGAAACCGTTGGTGGTTCTCTCACGCCGGCGACCTCCTTCCTCCTCTCCACTCTCGCTCTCTCTCTCTCTCTCTCGGTTTCTCTCTCTAACCCTCTCGGTTTCTCTCTCTAACCCTCTCGGTTTCTCTCTCTCTCTCTCTCTCTCTTTCCTTCTCCGGCCGGCGACAACGAAAGGGGGGAGGGGGAAGAGAAACGTAGGGTTTTTTTTTGTGTTCTCTTTTCTTAAGTTTCCTTGCAATTCACGACACCAAAAACATCAAAATGGAAACATGTGTTCGGTCCTTGGATGCATGAGCCGAAACTATGAAGTGTTTTGGCCCTTTAACACTTTTAGCCCCTCAACTACATCCTTCTCGCAAATAACCAAAATTCCGACATTTTTAACAATTAGGTCCGATTCGTCTAACCCCGTTAACGGAAACCACGTTAAATAAAAACTAAAACAAAAGAATTAATAAAAGAAATTACATACCGGGATACGAGCTTTACAACTCTCCCCCACTTGGGTTAGGCTTCGTCCTCGAAGTCTAGACCGGCGAATAACTCGGGATAGTTTTCGCGCATCTCCGCTTCAGGCTCCTACGTCCACTCTGAACCCTTCCGGTGCCGCCACTGAACCTTCACTAATCCAATGACCTTGTTGCGCAGGTTCTTCGTCTTCCTTTCAACGATAGCTATTGGCTTATCCACGTAATTGAGCCTTTCGTCAATCTGAATATCCTCGAGAGGAATCACGGCAGACTCGTCTACTACACACTTCCGCAATTGAGAAACGTGGAAGGTGTTGTGGATCAAACTCAGCTCATCCGGTAACTCCAAACGGTAAGCTACCTTTCCCACTCGAGCAATGACCTTGTAGGGCCCAATGTAACGGGGCCCCAACTTCCCTCGTTTGCGAAACCGGATCACCCCTTTCCAGGGTGAAACCTTCAACAACACATAGTCGCCCACCTGAAACTCTAGATCCGATCGTCTCTTGTCGGCGTAACTCTTTTGCCGACTCTGTGCAGTAACTAGCCGTTCCCGAACCATTTGAATCATCTAGGCCGTCCTCAGTACGATGTTGGTGCTCCCTAATACCCGCTGACCGACCTCGCCCCAACAAACGGGCGTCCTGCATTTCCTACCATACAACAACTCGTACGGCGACATGCCAATACTAGAGTGGTAGCTGTTGTTGTAGGAAAACTCCGCCAGAGGAAGGTACTGATCCCAGCTACCTCCAAAATCGATAACACAGGCTCGAAGCATATCTTCGAGGGTCTGAATAGTCCGCTCACTCTGCCCGTCCGTCTGCGGATGAAAAGCCGTGCTAAAGTGTAGCCGTGTACCCATCTCCGACTGAAACTTCTCCCAAAACCGGGAGGTAAAACGAGTATCCCTGTCGGAGATAATCGAAACTGGCACCCCGTACGTGGCCACAATCTCTCGCACAAACAACTCTGCAAGCTTCTCCGCCGATGAACTCTCCCTGATGGCCAAGAAATGAGCGCTTTTAGTCAGACAATCCACAATTACTAAGATAGCATCATTCCCCCGCTGAGTTTTGGGAAGCTTTGTGATGAAATCCATCGTAATCTGTTCCCACTTCCACACCGGAATCTCCAACGGCTGTAACTTTCCATGCGGTCGTTGATGCTCTGCCTTGACCTTTCGACAGGTCAAACACACTTCAACGCATTTGGCGACATCCCGCTTCATGTCGGGCCACCAATAATCTTCTCGTAGGTCTCTGTACATCTTAGTAGCTCCCGGATGAATCGAAAACTTGGACTTGTGCGCCTCATCCAACAGTATCTGTCGGTTCCCACCAGTGAAGGGAACCCAGACTCTACCGTACCGAGTCCATAAGCCTCGACTATCACGGACAAAATTCGAGATTTCTCCCGAAACCCTCTCGCGTTTGGCATTCTCTTCAAGAATTGCCACTTCCTGGGCGCTACCTACTGATTCAAGAAGAGGTGCTACAACTGTCAATCGCTGACACAAACCCCTCAGTGGTTCGCCAACCGGATGTCGGCTAAGTGCGTCGGCGACCACGTTTGCTTTACCGGGGTGGTAAAGTATCTCACAATCATAATCCTTGACGCATATTTAGATTTTGCTGGTCCATCAGGTACTTGAGGCTCTTATGGTCGGTGTAGATCGTACACTTAACGCCATATAAATAATGCCTCCAGATCTTTAAGGCAAACACCACTGCTCCCAACTCTAGGTCATGAGCCGGGTAGTTCGCCTCATGAGGCTTCAGCTGCCTCGAAGCATAGGCTATAACCTTGCCACGTTGCATAAGCACGACACCCAGACCTTGGTGTGAAGCGTCACAGTACACCACCAAGTCCTCCATGCCCTCGGGCAAGGTTAACACCAGAGCCTCGCATAAACGTCTGCGTAGCTCCTCAAAAGTCCTCTGCTGCTCTTCTCCCCAGCTAAAACCAGCAGACTTCTTCGTCAAACGGGTCATAGGCAACGCGATCTTGGAGAAATCTTGGATGAATCTCCGATAATACCCTGCCAACCCTAGAAAACTTCGCACCTCGGTGGGAGTTTTCGGCACTTCCCACCGCATCACCGCTGAAATCTTGGCCGGATCGACCATAATACCGTTCTGATTCACGACATGTCCTAGGAATTGGACCTCTCGTAACCAGAATTCGCACTTGGAGAACTTAGCATAAAGCTTCTCTCGCCTCAGAACCTCTAAAACTTCCCGCAAATGCATCTCGTGCTCTTCCTTCGTCTTCGAATATACGAGTATCTCATCGATGAACACAATCATCGATCGATCCACATTGTGCTACATACCCTGTTCATAAGATCCATGAACGCTGCTGGTGCATTGGTGAGCCCGAAAGGCATCACCACAAACTCATAATGGCCATACCGTGTGCGAAAGGCCGTTTTCTCCGTATCTTCACTCCTCACCCGCATCTGGTGATACCCCGACCTCAAATCAATCGTAGAGAACCACGAGGCTCCCTGAAGCTGGTCGAACAAGTCGTTAATCCTTGGCAGAGGATAACGATTCTTGACCGTAAGCTTATTCAACTCACGGTAATCTATACACATTCGCTGGGACCCGTCCTTCTTTTTCACAAACAGAATCGGGGCTCCCCACGGTGAACAACTCGGTCTGATGAACTCCTTTTCGAGAAGCTCCTGCAATTGAGTGTACAACTCCTTCATCTCCGGTGGAGCAAGGCGGTAAGGTGCCTTGGCTACCGGAGCAGCACCTGGAACCAAATCAATGCGAAACTCTACCTGTCGCTCGGGAGGTATTCCCGATAAATCATCGGGAAATACATCAGCAAACTCCCGTACAACTGGCACGTTCTCCGCAGTCTTCTTCTCTTCCTCAACGCGCGTAACTATCACGTACGCTAGAAATCCCTGCCCACTATGCTGAAGGTATCTCTGAGCTCTCGCAGCTGAACATATCGTCGAAGTCTGTCTCAGCGAGTCTCCCTGGACCAACAGTTCTCCCCCACTTGGGGTTCGAACCCGCACTTGTTTGTGACGACAAACAATCTCCGCATCGAACGTATCCATCCAATCCATGCCCACGTTCACACACAGCTCGCGCATCGCAATCGGAATCAAATCGATGGGAAATCTCACGCCCGAGATTTCCAACGTGCATCCCCGATACACATCCGTGACCGTAAAGGTCCTACTATCCGCCACCTCAACCACAAGAGGACACGCTAACCTTCCTATTACCCGGCCCAAACTCTCGCTAAACGCGCGAGACACGAACGAATGAGTAGCCCCGCTATCAAACATCAAAGCAAAACAAGTACACAACTGTACTAGTAGGTTTACCATAGTCGTTCCTCCTTGTGATGGCTATTACGGGTAGATATTACAACGAGTTATTAGCGCATAATAACTCACACTAACAACGCTCACGCTTAACTCCTTGGATTCCTCGTGACTTTCCCCGACTCGAGCATTGATCCTGTGTTTCCGATAGTAGGAGCTCTACTACTACCTTCCACACCTATCATCACTCGTTCCGAGTTCCATCCGATGGGTCCAGGTAGTTTCTCTCCGATAACTACACACATATGCCCGCACCGGCATATGTACGCACTCTTCCTAGCTCCCTAGGAATTCCACCCAATTCCACTACCCTTGCTATGACGAAATCCCCACTAGCCCTGACGAGTCGCCTCGTAAACGTACAGTCGCATACAGTGGAAACCAGATAGACATTCGAATATAAGATTCTATCCTACAACGGTTGGACTCAAACAAGAGCTGCGCAATAGAACTAAATCCGACATTCTAGGGCTATTCGATTCCTACCGCATACAACCTATAGTGCATTCACTTAACAACCTACCAAGGCTAGCATGAACTCCTATTAGCAAGCAACAAACATGCAGTACAGTGTAATAAGCACCAAGAAATTTAGCACACATACTCCTTTGTTCTACAAAGCAATCTAGCATACATACTCATATGTATACACTCTTCCCAGCTCTCTAGGAATTTTATCTCATCCCACTACCCTTGCTATAACGGAATCCCTATTAGCCATAACGAGTTGCCTCGCGAATACCCAGTCGCATGCAGCGTGAATCAAATATACATTCGAATACAAGATTCTATCCTAGAACGGTTGGACTCAAACAAGAGCTGCGCAATAGAACTAAATCAAATATTCTAAGGCTATACGATTCTTACTGCATACAACCTATATGGCCTTCACTTAACAACCTATTATAACTAACATTAATTCCCACTAGCAAGCCATCATCATACAGTACAATGCAAACCACATAGGTAATCTAGCATGCATACCCTCTGATCTAGAAAGCGATAAATACACTAAGTACTGTACCTTCCCAAATAGCGTCGGCTGACTGTACACACTGCGCCCTCGATCACCGTTTCCCAAACGGGTTTTCCTTTTTCCTTTATTCTAAAAGATTTTAGTAAAAGAATTTAAAATTTCATAGCCGCAACTTGAGACCAAACACACCGAGATGTGTTTGATTCACTCAAGCTGTGCTCTGATACCAAGTTGTAACATCCCAAAAATTACAAGGAATTTAAATTTTTTAAAAGTAATACATTTCATTATAATCAAACCAAAAGTTAACAAATCCCATTACAATAAGAATAAACGTCGTTATTTAAAACCGTCAACAAAGTTTAAGCAGCGGAAAGTTATATAATTAAATCCCCATTTACTAAAAATCAATTTAAACAATCTTCGCCTTGCGCCCGTGTGTACCGTCATGCCCGACTGCTACTCGCACCTGAAAACATAAGACATTGGGAAGGGGTAAGCACGAAGCTTAGTGAATTCAATCCTTACATAGGATCGCAATTATATCAGCATCACCCTTAAACATACCAGCACATAAATTTCTTGGAACATCCATCAAGAAAATATATCACGATTAATAATAATCCTTATGCTCCTTGGAACCACCATCAAGAAGACATAATCACAACACATTATACCAATACACCTACTCCTTGGAACAACCATCAAGAAGTGGCCTTATACTTCTTGGAACAACCCTCAAGAAGATATAATCACAACTCATTATACAAACGCATATACCTCTTGGAGCATCCATCAAGAAGTACATCAATCACAGTTCAATATATACACACAAATATATATATATATTCCACACCACAATAATATCAACAAACAATCATAATCAACACACTCGAACTATAGCAACACAAATATAATTCCCATCCTATATAGTGAGAGAACTCACCTCAAACGCAAAGCTTATGACCTCAACAGCAACACGAACCGGCCAACACCAGTTCACCTTTTTCCACCTAAATAAGTGTTAACAATTGTCAAAGTGACGCCCCAAACCAAAGCCACGACTACTAACTTTAAAAATACATTTTTCCAGTTTTTACTCTCAACACACAGGTCTGTTCGGGACCTGTTTAACCCCTTATAAACTGATTAAACCATAAATATTTTTCCATAATCACAAAGTCCCATGTCTTAGGGTTCCAGGGACATATCGCACGCGCCCTAACAATTTTTCTACAATTTACTATGGATTTTACAAAACCGACTTGCTGCACAGTGAAAAACAGGACCTTTCAGTACAAAACAGCAGTTTTACACTAGCTATGATCCGAACTGGTTTTTCCGCAAAACATAAGAAACTTACTAGACTCAGAATGGGAGCTTTTGGCACTGATTTCACCCCAATACGACATTCCTATAAAAAGTTATGGTTTTCCCAAAACAGTGGCAGAAACTGTGACTTTCACATGAAATGGCAAACATTGATTATCTTTAAATCTTAACCCATTAAGCCACGACTTAAGCATTCAGACCTGTGATTCCAGCTGACTTATTGATCAAGACTAAATGGGCTGAGCAGCCCGAGCACCACCCTCTGCCACCTCCGGCAGAGGCGGCCGTTGGCGGCGGCGGTGGTTAAGAACTTCCGGCGAAACCACACCCAAAACACACACCCCGACTTACCCACGCGCACACCCGCAAACACGCACACACACACGCACACCCCCCGGCCGGCACAGCGGCGGCGTACGGCGGCAGCCTCACCGCCGGCAGCCATGGCTGCGGCGGTGGTGGGGTGGTTTTTGCGATCGAAACGACAAAGGGGAAAGAAACGGATTAGATTCTTACCTCGAGACGGCGACGACACGACGGTAACCACACCGAAACCGTTGGTGGTTCTCTCACGCCGGCGACCTCCTTCTTCCTCCTCTCCACTCTCGCTCTCTCTCTCTCTCTCTCTCTCTCGGTTTCTCTTTCTAACCCTCTCGGTTTCTCTCTCTCTCTCTTTCCTTCCCCGGCCGGCGACAACGAAAGGGGGGAGGGGGAAGAGAAACGTAGGGTTTTGTTTTTTTTTGTGTTCTCTTTTCTTAACTTTCCTTGCAATTCACGACACCAAAAACATCAAAATGGAAACATGGGTTCGGTCCTTGGATGCATGGGCCGAAACTATGAAGTGTTTTGGCCCTTTAACACTTTTAGCCCCTCAACTACATCCTTCTCGCAAATAACCAAAATTCCGACATTTTTAACAATTAGGTCCGATTCGTCTAACCCCGTTAACGGAAACCACGTTAAATAAAAACTAAAACAAAAGAATTAATAAAAGAAATTACATACCGGGATACGGGCTTTACAGGTTCTATTCCAACCATCAACTTTGACCCGAAATGGTCAACTTAATACCATTATCATGTTTATCGTCACTCCGAGTGACTAATGCTAAAATCGTCCATCTATTCCAACGACTACTCTCTTAGAACTTATTCACTACCCCAACGGTCATCACATTAAAGTAGTTTAAGTATGCACATGTAACTAGTAAGTTCACCATAACACTGGCCAGGTGTAATTATGAACGTACCGTACATGATTATCCTTGCTACTCTCGACGCGATTTTCGTTTCTAGCGACTCCATCGAGCTCAAAACATCCTATCTTAAAATGCTTAATGGTGAAATTTCACTCTCATTTACTTAAAAGAACGCTAGTTTGAGTCTAGGTATCCAAAATCAACACCTAATTCTCTCAAACTTATGTTCTGATACCAATTTGTAACACCCTCAAAACTGGGAGAGAAACTAAATAGAATTTCGATAAAAATAATCACTTAAGGAATAAAATTCCTTCTACAAACGATTCTTGGAATTACCTCAAGATAAATATAATACCTCTCACAATTAATAATTCAAATCATACTAGGTGACCAAATAAATTCGGGTGTTACTTAACACAATTACAAGTTGCTAATCCCCTAAAATACGTGCGGAAGACTTCACCAAGCAATTCACTTCTCGTGCACACTACTAGCACTCATCTCTTCACAGTGTCACTAGACTATACCCCAACCGGAACCTATTGCACATGCCGACAAATAAAAAGGGTTAGGCTAACACCTAGTGAGTTCAAGAGTTTTATCATGACCATATAATTCATAAATCGAGAGAGATGCAATTTAAGTCATGAGTTCAAAAGAATTTACTTTAGATGCAATTCACCCATTTTCCAACTCACACAAATCTCGTGCTGAAAGCTTTAATATAAAAGGAATCTCAAAATGGACTCATCCCAAAACCAACATGAAAGGTGAAATAGCATTTGATTTCCAAAACGATTGAATTCATAAATAAATCGCTATTATTCCAAACATCCCAAACATGGATGAAGAATAACTCATAACTCACATAACGTGGAAAACAATTCATATAAACATGATACGTCACCGAAAACATGGATAAAAACAAATACCCAAAGCAACACCTTTCGATGACGGGGGAGGCCCGTTTACATTGCACGTGACGTAACACAAGAGTGGGTCACATACCATGCAACAAAACAAACACGTGGATTACTCTCGTAAACTGAGCTCTAGATCTATTGCCCGCGAGACTTGGGAGCCCCCAATTTCAACCACTCCAGGTCTATACTTTGGGTCACTCCAAATCCACAAACAAGCACATTTGGGATTACAACTTACTGCCCATGGGACGCTGCCTGACCATATAGGTCCACACCTTACTTACCATGGAACCCGATGCATATCCCGTTCCAAGCACATATGGAATTACACCTTACTGCTCATAGGACAACGCTCGGCCATATAGGCCCACGCCTTACTTACCATGGAACCCGATGCCTATTCCGTGCTACAAAAAGAGAAACTAGCGTCTCATCATTGAACGTAAAACTCAAGTGCCTATGGGTCCATAGCTAATAAGGTCTAAAACATTATGTAACACCCCAAAAATACAATAGGACAAACATAGCATTAACCCATAAAACATTACAAAACTAGGTCCCAAAATTTTGTTACATCAGTCTCAACAACTAAGGTTGGCGGAAACAACCTATACACAACTGAGAACGCACTAACTTCTACACATGGCACATGCACTGTCTCTATCTACATATGTACTCTATACTGCACTTGCTCACTTATCTGAGCCTCTTACTATTTGCTTACCTGAAAAGGTTTTAGTTTTGAAAAGCGACGGTTAGACCATGAGGTCTAGTGAATTCCCTCCGTAAACAGTGTACATCAACGTTATAAAAATCATTTTATAAAACTCTTAACATTTTCCACATAAGCATCAAACATGGTACTGCACAGTGTTTAAGGATCACATAGCTAACCGCGATTGGGGCCCAAGCAGACTCCCCTCTCGCCTCATATCGGGGCCCAAGCAGACTCCCCTCATTCCGAGTAGGAAGGAAACGAATTCCCTCCTACAAGCTAGTCACATATCCGAGTAGGAAGGAAATGAATTCCCTCCTACAAGCTCATCACTAAAGCCCAAGGGATCATCGGATCCCGAGGTGCTCAGATCCCACTGTGCAGACCGACCTCACATAACATACACATAGCATAACGTAAATCACAAGCGTGAAATCCTTGCACATCCTTTCATATTGCTAAAAGCCATCTTTCAAAATAAAACGTACATTTCATGGATAACATGCGTAACAGTTGTAAAACATTTCATGCTCGTAAACGAACCATAATCAGAAAAGCATTTAACTTTCATTTAGATAAAAATCATGTAAAATAGCATGACATTTCCACACAATCACTTTCTTTGGAAAACACGTAAAATCACGTATTTTAGTTAGAAAAACTCACCTGGTACGCTTACTTCCCTTTCCTACTCTGTTCCGGACTTCCAATCGATTTACCTAGATGAATGGATAAAATATATAAGCTAACTATCCAACTTTCCGGATACTAGCTTACCGGACGACTACTTTCCGGACAGCTTACCGGGTGAACTACACTTACCGGATACTTTCCTACTTACCGAACACAACACCATTTCCGGACACCTTACTCTTTTCGGACACCTCTTACCGGGTACTACACTTTCCGGGCTCTTTATCCGGAAACCCCATCTTACCCGGTAAGACAACTCGTCCGGAAACCACACTATCCGGACACGACTACACTGGAACTTTATCCGGGAAACTCCCATTGTCCGGACACTACTATCCGGACAGGGCGGCATCCGGAAACTTACGAGCTGTGAAAACCCACACTGCCCAAAAGTGATTAGAACTTGCGATTTTGCCATAAACCTGATTAGACAACCACTTGGGTTCATTCTCCAAACACAAACACCCATTTAATCCACTTTTTTTTACCTCTAATTCGGTTCATAGCAATCAAAAACCACACTATCCTACTTTAAAGGTATTTAGGTGAAGAACACATTGATTCTTAATATTTTCACACCAAAACCTTAGACCAAACAGAAGGAAATCATGAAATAGCAAGGGAGAAAGTTCTGGACGAGATTACCTTCACGATTCCCTCTTCAATTTGATTTCTCCCAAAAAGTTTCTTCTCCTCTTTTCTTCTCTCAGCCGCATTCAACAATTCCTTAGGATGAGAATCAATTAAACCTAGGGTTTTGTGCCTTTAAATACCTCCACAAAATGCCTCCTTTGGTCCCTCCTTTTTCCTTTATTACAATATGACCACTACATCTTATTTTATTCACTTAAGACAAAACCCGGTTGTTACAACACTCCCCCCTTAAAAGACTTCCGTCCCCGGAATTTCTCATTGGAAAAGATGCGGGTATCTTGTCTTCATTTCCGATTCCAACTCCCAAGTCGCCTCTGGACCTTTACGATGCCGCCATTATACCATCACCATTCTAATCTCCTTGATCCTTAAATTGCAGATCTGGCTGTCCACCCTCTCAACGGTTCCTCTACGTAAGTCAACTCCACACCAAATCTGACACTTCCCAAAGGTAATGCTACTTCTGAATCAGTCAACCACCTCATTAAATTCGAAACATGGAACATTGGGTGCATTCCCTTCAGTTCTTAGGGAAACTCCAACTCGTAGGCTACTGTTCCTACTCGATCAATCATGACAATAGAAGATTAAATAAGGCTTCTCATGTATCTTTACTTCCTTTAAGGAGGAACTTGGCAGAATTTCCCGCCGCAACACGAGATTCTTTTACCAGAAAAGTAAATTACCCACTTGACAGCTTGGCACAAGACCAACCCTGTACACCCCAACAAACTCACAACCCAGAGTTCCTTCATCGTAGTACCAGCAATTCTAGATTACTTCTCCCAACCAACATTCGTCTATGTAGATAACACTTCCTTTTCTCGGAACACCTCGACCACAGTTCATCAACCATCTCTCACATCCTCACCACTTCGCCACTCCATACTTATACGTAACTAAGAGTAGGAGCCTCCAAACCCATTGTTGAAGTGTTCACCTACTCGAATTTAAACTTATCCTGAAACACATATGGTCACACCATTCTATTCTCACTAGCTTAATCACTGCCCGACCAATTCGTTTAAACATTTCTCACAAAGTCACTAACTTAACTCATTCAGTTGTCTTATCCACTTCTTTCCTGCACAAAATCATATACAATTCCCTTCCTCAATACTCTTTCCAAAAGTTTGCACACTTATCGATGGCGACTTACACACTACTCCACCTTTCGGTGTTACTGTCAAGCTTACTACCTCCAACCTACTCACTTGTTCTGACATACTATTTTCACTTCCCCACGTTAGGGTGGAGCACTGCCCACCAACATTACTTGCCCCTCTCTTCCGACAATTCCCATGCTGAAAATACTTTCTCATTACTGTACATAACCAAACGGTTGCACTAAAATTCTAACTTAAGGAATTCAACTAAATCACCTCGAACTAACACTAGTGTTTGCTGTTACTACACATTCTTTGATCTTCAACTAGTACCTTCTCGGATAAACCTTTCACCTATAGGAAACAATTCTCATCCTTTAAAGATTTCGCACCTACTACACCACATTTTGATTAACCCATACATCATCTTATTTAAACTTACAGTGATTTCAAGAATATACTTACTTAGCGACTCTCATAGCCAAAAGCGCTTGGTCTCTCCTTTGGGTAAGCACCCCTTTACTGCTATGACATTCTACTCCGATAATAGACGTATCACACTGTCACTTACAACTACGTGTTCCAACCACTTGCTAAACAATTCGACACCTCATCCGAAATCCTGAAAAGGCTTCCATCTAATGCTTCATCTTTCTAACATCACGTTACTACAACACTAGCTGGTACATTTAACTTGGCAATTATTGCCACTACATAACTGTACATTCCTCACTCATAACATCACACTGCAGACCAAATCTCTCATGACCATTCTTACACAATTCAAACTCGCCTTCACATTCTCCTGCATACACAATCGAGTCTATCTCGCTACTTTGTCCTTTCCCACTCCAGTTGAACTATAACTCCCTAGTTCCCAATTAGCTCAAATGTAATCGTTCTTGCTCGCTCTTTACGATCCGAGTCCTTACATAAACAGGGCACATTCCCTCACTGGACGATATAATTTACACACTCGCTCCGTTCGTGCTACATACCTTATCCTTCTACGAACCCTCCATACCTCGCAAGTAGAACGCTTAACCAAAACAGCTGTCTCTCACTAACTTAATACCCCTACAATGAGTTGCTAAAACCAACACATTGATGACTCCTAGTCCTTCCTCCGGACACCATCGTCTCTCGGCAACTGTATTTCCAGTCACCGAATAAGGGTACAGACCCTCATACGACCGATACCAAGGTCCACTACCGATTCTACCACTGTTCACCTCTCCTCTTGAACATAATTACTAAAACTACAAACATTCTCCCCTGATTTGTCCAACATCTTTCCACTCTTGGAGTTCTTCCTTACCTTAAAATGTAATACTCTACGACCTAGCGAGTTCATAGCCTTTGTGCATGACGACGCGGTAAATAAATCATTTTACGCATTTTATCCTTTTAAAAATAAACAACACTTGGAACTAGCTTGGGTACACACGACCCCATCACTCTTATAATTTCAGTGCCTTGCACAACGATTCGAGAATCGTTTGCATGCATCATCCCGTGAACCTTAATCTTATTCAATCCGAACGATGTTATTACGGCCGTAACATATGGAATGAAAATCTTCCTTACAACAAAATTCTGAAAGAATTTACCCACACGAAATAAATCAGTCGGCTCACATCCATTTATATGACTTTAGCATGTCAATACTCATTTTGGTTATAAAAGTTTTGCTGGCAAACGTTTTCTTGACTTTTTGCAACAATTTAGCTTATCATGAAAAATGTGAAGCATTTCGCAAATCGTTAAGCTCAAGATTTCATTGTGCGACGTAAATAAAATTGTCTTTTCTTTAAACATACGCTTGTACATACTGACTCATTTTCGATCAAAATTGATATTTACATTTTTACTTTAGAACATGAAAATTTCATGTTACATAAAAGAACGCCATGCATGAGACTCTACTTGCACTTGAAGGCTACTCACTCTAACAAGGTCAACCGCTTTACTCACGCATCTTATCCTTGACAATTTACTTTCAACCAATGGTCGCCCTCTCGGCCTTGCAACAACTTGCCATACCTACATTCAACGGTCCACTTTCTCAACCATTTCATACTATTTTCGTCGTGACCAATTCATCTCACATTCTACCTCTACACATTTCAATTCACTATATGTATCTTATTTCATTTATTCTGCCATTGAAAAGCTCGACCAAGAAGTCAGGGCTCCATTGATACTTTCAAGGTTTTGACACTGTCCTTCCTTACCATCCCGACTGATCTATCCCATGCTGTCTAGAACTGGGACTCTCCCGAAATAGGAGTCTTACTCAAACTCAACATTCATCCTATTCGAATCCACGAAGAGCTACCTCTAGACGATTCATAACATTCTATACAACATTTCTTCTCTTCGATGTATACATACATCACATCATATATGATCTCTCAAGATACTTCCCAAACAAGGGAGCTCGGTCTATCCCTCAGGGATCTTGCTGACCTTCCAGATTACTAGAACACGATATATAAGCTAGCTTAAGAATACAACTTCGGAATAATAAGGCAGATCAAGCACATACATGTACCTGTAAGTTCGCAATTACACTAGCCAGGTGAAATCCCAAACTTACCTTACATGACTGTCCTTGGTACCCTATTAGTCCTATATCCACTATAGTGCCCTCCTATCGCATTTCCTATATCTACAATAGTGCCCTCCTAACGCATTTCCTGATTCTCAGTTGTGATTTCTACTATAAAGTTTAAGTTTAGGCCCGTCCGGTCACCTAAATCCCTTAAACTATGGCTCTGATACCATATGTAACACCCCAAAAATACAATAGGACAAACATAGCATTAACTCATAAAACATTACAAAACTGGGTCCCAAAATTTCGTTACATCAGTCTCAACAACTAAGGTTGGCGGAAACAACCTATACACAACTGAGAACGCACTAACTTCTACACATGGCACATGCACTGTCTCTATCTGCATCTGTACTCTATCCTGCTATTGCTCACTTATCTGAGCCTCTTACTATTTGCTTACCTGAAAAGGTTTTAGTTTTGAAAAGCGAGGGTTAGACCATGAGGTCTAGTGATTTCCCTCCGTAAACAGTGTACATCAACGTTATAAAAATCATTTTATAAAACTCTTAACATTTTCCACATAATCATCAAACATGGTACTATACAGTGTTTAAGGGTCACATAGCTAACCGCGATCGGGGCCCAAGCAGACTCCCCTCTCGCCTCATATCGGGGCCCAAGCAGACTCCCCTCATTCCGAGTAGGAAGGAAACGAATTCCCTCCTACAAGCTAGTCACATATCCGAGTAGGAAGGAAATGAATTCCCTCCTACAAGCTCATCACTAAAGCCCAAGGGATCATCGGATCCCGAGGTGCTCAGATCCCACTGTGCAGACCGACCTCACATAACATACACATAGCATAACGTAAATCACAAGCGTGAAATCCTTGCACATCCTTTTATATTGCTAAAAACCGTCTTTCAAAATAAAACGTACATTTCATGGATAACATGCGTAACAGTTGTAAAACAGTTCATGCTCGTAAACGAACCATAATCAGAAAAGCATTTAACTTTCATTTAGATAAAAATCATGTAAAATAGCATGGCATTTCCACACAATCACTTTCTTTGGAAAACACGTAAAATCACGTATTTTAGTTAGAAAAACTCACCTGGTACGCTTACTTCCCTTTCCTACTCTGTTCCGGACTTCCAATCGATTTACCTGGATGAATGGAAAAAATATATAAGCTGACTATCCAACTTTCCGGATACTAGCTTACCGGACGACTCTACTTTCCGGACAACTTACCGGGTGAACTACACTTACCGGATACTTTCCTACTTACCGGACACAACACTCTTTCCGGACGCCTTACTCTTTCCGGACACCTCTTACCGGGTACTACACTTTTCGGGCTCTTTATCCGGAAACCCCATCTTACCCGGTAAGACAACTCGTCCGGAAACCACACTATCCGGACACGACTACACTGGAACTTTATCCGGGAAACTCCCATTGTCCGGACACTACTATCCGGACACTACTATCCGGACAGGGCGACATCCGGAAACTTACGAGCTGTGAAAACCCACACTGCCCAAAAGTGATTAGAACTTGCGATTTTGCCATAAACCTGATTAGACAACCACTTGGGTTCATTCTCCAAACACAAACACCCATTTTATCCACTTTTTTTACCTCTAATTCGGTTCATAGCAATCAAAAACCACACTATCCTACTTTAAAGGTATTTAGGTGAAGAATACATTGATTCTTAATATTTTCACACCAAAACCTTAGACCAAACAGAAGGAAATTATGAAATAGCAAGGGAGAAAGTTCTGGACGAGATTACCTTCACGACTCCCTCTTCAATTTGATTTCTCCCAAAAAGTTTCTTCTCCTCTTTTCTTCTCTCAGCCGCATTCAACAATTCCTTAGGATGAGAATCAATTAAACCTAGGGTTTTGTGCCTTTAAATACCTCCACAAAATGCCTCCTTTGGTCCCTCCTTTTTCCTTTATTACAATATGACCACTACATCTAATTTTATTCACTTAAGACAAAACCCGGTTGTTACACATTACACGACCCCAAACCAATAAAAAGTGCTTTCAAAACATGCAATTCCCCAATAACGTAAATCATGGTCAAAACTCGACTTTGAGCTACCAAAACTGGACAATTGTCCTCACGACTTAACAAAATCCAATACCGAGTCATAATCTCGACTAACCCAAAAGAACAATCATGAAAAGTCATAAAATGAACTTAAACGTAGCAACACACACTTTGGTCAATAAATATTTCAAATTCATGAAAACCCGAAATAAGACGTTGGGTTAGGACAACCCTCTTTTTCCAAAGGACTCACACCTTTACATTTTCAAATCGTCCCATAACGTACTAAGTGCATGTTTCCAAAATATACACAAAATGCATTTTCATATCAACTAGACTTCATTTATAAAATAAATCATCAACACATTTTCATTTATGATTTATCTATCAAATTTCCCAAAAATCTCAAATATGGGTGTTTTACAACTTTATAAAGGTAAACACTTCAAAAAGGGTTAAACTCATCAACTAACCCAACAATTGATAATTTTCATGTAAAACACATAAGTACTTGGAAAAATAACATTTTTGGCATGTACAAAGTTTTCACAAAGCAACTTGAACTCACTTTGCTAGATTTAGGCTAAATCTAGATTTTTCCCAAACGTAAGCTCCTTTGAGAAACATGAATCCTCAAGCCAAATCTTCCAAAAACCTAGATCCACAAGTTTCCAACCATCAACATTCATATCCAACAATAAAGAATCATTCCCCAAACATTTTACATCAAGATCTCAATTTATACAAAACCCTAATTTCCATAGATGAAGAGAAGAGATGGTTACCTTACTCCAACTTGAATCCATCCACAAAACATCTCTGAGGTTACCAAAACAAAGGTTTGGAAAGTGAAGATGAACTCACAAATGAGTATTTAAAGAAAACCCCAAATTAGTTCAACAATGGAGGAAAAAGGGGGTGAGGAAGATGAAGATCTTGAAGTTTATAAACCCTTAAAGCTTATCTCATCAAACCCTACCTTTGTGTTCTTGAAGAAAAGGGAGATGGGATGAGAGAAGTGGAGGTTTTAGGGTTTTGGGGGAGAAAACCGGTTTTAGAGGGAGAGAGAGGCTGATGAAGTTAAATGAGGGAAGAGAGAGGGAAGAGGTCACTTAAAAGCAACAAATATCCCATCAGACATATCGCGGACGTCCGACCTTGCACCTATGCGGACGTCCAGCTTCCCTGGCCGAAATCCCAAAAATGCTTTGTTGCTTCCGCAGAAGACTCGTAGACTTCCGCGCATCGCGAACGTCCGGCATCATGCCCATGCGGACGTCCGCAAGTCCTATATTCAGTTTTTCCTAAAATTTTGAGGTGTTACAATCCTCCCAACCTTAGAATGATTTCGTCCTCGAAATCTAGATCCCTTACAACCAAAGGCTATCCAATTCAACACCTTCCACGTTCCAGCAACTCCCAACTGAGGACCAATTTCCCCCATGCAGGCCTAACCTCAAGCAAACCCTTACCAACGATGCCCTCTCGGGTACGTTATACTTATGTCCGGGTGAACGCTCCATCCACTGGAGTAACTCCCAACCAGACGACCCCGGTCGTCTCCCAACCTTAGGTGTTCTATACTTCCCCTATGTCAGATTCGAACTCTCAATTAATACACATCCATATGTTCTTAAACTTTCTTTCCAAATCAGTCCAAGGCTTAATCACTACCGAAATCAACCAAAACCTCTGAATCCCAAATGTTCCCGCTACTGAACTAGCATTTACTCCTAACGAATTCCATTAAACTCCAACACCGATGGTCATCACTGACCCATCAATTTCACAACTCTAAGGATACGTCCAATTACCAATTATCCAACCGACAGATTCTTTTACCACACAAGGAAGGTTATCCCACTAAATCCACTTATCACAATTGAACATCTTAAGATAGCTACAACCGTCACCAATATCCCTTTAAAATCGAATTACAACCCTCCGAATACACTAACGGTTCTTGACCTCGAAACCAAAAAGTCAACACCTAGTCATACCACCAAGTTTTGAACCATAGCAGAACTCTACATACGAGTTTCATTCGTCGAACATTCTCACAAAACCAAGGTTATCAATATGGTGTCTGTAGGGTCCTACGCGTCCTTTATGCGAAAATTGACCAAGACCCAAAACAAAGTTGCCAACAAGACGGTTACCTCCAACATTAAGAGGAAATACCACGAGTCTAACCTTCCAGTTACAAAATACGCCGCCTCTACAAACAGCTCTACTTGGCCTACGGTACCAACACGCATTAAAATACCCAGCCTTCCACTGACCAAGTTCTACTCACACTTACTTTCAAACGGGGTTACTTTTATTTCCAAGGTTCTAATGAGTTAAAGGTTTTCAAGTGAATTACTAAACAAATATGCCAATCAAAGCTTTTATAGAAATTTTCAACACAATGGTTTTCATATCAAATTAATTGTACGCGCAAAATCTACTACTATCTACTCAGTAGTTGTGCAAAAATGGACATGCTCGTCCCACATATGAAAATCATATTGTAAACCATTTCATCGTAGTTTAGATTATTAACAAAACACAAAAACATAATAAACAACGTCTTTGAAAGGAACCGCTACGGCCCTAGCATGGATTGATTTATGTCATGCACGTAAGGTTACTTTCCTACTTTAAATAGTGTGCAACAAAAAGGTTTGTACGAATTTCAAAAGGAGTTTAAACGTCATCCGACTCCCAAAAATTCATTTTTACCATAAATGACATGGAACCAAATTCATCAACAAGGTTCACATACATACCAGTTTATTTCACAAAAACGGTGAAACGATCCATAAATATACTTTGGTTAAAACATAAAATGATTTGCGTTAGTTCCAAGTTCAAAGACAAAAATCAATACGTTTTCATCATTCGAAGATATTGACTAAAACATCATGAAGAAATCTCAAATTGGAGTATGCATGCAAACTTGTGACACTTCCCTAGTGGTTTTCCGGAAATAAAATTACATGCATTAGATAGTTCATAATAAAATTTCAACAGATGAAATTCTTTAAATCAAATTTCAAAATTTTCTCACTTAGTCATATAATGACATAAGAGTAAAACATTTTTGACAAGACTCACACCTTAATGTGTTTTCCCAAAACTGAGGAGAAAATAAGTGCTTGTAATTGGTTGACACCAAAAATGATTTAAATCGACTTCAAATTTCGAATCATACAAACAGTGTGCATTAATGTTCCAAAAATTTAAACAATTCCACGCACTCTAGGTTAGGACAAATATATTTCCCAAAATCTTCATCACGGTGCATTTACACCAAAAGTTTTATACTTGTAATATAAAACATTAAAATGTCAACGCTTAAAAATTTACTCATTAAAATACCCAAAATACACATCTTCTCCGAAACCAAAAAGATTTACCATTTTCCAAAATGTTCGTAAAGCCAAAATTGACCAAATGTCAACAACTCACACATTCGTGTTTTCAAAATGTACTGTATGGTAAACCGTGCATAAACCCCACAATCCTAAAACGTATTTTGACCAGGTGATCTCCATCATGCAATAACTCATTAAAACACGCTATTAGTTTATCAAAGTGTCGAGGATGAGTGTCTACCAAGTTATGCATATCCCTAGGTCAATTTAATGCATTTGCGTGAAATGATAACAAAATAATCATTTAATCAAAACCGTACAAAGCAAATCGTTAAGATATACAATCAGTATGTTATTTCATGCATTACTCAAGCCACATATAAATCAATCCGTACATTGAATAAATTGCAACAAAATGTGCTAACACAAATCTTTGAAAGAGAAATTACGCGACACCAAAGTTCCAAAAACATTCCGTTTGGTCGCCTTATGGCATAATTAACACTTATCAACAAAACCCAAATGAGACAAAATGCCCAATATAATCAAAAATCGACACACATAATATTAAAGTATGTACATTACAAAATTGCACTCACGCGACACAAAACGTCGTAAAACAAAACTCTGCAAAACTCTATGGGCTCAATGCCCTCAAATCAACAAAATGACACCAAACCCTTCGCTTCCAAAAATCGAATTGCAATAAGCATAATTATGACTAAAATGTCAAAATTCCAAAAATTGTCTTTTTGTTGTAACACACTATAAACAACACTTCTCAATAAATCATGCATTAAATAAAACTTTCCAATAAAGCTCGACATAGACATAATGGAAGATAACTTTCCGTCTAAACCTTAACATATGTGGAGGAGATTCAATGTTAAAGTCATAAGCCGTAGTTACTTGTCCAACACCTTAAACAACATTAAAAATATATCACTGCATCCGAAAGTAACGTTGGACAATCAACATAATAAAACAAGTTCTGACGGAGTTTGCAGCTCTCGCAATAAAATAATTTCATGCACGTTCAAAACCATGATTTAAAATCTTGTGTGTGATAAACGTTTTCCGAGATTTTGTAACACAATTCACATGATAATTGGAAACACAAGAAACAATCGATGCATTTTATTTCAAGAGTTATTTTGGTGCATGAATTTAGTCGGCACTCAACGTCTCAAACCATACTCCTCCAATTCCACCGGTCACACTACCGTCATCCGGATGCTCAAACCTCTTAAGGCAAAGTTGGGAATTACACCGATTCACCTTACAATTCCTCCTCGAATCAAGGTCGATTCAATAAGCCTATGGTTCTAATCCAACCATCAACTTTGACCCGAAATGGTCCATTTAATACCATTATCATGCTTAATGTCACTCCGAGTGACTAATGCTAAAATCGTCCATCTATTCCAACGACTACTCGCTTAGAACTTCTTCACTACCCCAACGGTCATCACATTAAAGTAGTTCAGGTATGCACATGTAACTAGTAGGTTCACCATAACACTGACCATGTGTAATTATGAACGTACCGTACATGATTATCCTCGCTACTCTCGACGCGATTCTCGTTTCTAGCGACTCCATCGAGCTAAAAACATCATATCTTAAAGTGCTTAATGGTGAAATTTCACTCTCATTTACTTAAAAGAACGCTAGTTTGAGTCTAGGTATCCAAAATCAACACCTAATTCTCTCAAACTTATGCTCTGACACCAACTTGTAACACCCTCAAAATTGGGAGAGCAACTAAATAGAATTTCGATAAAAATAATCACTTAAGGAATAAAATTCCTTCTACAAACCTTCTACAAACCATTCTTGGAATTACCTCAAGATAAACATAATACCTCTCACAATTAATAATTCAAATCATACTAAGTGACCAAATAAAGTCGGGTGTTACTTAACATAATTACAAGTTGCTAATCCCCCAAAATACGTGTGGAAGACTTCACCAAGCAATTCCTTCTCGTGCACACTACTAGAACTCATCTCTTCACAGTGTCACTAGACTATATCCCAACCGGAACCTGTTGCACATGCCGACAAATAAAAAGGGTTAAGCTAACGCCTAGTGAGTTCAAGAGTTTTATCATGACCATATAATTCATAAATCGAGAGAGATGCAATTTAAGTCATGAGTTCAAAAGAATTTACTTTAGATGCAATTCACGCATTTTCCAACTCACACAAATCCCGTGCTGAAAGCTTTAATATAAAAGGATTCTCAAAATGGATTCATCCCAAAACCAACATGAAAGGTGAAATAGCATTTGATTTCCAAAACGATTGAATTCATAAATAAATCGCTATTATTCCAAACATCCCAGACATGGATGAAGCATAACCCATAACTCACATAACGTGGAAAACAATTCATATAAACATGATACGTCACCGAAAACATGGATAAAAACAAATACCCAAAGCAACACCTTTCGATGATGGGGGAGGCCCGTTTACATTGCACGTGACGGAACACAAGAGTGGGTCACATACCATGCAACAAAACAAACACGTGGATTACTCTCGTAAACTGAGCTCAATCACTCCAGATCTATTGCCCGCGAGACTTGGGAGCCCCCAATTTCAACCACTCCATGTCTATACATTGGGTCACTCCAAATCCACAAACAAGCACATTTGGGATTACACCTTACTGCCCATGGGACGCTGCCCGACCATATATGTCCACACCTTACTTACCATGGAACCCGATGCCTATCCCGTGCCAAGCACATCTGGAATTACACCTTACTGTCCATGGGACGACGCCCGACCATATAGGCCCACGCCTTATTTACCATAGAACCCGATGCCTATTCCGTGCTACAAAAAGAGAAACTAACGTCTCATCATTGAACATAAAACTCAACTGCCTATGGATCCATAGCTAATAAGGTCTAAAACATTTCACGACCCCAAACCAATAAACAAGTGCATTCAAAACATGCAATTCCCCAATAACGCAAATAATGGTCAAAACTCGACTTTGAGCTACCAAAACTGGACAATTGTCCTCACGACTTAACAAAATCCAATACCGAGTCATAAGCTCGACTCCCAAAAGATCAATCATGAAAAGTCATAAAATGAACTTAAACGTAGCAACACACACTTTGGTCAATAAATATTTCAAATCCATGAAAACCCGTAATAAGACGTTGGGTTAGGACAACCCTCTTTTTCCAAAGGACTCACACCTTTACATTTTCAAATCGTCCCATAACGTACTAAGTGCATGTTTCCAAAATATACACAAAATGCATTTTCAAACCAAGTAGACTTCATTTATAAAATAAATCATCAACACATTTTCATTTATGATTTATCTATCAAATTTCCCAAAAATCTCAAATATGGGTGTTTTACATCTTTATAAAGGTAAACACTTCAAAAAGGGTTAAACTCATCAACTAACTCAACAATTGATAATTTTCATGTAAAACACATAAGTACTTGGAAAAATAACATTTTTGGCATGTACAAAGTTTTCACAAAGCAACTTGAACTCACTTTGCTAGATTTAGGCTAAATCTAGATTTTCCCCAAACGTAAGCTCCTTTGAGAAACATGCATCCTTAAGCCAAATCTTCCAAAAACCTAGATCCACAAGTTTCCAACCATCAACATTCATATCCAACCATAAAGAATCATTCCCCAAACATTTTACATCAAGATATCAACTTATACAAAACCCTAATTTCCATAGATGAAGAGAAGAGAAGGTTACCTTACTCCAACTTGAATCCATCCACAAAACATCTTGAGGCTACCAAAACAAAGGTTTGGGAAGTGAAGATGGACTCACAAATGAGTATTTAAAGAAAACCCCAAATTAGTTCAACAATGGAGGAAAAAGGGGGTGAGGAAGATGAAGATCTTGAAGTTTATAAGCCCTTGAAGCTTATCTCATCAAAGCCTACCTATGTGTTCTTGAAGAAGAGGGAGATGGAATGAGAGAAGTGGAGGTTTTAGGGTTTTGGGGGAGAAAATCGGTTTTAGAGGGAGAGAGAGGCTGATGAAGTGAAGTGAAGTGAGGGAAGAGAGAGGGAAGAGGTCACTTAAAAGCAAAAAATATCCCATTAGACATATCGCGGGCGTCCGGCTTGCCCTGGCCGAAATCCTAAAAATGCTCTGTTGCTTCCGCAGACGACCCGCGGAGTTTCGCGCATCGCGGACGTCCGACCTCATGCCCATGCGGATGTCCGCAAGTCCTACATTCAGTTTTTCCTAAAATTTCGGGGTGTTACACTTTTCCCTCTTTTTTAATAAATTTAAATCCAGTCATCCAGAATTTCTCAACCGTAGATCAAGATAATGTATGACCTAGATTGGTTTACATAGTTCACCTGAGGTTCAAACGATAAGCTAAACCTTATGTGAGAAGGCGAGAAGTGTGATATCATATATGATACACATGCTTAATCATATATGATTAAACACACCTGCATGTAATGTAATCATATATGATATCACATTTCTCGCCTTCTCGCATAATGTTTAACTTCTCACATGATCCTTGTTGGGAGAATTCGAGAAAGAGATGAGGAAGAGGTGATCGTAAGAACTTGGATAAAACGCAGAGATCGCGTGAGAGCTCACTTTCCGTAAGAGATATTTCGACCCTATATGCATGGGTATCACGAAATTCTCTAGGGGATAATCTCTTTGTTTCGGTGTACCGATCAAGGCAATGATCGATTCATACTTATACACCTTTAGAGAGTTGTAACCGACTTATATTGATATTGGTAATAATATCCCACTTAATGGGATTGATTGCGGAATTAATGACGGGAGTTACAAATGAGAAAAGCCTTCCAGACTCCGGCGCTACTTTCGTGCTAGTTCAACTAGCGCCAAAAGGAGCGCGGGCAACATTCCAGAGCTTGGCGCTACTTTCGTGCTAGTTCAACTAGCGCCACAACTAGCCCCGACACACAGCTCATGAAACCACTTTGTAACTTGTCGATTTTAACCGCCCCACAATCCCGGGTTCTAGTTAGCTTACACGAGTGTGCACTCCACACCTCCTAACTCATGTTATAGCTTAGCTAACAACCTCATTATTACCTTTGTGAATCCAACTACACAAAATGACCGATGATTTCACTAAAATCACCAACAATCATCCCCCCCTTCTCTCTCTCTCTCTCTATATATATATATATATATATATTTATGAAAGATGATAGAATCTATTTATTTTGGACATTGACTTATATGAGGAAATAGTTGAAATATTTATAAAATCAAATATGTATTAGGCTGGATGAACGGTTAATATTGATTCGAGAAGATTTCAAATACAAACCGTATAAAATATTACAAGCTCTATAAACCAAATCTCGGCCTTTGGTGTTGTGTATTTTGAAATTTAGAGATGGTTCTCAAATTAGTTGTAGATGTGGTTGAGTGTAAATTTAGGAACTGATTTAATTCACAACGTTGATTTATAGTGTTTATAACAATGACGAAGGATCATGTGAGAAGTTGAGTTGTGAGAAGTGGATCTGAATCAAAACTTTATCACTTTTAAACTCAAACTCACTCATGAATCGCGTTTGATACGAAGAGTAATCTGGTGCATCTTGATACATCTTATTTTAATGTGCATCCAAAGGTGAATATTTCTTCTTACCTCCTCACATAACTTTCATTCTTATCAGAATTTAACCCTTTTATACTTTAAGATAATTATTGAAGATGGTGTTAATTGTTAACTACTAACATTGGGCGGGAGAGTCAGCCCCATCCCTAGCCGCATAAGAAAAGGTATATATATGTCTTTCTGTATGTGATTATTTTGTCCCATAGAAACCAAAAACCACAAAAATAATCATGGCATCTGTATAAATATAATATATAATAATTTAAATAATTGGTCTTGAATCTTTTATAAAAAAAAAGGAACGTGGATATCTTTGATCTTTAAAAGAATTTGAATGTATGATTGGAGAAAAGATGTGATACGTTTATCGTGGCTTAAAAGCCACAAATATATATATATATATATATATAGAGAGAGAGAGATAATAAATTGTAAACCTCTAAATGTGTGTAAATTTTGGATTTTCATAGGTTTTGTTGATGAAATTGTTTCAAAAAATTGTTTATTTTGATGAAAGTGTTTCATATCATTCATTTCTTGATGAAATTGTTTCATATATTTGTGTTTTTAGGTAAAAACGACAAAGTTTCATCAACTGAGAAAATATATGAAACAGTTTCATAGAAATGGAAAAAAAATATATGAAACTACATAAAAAACACAAATATATGAAACAATTTCATCAAGAAATGAATGATATAAAATAATTTCATCAAAATAAACAATTTCATCAAGAAAACCTATGAAATTTAAAGTTTACACGAAAAAATATTTATAAAATAATGGGCCTATATATATATATATTTGGGGTTCTTGTGGGCAGTTGCTGTTCTCCTCTGGAATTGGTAGGGCTGTAATCATAATTGGACGTGGACTTGTAACTGTCAAACCCACTGGATAATAATTTTGTACCAAACCACCCTAGGGGTGCTCAAAAACCTGAATAACCCGATCAATTCAATCCGGGAAAAAATTAATTTGGGGTAACCCGACATATAATCAATACAAAATTAAGGTAATCAGGTCTACCCAACCCGAAAAACCCGAACAAAATTAAGGTAATCGGGTCTACCCAACCCGATAACCCGATAAACATTTTAGAGACTTCTCTAAAATTATCTGTATTTTTCTTTAATATGTATAAGTTACCAAAAACAAGTCGACAATAATAATGGAACTCATAAGATGACATTATTGGAAAGTTATGCGTGATACCTAAATATCTGATAAACTTGTGTATTCTCTTGAATAATTGATCGTATTTCAAAGGAAATTTCCTTGTTTTTATGTTTTCAATGTTGTTTTTACTTTGTTTAAAAAAACCCGATCAAACCGGGTTGGGTTGCACTTTTGGTTGAAAATTTTCAAACCGCCATCATTGGGTTGGGTAGTTCAAATGCCTTCAACTCGATCAACTCAACCTGTAAGCACCCCTACTTTGTAATAATGATGAAGAATTGTGTGAGAAGAACATTTAAGATGAGAAGGTAAGAAAGAATCCCGACTCTTGATCACTTTTAATCTCACCCCACCTCATGAATCGTGCTTCATACCGGAATTGATTCGGTGCATCTCATCATAATGTGCATCGAAGGGTGGACACCAATTCTTACCTTTTTCACTATAACTTTCATTCTCATCGAAACCCAACCCTTGTACTAGAGAGAGGGAGGGAGAGAGAGAGAGAGAGAGAGAGAGATGAACCCTATCACTTTTAATCGTAAACTCATCCATGAACTGCGCGCTTGATAGAGGGATTGATCTTGTGCATGTTGGTACATCTCATCCTAATATGCATCCAAGAGTGGAGATCTTTTCTCACTATAACTTTCATTCTCACTAAACCCAATTCTATATATTCATCTAGTCAATTAAATTGGCACTACTTTAATCGGTACCAATTGCTACCGATTATAGTCGGTTGGTAGTACCATACCGAGTATGAAAACTTGGTTGGTACATAGTATTGGAAGTCATGTATCACGATAGTACTAGTGTACCGAGTTAATTAATTATTAATTAGTTTTCGTATTTTTTTAAGTATAACATATTAAATATTTAACCTTTTGTTTGAGCATTTGAATGTTTTTATGGTTTATTTATTGCGATAAAAAAACTCTTAGACATGACATGTTGTAACACCCTAAAAATCAGGGCTAATTTGAACCTCAATTCAACACAAGTTATGATAAAATAACCTTCAAACTTTTATAACGAGAGGATCAACTATGAGGGTTTGTATTTACAAATAGCAACTATTCCAAATAACCTACTAATCTAATCATGTCACTATAATTAGATTAACTGGGTTATCTAGTCATCCATCCAAAAAGCCTCATATAGATAGCTAGGTCTTCCGCTTATCTTGAAAGTTTGAACATCTCAAAAGCTCTCGTCCCACATCCTGATTACTTCCCTGAGCCTGTACCTGGTAAGAGAATTTAATTTGAACAATTAGGCTTACGCCTAGTGAGAACATCCAAATCAAATTAAAACTTTAACAGTTTGAAAATATTCAATACTTATAAACAAACCCGTCCTTCACCAATCTTACCGTACATGTGATCGCCTCAATAACGGGAACCTACCCGATCCCATGAATATGACTAACCTTCAGTGAGCCATATTATCACAAACAAGAGCCTACTACGAATCCATCCCAGATTCTAGATTTGCTCTCATCCAATAAATCGCAATTACACATGCCCATTTATTGGAAAGGAATTAGAGATTACAATTACTCATGTCAATCCCTATTCTTCCTTAGAAATCAGGAATTACGATTACTCACATCAATTCCATGATTTCTCATTAATGTAAAATAGGAATTACGATTACTCACATCAATTCCATATTTAACATGCACACTGGAATTACGATTACTCACGTCAATTCCATATTTTAACATACACACTGGAATTACGATTACTCACGTCAATTCCATATTTTAACATATACACTGGAATTACGATTACTCACATCAATTCCATATGTTCATATAAAACTAGTGCCTATGGATCCGTTACACTTACTACCATATGTGTATGAAACACATCACGCTATATCTCATCGTATATTCTTAATCCTAAGAATATTCAACAATTTATTGTATTTTAATCCCAACCGTTTTCCTTTCGAAAATTATAATCGGAACATATTCCGAACTCACAACTTAATTTAACCGAAATCGAATCCTAGATAAAACCATATTCTTATCTATAATTGGATAAAAAAACATAAAAATAAAATACCAAAATGGATTAATCCTAAATCCATAATTCTCCTAATATGGCCCAATTACCAAAATAAACTTGGTCCATCAATATACTTAATTATCAAATCCTATTTGAGATTCAAGATCCATAATTAATTCTAAACTGAAAGTTGAGGCCCACTAAACAAAAATAATCATTAAATGTAATTTAAGGCCCAATTCCATTTATTATTAATTTTCTTCCAGTTTTGTTCTTTAAATTACGGGACTCACATGGGAGGCTCAAACTTCCGGTATATATATATAATCCAACTCCCGATATGGTTTTCCAGCTCAAGTCCCGGTATGAATTTCAAACCAAGTCCCTGTCTCGGCCCAAGTACCGGTTCGGCCCAAAATCAATTCCCGGTATGCAACAAAATCCATTTCCCGGTATGTATAAAAATCTAACTCTCGGTATTTTAAATTTATCGGTACCGATCCTTTTCTTCTCGATATTTTGTCATACCCCGATACCGATCAAAATCCCGGTGCCAAACAATTCCCGATACCAAATTAATATCCCCAATACCGACCCATTTTTATAGATACCGATCCTTACTACCTGTACTGTCAAATACCGGGGCTTCGACCCAATCAATTTAATTTTCATCTAAATACCAATTACTGATCAATTCTTTTCCCCAAACAGACATATCATAGTATTTGAGTATTAAGCATGCTTTAATTTCTACTATCAAAGTTCAAATTGAGAGAATGAACTCACCTGGATATATTCAGTCAGCATACTCCAAAATCCTTTTCTCTACTTCCCAAATCAACTGGATAGATGATTTCTATATAAGATTACCTTCTGATTTAAGAAATCAATACAATAAATCAAGTTTCTTACCAACAATTTTCCAAATCGTACTCTTTTCTTCTGCTTCTTCTTCTTTCTTGGTTCTTTCTTTTTCACCGTGAAATACACACACAAGCACACACTAACACTTGATTTAAAATGAAGAATTATCTCTTCTTTATCCATACTTCACATAAGGCGGTGGTGGTAACTTTTATGTGAGAATGCGAGAAGTGTGATATCATATATGATTACACGGCATGTGGTGTGTTTAATCAATTAATCACATGATTAAACGTCTATGTATTGCCAATGTAACGTGTGTTTAATCATATATGATTCTCGCCTTCTTGCATAAGGTTTAGAGAACATAAGGTTTAGCTTCTCGTTTGAACCTGTCCATATATATATATATATATATATATATATATATATATAGGGGTGGGTTCAAATGAAAACTCAAATTCAATTGTAAACGTGAGGACAAACCATAGCCTTTGATTAAAAAAACGGAGATTAAATCAATGAATAAAAAACGCAGTGGCAATTTTGTAAATAAGTTGAAAACTATGTCCTTGGCTTAGTGAATATTTAGCGCGTAGGGGTAAAATTGGAAAAACAAAATTACGGTTCAAAACCTGAGATATAGCCATAATCAAAAAGCAGACGACATATTCACCATTTTTCGCCGGATTTCTCTCTCACTAAAACTTCGATTGTTGAATACTGAAGAACGAAGAAGATTGTCTGAAGATTAGTTAAAATCATCAACAAAAATGGCAGATACATCAGAAGATAGTAGAGATAAGCTTACAATGGGTGAACTTCTGAAACAACGTAAGTTTAAATGTTTTAAAATCGTCGATACTGAATATGATTAGGGTTTATATTTAACTCTTACAGATTAAGAAACAAAAATATGATTCGATAAACCCTAAAACGGAAAAATGAAGAAAACAAACTATATGATGAATAAATGATTCAAATGCCGATTAAAACTAAGATACATTGTTAGATTTTTTGTTATTTTTGTGAGTATTTATATTCATACTGAATATTTACGAGTAAAACTAAGATATATTGTTAGATTTTAGATGTTTATGAGTAATTTTTATTCAGTCTGAATAAAGGGTGAAATATTCAGTCTGAATATCACTCCAACTTCTGAATATATTGCTAGTATTCAGACTGAATAACAGAGATCTAAAAAGTGTAATTGATTATTATTGCTGAAACGTTGTTAACATGTTTGGGAGCAGTGATATTCAGACTGAATATTTCACCCTTTATTCAGACTGAATATTTCACCCTTTATTCAGACTGAATAAAGGGTGAAATATTCAGTCTGAATATCACTCCAACTTCTGAATATATTGCTAGTATTCAGACTGAATAACAGAGATCTAAAAAGTGTAATTGATTATTATTGCTGAAACGTTGTTAACATGTTTGGGAGCAGTGATATTCAGTCTGAATATTTCACCCTTTATTCAGACTGAATAAAGGGTGAAATATTCAGTCTGAATTGAATGCTTCATCAACAAAATTGAATGCTTCATCAACAAAAAGTGTAGAATTCTCAACAGCAACAGAATCCATAGAAACAGAGTAGTATATCGAGAAACAGATATTTGCAGAAATCGAAGGAATTCTAGACTTTCGACTTTCGACCTAATTAGAACAAATCGAATCAGATGAATGATTTGAGGAATGAATGAATCGTGAAAGAGAAATCAGAGATATTTAAGGAGCAAAGCGATCGTGTTGAGAGAGATTAGGAAAAAATCACGAGTAATACCGAGAAATATGGAAAGGATATGAAATAAACAGAAAAATTAAAAATATGACGCAAATACCCCTAAAGCTGAATTTCAGGAACGGCTCAAATATGGCTGCGATCAATGGACGAGATCTGTCCTCATGTTTACAATTGAATTTGAGTTTTCATTTGAACTTTCCTCTATATATATATATATATATATATATATATATAGGGGTTGGTTATTTTACAAACCAGTGAAATCTAACAAACCGTACAAACCACGTTCAACCAATCATATTTTTTCATTTTCTTCACTTTTTCTTTATTATGGGGGTTGATTAGTCAATAATACATGAAACAACTTCATCAAGAATATATGAAGATTGATTAATCAACAACATATGAAACAAATTTCATCAAAGTGATAAATACATGAAACAATTTCATTGTTACATAAAAACAAAAATATATGTAACAATTTCATCAAAAAATGAATTATATGAAACAATTTCATCATATGAAACACTTTCATGAAACACTTTCATTCAATTAAACACTGAAAACAAGAGTTTGTACGGTTTGTTAGATTTCACTGGTTTGTAAAATAGTCTTGGCCTATATATATATATAGTTGGGTTCACGTGAGACGAACCTGTTTTCGTGAGACCAATAAATTAACACTAAACATTCACAGTGATTCCTTGTGAAGGTAAGAAAAACAACAAACCTTCACATCAAAAACACTGTGAAGGTTTACCATCACAGTACCTTCACAGTCTTTTGCTGTGAAGATTTAGTGTTAATTTTTTGGTCTCACGGTCTCACGGAAATGGCTTGGTCTCACATGATCTCAAATATATAAATATATATATATATATATATATATATATATATATATATATAACTTGAAGTTGGTACAAAGTTAGTCCCAAAATGTAGCAACCGAAATAAGACGGTACCAAGTATGGTTGATTGATACATGATATAAGATTTTGTGTACCAATTATAATTGGTTGATATATCGTTTTGAAGAGAGAGTTTTGGTATCACACAAAATCCACTCTTGTCGAACCTAAATTGCCCCAAGGTGAATCTAAGCACCTCATGAGAGGATCTTACCCGATAATAAGTGATGTTTACCGACACTTTTCTAGCTGACCGAAGTGTTGATAAAGTCAATCATCAAAATATGTTACTCACCAAGTTAGACGTTGCCTACATGAATATTTATTATTGGTAAACACTTGGTCTAAAACATTTGGTAAATAACTATTTTCAGTCATTACTTACTTGTCTGAACCTTTAACCTAATTAGCATTTACCCAATTTGTGTTGACAAATGACCCTTAAGTTTTATGTTTTTTCTTGATATTTATGCAATGTTGAAGTAAATCGTAACTTGTTGATCTTCAAATTTGTGAAGGAATTATGGTAAATAAAGTAAGGAAATGTTTGTTAGCAGCTTAATAAGCTTAATGAGAATTACAGTTTATTCACTCAGTTATACATGATTGTTTGGTAGCGGCTTAATAATATAGAAAATTACTTATTACGTAAGCTTCTAGGAGAGATTTATGCAGAAAGCCAAGTTTTTGACTATTTCAAACCTGCCCCTCCCCTCCAGGTTAAAAAACACGTTCCTTTCATTCATGAAAAAACCCTTCAAAACAAAAGCTTTCTCAATCTACTCCTAATCTAATAATCTATAGAGACAGAAGAATCCACACATACAACTTTATCTACTTAAGACTTAATGGAAAACCAACAAAACAACCCTAACTTATTGTTGCTATCATGCCATCCCATAAGTAGATATGCTTGTTGATAAGTTCAACATTTATATTAAATAAAATAGTGATATGCCTTCACGTGATTAATCATCTAAGTAGGAAAATTTACATAATTAGTCTCTCGACTTGTACTAAGTTTTCACACAAGGTCGGTCCTAGAATTTTTGGTGCCCTGAGCGAAATCAGTCAAAAGTGCCCCCAATTAAAAAAAAACTTAATTGTTTTACGTTTCGTGACAATGTCGAAAATGATGTTACCGAGCAAAAATCCGCACAAAATGTGCGTTTCACTAGGGATAACATAAAAATCTTTGTTCGATGGCTTCTAAAGTGTAAAAGTTTATGTAAATGGAAAATAACAGCCATATTGCTAAGAAACTATTTGAAATAATCAATTATTCGTTGCTTATTAATGATTCTGTTGAAGTCGGTTCTCAAACAAGGTTTAAAAGAGTCAATTTGTAGAAAACTCATATAATTCATTAAAAACTAAATATAAACATATTTGATGAAATCTGGCACAAAATAAAGGTAATATGTTTTCAAGTATTATCATAGTGTTTTTTTCAGTACAAAAACCTTTACAAAATATTAATTGTTGGATTTTATTAATTTTATTTACTTTTTTTATTTTAGTTCAAACAAATTTATCATTATAAAGTGGGGACAAAAATCAATAAGTTAAAAAAAAGAGAATCTGGAAAGAAATAAATAAAGTTTAATTGGAGACAAATAAAAAACAAAATTATTAGTACCTTAGTGGTAAGGTTGTTTGTAATGATCCTAGAAGTAGGGGTGCTCACGGGTTAGGTTGGCCGGGTTGAAGACACTTTAACAACCCAACCCAATCATTGCGGTTTGAAAAATCCCAACCGAACCCAACCCAATCTAAAGTGCAACCCAACCCAACCCAAACCGTTCGGGTTGGACGGGTTGAAACTTTTATTGATCATTTCATCATTTTACTAAGTTATCGTGTTTAAACAAATTACTAAATGTTTCTAAATATTTAAATGTTCAATAGGTTACTAAATCGTCTAGTAAAAGATTGCTTATAAATGTTCTGTTTATAAAATGTTTTTTTTTCACGAAAAGTGCAAAGGAAGAGAGACGGTAAATGAATTGAAGAATAGGACTTGGCATTGGAATTTGGAGCGCCTTTTTTTCACGGGTTATCGGTTTAGGTCGGTTTGTTTTGAGCCTAACCCGTTTTCAACCCAATATATGCGGGTTGGTCAAAAAGAGTATCGATAATACATTGGGTTGGCTTGGTTTGAGTTTTTTGGCCTCGAGTTGGGTTGGGTTGCCGGGTTGGTCCGAAATTTGAGCACCCCCACCTAGAAGTCTCAAGTTCTAGCATTGTCCATAGCATTCTACAATTTTTTTAATGTAGCAAAAATGTATGTGCCCAATTCGTGAGTTGATGCCCCTTGGGCCTGTGTTGCCCTAAGCCGTCGCCCGACTCGCCTAGCACTTGGTCGGCCCTGTTTCCACATCCAAAAACAAAATTATTGTATCCCCCTCCCTTATTGTACTTGTTTCTAAACAGTTTTATGCGTCGTCTACATTTTTTTTTGAAACTTCTTGTTTTCGAAACGCTCGTTCACTTCTCAAACTTTGCCCGACATTGACATTGATGTTCGAACCTATTATTATGATTTGGAATAATCAGTTTTAGCTTTGTTACGATTGTTCAGCATTAAAAACAGTTAGGGGTTGTTTGTTTTTTAGGTTTCAGCCCTTAAAAGGCTCTAAAGTCTAACTCGGTCAGACTTCTCTAAAATAAGAGGGTTTGTTTTTTTTCAATTTTCAGGGACACTTGATTCTAAAAAGCATCTGAATAAAAAAGAGTTTACCTAGGGTCTAAATCGCTTAGACGTCCCCCATACGACCATTTTCTTTTTTTATCACAACTCTCATCTCCTCCATATTGTCATCGACTCCTCCTCAATATCCACTCCATCATCGCTTTTCTTCCTTCAATCGAGTAGTCCATCCCGTTCTTCCTTCAGCGACCGTGTACTCCATCTCCTCCCTCTCTTCCCTCGTTTTCGTGTTCAATATCGACTCCAAACTCCATGTTTTTCCCTGTTATTGCTGCTGTTGGAAATCAAGAATTGCAAATCTTCTCTGTTTTTGAAACGTGCCGATAACTTACTGTTTTTGCTGCTGTTAGAAATAAAAAATTACTGTTTTTGCTACAGTTGGAAATCAAGAAAAGATTTACTGTTTTTGCTGCTGTTGGAAATCTTCCATGTTTTTGCTGTTGTTGGAAATCAAAAGATAAAAAACAAACAACTTGCTGCTACAATCCATCTTGCTGAGATACTTTTTAAGCTTTTCATCATGATAAAAGTTGTTTAATAATAACCATGGATAAAACCATCTTGATACTCATGGATAAAACCAATACACCAAGATGGATAAAACTTGTTGGACCTCTTGTAAACCATGGATATCCTACACACTTTTCTTTTCATAGTAAAAGAAAAGAAAAGGGCAAGTCTTGTAGGCTTCTTCTGTCACCATGTTTGCCCCTCACAAACAGTGGCAATCACCTCCCTCACCTATTTATTTATTTATTTAATTTTTTTTTCTGCTGCTAATGGTGGGGTTGTTGGTTTGTAAGAGTGGGTGAAATTGGTTGATTCTTTTTGAATTCTTGGTATCATTGTTTGTAATTTGGGTATTGTTTTAATGAAAAAGTTTGGTGCGGCTATTTAAAAAAAATATTTTAAAGTTAAGCTTTTACCTTTTTTTTTAAAAGAAGCTTTTGCCTTTTTGTTATATTTAGAGTAAATTACATAAATCGTCCCTGATGTTTGGTTGCTTTTTGGATTTGGTCCCTATTTCTAAAAAATTACACTGAGCGTCCCTAAGGTTTGACAAACCGCACGGAATTGGTCCCTCCCTCTAACGTCGTTTAAGAAACCCAGTTAAGTCTAAGGGTATTTTAGTCTTTTTACTCTCTTTTTGTCTTTTTCCTAATTAATAAATAAAAAGAATACAAAAAATAATTAATAAACCCCCTACCTCCCTCCTCCTCCTCCTTCTTCTTCCTCAGGACCTCCGGCCACCACCACCACCACCACCATCATCATCAACAACCCATCACCACCACCACCACCATCATCATCAACCCAACACCACCATCATCATCAACAACCCATCACCACCACCACCACCATCATCATCAACCCAACACCACCATCATCATCAACCCAACACCACCATCACCACCACCACCATCATCATCAACCCAACACCACCATCATCATCAACCCATCACCACCACCACCACCACCATCATCATCAACCCAACACCACCATCATCATCAACCCATCACCACCACCACCCTATAGACACAGATGCACTAATATATATATATATATATATATATATATATATATATATGTGTGTGTGTGTGTGTGTGTGTGTTTTAGGTGAAATAAAATCAAGAATTCTAAAACCCGTTTTCTAAAAAACCAAAAAAATGGGTTTTTATTTAAAGAAAAATCGTGTTACCTTCTTGTTGTGGGACAATGGATTCAACAAATCTTAGCAAGATGACAAATGATAGTGATAGAAAGATGATGAATTCAGGTTTCTTTGCTGCCATTGTTGCAGAACTCAAGAGTTTGAAGAAAAGTTGGAGATGGATGGGTGTGAAATTACTAGATATGGTTTGCTGCAATTCTTGAAGATGAAAGGAAGAAATAACTCAAATGTATGTATAGTAAATTGTGATGGTCCAAAATGCCAAATTAAGCAGTCATGCATGAAGGCCTTTTGTGGTAGAGTAAAAACGATTTGCAGACACTCATGAGGAAGAAGAAGAAGGGGGGGGGGGGGGGAAGGGTATAGGGGGATAACAACGGTGGTGGAGGTTGAGATGCAACCGGAGGTGGTGGTGGCCGGAGAAAGGTGAGGAAGGGGGTTGTGGGTTCGTGAGGAAGAAGAAGAAGGAGGGGGGGGGGGTAGTGGGTGTAGGGGGTGGTGTATTTTTTAATTTGTTTTTTAGTTTTCTTTTAGAATAAAGACAAAAATAAATGTAAAAAGACCAAAATACCCCTAGACTTAACTGGGTTAACTGGTTCCGTTAGAGGGAGGGACCAATTCCGTGCGGTTTGTCGAACCTCAGGGACGCACAGTGTAATTTTTTGGAAATAGGGACCAAATCCAAAAAGCAACCAAACATCAGGGACGATTTATGTAATTTACTCTTATATTTAACATTAGACTTATTATTATATTCAAATACTTCCTCCTGTTTTAAGCAATGGCCCTTAGGTTGTGGTTTGTCAACACTTTATAAATATAATGATTGTTTTAAAAAACCGGGTTATAATTTTGCAAGAATGCATTGGGATGTTCTGTTGCATATTTGGTGTGTTTATTTTGAATAAGAAAACATGACATTTCTTACATAAGTTGGTTTTGGTTTTTGTAGTCATTCTACATGCATAATAGTTTTTGTGATTCATTCTTTTTGGACAAAAATAAGGTTGTATTGAGAATAGATCACAAAGGACCTTTCTGCTATATTTAACATTAGACTCATTTGTAAATCCGTTAATAAATCATTAAAAATGGATGGTGGTCTAATTTGATTAAAATGAATAGATGTTTTTATAAATTTCAGACGTATGGATAAATAAAGGTTGGACCTACGAGACTCGACTTTCTCAGTGGAACTAAAAACAGTATAACATTCTAAGAGATAAAATATATAATTATACATATTCAGACATTTGTCAGCAGACAAAAACAAACAGTCTAACTGATTCAGATTTCAGACTTCAGCACCACCTCTTAAAAATCAGAAGTGAAATCAGACTTCAGCACCTCTTAAAAAACAAACGCCACCTAAGGTTCAATTCAAACCTCATCAAAGGGAATGAAGGGTGTGAATTTATTTGTTGTATATAAAAAGTATATGATTCAAAAGAAAACAATTAGATTCATAAAATAGGGTAAGGAATATCTATAAGAATATTGATTATCTAGATAAATGTAAATTTATCGAATTTAAAAATAATAATTTTGCGATCATCTTTGATTCTTCGATTCAAGATAATCATTTCAAGAACACCCAAATAAATGTCCAAAATCACTTGTAACACGTAATCAACAGTCATGATTGGTTACAAAAAATTGCGGTACAAGGAATCAAACTTGGCGGTTATTCGACATATCCAATAAACATAAATTAATAAAAGACGCAACTCGAGGCCGTGTGGACATTGTTGATATGATATGATATGATATGATAAGAACACCACATAAAAACAACCACAAAGAGACAATTGCAATCCTATAGATTTCGCATAACATGGTCACACACATCTTCGTGATTATAAGAAAGTCCTTGAAAGTGAAGTGTCGTGTTTATTAAATATTTGCTCAACCATTAAAACATTTCTAATCCTTGAGAAACTTTATTTTTTCTCTCTTATTTGGCATGAGACAATATTCTAAAAAGGGAGTCGTTTGTTACTATATGTATGTCCTTTTTTAAGTACGAATAAAGATATCATATAGAACCCCACCACATTTGTCTCATACATAGATGATGAACTTGATAATATCTTAATTTGCGTTACCCTGTTTATGGTGGTGTTTGATATATTTACTCATTTTATGTTGGCTTCATGCAACTGACCATACTTCTGAAGCCGAATAATATGACGTCACAATTTGCCATTAGAAAGAGGACATGGCAGATCGATATATGATTAACTTAATCATCAAACGTGTGAGATGAATATCGGGTGCAGTTCTATATGATAACTTCAACAAACGACTTTGGTTTTTTAGAACCTCGCTTCATGCCAAACGAGAGAGAAAGGTGAAAACAAACACTTTAACCTATGTCTAAATGAGCATCCACAAACATAAAAATGATATAACATTCATAATATTTGCACTTAAAAATTCTGTTGATAGAAGATTGATGATAACATGTAGTGTTGGTTAATTATTGTTTGGTTTTATATTTTTTAAGCCACAATAATTATTTTGAAATGAAAATCTAGACAGACACTGTTGGTTCCTGTTTTGCTTAACAATGATGATTCTATCTAATAGTTCAAACAAGATATAATGCGGAAGCGTTTTAACGAACTAAAAGATATAATAAGGTAGAAGACACACAATATCAAATATATAAAGTGGAAATAACTTAGATAATTAGCTCAATAACCCACTGTATATTGATATAAATAAAGCACAAAGATTACCGAAAGTTATATAAGAAATCTGCTCTAATGGTGTATGTGTCGTGCAAAGCTTAATAGAAGAACTCAACATGAGTCTTCTATTTATACTACTTCTAAAGGGGACAAGATCTGGACCACAAGGACTGAAGGTACTAAAACACTATTCTGGTACTGTTGATAGTACAACGTTAATTAAATGCGTCGGCTTCTACTAAGGCTAAGACCCATCAGAGTTTGACACGTGGAGTTGTCAGGTCACGTCTTGTACGAATGATCTTCAGGATCTTCGTACAGCAGAAATCGTGAGAAACACGATTGTCCTTGTATAGAGCTCTAGTCTTTTATACCACATAGGCTCTGTCAAGTGTGACAGAGGCTCTGTGGCCTTGTCCGCATTGAAGTGTCTTCTTGAGATTCTTTACTTCGGTCTTCTCGGTTACTCGGCAGAGCCTCTGTCGAAGACTTCTATGCTTTGGTCTTCTCGGTGACTCGGCAGAGCCTCTGTCGAAGACTTCTATACTTAGCCTATTTTTCAATACTTCTATAAACAGAATGATTGGAGCTAACAATCTCCCCCTAAGTATTGAAAAATAAAAAATTGAAAAGTGCAAGGTTTTCTAGGCTAAGTACATGACAAGAGGTGAAATAAAATACCTCAAAAGATTTTACTTTTCTTTCATACAGAATTATGCCAGAGGCACTTACATTTGATTACATTATGAAAGGAAAGATTTGTAGAGGTTGGTAGAGGATATCAGACGTTGGCGTCTTTGAAGTCGTTGAAACTTCTGTTGTCGAATCCTAGTTCTCTAAGCTCTTGATAGAAACTGATGTAGAGGGTTTTGAAGTTGATTACTTGGTCGATGACCTCTATCAGTCTATCTGTGAGAGCTTGATTCATGAGCTCCGTTCCTCTATGCTCCACGAGGCTTGCTCTAAACTCTATCAAAGTATTTGTTGCATACTTCTGACAGTCCATCTCTACGAACAGTCTTGACTTCCCATCAGGATCTTGATAGACCAACCCAACTCTTGGAGATGTAATGATCGAGTTTGGTATGGCAGAGGATGGGCAGTGATTTTCTGGTGGATGGAGATTTAGGTTTCTTACTCCAAGATCTCGTCCTAATTGGAAGTCGATAAGGCTGTATAGTAGAAGTTTCTCACGCATGGCTTTCCTTATCACCTTGTATGCCCTTCGATGTGCATCTGTTGTGAAGTTCTCTTTCTTCCAGTTGAGAAGGTCGGGTAGGTCGTAGGGACTTAGATTTCTCATATCAGCATCTGAGAATTGGGTCGCGGTTCTGTCCTCCCTTTTGACCTTATAGATGTTATAGGAAACCTTAGGAGTGGTTCTGGTTTGAGAAAACCTACAGTATATGACCTTGTCAATTTTGGACTCTGAGAAGACTTGATGTTTTGGCTTGGGTGTTGTTCTTGTGAAGGTGTTCTCGAGGTCAGCATGGAAGTGGGGATCTTGAATGGTTGGTGGCAGAATATCTCTGGCACTTCTGTTGTACAGGTATCTGTACACCACTTCTTCCATTTGTTGTGGAGGTGCACCGGGTGGAGGCATGGGTCTGCGCAGAACATCCATTCGCTTCTTGATTTGGGCCACTCGATCCTCTGTGACTTTTGCCTTCGGATCTAGAACAGGTATATTTGACAGAGGGGTAACACCGAAAGCCCAGTCTTCTTGTTCTGGCTTTGGTGTCACATATGCATCGAAAGAGCTCTTCATCAATTTTTCTGCTGGTTGATGCTTGGGCTTCTTCTTCTTGGGTTCCTCTGTCATTATCCCTTTGCCTTTGTCTTTTGCCTTCGGCTGTAGATCTTCTTGTAGAGATGGGATTGCCTCTTTTGGATTTGTAGGGATTGCCTCTGTTGGTTTTGGAACTTGTTCTTCTGAGGACTTAGTTGGTGAGGCTTTTGTGGTTTTGCTCAGATGTTTTCTTTTGTGAGCAATGGTTTTGGTTCGGGTTTTGGGTGTGGGAGATGGGAGTTTTGTCTTTTTGGCTTCTGGTGTTGGGGATGGGAGATTTGGTTCTTCTGGTGTTTTTGGTGTTGGGGTATGGAGTTCCTCTGGTGATTTTGGTTTTGGTGATTGGGATGGTTGACCTTCTTCGGAGGATGTTAGGATTTGGAATTCTTCACGGGTTGGGATATCTTCTCCGAATACAGAAGATGTTTCCACAGAGGTGGGTGTTGCCTCTGTGGTATTCTATCGTTGATCTTGATTGGTTCCAGGTACTTGGGTTATGATTGGGGTTTCTTCAGAGAGTATTTCCACAAAGGTGGTTGTTGCATCTGTGGTCTGTTGTTGGTTTCCTCCTTGGGTTTGAGTTTGGGGAACTTGGTTTAGGGGTTCTGCGGATACCGGCAGAGCTGGTAGACCTTTGCTTGCAGCTTTCTCCCTTTGTTTCTCCCCCTCAGGATGATCTGATGAATCATCAGAGTCAACATCATAGTCATCCTGACCCTTATCTGTCGTACCCTCTGCTCTGCATGAAGCTTCTGGCTTTTTGGGCGGTACTGCACCCGCAACTATCATCTTTGCGCATAGATCATCGCAGAGGCCAATGAGTGTATGGACCTCTGCTTCTGTGTTGAAGCGCATTTTGCCGACGCTTTTTCTGAAGTTTTTCACGTAATTTGCGTTGGCTACAGTGAAGGCTGTGATGAGCTCTGTGACCTGGTTGATTACCCCTTGGCCGAGTTCTGTGAGCTGAGCTCTGGTCATGTAGTCAGAGGGTTTCATGGCCAGAGTTTCCCTTGTAGTTTGCTCCTGAACTTGGTCGAGGGCCTTCTTCAGATCTTCTGGTGTAAGGGGCGCAGAAGTGGGCGTTTGAGCTGTTTTCAGTTGTTCAAGTAGGGCTTTCCCAGAGCTTTGGAAAGCCGAGGTAGTAGCTTTCTCGAAGTTAGCAGCAGCAGAGGTGGCAGAGGTTGTAGCAGTAGACTTCATCTGGGCTAGGGCATTTTACACCTCTGTGGACAGGTTGTCCATTTTGGTGTTCAGATCTGTAATGGCCCTGGAAGTTGTATCTGCAAAAGAATCAAAAGAGCTTTTTAACTCTTTCAATGTGGTGTCCACAGAGGTGACAAGGGTTTGGAACTCATCCCTTGATACATGTGGACTTGGTGTAACCTCTGGGGGAACACATTCGTCCCCAGAGTGAGTCCCTGTTCCTTGGACACCTTCTTTCGTCCCTGTTTCGATGTTGAGGACGGAAGGATTTCCCTCTAATCCTCGAGCAGAGGCTTTATCAGCCTCATACTCTATAGAGGTTCTGTTAAGGACATTGTCTTGATCCACTCCAGAGGTTGGTACAAGAGTATCCTTATGTTGACTCGGAGACTTGTCTAGAGTCTCTCCGTCCTTGTGTACTCTAAGCTCCTCTGAAGAGCCTGTTGGACCTATATGTGTGTGCGTGTCAGAGGAAATGAATTCCTCTGTAGGGATTTCTGTTCTGATCAGGGGCGATGGATCACGAACTAAGGGTGAGTCCTTCTGAGAGGACTCCTCTGGAATGGTTTCCCCGGCTATTAGTGGCACAGAGGTGGAATGAATTTCCTCTGCCCGGTCAGTTTGGGGTGGGATCGAGTTGTGCGGCTCTTGTTCAATATTACCTTCTGCCACTAGACTGGCGGTAATAGAAATGTGGGTTGCACTGGAAGTTGGTTGGGATTGGTTGCCTCTACTATTCTAGGCATCTGTTCTGGATTCTTTCTCTGTTGGGCATCCTATCACTTCTTCTTGATCTATTGTCTCAGCCTCCTTCTCTTTTCTGTGGCTCACATCACCTACCTCTGTTCTAGCTTCTGGGCTTTTTCCTAGCGAGTCAAAGCAGGGATGAGTTCCAACCATTTACTGTACTTGGGGATGGTATGAGGACAAATGCCTACGATCTTGGTGTAGAGATGCGTAGTTTATCAGATCATCTTCTTCATCAGAATCCACTTTTGAGACTAGGACTGGTGGGGTTTTGGTGGTAGTTTTTGCCTGATCCTCTGGGCTTGCTCTTAGGACATCAAATCCGGGTTGGGTGAAGGGATTCTGTAGTACTTCTGGAGTCGCAGACTGAATATTCTGTGGGGTTTGGTCATCATCATCCAAGTCAGAAGAGATTATGAAGTTTGGAGCTTCTGTTGAATGATGAGATAGAGCTTCTGCAGTCCATCCAGAAGGGTCTAAAGAGTGTGCAATCCCAGGTTGTTGGAGGAAGACAGAAAAATCACCCTGATCTTCTGCATAGTTGATAGGTGAAGGTGATTGCAGAGGTTGGTCTTGGGTTTCTTTGATCATATCTGCTTCCTCTGCGATGGATTGTAGAGAAGTGTGGGGCTTCTTGGATTTCTTCTTGCTCCTCCTTTTCTTTGGTTTGGGGGCACCCTCCTCAGAAGACTTATGTTTTCTCTTCTTTTTGTCTTTTGGAGGAGGGGGAGGTGCAGAGGATCCAACTTCTGTTGCATGAGGAGGGGATTTTTGAGCTTTAGCAGCACTGGTTGAAGTGCCCTCTGTAGCTTTCCGTTTCTTGTGGGCTTTCTTCTTCTTCTTGGGAGTGGTGGCAGAGGATTTGCTCTTGGAAGCAGAGGAGAGAATTGAGTTTCGTTGAGCATGAAACTTCTCTTGTACTTGTTGATGCTTAGCCAAGACCACTGCCCATTCCTCATCTGTCATCCGCTCAACTACCTGATCTCCTATAGAGGCTCCTAGACGCGGGGGTGTCATAGGACTCGGTTCTGGAGTCCTATGATTGCGTATGTAGTCTAACCTAAGGGTTTCGTCTGTAGCATATCCCAGAAGCTTGGTTGGCATAGGTCTGCACAAAGGGTATTTGTCTTCGTGCTCTGTTGGGGTGTTTTTGTTCAGGGGATACATTCTGGCCGTTGGTCCCTCCATTGGCCATTTTTCTAGACGGAGCAGAGGCTCTAGAAGGATACCCAGAATTCGCTGATATTGTAGAGGAGGTAGAGCATCGGTCTTGCGTCCTTTGGCCTTCTGGGAGGAGATTCTGCGATCAATGGTGTTAACCATTTCCTGCAGCATGAGGGTGGCGTAGTCCAGAGGAAGATCGTAGTACACTCCGTACATAATGGTCAAAATTTGGTGAGAAGATTGATCTGGACTACCCACTTTTCCCGTTAGGCATCTGTTGAGAATGGAGAAGAGGGTATTCCACAGAGGGGGAAGTCGATTTCTTCTGAAATCACTCATTTTTCTTAGGGTTGGGTTGTACCCTAACATCTCAACAAACCTGCAGAGCTCTGTGTCTGTGGGTTCCTCTGCGTATGCCTTTATCCCTAGAAGACCTCTTGTTGGTAGACTGAACTCAAGTGAGAACATGGTTCTGTTGAACTTGAGTTCAAGGTGCTCGAATTTATCTGGTTTTGAGATGTAGCCTTTTATTTGTCTATCTTCTGGGTCAAATCTGCTGTTGTGCCAGAATTGATTGAGGTATCTGGCAGGGATTTTGTCTACAGTTTTGGTTAATAGGGGGTTGAGGTAATGTTTTTCCAGAATGTGAAGAAGAATGGCATGTTCTTCCCCAAATGTGGTTCTTGAGGGAACCAGGTAGTAGTTATTGGGTTTCAAAGGAAGAACACTTTCAAAGTGTTCATGTGCGATGAAGTTTAGAAGATGGGTTGTAGGGGCAAAGTCTACTGTGTCACCGGAGTTGTCCTGTTGTAGGTTTCCGGCTATTTCTTGATTATGGGAGTTCTCAGAATGAGATGGGAGTTCACCGGAGCGTTTGAAGTAGAAGCCATTTGAGATTTCTTTGAAGAAAGAGTAGAAAAATAGAAGTTACAGGTTATTGCTAGGTTCGCCGGAGAAGATGATGGAGATAAATTCGTAAAAGGTTTAAGAAAGAATGGGAACGAGGTTATATAGTGAGGGTGGAAACGGATAGAATTCCGTGGTAAAAGTGAATTCAATAAACATTTGGGGTCCGCACTCGAGTTTTACAGCACGGGGAAACGTTTCAGAAGGATCGTGTGGCACACACGTCCAATGAAAATTTGCCACGTCGGATGTGTCAGAGCACGATTAGACGTCGTGCGCAACTCATTAATGCTTGGCGCATGGGCATTTCTTCTGTGTGGGGTCTGTCACTCGCGGTAAATAACTCCCTTTTACAGAATTTCCATAAAGAGTAAAGTGTCAGAATCAACAGAGGCTTTGTAGTGGAGTGAGCTCTGTGATTCTGAAACCTACCTTTAATGTCTCCTCTTTGCTTGTACCTTTACCAAAAATGTTTGAAAAGTCATTGGAAAGGATCGATAGAACGTTAGTGCAAAATTTGCATTTACAGAGGCTTTGAGGCTCTGTCAAAGCCAGCAGAGGCTCTATGAGTGAAAATTTCTCATAACTAAAGATTAATTAAACATTTTGATCATCCAAAGTTTTAGTTGTTTTAAACATTGTTTTTAGAACATATTTGGAAATTAGTGTCCTAGAAAACTGTTTAGGAAAAGTTTTTGTGCGAGTAGCCTTTGAATATCAAGGTTAGTTAGCATAAGTTCTGTGTTGGAGTGAACTTTATGACTAGAAACCTTCTGTAAGACATTGAAGTTGATCGATAGAGTTCCCGTATGAAAGTTGCAGTTATAGAGGATCTGACTTACAGAGGCTCTGTTGAGCTCAGCAGAAGCTCTATGACAATAAATTTCTAATAACAGACAGCTCAACAATCCTTTTGTTTATCCATGGTTTGGAATGTCTTAAACAGTGATTCTAGGACATATTTGGAAATTGGTGTCCTAGAAATTTGTTTTCAAAAAGGATTTGTACGAGATACTTACCTTTTGTCTCTCCTTTGTTCGGCAAAAATACCTGACTTCTGTAGATATGGTTGATCACGTCTCTTCTTTGGCCCCCCCTTGAATGATCAACCTCTGTAGATCAGTTCAAGGACTCCTTCTGCTCCACCTTGACCTATGCTTGGATCAAATGAGATAAGTAGTGCACAGAACATAAGTCAATTTTACTAGAGGTTCTGCGAAGATTGTCATGTTCTGAGCAATCCCACAGAAGCTCTGTTGGTTACAGAACTTTTGATGATTAAGAATTTATATGCAGAAGAGTTTAAATATATATACATATTTACAAAAAGATCAAATCTTACTTACAGAGGATTCAACTCATATTAATCATTCCCAACTTACCCACCAAGAAAAGGAATCTTTTCTCATCAAGTGCCTTGGTGAATAAGTCTGCAAGCTGGTATTCAGTGGACACAAAGTGCATTTCGATTGTGCCATGTTCAACATGATGCTTCAGAAGGTGGTAACGGATATCGATATGCTTTGTTTTTGAGTGCTGTACTGGATTAGCAGAGATGGCTATGGCACTTTTTGAATCACAGAAGATGGGTATCTTGTATATGTTGTGGCCATAGTCCTTTAGCTGAGTTTTCATCCACAGAACTTGGGAGCAACAACTAGCAGCAGCAACATATTCAGCTTCTGCTGTAGATGTGGACACACAGTTCTGCTTCTTCGAAGTCCAGCTGACTAGTTTACCTCCCAGGAATTGACAACTCCCAGAGGCACTTTTTCGATCGAGCTTGCATCCTCCATAATCTGAATCTGTGTATGCCTTAAGATCAAAACCAGAGTTCTTCGGATACCAGAGCCCAAGATTTTTGGTCCCTTTTAGGTGTCTGAAGATTCTCTTTACAGCAATATAGTGGGATTCCTTTGGGTTAGCTTGATATCTTGCACAGAGGCATGTGGCATACATTATATCAGACCTACTTGCGGTTAAGTATAAGAGAGACCCAATCATACCTCTGTAGAGCTTGCACTCTACAGATGTGCCATTTGGATCTGAGAATAATTTATTTCCAGTGGCCATTGGGGTCTTCATTACATAGGCATCAGAGAGACTGTATTTCGAAAGTATGTCAGAGACATATTTAGCTTGATTTATAAAAATTCCCTCTGATGATTGTTTTACTTGGAGTCCGAGGAAGAAGGTTAATTCTTCCATCATACTCATTTCAAATTCACTCTGCATGAGTTTTTCAAAATCTTTGCACTGTTGTGCATTTGTAGACCCGAAAATGATGTCATCCACATAAATCTGTACAAGCAGAATCTCATCACCTTTTCTTTTGTAAAACAAAGTAGTATCTGTCGTACCTCTGTTGTAATCATTATTGAGAAGAAAGGTTGAAAGTCTTTCGTACCATGCTCATGGAGCCTGTTTCAGTCCATACAGAGCTTTGTCGAGGTAGTACACGTATTTTGGGTATTTGGAGCTTTCAAACCCTGGTGGCTGCTGGACATATACTTCTTCTTGGATTTCACCATTCAGAAAAGCAGATTTTACATCCGTTTGAAAGACTTTGAAACCTCTGTGAGCTGCGAAGGCTAAGAAGATTCTTATTGCTTCAAGCCGTGCGACAGGGGCAAAAGTTTCATCGTAATCAATGCCTTCTTCTTGGCGATATCCCTTGGCCACCAATCTTGCTTTGTTTCTAATGACCACCCCATCCTCGTCCTTCTTGTTTCTGAAGACCCATTTTGTCCCTATGGCTTGTTTCCCTCGTGGCAGAGGTACTAGGGTCCATACCTTGTTTCTCTCAAACTGTAGAAGCTCTTCTTGCATAGCATCTACCCAGTTTGGATCATCTAGGGCTTCAGAGATTCTTTTTGGCTCGATCACACTGATAAAATTTATAAAGAAACAAAAATTAGCAGTGGTTGATCTTGTTTTGACCTTTTCAGAAGGGTCCCCGATTATAAGGCTTGGAGGATGGCTTTTCGTCCACTATGTTGTTCTTGGAAGATGGTTATTTGAGTCATCAAGATTAACCTCTGTGGTTGCACACTGCGATTCTGGTGCAACCTCTGTTGTTGATGGTACTTCTGTGCTTATGCTTGGTTCTTCAGCTTGTGGGAGGATTGGAATGAGAGTTGGAGTTTGTTCCTCTGAGGAAGTAGAGACTGAGTCTTCGTTTTCCTTTGGTATTGATTCCTCTGTAGTCGCTGGAGTAGGTATTTCAGGAGCCTCTGTAGTTGAATCCTTAGTTGTATCATCTTCTGTTTGCTCCCCCTCAGCACATGCATCTGTATGATTCACAGAAGAGGATGAAGTATTTAATGGACCAGTTAGAGAGATACTTCATTCAGTCTGGTTGGCAGAAGATTTAAGTCTTCTTCTCTTGTTTTTGAGATGCCAGAGGATTCCTTCTTTAGACCGAGTTCTGAACTGATTTGTTCAGAAGTCTTTTGAAAGGAATCGTCAAAAGACACATTGATGCTTTCTACAATAGTTCTTGACCGCAGAAGGTAAACTCTGTAGGCCTTAGAAGTGGCAGAGTATCCAATGAACTTGCCTTCATCTGCTTTCACCTCAAACTTTCCTCTTGTTTCTCTATCATTTAAGACAAAACACTTGCATCCAAATACATGAAAGAACTTGATGTTTGGTCGCCTTTTGTTGATCAAATGATACGGTGTCTTTATGTGCCTCTTTACAATGGTTGATCGATTTTGGGTGTTGCAAGCGGTTGATACTGCTTCTGCCCAAAAAGACATTGGTAATCCCGATGTTGTCAGCATAGTTCTTGCAGCCTCCACAAGCGTGCGGTTCTTTCGTTCAACCACGCCATTCTGTTGTGGGGTGCGTGCAGCAGAGAAGTTCTGTGATATGCCTTCTTCTGTAAGATAGGCTTCAATGACAGAGTTTTTGAATTCTGTGCCATTGTCGCTTCTTAGTTTCTGAATCCTGCACTCATACAGAACTTGGATTCTTTTCATTAAATTTATCAGAATGTTTGGAACATCTGATTTCTTTCTGACAAATTCAGCCCATGTAAATCTTGAATATTCATCGATCAAGACAAGTATATATTTCTTGCTACCTAGGCTCTGTGTAGCGATTGGACCGCAGAGGTCAATATGAAGCATGTACAGAGGCCTAGGGCAAGATACATCAATTTTTCCTTTATGGGAAGCTCTTTTGAGTTTTCCCATTTCGCAAGCAGAGCACAAATGATCTTTATTAAATTTAACATTTGGCAGACCTTTGACTAGATCAAGTCTAACAAGCTTATCTAGAGTATGAAAGTTTAGGTGGCAGAACCTGTTATGCCATAACCAGGCTTCTTCGCTTTTACAAGCAACAAGGCAGAGCTTGTCTTCCTTGTTCTTGGCACAGAAGTTCATGAGGTAAAGATCGCCTCTTCGTTCGGCTCGCAGAAGTTCGACTCCTGTGTCCTCACCTTGTAGAGAGAAGAAGGTTCTTTTGAACATTACGTCGAAACCCGTATCGCAGAGTTGTCTAACACTGAGAAGATTGTGCTTAAGGCCATCCACATATGCAACTTTGCATACGGTTATGTTTTCCTTCTGGATGACTCCGTAGCCTTTTATATACCCTTTCTTGTTGTCACCAAAGGTCACAGATCCTCCATCGAGTTTATCTTTGTAGGAGGATAGTAGACCTCTGTCGCCAGTCATGTGCCGTGAGCATCCGGAGTCAAGATACCAGATTGGCACATACTGCTTCTGCAAGACAATCAGAGAGTTTTAGGTACCCATATCCAAATGGGTCCAACTTTGTTAGGGGTCTTCAAGTTTGCCTTAGAATTCTTGGGTTTGGTTTTAGCTTCTTTTGAAGAACCATTTTGTTTCTTCTTACCCTTGAATTTAGTGTTCTTTTTGGGTGTAGAGAGGAAACAGTGTGGACTTGAGAAGTGTTGATTTAATCGATACATGAGATCAAAACAATGACAATAATGAATGTGCGAAAAGATTTGCTTGAACTTTTCATTGAAAACATTAAATGGGGGCACAGAGGCATTACATTCTATCCTAACATTTGACTTCCTATTACAAGAAGACCTATGTAGGCTAGATTGTTGTTTGCAAAATCCTTTGTTGAGAGCAGCCTTCTGTGGTGAATTTCTGCAGAGTTTCTGTCGGCATAGCTTTGAATGCGTAGTACTCGTTGATGCATTGGGCTCTGCGGTTCTTCTGAGTTTTGGCCCCACCCTCCAGTTGTTTTTCCAGTTCCTTCCAAAGATCGTATGCAGATTCACACGCATCTAGGGATTGGAAAAGGGCATTGGGTATGGCCATTATCAGAAGTCTCTTAGTCTTCTGAGCAATTTCATATTTTGCCCAATCAGGGTCTGACCAGTTATCTTTGGTCTTTGGTTTTTCGTGCTCAGGGATTTCTGGAGTGTCGTTTGTGGCAGGTACACGGGGTACTGTGATCATTGGTACGAAAGGAGGGTTGTTGATATAGTAGACAAGTTCTTTGTCAGTACCCTCGAACAAGTGAATCATTCATATCTTCCATTGAGGGTAATCATCTCTGAGTAGTGTGGGTGGCTTGGTCAAAGAACCAGCGGTGAAGAAGTTGTTTGTGTTTGTCATTTTTAGAAATCCAGAAAATAGGGTATGAACAGTAAACTTTCAGAAGATGAAGTGGAAGCTTCGAACTGTGTTTATAAGCTTAAAAACTTTAAACAATGCACTAAACTGGAGATTTAACCGAAGAAACAGATCTATAAGTTTACCAAAGTCGTACTGGTCGAGAATGGCAGAAGAACAGATGTTGTTTTGAGAGATATGAATAATAGGTTAAAGATCAGTCCAAGTTTCTACCAAAAATCATTGCAAGAGAGGATCACTTGATATAGAAAATCAAGGATGGCTCTGATACCAATTGTTGGTTCCTGTTTTGCTTAACAATGATGATTCTATCTAATAGTTCAAACAAGATATAATGCGGAAGCGTTTTAACGAACTAAAAGATATAATAAGGTAGAAGACACACAATATCAAATATATAAAGTGGAAATAACTTAGATAATTAGCTCAATAACCCACTATATATTGATATAAATAAAGCACCAAGATTACCGAAAGTTATATAAGAAATCTGCTCTAATGGTGTATGTGTCGTGCAAAGCTTAATAGAAGAACTCAACATGAGTCTTCTATTTATACTACTTCTAAAGGGGACAAGATCTGGACCACAAGGACTGAAGGTACTAAAACACTATTCTGGTACTGTTGATAGTACAACGTTAATTAAATGCGCCGGCTTCTACTAAGGCTAAGACCCATCAGAGTTTGACACGTGGAGTTGTCAGGTCACGCCTTGTACGAATGATCTTCAGGATCTTCGTACAGCAGAAATCGTGAGAAGCACGATTGTCCTTGTATATAGCTCTAGTCTTTTATACCACAGAGGCTCTGTCAAGTGTGACAGAGGCTCTGTGGCATTGTCCGCATTGAAGTGTCTTCTTGCGATTCTTTACTTCGGTCTTCTCGGTTACTCGGCAAAGCCTCTGTCGAATACTTCTATGCTTTGGTCTTCTCGGTGACTCGGCAGAGCCTCTGTCGAAGACTTCTATACTTAGCCTATTTTTCAATACTTCTATAAACAGAATGATTGGAGCTAAGAGACACTCCTAGTGTTTTTAGATTTTTGTAATTCAACATACTTAGATATGTGTTTTTAAAATGATTATTAAAAATAACACTCGAGTAAGTGAATATGTTAGGACTAAAAGTCCTATAAAATAGAAAGTGATATAAAGAAAACAATAGTTTTATTTATTTGTTTGTAAAATCCTTTAATTTGTTAAATGGGCTTAATTAGAGTTTATGGGCCATGGGCCTAAGGCATGAAGCCTTGGTATTTAAGGTGTGATTAGAGAAGAAATTAGGTTAAGGGCTTTGATAGATTAATCAGATTTGTTTCACACGGCTAATAGATTGTTCATCATTCCAATCTTGTAACACTCTCTAATCATTCAATAAAGCTTAATCGTTTCATTGTTTACATTGTTACTTGATTGATCAAACTGGGATCTACATGTGGTATCAGAGCAGAGAGACAAAGCTATCGATCTAAAAGGTATCATTTTTTATTCCGTGTTCCTCAAATCTGAAAAGAACGGCGCTATGTTCTTGAGGTTAGAATTTTAATCATCGATTTCTGTGTTAAAAACGAAATTATTGTTTGAGATGTCGTTGGTATTATTCTTTTAGTGATCTTTACAAATTCTTGGATCTATTTGGTAATTCCTTAATCACCAGTTTTGAATTTTTCCATGTCTGGGTTCTCAATACTCCGTTTTCTTAAAAAATCTCAATTTTTGCTTAAAAGTGCTTCAATAATCGATTTGGTTAGTTGTTTGTGAGCTATTTAGTTGTTGGTAGAATTGTTTAAGTGTTTGCAGAAGTTCCCCAAAGGTTTTCAGCCAAAAAGTTGCGATTTTGAGACTCCAGGTACGTTTTTGTTTCCTGCAAATCGTTTGAATACGGGACTCAAATTTTTAGTTCCAGTTCCTATTCTCGTACCGGATCTCAATCCAGTTCCGGCTAATACCGGATCTCTTAATACCGGATCTAAATCCGGATCCGGTTAACACCGGTTCTTCCATTACTGGATTATAATTTCGGTTCCGGAATTGTTACCAGGATTTAAACCCGGTTTCGGTAGTTCACCGGGATTCAAACCCGGCTCCGGTTCCCCGATCCCGTATTATACCGGTTCCGGTACTTAACCCGGATCCGGTCCCGATTTGCTTGTTCCGATTTTTGACTCTGGTATTCGTCCGATCCGGATCCCGCTTGATTCCGGTTTCGGATCTTCCATACCGGATCTCCTATACCGGATCTCCTTTCCCGGTTTCCTATTACCGACTTTCTATCCGGGAAACCACACCCGGATCACAAATCCGGGAGTGTTCTGACCCTTCAGTTTTAAATTTTTTTCTCGGGGCGCTACCCCTAGACCTCGCAAGGGCTTTGCCTCTTGATCCCACCCGCTAACCGGTAGCGGGACCCCCGTGCTAAGTCACCAAAGGGGAACATTTGTGTATTCCGTGATACACCATCTATTTTTGGATCGATATCTTGAATTGTCTCACGATCATATTCTTTCAAGTAACAATATGCCAGAACCAAAGGTGCTTACTGATCCAAACGCTGTTTACTATGCACGTCTGTATACTGAATATTTCCATGAAAATGCTACTCTGAAGAAAGAGCTGGAGGATATGAAGAAGAGTATCCCCATTTCTCAACAAGACATTTCTGATCTCAAAGACAAGAATGCGGCACTTGAAGAGAAAGGTAAGCTCTTGAACTGTGAAAACCTTGAACTTAAAAATAAACTAACTGCCTTTTCAAAGAAATCTATTGAAGAGAAGAAGAGTCTTGAGCTTATATGTTTAAAACTTTCAAAACAGATCTCTGACTTTGAGAAAGTTCTGATTTTAGAAAGAGAGAAGTTTGAAATTGAACGCAAATCTTTTACTGAAAAGAATGAAGAACTTTCTTTGAAAATAACTGATTTGGAGAAAGAATTAGACTTAGTAAGCAAAGAGTCTGAAAAGAAGAAGGTTGAGGTTTTAGAGCAAAAAGTTTGAAAGATGATTTTGCCATCGAGAGAAAGATCTTTCAGACTGAGATTTCTAAGCTTACAAAGAAATTATCTGTTTTGTCAACTGATATCATGATAGAGAAGAGGCTCAAATCTGATCTTCAAAAGAAGCTAGATCTAATGTTTGAGAAGAACAATGTTTTGGTTAACAATGATGAGGAACTTGAAGCCAAAAACTCTGATGTTGAATCACCCAATCTTGCTAGTCCATATACTATTGATCAGTCTCTTTACGGTGATTCAGCTAATTCAGATTGCTTTTCTAAGACTGCTCCAAATTCTATCCACAAAAATGTTTCTTCAAAGACCTGCATTAGATTAAATAGCTATTCAAAAGGTCAGTTCCGTACTTCTAATCTGTTTTATGACCCTATTATTGACAAATCAGATAATCAATCTTTCAAGAAAGTAAACATGGTTTGGAGAGCTAAAGGATCTGCTCCTGCTCCAAAGTCATATGTCTCAGTTAAGAGCGACAAGAACAACAAAGCTTTCCACGTTAAACCTTTTGTGAAACCTAATCATGTTTACTATGTTAATAAGATGATCAGGTTATCTACACAGAAGCTGTGTTGTTCTTACTGTGGAACAAGTGACTTTGTGAATAAAAACTATGCTAAGTGTTGGTATGGTTCTTAAAGCATCCCCAATCCCCGTTTTACAGTTAAGGCCTCTAACCGCCAAGGATCCATCAAAGCATAGATACCAAAATCTCTCTAATCTGTTTTGCAGGAATGTCATGTATAACACAATTCAGAATATTTCTTTCATATGACAGCAATAAAAGGTTACGCCAATTTTGAGGGGGAGCATAAGGTTTGCACCATATACATGAATTTTTCAGTGAATTCAAAGAACCGTGGTAATTCATTATGGATAACTTACTTGTGTTTGTTATTCTCCAATGTTAACTTCCATGAATGTCACGTGTTATATTTTCTTGACTTAGTTATTTCCATGTTTCATATATTAGTTGATTTTTCGATGGAAATACACTCGCTTGAATTCCTACTTGTGTTTCAAAGTTCGTCATTTCATGTTAATGATTCAATTCATTTCTGATATATTAATTGTGACTTGTTCTTCACAATTCAAACTTTCTGATCAATTGTTTCATTTATTGCAAATATTGTGCTTACCGAGTCATTCTGTTTTGCGCTTGATCTTGTTTATTGAAATTTCGTATTTCAAATGATTTTATGACTTATGATTAACTCAGATCAATACTCAGACTTCATTCTTATGACTTATGATCATCTCAGATCAGGACTCGTTTTTAAAAGTTTGACTTCTAAACATTTCAATTTAGAACTCGTTTTTAAATGTGTACTTCGATGTTTACTATACTGTTTTATTTGGTTAAAAAAATGTGAAAGGAGTGATAGGAGTTATTTTGTTTCTATGGTCTATCCAAAACCGGAAGGACCTACCCAAGAAACACTTCCCATTATAGACAACAGTGGGGGGTCTAGATGCATAGACGAGTTTGGAGTGAAAAGAAAAATGGTGACAAGACTTAAAGGAATTATTGGTCCTTACCAAACCGAGTCAGTTATCCGGGTAACCACACAATCTATTCATTCTCGTTCTTTGGAGATGAATATTGAAACATGCATGGACCCAGTGTCGATAACTCGTGTCACCCCACCCAGCCACTCAAGCATCTCACAACAGATGCTTGTTTCATAAATGCACGAAGAATTAACACATAATCTATCTATTCCTCACTCGGAGGTCTTAGATATTGAAAAAGGAAGACATCACTTAGATATTTTAACTTACGTCCCAGGTTAAATCAATTTTTGAGCCAAATCGATATAATTTATTTCTTTCACACATGCACGAGTATTTGTGATTCCCGTTGCATATCTTTGTGATATTGCCGGAACAGATTGAGAAGTAATTTTTAAGATTTTACTTCAATGATAACTGGAAGTCCTATCAGAGATACCTCGATGCCAACTCTGAACATAGGCCACACAATTATTTTAATTGTTGTGATAACAGTTACTATTGTGTTTATGTGTTAGTTGATTGCCCCATTCTAGTTACTAAATGTTTATCTGATATTTTGCTACTCATTAGTGTTGTCTTTGAAGTTACATGATGCTCAGGATGCTCCTAATCATCATGAAGGGGAGAACTGATACAGATTCAAAGACACGGATCATCATCACGAGAGGAGAAACGTTTTAAAAGTTCAAAGTCCCAGATTATCAAGTTGAGAGGGAGTAAGCAAAAGTTGAGGGGGAGTAACTGTTATGATCTGTGCAGAAAAGATTACATGTGCATGGTTCTTCTCATTCATTATCAAGAAGTGTTTGCAACAAGTTGATTCCTCCTTCGAGCATATTAGTTCAACAAGTTCTGAAGTTTTTCAATGCCAATTTAACTCGTGGTTCAACTCGTAATACTATGAAGACTAAGAGCATAGTTTAAGGGGGAGCGTGAAAGACTTGAAGACAAGCAACAACAAAGTGCTTTAAAGATTCAAGACGATGAGAATATCAAGACCTGAAGATTTCAAGATCATATTTTTCTTTATATAACTTCAGGGGGAGATTGTTAGGACTAAAAGTCCTATAAAATAGAAAGTGATATAAAGAAAACAATAGTTTTATTTATTTGTTTGCAAAAGCCTTTAATTTGTTAAATGGGCTTAATTAGAGTTTATGGGTCATGGGCCTAAGGCTTATAGCCTTGGTATTTAAGGTGTGATTAGAGAAGAAATTAGGTGAAGGGCTTTGATAGATTAATCAGATTCGTTTCATACGGCTAATAGAGAGAGAGTGTGTTGTTCATCATTCCAATCTTGTAACACTCTCTAATCATTCAATAAAGCTTAATCGTTTCATTGTATACATTGTTACTTGATTGATCAAACTGGGATCTATAGAATATGCATTTATCTCAATAACCACTTTTTACAACTACTACTTATCTAATAATATACATCCAAACTTTTAACCTTGAATTTAAAAAATGTATTCGATTTAAAATATATATAATACAGGTATTCAATTTAAAAAAAAATATACCTAATTATTTGAGTTTATGATAGTTTGGTTGGGTTTTATTTTTATATAGGCTATGAAAGTAGAAAATATGTTGAAGATAAATGAAGAATTCGGTAAGAGTTGACCCAGAAAGCATGATGTACAAGTAGAATCTCTCATTGCAGAACACGAGAGCCAGCAAAAAGGATATAAAGATGAGGTTGATAAAATAGCGTTGGAAGCAAAGAAGGAAATATCTGAAGCTTAAAAATGTTATGCCGATACATTGGAGGTAATCACACGTGTGAATACTTAGTTCTCCATAGTTATGAATAAAACATATATTTTTTCTTTGTTACGTCTTTCAACAGGAGAGATTGAAGTATCAAAGAGATTGTTTGGAATCGATAAAGAAACTTGATGCACAATTGGCGGTAAATTAAGAAAATCATGGAGATAGAAGAGTCAAAGTTAATTGGAATGATCTCGTAACCTATAACCACGGGATTACTAACTACTTATTAACAACTAAGGGTCGTTTACTAAACGCTCAACTTGTAAACATTTCAAGTCGAAATGAAGGAAATAAAACAAAATAATAAACAAGATTGTCCGTTTCAAGTTTTTTTTTCTTTTTGAAGTATATAATATTTAGAGTAAATTACAAATTTCGTCCTTGTGGTTTTCTAAAAATTTGGATTGGTGAATCCTTCGGTTGAAAAAGCATTCGGAAATCATCTTCATCTGCTCCATCTTCTTCTCTATGATTTTTGGGTTTTGGATTTTATGGTTTTAGCAATATGGTATAATTAATTTTAGGGTTTTTATTTAAATTTAGGACTCTCTCAAGTTCTTGACAAAATTGATTATGTTAATGAATTCCATTTTTTTGTGTTCTTGATTTCATTACTTTTCTTAGAGTTGAGAAAGATGGATTAATTTAAAATCCAGATCTGAGTTTTGTTGTTGATTTTCTATATTAAAAAAAAATAGGGTTTGTTTGTTTTATATCTTATTATTAAAAAAAAGTAGGGTTTGTTTGTTTGTTTTATATCTTATTATTAAAAAAAAAGTAGGGTTTGTTTGTTTGTTTTATATCTTATTATTAAAAAAAAGTAGGGTTTGTTTGTTTGTTTTATATCTTATTATTATTAAAAAAAAGTAGGGTTCGTTTGTTTGTTTGTTTTATATCTTATTATTAAAAAATAGGTTTATATTATTGTATTTTTAAAAATTTGGGTTTGTGTTGTTAATTTTGTTCTTTAAAACTTTTTGTGGCCTTGATTTTGCTGCTTCTCCGATTATTTTTATTTGATTTAAATCTTTGTTTTTGTTTGACTTTTGAAAGTTAAAAGGAGAAGTTGACAAAAACATGTAGGCGTGGGTTTAGGAATCATTCATTCTTGTGATTTTACCAATAGCAAAACAGGTTCTTAGAATAATTATAAGTTTCATAAAACTGTGAAAAACATGAAGATGATCTTAAACAATTGTTAATATGAGGGACCTGATCCATAACAAAATCGAAATCATAATGACCATCACTGTAATTATTTCAATCCAAATTTTCACAAAACCACTGGGGGAAATTTGTAATTTACTCTAATATTTAAATACGGCAAATACAATAAGTAAACTCACACACCCTTCTCACATTTGGTGAGGTTTGAACCTCTGACCTCCCAGGAGGTCAAAGACTCCGATACCGCTAGGCCAAAGGCCCTTTGGTCCGTTTCAAGTTTTCAGTTTTGATTTCAAGATGCTTTACGTCGCAACGCGTGCAAATACATAACTAGTAATATATGTCTATGTGTGTTTTTTTGTTGTTGTAAATTTAACCATTGTAGACATTTTGACGAATTATAAGCAACAAAATGAAACAAGTTGAGTCAGTTGTATAACTATTGATAACATTTTAAACATATTTTCATTCAATATTTTTCATTTAGTAAAAACATTAAAATAATTGTCGTTTTTAGGTGATTTGAATTCTCTGAAGGTATTTGAAATTTTGATGTATTTGGTGTCTAGGATTTAAATTTTGTGAAAGTATTTGAAATTTTGATGTGTAGAATTTGAAATAAACTTGAATTACATTTTATACAATAACTTATATAAACAAATTATTAGTTATAATAAAATAATTTTTATTAATTTATTATTAAAAAATAAATGTTTTTAGTATATTTTAAAACATTATTACTAAATAAATAATAGAAAATCTTGTGAAGTACCCAACTACCCATGGATTTCTATATCGAATGTTTACGGGATTCATTGAAATCCCAAAACTAAAACTCTTAACTTTTCTTTAAACTAAATATAAAATTAAAATGAAATTCAAATCTAAATTCCACCAAATTCTACAAATTAAACAGAGGTTTAGGGGTCATTTACTAAATGTTTATATATTAAGAGGGTGTTTGAGATTGCTTATCTTTTTGGTAAGTGCTTGGGTAAACAACCTCTTAGTAATTTATAAAGATTCACATGCTTAATTTTGAATTAACTTTGTGGTTTTGATTGTGAAAGTGGTTAGAACATCTTCAACAATTTCTTATAAATAGAGATTTTAAATATCTTTGTTGTATTCTTTTTTAAGTGAAAAAGGTAAAAGAAAAATGGTAAAGTTTTCTTCAAATCTAAAGAAAATCTTCAAAAATGACTATTTAGCAAAGAGATAATAATATTTTTAATTTTTTATATTAATAAAAATTATTAAATATAAATGTTTAGTGAAGATAAAATAATATTTTATAAATTATATTAAATATTTTAATAATATAATTAATGTTATGATATGATGTATTTAAAAAGATTTTTTATTTTTAGAAAGTGGTAAACAACTCATAAGGCCACCCGTACCGCCCTCGGGTAAGGCCGAAGTGGCAATCAGGGTTAGCGGGTAAGGGGGTAGGGGGGGGGGGGAGCGGGTAAGGCCATTGGGTTCATGAACCCGCACATACCCGATGTTTTTGGTTTTATTTTCATAGGGTTGGGTTCAGCGGGTAAGAGTGGGTTTGGTGGGTAGGCGGTGAAAACTTTGATAATTGATTTTCTTGATCTTGAAATACACAAGAGATCCCTATATATAATAATCCTAGCCCACTAATTTAGGAACATACACAATAAAATAATCAATCAAATAAATTCAAATAAATGCATGCAATCTTATCCTTTAATATTCCCCCTCAGTGAGAACGTGGTGAAGGAAAGACGTTCAAGCTGGACCAAAAGGAAGTAAACAGCTGTCTAGGCAAGCCCTTTGTGAAGATATCGGCGTACTGATTAGGAGACGGGATATGGAGAACCCGTATGTGTCCAATCTGGACCTTTTCACGAACAAAATGAATATCCATTTCCACATGCTTCGTTCTTTGATGTTGAACCGGATTGCCAGACAGGTAGACGGCCGATACGTTATCACAGTAGACGATTGTGGCCTTGCGGACAGGAAGGCGAAGCTCATATAGAAGATTGCGCACCCATGTAGCCTCTGCCACAGCATTGGCCACTCCCCTGTATTCAGCCTCCGCGCTGGACCTGGAAATTGTGGGTTGGCGTTTTGAAGACCAGGAGATGAGGTTAGGCCCAAGAAAAACGCAATACCCAGACGTTGAGCGTCGTGTGTCGGGGCATCCCCCCAGTCGGCGTCCGAGTATGCTGTTAGGGAGGAATCCCAGGAAGCCGATAAGTTAAGGCCGTGATCCAGCGTGCCGTGAAGATAGCGGAGAACCCGTTTCATGAACATCATATGGGGTTCCCTGGGAGCATGCATAAACAAACAAATCTGCTGAACCGCATAGGATAAGTCTGGACGGGTAATCGTTAGGTATTGAAGCGCACCGGCTAAGCTTCTATATAGGGACCCGTCAGGCAGAAGCGGTCCGTCGGAAGCACTGAGTTTGGAGTTGGTATCAACAGGGGTATGGCACGGCTTGCAATTTGTCATGTTCGCCCGATGAAGAATGTCCCGAGCGTATTGGGTTTGCCCGAGGAAAAGCGAGTTGCCTTGTCGAGTAACTGTGATACCGAGGAAGTGATGAAGCAGGCCCAAATCGGACATGGCAAATTCTTGTGAAAGATTAGTGATGATCTGTTTTAGTAAAGGCACGTGACTGGCAGTGAGCACAATGTCATCCACATAGAGTAATAAGTAGGCCATCTGGTCACCGTTATGATAGATAAAGAGCGAGGTGTCACACAAACTGCGGCGAAACCCGAGGGTGGTTAGAAAGTCTGAAAATCTGGAGTACCATGCACGTGGAGCCTGTTTGAGGCCGTATAGCGACTTCTGTAACCGACACACATGATTGGGATAGGCCGGGTTGACAAAACCCGGTGGTTGTTGCATGAACACGGTTTCTTGAAGGGTGCCATGGAGAAAAGCATTTTTGACGTCTAGCTGATGAATGGGCCATGATCTAGAGATGGCTAGAGACAAAACTGTGCGTATAGTAGCGGGTTTAATCACCGGACTAAACGTTTCCATGCAGTCGACGCCGACAGTTTGTGACTTACCATATCAAACAAGTCGTGCTTTGTATCTGTCTAGCGAACCATCTGCTTTAAATTTATGGCGAAAGAGCCAAAGAGCACGGATAACCGGCTGATCCGTCGGTCGAGGAACGAGCACCCAAGTATTATTAGCCTGCAAAGCACTAAATTCATCATTCATGGCCGTTAACCAGTTAGGGTCCGAGAAAGCTTTTGTATAAGAGGTAGGTATGGGCGAGATGTTGGTTGACGTGGCGAAAAGGTAGCGGGGGTTTGGTTTGAGTACCCCGTCTTTCGCACGTGTTTGCATGGGGTGAGTGTTGGTAGGAGGAGGGGCGATAGGCGAGTGGAGGGTTGTGGGGGGGGGGGATTCGGCCGATGATGGGGAAGGCGATTGGGGGCCCGTTGGGAATGTAGAAGGTGGGATGGGAGTGGTCGGTTGTTGGTCCGACGAGATGGGTGTAGGAGAAGGAGGGCATCGTGGTTGGGTGTTTGGGATGTTGGTGGTGGGGAAAGACGTATGATCGAGAAGTATGGGATCATCGTCGAGGAAGGTGTAGTTTTCTTTAGGTGGGGTGGCATGAAAGGGAAATGTGTTTTCATCGAATGTGACGTGACGGGAAAGATGCACACGACCCGTTTGGAGATCGTAGCATCGGTACCCGCGAAAATCGGATGGATAGCCGAGGAAAACACATTGGGTGGATCTTGGTGATAATTTGTGAGGTTGTGTGGCCGACATGTTTGGGTAGCATGCGCACCCGAACACACGAAGGTGATCGTATGTAGGGTGGCGACGGTATAGGGCATAAGCGGGGGTGTTATAGGCAAGTTTTTTTGTGGGAAGGATGTTGTGGAGATAGGTAGCCGTGTGAAGGGCTTCCACCCAAAACGTGGGTGGAAGACGGGAATGCACGAGGAGTGCACGGATGACGTCGTTGAGACGACGAATCATGCGTTCAGATTTCCCGTTTTGCTGAGACGTTTGTGGACAAGAAAATCGAAAAATGAGTCCCTGTTGTTGAGCAAAGTTTTTGAAATTGTTGTTGTCAAATTCGCCCCCCAAATCGCACTGAAAGGTTTTAATGGATGAATGGAACTGGGTTTGAATTAATTTGTGAAATTTTGTGAAATTGGCAAAGGTCTCGGATTTAAATTTAAGGGGATAAATCCAAACAAAATTTGTGAAATTGTCAATTAACACCATGTAATATTTGTAACCAGAATTACTAAGAACAGGAGAAGTCCACAAATCACAATGCACTAAATCAAACGGTTTAAAAGTAGTAGACATAGAATCTGAAAAAGGTAAACGTTTGCTATTTGAAACTTGACAAGAGTTACAAAGCAACGAATCAACAGTTTTATTATGCTTGAAAGAAATAAAACGACTAAGATAGTGAAGCACGTTCGCGCCGGGGTGTCCGAGACGATCATGCCAAGGTGTGGAGGCGGAAGCTGTAAGCAAAGTTGTAACAGGTGGTGTGAATGGGTAAAGGTCGCCACTGCTATTGTGGCGGGAAAGCAGGTGCCCATCCTTGAGGTCCTTTAAAGAAAAACCAAAGGGGTCAAATTCGATAGAAACTTGATTATCAATGGTGAATTTACGAACATAAAGTAAATCTTTTATGACCGAGGGCGAGTGGATTATATGGTTGAGATGGTAGGTTTTGTTGGGTGTGTTACAAAAACCGTTTCCCGAACCGTTAACCGGTAATTTTTGGCCATTACCGACAAAAATAGGGCTTACGGGTAATAAACTTGGAGTCGTAATTTTACCTGGGTCCGAGGTGATGTGAGAGGATGCTCCCGAATCCATGTACCATTGTTGATCATTGGGATTCAGACTCAAGGCAGACATTGCAGTTCCGATGTCCGCAGGTGATAAAGCATTGAGCGACGGCTGTTGGTACCCAAAACCGGGAGGGGCCTGCATAGGTGTTGGAGACATGTGAGTCAGGTGGGCCTGTTGGTTCCCGTATTGAGCCTGTTGAAAAGGTTGGGATGGGAATGGAGTGGGCGGCGGTGTCCAGGGGTTATATTGGGCGTGAGGCCCATTTGAAAATTGTTGCGCAGGTCGTGGGCCGTGGGCATTGGTACCGCCGGAACTCCACTGATGTTGATTGTGTTGATTGTGAGATCTACCCCCTCCTCGGCCAGAAAACCTACCGCCTCGTCCCCTGCCGCGTGCGGCTTTGGCAGGGTCGTAGTTGTTGCCACGATATCCGTTCGGGTAGGGAGAACAATTGTTGTCGGGGCTCTCTGTAAAGGTGTTGCCTTTGGTGTGATTGGTGGAGGCGGCGAAATGAACAAGGGCCGTGTCACGGTTGGAATTGGATCGAGCCGCCTGTCGTTGTTGTTCGGCTTCGACCATGCCCCTAGCAACATCCCATGTAGGGCATTGTTGATTGATAATAGCACCGATAGTGTCGTATTCAACAGGGAGACCACGAACCATTTGAATAACGAGGCGACTTTCGGAGACCAGTTGATCGATATCGCCAAGTTGTCGAGCAATATCTTTCAACGTTTGACAATAGTCATCAAACGATGCGGACACCGTAAGGGTTGCGTTCGTGAATTTCTGTTCCAATGTCGCCGCCCGGGCATGTTTGTTGTTGATGAAGATCTCCTGGATTTGAATCCATGCTTGTCGTGACGTGGTGTTGTCGTCAAGGATACGGTTGAGGATTTCGTCCGACACCGTGCTGTAGATCCATTGGAGGATGAGAGCATCCAATTCGAGCCAACTGTCATATGCCGGATCTTCTTGTGACGGTGTCTTGGTACCGTCTATATGGTGGAGAAGTTTGTAAATCTTGAGATGGTTCTTGAATAATTTAACCCAATTGGAATACGGGGTTTTTGTGCCATCTAAAACACGTATTTTCTGATGAACATTGGTGGCGGTGAGTGCGGGGTGAAGGTGTGGTTTTTCGGGGTTGTCATCGGTTTCGCCGGCCATGGGGAGGAAGTCGTCGCCGGCGATAATTAAGAGAAAAAGGAAAGGATATTGGCTCTGGAGAGAGCCAAGGTATTATATGCTCTCCTTAGCCGAAGAAGAGCTCTTGTCCCGACCCGCTCTTTGAATTCTTCGATTTTTTATTGACTTCATCCGTTTATTCATTCAACGCACAGTCACAAATGAGACAGAAGGACTTCCAGATTTCAAAGTAGCACGATCTAATTCAAAAATTTCCCCCAATTGAGCGCGTCTAGCATATTTTTTCTGTCCCTCTCTTACCTTCTAAGGAAGGGGCACGGAAGTTCGACGCAGAGCTTTTTGGCAAAACTTTGATAATTGATTTTCTTGATCTTGAAATACACAATATATAATAATCCTAGCCCACTAATTTAGGAACATACACAATAAAATAATCAATCAAATAAATTCAAATAAATGCATGCAATCTTATCCTTTAATAGGCGGTACTCCACTTTAGGGTAAGGAGGGTAGAAAAGAGAAAAGCTGATGTGACACTGAGGTGACAATTGGGTTCAGTGGATTCATTGGGTAGCGGTACTCATGGTCTAAGAGGGGATGAAAGAGCCAAAGAAGAGGGTCGAAAAGGACCAATCAACACATGACATATGGACACATTAGCAAACTTAATTTTATTCTGTGAGATATCACGTGCTCCCATTTTCTATTTTTTCATCTTTTAATATAAGTTTTTTGGTTATATATATATAGAGTAAACTACGATTTTCGTCCATGTGGTTTGATGCTTATAACGGTTTTCGTCTCTATAGTTTAAAAACTGCTTTTTTCATCCTAGTGGTTTCCAATTGCTTCTATTTTCGTCCTTGCATCTAACCATGTTAAGTTTAGCCGTTAAAAACTCTTTGGGAAATTACATATTTAGTTCTTGTGATATGTAAAATTTTAAATTGCTCCCATTTTCTTTATTATATTTTATAACTATATATATGCATATATAACAAATATATATAAATATATATATTTTTAAGTTAAATATCAAGAAAAATCGATTAATTAACAAACGATAAAGCTTAAATGAAAATATGGAATTATGAGAGTAAAGTGCATTTAATAAAAACAATTGGTTGTATAAAATACAACTAATTTTTTTCTCAAATAATATTAAACTTATTTATATGATAATTTAAAATAAATAAAAAGATTAAGTAACTCAATGAATAAAAAACTAGTAATTTTGAGATATTTCAATATAAAACTTAGAAAAACAAATATCAATAATTTTAGTTTAATAGTTTCAATTATTATATTACTAAGCTATGATTAACAGTAAATGATATCTTTTTTTTAAGTTAAATAAAAATTAAAAATAAAAGTATAACTAATATAATAAATGAAATTATTAAATTAAAATTATCGATAAGTAAATGATCTTTTTTTCTTCTTCAAAGTTTTAAGTTGAAATCTCTTAAAATTAATAGTTTTTTATTTTCTTGATCTACTTAGGATTTTTATTTTATTTCAAATGACCGTATGAAGAAGTTTAATTAATACAATTCGAGAAAAAAAATGTTTTTTATACCAACTTTTTGTTGTTTTTCTTAAATACACTTTATTTTCACTATTCCGTATTTTCATTTAAACTTTTTTTTCTATTAATTAATCAAATTTGTTTAATATTTAAATTAAAACACACACACACACACACACACACATATATATATATATATATGTGTGTGTGTGTGTGTGTGTGTTATATGTATATATATGTAGAAAAAATGTAATAGAGAAAGAAAAGGTAAAAAGAATACAATATATATAAATGCCAAATTTATAGTTTACTAATATTTAAATGAAATTTAAGGATAAATATTTATAGATGTGTGTGTATGTTTTCATTTAAACTTTATCTATTGTTACTTAATCAAAAAAATTATATTTAAATTAAATTAAATTATATATATATATATATATATATATATATATTTGTTATATATGAATTATAAAATATAATAAAGAAAATGGAAGCAATTTAAAAATTTACATACCACAAGGACTAAATATGTAATTTTCCAAAGAGTTTTTAACGGCTAAACTAACAGAGTTAGATGCAAGGACGAAAATAGAGGTAATTGGAAATCACCAGGATGAAAAAGCAGTTTTTAAACCACAAGGACGAAAACCGTTATAAACATCAAACCACAGGGACGAGAATCGTAGTTTACTCATATATATATATATATATATATATATATATATATATATATATATATGTGTGGAGGTTCAAGGAAAAACCTCAAAAAATGAAAAACTGAAGAACACCCTAATAACCCTTCATCTACACGGTATGCACTTGTGCATACAAGTAAGTTAAGTTGATTTTTGTTTTATGCAGAAGTGCATCATGCATTTGTGCATATATGCACGTGTGCATGTTACAAATTACCTGTATGCACAAGTGCATACCGTCCAGATGGAGGGCTACCAAAGTGTTCCTTTGTTTTCCGTTTTTTGAGATTTTCTCCTGAACCTGACCCTATATATATATATATATGTATATATAGAGGCTCTGTAAAATGCAAACCTTGCATTTGTTATACACCTTACAAACTACAGTGTGCATATGTGCAGAACCAGTGTGCATATATAAACAATGTGCATATGCATACGTGCAAGAATATACATATAATGAATATACATTCATATGGGATAATGCATATATGCATCTCAGATTATGCATACATGCAAATTGGTTTGTAAGGGGTGCAACAAATACATGGTTTGTATTTGATTTGTACCCTATTGATAACGCCACTTTTTGGCGTTATTTTCGGTTCTCAAACCAACAAGATTGGCTTGTATTCAAGTAAAAAGGCGTGTATTTTACGGTTTATCTAGTGATTTACACAGGTTATCTAAAAGGCGGCATTCCTCGGAAAAAGAAGCTAAAAAGAGCCCAAAACGAGTCAAAACGAAGCCTAACGGGAGCCCAAAAGCCAAGCCCAAGACCCGCGACCGAACCAGGACCCGACCCGCGAACCAGAAAACAACCCACGTTGCAAAATTGACACGCGCGACTTACCACGCGACTTGCAAGTCGCGTGGCAAGTGGCGTAACCCACTATTTCGCGAAAATCAGTATTTTAAGTCGGGATTTAGGTCACTTTTTCGGTATCCAGTTTTCGGCAGACGATCCAGATTTCAGACAGATCCAGATTAGTGAAAACCCCGTGTCAAGTTTTTGGCGCCGTTGCCGGGGAACTAGTTGTAGCTAATAGCACTACCGTCTATAAGCATTATTAGATTGGACACTTTTTATTTCGTTGTTTCATTCTGTCACTTCCAGTTTCTGGATCACTAATCTTGCTTACTTTTTTTTCAGGCACTAATTGGTTTATGCCAAGGACAGCCCGAGGGAAGGGAATCGAACAATTTGATCCGGAGATCGAAAGAACCGCTCGTCGGCTGCGCAAGGAAGCTAAAGCTAAGAGGAATTTGAAATTCGAGATGTCCGACGACGAGAGACCACCTCGCCGCAACAATCCACCACCACCTCCGGAAAGAGTTCCAATGCGGTCATTCGCCGATCCGAATGTGGCGGCCGCACGGATAGGCATCCAAGGGCCCACTACCGGGGCGAACTATTTTGAGCTTAAACCGAGCACCATCGTGATGGTGCAACAGAACCAATACGGAGGGACGCCAACCGAGGATCCTCACGCACATCTTCGTGCATTCGAGAGGATCTGCAACACGTTTAAGATCAATGGCATGAGTGAAGACGCCATCAAACTGCGACTATTCGGATTCTCACTTAAAGGCCGAGCCGAGACATGGACCGAGAGCATCCAACCAGATTCAATCACTACTTGGGCACAGTTGAAAGCAGCCTTCCTCCAGAAGTTTTTCCCACCTAGTCGGACCGCCCAACTAATGGCGGAGATCACCCATTTTGCTCAATGGGATCAAGAAACGCTTTATGAGGCATGGGAACGTTACAAGGACATGATCAAGAAATGTCCTTATCATGGGCTACAAGGCTGGGTCATCATCCAGACCTTCTTTAGTGGGCTCCACCCACAATTCAAGAATGATATCACTGTTGCCGCGGGTGGAGCATTGATGGATAGATCGTACGAGGAAGCGTGCGAGCTGATTGAAAACTTGGCTGAACATAGTTTTTCTACACCGAGGTCAGCCGTTAGAAGAGTGGCAAGTATTCAAGAGTCAGAAGAGATGAACGAACTGAAGGCTCAGCTAGCCTTTATCACGAATCACCTAAAGGGAAGTACTCCACAAGAGCCTGATCAAGTCCAGTTCGTGCAAAACCGGAACCAGCCGAGAAATGATCCTTTCTCGAACACTTACAACGAGGGATGGAAAAAGCATCCCAATCTTTCGTGGAATCAGCCCGGTCAACCACAACCAGGTAATTTTTCTAACTCTTCCAATTCATTTAATACTAACAGTGTGTACCGCCCTCCAGGTTTTCAGCAAAGGAACGAGGGACCATCCGGGGAGAAGAAGCCAGGATTAGAAGATATGATGATGAAGTTTATGGCGAAGATGGATAACACGGTCGGAGAATTGGCGAGCACGGTCAACACGGTCAAGGCAGCAACCGAACAAAACACCGCCTCCATCAAGATCTTGGAGAGGCAAATGGGACAGATTTCGGAAGCTTTACATAACCGACCCTCCGGAACATTCCCGAGCATGCCGGAAAGAAAGAACCGAGAAGATTGCAATGCCATTTTTCTGAGAAGTGGCAAGGAGTTGATTAAAGATCTGGTAAGCAAGACCTCACCAAAGGAAGCCGATAAAGAGTTCGAGATGGTAAATCTGGAGGAGTTAGAGGCTGATAAAGAGTTTGAGATGAAAGAGAAACCGGAAGATGAAGAGCCCAAGAAGAGTGAGCCGACCATCCCGAAGCAACCACCGGTCAAGCCAGTGATACCCAAAGTGCCATATCCAAACAGACTGAAAGCAAACAAGGACGATGTTAATTTTTATAAGTTTATCGATGTATTTAAAAAGCTAACAATTAATATCCCGTTTGCAGATGCATTGGCACAAATGCCCTCTTACATGAAATTCATGAAAGAGATCCTATCAAAGAAGAGGGCACTTGATCATCAAGCCACCGTTGCACTCACTGAAGAGTGCAGCACGATCATCCAAAACAAACTTCCCCCAAAGCTTAAAGATCCAGGGAGTTTTTCAATTCCTATTCAAATTGGGAATTTTTCTTTTAATAAAGTGTTGTGTGATTTAGGGGCGAGTATTAACTTAATGCCATTACATGTTTTCAGGAAACTCGGCTTGGGTGAGGTGAGCCCAACATTCATGACGCTGAAGCTCGCGGATCGATCAATTGTGTACCCATACGGAGTAATAGAAGATGTGCTCATAAAGGTGGGAAAGTTCTACTTTCCGGTAGATTTTGTGGTGCTGGATATCGACGACGACATAGAAGTCCCGTTGATATTGGGAAGATCGTTTCTGGCAACAAGTAGAGCTCTCATCGACGTGGAGGAAGGAGAGGTGACTTAGCGGGTCGGCGGCGAGAAAGTGATCTTTAAAATGTTTGAGAAGGCGAGAGGTCAAGGTGAAGAAGAATCTGGAGCTGGCCATGAAAGGCCAATTGTGAAAGAGTCCGCGGGAAATCGCAAGTGTGGGCGATCCAAATCCACGGATACCGAACCGAGTTGAAACCGCATAGTCGTGCCACGACTTTAAATAAGGCGCTGGGTGGGAGGCAACCCACCAAGGTTTGTTTTCGTTTATTAATTTGTATCTTTTGTGTGTTTTAATTCCGGAAAAACCATAAAAATCGAAAAAATTGAAAAATCAAAAATAGTGGAACAGGGACATACGCGACTTGCCACGCGGTTTGCATACCACGTGGTAAGCCGCGGGACACTCTGTTTGGTTTCTGAAACAGTGAGTTACGCGGGATGTTACACGGCTTGCAAGCCACGCAGCAAACCGCGGGTGTCCTCTGTTCATTTTTTTCGTGCAGTTTTTTGTTTCCTTTCTTGCTTTGTGTGTTTCCTGTTTCTGTTTGTGTCTCCCCCTTGTTTAGGATTCTTCCCTCCGTCGCCTCCTCTAAGTGCTCAACCAATCAAGAATCCTCTGGCTGGGCAAAACAGGTACGTTCTAAACCTTGCTATTAATGAGTGGTGTATGATGCGTGTTTTAATTTAGTCACACGAGATGCAACAAACCTAAGTTTCACTTAGGTTTGGGGTGCCTCATTTTTTTCAACATCTCTACACACTCACATTAGACCCTGTGCAAACCTCGGTTTTACCGAGGTTTGGGGTTGGCTTTTAGTTGGCAAACCTAGGCCACGGCCTAGGTTTGGGGTGCCCAGTTTAGAAACTTTGGAGTTCTTTGTGCTTGCTGTGTAATGTTTTACCCGTCCTTTCTATACCTGTAATAACTGCACAACGATTGAGTCGCATCACCGACGACTTTGCTTGCACATTGGGGACAGTGTGTGGGTAAGGTTTGGGTTGCCCAATCAGGCCCAAGTTATGCACGTAGATTTCCTACATTTCTGAGTGTCTAGATCAAAGTAGCTAAAATCGTTGTTTTGAATGATTGAGACCGACCATTGTGGGAAGAATCTTGTGATAGTGACGTGAACGTTAGGGAAGGACCGGGAAAGGACATGACTAGGGACATTAGTGGAGACCACCCGATAGTGAGTTTTGAGCCTAATAAGACGTTTTTCATTTCGAGGGATTCATACACGTAATTCTTATACACTTTTCGAATTCCTTGTCGTGAATGTAGAATGATCTCGCTACATTATTGCATTGAGTAGCAAAAGACAAACATCGGGATATTAGGTAAGGGTATAGTAGACCATACCGTGTGGACCTTAAGAAATGATTCCAGGCATTGTGTGTCTTGTTTTAACCCGTTTCAGCTATCGTTCTCCCTTTTACCCTTAGTGTGTACCCATAGCCCAGTTGAAGCCAAACACTCACCTTTAATTCTTTCTAAACCCATCATTCGACCTTAGCCAAAAGCCTTAGCCAACCCTATCCGAAAGTGTGTCAATCGGAAGCAGTAATGAACTAATAGAGATAGAGCAGAAAAGAAAGAATTCCAGCCATTCATGAGAATAAAACGGGTCAATGTAACCCGAAAAATAGAAAAGAGGACCAATGAAGTCCCAAAAAAAAACAAAAAAAAACAAAAAAAAAACAAAAAAAAATGATAAAAATATACAGTTATTTAGATAATAGTTAGAGCTGCAAAATAAGAGAGTCAAAGCGACTCCAATAGTGACGAAAAGGGCCAAGTAAGCGAATGTAAAGAAACGAGAGTTCAGGAATTGCCAATGATTGACCCACCGAGGATTGTTGATCCTTTTTACCCGTCGTTTCTTAGCCTTAACCTTAGCCCCAGTACAACCCGTGTAAAGACTTGGATGATCTTTTGGAAAATGTGATTATGGTTTACGACTACCTTTACTGATATTCCCTGTCTTGCTATTTGATTCTTTCTGAGATCAAAATTTTGGACATTTGTGCGTCTTTCCTTAGAGTTGTCATGACATTTACGTATTCTTGCACATAACCTCCTTAAACATGACAACACGAGCGATAACCTAGGTTCGAGTGCAAAGAGAGTATCCCGTGAGGTAGGGTCGAGGCGAAATGTTTTCCCTAGCATGTCTGGACTTAGTCTAATCCTAATTTAATCGGAACTATCACGAGTTCAACTCCCAATAGAAGGTCATAGATCGGACAAATTAAAGAATGAGGCGAGAGTGAGATAGATATTCACGGGTATGGGAAATCACCGATGCATCACTTGGTACCGATTGGAATTGTGCAGTCATTACTAAATTCACTATGTGCTTTGATTCTATTTTTTATCGCTAATTTGCTTGGGGACAAGCAACGCTCGGTTTGGGGTTGTTGATAACGCCACTTTTTGGCGTTATTTTCGGTTCTCAAACCAACGAGATTGGCTTGTATTCAAGTAAAAAGGCGTGTATTTTACGGTTTATCTAGTGATTTACACAGGTTATCTAAAAGGCGGCATTCCTCGGAAAAAGAAGCTAAAAAGAGCCCAAAACGAGTCAAAACGAAGCCTAACGGGAGCCCAAAAGCCAAGCCCAAGACCCGCGACCGAACCAGGACCCGACCCGCGAACCAGAAAACAACCCACGTTGCAAAATTGACACGCGCGACTTACCACGCGACTTGTAAGTCGCGTGGCAAGTGGCGTAACCCAATGTTTCGCGAAAATCAGTATTTTAAGTCGGGATTTAGGTCACTTTTTCGGTATCCAGTTTTCGGCAGACGATCCAGAGCAGTCTTGGGGCGATTTCGGGCGATTTTTCGGAGTCATCGAGGTCACGTTAGAGAGCCGATCCCGAGTACATTCAAGATGGAACGTAGAGACGAACAGGAGAGGGAGTTTTCATCACTTGTTATCACGTTTTTCACCTTTCGCATTTGATCATGTTTATCTTCGTTTTTGAATACTTTTCTCCTTTGTTTGAATCCACCACCGACATGAACTAACCGGTTCGTGTTGGGGGTTGGAATGATTTCGGTTTTTAAGCATGTAACGAATTGACTCGAACGTTTATCAAGTCTTCCTTATTAAATGAAGCATGTGGTTTTGTTGTTAATGCTTATGTACTCTTGGCCAGTTTACAATTGATTTGTTGATTAGTAATTAAGTTTGTGAGAATTAACTACTATATAGAATTAGGAATTGCATACCTAAAGCCCAAAACGGTGATAGAGATATACCAAGTAAGCTTTAGTCCCATTTAAACCGTTAGGTTGACATCGAGAGATAAAATCTAGCCAATTTAACTTAAATCGAGTGCTTAATGTGTTTTGGAATCCAGAAGTGAGATCGAGAGATTGAACTAATCCTTTTCAAAATAAAATCCGTTGTTATTCGAAAGAAAACGACGGTGATTTTAAAAGATTTGTGAATCATTTAGGGGATTAACTGGTAACTGTTTGAGTTGATTGTGTGCATGTGTAAAACCTGAGGATTTCCAACCCTCAACTTTTCTCTCTATCGAAGTTCCTAAATTGTTCTTTGCTTTGTTTGCGTTTAAGTTGTGATTTGCTAGAATTTAGTTTAAAACCCATCTTCCAAATTCGACAGTCCAGTTAATAAAGCTTATAGTAATTGTGATACTTAGTTCCTAGTTCCCCGTGATTCGATACTCGTACTTCTAAAGTACTATTACTTAACTTCGACCCGTACACTTGCGGTAAGATCCTCGGGGTGTGAAAACCCCGTGTCACATATATATATATATAGGGCCAGGTTCAAGGGAAAACCTCAAAAAACGGAAAACTAAAGAACACCCTAGGAGCCCTTCATCTGGACAGTATACACTTGTGCATACAAGTTATTTGTAACATGCATTTGTGCATATATGCACAAATGCCTAATGCACTTGTGCATAAAACCAAAAAGTCAACTATTTACCTGTATGCACAAGTGCATACCATCCAGATGAAGGGCTCCTAGAGTGTTCTTCAGTTTTCCGTTTTTTTTGAGGTTTTCCCTTGAACCTCCCTCTCTCTCTTTACATATATATATAGGGGTTAAATCATGTGAGAACAAAAAAAAAGATTGAGTATCGTGAGAACTGATCTAAGCCGTAATCTGGTTTCGATCCTATGGTTTTAATTACAAGTTGTTTCACCATATAAAAAGGGCATAATCGTCATTTTTGTAGCAGAGATTCAACAAATGAAAAACATACCATTTCACCTCATGAAATAAAAACAAAATTTTCGTAAATATGATATTTCACCTAATGAATCCAAACATAATATTCATATATATGTTATTTCACCAAATAAAACCAAACACTAATGTTATTTCACCACATAAAACCAAACACTAATGTTATTTCACCACATGAAACCAAACACTATATGTTATTTCACCACATGAAACCAAACACTATATTTTATTTCACCACATGAAACCAACACAATATGTTATTTCACTTCATGAAATAAAACATATTTTTCTTATAGATCAAAACACTAAATCAAAATCATACAAACCTAAATGATTTCGAACAAACAAAATCCTATAAAAAAATGGGTTTAACTTCGTGATGGTTCTATCTAGCAACAACCAAACAACAGATCATGGTGCATCACATTTGATAACGGTCTTAACAACAGATCATGGTGCATCACATTTGATAACGGTCTTTGTATGTTTAGATGATGTAAAGGGTGGAGATGTTAGGGTTAGGAGTTTGGTTCGAGATGAAGAAGATGACAAATCACAGTGGAAAAATCACATCAGATCGTCCTTGTGAATCACAATTTCTTTGTTTCTGGGCTTCATCATTGAAAACCCAACACTATCACATTTCGTCATTGTGCATCACCATTTCACGGTTTTTACGACATGGTTCTCGTCCGTACGCATCACTTTTTCATTTATGATGAAGATGGGAGAGGGAAAAGGGGGAGGCCGTCGGGAGGGTGCAATCGGAGTCTTGATCGGATTGTTGTTGGAGTGTGGAGGAAGGGGAAATGGTGAGAAAGAGTAGGAGGATGATAACGGTGGTGGTTGTGGTGGCGAACGGCGGAGATCTGGAAGACGGGTGAAGTAATCGTTCCTATAGTCACAGACAACAAGAGCATCAAGAGGAAGAACAGAGGAAAAAGAAGTGGGTTTTGCAGGTGGTGGTTTTCAATAATGTCAAAGAAGTGGGTTTTGTAGGATCTTTGCTAACAAAACGAAGTCAAAGAAGGTGGGCTATAATAAAAGCCCTAATATACCCTTCCATTTTTAAATTAATTGTGAGATTAGACACAACTTTCACTAATATTACAAAAATGCCACCATGTTTAATAACCCTTGATTAAAACTCTTTAACTATTGAGATTAGTCCCCATGGTTCCTAACCTTTTTACGGTTCTCATTTGATTACCGTCTTATATATATATATATATATATATATATATATATATATATATATAATATGAGGGATAATTTTTTGTAAACCATCATTTTCATGTAAACCGTGTAAACCGTCGATTTCATTGTTTTTTTTATGAAATTGTTTTATATAATTCATTTCTTGATAAAATTATTTTATATATTTGTATTTTTATGTGAAAACGAAAATATATGAAACAGTTTCATAAGAATAAAAAATACATAAAAGTACAAATATATGAAACGATTTCATCAAGAAATGAATGATATGACTCAATTTCATCAAAATAAACAATTTCACAAAAAGAAACCTATGAAATCAACGGTTTACACGAAAATGATGGTTTACAAAAGAAGGGGTCTCTATATAATATATTATGTACATTAAATTTAGAAGTAAGTGATGTTACAAATGTAAAAGTAACAAAAACATTGTCAAATGAAGAACAATCTGAAAATCATATTTTAGTTTGGAACTCGCTTGTGAATTTGCCATAAGATAATGCCAATCCATTGTCACCGGGATGTACCGTGGCTGGTACATTTTCTACAACATTGCCCTGCCACAATGCCATTGGACAATGTAGCCCCAACCGTACCGAGAGTTTTTAGACCATTTCCCGATCATTCCTCGACCGTTCTTCTGACCGTTCCTCGATTGTTTTTTCAATCGTTATATAGAACGACAAACAATTTATTATAAAAACCCACTGTGTACAAGAAGAAACAAGAAGGCAAGCTTTATTGTAGTAATCGGGTTCATTTTGTAAATAGGTGAAATTAGTGGGTGTGGTGTGAAGAGTGAAAGTTGAGGGGCTTGAATGCAATTAGAAGGGACTAGGGTTAAAACCCCTAAAACCCTCATTCTTTCCTTATCAGAAAAGGTGCGGCTAGGTGTTTGTGTGTGTGAAGAAGGAGCTTGATGATTTGGGAAAGAGAGCATGTAATTGGAAAGCTTGAAGTGAGAAATCTTCATCTACAACAAGGTAATTTCATTCCTCTAACCTCTTTTAGATTTATGAGGGTTTGGGTTTCTGTTTTGGGAGAAATGTGTTATTATCGATAACCCCAGTGTTGGGGTTGAGATTTCCGGTGTGATTCAACAACTAATCAGTGTGGGGATCAATTAGAGTTGTTGGCTTAATCATCTAAAGACTCAAATTTCATCTCTAATGGTTGATGATAGGATTAGAGGGGTTTTTGGTTGTGTTATGGTGTATCTGTGCATGTTCGGATAAGTCACCAGGAGGTTTTCTGAATCAGAGGAGTTCCGGAAGTTATCGGAATTCGACTAGCTGTCCGGAAGTCGGAATCCGAAAGTTGGAATCCGGAAGTCAGTACCGAAAATTGGTACCGGAGAAAAAGTAAGAGTTCGGGAAAGTCCGGATCATAAAAGGGAGGGGGGGGGGGATCCAGAAGGCAGTGTCCGGGACTTTGTACTGTCAAAGTGTTTTAGGGAGTGTCTCGTGAGTTTTGGCTCTGAGCGAATTATGGAGTGTCTTATTCACTCTTGCATGTCGGGTTATTATGTAGGTGTGCGGTTAGAGTGAAGTTTTCTCAAGTGAGGATGTATTAGCGTGGACGTCAGGTGAGTCTTTCTAAACTGAAGCTTTATCGATACTCGAATTTATTACTTGTACCGACATATTGAATTGCATGATTTACGTTGTTTTAAATATGCATGATAAAGGTGTGTAAATTATATTGCGGGTATGTGCGGGGCGGGGCATGTGATGACTTAATATGGATATATGGGGATTATGTCCCATTCATGATATATGAATTTGTTCATATGTTCACTAAGGGCAGGTGTGTGCCCTAACACGTAGTCACAAGTGTGTACGTGACCAAAGCGTGAGCCATCAATATGTGTTTTGTGTGTACTTAAACTGCTATAGGTGTGACTGTTTATAAATGCTTATAAACTCTCTTTAGTTGATAATCGTGGCGTGGTGTTGGTAGCAAGAGGGATCTCACTAGATCTCATGGTCTAACCCTTGTTTTTCAAACTAAAACCTTTTCAGGTAAGCAGGTAGTCGAGGGATCGTTTAAAGGCAAGAGCAAGATGTGAGTTGGAGCATGTGTATAGAAGGATTAGAAGGCTTTCCTTTATTGTTTAGTTAGGTTTCTCAACTGTGATTAGGGTTATTTCTGCAAACCCCGATTTTGTAATCTCGAAGGTGTGACTTGTTGGGGCCGTTTTGGCGTTTTTATTTAAAGTAGCAGCTTTTGGCAGGTTTGTTTGTGTGGGTTGTTACAGTTGGTATCAGAGCCAGGTTGAAGGGATTTAGGTGATCGGATGGGCCGAAACTTAAACTGTGGAGTAGGAGGACACAACTGAGATACAGGAAGCCTTTAGGGAAGACCTTGATCACCGAGAATTCAGGACGATGGTAGTGAGGACTATCATGTAAGGTAAATTCAAATCACACCTGGTCGATGTCATTATGAATTTGCAGGTGCATGGGTATGCTTGATTACTGTTCTTAAGATGATCGATGGAGGTGGTAGTGTGTAGAGAGTGGTGGTAGTGTGTAGAGAGTTCTAACCTTGCCATGATGGCAATGGTTTAGTGTGTTGTGCAAGATCGTTCATGGTGTAAATGATGACACCTTCTAGAAGGAGTTTTGTTTGAGTTGTGGGTGGCCGATGTGAGGTAGAACCTCTTGGGTTCATAAGGGAAGAATAACTGACTGGAGGTGAGCTCCTAAATTCTAATGATTCTTCGTTCTAGGAGTTTGCGATGTCGATGAATTGGGATCTTGAGAGTTTCAACTCAAGAATCGGGTAGCAGAGATGAGCTTTCTTACTCTCTAGTCAGTGGAAGAGTGGCAAGGGTGGTCGAGAAATGATAGACGTGTTGATTGGTAATATGAGGCAAGAATAGGATGAAAAAGGGCTATTGTTGGTTAACCTATTTGGGGTCGAAGTGAAGTCACACATTTTGTAAATCAGTAGCCAAGGTGGTAACTGTGTAGTTGGGACATACAAGTATGTAGGGAAGCACTGGTACCAAAGGTTGTTGCAAATGTGAGAAACATGACGGTTTGGTCGGAAGTAGGGCGCCGATGTTGAACTATTGTGAATATCAACAGTTGACCTTGCTAGAGCGAATAGCCTTCAATGTAAAATGAGACATGCATTGTATTTTCAAATAAGTTACATGAGTCCTTCATGTAAAAATATATGTGTGTGTGTGTTCCTTGTAAGTTTTTGGTTTTGAAAATGAGTTGGCGCGTGCAAGTGTGTGTTTGAAGGAAAAGATAAATTTATTTACGTTTTGTGATAAATTTTGAACCTGGAGAAATAGTGAATTATTTCACCTCTTTTACGAGTGAGTTATTCTTTGTTGTAGAAATCGTAAAAACATTTGATCGCATGGTTTTATAAGCAGAATCAGTATGAACACGTTGATGTCATATCAATGAGTGTGAGAGTTGACCGACTCTCTCAGTATGGGTGATTTTTCCGTATTTTTAAAATCGCATGAAAAGAGTTTTGGTGAATGCATTTTCGGTTGGTGGACAAGGTGGTGAGGTATCATGAGTAGCGTGTAAGCGATCCTCGAGATCGATGTGTGTGTGGCTATTCTTTATGGCGGTGTCGGGTCATGCATATCTAACCTTGTTTCACGGTGTATTTTCAAATGTGCAAAACGATTTAAATCATCGTGTCGTCATGCATGAAGGCTATGAACTCGCTAGGTAGTGAAAAATATCGTATTTAAGGATGAAGAAAGGTTTCGAGAATGGAAATGTGTGGTTGAGTCATCGACGGCCAATTCGTGACCTTGGTGTTCTTTTTTGGGAGGGCGGCGAATATCAGAAGTCTCAGTCTTTAACCTTAGTGATGCTTGTATTATGGTAGCATGTACTCTTGTTCAGTAACTTGAGGTGTGGTTGGCGACCGGGGGGGGGGGGGGGGGGTGTGTGTTCTGGATGAATTTCGAAGTGGGCAAGATACTTCTGAAAGTAGCTTGTTAATAAGTAGCGTTGTAGTATGACAATGAATGGTATCGGCGTGAAGCCGAAGTTTGAGGTGGTCTTGTATTTAGGCTAATTGTCAAGTAAGTCTTGTACATCAATCGTGTGAGGACTGTGGGGCATAAGGTTAGTTACGATGTGCGGGAAGAGGTAGATTCTATTGGGAATTCTCCTTTGTCGGAGACACCGTTAAAACATCATCATCATGTCTGCTGTTGATGTGGAAGTTAACGACTGTTGTTGATATCGTTGTCGGGGGGCTGGAAATGGAAAAGGTAACCCTGGTGTGATTATTTTGTCGGGATTATACACGAATATAAGAGGTCGGTTGGGGAAAGGTGTGTATCTGACAGGGTTCTGGACCGCCTTGTGAGTGTTACGAAAGTGGAGAATCGCTGGTTGGGTAAGTGATTTCCCTATGTGGTTGATGTTTCGTTTATGAATGAAGTAGTTAGCACAACTCGTGTGGGACACGTGGATTATGTTGGTCTGCAAGGGAGCGTCTTATCGTTTGGTTTATTTGAGCGTGTTTCGGGTAGATTCCGAAGAGCCGACGGGGGATAAAGACTCGATCGAGTGAAGTAGACGGTCATAATTGTGGTTCATCTAGATTGGAGAAAGACAAAGTTGTGAGATAACTATATTTCAATTCTATGTTGTGATTGGCATGGAGAAGGCAAGGCCTATTGCGTGTACAAATGACCGTGAGGATTTTTCCTCTAGTGTGATGTTGTGGTGTGGTGGTTGTGTGGATAAGTTAGTGATAACTTATGCATGGTAGACGTGCAAGTCATTGGTGTGGTAGTGAGTTGCTGTGAGGTTAAGTGGTGGGCCGGTATTTTTGGTTGATAGGCGGGTTTACACCCCCTTGACTAACCGCAAGTGTACGGTGTCGTCTCAAGTAGTACGTATGGAAGTATGAGTATCGAACCCAAAGGAACTAGGTGTTAAGTACAGCAATTACTGTATTAACTATTAACTGAACGGTCGAAAATTGATTTGGTTTGATTTTTGAAATACCTTGAATAGTAAAGCATATAAAAGTAAGGAAAGTAATTAATAGGAGTATTGAGAGAACGGATGGAGGATTGGAATCTGAATGACTCAATTAATGAGAATTCAAAGTCAATTATAATTGGTTATAACGATTAATGAATTGTAAAACCTAAACTCGTTGCACTTCTTCAAGCTGCACAGAGAATTAACTCAATTAGAGTTGCTTATCTTTCGATCTCACAATTAAATTAAGTTAAAGAGAAGGGTTTAGAACACAACACCGAAGGAATTGGTATATCTCTATCCAATTCCTATCGGTGGCTATTGAATCTGACCTCAATCTCGAGGTTTCTCTCGAACAACTCAAGAATTGTCAAATCATTTAACAAGTGATCAATTGGTTAAACGCATTAAGCACAATTTCAAAATCTTCATCCATCTATTAAAACCAAAATACAAATCATCCAAAGTCTACACCTATGAATCATCCATCATCCAACCCCCCAACATGTAGTTTAGCTCATATTGGGGGTGTGTAAAAGAAACCGAAAGATTACAAAAGAAGTAAAAGAATCCATAGTTCGAGAAGTTCTAAAGAAAAAGATAAATAACTCCCTGAGTAGAATCCCTTCCACTATCACGTACTCAATCGTCGTCTCTTTCCAATCGATCTCTCGTCACCTCTGTATTCACACTCTCAATCTGCTCCCAAAAATCGCCTCCCGACTTGCAGCCGCCCCCTCGTCTGAATGATAACCCTAAAAATGAGAAAGTAGGGATTTAAAACATAACTGGCACTTGGTGCTAGATCTGGCGCTACTTGGGTCGCGCCAAGGTCGCGCCACACACTGTCCACACGCTTTTGGAAGACTGCGCGCATCACGCCGTGGGTTGGGTTGCGCCATAGGTCGCGCCACCCTTTGGAGTCTTATTCTTCGCGCCACACACTGTCCATACTCTTTTGGAAGACCGTGCGCATCACACCGCGGGTTGGGTCGCGCCATAGGTCGCGCCACCCTTTGGAGTCTTATTCTTCAAGTACATCGCGCGCATTGCGCCGCAGGTCAGGTCGCGCCATGGGTCGCGCCACCCTTTGTTTGCTCAAACTTCGTCTTTTTCCAGATTTCAGGCTCTTTCTTCGAAAAATAAGCGATCCTCTTCGTTTCTCCACCAATCTGAATAACTGTACATCCTATAAAATACATTAGTAAACGTCACTATTTTACTTGAAAACGCCCAACAATCACTCGATTCGATAGTTAAAATAATGTCGAAAACTGACATTATCACAACCCCCAAACCGAGCGTTGCTTGTCCTCAAGCAAAATAGCGATAAAAACAATCAAAATCCAGAGCTATAACAAAATTCACACAAATGTGAAGTCGGTTGTGTCATTATGGATCCTTACACATCTTTGTCAACAAAAGGAATTAGCAGATTAATCATAATCCTTTACCGAAAAAACCCCCAGATTGTAAAGGTCAAAACACTAACTTTTTGAGAATAGAACTGGTCGGGACCACACTACATCAAATTCAACCTAAAGTCATGCATGATCAGGGAGGATTTCGCCTCGACCCTACCTCGCAGGACTCTCAATTCACTCGAGCCTTAGGTTGTCTCACATGTTGTCATTCAATTGGAGGTTATGTACAATAATACTCGAAATAATAGCATGAACAACGTAACAAGAAAGACGCACCAATGTCCAAGTAAAACGATCTCGGATGGAACCAACTAGCAAGACTAAGACTATCAGTGCCAATTTCATCTATCCTTATATTTTCCAAAAGATCATCCAGGTCTTTACAAGGGTTGTAATGGGGCTAGGCTATTGGCAAAGAAACGAAAGGTAATTTGGATCAAAAGTCCTCACAGTACTAGTGTACGAACAAATGGTTACCATTCCCTTTTTGTCTTTTGCCTTTCTCAATGTGTTCTCATCCCACTTCCCTTGGTTGAGTATGTCAACCTTATTTCCTTCTATGCACTAAAATCTTCCTTTTATTTATTTTTCTTCAGTGAACTGGCCACTTGGCCTTATTTCTTTCACTTTACACCCTTTTTTTCTTTTCTCTTTTCTCTTTTTATTTTTTATATATGACCCTTTTTGCATGACCCTTTTTGGTCATATCTCTCTTTCCGTACTCCCTTCTGATTTACATCTTTCTATTTCCCCCCTTTTTCATGCAACGTCTCATCCCACCTTTCGTAACCGGTACTTGTTTGGACAAAGGGTAGGATACTATAGAGGTTGGGGTTTAGTATCGGGGTTTAGAATCGACATAATCAGTGTTTTGCTGCAAAAATGGCTAAGGATCACTCAAAAAGAAGGGTGTACAAGATAAAACGCTCTATACTCACATTGCCTGGAGTCATTTCTCAAGATCTATACTCAGATAAGATGTTAGTGACACTAGATATCCCTATGGACGTCTTTGCTAATTGGTGCAATTCTATAGTGAGATCAACTATAGCCACGACAAGGAATTAGTGAAAAGTGTATCGAGTTCATGTATTTCCTCTCAGAATCAAAGCTAATTTGGCTCAATACCTTACGGGTGGTCTCCACTAATGTCCCTAATGCATACAATCTTTCGGGTCTCATTCAATGCTATATTAACCTTTACAACTTCATTCCTCAAAAAGCGGTGTTCTACTTACTACTAACGGTGAATCAGAAAGAAAATTCAATTATAACCATAATTCCGTTAGTTGCCTAAGATATGATAAAGATCATCAAATGATACCACCAACTACCACCCCAAACCTATCTACACATTGTCCCCAATGTGTAAAAATATCTATTACAATCATCCCAAATAAGTTGTGTGAATTATAATACAGTCATCCAAAATGAAAGAAAATCAAGGATCACAAAAGAAAAACGAAAGCAAACCGTCTTCACTCTTCACGGTTTCGTCGTCTGGATGATGAGCTCGCACCCGGTGGACGCCTCCTCGCTCTACGGGCTGCCGGCGGATTGGATGGACCTACTTCAGTCGGGGCCAGGGCCGGTTCACCTGTATACAACCTTCTCAGGTTGTCGAACCCCATCCTCATGTCTTCAAAACCTGTCCTCACCTCACGCTCGAGTGCCTCGAGACGCGCAATAAAGGACGCATCGGAACCAACATGATGGTAACCTTCATCTGCCCTGGGGTCATAATCCACATCATTGGCGTCCACATCATCGACTCCTTGGGGGATGTTCATCTCTTCGTTATCGATCGCTTCTTGACGGTCTAACCTCCGAGCGACTGTCACTTTGGCTCGATATGTAACTCGATCATACGAGGCGAATGGTGGGATAGTTAGTCCAACAGCAATCCCCGCATTCCTGCAAAATTGTGTTATTAAACACGGAAATGGAAGCACACCCGTACAATTTTCTGCTGGCGCGTCTATCATATGGAGTCGGATGATATGCCCGATGTCCAAAGGCATGTTGTGCTGGACGCAATACATGATCCGAGCCACGTACGAATTCAGGGTTGGATAATGTAAGGATGGTGTCAAACTCCCTTTCAGGAAGAGCAGCCATAAGCCCAGTTCCGGCTCCATCTCGTTCTTTTTAATCTCTGCCTCTCACACGACCCAATGTCCCTGACCATTCCGGCGGAGGGAAGACGCAATTACTGGACTATGCAGCTCATCCTGCTCCACCCCGGGAATGGGTGGTATCCCAAAAGTGGCACCTAGATCTTAGGGCCTCGGGACTCTATAATGCGCACATATGTCATCATTTGTCATTCTGATGGTTTGGCCTCGAACGATCACTGTTGAGAATTCCTCGAATGATGCTGGAACCATTGCAGCATAGAATTCTAATACTAGCTCTGGGTCATAAGGCTACGGGCTCTGGATGTAAGTCTGCCAACCCCTCTCTTCGGCGGTCTCTGGAGCTCGGGCGTTGGCAATTCCGTCTAGCCTCAACCCTCTTTCTGCCAAGATTGGTCGACGCGCAAATTTTCGCCTACGAGACTCATAGGATGGATTTCGTCTACGACTCCACCCCACCCTCTCTTCTTGACTCAAATTGTAGTAATGGAAAAATCGTCCCACAGCGTTGGGATCAGTGTGCACCATCTTTCTGCAAAGGAAAACAAGCTATTAGTATTTCACTAGATATTACATACACCCCAAACCTAAGCCTTGGATTAGGTTTGTTGCACAAATAGCATGCACTTACTTGAGCAGTAAAAGACACCCCAAACCTCGGTAAAACCGTGGTTTGTAATGGGGTGATGTGTGTGAAAACAAAACCGAAAGTTGTCACCCCAAACCTAAGTGAAACTTAGGTTTGTTTGGCCTTTCTGCCTAGTGAAAGCATATATCAATACCACACACAGGCACATCACAAGAATTACTTGGACCAATGATCTCATGACATGGCTTAATCATTAAGCACCTAAGCAAACAACATATTTCCACTACTCCTAGTAGTCCTGATTAGAACAAGGAAATGACACCAAAATCCCATGCATAGAAGATTCAACATTCTCAACAATTCCTCTCAACAGCATAGCTTAATCAATAAGCACTCATCACCCACAAGATTAAGACATTCTTGTACATCTACCACAAATGCCACATGCATTATCAATCAAGTTCAAGTTTAACACAATAACGAAGTTGACAGCTCAAACTTATACTAACATCCCCTAATACACATATTCAAGAGCAAAATCCCAAACCCACTTTTATTCCTCGATTAATACAAACAATCTAAGAAAAGAAGTTTCATGTAGATAATATAAACACAAATCATGCTCACTACTTCAATTTCGGATTATTCAACAAGTAGACAAGGAATTTCATGAAAACTTTCCTCCCATGGCTGCAATTTCGCTAGGAACAAAAACTAGGGTTAGAAACATACCTCTTTCTTGAATGTGGAAGGGATAAATGAAAGAATGGTAGAAATCGACCTCCAAACCTTGGTAATCGCACTTGAAAAATGTTGGACAGAGGGAAGAAGAGAGAAAACGGCGGAGGTTTATGCACTTAGGGTTTCAAAATGAAGACTGAAACTGAAATCCCCTTTTTATAGGTCTGCGCCTTCCGCGCGAGTTGCCGCGCTATTGGGGTCGCGACGCAAGGCGTGCGGGCTTCTGTTTCTTTTAAATTTCGCAAACGCCGCGCATTGGGCCGCTGGTTGTGTCGCGCCACAAGGTGCACGGGCCTCTGGGCTGTTTCATTCCGCGCTCTTTCTCCTGCGTGTGTACCCGCGCCATGTTGCTCTCCAGTAAGCCGCACGGGTTTCGCGCCAGTAGTAGTACCAGAAGGCGCGCCACCCACTATTCCTTCCTCTTTTTCGTCCCTTCCTCGCTTCTTCCGAAGATGTTTACTCACGAAGGTTTACTCCTCAGGGAATATGTTAGATCTGAAGTTTTGTCAATAAACCAAGTGTTGAAGATCTGATAAGAAGACTCAGATGTTCTGAGTAGAGAAGTCAGAGGTCTGACTGTGAAAGCTCAGAAGTATTGATAAGAGAAATCAGAAGTCTGGGAAGAAAAGTCAGATGTCTGAGTTAAGGAGTCAGAAGATCTGAGATGCGTTATCCGAAGAATGTTCAGAAGTTCTGAACTACCTGTTCAGAACTTATGACGAGATACTTTACTTAGTATTTTATAAACTAATTAGGACACGTGTTATGTTCTTATTAGTCTTTCTTATTTGTACTGTAGCTTTAAGATGTCCGTTGCAGTATAAATAGTAGTTAGCTCTTCGTTGCTAACTGATTGATTTTTACCGTATAACTTTGTATTCATTCTTTGTAATCTTTGAGATTCTCTCTCTCTTAGATCTGTAATTCTGTTCATCATTGAATACAATTGGGCTTGATAATACAAATTCTCAATTACTGGTTTCTACATTGATTGTAAGATAAGATCCTGAACTTACAATTGGTATCAGAGCTAATCAACAAACAAATTCGTTCAAGATTGTTATCGCGAAGATCGATTGATCAATTTCTTGAAGATTTCTTGATTCATTCAAAATTCGATTCCGCTGCTAGGGCTAGTTCTTGAATTCTTGGCAATTCTTGAATTACCTGTTACATTTCGATCAAGAAACTCGAATTTGTCTTTCTGTTGAATTTTCTTACAATCATGTCTTCTAAAGAATATCTAGCCATGGGATCTGAAACCAAACCGCCTGTTCTTATACCAGAAGAGTATCAGCAATGGAAAATCCGTATGATCCAATTCCTAGACAACATTGATGAAAATCTTATGATCTCTATTCGAGAAGGTCCAATTGAAGTGTACATCGATGTTGCTGCAACTCCTGCTACAGAGACAACTCCAGAAATTCCAGCGACCAGGGTGAAAAAGAGTTATTCCCAATACACAGCTGAACAGAAGAATAGGCATGCTATTGACAAAAGAGCAATTACTTTGATGACTTTGGCTGTCCCAAATGAGGTTCTTAACAGGATTGACAGTGGATCATCAGCTAAAGAAATGTGGGACGAATTGGAAAGGCAGATGCTAGGAACTGTGAGATCTATTCAGGCAAAGTTAAATCAAAGCATAAATGCTTATGAAAGGTATGGGAAGGGTAGATTTCAAGGAAATTATAAGAGAGTTGGGAGTTCAGATTATAAGAAGAAAGAAGACAGAGAAGAAAATAAGTTTGAAAAGAGAGTAGAGAGAAGTGAAGAAAACAAAGAAGAGAAGGATGAGAGAAAAGAAAAGAATCTGTGTTTCAAATGTGGAAAATCTGGCCACTATGCTAAGGATTGCAGAGTTAAAATTGTGAAAGACTATGAGTACTACACCAAGAAGGCTCAGCTTGCAAAGAAGAGAGATGATAAAATTGCTTTGTTGGCTGAACAGGAGAATTGGTTGTACTACACTTCTGATGAAGATGATCATATCAACTTTCCACAGATGCAGAGCTATATGGCAAAAATGAGAAATGAGGATGATTCTGATTTTGAAGATGCTGATTCTGAGTCATCTGCTGAGGTACATTCTTCACTTGAATTAGAGTTAATGACACAGATTGGTGAAATGAAAACTGAATTTGCTAATCTAAGAAAACAGATAAAAGGAGAAAGAAATTTGGTTAACAAATTCAGAATTGAAAAAGAAGTAATAAAAGAACAATATGAAGAATCTGAGGCTGAGAAACAGAAAGTTAAAGATGAAAATTCTGAATTGATGAAAAGGCTTTCTGAACTAAAAGTTGAGTTTTCAAAAATAAAGGATGAAAAAGGTGATTTACAAATAAAATTTGATATGTTATTTGAAGAAAGAAAGAATTTATACACCAAAATTAAAGAATTAGAAGATCTGAATTTGAAAAGGGGTCAGACTCAGCAAACACTAAATCTTTTATTAAGCAATGTTAAGGATACAAGATTTTACAACCCAAAGAAGGGATTGGGATTGGAAGAAAATGTCACTTTAAAAAGAGCTCCAATAAACTTGTATGAAAAACTTCAAGTTTCTAAGCCAAAAATCCCAGAAATTGTTGAAGTTTTCATAAGACCTGCTAGTTCTATAACAAGTTCTGACAATTTGCAAAGACCAAACTCTAAAAAGTCAGATGAGAAAATTTCTGAGTCTAAAACAGAAAAGTCAGTTGGTTCAGAAGAAAAGGTTAAGAAAGAAGTTTCTAAACCAACAGATGAGAAGCCAAGATACAATGATACTAAATTCAAGTATGATTCTTTAAATGTCAGCTACAAAAATAAACAACCAAGTTTTTCATATCATGACATTGAGAGCATATTTGACACAAGTAAAAATTCTGAAACAGTCAATCAGAAGTCTGAAACTTCTAGTCAGGATTCTGAACTTTGTAGTCAGAACTCTGAGTCTAAAGATCAGACATCTGAGTCTGTAAATCAGAACTCTGACTTAGGTAGTCAGAAGTCTGATTCAACTGGATTTTATGAAACAAAATCAGATGAATTTTTGCAACTTGAAAAGAGATTTAATCTTGTGAGTCAAGAACTTGAGGACTTAAGGAAAGCTTATGATGAACTTGAAAATGATTTTTGTGAGGTGGATATTAAACTTGAAGAAGCTTTGAAAGAAAAGAATATTTTTATTCAGAAAATAACAGAGCTTGAAAAACTGAAGACTGAGTATGATCTTTTTAAAATTAATGCTTCAAGAGAAAATGATAAATTCTTTAATGAATCAAGTACATATGAAAAAGGTGAATCATCCAATTCTTCTAACAAAAAGAACTTGACTTTTTCAGAAAAAGAAGAAAGCAAAAGGAAAGATGATCTTGCAAAGTTGAATGATCTGAAAAGGGATCTTGAGAAGCTTAGAATGAAATCTACTTCTGAACTCAAAGCTAGAAATTCTTGTAATAAGGGCAATTGTACTCTGAACAGTATCAATAAAAATGAAATGACCTATGTTTCAGATTTATTGTCACTTGCAAAGAAAAATATTGTTTGTGTTAGATGTAAAAATGATTCATTCCAATATTCTCATAAATGTCAAGTCAAAATAACTTCTGTTTCATACATAAGAAAAGATATTCAGAAAGTTTCAGTTCCTCAAAATACAGAAAAGAAGAAAATTTCTGTTCCTCAGACTCAGAAGAAAGAAAAGATAAAAGAAAAGAAAGTTGAAAATATAGCAAAACCAAAAGTTACAACTCTCAAAAAGAATTTGAACAAGCTTGTAAGCAGAAAATGTTTTGACTTCATAAAAGTTCAAGGAAAATGGTGTTTGAAGAAAGATTTTGAGTGGAGAGTAAAAGGTACTAATGTTAAATCCAATGACAAAGCTAACAAAGATGGACCCATTCCAAAATGGGTACCTAAACCTAACTGATCCTTTTACAGGGCTGTCATGTGTGGTTTTTAGATTCAGGAGCTTCAAGACACATGACAGGTCAGAAGTCTTTTCTATCAAACTTCACAGAAAAGGCTGGAGGAGCAGTAAACTTTGGAAATAACAGCAAAGGACAAGTCAAAGGTTATGGGGATTTAACTAAAGGGGATCTGACTATCCAAAAGGTTTTCTATGTTGAAGGATTACAGCATAATCTTTTCAGCATAAGTCAGTTTTTAGACAGTCTTTGTCAAATTAAGTTTCAAATAACAGGTTGCATGATTTTAACTGAAAATGATGTTAAAGTCTTCTGGGCCAAAAGACATATGGACTTATTTGTAGGTAATTTTTCAAAATTGAAAACATTAAATACAGTTTGTCTTTTATCAAAATCAACTGCAAATGAATGCTGGCTTTGGCACAGAAGATGTTCTCATCTGAATTTCAAAGATCTCAATAATCTCGTTGCAAAACATCTGGTTAAAGGCTTACCAAAGCTTAAATTTGAAAAAGAATCATTATGCTCAGCTTGTGAAATGGGCAAGATGAAAAAGAGTTCTCACAAATTAAAAATGGACTCATCTTGCAAAGCACCATTAGAAATGATTCATACTGATCTTTGTGGTCCAATTTCAGTTCAATCTATGGGAGGAAAGAAATATATGCTTGTGATTGTTGATGAATTCTCCAGATACACATGGGTTGAGTTCCTAAGAGCTAAGTCAGAAGCTGCTACTACATTGATAAATTTTATCAAAAGGATTCAAGTTCTCTTACAACTTCCAGTTCAGAAAATCAGAAGTGATAATGGAACAGAGTTCAGAAATGAGACTCTTCAGAATTTTTTAGAAAGTTCTGGGATTTCTCACAATTTTTCTGCTGTCAGAACTCCTCAACAAAATGGTGTTGTTGAAAGGAAGAATAGAACTCTAGTTGAAGCTGCGAGAACAATGCTGGCTTATGCAAATCTTCCTACTTTCCTATGGGCTGAAGCAATTGCAACTGCTTGTTTTACACAGAATAGAACTTTAATCAATAAGAGATTAAATAAGACTACTTATGAACTGATAAATAAAAGAAAACCATTAATCAAATTCTTTCATGTTTTTGGTTGCAGGTGCTATGTTCTTAGAGACAGAGAAAATCTTGCCAAATTCGATAAAAAGGCAGATGAAGGATACTTTGTGGGTTATTCTTTAACTTCCAAAGCATTCAGAATCTACAATAGAAGAACCAAGAGGATGATGGAGAGCATAAATGTAACTTTTGATGAAGCCAGAATGCGGACTTCTGAACAAGACAGTTCAGAACTCATGCTGAACAAGACAAAAATGACTTCTGATACAAATTCTAATCCTATTTGTTCAGAACTCAATTTTCTGTTTAAGGATGCTTTTAGTGAACTAATTCCTGATTCTTATGCAGAATATGAAAACCCAAAGATGGTCAAAGAGATGAAAAATAAGACTACAGAAATAGTTCAATCAACTGTAATTTCTGACAAAGGTCCATCAGAGGAATGTCCAAATCTAATAAATACTAGTGGTGAAAATTCTGAACCTTGTAATCAGAATTCTGATTCTTGTACTCAGAACTCTGAACAAGTCACTCAAAATTCTGACTTCATTAATCAGAACCCAAACTTGGATATAACTCCTATTCATACATCAGAACAAGGGGACAGTTCAGAATTACAAGCAATCATTGATGAGAATGATGCAAACAACAATTATTCAGAGATTGATGTACTCCCTAGTGCTAATAAATGGACTAAAAATCATCCTATTCATCAAGTAATAGGTGATCCATCAGCAGGAGTAAAAACCAGATCAGCTACAGCAAATGAAGCAATGTTTGCTGGTTTCTTAAGTGTGATTGAACCAAAGAAAGCTAATGAAGCTCTAGAGGATCCAGACTGGATTTCAGCAATGCAAGAGGAATTGCTTCAATTTGAAAGAAATAAAGTTTGGAGACTCATTCCAAAGCCTGAAGGTAAATCTATTATTGGAACTAAATGGGTATTCAGAAACAAAAAGGATGAATCAGGTGTTGTCATCAGAAACAAGGCAAGATTGGTTGCTAAGGGATACTGTCAACAAGAGGGAATTGATTATGATGAGACATTTGCACCAGTGGAAAGAATAGAGGCAATCAGAATATTTTTGGCCTATGCTGCACATAAAAACTTCAAGGTGTATCAAATGGATGTCAAATCAGCCTTTCTAAATGGCAAACTTAATGAAGAGGTGTATGTCCATCAACCTGAAGGTTTTGTTGATCCAGAATTCCCTGATCATGTTTATATTTTAGACAAAGCTTTATATGGTCTAAAACAAGCACCACGAGCCTGGTATGACACTCTTACTAAACACTTGTTAGGTTCAGGATTCAAGAAAGGTAAGATTGACACAACTTTGTTTTTAAAGAAACAGGGTGATGATTTGATTCTGATTCAGATTTATGTTGATGACATAATATTTGGTTCTACCAGTCCAGAATTATGTGATAATTTTTCAAAAATCATGTCATCTGAATTTGAAATGAGCATGATGGGTGAGCTGAATTTTTTCCTTGGTCTTCAAGTCAAACAATTACCAAAAGGTATTTTTATAAATCAAGGAAAATATGTCAGAGATATTCTGAAAAAGTTCAAAATGTCTGACTGTGCTTCTATGAGAACACCTATGGCAACTAACATAAAGTTAGATGCTGATCTCAAAGGTGTTTCAGCAGATATCAAACTCTATAGAGGCATGATTGGGTCATTACTTTATTTAACTGCAAGTAGACCAGATATCATGTTTTCTACCTGTTTCTGTGCTAGATTTCAATCTAACCCGAAAGAATCACATATGTTGGCTGTCAAAAGGATTTTAAGATATCTCAAAGGAACACCTGATCTAGGTTTATGGTATCCAAAAGAAACTGACTTCAAATTGACTGCTTTCACTGATGCTGATCATGCAGGAAGTAGGTTGGACAGAAAGAGTACATCTGGTGCTTGTCACTTTTTGGGAGATAAAATAGTGAGTTGGGCATCAAAGAAGCAGAATTGTGTGTCCACTTCAACTGCTGAAGCAGAATATGTTGCTGCTGCTGCTTCATGCTCTCAAACATTGTGGATGAGAACACAACTCATGGACTATGGATATCAGCTTAACAAGATTCCCATCTATTGTGACTCAGAAAGTGCAATTGCCATTACTCAGAACCCTGTTCAACATTCGAAGACTAAACATATAGATGTGAGGTATCATTTTATAAAGGACTATGTGGAAAAAGGAACTATAGAGATGCACTTTGTGCATACAAAGTATCAATTGGCTGACTTGTTCACAAAGCCTCTTGATCACAAAAGGTTTTCTTTTCTCATATGTAAAATAGGAATGCTTAATCTGCCTAATTGAAAATATTTTTTTTCTTAAAAATGCTAAATTTTTCTAAGTAAAATTGTCTGAGTAGTGTACTCAGAACTCTGAGTCTTAAGATCAGAACTTCTGAGTCTTGAGTTCAGAACTTCTGAGTCTTGAGTTCAGAACTTCTGAGTCTTGAGGTCAGAACTTCTGAGTCTTGAGTTCAGAACTTCTGAGTCTTGAGATCAGAACCTCTGAATCTTACGGTCAGAGATTCTGAGTCAATACATCAGCAATCTAGTTTAAAAAAAAAATTATTTAAAAATAAAAATACTTCAACTGTGTGGATTATGCTTCTTCTATTATCTTTTCATCTCATCTTTATGTATCATTAATAGTCAAATGCATGCTCAAGTCAAGGGGGAGCATCAAAATTCCTTTGGAAATCATTTTGTGATGCTTAAAAGATTTGCTTTCATTTTCTATCTCTGATTATTCTAAGAAGAACAAGCTTTTCATGATAAATATTGTTGTTATTCAAACTATATCTGAATTAAATTTTTTTTTCATATTCAGATATAAGATTTTAAATGATTTTTTAATTCATCATAATATGAACAGAATTTTGATGATAAAAAGTGTTTCTATCTGTTCAAACCTCTTCTGAATAATCAAAATGTTTTATATTTGTCAGAAGTTGATTTTAAATGACATTTTGGTTACAAGGTAAAATTCTTCTGAGAAGAACAATCAGATATCTGATAAAGAAAAGTCAAAACATCTGAGCGTGTTATTCAGATCTTTGACTTGAGTCAAAATTCTATCCACTAACACGTGTCAGCTTCATATTTGTTTGATTATGCCACGCATTTCATTTAAATCCTCTGTGGCATTTCAAATGTGTTGACTCCGTTATAACATTGATTTCGCTTTTCCGTTAAACCTTTCAACTTCGCGGATTTTAAATAGGTCTTAAAATCCCTATTTCAAATCTTTTCAAATTCCAGAGCGAAAAGTGAGATACGAATCAAATCCAGAGTTCTTTGAATTTGTTTTCTTCTTAAATCATGTCTAGAATACGAAGGAGTGGTCAAATTTCGCTACACTCTACAAAATCGATAATGGATTCATCTGATTCGGATAATGATGAAGTACAGAATAGGGCTGTAGAAGAAGAAGCAATAAGAAATGATGGAGAAGATGAACAAATGGATGAACCTGAAGGAAATGCGGATGAGGTAAACGTTAATATTGAACATGAACAGAGTGCTGCAGGTTCTATTATGTCAGATAGACCTATTTTAGTGGAAAGAATTGTTCCTGAGAGTGAATGGCTGAAATTATCTGAAAATAACTGTGTTATATTATTTGAGGAAAGTCGGTTTAAACCTGGACACAGAATTATCATGGAGTTATTCAAACACCATCCGTACAGAAAATGGTTTACACGAAGTAAAAATGTGCCTGTTCAGTACATACAACAATGGTGGAAACATCTTAGGTTAGAAGATAATAAGTTTGTGTCTGAAATTGGAGGAGTGACATTTGCCTTATCTATCTCTGCACTAAGAGAAATGCTGAATTTACCAGAGAAAGATGATGTACAAAGAAGGACAGATTTTGAGGATTCACCCTTAACAGAGGAATTAATAGCAGAGTTTATGAAGTTGGGATACAATGAAGGATTGAGGACTCTCAGTTTGTTCAGAAGAAACAAATTACCACCTATTTGGGCTTGCTTCTTTCATGTGGTAAATAAATGTGTGTCAGGGAAGAATAGTTCTGCTGATCAAGGTTCTAAACAAATTCTTCAGATCTTTCAGGGTTTAGTGAAGAATAGGCATTATGACTATACTTTAATACTTTGGGAAGACATGAAGAATACATTTGAGAAGAATCAGAAAGCAATTCAGAAGAAAACAAAGGATGCTCCACTGACATACATTCCTTATATAAGGTACTGGCAAATTGTTATTTGGTATGCCATGCAGGAAAACAGAACAATCTCAAGAAGAACAAATGAAGAGCATGGTCCTACATTTTATTTGGGTAAGATGACCTCGGTAACAAGACTTGAAAACTATCCCAATCATAAACTGTTGCCAAAATCACTTAGGAATTATATTCCAAGGGAGAGTGAGATTTTAAAAGCTTATTGCACCTCTATGGGAATTGAATTACCTCAAATCCCTACCCAAGAGGACCAACCTGAGAAGAGAGGTGAGGGGTCTAGTCGAATTAGAGAGGGGGAGGATGTTCAGATGGGTGAACATTCTGAGAGACTTGAGAGGGAAAATTCTGAGAGCTTGGTTAGATTTGGTGAGGAAAAACAGAATGAGAGTGATGAGGATGAGAGATTGTCAACAGAGGTTCAAACAGAAAGAGATGCCTCTGAACCAGCTAATCTTGACCAGGTAACCACAAATGCTATTGGTTCACATCTCTTGGTGTCCAATATTGAAACAAACACCATGGACCTAGTGGTGGATCTTGAACAACCCATCCATATCCACTCAGAAGCATTTCAACATGCTACTGTTTCACACAAATCCGGGGAACCATCCCAAACTCATTTGGAGGGAGGTGATAAATCCCAATCTATTTTTCAACACATTGAGTCTGAATATCACAGTCCTATTCATATTGAGCCTGAAATTCCTTCTGACACTTGCACAAATCAGGAATTTTGTATTCCTGAAACAACATTCATAGACATACCTAATGTTGGGGTGTCGAGGATTGGATGGAAGTCCTGGTGAGGTGAACATTACAAAAGCCTCATTCAAACGTACATCTGTTGTACAAGATGACTGTGTGTTATCTACAGGCCATGAGCACTCTGGGCACATGAAAACTGGACCATCTGTTGGTTCAGGTTCACTGTTAGAAACTTCTGAATTTGAAAAGATTCAGAAACAAAACAAGGAGATGGGGGAAAAAGTAGAAAATTTGGAGAAGAAGGTGGAGGATTTGAATGATGAGATGTCAGATTTGAAAGTTGTGTTGGAGAAAAAGTTGATTTCTGTTGAAACCAAAGTAGATGATGTAAAGAAATCCTTGGATTCTCACAAAAAGGAGATCATGGATATAATGTCTGGTTTTCAAAAAGATATGTTAAAACAAATGCAAGGTATGCAGGAATCTATACTGAAAGCACTGAGTGTATCATTGGCTTCTACTTCAAAGCCTCTTGATCCTGTTCCTATTGCAGAAGCTGAACCTGAAGTTACTTTTAATCAGAACTTGAAAAGGAAGTTTGATGATAATGAGCCTCATGATCATCAAAAGGGGGAGAAAAGACAAAGGTTAAGTTCTGATGATGATATTGGCATAGAAGATTTTGAGATGGCAGATATGCAATTAGCTAGTACAAAAAGTTCAGAAGATCAGACACAGGAAAATTTAAAGGCAATAACTCAGATAGTTCAGATTGATAGCTCAGATACAGAGGAAATGGAGTTGGAAAGTACAGATGGTGGTGATTCAGATAAAACAGAGGAATTGAACTTAGACATAGAAAAGGAAGGAAACTCAGATGAAACTGAAGCTATTGAGGAATCTGTATTGAGATCAGAAAAGACAGTGGAAAGTGAAGTGGTCAACATGTGTACAGATATTGTGGTGTATAACAAAGAAAATATGACGGATTCTGAATTAGAAGAAAGGAGGTTAAGTGATGAGTTGATCAGAAGAATGCATAATAATTTAGTCAAAGCTTTGAATGTTCAAAAAGTTCAGCAAGGAATAAAAATGGTAAGACCTATTGATCTAATGGGAGAAGAAGACAGAACTGTGAATTATACTCAGGATTTTGAAGATGATTTTATATTTAACTTTTGTGATGAGTTAAATACAGAAGAAGAGTATGTGAAAGTGAAAGACTTCTTTATGCCTTATGAGTATGTATTCAGAAAACCAATTGAGATCCCAAAGATTAACTTGCAAAGACTAGAAGAACCTGTATGTGATTTCATTCTAGAGTTAAGTGATGTGCCATTAGCCAGACAATTTCATGATGATATTTTTCCTGAGGAAATATATGATAATCTCTACTACACAGAAGGAGAGTATGAGCCTTTGGAAAGTAACATTGATGGTTTTATGGATGACAGAGCTCAGATGGTCTACTCAGAAGCTTCTAACAGGTTCAGAGTTCCTGACTCAAAACTGCATATTCAGAAAAGAATTGAGAAAGTTCTGATGTTTCAACAAGATGAATTCAATGGTTTAATGTTTGTTAGAATGGAAGTACTGAAAGAAAGAAATACAAAGGTTTCCATGTCTACTTTTGATTTTCACAGATTGACTCTTGATGATCAGATCTTTTTAGTCAAGTTCTTTGCCAGCACTGAAGAAGCCTTGATGGAAATTGAATGCAGAAGACTTCTGGGTATCTATGTCAGAAATATATACTTGTATGACTTCCAATTAGCTATTGAAGAAAGAAAAGAAAAGTGTAATCTGAGTTCTCCCACAAGGAAAACAGAAGTTGGTTTGCATTTGAAGGGATTTGTGAATGAAGGAATGGAGACAGAAGGGTTCACATATACAGTTCACGAAAGGCTTGAATTGTTCAGATTAAAAGAGTTGGTGAAGTACAGTGATGCAACTCTGAATTGGTTATTGATTAAAATGGAAGTAAGTGTGGAAACTGAAAGAGAGAGTTTAAAGAAGAGATGTATAAACTGTGTGATGAGGAGGTTGGATCTTAGAAGAAAAATCAGAAACAGTAGTGAATGGTTTCTATCTGAGGTGAATCCCAAAAAGATTCTACATAATGATTTTGTGTTTCCTGCTGAGTATGAAGTGAATGAAATTCTGTCAGATGAAGTTGAAGAAGTGCAGAACACAACATCTCAGAATGTGCAGATAACTAGTTTTGATCAAGCTGAACAGTCTGAACCCAAAGAAGATGAAATATCCATTGATCTAAATGGATACTTTCTTGAATTTGATTTGCCTGAGTTCTTCAAACCAAAAGAAGTACAATTCTTGGATGTGTATTATGATAGACCTAAGGAGACTCAGATCTGGTTGGCTGAAAAATCAAGATGTATTATCAGTGGTTGACTTCTACAGATTACACAGCTTTCTATGCTTCAAAGAGTCGAGCAAAGACAGAAATGAAAGGAAGGCAAGAAGTGTGGTAATTGAGGCCATGTTCTACATCTTAAGGTGGCACTGTTATACAGATTTTCAAATAGCTTTGTACTTACAAAAGTCATGTGTTTATCTGGCAAATCCCAACACAGATCATGAACAGAAAAAGGTGTTAAAGACTGGAAGTGTTCATAAATATCCAGATTTGGGAGTATTTTTGAAAAACAAAAGTGGAAAGATCTTCTTCAGAGCAAAGGAAACTGCAAAATACTGTTCTGGAACTTTAAGAATCATAAAGCATAATTTGGAGAAAAAGATGCTGAAAGTGAAGGAAGCAAACATGACTCAAGAAGCAATCAATCAGCAAGTTGAAATTATTCAAGAAATCATTGACAAAATTGATAAGAGGCTTAATCTGAGAAATGTGCTACTTCAGAAAATTGTTCCTGCTCTGAAAGAACTGGATGATGCAAAGTTTAAGTTTATTTGACAAAAAGGGGGAGATTGTTAGATCTGAAGTTTTGTCAATAAACCAAGTGTTGAAGATCTGATAAGAAGACTCAGATGTTCTGAGTAGAGAAGTCAGAGGTCTGACTGTGAAAGCTCAGAAGTATTGATAAGAGAAATCAGAAGTCTGGGAAGAAAAGTCAGATGTCTGAGTTAAGGAGTCAGAAGATCTGAGATGCGTTATCCGAAGAATGTTCAGAAGTTCTGAACTACCTGTTCAGAACTTATGACGAGATACTTTACTTAGTATTTTATAAACTAATTAGGACACGTGTTATGTTCTTATTTGTCTTTCTTATTTGTACTGTAGCTTTAAGATGTCCGTTGCAGTATAAATAGTAGTTAGCTCTTCGTTGCTAACAGATTGATTTTTCCCGTATAACTTTGTATTCATTCTTTGTAATCTTTGAGATTCTCTCTCTCTTAGATCTGTAATTCTGTTCATCATTGAATACAATTGGGCTTGATCATACAAATTCTCAATTACTGGTTTCTACATTGATTGTAAGATAAGATCCTGAACTTACAGAATACACACACAAACACATAAAAACAAAAATAAAATCTAAACTAGGAATCAAGAAAAATACTGAAAAACAAACCTTGCTACTAACCACGGTGGGTTGCCTCCCACCCAGCGCCTTATTTTATGTCGTGGCACGACATGCTGACCTGATCACTCCTTAGGCTCGTCTAGATACACATATGACGTGGTCACGACCTCATCGCCCAGGTACGGCTTCACCCTTTGGACGTTCACTTTGAACTTCTGTCCATCCTTGCCCTCTAGCTCCACTGCTTCGTAAGGATACACTTCGGTCACCGTGAATGGACCCGACCACTTCGACTTCAGTTTACCTGGAAACAACCTCAAGCGTGAGTTAAATAAAAGAACTTTCATTCCTGGAGCAATTACCTTTTCTCGAATCCGGCGATCGTGGAACTTTTTCGTACGTTCCTTGTAAATTGCGGCGTTCTCGTATGCATCCAAGCGGATTTCTTCTAACTGATTCAGTTGCAATAACCTCTTCTTACCGCCCACATCTAACTCCATATTTAAACGTCTGATTGCCCAATAGGCCTTATGTTCCAGCTCGACTGGCATGTGGCACGACTTCCCAAACACCAATCGATATGGTGTGGTCCCAATTGGCGTCTTGAAAGTCGTACGATACGCCCATAACGCGTCATCCAGCTTTGTTGACCAGTCCTTCCTTGACCAACTCACTGTTCTCTCTAATATGTACTTCAACTCTCGGTTGGATACTTCCGCCAACCCATTCGCTTGCGGATGATAGGGGGTGGTGACTCGATGTTTGACTCCATACTTCCGGAGTAGCACGTCGAGATACCTATTGCAAAAGTGACTTCCCCCGTCGCTAACCAATGCCCTTGGGACCCCGAACCTCGAAAAAATGTATTTCTTGAGAGATTGGATAACTACCTTCAAATCGTTGGTCGGTGTCGCGATTGCCTCTACCCACTTTGATACATAGTCGACGACGACTAGTATGTACTCGTTTCGAAATGATGGGGGAAAAGGCCCATGAAGTCAACGCCCCATACATCGAACAGTTCCACCTCCATGAATATTTGCATCGGCATCTCATCCTTCCTTGAAATATTCCCAGTTCGCTGGCATCTATCACATCGAGAGATGAATTGGCGAGCGTCCTTGAACATTGTCGGCCAGAAAAATCCCGACTGCAACACTTTCGCGACTGTGCGGTCTGCACTAAAATGTCCTCCACACTCCAAAGTATGGCAAAACGCCAATACTCCTTCCTTTTCCTCATCGGTACGCATCTTCTAATCATTCCATCGCTGCATCGTTTGTACAAACACAGTTCGTCCCAATAGTACATCTTTACATCAGGAAAGAATTTCCGACGCTGATGCGAGTTTAATCCGTAAGGTGTCACGTTACCTGTAAGGAAAATCAAGGTCAGCATATCATGGATCAGAAGAATTAACAGAAAATAACTGCTTATCTGGAAAAGAATCATTTATAGGGATGGTTTCAGTTGTTTCAAATGACTCCTCCCCGATTCGAGATAGATGGTCGGCCACTGAGTTCTCGGATCCTTTCTTGTCACGTATCTCGATGTCGAACTCTTGTAACAGCAGCACCCATCGAATCAACCTTGGTTTTGCGTCCTTCTTTGCCATTAGGTACTTCAATGCCGAGTGATTAGTGTAGATAATGATCTTGGATCCGACTAAGTACGACCGGAACTTCTCACAAGCGTACACCACCGCCAATAACTCTTTCTCGGTGGTTGCATAATTGATCTGTGCCTCGTCTAACGTTTTGCCGGCATAGTAGATCACGTGCATCTTTTTCTCCTTTCTTTGGCCCAAGACTGCTCCCACCGCTATGTCGCTTGCATCGCCCATGAGCTCGAATGGAAAATTCCAATCGGGTGCGGTAAGTATTGGTGCCGAGATCAGCTCCCTCTTCAATCTGTCAAAAGCCAAAGTACACTCATCAGATAAATCGAACTTAGCATCCTTTAAAAGTAAAGAACATAAAAGTTTAGCGATTTTAGAGAAGTCCTTGATGAAATGCCGGTAAAACCCGGCGTGTCCCAAAAAACTTCTCACTCTCTTCACTGTCGTTGGATACAGTAGATTCTCTATCACGGCTGATTTCGCTTTGTCCACCTCTATGCCATCTCTCGAAATCTTGTGTCCCAACACGATGCCTTCCGTTACCATAAAATGGCACTTCTCCCAGTTGAGTACTAGGCTCGTTTCTTGACACCGCTTTAAAACTGCTTCCAAATGATCGAGACATGTGTCGAATAAATCTCCAAACACCGAGAAGTCATCCATGAATACCTCTATCGTCCTCTCGATCATGTCAGAGAAGATCGCCATCATGCACCGCTGGAATGTAGCGGGAGCGTTACATAACCAAAAAGGCATTCGTCGGTATGCGAACGTTCCATACAGACAGGTAAATTTTGTTTTCTATTGATACTCGGGCGCTATAGGGATCTGATTGTACCCCGAGTAACCGTCAAGAAAACAGTAGTAAGCATTCCCGGAAAGCCGCTCCAACATTTGGTCAATGAAAGGAAGCGGGAAGTGGTCCTTCTTTGTCGCATCGTTCAACTTCCGGTAATCTATACAAACTCTTCACCCGGTGACTGTTCGGGAGGGTATTAACTCATTGTTGTTGTTCTTGATTACCGTGATCCCCCTTTCTTTGGTACCACTTGCACCGGACTAACCCACGGGCTATCGGCTACCACATATATTATGCCCGCATCCAAGACTTTCAGCACTTCTTTGCGAACTACCTCTTTCATGTTTGGGTTCAACCGACGTTGATGTTGCACCGTCGGTTTATGCCCTTCTTCCATGTTGATTCTATGCATACAAAAGGTAGGGCTTAATCCTTTCAAGTCCGCAATCGTCTACCCAATCGCTGTTTGGTGGGCTCTCAATACTCGTAACAACTTCTCTTTCTCTAACGGTGCAAGACCGGAAGCAATTATAACCGGTAGCGTTTGATTCTCTCCCAAAAATGCATATTCTAAGTGAACCGGCAACTGTTTGAGTTCTAGCTATGGTGATACTTTTGATGACGATTGCGGTTTGGTGAGGGACTCACCCAATTCCTCTTGGACTTGTCTTTTCGGTCCTCGATACTCGGGTAATGCATTCAGTTGCATCACACATTCATTTTCGCTATCGGTGCACTCTCCGGTTAATACATGCCCCAATTGGTCATCTCCATATTTGCCTTTGAGATCTTCTTCAGAAATCTTTTCCATTACATTAACCCGATAGCAAGTGCTTCTTTCCACCCAGTTCCGTGCTGTTTGAAACACATTGAAAACTGCTTTCTCCTCACCGACATGGAGAGTGAGTTTCCCTCCTTGCACATCAATTAGTGCACCTCCGGTGGCCAAGAATGGTCGGCCCAAAATGAGAGGAACCTCCTTCTTCGTCCATGTCCAAGATGACAAAATCTACCGGGAAGTAGAATCTGTCCACCTTTACCAATACGTCTTCAATCACCCCGTACGGATATTTGATGGATCTATCCGCCAATTGAAGTGTCACGTTGGTCGGTTGCACTTTCCCTAATCCAAGCACCTTGAAAATTGACAAAGGCATTAAGTTAATACTCGCACCTAAATCACAAAGTGCCTTACCAAAATCAGGACCTCCTATTTGAACAGAAATTGTAAAACTCCCTGGATCTTCCAACTTTTGGGGAAGTTTGTGCTGGATTATAGCACTGCACTCTTCAGTAAGTGCAACGGTGGCGTGCTCCTCGATCTTCCTCTTGTTTGAGAGGATATCCTTCAAGAACTTTACGTAGGAAGGCATCTGAGCTAATGCATCTGCAAAGGGAATGTTAATATGTAACTTTTTAAAAACTTCTAAAAATTTAGAAAACTGAACCTCATCCCTTTGTGCTTTCAATCGGTTCGGATAAGGAACTCTAGGTGCCACCGGTGGTATGATTGTCTTCGGTGTAGATTTTGGCACCTCAGCTCTAGAAGCTCTCTTATCTTCCATTTCACTCTCCTCATCCATCTTCTCTTCATCTTCCTCTCCCATCGTCTGATCGTTGGTTTCTTTCTCCACCTCTATTGGCTCTAGACGTGGGTCTTTTACCAGCTCTTTCCCACTCTGCCACTGAACTGCCTTGCAATCCTCTCTTGCTTTCTTCTCGGGTTGGCTCGGGAATGTCCCCTGACTCTGAATACTTAACACATCTGCCATCTGCCCCATTTGTCCTTCAAGAATCCGGATCGATGCGGTATTCTGATCTGTCGCAACTCTTATCGTCCCGACCGAACTTGCCAGTGTCCCAACGGACGGTGTCAACTCTCCAACCACATTGACCATCTTTGAAACAAACTTCATTATCATCTCCTCCAATCCGGACTTTTTCTCCCCTCCTTGTCCTTCTTCTTGCCTTCTTTGGTTGTAACCTAGAGGGCGATAAACATTAGAAGATTGAGTAGAAGGGTTAGAATTATTACTGAATTGGTTTTGTTGCTGCTGGAACATCGCCTCTTTCTGTCCATTCTGGGGTTGGCTCCATGAGAAATTGGGATGTCGTTTCCATCCCTCGTTGTAAGTGTTAGAGAACGGGTCGTTCCTTGGTCGGTTATTTCGGTTTTGCAAGAACTGCACTTGCTCTGGTGGTGGTAACTCTTGAGACGAACCCATTGGCTCTTGGAAGCCCATATCTCCTTGGAAAGTTGGCTGAATCACTATTCCTTTCAGCTGGTTCGTGATGGCCGCCAACTGTGCTTTGATAGCTTTCAGCTCGCCAGTCTCTTGCACACTTGCCACCCTTCTCGTGGCTGCCCGAGGGGTAGCATAGCTATGGTCAGCTAAATTCTCGATAAGCTCATAAGCTTCCTTGAACGACTTATTCATTAAAGCTCCCCCCGCGGCTGCAGTGATGTCATTCTTGAACTGGGGATGCAGTCCCCCAAAAAATGTTTGGATGATCATCCATTCTTGCAGACCATGGAGAGGGCATTTTTTAATCACCCCCTTGTACCTTTCCCAAGCTTCATACAGTGACTCATGATCCCACTGAGAGAAGTGGGTGATGTCTGACAGTAGTTGGGCCGTTCGACCTGGTGGAAAGAATTTATTCTGAAAAGCAGTCACCATGTCGTTCCACGTACGAATCTGCCCGACTGGCAGACTCTCTTCCCATTCAGTAGCCCGACCCCTCAGTGAAAACGGAAAAAGGCGTAGCTTCATTGCATCCAGATCAACTCCATTCACCTTGAAGGTGTTGCAGATTTTCTCGAATGTTCTCAAGTGGCTGTGCGGGTCTTCCGTTGCTGCTCCTCCGAACATGTTTGCTTGCACCAATTGGATGGTGCCAGTCTTTATTTCAAAGTTGTTTACTGCTATCGGAGGAACATATGGCCCTCTTTGCGCAGCCCCTATGTTTGGGTTGGCAAAAGCTCTCATAGGAACCCTTGGTGGTGGTACGCGGTTATTGGGATTCCGGTTGTTACGATTGTGGTTAACTGGATTTTCGTTGTCAACCGGAATCTCGTTGTTGCGATTGTTATTGTTGAGATTCTGATTGATGGGAATTTCATTATTGTTCATCGGAATCTCAAAATTAACAGGGATCTCATTGTTGTTTGGCATTTCCTCATTCACTGGGATCTCCTGATTGATGATGTTCTCCATTTCTTGCAGATGTCCGAGTCTTGTTTGTCTCCTTAATCGCCTCGCAGTTCTCTCGATCTCTGGATCAAATGGTTCTAGTTCACTAGAGGAACTCCTTCTTATCATAAACTAGAAGTGACCTGCAGCAAGGGATAATGTTAGGGCAGGTTTTATGGTTGATTTAAAGTTCAAGGGTTGAATTGTATTTGTTTAATTTGAGCCTTTTAGTGAACGGGCCGTGGGCTAGTTAACCACGGGCCCATTGTATTTAATGTTGATTAGCTTGGAAAAACAAGCTAATCATCTCTTTAGCTTTCTGTTTCGTACTGTAAATTCTCTCTGAAAGTTAATGAAAGGGATGACGTATTGAAATCATATTCTTATTGTTTATATCATATTCGATTTCTAAACTGTTGCACTGATCTGGATTCTACAATTGGTATCAGAGTAGACAGACGGATTCGATTTAAAGTCTCATTCATTGATTTCTGGTTAGTTTGACTTTTCTTGATTTTTCAAATCTGTGATTCTGCTTAAATTGTTCAATTTTGCTTGTTGGGTTGTGTTAGCATCATAATTATAAGTAATTCTGCAAATTTTCACATCCTAATTCGTTCGTTTGGTTGGTCAATTTTGCAAAATAAGTTCAAAGTTTTTGGTAGTGTTCTTAATCAAAAATCGAATCTTTATCACCAAAACGTGTTCTTTTTGCATTGAAATCGATTGGATTAGTGTTATTTTGTGTTTGGCATTGTTACTAATCTTCCAGGATTGATTTTGGGCAACCCTAATCGAAAATCCAATCAAATTGAGCAAACAGCCGATTTGTCTGGACAACTCAGCCGCGTTTTCCGGATAGAATCAAGGTTCCCGGATAATTGTGTTAATTTCATCCGGGATCTTCCAGCCATCCGGACTCTCGAATCTTCCGGGTAAGTCATCCATCCGGGTAAGTCTCTTAATCTCAAACCTATCCGGGTATTATTGTTCCGGATAACTTAAAGTATTCGGAAATCTATTTTACCCGGAAACTTCGTAGTATCCGGAAACCTCACAGTATCCGGAAACTCCATTGTACCCGAAAACTTCACATCCGGAATCAGTTGATATCCGGTAACCTCAGTTATCCGGAAAGTGTGTGGTATCTGTTATCCGGAAAGCTTACTCTGTCCGGATTCTTTCTGATATCCGGACTCTTACAGTTATCCGGACAATTCTATTATCCGGTATCCTCATCTTATCCGGATACTTCTGTTTTTGGTTATTGATCCATTTGCATCAAATCTGATCCGAACAATTCCAGATCAGATCACTTATTTGGATTCCTATCCAGTAAGTTCAGGTTAGTCAAATCACTCGTAGACCCTGCGTTAGGATTTCACTTTTAGTGCCTTGCGTTAGGTTTACCCTTTGAATCAATCTACACGTCTGACGATCACTCCGTTGCAACCGAAGATGTCTACTTCTCGTGATGCTCTAGCAATTGGCACAGACACCAAGCCACCGTGTCTCTATCCGAACGATTACAGCCAATGGCGAGATAGGTTCATGATCTTCATAGAGTCCAAGGACAACTATGAGTACATCAAGAGAGCTCTGGATCATGGCCCAATTGCCAAGCCAATGAAGGACATAGCTGCAACTGCAACTGCAACTGCAATAGCTCGACGTGAGGAGAAGACTCTTGCTGAGATGACAGAATTTGAAAGAGGCATGACTGAAGGTGAAAAACATGCAAAGAGATATCTGATTCAAGCCCTTCCTAATTCTATCTACACTCCCATAGACAGTTACAAAGACACGACTAAGGGTATGTGGGACCAAGTAGCCAAAATGATGCGAGGGAGCGTTGTAGGAAATCAGCTGAAGATAAATAGCGCGATAACCAAGTTCGATGGGTTCAAGCAGCGCAACGGTGAATCCCTTACCCAGACCTATGAACGTTTTTGTCTACTCCTCAATGAACTGAACAAGACTAAAATTGTTCGTTCCAATACTGAGAATGCACTAAAGTTCCTCAGCAACTTGCTACCTGAATGGAAAGTGTATGCTTCTCATGTCAAGCACAACAACTTGATAGAGAACATCAGCATCAATGAACTGTATGAGACAGTTCTCCAAGACGAAGATGGAGTGAATGAGCTTCTGGGAGAGAAGAAGAATGAGCCAAAACCATCTGCTGATCCGATTGCCCTCATGACTTCCAAACTAGGGAAATCTTCAAGCAGTCAATCCAGACGCGGTCCACAGCAAAGCTCCTCCGAGTCAGAACCTGAAGACGAGAAAGACGGTGATGATGATGATGATGAAGCATCAGACTTAATGAAAGCTATTGCTCTTCTGACTAAATCCTTTCAACAACAAAAGTTCTACAAGAAGCCGTCTTCCAATAGTCAACGCTACTCCACCTCCTCCAATAAGCGTCACGACTATAAGGATCGGTATGAAGGAAAGAAGAAGGTAGAAGAGCAAGATAAATCTGAGAAGAAGGAGAAGACAGAGAAAGGTGACCGGAAGAAGCGAGATGAACCTGTGAAATGCTACAACTGCGGGAAACTCGGTCACTTCGCTAAAGACTGCCGTCAACCTACAGTGAAGAACTCTCACTATTATGAGTCTACGCTTGCACTGGCCAGACAGAAGGAGGCTGGGGAGGCAATGTTCGCTGAAAATGAGTACTGGCTAGGCAGATCTGATGATGAGGACGATTATGAAGGTGTTGATGCTTTCATGGGATATCAATCGTCTACGGATGAAGACAAGGCAACAGCAAATCAGGTATGTGACTCTTGCTTACAAAACTTCATACTTCAACTGCAAACCATCACAGAAAAGGCAAACTCCCTCAAGGCCACAAATGAAGAACAAAAGCTTGAAATTATTTCAATAACTGAAAAGCTTAATGTTCAAATGAAATTAACTGAGAAGTATAAGTCTGAAAATGCTGATTTAAAAGACAGATGCAAAATCCTTTCATTAGCACCTAAAGACATAAGGGCCAGATTATCTGATCTCCAACGTCAGTTTGATCAGTGCTTGAATGAGATAGAAGACATTACTTATCAATGTCCTTCTCTTCAAATTCAACACAAGGAGTATGTAGCTAAAATTCTAGATCTTGAAACCAAACTCCACAAAAGGGGTCAAACTGATCAAACCATTTTTTTGAACAAACCCAAAGAGTTCACGTACTTTAACAAAGAATGGGGAATCGGATATGATAACCCACATTATCTGAAAAAGGGAAGTTATCAAGTCCCTACTCTGTATGATTTTGCTTGCTATGGATTAGATAAAAAGTATCCAGAGTACGCAATTCAATGGACTGATCCTCTTGAACCAGAAAAGGAGGAGGAAACCGAGGAACATAAACGCACACACAAACGAGGAATTCAACTTCCATTTTGTTATGAACCTTTAAACTACTCGTATCAAAAGAACAAAAAGTACCTTTCCAATGACTACTTCGACCCCTACAAGACACCCAAGGATTCCTCCAAGAAGGATGAGGATGTAGCACCTGCAACCAAGACTGAGACGGATGAGTTTAAACTCTATGTTCCTCCTCTCATCTTGGAAGCAAAAATTGTCGAGTTGGAGGAGTCGATTGAGAAAGAAAGGTCCACCTTTCAAAACGAAAAGAAAGTGCTCATCTCTGAGATTGAGAAACTCAAAACTGAGAAAACCGACGGTGTGTCAAGTGAGGAAAAGGAAAAATTTCAGTGGGAAATCAATACGCTCTCATCAAAACTGTCTGCAATGACAAGAGAAACGATGAAAGAGCATATGGTAAATAGTCAACTCCGAGTGCAGCTTGACTTGCTCCAAACTGCGAAGCAATTTTCACCTGAACTTTCCTCTAACTCATCTGACACATCCTCGTGTAAAGCCTTCATTGGAAATATCTCTTCTCAAGAAAGTAACGTCTCTCAAGACGAATGTGCTCAAAGGAATTTAAACTCTGATTTTTCGAACGCTTCCGCACCAAGTTCCCCTAAGCACACAAACACAAAGTATTCCTCGCCTTCCCCACCTGCTTTCAGTCTAGTAATTCCGGAGATAGATTTTTCAGAGTATATGAACTCCGAAGGTAACTGTGATAAAGAGTTTGAGTCATTCCCCTTTGACAAACCTTTTCCAAGTCACACTGATTTTCTATCCCCCGTGATTGATGATCCGGTTAATTCTTTAAACGATAGCTGTTCTCAAACAAAGGCCCCAGCTGTGATCAAGATTTCTCAGTCAAAACCAACCTCGAAACCCGTTTCCAAAAGGCAATCACAGCCAAGGCAAGCTACTGGACCATTGACTGCTAACCCTATTTTTTCTCGAAGTCAACCTGATTTTTTGTCTCCAGTGGTTAATCGTCCGGTCAATTTTCTAAAGGGCGACTGTTCACAATCCAAGACTCCGGCTGTGATCAAGATTCTAAAAAATGTTTCAAATGATCAAAAACAATCACAGCCGAAGCAAAAGACCGAACAACCGACCACTAAGACCCCTGTTTCCTCAAAAGTCACTGATCATACTATCACTGCTGTTTCAGATAAAAATGGTCGCGCTAATAAAGAAACACCAAAGTGGCTAAAGAGGGATTCTGTAAAGAAGGATGCGTCAAAGTCTTTCCCACCTGTTTTCAATTCTAGAATAGACAAAGACAATTATACTTGGAATCATTGGAACCATTTTGATGTTTCTTTTCCCGTTAAAGTTAACTCTCTTAATCAATTGATTCAGTTATCGCATGATTGTTTATGTTGTTCTAATTGTGGTTGGAATGATTTTGATGATATTCACAATAATGATTGGTATGCGCCTTACTTTGTTGGTAACCTATTTCATAAGCGCAAACCCCATAATAACAAGCAACAACATCATTTTAAAAGGGGTTTCAATCAAACGGTTAAACCACAGCGGGAGACCCGACCCATTCCTACACGGGCTGCTCCTACTGAGGTTAAACCGGCACCCAGGTGGAAATCTGCCCCAAAATCTGTTCCTCCAAAAGGTGTAAATTCTGCACCCAAGAGGCAACAAGTGCCAAAACCAGTTCCCTCCAACGGTGTAAAATCTACACCTAAAGGGAAAGCTGAGTCAAAGCATATTTCCCCAGGCAGTGCCAAATCTAATCCCCCAGGACCCAAACAAATTTGGGTACCTAAACGTCACTAATCTTGTTTTGCAGAACGGTCATGTGTGGTACTTAGATTCTGGATGCTCCAAGCACTTGACCGGAAGAAGGGATCTTCTCATGAATTACAAGGAAGAATACTGCGAAGACGTGAGATTTGGGAATAACGAGAAGTCGCCGATCGTGGGCTACGGCGACATCGTACAAGACAACATAACAATAAAGAAGGTATCCCACGACGCAGGATTAGGACACAATCTATTCAGCATCGGTCAATTCTGCGACAAGGATCTCGAGGTCAGCTTTAAAGCCACAAGGTGTAGAATCCTCAACAACGACGGAGAGGAACTTCTGGTTGGAACTCGCAAGACCAATCTCTACACCATTGACCTCGCAGCTCTCAAGACAGACAAACCAGTATGTCTCTTGTCAAAAGCCGACTCCGGCCAAGTTTGGCTCTGGCATAGACGTCTTTCGCACCTCAACTTTAGAAGTATCAATCAACTGGTGCTAGGCAAACACGTCAGAGGCGTGCCCCAACTTCCGTTCGTGAAGGACCATCTCTGTGGAGCATGCGAAAAGGGAAAGATGACGCGCGCATCACATCCGCCGAAGGCAACTCCGAGCACGACCCGGACACTCGAACTCATTCATATGGATTTGTGTGGTACAATGCGTTCTCCGAGCATCAATAAATGCAAATACGTGCTCGTGATGGTCGACGACTACTCGCGCTATACTTGGGTGAGGTTCTTACGCTCGAAGGACAAAACTCCGGAGCTCATTATTGATCACCTGAAGACTGTCCAGCAGAACAAGCTACAACACGTTCAGTCCATCAGAACTGACAACGGGACGGAGTTCAAGAATCAAAAAGTGGATGACTATCTGAGAACGGTGGGCATCACACACACTTTCTCTGCAGCACGCACTCCACAACAAAACGGAGTGGTGGAAAGACGGAACCGTACCCTCGTTGAAGCTGCTCGAACAATGCTATCCCAAGTAAATCTACCGCTGTATCTCTGGGCTGAGGCGGTGTCTACGGCATGCTACACGCAAAACCGCACTATCCTTCTCAAGTGGTTCAACAAGACACCGTACGAGATCATGAATAATCACGTTCCAACCGTCGGCTACTTCCATGCATTTGGATGCACTTGCTATGTGCTAAACGACAAGGATGATCTCGGGAAATTCAGCCCCAAGGCGGACGAAGGAGTTTTCATCGGATACTCCATGCAGGCTAAGGCGTATCGCATTTACAACAAACGGACCAAATCCGTTGTTGAAAGCATAAACGTGACATTCGACGAAGCCGCAGATTTGGCTTATGAACAACTCAGTTCAGAACCCGGTTTAACTGGAGTGCTAGCTTCCGGACCTTCGAGTTCGGGATCTGCACAAGCCACAGTAAATCCGAATCATGCATCTTCATCGAATGTTGACTCTTCTGATTTAGATTTACTGTTTCAATATTTTTATGATGACACTATTAATTCTTCCACATCTGTCTCAGTGGAACCGCGACTTGAAGCTGCTCGCAATACGGATTCTTCGTCTTCTGCTACAACCGATGCTCAGCCTCTGAACTCCTTGGAACCAGAAGTTGTTCAACCAACGACGAATCCTCCCCCACTTCCTCCCAGAAACACGACTGCGACTCTTGAACAAGTTCAAGACCTTCCATCAGGTGCATACGTGGATCCGGACACCTCTCACTCTACCCAGCAGCCGCTTCCGCACTCCACCAAATGGACGAAGGCCCATCCCCTACATCAGATCATCGGTGATCCCTCGACTCCTGTTCGTACACGAGGCGCTTCCGCCAACTTCTGTCTATTCTCCGGCTTCTTAAGCAAGATTGAGCCGACGAACGTACGCGAAGCGCTCGAAGATCCGGACTGGATCATAGCCATGCAAGAAGAGCTAAATCAATTCGAAGCTCTCAAGGTATGGCGACCGGTTCCACGTCCAAAGCACAAGACGGTGATCGGCACCAAATGGATCTTCAAAAATAAGAGGGACGAAGACGGATTCGTTGTTCGCAACAAGGCGCGTCTCGTGGCCAAAGGGTACCGACAACAAGAGGGGATCGACTACGATGAGACCTACACTCCGGTAGCACGCATCGAGGCAATCCGTATGTTTCTCGCTTATGCCGCGCACAAGAACTTCACGGTCTTCCAAATGGATGTGAAGACAACCTTTCTTTACGGCGACCTCCAAGAAGAAGTTTATGTGTCGCAAGCAGATGGATTTGTCGATGACTCGAAGCCTGATCGTGTCTACATCTTAGACAAGGCGCTCTACGACTTAAAGCAAGCTCCGCGAGTATGGTACAACACACTATCTAAGTTCTTTTTAGAATCCGACTTTACACGAGGTACCATTGATTCTACTCTGTTTATCAAGAACGAAAAGGGTCACATCATCCTAGTCCAGGTATATGTCGATGACATCATTTTCGGTTCTACTAATCCATTATATGCAAAGAACTTTTCCAATCTCATGGGAGGATTTTTTAAAATGAGTATGCTTTGTGAGATGAATTTTTCCTTGGTCTTCAAGTTAAACAACTGTAGACAGAAATTTTCATAAACCAGTCCAAATACATTCGGGATATTCTTCGGAAATTCCAATTGGACCAGTCCTCACCAATGAAAACTCCCATGGTACCCAATACAAAGCTTGACGCCGATCCTAACGGAAAGGCTGTCAACCCCAAATTGTATCGGGGAATGATCGGTTCTTTGATGTACTTAACTGCCAGTAGACCGGACATCATGTTTTCGACATTTCTTTGCGCCCGTTATCAGTCAAACCCTAAAGAGTCTCATTATAATGCCGTTAAACGAATTTTTCGTTATTTACGTGGTACTGCTGATCTTGGCCTTTGGTACCCGAAAGAGACAGGTTTTGGACTTTCCGCTTACTCTGATGCGGATCACGCGGGATGCATGTTGGACCGCAAGAGCACATCGGGACACATTCAGTTCTTGAGAGATAGCCTGGTAAGTTGGGCATCGAAGAAACAGCAGTGCGTGTCTACGTCAACTGCCGAGGCAGAGTATGTGGCCGCCGCAAGCTGCTGTTCCCAAGTCATCTGGATGAGGACACAACTTAAAGACTACGGTTTCACGTATGTCAGAGTCCCGATCTACTGTAACTCAAAGAGCGCAATTTCTATATCAAGCAACCCGGTCCAACACACCAAGACGAAGCACATCGACGTTCGGTATCATTTCATTAAGGATCACGTCGAAAGAGGTACAGTCGAACTCTACTTCGTAAATACGGAACATCAGTTAGCAGACCTTTTTACCAAAGCCTTGGACGAAAAAACGCTTTAAAACTCTTGTGTTCAAGCTAGGTATGCTAAATCTGAAGACTTAATCCGACTGTGTGCCCGTTACAAGTTCCATACATATACGAGTAACTGTCTTCTCATCATCCGGTGTTTACCCTCCTGATGCATGAGCACACACTTCCTCGCACTTGTATTCTACTTGTTCTAGTCACACCGCTAGATTTAGTCTCTGTATTTATTAGGTAGATATCGATTGTTTTTTTCATTCTTTCTCCGGGTGTTTCTACTTTCTAATACTGTCGTCTATATTTTCTTTCACTATCTCTGTGCTTTCACCAAATGTTCTCGTGTTCAGGGGGAGCACAATGCAATATCAGGTAAGTTTCCTCATACTTTGAGGGGGAGCGTCACACACAGTTTTTTCCTTACTGTCAAAAGTTTTTTTTGTGTGTGTGGGCACTCCTGCGTGTGTGTTATAGTCATCGTTTGAGGGGGAGCAGCACAAGTTTTTTTCTTTAAAAGTCTACAAGTTTTTTGTGTGTCGGACTCTTCCACTACACTATACGAGGGGGAGCGAAAACTCCCCATGCTCAGCTTGAGGGGGAGCGAGAGAACGTCCTTTTTCTAGTTCAGATTCCTGCACAATTTCAAGGAAAAGGCCTATTCAGAGATATCCGGACAACATCCGGACACCTCAGGTATCCGGACAGAATCCGGACCGGGCAGGTATCCGGGTCGTATAAGAACCCGGACCTCACCCGGGTATTTATACGCACCCGGACTCCTTTTGTCTTTCATTATCCGGAAAAATGCCCTAAAACCCTAAACCCCTCGACGGTTTTTCTCTCTCGCTCAGACTCTCCTCTCTCTCTCTCTCGATTCACGGTGTTTTTAGTCCCTATAATCAGGTATGTTGCTCCTCTATCTACCTCGATTACTATAACTCGAGTTTCGTCCACATTGCACCACAAACAGACCCGATTTGGTCGAGTTCTTTGAATCCGAAACTCATTTTTGGGTCAACACGTTTTGTGGTTCATTCGTGCTAATTTTGATAGGATAGGCTCTCACTGTGTAGTCTAGAATGGTACTTGTCACATATATCTGCAATCACACTGGTCGTTTGGTCGTTTATTATCCTCAGGGTTTCGTCCGGACACATTCGTTCTGTCCGGACACGTTCAACTCAATGCGGATTCAACCGGGAACATTCAATGTTATGCATATCCATCCGGACAACATCAAACTCCCGGAAACCTAGTTGTCCGGAAACCTTAGGGTTTCCGGTAAGTTCAACTACCGGATAGTGTGATGTCCGGACTCCCATCTTATCCGGAAATTCAGTATATCAGGGAACCTCTGTCCGGATAATCCATTCTTACCCGGACACCATGTGTTGTCCGGACACCTTGGCATTTTCATCCGGAAAACTCTGCTGTTGTGTCCATTCCGTACCTGTCTCATCCATACCAGTCCTCGATCTGTCTCAGATTAAGCCATTCAACGCAAAGGTACGCACCGACACTTGTTCTTCCGTCTAAGTCCCTAACTGTGTGCTGTTTTGATAGATATATACATGGCGGATCAACAAAACCCGGAGGACCATATTCCTCAGGAGGAGGAAATTATCGACGAAATTGCAGATGCTGCCTTGGTTGACCCTGACCATGGCATCGAATTGGAAACGAACAATCATTACTTGGACCCGGTGCTGTTCAGACCCAACCCACAACACGTGGTCATTCTGGACATTCTGGTGCGCCATCCCATCCGTGAGGCACTCACTCGCACCGCCGACGTTCCATTGATCTACGTTCTACAAGTCTGGCTGACGGCCCAAGTCCGTACGATTGGCAACACACAGACTATCACGGCGCAGATAGACAACCACCCATTTACTCTGACGCCTGATTCCTTTCGCGGACTACTTTCTCTACCGGAAGCCACTGCCAACAACCATGAACGGTACGATCCTGCCGTTAACGATGCCACACTATGCGCACAAATGGGTGCCCTTGGTTACAACTCCGACCTTCAGCGACCATCAGTCTTCAATCGCAAGTTCCTGGCGCCAATTTGGTACACGCTCTTCACCATACTCAACCGCTGCCTATCCGCCCGATGGAAAGGTATTGATCAATGTACCGGAGACTTCCTGCGACTTGTTCACGCCGTGTGCTACAACCGCCACGTCGACTTCGCCATGATCATCTGGCGTGAACTTGTGACCACCATTCGACACATCGGCGGAACCAAACAGAAGAAGTTCCTCCCATACCCGCGTTTCCTATCGCTCGCAGTTCGTCAACACATGGATGCGAATCCAGCCATTCCAAGACGTACTACACATTCGGTATGCCCCATCAGACACCTCCAGTTCATGGTTATCCGCAACGCTTCAGATGCGGTAGCCATGCCCATCCCTGAAGCCCTACTGGCCATCGCCGATCTTACTGCACCAGGGGTAGTTGCATATAGGGGAGAGTTCGGTAATCCCATGGTCCAACCAGAGCCGGAGGGACCTGCCCAGGGACTTAGACCCGAGAGACGTGAGGGTCCGAGAGTAAGAGGTGGAAGGGTCCGACAAGCAGGGGCTGTCGGGCGGGGAACGTTAGTTGTGAGAGGAAGGGGAACGAGAGTAGGTGGTGCAGTGGAATCGCAACCCGGTTCCAGCTCAGCCCAAGCCGGTCCATCCTCTAGACCAATACTACATCACTCGACCAAGCCTTATATCACCGAACCCCCTTCACCATCTCACAATGTTGAAGACGTGGAATCTGACTCCACGGACTCCGATACCACCCGTACCTTACGCCTGAAACACATACCTCACGGTATCGGACCCAACCCAAACTACAATGTCCCAATCCCTCTTGAATCACCACCTCATACTGGAACCAGGCCTGTTACTAGGACATCTGAGGGAGAATAAGTAGAGGAGTTAGATCATGCGAGACGGAGAGAACTGCGTTCAAAGTTGAACCAGGAAAGATTGAGCCGTAAAGATAACGAGGCTCATGAGCGACCCCAAACGAGCGATATCCGGGTAGCCACATCTACTACACTGTCTCATCTGTTGGGACGGGGTATTGAAGAAGACTCCGTGGACCCAGCGGAGCAATTGCACGACCCCCTCATCCCCTCATCCGTCTCACGACAGACGGATGTTTCAATATTACACGGGGAACAAGCACAACTTCCACCGGCCTCTCATTCGGAGAGTGTTGGTGTTGAAATAAGAGACCAGCAGCCCCCGGTCTTGACTTCATTTCGTGCACCATCGAGTCTAGAGCCTCTTGACATAAATCAATCTTTGGCTAGGACACTTGAAAGGGAACAACACCAAGTCGAGGCTCTTCATGACCCGACCGGAACCACCGTAGTGTCTTCACCTCTAGGTAGAACACAAGGATCGGCGGGAAATCCTACCACAGCTAACATCACGCCAACTGTGAACGTAGGTGGCTCTACCCCTGTGGTAGTCGCCTCAACGGGTAACCTAAGTGGTCCCGGAGTTATTCACCCCGACTTTGTGTCGCAAGGGTCCCTGGACAGCACCCTCAAGGCTGTCCGCGAGGCACTGGAACAACATGTCACCGACGAGATCGCCAAAGCCATCAAAGGCAAAGCAAATATCGTTGAAGCCGAAACCGCACCACCACATCCACCGACATTTGCTCAACCTATCTATTCGGTGGATACCTTAAAGACGATGCTATTGGCCCAACTGCTCCAGGAATCAGATACAACCGCCACGACTGAAGCAGACCTGATCTCAGTTCTCCGATCACAGGTCACTGCTCCATCTTCTTCTATAACCACTCGCTTAGATGCCATTGACTCGACTCTCACGGCCTACAACCAAGCGCTCACAACGCTGTCCGAGAGAGTCCGCTCACTCGAAGATACCTGCAAGAGTCAAGCGGGCGGTCTAAAGCGGAAACACGATGACCAGGATGATCCTGATCACCGTGAGGAGGAGAAATGACCACGTCTATCCGAGACCGCCGCCCCGATCCAGTCTGAAACTACAACTGTGGTTCAACAAGAACCCCCAACTGTGGCAACTACAACAGAAGCACCTGAAGCCGAGTTGCCTCTAGCAGACATGGTTATAGATATGGAAATTTCAGATGAAGAAGACCCGACGGTTGAAAAGCCCGAGGGTTCAACACAGGAACTGTTCAATTTTGACTCATCAGACAGACCGATTCTGGATATGATAGATCCAGATTGTGAAGCCAACCCGGAGACCGAAGACGCATGGTACGAAAAAGCCGCCAGTGCCGTAAATCTCCAGGTAAATTTGGTCTTCCCCACTAATGAGGACGACAACATTGATTATGATCAGCTCCTGCTCCAAAATTTGTATGGAGCATCCCCCGTTCACTATGCTCAGCCCGCCGGAACATCCTCAACAAGACCCGAGTTTACTACTCCCGATCTACCGACAACTACTCCTCCCACGACAGCTTCTGATCTTCCTCCCCTTCCTTAACAGCAACAAAACCGCTGGGAGAAGATCAAGGTACTTATTCCTCATCTGGAGGAATCTTTGAAAAAGTTGTTCGTCCACAAGCTTCACCCGATCGAGCCGGCCTTGTGCCTTGGTATTTACAACTTCAGCCCCGAATACCAACAGCGATATATCAGCACAATGAAGCGGTGTCTTCCAGTTAGTCAAGTCAGAACCAAACTTCAGATCATAGAGGTACTTAACGTCCATTCACGACGCATCATGAGGATCGTCTATCCAGTCTTCACCGTTCGCCGGGAAGATGGTAATGAATGGATATTTTTTGAAGCCGACTTCCAACACCTCCGACCATTCGACTTCCTAGCTATTCTGAAAGACCTTCGCATAAGAACCATCCGACCGCTTGAAGTTACAAAGGCGCTCGAAGCTGTTCGTCGATACCTGGTCCGTACCATTATGATGTCATATCTAACGGATTTTCAAATGGCTGTCGAGAACAGGGCAAAGAAGGTAAATCTGATCAAGCCAAATCTGAAAGCACCTGAGTTAAACATGTATCCTGAGAATGCTATGCTTCTGGAACCAGAATTCGGGATTGTTTACTTAAATGAGCAAAAAGAGAAGAAATTCATGCGCTTCTGTCAGGTAGACATATTTTGTGACGGCACGCTTCTAAAGGTCAGAGATGCTCTTCGAAAGATTATTCAGCACGAGTCTGAGAATCCAAGGTATTCTTATGTTCCGGATCAGAATGAATCTATTGCTCGGAATGCCTTGGAAATGATTGAAAATCGCATCGACTATCGTCGCGCCATCAGATTGTTCGAGGTACACTTCGAGCTCCGCAAAAGATATGTCTTCAACTGGAGAGATCTAGAGCGCCAACTCGAACTTCAAATCAAAGGGGGAGATTGTTAGGGCAGGTTTTATGGTTGATTTAAAGTTCAAGGGTTGAATTGTATTTGTTTAATTTAAGCCTTTTAGTGAACGGGCCGTGGGCTTGTTAACAACGGGCCCATTGTATTTAATGTAAGATTAGCTTGGAAAAACAAGCTAATCATCCTTTTTACTTTCAAACACTGTATTGCAAATTCTCTCTGAAAGTGAATGACAGGGATGACCAGTTGAAATCATTTGTTCTTATTGTTCATATATTTCGATTTCATCATAGTTGCATGGATCTGGATTTAACAGATAAGTCACAAGTTAGTTCTTGTACCAATGGAATAGCAAGAAAATTGGATCGAAATTGTGAAATAAAAAAAATGCAAAGAAAAAAAATGCTCAATGTAATAATTCCTACAGCTGGTAGTGATATTAACACAAAACAAGTTCCCCGGCAACGGCGCCAAAATCATGATAGGCGGGTTTACACCCCCCTTGACTAACCGCAAGTGTACGGTGTCGTCTCAAGTAGTACGTACGGAAGTACAAGTATCGAACCCAAAGGAACTAGGTGTTAAGTACCGCAATTACTGTATTAACTATTAACTGAACGGTCGAAAATTGATTTGGTTTGAGTTTTGAAATACCTTGAATAGTAAAGCATATAAAAGTAAGGAAAGTAATTAATAGGAGTATTGAGAGAACGGATGGAGGATTGGAATCTGAATGACTCAATTGATGGGAATTCGAAGTGAATTATAATTGGTTATAACGATTAATGAATTGTAAAACCTAAACTCGTTGCACTTCTTCAAGCTGCACAGAGAATTAACTCAATTAGAGTTGCTTATCTTTCGATCTCACAATTAAGTTAAGTTAAAGAGAAGGGTTTAGAATACAACACCGAATGAATTGGTATATCTCTATCCAATTCCTATTGGTGGCTATTGAAGCTGACCTCAATCTCGAGGTTTCTCTCGAACAACTCAAGAATTGTCAAATCATTTAACAAGTGATCAATTGGTTAAACGCATTAAGTACAATTTCAAAAGCTTCATCCATCTATTAAAACCAAAATACAAATCAACCAAAGTCTACACTTATGAATCATCCATCATCCAACCCCCCAACATGTAGTTTAGCTCATATTGGGGGTGTGTAAAAGAAACCGAAAGATTACAAAAGAAGTAAAAGAATACATAGTTCGAGAAGTTCTAAAGAAAAAGATAAATAACTCCCTGAGAAGAATCCCTTCCACTATCACGTACTCAATCGTCGTCTCTTTCCAATCGATCTCTCGTCACCTCTGTATTCGCACTCTCAATCTGCTCCCAAAAATCGCCTCCTGACTTGCAGCCGCCCCCTCGTCTGAATGATAACCCTAAATATGATAAAGTAGGGATTTAAAACATAACTGGCACTTGGCGCTAGATCTGGCGCTACTTGGGTCGCGCCACACACTGTCCACACGCTTTTGGAAGACCGCGCGCATCACGCCGCGGGTTGGGCCGCGCCATAGGTCGCGCCACCCTCTGGAGTTTTATTCTTCAAGTACATCGCGCGCATTGCGCCGCGGGTCAGGTCGCGCCATGGCCCTTTGTTTGCTCAAACTTCGTCTTTTTCCAGATTTCAGGCTCTTTCTTCAAAAAATAAGCGATCCACTTCGTTTCTCCACCAATCTGAATAACTGTACATCTCATAAAACACATTAGTAAACGTCACTGTTTTACTTGAAAACGCCTAACAATCACTCGATTCGATAGTTAAAATAATATCGAAAATCGACATTATCATTGGTATAGGATAAGTGTGAGTGGGAATCCTTGCTCGGAGATTGCTGATAAGTTATTCAAAGGTGGCAAACCTATGTGTGTTGAGATGCATGGATGTTTGTTTGAGGTTATGGTATTGTTAATTTGAGAATATAAGAGTGGAGTAGTAGTTGGTGGCTACCTAAAATAGAAATCGTATGCTCTTTGGTTGCGATGAGTTGATGGGTGAGTTGTCTTGTGCCATTGAAATATTTAGGAAGATGTTGGATTGGTTAGTTTATGATGCTTCGTAGTAGATACGAAATCTTTGGGGATGCTGAATTATTCCTTGTTCGTAAAGGAATTCTCGTGAGTGGGTTAATCCCGTTTGAGGAACGAGAAGTATGTGATGGCTTCGAGCATTGGGTATTATTTCGGAATGACTTGGTTGAATTTCTCGTGCGAAATGTGGTGAAACCGTTGGTTAGGCATAGTAACCGTTGAGATTGCGTGTATGGAGTGGTCAATGTTGGATGGACAATGTTCCATACTAGCCTGAGGAAATGGGGATGGTATGTTGAATTAAGTGAGTAAACTAGAAGTAGAAAGTGTGGCAAGTGACACAGAAAATGTGAAGCAATGTTTACAGAGTATCATCGTCGGGTACATGAACCCCTAGTGGGAGTATGAGAAAGAGGATTTGCGAGTATGTGATGATTCAAGGGTCGAGGGAAGCTAACTTGTGTGGTTGGTCAAAAGTGTGCACCTTCTAGTGAGTCGTTTTTGGAAACATGTTTTATGTTTTGAGGAAGGAGTGGAAGAAGGTAGTCGAATGTAGTGCTTGGAAAGAAGGACCATTGGATTAGGTGTTGGTGTGGGAATTATTCCGAGTAAGCTTATCGTCTTGTGTTAGGCCATTAGGGATAGTTTTGTGTGAGCATGGTCGATCCTTCCTGTTGAGTGGGTGAAATTTGAATTTATTTCATATGTGGATGGACGATTGTTGGATGCAGTGAGAATTTGAATGGGTGTCTTCACGATTGGTTCGATTTGGTTGGTGGCTGCTTCAGATGTTGGAGTGTAGAAGTTTCCTACTTTTAGCTATGTATAGTGTGGGGTGATGATGTGGTGAGAACATATGAATTGTTTATCATTGATGAATAGTAGTCAATGCAATTTAGTCAAGAAAGGGTTATCTGCTTTAGACGTATATCGTGTTGGGGAAAGTGATTGTAGGATTTGTGTGTTATCTGTTGAAGAAGATCATAACTGTGAGTTAAGGTGATATCCAAGGTCGGTCTTGTGTTAAGTTGGCGAATTGAGTGTTCGTTATTTTAATAAGGTATTCATGTTATGGTAGCGTTAACCTCTGTAAATTCGTTCTATTACGAAAGTGAAGTTATGTGTGAAACTCTTAATTTGACGCGTTTTAAAAACCGTGAGTCCAGGTGTATGGACGTATTGTGTACAGTTGGCCCGAGGCATCATAGTTATGTTACGCGAATTATCTGGGGTAAGAGTTGTAGTTAACCGAAAGTGTGATAATTTGTTGGTATACGCCCTGTTGTTGAAGGGTTATGCAAAGTGGGAGCAAAGAATCCTTATGGAGAAGCAAAGAGGTCGACTTGTACAGCTATCTGAGAATCTTCCAAGAGTGAAGATGTGTCGTGAGAGAGAGGCAGTTAGTAAGACCGGAGGTCGCGCAGTTGACCGCCGATAAATCAACCAAATTCACGAGAAGCTAAGGGTAGCTCAAGACCGCCAAAAGTTGTATGCGACCAAAAGAAGGAAACCGATGGAATTCCAAGTAGGAGACAACGTGATGCTTAAAGTTTCGTCGTGGAAAGGCGTTGTGCGTTTTGGAAAGAAAGAGGAGTTAAGGCTTAGGTCTGACGGGTTGTTTGTCATCACCGAGCGTGTGGGTGAAGTGGCGTATAAGTTGGTGATGCCCAAGGAACTTCAGAGAGTTCATTCGACATTTTACGTGTCGAATCTGAAGAAGTGCCTGGCCGAGGCAAGTATGGTCGTACCATTAGAAGACATTCGCGTGGATGAGAAGTTAAATTATATTGAGGAACCGTTGGCGATCGTGGATCGCAAGGTCAGAAGGTCAAGGACTAAAGATATATCTCTTGTGAAGGTTCAGTGGCACTACCATAAAGGTCAAGAAGCGACTTGGGAAGTGAAGTCGAATATGCGGGTTCGTTTTCCTCATTTGTTCGAAGATGGGATTCCAGGGACGGAATTCTTTTGAGGGGAGGATGTTGTAATAACCGGGTTTATTTTGTAAATAGGTGAAGTTGTGGGTGTGGTGTGAAGAGTGAAAGTTGAGGGACTTGAATGCAATTAGAAGGGATGAGGGTTAAAACCCCTGAAACCCTCATTCTTTCCTTATCAGAAAAGGTGCGGCTAGGTGTTTGTGTGTGTGAAGAAGGAGCTTGATGATTTGGGAAAGAGAGCCTGGAATTAGAAAGCTTGGAGTGTGAAATCTTCATCTACAACAAGGTAATTTCATTCCTCTAACCTCTTTTAGATTTGTGAGGGTTTGGGTTTATGTTTTGGGAGAAATGTGTTATTATCGATAACCCTAGTGTTGGGATTGAGGTTTCCTGTGTGATTCAACAACTAATCAGTGCGGGAATCGATTAGAGTTGTTGGCTTAATCATCTAAAGACACAAATTTCATCTGTAATGGGTGATGATAGGATTAGAGGGTTTTTGGTTGTGTTGTGGTGTATATGTGCATGTTCAGATAAGTCACCGAGAGGTTTTCCGAATCTGAGGAGTTCCGGAAGTTATCAGAATTCGATTAGCTGTCCGGAAGTTGGAATCCGGAAGTCGATACCGGAGAAAAAGTGAGAGTCCGGGAAAGTCCGGATCATTTGTGTCTGAAAAGGGGGGGGGCGGGAATCCGGAAGGCAGTGTCAGGGACTTTGTACTGTCAGAGTGTTTTAGGGAGTGTCTCGTGAGTTTTGGCTCTGAGCGAATTATGGAGTGTCTTATTTACTCTTGCATCTCGGGTGATTATGTAGGTGTGCTATTAGAGTGAAGTTTTCTCAAGTGAGGACGTATTAGCGTGGACGCCAGGTGAGTCTTTCTAAACTGAAGCTTTATCGGTTCTCGAATTTATTACTTGTACCGATATATTGAATTGCATGATTTACGTTGTTTTAAATATGCATGATAAAGGTGTGTAAATTATATTGCGGGTATGTGCGGGGCGGGGCATGTGATGACTTAATATGGATATATGGGGAGTGTGTCCCATGCATGATATATGAATCCGTTTCATATGTTCACTAAGGGCGGGTGTGTGCCCTAACACGTAGTCACAAGTGTGTACGTGACCAAAGCGTGAGCCATCAGTGTGTTGTGTGTGTACTTAAACTGATATAGGTGTGACTGTTTATAAATGCTTATAAACTCTCTTTAGTTGATAATCGTGGCATGGTGTAGGTAGCAAGAGGGATCTCACTAGACCTCATGGTCTAACCCTCGTTTTTCAAAACTAAAACCTTTTCAGGTAAGCAGGTAGTCGAGGGCTCGTTTAAAGGCAAGAGCAAGATGTGAGTTGGAGCATGTGTATAGAAGGATTAGAAGACTTTCCTTTATTGTTTAGTTAGGTTTCTCAGCTGTGATTAGGGTTATTTCCGCAAACCCGGTTTTGTAATCTCGAAGGTGTGACTTGTTGGGGCCGTTTTGGCGTTTTTATTTAAAGTAGCAACTTTTGGCAGGTTTGTTTGTGTGGGTTGTTACATTTATGCAACACATAGTCAACCACCAAAACTACCACGTCAAAAAAAAGAGCCGAAAGGAGTCAAAGGACTACAACGAGAAAACAAAAACTAAGGAACGATGAGAAACATCATGAGCTCCCGAAAGAGAAGATAAACCAACCACACACAACAAACTCGAAGAAGCATCCACCTAGCCATCTGTCCCTTACCCTCCACACCAATCTGTAGAAATCCACTGAAATGATAGGAGTTGGACCACGTAAAGACAGTTGATTTGAATATTAGTCCCAAAAAAAAACATGATACAAAATATTTAGATTAATAATAATATATTTTAAACAAATAAAACGATTTAAAAGATTGTATACATTAGAATCCATTTAGACGACTTTCTTTTTGATCTGTTTTTATAACTAATTTTGATCTGTCATTTTATCTAGTGGACAAAAAATAAATACAAATATAACACTAGTTAACTCGTTTTCATATTGAAATTACTACCTCTAGTTGTACATTTATTATTTGAAGGGTGGGCTAAATGCACCTAGGGCTGTAAACGAACCGAACGAACACGAACGGAGCCTTGTTCATGTTCGTTCGTTTAACTTAACCGAACAAACGAACGAACACGAACGGTAAACGAACGAAAATTTTTGTGTTCGTGTTCGTTCGTTTAAAAATCTAGTGTGTTCATGTTCGTTTATGTTCGTTCGTTAACCTACTAAACGAACATAAACGAACGCGGCTAAAACGAACATAAACGAACGGGCTAAACAAACAAAAACGAACACTTATTAATGAACAGGTGAACCCACTATCTTGGGGTACTCCAGTTAAAACTTTGCAATAGGTTCAAGCCAATAAGGCTCAAACCATCGGGTTCAAGCCAATAAGGCTCAAACCATCGGGTTCAAGCAAGACTCAAACCACAACGAACACAAACAAAAAAGTCAATATGAACCCACAACCATAAGGCAAGGCTCAAGCCAATGGGCTTGAACCACCATTGTTGGCTTCAGGGTTGATGAGGCTGGTAGCCATGCAATAGAAAGAAATGAGATGAGGGGGTTATATATATAGTGGAGATGAGGCTTGAGTTTGCTAAAACCATCGATGTAGGACAAGGGATAAAAGGGGAAGTATGTTGAGCCTGCTCACGTGGTGAGCATGTGATTGAGATTTGAGGCTATTCTCATAATCTCATCCCACGTCGCTTTTGAAGAGAAATGTTAGGCTAGGAAACAAGTATTTATTGGGTGGGATTTCATCACTTTTAACATGTTACCATTTGGTTAATTAAATTTTAAATATTTCAGTTTAATAATATATTTCAGTTTAATAATTGTAATTATAAATTTAATATAATATAATTGTAATTATAAATTTATTATATAATATAATAGTTCAAATATTGAATTCTTAAATATTGAATTGTTAAACGAACATAAACGAACATAAATAAACGAACATTAACGAACATAAACGAACATAAATAAACGAACGTTAACGAACATTAATGAACGAACGAGACCTTTGTTCATGTTCGTTCATTTATTAAATAAACGAACATAAACGAACTTTCCGCCGAACGGTTCACGAACGGTTCGCTGAACCTTCGGTTCGTTTACAGCCCTAAATGTACCTCCTATATATTGTATTTGGGTAATGTTTGCAAATTCTTTTATGTCAAAATCAAGTCAAGCCATGTATTTAGAATGCAAAAAATACGTATTAATGTTGATGTATGTGAGAAAGAAATTTGTAGGTATGGTGCAATTAAAAATGTATAAGGGTCTAATTAGTCTACCATGTTGTTGAATGCACCCATACTTCCTGATTTTCTCCACACATGGACCTTGGTTTTACCTTGAAGTTGGTGTGAAGTGACCAATTTGCTAGTTTTTTCTTGATGTTATAAATAATATTTATTCATAAATAATAATTATTGAAATTGAAATAAATGGGACGCACAAAAATGATTCTTATAAAACCTATCATTGTAGACTTTTATGTGTATTCTTATTTTGATGAGATGACAAGAAAAAAATAATGTTTTTATAAGAACCCCCATGGGGATGCTCTAAGGCTACCCTTAAAGCACCTCTATTGGTTCTTATAAGAACTTGATTTTTGTACTTTTTTGTCATGTTATTTGCATTCATCGAATTAATAACCTAAATAAAACTCCACAACGATAGTTTGAGGGCATCTTCAACCCATCACTAAAAACACAAAAATTGAGGAGTATTTATTTGCATCCCAAAACTAAAACACTAAAAAAGTAGAGATCTATAATTATAAATTAATATAATATTAAGTTTATATTTATAAACATATATTGATTACAAGTTTAATATATTAAGATGTTTATTATTATTATTATAATATTAAATATGATTTTTAGTGTTTAATGGACTCCCTATTTTTAGGTGGCGTTTGTTTTTTAAGAGGTGCTGAAGTCTGAAATCTGATTTCACTTCTGATTTTTAAGAGGTGGTGCTGAAGTCTGAAATCTGAATAAATAAGACTGTTTGTTTTATTATAAACTGACAAACGTCTGAATATGTATAATTTTCTACTTTTCCCCTTAAACATGAAATTGAGTTTTGGAAATCGCAAAGCAAATAATATACAAACAAGCAAAATCATAAAAGGCACAGTATGTTCAATAAGCCACAAAAATCTTTATATTATGTAATGTGCTAAATCCATACAAGGCATAATAATCAAACAACATAGATGATTCATAAAGCACATGAGATGATTTGTAAACACTTTGATCTAACCACATAGATGATCCAAATATGAGATGATTCATAAGCACAATAATCGAACTACATAAACGAGATCGAAGCACAATGATCTAACTACATAAAAGGGAAATCGAACCACAAAAACAAGGATCGATTTATCAACAGAAAATCAAACCACAGGGATTAAACCACATAAACACAGAATAATTACTACACTCCTACGAAAACATCGGTGCTCCATGATCTGCGTCCCAATCAATCTGATCTCCTCAATCAACACTAATTTCTTGATTATGTTTATATAAATAGTCGATCAACTTTCAAATCTTTCTGGTCGATAATCAAAAGCTCAGAGGCTCCCTTTTTCTGGAGATTTTATAATTTCATGGAAGATTAAGGTGAAAGCAGGTTCGAAGAGATTCATCCATCACACAGTTTGTTTTGCAATTCTTTTTATCAAATGGATTCGAAGTCCATTCCTATATTTCTTGCTCAAGTTTCTGAGACCAAAAGAAACCGGATTAACATCTGGTGAATACACGATCTCGCTTTACGAGGTTCTTGCTCGTGTTCATGGCACAAAAATCGTATCTCAGATCGATAACATCATGTCCACCATCATGAAGACTTTGACTTCTAGCGCGGGTTCCTTCGCAGGGATTGAACCACATAAATAGGGATCCATTTATGGACAGAAAGTCTGTTAGGGGATCGATCTATCGACAGAAAATCGAACCATAGGGATCGATTTATATTAAGAGCTTATTTTGTGGATACCATGTATAATATAAGTTAAAGAGTAAATTACATTTTTGGTCCTTGTGGTTGTCAACCACTATCAAGTTTGGTCCCTCTATTAAACTAATTACAACTTTGGTCACTATGGTTGCTATTTTGTTTCACTTTTGGTCCCTCTGACTAACTATTGTTAAAAATGTTAGTTAACTAATTTTGCCTTTTCCCCCTTTCTGTTTTATTATATCATATTGTAATTACAATTCACTCTATGTAGTTTTGTCCTTTTTCATTTTTGTGTATCATTTTATTGTTATTTTTCATCTTTCATACCTTTATTATATTAATTAGTTACTACTATTTTTAACAAAAAATACATTAACATTACATACTTTATTTTGTAAACAATCTTAAAAAATTTGACGGTACCTTTAAAATGGGTTAATTATTGAATATTAAAAAAAATTATACAATTTATCCGATATATATTTGCATATCCATCTATATTAATCTAAAAAATAATTTTCTAGTTTAACCAAATAATTTCAAAAATAGTTTAATACTTAAAACTATTAAACTATACTTGAAATCAAGGAGTTTTTCAAAAGCAACGTAATGCAAATGAACATTTTTAATATAAAATTATTTTTTGTTACGATACATTCTTTATTAATAGACATACATCTTACATATATAAGAAAAGCGACATATTTTTTGAACCCACTTAAAATAAAATAAAATGGTTTTTTGGATTAGTGTAGACGGATTTACAAATGTATATCAGATAAGTAGCGTAACAATTTAAAAATATTCATGTAACAACCCAACAAAAATAAAGGCATAACATAGCATTAAATATAAAGCATCCAAAAAGTGATCCCAAAATTTCTCAAGTACAACTGTCACAAAACTAGGTTGGCGGAAACAATCTATTCACAACTAAGAAAAAGTATGAGTCTAAGTAGTAAAAGTGAAACAGCTATCTCTAGAAGCATCCATACTCTAATTCTTCTCTCTACTCTTGTCGGAGCTTCCTACTATCAGCTTCCCTGAAAAGGTTTAGTTTGGAACATGCGAGGGTTAGACCACGAGGTCTAGTGAGCTCCCTCAAAACAACAGTTTAAATAATAATTATTTAAAACATCTCATAACACATATATATAACAACTTTAAGCAAACCTTTACGTAACCATCACACATGTAAATGGCATACTGAAGTCCCTAGAAGTGTCAACGTGTCAGTCTCACACTGCCTTACTGGGTCACACCTCCCATGGCATAAACGGGACACTCCCCCGGTATGAGCACTGGCGGGACACCCCCCCCCCCCCCCCCCCCCCGCCCCCCGACTTAGCCATTTACATCTAACAACAATGTATGCATACATCTTAAGTAAACTTTCATACATGCGTTTTCATGTAATAAAACATAGCATTTATATTCATTTACTTACTTCAAAAAACACGTTTAAAACACGTATTTAGTTAGAAAAAAACTCACCTGGCCTGGCTAGGTACTTCGCACTTACGCTCCAAAACTCTAGGCGGAAATCCTATAAATAATAAAGGGAACAAGAGCCGTAAGTCGATCTGATTCACTCTTGAAGAAAATATTCCACAATACCGAACTGTATCCGGATACTCTCCCTCTCTCCTTACCGGATCCCTCTTCCGAATACTTCTGGATTCCGATTATGGGTTTCCACTTCCGGACACTTCCGGATTCCGGTTCCGGATCACTACTTCCGGATTCTGGTTCCGGATCACCACTTTCGGATTCTTTCGGAAAACTCGCCAATCCGGCGATTCCCGGACTCACGGGGTTTTGTCGAACAATCTCTAAACGGCGATTACCAACGAATAAATTGCAGAGAGGGTTGGGACACCAAATCGCAAGGTGTGCAATCAATACAAAGCATAGAGAAGTCAACATACATGACTCATTTCTTTCCCTTTTAAATCCTTGGTCAGAATGTTCATTCACAAGAACAAAAGTCCCCAAATCATAGCTTTCAATTTCCAATATAGATTGATATTCATACAAGACATCAAGAATCAGGGTTAAGGATTACCTAAGATTGCTTGGTGATGCAATTCCCTCTCCCCTCCTCCAAGAATGCAAGTTGTGGCTTGATTCTCCTTCTTTCTGCTTCCACATACACAGCCGTCACCAGGGAAATAATGGCAAAATCCTAGGGTTTTGTGCAATCATTGAGGGTCTTATACCCTTAGCGAAAATTACACTTTGGTCCCTCAAATTACTCACATCTTATTTTTTTAAACTTGGAACTTGGTTATTACAATACCTCCCCCTCAAAAGAATTTCGTCCTCGAAATTTCATTGTCGAAAAGATGAGGGTACTTGGACCTCATGTACGCTTTTACTTCCCAAGTCGCCTCTTGGCCCTTATGAAACCGCCATTGGACCTTTACCAGTCTGATCTCCTTGTTCCTTAACTTTCGAATCTTGCTATCCACAATCTCAATCGGTTCTTCTGTGTATGTCAGTCTCTCATCGACACTGATATCCTCCAATGGAATAGCCACATATGTTTCTGCCAAACACTTCTTTAGGTTAGAGACGTGAAGCGTCGGATGAACTCCCTTTAATTCTTCTGGCAAGTCTAACTTGTAGGCTACTGCTCCAACTCGTTCCAAAATGACGAAAGACCCCACATATCTTGGTCTCAACTTTCCTTTCTTCCCGAAGCGCACCACCCCTTTCCAAGGCGAGACTCTCAGCATTACCTTGTCACCTTCTTGAAACTCGATAGGTTTCCTTCTTTTGTTTGCATACTTTCTTTTCCGGTCTTGCGTCATCCTCATTTTCTCGCGGATTAGCTCTATCTTATCGGTAGTCATTTGCACAATTTCTAGACCTGCTAGCTGTCTTTCTCCCACTTCGTTCCAACACAACGGCGTCCGACACTTCCATCCGTACAAGGTTTCGAATGGTGCTGCTTTTATGCTCGCGTGGTAACTATTGTTAGACGAGAACTCTATCAACGGTAGATGTACTTCCCAAGAACCCTTGAAATCGATTACACAGGCTCGGAGCATATCCTCTAACGTTTGAATAGTTCTCTCGCTCTGGCCATCCGTTTGGGGATGATATGTTGTGCTCAACTTCACTTGCGAAACCAACTCTCGCTGAAGACTTCTCCAAAACGACGACGTAAACCGACTATTACGATCGGACACAATAGACATCGGCACTCCGTGCCTTGACACGATATCATTAACATACAATCGTGCTAACCTTTCCAATGAATCGGACTCTCGGATTGGAAGGAAGTGCGGATTTTGTGAGACTATCCACAATCACCCATATTGCATCGTGACCCTTCGGAGTCCTTGGCAATTTTGTAACAAAATCCATGGTTATGTTATCCCATTTCCACACTGGTATTTCCATAGACTGAAGTTCCCCATAAGGTCGTTGATGTTCTGCTTTAACCTTCAGACACGTCACACATCGTTCCACAAAGTGAGCGATGTCCTTCTTCATTCCTGGCCACCAGTAAAACTGTCTTAAGTCCCGACACGTCTTATTCGTCCCTGGGTGGACGGAATATCGCGATCTATGCGCTTCTTACAGGATGCTTACCCTTAAGTTTCCCAACTTAGGAATCCACACCCGGTCCTTCAAACACCTCAACCCGCTACTGTTGACACTGAGCAACGACGTAATTCCAACGATTCTCTCACTCTTCAGATTTTCTTCTAACAACGCCTCCTCTTGAGAATTTTTGACCTCTTCCATGAGACCTGAAGTCGCCTCGACCCTAAACGCCACCACCTTGGTTGATTCCCCTCGCTCCTTCCGATTTAACGCGTCGGCAACCACATTTGCTCTACCCGGGTGGTAGAGGATTTCACAGTCATAATCGTTAAGCAGCTCCACCATCTCCTCTGTCTTGTGTTTAACTCCTTCTGATCGAAAAGGTGCTTAAGACTCTTGTGATCGGTGTAAATCTGATAGCTTACTCCATACAAGTAGTGTTTCAATATTTTTAAAGCGAACACCACTGCCGCTAGCTCCATGTCGTGTGTAGGGTAATTCTTCTCGTGATCTTTCAACTGTCGAGACGCGTAGGCAATCACCCTTCCATTTTGCATCAGTACGCACCCTAACCCAAGCTTGGAAGCATCACTGTATATTACAAACCCTTCAGATCCATCTGGTAACGACAAAATTGGAGCGCTTGTAACACCCTAAAAATCAGGGCAAATTTAAACCTGAATTAAAAGGGGTTACATAACTAATATCCATAATATAAACATTCTTATCGAAAGAAAATAATGACGAGAGTCAATTTACATCAACCTGTCGCCACCATAAACTCTCCACGCATCCCATTACATCCCTGAGTTCATACCTGGTAAGAAAATATAATTTGAAACAATTAGGCTAACGCCTAGTGAGAACATTCAGTTTCAAAATAATACTTTTAAATCAATGTAAACAAGGTTTATCAAACTTGACTTACACTCGTTCTTACCATACTCGTACTCATCTCATAATAACATAATCATACTCAATCCCATGAGTATGACTATCATTCAAATAAATCATAACACCATATTCAATAGACCACTACGAATCATCACGGATCCTAGTTTATCGATCAAGCCTAAAGACTTACATTCATTTGCCATACCTTCTTCTTGGAATGGAAACAGAAATAACATTTATATAATGCCTATTTTTAAATCTGCCGAAAACACATGAGACAACACTTATACTTCGTCTAATTCATATTTCCACATCTCAAATACAAATAGCAACTTTACTTTGCCTATTCAATTATTCAACCTGAATAGCAATTATACTATGCCTATTCAAACATTCTTTTATGAATAGTAATTCTACTTTGCCTATTCAATCAATTCTATACGAATAGCAATTCTACTTTGCCTATTCAATCATTCCTCATGAATAGCAATTATACTTTGCCTATTCAAACATTTCTATATGAATAGCAATTATACTTTGCCTATTCAATCATTTCTATATGAATAGCAATTCTACTTTGCCTATTCAATCATTTCAAGGATACACGAGAATAGCAATTATACCTTGCCTATTCCTCCTTCTCAATGATACATGGGAATAACAATTATACTTTGTCTATTCCAGAGCCCACACTACGAATCTCCACGGATTCTAGATTAATGCTCATGTCCAAGAAATTACAATTACACATGCCAATTTCTTGGAAAGGAAGTAGAGATTACAATTACACATGCCAATCCCTTCTGTTCCATAGAAATCGGGAATTACGATTAGTCCACGCCTATTCCACGATTTCTCACACACAATGGAATTACGATTAATCCACGCCTATTCCATGTGTTCATAACAACTAGTGCCTATAGATCTATTACACTTATTCGTACTCGTGCATGTTATTGCTTAATATGGATTTCTCATAGCATTCAGTATGAGCAAATCACATTTATACCACATAGATTCCTCATAGTATTCAGTATGAGCAAATCACATTTAATATCACATAGATTCCTCATAACATTCGGTATAAGCAAATCATATTTAATATCACCACTCACGGGTCCTTGATATAAATATATATACACAATTGTCCGTTAGAACAATTAATTAAAACTCATATAGTCATCCATCCAAATTCCTTCAGGAAATATCTCTTTATAAAAATGTACCTTACCGTAATTTAAATACGTTATAAAAAGGTAAGGTAAGAATGAACTCACCTGATAGTAGTAGCGTCCCTCTTACTTTACTTTCTCAAAGCCGTAAGAATATCTGTCACCGACTTCACAAATATCTGAAATACCCAAATACATATTGTACTGGTATTAATCTACTGTTCAGGACCCTTAAAGACTAAAATCCTAAATATCCAAAATTCTCGACTTTTATCGCAACCAACTAGATGCGATAACCCTCGTCGCAACACACAGTACTTGTCGCAACCCACTGTTGCGATATCCCATCTTATCGCAACCAACTGTTGCGATATAATCGTGCTTGTCGTAATCCAAGGTTGCGACATTCATACTTATCGCAACAATCATAACTATCGCAACTCACTGCTGCGATATTCATAACTGTCTCAATCAACTGAAATCATATTTAACCTAGAAATCTATAGTTTTAAGCCATGAATGATTCTGTAAATATGCAGATATGCTTAAGACTATTAATAGAACATGATTATAAACCCAGATTTCTCATTCTTTCCAAAATCATCAAAACCCATTTCTAAACCATTTAGAAAAACTCTCAACTATAATAGAGGAAAGATTTATGTGAGATATACATGTGTTTTCTTTAAATTGCATCTAAGTTCCAGCTGAAAATCTGCTTATCTTCTTTTTCTTTCTTCCTTTCTTGGTTCTTTCTTTTCTCTCTCTTTTTCACCGTGAAATACACACACATACACACACTAATACTAAACAAAAAGAAGATAAGATGTTTCTTATCTACCTTTTAGACAAAAAGGCGATGGTGATGACACCTCTTTCATCACTTAATCAAACTAGTCCCTCAAGTATCAACACTTGGCAAAATTAACCCTCAAACTTCTAAATTAAAATTAATGTTTACCCCTTAACTTATAACTTCGTAAAACAAATAACGTAACTTATTCGGGGATAAACTCTAACATTAATTTATCAAATAACCAATCACAATTTATCAATTAATTATTTCTCAAATTATTTAATAAACCAAACGTAATCCTTTATAAAAATCGAGATGTTACAATACTCCCCAACTTAAAAATGATTTCGTCCTCGAAATCAAGGCTAGGTAAACAAGTGAGGATATCAAATCTTCATATCCTCTTCTGACTCTAATGTCACATTAGCACTTCGATGATGTTTCCATTGTACCTTCAACATAACTACTTCCTTATTATTACGTAACTTTCTAATCGATCTTTTCCAAAATTGCCTCCGGTTCTTCCACACAACAATTCTTCTCATCCACTCTTACGTCAGTAAGTGGAATCACATCGTACCAACATGAAATATATATCATGTACCCCTTCAATCTTATAACTTTCACCATTACCCGCTCCCCAACTTGGAAACAACATAAAATTCTATTAACCTCCTTTGGTTATTAATCAAAACTCTATTTGATCAGTATCTATTTCTTGATCGGAATTTAAAAATCAAAATTCACCAGTAAGCTTATCTCTAAAAGCGCGATTACCAGAAGACAAACTAGTTCATAATCGGATTGGATCACAACCTTTACTGAAGACTAGTAGATCAATATTGGATCTGACTGTCCACTTTATCTACTACTTGTTACCGATTCATCGTCAAGCATACATACACCGCCCTAACGATTCTCATTTGAAGGGCTCGACGAGCTAACTAATAACATAACTAATCGTGCGGTACTTGAAACTCTTTCATGTGTTACAGCATCGTCAAATGAAATCACCTCCAATTGCCAAAACAATTAGAAACAAGTATGCTTACATAACAATATATTCATAATAATAGTAGCTAGATGAAATTATGAACATGCTATACATAAGAATCCTTGTTACCATCATCACAATTCTTAATTCCCGCATTTTCGTCAATTCGTAACACCGTCTCGTCTTAGTGCCTCTACCCATATCTCACAAATCATACTTTAATTCATCTCAGCTTAAGTCCAGGTATCTCACTAGCATACCTAGTTCACTTAAACTAAAGCTCTGATACCATATTGTAACACCCTAAAAATCAGGGCAAATTTAAACCCGAATTAAAAGGGTTTACATAACTAATATCCATAATATAAACATTCTTATCGAAAGAAAATAATGACGAGAGTCAATTTACATCAACCTGTCGCCACCATAAACTCTCCACTCATCCCATTACTTCCCTGAGTTCATACCTGGTAAGAAAATATAATTTGAAACAATTAGGCTAACGCCTAGTGAGAACATTCAGTTTTGAAATAATACTTTTAAATCAATGTAAACAAGGTTTATCAAACTTGACTTACACTCGTTCTTACCATACTCGTACGCATCTCATAATAACAGAATCATACTCAATCCCATGAGTATGACTATCATTCAAATAAATCATAACACCATATTCAATAGACCACGACGAATCATCACGGATCCTAGTTTATCGATCAAGCCTAAAGACTTACGTTCATTTGCCATACCTTCTTCTTGGAATGGAAACAGAAATAGCATTTATATAATGCCTATTTTTAAATCTGTCGAAAACACATGAGACAACACTTATACTTCGTCTAATTCATATTTCCACATCTCAAATACAAATAGCAACTTTACTTTGCCTATTCAATTATTCAACCTGAATAGCAATTATACTATGCCTATTCAAACATTCTTTTATGAATAGTAATTCTACGTTGCCTATTCAATCAATTCTATACGAATAGCAATTCTACTTTGCCTATTCAATCATTCCTCATGAATAGCATTTATACTTTGCCTATTCAAACATTTCTATATGAATAGCAATTATACTTTGCCTATTCAATCATTTCTATATGAATAGCAGTTCTACTTTGCCTATTTAATCATTTCTATGTGAATAGCAATTCTACTTTGCCTATTCAATCATTTCAAGGATACACGAGAATAGCAATTATACCTTGCTTATTCCTCCTTCTCAATGATACATGGGAATAACAGTAATACTTTGTCTATTCCAGAGCCCACACTACGAATCTCCACGGATTCTAGATTAATGTTCATGTCCAAGAAATTTCAATTACACATGTCAATTTCTTGGAAAGGAAGTAGAGATTACACTTACACATGCCAATCCCTTTTGTTCCTTAGAAATCGAGAATTACGATTAGTCCATGCCTATTCCACGATTTCTCACACACACTGGAATTACGATTAATCCACGCCTATTCCATGTGTTCATAACAACTAGTGCCTATGGATCCATTACACTTATTCGTACCCGTGCCGGTTATTGCTTAATATGGATTTCTCATAGCATTCAGTATGACCAAATCACGTTTATACCACATAGATTCCTCATAGTATTCAGTAAGAGCAAATCACATTTAATATCACATAGATTCCTCATAGTATTCAGTACGAGCAAATCACATTTAATATCACATAGATTCCTCATAGCATTCAGTATGAGCAAATCATATTTAATATCACCACTCACGGGTCCTTGATATAGATATATATACACAATTGTCCGTTAGAACAATTAATTAAAACTCATATAGTCATCCATCCAAATTCCTTCAGGAAATATCTCTTTATAAAAATGTACCTTACCGTAATTTAAATACATTATAAAAAGGTAAGGTAAGAATGAACTCACCTGATAGTAGTAGCGTCCCTCTTACTTTACTTTCTCAAAGCCGTAAGAATATCTGTCACCGACTTCACAAATATCTGAAATACCTAAATACATATTGTACTGGTATTAATCTACTGTTCAGGACCCTTAAAGACTAAAATCCTATATATCCAAAATTCTCGACTTTTATCGCAACCAACTAGCTGCGATAACCCTCGTCACAACACACAGTACTTGTCGCAACCCACTGTTGCGATATCCCATCTTATCGCAACCAACTGTTGCGACACACATCTTGTCGAAACCAACTGTTGTGATACAATCGTGCTTGTCGCAACCCAAGGTTGCGACATTCATACTTATCGCAACAATCATAACTATCGCAACTCACTGCTGCGATATTCATAACTGTCTCAATCAACTGAAATCATATTTAACCCAGAAATCTATAGTTTTAAGCCATGAATGATTCTGTAAATATGCAGATATGCTTAAGACTATTAACAGAACATGATTATAAACCCATATTTCTCATTCTTTCCAAAATCATCAAAACCCATTTCTAAACCATTTAGAAAAACTCTCAACTATAATAGAGGAAAGATTTATGTGAGATATACCTGTGTTTTCTTTAAATTGCATCTAAGTTCCAGCTGAAAATCTGCTTATCTTCTTTTTCTTTCTTCCTTTCTTGGTTCTCTCTTTTCTCTCTCTTTTTCACCGTGAAATACACACACATACACATACTAATACTAAACAAAAAGAAGATTAGATGTTTTTTATCTACCTTTTAGACAAAAATGCGGTGGTGATGACACCTCTTTCATCACTTAATCAAACTAGTCCCTCAAGTATCAACACTTGGCAAAATTAACCCTCAAACTTCTAAATTAAAATTAAAGTTTACCCCTTAACTTATAACTTCGTAAAACAAATAACGTAACTTATTCGGGGATAAACTCTAACATTAATTTATCAAATAACCAATCACAATTTATCAATTAATTATTTCTCAAATTATTTAATAAACCAAACGTAATCCTTTATAAAAATCGAGATGTTACAGCGCTGCTCAGACTTTCTTTCAACTTCTCAAATGCTGCCTCTTGAGCTTCGGTCCAAACGAACTTGACGTTCTTCCTCGTCAAAGCGGTCAATGGTGTGGCAATTCGTGAGAAGTCCTGAATGAACTTCCGGTAGTAGCCCGCCAATCCAAGGAAACTCCTTACTTCTGATGGGGACTTTGGCGGTTCCCAATCTTTAATTGCTTCGATCTTAGCCGGATCCACTTTGATGTCCCCTGTCGACACCACATGACCTATAAACTGAACTTCTCTCAACTAGAACTCGCATTTTGAGAACTTTGCGTACAACTTCTCGCATTTCAATAATTCCAAAACCACCCGGAGATGCTCCTCGTGGTCTTTACAGGATTGAGAGTAGATCAGGATGTCATCAATGAAGACGATTACACACTTGTCCAGCAACGAACTACACACCCTGTTCATCAAGTCCATGAACACTGTTGGGTCATTAGTCAAGCCAAAGGGCATAACTAAAAACTCGTAGTGCCCATATCTTGTGCGAAAGGTCGTCTTGGGCACGTCTTCCTTCTTCACCTTTAGATGGTGGTAGCCCGATCTTAAGTCTATCTTCGAGAAATAGCTCCCACCTTGCAACTGGTCGAAGAGGTCATCAATCCTCGGAAGTGGGTACTTATTCTTAACTGTTACCTTATTGAGATCCCGACAGTCTATGCACATCCGCATAGACCCATCCTTCTTCTTAATAAATAGTATCGGCGCTCCCCAAGGCGATGAGCTTGGACGAATGAAACCCTTGTCGAGTAGCTCTTATAGTTGCGTCATCATCTCCTTCATTTCCGCTGGTGCCAGATGATAGGGCGCACGCGTAATCGGTGCCGCCCCAGGCATCAAATCTATTCTGAACTCTACTTGACGATCTGGGGGCAGATTCATCAAGTCATCCGGAAACACTTTCGGGTACTCACTTACTATAGGCACATCTTCCACTCCCTTCTTCTCTTTCTTAGCATCTAGCACGTAAGCTAAATATCCCATACACCCCTTTCCCAGACATCGCCTAACTTTCATAATAGATATCATACACGACTTCTTATCCCGCCGATCCCCATAGATTACTACTTCCTTCTTGTCAGGCAAGGCAATACGAATTAACTTCTTATTACACATAATGCTAGCGTCGTTATCCGCTAACCAATCCATTCCTATAACCACATGAAACTCCCCCATTCCCATAGGGTACAAACGCAAAGGAAACGAATGACCATCTATGTCAATGCTACACCCCTCATAGACCTCTTTCACCCAGACTCGACTATCGTCCGCTACTTCTACCTTGAACCCAAAGTTCAACCTCTTGGGTTACACTTGCAATTTCCGAATAAAATTAGGCGACACAAAAGAATGATTGGTGCCCGAATCAACTAGTACTTTAGCAAAAGTCGAGTCAATAGGGAAAGTACCTGTCACCACATCTGGCGTATCCACCGCTTCCTCTGTCGACATGTGGAAAGCCCTCGCCTTCGTGCGAGCGGGCTCTACCTTCCTATCTCCGTCCCTTCCACCACCATTACTGTTGTAGCCGCCACCAAATCCCTTCCTCAACTGTGGAAAATCCAACTTGACATGGTCTGGCGAACCGCACTGATAATACGACCTCGAACTACGGCAGTCCCGTGCCATGTGCCCCGTCTTCCCACACTGGAAACACCCCTCCTTATCAGCCGGACATTTCCCTTTATGCATTCGATTACACTTACCACAAAGTTTCTCCCCCGTTTGAGGTCCCAGCCGCAGCGCAGGTCTAGGAGCACTCGGCCTCTTAGCATCACGATTCGGCCCTTACCACTTCCGCTTGTCCCTGACTCTTTCCAACATATGCCTGTTCTTTTCCTTTTTCGTGAGTTCCGCAGTATCTACCGTAGCTTGAAAAGTGGCAGGATCCTTTACCCGAACCAACTCTCTCATACTGCTCTTCAGTCCCCAGATGTACCTCTCTATGCGCCTCTCCTCAGTAGGCACATACAATTCAGTAAACCGAGCTTTCTCTATGAATTTTGACGTATACTCTTGTACCGACATCGTTCCTTGCTCCAACCCCAAAAATTCCTCCTCTAGCTTCTTAACGGCCACCACTGGACAAAACTGAGCTTTGAATCTTTTAGTGAACAATTCCCAGGTAGTTGTCTTTGCTATCTCTGAACCCTTACCTCCAGTCTCAACATCCCACCAGAAGATGGCATCTGCCTTCAGCATAGACATGACGAACAACACCTTGTCTTCCTCAGCACACTTACTCGTGTCGAAAGCTAGCTCCATCTCACGTATCCATCTCAGAGCCAGAACTGGATTGCGTTCTCCGTTGAATGATGGAGGTTTGCACGACGCAAAAGTCTTAAAGGTCTTCGATTCATTAGCCACAAACGGAGTTGACAACGTATGATCTCCCACCACAGTCGGAGGTAGGTCAGACGCCTCAGTCCTCGTCTCATTCTCACTTTTAGTTCGTCCCTCCGACGTAGTCTTAACTTGATTTTCCAACAATGCTTGCAAAGTCTCTTGTAGTTTGCCCATTTCCGCAGTAAACTTCTCTTCAGTCACAAACGCTTGATTTCGGTTTCTCCTTGGGTTGGTCGACTGACTCCCTCCACCTACTGAGGTGGTACTCTCCTGAGGGAGGGGTTCACACACTTCTGGTTCTCTTACACTCTTAGCCCGACGGGTAGCCGACACCTTCTTTCCCCCTCGCGTCACCACACCAGTTCCCACTTCCTGGGTGGCAGCTCGCCGTGGCGGTCTTCCTTGCACTCTACTACGACCTCTACCCCTTCCACGGGTGGCCGTCTACCTAGGAGGATTCACTGGTCCATCCTCCAAGATTTCTTCCACTCGAATTTCCCCTGATGCCGGAACTGTACCCACTACCGGCACATATCTACTCCTCAAGGTTCTTTCAGACATTCTTGATTACTGAAAACACGACAAAATAAATAACTTAAGACTACCGCTTCAGAATAATAAGGCAAATTAAGCACATACATGTACATGTAAGTTCGCAATTACACTAGCCAAGTGTAATCCCGAACCTACCTTACATGACTGTCCTCGCTACCCTATTAGTCTATCCTTATAATAGTGCCCTCCGAACGCATTCCTGATTCTCAGTTATGATTTCTACTCCCACAGAAGTCTAGGCCCGTCCAGTCACCTAAATCCCTTAAACTATGGCTCTGATACCAATTGTAACAACCCAACAAAAATAAAGGCATAACATAGCATTAAATATAAAACATCCCAAAAGTGATCCTAAAATTTCTCAAGTACAACTGTCACAAAACTAGGTTGGCGGAAATAACATATTCACAACTGAGAATAAAGTATGAGCCTAAGTAGTAAAAGTGAAACAGTTATCTCTAAAAGCATCCGCACTCTAATTCTTCTCTCTACTCTTGCCGGAGCTTCCTACTATCAGCTTCCCTAAAAAGGTTTAGTTTGGAACATGCGAGGGTTAGACCATGAGGTCTAGTGAGCTCCCTCAAAACAACAGTTTAAATAATAATTATTTAAAACATCTCATAACACATATATATATATATATAACAACTTTAAGCAAACCTTTACGTAACCATCACACATGTAAATGGCACACTGAAGTCACTAGAAGTGTCAACGTGTCAGTCTCACATTGCCTTAGTAGGTCACACCTCCCATGGCATAAACGGGACACTCCCCCCGGTATGAGCACTGGCGGGCCATACCTCCCGACTTAGCCATTTACATCTAACAACAATGTATGCATACATCTCAAATAAACTTTCATACATGCGTTTTCATGTAATAAAACATAGCATTTATATTCATTTACTACTTCAGAAAACACGTTTAAAACACGTATTTAGTTAGAAAAAAACTCACCTAGCCTGGCTCGCTACTTCGCACTTACGCTCCAAAACTCTAGGCGGAAATCCTATAAATAATAAAGGGAACAAGAGCCGTAAGTCGATCTGATTCACTCTTGAAGAAAATATTCCACAATACCGGAGTGTATCCGGATACTCTCCTTCTCTCCTTACCGGATCCGTCTTCCGGATTCCGATTCCGGGTTTCCACTTCCGGACACTTCCGGATTCCGGTTCCGGATCACCACTTCCGGATACTTCAGGATTCCGGTTCTGGATCACCACTTCCGGATTCTTCCGGAAAACTCGCCAATCAGGCGATTCCCGGATTCGCGGGGTTTTGTCGAAAAATCGCTAAACGGCGATTACCAACGAATCAACTGCTGAGAGGGTTGGGACACCAAATCGCAAGGTGTGCAATCAATACAAAGCATAGAGAAATCAACAGACAGGACTCATTTCTTTCCCTTTTAAATCCTTGGTCAGAATGTTCATTCACAAGAACAAAAGTCCCCAAATCATAGCTTTCAATTTCCAATATAGACTGATAATCATACAAGACATCAAGAATCACGGTTAAGGATTACCTAAGATTGCTTGGTGATGCAATTCCCTCCCCCCTCCTCCAATGCAAGTTGTGGCTTGATTCTCCTTCTTTATGCTTCCACACACAGCCGTCACCAGGGAAATAATGGCAAAAACCTAGGGTTTTGTGCAATCACTGAGGGTCTTATACCCTTAGCGAAAATTACACTTTGGTCCCTCAAATTACAAGGTTCCACTTTAGTCTCCCACATCTTATGTTCTTTAAACTTGGAACTTGGTTATTAGAATTCAATAGTAAAGGTACCACAAAACCTTTTTTAAAGTATAATTTACAAAATATGTTACATATTTTTATTGTAGTTTTAGTTAAAATGCTTATTAATGAATTAATATAATAAAAGGTGTAAAATGAAAAATAAAATGATAGAAAACAAAGAAAAAAGGACAAAACTATAGGGACTAAAATTGTAATTACTATTGATCTAATAAAACAAAAAAGCAAAAGGACAAAAAAAGTTAACTGATATTTTAACTATAGGTAGTCAGAGGGACCAAAATTGAAATAAAATGACAACCATAACGATCAAAATTGTAATTAGTTTATTAGAGGGACCACACTTAATAGTGGATGATAACCACAAGGACTAAAAATTAATTTACTCTAAGTTAAATAAGTATATACATATTAATAACTATATATGATATAAATGTCAAAAAACGTCCCATTAAAAATGATACTTCACACTAAGTTCAAGGTAATAACCAAAGTTATTGTAAAACAACTTAATTTATGTGAGATTTTATAAAAAAACTCTTTATAATAATAGTTATTATAAGAAAGTGTATTTTTTGTTTATAAAAACGTCCCATTAAAAATGCTCTTATTTTATTCACGTTTTTCATGATAAAATCATTGGCACTCCTGTAACACCAAACTCTTTTTCTAAAGTATTACATCAACATTGCAATAACACCTTCCACATTCATGCAAGACCAAACTTCTTTCTAAAGTAATTATAATATAATATATAATATAAATACTAAATTAATTATAAAATATAGATAACTAAAATTTTACTTTTGTTTTCTTTTACTATATTTTGTGTAAATATAATTTAATTAACAAATAAAATAAATGGATATTTTGAAAACATGCAACATTTATTAAAATACAAATATTACATAAAATACATGGATATTTGTGTACGTGTATCTATTATTATTTGTATTTTCGTAATTTTTTTATATTAATGTATTTTTATTTTAGTAGTTTAAATAAAAAAACATCGCATAAAAATATCATTTATATAAAATAAGTTGTGGGTAGAAATTTTAATAAAAATAATACAAAATAATATTCAAATAAATTAATAAATGAATTAAGTTTAATAAACATAATAATAAATAATGTTTAAACAAACTAATAAATAAATTAAATTAAACAAAAATGTATTTGTTTTATATATAATTCATTGTGAAAGGTCTTTCTATAATTGAAAAGTCTTGCTAAACTTGCAAGACATTGCATTCTACATGGCATGTCATGTCATCTTGCAAGGCCTTGTGCAAGATAGATGTGGATGCTCTAAGAAATATCAATATATATATATATATATATCTTTATATATATAAAAGGAGAATCCATGGTTGATGAGGTGGCATCATGAGAATCAAGTATTCATCAAATGGTGAATTGTGGTTGATTCTTCATTATCCCACATAGGTGACAAAAGTGAAAAGTTGGATGTATGAGTGACTATATAAAGGATATTAAAGGAGAAATCAAAGCCAATGATGTAGCATGTCCTAAGCACTATAAGCCTATTTTTCTTTTTTCTTAGCCTTTTGATTTTTTAAAATATTTGATATGTTAAAGACCTTAATGCCTTTTTATGAAAAATGTATTTTTCACTTAAAGAAGGGTATTTTGGTAATTTTGGCACCACTTTAATTAACTTTCAATACCTAAACCATCCATCTTCCTATATTAATCATTTGTTTTATTGCAATTTATGTTCATAAATTATTATTTTCACTTCTTTATGTTATTAACCATTCATATTTCCTCATTTATTTTATTAATCATTCATTTTCTCTTATTTAAGCACAAGTATATTTTTTCATATGTTATTGGTTTTTTACTTCTTTGTCATACAACAACCTACCTCCAATTATTTCCTTCTAACACATTTTATCTCACTAGTATCAATCTTTATATATATAAAAGCAAAATCCAAGAAGGATGAGGTGGCATCCTCTAAGTCTTAGAATCCCCTCTATCTATTTTCTCAATTTTTTGATTTTTTTAAATGTTGAATATCTAATAAGACTTTTCCGCCCCTATATGAAAAATGTGTAATTCATATTAATATGGGTTTCTTTGTAATTTTTCATGTCTAAGTTTAACCTCCAACTCTTGATATTCTTCTTCATTTAATTTTTCTTATTCCTTAATGAAATTTGTTTTTCACACAACGCAAAAAAAAAATCCTACAAATTCCTTTGGTGGAAGATGAAGAAAAATGTAAGTTGAAGAAAACATTGAAGATTTTAGATAGGTATGTATATATTCTATTTCCAAATATGTGATTTGTTATTATATGTTTTTTCAGTTCCATATTTTAGATTTGTTGTTATCATAAAACATTTGTGTTTACGTTGGAACCATATAGATTCATGTAAAATTTTGATATTTTGTGATTACATGATTTGATACTTTTTTAATTTAAGCTCTAGTGACATTAACCATGTATACGTGATTGATAATTGCATTACCTTTTGACTACTTCAAGAAAAATTGTATTGACATTTGTCAATGTTGTGATAATTTATGATGTCTATGAATTTAAAACTAAATAAAATGAAATCCTATAAATTGTTTTGGTGGGGGATAAAGAAGATGAAAGCTGAAGAAGACATGAAATATTTTAATCAAGTATTTATAATTATATTCTCCACAAAAATGCGATTTGTTATTACATATTTTTTCTTTTACATATTGTTGGGTTTGTTGTTATCCTACGACAACTGTTTTTACGTTTAAATCATATACATTCAAATAGAATTTTGATATTTTGTGATTACATGATCAAATAACTTCTTCTTTTTCAAATTTAAGCTTTATTGACATTAACCATTTATACGTGATTGATAATTGCGTTACATTTTGACTACTTTAAAAAAATCTATTGATATTGTCAAATATTTGACAATTTATAATGTATATGAGTTCATCCTCAAAAAATTCATCAAAGCTTTTTTTACGATCAATTGTCGTTTATTTATAAACTTGAAAAATAGTTTTATGTTTTGTTTTTTCATAGATTATATTGCATTTTGGGAGAATTTAAAATATTATTTACTATTTTCTTCAACTTATGAATTAATTTAAACTAAAAATATATCATTGATGAATATACTTTTCATTTTCTAAACTCAACACATCGATTACTAATTTTTTGAATTTACAGAATAAATATGAATAAAAAAGTTTATTGTTTTTTTATTAACTTAACATGTAACGTTTATAAATAGTTTTATGTTTGTTTTTTCATAGATTATATTGCATTTTGGGAGAATTTAAAATATTATTTACTATTTTCTTCAACTTATGAATTAATTTAAATTAAAAATATATCATTGATGAATATACTTTTCATTTTCTAAACTCAACACATCGATTACTAATTTTTTGAATTTACAGAATAAATATGAATAAAAAAGTTTATTGTTTTTTTATTAACTTAACATGTAACGTTTATTTACCCTTATTTTTAATTTACACCAATCAATAAAAACTATTTTTTATTTTATATGAGTATATCTATTTACAGTTTAATTTGTTATTTTAACAATCAATATAGTTCAAAAAATTAGCTTTATTTACCATTCATATTTTATTTACACAACAATTAATACATAAATATATTATTATAAGGTAAAATAATATTTATTGGCATTTTAAAAATGTTTTGATGATTGTTTTTATTCTTATCCAATTTTTAGTTTCTTAAATCTATATATTTCATTAATTGATTAAAGTTTTCATGTATATTGTGATTATTATAATATAATTATACCTAATTAATTGATCTAACCTTTCATATTCTTTTTTTTTATTTATTATGAACCAAAAAACATAAATGAAATACTTATGATAGTTTAATACTTTAAATTAATATATATATATATATATATATATATGATAAAATAATTGATGGAAAAGTTCAATCATTTTTATATTTTTTTTCCTCTTATTTTGATTTATTTTTAATTTAAACTCAATATATTAATTTCTAAAGCCTTTCAATTTCAAAATTTATTACATAACAATCAATATCATTTTTTAAAACTTTATTATACTTTATTTCAATGACAATCAATATAATCAAAACTATTAGTATTGTGATAAAACATATTTTGAATTATTTTTCTATTAATTGGAGAAATATATAATTAAGTAAAAAAGTTATTGATAATAATATATTAAGCAAAGTTAAACCCCAAGTTTAATGAGATCATATTTTGTTAGAAAATATATAATTAAGTTTATATTAAATTAGATCAATCATTCATTTATACCATTAATTACAAAAACCTATCATGTACGTGTGTGTATATATGTGTATATATATATATATATAAATTCCACTAACTAAATTCCAATGATTTCTACAAATAATGTGTATAATGTTTGTTGATTATCATATTTAACAATTAACATTTATCATACGAACAATCTTCATATTACTACCCAAGTTATTCACACTACCACGCAACGCGCGGTTGCAACACTAGTATATATATTAAAGGAGAAACCAAAGCCAGTGATGTGGCATGTCCTAAGCACTATAAGCCTATTTTTCTTTTTTCTTAGTTTTTTGATTTTTTAAAATATTTGATATGTTAAAAACCTTAATGCCCTTTTATGAAAATGTATTTTTCACTTATAGAAGGGTATTTTGGTAATTGTGGCACCACTTTAATTAACTTTCAATATCTAAACCATCTATCTTCCTATATTAATCATTTGTTTTATTGCAATTTATGTTCATAAATCATTTATTTCCACTTCTTTATGTTATTAACCATTCATATTTCGTCATTTATTTTATTAATCATTCATTTTCTCTTATTTAAGCACAAGTATATTTTTTTCATATGTTATTGGTTTTTTTACTTCTTTGTCATACAACAACCTACCTCCAATTCTTTCCTTCTAACACATTGTCTCTCACTAGAAGATCGATCTAGGGTATGGACTTTTGTTTATAGTTAAGTTCTTTGATGTTGTGTTAACTTCATATGATCTTTATGTTGTGTTTTTTTTGTAGTAGGTGACACAAGCAGAAACAAGCTCTAAAGATCACCAAATATGTGGAGGAACATTAATGTTTCATCACCATGGTACAAATATACATTACTACATGTAATCTTTCATTCAACTATTCCTCCATTTCAATCTATTCTTGATTTTGTCTATTTTATAATTTCATTATGTATTATTACCTTAGTTCTCATTTCTTGATTTTGTCTATTCTATTATTTTATTATGATTTTGTGTTTTTTTTAGTAGGTGACACAAGTAGAATGTAACAACCCAGTCTAAATAAAGCATACATAGCATTTAAATTTAAATAATTACAAAACTGGGTCCCAAAAATTTCATTACATCTGTCTCAAAACTTAGGTTGGTGGAAACAACCTATACACAACTGAGAATAACTACTACTAAAAATATGAGTGGCACTGTCTCTATCTACATCTGTACTCTATCTTGCTCTTGCTCAATTACCTGAGCCTCTTACTATCTGCTTACCTGAAAAGGTTTAGTTTGGAAAATGTGAGGGTTAGACCATGAGGTCTAGTGAGCTCCCTCTTGACAGTTCTCAAAATCGTTTGAAACAATTTATAACTTTCTCATATCATTACATAAAAACTTTCACGTAACTTTACATAAACACTTTCACGGATAAATCCGCTCCCGTATATGGCACCCTGAAATCACTCAAGAGTGACAACGAGTCAGTCTCACGCTGCCTTACTGGGTCACACCTCCCATGGCATAAACGGAACCTCCCCCCGGCGTGAGCACTGCAGAACCTCCCCCCGACTTAGCCAATTTACGTCTACCAGAATGTAAGCATACATCTCATATAACTTTCAAACAAGTAAAAATCATGTAAAATAACCTGTCATTTCTACTCAATCACTTACTTTGAAAACACGTATAAAATCACGTATTTTAGTTAGAAAAACTCACCTGGCTTTCTCGCTTCAAGACTTCTTACTTAAGCTTCCGATCTCTAGGTGGAACACCTATCATTTTTAGGAAACGCATATTATTAATCTAACAATTGCCACCCGAGTTTACTTCTTAACATAACCCAAAATTATCTAATTTTGATGGGTTACCCTTCCAGTCCAAAATCATAATTAATGGACTCTGCTTACCGGTCCAAGACAATAGAAAAATTCCGGAATGTTAGTTTAATACCGGCCTATCTTGATACCGGATCTTAAATTAATTCCGTCCCAAGACCCAACAACATTAATTCCGGATTATGTTCACTTCCGGATCCTCATTTAGTCCGCTACAGTTCTGGACTTCATTTACCAAACACCAAAACCTTATTTATTAAAGCCCAACTAAACATCATTCTGTATCCCCCTTATTTAATTTCTGAATTGTCGGTCCAAGACATAACATTCCGGATCCAAAATGGAAATACCGGATTCTTAAATGGTGATGGGTCACGTTGGCCCAATCAGATTAATTCTTATCCCAATATGAAATACAATCCGGGTTGTTATGTCAGGCCCAATTGCATTAATTAATTCCAGGAATTGAAATGAATTCCGGTCCACTAAGTAGTTCCGGATCTGAGGCCCAAGTCACTACCGGATCTTTGTTTTACATACCAAATACCGGATCTTAATTAAGTGGACTCCAGATCCTAAATGGATTCAAGCCAAATCCTGTTGTTGTTGGACTCCGGGTCCATCAATTGGTCAGCCCAGAATTCCGGTTCTTTCAATATATAACTCCGGATCTGTTTTCTTTAGGCCCACGTGACCAAGTTCTAGATCTGCCATTCATGTCCAAATAAATTTATATTCCGGATCTTTAGCAAGTTCCAGATCCATATCCTACTTTTATTTCCGGTTCTATTTAATTCAATTCCGGATCACGTGTAGAGGCCCAATTCCGGTTCCTCTAAAAACAAATTCCGGATTAGCCCAAAGCTTTCAAATTCCGGATCTACTGTTACTAAAACCCAGTTCCGGATCCAATAGGATTCTGGATCCCACCGATGCAAAACTATTCCGGAATCTCGCAAAAGCTGATTATCTTTAATACTTGAAAATGTATCCATTTTAAATCGATAAATAAGTCCGATTCCAAACACAATGATTGATCTAACTCTATTAATCCCCTCATGATGATTATTTAATCCCTTTACAATTTCCTTTTCAACCTTTAAGCAAAACTCACAGTAACCCCAAACAAACAGCAGAACTCTAAAATTAAGGGATGGAATTAGGGATTACCTGTTGAAATCGATGTAGAATCTGATTCCAGTTCTCTTTCTTCTTCCCAAAATTGATGATTGATGAACCTCCTTCTCCAATTACTCTAGAGGCCACATTTCTCTCTTTCTCTGCTCCCACTCTAGCCGCCACACATACAATAATTAGCTTCTAGGGTTTTTAGCCCAATTTAATAATTTTTATATCCTTTTAACATATTACACCTCAGCCCCTGAACTTTCAACTTTACAACAATTCTCCACGAAACTTAATCTTTTACAGTTAAAAATCTCGGTTATTACAACACTCCCCCCTCAAAAGAATTCCGTCCCCGGAATTCCATTGCTGAATAGATGCGGGTACTTGAACCTCGTATCCGCTTCTACCTCTCAAGTTGCTTCTCGTTCCTTATGATATCTCCACTGAATCTTTACTAATCGAGCCTCTTTGTCCCTCGTATTGCGAACCTTACTGTCCACAATTTCCATCGGTTCCTTGACATCAGTCGATTTCTCATTAACGTTGATATCCACCAGGGAACAGCCACATCTGCTTCTGCCAAACACTTCCTTATGTTCGAGACACAATACGTTGGATGAACTCCCTTTAATTCTTTCGACAAGTCTAACTTGTATGCCACGGCTCCAACTCGTTCAATAATGGAGAAAGTCAACTCCTTATTGTCAGTATTTCTTGCAAGGTCGCCATCATCTCAACTTCCAACATTTACTCTCCAAAATAGAGACGTGCATCACACTATGAATTCCTCCAATTTTCAGTTGTACCACAAGATCGTGTACTATCTATTCAACTTTCATGACATCGACGGATCCACAGACGTAGTCCACTTTACCTTTCTCTCAAACTTCAAGGTTCAAAAGTCCTATATTTTTCAATCCAACCAACTCAGTTCTACTCGGTTACCCCAAACCATTCTGATGGGAAACATAGCCGTACACCATACTTTGGAACCGCCCTCGGCGAGTCACCACTTTGCTATGTCGTGCCATCTTGTACTATCTTCTTGCAATCTCTCTGAATGCTATACTCGCTTAATTATCACTAGAAAATCCAAGGCCAACCGCGCCTCCATTGGCTCGCTTCCGTCCCCACTCCAGGACTCACGGTTTTAAAACACGTATACTTACTGTCTCTCATACCTCTTTACTTCCTTAAAAGAAGGAAATTGGCGGAAATTCCCCGCCACAACAACAAGAATCTTAGACCAGTAATGATCACTCACTTGACAATTTGGTACAAGGCCATCCTTGCACATCACGACGAATTCACACCTAAGAGTTCCCTCCTCGGGTTGCATGTAATTCCAGATTACTTCTTCCAACCGACATATGTCTATGCAGATCATACTCCCTTCCCGAATCACATCGGCTACAGCTCGACAACTAAATCGTACGTTCTCACCACTTCATCACTTCACACTTAACGTGACTAACAGCAGGAAACTCCCATAATCCCTTATTGAAGTGTTCACCTATCCGAATTGATCTTATCCTGAAGCCACATCAATTCCTCACTACATCCCACAAGCGTCCAATCATATATGTTGTAACTTCGGTTACCCTCACTCAACTAGGAGGGGTAGCCATGGTCACACCAAAGTATTCTCAATAGCTTATCATAGAATGTCCAGTTCGTTTGAACATTTACCACAATATCACCACTCTAAACTCATTCAACTGCCTTTTTCCACTTCTTTCCCGTATAAATCCCCTTCCTCCAAACTCTTTCCAGGACTTCGCACACTTACCGATGTCAATCTACACACACTACGCCCCCTTCTCGTTGTTACTGCCTAGCTTACTGTTTCTAACTTACTCACTTGGTCCGACATACTATCTTCACCTCCCCACGTTAGCGTGGAGCACCGTCCCCCGAACATTACTTGCCCCTCTCTTCTAATCTTTCCACATGCTGATAACACTCTCTCATTATAATACATAACCAAACGGTCGTACCCAAAATTCTAACTTGAGGTATCCAAGCAAGTTATCTCGAAATGACACCAGTGTTCGAAGTCACTACACGTTCTTTGATCTCTATCTATCATCTTCGCGGATAGTTCCTTCACACATAAGAAACAATTCGCATTCTTTAAAGATTTCGCATCTACTACACCACAATTTTTTACTAACCCATCCATCACCTTCTTTAAACTTCCAATGATTCCAAGAATATACTTACTTAGCGACTCACACAACCAAAAACACTTGGCTGCTCCTTTGGGTAACCACCCACTACTGCTCCGACATTCTATTCCGATAATAGCCATATCACAAAGCCAACTTATAACCCACGTGTTCCAACAACTTGATTAACAGATCGTACACCTCATCCAAAATTCCTGGAAAGGCTTCCATCTATTGTTTCCTCTTTCCAACATCACATTACTACAACACTGGCTGGCACATTTATCTTGGCAATTGATGCCACTACTCATCCGTACATTCCCCACCCAAAACGTCACACTGCAGACCATATATCTCATGGTCATTTGTACACAACATTAAACTTGCCTTCATATTCATTCGCATATAAAAGCAAATCTATCTCACTACTTTGTCTTTCCCAAACCATTACACAAACAGGGCACATTCCCTCACCGGTCGATATAGTCTATACACTCACTTCGCTTGTGCTAAGTATCTCATCCTTTTACGAATTTTTCACATTTCTAACGCTCACTCGAGGTGTTCCATTGTCATGTATACATCTCTTTTGAACGACCTCCTACCTTTACCCACACCGTGGTCATTCTCTCTACTTCCAACCTCTTGACAACGTCTTCAGTTCTAGACATTTTAAATGGTTGTCGACTTTAACATTAGTAGTCGACCTGATGATGCCTCCCTAACTTTCCCGTCAATAAGGGTTCCTAACAACACTTAATCTTTCCAACATATCATAATCATCTTCACATCTCGACGTCCTCACTTAAAAGGGAAATTTCAAGACTTACTCGTGCAATGTCAATACTACCAGATCACCTTAAAACTCATATTCGATGCCGAAGACATTTCATTTCTGTCTCTCAACACTACTCATAACATGTTGCTAATACCAACACCTTGATGACTTCTAATCCTTCCTCCGGACACAACCGTACAAGGGTACAGACCCTCATACAACCGACACCAAAGTCCACTTTCGACTCTTCCACTATTCACCACTCTTCTTGACCCCAAATACCAAACTATAAACATTCTCCCCTGATTTGTTCAACACCTCTCCACTCTCGGAGTTCTTCCTTAACTTAAAATGTAATACTCTACGACCTAGTGAGTTCATAGCCTTCATGCATGACAACGCGATAAATAAATCATTTCGCACATTTTCTCATTTTAAAGAACAACACTTGGAAACAACTTGGGTACACATGACCCTAACATTCTCATAACTCCAATGCCCCGCACAACGATCTCGAGAATCGTTCGCACGCACCCTTTTAGTAAAACTCAATCTTACTCTACCAAAACGATGTTGTTACGACAGTAACATATGGAATGAAAATCTTCCATACGACAAAATTCTGAAAGAAATTACCGACACGAAATAAACCAGTCGGCTCTCACGCTCATTTATATGACTTCGACATGTCAATACTCATTTTGGTTATAAAAGTTTTGCTGGCAAACGTTTTCTTGACTTTTTGCAACAATTTAACTTATCATGAAAAGTGTGAAGTATTTTACAAATTGCTAAGCTCAAATTTCATTATGCGACGTCAATAGAATTGCCTTTTTCTTTAAATACACGCTTGCACATGCTGACTCAATCCCGACCAAAAATTGCTATTTACACATTTGCTTTTAATCACGAAAAATTCATGTAACACACACAAGAACGCAATGCATGAAACTCTACTCGCAAATGAAGGCTACTCACTCAAACAAGGTCAATCGTTTTACTCACGCAACTTATCATTGACACTTTACCTTCGACCAATGGTCGCCCTCTCGGCCTTGCAATAACTTGTTGTACATGCGTTCCTTGGCCCACTTACTCAACCATTTCATGATAATTCCGTCTTGATCAAATATCTCACCTTCTACCTCTACACGTTTTCAATCCTTTACCGATATCTCCCTTCATTGATCCTGCCACTGTAAAGCTCGACTAAAGAGTCGGGGCTCTAATCGTCCACTCACTATTGAAGTGAAGCTTGAAAGATCTCAACTCTGTTCTTCCTTACCATCACAACTGATCTACCCCACAATTTCTAGAACTGGGACTCTCCAGAACCAGGAGTCTTACTCAAAAGCAATCACTCATCCTCTTCGAACCCACGAAGATCTACCTCTAGACGACTCATAACATTCCAAACAACATTTCTTCTCTACGATGTATACATACATCACATCATAAATGATCTCTCACGATACTTCGCCAACAATGGGTCTCAATCTACCCCTCAGGGATCTTGTTGACATTCTAGATTACTGAAACACAACATATAAACTAGCTTAAGACTGCAACATCGGAATAATAAGGTAATTTAAGCACATACATGTACGTGTAAGTTCGCAATTATACTGGCCAGGTGTAATCCCAAACTTACCTTACATGACTGTCCTCGGTACCCTATTAGTCCTATCTCTACAATAGTGCCCTCCTAACGCATTTCCTTATTCTCAGTTGTGATTTCTACTCCTAAAGTTTAAGCTTAGGCCCGTCCGGTCACCTAAATCCCTTAAACTATGGCTCTGATACCAATTGTAACAACCCAGTCTAAATAAAGCATACATAGCATTTAAATTTAAATAATTACAAAACTGGGTCCCAAAAATTTCATTACATCTGTCTCAAAACTTAGGTTGGCGGAAACAAGCTATACACAACTGAGAATAACTACTACTAAAAATATGAGTGGCACTGTCTCTATCTGCATCTGTACTCTATCCTGCTCTTGCTCAATTACCTAAGCCTCCTACTATCTGCTTACCTGAAAAGGTTTAGTTTGGAAAATGCGAGGGTTAGACCATGAGGTATAGTGAGCTCCCTCTTGACAGTTCTCAAAATCGTTTGAAACAATTTATAACATTCACATATCATTACATAAAAACTTTCACGTAACTTTACATAAACACTTTCACGGATAAATCCGCTCCCGTAAATGGCACCCTGAGCACTGGCGGAACCTCCCCCGACTTAGCCATTTTACGTCTACCACAATGTAAGCATACATCTCATATAACTTTCAAACAAGTAAAAATCATGTAAAATAACATGGCATTTCTACTCAATCACTTACTTTGAAAACACGTATAAAATCACGTATTTTAGTTAGAAAAACTCACCTGGATTTCTCGCTTCAAGACTTCTTACTTAAGCTTCCGATCTCCAGGTGGAACACCTATCATATTTAGGAAACGCATATTATTAATCTAACAATTGCCACCCGAGTTTACTTCCGAACATAACCCAAAATTATCTAATTTTGTGTAACACCCTCAAAATTGGAATGAGCAACTAACTTTAATTTTAATAAATTAAACTAAAAGATGATAAAATTACTTCTACATATCATCCTTGAATATACCTCAAACCTTAACCATCACAAATTAAACAGCTAACAACTCTAGGCGGGTGTTACTTAACCCAAATAAAAGTTGCTAATCCCAAAAGTGCGGAAACTTCGCTAAGCATCTCACTTCTCGTGCACTTTACTAGCACTCATCATTTCGCAGTGTAGCTAAAGTTATTCCCAACCTGGACCTGTTGCACATGCCGACAAATAAAAAGATTAGGCTAACGCCTAGTGAGTTCAAGAGTTTACATCATGAGCAAATAATTTGATAAATCGACAGCTTCAACTTAATAAATGATTTTCTAAAAGGGTTTGTATAAAAGACATCGACAACCCATTTTTCAAACGCACACAATTTCTGAGAGGAAAGCTTCCAATGAAAATCGTTTCTCTGCAAAGGACTCAAATCCAAAACTCACATCAAGAGTTAATTAATAATAATTTCTCAAATAATCACCACCGCGAATAAAACTCCAACAGTTAAAACATCCAATAAGGATGTAACATAAATCCGTGAAAACAATCCATATGCATGTAATATAACCTCAACAATGCGAATAAATAAAATACCCGAAAGCAACACCCTTCGGTGACGGGGGAGACCCGATCTCATCGAATGTGGCAAACACATAAATTAAACCACAATTAATAAACGTAAGTAAGCTTCTTGGATGTGGAAAGCAGATGACATCAACCATACTAGGTCTTTAGTCAATCTTCGGCATCAACCATACTAGGTCTTTAGCCCGTCTTAGACATCAACCATACTAGGTCTTTAGTCCATTTCCGACATCAATCATACTAGATCTTTAGCCCATCTTTGACATCAACCATACTAGGTCTTTAGTCAATCTTCGGCATCAATCATACTAGATCTTTAGCCCATCTTTGACATCAACCATACTAGGTCTTTAGTCAATCTTCGGCATCAACCATGCTAGGTCTTTAGCCCATCTTAGACATCAACCATACTAGGTCTTTAGTCCATTTAAAACTACCAAGTTCAACCATACTAGGTCTTTACCTTGGAAACCCACCATCCAAAACAAGCTTACTTGACGTAAATATATACATGACCCTAAAAGAATAACTAATGCATTCAAATCATGTAAACATCAAATATAATGCAATTCATGCAACTCAAACCCCACGCCCACGTCGAGCTTATTAAAAATCGGGCGAATGCCCTCGAGACTCAATCGAGTCCAAAACCGAGCCCTTTGCTCAAAAGATCTAATGATCATTTATCAATATCAGTTCATGCAAATGAAATGCATCTAACTCACATCATGCAACACACGCTCCGAGGCATGATAATCTCACAACCCCTTTATTGCCACCTTCCCAATGAAGTCAAATCATATATGCATCTATATGTATACGTATATGCAACTCTTTTATAACTCGACAATGCATATAACTCACTAAGGTTAATTAGTCCCAAAGGTACTAAGAATAAATCATCAAACGATCTTCACACATAAGACCAACACTTAAACCGACACGTATTCGAATAAAATGCAATTAAGCATATAACACATCCAAGACTCCATCTCGAGTCACTAAAACCGGCAAACACTCAAAAGACTCATTTGAGTATAAATCAAGCCTTTAAGGCCAAAATAAATGTTTGGTTAAATACGTGTCACTCACACGGTTACGTAAACCCAAATGCATCGTTACCAAAAATCTTTATCTTTTAATTCCTCAATAGGCCATCGGCCCCAAAATAAAGGTTTACAACTTTTAAAACATTCACATGGTCGGATTGACCAAAATCCTCAACTCACACGTTCACACTTTAAAATGTGCCACATCCTAGTTATCACATAATCACAAAACACTAAAAGTGTATTTTGACCAAATAACCTTCACTTATGCAATAAATTAACAAAACCTCCTTCACTCGTGATTTATTCATCAATCACTCAAAATCCCCAAATGTGGGTGTTTTTGCAAGATTTGTAAAGTTCAACACTTTGATTAATCAAAACCCACTAATTAACTCAACAAGTGATAATTTCATATAAAGCACACAAATACTTTAAAAGAAACATTTTGGCATGTACAAAGTTTTCACAAAGCAACTTGAATGACCAAAATCGGAGTTGAAATGAGAGAGATATGAAGAAATGAAGTTTGAGGGCTAAAAATCTCGTACTTATGCTCCAGGTACCCGACGGCTAAAGTGACGTGCGAGAGTGACACAAGTGTCACTTTCGCTGGGCACTTTCGCTGGGCTCAAATACCTCTCGGTACAAAACCGGCGAGAGTGACACGCGAATGTGACACAAGTGTCACTTTCGCTGGTCACTTTAGCCGAGATTGTACCGAAAGTTGTTTTGGCCCTAACTTCTTCGTTATAGCTCCGTTTTCGCTCCGGAAAGAACCGTTGGACTGGTATTCGAATTCCTCATCCAACAAGACCATAAAATCTAGGATTTAATCCAAAATCCTATTTTCATATTTTTTTTTAAAAGATTGATTCCACACTGATTCGATATTGTACTTATCCGAAAATTACGGGTGTTACATTTTGATGGGTTACCCTTCCAGTCCAAAATCATAATTAATGGACTCTGCTTATCGGTTCAAGACAATAGATAAATTCCGGAATATTAGTTTAATACCAGCCCATCTTGATACCGGATCTTAAATTAATTCCGGCCCAAGACCCAACAACATTAATTCCGGATTATGTTCACTTCCGGATCCTCATTTAGCCCGCTACAGTTCCGGACTTCATTTACCAAACACCGGAACCGTATTTATTAAAGCCCAACTAAACGTCATTCCGGATCCCCTTATTTAATTTCTGAATTGTCGGTCCAAGACATAACATTCCGGATCCAAAATGGAAATACCGGATTCTTAAATGGTGCTGGGTCACGCTGGCCCAATCAGATTAATTCCTATCCCAATATGAAATACAATCCGGGTTGTTATGTCAGGCTCAATTGCATTAATTAATTCTGGGAATTGAAATGAAGTCCGGTCCACTAAGTAGTTCCGGATTTGAGGCCCAAGTCACTACCAGATCTTTGTTTTACATACCAAATACCAGATCTTAATTAAGTGGACTCCGGATACTAAATGGATTCAAGCCAAATCCGGTTGTTGTTGGACTCCGGGTCCATAAATTGGTCAGCCCAGAATTCCGGTTCTTTCAATATATAACTCCGGATCTGTTTTCCTTAGGCCCACGTGACCAAGTTCCAGATCTGCCATTCATGTCCAAATAAATTTATATTCCGGATCTTTAGCAAGTTCCGGATCCATGGCCTACTTATATTTCTGGTTCTATTTAATTCAATTTCGGATCACGTGTAGAGGTCCAATTCCGGTTCCTCAAAAAACAAATTCCGGATCAGCCCAAAGCTTTCAAATTCCGGATCTACTGTTACTAAAACCCAGTTCCGGATCCATTAGGATTTCGGATCCCACCGATGCAAAACTATTCCGGAATCTCGCAAAAGTTAATTAAATCTTTAATACTTGAAAAATTATCCATTTTAAATCGATAAATAAGTCTGATTCCACACACAATGATTGATATAACTCTATTAATCCTCTCATGATGATTAATTAATCCCTTTACAGTTTCCTTTTCAACCTTTAAGCAAAACTCACAGTAACCCTAAACAAACAGTAGAACTCTAAAATTAAGGGATGGAATTAGGGATTACCTGTTGAAATCGATGTAGAATCTGATTCTAGTTCTCTTTCTTCTTCCCAAAATTGATGATTGATGAACCTCCTTCTCCAATTACTCTAGAGGCCACAATTCTCTCTTTCTCTGCTCCCACTCTAGCCGCCACACATACAATAATTAGCTTCTAGGGTTTTTAGCCCAATTTAATAATTTTTATACCCTTTTAACATATTACACCTCAGCCCCTGAACTTTCAACTTTACAAAAATTATCCACGAAACTTAATCTTTTCCAGTTAAAAATCTCGGTTATTACATAGAAACAAGCTTTAAAGATCATCAAATATGCGGAGGAGCATTACAGCTTCATCATCATGGTACACATATACATTACTACAATGTAATGTTTTTATTCAACTACTCATTCATTTCAATCTATTCTTGATTTTGTCTATTTTACAATTTCATCATGTATTATTACCTTAGTTCTCATTTCTTGATTTTGTCTATTTTATAATTTCATTATGTATTATTACTTTAGTTCTCATTTCTATTCTTGATTTTGTGTTTTTTTGTATTATGTGACATAAGCAGAAACAAACTCTAAAGATCACCAAATATGCGAAGGAGTATTAAAGCTTCATCACCATGGTACACATATACATTAGTACATGTAAGACTTTCATTCAACTACTCCTTCATTTCAACTATTCTTGATTTTTTCAATTTTATAATTTCATTATGTATTATTACCTTTAGTTCTCATTTCTATATTTTTTTCTTAGGAGCATAGCCCACAATGTGACAAGGCTAAAGAATATTTGTGTATTGTTTATTGAAATGCTACATTGTTTCTCGCAAAAGTGACGTAAATCTACATATTTATCTTCACTTATTCTTTGTTATATATATTAAGAGATATTTTTAGTGTTACATTTGAGAAAGTGAAGTTTTATGAGAATGTAAATCAACTAATATAATCCAAAGTTTGTTTCTTGACCTTCAATGATTGAATCATGTTTATGAATTTGTTTTTTTGTTTCATGTCTATGAAACTTTGCGATAATCTAATGAGATCTATACAATTGTCAACAATGTTATGGGCGACTATCAATTTAGAAAATGAAGTTGGTGAATAACCCCCACACAAGTAAAGTAAAAAACTGATGGTGTTTGCCAATGCAATGTAATCGTGTTCAGTTGGCGCATGCATCAATCCAAAATTTGACCCATATTGCAAAAAGAAAAGTTTTTAATATAAAAAATTATTATTGAAAATATTGGAAGAAAATATCTATGCGACTAAATGAAAATGAGGTAAAACCTTGATTTTTTTATTATCTATTAGATTTTAAAACTTCTACATCTTTGTTTTTATAAAAAGATAATAATTAGGGAAATTAATTAAAATACCCAAAGTTTGACTCTGACTTACCAAAATACCTAAAATCTCGTCGACTTTACCAAAATACACAAATTTTCCGCGGTGGGCCCCGCGATCGCGGGCCCACGCCCACGTGTCACGACGTTTTGGCCAAAAGTCCCGCGGAGGCCCCTCAAGAATGCCCGCGGTACACTTTTGCCCCCTGCCCGCGGAGATACCCTGCGATTGCGGGATGGACATGCCACGCGTCGACACAGGGTGAAACCCTAATTTCTTTAATGCATCAACCCCCCCCCCCCCCCACCCTAATTTCGGCCGCTATAAGAGAGAGGGTGGGGACCTTATTTCCTACCACTATCATTAAAAAATTCTCTCCCAAACTCTCTCAATTTGTTGTGTGGAATACGCGCTCGGTTTGTTTGAAGATGGCTCGTGTTACTCGTTTGGTATGTTTTTCTTAAGTTTCTTGTACTTTTCTTGTATGTTGTTATTTTAAATTTTAAAATATATGATATGTATGTTGTTAGAGTGTTTTTAAGTTTGTTGTATGTTTGAATGTGTTATTTGTATGTTATAATGTTTTCTTTATTATAGATGTTAGAGTTTTTTTAAAAAAAGATGTTATAGTGGTTTTTAAAAAAATATGTTAGAGTGTTTTTTATAAAAACACATGTTAGTGTATTTTTAATAAAAAGATGAGTTTTTTTATAAAAAAAATGTTAAGAGTGTTTTTTATAAAAACATATGTTAGTGTTTTTTTTTTATAAAAAGATGAGTGTTTGGTTGTTTGGTTGCTAACTAAGTTGTCTAATATTGGAATATTTCAGGTGTACATCCCTATCTGCATCCATCCTAAACATTGGCTGCTCGGAGTGTTTGATCTTCCGCGTATGGTGATGACCATATATGACAGCGACAAAGCCAATCTCTACACAGACGGTTTGAATGAGCGTCTTGCCATATTTAAAGATGTGCTGCCGAAGTTCTTTAGCCGAATCGGGGATGTGGACCGTTGCGAAAAGTCAGTGCACTTCCGTCACAGGTTAGCCAATAATGCACCACAGCAGCAAAGGATGAATGCGGATTGCGGTGTCTGGGTATGCCGTAATGCCAGCATCTTGATTTCAGACGATGTGGTAGATTTACACCCTTCCCGCACCGAAGATGAGGCCAGGGACTTTCGCGTACATATGGCGGAGACCATTTATGCGCATTGTCAAACACATCAACATTAGGTTGTTTATGTAACATTAAATAATTGTTATTTTTTATTGTTAACTTATTTTGTTAAAGTATTATTTTGTTAACAAAATAATAAACAAAATTATAACTTCAATCACAATACTTTAACAAAATAAGTTAACAATAAAAATAACAATTATTTAATGTTACATAAACAACCTAATGTTGCTGTGTTTGACAATGCGCATAAATGGTCTCCGCCATATGTACGCGAAAGTCCCTGGCCTCATCTTCGGTGCGGGAAGGGTGTAAATCTACCACATCGTCTGAAATCAAGATGCTGGCATTACGGGATACCCAGACACCGCAATCCGCATTCATCCCTTGCTGCTGTGGTGCATTATTGGCTAACCTGTGACGGAAGTGCACTGACTTTTCGCAACGGTCCACATCCCCGATCCGGCTAAAGAACTCCAGCAACACATCTTTAAATATGGCAAGATGCTCATTCAAACCGTCTGTGTAGAGATTGGCTTTGTCGCTGTCATATATGGTCATCACCATACGCGGAAGATCAAACACTCCGAGCAACCAATGTTTAGGATGGATGCAGATAGGGATGTACACCTAAAATATTACAATATTAGACAACTTAGTTAGCAACCAAACAACCAAACACTCATCTTTTTATAAAAAAAACACTAACATATGTTTTTATAAAAAAAACACTCTTAACATTTTTTTATAAAAAACACTCATCTTTTTATAAAAAAAACACTAACATATGTTTTTATAAAAAACACTCTAACATCTTTAAAAAAAAAACCACTATAACATATTTAAAAAAAAAAAAACTCTAACATCTATAATAAAGAAAACATTATAACATACAAATAACACATTCAAACATATAACAAACTTAAAAACACTCTAACAATATACATATCATATATTTTAAAATTTAAAATAACAACATACAAGAAAAGTACAAGAAACTTAAGAAAAACTTATCAAACGAGTAACACGAGCCATCTTCAAACAAACCGAGCGCGTATTCCACACGACAAATTGAGAGAGTTTGGGAGAGAATTTTTTAACGAAAGTGGTAGGAAATAAGGTCCCCCACCCTCTCTCTTATAGCGGCCGAAAATAGGGGGGGGGGGGTTGATGCATTAAAGAAATTAGGGTTTCACCCTGTGTCGACGCGTGGCATGTCCATCCCGCGATCGCGGGGTACCTTCGTGGGCAGGGGCCAAAAGTGTACCGCGGGCATTCTTGAGGGGCCTCCGCGGGACGTTTGGCCAAAATGTCATGACACGTGGGCGTGGGCCCGCGATCGCGTGGTCTACCGCGGAAAATTTGGGTATTTTGGTAAACTCGACGAGATTTTGGGTATTTTGGAATGTCAAAATCAAATTTTGGGTATTTTAATTAATTTCCCTAATAATTATGATAAAAAGACACTTTTTGTATTATATTTAATCATGTATTATTGTATTTTTTAAAGACGATTACAATTTAAAAAATTAAATTATAATATTTGATTTTTAAATATAGAGATTAATTAAACTATATATTAAATATTTGATAATACTGTTTTATCAAGTAATTATTGGTATATTAGTTTATCTATTGTTTCAATAACTCTGTTTATTCTAAATTATAGATTTATAGTTTTATTTTTAGCTATTGTGGTCTTAGAATTTTGTTTGTTCTAAATCTTTCAATATATTAGAATATTTTACTTATTTTCTAATTTTATGGTATTTTTTGTATCAACTTATTTTAAACAACATCAATGAATGTTATATATAAATATATAAACTATGTTTGTTATTAATAATTTTCATCACACATTCAACATATTTCATAAGTCTATTAGTTGAACAGGCTCAAAACCAACATCTAATTAAAATAAACTACTGTATATGAACTTGCACGTGTATTCTATATTTAGCAATGATTAACTAACATATATAGCAATAGATATGTAAAGTTACTAAAAAGCCCCTCGGTTTTAATGAAAATATAATTTACGTATGAACATAAAGAAGTCTTTAACATATTCAACATTTTAAAAAATAAAAAATTTGAGAAAAAATATAAATGATTCAAAGTATTAAACGATGCTACGTTATCTCTTCAAGACCACATTTATAGAAATATATAGACATGAGATTATGTGAGATCATGTTGTTTTCGTAAGATCATTGAGATCACCTAAATAACATTGAACTTTCACTGCAAAACACTGTGAAGGTTCAGAGTTTTTTACATTCACAATGTTTTGATATGAAGTTTCAGTGTTGTTTGTGGTTTCACGAATCTGACAAAAACAAGTGGATCTCACGTGAACCCAACACGTGATATATATATATATATATATATATAGAGAGAGAGAGAGAGAGAGGATAATAAATTGTAAACCTCTAAATGTGTGTAAACTTTGGATTTCATAGATTTTCTTGATGAAATTGTTTCATGAAATTGTTTATTTAGATGAAAATGTTTCATATCATTCGTTTCATGATGAAATTGTTTCACATATTTGTGTTTTTTTATGTAAAAACGTCAAAGTTTTATCAAACTGAGAAAATATATGAAATAGTTTCATAGGAATGAAAAAAAGTATATGAAGCTACATAAAAAAAACACAAATATATGAAACAATTTCATCAATAAATGAATGATATGAAAAAATTTAATCAAAATAAACAATTTAATCAAAATAAACAATTTCATCAAGAAAACCTATAATCCAAAGTTTACACGAAAAAAAAGTTTACAAAATAGTGGGTCTCTCTCTCTCTCTCTCTATATATATATATATATATATATATATATATATTGTAACGTCCCACTTTCCTTCTCAAGGTCAAAGTCATAAGATTAACATTCAAATTGCATAACTGAGCTTGTCCTTACATCAATGCTAAACATACTTAACAAAAACTTTAACGTTAACATTAATCATAAACAGCGGAAGTCTCTCTAAGCCACAACCGAGCACTATCTAGACATATCAATCCAAAACTGGGAGCCTCACGAGCACCATTGCTTCCATGCCGTCTCTAGTTCTACTTAGAAGAACTTGCTACACGCTTACCTGAAAATGGTTTAGTTTTTGAAAAGCGAGGGTTAGACCAAAAGGTCTAGTGAATTCCCTCCGATAACAACATGTAAAACAGTTGGAAAGCATTTATCAATAAACTATAATGCATCATCATACAAGGTACTGCACTGTGTGTGGATCACATAAACATTTCGCGATCGGGGTTCCATCAGGTTCCCTTCCCGCCCTCCTTAGAGCCCACTCGGACTCCCCTCTACCGGATAGGAGGGAAACAGATTCCAACCTACCGGCCTGTCATACATATCCAAGGGATCCTCAGATCCCGAGAACCTCTTTATGACCCCACAGTGCAGACCGACACCACATAGCATACAAGTACGTTCATGAAAACATGCAAGTTAAAGTATCCGTACGTCATGTCTTTCATTTCTTCATGCTAAACATTTCATTTAATAGAACAGATACGTTCGTGAAAATCATGCAATCAGTTCATAACATTTCATGCTCGGTAAAACCATAATCAGTTAAAACATATATCACTTTGCGTCGTAAAAAGGATTTAGGGAACTCACCTGATTTCAAATCCTCCCTAACCTCGTGTCTCGTTCTTGCTCGCACACCTAATAATTTAATTTGTAAATTTATTAGATGTAACTCAAATATTGACCCTACGTTCTCCTCTTGATTCGATCTCTAATAAGAACCAAGTATTCTCAACTAGTCTACGCATCTCGTCTTAAACCATTTCTAAAATTTAAGAATTTGACTCCTAAGGCCCACTATTATAAAATCTAAACTCAAAACAAGTGGGGCTTACAAGGAAGAACATCGCAGGCCCAAAGCAAGGTGCTAGCCCAACTGACTAATCGCCTTGCGGGACTCAGCCCAACTCCCGGTACTAAGCACTTACGGGACTAAATCCCGGTACACGGCGCTGCGGGTTGCGGGAGTTCAACTCCCGGTATCTTCCCCTCTCTTCCCGGTAATACATTGCAGCAAGACTACGGGACTTCCTAGTCCTGGTTGTTTTCTATTCCCGGTATGTCCTCCCAAGTACCGGTACTTAACTCAGTCCTGGTACTCGGTGTCCTACGAGCAGTGACGACTCAAGAATCCTTAAACTCGGTTTCTTTCTATTCAAACGATTTGCTAGGTCAATAATGCAGCACTTTTACTCATCAATTGTTTCATAAAACCTTAGCAACGATTTAAAGACCAAAAATCGATTTGAGTTGCCCGAATACAGTCCGAACAAAAGAAGAAAACTAAGAACAGTGTTCTTACAATTTCTCACGTCTAAAGCATGAATACCAAAAGGAAATCTAATTTATCTATTGTATTACTCCAAAAATTAATCAAGGGATGAATCTCTTACCAGTATGGGTTTCCTCTGCTCTCCGAGAATCGATGTCCAGATGTTCTCCTACACTCTTCAGCCGCCACACTAATGATTAGTCCTTCCAACCCTAGGGAATTGGTCCCTTTTTATAGTTTTCATAATTGCAAACCAGTCCCTCAGACAAAACTTTGTTTTCTTTCACTTTGACCACCAAACTCTACTTCCTACTAGGATTTGGGGTTGTTACAATACTCCCCCCTTAAAAGAATTCTGTCCCCGGAATTCCTCATTGGAAGAGATGCAGGTATCTTGCCCACACCCGAAACTGACGCTTCCCCAAGGTACTGCCACTACTGACCCAGTCAACTATCTCATTAATTTCGAAACATGGAACATCGGTTGCATTCCCTTCAGTTCTTACGGTACTCTAACCCGTAGGCTACTCGATCGGTTTCAACAACCGAGAATGAAATAAGGCTTCTCATGCATTAATACTTCCTTTAAGGAGGAACTTGTCGGAATCCCCCACTACAACACGAAACTTGTTTACTAAGAACCAATCACACACTTGACAGCTTGTGATAACGCCACTTTTTGGCGTTATTTTCAGTTCTCAAACCAACGAGATTGGCTTGTATTCAAGTAAAAAGGCGTGTATTTTACGGTTTATCTAGTGAATTATGCAGGTTAGCTAAAAGGCGGCATTTCTCGAGAAAGAAGCTAAAAAGAGCCCAAAACGAGTCAAAACGAAGCCTAACGGGAGCCCAAAAGCCAAGCCCAAGACCCGCGACCGAACCAGAAAATGACCCGCGCAGCAAATACAACACGCGCGACTTACCACGCGACTTGCAAGTCGCGTGGCAGGTCGCGTAAGTGTCTGTTTCGCGATTTTCAGCTATTTTATCCGGGGTTTAGGTCATTATTCGATATCATTCTTACGACAGACGATCGGGAGCAGTTCAGGGGCGACTTTGGGCGATTTTTCGGAGTCCTCGAAGCCACGTTAGAGAGCCGATCACGGATACATTCATCACGGAACGTAGATACGAACACGAGAGGAGGGAGTTTTCATCACCTGTTATCACGATTTCATCTTTCACATTTGATCATGTTTACATACACTTTTGCATCCTTTTCTCTTATGTTTGAATCCACCACCGACATGAACTAACCGGTTCATGTTGGGGTTTGGAATGAATGTGGTTTAAACTTGTAAACAGATGACTTGAAACCTTTATCAGTTTTCCTCTTTAATGAATGAATGCAATTTTGTGTTTAATGCTTTTGTGAGATTAGCTACCTTACAATTGTCTTATTGTTTTCAATTAATGTTCGAGAGAAGTAATTGAGAAATAGAATTAGAAATTGCATGTTTAAGGTAAGAAAGGATAGAGATATACCGAGTAAATCTTAGTCCCGTTTGAATCTTAAGCTTAATGCGTTTTGAACCCTATATGTTGAGATCGAAAGATAAAACTATTGTTTTCAAAATAGAAATCACGGTTGTTTGAAAAAGGAACCATGTTTTGCAAATAAAATCGGTGTAACTCGAGAGAGAACAACGATTAGATCAAGATTGGGCATTCATTGATAGGAATAACTGGTAGTTGAGTTGAGTCAGACGTTTGTATGTGAGAACCATTGGATTTCCAACCCTCAACTTTTCTCTCTATCAAAGTCTTCAAAGCTGTTCTGTTTGTCTTGTGTTTGATTTGATTTTATTTAGTACAATTAAGTAGTCTAAAACCAATCTCTTAATTTGACAGTTCAGTTAATAGAGCTTATAGTAATTGTGATACTTAGTTCCTAGTTCCCCGTGATTCGATACTCGTACTTTCTCAAGTACTATTACTTGACTTCGACCCGTACACTTGCGGTAAGATTCGCGGGGTGTCAAAACCCCGTGTCAAGTTGTTGGCGCCGTTGCCGGGGAACTAGTTGTAGCTAATAGCACTACCATCTATACGCGCTATTAGATTGGGCATTTTCTTTTCTTGTTATTTTTCCATCACTTTCAGTTTTCGGATTATTGACTTTACTGTCTTCTTTTCAGGTACCACTTGGTTTATGCCGAGGACGACCCGAGGAAAAGAGATCGAACAATTTGATCCGGAGATCGAAAGAACCACTCGTCGGCTGCGTAAGGAAACGAAAGCCAAAAGGAATCTGAAATTCGAGATGTCCGACGACGAGAGACCACCTCCGCGCAATGATCCTCCACCTCGCCGCAACAATCCACCACCACCTCCAGAAAGAATTCCGATGCGGTCATTTGCCAATCCTAATGTGGCGGCCGCACGGATAGACATTCAACCACCTACCACTGCGGCTAACTATTTCGAGATAAAGCTGAGCACCATCGTAATGGTGCAGCAAAATCAATATGGAGGAGCACCGACCGAAGATCCTCACGCTCACCTCCGGGCTTTCGAGCGCATTTGTAACACCTTCAAGATCAACAGAATGGAGGAGAACGCAATCAAACTGAGGCTGTTCAGTTTTTCATTAAAAGGTCGAGCGGAAATATGGATAGAAGGCTTACCGTCAGATCAGATCACTACTTGGGCACAATTGAAAGCAGCCTTCCTCCAAAAGTTTTTCCCACCGAGCAGAACCGCCTAACTAATGGCGGAGATCACCCATTTTTCTCAATGGGATCAAGAAACGCTATATGAGGCGTGGGAACGTTACAAGGACATGATCAAGAAGTGTCCTCATCATGGGCTACAAGGCTGGGTCATCATCCAGACCTTCTTCAGTGGACTCCACCCGCAATTTAAGAACGACATCACGGCTGCCGCGGGTGGAGCACTAATGGACAAGTCGTATGAGGAAGCGTGCGAGCTGATTGAGAACTTGGCTGAACATAGTTACTCCACTCCGAGATCAGCGGTAAGACGAGTTGCAAGTGTCCAAGAGAGTAATGAGCTGAATGAACTGAAAGCTCAACTGGCATTCATCACAAATCAGATGAATAGAGGAATTCCGGAAGCACCCGAGCAAATTCAGTATATGCAAAACCGGAATCATCAGCCGAGGAACGACCCGTTCTCCAACACGTATAACGAAGGGTGGAAAAAGCACCCAAATTTCTCGTGGAGTCAACCCGGTCAACAGCCAGGTAATTTTTCTAACTTTTCAAATTCTTCTAATGCTAATAATGCTTATCGTCCTCCAGGTTTTAATCAAAGAAACGAAGGACCAACCGGAGAGAAGAAACCGGGGCTGGAGGAGATGATGATGAAGTTCATGTCGAAAATGGACAGCACGGTTGGAGAGCTAGCAAGCACTGTGAACACGGTGAAAACCGCAACTGATCAGAATACAGCTGCAATCAAGATCCTCGAGAGACAAGTAGGGCAGATCTCCGAGGCCCTACAAAACCGACCACCTAGCACATTTCCAAGCATGGCCGAAAAGAGGAACCAAGAGAATTGTAATGCCATCTATCTGAGAAATGGCAAAGAACTGAATGGGAAGCCAACAAGGGAAGTCGAGCCTGAGGAAAAAGAGGTTGAGAAGGTGAAGGAAGTTGAAGCTGAAGAAAGCGAGGAAAGTGAACCGAAGAAGAAAGAAGTGACACCACCGGTCAAGCCGGCAATACCGAGAGTACCTTACCCGAGCAGGCTGAAAGCAAATAAGGATGAGGTCAATTTTCCAAAATTTATAGATGTGTTTAAAAAGCTAACGATCAATATTCCTTTTGCAGATGCTCTCACCCAAATGCCCTCTTACATGAAATTCATGAAAGAGATCCTTTCCAAAAAGAGGGCGATCGATCATCAATCCACAGTTACACTCACTGAAGAGTGTAGTGCCATCTTCCAGAATAAGCTTCCCCAGAAGTTCAAAGACCCAGGGTGTTTTTCAATCCCTATTCAAATTGGGGACCTTAGTTTTAATAAAGTGTTATGTAATTTAGGGGCAAGTATTAATTTAATGCCGTTATCTGTTTTCAGGAAACTCGGATTGGGAGAGGTGAGCCCAACATACATGACACTCAAGCTCGCGGACAGATCAATAAGGTATCCATACGGGGTGATTGAAGACGTGCTGATCAAAGTTGGTAAGTTCTACTTCCCGGTAGATTTCGTGGTCATCGACATAGATGAAGATGAGGAAGTCCCGCTGATTTTGGGGAGGTCCTTCCTGGCCACGAGTCGAGCATTAATAGACATGGAGGAAGGAGAGATTACCTTCAGAGTTGGTGGCGAGAAGGTAAACTTCAAGATGTTCGAGAGTGGACAGTGCAGATCTAGAGATGGTAAAGGTCAAGTAAAGAGGGAACAATCCGCGGGGAATCGCAAGTGTGGGCGATTCGAGTCTGTGGATACTGAGCCGAGCTGAACCCACATAGTCGTGCCACGACTTTAAATAAGGCGCTGGGTGGGAGACAACCCACCAAGGTTTGTTTCCTTATATTTTTACTTTGCGTGTGTTTTCATTTCCGAAAAGCCATAAAAATCGAAAAATCGAAAAAGGCCAAAAATATTTTGAAACAGGGACATACGCGGCTTTACACGCGGTTTGTATACCGCACAACAAGCCGCGGGACCCTCTGTTGGTTTTCTGAAACAGTAGGTTACGCGGTTTGCCACGCGACTTGCAAGTCGCGAGCTAAACCGCGTAAGTCCCTGTTGCTTCGTTTTGTTTTTCGTGCAGTTTTTATTCCTTTCTTGCTTTGTGTGTTTCTTTTCCAGTTTTCTATCTTGTGCCTTGTTTTTCTTTGTTTTGTTTTGCATGAATCCCCTCCGGCCCCCTTTAAGTGCTCAACCTTTCAAGAATCCCCTCCGGCCGGGCAAAACACGTATGTTCTAACCCTTTCTGCTAAACGAGTGGTGTATGATGTGTTATTCTATTATTAGTTACACGAGATGCATCAAACCTAAGTTGCACTTAGGTTTGGGGTGCCTCAATTTTTCCACATCTACACACTCACCTTTTGACCCTGTGCAAACCTCGGTTTCACCGAGGTTTGGGTTGGCTTTTATTTGGCAAACCTAGGCCACGGCCTAGGTTTGGGGTGCCCATATAAGAAAATTTGGATTTTCTTTTGCTTGCTATGTAATGCCTTGCCCGTCCTTTTCATACCTGTAATAACTGCACAATGACTCGAGTCACATCACCTACAACTTTGCTTGCACATTGGGGACAATGTGTGGGTAAGGTTTGGGGTTGCCCAATCGGGCCCAAGTTTATGCACGTAGATTTCCTACATTTCTGAGTATCTAGATCACATAGCTAAATTTTTTGTTTTGAATGATTGAGACCGACCGTTGTGGGAAGAATCTTATGATAGTGACGTGACCGTTAGGGAAGGACCGGGAAAGGACATGACTAGGGACATTAGTGGAGACCACCCGATAGTGAGATTTTGAACCTAAAAGACGTTTTTCATTTCGAGGGATTCATACACCTAATTCTGATACACTTTTTCGAATTCCTTGTCGTGAATGTAGAATGATCTCGCTACATTATTGCATTGAGTAGCAAAGACGAACATCGGGATATTAGGAAAGGGCATAGTAGACCATATCGTGTGGACCTTAAGATATGATTCCAGGCATTATGTGTTTTATTTTTAAACCATTTTTAGCTATCGTTCCCTTTCACCCGTTTGTGTGTATCCATAACCCCCTTTGCAGCCAAACACGCACCTTAATTCTTTCTAAACCCACCATTAAACCTTTAGCCAAAAGCCTTAGCCAACCCTTATCCGAAAGTGTGTCAATCGGAAGTAGTAATGAACTACTCGAGATAGAGCAGAAAAGAACAGAATAGGCCAGTCATGAGAATAAAATGGGTCAATGTAACCCGAGAAGTAGAAAAGAGGACCAATGAAGTCCCAATATATATATATATATATATATATATATATATATAGTTATTTAGATAATAGTTAGAGCTGCAAAATAAGAGAGTCAAAGCGACTCCAATAGTGACAAAAAGGGCCAAGTAAGCAAATGTGAAGCAACGAGAGTTCAGGAATTGCCAAAGATTGACACACCGAGGATTTTTGATCCTTTTTACCCTTCGTTTCTTAGCCTTAACCTTAGCCCCATTACAACCCGTGTAAATACCTGGATGATCTTTTGGAAAATGTGATTACGGTTTACGACTGCCTTTACTGATATTCCCTGTCTTGCTATTTGATTTTTGTTTGAGATCAAACCTTTGGACATTTGTGCGTCTTCAATAGAGTTGTCATGCAATTATTGCGTATTCTTGTACATAACTTCCTTAAACATGACAACACGAGCGACAACCTAGGTTCGAGTGCAAAGAGAGTATCCCGTGAGGTAGGGTCAAGGCGAAATGTTTTCCCTAGTGTGTTTGGACTTAGTCTAACCCTAATGTAATCGGAACAGTCAAGAGTTCAACCCCCAATGGAAGGTCATAGATCAAACGAAATAAGAATGAGGCGAGAGTAAGATAGACATTCACGGGTATGGGAAATCACCGATGCATCGCTTGGTACCGATTGGGAATCGTGCAGTCATTACTAAATTCACTGTGTGCTTTTATTCTATTTTATCGCTAATTTGCTTGGGGACAAGCAACGCTCGGTTTGGGGTTGTTGATAACGCCACTTTTTGGCGTTATTTTCAGTTCTCAAACCAACGAGATTGGCTTGTATTCAAGTAAAAAGGCGTGTATTTTACGGTTTATCTAGTGAATTATGCAGGTTAGCTAAAAGGCGGCATTTCTCGAGAAAGAAGCTAAAAAGAGCCCAAAACGAGTCAAAACGAAGCCTAACGGGAGCCCAAAAGCCAAGCCCAAGACCCGCGACCGAACCAGAAAACGACCCGCGCAGCAAATACAACACGCGCAACTTACCACGCGACTTGCAAGTCACGTGACAGGTCGCGTAAGTGTCTGTTTCGCGATTTTCAGCTATTTTATCCGGGGTTTAGGTCATTATTCGATATCATTCTTACGGCAGACGATCGGGAGTAGTTCAGGGGCGACTTTGGGCGATTTTTCGGAGTCCTCGAAGCCACGTTAGAGAGCCGATCACGGATACATTCATCACGGAACGTAGAGACGAACACGAGAGGAGGGAGTTTTCATCACTTGTTATCACGATTTCATCTTTCACATTTGATCATGTTTACATACACTTTTGCATCCTTTTCTCTTATGTTTGAATCCACCACCGACATGAACTAACCGGTTCATGTTGGGGGTTGGAATGAATGTGGTTTAAACTTGTAAACAGATGACTTGAAACCTTTATCAGTTTTCCTCTTTAATGAATGAATGCAATTTTGTGTTTAATGCTTTTGTGAGATTAGCTACCTTACAATTGTCTTATTGTTTTCAATTAATGTTCGAGAGAAGTAATTGAGAAATAGAATTAGAAATTGCATGTTTAAGGTAAGAAAGGATAGAGATATACCGAGTAAATCTTAGTCCCGTTTGAATCTTAAGCTTAATGCGTTTTGAACCCTATATGTTGAGATCGAAAGATAAAACTATTGTTTTCAAAATAGAAATCACGGTTGTTTGAAAAAGGAACCATGTTTTGCAAATAAAATCGGTGTAACTCGAGAGAGAACAACGATTAGATCAAGATTGGGCATTCATTGATAGGAATAACTGGTAGTTGAGTTGAGTCAGACGTTTGTATGTGAGAACCATTGGATTTCCAACCCTCAACTTTTCTCTCTATCAAAGTCTTCAAAGCTGTTCTGTTTGTCGTGTGTTTGATTTGATTTTATTTAGTACAATTAAGTAGTCTAAAACCAATCTCTTAATTTGACAGTTCAGTTAATAGAGCTTATAGTAATTGTGATACTTAGTTCCTAGTTCCCCGTGATTCGATACTCGTACTTTCTCAAGTACTATTACTTGACTTCGACCCGTACACTTGCGGTAAGATTCGCGGGGTGTCAAAACCCCGTGTCAAGTTTTTGGCAAGGCCAACCCTGTACATCCCGACAACTCACAATCCGGAGTTCCTTCACCAAACATCTATGCAATTAACATTTCCCTTCTCTCGGGCTACCTAGACCACAATTCGTCAAACTTCTCTCACATTCTCACTACTTCTCCACCCCATCCATATACGTAACTAAGAGTAGGAACCTCCAAACCCATCGTTGAAGTGTTCACTTACTCAAATTAAACTTATCCTGAAACACATCAGTTCCTCAGTAGCTTAAACACTGCACTTCCAAATCGTTTAAACATTTCTCACAAGGTCACTAACTTAACCCATTCAACTGCTTATCCACTCCCTTCCTGCACAAAATCATACACAATTCCCTTCCTCAATATTCTTTCTAACGGTTCGCACACTTATCAATAACCCTCTGCACAACCCTTCACCTTTCGGCATTACTGTCAAGTTTATTACTTCCGATTTACTCACTTATTCCGACCTACTAACTTCACCTCTCCACGATAGCGTGGAGCACTGCCCACCAAACATTACTAGCTCCTCTCCTCCGACCTTTCCACATGCCGATATCACTTTCTTATTATTCACATAACCAAACAGTTACGTCAATATCCTAACCCAAACATTCCACCAAGTCGTCTTGGAACAACACTAGTGTTCGTCGTCACTATTCATTCTTTGATCTCCAACTTTTACTTACATAGATCCTCCTCTCGCACATAAGCAACTTTAACTCGACCAATTCATTTCAATTGTAATTATCAACTTATTTCAAATGATAAACTCCAATTTAGATGCAATTCGTTTCTTTCTATCAACCATAAATATTATCATATTTAATCATTTAATATCATAACTCAGCATCACATCTCGCTATGTTGGTATTCACAAAATCCCTCAGTCAGAACTGATTTCTTAACCAACAACTCCACTGAGTGAATCAACCATTCACAAATTACTAAATAATTTGAAATTTACATATTCCAACGTACTATCATCAACTCACTTTAACCTATCGATTTTCCCTTATCAACTCTTAGTAAGAATTTCGGTAGAACCATAACGCATTCTGTAATAACAAATAAATGTCATTACTTAACAAATCCCTAAAAAACATTTAACAACCAATCAAAGGCTTATACATCTATCGTGACATTTCAAATCACTAATGATCATACTACCGCTCCGACTCATAATTATCATCATGTCATTCTTTAATCGTAACCAAACTTCCCAACTATCTCCTTTTAGGGTTACTCCCTTTCACATAAGAAACAATTCACGATCTACAAAGATCTAGCATTTACTATAACACATTTGGCTAATTCACTCTTCATCCTCTTTAAACTTCCAATGATTTCAACATACACCTACTTAGCGACTCTTACCACCCAAAATAATTGGTTTCTCCTTTGGGTAGTCTCACACCATAAAGTCAACTTACACCCTATGTGCTCCAACAATCTGGTTAATAGATCGTACATCTCATCTGTAGACCCCAAAAGCTTCTATCTGATACTTTCTTTCTCTCTAACATCACCTCACTACGATACTAGTCGGTACATTTAACTTGGCAACTAATGCAATTACATAACTGTACGTTCCTCACTTATAACATCACACTGCAGACCAAATCTCTCATGGTCATTCATACACAATTCACACTTTCCTTCATATTCTCCTGAATACTACAATCGAGTCTATCTCGCTACGTAGTCCCTTCCCAACTTGCTGGACTATAACTCACGAGTTCTCCATTAGCTCACACGCAAACATTATAGCTAGCTCTTCACGATCCGTGCCCTTACAAATCAGGGCACATCCCCTCCCTGAACGATAAGATCTACACCCTCGCTTTGCTTGTGCTACATGCCTCCTTATTCTACGAATCCCTCCATACCTCACAAAATAGAACACTTAAATCAAACAATAACTTCTCATCCTCTTAAATCAAACAATAACTTTCTGGTTCAAGTCTTCGGCCTCGGCCATCATACACATTTGTCGGCTTCTACATCAACTGGCAACCTGTAACTACTTTCTTAACTTATTCTTAACATGGGTTCCCTTACGGAACCTAATCCTACCATCATAACATAATCACTTCATAATACGTCTCCCTCTTTTCTGGACTTACTCCTGTAACATCAGTATTACCAGCTCACCTCAAAACTCATACCCAACACCGCGGGCATTTCGCTTACGCCTCAACACTACTCGTAACGAGTTTCTAATACTAACACTTCGATGACTTCTACTCTTTCCCCTGGACCCAACCGTCCCGCGACAATCGTACCTCCAGATACCGAACAAGGGTACAGACCCTCACACAATCACCCCTATAATTCACTTCTGACTCTTCCACCGTTCACCTTTCCTCTTGCACACAAATACTAAGTTTACAACATTCTTTCCTGACTTGTCCGACACTTCTCCACTCTTGCAGTCCTTCCTTAGCTTAACATGTACTATAATATGACCTAGTGAGTTCATAGCCTTCATGCATGACAATACAGTAAATAAATCTTTTCGCACATTTCATCATTTTCAATAAACAACGTTTAGGAAGCATTTGGGTACGCATGACCCCATCACATTTATAACTTCAATGCCATGCACAACGATTCGAGAATCGTTTGCATGCGTTCTTCCGTGGACCTTAATCTTACTCATTTCTGAACAATGTTAATACGACAGTAATACGTTGAATGAAAATCCTTTCATACGACACAATTTCGAAAGAAATTACTGACACCAAGTAAACCGGTCGGTTCTCACACTCATTTGTATGATATCAACAAACTACTACTCATTTGATTGTAAAAGTTTTACTGGCAAACATTCTCTTGACCTTTTTGTAATAAAAGAATTTAACTTATCATTAAAAGTGTGAAATACTTTGCAAATCGTTAACCTCAAAATTTCAATGCGCAAAGCGAAGGAAATCATCTTTTCCTTAAACATACGTCTGTACACTCTGACTCCTTTTCGATCAAAATTTGATATTTGCACATTAATCTTACATCGTGTGAATTTCATGTTACATAAAAGATCGCCATGCATGAGACTCTACTTGCCATTGAAGGCTACTCACCCTAACAAGGTCAACCACTTTACTTACGCAACTTATCCTTAACACTCCTCCTACGACTAACGGTCGCCCTCTCGGTCATGCAACTGCTTACTGAACACGCTTTTCACATTTCACTTGCTCAACCCTTCCATACTATTCGTTTTGATCATCTACTTCACTTCCCACTTCTACATGGTTTCAATTCACTATAGGTCTCTTACTTCATTTATCCTACCATAGAAAAGCTTGACTACAAAAGTCAGGGCTCTATTGATACTTTCAAGGTTCTAACACTGTCCTTCCTTACCATTCTGACTGATCTATCCCATGGTTTCAAGAATTGAGACTCTCCCGACTGGAGTCTTACTCAAACTCAACATTCATCCTCTCCGAATCTACGAAGAGCTACCTCTAGACGACTAATAACACTCTATACAACGTTTCTTTTCTACGAAGTGTACACACCTCACAACATAAGTGACTTCTCATGAAACCTCCCCAACTAGGGGCCTCAGTCTACCCCGCAGGGATCATACTGACATTCTAAAGTACTGAAACTCGACATAAACACTATTTTTCGACTACCACTTCGGAGCAATAAGGTAGGTTAAGCATGCAATAGTGTAACAGATCAGTCTGGCAAGGTTGCACCGGCCTATCATTTAGGACCTCCTCGTCTAGCTTTCTTGAAACACCCGATACTGTCCTGCCCCTCAAAGTTCTCCCAGTCATAGTACTAAACTGAAAGAAACCGAAAATTAGTTCTTGCTAGACATGACACCACAGATTTGCTATAAGTAAGGTATTGTAAGCACGCACATGTACCTGTAAGTTTGTAATTACACTGGCCAGGTGTAATCCCGAACTTACCTTACACGCTTGTCCTTGGCACCTTATTCCTAAGCGCATTTATAGTGATCTTTCCTAGAGGCAATCCTATGTCGCGGCTGTGTTCCTCATCTTACAGTTTAAGTTTAGGCCCGTCCGGTCACCTAAATCCCTTAAACTATGGCTCTGATACCATTTGTAACGTCCCACTTTCCTTCTCAAGGTCAAAGTCATAAGATTAACATTCAAATTGCATAACTGAGCTTGTCCTTACATCAATGCTAAACATACTTAACAAAAACTTTAACGTTAACATTAATCATAAACAACGGAAGTCTCTCTAAGCCACAGCCGAGCACTATCTAGACATATCAATCCAAAACTGGGAGCCTCACGAGCACCATTGCTTCCAAGCCGTCTCTAGTTCTACTTAGAAGAACTCGCTACACGCTTACCTGAAAATGGTTTAGTTTTTGAAAAGCGAGGGTTAGACCAAAAGGTCTAGTGAATTCCCTCCGAAAACAACATGTAAAACAGTTGGAAAGCATTTATCAATAAACTATAATGCATCATCATACAAGGTACTGCACTGTGTGTGGATCACATAAACATTTCGCGATCGGGGTTCCATCAGGTTCCCTTCCCGCCCTCCTTGGAGCCCACTCGGACTCCCCTCTACCGGATAGGAGGGAAACAGATTCCAACCTACCGGCCTATCATACATATCCAAGGGATCCTCAGATCCCGAGAACCTCTCTCTGACCCCACAGTGCAGACCGACACCACATAGCATACAAGTACGTTCATGAAAACATGCAAGTTAAAGTATCCGTACGTCATGTCTTTCATTTCTTCATGCTAAACATTTCATTTAATAGAACAGATACGTTCGTGAAAATCATGCAATCAGTTCATAACATTTCATGCTCGGTAAAACCATAATCAGTTAAAACATATATCACTTTGCGTCGTAAAAAGGATTTAGGGAACTCACCTGATTGCAAATCCTCCCTAACCTCGTGTCTCGTTCTTGCTCGCACACCTAATAATTTAATTTGTAAATTTATTAGATGTAACTCAAATATTGACCCTACGTTCTCCTCTTGATTCGATCTCTAATAACAACCAAGAATTCTCAACTAGTCTACGCATCTCGTCTTAAACCATTTCTAAAATTTAAGAATTTGACTCCTAAGGCCCACTATTATAAAATCTAAATTCAAAACAAGTGGGGCTTACAAGGAAGAACATCGCAGGCCCAAAGCAAGGTGCTAGCCCAACTGACTAATCGCCTTGCGGGGCTCGGCCCAACTCCCGGTACTAAGCACTTACGGGACTAAATCCCGGTACACGGCGCTGCGGGTTGCGGGAGTTCAACTCCCGGTATCTTCCCCACTCTTCCCGGTAATACATTGCAGCAAGACTACGGGACTTCCTAGTCCCGGTTGTTTTCTATTCCCGGAATGTCCTCCCAAGTACCGGTACTTAACTCAGTCCCGGTACTCGGTGTCCTACGAGCAGTGACGACCCAAGAATCCTTAAACTCGGTTTCTTTCTATTCAAACGATTTGCTAGGTCAATAATGCAGCACTTTACTCATCAATTGTTTCATAAAACCTTAGCAACGATTTAAAGACCAAAAATCGATTTGAGTTTCCCGAATACAGTCCGAACAAAAGAAGAAAACTAAGAACAGTGTTCTTACAATTTCTCACATCTAAAGCATGAATACCAAAAGGAAATCTAATTTATCTATTGTATTACTCCAAAATTTAATCAAGGGACGAATCTCTTACCAGTATGGGTTTCCTCTGCTCTCCGAGAATCGATGTCCAGATGTTCTCCTACACTCTTCAGCCGCCACACTAATGATCAGTCCTTCCAACCCTAGGGAATTGGTCCCTTTTTATAGTTTTCATAATTGCAAACCAGTCTCTCAGACAAAACTTTGTTTTCTTTCACTTTGACCACCAAACTCTACTTCCTACTAGGATTTGGGGTTGTTACATATAGATATATATATAGAGAGAGAGAGAGAGAGAGAGAGTGTGTGTGTGAGAGTGAGAGATATTTAGAAAAATAGTCAATGAAAATGACTTTTACATTTTTCTTAACATTTATTCGATCATCGCGCAACACACGATATCAAACACTAGTTGTAGATAAATTGTTTACGACTTTTGTCTTAAAAAAAATTGTTTACGACTTTTATATGACATGTCATATCATATAATTATTATAGATGGCATCGATTAAATTTATTTTCCTTCTTTAGAATATACTGATTTGTACGAAATAAGTTGTATGTGTTTTAATACTAATTTTAATTAGATATGATTATTTAATATGATATAAATGAATGAACCCACAATGTTTGTAACAAAGTTAGGTTTATAGAATATTATAAATTGTTATAATATATTGTTTTATAAGATTTAAGTTTATAGTAACAAATAATTGTGTGTCTAAATAAAAGTGTTGCAATAGTTTGCATAATATTTTAAGCGTCTTAACAAATTGTTTTGGACAATTTTAAAGTAAGGGGTTGTTTGGTTGGTTTTCTATTAAGTTCTGTATGGACAAAGTTGTCTGTGTGTATTAATCTGTCTATATAGATTGGGAAGGTTTTTCCCTATGATGGTTTTTTCATAGATAGAAGAAGTGCGTTTTTTAATTGGAAGGGCAGGTTTGGAAAAAACTTGGCTTTCTGCATAAAGCTCCCCCCCTTAAAAGCTTACTAAATAAGCCACTTTCTATATCATTAAGCGACTATCGAACAAGTCATGTATAACTGCCCGAATAAGCTGTGAGCCCCATTAAGCTGCTAACAAACAAACCCTATGTGTCATATTAGTTTTTTATAAGACAATTTTGGAAAGTGTCATATGAACAAGTTTTTTTAATATGACGTTTTTTAGATAATATCATATAAAAAGTTAATAAGACTTGTTATTTTAAAAAAAATGTTTAAAAATGCTTGTTAAGACACCCAATAAGCGTCCTATAAACTCACTTCAATGTTTTTTTTGAACAACATCGAAATTTATTAAAAACTAGCAAGGCGTTAGATCAAAGAATTACATACATGAAATAGCCAGTAGAGGGTTATGAAACCAACCCACCCAATTAATTTTAAATTTGCTACTCCTATTAGTAACCCAAAAATAAGTTTGAGTCACAATCTTGTCAAAGATATTCGCCTTCTTCAGCTTGGTCTCTTCAAAAATGGTCACATTCCGGAACGATCATATGTACCAAAGCATAGTGAGAATAACGGCCTCAAAGAACATATTCTCCCTACTCTTCATCCACAAATTAGAAAACCATGTAATCCAAGTCGCATAGTGTAACATCTCAGGCCAACCGTACAAGATATTGTCCGTTTTGTTCACACTTGGACTCACGGATTTAAAACGCGTCTGATAGAGGAGGTATCAAGTTCCCATTATAAGGCAACCTGTGTTCCCCTCCCCAACCAATGTGGGATCTTATAATAGGAACTTGATACCTCCTCTATCAGACGCGTTTTAAATCCGTGAGTCTAGGTGTGGACAAAGCGGACAATATCTGGTACGGTTGGCCTGGGATGTTACACATAGAATCTAAACACAAGTATATCCAAATGCCATAATCTACCAATTTGTCTCCAAATCTCCGTCGTCAAGTTTTTTATATAAATACAATTGTTTGGTTATATAAACTTAAGTCTTATAACACAGTCTAATAGAACACTTGAAATTTTTTGACGTCTAGAATGATGTCTTTAATGTTATGGAAAGGTTAGCCTTATCCTAAAATTGGGACAATTGAATAAAAGTAGAAAATAGTGTTCGTTAAAATTTTATAAAGCCAACAAAACGTGATTTCTTTGGATCTAACCATAAAACCAGTATTTTGAATTTTTGATCATATTGGTTATATAAGATTTTATCTCTCTATGTTTAGATTTCCGTAACATTGTTGTCAATACAATAAGTTTCCAACATAAAATCATTAATTCACCACTGTCAATAATATAGTCCAACAAACTGTTTGCCAGTAACTTCTGTATAAATAACAAGCATGTCGTGTTTTTCCTCAAGGATGTAACATTGTGAAAATGCATTAATGTATGTAGGGTTCAAGATAGCCCAGATAATCGGTAGCTTTAACATTGGGGTACCCAATATTTGTGTCAAGATTCAAAATCTAAACTCGAGCTCTTATAGTACCACTTACCTAAATCCCGTCATCAGTCGATCAAACGATTTAAATCCGTGATCTTTAAAATATTACCGTTTAAACATCAAACATAAAACCAATAAAAATAAACCCCAATGTACGTGTAAGCCGCCAACTTATTAATCTTCTTGTCTAATTATAAACGGTCAAGCGTTGAAAGACAAACACGTGAATGTGTTACTTCCGTCCTTAGAAAAAGTACGTGTCATCTTGTGATATTTAAAATAAAAAATAACAAGAAATAATACAAGACGATAAAACCATGGGAAAAAAGAAAAAGCAACGGATGATACACAACCAACGCATACTTATGGATATTATGAGATAGAATGACAAAGTTGAATAACATCACGAGGTTATGTTTGGATTTTTTAAGTGCTTACTTTTTAATAAATAGAGAGAGACTTAAACAAAATTTGTCATAAAAAATACTTGATTTTTCAGATGAATATAATATAGGTGTGGAAACATGACGCAACGTAAGTTTGCGGAAGGATCGACAAACGTCTAAATCTCTTTTGATAACGAGATTATGAAACAAAATACTCGAAAAACTAAGAGAAAACTTTTAAAACGTAAAATTTATTGAACAATTGAACTAATAAAATTGAAAATCAATACTCCTATTTATAATCTAAACTAGGAAGAAGATAAATATGTAAAATATATCTAATCCTAATCTAATTAGGAAAGGTAATAATAATAATAATCTAACTACAGTAAAGAAGAAGAAGAAGAAGAAGAAGAAGAAGAAGAAGAAGAAGGTGGTATATCTTCAAGGTGGCCACGTGAATAAGGTCCATATGGAGCAAACATGGTAGAGGCATAAGGTTTCATGATGTTGGACGTCCAAACAGTGTAGTATGCGGGTGGTGGCGCGATCTAACTCGTGCCATTTCGTTTTCCGACTTTTTCGACTTGACTTTCAATTCGCTATCGGAATTTTTCCTATATTTGATGCTTTATGTTTGCTCCTTTTTCGATGTCAAATTTCGAGTCTCTTTCCGGCTCGTTTTCTTTTTCGAGCTCGTTTATCTTTTTTTCAATTATTTGAAAAAACCTTTATTAACTTAAGATTTCTTCCTATATCAGTCACCCTCACTTGAAAAGAATTCGTCCTCGAGTTCACTTGAAAAGTATCTTCATCCGGTGAGTAGAACATTTGTTTCTTCCAAATGTTTGGATTCACAACTTGACCTCTAAAATTAAAAATTTCTGACCAGTCTTTAAAAACCAATGGAGGTTGTCGCAATTGTTTTCATACGAGCGATATTTTATCAAACTCGTAAGGGTGAGAGATTAGAGTAACGTTACCGGGAATTATTTCACTTTGAACCGGAGTCGTGGGTGCTTGAATAGTGGAAGCATCACCTTCGGGATCATCGTTCTTGACATCTTGTGACAACGGTTTTGTTGGCTCGAGAATGTCTTCCATTTGCTTGCTTTCGGTTTCTTTGACCGGGGACCCGAAATCTGTTGTCGACTCTTTTGGATCTGTACAGGTTTCATGTTGTAACTCTGTTTCGAGAGGAGTCACTTTATCTTCAACCTTGTCTGGCAAGACTTCCTCTTTTTCCGGTGGTCTTTCCGGAATGTGCGATTGATTGAGTAGGGAAGAAACCGAATTCATAATAGGATTATTGTTGTTGCTCCTCTTGTTGGGGCTTTCATCGAAGCTATTAACCGGTGTCATGATGATCTTTTGTGTCGGCTCTTGTAAGTTGCATTATTATCGAATTGCCACGGTTGACCCAATAGAATGTGGCAAGCGTCCATATCAAGGACATCACATAGGACCTCTTCTCGATAGTGTTTGCCAATTGAGATAGGTACTCGACAAGTTTCCGTGACTCTAATTTGAAAACCGTTCTTGACCCACCCAAGATAATAAGGAGCTTCATGTGGTTGAGTAGGTAGGTTAAAGTAATCGACCACTTTTTAGGACACGAGGTTCACACAACTTCCATTATCGATAATTAAGTTACATACCTTTTAGTGCACCGAGCAGTGCGATCGGAAAAGATCTTCGTGTTGGCATTCTTCTTTTGACGAAAGGAGTATTCGTTGGAGTACGATATCGATTTTCTCTTGCGGGTCTCCTTCCTCCTCCTCCTCGGATTCGGAATTCGAGAGATTAACCCAGTTATGGTTGCCATAATGTGGAACCCTAACCGGTCCTTCAAACTTGTCTCTTCTCCGACGGTTGTCGTTGATGATGTTGGGTTGAAGCCTATTAACAACCGCTGTCAGATTCGTAAGTGTTATGGATAAGGCCACATCCGACTCAACCAAGTCTGCTTTGGTAGCGGGCTGTTGATCTGCCATTGATGGTGCAAAGACAGGTGAATCCTGCTCTGCTTTGATACCACTTGACGCAGCGTAGGTTTGCGGAAGGATCGATAAGCGTCTAAATCCCTTTTGATAACGAGATTATGAAACATAATACTCGAAAAACTAAGAGAAAACTATTAAAACGTAAAGTTTATTGAACAATTGAACTAATAAAACTGAAAATCAATACTCCTATTTATAATCTAAACTAGGAAGAAGATAATTATGTAAAATATATCTAATCCTAATCTAATTAGGAAACATAATAATAATAACAATTATAATCTAACTACAGTAAAGATAATACTAATAATAATAATAATAAGCAAATAAGGTATATCTTCAAGGTGGCCACGTGGATAAGGTCCATATGGAGCAAACTTGGTAGAGGCATAAGGTTTCATGATGCTCGACGTCCAAATAGTGTAGTACGCGGGTGGTGTTGCGATCCAACTCGCGTCATTTCTCGTGCCATTTTGTTTTCCGACTTTTTCGACTTGACTTTCGATTCTCTATCTCAATTTTCTCTATATTTGGTGTTTTATGTTTGCTCCTTTTTCGATGCCAAATTTCAAGTCTCTTTTGGGCTCGTTTTCTTTTTCAAGGTCGTTTATCTTTTTTTCAATTATTTGTAAAAACTTTTATTAACTTAAGATTTCTCCCTGTATCAAAACAGGACCGAGATGGGATGAGGACCCCTAATCCTAATTCCCGTCCCATATCCCTTCTTTGTCTTCGTTTTTCGTCGGAGAATATAATTACATCTCTATCCTCGTCCCTAACAGGGAATCACAGACTTTTTTTCGCTTGTTTATGTGAGATATTTTAAATTAAATATATTAAACATCATACTTATCTAAAATGGTCAATATATAAATATCAAATTGCTTTTATAGAATATTATATATTCATGTGTTAACAAAATCATATATAATTATTAGATCAAACATATTTTTCTCTTCATATTTTTATCCATAAAAGTTAGAAAAAAATAAATATAAACCTAAATAATACTAAAGTTAATTATTTATAAATAATATATTTAATAACAAATATATAATATACTTAATATACGATGATAGGACGGGGCGAGATCACCTAACCCAACCTTGTTCGCATCACCATACCTGGTTTTTAACTTTTCGAGATCCGATAGACATGGGAATCGCCCCCAACCGGTCGGGTAACCCGGTCCACCCGTCCTGTTCGGGGATAGGGATTCCCCGCAAAGCCAGATATAGAGGACGACCGAGGATGGGGACAGGTACATCCATCTCACCCCCGCCCCGTACCTGTATTATAATATATATATATATATATATATATATATATATACATAATTGTTTTACAAATGTCTACTAAAGTACTAAGAGGATCCACAAAAGGCTTTTTACTCTTGCCACATAGATTTTCACTAACTTATTTTTATCAAAAACCTATTTCTAAAAACCTTCTCCAATGCAAAATCTTTATCAAAAGCTTTTTCATCTACCTTTTCGCTAAAAAGCTAATGCAAAAACACGTTGGTGTACACCAACCCTTTCACCAAAAAACTTTTCACTCCAATACCAAAAAATCATTTGAAAAACTTTTTGTAATAGTATAAAGATATTAAAGACTTTTGCATTGGAGATGCTCTAAGAGCATCTCCAATGCATAAGTCTTTTAAAGCTTTTTACTATTACAAAAAGCTTTCTAAAAGGTTTTTATGTATTGGAGTCGAAATTTTTTTGGTGAAAGGGTTGGTATGTATTAACCTGTTATTGGAATAACTATTTTGTGAAAAAGGTTGATGGAAAAACTTTTGAAAAGCTTTTTGCATTGGAGGAGGGATTTAAAATAGGTTTTTGCTAAAGAAAATTAGTGAAAATCCAATGTGACAAAAAGAAAAAGTCATTGAATGACTTATGCATTGTGGATGCTCTAAGAGGGTACTACATGGTACACCTACCACTGTTAATGCCAAAAATCGCACCAAAGGGACAACTTAAGGTCGATGTGGACTTAAACAACTGAAGAAAGAATCTTTCGACGAGACGTGCGACGAGGATAAAAATAAAGAAACAAGGGATTTGATGACGCAGGAAAAACCTCAAACGAGGAAAAAACCTGCGGACGACAGTGGGTGTCGTCGCTATACTATGGTCGCCAATCAGGGGCGATGTCCTTGGATACTGGTGTCGATCGTACAACGATTACAATACAGATGAAGAAAATGGTTCGAAATGTAAAGTACAAGTGTTTGAACGTAAAAACAGGTGTTTGTCGTGTACGAAACAAAGTGCGAACTGCTGGTCGAGGGCTGTTGTCGTGCGTCGAGAGCGATACTTAGAACAATGGTTCTTCACTTCAGGTGTTCTTGAATACTGCTTCGGTTGTTAATCGCCGGAGATTCGATGTCTTGAAATGTTGATTGAGCTTGATATTTATAGTCTTCGCGTCCTTAGCTTCATCCATAAATGCTCCTTTAATGGCCTTAACGGTTGGAAACGGTCGTCGGAGTAATGATCTTCGTCCGTTACGGTCGCCGGCTGTTTAATGATTGCGTCGGTTATAGTCGTTGCTCCTTAATGACTTTTACTCCTGCATTAAACACTTAACAAACGGTCATGGTGAACGTTAGCTTTGGTCGAGGTCGCATGGTTCTATGCGACGGTCGTGCGGGACGGGCGACGTTATGGTCGAGCGTCGTAAGGAACTCTCGACTTACCTTTTATGAGGGACGACGATGGTGTTCTGGGTCTTTGTCGAGACCTTATCTTAATACAAGATATAGTCCTTAATCATACGTCTTACTTGTTCTGGTCGCGGTCGAGCGACGTGATTTTTTGCCCAAACAGTTTGCCCCCAAAATTTGAAAATTGAATGTCAAATTTAAGTTTTAAATTTTGCTTGTCGAACGCTTAGACTTGTGACCTGGGTTGAGGGACTTACCTGGTTGTCGTGGAACTAGACCGGTTCGCCTTTAACTGAACGAGAAGTTGAAAAGTTATGACGTCATGCTGACGTACGATGATGCTTACCAGCTGTCGATGACAGGTGTCGACGATCCCTGCGGTCATACGAAGGGACGAGAGCACGCGGTGATCCTCAAAGGGCTCGACCTGACATGAGCGACTGCATAAATAAAGATCACGACGGATATTTTCTTGATACGTTTTCAAAGTGTTTTTTGAGAAGGGATTTTGTTCTGATTTTTTTTACCAATTTTCACTCGAACTTATTCGAATCTTTGCGAATCTTCGGCTAGCAGTTTAGAGCGTTTATCTTGTTCTGTCCTCCGATTCACAATGTCGACGGAACCCGTTATCCTTATCATGAATCACGTAGACTTAGATGCTTTTAGGAGTTTGGCAAAAATCCCGGCAAATATAGAGTTGTGGTGTCCGGGGATTGTTCGTTCTATGGACTGCCCCGAGGGATATATTGCTTTGTATGAGTATCCTTTTAAGATAGGGTTTCAGTGGCCGTTTTCTGGTTTATCTAAGTCATTCATGCAGGATTTCGATGTGTCGCCGGGACAATTGATGCCCCAACTTTGGCGAGTTCTGTTGGGTCATTGACCAGCATCTCCCTAAATCGAAACGTGGCGCTGGCTGCTACGCTATATGGAAATAAGTTGCGCCTTCTCCACCAGCAATTGCTTTTGGCGTAGTGGTAAGCGCTTGGATCCTAACATGTGGTATCAGAGCAGGTCACGGGTTCGAATCCCATGGAGTGCATTATAATGCCAAAGGCATGCTGTGCAGCCAAGAGTGCTGGCAGATGCTGGGGGGGGGGGATTGTTGGGTCATTGACCAGCATCTCTCTAAATCGAAACGTGGCGCTGGCTGCTACGCTATATGGAAATAAGTTGCGCCTTCTCCACCAGCAATTGCTTTTGGCGTAGTGGTAAGCGCTTGGATCCTAACAAGTTCTACTGGTTATTGAGCGAGCGTCCGCAAAATGGGAGTCTCCTATGATCATGAATGATTTCTTGGCGGCGTATCAAGTTAAAAAGGATAAGAACTGGCGTTATAGTCCTTATTCTAAGTTCAGGGGTGATCGTTCTTTGGTTTTGGGAACTGGTGTTAATGATCGTGGGTGGAAGTCGAGGTATGTGTTTGTTCTTGCCGATTCACTGGATTCCAGCAGCGATTGGATGCGGTCAGGCTGGAATAAGACAGGTATGCTTCGCCATTTTCTGAGTTTCATTTTTATGGCTTTTACTTACCATTCTTCTCCTGTTATCCTCAGAGATTCAGTTTGACGAAGTGAAACCGACTGCGGATTCCCAGGCTAAGATCAACAAATTCTTGAGTCTTAGTGTTGACGAACGATCTTTCGTTACGTGGCAATTGGTGGCCGAAGACGAGGACATGGCGGTGGACGCTGAACGAGAGGAAATGACCGGTAAACATTTTACGATTGTTGATTTTCACGATTTATATTTTCCATCTGATGTTTCATGTATTTCCTGGTTAGTGTCGACTGAGAGGAAATCAGTCTCTAAGGCGAGAGGGAAGCGGATCATGCGTGCCCTTCGAGGTGGAGACGTTTCGACAGCTGGGTCGAGCCAAAAGAGAACCAGGAAGACGTTCCTGAGGGAACCGTCATCGAGGGTTGATAACTCATCGAGAGTTGTTCTGCCTAAAAAGGCGAAGGCGTCATCCAGCCGTCCTGGCGCGATGGACGCGACACTGGCAAGTTCGGCGCTTCCGGCGACAATGACGAGACCGGTGTTCAAGATGTCAACCCCATCATCTGCCGTCAGGGGCGAGGGGTCGTCGGCCGAAGTCGCGACGGTTAATTTTTCATTGCCGTCGGACTTTATGGCGGATGGTGTCCTAGACGGGACGACGTTGTTTCCTCACTTGGAGAGGTGTTTGCTTCCATCTTTCAGGGAGCGTTTTCACGGGGTTCCAGCCGGAGAGATAAGATCTCAGGTTGCCAGTCTGGCGTTCTCAGTAAGTGTCAATCTTTCATGACTTGTTTCAACGTTCGATGTCGTTCGTTGTCTAACACTTTTTTGTGTATTTTTAGACGTTCCAATCGTCTATGGCATTGTACGCCGAGATGTCGAAAGCCAAGGAGTTGGTGGCGTCTGCTTTGAAAAGGGAGGAGGCGGCGTTGGAGAGAGAGAGGTTGGCTTTGGCACGCACCGATGAATTAGCTATTCAACTTTTCGATGCTCAGTACGAACTGCAAGCCCTAAGTCGAACGAGGGAAATGGCAGATGATGATCCTCAGGTCGGGACCTCAGGCAATAATGCGATGGATGCTCCTCCTGCAATTTAGGAGTTTTTACTTCCTTTGTTTTTGCTATTCGACCAATCAGGGATCGATTATGTATATAATGGTTTACTTAATGAATATATCTTTTGCTTATGCTTTATTTGAATCACATTTGATTATAAAGTCGAACATAAGATACATATGAAATCATGCGACTAAGGCACTCATTGTAATACTATAATAAGAACGTAAAACAAATAAAAACACGCGATTAAAGCATCCATTCAGGGTATAAAAGCTAAGAAACTTGGATGTAAGTTATTTAGGCTTTGCGATTGTACGACGAGATCGTACGAAGAATTTGCGTCGTATGCCCCTGTGGAGGGATGGTCAGGGAAGAAAATCCTGATTGTTTATGTCGTGCGATTCTACGAATTTAAAGTCATCTAGTAGACTTAATGATTACTGTCGTGCAATTCTGCGATAATCTGTCGTGCAATTATGCGATAAAACGATGTCGGGGGTTGGTCGTTGGCTAGCCAACGACCCTCCGATGCTTAAGTCAGTAAACGTTTTGTGAGAAAAAATCGTATGAAAAAGAGTTAGAGAACGTACCATTTCAGACTCTCTTTATTTGCCCCCTGTCATTTATTACCTTATTCTTTTTGGGAGGAAAAGATAGGTTTTAAATGACAGAATGACACGGAGAAATATTGTCCTGCGTTGACTATGTTGTCGTGCGACCGGGCACCATAGTAGACTTATTAATTTAGGGATAGAGGAACGAACCTGTCGAGAGCCTGATCTTGTGACTTTGGTTTATTTTCGCGGCTTCAAGGTAGACTTGTAGCACTCACGAGCGACTTTTGGCTCACTCTTAATCTCTTGGATTCCCCATGGCGTAGGGAATTTCAACATTTGATGATACGTCGAGGGAACGGCTTTCATATCATGGATCCATGGTCGTCCTAAGATGATGTTATAGGCCGACACACAATCGATGACACTGAACTTGGTCTGCTTGTTGACTCCTCCGGCGTAGACGGGCAAGATTATCTCTCCGAAGGTGCTCGTTGCTTCTCCATTGAAACCGACCAAAGTCGTCGAACGTCAGGTGATTTCCGAGCGATCGATTCCCATAGCTTTGATGGTGTTGAGAAAAATAACATTTGCTGAGCTGCCCCCGTCGATCAAGACTCGACGCGTTAGACATTTACCGACCGTGATCTGAATGATCAACCCGTCGTGATGCTTCTGATACGAGTCGCCAAGGTCGACGTGGTCGAACACAATCTTCATGGCTTCTAGCTCCAAATCTCCTTTAGGTCTAGACGAGCGAGGAATAGGCCGATCATCGGGCGCCTGACTGGCATGACGCTTGGCTGCTGAATACGTCAGACCACACACATCTGAACCACCGGTGATGCAATTGACGACCTTCGCATGCTCGGGGGTCGTCGTTCGATGTCCGTTAGCTGAAATAGCGACATCGTCGATGATATCTTTGAGATTTTCTTTCGGAAAATGATATGCTAGTTTCTTCTTCAATGCGATACAGTCGTCTGTCGCATGACCATGATCGGCATGGAAGTCGCACCACTTTGATTTGTCTTTCTTAGCATCGTCCAGGTCGGACTTCTTTAGCCATCGAATGGTAGCTTGAGCGGTCTTCAGAGCTCCGACTAAGTCCTTTGCAGATCCTTTGAATCCGTACGAGGATATATTGGGGTACTGAGTGAACTTAGTCGCGTTCCTGGCCTCTGCTTTCGTCTTGAAACGAACATTTGAAATTTGGCGCGCTGGCTCTATTCTGGAAACAACCTTTGTCTTGAACTCTGGCTTGCTGACGCCTAACGACTTCTTGTCGTCGGTGTGCTTGCGACGAAAGGCGGCATCATCTTCGACCCTCATATATGCTAAGGTTCGAGCTTGGACGTCTTTGAAAGTCTATGGGGGATACTTGGTCAGATCGATATATAGACCTGAACTATCATCTAGACCACGCTTATAAGCTTCGATCGCAGTTTTATTGTCACAATTGCGGATACTGATCATTTCGGCATTGAATCTATTGAAATAACTTCGAATAGACTCATTGGTCTTCTGCACGACATAGTACAGATCACTAGTCTGCTTTTCCATCTTACGACTGCTGGCGAATTGCCGGGATAATTGGTTGACCAATTCGGCGAACGACCCGATAGATTTGAGTTTGAGATTGATCAACCACTGGAGAGCTGGACCAGTGAGAGTCGCCCCGAAACTCTTGCACATGCATACTTCCTGTTACATGTGTGGAATCGAGATTGTCCACATGAGCTGCTTATACTGCGCGACATGCTCGGTTGGATCGGTCACACCAGAATACTTGGGAGTGAAGGCAGGAATGTTATACTTCTTTGGGACCTCGACGGTGGCGATCTCGTCGATGAAGGGCGGCGCCTGATACCCCGAGCGAGGCTCGACGTCGACAGGCACGGCTGCCCCAGGCAACTTGGCGAGCAAGGACAGGACGCGCTCATTTTGGTCTTCTAACATCTTCAAACGTTGGGCGACGGGATCGTTAAGATCAGGATTTTCCCTTGTCGAGGGATTGGTCCCTGGACTAGTTCCATTACCATGCGATGAACCATTGGTGTCCCCGTTGAATGGAACAAAATATGGCTGTGACCCATAGTGGAATTGCTGCGGTCCATTCTGAAACGATTGTGGTCCATGCTGAAATGGTTGCGATCTCTGCTGGAAATATTGCGATCCTTGCTGGAAAGGTTGCGGACCACTTTGGAACGGCTGGGAAAACGGCTGGGATCCATTCTGAAACGGATGAGCGCCACCTTGCAATGGTTGGGATCCATTGTTCAAGGGTGGTGGTCGGATGTGCTGAGGGGGAATCTGCCCAGACTGGGGATTCGGAATTAACGGACCCGGCTGCTGATTCTGCATGAATGGACCTGGATGCTGATTCTGTGCGGACGGGCCTGGTCCCGGACCTGGATTCTGGATGAATGGTCTAGGACCATCCTATGGTCCAGAAGGATTCCTTAGCCGCGCGATCTCTTCAGTTGCTCTGCGATTCTGCTCTGCCATTGCATTGAGTTGATTCCTGGCAACCTCGAGCTCCTGATACATCTGAGCGACGGCTTGTTGCGGATTTCCAGGGGCTGCCATTTTCCTGAAACAGAAAATAGAAGAAACTCCAAGAAACTATTAGTAGAATGCACGTTCGTCGAGGATTTTCTCTAGATGTAGTCCCACGGATGGCGCCAAACTGTTAATGCCAAAAATCGCACCAAAGGGACAACTTAAGGTCGATGTGGACTTAAACAACTAAAGAAATAATCTTTCGACGAGACGTGCGACGAGGATAAAAATAAAGAAACAAGGGATTTGATGACGCAGGAAAAACCTCAAACGAGGAAAAAACATGCGGACGACAGTGGGTGTCGTCGCTATACTATGGTCGCCAATCAGGGGCGATGTCCTTGGATACTGGTGTCGATCGTACAACGATTACAATACAGATGAAGAAAATGGTTCGAAATGTAAAGTAGAAGTGTTTGAACGTAAAAACAGGTGTTTGTCGTGTACGAAACAAAGTGTGAACTGTTGGTCGAGGGCTGTTGTCGTGCGTCGAGAGCGATACTTAGAACAATGGTTCTTCACTTCAGGTGTTCTTGAATACTGCTTCGGTTGTTAATCGCCGGAGATTCGATGTCTTGAAATGTTGATTGAGCTTGATATTTATAGTCTTTGCGTCCTTAGCTTCATACATAAATGCTCCTTTAATGGCTTTAACGGTTGGAAACGGTCGTCGGAGTAATGATCTTCGTCCGTTACGGTCGCCGGCTGTTTAATGATTGCGTCGGTTATAGTCGTTGCTCCTTAATGACTTTTACTCATGCATTAAACACTTAACAAACGGTCATGGTGAACGTTAGCTTTGGTCGAGGTCGCATGGTTCTATGCAACAGTCGTGCGGGACGGGCGACGTTATGGTCGAGCGTCGTAAGGAACTCTCGACTTACCTTTTATGAGGGACGACGATGGTGTTCTGGGTCTTTGTCGAGACCTTATCTTAATACAAGATATAGTCCTTAATCATACGTCTTACTTGTTCTGGTCGCGGTCGAGCGACGTGATTTTTTGCCCAAACAACCACCTTAAGCTTATAAGCTACATAGCTAGTCATCAGACTTGTGTACCTTAACCTACGTAGCTAGAAAAATAGTAAATAGTCATCAGAATTGTGTACCTTAACTTACGTAGTCGACTCCACCCACAAATAGTTGGAGCATTAATGTGCACTCAAAGTTGGTTATGAAAAGAACTTCAAGGAAAAAAAATTTAATTCTTAGTCATACACGTATTTTCATTTTTTTCTACTTTTTGTAGATAAAAAACGTGGAGATCCTAAAGCATTTGATGAAATAGTCGCATATGACGAAGGATGACGAGTAACAAGTGATCATGTTATTTTTTGGATGTTGGTACTTATATGTAATTTTTGTGAATTCTAAGTCAAAATACAATTTTTTGTACTTAAGATGTAATTGTTATTGATATGCTTGGATGTTGGATATTATTCGATGTGGTATTGGACTTTTGGAATGTATCTGATGAGGAACCTAATCGATCCTCGGTCGAGAATATGAGTGTCGTAACTGTCACACAGCTTAGTTGAAATCGCAATCACCTAAGGGTTCTAATATTGAAATCTCGATCAATATTAGACGTTTTCAATCGAAATAAAACTGAGCTTACACCAAGTGTAATTGATAATATTATTGAAAGATGATCCAGAAAATAAAATTATGATCCTATTTAAAGACTTTAGCTAAAAGATAAGTGAAACAACCCACACTAGACTAGCCAAAACAAAACCACATACTTAAATTAAAACTGCCAAACATGGCCCACACCGTCACGATACGAAAATTTAAAACTTGGGTTCGCGGAATAAACCCTAATTACAAATGAGAAATGTATCTAATAAAGGAAAAAGGGAAAGTCTTCTAGTTCCACTAAAAGCATGCCCGCACTCACATCTTCTCCTTTCCACTAGCCGAGCCCTCTCTAACCTGCTTACTTGAAAAGGGTTCCAGTTTTGAAAATGCGAGGGTTAGACCACAAGGTCTAGTGAGATCCCTCAAACAACGTTCGCACCACACATAACATTTTAAAAGAGTTTACAGAAGTCATTAAACAATAATGCTCTTGACAGTTAAGATAAACAAAAGCATAACGATTATTCCACGCTTGGCCACGCTCACAGCGTGACCTAAAACTAGGGCACACACCCGCCCTAAGAACCCAGACGAAATTTGTTCAATTATTCCATATGGGACACACTCCCCATATTCATCATAGAATCATCTTTTTAGCATGCATATATAAACCAAGTACAACCACACAGTTCAAAGTATAAATGTATAAGTAATCCAAACAAGTACCATCAAGCTTTGGTTTAGAAAGACTCACCTGACGTCCAGCTAAGTGTTCTTACTTGCAACTGCTTATCCCGCACTCGCGCCTACATTTCACCCCAAACACACAAGAGTAAAAGAGTTACCCAACTAATCGCAAAGCATACCGACTCTCCCTGCACTTCTCCCTAAAATACCCCAAAATTGAGTTCCGGGTACCGAAATTCCTGATTCCTGGATCGCATACCGTATCCTGGTTCCACATCTGACCCCACACCGGATCCCGGTTCCATACTGGACCCAATACCGGATCCCGGTTCCATACCGAACCCAATACCGGATCTCGGATTCAGTGAATTCTGGACGCTGGGTTTTCCCTTATCGAATACTTTACTTAGAAAAGCTCAATCGATGAATTCCACACAACTCCAAACTCGGTGTTAAGTCATTATAATTAAGGATATATCATTACTAGCTGATTTAGTAAGTTAATCCATCCGATTTCTACACTAAATCAATTAGAAAGAACACACAGACCCCATTTCTTTTATTTCCAATGATAAACATAAGATTCAGACTCCACCACTCCAACTTTTGATTTGATTACCAAAGAGAAGGAGATGAAGATTACCTTAAGAATGATGATTCCACACACAATTTTTGGAGAAATCCCAATCGTCTTGACTCCTTGATGATCTTTACACTCACCAATCGCACCTTAGCCGCACACAGCGTTTTTTTAAAGAAATTAGGGGGTACTAGGGTTTTATTCTTACTTATACCCTTCACCAATGAACACCAAACTTTTCCTCTTTCACACTTTACACCCTAAACTTATTATTTATTCACACTTGGACCCGGTTATTACAGCATCCTCCCCTCAAAAGAATTCCGTCCACGGAATTCCGTCTTTGAACAAATGAGGGAAACGGGTCCTCACATCCGATTCCACTTCCCAAGTTGCTTCTTGCCCCTTATGGAAACGTCATTGAACTTTCACTAGTGAGATTTCCTTATTCCTCAACTTTTTGACTTTGCGATCCACGATCGCCGGCGGTTCCTCAACATAATTTAACTTCGCGTTCGTGTCCACACGAATGTCTTCCAACGGTATTGCTATGCTTTCTTCGGCCAAACACTTCCTTAAATTCGACACATGAAAGGTCAAATGAACTACTCGTAACTCCTTGGGCAACTTCAACTTATATGCCACCTTACCTACACGCTCGGTGATGGCGAACGGCCCGACATACCTAGGCCTTAGCTTTCCTTTCTTCCCAAATCGTACGACGCCTTTCCACGGTGACACCTTGATCATCACTTTATCCCTCACCATAAACTCGATCGGCTTCCTTCTTTTATTCACATACGCCTTTGGCGGTCCTGAGCTAATTTCAATTTCTCCCTTATCACACTAATCTTATCGGCAGTTAACTGCACGATCTCCGGTCCTGCTAGCTGTTTCTCCCCCACTTCATTCCAACACAACGGCGTCCTGCACTTACGTCCATACAATGCCTCGAATGGCGCTGCTTGAAGACTAGCGTGATAACTATTGTTATATGAGAATTCGATCAATGGCAGATGAGATTCCCACGAGCCCTTGAAGTCTATCACACATGCACACAACATATCTTCCAAAGTCTGTATAGTTCTCTCGCTTTGTCCATCCGTCTGAGGGTGATAGGTAGTGCTCATCGAAAGCCGCGTACCTAACTCCCTTTGAAGACTCCTCCAAAAAGACGACGTGAAGCGACTATCACGGTCAGAGACTATGGACGACGATACTCCATGCCTCGCCACTACATCATTAACATACAGCCTCGCCAACCTTTCTAACGAATCATTTTCCCGAATAGGCAAAAAGTGAGTCGACTTGGTGAGACGATCAACTATCACCCATATGGCATCATACCCCTTCGGGGTTCTTGGTAGCTTCGTGACAAAGTCCATCGTGATACAGTCCCACTTCCACACCGGTATCTCTAAGGGTTGCATTTCTCCGTAAGGTCTTTGATGTTCTGCCTTGACCTTCAAACAAGTCATACACTGCTCAACAAAGTAAGCGACGTCCTTCTTCAACCCCGGCCACCAATACATTTGCCTCAGATCTCGGTACATCTTATTGGTTCCAGGATGCACCGAATATCGCGATTTATGTGCCTCTTCCAAAATACGTTTCTGCAATCCTCCCCATTTAGGAAGCCACACTCAGCTCCCCAAACATTTAACACCGCACCCGTTACACTCCAAAGTTGCCACATAACCGACGATTCTCTCACTTTTCCATCTTTCCTCCACAAGAGCTTCCTCTTGGAACTTCTTAATTCTTCTAGAAGATTAGAAGTTACATCCACCCGAAATGCCACCACTTTAGTTGGCTCCCTCCCCTCCTTCCGACTCAAAGCGTCGGCCACGACGTTCGCCCTACCTGGATGGTAAAGGATCTCACAATCGTAGTCACTTAACAATTACACCCAGCACCGCTGCCTCATATTTAGCTCCTTCTGATCAAACAAGTGCTTAAGGTTTTTATGATCGGAGTAGATCTGACACTTAACTCCATAAAGATAGTGTCACCAAATCTTTAGCGTAAAAACCACCGACGCTAACTCCATGTCGTGCGTAGGGTAGTTCTTCTCGTGCTCCTTCAACTAACGGGATGCATAAGCGATCACCTTCCCGCCTTGCATTAGTACACACCCTAGCCCCAGCTTGGACGCGTCGCTGTAGATTACGAATCCTTCTGCTCCACTAGGCAACGATAAAATCGGAGCACTACTCAACTTGTCCTTCAGCTTACTGAATGTTGCTTCATGGGCCTCCGTCCACTCGAATTTAGCTCTTTTCTTGGTCAAAGCGGTCAATGGCGTAGCTATACGGGAAAAGTCTTGAATAAACTTCCGATAGTAGCCCTATAAACCAAGAAAACTCCTTACCTCCGAAGGTGATCTCGGTGGTTCCCATCCTCTAATGGCCTCTACCTTGGCCGGGTCCTCCTTGATACCTTCTCCTGACACCACGTGCCCCAAGAATTGGACTTCCCTAAGCTAAAACTAACACTTGGAGAACTTTGCAAACAACTTATCTCGCCGCAACAACTCCAACACTAAGCAAAGATGCTCTTCGTGCTCACTCCGAGATCGAGAATAGATGCGGATGTCGTCTATGAACACAATCACACACTTGTCTAACAGCGCACTGCACACCCGATTCATTAAATCCATGAATACCGCCGGAACATTAGTCAACCCGAAGGGCATGACTAGAAACTCATAATGCCCGTACCATGTGCGAAAAACCGTCTTAGGCACATCCTCTTCCCTCACCTTCAACTGGTGATAACCGGATCTCAAATCTATCTTCGAGAAAAATCTCGCCCCTTGCAACTGGTCGATGATAACGCCACTTTTTGGCGTTATTTTCGGTCCACAAAGTAATGAGATTGCTTGTGTTAGAGCAAAGAGGTGGACTTGTATGGTTTATCGAGTGAAATGTGCAGGTAATCTAAAAGACAGCAATCATCGAGAAAAAAAGCAGAAAAGAGTCTAAAAGAGAGCCAAAACGAAGCCTGACGATAGCCCAAGATCCAAGCCCGAGACCCGTGCCCAAACCATGACCCAGGACCTGACCTAGACACCTCAGGAAACCGCGCGGGTTGTTGCGCGGTTTGAAGCCGCGGGATAAGTCGCGCAACCCTCTGGTCATTTACTATATTTCGCGTTTTCCGGATTTTAGGTTATGACAACACACACGGACGACGGCAGGCAGCGAGGGGGCGATTTTTAGAGGTTTTTCGCAGACTTTTGAGACACGATAGAGGATCGGTTGAGGAGACGTTCACCAAGCGAAGTGGATTAGAGCCGAGAGAAGGGAGTTCATTGTACATTCTTCATGTTTACAATCATTATGTTTACACACACTATTTTTCTTCCTTTTCTTATGTTTTTATCCACCACCAACATGAACTAATCTTTAGATATTGGGGGTTGGTTTGAATTTGGTTTAAACTTATGAACACTTGATTTGAGACTTTTATCAGTTTTCCTATTTAATGAAGCATGTGATTTAGGTTTTAATGCTTTTGTAAGTTTGGCCAACTTTCATCTGAATTGTTGTTATCAATTAGGTTCTAGAGAATTAATTGCTAACTAGAACTAGAATTGCATGCCTAAGGTGAGAAATTGGATAGAGAAATACCAAGTAAGCCTTAGTCCCGTTGAAATCTTGATTTTAATGTGTTTTGGATTCCATAGGTTGAGATCGAGAGATAAAACTTGTGCTTTCGAAATAAAACCCGTTGTTGCTTGAGAAAGAACAACGATGATTTTAGAGATTGGGTATTCATTAAGGGAATGACTGGTAATTATTTTAAGTCAAGTGTTTATATGTGAAAGCCTTAGGATTTCCAACCCTCAACTGTTTTCTATATCCAAAGCTTCCTCAAGTTGTCTACTGTCTCGTGTTTGATTTAATTATTTGCAATTAATTAGTTTCTCACCAACAACTCAAAATTTCGACCGTTTAGTTAATAGATCTTATAGTCATTGTGATACTTAGTTCCTAGTTCCGTGTGTTCGATACTCGTACTTCTGTACTATTACTTGATTTCGACACCGTACACTTGCGGTTAGATTTAGGGGGGTGTAAACCCGCCTATCAATTTTTTGGCGCCGTAACCGGGAAACTAGTTGCAACTGATAGCACTACCAGCTATAAGCGCTATTACATTGAACATTTTTACTTTTGTTATTTTGTTTCATTACTTTCAGTTTTTGGATTGCTAATTTTGTTTACTTTCCGTTTCAGGTACTAATTGGTTTATGCCAAGGAAAACCCGAGGGGAGGAACTCGAACCGATCGATCTGAAAATCGAAATAACCGCCCGTCAGTTACTAAAAGAATCTAAAGCTAAAAGATATCTGAAGATCGAGATGGGCGACGAAGCTCCTCCTGAGAGAAGCCCTATGCGGTTGTTTGCCGATCCGAACGTGGTAGCCGCACGCATAGGCCTCCAACCGCCCACTACTGGGGAAAACTACTTTGAGATTAAACCGAGTACCATTGTTATGGTACAGCAGAATCAGTATGGAGGAGCCCCAACAGAAGATCCTCATGCACATCTCCGGGCATTTGAACGGATTTGCAATACGTTCAAGATAAATGGGGTGAACGAGGATGCCATCAAGCTGAGACTGTTCAGCTTTTCACTCAAAGGAAGAGGTGAAACTTGGACATAAAGTATCCAATCGGACTCGATCACCACCTGGGCGCAACTGAAAGCGGCCTTCCTTCAGAAATTCTTCCCACCAAGCAGAACCGCCCAACTTATGGCTGAAATCACCCATTTTGCTCAATGGGATCAAGAGACATTATATGAAGTGATAATGCCGTTTTACGACATTATTTTGATCCCGAAATCGGTCTGTTGTTGTAAGTTTCCAAGTAGAATAGTGACTTTTTACTGATGATTTTCAGAGATGTGCAGTTAATCAGATCGGACGAAAATTTAAAGAGGATTGCGTATATTTTCCGAAGAAGAGCTCGAAATCTAGAAAAATCAAAGTTGGGGCAAACAGAAATTGGCGCGACCTGTGGCGCGACCCAGCTAGCGCCAAAGAGAGCGCGGATTTTTGAAGAAGTGAATTCCAGAGAGTGGAGAGCCTTATGGCGCGACCCAAGTAGCGCCATGTCTAGCACCAATTATCAGATGCGTTTTAAAGCCCTATTTTTCTCATTTTAGGGTTATCATCAATCAGTTACGGCTTGGGACTCTTTCTGGGCAATTTTGGGAGCTAAGGAACGATTTTTGAAGGCAAGAAGAAGGCTAGAAACAACAAGTAACGAGAATCACAAGGCGAATCGAGCACGTTCATCGGCGGCTTAAGCTTTTTAGGGAGTCTTTAGTTTTCATTCCTTGTAGAACAAACATGTTTACTTTCATTTCCATCTTTTCATTTCTGAGTTTTGAAACCCCCAACATGAACTAATCCGTTAATGTTGGGGGGTTGGTGTGAATCATGGTTTGATAATCGTTTAGCTTTACAAATAGATGTGATTGGTTTGATTTAGATGGATGAAACATTTGGGATTGTTCTGAATGCTTGTAATAGTCCGATCAACTATTATTTGATTTTATGAATCTTTTAACGTTTGAGAGAAGTTTTGAGATTTGATTAATCCTTTATGTCTTGGACGATTTTGAGATAGAAATATGATATGTCGTTCTTTGTGGCTTTTAATCACTGATTGTTCAATTACTTTTGTTAAGATCGAAAGATGATACAATGTGTTGAATGATATTGCTATAGCTTGATAGAGTATAGTAATGGAATGTGATTATGCCTGTCATCCTGAAGTTATTTTAATCGTGTCAAATCTGTGAGTTAAGTGATTGTTTACCTGAGGAATCCAACCCTCCAACTCTTTCTCTTATCTGAATTAACTAAAGTTTTAATTCGTATTCCGATAATCAACAATCCAAATCAATTTGCATTCGTCTAGTTAATAATCTATACAGTCATTGTGGTACTTGACACCTGGTTCCTTTGGTTCGATACTCGTACTTTCAAAGTACTATTACTTGATTCGACCCGTACACTTGCGGTAGATTTAGGGGGGTGTAAACCCGCTTATCAAGTTTTTGGCGCCGTTGCCGGGGAACCTGTTTTGTGTGAATATCACTACCAGATGTAGAAGTTATTACATTAGACATCCTGTTTTTATTTTATTATAATCCGCTTTGAAAGTTCATATGTTTTTGGGTTTTGAGATTCTATATTCTCTGTTTCAGGTTACCTCTTGGTTTATGCCAAGAAGGAGCCTATTTCGGGAATTAGTACCAATTGACCTGGAGATAGAACGAACTGCCAGAGACCTGAGACGACAAGCACGAAACAGAATGGCTGACGTCAACATCCACGTTGAAAATGATTGGGAAGAGGGGATGCCCATGGGCAATGGTCAACCAATTCCAAATGTAAACGCGAACAACGTCAACAATAATGTTAATCATGGCGTCAATAACAATGTCAACAATGGGATCAATCATAATCTCAACCATAACGCAAATCTCAATGTCAATCATCCACCACCGCCACCACAAAGGGTACCAATGAGAAATTTTGCCAACCCGAACATGGAAGCTGCACAACGAGGATCATATGCACCTCCGATAGCTGCTAACAATTTTGAAATCAAGCTTGGTACCATCCAATTGGTGCAGTCGAACATGTTTGGAGGTGCACCAACCGAAGATCCCCATGTACACTTGCGCTCATTCGAAAAGATATGCAATACTTTCAAGGTGAATGGGGCTGATCAAGATTCGATCAAGATACGTTTGTTTCCGTTTTCTTTAAAGGAACGAGCTACTACTTGGGAAGAGAGTATACCACCTGGGTCAATTCGAACTTTGAACGATATGGTTACAGCTTTTCTCAACAAGTTCTTTCCACCGGGGCGAATGACTCAACTGTTATCCGACATCACGCATTTCTCGCAATGGGATCAAGAGTCTTTGTACGAGGCATGGGAAAGATATAAAGCGATGCTCAAGAAGTGTCCACATCATGGGTTACAAGAGTGGATGATTATCCAAACATTCTATGTGGGATTGAATCCTCAGTTTAAGAATGACCTCACAGCTGTGGTAGGTGGAGCTTTAATGAACAAGTCCTATGAGGAAGCGATCGAGTTGATAGAGAATCTGGCAGAACATAGCTATTCCACTCTAAGATCCGCTGTTAGAAAAGTCGCAAGCGTGCAAGAAACAGAAGAGTTAAAGGCTATAAAGGCACAATTGAATGCGTTGACTAATCAATTGAGAGGAGCTACCATTCAACCGAATGTTCAGAATGTTTATCGTCCCCCAGGTTATAATCAGAGGAAATATGATGAGGGGCAATCTTCAGAAAAGAAGCCGGGGTTAAAAGACATGATGATGAAATTCATGTCAAAGATGGAAGGTGCGGTTGAAGGGTTGGCAAGTACAGTGGGTAATGTGAAGGCGACAACTGACCAAAATACCGCCTCAATCAAGATGTTAGAAAGACAAGTCGGACAAATAGCTGAAGCACTACAATCACGGACTCAAGGTCAATTCCTTGGTCAGACTGAACAAATACCAAGAGAGGAGTGCAAGGCTATTTATCTGAGAAGTGGAAAGGAGCTGATCAATAAGCCTACACGAGAAATGTCATCAAATGAAACAGAGCTCAAAATGCAAGATGTCGAGATCATAGAAGTGGATGGGAAGGAAGCCGGTGAAAAAGGTATGACGAGGGAAAACCCGGAGGATGGAGAAAAGAAGAAGAAACAATCACCAGTCAACCCGTATGTGCCACCGCTACCATTTCCGAGTCGAACAAAGGCACATAAAGATGAGGAACAATTCAAGAAGCTCCTTGACATCTTCAAGAAGCTACACATCAACATCCCCTTCGCAGAGACACTAGCCCAATTGCCGACATATCTCAAGTTCATGAAGGAGATCTTATCCAAGAAGAGGGTAGTCGAACACCAAACTACCATTGCACTTACTGAAGAGTGCAGTGCGATCATTCAAAACAAGCTTCCCCCGAAGCTTAAGGATCTAGGGAGTTTTTCAATCCCTATTCAAATGGGGAATCTTAATTTTGATAAAGTGTTATGTGATTTAGGAGCAAGTATTAACTTGATGCCATTATCTGTTTTCAGGAAACTTGGCTTGGGAGAGGTAAAGCCAACATACATGACCCTTAAGCTCGTGGATAGATCTATAGTGTACCCATATGGAGTGGTAGAAGATGTGCTCATCAAGGTTGGCAAGTTCTACTTTCCGGTGGACTTCGTGGTGCTGGATATTGATGAAGATATAGAGGTCCCGCTGATATTGGGAAGATCCTTCCTGGCCACGAGTAGAGTGTTGATCGACATGGAAGAAGGCGAAATGACCCTGAGGGTTGGTGGTGAGAAAGCGGTGTTCAAAATGTTCGAGAACGTACGAGGTCAAGTTGAAGAGGAGCCGGGGAATCATGAAAAGCCTAAGGAATGATCAGACGGAAGGTCGAACCACGACTGAAATCAAGGAGCTGGGTGGGAGGCAACCCACCATAGGGTTAATTTTATTTTTTTTATTTTAGCAATTTCTTATATTGTATGTTTTTGCTTTTGTTTGTTGTTTTGTGTTTTGTGTGTTTGTGTTAGTTTTTGATCTCTGAAAGCAATCCTGATATGACCAAGAGCAAGGCAGCAAAAGAAAGGGCAAAAAATGAGTGAACAGTGGTCCACGCATGCATCCTGAAAGGTATCTACACAACACCTCTTTGCAAACCTCGGTTTCACCAAGGTTTGGGGTCCCTGTTTTCACTTGAACTTTATCGTTTTATGATTCCTTGTTGTGAAAACAAACCTAATCTAGAGATTAGGTTTGGGGTGGCGTAATTACTGTTATCTGTACTCAAATTGCATAGTTCATGTTTGTTTTTACTTTCCATGATGAATTACATTGGGGACAATGTATTACTTTGGTTTGGGGTGAAATGTCGAGTTTATCATTTGTTGATCTCAGTGGACTGAACAATCACCTTGTTTATGGTGAGGAATGGGCGACCTTTTAGCATGATTTAGTGTGAATGTTCGAAGACACTAATTTTGGGGGGAGGATTTAGAAGGGATAATATAGCACAAGGGTGGACCTAGGCGACTGCACACATTAGAGACATTAGTGGAGACCACACGTGAGTTTGTTGAGCCATACACGTGCTAACCTCGATTCTGAGAGACTACAAATTACTCGATACACTTATCATTTAGTCTTTTGGTCGTTGTTGTAGCTGATCTCACTATAACTTGCATCTGTTGTCAAAGACATCCATAGGAATAGGAGTGAAGCTTTTGCCTATCTTTGTGAACTAACCATGTGAAAACTCATCAAGCTTATTGGTTGCTGCTAATCCCACTGATTTTCACGACTCAAGGTTCTCAAATGAAACCCGTTGTAGCCCCCAGTAAATAAAAAAAACCGCAGCCCAGTAAATCAGTCATAAAGGGGTTTGCCAAAAAAAATAATAATAAAACTGAGGGGTTAGCTTAAGGAGTTCGAGTAAAGTGTTAGGAAGCCCGAACGAAAGAAAGAGGGGAGGATCACCAGTTATCATCATAAATCCATTGACCTCCACTCAAAAAGCAGCAACCATTTCCAACTTAAGGGTCTGAGTTCAGCATGGTGAGTTTGTAAGGAGAAGCAGAGCAACATTCCTATGTCCTAGTCTTGATAATAGATTCTTTCCGAGATCAATTTGTGTACAATTGTACGTTCTTGCTTAATTGTTGTTCATGCATGCTTTTGTAAATTCTTTGCACCCAACCTCTGAAAGCATGACAACATGTGTGAAACCTAGGACTCGAGTGAAGAGAGAAAACCGTGAGGTAGGGTCAAGGCGAAATCCTCTTTATGTGTGTTTAGTCTAGGTACACTTAAGTGTGGTGTGGTCCCTGATAGATCCCTTTCCCAAGGTTTTGCTGTTTAGAATTTCATAGCTAGGTCTGCTCATTGTTCGTCCATCTCATAGGTAATTCGTGGTGATTTTTGAGTTGACTAGAGATCACTAATGATATAATCGACAAGTCGAAATTGCGATTGTTTGGGTGGTAGTTAAATGCTTATTTGGGTCGCTATTTTGCTTGGGGACATGCAACGCTCGGTTTGGGGTTGTTGATAATGCCGTTTTACGACATTATTTTGATCCCGAAATCGGTCTGTTGTTGTAAGTTTCCAAGTAGAATAGTGACTTTTTACTGATGATTTTCAGAGATGTGCAGTTAATCAGATCGAAAGAAAATTTAAAGAGGATCGCGTATATTTTCCGAAGAAGAGCTTGAAATCTAGAAAAGTCAAAGTTGGGGCAAACAGAAGCTGGCGCGACCCAGCTAGCGCCAAAGAGAGCGCGGATTTTTGAAGAAGTGAATTCCAGAGAGTGGCGCGCCTTATGGCGCGACCCAAGTAGCGCCATGTCTAGCGCAAATTATCAGATGCGTTTTAAAGCCCTATTTTTCTCATTTTAGGGTTATCATCTATCAGTTACGGCTTGGGACTCTTTCTGGGCGATTTTGGGAGCTAAGGAACGATTTTTGAAGGCAAGAAGAAGGCTAGAAACTTCAAGTAACAAGGATCGAAAGGCGAATCGAGTACATTCATCGGCGGCTAGGGCTTTTTCAGGGAGTTCTTAGATTTCATTTCTTAGTACAAAACATGTTTACCTTCGTTTTGAGTATTCCATTTCTGAGTTTTGAAACCCCCAATATGAACTAATCCGTTCATGTCGGGGGGTTGGTTTGAATCATGGTTGGATAATCGTTTAGCTTTTCAGTAGGCATGATTTATTTAATATAGATGGATGACACATGTGGGATTGTTCTTAATGCTTGTAATAGTCCGATCAACTATTATATGATTTTATGAATCTTTAATCTTTGAGAAAAGTTTTGAGGTTTGATTAATCTTTCATGTCTTGGTTGAATTCGAGATAGTAATATGATGATTCATCCTTTGTGGCTTTTAATCATTAATTGTTCAAATACTTTTGTTAAGATCGAAAGATGATACAATGTGTTGAATGATATTACTATAGCTTGATAGAGTTTAGTAATGGAATGTGATTATGCCTGTCATCCTAAAGTTATTTTAATCGTGTCAAATATGTGAGTTAAGTGATTGTTTACCTGAGGAATCCAACCCTCCAACTCTTTCTCTTATCTAAATTAATTAAAGTTTTAATTCGTGTTTTCTAACAATCAAACCAAATCAATTTGCATTCGTCTAGTTAATAATCTATACAGTCATTGTGGTACTTGACACCTGATTCCTTTGGTTCGATACTCGTACTTTCAAAGTACTATTACTTGATTCGACCCGTACACTTGCGGTAGATTTAGGGGGGTGAAAACTCGCCTATCATGAAGCTTGGGAGAGGTATAAAGATATGATCAAGAAATGCCCTCGTCATGGGTTACAAGGTTGGGTCATTATCCAAACGTTCTTCAGTGGACTTCACCCGCAGTTCAAAAACGACATCACAGCTGCACCGGGTGGAGCCCTAATGGATAAGTCATATGAGGACGCATGCGAGCTGATGGCTGAACATAGTTTTTCTACTCCAAGATCAGCAGTTAGAAGAGTTGCGAGTGTGCAAGAGAATGATGAGTTGAAGGTGATGAAAGCTCAAATAGCCGCTATCACAAACCATTTGAAGGGAGGCAGTCCAGAAGTGTTCCCCGCTGCTCAAGAACCTGAACAGGTCCAGTTTTTACAAAACCGGAACAACCAGCCGAAGAACGACCCTTTCTCGAACACATATAATAAGGGGTGGAAGAAACACCCTAACTTTTCATGGAGTCAACCGCAAGGGCAACCCGGTCAACAACAACAAGGTAATCATTCCAATTTTTCTAATTCTCCTAACTCTAACAATGTTTACCGTCTTCCAGGTTACAACCAACGGAGATTTGAGGAAGGACCATCCATAGAGAAGAAACTGGGGCTAGAGGACATGATGATGAAGTTCGGGACCAAGATGGACAGCACAGATGAAGGATTGGCAAGCACGGTAAGTATAGTAAAAGCATCAACTGAACAGAACACCGCCTCCATGACCCAGGACCTGACCCGGACACCTCAGGAAACCGCGCGGCTTGTTGTGCGGTTTGAAGCCGCGGGATAAGTCGTGCAACCCTCTGTTCGTTTCCTATATTTCGCGTTTTCCGGATTTTAGGTTATGACAACACACACGGACGACGGCAGGCAGCGAGGGGCGATTTTCAGAGGTTTTTTGCAGACTTTTGAGCCACGATAGAGGATCGGTTGAGGAAACGTTCACCAAGCGAAGTGGATTAGAGCCGAGAGAAGGGAGTTCATCGTACATTCTTCACGTTTACAATCATTATGTTTACACACACTATTTCTCTTCCTTTTCTTATGTTTTATCCACCACCAACATGAGTTAATCTTTAGATGTTGGGGGTTGGTTTGAATTTGGTTTAAACTTATGAACACGTGATTTGAGACTTTTAACAGTTTTTCCTATTTAATGAAGCACGTAATTTAGGTTTTAATGCTTTTGTAAGTTTGGCCAACTTTCATCTGAATTGTTGTTATCAATTAGGTTCGAGAGAATTAATTGCTAACTAGAACTAGAATTGCATGCCTAAGGTGAGAAATTGGATAGAGATATACCAAGTAAGCCTTAGTCCCGTTGAAATCTTGATTTTAATGTGTTTTGGATTCCATAGGTTGAGATCGAGAGATAAAACTTGTGCTTTCGAAATAAAACCCGTTGTTGCTTGAGAAAGAACAACGGTGATTTTAGAGATTGGGTATTCATTAAGGGAATAACTGGTAATTATTTAAAGTCAAGTGTTTATATGTGAAAGCCTTAGGATTTCCAACCCTCAACTGTTTTCTATATCCAAAGCTTCCTCAAGTTGTCTACTGTCTCGTGTTTGATTTAATTATTTGCAATTAATTAGTTTCTCACCAACAACTCAAAATTTCGACCGTTTAGTTAATAGATCTTATAGTCATTGTGATACTTAGTTCCTAGTTCCCTGTGTTCGATACTCGTACTTCTGTACTATTACTTGATTTCGACACCGTACACTTGCGGTTAGATTTAGGGGGTGTAAACCCGCCTATCAAGTTTTTGGCGCTGTTGCCGATGAAGAGGGTGTAAACCGATTCCAAGGGGCATGATATTGAGATCATAGAAGTGGAGGAGATGAAGGTCGATGAAGAGGGTGAAGAGGAGAATAAGAAAGAGCAGCCAACTATGCCAAAGCAAGCACCGGTCAAGCTGATAACTCCAAGAGTACCCTATCCGAACAGACTTAAGGCGCATAAGGATGATGTTAATTTCTCTAAATTTCTTGATGTTTTTAAAAAGTTATATATTAACATTCCGTTTGCAGATGCTTTGGCACAAATGCCTTCATATGTGAAATTCTTGAAAGATATCCTCTCCAACAAGAGGAAAATTGAGGAGCATGCAACCATTGCACTTACTGAAGAGTGCAGTGCAATCATTCAGAACAAGCTTCCCCCGAAGCTTCAAGATCCAGGGAGTTTTTCTATACCTATACAAATTGGAGATCTTTGTTTTGATAAGGTGTTATGTGATTTAGGAGCAAGTATTAATTTAATGCCTCTATCTATTTTCAGGAAACTCGGCTTGGGGGAAGTGAAGCCAACATACATGACACTTCAACTTGCAGATAGATCGGTGAGGTACCCATATGGAGTGATAGAAGATGTCCTGATCAGAGTTGATAAGTTCTACTTTCCAGCAGACTTCGTGGTGCTCGACATAGATGAAGATAAAGAGGTCCCGTTAATTTTGGGAATACCACTTCTGGCCACGAGCAAAGCGCTTATCGACATGGAAGATGGCGAGATGACCTTGAGGGTTGGCGGCTAAAAGGTAAAGTTCAAGATGTTCGAGAGTGAAAGAGGTAGAAGTGAAGAGGAGTCTGATAATCAAGCAAAACCAGCTGTGGAAGAAACTGTGGAAGACCGTAAGTGTGGGCAAGTCGATTCCGCAAATACCGAGCCACATTGAGAGCTACACAGTCGTGCCACGACTTTAACTACGACGCTAGGTGGGAGGCAACCCACCGAGGTTTGATCTTTTTCATTTTTCTTTTTATCATTTAGGTTTTTGAGTGTTTTTATTTTCAAAAAAATTGTGAAGCAGAGACATACGCGACCTAAGTCGCGGCCTCAAGCCGCGGGGGTCTCTGAATGTTTTTGCGAAACAGAGAGTTGCGCGGGATGCCACGCGGTTTCAGGCCGCGGCCCAAACCGCGCGGCTCCCCTGATGCTTCTGGGCTGTTTCTCGTGCAATGTTTTTCCCTTTTCTTGCTTTGTGTCGTTCGCTTTCTTTGCTTTCTTTTTCCGTGTGTTTTGTTTTCTGCGTTGTTCTCCATCTCTTCCGGTTTCTCCCAACTATTCTCCCCAATTTTGCAAGAGACTCACCTCCTTCCGGCCAGACAGGTATGTACTAACTCTGTATGCTCTAATGATAGTGGGTGATGCTTTGTGTCCTTATTAGTTAAATGAGATGCAACAAACCTAAGTTTCACTTAGGTTTGGGGTGCCTTACTTTTTAACATCTGCACGCTCACAGGTACCCCTGTGCAAACCTCGGTTTACCGAGGTTTGGGGTTGGCTTTACTTGATAAACCTAGGCCACGGCCTAGGTTTGGGGTGGCCATATTTGAATAACTTTGGACTAGCTCTTTGATGTTTCGTGTTAATACTTCGTTTTTTCCTGTCTGATAACTGCACAATGATACGTTTCACACCTGTGTATCGCCTGCACCAACACTTACAATTTGGGGACAATGTGTGGGTAAGGTTTGGGGTTGCCCAATCGGGCCCCCGTATATGCACGTAGATTTCTAGTACATCTGGATGTTTAGATCATATTAGCTAAATTTTTGTTTTGGATGATTGAGACCGACCATTGTGGGAAGAATCTTGTGATAGTAACGTGACCATTAGGGAAGGACCGGGAAAAGACATGACTAGGGACATTAGTGGAGACCACCCAATAGCGAGATTTGAGCCTAAATGACATACTTCATTTCGAGGGATTTAAACACGAAATTCATATACACTTTTTCGAATTCCTTGTCGTGATTATAGAGTGATATCGCTATAATATTGTATTGAGTAGCAAATACAACCATCGGGATATTGGGTAAGGGTGTAGTAGACCATATTGTGTGGACCCTAAGAGATGATTCCAGGCATTGTGTGCATGTTTAACCCATTTTTATCTATCGTCCCTTTTGACCCGTTATGTGTGTACCCATAACCCATTTTGCAGCCAAACACTCACCACCTTGTTCATTTCAGACCCACCATTAAGCCCTAGCCAAAAGCCTTAGCCAACCCTTATCCGAAAGTGTGTCAATCAGAAGCGGTAATGAACATCAAAAGATAGAGCGGAAAAGAAAAAGTACAGACCAATCATGAAAATAAATAATAGATAGAAAAGAGGGACACGGCAGCCCCAATCAAATAAAGAAGGCCAATGAGGCCCTACCAAAAAATAAATAAATTATTATATAAAATAAATAAAAATATCAGTTAGTTAGATAGTAGCTACAACAACTAAATAAGAGAGTCAAAGCGACTCCAGTAGTGACAAACAGGGCCAAGTGATAGAAAGTGAAGTCAAGAAGTCAGAACTATTAATGGTTGACACACCGAGGATTCTTGATCCGCGTACCCTTCGTTTCTTAGCCATAACCCTAGCCCCATTACAACCCTTGTAAAGACCTGGATGATCTTCTAGAAAATGTGATTAGGGTACACGACCACCTTTACCGATAGTCCCTGTCTTGCTACTTGATTCCTTTCTGAGATCAACTTTTTGGACATTTGTGCGTCTTTCATTAGAGTTATCATGTAATTTTTCGAGTATCATTGTACATAAATTCCTTATACATGACAACATGTGCGACAGCCTAGGTTCGAGTGAAATGAGAGCATCCCGTGAGGTAGGGTCGAGGCGAAATGTTTTCCCTAGTATGTTTGGACCTAATACGACCCTAATGTAATCGGAGCAGTCACGAGTTCAACTCACAATGGAAGGCCATAGATCAGACAGAATAAGGATGAGGCGAAGATGAGATAAGCATTCACGGGTATGGGAAATCACCAGTGCATTATGTGGTACCGATTGAGAGTTGTGCAGTTATTATTTTACTGATATATGCTTTTATTCTATTTTACCGCTAATTTGCTTGAGGACAAGCAACGCTCGGTTTGGGGTTGTTGATAACCCCACTTTTTGGCGTTATTTTCGGTCCACAAACTAATGAGATTGGCTTGTGTTAGAGCAAAGAGGCAGACTTTTATGGTTTATCGAGTGAAATGTGCAGGTAATCTAAAAGACAGCAATCATCGAGAAAAGAAGCAGAAAAGAGTCTAAAAGAGAGCCAAAACGAAGCCTGACGGAACCCAAGATCCAAGCCCGAGACCCGTGCCCAAACCATGACCCAGGACCTGACCCGGACACCTCAGGAAACCGCGCGGGTTGTTGCGCGGTTTGAAGCCGCGGCATAAGTCGCGCAACCCTCTGGTCGTTTCCTATATTTCGCATTTTTTGGATTTTAGGTTATGACAACAAACATGGACGACGGCAGGCAGCGAGGGGGCAATTTTCAGAGGTTTTTCGCAGACTTTTGAGCCACGATAGAGCCGAGAGAAGGGAGTTCATCGTACATTCTTCACGTTTACAATCATTATGTTTACACACACTATTTCTCTTCCTTTTCTTATGTTTTTATCCACCACCAACATGAACTAATCTTTAGATGTTGGGGGTTGGTTTGAATTTGGTTTAAACTTATGAACACGTGATTTGAGACTTTTATCAGTTTTTCCTATTTAATTAAGCATGTGATTTAGGTTTTAATGCTTTTGTAAGTTTGGCCAACTTTCATCTGAATTGTTGTTATCAATTAGGTTCGAGATAATTAATTTCTAACTAGAACTAGAATTGCATGCCTAAGGTGAGAAATTGGATAGAAATATACCAAGTAAGCCTTAGTCCGGTTGAAATCTTTATTCTAATGTGTTTTGGATTCCATAGGTTGAGATCGAGAGATAAAACTTGTTCTTTCGAAATAAAACCCGTTGTTGCTTGAGAAAAAACAACGGTGATTTTAGAGATTGGGTATTCATTAAGAGAATAACTTGTAATTATTTAAAGTCAAGTGTTTATATGTGAAAGCCTTAGGATTTCCAACCCTCAACTGTTTTCTATATCCAAAGCTTCCTCAAGTTGTCTACTGTCTCGTGTTTGATTTAATTATTTACAATTAATTAGTTTCTCACCAACAACTCAAAATTTCGACCGTTCAGTTAATAGATCTTATAGTCATTGTGATACTTAGTTCCTAGTTCCCTGTATTCGATACTCGTACTTCTGTACTATTACTTGATTTCGACACCGTACACTTGCGGTTAGATTTAGGGGGGTGTAAACCCGCCTATCAGTCGAACAAATCGTCAATCCTCGAAAGCGGGTACTTATTCTTAACGGTCACTTTGTTAAGCTCGCGATAATCTAAGTACATTCGCATAGACCCATCTTTCTTCTTGACGAAAAGTACCGACGCTCCCCAGGGTGATGAACTAGGGCGTATGAATCCCTTGTCCCGCAACTCCTGCAATTGCGTCATCAATTTCTTTATTTCTGCTGGTGCCAACCGGTACGGCGCACGCACTATTGGTGCTGCGCCAGGCATCAATTCAATTCTAAACTCGACTTGACGATCCGGGGGTAAACCCATCAGGTCATACGGAAATACTTCCGGGAACTCACTCACTACAGGAACATCTTCTATTCCTCTCTTCTCTTTTTTAACGTCTACCACATATGCTAGAAATCCCTGACACCCCTTTTCCAAACAATGCCTCGCCTTCGTCACCGAGATAAGGCAGGACTTACGCTCACGCCTATCCCCATAGATTACGACCTCAGACTTATCTGGCAACGCGATACGGATCATCTTCTTATTGCACACAATGCTAGCACTATTACTAGCCAACCAATACATCACCACGACAATGTCAAAGTCTCCCATACCCATTGGATATAAACGCAAGGGAAAAAGTGTGACCCTCTTACTACACCCCTCATACACCTCCCCCACCAAAACACGACTATCATCCGCAATCTCTGCTTCAAAAACCACACTCTAACCGCTTAGGTTTAACATGAACACGTCGAGCAAAGACCGGCGATACAAACGAACGGTTTGCACCCGAGTCAAATAACACTTTAGCAAATTTCGAATTAACGAGAAAGGTACCTGTCACCTCATCCGACACATCAACTGCATCCTCCACCGACATATGAAAATCCCTAGCTTTCGCTCGATCTGGCTCTAGCTTCCTTTCCCCACTCCTTCCTCCTTGACTCCCACCAAAACCAACCGAAGATCCCTTCCTCAACTGCGGACAATCAGGTTTGATATGATCTGGAGAACCACACAAATAGCAAGCCCTCGGGTTAGGACACTCTCGCGCTATGTGTCCCAACCTCCCACACTTGAAACACCTATCAGGTTTTAAGGAACATTCTCTACGATGCACTTTGTTACACTTTCCACATGGTCTCTCACCAAACCTTGGTCCCAACCGCAGCTCAGGATTAGGGACCTTAGACCTTTTTACATCCCGAATAGGTCCTTCCCACTTCCTGTTATCCACATTCCTCTTCGACATTTGTCGATTCTTTTCCTTCTCAGTTAACTCTGCCACGTCGACCGCCGCCTGAAAGGTTGTGGGGCCACGATTTTGCACGAGTTCCCTCACATTGCTCTTCAGCCCCTAAACGTATCTTTCAACACGCCTCTCCTCAGTAGGCACATATATCTCCGTGAATCGTGCCTTTTTGATGAACTTAGAGGTATACTCATGTACTGTCATCGATCCTTGCTCAAGCCCCAGAAACTCCTCCTCCAACTTCTTTACTACCGCCAAGGGGAAAAACTGAGCCTTGAACCTTCTAGTGAACGTTTCCCATGTAGTCGTCTTTGCCACCTCTGAACCCTTACCACCTGTCTCAACATCCCACCAAAAGATAGCATCTGCCTTCAGCATTGACATAGCAAACAATACCTTATCCCCCTCAGCACACTTGCTCGTGTCGAAAGCCAGTTCCATCTCACGGACCCACCTTATTGCCAAAATCGAGTTGCGCTCTCTACTGAAGGATGGAGGTTTGCATGACACAAAAGTTTTAAAAGTGCACCCTTTTGTTGCCTTCGGTTCATTAGCCACAAATAGAGTTGACAACGAATAATCTCCCACCACAGTCGGAGGTAGGCTAGACTCCTCGGTATTCGTCTCATTTCCATTCTTAGATCGTCCCCCTGACGTGGTCTTAACCTGGCTCTCCAACAATGCTTGCAGAGTCTCCTGCAGTTTGCTCATCTCAGCGGTGAACTTTTCCTCGGTCACAAAAGCCTGGTTATTATTTTGCCTCGGGCTTTTTAACCGACTCCTCCTCACCGAAGCGGTACTCTCGACTTGGGACGGCTCATGCACCTTCGGTGCTCCCGCACTCTTAGCCCGACGAACAGTCGGCACCTTCTTCCCACCTCGAGTCATCACCCCCGTTCCTACTGCCTGGGTAGCCGCTCGTCGGGGTGCCCTTCCCCGGCCCCTTCCACGGCCTCTGCCCCTTACGCGGATAGCCGTCTGTCTCGGAGGATTCGCCGGTCCGTCCTCCAGAATTTCTTCCACGTGGATTTCTTCCCCAACCAACACTGTACCCACCACTGGCACATACCTACTTCTCAAACTTCTTCCTGACATTCTTGGATACTGAAACATCACACGATAACACAACTTAAGGAAACAATCCCAAAATAACAAGGCTAAATAAGCACCGTCATGCACCTGTAAATTCGCAATTACACTGGCCAGGTGTAACTCCGAACTTACCTTACATGATAGTTCTCACCACCCTATTATTCACGTTCCCAGTGAGGTCTTCCTAGGCCTTCCAACTTTCACAGTTCTACTCCCTAATTTTCCCACAGTTTAAGTTTAGGCCCGTTCGGTCACCTAAATCTCTTACACCAGTGCTCTGATACCAACTGTAACAACCCACACCGGACTAGCAAAAAAAACCACATACTTAAATTAAAACTGCCAAACATGGCCCACACCGTCATGATACCAAAATTTAAAACTTGGGTTTGCGGAATAAACCCTAATTACAACTGAGAAATGTATCTAATAAAGGAAAAAGGGAAAGTCTTCTAGTTCCACTAAAAGCATGCCCACACTCACATCTTCTCCTTTCCACTAGCTGAGCCCTCTCTAACCTGCTTACCTAAAAAGGGTTTCAGTTTTGAAAATGCGAGGGTTATACCACAAGATCTAGTGAGATCCCTCAAACAACGTTCGCACCACACATAACATTTTAAAAGAGTTTACAGAAGTCATTAAACAATAATGCTCTTGATAGATAAGATAAACAAACGCATAACGATTATTCCACGCTTGGTCACACTCACACCTGTGACCTAAAACTAGGGCACACACCCGCCCTAAGAACCCAGACGAAATCTGTTCAATTATTCCATATAGGACACACTCCCCATATTCATCATAGAATCATCTTTTTAGCATGCATATATAAAACAAGTATAACCACACAGTTCAAAGTATAAATGTACAAGTAATCCAAACAAGTACCATCAAGCTTTGGTTTAGAAAGACTCACCTGACGTCCATCTAAGTGTTCTTACTTGCAATTGCTTATCCCCCACTCGCGCCTACATTTCACCCCAAACACACAAGAGTAAAAGAGTTACCCAACTAATCGCATAACATACCCCAAAACCGAGTTCCGAGTACCGAAATTCCGTATTCCCAGATCCCATACCGGATCTTGGTTCCACACCGGACCCCATACCGGATCCCGGTTCCATACCGGATCCAATACCGGATCCCGGTTCCATACTGGACCCAATACCGGATCCCGGATTCAGTGAATTCCGGACGCTGGTTTTCCCTTATCGAATACTTTACTTAGAAAAACTCAATCGATGAATTCCACACTACTCCAAACTCGGTGTTAAGTCATTATAATTAAGGAGATATCATTACTAGCCGATTTAGTAAGTTAATCCATCTGATTTCTACACTAAATCAATTAGAAAGAACACACAGACCCCATTTCTTTTCTTTCCAATGATAAACATAAGATTCAGACTCCACCACTCCAACTTCTGTTTAGATTACCAAAGAGAAGGAGATGAAGATTACCTTGAGAATGATGATTCCACACACAATTTTTGGAGAAATCCCAATCGTCTTGACTCCTTGACGATCTTTACACTCACCAATCGCACCTTAGCCGCACACAACGTTTTTTTTGAAGAAATTAGGGGTACTAGGGTTTTATTCTTACTTATACCCTTCACCAATGAACACCAAACTTTTCCTCTTTTACACTTTACACCCCAAACTTATTATTTATTCACACTAGGACCTGGTTATTACAATAAGGATACTTCTCCTAGACCTACTCAAACTAGGAAACTTAAAAAATAAAGACAAGGATACTTCTCGTAGACCTACTCAAACTAGGAAACTTCAAAAATAACTTTAGATAAACTCAAATAAAATAAAAGAACTAATAATAGCTAACCCAATAAACTAAACTCGATCACCCAGCTATGCTTCGTCGACCCATGAGACGCATGAAACGAAAGTATTCTTTATGTCAGTTTTTAACCCAAAACTCTGTCATGCATAACAGATATGGGTTCGTACGATGAAACATCAAATTTATCGAGAATAAAACTCGTTTGTCCAGAACGGGTAGTCATATGCTGTGGAGTTTCAACATCCTGTTCATTCCCTCCTTCTTGAAAAAAAAATTGTCCTTAAATTGTCATCGTCTAAATATGGAGATAAATCACCGACATTGAACGTAGCACTCACTCCACCGTAGTCACTTGGGAGGTCAAGTTTGTAGGCAGCATCCCCGAAACGTTCAAGTACTTTGAAAGGTCCATCAGCTCGCGGAAAACGTTTGTTCTTTCGCTTGGTTGGAAACCTTTTTTTACGTAAATTAAGCCAAACAAGATCTCCTGGTTGGAATTTGGGTTGGCACCTATTTCTATTTGCTCTTTCTTTGTATTTAGAATTCATTTTTTCAATCTGTTTTCTTACTTGCTCACAAGTCTTGAAGAATGCCTCTTGTCTTGCTTTAGCCTCGAAGTTTAGAATGTCCTTGTGAGGGATAGCGATCAAGTCAATAGGAACAAACGGGTTAACTCCATATATTACCTCAAAAGGGAGGTTTCCGTTGTTGAAGAAGGCGCCCTATTGTAAGCAAATTCAGCATGTGCCAACTTTACATCCCAATCCTTGGTCGTTTTGCTTACCAATCCTCGGAGCGGCGTACCCAAAGGTCGATTCGTTACTTTCGTCTGCCCGTCAGTCTGGGGGTGATGTGAAGTACTAAACAGCAGTTTAGTCCGCACGAACTTCCATAAAGTGCGTAAAAATGACTTAAAAACTTGGTGTCCCTATCAGACATGATGCTTTTGGGAATTCAATGGAGTCGAACGATCTCTTAAAAGTATAAATCGGAAACATTGCTAGCGTCATCAGTCTTGTTGCAAGGAAGAAAGTGTGCCATTTTTTAAAATATGTCCACGACTACCATAATAGAGTCTCTACCCCTAGCAGTGCGAGGTAGGCCACAAATAAAATCCATACTTACGCTTTCCCATGGAGCCGTCGGTACTGGCAGCGGGATGAACAAGCCCTTATGGAAGCCACTCTTGGCTCTCTGACAAGTCGCGCATCGCTTGATGACTCCCTGGATATCGGCCATCATCTTTGGCCAGTAGAAGTGCTCACACAATAGTTCATAAGTCTTGCATATGTCAAAGTGACCAGCTAGTCCACCGTCGTGTACTTCTCGCACCAAAAGTTCACGAACTCCACACTTAGGTATACACAGACGGTTTTATTTGAAGAGGAACCCATCTTGTACCACAAACAATACGCTTGGAGTTGCAAATTCACTTGAAAAATCCGGATACGTGGCATATAATTCCTTCAAGTGTTCGAACCCCAATATTCTTGTATCTAGGACGGCCAACAAGTAATGTCTTCTGGATAAAGCATATGCGACCACATTACTTTTTCCTTCTTTGTATTTGGGACAAAACGTGAAGGACTGAAGGAAATCCACCCATTTGGCGTGTCGTACATTCAATTTTTGTTGCCCATGAATGTGTTTCAAGGGCTCATGATCCGAGTGCAAGATGAAGGGTTTTGGTCGTAAGTAGTGCGACTAATGGTCTATTGCTTGTACGATCGCATAAAACTCTTTATCGTAGGTTTAGTAGTTGTGGCGGGCACCTCCTAACTTTTCGATGAAAAATGCGATGGGTTTCTTTTCTTGTATTAGGATCGCTCCAATGCCGATACCACTGGCATCGGTCTCAACTTCAAATAACTTTCCGAAATCAAGAAGAGCGAGAACAGGGGCTTCACAAAGTCGTTGCTTGATTGCTTCAAAAGCATGTTTGGCAGGGGCGTTCCAAGTAAATTCCCCCTTTTTCATCAACTCGATGACGGGAGCCATAATAGAACTAAAATCCCGAATGAATCGCCGGTAAAAAGAAGCCAACACATGAAAACTTCGAATTTCGTGTACGCTCTTTGGTTCTGGCCATGAGGAGATGGCTTCAATATATCCTAAAAAGGTAACGCTTGGAACAAGGAAAGTACATTTTTCCATATTCCCGTATAGCTTATGTTGTCTAAGGGTTAAAACACCTTTTTCAGATGTTCATAGTGTTCCTCTTTATGTTTGATGTAAATCCAAATATCGTCATGGTAAACGACAACAAAAATGTTTAAGAAAGGCCATAGTACTTCATTCATTAGTCGCATGAACGAGCTAGGAACATTGCACAAACCAAACGGCATAACCATCCATTCATAAAGGCCTGGTTTGGTTTTGAAGGCGGTCTTCCATTCATCCCCCTCTCGGATACGCATCTGTTGATAACCACTCAGGAGATCTAGTTTTGAGAAGACTGTGGCACCATGCAATTCATCCAACATATCATCTAGTCTTGGTATCGGGAACCTGTATTTGATGGTGATGTTATTGACAGCCCGACTGTCAATGCACATCCTCCAAGTACCGTCTTTTTTTGGTACCAATAATGTCAGAGCTGCGCAAGGACTCTTACTTTCCCGTACATAACCGCGGTCTATTAATTCTTGAACTTGTAGTTGCAACTCTTTTGATTCTTCCGGGTTGCATCTATAAGCAGCCTTGTTAAGGAGGGATGCTCCTGGAATAAGGTCGATGGCATGTTCAATTCCTCTTAAGGTAGGTAGCCCCTTCGGTAATTCAGTTGGAAAGACATCTGCGAATTCGGTGATCATTGCTTGCAGGGTAGCATCCGTTGGGGGAGGAGATTCTTTGTTGGTCTCTCTAATATATAGTGCGTAGCCATAGGAGCTTTGTTTCAGCTCTTTCTCGAAGTCTCGAGCTGATAAGAACATACTATGTTTTTCCGGTTCCCTGGGTAACTCTATCGCAGCAGGTAGCGGTTTTAGTCCAATTCTTTTGTTCCCGACCATTATCGAATAAATGTTCTTACTTCCGTCATGCATCACGTGTTTGTCGAATTTCCATGGACGCCCTATCAGAATTGAGCAAGTTGTTATAGGGACTATGTCGCACCAGATTTTTCCTTTATATCTACCTAATTCCAACACCACCGATGCTTGTTTTTTTACCCTAAGTGATTCGTTATCATTCAACCAGTTAAGCTTATAGGGTTTTGGGTAGTCCTTGGTATCAAGCTTTAGTATATTGACGGCTTTGGAAGACATCACATTGGCACACGAGCCTCTATCAATGATCATGCTGCACCATCTCCCATTCATAAGACATCGAGTCTGGAACAGGTTCTCTCGTTGCTCCTCCTCAATTGGCTCGACTTTAGTGTGTAGAAGTTTTCGCAGAATCAATACGTTCTCCACTATGGGTGGGTCAACATACTCTTGATCTTGCCATCCACCATCGTATTCCTGATCAGAATCGTTCTCGTCTTGTGTTTCTTGCATCAACAAAACCCTTTCTTCATTTTCTACAGCCTCTTCTTCAGCGGCGTATTTAGCCATTAATGCTCTAGCTTCCCTCATTGTGACTGTTACTCTGTTCCCGCATTGCGAAGCTATGTGTCCCTAACCTTGACACTTGAAGCACTTTTTGTCCTTGTATTCTCTGGATAGCGTGGTCGTCGGTCTCCCGGTTACCTTCTCGGTTTTCTGCGAGAACTCGGGTGAAGTCGGGACATATCTTGGGGTTTGTACGTTGTTGCTTCCTTGACTTAATTTTCCACCTTTGTATGGTGTCAGGTTGTTTACCCGAAACGAAGGTTTTTGTTTCTCTTTTTCTTGTTATTCGATCCTAGCTGCAAGTTTCAAAACATCTTCAAAGTAGGTATAGGGTATGGTTTGTACGTTGTGAGCAATTGCCATATTTAACCCCCGTAAGTAGCGGGCTATCTTCATCTCGTCTTGTTCTCGTAGATCACATAACATGCACAATTTCTCGAATTCTTTCATGTATTCGGCAACGCTAAGACTCCGTTGTTGAAGATAGTTGAGTTTGATGAATTGAACTTGAGTAAATTCTCTTGGTAGGAACCTTTTTTTTTTCAGATGGCGTTTGAGTTCAGACCAAGTTGTAATCCTTGGCTCTTCTTCTCTGTCTCTTTTCTTTTTAAGGTTATCGAACCATAGGGCGGTATACTTGGTGAGTTTTAGAATAGCTATTTTGTATGATTTTTGGTCATCAAATCCTTTATAATCAAACACCTTTTCCACTTGTCTTACCCAGTCTAAGTGTTCTTCGGCATCGCCTTCGCCTGTAAAGTCGGGTAACTCGAGCAGTCAGAGATCTCTGTCATGATCGTAGTTGTTGGGGTTTAACCGATGTCCACCCCTTCTGTGTTACAACCTCACTGGATTCGATCGTCTGTACCGTGGCTACCACAACATCTAGCTTTTCGATGGTTTCCAAGTGACGATGTTCGCTTTGTTCAAGTCTGGCCATGAGTTATGCTAGTTGTGCACTTAATCCTGTCAAACCGGGTTGCCCTACCATTATTACGACCGCTTTTAGATCGAAAGAACGTGGTGCAGGCTTTGATACCACTTGATGAGGAACTTGATCGATCCTCGGTCGAGAATATGAGTGTCGTAACCGTCACACAGCTTAGATGAAATCGCAATCACCTAAGGGTTCTAATGTTGAAATCTCGATCAATATTAGGCGTTTTCAATCGAAAGAAATGAGCTTACACCAAGTGTAATTGATAATATTATTGAAAGATGATCCAGAAAATAAAATTACGATCCTATTTAAAGACTAGCTAAAAGATAAGGATACTTCTCCTAGACCTACTCAAACTAGGAAACTTCAAAAATAAAGCGAATGATACTTCTCCTAGACGGCTAGACCTACTCAAACTAGGAAACTTCAAAAAATCTTTAGATAAACTCAAATAAGATAAAAGAACTAATAATAGCTAAACCAATAAACTAAACTCGATCACCCAACTCTCCTTCGTCGACCCATGAGACGCATGAAACGAAGGTATTCTTGATGTCCGTTTTTCCCCAAAACTCGACGTGTCATGCATAAGAAATATGGGTTCGTACGATGCAACATCAAATTTATCGAGAATAAAACTCGGTTGTCCAGAACAGGTAGTCATACGCTGTGGAGTTTCAACATCATGTTCAGTATCACGTGATATATATTTACAAGGTGTAATTTTGGCTTCTTTTTTTTAGTTTAATGCATGTTGAATATTAGCATTTTTTAGTATAAAAAAATTAAAAAAGTTCCCCATTAGAGACGAGGATGGGGATGTGATTATAATCTCTGGCGAGGACGGGGATGGATATGGGGATCGGGGACATGGATGGGGTTTGGGTCCCTGCCACATTCCCATGCCTAGATCCTGGTCCCTGTTTTGAGGAGAATCTCCCGCCCCAACGTGACGAACACACCGGTTCTCCAAATAGGACATATCTCATTCTCATGCTTAATTGTGATTTTGATTTTGAAAACTGTTACAATTGTATAAGAATAGTAATTACTAAGATAAATGTACAATTATCTAAAATGGGCAGGGGCGGAACACGGGCTTTTCGACCGCAGGGGCCGAACCTAGATATGGCAAAAAAATGGGTCCCCGACCGGACACAAATCAATCCCGATCCCAAATTTAACACCCATAACCAGGGCCATAAACGAACCAGACAAACTTGTTCATAGGGCTACAAACGGAACGAAGGACTTGTTCATGTTTATTTGTTTAACTTTAACCAAACAAATAAAAGTTTTAAACAAACCATAATCAAACAAAGGGTGCTACCACTTTCAAGGGTGCATCCACTAAACATTGGAACAATGGCTTAAGCTATTTGGCACTATTCCAACAAGGTCCAAGCAAAAAGACGTAATCCACAAAACAGAATTCATGCAATAGAAGGGATATGGGATGATGGGCTATTTATAATAAAAATGGATGATGCCTTCTTTTGTTTACCACCGATGTGGGATGGATCTCACTCAAGGGATGATGGACTATTTACATACAATAGATGATGCCTTTTTTTTGTTTACCACCGATGTGGGATGGATCCACTCATTCTAAGCTGAAATCAAAGTCAAAGTGAATGCTTCTATTAGACTCTAAGGGGCTGTTTGTTTTTTTAAAATTAGATCTGAATGTGTCTGAAGTCTGATTCGGTCAGACATTTGCCATTTTAGACAGTTTCATTTTTTTTACAAATAAGAGCTGAAAAACTCTGAAAATCCTCTGAAACAACAAGTGACAATCCAAACTCTTGTAACCTCTTTTATCCGTGTAAAGAGTAATCTCGCCTCCCTCCATCTCGCCTCTCGACCGTCCCTCCATCTCGCCTCTCGACCGATCGCCAGGCGCCGCCATCATCCACCGTACGCCGCCCTCTCCTCGCAACCCTATGTCTGCCATCTGCAACCATCGAGAACCGACGTGGCTCTCCTCCGATCCCTCCTCTCTTCCTCTCGATCATTCACATGCAGCGCCACCATCTTCTATCGCCGTGAACGCCGCCGTCGTTCGTCTACACAGAGAATGGTCGTGGTTCTCCTCCGTCACCTTCTCTCGTTCTTCCGTTTTTCCATCTGGAAATCAACACCAGACGTAGCCGTTGCTCCTCCCTCACGATTCAGCCGACGACCGTGAGTTTCTTTTCCACCCGTCACCATCAGGCTTTGATTTCCATCTTTCTGCTCACCACCACGATTCAGCCGACGACGTATGGAGTTTTGGGCATTTGGGATTCAGAGGTTAAACTGTGGCATATTAATGGAGTTTGGGTTTTTAGGGTTTTCATGGGCATATTAATGGAGTTTGGGATTTTAGAGTTGAGTTATGGCGTTTTGGGCCCTTCCTATTTGGGCTTCTAGAAGCCTTTTTTTCTTTTAATTTTATTAATAATAAAAATATATGATAATATTATTAATTTCAGATTCAGACTTCAGATTCAGATGTTACAAAAACAAACAATCTTATTATTCAGATTTCAGACTTCAGCACAACCTCTTATAAATCAGAAGTGAAACAAGACTTCAGACTTCAGACCTCTTAAAAAACAAACGGCACCTAAGTTTATCCCACGTCAGTATATATGCTATATTTAATTAATGTTCTTAATAAATACAAATTCTTTTTTAATTATACAAAATTTATCAATACAATTACTTTTTAAGTTTATGTTTGCTCGTTTAAAAAAACCAATATGTTTGTGTTCGTATAAACACCATACAATCACAAAGAAAATTTCAAAACTAACTAAAGGTAGACCCAATTTAAATGTTCAATCAAATTTTTTTAACTAAAATCAAGCAAAAATGCAAAGCAAGAAGCTCAAGCGAAGCTAATGGCAATTTAAAGTTTGAAAGAGATGAGGGGTATTTATAGGTGAGTGCAAGGGCCTTAGTTTGACAAATTGGCGATGTGGGATGAAATCTCTTTGAGAGAAAACACTTGCCACGTGAAATCTGATGGAATCACTCTCACATCGGAAAAAAATAGTTAATAAATAATAATTAATATTAATAAGGCATAATTGGAATATTTACAAAAAGCTACCCATAAGCTACTACAAGTAGCTTTTCAAAAAGCTAGCTTATTGTTATCCAAACATGTACCAAAAAATAAGCTAGCTTTTTTTTTTGCCAAACAATGCCTTAAAAAGATCAAACATGTTACTTTATATGAACGTTCAATTGTTAAATATAAACTCCTTTTTTTCTATTAAATTAACATCTCCTTATTAATTTTATTTTCACGTAAATTGATGGTTTTTTTCAGTTCCAACATAAATATAATTGTGAGAGCTTCTTAATAAAGGTTATTCAAATAAAACATGACCCAAAACTTAGGTGGTCAAACAAAATGCTTCACTTAAAGTTTCAAACTTGTACAAATACAAGCATGGCCGGACTTATGAAGGACTTAATGGGGTCAATATTAGGGGTGTATACGGGTTGAGTTGGGTGTTTTTTGACATTTTTATAAGTTAATTTAATTATGATGGTTTGAAAAATATCAACTCAACTCATTCAAAAATATAACCTAAACCAACCCAATTCTTGTGAGTTAAGGAGGGTTGGGATGGGTTGACGCCTTAACGGGTTAGTAATATACATAAAGCCGACGAATGAAATACGTTAAATAATCCAAAAATATACCAAACAAAATTATTAGTTATACAAACATCTCATTCAAATCATCAATCAATTTAATCCACCCATCCAAAAACAACCAATAAATCATAATTATCTTCGAATTTTGGAGAGTTAGGAGTATATTTTCTATTGCGTTTATACGTAGGAAATAGGATATAAAATACATAGTTAAATCTACAAGAAACATATGAGTTTCTTTATGCAATAAAAAACAAATTTCTAACAACGTCAATACTTTGAAACCAGAAATTTATGGTTCTAACTTCTAGTTTGAAACATACATCATATGCTCATACGTCAAAATTGAAATTTATGGTTTGAAACATACTTCATATGTTCATGTATGCAATGAAAAAGACAACGTCGCTCTAGTTGTTTCAGTGTACACATGCACTCGTGCTTATTGAGACGTATCGATCGACCTAGTTGAATTCATTTGAGTCTTGACCTAGTTGGATTAATTTTGCGATTTGGGCTATAAATTGGACTAATATATGTATATATTTTGAGTTGTAAATTGTACTATATTTTTTGGGATGTAAATAAGAGTAATATATATACTCAATATGCTAAAATTTGAGGCGTGCTCTGGGATATCAAAAACTATAAGGAACATCAACAAAAAACCGAAAAGTCCCTCAAATCACCCAAAAACCCAAAAAAGTCTCTCAAATCATCTAAAAAACCAAAAAAAATCTTTGAAATCAACCAAAAAAACTTATAAAATCCCCAAAAAGTGAATTCAGCTGAAAACACATAGGAAGTACGTCTAAGGTGTATTCTTACATCTCAAAAGGTCGATTAAAAATGTATTTTACTTCCCAAGTCAACACAATTAAGTTTTCCCCGAATCAAACCGCGTTGACTTGTCCACATGATTAAACCATGACTTTATGACCTTTTATACATCTTAAAGATACAACCGCTAGACAATTGTTTTGGGTCCGACTCAATTTTTATCATAATTAATTTAGGTTTAATAATGATATAATTTATCTTAGGTTTAATAATGTAATGTTTTTATAAAGATAATAATCTAGTATTTTGTTAGAACTTAATGGTTATCCTTATTATATTAGGTTATTTATATTTAAAATGAGATGTTATCATGTATTTTATTATGTTTATGAGTCAGGCCTGTTTGTTTTTGACTTGATGGGCTTAATGGCATGTATGGCTTATTCGATCAGCCATACAGGGGTGTTTGGTAGTGGCTTAATGAAAAAATGAAGAGCTTACCGATTAAGATGAGAAGGGATCCCTTTATCTACTCAGACATCAATATTCCCATTTTACCCCCCCCCCCCCCCCCCATTAAACCCAAAAAAGATTTCTTTCATCAAAACCCTACCACATCAATCTTCCATTTTACGCCTCCATCCCTCCCACCCAAGAAAACCCCCATCTGCACTCCACGCCTCGTCTTCCTGCCTGCGTCTTCCACTGGCGTCTTCTCCGGCAGCGGCACCTTCTTCAGGTATTATGCTTTCATTTTCTGATGTTGCTACATGAAATGTGTGATTTCATTTTCTGATTTCTATTATGCTTTCATTTTCTGATTTTGGTACATGAAATGTGTGATTTCATTTTCTGATTTCTATTATGCTTTCATTTTCTGATTTTGGTACATGAAATGTGTGATTTCATTTTCTGATTTCTATTATGCTTTGTTTCTTATTTCGTGCCTGATTTCTAAAATGGTTGGTATATGTTTGTGTGTTTTTAAAATGTGTTTTTTTACAGACCTGTTAACAAAAGTGTGATAAATGTGTACAAAAGTGTGTTATGAAAATTGTGTATCATATGGGTTTGACATTTGGTTAGTTTATGATAACATCAGGTATGGAACAAACTGTCGATTCACAACCTACAAAAAGAACTAGGGTCAGCTGGAAGAATAACAATGTGGTGAAAACGTTCTTAGAAACATGTATACTCGAGATTGCTTTGAATGGGAAAGAAGGTGGAAGCTTGAAATCACTTTCGTGGAAGAAAGTGTCGGAAACTCTAAAAGACGTACACAACTTTATTGTTGATCGTAAACAAATGAGAAATCATTTTGACTACTTGAAAGGAAAATACGGCGCATGGTTGAAATTGAAAAATAAAACCGGCAATGTGTATGATCCTTCAACAAACTCTTTTAACTTATCACCTGAGCAATGGGAGTTGGAGATTCAGGTCATTCTCTTGCTTTAATTTCCATTTCACTTAAAATTTGATTTAATTTAATTACTTATAGTTACATTTTTTAACACAGTCTAATAGATATGTGGAGTCGTTAAGAACCACGAGTCTCCCATTTCCTGAGTTGTGTGCTCAATTGTTTGAGGGCGGACTTTCCACGGGTGTTGGAAGCTTCGGACCATCATCCAACGATCCCGAGCCAACTACCGAGCCCTTTCATGTTCACAACATTGAGGAAGTGGAGGTTGTGACTTCACAACCGTTATCTTCAAATGTTCCATCTTCATCTCGTACTACCGTAAGAAACAATCGAAGAGCCACACAAGAGTTATTGCATGGACCTAGTATACAATGCCAAGAGTTGATGCGTATGTCTCGTGATGCATATGTATTACTTTGCAATCACTTCAAACAAAAAGAATGGGTGAAAGATGGTAGACATGTAAGTGTTGAGGAAAAGATGGCAATGTTTTTGACAATGCTTGGACATAATGAACGATATAGAGTTATTAAACGTAGATTTCAATGATCGACGGAAACTATTCACAATTGTTTCCATGAAGTTCTAAGAGGTATGATGAAATTTGCAAGAGAAATTATATGTCCTACAAGCTCGGATACAACCAACGCGAATATGTCAACTCAACAAAGAAGTTTGAGAGAAATATTTCCGGTAAATATTGTTATTTTTATTTTATAATTTGTGTTAGACAACCTAGGGGGGGGGGGGGGTTGTATTTAAAATCTTTTACTTTCAAAAATTCTTTTATAAATAAATACAGTACTGAAACAGTAAAAATAAATCAGAGTATACAAATAATAAAGAAGAGTGTAAATATAAACAAATACACAGAGATTATATAAATAAATATAAATGCAAAGCAGTTTATATAAACAAATATAATAAAGCACAGCGGAATAAATAAAGAGATAAAGGTAAGAGATACTTGACACGGAGATTTACTGATTTACCACCAACTGTGATAAACCAGCAGCCGAGACACTTCCCGACACGATCCAATAAATGTATTCTTTACGGTAGAATACAAACCAAGTACAAAGGTAACGTAATTGATTCTCAAGCTTCTGCTATGAGATGTACAGGATCACACACCCGTTATTCAAATGCTTACAAGAGGAGTATAACTCACAATGGGTAATCACTCTTGTATAATATCTCACACTTGGATATTTTATAAAAAATGTTTTATAAAATATATATTATAAATAGATGAGAGAGCTGAGAGTTGCTGTTTGTTGTTGCTGTGTGGTCTGGTCTTCTTGTTCTCTTCTCCAGCATGCATGTATATATATCAGGAAGCTCCAACGGCATTGTGCATCCGCGGTATACCGCCAAATGCACGCGGTATACCGCCGTCAGAAAAAGTAACTGACACACCAACGGCTACATGCAAAGTTGACTTCTGGAATTACGTACCCGCGGTATACCGGCTGGGACTCGCGGTATACCGCCGTCAGAAAAAGTATTATCAACCAATCAGAGAAGCACACGGAACCTGCCGCGGTATACCGGCTGAACACCCGCGGTATACCGCCAAATGTGTACCCGCGGTATACCGGGTATTCTCCACGGTATACCGGCGTCAGAAAAGACACCTTCCAGGACTGCAACCAAATCTTGCTGGATCTTCTTAAAACAAAAACTTATTTAGTTAAAATCAATTATGGTTTTTTAGAAATATCCAAGTGGTATATTATTTTAGGGTGTTTATCATTATTAGTTATAAACAATGATGACGACGTAAACACTTCCGTCTTGAACCCTTCAGTTTAAATCTTCGTGTTCTTCAACAACTGCACACTTGGATTAAATTGTTAGATAAACAATAATACGGTGTGTTTGTAATCATCAAAATAAATATATATAAATATATAGAGATGTGGTACACTTGCACCAACAATCTCCCCCTTTTTGATGATGACAAACACAACCGCTAAGCAAGAGCATATGCGGTTTCTCTCCCCCGTTTGTCGAAGCAAAAAGGGTTAAGAAAGACGGTATGCTCCCCCTCGAGAGATGCTCCCCCTCAAAATATGCATATAATTGAGAGAGCATAAACTCATGGGTAAAAGAGCTAAAACGCTCCCCCTCAAATTAATAACGATATCAATTTGATTTTATAAAATTTGAGGGATAAAATAAAATGCAAAAAGCAATAGAGACAAAGATATACAAACCAATACGAAACACTTGCACCAAAACGGATCTTAAGGCTTCGATTTTCGGTTAATTTTATGTGATTTAAAAAAAATCACCACGTATTATGACCTCGTCAGGTAACCACGTATTATAACCTCGGCAGGTAACCACGTATTATAACCTCGGCAGGTAACCACGTATTATAACCTCGGCAGGTAACCACGTATTATAACCTCGGCAGGTAACACGTATTATATCCTCGTCAGGAAACCACGTATTATAACCTCGGCAGGTAACCACGTATTATAACCTCGGCAGGTAACCACGTATTATAACCTCGGCAGGTAACACCTACAAAAGGCTAAGAAAATTTTCGTGGTACCCTTTTCTTATGGGTCCTTTTAACAGTTAGTATAAAACATAAACTGCAAATAAAAAAATATGTTGTCGACATAAAACAAACACGACAAACATACAAAGCCATATAAATGGTTTAAAACCACAAACGCATCCCACCGGGATTGTCAACATTAAACATTCCTTTCGGAATCCATTTTCTAACCATTTTTATTTTACGATCGTATTTATCATAGACGTAAAAAGAAGTATGCGGATTAACATTTTTCTTAGGATTCGCAAACTTATTATTATACATAAACGCATGTGATTTTCTCGACATATAATTCACATAATTCATTTTAGGAACATACGGAGGTTTTTGCGTTTTATTTTTAACAACAAATTTAGGTTTTTCAAAAACCTTTTTAATTGGCATACAATCACATTTTTCAATACACGTATTTGAACCAATGCCTTTTCGGCAATTTATACGATTTGATATATTTAGCATTTTAAGCACTTTATCATTGCTATTTTGAAATGCATTAGCTAACAGATTATCTTTTTCATATAAATCGCATTTAGCTTTTAAACATGCATTATCATTTTCAAGAGACTCGCATTTTGTACATGTAATATCTTCATGTGTCTTTTTATTTAAGCACGCAATTTTATCATTTAAAATAACACAAGATTTACAAATATCTTTTTCACTTAATTTATTTTCTAATTTAGTGATAACATCTAAATCATGAGCAGATTTTTGTTTACCGTCATCTATTTCTTTTTTATATGCGGATACGGTTTCTTTTAAATTAGAGATTTCATCTTTATACCTATTTGCAAGAGCGGCCATATCATGAAATGATTTATATAATTCGTCAAGATTATTTTCATCGTCACTATAATAATTATCACTATAATTATTATCATAATTATTTTTAGAAGAATATGATGAAGATACCTCATTATCATGGTCGGCCATGAAACAAAAATTTTTGGCCTCATTTATGCTTGCGCTCAACGCGCCTCCAACTAAAGCTTTTGGTGTGTTGATTTGTTTTGCTCGTTTCGGACACACACTTGCATAGTGATCCTTGTCACCACACACATAGCAAAAGCCTTTCTTTTTATTGGCTTTTTCATCGTCGCTAGATTCGTCATATTTGTCTTCACTTTTATGGACGTTGCGACTTTGGTTTTTACCACCACGACGGTAGTCTCCATTTTCTTGAAACCTATCATTTTTGGCAAACTTTTTGTTAGATAAAAGTTTAGAAAGTTTTCTTACCAACTTGACTAAATCGTCAAGATTTTCGGGTTCGTCATCCGAGGAACTTGCATCTTCCTCCTCTTCTTTTTCTTTCTCATCTTTAGAGGCAACGGCTTCTAAAGCTATGGATTTCTTTTTGACTTGCTCCCGGACTTGATTTCTTCTTAGTGCAATTTCGTGCACTTTAAGATTGCCGATGAGATCATCGAGCTTCATAGTTGCGAGATCTCGGGAGTCTTCCAAGGATGTGATTTTTGCCATCCACTCCGAAGGAAGTGCTCGAAGAATTTTCCTTACATAATCCTCATTAGGATAAGTACGACCTAATCCCTTCAAAGTAGTCATAATGAGGTTAAAACGTTTAAACATTGAGTCGATTGACTCATCTTTTGACATTTCAAATAATTCATAATCATGAACAAGAATATTTATTTTAGAGCTTTTAACTTGAGTATTTCCACGATGAGTGTCGCTCAAGCTTTGCCAGATTTGATTAGCAGTTTTATAAGTATAAACTCTTTCAATTTCATCAGAGGTTAAAGCAGCATATAATATATTTTTAGCTTCAAAATTTAAACAATAATGAGATTCTTCAGCGGGAGTCCAATCTTTTATGGGTTTATCAACAATAAGATCATTTTCAACTTTGGTTGGTCTAAAATTCCCATTTTCTATAATATCCCAAATTTTTTGACTTTTGCCACGAACGTGACATTCAAATAGCTCGGCCCAAATGCCAAACTTTTCAGTATCTATCAAAGGAGGTTTAGAAAACACAAAATTAGTTTGTTGAGCCATTTTAAAAAAAATATTTAAACAGAAAATTTTTGAAAGACCCGCTCTGATACCAAATGTTAGACAACCTAGGGGGGGGGGGGTTGTATTTAAAATCTTTTACTTTCAAAAATTCTTTTATAAATAAATACAGTACTGAAACAGTAAAAATAAATCAGAGTATACAAATAATAAAGAAGAGTGTAAATATAAACAAATACACAGAGATTATATAAATAAATATAAATGCAAAGCAGTTTATATAAACAAATATAATAAAGCACAGCGGAATAAATAAAGAGATAAAGGTAAGAGATACTTGACACGGAGATTTACTGATTTACCACCAACTGTGATAAACCAGCAGCCGAGACACTTCCCGACACGATCCAATAAATGTATTCTTTACGGTAGAATACAAACCAAGTACAAAGGTAACGTAATTGATTCTCAAGCTTCTGCTATGAGATGTACAGGATCACACACCCGTTATTCAAATGCTTACAAGAGGAGTATAACTCACAATGGGTAATCACTCTTGTATAATATCTCACACTTGGATATTTTATAAAAAATGTTTTATAAAATATATATTATAAATAGATGAGAGAGCTGAGAGTTGCTGTTTGTTGTTGCTGTGTGGTCTGGTCTTCTTGTTCTCTTCTCCAGCATGCATGTATATATATCAGGAAGCTCCAACGGCATTGTGCATCCGCGGTATACCGCCAAATGCACGCGGTATACCGCCGTCAGAAAAAGTAACTGACACACCAACGGCTACATGCAAAGTTGACTTCTGGAATTACGTACCCGCGGTATACCGGCTGGGACTCGCGGTATACCGCCGTCAGAAAAAGTATTATCAACCAATCAGAGAAGCACACGGAACCTGCCGCGGTATACCGGCTGAACACCCGCGGTATACCGCCAAATGTGTACCCGCGGTATACCGGGTATTCTCCACGGTATACCGGCGTCAGAAAAGACACCTTCCAGGACTGCAACCAAATCTTGCTGGATCTTCTTAAAACAAAAACTTATTTAGTTAAAATCAATTATGGTTTTTTAGAAATATCCAAGTGGTATATTATTTTAGGGTGTTTATCATTATTAGTTATAAACAATGATGACGACGTAAACACTTCCGTCTTGAACCCTTCAGTTTAAATCTTCGTGTTCTTCAACAACTGCACACTTGGATTAAATTGTTAGATAAACAATAATACGGTGTGTTTGTAATCATCAAAATAAATATATATAAATATATAGAGATGTGGTACACTTGCACCAACAATTTGTTTTGAATATTTTTTTAAATCTATAATTTATTTTTCAATGAAGGGTGCAATAGGTGCGCTAGACGGGATTCTTGTACATGCAATCGTACCTGCTAGTCATCAAACTACTTACCGAGGAAGAGGAGGTGGGCGATATTATCAGAATGTTTTAGGAATATGCGATTTCAATATGATGTTCACATTTGTTTGGGCCGGATGGGAAGGCATATCGCATGATTCTAGGGTCCTAAACGAAGTCGCATTTAACCCACCATCTGGTTTTCTTTTTCCATCGGAAGGTATGCACCATTTTTAATAATTTTAGAAAGTTTTTTTTACTAAATAATGTTTTTATGTTTGCAGGCAAATATTATCTTTGTGATGCTGCATATTCCAATGCTCGTGGATTTTTGGCTCCATACCGTAACACAAGGTACTGGTTAGCAGATTTTCGACGCTGACGTTCTCTATCTAAGGAGGAACGGTTCAATCATGCACACGCGCAACTAAGGAACGTTATTGAATGTGCTTACGGTGTATTGAAAGCAAGATTTCCAATCTTAAAGCAAATGGCCCCTTTTCCGTTTACAAAACAAAGGAATGTGGTAATTGCTTGTTTTGCGATACATAACTTCATAAGAAAATGCAATATTAATGACCAACTATTTATGGAGGCCAACGAAGACACAATGTTTAACAATGAAGAAGAAGGTGTTGGAAGTGGAGAAGCGGCATTAGATGGGACACAATGGGGTGCTAATAGCACGCAATATATGGCTACTTTGCGTGACGAAATTGCAAATCGATTAGTATCTAATGCTTAAAATTATGGAATTAGTATTGAATTCATATCATTTTGTTTGATAGGTACTTATTATTTTTGTTGCAAATGGACTTGTATCCAAACTATGGTTTCTTGTATTTTAATTATAAGTACTTATTAAATTTTGTTGTGATTATCTTATTGAATATAATTATGTTTGATGAAGTTTTTTTATTTTAAAAATTGTTTAATTGATAATATTTATTTTAAGAATAAACCATTCAGCACATTTACCAAACAGTTATGTTAATCAGTGCTTAATACACAATGAGGGTAAAATAGTCATCTCTGACATTCAACTCGCTTGTTCAGCACGACAAACAAACAGCAAGATATCATAATCCAGACAGACAGAGAAATCCAGACAAATATCTATATCCACACAAGACTTAATGAAAAGCCAACCAAACAGCCCCTCAGTTGTAGGAACTAAACATACAACTTTAAAAATTTGTACTCATGCAACATTTATTTGCAATCTTAAAGTTTAATTAATATACATCAATAATCAACTACTTGATGCATAAAAAACGGCTTTTAATTTTTTTGTCTCAAATGTTTTATAAAATATAATAGATATAGATAGAGGGGCTTAATCAAATAAGAACTAATTAGTTTGTGGTAACTGTAAGAACCAACGTGAGCCACACATTTAAAATATTTAATGTTACTTCCAAAAATAAAAATAAGGGTAAATTGGTAATTTTATTTATTTTAACAACTCATGTATTATAACCCTAAAAATCAGCCGCACCTCCCTCACCATCTCTATTTCCCCCTTGATCCTTTCTCCTCTAGGTTTCTTCCCCACACGCCGGCGACCACAACCGCCATCACCTGCCACCACCGGAAACCTGCAGCTACCTTCTCCCCTTCTCGTTTTCACGCACACACAGCCAAAACCCCCACTGTCGCCTTCTTCTCCCTCCATCCCCTCGATCAATTTCTGCCCTAGAATCGCACCTGCAACAGACCGAGGAGTAGTTCGCCGGCGATGGAACCGCCACAGAGAAGAGATACGAGCGAGAGACGAGATGGGACCGAGGAGTAGTTCGCCGGAGTCACAGAGAAGAGATGGACGAGCGAGAGAACGAGATGGACCACAGATGGAGTAGTTCGCCGGAGATGGAGTAGTTCGCCGGAGTCACAGAGAGCGAGATGGACGAGCAGAGAGAGTACGTCGGCGAATGGGTATCACATTTGTTCTTGTATGTTTATTGGGGGTATCACAGTGGGTACCACATTTGTTCTTGTATGTTATTGGCGGTATCACATTTGTTCTTGTATGTTTATTGGGGGTATCACATTTGTTCTTGTATGTTTATTGGGGGTATCACAGTGGGTATCACATTTGTTCTTGTATGTATTCTGAGTATCACAATGGGGGATCACAGTGATATCACATTTGTTCTTGTATGTATTCTGAGTATCACACTGGGGTATCACAATGATATCACATTTGTTCTTGTGATATCATTATCATAATGAGGAGAGAGGAGAGAGGAGATTTTAAAAATACCTAAAATGCCCTTTTATTTAAATTTCAAACAAAATTTCCAAAATTAATAATTTCCTAATATATAGCTTAATATGTGGCTCACACTGGTTCTTACAGTTACCACAAACTAATTAGTTCTTCCTTGAATGGCCCCCGATAGATAGATTATATATATATATATAGTCATAGATTCAAATGAAAAGTGTTAAATATATGAGAAGTAGAGAAGTAATCCTAGCTTTCATACAATCATAATCGGATTTGACTGGTCAAAATTACGGCTTTTCAAAAATAGAGAGACAGTTTTTTAACTTTACAAATAGGCGACAAATGAGTTCATATGTGAACCAGTTTGATTCACATACGAACTATATGTCATATGTGAACCCATGTAATTCAATATGAACTCTATTTTAACTTATTTACATATGAACTAATTAACTGATTCACGTATGAACCCGTAGATTCATAATGTGAATCACATGAACTGATTAACAAATTTACGCATTAACCATTGTGATTCACATGTGAACTAATTAATTGATTCACGTATGAACCTCTAGGTTCATATTTACGGGTTCATATGTGAATCGGTTAAATATTTCACATGTGGGCTAATCAAGAGGGTCAGATATGCACATATTGTTCATAGTTGACTAGATGAAAGTTAGACCTAAATTTCAGTAAGTTGAGTTTTCATCCTTCATGTATGATTATGTTCTGAAAGTGGGACCTAACCATCAACTCCGTTCAATTCCTCCATTAAAACGAGAAATAAAATCATGATCCTTGAGTTTAGTGAAATCTTAACTTCCAATAAGTTAGGTTTTCATCTTTCAAGTGTGCATTTTGCTCTGAAAGTGAAACATACCAACTAACTCCGTCCCATTTCTCCATTAAAACTAAATTTAAAATTGTCAAGTATGTTTTAAATCCCACTTTTTAAATATTTCACTAAACTTGAGGGGGTAAAGTTGTGGTTTACTCCTTCCCAATTGTGTTTATATAACAGCACCAAAAGAAAACAAAATGAGTCTATAAAAATACACATGCAGCCATCCTTACCCAAGATGACACCTCTGCATGTTCAGCCCTTTTTGGTGTGCAGATAACCTCAAATAATCATCTCTCTCTTTCTCTCTCTAACCTTTAATGGAGGGAGAAAAGCAGCAACAGGATTACTCGCTTACAATCCCTTTGTTATTCAGCAATGAAAAGGAAACGAAGGCGGAGGAGCATTCAATCGCCGCCGCCACCACCGATGCTACCACCGTCAGTACCGGAACTTCCTCCTTCTTCAACACATGTTTCAATGGTCTCAATGCTCTATCAGGTTAATTTCTCTCGAATTCCTCTTGTATTTTTATTGATTTTGAATTTTTAAGAGTGATTAGGTCACTCGATTGAACTTTGAGGCGGTTAATTAAGATCTACTGATTTTTGCCCAAAATTAAGGTCGAATCGTAACGTGATTTTGACAAAATCGTTACTATCTCGTTTCGATCGTTTTCAATTCTTTTATGGAAACAGTTGGAAACGGAACTGTAATCTGGAGTCTCAATGACTTTGGATTAAGGGAAATCTTCGAATTGAAAATGATTAGGATGGATTTAGGTCATATTCACCGGATAAAATTGAAGGTGTTTGAAATTACACAAATGTGTAGGGTGGATTGAGGTTGTTTGTTGATTTTCCATTAAATCATGCTGATAATTAAGTTTTTCTCTACATGAAAGGAGTGTGTGTGTTTTTAACTAGCAAGAGACAAGTTTGGAAAATACTTGTTTTCTGCATATAGCTAATTTCTATATGATTAAGTCTATACCAAACAGTCATGTATGGTTGACGGCATAAGTTGTGAGTTTCGTTATGTTCATTAAGTTGCTAACAAATAGGCTAAGGCTATGTTTGCCAAATTAGATGATAAGCTAGCTGATGAACAATTCATGTTAGGTAAAAACTAGTTATAAACACCTAAAATGACCAAAAGAGACATTTGAAAAAAATAATCAATTACAATATTTAATAATACAATTAAAACAAATTTATAGTAATATAATATTTAATTAATACAAACAAGGTAATAAAAAAAGTTAAATAATATAATATGTTAATTAAAAGAATTTAAAATTTATTATTTATATATACACTAAATTTTTTGAATTTGTTAAAACAAGTTTTAGAAAAAATCTTCATTAACTTATGATTATAAATAACCGTTACATATAATATGAACAATATAAACGAATAATAATTAAAAAGTAATAGTAATTGATAACTTGATTAATATTAAGAAAATATATATAAAAATAATTGATATGGAACAATAATTCTAAATAATTAAAAATTAATATCAATATATGATTAAGATTAAATTAATAATTTTCAGTTAATATTAATTAATATTTATTTATAATTAGTAGTTGATAAATAATAATTAATATTAATAAGGGCATAACTGGAAAAAGGTTGTAAAAACTCCTCATAAGCTATTTTAAGTAGTTTATCAAAAAGCTAGTTTATAAGCTAGCTTATGTTCTTTCAAGCATGTACCTAAAAAATAAGTTAGCTTATAAACTAACTTATTATTGGCAAACGATGCCTAAGTGGTTATGCTATAATTTTTCTCAAATAGCGAATTTAAAATCAAAATCTGAAAATAAGTTTACATCCAAGTTTAATAATTATTGTATTTTTATCATTAATTATTATTAAAATATTCTACAAATTCGTCTCCTCAATATACTTAGAGCATCTCCAACAGCTTCCCCATTTTAGCAAAAATGGGGAATATGAGGATTTTAACCCTAAAACAAGCTCCAACAGCTTCCCCATCTCAATCCCCAAAATGGGGATTTTATGAGATTCCCTAAAATTTTCTCTATATTTGGAGAATACCCCAAAATCCCCATTTTACTGTAGCTGTGAGAGAGACCCAATATTTTATTAATTTTCTTTTAAAAATTTATTGGAGGTAATAATGTTTTGAATATTTTTATAATATATTTAATGTTGAATTCTCTAAAATGAGGAATCTGTTGGAGATGTATGTAATTTTTTTTGGTGATTTTGACTTTTGCTTCCCCATTTTGAAATTTTTTTGGGGAAGCTGTTGGAGATGCTCTTATAAAAAACTTTATAAAACATAGGTCGACACAATTAAAATAACATATCTTTCTCCTTGATATTAAATTTTAGATATTTATTTTGGATATTTCTATTTGTCTCTCTTAATTTTTTTTAAAGCATACACTTTACGTAGCTGTTGGTTTAAGAAAAATCTCATAAATATTTGAGATCTTTACTATATATATATAGTATATAGTTGTTAAAGATGCTCTTGTTGTGTGCATCATAGCAAAGGTGCAATTTTTGTGCTACAACTCGAAACCAATTGGTGCTCTATGTTCATGTGTTTGAATGTCTGACGCCACTTGAAGTCATATAACATATTATTATTTTTGATTATCGAGGATAGGATTTGGAGAAGGTAACGAATTGTTGAGTGAAAACTTGACTAAGAGCATCTTTAACAACTATGTTGTTTTAGAAATTTTGAAGATTTAGAAAAAGTTTGCTCTATCAGCTATGTTAAATTCTTATTTAAAATAGAGATAAATAGAAGAAAGAAAGGAGAAATATCTTTGGAAGACTAAGAGCATCTCCAACAGTTTCTTCAAAATGGAGAAAATGGGGATTTTAGACTAATATTAAGACTATCTACACACCTGCAAGACCATACTTCTTTCTAAAGAAACACATCAGCTTTGCATTAACATCTTCTACACAAATGCAAGACCAAACTCTTTTCTAAACTAATAAATTATAATATAGATTTAATAAACATATTAATATTTAATGTTTAAATAAACAACAAACAAATTAATTTAATTAATAAATGTTTTGTTTAATATATAATAATGGTTGCAAGACCTTGCAATATTAGCAAGATCATGTAAGTCTTGCAAGGTCTTGCAAGACACATGGCATGCCATGTCATCTTGCAAGACCACTTGCAAGACGCGTATGGATGCTCTTAGCTCCAATAGCTTCTCCAAAACTATCCCTAAAATGAAGAAACTTGGAGAGAGAAGGTTTTTTTCTCCAAACATGGAGATCACTCCAAAATGATTACCATGTGAGAGGATCAATAGGAAACTTAAAAAATAAATATGTAGAGAGAGAAATAATATTTTAATAGATGAATGAAATATTTTAATATTTTAATTAATGTTGAATTCTCTAAAATAAGAAAGTTGTTGAAGATGAATGTATTTTTTTTTAGAGATTTTAGGTTTTGATTCTTCATTTTAAAGAAGAATCTGTTGAAGATGGTGTAAAAAGAAAATATAGCTACTTTTGGAGATACTTAAAATTTTGTTTCTACTTTATTTTTTCTGAATATAAAAAGCTTTTAAACTTGTAGGTTGCTTTTAATAAAGTTAACATGTAATCATGTGACCAAACAAACCCCTTTATTTATATGCTTAATTAAACCATTCTCTACAAATTTTTCATTCATACATCTCAAATATTGTTTTATATATGAAATAATACCTAAAAAGCTGGTTTGTAAATTTGTACACAGTATTGGGTTTGTGAAAAAAGATGTCTTAGAGAGAACAAAAACAATTTGTAAAGTTCAATGACTTTTAGGTCCAAAAAGATGTTAAAAGGTATCCCAGCAAACTTTTATTGAATTTTTATAATATTATCTTTCCATTAAATATTGCTTGCAGCCACTAAATTTCCTTTTTACAATTTTAATATTACTTCCTTGTGTGTTGTTTGTATAAATTAGGAATGTTTTTGTTTGAAAGGGTTTTCTATAGATGAAAGAAGCATTTTCTTTAACCGGAAGGGACGGGTTTAGAAAAAAAAAACCTTGGCTTTCTACTTACTGAACAAGCCACTTTTTTTTATCATTAAGCCGGTACTAAATATTCATGTACAGCTGACCGAATAAGCTATGAGTCCCGTTAAGTTTATGTATAGCTGACCGTAGTGGCGAATACATGATTTTTTTTTCTGGTGGGGACACTTTTAAGGCAGATTAAAGATCCACAAAATCGTCCAATGTGTTTTCAGCCTAATTCCACCATTTCAAGTGATTTTTAAAGTTTTTTTTTGTTGATTTCAAATTTTCAAGACTTTTTCGGTATTTTTGGTTGATTTCGATGTATTTTTTTGGTTGATCGGGCCAGACGAAAAATTGTTAGGGGGAATTATGGTTAAATTTTGAAAAAAAAAGTTGTTTTAACCTAAAAAAATCTTTTTTTAAATATTTTAATGAGGGCCCATCCCCACCACGTTAAAGTGCTAACAAAACATACTCTTAATCAGGGATCTCTAAGTTATATTTTGCATTCACAAAAACTAAACTTCTTGAGTTTTTTTTTTCTTTTCTTAGGAGTTGGGATCCTCTCAGTTCCATATGCATTGGCATCAGGAGGTTGGTTAAGCTTGCTGCTTCTCTTCATAATAGCCATCTCAACTTTCTACACAGGATTATTAATAAAAAAATGTATGGATGCCGATCCTACAATTCGAAGCTATCCCGATATCGGACACCGAGCGTTTGGTAAAACGGGCCGGATCATCGTATCTGTCACCATGAACGTAGAACTCTATTTAGTCTCTACGGGTTTCCTGATCCTAGAAGGCGATAATCTAAGCAACTTACTGCCCGAAATGGACTTCGATCTTTATGGGATTCATGTAGGTGGAAAGAAAAGTTTTGTTGTTATCGTTGCCGCGATCATACTCCCCACGATTTGGTTGAACAATTTGAGCATTCTTTCGTATATATCGGCAAGCGGTGTCCTAGCGTCTTTGATCATCGTGGGCTCGATTTTGTGGGTTGGTGCGTTTGACGGTGTCGGGTTTCAAGAAAAGGGTCAACTCGTAAATTGGAGTGGGATACCTTCGGCTGTTAGTTTGTATGCTTTCTGCTATTGCGCTCATCCGGTTTTCCCTACTTTATATACTTCCATGAGAAACCAACATCAATTCTCAAAGGTATTACCAATATTTTCTCTGCATTTTAATGTCAATGAAACGAGTAGGACAAAAAAAGTTAATGTGACAAAGTCATGAACCTGTAAGAAAAATTTACAGAAATAGCCTAACAAAGTTTCACTTTATAGCCGTCTCCGGACCCACTTTCACTTTATAGCCAATTTTTACGCAGAAACTTACGCATACGTGTAATCATTGATTTTCGGCCAAAAAAATCCTTAAACGTACGAGTAAAGATTGGTTTTCGACCAAAAAAATCCTTAAACGTATGAGTAAAGATTGGTTTTCGACCAAAAAATCCTTACAATTCCACTTGCTTTTTTTATACCGAAACCAATCTTTACACATATGCGTAAACATAGGCGGACTCAGGAATTTTTTCTTACGGTGGCACCTTTGACGAACCTAAAAATTTTCCACATCGCCCGATGTTGTTTTAGCCTAATTCCACTGCTTTGAGAAAAAAAAATTAATTTTTTTCTCGATTTCGAGAGAACTTTTCGGGTTTTTTTGGTTGATTTTAAGAGTTTTTTGGGAATTTTTGGTTGATTTTAAGAGTTGTTTTGATACGGTTGCACCATTTAAACCGATATGGTTGCACTCTTCACACGACTAAAATTTTTTACCCATCGCCGGACGAACGATACGGTGGCACGTGCCACCGTATGCCAAAGGCTAGGTCCGCCACTGTGCGTAAACCTTCTGCGTAAGGATTGGCTACAAAGTGAAATGAGGTCTGAAAATGGCTAAAAGGTGAAACCTCTTTGACAAATTGGCTATTCATATTAATTTCCCGACTAGTAATGCAATCATGGACGGATCTATGCTGCCCAAGAGTTGGGGGTCAATAAATTTTAAAATTTTGATATTTTTTTTTCATGAATTTGATTTTTTGTAAATATATATTTACTTTTGACCCCTAAAAACTTATAACTTCATATTTCTTGCCCCACTACCAAAATTCCTGAATCCGCTACTTCCTGTAATACATTGTTCTCTTCTTTTCCTGTCACTATAACTTTCTATGGTGGTCCCGGAATGCAGGTGTTGCTATTGTGTTTTGTATTTTGCACGATTACATACTCATCAATGGCGATCGTTGGCTACCTTATGTTTGGTTCAAACGTAGATTCGCAAATTACGTTAAATCTTCCTATCGACAAGATAGGTTCGAGAGTGGCCATATGCACAACGCTAGTGAACCCGATAGCTAAATACGCACTAATGGTGACACCAATTATCGAAACTATTGAAACACGTTTTTTGTCTTTTTACAATACGAGAAAGTTTAGCATCTTGATTAGAACGGTATTGGTAATAAGCACGGTACTTGTCGCACTTGCGCTCCCTTTCTTTGGGAACTTGATGTCACTTGTGGGGGCGTTTTTAAGTGTCACGGCGTCGATCGTACTACCGTGCTTGTGCTACTTGAAGATTTCAGGCACGTACCGGAGATTTGGATTAGAATCGGTGTTTATCGGATTCATTGTGCTTATTGGGATCGTGGTTGCGGTTGTGGGTACTTACACGTCGTTGGTAGATATAGCACGACAACTCTAAGTAGCGAAATACCATTTGTTAGCTTCACGACGACTTTGTTTAAATACACGAGAAATACTTGTCTTTAGAATATAATTTCAAGTTCGTAGGTACGAGTAGTGTTCTAAAAGGCTTGTCGCGGCAGTTGTTATTGTGTGACAAGGCTCAAGGTGCATGTCTGACATCACGTTAAGCCGGTGGCACACCATGACCAAGTGCACGATTTTTGTGACACGATATTTGGTTTTTGTTTCTTCTCTGGTGTATTACTTTATAGTTTTTAGTATATATAACCTAATTTAAATTGTTTAATATCATTAATAGTATAAAACTATGTGTATATATACAATTATAGACTCGGGTTTAGGGGATAACCACAGAAAAAGAAAAACCAAGGAAAACATAATAACCATTCATTTATACTGTATGCACGTGTACATAAAAGTAAGTGAAAATGTTTCTTTGTTTATGTGCACATGTGCATTTTATGAACATGTGCATGTCAGACAAATTACGTTTATGCATATGTGCTTACCGTACAGATGAATGGTTATTAGGGTATTTATCAAGATTCCCATAAACTGTAACAACCCAAACAAAAATAAAGCATGCGAAACATATTAACAGCAACAATCCCAAAAACGGGTCCCAAAATTTCCTTACATAAGTCTCAAAATTTAGGTTGGCGGAATCAACCTATTACACAACTGAGAATTTCTAAATTTAAAAGATAATAGTGTCACTGGTTCTACTGCTTCTATCTTCTAACTGCTCTGTTCACCTGCTAGAGCCTTTCGCTACCTGCTTTCCTGAAAAGGGTTTTAATTTGAAAAGAGCGAGGGTTAGACCATGAGGTCTAGTGAGTCCCTCCTGACAGTTCTCAAAATCATTTAAAAACTTTTCATAACTTTCAAATGTATACAAGACTTTCAATAATAAACTTTCACATAGCTGAACAATAAAAATCTTTCACGGATAAATCCGCTCCCGTAAATGGCACCCTGAAGTCACCCTGAGGGTGACAACGAGTCAGTATCACGCTGCCTTACTGGGACTCATTCCCATGGCATAAACGGAACCTCCCCCCGACGTGAGTACTGGCGGAACCTCCCCCCGACTTAGCCAATTTACGTCTACACAATGTATGCATACATCTCACATAAAACTTTAAACATCTTTCATGCAATTAAAGCATAATAAATAAAGCATAGCAATTCTTAACATTCAAAACACATTTTGAAAACACTTTAAAAGCCACACATTTTAGTTTAGAAAACTCACCTGGTACGCTCGTTTGCTCTTCCCTACTCTGCTCTTTACTTCCAAATTGTCTACCTGAATGAAGGGACAGATTTATAAGCTGACTAGAACTATCCGGACACTTCTCGCTTGCCACCCTACTCTTTTCCGGACAACCACTCTTTTCCGGATGACCACTCTTTTCCGGATGCACGGAGGTTACCGGACAACTTATAGTCTCCGGACGATTAACCTATCCGGATGGCATACCTATCCGGATGGCACACTTATCCGGACGACTAGACTTATCCGGACAACACAATATCCGGACACCTTCTACAACCCCACCAAGAACTATCCGGACACTCACCCGGACACCTTCAATTTGAAGGTTTCCGGACAAATCGCTGGACGAGTTTGTTGGTTGGAAATCCTAACACAAGCCTCTTAAACCCCAAGATAAGCAAATAAACTATCACTAAATGATCTGTAATCGATCCCTCGTCAGTTTCACTATCAAAACGCATTTAACGAAGATTAAAACTCCCTAAAGGTCTCAAATGACTTAGAAAAGCTAAAACCCACCAAAACTCAGAAATCAAAAGATTAAACTTGAAGGGAGTTATGGATTAGAGATTACCTTAGAGATTACTTGCAGATCACGAATTCCAATCCTTCCCTTCCTTCAGAAATTGAACTTGATGATTTCTTTCTTCCAAAAGCCCACAAAACACTCAAGAACCCTATTCTCCTTTCTCTCCTCAAAATCAGCCGTCAACAATGAATTTCAGTAATAGAATGTTCCTTCTAGGTTTTTGTGCCTTTAAATACCCTATCCCAAACTTACCAATTAGCCCCTCAACTTTTGCTCTTAATAAACTTTCCTTACAAGTGTTAAATCTAAACCGATTCGGTCACGGTCGTTACAACACTTCCCCCTTAAAAGAATTCCGTCCCCGGAATTCCATTTTCAAACAGGTGAGGGTATCTGATCCTCATATCAGATTCTACTTCCCACGTCGCTTCCCTTCCTTTGTGGTACCTCCACTGAACTTTAACTAAACGAACTTCCTTGTTCCTCGTCTTTCGCACTTTACTGTCTACGATCTCGATTGGTTCTTCCTCATACATCAATTTTTCGTCAATGCTGACATCTTCTAACGGAATAGCCACATCGGCCTCGGCCAAACACTTCTTTAGGTTAGACACGTGGAAGGTCAGATGAATCCTCTTCAACTCTTCTGGCAGTTCCAGCTTATAAGCCACCGCACCGATTCGCTCAATGATAACGAAAGGTCCAACATACCTTGGCCTCAACTTTCCTTTCTTCCCAAAACGTACCACACCCTTCCAAGGTGACACTTTAAGCATTACCTTGTCACCTACTTGGAATTCAATCGACTTCCTTCTTCTATTTGCATACTTCCTCTGCCGGTCCTATGCGATTCTCAACCTTTCGCGGATCACTTCAATCTTATCCGCCGTTAGTTGCACAATTTCCGGTCCGGCCAACTGCCTTTCTCCTACTTCATTCCAGCACAACGGTGTACGGCACTTCCGTCCATACAAGGATTCAAACGGTGCCGCTTGAATGCTTGCGTGGTAACTATTGTTGTAGGAGAACTCTATCAACGGTAAGTGCACTTCCCACGACCCCTTAAAGTCGATAACGCACGCCCGAAGCATATCCTCCAACGTTTGAATGGTTCTCTCGCTCTGACCATCCGTTTGAGGATGATAGGTCGTGCTCAACTTCAATTGCGACCCCAACTCCCGTTGCAAACTTCTCCAAAAGGCTGACGTGAACCGACCATCACGGTCAGACACAATGGATTGCGGCACTCCGTGCCTAGACACTATCTCGTTAATGTATAAACGGGCCAACTTCTCCAAAGAATCCGACTCTTTAATAGGTAAGAAATGCGCGGATTTGGTGAGTATATCTACAATCACCCAAATTGCGTCATTACCCTTCGGGGTCCTCGGTAACTTTGTGACGAAATCCATGGTGATATTATCCCACTTCCAAACTGGTATCACTGTGGACTGGAGTTCTCCTTGCGGTCGCTGATGTTCTGCCTTAACCTTCAAACATGTCACACACCGTTCTACAAAATGAGCAATATCCTTCTTCATTCCCGGCCACCAGTAAGATTGTCTCAAGTCTCGATACATCTTATTCGTTCCCGGGTGTATGGAATACCGCGACTGGTGTGCTTCTTCTAAGAGGCTTGCTCTCAGGTTGCCCAGTTTAGGAATCCACACTCGGTCTTTCATGCACCTCAGCCCACTCTTGCTGACTTCGAGCAATGATGCAACTCCGACTATTCTTTCGCTCTTTAAGTTATCCTCTAACAGTGCTTCTTCTTGAAACCTCTTAGCTTCTTCAAGGAGATTCGAGGTTGCATCGATTCTGAAAGCCACGACCTTGATCTGTCCTCCCCGTTCCTTCCGACTCAGCGCGTCGGCCACTACATTAGCCTTGCCTGGGTGATACAGAATTTCGCAGTCATAGTCGTTCAACAGCTCCATCCATCTCCTCTGTCTCATATTCAACTCCTTTTGATCAAACAGGTGTCTCAGGCTTTTGTGATCGGTGTAAATCTGACACTTTACTCCATATAAGTAATGTCGCCAGATTTTCAGCGCGAACACCACCGCCGCCAACTCCATGTCATGAGTGGGGTAGTTCTTCTCGTGCTCCTTCAACTGTCGAGAAGCGTAAGCAATTACCTTCCCGTTCTGCATTAACACGCACCCTAACCCAAGCTTAGAAGCGTCACTGTATATCACAAAACCCTCTGATCCGCTAGGCAACGACAAGACCGGAGCACTGCTTAAGCTTTCTTTCAGCTTCTCGAACGCCGATTCTTGTGCTTTAGCCCACACGAATTTAGCGTTCTTCCTTGTCAACGAGGTCAGCGGTGAAGCTATCCGAGAGAAATCTTGGATAAATTTCCGGTAATATCCTGCTAGACCGAGGAAGCTTCTCACCTCCGATGGGGTTCTTGGCGTTTCCCAGTCTTTAATGGCTTCAATCTTAGCAGGATCTACCTTGATGCCATCCGCCGATACTACATGACCCAAAAACTGGACTTCCCTTAACCAAAACTCGCACTTTGAGAATTTCGCATATAACTTCTCACGCTTAAGCAATTCCAGCGCTGCTCGAAGGTGTCTCTCATGGTCCTCTCGGGTACGAGAATAGATTAAGATATCGTCAATGAAGACGATCACACACTTATCCAGCAACGAGCTACACACCCGATTCATCAAGTCCATGAACACCGCGGGCGCATTAGTCAACCCAAAGGGCATGACTAAGAACTCGTAATGTCCATATCTCGTACGGAAAGCCGTCTTCGGCACATCGTCCTCCTTCACCTTCAACTGGTGGTAACCCGACCTCAAGTCTATCTTTGAGAAGTAACTCGCACCTTGGAGCTGGTCGAAAAGGTCATCGATCCTCGGAAGCGGGTACTTGCTCTTCACGGTTACCTTATTAAGTTCACGGTAATCTATGCACATTCGCATAGATCCGTCCTTCTTCTTAACGAAAAGTACTGGTGCTCCCCAGGGCGATGAGCTCGGGCGAATAAAGCCTTTGTCGAGTAACTCCCGCAACTGGTTCATCATTTCCTTCATCTCCGCTGGTGCTAAGCGGTAGGGCGCACGGGCAATCGGTGACGCTCCAGGTAACAGTTCTATTCTGAACTCCACTTGACGATCCGGGGGCAGACTCGTCAAATCATCCGGAAATACTTCCGGATACTCACTCACTACTGGCACCTCCCCCATACCCTTCTTTTCCTTCTTAGCATCTAGCACAACAGCTAAATATCCCAGACATCCCTTCCCCAAACACCGCCTAGCTTTCAACAACGAAATCAAACATGACTTCCTATCCCGGCGATCTCCGTAAATTACCACTTCTCTCTTATCGGGCAAGACAATACGGATCATATTCTTATTACAAACTATGTTAGCGTCATTCTCCGCTAACCAGTCCATTCCTAGGACTACGTCAAATTCCCCCATTCCCATAGGATACAACCGTAATGGAAATAGATGACCATCCACGTCTATGCTACAACCCTCATAGACCTCCCCTTCACCTAGACTCGACTATCATCTGCTATCTCTACTTCAAACCCAAAATTCAACCTCTTGGGTTTCACTTGCAATTTTTGAGTAAACTTGGGCGACACAAACGAACGGTTGGCCCCCGAATCAAACAATACTTTAGCGAGAAACGAGTCTATAGGAAAGGTACCTGTTACCACATCAGGCGTGTTCATCGCCTCCTCAGCAGACATGTGGAAAGCCCTCGCCCTCGCACGAGCCGGCTCCACCTTCCTCTCCTCATTCTTTCCTCCGCTAACACCACTTCCACTCCCAGCATAACCCTTCTTCCATTGCGGGCAATCCCACTTGACATGGTCTGGGGACCCACACTGGAAACATGACCTGGAACTGCGACAATCCCGAGCCATATGTCCTGATTTTCCACACTTGTAACAGCCGTCTTTGTCAGCCAAACACTCCCCCTTGTGCATTCGGTTGCACTTGCTACAAGGCTTCTCCCCTGCTCGGGGCCCCACCCGCAGCTCGGGTCTAGGCGCACCTGCTCTTTTCCCGTCTCTGGTTGGTCCTTCCCACTTTCGCTTGTCTCCAACCCTCTCGGTTAACTGTCTGGCTTTCTCCTTCTCAGTAAGTTCCGCGGTATCCACCGTTGCCTGGAAGGTAGACGGGTCCTTCACTTGTACCAACTCTCTGATGCTGCCTTTCAGCCCGTAAATGTACCTCTCGATCCGTCTTTCTTCAGTAGGCACGTACAACTCAGCAAACCTGGCTTTCTCGATAAACCTTGACGTGTACTCCTGAACTGACATGGACCCTTGTTCCAAACCCAGAAACTCTTCCTCCAATTTCTTAACTGCTGCCAAAGGGCAAAACTGTGCTTTAAATCTTCTAACAAACGTTTCCCACGACATGCCCTTAGCTACCTCTGATCCCCTTCCTCCAGTCTCAACATCCCACCAAAAGATCGCTTCAGATTTCAACATCGACCTTGCAAACAACACCTTATCCTCCTCGGCACACTTACTAGTATCAAATGCTAACTCCATCTCGCGAACCCACTTCACAGCCAGAACGGGGTTGCGTTCTCCGTTGAACGTTGGAGGTTTGCACGACACGAAAGTTTTGAACGAGCACCCTTTTTCTGCTTTCGGTTCAGAGACAACAATTGGAGTTGTCATCGAGTTGTTGCCGATCTCCGTCCGGGGCTCACTACCTTCCTCAGTCTTCCTTTCAGTACCACTTTTACTTGGTTCTCCAGATGCAGTCTTATTCTGATTATCCAACACCGCTTTCAAGGTCTTCTGCAGTTTATCCATTTCTGCTGTGAACTTATCTTCCGTCACGAAAGCCGGTACAGTCTCAGGCTTACCCCTTTTCTTAGTCTTTGTTTTCTTCGCCGGTGCTGAACTTTCTTGTTCGGACAACTCCCGAACCTCAGGCTCTCCTACACTCTTTGCATTGCGCCTAACCGGCGCCTTCTTTTTCTTACCCTTGCCCTTAGTGGCTGCCGCCCCTACCTCAGTAACGAGGAATCGCCCCTCTGGGTCTCCCACGGCCTCTACCTCGCCCACGAGTGGCCGCCACTCTTGGATGATTCACTGGTTCGTCCTCAGCAATTCCCTCAACTCTCATTGTCTCCTCGCGCAGGGTAGTACTCTTTGTCTGCGCTTCTTCCACTAGCGGAATTGACCTACTCCTCAAAGCTCTTGTAGACATTCTGGTACAACAACAAAAGACCCATTTAATACTAAAAGCTCGTTTAGTGCTACAGCAACGGAATAATAAGGAAATTCAAGCACGCACACGTACCTGTAAGTTCACAATTACACTGGCCAGGTGTAACCCCAAACTTACCTTACGTGACCGTCCTCGGTACCCTATTAGCTCCAAATTCTAAAACAGTGCCCTCCTAACGCATTCCTGATTCTCAGTTGTGATTTCTACTCCTCCAAAGTTTAAGTCTAGGCCCATCCGGTCACCTAAATCCCTTAAACTATGGCTCTGATACCAATTGTAACAACCCAAACAAAAATAAAGCATGCGAAACATATTAACTGCAACAGTCCCAAAAACGGGTCCCAGAATTTCCTTACATAAGTCTCAAAATTTAGGTTGGCGGAATCAACCTATTACACAACTGAGAATTTCTAAATTTAAAAGATAATAGTGTCACTGGTTCTACTGCTTCTATCTTCTAACTGCTCTGTTCACCTGCTAGAGCCTTTCGATACCTGCTTTCCTGAAAAGGGTTTTAATTTGAAAAGAGCGAGGGTTAGACCATGAGGTCTAGTGAGTCCCTCCTGACAGTTCTCAAAATCATTTAAAAACTTTTCATAACTTTCAAATGTATACAAGACTTTCAATAATAAACTTTCACATAGCTGAACAATAAAAATCTTTCACGGATAAATCCGCTCCCGTAAATGGCACCCTGAAGTCACCCGAGGGTGACAACGAGTCAGTATCACGCTGCCTTACTGGGACTCATTCCCATGGCATAAACGGAACCTCCCCCCGACGTGAGTACTGGCGGAACCTCCCCCCGACTTAGCCAATTTACGTCTACACAATGTATGCATACATCTCACATAAAACTTTAAACATCTTTCATGCAATTAAAGCATAATAAATAAAGCATAGCAATTATTAACATTCAAAACACATTTTGAAAACACTTTAAAAGCCACACATTTTAGTTTAGAAAACTCACCTGGTACGCTCGTTTGCTCTTCCCTACTCTGCTCTTTACTTCCAAATTGTCTACCTGAATGAAGGGACAGATTTATAAGCTGACTAGAACTATCCGGACACTTCTCGCTTGCCACCCTACTCTTTTCCGGACAACCACTCTTTTCCGGATGACCACTCTTTTCCGGATGCACATAGGTTACTGGACAACTTATAGTCTCCGGACGATTAACCTATCCGGATGGCATACCTATCCGGATGGCACACTTATCCGGACGACTAGACTTATCCGGACAACACAATATCCGGACACCTTCTACAACCCGACCAAGAACTATCCGGACACTCACCCGGACACCTTCAATTTGAAGGTTTCCGGACAAATCGCTGGACGAGTTTGTTGGTTGGAAATCCTAACACAAGCCTCTTAAACCCCAAGATAAGCAAATAAACTATCACTAAATGATCTGTAATCGATCCCTCGTCAGTTTCACTATCAAAACGCATTTAACGAAGATTAAAACTCCCTAAAGGTCTCAAATGACTTAGAAAAGCTAAAACCCACCAAAACTCAGAAATCAAAAGATTAAACTTGAAGGGAGTTATGGATTAGAGATTACCTTAGAGATTACTTGCAGATCACGAATTCCAATCCTTCCCTTCCTTCAGAAATTGAACTTGATGATTTCTTTCTTCCAAAAGCCCACAAAACACTCAAGAACCCTATTCTCCTTTCTCTCCTCAAAATCAGCCGTCAACAATGAATTTCAGTAATAGAATGTTCCTTCTAGGTTTTTGTGCCTTTAAATACCCTATCCCAAACTTACCAATTAGCCCCTCAACTTTTGCTCTTAATAAACTTTCCTTACAAGTGTTAAATCTAAACCGATTCGGTCACGGTCGTTACATAAACTTACGATAACCTTAAGAACTCGTGTTTTCATGTACTATTTCACATGATTTTTTATGGGAAATTAATTAAAATACCCAAAGTTTGACTTTGACTTACCAAAATACCCACTTTCTAAACTATTTTACCAAAATACCCATTTTTCCGCGATGGGGTTCGCGGACCAGGGACCAGTTTTGAAAATAATTCTCCCGCGCGATGGTGGGAGAGTGTCCAGCGGTGCATGTGATTTGCCTTCAATTTGGTGATTTTGTATTCATATTTACACTTTCAACCCTTATAATTATTTACTCACTTTACTTTATACCTTTTACTTTCCTAATTTTAATTTTACACCTTCATCACATTAACACATATAATTGTTTATTAACTCAAATATGTTAAAAAAATACGTTTTAATTTTAACAAGTTACACCATTGTACTCGTCTCTTCGATACCTTCGAAATGAGCCTAATATTGAATATTTTTGGATTTATTTATTTTATTATATATCATATATTCTACATAAAAATATTTTTAATATTTAAAATTCATACTCTTATAGTTAATTATTTAATTTATGGTACATCTCTTATTTTTTCAATTTTGTTTTACACTCTTATCACATTAACAAAATAATCTTATATTAATTAAATGAAAAATAAAAAACTAATAGATATAAAGTAAAGTAACTAAATAAGTATAATATAATTAAATCAAAAATTATTCAATATTGGGCTCATTTCGAATGTATCGACGAGACGATATTAATGGTGTAACTTGTTAAAATTTAAAAGCATTTTTTAACGTATTTTAGTTAATAATTGATTAAATCATCAAATTATTTGGATTATATGTCTCGCTGCATTGCAGCGGGTAAATAACTAGTGTGTATATATATATATATATATATATATATATATTTATCGAACTCCTTAACATATTTTAACGTAATTATGTATGTTAATGTGATATGTTAAAACGTACTTTTTAACATATCTTAGTTAATATATGATTATTATGTTAATGCGATAAGAGTGTAAAACGAAAATTGAAAAAGTAAGAAATGTACCATAAATTAAATAATTAACTATAATGTTATGAATTGTAAATATTAAAAATATTTTTATGTAGTATATATGATATATAATAAAATAATTAAATTAAAACATATTCAATATTGGGCTTATTTCGAACGTATCGAAGAGACGATTATAATGATGTAATTTGTTAAAATTAAAATGTATTTTTAACGTATTTTAACTATAAGAGTACCATAAATTAAATAATTAACTAAGAATATGAATTGTAAATATTAAAAATATTTTTATGTAGTATATATGATATATAATAAAATAAATAAATCCAAAAATATTCAATATTGGGCTCATTTTGAAGGTATCGAAGAGACGAGTACAATGGTGTAACTTGTTAAAATTAAAACGTATTTTTTAACGTATTTTAGTTAATAAACGATTATATGTGTTAATGTGATGAAGGTGTAAAATTAAAATTAAGAAAGTAAAAGATATAAAGTAAAGTAAGTAAATAATTATAGGGGTTGAAAGTGTAAATATGAATCAAAAATCACCAAATTGAAGGCAAATCACATGCATCGCAGGACACTCTCCCACTCTCCCGCGATCGCGAGAGAATTATTTTCAAAAATGGTCCCTGGTCCGTGATCGCGAACTCCATCGTGGAAAAAATGGGTATTTTGGTAAAATAGTTTAGAAAGTGGGTATTTTGGTAAGTCAAAGTCAAACTTTGGGTATTTTAATTAATTTCTCTTTTTTTATCTATGACTTGGATTTAGTGTATTGAAAAAAACATATATTTGTTTTACAATATGAACATTTTTAAATGTGTTTGTGAAACAAAAAATACAATAATTTTTTTTCACAATATAAACATTTTTTAATGTATTAGTGAACTAAAAAAATTCAACAAAAAATATCACATTAGACATATAAAACAAATATATTGTGAAATAAATATATGTTCTCAAATGAATCTAGTCATAGATAAGAAAATCATGTGACGTAATATCTTATGATAATTATCTCATATTACGAAACAAAAATAAGTTTTTATAGATTATATAACAATTTTGTCAATATTTTCAAATTTTTAAGCTTGATTGTTTTGAAACTCTATTTAAAAGAGACTACTATTTAATATATGAGCTTTTTTATATAACAGATGGGCCTGCGTGATGCCCATGTATTTTTAAGCATTGATAGTTTGACACTATATAACTTCTAAAAAATCGTTAAAAATATAAATATATTAATTAATTGATTAATTAAGATACAAATGAGTAAATTACGGATTTGGTCCCTGTGGTTTGGTGGTTTTTAAGAAATCGTCCCTAAACTTCATTTATTACGGATTAAGACTCGACGTATGATATTTTATAACGAGTTGGTCCCTCACTCTAACTGCCGTCCAACATCTCCGTTAAACTGAAGGGCATTTTCATCCTTCTTTCTTTTTTTTTGTCTTTACATGAGAGACTAATTCCGTAATGACACAAACCCCATGGACCAAATCCGTAATCAAGTTTGAAAAATAAAAATTATTAATTTTTTTTATTCTTTTACTTTATTAAATTAATAATTTTATATTAAATTACTCAAATTTATATTAATCTGGAAATATTCTTTCTCTCTTGATGAACAGTAATTCACTATTCAACCCGAAAATTTTCAGAATTTTGGATTCGATTTCTGGATTGTGTTTGATGTTTCTGAACATACAGCAAATTTCAGGATCGATTTTCATCAAGTATTAAGGGATTTTAATTTTCTGAAAATTTCACAGTGGGTGTTCTTCGTGATGGTGAAGATGATGAAAATAGATTCCGGTGTTCGAGTGTGGTTTGGTTGCATTTAATCATACCAAAGTGTTTCTCCATTGATTCTGAGTGTGTTACAACTGTTTGTTCGAGATTTGATCAACAATTTCTGAAAAATTTCACAGAATGTACATCGAAGTGGGTCTTGAAGATGAAATGTGATTTTGATGATATGTTGAGTGTTAGTCTAATCTAATCGTACCAAATCATTTCTCCATTGATTTCTAACAGATTGCAAGTTTTTATTTCGAGTTTTGAGCAAGAAATCAACGAGTTTGAACGAGTTCGCCGGACTTTCGCCGGATTCTGGAAAAGTCGCCGGAAACTTCATAGTTGTCGGACGTTCATTGTTGTCGTACACGTTTTGTCCGACTAGTTCATAATTGTCGTACAAAGCTTGGGTTCAAAGAAGTCGGATGAATCTGTGTTCATAGTTGTTGGATGCCATTGATAACTTGAAGAATAAAGTAAAAGAATAAAAAAATTAATAATTTTTATTTTTCAAACTTGATCACGGATTTGGTCCCTAGGGTTTGTGTCATTACGAAATTAGTCCCTCATGTAAAGACAAAAAAAGAAAGAAGGACGAAAATGCCCTTCAATTTAACGGAGATGTTGGACGACGGTTAGAGGGAGGGACCAACTCATTATAAAATGTCATACGTCGAGTCCTAATCCGTAATAAATGAAATTTAGGGACGATTTTCGTAAAAACCACCAAACCACAGGGACCAAATCCGTAATTTACTCTAAAACAAAACAAAACATGTTCCCTTAAACATGACACCAGTTCTATGGAAATACTTTCGCATCGTTTGGTAAAAAAAAAACTGGCTTTTTTTTCTGGATACATGTTTGGATGACCATAATCTAGCTTATAAGCTATCTTTTTGAAACGCTACTTGAGTAGCTTTTCAGTAGTTTTTTGTGAATATTTCAATATTGTCCTTATTATTATTAACTAACTATTATTATAAATAAATATTAATTTTTTAAATTTAATTATTATTATTAATTAATATTAATTAATATTAACTGAAAATTATTAAATTAACTTGTGATTATACATTGATATTAATTTTTAATTGTTTAGAGTTATTGTTGAACATATAAATTATTTATATATATATATTTTTAATATTAAACAATATATTTTAATTATTAATTGCTATTATCTTTTTAATTACTATTTGATTATCTTTTTTATGTAACGGTTATTTAAAATCATAAGTTAATATATATATTTTTTCTAAATCTTGTTTTAACAAATTCAAAATTTATAGTATATATGTAATAATAAAATTTAAATTCTTTTAATTAACATGTTATATTATTTAATTTTTCTTTACTACATTGATTTTATTAATTAACATATTATATTGCTATAAATTTGTTTTTGTTATATAATTAAATATTATAATTTATAATTTTTTGAATATGTTCTTTTTGGTCATTTTACATGTTCATAAGCTAGTTTTTTCAAACGTGACTTTTTCATCAGCTAGCTTATGAGTCAACAACTAGCTTATCAGCTAGTTTGCCAAACATAACATTTAAGTTTGTATTAAATATATTTATACAGAATATATTAAAATATTAATACTAATATTTTTATGTTAGCACAGTTAATATTTTATAATACTATTTAGATGATATATTAAAATTTACATTGAAGATAACCTAGCTTACCAAAGGATGTATATACGAAAAAAAAACAGTTATTTATATTTTATAAATACATACCAGTGTCGGTCCATTGGCTTTTAGTGCCTGGACGAAATAAGCAAAAAAACTACAAAAATATGCATTTTACTAGGGATAACATAAAAATCTTTGTTCAATTGTGTAAAAGTTTATGTAAATGGAAAGTAGCAGCCATATTGTTAAGACACTATTTGAAATAAGCAAATATTCATTGCTTGCGAATAATTATCTTGAAATCAATCCTCAAACAAGGTTTAAAAAGAGTCATTTTGCAGCAAACTCATATAACCCATTAAAAACTAAATACAAATCAAAGATACATGTGCAGTAGATGCAAAAACAAAAGATAACTTACCAATTTCTTGTATAAACATATTTGATGAAAGCATACATAGAATAAAAGTAATATGTTTTCAAGTGTTATCACAGAGATTTTTCAAAACAAAAACCTTTACAAAATATTAATTGTTGGATTTGATAAATTTTATTTAGTTTTTTATTTTAGTTCAAACAAATATATCGATTATAAATTGGGGACAAAAATCAATGAGTTTTAATAAAATGAAATCAGGAAAGAAATAAATAAAACTTAATTGTGGGCAATTAATAATCAAAATCACGAGTGACCTAATGGTAAGGTTGTTTGTAATAATCTTAGAGGTCTAATGCTCTAATATTGCCTTTAGCATCCTATTGTTTTTTAATGTAGCAAGAACGTCTGCTAAGCCCAATTCGTAAGTTGATACCCCTTGGGTCGTTGCCCAGCTCGCCCAACGTTAGTGTCGGCCTTGATTAGAGATGGTCAAAATATCGGGCTTCACCAAAATCGGGCCTAAATACTATTGATAGGCGGGTTTACACCCCTCCCCCCCTGAACGAACCGCAAGTGTACGGTATCGACTCAAGTAATATGTACGGAAGTACGAGTATCGAACCAAATGAACAAGGTGTTGAGTACCACAATGACCGTATTAATTATTAACTGAACGATCGAATTTGGTTTGAAAGTGATTTTGTAAAAATGATATAGTAAAGCATACGAAAATGTAGGAACAAGACTGGTTATTTGGATTTGAAAAGAAAGAAGATGGAGGGTTGGAGTTTTAATGGATCAAGCACCATGAAATCTAAGCAACTTAATGATGGTTTCAACAATCAATGAATTGTAACAAACTCAACATCATTATACTCTTCCGAGCTACAATGAAATTAACTTGGAAAGAACTGTTAATCTCTCGATCTTGCAATTCATTCAAAGTTAAGGAATTGAGATTTAACCAACAACACCGATGGAATTGGTATATCTCTATCCAATTCCTATCGGTGGCAAATGAATCCGACCTAAATCTTGACTTTTTCTCAAAGGGATACAAGATTGCTGAAATCGTTTAACAATTGATCAGGTTATTAAACGCAGTAAACATAAATTCAAATGCTTCATTCATCTATCAAAATCAAAACCATAAGTCACTCAAAATCCATAGTTTACAACCCAAAAATAATCCAACCGCCAACATGAATGTTTAGCTCATGTTGGGGGTACTAGAAAACAACTGAAAAGCTATAAGAGATGGGAAAACCACCATTGTTCAAGACAAATCTAAGAAAGATAATAAATCACTCCCTAAGAAGAATTCCTCCACTCTCACGTACTCGTTTGTCTTCAATCCCTAGCTTCAATCCGTTTCCTTCGCATTAATCCTCTCAAAAATCTCTATTCGGCTCTCCAAAATCTCCCCTTGCTCAGTCGTTTTGGTCAAAAAAATCAGAAGTGGGTAAAACCTGGCTGTAGTAATGTTTTAAAAAAACTGGGTCTCGACGCCAGCCTTGGCGCGGGTTGGGCCGCGCGGACAATTGCGCCGGACGCTGCCTTTTAATCATGCGCAGATCATGGCGCGGGCAATGGCGCCAGACACTGTTTGGCCAATCTTCAAAATCTCCTCGTTTTCAGCTTCAGAACTCGAATCTGCTCTCTTTGGGTGAAAATATCTGAACCTGCATTTTCTTGACAAAAACCCGTCAAAACCCACTATTTTACTTGAAGACACGCGAAAGCCACTAGATTTGAGATCTAAAATAATGTCGAAAACCGACATTATCAACTATTCACATAAACCGGGATTTCGATGTACCCGGACCGGCCATATTAAGGCCCGTTTAAGCTTTAGTAAAACCGGACCCCGTGTAACCAGGCCTAAACCGGGCCTTAAAAAAATTCTAAATTTACAAATGTTATTCTAATACATTTATAAATACGTAATTGGTTCACTCAAATGTACTTAAAATACATTTTATTATAGTTTCGATTGAACAATACATAAAAAATACGTTGATTGAATATACACTTATGTCTCCCATCTCTAGTTGAAAGCGAGAAATCGAGAATTGTAGGCGAGAACTGTGTTTTTTGCGTTTTGTAACTTGGTATCTTACCCCATACACCAAATATTTTATTTATAGTGTTTAGGGATCCTAAAAGACCAAAAAAAGGTCAAAACTCTTAAAAACGGTAATAATTCCGTTAGAAAAAAACAAAAGAAAACGGCTAGAATTGTAAAAAACCGGTCCGGCTCAAACCGTAAAACATCCAAAAACCATGACAAATTTAAACCTTAAAATTTATCAAAGTTAACCATAATTTCATCCAAACTTTTATACATAAATGGAGAATTAGCTATGAGGGTTCACATATACAATTTGAACTTATCAAAACAACCTGCTAATCTAATCCCAAACCTTAAGATCAGATTATACTAGTTGTTTAGGGCATTCACCAAAACATCCTTGTATAGGCTAACTTCTCCATTTCATCACCAAAAGTTGAATGTCTGATCTCACTCGTCACTCTTCCCGTTATTACTTTCCCGAGCTCGTACCTGGTAAGAAATTTTAATTTGAAAAGATTAGGCTTACGCCTAGTGAGAACATCCATTTTCAAATTAAAACCTTATAAGCTTTGAAAACCAAATGTAAACAAAGCATATAAACAAACCTGATCGTCACCTTTCTTACCGTATACGTAACATCTTTCGATGACGGGAAATATACCCGATTCCATGGATATGACTAACACTAAGTAAGTCATATCATCACGTTCGAGAGCCTACTACGAATCATCACAGATTCTAGATCATTGCTCATGTCCAAGAAATTACAATTTACTTTATGCCTATTTGTTGGAGTAGAAGTAGAGATTACAATTAAACTCATGCCTATCTCTTATCTTCCCATAGAAATCAGGAATTACGATTAACTCACGCCTATTCCAAGATTTCTCGTCACAATACGAAATATGAATTACAATTTACCTTATGCCTATTCCTCATTTCACGTCACAATACAAAATGGGAATTACAATTTACTTTATGCCTATTCCTCATTTTACATAATACAAAATGGGAATTACAATTTACTTTATGCCTATTCCTCATTTCACATCAACGGGAATTACAATTTACTTTATGCCTATTCCACGTTTTCAATAAATGTCAGTGCCTATGGATCCATTACACTTACTAATATATGTGCATATTAACTCAAACACATGACGTCTCATTTCATAATCTAAAATGAGTTATAATGATATCCGTACTTTAAAAATGATTAAGATACTTTTCCTATCATATTGGGAAACACTTAATCATAAAACTTCATTTATTAAGTTATCCGGAACACCTATCCGGTAAACTAATCCGGAACTCAAATAATCCGGTAACATCCGGGATCAAATCCAGTATCTTATCCGGAAATCCAATCCGAAAACCTCAATTCCGGAACCTATCCGGAATTCGGTAAAAACTTCCGGACACTCATCCGGAATCCGATACATTCCGGATCCGGTACATTCCGGATCCGGTACATTCCGGATCCGGTACATTCCGGACAACCCTCCGGAATCCGGAACCATTCCGGTAAACTATCCGGAATCCAGGCCTGTCCTGGAACTCATCTTCCGGACTTCTCAATTTTACCCAGTTCAGTTTAAGTTTCCATTCCAAATCTTTCCAATAAGCTTATATTGATCATTCACATAGATATCAATTTAACAATTTGCTTATTTAACTCAAAATAGATAGATGAACTCACATGGGGTTAAGAACTCGAACACAGACTGCAATTCGAATCGATTCTCGTTCAACTTTTCACACCAATAATCAGAACCTAAACAAAATCAGCTTAATCTGATTATCAATTCCTAAGAGATTGAATTGCATACCATAATTGAACTCTTACCGGAGCAAATTCAGGATTCAGGATATCTCTCTCTCTCAGCCTTCTTTAGAACCAACTCCAAAATCAAATTGAGATATTTTCTCAATCAGAGCCGACTCCAACCTTTAATACATACACATCTTTCAATTAATGACCAAACCAACCTCCAAGTTTCAAATTCCACAATTAACTTAAACTTTGAGTCTATTACAAATTCAACCCCTTCGTCATTCCGTTTAAAATAATACTTCCATTATTTTAAACATTCTTCCCAAAAATAATAGTACATTAACTATGGAAATTTTGAGGTGTTACAAACCGGGCCGGTAACCGGTCTTGGGCCAGCAAAACATCCAAATCACGGTCCGGTCGTATCCAGCAGGCTTGAATCCAGGCTTCAGACGGGCCAGGCTTCAAATACGTCGCGCTTAAACCAGGCCGGTAACCGGTCTCATGCCGGCAAAACATCCAAAATCACAGCCCAGTCGTATCCGACGAGCTCGAATCAGGTCTTCAAACGGGTCGGGATTCGAACCTCCGTCGGGCCGGGCTGGGCTTGGGCCATGTCGTTTTGGCCATCTCTAGCCCTGATACATACATACATTAATGAAACATCCGAAAATCACAACAAATTTAAACCTTAAAACTTATCAGAGTTAACCACAATATCGTCCAAACTTTTATACATAAATGGAGAATTAGTTATGAAGGTTCACGGATTCTAGATTACAGCTCAGTTCCAAGAAATTACAATTATACCTTGCCTATTTCTTGGAATGGAAGTAGAAATAGTAATTATATCTTGCCTATTCCTAATCTCCCAAATGAAAGTGGAAATAGCAATTATACCTTGCCTATTTCACCGTTTTCACTTGTAATGGGAATAGCAATCATCCCTTTCCCATTCCACATCATCAAATATAAACGGGAATAGCAATCATCCCTTGCCCATTCCACATTTATCAAATATAATGCTAGTGCCTATGGATCCATTACACTTCCTAGCATACGTGCATTGTATCAAACCAACCCATATATCAAATCATAACATACCCAAAATCAATTTATAAGTATGTTCATATTGCTAGGATTGAATTTCAATTAATAAAACATTCCCTGTCAAAGTTACCAGGAACTCTTTAGTTACCGAAAACTCAAAAGTACCCGGAACATCAGAAGTTAGCAGACATCAGAATTATCCGGATACCAAGACTGTCCGGACAAGGTGTCGGATCCAGAAACTACCGGAATCCGAGAACAATCCGGAACTAGTATCCGGGAAACTCAAGTTACCGGATACTTTCGTAATACATACCGGAAACACATACAATCCGGATGACGTCCATAAAACCAAAGTAATCCGGGTAACATCCGGAAACCAACTATCCGAGAAGTAATTTGACTGGATACGACCGAGAACAAGTATTTACCGGATACTTTCGGTATTTAACAAGTTACCAGACACTATCAACAGGGTTTTACCGGATACTCAAGACTTACCCGGATACTTCGACCTACGCACCAAAATCTCAACCCAGATCGATAATTATTCCATCCGTCTTATTTTGCAACTAACCATTCATCTCCAATACTTTTAACAATATCATCTTACTACTTAATTTGATGAAAAACATTGATTCAAAGAAAAAGATGACTCACCTGAAAACTCAGTTCTCGAATAGAACTTAACAACCTAACTCCAAATCCTATTTCAGAAGAGACCTGATTCAATTTGCAACTTTGTAAATGGAACTGAAAAACTAAATCAAAGGAGTTCAATCAAATCTTACCAAATCAAAACTGAGGTATCAATTCCTCTCCTTTCCTTTTCCTGCTAGCACAACCTACTTTAGAAACTAAAGTTTTTGAGATAATCTCAATTCACCGACTTCCCACATTTATACACTAGCAATTTACACAACTAACCCCAAAGGTTGAATAATTTCTCCATTTAGCTTAAAACTTGGTCCATTACACTTTTGACCCTTCAATATTAACTCACACACTATGTTTAAAACATCCCCTAATACTTTTAAACGTTCTCCCCAATATGTACAATAATTGTGGAAATTTTTCGAGGTGTTACAAATCTCCCCAACTTGAAAAGGATTTCGTCCCCGAAATCAAAGTTAGGTAAATAAATGAGGATATCTATTCTTCATATCCTCTTCAGCTTCCCAAGTCACGTTAGCACCTCTATGATGTTTCCTCTGTACTTTAACCATGACCACTTCCTTATGTCGTAGCTTCTTTGTCGTTGATAGGGTTATTTTATTAACCCTATTTTAGCCCTGTTTTCCCATAATTTTGAGCTAATTCCCTCGTTTATCACTTTATTTACATTTACTTTTGGTTAATTGCAATAAAAATAAAGATTAGGTACACTATGTATTTAATCACAAAATTACATCATAAAATCACAAAAATAAGTAAATTTTATTTATGTTTTGTAGGTACAAAGATGCGGCCATTTTGAAGTCAAATTTTGGATCCTGAAGAAATGCGGATCACAAAGTGTATTGAGAAGACTTTAACTTTTGGGCCATTTGCGTGCATCGTTTTTGGAACTTGCGGTTTACTAACCATCTTTGGGCCGAACACGTGATACTTCTCGGGCTTATTTTGGAAGCTTCGATGGGCCAATCTTTTGGCAGCTTTTGGGCCGATTTTGATGGCCAATTCTATGGACTCCTCCATGGACCGGTATTTTGGGCTAACATTCTTGGGCCGATTTGTTAGCTTATCCATGGCCCCCCAATTTGGTTATATTGTTCACCAATATGTAGATTACTATAAATACATGTATTAGGGTGTTGTATAAGGTGTGTTTGGGGTTTTAGAGCTAAGACACATTTTGATACTTGGTTACTTGTTTGCATGATGGTTCGGTTTTGAAGCTCCGAGAACTTCCCTTCGTGAGCCGACAGCTCACGGGTTTTGTACCTTAACACTTTGGTTTGCATCATTAATCCTAATCTACTTTTAGTGTTAACTCATTTAAATAATTGCTTGTTATAACTTGTATTTCACAACTCTTAATTAACCTTTAATTCGTAAACTCATTTTTCTGACTAAACTTGTTTTCAAATCGTGTTATTACTTAATCTTTCATCAAACAACTCACGGTTCTCTTTCTTTCTTTTATTCTCAACTTTTGATAAAACTTAGTTCTCGCGTAATCTCATTTGCAATATAAGCCGGAAGTCTGAATTAATCACTTTGGATTCCCAAGTAAAATTGGTTCACGGTTTGGTAAGTGATTTCACAAAAGTTCCACTTTTTCTCGTCTCAAACTCAAGTTATACTTAGATTTTCATAATTCTTCCATTAACAAACTCGCTAGGAAATCATCACGAATTCTTAGTTCTAAAATCAATGTTTAAACTTTTTGTCAACTTTGTAGCAACTAGAATCTCATGTTTTAAAAGTCACTCTATAATTGCCATGTTCATTTAAAATTAGTAATTTCTTTCAACGGTTTGGTAACTGTGCAACAAGTCACGACGTTCCACTCAAGTAAGTTTAATTTTGTTAACGCATTGTCCATCTTCGTTATTTGTTTTAAATCTCGTACATCTTTTATAATTGGAAACAGAACGATGATGGGCTAATCGTCTTAGTTCGGGGTATAAAGTGAAAATTGGGACCGAGACCAATTAAAGGATAAAAAGGTGTATCGTACGGTATGATTGTCTGACGTTATTTAAATCAAGGTTATATTTTGTGGTGGATCACAATTGACCAACTGACAACTGGTCCGTTGTATCATAAAATATTCGACACTTGAGATAACTGAGGAATATTGTCTCGTCTTTTTATCTAATTATTAATCGAATCCCAATGGACCTTTATACCCTGTGCTTTCCTCTTATAATTGTTAATTTTCATTAGTTTCTAATCACAAACCTCCAACAAAATATTACCTTCGAATTCGCCATCTGAAACCTGCTTTTACAAATTGGACTTTAAAGATAAACTTTTCCACGCTTTCCTGTGGGATCGATATTCGGTACTTTATACCATTATTACTTGTTATAAGACGATAATAGACTAAGATGTATACTTGCGTCATGGTTTATTTATGAACGGTTTTACAGGGTACATTAACTCAAACAACAGTCGTCCTTTCTAAAATTGCTTCTGGTTCCTCCACGCAACGACTCTTCTCATTCACTCTTATTTCAGTAAGTGGTATAGCATTTTCCTCTTCGGCTAAGCATTTCCGAAGATAGCAGACATGGAATGTATTATGGATTCCTTCCAATTCAAGTGCAAGATCCAACTGATACGCTTGAAGTCCAACTCTTTTAGTTATAGTGAAAGGTCCAAGAAAACGAGGACTCAACTTTTCACGTTTTCCAAATCTTATGATACCCTTCCACTGCGATACTTTTAACATCACCTGCTCCCCAACTTGAATTCGCCATCTGAAACCTGCTTTTACAAATTGGACTTTAAAGAGAAACTTTTCCATGCTTCCCTGTGGGATCGATATTCGGTACTTTGTACCATTATTACTTGTTATGTTGTGATAATAGACTAAGATGTATACTTGCGCCATGGTTTATTTATGAACGTTTTTACAGGGTACATCAACTCAAACAACAGGTTTTTGGCGCCGTTGCCGGGGAAGCAAGCCAGAAGTTTTTCTTTTTATAAGTAAAATTTTTAAAAGCAAGTTTTTCTACCACAATTTTGAGAAAAATAAAATAAAAATAAAATAATATCTTTATTTTAATTTTAGTGTATGCCAAGATTGTCTCACAGTGAAATTTTCTAACTTGATCCCGACATTGAAAGAACTTTTAGACAACGAAGAAGAATTCAAAGAGCTAATTTAGTCTTAAATTCTCCCGAGATGTTTGATTGCGAATCTTTGTCAGATAACGAGGAAGTTCCCCCGTTTGGTCCTAATGGGCGACCTAATAATGATGGAAATCCAGAAAACCCGCCAATAATAAATAACCTTGATGATGAGGAACAAAACATTTTTTGGTTAGCTAATTCAAAGGATGGTGGTATTATGTCTTATGCAGTTCCTGTTTTAACTCAGTTACATTCAGGAATTCTTAAACCAACATTGCAAACCCTCCATTTTGAATTAAAACCAATAATGTTTCATATGTTACAAACTAACGGCCAGTACGCTGGTTTGGCATCTGAAGATCCTCATTCTCATTTAAGGTCCTTCATGGAAATTACAGACCCTTTTAAGCTTCCAGGTGTAGAAGACGATGCACTATAATTAAAACTTTTCTCATACTCTTTAAGAGACAGTGCACAGTATTTGTACAACTCATTGAAGCCAGATTCTATAATTACCTGGGCCCAAATGGCGGAGAAAATTTTTAAAAAATATTTTCCACCCACGAGGAATGCTAAGTCCAGAAATGAAATTTGCACTTTTAAACAAATGGACGATGAGGCAGTTCCTGATGCATGGGATAGGTACAAGGAGCTTTTGAGAAAATGTCCTCATCATGGCATTCCGTAGTGCATTCAGTTAGAGACGTTTTACTGTAGTTTAAATATTACTGCAAAACAAATGTTCGACGCTACTGCAAACAGATCTTTCACATCTTGTACCTATAATGAGGGATATGATATTCTTGAAAGAATTTCTAACAACAATGGTCAGTGGGCTGATCCACGTGCATTACCACCTAGAAAGACAACAGGAGGAGCACAAGATCCTGATGCATATGCATTGATATCTACACAGCTGAATGACATGGCATCTTTGATTAGAAATCTTAATGTTGTGTCAGTCAACCCTGTTATGCCCCCTCCTACTGTTCAATCTATATAGTGCACATACTGTGGTGATGGCCACAATTTTGAACATTATCCAGGAAATCCTGAGCGTATCAGCTATTTTGGTAATAATAATAATAATAATAATAATAATAATAACAACAACAACAACAACAATAACAAGGGAGGACCCTTCATTCAGACTTACAACCCTGAGTGGAGGAACCATCCTAATTTTTCATGGCATAGTCCTGCACTAAATCCACCACCACCTAAATTGCAAGGTCAAACCCAACAATTTTATCACAGACCTCAAAACAACCAGCACATGAATTCTCAAAATAATCAACATGCTTTTCAACAAAAGTCAAACCACCATGCTGAATCATCTACTTCCTTGGAAGCAATGATGAAGGGATTTATATCCCAAACTCAAGCATGCATTAAAAATCTGGAGACCCAAGTGGGTTAAATGGCTTTAGAAATAAGAAAACGTCCTTCCGGTTCTCTACCAAGTGATACAGAGATACCCCTGAGAATTGGAAAAGAGCATGTAAAAGCTGTAACTTTGAGGAGTGGTAGGGATTTACCAGAAAACATACAAAAAGATTTAATAAAGCCAGCCAAAGAAAAACCAGAAAAGAAAAACACAGTTTTAGACTCTGCTAAGTCCAATGGAATTATTGGGCCAGAAAACACTGTTGGGACCATTAACACCACTGCCATTACCACAATCCCACTGTTAATCCCTAAAGAACCCAAGAAAGATCAAAAGACCACATACAAGCCTGTTGTGGATGTGTCACAAATTGGTGACAGTCCCAAAGTTCCTGGTGAAATTAAGATAGACAAAACCTCACCACCAGTTCCAGCACCTACTCTTTAAAAGACTACATCTCCTACTACAGTTCCTCTCTATATTCCTTATCCCCAAAGGATGAGGAATGAGAGAGATGAACTGCAATTCAAAAAGTTTTTAGATGTCTTTAAACAGTTGCATATCAACATACCTTTGGTAGAAGCCATTGAACAAATGCCAAGTTATGCAAAAAATTTAAAAGACATTTTAAGTAAAACGAAAAAATTGAATGAGTATGAGACTGTAGCTCTGACTGAAGGTTGTAGTGCTATGTTATCTAATAGGATCCCTCCAAAAATGAAAGATCCTGGAAGTTTTACCATCCCATGTTCCATAGGAGGTAAAGAAGTAGGACAAGCTTTATGTGACTTAGGTGCCAGCGTGAACCTTATGCATTTATCTGTTTTCAACACCCTAGGCATAGGTGAAGCTAGACCCACAACTGTATCTCTCTTATTAGCTGACAAGTCCATAGCTTGGCCTAAAGGTAAAATTGAGGATGTCCTAGTCCAGGTTGATAAGTTTATTTTCCATGCAGATTTTATCATCTTAGACTTTGAAGCTGACAAAGACATTCCTATCATTTTAGGAAGGCCTTTCCTAGCCACTGGAGGAACTCTGATAGATGTCCAAAAGGGTGAACTCACAATGAGAGTTCAAGACCAACAAGTGACTTTTAATGTGTTGGATTCCCTTAAGTATCCTGAAGAGAGAGGAATGTTCTACCTTAAGTTTGATTGAATCTTGGTGTCTAGACCAAAATTTTGGGGAGGGGATGGAAATGGATGAATCTGATAGTGATGAAGATACAGTAGAGTTTGATGATTTAGAAGACATACAGATCATCTCTGATGTTGAAGTTTTAGAAAATAAGGACAAGAAAACTCTTGTGCTTTCCTTAAAATGTGCTCCAGACTTAGAGTTAACGCAACTTCCCTCACATTTGAAATATGCCTTTTTAGGAGATCCAGGGAAGCTGCCAGGCATTATTTCGTCATCCTTAGAATCTGACCAGGAGGAAAAATTGGTGAACATGTTGAAACAACACACCAAAGCCATAGGATGGACCATTGCTGATTTGAAGGGCATAAGCCCTACTATTTGTCAACATAAAATCATTTTAGAAAACAAAGATTTTACCTCAGTTGAGCCTTAAAGAAGACTCAACCCAATGATGAAAGAGGTTGTTAAAAAGGAAATTTTAAAATGGTTGGATGCTGGCATAATTTATCCTATTGCTAGTAGTACTTGTGTCAGTCCTGTGCAATGTGTACCCAAAAAGGGTGGAGTTACTGTGGTAAAATGAGAAGAATGAACTTATACCTACTAGACTAGTGTCAGGATGGAGGATATGTATGGACTATAGGAAAATTAACCAGGCTACCCAGAAAGACCATTTCCCATTACCCTTCATTGACAAGATGTTACACAGACTAGCAGGAAAGGAGTTTTGTTGTTTCTTAGACGGTTACTCCAGTTACAATTAAATTGCCATTGCACCTGAAGATCAGGAGAAAACCACTTTCACCTGCCCTTGTGGCACTTTTACCTTTAGAAGAATGCCTTTTGGACTTTGTAATGCACCTGCCACTTTTCAAAGATGTATGATGTCTATTTTCTCAGATATGCTTGAACAGTCCACGAAAATCTTCATGGTTGATTTTTCATTTTACGGGACATCATATGATCTGTATTTACAAAACCTTGAAAACAGTCTTAAAAGATGTGAAGAAACAGATTTGGTTTTAAACTGGGAGAAATTCCACTTTATGGTTAAAGAGGGCATTGTGTTAGGTCATCTCATTTCTAATACAGGTATTGAGGTTGATAAGGCCAAATTAGAGGTAATTGAAAAATTACCTGAACCAACCACTGTTAAAGGAATCAGAAGTTTCTTTGGACATGTAGGTTTTTACAGGAGGTTTTTCAAAGATTTTTCTAAAATATCCAAACCTCTGTGTTCCCTATTACAGCATGACCATACTTTTAACTTTGATGAAGATTGTAAAAAAGCTTTTAAAAATTTGAAAGAACCGTTGGTCACTGCTCCTGTAATAGTGACTCCTGATTGGTCTTTACCTTTTGAAATAATGAGTGATGCTAGTGACTGGGCTGTAGGAGCCGTTCTATGTCAAAGAGAGAATAAAGTTTTTCACTCTATTTACCATGCTAGTAAAACTCTCAATGAGGGTCAAATCAATTACACCACTACTGAAAAAGATTTATTAGCTGTGGTTTTTGCTTTTGAAAAATTCAGATCATATTTGATGGGTGCCAAAGTGATTGTGCATACTGATCATGCAGCCATCAAATATCTTATTTCTAAAAAATATGCAAAACCTAGGCTAATAAGGTGTGTCTTGTTATTACAAGAATTTGATGAAGGGTGTAAACAATCAAGTGGATGACCACTTGTCAAGACTGAAAAAACAAGGAAACAATGAACACACTAATGATATAAGTGATGTTTTTCCAGATGAAAGGGTCTTAGCTGTGCAACATATTGCAACACCATGGTTTGCAGATATTGTTAATTATTTAGCATGTAGGATCATTCCCAAGGAATTCAATAAACATTAAAGAAAGAAACTCATATTGGATTCCAAGAAGTTTCTTTGGGATGATCCATTTTTGTTTAAGATTTGTGCAGATCAGATGATCAGAAGGTGCATCCCTAAAGAAGAAGTGGCATCTGTCCTATATCACTGTGATACAGGTCCCTGTGGAGGACACTTTGGAGGAAGCAGAACAGCCGCAAAGGTATTACAATCTGGTTTGTACTGGCCTACCCTAAATAATGATGTCTACAACTTTGCAAAAAATTGTAATGAGTGTCAAAGAAGTGGAAATATTTCTCAAATGAATGAAATGCCTTTAAATGGGACTTTAGAAGTAGAATTATTTGACGTTTGGGGCATTGACTTTATAGGACCATTTCCACTGTCAAATAACTGTGCCTACATCCTGGTAGCTGTTGACTATGTGTCTAAATGGGTGGAGGCTATGGCTTGTCACTTTGATGATGCTAAGACAATGGTCAAATTTCTCCAAAAACACATATTCACTAGATTTGGCACACCCCGTGCCTTGATTAGTGATGAGTGCACCCATTTCATCAACAACCTGTTAGAGGAAGTCCTGAAAAAATACAACATCCAGCATAGGGTGGCTACTGCTTATCACCCTCAAACCAATGGTTTGGTTGAGTTATCCAACATGTAAATCAAAGGAATCTTAGCCAAGGTAGTCAAGCCGCATAGAAAAGACTGGGCATCCAAACTGGACGATGCCTTGTGGGCCTACCGGACCGCTTACAAAACCTATATTGGTATGTCCCCATATAAACTTGTTTTTGGGAAAGCCTGTCACTTGCTTGTAGAATTAGAGCATAAGGCCTATTGGGCCATAAAGGAACTCAACATAAGTTTGGATGAGGCAGGAAAAAGAAGAACTTTGCAACTTTGTGAGTTAGAGAAACATAGGAATTTTTCCTACGAAAATGCCAAACTTTATAAAGAAACTACAAAGAAATGGCATGATAAGAAAATCAGTCCAAAAGAGTTCTTTGCATGACAACAGGTCCTACTGTTCAACTCCAGACTCAGGTTATTTCTAGGATAACTAAACTCTAGATGGACCGGACCATTTCAGATTGCAAAAGTATACCCTTATGGTGTAATTGAATTACTTGACCCAGAAAAAGGAACTACTTTTATAGTAAACGGTCAAAGGGTGAAGCCTTTTCTCGAACCATCAACAATCACACAACAACCTATGGAGGTTGTCCATTTCCTAGAGTAACAAAAAGAGATTAATAATTCTTGGGCCTTTTACCCAAGAAAAGAAAGAAAAAAAATGTAATATATATATATATATATATACACATAGGTAGTAATATATGTATGTAAATATGTGATTTTTAAAATCCGCAACCTGGACCATCGAGAAATCTAAATTTTCAGCGATTCAATCAAGTTTTCAGCAGGCCGAACTGAAATCTCAGTGATCCAATTCGACTTCTCAGCGCGCCGAATCGATTTTCATTTCAGTGGCCCTGATCAAATTCTCAGGGACCCACTTCGAGTTATCAGCAACCCTGATCAAATTTTCAGCGGCTTGATCAATTTCTCAGCGGCTGATCAACTTCTCGGTGGACTGATCTCTTCTCAGCAATTTGATCAACCTCTCAGCGACCCACTTCGAGACCACTTGAATGCAATTTCTCAGCGGTCCACTGAGTTATCAGCGGCCGAAATCTAAGTCTCAGAGATCTAAATCTCAGAGGCCTGAAATCACATTCTTAGCGCCCCAAAGCTAATTCTCAAAGCCCTGATCAACTTCTCAGCGACTGAATTCAATTTTGAACCATATTCAAAATTTTCAGCGACAAAAAAAAAATCTTTCTCAGCAGTCCATATCAAATTAAAGATCAATTTGGGCTGACTATGTGTTTTGGGCTTATGCATCTATAGTACCAGGTTAGGCTAAATTTTCTCTTAAACAATGAAATGGGCCAAGAATCTATTCGGCCCAATTTCCTAAATTCTAAAACTAAAATCTTTGTAATCTAATTACATTAACTATACTAGTTTAGTTTTAGAAATTATGTTGATTTTCAAATCAAACAGTACATTTGGCATAGCATTTAATGCTATGTACTTGATGCATGAAACATAAGAAAAACAAACACACACAACTCTTCATCTCTTTGCTTCTCTCTCGATCGCCAGAAAATCCACCTGCCACCGCCGGATTTTGCTGTCACTTCAATCGATCACCTTTCTCTTCTCCTTTCGATGTTAGCTTCTTCCTTCTCCTTCTTGACATCTCATCCCCCTCGCTATAAAACTCCCAACTTTTCGGTTCTCCATGGCTAAAACGAGAAGCCATTCAATCACTCCAAAACCCCCTTTTCGTTATACTACCAAGAGCCAAACACTCAAATCGAAGCTCTCGATGAACATCAAGGAGGAAGAAATCATAGTCGACCACCGTTCCAAAACTCCGACCACCAGTTCCACTGCCGGAAGGTCACCACAAACAACACTAGACGCACTTGCGACTGCAGCTGAAAGGTTTATCCAAGACTCATCATTTTCTATCACCAAACCCACCGATAATCACTCATCATCGGCGAAGATGGAGCAAAACCAAAGGCTCTCAACTCAAACTTTTCAGGAATGGGGACTTCAACTCCTAGAGTAAATGACCATCAAATAAGAGTAGATCAAACCTACCTTGCCACTGATCGATTTATTCAAAGGTATGAGCCTCAACCAATGTATCTCAGACCTAGCCTACGACCTACTTTACCACCACCACCGGGATACCCTCACCCACATTTTCTCCCAAGAAATGTCCGGCCACAAAACCCTAAACCTAATATGCCTTGTGATGTTGTTTTAAACTTACAAGGTGAAACACCCTAAAAACGGAGCCAATTTAAACCTTGAAATTTCCACCAGTTATGATCAAAACTTTCAAACTTATATAACCTGAGGATCAAATGTAAGGTTTTTATATACAACTGACATTACTTAAATAACTTATTGATCTAATCACCTCATAATAATCAGATTAATCGAATTATCTAAACAACTGTCCCAAGGACTTCAAAGAATAACTAGATCCTTTGTTATCTCTAAGTCTGAATCTCTCCAAAAGTTCTCTTCTCTCGTTCCCGCTACTTCCCGGAGCTTGTACCTGGTAGGAAGATTCAACTTGAAACATTAGGCTTTCGCCTAGTGAGAATACTCAAATCAAAATAAAATTTAATAATTAAAACATGAACAGATAACTCAAACCTGTTCTCACCCATCTTACCGTACGACAACTCCTTTCCAAATCGGGGAATCTACCCCACTCCCATTCCTACAACTAACTCATTTAATTGTAACAACAAAATAAGAGTTAACTCTGAATCACTCCAGATTCACAATCAAAATTTACACACAAGAAATTACAAGTCAAAACTTTCCTATTTCTTAATCAGGAAGGAGAGATTACAAATTACTTTATGCCTATCTCTAATCTTCCTCTCATCACTGGGAAATCTCCGATCTTCCATAAATCGAAATGGGAATTACAAATCAAAATCTGCCTATTCCACATTCCACCTCTGCATCAATGGTCCCAATGGGATTATAATATCGCGATACTCAATCGGGACTCACGATGGTTCGAGGTTCACCCAATTACTAAAATTACACCCCTTTGGTCTATGGCGAGTAATCGGTTCCCATCATACCGTACCCAAGTGCCCTCGGTGACCGGATGCCTATTTTAGTAAAAGCACATAATCACATAATATAATACAATCGATACTACTATATGCGTCCAGCATAGGATGTATCATTTCTATGAATATATTCTATATATAAAATAAAGAATATTATTACTCCACATCTCAATCTCTTTATTACCCCTTCTCTGAAATCTGATATGAGGATCATCATCTCAATAGTTATTTATATTTTCGAACTCATAGATAGGCCTTTATAATATATCTCAATTTGGCTTCTCAATCACACTTAGAGTTCATAATCATCTAACATATTGCATATAACAGATAATCCTGCTCATTATAAGGAATATGAATAATTCCTGTTCATCAACTTCTTAACTATCCCCTCATAGTAATTTAACACGAGAGTTAATATATATATCAGTTGTTAATCTATATTTTTGAACTCATGGATGGATCTTTATAGTTTATCTCAATAAAGCTTCAAATCATATTTAGAGTTCATAACCATATAACAAAATGCATATAGTAGATAATCCATCTTAGCATATAAGAATAATAATAAATATTAGCTCATCAACTTTATAGCTAACTCATCATAGAAGTTTTAGCATGAAAATCAACATAACACAACTTTTAATTGCTCTCTTGGCTTATCTCGGATTTTAATCAAGTCCATATAAAACATATTCATGCATACATATAAAACGTCTAATCCAATATTAATTACTGAATTTTAAAGAGAGTTGAATAAACTCACTTGCTGCGTTATCACTCCTTTTAGTCCTTTTTAACTCGTAAGGCTCCTTTCTTCACTACCACAGCTTACTGTACTATTCAGTTTACATATACTGATATTAACTTTCCAAAACAGAACCATCTATAACTGAGAATCCTTAATTTCTAAAATTTACATCTCAAGTCGCAACGAACTGAAGTCGCAGTCCACTGTTGCGATTCCATTTCCAAATCGCAACCAACTGTTGCGATTCCACCCCAAGTCGCAACTCACCATTGCGATTCCACCTCAAGTCGCAGTCCACGGTTGCGACTACAGTACCAAGTCGCAATCAACGGTTGCGACTCCAACTCCAAGTCGCAACGGTCTGTTGCGACTCCACTACCAAGTCGCAACTGTCCACTGCGACAACTATGAATGTCGCAACTCAAGGTTGCGACTTTGATGATGTTCATCCAAGTCTCAGTCCACTCTGTTCAATTTTAAACCCAGAATTTGCAGTTTTACTCTATGTTTGTTTATGCCAATTTGCAGATATGTTTAATACACTTATCTTAACATATCCTAAAACTCAGATTCTTATAATCATCACAATTTACCCAAAACCCATCAAAATCTTTCTAAGAACACTTTTACTACTAAAATGAAGAATTTAAATGAAATGCTTACCTTATGATTCTTCAAACCAACAACAGATTGAATGATTTCTGCTATTCCTTCTCCTTCTCTTTGCTCAATTCCTCTATCTCAATCTCTCTCTCGGTTTCTCTTCTCAAACCGTAACACACACACACCAAGTCACATACTCCCACACTTAGTCACACATTTAGCCTATATTGACTAAGGGTTTGACACCTCAACCCTTCTATACACATGAGTCATAATGCTATTTACCAATTGAACCCTCATCTTTAAAAGAATGACACTACAACCCTCAAATCAGAAATCTATTAAATCAACACTTTTAAACAATTTCCAACTTAACCCCAAGTTAATTTATAATTCACAAAATAATACAACGGAAATTCGGGATGTTACAATACTCCCCAACTTGAAAATGATTTCGTCCCCGAAATCAAAGCTAGGTAAACAAATGATGCTACCTACTTCTCATACTCTCTTTGGACTCTAGAGTTACATTAGTACCTCTATGGTGTTTCCACTGTACTTTCAACATAGCTGTCTCATTACCACTACGTAGCTTTCTAACTGATCTTTCCGAAAATTTTCCTCTAGTTCTTCCACACCGCATCATCATTACAACTCACTCTCCAGGCCTCAAAATAACACTAACATGTACTACCTAAATACGTACACTATAAATTAAGCATACATGTTACTATTAAATACTTCAACAACCACGGCAGTCCATTATTACTTCCATGACTTACACATTTCTTCAATATAGAATGCTATTACTCCCTTACATCACTATCTCATCGTACAACCCCAATACAACCACACACCAAAGTATTGAACATCAGAAGTAATAACTCTTATTGAACTTTGCAATGTAATTACATTTTTAAATCCAATCTCTCTATCCTTGTTTCCCCACGTTAGTATGGAATACTATTTTTTTCAAGTTTTAACTGTCTCTTTCCCCCAACTTTCCACATACCGATAGTATTTTCTCCTTACAAAACATAATTAAACAATTTCACCAAGATCTCTAACTTCAAATATTCAACCAAGTTATTTTGAAATGACATTACCGATCGAAGTTATTACCATTCTTAGATCTTTAACTAATAATTTCTCGTACAATTCTTTCACACACAAGGAGCAATTTATATTCCTTAACAATCTTGCCTTCGCTACACCACATTGACCTACATACTCATCATCTTTATTAAACTTCCAGTGATTCAAATTACAACTTAACTGGCAACTCATACCATCAAATTTCTTTGGATAAACACTCACCACTGCTCCGACATTCTATTTTAATATAAGCCATATTACCCAGTTATCTTACAAACCACATGTTTTATCAACTTTTATTAACGATTAATACTTTCCAACCGGAATTCCCAAAACTTCCATTCGGATACTTCCTCTTTCTAATATCACGTCTCATACTAGATGACACATGCATCTTGGCAATTAATGCCACTACTCGTTCATACATTCTCCACCCATAACATTTACCACAGACCATGTCTCTCATAGTCATTCGTACATATTTAATTTTACAATCCCATTTTCTCGTCTAAATACACGGGTCTATACCACTAAATATCTCCTCCCCAACTTTAGTTGAACTACCACTCACAATTTTCTAATTAATCTTGAACTTATTCGTTCTTACTAGCTCTTTGTGATTCCAATATGTTGCATAGACAAAGTACAATTCCTCACAGATCAACACAATCTATACACCCCCCTTTGTTCATCTCTAGTATTTCGTCTTTTATAAAACTTCCACATCGTAAGTAAACACTTATCTGAAAGCAACAGTCCTTCACTGTACTAACAATCCCACAAGGTGATCCTTTAACTTTTAAACTTTTGATTTAAACTTAACATTCATACATGATCCCAAAAAGGATAACCAATGCATTCACGTTATATAAACTTAAATTTTCAATACCGATTATGAAAGTTCAACCCCAAGCCTACGCCAAGCTTATCAAATCGATTCAAAGTTCTTAAGACTTAACTGAATCCAAAACCGAGTCATCTACTCAAAGGATTTAAAGATTATTTATCAATATCAACTCCTGCAAATAAATACATCTAACTCACATTATGCAACATACGCTCCGAGATGTGATAATCTTACGACCCCTTCATTGCTACTTTCCCAATGAAATCAAATCATTTGCAAGTACACGCAACTCTTTTCATACTCCACAATGTATATAATCTGCCCAGGTTCATTAGTTCCAAAGATACTAAGTAAAATATCAAACAGTCTTTACACCTATGACCAACACTTAAACTGTCACCGGTTCAAATACAATGCAGTTAAGCATACAACACATCCAATACTCCATCTCGAATCATTAATCTGACAAATATTCAAAAGACTCATTTGAATATAAACCAGGCCTTTAAGGCCAAAACAAACACTTGATTAAACACATGTCACTCACACGGTTACGTAAACCAAAATTCCTCTTTACTCGAGATCTTAACCTTATTAATCCTTTAATTTGGCCATTGACTTCAAAAGAAAAGTTTATCACTCTCAAAACCTTCACATTTTCAAAATGTAACACGACAAAATTTATTATACAACCACAAAATACCAAAAACATGCTTCGACCACATAACTTTCACTTAGGTTATAATTAATCAAACTAAAAATTCCCCCAATTGTGTCACACACACTAATATCCACTTTGCGCATACCTTCTGCATAACAACATACCGGTATCGCTCACGGTTTTGCTACTACCCGCACGGCATAGGCGGAACGCATTCAGACCGCACCCAGTGACACACAAAAGGCCTCGTACACCTTACAACTCTCGCCTTCAAAGTCAAAACTTGACATCTCAATACTTCCTTAACCCTGAACCTAATTCTTCCTCCAGACATGCCCGACACTCGGCAATTGTATTACTAATCACCGAACAAAGATACAGACCCTCGTATTGATGTTACTAAAGTTTACTTTCGACTTTCTCATTGTTCATCTCTCATTTGAATATAATTACCAAAACCACAAACTTTCTCCCAAGGTTTATCCCACACCTCTCCAATCTTGGAGTTCTTTCTTAGCTTAAAGCGTAATACTCTACGATCTAGCGAGTTTTCATGCATGATAATATAATAAATAACTCAATCCACACTTTTCTCATTTAAATAAATAACAATCGAAACAACGTGAGCACACACGCCCCAATCATTTTCATAACTCCCATGTACTACACAACGATCTCAAAACCGTTTGTCTACAAATTTCCGTAACACTCAATCTTTCTCAACCCAAAAATATTGTTACAACAGTAATATCTTAAATGAAAATCTTTTCATACGACAAAAGTTTAAAATTTATTGTCACAGAACAAACTAATCGTTTCTCACACTCATTTATATGATATCATCAAATCAATACCTTTGTTGGTTATAAAAAGTTTATTGATCAACACTTTCTTGACCTATTTACTATCATACAACTTTTTATATAAAATAAGAAGTATTTTGCAAGTTGCTAAGCCCCAAAATTTCGTTAGGTAGCGAAATTGAAATTACCCTTTTTCTTTAAAAAAATACTTGCACATACTAATTCATCCTTGAATAAAACTGTTATTTATGCATTTGATTTGAAATCAAGAAAACTCATGTAACACACACTAAAACATCATGCACAAATTTTACTCGCAATGAAGGCTATTTACTCAAACAAGGTCAATCGTTTTACTTACATAACTTATCATTGACACTTTACTTTCGACCCGAAATCGCCCTCTCGGCCTTATAATAATTGCTACATCTGCATTCCATGGCTCCCATACTCAACCATGTCATACTAATTCTGTATTAACCAATCATCTCATACTCTATCTCTGCACCTATCAAATCACCTATTAAAGATTGCTTTGGCAGACTTTCATGAGTCCCACCAATTTCCAGGTTGTCCTTCAAAACCCCAATCATATACTGCTCTGTCCTTTAAAGGACCTTGGTGATAAATTCACCATCACTTTACTATAACTTATAGAGATAACCATGCGAAATGATTATGCACCTACATACATACAACAACGTACTTTACCGATCGTTAGTCACTGTAACAATTCAGAAATAGACATGCTCGTGTAACAATGTATTCATAATAACAGTAGCTAATTGTAATTGTGAACATATCATACAGGAGAATCCCCATTATCATTGTCATAGCACTAATTTCACGTATTTCCGTTAACTCTAAGACTATCCCGTCTTAACACTTCTACCCATATCTCACATATCATAACCTACTACGTCTCAGCTTAAGTCTAAGTATCTCATCAGCATACTTAGTTCGCTTAAACTAGTGCTCTGATACCATACTGAAACACCCTAAAAACGGAGTCAATTTAAACCTTGAAATTTCCACCAATTATGATCAAAACTTTCAAACTTATATAACCTGAGGATCAAATGTAAGGTTTTTATATACAACTGACATTACTTAAATAACTTATTGATCTAATCACCTCATAATAATCAGATTAATCGAATTATCTAAACAACTGTCCCAAGGACTTCAAAGAATAACTAGATCCTTTGTTATCTCTAAGTCTGAATCTCTCCAAAAGTTCTCTTCTCTCGTTCCCGCTACTTCCCGGAGCTTGTACCTGGTAGGAAGATTCAACTTGAAACATTAGGCTTTCGCCTAGTGAGAATACTCAAATCAAAATAAAATTTAATAATTAAAACATGAACAGATAACTCAAACCTGTTCTCACCCATCTTACCGTATGACAACTCCTTTCCAAATCGGGGAATCTACCCCACTCCCATTCCTACGACTAACTCATTTAATTGTAACAACAAAATAAGAGTTAACTCTGAATCACTCCAGATTCACAATCAAAATTTACACACAAGAAATTACAAGTCAAAACTTGCCTATTTCTTAATCAGGAAGGAGAGATTACAAATTACTTTATGCCTATCTCTAATCTTCCTCTCATCACTGGGAAATCTCCGATCTTCCCGATAATAATGGAAATCTCTGATCTTCCATAAATCGAAATGGGAATTACAAATCAAAATCTGTCTATTCCACATTCCACCTCTGCATCAATGGTCCCAATGGGATTATAATATCGCGATACTCAATCGGGACTCACGATGGTTCGAGGTTCACCCAATTACTAAAATTACACCCCTTTGGTCTATGGCGAGTAATCGGTTCCCATCATACCGTACCCAAGTGCCCTCGGTGACCGGATGCCTATTTTAGTAAAAGCACATAATCACATAATATAATACAATCGATACTACTATATGCGTCCAACATAGGATGTATCATTTCTCTGAATATATTCTATATATAAAATAAAGAATATTATTACTCCACATCTCAATCTCTTTATTACCCCTTCTCTGAAATCTGATATGAGGATCATCATCTCAATAGTTATTTATATTTTCGAACTCATAGATAGGCCTTTATAATATATCTCAATTTGGCTTCTCAATCACACTTAGAGTTCATAATCATCTAACATATTGCATATAACAGATAATCCTGCTCATTATAAGGAATATGAATAATTCCTGTTCATCAACTTCTTAACTATCCCCTCATAGTAATTTAACACGAGAGTTAATATATATATCAGTTGTTAATCTATATTTTTGAACTCATGGATGGATCTTTATAGTTTATCTCAATAAAGCTTCAAATCATATTTAGAGTTCATAACCATATAACAAAATGCATATAGTAGATAATCCATCTTAGCATATAAGAATAATAATAAATATTAGCTCATCAACTTTATAGCTAACTCATCATAGAAGTTTTAGCATGAAAATCAACATAGCACAACTTTTAATTGCTCTCTTGGCTTATCTCGGATTTTAATCAAGTCCATATAAAACATATTCATGCATACATATAAAACGTCTAATCCAATATTAATTACCGAATTTTAAAGAGAGTTGAATAAACTCACTTGCTGCGTTATCACTCCTTTTAGTCCTTTTTAACTCGTAAGGCTCCTTTCTTCACTACCACAACTTACTGTATTATTCAGTTTACATATACTGATATTAACTTTCCAAAACAGAACCATCTATAACTGAGAATCCTTAATTTCTAAAATTTACATCTCAAGTCGCAACGAACTGAAGTCGCAGTCCACTGTTGCGATTCCATTTCCAAATCGCAACCAACTGTTGCGATTCCACCCCAAGTCGCAACTCACCATTGCGATTCCACCTCAAGTCGCAGTCCACGGTTGCGACTACAGTACCAAGTCGCAATCAACGGTTGCGACTCCAACTCCAAGTCGCAACGGTCTGTTGCGACTCCACTACCAAGTCGCAACTGTCCACTGCGACAACTATGAATGTCGCAACTCAAGGTTGCGACTTCGATGATGTTCATCCAAGTCTCAGTCCACTCTGTTCAATTTTAAACCCAGAATTTGCAGTTTTACTCTATGTTTGTTTATGCTAATTTGCAGATATGTTTAATACACTTATCTTAACATATCCTAAAACTCAGATTCTTATAATCATCACAATTTACCCAAAACCCATCAAAATCTTTCTAAGAACACTTTTACTACTAAAATGAAGAATTTAAATGAAATGCTTACCTTATGATTCTTCAAACCAACAACAGATTGAATGGTTTCTGCTATTCCTTCTCCTTCTCTTTGCTCAATTCCTCTATCTCAATCTCTCTCTCGGTTTCTCTTCTCAAACCGTAACACACACACCAAGTCACATACTCCCACACTTAGTCACACATTTAGCCTATATTGACTAAGGGTTTGACACCTCAACCCTTCTATACACATGAGTCATAAAGCTATTTACCAATTGAACCCTCATCTTTAAAAGAATGACACTACAACCCTCAAATTGGAAATCTATTAAATCAACACTTTTAAACAATTTCCAACTTAACCCCAAGTTAATTTATAATTCACAAAATAATACAACGGAAATTCGGGATGTTACACAAGGTGCGTTAATCTCAAGGAAACCATCAGCGTTCAAACCATATCAGCCGATTCGACCCACTATGACAAACCCTCACTATCCTCCTGTTGCATCGACTACTGTACCTGTTGATCACCGTAGCACTCCCCCTCCATCTGAGTTTGTTCCATCAGCTCACCCCATCTTTAGACCAACTGCCACCTCTGCCAACACCATACCTAAGCTAAACCCTCTTCCAACCACCTACCAATACACCCGTAGGGACAAACTAGAAGTGGGGACTAAGTTACAACCAATCAAGAAGAGGAAGGTCGTTGTGGAAATTTAGGATGATGAACATATTGCATCTAAGGATGAGGCTATAGTCATGGCAGAAGCAAAGGAACCAGAGAACTCTTAAAGAGTTCCCTCGTTGAACAAAGGCAAACAAAAAGTCGGTACTTCTTCAAACCCTAATTTAAATTGATTTGATTTATTTCCATGTCATGAAGCTTTGCTTAAATTTCCTACTTTAGCTCGTAAAATTTGCCATGCACCACGTGGATTTCATGTGAATACACTTTTAGCACACCCGTACATTGGTTATGCGATCACCAAATTAGGTTGGGAAATTTTATGTGAACCACCAAGTCAATTCAATATTGACTGGGTAAGGGATTTTTACACCGAGTTATCTGTAACCGATGGTGTAGAAATCCAAGTTAGACAAACCACGGTTGATTTTTCGGCCACGACCATAAATAACCTTTTGGGTATTGTCCCACCTAAGCGTTCCGAATTGCAATGTTTGATCACAAATCTAACCGATGAGGATCTTGATGATATATTAGAGACAATTGCACACAAAGGATCCGAGTGGGAATTCACTGGAAACTCACGTATTATTCGCACGCACTGTTTAAAACCTGAGGCAAATTTATGGTTTTTCTTTCTGAGACACACGCTATATCCAACAACTCACGACACTAGTATCTGCATGGTTAGGATTTTAATTCTGTATTGCATCCTAAAAGGCCATAGATTTGATGTTGTACGTCTCATCTCCAATAATATACGTGGAGGTGTTGACCGGTGCAACGCTAGGATGTCACACCCCACCATAATCCACGAACTTATGAAAAATGCAAATGTTACCATTCTATCCACATACACCATTTCAAAAGAAAAGTTAGTTATGGAGAAACAAAATGTGGATAGATTAATGCGTAACAACATGTGCGTTCATTCGGATTCGGATAGATCCGAGAGTGATGGATTTGCTTCTTTGGAAGTAAGTATCCACTCACTTAAAGTTGAGCTTAGGACAACACTTAAGGAACATCAGGTGTTAATTGGAAAACAAATCCGACAGCAGGAGAGTGATGAGAGTGAAAAGAAAGCTGAGACTGATGCAAGGTTAAGGAGGATTGATGGTATGCTAGTGAGTTGGCTGAAGTACGAGAAAGCCAAGATGATGTGATGAGAGGGATCTGGATGAAGGAACACCCGGAACTGATGAAGAACCTCCCACCTTTCCCCATTCACCTTTTGTAGGAGCCAGTTGAACGTTCTCCTACTCATCATGAGTAGGGCAGGTTCCAATTCCCATCTCTATCCATTTAATTTTTCATGCACTTTTCCCTCACTTGCACATTTCATGTCACTAGAACTAGCCACCGAATTTTCTGCCTCCCAATTTTTGTTAGAATCACCTTTGCAACAACACCATACACCATAGCCATTTTTTTCTTACTTGATCAAATGTTGTCCAATGAGGACATTGAACCCTTCAAAACTTTGGGAGGGGAAATGATATGGCAACTCATGTATATTCATAACCATATGATTTCAAAGAGCACATCCCTTTGCAAAATGCAATGCACCCACCAAAAATCAACAATATTCAAAAAGTGCACAAATAAGGAATTAACAATGCACAAAGGAGCAAAGCTCCGCATTTGTTTTTCCATGCATCAAGAAAGTGTCAAAGACACCAAAGGGATCAATGTGTCTCATTTCAATTCCTCAAAAAGAGAAAAGTCAGAAAAATTGTGCCAAAAATTGAAAATTTTGAAAATTTGGTAAAACTCACTGTTTTGACCAAAACAAAAAGCCAAACACTCACCCCCGATACCAGTTGCATTGTGATTTTCATTAAGCAAAAATTTTGTGGCTAGATTATGGATTTACATTTTTTTTGTCGCTTAGTTGAGAGGTGTCATTTTATGAAAAGCTATCAATGCATATTTTATGAACAACTTGAACCAAATGGTGATTGATGTGCATGTTGATTGATTGAGAAAATTATGGCAAATTTACGATAAATAAAGCAGCTCAAAATTAATTTTTCCTAATAAAGTTGCTTGAGGGCAATCAACGGTTCGAATTCGTGGTTGTGATAGAGTTATTTTATTAACCCTATTTTACCCATGTTTTCCCATAATTTTGAGCTAATTCCCTCGTTTATCGCTTTATTTACATTTACTTTTAGTTAATTGCAATAAAAATAAAGATTAGGTACACTATGTATTTAATCACAAAAATACATCACAAAATCACAAAAATAAGTAAATTTTATTTATGTTTTGTAGGTACAAAGATGCAGCCATTTTGAAGTCAAATTTTGGATACTGAAGAAATGTGGATCACAAAGCGTATTGAGAAGACTTCAACTTTTGGGCCATTTGCGTGCATCGTTTTTGGAACTTGCGGTTTACTAACCAGCTTTGGGCCGAACACGTGATACTTCTCGGGCTTATTTTGGAAGCTTCGATGGGCCAATCTTGTAACATCCCAAATTTTCAGTTATATTATTTTGTGAATTACAAATTAACTTGGGGTTAAGTTTGTAATTGTTTAAAAGTGTTACTTGAGATAAACTTTCAATGTGAGGGTTGTATTGTTATTTCTTTAAAAGATGGAGGTTTGTTTGGTAACTTACTTATGACTCATGAGTGATTAAGGATGAGGTATCATTATTTAGACAATATAGACTAATTATGAGGTATGAGTATGGTTTATGGTGTGTGTGTACGGTTTGAGAAAGAAACCGAGAGAGAGAGATTGAGATAGAGAAATCAAGCAAAAAGAAGGAGAAGGAATAGCAGAAATCATTAAATCTGTTGTTGGTTTGAAGAATCATAAGGTAAGCCATTCATTTTAATTCTTCATCTTAGTAGTAAAAGTGTTCTTAGAAGATTTTGATGGATTTTGGGTAAAATATAATGATAATGAGAATCTGAGTTTTTGGATGTGTTAAGATAAGTGTATTAAACATATCTGCAAGTTTGCATAATCAAACATAGAGTAAAACTGCAAAATTATGGGTTTTAGAATGTTTTAGTGGACTGAGACTTGGATGAATATCATCGAAGTCGCAACCTTGAGTTGCGACATTCATGATTGTCGCAATGGGCAATTGCGACTTGGAGTTGGAGTCGCAGTAGACCATTGCGACTTGGCTTTGGAATCGCAACAGTTGGTTGCGACTTGGGTTGAAATCGCAATGGGCAGTTGCGACTTGGTACTGTCGTCGCAACAGTTCACTGCGATTTGGAAATGGAATCGCAACAGGGGACTGCGACTTCAGTCCATTGCGACTTGAGATGTAAATTTTAGAAATTAAGGACTTTCAGTTGTAGAGGGTTCTGTTTTGGAAAATTAATATCAGTATATGTAAACTGAATAATACAGTAAGCTGTGGTAGTGAAGAAAGGAGCCTTACGAGTTAAAAAGGACTAAAAGGAGTGATAACGCATCAGGTGAGTTTATTCAACTCTCTTTAAAATTCAGTAATTAATATTGAATTAGATGCTTTATATATATGCATGAATATGTTTTATGTGGATTGGATTAAATTAGAGATAAGCCAAGAAGGCGATTGAAAGTTGTGTTATGTGGATTTCCATGCTAAAACTTCTAAGAAATGTTATCTATGAAGTTGATGAACTAGTATTTATTATTAATCTTGCATGCTAAGTTTGATTATCTACTACATGAAATTACTATGTGGTTATGAACTCTAAATATGATTTGAAGCTTTATTGAGATAAACTATAAAGATCCATCCATGAGTTCAAAGATATTGATTAACAACTGATATATATTAACTCTCGTGTTAAATTACTATGAGGGGATATATAGTTAAGAAGTTGATGAACATGAATTATTCATATTCCTTATAATGAGCAGGATTATCTGTTATATGCAATATGATTATGAACTCTAAATGTGATTGAGAAGCCAAATTGAGATATATTATAAAGGCCTATCTATGAGTTCGAAAATATAAATAACTATTGAGATGGTGATCATCATATCAGATTTCAGAGAAGGGGTAATAAAGAGATTGAGATGTGGATTAATAATATTCTTTATTTTATATATAGAATATGTTCAGAGAAATGATACATTCTATGCTGGACGCATATAGTAGTATCGATTGTATTATATTATGTGATTATGTGCTTTTACTAAAATAGGCATCCGGTCACCGAGGGCACTTGGGTACGGTATAATGGGAACCGATTACTCGCCATAGACCAAAGGGGTGTAATTTTAGTAATTGGGTGAACCTCGAACCATCGTGAGTCCCGATTGAGTATCGCGATATTATAATCCCATTGGGACCATTGATGCAGAGGTGGAATGTGGAATAGGCAGATTTTGATTTGTAATTCCCATTTCGATTTATGGAAGATCAGAGATTTCCATTGTTTTCGGGAAGATCGGAGATTTCCCTGTGATGAGAGGAAGATTAGAGATAGGCATAAAGTAATTTGTAATCTCTACTTCCTGATTAAGAAATAGGCAGGTTTTGACTTGTAATTTCTTGTGTGTGATTATTGATTGTGAATCTGGAATGACTCAGGGTTAACTTTTATGTTGTTGTTGCGATTAAATGAGTTAGTCGTAGGAAATTGGGAGTGAGGTAGATTCCCCGATTTGAAAAGGAGTTGTCGTACGGTAAGAAGGGTGAGAACAGGTTTGAGTTATCTGTTCATGTTTTAATTATTAAATTTTATTTTGATTTGAGTATCCTCACTAGGCGAAAGCCTAATGTTTCAAGTTGAATCTTCTTACCAGGTACAAGCTCCGGGAAATAGCGGGAATGAGAGACGAGAACTTTTGGGAAGATTCAGACTTAGAGATACCCGAGGATCTAGATATTCTTTGATGCTTTTGGGACGGTTGTTTAGATAACTGGATTAATCTGATTGTCATGTTATGATTAGATTAGTAAGTTATTTAAGTAATGACGTTTGTATATAGAAACCCTACATTTGATCCTCAGGTTAATTATATAAGTTTGAAAGCTTTTGATCATAACTTATGATAAATTTCAAGGTTTAAATTGACCTTGTTTTTAGGGTGTTTCAGTATGGTATCAGAGCACTAGTTTAAGCGAACTAAGTATGCTGATGAGATACTTAGACTTAAGCTGAGACGTAGTAGGTTATGATATGTGAGATATGGGTAGAAGTGTTAAGACGGGATAGTCTTAGAGTTAACGGAAATACGTGAAATTAGTGCTATGACAATGATAATGGGGATTCTCCTGTATGATATGTTCACAATTTCAATTAGCTAATGTTATTATGAATATATTGTTACACGAGTATGTCTATTTCTGAATTGTTACAGTGACTAACGATCGGTAAAGTACGTTTTGTATGTATGAAAGTGCATAATCATTTCGCATGGTTATCTCTATAAGTTATAGTAAAGTGTTGGTGAATTCGTCTCCAAGGTCCTTCAGAGGACAGAGCATCGTATGATTGAGGGTTTGAAGGACAACCTGGAATTGGTGGGACTCATGAAAGTCTGCCAAGGCAACCTTTAATAGGTGATTGGATAAGTGCAGAGATAGAGTATGAGATGATTGGTTAATACAGAATTAGTATGACATGGTTGAGTATGGGAGCCATGGAATGCAGATGTAGCAATTATTATAAGGCCGAGAGGGCGATTTCGGGTCGAAGGTAAAGTGTCAATGATAAGTTATGTAAGTAAAAACGATTGACCTTGTTGGAGTAAATAGCCTTCATTGCGAGTGAATTTTGTGCATGATGTTTTAGTGTGTGTTACATGAGTTTTCTTGATTTCAAATCAAATGCATAAATAACAGTTTTATTCAAGGATGAATTAGTATGTGCAAGTATTTATTTAAAGAAAAAGGGCAATTTCAATTGCGCTACCTAACGAAATTTTGGGGTTTAGCAACTTACAAAATACTTCATACTTTACATAAAAAGTTGTATGATAGAAAATAGGTTAAGAAAGTGTTGATCAATAAACTTTTTATAACCAACAAAGGTATTGATTTGATAATATCATATAAAAGAATGTGAGAAACGACTAGTTTACTCTGAGTCAGTAAATTTAAACTTTTGTCGTATGAAAAGATTTTCATTTAAAGATATTATTGTTGTAACAACATTTTTTCTGGTTGAGAAAGATTGAGTTTTACGGAAATTTGTAGACAAACGGTTTTGAGATCGTTGTGTAGTACATGGGAGTTATGAAAATGATTGGGGCGTGTGTGCTCACGTTGTTTTGAATGTTATTTATTTAAATGAGGAAAGTGTGGATTGAGTTATTTATTATATTATCATGCATGAAGGCTATGAACTCGCTAGGTCATAGAGTATTACGCTTTAAGCTAAGAAAGAACTCCAAGAGTGGAGAGGTGTTGGATAAATCTTGGGAGAAAGTTTGTGGTTTTGGTAATTGTATTCAAATGAGAGATGAACAGTGGAAAAAAAAATTGAAAGTGAACTTTAGTAACATTAATACGAGGGTCTGTACCCTTGTTCGAGGATTAGTAATACAGTTGCCGATGGTCGGTCATGTCTGGAGGAAGAATTAGGTTCAGGGTTAAAGAAGTATTGAGATGTCAAGTTTTGACTTTGAAGGCGAGAGTTGTAAGGTGTACGAGGCCTTTTGTATGTCACTGGGTGCGGTCTGGATGCGTTCCGCGTATGTCGTGCGAGTAGTAGCAAAACCGTGAGCGATACCGGTATGCTGTGATGCAGAAGGTATGCGCAAAATGAGTATTAGTGTGTGCGACACAATCGGGGAATTTTGAGTTTGATTAATTATAACCTAAGTGAAATTTATGTGGTTATAACTCTGTTTTGGTATTTTGTGGTTGTATAATAATTTTGTCGTGTTACATTTTGAAAATGTGAATGTTTTGAGAGTGATAAACTTTTATTTTGGAGTCGATGGCCAATTAAGGGATTAATAAGGTAAAAATTTTAAGCAAAGAGGCATTTTGGTTTACGTAATCGTGTGAGTGACACGTGTTTAACCAAACGGTTATTTTGACCTTAAAGGCCTGATCAATTTACAAATGAGTCTTTTGAATATTTGTCAGTTTAATGATTCGAGATGGAGTATTGAATGTGTTGTATGCTTAACTGCATTGTATTTGAACCGGTGACAATTTAAGTGGTGGTCTTAGGTGTAAAGACTGTTTGATATTTTACTTAGTACCTTTGAAACTAATGAACCTGGGCAGATTATATACATTGTGGAGTATGAAAAGAGTTGTGTGTACTTGCAAATGATTTGATTTCATTGGGAAAGTAGCAATGAAGGGGTCGTAAGATTATCACATCTCGGAGCGTATTTTGCATAATGTGAGTTAGATGTATTTATTTGCATGAGTTGATATTGATAAATAATCTTTAAATCCTTTGAGTAGATGACTCGGTTTTGGATTCAGTAAAGTCTTAAGAACTTTGAACCGATTTGATAAGCTTGACGTAGGCTTGGGGTTGAACTTGCATAATCAGCATTGAAAATTTAAATTTATATAACGTGAATGCATTGTGTATCCTTTTGGAAGTTTGTGTGAATGTTAAGTTTAAATCAGAAGCTTAAAAGTTGAAAGATCACTTTGTGGGATTGTTGGAACAGTGAAGGACTGTTGCTTTTAGATAAGTGTTTACTTACGATGTGGAAGATTTATAAAAGATGAAATACTAGAGATGAACAAAGGGGATGTATAGATTGTGTTGATCTATGAGGAATTGTACCCTGTCTATGCAACATATTGGAATCACAAAGAGCTAGTAAGAACGAATAAGTTCAAGGTTAATTAGAAAGTCGTGAGTAGTAGTTCAACTAAAGTTGGGGAGGAGATATTTAGTAATATAGACCTGTGTATTTAGACGAGAAAATGGGATTGTAAAATTAAATATATACGAATGACTATGAGAGACATGGTCTGTGGTAAATGTTATGGGTGGAGAATATATGAACGAGTAGTGGCATTAATTGCCAAGATACATGTGTCATCTAGTATGAGACGTGATATTAGAAAGAGGAAGTATCCGAATGGAAGTTTTGGGAATTCCGGTTGGAAAGTATTAATTATTAATAAAAGTTGATAAAACATGTGGTTTGTAAGATAACTGTGTAATATGGCTTATATTGAAATAGAATGTCGGAGCAGTGGTGAGTGTTTATCCAAAGAAATTTGATGGTATGAGTTGCCAGTTAAGTTGTAATTTGAATCTATGGAAGTTTAATAAAGATGATGAGTATGTAGATCAATGTGGTGTAGTGAAAGAAAGATTGTTAAGGAATATAAGTTGCTCCTTATGTGTGAAAGAATTGTACGAGAAATTATTAGTTAAAGATCTAAGAATGGTAATAACTTCGAACAGTAATGTCATTTCAAGATAACTTGGCTGAATGTTTTAGGTTAGAGATTTTGATGGAACTGTTTAATTATGTTTCGTAAGAAGAGAATACTTTGGTGTGTGGTTGTATTGTAGTTGTATGATGAGATAGTGATGTAAGGAAGTAAGAGCATTCTATATTGAAGAAATGTGTAATTCATGGAAGTAATAATGGACTGCCGTGGTTGTTGAAGTATTTAATAGTAACATGTATGCTTAATTTATAGTGTACGTATTCAGGTAGTACATGTTAATGTTATTTTGAGGCCTGGAGAGTGAGTTGTGATGATGATGCGGTGAAAGGAAGAATCTTGTTCTTCTCAATCCCATTGGTTTTAGGTGAAGAGAATACTGTAACCGTTAAGCTATAGTGTTGAAGTATTCAGTAGAGGTAAAAGAAATACATCGAATGCAATTCTCGGTATTGCGAGGTTTTGGCTAGAGATCTTAACTAACGTTTTAGAAAGAAAAAAACTGTTCTTTTGGAATGTAACTGTATGGTGGATATTTCGTGTAAACAAGAGAGAAATGATAACAATTACTCTAAGAAGATTGGTTATAAGTATATCATTTGGATCTTCCGCCAGAACTGGAAGAGGTTCATAATACCTTCCAAGCATGTTATCTTCGGAAATATTTTTGGCTAAAGAGGGAAGATGTGATTGAACTCACTGATGTGAGAGTTAATGAAAAGAGTTGCGGTGTGGAAGAATCAGAGGTAATTTTGGAAAGATCGGTTAGAAAGCTACGTAGTGGTAAAGAAGTAGCTATGTTGAAAGTACAGTGGAAACACCATAGAGGTAATAATGTAACTTTAGAGTCAGAAGAGAGTATGAGGAGTAGGTATCCTCATTTGTTTACCTGACTTTGATTTCGGGGACGAAATCATTTTCAAGTTGGGGAGTATTGTAACATCCCAAATTTTCAGTTATATTATTTTGTGAATTACAAATTAACTTGGGGTTAAGTTTGTAATTGTTTAAAAGTGTTACTTGAGATAAACTTTCAATGTGAGAGTTGTATTGTTATTTCTTTAAAAGATGGAGGTTTGTTTGGTAACTTACTTATGACTCATGAGTGATTAAGGATGAGGTGTCATTATTTAGACAATATAGACTAATTGTGAGGTATGAGTATGGTTTATGGTGTGTGTGTACGGTTTGAGAAAGAAACCGAGAGAGAGAGAGATTGAGATAGAGAAATCAAGCAAAAAGAAGGAGAAGGAATAGCAGAAATCATTAAATCTGTTGTTGGTTTGAAGAATCAAAAGGTAAGCCATTCATTTTAATTCTTCATCTTAGTAGTAAAAGTGTTCTTAGAAGATTTTGATGGATTTTGGGTAAAATATAATGATAATGAGAATCTGAGTTTTTGGATGTGTTAAGATAAGTGTATTAAACATATCTGCAAGTTTGTATAATCAAACATAGAGTAAAACTGCAAAATTATGGGTTTTAGAATGTTTTAGTGGACTGAGACTTGGATGAATATCATCGAAGTCGCAACCTTGAGTTGCGACATTCATGATTGTCGCAATGGGCAATTGCGACTTGGAGTTGGAGTCGCAGTAGACCATTGCGACTTGGCTTTGGAATCGCAACAGTTGGTTGCGACTTGGGTTGAAATCGCAATGGGCAGTTGCGACTTGGTACTGTCGTCGCAACAGTTCACTGCGATTTGGAAATGGAATCGCAACAGGGAACTGCGACTTCAGTCCATTGCGACTTGAGATGTAAATTTTAGAAATTAAGGACTTTCAGTTGTAGAGGGTTCTGTTTTGGAAAATTAATATCAGTATATGTAAACTGAATAATACAGTAAGTTGTGGTAGTGAAGAAAGGAGCCTTACGAGTTAAAAAGGACTAAAAGGAGTGATAACGCATCAGGTGAGTTTATTCAACTCTCTTTAAAATTCAGTAATTAATATTGAATTAGATGCTTTATATATATGCATGAATATGTTTTATGTGGATTGGATTAAATTAGAGATAAGCCAAGAAGGCGATTGAAAGTTGTGTTATGTGGATTTCCATGCTAAAACTTCTAAGAAATGTTATCTATGAAGTTGATGAACTAGTATTTATTATTAATCTTGCATGCTAAGTTTGATTATCTACTACATGAAATTACTATGTGGTTATGAACTCTAAATATGATTTGAAGCTTTATTGAGATAAACTATAAAGATCCATCCATGAGTTCAAAGATATAGATTAACAACTGATATATATTAACTCTCGTGTTAAATTACTATGAGGGGATAGTTAAGAAGTTGATGAACAGGAATTATTCATATTCCTTATAATGAGCAGGATTATCTGTTATATGCAATATGATTATGAACTCTAAATGTGATTGAGAAGCCAAATTGAGATCTATTATAAAGGCCTATCTATGAGTTCGAAAATATAAATAACTATTGAGATGGTGATCATCATATCAGATTTCAGAGAAGGGGTAATAAAGAGATTGAGATGTGGATTAATAATATTCTTTATTTTATATATAGAATATGTTCAGAGAAATGATACATTCTATGTTGGACGCATATAGTAGTATCGATTGTATTATATTATGTGATTATGTGCTTTTACTAAAATAGGCATCCGGTCACCGAGGGCACTTGGGTACGGTATAATGGGAACCGATTACTCGCCATAGACCAAAGGGGTGTAATTTTAGTAATTGGGTGAACCTCGAACCATCGTGAGTCCCGATTGAGTATCGCGATATTATAATCCCATTGGGACCATTGATGCAGAGGTGGAATGTGGAATAGGCAGATTTTGATTTATAATTCCCATTTCGATTTTTGGAAGATCAGAGATTTCCATTGTTTTCGGGAAGATCGGAGATTTCCCTGTGATGAGAGGAAGATTAGAGATAGGCATAAAGTAATTTGTAATCTCTACTTCCTGATTAAGAAATAGGCAGGTTTTGACTTGTAATTTCTTGTGTGTGATTATTGATTGTGAATCTGGAATGATTCAGGGTTAACTTTTATGTTGTTGTTGCGATTAAATGAGTTAGTCGTAGGAAATTGGGAGTGAGGTAGATTCCCCGATTTGAAAAGGAGTTGTCGTACGGTAAGAAGGGTGAGAACAGGTTTGAGTTATCTGTTCATGTTTTAATTATTAAATTTTATTTTGATTTGAGTATCCTCACTAGGCGAAAGCCTAATGTTTCAAGTTGAATCTTCTTACCAGGTACAAGCTCCGGGAAATAGCGGGAATGAGAGACGAGAACTTTTGGGAAGATTCAGACTTAGAGATACCCGAGGATCTAGATATTTTTTGATGCTTTTGAGACGGTTGTTTAGATAACTGGATTAATCTGATTGTCATGTTATGATTAGATTAGTAAGTTATTTAAGTAATGACGTTTGTATATAGAAACCCTACATTTGATCCTCAGGTTATATAAGTTTGAAAGCTTTTGATCATAACTTATGGTAAATTTCAAGGTTTAAATTGACCCTGTTTTTAGGGTGTTTCAAATCTTTTGGCAGCTTTTGGGCCGATTTTGATGGCCAATTCTATGGACTCCGTGGACCGATATTTTGGGCTAACATTCTTGGGCCGATTTGTTAGCTTATCCATGGCCCCCCAATTTGGTTATACTTTTCACCAAGATTTAGATTACTATAAATACATGTATTAGGGTGTTGTATAAGGTGTGCTTGGGGTTTTAGAGATTAGACACATTTTGATACTTGGTTACTTGTTTGCATGATGGTTCGGTTTTGAAGCTCAAACCGAGAACTTCCCTTCGTGAGCCGACATCTCACGGGTTTTGTACCTTAACACTTTGGTTTGCATCATTAATCCTAATCTACTTTTAGTGTTAACTCATTTAAATAATTGCTTGTTATAACTTGTATTTCACAACTCTTAATTAACCTTTAATTCGTAAACTCATTTTTTTGACTAAACTTGTTTTCAAATCGTGTTATTACTTAATCTTTCGTCAAACAACTCACGGTTCTCTTTCTTTTATTCTCGACTTTTGATAAAACTTGGTTCTCGCGTAATCTCATTTGCAATATAAGCCAGAAGTCTGAATTAATCACTTTGGATTCCCAAGTAAAATTGGTTCACGGTTTGGTAAGTGATTTCACAAAAGTTCCACTTTTTCTCGTCTCAAACTCAAGTTATAATTAGATTTTCATAATTCTTCCATTAACAAACTCGCTAGGAAATCATCACGAATTCTTAGTTCTAAAATCAATGTTTAAACTTTTTGTCAACTTTGTAGCAACTAAAATCTCATGTTTTAAAAGTCACTCTATAATTGCCATGTTCATTTAAAATTAGTAATTTTTTCAACGGTTTGGTAACTTGTGCAACAAGTCACGACGTTCCACTCAAGTAAGTTTAATTTTGTTAACGCATTGTCCATCTTCATTATTTGTCTTAAATCTCGTACATCTTTTATAATTGGAAACAGAACGATGATGGGCTAATCGCCTTAGTTCGGGGTATAAAGTGAAAATTGGGACTAAGACCAATGAAAGGATAAAAAGTTGAATCGTACGGTATGATTGTCTGACCTTATTTAAATCAAGGTTGTATTTTGTGGTGGATCACAATTGACCAACTGACAACTGGTCCGTTGTATCATAAAATATTCGACACTCGAGATAACTGAGGAATACTTGTAACGACCCAAAAATAAAACCGGACAAACATGACAATTATTCATAAACATTACAAAACTGGGTCCCAAAATTTCATTACACCAGCCTCCAAAACTTAGGTTGGCGGAAACAACCTATACACAACTGAGAACGTACTAGCTACTATGAGTGGCACAGGCACTGTCTCTAACTGCATCTGTACTCTATCTTGCCCTTGATCACTTACCTGAGCCTCCTACTATTTGCTTACCTAAAAAGGTTTTAGTTTTGAAAAGCGAGGGTTAGACCATGAGGTCTAGCGAGTTCCCTCCGTAAACAGCGTACATCAACATTATAAAATCATTTTATAAAACCAATATCATTTTCCACATAAGCATCAATCATGGTACTGCACAGTGTTTAAGGATCACATAGCTAACCGCGATCGGGGCCCAAGCAGACTCCCCTCTCGCCTCATACCGGGGCCCAAGCAGACTCCCCTCTATCCGAGTAGGAAGGAAACGGATTCCCTTCTACAAGCTCATCACAAATGCCCAAGGGATCATCGGATCCCGAGGTACTCAGATCCCACTGTGCAGACCGACTTCACATAACATACACATAGCTCATCATAACTCATGAAACGTGAAAGCTTTATAAATCATTCTTTTTGTGCTAATTCATCTTTCGAACAAAACATACTTTTCATGGAGCAGTTCGTAAAAGCTTGTAAGCAAATCATGATTTTAAACACACCATAGTCAGTAAAACATTTAACTTTCATTCAAGTAAAGATCATGTAAAATAACATGGCATTTCTACTCAATCACTTTCTTTGGAAAACACGTAAAATCACGTATTTTAGTTAGAAAAACTCACCTGGCTTGCTCGCTTCAAAGCTTTTCACTACACTTTCGATCTCTAGGTGGAACACCTATTATATAGGAAATGTATATCAAAATCTACGTATTTAAATTGAGCTTACTTCCGAACATAATCCCACCGTTATCTAAGATAATAAGTTATACTTCTAATAAATGGAATATCGAACCACTTGATATTCGGTTCCTTAATAACCTTCGGCCCAATCTAAATTTACATTTCGGATCTTAAAAATTAGTTTAATACCGGTTCCTATTAAATGAACATTACCGGACCCACGATGTGTAAGCCCAAATCTCATAAATAAATTTCGGGTCCATAACAGCCTAGGCCCACTAGCAAGGTGACTTCCGGATTTGATGGCAATATCCAATTACCGAATTTCATTGTGGTCTGTCCAAACCACATTCACAACCCAACATTTAATGTTAAACGGATCACATGGCTTTGATCCAATTTCAAAGCAAACAGATCACGTGGCTTGGGCCCACGATTAAAACAAAACGGATCACATGGCCCAATGACCAAGTTCCGGACTTTGCTAAGAATCACTTCCGGTTCTTTTCTTTAATACATGATACCGGATCCCACATTTTATTTATGTTCCGGATCTTAAAATAAATGCAGTACGGATCATGACCATTTCGGATCTTTTGAAATTTGAGGCCCACAATAATAAAACTTCCGGTTCTTATATTTTGATTTCGGGTCAGTTTTAAACTCAAGTTCCGGTTCTATCTTTTCTTAAGTTCCGGACTTCCCAATGTTAGATATCCAACTTCCGGATTACAATTGAATTAATACCGGAACTGCAATTTATGGGCTCAACCCCGGAACAATTAAATTACTACCGGAACATAAGTTATTTCCGGATCACTAATAATTCCAGACTTGCAACATTTATCAACTTCCAGTTCTTTTAACATTCTGGAACCTTACAATAAAACGATGCGACACAGGTTACCATTAATACTGAGAATTAACCCATTTAAATCGATTACTCAAACTCATTCTCATCTACCATTCTTTTATAACTTTATTAGACATCTTTAATTCCTTTTTAGCACCCCCTTTAAACTCTAAAGAATCCCACAGCAAACCAATCAATCAGACATAACTCTAAAACTGAGATTGGGATTTGGGATTTACCTGATCAGCAGGTTTGTAGAATCATATTTCGTTACTCCTTCCTCTACGAAAATTGGTGATTGCCAAGCTCTCTTCTCCAATTGCATTTTGAGACCATGAATTCTCTTCCCTGCTCTTTCTCTCTTCTAGCCGCCCCACACACATAATAGAATTTTCTAGGGTTCTACACTATTTTATATCTTTCAACAATTGCAAAAGGCCCCTCTTTGTAACTTTTCTGAATTAAACTTTGGCCACCATACATTTAAGTCTTAACCAGAAATCCGGGTTATTACAACACTCCCCCCTTAAAAGAATTTTGTCCCCGGAATTCCTTAAGGGAAAAGATGAGGGTAATTGGACTCCATGTCCTCTTCTACTTCCCCAGATGCCTCTAGCCCTCTAAGAGCTGCCACTAAACTTTTACCAGGCTGATCTCCTTGATCCTTAAATTGCGGATATGGCTGTCCACCCTCTCAACGGTTCCTCTACGTAAGTCAACCCCACACCAAAACTGACACTTCCCAAAGGTAATGCCACTTCTGACTCAGTCAAACACCTCATTAAATTCAAAACATGGAACATTGGATGCATTCCCTTCAGTTCTTACGGTAACTCCAACTCGTAGGCTACTGTTCCTACTCGATCAATCATGACAATAGTAGATCAAATAAGGCTTCTCATGCATCTTTACTTCCTTTTCTCGGAACACCTCGACCACAGTTCATCAACCCTCTCTCACATCCTCACCACTTCACCACTCCATACTTATACGTAACTAAGAGTAGGAGCCTCCAAACCCATCGTTGAATTGTTCACCTACCCGAATTAAACTTATCCTGAAACACATCAATTCCTCACTGATTGCCACGAGTGTTCAATCATATAAAACATAACTTCGGTTACCCTCACTCAACTAGGAGGAGTAGTCATGGTCACACAAAGCTATTCTCAATAGTCTATCACTGAACGACTAGTTCGTTGGAACATTCCTCACAACATTAACAACTCAACCCATTCAACTGCCCTTTTCCACTTCTTTCCCGTACTTAAAGCATACACATATCCTCTTTCCCAGACCCTTTCCAGGAGTTCACACTCTTACCGATGACAAACTATACACACTACTCCACTTTTCGGTGTTACTTCCAAGCTTACTACTTCCATCCTACTCACTTATTCCGGCATACGATATTCACCTCCTCATGCTAGCACCGCCCACCAAACATTACTTGCCCCTCTCTTCCGACCCTTCCACATGCTGACAACACCTTCTCATTACTATACATAACCAAACAATTGCATCAAAAATTCTAACTTAAGGCATTCAATCAAGTCATCTCGAAATGACACCAGTGTTCGAAGTCATTACCCATTCTTTGATCTCCAAATATTACCTTCTCGGATAATTCTTTCACACATAAGAAACATTTCGCATTCTTTAAAGATTTCGCATCTCCTACACCACGTTTTGACTAACCCATACATCACCTTCTTTAAACTTCCAATGATTCCAAGAATATACTTACTTAGTGACTCGCTCAACCAAGAACACTTGGTTTCTCATTTGGGTAACCACCCACTGCTGCTCCGACATACTATTCCGATACTAGCCATATAACAAAGCCAACTTACCAACCACGTGCTCTAATAACTTGATTAACAAATCGTACACCTCATCCGAAATCCTCGAGAAGACTCCCCTTTGATGCTTCCTCTTTCTAACGTCACATTACTACCACACTGACTGGCACATTTATTTTGGCAATTGCAACCACTACTCAATCGTACACAAATCAAACTTTCCTTCATATTCTCCCGTATACATAATCGAGTCTATCTCGCTACTTGTCTTTTACCAATTCTAAAACAACAACTCACGAGTTCCCGACTATCTCAAACATATTCGATTCTAGCTAGTTCTTTACGACTCCAAACCATTACATAGACAGGGCGCATTCTCTCACTGATCGATATAATCTACACACTCACTTCGTTCGTGCTAAGTACCTCATCCTTTTACGAGTCGACCAAATCTCGTAAGTAGAACGTTTATCCAAAACAGTAGTCTCTCGCCACCTTAACACCCCTACAATGAGCTCTATTAACTTTCAACCTTCTGGTTCAAGCCTTCGGCCTCAGCCACCTTACCCAGCTGTCGACTTCAACACCAATAGTCACTCTGTAACTACTTTCTTAACCTATTCTTTAACATGGGTTCCTTACGGAACCTAATCCTTCCAACATATCATAATCAACTTCATAATCCGTCTCCCTCATTTCAAAACCTACTCATGTAACATCAATATTACAAGCTCACTTCAAAACTCATATCTCATGCCGTGGACATTTCATTTCTGCCTCACAACACTACTCATAACGTGTTGCTAAAACTAACACCTCTCCACCCTTTGAGTTCTTTCTTAGCTTAAAATGTAATACTCTATGACCTAGTGAGCTCATAGCCTTCATGCATGACAACGCGATAAATAAATCATTTCGCACATTTTATCATTTTAAATAAACAACACTTGGAACTAGCTTGGGTACACACGACCCCATCACTCTTATAATTTCAATGCCCTGTACAACGATTCGAGAATCGTTTGCATGCATCTTCTCATGAACCTTAATCTTACTCAATCCGAACGATGTTATTACGACAGTAATATATTGAATGAAAATCCTTTCATACGACACAATTCTGAAAGAAATTACCGACACCAAGTAAACCAGTCGGTTCTCACACTTATTTATATGATATTAACAGGTCAATACTCATTTTGGTTATAAAAGATTTGCAGGTAAACGTTTTCTTGACCCTTTTGCAACAAATTTGACTTATCATGAAAAGAGTGGGATATTTTGCAAATAGTTAAGCTCAAAATTTTCTTTGTGCGACGTAAATGGGATTGCCTTTTTCTTTAAACATACGCTTGTGCACGCTGACTCATTTCCGATCAAAATGGATATTTACACCTTTACTTTAATCACAAAAATCTCATGTAACACATGTAAGGACGCAATGCATGAAATTCTACTTGCAATTGAAGGCTACTCACTCAAACAAGGTCAACCGCTTTACTCACGCAACTTACCATCGACATTCTACTTTCGACCAGTGCGTTATGGGCCCACGTACTCAACCATTTCCTACTATTTTCTTCTCAAATAATTACCTCACATTCTACCGTTACACGCTTTCAATCCTCTACTGATATCTCCTTCCATTGATCCTGTCCTTGAAAAGCTCGACTAAGAAGTCAGGGCTCTAATCTCCTACTTGCTCTTGAATTGACACGTTCAAGGTCTCGACACCTGTTCTTACTTACCATCACAACTGATCTACCCCACGATCTCTAGAATTGGGACTCTCCAAACCAGGAGTCTTACTCAAAAGCAATCGCTCACCCTCTTCGAATCCACGGAGATCTACCTCTAGACGACTCATAACATTCCAGACAACATTTCTTGTCCCTGATGTATATATATATATATATATATACATCATAACTGACCTCTCACGATACTTCCCCAACAATGGGTCTCAATCTATCCCTCAGGGGTCTTTCTATCATTCTAGATTACTGGAACACGACGTATAACCAGCTTAAGGCTACAGCATCGGAATAATAAGGCAGGTTAAGCACATACATGTACCTGTAAGTTCACAATTACACTGGCCAGGTGTAATCCCAAACTTACCTTACATGACTGTTCTCGGTACCCTATTAGTCCTATATCTACTATATGCCCTCCTAACGCATTTCCTGTATCTACAATAGTGTCCTCCTAATGCATTTCCTGATTCGCAGTTGTGATTTCTACTCCAAAGTTTAAGTTTAGGCCCGTCCGGTCACCTAAATCCCTTAAACTATGGCTCTGATAGCATTTGTAACGACCCAAAAATAAAACACGACAAACATGACAATTATTCATAAACATTAAAAACTGGGTCCCAAAATTTCATTACATCAGCCTCCAAAACTTAGGTTGGCGGAAACAACCTGTACACAACTGAGAACGTACTAGCTACTATGAGTGGCACAAGCACTGTCTCTAACTGCATCTGTACTCTATTTTGCCCTTGCTCACTTACCTGTACTCTAGTGAGTTCCCTCTGTAAACAGCGTACATCAACATTATAAAATCATTTTATAAAACTCATAACATTTTCCACATAAGCATCAATCATGGTACTGCACAGTGTTTAAGGTTCACATAGCTAACCGCGATCGGGGGCCAAGCAGACTCCCCTCTCGCCTCATACCGGGGCCCAAGCAGACTCCCCTCTCGCCTCAACTCCGGAACTATTAAATTACTATCGGAACATAAGTTATTTCCGGATCACTAATAATTCCAGACTTGCAACATTTATCAACTTCCAGTTCTTTTAACATTCCGGAACCTTACAATAAAACGATGCGACACAGGTTACCATTAATACTGAGAATTAACCCATTTAAATCGATTACTCAAACTCATTCTCATCTACCATTCTTTTATAACTTTATTAGACATCTTTAATTCCTTTTTAGCACCCCCTTTAAACTCTAAAGAATCCCACAGCAAACCAATCAATCAGACATAACTCTAAAACTGAGATTGGGATTTGGGATTTACCAGATCAGCAGGTTTGTAGAATCATATTTCGTTACTCATTCCTCTACGAAAATTGGTGATTGCCAAGCTCTCTTCTCCAATTGCATTTTGAGACCATGAATTCTCTTCCATGCTCTTTCTCTCTTCTAGCCGCCCCACACACATAATAGAATTTTCTAGGGTTCTGCACTATTTTATATCTTTCAACAATTGCAAAAAGGCCCCTCTTTGTAACCTTTCTTAATTAAACTTTGGCCACCATACATTTAAGTCTTAACCAGAAATCCGGGTTATTACAATACTGTCTTGTGTTCTTATCTAATTATTAATCTAATCCCAGTGGACCTTTATACCCTGTGCTTTCCTCTTATAACTGTTAATTTTCATTAGTTTCTAATCACAAACCTCCAACAAAAGATTACCTTCAAATTCGCCATCTGAAACCTGCTTTTACAAATTGGACTTTAAAGAGAATTTTTCCACGCTTCCCTGTGGGATCGGTATTCTGTACTTTGTACCATTATTACTTGTTATAAGGCGATAATAGACTAAGATGTATACTTGCGTCATGGTTTATTTATGAACGTTTTTACAGGGTACATCAACTCAAACAACAGTCGTCCTTTCTAAAATTGCTTCCGGTTCCTCCATGCAACGACTCTTCTCATTCACTCTTATTTCAGAAAGTGGTATAGCATTTTCCTCTTCGGCTAAGCATTTCCGAAGATAACAGACATGGAATGTATTATGGATTCCTTCCAATTCAGGTGCAAGATCCAACTGATACGCTTGAAGTCCAACTCTCTTACTTATAGTGAAAGGTCCAAGAAAACGAGGACTCAGCTTTCCACGTTTTCCAAATCTTATGATACCCTTCCACGGCGATACTTTTAACATCACCTGCTCCCCAACTTGAAATTCTTTCGGCCTTCTTTTCGGATCGGTGTAACTCTTTTGTCGATCTTGAGCCGCCTTCATATGTTTCCGAACTTCTTTCACTTTATCGGTCGTTTGTTGTACAATTTCAGGACCAACAAATTGTTTCTCTCTAGCTTCTAACCAACACACTGGAGTTCTACATTTCCGTCCGTACAAGGCTTCAAAAGGTGCTCTTCCGATACTGGAATGATAACTATTGTTGTACACAAACTCCACTAAGGGTAAATGCGTATCCCCGTTACCTCCAAAATCAATCACACAAGACCTGAGCATATCTTCCAAAGTCTGAATGGTTCTTTCACTTTGTCCGTCCATTTGTGGATGATAAGCAGTGCTCAAAGTCACTCTTGTGCCCAATTCCTCTTGTAGTGATTGCCAAAATCTTGAAGTAAATCGGTTGTCCCGATCATAAACTATAGACACGGGTATACCATGTCTTTACACCACTTCATCAATATATAACTTGGCTAGCTTATCAATCGGTGAAGCTTCTTTCATTGCCAAGAAATGAGCACTTTTGGTTAAACGATCCACGATTACCCAAATAGTATCGTTACCTTTTAACGTCCTTGGTAACTTAGTTACAAAGTCCATGGTAATCTTATCCCATTTCCATTCAGGAATTTCTAAAGATTGTAGACTCCCATAAGGTCGTTGATGTTCATCTTTCACTAACGAACACGTCACACACTTCTCTACACATTGTGCCACATCTAATTTCATAGCTGGCCACCAATAGTGTAGTTTCAAATCTCTATACATCTTAGTACTTCCAGGATGTATATAATATTTGGACTTATGGGCGTCTTCCAGAATTAACTCTTGGTTTCCTCCCATCTTTGGCACCCAAACACGGCCTTGAAACAGTTTGACTCCGCGACCATCTTCACTCAGTTGAAGACGTTGTTTGACCATGACTTCTTCTTTCAGATTTTCTTCTAATAATGCTACCACTTGTGCCACTTTGATCCTTGCAATTAGACTCGACATCACATCAATCCTGGCATTAGTTGTTTTTAAACATCCACTGTATTCTTTTCTACTTAAGGCATCGGCTACAACATTTGCTTTACCGGGATGGTAATGCAATTCACAATCATAATCCTTAAGTAGTTCTAACCAACGCCGTTGCCTCATATTCAGCTCTTTCTGATCAAATACATGTTTCAAACTCTTATGATCAGTGAAAAGAGTGCACTTCGTTCCATATAAATAATGCTGCCACAACTTCAAAGCAAATATCATAGCTGCTAATTCTAGATCATGGGTAGGATAATTCTTTTCATGTTCCTTGAGTTGTCTTGATGCGTAAGCAATCACTTTGCCACGTTGCATCAATACACACCCCAAACCCATCTTTGACACATCACTATACACCACCAAGTCTTTTGTTTCTTCTGGTAGTGCAAGAACAGGAGCTTCACATGGCTTCTTTTGTAATGTCCTGAAAGCTGACTCTTGCTTTTCAGTCCATACAAACTTCATATTCTTCCGCGTCATTATTGTCAAGGCAGAAGCGATCTTGGAGAAATCCTTTATAAATCTCTGATAATAGCCTGCCAAACCCAAGAAACTCCGTATCTCTGAAGCGTTCTTTGGTATTTCCCAGTTCATCATTGCTTCTATCTTTGCCGGATCCACTTTGACCCCTTCAGAAGTAATCACATGACCAAGAAATTGTACCTCTTTTAACCAGAAATCTTACTTTGAAAATTTGGCGTACAATTTCTCCTTCCTCAGAACGTCTAAGACTTCACGAAGGTGACATTCGTGATCAGCTTCATTCTTTGAATAAACAAGTATGTCATCAATGAATACAATGATAGACTTATCTAAGAATAGTCGACACACCCGGTTCATTAAATCGATGAACACAGCTGGGGCATTTGTCAACCCAAAAGGCATCACAAGGAATTCATAATGCCCATACCTTGTCTAAACGCCATTTTGAGAACATCTTCATCCCTTACTCGTACTTGGTGATAGCCCGACCTCAAATCGATCTTTGAAAAACATCCCGCACCTTGGAGTTGATCGAATAAGTCATCAATCCTTGGGAGCAGATACTTATTCTTAATGGTCAACTTATTCAACTCCCTATAATCGATGCACATTCTCATAGTGTCGTCCTTTTTCTTAACAAATAACACTGGAGCTCCCCAAGGTGAAGAACTTGGCCTAACAAATCCCTTATCGAGCAGTTCTTGCAGTTGAGACATCATCTCTTTCATTTTAGCTGGTGCTAAACGATACGGTGCTCGTGCTATCGGTGCCGCTCCAGGAACAAGATCAATTCTGAACTCTACCTGTCGTTCTGGCGGTAAACCTGGAAGATCATCAGGGAACACATCTGGAAATTCACTTACTATCTTTATGTTTTCCACTCGCTTCTTTTGTCCTTTAGTATCCAAAACGTATGCTAGATAGGATGAACATCCTTTTACTAGACACTTACGCGCTTTGGCAATAGAAATCAACGGAACCTCCCTTTTTTTGATTTTCCCCATAGATGAATACAGCATCATTTTCGGGCATAGGGATCCGAATTAATTTCTTGGCACAAAGAATTTCTGCCTGGTTGCTCACCAAGCAATCCATACCAACTACTATATCAAACCACCCAATCTCCATCAAAATCAAATCAATCGGGAATTCTTTCACTTCTATCATAATTGTACAACTTTCAAGTCTTTCACGAACTAAGACTTGACCCCCGTTAGCTATTTCAGCTACTAAGGCATTTTCCAAGGTAGTGACAGGCATAGCTAACTTTTGGTAAAAAAAATCGCTACACAAAAGACATATTGGCACCACAATCAAATAATACTCGTGCAGGAATAGAGTTAACAAGAAATGTACCAGAAACCACATCCTTAGATTCCTTTGCCTCATCAGCCGTCATATGGAATGCCCTGTCCGTTGGCTTTGGAGTATTCGGCTTCCTTTCTTGATTCCCGCTCTTCCTTAACTTTGGGCAATCTTTTCGGAAATGACCGGGTTGTTTACATTCAAAACAGGTCGGCCCTTGGATGGGACAGTTTGCAATCTGGTGACCACTTTTTCCACATTTAAAACATTCATTTGAAACCACCCGACACGAGCCAAAATGTTTGCTTCGGCATTTCTGGCACCAATTCGGTTCCCGTCGAGACTCAATACGAGTATTCTTAACATAGGGTTTGGATTTCTGAGAAGATTCGGATCGACCTTCCCATTTTCTTTTCTCTCCCCCTTGTGTCTTCTCTTCTTTATCTCTGGCGTAAACTTCTTCTATTATTTTGGATCCTCAATTGTTTCCCTCAGTGTCAAAGCTTTTGAATTCCAAACTCGTGACATCATATCAGCCGGTAAGCCCTTCAGGTAGGCTTTAATCTTCTCTTTTTCAGTTGAAGCCACATGCCCCACTAGATTTAACTTTTCCAAGAAGATTCGAGTATATTCTTTTACTGATAAGTTCCCCTTCTTAAGCATTCGGAATTATTCTTCAATCCGATCCATTTCGTTCTCATTACAATACTCTTCTAGAATCTTCTGTTTAAACGATTCCCATATCATAGCTGTTAAAACTGGATCCGTTACTGTCGATGTTACAATATTCCACCAGGTCAAAGCGTTTCCGCGTAACATCTGAGATCCAAACCTGACCTTCGATTCTTCATCACACTCACAAGCTCGAAAAGCCTGTTCCATCTCCCTAATCCAGTTCATACATGCAATCAGATTATCAGAACCATCAAATTCCGGTGGTTTGTAGCTCAAAAACGTTTTATAAGAACAAACTTTCTCCACCCTTCTATTTATGTTTTACACTGGATTCACAGGCGGTGTTACCGTACCAGTACCCATCTCCGGTCTTCGTGACTCGGCACTTCAATCATTTAATACCTTCATAATCATCTCTTGTTGCTGTGCCAGTACCGTATTCATAGCTCGCATCATACTTTCCATCATTCTAGACACCATAGTGGATTCCGTCGTCACCGGATTAGAAGTACCGGCATTCGTTCGTTGCACTTGACTTCTTCCTCTTAAGATAGGTGGCCTTGGTGGACTTACCCTAGTTTCACCACTTTCGGGTTGCTTCTCTACCCATTCATTTGCCGCCCTCTCTTCTGAAGAAGTAGGAGATCTAGTTGGTGTATTCACAATCGTATTCTAGATTACACAAAAGATAACCATGAGAAATGGTTATATACGATCCTAACACAAGAAACGTACTTTAACGTTTATAAATCATCATAACAATATAAAACAAGTATGCTTACGTAACAATACATTCATAATAACAGTAGCTAATTGAAATTATAAACATACTATACATAAGAATCCTCGTTACCATCATCACATTTCTTAATTTACGTATTTTTGTCGACTCTAAGACTATGTCGTCTTAGTATTCCTACTCAATCTCACAAATCATAACTTAACCATCTCAGCTTAAGTCTAGGTATCTCACGATCATACCTAGTTTACTTAAACTACAGCTCTGATACCAAACTGAAACATCCGAAAATCACAAGTCCAAACTTTTATACATAAATGGAGAATTAGTTATGAAGGTTCACACGTACAATTGAACTATCAAGACAACCTACTAATCTAATCCTTAACACTAAGATCAGATTATACGAGTTGTCTAGGCAATTCATCAAAACATCTTCGTATACGCTAACTTCTCCATTACATAACCAAAAGTTGGATTCCGCTACCACTCGTCACTCATCCCTTTACAACTTCCCCGAGCTAGTATCTGGTAAGAAAATTTAATTTGAAACGATTAGGCTTACGCCTAGTGAGAACATCCAGTTTTCAAATTAAAACTTTATGAGCTTTGGAAACCAAATGTAAACAAAGCATATAAACAAACTTGTTTGTCATCTTTCTCACCGTACACATAACATCTTTCGATGACGGGAATCATACCCGATTCCATGAGTATGACCAACACTAAGTTAGTCACAGTCTCATGTTCCAGAGCGCCACTACGAATCTCCACGGATTCTAGATTACAACTCAGTTCCAAGAAATTACAATTATACCTTGCCTATTTCTTGGAATGGAAGTAGAAATAGCAATTATATCTTGCTTATTCCTAATCTCCCAAATGAAAGTGGAAATAGCAATTATACCTTGCCTATTTCACCGTTTTCACTTATAATGGGAATAGCAATCATCCCTTGCCCATTCCACATCATCAAATATAAATGGGAATAGCAATCATCGCTTGCCCATTCCACATTTATGAAATATAATGCTAGTGCATATGGATCCATTACACTTCCTAGCATACATGCATTGTGTCAAACCAACTCATATATCCAATCATAACATACCCAAAATAAATTTATAAGTATGTTCATACTGCTAGGATTGAATTTCAATTAATAAAACATTCCCTGTCAAAGTTACCAGGAACTCTTTAGTTACCGAAAACTCAAAAGTATCCGGACCATCATAAGTTACCGGACATCAGAATTATCCAGATACCAAGACTGTCCGGACAAGGTGTCCGATCCGGAAACTACCGGAATCCAAGAACAATCCGGAACTAGTATTCGGGAAACTCAAGTTACCGGATACTTTCGTAATACATACCGAAAACACATACAATCCGGATGACGTCCGGAAAACCAAAGTAATCCGGGTAACATCCGGAAACCAACTATCCGAGAAGTAATTTGACCGGATACGACCGAGAACAAGTATTTACCGGATACTTTCGGTATTTAACAAGTTACCAGACACTATCAACAGGGTTTTACCGGACACTCAAGACTTACCCGGATACTTCGACCTGCGCACCAAAATCTCAACCCAGATCGATAACTATTCCATCCATCTTATTTTGCAACTAACCATTCATGTCCAATACTTTTAACAATATCATCTTACTGCTTAATTTGATGAAAAACATTGATTTAAAGAAAAAGGTGACTCACCTGAAAACTCAGTTCTCGAATAAAACTTAACAATCGAGCTCCAAATCCTATTTCAGAAGAGACCTGATTCAATTAGCAACTTTGTAAATGGAACTGCAAAACTAAATCAAAGGAGTTCAATCAAATCTTACCAAATCAAAACTGAGGTATCGATTCCTCTCCTTTCCTTTTCCTGCTAGCACAACCGACTTCAGAAACTAAAGTTTTTGAGATAATCTCAATTCACCGACTTCCCACATTTATACACTAGCAATTTACACAACTAACCCCAAAGGTTGAATAATTTCTCCATTTAGCTTAAAACTTGGTCCATTACACTTTTGACCCTTCAACATTAACTCGCACACTTTGTTTAAAACATCCCCCAATACTTTTAAACGTTCTCCCCAACATGTACAATAATTTTGGAAATTTTCGAGGTGTTACAATTAAAACTCAATATGACCATCATGTATAACTCAGTTAGTAAAAAGATGGAATGACTTTGCTTAAATATGAATCGTGTGTGTTTGTGTGTTTTCCTAGGATTTTACCGAGCGGATGATCTTTAGGGTGTGTTTGGTACACAAGACAAGACAAAAGAGCACATAACAGGGATCGTTCTTCCTTGTACTTTTATGCAAAACAGACAAGAACAAAATGGAACAAACATGTTCACCCCCAACAACGTGGAATAGACTTATGTTTTATCAACCTCAAAATAAAACCTAATAGTAAAAAACAAAATATGGAAAATGTATTAAAAATTTGGAAACTACATTTTTTTGGTAATTTTATTCGTTTTGACGGAAACTTTCTAATGATATATTTTATTATAAAAACTATTTATTTTATTATAATTTAATAAATTACATAAGTGATCAAACTATATATATATATATATATATTATATAAACAACTTATTAGGGTTATATTGATTATTTTTATCTGTTATGTTTTATCTAATGCTGAACAACTGTTCTATCCTGTTTCAGTGTCTTGTTTTGTCTTGAATAATTATATTATGTTTTAGACTTTTAGTTGTACACACAAGATATTGTCTCCCATTTTTTATATTATTCATGGATATATATATATATATATATATGGATAAGAACGCTTTTAATGTAAGATCCTATATTGGTTAGAGAGGGAAACTAAGGTTACCTTACAAGGGAGTGGATATCTTTTTATCACTGGTTTTTAAGTCGTGAGTATAGACTTGGATAAAACGAACAATATTTTATGCGGTCGACACGTGAAATATTCAATTTAAATAACAAGTTTTATTACCTACTTGAATTATTTTAAAAAGCAAATTCAGTAAAGTTGTTGTATTTCTTATCCCCATTTTATATTCAATTATGATGCGTGGTCACATTAATTCTTATACCACTCACACACCTGCAATTCATTTACACTTTCAATTGTGTCACATCAACTTTTGCAATTATCATCCACATCCCTACAATTCATTTATACTTTCAATTGGTTCCCACTACAACATTTATTAATTACTTTATAAATTATTATATATATTCTAATTATTTTTTGTTAATAAATATATGATATAATAATATAAAGTGAAATTTTGACCCCACATGGGACCCACGTTGGGTTGCAATTGGACTTGCAATATATGCAAGTGTTTCCTTGGCTTGCAAAAATGGGACCCACATGGCTTTGCAATTCAATATGACTTATAATTTATAATTTTAATATATTTTCGTTAGTATATTAAATGGCATAAAAAATGTAGCAAGTAATGAGTTTTGTAATTGGATGAGTAAGGGTGAGGTGTGGGAGCCATCGACTCCAATTGGCATTATCCATATCCATATCTATATATTTAGATTATTTCCGTCATTAAAAAGTACAATATTTTTAATTTTGAAAATATAATAAGAAATTTTTTATTTATTTTTTGTATATTTGATAATTATTTTTAAAATCAGTTGTAACAACCCGAAATTCTAGTATGTATTGAAAGTTTAGTGGCTAATGTCTAAGGAATGAAAGTGTATGTTAACAACCCGAAATTCTAGTATGTAGGTTTTCATTATTGAATACTTCTGTATTGAATGTGGCGGCTGAGAAGTGAAAGGAAGGAGCAGTGAGAGCTATGGCAACGGTTCGTCATTTGGAGAAATTCTGAATTGGTAAGTAACGATTTCCTCCATGCCATTCTACTGCACTAAATGCAACTGGTAAATCAATTTCTGTCCATTCTCCATGATTAAGCTGTGCAGCATCGATAAGAACACCAAATGGGTTTAACTCTAAAATCGGTTTGTTAAATGGATAAATTAGCTTTGTATGCGAACGTATGAAATTGGAAAGTAGCACACGTCGATTATGGATGAGAATATGTTGGCTAATCTTTTGTGTTAAGTTATACATAAAGAGGAATTAAGTTTCGGTTTGATATCGCTAATACCCGAAACCCAAAAGGGGTTCCAGAACTTATAAATTTAGGATCCGGAGTTTAAATCATTGAAGTTCCGGAACTTGGTCACTTTTTAGACATTTCGGAAGTTTGGGCATATATAGGATCCGGAACCTAAGTTCCGGAAATGGTCACTCGATATAACCGGATCCGAAACTCATTCTCAATACCGGAACTCGTTGGACCGTAGCAAACTGATCCGGAACTATCCTAATTTAAATTGTGATCCAGAGTTTATCAAAAAACCGATCCACAGATCCGGAACCAAACCATGGTCCGGAACCGATCCACAGATCCGGAACCAAACCATGGTCCGGAACCCATTATGTATTTCAATCGATCCGGAGTCCATTTGAAAAGACCCGGTACTTGGGTCCTATCCGAGGCCCAATAGGGACTTAGGTCCGGTATGTGTTTTATGGGCTGGAGTCTTGATCATTTTAGGGAGTAAAGCCACGTGGGCCAAATATATAATCTCATGTGAGCCCAATTTATTTAAAGTTTGGATTAAAGCCACGTGGGCCAAAGGTATTCAATTCTTGGGCTTTAGTAATGGTTTAGACTAGACCCAATATTTAATTGAGGATCCGACGTTATTATTTGAGACCGGATAAAGAAAAGGACTTAGGATCAGAAGTCGAGTGTCACTAATTAATTTATACGATATACTCTAGGTGTAAGAACGGTTCGGAACGAGACGCGTAATTAGGAAAGTAACTGCAATCAGGTGAGTTCCCTAAACCTTTTTTTTACACAGAGTATTATGTTAAATGTTTTTACTGATTATGGTTCGTTATGAGCATGAACTGTTTTACCAACTGTTACGTATGTTTTTCCATGAAATGCATGTTTCATTTAAAAAGGGTTATTTAGCAAATGAAGTGATTTTTAAGGATTTCACGCATGTGATTACGATACGTATGTGTATGTTATGTGGAGTCGATCTACATTGTGGGATCAGGGTACCTTGGGATCCGATGATCCCTTGGGCATTTGTGATGAGCTTGTAGGATGGAATTCGTTTCCTTCCTACTCGGATAGAAGGGAGTCCACTTGGACTCCGATGTAAGCCGAGAGGGTGTCTGTTAGGCCCCGATCGTGGTAGCTAATGTGATCCTTGAACCGTGTGTAGTACCTTGGATGATGTTTATGTGAAGAATGTGAACATTTTCTATAAAATGATTTTTATACTATTGTATATGCTTTATGGAGGGAATTCACTAGACCTTTTGGTCTAACCCTCGCATTTTCAAAACTAAACCATTTTCAGGTAAGCGTAGCACTAGTTCTTCCGGTAAGAACTAGGAGGTGGCACAAGAAGGATTTGGAGCTTAGAGCAACTCCAAGATTTTGGCATATAACTATAGATAGAAGCTCTCGGCTGTGGATTAGAAGCTTCCGCTGTCCAATTTTGTTTAGTTTAGACTTATGAATGATTAAAGACAAGTTTTAATATGTACTTCGAATGCTTAATCTATGATATTGCATGCTATGTTTTATGGGACGTTACAAATGGTATCAGAGCCTTAGTTTACGGGATTTAGGTGACCAGTTGGGCCTAAACTTAAACTGTAAGATGAGGAACACAGCCGAGACATAGGATTGCCTCTAGGAACGATCACTATAAATGCGCTTAGGAATAAGGTGTCAAGGACAAACGTGTAAGGTAAGTTTGGGATTACACCTGGCCAGTGTAATTACGAATTTACAGGTACATGTGCGTGCTTAAATTGCCTTATATAGCAAACTTGTTGTGTCATGTCTAGCAAAGGTTAATTATTGGTTTCTATCAGTTTAGCGCTATGGATGGGAGAACGTTGAGGAGTAGGTCAGTACCTGCTGTTCCAAGGAATCAGGATGAGGAGGTCCTAGCTAACGGACTGTTGGAACCCACAAGAGCGACGGTTACCCGCGGAAGGGGTAGGGGTCGTGGAAGGGGTCGGGGAAGAACACCCCGTCGGGCCGCCACTCAAGGGGCCGGGGATGGGGGAAACCCGATCCGAAGGACGACTCGAGTAACCCGAAGGGCGAGGAGCGTGGAAATCCCCGCCCACCAAGAAGAATCTCATCAGGAGAGTTCAGCTACCGTGAGAAGGGTAAATCAGCCGAGGGGACGTGGTCGAGGCCGCGGATCTACATTTGTCACTCGAGAGAATCTGGCTGCTGAGTTGGGTAAGATTCAGGAGACTTTGCAAGCTCTCCTTACCAAACAGGATCAGTCAGCATCGGGAAGCAAAGAGGCGAGCGAGAATAGGGAAAGTGTTGAACTGTCAAGTCCGCTAGTGACTGGTACTGGAAGTCACTCGAAATCGACCCCTCTGGTGGTGAATGAGTCAGCAGCTAAATGGTGCAACTACAAGACCTTTGCCTCTTGCAAGCCTCCTACTTTTAAGGGCGAGTGTGACCCTATTTTAGCAATGAAATGGGTTAAAGAGATGGAACTGGTGTTTGATACGTGCAAGTGTGCTAGCGGGGATAGGGTAATGTTTGCCCTATCCATGCTGAAGTCTGATGCAGTTTACTGGTAGGATGCTGAGACCGGGGGAAAGGGTCGGCAGCGGCTAAGGGGATGATGTGGGAAACTTTTGTGGAAAGATTTAGAGCACAGTTTTGTCCACTCGTGGCAGTAAAGAAGTTGGAGGAAGAGTTTATGGGGTTGGAACAGGGGGAAATGTCGGTGCGGGAGTATACTTCTAAGTTTATTGAGAAGTCTCGTTTCGCTGATCTGTATGTGCCGACGGAGGAACGTCGAGTGGAACGTTTCATCTTTGGGCTGAAAAGTAGCATCAGGGAATTGGTATTGACAAGGAATCCCACTACCTTTCAAGCGGCCATCAATGCGGCTGAGTTGACTGAGAAAGAAAAGAATCGTCATATGTCTGAGAAAGGTGGTGAGAAACGCAAGTGGGATGGGCAAGGAAGTGACTCGATGAAAGGAAAAGTGTTTTGACCAGAAAATCGTGTTAACAGAGATACCATCGGTAAACTGTGCAAGAGGTGTAACAAGGTGCACCGGGGAGAGTGCATTGCAGGTTCAAGTTCGTGCTACCGGTGTGGATTGCCCGGTCACGTGTCAAAGGATTGCCCGGGTAATGGGAGATCATGTTTCCAATGTAGGTCTACTGGCCACATGCGGTATGAGTGTCCACAGTTGAAGAAAGGGGGATCAGCTCAGTATGGCGAACGACAAGGAGGGAAAGGCAACGATAAGAGAACAGAACCGGCACATCCGAAGGGACGTGCGTTCCACATGACAGTGAAAGAAGCGGAGGAGGTTCCAGATGTTGTGGCAGGTACGTTTCTAGTGAACTCTTTGTGTGCCAAGGTGTTATTTGATTCGGGAGCGAATCGTTCCTTTGTATCGCATGCGTTTATGGAATGTTTGGGGCCGAGGTGAAGCCATATATTTTTTTTTACAACTTAGTAGGCAGGTGGTAACTGTGAGGATTGAACCTCTAGTGTGTGGGAGTGGTGTGGATAAGTTGGTGATAACTTCTACTTAGTGAGCATGCGAGACACAGTGGTAATAAGTTGCTGTGAGGTTAAGTGTTGGACTAGTGTTGATATGTGGCGAACGTAAGTGGAGATCTTTGCTCGGGATTTGCTTATAAGTTGTTCAGATGTGACAAAATTATGTGTGGAGGGGCATGGATGTCTAAGTGGCACGTGGCATGGTTATCCGAGAATAAAAGGATAGGGTGACAGTTGGTGGCTAGCTAAGAAGGAAACTGAGTACTTTGGATTGGTTAGTTTATGATGTTTCGTAGTAGATATGAAATCTTTAGGAATGTTGAGCTAATCCTTGTATGTAAAGGAAATGCAGAGGAGTGGGTAATATCGTTTGGGAAATGAGAAGTGTGTGATCGCTTCGAGCATTGGGTATTGTTTCAGATTGACTAGGTTGAATTTCTCGTATGATATGCGGTGAAACTGTTGGTTAGGCATAGTAACAGTTGAAATTACGTGCATGGGTGGTCAATGTTGGATGAGGAATGTTCCATTCTAGCCTGAGGTAATCGGGATGGTAGGTTGGAATAAGTGAGTAAACGGGAAGTAGAAAGAGTGGCAAGTGGCATGGAAAGCGAGAAGCAATGTTTTTAGAACTTCATCGTCGAGTGTATGAACTTCTAGCGGGAGTATGAGAAAGAGGATGGGTGTGTATATGATTGGTTTAAGCGTTGAGGAAAGCTAACTTGTGTGAGTGGTTAAGAGGGTGTATCTTCTAGTGAGCCGTTCTTTGGAAACGCGTTTTATTGTTTGAGAAGTAAGTGGGAGAAAGTAGGCGAATGTAGTGCTCGGGGGAAGGACCATTGGATTAGACCTGGTAGTAGCATGGGAGTGACGTTGTGGTAAAAGCGTGTGAATTGATTTTATCAATAGGTTGGGGTCAACAGAATTAATCTGAGAAAGTGATTAGACATATTTTGTGTTGGGAAAGTGATTGTAGAATTGTGTGTAATCTGTTGAAGAAAATCCTAACTGCGGGTTAAAGTGGAATTCAAGGTTGTCCTTGTGAGCAGTTGATGAATTGAGCGTCGTTAATTTTAAAGGGATTCATGTTGTTATGACGTTAACTCCGGTAGAATCCGTTCTTTTAGGAAGGTGAATTAGTGTGTGAAACCCTTGATTTGACGCGTTATAAAACCGTGAGTCTAGATGTGTGGATGGTATTGGTATGGTTGACCTGAGGCGTTTTCTCATATTGCGAATAATTGTGGGATAAGAGTTGTGGATTACTGTAAGTGTGTTAATTTGTTGGTATACGTCCTAATGTTGAAGGGTTACGCATAGTGGGAGTTCATTCGACATCCCACGTGTCGAATCTGAGGAAGTGCCTGGCAGATGTGGATAAGTCTGTATCCCTAAAAGATATAAGGGTGGATGAGAAATTGAGTTTTGTAGAGGAACCCGAAGCCATCGCGGATTTTAAAGTGAGGAAATCACGGAACAAGGAGATTAGACTGGTGAAGGTACAATGGCGGCATCACAAAGGCCCGGAGGCTACTTGGGAATTGGGATCGGAAATGAAGGCAAGGTACCCGCATCTTTTCCAATGAGGAATTCTGGGGACGGAATTCTTTTAAGGGGGGGGGGGGGGTGTTGTAACAACCAGAAATTCTAGTATGTATTGAAAGTTTAGTGGCTAATGTCTAAGGAATGAAAGTGTATGTTAAGGGACCATTGTGCAATTTAAGAAAGGTATAAAAGGAGTGCTGATCCCTAGGTTTTCATTATTGAATACTTCTGTATTGAATGTAGCGGCTGAGAAGTGAAAGGAAGGAGCAGTGAGAGCTTTGGCAACGGTTCGTCATTTGGAGAAATTCTGAATTGGTAAGTAACGATTTCCTCCATGCCATTCTACTGCACTAAATGCTAGGGGTGTTCGCGGTCCGGTTTGGGCGGTTTAACCCCTTAAACCACAAACCAAACCACTAGTGGCGGTTTGGTAAATTTTCAAACCGAGCGGTTTGACATCAAGTGCCCAGACCGGTCAAACCGGACCGCGGTTTAGGAGGTTTGGTCCGACCGGTTTAGGAGGTTTGGGCCCTTTATGGCCTTTAAAACTTAAACTAAAAAAACATATATAAGTTGGAATTTTAATGCTTCTTTTCCTCGAGTCCACAAAAAAGTAAACAAAGTCGACACAAAAATAAACATAGTCCACTTATATTTATTCCTATTGTTACAGAGAATAAAAAGAATAGAAATAATAATATGATAAGTAATTACAATTTATACAAAATGTTAGTAGTAGAGATTCAAATCTTTCAAACTCCCAATTTCAATCAAATCACGGATTTTCATATGCTTAAACGAAGAACTTAAAAATCACATAAACCCTTTATTTTTGGTTTCTATAAAACATAGTTAACCAGACGTCTACACGCCCTTTCCACGAACACCTCCAACATGTAAGTATTAATCTAAATATTTAGTTTAAATCTAAACAATCAAATTACGTGATATGTTAATGCTAGTAAATTAAGATAGTTGATATAAAATTTTCTCAATTCTTTAAGAAAATGTCTAAAACTTTAAATGATATAAATAAAAAAATAAAAAAATATATATATATGGCGGTCGGTTTGGTCCAAACCGCCAAATCGTGGACCGGACCGGACCGCCCGGTTTGACAAATTTTCAAACCAAACCGACCGCCAAACCGCTCAAACCGCCAAAAACGGTCCGGTTTGACTTGGTTTGACCGGTTTGAGCGATCCAACGGTTTTTTTGAACACCCCTACTAAATGAAACTGGTAAATCAATTTCTGTCCATTCTCCATGATTAAGCTGTGCAGCATCGATAAGAACACCAAATGGGTTTAACTCTAAAATCGGTTTGTTAAATGGATAAATTAGCTTTGTATGCGAACGTATGAAATTGGAAAGTAGCACGCGTCGATTATGGATGAGAATATGTTGGTTAATCTTTTGTGTTAAGTTATATATAAAGAGGAATTAAGTTTCGGTTTGATATCGCTAATACCCGAAACCCAAAAGGGATTCCGGAACTTATAAATTTAGGATCCGGAGTTTAAATCATTGAAGTTCCGGAACTTGGTCACTTTTTAGACATTTCGGAAGTTTGGGCATATATAGGATCCGGAACCTAAGTTCCGGAAATGGTCACTCGATATAACCGGATCCGGAACTCATTCTCAATACCGGAACTCGTTGGACCGTAGCAAACTGATCCGGAACTATCCTAATTTAAATTGTGATCCGGAGTTTATCAAAAACCGATCCACAGATCTGTAACCAAACTATGGTCCGGAACCGATCCACAGATCCGGAACCAAACCATGGTCCAGAACCCATTATGTATTTCAATCGATCCGGAGTCCATTTGAAAAGACCCGGTACTTGGGTCCTATCCGAGGCCCAATAATGACTTAGGTCCGGTATGTGTTTTATGGGCCGGAGTCTTGATCATTTTAGGGAGTAAAGCCATGTGGGCCAAATATATAATCTCATGTGAGCCCAATTTATTTAAAGTTTGGATTAAAGCCACGTGGGCCAAAGGTATTCAATTCTTGGGCTTTAGTAATGGTTTAGACTAGACCCGATATTTAATTGAGGATCCGAGGTTATTATTTAAGTCCGGATTAAGAAAAGGACTTAGGATCAGAAGTCGAGTGTCACTAATTAATTTATACGATATACTCTTGGTGTAAGAACGGTTCGGAACGAGACGCGTGATTAGGAAAGTAACTGCAATCAGGTGAGTTCCCTAAACCTTTTTTTACATAGAGTATTAAGTTAAATGTTTTTACTGATTATGGTTCGTTATGAGCATGAACTGTTTTGCCAACTGTTACGCATGTTTTTCCATGAAATGCATGTTTCATTTAAAAGGGGTTATTTAGCAAATGAAATGATGTTTAAGGATTTCACGCATGTGATTACGATACGTATGTGTATGTTATGTGGAGTTGGTCTACACTGTGGGATCAGGGTACCTTGGGATCCGATGATCCCTTGGGCATTTGTGATGAGCTTGTAGGATGGAATTCGTTTCCTTCCTACTCGGATAGAAGGGAGTCCACTTGGACTCCGATGTAAGCCGAGAGGGTGTCCGTTAGGCCCCGATCGTGGTAGCTAATGCGATCCTTGAACCGTGTGTAGTACCTTGGATGATGTTTATGTGAAGAATGTGAACAGTTTCTATAAAATGATTTTTATACTGTTGTATATGCTTTATGGAGGGAATTCACTAGACCTTTTGGTCTAACCCTCGTATTTTCAAAACTAAACCATTTTCAGGTAAGCGTAGCACTAGTTCTTCCGGTAAGAACTAGGAGGTGGCACAAGAAGGATTTGGAGCTTAGAGCGACTCCAAGATTTTGGCATATAACTATAGATAGAAGCTTTCGGCTGTGGATTAGAAGCTTCTGCTGTCCAATTTTGTCTAGTTTAGACTTATGAATGATTAAAGACAAGTTTTAATATGTACTTCGAATGCTTAATCTATGATATTGCATGCTATGTTTTATGGGACGTTACATTAGTAACTTATATTTTTGATACATATTATGTTGTTTTACTAAAATATACTCGGTAATAATTATATTTTTCTAAAATTATATGCCCTGTTTAATTGTTTGTTGATGAAGGATAAGGGTTCAAATATGAACAACGAACTGTGTTTTTTTCGTGTGAACCGGTTTGATTTACAAAATTATTAAATCAAACTTATTGATTCGTTTGGTAATTTAATGCTAGAGGTCGGTTTAAATAAGAAGCTAAATATCGTGTTAAGGTAGGAAAGGAATATTTATGTGTAAATTATTGAAAAAATTATGAAAAAACAAATATATTTGAAAATACACTTGTGAATCGACATTACATCTTATATTCATATGGGTTTACATATGCATCTCTAACTAGTTTGTGACTCGCGCGTTGCACGACTGCTACAAAGTTTTAATTCAATAATTATTTGATTAAGTTGTTAATAATGAATGAAATACAATTTAAAAAAACGAATGTATTTTCATACGTGGTTAATTTGCATATATTGATAATCGTTTGTTGTTACAAAAGACTCGAGGAAAAAAAGGTCGGTTAAAGTTAGTCAATCGTATGAGTTGTCAAAAAGGCATCCTCTCCTCATCTCCTCTTGGCAATGTATACAAACATCTTATATACCATTTTCCATTTTCTCACCAATTTGGGATAAGGGAACTCACACGTGTTTCACGACTTAATATTTCATTATCTATAGTTATATGTTGATTATTTAGAACTTAAACGATATATTCACTACGATATCACTATTACTATTACAAATTGCTTGAGGATTTTTTTCACAAAGAAAAGGGCCAAAAATTAGTCAACCCTATAAGTCGACACAAATAGTCACCGTCTTATCTTCTCATTACACATACCCACATCTTTCATTTAAAAATGAAAACGAAATTCAAAAAAAGTAAAAAGATAAAAGGTCTAGCAATTAATGTGTTGATCGAAATTAAAAGCATATCCCAAAAGAAAAAAAAAGCAATATGATTGAAATCTTCTTATTGAACACCCTTTTTGTTATTCATCAATTTATTGTAGATAGATAGACTATAGATATTCATTGATGTAAATTAAAATATATGTAGATTGTGGATTCTAATTTCATTTATCTATACTATCATAAGATAAATATGATTTAAAGTTTTTCATTTAACGACCTCTTAATTCTTACTTCAATATATTTATAATATATATATATATATATATTGATTGATTGAGAAATTTATATATATACATATATATATATACTAGTCTTTGGCTCGCCCGTTGCGCGATGATCAAATTTGTGTTTTAAGTTAATTATTTGATGTTTAATAGTTGTTGAATATTTTTGTGACACATACAATAATTGATAAAAAGAAAACAAAAATTCCACAAATAGGGAATATTATCTTGAAGTTAAAAATATGTCTATTAAGTTTGATACCTATTATAAATGTTGTTAATAAATGAATTTATCAAACGAATACACAATAATTGTATATTTATATTTTTTAAAAAGGTTCGAACTCATAATCCAAAAGTCAGTTGATAAGTGATATCTTCTTTTATCCAAATAATTAATTCTCTTATGATAATTATAAGGGTGTTTCGTTGACAGAATACAATTTGATAGAATCGTAATTCGTCAAATGAATTCGACTTTGAAGTAAAAATTGATATAAATTTGCAAAAAGAAAATCACGACAATTTAGTGATTATTTGTATCAAATCCCATACTAATTTCAACAAATTACATACTAATCACAACACATTAATTAAATCCCATATACACATTAATTCGTATATATTTATGATATTTAATAATATAATAAATCCAAAAAAATTCAATATTGAGCTCATTTCGAAGGTATCGGCGAAGCGATTACAATGGTATAATTTATAAAAAATAGAAATATTTTTTTAATGTATTTTAGTTCATATACATTATTTATGTTTATATGATAAGAGTATAAAATGAAAAATAAAAATGTAAGCGATTAAAAGTAAATTACCTACATAATTATAAGGGTACTAAATGTAATTTTATAAATTAAAAAAATTGAATTAAGGAGAGATTTAAGGAGGAGTAAATGTGGGTGTGTTAATTGAACTTATAATGTAAATTGCGTCCAGATACATGTTTAGGCGGGAAAATACTGAAGTCGGCTCACCAGAAGACGACACGTGGCATGCTAGTTACTTATTTATTATATATATATATATATATATATATATATATATATATAATAATAATTGTGGATTATTTTTTATTTTTCAGTTATCATGTAAATAAAAATAAACACGTATTAATATAAATATAAATATATTGACTGATGAAATGTTGATATTTGATATATATTGATCCATTTTTGATTATTTATTTTTCAATTGTCATATAAATATAAATATACATGTATTGATGTAATAAAAATATATTAATTGATTAAGAATTTTTAATATATATATATATTATATTGATCAATTTTTAATTATATATTTATTCAATTGTCATATAAATAAATATATATGTATTTATGTAAATAAACGTATTTTAATTAATTCAGAATTTTTGATACATATTGATCAATTTTTCATTATTTTTTTCAATTTTGATATATATTGATTTATTTTTGATTATTTATTTTTCCAGTTGTCATGTAAATAAAAAATAAACGTATGTATATAGATCAAAATATTAATTGAGAAGTTTTGATAAATATTAATTGATTTTTGATTATTTAATTTTTCAGTTGTCTTGCAAATAAAAAAATTGATTTTAATAAGAATTAAAATGATTAGTATTTAAAACTTAGGGAAAATATAGAAGACGAAAATAAAAAAGAACTCTAAAATCCTAAAAAAATTTCCAAAGAAATGTATACCCGGATTAGTCTTCTCGACATAACCTGAAAATAAAATAAAAATAACCATCGAAAAATAACATATTGAAGTTTGTTGTGGTTATATTATACATTGTAATACGTATTTGCAAGATTCGATTATCGAATCTTTGTTGTCATCAAAACTATTAAACCACTGTCCGATGCCATGAACAAACCCCGTTCTATTGGCAAAAACTTAAGATAAATATAAGTGACAAAAGTAAAAATGAAAAGCTCTGAAATCCCAACAAAAGTCAATAACGAATAATACCTGAACTAGTATTCTCAAACTAAACCTGAAAAACGATTTTGTTGAAGAATAACAGTTTGTGAACTGAAAGAACAAATTAAGTGATGGAGAGGGAGAAAAATAGCTTACCTAAAAAACGATTTTTGGAAGAATAATGATTTGTGAAATGAAAGAATAAATCAAGTGATGCAGAGGTAGAAAAAGAGTTTACCTGACAAACGTTGAATAATAATGAGTTTTGAAATAAATAATATATAGAAGAATAAGACATTTAGTGATGGACAAATCATGATTAATGAGCAATGGAAGGGTTTGGAAGTTTCACCTTCAAGAATGAAGATGAAAAGATTTGGTGGTTTCATCTTCAAGAATGAAGATGAAAAGCTTAGGAGTTTAATTTTTAAAATTACCAAAATAACTCTATTCTAATGAATTTTATGTTTTTAGTATAAGGACGAAAACGTCTTTAACATATCAAATATTTTAAAAATCAAAAAACTTAGAAAAAAGAAAGGTAGGTTTAAGATGCTTAGTAGATGTCACGTCAACACTCGTGGTTTCTCCTTTAATATGTATATTGATTACCTTCTCATGATACACTATGACAAAATTGGCTTTATAAAACGCTTAAAATGTCTAATTGTCCTAATTTATAGGGCTTAAGCTGACGTTTTTTTGGTGTTTCAACAACTTTTTTGGACACTTTCAAAATAAGGTGTCGTATTGACTATTTATATATGACACTATTTGAAAAAAAAACTTTTATATTCACAAATGTCCTATAAAAAGATAGTTTTATAAGGACTTTTGTCAAAAATGTCATATAAAATAGCTAACATGACATTTTATTTTAAAAATGTCCTAAAATTTTGATAAAATACTCAAAAGCATCTTATAAACCTGTTTTAACAGTTTTAGATAAGACGTTTTATATTTTGATTCTACAAACTTAAATTCTATAAAGTATTCTTTATTATGATGCCTAGACATTTCTAGACGTTTTATAAAACTAATTTTCTTATAATAATATTAAACCTTCTAATTTAAGTCTTAATGCTTTATAACTAAATGAGTCAAATAAAATTATATATTACATCTCTAATTTCAATTGTTGAAGTCATGCATCCAAAAGGACACAATCAAACAAAAGCATGAGTCTTTATTTTCTTTTGGATTGTTTTAAGAACACCGAATAACATTTCAACCAAGGTCCATGCATAACATTACTCTAAAATGATTGGAAGATATGGCTTTCTAATGATATATTTTATTATAAAAACTATTTATTTTATTATAATTTAATAAATTACATAAGTCATCAAACTATATATATATATATATATATATATATATATATATATATATATATATATATCTATACTACCTTAATATTGGTTTTGGTCAAAACTCTTAAAGATAACTCACAATGCATAACGTACAACTATTTTAAGCATTAAATCTTAAAAACTCTTAATTACAACTATTGAAGCTTAAAGTACACGTTCTTAATACATACATTATATCCTTCCCTTTTTATATTTGTGACTTTTCTCCTTTTTGCCCATAAAAATCTGACTTTCCCTCTTTTGACTTTTGAGTTGTAAAAAAGTTACTTTTACATATATATACGGATATACCATCAGGTGCTTTGGAGTATGAGAGAAAGCACATCGCACGGATCACGATCCAGAAGACGCATTCACCATCCGATTAAAATCAATCAACGACTCCCATTAACTCAAAATTATTATCTCTCTCTCTCCAGCGCTCTCTCCTTCACGTTCTTGGATGGCGATTTAGGGTTTTGTTCACAGACCCCCTCTCAAACAATTGAAACCATGACTTCCTCCTTCCTACATCCGGCGTCCTTGCTGCCTCTCCTCCTCCCGGCGCACCTTCCTGCTGCCTGGCCTCCCTGCTAAGAAGTTGGAGAACTGAAGAGAAGGAAGAGGTATCATCTGCTCTCGATTGCCTTCAATAGATCGAAGAAATTCGTATTTTGTTCTAAGGATAGGGTTTCTCAGACTCAGGTTCAAGGTATGAACTACAGTCTTGATTTCTCTCAGTAAGTTCTTTAGTCGATTTCATACTTTCTGCTTCAATCGATTTCATTGTAGATTTTTACACCATTGTCAATTTTTACAGAGGAAAGAAGAGCAAGGGTTCCATTGCCTATAGTTTCGATTTCTCTCGGTAAGTTCTTCCCGAATTCATTGTCGATTTTTACACTCTCGATTTCATTTTTGATTTTTACACCATTGTAGATTTTTACACAGGAAAGAGGAGCAAGGGTCCATCGCCTACAGTCTCGATTTGTCTCGGTAGGTTCCTCTCGATTTCACATCGATTTTGGCTTACGGTTTCACATCGATACCCACATTTTGATTTCACGGTTTATCTTTGCACATCGATTTGGGTTTACGGTTTCACGATTTCACATGTTTGTGGGGTTTGTTCAAACACAGATTAGGGTTATTCTGATCAAAATGTTAGCTTTCAATATGTTCGGCAGTCTCTATGAACAGTTTACTGGTTCTTGGATTTTTTGAGTTGTGGGTTTGTGATAATTTTATGACTGCTATATATGCTACCGCTAATATAATGAACTCTTGAATGCTCCTTGTGCTTTGCCTTTACAATGCTTTATCAGGGTGTGCTGTCAGGCCGGTCGATTAATTTGATTATCTGGTCAAAAAACATTTGATGAAAAGATTGGTTAAGACTCGGGAATATCCTTGGTTAAGCAAGATATATCCTGCAGGAGGTAGTCAAGAGATTGGGAAAAATAAGTTTGATGAACTCTGCTTAATATGTTTCTTCTCCATTTTAAATGATGATTGTTATTTGTCACTTATCTCTGTCTGGTCTTTATTCTTTTTCTGCAGAAAAAGGACTCATCTACTTTGGGAACACCTGCAATGTATCAAAGGTATTAAAGGTGAGCATGATTATTTGAAATGCTCATATTAATAATATCTTGCTTAAATGTGAATTCATAAAATAACCATCTCATGTTTGAGATCAGGATTGCTTCTGCTCATTTTTTGGGTATTTTTCCTTTGTTTTTGGATCCACTGGCAATACGTGGTGTGCTGGGAAGTTTATCAAGTAAACATAAACTTATATATGGTTTTGGTTTGATGGAAAGCCTTAGCATTAGTTGGCCACCATTTTCCTGCACGTGCGTTTACTGAAACATCATAATTTATTTTCTGACAAATGACTCAAAAGACAGGTGTTTCCTTTACAAGTTTTTAGCAAATTTCGTACACATGATTCAACAAAATGCTCCTCTGTTTCTTTCTTTAAATGACGGATCATACAATTAAAGTTTTACAAAGCCGTCTGATATGTTTTTAGTCACAATATTGATTAATCTTCTTGAGTTCATATCTCATTTGTTGTATTAAATTTCAATTTCCAGGACCATGTTTTTGATTATGATCAAATGATTGTATAAGGAATTAAGGGATTTGTGCTCTTATCCGAGAATGCTTATTGTTTTCTGTTACACCCTGCTGCTGTGAAGAGTACTCCAGTATTGAGAATTTAGCTATTGTTTGTTGGAGTGTCAATCATTAGCGTTTCAGTCCAGATTTGAGTGCTTATTTTCTGATATGTTCTACTGGTTTTAATATTGGGTGTGACTGCTGGAGTGGTTTCTTTTTTGGATTTAATCCCTTTCATTTTTCATTTTAATACAAAACCACATTATTTCATATTGCATTGCTTTTAACTTATAGTAAATCAACTTGATTTTGATACATAGTTCTATATGAAATGCCGAACACAAGAGTTCTTAAAGAAAGTCATCCAACTCTAATTTATTTATCCGTCTACTTTTTCTTGGAATTTTGTGTGACTCAATATTTTTTTTTATCATAGAAGAGATAGTTTTTTGGACATTTTTAGGTTTCTTGGTATTGAGTCGTTTGTTTCTCGGTTCACAATGTTTAATTTTGTGTTTCTTTTTTAGGTTTTAAATAACATTGTAACTCTATGTTCTACTTTATGTTTGAAATAACATTTAACTTTGCAGGGCTTAATTGTAACAGGTTCGGGTGCTGTTTGAGCAGGTTAAAGGTTCCAGGGGGCTGATTGTGCTGGCTCTTTGGGCTGCAACCCAGCAGGCTGTTGGACTGCTTAATCTGGCCGTTAATGGCTGTTTGGGCAGCCTGTTAGGGTGAGTCTGGGCTGTAATATGGTGTATGTGTTGCTTCCATAGTGTTGGTTTACTACTGGTCTTTCTAGATTCAGCCACAGGCATCGGCTGTCTGCGTTAAGACGGTGGTTTTGGTGTTGCTTCAGCGTCGTATTGGAGGTGTTGTTTGGGACTGGGCTGATTGGAGGTGTCGTTTGGGAGAGCTGCTGAATGGAGGTACGGTTTGGGTCAATGTAAGTGATATTTGGAACAGACGCGCTGAATGGTCTTATTGGAGGTGCTGATTGGAACGGTTGTGCCGAATGGAGATGCTGGATGGGAATGGCGATGTGATGTGAGAAGCACGTCTGATTTCATTAAGACGTGTTGAATGGATGGTCTTAATGGAGGCTGATTGTTTCTAGATGTTTTTTATTGGTTGTTAAAGTGTTGGTTGTTGTAGTGTGTTTGGTCTCTTGAACAGTGTAAATTTGTGCAGTTTTATAAAATTGTTTGTTTGCCTTGCAAAAAAAACTTTAGGTTCCATTACTTTTGTAAATACAACTGTATTTTAACTATAAATTTTGAAAGTTTAAATAAACATAAACTTCATATCATTGATTTATCGAAAAGTTTAACGTACTGTGTATTGTACGGGTCTCAAAATTGGATACTCATTTTTTGGATTTAATCCCTTTCATTTTTCATTTTAATACAAAACCACATTATTTCATATTGCATAAGCTTTTAAATTATAGTAAATCAACTTGATTTTGATACATAGTTCTATATGAAATGCCGAACACAAGAGTTCTTAAAGAAAGTCATCCAACTCTCTAATTTATTTATCCGTCTACTTTTTCTTGGAATTTTGTGTGACTCAATATTTTTTTTATCATAGAAGAGATAGTTTTTGGATATTTTTACCATATTTTTCTTACAACTGTTTTTACTTTCAGGTTATCCATTCTGCCCTTGCAACTGTATTGTGTGTTAGCAAGCTTCAATCTCAAATCCTTTTTCAATTTTGATAAGAGTGGTTTTAGAAACTCAAACAGCCATGTGCTACTGTTTTGGAGTCTATCTTTGTACATCTGGTTTGATCTGGGTTCTCAAGTCTGGGTTTGTATTTTGTGTTGTCCAGAATTAATGGTTCATCTTGGTCATCTTCTCTATCTAATGAATGAGGAGTCTACTTTACTTCTTTTCCCAGAGAAGAAGCAATGACGCGAGTTGTTTATTTCAAGAATAGGCTGGACTGTACTTTAAGCTATGGTGGATATGGTTCAAATGGTCCAGGTTCTGTTTTATGACTCACCCCGTGCATTGCACGAGTACACTACTAGTATATATATATATATATATATATATATATAAACAACTTATTAGGGTTATATTGATTATTTTTATCTGTTATGTTTTATCTAATGCTGAACAACTGTTCTATCCTGTTTCAGTGTCTTGTTTTGTCTTGAATAATTATATTATGTTTTAGACTTTTAGTTGTACACACAAGATATTGTCTCCCATTTTTTATAATTTTTATATTATTCATGTATATATATATATATATATATATATATATATATATATATATGGATAAGAACGCTTTTAATGTAAGATCCTATATTGATTAGAGAGGGAAACTAAGGTTACCTTACAAGGGAGTGGATATTTTTTTATCACTGGTTTTTAAGTCGTGAGTATAGACTTGGATAAAACGAACAATATTTTATGCGGTCGACACGTGAAATATTCAATTTAAATAACAAGTTTTATTACCTACTTGAATTGTTTTAAAAAGCAAATTCAGTAAAGTTGTTGTATTTCTTATCCCCATTTTATATTCTATTATGACGCGTGGTCACATTAATTCTTATAGTCAATATGACTTATAATTTATAACTTTAATATATTTTCATTAGTATATTAAATGGCATAAAAAATGTAGCAAGTAATGAGTTTTGTAATTGGATGAGTAAGGGTGAGGTGTGTGTAAGATCCCAGGCAACCGTACCAGATATTGTCCGCTTTGTTTACACATCTGGACTCACGGTTTTAAAACGCACCTGATAAGGGAGGTATCAAGTCCCTCTTATAAGGAAACCTTTGTTCCCCTCCCCCAACCAATGTGAGATCTTACAGTGTGGGAGCCATTGACTTCCAATTGGCATTATCCATATCCCTATCTATATATTTAGATTACTAGGGTTCGGTACCGCGCGTTGCGCGGTAGTGATAATTTCTTTAGAAAAAAATGTTGAAGTTAAATGGGCCGATGATCATATATATATATATATATCAAAATAATAAGAATCAATATTACACTTCATATGAAGTTGTTATTCTTAGTTATTTCTTTTGATATATATAATTAAACAACAGCTAAGAAGTTCTACATCATCAAACTTTGTAATTGACTCAAAATAATAAAAGAAGTTAGTGAGACTATTGATTATAATAATGATGTGTATAATTAGTATTGTTTTGTCATAACTCGTAATATATCGATTTATCCCTAACATATATTCTCTTGAAATAATTATATTCACCATGCAACCATAATATTAATGCTACGTAGTTTTGTTTAATTGTAGGGCATTTTGGTAAATTGCTTACATTTGTTATAATGTACTTGTTGCAACTTCGGCTAAAAGTTCTCCATGAAGTCCCCGTTCCCAACTTATGGTTGGACGAAAGAGTAACAAAAGTTGTCAATATTGTGACCACTCAGAATATATGCAAGCCTGATTGAATTGTTAATTTTTCTTTGTTCGAGGTTTTTTTGATTTGTTTGAGAGTGTTTCTTCCTAACTTAGTTTCTTAGTATAGAATCTTGAAAAAAGAGTTTTATTCATATTATGTAAAATGAAACAAATTATATCAATTCTAATTTCATTTTTATACATAGTTTGATTTCAATAAATTAAAAAATGCAATTGAAATAATTATATATTGATGATTGTAATAAGTTGTTCTTTCTAATTATATATATATATATATATGTATATATTTATTTATTTATTTATATATACATATGTGTGTGTTCCTATTTTTTTTGTACATATTGATATGTTGATAATAATAAGTTTTAGTTTTGATTATAATTTTGACTCTATATATATTGATTCATAATAATTTTTATTTTATATATATTGATTTTAGTTGTGAACTTAAATGTAATAAGTGTATTATTTATTAATGAGAGAGTTAGTAATAAGTATTTGATTATAAATTAAATTTATTTAATGATTTTAGTTGTGATATTAAATGTAATAAGTATTGATTTACTTAGTTAACTTAAATGTAATAAGTGTATTATTTATTAATGAGAGAGTTAGTAATAAATATTTGATTATACATTAAATTTATTTAACGATATTAAATGTAATAAGTATTTCAATTATTAAAGAAGGGGTTAATAACAAGTATTTAATTGTATATTGATTCTAATTTTATTCATATATATTGGTTCTAATGTCATTTATATTTATATTTTGATATTAATAAGACTTTAAATAATAATAATTTTTAATTTAATGTATTGATTACTTTATATACTAACTCAAATTTTAGATATTTGATTTTATTTGAAAATAATACACATCAATATATATACATATTGTAGTAAAAAAATTAAAACTTGTGTGGCATGTCCTTTAAATATATTATTTTTAAAATAATATATATAAAGAGCGTTATGTAAATAATATAACCGGCAATGCTCATAAGGTATTATATTGATGTGAATAATAGTCATCTTCAATTACTTATTTATATTAATTATATCATTTTATTATTAAAAATACATATATTATTATATTCAATTATCATCTAAATAGGAGTATATATTGATCGTAATTTCATTTATATAATGAGTTTGTAAATATGTTAATTATATATATTCCTTGAATGTTATGTGAAAAAAATTAAAAATGTGACATAACTTAAATAAAAAAATTTAGGTGTAAACAAAGAACATGAAAAGATTAATTAATTAATTAAACATTTTGTTAATAACTACATAAAAAATGCAAAATTTGAGGGAAAAAGAAGAAGAAATTTGGGATTGAGATGTCTAGAAAATGTCTTCTCATGTGTTTTTTCTTATAAAATTACAAATTGAAAAATAATAAACTATGTAGACATAAAAGAATGAGAAGAAAAATCCACAACAGAAACCAAGATAACAATTGTAAATAAATTGAATGAAAAACAAAAACTTATTTAACAACAATATGTAAAACACACAAAACATTAAAAAAAATGCAAAATACGAGGGAAAAAAGATGAAATTTGGGATTGAAATGCTTAGAAAATGTCATATCATGTGGTTTTTCTTATAAAATTACAAATTGAAAATTAATAAACTATGTAGATATAAAAGAATGAGAAGACAAATCCACAACAAAAATCAAGGTAACAATTGTAACTAAATCGAATTAAAAACCAAAAACTTATTTAACAAAAATATGTAAAACACACAAAACATTAAAAAAAAGCATGCAGTTTTTTATTGAAAAAGAACAATGATATTTATTAGCGATCATCTTCCCTTTGTAACTATAGTAGTGATTATCTGTAATTATAGTTGTGATTATCCCTTTAATATTGGGATTCTGTTAATACTTGTATTTATACCCTTACCTGTCAATGAGAAGAGACACAGATTTTTCATCTATCTTTATGGTATCAGAGCCGTAAAACCCTAATCTCAAAATTTTCTTCCTCACGCCTCCGGCCATCCTCTCTCACATCCCTCTTCTCCTACAATGACAGGTTCCGATGACACTACCGCCACCAACAAAACCACTTTTCATCCAGCTTTTGGTGTTAACAACATCAAAAACTCCATCCCTCTCGTTCTCGACCAAACCGACGACCAATACGCATCTTGGGTAGAACTCTTCCATATCCAAGTGTGTGCTTACAACCTTCTAGACCACATCGATGCCACCATCGCTCGCCCACCCGCTGTTGACGACGCCACTTGGAAGCGTCTCGATGCCATTGTCAAACAATGGATTTATGCTACTATCTCAAGCGATCTTCTTCAAACAATCATGAAACCCGGAGCCTCCGCCCAAGAATTATGGACCCGTTTTGCTGAAATCTTTCAAGACAACAAGGCCACTCGCGCTGTTTACCTGGAAGAACAATTCAATAACACCCGCCTTGATGCCTTTTCCAATGTCACCGATTACTGTGCCCACCTCAAAAGCATTGCCGATCAACTTGCCAATGTCGGCTGCCCGATTTCTGAAAACAAAATGGTGCTACAACTCGTTTCTAGGCTCACAAAAGGGGACTACGACACCATCGCCACCTTCATTCAATAATCCGATCCCCTTCCCAGCTTTAACAAGGCGCACTCTCAACTTATCTTGGAAGAAACTCGTCGGGCCAAACAAGAAACTCACACCCCACAAGCTCTTGTCACTCAATCGTCGGACCCTCACAACCCGTCTTCCGATCACTTCAATTCCGCACGCGATAATATTTAAAGCTAGAGGTCGATTCAAATAAGATGCTAAATATCGTTTTAAGGTATGAAACGAATATTTATATGTAAATTATTGAAAAAACTATGAAAAAAGCAAATATATTTGAAAATACACTTGTGAATTAACATTACATCTTATATTCATATAGGTTTACATATGCATCTTTTATTACCTTCTCATGATACAGTACGACAAACTTGGCTTTATAAAACGCTTAAAATGTCTAAACGTCCTAATTTATAGGGCCTAAGCCGACGTTTTTAGGCGTTTCAACAACTTTTTGGACACTTTCAAAACAAGGTGTCGTATTCACTATTTATATATGACACTATTTGAAAAACAAACTTTTATATTCACAAATGTCTTATAAAAAGATAGATTTATAAGAAATTTTGTCAAAAATGTCATATAAAATAGCTAACACAACATTTTATTTTAAAAACGTCCTAAAATTTTGATAAAACGCTCAAAATCATCCTATAAACCTATTGTAACAGTTTTAGATAAGATGTTTGTAATAACCCGGTTATTTCTTGAAATAAATTGAGGTTTGGTGGCCAAAGTGGGATAAACAAAAAGTTTAGTGTTTTGGTGTGAGAACTATAAATAGAAGTAAAAACCCTAAAAACCCTCATAACATACTCTCCTACTCTGTGTGCGGCTTGGTGCGATTAGTATGTCTGGAAGGAAGTGAAGTTTCTCAAGAAGAAGTGGAAATCAAAGGTCTGGGTGTGTATTCTGCAATCGTCAAGAAGGTAACCCCAAACTTCCTCCTTAAATCTATGTGTAATTGTGGGATATGTTGTTCTCCTGAGTTCCTTGCTTAACCACTTGTTGGGAACCTATTGTATCCAATATTTGAGGCTCTTGTATGAATTAATGCCATACCTAGCGATAAGGAAGGACAAAGGGATGACCCATCGTTTTCATTAAAGTGAAGTTATCGGTTTTGGAGGGGGCAAGATTGATATTTTGGGTCTTAATCATGGCGATTTCTGAGAATCGCCGTATCCGGATACTGGAATCCAGATCTGAGCAGTTACCGGGAAGTGTTGTCCGGAAAGTCCCGAAAACCGGACGGTGTCCGGAATATGTGGCATCCGGATGGATCCGAGAACTATGCTTACCGGAAACAGGATTTATCCGGTAAATCAGTGATTCATTTGTCCTATCCGGATATGGGGAATCCGGTATCTTCTGGAAAGTGGACTTATCCGAATTCTGGATGTTGAGAATCTGGTAACTTCCGGAAAGTAGAATTATCCGGATAAGTGGCTTGGATGGGTTGTTCGGAGACTTTTGGGTAATTCCCATTAAATGTTTCATAAGAGTGGATAGTCGTTTAAGTTAAGCGTTGAGAGACTTATCACTCTTGGTGCGTGTGGACTTGTAGGTGTGAAATTCGAGTGTGATGCTTACTTTTAAGAAGAAAATCGCGTGGACGTCAGGTGAGTCTCCCTAACCGAATACCTCATTCAAATGTGTTGTATATACATATATGAAAATGTTGCTTAAACTGCTATTTTTACTTAACGCTGTTAAACGTGCATGATAGTGTGATTTAAAGGTGTGATACTTGTGTGTGGGCATGGGATGGCTTATGTGTGTGAATGGGGGTGTGTCCCATAAAGAATGTATATATGTATGAATCTGTTTCATATATTATATCAAGGGCGGTATGTGCCCTAACACGCTGTCACGAGTGTGTGTGACCATAGCGTGGGCCATCAATGCATGCCATTTATGTGCATCATCTGAAATGAAGTTGAAAGGTTGATAATCCTTTATATCTTTCTCTTTTATATTATGATACTCGTGGCGTGGACCTCTTTTGAGGGAACTCACTATACATCATGGTCTAACCCCCGCTTTTAAAAACTATAAACCTTTCAGGTAAGCATGTAGATAAGGGTAAGGGCAAGCCGTGAGCTCGGGATCGGCTTGAAGAGTGTAGATCTGAAGATTTTTGTTAGATGTCCGAGTAGTTATCTTTTATATATTCTCAGTTGTAAGCCCGGTTGCTTCGCCAACCGTTGAACTTAGCATTTTGTAAGACGTTTTTATTGGGACCGTTTGGTTTTGGTCATTTATGCATACGTGATTTATGTGTTTTCATTATCTTTTAAGGTGGGTTGTTACAGTTGGTATCAGAGCCATAGTTTAAGAGATTTAGGTGACCAAATGGGCCTAAACTTAAACTGTGGATTAGGAGGACACAACTGAGATATAGGAAGCCTTTAGGGAAGACCTTGATCACCGAGAATTCAGGACGATGGTAGTGAGGACTCTCATGTAAGGTAAATTCAAATCACATCTAGCCAATGTCATTATGAATTTACAGGTGCATGAGTGTGCTTGATTACTGTTGTTCAGATGGTCGATGGAGGTGGTAGTGTGTAGAGGGTTCTAACCTTGCCATGGTGGCAATGGTTTAGTGTGTTGTTCGAGATCGTTCATGGTGTATATGATGACACTTTCCTGAAGGAGTATTGTTTGAGTGTTGTGGTCCGAAATGAAGTAGAACCTCTTGGGTTCATTAGGGAAGAATAATTGACGGGAGGTGAGCTTCTAATTTCTAATGATTCTTCATTCTAGGAGTATTCGATGTCGATAAGTGGGATCTTGAGAGTTTCAACTCAAGAATCGAGTAGTGGAGATGAGCCTTTTGACTCTCTAGTCAGTAAAAGAGTGGCAAGGATGGTTGAGAAATGATAGACGTGTTGGTTGGTAATATGAGGCGAGGATAGGATAAAAATAGGGGCTATTGTTGGTTAACCTATTTAGGGTCGAAGTGACGCCACATATCCTGCAAATCAGTAGTCAAGGTGGTAACTGTGTGGTTGGGACACACAAGTACGTGGGGGAAGCACCGGTACCAAAGGTTGTGGAAAATGGGAGAAACTGGATTGTGTGGTCAGAAGTAGGGCGTCGGTGATAAATTTGTTGTAACTGTAAAACAGCTGACCTTCCTAGAGCGAATAGCCTTCAATGTAAAGTGAGTCATGCATTGTATTTTCAAACAAATTACATGAGCCCTGCATGTCAAATATGTGTGTGTGTGCGCGCGCGCCTTCAATGTAAGTTTCTGGTTTTGAAAATGAGTGGGCGCGTGCAAATGTGTGTTTGAAGGAAAAGACAAATTTATTTTTTTACGTTGTAAAAATTTCGAACTTGGAGAAATAGTGAATTATTTCACCTCTTTTACAAATGAGTTAACCTTGTTGTAAAAATCCTAACAACATTCGATCACATGGTTTTATAAGTGGAATCTGTATGGACTCGTTGCTGTCATACCAATGAATGTGAGAATCGACCGACTCGCTCGTTGCGAGTAATTTTTCCGTATTTTAAAATTGCATGAAAAGAGTTTCAGCGAATGCATTTTCGATTGCGGGATAAGACTGTGAGATATCATGGGTTGCGTGTGAGCGATCCTTGAGATCGATGTGTGTGTGGCCATTTTATGGTTGTGTCGTGTCATGCATATCTAACCTTGTTTCAAGGCGTATTTTCAAATGTGCAAAGCGATTTAAATCATTGTGTTGTCATGCATGAAGGCTATGAACTCGCTAGGTAGTGAGAAATATCGTATTTAAGGATGAGGATGGGTTTCGAGAGTGGGGATGTGTGGTTGATTCGTCGATGGTCGATTTGTATCCTTAGTGTCCCTTTTAAGAGGACGGCGAATATCAGAAGTCTCAGTCTTTGACTTTAGTGATTCTTGTATTAGAATAGCCTGTTAATAAGTAGCGATGTAATATGATGATGAAATGGTATCGGCGTGGAGCCGGAGTTTGAGGTGGTCTTGTATTTAGGCTATTTATCAAGTAAGTTTTGTATCACAATCGAGTGAGGACTGTGGGGCACAAGGTTTGTTACGATGTGCGGGAAGAGGTAGATTTTGTTGGGAATTTTCGTTTGTCAGAGGCACCGTTGAAACTTCATGTCGGTCGTAGATGTGGAAGTCAACTACTGTTGTTGTTATCGTTGTCGGGTGTAACAACCCTAATTTTATAAGAAAGAGAAAGAGTTGTGGCAAAATTATGAGAAAGGAAAGTTTGTGGTGAGGGACTATTTTGTAAATCAAGAAGCACGTTTAAAGGGCCCAAATCCCTACGGCATCCCTCATTTCTTATCAAAATCAGTATTATACTGCTTGTTGTGGGTATTGGCGGCTGTGAACGGGCAAAGAAGAAAGGAAGAGGCACTGGAAAGGATTTCGTGTGCAGGGAAGGTTGCAAATCAGGTAATCTTCCATACCTTCATAGTAATGTTCAATGCAAGCTTCCTCTTTCCTGTTATCTCTGTTTTTAGGATCGAAATGGGAAGAATCAGATAAAGTTTTCACCTAAGCTTGCCTGTATCGAGTATTTTAAGTTTTTGGGTTAATGTGTCGATCTTTGAACAAGAATGTGATGTTATTGAACTCGAAAATCGTTGTAAGAAGAATTTTAAATGCAAAGTGTTCTTGAGATTTTGGGAAATAAATGGCAAAGCAGTGGTGTTAAGGAAATCAATCAGTTCCTCAGTTTTAGAATGAAATTTATGTTTAACAGTTGTAGATTAGTAATCTCTCTGATCAAGTGGTTAATGGAGATGAAATTATGACTTCTGGGTGAGTTTTGGTCGCTGTCCAAAGGAAGAAGATGATGAACAGGAGTGGCGCAAAGTCCAAATTTCGCCAGCCTTGGTGGCGCAATGTTCAAATTGCGCTAGCCTTGGTGGCGCAAAGTCCAATATTGCGCCATGCACTGTGGCGCAAAGCTGGTGATGGCGCAATCCCTTTCTGGCTTAAACTATGTGACGTTTGGGTCGAGCTTGTCCTAGTCCTTAAGGGGTCCAATGAGATGATTAAGAGTTCTATCCACGTTAGGATCAAGTTAAGAGAGGACAGTTCAGATTTGAGGGTTAGTAAATCTAATTATTTTATAATTAAATTATTAGGTTTACGGTCGGGACGAGACGGAAGGTTAGGAAGAAGTTTGCTATCAGGTGAGTTCTCTCAACCCTTTTTATGACGTACCATTTTTACTGAATATGGTTCCTTTATCGAGCATGAATTGATTTATAAAAGTTATGCATGCTTTCATGATTTACATGTTTACATACAAATGAAAGATGTTTAAGGTTTTCATGTACATGGTTTCAAAAGTATGTGTATGCTATGTGGAGTCGGTTGCATGGTGGGGTCAGGGTACCTTGGGATCTCTGATCCCTTGGGCATATGGAGGTTAGCTTGTAGGTTGGAATTCGGTTTTTCCTACATGAAGGAACGGGGAGTCCATTTGGATTCCGGCGTAGACGAGAGGGTGTCCGTTAGGCCCCGATCGGAGTAGCTTATGCAATTCCCTGAACCCCGTGTTTAACCTTGGATGATGTTATGAGAAAGATGTGAAAGTATTTTCTTTATGAAATGATCTTTATACTGTGATAAATGTTTATGGAGGGAATTCACTAGACCTTTTGGTTTAACCCTCGCTTTTCAAAAACTAAACACATTTTCAGGTAAGCGTACATTGGGAAATTCTAGTAAGAATTAGATGGAGACAAGAAAGATGTGGAGCTCATAGCGACTCCAAAATTTTGAATGATGACTATAGATAGAATCTCGGTTGTGGACGTAGAGTCTTCCGCTGTCAATTTCATTTAGATCACTTTATTGATGATGTAAAGACAAGATATTTATGTAATGTGAATGCTTATTTTCTAGATGAATGCATGTTATGTTTTTGGGACGTTACAAATGGTATCAGAGCCTTAGTTTAAGGGGTTTAGGTGACCAATAGGGCCTAAACTTAAACTGTAAGATGAGGAACACAGCCGAGACATAGGATTGCCTCTAGGAACGATCACTATAAATGCGCTAGGAAATAAGGTGCCAAGGACAAACGTGTAAGGTAAGTTTGGGATTACACCTGGCCAGTGTAATTACGAACTTACAGGTACACGTGCGTGCTTAAACTTACCTTATATAGCAAAATTGTTGTGTCATATCTAGCAAAGGTTAATTGTTGTTTTCTTTCAGCGTTAGTGAAATGGCTGGGAGAACTTTGAGGAGTAGGTCGGCACCTGCTGTGCCAAGGAATCGAGATGAAGAGGTACTAGAGAATGGACCGGTGGAACCGGCGAGGGCAACCGTTACCCGTGAAAGGGGAAGAGGTAGGGGTCGTGGAAGGGTTCGGGGAAGAACACCCCGCCGGGCCGCCACCCAAGTGGCCGAGGATGGGGGAAACCCGAACCTGAGAACGACTCGTGCAACTAGAAGAACGAGGAGTGTGGAAGCCCCCGTTCGTCAAGAAGACTCTCTTCAGGAGAGTTCAGCCTCTGCAAGAAGGGTAACTCAGCCAAGGGGACGTGGTCGAGGCCATGGATCGACATTTGTCACTCGAGAGAACCTAGCTACTGAACTAGGTAAGATTCAAGAGACCTTGCAAGCTCTCCTATCTAAGCAAAATGAGTCAGCCTCGGGAAGCAAAGAAGCAAGCGAAAACAGGGAGAGTGTAGAATTGTCAAGCCGAGTAGAAACTGGTACTGGGAGTCACTCGAAGGAAGTTTCTCTAGTGGTGAACGAGTTAGCAGCTAAAGGGTGCAGTTACAAGGCCTTTGCCTCATGCAAGCCCCCTACTTTGAAGGGCGAGTGTGATCCAGTTATGGCAATGAAATGGGTGAAAGAGATGGAGCTGGTGTTCGATACGTGTAAGTGTGCCGATGGGGATAGGGTGATGTATGCCTTATCAATGTTGAAATCTGAGGCCGTTTATTGGTGGGATGCGGAGACTGGGGGAAAGGGATCAGCAGTGGCTAAGGGAATGTTGTGGGAAGCGTTTGTAGACAGGTTCAAAGCTCAGTTCTGCCCGCTCGCAGCAGTAAAAAGATTGGAAGAAGAGTTCTTGGGGTTGGATCAGGGAGATATGACAGTGTGAGAGTATACTACAAAGTTTATTGAGAAGTCTCGCTTTGCAGATTTGTATGTGCCAACGGAGGAACGCCGAGTGGAGCGTTTCATTCATGGGCTGAAAAGCAGTATCCGAGAACTAGTTCTGACAAGGAACCCCACCACCTTTCAGGCGGCCATTAACGCGGCCGAAATGATCGAAAAGGAAAAGGTTGTCAGACGACTGAAAAGGGTGGTGAAAAGCGTAAATGGGATGGGCCAAGTAATGATTCCAGGAGAAGGAAAGTGTTTCGACCAGACAATCGGGTTAGCAAGAATACCGTTGGAAAAGCATGTACGCAATGTAACAGGGTGCACCGAGGGGAGTGCATGGCAGGTTCAAACTCATGCTACCGGTGTGGCTTGCCCGGTCACATGTCAAAGGATTGTCGAAGTGGGGGAAAATCTTGTTACCAATGTGGGGCTATTGGCCACATGCGTAATGATTGCCCACAACTGAAGAAAGGGGGAGCGGCCCAGTATGGGGAACGACTAGGAGGGAGAGGAGGTGATAAGAGGGCAGAACCGGCGCGTCCGAAGGGACGTTCGTTCCGCATGACTGCGGAAGAGGCGGAGGAAGTTCCAGATGTGGTGGCAGGTACGTTCCTAGTGAACTCTCTATGTGCCAAGGTGTTGTTTGATTCAGGAGCAAATCGCTCTTTTATATCTCCTGCTTTTATGAAATGTTTGGGGGTGAGGCCTAGACGTTTGGAGAGAGCACTAGAGGTGGAAACTACAAATGATAGTTGGGTATACGTTAAGGAAGTAGTAGAAGATTGTGTCATAGATATAGAAGGGAGGTTGGTGCCTACGAAGTTATATCCCTTGGCAATGGGAGAGTTTGAGGTAGTGTTGGGTATGGATTGGTTAGCCGCGAACGATGCGAATATCGTTTGCAACAAAAAGATGATCAGGATCCGGTCACCTGATGGAGATACCGTAGTGATCTATGGGAACCGCCGTGATAGAAAGACTAGTCTTATCTCCATGATTAGGGCTACTAAGTGTTTGAGAAAGGGGTGTCAAGGGTTCTTGGCGTACGTGTTGGACGCCAAGAAAGAGAAGCGTGGGGTGGGCGATGTGCGAGTGGTAAGAGAGTACCCGGAGGTATTTCCGGATGACTTGACAAGTCTACCCCCGGATCGTCAGATCGAGTTCAGAATTGATCTGATGCCTGGATCTGCACCGATTGCCCGCGCACTGTATAGATTGGCGCCGTCCGAGATGAAGGAAATGATGACTCAATTACAGGAGTTATTAGACAAGGGGTTCGTTAGACCGAGTACATCTCTGTGGGGAGCACCTGTGCTCTTCGTGAAGAAAAAGGACGGTACTATGCGAATGTGCATAGACTACCGAGAACTCAACAAGGTGACGATCAAGAATAGGTATCCGATCACGAGAATCGACGACCTGTTTGATCAGTTACAAGGAGCCAGTTACTTCTCCAAGATTGACTTGAGGTCAGGTTATCATCAGCTCAAGGTAAGGGAGGAGGACGTGCCGAAGACTGCCTTCAGAACCAGAAATGAACACTACGAATTTTTGGTGATGCCATTCGGACTAACTAACGCCCCGACAGCATTCATGGACCTGATGAATAGGGTGTGCCAACCTTATTTAAATCAGTTCGTGATAGTGTTCATAGATGATATTCTGATATTTTCAAGGTCGGAAGCGGAGCACGAAAATCACCTTCGTACAATTCTCAAGCTATTGAAGCAAGAAAAGTTGTATGCGAAGTTTTCCAAGTGCGAGTTTTGGTTGAGGGAAGTGCAGTTTTCCAAGTGCGAGTTTTGGTGTCTGAGAAGGGGATCATGGTTGATCCGGCTAAGATTGAAGCCATCCGAGACTGGGAGCAACCTAAGAATCCGTCAGAAGTTCGAAGTTTCCTCGGACTGGCGGGGTACTACCGGAAGTTCAACAAAGACTTTTCGCGTATTGCCACGCCACTGACCTCTTTAACGAAGAATAATGTCAAGTTCGTCTGGTTAGAGAAACAAGAAGAAGCATTTCAGAAATTGAAGGACATGTTGAGCAGCGCTCCGGTGTTGTCACTACCGGACGGTTCAGATGATTTCGTGGTGTTCAGTGATGCATCGAAGCTCGGTTTGGGTTGCGTACTCATGCAACGGGGAAAGGTGATCGCGTATGCCTCACGGCAATTAAAGAATCACGAGGTTCGATACCCCACTCACGACTTAGAACTGGCGGCAGTGGTCTTCGCTCTGAAGATTTGGCGACATTACCTGTATGGGACGAAGTGCTAGATCTTCACGGACCACAAAAGCTTATGTCATCTCTTTGACCAAAAAGAGTTGAATATGCGCCAAAGAAGGTGGATTGAGTTATTGACTGACTACGACTGTAAGATTGAATATCACCCGGGTAAGGCAAACGTAGTGGCGGACGCTTTGAGCCGTAAAGAACGAAGTGAAACCCCCAGTATTGTGGCCATGAGGGCGGAGGTGACATTCAATTTGTCAGCGGAAATAAAGAAATATCAGGTCGAAGCGCTCGAAGTCGATAATCTCAAGAAGGAAAGAATGGTAGGACAAGTGTCCTCATTAGAGGAAGATAGTCGAGGGGTGAAGTGTCTTAGTGGGAGGATCTGGGTTCCGAAACTCGGAGAGCTCCGAAAGCTGATACTTGAAGAAGCTCACAAGTCCAATTACACGATTCACCCCGGAACTAACAAAATGTATGGAGATCTACGCCGAGACTATTGGTGGCCCGGGATGAAAAAGGACGTAGCTCATTTTGTGGAGACCTGCGTGACGTGTTCGCGTGTTAAAATTGAGCACCAACGACCGTACGGGAAGCTTCAGTCTTTAGAGATACCTATGTGGAAGTGGGATCAAATTACGATGGACTTCGTAACCCACTTGCCTAAGACTCCAAAGGGTTATGATGTCATATGGGTGATTGTGGACCGTCTCACGAAGTCGACACACTTCTTGCATATACGAGAGTCTTACTCGCTGGACCGGCTAGCGAAGTTGTATATCGATGAGATTGTAACCCGTCATGGGGTGCCATCGTCGATAGTCTCTGACCGGGATAGCAGATTTACCTCCACGTTTTGGAGGAGTTTCCAAAGAGAAATGGGATCGCAGATCAAGATGAGCACCGCTTATCATCCTCAGACCGACGGTCAGAGTGAGAGAACGATCCAGACATTAGAAGACATGCTAAGGGCGTGCGCTTTGGATTTCCAAGGTTCATGGGAAAAGCATCTACCGTTGATCGAGTGTGCTTATAATAATAGCTATCACTCGAGCATCAAGGCAGCGCCGTTTGAGGCACTTTACGGTAGAAAATGTCGGACACCGTTGTGTTGGAATGAAGTCGGAGAGAGACAGTTAACGGGGCCAAAAATTGTACAACTGACTTCGGACAAGATAATCCAAGTGCGTGAAAGACTGAAGGTCGCCCGCGACCGACAGAAAAGCTATGCGGATAAGAGACGGAAAGATATAGAATTTCAAGTCGGAGACCATGTTTTGCTAAAGGTGTCTCCTTGGAAGGGAGTGGTACGATTCGGAAAACGTGGGAAGTTAAGCCTACGTTACATCGGACCGTTTGAGATTACTGAATGAATTGGAGAAGTGGCTTACAGATTGGATCTACCAGAGGAGTTGAAGGGCATTCATAATGCGTTTCACGTATCTAATCTAAGAAAGTGTTTGGACGACGTAACCAAGGCAGTGCCGTTAAATGGCATCAGGGTGGATGAGAAATTGAACTTCGTAGAGGAACCCAAAGTCATCACGGATTTTAAGGTAAGGAAGTCACGGAACAAAGAAGTTAGATTAGTGAGAGTGCAGTGGCGTCATCACAAGGGCCCGGAGGCTACGTGGGAATTGGAGTCAGAAATGAGGGCAAGATACCCGCATCTCTTCCAATGAGGAATTCCGGGGACGGAATTCTTTTAAGGGGGGAATGTTGTAACAACCCTAATTTTATAAGAAAGAGAAAGAGTTGTGGCAAAATTATGAGAAAGGAAAGTTTGTGGTGAGGGACTATTTTGTAAATCAAGAAGCACGTTTAAAGGGCCCAAATCCCTAGGGCAGCCCTCATTTCTTATCAAAATCAGTATTATACTGCTTGTTGTGGGTATTGGCGGCTGTGAAAGGGCAAAGAAGAAAGGAAGAGGCGCTGGAAAGGATTTCGTGTGCAGGGAAGGTTGCAAATCAGGTAATCTTCCATACCTTCATAGTAATGTTCAATGCAAGCTTCCTCTTTCCTGTTATCTCTGTTTTTAGGATCGAAATGGGAAGAATCAGATAAAGTTTTCACCTAAGCTTGCCTGTATCGAGTATTTTAAGTTTTTGGGCTAATGTGTCGATCTTTGAACAAGAATGTGATGTTATTGAACTCGAAAATCGTTGGAAGAAGAATTTTAAATGCAAAGTGTTCTTGAGATTTTGGGAAATAAATGGCAAAGCAGTGGTGTTAAGGAAATCAATCAGTTCCTCAGTTTTAGAATGAAATTTATGTTTAACAGTTGTAGATTAGTAATCTCTCTGATCAAGTGGTTAATGGAGATGAAATTATGACTTCTGGGTGAGTTTTGGTCGCTGTCCAAAGGAAGAAGATGATGAACAGGAGTGGCGCAAAGTCCAAATTTCGCCAGCCTTGGTGGCGCAATGTTCAAATTGCGCTAGCCTTGGTGGCGCAAAGTCCAATATTGCGCCATGCACTGTGGCGCAAAGTTGGTGATGGCGCAATCCCTTTCTGGCTTAAACTGTGTGACGTTTGGGTCGAGCTTGTCCTAGTCCTTAAGGGGTCCAATGAGATGATTAAGAGTTCTATCCACGTTAGGATCGAGTTAAGAGAGGACAGTTCAGATTTGAGGGTTAGTAAATCTAATTATTTTATAATTGAATTATTAGGTTTACGGTCGGGACGAGACGGAAGGTTAGGAAGAAGTTTGCTATCAGGTGAGTTCTCTCAACCTTTTTTATGACGTACCAATTTTACTGAATATGGTTCCTTTATCGAGCATGAATTGATTTATAAAAGTTATGCATGCTTTCATGATTTACATGTTTACATACAAATGAAGGATGTTTAAGGTTTTCATGTACATGGTTTCAAAAGTACGTGTATGCTATGTGGAGTCGGTTGCACGGTGGGGTCAGGGTACCTTGGGATCTCTGATCCCTTGGGCATATGGAGGTTAGCTTGTAGGTTGGAATTCGTTTTCTCCTACATGAAGGAACGGGGAGTCCATTTGGATTCCGGCGTAGACGAGAGGGTGTCCGTTAGGCCCCGATCGGAGTAGTTTATGCAATTCCCTGAACCCCGTATTTAACCTTGGATGATGTTATGAGAAAGATGTGAAAGTATTTTCTTTATGAAATGATCTTTATACTGTGATAAATGTTTATGGAGGGAATTCACTAGACCTTTTGGTCTAACCCTCGCTTTTCAAAAACTAAACCATTTTCAGGTAAGCGTACAGTGGGAAATTCTAGTAAGAATTAGATGGAGACAAGAAAGATGTGGAGCTCATAGCGACTCCAAAATTTTGAATGATGACTATAGATAGAATCTCGGCTGTGGACGTAGAGTCTTCCGCTGTCAATTTTATTTAGATCACTTTATTGATGATGTAAAGACAAGATATTTATGTAATGTGAATGCTTATTTTCTAGATGAATGCATGTTATGTTTTTGGGACGTTACATCGGGGGGGGGGGGGGGGGGGTGGGGTGGAAATAGAAAAAGGAAATTCTGGTGTGCTTATTTTGTCGGGTTTATGCAAATATATAAAAGATCGTACGGAGAAAGGTGTGTACCTGTCAGGATGCTGAACCGTCTTGTGCGAGTGTTATAAGAGGGAAGATCACTAGTTGGATAGGTGATTTCCAGTGTGGTTGATGTTTCGTTCGTGAATGAAGTAGTTAGCACAATTCAGGTGGGACACATGGATTTTGTTGGTCTGCAAGGGAACGCCTTATCGTCTGGTTTATTTGAGCGTGTTTCGTGTGGATTCCAAAGAGCCGGCTGGGAACAAAGACTTGATCGAGTGAGGTAGACGATCATAAGTTATGGTTCACTTAGGATTGAGGAAAAGGCCAGGTCGTGAGATAGCTTTATTTCAAATGCATATTGTGATTTGCATGGAGAAGGCAAGGCCTATTGTGTGTACGAATGATCGTGAGGATTCTGCCTCTAGTGTGGTGGTTACGTGGATAAGATGGTGATAACTTATACAAAATAGGCATGCGAGTCATTGGTATGGTTGTGAGTTGTTGTGAAGTTAAGTGGTGGGACTATTGTTGATGTGGGATAAGCGTAAGTGGGAATCTTTGCTCGGAGATTGCTGTTAAGTTATTCAAAGGTGGCATGTATAGGTGTGATGAGATGCATGGATGCTTGGGTGGTGATTTTGTATTGCTAGTTTGAGAATAAAATAGTGGAGTAGTAGTTGGTGACTACCTAAAGGAGAAGACCGGGTGCTCATAGATTGCAATGAGCTGATGGGTGAGTTGTTTTATGTCGTTGGCATGTTTATGAAGATGTTGGATTGGTTAATTCATGATGGTTCATAGTAGATATGGAATCTTTAGGAATGTAGAATTATTCCTTGTGTGTAAAGGAATTTAAAGGAATGGCGTAACCCCGTTTGGGAAACGAGAAGTGTGTGATGGCTTCGAGCATTGGGTGTTATATAACACCCGTGTCCTCGGGAGAACCCTTTCCTTTTGTATTCCGTTTTATAGTTGCATCATTAATCGTATGGAGTCTTTAGCGTTGAAACTTATAGAGGCTTTATGTGTATTACGTGTGCCTTTATGTGGTATTTATATGCTATTTGACATCTTAGAATTGACTTAGAAACATGCTAGGTTCCCATAAATGGAGGTTTTGGATTTTGACCTGGGTTCGGACGTCTGCATGGACCTGGGTTCGGACGTACGCATGCAAGCGGAAGTCCGCTGGTCATCCGCGAAAGCAACAGAGAGTTTTGGGAGTCTGGACATTATTTGATTCCGGACGTCCGCATGATGCACATTGTGGATGTCCGCGAGATGCCTGACGAACATTTTACTTTTCTTCCAACTTTCCCACCTCTCTCTCTTACTTTACCAAAACACTTCCAAAGTCGATCCTCTCCTCCTTGAGTGCGATTTTGGTCCTAACTTCCCCAAAACCTTCCCTTTTCTCTCCCCACATTAATTCCTTGCAAGATTGTTGGTTGGGGACCATTAAAGACTTAATCTAGACCTCCATTAAAGCACCAAGTGAAGAGTAGATCAACTCCCAAGCTTCACCTCCTTATCCAAAGTTAGGGTTTCTCTATTTTCTAGGTTTTTCCCTCAAAACCTAGATTGTGAGTGTTCTACCCTACCAAACTCACTTATGTTTAATCATTTAATGTTTTAACTGTATTTATTTATGTGTATTTACTAAACTTCCTTGATTTTGTGAGTAATGACCTAACTTTCCATTTATGGAAGGTTTAGGGCTTGAACTTGTCAAAGATGATGACAATGGATGAATCTTCACTTTGTGATTATGAGGATATGTTTCTTGAATACTATTAACATGTTCTATGGTTTATAAAATTAGTGGGTTCGAGTCAAATTTAGGGTTTTGATGTAAATGGTAATTTTGGAAGATGATGCTTGTTAATGTCTTTATATGTTAGTAACTCCTCATATTGATTGATTAGTGAATATGGAGTCATGTAAATTGTGAAACTTTGTGATTGGGTCAAACTATGTGTACTTCCCTAATTGATGGTTAATAAATATGATGGATTCTTTACTCTTGAGGAAAGATGGGCTAAAGATCTAGTTTTGATTGATGCCGCCGACTAATGATCCGGTTTGGATTGATGTCGTGTAGACTAAAGATCCGGTTTGGATTGATGTCTTCGTGGACTAGAGATCCAGTATGGATTGATGTAACTCGACTAAAGACCTAGTTTGGGTTGACAAATTTGAGGGCTAGAGACCCGGTTCGGGGTTGATGCCTTAACGGACTAAAGACCCGGTTTGGGTTGATGTCGAATGGGACTAGAGACCTAGTTTGGGTTGATGTCTTGCATAAATACGATGATGAAATGAATGACGAATCGGTATTGGATGGAACGACTTTTATTCAATGTGTATTCTATTCTTATTATACAAATTCTATTTTTGCTAGGCTTTAGGCTAAAACTTCTTCTTATTGCATGTTGTGTTTAGCAGGCCTTCCTAGCGGTGGGACTTCCCGGGGTTGAGGGAAGTGTGATGAAAGGAGATAGCATTTTTGGGAATAGACGAGATAGCGGCATTTGATGGCCTTAGCCGAGCGTTTTGTAAATGAGATAGCGACACCCAAAGTTAATCTAAACAGTCTTAAGTTAGATTAGTAGGTTGTCGATGATGTATCTCTTTATTTTTGGTTGTAAACGCTCTTTTGCCAAACTCATGATCGACTATTGATCTTTATTTAATAGTTTATTTCGCATGAAATTTTAGCTTAAATTTACCCCATTTTTAGGGTGTTACAAGTTGGTATCAGATCAATGGTTTAAGCGAACTAGGTATTCACGTGAGATGCCTAGACTTAAACTAGATCGATTTAAGCGGAGAACGGTGAGATGGGTAGAACTTTTAAGATAAGATGGACTTAGAGTTAATGGTGTTGCACTAGTCAAAAAATTGTGATTGTGGTAACGAGGATCCTTATGTGTAACATGTTCATAATGTCAATTAGCTACTGCTATTATGAATTTGTTGTTACGTGAGCATGCTTAGATTTCTATAATTATGATGATTGATGAGAGTGTTGGTACGATCATTTATGTGAATCTTTTACCATGTTACTTACCTCCATTTTCCAATGTGTGGCAGGCGAGCTATGGTTAACACTCATAGCAGGCTGGATGGCCTTGATGCTATGGTATCCACGGCCGACCAGCCGAGAGTAACGGCGACGAAGGGACCCCCACTTAACACTAACTTGTTGGGTGGCGGGCCGGAGCATGTTCCCCGACGGAACTTGGAAACATCTGGCCCTGTCTTAGAGGAGGCAACGGCCGAGACCAGAATGATGGACCGAATGATGGCGGCCATGAACCGAGCCATGAAACAACAGCATGAACAGTTTCTGAAACTATTGGAAGACCGGGACACCAATAACCGTAGGCATGAGACGGTTGTCGAGAATGTGATAGTGGCTGGATCCGGGGGTACCGGAAATGAGATCCCTATTGATGGCTTGGGCACCAGTGACCGGAGACAAGAAGGAAAGGTGTGTTCTTTCAAGACTCTGTGTTGGCCAAACTGAGCTGGCCAATGTTCAAAAAGAAGGTGCTAGAGGAGTATTGCAATGAAAGAGCAATGGACCGAATTGAGGAAAGTTTTTGGAAATTGAGGAAGGGTAACTTGTCGGTGAAAGAGTACAACCGGCAGTTCATGGACAAACTGGGGTTGGTGGGACATCTGGTCCCAAATGAAAAAGAGAATATCAAGGCTTACATCAAGGGCCTCCCGTCGGACATGATGACGATGGTCCGAGTGTCGAAAGTCTCCACCCTCCGTGAGGCAATGGAGGAAGCGCAACTAGTGGAAGACGCTTAGAACCAAGATAAGGAAGAGAGTAATCGGGTACCCGAAAAGAGGAAATGGGAAGGGAGTTATGTGCCTTCCAAGAAACCGAGATCGTTCAGTAACAACTACCGAGGGACTGAACCTAGGCGTGAAGCTAGGTGGTGTCCCAAGTGCCGAAGTAAACAACTTGGTCCGTGCAAGCCGAATGAGGTGACTTGTTACAAGTGTGGGAAGTCGGGGCATGTTCGCAATGATTATCCAGCTAAAGGAATCATTTGCTTCGAATGCAAGGAATCGGGCCATATTAGAAGCGAGTGCCCGAAGGCAAAGACTGGGGGAAGCGGGGGAAAGAGGGTGGACTCTCCGAGAGCGGCAGGACGAGCATTTCAGATGACGGGTGACGAGGTGAAGGCCTCGACAGATGTAGTATCGGGTACGTTTCTCCTGAACTCCGTGCCAACGCGTATGTTGTTTGATTCGGGTGCCAATTTTTTGTTTGTGTCGATTTCCTTTTGCTAAAAGTTGTCTATGCCCACTAGTAGTTTAGAGGATGCTATAGTGGTAGAGATAGCGGACGGTGGTCAGATTGTGGTTTGTGATGTACTGAAAGGTTGTGTGTTGGAAATCGAGGGGACAAAATTTCTGATAGAGTTGATGCCCATGGTCATAGGTGGGTTCGATGTAGTGGTTGGAATGGATTGGCTAGCGGCCAATCGTGCAGAAATCTTGTGCGCCAAGAAACTAATCCGCATCCCTACCGTGGGCGGTGGGGTGGTGACCGTGTATGGCGAAAAGAGGAAAGGAGAAGTGGCAATCACCTCCATGCTTAAGGCCCGCAAATGCCTAACCAAGGGATGTGCTTCCTACTTAGCGTATGTGATAGATGCTAAAATCGAGAGGAAGAAACTAGAGAACGTGCGAGTGGTATGTGAGTTCCCCGATGTGTTCCCGGAGGACTTGCCCGGATTGCCACCCGATCGCCAGGTGGAATTCACGATAGAATTGGTTACGGGCGCGGCACCAATTGCCAAAGCCCCTTACCGCTTAGCCCCATCCGAGATGCAAGAAATGACGGCGCAACCCCAAGAGCTTGTAGAGAAGAAAGACGACACGATGAGGATGTGTATCGATTACTGGGAGTTAAACAAGGTGACCGTGAAGAACAAATATCCACTCCCTAGAATAGACGACTTGTTCGACCAACTTCAAGGAGCGTGTTGTTTCTCGAAGATCGATCTACGTTCGGGTTATCATCAAGTCAAGGTGAAGGAAAGTGACGTTCCTAAGATGGCGTTTAGGACACGGTATGGGCATTACGAGTTATTGGTGATGCCGTCCGGTTTGACCAACGCACCGGCGGTGTTCATGGATTTAATGAACCGAGTGTGTCGACCCTTCTTGGATAAGTCGTTTATCGTTTTCATAGACGACATCTTGGTGTATTCCAAGGGCGAGGCAGAACACGAGCGACACCTGCGGGAAGTGTTGGAGGTCTTGAGAAGAGAGAAATTGTATGCAAAGTTCTCCAAGTGCGAGTTTTGGTTGGAGGAGGTCCAATTCTTAGGACATGTGGTCACCCGAGACGGGGTGAAAGTGGACCCATCCAAAATAGAGGCTATGATGAGTTGGGAAGCTCCCAAAAGCCCATCAGAAATCCTGAGTTTCTTGGGTTTGGTGGGCTACTACCGAAGGTTCATTCAAGACTTTTCCAAGGTTGCTTCCTCACTGACGGCATTGACCCGGAAAGACGTGAAGTTCGTTTGAACCGAGAAACAAGAGAGAGCATTCCGTATGATGCAAAGGAAACTGTGTGAGGCTCCAATCTTATCGCTACCCGAGGGATCGGAAGACTTCGTGGTTTATAGTGATGCATCAAAGTCGGGCTTGGGATGCGTTCTAATGCAAAGAGGAAAGGTCATCGCCTAAGCGTCAAGGCAAATTAAGGTGCATGAAAAGAACTACCCCACTCATGACTTGGAATTGGCGGCGATAGTATTCGCGTTAAAATTGTGGCGACATTATATTTACGGGACGAAATGTACGTTGTACACGGATCATAAGAGCTTGAAGTACGTTTTCGATCAAAAAGAGCTAAATATGAGACAAAGAAGGTGGCTAGAATTACTCAAGGATTACGACTGCGAATTGCTCTACCATCCGGGTAAAGCAAATGTTGTGGCCGATGCCCTAAGTCGGAAAGTGTATAGTGGGAGCCTTCGTGCCAACCTTTCATGAATTGATCTAGTGTCGAGCTTGATCGAGCGAATTAAGACGGCGCAAACCGAAGCCCTTTTGGAAGAGAATCTCAAGGGGGAGGTGATGGTGAAACAAAGACAACTACTAACGGATGATATCTGTGGAATGAAGTTATTCAACGGGCGACTGTGGGTATCTAAGATCGGGGGAAACTGAGAATTACTCATGGATGAGGCTCACAAGTCCAAGTACTCCATACATCCGGGGATTACTAAGATGTATAGAGACTTGAAGTTGCATTATTGGTGGCCGGCGATGAAAGTGGACGTGGCACATTATGTAGAACGTTGCGTGACTTGCTCTCTAGTGAAAGCCGAACATCAACGACCTTATGGCAGTTTTCAACCGTTGGAGATACCCGAGTGGAAATGGGAGAAGATCACGATGGACTTCGTGACCAAATTGCCGAAGACCTTGAAAGGAAACGATACCATTTGGGTGATCGTGGATCGCTTGACCAAGAGTGCACACTTCCTAGCAATGCGGGAAACATTTCCGATGGACAAGTTGGCTAAACTGTACATCGACGAAGTGGTTTCTAGACATGGAGTACCCGTGTCGATAGTCTCTGATCGTGATAGCCAGTTCACTTCGAGATTTTGGCAAGCTTTACAAGAAAAGTTGGGTACAAGAGTAAACTTGAGCACAACGTATCATCCTCAAATAGGCAGGCAGAGTGAAAGGACGATTCAAACGTTAGATGACATGCTTCAATCGTGTGTGATTGACTTTAGTGAAAATTGGGACACACATCTACCTTTGGTAGAATTCGCTTACAACAACAGTTACCACTCTAGTCTGAAAGCGGCGCCATTTGAGGCATTGTATGGGAGGAAGTGCAGAACTCCCGTGTGCTGGCTAGAGGCGGGCGAGAAACAATTTGCAGGACCGGAAATTATGCAAGAAACGCCCGATAAAGTCAAAATCATTCGGGAATGCTTGAGGGAGAAACAATCTGCGAGATGCCTGACGAAAATTTTACTTTTCTTCCAACTTTCCCACCTCTCTCTCTTACTTTACCAAAACACTTCCAAAGTCGATCCTCTCCTCCTTGAGTGCGATTTTGGTTCTAACTTCCCCAAAACCTTCCATTTTCTCTCCCCACATTAATTCCTTGCAAGATTGTTGGTTGGGGGCCATTAAAGACTTAACCTAGACCTTCATTAAAGCACCAAGTGAAGAGTAGATCAAGTCCCAAGCTTCACCTCCTTCTCCAAAGCTAGGGTTTCTCTATTTTCTAGGTTTTTCCCTCAAAACCTAGACTGTGAGTGTTTTACCCTACCAAACTCACTTATGTTTAATCATTCAATGTTTTAACTGTATTTATTTATGTGTATTTACTAAACTTCCTTGATTTTATGAGTAATGACCTAACTTTCCATTTATGGAAGGTTTAGGGCTTGAACTTGTCAAAGATGATGACAATGGATGAATCTTCACTTTGTGATTATGAGGATATGTTTCTTGAATACTATTAACATGTTCTATGGTTTATATAATTAGTGGGTTCGAGTCAAATTCAGGGTTTTGATGTAAATGGTAATTTTGGAAGAGATGATGCGTGTTAATGTCTTTATATGTTAGTAACTCCTCATATTGATTGACTAGTGAATATGGAGTCATGTAAATTGTGAAACTTTGTGATTGGGTCAAACAATGTGTACTTCCCTGATTGATGGTTAATGAATAAGATGGATTATTTACTCATGAGGAAAGATGGGTTAAAGAACTAGTTTGGATTGATGTCGTCAACTAAAGATCCAGTTTGGATTGATGTCGTGTAGACTAAAGAACCGGTTTGGATTTATGTCTTCGTGGACTAGAGATCCAGTGTGGATTGATGTCACTCGACTAAAGACCTAGTTTGGGTTGACGTCTTTGAGGGCTAGAGACCCGGTTCGGGGTTGATGCCTTAACGGACTAAAGACCCGGTTTGGGTTGATGTCGAATGGGACTAGAGACCTAGTGTGGGTTGATGTCTTACATAAATACGATGATGAAATGAATGACGAATCGGTATTTGATGGAACGACTTTTATTCAATGTGTATTATATTCTTATTATACAAATGTTATTCTTGCTAGGCTTTAGGCTAACACTTCTTCTTATTGCATGTTGTGTTTAGCAGGCCTTCCTAGCGGTGGGACTTCCCGGGGTTGAGGGAAGTGTGATGAAAGGATATAGCATTTTTGGGAATAGACGAGATAACGGCATTTGACGGCCTTAGCCGAGCGTTTTGTAAATGAGATAGCGACACCCGATGTTAATCTAAACAGTCTTAAGTTAGATTAGTAGGTTGTCGATGATGTATCTCTTTATTTTTGGTTGTAAACGCTCTTCCGCCAAACTCATGATCGACTATTGATCTTTATTTAATAGTTTATTTCGCATGAAATTTTGGCTTAAATTTACCCCGTTTTTAGGGTGTTACATGTTATTTCGGAATGTCTTGGTTGAATTTCTTGTGTGAGATGTAGTGAAACCGTTGGTACCAAACCGTTGGGATTGCGTGTATGGAATTGGTGTCTTTTGAGGAGATAGGGTTGGTATGTTGAATAATGAATAAACTGGAAGTAGAAAGTTTGGCTTGTGTCTGAAAATGTGAATCAATGGGTACCGAGTGACATCGTTGGGTACATGAACTCCTAGTGGGAGTATGAGAAAGAAAATTTGCACGTATGTGATGGTTTAAGGGTCGAGGAAAGTTAGTTTGTGTGGTTGGTCGGAAGTGTGCACCTCCTAGTGAGTCGTTCTTTGGAAACATGTTTTATGTTTTGAGAAGGAAGTGGAAGAAGGAAGTTGAATGTAATGCTCGGAATGAAGGACCATTGAGTTAGACTTGGTATGTGTGGGGTGATGTTGTGGTGAGAACATATGAATTGTTTATAATTGATGAATTGTAGTCAATGCAATTCAGGCAAGGAAGTGTTATGTGTTTTAGATGTATATCGTGTTGGGGAAAGCGAGTGTAGAATTGTGTATGAAGCCATTAATTTAGACGCGTTTTAAAACCGTGAGTCCAGGTGTGTGGGCAAAGCGGACAACATCTGGTACGGTTGGTCTGAGAAGCCGAGAGTGTATTAATTCGTTGGTAAACGCCCTATTGTTGAAGGGTTATGTGTAGTGGGAGTGATAGAATCCTTATAGAAGCAAAGAGGTTGGCATGTGCAGTTATCTGTGAATCTTTCAAGAATAAAGATGTATCGTGAGAAAGAGGCATTTGGAGGGACCGGAGGTCGCGCGGTTGACCGCCGATAAGTCAACCAGATCTGCGAGAAGTGTAACAACCCAAACTAAAATAAAGCATAGCATTCAATAAATATTAAAATATCCCAAAATCCGTCTCAAATCTCAATCATCTATATCAAAATCTAGGTTGGCGGAAACAACGTATACATAACTGAGAATAATACTAAATTCTAATGTAAGAGTGTGGCACTGTCTCTAGTAGTCTCCGTACTCTACGCCTGCTCTTTTCCCTTAACAGGGCTTCCTACTACCTGCTTACCTGAAAAGGTTTAGTTGGAAAAATGTGAGGGTTAGACCATGAGGTCTAGTGAATCCCCTCAATTTACAGTTCTCAAAACATTTAAAATAGTTTATAACTATTAAAGCGGCTTTACATAAAACTTTCACGGAAAATTCCGCTCCCGTAAATGGTACCCTGAAGTCACTCGGAAGTGACAACGAGTCAGTCTCACGCTGCCTTGCTGGGTCACTCTTCCCATGGCATAAATGGAACATCCCCCCGACATGAGCATTGGCGGGCCTACCCCCGACTTAGCCAATTTACGTATATCATATTGTATGCATACATCTCATAAAAACTTTCAAACAAGTAAAAATCATGCAAATAACATGGCATTTGTACTCCTTTACTTACTTCTGAAAACATGTTCAAAAACACGTATTTTGGTTAGAAAAACTCACCTGACTTTCTCGCTTCAAGGCTTCTTACTTAAGCTTCCGATCTCTAGGTGGAACACCTATAATTTTTAGGAAACATAAATCATTAATCTAACAATTGATACCCGAGTTTACTTCCAAACATAACCCAAATTATCTGGACTCTGCTTACCGGCCCAAGTTTCGGATGCGGCCCAAATACCACTTTCGGATCCTATACGACCCAACACAAACTTCTGGATCCTTTATGGATTCCGGTTCTACGGCCCAATTGCAATAATTTCGGATCTCACTTCCAATTTCGGATCTACGGCCCAAAAGCAATAATTCCAGATCTCACTTCCAATTCCGGATCCACGGCCCAAAAGCAATAATTCCGGATCTCACTTCCAATTCCGGATCCATAAGGATTCCAGATCCAAAAACAGTCTAAGCCCATTTCGGAATTATTCTGGATCTAGTCGATACCGGATCTAAGTCGGGACTCCGGATCCTAAAACAAATTTCCGATTCTAAGGTCATCAGAGTGACCCAAATCTCAATTCCAAAGATGCATAATGATCGAAAATTATAGAGAATGGTTGTAAGAATCCCTAATACACTTTTAACCCACTTAATCATATTTTTGCACAACTTTCAGCCGATTGATCCTTGAATACACTAGAACCCATGAAAACTAAAATCCATTTATTCGATCTTGCGCGATCCTTATCCTTTCATGGATTAGCTCTATTTTATCCGCTGTCAGTTGTACAATCTATGGACCTGCTAACTGTCTTTCTCCCACCTTGTTAGGTCATGATCTTCATACAATTCAAGAACTAGTAACAAGAAGATGTAGAAGCTTTATTAGAAAAGTAAATCTAAACTAGAGAGAACACAATGTGATTAGAGAGCTACATCTTGAATTATGAAAACTTGTTATTACAAACTACATTACATGTCCTATTTATAGTCTACATCACTTGTTACACTGCTTAAGCATAAGCCCATTTACAAAGCCTTTGCTTTACAAAACTTTCTAATATTAAGGACAACTTCAGTGTCCTAACACACCTTGTTCCAACACAACGGCGTACAACACTTTCGCCCGTACAACGCTTCGAATGGTGCCGCTTGGATGCTCGCATGGTAACTATTATTATAGGAGAACTCTATCAACGGTAGATGCACTTCCCACGACCCTTCGAAATCGATAACGCACGCTCGAAGCATATCCTCCAGTGTCTGAATAGTTCTTTCGCTCTGACCATCCGTTTGTTGATGGTAAGAAATGCTTAACTTCAGTTGCGAACCCAACTCTCGTTGGAGGCTTCTCCAAAATGCTGACGTAAACCGACTATCACGGTCAGACACGATGGATCGCGGCACCCCGTGCCTGGATACAATCTCGTTGATGTATAATCGGGCTAGATTTTCTTACGAATCCGACTCCTTGATTGGTAAGAAATGCGCGGACTTGGTGAGAATATCCACAATCACCCATATCGCATCGTTACCCTTTGGAGTCCTTGGTAACTTTGTAACGAAATCCATGGTGATGTTATCCCACTTCCATACTGGTATCACCGTAGACTGAAGTTCTCCATACGGTCGCTGATGTTCTGCTTTAACCTTCAAACATGTCACACATCGCTCCACAAAGTGAGCGATATCCTTCTTCATTCCTGGCCACCAATAGAACTGTCTTAAGTCCCGGTACATTTTGTTCGTCCCCGGGTGCATAGAATACCGCGACTTATGCGCTTCTTCCAAGATGCTCACTCTCAAGTTTCCCAACTTGGGAACCCATACTCGGCCTTTCATACACTTCAACCCACCACTGTTGACGCTGAACAATGATGTATTCCCAACGACCCTTTCACTCTTTACATTCTCTTCCAACAACGCCTCTCCTTGAAACTTCTTAACTTCATCTAGGAGGTTCGAAGTTGCCTCGATTCTGAAAGCCACCACTTTGATCGACTCTCCTCGCTCCTTCCGACTCAACGCGTCAGGTACAACATTCGCTTTACCCAGATGGTAAAGGATTTCACAGTCATAGTCGTTCAGTAGTTCCATCCATCTCCTTTGTCTCATATTCAATTCCTTCTGATCAAACAGGTGCTTCAGACTCTTGTGGTCGGTGTAAATCTGGCACTTCACTCCATACAAGTAGTGTCGCCATATTTTCAAAGTGAACACTACCGCCGCTTTCTCCATGTCGTGCGTAGTGTAATTCTTATCGTGATCTTTCAATTGGTGAGATGCGTAGGCAATTACCTTTTCGTGCTGCATCAGCACACACCCTAATCCCGGCTTAGAAGCATCACTGTAGATAACAAAACCTTCTGATCCATCTGGTAACGACAAAATCGGAGCGCTGCTTAAACTCTCTTTTAATCTCTCGAATGCGCCTTCTTGCGCTTCGGTCCAAACGAACTTGACGTTCTTCCTTGTCAAAGCGGTCAATGGTGAGGCTATATGAGAGAAGTCCTGAATGAACTTTCGATAATAGCCCGCTAAACCGAGAAAACTTCTCACTTCCGATGGCGACCTTGGTGGCTCCCAACTCTTAATAGCTTCGATCTTAGCGGGGTCCACCTTGATGCCATCCGCCGACACCACGTGACCCATAAATTGAACTTCTCTCAACCAGAATTCGCACTTCGAAAACTTAGCGTACAGCTTCTCGCGTTTCAACAATTCCAACGCTGCCCGAAGATGTTCCTCGTGATCCTTACGGGTACGAGAGTAGATCAGGATATCGTCGATGAAGACGATCACACACTTGTCTAGTAACGAGCTACACACCATGTTCATAAAATCCATGAACACTACTAGGGCATTAGTCAAACCAAAGGGCATGACTAAGAACTCTTAGTGTCCGTATCTCGTACGAAAACCTGTCTTGGACACATCTTCCTCTCTTACCTTTAACTGATGGTAACCTGACCTCAAATCTATCTTCGAAATGTAGCTCGCGCCTTGCAACTGGTCGAAGAGGTCGTCAATCCTCGGAAGTGGGTACTTGTTCTTTATTGTGACCTTGTTTAGCTCACGGTAATCTATGCACATCCGCATAGATCCGTCCTTCTTCTTCACAAAGAGTACCGGCGCTCCCCAAGGCGATGAGGTCGGACGAATGAAGCCCTTGTCTAATAGCTCTTGCAGTTGCGTCATCATCTCCTTCATTTCCGCCGGTGCCAGACGATAGGGCGCACGCGCAATTGGTGTCGCCCCAGGCATTAAATCTATTCTGAACTCTACTTGACGATCTGGGGGCAGACTCGTCAAGTCATCCGGAAACACTTTCGGGTACTCGCTGACTATCGGCACATCCTTTACTTCTTTCTTCTCTTTCTTAGCATCTAGCACATAAGCTAAATACCCTAGACATCCCTTCCCGAGACACCGCCTAGCTTTCAACATTGAAATCATACATGACTTCCTATCTCGACTATCCCCATAAATTACTACTTCCTCCTTATCAAGCAAGGCGATACGAATCAACTTCTTATTACACACTATGCTAGCGTCGTTCTCCGCTAACCAATCCATTCCTATAACTACATCAAACTCCCCCATTCCCATAGGGTACAAACGCAAAGGAAACGACTGACCGTCTATGTCTATGCTACACCCCTCATAGACTTCTTTCCCCCAGACTCAACTATCATCTGCCACTTCTACCTCAAACCCAAAGTTCAACCTCTTGGGTTTCACTTGCAATTTTCGAATAAAATTAGGCGACACAAACAACGATTGGCGCCCAAATCAAACAATACTTTAGCATAAGTCGAGTCAATTGGGAAAGTACCAGTCACCACATCAGGCATATTCACAGCCTCCTCTGCTGACATGTGGAAAGACCTCGCCCTCGTGCAAGCTAGCTCCACCTTTCTCTCCCCGCCTCTTCCTCCGCTACTACCGCCGTCACCCCAGTAAACCCTTTCTTTAACTGTGGACAGTCCCACTTGACGTGATCTGGTGAACCACACTGAAACCATGACCTCGAACTGCGGCAGTCTCGAGCCATGTGCCCTGTTTCCCCGCACTTGAAACATTCGTCCTTATCTGCCAAACACTCTCCTTATGCATCCTGTTACACTTGCTACAAGGTTTCTCTCCCGATCTGAATTCCACCCGCAGCTCGGGTTTAGGTGCACTCGGCCTCTTTCCATCCCTGGTTGGTCCTTCCCATTTCCGCTTGTCTCCGACTCTCTCTGTCATCTGTGTGTTCAATTCTTTCTCCGTGAGTTCCGCAGTGTCTACCGCGGCTTGGAAAGTAGTCGGACCCTTCACTTGTACCAGTTCTCTCACACTACTCCTTAATCCCCAGATATATCTCTCAATGCGCCTCTCCTCAGTAGGCACATACAGTTCTGCAAACCTAGTTTTCTCAATAAACTTTGACGTATACTCCTGGACCGACATTGTCCCATGTTCCAACCCCATAAATTCTTCCTCAAGCTTCTTAACCGCCGCTACTGGGCAAAACTGTGCCTTAAACCTCTTAGTGAATAACTCCCATGAAGTTGCCTTTGCTATTTCTGAACCTTAACCTCCAGTTTCGACGTCCCACCAGAATATGGTGTATGCTTTCAGTATGGACATTGCAAACAACACTTTGTCTTCTTCTGCGCACTTGCTTGTGTCAAAAGCCAGCTCCATCTCGCATATCCACCTTAAAGCTAGAACCGGATTGCGTTCCCCGTTGAAAGACGGAGGTTTGCACGACGCAAAGGTCTTAAAGGTGCATCCTCTCACTGCTTTCGATTCAGTAGCCACAATTGGAGTTGCCATTGAGTGATCTCCCACCACGGTAGGAGGTAGGCTAGACGCCTCAGTCCTCGTCTCGTTCCCACTTCTGGTCCGCCCCTCGGACGTAGTCTTAATCCGATTCTCTAACAATGCTTGCAAGGTCTCCTGCAATTTACCCATCTCTGCCGTGAACTTCTCTTCAGTAACTTGTCTGACTTCCCCCACCCGCTGAAGCGGTACTCTCTTGATGTAGTGGTTCACGCACTTCAGGTGCTCCCGCACTTTTAGCTCGATGAGTGGTTGGCTTCTTTTTCCCTCCATGGGTTGCCACACCAGTCCCAACTGCCTGAGAGGCAGCTCGCAACAGCGCTCTACCTCGCCCCCTTCCTCGGCCTCTGCCCCTCCCGTGGGTGGCCGCTTGTCGCGGAGGATCCACCGGTTCCTCCTCAAAGATTTCCTCTATACGAATCTCTTCTACATCTGGATTTGTACCCACCACAGGCACAGATCTACTCCTCAAACTTCTTTCATGCATTCTTGCTTACTGAAAAACGACAAAGTAATTTACTTAAGACTACTGCTCAAGAATAATAAGGCATTTTAAGCACATACATGTACCTGTAAATTCGCAATTACACTGGCCAGGTGTAACCCCGAATCTACCTTACATGACTGTCCTCTCCACCCTATTAGTCTTATTCAATTAATAGTTTCCTCCTAGCGTATTCCTGATTCTCAGTTGTGATTTCTACTCCCACAGTTTAAGTCTAGGCCCGTCCGGTCACCTAAATCCCTTAAACTATGGCTCGGATACCAATTGTAACAACCCAAACTAAAATAAAGCATAGCATTCAATAAATATTAAAATATCCCAAAATCCGTCTCAAATCTCAATCATTTGTATCAAAATCTAGGTTGGCGGAAACAACCTATACACAACTGAGAATAATTCTAAATTCTAATGTAAGAGTGTGGCACTGTCTCTAGTAGTCTCCATACTCTACGCCTGCTCTTTTCCCTTAACAGTGCTTCCTACTACCTGCTTACCTGAAAAGGTTTAGTTGGAAAAATGTGAGGGTTAGACCATGAGGTCTAGTGAATCCCCTCAATTTACAGTTCTCAAAACATTTAAAACAGTTTATAACTATTAAAGCGGCTTTACATAAAACTTTCACGAAAAATTCCGCTCCCGTAAATGGTACCCTGAAGTCACTCGGAAGTGACAACGAGTCAGTCTCACGCTGCCTTGCTGGGTCACTCTTCCCATGGCATAAACGGAACATCCCCCCGACATGAGCATTGGCGGGCCTACCCCCGACTTAGCCAATTTACGTATATCATATTGTATGCATACATCTCATAAAAACTTTCAAACAAGTAAAAATCATGCAAATAACATGGCATTTGTACTCCTTTACTTACTTCTGAAAACATGTTCAAAAACACGTATTTTGGTTAGAAAAACTCACCTGACTTTCTCGCTTCAAGGCTTCTTACTTAAGCTTCCGATCTCTAGGTGGAACACCTATAATTTTTAGGAAACATAAATCATAAATCTAACAATTGATACCCGAGTTTACTTCCAAACATAACCCAAAATTATCTAAGTTTGATAAGTTACATTCTAGTCCAAAAAATCGGGTTCTGGACTCTGCTTACCGGCCCAAGTTTCGGATGCGGCCCAAACACCACTTCCGGATCCTATACGGCCCAACACAAACTTCCGGATCCTTTATGGATTCCGGTTCTACGGCCCAATTGCAATAGTTCCGGATCTCACTTCCAATTCCGGATCTTCGGCCCAAATGCAATAATTCCGGATCTCACTTCATCTACGGCCAAAAGCAATAATTCAGGATCTCACTTCCAATTCCGGATCCACGGCTCAAAAGCAATAATTCCGGATCTTACTTCCAATTCCAGATCCATAAGGACTCCGGATCCAAAAACAGTCTAAGCCCATTCCAGAATTATTCCGGATCTAAGTCGGGACTCCGGATCCTAAAACAAATTTCCGATTCTAAGGTCATCAGAGTGACCCAAATCTCAATTCCAATGATGCATAATGATCGAAAATTATAGAGAATGGTTGTAAGAATCCCTAATACACTTTTAACCCACTTAATCATATTTTTGCACAACTTACAGCCGATTGATCCTTGAATACACTAGAACCCATCAAAACTAAAATCCATTTATTCTGACTTTCTCAAAATAAGCAAGAATAGGGATTAGATGATAAGATTACCTGAATGAATCAGTGTAGGATTAGGTTCAATCTCCCACTTCTTCTTTCAATTGCAGATTGGTGATGTCTCCTTCTCCAATTTGCTCTTGAACCAGAATTATTTCTTTCTCTGCTCTTTCTCTCTAAGTCGCCACACACATACACTCACAAAATGATTTGCTCCTAGGGTTTTGTGCAAAACTTTAAGGTTTTTATACCTTCCAGCAATTTACACAAAGGCCCCTCTAAACCTTAGATTTTACACTCCTTTCACCCATCTTTTATTTCTTTAGTAAAAGTGAAAATAAAACTTGGTTATTAAAAGAAGTTAGGGGTGGCTCAAGACCACCAAAGGATTTATGCGAGCAAAAGGAGGAAATCGATTGAATTTCCAGTGAGTGACTAAGATGCTACAAGTTTCGTCGTGGAAAGGCGTTGTGCGTTTTGGAGGTAAAGGGAAAACTAAAGCCTAGATTTGTCGGGCCAATTGCCATCACCGAGCGTGCGGGTGAATTGGCATATAAATTAGAACTACCTGAGGGACTTCAGGGAGTTCATCCAACATTTCGTGTGTCCAATCTAAGAAAATGCTTAGCAGAAGAAAGCACTGTTGTGCCATTAGAAGATATCCGGGTGGATGAAAGGTTAAGCTATGTGGAAGAACAATTAGCGATAGTGGATCGCAGGGGGGGGAGCTGAGGAACGAGGATATTGTTCTAGTGAATGTTTAGTGGCATCACCACAAAGGTCGGGAGGCAACCTGGGAGTTGGAGACGGATATGAGGTCTCAGTACCCTCACCTGTTCGAAAATGGAATTCCGGGAACGGAATTCTTTTGAGGGGAGGATATTGTAATAACCCGGTTATTTCTTGAAATAAATTGAGGTTTGGTGGCCAGAGTGGGATAAACAAAAAGTTTAGTGTTTTGGTGTGAGAACTATAAATAGAAGTAAAAACCCTAAAAACCCTCATAACATACTCTCCTACTATATGTGCGGCTTGGTGCGATTAGTATGTATGGAAGGAAGTGAAATTTCTCAAGAAGAAGTGGAAATCAAAGGTTTGGGTGTGTATTCTGCTATCGTCAAGGAGGTAACCCCAAACTTCCTTCTTAAATCTATGTGTAATTGTGGGATATGTTGTTCTCCTGAGTTCCTTGCTTAACCATTTGTTGGGAACCTATTGTATCCATTTGTTGGGAACCTATTGTTCTCCTGAGTTCCTGGGAACCATTTGCCTTAATTTGTTCTTCAAACCTCTCAACAATCAATACATAATCTCTTATGTCCTTTTCTAATCTCTTAAGGTCATCACACATTCCCTGATTGTGATCTCTATACCTTTTAACAGTGTCTATACAAGCTTGAGAACAGAGATTAGATTTTACCTCAGTGGGAATATCTGAAACTTCAGCCATAAGAGCTTGATTTTGAATGGCCTCTTCTGCTTGATCACTCCAATCAAAAGTACTGTTTGATTCAATAGAATTGTCCATTATAATTGTCGAATTCTAAGAAACACAAGCTCTGATACCACTTGTCAGGATCGATTCTTAACAAGATTAACAATACTTAGAATTCAGAATTAAAGAATCTGCGGAATAGAACTTTAATTCCCACAATCAAAGAACAATATTTCAGAAAATACACAGTTGTTTGTATTCACTGTTTCAACTCACAAGCTTACAACCAAACCTCAATCTTGATGAACAGGCTCAATCAAGACGACTTCTACTTCTCTAGAAATAGGGTTCTAAAACCTTGAGGTTAATTCTCTCTAAAACACAATCGAATTCTAATTGTATTTCGTATATCGTATTATTTTCTGCTTCTTAATAGCTATCTATCAACAAATATATATACTGAATAATTACAAGATAACTATCAAAATAAGATTGATCTTCAGAATATTCTTTTAAGTATATCTTCAATCATTCCATCTTTATCTCCTTCAATCTCGCATTCCATGTTCTGATCCCAAGCAGTATTAACTTCATTCTTTTCAAGCAGTACTAATAATCTTCCAGCAGTAGTAATCTTCGATATGCCCAAGCAGTGCTAACAGTTTTCATAAGACACCAGCAGTACTAACTTTTGTTCAGCAGTATTAACCATGTACCAGCAGTAGTAACTTGTCTAGCAGTACTAATCATGTTCTTGCAGCATTAATGACTCAGCAGTACTAACCTTGAACTAGCAGTAGTATCTTTGTTCTGGCAGCACTAACATTGAGCTGGCAATAGTAATGTTGTTCTGGCAGTACTAACCATACTTTGCATATCTTCAGTTCCCAACAATCTCCCCCTAACTTGACTTTTCAAGATGAGAAGTTAAGTTCTTCAGATGATGCTTCCAAAACCTAATCATCAACGCATAAATTTGGATCCAATCCCAGACTTTGATTGAGAATCCTTTTTACAAGGTATCTTGCCATCTTAGAGTCTTTGTCACTCACCAACTTAGCATGCAGCATTCCATTCAACTTTTTCATGCTGTGCTTGTATACAACATCCACCAAATAATATTCATGAAATGTATTGTCAAGAGAGATGACATACACTCCACAATTCTCAATGAGCATCCAGTTGGTAATGACTTGAAAATTCCTTGCCATCAAATACTGAACTGCTTCTGGTTTGAACATTAAGCACAAGTATTCAAGAACCATCTTGGTGATAGACATACCTTGCTCTGTCAGCATGTTTCCATATAGCCTCATTCCCACCTTGAACATCTCTTCCAAGTCAGATCTAGAGCATGTTCTGATAAGTTTTCCCCAAGTAGGACAAACTTCAAACTTTCCATCTGCCCTTTTGATTCTGATGAACTCCTTTCTTCCATCTTTCAATGTGTCCCAGAAGATGATTTCAGGAGCCATAGAAGATATTGGTTCAGCTTGGATTGGATTAGTATTAACCACAGTAATATACAAATCACATTGAGCATTTGGCAGTGATTGTACATTGCTTGGTTGGCCTGAGGGAGTTGCCACTTCTTCTTCAGCAACTTTTGGATCAGATTTCTCTTTCACTGCTTCCTCCTGGGCTTCTTCTACAGTTGGATCCACCCTTGGCTTCTTTACATCTTTCTTCTTTGAAGCTATGGACTTTGTTCTTGGCCTTTTGGTTGACATCATCTTTGTTCTTTTAAAAGATTTAACAGCTTCAGGAGTGGTTTCAGCTGTTTCTTCTTTGTGGCTCTCAGCAGCACTAACAGTTTCTGCTGCCTTTTGTTTTTCAGCAGCAGTAACCATTTCTACTGCTATAGCTGTTACTGCTTCTTTTAAAATCTTTAATGCTGCTGCTTCAACACTATCTTTCACAATCCAATATATCTCTGTATCAATCTCTGCTTTAGTTACTGTAGGAACAGATTCTGCTCTCTTCTCACTTTCAATTATTGCTGCCTCCACAAGATTCTTCAAAATTTCAGTTACTGCTGCTTCAGTTTCAGACACTGCAGCATCCTCAGTCTCCCCCTCAACCTTATACTCATACTCCCCCTCAATTTTTGCATCCTCCATGTTTATATCAGATTCTGACTCCCCCTTTTTGGAAGCATCAGAGGTTGTTGCTCTCCTTCTCAAAACATACTGAGCTTTCTTCCTTCTGTGTAGCAGTTTGGTGATCAGCTTCTTATTCTTTTCTATTTTGGTGTTTTGATGAAGAACCACCTTCTTAAGCTCATCAATTTCCTTCTGCTGATCCATGACCTCAATGTTGATATTTGCAATAGTTTCCATCAATTCCTCGTACGTATATCTATCCTCACCCTGTTTAGGAGTTTTTACCTCCCTTAAAGGATCATTGGAAGTTTTAGCAGGTGTCTCTTGCCTAGCAAAAGCACTACCTACCCCCTTGGTTTCTTGGCACCTGGGACCTCTGGATGATTTCTCACCCTGAGTTGTCGTGAGGAAGGTCTTAGTTATTTTACCACTGGCCTTCTCTTTGCTAGCAGAAGTAGTGGCAGCCTTGCGACTCACATGCTCAACCTTCTCCTTAGTGAGCACCTTCTTGGGGTTGGGAGACACCCCTGTGGTTTCGCTTTCGATATTCTCCATTGGAGAATGCTCCAACAGAGGGCTTAAAGGCTTCGGGCTCTTAGGAGATACAGCAAGGGAAGGAACCTTGTGTACCTTTCTTCTTTCAAACTTTTTGGTTATTTTGGGAGTGGGTCGTTCAAGAATGGACTGAGGGATGTCTTTTGTGATGGAAGGTTGGGTTTGGTCATCAGTGGGTGTGTCTAATGAGGGCCTTGACCCTGATGCCATACCTTTAATTGTGTGGGACACAACCATCATTGTAGAGAACAATGGTGTGTCAACTCCTTCCGAGTCCCTAGGAAGTCTCCTCATATTTGAGAAAACCTTCCCTTTAGGGGGTTTTGGCACATATACCTCATCAAATTGAGGTATATCCGTCAATTCCTTAGTTATCACTTCTTGAACAAACCTTGGATACATATAAAACCGCTTTTTGGATTCCAGGTTTGATACAAGATCATTGAAAAGCATTGCTGAAAAATTGAACTTTCTGGCAGTGGCTAAGCAGACCAAGGCATAAGCAATGGTACTGCTAAACTCACTCCATCCAGTTGTTTTCTTTGAAATACAGTGCATAAGGGTATGAACAAGAAATCGCCATTGAGTAAAAAACTTTGACTTGTAGAATTTAAAAACTCCAATGGGACCCTCATACCCCATTCTTTGTAAAGTTGAGTATAGTTCTTCATTGGAAATAGAAGTTATACCTGAGGCATCATCCAATCGAAGAGTGATGCGAAGGAGTTCTTCTGAAACTTTCAAGGGTTTGTCACATACCCTTGTTTGGATGACTTTCTGCCCATCTTCGGATTCCACGGTGGCATTGGCCCAAAATTGCGTCTGATGCTCGATGTAGATAGTTGGATTCACCGTTAGGGCATAAGAAATATGAGTGGACTTGAGAAAATCCACAATGTCGTGAAATCCTGCGGCCTGCTTTGGCTTCTGAAGCATCGCAATCTCATTATGCTCGTCGACAAACTCCATAATCGTTGTGCTTCCTGAGGATTTGTATAGAAAACACAGAGATTCTAGGGAGAAGAGGATAGAACGAGAGAGAGAAGTTGAATGCAAAGAGACGTTATGAGCTTTGGCGGGCTAAAAGAGTATTTATAGCAGTAGTAGCCCTAATTTTCTATAAAGGCAGTATTAACGACTTAGCAGTATTAACGACTGAGCAGTATTAACTGCAAGGCAGTATTAACTACACAGCAGTATTAACTACACAAGCAGTATTAACTACTTAAGCAGTAGAAAATATGTACTAGCAGTAGAAACTCTGCACTGGCAGTAGTAACTCTGCACTGGCAGTAGTAACTCTGCACTGGCAGTAGTAACTCTGCACTAGCAGTAGTAACTCTGCACTAGCAGTAGTAACTATACTTGCACTTTGCAGCACTTGTCAAATCCTCAAATGTCATCTTACCTTTTGACACATTACTTTTACCACTTATCTTACCTCCTGCAGGATTATTCCCAAAAGCAACATGTCCTCCATCAATTCTTTTGAAATTCTTGAGGCAGGACATGTTACCTGTCATGTGCCAGGAGCAACCACTATCAACATGCCAGATGCTCTTTCCCTTGAGCTGTTGGTTGCCCTGCACATCTGATAAATCAATTAGTTTTTATTGGGAACCCAAGCCGAAGTGGTCTTGGGTCTCCCTTGCTCATCAAAGTACTTGCATTGGGTTTTGATGAGATTTTCAAATTTAGGTACTGCAGAATTGGAGTACTTTGTCAATATAATTGGTCTAGCAGCACAAACACTAGAAGCAGTATTAACCTTAGAAGAAGTACTAACAGAGTTAGCAGCACTAACAGAGTTAGCAGTACTAACAGAGTTAGCAGCACTAACTGAGTTAGCAGTATTAACACTTGAAGCAGTATTAGCAGCACTAACATAGTTAACAGTATTAACACTGGAAGCAGTATTAGCAGCACTAACATAGTTAACAGTATTAACACTGGAAGCAGTATTAGCAGCACTAACACTGCTAGCAGCAGTATTGGCAGTAGTATTGCTTCTAGCAACACTAACCTTGTTAGCAGTATTGCTTCTAGCAGCACTATCCTTTTCAGCAGTACTATCTGAGGTATTAGTGCTTTTGGAGACCCACATATTGACACATTCCTTTTCAGTCTTTTTCCTCATGTGGCTTTTGGATTTAGCTTGTTTCTTAGCCACATGGTTCCTTGCAGGCTTCCTATAACCATTGGATTTATGAAAAGGTCTTTGAAAATTTATCCTTTGGTTAATAGGATTGAAATAACAGTGTCTGGCAAGGTGATTCAATCTGCCACAGATGAAACATGGTTTTGGTCTGTTAATCCTTTGCAGATCAACTCCTTGCTTTTGTGCCCACTGGTTATTCCAATTTCTTTGATTTCCCCTCCTTTTATCATGTTTTTGGGGCTTATTCTCTTGAGATTTCTTGCAAGAACAATGTTCACAAGTTTTAGAGTTCACAACAGTGGTCTGTGTATAATGAACTCCCTTTCCCTTGTCAGTCCTTTTCATCTCATTGTTCTTAACACATGGACTTTCACATTCCTCATCAGATCCTTCTTTTTCAGTCTTCTCCTCAACAACTACTTTATCTACTGGATCTACTTCAGTGGCTCCTTTAGGTAAGTCCTTCCTATCCTTGGTTTCTAATAGGTCTGACTTAGGAGGGATGTAGTTGTTATTGTAGGGTGGGGTGTGGCATTGTACCCTATTCCTGGTTTCAACTTACTATGGATTTGAGAGTTGATTATGTTGTCCATGACTTTAGAGGCACAAGTAAACTTTTCTACATCAAGTTTAACTTTCTCAAGCTCTCCTTTTAGTTTCTCACACTCTTCCCTAGACTCTTTCAGTTGGAACTCCAGACCACCCTTTTCCCACTTCCAGTAGTTTGTATCATATGAGTGTTGAAGTTCATTGGCTTGAAAAGCCTTAATTTGTTCTTCAAACCTCTCAACAATCAATACATAATCTCTTATGTCATTTTCTAATCTCTTAAGGTCATCACACATTCCCTGATTGTGATCTCTATACCTTTTAACAGTGTCTATACAAGCTTGAGAACAGAGATTAGATTTTACCTCAGTGGGAATATCTGAAACTTCAGCCATAAGAGCTTGATTTTGAATGGCCTCTTCTGCTTGATCACTCCAATCAAAAGTACTGTTTGATTCAATAGAATTGTCCATTATAATTGTCGAATTCTAAGAAACACAAGCTCTGATACCACTTGTCAGGATCGATTCTTAACAAGATTAACAATACTTAGAATTCAGAATTAAAGAATCTGCGGAATAGAACTTTAATTCCCACAATCAAAGAACAATATTTCAGAAAATACACAGTTGTTTGTATTCACTGTTTCAACTCACAAGCTTACAACCAAACCTCAATCTTGATGAACAGGCTCAATCAAGACGACTTCTACTTCTCTAGAAATAGGGTTCTAAAACCTTGAGGTTAATTCTCTCTAAAACACAATCGAATTCTAATTGTATTTCGTATATCGTATTATTTTCTGCTTCTTAATAGCTATCTATCAACAAATATATATACTGAATAATTACAAGATAACTATCAAAATAAGATTGATCTTCAGAATATTCTTTTAAGTATATCTTCAATCATTCCATCTTTATCTCCTTCAATCTCGCATTCCATGTTCTGATCCCAAGCAGTATTAACTTCATTCTTTTCAAGCAGTACTAATAATCTTCCAGCAGTAGTAATCTTCGATATGCCCAAGCAGTACTAACAGTTTTCGTAAGACACCAGCAGTACTAACTTTTGTTCAGCAGTATTAACCATGTACCAGCAGTAGTAACTTGTCTAGCAGTACTAATCATGTTCTTGCAGCATTAATGACTCAACAGTACTAATCTTGAACTAGCAGTAGTATCTTTGTTCTGGCAGCACTAACATTGATCTGGCAGTAGTAATGTTGTTCTGGCAGTACTAACCATACTTAGCATATCTTCAGTTCCCAACATTTATATTATGATACTCGTGGCGTGGACCTCTTTTGAGGGAACTCACTAGACCTTATGGTCTAACCCTCGCTTTTAAAAACTATAAACCTTTCAGGTAAGCAGGTAGATAAGGGTAAGGGCAAGCCGTGAGCTCGGGATCGTCTTGAAGAGTGTAGACTGAAGATTTTTGTTAGATGTCCGAGTAGTTATCTTTTATATATTCTCAGCTGTAAGCCCGGTTGTTTCGCCAACCGTTGAACTTAGCATTTTGTAAGACGTTTTTATTCGGACCGTTTGGTTTTGGTCATTTATGCATACGTGATTTCTGTGTTTGGATTATCTTTTAAGGTGGGTTGTTACAACGATTTATATTTTGATTCTATAAACTTAAAATCTATAAAGTATTATATTATGATGCCTAGATATTCTAGGCGTCCTGTAAAACTAATTTTCTTATAATAATATTTAAGTCTTATACTTTATAACTAAATGAGTCAAACATAATTATATATTACATCTCTAATTTCCATTGTTGAAGTCATGCATCCAAAAGGACACAATCAAACAAAAGCATGAGTCTTGATTTTCTTTTGGATTGTTTTAAGAACACCCAATAACATTTCAACCAAGGTCCATGCATAACATTACTCTAAAATGATTGGAAGATATGGCTTTCTAATGATATATTTTAATAAATTACATAAGTGATCAAACTATATATATATATTATATAAACAACTTATTAGGGTTATATTGATTATTTTTATCTGTTCTGTTTTATCTAATGTTGAACAACTGTTCTATCCTGTTTCAGTGTCTTGTTTTGTCTTGAATAATTATATTATGTTTTAGACTTTTACTTGTACACATAAGATATTGTCTCCCATTTTTTATAATTTTTATATTATTCATGGATATAAATATATATATATATATATATATATATATAAATGGATAAGAACGCTTTTAATGTAAGATCCTATATTGGTTAGAGAGGAAAACTAAGGTTACCTTACAAGGGAGTGGATATCTTTTTATCACTGGTTTTTAAGTCAGGAGTATAGACTTGAATAAAACGAACAATATTTTATGCGGTCGACACGTGAAATATTCAAGTTAAATAACAAGTTTTATTACCTACTTGAATTATTTTAAAAAGCAAATTCAGTAAAGTTGTTGTATTTCTTATCCCCATTTTATATTCTATTATGATGCAAATTCAGTAAAGTTGTTGTATTTCTTATCCCCATTTTATATTCTATTATGATGCGTGATCACATTAATTCTTTTAGTAAATATGACTTATAATTTAGGGAATTTAATTAAAATACTCAATGTTTGACTTTGACTTACCAAAATACCCACAATCTCGTTGAGTTTACCAAAATACCCAAAAATTTGCGGTGGGCCATGTGATCGCGGGCCAGGGCCCACGTGTCACCACTGTTTGGCCAAAACTTTCACTTTTGGCCCCTCGAGATATCCCGCGGTACACTTTTGGCCCCTCAAGATTGGTCGCGGTAGCCGCGGACCCCCCCCCCCCCCAACTTTGGCCTCGGTACAATTTTGGCCCTGTCCGCGGTAGTAGCCCGTGGTGGTCCCCCGGTAAACCGAAATTACATTTTTGGCCCCTCAAGTTTGGGACAAAAAAATTACATTTTTGGTCCCTGTAGTTTTTAGGTTATCATTTTATGTAGTTGAGGTTTTTAATGTATTGTTTCATTTCCATTTTAATGTATTTAATATAGAAATTAATTAAAGAAATATTTTCCCCATTTTAAGTTATTTAATAGGGAAATTAATTAAAAGATGTATTATTGCAAATCATCTTCCCAACCGAAACGAATACAGTGCAGGTAAACAAAGAAATCTATTACTGGAAGGCGTCCTGGATTCCAGTGATGAAGTTAACCTTTTCCTTGATCACGTCCTCTATTCCCGTGTAGTCCTCTTCGATTTCTTTTAGTTCCTCTTCTACTTCTTTAATTTGTCGTTGCACCTCCCGAACATGAGCCCTAGTCATGGCCAGTTCTCGTTTCTTCTCCGCTAGATACTCCATTTTCCCCTGCTGAACCTCCCTGTTATGGTTCCACATAGCCTTTACCATTTTGATATCGGCGTTCGCCTGATCAATGGATGCTTGCACCAAGGGAGTAATTCGTTGACTTTGTGGAAGACCCGTCGGCTGGGTACAATGATACCTTGGTGGGCTTTTCCAGGCATTATTGAGGTAGTATTGCTCCCATGCCATCTCCCAGTCCTCTGCCTCCTCAGCCGTGAATGGATCATCGGCCGCAGTTCGCCCATGGTTTCTCCACTCCTCGTCTGTTTCCGGTACCTTCCAGGTACTCCGGCGAGCTCCATCGTTCAGTGGTTGGTAGGTTGCCGAACGTGAAGTTCCAGCCCCATTCGCCGACCTATTCCCCTTGATCTTGAACCTCCAGCCATAGTGTTAAGAAAAGCGAGAGAATGTTTGTAAACGGTGTAGAGGGTATAAAAGATAGATAGCAAGTTGTGAATTACTACTTCATCATGCCATCTACTTATAGCCATGAAAATGTATGTTCTTCATCAGGGATGTGGATATGGTCAAAGATTTCGTCTGAAAAGTTGCATGCATGATTCGTCTGAATAGTTCACTGCAAGATTCGTCTGAAAAGAGCCTGTAAGATTCGACTGAAAAAGTAACGCAATATTCGTCTGCAAAAGGAAGTCTGCTCATGAATAAAGGTCTTTCATTAGGCTGAAAAGTAGTCTTTAAGTAGTCTAAGGATTAATGCACATGTGAATCAAGAAATAAATGCTTGTTCATCCAATAATCTCTGTATTAGGATTACCGCAAGTTTCATAAACCTACTTACTAGGTACTAACATCTTTTTTTTATAAAAAACACTAACATCTTTTTTTATAAAAAAAAAACTCAAACATTTATTTTTATAAAAAACACTCATCTTTTTATAAAAAAACACTAACATCTTTTTTTATAAAAAACACTCTAACATTTATTTTTATAAAAAACACTCATCTTTTTATAAAAAAAACACTAACATCTTTTTTTATAAAAAACACTCTAACATTTATTTTTATAAAAAACACTCATCTTTTTATTAAAAAAAACACTAACATCTTTTTTTATAAAAAACACTCAAACATTTATTTTTATAAAAAACACTCATCTTTTTATAAGAAAACACTAACATCTTTTTATAAAAAAAACACTAACATCTTTTTTTATAAAAAAACACTCTAACATTTATTTTTATAAAAAACACTCATCTTTTTATATAAAAAAAACACTAACATCTTTTTTTATAAAAAACACTCTAACAATTATTTTTATAAAAAACACTCATCTTTTTATTAAAAAAAAACTCTAACATTTATTTTTATAAAAACCACTCATCTTTTTATAAAAAAAACACTAACATCTTTTTTTATAAAAAAACACTCATCTTTTTATATAAAAAAAACACTAACATATTTTTTTTATAAAAAACACTCTAACATCTTTTTTTTTTAAACACTATAACATCTATAATAAACACAACATTATAACATACAAATAACACATTCAAACATACAACAAAGTTAAAAACACTCTAACAACATACATATCATATATTTTAAAATTTAAAATAACAACATAAAGGAAAAGTACAAGAAACTTAAGAAAAACTTACCAAACGAGTAACACGAGCCATCTTCAAACAAACCGAGCGCGTATTCCACACAACAAATTGAGAGAGTTTGGGAGATAAATTTTATAATGAAAGTGGTGGCCAAATGAGGTCCCCCACCCTCTCTCTTATAGCGGCTGATTTGGTGGGTGGGGGTGGGGGGTTGGATACATTAAAGAAATTAGGGTTTCAACCCTGTGTTGACACGTGTCAAGGAGATCCCGTGATCGCGGGGTACCTCCGCGGGACAGGGGCCGAATTTGCTACCGCGGCCAATCTTGAGGGGCCAAAAGTGTACCGCGGGAATTCTTGAGGGGCCTCTGCGGAAGTTTTGGCCAAACAGAGTGGTGACACGTGGGCCCTGGCCCGCGATCGCGGGGCCCACTGCGGAAATTTTTGGTATTTTGATAAACTCAACGAGATTGTGGGTATTTTGGTAAGTCAAACACTGGGTATTTTAATTAAATTCCCTATAATTTATAATTTTAATATATTTTCATTAGTATATTAAATGGCATAAAAAATGTAGCAAGTAATGAGTTTTGTAATTGGATGAGTAGGGGTGAGGTGTGGGAGCCATTGACTTCCAATTGGCATTATCCAATATCCATATCTAGGGCTGTAAACGAACCGAACGAACACGAACGGAGGCTTGTTCATGTCCGTTCGTTTAACTTAACCGAACAAACGAACGAACACGAACGGTAAACGAACGAGATTTTTTGTGTTCATGTTCGTTCGTTAAGAATTTTTGTTTGTTCGTGTTCGTTTATGTTCGTTCATTAAGAGTTAAACGAACGTAAACGAACGAACTTAAATGAACATAAACGAACGTAAACGAACGAACTTAAATGAACATAAACGAACGTAAACGAACGAACTTAAATTAACATAAACGAACGTAAACGGACGACTTTAAATGAACATAAACGAACGAACTTAAATGAACATAAATGAGCGGACCCAAATGAACAAAAAACAACCATCATACTCATCATTTCGTTCGTAAAAAATACTTTAACAAAATGAAAAACCGGGTTAACTTAGGAGGTATAAAAATATATTCTAAAAGATCAATTTACTTGATGATTATGCATATTAATTTCATATTATATAGATATGTTTATATATATATATAAACAGGCATAAACGAACATATATGAACATAAACGAACGTAAACGAACGAACATTAACGAACATAAACGAACGAACATTAACGAACGTAAACGAACGAACATTAACGAACATAAATGAACGAACGTTCATGAACATAAATGAACGAACGAGACCATTGTTCATGTTCGTTCATTTAACTAAACGAACAAAAAAACGTGTTCATGTTCGTCCATTTATTAAATAAACGAACTTCCCACCGAACGATTCACGAACGGTTCGCTGAACGTTCGGTTCGTTTACAGCCCTATCCATATCCATATCTATATATTTAGATTATTTCCGTCATTAAAAATACAATGTTTTTAATTTTGAAAATATAATAAGAAATTTTTTATTTATTTTTTGTATATTTGATAATTATTTTTAAAATCAGTAACTTATATTTTTGATACATATTATGTTGTTTTACTAAAATATACTCGGTAACAATTATATTTTTCTAAAATTATATGCCCTGTTTAATTGTTTGTTGATGAAGGATAAGGGTTCAAATATGAACAACGAACTGTGTTTTTTTTCGTGTGAACCGGTTTGATTTACAAAATTATTAAATCAAACTTATTGATTCGTTTAGTAATTTAATGCTAGAGGTCGGTTTAAATAAGAAGCTAAATATCGTGTTAAGGTATGAAAGGAATATTTATGTGTAAATTATTGAAAAAATTATGAAAAAAAACAAATATATTTGAAAATACACTTGTGAATCGACATTACATCTTATATTCATATGGGTTTACATATGCATCTCTAATTACCTTCTCATGATACAGTACGACAAACTTGGCTTTATAAAACGCTTAAAATAAACGTCCTAATTTATAGGGCTTTAGCTAACGTCTTTAGGCGTTTCAACAATTTTTTTGGACACTTTCAAAATAAGGTGTCGTATTAACTATTTATATATGACACTATTTAAAAAAACTTTTATATTCACAAATGTTATAAAAAGATAGATTTATAATAAATTTTGTCAAAAATGTCATATAAAATAGCTAACACGACATTTTATTTTAAAAACGTCCTAAAAAATTATTAAAACGCTCAAAAGCATCCTATAAACCTATTGTAACACTTTTAAATAAGGCGTTTTATATTTTGCTTCTACAAACTTAAATTCTATAAATTATTCTATTATGATGCCTAGACATTCTAGACTATAAAACTAATTTTTTAATAATAATAATTAACCTTCTAATTTAAGTCTTATACTTTATAACTAAATAAGCAAACAGAATTATATATTACATCTCTAATTTCCATTGTTGAGTCATGCATCCAAAAGGACACAATCAAACAAAAGCATGAGTCTTGATTTTCTTTTGGATTGTTTTAAGAACACCCAATAACATTTCAACCAAGATCCATGCATAACATTACTCTAAAATGATTGGAAGATGGCTTACATTTGACTCATTCATCCCTTTTTATTTTTCAAGAAAACACAATTTCATATCATTGATGGCTACATTAATCATTAAAAATATATTTATTTTAATCAAGAAATTGGGTTTTTGGTATGACAATCTTGACCCACAAGAATTATTCCCAATTGTTTTATGTTGTTATAGAACAACTATTGGATTCAAGCTTTTTCTTGGATGTTTCCAAGACTCAAAAGTCCTTTTCAAACAAGTTTTGAGCAATTTAGTACAATAAAATCGATTTTATAAAAAATCAAATATATCAATGTTTTTGTATGATTATTTAAATAAAACGTCATATCAATGTTTTTATATGATTATTTAAAAGGATGTGTTATAAAAACAAATGTCCTGTAAAAAAACATTTTTATAGGACACTTCTTAAAAGTGTCATATAAAAAGCTAATAGGAAAAGCATCTTATTTAAACACCTTTTACAAGAACTCACAATTGTATGTATCAATAGACTTGAGTCTTATAAAACAGTTTTTTATAATTTTTAGACTTATTTATCGTCCTATAAAACTGATTTTATTGTAGTAGTTGTTTAAATGATATTTTAAGACATATAGTAGGAGGTTCAAATAACAAGACCAATTTCATGAGAAAATAAAAAGAGAAGATTCATATATGAATCAAATAAAAAACCCAACAACAAAAACTTATTTAAAGATGCACATATGAATTGACGTTACAGGTTATTCATACAGATTTACATATCATCTTCAAATGGATTTCTTTTTCCAGTAATTCATATAAAACTTCCCTTCCTTTTTATTTGAACCAACCCAATTATTTTAAATGAAAAACTAGGTTTAGAAGTTGAAAGAGACATATTAGTGGTTTATATGTGAATGCTAGGTAGGCTTTGCAGTTGAGTATGGCTGTGCTTGCAAACTGTTGGCTTATAATTGAAATCCATTTGATCTCAGATGGATTCAAGAAGTGGTTTCATCTAAGCTTCTATATCCATCCTTTCTTTCTCTTCTTTTGTCAAATTCTCTTATGGATCAAAACCCTAAAAAGATTCATCTTTTTCGTAACCTGCTACATATTTTCGCACGTTTTCGGGGTTTTAAGATTTTTCTTTTTCATAACGCGCTCGATTTTTGGGTTCGGGGACGGAAATAAGGGTACTCCTGAAGTAGAAGATTCAGATGAAGAAGATTTGTGGTATGAAGTTGATGATTCGGATACTGGTCATGGGATCTTGTTTTTACGCTACGAGGCCGGTAGTTCTCGTGAAATTACTAAAATAGCCTTTTGTGACGACTTTCGGGTTGAGTTGGTTGATCAAGAAACGGTGTCCGTGTGCTCGAGTTCTGATCTTGATGAAAGATCAAGCTCTTTTTCTTCTGGTGCAAGTTCTTTCGCATTGGGTACCCATAGAGACATGGAGGTAATTTCACACATCCCATCGTCGTCGTCGTCGTCATCAGCTTCACCGGAAGATCAAGAGGTCGATAAACCCGATGAGGAGGAGGAAGAAGAAGAAAAAGATTCATTCTACGAATCGTACACCGAAAGAATGAGCTGGTTCGATCTTCTGAACCAAGAACGAATGTGTGGAGTGAGTAAGTATCTTCGACTTGAGTTGTACCACTATTACAAAATTGACTTTATACGACGTCAAATATGTTAAATATCTTAATAGACTGCTTTATATATTAGGTTTAAGTTTATAAGATCAACTAATGGACCACTGGCCAGCCGTATCTGGGTTAGTGGCAAAGGTCAACCTCCCAGAAGGTTAAGGGTTCAAACCACACTAATTAAAAGTGACGAGTGTGTCTTATAAAGCAGTCTATTATGACATCTCAACATATTTAGCATTCTATAAATTCGATTTTGTTCATTACAACAAAATTGGTTTTATAAGACGTCTAGAATGTTTAAGCGTCATAATAGAATAATTTATAGAACTTTTATAGAATCAAACTATAAAACGTGTTGTCTAAATATCTTACAATAGGTTTATCGGACGTGTTTGGCTGTTTCAACAAAAAAAATTATGACGCTTTTAAAATAAATTGTCATATTCACTATTTTATAGGACACTTTTAATAGTGTCGTATAAAGTACGACACTTTATTCTAAAGGCGTCCTAAAAAACTTATTAAAACATCTAAAACGTCCTATAAACTTATTGTAACACTTTTAGATAGGACTTTTTTGGTTTGATCCTATAAACTTAAGTCCTTTAATATATTCTATTAAGGCGCTTAGACATTCCAGCCGTCCTATAAATTCAATTTTGTTGTAGTGATTGTAGTTGTATATTACATTCATCAACGAATCATTTCCTACAAGCTATCTATCTATTTATCTATCTATCTATATATATATATAGGGTTGGGTTCACGTGAGACCAACCTGTTTTCGTGAGACCGTGAGACCAAGAAATTAACACTAAACCTTCACAGTGATTCATTGTGAAGGTAAGAAAAATCGCAAACCTTCACAACAAAACACTGTGAAGGTTTACCATCACAGTACCTTCACAGTCTTTTGCTGTGAAGGTTTAGTGTTAATTTTTTGGTCTCACGGTCTCACGGAAATAGCCTGGTCTCACATGATCTTAAGTCTATATATATATAGTTGAGTTTCGATGAGAATGAAAGTTATGGTGAGAATGGTAAGAAATATATGATATCCACCTTTGGATGCACAATAGTATGGGATGTACCAAGATGAGATGCACCAGTTCAATTCTCGTATAAGCATGGTCCATGTCCCTTCTCACCTTAACTCTTCTTCTCATACAATCCTTTATATATATATATATATATATATATATGTATAGGGTTGGGTTCACGTGAGACCAACCTGTTTTCGTGAGACTGTGAGACCACAAAATAACACTAAAACTTCACAACGATTCATTGTGAAGGTAAGCAAAACAACGAACCTTCACAGCAAAAACACTGAGAAGGTTTACCTTCACAACACATTCACAGTCTTTTGCTGTGAAGGTTTAGTGTTATTTTTTTGGTCTCACGGGTCTCACGGAAATGGCTTGGTCTCACATGATCTCAAATCTATATATATATAGGCTAAGACTATTTTACAAATCAGTGAAATCTAACAAACCGTACAAACTCTTATTTTCAATGTTTAGTTGAATGAAATTGTTTCATGAAAGTGTTTCATATGATGAAATTGTTTCATATAATTTCTTTTTTGATAAAATTATTTCATATATTTTTGTTTCTATGTAACAATGAATTTGTTTCATGTATTTCTCACTTTGATGAAATTTGTTTCATATATTGTTGATTCATCAATCTTCATATATTCTTGATGAAATTGTTTCATGTATTATTGACTAATTAATCTTCATATGATGAAATTGTTTCATGTTTCTATATATATATTGTACTAATCAAATGATAACCATAAAAAAATTCATAACCGTGAGAACCAGTGTACTTCATGCGTGTGAAACAATGCATGTAAATCACAAGGTGTTTATTTTTAAAGACGATTTTAGTTTTTTTTTCTTTGTTCCACATCGTGAAACAACACCGTACATTCACATTCATTGTATCACAAACACACAATCAGTGTTTCTCACGGTTCTCAACTTTCTTATAGTTCTCATTTGATTATACCCATATATATACGTATGCTTTTAGGTATTAACATATGATTTCCGATGTTATAGACGCATTTCTTACAAAGAAAGGGTGTTCGAATGTCGAGAAAAGGATATTGAAGAGCTTGGAAAGTGATATTGAGATGGTGTATGTAGCTCAGTCATGTGTATCATGGGAAGCACTCCATGATCAATACAGAAAGCTTGAAGCCATGGTTGCTTCTGCTTCTGCTGATACTAGTTGTACATCTGAATATGGTGCATTGATCACTTGTACCTTGGCAACCAAATTTCAGAGGTTTCAAATTCTGTTAGATAGGTTTATGGAGGATGAAAGATGTGAAAAGGGGAAAAGATACTGGAATTTTACCTACAAAAGGTCTTCTCTCAAGAGCCTACTTCAAGTTCCTCAGATTTCAGGTAGATTTTGGTACGTAGGACAATATAGAATATGACAAAACTTTTACTTATTGTCTCATGCTTTTACGTGCAACAATTAGACTGGGAAGGGATTGGACTGGACTTTCCAGAAATGCACAAAAAACACCTAAAGCCCGAGCATGATGAAGCCCCATCATGCCGAAATTTTTGGCGGGTAATCCAATCCCTGTCTCCGCCGCGACGAGTTCCGCGGGGGTGGGGGGTAGAGAAATCCCTGGGTGGGTTCAGGAACCTATTGGATACCCGTTTAGTAAAACAAAAATATATATATGTGTGTATATATACGCATATATATAAAATTTTAATAAGTTGTGACTTGGTTAATTGCCAATACCTAAAAATAAAATATGTGTCATTTTTGTGTCATTTTTTAATAAATGTATACATATATACATATTTATTTATTTATACATACACTATATACATATATTAAATAAAATAAAAGATTTATCGGAGTCGGATTAGGGATGGGTAATGCCATCCCCACCCATTATCCACCAAGTCGGGGAATCCTTGGCTCGTTCCTACGAGTAAAATTTTCATCTACGGCCCGAAAATGCCTCACCTTAAAAAGCCTAAAATAGCCCGATTAATCTCAAAAAGGCCTGACTTGAGAAAGCATGATCGGGCCTCTTTTACAACCCTCATGCTTGGCCCGACGGATTCTATGAAAGGGCTTCCCTATCAATGATGGAGCTCTCGCTCTTACTCTGGGCCTCTTATGCTCACAGAAAACAGACTTGGAAGGACCAATCCCAAAAAAGTCCGGCCCTTGTGCATCTCTAGGACTAAGTGTGACAAAATGCATTTTAGTCTTGTTCACGTATCAAACGCACCCTTTAGACACCCGCTTAGAATACTTAATGAGAATATTTTTATAGGACTAATTTTTTTTACATAATATACAAAGGCATTACAATGAGTCGTTAAAGCATAGTTATGGGATCTAACAAATTTTATAAACGAAGTTCAATAACCTAATAAGATTGAAAAAGTAAATTGTCATATTTGATATTTTGTATAAAAAGACTGAAAAGGAGATTTTCTTCTTGTGGTCATGTTAGGTTGGTCGACTTCGTCGATGGATTTTGTTAAGTCGACTAACTTCATCCTAACAATTCATTGTAATGCCTTTGTATATAAGATACACTTGTAGATCATGTAACAAAAATAAAGTTACATTAAGTACTCTGTTAAGACGCCTAAAGACGATTGGACGTGTTAAAGACCCATTTTTTTAAGTATATATTATTTATATACGGCAAATGCAACAACTAAAGGTACACACCCTCTTCACCTTTAGTGAGGTTTGAACTCCTGACCCTCTTAGGAGGCCAAATACTCAGATACCGTTAGGCTAAAGGCCCTTTAGTTTAAAGACCCATTTTTAGACCTGGCAAACGTGTCGTGTCGTGTCGGGTTCGTGTCCGGTTCAAAGTTAAAAGGGTTGAGAATGTCTGACCCTAACCCGACCCATTTAATAAACGGATCAGAAAATCCCAACCCTAACCCGACCCGCCACGACCCGTTTAACCCGTTTAACATTTATAAAACTAAAAGTTAAATTTAAAAAATTCACAATAAAAATACAAATCCAAAATTCAAATAAAAGCATTAGAAATCTAAATTTTATAATTCAAGCTTATAAAGTTCTAACCAAATCCAAAATATTAAATATCCAAGGTCTTAAAAGAAAACTTATAATATATATATATATATATAGGCTGGGTATCTTTTGCAAACCAGTGTATTTGTACAAACTCGTACAAACCATACCTAGCTTTATGATTTTGTAAATTTGGCTTCATGAATATATATATCTATATATTGGCTTCATGAATATATAATTTGGCTTCATGAATATATCATTTGACATTTTTAACTAATTTTTTTTTGTGGAGCCCTAAAATACCCTTATTTTTGTAAAAAAATTAGTTAAAAATGTCAAATGATATATTCATGAAGCCAAATTATATATTCATGAAGCCAATATATATATATATAAATATTCATGAAGCCAAATTTACAAAATCATGAAGCTAGGTATGGTTTGTACGAGTTTGTACAAATACACTGGTTTGCAAAAAATACCACCCCATTATATATATATATATATATATATATATATATATATATATATATATATATATATATATATATATATATATATATATATAAACGGGTTATTCGGGTCATTTTCGAGTTGAATTTTTTGACCCTGACCTTACCCGTTTAATTTTCGTGTCGTGTCGTGTCAACCTGTTTACTTAAACGGGTTGAAATGTATTACCCAAACCCGTTTATTTCGTGTCGAGTTCGTGTCGGGTTAGCGTGTCGTGTCAGTTTTTGTCAGGTCTACCCATTTTGTTGTAGTATATCATGAACTTTTTATATTACCATTTTGGGCTTTCGTTAATTGACCTTATTTGCGTGTTATATCTTAACTAAGTGGTCCTTTCGAATGAATTATTTGCTCGTTGGTACTTTTTTGTCCCATAAAAACCGATTTTTTTGTTTTTCTTCAAGAAAACGTGCACAATGAGAAAGAAGGAAGGAAAGAAGGATTGATGATCAGGGCAACGGATGTGTTGAAGGCGATAGAGAAATGCATGAAGAGTTTCAAAGTGTTTATCGAAGTAGACGAGAAGCAGTCGTGGTGGAGAGCAAGTGGTCGTCTTTCATGGAATCGTTCGCCATTAGAAGATCCAAGAGACTCCAACCTTTTGCACGATCTTACACGTACGCTCCGACAGGTGATCCTTTTCACTTAACGAAAATGTTGAAAACTCTTAACTTCACTACAACCAAATCAACTTTATCAAGTATGTCTAAATGCCTAATAGATTGTTTTATATAATTTAAATTTATAGGAACAAACAATCATGGTCCTATGTAAGAATGTTACAATGGGGTGTTGGAACAAATTTGTGAATCTTAAAAAAAAATAAGGACACTTTTGAAATAAATTATTCCGTTAGCTTTTCTATATGGCATTTTTATATAAACCGTTCTCTTAACCTTTTCATATGACACTTTTGAAAAGTGTCTTGTTAATGTTTGTTCGCTTTTTCAAATAATGTCATCATATAAAATTACTAATGCAACGTTTTGTTTCAAAAGTGCCCTAAAAACTTGTTATGATATACAAAATGTCCCGTCAACTTATTAGAGCATCTACAAAGTTAAAATCTCTAAAAATTTACATTTTGACTTTAACAAATTCTCTGTTTTAAAGATGTCAACAATAGTTATATTATTGAGGTGGAGGTGGGCTCAAACGAGAACGCTAACTATTTATGAAAACACGAGAACGGTCGCTAATGTACAAAATCATACATGATTCACGTACAAAATCATATATGATTCACGCGACTTGCCCCGCGACTATTAGTCGCCGCCAAAGTCGCCCGCATCCAATTTTTTGCAGCTAGTGTAAAATCACATGTGATTTTGCACATTAGCGTTTTTTCGTATTTTCTTAAATAGTTTGCGTTGTCGTTTCAACTTTCCTGTATTGAGGTATTATATAATTTTATAATCCCATACACGTTTTATTAAAAGAAAATATATAAATTAATAATAACTCAATCGTAGTAGTGAAAATGAATACAAAAAATCATTTATCTCTACTTGTATCAAGTTCAGAAAAATTCTCTAAACTTTGAGTTTTCTCGATTTTAAAGAACAATATAGATAATCTATTGGAGCACAAAAGAGAACAACATCTTTATTTTCACTTTTCTAGAGAATCTATCTTAGATGCTCATGTAACACCTACATATAACAATTGTTAGAGCATCTTCAATAGCTATATCATTTTAGAAATTGTTGAGACACGAGGAAAATTTGTTCCAACAACTATGTTAGACTCTACTCTAAAATAGAGAGGAAAAAAAGGATGGGTGAAACTCCAAATTTCGAAGAAGACATATAAAATGTAGCATACTTGTTGGAGATGCTTTTAACTCCTATAAACTTAAGTCTTATAAAAAATATAATACTCTTCTGTCCCAAAATAAATGTCCACAATGAAATTAAAAAGACACAAAGTTTTTGAAATTTGTAATTATTACATTTTTATAATTAAAAAAACAATTTTACCCTTAGTTATACACAAATATTTTCTGTTAAGGGTAAAATGGGAAAATGAACATTTACTTTTGAAAGTTTACACTTATTTTAGGTCACAGTAAAATAGTAACGTATACACTTATTTTGGGCGGATGGAGTATTACATTTAGCCATATTTGGCATCATAAAGCCGATTTTGTTGTATGTGAGAAAAGAGTTTAGATGAGAAAATGTAAGAAGGGACCTGGACCCTTGATAACTAAGGGTGTTTCGTTCGTAGAATGAAATTTGGTTAGAATTGGAATCTATTGAAGAAGTTTGACTTTAAAAGAACTGGAATGATATTTGATGGAATTTGACCATGCATTTGGTTGGTGGGAATTGGAATGGAAAACGATGGAATTCAATGGAATTCAAATGCATCCATCTTTCATTACGTGAACCAAAATTTTTTTGGAATTTGGTCAAATGAATCATCCATTCCAAATTCATGAACCAAACACCCTTTAATCTCACACCCATCCATGAATTGTGGTTCTTACGGCAATTAATCTGGTGCATCTCGGTACATTTCATTAATTTTGATCTTCAGTTATGATCGGTCCAAATCCCTTCTCACCGGAACTCATCCCTTTTGTTGTAATATATATATTTGGTGTCTTATAAAACCGATTTTGCTGTAATATCTGTAGTAGAAACAAACTAACATGAATTGCTTCCTTTGTTGTTACGCTTTCTTTTCAAAGAAAGAGTTGTGGATGAAGGATCTGAAAGGAAAGACGAGATGCTGGTTGAGAAGACGAGTCGAGCATTTAGGAGATGTTCAGAATAAAGAGATGATGTTCGCCATGATTGAATTGAAGCTTGTGGCTCGAGTTCTCATGATGTCCGTGATCTCCACTTCTCAGCTCCAATGGTGTCAACAGAAGCTCGATAACATAGAGATCAGTCATGGCAGAATCACAAGGTCGAACACTGGTTCGTTGCTGTTTCCCCCTTCTTGATTGCTGCTGATTAGCTTCATATGCTCTTATTTCTCGCTGTGAAACTCTTTGATGCATTTAATCGAACACCTTAATGGCATCTATTTGTTTTGTTGCCATTGAATGCTGCTCGTTGTTAAGTAACTATGTATGCTCTCTTGTTATTATTTCAATGGAACTCTTTTTGACGCATTTAATCGAACACCTTAACGGCATCCTTTTAGCTCTTTGCTACTGAATGCTACTCATTGTTAAAGCTACTGAACTTGGGAATTGGGGGTCTATTGTCAAGTTTAGGTGTGTTTTTGGTTGGTCTCACGAGAACCCAACCCTAAGTAATTGTGTGCTCTTTGTAGTTATTTCACACTATGACTATGTTTATTAGCAGCTTAATGGAACTCACAGAGCTTATTCGGTCTACAAATGATGATTGTTTAACAACGGCTTAATTATATAGAAAGTGACTTATTCATTTACATGGAAAGACAAGTTTTTTCCTAATTAAAAAGCATACACCTTTCATCTATGAAAAAGCTCTTTTAAACAAAAATTATCCAAATTTATACGTTAATTCACATGGATAGTTTTATCCATACAGTACTTAACCAAACAACCCATATGGAACCATTTGACACATTTAGGAGGTAGTTTACTGTTTTTCCCCTCAAGTCATGTTTGATTAAGTTATTTGTCTCGATAGATTCGTCTAAGGGACGACATGGGTTTGAAGGGAAGCAAAGAGGAAGTCGGATTATTTCTAGGGCATTCTTGGAGTTAATTTGACGAGGGGCTCTGACTTATTCCATATAGCTATTTTAGCTTATTGGCTTAAGGATTCGATCGTAAAGAAACACTCCAGTATGGCTGAGCGAATATTTTGGCTTATTGTAAATAAACAGCCCCTTAATCAAACTGGTTGAAACCACGGCTCTTTTGAATAATTATCAACAACCCAAGTCACCATTATTCACCACTATCGAACCCAAGAAATCTTTGTCAAATCGACATCTTTAGACGACGATATTAGTAGTGTTTCCGGTTGCATAGATTCTTTACAATTTCTCCATAATAAAGAACTAAAAGTTAAAATCTTCATACACAGAAATCACATAATTTCCAATAATTTCTCCATTTTAGAGATTTCAAACATCAACTATATATACGAATTCACAATAAGCACTTACAATGCATAGGAAACTCTTCTCCTTTCATGATCAAACTGCAAAGAAGAGAAAAGTTCTGCAAACCCTTTTGAGAGGCTGCCTTCTACAGCACATTTGGAGGAGGATCCCAATGGGATATCATTGTGTTTAACGATCTCGATACAATCGAATGTCGGTTCATGGTTGACCAACTTTTGACCGAAATCGGTGTGCCTTTTCTTGGAACTCATAACGGTGTTAGACTCGCCGAATTCTTGGTGTTCGAAGTACTCACCCGACTTCCTCTTCACACCGGGAAAGATCTTCAATCCTGAAGGACAATGAGAGTGAAGAGGTCAAATCTCAAGGGTCGGTTCAACTGGCAAGTAAATGCTAGGCCTTGGGGGCTCCTCTCCGAAGTTCGTGTGTCACTGGAGATTTTCCTGACTGTTATTTTGAGGGCCCCACGGGATTAGTCGAGGGGCGCCAAAGGCAATGGCTTACCAGGGAGAGAGTCGTTAATCGGTTGGGTTTCTGAATCACCACAACTGCAACGAAAACTACGGGCATCCTCGGATCCATTTATCCTATGTACCACAAATAACAAAACAATTTATTCATTTAGATATCATCATATCAATTAAATATGCTATGAGATGCCTTGAAATCCTTACTCAAATAAGAAGTCCCTAAGGGTGTGTTGGACAAGGCTGAACGGGCGAGAGTGAGGTAGGCAGATGAAAGAATAGTGGAAGGTTTTACGGTTTTAATTTTGACATGGGGAATATAGTAATTTAATAATCTCGTCCCGTCTCCCTAACGTTTAAAAAAATGCATTTTTGTCCAACTCGGTACTATCTTGTCCCGGTCTTAGTGTCGCACCAAACTGGGACAACAAGTTTTTGTCTTTTCCTGTCCTCGTACCAAAAGCACCCTAAGGGCACGTTTGGTATTGAGACAAGATAGGATAGAACAAGATAGAACAACAAAATAAATTTTTATTTTGATTAATTTGGTAAAACAGAACTAGACAGGACAACACAAATAAAATGACCAATTCTCCTCTAACAAGTTGTTAATATATTTTGATTAATTTATGTAATTTATTAAATTTACACCAAAATAAACTTTTATTCATTTTATACCTTTTTATATATTTTTTTATTATTAATATTTCATAAATTACATAAATTAGCCAAAATATAGAAACGGTATAATAATAATATTTTGTGGACAATAAGTGAAAGTTTAAAGAACATAAAATACATAAATAAAAATTAAAGAATGAATGAAATGCAAAGGGGGAGGTGTGTGTGATGTTTTAGAAGAGAATTAGATTTTATTTTGATGTTATATTAGTAAAATATAGGTCTGTTCCACCTTTTTCCATGGAGTGGGGGTGGAACACGACTGTGTCCCACTCTGTTCCTGTATGTTCTACGTAAAAGTCCTGCCAAACATGGAAAAGTGACCCCTGTTCTGTTATGTTATTGAACATTCCACATTTACCGCAATACAAATTATATTAGAAAATTTGGCCGGTCAACGTGGAGGCAAAAACATTTCAAACGAAAAGGTAAACGACAAGTCTATCATCTTCATAAGATTTATAAGCATAGAGGTTGTACCTATACATATGCTCAACAAACTCATCAATGATAACAGGCCAAGCTCCTGAAACAACCGACAGGAAAATAAACTTTTAGTTAGAAACCATACCCGTTATCGGAAAAGAGCAGAAGCTTCATCTCTTTTAAGATACCAAAAGATGCTCATCCCACCAAGCATTTGGTTTTAAAAACTGAAGTACTCCCTCCGTCCCAAAATAAGACATCTTACTTTCCAATTCTACCCTCAACTATGAGATGGAGAAATTCATTACTACCTCTATTATTAAGGGTAAAATTGTCATTCAGTTAATTAAGAAGTGTAATGATTACACATTTCTAAAATTGTGTGCCTTTTTCATCGTGGACATTCATTTTGCGATGGAAAAAGTTGCACACAAGGACCTTCATAATGAACAAGACCCCAAATTGACGAACCAGAAAAAGGATGACAGGAATGAAAGTGGCTTAAGAACCAGATACAAACTAGTAAGTACCTACGGGATCGTATCCTTCAAGATTTTCATGTACACAGCGACTAAAGGCCAAAACTTGCCCCCATGTGTCCTCGGAGATATTGTGCCGCTGATTTTCCTAGATGTTAAACTTCAAGAATTAGCTGATTCTATATGAAAATAATAACATGGAAAAAAAACATTAGGGAGCATTGGATGATAACATGAGGGAAACGGCATGCTTTTTATAGAAACCAAACCAAACCAAACCAGTATATCCCACCTAACGATATATGTGACATGAAAATATTAGCAAAATGTCAAATTCATATAATTTTGTGTGCCGAAAGATGTAAACACCCAAAAACCAATCTGTCAATGTTTGTTCTCTCAAAATACATGGTGACAATTTCGCATCCAAGATGATTATGCATATATAGACCATTTTTATATAACAAAACGATGCATTCAATCGGAGGATGTAAGAAGTGCAATTGTTACTTAAGGAACTGTTTGGTTGGTTTTCCATCAAGTCTTGTACGGATAAGGCTGACTGTGTGGATTAATCTGTCTGTATAGATTGGGAGGGTTTTTGTTTGGGATGGTTTTTTATAGATGGAATGAGCGTATTTTTTTAATCGAGAAGGACAAATATGAAAAAAAAACTCGGCTTTCTGCATAAAGCTCTTCTTAGAATCATACTGAATAAGGCACTTTCTATATCATTAAGCCACTACCAAACAGTTATGTATAGCTGACCGAATAAGCCGAGTCTCGTTAAGCTCATTAAGCTGCTAACAAACAGACCCTATGTAAAAGCACCTCAATGAAGCTGCACCATTGATTGAGTAGCCGGAACCTTCCCAACAAAACTAGTTTCCATGCCATGTTTGCCCGGCTTACAGCTGAGAAGAGTTCACATAAAAGAGTGATCCAAATTAGGTGTACATGAAATTGGGCATATAGCATGGAGGGAAAATAGGATGATTTGGATCCATATCCATATGTCATAGGTATTGAAACTTACTTATGCTTCGTTGACCATTTTCTCGACATATGAAGAACACAAAATTATAAAATCGTGAGAACTCACATGAGTCCACCTGCAGATATAAAAACGCTGACTATGAAATCTGAATGTATTGATTGGTCTGATCCAATTTCAAAATATTAGTGCAGTATGAGTGTGTTTGGTACACCAGACATGACAGAACAGGGATCAATGTTCCACGTTTGACAGGACTTTTATGTGGAACAGACAAGAACACAGTGGAACAGGCGTGTTCCACCCCTACCCCATGGAACAAAGTGGAAAAGACCTATATTATAGTATTATACCAATATAACCCCAAAATAAAATCTAATTCCCTTCTAAAACATCAAATATGTCTCCCTCTTTAAACTTTATTCATTCTTTAAATTTTATTTTTTATGTTCTTTAAAATTTCAATTTTCTGTCCTCAAATATTATTTTTATACGGTTTCTAGAATTTGGTTAATTTATGTAATTTATTAAATATTATTAATACATACATAAGTTATAGATAAAAATTGTAAACTACATAAACTTTTTATTTTTGTGTCATTTTAATCGTTTTGACGAAAACTTTCTAATGATATATTTTGTTATAAAACATATTTATTTTATTATATTAATAAAATTACATAAATTAATCAACATATGTAAAATATAATAAACAACCCATTAGAAGTAAACTGGTCATTTTATGTGTTCTGTCCTATCCTGTCTAGATACCAAACGCACCCTAACACCTTTACGAAACCAAACTAAACAAACCCCCGTATATCCCACCTGAGGTGGGGTCTGGAGGGTAAGATGTAGGCAGACCCAAAGAATAAAGCAGTTATTTTCGTGAAAAGACCCTCCCGGCTTGTGAGAAGTGTGACAAAGAGAGAGTCCGGAATGAGAAAGATTTGAAAAGCAGGTTAACAGAAAACAAAAGCATACAAATAGAGCCATTGATCACATCTCACCATCAAATCAAGCCTTGACATGAGGACAGGAACGTCTTCAATAATTGGTGTCCTGTTATGGGAGGCAACACAACACTAATCAATTTTAACTTAAAAAACAACCCACGTGTTCCGATGGCTAAAAATTTGGCCTCGTGAGGTGTAATAAGAAAATTAAACAAGCAACGCCTTATGATGAACATAACATCTAAAGAGTTACAAGAAGCATCTTCTGTACAACTTATGCATGTCAAATCATACACAATTCAAGTTGGTCAAATTGTTGACCTCTCGGCATTCACATTTACTCTAGCTATATATATACAAGGTGTTTAAAAGCAACTAACAGATCAGCATTTCTTGAACCTTCATTATTATCCCAAGGAAAAAGAACTTTGGTCAAACAGAACACCATACTAATCACACTGAAATACAGGCATGATAATGGTTTCCATGCATAGAAGGGACTGTTTATCACGTACTCCCCAAACTCAATATTACTTCACGCACTTGAACATGAAAGTTGAAACAAAAGTAAAATTTAGCCGTTTGGCATGTCCATATTTACCCTTATTTGTCATGATGTGGGCATAGAACAATAAACCAAACCAAGCGATCTCAGTATATCCCAGATGTATGTGGGACCTGAACCCTACCCAAAAAGTAGAGTGATTGTTTCCGTGAAGACCCCCAGCTCGTAAAAGCGTGTGAGATAGTGTGAAAGAGAGAAAGTTAGCCCGAAAAGATTAGAAATACGTATAAAAAGGGAAGGCTATGAAAAGGTAAGAAAATTACACACCCCTAGCTCAACATAAGGCTTTGGCAACCTAACTATCAACACACCCCTCTGCCTCCATAGTTCCCATCTACCCTAACTAGCTACCTACAGATCCCACCCCTGGTCCGCTACCCTAATCTTGCGTCTCCAAGAAGTCATATCAGGGATCATATCCACGGAAATGTCTGAACCCGTCATGTCCAACGTAAGTTGCTCATCCCTCGCTCTACTCGACCTACCCTCATGTAGGCATAAAACCATTACAACTACAACTACTACAGTACTACTACTACTACTACTACTACTACAATGTTAATGCTAAAGGGTAACTATTGTACTAATATCTGTATAGAGTTATAACAAGATCAAACTTAAGCACGCATACCTTTTGTCGACCCCTGACTCAACCAATTCTAGGAGTTCGGATAAGGCATTCCTGTATAATTTAGCTTTCTTAGACTCGTTGGCTGGTCTGTAACCATCCCCTCCATACCCATATGCCTCCGATATGATTTCTGCAAAAGAATGCCAACAAATGACTTGAAAATTGGTTTACACACAACAATAATCTTTGATAAAAATAATCATAAACATTTTGGCATGAAATGGTCTTCAAATCTAGTGGAGATACTCCTAGACCTGATTTTATTTCTCAGAGAAATTATGATATCTTACTTGATTACTCAATTGACACCCTCCCTCTTCATCCAACTAAAAAACCTTGATAATTTTACATGCTGGAAAATTGAATAAACATTGTTTTCTCTATGTCCATCATCAATAACAGAATAAACGAAAATTCCATTGCAACTATCGATGAATCAAGGAATCATTATTACAAAAATAATAATAATAAGTAAAACAATTTGATTATGGTTACCGCAATAGCGCCTGTAAATCTCAAACACGTCGATCCGATTTGAAACGGATGAAGAATCCATCGGACTACGGAGGTTGAAGAAGAAAGAGGAAATTCTGGCTTCGGGATTCGTTGAGAAACGAAACCCTAGACCATCGATCCCTCGAAAACGGTGTCACTCTATCTTCTAGTTGGCGCAAATGAGGAAATTCCAGTGCGTATAGGTCCGATTGGGGGATGCGATTTATACCTGGCTCCCCAAATTCTTGATTCGATGGTTCTTCCCCAAATTAGCATTCGAACCCTATTTTCAAGCATCAATCGATTTGATTGAATAAATTGGGGTTCAAATCAGCCGTTGGTTTCAAAAGATGTTTTCCCGGAGAAATTAAACTTTGACATCAAATTTAAATTTTAATGTAACAAATAACAACATATCTAATGTTTTCTTTAAAAAAAACAACATATCTAATGTAATATCTATATCTATATTACTTTAGTAAGATTTAAAATACTCATTAGGCCATGAGTACTCGTACCCTTTGAACCCAATGAACCCACTTGCCATCTCAGCGCCATATCAGCTTTTCTCTCTTACCCAATCATTACTCAAAAGTGGAGTACCAGTACCCAATGAACCCACTTGACACCTCATCCTTTTTAATTCTTTTATTTATACATTTAATTATTTAACAAAATAAAAATATTTATATATTTTTTAATAAATAAAAATAAGATAAATAATAAAAATAAAAATTCATATCATTCATTAAAAATTTAAAAATTACAAAACACTAAACACTAAAAAAATAAAAATTTCAAAATACAAAACACTAAAATTTATGATATTTTCTAATTTTATCTTTTATCGCTAAAGTAGCCCTCAAAACGTCTCCCGAAAGGTGATCATGCGGGGATATGAAAAAGTCGAAGTCTTGTTGATATCGCTTTTCTCGTTCGAGTTCCAACTGTTCTCGTTGAACCTGCAACTGTTGGTGTTCGAGTTCAAGTTTTTTCATTTTGTACTCCATTGTACCCTCAATCTGCTCGTTGAACGAGTCTATGGTCGTCAACAACTGAGTAACACTTTCGTTCGTATTCGACCCGCTCGTATTACTCGTTGATGTTTTTTTTGCCTTGTTTCTCCCGATGGGTCGTTGAAGTTGCTCGACATCTTCATCGTCATCATCGGAAGGTTTGGTACGTTTTGAACCCCGGGATGAATTTGTCGACATCGTTGGAACCGTTGCCCATTTTGGACATTTTTTAGGGCATCCCAAGCTTGTTCATGGGTGAAAGCAACCCCAAATTCCGCTTGGTACCGTTGGTGTGCCATTCGTAAAATATCGGCTTCACTCATTCCGCTTGATCTATTATAGAACAAGTTGTTGTAGATGCCGGCAAAAAACGTTATTCTCTTGTTGAGGTCTTTGAACTTGGTGTTCAGTTGATGCAATGATCTATAACTTGGCGACCCATAGAATCATAGAACACCTTCGAGATTCGGTTCCAAAAACTGTCTACATTTATATAAATTCAAGTATAAGAATAATAACAAGAATATTAATAATAATAATAATAATAATAATAATAATAATAATAAAAATAAAAATATTACCACTGGTTTGTGCGTTTCCGACAACGGGGTCCTCCGAAACGTCAACCCACGCCGACACTAACGCCACTTCCTCCTCTTTAGTCCACACCTGTCTTTTTGCCTTGTTTCAAAAATTTTCTTTTTTCCTTTTTGCGTTGGTGTCGGGTTTGATGGTTCCGGGATTGATTGATGTGTGGAGATCGATTGTGGTGTGTGCGGTTGTTGGGTTTCAGGAACAAAGTCGTCGTCGAGATTGATTGCGGGTTAAAGAAGTTGGTAATTGGCGGGAGTAAAACCTTGTTGAAGCAAACCAGGACGTGTAAATTGATAAGGAATATAACCTTGTTGAGAAAACCATTGTTGCGGAACATAACCTTGTTGAGAAAACGGTTGTTGCGGAACATAACCTTGTTGAGAAAACGGTTGTTGCGGAACATAACCTTGTTGAGAAAACGCTTGTTGCGGAACATAACCTTGTTGAGAAAACGCTTGGAAGCCAAGCTCCGGGTCTTGTTGCGGTGTATCCGATCGGTTACGACGGGATGTAGGTGTGGTGTTTGGATTCATGATGAAATTTGAGAGAAATGGAAGAAGGTATTGAATTTGAGATAAATGGAAGAAGGTATTGAATTTGAGAGAAATGGAAGAAGGTATTGAATTTGAGAGAATTTGGTGTGAAAAATAAGATGTTTGGATTAATATATATAGTGTGATTAATTTTAAAAAAATTAAAAAAAATATTTTTTAAACAAACTAGCCGTTCAACGGCATTTTTTTCAAAAAAAATTTTAAAAAAAATTAAAAAATAAAATAAAATGGAACGGGTATATCGGGTTGGGGAACCCGGTAGCTGAACCCGGATGCTACCCCCCCCCCCCCCTGTATCGGAACCCGTTCGAACCCAATGTGAACCCAGGCCTTACAACTTTTATAGCAAAAACTTGAAATAAATAAACTTCCTTTCATCCACCTTCCCCTCTCCCCTTATTTCATTGGCAGGCTTTCCTCACTCTCCTTAGACATAAAAAAGAGATTTTAACATTTTTTTCTCCAACATCTATTCTATCTTGTATGCTAAAATAGAGAAAATATGAGAGAGAATAAGATTTTCCAAATTTGGAGAAGTTTCTTGTATGCTAAACTTAGAGAAATAAGGAAATAGAAATAATATTTTAATGTTTCCACCAATAAAAGATATTTAAATAAATGTGTAGGAGAGAGAAATAATATTTTATTAATATTAGGATTGCTAAATTACAATAAATGTTAGAGATGGATGTAATCTTTTTTAGAGATTTTGACTTTTTGTACTCTATTATAGAAAAATTATAGTATAACTATTGAAGATGCCTCTTAGGGGCTATTTGTGTACCTCTTAATGGTTCCATTAAGAGGCAACCTCTAAATCGTAAAGAGGTAAATCATGTTTGGCAAAAAAATTGCGTGCTTCTTAATGGTTCTAAAATCCTCTGAATGATTTAGCACTCTGGGTCTCCCTTAACCATTCAGCCTCCCTTAACCATTCAAAACAATTACCAAACAACCATATTTCATTTCGCACTATATCATAAAAGCCTCTTAATCATTCTGACCACTTAATCATTCTGCACTAAACCATTCAGCAACTGCCAAACAACCCCTTAATGAAGGAAGAGCTTCCACCGGTTCTTCTAATGATTTGATTTCTTCAATATAACCATTGACATTGTTTCTTAACTCACCTTTGACCTCCCAGTTCATGAATTTCAGACTTTGATTAACCACGCTGATTGAAAGTATAGTGACTTTCCAAGCAGGTAATCCAGGTTGTTGATTTCATCTTGATTTTACCTTCACAATATTACTACAATATTTCAAGGTTTTGTTTGAATTCTGATTCTAAGAGCTGGGGAAAGAGGCAAGGTAGAAAAGGTGGGATAGTTTATAATGCCTTTGTAGAATCACTGATTATGAGCGACATTTTATCTCAATTTCTTATCCATGTCTTTACTGTTTGTTCGGCTCTGCAGGCTTTTCTCCAAGAATATCATTGTGTTTTGAGTCAGTCATGCAGATCAGCTGGTAAGTATGTTGCCTTGTGTAATGAGAAGGTTGTTGAACACACTGTATCAACACTTGCATCTTTTCAATTGTTTCATGCAGATAAACAGAGTTGAATATATGAATTGAATTCACCGTTGATATAAAGCCCGACAACTTTTTGATGGGTCTAGTGTAACAACCCAGTCTAAATAAAGCATACATAACATAAAAATATAGAGCATCCCAAATGTGGGTCTCAGAAATTCAATACATCTGTCTCAAAATTAGGTTGGCGGAAACAACCTATACACAACTGAGAATATACTAGCTACAAGAGATGTGAGTGGCACACTGTCGCTAACTGCATCAGAACTCTATCCTGCTCTTGCTCACTTACCTGAGCCTCTACTATCTGCTTACCTGAAAGGTTTAGTTTGGAAAAATGCGAGGGTTAGACCATGAGGTCTAGTGAGTCCCTCCTGACAGTTCTCAAGAGCATTTAAAATCAGTTTATAACTTTCAATTATCTTTGCATAAAACTTTCACATAACTTTTCATAAACACTTTCACATAACTTCACATAAAATTCTCACGGATAGATCCGCACTAGTAAATGGCACCCTGAAGTCACCCGAAGGTGCCAATGAGTCAGTCTCACACTGCCTTACTGGATACTCCCTTCCATGGCATAGACGGGCCCTTCCCGACTTAGCCAGTTTACGTCTACACAATGTATGCATACATTTCACATAAATCTTTAAACAAACTTTCATGCAGTTAAAAGCATATACATAAACATGGCATTTCTCATCATGTGCTTACTTTAGAAAACACGTAAAAGGTCACGTATTTTAGTTAGAAAACTCACCTGATGCTCTTACTTCTCTTTTCTAAATTGTTCCAAGCTTCCAATCGATTTTCCTGAATGAATGGACAAAACATAAACTGATCACTCAACTGTCCGGACACACCACTTTCTGGACGACCCTACAATCCGTACAACACTACTTTCCGGACGACACTACAATCCGGACAACACTACTTTCCGGTCAGTACAACAATTCGGACAACTTTACTTTCCGGATGACCCTATTTTCCGGACACACTACTTACCGGTACCCTTCCGGAAACCCTCAACACTGAGGCTTCCCGGATACTCTTCCGGGAACCCTCAACAGATTAGACTTCCCGGACACGACGCTGTGACGAACTCAGAAGCGAAAATCCACCCAAATCCTTTTAAACGATACCATAAAGTGGTAAATAATCACATAATTGATCTATAACCGTTTCCTGCAAAGCTTTTCTTTCTAAACACGATTTAAGGCAATTAAATCTCTCTTTAGAGTCCCAAAATACTCAACAAGGAAAAACCCTCAAACCTCTCAACAATCATCAAAACAATCTTAATCAGTGTTATAGGTTAGGGATTACCTGAGAGCTTCCTTGCAGAAGGTGAATTCCAATACCACTCCTTCTTCAGATTCACAGATTGATGGCATTCCTCTTCAAATGCACAAGAACACTCCAAAACCCTTTTTCTCCTTTCTCTCTAATATTCAGCCGCAAAACAAGAAATGAAAGGCACATCTAGGGTTTTGTGCCAATCATTTGGACATTAACCCTATTCCTATTTACAAGTTACACCCCTCAACTTTCAGCTTTATTGAAATTATCCCCCAAAACTTGAAACTCTAACAATTTGGTCTCGGTTACTACAACACTCCCCCCTCAAAAGAATTCCGTCCCCAGAATTCCATTTACAAACAGATGAGGGTATCTAGTCTGCATAACTGATTCTACTTCCCACGTAGCCTCTCGTCCCTTATGATACCTCCACTGAATGTTTACTAATCGAACTTCTATGTTCCTCGTTAGCAAACCTTACCGCTCATGAATTCTTCCGGTTCTTCTACGTAAGTCAACCTCTCATCAATGCTGATGTACTCTCAAGGAACCGCCACATCGACTTTTGACAAACACTTCTTTAAGTCCGAAACATGCAATGTCGGATGAACACCCCTTTTATTCCTCTGGCCAGACTTACTTGTATGTCACAGCTCTAACTCACTCATTAATGACAAGAGTCAACTTCTTGTCGTCTGTATTTCTTATAAGGTCGCCATTAACTCACTTCTCACCTCGGCTCTCCATAAGAGACGTGCACCACACTATGAATTTCTTCTCAAGTTCTCATCTGGCACCACAAGATCGTACATTATCTATCCAACTTCCAAAACTTCAACGGATCCGCAGACGTAGTCCACTTTACCTATCTCTCAAACCTCAAGGTTCAACAGTCTTATGTTTTCATTCCAACCCCTCAGTTCTACTCGGTTACCCCAAACCGTTCAGATGGGAAACATAACCACACCCCATACTTTGAAACCGCCCTCGGCGAGTCACTACTTTGCTAAAACGTTCCATCTTGCATTATTTACTTGTTCCCTCTTCGATCACTATACTCGCTTACAACTACCTGAAGAACCAAGGCCAACCGCACCTTCATTTGCTCGTTTCCGTCCACACAACGGGACTCGCGGTTTTAGAACACGTCTAATTAAGGTCTCTCATACATTTTACTTTCTTAAAAGAAAGAACTTGGTGGGATTCCCCACCACAACAACGAGAATCTTTAACTAGGAAATTCACTCACTGACCACTTGGCGCAAAGCCAACCTTATACATCCCGACAAACTCACACCTAGGAGTTCCCTCCTCGGGGTACGTAAATTTTCCAGATTACTTCTTCCAATCGACATACGACTAAGCCGATTATACTCCCTTCTCGGATCACATCGGCTACAGTTTGTCAACTAATTCGTACGTTCTCATCACTTCATCACTTCACACTTAGCGTGACCATAAACAGAAAACTTCCATGATCCCTCATTGAAGTGTTCACCTATCCGAATTGAACTTATCCTGAAAACACATCAATTCCCCACTGCTTGCCACAAGCGTTAGACATATGTAGCATAACTTCGGTTACCCTCACTCGACAAGGAGGAGTAATCATGCTCACACAAAACCATTCCCAATAGCTTATCACTGAACGACCAGTTCGTTTGAACATTTCTCACGACGTCACTAACTCAACTCACTCCACTGCCTTATCCACTTCTTTCCTGCGCAAAAACATACACAAATCCCCTTCCTCGATACTCTTTCCGGGAGTTCGCACACTTACCAATGGCAATCTACCACACTACTCCACCTCTCGGTGTTACTGCTAAGCTTACTACTTCCAACCTACTCACTTATTCCGTCATACGATCTTCACCTCCCCACGATAGCATGGAGCACCATCCACCAAACATTACTTGCCCCTCTCTCCCGACGTTTCCCATACTGACAACACTTTCTCATTACTATACATAACCAAACAGTTGCATCAAAATTCTAACTTAAGGCATTCAACCAAGTCATCTTGAAATGACACTAGTGTTCGAAGTTACTACACATTCTTTGATCTCTAACTATTACTTTCTCGGACAATTCTTTCACACATAAGAAGCAACTCACATTCTTTAAAGATTTCACATCTATTACACTGCCTTTTGACTAACACACCCATCATCTTCTTTAAACTTCCAATGATTCCGAAATTATACTTACTTAGCGACTCACACAACCAAAAATACTTGGTTTCTTAGCTGGGTAACCACCCACTACCGCTCCGACATTCTATTCCGATAATAGCCATATCACAACGCCAACTTACAAACCACGTGCTCCAATTACTTGATTACACATCGCACACCTCACCCGAATTCCCCAAAAAGGCTTCTATTTAATACTTCCTCTTTCTAACATTACGCTACTACGACACTGGCTGACATATTTATCTTGGCAATTGATACCACTACTTATCCGTACATTCTTCACCTATAACATCACACTGCCCACCAGGTCTCTCATGGTCATTTGTACACAACTCAAACTTGCTTTCATATTCTCCCGCATAAATAATCGAGTCTATTTCGCTATTTTGTCAATTGCCAATTCTAAATCAACAACTCACGAGTTCCTGATTAACTCCAACATACTCGTTTCTTGCTAGCTCTTTGCGATCCCAAACCATTACATAGACAGGGCACAATCCCTCACAGATCGACATAATCTATACACTCACTTCGTTCGTGCTAAATACTTCATCCTTTACGAACCATCCAAACCTCGAAAGTAAAACGCTTATCTAAAACATTGGTCTTTCACCATCTTAACACCCCTACAAGGTGCTCCCTCCACTTTCAACCTTCTGGTTCAAGTCCTGGCCTCAGCCACCTTACATAGCTGCCGACTTCAACGTCAATAGTTGACCTGCTGATATTTCCTTAACCTATTCTTTAACACTCAGCCTAATCCTTCCAACATATCATAATCAACTTCATAATCCGCCGCCCTTATTTCAAAACTTACTCATGTAACATCAATATCACAAGCTCACCTTAAAACTCATATCCCACACCGTGGATTTCTCAATTCTGCCTCACAACACTACTCAAAACGAGTTGCTAAAATCAACACCTTGATGACTTCTAGTCCTTCCCCCGGACACCATCGTCCCTCGGCAACTGTATTCCCAGTCACCGAGCAAGAGTACAGACCCTCCTACACCCGACACTATAATCCATTCCCGACTCTTCCACTGTCCAACTCTCCTCTTGAACACATATACCAAAACTACGTACGTTCTCCCCTGACTTGTCCAACACCTCTCCACTCTCGGAGTCCTTCCTTATCTTAAAACGTAATACTCTACGACCTAGTGGGTTCATAGCCTTCATGCATGACAACGCGATAAATAAATCATCATACTTTTGATCATTTTAAAGAATAACACTTGGAAACAACTAGGGCACACACGACCCCAACATTCTCATAACTTCAATGCCCTGCACAACGATCTCGAGAATCGTTTGCATGCAACTTTCCGTAAAACTTAATCTTACTCAACCAAAAATATGTTATTACGACAGAAATAAATATTGGATGAAAATCTTTTCATACGACATAATTTTGAAAGGAATTACCGACACTAAGTAAACCAGTCGGTTCTCACATTCATTTATATAACTTCAACATGTCAATACTTATCTTGGTTATAAAAGTTTTGCATTCAAACGTTTTCTTGACTTTTTGCAACAATTTAACTTATAATGAAAAGAGTGGAATATTTTGTAAATCGTAATCCTCAAGACTTCATTGTGCGATGTAAATGGATTTGCATTTTTTTCTTTAAACATACGCTTGCACACGCCGACTCATATCCGATCAAATTTGATATTTACACATTTATTTTACTTATGAAAAATTTCATATGCATATACACGAACTCAATGCATGAAACTCTACTTGTAATTGAAGGCTACTCACTCAAACAAGGTCAATCGCTTTACTCACGCAACTTATCATTGACACTCTACTTTCGACCAGTGGTCGCCCCCCCCCCCTCGGTCTTGCAACAACTTGCTATACATACATTCAACGGTCCACAAACTCAACCATTTCATACTATTTTTGTCTTGACCAATTCATCTCATATTATACTTCTACACGCTTTCAGTATTCTACTGAAATCTCTCTTCAATGATCCTGCCACTGAACAACTCGACTAAAGAGTCAGGGCTCTAATCCTCTACTCGCTCTTGGATTGGAACTTCCAAGATCTCGACACTGTCCTCCCTTACCATCCGAACTGATCTATCCCACGATTTCTAGAACTGGGACTCTCCAGAAACAGGAGTCTTACTCAAAATCAATCATTCCTCCTCTTCGAATCCACGAAGCTCTACCTCTAGACGACTCCTATCATTCTACAACATTTCTTCTCTACGATGTATACACACATCACATCATAAATGATCTCTCATGATACTTTCCCAACGATGGGTCTCAATCTATCCCTCAGGGATCTTGCTGACATTCTAGATTACTGGAATACGACAGATAAACTAGCTTAAGACTACAACTTCGGAATAATATGGCAATTTAAGCACATACATGTACCTGTAAGTTCGCAATTACACTTGCCAGGTGTAACCCCAAACTTACCTTCCATGATTGTCCTCGGTACCCTATTAGTCCCATCTCTACAATAGTGCCCTCCTAACGCATTTCCTGATTCTCAGTTGTGATTTCTACTCCCAAAGTTTAAGTTTAGGCCCGTCCGGTCACCTAAATCCCTTAAACTATGGCTCTGATACCAATTGTAACAACCCAGTCTAAATAAAGCATGCATAACATAAAAATATAGAGCATCCCAAATGTGGGTCTCAGAAATTCAATACATCTGTCTCAAAATTAGGTTGGCGGAAACAACCTATACACAACTGAGAATGTACTAGCTACAAGAAGTGTGAGTGGCACTGTCGCTAATTGCATCAAAACTCTATCCTGCTCTTGCTCACTTACCTGAGCCTCTACTATCTGCTTACCTGAAAAGGTTTAGTTTGGAAAAATGTGAGGGTTAGACCATGAGGTCTAGTAAGTCCCTCCTAACAGTTCTCAAAAGCATTTAAAATTAGTTTATAACTTTCAATTATCTTTGCATAAAACTTTCACATAACTTTTCATAAACACTTTCACATAACTTCACATAAAATTCTCACGGATATATCCGCACTCGTAAACGGCACCCTGAAGTCACCCGAAGGTGCCAACGAGTCAGTCTCACACTGCCTTACTGGATACTCCCTTCCATGGCATAAACGGGTCACCTTCCCGGCATGAGCACTGGCGGGCCCTTCCCGACTTAGCCAGTTTACGTCTACACAATGTATGCATACTTCACATAAATCTTTAAACAAACTTTCATGCAGTTAAAAGCATATACATAAACATGGCATTTCTCATCATGTGCTTACTTTAGAAAACACGTAAAAGGTCACGTATTTTAGTTAGAAAACTCACCTGATGCTCTTACTTCTCTTTTCTAAACTGTTCCAAGCTTCCAATCGATTTTCCTGAATGAATGGACAAAACATAAACTGATCACTCAACTGACCGGACACAACACTTTCTGGACGACCCTACAATCCGGACAACACTACTTTCCGGACGACACTACAATCCGGACAACACTACTTTCCGGTCAGTACAACAATCCGGACAACTTTACTTTCCAGATGACCCTATTTTCCGGACACACTACTTACCGGTACCCTTCCGGAAACCCTCAACACTGAGGCTTCCCGGATACTCTTCCGGGAACCCTCAACAGATGAGACTTCCCGGACACGACGCTGTGACGAACTCAGAAGCGAAAATCCACCCAAATCCTTTTAAACGATACCATAAAGTGGTAAATAATCACATAATTGATCTATAACCGTTTCCCGCAAAGCTTTTCTTTCTAAACACGATTTAAGGCAATTAAATCTCTTTTTAGAGTCCCAAAAGACTTAACAAGGAAAAACCCTCAAACCTCTCAACAATCATCAAAACAATCTTAATCAGTGTTATAGGTTAGGGATTACCTGAGAGCTTCCTTGCAGAAAGTGAATTCCAATACCACTCCTTCTTCAGATTCACAAATTGATGGCTCTCCTCTTCAAATGCACAAGAACACTCCAAAACCCTTTTTCTCCATTCTCTCTAATATTCAGCCGCAAAACAAGAAATGAAAGGCACATCTAGGGTTTTGTGCCAATCATTTGGACATTAACCCTATTCCTTATTTACAAGTTACACCCCTCAACTTTCAGCTTTATTGAAATTATCCCCCAAAACTTGAAACTTTAACAATTTGGTCTCGGTTACTACATCTAACACGAAAGGCAAATCAGGTAATTTGTTTTACAAGTTATGGCTTGTCTATTGTACCTTCATTATGATCTTTTTTTTTATATTTGGAATTTTAACGTTACATTATGTGGTATTTCCTCCTGTTTCTAGCTTTATCAACTGCTATGCTATGGGAAACTTCAAATTTGTCGTGAACTGTTCGTAGTTATTTTGTGTTGTTTTTTTGGAAGGGTGTCCTAGGCTATGCCTAGACTAATCCATTGGCACATTATGACCCTAAGACATCAACCTTGATTAAAGCTCAGTGACCACAAGTTATGTATGTCTGGATTCGAACCATGGACAGATGGGATATTCCACCACATCCCCAAGGCCTTAACCAGTACGCCACAATCCCTGTGGTTAGTTATTTTGTGTTGTTATTTGAGTAGAATTCTAAAATGAACTAATTAGTAATTACATGGTTATTTTATGTGCTTTAATCATATATGTTACCGTCACTTTGGTATATATTGAAGGGTTTCATAGTCCTGTTAGAATCAAGGCATGTATTTGCACCAGGCTTCCATTGATGAACCTGATTTTGGGATACCAATTCAGTGTGCAAAAACATATGTTTGATGATTTATATATTATCGATAGAGAGAATTTCGAGAAGACGAGATGGAGACAAAAAACTATGTATTAGATTTAATGAATTACATATGCATAGCTCCCATATATATATATATACATGAGAACTGCCACTGAGTAACTGACTACAAAGTTAGTTACAATGATAATAAGAGAAAATTACAAATCTATCCTCCTTTTATCTAATACGGGATGATAGATTTGTAATCTTATTAATTATAGTTGTAACTAACTTTTTAGCTGGTTACTCTGTTGATTCGTGGGAGTTCTCAAGTGTATATATGTAGGAGACGATAGAGGAAGTCAAAAGCCATTACCATAATGGACTTCTACGCGATACATATGCATACATACACACACACAATAAATATATATATATAGGGGAAATATCAATTGCAAACCAGTCAGTTTGTGCAAACCCCGTACAAACCAATCTACAATCATGAATCTGCAATTTTTATTTGTTGATGCTTCATGAATCTATATTTTGGCTTCATGAATATAAAATTTGGCTTCATGAATATATAATTTGGCTTCATGAATCTATATTTTCCGATAGAGCCCTAAAATACCCTTATGGATATAAAAAAGAAGTTATGGATATAAAAAAATAAGTTACGTGATTGGTGGAGATGAAACAACATGCTAAAAGCCCTAAAATACCCTTATGGATAAAAAAACAAAGTTACGTGATTGGTAGATTGGTTTGTACGGGGTTTGCACAAACTGACTGGTTTGCAACGGATACCTCCCCTATATATATATATATATATATATATATTGAAAAGAAGGACATCATATCATATCTATTAGTCTATATTATCCTATTATGTATTATATTTAGATACTTAGCATAGTCGGTGGTACCTAAGTGTAACTTGTATTGTTATAAATACTTATGAATGAGAAGGGGGAGACCCACGAATTACCAAAGTCTAACATGGTATCACGAGTCTGGGTACCCTAGCCGGCCCTACCTCTCCTCCGCCCCCCCCTCCGATCCTTCTCCCGAACCCTGCGATCTTCCTTTTCTTGATCGCAGCCACCGTCTCCTCTCTCTTCACTTTCTATCCCTCGGTTGTTCCTCCATGGCAGCCGGTGATAAACCCACCGAAACACCAGTCGCACAATCTCTCCACCCCGCCACCACTGTTACCAACATCAGAAATCAAATCCCCATTACCCTCACAGCCGATGATAGCAACTACAATTCCTGGGTTGCCTTGTTTAAAGTCCAGTGCACAGTTTGTCGGGTTCTTGATCACATAATTCCGCCTAATACAACCTCATCCGACCATGATGAAGAATGGAAACGTCTGGATGACATCGTCTTACAATGGCTTTACAGCACCATCTCTACCGACCTTCTCACCACTATTCTCAAGGTCGATAATACAGCCGCATCCGCATGGTCCGCTCTTGAGCGACTTTTTCTGGACAGCAAACCTACACGTGCACTACATCTTCAAAACAAGTTCTCCAATACCAAGCAGTCCTCTTTTACTACTGCCTCAGCATACTGTCAGGAGTTGAAACACCTCGCCATCCTTCCTTCTTTCACCTCTGCCCGCTCCAAACTTGTTCTCGAAGAAGGAAGCAAAGCGAAACGTGCGGCTGCCTCCCCTACTGCCCTTCACGCCGCCGGGTTGTCCTCAGCTCAGCCGGCCTCTACTACCGATGCGGTGCAACCAGATCAGCCTCCTAACAGGTCCCTTAACCGCGGACAGGAAAACACTCGTGGCTGTGGTCGTGGTGGCCGAGGCCGCGGGCGTGGACGGTCTCGAGGCAGGAACACCAACTCCTATTATAATTCCACCGGGTACTCTCCTATACCACCATGGATGCAGCAAAACAGTCCATGGTCGTACTCACCGTGGGCAGCGCCTCCCTGCCCGTACCCCACTGCACCTCAGCCGAGACCCCCTTCAAGTAGGGATGAGCAAATCGGACCGATTTCCCGAACCGAACCGGGACCGAACCGGTACCGTACCGGTACCGAACCGGTACCATGTATTCGGTCCGGTATTCGGTTCCATATAATCTCCAAATTCGGTATTCGGTATTTCGGTATTCGGTACCGGGATTTTCCCGAAAATACCGAAACCGAACCGGAATTTTAAAAGTCATTGTTTTTATAAAAAAAAACTTAAGTATGCATATCATCTCCTATATAAACTAAACTTATCTTTGCTAATCAAGATATATCATCTTCTAAACTAACCAAACCTTCTCCATAAACCCAAAAAATCGACCCCGCATACATAACCATCAAAAATCGGTACCCTTACAAACACGTCAAAAAATCGACAAATTTGGGATTCGGGAATTGCTTTGAAACACATTTGAAATATTACGAAGATGTTTTGGTTTGCTATTGGTTTTGATACACATTCGATACATTTTCATATTTTCGGTCCTAAGTGGTACTAGTACCGATTTTCCCGTCCCGAAACCGAAACCGAACCGGTATATACGGTTCGGTTTTCGGTACCACTTTTTAGTCCCAAAAAAATTTGGTACCAATCGGTTCGGTACCGGTCCGGTCCCGATCTCATCCCTACCTTCAAGGGCTGCACCTGGAATTCTTGGCCCGAGACCTTCGGCAGCATATGCTTCATCGGACTACTCGTTTGCTTCGACAAACATTGAACACGCTTTACATACTATGACGTTGAATCCGGATCAAAACTGGTACATGGATACGGGGGCCACCAACCATATGTCGCACTCGCCAGGTATGCTCTCCTCTTATGTTAATAATGGTAGCTTAACTCCAATTGTCGTTGGTAATGGTTCCCATATACGAACATCCGGTATAGGCCACACGACCCTCTCACCACCCTACCCACCTTTAAAACTACCCAATATCCTTGTCTCTCAATCTTTAATTAAAAACCTTGTTTCCGTCAGACGTTTAACTACTGATAATGATGTTTCCATTGAATTCGATCGTTATGGTTTTCTTGTGAAGGATTTCAAGACCAAGCTCCCTATCCTTAGATGCAACAGCTCCGGGGACTTCTATCCGCTATCTCTTCCAACGGCCAACTTCCCTTCTCCATCCACTTTTGCTGCTCTCTCTCAAGACCGTTGGCATCAAAGATTGGGTCACCCGGGCGCCTCTTTATTACGTTTTTTAAATAAGCAAAACTCAATTTCTGTTTCCAGTTTGAATAATAAACGTTTGTGTCAATCTTGTGTATTTGGCAAACACATTAAGCTACCCTTTCATGATTCTTTATCTACTACTGTTTTGCCTTTTGACATGATTCATAGCGATCTATGGACGTCACCCGTTCCTAGTACGATTGGCCATCGGTATTACATATTGTTTTTGGACGATTATAGTAATTTCCTATGGACTTACCCATTATCGAATAAATCTGTTGTTTACTCAACCTTCTTGCAATTTCATAATCTCATTCGCACTCAATTTGAACGATCTATAAAAACCTTCCAGTGCGATAATGGGACTGAATACAACAACCATTTGTTTCACAATTTTTGTCAACAAAACGGAATGCAATTTCGGTTTTCATGTCCCTACACCTCTTCACAAAACGGTAAAGCGGAACGTAAAATACGTTCAATCAATAACATTATTCGAACCCTTCTCACTCACTCCTCTCTCCCACCTTCCTTTTGGCACCATGCCCTTGCCATGGCCACCTATATAATCAACATTTTACCCTCTAAAACAAAGGCAAATCTTACTCCCACACACCTTCTTTACCGTACATCCCCTACCTACTCTCATCTTCGCACCTTCGGGTGCCTTTGCTACCCTCTCCTCCCGTCCTCCTCCATAAACAAACTCCAAAACCGCTCTTCTCCTTGCGTTTTCCTTGGTTACCCTCCAAATCATCGCGGGTACCTATGTCTTGATATGTCAAGTAAAAAGATCACCATCTCCCGTCATGTACTCTTTGACGAAACCATCTTTCCGTTTCGTTCCACCACACCCTCTCCGTCTTACGAATTCCTTCACAAGAACATCGACAACGATCAACACCATCCATTCGCCATCACCCTCACCTTACTACCTCCCCACCCACTGTTCCCTCTACACCTACGAAACCCCACCCACCCCAAACCCCCTCCCGCTTTGGTCAGACCTACTCAAGGTTACGCCAAAAGCACACAGCCCCACCCGATCCCTCTGTCCAACCAACACAGCCCGGTCCTTCGTCTGAGCCACCACCTCCTGCCACAAACGGCTCACCACCCCAACCTTCCCCAACCGATTCCCCTAAATCCACCACTCCTCCTTCTACTACGGCTTCCCCTACCAATCCACCACCACCGCCTCCACCTACTAGAACAATGCATACCCGTAGCATGACCGGTAATTCCAAACCCAAAACCCCGTTCTCCTTACACACTTCTTCTAACATTGAACCGCTCCCCAAAAACCTAACTGATGCCTTATCCAGTCCTATTTGGAACCAAGCAATGACGGAGGAGTTTTCTGCTCTTATTGATAATAAGACATGGGAACTTGTACCTCGGCACCCTAACATGAACATAATTCGGTGCATGTGGATTTATAAACAAAAGTTGAAATCAGATGGGACTTTGGAACGCTATAAAGCGAGGTTAGTTGGGGATGGCAGAACTCAACAGGTGGGGGTCGATTGTTCAGACACCTTTAGCCCAGTGGTTAATCCAGCAACCATACGGACAGTTCTTACTATTGCCTTACATCATCACTGGGATATCTCTCAACTTGATGTTAAGAATGCATTTTTGCACGGTAATCTACATGAGACTGTCTTCATGCATCAGCCACCGGGGTTTCGGGATCCTAACTTTCCTAATCATATTTGTCGTCTGAAGAAATCACTGTATGGTCTTAAACAAGCACCGCGAGCCTGGTACCAGCGGTTTACAGACTACGTCACTCAGTTGGGTTTTCGACTCAGCTCGAGTGATCACTCTTTATTCATCCACCATCAGGGACGTGATGTGGCTTATATTCTTCTATATGTGGATGACATTATTCTCGTTACTTCGTCTCCGGCCCTGAAGGCACACTTCCTGACTCACTTGTCTAAAGAATTTGCCATGAAAGATTTGGGTCCTCTATCTTATTTGTCATCGGATGGTCTATTCTTATCTCAGGCTAGATATGCTCAGGAAATACTAGATCGTGCCAAGATGAATGACTGTAATCCGGTCCTCACCCCGGTTGACACCGTCGGTAAGCTTGGAGCCACGTCTGGAGACCTTCTTAACGATCCCACCACATATCGGAGTCTGGCAGGTGCGTTGCAATACTTGACGTTCACCAGACCCGATATTTCTTATGCGGTGCAGCAGATATGCATGTACATGCATGCCCCCCGGACGGGTCATCTTCATGCGTTAAAGAGGATTCTGAGATACGTAAAGGGAACTCTTAATATGGGTGTTATGATGAGGGCATCCCCTCTCTCTACTCTTATTGCTTATACAGACGCTGATTGGGCAGGTTGTCCGGATACTAGACGGTCCACATCCGGGTATTGCATTTTCTTTGGCGACAACCTCATCTCCTGGTCTTCCAAACGACAGTCAGTCGTTTCACGTTCCAGTGCTGAAGCTGAATACAGAGGGGTGGCCAATGTTGTGGCCGAGATATGTTGGATCCGTAATCTCCTTCTCGAACTACATTGCCCTATCAGACGTGCTTCTCTCGTTTATACAGACAACATCAGTGCTATTTACTTGTCAGGCAATCCGGTTCAACATCAACGGACAAAACACGTGGAGGTGGATATTCACTTTGTTCGCGAGAAAGTGCAACGTGGTCAAGTTCGAGTCCTTCATGTACCGTCTCGGCACAACTTTTCAGACATCTTCACTAAAGGCCTACCACGAGTTCTTTTTGATGATTTTAGATCCAGCCTAAGCTTACGGGATCCTCCACCTTAGACTGCGGGGGTGTATTAGTCTATATTATCCTATTATGTATTATATTTAGATACTTAGCATAGTCGGTGGTACCTAAGTGTAACTTGTATTGTTATAAATACTTATGAATGAGAAGGGGGAGACCCACGAATTACCAAAGTCTAACAATATCATATGATATGAAAGAAGCCTACATTACAACAACGAGAGAGATTTGAGAATTGAATTAAGATAAAATCATTTATTGTCAGGGTGAGTAACATCTACGGCCGATGGTGCTTTAGGCGCTGGGGTTACAACTCGATCAACATTTGATTTCACTGGACGTGGATCGAAGTCTCCTCGTGATGGAGGTTGTTGGTGTAATTGGTGTTGGGAGGATAAGGGCTTATTACTACGGGTGGTATTAATTATTAGTAGTAGAAGAGCCAATCTTCCGTATACCAGAGAAGGATGGAGCACCAGACATCGATGATGATCGGAAATTAGAGATATGATGAATGAGATTCAAAACTCAAAACTGGTTCAAGGATCGGGGAGTGGAAGAAGAAGGGTCCATTTATAGGAGCAGTAAGCATCCAAGTTGATTAATTTATAACGATATTTAATGGATCAAAACAAATGTATATATATATATATATATATATGTATTATTAATCAAGAACCTATATCAATAATTAAAAACATATATCACTGTTAATTTCTTTGACAATTAATTATATTTAAGATAAGGTAAACTATTCTTTCATTTGGGACGTACACCAGGTTGTGTACTTCTAGAAAATTTGTTATAGGTATGAACGTATGGACATGTTAATAATTCGCTATTAATTATGATATATTCTTCTTAAAATCAAAATAGTTGACAAGTAATAATGCATGTTCACATTTTTGTTGACTTGGACGTATAAATAAAATATAAAAACTATATATACAAGCAAGTATTTTTCGTATGTTAACACATACAATCCGGGCAGGCCCGGGGCATCAATTTAGGCACAGTGATGCTATTACTAATAAAAACTATTAAAAGTGGATACCGTTAAATTCAAACTCTAAACCTCTAAGATACCTAAACACAATTTGATATCTTTTTCTCCTATTTTAATTTTATTACTTTTATTGCTGATTAATTTTTACTTTCTTATATTTTTTTTTCAACTTTTGTCTTGTTTTCATGGCAACACTTATTAATCTTAAACAAAATAAAATTAATCATATTCAACAATTAATAATTCATATGTGTTTTTGTTTTGGAAAACCACATGATAATTTTAACTCCATAACCACAAACATATTTTGTGTCTAGCGCTACGTTAAGCCTGTGGCACGCCATGGCTTAATGTGCGGTTTTTGTAACATGCTATTTGATTTTACTTACCTTTTTAATGTCTTATTTGTTAGTTTTAAATGTATAACTTAATTTAAATTGTTTATTATCATTGATTTACTAAGTAGTAGTAGAAAACATATCTTTATATTATTATATATGATATAGAGATTTGTTATCATAAATCACGCCTTGAAAAACGTTGACTTCGTCATGGCTTCTAAGGCTTGTGTAATAACTAGTTCCAGTTGTGAAATAAAAGAGAAATTTGGTGGTAAAAGTGAGAAAAATAAAAGTTTGGGGAAATAGTGAGAGAGTATAAAAGGGGTCAAAAACCCTAATTTGGAGAAATCACTTGTGAATTTGATAGCGACCGCAAGTGTGTGTGTGTGTGTGTGTGTGTGTGTGTGTGTGATTTGGGAAGAACGCAACATCGATTGCGGGAGTGGAGGATTGGAATTCAGGAACTCAAGAAAGTGCATCCAAACATCTTAGCAAGGTAATATTCTCTTCTTAATCTCTTATCTAATGGAGATTTCTAGAGTTTGATTTGGAAATTTGATAACCTAAGTGATAAGAGCAATTTGCGTGAAGTGATAACCTAAATCGGGCAAGAAATGGGTTAGAGATGTCAAGTCATTCTTTGATGACTTAAATCCAACTTCTATCTTGGTTTAATTGCATGGTTAGAATGATTATGTTAAATTTGGTAACATTGTGGTTGCCCGAAGAGTTGAGTCCGGACAGTGGTATCCGGAAGAGTTAGGAGTCTGAAAGACAAGTTGTCCGGAAAAGGAGATAGTCCGGATTATACTGGAAATCGGACGAGTGTCTGGAAGTTCCCGGAGTCCGAATGAGTCCAGAGAAATGGTCCGAAAAAGCGGCAGTATCGGAAACCAGGATTATCCGGTAAGCTGGTTGGTGTTTGGTAAGTGTTTCCTTAGTGTGGGGCGTTGGGCGTTGCAGTATAAGATATAAGATTTCAATTGAGAGAATTGTAGGAACGACCCTAACTATCTTTTTGGAATTTAAATTATTAGGTGTGCAATTCTATGTGTGGTGGTTTCCGTTGAAGGAGTTTATCGTGAACGCCAGGTGAGTCTCCCTAACCCAACAACTCTACCAAATGTGTTTATGTATGCAATTACTGTTTAAAAACGCATATTTTACTTAATACTGATGGACATGCATGATAGTGTGATTATAAGGTGTAATTATTTGTGTGGGGGCATGTGATGGCTTAAGTGTGTATATGGGGGGGTGTCCCATAAAGAATGTTTCATATATGAATTTGTTTCACATAATGTATCAAGGGCGATGTGTGCCCTAACACGCTGTCACGGGTGTGTGTGACCATAGCGTGGGCCATCAGCATGTATAACTGTATGCATATCATATTAAAGGTGTGTTGATTTACATCTTACTTCATATCTTGTAAATATGTAAATTGTGGTTCTGGTTCGCTTTTTAGGGAACTCACTAGACCTCATGGTCTAACCCTTGCTTTTCAAAACTAAACCCTTTTCAGGTAAGCATTTAGATAAGGGTAAAGGAAAGGTGTGAGTTTGAGGCTTGGCATCTTGTGGAGCGTAGCCGGGGATGATTTTGTTAGACATCCTTATAGCTTAGTTATAGTTTATTATTCTCAGCTGTAATTCGGTTGTTTCCGCAAACCGTTGAATTAAGTGTTGTAAGACAAGAATTTTGAGGACCGTTTTGGCATTGTTTATTTTATGCTAGAGATATTGTATTGTTTGTCTTGTCTTTTGAGGAGGGTTGTTACAGCTTGACCAATTGAGACTTGGCTTCGCCGTCACGCAACGTCTCACGCTATTTAGAACATTGATTTTAAGTGATATTATATTTGTTTTGTTTTTAGGGTTTTGGTTTATGTCCCCCCATTGTAACTTCTTTTTCAATAATAATAGGTGTTGGGATGAGCCTCCTAGCTTGATTAGGTTCTAAACCTCTTAAAAATTGTGTGTCCTTAATTCATTGGATTAGGGACATATTTTGACTATCCGTCCAAGACATTCAAAACCATTAGACCGGTCCTGAATGCGGGTGCACATTACATATACACATATAAATTGGGAGAATCATACCTCATATGAGAACAACAAAATAAGCAAATAAAAACACTTCTTAGTTTCACATGTCGTTTAATGGAGGTATTATTTTAAAAGAAGAAAAAGTAGAAATATTAAAAAGGAATGTGAATTTAGAGGATAAATATGGACATTTTAGGTGAATTTTGAGAGATTTGTGATGAATTTAACAAAATTTGGTTCGTTTCTCTTTCTCTTAATTAAGGCTATTTTCGGCAAACTAGCTAATTACTTATAAGTTAGTCGGTATTTGATTATGTTAGGGCAATATTTTTGTTGAATAGAAGTTCAAGGGCTGTTTTGTTATTCTTTAATTTGAGCCTTTATTGTGAACGAGTCGTGGGCTTGTTACCACGGGCCCAACATATAAAATGTTGTTTAGCTTAGAAAAATAAGCTAGTTGTCTATTTACACTTTCTGAACTTTATTGTAAACTCTCTGCATTATTGAAAGTGAATTGGATGACCAGTTGAAATCATACCGTTCTTATCATTATCTATTGATTTCTTCTATACGTTGCACGAATCTGGAACTCACAATTGGTATCAGAGCAGACGGACGAAACGATTCAAAGTGATTCTTGAATTCTGGTAAGTTTACTATTCAAAATTTTTAGTCGACTGTGTTCTTGACACTAGAAATTCATATTTGATTTACTCAAAATTGATCGTTTTCGTTTATTGCATACTGTTAGCATCATTCTTATTAGTGATTCTGCACTTTTTCGCAATCTAATTCGATCATCTTAGTGGTTTTTTAAGCAAAATTAAGTTCATAAGTTTTTGGTTGTGTTCTTGCAAAAATCCAATTTTTACCATAAAAAACTTGTTGTTTTGCTTCAAAATCGATTAGGGTATTGTTATTTTTGTGTTTGGTCGAGTTCCTAACCTTTCAGGAACGATTTTGAGCAACCCTAATCGATTTCCAATCGACTTGGAAACCACAGCCGCAGTTACCGGATACCACAGCCGTGGTTACCGGGTTCATCCGCTAGTTACCGGGTAAGTTTCTAATCTCTTCACTAGTTACCGGGTAACTCAAAGTTACCGGGTAACCATACATCTTACCGGATATTTTTATACTTACCGGACATTACTCCCGGTAAGTCCCAGATACCGGTAAGTCTTAGCATCCGGTAAGCTCTATTTTACAGACAATTCCCGGTAAGCTCTCCTTTTATTCGGTAAGTCTTATCACCCGGTAAGAAGCTATTTTGCTTTAAATTGTTATCGGTAACTTTCGTTTTACGTGTTTCATCCGGTAACTTCCTTCTCATCTGGTAAGAGCTTTCATCCGGTAAGATACATCATCTGGTAAGCTATTCCACCAGGTAAGTTTAATTTTCTTATTTCTATTTTATCCGGTAAGCTTGTATCATCCGGTAACCTCAGTTATCCGGTAACTCAAGCCCATCCGGTAACTTTCTGCAAATTTACTTGTTTCTTCTCAATCTGATCCGGACACTTCCAGATCAGATATCTTTCATCCGGATTCCTATCCGGTAAGTTCTGCTTAGTCGATTTCTTACCTGATTTAGCATAACTCACTCGTAGAACCTGCGTTAGGATATCACTCTTAGTGCCTTGCGTTAGGTTATCACTTTGAATCGAACAAATCGTCTGACGATCACTCTAGTGCAACTTAAGATGTCTTCACGCGACGCTCTTTCCATCGGCACCGATTCCAAACCACCTTGCCTCTACCAAGGTGAGTATAGCCAGTGGCGGGACAGATTTATTATCTTCATTGAGTCAAAGGACAACTTCGAGTATATCTGGCGAGCTCTAGAAGACGGGCTAATTCCTGATCCCATGAAGACAGTACCAGCCACTGCAAATGCTCAAGCTCGTACCGAGAAAAAGACACTCTCCGAGATGACTGACTACGAAAGAGGCATGACAGAGGGAGAAAAGCATGCCAAGAGGTACCTTGTTCAAGCTCTACCCAACACGATCTACACTGCCATCGACAGCTACAAAAAGACAGCAAAGGGTACGTGGGATCAAGTGGCGAAAATGATGCGCGGGAGCGATGTCGGGAATCAACTGAAAATCAACAGCGCCATAACCAAGTTCGATGGGTTCAAACAACGCACCGGAGAATCCCTCACCCAGACCTATGAACGCTATTGTCTCCTTCTCAACGAACTTAACAAGAACCAAATCACTCGCTCCAACACGGAAAACGCGCTCAAGTTTCTCAACAACCTGTTGCCTGAATGAAAGGTATTTGCATCTCATGTCAAGCACAACCACTTGATAGAGAACGTTGGCATCCACGAACTTTATGAGACGCTTCTTCAAGACGAAGATGAAGTGAATGAAATTCTAAGCGAGAAGAAGTTTGTATCCAAGCCAACTGTTGATCCATTAGCACTCATGTCTTCAAAACGAGGCAAATCTTCTGGCCGTCGTTCCAAACGAGCTCAAGAGCCAAGTGATTCTGAGCCCGAACCTGCGGAAGAAGAAGACAATGATTCAGATCCTTAACTAACAACTTTGAAGAATGCTATGGCTTTGATCTCCAGATCCTTTCAACAACAAAAGTTCTACAAGAAACCGACGTCCAACAAGCAGCGCTACTCCACCTCCTCCAACAAGCACCATGATTATCAGGACAAATATGAAGGAAAGAAGAAAGCCGATGTGCTCGACCAGTCTGACAAGAAGGAGAAAACAGAGAAAGTTGACCGCAAGAAGAAAGACGAACCCGTGACTTGTTATAACTGCGGGAAGCTTGGCCACTTTACGAAAGATTGTAGGAAGTCTGTTGTGAAGAATGCACATTACTACAAGGCAAAGCTCGCACTGTCAGAACAAAAGGAAGCTGGAGAAGCTTTATTTGTGGAAGATGAATACTGGCTGGGTCGATCTGACAGTGAAAGCGAATCTGAAGGAGCTGATGCTTTCATGGGCTATCACTCCCCTGCTGAAGAAGAAAAGACAAAGTTGTGTCAGGTATGTGAACCCATCTATTTAGATCTTTTTAATCGAATGCAACCTCTTGCTAAACGGATAGATTCCAATAAGGCCACCGCTAATGAACAACTGCTTGAGATTAGATCACTATCTGAAAAGCTAGATGTTCAAAAGCGAATAACTGAGAAACACAAGTTCGAAAATGCTGTTTTAAAAGAAAAATGCAAAAATCTTTCAATAGCACCTAAGGACTTAAGGGCCACAATCTCTGAACTACAGTCACAGCTTGATCGGTGTGAGAATGAGAAAGCAAAAATTGTTTATCAATGCTCTGCTCTTCAAATTTAGCACAAGGAGTTTGTCGCTAAAATAGTTGACCTAGAAACCAAACTCCACAAAAGAGGTCAAACTGATCAGACCATACACATGAATAAACCCAAGGAGTTCACTTATTTTAACAAAGAGTGGGGAATCGGATATGATAACCCACACTATTTGAAAAAGGGTTTTTACTACACACCTACTCTGTATGATTTCGGCTGTCTAGGACTAGACAAAAAGTATCCGGAATATGCGATTAGATGGACTGGTCCTCTTGAACCTGAAAAGGAAGAGGAAACTGAGGAATACAAGCGAGCACACACGTCTAAAATGCAACTTCCTTTTTGTTATGAGCCTTTAAACTACTATTATGAGAAAAATCAAAAGAAGTACCTCTCGAATGACTACTTTGACTGCTATAAGGTTGTAACGCCCAAGGATTCCTCCAAAAAGGATGAGGTCCAAGCAACCGAAACCAAGACTGAGACGGATGAGTTCAAGCTCTACGTTCCCCCTCTCGTCTTGGAAGCAACAATAGTCGAGTTAGAAGAGTCACTCGAGAAAGAAAGGTCAAGTTTTCAAAAGGAAAAACAAGCGCTTATCTCCGAACTTGAGAATCTCAAATCCGTGAAAACCGAAACTGTGTCGGATGAAGGACAGGAAATCGTTCGGTGTGAAATCAATAAGCTCACATTGAAACTGTCTGCTTTGGCAACAGAAGCTATGTACGAGCATACGAGAAATGGTCAACTCCAAGACAAGATTGACCTACTCCAAAATGAAAAGCAGATTTCACCCGAACTTTCCTCCAACTCACCTGAGACTTCTTCGTGTAAAGCTTTTATTAGAATTTTTTTTCTCAAGACGGCAATAAGTCTCAAGATAAGAGTGTTTTAAGGAATTTGAACTCTGATTTTTTCTTAGCTTCCGCACCAAAATCCCCAAAGCACACTGACATTAAGTGTTCCTCGCCTTCCTCGACCGATCCAAGTCCTGTAATTTCGGATGTTGATTTTTCAGAATTCATGAACTTCGAAGGCAATTCTTATGAAGAGTTTGAGTCGTTCCCCTTCGACAACTCTTCCAAGCCATACTGATTTTCTGTCACCAGTTGTCAATCGACCGATCAATTTTCTAAAGGATGACTGTTCTAAAACAAAGACCCCAGATGTGATTAAGATTTCTAAAACAAAACCTGTTTCTCAAAATCAATCACATCCGAGGCAAAAGACCGAGTGATTGTCTGTCAAAAATCCTGCTTCCTCAAAAGCCACTGACCATGCTGTCCATGTTGTTCTAGATAAAAACGGTCGCGCTAATAAGGATAAACAAAAGTGGCTAGCTAAGGAATCTGTCGAGGATGCTGCATCAAAGTCTTTCAATACTGTTTTTTACCCTAGAATGAACAAAAACGATTGTGCTTGGAATCATAGGAATGATTTTGTTAAACGAGATGTTAATTTTCCAATTAAGCTTTATTCCATTCAGCAATTGATTCAATTATCGCATGATTGTTTGTGTTGTTCTAGTTGTGGTTGGAACGACTTTGATGATATTAATAATAATGATTGGTTTGGGTCATATCACATGAATAATTCTTCACCCAAACACAAACCCCGTAAAAATAAAAAGAAACACCATACTTAACGGGGTTCCCAATCTGAGGTGAAACCCAAACAAGAAAGAAAACCCACTTTAAAACGGGTTCCTCCTACTGAGGGTAAACCTACACCTAAGAGGCAACCTGCTTCCAAACAAGTTCCTCCAAAAGGTGTAAACCCTACAGGACCCATGTTCAAAGCAAGTTCCTCCAAAAGGTGTCAAACCTAACCCTCCAGGACCCATGCAAATATGGGTACCTAAAGTCCGCTAAACTTGTTTTTGCAGGACGGTCATGTGTGGTACTTAGACTCTGGATGCTCCAAGCACATGACCGGAAGGAGGGAGCTTCTCACGAACTACAAAGAACAATATGGAGGAGACGTGACATTTGGGAACGATGACAAGGCGCCGATTTTGGGCTACGGCGACATTGTCCAAGACAAGATCACTATCAAGAAAGTATCACACGTCGCGGGATTGGGACACAATATGTTCAGTATCGGCCAATTCTACGACAAAGATCTCGAGGTCCAATTCAAAGCCAAAAGGTGTAGCATTCTCACCGACGACGGAACGGGGCTACTGGTTGGAAAGCGCAAGACCAACCTCTACACCATCGACCTCGCAACCCTGAAGACCGATAACCCTGTCTGCCTGATGTCAAAGGCTAATTCCGAACAAGAATGGATTTGGCATCGACGTCTTTCGCACCTGAACTTCAAGAGTATCAACAAACTGGTGTTGGGCGGACACGTGAAAGGCATGCCCGATCTTCAATTCGTGAAGGATCGACTCTGCGGGGCATGCGAGATGGGAAAGATGAAGCGAACGACGCACAAGCCGAAGGCCGCTCTGAGCACGTCCCGGTTCCTTGAACTTATCCATATGTATTTGTGTAGACCGATGCGTGTTCAGAGTATCAACAAGCGCAAGTACGTCTTGGTGATGGTGGATGACTTCTCACGCTACACTTGGGTCAAGTTCCTTCGCACGAAAGACGAAACTCCGGAGCTGATCATCAATCATTTGAAGACCATCCAACTGAACAGAATTCAAGAATCAGACCGACAACGGGACAGAATTCAAGAATCAGACGGTGAACGACTACCTGACTTCTATCGGCATTTCGCAAACCTTCTCGGCCGCACGCACTCCTCAACAAAACGGATTGGTGGAAAGGCGCAACCGTACCCTCGTCGAAGCGGCTCGCACGATGCTTTCTCAGTCCAAACTGCCGCTATTTCTCTGGGCCAAAGCGATATCTACTGCTTGTTATACGCAAAATCGCTCCATCATCAACAAGGGGTTCAACAAGACGCCGTACGAGATCATAAACAATCGCGTTCCGAACATCAAGTATTTCCATGCGTTCGGATGCACGTGCTACGTCCTCAACGACAAAGATGATCTCGGCAAATTCAACCCTAAGGTGAACGAAGGAGTATTCATTGGATACTCCATGTAGGCTAAGGCGTATCGCGTTTACAACAAACGGACCAAAACCGTTACCGAGAGTGTAAACGTGACATTCGACAAAGCCGCAGATTTGGCTTCTGAACACATCAGTTCAGAACCTGGTTTAACTGGCGTGCTAGCTTCCGAACTTCCACGTTCGGGATCTGCACAAGCGACAGTAAATCCGAATCATGCATCTACGTCGAATGCTGATCTTTCAGATTTAGATTTACTGTTTCAATATTTTTATGATGATATGCTTAACATCTCTACTCCTCGTGTCTCAGCTCAACCAAGACTTGAAGTTGCTCAAATCGAGGATTCGGCGAATCTCTCCGGTCCGCCGCCCTCGACTAGCACTCCATCCATCATATTGGAGACACCTCAGTCATCAACCTCAACATCAACTGCTACAACCATCCCCCCAGAGGAACCTGTACAAAACACGGAGATCGCTCCACAACATTCGTCATCTGCTACAATCCTTGATCAGTCTCTGAATTCCTCGGAACCAGAAGTTGGTCAACCTTCGACGAATCCTCCCTCGTCTCCTCCAAGAAACCAACCGGCGACACTTGAAGCAGTATAAGACCTTCCATCTGGTGACTACGTGGATCCGGACGCCTCTCACTCAACTCATCAGCCGCTTCCACACACCACAAAATGGACAAGAGCTCATCCCTTACACCAGATCATCGGTGATCCCTCTACTCCGGTCCAAACGCGAGGCGCATCGGCCAATTTCTGCCTTTTCTCCGAATTCTTAAGCAAGATCGAGCCTACTACCGTCCGCAAAGCACTCGAAGATCCGGACTGGGTCATGGCCATGCAAGAGGAGCTCAACCAATTCGAGGCTCTCAAGGTATTGCGACTTGTCCCACGTCCAACCCACAAGACGGTGATCGGCATGAAGTGGATCTTTAAGAACAAGAAGGACGAGGACGTCATCATTGTACACAACAAGGCGCGTCTCGTGGCCAAGGGATACTGCCAACAAGAAGGGATAGATTACGATGAGACATACGCTCCGATGGCGAGGATAGAGGCTATATGTATGTTACTTGCATACGCCGCGCACCAGAACTTTACGGTCTTCCAAATGGATGTGAAGACCGCATTCCTTAACGGAGAACTCAAGGAAGAAGTGTACGTATCGCAACCGAACGGGTTCTCGGACGAGAAGAAGCCTGATCATGTCTACATACTAGACAAGGCGCTCTACGGATTGAAGCAAGCTCCTCGGGCCTGGTATGATACTCTCACAGCGTTTTTGATAAAATCAAAATTCACACAAGGTAAGATAGATACAACTCTATTTATCAAAAACGAAAAAGGTCATATTGTATTAGTCCAGGTGTATATCGAAGACATAATTTTCGGTTCTACTAATCCTCAGTATGCAAAGAACTTTGCCAAGCTAATGGGACAATTTTTTAAAATGAGTATGCTTTGTGAGATGAATTTCTTTCTCGGTCTTCAAGTTAAACAACTGTCGACCGGGATATTCATAAACCAGGCTAAGTACATCCGGGATATTCTTAAGAAATTCCAGATGGAACAGTCCTCACCGATGAAAACTCCCATGGCACCCGGTACAAAGTTACACGCCGATCCTAACGGAAAGGATGTGGACACTAAAACGTACCGGGGAATGATTGGTTCTTTGATGTTATTAACCGCTAGTAGATCGGAAATCATGTTTTCAACTTTTCTATGCGCCCGGTTTCAGTCAAAACTGAAAGAGTCTCATTTAATTGATGTAAAACGAATTCTTCGTTATTTACGTGGTACTGCTGATCTTGGCTTATGGTACCCGAAAGAGACAGGTTTTGAGCTGTCTGCATACTCTGATGCGGACCACGCAGGCAGCATGATGGATCGGAAGAGCACATCGGCTCTTGTGCAGTTCTTGGGCGATAACTTGGTGAGTTGGGCATCCAAGAAGCAGCAATGCGTCTCTACGTCGACTGTCGAGGCGGAATACGTGGCCGCCGTGAGCTGCTGCTCTCAGGTAATTTGGATGCGGACACAACTCAAGGACTGCGGATTTACCTACGTCAAGGTGCCCATCTACTGCGACTCGAAGAGCGCCATTGCAATATCCAGCAATCCGGTCCAGCATACGAAGACAAAGTACATAGACGTTCGGTACCATTTTATCAAGGATCACGTTGAAAGAGGTACAGTCAAACTCTATTTTGTAAATACAGAACACCAGATAGCAGACCTGTTTACAAAACCCCTGGACGAAAAACGCTTTAATTATCTAGTGTACAGGTTAGGTATGCTATATCGAGAAACTGTCTACTCATCATCAGTTGTTCACACTCCTGATGATTGAGCATACACTTTCTCGCACCTGTATTCTACTTGTATCGGTTACACAGTTAGGTTGAGTCTCTGTATTTATTAGGTAGATTTCGTTTGTTTACTTTCTTTCCACGTGTGTTTCTTTTGTTTAATATTGTCGTCTAGTTTATTTGATTATATCTGTGCTTTCACAAGTGTTCATGTGTTCAGGGGGAGCACGACCGGCTATCAGGTATGATACATATACTGTTGAGGGGGAGTGTCGCACACATTTTTTTTAACTGTCAGAAAAGTCTTTTTGTGTGTAAGGACATTCCCGAGTGCACTTCACATCACACATCGTGCACAGTCTGAGGGGGAGAAAAATCAATGTGTTCATCATTTAAGGGGGAGCGTCACACAATTTTTCTTAAAAGTGTAAACGTTTTTTTTTTGTGTTGACGTCTTCCAAACCACTCATTCATGTTCCGAGGGGGAGCAGGCAATCCCCATGCAAAGGTCGAGGGGGAGCAGGAAAATTTCCTAAGAAAAGATTCATTCTTAAAAAAAAAGTTGAAGGTTCCGGACACTTACCCGGTAAGTAACCGGGTAACTGTGGTTACCGGGTAAGCTTACCGGACCGGGTAAGTTACCGGGTAAGTCACTCGGTAAGTGAGTCCCTATATATAAACTCACATCCGGAAACATTCATTATTTTCAACTTCCCCGGTAGCTTTCGCGAAAAACCTCCCAAAACCCCTCTCACTCGGAAACCACTGTATCTTGCTCCAATCATCATTTCAGTCTCGATCATCTCAAGTATCCATCCTCTATAGATCACGAATGCTTTTCGATCACTGTCACCCACACATATCACCGAATCGACATCGATTTGATCACTTCAGGAACAGAAACGGGTTTTCAAAACCCCAATCTTGCTTCGATTCATACATAGATCGATTTTTGTGGTTAAATCTTCGTTGGTCATTTATTTTTATGTTTAGATCGATCGTGGATAAATAGATTCCATTTTGGTTGGGTGATTGAGTTGATTTTGGTACCACAGTGTCGTACCCGGAAACCTAAAATACCCGGTAACTCTTGAGTTACCCGGTAACTTGCATAACATCCGGTAACTAGCTTCAGACCCGGACATCTTGATCCCCGGTAACACATGTCGTCCGGATACCTTTGTATCCGGTAAGTTCGACATCCGGTAAGATCAAGATCCGATAACCTCTTTGAATTTGGTTACTTATGTCAATCCGGTAACCTCTATATCCGGTAACATCAACTCACCCGGTAAGTACAATTTTATCCGGTAACCATATCATACCCGGTAACCTCCTTTACCCGGTAACCCCTGTCTGTCCAGTAGGTTTTGCTTGTCTGGATACCGTGGTTATCCGGACACTGCTCGAGTGCAATGCCTTGGCCATTTATCACACATTGGCAGTCCCAATGTCCCGCTTTTACAGCCAGTCCTCAATCACCGCTGATTGAGCCATTCAAATGCCAAGGTACGCATTGAAGTTACCCGTATCCCGTCCATACACTGACACTGTGCTTTACAGGTATTATACATGGCAGAACAACAAGAGCAGCAACCGCAGAACATCCCTCCTCCTGAGGACATCATAGACGACGAGGCCGATAATGCCTTGGTTCCCGTGGATCAGGAAATTGAGATCAATCCCAACAACCACCATCTTGATGCTGTCGCATTCCGACCCGATCACCGAGTGGTCGTTGACATAATGCTCGGCCACCCACTTCGCCACGCACTGACCGCGACAACAGACGTGCCTCTCATATATGTACATCAAGTATGGCACACGGAAAGGGTGGTCATTGTCAACAACGTCCAGACCATCACTGCCAACATCGATCACCACCCATTCACTCTCACACTGGAGTCCTTCCGCCGACTGCTATCCATTCCGGAACCGAATGTCGGAGGCCATGCCGCATACGCACCCACCATCGATGATGTCACACTCTATGCTGAGGTTTGTGCACTTGGATATCGTCACGACCTCGACCGCCCGTCCGCTTTCAACAGGAAATACATCGTCCCGGTCTGGTACACTCTATTTTTCATCCTAAACCGGTGTTTATCCTCCCGATGGAAGGGGATAGACCAATGCACCGTAGACTTCCTACGTATATTTCACGCGGTTGTTTACAATCGGCACATAGACTACGCAGCAGTCATTTGGCGTGAAATGGTGCTAGCCATCAGACAGACCGGCGGAACCAAAAAGAAGCTCCTCTCGTTTCCGCGTATCTTTTCCTTGGCCGTTCGATATCATATGGATGCGAATCCCCTCATCCCGAGACGTATCAATCATCCGGTATGTCCTCACAATAACCTTCATTACTTGGTGATTCGTAACCCACCCAATACTCTATCCATGTCTATACCTGAACCATTACTGGCACACGCGGACCCCACTGCACCGAATGTAGTCGAATATAGGCGAGAGTTAGGGAATCCCATGGTCCAGCCAGCGCCGGAGGGACCTCCCCAGGAATATAGAACCGAGGGACGTGAGGGTCCTAGGACAAGAGGTGGTAGGGTTCGGGCAGCAGGGGCTCCCGGGCGGGGTGTGTTGAGGGTACGTGGGAGGGGAACAGGCGTGGGCGGTGCATTGGATCTGCGAGCCAGTACTACTCAAGCCGGACAACCTTCCATCACCCAAACGACGACTGAAGCTGGAACTTCATCTAGACCGATGCTTCATTGTGACACGGAAGCTTACATATCTGACCCTTCACCACCCAGACAGGTTGAACAGGTGGAATCCGACTCCACCGAATCCGATACGGATCGTAATATACGCATATCCTTGATACCTACCCGTATCGGACCAAACCCAGACTTTACCGAAGGAATCCCTTCTGACTCACCGACACCCCCACTCATCCCTACTACCCAGCCTTATACGAGAGATACAAGGAGAGAGGAGGGAGCATTAGTTGAACAATTAGAACATGTGAGACAGAGGGAATTGAGGTCGAAAGCGAACCAAGAAAGATTAAGTCGTAAAGATAAAGAGGCTTCTGAGCGACCCCAAACCAGCGTCATCCAGGTAGCCACATCTGCTATCCCGTCTCATCTGTTGGGATGGGGTATTGAAGAAGCCGTCGTGGACCTAGCGGCACAAGTGCACAACCTCCCTAGCCACTCACCCGTCTCTCAAAAGACGGATGTTTCATCTTCACACGGGGAATTAGCACAACTTCTACCGATCTCTCACTCGGAGAGTATTGGTATTGAAACAAGAGACCAGCCTCCCCCGGTCTCGCCTTCTTTCAAAGCACCATCGAGTATAGAGCCACTTGTTATTGAACATTCTTTGGCTAGGACACAATATGAGGAAACGAACATCAGTGCTCTTAGTGACCCGATCGGAACTTCCGTAGGATCTCCGCCTTTAAGTGGAATCCGAGGATTGGAAGGAAATCCTACCACGGACACACCTTCACCAACCGTGAACGTAGGTGGCTCTGCCTCTAAGGTAGATGCCTCAACGGGTAATCTAAGTGATCTCGGAGTTACTTTACCCGACTTTGTGTCACAAGGGTCTCTGGACAGCACCCTCAAGGCTGTCCGCGAGGCAATGGAGCAGCGCCTCACCGCAGAGCTCGATAAACTGAAAAGCCTGATCAAAGGAAAAGAGAAGGTAGTCGAAGCTGAAACCGCACCAACACCTCCACCGGCTCCCGTTCAGCCAACTTACTCGGTGGACAGTTTGAAGACTATGCTCTTAGCTCAGCTGCTTCAGCAATCCGAAACCGATGCCTCTACTGAAGCAGACCTGATCTCCGGTCTACGATCCCAGGTATCTGCTCCATCGTCAACCATCACCACTAGAATGGATCAGCTTGACACGACTCTCAAGGACGTTCAACAAGCGCTCAAAACGCTGTCCGAGAGAGTCGCCTCCATGGAATAAACTTGCAAAAGTCAAGCCGGCGGTCTTAAGCGAAGACACGATGATCAGGATGATCCTGATCACCGTGAAGGGGAGAATAAAAGACAAAGATTATCCGAGACAGCCCAGATCCTCACTGAAACTACTGTGGTTCAATCGGAATCGTCAACTGCGGCAACTACAACTGAAGAACAACCTGAAGCCGAGTTGAGCTTAGTCGAGATGGTTATGGATATGGACATCTCTGACGACGAAGACCCGACGGTTGAAAAGCCTGAGGGAACAACACAGGATCTGGTCACATATGATGAATCAGATAGGACCAGACTACAACTAATAGATCCAGACTCACAGATCGACCGGGAGACCGAAAATGCATGGTACGAAAAAGCCGCCAGTGCTATAAATCTCCAGGTAAACCTGATCTTTCCGACTGATGAAGACGACAATGTTGACTACGACCAGTTTCTGCTGAAAAATCTTTATGGTACACCCGTTCACTCTGCTCAAGCCGCCGGGACTTCTACAAGACCCGAAACAACATCTGCTGAAAATCCGACATCTCCTCAACAACCGACAGCTTCGGATCATCCTCCTCTTCAACAGAAGCAAATCCGATGGGAGAAAATCATGATCTTTATTCCTCACCTGGAAGAATCTCTAAAGAAGTTGTACGTTCACAGGTTACGCACTATTGAGCCTTCCTTTTGCCTTGGGATTTCCAGTTCCGACCCGGAATACCAAAGCCAGTACTTAAACGCGATGAAGTGGTGTATGCCAGTTATCCAAGTCCGAACGAAGCACAAGATCACCGAAGTGGTTAATGTCCAAACCGGCCGAATCCTTAAAGTCATGTATCCAGTATTCACCGTCCGACGCTGTTGATCCAAACCCTCAGTGATTTGATAATGACCCTCTCTTATACTTAGTGAAAATTGTAAGTAAACAATATGTATCAGAGTTTCACTATCGCTGATAAGTACTAAGATCTTACAGTACCGCTGATAGGAACTCTCGCTCTTTAAAATTAAACATTTAGCGAACACTGTTCACCATTAATGCTCTGAGTCTGTTCAGTCATTATGATGATCGCTGATAAGTTAGTTGTTTACTTATGATCCCTGAAGACAAGTTTCACGTCAACAAAGGTTCTACGTTGAAGTCGAAGATCAAGCTCAAGAATCAGCGACAAGTCTCCTAATGAACTGATGCGGATCAGCGAAGACTCAGATTTGTCCACTCAACGTGAAGTATCAAGTACAAGACTTCAACCATCGCTGAACTTTATCATTCGCTGAATAGAAAATGATAATGCTCTGAATCAACGAAAGCTGATCATGAAGTCCTCCGTACAAAGTACTTTTGTCTTAACCCCCCTTGCACGACTCCGTACGAAATGTCAGAAAAGAACCTCCGACTGTCTGAAATCGTACAAACACTCTGATACTACACTGTTCATCCATGCGGCTACTAAGGTTGTCAACCAAGGTCAATGACATGCAACCAACCAGCTGATGACACGTGTAAAGTGTATACTGACTTGCATTAAATGCATGCAGTATATAAAGAGATGAACCCACTTCATTTGAAGTAACTTGCTAACTCTGGACAAGTTCAATCTCTTATCTCAAGATAGGTTAATATTAGTAATTTCCTTATCTCTCTTAGTGCAAGAAACCTTAGTGTTCCAACTTGTTTAGATTTAGGTTTATCCTTAATCTTGTTTCCGCAACAAGCTGTAAATTGTTAATGATTTATCAATAAACAATTTAGAAAAGTAAAATCTGTGTGTTTGTATTCAACCCCCCCTTCTACAAACTTGTATAGGCCTTCGGGACCAACAGACGCGAAGACGGTAATGAATGGAGATTTTCCGAAGCCGACTTCAAGCACCTCCGACCGTTCGACATACTTGCTATACTGAAAGACCTCCGAACCAGAACCATCCGCCCGCTTCAAGTAACAAAGGCGCTCGAAACTGTTCGTCGATTCATGATTCACTCAATCATGATGTCTTATCTCACAGACTTCCAAATGGGAATCGAGAACAGAGCTAAGAAGGTAAACCTGATGAAACCGAATCTGAAAGCGCCCGAACTGAAGATGTATCCCGAGAACGCACTGCTTCTAGAACCTGAATTTAGGATAGTCTACCTCAACGAACATAAAGAAAAGAGGTTTCTCCGCTTCAGCCAGGTCGACAGATTCTGCGATGGCATGCTCTTCAAAGTTTAAGATGCTCTTCACAACATCATCACTTATGAATCAGAAAATCAAAAGGTATCGTATGTTCCCAACTCGAATGAGATAACCGCACGAGAAGCCTTAGAAGTGATTGAAGAACGCATCGACTACCGCCGAGCCATCAGAACGTTCGAGATACACTTTGTGCTCCGAAAGAGATACGTTGATAACTGGCGCGAACTCAAACTTCAATTCAAAGGGGGAGATTGTTAGGGAAATACTTTGGTTGAATAGAAGTTCAAGGGCTATTTTGTTATTCTTTAATTTGAGCCTTTATTGTGAACGGGTCGTGGGCTTGTTACCACGGGCCCAACATATATAATGTTGTTTAGCTTAGAAAAATAAGCTAGTTGTCTATTTACACTTTCTGAACTTTATTGTAAACTCTCTGCATTATTGAAAGTGAATTGGATGACCAGTTGAAATCATACCGTTCTTATTATTATCTATTGATTTCTTCTATACGTTGCACGAATCTGCAACTCACAGATTACTTATAAGTTAACTGATAGTTGATAAGTTAGTTGTTGACTGATAAGCTAGCTGGTAGTTGATGAAAAAGTCATTTGGCAAAAACTAGCTTATAAGCATGTAAAATGACCAAAAAGGACATCTTTAAAAATTATCAATTACAATATTTAATTATATGATTAAAACAAGTTTATAACAATATAATATGTTAATTAATACAACCAATGTAGTAAAGAAAAATTAAATAATATAATATGTTAATTAAAACAATTTATATATAGATATTCACAATCAATCCCTACACTAATTAAATATTTTCTCACAATGACTTGATTCAAAATTTCTTGTAAGTTACGATTTAGTAGGTTATGATTTACATATGTAGGTTACGTTTCTCTCAAAATGTATATATATACCCACCTACAAGTAATAATACAATCAAGTTTTTCCAATTAATCACATTATTTTTTCTACATGGTATTAGAGCCAAGGTCAACCACTCTAGGGACTCGACACTCGAGGGATGCACTCTCATGGCCCTTCATCCGTCTAGCCCCTCTAGAGTTACGACGCTCTAGGAAAATAAATGTTTGCCTAGCCTCCGTCGAAGAGACGTGTTAAAGTCCCACATCGGTTAGACTTGGAACATTTCTCTCCACAATATATGTTGGAACCTCCCTTCTCCCCTCAAGGGCTCTTTTGGAGAGTGATATGGGGTTCCACATATTCTCACAGATGCACCACTGTCACTCATGATCTTGCCAACCTTGTACTTCACTCCTCTTACAATGGTAGGGAGGGATTTGTTACTGGTAATGGTTCGGGCATAGCCATCTAAAAACAGATTCAACATCTCTTTTTACTCCCACTTTTAAACATCACATTAATCATATACCACATGTGCCTTCCGTTTCTCGTAATATAATCTCAATCTCTAAATGTTTCCAAGATAATAATGTTTCAATTACATTCTCATTTACTTCTTATCTTGTGAAGGATCTTCGTAGGGGGGTGCTGCTTCTTTAAGTCCCAACTAAATCGATAATTTATGAATGGCAACCCATTCGTCCAACCGTTCACTCAGTCAAAATGACATCTACTACCGATTGGCATCATCGATTAGGCCATTCATCTTATTCTATTCTACGCCATATTAGCAACTCTTTCAATTTAAATATTCCCAAGTCTATTGCTTTTCATTGCAATTCTTGTGATTGCAATAAAAACCCATAAATTACCGTTCTCCCATAACACCTTACAATCTAAAGGTCCTCTTGATATTCTTTAAAGTGGTGTTTAGACTTCCCCAACCCTCTCTTATGATGGCTACAAATACTACATAATACTTGTTGATCATTATTCCAAATATGTGTGGTTTTATCTACTCAAACACAAAATGAGACCATTACCATTTTTATTAAACTCAAACTCGAAGTTGAAAATTTCTTCAAACGATCCATCGTACTATATTTAGTGATAATGGTGGTGAATATATTAGTTTAGATCATACTCTTGAATCTCATGGCATCACGCACCTAACTTCCTCGCCTAACACACCCGAGCACATGGCTACTCGGAGCGGCGTCATCATCACATTGTTGGAACCGGTCTTTCACTTCTCACTCACTCTTCTATGCCACATACATATTGGTTCGTTGCTTTTGGTACCGCTTGTTACCCCCTAAATCATATGCCAACTCCTACACTTAATCTTCAATCTCCCTATCATAAACTTCATGGTCACATACCCAACTATTTTAAATTACATAGTTTTAAGTGTCTTTGTTACCCTTGGCTCCGTCCCTATACCAAAAATAACTTGATCAGTGTTCTTCTCCTTGTGTTTTTGTTTGTTCTGCCGCCCAAAGTGCTTATTAGTCTTGATCCCACCTCTAACAACAAAGTGCTTATTAGTCTTGATCCCACCTCTAACAAGATATATGTTTCTCGTCATGTTAAATTCATCGAAATGAGTTCCGCTTCTCCACCTCCTTCTTTTCCGCATCTCCACACACATCCAATGACGCGGAAGAATGGTATGTTAAATAACTTCCCATCTTACCAGCTACATCACCCATGCAACCCCAAAAAATACATCCACACCTTTTGATTTCCCCATCAAGTGACACTAATTTTTCCTCCGCAACACCTTCACTCCTGTAACGCCCGGATTTTTGGGAAGTACTTTTAATACAATAATTGTGATTTACTCATACAAAAATCATTGGATCTAGTAAGGAACAAGCTACTTTTCATCCAGATCAGACCATAGCAGCTTGGGAAAGAGGACCGAAAAATTTAAGTTTCGGTACATTTCTGACTAAAGTGACATGCTAAAGTGACACATAGTCACCTTCGCTGGTCACTTTCGCTAGAATTTCCCCTCCGAACTTTCGTTACATTTCTGGCTAAAGTGACATGCTAAAGTGACACCTGATCACTTTCACTGGAAGCCCCCCGACTCTCGGTACATTTCTAGCTAAAGTGACATGCTAAAGTGACACTTGGTCACTTTCGCTGGTCACTTTAGCCGTCGGGCCCCAGTCCTTAAATTCGACTTAAAACGACCATTTCACCACTTTTCTGATTAGAGGCCTTCTTGAATGCGATTTTCACAGCTCCCTTAGGTAAGGTTTCACCCTCAATCATCTCTCTTCATTTACTACATCTATGAGATCCTTAAGTGGTCATTTATTGAAAATCTAGGGCTAGCATTTGGTGAGAAGCTTCTCTAGAGTTCAAGCTCCAACTCTTTCAACCATCCTCTTCACTCTAGGGTTTTAGTTTTCTTTGAAAACTACCAAGGTGAGTTCATCCTTGTACTTAATCTTATACATGTTAAATAACTCGTATTAACACTTTTAAAACACTTTCTTAGTTCACATTTTAAAATATGGTTGAGTTTTGACCCAAATCTTATTTTGAGAGATTTTGGGGGTTTTTACTTGGATACATTTGTTGTAAGGAGAAATGGTGACCATATCTTGTCTCCTTGTGGGTTACTTGATCTTAACTTGGGGTTTCTCCAAATTTTCAAGATTTCACTTTATGGAGTAAAAACTAGGGTTTTGGCATTTTGATGGGTTTTGACAAAACACTTGGAAAGAACTGTTATGTGGTAAAAGTGGTGTTTGGGAAAATTATGTGGAATAGTGATACATTATGGGAAAACTTGGATATATATATATATAAGTATGTATATATATAAGACATTGTTTGTTAAGTAATGTTGAGTGTAATGGATCCATAGGCACTAGAGTTATTATGTCCGATGATGGAACGCTAGTTTTCCACATTGAGGCTCGGTTAGGCATCGACGGTATGGTATAAGTCCTACGTGCTATTACGTTCTTGGACGTTGGTACTTTATGGGTGGTGGTTGTAAGTAACCTCACTCTACATTCAATATGTGTTATATTGTGTATTTGGCTTTACTAACATATCAAGTGGCTTACTACCGTGTTTCGTCACTTGTGTTGGTAAGCGGGACTCCCCCGTCAACCCAAAAAGGTATTTGTATAATTGAAATGCACGTTTATAAATGTGGTATCCTTTGATTGTCAATTATAAATAAAAGACTATTATTTATCAAATCTTATTGTTTGTTCTCACTAGGCTTTGGCATAACACTTCTTCTTTAAATGACGTGTATAACAGGTCATTCTAGTGGTGGGGATCCTCGGGCTTGAGAGTAGAGTCTGGAAGTGACGGTAGCATTTTTGGATGGACATAGAGGCGAACTTTTGATGTATAACTTGATATACTTTTGAGAGCGAGATAGCAACATCCGTTTATAATCTGAACTTTGCTAAGTCTAGATTAGTAGGTTGTTGGGTTTATCCCGTTCAGTTATTTGCAATGTAAACGCTATATTATTACTTCCCCTTTTGGGTGATTGGTCTATGTCATTTAGTTTATTTCCGCAATTATTCAGGTTTAAATTTACTCTAAATTTTAGGGTGTTACAAGTTGGTATCAGAGCAGTAGTTTAAGCGAACTAGGTGTGCCGTTAAGATACCTAGACTTAAACTGGAACAATTAAGTATTGATCGGTGAGCTTTGGGTAGAATTCCTAAGATAGGATGGTCTTAGAGTCGACGGAAGTGCGAAGTTGAAAGTTATGACCGTGGTAACGAGAATCCTTATGTGAAGTATGTTCATAATTTCAATTAGCTAATGCTATTATGAATATATCATTACATGAGTATGCTTAGATTGCTATTGTTATGATGATTGATGCATGTATTAGTACGTTTCTTATGTTTAAACTCTTATAGCCTATTTCTCACCTCATTCTCGAATGTGTGGCAGACTTCAATGGTTAATACTCGCAGTAGGATGGAGGGCCATGATGCCACGACATCCACAGCTGATCAACCGCGTGTGACAACGACAACGGTGCCTCCGCTGACTAACACCGTTTTGGGAGGGGGAACAGAACATATCCCTCACCATGATCTGGAAACGTCGGATCCTGTTATGGAGGAGGCAACAGCCGAGACAAGAATGATGGACCGGATGATGAAGGCCATGAACAAGGCCATGGCTCAGCAGCAAGAGCAGTTTTTTAAGCTTATGGAAGACAGGGATACGAACAACCGTAAGCATGAGACGGTTGCTGAAAACATCATAGTGGCTGGATCTGGGGGCACTGGAGATGGGCATCCTACGGATGGTTTGGGGACGACAGAAACTGGGCGAGTGGGGAAGGGTTGCTCATTCAAAACCTTTCTGAGCTGTAGGCCGCCCGAATTTAAAGGTACTGATGATCCGGTAATTTCCATGAATTGGATCCGTGAAATGGAACAAGCATTCCGAACTAGTGAATGCGAAGACAACCAAAAGGCAAAGTTTGGTTCTCAAATGCTGAGAGGGGCAGCCCTCACTTGGTGGAATGTTTACTCCACTTCCGTAGAGGCCGCGGTGTTGGCCAAACTGAGCTGGGCAGTCTTCAAGAAGAAGATTCTGGAGGAATACTGTAATGAGAGGGCAATGGACCGGATAGAAGAAGGATTCCGGAATTTAAAAAAGGGAAATTTACCGGTCAAGGAATACAATCGACTATTCATGGAGAAGTTGGGATTGGTGGGACATCTGGTCCCTACTGAGAAGGAGAAAATTAAGGCTTACATCAAGGGCCTTCCGTCGGACATGATGACCATGGTCCAAGTGTCGAGAGCGTCTACTCTCTGGGAGGCGATAGAAGAAGCTTAGTTGGTGGAGGATGCCTACAGTCAAGACAAGGAAGAGAAGGTGGTGGTAGTACCGGAGAAGAGAATGTAGGAGGGGAACTCCGTGCCCTCTAAAAAGTCAAGACCGTTCGTTGCTAATAATCGGGGAACCGACTCAAGGCGTGAGGCCAAGTGGTGTTCCAAGTGTCGAAGCAAACACTTTGGCTCATGCAACTCTACGCCCAGAAGTTGCTATAAGTGTGGCAAAACCGGTCACATCTTCAAGGATTGCCCGGTTAGGGGGCAAATATGTAATGAATGCAAGGAGTCGGGCCACTTTCGGAATGAATGTCCGAAATTGAAGTCGGGTGGGGGGGAAGAAAGTGGAACCTCCAAGAGCAACGACGAGGGCCTTTCAGATGACTACCGAGGAGGCAAAGGCTTCGACATATGTAGTGTCGGGTACGTTTCTCCTATACTCCGTGCCTACGCGTGTGTTATTTGATTCAGGTGCGAGCTTTTCTTTTGTGTCGAATTCTTTTCTTCAAAGATTGTCTATGGCTACTAGTAGGCTAGATGATGCTATTGTGGTAGAAATAGCGGACGATGGACAAGTGATAGTTCGGGAAGTATTGAAGGATTGCAAGTTGGAGATTGAAGGGAAGAAATTCCCAATCCATTTGATGCCTATGATAATTGGAGGATTTGACGTAGTAATCGGGATGGATTGGCTAGCCGAGAACCAAGCCGAAATCGTTTGTGCAAAGAAGCTAATACACATTCCCATGTTGGACGGAAGTGTAGTGACCATTTTTAGTGAGCGTAGGAAAGGGGATGTAGCGATCATCTCCATGTTAAAGGCGCGCAAATGTTTGCTGAAAGGATGTTCGTCTTTCTTAGCTTATGTGATCGACGCCAAGTTGGAGAAAAAGAAACTTGAGGACGTGAGGGTGGTATGTGAGTTTCTCGACGTGTTTCCGGAAGATTTATCGGGTTTACCGCCCGACCGTCAAGTGGAGTTCAAGATAGAGTTGGTTCCGGGGGCGACTCCGATCGCTAAGGCCCCATACCGTTTAGCTCCATCCGAAATGCAAGAGATGATGGCGCAACTACAAGAACTTTTAGAGAAGGGTTTTGTGAGACCGAGCTCATCTCCTTGGGGAGCACCGGTCTTATTCGTGAAAAAGAAAGACGGTACGATGAGGATGTGCATCGATTATAGGGAGTTGAATAAGGTGACCGTGAAAAATAAATACCCACTTCCTAGGATCGACGACTTATTCGACCAACTCCAAGGAGCGGGGTGTTTCTCAAAGATTTATTTACGATCGGGTTATCACCAAGTGAAGGTAAGGGAAGATGACATCCCAAAGACGACTTTTAAAACGCGATACGGTCATTACGAGTTTTTGGTGATGCCTTTCGGATTGACGAATGCGCCGACAATGTTCATGGATTTGATAAATCGAGTGTGTCAGCCATTCCTCGATAGGTCGGTTATCGTGTTCATAGACGATATCTTGGTATATTCCAAAGACGAAGCGGACCACGAGCAACATCTTCGGGAAGTGTTGGAAGTCCTAAGGATAGAGAAGTTATACGCAAAATTCTTCAAGTGTGACTTTTGGTTGGAAGAAGTCCAATTCTTGGGTCACGTAGTCACGTGGGAGGGTGTGAAGGTAGATCCTTCCAAAATAGAAGCAATGATGAATTGGGAACCTCCTAAGAGTCCATCGGAGATACGAAGCTTCTTGGGTTTAGCGGGTTATTACCGAAGGTTTATCCAAGATTTCTCTAAGATTGCTTCTTCCTTGACAAGCTTGACGCGGAAGAATGTGAAGTTTGTTTGGACGGAAGCCCAAGAAAAAGCGTTTCGGACTCTACAAAAGAAGTTGTGTGAGGCCTCGATTCTATCCTTACCCGAAGGATCGGAAGACTTTGTGGTGTATAGCGATGCTTCCAAAATGGGTTTGGGTTGCGTATTGATGCAAAGAGGAAAAGTGATCGCGTACGCGTCGAGGCAACTTAAGGAGCACGAAAAGAATTACCCCACTCACGATTTGGAACTCGCGGCGGTAGTGTTCGCCTTGAAGTTGTGGCGACATTATCTTTACGACACCAAGTGTACGTTGTATACGGACCATAAGAGTTTGAAATATGTCTTCGACCAAAAAGAATTGAATATGAGACAGCGAAGGTGGTTGGAATTATTAAAAGACTACGACTGTGAGTTACTCTATCACCCGGGTAAGGCTAATGTGGTTGCCGATGCCTTAAGCCGGAAAGAGTATAGTGGAAGCCTCCGGGCGAGTCTCTCAAGGATTGAGCTAGTGTCGAGTCTTATGGAGAAAATCAAGATGGCACAAGTCGAGGCGTTGTTGGAGGAAAACCTCAAAGAGGAAGGGATGATTAAGCGAAGGTTACTCTTAACGGAAGATAGTCGCGGTATCAAACTGTTCAATGGACGTGTATGGGTACCCAAGATTAGAGGAAACCGAGAGCTACTTTTGGATGAAGCTCATAAGTCCAAGTACTCCATACATCCGGGAAGCACTAAAATGTATAGATACTTAAAGTTACACTATTGGTGGCCGATTATGAAGTTAGATGTGGCTCGTTGTGTGGAAAAGTGCGTAACTTGTTCGCTAGTAAAGGCCGAACATCAACGACCGTATGGGAGCCTACAATCGTTGGAAATTCCCGAGTGGAAATGGGAAAAGATCACCATGGATTTTGTGACCAATTTACCAAGGATGGCTAAGGGCAACGACACCATTTGGGTGATAGTAGATCGTCTAACCAAGAGTGCTCATTTCCTAGCTATGCGGGAAGCTTCACAAATGGACAAATTGGCAAAATTATACATCGATGAGGTTGTTTCAAGGCATGGTGTACCCGTGTCAATAGTCTCCGACTGTGATAGCCGGTTTACCTCTAGGTTTTGGTAGTCCTTGCAAGAAGAATTGGGTACAACAGTGAATATGAGCACGGCATACCATCCGCAAACGGATGGGCAAAGTGAAAGAACAATACAAACCTTGGAGGACATGTTAAGATCGTGTGTGATTCATTTTGGTGGTAATTGGGATACTCACCTACCTTTGGTGGAGTTCGCCTACAACAACAGTTATCACTCTAGCTTAAAAGCAGCGCCATTTGAGGCATTGTATGGGAGAAAGTGTAGAACTCCTGTGTGTTGGCTAGAGGCGGGAGAGAAACAATTTTCCGGACCAGAAATTGTGCAAGAAACGGCCGATAAGGTCAAGATCATTAGAGAACACTTGAAAGCAGCACAAGACCGACAGAAGAGCTATGCCGATAAGAAAAGACGACCGATGGAGTTCCAAGTAGGAGATCGAGTGATGTTGAAGGTATCCCCTTGGAAAAGTTTAATTCGTTTTGGAAAGCGCGGGAAGTTGAGTCCCCGTTTCCTTGGACCGTTCACTATAACCAAACGGATTGGACTTCAAGCTTATCAATTGGAGCTACCGCCGGAAATGAACGGAATACACAACACATTCCATGTGTGTTATCTCCGTAAGTGTTTAGCGGAAGAGGAAAGTGTTATTCCACTCTTGGAAATAAGAGTGGATGAGAACAAACGATGTGTGGAAGAACCCGGCGCAATTTTAGAAAGAAAGTCAAAGAAGCTTAGGCACAAAGAAGTCACAATGGTCAAAGTGCAATGGAAGCACCATCGGGGTGCCAACGTGACTGTGGGAATCGGAGGAGGACATGAAGCGATGTTATCCTCACTTATTTGTGTAGCTAGGATTTCGAGGACGAAATCGCTTCCAAGTTGGGGAGGATTGTAACGCCCGAATTTTCGAGAAGTACTTTTAATACCATAATTGTGATTTACTCATACAAAAATCATTGGATCTAGTAAGGAACAAGCTACTTTTCATCCAGATCAGACCATAGCAGCTCGGGAAAGAGGACCGAAAAATTTAAGTTTCGGTACATTTCTGGCTAAGGTGACATGCTAAAGTGACACATGGTCACTTTCGCTGGTCACTTTCGCTGGTCACTTTCGCTAGAATTTCCCCTCCGAACTTTCGGTACATTTCTGGCTAAAGTGACACCTGGTCACTTTCGCTGGAAGCCCCCTAACTCTCGGTACATTTCTAGCTACAGTGACATGCTAAAGTGACACTTGGTCACTTTCGCTGGTCACTTTAGCCGTCGGGCCCCAGTCCTTAAATTCGACTTAAAACGACCATTTCACCACTTTTCTGATTAGAGGCCTTCTTGAATGCGATTTTCACAGCTCCCTTAGGTAAGGTTTCACCCTCAATCATCTCTCTTCATTTACTACATCTATGAGATCCTTAAGTGGTCATTTATTGCAAATCTAGGGCTAGCATTTGGTAAGAAGCTTCTCTAGAGTTCAAGCTCCAACTCTCTCAACCATCATCCTCACTCTAGGGTTTTAGTTTTCTTTGAAAACTACCAAGGTGAGTTCATCCTTGTACTTAATCTTATACATGTTAAATAACTCGTATTAACACTTTTAAAACACTTTCTTAGTTCACATTTTAAAATATGGTTGAGTTTTGACCCAAATCTTATTTAGAGAGATTTAGGGGGTTTTACTTGGATAGATTTGTTGCAAGGAGAAATGGTGACCATATCTTGTCTCCTTGTGGGTTACTTGATCTTAACTTGGGGTTTCTCCAAATTTACAAGATTTCACTTTATGGAGTAAAAACTAGGGTTTTGGCATTTTGATGGGTTTTGACAAAACACTTGGAAAGAACTGTTATGTGGTAAAAGTGGTGTTTGGGAAAATTATGTGGAATAATGATACATTATGGGAAAACTTGGATATATATATATATATATATATATAAGTATGTATATGTATAAGACACTGTTTGTTAAGTAATGTTGAGTGTAATGGATCCATAGGCACTAGAGTTATTATGTCCGATGATGAAACGCTAGTTTTCCACATTGAGGCTCGGTTAGGCATCGACGGTATGGTATAAGTCCTACGTGCTATTACGTTCTTGGACGTTGGTACTTTATGGGTGGTGGTTGTAAGTAACCTCACTCTACATTCAATATGTGGTATATTGTGTATTTGGCTTTACTAACATATCAAGTGGCTTACTACCGTGTTTCGTCACTTGTGTTGGTAAGCGGGACTCCCCCGTCAACCCAAAAAGGTATTTGTATAATTGAAATGCACGTTTATAAATGTAGTATCCTTTGATTGTCAATTATAAATAAAAGACTATTATTTATCAAATCTTATTGTTTGTTCTCACTAGGCTTTGGCCTAACACTTCTTCTTTAAATGACGTGTATAACAGGTCATTCTAGGGGTGGGGCTCCTCGGGCTTGAGAGTAGAGTCTAGAAGTGACGGTAGCATTTTTGGATGGACATATAGGCGAACTTTTGATGTATAGCTTGATATACTTTTGAGAGCGAGATAGGAACACCCGTTTATAATCTGAACTTTGCTAAGTCTAGATTAGTAGGTTGTTGGGTTTATCCCGTTCAGTTATTTGTAATGTAAACGCCATATTATTACTTCCTCTTTTGGGTGATTGGTCTATGTCATTTAGTTTATTTCCGCAATTATTCAGGTTTAAATTTACTCTAAATTTTAGGGTGTTACAACTCCCTTTTACTCCCTCATCGCCTATTAATCTTCCATCTCCTCTCGACGACGACCTACCATCATAAGATTTCTGTAACACCCGGAAAATTCAGAAATAAAAGGTCAATCTTTAAATCGTTGACCTCTCGTATTTTAGACTTAGGCTATAGAATTATCTCGTTCTTCCTTCAAGTGAGGGGGCAAGCGTGCGGACAAGATCCGGGTCAAATTTGGGTTCTAGCCACCCCAAGCGACAATGCCCGGGGAGAGTGCCACTGGGCACAATCGCAGGGTAAATTCGCGGCCTTGTAATAGCCCGCGGTACACTCTTAGCTAGAGTTCCCGACGAAAGTGATATGGGTCGGAATCGTAGGGCATACTCGCGGACCAAGTTCATCATTCGGTACATTTCACACGAAAGTGCCGGCAAGAGTGACACATGTCACAATCACCGAGCACAATCTCTGGGTCGGCCCAGCGTATAAAAACCCACTTCAGTCAGTATTTTTAGGCAGAATGTCATTTGGGGTTGTTTCAAGTGCGATTTTTCCCTGATTCTTGGTAAGGGTTCCAACCCTTCTCTCCCTCCTAGTTTACTCCATCTAAATGGTTGTTGATGATCATTGATCCTCTCCTTTAGGGCTTGGTTTGGCAAGGAAGATCATAGGAACACTTCTCTCTCTCAAGGAACCTTCATCCATCTTTCTAGAGTTCTAATAAAACTTTAGGTTTTCTACAAAACCTAACAAAGTGAGTTCATTGTCATTTAAAAAACTTTATACATGTCAAAACCACTCTTTTAAACCCATAATCATCTCCTTGTTTACATTTCCATTTTATACATGATTTGACCTAAAATTTGGTTTAAGGTAAAATTTTGTGCTTTAAGGCAAGTGCTATAATGCACAGTGCGCCAAGGCACATAGTGTAAAATATGATTTTGTGCTTATAGGCACGGTGTGGAGAGTAACAAACCAAGATACATTGATACATGTTTTATATTATTGATTTTATAATATCATGTACAAACTGATAGAGATTATCTTACTAGACCAATTAGTTTAACCCTTATTGTTTTAAAAAATATGTATTCCAGGCAGGGCAAGAGTGGAAGACAAATGGAAAGCAAAGGTGTAGATTTGTGCATGGATCTGTTTTGTTGTGCTCTGAAGATGTTACCTGTTTTGTCTGTCAAGTTAAACCTTGTGTACTTGAAGATATTTGTAGTAATGCTAGTTTTAAAGTTATGGTTATGTAAAACAAAAAGTTTGTACTGGTTTTGATGTAATAATTGTATAGTTTTAATTATAGCAAGAGACTTATGTGAAGACCCTATATGGTTGTAATATGAACTACATGTTACTTGTTATATGAAAAGGGTGGGTTGTTAAAACAACTCTATTAATTACAACTTGCAAGAAGAAATAATATCTAAAAGCGTTTAAATAATGTTTTTGGAACTTTCTTTAATGAAACAAAGAAAAGCACAATTAATCACACCAACAACTTGATCATTAGAAAATGATTATAACTACTTTCATGAGAACATCTCCAACAACTTCTTTAAATCGGAGAAAATAAAGATTGTGGACAATTTTTTTGTTCCAACAGCTTCTTCAAAACTTTTTGAAAAAAGAGACAATAGGAGAGAGTGTGTAATTTTCTCCAAATTTGGAGATATCTTAAAAATAGTTACCAAAAGAAATAAATAATATTTAATTATATCTCACCAATAAGAAACTTGGAAATGAAAGGTTTAGATGAGAAAAATAATATTTTATTAAATATATAAAATATTTTAATAATATAATTAATGATTTATTTATAAACAAGAAATCTGTTGAGGAGATGTTTGTAATTTTTTCTAAAGATTTTAACTTTTGGATCTCTTAAAAATTTTAAATAATCGGTTAGAGATGCTCTAAAAAAACAAATCTCGACAATTTATTTGCATTGAAAATCGTGTTTTATTAGTTGGCCTTTTAAAACATCTCTATAATAGATTATTTAAAGGGGCTGCTAAATGCACCCTAAAATTACTTAATGCACCCTTAAAATAAGTTTTTAATTGCTAAAAATTTCGAACCAATCATTACTTTATTTAAATAATATATATATATATATATATATAATATTTATTTATATTATTATTTATTTGTTTTATATATATATATATATATTAGAAATATAAATATATATATATATATATATATATATATATATATTTGACATATATTTATATTATTATTTATTTGTTTTACATATATATATATATATTAGAAATATAAATATATATATATATTAGAAATATAAATATAAATATATATATATATATATCGTAATATATATATTACTATCCGACAAAATTGTGATTTTTATTTGAATTTTACATTTTCACCCCTATACTTATTTACTTACTTTGCTTTATACCCTTAACTTTCATAATTTAAATTTACATTTAACACATATAATCGTTTATTAACTAAAATACGTTAAAAAAATACGTTTTAATTTTAACAAGTTACACCATTATAATCGTCTATTCGATACGATCGAAATGAGCCTAATATTGAATTTTTTTGATTTATATATTTTAGGGAAATTAATTAAAAAGCCAAAAGTTTGACCATCTCTTACCGAAATACCATAATTTTTTTCCATTTTGCAAAAATGTCATAATCCCCCGCGATATACTCTTAATCATCCCGCGATCGCAAATTACTTTATGAATTTTAAATATAAAAAATATTTTTATTTAGTTTATATGATATATATTAAGATATATAAATCCAAAAAAATTTAAGATTGGGCTCATTTCAAACGTATCGAAGAGACGATTATAATGGTGTAACTTGTTAAAATTAAAACATATTTTTTAACATGTTTTAGTTAATAAACGATTATATGTGTTAAATGTAAAATTTAAATTATGAAAGTAAAAGGTATAAAGTAAACTAAATAAATAAGCATAGGGGTTGAAAGTGTAAATATCAATTTATTATTAGATTTTTGTCGGGCGTCTTTTATCTCCCGATTCATTTCTTTTCTCTCATAGTTCTTCTTCTTTTCTCTTCTGATTCATTTTCTTTTCTCTCATACTTCTTCTTTTCTCTCATACTTCTTCCTCTTTTCTCTCTTGATTCATCTTCTTCTTTTATCTCCTTAAAAACCTCGACTGAAATTCTTCCAACATCTGTAAGTTACTTCTTGATTTATTACTTTTCTTTTCGTTTTACAGTTTACAAATGTGAGTTGGCCTCAAAACTTCAAGATTCTCATCTTCACTTTAATTTCCAGTTGATGCTAATTTTGTGTTAATTACTAGTTTATTCTTCTAAGATAGGTACATTTTATTTTTAAACATAATATCAGTATTATCGAAGTACATTTATGATAAACTATCGATCAAATTATTCATGTTACTATTCATGTCACTATTCATATCACTATTCATGTCACTATTCATATCACTATTTATGTTTTATTATTCAGATCGACATTCGAATTTACTGGTATAAGATTTATAAAATGGCTAATTGGGGAGAAGATTTTTCAGCGTATCACAATTCAAACAATGAGGTATTTCGTCGAATATATATATATATATATATATATATATATATATATATATATATATATATATATATATATATATTTCTCTTTGTGTATGTGTGTATATATATGATATTATTTCTTAGGGTTTATGTTTTGTGTAGGATAACAATGTCCATCCAAACAATTCATCTGGAGCTTATAGAAACCCTCATCCAGGAGCATTTTATACCGAGGAAGATAAAAGAGATAACGAATGCATCAAAAACATGGGTTCGAGAACCTGCTGTTAACAAGACTACTCGTGGACGTCCCTCGTTAAAGGATAAACTTTTCAGAAAACCTCATGTTGACCCGTCTTTTACAGCTCATGTTGAACCGTCTTTTACAGCTCATGGTGAACCGTCTTTTACACTTTCAACCCCTATACTTATTTATTTATTTTCCTTTATACCTTTTACTTTCATAATTTAAATTTTACATTTAACGTTGAACCGTCTTTTACAGCTCATGGTGAACCGTCTTTTACACCTCAAGGACCCCTTACACGTAGTTATTCGAACGCATCAACATTTGTTGACCCGTCTTTTACAGCTCATGGTGAACCGTCTTTTACACTTTCAACCCCTATACTTTTTATTTATTTTACTTTATACCTTTTACTTTCATAATTTAAATTTTACATTTAACGTTGAACCGTCTTTTACAGCTCATGGTGAACCGTCCTTTACGACTCAAGGACCCCTTAGACGTAGTTCTTCGAACGCATCAACATTTGTGGGAAAGAATTATAATGTACATCCATACGTTAATCAATTTCCAGAAATGTTTCACCGTTACATCACACATGTACATGATGTGATAGGGGATGGAAATTGTGGATTCCGAGCAATAGCTGTATGGCTGGGTCTTCATGAAGATGCATGGCCCACAATTCGGTTTCAATTGATGGAAGAGTTGGACGCATACAAGGCAGAATACCTCGACATGTTTGGAAGTGAACATTGGAATACAACTTATAACACTTTAAACTTCTTTCGAACAGATCAAGGTGCACCATTTGACCACTGGATGACAATACCTGAAATACCCGTCTTGATTGCTTGCAAATATAATGTGATATTACACGTTATGTCGTCAGGTTGTCAGACGTACTTACCGCTTAGATCTACTCCGCCGGCGTGGTATCAACATGTTGTTTATACAATTGGGTATGTCAATGGTAACCATTATGTGAAACTAGTTTTAGCAGAAGGATACCCGTTTCCTACCATTTCATCAACTTTCTTCCGTTACAGTTATCCGTGTGCTGCTGCATGGGCTACCCCGTATAAAGATTGAATACAGAAGTACAATCGTCTTTTACGTGTTAATTGTACTACAGATAATGTTATTTTAGAATAAGTAAAAATGTAATAAACAATATGTTATGCTTTATTTATATGTAAAATCTCAATGTTTACTTTTTATTTTTCTAATTATTTTAGTTTATGTATGTTGATATGAGAAAGATGTAACATAAAAATGAAAGAAGAAGAGATAAAGTAAATTAAATAACTAATTATAATGGTATAAAATGTAATTTAAAAATAAAAAATTATTTTTAAAAGAGTATATTAGATAAATATAGATAAGAACGTAAAATGTAAAAAAAAATAACTATATATATATATATTTCTAATATATATATATATATATATATAACAAAATAATAATAATAATAATAATATATATATATATTTAAACAAAAAGAATAACAAAATATATATATATATATATATATATAAACATATAAAACAAATAAATAATATATATCAAATAATATATATATATATATATATCTTATTATATTATATATATATATTATTTAAATCAATATTATATATATATATTATTATTTAAATTAATATTATATATATGTATATTATTATTTAAATAAAAAATGATTGGATCAAATGATTGGCACGGAAAAAAAACTTTAAGGGTTCATTTAGTAAAATTTAGGGTGTATTTAGCCTCACCCTATTTAAATTAAAAAAACTGAAGATTTTGAGGATGTTTTTACTACAATCTAAATTACTTTGTATTGAAAAAGCTACAAGAATAAATTATGTCATCTATATGATCACTTCTACAAACACAAAATAAAAAGTAAAAATAAAATATATTACAATTAGCATATATGATGAGCAATGGATGATAACAGTATTCACGTCTATCTTGTTAGTGACATTGCAAGATGATATGGCTTCTTATGTGGATAGCAAGTGCCTTCAAGATACTTTTATCTTGCTAAATTAGCAAGGTCTTACAAGATATGAAACTCATTAAATTTAATAAATTAATACTACTACTTTTATAATATTGGTTTATTATATATTTTTGTTTTATTAGTTTATTACACTATATTACAATATTAATATTGGAAGTGGGGACAACTTTAGAAAAAAATTTGGTCTTACATTAAACTAACGTTACACTTTAGAAAGAACTTTGATCTTGAACTGATGGTATAAGATTCCATTGCAAGTTCACTATGTATAAAAAAAAGCCTCATCATCATAGCAACAATTATACCATATTGATATAATTATTTGCGAAGTAATTTACCAAACCGAAAGATATCCCATCAAACACTGTTTTGATAACAAAGACAAAGATGACAAAACTAAAAACCAAAAATGAATGATAAGAGCATTTACAATGTTGACTTTTTAATATAAGGTTTTTTTAAAAATAATTGAAATGCCAATTTTTCTAACTCATGTTACAAATATACCCACTCCCTCTCTCTTTCACGAAATTACCCAAAAAAATCGTGAAACCCATCGCGATCGAGAAGTCCTTCATCAGCCACCCAGAATTTTACACTTTTGGTCTCTGGATCGTGAAAAGTAGGCTCGCGATCACGAACATGGTCCTGAAGTTTGTAAAATTACAAGTTTGGTCCCTCTCTCGTGAAATAGGTTCGTGATCGCGAACCTAGCAATTCCGGAAAATTACACTTTTGGTCCCTGTTCGTGAAACAAAAATTGTTTTTCAAGTTTTATGTGTTTCTCATGTGTTTTTGCATGCCTTTTACGAAATGTACTGTTTTTTTTCCACAATTTGTCTAATAATTGTACTATTTTCATTCAATTTTATGGTTGCAATTCATTTATTCCATCCATCTTTCATCTATAAAGACCATATAAACTCTAATCATTCATCACATCCATTGTTCTTGCTTTCTTTGTTCATCATATCCATTTTTTCTTTCTGAGATTCATCTGAAAAAATGAGTTCAGCTGTTGAAAAAGTTAAACTATTTTTTTGTTGCGGTGGTGAATGGGTGCAAGATAACAATGGGTGGGATTTTGCTTATTCTGCTAAGCATGGTGTAAAATTGCCAGCAAACATTACACATCGGAAGTTTCTTGGTCATGCCATGCAAAAATGTGGAATCGGACGTTCTGATGTTGGTGTAACCAAGTTAGTGTACAAGAATGATGGCTCAATCTTTGAGTTAACCGACGATGCAGATGTTTCTGGTTTTATGCAATTTGCATCCCAGTCAGATTGACCTCCAACACCGTTGATCCAAACTCTTTTAGTGATTTGATGATGACCCTTAGAATAACTTAGTGAAAATTACAAATAGCATTTGTATGTATTAAAGTTTCACCATCAACAATAATATACTAAGCATGTTCAGTTGATAGTACTCAATGTTTTAACTTCATAAACTCAGCGATGAATGTCCATCAGTGATAACCTGAGTCTGTTCACTTATCACTGATGATCGCTGATAGTTTCATATGTAAGCAACGTTGTTTGTAATCCCTGAAGACAAGTTTCGCGACAAAGAGTTCATTGCTGACATCAAAGACAAAGCTGATGAACAAGTGACAAGTCTACTAATGATCTGATGCGGACATCAGTGAAACCAAGACAAGTCCACACGCACGACATTTCAAGAAGAAGACTTCAGCGATAGCTGACTTACATAAACTCTTCTATGATGGAAGACCTACTCAGCGATCGCTGATCATAAAGCTTCTACTTCAAGAAATGTTTGTCTTATCTACTTGCACACTCCGTTTGATTTGTCAGAAGAGACATGCCTTTGTCCAAGATCGTACAACCACTCTGCTACTACACTGTTCACCATACGACCCAAAGCATGTTGTGCAAAAAGTCAGAAGCATGCACCCAACCATATGATGACACGTGTAAAGTCCTCCTGCCATGCATTTAATGCATCATGTATAAATAGGAGGAATGCCCCTTCAGTTTGAAGGTGGTCTCTCCCTCATCTACTTAGTGCTTAGAAAAATATTTCGTATTTTTCTGTACTTCCTTTTCTCTCTATTTCCTGTGCAAGAACACTTAGTGATTCTCAAGTTTGTTTAGATTAGGTTCTACTTAATCTTATTCCACAACAAACTGTAAATTGTATTTGGATTTATCAATAAACAATTTTAAAAACCAAAATCTTGTGTTTGTATTCAACCCCCCTTCTACAAACTATTTACTTGTATAACCCCTTCGGGACCAACAAGTGTTATAAGAGCAGAAAACACAAACACAAGATCTTGCTTATACTAATCTCTTCCTTGCTATTCTCCAAATGGCACAAAACACAAACACAAACTATATTGATAATGGTTCACTTGCAAAACCTCCTCGATTTAGTAGAGATAACTTTAATCTCTGGAAAAATCGAATGATACTTTTCCTAGAAGGTGTAGATCCCACTATGCCTCACTACGTGGAAAATGGACCCTATATCCCCTACATTCTTTCTCCTGCTATTGCGGCCACTGCTACCACTCCAGTCATTCCTGAAAGACAACTCATCAAAGATGTCTCTTAATGGACTGAAGATGATAAGAAAAAGGTAGCCATTGATACTAAGGCCAGATCAATCATATCTATGGCTCTACCTGATGAGGTCTATCATTCTGTCATGAACCTCAGATCCTCCAAATCCATGTGGGACACAATCTGTGTTCAATATGAAGGTACATTTGATGTACAAGAGTCCAGAAAGATAAATCTGGTAAAACAATATGAATGCTTCATTTGTGGTAAGAATGAAACTTTATCTGAAGTACACCAACGTTTTAACTGTTTAATTATTGATCTAAAAACTGTTGGTAAGACCTACTCTAACTCTGAGATTCTGACAAAATTCTTGGAATGTCTTCCTGAAAGTTGGGACAATTATACCATGTGTCTTAAACTATCTAAGGATCTCAAATATATGACCTTAAGCACTCTTTTTGCCACTATGCTCAATCATGAGAAATCTTGTTAGCTTAGAAGAATCTTGTAAAAGATTCAAAAAGTAGTAGAAGCACTAGATCAAACTCTCCCTTACACATGCACTTTTTATTTGTTTCCTTTGACATTATTTATTTTGATTTCTTTTCAATCATAAAAATGATGAAAGAGAATAGATACATGACTTCGATATTTGGGCAAAAAGTTGATTACTGGCAACCCTAACCGGCCCCACATGGATCCCGTCTCCAAAGACACCAATGTGATGGGGCATTTTTTGACTCGCTCAGTTGATGAGGCTAGTGGGAGGATTGTGTTGAAGATTGTTGGCTAAAATGAAAGAAAATATAATTTTGAAAGGGTTGTCCCACATCGGTGGAGAAATGAAAGGTGAGGGGGATTCGAAGCCTATAAAAGAGAGTCCAAGGCCTAGGTTTCACATCGTCCTAATAAAATACACTTTTAAGTATTTTATTCTTTCTTTCTTGTTTTAGAGAGTAGAAAGGTGTGAGTTAAATCTTTGAGAGTGTGGTATTATTGGGTGAGGCTTGAGAGATTAAAGTTGTGTGATTGTAACAATTTTTCACATAGTGGATTTTTCTCTCTAGATACCCGTGGTTTTTCTCCGGTTTTGAGTTTTCCACGTAAGTTCTTGTCTTCTTTTTTCCTCTATAATTGTTCATTGTTTCTTCTTCATTTCTCTACTATTGTTCGTTGCTTAGGTTGTTGGGAAACCCTGAGCCAATTTCCCAACAAGTGGTATCAGAGTCAGGTTGGAGGTTGTCTTAGTTAGAGCGTGCTTAGTATGCTCAGTGGTTACAGCTTTGTCTGATCTTCCACATCAGAATAGAATTATCTCTTGGTCGTATTGGAGGAGGTCTCAGGTTAGAGGGTTCCTAGTATGATCTATGGTTGCGGCCTTGTTTGACCTTCCACATCAGAAAAGAATTTCTCCTGGTTACTTTGTGTATGATAGAATTGTGTATGGCGGGAGTACGTGCATAATAGAAAACCTTTCTTAAGTGTGCTACTCATAGGCTATAAGCACTTTTCTAGTATACAATATTTTTTTGAGACGTTGATACGATGTCAAAGTTTTAAAGTCCAATGAGATTCGATGTAGAGAAGTTTGACGGAAGGATCAACTTTGGCTTATGGCAAGTTTAAGTCAAGGATGTGTTGATACAATCCGGGTTGCATAAGACGTCGAGAGGAAAACCAGTTTCCAGCAGTGAATCAAGCGGTACCAGTAAAAGAAAGGAAGAATGGGATGATTTGGATTTGAGGGCGGCAAGTACTATTTGTTTGTGTCTAGCAAAGAATGTTCTTGCAAATGTGCATGGGATATCAACGGCCAAGGAGCTTTGGGAGAAGCATGAGCAGTTGTACCAGGGCAAATGCATCTCAAATCGACTGTATCTTAAGGAACAATTTCATACTCTATGTATGGATGGAGGTACAAAAATTTCACATCATCTTAGTATTCTTAACAATGTCTCTTAACAATGTCGTTTCAGAACTGGAGGCCATCGGAGTTGAGGTAGAAGATGAAGATAAAGCATTGAGGCTCATATTATCTTTACCATCTTCCTATGAGCACATGAAACCTATTTTGATGTATGGGAAAGAGACCCTGAAGTTTGTAGATGTTACTAGCAAACTCCTATCAGAGGAGAAAAGATTGGAAGGTAGCCATATGACTTCATCAGAAGGTACGGTTTTTGTGACTAGGCGAAGAAGAACTCCGAGAAGAATCTAATATGATAGAAGTGTGGACAGTCTGGGCATGTCAAAAGCAACTGTCCATGTGGAGTGGGTTCGGCGAAAGACTCCAATTCAACGCTAACAATGTCTCCATTCTCATGGGAGACGATGATTTTTGTTGAGATATGGGAGAATACATCCTCACGGTATGTCCGCTTTACCATGGAAAAAGGATGTGTTTGGGTTAGCGGTTCCACATATTTACACATGTGCATTGGTTTGGCATGGATGCAAGGTGTGTGGTTGGGATTATGTCGATGGCTGATGAACTTCCGGGTAAACAAAACGAAGAAGTTGCACCATAAAATTTTCAGCAAGTTTTTCGACATGCGTCGAGGTAAAAATTCTTAGAATGGATTATTCTGAGTGTTGTTACTCCTTTATGGTGGAGTATGACAGTTCTCTGATTTGCGAATTATGATTGTCGGTATAGACAATAGTTGTCGTTGTTGCAGGGAAGATTTTGTTTTATTTAGCCAAGTTGGAGTTTGTTGAAGATTGTTTGGCAAAAATAAAAGAAAATATAATTTTGAAAGGATTGTCCCACATCGGTGGAGCAATGAAAGGTTAGAGGGATTCCAAACCTATAAAAATGGGTCCAAGGCCTATGTTACAAATCGTCCCAATAAAATACACTTTAAGTATTTAATTATTTCTTTCTTGTTCTCTTGTTTTAGAGTAGAAATGTGTGAGTTAAATCTTTAAAAATGTAGGTATTATTGGGTGAGGCTTGAGAGATTAAAGTTGTGTGATTGTTACAAATTTTCACATAGTGGATTTTTCTCTCTGGAGGCCCGTGGTTTTTCTACGGTTTTGGAGTTTTCCACGTAAGTTCTTGTCTTTTTTCCCTCTATAATTGTCCATTGCTTCTTCTTCTTTTCTCAACAATTGTTCATTGCTTGGGTTGTTGGGAAACCCTGAGGCCAATTTCCCAATAGATTGAACCCTGGATATGTCTTGTATTTAAGCAAAATGGCCTCTCCCCTTTGCCAACTGAGCTACATGCCAAATATAACAGAGAGGTGAATTACTTCTTTAATTAACGATCGTACATGACACTTTCTATAAAAAAAACATTTGAAAATTTTAAAAAAAACCCTATATTTGAATTCAATATTGGGAATGCTATATATTTGAATTATTATTAAGGGAAGATAATTTTAATTTCAAGTCTAACACCACCACCTCTTTAGATTATATTTTGGGGTGGTTGGCAATCAATCTATATCTATATCTATCTTTATATATATTAAAGGAGAATTCATGGTTGATGAGGTGTCATCATGAGAATCAAGTATTCATCAAATGGTGAATTGTGGTTGATTCTTCATTGTCCCACATTGGTGACAAAAGTGAAAAGTTGGAAGTGTGAGTGGCTATATAAAGGATAAGATATGGCTTGAAGGTTCATACAAAATTTGATCCATTTTTAGGTTAAATAGTTATTTTTTATTTACATGACAAAACATTTCATGTAATAGTTAAACATTTCATATCTTCTTTATCTTTATATATATAAAAGGAGAATCCATGGTTAATGAGGTGACATCATGAGAATCAAGTATTCATCAAATGGTGAATTGTGGTTGATTCTTCATTGTCCCACATTGGTGACAAAAATGAAAAGTTGGAAGTGTGAGTGGCTATATAAAGGATAAGATATGGCTTGAAGGTTCATACAAAATTTGATCCATTTTGGGGTTAAATAGTTATTTTTTATTTACATGACAAAACATTTCATGTAATAGTTAAACATTTCATATAATAGTTAAACATTTTATATCCTTAAAGGAAAATCCAAGAGTAATGAGGTGGCATCATGAGAATCAAGTATTCATCAAATAGTGAATTGTGGTTGATTCGTCATTGTCTCACATTGGTGACAAAAGTGAAAAGTTGAAAGTGTGAGTGACTATATAAAGAATAAGATATGGATTGAAGGTTCATACAAAATTTGATCCATTTTTTGGATTAAATAGTTATTTGTTATTTACATGACAAAACATTTCATGTAATAGTTAAACATTTCATATCTTTAAATAGATAAAAGAAAAACCTAAAAGATACGAGTTAGCACCATGAGAGTTGAGTATCAAATAGTGGATTGTAGTTTAGTTGTAGTTATCCCACGTTGGTAAGAAGTTGAAACATTGGAATAAAGATGTTGTATAAAAAAGATGGATGTGATGACATTATGTCAAACCATAAGATTTTAGTATTCTCAAATAGTGAATTGTGATATATTAGAAAATGAGAGTGTATTAATAGGAGAAGGTGTCATTGAAAATTAAAAAGAGATTAGTGATTGTTAAAACGAAGTTTGTTTACAAACACAATTAAACAATCAATAAGGTACGACCTAAAAGCCATAAGATTTTAGAATTCTCAAATATTGAATAAAACAATCTATCTATATATAAGAAATAACCAAAATAATTTGAGGTACCATTGTGAAACGTCTTTTGACTAATACCTCAACATATATTTTACAAAAGATAACATAAATATTTATATAACATATATATATATATAGAAATAGAAAAATATTTACATTTTCTATCTTTCTTTATTTATATGTATAAAAGAAATAACCAAGGGTATTTGAAGTGACATTGTAAGATTTTTTATTCTTAAATCTTGCATTGTATTATTTTAGTCATTCCACGTTGATGAGGGAATACTAGATTGGAGAATGAAATGGGCTACAAGAAATGATGAAGGAAAGTTGTATATAAATTTGAAATGAGTTTGGTAATCTCACACTGATAAGAAGATTAACATTTTTATGAAACATGTTAACATATATTGACAACAAGAGAGGGATACATGTTTAATTTGTGGAAACTCATAGAGTTCACTAAGTTTAGTCAAACCCTTTTTGGGAAAAAAAAAATTCTTCAAACTATTCGTAACAACAATATGATTGGTGTGTCATTTGAGTTCTAAACAATATAACAACAAAATTATTACCAATAAATCTCAATTTATTCGTAACAACAAATGGTAATCAATAGATGAAAATGAACCACTTATGGAATTGCATTTTTCGTTTTAAATCGTATCTCATTAGTATTAACCGATGAATTATCTTTTATCTTAATGCGATTAAGTAATTCCTTAAAATATTACTCGCTACCGCGCAACGCGCGGGGCCCACACTAGTATCTATATAAAAGTAGGATGTTGGATGTCCTATGTGGCAGCTCTAAACTTCCAGTATTCTACCATTACTGCTTTCTTATTTTTCTAAGTTTTTTATTTTTTTTTAATATGTAAAATAAATATTGATTGTCCTTACACCTATCAACTTCCTCACCATCGCCTTCTCAAATTTAAAATCGCTGCACATATCCACTTCTATTTTCTCTCACCAGCGTCTCCTCATTTCAATTTCAATCGGCGCACATATCCATTTCAATCGGTGCAGGTTAGACCTCTCACATCGATTTCAATAATCAATGTAGGTTATACGGATTTCAATTTTTCACCAGCGTCTCCTCATATCGATTTCAATCAGGTTAGACCGATTTCAATTTTTTCTCACCAGCCTTCCTCAAATCGATTTCAATCAGCGCACATATCTATTTCAATCGGTGCATGTTATACCGATTTTACATCAACTCAAGCATTTTTGCCCTTACCCATTTCAAGAAGATCAGCAATTTTGATATTTGTATAACAACCCAAACAAAAATAAACATGTCAAATCATAAATATTAGGTTATCCCAAAACGGGTCCCAAAATTTCTTACATCAATTCAAAATCTGGTTGGCGGAATCAACCTACACAACTGAGAAATAACTAAATGACTACAGTGTTACTATGAAGTCAAGCCTTCCTGCTACGCCCTGCTCACTTGCCAGAGCCTTTCACTACCTGCTTTCCTGAAAGGTTTTTAATTTAAAAGAAAGAGAGGGTTAGACCATGAGGTCTAGTGAGTCCCTCAAACAGTTATCAAAGCATTTAAACAGAATACCATTTCAGTATAAATCGTTCATAAAACAGTTTAGATTAAATCGTTTCGGATATAAATCCGCCCCTCATAAATTGACACCCTGAAGTCACCCTAAGGTGACAACGAGTCAGTCTCATGCTGCCTTGCAGGGTCACACCGCCCTTGGCATAAACGGGAACACCCTCCCGGCACGAGCTGGCGGGCCACTTCCCGACTTAGTCAATTTACATCAAAATCAATGTATGCATACATCCCACATAAATTTTCAAACATCAATTCATGCAATTAAAGCATAAGCATAAAGCATGGCATTTCTCATCATATATCCGCTTTAGAAAAACATATTAAAAACCACACGTTTTAGTTTAGAAAACTCACCTGAGGCTCTTACTTCTCGTTCCTAAACAGTTCCAAACTTCCAAATCGACTTCCCTGAATAAACGGGCATAAAACAACAACTCAGCAAAAGTATCCGGACAACTCAGGTTTTCCGGACAACCCTACTTTTCCGGACGCTAAAGAGTCCGGACACCCACACTAACCGGACGACAACCTAGTCCGGACAACACCCTTATCCGGGTAACTACTATTCTCCGGACGATACCCCTTTCCGGGTACCGAACTTACCGGACACAATACTTTACCGGACATAACTCCTACCCGGACAACTTCCTATCCGGACAACTTCCTATCCGGACAACTTCCTATCCGGACAAACCACACGTCCGGAGACCTCCTAGTCATGAATGAATCCGGACGCCCGAGAAGGTGTCCGGACGTCGACCTGGTCCGATTTTGGGCTGAAATCCATAGGCTAAACTCGATTCTCTCGAACTAAAGATTAACAATAGCAACAACAACTATAAACTTAGCAATTAACGGGTTCTTAGCAACAATATCACAATAAGAGGCTCGATTTCTCCCTCCCACCTTCAAACTCTACTTTTTAACCAAAACTCAAAAAGGATAAACATTCTATAACCCAACCACAGATTCGAGATTAAAGGAGGTTTACCTGGTTGATTGAATGATGAAGGACCTCTTCTTCCCTCTCCAAATCCGAAATCCTTTCCTCCTTTCTTGCTTTGTCTCCTTTTCTTCCTTCTTCCTTTGTTTTCTATTCTTTCCTTCTCTTTCTTTCTTTTGATCTTCCAGCCGTCAACAACAACCAAAATCAGTAATAGCATGACTCACCTAGGGTTTTGTGCCCTTTAAGTACCTCCTCTCTTATTTACCAAATAGCCCTTCGACTTTCTTTAATATTAACTTTTAACCCAAAACGTAACTTCCTTCCATTTTGGTCCGGGTCGTTACAATTTGTTATTCCATTTACCCTAATTTCAAACCCCCAAGATTCTGTCGCAAGAGAAACCCCCAAGATTTCCACTAGCTGTTAGTCAATTAGCAATCTCTCCCTCTCTCTAATACATATATATATATATATATATATATATATATATATATATATATATACACACACACATTCTTCTTTGTTATATGGTCTTCTATGAGGTTTTTCTTTGAAAAATGGTAAATTGGTAATGGGATTTGCAATCGTATTCAAATATGAGACTTCTCTGGTCAAAATAGCATTCTTGAGAATCCAATTTTCACATGATTTTATTCTTATTAAGATTGCGGATTTTTTTTACTGTTTAATGCTTGTTGGGAACTGAAAATGAGCTAAGTATGGATAGTGCTGCTAGTCCATGATTTCTACTGCTAAGTCTACATTAATACCGCCAGAAGAAAGTTAATACTGCTGGGCAAGATTACTACTGCGTATACACGGTTAGTACTGCTAGACCTAATTACTACTGCAAGACATGGTTAGTACTGCTAGACCAAATTACTACTGCAAGACATGGTTAGTACTGCTAGACCAAATTACTACTGCAAGACATGGTTAGTACTGCTGAGCTGAGATACTACTGCTAGAAGACTGTGAAGATTAATACTGCTGACTTGATAAGTTTGGTATGCGATACTTTTGGAGACAAAGAAGGAATTGATCAAGATATGTTTAACGAAGATTCAAAAGATCAATTTACTTTTGATAGTTATCTTGTAATTACTTTTGTATAAATAGTATTGATAGATAGCTATTAGAATATAGATGATAGACGAGTAAATATACGTGTGAAATAGAATTCGATATTGATTCAAGAGAGATTTAACCTCAAGGTGTAAGAACCCTATTTCTAGAGAAGTAGAAGTCGTCTTGTTGAGCCTGTTCAACAAGATTGAGGTTTGGTTGTTAATATTGTGATTCAAAATAGTGAATACAAAATTGTGAATTTTCTGTTACATTGTTCTTGATTGTGAGAGTTAAAGTTCTTTTCCGCAGATTCTTTAATTCTGAATTCTAAGTGATTATTGTCTTGTTAAGATTCGATCCTGACAAGTGGTATCAGAGCGAGTGTTTCTTAGAATTCTACAGTCATTATGGAAAATTCTTTTGAATCAAACAGTACTCTTGTATCTAAGGTTCCCATGCTCAGACCCAATGAATTTGACATGTGGAAAATTAGAATCAAGCAGTACATTCTGCTTACTGATTATTCCATCTGGGATATCATTGAGAATGGTCCATGTGCTGAAGGAAGAGTAGGAGCAGATGGCAAAAGACCTCCTCCCAAGACAGATGCTGAAAAGAAAGTCAGACAAACAGAGATGAAGGCCTTAAGCACTCTGCTTTTGGTTATTCCTAATGAGTACCAACATCAATTCCAACACTGCACAGATGCACAGATGTTGTGGAATGCTCTGGAGAAAAGATTTACTGGCACAAAGAGCACAAAGAGAAACCAAAAGGCTATTCTCAGGCAACAATATGAGAACTTCATGTCTGCAAAGAATGAGTCTATGACTCAAACTTTTGACAGATTTAACAAGCTCTTCCACTTGAGCTGTTGGTTACCCTGCACATTAAGATAAATCAGTTAGTTTTGTTGGGAACCCAAGCCGAAGTGGTCTTGGGTCTCCCTTGCTCATCAAAGTACTTGCACTTGGTTTTGATGAGATTTTCAAATTTAGGTACTGCAGTACTGGAGTACTTTGTCAAAATTATTGGTGTAGCAGCACTAGAAGCAGTATTAACCTCAGAAGTACTAACAGTGCTAGCAGTACTATTGCTGGGAGCAACAGTATTGTTAGCAGCAGTATCAGCAGTACTAACAGAGGTAGCAGTATTAACAGAGTTAACACTGCTAGAAGCAGTATTAACAGGGTTAACACTGCTAGCAGCAGTACTATCTGAAGAAGAAGCACTAAAAGTGTTAGCAGCACTAACATTGCTAGCAGCACTAACTTTGGAATGATTACTAGCAGTATTAACACTGCTAGCAGCACCAACTTTTGAAGCAGTACTAACAGTGTTAGCAGTACTAACACTGCTAGCAGCAGTATTGTTTTTAGTGCCTTTTGGAACCCACATAGTACCACATTCCTTTTCAGTTGTTTTCTTTATGTGGCTTTTGGGTTTATCTTGTTTCTTGGCCACATTTTTCTTTGCAGGCTTCCTATAACCAGAGGATTTTTGAAAACTTCTTTGTAAACTTCTCTTTTGGTTAATAGGATTAAAGTAACAGTATTTGGCAAGATGGTTCAATTTGCCACAAATAAAGCAAGGTTTTGGTCTGTTAAACTTTTGCAGATCAACTCCTTGCCTTAGTGCCCACTGGTTATTCCAGTTCCTTTGATTTCCCCTCTGATTATCATGTTTTTGGGGCTTGTTCTCTTTAGATTTCCTGCAAGAACACTGTTTACAAGTATTAGAGTTCACAACTTTGGGCTGTGTGTAATGAACTTCCTTTCCCTTGTCAGTCCTTTTTATCTCATTGTTTTTGACACATGGACTTTCACATTCCTCATCAGATCCTACTTTGTCAGTCTCATCCTCAACAACTACTTTATCTAAAGGATCTACTTCAGTGGCTCCTTTAGGTAAGTCCTTCCTATCCTTGGTTTCTAATAGGTCTGACTTAGGAGGGATGTAGTTGTTGTTGTAGGGTGGAGGAGTGGCATTATACCCTAGGCCTGTTTTCATCTTACCATGGACTTGAGCATTTATTATTGTGTCCATGGCTTTAGATGCCTTTGAAAACTTTTCAACATCAGCTTTAACTTTTTTAAGTTCTTCTGTTAATTTCTCATTCTCCTCCCCAGACACTTTCAGCTTAATCTCATACTCATTCTTCTCCCACTTCCAATAGTTAGTATCATAGGAGTGTTGAAGTTCATTAGCTTGAAAAGCTCTAATCTGTTCCTCAAACCTTTCTACAATCCTAACATAATCTTTCACATCTTTCTCTAGCCTCTTAAGGTTATCACACATACCCTGATTGTGATCCCTATATCTTTTAACAGCATCAATGCAAGCTTGAGAACAGAGTTTAGATTGTACCTCAGTGGGAATATCAGATACTTCTGCCATAAGAGCTTGATTCTGACAGGCTTCCTCAGCTTGATCACTCCAATCAAATCCCATTCCTTGTTGAGAAACAAGGGCTTGAGAGGAGCTTCTGTTTTGGTTTCCATTTTGAGCCTGTTGATGTGATCCTCCACTTCTGCATTCTCTGGCAAAGTGTCCCATCTTGTGACACTTATAACACTCAACCTTGGACTTGTCAAAGCCTGCACCATCTTCTCTTCTCTGGGAAAAGTTGTTTCTCCCAGTCCTTTTGATGAATTTCTTCACCCTCATTGAAAAAATAGCCATCTGCCACTTGATGTCCATCTCTTCCAGATCATCAGCATTAATCTGCTCTAAATCATCATTGATTAGAGAAGAGTGAACATGACTAGAAAAGAATGCTTCTAGTACAGAATCTGTAGTCTTCTCTTGATTAGTTCCACCAGCAGCATTAACAGAACCTGCAGTATTAACAGAATCAGGGTTAGCAGCATCATCAGAGGATGAAGATAATAAAGCGGCATTATAAACAAATCCAGATGGCCTTTTCTTGGCTTCAACTTCAGCCTCAAATACTCTCAGATCATTGTAGAGGTCATCTAGCTCTTTGTCCTCCAATTGGTCATTCTGTCTGAATGAGACTGTGTACATGGTCCATTCTTCTCCCAATGATCTAAGGAACTTTCTATTGACATCATCAACATCCATGTGTACACCCACAGTAGCTAATTCTCCAATCAACTTGTTAAATCTGTCAAAAGTTTGAGGAGTTAATGCACAAAAGCTTCAAGATGAGTTCCATGGGAGAACTTACTTTCTTTCTTGGGCTTCAGGTAAAACAAAGGAAAGATGGGATTTTTATTAGCCAATCCAAGTATGTGAAAGACATCCTGGACAAGTTTGGTTTATCAGACTCAAAGCCAGCAAGCACACCAATGGAAACACATAAACAGATCACTGCAGATCTTGAGGGGGAGGATGTGGATGTCCATCATTACAGATCAATGATTGGTTCACTCATGTATCTCACAGCCTCTAGACCTGACATTATGTTTCCAGTATGTGTATGTGCCAGATTTCAGGTTTCTCCTAAGCAATCACACCTTCATGCTGTCAAGAGAATATTCAGATACTTAAAAGGGCAACCTAGATTAGGTCTCTGGTATCCTTATGAATCCTCTTTTGACTTGCTTGCATATTCAGATAGTGATTTGGGTGGAGCCAACATGGATAGGAAGTCTACTTCAGGTGGATGTCAGTTTTTGGGTACAAGACTAGTATCTTGGCAGTGTAAGAAACAAACCACAGTGTCCTTATCTACCACAGAGGCTGAGTACATAGCTGCTGCAAGCTGCTGCTCTCAGGTTCTATGGATTCAGAATCAGATGTTGGACTATGGGGTAACATTTCTTCACACTCCAATCTTCATTGATAACAACAGTGCTATTAGCATTGTTAATAATCCAGTCAAACACTCAAAAACAAAGCATATAGAGATAAGGTATCACTTTATAAGAGATTGCAATGAAAAGAAATTAATTCAGGTTGCTAAAGTTCATACAAATGACCAGTTTGCTGATCTATTCACAAAAGCTTTTGATGTGGGTAGATTCACCTTTTTGGTAACAAGTGTGGGCATGATCAACCTAGAATAAATTCATGACTTTCTGTTTATATACCTGTATTTCTTCATATATTTGGTGCCACTAACTTTCTTTCTCAGGATCCTCTGTTTCCCTCAGATTACCAAGTGCAGAAAAGTGTAAGTGTAGTTACTACTGCCTGTGCAGCGTTACTATTGCTAGTGCAGAGTTAATACTGCTAGTGCAGAGTTACTCCTGCCAGTGTTCTAGTAGTTAATACTGCTAAGTAGTTAATACTGCCCTTGCAGTTAATACTGCTAAGTAGTTAATACTGCCCTTGCAGTTAATACTGCTTTGCAGTTAATACTGCAAGTGTGGTTAATACTGCTGTGCAGTTAATACTGCTCAGTAGTTAATACTGCTAGTGCACAGTTGATACTGCTCAGCAGTTAATACTGCTTGTGTAGTTAATACTGCTCAGCGGTTAATACTGCTTGTGTAGTTAATACTGCTTTGCAGTTAATACTGCTCGGTAGTTAGTACTGCCTATGTCGTTAATACTGCTTTTGATAATCTAGGGCATATAAATACCCCTGTTTGCCCGCCAAAGTTCATAACGACTCTTCGCATTAACTTCTTCTCTCTCGTTCAAACCTAGTCTCCCCAGAATCTTTGTGTTTTTCTTTCATGAATCCTCAGGAATCATGGAGTTTGTTGATGAGCACAATGAAATAGCCATGCTTCAGAAGCCGAAACAAGCTGCGGGATTCCACGATATCGTCGATTTTCTTAAATCCTCGCACATCTCTTATGCCCTAACGGTGAGCCCAACCATCTATATCGAACATCAGACGCAATTTTGGGAGAATGCCACTGTTAGTTTCGAAGAAGGGCAGAAAACCATTCGAACAAGGGTTTGTGATAAACCCTTGAAAGTCACAGAGGAGGTTATTCGCATCTCTCTTCACTTGGATGATGCCTCAGGTATAACCTCTCTATCTTCTGATGACCTATATTCGACTTTACAAAGAATGGGGTATGAAGGTCCCATTGGTGTTTTTAAATTCTACAAGTCAAAAATTTTCAACCAATGGAGATTTCTTGTTCATACCCTGATGCACTGTATTTCCAAGAAAACTACTGGATGGAGTGAGTTCAGCAGTCCCATTGCATATGCCTTGGTCTGCTTATCCACTGCCAGAAAGTACAATTTTTCAGCTATGATCTTTAATGATCTTGTATCAAACCTGGAATCCAAAAAGCGATTTTATATGTATCCAAGGTTTGTTCAAGAAGTGATAACTAAGGAATTGACGGACTTACCTCAGTTTGATGAGGTATATGTACCAAAATCCCCTAAAGGGAAGGTTTTTTCAAATATGAAAAGACTTCCTAGGGACTCGGAAGGAGTTGACACACCATTGTTCTCTACAATGATGGTTGTGTCCCACACAATTGAAGGTATGGCATCAGGGTCAAGGCCCTCATTAAACACACCCACTGATGACCAATCCCAACCTTCCATCTCAAAAGACATCCCTCAGTCCATTCTTGAACGACCCACTCCCACAATCACCAAAAGGTTTGAAAGAAGAAAGGTACACAAGGTTCCTTCCCTTGATGTATCTCCTAAGAGCCCGAAGCCTTTAAGCCCTCAGTTGGAGCATTCTCCAATTGAGAATATCAACAGGGAAACCACAGGGGTGTCTCCCAACCCCAAGAAGGTGCTCTCTAAGGAGAAGGATGAGCATATGGGTGCTAAGGCTGCCACTACTTCTGCTAGCACAGAGAAGGACAGTGGTAACATAAATAAGACCTTCCCCATGGCAACTCTAAATGAGAAATCATTAGGAGGACCCAGGTGCCAAGAAACCAAGGGGGCAGTTAGTGCTTCTGCTAGGCAGAAGGCTTCTGCTAAAACTTCCAAGGATCCCTTAAAGAAGGTAAAAACTTCTAAAAAGGGTGAGGATAGACATAACAAAGAGGAATTGATGGCTACTTCCAGTGATCCTTTAAAGAAGGTAAACACTTCTAAACAAGGTGAGGATAGATATAACTATGATGAATTGATGGAAACCATTGGAAATGTCAACTTGGATGTTATGGCACAGAAGAAGGAGATTGAGCAACTGAAGACTGTGGTCACCTACCAACAGTCTCAAATTGAGAAGCTCAAGAAGATGGTCACCAAGTTGTTGCACAGAAAGAAAAAGGCAAGATTTGTGCTGAGAAGAAGAATTCCAACTGATGATGCTCCCAAAAAGGGGGAGTCAGAGTCAGAATCAGAAGCAGAACTGAATATGAAGGGTCTACAAGTTGAGGGGGAGACAGTTCAGATGGAGACTGAGATGGAAATTGATAATGCACAGTTTAAGGGGGAGTCCAGTGCACAGAATAAGGGGGAGACAGAAAAGGTGGAAGAGCTTGTTAAAGAAGCAGAAACTGTAAAGGCAGCAGTAACTGAAGTTCCAAAAGAAGCAGTAACTGAAGTTGAAGCAGAAACTGTTAATGCTGCAAATGTTCATGAAGCAGCAGAAATCATACAAGAAGTAGTAACAGAAATCTTGAAAGCAGCAGTAACAGAGAAAGAGCCTGAAACTGAAGTAGCAGCAGAAACTGTTAATGCTGCTGACTCTAAGCAAGCAGCAGAAACAGTTAATGCTGCTCAATCTACAAAGAAAGCAGTAACAGAAACAGAAGCTGAAACAGTAACAGAGAAGCTTACAGTAGAAGAAGTGGAGGTTGCAGAGGCTTTAATCAAAGCCAAACATGATACACCTCCAACTGCCAAGAAACAGGAAGAAACTAAGGATGCAAAGATGGTTTTCAGCAGAAAGAGAACAAAGTCTGTGGCTACTAAAAAGAAGTGTGTAAAGAAGCAAAGGGTAGAACCTGTTGAGAAACCAGTGGTAGAAGAGAAAGAAAAGGAAGAAGTTGCCAAGGATGAAGGACAAGGAGATAGTAAGACAGGTCAATCCAGTAATGCACAATCACTTAGCAATGAACAATGTGACTTGTACATCACTATGGTTGATACTGAACCAATCAAAGTGACTCCATTAGATTCAAAACCTCCTGAAATCAGTCACTGGGATACTTTGATAGATGAGAGAAAGGAGTATATCAGACTCAAGAGAGCTGATGGGCAGTTTGAAGTCTACAGAACATGGGGACAATTTATAAGAAGATGCTCAAGATCTGACCTGGAAGAGATGTTCAAAGTAGGCATGCAGATCTATGGTAACATGTTGACAGAAAGAGGTATGTCTATCACAAAGATGGTGTTAGAATACCTATGCCTAATGTTCAGACCAGAAGTAGTTCAGCACATAACAGCAAGACCTTTTCAAGCAGTAACCCACTGGATGCTCTATGAAAATTGTGGAGTGTATGTTATATCAATTGACAACACATATCAGGAGTATTATCTGGTGGATGAAATCTACAAACACTGCATGAAAAGACTGAAATGGATGTTACATGTAAAATTGGTCTGCAACAAAGACTCTGCTATGGGAAGATTCTTGGTAAGAAGGATTGTAAATCAGAGTCTAGGTTTAAGTCCTGATCTATGCTTATATGATGACTAAGTTTTGGTAGCATCATTTGAAGAACTTGACTTCTTTTCCTAAAAGTCAAGTTAGGGGGAGATTGTTGGGAACTGAAAATGAGCTAAGTATGGATAGTGCTGCTAGTCCATGATTTCTACTGCTAAGTCTACATTAATACTGCCAGAAGAAAGTTAATACTGCTGGGCAAGATTACTACTGCGTATACACGGTTAGTACTGCTAGACCAAATTACTACTGCAAGACATGGTTAGTACTGCTAGACCAAATTACTACTGCAAGACATGGTTAGTACTGCTGAGCTGAGATACTACTGCTAGAAGACTGTGAAGGTTAATACTGCTGACTTGATAAGTTTGGTATGCGATACTTTTGGAGACAAAGAAGGAATTGATCAAGATATGTTTAACGAAGATTCAAAAGATCAATTTACTTTTGATAGTTATCTTGTAATTACTTTTGTATAAATAGTATTGATAGATAGCTATTAGAATATAGATGATAGACGAGTAAATATACGTGTGAAATAGAATTCGATATTGATTCAAGAGAGATTTAACCTCAAGGTGTAAGAACCCTATTTCTAGAGAAGTAGAAGTCGTCTTGTTGAGCCTGTTCAACAAGATTGAGGTTTGGTTGTTAATATTGTGATTCAAAATAGTGAATACAAAATTGTGAATTTTCTGTTACATTGTTCTTGATTGTGAGAGTTAAAGTTCTTTTCCGCAGATTCTTTAATTCTGAATTCTAAGTGATTATTGTCTTGTTAAGATTCGATCCTGACAATGCTTTTTCTGTATTGTGAAACGATGTGATTTGTTTCCTCTAAAGTCGGCTCACTTTTGCATCAGAAAAAACGTCTGAATGAATAACCTGTTTTCTTTCTTTGTCTTTTTGATGAATTCTTCTTTATGGGAAACTTCATGAATAACCACTTAGATATCTTTGTCTTCTTTTAATCACTCACAGGTTCCAACATTTTGTATGCTAGGGGTTGTACACATAATATATAGCTCATTTGGTTTTTACCTTTTCCATTTTTTCTACTTGTTTGCTTCTGTTATATTTGTATGTGACCATGGTTATATTGAGCTCATGTAACAATGTTATACTTTAGCTTTAATCATGGTTTACTTTCTGCATATATTATGGGTTTAATTGGTTTTATGTAGGGCTTATTGTTTTGTGTTTTATTGACTAATAACTTAACCATTTATCAAATATAACCAGGTTCTCAATTTGTTGGAGTATAAGGGACAACAACATATAGTACCACGTGAGTGTTTTTCTCTCAATTAAATTTTTCTTTATGAAACTAATTACTTCCCTCGATACCATAAAACTAGAGGGGAGAAACAAAAGTCTTTATAGTTTTTTACCGGGTGACTGTTTTGTCTCAATTTGGTGGCCATTATACTCTTTTTGCTTGAAATCATAAAGCAATTTTGATCCAAAAAGTATCACGTTCTCGGTCAAAATTATTTCCTTTTTTTTAACGTTTCATTGACCGTCTGTTTAAATGAATTTGCATGGATAACAATTTATGATGAATTAGGTTTCTTAACATTCAATATAAGCATATGAATTTTCTCCTTAACTTTTACGGGAAGCGTGTCTTATGATTAAATTGAGTTTAAGGTGAATATGAGAATAAACATTTCAACTATATGGGCGATCATCAACATCCCTTATGAACAAAGGTATTTTCTATTCTTGATATAAATTTTGGATTTTCTAAATTAGGTTGTGTTTTGTTTGATGGATTATAAGTTGGAGTGTTTATTTAATAAATCATTATTTGTTCAAGTTGATGAACTTTAAGTATTCAATAGATACTCAAATGATGATTTTTGTTCTTCGTGAACTAGGCATAGGTTGACGGCTGCAGCCGAATTTGTGTCATTCAACTTGATTGTTATATTTATTGTTTGGCTACATAATTCCTCTAGCGATATATCAACTTATGGTTTGGCTACATAATTCCTCTAGCCATATATCAAACACAAAACTAGAGTACATGAGATCATAATATTAATATACAAAAGGTTATTTGTTGTCACAATAACTAAGTTATGGTAGTTCCTTTAATTCGTGCATGTGTGTGTATATATATATATATATATATATATATATATTAAAGAGGCAACCAAAGCTAATGACATGTCTTCTTCAAAACATTAGAATTAATACATATTTCATCATTCCTATATTAAACAGTTTTTGTAATACAAAACTCCATCAATTCATGTTTCAAAATCTAACATTTCCTAATAGAAATCAGTTTCTAGATATTGTTTTTAGGATTGAATTGTCGATTTTTATGGCTGTCATTGGAGTAGTTTTTCGTTTGAATCAAATGAAAACAATCCACATATTTATCTGCATCCTTCGGTACTATTGGTTAACTACAAGTTATTTCTCCTCTTTTATCAGTTGTTATGTTATCTTTTACATTATGTTACTTTGTATCAGTAATCGCACCTTTTTGTTTGCAAAGCAACAAAATGAAAATTTTGTCTTGCTTCTATGTGTCCTGACATGCAACTTAATTTGGGGCTTACATTATTTCATTTATGCTACTTCTTATTTTTATTGGAGGTAACTTATTTTAAGTTATATTAGAACAAATTTAAGGGAAATATTTGAAGTTACAAGAATAAACTTCTGCTGACTGTTTATGTGTGATAGTAGGGATATATTTTCTTTAACTTAAGCTTGAAAAATAATTAGGTCAACCTGCGCTTTAAGGAAGGTTACTCGAATTCAAACACAAGCAACTCATGAGTGTTCATGGGACAATTTAAGCCGAGCTTCATTAGCTCTCAAGTGATATCATTAAACAATTTGTAAAAATGAGCCCATGATAAGTATGTCCAAGTTGTGATTCTCCTAACTTTAGCATTAAATCTGTCACTATCCCAAATTACTCGACTATGAAAGCTTATTTCCTAATACTATTCTCAGTAAACCATGATCATTTTAGGTGATTACTTTGTCACTTTGCAAGTTTCCATAAGCTGTCACCAACATCTTGCATGAACCAGTTGTAAAATGTGAAAAAAAAATACTTTCTACAACATATACATCATGCATAGGTTAGTGCACGTTTGTGCAAAGTTAAGATCATATAAAAACATACAACTTGCAAGATCCAAAAACTTACAACATAATTCAAACTATGTTTCTTTGAACCATGTTTGTTGCATCATCTTTGTGTGCCTTAAAATGGACAAATAAATCTAAACAAACTATTTACTATAGAGTAGAACATTTATTTTACTATAAGTGTTTTGAACTAAGTATGATATTAAGATGATAGTTAGGGTTTAAATATTTAATTCACTATATGATATTAAGATAATTTATTTCAATTAATGTGTGTTTGTAATGATTATTAAGACAAACTTTATTACTACAATTAAAGGGACATTAAGACAATTAAAGATCATTTATTACATCAATAAATGGTAATTGGGGTTTATTTTTGAACTTTTAATTTGTATAATTAAAATTAAAGATAATTTATTACAATTAATAAGCCTCTTTGTGATATGAAGATATGTTTATATATAGGCATATAAGTGAGTTATCTTCACATTATTAAGGAAAAGAGAGGTTTTGTTGTTTAGATTCTAGATTCTAGGTTTTTCTAATAGAGTATGTGAAGTTAAAAGATTTTGGGAGAAGATAACGAGTGTTGGGCTATTAAGGTAAGAGTTTTTCGGTTGTGGGAGTCTTTGAACTTGAAAAAAATGGAGAACTAATTAGCTTAGATATGGTCTTCATTGATGAAATGGTACGTCTATGTTGTAATATTGATCAATGCGTGTTCAAAACTTTTATACTAAAATATTCTATGTGGGAGCTTTATGATCACTTGCTTCATTTTTCATTTTAATTTCAGGGAACCCAAATGGCTACAACAATCCGGAGGAATTTGGTGTCGAAATTCAAACATTTATTGAAGGAAGGTTTGGTGTATAGCGTGAAAAACTTTAAGGTTGTTATGAATTCTGGAAATTATAGGGTTGTTAATTCCAAGTTCAAGATCATGCTTACTCTTTTAACAACCATCAAAGAGAGTAAAGAACAATTCACCTTCAATACCGAGTCATGGATTTCAATATATTAATGAGAAGACGATTAACACTCGGGGTGAAGGATGACACTATTCTCACGGGTACGATCTTTTCAATGTTTTTTACTTCTGAATATATTGTGTGATGTTTCTTATTTTATTTCATCATTGTTTGATACACCCGATTATTCCAATATGAAATATATGTGTAGATATTGTTGGGTGTATAACGAAAATTGGTGACCTGGAGACTGTTGGTAGCAATTATACAAAAAGGGACCTGGAAATTGTTTCGGATTAGTGAGTTTGTTTGATAAATACATATACTGAAACACCCTGAAATTCACAATGAATTTAAACCTTACATTTATCAGAGTTTTTACCATCACAATTTCATACTTACAAAATTTTATCATAACAACCAAATAAACTAAACCCTGATCAACACATATTTTCAAAAGCGTAACTCTAGCACTCCTCGACACTCATTCCTTTGAATCCCTTCCCGTGCTAGCACCTGGTAAGAAAATTTAATTCGAAAAGATTAGGCTTACGCGTAGTGAGAACATAAAATTTTCAAATCAATATCTTTATAAACTTTGAAAACCAAAACTGTAAACAAAGGGTATAAAATAACCTGATCTTAACTTCTTACCGAACCACTAACGTTTTTCAATCACGGGAATCATATCTGATTCCATGAGTATGACAACACTAAATATGTCATAGTATCATATTCGCGAGCGCCACTACGAATCACCACGGATTCTAGTGTATACATCGTGTCCAAGAACATACAATGGATCGCCATGCCTTTTTCTTGGAATGAAAGCATAAATAACAATTATATATTGCCTATTTCTAATCCACCGAAAGAAAACGGAAACAACAATTATACTTTGTTTATTTCACGTTTCCATGTCTCAATTACGAATAGCAATTATACTTTGTCTATTCCCTACAGTCAATACGAATAGCAATTATACTTTGCCTATTTCATTATTTTAACATGAATAACAATTCTACCTTGCCTATTCAATCATTCAACATGAATAGCAATTCTACCTTGCCTCTTCATTACATTCCAATATAAATAAGAATAGCAATTATACTTTACCTATTCTACGTTATCAAATAAAGCTAGTGCCTATGGATCCATTACACTTACTAGCATATATGCATAACAACATAAACACACAACATCTCGCATCATATTCTCAACGCTAAGAATACGAGATATCCTATCGTATTCTTATCCTCAAATGTCCCCCTTCGGCGACTTAGCACAGGGGGTTCCACTATAACGGAAATTGGTGACCTGGAGACTGTTGGTAGCAATTATACAAAAAGGGACGTGGAAATTGTTTCAGATTAGTGAGTTTGTTTGATAAATACATATACACTTCTTTTTTTACCAAAATTAAAGTAGAATATATCATTTAACCTGATATTTTGCCATCTATCTATATGTAGCTCAGTTACTTGCAAAGTTACATTATGAGGAGAACTTGGTGAGAAATTTATGGACGAACATTCAATTGACAATGGGAACTCCCCATTAATTATTATCGTTACCTCATTACGCATTAAAAAGTTCAGAGGTATATTTAATTCTTGCCTATTTGTATGTTTCTAGATTCTTTATGATTACTAATAACATATATATGGTTTCTTGTGTAATATTGTAAGGTGTCATCAATTTTTCAGCAAGAAGTGCAAGCAAGATATACGTTAATCTTCCCAACAAATATGTGTCGTCTTTGATTAGTAGGTTTGCAAATGTTTGTCCTCGGGTGAAACTAATGGACCCCGTTTGTGTAGTATCAAAAACAGTTGAAGAGGAAATGTTTGATAACAGAATGAGCATTGAACAATAGCTAAGGGCTGACTTGAAAGACGAATCTAAGGTTCATTTTTTCATCATTTTTCCATGGTTGAAAAAACTACAATGGTGTGTTATATTAGTTTGGTAAGTTTTTAATTTAATCTTCTACATGCAGGGGTATTCTATAACTATTATGGTTGTCATTGACAAATTTGAAGTATTTCACAACATTACTTTACACTTTCAATATTACTGTTATTTTGGTGTAATAACTCAAATGGAGAGAATGTTAATTGTCATTGTCGTTGAATTTTTTAGATAATCTAATTACAATTATACAAATATAACATAATTGATAGAGTGTTTGATGATAAAATGTATATATATTAAAATGTGTACAATATAAATTAAGGCATATTTACAAAACACAAATAAATTAAATTTATCAATATAATCAAAAAACAAATTAATTCTTAAATTATTTTCTGAACACCGCGCAACGCGCGGTGCTGTCCACTAGTATATATTATAGGAGAAACCACGGGTGTTGACGTGGCCTCTCCTAAAGGATAGAATCCCCTCTATCTTTTTTCTCAAGTTTTTGATTTTTTTAAATATTGAATATGTAAAAGAGGTTTCCATCCCTGAATGGAAAATATGTAATTCATATTAACATGGTTTTTTTTGTAATCTTGCATGTCCAAGTTTAACCTCCAACTCTTCATTTGCTTCCATGTACTTTGTCTTATTTCTTAATGAAATTTGTTTTTCACAACTTGCAAAATAAAATAGAGTCCTATAAATTCTTTTGGTGGGAGATGAAGAACATAAAGTTGAAGAAGACATTGAAGATTTTAAATAGGTATGTATAAATTATATTCTCCAAAAGATGTGATTTTTTATTATATATTTTTTCTGTTTCATATTGTTGGATTTGTTGTTATCATACGACAATTGTGTTTACGTTTGAATCATATAGGTTCAAATAGAATTTTGTTGTTTTGTTATTACATGATCTTAATTTTTTTTTAAATTTAAGCTCCATTGACATTAACCATTATTTATACGCGATTGATAATTGCGTTACATTTTCATTACTTCAAGAAAAAATCTATTGACATTTGTCAATGTTGTGATAATTTATAAGGTTTATGACTTCTATAATAAATAAAATGAAATCCTATAAACTCTTTTGGTGGGGAATGAAGAAGATGAAAGTGAAGAAGACATGGAAGATTTTAATCAGGTATGTATAAATTGTATTCTCCAAAAATTGTGATTTGTTATTACGTATTTTCTCTTTTACATATTGTTCGATTTGTGGTAATCATAAGACAATTGTGTTTACGTTTAAATCACATATATTCAAATAGAATTTTGAAAATTTGTAATTACATGATCTGATAATTTGTTTTTTCAATATTAAGCTCCATTAACATTAACCATTTATACGTTATTGATAATTGTTAAATTTTGACTACTTCATAAAAAAATTATTGACATTATCAATTTTGTGATCATTTATGATGTCAATGAGTTCATCTCAAAATAATCAGCAAAGTTCTTTTCACGATCAATTATCGAAATATTATTTTTTTGAAAAATTTCTTAGATTTAATTTGTAATGAGCTAAAAGTTTATTTTATTTATAGATTTTCATTTTAACTTATGCATTGTTTATTTATTAGTTAAATAAAAAATAGTTATTATTTTATTTTTTCAAAGATGATTGCATTTTGGGAGAATTTGAAATATTATTTACTATTTTTTATTGATAAAATTGTTGCGAAAAGTTTTTTATTTGTAGATTTTCATTTTAATTTAAACATTGTTTATTTATAAGTTTAAAAAAAATAGTTTTACGTTTTACTTTTTCAAAGATGACTAGTCCTCGTACCCGCGCGATGCAGCGGGACGCAATTCGATTATGAAACCAAATAATCAAATCCTCAATCTTGCTACCTGCTTTGTATTATTTCTTATGAAATAGGCATTAGCTAAATATGTCTCAAAAAATTCAATTGATGCATAGGTCTCATCATAGTAAGTATATAAACAAAAGAAAAGAATGTGCATGTGTAACAACCCAAAACATTAACATGCATAATATAGAAAAAACATCCCAAAACGGGTCCCAATTTGTAACAACCCAACCAAAAGCCAACATGGTTTCCAAAGATGAAATAATAATAACTGCCAAAACTTGGCCCACACCAAAATTTAACAATATTCAAAAATGGGTTTGCGGAATACAACCCTAATTACAGCTGAGAATAAGTCTATAAACAATAAAGAAGGAGTCTTCTATCCTTAAGATGCAAGCTCCGGCTCACATCTTCCCTTTCCCCTTAACCAAGCTTTCTACTACCTGCTTACCTGAAAAGGTTTTTAGTTTTGAAAGCGAGGGTTAGACCACGAGGTCTAGTGAGTTCCCTCAAAAGCCACACCACAAATAACACAGTTTATGTAAAATTTTCAGTAAGAAATGATTATACAAAACTTGTCATATAACACACATGTATGATCAACACACTATGACATGCTAATGGCACACGCTATGGTCACACACACCGTGACAGCGTAAAAGGGCACACATCGCCCATATATGAAACGAATTCATATATTTAATAATATGGAACACACCCCCATCTCACACAAATGCCATAGCATGTCCACACATAAGCAAAATATATCCACTTAAATAAATCACACATTTCATGCATAATTTTAAACAATACGAATATTTGTCAATATGAACATGCATGAAGTTCCACACTTAAAAGGGTTTTAGGATTAGAAAAACTCACCTGGCGCTTTGGTACTTTCCTCTCACGAGACTTTGGATTTTGTTGATCCAAACCCTCAATGATTTGATAATGACTCTCTGTGAATCACTTAGTGAAAATTTTAAGTAGACATTATGTATAAGTGTTTCACTATCGCTGATAAGTACTAAGACTATTTCAGTACCGCTGATAGGAAATACAAGTTATTTATTTGTTACATTCAGCGAACCTGTACATCAGTGAGCCCTGAGCCTGTTCAGTCTCACTGACGATCGCTGAGAAAATATATTGTTTACTTATGATCCCTGAAGACAAGTTTCACGTCAACAATGTTCTACGCTGAAGTCGAAGATCAAGCTAAAGAACCAGCGGCAAGTCTACTAATGAACTAATGCGGATATCAGCGAAGCCAAGACCTGTCCACTTAATGTAAAGTTTCAAGTAGAAGACTTCAGCGAACACTGAACTTTGTCACTCGCTGATAAAGAACTATTCAGCGAACGCTGATCATGAAGTTTCCTCTACAAGTTACTTTTGTCTTACCCCCTTGCACACCTCCGTACGAAATGTCAGAATGGACATCCCTTTTGTCCAGAATCGTACTACCAACTCTGATTCTATACTGTTCATTATGCGGCTACTAGGTTGTCTACTAAAGTCAAACCATGCAACCAACCAGTTGCTGCCACGTGTAAAGGTGTACTGTTGTGCATTTAATGCATGCAGTATATAAGGAAACCCTACTTCAGAAATGAAGTGCTTATAAACAAGATCTTGCTTATACTATTCTTTTCTCTTCCTTGCTATTTTTCTAAAATGGCTAACACCACAAACACAAACTATATCGACAATGGTTCTCTTGCAAAACCCCCTAGATTTTCCAGAGATAACTTTAATCTGTGGAAAAATAGGATGATACTCTTCTTAGAAGGTGTAGACCCTACTATGCCCCATTACATCGAGAATGGTCCATATGTCCCTGTCAGAATTGATCCTGAAGTTCCAGGCACTGCTACTAGAGCTGCCATTCCTAAAAGAATCATTCCCAAGGAACCTCACAATTGGTCTGATGAAGACAAGAAGAAAGTGGCTATCGACACTAAAGCCAGATCTATCCTTTCTATGGCTCTTCCTGACGAAGTCTACCATTCCGTCATGAACCTGAAAACCTCCAAATCCATGTGGGACACTATCTGTGTTCAATATGAAGGTACGTCTGAAGTCCAGGACTCAAGAAAGATCAACCTGGTAAGACAATACGAAAGCTTCATTTGTGGTAAGAATGAATCTCTCTCTGAAGTACATCAGTGGTTTAACTGTTTAATTATTGACCTAAAAAACGTTGGTAAAGAATATTCTAACTTTGAGATCTTGACAAAGTTTCTAGAATGTTTACCTGAAAGCTGTGACAGTTATTCAATGTGTCTCAAGCTATCAAAGGATCTAAAATCTATGACCCTCTCTACCTTATTTGGTACTATGCTCAATCATGAGCAGTCGTGTCATCTTAAGAAGAATCTTGTAAAAGATTCCAAAAGCACACCTGTTGCTTTACTCTCAGAGTCACCTTCCACTCAGCGATCAACTATCACTGTCACTGGGTTGGAAACTAACTCTGAATGCTCATCATATGCTGATTCTTCAGATCTTGATGAATCTCTGGCACTCCTAGCTAATAAGTTCAGGAGGTTTGCCAGAAAGAGTAACTTCAGAAGGAACAAACCTCTTGCACTCACTAACAAGCCAAAAACATCAACCCCTGTTGATAAGGCTACTGCTACATGCTTTAACTGTGAAAAAGTAGGACACTTTGCTAGTGAATGCAGGTCAAAGAAAGTCTCTAAACCCTCAGCTTTCTCCAAGAAATCCTCTAACCCCAGGGCTAGAGATGACAAGTATCAAAAGCTGAAAGAAAAGTATGCAAAGCTGAAAAGATTTAAGAAGAAAGGCAAATGCCTAATGGCTGACTTTGACTGGGCTGCCTCTGATGAAGAAGAATCATCTGACTCTGAAGATGATGATGAGGCCAATCTCTGCCTCATGGCAAAAATAGAAGAAAAGGAAGAAAATTCTGACATTCCCTCTACTTTAGTCTCTACCACTAAGGTATCAACTTCTTTCTTTACCAATATTTCAGATATTGATGAAGCTGATAGTCTTCGGAAAATCGATCTTCTGACTATGAATTTATATGATGTCATGAATGGCAAAACCATAGTTGAAAATCAAAACCTTGATCTCGCTGAATAGCTTAAAAACTGTCACCTTCAAATAGAAAAGCTTTCTAAAATTGAAGAAGATTTAAAAGATCAGGTTCATATAAATCAACTAGTCAAAATCGAACGAGAAGCAGCTATCGCTGCATTAAAAACTGAAAAGGCTAATGTTGAAGGATGGTGTAAATCCTCAACAACGATCACTGAGATTATAAGGTCTCAGATTCCCCTGAGCGATAAGAGTGAACTTGGTTATAAAGTTGATACTCTAGAACCAACCATTGATCGTTCCATGCTCAAATTTGGAACGTTCGTATCCTCAGTCCCTGACACCTCCTCATCTCAGTGTTTCTCTTCTAAAACTCCCATCCCTGAGGAAAAACCTACCTTAATCTCTAAAGGTAAAGGTAAAGAAAAAGTTTTCAACCAAAAACCTCAGAAGGGTACCTTTGTACCTAAGTTGAATGCCTCTAAAGCTTCAGTGACTTATCCCTCTACTTCTAAGAAGAAGATCCCTGGATTTATTCAGCGATCTACTCCTAGAATCAGAGTGGATATTATTGGTAAGAAATCTAAAGAACTGACTGTTCCTCCTATTTCCAATGCCAAAGGTATACTTGGTGCTGGCCCTGCTCATTTAAAATTATCGGCTATGCATACAAATGGTCCTAAAGCTACTTTTAGCTATAGGAAATGCTATCACTGTGGACTTACCGATCACATTGCTAGTAAGTGCCCCACAACCACCAAAGCTGAAAAGTTAGCTAAGGTGAAGATCACTGCCCCCAAGGCAAAGAAGACCAATCCTGGTGCAAATTAGATTAAGGTGAAACCTACCACTGAGGTTAAGAAATTAACCAAAGTGAAGACTAGTTCTGAAGCTGAATCTTTAAATGCTGCGAAGATTTCTTAACCTTCCACTTCCTCTACCACTACTGACAAGTGTGGGCCCATGGTGAAATGGGTGCCCAAGTCAAACTAACCTTCCTTTGTTTGCAGGTTCGGAAGGGTATCTGGTATCTTGATAGCGGATGCTCTAGACACATGACTGGAAAGAAAAACTTGCTCACTGAATACAAGGAAGAGAAGGGTCCCTTAGTGACCTTCGGTGGAAACGGAAAAGGCTATACCCGAGGGTTTGGTGTACTCTCTAATGGTACAACAACCTTCAGAAGAGTTGCATATGTTGAAGGACTGAAGCATAATATTCTAAGCATTAGTCAGCTGTGTGACAAGGATAACAAAGTAATTTTCACTAAGGAATCCTGCTTTGTCACTGAAAAAAAGGAGAAGATAGCTCTCAGCGGATATCGTATGGAAAATTTTATGTTATACACATGGACTCTACAACCATTGAGAACTCCTGTTTCTTCTCAAAATCCTCATCTGATGTCAATTGGCTATGGCATAAGAGGCTCTCCCATCTCAACTTCAAGACACTGAATACTCTTTCCTCTAAAGAGTTGGTCACTGGTCTACCTTAACACTCATACGCTAAGGAATCTCTATGTTCAGCATGTGAAAAAGGGAAACAAACTAAGGCAAGCTTCAAGTCTAAACAAGTTTCCTCAGTGTCATCTCCTCTACAACTTCTCCATATGGATTTGTTTAGCCCTGTGAACAAACAATCCCTCGCTGGAAAGAAACATACATTGGTCATAGTTGATGAATTCTCTCGCTATACCTGGGTAATGTTTCTCCGTTCTAAGAGTGACACCCCTGAAGAACTCATCACTTTGTCAGGAAAATGGAAGTCCTGAATAACATGACCGTTCGCTCAATAAGGAGTGATCATGGGACTGAATTCAAAAACAGTTTTCTTGATTCCTTCTTTGAAAGTAAGGGTATTTCTCACAACTTTTCTTCAGTGAGAACACCGCAACAAAATGGAGTCGCTGAAAGAAGAAATCGAACTATCATCGAAGCTGCACGTTCAATGCTCAACGATTCTTATCTACCTACTCAGTTTTGGGCAGAAGCTGTCAACACTGCTTGTTTTACTCAAAACAGGTCGCTGATTGTCAAAAGATTCAAGAAAACAGCCTATGAACTCTTCTATGGGAGAAAGCCTTCAATTAGCTTTCTTCACATCTTTGGATGTCAGTGTTTCATACTGAACAACAGAGATGTCCTTGGAAAGTTTGATCCTAAGGCTGATGATGGAATCTTTCTTGGATATTCTTCAATCTCCAAAGCCTTCAGAGTCTTCAATCGAAGAAGACAAACTGTAGAAGAAACAATCCACGTAACTTTTGACGAATCCCGTTCAGCAAACTCTAGACCTTCTGCTGATACTGAAGAACTGAATCAATGGATGTTTTCTCATCTTGGTGATTCAGAAAAAGTTCCCACTCCTCCATCTCATACTCATACCACTGAAGATGATGATCCTACTATCATCCCAAGCATGCAGACTAGTGAAGCTGAAACATCATGGGTCTCAGCTGTTCCTCTTAACACTATGCCTGCTTCTGAACCTTCTGTCTCAGTCATACCATCTACTTCTCAGCAATCAGTAAATGAAGTGACATCTGAACCTATTCCTCTATTGGCTGATATACCAGAAGTTGCTGAAGCCTCATCTTCAGCTCCTCTAGAAGTTCAGATTGAGTCAGCGACTTATGCTCTGGCTCAGTGATGGACTATTAATCACCCTATTGAACAAATTCTTGGTGATATCCAAACGCTGGTGTTCAGACTCGACGAAGTGCATGTAATATTTGTTTATTTGTTAACTTTATTTCTCTGATTGAACCAAAGAAAACAGATGATGCCCTTAGAGATCCAAACTAGGTCAGTGCTATGCAAGAAGAGTTGACAGAATTCGAAAGAAACAAAGTTTGGAAGCTCGTTCCACGACCATCCGACAAGTCAGTGATAGGCACTAAATCGGTCTATCGAAACAAGTTGGATGAACATGGAACTGTGACCCGCAACAAGGCTCGTCTTGTTGCTCAGGGATACAGACAAAAGGAAGGTATATATTACGACGAAACATTTGCTCCAGTGGCAAGACTCGAAGCCATTCGTTTATTCTTAGCATACGCCGTACACAAAGACTTCAAGGTTTATCAAATGGATGTTAAATCAGCGTTCCTGAACGAAAAGCTGAATGAAGAAGTCTACATGGAACAACTTCCAGGATTCTCAGATCCAAAGCAACCAGGTTATGTTTATAAACTAGACAAGGCACGCTATGGCTTAAAGCAAGCTCCTCGTACATGGTATGACACTCTCTCTACTTATCTCCACATTGAAAAATTTGAGCGAGGTAAAATCGATAAAACTCTATTTTTCAGGAAAGTAAAAGGTCATATTATTCTTGTTCAAATATATGTCGATGATATTATATTTGGTTCTACTAACCCTGACCTATGTACTCGTTTCGCTGAAAGAATGAAAGCTGAATATAAAATGAGTATGATGGGTGAGCTAACATATTTCCTTGGTCTTCAGACCAAATAGAATGAAAAAGGAACTTTCATTCACCAAGGAAAATATGTTAAAGATATGCTGAAAAAGTTTGATTTAACTCAGATGTAACACCCCATATTCCCTATTCTAGTGATTTTAGAATAAAATGAGAATTTAGTGGCCAAAGTGTGAAATTGGAAACTTATGTGCTCAAGAGTGTGTTATTAGAAGTATAAATCAGATGGAAAACCCTTCTTTCCTTCATTATGTCGGCTAGGGATTTGAGGAGTGGAGAAGTTGAGAAGAAGCAACTCTTTAAGGGTTGGAGTAGGAGGAGTTCATCAAAGGGATTGGAGAATTCATCTTCAAGGTATAACTCTCTTCTCAATCTTCACTCTATTGCTTATTTGGGAATCTGAGTGTGTGTGATTCAATAATTCTTTCTATCCCTGAGTTTTGGAATGAAATCATTGGGAGTAGAAAGGTTATTGGATCATCTTGTGGGTTGTGAGCACCTATTTGGGAAGCTTGCACCATTTTAATGGAGTTTTGAGTTTTCGGTTTGAAATGATGAATCATTGGTTGAGTTTTAGATGGATTTCATTAGATTAATTGATGTTTTGATGTTTGGTATTGGTGGGGAAAGGCTTAGAGCATCCATTATTTCATTTTGGAGGCTTAAGATCGATTTAGGATGAGTTGGGATTGAGAAAGGGTGAGATTTCGGACTGAAATGGTTGTGCACACTTGGGAGGGACGAACAGGAAGTTGCGCGGTTTGTCCCGCGGTTTGCAAACCGCGTTGAAAGTGGCGCAAGTTCCTATTTTGTGCACCTTCTTTGGTTCGCTTCGCGTTTCGGGTCTAGAATCGAGGCATCGTTTGGGGGTTTGTTTTAGGGGCTTAGTAGGGATGTTTTGGGATGTAATTAGATGGTTTAACACCATTCTTATGACGTCCAATTCAGGTGTTCGGTTTGAACTAAAGTGGGTTTCGGAGCGTGTGTCGATGTGCGAATGCTAAGGTGAGTTCCCTTAATCCTTTTTGGTGCAAATGAAATGTTTTGCTAAAGTTTTCATATCTGAATTTGGTTTGAGCATGATGACATGATTAAACGTTTTGAAAGGTTTCATTGTACATGACATGGAAATGTTTACAATTGCATGCAAGTTGTTTATACGTTCATTTATACGTAAATGTTGATTGCATATGCTTGCTATGAGGTTGTTATGTGGAGAGTCGGGTTGCACAGTGGGCCGGCATGGATGTTTGCCCGACCTGGCTTTGTAAGGTGAATGCCGTACCTGGCTTTGTAAGGTGAATGCCGTACCTGGCTTTGTAAGGTGAATGCCGTACCTGGCTTAGTAAGGTGATGAAAGTTGCGACCACTGTGCTGTCCCTTTACGTGGAGTCAAGTATTTAAACTGGATTTCCAGGTATTTTTATAACGGCTAAATGTTTTATACTGCTATTGTGTGGAACTGTTTTAAAGAGGGAATTCACTAGACCTCATGGTCTAACCCTCGCTTTTCAAAAACTAAAACCATTTTCAGGTGATAGTCATGTTTGGGATTTCATCTGGCGATGATAAAAGGGTGTGGCATTGTAGAAGAGGTAGAGTCTAGTGAAGACTTGTAGATTTCGTCGGGCTTCCTGTAGCATCTCAGTTGTGGGTGTGTTATCCGCTGCGAACTTAGAGTAGAAGTATTTTAATTGGGTACTTTGGGACTATTTTCGGTTGTATTGTCATAAGTTTTATTTTATTGAATGTGGGTTGTTACAAATGGTATCAGAGCCATAGTTTAAGGGATTTAGGTGACCGGATGGGCCTAAACTTAAACTGTGGTATAGAGTAAGACACAACTGAGATGTAGGAAGCTGTTAGGAAAGACCGTAATCATAGGATACCTTGACAATGGTAGTGAGAACCCTCATGTAAGGTAAATTCAAGTAGCATCTGGCCAATGCTATTATGAATTTACAGGTGCATGGGTGTAATCAATCGCTATTATCGGGATGGGTGGCGAGTGTGGCAGTATGTAGAAGGTTCTAACTTTGTATTTGATAGCAAAGAGTTGATGTGTCATGGGAGGTCCCTTGTGGTGTAATGTTTGTAACTTCTAGAAGAAGTGTTGTCTGGAATGTTAATGAGCTGTCTAGAGGTAAACTTTCTAGGGTTCAATAAATGAATGGTTGATTGGGGGCAACTCCTAGTGTTAGTGAGTCCCCACTTTTAAAAATTGATGTGTCGATCAGTTGAGATAGGAAGTGAGAATTATGTTGGCATCTTGAAACCTTCAATTCAAGATCAAGTGAGGGAATCTAGTCTTGGATTCCTTAGTCAATCGGTTTAGTGGCAAGGTTAATGAATGAAAGTTATCAGTGCTATATTGAGGTATGCATAAGAGTAGGAAGTGAGATAACTGGTCAGTTTGGTAAACCGTGTTGAGCGGGCGATCAGGTGGGTTGCGAAGCACTTGTACTACAAGTTGTAGCATGAGTAAGAAAGCGGCTGTTGGTCATAGTAAGGTATCAGTGAAGAGTAGAAGTGAGTGCAACAGTTGACTTGGTTAGAGTGAATAGCCTTCAATTGCATATTTAATTTCATGCATTATGTCAGTAAACTAATTACACGAGTCTTTTCATGATAAAAGCATGTACGTGCATAACAAACTTTCCTTGTTTTGTAAAATGAGTTGACGCTCGCAAGCGTGTATCTTTAAAGGTAAAAGACAAATTTGTTTTCTCTATACGATAAAGCTTTGAACTTAGAGATCTACAAATTATTTCACGCTTTTATTTGTAGAGAGAATCTTCGTTACGAAAATATTGAAAACGTTTTATTGCGAGGTTTTGTTTTATAAACAAAATGAGTATTGACTCGTTATTATTATATGAACGAGTGTTGGAGTTGACAGACCCACTTTGGGTAAGTGTTTTCATTCGAAAATTTTCCAGTCGTATATGAAAGGGTTTCATTGGAGACAACCGTGGTGTCGGCATCGACTTGGATGGACAAGGTTACGAATTATCGTAAGAGTGCATGCGAACGACCCTTGCGATCGTTGTGTTTTTACTATTCGTCTTGAGTGGTGTTGTTTCATGCATACTCAAGATTGTTTTATGATTTTGTAGCTATTGAGTTTTCAAAAGAGTGTAAAATGATTTCAATTGTTGTGTCATTGTGCTTGAAGGCTATGAACTCGCTAGGTCGGGAGAGTATTACGATTGAGGTTAAGGAAAGGCTTTGGGAGTTGAATTCTCAGTTGAATAAGATGTGGTCGAGTTATGACCTTAGTGTTTCCGTTAGAGGAGGTGGGTGAATACCGAGAGTCTCGGGCAGTGAATTCGGAATGTCAGTATGATTATAGTGTGAACTATTGCTTGGTTATGTGAGAATAGTTTGAATTGCGGTAAAATTTGAAATGGTCAAAGTGTTTCCGTTGGTGGAATGGTAATAAGTATCGTTACGTTACTTAATGTAATGTTAACAACTTTGAGTCGGAGTACTAAGATGGCTTTGTAATTAGATTTTGCGCTAAGAAAGTATTTTTCTCAACGGAGAACGGGGGAGTATAAATTGGTTATGATGCGTTGGACGAAGTGGGTTTCGTTAGGAATCCTGGATTGCCGGGAAGTAATGGAATCATCACGTAGTCCTTTGGTATAGAAGTTTGCGACTGTTTAACATGTCTCAAGTTAGGGGTGATGTCAGGAGATTAAAACGTGAGAACGAACCCGTTGGGTGTGAGCGGATGAGGTCGTTCGAATTGTGTAAATGGTATGGTATAGGAACACCTAGTGAGTGCATTGGGAGAACGGAAGATCACCAATGTGGAGGTGATGTCCATTAAGGTTTTGGATGATTAGCTTATGTGTAAGGTGTCTAGCACATCGGAGATAGATTGCGAGAAGTTGACAAGAAACGAGAACTTGTTCGGGGAGTTAGGAGAAATAGATTCCTTCGAGAATCCTTGTCTGTCGTGAAGCGACTGGACAATTGCATGTCGATTGTCGATGTTGAATCAGTGACCGTTCTGTGGGATAGTTGTCAGGAGGTTGGTATTGGAGAAGTAACTATAGTGTGGTTATCTTGTTGAGTTTTCTTGCAAAGATGTAAGAAGTTGTTTGGAGAAAGGTATGTATACGACATGACGCTGGACCACCTTGTGTGAGTGTTACAAAAGTGAAAAATCGTGATTGTATAAGTGATTTTCTTACGGGGTATGATGATCCATATAAGAACGAAAGGTTAGGGTAATCGAAGCGGGTGTACTTTGAATAGTTGACCTTGGCATGTGGTTCGTCTAAACCTGGGAAAGGCAAAGTCGGGCAACGTTTTTGGCTTCGTCTGAAATTGTGTTATGGGTGGCATGAAGGAAGTAATATCTTCTATGTATGTAAAGGCATCATGTTAGCTTGTTGCAATGTAGTCGCGGGGTGCGATAGTGGCGTGAGGAAGTGGTAGCATTTGGTACCGAAGGAACGTGTAAGTCTTAAATGTAATGTTGGATTGCCGTAATAATGGAGTGGTCAAAGGTAGTGAGTATGCTTGATTGAAGTGTGTGGTTTTGCGGGCGGTATACGTTAATACTAGATTGAGATCAGGAGATTGAGTTGCGGTTGGTGACGGGATGAAAGGAGAACCCTTGTTCTTCTCGATCCCAATAGATTTTGGGTGAGTTTTCATACTTCACTCGATTGTCGAAGAGGATGCTGTAACCGTTAAGCTGTGGTGCTTCGTTATGAAGTTTAGTCAGGAGCGTTAGAGGATTCCGTGGATGTAAAGAGTGCAATGAGTGGAATGACTGTGTGGGGAGTTAGGAGCTCGTGGTGGTCCTCGGTGCTAAGTACTTCACGAGGACTTGGCTAAAGGTCTTGACTGACAATTTTGGAGAAACCGTTCTTTTGGACTGTAGCGGTGTGTGATGGGTACTCCGTGTAGGCACGAGATAAAATGATGACGGTATGGTAGATCGAGTATAGACAGGTTTGCGGCGAGAAGATGTCAGGAGACACTAGAAAGGTGAACTTTAATTAAGGAACGGTTATTTGTAAGGCACCAGAAGAAGGGGTCGTTGTGTATGTCATGGTTAAAGAGTTGAGGAAGCTAAGTTCGTGCGACCGGTATAAAAGCTGACTCATGTTAGCGAGTCATTCTTTTGAGGCATCTTTAGTGTATCGAGTTAGAAGGGAAACAAGTGGTCGGATGTAGTGCCCTGGTTGAGAGACATTTGGATTAGATTCGGTATTGTCGAGGAGAATGTTTCACGTGAGCGTGCTGTTCAGTGTTCGATTAAGTGAGATTGTTTGAGTGAGCTTGGTCACTCCTCTTCGTGGGAGGGCAAGTGAATTTTAGTGGTAGTTCCTATTTAGTGGAACCATTCGGTGGATTTGGCTAGGAATATAATTGTGTATAGAATTGAATTATGGCTTAGTGATAGTTGTGAGTTTGGACCGTTGATTGGTAACTGGTGTGGCACGTGTGATCGGTGTGATTTTGAGGAAACACAAATTGCGCCAGGCGAACGCTATATTGGTGGGATGGCGTTCTTCCTTTTGATATGAACGTTATATGGTGGTGAGAATGCGGAAACGATATGAGGGCGATAGTGTGTAATGTCGACGAAGGGAGCGATTAGTCTCCGTTTAGGGATTCAGGTTGTTACGGTGTTGACTCCGGTAGGGTAACTTTCTCTTAAAGGTAGTAATTCGGTGTGAGTAGTGTGATTGATCGAAGAGATTGCAGGTGTGTATGGTTCGGCACGTTACCGACCTGAGGATATGGTAGTTGGCCGAGGAGCGTTGTCTAAGAATGTTGTGCATTGTCGGTTATGATCAGAAAGGGATGGCTAAGTGAATGGGTCTAGAACGATTGGATTGAAAGCTATGAGTAAGTGCAATCTCAAGTCGAAAAAAAAATCCCAGGGAATTGGAGTAGTGTGCTTCATGAAGAATGTGAGTTGGGTCACTTGGTGATGAAGTAATAGCAGATACAGAAAGAATTGAGGAGTCAGATTTTGTCGTATCGTTGGAAGCAAATTTTTGGAGCAATGTAAGTATTGGAAGCCCGAAGTTAACTCCTTTTGCAGCATGGGTCCGGCAATGGAATTCCGAGAACGGAATTCTAATAAGGGGGAGGTGATGTAACACCCCATATTTCCTATTCTTGTGATTTTAGAATAAAATGAGAATTTAGTGGCCAAAGTGTGAAATTGGAAACTTATGTGCTCAAGAGTGTGTTATTAGAAGTATAAATCAGATGGAAAACCCTTCTTTCCTTCATTATGCCGGCTAGGGATTTGAGTAGTGGAGAAGTTGAGAAGAAGCAACTCTTTAAGGGTTGGAGTAGGAGGAGTTCATCAAAGGGATTGGAGAATTCATCTTCAAGGTATAACTCTCTTCTCAATCTTCACTCTATTGCTTATTTGGAAATCTGAGTGTGTGTGATTCAATGATTCTTTCAATCCCTAAGTTTTGGAATGAAATCATTGGGAGTAGAAAGGTTATTAGATCATCTTGTGGGTTATGAGCCCCTATTTGGGAAGCCTGCACCATTTTAATGGAGTTTTGAGTTTTGGGTTTGAAATGATGAATCATTGGTTGAGTTTATATGGATTTCATTAGATTAATTGATGTTTTGATGTTTGGTATTGGTGGGGAAAGGCTTAGAGCATCCATTATTTCTTTTTGGAGGCTTAAGATCGTATTAGGATGAGTTGGGATTGAGAAAGGGTGAGATTTCGGACTGAAATGGTTGTGCAGACTTGGGAGGGACGAACAGGAAGTTGCGCGGTTTGTCCCTCGGTTTGCAAACCGCGTGGAAAGTGGCACAAGTTCCTGTTTTGTGCACCTTCTTCGGTTCGCTTCGCGTTTCGGGTCTAGAATCGAGGCATCGTTTGGGGGTTTGTTTTAGGGGCTTAGTAGGGATGTTTTGGGATGTAATTAGATGGTTTAACACCATTCTTATGACGTCCAATTCAGGTGTTCGGTTTGAACTAAAGTGGGTTTCAGAGCGTGTGTCGATGTGCGAATGCTAAGGTGAGTTCCCTTAATCCTTTTTGGTGCAAATGAAATGTTTTGCTAAAGTTTTCATATCTGAATTTGGTTTGAGCATGATGACATGATTAAACGTTTTGAAAGGTTTCATTGTATATGACATGGAAATGTTTACAATTGCATGCAAGTTGTTTATACGTTCATTTATACGTAAATGTTGATTGCATATGCTTGCTATGAGGTTGTTATGTGGAGAGTCGGGTTGCACAGTGGGTTGGCATGGATGTTTGCCCGACCTGGCTTTGTAAGGTGAATGCCGTACCTGGCTTTGTAAGGTGAATGCCGTACCTGGCTTTGTAAGGTGAATGCCGTACCTGGCTTAGTAAGGTGATGAAAGTTGCGACCACTGTGTTGTCCCCTTACGCGGAGTCAAGTATTTAAACTGGATTTCCAGGTATTTTTATAACGGCTAAATGTTTTATACTGCTATTGTGTGAAACTGTTTTAAAGAGGGAATTCACTAGACCTCATGGTCTAACCCTCGCTTTTCAAAAACTAAAACCATTTTTAGGTGATAGTCGTGTTTGGGATTTCATCTGGCGATGATAGAAGGGTGTGGCGTTGTAGAAGAGCTAGAGTCTAGTGAAGACTTGTAGATTTCGTCGGGCTTCCTGTAGCATCTCAGTTGTGGGTGTGTTATCCGCTGCGAACTTAGAGTAGAAGTATTTTAATTACGTACATGGAACTGTGACCCGCAACAAGGCTCGTCTTGTTGCTCAGGGATACAGACAAGAGGAAGGTATAGATTACGACGAAACATTTTCTCCAGTGGCAAGACTCGAAGCCATTCGTTTATTCTTAGCGTACGCCGTACACAAAGACTTCAAGCTTTATCAAATGGATGTTAAATCAGCGTTCCTGAACGGAAAGCTGAATGAAGAAGTCTACATGGAACAACTTCCAGGATTCTCAGATCCAAAGCAACCAGGTTATGTTTATAAATTGGACAAGGCACTCTATGGCTTAAAGCAAGCTCCTCGTACATGGTATGGCACTCTCTCTACTTATCTCCACATTGAAAAATTTGAGCGAGGTAAAATCGATAAAACTCTATTTTTCAGGAAAGTAAAAGGTCATATTATTCTTGTTCAAATATATGTCGATGATATTATATTTGGTTCCACTAACCCTGACCTATGTACTCGTTTCGCTGAAAGAATGAAAGCTGAATATAAAATGAGTATGATGGGTGAGCTAACATATTTCCTTGGTCTTCAGATCAAACAGAATGAAAAAGGAACTTTCATTCACCAAGGAAAATATGTTAAAGATATGCTGAAAAAGTTTGATTTAACTCAGAACTCAGCTATGAAAACCCCTACGGTACCGCCGCTGACACTAAACAAGGATACTTCAGGGAAACCTGTTAATGTCACGACATACCATGGGATGATCGGCTCTCTCCTGTATGTTACATCTAGCCGACCTAATATTATGTATGCAACCTGTTTGTGTGCACGATATCAAGCTGAACCTAAGGAATCTCATTTGATCACTGTAAAGCGAATCTTTCGTTACCTTAAGGGTACTCCTAACCTAGTTCTTTGGTATCCCAAAGACTCAGGGTTTGATCTAATCGCCTATTCAGATAGTGATTTTGCAGGTTGCAAATTGGATAGGAAAAGCACCACAGGAGGCTGTCAACTCCTGGGTGGAAAGCTGGTGAGTAGGACAAGTAAAAAGAAAAAATCAGTGTCCACCTCAACCGCTGAAGCTGAATATGTAGCCGCTGGAAGCTGTTGTTCTCAAGTCTTGTGGATGAGAAATCAACTACTGGACTATGACCTTCAGCTCTCCAAAATTCCAATCTACCGCGATAGCACTAGTGCCATCGCTATAGCCAACAAGCCAGTGCTATACTCAAAGACCAAACACAATCATTTTATCAGAGATCATGTGATGAATGGTGATATAGAACTTCATTTTATCCCAACTGACTTTCAGTTAGCTGATCTGTTTACCAAACCTCTTGATGAGACAAGATTCAACTTTCTCATCAGCGAGCTTGGAATGCTGAACTTAGAAGAGTAAAATCTTCAGTGGTTCACATTTGATCAGTAATATAAATGAATTTGTATAACCCTACCAATCACCTACTCTCTGAACAAAATTGATTCGTTGATATCAAGGTATGTTCTTTCTTACTCGCTGACGTTCGCCTATGAATGCAAGATTTCAAAACAAATTACCTCGCTGAAAATCTCTTCCTTTCACTGATAGTTTGAAATTTCCAAACCAAACACTGGTACTTCTAATCAGTGCTTCATGTTTTAAAAATGTCCCTGAGTTTTCAAAACCCTCAGAGACACATTAAAATATGAAAGGACGTTTGTGACGTCATCACAACGGATAGACCATGGCACGCTTTTCTCTGACACGTTCACCCGTTTCGTCTCCTTGTCCAATTAAATTCAAGGGACGTATCTGTGTCATCATGAAAAAGTTTCCCGCTCATAGTTTTTCTCTCTCTACTCTCACTATATAAACCTCTTGCGTTTATATTTTTACCTTTTACGCGAACTTATCTCTCTCAAGCAAGAATAACTATTGCATTTGAACTCATTTTCTCCAGAAACTGTTCATCTTCATCTTCAACAATCAAAGGTTAATATTCTTATTATTTACCTTAACTACTTGTTTTTGATCTTATTCTTGGTTTTAAAAGATCAAACAAACGAACCTTTTAAAATGAAATCATTTTCTTCGTGATTTTATAAACACAATCTTCATGATTGTTCTTCAAGTGTAAAACAAAAATCTTAAACTTGCATCTTCATACGTTTTTTCCAGAATCCTTTCCTTTAAAGGAAACTGGAAAACAAGAACATTCACTAGATTTTGTATTATTGTCAAAACTAGAAAAACCCTAATTTTTATTTCTCTCTAAATGGAAATTACAAAACCCTAAAAACCCTTATTTTGGAATTTTATCCATTTTAAGAACTCTCTTTTTCATCTTCATGTTTGTACTTTATAAACAGAAATGGCATCTACTAAAGCTCCCACTGCTCAGTCCCCCACTACCTCTGAAAATATTGAACTCGTCAAAGCTCCTCATGTAGAATTCGAACTCGAGGAAGTTACCTTTCAGGGAAATAATCCTTATGCCCTCTTCAACTTTCCTCCGAAGAAGAAGATTACTCACCTGAACGACGCTGTCATCTTCCTCCAGACTTTTCCTCTATCGACAGCCCTGACCGTAACACCTCCAGCTCACAAACATCTTCTCGATGTCATCCTCTTCGACACCGAACTTGGTTCTGCCAATATTACTCCCGGCTCACTCAGGGCTGCTCTCAACCTTCCTGGAAATTCAAAGGAAAAACGTTTTGTTCCTCTACCTGACCCCAAGAACCCTGCTGACAAAGAAGCCCTCATTGCTTTCTTCGATGCAATGCAGAACACATGGGAAACAGGGAGAGACAAACCCCCTGAGAAGAAGCTGACTGCCATCAAGAAATCTAAAACGCCCAGCGAGATGAACTTCATATTCGCTCATCTGATCAGCTGTATGACAGCTAAGGTTGGGTCAACTGACCAAGCAACCAAACCCCAACAGGCTATGGGGTACGCACTGCTGAAAGGCCTTCACATTGATTGGGCAAAGATCATATTCGACGATATGCTGCTCAGGGTGGATGCAACAGAGAGGCCAACAACTGTTCCATATCCCCGGTTTGTCAGCGATCTCTTCGCACAAGGGCTGAAAAACAAATACCCAAAGGTAGGCGACCTGAAGCTCTTACAGGTTGGCCCTAAAGTTCTCGACTTCAATCCCCTGCCAAACGAGGTACGTCTCTCTACTCTTTTACCTCTTCTTAGACCTAACACTTCTTCTAATTCTGCGGCTACCACATCGGCAGCGGTAATCCCAACCGCTGATACCCCGGCTGCACAATCCACTCCTTCTAGAAAAAGGAAACCCTCTGGCACCCCACTTGGCGCTCCTAAGCCCAAGAATTCCTCCAAGGAGCAACCCCCTAAGCCTTCCCAGACTGAAGACTCCACGACTCTTTCTACACAAGAGCCGTTGGAAAGTTCAGTGGTACGCTCTGCCACAGCTGCTGAATCCATCCCTTCTATCCCTGCTTCAGCGTCTCTGAACGCTGAGGTTGCCCTGGAACAGAACCTTCCTCCCTCAGTACTTCCAAGTACTGCAGAAGTAATTCTCAGCGGATCCAATGCTGAACCTGCTTCCCAATCCCTCTTCTCAACTCTTACTCCTCCCACTATTTCTTTGGTCACTCCACCACTCATCACCTCACTATCTACAACAAACATCACTCCCAGCGATACATCTGCTGAAGCTCTACAACGGATGATGGACCAAAACATAGGACCTGCGGGCACATCTATGCGCCAAGGCTCTCTGGAAGGCAACATGGAAACATTTTCAGGTTTTTGAAACTTCGATGACTTCGTCAACCACCCCGCAGGTATACATAACACCTTAAACACTCCTCTCTCTGGACCCCCAACTTCTAAGCTTTCCTTTGTTCATAAGTTCTTAACTGTTACAGGTCCTAATTTAGGCGACATCAACAACACGCTCAAGGATTTGTCAACAAAGGTGGAATCTCTCACCACCACTCTCTCCTCCAACTCTTCAGTGGTTACAAACGCTGGAGAGGCTCTCAAAACACTCACCAACGAGGTGAAAGGAAAGGCGTCCAGTACTGATCTGGAAAAGGTGGAAGGTAGCCTCTCAAATCTTGCTACTACTCTTGCTGAGAACTCTACCTCCATCAACAATCTTGCTACAAAAGCCAGTTTGTCAGGTACAATACTTTTTCTTCCCTTACACTGCATCCCTCCTCTATCCTTTCTCAACCTCAGTTCTCCTCTCCATCAAACCTCTATACACTTAAATCCCACCCTTTTCTCTATCTCTTTTTCCCAAATGATCTTACATAAACGATCGTTATATTTCAGCTAGTCCTCTCCCCTGCTTGAGGATCCAGCTGAAGTTCCTCCAGCTACATCAACAATAAATCCAGCTCCTAGCGCTGATGAAATAATCCCAGTCCTGAATCTCGATGGGACTGATGACATTTTTGAAGAAGAAGAAGAACTGCTCTCTCACAACAAAAGACCTTCCTTAGTTCCTCACAAGCTAAGTGAAGAAGAGCTGAAAACGAGAGCAGCTATGATCAAACAGCTAGAGGTTCAGCGATTTGTTCCTACTCATCTCAACATTCTTTCAAAAGATGAAGTCGTTGAATCCCTCAGAGCTGAGAAACTCTTCGCTGAAAGAAAGAAGGCTGAAGAGAAAGACAGAGAATATGCCCTAGAGCTCGCTCAACGTTATTTCGACGATCCAGACTTAAAAAGATTTCATGTTGCTGTCCAAAAGAAACTAATGAATGACGCACAGAAGACTCACCAAGAAAAGACCAAAGTCAGCGACACCACACTTGAATGGTGTAAGAAGATGTGCCACTATAGACAACATGCTTCAAGGGTAAAAGCTGTAAACGTGAAAGGGAGATACGCTCTGAAAAATAACATAAAGGTACCGATTGTTCATGTTCAAGTTGTCAGAGAGAACGACCACTTCAAAACTTGCTACATGTCAGACCTGGACAAGTTCGGCTTCCCTAAATGGTTGGAAATGAGAATCGCAGTTCAGCGATCCCACTCAACTTTCAAAAATTATGTTTAAGAAGCCATCAATAGGCTAATTGACTCACTTACCTCAGCGGTTGACATTTCTCCTCCACCAGTTCAGAAGAAACGAGCTGCTCCTAGAAAGAAGAAGGCTCATTCCTCTCTCCAGGCCCGACAATACGAAACGTGATAGGGATTGAATTTTCTCGTGAAGCAGTTCTTGGCCCCAACCCTGACCTCTCTGGACTCAACACATCTCTACCTCCAGATGAAGAGTTCGTCCCTGGTAAAGTTATCAGCAATCCCCATGGCATCTTCTTTTATGACTTCCTTGGTCGCCCATGTTTTCAACGCATCTCTGAGTTATACAAAACTCCAATCGAACAACTCAGAGATTTACTATACTGGTGCGAATACAGACGCAGTCTTCTTGGATCACTCCTAAAACCCCAAATCTACCGCGAAGCCAAGAAAAGAAGGGAACAGGGAATCACGGTCCCTGAGGATGATTCCAGAGACTGACACTCTTGATGAACTCGTCAAGAAAGAACCTGAGTAGCTGATAGGATTCCTTGTAATTCTTCGATTTTATCAGCTGTATCTTTTATACTTGTAATTATTATTTGTTGTACTTGTAATTTTTCTACTTCCCTTCTGTAACTTATTGTTGGTCCCAGCTATTGAGTAGCAATGGTAACAAGTATTGTAGAAGGGGGGTTGAATACAATACACAAATTTTTTCACTTAATTTAATTCTTTGCAGATAAAGTTGACTATACCTGCTGTAAACTGTCAGCCTAGGATCTCTTCAAAGATATCTTCAAGAATTCTTTAAGGAATTCTCTGCCGATCATGTCTTCAACGTCTTCAAGTGATCCTTCAGTCTTCAAGATAATCCTTGCTCTTCAAGTGTACTGGCCTAAGACCTTAGGAAGTCTCAAGTAGCAGCTTAATCTTTGGTTGAGAAGTCTATCTTCAATCCGCTTTGAAGATATACTTCTACTTTGTTTCTTCGGTTGATCTTCGACTTCACCGAACATTTTAATACAATTAAACTGCTTGTAAAGAACCTAAAAATTATTCTAAGTATGAACTGTGCAAAAATGAAAGACTGAGGTCATCTTCAAATCTTAAGTGACCCAACAATCTCCCCCTATTTGAGGATGACATCCATACTTAGAATCTGAGAAGTAAACACTGAATAATTCATGTTTGACCCTTGTTTACTCTTTTTGGGTTCTTTTCACATAGTCCATTCTTTTTGTTGATTTTGGATTTTTTTTCGTATTCGACATTTACAAGTAAAATAAAATAAATGATATAGCTATACAAACAAATGAAAGAAAAAGGAATGAAGTATAGACAATATTACTTGCATCTTTGGAGGGGCGAGTTGAAACTTGTGTCTGGCTTGATGATTCTTCATTTTGATCAGTAGCCCGTTGATGTGTTAGGGAACTTTATCTTTCAGACACTTTTGCTTTTCTTCAGATGTTCCAAATCTTCAAGTCATTCACTTACTCCAAAAGATTTCAGCCAAATGAATCTGTGGTTTTTGGTAGGAGACAAACCCTTTATGGTGACAATCTTTGAGGGAGGCTTGAGTTTGAGTGAATTAGCCTCAGGATGCTTCTGCCCATCTCTTGCATCCTCTTTTTTTCTTGGCATTTCAGCTTTTCCTGTTCAGCATCATCATCCTTTGTCTTTGTTTTTCTCCCCCTCGGTTAGATCAGCCGGTCTTTGTGTTCCTCCCCCTCAGTTAGATCCGCCCGAACTGATGTGCTCCCCCTGACCGGTCCGTCGATTTCCTCTATTTTTCGAGTTGGACGCTGGATATGAGTGTCAGGGTTGTTGCTCCACCTCAGATGAATTCTCCCCCTCAGCGGCCGACGTAGGAAAAACACTAAGAAAAGTGTAAAAATCGGCCACTTTGTTTTTTTTTAGATGATGACAACAAGATGACATCATGAGGATGATGTCATGCAAAATGTAGTTTTGCCATCGGCAACCGAAATATGTAGTTTACTATTGTATGAGGATGATGTCATAACATCATGAGGATGATGTCATAACAACATGAGGATGATGATGCCATCGGCAGCCGAAATATGTAGTTTTTTTTTGCTTAAGACCTCTCAAAATCGGCAGCCTGACATTTTAAGGATGGCGTCGTGACATATTAAGGACGATGATGATGTAATGACATCTTAAGGATGCTGTCATGCAAAATGTGTATTTGAGGATGATGTCATAACATCTTAAGGATGATGTCATGACATCTTAAGGATTATGTCATGCAAAATATGTATTGGAGGATGATAGAAAGATGGAAGATGAGAGGTGTGGAGAAATAAGAGGGCAAGATGGGGTATATATAGTTGGGTAAGAGATGGTAAGAAGAAGAAGGGGAAGTGGAAAAGATAGAGTGATGGGAGAGGTTGAGTGTTTAGGAAAAAAATGAGTAATTTATAGGGATGGGAAAAAGAGGAGAGAGTAGGGATTCTTCAAAAAAATCATCTTAAAAAATGGGAGGGTGGGGAGGTTATCGGCTGCAGATATATATATATACAACATTTATTTATTTTTTATTTTTTTTTGGAACATGCATTGGCAGCCGATATATATATATATATATATATATATATATATATATATATATATATATATATACAATTTTTTTGGAATATTTTGGCAAGGATCTTCGGAAGATTTGTGGGAAGCAAACATCTTCAATCTTGAAGGGATAGAAGAAATCTTAGAAATGATCTATCTTCAGAATATAAGAGATCTTCAGAAGATTTGAGGAAAAAAAATCTTTAGAAGATTTGTGAGAGAAATCTTCATAAGATTGGTGGGGGATTCTTCAAACATTACACATAGTCATGAAGGGAGGAATCTTCAAATCCAGGATGTTGTGCTAAAGAAAGAGAAGGTTGAGATTGAGAGGCAGAAATGTAACAACCCGGATTCCCAAACATACAACAAGTAACATATATTGCATAACATCGTTACATAACAATACACATTCTCATAACAAATACGGTCCCTTTAGTCTTTACAATCCAAAATAGGGTATTTCATTACAAACTTTTCCCTAACTAAATACATGATATCTAGTTATGAAATTAGAACAGCAAAACACGTCTTAGTCTTCATAACATCCTTCTTCCAAAAGCTAAACACATAGTACTCTTCTCATTTGCTCTTACCCGATCCACGATCTGGAATACATATTTTTAAAACAAAATGAGGGTTAGACCTAGCAGTCTAAGTGAGAAAATCCCTGTTAGTTTTAAAACCATCTGCACAACCATCATATACATAACACAAATACAAATACCAGTTATGACTCATACATCATATACCTTCCTGTCTCATTCTCTTGGCCATATTAGTTGGTTGCAAGCCAACTAATAAATTAACTCCACTGTACGACAATTACAGCTAACACCGCCGTACGAATATTACAGCCAACACCACCGGTCCTAAGCCCGACCAACATATTCTCGTATAGTATGATGCTCATGTAAATACAATATCTCAATATATTATATTTCAAACATAAACACATAATTACACCATCTATCACATTCCCAATCCACACATATATGTATTCCAGTTTAAAAACATTTTGAAGTAAAACTCACTTGTTAGTCTATCAAAACGTTCTCCAAGCTTTTCTCAAAACGACTCTGCTTTCACTTCAAATTCACAGAATCTGTACAAATCAAATACATACTCCTCTTTACCAAATGAACACATAAAGCTTACTTAATAGTCTAAGAACTTCGAATAACTTAATTCCTCAAATATTTTCCCCAAACCCGAACTTAAGTCAAGTCCATAGTATTTTCAGTCTTCATTTATACTCTATCCAAAGTCCAACAAAACACAGAATTACTAGACACTTAAAAGCATTAAAATCTCAAAATAACCAAAACAGCTCAAGTTTCCGGATCCAAACAGAACTTTCCGGACGGCTAAGACAATCCGGACAACCATAACAATCCGGACAACATCCAGACACCAGGGTAATCCGGATACCATCCGGTATCTTATTTCATCCGGAAACATAGAAAAGAGGAACTTACCGGGTAATTGCTTGTCCAAACACCTGCAATCAAAACTACCGGACACTACCAACGAGACTACCCGGACACATTCATCCTATCCGGAAAACTCTGTCGGTTTGCCTATTTTCAACCCAGAATTCGACTGAAATCATCCCCAGTCCAGATGTGATAATTCTAATCCGATAGATACTTCCTAATAGCAATTACAAACATAAAATTTAAAGAAGACATACCTCAAATCACTTCTAAGTACACCAAAATGAATCCCTTGGTCACAAAACCTTCTTTCTTCTTCTTCTCTTCTCCAAACACACACACACACACTCACTACACTGAAATTTCTGCTTTTGACAAAATATTTGAAGTCTTAGGATAATATCAAATCATATTTACCCTTTTAGACCCTGCACTATTCACTAATTACTAATACACCCCTAAACTCATAAACTCTCCTAAACTTACCCTAACATCAATTATAAAGTTAAATATATTTAACGGAACAAGACTTTAACTAACGAACATACCCGTGGTATTACATCATCTCCCCCTTAAAAGAATTCCGTCCCAGAATTCGGTTAGGCAAAAAGGTACGGGTACTTAGTTCTCATTTCGGATTCTGATTCCCAAGTAGCATCCTGACCCCTATGGTGTCTCCACTGTACTTTTACTTGCTTGATTACTTTGTTCCGCAAAACTTTAACTTTGTGGTCAACTATGGCTTCAGGTTCCTCCACATAATTCAGCTTTTCATCAACTTGTATATCCGGTAGAGATACGGCTTGATCCGGTGTAACCAAACACTTTCGAAAATTCGATACATGAAATGCGTTGTGAATCCTGCTTAACTCTGGCGGAAGATCTAACCGGTAAGCTACTTCCCCGATTCTTTCTGTAATTGCAAACGGTCCAATGTACCTCGGACTAAGTTTACCCTGCTTTCCAAACCGAATGTCTCCTTTCCAAGGTGAGACTTTTAACATTACAAAATCTCCAACTTGAAACTCTAACGGTTTCCGGCGTCGGTCTGCGTAGCTTTTCTGCCTGTCTTGAGCCACTTTCAAACGTTCTCGAATCTGAGTAATCTTATCCGCGGTTAACTGAACTATATCTGGCCCCGCTAACTGCTTCTCTCCCACTTCGTTCCAACACAGAGGCGTTCGGCATTTTCTACCATACAGTACTTCAAACGGTGCCGCTTGTATGCTGGAATAATAACAGTTGTTGTAGGCAAATTCGATTAACGGTAAATGCTTATCCCACGATCCCCCAAAGTCAACAATGCAGGCCCGTAGCATATCTTCTAAAGTCTGAATTGTTCGCTCACTCTGACCGTCGGTTTGAGGATGATATGATGTACTTAACTTTATCTGCGTTCCCATTTCTTTTTGAAAACTCCTCCAGAACCTTGAAGTAAAACGACTATCACGATCAGAAATAATCGAGATTGGAACTCCATGTCGAGTTACTATTTCGTCAATGTACAACTTGGCTAGTCGTTCTAACGAATAAGTTTCTTTTATTGGTAGGAAGTGAGCAGACTTTGTCAATCTGTCAACAATTACCCAAATGACATCAAATCCCTTCAGAGTCCTTGGTAGCTTCGTGATAAAATCCGTAGTAATATGATCCCATTTCCACATAGGTATTTCTAACCGTTGCAACTGATCAAACGACTTTTGATGTTCAATCTTTACCTTCTTACAAGTAGTACAGCCTTCCACATGCTGAACAATACTCCTTTTTATTCCTGGCCACCAATAAAATTGTTTTAAATCTTTATACATCTTATTCGTACCTGGATGAATAGAGAAACGAGATTGATGATCTTCTTGTAATACCCGATCACGTAAACCACCCAAACGAGGCACCCAGATTCTGTTTCCCAAACACAACAACCCACGATCATCTTTTACAAGCAATGCTGATACACCCACTAACCGTTTTGGTTTTAAATGTTCTTCTTGAAAAGCTTCTATTTGACACTTCTGCAATTCGTCAAAGATGTTAGGTAGGAGTTCAGCTCGTAGTGAAATAGCTTTTATTGTTCCACTCCTTTCTTGACGACTTAGTGCATCAGCTACCACATTCGCCTTTCCCGGATGATAAAGAATTTCACAGTCGTAATCATTCACCAATTCTAGCCATCTTCTTTGCCTCATATTTAGTTCCTTCTGATCGAAAAGATGTTGGAGAGTCTTATGATCAGTATAAATTTGACATTTAGAGCCGTAAAGATAATGTCTCCAAATCTTCAACGCGAAAACAACTGCTGCAAGTTCCATGTCGTGTGTAGGATACTGTCTTTCATGATCTTTTAACTGACAAGAAGCATAAGCAATAACCTTTTCACGCTGCATTAGTACACAACCCAATCCCAGTTTGGAAGCATCACTGTAAACAACAAAATCATCGGAACCTTCAGGTAATGCTAGTATCGGTGCGCTACAGAGTTTCTCTTTCAATATTCAGAATGCTTCATCCTGTTCTTCTTTCCATTCGAACTTTAGATTCTTTCAGGTCAGCTTAGTGAGAGGCGTAGCGATACGAGAAAAATCTTTTATAAACTTTCGATAGTAACCGGCTAAACCCAGAAAACTTCGTACTTCCGTTGGCGTCTTCGGCGGTTCCCACTTTTCAATTGCTTCTACCTTCGTCGGATCAACTTGGATACCTTTCTCGGAAACTACATGCCCCAGAAACTGAACTTCCCGTATCCAAAATTCACATTTAGAGAACTTAGCGTATAACTGTTCCTTCTTTAACAATTCCAGAATTAACCGAAGATGTTGTGCGTGATCCTCTTTGGATCGGGAGTAGATAAGGATATCATCCATAAATACAATAACAAATTTATCGAGATATGGCTTACATACCCGATTCATTAGATCCATAAAAGCAGCTGGAGCGTTCGTCAGTCCAAATGGCATCACCAGGAATTCATAGTGACTGTACCTTGTGCAAAAAGCAGTTTTCAGAACGTCTTCTTCTTTAACCTTCAGCTGATGATTACCAGATCTTAGATCAATATTGGAGAAATAACAAGCTCCAACTAATTGGTCGAAGAGATCATCAATTCTAGGAAGTGGATACTTATTCTTGAGCATGCGCTTATTCAGTTCCCGGTAATCAATACACATTCTCATTGAACCATCCTTCTTTTTCACAAACAAAACTGGTGCACCCCACGGCGAAGAACTGGGTCTGATGAAACCTTTATCTGAAAGGTCTTGTAGTTGCGTCATCATTTCTTTCATTTCTGGAGGTGCCAAACGATACGGTGCACGGGCTACAGGAGCGGCTCTAGGAATCAGATCTATACCAAACTCTACTTGTCTAACGGGCGGAAGACTATTCAAGTCTTCGGGGAAAACTTCTGGGAATTCACTAACAATAGGAATATCTTCCAACTTATTCTTTTCTGGCTTAATATCTATCACATAAGCTAAGTAACTCGGGCAACCTTTAATAACACACTTACGAGCTTTTATCATAGATATAAGGCAAGACTGATGATTTCTACGATCACCATAAATCACTACCGGTCCCCTCTCAGGTAATACAACATTTATTAACTTCTTATCACAAACTATGTTAGCTTGATTCTCGGCTAACCAATCCATCCCCACTACCACATCGAACTCGATCAAATCTATAGGAAATAGTTGAATAGGTACTCCACACCCCTCTATATTTATCACACAACTATCAAAAACTTCTTTAACCGATACTTGATTATCATTTGCAGTATCTACCATTAAAGCATGATCTAACACTTTAGGCTTTAAATGCATATAAGCAGCAAATGAAGGAGATACGAACGATCGGTTTGCACCGGAGTCAAATAACACTTTAGCACGTGTAGAGTTTATTAAAAATGTACATGTAACCACATCCGGAGTTTCCTCCGCTTCTTTTGCTGTCATTTGAAACGTACGACCCCTTGTTCTTGGTGGTTCTAGTCTTGGAACTACCGGTCTAACACCCGCTGGTTTCCCTGACGTACCCCCTTGTTGTACTCTTCCCCTCGGACAATCAGACTGGATGTGATCTGGAGAATTACATAAGAAACAAAACCGCGTTACCCGACAGTCTTTAGCAACATGTCCGGTCTTCCCACACCTATAACAAACCCGAGTATCAACTTGACAGTTTCCTTGGTGGATACGATTGCATTTCTGACAAGGTCTTTCCGCTGGTCGGAAAGGCGGACAGTTATCAAACCTCTGAAATCTGGATTTCTTTGGATCATATTGTGGTCTTTCCCACTTTCTTTTTCCCGCACCTTTATCACTAGTACTTCTCCCTTTATCCTGTTCCACAGTTTCTACTACGTCTACTGCGGCAGAGAAGGTTTCTGGTCCTTTAGCAATCACAAAACTTCTGACTTCTGCATTCAACCCAAAGATAAACCTTTCAATCTTCATTGCCTCCGTGGCAACGTAGTATTCCGCGAAACGAGACTTTTCCAGAAAACGAGCGGTATAGTCCCGAACTGATAAATTCCCTTGCTGCAAGTTCATAAACTCTCTTTCCAATTGTTTAACTGCTGCTTGGGGACAAAACTGTTTCCTAAAAGCTATAACGAATTCTTCCCAAGAGAAAGTAGAATATATGTCAGATCCTCCAGAAGAAATAAGAGCTTCCCACCAGTATAGAGCATCGGCTTTTAACATTGATGTTCCGTATAGCACTCTATCTTCATCAGCACACTTACTGGTCTTGAAGATAGCTTCTATCTCCTTCAGCCACCTCATAGCTTTCACTGGGTCTCTATCTCCTGAGTAAGTTGGAGGTTTGCAACTTAGGAACATTTTATAATCACACTTTCTTGGTACCGGTATCACAGTCCGTGCAATGGGCATTTCATCTTCCAGACCAGGATCTGGTATTTCTGTTTCAGCATCACGAGTTCGGTTGAACATAGCTTAGATATTCGCTTGTAATCTTCCCATTTCAGCCGCCAAGTCGTCTCTTGTAACAAATTTTGCACCTCGCTGTTGAACTCTGCCGCCTGTGTTGGTCCCGAAGGCCTATACAAGTTTGTAGAAGGGGGGGGGGGGGTTGAATACAAACACACAGATTTTACTTTTCTAAATTGTTTATTGATAAATCATTAACAATTTACAGCTTGTTGCGGAAACAAGATTAAGGATAAACCTAAATCTAAACAAGTTGGAACACTAAGGTTTCTTGCACTAAGAGAGATAAGGAAATTACTAATAATAACCTATCTTGAGATAAGAGATTGAACTTATCCATAGTTAGCAAGTTACTTCAAATGAAGTGGGTTCATCTCTTTATATACTGCATGCATTTAATGCAAGTCAGTATACACTTTACACGTGTCATCAGCTGGTTGGTTGCATGTCATTGACCTTGGTTGACAACCTTAGTAGCCGCATGGATGAACAGTGTAGTATCAGAATGGTTGTACGATTTCATATATTCGGAGGTTCTTTTCTGACATTTCATACGGAGTCGTGCAAGGGGGGTTAAGACAAAAGTACTTTGTACGGAGGACTTCATGATCATCTTTCGTTGATTCAACGATTATCATTTACTATTCAGCAGATGATAAAGTTCAGTGATAGCTGAAGTCTTGTACTTGATACTTCACGTTGAGTGGACAAATCTGAGTCTTCGCTGATCCGCATCAGTTCATTAGGAGACTTGTCGCTGGTTCTTGAGCTTGATCTTCGACTTCAGCGTAGAACCTTTGTTGACGTGAAACTTGTCTTCAGGGATCATAAGTAAACAACTAACTTATCAGCGATCATCATAAAGACTGAACAGACTCAGCGTTAATGATGAACAGTGTTCGTTGAATGTTTAATCTAAACAACAAGAGTTCCTATCAGTGGTACTGGAAGATCTTAGTACTTATCAGCGATAGTGAAACTCTGATACATATTGTTTACTTACAATTTTCACTAAGTATATAAGAGAGGGTCATTATCAAATCACTGAGGGTTTGGATCAACAATCTCCCCCTATTTGATTATGACATAGCAACAAAGAAAATTGCTATTTAATGAAAACATAAGGATAAAAAGAACTCATAAAATATTTGTCCCTTTTACTATTTTCTGGGATCTTTTCAGTACTGATGGAGTAAAGTACATTCGCTGAAATCTTTCTTTAAAACTTTGAATCAGGTTACAAAGAGAAATGGAAAGATTACAAGTACGAGCGAAATAAATTACAAGTACACAAGGATAACTGATAAAATAGATGAAAGAGGCGATCCTATCAGCTTACAGAGGTTCTTCCTTAATGAGAAGTTCATCAAGGGTCTTTTCAGTAGGGATCATCCAGTCAGGAACCGTTACACCTCGTTTTCTTTTGTTCAGCGCTTCTTCAAAGATCAAGGGTTTTAGGTGTCGTGCCTGAATGTCTTTTCTGAAGTCACACCACCAGATGAGATCTCTGAGCTGTTCGATTGGAGTGATTGGAAGCTCAGCGATCCGTTGAAAACATTTACGTCCGTCGTAGTCGAGAAAGAATATTCCATAAAGATCACTGATGACTTTACCAGGGACGAAAAGTTCACATGGTGGCAAAGAAATGTCAAGGGCAGATAGATCAGGGTCAGGACCAAGCACTTCAGCGCGAGAGAAACCAATTCCAGTTTCATTTCGTATGACAGGACATGAGTTTGAATCTTGACGTTTCTTCTTTAGAGAGGCCCTTTTTCTTTTCAGCTTAAGATCAGGAAGAGGAGGAATGTCCACACAAGAAGATATCAAATCGATCTGTCTGTTTATCAGCTTTTCGAAATGATCCTTGTACTTAGATTGTGACGTTTGGATAGCTAACCTCATCTCCAGCCATTCAGAGAGACCATACCTTTTTACAGTGTCAGCGCGAAAGGCTTCAGATTGGCCATCTTCTCTGAAAATTTTGATGTCAATAATAGGTACTCCGATAGAGGTTCTTCCAGAGATGAATACCTTGTTGATCTTCGCTGGACGATATCTGAAGTGTATTTTCTCTTTACACCAGATCAGGGTGGTCTGAGAAACTTCAGTTTTCTTTTCCACGATCTTCTGGGCTTCTTCCCAAAGCTTTCGTTGGACTTGAATGGGAACACGTTTCATCTTGGGGTCTTTGACAGATTCTTGAGTAAGCTTGATGGCGTATTCTCTGTCTTTTTCTTCAGCTTCCTTTCTTTCAGCGATTAGGCGTTCAGCTCTGAGGTGTTCCTTGTATTCAGCTTTGGAAATTCTAAACTTTGGAGGAACTGAAGGAAGTTGATCACGCCTCAGAATGATTCGCTGATCCTCGAATCGCTTTATTATTTCCTCTCTTCTTTTCTGATCCTCTTCACTTAGCTTTTGAGGAACTAAGGAAGGTCTGCGTTTGTGAGAGAGAGTCTGTTCTTCAGGTTCATCAGTCTCAGAGATCAAATCCAAGATTGGGATTATTTCTTCAGCATCAGCTGGTATAGTTGTGGAGCCTTCAGCGATATCCTCAAACAGGGGAGAGGACTAGCTGAAACACAGCGATCTTACAAGTAAGAACTTGGGTAGAATCAGATAGAGAGAATTGGTTCAAGTGTATAGACTTGGGTAGAGGAACGGATAGTGTATGATAGAGGAGGGATGGAGTAAGAGATGTGTAGTGTACCTAACAAACCGACTTTTCAAGCAAGATCGTCAGATTGTCATCTTCAGCGACGCTTTTGCCTTTGCCTTTCTCAGCTCCAGAGGCTGAGGGCTTTGTCTTTGTCCGCTCCCCTGAAGGTTCATTTATCGAGATTCCCTTAAGAGCTTTGATCTTCGGAGCAGGTTTGACGATAAAGAAGTCATCGTCATCTTCATCATCATCATCATCATTCTTTGGAGAAGAAGATGGTTCATTATCAGGGATGTCGACGGCTTCATCATCTTCTGCTTCAGATTCTTCAGCGTCTTCTTCGAGTTGCTCCCCCTCAGATACAGAGGCGAGCTTCTCGGTTCCCTCAGGGTGTTCATCTCCCTGAGGTCCAGCGGATGCTTCAGCTTCAATAGTCTTCTCACCCTCTTCAGCGAAGGTGAGGTCTTCGTTCTTCTCTCCCCTGATAGATTCATCATGGGAAAGGTCTTCAGCGCTCTTGGAAGGATTTCCAGCGCTCTTCTCCCCCTCTTTTTCATGATGACTGGGGGAGGAATGGGTAGATTCAGCAGCGTTGGTAGGTTCTCTGTCTTCTTGGCCAGGGAGACCTACATGAACTTCAATCTTTGCTAATCTGTCTTCTAGGCCAGAAATAGCAGGATTGATCTTCCCGAGCTCAATGCGATCCGCCGCTGTAAAATGTTCAGATTCACGGACAGGGGCAGGAGCAGGAGTATTCGCCTTGTGCAGCAGCTGTTCGATCATAGTCTTCATCGAACCAACGTCAGTCTTTACAGAGCTTAAGTCGGTCGTCAGAGTGTTGACATTTGTCTTCACAGCAGACATATCTCCCTCTAGTGTTCCAACCGATGTCTTCAGCGTTGTTACCTCGCTGGACATGGGTGAAACTGAATTTTTGAGAGAGGTGTAGTCTGTGTAGATATCAGCGAGCACCTTGGCGAAGTCGCTGAGAGTTTTATCAACCTGCTTCATGTCATCTGTGGAAGCCTTCTTCTCCACCACCGTTGTCAGCTTGTTCAGATTTTCTCCAGCGTTTGTTACAGCTGTAGAGTTATTGGAGAGAGTAGTGGTGAGACTTGTCAGCTTTGTCTCCACGGACTTCAGAGAGGCGTTGATATCTCCCAAATTAGGACCTGTAACAGATAAGAACTTGTGAACAAAGGAAAGCTCAGAAGTTTGGGGTTTAGTCACAGTGTTTATGGGTTGTTGTTTACCTGCAGGAGGATTGGTGAATTCATCGAAATCACGGGTTCCTGAGTAAAGTTCCATGTCATCTTCAAAAGTGCCCATGGATTGTTCTGCAGGTCCTGTCTTCATCATCTCTGGATTATCAGCTTTAGCTTCCGTAGAAATGATGGCATCTCCAGCGATAACTGGAGGAGAGACCAAACGAGCAGAGGGAGAAGCGAAGGATGAGATTGGAGGTTGGGTTCTGAGTTCAGCGTTGGAATCGCTGAGAATCACTTCATCAGTCTTTTGAGAGACTGAGGGAGGTTGGGAAGTTTCCAAGTCTGTAATCTCAACGTTTGGAGACGCTGAGATTGGGATGGAAGGGATGGCTTGTTCAGGTGTGGCAGAGCGTACCACTGAACGTTCCTTCAGCTCTGCAGAAATAGCTGAGGAGTCTTCAACATGAGATTGCTGGGGTTGCTCCTTTGTTTTCTTGATCCTTTTAGAATCAAGTGGGGTGGATGAATGTTTCCTTTTCTTAGAAGGAGAGGATTTTGTGGTCAGGGTATCAGCGATGGGTATTGTCGCTGAAGGAGCCACAGAAGTAGAAGAAGAAGGGTTGAGAAGAGTTAAGAGGGTAGAAAGACGTACCTCATTTTCAACAGGTTTGAAGTCGAGTACCTTAGGGCCAATCTGAGAGAGTTTCAGATCGCCCTCTTGTGGGTAGCTGTCCTTCAGGCCATATTGAAAGATAGCGCTGATGAATCGGGGGTAGGGAACCCATGCAGGCCTGTCAGCGGCAAAGTCTACTCTTTGCAGCAAGTCATCATAGATGAGAGATGCCCAGTCAATGTGTAGACCTTTCAGCAGAGCGTATCCCATAGCTTGCTGAGGTTGAGCGGCTTGATCAGAAGAGCCGGTCTTGGCAGTCATGCAGCTGATAAGGTGAGCGAAGATGAAGTTCATCTCGCTGGGCATTTTCTATTTTTTCAGCAGTGTTAGATTCTTCTCAGGCTTCTTGTCTCTGCCCATTTCCCATACATAGCCCATTGCATCAAAAAATGCAACAAGAGCTTCTTTGTCAGCGAGCTTCTTATGGTCAGGGAAAGGAACAAAAGGTTTTTCCTTTGTAGCGATGGGAAAGTTCAGAGCTTTGCGAATGATGGCAGGTGTGATCTTTATCGTGCCATATTCAGTATCGCAGAGGATACAATCAACTGTTTTGGAGGGATCTTTGGCGGATGGTAGCTGAGAGTGTATGGCAGAGTACCAGAACTGAGATAGTAGCCGCTGACTTGCAGGGGGTGAGATGGTCAAGGCTGTTGAAATGCAGCAATTCTTCAGGAAATTCACAGCATCTGTCAGATGTGTGACTTGCTTTCGAGGAGGAAACTCGAGAAGCGCAGAAAGGTTGTTTATCTTAGTCCAGTCTAGTTGATCCAGAGTGAACTTAACCTGAGGAGCCTTGAAGAATTCCATTTCCTTAGAGTCAGTAGAGATGTTCTCAGCGGTAGTAGGAATGTTAGACGATGCCATTTCCTGTATTATCAGTTCAGCCAAGGATTAACAAATAAGAATAATCTTAATATGGAAAGATTTTCCATTAAGATGGTTCGAATTTTGTCCATTTCATTCAGACAAAATGTCTTAATGAAGATTAGGGTTTTTCTTGATTTTGAAGACGGAAAATTTAAACCCAAAAAAAATCTTGTTTTCCAGTATTCTTTGAAGATTGGGATTCTGGAAAAACGAATGTGAAGAACAAGTTTAAGATTTTTGCATTTAAACTTGAAGAACAACCATGAAATGGTTGTGTTCATAAAATCATGAAAGAAAATGATTTCATTTTAAGAAGTTCTTTTGTTTGATCTTGTTAAAACAAAGAGTAGATCAGAAACAAGTTATTTTGCATTAGGTAATAAATAAGAACATATTAACCTTGATGTTTGATGAAGAAGATGATGAACAGTTCTTGAAGTTTGAAAGCACAAATGCAACAGTGAATTCTTTCTTGCGGAGGAAGATTGATCGCGTAAAAGAAAAATATAAACAAAGAATTTGTTTATATAGAGATTTTAGAAAGAGAAAATCTTGAGCGGGAAAAGATTTTCATCATGACACGGACACGTGTTTGCATTTGATTGGAAGTTTGAACGAGACGTGCAAACGTGTGTCAGGAAGAGAAAACGTGCCGGGGTTTTATCCGTTGCAATGACGTCACAACTGTCCTTTCATATTCTTGGTTGTCTCTGAGGTTTTGAAAAACTCAGAGATACTTTTGAAAACATGAAGCACTGAATGAAAATATTCAGTAAAGGTTTTAAGAAATTTCAAAATATCGCTGTTAAGGAAGAGAAATTCAGCGATGCATTTTGTTTTGAAATCTTGCATTTTCATGCGCTTGTCAGAGAGAGAGAGAACATACCTTGATATCAGTGAATCAAGTTTATTCAGAGAGAAGATGATAGAATGGGTTATACAAGTTGATTTTATCCTTTCGCTGATCAATGTGAATCGCTGAAGATTTTATCCTTCAAAGTTCAGCATTCCAAGCTCGCTGATGAGAAAGTTGAATCTTGTGTCATCAAGAGGTTTGGTAAATAAGTCAGCTAACTGATAATCAGTTGGGATAAAATGAAGTTCTATATCACCATTCATCACATGATCTCTGATAAAATGATATCTGATTTCTATATGTTTGGTCTTTGAATGTAGTACTGGATTGTTTGCTATAGCGATGGCACTTGTGCTGTCGCAATAGATTGGAATTTTGGAGAGCTGAAGATCATAGTCTAGTAGCTGATTTCTCATCCACAAGACTTGAGAACAACAGCTTCCAGCAGCTACATATTCAGCTTCAGCTGTGGAGGTGGACACTGAATTTTGCTTTTTACTTGTCCAACTTACCAGCTTTCCACCCAGGAGCTGACATCCTCCTGTGGTGCTTTTCCTATCCATTTTGCAACCTGCAAAATCACTATCTGAATAGGCGGTTAGATCGAATCCTGAATCTTTGGGATACCAAAGACCTAGATTCGCCGTACCCTTAAGATATCGAAAGATTCGCTTTACAGCTTTCATATGAGATATCTTAGGTTCAGCTTGATATCGTGCACACAAGCATGTTGCAAACATAATATCGGGTCGGCTAGCTGTTAGATACAATAGAGAGCCGATCATCCCACGGTACAGCGTGACATTGACAGGAACACCCTTAGTGTCCTTATCAAGTGTCAGCGGTGGTGCCATAGGGGTTTTCATAGCTGAACTTTCAGTTAAGTCGAATTTCATCAGCATATCTTTAACATATTTTCCCTGATTAATGAAAGTTCCTTTCTCAGTTTGCTTAATCTGAAGACCAAGGAAATATGTTAGTTCACCCATCATGCTCATTTTATACTCATCTTTCATTCTATCAGCGAAACGAGTACAAAGCTCAGGGTTAGTAGAACCAAATATAATGTCATCAACATATATTTGAACTAGAATGATATGACCTTTCACTTTTCTAAAAAATAGAGTTTTGTCAATCTTACCTCGCTCAAATTTTTCAATATGGAGATAAGTAGAGAGAGTGTCATACCATGCACGAGGAGCTTGCTTCAAGCCATAAAGTGCCTTATCCAGTTTATAAACATAACCTGGACGCTTAGAATCTGAGAATCCTGGAGGTTGTTCCACATACACTTCTTCATTCAGCTTTCCATTTAGAAACGCTGACTTAACATCCATCTGATGTACTTTGAAGTTTTTGTGTACAGCATATGCTAAGAATAGACGAATAGATTCAAGTCTTGCTACTGGAGCAAATGTTTCGTCGTAATCTATACCTTCCTCTTGTCTGTATCCCTGAGCAACAAGTCGAGCTTTGTTGCGGGTTACAGTACCATGTTCGTCCAACTTATTTCGATAGACCCATTTAGTGCCTATTACTGTTTTATCAGTTGGTCTCTGAACAAGTTTCCAAACTTTGTTTCTTTCGAATTCAGTCAGCTCTTCTTGCATGGCGCTGACCCAGTTTGGATCTTTGAGGGCATCATCTACTTTCTTTGGTTCAGTTAGTGAAATAAAATTTACAAATAAACAAATATTACCTGCACTTCGTCGAGTCTGAATCCCAGCGTTTGGATCACCAAGAATTTGATCAATTGGGTGATTTATAGTCCATCGCTGAGCCGGAGCGTGAGACGCTGACTCAACTTGAACTGTAGGAGCTGAAGATGAAGCTTCAGCGACGTCAGGAGTATCAGCCAAGAGAGGAATGGATGCAGTTGTCATTATATTCACTGATTGCTGAGAAGTAGATGGAATGTCTGAGACATTTGGTTCAGCGTTAGGTATAGTGTTTATAGGAACAGCTGAGACCCAAGAAGTTTCAGTTTCACTATTCTGCATATTTGGAATGATAGGACTATCATCTTCTACTGGATGAGCATGAGTAGTGGGAATAACTTCTGAATCACCAAGATGAGAAAACATCCATTGATTCAGTTCTTCAGTATCAGCAGACGGTTTAGAGTTCGCTGAACGGGATTCGTCAAACGTGACGTGAATAGTTTCTTCTACAGTTTGTCTTCTACGATTGAAGAGTCTGAAGGCTTTGGAAACTGAGGAGTATCCAAGAAAGATTCCATCATCAGCCTTAGGATCAAACTTTCCAAGAGCATCTCTGTTGTTCAGTATAAAACACTGACATCCAAAGATGTGAAGAAAGTTGATTGAAGGCTTTCTCCCATGAAAAAGTTCATAGGCTGTCTTTTTGAATCTTTTAACTATCAGCGACCTGTTTTGCGTAAAACAAGCAGTGTTGACAGCTTCTGCCCAAAACTGAGTAGGCAGGTGAGAATCGCTGAGCATTGAACGTGCAGCTTCAATAATTGTTCTATTTCTTCTTTCAGCGACTCCATTTTGTTGCGGTGTTCTCACTGAAGAAAAGTTGTGAGAAATACCCTTACTCTCAAAGAAGGAATCAAGAGAACTGTTTTTGAATTCAGTCCCATGATCACTCCTTATTGAGCGAACGGTCAAATTGTTCAGGGTTTCCATCTTCCGAACAAAGGTGATGAGTTCTTCAGGGGTGTCACTCTTAGAACGGAGAAACATTACCCAAGTGAAGCGAGAGAATTCATCAACTATGACCAGCGTATATTTCTTTCCAGCGATGGATTGTTTGTTAACAGGGCCAAATAAATCCATATGAAGTAGTTGTAGAGGAGATGACACTGGAGAAACTTTCTTTGACTTAAAGCTTGCTTTGGTCTGCTTCCCTTTTTCACACGCTGAACATAACGACTCTTTGGCGTATGAATGCTGAGGTAGACCAGTGACTAACTCTTTTGAAGAAAGAGTGTTCAGTGTCTTGAAATTTAGATGAGAGAGCCTCTTATGCCATAGCCAGTTGACATCTGATGAGGCCTTTGAGAAGAAACAGGAGTTCTCAGTGGTTGTTGAGTCCATGTTTATTACATAAACATTTTCCAAACGATAACCGCTGAGAGCTATCTTCTCCTTTTTGTCAGTGACAAAGCAGGATTCCTTAGTAAAGATTACTTTGTTATCCATGTCGCAAAGCTGACTGATGCTTAGAAGATTATGCTTCAGCCCTTCAACATATGCGACTCTTCTGAAGGAGGTTGTACCATTTGGAAGTACACCATACCCTCGGGTATGTCCTTTTCCATTTCCACCGAAAGTCACAGAGGGACCTTTCTCTTCCTTGTATTCAGCGAGCAGGTTTTTCTTTCCAGTCATGTGTCTAGAGCATCCGCTATCGAGATACCAGATACCCTTCTTAACCTGCAATACAAAAGAAGATTAGTTTTTCTTAGGTACCCACTTAACCATGTATACACGTTTGTCAGTGGAAGTAGTTGGAATGGAAGATTCAGCAGTCTTCGCAGCATTTGAAGATTCAGCTTTGTCTTTTTTTACTTTGGTTAATTTCTTAACCTCAGTGGTAGAATTCACCTTGACCTGATTTGCACCAGGGTTGGTCTTCTTTGCCTTGGGGACAATCTTCACCTTAGCTATCTTTTCAGCTTTGGTGGATGTGGGGCACTTACTAGCAATATGATCAGTGAGTCCACAGTGATAACATTTCCTATAGCTAAAAGTAGTTCTAGGACCATTTGAATGCTGAGCTTTTAATTTCAAATTAGAAGTGCCAGCACCAAGTAAACTATTGGCTTTAGAAATGGGACGAACATTTAGTTCTTCAGATTTCTTACCAAGGACATCCAATCTGAGTCTAGGAGTAGATCGCTGAATAAATCCAGATATCTGCTTCCTTGATCCAGAGGGATGAGCCACTGAAGCTTTAGAAGCATTCAGCTTTGGTACTAAGGTACCCTTCTGAGGATTATGGTAAATAACAATTCCTTTACCTATGTCTTTAGAGACAGAGGTAGGTTTTGAATAAACCATTTTCTCCTTGCCTTTTGAGGAGGTAGGAGTTTCCTCAGGGATTGGTGTAATGGACGAGGAACACTGAGAAGATGAAGTATCAGCGACTGAGGATACGAACGTTCCAAATTTAAGCATTGAACGCTCAGTGGTTGGTTTTGGAGTTTCATATTTGTAACCCAAACCACGTTTATCACTCAAGGGAATTTGAGACTTTATTATCTCAGTGATCTTTGTTGAAGAATTACACCATCCTTCAACAGTAGCTTTTTCAGCCTTTAATGCAGCGATAGCTTCTGCTCGTTCGATTTTGACTAGCTGATTTAAATATACTTGATCTTTAAAATCTTCTTCAATTTTAGAAAGCTTTTCTATTTGAAGGTGGCGGTTTTTAAGCTTTTCAGCGAGATCAAGATTTTGGTTTTCAACCACAGTTTTGCCGTTCATGGCTTCGTATAAACTTCTAGTCAAGAGATCGATCTTACGGAGACTGTCAGCTTCATCAATATTTGCAATATTGGTAAAGAAGGAAGGTGATACCTGAATAGCAGATGTTGAAGTGGAGGGAATGTCTGAACTTTCTTCCTCTTCTTCAATCTTGGCCATAAGACATAGATTTGCTTCATCATCTTCAGAGTCAGATGATGATGCTTCTTCATCAGAAGCAGCCCAATCATAGTCAGCCATCAGGCCTTTATTCTTCTTCTTAAAGCTTTTCAGCTTTGCATATTTTTCTTTCAGCTTTGAATATTTGTCATCTTTATTTCTTGGAACAAAGGGTTTCTTTGTAAAAGCTGAGGGTCTAGAAACTTTCTTTGACCTGCACTCGTTAGCGAAATGTCCTGTCTTTTCGCAGTTAAAACAAGTAGCAGTAGCCTTATCAACAAAAGCTGATGATCTAGGCTTGTCAGTTATGGAAAGAGGTTTGTTCTTTCTAAACATTTTCTTTTTGGCAAATCTCCTGAACTTCTTAGTTAGGAGAGCCAAAGATTCATCATCTGAAAAATCAGAATCTGGTGAACTTTCAGAGTTACTTTCTAACTCAGTGATAGTGACCGAGGGTCGCTGAGTAGAAGGTTCCTCTGAGATTAAAGCAACAGGGGTGCTTCTGGAATCTTTAACAAGATTCTTCTTAAGATGGCTCGATTGCTCATGATTCAGCAACGTGCCATATAAGGTTGAAAGGGTCATTGATTTTAGATCCTTTGATAGCTTGAGACACATAGCATAATTGTCCCAGCTTTCAGGTAAACATTCTAGAAACTTTGTCAGCACTTCAAAGTTAGAATATTCCTTACCAACAGTTTTCAGATCTATAATTAAACAATTAAAACGTTGGTGAACTTCAGAGAGAGATTCATTCTTACCAGAAATGAAGCTTTCGTATTGTCTTACCAGGTTGATCTTTCTTGAATCCTGGACTTCAGACGTTCCTTCATACTGAACACATATTGTGTCCCACATGGCCTTTGATGTTTTCAGATTCATGACGGAATGGTAGACTTCGTCAGGAAGAGCCATGGATAGTATGGATCTGGCTTTTGTATCTATAGCCACTTTCTTCTTATCTTCGTCAGTCCATTGAAAGATTTCCTTAGGTACCAGCCTTTCTGGAATAGCAGGTCTATTCTCAGCGGCTGGAACAACAGCATCAACTCTTACAGGGATGAATGGACCATTTTCTAGATAGTAAGGCATAGTAGGGTCTACACCTTCTAAGAAGAGTGTCATCCTATTTTTCCATAAGTTGAAGTTATCTTTGAGAAATCTAGGGGGTTTAGCAAGAGAACCATTGTCTATATAATTTGTGTTTGTGTTGGTGGCCATTTTCAGATAATAGCAAGGAAGAGAAATATCTTAGATTAGATCTTGTTTATGAGTTTAAACAAATCCGCTCTGATACCACTTGTTGGTCCCGAAGGCCTATACAAGTTTGTAGAAGGGGGGGGGGGTTGAATACAAGCACACAGCTGGTTGGTTGCATGTCATTGACTTTGGTTGACAACCTTAGTAGCCGCATGGATGAACAGTGTAGTATCAGAGTGGTTGTACGATTTCAGATATTCAGAGGTTCTTTTCTGACATTTCGTACGGAGTCGTGCAAGGGGGGTTAAGACAAAAGTACTTTGTACGGAGGACTTCATGATCAGCTTTCGTTGATTCAGCGATTATCATTTACTATTCAGCAGATGATAAAGTTCAGCGATAGCTGAAGTCTTGTACTTGATACTTCACGTTGAGTGGACAAATCTGAGTCTTCGCTGATCCGCATCAGTTCATTAGGAGACTTGTCGCTGGTTCTTGAGCTTGATCTTCGACTTCAGCGTAGAACCTTTGTTGACGTGAAACTTGTCTTCAGGGATCATAAGTAAACAACTAACTTATCAGCGATCATCATAATGACTGAACAGACTCAGCGTTAATGATGAAAAGTGTTCGCTGAATGTTTAATCTAAACAACAAGAGTTCCTATCAGCGGTACTGGAAGATCTTAGTACTTATCAGCGATAGTGAAACTCTGATACATATTGTTTACTTACAATTTTCACTAAGTATATAAGAAAGGGTCATTATCAAATCACTGAGGGTTTGGATCAACAACTCTATTTTTAGAGTTATTATTTTCTTGAATTTTCTATTTTATTTTGTCAATTTTAGCCATTCCGCTTCTAAAAACCCCCATTCTTGGAACAATTCTCGAAAATGAGCAAAAAGAGTGAACCATAGTCTTTAATAAATTATTTGGTGGAATTTGGGTGTTTTTCACGATTTATCCTGCAGTGACCACTGTTGTGCCCACTCCGGTTCCCCACTATTCGAGCAGAGCAAGAAGATAAAAGAAACTAGTAGTTGGGATGAAACTATTCTGGAGTTTAGAAGGTTCAAATGGCAGGAAAATATGGGCTGGAGAAGTACAAAGTAGTTTCCTTAAAGATGACAACAAGTACACCTTCTTGTACTTAGAGATTGACTTGGTAAATGGTCTATTGGGTAAAAGGATTGTCCAGAATGCTGATTTCTGCCATAGTACTGCAGTCTTTACCCATTAGATAAACCCACCTCTTTGTGTAAAATCCAACTCTTTCTCCTAGTATATAAAGGAGCACTTGGGTGCCATTTATGATATGCTTGGCTTAGTCTTAAATTCTCTCAACTACCACATTAAGTGTTAGTCTTTCATTTACAGCAGTAACTAGCTTTAATTTTCTGTATTTTACTTTCTTAGTTTAAATTGTAGTTCACAATACACAGTGACATGGACGAATCCTCGTTCCCCACTGTGAGTTCTATTCAAGTCACTTTCAATTTAATTATGTGTAACTTCTACTCTCTTGTTTTCTTTACTTTAATTATGGGCTAAACATCCTTTGGGATGTAGGAAGGAGAAGTACCTGGATTTTATATGCTTGAGTAATCTTTATACTTAGAATATTTGTTGTTTTGGTAATTCATTCTCGATATTTACCCAAGGATGCGAACAAGCCGATCACTTGCAAGGATCTAAAGTCTAGTTCTTAATTTAGAAATAAGTAGAACGTAGTGACACGAGCTTGAATGATGCTAGGGGATTCGAAAGAGTTCTTATGACACTTACGAAAGTGAGGTCGGCACAGTGAGCAAATCTCAACCCACTGGAGTAGTAGGCAAGCTAATTTGTGTATTAAAAACACTTAGAGTATTTGTCTCTACACATTCCATCGAGACCTGAAAAGGTCCATTTTTGAGATTACCATTGACAAAACAATAAGTACTAAGAGTATGGGATTTTTATCTAAACGGTGTGAGTATTTTATAACCGGGATTTTCTAGCGAAAATGTCTACCTCGAATACAAGGATCACTTTTAGACCGAGTATTTAGTATAAAATCTAGGGAAAATCTAACCTATATTCCTCCTTTTAAAACCTTAGTAAAATCGTTAAAGTAGCTATTTCACCGAACCAACCAAAATATTATTTTCCTCTCTAATTGAACTTGTAAAAGGAGCTCATGAGAACCGTATTGTCTTGATTGTCCAGTCTCTGTGGATTCGATTCTGGTATTTTACCAACTATTACTTGCTGTGACGATCATAGTGGACAGTGTACACTTGCACTTCCCACTGTGGATAGTTTGCAACCCACTGCGATTAAAACACATATTTCGCTCGTAACAGTACACCAAAATGAATCCCTTGGTCACAAAACCTTCTTTCTTCTTCTTCTCTTCTCCAAACACACACACACACTCACTACACTGAAATTTCTGCTTTTGACAAAATATCTGAAGTCTTAGGATAATATCAAACTATATTTACCCTTTTAGACCCTGCACTATTTACTAATTACTAATACACCCCTAAACTCATAAACTCTCCTAAACTTACCCTAACATCAATTATAAAGTTAAACATATTTAACGGAACAAGACTTTAACTAACGAACTTACCCGGGGTATTACAAGAAAGAAAATCTTCAGTAGTGGAAGAGAAGGGAATATTTGGTGAGTGGGAATATGAATACTTGAGAAAGTATTTTCATGGAGATTGGGAATGGTTTTGATAAAGCCATTGTTGAAGAAGATAGGATAGCAGGTAGGTTTTTGAAAGAGAGGAGGGAGGTTAAAGATGAAGAGATGAAGAGATGAAGTTTGGATCGATTAAGACAAGAATCGGTAGACAAGAATCGGTAGGCAAAGTGTTAGGATGAGGAAGATACCTGAAAGATGTAGGAGGGGATGATAGCAGTATGTCAAGGATAGGATCTCCAGTAGGTGGTAGACTTGAAGAGGAGTCATCATCAGAGGAGCTTTGATGTTCAGTATGGACTTGTGGAGATGTAAGATATATGAAGAAACGATAGACTTAGGAAATGATACACTTAGGAAAGAGATACTTAGGAAATGATACACTTAGGAAAGATAGACATAGGAAGTGAGGGTAAGAGGTAAGGTAAAAGAAGGGTGAGGATTAGAAGTAAAGACGTCTTTGGTAGATTACCTGTCAATTCTGTGAAGAAGAGGAGAAGCACTTAGCTGATACAAGAGCAGTTGAGAGGGAGTGACCTTCTGGATTATCCATGTCATTTATCTAGGACATGAATCAAACATTTGAAGTGTCTTTCTCGCTTTCATCTGTGGGTTCATCTACCAAATCACGAGTTTTAGCAGGCATACCCTTTCCCTTTCTGATTAGCCTTTCGTTTCTTTCTTTTTCTCTCTTGTATTTTTCTTTGTATCTTTCAGCCCGATCAGAATCATATTTGGATCTTTCCGGTTTTGAGGAAAAGTGGCCTGAGAAAGAAGTTCTGGGTTTTTCAAAACGTTTACTTCTGCACTCAGAGGCAAAATGACCCTTTTTACCACAGTTAAAACATTCTTCATTTGATTTGTTCGAAGAAGAGTGTTTGGAGAGAGAAGAGGAGGGTTTTCGACTAAACTTATATTTTTCAGAAGAAAAGTGAGATTTGGATTTAGAATACCCATCCATCCTGGCCATTCCATCTGATAACTTGTCAACTGAAGTTTCCTCACATTCATCATCAGCATCACTAAGATATGCTTCTGAATGTTCATTTGGATCTTCTTGACTATCATGGTCAGATGGGTAGGTGATTCTTGGAGTACACATAGTTCTTTTAGAAGAGTCACTTAAGAGATCTATAGAAGAGCCCTTTATATCTGTGATGATAGACTTCCTTTGCAGCTTAGTTTGCTCATAGTTGAAGAGAGTTCCATAAAGAACAGTGAGAGGCATGTGATCAAGATCCTTGGTTGTCTTTATACAAGTACAGATGTTTTCCCAAAAATCAGGAAGACAATCCATAAACTTGCACAGGACTTCCTCATTATCATACATGCGACCCAACAGTTTAAGATCATTGAGAAGACTGTTAAAGCGATTATAGTAGTCTGAAAGAGATTCTCCTTTCTCATAAGAGAAGAGTTCATATTTTCTAACAAGAGCAATTTTCTGCTCTTTTTCACTTCAGACGTACCTTCATAAAGAACACACAGAGTGAACCACATTTCCTTAGTAGTAAAAAATTTTACAAGAGAATGATAAACCTCATCAGGCAAAGAGAGGGCAATGATGGCTCTGACTTTAGTGTCAAGAGCTACAAGATGTTTATCTTTATCATTGTACTTACTGGGGTCCTTTACAATGTATCTCCCAGTAGCAGGTGTTCGTTCTTCCTTATCAGAAGAAGAATTATCACCATCCTTATCTTTGTTTTTGGCACTATAACGATCCCAAACTCTAGGGACGAGAGGTCCTTCATGGAGTATAGTAGGATATCAGCTGTCAACTCCTTCTAGGAAGAGCATCATACGACTTTTCCACAGAGAGAAGTTATTAGAATTAAACTTTGGTGGTTTGGCTATGGAGCCATTGTCGTATGATCCAGCATTTGAGTTTTGAGAAGAAACATTGTTTAAGGAAGTAGATGAAGCCATTGCAGATCAGATCAAGTTTATTAGATTAAACTGACCCGCTCTGATACCACTTGTTGGTCCCAGCTATTGAGTAGCAATGGTAACAAGTATTGTAGAATGGGGGGTTGAATACAATACACAAAAATTTTCACTTAATTTAATTCTTTTATTGATTTACTTCAACTAAGAATCACACACAAAAACTATTGATTGTTGCGGAAGAGAACAGATAAATCAGTTCAAACAATCTTACACACAGACACACAGAGAATGAAGAACAATTGTGAATACACTTAGATAAACAATGAACTTCTTTGAGAGAGGAGAGAAATGCCAGCACTTGAGGATCTGTTGATCTGGCTGAGGTTGCAAGGTTAAAGATGATCCCTTTATATAGTGCCTCATGCATTAAATGCATGGACATATGTCAAGCAATGGTAGGAGGGTAGGCAGAAGTTGTCAAGCAATTGTAGGCGGGTAGGTAGAAGTTGTCAAGCAATTGTAGGCATGTAGGAAGACGTCTCTATCAGCAAGATATCCTAGATATACTTTGTAGATAAAGTTGACCTGCTGTAAACTGTCAGCCTAGGATCTCTTCAAAGATATCTTCAAGAATTCTTTAAGGAATTATCTGCCGATCATGTCTTCAACATCTTCAAGTGATCCTGCAGTCTTCAAGATAATCCTTGCTCTTCAAGTGTACTGGCCTAAGACCTTAGGAAGTCTCAAGTAGCAGCTTAATCTTTGGTTGAGAAGTCTATCTTCAATCCGCTTTAAAGATATACTTCTACTTTGTTTCTTCGGTTGATCTTCGACTTCACCGAAATTTTTTATACAATTAAACTGCTTGTAAAGAACCTAAAAATTATTCTAAGTATGAACTGTGCAAAAATGAAAGACTGAGGTCATCTTCAAATCTTAAGTGACCCAACACTTATACAAAGTTCAAAGAAAGATGTTAGTGAATGTACTTTACTCCATCAGTACTAAAAAAGATCCCAGAAAACAGTAAAAGAGACAAATATTTTATGAGTTCTTTTTATCCTTATGTTTTCATACTTAGCAATTTTCTTGTATTTCTATGTCATAATCAAATAGGGGGAGATTGTTGATCCAAACCCTCAATGATTTGATAATGACTCTCTGAGAATCACTTAGTGAAAATTGTAAGTAGACATTATGTATAAGTGTTTCACTATCGCTGATAAGTACTAAGACTATTTCAGTACCGCTGATAGGAAATACATATTAATTATTTGTTAGATCCAGCGAACCTGTACATCAGTGAGCCCTGAGCCTGTTCAGTCTCACTGATGATCGCTGAGAAAATATATTGATTACTTATGATCCCTGAAGACAAGTTTCACGTCAACAATGTTCTACGCTGAAGTCGAAGATCAAGCTAAAGAACCAGTGACAAGTCTACTAATGAACTGATGCGGATATCAGCGAATCCAAGACTTGTCCACTCAACGTGAAGTTTCAAGTAGAAGACTTCAGCGAACGTTGAACTTTCTCACTCGCTGATAAAGAACTATTCGCCGAACGCTGATCATGAAGTTTCCTCTACAAGTTACTTTTGTCTTACCCCCTTGCACGCCTCCGTACGAAATGTCAGAATGGACATCCCTTTTGTCCAGAATCGTACTACCAACTCTGATTCTACACTGTTTATCATGCGGCTACTAGGTTGTCTACTAAAGTCAAACCATGCAACCAACCAGCTGTTGCCACGTGTAAAGGTGTACTGTTGTGCATTTAATGCATGCAGTATATAAGGAAACCCTACTTCAGAAATGAAGTGCTTGGCCATTTCCTTCTTCTTACTTCTGTGTGTTAGAATATTATTCGTAGTATTCTTATCTCCTTTCTATCTTATTTCTAGTGCAAAAAATCTTAGTGTTTCTCTTAACTTGTTTAGATTAGGTTTATTCCTTAATCTTGTTCCGCAACAAGTTGTAAATTGTTTGATACATATCAATAAACAATTTAGAAAAGTAAAATTGTGTGTTTGTATTCAACCCCCCCCCCCTTCTACAAACTTGTATAACCCATTCGGGACCAACAGATTTAAAGGGAAACACCTATGATGTTAAAAAAATAAAAATAGTGAGTCCCGAGTAAAACTTAGCCCAGCCTGAACAGTGCTCTTCCTAACTTGATCCTTAACTAACTCTGGAATCCGGACTCAAGATTTTGGACTATTTTCCAATTTGGGCTCAAGTCCAATATCGGCCCACCTCGGTACACAAACTTCGGATCCGCTCAAAGCCATATCGGATCTCTTTAGATCCCGGATCATATGACCCAAGATAATAAGTTTCCGGATCCCTTAGCCCAAAATGAATTTCGGGCCCTATAGCTAACTTCCGGATTCCACGGTCCAAAACAATTCCGGGCCTTTGGTTAAATTCCGGATTTCATAAATTAATTCCGGATCATTACATACTTCCGGATCTGTTAGGCCCACATGACAATTCCGGATTCCTCAATTAAGTCCAGTTCCGGAACTATGCTTAGCCCAACGCAATTACCGGATCTCTTTTGTAATTCCGGATCCCTCTTTGGAGATTCCGGATCCTCTAGACCCATTTCAATTCCGGTATTAGTTCCGGTTCCCGTTGGGTTCCGGTGTCTCTTCCGGTTCCCACTTGGGTTCCGGTATCGGATTAACACTTCGAACGCTAAGATTTCCACAGTTGCGACTACTAAACCTTCAAAATGATCCTTGGGAAAAACAATAACCGTAAATGGGTACCGAAATCGACTAATTACTCAATAAACCTACCAATTTACACTAAGTGAAATTAAGAGGTTCCATACAGACACCATTTCTTTTCTTCCTTAAAGATTAATACCAAATTCAATATACTACTCAGACCTTAAGATGATTGCAAGAAAAGTGAATTGGAGATTACCTTGCAAGATGAATCCTCACGCACTCAATCTTGAAGAACCTTAAAATACTCCGATTTCTCTTGATTCGCACTCCCAGTCGCACCTCAGTCGCACACACACAATTCTTGAGATAATTAGAATCCCTGGGGTTTCTCACCTTTTATACTTTCCCACCAACACACCAAACTTTCTCCTTTTCACACTTGCACCACAAAACTTACATTTATTCAAATTAAGAACACGGTTATTACATCATCCTCCCCTCAAGAGAATTCCATCCCCAGAATTCCATCTTCGAACAATCGTGGGAAACGGGCCCTCATCTCTGATTCCACTTCCTACGTTGCCTCTTGTCCCTTATGGAAACGCCACTAAAGTTTCACTAATGAGACTTCCTTACTCTTCGTCTTTCGGACTTTGCGATCCGTGATTGCCAATGGTTCCTCTACATAACTTAACTTCTCATCCACACGAATGTCTTCCAAGGGCACCTCCATGCTCTCTTCGGCCAGAAACTTTCTTAAATTCGACACATGAAATGTCGGATGTACTCCCCGAAGCTCCTCGGGTAATTCCAGCTTATACGCCACCTCACCCACACGCTCGGTGATGGCAAACGGCCCGACATACCTAGGCCTTAGTTTCCTTCTCTTCCCAAAACTTACGACTCCTTTCCATGGCGACACCTTAAGCATCACTTTATCCCCTACCATAAATTCAATCGGCTTCCTTCTTTTATTCGCATACGCCTTTTGGCGGTCCTGTGCCACCTTCAGCTTCTCCCTTATCACGCTAATTTTGTCGGCCGTCAACTGCACTATTTCCGGCCCCGCTAACTGTTTCTCTCCCACTTCATTCCAACACACAATGGCGTCCTACACTTACGCCCATATAATGCCTCGAATGGTGCTGCTTGAAGACTGGTGTGATAACTATTGTTATACGAGAACTCGATCAACGGCAGATGGGATTCCTACGAGCCGTTGAAGTCTATCACACAAGCACGCAACATATCCTCCAAGGTCTGTATAGTCCTCTCGCTTTGTACATCCATCTGAGGATGATAGGCAGTGCTCATCCAAAGCTGCGTACCTAACTCCCGTTGAAGACTCCTCTAAAAAGAGGACGTGAAGCGACTATAACGATCCGAGACTATGGACGACGACACACCATGCCTCGTCACTATTTCATTCACATACAACCCTGCTAACGTTTCTAGCGAATCAATCTCCCGAATAGTTAGAAAGTGAGCCGACTTGGTGAGAGGGTCCACGATCACCCAAATGGCATCATATCCCTTCGGGGTCCTTGGTAACTTCATGACGAAGTCCATGGTGATACAATCCCACTTCCACACGGGTATTTCTAAGGGTTGTATCTCCCCGTAAGGTCTCTGATGCTCCGCTTTGACCTTCAAACAGGTCATACACCGCTCAATAAGATAAGCAACGTCCTTCTTCAACCCTGGCCACCAATACATTTGTCTCAGATCCCGATACATCTTATTGGTTCCCGGATGAACCGAATACCGCGACTTATACGCTTCCTCCAAAATACGTGTCCGTAAGCCTCCCAGCTTAGGGACCCACACTCGGTTCCCCAAACATTTCACACCACTCCTGTTAGGTACCAAGGATGTCACATAACCGACAATCCTCTCACTTTTCCACTTTTCTTCCATGAGAGCTTCCTCTTGGAACTTCTTAATCTCTTCCAACAGATTAGGAATCACGTCGACTCGAAAGGCTACCACTTTAGTTGGCTCTCTTCTTTCCTTCTGACTCAATGCGTCGGCCACAACGTTCGTCTTTCCTGGATGGTAAAGGATCTCACAATCGTAATCGCTTAACAATTCCACCCAACGGCGTTGCCTCATATTTAACTCCTTCTGATCGAACATATGTTTAAGACTCTTATGATCGGAATAGATCTGGCACTTAACCCCGTAAAGGTAGTGTCTCCAAATCTTAAGTGCAAATACCACCGCTGCCAGCTCCATATCGTGCGTAGGGTAATTCTTCTCATGCTCCTTCAGCTGACGGGATGCATATGCGATCACTTTCCCATTCTGCATTAGCACGCATCCTAGACCCAACTTAGATGCATCGTTGTAGATTACGAATCCTTCCGATCCACTAGGCAAGGAGAGAATCGGAGCGCTGCTCAACTTGTCTTTCAATCTACTAAATGCTTTTTCTTGAGCCTCCGTCCACTCGAACTTAGCACTCTTCTTGGTTAAGGCGGTCAATGGAGTAGCTATACGAGAAAAGCCCTGGATGAACTTCCGATAGTAGCCCGCTAAACCAAGAAAACTCCTAACTTCTAATGGTGACCTCGGTTGCTCCCATCCTCTAATAGCCTCCACTTTGGCTGGATCCACCTTGATGCCTTCCCCTGACACCACATGACCCAAGAATTGGACTTCTCGAAGCCAGAACTCACACTTGGAAAACTTGGCATACAATTTCTCTCGCCGCAACAAATCTAGCACCACGCGAAGATGCTCTTCATGCTCACTCTGAGATCGGGAGTAGATAAGGATGTCGTCTATGAACACGATTACACACTTATCCAACCACGCGTTGTACACACGATTCATCAAGTCCATGAAGACTGCCGGAGCATTAGTAAAGCCAAAGGGCATGACTAGAAACTCATAGTGGCCATACCTCATGCGAAATGCCGTCTTCGGCACATCTTCTTCCCTTACCTTCAACTGGTGATACCCGGATCTTAGATCTATCTTTGAGAAGAAGCTCGCTCCTTGTAACTGGTCAAACAGATCGTCGATCCTTGGAAGTGGGTATTTGTTCTTGACGGTCACCTTTTTTAAGCTCACGATAGTCTATGCACATCCGCATAGACCCATCTTTCTTCTTAACGAAAAGCACTGGCGCTCCCCAGGGTGAGGAACTAGGGCGTATAAACCCCTTATCCAACAACTCATGTAGTTGCGTCATCAACTCCTTCATCTCCGCCGGTGCTAACCGATATGGCGCAAACGCTATCGGGGCCGCACCCAGCAGCAATTCGATTCTGAATTCGACTTGACGATCCGGGGGTAAACCTGTCAGAACATCAGGAAACACCTCCGGAAACTCTCTCACCACAGGAACATCTTCTAGTCCCTTTTTCTCTTTCTTAGCGTCTAACACATACGCCAGAAATTCATGACACCCCTTCTCTAGACAATGTCTCGCCTTCATCACCAAAATAAGGCAAGACTTACGCTCTCGTCTATCTTCATAGATTACCACTTCCGACTTATCAGGCAAAGCCATACGGATCATTTTCTTATTGCACACAATGCTAGCACTATTACTTGACAGCCAATCCATTCCTACGACAACGTCAAAGTCTCCCATGCCCATGGGGTACAATCGCAATGGGAAAGAGTGACCCTCTACGTCGATACTACTTCCATCATACACCTCCCTCACCAAGACTCGACTATCATCAGCAATCTCTACTTCAAACCCACACCCCAACCGCTTAGGTTTAACACACAGACGTCGGGCAAATTCCGGCGATACAAACGAACGGTTTGCACCCGAGTCGAATAACACTTTAGCAAGAACATAATTTACAAGAAAGGTACCTGTCACTACATCAGGTATCTCCACCGCCTCATCAGCCGTCATCTGAAAAGCTCTCGCCCTTGTCTGTGCTGGTTCCACTTTCTTTTCTCCCACTCTTCCTCATTGTCTACCACCGTAACCACCCGAATCCCCTCTCTTCAGCTGAAGGCAATCCGGTCTCAGATGTTCCAAAGACCCACACTGGTAACATGCCCTTGGGTTCCAACATATGCCCCATCTTTCCACATTTGAAACACCCTTCAGGTTCACCCGCACATTCCCCACGGTGGACTCGATTACACTTTCCACAAGGTTTTTCTCCAAATTTCGATCCCCCTCAGAACTCCGTCTTGAACACTTTAGCTCGCTTCGAGTCACGCACCGGTCCTTCCCACTTTCTCTTCTCTTTACCCTTCTCCTCATCTTGCTGGTTCTTATCCTTTTCAACCATTTCAGCCGCATTAATGGCTTCCTGAAAAGTAGTCGGGTTCCTAGCCGTAACCAGTTCCCGCATGCTACTCTTTATCCCAAATATGTATCTCTCAATTCGGCGCTCCTCGTTCGGTACGTACAACTCAGCAAACCTCGCTTTCTCCATAAACTTCGAGGTATATTCTCTCACTGTCATTCCACCTTGTTCCAAGCCCATGAACTCTTCCTCCAGTCTTTTTACTGCTGCCAGTGGGCAAAACGACGCCTTAAACTTTGAGACAAAGGTCTCCCACGTCATACCCTTAGCAGCCTTTGACCCTTCTCCCGCTGTCTCCGCATCCCACCAAAACACAACTTCCGACTTCAGCATGGACAGAGCAAACATCACCCTGTCACTATCAGCACACTTACAGGTGTCGAACACCAGTTCCATTTCCCTGATCCACTTTATCGCCAACACGGGATCACATTCTCCCTTGAAAGTGGGTGGCTTACAAGAGGCGAATGCCTTGTAACTACACCCCTCGCTCAACACTCGGTCATTTACCGCCAACGGGTTTGATTGAGAAGGACTCCCCGAAGCAGAACCATGTGAGCTAGTCGCCCCTTCCTTACTACCACTTGCTTCTTTGCTCCCCGATGCTGACCCGTCCTGCTTTGCCAACAAGGCTTTCAATGTATCGTGAATTTCATCCAAAGCAGTGGCAAAGTTTTCTTGGGTCACGAAAGTTTGAGCACGACCTCGCCCACGGATTCCACCTCGACTTGCTCCCCGCCTGGACGTAGAGCTCTCCTGATGAGATGCCTCATGTTCTACCGGAATCCCTGCGCTCCACGTCCCACGGGTAACACGAGCCCTTACTACAGCTCTTTCCACATTCTCATTCACTTGAGTCACCGCTCGCCGGGGTACTCTCCCCCGTCCTCTTCCTCGGCCCCTACCCCTACCGCGGGTGGCCGCCGGCACAGGTGGATTCACCGGTGCTTCCATCTCGATTTCCTCATCAACAGGTTCTGATGCACCCCTCATTGATCTTCTCAACATGATTATTGACTGACAAAGAAACACCAACAACATTAAACCTACAGTTCCAAGATAATAAGGCAATTAAGCACATACATGTACCTGTAAGTTCGTAATTACACTGGACAGGTGTAATCGTCAACTTACCTTACATGACAGTTCTCACCACCCTATTAATCGTTCTACCCAGTCTCACTAAGGTCTTCCTAGTTCTCAGTTGTACTACTTGACTCCCACAGTTTAAGTTTAGGCCCGTCCGGTCGCCTAAATCTCTTAAACTAAGACTCTGATACCAACTGTAACAACCCAACCAAAAGCCAACATGGTTCCAAAGATGAAATAATAATAACTGCCAAAACTTGGGCCACACCAAAATTTAACAACATTCAAAAATGGGTTTGCGGAATACAACCCTAATTACAGCTGAGAATAAGTCTATAAACAATAAAGAAGGAGTCTTATATCCTTAAGATGCAAGCTCCGGCTCACATCTTCCCTTTCCCCTTAACCAAGCTTTCTACCACCTGCTTACCTGAAAAGGTTTTTAGTTTTGAAAGCGAGGGTTAGACCATGAGGTCTAGTGAGTTCCCTCAAAAGCCACACCACAAATAACACAGTTTATGTAAATTTTTCAGTAAGAAATGATTATACAAAACGTGTCATATAACACACATGTATGATCAGCACACTATGACATGCTAATGGCATACGCTATGGTCACACACACCGTGACAGCGTACAAGGGCATACACCTCCCATTTATGAAACAAATTCATATATTTAATATTATGGGACACACCCCCATCTCACACAAATGCCATAGCATCCACGTAAATAAATCACACCTTTCATGCATAATTTTAAACAATACGAATATTTGTCAATATGAACATGCATGAAGTTCCACACTTAAAAGGATTTTAGGATTAGAAAAACTCACATGGCGCTTTGGTACTTTCCTCACACGATACTTCGGATTTAAAGGTAAACACCTATGATGTTAAAAAAAATAAAAATAGTGAGTCCCGAGTAAAACCTAGCCCAACCTGAACAGTTCTCTTCCTAACTTGACCCTTGACTAACTCTGGAATCTGGACTCAAGATTTTGGACTATTTTCCAATTTGGGCTCAAGTCCAATATCGGCCCACCTTGGTACACAAACTCCGGATCCCCTCAAAGCCATACCGGATCTCTTTAGATTCCGGATCATATGACCCAAGATAATAAGTTTCCAGATCCCTTAGCCCAAAATGAACTCCGAGCCCTATAGCTAACTTTCGGATTCCATGGCCCAAAACAATTCCGGGCCTTTGGTTAAATTCCGGATTTCATAAATTAATTCTAGATCATTACTTACTTCCGGATCTGTTAGGCCCACATGACAATTACGGATTCCTCAATTAAGTCCAATTCCGGAACTATGCTTAGCCCAACGCAATTACCGGATCTCTTTTGTAATTTTGGATCCCTCTTTGGAGATTCTGGATCCTCTAGACCCATTTCAATTCCGGTATTAGTTCCAGTTCCCATTGGGTTCCGGTGTCTCTTTCGGTTCCCATTTGGGTTCCGGTTCCCACTTGGGTTCCGGTATCGGATTAACACTTCGAACGCTAAGATTTCCACAGTTACGACCACTAAACCTTCAAAATGATCCTTGGGAAAAACAATAGCCGTAAATGGGTACCGAAATCGACTAATTACTCAATAAACCTACCAATTTACACTAAGTGAAATTAAGAGGTTCCATACAGACACCATTTCTTTTCTTCCTTAAAGATTAATACCAAATTCAATATACTACTCAGACCTTAAGATGATTGCAAGAAAAGTGAATTGGAGATTACCTTGCAAGATGAATCCTCATGCGCTCAATCTTGAAGAACTTTGAAATACTCCGATTTCTCTTGATTCGCACTCTCAGTCCCACCTCAGCCACAAACACACAATTCTTGAGATAATTAGAATCCCTAGGGTTTCTCACCTTTTATACTTTCCCACCAACACACCAAACTTTCTCCTTTTCACACTTTGCACCACAAAACTTACATTTATTCAAATTAAGAACACGGTTATTACACAATTACATAATCAAAATCCGTCATAAGCTAAATATAAGTCTGAACTAATCAAAATTTGGACAGCGGAAACAACATGTCCACAGCCGATAACTTCTATCTAAAAACAAAACCATGGAGTCTTGCTAAGCTTCCAACTCGATGCTCAAGCCATCTCCTTACTCTTACTTGAGGCGCCACTATTTCACTTACTTGAGGAAACGAATTCCATCCTACCGGCTCATAATATACTCCGAAGGGATCATCGGATCCCGAGGTACTCTGATCCCACTGTGCAACCCGCCTCCACATAGCATATACACATAGCTAACAATAAATCACCAAGCGTGAAATCTTTATAAACATTTCCGTCATGAGAATAAGCCTTTCAAAAACATACTTTCATGTGACAATTTATAAATGCTTGTAACAAATCATACTCGTAAAACATACCATGATCAGTAAAACATTTAACATTTCGTTTCACGTAAAAAGGATTAAGGGAACTCACCTGATAGCGAAGTTAAGTGCACACTCGTCCTACCTTTGAGTTAACCGAGCTTGACATCTAAAAGATCATTTATTTAGCCGCTGCTGACCCTTTCCCTCCGGTCTCAACATCCCACCAGTACATTGCGTCGGACTTCAGCATGGATAGAGAAAACATCACCATATCCCCATCCGCACACTTGCAAGTATCAAATACCAGCTCCATTTCTCTAACCCATTTCATTGCCAACACAGGGTCACACTCTCCCTTGAGAGTAGGAGGCTTACATGAGGCAAAAGCCTTGTAGTTGCATCCTTTAGCTGCAGACTCATTCACCACTAGAGGGGTCGATTGCGAGTGACTCCCAGTACCCGTCACCAACGGGCTTGACAATTCCGCACTTTCTCTATTCTCACTTGCCTCTATGTTTCCCGACGCTGACTGATCCTGCTTGGTAAGGAGAGCTTGCAGAGTCTCCTGAATCTTACCCAGCTCAGCATCCAAATTCTCTCGAGTCACAAACGCAGATCCGAGACCCCAACCGCGTCCCGTTACCCACTCTTACAGTAGTCGAACTCTCCTGCTGAGATTCTTCTTGATGAATTGTGATCTCCACACTTCTCGCGCTTTGGCTTACTCATGTCGTCCTTCGGATTGGGTTTCCCACATCCCCTGCCACTTGAGTGACGGCTCGGCGGGGCGCTCTTCCCTGATCCCAACCGCGACCCCTACCTCTTCCTCGAGTGGCAGTCGGTATTGTGGGCTCCAGTGGTCTGTTAGCTAGGACTTCTTCATTCGGAATTCTTTGGCTAGCGGATACGGACCTGCTCCTTAGCGTTCTTCCAGCCATTTCGAGAACTGAAAGAAACCAGCGATAAATCTCTGCTAGACACGACACAGCAAGATTTGCTATATAAGGCAGTTTAAGCACGTACATGTACTTGTAAATTTACAATTACACTGGCCAGGTGTAATCCCAAATTTACCTTACATGCCTGTCTTTGGTATCTTATTCCTAAGCGCGTTTAGAGTGATCATTCCTAGAGGCAATCCTATGTCTTGGCTGTGTTCCTCATCCTACAGTTTAAGTTTAGGCCCGACCGGTCACCTAAATCCCTCAAACTACGGCTCTGATACCATTTGTAACAACCCAAAACATTAACATGCATAATGTAGAACAAACATCCCAAAACGGGTCCCAATTACATAATCAAATTATGTCATAAGCTGAATATAAGTCTGAACTAATCAAAATTTGGACAGCGGAAACAAAATGTCCACAGCCGAGAACTTCTATCTAAAAACAAAACCATGGAGTCTTGCTAAGTTTCCAACTCGATGCTCAAGCCATCTCCTTACTCTTACTTGAGGCACCACTATTTTGCTTACCTCAAAATGGTTTAGTTTTGAAAAGAGAGGGTTAGACCAAACGGTCTAGTGAATTCCCTCTGAAAATGACTTTTAACCACAGTATAAAATTCATTTCATAAATACATTATACGTCTCCACATAAAGCGTCAAACATGGGTACTTGCACAGTGTTCAAGGATCGTACAAACCAGAACCACGATCGAGCCCCAAGCAGACTCCCCTCTCGCCCCATATCGGGGCCCAAGCAGACTCCCCATTATCCGGATAGGAAGGAAACGAATTCCATCCTACCGGCTCATAATATACTCCCAAGGGATCATCGGATCCCGAGGTACTCTGATCCCACTGTGCAACCCGACTCCACATAGCATATACACATATCTAACAATAAATCACCAAGCGTGAAATCTTTATAAACATTTCCGTCATGCTAAATAAGCCTTTCGAAAACATACTTTCATGTGATAATTTATAAAAGCTTGTAACAAATCATACTCGTAAAACATACCATGATCAGTAAAACATTTAACATTTCGTTTCACGTAAAAAGGATTAAGGGAACTCACCTGATAGCGATGTTAAGTGCACACTCGTCCTACCTTTCAGTTAACCGAGCTTGACACCTAAAAGATCAGATATCTCTCATCAGTTTCAAACTGTCCGGACAACACTGTCCGGGTAATAAACTTCCCGGGCGCATAGTCTTTCCGGACACGTTGCTTTTCGGACGCACTACTACCTAGACACGAACCTTTCCGGACACGCACTACCTGGACACATTCCCTTCCGGACACGCTACTACCCGGACACCAAACTTTCCGGAAGGTAGTCCGGATACTCCTTATCGGGTACTACAGTTTTCCGATCTCCTCATCCAGAAACCAAAACTTACCCGGTAAGATAACTCATCCAGGAAACTCCCACTGTCCGGACACCACTATCCGGACGGGGCGACATCCGGTAACCTACGAGCTGGGAATACCCAAACTTCCCAAAAGTGATTAGAATTCGATTTTTCTGCCATAAACTTGATTAGACAATCACTTGGGTTCATCCACCAACCATGAACACCCATTTATTCCACTTTTTACCTCTAAATCGATTCATAACAATCAAAACCCCATTATACTCCTTTAATGGCATTAAGGTGAAGAACACACTGACTTTTAAGGTTTTTACACCAATTTCTTAGACAAAACAGAAGAGATAACAGGGAATAGCAAGGAGAGAAGTTTTGGATGAGGTTACCTTCCGTGATTTCTTCCTCAATTTGATTTCTCCCAAATTGCTTCTTCTTCTCTTCTCTTCTCACAGCCGCCAACACCAATTTCAGATGAGGAAATATGAGGTAACCTAGGGATTGGGGCCTTTTTATACTTCCTCTATATTGCCCCTTTGGTCCCTCATCTTTTCCCTTATTACATTATGGCCACAACATATCATTTTCTTCACTTAAATACCCGGTTGTTACAACACTCCCCTCTTAAAAGAATTTCGTCCTCGGAAGTCCTTGACTAAACTGGTGCGTGTACTTTGCCCTCATCTCCGATTCAAACTCCTAGGTAGCTTCCTGGCCTTTGTGAAAACGCCACTGAACTTTTACAATTCCTCAACTTCTTCACCTTCTAATCCGAAATGGCTTCGAGCTCTTCTACGAAACTCAATTTCTCATCTACTCTTACATCTTTTAGCGGTACAGCTTTATTCACGTCCGCCAGACACTTCCTCAGATTAGACACATGAAACGCATTGTGAATGCCTTACAATTCTTCAGGTAGATCCAACCTATACGCTACTTCCCCAATTCGCTCCGTGATCTCAAACGGTCCGATATAGCGTGGGCTTAGTTTTCCACGCTTCCCAAAACGTACAACTCCCTTCCAAGGGAATACCTTTAATAACACATTATCTCCGACTTGAAATTCTATGTCTTTCCGTCTCTTATCTGCATAACTCTTCTGTCGGTCGCGCGCGATCTTCAGCCTTACTCGTACTTGGACTATCTTGTCCGAGGTCAGTTGCACAATCTCTGGCCCAGCTAATTGTCTTTCCCCAACCTCATTCCAACACAAGTGTGTTCGACATTTCCTACCATAGAGTGCTTCATACGGCGCTGCCTTGATACTCGTGTGATAAATGTTGTTATAGGCGAACTCAATCAAAGGTAAGTGCTTCTCCCACGAGCCTTGAAAGTCCAGGGTGCAAGCCCTTAACATATCTTCCAACGTTTGGATCGTCCGCTCGCTCTGACCGTCAGTCTGAGGATGTTAAGCGGTACTCATCTTGATTCGCGACCCCATTTCTCTCTGGAATCTCCTCCAAAAAGCGGAGGTAAACCTACTATCCCGGTCCGACACTATTGACGACGGCACACCATGACGGGTTACAACCTCGTCGATGTATAACTTTGCTAAACGTTCCAACGAGTAGGACTCCTTTATCGGCAAGGAATGCGTTGATTTCGTAAGTCAGTCCACGATCACCCATATTGCATCATAACCCTTTGGGGTTCTAGGCAAATGGGTTACGAAGTCCATCGTAATCTGGTCCCACTTCCACATAGGTATCTCTAAGGACTGAAGCTTCCCGTACGGTCGCTGATGCTCGATCTTTACCCGCGAACACGTCATACAGGTTTCTACAAAATGAGCTATGTCTTTCTTCATTCCAGGCCACCAGTAATCCTGGCATAGATCTCCGTACATTTTGTTAGTTCCTAGATGAATCGAATACTTCGATTTGCTTCTTCTAAAATCACTCTCCTGAGCTCACCAAGTTTCGGGACCCAGATCCTCCGCCAAGACATTTCATCCCTCGACTGTCTTCCACTAACGAGGTTGTTTGCCCTACCATTCTTTCTTTCTTGAGATTTTCAGTGGCGAGCGCTTCGGTTTGACATTTCTTTATCTCGGATATCAAATTAAACGTCACTTCGGCTCTCATGGCCATGATGCTGGGGGGTCTCATTCCTTTCCTTTCGACTCAAAGCGTCAGCCACTACGTTTGCCTTTCCTAGGTGATACTCAATCTTGCAATCATAATATGTCAGTAGCTCGATCCACCTTCTTTGGCGCATATTCAACTCTTTTTGATCGAAGAGGTGACACAAACTTTTATGATCCGTAAAGATCTGATACTTTGTCCCATAGAGGTAATGTCGCCAAATCTTCAGAGGGAAAACCACGGCCGCCAATTCTAAATCATGAGTGGGGTATCGAACCTCGTGATCCTTCAACTGCCGGGAGGCATAAGCGATCACCCTTCCACGTTGCATTAGTACACATCCCAATCCCAGCTTCGACGCATCACTAAATACCACGGATTCGTCTAAACCGTCCGGTAATGACAACATCGGCGCGCTACTCAGCATATCCTTCAGCTTCTGAAAGGATTCTTCTTGAGCCTCTGACCAGGCGAACTTAACACTCTTCTTGGTTAAGGAAGTCAATGGCGTGGCGATACGCGAAAAGTCTTTTATGAACTTTCGATAGTATCCCGCCAATCCGAGGAAACTTCGAACTTCTGACGGATTCTTAGGTTGCTCCCAATCTCGGATGACCTCAATCTTAGACGGGTCTACCATTATCCCCTTCCTAGACACCACGTGTCCGAGGAACTACACTTCCCTCAACCAAAATTCGCACTTAGAGAACTTCGCATACAGTTTCCCTTGCTTCAATAATTCTAGGATCGTCCGAAGGTGGCCTTCGTGCTCCTCCTCCGACCTTGAAAACACTAGAATGTCGTCTATAAACACGATCACGAACTTTTCCAAATAAGGTTGGCACACCCTATTAATCAGATCCATGAAAGCCGCCGGGGCATTGGTTAGCCCAAATGGCATCACCAAGAACTTGTAGTGTCCACACCTAGTCCTAAAATCGGTTTTCGGTACGTCCTCCTCCCTCACCTTGAGTTGGTGATAGCCCGACCTCAAGTCTATCTTAGAGAAATAACTGGCTCCTTGCAACTAATCGAATAGGTCGTCGATTCTCGGTATAGGATACTTGTTCTTGATCGTAACCTTGTTGAGCTCACGGTGATCTATGCACATTCGCATGGTACCGTCCTTCTTTTTCACGAAGAGTACAGGCGCTCCCCATGGAGACGTACTCGGTCTAACGAATCCCTTGTCTAGCAGCTCTTGCAATTGAGTCATCATTTCTTTCATCTCGGAAGGCGTCAGCCTATAAGGTGCTCGGGCGATTGGTGCAGTTCCAGGCACCAAGTCGATTCGGAACTCGATCTGGCGATCCGAGGGTAGACTTGTCAAGTCATCCAGAAATACTTTCGGGTATTCACTTACTACTCGCACGTCATCCCCCCCACGTTTCTCTTTCTTGGCGTCCACCACGTACGGCAAGAATCCCTGACGAACCCTTCCTCAAGCACTTAGTAGCCTTAATCATTGAGATAAGACTAGTCTTCCTATCTCGACGATTCCCATAGATCACTATGGAATCCCTATCAAGTAACTGTACCCGAACTAGCTTTTTGTTGCAAACAATATTAGCATCATTCAGCTAACCAATCCATACACAACACCACGTCAAACTCTCCCATTGCCATAGGATATAATTGCATAGACACCAGACTCCCCTTTATGTCTATGACGCAATCCTCTACCACATCCCTAATGTACACATAATTATCATCAGCAGTCTCTACCTCTAATACTCTCTCCAAGCGTCTAGGCCTTATCCCCAAACATTTCATAAAAATATGCGATACAAAAGAGCGATTTGCTCCCGAGTCAAACAACACCTTGGCACACAAAGAGTTCACCAGAAACGTACCTGCCACAACATCCAGAACTTCCTCCACCTCCTTTGCTGTCATATGGAACGCACGTCCTTTCGGACGCGCCAGCTCCGCTCCCTTGTCATTACCCTTTCCCCCATAGCGTTCACCGTACTGAGTTGGCCCTCCCTTCTTCAACTGCGGACAATCATAACGCATGTGGCCAGCAGACCCGCATTGAAAGCACGATTTCCCACTAGGACAATCCTTCGACATGTGACCGGGCAATCCACACCGGTAACACGAATTATAACCCGCCATACATTCTCCCCGATGTACCCGGTTACACTTCCTACACGGTTTATTGAACGCTTCTCGGTTCCCACGGTTTTCTGGCCGAAGCACTTTCCCTTTTCTCGCATCGTTCCCCTGCCCATCCCACTTGCGTTTCTCCCCGCTTTTCTCAGAAATCTGATGGTTCTTTTCCTTCTCAGTCAACTCGGTCGCATTGATAGCCGCTTGAAAGGTAGTAGGATTTCTTGTCAAGACTAGTTCTCTGATGCTACTCTTCAGTCCATAAATGTAGCGTTCCACTCGCCGTTCCTCTGTCGGCACATACAGTTCAGCGAAACGGGATTTCTCGATAAACTTTGAGGTGTACTCCCACACTGACGACTCTCCCTATTCTAAACCCAGAAACTCTTCCTCCAATTTCTTTACCGCCGCAAGTGGGCAGAACTGCGCTATAAACTTCTCCACAAAAGTTCCCCACTTCATTTCTTTAGCCGCTGCTGACCATTTCCCTCCGGTCTCAGCATCCCACCAGTACATTGCGTCGGACTTCAACATGGATAGAGCAAACATCACCCTATCCCGATCAGCACACTTGCAAGTATCAAATACCAACTCCATTTCTCTAACCCATTTCATTGCCAACACAGGGTCACACTCTCCCTTGAAAGTAGAAGGCTTACATGAGGTAAAAGCCTTGTAGTTGCATCTTTTAGCTGCAGACTCATTCACTACTAGAGGGGTCGATTGCGAGTGACTCCCAGTACCCATCACCAACGGGCTTGACAATTCCGCACTTTCTCTATTCTCCCTTGCCTCTTTGCTTCCCGACGCTGACTGATCCTGCTTGGTATGGAGAGCTTGCAGAGTCTCCTGAATCTTACCTAACTCAGCAGCCAAATTCTCTCGAGTCATAAACGCAGATCCGCGGCCCCGACCGCGTCCCGTTACCCACTCTTACAGTAGCCAAACTCTCCTGCTGAGATTCTTCTTGATGAACTGGTATCTCCACACTTCTCGCCCTTTAGCTTACTCGCGTCGTCCTTCGGATTGGGTTTCCCCCATCCCCTGCCACTTGAGTGGCGGCTCGACGGGGGGCTCTTCCCCGACCCCTACCTCTTCCTCTAGTGGCAGTCGGCCTTGTGGGCTCCAGCGGTCCGTTAGCTAGGACTTCTTCATTCGGAATTCTTTGGCTAGCGGATAGGAACCTCCTCCTTAGTCTTCTTCCTGCCATTTCGAGAACTTAAAGAAACCAGCGATTAATCTCTGCTAGACACGACACAACAAGATTTTCAATATAAGACAGTTTAAGAATGTACATGTACCTGTAAATTTACAATTACACTGGCCAGGTGTAATCCCAAATTTACCTTACATGTCTGTCCTTGGTACCTTATTCCTAAGCGCGTTTAGAGTGATCATTCATAGAGGCAATCCTATGTCTCGGTTGTGTTCCTCATCCTACAGTTTAAGTTTAGGCTCGACCGGTCACCTAAATCCCTTAAACTACGGCTCTGATACCATTTGTAACAACCCAAAACATTAACATGCATAATATAGAACAAACATCCCAAAACGAGTCCCAATTACATAATCAAATTCTGTCATAAGCTAAATATAAGTCTGAACTAATCAAAATTTGGACAGCGGAAACAACATGTCCACAGCCGAGAACTTCTTTCTAAAAACAAAACCATGGAGTCTTGCTAAACTTCCAACTCGATGCTCAAGCCATCTCCTTACTCTTACTTGAGGCACCACTATTTCGCTTACCTGAAAATGGTTTAGTTTTGAAAAGCGAGGGTTAGACCAAACGGTCTAGTGAATTCCCTCCGAAAACGACTTTTAACCACAGCATAAAATTCATTTCATAAAAACATTATACGTCTCCACATAAAGCATCAAACATGGGTACTTGCACATTGTTCAAGGATCGTACAAACCAGAACCACGATTGGGGCCCAAACAGACTCCCCGCTCGCCTCATATCGGGGCCCAAGCAGACTCCCCATTATCCGGATAGGAAGGAAACGAATTCCATCCTACCGCCTCATAATAAACTCCCAAGGGATCATCGGATTCTGAGGTACTCTGATCCCACTGTGCAACCCGACTCCACATAGCATATACACATAGCTAACAATAAATCACCAAGCGTGAAATCTTTATAAACATTTCCGTCTTGCTAAATAAGCCTTTCAAAAACATACTTTCATGTGATAATTTATAAAAGCTTGTAACAAATCATACTCGTAAAACATACCATGATCAGTAAAACATTTAACATTTCGTTTCACGTAAAAAGGATTAAGGGAACTCACCTGATAGCGAAGTTAAGTGCACACTCGTCCTACCTTTGAGTTAACCGAGCTTGACACCTAAAAGATCAGACATCTCTCATCAGTTTCAAACTGTCCGGACAACACTGTACGGGTACTAAACTTCCCGGACGCACACTATTTCCGGACACGCTGCTTTCCGGACGCACTATTACCCGGACACGAACCTTTCCGGACACGCACTACCCGGACACATACCCTTCCGGACATGCTACTACTTGGACACCAAACTTTCCGGAAGGTAGTCCGGATACTCCTTACCGGGTACTACACTTTTCCGGTCTCCTCATCCGGAAACCAAAACTTACCCGGTAAGACAACTCATCCGGGAAACTCCCACTGTCCGGACACCACTATCCGAACGGGGCGACATCCGGTAACCTACGAGCTGGGAAAACCCAAACTTCCCAAAAGTGATTAGAATTCGATTTTTCTGCCATAAACTTGATTAGACAATCACTTGGGTTCATCCACCAACCATAAACACCCATTTATTCCACTTTTTACCTCTAAATCGATTCATAACAATCAAAACCCCATTATACTCCTTTAATGACATTAAGGTGAAGAACACAGTGACTCTTAAGGTTTTTACACCAATTTCTTAGACAAAACAGAAGAGATAACAGGGAATAGCAAGGAGAGAAGTTTTCGATGAGGTTACCTTCAGTGATTTCTTCCTCAATTTGATTTCTCCCAAATTGCTTCTTCTTCTCTTCTCTTCTCACAGCCGCCAACACCAATTTCAGATGAGGAAATATGAGGTAACCTAAGGATTGGGGCCTTTTTATACTTCCTCTATATTTCCCCTTTGGTCCCTCATATTTTCCCTTATTACACTATGGCCACAACATATCATTTTCTTCACTTAAATACCCGGTTGTTACAGCATGCATAGATAGTAAATGATTAAATGGTGTGAAGATTAAATATGACATTTGCTAATTGTCTAGAATTGAACCAAAACTTGGCCCATGGCTATGCTCCATTAATACCACATTACAAAAACATCTAAAGATAGATGCTACCTCTGCTCATATAGACCAAACAAAAAGAAAAAGTTTTCAAAAGCTTTACCTGTTTACCATAAGCCTACAAAATCCCAACCATTCATTCTTCCATGAATGAAGTTTTATTTGCTCATATCATATGCTACCTTGAATTTTTTATAACATATATATTATATCAAATTGGGAGGAAAACCAACACAAATATTTTGTGATTTACATCCTCACTTCTACTGTACCCAACTGTAATGTATTTACATCATTTCCAGCTTCTTCTTCCTCCTCTTCTTCTAGTTTGTGCAGTCTGAGATTGGATCAACCTTGATTATTCGGGTGTTGTATGATCCGCACAATCTACACTTGTGGTAAAGCCAGTGAAATGGAGCACTTCCCTTTTTATCGCAATCATTACATAGTATATCATGAGTTGTAATTTTAACTCACTATCAGTCGACCAGAATCTAATAATAACAATAATCTAATAAAAACAATAATTCTCTCAATGGGAATAACATCATTACCTGACAGTGGTTCTTATACTCTTCTGACAACGGTTCCTATACTCTTCTGGGAGCTCCTCCGAAGCCATTAGAGCATCAAGCATGCCAAAGCCATTAGTGCATCAAGCATGCCAAAATACACCTGCAACCCACAATATTTTATATACATAAACAAAACTGATTTCTATCTACTTACACAAAAATTTTATGGAAGAGGAGAGGAAAGCAAGCATTTCCTTACCGACATATCTCCCATAGATTTGCTGCAAATTGGACAAATGTAGTGTGTGCATGCATATGCCTGCAACGAGGACAACAATAATAATTCAACATAAGATGTTTCAGATATGAAGCTGAAAGAAAGCATGTAAAGAGAGAGATGCATGGACCTACCTGGAAGCAAGCAGAGTGCATAAAATGACCACATGGAAAGGCTCTGATAGCTGCACTTGATGTAAACAAAAAATCACAGCATATAGGGCAATTTTTTCCAGGACTTTTTCCCTACACTTGTGATCCACCAATTTTATCCCCAAACAGTAGTCGCATGTCATGCAATGGAAGAAGTCAACTCCTAACCCCTTCCCAAGCCGGCATAAATTGCAAAATGGGCAATGATATACTGTCCTGAAGCAAAACATAAAATAAAAGGCTGGTATTTTTTTCTTTCAAAAGAACAAATATGTTAGATCTTGTCTTTGCCGTTTGGAATCTAGTCGATTTGAAACCCAAAAAGTATGAAAGCATTTGACAGTATGATTTCTGTTAGAAAATAATAAGTTCAAGGGGTATCAAGTGTTTATATGTTATTAGTTTTGGTTTATCCATATTGAACTCAAAACCATGATCAATGATACATTTCAAACATATAATACAAGATTTTCTCTTTTTTGTTGGTGATTCTGCAAAAGTTTTGGTCAATATGTTCATATCAAATCATTTATTAATGACAATAATCAACCAAACATCAGGAGTTAGCTATTGCTGTTACACAAACAGATGAAAGGTATACACACACCTCAATTGTCGCCATTCCCTTTCTCTTCTGCATATAGAACCATCGAGAAGCCACTGATAAGATGAGCTTACAAAATCCACAAAAAATAAATCAAAATACTAATTTTTTTTTAAATCCTAAATTGAATCAAACCTTAAAACTAAATGAACCCCTAAAACTAAATGAAACCCTTAAACAAAACCATGGATGAACCTGTGGGAGATTATTGCAAACTGATCTGGTAGACATTGATGGAGATCGATATGTGGCAGCGGATGCTTAGAGGCGTGAGATGCAGTGGTGCAGGGAAGGGAGTTGTGGCGATGGGGGTTCACTGTGTTACATGGAAGGTAAATGTGGTAAATGTGGCGATAGGGTAACGAAGTTTGGATCCAGAAACGAGGTGAGAGTCGGAGAAGAGGTGCACCAGAGACGAAGTGACCGGTGTTCTTGCTGGTTTCTTTCCTCCACCAATTAGGGCAACTGGCAAGGGTTTAGGGGACTTTGGCGCTTATGAAGGAACCAGGAGGAGGACGGTTGGGGGGTTGTGACAGTGTAGAACGTGGACAGGGAGACGGGGACGTGGGGAAGGAGAAAATACCGGGAACGTGAGAAGGAGAGAAGTAATGGTTTAGAAAATAACTGATAGTTTAGAAAAGCCGTAAGTTGAAAAAAAAACTGTTATTCCCTTTTTATAAAGTAATATAGAGGGCTTGTACCCCGGTTTTCGCCAAATATATAATCTTTCAATCGTTTAACATCGGATAATTTTACAGGTTTTACAATGAAATCTTCTGCACCTTCTTCTAAACACCTGAAAATTCCATTGTGCAAATCCAGATCGGTTAAATGTTCTTAAAATTTCATCGATCAAAGCCAATTATAATCCGAAAATTTTATGAAGTTTGATTCTTTTCAGCTAATTGATGAAATTTGGGTATCTTCTTAAATTATATTTTTGACTACTTTATGAACTGGATGATCATGATCCCAAATTATAACAAGATAAATGATCACAAATCTTTGCAAGTGGAAGCAAATTCTTGATGATCCCACACTTTTTTTAACAACATCTCCAATACAAACATCCGATAATCGTTTGAGTAAAAAGGCGAACCAAAAATCCGATTATGAAACATGAAGTGATAATTAAGCATGAAAAAAATCATCTAATTGCAATTGAATTAAGTAATTGATTAATGATCTTATTTAGGAATTTAATTTGGGCATCTTCTAACCTTTTTAAGGGAAATGTGTTTTGAAATTTGTTCATTCAAATTCAAATCATGATTGAAAACTATTTCTCTAATGTTTTTTACTCAATCAACTCTAGATTTCTCAATCACCAACATATTGTGAATCAGAGATTTAATAAAGAGTGTGTGATCCTTGTCAATTAACTCAATCTCAAATCAAATTCTAAAGTTTTACTCCTATTTGAACATCCGAAAATTGAGGTGAATCAGAATCAAAATCAAAATCAAAATCAAAATTCGGTTAGATCAAGGTAAATTATGAAGCATGATGAAGTGGTATGATTACAGTTGAACGGTGTAATTAATTAATTAATTAAGCATGAAAATTGTCACTTGATCGCAATTGAAGGAAGTAATTGATTAATGATCTAACTTTAATCCATCTTCTTTTAGCAGTTGTCGTTTATCGGAATTCAGAATAGGAAAAAGGTACAGAATCACACACAAACTGTGTGACAAAAATGGAGAAAAACAGTACCTGTCAATCCGTGCCACAACGTTTTCTAAAAACATAATCTCTACTGGCACCTCTCGGAAAGTTGCAGATCCCTAAATCAACGAACAATCAAACCAAAAGGAAGATCAATATATTTGAATTTTTTTCCAGCAAAAAGTTCAATCGAAAATGTTAGGAATTACGAACCTTGATTTTTTGAGCAATTCATAACCAGTAGTCATTCCAGGCATACAGTAATCTGTGATTATTAGATCCACCTACAATTCCTAAAAAAATTGGGGGAAAACTGAAGTCGTATTAGATCTAAATATTACAATCAGTAGTTTCTCGATTGGTAGGAAAATTTAGAGGATGAGAAAAAGCGATGAAAATTAATCTCACATAAACGAAATCAGGTGATGTTTTCTCATGATCAAGCCCTAAGTATTGCAAAGCTCTCTAACCGCTTTCCACCGCCGTGACTGTAACAATTTCCGGCAAAAATTTGAGCTCTCCGAACAGATAAATAATTAAACAAACTAAGAGAATTGAAGAGATTAAACTACAATTTACCTTTACAAGAGGTGATTTTAAGCAAACGTTCAATAACTTTCCGATCAACGAGGCTATCATCGACGGCGAGAACATGAACATCGGCGAACTGGTCGGTTTTTGATGATGACCTCCATCGGCGAGAAAACAAACCGTTCCAGATATTTTGTTATAAATGATCGATAACATTGGTCCATGGAAATCGCTCTGTACATGTATGGAAGCAGGTATGAATTGCAGGATTGAGGGATGATTAAGTTGGGAAACGTGGGGAAGGAACTGATTTCAAACCTGTAAATGATCATGGAGAAGAAAGCTGAAGGGCAGTTCGTGGTGTGAAAAAAATTGATCGTTAGAAAAACCGATTCTTGAAAAATAACTACTATTCCTTTTTCATAAACTAGTATAGACTAGTCATCCTACCCGCGCGATGTGGAGGTGTGAAATTTAAATAAAACTAAGCAATTATACCGATTATGAGATAATTTGCTTTCAAGTTTGTGAGACCATAAACTTTATTGATCGTCATATATAATCTTTAGACAAAAATAGAAGAGTTTTTGATCAAATAAATCAATTGTGTCAAGTCTTTAATCACCAAAATAACTGTTTGGGTTGGATTACGGAGAAAAGTGTCAAACTTGAGATGCAAAATAACCTTTTACAGGCGATTTGGTTGATTCTTATGAGAAATTGTGTACGTGAGCAATGAATGGCTATGGTGTCTTCTTTCAATTTTCTAAAGGGCTACATTCCATGGAAATTAAAGCGCTGATATAAATGAAAAGAAGTAGATGCATCCAAATTTGAGATATAACATTGAGAAAAGTTTTGCATAACGTAACTTGAGAAAAATCATCATCACATTAACTCCTTCCGACCGGTTAACGATCGTACACAAGTTGCACCTACAGATCAAAACAACCAGCATTATGTTAATTCTTGTAGAATGGTCGTACAATCACGTCGAACAAATACATAATCAGCAAATTTATAATCATTGTTTTGCATCAAGCATTTAATTAACAAGTTTTTAATCACCATTCTGTAACAAGCAATTAATTTGGAATTTTTTTTAACATACCAACTTCGTCCTGTTTAACAATGTAGTAGAGGAAAAAGATGTTAATAATGATGGGACTGACTTTCATAGGAAGCAAAACCAGCAGATGCTTAGATCATAAATTTGATACTCCTAGTAGACAAAAACCACATGAAACATCAGCCCAATCAAAATCTTCAAGAAGAAAAGGTAATAAGAAACAAGCAAGTTGATGCATGACATAAAAATAGAAACTTAGAAATTTTCCATTCTTGCACCAATCATCAGCTAGATCCAGTCTAAACAAGTACTTCCATGTTCAAAACAAAGACTAATCAATGCTACAAGTATATTAGCATAATCAACATCTTGGAATGAAGAAAGAGTCATAATATTGAGAAAGAGTGACAATTGAAAGAAAGCGTAGCAAGTGAAAGTATTTGGACCCTATATATTTGAAATCGAAGTTCTTCACCCTTTTGCTTGAATTTGAAATCAATGTTTTCCCTTGAATTTGACTATCCATGGCTGCTGCTCTTCTACGATAGTCTTCGTACCCGCGCGATGCGGCGGGTGATGAATTTTTATTGGAAACCACACGCCTTTGTCCCGACGGTATCTAGGTTATTGGTATATCCCAAATGCATTATCAAAGCTAAGGAACTTAAAACCCAAGAAAAACATCTAAGACCAAACGATAGAACAAATCCAGTTAATACGATTCATTGGTTTAAAAGTCCAGGGTTTTGATTCAAAATGTGTTTAACTATTACAAAACAACACAACTATAAACCAACCAAGGTTTTTTTTTTTTACCAAGGCCGACTCTTTTCTTCCTGTAAAAGATCCAATGAACTATATTGGCCTTGTGAATTATCCGTCCATGTGCAGGACCTTCGTCACCTTGCTTGCTTAAGTGAGAGCCAGATTTGCCATCATCGGGTCTTCGTTCTATCAAGAAGGACACGTTGATTTCACAAAATTATCTTGTTAGAACTTGTGATAATATTAGTTCTTTGTATCATATGAATTGTCTATTTGGCTCCGTCACTTAAATTCAAACATTTTTGTTCGTATTTTGGATGATTATACCCGTCCGTTGGTCAGGTATACAACATGACTTTAATCTAGATTCAAATGTAAATTCTCATGTGTCGTTTTATTTTCTAATTTTTTTTTCAAACTCATCATACTATTTTATGCCATTCACGATGTTAATTTCATGGTTTTATATGATATATAAATTCAATGTCGATATGTTTGGAATTGATAGATAGCGGAATTTTCAATGCGATAACATTTGTTTTTCTTAAAATTAAAAGAGCAATGTAGGCATTAATAAATTGTTTCGGTGGACTTTGTATTGTTGGCGTCAAGTGGTCTTGATGATCTTTCAGAAAGTATCCACAACTTTCTTAAGAATATATGTGATCTTGAGAATTTATAGTTCCATAATCAAACATTTTTGTTCGTATTTTGGATGATTATACTCGTCCGTTGGTCAGGTATACAACATGACTTTAATCTAGATTCAAGTGTAAATTCTCATGTGTCGTTTTATTTTCTAATAAATTTTTTTTCAAACTCATCCTACTATTTTATGCCATTCACGATGTTAATTTCATGGTTTTATATGATATATAAATTCAATGTCGATATGTTTGGAATTGATAGATATCGGAATTTTCAATGCGATAACATTTGTTTTTCTTAAATTTAAAAGAGCAATGTAGGCATTAATAAATTGTTTCGGTGGACTTTGTATTGTTGGCGTCAAGTGGTCTTGATGATCTTTCAGAAAGTGTCCACAACTTTCTTAAGAATATATGTGATCTTGAGAATTTATAGTTCCATAATCATTTTCCAGATTGTACTTTCCTTCTAGTGAACAAAATATCATCTAATAATTTAATAGAACGCTTCCTTTGAATGATAATAAAGAATGATATTAAACTATTAAAGGGTTGTGTTTCACGATTAGTCATATGTTCATAAATGATAAATTAAAATTTCTTGGAAAGAGTATCAAATGGAACATCTTGAAGCAACTGACTGATCCGGGAAGCATTAGAAAATGGTCCAAATGGATGACAACCACAACAGGTCTTTCATGAATATGAGAAGCTTTCTCATATGGTGCACTTAGTCCACCCACAACAGCAGCTGCTAGTCCAACCACTATACGACGCTGCACTTGTGATGGAACAACATACCTTCTCTCTGTTTCTGAGACATAACTGCACAACAATTAACCAAATAAAACAACTAAGACGAATATAATCCTAAATGATCAAGAAGTAAATCAGAATAATAAGAAAATGAACATGTCATAAATTGAATTTGTTGCAATATACACCTACCTTAAAGGTATGTAATACTTAAAGTGTAGGCATTCACATTACTGCCATGAAGCAGTTCCAAGTAAAACTGAGTTCATAACCAATACTACTATAGTTACCTATACTAATGTGGTAAGGTTTTCATAACACAAATTGTCAACAGTCATGAACTCGTACAAATCAGTATCTAAAAACATCTATGAGGAATTGGTTGTTCCAAGAGTATATTACGTTGCTTCATTAGTCCTCAAGAGTGACAGACCCTTCTTATATGTCCCTTGTTCTTTCGGATGTAGCCACACATCCACCACAGGTGTTCCACTTCGATTATAGTAGGTTTAAAATGTTGTCGTTTAAAACTGACCCTTCTTCCTCTAGTTCATACATATATACCCATGGTTGTCCGTATCAGAACAACATCTAAAAGAGCGTGGAAAGCCATCATGATTTTTGCACGTCCAATCGAGAAACAAAAAAGTAGTTCTTTATATATCCCACTACTGAATAGAAAATCTAGAAGAAACATGAAAGGAACCAAGGACCTCATCATAAGAACAAACAAAGTTTAAAGCTTTCTTATTATGCAAGATTGGAGAAGCGAGATTACCTGAAATTCATTCAACTCTATCAATTGAGGCACTGTCCATATCATGATCACAAAGAATAAATATCCTTTTCAATGATCTAATATAGGGGTTTTAGAGTTTGAGAATTTTTTTTATCAAACAAGGAGATTGTTGGATGAATCACTGATTTTTAAGCATAGTAAAAATACCTCGGGTACCTACAAAATAAATAAAATGAGCCTGTGTTTCTAATCATGTAACACGTTAAAACTATGAGATCAGTCTAAACATGATGTGGCAAACAAAATTCCAACATTTTAACTTCTCCAAATGCACATGGAACAAGTTATATATATACCATATCATCAAAATGATCTCGCTTTAGGAGAACAACAAACCCAAGTATAACAAAGAGTTATTGTCAAAAACAAAGAATTGTCAAAGTGACATACATGCTGTAACTTGCTATTGAAGATTTTTTATTTCCTTTACAATAACAACTATAGGTAGTATGGTTCCATGATTGTGGGTTTAAAAGTATGTTAAAGGAAATATGACTTTCTAGAGTTTCACATAAAACTTTGATAAAATGGATTAGCACATCAACAACAAACATATAAAAACCCTCTGTCAACATAGACAGCAAGTAGCAACATGTTTAAATATTAATAAATCACCTATAAATAGTTAGAGAAAGTTAAATAAACACACCGAAAATTATTTAAAACTAAAGGTGGGTTGAAGCTTTTACTTTGATTCCAGATGATGAATTTGCAGACTCTGCTTGCATAGACGATGCACCCTCCTCTGATACTTTCACGTTCGACTCTGAATCAATTTCCATCTAACACGATTCTTCCAAATAGTACAAAGGAATCTGTAAAGGGGATCAAAGAATCATTAAATTGAAGTTCCCATCAATTGCTTGAACTCTTGCTTTTTTGCTTCTAAATCAAATTAAAAACATGAAGAGAAGTATTGTGCTACATCCTTTCTTTATTTTTCGTCTTATGAAAGAAATTGTACTAATTTTCTAATTTGCATTCTTTTAGAGCATACACAAACTGTATTGCAATTTATATGAAATTAAATTGTCACTACATCATAATCATTACCATGCATCCTCCTACAAATATAATGATTTCTCAATGGTGACCCTTAGAAAACAATCAAAACCCTTAAAAGATAGTCACAAAAAAACTATCAAGAGCAACACCATAATCCCAATTATAGATTTATAGGAAAAATATCATCTCATGAAACATCTACACAATCGCAAAGATGACAAGTATCTCCATATCTGGAACAAAGTTGTCTCTAAGATTAATTTGGTAAGCATTCTGTGAGACTGATTCAACCATCAAAACAGGACAAAATTAACCCATTTTTAAGATAATGTGCAAAAAGAAAGGAGGCATTTAAGCAACAGAAACTATAATAGAAAGTAGATCTTCAAATATAAAGGAGGCCTCTAAACAACAGAAACTACAATAGAAAGTAGATCTTCATGGTGGATGGGCAAAATAGAAATTAGATCTTCATGGTGGATGGGCAAAATAGAAAGAAGACCTCTAAACAACAGAAACTACAATAGAAGTTTTTTAAAATTCATAAGAAAACACTTCATCCACAAATCATATTAGTAGTCCTTATTTTAGCACATGAACCTCATCAATCTGCAACAAGTAGGGATCAGGAACGAAATCAAAACACATGACAAAAGAGCATCAAATTTCTGTAAAATTGAAGATGTTTGGGGAACAACTCTAATTCTAACAATGATTAATTAAAGTTAAATTTAGATCTCATAGAGTCGTGGTTGACTGTAATACTGTATGTGTTTGTTTAGAGTACTACCTAAGAGCTAGCTTCCTGTTCCACATCATCGTGAGTGTCTGATGACGATTTTGACGTTGATGCAGACTTCTCCTTCGCTGTTCCATTCTGATTATTCACATATGATTAATTGATTTGAAAAAATTAGAAAAGAGAAATATGGAAGTATTAAATCACAAGACATGATCTATGTTGCAGATAATTAATAAATGATTTGTTAAAATATGACAGAAAACCAATAGCAATTACTTCTAGATCGTCGTTGTGTTGTTTCATTGCAATTCCGTACTCTGCTTTCTTCGTTGCAGCCTTCGCCACATAAGGAGCTTTCTCCTGCGAACAGAATACATACACGCATCGACAAATCCATGAAAATAACGACAGGAAGTACGAAATTATCAAATTGATAATATAGTTCAGTTTTGTGAAGAGATCTTACTGAGTTGGACATCGACTTCCACTTAACTCCGCCCTCCTTTGCAACCTGTAATGAACACAGAGCCTCATCAATCGGATCAAAATTAGGTTTAGTACTTAATGTCGTTTCAAAATACATCACCGATTGAATATCAGATCCATACTCATCAAATCATATAGAATAAATTAGTCTAACCATGAGGGTGCCTGAGTAACAAGCGAACGAAACAGAAACGGATGAAATTGGAGATGGAGGAGAAGCCCAGGGATTATTTGTACCTGGCGAAGAAGGGTGGAGCAGCGTCGTGGGGAAGAGGAGAAGGGGAGAGTAATCAGGAGATTTGGGAAGTTAACAGAAGGAGAAGAGAAAAGTTAGGGTGTTGAAGAAAACTGATCTTGAACGTGGCTAAGAAAAAACAGATTTCAAATTATGCTCTGATAGTTTGTACATTAAGCTTAAATGGTAGTATTCTTGAATCTTTAAAAAACCGTCCACTATTTTTTTTATAAGTAGAATAGATATTGCATTTTGAAAGAATTTAAAATATTATTTACTATTTTCTTCAATTTATGAATTAATTTAAAATAACAATCAATACGTCAATATATTATCATAAGCTAAAAGAATATATATGTTGGCATTTTGATAATGCTTGGGTGATTGTTTTTATTTTTATCCAATTATTAAATGTTTCATGTATGTTGTAATTATTAAAAAATAATTATATCTGTTTAATTGATCTAACCTTTTATATTTTTTTTAATTCTTACGAATCAATATACATAAATGAAATCGTTATGACAATTTAATACTTTAAATTAATATACATGGTAAAATAAATGATGAGAAGGTTCAATCATTGTAATATCCCGCTTTAAAAACGTGTACTTTAACGTCTTCAAAATGTATCGTATTTAAAATGTCAATCAATTATAGTTGAGGGGTTAAAAGCGTCAATTAACCAAAGTTTTAATAATTAACTTTTTCTTACTAATTATATATATAGGGTGCGTTTATCTTGCAAACCAAACAGTTCATACAAATTATACAAACCAATCTTAGTCGTTCATCAAGTCTAATAAATATTTGATTTTATTATGTTTCATAATCTAAAGTAATGATCATAATTAATGAACCTATCATCTTCCATATATATCACAAGCATTATTAACGTATCATAATAATTCCCATAAATATATATGTTGTTTCCTGATATAGTGGTTTGCAAAGTTTGTACGAACTGCTTGGTTTGCAAAAGAAACGCACCCTATATATATATATATAGAGGCTCCGTAAAATGCAAACATTACATTTGTTGCACACCTTACAAACCACAGTCTGCATATGTGCACAACCAGTCTGCATATGTGAACAATGCACATATGCATATGCATACGTGCAAGAATATACATATAATGGACATACATTCATATGGGATAATGTATATATGCAACTAAGATTTTGCATATATGCACATTGGTTTGTAAGGGGTGCAACAAATACATAGTTTGTACTATTTGATTTGTACCCTATATATATATATATATATATATATATATATATATATATATATATATATATATATATATATATATATATATATATATATATATGTGTGTGTGTGTGTGTGTGTGTGTGTGTGTGTGTGTGTGTGTGTGTGTCTAAGTGTTACAAATCCATAATTTAGAGTAAGCTACATCGTCCATGTGATCCACACCGCCTCACTCCTCTCTCTCTCTCAAATATCTCCTCTTTCTCTCTAGTTTTTCTCTCAAATTGTTGAAAAATCAAAGATACAGTTATATAATCGGAATCCTCTCGTCAAATCCTCCGTAGAAGTATAATTTCTCTCTAGTTTGCTAAGTTTTTGTGTATTCTTGAATTGGTTTTATAATTGGGTCTAGGTTTAGATTATGTTGTAGTATTGCAAATTTGGTGATAAATAAATGTCTAGATTGTTTTGTCAAAATTGAAGTAGGATTAAAAAGGGTAAAGTTTAGAATCAAAATGGTGAGTTTTGTGTTTATACGGTTAGTTGCTCACCAAGTGTTCGGTTTAATGTCTAAGACAATAAAGTTTCATGATTAAGCTTAAGAGATTAATCATTAAGCTCCATTTTGACGTTAGTCTGTTAGTTTATATTTAGAACGTGATTAATTGAGTAAAAATGAAGTTTGGATCATTATGAAGTGAATTGGAAAGGTTTGGAATTCGGACGTTACGGTATGTGCAGGTCCGGTACTTTGACAGCGCATAACTAATAAACCGTAAGTACGATTGAGCTCAAGTTTTACGCGTAGAAGGTACTCAATGTGTACTACAACTCTTATGAAGTGTCTTAAGTCTAGTTGTGTAACGTCCCAAAAATTACAAAAATTTTGAACTTTTAAAAATAATCATTTAATTGCATAAGACACCATTAATAATCCAATTAACCATTACATTTGCAAATTTAGATAATAAACGTTCTCATTAAAACTAAACAGCGGAATTAAATTGTTTTTAAGTATAGATTAAATCTCATGACTGCAAAGAGCCCTTCGTACGCGCCAGTGTGTACCGTCACGCCTTAGAGCCACTAGTACCTGAAACCACAGTTTATAGGGAAAGGGTAAGCACGAAGCTTAGTGAATTCAACACCACATACAACACAATTATATAACACTACCCCTAAAACAGGTAGATACACATAACCAAGCATGCAAGTCTAAGAACGCATCCTAAACAAGCATACTCACACCAACCCACCTAAACAAGCATTCATCGGTCTCCCCGATGACACACGATAACCGTGCACGTATCCCTCGATCCCACCGAGTTCCTACGCCACTCGTGTACACAATCCTCGGTCCCACCTAGTCCTCGGTCCCACCGAGTTTACACGACACCCAAGGTCCATACTAGACACAACACTATCTAGTACCACACAACAAGTAATACCACTTAGCACACGCGAGCTACAGTAATGTAAATATAACCATAGTTCTACGTAGTAAGTGAACTCGCCTCAAAAGCGATGTAGAAATCTCGAACGATCACACGAGCTAGCCAACTCCAAAATCACTTCTCGACACCTAAATAAGTACTATAAAGTGTCAACTCGAAGCCCGGGATCCTTAATTATAAACATAAGATTAAACGGGTGATATTTCGCCTTTTCGGCCTAAACTTCAGGTCTGTTCGGGACCTGCTTAGCCCCTTCTAGACCCACAATTCTAGAGATCACTTTTTACCAACAGATAGGTCTAGGTCTTAGCTTTCCAGGGACATATTATACGCGTTCTAACGATTTTCCTACGATTTTATATGATTTTTTCTAAAACTGAAACGTCATTCCGGCAGATTCGGACCTGCTGTAAAAATGGCTATTTTGCACTTAGCTAGAAGCCGAACCAGGCTTTCGCCGAAACACGAAAAATGTGCCCGACACAGAATGTGAACCGTGGGCACCATATTCGTCTCAAACCGAGTTACGACAGAAACGTTAAGAGCGAAATAAAAACTGGGCAGAACCATATAGTTTACATAAAATCATAACGATGGTTTCCGGTTTGCCGCTAGCGGGTTAGGGTTTAGACCTAGCGGGTTTTGGGTTCCGCCAGAGGGTGGTACTAGGGTTTTGCCGCGGCCTCCATCTACTTCCACCTCCGGCAGTGGGTCACGGCGGCGGCGGCGACGGCGCTCCTGCAATGGCTGCAACCGCGCACCACCCTACGTACACCTCACCATCCCTAACGCACACACACACACCTACCTCCTACCGACCAGAGTAATCACCAAACGAGGGGGACCACGGTGGCCACCGCCGGCAGCGGCCAAGGCCGCCTACGGCGGCGGCGGTGGTGACCGGAAAACTCCGGCGACGGCAAAAAGGAAAACAACGAGAGGAGAGGACTTACCTTAACTCGACTTTCTCCCTTTCTTTGACTGAACATAACAAACGGCAGCGGCGGGGAGGGACTCTTCCGGTGGCGACGGCGGCAAAAGAAAAGGGGCAAGATGGTGATCGACGGCAAAGGGGGAGAAAGAAGGGATTAGGGTTGAGAGTATTATGTGTGTCGCAAGGCAATAAGGAAGAAAGAAAAGAGGAGGGTTTGGCCCTCCCCCTTGCATGGGACGAATCATGCTAAAATTTTGCCAAAAATCCACATTTAGCCCCTCGACAACCCTACTATAACAATTAACACCCAAATCCTAAAAACTCTAACGCTAGACTAATGGTGTTACCTTACGTTAAAAGCAATTAAAAGGAGGAAAGCAAATAATTAAATAAATAAAATAGGAATAAAACCATACCGGAACACGGGCTTTACAACTCTCCCCCGCTTGGCTCAAACTTCGTCCTCGAAGTCTTGGTCGACGAAAAGCTCGGGGTAGTTCTCGCGCATCTCGGTTTCGGGCTCCCACGTCCATTCTGAACCCTTCCGGTGCTGCCACTGGACTTTCACCAATCCAATGACTTTGTTCCGCAGAGTCTTCTCCTTCCTCCCGACAATGGCTATTGGTTTCTCTACGTAGTTGAGCCGCTCGTCAATCTGAATATCTTTGAGGGAAATCACTGCCGACTCATCCACCACACACTTCCTCAGCTGGGAGACATGGAAGGTGTTGTGAATCAAGCTCAACTCATCCGGTAATTCTAAACGATAAGCTACCTTCCCCACGTGCGCAATGACCTTGTAAGGTCCAATGTAACGGGGTCCTAGCTTTCCCCTCTTGCGGAACCGAATCACCCCTTTCCAGGGTGACACCTTCAGAAGAACATAATCCCCGACCTGAAATTCTAAATCTGATCGCCTCTTGTCAGTGTAGCTCTTCTGACAGCTCTGCGCAGTTACCAACCGATCCCGTACCATCTGGATCATTTCAGTCGTCTTCAACACTACATCAGTGTTCCCCAACACTCAGTGACCAACCTCGCCCCAGCAAATGGGCGTCCGGCACTTCCTGCCATATAACACCTCGTAAGGTGGCCTGCCGATGCTAGAATGATAGCTGTTATTGTAGGAGAACTCAGCTAACGTAAGATACTGATCCCAACTACCCCCAAAGTCAATAACACAAGCCCGCAGCATGTCCTCGAGTGTCTGAATGGTACACTCACTCTGCCCGTCAGTCTGAGGATGAAAAGTTGTGCTGAAATGCAATCGTGTACCCATCTCACTCTGAAACTTCTTCCAAAACTGGGAGGTAAAACAAGTATCCCGATCCGAGACAATCGAGACTGGCACCCCGTGCCTAGTCACAATCTCCCGAATGAAAATCTCCGCGAGCTTTTCCGCTGAGGAACTCTCTCTGATAGCCAAGAAGTGAGCGCTCTTAGTCAGACGGTCCACAATTACCCAGATAGCATCATTCCCCCGCGAAGTCCTGGGGAGTTTAGTGATGAAATCCATCGTAATCTGCTCCCATTTCCACACCGGAATCTCCAAAGGCTGTAACTTCCCATGCGGTCGTTGATGTTCCGCCTTGACCTTCCGCCAGGTCATTCATACTGTTAATGCCAAAAATCGCACCAAAGGGACAACTTAAGGTCGTTTGGACTTAATCAACTAAAGAAAGGATCTTTCAACGAGACGTGCGACGAAGATAAAAATAAACGAGACAAGGGATTTGATGACGCAGGAAAAACCTCAATCGAGGAAAAAACCTGCGGACGACAAGGGATGTCGTCGCTGCACTATGGTCGCCAATCAGAGGCGACGTCCTTGGTACTGGCGTCGGTTGTACGATGATTACAATACAAATGAAGGAAATACTTCGAAATGTAAAGTACAAGTGTTTGAATGTGATGACAAGTGTTTGTCGTGTGTGAATACAAAGTGTGAACTATCTGTCAAAGGCTGATGTCGTGCGTCGTGACTGATACTTGAGCTTTTCCTTCGAGTGTTCTTGAGTTCGTTGTAGGATTCTGGCTTTCAGTACTCAATCTCCAGAGTTTGAATGTTCTTTGCTATGAGTTTGGGTGATTTTCTCTGCTGTATGATGATGTTCGCTGAAGTGTATTGGATGTTAATCGATGTCCCCTGAAATGAGGCTTTAGCTTGTCTTTTATAGTCTTCGCGTCATTAATTAACCCCATTAATGATTCAATCAACGGCTACAACGGTTGGAAACGGTCGCCGGAGTGATTATCCATGATGATCTTCGTCCGTTACAGCTATCGATCGTTGATGGTTGCGTTGGTTATATCCGTTGCTCTTTAATGACTTTGACTCCTGCATTAAACACTTAACAAACGTAACAGTCAAGGTTAACGTTAGTTCGGTCGAAGGTACAATGATCTTACGCGATGGTCGTACAGGGCGGGCGATACTATGGTCGAGCGTCGTGGGGAACGTATGACTTACCTTTTACGGGCGACGACGGATGTTTTATGGGTTCCTGTCGAGACCTTATCTTAATACAAGATTTTACTTATGACGTGCGATTTACTTGCTCTGGTCGTGGTCGTATGACGTGATTTTTTGCCCAAACAGTTTGCCCCCAAAATTTGAAAGAAGGATAGCAAATTCGAGTTTTAAATTTTGTCAGAAAAAATATGACAAGTGATGGAAACTACCTTGGAACTAGGCTGGTCTGCTCTTAACCAAACGAGAAGTCGAAAGGAGAACGAGGTCGTGACATCATGCTGACGTACGATGATTCTTACCAGCTATCGATGCCAGGTGTCAGTGATTTACTGGGGCATATGAAAGGACGGGGATGCGCAGCGGTTATCCAGGGATTCGTTCCAACCCTATTTTTTGGTCTAAATAGGGATTTTGACGGATCATTTCCTTATTTCTCCCTTGAAGAGTTTGTGCTGTGATTTCCTTGCCGTCTTTTGTTTGATATCTTCCGATCTTGCGAAAATCCCTGACTTGGTTAGTCTTCTTCGAGGGTTAACGCGCCTATAAGTAAGGTACGATTTTTCTGCCCACTGCAAATTTTGCTTAGAAATGTCGAGGGATGCTGAAAGTGTCATTCAAGAGTCATCGGACCTTCGGGACTTTAGAAAGTTAGCAAAAATTCCTGCGTGGGTCAAATTGATCCGTCCAGGCCAAATCCGATCAAATGAGTGTCCCGAGGGGTACATCGTAATCTATGAATACCCTTTTAAGATAGGTTTCGAATGGCCTTTTTCTCCTCTGGCCAAGGCGTTTATGTTAGAGTTTGACTTGGCACCGAGTCAGTTGATGCCCCAGTTCTGGCGAGTCGTACGAGTGATTGAGCGTGCTACTAAGAAATGGGATTCTCCCATGAATGTTCAGGACCTCCTCTCGGCTTATCAAGCCAAGATGGACGGATGTCATCGATGTAGTTTACATCCTAGATTCAAGGGCGATCGCGTGTTGGTTTTAGGAACGGGTGTGAATGACCGTGGGTGGAAGTCTCGATATGTTTTCGTGCGTAAATTGTTCCTTGACTCTGAGAGTGAGTGGATTAGGACGAGCCGGAATACGTCGGGTGAGCCTCGTTATTTCATCTGTCGTGCGCTGTATATGATTTATATATGATTTTTAACTTGTTTTTTGTATATTGACAGCCATAAAGTTCGAGGTCGTGAAGCAAGACGCTAACTCTTAAGCGAAGATTAATTCGTTTTTAGAATTTAGCGTCGCCGAGAGGTCTTTCGTCGTGCGACATACGACGAACGACGACGATTTAGAATCTTCAGGAGAGAATCAGGGGTAGAAGTGTGAAGAGACAGGAAGAGAAGAAGAAGAAGATAAGTCGAGAGGAAGGAGAGGGATGACGGGTAAGTTTTATTTACTTTTCTTCCTATGTTACCTCGAGTCTTTTTCCTTTGTGTGCTTTATGACGTTCCTTTTTTTCAGGAGAATCTCAACCTAAAGTGTTGAAGGTTTCTACTAAGAGAGCAGCTGAGCTGGAGTATGCTCGTCAGGGCAGGGAGAGGAGGCTAAAAGCCATGTCCGCTGGCCCTGAAATTCCGAAGAAGACGAGGACGACGACTCCGAGGCAGTCGTCGGCTGGGGTTAATGACTCGTCGAGAGTCGCTTCACCTGAGAAGGTAGGGGTCGGATCGCCGAAGAAGGTGATTGCAGCGACACCCATCAATTCTGCGCCTCCGGCGGAAACGGTGAAGTCCCCGTCTGCCGCGTCGAATCCTTTGTCAGCCGACCAGGGCGAGGATCACTCGACGGGAGGGGAGAAGGTCACGACGGTCAACTTTTCGCTGCCATCGGACTTTTTGACAGGTGATGTCCTAGACAGGACGAACCTGTTCCCTCACCTGGATAATTTCCTGCTTCCATCTTTCAGGGAGCGTTTTGAGGGGTTTCCTATCGAGGAGACGGGTGCCCATATAGTCGGCTTGTCGTTCATGGTAAGTCTTTCTTTCAAGACTTAGTTTGTCTAGGCCCAGACTTCGTTTGTCGTTGTCGTTGTCCACTGATGATGTCTGTTTTTCATGCTTTTACAGGCACTTCAGGCTTCCTTGGCCTCGCGAAGTGGAGCGGCGAAGGTAAAAGATCTCTTGTCTGCTGCTCGTGAAAGAGAGAAAGCGGCGCTGGACAGAGCGAGTGCATCTACAAGTCGTGCTGAGGAGATTTCGAAGCGGCTTGATGATGCTTTAGAACATTTGAAGATTGTTCATCTTGCCAAGGAAGATCTTAGTCATCGTCTGACGCAATCTTTGTCCATGACTGCTGAACAAAGGGAGGTAATGGAAAAAATTAAGGAATCCTTGGTTGCTGTTTCGAAAGAGGCTGAGGATTATAAATCCAAGGTGGAGATTTTGGAGAAGGAGGTGCAAGCCGTAAAGGACGAGGGTAAGTCGGTTTTTTCCATAGCTCGTCTGACTGCTTGGGCGGCGATCATGCGACGACATTTGTTGGGAAAAGACCCTCTTGCTTTGGCGAAGATGGAGCTGGACATCTATCTGAATGGTGTTGGGACCGAGAGGGATCTTGACTCGGACGATGAGAAGGATGCTGAGGAGGAGGTAGCAAGTGAAAGCCTTCAGGACTGGACTTCGGGCATGAACACGATGGATGCTCCTCTTTAATTTAAGAATTTTATTTTCTTCGCTGCTCGACCGTTGGTGGTTGAGCGTGTATCTGACGATCTTTTTAAATGCACCTTTCTTGTTTGAACTTGTGTTTTCATATATTTGGTAAGCAAATATCACATTGGTTATGAATTCGATCATAGAATACACACGAAATCATGCGACCAAGGTATTCATTGTAGTACGATGATAAGAACGTAAAACAAATATAGAAACACGCGATTAAGGCATCCATTCAGGATATGAAAGTTAAGAAACTTAGGGGTAAAGTCGTTTAGACTTTGCGATCGTACGACCAGATCGTACAGTGAGTTTGTGTCGTATGCCCCTGTGGAGAAATAATCAAGTTAGAGACCTAATCGTTTATGTCGTTCAACCTTGCGATATTAAAGTCATACAGTAGATTTAATGATTACTGTCGTGCGACTCTGCGATAACTTGTCGTGCGATTCTATGATAAAACGATGTCGGGGGTTGGTCGTTGGCTAACCAACGACCCTCCGATGCTTAAGTCAGTAAATGTTTTGCGAGAAAAAATCGAGAAAAAAATCGTATGAGAAAGAGTTAGAGAACGTACCATTTCATACTCTCTCTATTTGCCCCCTGTCATTTATTATTGTACTCTTTTTGGGAGGAAAAGATAGGTTTTAAATGACAGAATGACACGGAGAAATATTGTCCTGCGGTTGACTATGTTGTCGTGCGACGAGGCACCATAGTAGACTTATCCCTGTGGAAAAGACATTGTTAATTTAGGGATAGAAAAACGAACCTGTCGAGAGCTTGATCTTACGACTTCAGTTTATTTTCTCGGCTTCAAGGTAGACTTGTAGCATTCACGAGCGACTTTCGGCTCACTCTTGATCTCCTGGATTCCCCATGGCGTCGGGAATTTCAACATTTGAGGATACGTCGAAGGAACAGCTTTCATATCATGGATCCATGGTCGACCTAAGATGATGTTATAGGCCGACGCACAATCGATGACGCTGAACTTGGTCTGCTTGTTGACTCCTCCAGCGTAGACGGGCAAAATTATCTCTCCAAAGGTGCTCGTCGCTTCTCCATTGAAACCGACCAAAGTCGTTGAACGTTGGGTGATTTCCGAGCGATCAATTCCCATGGCTTTGATAGTGTTGAGAAAAATGACATTTGCTGAGCTTCCCCCGTCGATCAAGACTCGACGTGTTAGACAGTTACCGACTGTAAGCTGAATGATCAAACCGTCGTGATGCTTCTGATACGAGTCGCCCAGGTCGACGTGGTCGAACACAATCTTCATAGCTTCTAGCTCCAAATCTCCTTTGGGTCTAGACGAGCGGGGAATAGGTCGATCGTCGGGCGCCTGGCTGGCATGACGTTTGGCCGCTGAATACGTCAGACCACACACATCTGAACCACCGGTGATGCAATTGACGACATTCGCGTGCTCGAGGTCGATGGCTATTAGCTGGAACAGCGACGTTGTCGATGACATCTTTGAGATTTCCTTTCGAAAAATGATATGCTAGTTCCTTCGTCAATGCGATACAGTCGTCCGTCGCATGACCATGATCGGCATGGAAGTCATACCACTTTGATTTGTCTTTCTTAGCATCGTCCAGGTCGGACTTCTTTGGCCATTGAATGGTAGCTTGGGAACTTTTCAGAGCTTCGACTAGGTTCTTTGTGGATCCTTTGAATCCGTAAGAGGATATCTTGGGGTACTGAATGAACTTAGCCGCGGTCTTGGCCTCTGCTTTCGTCTTGAAACGAACATTTGAAATTTGGCGCGCTGGCTCTACTCTAGAAACAGCCTTTGTCTTGAACTCTGGCTTTCTGACGCCTAGTGACTTCTTGTCGTCAGTGTGCTTGCGACGAAAGGCGGCATCATCTTCCACCCTCATATATGCTAAGGTTCGATCTCGGACGTCTTCGAAATTCTCCGGGGGATATTTGGTCAGGTTGGTGTATAGACCCGAACTATCGTCCAGACCACGCTTCTAGGCTTCGATCGCGGTTTTGACGTCGCAATTGTGGATGCTGATCATTTCGGCATTGAATCTATTAAAATAACTTCGAATAGACTCATTGGCTTTCTGTACGATGTAATATAGGTCGCTGGTCTGCTTCTCCATCTTACGACTGCTGGCGAATTGCTGGGAGAATTGATTAACCAACTCAGCAAACGACCCGATGGATTTGGGTTTGAGATTGATCAACCATTGGAGAGCAGGACCAGTGAGGGTTGCTCCAAAACTCTTACACATGCGTACTTCCTGGTACATAAATGGGATCGAGATCGTCCACATGAGCTGCTTATATTGCGCGACGTGCTCAGTTGGATCAGTCACACCCGAATACTTGGGAGTAAAGGCAGGAATGTTATACTTCTTTGGGACCTCGACGGTGGCAATCTCGTCGATGAAAGGCGACGCCTGATTTCCCGAGCGAGGCTCGACGTCGACAGGCACGGCTGCCCCAGGCAACTTGGCGAGCAAGGACAGGACGCGCTCATTTTGGTCTTCTAACAACTTCAAACGCTGAGCGACGGGATCGTTAAGATCGGGATTTGCCCCTGTCGAGGGATTGGCCCCTGGGCTAGTGCCATTACCATGCGATGAACCATTGGTGTCCCCGTTGAACGGGACGAAATACGGCTGCAGCCCATAGTGGAATTGTTGCGGTCCATTCTGAAACGGCTGCGATCCTTGCTGGAGTGGCTGCGATCCACCTTGAGGTCCATTATGAAATGGCCGCTGAAATGGTTGCAACCCTTGCTGGAAAGGCTACGACCCTTGTGATGGCTGAGACCCATTATTCACGGGTGGTGGCCTTATGTGCTGAGGAGGAACTGTCCCAAACTGAGGATTTGGGTTTAACGACCCTGGCTGTTGATTCTGCATGAACGGGCCTGGATGCTGATTCTGCGCGGATGAACCTGGATTCGGGACAAATGGTCTAGGGCCATTCTGGTCGAACGGTCTTGGAACTGGGTTTTGCACGAACGGCCTAGGACCATTTTGAGGCCCAAGAGGATTTCTTAACCGTGCGATCTCCTCAGCTGCTCTGCGATTCTGCTCTGCCATTGCATTGAGCTGATTCCTGGCGACTTCGAGCTCCTGATACATCTGAGCAACAGCTTGCTACGGATTTTCAGAGGCTGCCATTTTCCTGCAACAGAAAATAGAAGAAACTCCAAAAAACTATTAGTAGGGTGCACGTTCGTCGAGGATTCTCTCTAGATGAGGTCCCACGGATGGCGCCAAACTGTTAATGCCAAAAATCGCACCAAAGGGACAACTTAAGGTCGATGTGGACTTAATCAACTAAAGAAAGGATCGTTCGACGAGACGTGCGACGAAGATAAAAATAAATGAGACAAGGGATTTGATGACGCAGGAAAAACCTCAATCGAGGAAAAAACCTGCGGACGACAAAGGATGTCGTCACTGCACTATGGTCGCCAATCAGGGGCGACGTCCTTGGTACTGGCGTCGGTTGTACGATGATTACAATACAAATGAAGGAAATACTTCGAAATATAAAGTACAAGTGTTTGAATGTGATGACAAGTGTTTGTCGTGTGTGAATACAAAGTGTGAACTATCTGTCGAAGGCTGATGTCGTGTGTTGAGACTGATACTTGAGCTTTTCCTTCGAGTGTTCTTGAGTTCGTTGTAGGATTCTGGCTTTCAGTACTCAATCTCCAGAGTTTGAATGTTCTTTGCTATGAGTTTGGGTGATTTTCTCTGCTGTATGATGATGTTCGCTGAAGTGTATTGGATGTTAATCGATGTCCCCTGAAATGAGGCTTTAGCTTGTCTTTTATAGTCTTCGCGTCATCAATTAACCCCATTAATGATTCAATCAACGGCTACAACAGTTGGAAACGGTCGCCGGAGTGATTATCCATGATGATCTTCGTCCGTTACAGCTATCGATCGTTGATGGTTGCGTCGGTTATATCCGTTGCTCTTTAATGACTTTGACTCCTACATTAAACACTTAACAAACATAACAGTCAAGGTTAACGTTAGTTCGGTCGAAGGTACAATGATCTTACGCGATGGTCGTACATGGCGGGCGATACTATGGTCGAGCGTCGTGGGGAACGTACGACTTACCTTTTACGGGCGACGACGGATGTTTTATGGGTTCCTGTCGAGACCTTATCTTAATACAAGATTTTACTTATGACGTGCGATTTACCTGCTCTGGTCGTGGTCGTACGACGTGATTTTTTGCCCAAACACATACCTCTACACATTTGGCGACATCCCGCTTCATGCCGGGCCACCAATAATCCTCCCGCAAGTCTCGGTACATCTTGGTAGCTCCCGGATGAATCGAAAACTTGGACTTGTGCGCCTAATCCAAGTATCTGTCGGTTCCCACCAGTGAATGGAACCCAGACCCTACCGTACCGAGTCAATAACCCCCGACTATCACGGACAAAATTTGGGATTTCTCCCGTAACCCTCTCACATTTGGCATTTTCCTCCAAAACTGCCACCTCCTGAGAACTACCTATCGACTCGAGAAGAGGTGCAACCACTGTCAATCGTTGACACAAACCTCTCAGTGGTTCACTAACCGGATGTCGACTAAGTGCGTCCGCGACCACATTCGCTTTACCCGGGTGGTAAAGTATCTCGCAATCATAATCTTTGACCACATCGAGCCATCTTCTCTGACGCATATTGAGATTCTGCTGATCCATCAGGTACTTGAGGCTCTTATGGTCAGGGTAGATCGTACACTTGACGCCATATAGATAATGTCTCCAGATTTTGAGGGCAAACACCACTGCTCCCAACTCTAGGTCATGAGTCGGGTAGTTCGCCTCATGAGGCTTCAGCTGCCTCGAAGCGTAAGCTATAACCTTTCCGCGTTGCATAAGCACGACACCCAAACCCTGGTGTGAAGCGTCACAGTACACCACCAAGTCCTCCATGCCCTCGGGCAAGGTTACCACCGGAGCCTCGCATAACCGTCTGCGTAGCTCCTCGAAGGCCCTCTGCTGCTCCTCACCCCAGCTGAAAGCCTCAGATTTCTTTGTCAATCGGGTCATAGGCAACACGATCTTGGAGAAATCTTGGATAAATCTCCGATAGTACCCCGCCAACCCTAGAAAACTCCGTACCTCGGTGGGAGTTTTCGGCACTTCCCACCGCATCACCGCTGAAACCTTGGCCGGATCGACCATAATACCACTCTGATTCACGACATGTCCTAGGAATTGGACCTCTCGTAACCAGAATTCGCACTTGGAGAACTTAGCATAAAGCTTCTCTCGCCTCAAGACATCTAAAACCTCTCGTAAATGCATCTTGTGCTCTTCCTTTGTCTTCGAATATACGAGAATATCATCAATGAACACAATCACCGACCGGTCCAACATCGTGCTACATACCCGGTTCATGAGGTCCATGAATGTTGTTGCTGCATTGGTGAGCCCAAAAGGCATCACCACAAACTCATAATGGCCATAACGCGTGCGAAAGGCCGTCTTCTCCGTATCCTCACTCCTTACCCGCATCTGATGATATCCCGACCTCAAATCAATCTTAGAGAACCACGAGGCTCCCTGAAGCTGGTCGAACAGATCGTCAATCCTTGGCAGAGGATAGCGATTCTTCACCGTAAGCTTATTCAGCTCGCGGTAGTCTATACACATCCGTTGAGACCCGTCCTTCTTCTTCACAAACAAAATAGGGGCTCCCCACGGTGAACAGCTCGGCTTAATGAACTCCTTTTCGAGAAGTTCCTGCAACTGAGCGTACAACTCTTTCATTTCCGGTGGAGCCAGGCGGTAAGGTGCCTTGGCCACCGGAGCAGCACCCGGAATCAGATCAATCCGAAACTCTACCTGTCGCTCGGGAGGTATCCCCGGCAAATCATCGGGAAACACATCGGTAAACTCCCGTACGACTGGCACGTCTTCCGCAGTCTCCTTCACTTCGTCAACTCGCGCGTCTATCACATATGCCAAGTATCCTTGCCCACTATGCTGTAAATACCTCCGAGCCCTCGCAGCTGAACATATTGCTGAATTCCGTCTAGGCGAGTCTCCCTGAACCAACAGTTCTCCCCCGCTTGGGGTTCGAACTCGCACTTGTTTGTGACGACAAACAATCTCCGCATCAAACGTATCCATCCAATCCATGCCCACAATCACACATAGCTCACGCATAGCAATCGGAATCAGGTCGATGGGAAACCTCACCCCCGAGATTTCCAATGTGCATCCACGATACACATCCGTAACCGTCAAGGTCCTGTCATCAGCAACCTCGACTACCAGAGGACACCCTAACCGTCCTACAACTCGGCCCAAACTCTCGCTAAAAGTGCGAGACACAAACAAATGAGTAGCCCCGCTATCAAACATCACTACCGCAGGCACCGAGTTAACTAGGAACGTACCTAACATGCAATTTAACAACATATAAATACATACCGCAGAGATAGGAAAGACAAAGAGGAAAAAGCAATGAAATATACCTGTCACCACCTTAGGCGTCGCCTGCGCCTCGTCCACCTTCAGCTGGTGGACTCTACCTCGGGCTGCCTCCGTCCCCGGCTGACCCGCTCGACCGTCAGTAATATGCAGTGGGGCATTCACAGGAGCCCTCTATGCCCCACTCCCATCAGCTACCCTCGCGTTCGGACAGTTGGCCTTCACGTGACCCGTCTGCTTGCAGTTAAAGCATACCATCAACGACACTTTACAATCTCGACTGAAATGACCGGCCTGCCCACACTTGAAGCATCCGTCAGTTCTCTTCCCACTAGCATCCCTGGGCTTAAACCCACCGCTCCTTGGAATCGAGCGTGAGTCCGTGAACCTTGACTTCTTCGGTACAGCAGAGATTGGCGTCACCGCCTGTGCCGCCTTTTTCTTCTTCGCTTGAGTCTCTAACTCGAGTTCCTGTCTCCGGGCAGCCTCCATCATCGCAGTAAGTGAAGCATACTGCGCAGTGCTCACGAACTCCCTAATCTCGGTACGTAACATGTCCTTGTACCGAGACATCTTCATGTCCTCCGAAGCAGCATACTGAGGACAGAACAGCGCCATCTCTGTGAACTTCCGGTTCATCTCCTTCACAGTCTCTATCGTCTGAGTGAGCTCTAGATACTCCTTTGCGATCCTCTCCATCTCCACCGGGGGCACGTACTCTGCACGGAACCGGGTGACAAACTCCTCCCAGGTCAAAGTAGTACGCTCAGCCAGCGTCAACGCCGTAGCACACCAATCCTTCGCTCCGTCACGTAGTAAGTTCACCGCGAAGCGAACCTTCAAGTTGTCGGGGCAACCACTGGTCAAAAATGCGCACTCCATGTCCGATATCCATCGCATGCTGATGATCGGATTCGGGTCTCCCTTGAACTCAGGCGGAGCACAAGCAGAGAGGTCCCGGTACTGAAATTCTCTAGCACGCGGTTGTCCACCCGCCGGTGGTGGAATCGCCGCAATGCGTTCCTCCATCAGAACTACCACCTCGTCGCGGATGGCAGTGATAATCTCGGGGATCGCCTCCCCGATCGCATGTGCCACCTCGGCAGCAATCATCTCCCGGATCTGTTCCGCAGTGATCCCGGCGCCAGTCTCTGGCTCAGCAGTGTTGTTCCTCCTAGTGATGGACATTTCTGGTTTAGAAATTACAACGAGTTATTAGTACATAATAACTCACACTACAACGCTCACACTCAACTTCTTGGATTCCTTGTGACTTTCCCCGACTCGAGCATTGATCCTGTGCTTCCGGTAGTAGGAGCTCTACTACTACCATCCACACCTATCATTGCCCGTCCCGAGTCTCATCCCGAAGTGTCCAAGTAGTTTCTCGCCAAAAACTATACACATATGCCCGCACCGGCATATGTACACACTCTTCCTAGCTCCCTAGGAATTCCATCCCAAAATACTACCCTTGCTACCACTGAATCCCTACTAACCATAGCGAGTTATCTCGTGAATACCCAGTCGCATGTCGCGCGAAACAAATAGACATTCGAATACATGATTCTATCCTAGAACGGTTGGACTCAAAAAAGAGCTGCACAATAGAACTAAATCAATATTCTAAGGCTATGTGATTCTTACTGCATACAACCTATAGGGCATTCACTTAACAACCTAATATGATTAGCAGTAATTCCTATTAGCAAGCAATAACCATACAATACATTGTAAACAACACAAGCAATCTAGCATGCATACCCTATGATCTAGAAAGCAGTAAATACACTAAGTACTGTACCCTTCCCTTGGCTCCGGCTGACTGTACACACTGCGCCCTCGATCACCGTTTCTCAAACGGGTTTTCCTTTCTTTTATTCTCCAAAAATTTTTAAAAAAAGGAAAAATTTCATAGCCGCAACTTGAGATCAAACACACCGAGATGTGTTTGATTCACTCAAGCTGTGCTCTGATACCAACTTGTAACGTCCCAAAAATTACAAAAATTTTGAACTTTTAAAAATAATCATTTAATTGCATAAGACACCATTAATAATCCAATTAACCGTTTCGTTTGCAAATTTAGATAATAAACGTTCTCATTAAAACTAAATAGCGGAATTAAATTGTTTTTAAGTATAAATTAAACCTCATGACTGCAAATAGCCCTTCGTACGCGCCAGTGTGTACCGTCACGCCTTGGAGCCACTAGTACCTGAAACCACAGTTTATAGGGAAAGGGTAAGCATGAAGCTTAGTGAATTCAACACCACATACAACACAATTATATAACACTACCCCTAAAACAGGTAGATACACATAACCAAGCATGCAAGTCTAAGAACGCATCCTAAACAAGCATACTCACACCAACCCACCTAAACAAGCATTCATCGGTCTCCCCGATGACACACGATAACCGTGCACGTATCCCTCGGTCCCACCGAGTTCCTACGCCACTCGTGTACACAATCCTCGGTCCCACCGAGTCCTCGGTCCCACCGAGTTTACATGACACCCAAGGTCCATACTAGACACAACACTATCTAGTACCACACAACAAGTAATACCACTTAGCACACGCGAGCTACAGTAATGTAAATATAACCATAGTTTTACGTAGTGAGTGAACTCACCTCAAAAGCGATGTAGAAATCTCGAACGATCACACGAGCTAGCCAACTCCAAAATCACTTCTCGACACCTAAATAAGTACTATAAAGTGTCAACTCGAAGCCCGGGATCCTTAATTATAAACATAAGATTAAACGGGTGATATTTCGCCTTTTCGGCCTAAACTGCAGGTCTGTTCGGGACCTGCTTAGCCCCTTCTAGACCCACAATTCTAGAGATCACTTTTTACCAACAGATAGGTCTAGGTCTTAGCTTTCCAGGGACATATTATACGCGTTCTAACGATTTTCCTACGATTTTATATGATTTTTTTCTAAAACTGAAACGTCATTCCGGCAGATTCGGACCTGCTGTAAAAATGGCTATTTTGCACTTAGCTAGAGGCCGAACCAGGCTTTTGCCGAACCACGAAAAATGTGCCCGACACAGAATGTGAACCGTGGGCACCAGATTCGTCTCAAACCGAGTTACGACGGAAAAGTTAAGAGCGAAATAAAAACTGGGCAGAACCATATAGTTTACATAAAATCATAACGATGGTTTCCGGTTTGCCGCTAGCGGGTTAGGGTTTAGACCTAGCAGTTTTTGGGTTCCGCCAAAGGGTGGTACTAGGGTTTTGCCGCGGCCTCCACCCACTGCCACCTCCGGCAATGGGTCACGGCGGCGGCAACGGCGCTCCGGCAATGGTTGCAACCGCGCACCACCCTACGTACACCTCACCATCCCTAACGCACACACACACCTACCTCCTACCGACCAGAGTAACCACCACACGAGGGGGACCACGGCGGCCACCGCCGGCAGCGGCCAAGGTCGCCTGCGGCGGCGGCGGTGGTGACCGGAAAACTCCGGCGACGGCAAAAAGGAAAACAACGAGAGGAGAGGACTTACCTTAACTCGACTTTCTCCCTTTCTTTGACTGAACACAACAACGGCAGCGGCGGGGAGGGACTCTTCCGGTGGCGACGGCGGCAAAAGAAAAGGGGCAAGATGGTGATCGACGGCAAAGGGGGAGAAAGAAGGGATTAGGGTTGAGAGTATTATGTGTGTCGCAAGGCAATGAGGAAGAAAGAAAAGAGGAGGGTTCGGCCCTCCCCCTTGCATGGGCCGAATCATGCTAAAATTTTGCCAAAAATCCACATTTAGCCCCTCGACAACCCTACTATAACAATTAACACCCAAATCCTAAAAGCTCTAACGCTAGACTATTGGTGTTACCTTACGTTAAAAGCAATTAAAAGGAGGAAAGCAAATAATTAAATAAATAAAATAGGAATAAAACCATACCGGAACACGGGCTTTACAAGTTGTGACCCTAAGTAGCTCATAAATGTGTGTTTTTGGGACTGATCACTGTGTACTCGGGATCAGTCCTGCGTATTTATAAAATTCATATAAAATCAATGGATGATCCAAATGAGGTGATTCCAATTCGGGTAGAACCGTAAGAGGTCATAGAACAGCTTTCATTAAGATCTTATAATCTGTTTTGGTCTCCTAGTATGATAAAAATGCTTGAAAGGAAGGGGTTTAGGAGCTGTCAAGTGCAGATCTTCAATATGTGTGGAGTTTAGTTTGAAATGTGTATCGGGTTGTCCGTTTTGAAATCTAAGTTGTTTAGTACCATTAGAATCTAATTATATTATTAGAAAAATTAGTGTGTAAGTTTTACGTCGGGAAAGTGATTATTGTTTATGTTTTATTTAGGCGTGAAATCAAATAAATCTTCTTCGTGAGTCTCGTTTGATCGTGCTTGACTTCTCAATTCAATTAAGGTATGGATTTCACTTCCTTTGATTCGTGGGCAACTGTTTGTTATAGTTAACCCTTCCTAAAGGTGGTTCACCGCCTTGTGATTGATCAACCGAACGTGATCAACAAATGTGCAATTATACACACACATACACAATGATTTTGGTTTATTGAATCATTGTTTGAACCTTTTTGCTTTTCATTGACATGTGTCTCGTATGGAATTGATTATAAAACTTTGTGAAATATATTGAACTTGATTTTTATGAACGCCATTCGGGTAAGTGGCATATGTTTGATTTTCGATGATTTTAGAACAACCCAATTAATGGGCACATTATTTGGGATGTCTTCTATGACGGCTTTGTAGTCATGGCGTCCTGCAGTTGGTCCACCAGAGTTAGGCCCAATAGTGGCTTCCGTGAACCCGACTCTGTAGACTAGGCCGACTTTGTTGGCTCCAGGGCGGATGGATCGATCCTAGAACTGTTACTCACAGAATATGTGACCGTGGTTAAATTCACGGGGGACTTGTGTGTGTGTGCCCGCACGTCGGCCCGATAGTTCGTGTGGTTTGGCCACCCCACGAACACTTGAACGAGAATTGACAGACTTATTTATATTAAGTCTTGAATTAAAGTGTGAATCGTTTTTAAGATTCTTTCTTTTGAATTAAACGAATATCTGACTTGAGTTTTATAAAACACTCTTCAGTTGAATATTTTTTTGTCTCTCGCTTGTTATTGATGTTATTATTATTTCTGAATTTATTTTATAATCCATTCACTGAGCCCATGCTCAGCCGTGTTTCTTGTTTTCTGACACGGCAGGTTCCAAGTGAGACTTATAGGGACGGGATTTTAGATCGAGCGTACGGCTTTTGGAGTTTTCAGACTCGATTTAAGAAGTAAATGTTCTAAGTTCTTAATTAGTGTTAGTTTATACAACCTTTTGAGATGTAATATTTTGGGTTGTAAATCACGTTTCTGAAGTTTATTAGTAGCTCTGAATTAATGGTGTGTTTATGTTAAGTTCCGTTAGTGACATTAATCGTTCCGGACAACGTGGACGGGGGATGTTACAATCATATTTTTATTTTTTTCTCTTATTTTGATTTATTTTTAATCTAAACTCAACAAATTAATTTCTAAATCTTTCAGTTTCATTTTTATTACATAACAATCAATATCCTTTTTTAATTTTTAATATATTTTATTTCAATAACAATCAATATAATCAAAACTATTTGTATTGTGAGAAAACACGATCTGAATTATTTTTCTCATTAATTGGAGAAACTAATCATTAATTCAATAAAAAAATTGTTTTTGTTTTCATTGGTAATAATATATTATGCAAAGTTAAAATTAAAGACATCAACAAATATAATTTTTGTTTATCTTACGGTTATTTAATTTAATCAAACATTTTATTAAATGAATCCACCATCTTTTAATTAAATTATGATCTATATCTATATCCATATCCATATCTATATATCTATATAAAGGGAATTATCAAAAGATGATGTGATATTTTGAGAAGACTTGAAACATTTTCTCCATTTTTTAAGTTATTACAAAATAAAATTAGTATTAAATGAATGAATGAACCATTTATTACTTTTTACAAGTAAAATTTTATTATATAAATATATAGACTAATTTACATAATAAATCTATATAAACAAAAATCATCAAAAGATGATGTGACATATTGACAATGAAATACTTAAAATGTCTTCCCTATTTTCTTATCCATTTTTATTTTTCAAAATATTGAATATAATAAAGAATAGGCCATTCTCATATTTAATTATAAATGAGGGTCTTTAATAATAATTTTACATATCTATTGCAATTTATGTTATTAATCATTTGTTTTCTTTTCCTTTTTTTGGTATTAACTATTGTTTTTCATTATTTATTTTAATTGATCATTCTATTTATTGTAATTTATGTAAGTTAACCTTTTATTTTTCTTTCTTTATGTTACCAACCATTCATTTTCCTTTATTTATTTTAATTAATCATTCATTTCCTTTATTTAAGCATAAGTGTTGTTTTGGTTTTTGTTAGCTATGTTATTAGTTTTTTAACCTTTTTGTCACACAACAAACTAACTCTCAATCTCTCCCTCTAACACATTTTCTCTCACTAGATTTGTATTGCTAAGGCCATGCGTAACGCCCACGGGCTCGGGCTCGGGCTTCGCCAGATGGAAAGCGGGTACACGGGTAAGGGGTACGGGGGGAGCGGGCTAGGTGCGGGCTCGGGCTGAGCGGGTTTGTAAGCCCGTGGAACCCGTATGTCTATTTGCCATATTTTAATGATTTTTAATTAAAATTTACACTTTCAATCCCTATACTTATTTACTAAATTTACTTTATACATTTTAGTTTCATTATTTTAATTTTACATTTAACACATATAATCGTTTATTAACTAAAACACGTTAAAAAAATACGTTTTAATTTTAACAAGTTACACCATTATAATCGTCTCTTCGATACGTTCGAAATGAGCCCAACATTGAATTTTTTTTGGATTTATATATTTTAATATATATCATATAAACTACGTAAAATTATTTTTTGAGTAAACTATGATTTTGGTCCCTGTGGTTTACTGTTAATAACGGTTTTCGTCTTTGATCTTTTAAAACTGCTTTTTTATCCTTATGGTTTCTATTTTCCTTCCATTTTCATCCCTCCATCCAACTTTGTTAAAATTAGAGTTAATTCTTCCAAAAAATAATTGAGAAAATTACATATTTGGTCTTTGTTTATTGTATATCAAATTTTACATTTTTATCCTTAAGTTACGACATTTTTTTCTTATTTTTATTTATTATTTATCTTATTTTTATTTATTAAAAAATATATAAATATTTTTATTTTGTTAAATAATTAAATGTATAAATAAAAGAATTAAAAAAATGAAAGGTTTGAGGGTAAGGAGAAAAGCTGATGTGACGCTGAGGTGGCAAGCTAGGGCTTGAGGGTAGTGGTACTCCACTTTTTTAGGGCTTGAGGGTTAGGAGAAAAACTGATGTGGCGCTGATGTGGCGCTTGAGGGCTTCTACGGAGCGGTACTGATGGCCTAAGAGATTAATCTTATATTTGTTATCGATATTTAGTTGTTGTTGAGTTATTTGCTATTGTATTGACTTTATTTGTTTTTTATGTTGTTCTTTTTGTAGTAAGTGACAAGGGAAACAAGTTGTCTAAATATGTCGAAGAACATTCAAGATTTATCATCAAGGCACATATATATTATCACGTGTAAGTCTTTCATTCGAGTATTCCTTCAATTTCAATGTATTATTGATTTTGTCTATTTTGTAAATTCGTGATTTATTGCTAACTTAATTCTCATTTCTTTGTCTTTTTCTTTTCAGGAATGTAACCCACAATGCTAAAAGAACATTTGAGTTTTAGTTACTTTGGTATTACATTATTACCCACAAAGTACAATAAATCTTCATTTTTATATTCGTTTCTTGATTTGATGTATACTAATATGTTTTGAGTGTTCATTTGGAAAATTAATGTTCTATTAAAATATAAACCGACTAATATTCTTCAAATTTGTTTTCTTGACCTCCAGTTATTTTGAATTATGTTCAAAGTTAGATTGATTTCATTTTGTGAATTTACTTTTTGCTTCATACAACTTATAAGTTTCAACATCAAAATCTTGCTACAATTTAATAAGATCGATACCACTGTTAACTTTAATAACCGGGTCATTTTTGTAAATAAGGAATTTTGGTGTGTGTGTAGTGTGAAGGATGAAGGATGAAACATTGGTGGCCATTGTGGGAATAGAGGAAATAGGGTTAAATCCCTAAAACCCTTCTTTTCCTCATTGAGTAGTGTGTGGCTAGGGTAAAGGAACCTGTGTGGAGCAACCTTTCAATTTTGGGAAGGAAGGCTTGGATTTGGGAGCTAAGGTTTGGAGAATCATCATCCTTCTCAAGGTAATCTTCTCCCTCTTTCATCTCTTTAAACTAATCAGGAATGTTAGGAGTGGTGGAGATTTGGTAACTTTTGTATTTCACTAAAAAGAGAGGTAATGTGGTCTGTGTGTTTTTCCTAACTAAATCAGTGTGGGAAATCGGATGAAGTAACTTACTAAATTGTTTAGAAATGATATTTTCTTGATTATTATGGCTTAATACCAAGTATGGATTCGTGTGGAGTAATCGATTGAGGTTTTCGGTTTGGAAACGTTCGATAAGAAAACCCAGTTGTCCGGAACTCGCCCAATCCAGAAACGTTTGGGAATCCGGAAGGGGATACTGGAAGTCGGTATAGCCCGAAAGTGGCACCGGATACCGGAAGTCGGTATAGTCCGGAAGTGGCACCGGATACTAGAAGAGTGGAGTCCGGAAGTGGTACCGGAATTCGGAATGAGGGGTCTGGGAAGCAATCCGGAATCCGGATTGTTTGCCCTCGGGACTCTCGTTGTCAGTAGTAATTAGAGAAAGTGCCTAGAAGGTCGGTGTGCTGTGTGAGTAGTCGAGTGACTTATCCACTCTTGTGTGTTGAGCGTAAATGTAGGATCGGATAGAGGATAGCAGTGCAAGTGGGAACATTTAGCGTGGACGCCAGGTGAGTCTTTCTAAGCCGAAGCTTTGGCATACTTTCTTTAATGCTCGTACATTCTTATATTGAATTGCATGTTTACTTGTGGTTTAAATTATGCAAGTTGAAGGTGTGTTATTTATACTGTGGTATGCATGGGTCGGGACTAGAGGTGGTTTATTGTGATGCCTTATGGGGAGTGTGTCCCATACGAAATATATGAACGTGTTTCATATAACCACTAAGGGCGGGTGTGTGACCTAACGCATTGTTGTAACGACCCAACCCAAACATGCACCGTATAACATACATTACATGCCAAACATGTACAACAAAATATACATATTATATCAATTAGGTTCTTCATAGTCCAAAACACACATTATAAAAATTTGATACAAATTTGCTGCTACCGTACTATATTACAAACTAATTACAACAGTCTAACATAGGTTCCAAAAACATATCGATCTCATACAATCTTTACATCTTATCCTTTCCCTTGCCTTTAAAAGTTCTTTGACCTGGAATACATATTTTTGAAAACAAAATGAGGGTTAGACCAAACGGTCTAGTGAGATAATCCCAGTCAGTTTAGTAATCATTTTGTAAAACATAGATATACAACAAGTATTTAAATACCAAGCATGACTCGTGCACACTGTGTACAACTCCTTTACATGGCCATATTAGTTAGTTGCGCTAAACCAACTAATCAATTTACTCCGATGCACTAACATACAGCCAACTCCGCTGCCCCTCCGTACAGCCAATACTCCGCCGGCCCTCAGTCCGGCCAAGATGCACTCGTGTAGTGTAATGCTTATATAAATACAACATATATCTCAATATATCATATTTCAATCATAAGCACATCATCACACTACCTACCACATAATTATCCAGTATAAATGTATTCCAGTTTGAAAATGTTTAAAATAAAACTCACCTGATTGCTATCAAAATACTTCCAAGCTTTCCTCAAATAAACCGATGATTCAATCTCTCACCAAAAGTCACAGAATCTGAAATAAATTGAATACCAATATCTATTTACCAATCAAACACATAAGACTCGCTAGCAGGTTAAGAATTCTAGACAAACCTATCATACTCTTATCCACGAATGTCCCTCTTCGGCGACTTAGCAAACGGGGGTCTCATCCGGAAACTATATCCGGAACCCAAATCCGGAACTATCCGGAAAAGCTATCCGGGAAAGCCAATTCCGGAATCCCATCCGGGAAACCCAAATCCGGAATCCCATCCAGAAAACTAGAGTCCGGGAAACCAGTTCCGGAAAGCCCAATCCCGGGAAACTTAATTACGGGAAACTGAGTCCGGGAAACCCAATCCCGGGAAACTCCAATCCAGGAAACCGATTCCGGGAAACTCGATCCTGGAAACCACTTCCGGGAAACCTAATCCCGGGAAACCACTTCCGGGAAACTCCAATCCCGGGAAACTAACTCCGGGAAATTCAAAGATTTTGGGCGACATCGATCAACCCAGAATCGATCGAAACTACAAAACAATCGTGAAATGGACAAATCTAAACCGATAGGAATCTAGTACTAACTGCTAGAAACATAAAGTGAAAAGAAATTTTACCTTAAATCGACTCAATCAAACTTGATTCTCGGCCCTAATAGATTGCAACCCCTTCTTCTCTGCTTCTCTCGACTCCAAATACACACACAGATAGAATTTGAAACCGACTCCAAATGAATTACACTAAGGAGGCGACTCTATTTATATGAGTCTCAAATTGCGATTGAGGGTTTGAACTTTAATAAAATGACGGATACACCCTTAAACTTATAAATCGACCCAACTCACCCTAAATTAATAAACGGAAATAAATATATAAACAACTAGCTTACCCGGGTCATTACAGTTGTCACAAGTGTGTACGTAACCAAAGTGTGGAGTACCAGCGTGCATGTGTTTGCTTGGACTGATAAGGGCGTAACTGTTTATAATTTCATTAAACTCTTTTTAATTAATATGTGTGGTGTGATGTTGGTATCTTAACGGACCTCACTAGACCTCATGTTCTAACCCTCGCTTTTCAAAATGAAAAACCCTTTTTAGGTGGACAGGTAGTTGAGGGCTCGAGTAAGGGCAAGGGCAAGATGTGAGGTGGAGCTTGCGTCTAGAAGGAATTAGAAGACTTCCCCTTTTAATATTAGATACATATCTCAGCTGTAGTTAGGGTTATTTTCGCGAACCCAAATTTGTAATCTTGGTAGTGTGACTATGTTGGGCCATTTTGGCAGTTTAATCATATTGTGGATGTTGTTTCGCTTAATCATATTGGATGTTATTTCGGAATGACTTGGTTGAATTTCTCGTGCGAGATGTGGTGAAACCGTTGGTTAGGCATAGTAACCGTTGAGATTCTGTGTATGGAGTGGTCAATGTTGGACACGAAATGTTCCATACTAGCCTGAGGAAATGGGGATGGTATGTTGAAATAAGTGAGTAAACTGTAAGTAGGGAGCTAGCTTGTGTGGTTGGTCAAAAGTGTGCACCCTCTAGTGAGCCGTTCTTTGAAAACATGTTTTATGTTTTGAGGAGGGAGTGGAAGAAGGAAGTCGAATGTAGTGCTTAGAATGAAGGACCATTGGATTTAACTGGGTATTAGTGTCGGAAATATTCCAAGTAAACTTGTTGTCCGGTGTTAGGCTATTGGGGATAGTTTTGTGTGAGCGTGATTGCTCCTTCCCGTTGAGTGAGTGAAACTTGAATTATTTCATATGTGGATGGACGATTGTTGGATGCAGTGAAAGTTTGAATGTGTGTCTTCAGGATTGGTTCGGTTTGGTTTAGTGGCCGCTTCAGATGTTGGAGTGTGGAAGTTTCCTACTTTTAGCTAAGTATAGTGTGGGATGATGTGGTGAAAACGTATGAATTGAATTAACATTGATGAGTCGTAGTCAATGCAATTCAGGAAAGAAAGTGTCTGCATTGACGTATATCGTGTTGGGGAAAGCGATTGTAGAATTGTGCGTTATATGTTGAAGAAGATCATAACTGCGAGTTAAGCTGATATTCAAGGTTGATCTTGTCTTAAGTTGGCGAATTGAGCGTCGTTATTTTAATAAGGGATTCATGTTGTGGTGGCGTTAACCTCTGTAAATTCGTTCTTTTACGGAAGTGAAGTTGTGTGTGAAACTCTTAATTTGACGCGTTTTAAAACCGTGAGTCTAGGTGTGTGTACGGTATTGTGTTCAGTTGGTACAGTTGGCCTGAGACGTTATTTTTATGTTACGCAAATGTTTCTAGGGTAAGAGTTGTAGTTAACCGAAGGTGTGATAATTCATTGGTATACGTTCTATTGTTGTTGAAGGGTTATGCATTGTGGGAGCAATAGAATCCTTAGAGAAGCAAAGAGGTTGGCATGTGCAATTATCTGATATTCTTCCAAGAATAAAGTTGTATCGTGGGAAAGAGGCATTTGGTGAGACCGGAGGTCGCACGGTTGACCGCCGATAAGTCAACCAGATTCGTGGGAAGTTAAGGGTGGCTCAAGACCGCCACAGGATATATGTGAGCAAAAGGAGGAGATCATTGGAATTCCAAGTAAGAGACAGCGTGATGCTTAAACTTTCGTCGTGGAAAGACGTTGTGCGTTTTGGAAAGAAAGTGGAGTTAAGGCCTAGGTATGTCGGGATGTTTGTCATCACTGAGCGTGTGGGTGAAGTGGCGTATAAGTTGGAGATACCCAAGGGACTTTGGGGAGTTCATTAGACATTTCACACTCGCGTGGATGAGAAGTTGAATTATGTTGAGAAGCCGATGGCGATCGTGGTTCGCAAGGTCAGAAGGTCGAGGACTAAAGAGATATCTCTTGTGAAAGTTCAATGCCGCTTCCATAAGGGGCAAGAAGCAACTTGGGAAGTGGAATCAGACATGAGGATCCATTTTCCTCATTTGTTCGAAAATGGAATTCCGGGGACGAAATTCTTTTGAGGGGAAAATGCTGTAATAACCGGGTCATTTTTGAAAATAAGGAACTTTTATGTGTGTGTAGTGTGAAGGAAGAAACATTGGTGGCCATTATGGGAATAGAGGAAATATGGTTAAATCCCTAAAACCCTTCTTTTCCTCATTGAGTATTGTGCAGCTAGGGTAAAGGAACCTGTGTGGAGCAACCTTTCAATTTTGGGAAGGAAGGATTGGATTTGGGAGCTAAGGTTTGGAGAATCATCATCCTTCTCAAGGTAATCTTCTCCTTTTTCATCTATTTAAACTAATCAGGAATGTTGGGAGTGGTGGAGATTTGGTAACTTTTGTATTTCACTAAAAAGAGAGGTAATGTGGTCTGTGTTTTTCCTAACTAAATTAGTGTGGGAAATCGGATGAAGTAACTTACTAAATTGTTTATAAATGATATCTCCTTGATTATTATGGCTTAATACCAAGTATGGAGTCGTGTGGAGTAATCGATTAAGGTTTTCGGTTTGGAAGTGTTCGATAAGAAAACCCCAGTTGTCCGGAACTGACCCAATCCGGAAACCTTTGGGAATCCGGAAGGGGATACCGAAAGTCGGTATTGTCCGGAAGTGGCACCGGATACCGGAAGTCGGTATAGTCCGGAAGTGGCACCGGATACCGGAAGTCGGTATAGTCCGGAAGTGGTTACCGGATACCGGGAGAGTGGAGTCCGGAAGTGGTACCGGAATCCGGAATGAGGGGTCCGAGAAGCAATCTGGAATCCGGATTGTTTGTCCCCGGGACTTTGGTTGTCAGTAGTAATTAGAGAAATTGCCTAGAAGGTCGATGTGCTGTGTGAGTAGTCGAGTGACTTATCCACTCTTGTGTGTTGGGCGCAAATGTAGGATTGGATAGAGGATAACAGTGCAAGTGGGAACATTTAGCGTGGACGCCAAGTGAGTCTTTCTAAACCGAAGCTTTGGCATACTTGCTTTAATGCCATACATTCTTATACTGAATTGCATGTTTACTTGTGGTTTAAATTATGCAAGTTGAAGGTGTGTTATTTATATTGTGGTATGCATGGGTCGGGACTAGAGGTGGTTTATTGTGATGCCTTATGGGGAGAGTAACAACCCAACTCAAGATAACGTAAGATCAACATGAATTAAGCAAGTCGCCGATACGGCTCCAAAATTTTATCATAACATAAGAGTACATAATAAGGTTTGCGGAAACAACCTATTACACAGCTGAGATTTCTACAGTACTGAGCCCAACATACTAAATTATGTCGACTTCCTTCTAGACCCAAGCTTCAAGCTCATGCCTGCTTCTTGCCCTTACAAGAGCCTTCTACTAGTGCTTACCTGAAAATGGTTTAATTTTTGGAAATGCGAGGGTTAGACCATGAGGTCTAGTGAGCTCCCACAATATAATAGGTCTCAAAAAATATTTAAAACAGTTCATAACTTTCAAACAACTTTAATTAAAACTTTCAAGAAATCTCACACTCGTAAACGGCACACTGAAGTCACTCGGAAGTGACAACGTGTCAGTCTCACACTGCTTTACTGGGTCACTCCTACCATGGCATAAACGGGACACACACACCCCCCGGTATGAGCACTGGCGGGCCACACCCCCCGACTTAGCCGATATACATCTAACAATAATATATGCATACATCTCAAATAAACTTTCATACAATCAAAGTCATGCAATAAAAACATGGCATTTCTTCTCATTTACTTACTTTAGAAAACACGTTAAAAGCACGTATTTTTAGTTAGAAAAACTCACCTATTGCCTTACTCGGTGTACTCACTTTTACTTCAAATCTTTGCCGAAACCTATGCAAAAGAAATTACAGGGTCGATAAGTTATTTTACCGAACCTCTCAAAAGTTCAACTACATTTCCTGCCAAACAGAACTATCCGGACTACTCAACTGGAACTATCCGGATCCCGATATTGCTTCCGGAATCCGCACAGAAACCGGATCAAATGCCGGGATTCCGGCCGCTACCGGATCATACTCCGGGTTCCGGCCCAATACCGGATCCTAAATTCCGGATCAGCCCTATACCGAATCTAAATTCCGGATCCATCTCTGATTCTTATACTACTACGGATCCGGTCCCCTTTCGGGTTCCGGTCCAATCGGATTCCGGTCCATTCCGGATCCCGTCTCGATTCCGATTCCGGTCCATTTCGGATCCGGTTCCGATTCCTGACCAAACTTACGATTTCTGCGGTTTTAGAGAGGCCGAACCTCAGTCCCAGTTGATGCAAAATGATTGAAATTAAGGAGGAATGGTTGCAAGAATCACTAACACACTCTAACCAACATAATCATATCTTTATACATTTTACACATCGATTTGGACCTTGAATACTCTATAAACTCCTCAAAACTAAAACCCATTGACATAAACAGCAAGAAATAAGAGGTTTGGGGATTACCTTTCCAAACGATGCTAGAGTTATCCTGCTGAATTCCTCCCCTTGTCTTCTTCCAAGAACAACTTGCTAAATTGATTTTCTTCCTCTTGCTTCCAAGAACTCAGCCGCTCTCAATGTGTAGTGTGTCTAGGGTTTTGTGCCCAAAAATGAGATTTTATACTCTCCTCCCAAAAGTTCACTTTGGCCCCTCCAAGTCTTTAGCTTTCGATTTCCCTCCACTTTTATTACACTTCTTTAAATTTAACTCGGTTATTACAATACCTCCCCCTCAAAAGAATTCCATCCCCGGAATTCCATTACCGAAAAGCTGAGGGTACCTGGACCTCATGTCCGCTTCTACTCCCCAAGTTGCCTCTCGCCCTTTATGATATCGCCACTGAACCTTTACCGGTCGGATCTCCTTGTTCCTCGTTTTTCGAACTTTACTATCCAAAATTCTTACCGGTTCTGATATCCTCCAATGGTACTCCCTTTAATCCTTCTGTTAGCTCCAACTTATAGGCTACTGCCCTTACTCGTTCTATCTTTACGAAGGTCAACTCCTTGACGCCTGCATTCGTTGCAAGGTTGCCATCATCTCAACTTCCAACATCTGTTCTCCAAGAAGAGACGTGCATCACACTATGAATTCTTCCAAAATCTCATCGAGAACCACAAGATCGTACGCTATCTCTCCAACTTTCATAATTTCGACGGATCCAAAAACGTAGTTCACTTCACTTTTCTCTCAAATGCGCCACTCCACACTATGGGGATGTCTTCCGCACCAAACTACCCCTTTCTCAAACTCGAGGTTCAGAAACCAACTTAGTTCCACTCGGTTGCCCAAACCATTCTGATGGAAAGCATAGCCGTACCCCATACTTTGGAACTGCCCTCGGTGAGTCACAACTTTGCTATGTCGGGCAATCATATATCATATGCTTACAACCTCTCCGATCAACTATACCCGCTTAATATACCATTTGTAACATTCCAGGTCTACCGTACCAGATATGTCCTATTTGTCCACACCTGGGCCCGCAGTTTTAAAACGTGTCTAATCAAGGTTTTCGCATACAACGTCACTTCCTTAAAAGGGACTTTGTGGAATTCCCTGACACAATAACGTGAATCTTTTATCGAGAACATTCACTCACTTGTCAACTTGGCACAAGGCCAACCTTGAACATCCCAACAAACTCACACCCAAGAGTTCCCTTATCGGATTACATGCAAAAACTAGATCACTCTTCCATTACGACTTACGTCTAACGCAAATAGTACCTTCTTCCTCGAATCACATCATCCTAGTTCATTAATGTTAACCAACTCATACGCTCTTAGTACGTCGTTACCCCTTCCTTACACATAGCTAAAAGTAGAAAATCTCTACAATCCACCATCTGACGTGTCCACCAAACCGAGATAACACATTCAAGTTCCCGCTGCATCCAACAATCGTCCAACCATAAACGAAATAAATTCAAGTTCCACTCGGTCAACAAGGAGCGACCATGCTCACACGAAACTACTCTCATCAACTTAGTACTGAATGACAAGTTCACTTGAAACATTTCTCACAATAACACCAAGTCAAATCCAATGGTCCTTCATTCTGAGCACTACATTCAACTACCCTTTCCTCTTCCATCGCGAAACATAAAACATGCTTTCGACTACCGGCTCACTAGAAGGTGCACACTTTCGACCAGTCGCATAAGTGGGTTTTTCCATCGTCCTTGAATCATAATACACACAATTCCCCTTTCTCAACACTTACCAGGAATTCCTATACCCACCAGTGACAATCTATACACACACTACTCCACACTTTTGGTGTCACTTGCCAACCTTCCTACTTTCAAGATACTCACTTATTCTGACATATCTTTCCACCTTCTTACGTTGTTGATCCAAACCCTCAGTGATTTGATAATGACCCTCTCTTAAACACTTAGTCAAAATTGTAAGTAAACAATATGTATTAGAGTTTCACTATCGCTGATAAGTACTAAGACTTTACAGTACCGCTGATAGGAACTCTCACTCTGTAGATTAGATATTCAACGAACACCGTTCATCATCTTATAGCTCTGAGCCTGTTCAGTCTATGAGATGATCGCTGATAAGTTAGTTGTTTACTTATGATCCCTGAAGACAAGTTTCACGTCAACCAAAGTTCTACGCTGAAGTCGAAGATCAAGCTCAAGAACCAGCGACAAGTCTACTCATGAACTGATGCGGATATCAGCGAAGCAAGACCTGTCCATTCAACGTGAAGTATCAAGTAGAAGACTTCAGCAATCGCTGAACTTTATCATTCGCTGATAAAGATCTATCTCAACGAAAGTTGATCATGAAGTCTCCCTGCATGTTACTATTGTCTTACCTCCCTTGCACGTCTCCGTACGAACTGTCAGAACGGACATCCCTTTTGTCTGTAATCGTACAACAACTCTGATTCTACATTGTGCACCATGCGGCTACTAAGGTTGTCTACAAAGGTCAATGACATGCAACCACTCAGCTGCTGCCACGTGTAAAGCCATACTGCCATGCATTAAATGCATGCAGTATATAAGAAGAACCTTACTTCAGTTTTGAAGTGTGCTCGGACCATCTTCTTATCTCTCCCTTATTGTTAAGTTATTATTCGTAATTTCTTTAACTCTTTCTAGTGCAAGAAACTTAGTGTTTCTCAAGACTTGTTTAGATTAGATTTATCCTTAATCTTGTTCCGCAACAAGTTGTAAATTGTCTTGATTTATCAATAAACAATTTAGAAAAGTAAAAACGTGTGTTTGTATTCAACCCCCCCCCCCCCCCCCCACACTTCTACAAACTTGTATAGCCCTTCGGGACCAACAAGTGGTATCAGAGCAGATTTGTTTAATCTCATAAACAAGATCTGATCTATACTAAGATTTCTCTTCCTTGCTATTTCCTAAAATGGCTACCAACACAAACACAAACTATATTGACAACGATTCTCTTACAAAACCCCCTAGATTCTCCAGAGATAATTTTAATCTATGGAAAAATAGTATGATTATCTTCTTAGAAGGTGTAGACCCTACTATGCCTTACTATCTTGAAAACGACCCATATATTCCTATAAGAATTGATGCAGCAGTTCCAGCCGCTGAGAATAGACCTGCTATTCCAGAAAGGCTGATTCCCAAGGAAATTCATATGTGGACTGATGAAGATAAGAAGAAAGTGGCTATCGACACCAAAGCCAGATCCATACTCTCCATGGCTCTTCCTGACGAAGTCTACCATTCCGTCATGAACCTGAAAACCTCAAAAGCTATGTGGGACACAATCTGTGTTCAGTATGAAGGTACTTCTGAAGTCCAGGACTCTCGAAAGATCAACCTGGTAAGACAGTACGAAAGCTTCATTTGTGGTAAGAATGAAACTCTCTCTGAATTACACCAACATTTTAACTGCTTAATAATAGATCTGAAAACTGTTGCCTTACTCGGTGTACTCACTTTTACTTCAAATCTTTGCCGAAACCTATGCAAAAGAAATTACAGGGTTGATAAGTTATTTTACCGAACCTCTCAAAAGTTCAACTACATTTCCTGCCAAACTGAACTATCTGAACTACTCAACTGGAACTATCCGGATCCCGATACTGTTTCCGGAATCCGTACACAAACCGGATCAAATTCCGGGATTCCGGCCGCTACCGAATCATACTCCGGGTTCCGGCCCAATATCGAATCCTAAATTCCGGATCAGCCCTATACCGGATCTAAATTCCGGATCCATCTCCGGTTCTTATACTACTCCGGATCCGGTCCCCTTCTGGGTTCCGGTCTAATCGGATTCCGGTCCATTCCGGATCCCGTCCCAATTCCGGTTCCGGTCCATTCCGGATCCGATTCCGATTCCTGACCAAACTTACGATTTCTGCGGTTTCAGAGAGGCCGAACCTCAGTCCCAGTTGATGCAAAATGATCGAAATTAAGGAGGAATGATTGCAAGAATCACTAACACACTTCTAACCAACATAATCATATCTTTATACATTTTACACATCGATTTGGACCTTGAATACTCTATAAACTCCTCAAAACTAAAACCCATTGACATAAACAGCAAGAAATAAAAGGTTTGGGGATTACCTTTCCAAACGATGCTAGAGTTATCCTGCTGAATTCCTCCCCTTGTCTTCTTCCAAGAACAACTTGCTAAATTGATTTCCTTCCTCTTGCTTCCAAGAACTCAGTCGCTCTCAATGTGTAGTGTGTCTAGGGTTTTGTGCCCAAAAATGAGATTTTATACTCTCCTCCCAAAAGTTCACTTTGGCCCCTCCAAGTCTTTAGCTTTCAATTTCCCTCCACTTTTCCTATACGAAATATATGAATGTGTTTCATATAACCACTAAGGGTGGGTGTGTGCCCTAACGCGTTGTCACAAGTGTGTACGTGACCAAAGTGTGGAGCACCAGCGTGCATGTGTTTGTTTGGACTGATAAGGGCGTAATTATTTATAATTTCATTAAACTCTTTTTAATTAATATGTGTGGTGTGATGTTAGTACCTTGAGGGATCTCACTAGACCACATGGTCTAACCCTCGCTTTTCAAAATGAAAAACCCTTTTCAGGTGGGCAGGTAGTTGAGGGCTCGAGCAAGGGCAAGATGTGAGTTGGAGCTTGCGTCTAGAAGGAACTAGAAGACTTCCCCTTTTAATATTAGATACATATCTCAGCTGTAGTTAGGGTTATTTCTGCGAACCAAATTTGTAATCTTGATAGTGTGACTATGTTGGGCCATTTTGGCAGTTTAATCATATTGTGGATGTTGTTTGGCTTAATTTTAGTGTGGGTTGTTACATTAACAATGTAGCCGAGACAATCAATTAAAAACTTAGTGCAATGCTATGTAACCATGTTCATGTAGCTCATGCATTAATACAAATTTTGACCCAAACTGCCAAAAAAATCAAGAAATTGATGGTGAATGAAAGGAAAAGATTGGAAAAAGTTAGTGACTAAACAAAAAAAAGTGGATTCTTGATAAAAACATTCTACGTCTTTTCTTATAAAAAATTAATAATATAGATAAATATAAACACTTAATTACATATCTTAATGATACATTCGGTAATTGTTGGTACAATTTGTATATATGTTGTTTCTATTTAAAGAAATATAGAATAATTATTCTAAATCTAAATATTTTAATTTTTATTTATTGTAGTGTTTAGTCTTGATTATCCAATATTTTGAAATTTTCTACTATGTTGGTGACATTTGATTTATTTTTCAATTTATATCATATTTTGTATTGATTTATTTTAAACAAGTTCGTTAATGTTATATATAAATATTTAAATTATAGTTATTACTAATAATTTTAATCACATATCCAATATTATTTCATAATTCTATTAGCTGGATATGTTTAAAGTCAATCTTTATCTAAAATAAATTGTTTATATAGATTTGCAACATATTTCATGTTTATGAAAATAATAAAAACAGTTTTTTACAATTTTGTTAACATAAAATTTGGCTCGATGTCGAACACTAGTTTGGAATTAATTAGACTCCCCATAGGTTTTGATTCGTTGTGTTTAGGCAATTTTTTGAGAAAACCTTGACCGATACCGATACCGATACCGATACCATTTACAATCAAGATCCATTTTTGTTTGTGTTTTTGTCCATAATATATTCCCAATTATCTTAGATTATTAATTCGACTTTCATAAAATTTGTGCATGAGGTTGAAATGGAGCACATGTTTAGAGCATGTTGACAAACGTTTATCTGGGTTGGGCTTCAAACAACTGAATTGAAGATGCACCAAGTAAGAAAGAAGTCCAAAAAAAATTTGTATTTTAATTTTGCTGGAAGTATCTTCTACCAAACAAAAAAGATTCTGGGTGATCTGACTTTTGAATCCCTAATATATGGGCTTGGGTTGGGTGCCTGCTATAGTGTAATCAAATGTATATTCTTTCACTTCTATTTATGTTAAACATTATTTGTTTGTAGTTACTTAGGTTTTCAATCTAAAAATCATATACTGAAATTGTTCACATTATTATTGTTACTACTATTGGAGGTAGAAATGGTCAACCCAGAGAGGTAATTGTCAATCACTTTGTTAGTGTATGGGAATGAACAATATCATCATGCTTACAAGGGTTATTGAAAGTTCTTATCTTTATTTTCTTTTCCCTATCCTATCCTGCGTCTCCAAGTAAGCAAACAGGTGATGAAAATCCGAAATGAATTCGGGTTTTATTTGGTTCGAATATGAATCACTCGAGACCAAATAAATGAATTTTGTTGAAACTATGTATGAATACGAGTTTTATTTGGTTCAAACCCACAGCCGGCCCGCGAGGTTAGGAGGCATCATCCGGGTGCTCCTTCATCATCCCGACGCCGAAATCGGGGCGACTGAAGGCTGGTTTGCTATCTTTTTCATTCTCTGAACTTTGCTTTTCATGGATGTGTTAGATTGTTCTTCTATTTTTCTATTTTGATGTCGGATGACTGTACTTAACTCAAATATTCGCATATTTTGGATGGATGTAATTCACATTGAGGACAATATGTTATTTAGGTTTGGGATGGTTGTCGGTTGTTTATCATTGTTTCGATATTATTATTGCATTGATAATTTGTGTAAAATTTTTATTTACCCGGACCAAACCAATATGTGCACCACTATCATTAGTGAGTTTAGGTACTGATCATTGAGGAATGAATCTGTGAGGGATAATATAGCAGCAAGGATGACTTAAGGGACCACATGACTTAGGGACATTAGTGGAGATCACCCGTGAGAACTTTGAGCCTTTCATTGTACGAATTAATTTTTGCGAGGGAATTTTGCACTTAAATCTTATACATTGTCCGAATTCCTTGTCGTGACTATAGCATGATCTCACTATAATGTTGCCTTGAGTAACAAAGACGGTCATAGGGATATTGAGTGAAGTTTTGTCTTACCTACTGTATAGACCTTAAGAGATGATTCCAGGCATTGTGTGTTTAATGAATTTTGGGTTTTTAGCTTGCTTACCTTTAGAATGTGTGCTCCCAAGCCCTCTTGAAAACATATACTAAATTCTTCAGTTCTCGACCCATTCAATAGACCCCAGCCTAATTTAAAGTCTACTTGTATCCGAAGATGTGTCTAGTAATGAAGGACCGGTAAGGGACAACAGAAAGAGGTGGTTAGACTAAAGAAGACACACCCAAGTTAAGTGCCAAAACATATATATAGTCACATATACATAGGTGTGACCAAATGGGTGTAGTAGTTGCTTAAAAAACAAATAATAATAATAATAAGTAGAAAAAAATAAAGAAAAAAAAATAGAGAAAGCAGCGGGGTTGGCAAAATAAACTAAAGAAAAATGGGTGGAAGTACAATAAAAAGGGTAGGAAAGAGGAGGAATGGAACCAGGGCCTTCGTTACTAACACGTGGAGGATTTTTGATCTTTTTGACCTTCGTTTCTTAGCCACAAGCCGAGCCAACCCTTATAAATACCTGGATGATTTTTTGGAAAATATAGGAGGATAGACAGAATAGCACTAGTAGTCCCAGTCTTGTTACTTGAGTCTTTCTGAGATCAATTCATTGTACAATTGTATGTTATTCATGATTCGTTGTTCATGCATTTATCTCGTGAATTTTTGTACATAACCTCCGAAAGCATGAACAACATTGGAGATATCTTAGGGCTCGAACGTGAAGAGAGTATCCCATGAGGTAGGATCGAAGTGAAACCCTTCCTAAGCATGAGTAACTTAAGCCTGAATTTTTGTGGTATGGTCTTGTACAGTTCGATTTTCAATGATGCAGTATCCTGAATCTACAAAATGTTAGGTGTTCTGCTGGTAGTCCGGGTTACTCTTTTAGTGGAAGCCATGTTGTAGAGATTTGTCAATGATAACACCGACAGGGCGAATATGCGAATGGTTGAGTTGTATTTATTTTTATTTTTATCATAGCTGCTATTTTGCTTGGAGACAAGCAACGCTCGGTTTGGAGTTGTTGATAATGTCGTTTTTCGACATTATTTTGAATTCTGAATCAGTTAATTATTGAGAGTTTCCAAGGAACATAGTGGCAGTTTTAATGGGTTTTTGCAAGTAAGCAGGTCATGGTTTACCAAGGTGAAGAAAGGAGAGTTGTGGCTAAATCAAGATGAAGGTTTCTTAAACAGTGCCCCGCGCGAGTACTGGCGCGACTATAATCGCGGTGAAAACCGCACAGCTTGTGGAACAGTGTCTCGTGCGGATGGTGGCGCGGATCAACCCGCGCTAATTCTCACGCCAAGTATCTAAGCGTTTTAAAAGCTTTCTTTAGCTTAGGTATTGACATTCTGGATTATTCAGTCAGGATGGCAGAGCAAAGGACGGATTTTTGGAGAAAAAAATACATTTTCTAAGGGGAGAAAGTGGAGGATAACATCATCATCGGGGAGATCAAAGCCAACAACGAGTACGTGAGATTGAAGGAGTTTCTTCTTCGAGAGTTTTTATTGCTTTCATAGTTTTCAGTCGAATAATGGTTGTAATCTCCATTTCCTTTACTTGTAGTTTGTTCCTTATCAACCCCAACATGAGCTAATCCTTTGATGTTGGGGGTTGGATGAATTTTGAGTTTTTAACCTTGTGAACATGTGAGAAACTTTCGATTGGGTTTTTATTTTTTAATGAAGCATATGAGTTTGTCTTAATGCGTTTTTATAGTCTGGTCAAGTGTTAAATGATCTTGTGAATCTTGTTTATCTTTGAGAAAAGTTTTCAAGAATTGAACTTGGCTTGTATGCCACAGGAGAGAATTGGATAGAGATATACCAATTTCATATGTGTTGGTTGCTAATCTTGTTTCGTTAACTTTAGAATGCAATTGTTAAGATTGAGAGATAAGACAATTCTTTTCGAAGTTAAATTCATTTTAGCTTGAGAAAGTATAATGATAGTTGAAGATTTACAATTCATTAACTTTAAACCCGTTTGTCATTTGCTTGCATTTCCAGGGGAATTTTCTCATTTAAACACCAATCCCCCGACATTTTTCCTCACTCTAAGTCGCATCTTTCCTCAAGAGTCCTCGCATGTTTTACCGTTTTCATTTCTTATTTACAAAATCAACAATTCAACCAAGTTTCGATCGTTCAATTAATAATTGCTACAGTCATTGCAGTACTTAATACCTAGTTCCTTGGTTCGATACTCGTACTACCGTTCATATTACTTGATGCGACACAGTACGCTTGCGGCTAGATTCAAGAGGATGTGAATCCTCCTGTCACTCACCTTGCTAGATTTAAGATAAATCTAGACTTTACCCCTTTTTGCTTCCTTGAAGAACTTGAATCCATGAGCAATCTTCCAAAGAAATCTAGATCCACAAACTCCCAACACAAAAAACAAATTCAAGTGCTTAGAATCGTTCCCCAAACATTATACATTCATATCTCAAATTATACCAAAACCCTAATTTCTTACATGAAGGAAAAGAGAGGATTACCTTAACCACAACTTGAATCCACCAACCAATACACCTCTTGGGTTACCAAAACGAACCACAAACTCCAAATCTTCAAAATGGAGAAAAATGGTTGGATGAAACCCTAGAAAACTTGATGAAGAAGATGAAGTGAAGGAGTTCTAGCTTTAGCTTCCAAAACCATGTTAGGTGAAGAAGGATCACTTGAAATCTCGAGTCTTAGGGTTTTAAAGGTTTAAAATCAGCAATAGGGGTGAAAAGGGTTCGGTTTATAGAGAAGGGGGAAGGGGTTTGTGAAGTAACAAATGAGATAAGGGATCAAAATCCCGTTTTTAAGAGTTCAGTGGTAGACGACGACTATGTCGTGCGATAGTGACACTAGTCACTGGCGCTTGCACTCTCGCCCGTGTACAGTACCTCTCGGTACACTCCCAGCGATTTTACCCGGCGATAGTGACCAATGTCACAGCCGCCGACACTATCGCATGCTTGGTACCGAAGCTCGACTCTCTTCATTTCTCGCCCAAAACACTGCTACCGCTGAAGAGGGTCCAAGGTGGGTCTTTCCATACTCGAAGCCTATGTCGCCAACCGTCAAACGGGTTCGATGCTACCCTTACTTACCTGAAATTACGGGTGTTACATGTAATTAGATGGTTTAACACCATTTATATGTCGTCCAATTCAGGTGTTTGGTTTGAACAAAAGTGAGATTTATGACGTGTGACGATTTGTTGAAGCTCAGATGACTTCCCTAAACACTTTTATGCATATGAAATTATTTGCCAAGGTTTTTAATTACTGAAATTGGTATTTAGTATGATGGCATGTTTAGAAATTTCAGTAGTTTTGATCATACCTGACGTAAAGTTGTTTACTAATGCATGTACATTGTTTACGTGATTTTAAACTGTGTGCCTTGAATTTGTTTCTTGTGCATACGGGAATGACATCTTGGGGAGTCTGCTGGGGGCCCCGATTGCAGACATCACGGTGAGTCGGTGAGGTGATGGGAGGCTATGAACACCTTGAAAATACCCAAGCGTGGTGTTGATTTGTTGTTTGATTGTTGATGGGTCTTTATGTTGGTTTGCATGTTATTCTTGTGAATCGTTATGATGTTTTTGAAAGGGAATTCACTAGACCTAATGGTTTAACCCTCGATTTTCAAAATTAAAACCATTTTCAGGTAAGAGAATAGTTGGAATTTCTTCCAAATGGAAGGAAAAAGCGTCAAGTGTTAGAGGCGGTGGCAATAGAGATACTTTACTTTAGTTCCTCTTGTTTAGTCTAGATATCTCAGATGTGGATGTGGGTATCCACCACTATACTTTGATAATATTGTTATGTTTGATTTGATTGTTAGGACCTCTTTGGATTTATTTTTTGAATTATGCTTTTATGGATTTTGGGACGTTACATTTTAGGTATATTTTTCTCCAACAAATTATCCAAAACTTTCTCCAAAATGGAGAAAACATGAGATAAGTTGTGAACTTCTACAAATCCATAGAATTCTCAAAAAAAAATGATTATTATGAGAGAAAAACTTTTTTTATTATATTCCATAATAGGAAACATTGATATTAAATTCTTATTAATATTTTACTACATGTACATACTTATTTTAATAATATAGTTAATATGTTACCTTCAAAATAGAGATTTTGTTGAAGATATGTAATTTTTTTGGTGATTTTTAGTTTTAGTTCTTCATTTTGTAGAAAATTTGAAGGATTTGTTAGAGATGTTTTGAGATAAAATAATTTGTGTTGTTCATTCCCTTATGTCAAATCTAAAGTTGGTTCGCTCTGGTAGTTAAGGATCGAGATATTGTTGGTCAACCAACGGTCATTAGGTGGTCCACTTCATGTTCACACCAGGAAGATTGAACTATTATTACTAGTGTTCGGCATCGCGCGTTGCGCGATGACAATATTATGTTGTACTAAAAACAATACAAATCAATATATATATATATATATATATATATATATATATATATATATATATATATATATATATATGTTGTATTAAAAAAATGATTGAAACTTGTGTGTGTAGGGATTTAGTAAATATATTATTTTTTAATCAATATATGTAAAAAGTGTTATGTAAATTATATAATCGATAATCATCTTAAAGTATTATAAACGCCATCTTCATTTTATTTAATTATATTAGTTATATTAATTATAATCAATTTATTCATATGTAGATACATAAACAATACACATATTATTATATGCTAATGTCTTGTAATTAAGATTCTACATGTTAATCATAATTTCATTTATATAAATGAGTTTTTAAACATAATAATTACATATATTTATTAATATTATGTAAATAAAAATCTAGAGTCATGTGACATATAAGAAATAAAAAAAATTGAGTATAACTCGCGAAGATGAATAGTTAATTTAATGTATGGTAATAAAATTATTTAATAATTGTTAGAAAGAAAAACCAAATTTAACGGTTTTTACAAATCCCGATGAACATTTTGAAATTTTAAAACTACAAAGAAATTTTTTTATTTTATTTAAGCTATGGAACCAAATTTGTAGTCTACCTAAAATTTTATTTGTAACTTGCAAATGTGAATTGCACAAAAAAGAATTTATAGAAAGTTTGTAATGGTAAATTGAAAATATTATATCCACTAAAATTAAATATAATACATGTTTGACTCGCCAATATTTTCAATAGTTTATTGGCAACTATAATAAATTAACAAAATATTGTTCCATCAACATATACATTTAAATGGTACAAAATTATCGATTTACTAAAATCAACATCATTTCTAATGTTTGGTAAAATAATTACATCAATAACAAAAATTCAAAAAAGTATGAACAAATATACATATTATTATATTCAAGTCTCATGTATATAAATAAAAATATTTCTATTGTGATCGTATTTCATTTATGTAAATGAGTTTATAATTATTTTGGTTATATATATATATATAAATGTATATATTATGTAAATAAAAATATGAGTCATGTTAAATAAAATAATTAAACAATTATTGGGTGTAACCAATAAAAATGAATAGTCTAATCAATTTAAGATTTTGATAATAGTTACATCGATAAAAAAAATTAAAATTTGACAACAAAGAAAATTGGGATTGAGATTCTTAGAAAACGTCACCTTATTGTCGGCGTTTTTTTCTTATAAATATACAAATTGATAAACTATAAGAAACATAAAAGATAAAGATGAGAATCCACATTTAGTGTACTTGAACCGGGCAACTTCCCCTCGAACTCCAACATGTATTTAGTCCCACAACCTATAAAGACAACAAAAACAAAATGCAAATCAAAATTCTCACATAACTCTGAAGTCTCGATAGATCAATGCTCCAATTCCTTCTTATATATTATATTGATAAACACGTGTATAATGCCGTGATGAACAATTTGAGAGTTGTGTCGATTTACCCGATTGAACTCATGTGTATGTATAATTCTCTTTGTCAATTGGGGTAATTGGTAAGGAAATAGAGAGACATAGATTAAGAGATTGAGAAAGTAAAAAAAAGTGTTTAACTTATCTCTAGAAAGAATCATTTTATAGCAAATGTGTCACATCATTTATTGTAGGTTTTTATGTAATTAGTACATGGAAAGATGAAAGGTATATAATGAATATCTCTTGGAAATTATGTAAGTCAAAAGTTAAAGCTAATTATGTAGTGAAAAGTTTTTTATTAAAAAAGTTAAAAACTGTTGGTCCCGAAAGGCCTATACAAGTTTGTAGAAGGGGGGGGGGGGGTTGAATACAAACACACTATTTTACTTTTCTAAATTGTTTATTGATAAATCATTAACAATTTACAGCTTGTTGCGGAAACAAGATTAAGGATAAACCTAAATCTAAACAAGTTGGAACACTAAGGTTTCTTGCACTAAGAAAGATGAGGAGATTACTAATAAAATCCTATCTTAAGAGAGATTTGAACTTGTCCAGAGTTAGCAAGTTACTTCAAATGAAGTGAGTTCATCTCTTTATATACTGCATGCATTTAATGCAATTCAGTATACACTTTACACGTGTCATCAGCGGATTGGTTGCATGTCATTGACCATTGTTGACAACCTTAGTAGCCGCATGAATGAACAGTGTAGTATTAGAGTGGTTGTACGATTTCAGATTTTCGGAGGTTCTTTTCTGACATTTCGTACGGTGGCGTGCAAGGGAGGTTAAGACAAAAGTACTTTGTACGGAGGACTTCATGATCAGCTTTCGTTGATTCAGCGATTATCATTTACTATTCAGTGAATGATAAAGTTCAGCGATAGCTGAAGTCTTGTACTTGATACTTCACGTTGAGTGGACAAATCTGAGTCTTCGCTGATCCGCATCAGTTCATTAGGAGACTTGTCGCTGGTTCTTTGAGCTTGATCTTCGACTTCAGCGTAGAACCTTTGTTGACGTGAATCTTGTCTTCAGGGATCATAAGTAAACAACTAACTTATCAGCGATCACCATAAGGACTGAACAGACTCAGCGATATGGTGAACAGTGTTCGCTGAATGTTTAATCTAAAAGAGCGAGAGTTCCTATCAGCAGTACTGTAAGATCTTAGTACTTATCAGCGATAGTGAAACTCTGATACATATTGTTTACTTACAATTTTCACTAAGTATTTAAGATAGGGTCATTATCAAATCACTGAGGGTTTGGATCAACAATCTCCCCCTATTTGATTATGACATAGCAACAAAGAAAAATGCTATTTAATGAAAACATAAGGATAAAAAGAACTCATAAAATATTTGTCCCTTTTACTGTTTTCTGGGATCTTTTCAGTACTGATGGAGTAAAGTACATTCGCTGAAATCTTTCTTTAAATCTTTGAATCAGGTTACAATTTGAATAAGAAAGATTACAAGTACAAGCGAAATAAATTACAAGTACTGAAGGATGACTGATACAATAGAGAATGAGGTGATTGTTGTCAGCCTTCAAAGGGTTCTTCCTTAATGAGAAGTTCATCAAGGGTTGTCTTTTCAGTTGGAATCATCCAGTCAGGAACCTTTTCTCCTTTATTCTTTAGCTTTAGAGCAGCTTCAAAAATCAAGGGTTTTAGGTGTCGTGCCTGAATGTCTTTTCTGAAGTCGCACCAGTAGATGAGATCTCTGAGCTGTTCGATTGGAGTGATTGGAAGCTCAGCGATCCGTTGAAAGCATTTACGTCCGTCGTAGTCAAGAAAGAATATTCCATAAGGATTACCGATGACTTTACCAGGGACGAAAAGTTCACATGGTGGCAAAGAGATGTCAAGGGCAGATAGATCAGGATCAGGACCAAGTACTTCAGCGCGAGAGAAACCAATTCCAGTTTCATTTCGTATGACAGGACCTGAGTTTGAATCTTGACGTTTCTTCTTTGGTGAGCCCCTTTTTCTTTTCGGCTTTAGATCAGGAACAGGAGGAATATCCACACAAGAAGATATCAAATCGATCTGTCTGTTTATCAGCTTTTCGAAATGATCCTTGTACTTAGATTGTGATGGTTGGATAGCTAACCTCATCTCCAGCCATTCAGAGAGACCATACCTTTTTACAGTGTCGGCGCGAAAGGTTTCAGATGAGCCATCTTCTCTGAACAGTTTGATGTCAACAATAGGTACTCCGATGGAGGTTCTTCCAGAGATGAATACCTTGTTGATCTTCGCTGGACGATATCTGAAGTGGATTTTCTCTTTACACCAGATCAGGGTGGTCTGAGAAACTTCAGCTTTCTTTTCCACGATCTTCTGGGTTTGTTCCCAAAGCTTTCGTTGGATTTGAATGGGAATACGCTTCAGCTTGGGGTCTTTGACAGATTCTTGAGTGAGCTTGATGGCGTATTCTCTGTCTTTATCTTCAGCTTCCTTCCTTTCAGCGATGAGGCGTTCAGCTCTGAGATGTTCCTGGTATTCAGCTTTTGAAATTCTGAACTTAGGAGGAACTGAAGGCAGTTGATCGCGCCTTAGAATGATTCGCTGATCCTCGAATCGCTTTATCATTTCTTCTCTCCTCTTTTGATCTTCTTCACTCAGCCTTTGAGGAACTGAGGAAGGTCTGTTTATGTGCGAGAGAGGTTGTTCTTCTGGTTCATCAGTCTCAGAGATTAAATCTAAGACTGGGATTATGTCTTCAGCGGTAGCTGGAATTATTGGTGAAGTCGCAATAGTAGAGCCTTCAGCGATATCCTCAAACAGGGGAGAGGACTAGCTGAAACGCAGCGATCTTACAAATAAGAACTGGGTAGAAGAACTTGGGTAGAAAAGATAGAAAAAAATAATGTGGATGTGTATGGTGTTTGTGGAATGGATAACTGATTGTTCAGAGATGATCAGGGAAGGAAAAATAAGTTTAGTGTACCTGACAAATCGGCTTTGCAAGCAAGATCGCCAGATTATCATCTTCAGCGATGCCTTTGTCTTTGCTTTTCTCAGCGCCAGAGGCTGAGTGCTTTGTCTTTGTTTTTGTCTTCTCCCCTGTGGATTCGGTTATCACGATCCCTTTAAGAGCTTTTCGAGGAGCATGTTTGACGACAAAGAATTCGTCATCTTCATCATCATCATCATCGTTCCTTGGAGAGGAGGATGGTTCAGCTTCAGGGATGTCGATGTCTTCGTCTTCTTCTGCTTCGGATTCCTCAGCATCTTCTTCGAGTTGCTCCCCCTCAGATACAAAGGCGAGGTTCTCGGTTCCCTCAGGGTTTTCATCTCCCTGAGGTCCAGTAATCAGATCTTCATTACCCTCTCCCCTGATAGATTCATCATGGGAAAGGTCTTCAGCGCTCTTATTTTGATCTTCAGCGCTCTTCTCCCCCTCTATCGCATGATGGGCGGGGGAGGAATGGGTAGACTCAGCATTGGTGTTATCTCTGTCTTCTGGGCCAGAGATTTTCACACAACCTTCAAGCTTAGCTATTCTGTCTTCTAGGCCAGAAATAGCAGGCGTGATTTTCTTCAGCTCTTGGCGATCCTCTGCGGTGAATGAGTCCAAAATAGGTGCAGGGGCCGGAGCAGGAGCTGGATTGTTTGCCTTGTTCACCAGCGTCTCGATCATTGTCTTGACAGAACCAAGGTCGGTCTTCACTGAGCCCAAGTCGGTCTTGACCACTGACATATCACCTTCGAGTGTACCAACCGATTTCTTCAGCGTTGTAACCTCGCTGGAAACGGTGGAAACTGGCGATTTGAGGTTGGTGTAGTCAGTGTAGATGTCGGAGAGCACTTTGGCAAAGTCGGCGAGAGTTTTATCAAGGTCTTTGATGTCATCAGAGGAGGCCTTCTTTTCCACCACAGCAGTCAGCTTCGTCAGATTCTCTCCAGCGTTTGTTACAGCTGTAGAGTTATTTGATAGACCGGTGGTGAGATCTGTAAGTTTCATCTCCATGGACTTCAGAGACTGGTTGATGTCTCCCAAATAAGGACCTGTAACATATAAGTACTTGTGAACAAAGGAAAGCTCAGAAGTTTCAGGTTTAGTTACAGTGTTTAAGGTGGGATCTGTACCTGCAGGAGCGTTGACGAACTCATCAAAGTTTCGAGTCCCTCCATAGTGTTCCATATCTCCCTCAAAAGTTCCGTGAGGGATGGAGATCTCTGCAGGTCCTTTCTTCGTCATTCGCTGAGAAGCTTCAACGGCTTCTTGAATGATGGCATCTCCAGTTTTAGCTGGAGGAGTGTCCAAAGAAATAGAGGGAGGATCGAAGGATAAGAATTGGGGTTGGGTTTCAAGTTCAGCGTTGGATTCGCTGAGAAGTACTTCATCAGTCTTTTGAGAGACTGAAGAAGGTTGGGTAGATTCCAAAGTTCTAACCTCAGCGTTTAAGGACGCTGAAGTAGGTTTAGAAGGGATGGCTTGAATTGGTGTGGCAGAGCGTACCACGGAACTTTCCTTCAGCTCTTCAGAATGAGCTGAGGAGTCTTCAGCATGGAATTGCTGGGGTTGCTCCTTGGTTTTCTTGATCCTTTTGGAAACAAGAGGGGTAAGGGATTGTTTCCTTTTCTTAGAAGGAATGGATTTTGTGGCCTGGGAATCAGCGAGTGGTATTGTCGCTGAAGGAGCCACAGAAAGCGGAGAATTAAGTAGAGTGAGAAGGGTAGAGAGACGTACCTCGTTGGCGACAGGCTTGAAGTCGAGAACTTTAGGGCCAATCTGAGAGAGTTTCAGATCACCCTCTTCAGGATAGCTGTCCTTCAGGCCATATTGAAAGATGGCGCTGATGAATCGTGGGTAAGGAACCCATGCTGGTCGGTCAGCGGCAGAATCAACACGTTGAATGAGGTCTTCATAGATGATGGAGCACCAGTCAATGTTGAGACCTTTCAGCAGTGCGTAACCCATGGCCTGCTGAGGTTGAGCGGCTTGATCAGAAGATCCGGATTTCGCTGTCATGCAGCTGATCAGGTGAGCGAAGATGAAGTTCATCTCGCTGGGCATCTTGGATTTCTTTATCAGCGTTAGCTTCTTCTCAGGTAGCTTGTCTCTTCCAGTCTCCCAGATGTAACCCATCGCATCAAGGAAAGCAATGATTTCTTCCCTGTCAGCGTGCTTCTTGTGGTCAGGTAATGGAATGAAAGGATTTTCTGAGGTAGCGTTAGGGAATTTCAGGGCTTTGCGGATTATTGCGGGAGTTATCTTGATGGTGCCATACTCAGTATCGCTGAGTATGCAGTCGATGGTTTTAGATGGATCTTTGGCGGAGGGTAGGTCGGTGTGTCTGGCAGAGTACCAGAATTGGGATAATAGACGCTGACTGGCAGGAGGTGTGATTGTCAGTGCTGTGTAGATGGGGCTATTCTTCAAAAGATTTACAGCGTCGTCTAGATGGGATACCTGCTTCCGAGGAGGAAACTCGAGAAGCGCTGAGAGGTTGTTTGCCTTTGTCCAGTCTAGTTGATCCAGCTCAAACTTAACCTGAGGAGCTTTGGTGATTTCCAGTTCCTCAGAATCAGCGGAGATGGACTCAGCGGTAACATTCAGCTTTGAAGTTGCCATTTCACTGTATTATCAGTTCAACCAAAGATGTTAACAAATAAGAATTATCTTAATGTGGAAAGAAAATTTCCATTAAGATTTTTCGAATTTTGTCCATTTCATTCAGACAAAAAAGTCTTAATGAAGATTAGGGTTTTCCTTGTTTTTAAAAAAAACGAATATAACACCCATAAGCCTTGTATTCCAGTTTCTTAAAAAAATGGATACGAAAGAAGAACAAGTTTAAGATTTTAGATTTAAAACTTGAAGAACAACCATGAAATGGTTGTGTTTATAAAACCATGAAAGAAAATGATTTTATTTTTGAGTTCTTTTGTTTGATCTTGTGTAAAACAATGATAAGATCGAAAACAAGTTATTCGCATTTGATAATAGATAAGAACATATTAACCTTGAGTTTGATGAAGAAGATGATGAACAGTTCTTGAAGATTGAGAGCACAAAATGCAACAGTGTTCTTTTCTTGCGGAGAAAGATTGATTCGCGTAAAAGACAAATATAAACTTTGAGAGTGTTTATATAGGAAGAGAGTAGAGAGAGAAAAACTTGAGCGGGAAAGTTTTTCATCATGACACGGACACGTGTTTGCATTTGATTGGATAGACAACGAAACGTGCAAACGTGTGTCAGAAAAAGAGTGTGCCTGGTGTTATCCGTTGCAATGACGTCACAACTGTCCTTTCACATTCTTTCGTTGTCTCTGAGGTTTTGAAAGAAAAACTCAGGGACTCTTTGGAAAATATGAAGCACTGAATAGAAATATCAGTGAGGGTTTTAAGAAATTTCAAAATATCGCTGTTAAGGAAGAGATATTCAGCGATGTAAGAATTTGAAATCTTGCATTTTCATGCGTTTTGTCAGAGAGAAAACATACCTTGATATCAGTTTAACCAAATTTATTCAGAGAGAAGATGATGAAATGGATTGTACAAGTTTATTTTATCCGAGAGCCTATACAAGAATGTATAAACGTATCGCTGATTAAATGTGAACCGCTGAAGATTTATCCTTCAAAGTTCAGCATTCCAAGCTCGCTGATGAGAAAGTTGAATCTTGTCTCATCAAGAGGTTTGGTAAACAAATCAGCTAACTGATAATCAGCTGGGATAAAATGAAGTTCTATATCACCATTCATCACATGATCTCTGATAAAATGATATCTGATTTCTATGTGTTTTGTCTTTGAGTGTAGCACTGGATTGTTTGCTATAGCGATGGCACTTGTGCTGTCGCAATAGATTGGAATTTTGGAGAGCTGAAGATCATAGTCTAGTAGTTGATTTCTCATCCACAAGACTTGAGAACAGCAGCTTCCAGCGGCTACATACTCAGCTTCAGCTGTGGAAGTGGACACTGAGTTTTGCTTCTTACTTGTCCAACTTACCAGCTTTCCACCCAGGAGCTGACATCCTCCTGTGGTGCTTTTCCTATCCATTTTGCAACCTGCAAAATCACTGTCTGAATAGGCGGTTAGATCGAATCCTGAATCTTTGGGATACCAAAGACCTAGATTCGCTGTACCCTTAAGATATCGAAAGATTCGCTTTACAGCTTTCATATGGGATATCTTAGGTTCAGCTTGATATCGTGCGCACAGACATGTTGCAAACATAATATCGGGTCGGCTAGCTGTAAGATACAGTAGTGAGCCGATCATCCCACGGTACAGCGTGACATTGACAGGAACACCCTTTGTGTCCTTATCAAGTATCAGCGGTGGTGCCATAGGGGTTTTCATAGCTGAACTTTCAGTTAAGTCGAATTTCTTCAGCATATCTTTAACATACTTTCCCTGATTTATAAAAGTTCCTTTTTCAGTTTGCTTAATCTGAAGACCAAGGAAATATGTTAGTTCACCCATCATACTCATTTTATACTCATCTTTCATTCTATCAGCGAAACGAGTACAAAGCTCAGGGTTAGTAGAACCAAATATAATGTCATCAACATATATTTGAACTAAAATGATATGACCTTTTATTTTTCTAAAAAACAAAGTTTTGTCAATCTTACCTCTCTCAAATTTTTCAAGGTGGAGATAAGTAGAAAGAGTGTCATACCATGCACGAGGAGCTTGCTTCAAGCCATAAAGTGCCTTATCCAGCTTATAAACATAACCTGGACGCTTAGGATCTGAGAATCCTGGAGGTTGTTCCACATAAACTTCTTCATTCAGCTTTCCATTTAGAAACGCTGACTTAACATCCATTTGATGTACAGTGAAGTTTTTGTGTACAGCATATGCTAAGAAAAGACGAATAGATTCAAGTCTTGCTACTGGAGCAAAGGTTTCGTCATAATCTATGCCTTCCTCTTGTCTGTATCCCTGAGCAACAAGACGAGCTTTGTTGCGAGTTACAGTACCATGTTCATCCAACTTGTTTCGATAGACCCACTTAGCGCCTATCACTGTTTTGTCAGTTGGTCTCCGAACAAGTTTCCAAACTTTGTTTCTTTCGAATTCAGTCAGCTCTTCTTGCATAGCGCTGACCCAGTTTGGATCTCTGAGGGCATCATCTATTTTCTTTGGTTCAGTTAGAGAAATAAAGTTAACAAATAAACAAATATTACCTGCACTTCTACGAGTCTGAATATCAGCGTTGGGATCACCAAGAATTTGATCGATTGGGTGATTTACAGTCCATCGCTGAGCCGGAGCATGCGTCGCTGACTCAGTCTGAACTGGAGAAACTGAAGATGAGGCTTCAGCTACTTCTGGATTATCAGCTAAGAGAGGAATGCTTGCATTTGTCACTTCATTTACTGATTGCTGAGAAATAGATGGAATTTCTGAGACATTTGGATCAACTGCGGGTATAGTGTTTATAGGAACAGCTGAGATCCAAGATGTTTCAGCTTCACTATTCTGCATATTGGGAATGATAGTAGGACCATCATTTTCAGTTGTATGAGCATGAGTAGTGGGAACATCTTCTGAATCACCAAGATGAGAAAACATCCATTGATTCAGTTCTTCTGTATCAGCGTTCGGTTTAGAGTTCGCTGAACGGGATTCGTCAAACGTGACGTGAATAGTTTCTTCTACAGTTTGTCTTCTTCGGTTGAAGACTCTGAAGGCTTTGGAAACTGAGGAGTATCCAAGAAAGATTCCATCATCAGCTTTAGGATCAAACTTTCCAAGGGCATCTCTGTTGTTCAGTATGAAACACTGACAACCAAAGATGTGAAGAAAGCTGATTGAAGGCTTTCTCCCATGAAAAAGTTCATAGGCTGTCTTTTTGAATCTTTTGACTATCAGCGACCTGTTTTGCGTAAAACAAGCCGTGTTGACAGCTTCTGCCCAAAACTGAGTAGGCAGGTCAGAATCGCTGAGCATTGAACGTGCAGCTTCAATAATTGTTCTATTTCTTCTTTCAGCGACTCCGTTTTGTTGTGGTGTTCTCACTGACGAAAAGTTGTGAGAAATACCCTTGCTCTCAAGGAAGGAATCAAGAGAACTGTTTTTGAATTCAGTTCCATGATCACTCCTTATTGAGCGAACAGTCATATTGTTCAGAGTTTCCATCTTCCGAACAAAGGTGATGAGTTCTTCAGGGGTGTCACTCTTAGAATGGAGAAACATTACCCATGTGTAACGAGAGAATTCATCAACTATGACCAGCGTATATTTCTTTCCAGCGATGGATTGTTTGTTAACGGGGCCAAACAAATCCATATGGAGTAGTTGAAGAGGAGATGACACTGAGGAAACTTGCTTTGACTTAAAGCTTGCCTTGGTCTGCTTCCCTTTTTCACACGCTGAACATAAGGATTCTTTGGCGTATGAATGTTGAGGTAGACCAGTGACTAACTCTTTGGATGAAAGAGTATTCAGTGTCTTGAAGTTGAGATGTGAGAGCCTCTTGTGCCATAGCCAGTTGACATCAGAAGATGCTTTTGAGAAGAAACAGGAGTTTTCAGTGGTTGTTGAGTCCATGTTTATAACGTAAACATTTTCCAAACGATAACCGCTGAGAGCTATCTTCTCCTTTTTGTCAGAGACAAAGCAGGATTCCTTAGTGAAAATCACTTTGTTATCCATGTCGCAAAGCTGACTGATGCTCAGAAGATTATGCTTCAGCCCTTCAACATATGCGACTCTTCTGAAGGATGTTGTACCATTTGAAAGTACACCATACCCTCGGGTGTGTCCTTTTCCATTTCCACCGAAAGTCACAGAGGGACCCTTATCTTCCTTGTATTCAGCGAGCAGGCTTTTCTTTCCAGTCATGTGTCTAGAGCATCCGCTATCGAGATACCAGATACCCTTCTTAACCTGCAATACAAAGGAAGATTAGTTTTGCTTGGGTACCCACTTCGCCATGTATACGCGTTTGTCAGTGGAAGAGGTTGGAATGGGTTCAGCAGTCTTCGCAGCATTTGAAGATTCAGCTTTGTCTTTCTTCACTTTGGTCAATTTCTTGACCTCAGAGGTAGGTGTCACCTTGACCTGAATTGCAACTGGTTTGGTCTTCTTGGGTGCTATCTTCACCTTAGCTATCTTATCAGCTTTGGTGGCTGTGGGACACTTACTTGCAATATGATCGGTAAGTCCACAGTGATAACATTTCCTATAACTAAAATTAGTTCTAGGACCACTTGAGTGCTGAGCTTTTAATTTGGAATTAGAAGTGCCAGCACCAAGTACACTATTGGTTTTTGAAATAGGACGAACAGGACATCTACTCTGAGTCTAGGAGTAGGTCGCTGAACTGATCTAGAGGTATGATTTCTAGAACCAGATGAATGAATCACTAAGGCTTTAGAAGCATTCAGCTTAGGTACTAAGGTACCCTTCTGAGGATTTTGATAAATAACAATTCCTTTACCTTTGTCTTTAGAGACAGAGGTAGGTTTTGAATAAACCATTTTCTCCTTACCTTTTGAGGAGGTAGGAGTTTCCTCAGGGATTGGTGTAACCGACGAGGAGTACTGAGATGAAGAAGTGTCAGCTACTGAGGATACGAACGTTCCAAATTTAAGCATTGAACGTTCAGTGGTTGGTATTGGAGTATCATATTTATAACCCAGACCACGTTTATCACTCAGAGGAATCTGAGCCTTAATTATCTCAGTGATCTTTGTTGAAGAATTACACCATCCTTCAACAGTAGCTTGTTCAGCTTTTAATGCAGCGATAGCTTCCGCTCGTTCGATTTTGACTAGCTGATTTAAATGGACTTGATCTTTAAAATCTTCTTCAAATTTAGAAAGCTTTTCTATTTGAAGGTGGCAGTTTTTAAGCTTTTCAGCGAGATCAAGATTTTGGTTTTCAACCACAGCTTTGCCGTTCATGGCTTCGTATAAACTTCTAGTCAGCAGTTCGATTTTACGGAGACTATCAGCTTCATCAATATTTACAATATTGGTAAAGAAGGAAGGTGATACCTGAATGGCAGATGTTGAAGTGGAGGGAATGTCTGAACTTTCTTCCTCTTCTTCAATCTTGGCCATGAGACATTGATTTGCTTTATCATCTTCAGAATCAGATGATGAGGCTTCTTCATCAGAAGCAGCCCAATCATAGTCAGCCATCAGGCCTTTTCCTTTCTTCTTAAAGCTTTTCAGCTTTGCATACTTCTCCTTCAGCTTTGAGTATTTGTCGTCTTTATTCCTTGGAACAAAGGATTTCTTTGTAAAAGCTGAAGGTCTCATGATTTTCTTTGACCTGCACTCGTTAGCGAAATGACCTGTCTTTTCGCAGTTGAAACAAGTAGCAGTAGCCTTATCAACAAAAGCTGATGACTTAGGCTTGTCAGCTATAGAAAGAGTTTTGTTCTTTCTAAACATTTTCTTCTTGGCGAATCTCCTGAACTTTTTAGTTAGGAGAGCCAAGGATTCATCATCATCTGAAGAATCAGAATCTGATGACCTTTCAGAGTTACTTTCTAACTCAGTGATAGTGACCACGGGTCGCTGAGTAGAAGGTTCCTCTGAGATTAAAGCAACAGGGGTGCTTTTGGAATCTTTTACAAGATTCTTCTTAAGATGGCTAGATTGCTCATGATTCAGCAATGTGCCATATAAGGTAGCAAGTGTCATTGATCTTAGATCTTTTGACAGCTTGAGACACATGGAATAATTGTCCCAGCTTTCAGGTAAACATTCTAAAAACTTTGTCAGCACTTCAAAGTTAGAATATTCCTTACCAACCGTTTTTAGATCTATAATTAAGCAATTAAAACGTTGATGAACTTCAGAGAGAGTTTCATTCTTACCAGAGATGAAGCTTTCGTATTGTCTTACCAGGTTGATCTTTCTTGAATCCTGGACTTCAGACGTTCCTTCATACTGAACACATATTGTGTCCCACATGGCTTTTGAGGATTTCAGGTTCATGACGGAATGGTAGACTTCGTCAGGAAGGGCCATGGATAGTATGGATCTGGCTTTTGTATCTATAGCCACTTTCTTCTTGTCTTCATCGGTCCAATGATGGATTTCCTTTGGAATCAGCCTTTCTGGAATAGCAGCTCTAGTTGCAGTGGCTGGAACTGCAGGATCAATTGTTACAGGGATGTGTGGGCCGTTTTCAAGATAGTAAGGTATAGTAGGGTCTACACCTTCTAAGAAGAGTGTCATCCTATTTTTCCACAAGTTGAAGTTATCTCTGGAAAATCTAGGGGGTTTTGCAAGAGAACCATTGTCTATATAGTGAGTGTTAGTGTTTGTGTTGGCCATTTTCAGATAATAGCTAGGAAGAGAAATATCTTAGATTAGATCTTGTTTATGAGATTAAACAAATCCGCTCTGATACCACTTGTTGGTCCCGAAAGGCCTATACAAGTTTGTAGAAGGGGGGGGGGGGGGGGGGGTTGAATACAAACACACTATTTTACTTTTCTAAATTGTTTATTGATAAATCATTAACAATTTACAGCTTGTTGCGGAAACAAGATTAAGGATAAACCTAAATCTAAACAAGTTGGAACACTAAGGTTTCTTGCACTAAGAAAGATGAGGAGATTACTAATAAAATCCTATCTTAAGAGAGATTTGAACTTGTCCAGAGTTAGCAAGTTACTTCAAATGAAGTGAGTTCATCTCTTTATATACTGCATGCATTTAATGCAATTCAGTATACACTTTACACGTGTCATCAGCGGATTGGTTGCATGTCATTGACCTTTGTTGACAACCTTAGTAGCCGCATGAATGAACAGTGTAGTATTAGAGTGGTTGTACGATTTCAGATTTTCGGAGGTTCTTTTCTGACATTTCGTACGGTGGCGTGCAAGGGAGGTTAAGACAAAAGTACTTTGTACGGAGGACTTCATGATCAGCTTTCGTTGATTCAGCGATTATCATTTACTATTCAGCGAATGATAAAGTTCAGCGATAGCTGAAGTCTTGTACTTGATACTTCACGTTGAGTGGACAAATCTGAGTCTTCGCTGATCCGCATCAGTTCATTAGGAGACTTGTCGCTGGTTCTTTGAGCTTGATCTTCGACTTCAGCGTAGAACCTTTGTTGACGTGAATCTTGTCTTCAGGGATCATAAGTAAACAACTAACTTATCAGCGATCACCATAAGGACTGAACAGACTCAGCGATATGGTGAACAGTGTTCGCTGAATGTTTAATCTAAAAGAGCAAGAGTTCCTATCAGCAGTACTGTAAGATCTTAGTACTTATCAGTGATAGTGAAACTCTGATACATATTGTTTACTTACAATTTTCACTAAGTATTTAAGATAGGGTCATTATCAAATCACTGAGGGTTTGGATCAACAAAAACTATGAGAAAAAAGATAAATGAGAATGAAGTCTTTTCATTATGGCACCTAAGCAAACTCTAGGTTTTACTTTTAAATATACTAGTGTCGGTCACCGCGCGTTGCGCAGTGGCGATAATTATTTTATAAGAAATGCAATTGAAAATAATAATGTATTTCAAAAGTGATTAGTTTGCATATATCGATAATAGTTTTTTTTGTTACGAAGAGTTTAATATGCACCGGGTAATAATTATGTTTTTATGCTAATATAACTCGAACAACATGACCTACAACCATATCATCACTATTGAAAATAATATGTATGTATGTGTGTGTGCACGCACAAATTAGTTAATTAATATGCAAGATGGTCTATATATGTTTATACATCCTTCTTGTGTTTCATTTTTTTCAATATTACGTTATGTTGATTATTTAAAGATGTGTTAAGTGTATCTAAAAACCTACAAAACATAACCTAAAAATTAGTGTCACACGTTAAAAGATAAAATACCAAGTAGATAGATTACCAAGATATTGGATATTAAACTAAATATATATTATACTTGATCTTAACCAAAAGATCAAGATTCAGGAAAGATATATTTCTTCTATCGTTAACCATATCTGTTTGTACCCACCTCCTTTTGCCACGTTCATTCCATCATCTGATGTGAGATGTAAACAATCGAGAAAAAAACTGGTATTTTTCTTTTTGTATCCATATCCCATTTTAGGATGCAAACAATGATGTGAGAAACAAAAAAGATTAAATATTATACTTGATATTAACCAAAAGACCGAGAACCATAATATGTATGTAAAACTATGAAAAACATATCTTATACTTGATTTTGACCAAAACGTGGAGATTAGAGAAAATATATGTTTGTTCCAACTTCCATGTTAGCCAATTGTTTTGTACTTGTCTCGCTCTTGCCACTTTCATTCCATTATCCGATGTGGGATGCAAACAATATTAAAAAACAAAGAGTTGACCATTTTCTTTATATATCCACATCCTTCATGCCTATATTACTGTTTCATCCAATGTGGGATGCAAACATGAGAAAAAAATGATTTCTATCTTCTAAAGCTTCGAAGTTGCTACCTCATTCCCTATGGTTGTTGTTATTATTTATATAAATATATAGTAATTGATTGATATGTTAATGAGATATATTTACATATTGATGTTTCAACATATAAACTAAAAATAATATCTTTTATTAAAAATTGGGGTTAAAAATGACGTGTAGCCAAACGACCTTTTAGTTTTCAAAGGTTTCTCCTCAATCTTTATATATCGACTCTTCTATTGATATATCATGCTTCATATCAATCTATATTGATATATTAAAAGTTCAACATGTAGACTAAAATAATTGTTTTTATTAAAATTTAGATGGTTAAAAATGAAATGCTTAGCCAAATGACCCTCTTAGTTTTCAATGATTTCTCATCCTTTATATACCCAAATCTTCTATTGTTATAACATTTTTCTTATCAGTGTGGGATACTCAAAATTTAACTACAATCCAGCATTTGAGAATACTCAATTCTCATGATGCCACCTCAACTCTTCTTGGTTGTTTTTATATATATAAAGATATATTCATATATTGATGATTTAACTTAACCATTAAACTTGGATTTAACTATATTTAGCCAAACACCATATTATTTTTCAGCTACATCAATCAAACCCTTTATATACACATATTTATTACCTAAGTTTTCCTCTTTCTACCAATGTGGGACATCTTAAAAAAACTAACACTCCGTCTCTTCACCAAGGCTAACATTAAAAAAATCAAAATTATGAGAAATTAGAAAAAATGGAAAATGGAGGTTTCTCATGATGTCATGTCATCATGCTAAGGTTTTCCTTTCACATTGTGCCATGTCATTCTCTTGGATTTTGCTTTTATATATATAGAAGATTATTACATTAAATGTATTGTCATATAAATAAAAAATAACTATTTAACCTAAAAATGAATCAAATTTTGTATGAACCTTCAAGCTATATCATATTCCTTATATAGCCACCCACACTTCCAACTTTTCACTTTTGTCACCAATGTGGGACAATGAAGAATCAACCACAATTCATCATTTGATGAATACTTGATTCTCATGATGCCACATCATCAACCATGTATTCTCCTTTTATATATATAAAGATATAGATATAGATATAGATTATTGTAGGTTTTTATGTAATTAATACATGGAAAGATGAAAGGGTATATAATGAATATCTCTTGGAAGTTATGTAAGTCAAAAGTTAAAGCTAATTATGTAGTGAGAAGTTTTTTATTAAAAAAAATTCAAAACTATGAGAAAAAAGATAAATGAGAATGAAGTCTTCTTATTATGCCACCTAAGCAACTCTAGGTTTTACTTTTAAATATATATAGATTTTATATAAAAAAATTTATTTATAAAAAAGTGCATTTAAATGATAAAATTATAGATTATATTAATAACATAGTTAATATTGAAATCTAAAAATACATAATTTGTTAGAGTTAAGTGTAATTTTTTATAGATAATTTGACTTTTGGTTATCAATTTTAGAGAAATTATAGAGAGTCCGTAATAGATGTTCTAAAGTCTAAAAAAAATATCACATTAAACTCAATTAAATTCTCTATTTTATAAATTTAAACATCAATTATATTAAAAAAAAACTACTTTATCATATCAATTCACTCACTCACTACTCACTCTCTCTCTCTCTCTCTCTCTCTCTCTCTCTCTCTCTCTCTCTCTCTCTCTCTCTCTCTCTCTCTCACTCTCACGTTGCGTTTTTAAACTCTTTTTACATAGAAAAGGAAAAGAAAGTAGGGGTGAGTATCGGTCGGGTCGAGTTGGGTCGGGGCCCAAAACCCAAAACCCGATCAGATATCGGGTGAAAGAAATAAGCCCTAAAGTTCGGCCGAAAAAAATCGGACCACAAAAAATTCGGATATTCAGGTTTCTCGGATTTATCGGGTCGGGTTTCGGGTGAAGAATGAGGTATCCTTTCCCTTCCTTAAATTAACTCCAAGTTTCATACTAGTTGGTTGTGGAAGCAGGGTACAACTTTCCATACATAGGGAATTTATGGTAGGGGGATTATAGAGACTTTCTGTCACTGCTTTTAAAAGAACTCTGACTAGCAGATAAAGGTAAATTAAGAGATCGAGAGCAAAGTGAAGGTGTAGACAACTTCGATGAGGTTTGGCAATTCCCACTCGCAATAGTGTTGCTGCCATTATTGCTTCGAATGAGTAATCTGGTGGATAATGTATCTTCTTCTGCCATGGAAGACCAATTTCTGGTGTATTGGGAGGAGAGAGGTGAATTAGGGCATGAACTTCCTGAATCGGTTCCAATTCATTTGAAGAAAGGGATTGAGATTCAACACGATTACTAAACCAGAAGAAGGTTCTAGAGAATCGTTTATAAATCTTGATGGGTTTATATATATTCGGGTTTCGATCGTGTTCGGGTGATGGGTTTATAGACCCAAACTGTGATACCCCTACTATTTCTCGGGTTCGGGTGGTCGGGTGATCAGGTAGCGAGTTTTCGGGTGGTCGGGTCGGTCGGGTTATACTCACACCTAAAAGAAAGTGTGGGAAAGAAAAGAAAAGTAAAAAAAAACATGCTCTTTAAACTTCTTTGGGAGAGAAAATAGTAATAAGTTTTTCCAAAACTTTCCTCTAAATTGTGAAAAGGAACCGAAGGAAAGGAAATGAAAAAATAAATAACATTTAAAAAAACTATTAAAATTGCAAAATTATCAATCTTTTATTATAAAAGATATATTTTTAAATGGTATATTTGTAAAAATGACATTTCCCTTCCTTTCTCTCTTCGACATGAAAAATGTTTTTTTTTTCATTTCTTTTCTTTATTTTTTTCTTTTCCTTTTCTCTATAACATTTCTTTTTTTTCTTTTCCTTTCCTTTCTCTTCCATCAATTCTTTTTTTTTTTCTTGTCGTTTCTCTACATATTAGAGAACACAACATTAACATCTAGTCGTAGAAAACTTTCTAAATTTTATGTTTTCTATATCTTATTTGTTTTAAAGAAAAATATAAAAAATCTGACATAGTTAAATAAAAAACAAAATTTGCTTTCTAGAAAATTGGTTGGAGATGTTTCAAACTCGTAAGTCGTAAATAAAGGAAGTAGGAATTTGGTGATTGTCAAACTTTGAGGGGTCATTCACAATTACTCATAATAAGGGGCTTATTTTGTAAAATTCGTCTCACCGACTTATGACGTAAGCAATGACCGCCGACGAGTTATCATCGCCGATATCCAGAACCTTCCACTCCTCCATCTTATAAATAAACCTTCCGACTCCATAAACCGCCATAAAAGAAATTCTAATAGCCACGATCATGTCGTCGTCTCCGGCACCAGAAATCGATCAGTCCCTACGAGATTTCATCACATCATTCGCCAGAACCGCCTTCGCCTCCTCTACTCCGCCGCAAGATCACGACGGAGGAGATGAATCACTCGTCTTCAGGATTTTCTCCATCGGTCCTGTAGATCCGTTGACTAACGGACAGTTACCGGCGTCAAAATCGGCAATAGAATCCATGCCGGCGGTTACAGTAACGGAGGAAGAAGATTGTGCGATATGTTTGACGGAGTACGGTGTCGGCGGCGAAGCAAAGGAGATGCCGTGTAAACACAGGTACCATTCGGATTGTATACAGAAGTGGTTAAGCATCCATGGATCATGTCCGGTGTGTAGATACGAGATGCCGGTAGATGAAGAGGAGAAGCGGCGGAGGAGAGACGGCGGAATGAGGTGGCGAGTGATGATCACCGTAACCCGACGGACTCCGGCGAGTGACCTGAATCGGAATTCGCTGGATTTGATGGAGAACAATGGATCTTCAACAGAAGATATGGATATTGATTTGGGTAGAAATGGCGAATGGAATTCAAATAGCATGGATTTAGATTAGATTTTTCAGTAATTTTTTCCATTCATTTTTGAGTTCTTCGATTATTTCGATCCCAGAAATAGAATGGAATTCCGTTTGAAATTCCTCAAATACAATCGGGTACAAGACTATCCAATCTCAATTAAAATATTACTTTCTCTCTCATCTACTTACATAATATCCAACTCTAATCCAATCTCAAAATTTTCATACTCCAACCACAATCCAATCCAATCTACAATATTATTTTACAAAAAATTTATATTTTATTTTTTATACATATAATTTTGGTATATTTTTTATACAATATTTTTTATACATAAAATTGGTGTGGTGAAAATATGTCAACATTGATCTCTATTTGTAGGAAATTAAAAACCATGAATTTTGGTATATTTTTTAATTTTTAATTTATTTGTTAAAGTCAATTTTCTAATTAAATAAGTTTTATTTAATAAAAATATAAACCAACCAATAAAATCATGACATGTGTCAATTTCTTTTAAAAATAAAACAACAATCCATACCAATCTTGGTTCGTTGAGTGAGAAGGATTGCTTGAGATTGAGGGTTAAAATTGTTTTTTCTTTTTCTTTTTAAACTCAATTTTGTCTTATTCACAATCTAGATTGTTGAGATTGCCATTAAACATAGTCTAAGATCAAAACATTCGAGAATTAGAGTAATTAATATAATATTATATTATAAAATATTCGAAATTTAAATAAATAGGAATAATAAACTATAACTATTAGGCCACCCGTACCGGTAGCGGGTACGGGAGCGGGTAAGGTGAGGTGGTGATCGGGTTTCATCGGGCACGGGTAAGGGGGTGATCGGGTAAGGGAGCGGGCTCGGGTACCGGGTTCACCAACCCGATCAACCCGTTGCCTTTGTATTTTTTTTTTAATTTTTTTGAAACAAATCCGTTGGTAACGGCTATTTTACAAATTTTTTTTTTTTCAAATTAGGGGGTGTTTGGGAGTGCTTATATTTTTGACTTATTTGCTTATAGCTTTTCCCCACCGCAAATAAGCAGTTTGGAGTGTTTGGATAGAAAAAATCAAAAGTGCTTATTTGCTTCTCCTCACCACAAATAAGTTGTTTTTGATAAGTCAATCCATACCTACTTATTTACTTCTCCTTATTTCCTTATCTATCAAAATTACCTTTTTACCCTCAATTTTTAACAAACACTCTTTAAAAACTGTTTTTCCTCACCACATAAGCAAATAAGCATAAGTTAAAAATATAAGCACTCCCAAACACCATCACACTATATATATTAACATATACCATCTTATTTTTTCACACCAAAACATACTTTCTTCTATTTCTCTCAAATTCAATACCTTCTTCTATTTCTCTCAAATTTCATCATGAATCCAAACACCACACCTACATCCCGTCGTAACCGATCGGATACACCGCAACAAGACCCGGAGCTTGGCTTCCAAGCGTTTTCTCAACAAGGTTATGTTCCGCAACAAGCGTTTTCTCAACAAGGTTTTGTTCTGCAACAAACGTTTTCTCAACAAGGTTATAATCCTTATCAATTTACACGTCCTGGTTTGCTTCAACAAGGTTTTACTCCCGTCAATTACAATCTTCCTCAACCCGCAATCAATCTCGACGACGACTTTGTTCCTGAAACCCAACAACCGCACACACCACAATCGATCTCCACACAACAATCAATCCCGGAACCATCAAACCCGACACCAACGCAAAAAGGAAAAAAGAAAAAATTTGAAACAAGGCAAAAACGACAGGTGTGGACTAAAGAGGAGGAAGTGGCGTTAGTGTCGGCGTGGGTTGACGTTTCGGAGGACCCCGTTGTCGGAAACGCACAAAATAGTGGTAATATTTTTATTATTATTATTATTATTATTATTATTATTATTATTAATAATAATATTCTTGTTATTATTCTTATACTTGAATTTATATAAATGTAGACAGTTTTTGGAACCGAATCTCGAAGGTGTTCTATGATTCTATGGGTCGCCAAGATTATAGATCATTTCATCAACTGAACAGCAAGTTCAAAAACCTCAACAAGAAAATTACGTTTTTTGCCTGCATCTACAACAACTTGGTCATAATAGATCAAGCGGAATGAGTAAAGCCGACATTTTACGAATGACACACCACCGGTACCAAGGGGAATTTGCGGTTGCTTTCACCCATGAACAAGCTTGGGATGTCCTCAATAAATGTCCAAAATGGTCACCGGTTCCAACGATGTCGACAAGTTCATCCCGGGGTTCAAAACGTACCAAACCTTCCGATGATGACGATGAAGATGTTCGGGTCGACGAGGTCGAGCAACTTCAACGACCCATCGGGAGAAACAAGGCAAAAAAACATCAACGAGTAATACGACCGGGTCGAATACGGACGAAAGTGTTACTCAGTTGTTGACGACCATAGGCTCGTCGAATACGGACGAAAGTGTTACTCAGTTTTTTAGTGAATGATATGAATTTTAATTTTTATTATTTATCTTATTTTTATCTATTAATAATATATAAATATTTTTATTTTGTTAAATAATTAAATGTATAAATAAAAGAATTAAAAAAGATGATGTGGCAAGTGGGTTCATTGGGTACGGGTACTCCACTTTTGGGTAAGGATTGGGTAAGGAGGGTAGGAAAGAGAAAAGCTGATGTGGCGCTGAGGTGGCAAGTGGGTTCATTGGGTTCATTGGGTACGGGTACTCAAGGTCTTAGGGAATTTAATTAAAATACCCAAAATTTGACTCTAACTTAGCAAAATACTCAAAATCTCGTCGACTTTACCAAAATACCCAAATTTTCCGCGGTGGGCCCCGCGATCGCGGGTTCACGCCCACGTGTCATGACTCTTTGGCTAAAAGTCCCGCGGAGGCCCCTCAAGAATGCCCGCGGAATCCTTTTGGCCCCTACCCGCGGTAAGCCGAAATTACGTTTTTGGCCCCTTAAGTTTGGGGCAAAAAAATTACATTTTTGGTCCCTGTAGTTTTTAAGTTATCATTTTATGTAGTTGAGGTTTTTAATGTATTGTTTTCTTTTCATTTTAATGTATTTAATATAGAAGTTAATTAAAGAAAATGTTTTTCTCATTTTAAGTTATTTAATAAGCAAATTAATTAAAAGATCAGTTATTGCAAATCATCTTCCCAACCGAAACGGATACAGTGCAGGTAAACAAAGAAATCTATGACTGGAATGCGTCCTGGATTCCGGTGATGAAGTCAACCTTTTCCTTGATGGCGTCCTCCATTCCCGTGTAGTCGTCTTCGATTTCTTGTAGTTCCTCTTCTACTTCCTTAATTTGTCGTTGCACCTCCCGAACGTGAGCCCTAGCCATGCCCAGTTCTCGTTTTTTCTCCGCTAGATACTCCATTTTCCCCTGCTGAATCCCCCTGTTATGGTTCCACATACCTTTTACCTTTTCGATATCGGCGTCCGCCTTATCAATTGATTTTTGCACTAAGGGAGTAATTCGTTGACTTTGTGGAAGACCCGTCGGCTGGGTACAATGATACATTGGTAGGCTTTTCCTGTCATTATCGAAGTGGTAATTCTCCCATGCCATCTCCTAGTCTTCTGCCTCCTCAGCCGTGAATGGATAATCGGCCGCAGTTCGCCCATGGTTTCTCCACTCCTCGTCTGTTTCCGGTACCTTCCAGATACTCCGGCGAGCTCCATCGTTCAGTGGTTGGTAGGCTGCCGAACGTGAAGTTCCAGCCCCATTCGCCGACCTGTTCCCCCTTGATCTTGAACCTCCAGCCATAGTGTTAAGAAAAGCGAGAAAATATTTGTAAACGGTGTAAAAGAATGTATAAAAAATAGATAACAAGTTGTGAATTACTACTTCATCATGCCATCTACTTATAGCCGTGAAAATGTATGTTCTTCATTAGGGATGTGGATATGGTCAAAGATTTCATCTGAAAAGTTGCTTGCATGATTCGTCTGAATATTTCACTACAAGATTCGTCTGAAAAGAGCCTGTAAGATTCGACTGAAAAAGTAACTACAATATTCGTCTGCAAAAGAGCCTGTAAGATTCGACTGAAAAAGTAACTGCAAGATTCGTCTGCAAAAGGAATTCTGCTCTTAAATAAAGGTCTTCCATTAGGCTGAAAATTAGTCTTTAAGTAGTCTAAGGATTAATGCACATGTGAATCAAGAAATAAATGCTTGTTCATCCAATAATCTATGTATTAGGATTACTGCAAGTTTCATAAACCTACTTACTAGGTGTTGGAAAATTTTAGTAAAAATATGGGTTTTACTAAACTTTGGACACATTTAAATATATATATATATATATACATGTGTTATATATAACTAACTCTTAGTATGTTTATGTTCTCCTATATGAGAGTTTCGAAACGATATATAATGCGTCCAAAACAGAGTATGTGTGAATGAGATATCGATACTCAAAGTTGAGTAATTGGATGAAATTAACAAAACCAAATGGGTGTGGGAAATAATGTGTCCCATATAGGAAGAGAGAGTAAATGTTGTTGCATGTTTTTACTGTTTTTGTCACACTTTTTAGGCTCCAAGTTAAATACTTTAACAAAATTATAACTTCAATCACAATACTTTAACAAAATAAGTTAACAATAAAAATAACAAGTATTCGTCTGTTACATAAACAACCTAATGTTGATGTGTTTAACAATGCGCATAAATGGTCTCCGCCATATGTACGCGAAAGTCCCTGGCCTCATCTTCGGTGCGGGAAGGGTATAAATCTACCACATCGTCTGAAATCAAGATGCTGGCATTACGGCATACCCAGACACCGCAATCCGCATTCATCCCTTGCTGCTGTGGTGCATTATTGGCTAACCTGTGACGGAAGTGCCCTGACTTTTCGCGACGGTCCACATCCCCGATCCGGCGAAAGAACTCCGGCAGTACATTTTTAAATATGGCAAGACGCTCATTCAAAGCGTCTTTGTGGAAATTGGCAGTGTCGCTGTCATATATGGTCATCACCATACGCGTAAGATCAAACACTCCGAGCAGCCAATGTTTAGGATAGATGCAGATAGGGATGTACACCTGAAATATTACAATATTAGACAGTCTGGCACATGTTCAATATATCCTAGGCCGGAAGATGCTCCGGTGAAGCCATCTTTCCCTTTCGTGCTTTCTTTCCCCCCTTCTTTCCCGCTTTCTTTCCTGCTTCCTTTGCTTTCTTTTGACGTTGCGGTGTGGTCTTTTTTTTGCCGTGTCCATGGGGAACCCCAAAAGCGTGAACGTTTAGTCTCCCGAACCGGCCTAGACGGGTCTGCCACCTCCGCCTGTTGATCTACAACATCCATCGGGTCATCTTCCGGCTCCGAGAAGTGGTACTCGACAATTTCCGGCTGACGGAAGTGCTGTCCCGACCCCATCGACTAAAAATTAAGTTATTAGATGTTTTAAGTACAATTTCATCATGTTCACAATTAAACCAAAACTACCAAAATAACTTACAGTATGCGTGGAAGCTGGCGGTGTGACGTACGACGACCCCGGCATTTCCGGCCTGTAATAGTCTGCGTCCGATAGGCCAAGGAGGTCCGTGAATGATGTGGTGCCGAACGTCGAAATTGGGGCTGTGTACCCCCTTGCACCCGACATCCCGACCTGCGTGACATTGATCATTATAAGAGTTACAAACTTAGGAACTAACATATAACTATAATGGTTACTCAGTGTGACTTACACTCTCCGGGATTGACGAATAGGATGTGGTGCCAAACGGCGGCATTTGGGATGTGTATCCCCCTGCCCCCGACATCCCGACCTGCGTGACATTGATCATTATAAGAGTTACAAATTTAGGAACTAACATATAACTATAATGGTTACTCAGTGTGACTTACACTCTCAAGGAATGACGGATAGGATGTGGTGCCAAACGTCGCATGTGCCCCCTGTCCGAACGGAGCGGGGATCGGCGTCGTACTCGACAGCTAAAACAAATTTAGAACGTAATATTAATATACAAACTAAAAGATCGTGGCCGACAAATTAAGTTAAACACTAACATGAACAGCGCCAAACTGTCTGGCGAATGCCTCCAGATAGTCTAAACGTGTGTCTACAGGCCCGTGGACGTAGTCCCACAACTCATCATGACTGCCACGAAATGGCCCGTAGACGTGTGTCGGATCTTGATGGGAGGAGGAAGGGGGCGCCTCATATCGATCGGAAGGGGGCGGCTGATATCGATCGGAAGGGGGCCTCGCGTCGTCTTCCTCATCTTCCTCAGATGAGGAACTAAACCCAAATGGGGAAGGAGAGGGACGTCGAACCCTTGCCTCCTCTCTGTCAAAAAAGGCCACGCTGTTTCTGTACCAACGCGTGTCCCTCTCGTAGGCAGTAGGCATAAGTTTTTTGAAAGGCGTAAGCGGCGGCTAAATATATGGTAAAATACAAAAAATTTAATAAGCGGGACTAACGTATGCAACATTGTAAACATAGTAAAAGAACTTACATGTCTAGATTGGCTGAAGAACTCAAGCCAATTCTGCCTATTTAGGGAAAGATCCCCCAGACCAAACGGGTTCCCCTATGTAATCTGTCGGTGCGTTTGTTGAAATATTGACAGGCTGCGGGAAACATCTCCAAGATCCATATCTGGAATTACACAAGAAGAGCAAGTACGTAAAAAGGAAAGCCAAACAGTTTGTATGTATTATTATTTATGTTATACTACGTATCTAACCTTGAAGGCGTATGTAAATCCACAAAGATTCATCTTGGCAAGTCGATCGGGGCGTCTGGCGATGGCTCGGTGCATAATAGTGTAGCAATGTGTCCAGATGTGGCTACCCCACGGGTACCTGTTAAACAAACCCAAGTCCTCGACGACCCTAAGGACCGTCTCGGAAGCAGTCTGGCTCCACTCACGGCCCATGAAGCCCATGTCCACGATCGCCACCAAGCACACACGGACAGCATCCTGGTCGCATAGGGCACTAAGGCCCTGTTTCATCATCTCCACGACTGTCTTCAGCTTCAAACGAGATGCTGACACGCCAGGCCAAACCCTACGAACGAAAGAAATGTCTGCTAAGGGAGGAAGGCAGGGAGCCTCTCCAAAAAGTAGTCCTGTAATTAGACAGAACTCACGACGCCCAAACCGCAGTTGATGCCCGAAGAAATCAAAATACATCTCCTCCGGATCACCATGGGAGACCTCGACCTCCAACTGTAGAAACATGTGTACTAGCGTGGGATCGCCACCAGAATTGGTAAGATCCATCCATGGACCGAAAGGTGTCCCTCTAAAGATGTCCTCAAGGCTAGCTGCACGATCACCTAATTCCGCGAAGCGCTGTCTCAACTCCACCATGTAGCCAACGCGACACTTTAACGTCAAGTCGATGTGAAAGAAATCCTTCTACATAGTCATTCACGGATGTTATAGTTAGTGTTATATATAGATGTTTTTGCTTGTTTGGTTTATTGTGTTGATAATTATTCGTCTGTTTTAGTTTTAGAAAAGAAACCACTCAATCTATTGGACTTCCAGGTAGCAGGGGAATCACAAGGATTGCTTAAGTCCCCACATACCTTAGGGCTATTTACACCCGTTTGACAAAATCCAAATAGATATGTTGCGATTTATTTTATTTCAATATATAATAGTGTTATATATAGATGCTTTTGCTTGTTTGGTTTATTGTGTGGATAATTATTCGTCTGTTTTAGTTTTAGAAAAGAAACCACTCAATCTATTGGACTTCCAGGTAGCAGGGGAATCACAAGGATTGCTTAAGTCCCCACATACCTTAGGGCTATTTACACCCGTTTGACAAAATTCAAATAGATATGTTGCGGTTTATTTTATTTCAATATATAATAGTGTTATATATAGATGCTTTTGGCAAGAGGCCAAAATGAATTTGAGTGTTGCATGTGAAGCCAATTTAAATGTTTTTATATATTCATACCATTTATTTACAGAAATTTATTTATGACTAGGAAACTCAAAAGAAAGATAAACAATTAAATAATTTAGCAAAGTTAGGGGACCTAAGTTGTCATTCACCAAAGTTTAGGGGCCTAAGTAGTCATCCACCAAAGTTTAGGGGCCTAAGTTGTCATCCACCAAAGTTTAGGAACCTAAGTTGTCATTCACCAAAGTTTAGGATCTAAGTTGTCATCCGCCAATGTTTAGGGACCTAAGTTGTCATTCACCAAAGTTTAGGATCTAAGTTGTCATTCACCAAAGTTTAGGGACCTAAGTTGTCATTCACCAAAATTTAGGGACCTAAGTTGTCATTCACCAAAGTTAGGGGACCTAAGTTGTCTTTCGCCAAAGTTTAGGGACCTAAGTTGTCATTCACCAAAGTTATAAAAAAACACTAACATCTTTTTTTTATAAAAAACACTCTTGACATCTTTTTTTATAAAAAAACACTCTTAACATTTATTTTTATAAAAAACACTCATCTTTTTATAAAAAAAAACACTCTTAACATCTTTTTTTATAAAAAACACTCTTAACATCTTTTTTTATAAAAAAAACACTCTTAACATTTTTTTTTATAAAAAACACTCTTAACATTTTTTTTTATAAAAAACACTCTTAACATTTTTTTTAATAAAAAACACTAATCTTTTTATAAAAAAAAACACTAACATCTTTTTTTATAAAAAACATTCTTAACATCTTTTTTTTTTATAAAAAACACTCTTAACATTTTTTTTATAAAAAACACTCTTAACATTTTTTTTAATAAAAAACACTCTTAACATTTATTTTTATAAAAAGCACTCATCTTTTTATAAAAAAAACACTAACATATGTTTTTATAAAAAAACACTCTAACATCTTTTTAAAAAAACCACTATAACATCTTTTAAAAAAAACTCTAACATCTATAATAAAGACAACATTATAACATACAAATAACACATTCAAACATACAACAAACTTAAAAACACTCTAACAACATACATATCATATATTTTAAAATTTAAAATAACAACATACAAGAAAAGTACAAGAAACTTAAGAAAAACTTACCAAACGAGTAACACGAGCCATCTTCAAACAAACCAAGCGCGTATTCCACACGACAAATTGAGAGAGTTTGGGAGAGCAATTTTTTAATGAGAGTGGTGGCCAAATAAGGTCCCCCACCCTCTCTCTTATAGCGGCCGAATAAAATTAGGGTTGGGGGTTTGATACATTAAAGAAATTAGGGTTTCAACCATGTGTCGATGCGTGTCACCGACATCCCGCGATCGCGGGGTACCTCCGCGGGCAGGGGCCAAAAGTGTACCGCGGGCATTCTTGAGGGGCCTATGCGGGACTTTTGGCCAAAGAGTCATGACACGTGGGCGTGGGCCCGCGATCGCGGGGCCCACCGCGGAAAATTTGGGTATTTTGGTAAAGTCGACGAGATTTTGGGTATTTTTGTAAGTCAGAGTCAAACTTAGGGTATTTTAATTAAATTCCCTAACTATTAAATTGTTAATTTAAATCAAGAGTAAATTACATGATTGGTCCCTGTGGTTTACACACAATTGCACTGTTGGTCCCTAAAATGAAATAATTACGTGTTTGGTCCTTGTGGTTTACATTTTCTCACCCCTTTGGTTCTTCTGTCCTAACTCCATTAACATGACTTTGTTAATTAGGCTAACTAAAAGGACAATTTAGTCATTTCATAATTTATATTTCCAATTAAAAATACAAGGACTAGGGATGTGATATATAAATATTGTGGTCCACTCTTTCACTATCTGATCTTTGTAGACACAACACATATATGTATATATATATATATCATATATATGTACACACACATATATACATATATATATATATATCATGTAAATGAACCGAACGAACACGAACATAGGCTTGTTCATGTTCGTTCGTTTAACTTAACCGAACAAACGAACGAACACGAACGGTAAACGAACGAGATTTTTTTTGTTCATGTTCGTTCGTTAAGAATTTTTGTTTGTTCGTGTTCGTTTATGTTTGTTTATTAAGAGTTAAACGAACGAACTTAAATGAACATAAACGAACTTAAATGAACGTAAACGAACGTAAACGGACGACTTTAAATGAACATAAACGAACGAACTTAAATGAACATAAACGAACGAGCCCAAATGAATAAAAAACAACCACCGTACTCATCATTTTGTTCGTAAAAAATACCTTAACAAAATGAAAAACCGGGTTAACTTAGAAGGTATAAAAAATAAATTCTAAAGATCAATTTACTTGATGATTTTACACATTAATTTCATATTATATAAATATGTTTATATATATAAACAAGCATAAACGAAAATAAACGAACGAACATTAACGAACATAAATGAACGAACGTTCACGAACATAAATGAACGAACGAGACCATTGTTCATGTTCGTTCAATTAACTAAACGAACAAAAAAACGTGTTCATGTTCGTTCATTTATTAAATAAACGAACATAAACGAACTTTCCGTCGAACGGTTCGCTGAACGTTCGGTTCGTTTACAGCCCTATATATATGAAATCATCTTTGGTTGGGAGGTGGTATGGGGATGATGGAGTTCATGTGACTATATATATATATATATGCATATGTGTTGTGTATATAAAGATCAGAGAGTGAAAGAGTGGACCCACAATATTTATGTATTACAATTAACATCCTTAGTCCTTGTATTTTTAATAGAAAATAAAAATATTATGAAATGACTAAATTGCCCTTTTAGTTAACCTAATTAACAAAGTTATGTTAATGGAGTTAGGACAGAAGGACTAAAGGGGTGAGAAAATGTAAACCACAGGGACCAAACACGTAATTATTTCATTTTAGGGACCAACATTGCAATTTTATGTAAACCACAGGGACCAATCATGTAATTTACTCTTAAATCAATGATAAAATTTCTATTTATATATTAGGGAAATTAATTAAAATACCCTAAGTTTGACCATCTTTTACTGAAATACCCAAAATCTCTCCCATTTTGCAAAAATGCCCTAAAAATCCGCGATGGAGCCCGCGATCGCGGGCTCCAGGCCACGTGTCACCAATGTTTACCCACTTTGCCCGCGTTGGTCCCTCAAGAATGCCCGCGGTCCAGCTTTCCCCCCTCAAGAATACCCGCGTGTGCAGTTTTGGTCCCTGCCCGCGTTTGACTCATTGACCCCCGCGATCGCGGGCTACACGTGTCACCAAAGTTTGCCCACTTTGCCCGCGTTGGTCCCTCAAGAATACCCGCGGTACAGCTTTCCCCCCTCAAGAATTCCCGCGTGTGCATTTTTGGTCCCTGCCCGCGATTGACTTTCTTTGACCTCCCGCGATCGCGGACTCCTGTGCCACGTGTCGGCACAGGGTTAACCCTAAAATCCCTTTGACGAACCCTAAACCCTAATTGTTTCTTCGGCCGCACTATATAAGGGGGGGGGGACCAAGACACGGCCACTCTCAATTTTTTTAATCACTCTCTCAATTTTTAATCAAACTCTCTCAATTTTCTCCCACTCTCTCAATTTTGTCGTGTGGAATACGCGTTCGGGTTTTGTGAAGATGTCTCGTATTACCTCTTTGGTATGTTTTCCTTATGTTATTTGTTATTTTTTGTATGTTATTTTAAGTTAAGATATATGATTTGTAGGTTGTTATAGTGTTTATAACTTATGTTTGAATATGTTCTATGTTTAACATGATATGTATGGTTTTATGTTTGAATGTGATATTTGTATGTTATAATGTGTATGTTGTTATAGTGTGTTTTTTCATATAAAAATTGTTAAGAGTGTTTTTTTATAAAAAAATTGTTAAGAGTGTGTTTTTATAAAAAAATTGTTAACAATGTGTTTTTTTTATAAAAACACACTCTTAACAATTTTTTTATAAAAACACACCCTTAACAATTTTTTATAAAAACAGTTTTTTTATAAAAAAATGTTATAGTTTTATGGTTTTTATAATGTGTTTTTTTATAAAAAAAATTGTTAATTTTTTTTTATAAAAACAGTTTTTTATAAAAAAATGTTAAAAATGTGTTTTTTTTATAAAAAATTGTTAAGAGTGTGTTTTTATAAAAAAATTGTTATAGTTTTATGGTTTTATGTTTGAATGTGATATTTGTATGTTATAATGTGTATGTTGTTATAGTGTGTTTTTTCATATAAAAATTGTTAAGAGTGTTTTTTTATAAAAAAATTGTTAAGAGTGTTTTTTTATAAAAAAATTGTTAAGAGTGTGTTTTTATAAAAAAAATTGTTAACAATTTTTTTTATAAAAACACACTCTTAACAATTTTTTTATAAAAACACACCCTTAACAATTTTTTTTTTATAAAAACAGGTTTTTTTATAAAAAAATTGTTAAGAGTGTGTTTTTATAAAAAATTGTTAAGGGTGTGTTTTTATAAAAAAAACACATTTTTAACAATTTTATATGAAAAAACACACTATAACAACATACACATTATAACATACAAATATCACATTCAAACATAAAACCATAAAACTATAACAATTTTTTTATAAAAACACACTCTTAACAATTTTTTATAAAAAAACACATTTTTAACAAATTTTTTTTATAAAAACACACTCTTAACAATTTTTTATAAAAAAACACATTTTATAAAAAAATTGTTAAATATGTGTTTTTTATAAAAAAATGTTAAGAATGACAACTTAGGTCCCTACGGTTTTAAGAATGATAACTTAGGTCCTAAACTTTTAAGAATGCCAATTAGGTCCTAAACTTTTAAGAATGACAACTAGGGTCCCTAAACCGCACTTTATCTCTATATAACAATATGATACGTTGAAATAAAATAAACCGCACTTTATCTATATATAACACTATTATACGTTGAAATAAAATAAACCGCACTTTATCTATATATAACACTATTATACATTGAAATAAAATAAACCGCACTTTATCTATGTATAACACTATTATACGTTGAAATAAAATACAACCGCACTTTATCTTTATATAACACTATTATACGTTGAAATAAAATACAACCGCACTTTATCTATATATAACACTATTATACGTTGAAATAAAATAAACCGCACTTTATCTATGTATAACACTATTATACGTTGAAATAAAATACAACCGCACTTTATCTTTATATAACACTATTATACGTTGAAATAAAATACAACCGCACTTTATCTATATATAACACTATTATACGTTGAAATAAAATACCACCGCACTTTATCTATATATAACAATATGATACGTTGAAATAAAATAAACCGCAACATCTATATAAAATAAAATAAACTGCAGCATCTATATATAACACTAACTATAACATCTGTGAATGACTATGTAGAAGGATTTCTTTAACATCGACTTGACGGTAAGGTGCAAAGTTTCATACATCGAGGAATTAGGAGCGCTGTTTAGGGGATTAGGTGATCGCGCTGATACCCTTGAGACCATCTATAGAGGGACACCGTCCGGGCCATGGATGGATGTGTCTTACTCTGGTGGCGACCCTACGCTAGTACACATGTTTCTACAGTTGGAGGTCGAGGACGCCAACGCTGAGCCGGAGGAGATGCATTTTGATTTCTTCGGCTCTCAATTGCATTTTGGGCGTCGGGAGTTCTGTCTAATTACAGGACTACGTTTTGGAGAGGCTCCCCCCTTCCTCCCTTAGAAGACTGCTCCTTCGTTCCTAGGGTTTTCGGCATTTCAGCATCTCGTTTGAAGCTGAAGGCAGTCCGGGAAAAGATGAAAGAGGGCCTTAGTGCCCTAACCGACGACGATGCTGTCCGTGTATGCTTGGTGGTGATCGTGGATATGGGCTTCCTGGGCCGTGAGTATAGCCAGCATGCTTCATCGACGGTCCTTAGGGCCGTCGAGGACCTTGAGCTGTTTAACAGCTACCCGTGGGGTAGCCATATCTGGACACATTGCTACTCTAATCTGCACCGAGCCATAGGCAGACGCGCCGATCGACATGCAAAGATGAATCTTTGTGGTTTTACATACGCCTTCAAGGTTAGATACGTAGTATAACAATTGTTAATAATACATACAAACTGTTTGGCTTTTCTTTTTACGTACTTGCTCTTCTTGTCTAATTCCAGATATGGATCTTGGAGGTGTTTCCCGCATCAATCCGATATTTCGTCAAGCGCGACGATCGAGTACTTAGGGGAACCCGTTGGGACAAGCGTGTTACCCTAAGTAGGTCGCTTTGGATTGAGTTCTTCAAAGCGTCTAGAAATGTAAGTTCTTTTACTATGTTTACAATTTGCATACGTTAGTCCCGCTTATTAATTTCTTTTATGTTTTATCATATATTTAGCAGCCACTCTTGCCTTTCGATCGCCTTGTGCCTACTGTCGACGAGATGGGCACAGATTGGTACAGAGACAGCGTGGCCTTTATTGACGTAGAGGCGGAAAGGGCTCGACGTCCCCCTACTTCCGAAGATGAGGAAGACGACGACAGGCCCCCTTCCGGTGGATACCAGCCGCCCCCTTCCTCCTCCTACCAGCCGGCCCGTTCCTCCTCCTACCAGCCGGCCCGTTCCTCCTCCTACCAGGCGCCCCCTTCCTCCTCCTACCAGGCGCCCCCTTCCTCCTCCTACAATCCATATCAGGCGGCCCCTTCCTACGAGCCACAGCGTGGCTCACATGAAGTCCTGTGGGACTACGTCCACGGGCCGCTAGAGACACGTGTACACTATCTGGAGGAAGTCTACAGACAGTTTAGCGCTGTCAATGTTAGTGTTTAACTTAATTTGTTGGCCACGTTTATTTAGTTTGTATATTAATATTACGTTCTAAATTTGTTTTAGCTGTCGAGTACGACACCGATCCCCGCTCCGTTCGGACAGGGGGCACATGCGACGTTTGCCACCACATCCCATCTGTCATTCCCTGAAAATGTAAGTGACATTGAGTAACCATTATAGTTATATGTTTGTTCCTAAGTTTGTAACTCTTATAATGATCAATGTCACGCAGGCCGGGATGTCGGGGGCCGGGATGTCCCAAACGCCGTTCGCCACCACATCCTATTCTACTATCCCGGAGAGTGTAAGTGACACTGAGTAACCATTATAGTTATATGTTTGTTCCTAATTTTGTAACTATTTTAATGATCAATGTCACGCAGGCCGGGATGTCGGGGGCATACACCTCGCAGATGCCGCCGCCGTTCGCCACCACATCATATTCGACTATCCCGGAGAGTGTTAGTGACACTGAGTAACCATTATAGTTATATATCGATAATCCTAATTTTGTAACTATTTTAATGATCAATGTCACGCAGGCCGGGATGTCGGGGGCACAGCACATGCCGTCGTTCGCCACCACAGCAATCACAAACATCTTTGGCGGTTCGGCTGATGACTATTACAGGCCGGAAATGCATACTGTAAGTTATTTTGGTAGTTTTGGTTTAATTGTGAACATTTCCTAAATTGTACTTAAAACATTGAGTAACGTAATTTTCAGACGGGGTCTCCTATTATCCAGGATCACTTCTCGGAGAACTTCTCGGAGCCTGACGATGACTCGGTGGATGTTGTAGATCCACCACCACAGGTGACCCCGCTCCCTCAAAAGCGGCCGCGATCAATTTTCACAATGGTTTCGTCACCCGTTTGGCCAACAAGGATCTACGACACCACCGCCCGCTAAAAAACAAGCAAAGAAAGCGGGGGGAAAGAAGGGAGGAAAGAAAAAGGGAAAGGTGCCTTCACCGGAGCCTCAACCGGCATCGGAAATATTGAGGATGTGTCGGACTGGTCACCTCTCCCCCATGATATTCGTCCCTTACTTGAGCCTGGAAATCACCCCCCGCTTTTTCCAAGTATTGCTGGCGGATGACCCTTTGGAGTCTGAGTTACAGGATGTGGTTAGTATGAAGTTTAACTATAGTCATATAATCAAATATGTTTATATTACATGTCTAACCATCTATTTTTTATGTATAGCACATCGATTGTTGGGTCTCGCTGTTGCAAAGACATCGTGGAACAGACACCAGGTGGACCATAATGTATAGTATTTTCTTTGCCTACCTGGTGCTCCCCCATCAAGGTCCTGCCTCCGTGGCCAACTCATGCAACGGCGTGGAAGGGGTTTCTTGGGCTCTCCTCGATGTGGTATATAAATCGTTTTACTCTTATTTTATTTAAGTTGTTTTGTTGCTAACTAAGTTGTCTAATATTGTAATATTTCAGGTGTACATCCCAATATGCATTCATCCCAAACATTGGCTGCTTGGAGTGTTTGAGCTTGACGCTATGACCATGACCATATATGACAGCGATAGTGCCAATCTCTTCAGAGACCAATTGGAAGACCAGATGAGAAGGTTTAAAGATGTGCTATTTGACTTCTTTTGTCGGGTCAAGGACACGAGGCGTCGCGATAGGTCAGAGCTCTTTCGCCATAAGTTCGCCAAGAATACACCCCAGCAGGCCGGGATGAATGCGGATTGCGGTGTCTGGGTATGTCGTAATGCCAGCATCTTGATAAATAACGATGTGGTATTTGTACACCCTGACCAGACCGAGGCCAAGGCATTTCGCATACATATGGTGGAGTCCATTTATGCCCATTGTCAAATAAATCAAAGTTAGGTTGTTTATGTAACATTAAATAATTGTTATTTTTAGTATTAACTTATTTTGTTAAAGTATTGTGATTGACTTACTGTTTACTTCATTTGGTTTTTGCTAATTTCATCCATTTACTCAACTTTGAGTATCGATATCTCTTTCACACATACTCTATTTTGGACGCATTATATATCATTTCGAAGATCTCATATAGAAGAACATAAACCTACTAAAAGTTAGTTATATATAACACATATATATAAATTTAAATGCGTCCAAAGTTTAGTAAAACCCATATTTCCAACACCTAGTAAGTAGGTTTATGAAACTTGCGATAATCCTAATACAGAGATTATTGGATGAACAAACATTTATTTCTTGATTATTGGGGTATTGGTTCTTGTTGTCTGGAAGTGATTCATATGATGCAAAAATTGGTATCATGTAATGTAGAACAATATCTATATTATAGAAACTTGCATTTGATAGTACCATATAAATCTGATCTAAATTCTCATTAATTAGCTATGTTTGACTACTTAAAGACTAATTTTCTGCCTAATGAAAGACCTTTATTCAAGAGCAGACGAATATTGCAGTTACTTTTTCAGTGGAATCATGCAGGCAACTTTTTCAGACGAAATCTATAAACACATTCAAATAATAATAATTTAAAACGATTTAATGAATTAGTTAATATATGATTATTATGTTAATGCGATAGGAGTGTAAAACAAAATTGAAAAAAAATAAGAGATGTACCATAAATTAAATAATTAACTATAAGAGTATGAATTTTAAATATAAAAAATATTTTTTTATGTAGTGTATAACTGTATATGATATATATTAAAATATATAAATCCAAAAAAATTCAAGATTGGGCTCATTTCGAACATATCGAAGAGACGATTATAATGGTGTAATTTGTTAAAATTAAAACGTATTTTTTAACGTATTTTAGTTAATAAACGATTATATGTGTTAAATGTAAAATTAAAATAATGAAAGTAAAAGGTATAAAGTAAATTTAGTAAATAAGTATAGGGGTTGAAAGTATAACATTTCATTTTAAATTCGTAAAAATGGATGAAATGGGGTGAACAGTGCCAAAATATCAAAATTTTCATAAATGGTCCCTGGAATTTTTCAAAAATAACCCCATCGCGGGATGAGCCCGCGATCGCGGGATTCCATTTTTCAAAAATGGTCCCTGCAAGTTTAAAAAAGTGTCAGAAAAGGTCCCTGGCCCGCGATCGCGGGCTCCCATCGCGGATTTTTGGGGTATTTTTGCAAAGTGGGAGAGATTTTGGGTATTTCAGTAAAAGATGGTTTGACTTAGGGTATTTTAATTAATTTCCCTATATATTATTCCAAATTCAATTATATTTGAATAATAAAAGAAAAGTTTTACAGGCTTTTGAAGACCATATTGATCATTTCCATCGAAATAATCAAGTTTTAAAAACATTTTAGAAACACTTTTACCAGAATTTATATAATTTTCTTAAAAATAAATAATTAAATGTTTAAATCTCTAAAAATAACTATATTTAATTTTAATAGTAATATTTAGGGATATTTATTGTAGGGAAATTAATTAAAATACCCAAAGTCAAACCAACTGTTACCAAAATACCCTAAAATTTTTCAATTTTGCAAAAATACCCAAAATACCCGCGATGGGGTCCCGCGATCGCGGGATACGCTGACGTGGCACGTATTTTGGGCACAAATGCCCCGCGAAGCCCCTAAACTTTGGCCGCGGTGCACTTTTGGTCCCTGCCCGCGATCGCAGCCCGCGATGGGCCAAAATTTACAGTTTTGGTCCCTGAAATTTTCAACTTTTGGTCCCTGAAAATTTACACTTTCAGCCCCTATACTTAGACGAATCTTGATGCTTTTACTGTTTTTTTCCACAATTATTGCAATTTAAAGACCGATTTGTGGTTGAAATTCAATTGCATGTTTCAATCAATGTTAAATCAATGTTTTTGGAATATCAGTTTGTGGATGAAATGAGAGATTGGTTTTCTGATATGTTGGTTGTTTCATTCATAAATAGACGTAAAATTCAAGCCATAATTCTCACACAACGATTTCATTGTTGCAATATTTCTTTCTGCAATATTTTGTGTTTGAGATACTACTGAAAAAATGAGTTCATCTGTTGCAAAAGCTAAGCTATATTTCTGTTTTGATGGTGAATGGGTGCAAGATAACAATGAGTGGAATTTTGCTTATAAATCTAAGCATGGTGTAAAAGTGTCAGTAAACTATACTTATCAGAAGTTTGTTGCATACGCCATGCAAAAATGTGGAATCAACTCTTCTGATATTTGCAAGTTAGTGTTTAAAAATGGCGATGGGTCATTTGTGGATTTATCCAACGATGGGGATATCTCTACTTTTCTGCACCTTGCAGTCGATTCAGAAAGACCCCCATTACTCTTTGTGTATCCCGGCTTATCCGACGGTGACGACGACGGTGACGACGACGGTGACGACGACGGTGACGACGACGGTGACGAGGAGGGTGACGACGACGAAGACCTCCAAATAGAGCAGCCTGATTCTCAACAACAACAACCACCACCACCATCACCACAACCACACGAATGGCGTACTGCTGGAGTTGCTGATGACGAAACCCACGTTTTCAGAACGGGTAATTCTGAAATAGACAGATCAGACACCGATAATGATGATCACGAAGAATATACCCCTAGTAGAAAATCATGTAGTCAGATAAATGACTTTTTTGATATGCCCCCTATTCTTCCAGACTCCCATACCCAGACACAAAGCTACGAACCTACACCTTATATTCGTAGCGAAAGTTTAACAGCAGGTCAGATATTCGATTCGAAGGATCTCTTAGCAAGTCAGATCGGACTCAAGTTCTTGGAAGAGGGTTTCCAAAGTCGCGTGCGGGCATCTGACAAAATCAAATACGTAGTTGAATGTGCTAGAGAAAAGTGTGAGTGGAGGTTGTACGCGATTCACACGGGTCCCAAAGGAGGGGCGATAATGATTAGTATTTTCTTGACCTTGTTCTTGCATCCATGGCAGTGAATGTTAACTCTGAGTACACATGTCTGTTTATATATTCATATTAGATACGTTTTAATTTTAACAAATTACACCATTATAGTTAATTATTTAATTTATGGTACATCTCATATTTTTTTTTCAATTTTGTTTTACACTCCTATCGCATTAACATAATAATCATATATTAACTAATTCATTAAATCGTTTTAAATTATTATTATTTGAATGTGTTTATAGATATCGTGAATGGCAATAGGAGAAGGTAGAATTGTTTATAAATGGGGTTTTGACAAGTTGGTATCACTGGACTCATTTAAGAATTGTGACAATGGGTATTTGGCGAATGATGATTCATGTGTGTTTAAAACACTTCAGCTCCAAACACACATGAATCATCATTCGTGAAATACCCATTTTCACAATTCTTAAATGAGTCCAGTGATACCAACTTTTCAAAACCCCATTTCATATTATATATATACACACACATACATATGCTTCTAAATGAACATTGATAACACAGCTAGTTTGTATTCCATCCAACAAGCTCTTCATCTTCAATCTTTCTGACCCTTCTTCAACGGCTTCTGCTTTTGCAACCACGTATGGCCATTGTGTACCACAACCCGCACACACTTTAGCAAATGAGTTGAGGGTTGTCATATATTCTACAAGAGGAGTAGGCCCACGAATGAGGTAACCTCTGACTTGACCTTGCATGATGTATCCAACCTAACCGTGGTTCAGCGGCTTAAAAACTACTTTTCAGAGAAATTAACAACAACAAAAAATACAAAACAACAACACAGTAAAAAAAATACAAATAACAACACAGTAAAAAAAATACAAAACAAAAAAAAATATAACCACCACCTACTTAAAAATTGATTTAGTTTCATCAATCCAAGCTTGCTTCTCGTTTACCTTCGCTTGAATAATTGCGAAGTCTTGCAGAATATGGTGAATTGCTTCTTGTTCTCGACGAACATGAGCCTCCCGAGCTTTTATATCCCCTTTCATCCTTTTGATCTCCCTGTCTTCCTCTTCGATCTTTCTCAAATGGACTGCCTTCCTGTCCATAATTTTTTTCCACTCTTCTGTTAGTTCATCTATCTCCTTTTCCTTTTTTGCTATGGCGACCTCGATTTGAGGTGGCATTTTTTCAGGAGTAGACTTAGGGTTTGATGACGATGCCATTTGTCGATGAAATGAGAGAAGAGAGAAATCAATTCAAAGAAAGAAAGCAAGAGGAAGTGTGAATTGTGAATTGCATACTACTGATATTTATGGATGAAATCTCAAACATGCAAATGAATTTCAACCACAAATCCGTCTTCAAAGTACAATAATTGTGGAAAAAAACAGTAAAAGCATGCAAGATTCGTCTAAGTACAGGGGCTGAAAGTGTAAATTTTCAGGGACCAAAAGTGTAAATTTTCAGGGACCAAAACTGTAAATTTTGGCCCATCGCGGGCTGCGATCGCGGGCAGGGACCAAAAGTGCACCGCGGCCAAAGTTGAGGGGCTTCGCGGGGCATTTGGGGCCAAAATACGTGCCACGTCAGCCCTAGCCCGCGATCGCGGGATCCATCGCGGGTATTTTGGGTATTTTTGCAAAATGAATTTTTTTTTGGGTATTTTGGTAACAGTTGGTCAAACTTTGGGTATTTTAATTAATTTCCCTTTATTGTATTATTAAAATATTTTATAAGATTATCATTTTAATATATTGTTTTCTTAAAAAAAATAATGCAATCTCGGTTATAAGAATTAGTAGTAAATTAATATCTCTGTTTACATATGAAGTTATATATATTATGTTCTCGGAACTGTCATTAAGGCCATCAGTACCCCATGGAGGGAATCTTTCAAATATTCTACTCCACATCAGCGCCACATCAGCTTTTCTTCCATCCCTCACTCGATCCCTAACGATCCCTAAACACCCGTACCCCATTCCCTCAAACCCTTTTGCCACCTCATTTATTTTAATTCTTATTTCATTTATCTAATCCACGTGTTGACTTCTTATTGGACCAAACCCTTTTTTTTAAAATGCTTCGGGATGAAACGGGGTGGGGATCCCGCATTCCATCCCTTCCCGCTGATACCGCATGACCCGTACCCCATTCCCGCCCATCCCGAGCCCCATCCCGTACGCGGTACCGAAGGCCTAAGAACGAAAGGAAAGAAAATAGAGGATACGAAGAAAAAAAACTTGTTTTTGAAACCTTTTTGGGAAAAATGTAAAGAAAACCGAATGTTTCTTTTCTTATTCGTCATTGTTCTCATCTCTCAATAACACAAATAAAATATTTGTTTCCTTTTCGTTCTTTTCATTCTCTCCTATATTGTTCGTTTCTTTTCTTCCGAAATTCGATAACATAACGCTAGAGAATTTTTAAATTTGAAGTTTTCGTTAGTTTTTTCAGCTAAAAAAATAATGACAATTTGTTGAAATAAAATAGAGAACAAAAATTTTCTCTTTTTAGATTTCTGCTGTTTAAATGATCTTAAATGTTAATTTTAAATCAAACTTCAAATTTTCGATAAAAAATGTATTTAAGTGCGAGTATAGATTTGTACTAATATCTCTAGTGTATTAGGCCATGCGTAGCGGCTCCCGGGTACCGCATCGGGTAAGGCAAGGGTTCAGCGGGCTCGGGTACGGGGTCTGCGGGTAGGGGGAGGGTTCAGGGTATCGGGTTCCCCAACCCGATGAACCCGTGCCATTTTTTTTAATTTTTAAATTTTTTTAAAAAAATGCCGTTGAACGGCTAGTTTGTTTAAAAAATATATTTTTTAATTTTTTTTTCAAATTAATCACACTATATATATTAATCCAAACATCTTATTTTTTCACACCAAATTCTCTCAAATTCAATACCTTCTTCCATTTCTCTCAAATTTCATCATGAATCCAAATACCACACCTACATCCCGTCGTAACCGACCGGATACACCGCAACAAGACCCGGAGCTTGGCTTCCAACCGTTTTCTCAACAAGGTTATGTTCCGCAACAACCGTTTTCTCAACAAGGTTATGTTTCGCAACCGCCCCCAAACGTTGGTTTCCAACAATTTCCGCAACACCCGTATGCTCATCAATTTACATATCCTGCTTTGATTCAACAAGGTTTTACTCCCGCCAATTACCAACTTTCTCAACCCGCAATCAATCTCGACGACGACTTTGTTCCTGAAACCCAACAACTGCACACACCACAATCGATCTCCACACAACAATCAATCCCGGAACCATCAAACCCGACACCAACGCAAAAAGGAAAAAAGAAAAAAATTGAAACAAGGCAAAAACGACAGGTGTGGACAAAAGAGGAGGAAGTGGCGTTAGTGTCGGCGTGGGTTGACATTTCGGAGGACCCCGTTATCGGAAACGCACAAACCGGTGGTAATATTTTATTATTATTATTATTATTATTATTATTATTATTATTATTATTATTATTATTATTATTATTATTATTATTATTATTATTCTTGTTATTATTCTTATACTTGAATTTATATAAATGTAGACAGTTTTTGGAACCGAATCTCGAAGGTGTTCTATGATTCTATGGGTCGCCAAGATTATAGATCATTGCATCAACTGAACACCAAGTTCAACGGCCTCAACAAGAAAATAACGTTTTTTGCCGGCATCTACAACAACTTGTTCTATAATAGATCAAGCGGAATGAGTGAAGCCGATATTTTACGAATGGCACACCACCAGGACCAAGCGGAATGTGGGGTTGGTTTCACCCATGAACAAGCTTGGGATGCCCTCAAAAAATGTCTAAAATGGGCAACGGTTCCAACGATGTCGACAAATTCATCTCGGGGTTCAAAACGTACAAAACCTTCCGATGATGATGATGAACATGTTCGGGTCGACGAGGTCGAGCAACTTCAACGACCCATCGGGAGAAACAAGGCAAAAAAACATCAACGAGTAATACGACCGGGTCGAATACGGACGAAAGTGTTACTCAGTTGTTGACGACCATAGTCTCGTTCAACGAGCAGATTGAGGGTACAATGGAGTACAAAATGAAAAAACTCGAACTCGAACGAGAAAAACGATATCAACAAGACTTCGAGTTTTTCATATCCCCGCATGATCACCTTTCGGTAGACGTTTTGAGGGCTACTTTAGCGAGAAAAGAGAAAATTAGAAAATATCATAATTTTTAGTGTTTTGTATTTTGTAATTTTTAATTTTTTAGTGTTTTGTATTTTGTAATTTTTAATTTTTTAATGAATGATATGAATTTTTATTTTTATTATTTATCTTATTTTTATTTATTAAAAAATATATAAATATTTTTATTTTGTTAAATAATTAAATGTATAAATAAAAGAATTAAAAGGGATGAGGTGGCAAGGGTTCAAAGGGTACTGATACTCCATTTTTAGGGTTGAAAGGGTAAGAGAGAAAATCTGATGTGGCGTTGAGGTGGCAAGGGTTCAAAGGGTACGGGTACTCATGGCCTTAGTGGTGTCTGGAATTGCATTTGTAAAGTGGTTATTAATTTATTTTGGTGTGTTATCACTTTGTTAACAAGTATTTAGTGTTTGGATTGGTAAAAATGTTTATACCAGTTAGGTACTACAAGGGTTGTAGCGTATTGGTTAAAACAAGGGGGGATGTGGTGGAATATCCCATCTGTCCAGGGTTCGAATTCAAGCGTACTCAACTTGTGGCCACTGAGGTTTAATCAGGACTGATGTCTTACAATCATAATATGCTAATGGATTAGTATAGACATAGCCTAGGACACCCTTCAAAAAAACAAGTAGTTGTTAATAAGTTACTTTCTTCTGACTTATTTTTGTGTGGTACGGTCATAAACTAATTCAAACACATTTTATGAAACTCTGATTTAACGCTACATAAGTTAATAAACACTCTAAAAAACATAATTTGTTTTAAATAATCAATCCCAAAAAGTCAAACTCTTAACAACTTATTCATTTAAATTACAACAATAATTATATTATGCTTGTAAATTGTTTCATTCATTCATTAAAATATTATTTATTTTCTCTAAAACATTTAATTTTAAGTTTAATATTGATGAGATAGAATATTTTGTTTCTATAGTTGTAATCATTTTGGGAAATTAACACATTTGGAGAACTTCTTACACTTTCTCCTTTTTTGTGAAAGATTTTTAAGAATCCATTGGAACAAACAAATTGTCCAAATCTCTGTTTTTCAATGATAAGTGTTACATGCATCTCAAAGAGATTTTGCAAAACCCTATACAAAATAGGGATTTTGGGATTTATCTACAACACATTCTACAAAATCTTCTCCAAAATGGTAATTTTGAGATTTTTGCTCCAATAAATTCTTCAAAATTTTCTACAAAATGCAGATAATACGAGAAAGATGATGAAATTCGTCAAATTTGATTAACTCTCCAAAAATGATATAGAAAATAAAAATATATTTTTTATTATTTTTACCGATGAGAATCTTTGAAATAAAATGTTCAGTAGGGAGAAATAGTATTTTATGAGTAATATTAAAATTTTCATAATATAATTAATATTATAATCTTCAAAATGGAGAAACGGTTGAAAATTAAAGTTATTTTTTTTTTCTTTAAGATTCTGATTTTTGATTATCCATTTTTAAAAACTAATCAACCAAACAATCTCCCCGATCTCTCAAAACCATAAAATAAGATCAAAATAAATTTAGAATCAAAACAAATCATGAATCAAAATTAGAAGATAAAATGAATATATATCACGTTATAATGCACATGCAAAAATTGGCTATAAACTATATAGAACAAATCCAAATCAATCAAATGTAAAAAAATTATACACAAATATCTCGAAATATGCAAGTATATCACCAAAATCACAAGATGACCATCACAAACCGGATTTGGTTTCTCCTTATATGCTATGTTTGACAAACTAGCTGATAAGCTAGCTGTTAACTCATAAGCTAGCTGGTAACTGATAAGCTAGCTGATAGCTGATAAGCTAGCTGATGAAGAAGTCACGTTTGGCAAAACTACCTTATAAACACGTAAATTAACCAAAAAAGACATCTTCAATAAATTATCAATTACAACATTTAAATATATAACTAAAACAAATTTATAGCAACATAATATGTTAATTAATATAACCAATGTAGTAAAGAAAAATTAAATGATATAACATGTTAATTAAAAGAATTTAAAATTTTCTATTACATATATATACTATAAATTTTGAATTTGTTAAAACAAGTTTTAGAAAAAATATATATTAACTTATGATTTTAAACAACCGTTACATATAATATGAAAAAAATCAAATAAAAATTAAAATGTATTGATTATATTAAAAAATATGTAAAAATAATTTATACGATCAACAATATCTCTAAATAGATAAAATTTAATAATTTAATAATTTTTAGTTAATATTAATTAATTAATAATAATTAAATTTAAAAATTAATTTTTATCTATACTATCTTATAAAGCATATAGACTAAAAGTCTTAAAGTCTTAAATTCTTTTTTATTTAAAAAACTAATTAAATTCTTTTTCTTCCTTTATTTAAGCCTGCTGATTCTGCTTTTCTTTTATTATTTTTAATAAAACTGAAAATTAATTGTTGTAGTTTAACTAAGTTATCTCTAAAATCTCTTAATATTATACCCCTCTCTGTCACACAGATCATTTCAATAGTTATCTCTAAACTTAATATTATACCCCTCTCTTACACGGATCATTTCCCCCCTCTCTCTCACGGATCATTTTCCCCAATCTCTCTGAACTCTAAACTTATCTCTAATCTCAAACTCTCCAGATTCACTCAATTAATGCTTATCCCAAACTATGGTTCAGATTAAATCGTTCATCCTCTACCCATATATACATGCATCGGATTTCAGTTCCAATTACAGTTCCAGGCCTCTCTATTCCTCAAGGTGTGGGTATTGAATTTATTTGCTGCTGTTGATATTTTTTTTTAATTTATTTGCTGTTGATTTTTTCATCGTTTTATTGAAACCCTTCTTCCAATCTTTAGGGTTTGGGTATTCTTCCCCAAGAGAAAGATTTTTAGGGCTTTTCTTCATCAAGTACGTTATTTGCTTTTATTGAATTAAACAACGACGGTACTGATTTCGTTTGGTTTTCGTTTGTAATTTTTAAGGTGTCATGTTTTTTCTCCTTTGGTTCGGGGCTGCAGACCTCTGTTCTGATTGGGGCTGTGTTTGGTAACTGTGTGTTGTAGCTGGAGGTTTTGTTTTGTTAAAACTAATGTTAAAACTAATGTTTTGTTAATTCAATCAGGATAAATTCAAAGCTTGAAGTTAAATGATTTTCTAAAATTAATGTTTGACCACTTATTGAAGTTAAATGATTTGTGTGATTGTGATGGCATTTATGGAAATACACACCTTATTGGAATGTTGGAAAATGTTGTCAAAAGAAGTCCATACAATCTATTTGCTTTTGCTTCCATTACATTTTGTATGCAATCTGTTTGCTTTTGCTTCTTTCAAATGTTTGGTTTAGGGATCTGAACATATTGGGTGAAAATAAAAACAAATTTTTTATCATAGCCTAGGCCCGTTTACCCAACACCTACCCATTAAGCACTTAACGGTAATAATAATAAACCAGTTTGCTAAAATAAAACCTTCAGCCTTCTTTCTTTTTGTGTAATCTTTTTGTTTGCTGGTTTCACAATTACATTGTTTGTTTGATTTGTTGGTATAATAAACTTGATTTTATCTATAGATTATATACACTTAAGCTTTCTGTTTGTTTATTTAAAAGTGTAAATTGTTTGGTGTCAACAAAGGTATAGGAAATTAACGATTTTATTTGAATTTACATGTTTGTAGAAATTAACTATTATTATATGGATATTCATTGGAGGGGTCTGTATGTTGCTGATGTCTAGAACTCGATTTTCCATTTGTAGGCTTCTTGCTTGGTATTGACAATTCAGTCACTTTTTTGTTGATTCTTGTTGTGACACAGGACCAAAGGAGGGTTAGGATCGGTAACGGTTTGAAGAGGGTGCAAGAAAGGCTGCCTAGGATTGGGTAAAACTGTGAAGGTAACTATTTAAACATTAAGATTTGTAAATCTAGAAAGCAAAGTTCCATTTTTTGTAATTATGTTTCATTTACTTGATCTATATACAAAAGTAAATTATGTGAAATGCCTTGACTCTTGGATGTAAGCATTGCTTTTGACCCTAAAAATAAAAATTGTGACAGTTTAAACATGTTACTTTTTGTTGTTTCTTTTATTATTTGTCCCATGATTTCGTTTTTACTTTTGTTGGTTTGTAGCTCTGGTTAACAACATAATGTAATCAAGGGTTGGCCAACAGAAAATTGGGTTTCATGCTTGTAACAACCCGAAGTTCTAAGAATGTATTGAAAGTTTGGTGGCCGAAGTCTACAGAATGCAAGTTAAGTTAAGGGGCCTTTTTGGCAATTGTTGGGAAGTATTTAAAGCTCCATTTCCCTAGGGTTTTCATTTTAGAAATCAGTGTTTTGGTCCTTGTGTGTGTTTGGTGGCTAAGAAGAGAAAGGAAGAAGAAAGCTAAAGTGGGAAACTCTTGTCTAAGGAAGGAATTGCCAAGGTAATCATCTAAGACATCTTATTCTGTTGATTTCAAGTTTCTTATCCTCTGTTGTCTAGGATTTGGGGCTGGAATCAGTAGGGTTTAACGGGTTCTTCACCTAAATAACCCTTATGTGAGCACTTTGGGTTTTGTTATCATTATGTCGTTTTTGGTGGTTTATAATGGAACTAATTGAGTGATTATGACTAGTGGATGAACCCTTAGGTTTGTCTATTCGAGCTGTTATCAGAAAATGGAGTTTTAATCAGTTTTGGAGTTGAGGGTTTCGGCCAGTTCGACGTTTCCGGACGTCGCCTCGTCCGGACAGTAGTGTCCGGACAAAGGGGGGGTTTCCGGGTGTTTTCATGGTTTCCGGGTAAGTAGTCTCCGGGTAAGTGCTAGTGTCCGGGTATTAGTGTCCGGAAAGTAGTTGGTCCGGTAAGTAGATTGTCCGAAAAGTGTTGTGTCCAGATTGGTGTCCGGAAAGCTGTAGTGTCCGGAAAGCTGTTGTGTCCGGAAAGTGGTTTATCCGGAAAGGACTATCCGGACAGTAGGGTTGGAATGTTTTAACTGATTTGGAATCTAATGCCTTTAGGTGTTCGATTGGATTAGCTTGGAGGTACTTAAGGAGTGCATTCAGCGCTAGTGAAAGGTGAGTTCCCTAAACCCTTTTTACGACGTAAAGTGATAAACGTTTTCACTGATTATGGTTCTTTTGAGCATGAAATGTTTACGAACTGATTTACATGTTTCTCACGAACGTGCTTGTTTTATTTAAGAAGTGTTTGGCAAGACGAAATGAAAGGCATGATTTAGAAAGCTTCTAATGTACATGTTTTATGAATCGTATGTGTATGCTATGTGGAGTCGGTCTGCACTGTGGGATCAGAGAGAGATTCTCGGGATCTGAGGATCCCTTGGATATGTATGACATGCCGGTAGGTTGGAATTCGTTTCCCTCCTATCCGGTAGAGGGGAGTCCGTGTGGGCTCCAACGAGGGCGAGAGGGGAGCCTAATGGAACCTTGATCGCGGAATGTTTATGTGATCCATACACAGTGCAGTACTATAACTGATGATACTTTATGGTTTATTGATATATGTTTTCCAAATGTTTTACATGTTGTTTTTGGAGGGAATTCACTAGACCTTTTGGTCTAACCCTCGCTTTCAAAACAAAACCATTTTCAGGTAAGCAAGTAGTAAAAGGCTCAGGTAAGTGTGTAAGATCCCACATTGGTTGGGGAGGGGAACAAAGGTTGCCTTATAAGAGGAACTTGATACCTCCCCTATCAGACGCGTTTTAAAACCGTGAGTCCGGGTGTGTGGACAAAGCGGAAAATATTTGGTACGGTTGGCCTGGGATGTTACAGATGGTATCAGAGCACAGTTTGAGCGAATCAAACACATTTCGGTGTGTTTGAACTCAAGTTTGCGGTCGGGATTATCTTTTTCCTTTTAAAATTTTTTGAGAAATAAAAGAGAGGAAAAGTACGTTTTAGAAACGGTGACCGGAGGCGCAGTGTGTACAGTCAGCCGATGCCAAGGGAAAAGGTAAAGTACTTAGTGTAATTTATTGCTTTCTAGAACATAGGAGTATGTATGCTAGATTGCCTGGTGCTGATTACACTGTACTGCATGTTTGTTGCTTACTAGTAGAAATATATGCTAGTCTTGATAGGTTGTTAAGTGAATGCCTTGTAAGTTGTATGCAGTAGGAACCAAATAGCCTTAGAATGTTTGATTTAATTCTATTGCGCAGCTCTTGTTTGAGTCTAACCATTGTAGGATATAATCTTTTATTCGAATGTCTATCTGATTTCACACTGTATGCAACTGTGCATCCGCGAGGCGACTCGTCATGATTAGTGGGGATTTCGTCATAGCAAGGGTAGTGGAATGGGGTGAAATTCCTAGTGAGCTAGGAAGAGTGTTTACATATGCTTGTACGGGCATATGGGCGTAACTGTCGGCAAGGAACTACTTGGGCACTTCGGGACGGGACGTGAAACGAGTAAGGATAGGTGTGGAAGGTAGTAGTAGTGCTCCTACTATCTGAAGCACAGGATCCGTGCTCGAGTCGGGGAAAGTCACGGAGGATCCGAGGAGTTGAGCGTGAGCGTAGTTAGCAGGATTTATTACATGCTAATAAATCATTGTAATAATTACCCAGAATGGCCATCACAAGGAGGAACAACAATGTTGATCCAGATGCGGGTACTGGATTTACTGCTGAGCAGATTCGTGAGATGATTGCGGCTGAGGTGACGCATGCTATTGGGGAGGCGATCCCCGAGATTATTACCGCCATTCGTAATGAGGTAGTAGTGTTGATGGAGGAGCGCATCGCGGCGATTCCACCCCCTGCTGGTGGGCAGTCCCGAGCGCGAGAGTTCCAGTATCGGGATCTCTCTGCTTGTTCTCCTCCTGAGTTCAAGGGAGACTCGAACCCGATCGTTAGTATGCGCTGGATCTCGGATATGGAATGCGCATTTCTTACCAGTAGTTGTCCTGAGAATCTGAAGGTTCGCTTTGCGGTGAATCTGTTGCGAGACGGAGCGAAAGACTGGTGTGCTACTGCTTTGACGCTTAATGAACGCACTACTTTGACATGGGAGGAGTTCGTCGTACGTTTTCGTACGAAGTATGTGCCTCCAGTGGAGATGGAGAGGGTTGCTAAAGAGTTCTTGGAGCTCACTCAGACTACGGAGACCGTGAAAGAGATGAACCGAAAGTTCACGGAGATGGCGCTATTCTGTCCTCAGTATGCTGCTTCTGAGGACATGAAGATGACGCGGTACAAGGATATGTTACGTACCGAGATCAGGGAGTTCGTGAGTACTGCGCAGTGTGTTTCACTTGCTGCGATGATGGAGGCTGCCCGGAGATGGGAACTTGAGTTGGAGACGCAGGCCAAGAAGAGGAAGGCGGTGCAGACCGTGGCACCGATATCGGTTGTTCCAAAGAAGAGGAAGTTCTCGGACTCGCGCTCGAGTCAAAGGAGCGGTGGGTTTAGGCCCAGGGATAGTAACGGAAGGAAAGACGACAAATGTTTCAAGTGCGGTCGGTGGGTCACTACGGTCGTGATTGCAGGGTACCACTGATGGTCTGCTTTAACTGCAAACAGACGGGCCACGTGAAGGCCAACTGCCCGAATCCGCGGGTTGCTGATGGGGGTGGGGCACAAAGAGCTCCTGCGGCTTCCCCCTTGCGTATTACTGATGGTAGTGTGGGTCAGGCTAGACCCGAGGCGGCCCGAGGTAGAGTTCATCAACTGAAAGTGGAGGAGGCACAAGCTACGCCTAGAGTGGTGACAGGTACGTTCTTAGTTAACTCGGTGCCTGCTGTAGTGATGTTTGATAGCGGGGCTACTCATTCTTTCGTGTCTCACACTTTTAGTGAGTGTTTGGGCCGAGTTGTAGGACGGTTAGGCTGTCCACTTGTGGTTGAGGTTGCTGATAATAGGACCTTGTCGGTTACTGACGTGTATCGTGGATGCACTCTGGAAATCTCTGGTGTGAGATTTCCTATTGATTTGATTCCGATCGCTATGCGTGAGTTGTGCGTGATTGTGGGCATGGACTGGATGGATGCTTTCGATGCTGAGATTGTTTGCCGTCGCAAACAAGTACGAGTTCGAACCCCAAGCGGGGGAGAACTGCTAGTTCAGGACGACTCGCCCAGGCGGACCTCAACGATATGTTCGGTTGCGAGAGCTCGGAGATACTTACAACGCAGTGGTCAGGGATATTTAGCGTATGTGATAGACACGCGCGTCGACGGAGAGAAGAAGACTGCGGAGGATGTGCCAGTTGTAAGGGAGTTTGCTAATGTATTTCCCGACGATTTACCGGGGATACCTCCCGAGCTACAGGTAGAGTTCTGCATTGACTTGATTCCGGGTGCTGCTCCGGTGGCCAAGGCACCTTATCGCCTGGCTCTACCGGAAATGAAGGAGTTGTACACTCAGTTGCAGGAACTTCTCGAAAAGGAGTTCATCAAGCCGAGTTGTTCACCGTGGGGAGCCCCGATTCTGTTCGTGAAGAAGAAGGACGGGTCCCAACGGATGTGTATAGACTACCGTGAGTTGAATAAGCTTACGGTGAAGAACCATTATCCTCTGTCAAGGATCGATGACTTGTTCGACCAGCTACAGGGAGCCTCGTGGTTCTCCAAGATTGATTTAAGATCGGGGTATCATCAGATTCGGGTGAGGAGTGAGGATACGGAGAAGACGGCATTTCGTACACGTTATGGCCATTATGAGTTTGTGGTGATGCCTTTCGGGCTCACCAATGCACCAGCAGCGTTCATGGACCTCATGAATAGGGTATGTAGCCCGATGCTGGATCGGTCGGTGGTTGTGTTCATCGACAATATTCTCGTATATTCGAAGTCGAAGGAAGAGCACGAGATGCATTTGCGAGAAGTTTTGGAGGTTTTGAGGCGGGAGAAGCTTTATGCTAAGTTCTCCAAGTGTGAGTTCTGGTTACGAGAGGTCCAATTCCTAGGACATGTCGCGAACCAGAATGGTATTATGGTCGATCCGGCCAAGATTACAGCAGTGATGCGGTGGGAGGTGCCGAAGACTCCCACTGAAGTACGGAGTTTTCTTGGGTTAGCAGGGTACTACCGGAGATTTATTCAGGATTTCTCCAAGATTGCGTTACCTATGACCCGATTGACGAAGAAATCTACGGCTTTTAGTTGGGGTGAAGAGCATCAGAGGGCTTTTGAGGAGCTACGCAGGCGTTTGTGCGAGGCTCCGGTGTTGACTTTGCCCGAGGGTATGGAGGATCTGGTAGTGTATTGTGACGCTTCTCACCAGGGATTGGGCGCCGTGCTCATGTAGCGTGGTAAGGTTATAGCTTACGCTTCGAGGCAGTTGAAGCCTCATGAGGCGAACTACCTGACACATGACCTAGAGTTGGGAGCAGTGGTGTTTGCTCTCAAGATTTGGAGGCATTACTTGTATGTCGTCAAGTGTACGATATACACTGACCATAAAAGCCTCAAATACTTGATGGACCAGCAAAACCTCAACATGCGTCAGAGGAGGTACGAAGATGTACCGCGACCTGCGGGGTAATTATTGGTGGCCTGGCATGAAGCGGGATGTCGCCAAGTGTGTAGAGGTATGCTTGACATGTCGGAAAGTCAAGGCTGAGCACCAGCGGCCGCATGGGAAGTTGCAGCCTTTAGAGATTCCGGTGTGGAAATGGGAGCAGATCACGATGGATCTCATTACTAAACTCCCAAGGACTCCACGGGGGAATGATGCTATTTGGGTGATTGTCGATCGTCTGACCAAGAGTGCTCACTTTTTGGCCATCAGGGAGAGCTCCTCGGCGGAGAAGCTCGCAGATATTTTCATGCGAGAGATTGTAGCCAGGCACGGGGTGCCAGTTTCGATTGTCTCTGACAGGGACACCCGTTTTACCTCCCGGTTTTAGGAGAAGTTTCAGGTGGAGATGGGTACGCGGTTGCATTTTAGCACGACCTTTCATCTACAGACTGACGGGCAGAGTGAGCGTACTATTCAGACACTCGAGGACATGCTTCGGGCATGTGCTATTGATTTTGGAGGTAGTTGGGATCAGTACCTTCCTTTGGCGGAGTTTTCCTACAACAACAACTTCCATTCCAGTATTGGCATGCCGCCGTACGAGATGTTATATGGTAGGAAGTGCAGGACGCCCATTTGTTAGGGCGAGGTTGGTCAGCGAGTATTGGGGAGTACTGATATCGTGCTGAAGACGACTGAGATGATACGGATGGTGCGGGACCGTTTAGTTACTGCACATAGTCGGCAGAAGAGCTACGCCGACAAGAGACGATCAGACTTGGAGTTTCAGGTGGGGGATTATGTTTTGCTGAAGGTTTCGCCCTGGAAAGGGGTGATTCGGTTTCGTAAACGGGGGAAGTTGGGACCCCGTTACATTGGACCTTACAAGGTCATTGCTCGAGTGGGAAAGGTAGCTTACCGCTTAGAGTTACCGGACGAGCTGAGCTTGATCCACAACACATTCCATGGGTCTCAGTTGCGGAAGTGTGTGGTGGATGAGTCTGCGTTGATTCCTCTCGAGGATATTCAGATCGACGAGCAGCTTAATTACGTAGAGAAGTCGATCTCCATTGTTGGCAGGAGGACGAGGACCTCGCGTAACAAGGTAATTGGTTTGGTGAAAGTCCAGTGGCAGCACCGAAAGGGTTCCGAGTGGACTTGGGAACCCGAGGTTGAGATCCGAAAGAACTATCCAGAGCTGTTCGCGAATAAAGACTTCGAGGACGAAGTCTAATTCAAGCGGGGGAGAGTTGTAAATCTCGTGTCCCGGTATGGATATTTTTATTTTTTTTAATGTTTTCTTTAAATAAATGTTTAGTAGCGGGATTGACGGGATTGACCAAAATGTTAGATATGGTAAAACTTTAATCATTTTGCAAGGTGTTGGAAAGAGCAGGGACTAAAAGTGCCATTATTGTATAAGTTGCATGGGATCGGCCTTAATACCGACCCCCTCCCCTTCTTCTCGTTTTACTTTCTTCCCACGCAAGTAGCAGCCGAGAAAAACCCTAAGCGCAACCCTAGCCGTTTCCCATCTTGATGCCACCACCGCTGAATCACTCCAGAATCGCCGGCGCCGTCGCCGCTGTCCTTTGCCGGCGAGAGCGTGGTATAACGAGAGAGAGAGAGAGAGAGGAGGAACCGACGAACGGGAAGAGAGAGGAGCAGGAGTCATCGTGTGGTGTTGCGTTGCCATTGACGAGAGGTAAGCTCTCTCATCTCCTTGTTTCTTTCTTTCGTCGTCTTCAACCTCGAAACCGCCGCCGCAGCCATGGCTGCTGGCATGGCGCCGCCGCCGTGCACCACCAGTCGGTGGTTGTCACGTGCATGATCGGTGGTTTAGTCGTGCGTGGGTGTGGGTACGGTCGAGCTGGAATGGTGGGATCGTTCCCTTTAGCCTCATCGATTTGTTTTACCGAAACCACCGTCGCCGCCGCGGCTATGGCTGCCGCCGGCATGTGCCGTCGTGCACCACCAGTTCGGTGGATGTGATAGCGAGTTACGGCTGTTAGGGTAGGCACGAGTGTGTGTGTGGCGAGGTAGGTTGGTGGGAGTATCCATGGGGTCTCGCCGGAGTTTTAGTATCGAACCGCCACCATCACGCCGCCACCGACCGCCACTGCCAGGGGTGGCAGTGGGTAGTGCTGGTGTAATTCAGACTTAGATGCCAAATCCTAAACGGGAAACCTAAACCGTTTTAAATGTTATCATTTTATGTGAATCGCCCGTTTTATCCCTGTTTTGTAAAATCCGTAGAATAATCTAGGAAGCTCGGATTGAGGTGAAACCAGTGTCCAAATCTCACAAATTGTGTTGAGTAGGTTTCTTATGTTTTACAGAAAAATTAATAAAGCCTCTAGCTAGGGCCAAATTAGCAATTAGTACAGACTGGTCCGAAATTCGCAGTTTGGGTAGTCGGTCTTAGAAAATTCGTATAAAATAGTAGGGACCTCGTATGAACGCGTGCGATATGTCCCTGGAAACCTAAGACATAGAAACTTCTATTTATGGAATAATATTTCTGGTTTTATGGGTTTAAGGGGGGCTAAACAGGTCACGAACGGACCTATAGTTTTAGACCAAAAACCGGAAATTGTACGTTTAGACTTGTAGTTGTAATTTCGGGTTGGGGCTACACTTTGACACTTGATAACACTTCTTTAGTTGGAAAGAAGTGAGTTGGAATTGGCGGGTTCGTGTCGCTGTTCGTGGAGTTCTACATTGCTTTCTGAGGTGAGTTCACTCACTGCGTAGGATAGAGATTGTATGCGCATTGCTGTAGTTCGTGTGTGATATCTGTGTTGTTTGTGTGTAGTACTAGGCCGAGTAGTATCTAGTATAAGGTCTTGGGTGTCGTATAAATCTCGGGGAGACTGAGGACTCAGAGAGACCGAGGAGTACGTACACGGGTGTGGTATGAACTCGGGGAGACCGAGGGATGCGTACACGAGCGTTGTATGAATTCGAGGAGACCGAATGGTACATGCATAGGTGTTCTTGCATGAGTGTGCTTGTGTTATTAAATTGCTTGTGTTGGTTGTTATATCTATCTGCTGATAGGGGTTGTGTCGATATGATTGATATTGTACGTATGTGTTTGAATTCACTAAGCTTCGTGCTTACTCTTCCCCTACAAATTACTGTTTCAGGTACGAGTGGCAGCAAGGCGTGACGGTACACACTGGCGCGTTGTGGAGACTTTTATCATTTTTGCTTGGAGACATTATGTTTATACTATTCACATTTTTCAGCTGTGTTAATTGATTCGGTTATTTAACTTAACGAGATTTGGATAAACGTTTGATTGGATTCAAATACTTATGGTTTTATTTAATAAAATGGTATTTTTAAAAGTTCAAATTTATTGTAATTTTTGGGACGTTACAAGTTGGTATCAGAGCCGGGAACCGGACTGGTGTGCTAGCGAGGACGCTGGGCTCCCAAGAGGGGTGGATTGTAAGATCCCACATTGGTTGGGGAGGGGAACAAAGGTTGCCTTATAAGAGGAACTTGATACCTCCCCTATCAGACGCGTTTTAAAACCGTGAGTCTGGGTGTGTGGACAAAGCGGACAATATTTGGTACGGTTGGCCTGGGATGTTACAAAGTGAGCAAGAGCAAGATAGGGAACAGATGCAGCTAGAGACAGTGCAAGTGCCACTTGTAGCAGTTAGATTATTCTCAGTTGTGTATAGGTTGTTTCCGCCAACCTTAGTTTATGATTAATGTAACGAAATGTTGGGACACAGTTTTATTGTAAAGAGTATGATTTATTGCTATGTTTGTCCTGTGGTTTTTGGGATGTTACAAATGGTATCAGAGCCATAGTTTAAGGGATTTAGGTGACCGGACGGGCCTAAACTTAAACTTGGGAGTAGAAAATCACAACTGAGAATCAGGAAATACGTTAAGAGGGCACTAATGTAGACACAGGAAATGCGTTAGGAGGACACTATTTTGGAGATAGGGCTAATAGGGTACTGAGGACTGTCATGTAAGGTAAGTTTGAGATTTCACCTGGCTAGTGTAATTGCAAACTTACAGGTACATGTATGTGCTTAACCTACCTTATTAACCTACCTAGTGTTTATGTCGTGTTCCAGTACGTTAGAATGTCAACGAGATCCCTGAGGGGTAGACTGAGACCCCTTGTTGGGGAAGTTTCTTGAGAGGTCACTAGTGATGTGATGTATGTATACACTGTAGAGAAGGAATGTTGTAAAGAATGTTATGAGTCGTCTAGAGGTAGCTCTTCGTGGATTCAGAGAGGACGAATGGTTGAGTTTGGGTAGGGCTCCCGTTTCGAGAGAGTCTCAGTTCTAGAAATCTTGAAAGTGTCATTGGAGCTCTGAATTTTTTTTAATCAAGCTTTTCAATGGCAGGGTAAATGAAATAAGATACCTATAGTAAAATGAAAGCTTGTAGAAGTAGAAAGAGAGATAGTTGATCAAAACCAAAAATCGTATGAAATGGTTGAGTAAGTGAGATGTGGAACACAAATTCAGCAAGTTATTGCATGGTCGGGAGGGCGACCAGTGGTCGAAGGTAAAGTGTCAAGGATAAGTTGCGTGAGTACAGTGGTTGACCCTGTTAGAGTGAGTAGCCTTCAATTGCAAGTAGAGTCTCATGCATGGAGTTTTTTTGTGTAACATGAAATTTTCACGATTTAAAGTAAATACGTAAATGTCAATTTTGAACAAAATGAGTCAGCTTGTGCGAGTGTATGTTTAAAATATTGTTTCGTGGGGGAGGTAAATACGGAGGGAGGGAGCAGGCACACGGGCGACATCAATCAATCAAGTACTAGTACAGAATTGTAACGTCTGTCTGCACATTGGAAGTTGGGACTCAAATAATTGCTTGTTTTGGTTACATTGCACATTGAAATTTTGAGCTTAACGATTTGCAAATATCCCACTCTTTTCATGATAAGTCAAATTTGTTGCAAAAAGGTCAAGGAAACGTTTTGTTGATCCAAACCCTCGGTGATTTGATAATGACCCTCTCTTATATACTTAGTGAAAATTGTAAGTAATCAATATGTATCAGAGTTTCACTATCGCTGATAAGTACTAAGATCTTACAGTACCGCTGATAGGAACTCTCGCTCTTTAAATTAAACATTCAGCGAAACTGTTCACCATTAATGTTGAGTCTGTTCAGTCATTATGATGATCGCTGATAAGTTAGTTGTTTACTTATGATCCCTGAAGACAAGTTTCACGTCAACAAAGGTTCTACGCTGAAGTCGAAGATCAAGCTCAAGAACCAGCGACAAGTCTCCTAATGAACTGATGCGGATCAGCGAAGACTCAGATTTGTCCACTCAACGTGAAGTATCAAGTACAAGACTTCAGCTATCGCTGAACTTTATCATTCGCTGAATAGAAAATGATAATCACTGAATCAACGAAAACTGATCATGAAGTCCTCCGTACAAAGTACTTTTGTCTCAACCTCCCTTGCACGACTCCGTACGAAATGTCAGAAAAGAACCTCCGACTGTCTGAAATCGTACAACCACTCTGATACTACACTGTTCATCCATGCGGCTACTAAGGTTGTCAACCAAGGTCAATGACATGCAACCAACCAGCTGATGACACGTGTAAAGTGTATACTGACTTGCATTAAATGCATGCAGTATATAAAGAGATGAACCCACTTCATTTGAAGTAACTTTCTAACTCTGGACAAGTTCAATCTCTTATCTCAAGATAGGTTATTATTAGTAATTTCCTTATCTCTGTTGATCCAAACCCTCAGTGATTTGATAATGACCCTCTCTTAAATACTTAGTGAAAATTGTAAGTAAACAATATGTATCAGAGTTTCTCTATAGCTGATAAGTACTAAGATCTTCCAGTACCGCTGATAGGAACTCTCGCTCTTTAAGTTAAACATTCAGCGAAACTGTTCACCATAAATGCTATGAGTCTGTTCAGTCATTATGATGATCGCTGATAAGTTAGTTGTTTACTTATGATCCCTGAAGACAAGTTTCACGTCAACAAAGGTTCTACGCTGAAGTCGAAGATCAAGCTCAAGAACCAGCGACAAGTCTCCTAATGAACTGATGCGGATCAACGAAGACTCAGATTTGTCCACTCAACGTGAAGTATCAAGTACAAGACTTCAGCTATCGCTGAACTCTATCATTCGCTGATATGAAATGATAGATCGCTGAATCAACGAAAGCTGATCATGAAGTCCTCCGTACAAAATACTTTTGTCTTATCCACCCTTGCACGACTCCATACGAAATGTCAGAAAAGAACCTCCGAAAATCTGAAATCGTACAACCACTCTGATACTACACTGTTCATCCATACGGCTACTAAGGTTGTCAACAAAGGTCAATGACATGCAACCAACCAGCTGATGACACGTGTAAAGTATATACTGACTTGCATTAAATGCATGCAGCATATAAAGAGATGAACTCACTTCATTTGAAGTAACTTGCTAACTCTGGACAAGTTCAATCTCTTATCTTCAGATAGGTTATTATTAGTAATTTCCTTATCTCTCTTAGTGCAAGAAACCTTAGTGTTCCAACTTGTTTAGATTTAGGTTTATCCTTAATCTTGTTTCCGCAACAAGCTGTAAATTGTTAATGATTTATCAATAAACAATTTAGAAAAGTAAAATCTGTGTGTTTGTATTCAACCCCCCCCCCCCCCTTCTACAAACTTGTATAGGCCTTCGGGACCAACAAGTGGTATCAGAGCGGATTTGTTTAATCTCATAAACAAGATCTAATCTAAGATATTTCTCTTCCTTGCTATTATCTGAAAATGGCCACCAACACAAACACAAATTATATAGACAATGGTTCTCTTGCAAAACCCCCTAGATTTTCCAGAGACAACTTCAACTTATCGAAAAATAGGATGGCACTCTTCTTAGAAGGTGTAGACCCCACTATGCCTTACTATCTTGAAAACGGCCCATACATCCCTGTAACAATTGATCCTTCAGTTCCAGCCACTGCAAATAGACCTGCTATTCCAGAAAGGCTGATTCCTAAGGAAATACACATGTGGACCGACGAAGATAAGAAGAAAGTGGCTATAGATACAAAAGCCAGATCCATACTATCCATGGCCCTTCCTGACGAAGTCTACCATTCCGTCATGAACCTGAAAACATCAAAAGCCATGTGGGACACAATATGTGTTCAGTATGAAGGAACGTCTGAAGTCCAGGACTCAAGAAAGATCAACCTGGTAAGACAATACGAAAGCTTCATTTCTGGTAAGAATGAAACTCTCTCTGAAGTTCACCAACGTTTTAATTGTTTAATTATAGATTTGAAAACTGTTGGTAAGGAATATTCTAACTTTGAGGTGCTGACAAAGTTTCTAGAATGTTTACCTGAAAGCTGGGACAATTATTCTATGTGTCTCAAGCTGTCAAAGGATCTAAAATCAATGACCCTTGCTACCTTATATGGCACGTTGCTGAATCATGAGCAATCAAGCCATCTTAAGAAGAATCTTGTAAAAGATTCCAAAAGCACCCCTGTTGCTTTAATCTCAGAGGAACCTTCTACTCAGCGACCCTCGGTCACTATCACTGAGTTAGAGAGTAACTCTGAAAGGTCATCAGATTCTGATTTTTCAGATGAAGAATCTTTGGCTCTCCTAACTAAGAAGTTCAGGAGATTTACCAAGAAGAAAATGTTTAGAAAGAACAAATCTCTTTCCATAACTGACAAGCCTAAATCATCAGTTTTTGTTGATAAGGCTACTGCTACTTGTTTTAACTGCGAAAAAGTAGGACATTTTGCTAACGAGTGCAGGTCTAAGAAAGTTTCTAGACCCTCAGCTTTTACAAAGAAATCCTTTGTTCCAAGGAATAAAGATGACAAATACTCAAAGCTGAAAGAAAAATATGCGAAGCTGAAAAGCTTTAAGAAGAAAGGCAAAGGCCTGATGGCTGACTATGATTGGGCTGCTTCTGATGAAGAAGCATCATCATCTGACTCTGAAGATGATGAAGCAAATCAATGTCTCATGGCTAAGATTGAAGAAGAAGAAGAAAGTTCAGACATTCCCTCCACTTCAACATCTGCCATTCAGGTATCACCTTCTTTCTTTACCAATATTGCAAATATTGATGAAGCTGATAGTCTCCGTAAGATCGATCTCTTGACTAGAAGTTTATACGAAGCCATGAACGGCAAAACTGTGGTTGAAAACCAAAATCTTGATCTCGCTGAAAAGCTTAAAAACTGCCACCTTCAAATAGAAAAGCTTTCTAAAATTGAAGAAGATTTTAAAGATCAAGTATATTTAAATCAGCTAGTCAAAATCGAACGAGCAGAAGCTATCGCTGCATTAAAGGCTGAAAAAGCTATTGTTGAAGGATGGTGTAATTCTTCAACAAAGATCACTGAGATAATAAAGTCTCAAATTCCACTGAGTGATAAACGTGGTTTGGGTTACAAATATGAAACTTCAAAACCAACCACTGAGCTTTCAATGCTTAAATTTGGAACGTTCGTATCCTCAGTCGCTGATACTTCATCTTCTCAGTGCTCCTCGTCCATTACACCAATCCCTGAGGAAACTCCTACCTCCTCAAAAGGCAAGGAGAAAATGGTTTATTCAAAACCTACCTCTGTCTGTAAAGACAAAGGTAAAGGAATTGTTATTTACCAGAATCCTCAGAAGGGTACCTTAGTACCAAAACTGAATGCTTCTAAAGCTTCAGTGGCTCATCCCTCTGGATCAAGGAAGCAGATATCTGGATTTATTCAGCGATCTACTCCTAGACTCAGATTGGATGTCCTTGGTAAGAAATCTGAAGAACTGAATGTTCGTCCCATTTCTAAAGCAAATAGCTTACTTGGTGCTGGTACTTCTAATTCTAAATTAAAAGCTCAGCATACAAATGGTCATAGAACTACTTTCAGCTATAGGAAATGTTATCACTGTGGACTCACTGATCATATTGCTAGTAAGTGCCCCACAGCCACCAAAGCTGAAAATATAGCTAAGGTGAAGATTGCCCCAAGGCAAAGAAGACCAACCCTGGTGCAAATCAGGTCAAGGTGAATTCTACCACTGAGGTTAAAAAATTAACCAAAGTGAAGAAAGACAAAGCTGAATCTTCAAATGCTGCGAAGACTGCTGAACCTTCCATTCCAACTACTTCCACTGACAAACGTGTATACATGGTTAAGTGGGTACCCAAGAAAAACTAATCTTCCTTTGTATTACAGGTTAAGAAGGGTATCTGGTATCTCGATAGCGGATGCTCTAGACACATGACTGGTAAGAAAAGCCTGCTCGCTGAATACAAGGAAGAGAAGGGTCCCTCTGTGACTTTCGGTGGAAATGGAAAAGGACATACCCGAGGGTTTGGTGTACTTTCAAATGGTACAACCTCCTTCAGAAGAGTCGCATATGTTGAAGGGCTAAAGCATAATCTTCTAAGCATCAGTCAGCTTTGCGACATGGATAACAAAGTAATCTTTACTAAGGAATCCTGCTTTGTCTCTGACAAAAAGGAGAAGATAGCTCTCAGCGGTTATCGTTTGGAAAATGTTTATGTAATAAACATGGACTCAACAACCACTGAGAACTCCTGTTTCTTCTCAAAGGCCTCATCTGATGTCAACTGGCTATGGCATAAGAGGCTATCTCATCTAAATTTCAAGACACTGAACACTCTTTCTTCAAAAGAGTTAGTCACTGGTCTACCTCAGCATTCATACGCCAAAGAGTCGTTATGTTCAGCGTGTGAAAAAGGGAAGCAGACCAAAGCAAGCTTTAAATCAAAGCAAGTATCCTCAGTGTCATCTCCTCTACAACTACTCCATATGGATTTGTTTGGCCCTGTTAACAAACAATCCATCGCCGAAAAGAAATATACGCTGGTTATAGTTGATGAATTCTCTCGCTTCACTTGGGTAATGTTTCTCCGTTCTAAGAGTGACACCCCTGAAGAACTCATCACCTTTATTCGGAAGATGGAAACCCTGAACAATCTGACCGTTCGCTCAATAAGGAGTGATCATGGAACTGAATTCAAAAACAGTTCTCTTGATTCCTTCTTTGAGAGTAAGGGTATTTCTCACAACTTTTCTTCAGTGAGAACACCGCAACAAAATGGAGTCGCTGAAAGAAGAAATAGAACAATTACTGAAGATGCACATTCAATGCTCAGCGATTCTCACCTGCCTACTCAGTTTTGGGCAGAAGCTGTCAACACTGCTTGTTTTACGCAAAACAGGTCGCTGATAGTCAAAAGATTCAATAAAACAGCCTATGAACTTTTTCATGGGAGAAAGCCCTCAATCAGCTTTCTTCACATCTTTGGATGTCAGTGTTTCATACTGAACAATAGAGATGCTCTTGGAAAGTTCGATCCTAAGGCTGATGATGGAATCTTTCTTGGATACTCCTCAGTTTCCAAAGCCTTCAGAGTCTTCAATCGAAGAAGACAAACTGTGGAAGAAACTATTCACGTCACGTTTGACGAATCTCGTTCAGCGAACTCTAAACTGAACGCTGATACAGAAGAACTGAATCAATGGATATTTTCTCATCTTGGTGATTCAGAAGATTTTCCCACTCCTCATGCTCAACCAGTAGAGGATGATAGTCCCACTATCATTCCAAACATGCAGAATAGTGAAGCTGAAACATCATGGGTCTCAGCTGTTCCTATAAACACTATACATGCAGTTGATCCAAATGTCTCAGACCTTCCATCTACTTGTCAGCAATCAGTGAATATAATGACAACTGCATCAATTCCTCTCTTGGCTAATACTCCCGACGTCGCTGAAGCTTCATCTTCAGCTCCTCAAGTTCAAGTTGAGTCAGCGTCTCACGTTCCGGCTCAGCGATGGACTATAAATCACCCAATTGATCAAATTCTTGGTGATCCAAACGCTGGGATTCAGACTCGACGAAGTGCAGGTAATATTTGTTTATTTGTAAATTTTATTTCACTAACTGAACCAAAGAAAGTAGATGATGCCCTCAAAGATCCAAACTGGGTCAGCGCCATGCAAGAAGAGCTGACTGAATTTGAAAGAAACAAAGTTTGGAAACTTGTTCGAAGCCAACTGACAAAACTGTGATAGGCACTAAATGGGTCTATCGAAACAAGTTGGACGAACATGGTACTGTAACCCGCAACAAAGCTCGTCTTGTTGCTCAGGGATACAGACAAGAGGAAGGCATAGATTATGACGAAACATTTGCTCCTGTAGCAAGACTTGAATCTATTCGTCTATTCTTAGCATATGCTGTACACAAGAACTTCAAAGTACATCAGATGGATGTCAAGTCAGCGTTTCTAAATGGAAAGCTGAATGAAGAAGTGTATGTGGAACAACCTCCAGGATTCTCAGATCCTAAGCGTCCAGATTATGTTTATAAACTGGATAAGGCACTTTATGGCTTGAAGCAAGCTCCACGTGCATGGTATGACACTCTTTCCACTTATCTCCATATTGAAAAATTTGAGAGAGGTAAGATTGACAAAACGCTTTTTTTTAGAAAAGTGAAAGGTCATATCATTCTAGTTCAAATATATGTTGATGACATTATATTTGGTTCTACTAACCCTGAGCTTTGTACTCGTTTCGCTGATAGAATGAAAGATGAGTATAAAATGAGCATGATGGGTGAACTAACATATTTCCTTGGTCTTAAGATTAAGCAAACTGAAAAAGGAACTTTCATTAATCAGGGAAAATATGTTAAAGATATGCTGAAGAAATTCGACTTAACTGAAAGTTCAGCTATGAAAACCCCTATGGCACCACCGCTGACACTTGATAAGGACACAAAGGGTGTTCCTGTCAATGTTACGCTGTACCGTGGGATGATCGGCTCACTATTGTATCTTACAGCTAGCCGACCCGATATTATGTTTGCAACATGCTTGTATGCACGATATCAAGCTGAACCTAAGATATCTCATATGAAAGCTGTAAAGCGAATCTTTCGATATCTTAAGGGTACAGCGAATCTAGGTCTTTGGTATCCCAAAGATTCAGGATTTGATCTAACCGCCTATTCAGATAGTGATTTTGCAGGTTGCAAAATGGATAGGAAAAGCACCACAGGAGGATGTCAGCTCCTAGGTGGAAAGCTGGTAAGTTGGACAAGTAAAAAGCAAAATTCAGTGTCCACCTCCACAGCTGAAGCTGAATATGTAGCTGCTGGAAGCTGTTGTTCTCAAGTCTTGTGGATGAGAAATCAGCTACTAGACTATGATCTTCAGCTCTCCAAAATTCCAATCTATTGCGACATCACAAGTGCCATCGCTATAGCAAACAATCCAGTACTACATTCAAAGACCAAACATATAGAAATCAGATATCATTTTATCAGAGATCATGTGATGAATGGTGATATAGAACTTCATTTTATCCCAACTGATTATCAGTTAGCTGACTTATTTACCAAACCTCTTGATGAGACAAGATTCAACTTTCTCATTAGCGAGCTTGGAATGCAACTTTGAAGGATAAAATCTTCAGCGGTTCACATTAATCAGCGTAAGGATAAAATCAACTTGTATAACCCATTCTATCATCTTCTCTCTGAATAAACTTGATTCACTGATATCAAGGTATGTTTACTCTCTCTGACAATCGCATGAAAATGCAAGATTTCAAAACAAAATGCATCGCTGGAAATCTCTTCCTTAACAGCGATATTTTGAAATTTCTTAAAACCTTCACTTAATATTTTCATTCAGTACTTCATGTTTTCAAAAGTATCTCTGAGTTTTTCAAAACCTCAGAGACAACCAAGAATATGAAAGGACAGTTGTGACGTCATTGCAACGGATAAACCCCGGCACGTTTTCTCTTCCTGACACACGTTTGCACGTCTCGTTCAAACTTCCAATCAAATGCAAACACGTGTCCGTGTCATGCTGAAAATCTTTTCCCGCTCAAGATTTTCTCTTTCTAAAATCTCTATATAAACAAACTCCTTGTTTATATTTTTCTTTTACGCAATCAATCTTCCTCCGCAAGAAAGAATTCACTGTTGCATTTGTGATTTCAAAATCTTCAAGAACTGTTCATCATCTTCCTCATCAAACATCAAGGTTAATATGTTCTTTTTTTATTACCGAATGCGTATAACTTGTTTCCGATCTTCTCATTGTTTTAACAAGATCAAACAAAAGAACTTCGTAAAATGAAATCATTTTCTTTCGTGGTTTTATGAACACAACCATTTCATGGTTGTTCTTCAAGTTTAAATGCAAAATCTTAAACTTGTTCTTCATTCGTTTCCAGAATCTATTTCTTCTTAGAAAACTGGAAAACAAGAAAATGGGTTTTACATTTCGTTTCAAAAATCAAGAAAAACCCTAATCTTCATTAAGACATTTGTGTCTGAATGAAATGGATAAAATTCGAAACATCTTATTGGAAATTCTTTCCACATTAAGATCATTCTTATTTGTTAACATCTTTGGTTGAACTGTTAAATACAAAGAAATGACCTCGTCTGACATTCCTGCTACCGCTGAGAACATCTCCGCTGAGTCTGAGGAAGTGGAAATCCTCAAGGCTCCACAAGTCAAGTTTGAACTTGACAAACTAGATTGGACTAAGGTGAACAACCTCTCTGCGCTTCTCGAGTTTCCTCCTCGAAAGCAAGTCACACATCTAGATGATGCTGTGAAATTTCTGAAGAATTGTTGCATCTCCACAACCCTGACCATAACACCTCCTGCACATCAGCTTTTGCTCTCACAATTCTGGTAATCAGCGAGACACACTCAATTACCTTCAGCCAAAGACCCCTCTAAAATAATAGATTGCATCCTCTGCGATATCGAATATGGCACCATAAAGATCACCCCAGCCATTATTCGCAAAGCTCTCAGCCTTCCCATCGCTACCAAGGAAAAACCTTTTGTTCCCCTCCCTGACCCCAAGAAAAATTCAGACAGGGAAGCCATCATTGCATTCTTCGATGCAATGGGCTATGTATGGGAAATAGGCAGAGACATGAAGCCCGAGAAGAAGCTGACGATCATCAAGAAATCGAAAATGCCCAGCGAGATGAATTTCATCTTCGCTCATCTGATAAGCTGCATGACTGCAAAGAGTGGCTCCTCCGACCAAGCCGCTAAACCTCAGCAAGCAATGGGTTATGCACTGCTGAAAGGTCTCAACATAGACTGGGCATCGATCATCTATGATGACCTGGTTCTACGAGTGGACACCGTCGCTGACAGACCACCATGGGTTCCTTACCCACGTTTCATCAGCTCCATCTTCCAATGTGGCCTGAAGGAAACCTACCCAACTAATGGTGACCTGAAACTTTCTCAGGTCGGTCCAAAGATACTCGACTTTAAACCAACCGTAAATGAGGTACGTCTTTCTACACTCTTAACTCTTCTTAACCCTCACACTTCTTCTACTTCTGCAACTCCTTCAGTGGACAAACCCACCGCTGATACCCCAGTTTCTACTTCCATTCCTCTTAAAAGGAAACACTCTCACACCCCACTTGATTCTAAAAGGATCAAGAAAACAAAGGAGCAACCCCAGCAATCTCATGCTGAAGACTCCTCAGCTCTTTCTGCAGAGCTGAAGGAACGTTCAGTGGTACGCTCTGCCACACCTGAACAAGCCATCCCTTCAATCCCAATCTCAGCGTTTCCAAACGTTGAGATTACAGACTTGGAAACTTCCCAACCTCCCTCAGTCTCTCAAAAGACTGATGAAGTGTTTCTCAGCGATTCCAACGCTGAACTCAGAACCCAACCTCCAATCTTATCCTTCGCTTCTCCCTCCACTCATTTGGTCTCTCCTCCAGTTATCACTGAAGATGCCATCATTTCTACGGAAGCTAAAGCTGATAATCCAGAAATGATGAAGACAAGACCTGCAGACCAATCCATGGGTACTTTTGAAGATGACATGGAACTTTTTTCAGGAACTCGTAATTTCGATGATTTCACAAATCCTCCTGCAGGTAATCAACAACCCATAAACACTGTGACTAAACCCCAAACTTCTGAGCTTTCCTCTGTTCACAAGTTTTTATATGTTACAGGTCCTAATTTGGGAGATATCAACGCCTCTCTGAAGTCCGTGGAAACAAAGTTGACATGTCTCACCACTACTCTCTCCAATAACTCTTCAGCTGTAACAAACGCTGGAGAGAATCTGAACAAGTTGACAACGGTGGTGGAGAAAAAGGCTTCCACAGATGACATGAAGCAACTTAATAAAACTCTCAGCGACTTCGCCAAGGTGCTCGCTGATATCTACACAGACTACACTTCTCTCAAAAGCTCAGTTTCGTCCATGTCCAGCGAATTTACAACGCTGAAGACATCGGTTGGAACACTAGAGGGAGATATGTCTGCTGTGAAGACAAATGTCAACACTCTAACGACTGACGTTGGTTCGATGAAGACTATGATCGAACAGCTGCTGCACAAGGTGAATACTCCTGCTCCTGCCCCTGTCCCTGAACCTGATAATTTTACAGCGACAGATCGCATTGAGCTCGGGAAGATCAATCCTGCTATTTCTGGCCTTGAAGACAGATTAGCAAAGATTGAAGCTTGTGTAGGTCTCTCTGGCCAAGAAGACAGAGAACCTACCAACGCTGCTGAATCTACCCATTCCTCCCCCAGTCATCATGAAAAAGAGGGGCAGAAGAGCGCTGAAAACACTTCCAAGAGCGCTGAAGACCTTTCCCATGATGAATCTATCAGGGGAGAGAAGAACGAAGACCTCACCTTCACTGAAGAGGGTGAGAAGACTATTGAAGCTGAAGCAACCGCTGGACCTCAGGGAGATGAAAACCCTGAGGTAACCGAGAAGCTCGCCTCTGTATCTGAGGGGGAGCAACTCGAAGAAGACGCTGAAGAATCCAAAGCAGAAGATGATGAAGCCGCCGACATTCCTGATGATGAACCATCTTCTTCTCCAAAGAATGATGATGATGACGAAGATGACGATGACTTCTTTATCGTCAAACCTGTTCCGAAGATCAAAGCTCTTAAGGGAATCTCGATAAATGAACCTTCAGGGGAGCGGACGAAGACAAAGCCCTCAGCCTCTGGAGCTGAGAAAGGCAAAGGCAAAAGCGTCGCTGAAGATGAAAATCTGATGATCTTGCTTGAAAAGCCGGTTTGTCAGGTACACTAAACATCTCTTACTCCATCCCTCCTCTATCATACACTATCAGTTCCTTTACCCAAGCCTATACACTTGAACCAATTCTCTCTATCTGATTCTACCCAAGTTCTTACTCGTAAGATCGCTGTGTTTCAGCTAGTCCTCTCCCCTGTTTGAGGATATCGCTGAAGGCTCCACAACTGCGACTTCACAAATAATACCAGCTGCCGCTGAAGAAATAATCCCAGTCTTGGATTTGATCTCTGAGACTGATGAACCTGAAGAACAGACTCTCTCACACAGACACAGACCTTCCTTAGATCCTCAAAAGCTAAGAGAAGAATAACAGAAGAAAAGAGAGGAAATAATAAAGCGATTCGAGGATCAGCGAATCATTCTAAGGCGTGATCAACTGCCTTCAGTTCCTCCAAAGTTCAGAATTTCAAAAGCTGAATACAAGAAACACCTCAGAACTGAACGCCTCATCGCTGAAAGAAAGGAAGCTGAAGAAAAAAGACAGAGAATACGCCATCAAGCTTACTCAAGAATCTGTCAAAGACCCCAAGCTGAAACGTGTTCCCATTCAAGTTCAACGAAAGCTTTGGGAAGAAGCCCAGAAGATCGTGGAAAAGAAAACTGAAGTTTCTCAGACCACCCTGATTTGGTGTAAAGAGAAAATACACTTCAGATATCGTCCAACGAAGATCAACAAGGTATTCATCTCTGGAAGAACCTCTATCGGAGTACCTATTGTTGACATCAAACTTTTCAGAGAAGATGGCCAAACTGAAACCTTTCGCGCTGACACTGTAAAAAGGTATGGTCTCTCTGAATGGCTGGAGATGAGGTTAGCTATCCAAAAATCACAATCTAAGTACAAGGATCATTTCGAAAAGCTGATAAACAGACAGATCGATTTGATATCTTCTTGTGTGGACATTCCTCCTCTTCCTGATCTTAAGCTAAAAAGAAAAAGGGCCTCTCCAAAGAAGAAACGTCAAGATTCAAACTCAGGTCATGTCATACGAAATGAAACAGGAATTGGTTTCTCTCGCGCTGAAGTACTTGGTCCTGACCCTGATCTATCTGCCCTTGACATTTCTTTGCCACCATGTGAACTTTTCGTCCCTGGTAAAGTCATCAGTAATCCTTATGGAATATTCTTTCTCGACTACGACGGACGTAAATGTTTTCAACGGATCGCTGAGCTTCCAATCACTCCAATCGAACAGCTCAGAGATCTCATCTACTGGTGTGACTTCAGAAAAGACATTCAGGCACGACACCTAAAACCTTTAATTTTTGAAGAAGCGCTGAACAAATGAAAGCGAGGTGTAACGGTTCCTGACTGGATGATCCCCACTGAAAAGACCCTTGATGAACTTCTCATTAAGGAAGAACCTTTATAAGCTGATATGATCGCCTTTTCTCTATTGTATCAGTTATTCTTCTGTACTTGTAATTTATTTCGCTCGTACTTACAATCTTTTCATTTTTCTTTGTATCGTGATTCAAAGTTTTAAAGAAAGATTTCAGCGAATGTACTTTACTCCATCAGTACTGAAAAGATCCCAGAAAACAGTAAAAGGGACAAATATTTTATGAGTTCTTTTTATCCTTATGTTTTTCATTAAATAGCAATTTTCTCTGTTGCTATGTCATAATCAAATAGGGGGGGATTGTTGATCCAAACCCTCAGTGATTTGATAATGACCCTCTCTTAAATACTTAGTGAAAATTGTAAGTAAACAATATGTATCAGAGTTTCACTATAGCTGATAAGTACTAAGATCTTCCAGTACCGCTGATAGGAACTCTCGTTCTTTAAGTTAAACATTCAGCGAAACAGTTCACCATAAATGCTCTGAGTCTGTTCAGTCATTATGATGATCGCTGATAAGTTAGTTGTTTACTTATGATCCCTGAAGACAAGTTTCACGTCAACAAAGGTTCTACGCTGAAGTCGAAGATCAAGCTCAAGAACCAGCGACAAGTCTCCTAATGAACTGATGCGGATCAGCGAAGACTCAGATTTGTCCACTCAACGTGAAGTATCAAGTACAAGACTTCAGCTATCGTTGAACTCTATCATTCGCTGATATGAAATGATAGATCGCTGAATCAACCAAAGCTGATCATGAAGTCCTCCGTACAAAATACTTTTGTCTTATCCACCCTTGCACGACTCCGTACGAAATGTCAGAAAAGAACCTCCGAAAATCTGAAATCGTACAACCACTCTGATACTACACTGTTCATCCATACGGCTACTAAGGTTGTCAACAAAGGTCAATGACATGCAACCAACCAGCTGATGACATGTGTAAAGTATATACTGACTTGCATTAAATGCATGCAGCATATAAAAAGATGAACTCACTTCATTTGAAGTAACTTGCTAACTCTGGACAAGTTCAATCTCTTATCTCCAGATAGGTTATTATTAGTAATTTCCTTATCTCTCTTAGTGCAAGAAACCTTAGTGTTCCAACTTGTTTAGATTTAGGTTTATCCTTAATCTTGTTTCCACAACAAGCTGTAAATTGTTAATGATTTATCAATAAACAATTTAGAAAAGTAAAATCTGTGTGTTTGTATTCAACCCCCCCCCCCCTTTACAAACTTGTATAGGCCTTCGGGACCAACAATCTCTCTTAGTGCAAGAAACCTTAGTGTTCCAACTTGTTTAGATTTAGGTTTATCCTTAATCTTGTTTCCGCAACAAGCTGTAAATTGTTAATGATTTATCAATAAACAATTTAGAAAAGTAAAATCTGTGTGTTTGTATTCAACCCCCCCCCCCCCCCCCCCTTCTACAAACTTGTATAGGCCTTCGGGACCAACAAGTGGTATCAGAGCGGATTTGTTTAATCTCATAAACAAGATATAATCTAAGATATTTCTCTTCCTTGCTATTATCTGAAAATGGACACCAACACAAACACAAATTATATAGACAATGGTTCTCTTGCTAAACCCCCTAGATTTTCCAAAGATAACTTCAACTTATGGAAAAATAGGATGACACTCTTCTTAGAAGGTGTAGACCCTATTATGCCTTACTATTTAGAGAATGGTCCATTCATTCCTGTAAGAATTGATGCTGCTGTTCCAGCCGCTGAGAATAGACCTGCTATTCCAGAAAGGCTGGTACCTAAGGAAATCTTTCAATGGACTGACGAAGATAAGAAGAAAGTGGCTATAGATACAAAAGCCAGATCCATACTATCCATTGCTCTTCCTGACGAAGTCTACCATTCCGTCATGAATCTGAAAACATCAAAAGCCATGTGGGACATAATATGTGTTCAGTATGAAGGAACGTCTGAAGTCCAGGATTCAAGAAAGATCAACCTGGTAAGACAATACGAAAGCTTCATTTCTGGTAAGAATGAATCTCTCTCTGAAGTTCACCAACGTTTTAATTGTTTAATTATAGATCTGAAAACTGTTGGTAAGGAATATTCTAACTTTGAAGTACTGACAAAGTTTCTAGAATGTTTACCTGAAAGCTGGGACAATTATACTATGTGTCTCAAGCTATCAAAGGATCTAAAATCAATGACCCTTTCAACCTTATATGGCACGTTGCTGAATCATGAGCAATCGAGCCATCTTAAGAAGAATCTTGTAAAAGATTCCAAAAGCACCCATGTTGCTTTAATCTCAGAGGAACCTTCTACTCAGCGACCCTCGGTCACTATCACTGAGTTAGAAACTAACTCTGAAAGGTCATCAGATTCTGATTATTCAGATAATGATGAATCTTTGGCTCTCCTAACTAAGAAGTTCAGGAGATTTACCAAAAAGAAATGTTTAGAAAGAACAAACCTCTTTCCATAACTGACAAGCCTAGATCATCAGCTTTTGTTGATAAGGCTACTGCTACTTGTTTTAACTACGAAAAGACAGGACATTTCGCTAACGAGTGCAGGTCTAAGAAAGTTTCTAGACCCTCAACTTTTACAAAGAAACCCTTTGTTCCAAGGAATAAAGATGACAAATATTCAAAGCTGAAAGAAAAATATGCAAAGCTGAAAAGCTTTAAGAAGAAGAATAAAGGCCTGATGGCTGACTATGATTGGGCTGCTTCTGATGAAGAAGCATCATCATCTGACTCTGAAGATGATGAAGCAAATCTATGTCTTATGGCCAAGATTGAAAAAGAGGAAGAAAGTTCAGACATTCCCTCCACTTCAACATCTGCTATTCAGTTATCACCTTCTTTCTTTACCAATATTGCAAATATTGATGAAGCTGATAGTCTCCGTAAGATCGATCTCTTGACTAGAAGTTTATACGAAGCCATGAACGGCAAAACTGTGGTTGAAAACCAAAATCTTGATCTCGCTGAAAAGCTTAAAAACTGCCACCTTCAAATAGAAAAGCTTTCTAAAATTGAAGAAGATTTTAAAGATCAAGTATATTTAAATCAGCTAGTCAAAATCGAACGAGCAGAAGCTATCGCTGCATTAAAAGCTGAAAAAGCTACTGTTGAAGGATGGTGTAACTCTTCAACAAAGATCACTGAGATAATAAAGTCTCAGATTCCCCTGAGTGATAAACGTGGTTTGGGTTACAAATATGAAACTCCAAAACCAACCACTGAGCGTTCAATGCTTAAATTTGGAACGTTCGTATCCTCAGTCGCTGATACTTCATATTCTCAGTGCTCCTCGTCCATTACACCAATCCCTGAGGAAACTCCTACCTCAAAAGGCAAGGAGAAAATGGTTTATTCAAAACCTACCTCTGTCTCTAAAGACAAAGGTAAAGGAATTGTTATTTACCAGAATCCTCAGAAGGGTACCTTAGTACCAAAGATGAATGCTTCTAAAGCCTCAGCGACACATCCCTCTGGATCAAGGAAACAGATCTCTGGATTTATTCAGCGATCTACTCCTAGACTCAGATTGGATGTCCTTGGTAAGAAATCTAAAGAATTGAATGTTCGTCCCATTTCTAAAGCCAATAGTTTACTTGGTGCTGGAACTTCTAATTCTAAATTAAAAGCTCAGCATTCAAATGGTCCTAGAACTACGTTCAGCTATAGGAAATGTTATCACTGTGGACTCACTGATCATATTGCTAGTAAGTTCCCCACAGCCACCAAAGCTGAAAAGATAGCTAAGGTGAAGATTGCCCCCAAGGCAAAGAAGATCAACCTTGGTGCAAATCAGGTCAAGGTGAATCCTACCACTGAAGTTAAGAAATTAACCAAAGTGAAGAAAGACAAAGCTGAATCTTCAAATGCTGCGAAGACTGCTGAATCTTCCATTCCAACTACTTCCACTGACAAATGTGTATACATGGTAAAGTGGGTACCCAAGAAAAACTAATCTCACTTCGTATTGCAGGTTAAGAAGGGTATCTGGTATCTCGATAGCGGATGCTCTAGACACATGACTGGAAAGAAAAGCCTGCTCGCGGAATACAAGGAAGAGAAGGGTCCCTCTGTGACTTTCGGTGGAAATGGAAAAGGACATACCCGAGGGTATGGTGTACTTTCAAATGGTACAACCTCCTTCAGAAGAGTCGCATATGTTGAAGGGCTGAAGCATAATCTTCTAAGCATCAGTCAGCTTTGCGACATGGATAACAAAGTAATCTTTACTAAGGAATCCTGCTTTGTCACTGACAAAAAGGAGAAGATAGCTCTCAGCGGTTATCGTTTGGAAAATGTTTATGTAATAAACATGGACTCAACAACCACTGAGAACTCCTGTTTCTTCTCAAAGGCCTCATCTGATGCCAACTGGCTATGGCATAAGAGGCTATCTCATCTAAATTTCAAGACAATGAACACTCTTTCTTCAAAAGAGTTGGTCACTGGTCTACCTCAGCATTCATACGCCAAAGAGTCTTTATGTTCAGCGTGTGAAAAAGGGAAGCAGACCAAAGCAAGCTTTAAGTCAAAGCAAGTCTCCTCAGTGTCATCTCCTCTACAACTACTCCATATGGATTTGTTTGGCCCTGTTAACAAACAATCCATCGCTGGAAAGAAATATACGCTGGTCATAGTTGATGAATTCTCTCGTTATACATGGGTTATGTTTCTCCGTTCCAAGAGTGACACCCCTGAAGAACTCATCACCTTTGTTCGGAAGATGGAAACCCTGAACAATTTGACCGTTCGCTCAATAAGGAGTGATCATGGGACTGAATTCAAAAACAGTTCTCTTGATTCCTTCTTTGAGAGTAAGGGTATTTCTCACAACTTTTCTTCAGTGAGAACACCGCAACAAAATGGAGTCGCTGAAAGAAGAAATAGAACAATTATTGAAGTTGCACGTTCAATGCTCAGCGATTCTCACCTACCTACTCAGTTTTGGGCAGAAGCTGTCAACACTGCTTGTTTTACGCAAAACAGGTCGCTGATAGTCAAAAGATTCAATAAAACAGCCTATGAACTTTTTCATGGGAGAAAGCCTTCAATCAGCTTTCTTCACATCTTTGGATGTCAGTGTTTCATACTGAACAACAGAGATGCCCTTGGAAAGTTTGATCCTAAGGCTGATGATGGAATCTTTCTTGGATACTACTCAGTTTCCAAAGCCTTCAGAGTCTTCAATCGTAGAAGACAAACTGTAGAAGAAACTATTCACGTCACGTTTGACGAATCCCGTTCAGCGAACTCTAAACCGTCCGCTGATACTGAAGAACTAAATCAATGGATGTTTTCTCAACTTGGTAATTCAGAAGACATTCCCACACCTCATGCTCATCCAGTAGAAGATGATAGTCCCACTATCATTCCAAATTTGCAGAATAGTGAAGCTGAAACATCATGGGTCTCAGCTGTTCCTATAAACACTATACCTGCAGTTGATCCAAATGTCTCAGACATTCCATCTACTTCTCAGCAATCAGTGAATATAATGACAACTGCATCCATTCCTCTCTTGGCTGATACTCCTGACGTCGCTGAAGCTTCATCTTCAGCTCCTCCAGTTCAAGTTGAGTCAGCGTCTCACGCTCCGGCTCAGCGATGGACTATAAATCACCCAATTGATCAAATTCTTGGTGATCCAAACGCTGGTATTCAGACTCGACGAAGTGCAGGTAATATTTGTTTATTTGTAAATTTTATTTCACTAACTGAACCAAAGAAAATAGATGATGCCCTCAAAGATCCAAACTGGGTCAGCGCCATGCAAGAAGAGTTGACTGAATTCGAAAGAAACAAAGTTTGGAAACTTGTTCAGAGACCAACTGATAAAACAGTAATAGGCACTAAATGGGTCTATCGAAACAAGTTGGACGAACATGGTACTGTAACCCGCAACAAAGCTCGACTTGTTGCTCAGAGATACAGACAAGAGGAAGGTATAGATTATGACGAAACATTTGCTCCAGTAGCAAGACTTGAATCTATTCGTCTATTCTTAGCATATGATGTACACAAAAACTTCAAAGTACATCAGATGGATGTTAAGTCAGCGTTTCTAAATGGAAATCTGAATGAAGAAGTGTATGTGGAACAACCTCCAGGATTCTCAGATTCTAAGCGTCCAGGTTATGTTTATAAACTAGATAAGGCACTTTATGGCTTGAAGCAAGCTCCACGTGCATGGTATGATACCCTTTCTACTTATCTCCATATTGAAAAATTTGAGCGAGATAAGATTGACAAAACTCTATTTTTTAGAAAAGTAAAAGGTCATATCATTCTAGTTCAAATATATGTTGATGACATTATATTTGGGTCTACTAACCCTGAGCTTTGTACTCGTTTCGCTGATAGAATGAAAGATGAGTACAAAATGAGCATGATGGGTGAACTAACATATTTCCTTGGTCTTCAGATTAAGCAAACTGAGAAAGGAACTTTCATTAATCAGGGAAAATATGTTAAAGATATGCTGAAGAAATTCGACTTAACTGAAAGTCCAGCTATGAAAACCCCTATGGCGCCACCGCTGACACTTGATAAGGACACTAAGGGTGTTCCTGTCAATGTCACGCTGTACCGTGGGATGATCGGCTCTCTATTGTATCTTACAGCTAGCTGACCCGATATTATGTTTGCAACATGCTTGTGTGCACGATATCAAGCTGAACCTAAGATATCTCATATGAAAGCTGTAAAGTGAATCTTTCGATATCTTAAGGGTACCGCGAATCTAGGTCTTTGGTATCCCAAAGATTCAGGATTCGATCTAACCGCCTATTTAGATAGTGATTTTGCAGGTTGCAAAATGGATAGGAAAAGCACCACAGGAGGTTGTCAGCTCCTGGGTGGGAAGCTGGTAAGTAGGACAAGTAAAAAGCAAAATTCAGTGTCCACTTCCACAGCTGAAGCTGAATATGTAGCTGCTGGAAGATGTTGTTCTCAAGTCTTGTGGATGAGAAATCAGCTACTAGACTATGATCTTCAGCTCTCCAAAATTCCAATCTATTGCGACAGCACAAGTGCCATCGCTATAGCAAACAATCCAGTACTACATTCAAAGACCAAACATATAGAAATCAAATATCATTTTATCAAAGATCATGTGATGAATGGTGATATAGAACTTCATTTTATCCCAACTGATTATCAGTTAGCTGACCTATTTACCAAACCTCTTGATGAGACAAGATTCAACTTTCTCATCAGCGAGCTTGGAATGCTGAACTTTGAAGGATAAAATCTTCAGCGGTTCACATTGATCAGCGATAGGATAAAATCAACTTGTATAACCCATTCTATCATCTTCTCTCTGAATAAACTTGATTCACTGATATCAAGGTATGTTTACTCTTTCTGACAATCGCATGAAAATGCAAGATTTCAAAACAAAATGCATCGCTGAATATCTCTTCCTTAACAGCGATATTTTGAAATTTCTTAAAACCTTCACTGAAGATTTTCATTCAGTGCTTCATGTTTTCAAAAGTATCTCTGAGTTTTTCAAAACCTCAGAGACAACTAAGAATATGAAAGGACAGTTGTGACGTCATTGCAACGGATAAAACCCCAACACGTTTTCTCTTCCTGACACACGTTTGCACGTCTCGTTCAAACTTCCAATCAAATGCAAACACGTGTCCGTGTCATGATGAAAATCTTTTCCCGCTCAAGATTTTCTCTTTCTAAAATCTCTATATAAACAAATTCTTTGTTTATATTTTTCTTTTACGCGATCAATCTTCCTCCGCAAGAAAGAATTCACTGTTGCATTTGTGATTTCAAAAACTTCAAGAACTGTTCATCATCTTCTTCATCAAACATCAAGGTTAATATGTTCTTATTTATTACCGAATGCGTATAACTTGTTTTCGATCTTCTCATTGTTTTAACAAGATCAAACAAAAGAACTTCGTAAAATGAAATCATTTTCTTTCGTGGTTTTATGAACGCAACCATTTCATAGTTGTTCTTCAAGTTTAAAAGCAAAATCTTAAACTTGTTCTTCATTCGTTTCCAGAATCTATTTCTTCATAGAAAACTGGAAAACAAGAAAATGGGTTTTACATTTTATTTCAAAAATCAAGAAAAACCCTAATCTTCATTAAGACATTTTGTCTGAATGAAATGGACAAAATTCGAACCATCTTAATGGAAAATCTTTCCACATTAAGATTATTCTTATTTGTTAATCTTTGGTTGAACTGATAATACAGGAAATGGCAACGTCTAACATTCCTACTACCGCTGAGAACATCTCTACTGACTCTGAGGAAGTGGAAATCATCAAGGCTCCTCAGGTTAAGTTCACTATGGATCAACTAGACTGGACTAAGATAAACAACCTTTCTGTGCTTCTCGAGTTTCCTCCTCGAAAGCAAGTCACACATCTGACAGATGTTGTGAATTTCCTGAAGAATTGCTGCATTTCAACAGCCCTGACCATTTCACCCCCTGCAAGTCAGCTGCTACTATCTCAGTTCTGGTACTCTGCTAGACACTCTCAGCTACCATCCGCCAAAGATCCCTCCAAAACAGTTGATTGTATCCTGTGCGATACTGAATATGGCACGATAAAGATCACACCTGCCATCATTCGCAAAGCTCTGAACTTTCCCATCGCTACAAAGGAAAAACCTTTTGTTCCTTTCCCTGACCATAAGAAGCTCGCTGACAAAGAAGCTCTTATTGCATTTTTTGATGCAATGGGCTATGTATGGGAAATGGGCAGAGACAAGAAGCCTGAGAAGAAGCTAACACTGCTGAAGAAATCAAAAATGCCCAGCGAGATGAACTTCATCTTCGCTCACCTTATCAGCTGCATGACTGCCAAGACCGGCTCTTCTGATCAAGCCGCTCAACCTCAGCAAGCTATGGGATACGCTCTACTGAAAGGTCTACACATTGACTGGGCATCTCTCATCTATGATGACTTGCTGCAAAGAGTAGACTCTGCCGCTGACAGGCCTGCATGGGTTCCTTACCCCCGATTCATCAGCGCTATCTTTCAATATGGCCTGAAGGACAGCTACCCGCAAGAGGGCGATCTGAAACTCTCTCAGATTGGCCCTAAGGTACTCAACTTCAAACCTGTTGAAAATGAGGTACGTCTTTCTACCCTCTTAACTCTTCTCAACCCTTCTTCTTCTCATTCTGTGGCTCCTTCAGCGACAATACCCATCGCTGATACCCTGGCCACAAAATCCTCTCCTTCTAAGAAAAGGAAACATTCATCTATCCCACTTGATTCTAAAAGGATCAAGAAAACAAAGGAGCAACCCCAGCAATCTCATGCTGAAGACTCCTCAGCTCTTTCTGCAGAGCTGAAGGAACGTTCAGTGGTACGCTCTGCCACACCTGAACAAGCCATCCCTTTTATCCCGACTTCAGCGTCTCTAAACGCTGAGGTTACAATCTTGGAACCGACCCAACCTCCTTCAGTCTCTCAAAAGACTGATGAAGTGATTGTCAGCGAATCCAACGCTGAACTCATAACCCAACCCCCATTCTTATCCTTCGCTCCTCCCTCAACTCATTTGGTCTCTACTCCGGATCTAACTGGAGCTGCCATCATTTACTCAGAACATAAAGCTGATTCTCCAGGAATGATGAAGACAGGACCTGCAGAAAAATCCATGGGCACTTTTGAAGATGACATGGAACTTTACTCAGGAACCCGTGATTTCGATGAATTCACCAATCCTCCTGCAGGTAAACAACAACCCATAAACACTGTGACTAAACCCCAAACTTCTGAGCTTTCCTCTGTTCACAAGTTTTTATATGTTACAGGTCCTAATTTGGGAGATATCAACGCCTCTCTGAAGTCCGTGGAGACAAAGCTGACAGGTCTCACCACTACTCTCTCCAATAACTCTACCGCTGTAACAAACGCTGGAGAGAATCTGAACAAGCTGACAATGGTGGTGGAGAAGAAGGCTTCCACAGATGACATGAAGCAAGTTGATAAAACTCTCAGCGACTTCTCCAAGGTGCTCGCTGATATCTACACAAACTACACCTCTCTCAAAAACTCAGTTTCGTCCATGTCCAGCGAATTTACAACGCTGAAGACATCGGTTGGAACACTAGAGGGAGATATGTCTGATGTGAAGACAAATGTCAAAACTCTGACGACTGACTTAAGCTCTGTAAAGACTGACGTTGGTTCGATGAAGACTATGATCGAACAGCTGCTGCACAAGGCGAATACTCCTGCTCCTGCCCCTGTTCCTGAATCTGAACATTTTACAGCGGCGGATCGCATTGAGCTCGGGAAGATCAATCCTGCTATTTCTGGCCTAGAAGACAGATTAGCAAAGATTGAAGTTTGTGTAGGACTCTCTGGCCAAGAAGACAGAGAACCTACCAACGCTGCTGAATATACCCATTCCTCCCCCAGTCATCATGAAAAAGAGGGGGAGAAGAGCGCTGAAGACCTCGCCAAGAGCGCTGAAGACCTTTCCCATGATGAATCTATCAGGGGAGAGAAGACGAATACTAAAGAAACAACCGTTGGACCTCAGGGAGATGAAAACCCTGAGGAAACCGAGAAGCTCGCCTCTGTATCTGAGGGGGAGCAACTCGAAGAAGAAGCTGAGAAAACTGAATCCGAAGCAGAAGATGATGAAGCCGTCGACATCCCTGATAATGAACCATCTTCTTCTCCAAAGAATGATGATGATGATGACGAAGATGACGATGACTTCTTTATCGTCAAACCTGCTCAGAAGATCAAAGCTCTTAAGGGAATCTCGATAAATGAACCTTCAGGGGAGCGGACAAAGACAAAGCCCCAGCCTCTGGAGCTGAGAAAGGCAAAGGCAAAAGCGTCGCTGAAGATGACAATCTGATGATCTTGCTTGAAAAGCCGGTTTGTCAGGTATGATAAACATCTCTCACTCCATCCCTCCTCTATCATACAATATCAGGTCTACTACCCAAGCCTATACACTTGAACCAAATCTCTCTATCTGATTCTACCCAAGTTCTTACTCGTAAGATCGCTGTGTTTCAGCTAGTCCTCTCCCCTGTTTGAGGATATCGCTGAAGGCTCCACAACTGCGACTTCACCAAAAATACCAGCTGCTGCTGAAGAAATAATCCCAGTCTTAGATTTAATCTCTGAGACTGATGAACCAGAAGAACAGCTACTCTCGCACAGAGGCAGACCTTCTTTAGCTCCTCAAAAGCTAAGTGAAGAGGATCAGAAAAGAAGAGAAGAGAAAATAAAGCGATTCGAGGATCAGCGAATCATTCTGAGGCATGATCAACTTCCTTCAGTTCCTCCAAAGTTCAGAATTTCCAAAAAGGAATACAAGGAACATCTCAGAGCTGAACGTCTAATCGCTGAAAGAAAAGAAGATGAAGAAAAAGACAGAGAATACGCCATCCAGCTTTCTAAACGATCAATAAAAGACCCCAAGCTGAAAAGAGTTCCCATTGATGTTCAACGTCAGCTCTGGGAAAACGCCAAGAAGATAACAGAAGAAAAGAGAACTGTGTCTCAGTCAACTTTAGCCTGGTGCAAAGAAAAGGTCAACTATAGAGACTCTCCTGCCAAAATCAACAAGGTATTCATCTCTGGAAGAACAACCCTTGTTTCAATCGCTGAAATCGAGATATTCAGAGAAGATAAGAAGTCCGAAAAATTCTATGCTGAAGCCATAACGAAGTACGGTCTCTCTGAATGGTTGGAGATCAGGTTAGCCATCCAGAAGTCCAAGTCGAAATACAAGGAACATGTTGAAAAGCTGATCAACAAACAAATTGACTTAGTCTACTCCTGTGTGGATATTCCTCCTCCTCCTCCTCTCGAAAGTCAGAAAAGAAAGGCCTCAGCGAAGAAGAAGAAGAAGAAATCTATATCTTCAATTGATGGCCCTGTCATTCGAAATGAAACAGGTATTGGTTTTTCACGCGCTGAAGTCCTTGGTCCTGATCCTGATCTTTCCATGCTTGACACATCTCTTCCTCCTGGCGAGACTTTCATCCCTGGCAAAGTCATAAGCGAACCCTACGGGATATTTTTTCATGACTACGATGGTGGAAAGCGTTTTCAACGGATCGCTGAGCTTCCAATCACTCCAATCGAACAGCTCAGAGATCTCATCTACTGGTGTGACTTCAGGAATGACCCTCAGGCACGACATCTGAAACCCTTGATTTTTGAAGAAGCGCTGATCAAAAGAAAACAAGGTGTAACCGTTCCTGACTGGATGATTCCCACCACATCAATGACCCTTGATGAACTTCTCATTAAGGAAGAACCTTTATAAGCTGATATGATCGCCTTTTCTCTATTGTATCAGTTATTCTTCTGTACTTGTAATTTATTTCGCTCGTACTTGTAATCTTTCCATTTCTCTTTGTAACCTGATTCAAAGTTTTAAAGAAAGATTTCAGCGAATGTACTTTACTCCATCAGTACTGAAAAGATCCCAGAAAACAGTAAAAGGGACAAATATTTTATGAGTTCTTTTTATCCTTATGTTTTCATTAAATAGCAATTTTCTCTGTTGCTATGTCATAATCAAATAGGGGGAGATTGTTGATCCAAACCCTCGGTGATTTGATAATGACCCTCTCTTATATACTTAGTGAAAATTGTAAGTAAACAATATGTATCAGAGTTTCACTATCGCTGATAAGTACTAAGATCTTACAGTACCGCTGATAGGAACTCTCGCTCTTTAAATTAAACATTCAGCGAAACTGTTCACCATTAATGCTGAGTCTGTTCAGTCATTATGATGATCGCTGATAAGTTAGTTGTTTACTTATGATCCCTGAAGACAAGTTTCACGTCAACAAAGGTTCTACGCTGAAGTCGAAGATCAAGCTCAAGAACCAACGACAAGTCTCCTAATGAACTGATGCGGATCAGCGAAGACTCAGATTTGTCCACTCAACGTGAAGTATCAAGTACAAGACTTCAGATATCGCTGAACTTTATCATTTGCTGAATAGAAAATGATAATCGCTGAATCAACGAAAGCTGATCATGAAGTCCTCCGTACAAAGTACTTTTGTCTTAACCTCCCTTGCACGACTCCGTACGAAATGTCAGAAAAGAACCTCCGACTGTCTGAAATCGTACAACCACTCTGATACTACACTGTTCATCCATGCGGCTACTAAGGTTGTCAACCAAGGTCAATGACATGCAACCAACCAGCTGATGACACGTGTAAAGTGTATACTGACTTGCATTAAATGCATGCAGTATATAAAGAGATGAACCCACTTCATTTGAAGTAACTTGCTAACTCTGGACAAGTTCAATCTCTTATCTCAAGATAGGTTATTATTAGTAATTTCCTTATCTCTCTTAGTGCAAGAAACCTTAGTGTTCCAACTTGTTTAGATTTAGGTTTATCCTTAATCTTGTTTCCGCAACAAGCTGTAAATTGTTAATGATTTATCAATAAACAATTTAGAAAAATAAAATATGTGTGTTTGTATTCAACCCCCCCCCCCTTCTACAAACTTGTATAGGCCTTCGGGACCAACACGTTTGCCAGCAAAACTTTTACAATCAAATGAGTACTGACCTGTTGTTATCATACAAAAGAATGTGAGAACCGACTGATTTACTTGGTGTCAGAGATTTCTTTCAGAAATGTGTCGTATGAAGGGATTTTCATTCAATGTATTACTGTCGTAATAACTTCGTTCGGATTGAGTAAGATTAAGGTTCACGGGAAGATGCATGCAAGCGATTCTTGAATCGTTGTGCAGGACGTTGAAGTTATAAGAGTGATGGGGCCATGTGTACCCAAGTTGTTTTCAAATGTTGTTTATTTAAAATGATAAATGTACGAAATGATTTATTTACTGCGTTGTCATGCATGAAGGCTATGAACTCACTAGGTCATGGAGTATTACATTTTAAGCTAAGGAAGAACTCCGAGAGGGGAGAGGCGTTGGTCAAATCAGGAAGGTCGTTTGTAGTTTCGGTATGTGTTCGAGAAGTGGATTATAGTATCGGTTGTATGAGGGTTTGCATCCTTGTTCGGTAACTGGAAGTACGGTTGTTGAGGGAGTAGAAGTCGACGAGGTGTTGGTGTTAGCAACTCGGTGAGTAGTGTTGAGAGACAGAAGCGAAATGTCCACGGTGATGGATATGAGTTTTTAGGTGAGCTTGTAATATTGATGTTACAGGAGTAAGTTCAGAAAAGAGAGAGACGTTTTATGAAGTGATATGTTGGTAGGATTAGGTTCCGTAAGGAACCCTTGTTAAAGAATAAGTTAAGAAAGTAGTTACAGGTTATCTGTAGTTGTTGAAGTCGACAGTTGTGCAAGATGGTTAAGGCCGAAGGCTTGAACCAGAAGAGCGAAAGTTGATAGAACACCTTGTGGGGGTGCGGAGTTAGTGAGAGACAGCCGTTATTGAACAGCGATCTATTTGCGAGATGTGGAGGGTCCATAGAAGGGTAAGGTGTGTAGTACAAACGGAGATATCAGTCCGTAAGGAATTGTGTCATGTCCATGTAAGGGCTCGGATCGTAAAGAGCTAGCTAGAATGTTCGTGTTGAGTTAATTGGGAACTCGTGAGTTACAGTTCGATAGATTGAGAAAGGACTAAGTAGCGAGATAGAGTCGATTGTGTATGTTGGAGAAGGTGAAGACAAGTTCGAATAGTGTGATTGATCATGAGAAATATGGTCTACAGTATGACGTTATGGGCAAAGAGTGTACGGATGTTTAGTGACAGTAATTGTCATGCTGAGTGTGCCAGCTAGGTCGTAGTGATGTGGTGTTAAAGAGAGAGAGGAAGCATCAGATAGAAGCCTCTTCGGAGTTTCGGATGAGGTGTACGGTTTGTTAACCGGATGTTTGGAGCACGGAAGGTGTAAGTTGACGTTGTGGTATGTTTATGTTCGGGTTAGAATGACAAAGTGGTGGTGAGTGGTTACCCAAAGGAGAAGCCAAGTGCTTTTGGTTGTAAGAGTCGCTAAGTAAGCATATTTTGGGATCATTGGAAGTTTAAAGAAGATGATGGGTGTGCTAGTCAAATTGTTGTGGAATAGAGGTGAAATCCTTAAGGAGTGTGAACTATTGCTTATGTGTGGAAGAATTGTCTGAGAAGGTAAAAGTTGGAGATTAAAGAATGTGTAGTGACGTCGAACACGGGTGTCATTTCAAGACGACTTGGTGGAATGCCTTAAGTTAGGATCTTGGTGCAACTGTTTGGTTATGTAAGTAATGAGGAAGTGATATCAGCATGTGGAAAGGTCGGGAGAGAGGGGCAAGTAAGGCTTGGTGGGCAGTGCTCCATGCTAAAGTGAGTAGGTGAAGATGGTATGTTGGAATAAGTGAGTGAATTGGAAGTAGTAAGCTTGACAATAATGCCGAAAGGTGCAGTGTTGTGTAGATTGTCATTGGTAAGTGTGCGAACCGTTGGAAAGAGTATTGAGGAAGGGAATCATGTTTGATTTTTGTTCAGGAAAGGAATGGATAAGACAACTGAATGAGTTAAGTTAGTGACTTCGTGAGGAAGGTACAGACGATTTGGTCGTGCAGTGATTAAGCTAGTAAGAATAGTATGGTATGACCATGGTTACTCCTCCCAGTTAAGTGGGGATAGCCGAAGTTATGTTTTTACGACTGAACGAACGTGGCAATCAGCGAGGAATGGGTGTGTTTCAGGATAAGTTAATTCGAGTAGGTGAACACTTCAACGAGGGGTTGGAGATTCCTATCCTTAGTTACGTATAAGTATGGAGGGGTGAAGTAGAAAGGATGTGATAAATGGTTGTCGAGCTGTGGTCGAGGTGGTCCGAGAAGGGAAATGTTATCTGCATAGACGATTGTTGGATTGAGAGGAGTGATCTAGGATTGCTTGTAGTGTGACGAAGGAACTCTGGGTTGTGAGTTGTCGGGACGGACGGGTTTGACCTTGTGCCAAGCTGTCAAGTGTGTGTTTGTCTTTTGGTAAGTGAATCCTATGTTGTGACGGGGATTTAGCCAAGTCCTCCTTAAAGGAAGTATAGATGCTTGAGAGGCCTTGTTTAATCTTCTATTGTCAAGATCGATCGAATAGGGACAGTAGCCTGCGAGTTAGAGCACCGTAAGAACTGAAGAGAATGCACCCAATGTTCTTGCTTCGAACTTAATGAGGTGGTTGACTGAGTCAGAGGTGGTTTTTACCTTGGGGAAGTGTCAGTTCTGGTGTGGGCAAGATACCCGCATCTTTTCCCAATAAGGAATTCTGGGGACGGAATTCTTTTAAGGGGGAGTGTTGTAACAACCCGAAGTTCTAAGAATGTATTGAAAGTTTGGTGGCCGAAGTCTAAAGAATGCAAGTTAAGTTAAGGGGCCTTTTTGGCAATTGTTGAGAAGTATTTAAAGTTCCATTTCCCTAGGGTTTTCATTTTAGAAATCAGTGTTTTGGTCCTTATGTGTGTTTGGTGGCTAAGAAGAGAAAGGAAGAAGAAAGCTAAAGTGGGAAACTCTTGTCTAAGGAAGGAATTGCCAAGGTAATCATCTAAGACATCTTATTCTGTTGATTTCAAGTTTCTTATCCTCTGTTGTCTAGGATTTGGGGCTGGAATCAGTAGGGTTTAATGGGTTCTTCACCTAAATAACCCTTATGTGAGCATTTTGGGTTTTGTTATCATTATGTCATTTTTGGTGGTTTATAATGGAACTAATTGAGTGATTATGACTAGTGGATGAACCCTTAGGTTTGTCTATTTGAGCTGTTATCAGAAAATAGAGTTTTAATCAGTTTTGGAGTTGAGGGTTTCGGCTAGTTCGACGTTTCCGGACGTTGCCTCGTCCGAACAGTAGCGTCCGGACAAAGGGGGGTTTCCAGGTGTTTTCATGGTTTCCGGGTAAGTAGTCTCCGGGTAAGTGCTAGTGTCCGGGTATTAGTGTCCGGAAAGTAGTTGGTCCGGTAAGTAGATTGTCCGGAAAGTGCTGTGTCCGGATTGGTGTCCGGAAAGCTGTAGTGTCCGGAAAGCTGTTGTGTCCGGAAAGTGGTTTATCCGGAAAGGACTATCCGGACAGTAGGGTTGGAATGTTTTAACTGATTTGGAATCTAATGCCTTTAGGTGTTCAATTGGATTAGCTTGGAGGTACTTAAGGAGTGTATTCAGCGCTAGTGAAAGGTGAGTTCCCTAAACCCTTTTTACGACGTAAAGTGGTAAACGTTTTCACTAATTATGGTTCTTTTGAGCATGAAATGTTTACGAACTGATTTACATGTTTCTCACGAACGTACTTGTTTTATTTAAGAAGTGTTTGGCAGGACGAAATGAAAGGCATGATTTAGAAAGCTTCTAATGTACATGTTTTATGAATCGTATGTGTATGCTATGTGGAGTCGGTCTGCACTGTGGGATCAGAGAGAGATTCTCGGGATCTGAGGATCCCTTGGATATGTATGACATGCCGGTAGGTTGGAATTTGTTTCCCTCCTATCCGGTAGAGGGGAGTCCGTGTGGGCTCCAACGAGGGCGAGAGGGGAGCCTAATGGAACCCTGATCGCGGAATGTTTATGTGATCCATACACAGTGCAGTACTATAACTGATGATACTTTATGGTTTATTGATATATGTTTTCCAAATGTTTTACATGTTGTTTTTGGAGGGAATTCACTAGACCTTTTGGTCTAACCCTCGCTTTCAAAACTAAACCATTTTCATGTAAGCAAGTAGTAGAAGGCTCAGGTAAGTGAGCAAGAGCAAGATGGGGAACAGATGCAGCTAGAGACAGTGCAAGTGCCACTTGTAGCAGTTAGATTATTCTCAGTTGTGTATAGGTTGTTTCCGCCAACCTTAGTTTATGATTAATGTAACGAAATGTTGGGACACAGTTTTATTGTAAAGAGTATGATTTATTGATATGTTTGTCATGTGGTTTTTGGGATGTTACAATGCTAACAAATAAAACAGAGTTAGACACAAAGGTTGACTAGATAAAACAGAGCTACAACTGTTGCTATATTGTTAAAGAGAAAAACACTAATGCGCATCTATGTCTATGCTAATCTCCTCTGTTCTAATCTTCTGCTTTTTTGACAATTGGTGAAAGTTTCAACTAATTGTTTATTGAATTGTCTATCACATTGTTTAATTAAAATTTTTGATACATGTATGATATTTTATTTATGTTGACGAGCATGAAATGTAGGTCTCTCACGTGTGCTCCTAGGAAAACCAGTTTGCTAAAATAAAACCTTCAGCCTTCTTTCTTTTTGTATAATCTTTTTGTTTGCTGGTTTCACAATTACATTGTTTGTTTGATTTGTTGGTATAATAAACTTGATTTTATCTATAGATTATATACACTTAAGTGTTGGTTCGATTTTTGATTTCGATTTCTTCAAATTGGTTTGATTTTTGATTTCGATTTCTTCAAAGTATTGGTTCTATTTTTAAGTAACTTATTCTTCAAACTGTTTCTTTTTATGTATTACAGAATAATGGATGGGAAGAATATTACTCTTATTAACCACCTTGATATACAAGAAGATGATTTTACTGTCAAGGTTAGAATCATTCGTTTGTGGAATCAACCGCTGTTCAAGAATCCTGAACAAATTTATTCCATCGAGATGATATTAATGGATGAAGAGGTAAATAATTACTTGTATTCGAATCTTTAGCTTCGTGTTCATCATAGCTTCTTATTTTTCAACAATTCTGATTTTTCTATATCCACTTTTTCAGGGCACTAAAATCCATGCTAATGTTCTACAAAAATGGGTGCCAAAGTTTAAAATTTTGCTTCAAGAAGGGGCTGCCATATTCATAAAAAATCCTACAATTGCTCGACATGCCTCAAAATACAAGTTAATTGATAATACAAACAAGTTAAGTTTGTATTACAAAACTTCGGTGTCCAGCTGCTTGGATTTTAATGGTTCCCTATTTGGTTTTTCATTTGTCAAATATCAAAACGTGATATCAAAGATGATTCCAGAAGATACAGCAGTTGGTTAGTCAATTAATTATTTTAAATTTACTAATTTTTTTAATATATGTTATTTATGCTATCATTCTTTATACTAATTTTTTAATCATTATATAGATATCATTGGTGAGGTTGTAGCATGTGAGACAATGGTGAACTTTCGAGATGACAAAGGAAAAACGAAGAGACGAATGCAAATTGAGATACAGGACTTTGAGTCGGTATTTTTATTTTAATTGACTAACGTTAATATTGACACAATATATAATTCCTTTGTTAAACTTTTTTTTGAGGGCTTAAACTGCATGTCACATTGTGGAATGCTTTTGCTGAGCAATTCAATGAATATGTTTCAATTCATAAAGACGAGGGTCTTGTCGTTGTTGTAATTCAATTTGCAATGGTCAAGATTTACCGAGGTTTGTCTAACTTATAAAATATGTATTTCATTTAAACAACAATATATTAACTTCAATTATTAATTCTTTTTCAGAAAAACCTTCTCTTTCAAATTCATTTAATGGTACGAGGCTGTTCATCAATTCTGAAATTGATGAAATCAAGGATTTCAAAAATAGGTTAGTAAAGTTTATTTCTTTATATATCTTATGTGTTCTTATTTTTTAATTTATATTGATCCGTAATTATATTTCCTATTAAACAGTCTGCTTGGGTTGAGTGGCGAATCTAAATCGTCACAACTACTTACAATGCTTTCTGGATTGTCTTATTCATATCGTGAAGATTTTCTAGACAACAACAGTAAAGCAAATATTGCTGAAATTAGCGAAACTGTTGAGGTACTTATTATTTAATATCATTTTCATTTATTCAATCATTGCATTATATCAATAATGCACTACTTTATACAGGCGAAGTCCTTGATTATTTTAGGCACAGTTAAGGCATTTAGCAAAGACATTACTTGGTTCTACATGGGTTGCAAAAGGTGTAGTAGAAAGGTTCGACCTACGTACATTGTCACAGACAAAAATTATGGTTTAGGTCTGGTTGAAGAGACAAAAAAATTTGAATGTGATTCTGATAAATGCAAAGGGCAAGACACTGATGTTTTGCCAAAGTAAGTATTATTTACCTTACAATGTTTATCTATATCTTTTATATTATTATATTGATGTTAAAATTTAAAATTATTTAGATTCAAAATTCCTTTGAGAGTTCAAGATGATACTGGAATTGTATCGTTGACATTGTTTGATCGGGAGGCCAACAAAGTTTTTAATAAATCTGCGATAGAACTATATGAAAAGATTAAAGAGGTAATTTTATTTATCTTAACTGTTTACGTTAATTTTAAAATATTATGAATAATGTTTATTAATGTAAAAGTTATATTAATTTTTTTTCAGCATGGTGATTTGGAGATGTTTCCAGAGGATTTGAATGTTTTGCTTGATAGAAAGTTTGCCATAAAGATTGAAGTTAATAACTACAACATCAAAAACAGTTGTTTTGTTTACGGTATTTCGAAATTAACTGATGATGAGAACATCTTGAATGAGCTGGAAATGAGGTTTAGTGCTCAACGGGTAATAATTATCATTACCCGAAACTAAATTTCAATTGAGTTGCATATTTTTGGTTGTCTAACATTTTTTTACAATTAATTATGTAGCCTGCTGAATCCGATTCTGTAAACATTCTTTCAACAGATTTTGGTTATGTGGAAAAGTTAAAGGTATTATAGATAACTTTTAATGTAGTTGTTAAATTTATTCCTTATTAAGGAGTTTCTAAAATAACACATGTCACTATTATCTTATTTGAAGGATGCTGTTTCATTTACGGGTGAGAATGCAACTCCAAGCAATGTGGATAAGAGCACGACAGATAGTCCGATATCACAAGAAAAAACGTATCAGAAAAGGATATGTAAAGGTGTTGATCTGAAGCGTGTTTTTGATGAAGTTTATGATATCGATGATGCAATGAAAGGGTCTGCAACAAAATCTCCTAAAACATGCATTCCAATTGAGAAAGAATAAGTCGTTACAAATTTGATAATCCCTAAACTTGAGAAGTAATTTGTTTTTTCATGGTGGAAAACTTTTTTAATTGTTTTATTTACGATTTTTAGCGGTTTTCATTTTGGTTGGATTGTTTTTTTAAGACAAATTTCTAAATTATTATGGTTATTTGGTTATTTACTTTGTTTCATCTTTTATTTGGATTATATTATTACTTTGTTCAATTTCAACCAATGAGATTGAACTTTTATCATTTTATATTAAGTTTTTTTAAATATATTGGGAAGATAAATTAGAGAAAGTTATCTATATCTATATCTATTCTATACTATCTTATAAAGCATCTAGACCAAAAGTCTTAAAATCTTAATCTTTTTTATTTAAAAAATTAATCCAAGTCTTAAAGTCTTAAATCTTTTTTATTTAGAAAATTAATCCATCTGACTTCTTCTAGAAATTCACGGTTCCCAAATTCATAGTTTGTTATCTTTAATAATTTCAAAGATGTATGATTGTTTAAAAATCTAATTATTCATATCTAATAACATATATAAAATGTAAAAATCTGAATATTCATATGGTAATAAATATATAAAACTTTGAAAAATATATAATTATTTTGAAAAAAAATATGATTATTCATGTTAGAGAAAAATATATTAAAATTAAAAATCCAACAAACGGATTATTAAATCATTTATGAAACTTGAAAATTTCGAAAAAACGATTTATGAAACATAAAAATCTTGAAGTTTTTGAAATAACAATTTATAAAACTCAAACAAATAGTTTATGAACATGAAAAAATCGAAATAACGGTTTATAGAAGTTTAAAAAATTCATATAATACACTATAATTTAATAAAAACAATTAATGTATATAAAAACAATTAATAACTGAAAATAACCCCATACCATTCCCTAAAAAAATGACTTAATAAAACTGATTCTGCTGATTAAATACGTCGTGCTGATTTAAATACTGATTCTGCTGATTTAGTTTTCAAAAATCCCTAAAAAAAGACTTAATAAAACTGATTCTGCTGATTAAATACGCCCTGCTGATTTAAATACTGATTCTGCTGATTTAGTTTTCAAAGTGAAAATTAAATACGCCCGGCTGATTCTGCTTTTTTTTATTATTTTTAATAAAACTGAAAATTAATTATTGTAGTTATCTTTTCCTATCTCTCTAACAACTTAAACTCACAAAATATCAAAAACTTCAAGCTTATCCCCAAATATAGCTCCTCTGGATCATCCCTATCAGTTATTCTATATTTTTAATAAAACTGCTCCGCTTAGAAAAGGTCAAGCAGACACAATAGGCATTGCGATGCGAAGAGCTTTGCTTGGAGAAATAGAAGGAACATGTATCACACGTGCAAAATCTGAGAAAATATCACACGAATATTCTACCATAATGGGTATTCAAGAATCAGTACATGAAATTTTAATGAATTTGAAAGAAATCGTATTGAGAAGTAATCTCTATCGAAATCGAACTTGTGAGGCGCCAAAAATTAATTGTTGTAGTTATGTTTTCCTATCTCTCTAACAACTTAAACTCACAAAATATCAAAAAATTCAAGCTTATCCCCAAATATAGCTCCTCTGGATCATCCCTATCAGTTATTCTATACTCATATATATACATGCATCGGGTTAAACCAGACCTTGTTTTGCATTCTGGTTTCTTTCTTTTTGATTTCGATTTCTTCAAAGGGTATGCATTAAAAATGGTGTTTTTTTTCCTTTGCTTTACATGTGCATACTCTAATTCTGCGTTTGTTTATGTTTTGTGCAGCAACGACCACATATGCCAGTTCACCCAGTTCCATCACAAATCTGGTGTAAGAATTTTGGGAAGAAAGAGTATTGATTTGCTTTAGTTTCTTCATCAGAATATTACAAGCCTTCATTAGGCAAAATATGCTTGCCTTTATTTGAACATTGCTTCTTCCTTATGTTTCTGCAGTTAATATGCTACTGTTTTGGGGCCTAATGTTCAATTCAATAGAATGGACATTATTTTTTAAGGGGTTTAACATGCAAACTTGAACTTGCAGTACACTTTTTTTTTGTGAACATGAAGCCTCTTAAACACCGTTTTTTGACTTCAAATTCTTATGCTTATTTTAACAGTTGATGTGTACACGAACTATGTTTATGTCTTTTTTTCCCCTTTCCCTTTTCTCCGTTCTTGATTTTCATCAATTTTCCATTGTTTAAATAATTCGAAGGAAGCACACAAGCAATGAAAGAAATAGTTATTTGCATTAAAAACCATTAAAAATGTCATTTAAGAACACTCAAAAGAATGATGTTTTTTGCTTCTTTTGAGTGTTCTTAAGTGAATTTTTTTAAGGTTTACATACAACAGTGGACCAAACAAATTACAACCTGTGTTCCCTTCTTTTGAGTGTTCTTAATTAAATTTTTTTAAGGTTTTTAATTTGGTTAGCCGGTGTATACATGTAGTTCATTTCTTTTGAGTGTTCTTAAATGATATTTTTAATGGTTTTTAATTTGGTTAGCCACTGTATACATGTAATTAATGCTGATGCAAGAATGATGTTGTTTTGCTTTTCAATTAGTATGTGAACTTGTTAGTCAAAATCAACAATTTCAAAATCTACGCCTTTCTGCCATTGCCATGCTTGTTTTATTTTTCTCATTTTGTTTTTTACTTAAATTCTTTATAAAACTGATCAGCTCTGTTACTTTATGGAATGCTAGGATGTTAAACGTGAAATTAACGATTACTAGAAGCCGTAAGAACTTGATTTTTATTCTAAGTTTCTTTTCGAGACTCGCTCACTAATTCCACCATAGTCCATGAAATAGTATTTTACTTTTTCTTTATTAATGACTATCAAGTTTTTAGTTATGTTCTTTTTGTAATAATCAACAACCCTTCCTGTTTTGTTCAGTGTTAACAAATTTGTTTTTAGTTTCTTCTGTACATGATGCTTATTATATGTCTAATGTGCAAATAAATTTTATGACATTGTTTTGCAACCTTCATCTTTATATATGATAAAAAAAATTGTTTAGTTAACAAAAATGATTCCATTTAATTATAAGTTTTGCAGTTTATAAGGAGCATACACTTTATATTCTCGATTTACAGAAAAGTTTCACACCCGTCGCATTGCACGGGTACCCTACTAGGCTTTTGGGATCATTATTGGAATTTCCCTCTTTTCTGTTCATGCTTTTCTCATTTTAGGTTCTTTGGATAATCCATCACCAGTTGCTAGTTGCAATTTTTTTAATCAATTTTCATTTTCAATTCTCCGGACTTAATTTTCTTATAATTTGATTTCTTTTTTGTTACAGTTTGATTCTTTGGAGGATCCGGGGAATTGTTCTCTTCCACGAGCTCAAATTTAAGGTAATTGCAATTGTTTTAAGTCAGATATTTCCGATCTGTATTCATGTTCATTTATATTTTGTCGAATATGATCAATCTTCCTGTTGTATCTGACTAATCTGATTGAAATTTGATATTTACTTGCTTCTTAACTGGGGCATATGCAATATTCATAACTCAATAAGAAATTTGGAACAATGTAATTGCATATTGACACCAAGGAAATCACTTCTATATCTTATCAATCTAACATTATCAAAGAAAACTTAAATTGTGATTTGGGTGATTTGGGTGCAAACCCACATAATAAAGATCTTTCAATAAGAAATCACTCAAAAGCTGTAGTAACCGTGTCCAAAAAGGGAAGATTCCCAAGTCTTGTGGTGGATGTTTATTAAATGGAAGTTGAGGGGAGTATTTTGTAAATGTGGGTAAGGTATATTTTGGGCACAAAACCCTAGGAGAGTGATTTTCTCCTGAGTCTTTGTGGTTGGCGGCTGTTGGCAGAAATGAGAGAAGGAAGAAGAGAGAAAGAAAGAAGGAAGAAAACTAGAGCAAGTGAGAAGAAAGGAATCTCAGATTCTTGGAGTGGAAAAGGAAGGTGTTATTCCATATCCAATCAATCAGGTAATTCCCTCTCTTCACATCTAATCTGCGGATTTGTTGTTAAAGATTGAGTTATTTTGTGGGTTTTTGGTTAAAGTTGGGTTTCAAGTTTAATGGGAGAAATTGGGCATTTTACTGCGTTATTACTGTTAAGATTTCGGTAATTGTTGTGTTTAGTGACCTTGGGGTGGTTGCTAATCGTTATCTGTGAGATCTCGGTCGTATCCGTGATTTCTCAGCCCAAATAAGAGTCAGATGAGCGTCCGGACCATTTCCTGGACGTCCGGACACTTCGATCAGTTGAAGGTGTCCGGGTAAGTATTCGATAATCGTGAGTGTGTCCGGATGGGAGTGTGTCCGGATAGGAGTGTTGTCCGGATAGGGGCGTTGTCCGAATAAGGTGTGTTGTCCGGGTAGGTGTTGTCCGGATAAGAGTTGTCCGGATATGATGTGTTGTCCGGATAGGATGTGTTGTCCAGATATGATGTGTTGTCCGGATAGGTGTTGTCCGGACAGGGTGTTTTCTGGAAAGTGAGTGTGCCCGGAGAGACTAGTGTGTCCGGATAGTTGAGTTGACAGCTTATGCGTTTTACCCTTTCGCTCAGGTAGACCATCGGGAAGTGCGGGTCAGAGTAGGAAAGGACCGTAAGCGTATCAGGTGAGTTTTCTAACTGAAGCTTGATGGTACTTGTTCATTTACTCGTACATGTGCGTTTGCTTAATATATGTTGCATATAAATTACTTATGCTTGGTGCGAGGTATATGGGGGGGGCGTGTCCCAATCATTAAGGTGTGATGCTTATGGGGGGGTGTCCCATATGTGGTGGTATGACGCTTATGGGGGGTGTGACCCATATGTCATAGTGTGATGCTTATGGGGGTGTGTCCCATATGTGGTGGTATGACGCTTATGGGGGGTGTGACCCATATGTCATAGTGTGATGCTTATGGGGGGGGGGGTGTCCCATCTGTTGTGGTATGACGCTTATGGAGGGTGTGGCCCATATGTCATGGTGTGACGGATATATGGGGGGTGTCCCATACGAGGGTGATTGAGCGCCCTGGGATCAAGCCACGGGTGTGTGTGACTGGATGGACGATTTGGTCAATTGTGTGAATGTTATTAATTAAACTTCATATTGATTTATGTTTCGCATAACTCTTTAATTGCTATATGTGGTGTGGATGTAACTGAGGGATCTCACTAGACCTTGTGCTCTAACCCTCGCATTTTCAAAACTGAAACCCTTTTCAGGTGAGCAGGTTAAGGGCGGTTCCTCTAGTGTTAAAGAGAAGGCGAGGGCGGGCGTGGCTTGCATTAGTGGACTTCCTTACCTTCCAGTATTTTAGATGTTCTCAGTTGTAACTAGGGTTATTCCGCAAACCCAGATTTTGAAATTTGTTGGTGTAAACCTTGGGCCAAGTTTTTGCGTTTTTCTTTTGTAATAAATGTCTTGTTTTGGCATTTTGGAGCGGGCTGTTACAAAAGTGGATTCTACATTGGCAAATTTTCTATTGCCAACATGCTTAGATTTTTTATAAAGTATTTGATTAGGGGTGGCAAATCTATCTATATATTTATTAATTCAATAAATATTCAAGCATAATATTATTTGTTATTTTAAGATAGAGTAGAAATCTTTTTCACTTCTAATTCATAGTTAATGTTAAAATTAATAAAGAAATCAATAAAACCGATGTTCTGAATATATCTAATTGTATATATGTTTTTATTATAACAGCGAAATTAATAAATTATACAATTTTATTTATTTATTTATTTAATATCATCACAAAACTGGAATCAAAATCAACATATTAATTAATTTAAATTTTAGCATTGATGATTTGGTAGCAGCTTAATGAGACCTGCAGTTTCGCCGGTCAAATGTCTTAATGATATAGAAACCTTACCGACTAAATGTGTGTTTGTGTGAAAAGCCATCCAGTAAATGTAAACGAAACCATGGAAGCCAAGTAGCATCAGATTGATGCAAAATAGGTTAATAATTCTTTTAGCCTAAGGTTAAACTTAGTGTTTCCTTATTGTTTTGTAGGAAAATGGTGCACATAATCCACACTAGGTCGGTTCACCGTGGACGTGGGCGTGGACGTGGATGTGGGGGACGAATGATACTGTATGGACTAGGTCTGAATGGGGGATCGAAGGATAGTCATCGTACTAGCATGATCCACATTGCCAATCGCAGTTCACGTCACCAGACCAAGGGTAGCGGTCTGATCCACACTGCAGACACGTCATCTCGTGCACCAAGCCATAGGGAGTCCTCGTATGACCCATCTGAAGAGTACACGCCAAGTTCTCCTAAGACCTATGAATTGGAAGAGAAGATAGAAACTTTGCAAGGAGAGATCGATGAATTGAGGGATAGGTTATCCATGTCTCGAGGAAAGGTTGTCGAACTCACGGAAATTTTGGAGACTTTGAAAAGGGCCTATATTAGGCTAACTCATGTGGTATCGGAGAGGAACAACCTGAAAGGAGAGAGGAACCTGTTGAAGTTGAAATTAGCTCAGGAGCGAAGGATTGCCGCTCGGTCTTGGTGTACTCGGATAAGCGATAGGACTCACTTCTGCAGGATGGTGACTTTCGAGTATACTGGAGTAGTGAGAGGGTACTTTGAGGCTTGGGTCCACAATTTAAAAATGGGTCCTAGGATGAACCCATTGTGGAGTTTCAAACCATCTTTAACCTTCGCACAGTATATTCGAGACCCTTACCTCTCCGAGTAGCCTTAGGAGAATTATGATAAGTATCGAGAGAGAGATTTTGGTTTCATTTGATACTTTTTAGTAATTTTGGTTTGTCAATCATGGGTTTTAGTTTGGTTAGGGGAATTATAAACAAAATTTTGGCTTAGTACAATTAAATTCATAAGTGTTACTTATGTTTTTCTTTCTTTTTTGCATTTTCACAAGTTAATGTGGAAGAAGTACACGTACAATAACTTGACATGCTAATTACTCTGTTTATTTTAAATGTCAGAACTCACATGAATTTTTTATGTTATGAAAGAAAAAATTATTACCTGAGGTATAGTGGTTGTAACAGTTCCAGCCTTAGGATTTGGCATCAGTCCTCTTGGTCCCAAAATCTTTCCAAGACTAGCAACCTGATCCACAAACAATTCATTGTTCGATAACAAAAACATGTAAATAAACAAACGAAAAAAGTTTCTTTTGTATATGGACTTATGGTAATATTAAGATCCAACATCAAACCAACAAAATTACTTAACTATATTGAGAAATATATATATATATATATAAATGCTTTAGATATTTCACTATCAAGGGGCCATTATCTGTTATTTGCAACCACACATCAACAGTAATGGTAAGATATCATATATATACATCTTCCATCCATGGCCATTCATCCATCATCAATTCATCATCATCACATAATGTATGCCTGTAATTCAAATTTGAAGTGATGGTTGGCTCAATAGCATGACCAATTGAGTCTTTAGTTTATTTCCATTCCAAAAAAGATATTGATTTTAGACCACTGTTAGATCTTACATCCACTTTGTTTCCAACATAACTAAATTACTAAAATCAACATAAATCAGTGTATACCAAAACCAAACTACCATTAACTATTGATTCAAAGTGAAATCAATTCAAACTACTATTAACTACCAAACTACCATTAACTACCAATTCAAAGTGAAACCACTCAAATCATTGTATATCAAACAGAAATCAACCATTCAACATAACTAAAATCAACATAACTAAAATCAAGAGAAAACGTGAAAAATCAAGCTTACAAACTTGGATTACCTTACGTGAGGGAGAGGGAGCGGTGCTGCTATGGTGGTGGTCGGCGAGGAGTGGTGAGCGGTGGTGCTTCGAGAAAAAATCAACAGTGGTGATCAGGTGGACGGTGGTGAGCGGTGGTGCTGCTGTGGTGGTCGGCGACTCGACGTGAGATGTGCTGCTGTGGTGGTCGACGTGAGCGGTGAGCGGTGGTGGCCGGCTAGGATTGGAGAGTCGTGGCGGACAGGTGGTGGTCAATTAGGGATTTAGGGTTTCTTCACGATGGGTCGAATGGTCGATGCTCGATGGGTCTATTCAAAATAATAGTATCAGATTAGAAATTAATAATTGATATACAATTAATTTCCTTCATACCGGCAAAATTTATTGGTTATAAATAGTTAAAAGAATACAAATTTTGTAAAAAAAGATAAAAGAATATAAAATTTCCAAATGTTGTTATAAATAGTTAAAATAATACAAAATTTTAATTTCCAAATTTAAAAATAGTTATTAATTTCCAAACTTTGTTTATTATCTATATCCTCTTATAATATATTGTTCTTTGATAATTAAATTTCCTCAAAATATGAGTTTTTCTTTTTAATTTATCTATATCTTGTAAATTTTTACTTATTAATTTGATTATTGTTGAAATCTTATACCAATACATAAATGAAATAAGATGCATAGTTGATTTTATTTACAAAGCATCTTATTGAACATTAGGAGTTCTAGATGCACAATGAAACAAAGTTGGAAACTTAGAAAAAAAGAGGACAATAAATATCAACACTTTAAATTTTAAAATTTTATAAAATAAAAATAGAAATACCAATTAAGTTTGTTGTAACGATTGAATTAAACTAAAAACGTGTCGAGCATAAGACGTAGTATTGTGTTTTACTCAAATGATCAAAATCAATTCATTTTTGTTATTATGCCTGGAAATTGCTTGTTATTTTAGAATAAAGTGTTTTATTTGTAGTTTAACATATGAAATCTTGAGTGCCATTGATAACTCTATTTTTAGAGTTATTATTTCCTTTTATTTTTATTTTATTTTGTCAAATTTTAGCCATTTCACTTCTCAAAACCCCCATTCTTGGTAATATTTATGAAAATGAGCAAAAAGAGTGAACCATAGTTTTTATAAATCATTTGGTGGAGTTTTGTTGTTTTTTCACGAAATACCTGCAGTGACTTGCGCATCCCACTGCGGACCCCACTGACGAGCAAAGAAGAAGACAAAAGAAAATTAAATCTTAGCTTGAAAGTAAAAATCTGGAGAATAGAAGGTTCAAATGGCAGAGGCATGGGATGGTGAAGTACAAGCATGTTCCCAAAAGCATGGCAAGATGAATTGTTTATTGAAACCAATGGTACTTTAAGTGGACTTTTTGGAAAAGGTGAAGGGACCTATGGGTAAAAGAGCTACAAGCTTGTGGATAGAGGAATTACTCAAAGAAGTTGAATTTTATGCCTTCTATCTTCAGTCTTTAGTCTCTAGTTTAAACCCATCTTTTGTCAAACCCAACCTTTCCTCTTAGTATATAAAGAGGTGTTTGGTCTCATTTAATTCATCCTTCTTATCTCATCTACCACATTTAGTGCTAGTTTAGTTCAAGTTGTTAGCTCTCATTTACTGTAGTAGTTCTCTAATTTTCTGTATTTTCAATTCCTAGTGTAATTGTAGTTTCAAGTAATCAGTGGCAGTGACGTACCCTCGTTCCCCACTGCGGTTTTAATACAAGTCACTTTCAGTTTACTTATGTGAAACTCTTCATTTTTTGTTTTCTTTACTTCAGTAATTATGGGCTAAGCATCCTTTGGGTTGTTGGAAAGAGAAGTACCTGGATTTTAGAGAAAATGCTTGAGTAATCTTTATACTTGGAATAATTATTGTTTTGGTCATTCACTCTCGATTATTGCCCAATGATGCGAACAAGCCGATCACTTGTAAGGATCTAAAGTCTAGTTCTTAACTCAGAAATGAGTAGAACGCAGTGACACGAGCTTGGATGATGCTAGGGGATTCGAAAGAATTCTTATGACACTTGCGAAAGTGAGGTCGGCACAGTGAACTAATCTCAACCCACTGGAGTAGTAGGCAAGCTAGTTGGTGTATTAAAAACACTTAGAGTATTTGTCTCTACACATTCCATCGACACCTGAAAAGATCTATTTTGAGATTACCATTGACAAAACGATAAATACTAAGAGTATGAGATTTTTACCTAAAGGTGTGAGTATTTTGTAACCGGGCTTTTCTAGCGAGAATGCTCACCTCAAGTACAAGGATCACTTTTGGGATCAAGTATTTATTATAAAATCTAGGGAAAATCTAACCTACATTTCTTCTTTTAAATCTTAAGTAAAATCGTTAAAGTAGCATTTCACCAAACAAACCAAACTATTGCTTCTTCTGTAATTGAAACTTGTGCTCATGAGAACCGTATTGTCTTGATTGCCCAGTCCCTGTGGATTCGGTTCTGATATTTTACCAACTATTACTTGCTGTGACGATCATAGTGGTCAGTGTACACTTGCACTTCCCACTGTGGATAGTTTGCAACCCACTGCGATTAAATCACATATTTCGCACGTACGAAGTTTTTGGCGCCGTTGCCGGGGACTGGCGTGATTTTAAATCTCAAGACATTAGTTTTTGTTCGAGCCCGAGTAACTCGTTTTTCTAAGCTGTTCGTGTTGCATGCCAAGGCAACAACACGAACCTTTGGTGCCAATCGATCTTGAAATAGAAAAAACTTTTCGAAGAAGACGTAGAAACAAAAATCGACAACCCACTGTGAACACCACTGTAAGCATGGCAGAACGACCCGTTAATCCGCCAGTAGTGGAGACCACAGTGACGATTGCTGATAGCAAAGATTGAAAAATACGGGACTATGCTACTTCCGGAGTTGGTGATTTGAGCTCCGGAATTTTAAGGCCCAACATTGTTGCAACACATTTTGAACTCAAACCGGTGATGTTTCAAATGATTCAAGTCATGGGTCAGTTTGGAGGATCACCATCTGAGGATCCACACCCACACTTAAAATCCTTTTTGGAAATAACTGATTCCTTTCAATTGCAAGGTGTGAGTGATGAAGCGTTAAGGCTAAGGCTTTTCCCTTTTACATTAATGGATAAAGCAAAGGCTTGGCTGAACTCACATGCACCTCACTCGATAACCACTTGGCAAGAACTTGCTGACAAATTTTTACAAAAATACTTTCCTCCCACAAGGAATGTAAGGTTTCGAAATGATATTATTTTGTTCAGGCAAGAAGAAGATGAGGTTGTTTCGGATGCATGGGAACGATTTAAAGATTTACTTCGAAAGTGCCCACACCACGGCATCCCACATTGCATCCAATTGGAGACCTTTTACAATGGTCTTTCCAATGCAGCCAAAATCATCTTAGATGCAACAGCAGGTGGAACATTCACAAGTAAGACTTACAATGAATGATATCAAATCTTAGAAAAAGTGTCCAACAACAATACCGAGTGGTCAAATCCTAGAGCACCCATACCAAAGACCAACACCATTGATTCTGAGGCACTCAAAACCATGAATGCGCAGTTAGTGGCCTTGACTAAATTAGTTTTGAATCAAAATAGAGGCCAAGTCAATTCCGCATCACATATCACTGAGAACTGTTCTCTTTGTGGAGAGGAACATGTTTTTGACTATTGTCCAGCAAATCCTGAGGCCTTTAATGTTATAGGAACCAACCCGAGGAACAACCCGTATTTACAGACTTATAATCCAGGTTGGAGAAATCACCCGAATTTCTCTTGGGATGGTAATCCGGGACTCCAACCCCACGGGGCGAGTCATGTCCAGCAAAGACCACAGAACCCCCCTGGATTTCACCAACATTACAGTGGGCAACCCCCACAGAACTTTCAGCAAGGGCAATCCTCACAACAGTTCCAACCACGACCAACTCACCCCGCTGAAACTCAACCATCACTCGAATCAATTCTCAGAGGTTTCATGAATCAAACTCAAGCAGCCATTAGGAACATAGAAACTCAAGTAGGAAAACTAGCCGACGAAGTTAAGAATAGACCGCTAGGGACGTTACCTAGTGACAGCGAACACGCTAAGGTGATAGGAAAAGAACACGTCAAGTCCATAACACTTAGGAGTGGAAAGGATCTGAAATATATCATTTTTGACTCTGATGATCCGCCTCAAATACCCACTGTCCCTAAAACCACAGTGGCCACTTCTCAAGTCACTGTCAAACCCACAGTAAGGACTGCTGTCCCTGAGCTTCCCACTTTTGAAACCATACCAAAACCTATTGTTCCAAAGCCAACACCACAGCAAACTTAAATTGACCCACGAAGTGTACCTTTTCCTGAAATAATGAAGAATAAGACTGTCGATGTTCAATTCAAAAAATTCTTAGACATTTTTAAACAACTTCACATTAACATACCCTTGGTAGAGGCTCTTGAGCAAATGCCAAACTATGTTAAATTTTTGAAAGATATTTCGAACAAAAAGAGAAAGTTGGGAGAATTTGAGATTGTGGCTTTGACCAAGGAATGTAGTGCCCTCCTTACTAGCAAGATTCCACCTAGGTTGAAAGACCCGGGTAGTTTCACCATTCCATGCACAATAGGAGGACAAGAAGTAGGTCAAGCACTTTGTGATATGGGAGCTAGTATAAACTTGATGCCATTGTCCATTTTTAACAAGTTAGGTATTGGAGAGGCTAGACCCACAACCGTGACATTACAACTAGCCGACCGATCCATTGCCTACCCCAAAGGAAAAATAGAAGACGTTTTGGTCCGAGTGGATAAATTTATCTTCCCCGCTGATTTTCTAATTCTAGATTATGAGGCCGATAAAGATATCCCAGTCATCTTAGGGCATCCGTTTCTTGCAACCGGACGTACTTTGATCGATGTGCATAAAGGGGAACTCACTATGAGAGTCAGTAACCAAGAGGTAACATTCAATGTCTTCAAGTCCCTTAAGTACATAGAAACCGAAGACTGTTTTGCTTTGAGTTCGATTAATGGTAACCTAAGTTTTGATACAGTGAGCACAGTGGGGAGTGAGAGTGAGCACTCCGACTCTGAGAGTGATGACACTTTTGAGGATGAGTGTAACGAAATAGTGGCAGCCTTTGAACCTCTGGACTTCAAGGACAGGAACGTTCAACCCTCTTCAATAGAACAACGTCCCGAGTTAGAGCTTAAACCATTGCCTTCCCACTTGAAATATGCTTATCTCGCTAAGGATAATAAACTTCCCGTTATTATCTCTTCCAAACTTAGTGAGAAACAAGAACAACTTCTGATTAATTTGTTGATGAAGCATAAGAGGGCAATTGGTTGGACCATAGCGGACATTAGAGGTATTAGCCCTTCCCTATGTCAACATAAGATTAACTTGGAGAGTGACCACCCTGGAAAAGTCCAACCTCAAAGAAGGTTGAACCCCATAATGAAGGAGGTAGTTAAGAAAGAAGTTTTGAAGTGGTTAGACGCCGGTATTATCTACTCAATAGCTAGTAGTAGTTGGGTGAGCCCCGTTCAATGTGTTCCTAAAAAGGGAGGGACGACTGTAGTGAAGAACGAAAAGAACGAGCTCATTCCCACTTGGACTGTCACGGGGTGGAGAATATGCATGGACTATAGACAACTCAACCTAGCCACCAAGAAAGACCATTTTCCCCTACCTTTCATCGACCAAATGCTTGATAGGTTAGCGGGAATGGAATTCTATTGTTTTCTAGATGGATACTCTGGATACAACCAAATCCATATCGCCCCCGAGGACCAAGAAAAGACCACCTTTACTTCTCCCTATGGTACTTTTGCATTCCGGAGGATACCATTTGGATTGTGTAATGCCCCAGCCACTTTCCAACGTTGTATGATGGCCATTTTCACCGATATGATTGAGGACACCATAGAAGTTTTTATGGATGACTTTTCTGTGATAGGGACATCATTTGACAACTGCCTGGGAAATTTGGAGAAAAGCCTAGTGAGATGTGAGACCCACGGCCTTAAAAATGCCATTTTATGGTAGAAGAAGGTATTGTCCTATGTCATTTTGTCTCAAAAAGAGGGTTGGAAGTTGACAAAGCCAAGCTTGAAGTAGTGGCACAACTTCCCGAACCCACAACGGTAAAAGGTATTCGAAGTTTCTTGGGTCACGCAGGTTTTTATAGGAGATTCATCAAAGATTTTTCGAAAATAACTAAACCCCTATGTAACCTGTTGCAACATGAAAAAGAATTTAATTTTACCCAAGAATGTCGAGATGCTTTTGAAACAATCAAGAAAGCCTTAGTTACTGCACCCATAGTGACCACTCCTGACTGGTCACTCCCATTTGAAGTCATGTGTGACGCCAGCGAGTGGGCTGTGGGGGCTGTTCTCGGACAAAGAAAGAACAAAATCTTTCACCCCATTTATTATGCAAGTAAAACACTGATTGAGGCTCAGATTAATTATACTGTAACTGAAAAAGAATTACTTGCGGTGGTGTTTGATTTTGATCGTTTCAGGTCGTAATTGATAGGGACGAAGGTCATAGTACATACTGATCATCCAGCGATAAAATACTTGATCAACAAGGCTGATTCCAAGCCACACTTGATTCGATGGGTTCTATTACTGCAAGAAGTCAACCTTGAGATCGTTGATAGAAAAGGAACAAGCAATCATGTAGTTGACCATTTGTCTAGGCTCGAGAAGGTAGTGACCACTGTGGATCCCACTCCGGTCAAAGAGAATTTTTCCGATGAACAATTGTTGGCAGCTCAACATCACGATAATAATATTCCTTGGTATGCTGACATTGCAAACTTTTTAGCAAGTGGACTAAAGCCCCACGGGATGAGTGGACAACCATTTAAGAAATTTTTACATGATACACGACAATATGTTTGGGACGACCCTTTCTTATATAAGATAGGGACGGACCAAATATTGAGGCGTTGTGTCCACGGGAGTGAGCAACATCAAATACTCCAAGGTTGTCACACATCCCACTACGGTGGCCACTTTGGTGGAAACCGCACTGCTGCAAAAATCTTGCACAGTGGGTTCTTTTGGCCCACTGTCTTTAAGGACTCTTTTGAATTTGTGAAAAACTCTGAGCAATGTCAACGCACCGGGAACATTTCACAAAGGAACGAAATGCCTCTTAATAACATTCTAGACGTAGAACTTTTTGATGTTTGGGGGATCGATTTCATGGGTCCTTTCCCAAACTCAAACAATAATTTTTATATCTTGGTTGCGGTAGACTATGTTTCAAAATGGGTGGAAGTTGTTGCATGTCACTCCAATGATGCAAACACCGTGGTGAAATTTTTGCATAAAAATATTTTCACTCGATTTGGAACACCACGGGCATTAATTAGTGACGAAGGCACCCATTTTGTGAACAAAGTCATGAGCTCGGTCCTTGCTAAATATGATATACATCATAGAGTGGCCACCGCATACCACCTGCAGACCAACGGTTTAGCCGAACTTTCAAACCGAGAAATCAAATGCATTTTAGAGAAAGTCGTTAAACCACACCGTAAAGATTGGTCAACCAAACTTGATGATGCTCTTTGGGCCTATCGTACGACCTACAAAACTCCTTTGGGAATGTCTCCATTTAAATTGGTTTTTGGCAAAGCTTGCCATTTACCAATTGAGTTGGAACACAAGGCATTTTGGGCCCTTAAAGAGCTTAACATGAGTGAGGATGCTGCGGGAACCAAGAGATTTTTGCAATTACATGAGTTGGAGGAGTTGCGATACCACTCCTATGAAAATGCAAAGTTGTACAAAGAAAAGACCAAGATGTGGCATGATCGAAGAATCAACCATAGGGAGTTCATTGAAGGCCAACAGGTGCTATTGTTCAATTCTCGTCTCAAACTATTTCCTGGTAAGCTCAAATCGCGATGGACGGGACCATACACAGTGGTCAAGGTTAGTCCCTTTGGAACAGTGGAATTAATGTCCCCACAGTCTGGTCAAACTTTCAAAGTCAATGGGCAGAGGGTGAAGCACTTTCTGAGCGATAGTGCCCAAACTCCATCCCACTCTCTACCCCACTCTGGTTAAGAAAAGTCAAAATCGCTTGTAAATATTTTGTTTCAGTTATTTAAAGTTTTTTTTATTATTTTTGGTCTTTTTAATTCTGTGTGGTAGTTTATTTTGAATGTGTGTAGGTTGGATTGCCAGTTTTAGAAGAAAACGTCAAACAATTGCTTCGCAGTGACATCGAGCATGTCACTGCGCTTCCCACTGCTGACATGACGCTTCGATGGAACGGTTGGGGGGCCCAAGAACTGACAGCAAATCACATTTTCTTACACAAGTGTCTTCTTTTTCTGCCACCTGACACCTAATTCTCCTATTTTCAAGAAAAACCATCATAAGCTCTCTCTCTCTCTCTCTCTAAAAAATAACCGTTCCCTCCAAGATATTACCCAAAAATTAAACCCTTTCCACATCTAATTCCAAAAACCACCTTTTACTCCAAATATTCAAAACACATACTCTTTTTCCCTAATTTTTCTCTCTCGCAAACCAGACCAAAGCAACCCTTCAATGGCGAGAAGCAAGAGACTCAACCCCAACCCTGATGAGCCCGGTCGTGCCATGCTCCACCGCAGAACCATCGACGTTAACCCGTCGGAAAACATCACCGACGACCTAAACGAGCCACCGCCATCCTCCGGCGAGCATCCGATGACAACCTTCGCTTTTGATGTGGAGTCATCGAAACAAGAAGGGTCGAAGGCGGCTTCTTCCTCTAAAGCCTCAGACGACTGTTTGAGTGGTTTTGACATGGAGAAACAACAAACTGATGAAGAAATGCTGAAGCTAGAAGAAGAGTACAACCAAAAACTTCTTGCTCTTCGAAAAAAGAAGGAAGAGGTTGAAAGGAAAAGGAAAGAAGAAGAGGAAAGGCTGGCAAAGGAAGAACAGGAGAGGATAAAAAGAGAAAACGACGAAAGGTTGGAAAGGGAAGAGGAAGAGAGAAAAAGGATCGAGAAGGAGAGGTTAGTCGAAGAAGAAAGAAAAAGGGCAGAAGAAGAACGACTACTGGAGGAAGAAAAGAAAAGGGCAGAAGAAGAACAACTGAGAAAGGAAGAGGAAGACTGAATCAGACAAGAAGAGGAAAACCAAAAGAACGAAGCAGGGTCTGCGATACTCCAACACAAGGAGCAGATTCAGACTGATCAAAACCTCCCAGTAGGTAGCACTATCGATTTGGAGGCACTTCATAAGGCAGCCCACAGTGAGGAGAACCCCATCAAAAGAGCTTTGAGGAAGAGAGTAATGGTCACCAGATCTGGGGTGACCATGTCGGAGAAAACACCGGCCAAGAAATCAAGGAAGACAACCGCCGGGAAAGGTAAGGGTTTCGCTCCCTCTTAAGTTCATCATCAAATGAATCTGTTGATGGTGATGAACAAGTTCAAACTGAAAATCCGCACCAGTCCACAGTGGGCACTGAGCATGCCCCTAGTGGGGTGCCCAGGCAGTTCACGACCCCAGTGGTCGCTGCCCACTATGACTGCATAGGCAATCAAAAGTTGATCTTATAGAGGGGTTTTGACCTTGACTTTGTAGAAGCCAACCCTTTTATCAAAGAGAGGGTTTTACAGCAAGATTAGGCGACGTTGGCAACTGCCAATCGACGGGCCAATGCTTATTTGGTTATGGAGTTTTATGCCGAAGCCTCTCAGACGAAGGACACGTTTGTAACAGTCTAGGGTCGAGTTGTGCACTATAATGCAACTGCTATCAATCAGGTCCTTGGAATAAGGACTCCCCTTGTGTGCACCTTTGCTAATTTTTTGAAAAAAATGACCCCGGCGGATGAAGAGGCTATTTTGAAAGCACTGGCAGTTGCAAGAAGGCCTCCTTCCGGGGGGTCCGAGCCATCAGTGAGATACCACTCTGGAAGAGTTAGAATTCTAACCTTGTGTCAGGACGTATGGGCCAAGGGACAGTCTCAGGTAGACAGTTTCTATGGGGCGTAGACCTCCCCAGGAATTTCAATTGCGCTCATATTCATCACTGTAGGAATTGGGTTCAAGCTTTCCCCAGCCCCTTAGGAAAGCCCTGGGATAAGGATGGCTAGAGGAGGTGCCTACACGCTAGCTCCCACACTACCGAGGCAGTTGTGTGGTTCCAATTCTTGCGTGCATCCTTATCGCCCACCTCTCATGATACAACCCTCTCGATGCACAAGTGCGCTCTGCTGTACTACATCCTAACAGGGAAAACAATCAACCTGGGAATCCTAATGCATTCCGCAATTCACCAAGCACGAACCCGAAAGAAGGTAATCCTCCCTCTTCCTTGTCTTATTATGTCTTTACTAATCTAGGTTGGAGTTCCATCTGCTCCAGATGACAAGTGGGTCACTTCTCTGAACAACATTAGCATCGTAACAATCAAGAAGATGGGGAGAGCAATTACCTCTCCCCTTAAAGAACCTGTTGTTGAATACGCCACAGTGAGATCCTCCAGCAACCCATAATGCCATCCCACTCCAGGAAGCTCAAGCAATCCTATGACCGCCATTCTGAGCGCATTAACAGCTCTCACCTATCACGTCGATCTTATGGAAGCCCAACAGAAGCACATGAACCGGGCTACAGAAATTTTCTGGATGTACACACGAGATAGGGATGCAGTCCTCAATCAGATATAACAGGGTGCTGATCCCCTGCTTGCTGCACAACTCCCTGAATTCCAGAAGGAATCTGTCCCTCCAATGATAGTGAAGATGGTTTCAGTGGAGATTCCGCAGAAAGTCCACCGCCAGCAACTCCTACCCAATAAATGGTTTGTTGGGACTTTGGTTCCCACTGTAACGTCCCAAAAATTACAAGGAATTAAAATTCTTTAAAAACAATTCATTTCATTATAATCAAACCAAGAGTTAACGAATCACGTTACAATGAGAAATAACATCGTTATTTAAAACCGTCAACCAAGTTTAAGCAGCGGAAAAGTATATAAATCCATCCCCATTTATTAAAAATCAAACCAAACTATCTTCGCCTTGCGCCCGTGTGTACCGTCACGCCCGACTGCTACTCGCACCTGAAATCATAAGAATTTGGGAAGGGGTAATCACGAAGCTTAGTGAATTCAATCCTTACATAGGATCGAAATTATATCGGCATCACCTTTAACATACCAGCACATACATTTCTTGGAACATCCATCAAGAAAACATATCACAAATAATAATAAACATTATGCTCCTTGGAACCACCATCAAGAAGACATAATCACAAATAATAATAAACATTATGCTCCTTGGAACCACCATCAAGAAGACATAATCACGAATAATAATAAACATTATGCTCCTTGGAACCACCATCAAGAAGACATAATCACGAATAATAATAAACATTATGCTCCTTGGAACCACCATCAAGAAGACATAATCACGAATAATAATAAACATTATGCTCCTTGGAACCACCATCAAGAAGACATAATCACACCATGATAAACTAAAACACACACTCCTTGGAACCACCATCAAGGAGTGGCCTCAAGCTTGTTGGAACAACCCTCAAGAAGATATAAAATAAACATTAGGCTACTTGGAACCACCATCAAGAAGCACATCAAACACAGTCTAATATATACACACAAATACATAAGTATTCCATACCACAACAATATCAACAGACAGTCATAATCATCTCATACGAACCATAGCAACACAAATATAATCCCCATCCTATATAGTGAGAGAACTCACCTCGAACGCAAACTTATAGCCTTAACCGCAACGCGAACCGGCCAACACCCAATCACCTTTTTCCACCTAAACAAACGTTAACAATTATCAAAATGACGCCCCCAAACCAAGGCCACGACTATTAGCTTTAAAACGCATAATTTCCAGTTTTTACTCTCAACACGCAGGTCTGTTCGGGACCTGTTTAACCCCTCAAAAACTGATTAAACCAGAAATATTTTTCCATAAACACAAAGTCACATGCCTTAGGGTTCCAGGGACATAGCGCACGCGCTCTAACGATTTTTCTACAATTTATTATGGATTTTACAAAACCGGTTAACTGCACAGCGAAAAACAGCACCTTTCATTACAAAACAGCGGTTTGACACTAGCTACGGTCCGAACTGGTTTTTCCGCAAAACATAAGAAACTTACCATCCTCTAGCAACTAACCAAAAATTTCCGATACTTTAACGATTAGACCCAACTCGACTAACCCCGTTAACGGAAACCACAATAAATCAAACTTGAAAGAAAATAATTAATGCAAGAAATTACATACCGGGGTACGGGCTTTACAACTCTCCCCCACTTGGATTAGACTTCGTCCTCGAAGTCTAGACCGGCGAATAGCTCCGGATAGTTCTCCCTCATCTCAACCTCAAGTTCCCAAGTCCACTTGAAACCCCTTCTAAAACTTCTCGAATACTATTCTTACTAACGTACTCTTTCTAAGACACTGGGATTATGATCGGCAGAACACCCCAACAATTGAAATCATTCCTAGCCAAGCGACTTCGGTTGTCCCCCAACCTTAGATATTCCATACATCCCGAGTCAAATCCCAAGCTCTAACCACTCTAAAGTTGCCCACCAGTATACCCAACTGGATACTCGGATCCGATCATTCCTACCATTAACCGTCGGTTAACTCCTACGAGTTCTAATAGACTCCCAAAACTTACCTTACACGCATCATCGAACCAGTAAATTTATAATCACCCACGAAGGTCATTCCACTACAACCATTCATCACAAGTAGGCATCTCAGGGTTACTACTACCATTACCCGCCCTAGGAAACCTAGTTACACCGTAACAAGATACACCTTAACGCCTACCTCCCAGGTACGTCTCAAGTCCCGGCACATCGGAACTACCTCTCAGGTAAGTGCCCAAGACTGTATCCTCTTAGTGCCTACTGGAAAGTCAAAGTCATAACACATGGATACCGGGGTCCCACCCCGAGATACACAACCGTCCGTTACCAACGTCTGACTAACCTGACCAAGGATTTAATGTAAACAGTCTACCAACAATCATGCCTATCCCGGAATGACTCACTCCCCCAAATATGTAAATGCTCAAAATGACACATAACACTTAAAAGCGCTTTTCCCAAATGGATTACAAATCATTTACAAAATATTTTCAATGTCAAGATTTTTCACTTCAAAAATACCGTACGCAATAGACTACTATTACTAGGTCGGTGATTACGCAAAAATGAACACGTTCGTCTCACCTAGTAAAAAAAATCATGTTGAAAATCATTCCATTGTCGTTCAGTTTACTTACAAAATTCAAAATGATATGGAACGAAGCTTTACCAACCAAAATTTTGCGCGCATCAGTTATTTATACAAAACAAGGAAACGGTTTGTTGACAATAAAACATTTAGCTTACTAGAAAGCGCACCAAACAACTCATGGTAAAATGCTACCAAAAAATATTCTCTCAAAATTCTACAACACAACCCATAAGGATAGGAAACGCAAGGATTAGTTAAGGCAAATTTTATTTTCAAACTCAAACTTTGTGCATGACTTAGTCGGCATTCTACGTCTCGACTCGTACTACTCCAAACCTATCCGGTCCACAATCGCTATCCGGACATTTAAACCTCTAAGAGCAAGTTGGAAATCACGTCCAATTATCTTACAGCTTTTCCTTAAAACAAAGTCGGCTCAAAAACCTAAAATTCTAGCTCAATCCTCAACCTCGACCCGAAACAGTCTACTTAAAACACGTATTACAACAGCAACCTCGACCACAAGTGGACAGCCTAGCCGTCCTATACTACGGCCCAAACGCTCACTACAAGTGTGAGGCACAAAAATAATGGGTAGCCCCGCTATCAAGCATCACTACAGCAGACACCGAGTTAACTAAGAACGCACTTAATCTCACATCTTAAGCAAAAAGCAACTATATACGATAATCAAAAATAGAAACAAGTGGCAAAATATACATGTCACCACTTTAGGCGTAGCCTGTGCCTCCTCCACCGTCAGCTGGTGAACTCTGCCTCGAGCCGCTTCCATCCCCGGTTGACCCGTTCGACCATCAGTAATACGCAATGGGGCATTCGCATGCGCCCCCTGTGCCCCACTCCCATTTGCTACCCTCGCACTAGGACAGTTGGCCTTCACATGGCCCGTCTGTTTGCAGTTAAAGCAGACCATTAACGGCACTCTACAGTCCCGGCTAAAGTGACCGGACTGTCCACACTTAAAACACCCTTCAGATCTTCTCATTCCGGTATCCCTGGGCTTTAACCCGCCACTCCTCGAACCCGCGCGCGAATCAGTGAACTTCGACTTCTGTGGCACCGCAGAAATCGGCGTCACCGCCTGTGCCGCCTTCCTCTTCTTCGCTTGGGTTTCTAACTCGAGTTCCCTCCTCCGGGCCGCATCCATCATCGTAGATAAGGAAGCATACTGCGCCGCGCTCACGAATTCCCTAATCTCGGTACGCAACATATCTTTATACCGCGACATCTTCATCTCTTCCGAGGCGGCATACTGGGGACAAAACAATGCCATCTCGGTGAACTTACGGTTCATTTCTTTCACCGTCTCTGTAGTTTGCGTGAGCTCCAGAAACTCCTTGGCGATCCGCTCCATCTCTACCGGAGGTACATATTCTGTGCGAAAACGGACGACGAACTCCTCCCAAGTCAAAGTAGTGCGCTCGGCAAGCGTCAACGCTGTAGCACACCAATCCTTCGCTCCGCCACGAAGCAAGTTCACGGCAAAATGAACCTTCAGATTGTCCGGGCAACCACTGGTCAGAAAAGCGCACTCCATATCGGATATCCACCTCATGCTGATAATCGGGTTCGGGTCTCCCTTGAACTCAGGTAGAGAACAGGCGGAGAGGTCCCGATACTGGAACTCTCGGGTACGGGGTTGTCCCCCCGCAGGCGGTGGAATCGCTGCAATTCGCTCCTCCATCAAAACCACCACCTCATCTCGGATGGTAGTGATAATCTCGGGAATCGCCTCCCCGATCGCGTATGCTACCTCGGTAGCAATCATCTCTCTAATCTGTTCCTCGGTGATCCCGGCCTCAGCCCGCGGTTCAGCCGCGTCGTTTCTTCTAGTGTTGACCATTCTCGGAAAAGAAATTACAACGAGTCATTAGCACATAATAACTCGCCCTACCACGCTCACGCTCGACTCCTTGGATTCCTCGCGACTTTCCCCGACTCGAACATTGATCCTGTGCTTCCGGTAGTAGGAGCTCTACTACTACCATCTACACCTATCATTGTCCGCTCCGTGTCCCATCCCGAGTATCCAAGTAGTTGCTCGCCCAAACAAAAACCATACACGTATGTCCATACTGACGCATATACACACTCTTCCTAGCTCCCTAGGAATAAACATAATACCCCACTACCCTTGCTAGGGCGGAACCCCCACTAACCCTGACGAGTCGCCTCGTAAACGCACAGTCGTATACTACAGTGGAAACCAGATAGACATTCGAATATAAGATTCTATCCTACAACGGTTGGACTCAAACAAGAGTTGCACAATAGAACTAAATCCAACATTCTAAGGCTATTCGGTTCCTACCGCATACAACCTATAGTGCATTCGCTTAACAACCTATCAAAGTTAGCATAAGTTCCTAATAGCAAGTAACAACCATACAATACAGTGTATTAAGCACCAAGCAATCTAGCATACATACTCCTATGTTCTAGAAAGCAATTTTGCATACGTACTCATATGTAAACGCTATTCCCAGCTCACTAGGAATTTCATCTCATCCCACTACCCTTGCTACCACGGAATCCCTATTAGCCATAACGAGTTGCCTCGCGAATACCCAGTCGCATTCAGCGTGAATCAAATAGACATTCGAATACAAAATTCTATCCTAGAATGGTTGGACTCAAACAAGAGCTGCGCAATAGAACTAAATCAAATATTCTAAGGCTATATGATTCTTACTGCATACAACCTATAGGGCCTTCACTTAACAACCTACTATAACTAGCATTGATTCCTACTAGCAAGCAATCATCATACAGTACAGTGTAAACAACATAGGCAATCTAGCATGCATACCCTATGATCTAGAAAGCGATAAATACACTAAGTACCGTACCTTCCCACTTAGCGTCGGCTGACTGTACACACTGCGCCCTCGATCACCGTTTCCCAAACGGGTTTTCCTTTTTCTTTTATTCTCAAAGATTTTAGTAAAAGAGTTTAAAACTTCATAGCCGCAACTTGAGACCAAACACACCGAGATGTGTTTGATTCACTCAAGTTGTGCTCTGATACCAAGTTGTAACGTCCCAAAAATTACAAGGAATTAAAATTCTTTAAAAACAATTCATTTCATTATAATCAAACCAAGAGTTAATGAATCACGTTACAATGAGAAATAACATCGTTATTTAAAACCATCAACCAAGTTTAAGCAGCGGAAAAGTATGTAAATCCATCCCCATTTATTAAAAATCAAACCAAACTATCTTCGCCTTGCGCCCGTGTGTACCGTCACGCCCGACTGCTACTCGCACCTGAAATCATAAGAATTTGGGAAGGGGTAAGCACGAAGCTTAGTGAATTCAATCCTTACATAGGATCGAAATTATATCGGCATCACCTTTAACATACCAGCACATACATTTCTTGGAACATCCATCAAGAAAACATATCACAAATAATAATAAACATTATGCTCCTTGGAACCACCATCAAGAAGACATAATCACAAATAATAATAAACATTATGCTCCTTGGAACCACCATCAAGAAGACATAATCACAAATAATAATAAACATTATGCTCCTTGGAACCACCATCAAGAAGACATAATCACAAATAATAATAAACATTATGCTCCTTGGAACCACCATCAAGAAGACATAATCACGAATAATAATAAACATTATGCTCCTTGGAACCACCATCAAGAAGACATAATCACAAATAATAATAAACATTATGCTCCTTGGAACCACCATCAAGAAGACATAATCACACCATGATAAACTAAAACACACACTCCTTGGAACCACCATCAAGGAGCGGCCTCAAGCTTCTTGGAACAACCCTCAAGAAGATATAAAATAAACATTAGGCTACTTGGAACCACCATCAAGAAGCACATCAAACACAGTCTAATATATACACACAAATACATAAGTATTCCATACCACAACAATATCAATAGACAGTCATAATCATCTCATACGAACCATAGCAACACAAATATAATCCCCATCCTATATAGTGAGAGAACTCACCTCGAACGCAAACTTATAGCCTTAACCGCAACGCGAACCGGCCAACACCCAATCACCTTTTTCCACCTAAACAAACGTTAACAATTATCAAAATGACGCCCCCAAACCAAGGCCACGACTATTAGCTTTAAAACGCATAATTTCCAGTTTTTACTCTCAACACGCAGGTCTGTTCGGGACCTGTTTAACCCCTCAAAAACTGATTAAACCAGAAATATTTTTCCATAAACACAAAGTCCCATGCCTTAGGGTTCCAGGGACATAGCGCACGCGCTCTAACGATTTTTCTACAATTTATTATGGATTTTACAAAACCGGTTAACTGCACAGCGAAAAACAGCACCTTTCATTACAAAACAGCGGTTTGAAACTAGCTACGGTCCGAACTGGTTTTTCCGCAAAACATAAGAAACTTACCATCCTCTAGCAACTAACCAAAAATTTCCGATACTTTAACGATTAGACCCAACTCGACTAACCCCGTTAACGGAAACCACGATAAATCAAACTTGAAAGAAAATAATTAATGCAAGAAATTACATACCGGGGTACGGGCTTTACACCCACTCTTGATGCTCTCAAAAACAATTTTTATTTTTATGTTTGTTTGGTATTTTGCCTATGGCTAGGCATTTGACAATTTGGTACTTTATTTTGATCAATGATGCATGCATTACCTACTGCTAAGTAGGTCTTTGGGTACTAACTTAATTCTCTTTTGAATACTTTTTGATCTTTTTCCATTTCAAGGTGCAACTTTCGGCTTCCAACTTAAAAAGTCACTTTTGTAAGTACGACTCTCAACTTGTCACGTTGAAATGATATAGGCCATTTTTGCATCCAAACTCGACCTTTTTGCACCCCCAAATACCTCCTTGAACCCACTTTCCAAGTCACAGTGAGGACACTGTGCAATCATAAGTTTAAGGTGGGGACTTCCAGTCTTTCCACAGTGGGGACACTGTGAGGTCCTAAGTTTGAGGTAGGTAAGATATACCCCCTCCAAAAAAAACACAAAAACAGAAAAATCGGAGTATCACTACAAAAGATTGATGGTGTGCCTTTTCTGGACCATCAAAGTGCTCACTCCCAGAAAAAGATGGTGTGCCTATTCTGGACCGTCAGAATACCCACTCTAAAAAAAATAGCCATACCCAAATAAAAGCCTGAAGTGTACGTACTCTCCCTTGTAAAATACAGAAACACTCACTTCCTGAAATAAAAATCTCAAAACAAGATTTTCGGTCCATGTTTGGAAGCATGTGCTACAAAGCCCTTGGGAAAATATTCAAAGCCATAAACCCTTCTAACCCAAGAAAGTTCTATTGATCAAATGAGAACAAGGGAAAGATTTTGTCAAGTACAAAAGTGAAGTTTTAATCTTGGAACCGAAAGAAGCATCTACGGAGGGAGATCAACATCCATTCAGAGTGAGAAGTCGGTAAATCCCTGAAAGCTCAAAAGTGCATAAATTTTATTTTTTTATTATTTTCTTTTTATTACTTGGGGACAAGTAATGGTTTAAGTTTGAGGTTGTGATAACTCTATTTTTAGAGTTATTATTTCCTTTTATTTTTATTTTATTTTGTCAAATTTTAGCCATTTCACTTCTCAAAACCCCCATTCTTGGTAATATTTATGAAAATGAGCAAAAAGAGTGAACCATAGTTTTTATAAATCATTTGGTGGAGTTTTGTTGCTTTTTCACTAAATACCTGCAGTGACTTGCGCATCCCACTCCGGACCCCACTGACGAGTAAAGAAGAAGACAAAAGAAAATTAAATCATAGCTTAAAAGTAAAAATCTGGAGAATAGAAGGTTCAAATGGCAGAGGCATGGGATGGTGAAGTACAAGCATGTTCCCAAAAGCATGGCAAGATGAATTGTTTATTGAAATCAATGGTACTTTAAGTGGACTTTTTGGAAAAGGTGAAGGGACCTATGGGTAAAAGAGCTACAAGCTTGTGGATAGAGAAATTACTCAAAGAAGTTGAATTTTATGCCTTCTATCTTCAGTCTTTAGTCTCTAGTTTAAACCCATCTTTTGTCAAACCCAACCTTTCCTCTTAGAACCACAAGGGTGGTGGCGTGTTGGCAAGGGCTTGGGGGGATGTGGTGGAATATCCCATCCACCCCGGGTTCGAGTCCAGGCGTCAGCATTCTGTGGCCAGGCTTAGTCTCAGACGGCCGCTTTGTTCCTTTGTTTCCAATTTGCCAAGGATATAGTCTAGGCAAAGCCTAGATGAACCTTATCCAAAAAAAACTTTCCTCTTAGTATATAAAGAGGTGTTTGGTCTCATTTAATTCATCCTTCGTATCTCATCTACCACATTTAGTGCTAGTTTAGTTCAAGTTGTTAGCTCTCATTTACTGTAGTAGTTCTCTAATTTTCTGTATTTTCAATTCCTAGTGTAATTGTAGTTTCAAGTAATCAGTGGCAGTGACGTACCCTCGTTCCCCGCTGCGGTTTTAATACAAGTCACTTTCAGTTTACTTATGTGCAATTCTTCATCTTTTGTTTTCTTTACTTCAGTAATTATGGGCTAAGCATCCTTTGGGATGTAGGAAAGAGAAGTACCTGGATTTTAGAGAAAATGCTTGAGTAATCTTTATACTTGGAATAATTATTGTTTTGGTCATTCACTCTCGATTATTGCCCAATGATGCGAACAAGCCGATCACTTGTAAGGATCTAAAGTCTAGTTCTTAACTCAGAAATGAGTAGAACGCAGTGACACGAGCTTAGATGATGCTAGGGGATTCGAAAGAATTCTTATGACACCTGCGAAAGTGAGGTCGACACAGTGAGCTAATCTCAACCCACTGGAGTAGTAGGCAAGCTAGTTGGTGTATTAAAAACACTTAGAGTATTTGTCTCTACACATTCCATCGAGACCTGAAAATGTCCATTTTGAGATTACCATTGACAAAACGATAAATACTAAGGGTATGGGATTTTTACCTAAAGGTGTGAGTATTTTGTAACCGTGCTTTTCTAGCGAGAATGCTCACCTCAAGTACAAGGATCACTTTTGGGATCAAGTATTTATTATAAATCTAGGGAAAATCTAACCTACATACCTTCTTTTAAATCTTAAGTAAAATCGTTAAAGTAGCATTTCACGAAACAAACCAAACTATTGCTTTTTCTGTAATTGAAACTTGTAAAAGGAAGCTCATGAGAACCGTATTGTCTTGATTGCCCAGTCCATGTGGATTCGATTATGGTATTTTACCAACTATTACTTGCTGTGACGATCATAGTGGTCAGTGTACACTTGCACTTCCCACTATGGATAGTTTGCAACCCACTGCGATTAAATCACATATTTCGCACGTACCAGCCATGTTGCATTTTTCATCTTGTGCTTCGTTTGTTTTCATTCGATTGATAATGGATGGATTAATTGGTAATTATATGGTGATTCTTTTATATGGTGATTCTTTTATTAAGTGACAATAGTGATAAAACAATTTTATTATGTGATTTTCATAATTTTATTTAATTTGTAGAAATGGATTTAGGGTGGTATGCTGAACATTTTTCAGCACTACAATGTCCTCATGTTTGGTGGAACTTTTCATGTGTCCGAGTTGAATTTGTTTATGAAGATGAAAATCAAGAAAAACTATATATCATCTTACTTGACCAAAATGTAAGTGAAATTGATCATATTTTAGTTTTGTTGAAAAATATATTTTTTAAAGATACTAATATTTATAATTACATGTTGTATATTTATATATGTTAGATGGACAAAATGGCTGCAATTGTTCCACGTAGTTTGATGGACGTCTATAGACACAGAAATTTGGTGGGAGATGTTTTCTTTTTGGAGCATTTCCAAATTCAGGGAACCAATTATGACTATCCGAGGTATGAAAAATATAGTTTTCTTCGTGCCGAGTGGGAAATTTTGATCAGTGAAAACACAAGGTTAATCTCGTTGCCGAGGGATGTTCAAAGAGGATTTGCGCTTTATCCATCGGTGCCTTCAATAAAATCACTTGTTGAAGATAGAACAACAAGAAAAATGTTAATCGGTAAATTAAACTTTTTAATTTAACTTAACTATATTTATATATTTTCTCATGTCAAATTAATATTCAAATTTAAATTTATATATCTTAGATGTAGTTGGAAAAATCATACGCGGAAGACGAGTTAACGATGTGCGAGGTGATGGTGTATTCCGATTGGGTTCTTGTGATTTGATTTTACAAGATGAAACGTAAGTTTGAAATTGAATTAAAACAAAATCAATTACCAAATTAACAAATTTTCCACATTGTGTTTTTACTAACTTTGCTATTTTTATTAGGAGGCACCAAATTAGGTTGAGGTTGTATGATACAAGAGAAACACGTATCGGGATGATAGCTCGGGCCGTAACAAATAATTCTATAATTTATGCATCTCGGGTTAAGCTTATCCATCGATATCAAAGTATAATATTTTTTATTTATGATTTTATGTTTTTATTTAAATTTAAATTTATAAATTTACTAAAATTGTATTTTCTAATATTTCCAGTGAACGTTTTGAATTCTACGGCTTTAACCCAGATTGTCTTCGGCCCAGAAATGCCGGAAGCATACAACTTAAGAATTATTCCGAGTTGAGAATATGTGATCAGTCAAGTTGATTAGTATTGTGTTTTTTGTGATTGTTGTGAAGATTTTTGGAACATGTATTTGTTAACTTTTGTGGTATTTTTTATTGGTTCTATCGTTATTTTGAATATGTGTGTGACAATTTAGTGAATGTTTTCTAATCGTTTTGAACATGCATGTGACCATTCAGTAAATGTTTTGTGAATGAATGTTTTCTAAATGTTTTGAACATGTATGTGTCCATTCAGTGAATGTTTTGTGAATGAATGTTTTCTAATCGTTTTGAACATGTATGTGACCATTCAGTAAATGTTTTCTAAATGTTTTGAACATGTATGTGTCCATTCAGTGAATGTTTTGTGAATGTTTTAAGGTATGCAATGAGGATTGTCAATAAAGAAACTACAAATGTTGATGTCTCCCAAAAAGAGAAACATAAAAGGAGAAAAATAGGGCTTGGCGAAGGAAGTGGTCAATGTATGACAAACATAATAAATATCTCTTCAATGGAGACAATGCAAGAGAATATCAATGAAGCAACCCCTGACAGTGCGTTAACTTTTGCGCAAAGGAGACAAATTATTAATCGAAACAATTATCAACGACGCAAGGAAAATAAACGTGGAATACTACTACCTCTTTTTGACGAAGTCGTGAATCAAGAATCGCCAAGTTAGTATTTCTTTTTCATCTCGATCTTACCATTTATTTATAATAATCTTAATTTTCATATTCAAATGTCTTACATAGCGCTTAGCGAAGGAAGTAGTCCACACATGACAAATATCTCTCCCATGGAGACGACGCGAGAGAATATAAGTGAAATAACCCATATGAGTGCGTTAACTTTTGCTCAAAGAAGACAAATTATTAATCGAAACTATTATCAACGAAGCAAGGAAAATAACATAAATGCTTTTAATACACAAGGAACAAGCCAATTATGTTCGAGGTTGACACATGATAACTTCAACGGTAAAAACTATGCATTATTATTATTATTTTGTATTTTGGAATTGACATAAACTAGAGACTAAATGAAATGAGGTATTTTGTCATAGGCGTTCAAAATAAACGTGGAATACTTCAACATCTTTTTGACGAAGTCATGAATCAAGAATCGCCAAGTTAGTATTTCTTTTTGATCTCGATCTTACCATTTATTTATAATAATCTTAATTTTCATATTCAAATGTTTTACATAGCGCTTGGCGAAGGAAGTAGTCAACACATGACAAATATCTCTCCATTGGAGACGACGCAAGGGAATATCAGTGAAACAACCCCTGTCAGTGCGTTAACTTTTGCTCAAAGAAGAAAGATTGTTAATCGAAACTATTATCAACGAGGCAAGGAAAATAACAGAAATGTTGTTAATACACAAGGAACAAGCGTTATCAGTGAAACAACCCATGTCAGTGCACTAACTATTGCTTAAAGGAGACAAATTATTAATCGGAACTATTATCAACGAATGAGGGAAAATAATAGAAACGTTGAGACCCAGCACGAGGATCCATAAAGTTTTGTTTATGATGGTGTCCCTACACAACATCGTGTCTTGAAGGAACAAAATGCATGTGAACATTGTGGAGCAAAACTGTTCGAATTTGAGTTCCCTTCCTTTTGTTGCATGAGTGGGAAGACAAAGTTGGCATACTCACCCATTCCTGGAGAACTATGCAATCTATTTACAATGGAGTCAGAGTTAGGCAAAGTGTTTATGCACAGTATTCGTGCACATAACACAAACTTTTCCTTCGCGTCAATGGGAGTAACTTTGGATAATAATGTGAACAATATGACATCTGGAGTATATACGTTTCGTGCTCAAGGAGCAATATATCATAGAATTGATCAATTAGTTCCTAGGGATGGACAACCTAGGTACTTACAACTTTATTTTTACGATGCCGAATCTGAGTTTTCGCATAGACTACAATGGCCAAATCTTGATAGAAACGTCACTGAAATTTTGACTCGTGTGCTTTCTATAAACCCATACGTGAGAACGTTTCGAAGCCTTGCGGAGCTAGGACCACTCGACAATTATAGAGTCACGTTGAATGCTTCCGTGGAACTTGACCAGAGGGTGTACAACCGACCGACCACATCTTAGGTTGAAATACAAGTATTTATTTTATCTTATTTAAAATAAAATGCATCATATGCATGGTACTAAAGAAAATTCTACCATTGTACAGGTTGCTGGTATTTGGGTTGAAGGCAATGACAACATCACTGCATATAGGAGAAGTATTGTTGTGTATGGGAGGTCCGACTACAGTAAAAGAATTGAACATCACTATAGTTGTTATGATCCCTTATCATATCCTTTGTTTTTCCCCAACGGTGAGTCTGGATGGCATCCTAGGATACCCAGACATGGAGTATGCATCAATGAAATTGTTAATGAGGACGAAAACTTGGACGAAGATCTTGAAGGTACGAACATTATCACATATATTTCTTACCTTATCCACTCATTTATTAATTTATACTATTCAAAATCAATACTACGCAGACGTTAGCTCGGGAGGGGGTAGGAAAACAGTAACGATGCGAGATTATTAATGTTACAAGTTCCAAATTCGGTCGACAAGGAACGTGATTCTATTGGGGGGAAGATTGTTTCAACAGTTTGTGGTAGACATGTACATCAAGATAGAGACTGCACGTTTGTCTTTTATTGAAAAAAAACAGTCGAAGATAAGATCAGATTTATACCAAGGTGTTGTGGATTGCGTCAATGCTGGTGAGGTTCAACCAAGTAGAGTTGGACAACGGGTTGTGCTTCCTGTAAGTTTTATCGGAGGCCCACGTGATATGCGGAGATGATTTATGGATGCCATGACTTTAGTTCAAGATGACGGAAACCTGATATATTCCTTACCATGACGTGTAATCCAAGATGGCCTGAAATCCTTCAAGAGTTATCGAACGGTCAGAGCGCACAAGAGAGGCCAGACCTTGTTGCAAGTGTTTTTCGTGCCAAATTGGAGGATCTCAAAAATAAACTCTTCAAGAAGCACATCCTCGGCGAGGTTGAGGCATATGTTTATGTCATCGAGTTTCAAAAACGTGGTTTACCACATGCACATTTCCTCATGATAATGAAGCCGCAACACAAGATTACAAACCCAGACCATTACGACAAGGTCGTGTGTGCCGAAATCCCGGACCCAACAAAGTATCCTGAAATGCATCAACTGGTGATAATGCACATGATGCATGGTCCTTGCGGTCATTTAAAACCATGCAGCCCTTGTATGCAAGGTGAGCCAAGAAAATGTCGTTATAGATATCCTCAGCAATTCAACGACAAGACGGCGCAAGCAGATAACGCATATCCGATGTATCGGAGGAGAAACAACGGAATACAGGCGGACGTCTGAGGCAGTATCCTAGATAATAGATGGGTGGTCCCATATAACCCAAAGTTGCTAATGATATTCAACTGTCACATCAATGTTGAGGTTTGCTCAAGTATAATATATGTGAAATATATTTTCAAGTATGTTTACAAAGGTCATGACAAACAGGTTATTCATGTTGATCCTGATAGAGAAGAGGTTGTTATTAACGAGATAAAAAGATTTCAAGATGCACGATATGTTTCTCCACCTGAGGCGATTTGGCGGATTTTTAGCTTTCCTCTTTCAAAAATCCACCCTTGTGTGATGGCTTTGCAAGTCCATCTTCCGAATAAGCAGTTTGTTCGGTTCAGAGAGAATGATATTATGACAGATATTGCTGGCAGAGAGAAGGATAAGAGATCAATGTTGACCGCATTTTTTAGAGGAATAAAATAGATATGAGTGTGAGACAGTATTTGTACAAAGATTTTCCGAGACATTACACATGGAATGACAAATCACGTAAATGGAATACTCGGAGCCGAAGACCAATGAGAGGACGACTGGTTCATGCTAACCCTGCTGAAGGAGAACGGTATTATCTACGCCTACTTCTCTCGCATATTAGTGGACCTACATGCTTTGAAGATCTTTACACGGTTAATGGCGTATTACACCCGACATTTCGAAAAGCAGCTCTTGAGAGAGGTTTGATAGAGACCGACGGTAATTTATCGCATTGTCTTGCTGAGGCCTCCTTATTTCAGTTTCCCAATGCTCTTAGACGACTATTCGCAACGATCTTGATTTATTGTGAGCCGGGAGATGTTCGCAAGTTATGGGATGAACATTATGATTCACTCTCTGAAGATTACAGACGACACTACGAAAATGCTGAGATAGTCCAAAATATGGTTCTTACATATATCTCGGTCTTTTTACAATCTATGGGTAAGAACCTCGATGATTTCGATCTTCCAAACATAAATGCAGCCGCCAATTTAGAATCACGGGCATTTCGTGAGGTACAAGAGGAGTACTCCATAATCGTGGAAGACGAAGATTTGTGTGCCCGAGACTCTCTAAATTCCGACCAGAAACATGCATTTGATGAGATCATGAGTCATGTAGATAATGATCGTCCGGGTGTGTTTTTTGTAGATGGTCCAGGTGGAACCGGAAAAACATTTATGTACAAAGCTTTGCTCGCTAATGTTCGTTCTCGTGGACATATTGCACTTGCGATCGCTTCATCGGGTGTCGCCGCTAATAACATGCCAAGGGGGAGAACGGCTCACTCTCGGTTCAAGATTCCCCTCAGTCTTAGTAATAATTCGGTGTGCAATATAAAAAACAAAGTGGAACTGCTCAACTACTCCGAGATGCAAAAATAATCATCTGGGATGAAACATCAATGGCAAAGAGGCAAGCAGTGGAGGCACTCGATAGAACAATGCAAGACATCACTGGGGTGCGACTCCCGTTTGGTGGAAAGATAATGATTATGGGAGGTGATTTTAGACAGGTGTTGCCAGTAACGAGAAAAGGTACCCGAGCACAGATTGTAGACTCTAGCCTACGGACGTCACCTATTTGGTCTTCGATTAAAAAGTTGCGGTTAACGATCAATATGAGAGCACTTACTGATCGATGGTTTTCAGATTTTCTGTTACGAGTCGGTGATGGAGAAGAAGAAACAGTGGACGAAAACTTTATTCGCATACCTGATGACATGGCCATTCCTTACACCAAACAAGATGAATCGAAGGATGCTTTGATCGATGCAATATTTCCTTCTCTGCCAACCAACGGGACTACTTCAGATTATATCGTTTCAAGGGCGATACTAACAACTAAAAATGAGCATGTCGACGAGATTAATGATCAGTTGATCGAAAGATTCTGCGGAGAAGAAAAAGTTTACTATAGTTTTGACGAAGCAGAAGACGATAAGAATAACTTATATCCAGTGGAATTCTTAAACTCACTGACTGTTAGCGGTTTGCCCCCTCATTACCTCCGACTTAAAATTGGATGCCCAATAATACTGTTGCGGAATATCGACCCTTCGAATGGATTATGTAACGGCACAAGGTTGATATGCATAGGCTTTCAACCGAACGTCATTGATGCGGAAATAGTTGTTGGTCAACATACTGGTAAGAGGGTATTTTTACCAAGAATTTCTCTATGTCCGTCCGAAGATGACATTTTTCCATTTAAATTGAAGAGAAAGCAATTTCCAATTCGACTTTGTTTTGCAATGACAATTAAAAAAGCTCAAGGACAAACAATTCCGGTGGTAGGTGTTTATATACCAGAACCGGTATTCTCACACGGGCAACTTTGTGTGGCATTATCCAGAGGTATATCACGTTGCACTACAAAGATATTAGTGAAGCCTACCAAAAAGTTCAAACCGAAGGGAGTTTACACATCAAATGTGGTTTATCGAGAAGTTTTGAGTGATGATTGTATATGATTAAAGCATGATTGTAATTTCTATTTTGTTTAAACAAAAATTTAGACTTTTTGGATAAGAAATTGCATTAAGTTTTCATTTTTTTAATCTACGATATATCCCGTCGCATTGTGAAAAACTTTTAATACAATATATGAACCACCAAATATTTTGCAAAATTTTATGTTTAAAACTTAAATGTATCTTGATAGAACTTTAACATCCCCGCTGCATTACGCGGGTACTCAACTAGTTTATAATAATAGTTAACTAATAATAATGAAGGCAATATTAAAATATTCACAAAAAGTTACTTAAAAACTAGCTTACAAGTATTCTTTTTTTGCCAAACGAAACGTCGTCAAAAAGTTTCATCAAATGAAGACATTAGTCATTATATTGAATTTTTTTTGTCTTCTACCCAACCAAAATCGATTACAAAGTTTTTAATAGCCGTTAGAAAGAGGGGCTAAAAGCCGAATGTTTTTACAAACCACGATAGCCATCTTACAATTTAGACACTACAGTGACTAAAAATGTCATTTTTGACAAAACACAAGGACCAAATGTGTAGTTTACTCTTAAAATTATTCCAAATCTTTATAATCATAGCTTTATTTCTTGATCTTTCTGCCATTTTTAGGCCCATAAACCTCCATTCTACCAACACAACACCCACATCTGGCTCGAAAAACCAGCACGGCTCGTCCATTAGCCGGAGCCATCTTCTTCAACTCGGCTTCTAATTCCTTGTAATATTCCCTTCTCAATTCAAACAATCCCTTCTTTAATCCACACTTTTTACTAGAATCTGAAGAATTCGAATTCGAATTCTTAACACAATCTTCGGTTTCAAGCTGGATATCGAATTCGGCTGGCTTATACAGCCCACGACATTCCGGCTTACCACATTTATGATTTGGGGATAATGTGATGGCTAATACTCCCATTGCAATGGTTAAGATAGTGAGTGCTAAAAAACAATAAACCATTGGAGCATTCAAAGCTTCTTGTTGAATTAAACAGATGACTGATTCAAGGATTTCTAGGGTTTTAGATCGTAAGAGGATTAGATAGGGATGTATCAGGAATCCACAAGCACAAATCACGACGATTAAAATGATCAAATCAATGAAAGCCGATCGAGATTGTTGACAATCTGAAATTGTTTTCTTAGACGGTTTGTTCGATCGATTCACGTGTTGATCGATCGGAATTGAAACCATTTGGATTAACAATTAGTAAAGAAACTAAATCGGAAATCGATCGAAACGGATAAACCAGTTGAAATTACGAATCAAACTTACCTAATCGAACCGAATTCAAATTATTCCAACTAAAGTAATGGATTTTACCTGAGAATGAAGAATGAACTTTCGACGGTGAAGGAAATCATCAAGTCAACGAGATACATGTACAGATAGATACCTGAATTCCTCGATTGAAAACCGGATGAAGATGAACTGACGATATATTAAAGACGTTTTGAAGGATTGTAGATGAGATTGTGGTGAATTGAGTGGTATAAGAAGTGAGATTATGGAAGGATTGGAATACATGTTGATTAATGAGGATGAAGATGAAGAGAAGCAGGAGAGTCGCACACGTTAACTAAGAGAAACGCCATAGCTGCTGCTGCTGCTGCTATGTTGGAGGTCTAGACGTGTGTATTCCTTCGTGTGGGCTGAAAAGTTAGATATATGGGCCTAAATTATTTATACAAATTTTGAATTGAGAAATTATTATTTTTTATATTATTTTGAATGATTAAGTCATTGAACAATGTTTTTTTTATGAAAAAGTCATTGAATTTTTTTATTTTAAATTATTAAGTCTTTAAATAAGTTTAATATATAAAACCATTTTAAAAAAAATTAAATACATTTTTTTAAGTTTATCTATATAACTGACTAAGAAAGTCTTAAAGCGAAACCAAACATAGATCAGTTTTACCGTGCTTAAAGTTAAAACCCCTCGCAAACAACGATCTTGCTCCCCCTAGGCGCTTCCAGTTGTCCGAACGTTGTCCTTTCTCCATATTGCCTAACATGTTGTTGGCCCCTGTTATCAATCTCCCTCTTTTTGATATATTTTTTTTATCTTACAAATAATAACCGGCTAAAAGTAACTTTTATTTCATTCAAAAATTTTGTTCATGGACTTAATTATTCAAAAAGGAATAGTATGTTAGGTTTTAATGAACTTTTCCTTTCTATTAAATATAAAATTTAACTTAAATTACGTTTTTTTGACCTTGTGGTTTGTAAAAAAAATCGATTTTCGTCTTTGTGGTCTAGAAATTACAGTTTTTGTTTTTATGGTTTGTAACTCATTGTTATTTTCGTCCTTATGTTGGTGTTTAGGTCCCTTATTGTTTACATTTCTTTACTGCTTTAGTCACTTATACTTAAAAAGTAGGGATTAGTCAAGAGATGAAAATAATAGCAAATTACAAATCATAGAGACGGAAATTTCTATTTTTAAAGCACATGAAAGCGAATCGAATTTATTAACAAACCATAAGGATGAAAAACATAATTTACTCTAAAATTTAATTGTTCATGCTTCCAAAAGGTATGTCAAAACCCTATATTTACGGAGTTTTAAGAACAGAAATGATGCTTCAAAATATTTAAAGAAGAAATTGTTCAAGTTAAACCAATGTGGTAACAGATCTATCCCATAGTGTTGACTATTGGGAGGGAATAGGCAAATACAGATTGCCCCCGGTGTTGAGTCTATGGACTCTAAGGGGGCGTTTGGTTCACAGAATGTTTTTGGATGAAATGGAATCTGTCAAAGAAATTTGACTTTGGAGGAATTGGAATGAAATGTTGTCAGGTTTGACCGGCTGTTTGGTTGACAGAATTGGAATGGAATCTGTTAAAGGAATTGTAATATGTCTGTTTGGTTCACAGAATGTAGCGTTGGAATTGAAATGAAATTAGGGTAAATGACCAAAATACCCTTTTGTTAATTTTAATTTTAATTTTTTTAAACAAAAAATGATTTAATAAAATAGTCATTAAATACTTTAATAAAATTATTATTAAATGCATTAATGTGTAAACCATATAATATACACAACCTAAACATAATAATAAACCAAATGACAATACTTGATCGATTTAGATTTAGATGTCTTAATAGAACAGAAAAGATTCAGAATAAACCATGGGGTCTTAACAGATACAGATTCAGATTAAGATGTCTTAATAGAACAGAACAGATTCAGAATAAACCATGGGGTCTTAACAGATACAGATTTAGATTAAGATGTCTTAATAGAACAGATTCAAATTGAAAGCAGATTTTACTCGAAACCATGAAACCAGAAATTGAAACAGATTTCAGTAGCAAACAGATGAACATCGAAAGCAAAAACATGTACAAATCGAAACCATGTAAATCGAAAGCAGATTTCGAAAAGCAACCAGATGTAAATCGAAAAGAAACCAGATGTACAAATCTTACAAGAGATAAATAGAAAGCAACCAGAAATCTTACCAGATCAGTCGATGAGGAAGGAGCTTTGCGATGGAGAGAAAACGAGAGAGATGGGGGATACCAGATTGTGAAGATGGCGGCTGGTATTGATAAATTAGGGCAAGGGTAATTTTGGAAATAAGAAAATGTTCAATTCCATTCCTTTAGAATACCTTGTTTATGTGATGGAATGAAAAATGCCTACTTCATGGAATTCATTGGAATTTTAAAGATTCCATTTATACAAAAGAGTGAACTAAACACTGGAATGTAATCTGGTCAAATGAATCTGACATTCCAATTCCACCAGATTCCATCAGTTTTTGTGAACCAAACAACACCTAAGAGTGATGTAATTCAATGGGTAAGGAGATAGATACAAAATATGATACTTGATTCATGTTTATTTAGCTTACCTTTGGTACGTGCTTGAAACTGGACAAGACTGGAGATATACGAGTGAGGTTGGAAAACGAGAGAATTGCGTAAGATTTTAGAAATTTTAATTTGATATAAGTAGTTTAGCAATTTATCAATCATGTCTTATTTTCTAATTTGTGCTCGCCTATTTTGATAAGACAAAAAAATGCATTTTTGTTTCGTTCAGTTATATTTTGTCTCGTCTTATAGCACACTAAATGGGGACACAAATTTTTTGTCATGTCATGTCATGTCTAGTTTTACCTCACATACCAATTACCAAACACACCCTTAAAAAGGGAAATTATATCGAATTGGAACAACATTTCTTCTTGTTCCTGATGTAGGATAGCTCCATTTTGAGGCCTATGAAAGGAATCTCAAATAATAATCTTTAACATTTTTTTGTTTGCATAGTTATAATACGTTTCATATATTGCATCAAATATAATAACAGACAACATCAAATCTTAACGGATTAAAGACATTTTACGTCTCCCAAACTATAGATTCTAAAAGTTGGTTCTATAAAATAAATTGGGAAACAAAGGACGTTCCATTTCAATGCAATTTACCCTTATTTAAGTTATGTCTTATTGAAATTTATGTGTCTGTCATCATGTTCTTTCTACATACGTTAATAACAGACAACACAAATATTACAAACAAGGGTGGTGGCGTGTTGGCAAGGGCTTGGGGGGATGTGGTGGAATATCCCATCCACCCCGGGTTCGAGTCCAGGCGTCAGCATTTTGTGGTCAGGCTTAGTCTCAGACGGCCGCTTTGTTTGTTTGTTTTCAAAAAAAATATGTTATTAGATAATTAAACATACAAATTTCCAATAAATGCTTTGATGTAAGATTGTGTTTTTTCTTGTAGAATTTCAAAATTTCAAAATATAGATATAATGCGTAATGATTATATAACTTATTTTGTAAGTTTAGCAGACCGGAATAGGAAAAGAAACAAAGTAGAAGTCAAGTCTCGTGAATTATATGACATAGGCTTATTTTCAGACTCTTAAGTCTTGTTCATGATGATAATGGATTAAGAAGTTCGAACGACAAAGTATTTTTAACAGGTTATCTGAAAAAAAATTAACATGAAGAATTAAAATCTAAATCTTCGAAAAGAATACATAGGAACAGTTTGATTCTCAACATGGGGTGGAGAGGGTGGGTATAGGGCATCTAATAAAAAATCAACTTCAATAGTTTTTTCCGTTTGGAAATTACAATATTAGTTATATTATTAAAATATTCCATACATATAATAAAATATAATTACCTTTTCCCAGATACTTAATTTCAAAGTCTTCTTTTAAAGGTGTCCAATGCTATGCCCAGACCAATCCCAACACATTATGACTGTAAGAAGTCAACCCTGATAAACTCAATGGTCAGAACTTTTATGTACATCTAAAATTAAACCCTAGGCAAATGGGATATTCTACCAAATCCCCTAGGACCTCAACCACTTAGCCACAACCCTTGTGGTTTTCTAGGTCTTTTTTGTTAGTGAAATAAAATAAAAAGGTAATTATCTCTCATAATAAAAAGTATTATAACTAGCTTATATGACCTTTTTGAATGTCATAAGGCCATCCGTACCCCATTCGGGATGGGGCTCGGGATGGCTCGGGTTCAATGCGGGATGGGCTACGGCCCTTGCGGGTTCGGCGGGAAGGGATGGATTCCGGGGATGGGATCCCGATTCATCCCGAAGCTTTATTAAAAAAAAATTTATTTAATTTTTAAAAATCATGCCGTTGAACGGCTCTTTGTAAAAAAAATCTCAATTTAATCCCACTATATATTTAACCCTCAACCTCTTATTTCTCACACCTCTCAAACTCTCTCAAATTCTCTCAACCTCTTATTTTTCACACCTCTCAAACTCTTTCAAATTCTCTCAACCTCTTATTTTTCACACCTCTCAAACTCTCTCAAACACTCTTCCATTCTCTATATTTTAAACAATATGGATTCGCCACAACCCGGTTCACCAACCGCATCATCATCATCCGTAGACACCGACGAGTTGTTGAATCTACAAAGGGAAATTTTTCGACAGACTGCACAATCGCTGTATGGTAGCACCGCCTCATCGTCAACAAGAGAGAGGGCCGCAAACATTGAAAGAGGTCGAGTAACTGCAAACGAGCGGCTTATGCGGGACTACTTTGGTGTCAACCCGATTTATACACCGGATATGTTTAGGCGGCGGTTCAGGATGAGCAGACAACTATTCGAACGAATAGTTGAAGATTTAGAAGTAGGGTATCGGTATTTTAGACTTCGGTTTGACGAGTTAGGCAAACAAGGTTTTTCTCCGATACAAAAGTGTATTTCCGCTATTCGGCAATTGGTGTATGGAATAAGTGCTGACGCACTTGACGAGTACATCCGTATGGGAGAGAAAACGTCACGAGATTGTCTGTACAAATTCTGCACAGGTATTATTGAACTGTATGGATCTGGCACGCATACTTTGGTGTTGTCGGTTCCAACAACGACATCAATGTTCTCAATCAGTCGCCCATCTTCAACGATGTATATGATGGAAAAGCACCCGAGTGCCCTTTTGAGGTGAATGGAGCCACCTACAAGCACGGATATTATCTAACGGATGGGATATATCCGGAATGGGCTACTTTCGTAAAATCATTTACGTGCCCACAAGACCTTAAACGACAAAAGTTCAAGTCCGCGCAAGAATCCGCACGTAAAGATGTTGAACGAGCTTTTGGCGTGCTTAAAGCACGTTGGCATATACTTCATAACCCGGCACGCGGATGGGAACTCTCAAGATTGGCAAACATTATGTACGCTTGTGTCATATTACACAATATGATACTCGAAGACGAAAACCATGCTATTTGTGGTGACGTGGAAAACGACTTTTTCACGGATGATATCGAAAGCCAAATTAGTGAGACACAACGCGCGACAAATGTTCGAGAAGTCATAAACCGGGACACTCATAATAACCTTCGGTCGGATTTGGTTGAATATATTTGGCGTATCCAAGTTCCCAACAATGACGACGAGTAGATTTTTAAATTTATTTTGTAATTTTTATTTTTAATAAATGATATGAATTTTAATTTTTATTATTTATCTTATTTTTATTTATTAAAAAATATATAAATATTTTTATTTTATTAAATAATTAAATGTATAAATAAAAGAATTAAAATAAATGAGGTGGCAAAAGGGTTTGAGGGAATGGGGTAAGGGTGTTTAGGGATTGTTAGGGATTGAGTGAGGGATGGAAGAAAACCTGATGTGGCGCTGATGTGGAGCTGGAATCTTTGAAAGATTCCTGGATGGGGTACTGATGGCCTAACCATTTTTAAGATACTTTTTAATTAAAATATCATATTAACCTTTTGTATAAGACATTTTTGAGAAGTGTCGTGTGAACATATGTTTTTTTATAGAATACTTGTTTTTGTTAAACATTTTTTTCAAATAATATTATATAAAAGATGAATATGACGTAATATTTAAAAGGTATTCTTGAAAAACCTAATAAAACGTTTAAAAATGTGTTTTTGTTAACGACTCTTTCAATAAATATCATATAAAAGACGGTGATGCGGAGAAAAGTAAATGTTTTTGTTATTCTACTAAAGTCCGTTTTGAGGAGCCTTCGTACTTACTTCATGTCTATTTACAAGGTGCCAACGTCGGTTGACAAAGGCTTGAAATCTTTGCAAAATAGATTCTTTATTGGCGGTTAGTCTTAAATTCGGGGGATTTGGTATTGGTAGCATTATGGCGTTTGATATGCATTTGTCATTCAATGCATAAAGTACATTTTTCTTCAATTTTTAGCTAGATAATTTTCTTTATCCCAACATTTGAGTCCTTTTTATTACATTATTTTCCACCTTTTGTTTCATGGAGCTAAGTACTTGATTTACCTATTTTTTACAACTCAGGAAGGCTAATTTAAACTTGATTGCAGAATGTCATGTTGCCAGCATTGCTATAGCAGTGGATCTGCACATTGGATTGGATTTTTGAAGATCAAATGTAAACATGGAGCTAACTACACTTCAAATCCAATTAGTTTCGTCAAAGAAATCAATCCAATGCTCTTTTGGTAGTGAGGGCATCCACACACGACTTTCATATGGAATTGCAAAGCCATGTGGGTCCCATTTTTGCAAGCCACGTGAGGAAACACTTGCATATATTGCAAGTCCAATTGCAATCCAATGTGGGTCCCATGTGGGGTCAAAATTTCACTTTATATTATTATATCATATATTTATTAACAAAAAATAATTATAATATATATAATAATTTATAAAGTAATTAATAAATGTTGTAGTGTGACCAATTGAAAGTGTAAATGAATTGCAGGGATGTAGATGGTAATTGCAAAAGCTGATGTGACACAATTGAAAGTGTAAATGAATTGCAGGTGTGTGGATGGTCTGATGGGATGGCTTTTTTTTTAAGGATATGACTTTTGTGCCTTAAAGTTGTACTTTTTGTACCAACTTTATGTATTTACTTATTGTCATTTATATTTCTTGTATTTTACTTTCAAGTATGAGTAGCTAATCTTCATAGCTTGGGTGTGAGATAAAAGGGTGGAGTTTTAAACCAAAGAAAAGTGCACATCGTTTCTCAATAATGATGTTCCACCATTTCATTCTAAGTTTTATAAACCCAAAATACTCCTGGATGACTTGATCACTTTTAAAGTGTTAAAGTGTCATGGACTCAGGCACGAGCCATTGAAATGTACGTCAATTCGAATGACAAAGGAAGTAGACTTAGAAGAGTCGCTAACAAAGAAATTTGGTATCTCTGTTTTTTAAATTGATTATTCTTGACAAGTTGTTCACTAGTTAAGGTGTTAAAGTGTCGTGGACTCAGGAATGAGCCACTTAGAACACATCAACTTGGATGATATGAGAATCGGCTCGGAAGAGGGATTTTTAACAAAGGAATTTGTTTATCCATATATTTGAGGGGCTTCATTTGATACTACCACTGGTCCTGATACAACACATGCAAGTGTTGATTGAAAGCTAAACAATAGTATAATGATGAATATCCGGAAGGATTTCCCTAAAAGTAGATGGTGAAACTAATTGTTGTTGGACAAATGTTATAGCATTGTTGTAGCATTGCCCACTAGAATTGGTGTTTATACTTCACCCAAATATCTTGCACCCTTGCTCTCTTTATTAATTGTTATAATCATCAAGTGACAACATCAAATCAAAACAAAGTTTTCAAATTCGCCATCTGAAGTTAGTCTTTCATCTCGAGAACTTGCAACTTAAGATATCTATCTCTGTGGAATACGATACTTGGTTCTTACCATTTTATTACTTGAAAGACGATATTAGACCCCATTGTATACTTGCTTTGAGGTTTAATTTTCACACGTCTATTGGTGTATAAAAAGCATTGTCAACGTTTAACCGTGCTTTGCTTTTCAAGTGGATTTGGCGGTTTTGGTCGAAGGATGAGGCACTTTGGGTTAAAATTATTAAATTCATCTATGGCACAGTGGTAGTATTTGATACTACCACTGGTCCTGAGTCCTGAGTCTCATGTGGGCTTCATTTGATACTACCACTGGTCCTGAGTCTCTCGGCAAAATTCGAACTCCACATGAGTCTCTATTTTAAAATCGACCAGCTCTCTAAAGGATAAATGCATTGATCTTTTATCTTTTTGCAAGAAAAAAGTTGGCAATGGTCGTTTGACCGCATTTTGGGATGATATTTGGCTTGGAGAGTCATCTTTAAAATTCAATTTTCCTAGAGTTTATGCTTTAGAATTGGATAAATCGGTAAATGTCAGGTCTCATTTGGAGTTAGGGTGTTGGGATTTGTGTCTTCAAAGGGCGTCGGAAGGTGGGGTAGAGGATGTCCAATTCTGCGAACTTCAACAAATTTTGTTTTCCTTTGTTCTCTCAAATCAAAAGGATAGATGGGTGTGGTTGTTAGACGGGTCAGGTGATTATTTGGTTGCTTCGGCTATGCATCGTATTGATTCTCGCCCTTTAGAGGTGAAGTCTCTTCCTAGTAGATGGAACAGACTTGTTCTAATCAAAGTCAACGTGTTCGCGTGGCGGCTGCGTCTTAATCGGCTCCCTACAACGAATTGATTTGGATAAAATAGGTATCGACGTTTCGTCTCTTTTTTGTCCTAATTGTGTTCGTGCAGCCCTGAGTTTATCCCCAGTGGCCACAAGTTGGAAGCGCCTGAATTCGAACTTGGGGTAGATGGGTTACTAGCCACATCCCCCACAAGCCTTAACCAGTACGCCACAAGCCTTGTGGTTAACGAGTATGATGTCTTATTTCAAAATGTCTTAAAAACTTGTTAGAACGTTCAAAAACGTGTTTGTATTAAGCACTTTTTCAATCAATATCATATAAAAAGACGAATATGATACACTTTATTTCAAAAAAATGTTCTAAAAAATCTGTTAGAACGTTCAAAAATATGTTATCAACTCATTACAACACTTTTACATAAGAAGCACAATCTATATCTAAGTCATTTAAAAAAGTTTATTGAGACATTTAAATATATTTGACGTCTTATAAGACATATTTTTTTACAATGGATCATTTCGATTAGCGAAACTCAATAAAATTTCAAAGTCTTTCCAAAAGAATGATTTTATCATTATTTAAAAACACATGTAGGAAAACCAAAAGAGACACAATTCAACAAAATGTGTCTTCCATAAACTTCACAAACTCATCAAAATCTATTCTACCATCGTTATTATAATCAAACAATCTGATCATCTTCTTGCAATCATCCATAGATGCTCTATCCTTCATTCCAAGAGCATACAAAACTCTTTGCAATTCTTTCTCATCGATAAACCCGTCTTTATTCTCATCAAAAACATCAAAAGCACCCTCCACTTCATCCATTCTCGGTCGTTCTTCTTCAAACATGTTGAACAAATCATTAGAGTTTAAACTCTCTGGTACTTTTTCGCCTATAAAATGGCAAAAGATTCCAAGATTCCCCATCACAAACTCCACCTCATCTTTTTGTACGCTTATGTTTGCGAAGGAAGGCACCCTTTTGGACAGTATGGAATCTTGATTCTTCTTTCCTACGAGAATCTTGGAGTCGATTGAGGAAAACCCGAGTTGGGAATAGATGAAAAACTTACATGATGAGAAGCATATTATTTGCAAGAAATATTGGATGAATTCAACTATCATAAAAGTCATGATATTGGCTAATGTTTTTTTTTGTTGAAATGCAACAAATAATATGAATGTTAGTAAAGTAAGAGAGGGTTTTTGAGTTTGAATAGATGGAGAATGGAGGATATGTGGTTTTATAAGCCATAAATGGAGGTGTGATATATTGTGTGTGTTTGAAGGTGTTTGTTTGGAAGAAATGGTGGTTTGAAGTGGAAAATTGAATGAAGTTTCTTGATGGTTTCCTATTACCTTTGTTCTTTCTCTAGAAAATGATGTTGAACTACCTTCACCATCTGCCACATGAAGGTCTATCTAACTTGTATTTAGGTCAGGTAACTTAGCTATTTCATTAAAAAAATGGCTGTTAGTCTAATTTTAATCAAATAATTATATTATTATAGTTTTTTAAAACATAGTGATTATTTTGAGAACATATATTAAATACTTCTCTAAGAGTATTTAAAATATGTAATTTAGATATATGAATGAATGTCTCAAAACAAAATTAATAGATCTAATGATAAAATGAATACCAACAAATAAAGTATTGATTTGGTTGCCTAACTTGTTGGAAAGGATAAAGAAAAACAACTCCAAGCCTTCTTTGTGCTTTTGCAATGAAGTTTCCTTTTCTTATGCTATAAAGTTATTTTTTTAAATCTTTATAATAATTTTTTTTTATCAAAGCATCTTCAAACATATTTTAATTACCGTTGAAACATATACTTGAGAGTTGACACGGGTTTAGGGCAGATAATTTTAAAGCAGACTCTTCGTTCATTAGATAGAGAGATAATCGAGATTTTCTAATGTGGCAAACTTATTTCAAGAGGGCTCGAATCAAAATCGTTAAAATAAAATCTAAAATCTAAAATCTAAAATTTACAATTTAAAATAGGGAAATTAATTAAAATACCCCAAGTTTGACCAACTGTTACCGAAATACCCTAAATTTTTTCAATTTTTCAAAAATACCCAAAATACCCGCGATGGATCCCGCGATCGCGGGCTAGGGCTGACGTGGCACGTATTTTGGCCCCAAATGCCCCGCGAAGCCCCTCAACTTTGGCCGCGGTGCACTTTTGGTCCCTGCCCGCGATCGCAGCCCGCGATGGACCAAAATTTACAGTTTTGGTCCCTGAAAATTTACACTTTTGGTCCCTGTACTTAGACGAATCTTGCATGCTTTTACTGTTTTTTTCCACAATTATTGTACTTTGAAGACCGATTTGTGGTTGAAATTCATTTGCATGTTTGAGATTTCATCCATAAATATCAGTAATATGCAATTCACAATTCACACTTGTTCTTGCTTTCTTTCTTGATTTCTCTCTTGCTTTCTTTCTTTGAATTGCTTTCTCTCTTGATTTCTATTCTCTCATTTCATCCACAAATGGCATCGTCATCAAACCCTAAGTCTACTCCTGAAAAAATGCCACCTCAAATCGAGGTCGCCATAGCAAAAAAGGAAAAGGAGATAGATGAACTAACAGAAGAGTGGAAAAAAATTATGGACAGGAAGGCAGTCCATTTGAGAAAGATCGAAGAGGAAGACAGGGAGATCAAAAGGATGAAAGGGGATATTAAAGCTAGGGAGGCTCGTGTTCGTCGAGAACAAGAAGCAATTCACCATATTCTGCAAGACTTTGCAATTATTCAAGCGAAGGTAAACGAGAAGCAAGCTTGGATTGATGAAACTAAATCAATTTTTAAGTAGGTGGTGGTTGTTTTAGTTGTTTTGTATTTTTTTTCTTGTTTTGTATTTTTTACTGTGTTGTTGTTTTGTATTTTTTGTTGTTGTTAATTTCTCTGAAAAGTAGTTTTTAAGCCGCTGAACCACGGTTAGGTTGGATACATCATGCAAGGTCAAGTCAGAGGTTACCTCATTCGTGGGCCTACTCCTCTTGTAGAATATATGACAACCCTCAACTCATTTGCTAAAGTGTGTGCGGGTTGTGGTACACAATGGCCATACGTGGTTGCAAAAGCAGAAGCCGTTGAAGAAGGGTCAGAAAGATTGAAGATGAAGAGCATGTTGGATGAAATACAAACTAGCAGTGTTATCAATGTTTATTTAAAAGCATATGTATGTGTGTATATATCTAATATGAATATATTTATCATTTACAAACTAGCTGTGTTATCAATGTTCATTTAGAAGCATATGTATGTGTGTATATATATCATTTACAAATCAGTGTTTAGATCAACAGTATCATATGTGTTTGTTCCAACAAAAATGTCAAGAAATGATCATTTCCAGATCTTACAGATAAATGTCTCATTTTTTAAGTCTTCTTCTTCTTCATATATACATATAATATATATATATATATCTAAAAAGCTAGAAACCTGCTTCCATTCTTGCTACTAATCTTTCTTGCTATATAAACAGACATGTGTACTCAGAGTTAACATTCACTGCCATGGTAACAATCAACCTTTCTTCTTTCTTTCGCTTATCATATCAAACTCCTATTTTCTTTATGTGTGTAAATATATAATACGAATATATATATCATTTACAAACTAGCTGTGTTATCAATGTTCATTTAGAAGCATATGTATGTGTGTATATATATCATTTACAAATCAGTGTTTAGATCAACAGTATCATATGGGTTTGTTCCATATGGTTCAAGCTGTGACGGGCCCGGGGTGTGACTGACAGAATGTCTCCTTGGCACGGTTGAAGGGGCGGGATTTGGACACTCTCCACGAGTGTGTCCTACGCATTGGCACCGAGTACATCTTCGTTGTATCGAACTTTCACCACGTGATGGACGTCGGTCGTTCTTTCTCGGTCTCCCGGCCCTGTTCTTATCCATTAAAGGTGGATAGCATGGTGGAAGCGGGTCGGGTGGATACACCCATGCTGCAGGGGGTCCAACTGGGTTTATTACCTCCATGTATGTTTTCCGGTAATATTCGGACGTGAAGAAAGGTACAGCCAAGTCGCTGCAATCTGTACGACCCATATATGTTGCTACAGCGATGGCATGGCCGCACGGTAACCCAGATTTATCCCATTCGCGACACGAACAAAGGTGGTCTTCCATATTCACAATCGCGTGAATATAGTCATCATGCACCTCGTACTTTCGCGACACGAACAAAGGTGGTCTTCCATATTCACAATCGCGTGAATATAGTCATCATGCACCTCGTACTTCCCATACCCGATTGCTCTTACCGGCCATGTCGCCGCACGACGCGCCCTGTACTGAACGATATTCTCCGTCGTTGGTGTGAGTGCATTTTGCATCTCAGCTCCTTTTAGGCGTCGAATTTGGTACCACTCTTGTTGAAAGGCCCGAAAGTAGTCCATAAGATTAACAATCGGACATCTACGCGCAAAACGGGAGAGTGCATTCACAGACTCTGCACTATTCGAGGTCAGAATGTCATACTGTTGTCCAGGAAAATGGGCCGCGGACCACCTCTCCGGTCCAGCATCGTCAAAGACTTTGGTTGCTTCCTTGACACTGTGTCGTAGCATATTCATGTACTTGTTAAACTCCCGATCCGTATATGCTCTGCATGCCGCCCAATAGACATCCTTGTAGGTGGTAATACGTTTGTCCTTGGATTTGGCGTTCATCTTCAAATGTCGACAGCATATGGCGTGAGGGGCGTTTGGGTACATGGCAGAGATTTCGGCGCTTATGGAAGGAGCCCTGTCAGACATAAACACCAACCCTTGCGGGTCTCCGATATCTTGTCTCAACATGGACATAAACCAAGTCCACTCGTCCCCGATTTCAGACTTGCCTACGCCGAAAGCTACTGGAACGATGGAGTTATCCCCGTCCATGGCAACCGCCAGGAACATCATACCCAAGTAACGGCCCTTTAAATGGGCTGCGTCTATTATCAGGACACGACGTAGATTTGCCACAAATGTGCGGATCTGCAAAAACATAGGTTAAAATTTTATAGCTAATAATGTGTAAATGTTATAGTTTATAATGTGTAAACATATGACGTGTTAAAATACGTACCGCGGGTCCAAGGGCCACGAAGCACATCTCAAACCGTCCACGTGAATCGGTCCGTAGCTGCGTGACAGTACCAGGGTTCTGCAGCTGCAAATTATATAAATATGTCGGGAGTCGTTCATACGACTCCTCGAACGTGCCTCTCACCATAAACAGTGCATGGCAACGCGTACGCCACGCTTGGTGGTAATCAATCGTGACGCCGAACTGCCGGTGAACTTCGTGGACGATGTCCTTTGGACGCAATGACCTGCTAACATCAATAAATTTGTTTTTCAGGATCGCACCCAAAGTCTTTTTGCCGACTTGTTTGTGGTGGGGATTAAGTTGCGTCCTCGTACAAGTGTGTACATCGTGCAACTTTCTAATCATTATCGCCCCTCCTTTGGGACCCGTGTGAATCGCGTACAACCTCTACTCACACTTTTCTCTAGCACATTCAACTACGTATTTGCTTTTGTCAGATACCCGCACGCGACTTTGGAAACCCTCTTCCAAGAACTTGAGTCCGATCTGACTTGCTAAGAGATCCTTCGAATCGAATATCTGACCTGCTGTTAAACTTTCACTGCGAATATAAGGTGTAGGTTCGTAGCTTTGTGTCTGGGTATGGGAGTCTGGAAGAATAGGGGGCATATCAAAAAAGTCATTTATCTGACTACATGATTTTCTACTAGGGGTATATTCTTCGTAATCATCATTATTGGTGTCTGATCTGTCTATTTCAGAATTACCCGTTCTGAAAACGTGGGTTTCGTCATCAGCAACTCCAGCAGTACGCCATTCGTGTGGTTGTGGTGGTTGTTGTTGTTGAGAATCAGGCTGCTCTATTTGGAGGTCTTCGTCGTCGTCACCCTCCTCGTCACCGTCGTCGTCACCGTCGTCGTCACCGTCGTCGTCACCGTCGGATACGCCGGGATACACAAAGAGTAATGGGGGTCTTTCTGAATCGACTGCAAGGTGCAGAAAAGTAGACATATCCCCATCGTTGGATAAATCCACAAATGACCCATCGCCATTTTTAAACACTAACTTGCAAACATCAGAAGAGTTGATTCCACATTTTTGCATGGCGTATGCAACAAACTTCTGATAAGTATAGTTTACTGACACTTTTACACCATGCTTAGATTTATAAGCAAAATTCCACTCATTGTTATCTTGCACCCATTCACCATCAAAACAGAAATATAGCTTAGCTTTTGCAACAGATGAACTCATTTTTTCAGTAGTATCTCAAACACAAAATATTGCAGAAAGAAATATTGCAACAATGAAATCGTTGTGTGGGGATTATGGCTTGCATTTTACGTCTATTTATCAATGAAACAACCAACATATCAGAAAACCAATCTCTCATTTCATCCACAAACTGGTATTCCAAAAACATTGATTTAACATTGATTCAAACATGCAAATGAATTTCAACCACAAATCGGTCTTTAAAGTGTAATATTTGTGGAAAAAAACAGTAAAAACATGCAAAATTCGTCAAAGTTTAGGGGCTGAAAGTGTAAATTTCAGGGGCTGAAAGTGTAAAATTTCGGGCCATCGCGGGCTGCGATCGCGGGCAGGGACCAAAAATGCACCGCGGCCAAAGTTGAGGGGCTTCGCGGGGCATTTGGGGCCAAAATACGTGCCACGTCAGCCCTAGCCCGCGATCGCGGGATCCATCGCGGGTATTTTGGGTATTTTTGCAAAATTGAAAAAATTTAGGGTATTTTGGTAACTCAATGTTTGACTTAGGGTATTTTAATTAATTTCCCTTTAAAATATCAACAATTAGGAATGGCAACGGGCCGGTTATTGGTATTTTCGTCCCCGAAACCGGTAAGAAAAAACACCCATGAAACCGTCCTGATCCCCGTTGGGGCTCTTCTCGGGGATCCCCATCGGGTCCCCGCGGTTTCCTGATCTCTATGGGGAACCCGATAAGGGTAAAAATTCTCTTTCCCCGTTGGTTTCCCCATTCACCGTTGGTTATACCCGAAACCGGCCCGACTTATTTTTTACAAGATGTTAAATTACAATATAAAAGTCTAAATATAAGTCTAAATGCCTCAAAAAATGTCTTAATTACAATATAAAAGTAAATCGAAGTTCAAATATCGTCCAACTAACATCAGGATTTCACGATTAGACAAATAAACTAGATTTTTCTCATGAGACTTATTTGGGGTGTTGAGGTAAAATGGATAAAAATCTTTCAAGGTTTAATGTTAGTATTTTTCTTGATTATATTATATGTACATATATTAACATAGATATATTAACATATATAGATATAGATAAATTAATATATACATATATAAACACATATCGGGTCGAGTCGGGCCGGTGATCACAGTCCCCGCCCCCGTCCCCGATAAAATCCCCGAATACGTCCCTGATCCCCACCCCGTCCCCGATAAAGAGTCCTCGAACCCGGCCTAAAAATTTCGGTTTTTGGTTTTCACCATCGGTTTTGATTTTTTTTTGCCATCCCTATCAACAATTTCCTTATTTTAAAGATTACATGTATTTTATTTTATCAATAAAATATTGTTTTCCTAAACATTTAGTTTCAAAGTTATTATGGTGAAAATATAATAACTAATTGTTTTCTCTCGTGTCAATCATTTTTTGTGGATACTCTCTCTCTCTCTCATAAATTTCCTGAAAAAATAAACATTGACTATAATATTAAAATATTTTATTCATCTATTAAAATATTATTTCTCTTTTTAAATATTTATTTTAAAAAAATTCTATTGGTGCTCTCATTTAGTAAACATTTTTGGTTGGGATTATCTCCATATTTGGAGAAAAACTCCCCTCTCCTACTTTCTTCATTTTGGTATTTGGAGATAGTTTTAGAGAAACTATTGGAGCAAAATTATAGCTCAAACTCCCCATATGGCCATATTATTCATTTTCTCTAAATTGGAGAAGTTGTTGGAGATGCTCTTAGTGTCCCAATTGACATGATGGAGAATAACCTTGTATCTATACTTCTTCTTTTGTTTTTGACAAAGAAAGGAAACCGTTACCTTGCCATCACCCGGGCGGGACTCGTTCATATCATTAAAATAAATGTTACAATTGGTGTCATTACAAGAGTTAAGAAAAGTGGGCATGTTATCGAAATAAATTAGACGGTCAAGTGAACAAGCATGCCTAGCTAATAAATGAGTCGGCCCATTGGCGAGGCGGTTGACCCAATGAACGGATATGTGGTCTTTCGAGTTACGAATGAGTCTTATATCCTTGATGATGTCGTCAAACTCCGAGTTGTCCACATAAGTGTCGTAAATTGCATCCACAACAATCTTGGCATCGGATTTGATTATGACTTTATCCTCGTTGCGATTAATAATCCAATGAATAGCATCACGAATAGCAAGGGCTTCGCATTCTCTAGTGGACGGGACGAAAGAGCAAAGCGAAGCGAAGGCCTTGTATCTATATTTCTATAAATTAAAAATGATTTATTTATAATAATAAAAATAAACTATGATTTTAAAGAAAGAGAAATTTACCTATTGGGTCCCTCTCCCTCTATTAATTATTGTAGTTGGAGTTAGTTTGGATAAAACACTATTTATATTGGTCAAATTTGATTAGCGTTTATATGTTTTTTCTTCAAGGGGCTGTTTGGTTGGATGGAATCTGATGGAATTGGTGGAATTGGAATGGTCAATTCCGTTGACCAGATTCCATTCCGACGTTTGGTTCAAGGTTTGTAATGGAATGGAATGTTTAAAATTCCACCAATTCCAACAAATGGGTATTTTTCATTCCATCGATGAGGCTTGGGATTGTAAGGAATGAAATTGTAGAAATGGTCAATTCCAAAATTACCCTTGCTCTCTCTTCGTCTTCTCCATTGCACCACCACCACCGCCACCACCACCACCACCGCCGCCACCACCACCACCACCACCGCCGCCCCGCCACCACCACCACCACCACCACCACCGCCACCACCACCACCGCCGCCACCACCACCACCGCCGCCGCCACCACCACCACCACCGCCGCCGCCACCACCACCGCCACCACCACCACCACCGCCGCCACCACCACCACCACCGCCGCCACCACCACCACCACCACTAAAAACAAATAAAATTTCATTCCAAAAAAAACAATTGCTTTTGAAAAAAACAATTAAAATTATCAAAAGGGTATTTTGGTCATTTACCAGATTCCATTCCAATTCCTTTAACAGATTCCATTCCAATTCTGTCAACCAAACAGCTGGTCAAACTTGACAACATTCCATTCCAATTCCTTAAAGTCAAATTCCTTTGACAGATTCCATTCCATCCAAAAACATTCCAGCGAACCAAACGCCCCCCAAGTGTTCATGCTATTTTCCTTGCACCATTCTTCAAGGTCAAATATGTCATTTTCAAAAAGTGTGTATTGGGTCGACCCATGATTGGTAAGGATGGCAAAAAAACCCAAAACCGATGGTGAAAACCAAAAATCGAAATTTTCGGGTTGGTTTCAGGGACTTCTTATCGAGGACGGGGCAGGGATCGGGATATATTCGGGGATTTTATCGGGGGCGGGGACGGTGATCACCGGCCCGGCCCGATATGTCTATATATATATATATTAATTTATACTATATATATATATATGTGTGTGTGTGTGTGTGTAATATATCATTATAAAAATGCTAACATTAAAATTTAAAAGTTTTTTACCACATTACCTCAATAGCCCAAATAAGCCTCACGAAAAAGTATACTTTATTTGTCTAATCGAGAAATCGTAACACTAGTTGAAAGATATTTGAATTTCTATTTACTTTTATATTGTAACTAGTGTGGGCACCGTACGTTACACGGTAGCGATCTTTGTAAGAAAGTATTGAACAAATTAATATAAAACTCTGTTTTAGTATATATATATATATATATATATATATATATATAGTGACATCTTAATCTCAACCACAATCCATAATTTGAGAAATACTTCGTTCTCAAAATGTCACATCAAATACCTTCGGTTGTTTTATATATATATATATATATATAGAGGTGGGTTCAAACGAGAAGCTTACATATTTAAGAGAACGCGAGGAGCATTCTCAACCACTAATAGTTTCCACCACTTGCGCCACATTTCCGTTCAATATTGATTTATAATTTGAAATTTACACTTTCAACCCCTATACTTATTTACTAACTTTACTTTATACCTTTTACTTTCCTAATTTTAATTTTACATTTAACACATATAATCGTTTATTAACTAAAATACGTTAAAAAATACGTTTTAATTTTAACAAGTTACACCATTGTACTCGTCTCTTCGATACGTTCGAAATGAGCTCAATATTGAATATTTTTTGATTTATTTATTTTAATATATATCATATATACTACATAAAAATATTTTTAATATTTACAATTCATACTCTTATAGTTTTGATGAGATTTTTGTTAGGAACACCTATCAAATCATATATGATTAGGAAAAAATAGTAAATCATATGTGATCTATAAGACTGTTATCTGATATCACAAGTTATTAATCATATATGATCTTGTTTTACATTCTGATATCACTTAGTTATTAATCATATGTGATTTTATTTTAGTTGGTAAATCATATGTGATCTATAAGACTGTTATCTGATATCACTAGTTATTAATCATATATGATCTTGTTTTACAATCTGATATCACTTAATTATTAATCATATGTGATTTTGTTTTAGTAAATCATATGTGATCATAGATGATCTTGTTTTACAATCTGATATCACTTAGTTATTAATCATATGTGATTTTGTTTTAGTAAATCATGTGTGATCATATCTTGTTTTACAATATGATATCACTTAGTTATTAATCATATGTGATTTTGTTTTAGTAAATCATATGCGATCATATATGATATTGTTTTACAATCTGATATCACTTAGTTATTAATCATATATGATTTTGTTTTAAGTCGCGACTTTGGTTGCGACTTAAAGTGGAGGGAAAAGTCGCGTAATCATATATGATTTTGTACATGAATCATATATGATTTTATACATAGCGGTTGTTTTCTTGTTTTCTTAAATAGTTAGCGTTCTCATATGAACTCACCTCTTGTCAACTAAATATCAATCAAAATTTATATAAAACGACGATTTTAAATAGTTAAAAAAATCTATGAAATTTTAAATAAAAGGATAATTTTTAGCAAACTATTTTAAAGTTGTTAATTGCGTAAATGCAAAAGAATTTCGATCAACACCAAATTTGATTATATGGATGGATGATTAGAGCGAAGAAATTAAATAATGCAAATATTTTTATGTAGTATATATGATATATAATTAAATAATTAAATCAAAAAATATTCAATATTAGGTTCATTTCGAATGTATCGAATAGACGATTACAATGGTGTAACTTGTTAAAATTAAAACGTATTTTTTTAACGTATTTTAGTTAATAAACGATTATATGTGTTAATATGATGAAGGTGTAAAATTAAAATTAAAAAAGTAAAATGTATAAAGTAAAATTAGTAACTAATTATAGGGGTTGAAAGTGTAAGTTTCAAATTAGAAATCAAATATGGTCGAACATGAGTGGAAAAGTCACGCGTGTTTAAGAAATGCTTAATTAGTGGCTGAGAATGCTCCTCACGCTTCTCACGTTTTGGTATGCTCCTCACGTGAACCTTCCTCTCTCTCTCTCTCTATATATATATATATATATATAATGAAAATATTAACTATTACATGAAATATTTTGTCATGTAAATTAAAAAAACAACTATTTAAACCAAAATTGGATCAAATTTTGGATCTACATTCAAGTTCCCATCTTCTCTTTATATAGTCTTTTTCTTTTCAAAACCTTTCACTTTCTTATCAATGTAAGACAATCAATTTTTCATCACAATTCAGTATTTAACAAATACTTCATTCTCATTGTGCCAAGCACCAATCTGGGACAATCAAGATTTTACTTAACAAATACTTCATAAGTATAAGTTGACATCAAGACATCTTATCCATCTTTCTTATACAACCTTACTTATTTCAATAATTCAACTCCTCACCAATGTGGGACAACTTAATCCCAACCACAATCCAGAATTTGAGAAATACTCCATTCATAGATTGTCACATCAAATACCTTCGGTTGTTTCATTTATATATATACAGATAAATAGATATAATGAAAATGAAAGTTTTAACCATTAGATGAAATGTTTTATCATGTAAATAAAAAAAAATATTTAACCCAAAACTTGATCAAATTTTGGATCTACATTCAAGTTCTCATCTTCTCTTTATATAGTTTTTTTCTCTTCAAAACCTTTCACTTTCTTACCAATGGAGGACAATCAAGATTTCACCGCAATTCACTATTTGACAAATACTTCATTCTCATTGTGTTAAACATCAATGTGGGACAATCAAGATTTCACTACAATTACTCTTTTAAGAAATGTTTCATTCTCATTGTGCTAATGAGTATGAGTTGACACAAAGACATCTCATCCTCCTTTCTTATACAACCTTACTTATTTTAATATTTCAACTACTCATCAATGTGGGACAACTTAATCCTAACCACAATCCATAATTTGAGATATACTCCATTCTCAAAATGTCACATCAAATACCCTCAGTTGTTTCATTTATATATATATATATATATATATATATATAATGAAAATGAAAATGAAAATGAAAATTTTAATTATTACATTAAGTATTTTGTCATGTAAGTTAATTAAATAACTATTTAACCCAAAATTGGATCAAATTTTAGATCTACATTCAAGTTCTCATCTCCTCTTTATATAATTTTTTTCTCTTCAAAATCTTCCACTTTCTTACCAATGTGGGACAATCAAAATTTCACCACAATTCATTGTTTAACAAATACTCCATTTTCATTGTGTCAAGTCATCCACCTTGGTTTATCCTGTAATATATATATATATATATATATATATATATATATATATTGATATTGATTTAACTATTACATGAAATATTTTGTCATGTAAATAAAAAAATAACTATTACCCAAAACTGAATCAAATTTTGGATCTACATTCAAGTATTTAACTATTACATGAAGTATTTTGTCATATAAATAGAAAAAATAACTATTTAACCCAAAACTGAATCAAATTTTGGATGTACATTCAAGTTTTCATCTTCTTTTTATATAGTTTTTTTTTTTCTCTTCAAAACCTTTCACTTTCTTACCAATGTGGGACAATCAAGATTTCACTACAATTAATCTTTTAACAAATACTTCATTCTCATTGTGCCAATGAAAATGAGTTATTATATATATATATATATATATCTATACATATAATAAATAAGTAACTAGCATGTCACATGTCGTCTTCTGGTGAGCCGACTTCAGTATTTTCCCGTCTAAACATGTATCTGGACGCAGTTTACATTATAAGTTCAATTAGCACACTCACATTCACTCCATCTTAAATCTCTCCTTAATTCAATTTTTTTAATTTATACGTTATATTTACTACCCTTATAATTAGGTATGTAGTTTACTTTTAATCCCTTACTTTTTTATTTTTCATTTTAGAAATTATTATCATATGAACATATATAATATATATGAACTAAAATTGTAACAACCCAAAAAATCCATTGGACAAACATAACATTAACTCATAAATATTTCAAATCTGGGTCCCAAAAATTTTCGTTACATCATACATAAACTAAGGTTGGCGGAAACAACCTATACACAACTGAGAAAAACTACTACTACAAGTGGCACCGGCATTGTCTCTAACTGCATCAGTACTTTATCATGCGCTTGTCCACTTACCTGAGCCTCCTACTAAAAGCTTACCTGAAAAAGTTTTAGTTTTGAAAAACGAGGGTTAGCCCATGAGGTCTAGTGAGTTCCCTCCATAAACAGTGTACGTCAACATTATAAATCATTTTTTTATAAAACAGTTCACATTCTTCACATAAGCGTCAAACATGGTATTGCACTGTGTTAAGGATCACATCGTTAACCGCGATCGGGGCCCCAGCAGAGTCCCCTTTCGCCTCTTCTAGAGCCTACGCAGACTCCTCTCTACTCGAAATAGGAGGAAACGAATTCCAACCTACCAGTCTGTCATACATATCCAAGGGGTCATTAGAACCCGATGATCTATCTCTGATCCCACAGTGCAGACCGACTCCACATAGCATATACATAGTTCATCGTAAACATAAAACATGAACTCCGTATAACGTTTTACAATCCATATCATATTACTGGACAATCTTTTCAGTAGAACATTCTTTTCATGGGAAAACATTCGTAACAGCTTGTAAATAAATCATGCTCATAAACATACTCTGATCAGTAAGATATTAACTTTCGTTTACGTAAAAGTCAGGTAAAATAACAGCGCATATTCATAAAAATCACTTTCCTGGGAAAACACGTAAGGGCACGTATTTTAGTTAGAAAAACTCACCTGGTTTTCTCGCTCCAAATCTCCCCTCTTAAACTTCTGATCTCTAGGTGGAACACCTATTATATTAATAAGCGTACGTCATAATTCGTTCATTTATTACTCGAGTTAAATCCTGAACTCAACCCAAACTTACCTAAGTTGGTAGGTTACACTTCTAGTCCAAAATCATAATTAATGGTCTTTGCTTACTCGTCCAAGTGAAATACTATACTGGATCCATTAATTTTTCCAACTCTAGATTCTCAACACAATAGTGATAACACTGGATTCTAAATATCGATACCGGATCATAATAATAATAATATGACCCAAATAATAAATAGACTATCAATTACATACTAGGCCCCTTTAAAATAATTATAGACTTTAATAATAAACTAAGCCCAAAACGACTTAAGAAGTCTTTCGGCCCAACACTCAAATCGGCCCAACTACTAAAACATCCCAAAACTAAATCAGTGAAGTTTGCGCCAAACCTGGTTTGCGCCAACCAGCCTTTTTGCGCCAACCTCTAACACCACACGATTTCGACATAAATTCTTCTTTTTTTACCGATACAAATTTATTCCCTAACGAACAACCCACAACAATATTGATGTAACTTTACACGATTTTGATGACAACCCTTATTTTAATAAAAGATACTACTGTTTCCCCAACCAAGAACCCTTATAAACATTTAATTTAACTTTGACAGTAAGAATTTGAATCAAAACCCTATTAATATCCTTAATGGATTTCTCACTTACAAAACCGAGAACAACTAGAAACCTACAAATCTAGCATTACTTGCAAAGGAGAAAACGCAAGGGAAAGGTTCCTTACCAGAATAAAACCTCACGAAACGGAAAGTTGCTGCCAAACCTCGCCACCGCCGATGATCACCACCGACAGCCAACCACCGGCGACCACCACCGGCAGCCAACCGCCGGCGACCACCATCTCCTTCTCCCCGTCGTCTCTCTCTCGTTGTCCCTTCTCTCTCGTCGTCTATCTCTCTCTCGCAGTCTCTCTCTCTCTCTCTCTCAGCTTCTCCCTCGTCGCCTCTATCCTTGCTATCTCCATCTCTCGATGTCTCTTTCTCTCGCTCGCTGGTTCATCTCGGCACACACACACACCAGACGCACACACAAGACCATCTTTTCCCTCTCTCTGATTTCTCCTCACGAGAAGCACACATGCCTCCCTTGGCATTTTCTTTCTCCTCCCTTCTCTCTCTCGGTGTAGTAGCAGCCACGACCAAACCCTAAAACAAAATTGTTTTCCTATTCTAATGATAAAACGGTGCTCCAAGAGAAAGGGAATTAATTCCCCAATTTTCATATTTTACCCTCCTACCTTTTCACAATCAGCACATATGCCCCCTTAACTTCCATTTAAAACCCAATAATAAATTTAGGGTTATTACAACCTCCCCTCCTTAAAAAAATTCCGTCCCGGAATTCACTCCAAAGATAACCGGCAAAATTTATTAACAAAGTTAAGATCTGTAACTCTCAGAATAAATCTTTCTAATAACAAAACAATAACAACCTACTTTTACGCATTTGCTGCGCAACTCTGATTCAACTCACAATCTCTATTCATAACCAAAACATGCAATTATCTTATTTTTCATCTTTCAGTCGAATCTATTACTTCAGGAATGCCACGAATCTCGGATTCTATCCTTCTTTCGATTAACCACAACGACCATAAGATCAGATAGACACGTAAAAAGTCATCCCGGCTTCCTTATTTAGATTTACCTTAAATAATTCCTTAACGATCAGTGTAAATCTCAAATTCTCAATAACACTTTCCCACGAACTCTCGAAATTCCATCTTATAAATCATAACATGTGAACACAAGTTGTAAGTATCTCAATACTTACCACTCCCTAATTATTCTTATCCCCATCACGACCACACTAACAGTTTTCGAACTCAACTGTCTCTCCTGGCTAGTGCAGTAAAACCAATGATCCTTACCGCACCCAACAGTACAATTCCTTCTCTTTATCACAAGCAACTTTAACTCGACCCACTCATTTCAATTGATAAACTCCAATTTAGTTACAATTCATTTCTTTCTAACAGCCATAAATTATCATATTTAATCACTTAATATCATAACTTAGCATCACATCTCGATATGTTGGTATTCACCAAGTCCATCAGCCTAAACTGATTTCTTAACTAATAACTCCACTGAGTAACTCTACCATTCACAATTTACCAAAATGATTTGAAATTTTACATATTCCATCATACTATCATCAATTTCTCACTTTAACCTATCGATTTTCCCTTATCAACTCATAGTAAGAATTTCGGTAGAATCATAATGCATTCTGCAATAACAAATAAATGTCCTTACTAAACAAATTCATACAGTTTTAATCAATCCACCAAAGGCTTATACATCTATCAGGACGTTTCAAATCAACTAATGGTCATACTCCCACTCCGACTCATAATCATCATCATCATGTCATTCTTTAAACATGACCAAACTTCCAACTGTCTCCTACTAGGATCATTCCCTCACACATAAGAAACAATTCATGCCCTTTAGAGATTTAGCATTTACTATAGCACATTTTGACTAACACACTCATCATTCTCTTTAAACTTCCAATGGTCCCAACATACACCTGCTTAGCGACTCTTACAACCAAAACACTTGGTTTCTCTTTTGGGTAAACTCCCACCACTACTCCGTCCTTCTATCTCGAACATAAACACGCCATAAAGTCAACTTACACCCTATGTGCTCCAACAATCTTGTTAATAGATCGTACATCTCATCCGTAACCCCAAAAACTTCTATCTGATGTTTTCTCCTTCTCTACATCACCTCACTACGATACTAGCTGATACATTTAACTTGGCAACTAATGCTATTACATAACTGTACATTTCTCACTCACGAGTTCTCAATTAATTCAACACAACCATTCTAGCTAGCTCTTTACGATCCGAGCCCTTACATAGACACAACACATCTCTTACCGACTGATGAAATCTAGACACTCGCTTCGATTGGGCCATATGCTTCCTCATTCTACATATCCTTCCATACCTCGTAAATAGAACTCTTATCCAGATCAAAAACTTCTCATCCTCTTAACACCCCTACAAGGTGTTCTATCAACTTTCCACCTTCTAGTTCACGTCTTCGGCCTCGGCCATCTTACCTGGCTATCGACTTCTACAACAACAGACAATCTGTAACTACTTTCTTAACTTATTCTTTTACAAGGGTTCCTTATGGAACCTAATCCTCCCAACATATCCCTATCACTTCCATAATACGTCTCCCTCTATTATGTACTTACTCCTGCAATAACAATAATACAAGCTCACCTCGAAACTCATACCCAACACCGTGGACGTTTCGCTTCTGTCTCTCAACACTACTCTTTACGAGTTGCTAAAATCAACATCTTGATGACGTCTAGTCCTTCCCCTGGACCCAACCGTCCCTCGACAACCGTACCTCCAGATACCGAACAAGGGTACAGACCCTCATACAGTCGACACTATGATTCACTTCTGACTCTTTCATTGTCCCCCTTTCCTCTTGAACATGTGTACTAAAACTACATACGTCCTCCCCTGATTTGTCCAACACCTTTCCACTCTTGGAATCTTACTTTATCTTAGAATATAATATTTCTCCCAACCTAGTGAGTTAGTAGCCTTCATGCATGACAACGCATTAAATAAATCATTTCGCACACTTTATCATTTTAATAAACCACCTTCGCAACTAGCTTGGGTACCCACGACCCCATCATCCTCATAACCTCAATGCCCTGCACAACGATTTCAAGAATCGTGTACATGCATCTATCTGTAAGAATCAATCTTTCTCTGTCCGAACGATGTTATTACGACAGTAATATATTGCACGAAAATCTTTTCATTTGACACAATTCTGAAAGAATTACCGACACAAAGTAAATCATTCGGTTCTCACACTCATTTGTATGATATCAATAAATCAATAGGTATTTGATTGTAAAAGTTTTGGCTGGCAAACGTTTTCCCGACCTTTTTGTAACAATTTAACTTATCATAAAAATGTGGAATACTTTGCAATTCGTTAGACTCAAAACTTCTATGTGCAACGTGGATGAAACCACCTTTTCTTTAAACATACAAGTGCACTTTCTGACTCGTTTTCGATTAAAATTTATATTTACCCATTTAACTTAACTCGTGAAAATTTTGGGTTACAATAAAGAACACCATGCATGAGACTCTACTTGCAATTGAAGGCTACTCTCTCAACTAAGGTCAATCTCTTTACTTCCACAGTTTACTCTTGACACTTTACCTACGACCAGTGGTCGCCCTCTCGGTCATGCAACAACTTACCGAACACACTTTCCACATCTCACTTACTCAACCCTTTCATACTATTTCGTTTTAATCACTATCTCATTTTCTACTTCTACATGCTTTCATTTCACTATAGGTATCTTATTTCATTTACCCTGCCTTTGAAAAGCTCGACTAAGAAGTCAGGGTTCTATTGATACATTCAAGATTTCAACACTGATAATCCTTACCAACTAGCTGGTCTTATCACACGAGTTCTAGGACAGAGATTTTCCAGAAACAGAAGTCTTACTCAAAATCAATCATTTATCCTCTCCGAATCTACGAAGAGCTACTTCTAGATAATTCATAACATTCTATACAACATTTCTTCTTTACGATGTATATATACATCACATCTTAAATGATCTCTTACGATGCTTCCTCATCAGGGTCTTGCTGACATTCTAGGTTACAGAAACCTGACATAAACATTAGCTTCTGACTATCACTTCGGAATAATAAGGCAGATTAAGCACATACATGTACCTGTAAGTTCGTAATTACACTGGCCAGGTGGAATTTCAAACTTACCTTACATGACAGTCCTTAGTACCCCATTAGTCCTATTTTCACTATAGTGTCCTCATAACGCATTTCTTATATCAACAATAGTGCCTTCCTAGCGCATTTCCTGATTCTCAGTTGTGATTTCTACTCCCAAGTTTAAGTTTAGGCCCGTCCGGTCACCTAAATCCCTTAAGCTATGGCTCTGATACCATTTGTAACAACCCTAAAAATCCACAGGACAAACATAGCATTAACTCATAAATATTTCAAATCTAGGTCCCAAAATTTTTCGTTACATCATACATAAACTAAGGTTGGCGGAAACAACCTATACACAACTGAGAAAAACTACTACTACAAGTGGCACCGGCATTGTCTCTAACTGCATCAGTACTCTATCCTGCGCTTGTCCACTTACCTGAGCCTCCTACTAAAAGCTTACCTGAAAAGGTTTTAGTTTTGAAAAGCGTGGGTTAGACCATGAGGTCTAGTGAGTTCCCTCCATAAACAGTGTACGTCAACATTATAAATCATTTTTTTATAAAACAGTTCACATTCTTCACATAAGCGTCAAACATGGTACTGCACTGTGTTAAGGATCACATCGTTAACCGCGATCGGGGCCCCAACAGAGTCCCCTTTCGCCTCTTCTGGAGCCTACGCAAACTCCCCTTCCCGGAGCCTACGCAGACTCCCCTCTACTCGAAATAGGAGGAAACGAATTCCAACCTACCAGTCTGTCATACATATCCAAGGGGTCATTAGAACCCGATGATCTATCATTGATCCCACAGTGCAGACCGACTCCACATAGCATACACATAGTTTATCGTAAACATAAAACATGAACTCCGTATAACGTTTTACAATCCATATCATATTACTGGACAATCTTTTCAGTAGAACATTCTTTTCATGGGAAAACATTCGTAACAGCTTGTAAATAAATCATGCTCATAAACATACTCTGATCAGTAAGATATTAACTTTCGTTTACGTAAAAGTCGGGTAAAATAACAGCGCATATTCATAAAAATCACTTTCCTGGGAAAACACGTAAGGGCACGTATTTTAGTTAGAAAAACTCACCTGGTTTTCTCGCTCCAAAGCTCCCCTCTTAAATTTCTGATCTCTAGGTGGAACACCTATTATATTAATAAGCGTACGTCATAATTCGTTCATTTATTACTCGAGTTAAATTCCGAACTCAACCCAAACTTACCTAAGTTGGTAGGTTACACTTCTAGTCCAAAATCATAATTAATGGTCTTTGCTTACTCGTCCAAGTGAAATACTATACTGGATCCATTAATTTTCCCAACTCTAGATTCTCAACACAATAGTGATAACACTGGATTCTAAATATCGATACCGGATCATAATAATAATAATATGACCCAAATAATAAATAGACTATCAATTACATACTAGGCCCCTTTAAAATAATTATAGACTTTAATAATAAACTAAGCCCAAAACGACTTAAGAATTCTTTCGGCCCAACACTCAAATCGGCCCAACTACTAAAACAGCCCAAAACTAAATCAGTGAAGTTTGCGCCAAACCGGTTTGCGCCAAACCGGGTTTGCGCCAAACCAGCCTTTTTGCGCCAACCTCTAACACCACACGATTTCGACAGAAATTCTTCTTTTATTACCGATACAAATTTATTCCCTAACGAACAACCCACAACAATATTGATGTAACTTTACACGATTTTGATGACAACCCTTCTTTTAATAAAAGATACTACTGTTTCCCCAACCAAGAACCCTTATAAACATTTAATTTAACTTTGACAGTAAGAATTTGAATCAAAACCCTATTAATATCCTTAATGGATTTCTCACTTACAAAACCGAGAACAACTAGAAACCTACAAATCTAGCATTACTTGCAAAGGAGAAAACGCAAGGGAAAGGTTCCTTACCAGAATAAAACCTCACGAAACGGAAAGCTGCTGCCAAACCTCGCCACCGCCGGCGATCACCACCGACAGCCAACCACCGGCGACCACCACCGGCAGCCAACCGCCGGCGACCACCATCTTCTTCTCCCCGTCGTCTCTCTCTCGCTGTCCCTTCTCTCTCGTCGTCTATCTCTCTCTCGCAGTCTCTCTCACTTAGCTTCTCCCTAGTCGCCTCTATCCTTGCTATCTCCATCTCTCGATGTCTCTTTCTCTCGCTCGCTGGTTCATCTCGGCACACACACACACACCAGACGCACACACAAGACCATCTTTTCCCTCTCTCTGATTTCTCCTCACGAGAAGCACACATGCCTCCCTTGGCATTTTCTTTCTCCTCCCTTCTCTCTCTCGGTGTAGTAGCAGCCACAACCAAACCCTAAAACAAAAGTGTTTTCCTATTCTAATGATAAAACGGTGCTCCAAGAGAAAGGAAATTAATTCCCCAATTTTCATATTTTACCCTCCTACCTTTTCACAATCAGCACATATGCCCCCCTTAACTTCCATTTAAAACCCAATAATAAATTTGGGGTTATTACAAAAATGCATTAAAAACATTTCTATTTTTTACAAATTATATCATCGTAATTGTTTCGTCAATACCTTCGAAATGAGCCCAATATTGAATAGTTTTGGATTTAATTTTATTATTAAATATCATAAACATATATGAATTAATGTGTCGTGATTAGTATGTGATTTGTTGAAATTAGTATGAGAATTGATACAAATAATCACTAAATTGTTGTGATTTTCTTTTTGCAATTTCTCAACCACTAATAGTTTCCACCACTTGCGCCACATTTCCGTTCAATATTGATTTATAATTTGAAATTTACACTTTCAACCCCTATACTTATTTACTAACTTTACTTTATACCTTTTACTTTCCTAATTTTAATTTTACATTTAACACATATAATCGTTTATTAACTAAAATACGTTAAAAAATACGTTTTAATTTTAACAAGTTACACCATTGTACTCGTCTCTTCGATACGTTCGAAATGAGCTCAATATTGAATATTTTTTGATTTATTTATTTTAATATATATCATATATACTACATAAAAATATTTTTAATATTTACAATTCATACTCTTATAGTTTTGATGAGATTTTTGTTAGGAACACCTATCAAATCATATATGATTAGGAAAAAATAGTAAATCATATGTGATCTATAAGACTGTTATCTGATATCACAAGTTATTAATCATATATGATCTTGTTTTACATTCTGATATCACTTAGTTATTAATCATATGTGATTTTATTTTAGTTGGTAAATCATATGTGATCTATAAGACTGTTATCTGATATCACTAGTTATTAATCATATATGATCTTGTTTTACAATCTGATATCACTTAATTATTAATCATATGTGATTTTGTTTTAGTAAATCATATGTGATCATAGATGATCTTGTTTTACAATCTGATATCACTTAGTTATTAATCATATGTGATTTTGTTTTAGTAAATCATGTGTGATCATATCTTGTTTTACAATATGATATCACTTAGTTATTAATCATATGTGATTTTGTTTTAGTAAATCATATGCGATCATATATGATATTGTTTTACAATCTGATATCACTTAGTTATTAATCATATATGATTTTGTTTTAAGTCGCGACTTTGGTTGCGACTTAAAGTGGAGGGAAAAGTCGCGTAATCATATATGATTTTGTACATGAATCATATATGATTTTATACATAGCGGTTGTTTTCTTGTTTTCTTAAATAGTTAGCGTTCTCATATGAACTCACCTCTTGTCAACTAAATATCAATCAAAATTTATATAAAACGACGATTTTAAATAGTTAAAAAAATCTATGAAATTTTAAATAAAAGGATAGTTTTTAGCAAACTATTTTAAAGTTGTTAATTGCGTAAATGCAAAAGAATTTCGATCAACACCAAATTTGATTATATGGATGGATGATTAGAGCGAAGAAATTAAATAATGCAAATATTTTTATGTAGTATATATGATATATAATTAAATAATTAAATCAAAAAATATTCAATATTAGGTTCATTTCGAATGTATCGAATAGACGATTACAATGGTGTAACTTGTTAAAATTAAAACGTATTTTTTTAACGTATTTTAGTTAATAAACGATTATATGTGTTAATATGATGAAGGTGTAAAATTAAAATTAAAAAAGTAAAATGTATAAAGTAAAATTAGTAACTAATTATAGGGGTTGAAAGTGTAAGTTTCAAATTAGAAATCAAATATGGTCGAACATGAGTGGAAAAGTCACGCGTGTTTAAGAAATGCTTAATTAGTGGCTGAGAATGCTCCTCACGCTTCTCACGTTTTGGTATGCTCCTCACGTGAACCTTCCTCTCTCTCTCTCTCTCTATATATATATATATAATGAAAATATTAACTATTACATGAAATATTTTGTCATGTAAATTAAAAAAACAACTATTTAAACCAAAATTGGATCAAATTTTGGATCTACATTCAAGTTCCCATCTTCTCTTTATATAGTCTTTTTCTTTTCAAAACCTTTCACTTTCTTATCAATGTAAGACAATCAATTTTTCATCACAATTCAGTATTTAACAAATACTTCATTCTCATTGTGCCAAGCACCAATCTGGGACAATCAAGATTTTACTTAACAAATACTTCATAAGTATAAGTTGACATCAAGACATCTTATCCATCTTTCTTATACAACCTTACTTATTTCAATAATTCAACTCCTCACCAATGTGGGACAACTTAATCCCAACCACAATCCAGAATTTGAGAAATACTCCATTCATAGATTGTCACATCAAATACCTTCGGTTGTTTCATTTATATATATACAGATAAATAGATATAATGAAAATGAAAGTTTTAACCATTAGATGAAATGTTTTATCATGTAAATAAAAAAAAATATTTAACCCAAAACTTGATCAAATTTTGGATCTACATTCAAGTTCTCATCTTCTCTTTATATAGTTTTTTTCTCTTCAAAACCTTTCACTTTCTTACCAATGGAGGACAATCAAGATTTCACCGCAATTCACTATTTGACAAATACTTCATTCTCATTGTGTTAAACATCAATGTGGGACAATCAAGATTTCACTACAATTACTCTTTTAAGAAATGTTTCATTCTCATTGTGCTAATGAGTATGAGTTGACACAAAGACATCTCATCCTCCTTTCTTATACAACCTTACTTATTTTAATATTTCAACTACTCATCAATGTGGGACAACTTAATCCTAACCACAATCCATAATTTGAGATATACTCCATTCTCAAAATGTCACATCAAATACCCTCAGTTGTTTCATTTATATATATATATATATATATATATATATATATATATATATATATATAATGAAAATGAAAATGAAAATGAAAATTTTAATTATTACATTAAGTATTTTGTCATGTAAGTTAATTAAATAACTATTTAACCCAAAATTGGATCAAATTTTAGATCTACATTCAAGTTCTCATCTCCTCTTTATATAATTTTTTTCTCTTCAAAATCTTCCACTTTCTTACCAATGTGGGACAATCAAAATTTCACCACAATTCATTGTTTAACAAATACTCCATTTTCATTGTGTCAAGTCATCCACCTTGGTTTATCCTGTAATATATATATATATATATATATATATATATATATATATATATATATTGATATTGATTTAACTATTACATGAAATATTTTGTCATGTAAATAAAAAAATAACTATTACCCAAAACTGAATCAAATTTTGGATCTACATTCAAGTATTTAACTATTACATGAAGTATTTTGTCATATAAATAGAAAAAATAACTATTTAACCCAAAACTGAATCAAATTTTGGATGTACATTCAAGTTTTCATCTTCTTTTTATATAGTTTTTTTTTTTCTCTTCAAAACCTTTCACTTTCTTACCAATGTGGGACAATCAAGATTTCACTACAATTAATCTTTTAACAAATACTTCATTCTCATTGTGCCAATGAAAATGAGTTATTATATATATATATATATATATATATCTATACATATAATAAATAAGTAACTAGCATGTCACATGTCGTCTTCTGGTGAGCCGACTTCAGTATTTTCCCGTCTAAACATGTATCTGGACGCAGTTTACATTATAAGTTCAATTAGCACACTCACATTCACTCCATCTTAAATCTCTCCTTAATTCAATTTTTTTAATTTATACGTTATATTTACTACCCTTATAATTAGGTATGTAGTTTACTTTTAATCCCTTACTTTTTTATTTTTCATTTTAGAAATTATTATCATATGAACATATATAATATATATGAACTAAAATTGTAACAACCCAAAAAATCCATTGGACAAACATAACATTAACTCATAAATATTTCAAATCTGGGTCCCAAAAATTTTCGTTACATCATACATAAACTAAGGTTGGCGGAAACAACCTATACACAACTGAGAAAAACTACTACTACAAGTGGCACCGGCATTGTCTCTAACTGCATCAGTACTTTATCATGCGCTTGTCCACTTACCTGAGCCTCCTACTAAAAGCTTACCTGAAAAAGTTTTAGTTTTGAAAAACGAGGGTTAGCCCATGAGGTCTAGTGAGTTCCCTCCATAAACAGTGTACGTCAACATTATAAATCATTTTTTTATAAAACAGTTCACATTCTTCACATAAGCGTCAAACATGGTACTGCACTGTGTTAAGGATCACATCGTTAACCGCGATCGGGGCCCCAGCAGAGTCCCCTTTCGCCTCTTCTAGAGCCTACGCAGACTCCTCTCTACTCGAAATAGGAGGAAACGAATTCCAACCTACCAGTCTGTCATACATATCCAAGGGGTCATTAGAACCCGATGATCTATCTCTGATCCCACAGTGCAGACCGACTCCACATAGCATATACATAGTTCATCGTAAACATAAAACATGAACTCCGTATAACGTTTTACAATCCATATCATATTACTGGACAATCTTTTCAGTAGAACATTCTTTTCATGGGAAAACATTCGTAACAGCTTGTAAATAAATCATGCTCATAAACATACTCTGATCAGTAAGATATTAACTTTCGTTTACGTAAAAGTCAGGTAAAATAACAGCGCATATTCATAAAAATCACTTTCCTGGGAAAACACGTAAGGGCACGTATTTTAGTTAGAAAAACTCACCTGGTTTTCTCGCTCCAAATCTCCCCTCTTAAACTTCTGATCTCTAGGTGGAACACCTATTATATTAATAAGCGTACGTCATAATTCGTTCATTTATTACTCGAGTTAAATCCTGAACTCAACCCAAACTTACCTAAGTTGGTAGGTTACACTTCTAGTCCAAAATCATAATTAATGGTCTTTGCTTACTCGTCCAAGTGAAATACTATACTGGATCCATTAATTTTCCCAACTCTAGATTCTCAACACAATAGTGATAACACTGGATTCTAAATATCGATACCGGATCATAATAATAATAATATGACCCAAATAATAAATAGACTATCAATTACATACTAGGCCCCTTTAAAATAATTATAGACTTTAATAATAAACTAAGCCCAAAACGACTTAAGAAGTCTTTCGGCCCAACACTCAAATCGGCCCAACTACTAAAACATCCCAAAACTAAATCAGTGAAGTTTGCGCCAAACCTGGTTTGCGCCAACCAGCCTTTTTGCGCCAACCTCTAACACCACACGATTTCGACATAAATTCTTCTTTTTTTACCGATACAAATTTATTCCCTAACGAACAACCCACAACAATATTGATGTAACTTTACACGATTTTGATGACAACCCTTCTTTTAATAAAAGATACTACTGTTTCCCCAACCAAGAACCCTTATAAACATTTAATTTAACTTTGACAGTAAGAATTTGAATCAAAACCCTATTAATATCCTTAATGGATTTCTCACTTACAAAACCGAGAACAACTAGAAACCTACAAATCTAGCATTACTTGCAAAGGAGAAAACGCAAGGGAAAGGTTCCTTACCAGAATAAAACCTCACGAAACGGAAAGTTGCTGCCAAACCTCGCCACCGCCGATGATCACCACCGACAGCCAACCACCGGCGACCACCACCGGCAGCCAACCGCCGGCGACCACCATCTCCTTCTCCCCGTCGTCTCTCTCTCGTTGTCCCTTCTCTCTCGTCGTCTATCTCTCTCTCGCAGTCTCTCTCTCTCTCTCAGCTTCTCCCTCGTCGCCTCTATCCTTGCTATCTCCATCTCTCGATGTCTCTTTCTCTCGCTCGCTGGTTCATCTCGGCACACACACACACCAGACGCACACACAAGACCATTTTTTCCCTCTCTCTGATTTCTCCTCACGAGAAGCACACATGCCTCCCTTGGCATTTTCTTTCTCCTCCCTTCTCTCTCTCGGTGTAGTAGCAGCCACGACCAAACCCTAAAACAAAATTGTTTTCCTATTCTAATGATAAAACGGTGCTCCAAGAGAAAGGGAATTAATTCCCCAATTTTCATATTTTACCCTCCTACCTTTTCACAATCAGCACATATGCCCCCTTAACTTCCATTTAAAACCCAATAATAAATTTAGGGTTATTACAACCTCCCCTCCTTAAAAAAATTCCGTCCCGGAATTCACTCCAAAGATAACCGGCAAAATTTATTAACAAAGTTAAGATCTGTAACTCTCAGAATAAATCTTTCTAATAACAAAACAATAACAACCTACTTTTACGCATTTGCTGCGCAACTCTGATTCAACTCACAATCTCTATTCATAACCAAAACATGCAATTATCTTATTTTTCATCTTTCAGTCGAATCTATTACTTCAGGAATGCCACGAATCTCGGATTCTATCCTTCTTTCGATTAACCACAACGACCATAAGATCAGATAGACACGTAAAAAGTCATCCCGGCTTCCTTATTTAGATTTACCTTAAATAATTCCTTAACGATCAGTGTAAATCTCAAATTCTCAATAACACTTTCCCACGAACTCTCGAAATTCCATCTTATAAATCATAACATGTGAACACAAGTTGTAAGTATCTCAATACTTACCACTCCCTAATTATTCTTATCCCCATCACGACCACACTAACAGTTTTCGAACTCAACTGTCTCTCCTGGCTAGTGCAGTAAAACCAATGATCCTTACCGCACCCAACAGTACAATTCCTTCTCTTTATCACAAGCAACTTTAACTCGACCCACTCATTTCAATTGATAAACTCCAATTTAGTTGCAATTCATTTCTTTCTAACAGCCATAAATTATCATATTTAATCACTTAATATCATAACTTAGCATCACATCTCGATATGTTGGTATTCACCAAGTCCATCAGCCTAAACTGATTTCTTAACTAATAACTCCACTGAGTAACTCTACCATTCACAATTTACCAAAATGATTTGAAATTTTACATATTCCATCATACTATCATCAATTTCTCACTTTAACCTATCGATTTTCCCTTATCAACTCATAGTAAGAATTTCGGTAGAATCATAATGCATTCTGCAATAACAAATAAATGTCCTTACTAAACAAATTCATACAGTTTTAATCAATCCACCAAAGGCTTATACATCTATCAGGACGTTTCAAATCAACTAATGGTCATACTCCCACTCCGACTCATAATCATCATCATCATGTCATTCTTTAAACATGACCAAACTTCCAACTGTCTCCTACTAGGATCATTCCCTCACACATAAGAAACAATTCATGCCCTTTAGAGATTTAGCATTTACTATAGCACATTTTGACTAACACACTCATCATTCTCTTTAAACTTCCAATGGTCCCAACATACACCTGCTTAGCGACTCTTACAACCAAAACACTTGGTTTCTCTTTTGGGTAAACTCCCACCACTACTCCGTCCTTCTATCTCGAACATAAACACGCCATAAAGTCAACTTACACCCTATGTGCTCCAACAATCTTGTTAATAGATCGTACATCTCATCCGTAACCCCAAAAACTTCTATCTGATGTTTTCTCCTTCTCTACATCACCTCACTACGATACTAGCTGATACATTTAACTTGGCAACTAATGCTATTACATAACTGTACATTTCTCACTCACGAGTTCTCAATTAATTCAACACAACCATTCTAGCTAGCTCTTTACGATCCGAGCCCTTACATAGACACAACACATCTCTTACCGACTGATGAAATCTAGACACTCGCTTCGATTGGGCCATATGCTTCCTCATTCTACATATCCTTCCATACCTCGTAAATAGAACTCTTATCCAGATCAAAAACTTCTCATCCTCTTAACACCCCTACAAGGTGTTCTATCAACTTTCCACCTTCTAGTTCACGTCTTCGGCCTCGGCCATCTTACCTGGCTATCGACTTCTACAACAACAGACAATCTGTAACTACTTTCTTAACTTATTCTTTTACAAGGGTTCCTTATGGAACCTAATCCTCCCAACATATCCCTATCACTTCCATAATACGTCTCCCTCTATTATGTACTTACTCCTGCAATAACAATAATACAAGCTCACCTCGAAACTCATACCCAACACCGTGGACGTTTCGCTTCTGTCTCTCAACACTACTCTTTACGAGTTGCTAAAATCAACATCTTGATGACGTCTAGTCCTTCCCCTGGACCCAACCGTCCCTCGACAACCGTACCTCCAGATACCGAACAAGGGTACAGACCCTCATACAGTCGACACTATGATTCACTTCTGACTCTTTCATTGTCCCCCTTTCCTCTTGAACATGTGTACTAAAACTACATACGTCCTCCCCTGATTTGTCCAACACCTTTCCACTCTTGGAATCTTACTTTATCTTAGAATATAATATTTCTCCCAACCTAGTGAGTTAGTAGCCTTCATGCATGACAACGCATTAAATAAATCATTTCGCACACTTTATCATTTTAATAAACCACCTTCGCAACTAGCTTGGGTACCCACGACCCCATCATCCTCATAACCTCAATGCCCTGCACAACGATTTCAAGAATCGTGTACATGCATCTATCTGTAAGAATCAATCTTTCTCTGTCCGAACGATGTTATTACGACAGTAATATATTGCACGAAAATCTTTTCATTTGACACAATTCTGAAAGAATTACCGACACAAAGTAAATCATTCGGTTCTCACACTCATTTGTATGATATCAATAAATCAATAGGTATTTGATTGTAAAAGTTTTGGCTGGCAAACGTTTTCCCGACCTTTTTTGTAACAATTTAACTTATCATAAAAATGTGGAATACTTTGCAATTTGTTAGACTCAAAACTTCTATGTGCAACGTGGATGAAACCACCTTTTCTTTAAACATACAAGTGCACTTTCTGACTCGTTTTCGATTAAAATTTATATTTACCCATTTAACTTAACTCGTGAAAATTTTGGGTTACAATAAAGAACACCATGCATGAGACTCTACTTGCAATTGAAGGCTACTCTCTCAACTAAGGTCAATCTCTTTACTTCCACAGTTTACTCTTGACACTTTACCTACGACCAGTGGTCGCCCTCTCGGTCATGCAACAACTTACCGAACACACTTTCCACATCTCACTTACTCAACCCTTTCATACTATTTCGTTTTAATCACTATCTCATTTTCTACTTCTACATGCTTTCATTTCACTATAGGTATCTTATTTCATTTACCCTGCCTTTGAAAAGCTCGACTAAGAAGTCAGGGTTCTATTGATACATTCAAGATTTCAACACTGATAATCCTTACCAACTAGCTGGTCTTATCACACGAGTTCTAGGACAGAGATTTTCCAGAAACAGAAGTCTTACTCAAAATCAATCATTTATCCTCTCCGAATCTACGAAGAGCTACTTCTAGATAATTCATAACATTCTATACAACATTTCTTCTTTACGATGTATATATACATCACATCTTAAATGATCTCTTACGATGCTTCCTCATCAGGGTCTTGCTGACATTCTAGGTTACAGAAACCTGACATAAACATTAGCTTCTGACTATCACTTCGGAATAATAAGGCAGATTAAGCACATACATGTACCTGTAAGTTCGTAATTACACTGGCCAGGTGGAATTTCAAACTTACCTTACATGACAGTCCTTAGTACCCCATTAGTCCTATTTTCACTATAGTGTCCTCATAACGCATTTCTTATATCAACAATAGTGCCTTCCTAGCGCATTTCCTGATTCTCAGTTGTGATTTCTACTCCCAAGTTTAAGTTTAGGCCCGTCCGGTCACCTAAATCCCTTAAGCTATGGCTCTGATACCATTTGTAACAACCCTAAAAATCCACAGGACAAACATAGCATTAACTCATAAATATTTCAAATCTAGGTCCCAAAATTTTTCGTTACATCATACATAAACTAAGGTTGGCGGAAACAACCTATACACAACTGAGAAAAACTACTACTACAAGTGGCACCGGCATTGTCTCTAACTGCATCAGTACTCTATCCTGCGCTTGTCCACTTACCTGAGCCTCCTACTAAAAGCTTACCTGAAAAGGTTTTAGTTTTGAAAAGCGTGGGTTAGACCATGAGGTCTAGTGAGTTCCCTCCATAAACAGTGTACGTCAACATTATAAATCATTTTTTTATAAAACAATTCACATTCTTCACATAAGCGTCAAACATGGTACTGCACTGTGTTAAGGATCACATCGTTAACCGCGATCGGGGCCCCAACAGAGTCCCCTTTCGCCTCTTCTGGAGCCTACGCAAACTCCCCTTCCCGGAGCCTACGCAGACTCCCCTCTACTCGAAATATGAGGAAACGAATTCCAACCTACCAGTCTGTCATACATATCCAAGGGGTCATTAGAACCCGATGATCTATCACTGATCCCACAGTGCAGACCGACTCCACATAGCATACACATAGTTTATCGTAAACATAAAACATGAACTCCGTATAACGTTTTACAATCCATATCATATTACTGGACAATCTTTTCAGTAGAACATTCTTTTCATGGGAAAACATTCGTAACAGCTTGTAAATAAATCATGCTCATAAACATACTCTGATCAGTAAGATATTAACTTTCGTTTACGTAAAAGTCGGGTAAAATAACAGCGCATATTCATAAAAATCACTTTCCTGGGAAAACACGTAAGGGCACGTATTTTAGTTAGAAAAACTCACCTGGTTTTCTCGCTCCAAAGCTCCCCTCTTAAATTTCTGATCTCTAGGTGGAACACCTATTATATTAATAAGCGTACGTCATAATTCGTTCATTTATTACTCGAGTTAAATTCCGAACTCAACCCAAACTTACCTAAGTTGGTAGGTTACACTTCTAGTCCAAAATCATAATTAATGGTCTTTGCTTACTCGTCCAAGTGAAATACTATACTGGATCCATTAATTTTCCCAACTCTAGATTCTCAACACAATAGTGATAACACTGGATTCTAAATATCGATACCGGATCATAATAATAATAATATGACCCAAATAATAAATAGACTATCAATTACATACTAGGCCCCTTTAAAATAATTATAGACTTTAATAATAAACTAAGCCCAAAACGACTTAAGAATTCTTTCGGCCCAACACTCAAATCGGCCCAACTACTAAAACAGCCCAAAACTAAATCAGTGAAGTTTGCGCCAAACCGGTTTGCGCCAAACCGGGTTTGCGCCAAACCAGCCTTTTTGCGCCAACCTCTAACACCACACGATTTCGACAGAAATTCTTCTTTTATTACCGATACAAATTTATTCCCTAACGAACAACCCACAACAATATTGATGTAACTTTACACGATTTTGATGACAACCCTTCTTTTAATAAAAGATACTACTGTTTCCCCAACCAAGAACCCTTATAAACATTTAATTTAACTTTGACAGTAAGAATTTGAATCAAAACCCTATTAATATCCTTAATGGATTTCTCACTTACAAAACCGAGAACAACTAGAAACCTACAAATCTAGCATTACTTGCAAAGGAGAAAACGCAAGGGAAAGGTTCCTTACCAGAATAAAACCTCACGAAACGGAAAGCTGCTGCCAAACCTCGCCACCGCCGGCGATCACCACCGACAGCCAACCACCGGCGACCACCACCGGCAGCCAACCGCCGGCGACCACCATCTTCTTCTCCCCGTCGTCTCTCTCTCGCTGTCCCTTCTCTCTCGTCGTCTATCTCTCTCTCGCAGTCTCTCTCACTTAGCTTCTCCCTAGTCGCCTCTATCCTTGCTATCTCCATCTCTCGATGTCTCTTTCTCTCGCTCGCTGGTTCATCTCGGCACACACACACACACCAGACGCACACACAAGACCATCTTTTCCCTCTCTCTGATTTCTCCTCACGAGAAGCACACATGCCTCCCTTGGCATTTTCTTTCTCCTCCCTTCTCTCTCTCGGTGTAGTAGCAGCCACAACCAAACCCTAAAACAAAAGTGTTTTCCTATTCTAATGATAAAACGGTGCTCCAAGAGAAAGGAAATTAATTCCCCAATTTTCATATTTTACCCTCCTACCTTTTCACAATCAGCACATATGCCCCCCTTAACTTCCATTTAAAACCCAATAATAAATTTGGGGTTATTACAAAAATGCATTAAAAACATTTCTATTTTTTACAAATTATATCATCGTAATTGTTTCGTCAATACCTTCGAAATGAGCCCAATATTGAATAGTTTTGGATTTAATTTTATTATTAAATATCATAAACATATATGAATTAATGTGTCGTGATTAGTATGTGATTTGTTGAAATTAGTATGAGAATTGATACAAATAATCACTAAATTGTTGTGATTTTCTTTTTGCAATTTCATATCAATTTTTACTTCAAAGTCGAATTCCCGACGAATTACAATTCTATCAAATTCCATTCTGTCAACGAAACACCCTTAGATTTATCATAAAAGATTTAATTACTTGGAAAAAAAAGATATCACTTATCAACTGACTTTTGGATTACGAGTTCAAGCCTTTTTCAAAAATATGAGTTCTAATTGCTGTATGTTTTGCCATGACCTTAAATAAAAGCCAAAGACAGTCATTATAGAAAGTTGGTCTGTTTCTGAGACAACCAGTCTTCACCCATGGTCAGTTGTATGTTGCTTTATCTAAAGTAAAAAATAGGCAAAGTTTAAAAATATTAATTATAGATGATGAATGTATAATTAGCAATAGAACAAAAAATGTTGTATATAAAGAAGTATTTGGAAATTTATGGTACGTGATTCTTATTTTATTAATATTTTAACCATGTACTTTTTCATAATTTCATTTACGTTCTATTATAAATTTTGTTTTATAAATTCTTAATATTTATTCATATTTTTTATTAATTTTTTGCAAAACATCATTTGTGAAAACTGCCTAAAACAAGGACATTTTGTAACCAGCTACAAAAACACAACTCTGAAGAGAAAAAAGTTTGAAAAGTAGCATCGTACTTTCGATGATCATTCATATCTGTAAGATAAGTTTTCTGGCATGATTTAATTTTTTTAAATTACCCCTTGTAATACACGGTTCAAACCTAGTATATATATAATGAAAATGAAAATTTTAACTATTACATGAAGTATTTTGTCATGTAAGTTAAAAAATAACTATATAACCCAAAATTGGATCAAATTTTGGATCTACATTCAAGTTCTCATCTTTTCTTTATATAGTCTTTTTCTATTCAAACCCTTCCACTTTCTTACCAATGTGGGACAATCAAGATTTCACCACAATTCATTATTTAACAAATACTCCATTCTCATTATGCCAAATCATTCACTTTGGTTATTCTTTAATATATATACTAGTGTGGGGTCCGCGCGTTGTGCGGTAGCGAGAAATATTTTAAGAAAATAGTTGACCACATTAAGATAAAAGGTAATTCTTCGGTTAATACTAATAAGATACAAAAAATGCATTTCCATTAGTGTTCCATTTTCATCTACTGATTACCATTTGTTGTTACGAATAAATTGAGATTTATGGGTAATAATTTTGTAGTTATACTGTTTAAAACTCAAACGACAGACCGCACAATCATATGACTATTTTTTCCAAAAAGGGTTTAACTAAAATTAGTGAACTATATGAGTTGCCACAAACATAAATCTTCTCATGTTGCCAATATATGTTAACATGTTTCATAAAAAAGTTAATCTTCTTATCAATGGGGGATTACCAAACTCATTTCAAATTTATATACAACTTTCCTTCATCATTTCTTGTAGTCCATTTCATTCTCTAATCTAGCATTCCCTCATCAATGTGGGATGACTAAAACAATACCACAATGCAAGATTTGAGAATAAAAAACCTTACAATGTTACTACAAATACCTTTGGTTATTTCTTTTACACATATAAAATAAAAAAGATAGAAAATATAAAGATTTTTCTATTTATATATATATATATATACACGTATGTTATATAAATATTTATGTTATGTTTTGTAAAATATCTATTGAGGTATTGGTCAAAAGACGTTTCACAATGCTACCTCAAATTCTTTTGGTTATTTCTTATATATATATATATATATATAGAAGAAGGTTTAAACGAGAACTATTTACGAAAACTACGAGAACGGCCGACCATGTACAAAATCACTAGTGATTCGCGTACAAAATCACTGGTGATTAAAATTCTGGACACGCGCACTTTGGGCCGCGACTTGCAAGTCGCGTGGCAAGTCGCGCGAATCACCAGTGATTTTGTACGCGAATCACTAGTGATTTTCTACATGGACGGTCGTTCTCGTAAATAGTTCTCGTTTGAACCCACCTCTCTCTCTCTATATATATATATAGATAGATAGTTACATTGTTTTATTCAATATTTGACAATACTAAAATCTTATGGCTTTTGGGTCGTACCTTATTGATTGTTTAATTGTTTTTGTAAACAAACTTCGTTTTAATAATCATTAATCTCTATTTAATTTTCAATAACACCTTCTCTATTATAAACATCTCATAATATATCACAATTCACTATTTGAAAGTACTAAAATCTTATGGCTTCATGCCATGTCATGACATGCTACATCATTGTTTTATATAAATATATTTATTGATATTTGTATAATCAAACTTTATTCCAACAATCATCAACCTCGTTTTTAATTTTGCATGCCACCTTCTAATTTTATATACTTTCATCTTCTAATATCTTACTGTAACAACCCAATTCTTAGTAGGTTTGCAAGTCCAGGGGTCAAAGTAGAAGAAATGAAAGTATTAGTAAAGGACTTAATTGCAATTTGAGCAGTATAAATAGGGACCAAATCCCTAGGGTTAGAATGGTTTTGTTTGTTCTGTGTTACTTTGGCGGCTGAGAAAGAAATAGCAAGAAGAAGTCGACAGTGAAGAATTGACATCTTTAGCGTGAAGAGTTCTTTCTTTTTGGGTAAGTAATTCATCCCTTGTTATAATTCCTTGCACTAAATGACTAAGTTAAATCCCTAGTCGCAGTTCATGTTTTAGCGGGGTTATGGATTAAGAACACCCTGAGGGTTTTAATCGCATACAATCGGGTTGTTATGGTAGTAAGAATTATTCTGATTTTAAGGACCTTGTTATGCAAAGTTTTGTGTAAGAATGCAGCAATAAAACTCTCTTTTATTCGCCGATTAGGAAGAAATCGAGTATAATCGTGTTGGGTGCGAACCCTGTTCGCTAGTCCGTAGTACCGGGAGTCGGGTACCGGGAGTTCGTAGTACCGGGAGTCGAGGTACCGGGAGTCCGTAGTACCGGGAGTCGGGGTACCGGGAGTCGGGTACCGGGAGTCCGTAGTACCGGGAGTCGGGTACCGGGAGTCGGGTACCGGGAGTCGGGGTACCGGGAGTCGGGGTACCGGGAGTCGGAGTGCCGGGAGTTAGGGTACCGGGAGCCGAACCATACCGGGACCGTTGGTTTGGGCGTCTGCCAGGCCGTAGTATCGAGCTAATTGGGCCGATGGATTTAGAGTTTAGCTTAAGTCTCTTGGGCTTAGTAAAGGATAAAAGAACTCCAATAATTGATAGATGGACCTAAATGAGTAGTTGAGATCGGATTAAGAGAAACGTAGGATGAGAATAGAGTGTTTATCTAATTAAATCTGTGAATCATTAATTAGGTGAACGGTCGGTGCAAGATTCGAGTTTAGAGAAGGATCTGCAGTCAGGTGAGTTCTCTCAACCCTTTTTATGACGTACTGTTTTTACTGAAATGGTTCCTTATCGAGCATGATTGAAATTTATGAGAGCTATGCATGTTTTCATGAATTGCATGATTATTTACAAATGAATGCTGATTAAGGTTTTCACGCACGTGGTTTCATGTATAAGTGTATGCTATTTGGTGTCGGTTACACAGTGGGGTCAGGGTACCTTGGGATCTCTGATCTCTTGGGGCATATGGAGGATTAGCTTGTAGGTTGGAATTTGTTTTCTCCTACATGAAGGAACGAGGAGTCCATTTGGATTTCGGCGTAGACGAGAGGGTGCCCGACAGGCCCCGATCGGTTTAGCTTATGCGAACCCCTGGACCCTGTGTTAACCTTGTATGATGGAAATGTGATGCATAAGAACTCTTTTCGTGCATAAAATGAAATTATTCTTTATTACATGTTTTATGGAGGGAATTCACTAGACCTTTTGGTCTAACCCTCGCTTTTCAAAACTAAACCATTTTCAGGTAAGCGCGCAACTGGTTCCTCCAATAAGAACTAGGGAAGGAAACGAAGGAGGCATGGAGTTTAGAGAGACTCCAGTTTTGGTTATGGTAGTTATAGTTAGTGCTCGGCTGTGGAATGTAGAGACTTCCGTTGTCAATTTTGCCTAGTTTAGTTCATTGATGTTTAAAAAGACAAGTTTATTTATGTAATCCGAATGCTTATGTATGTTATTGGATGTTTATGAATTTGGGACGTTACAAATGGTATCAGAGCCTTAGTTTAAGGGATTTAGGTGACAAATCGGGCCTAAACTTAAACTGTAAGACGAGGAACACAGCCGAGACATAGGATTGCCTTTAGGAACGTTCACTATAAATGCGCTTAGGAATAAGGTACCAAGGACAAACGTGTAAGGTAAGTTTGGAATTACCCCTGGCCAGTGTAATTACGAACTTACAGGTACATGTGTGTGCTTACAATACCTTACTTATAGCAAATTTTGTTGTGGCATGTCTAGCAAGGATTAATTATCGAATTCTTTCAGCTTAGTGCTATGGCCGGGAGAACATGAGGAATAGGTCAGCAAGATCTCCGAGGAATGGACCGAGCTTCTTGGTTAGAGAGGTGTCGTGTAAGATCATTATAATGTGGTGTGTGTATACATCGAAGGGAGGAAATGTTATAGAGAATAGAATGAGTCGTCTAGAGGTAGCTTTTCGTGAGTCCAAAGAGGATGAATGTTGAGTTTAAGAGAGACTCCTGCTTCAGGGAAGTCCCAGTTCTTGAGATTGTAAAGTAAATCAGTTCGGAGGATAAGGAAGGACGGTATCGAAATCTTGAAAGTATCAATGGAATCCTGACTTCTTAGTCGAGCTTTTCAGTGGCAAGATAATGAAGTTAAGATACCTATAGTGAAATGAAAGCATGTGGAAGTAGAAAGTAAGATAGTTGATCAAAACGAAAGTAGTACGAAAAGGTGAGTAAGTGAATTGTAGAACGCATGTGCAGCAAGTTGTTGCATGACCGAGAGGACGACCTTTGGCCGAGGGTAAAGTGTCAAGGATAAGCTGCGAGAGTGAAACGGTTGACCTTGTTTGAGTGAGTAGCCTTCAATTCGCAAGTAGAGTCTCATGTCTGACGTTCTTTGATGTAACATGAAATTTTCACGATTTAAGTTAAATGTGTAAATGTCAATTTTGATCGAAAATGAGTCAAAATGTGCAAGCGTATGTTTAAAGAAAAGGTGATTTCATTCACATTGCACAATGAAATTTTGAGCTTAACGGTTTGCAAATTATTTCGCACTTTCCATGATAAGTTAAATTGTTACAAAAAGGTCGAGAAAACATTTGCTAGCAAAACTTTTAAAAATCAAAATGAGTTTTGGCCTGTTGATATCGTATAAAAGGGTGTGAGAACCAACTGGTTTACTTTGTGTCGGTAATCCCTTTCAGGATTGTGTCGTATGAAAAGACTTTCATGCAATATATTACTGTCGTAATAACTTCGTTCGGATTAAGGTTCACGGGAAGGTGCATGCAAACGATCCTCGAATCGTTGTGCAGGGTGTTGAAGTTATAAGAGTGATGGGGTCATGTGTACCCAAGTTGTTTTCAAATGTGTTTATTTAAAATGATAAAATGTACGAAATGATTTATTTACTGTGTTGTCCTGCATGAAGGCTATGAACTCACTAGGTCATAGATTTTTACATTTTAAGCTAAGGAAGAATTTCAAGAGTGGATAAGTGACAGTCAAATCAGGAAGGAATGTTGTAGCTTTAATGATTGGTGTTTAAGAGGAAAGGTGAACAGTGGTAGAGTCGGGAGTGGATTAAAGTATCGGCTGTATGAGGGTTTGCACCCTTGTTCGGTAACTGGAAGTATGGTTGTCAAGGAACGGTCGTGTCTGGAAGAAGGGCGTGAAACCTTCAAGGTGTTGGTTTTGGCAACTTTTATGGGTAATGTGTGAAGCAGGAATGAAAGGCCACGGTGTGGGTCATGAGTTTCGAAGGGAACTGGTAATATTGATGTTACATGAGTAAGTTTCGAAATAGGGGCGACGGATTATAAAGTCAACTATGATGTGTAGGGAGGAATAGGTCCCATAAGGAACTCATGTTAAAGGATAGGTTAAGGAAGTAGTTAAGAGTTATCTTTTGTTGTGGAAGTCGGCAACAGTGTATGTTGACCGAGGCCGAGGACTCAAACCAAATGAGTGTAAGTTGATAGAATATCTTATAGAGGTGTTAAATTAGTAAGAGATTGTTGTTGTTGAATAGGCGTTCTATTTACGAGGTGAGGAGGGTCCGTAGAAAGACAAGATGTGTAACACGAGCGGAGTGAGTGTAGACTATACAATCAGTAAGAAAATGTGTTGTGTCTAAGAAAGGACTCGGATCATAACGAGCTAGCTAGGATGTTTGTGTCTGAGCTAAGTGTGACTCGTGAGTCATAGTTCAACAAGTTGGGAGAGAACTAAGTAGCGAGACAGACTCGATTGTAGTATACGGGAGAATATGAAGGAAAAGGTGAATTGTGTACGAATGACCATGAGAGACTTGGTCGGTAGTGTGATGATAGGAGTGGTGAATGTACGAACGAATAGTAGCTTCAATTTCCAAGATATCTGCGTCAGCCGGTGTTGTAGTGAGGTGATGTTAGAGAGAAAGAAAGTATCAGATAGAAACTCTTGGGGTCTACAGATGAGATGTACGATCTATTAACCAGATTGTTGGAGCACATAGGGTGTAAGTTGACTTTATGGGGTGAGACTACCCAAAGGAGAAACCAATTATTTTGGTGATATGAGTCGCCAAGTAAGTGTATGTTGGAATCATTGGAAGTTTAAAGAGGATGAAGAATGGATTGGCCAAACGTGTTATAGTAAATGCTAGATCTTTGTAGATCGTGAATTGTTTCTTATGTGAAAGGGAGTAACCCTAGAAGGAGATAGTTAGGAAGTTTGATTACGATTAAAGAATGACATGATGATGATTATGAGTCGGAGAGGTAGTACGATCATTAGTTGATTTGAACGTCATAATAAATGTATAAGCCTTGATAGGTTCATTAAATTTTACGGATTGGTTAAGTAATGACATTTCCTTATTAAGAATCGTTAAGGGAGAATCGGTATGTTAAGTGAAAGGTTGATGATGGTATGATGGAATAAGTAATTTTCAAATTATTTTGAAAATTGTGAATTGTTGGGTCACTCAGGGGAGTTGTTAGTTAAGAAATCAGTTTTGACAGATGGATTTTGTGAGTACCAGCATAGAGAGATGTGATGCTAAGTTATGATATCTAACGATTAATTATGATAAAATATATGGTTGATAGAAAAGAAACGAATTGCATCTAAGTCGGAGTTTATCATTTGGAATAAGTTGATAATTACAATTGAAATGAATTGGTCGAGTTAAAGTGGCTTATGTGCGAGAGGAGGATCTAGGTAAGTAAAAGTTGGAGTTCAAATAAGGGGTAGTGACGACGAACACTAGTGTCGTTCCAAGACGACTTGGTGGAATGTTTGGGTTAGGATATTGATGTAACTGTTTGGTTATGTGAATAATAAGAAAGTGATATCAGCATGTGGAAAGATCGGGGGAGAGGAGCTAGTAATGTTTGGTGGGCAGTGCTCCACACTATCGTGGAGAGGTGAAGTTAGTAGGTCGGAAGAAAGTGAGTAAATCGGAAGTAATAAACTTGACAGTAATGCCGAAAGGTGAAGGATTGTGCAGAGGGTTATTGATAAGCGTGCGAACCGTTAGAAAGAATATTGAGGAAAGGAATTGTGTATGATTTTGTGCAGGAAGAGAGTGGATAAGGCAGTTGAATGGGTTATGTTAGATCTAGAGTTTTGTCAAAAACACAACTGTTAAGATCTTATCTGAAGAATCAGAATTCTGAGTAAGAAGACTCAAAAGTTCTGATCAGAGAATAATGAAAAGATTACAAGTATGGAAGTTGGTCAGAAGACTCAGAAGTTCTTAGTAGAAGACTCAGAAGTTCTGAGTGAGAAATCTCAAAAAGATTCTAAGTGTTGGATTCTGAATAGAAGGTTCAGAGTTCTGAGTAGGAGACTCAGAACTTCTGACTATGAAGACAAATGTTCTGAAGCGCCTATTCAGAAGTATGTTCAGAAGTTCTGAACAACATGTTCAGAACTTATATCTTAGGATGTTTTCATTTATATTCAGTTACTAATTAGGACACGTGTAATTGTTCTATTAGTCTGTTTCTTATATGTACTGTAGCTTTAGCCTTTCTTAAACAGTATATATAGGAGTTAGCAACTGTAGCTAACTGAATCTTTGATATAATCTTTGGTGAATCCATTTAGAGAAATTCATTGTAATATCTTGTAATTCACAGATTGTTAATAAATCATATGACCAGTTGCTGTGAATACGATCTTAATTGTTCATATTTGATTGTAAGAGTGTATCCTGGACTTACAATTGGTATCAGAGCCAATCAACAAACAAATTCGTCCAAGAGTGTGTTTGATCGCGTTCTTGAAGTTTCTTGATCAATTCGACAATTGATTCCGCTGCTACTAACAATTCTTGAATTCCTAACAATTCTTGAATTCCTAACAATTCTTGAATTTGTTTCTATCATTGATTCAAGAAATTTGAATTTGTCTTTCTGTTGAATCAATATCTTACAATCAAGTCATCCAAAGATTTTCTCTCTATGCTGATTAATTCTCGAAATTAAACAGAGATCACAGGTATGTTTTCGAAATTCTTGATTGGTTTCTTGATCAAAGTGATTATATCTGCTGCATGTTGATTAGTATTCAAATTTTTTGTTGAAAAGAAGATTTCATTAATTCATGTACTCTAACTGTTTGATGAAATGCATGTGACAGATTTGATTAATTCTTGTATGTTCTAGATTTGTGTTGATTCTCATTTTTTATCATAATTCATAGTTGATATTTGAATTTGTCATTTTATCATGCCTGAGATTATTGAAGTTTTTGTGAGACCTGCAATTTCTATAACCAGTTCAGACAATTTACAAAAATTAAGTCCTGTAAAAGCAAAAGAAACAATTTCTGAACCAAAAACTGAGATTGTTCATTTTGAAAGCAAGATTGCTAATCTTGAAGCCAAATTTGAGGAAAGTGCAAAAGTTGTTGTAAATTTGCAAAAAGATAAATTCGATCTTCTAAAAGATTTCGAAAATGCTCAAGAGAACACAAAGTTGTTAGAAAAAGAGAATGTTGATTTGAAAAAGAAAATCAATTTTGAAAGAAAGATGTTGACAGATTCTGAAAATAGAATCAAATCATGTGAAATGAAAAATTGTCAACTCTTGAAACAGATCTATGATTTTGAACAAGTTCTTATACTTGAAAGAGTGAAATTTGAGAAAGAGAGAAGAGACTTTCAAACTGAGAGGAAAGGTTTTGAAACAAAGTCTGTTGAGTTATCTTTGAAAATTTCTGATTTGGAGATAATTCTTGCAAAAGAAAGAAAAGAGTTTGAATGCAAGAAAAATGTTTTTCAAAAAGAAAAGAATGGTTTTGAGTAAAAGAAAACAGGAATGTTAAATGAGTTTTCTGTAAAAATAAATGAGTTGGAGAAAGAGTTAGAAGATGGAAGGAAAGAGACTGAAAAGAAGAAGGTAAATGGCTTTAAAGAAAAATGCTTAAAAGATGAGTTTGAGAAGGAAAAGAAAGTTTTTCATTTGGAGATAAGGAGGCTTATTAAGAAATTATCTGATTTATCAACTAAAATCATGATAGAGAGGAAGTCCAAATCTGATTTGCAGTCAAGGTTTGATTTGTATGTTAAAAAGTTTAAAGAATTTGAAACAAAAGTTGTTGACAAATCAAATCATAGTTCAAAAGATCAGATTCGTTCTTCTAATCTGTTTTATGATTCTGCTATTGATAAATCTTATAATTGTTCTTTTAAAAGGATAAAAATGGAATGGAGAGTTAAAGGAACAACTTCCAAGAAAGAAGTGCCAAAATCAAAAGTTCCTAATTCAAATGTCAAGAAGAACAATACATTTCAAAGAAAATCTTTTGTTAAACCTGATGTGATTTATTCTGTAAATCAATTAGTCAGAGTTGCACAAAAGAAACTTTGTTGTTCATATTGTGGGACTAATGATTTTGTGAACAAGAATTTTATTCAGCACTGGTATGGTTCTTATAGAATATCTGCATATGCTACTGCACCTAACAAACCTGGACCCAAGTTCATATGGGTACCAAAGTCAACTTAATCTGTTTTGCAGGTTATTCATGTGTAAAGCTGAATGGTCATACTGACACATGACTGAAAACAGATGATATGCTTAAATTAAAAAAATGGACTTTTGGATACTTCAGTCCAAAACTCGGTATGAATGTGTTCAGAATCACATTTTGAGCAACCCTACAAATTTTGGGTGAAAAATTCTGATTTTTGAGCAAGTTATGGTGGTTTGAAGTTCAGAATGTTCAAAAATCACAAAATTCAAACATTTTTCCAAGGCATTTTCTCTAGATAGTTTTATCAGAATTCTGACTCTGCTACTCAGAAGTTCTGACTCTACTACTCAGAAGTTCTGACTCTACTACTCAGAATTCTGACTCAACTAATCAGAATTCTGATTCTGATACTTAGAATTTTGAGCAAGTGACTCAGAATTCTGACTCTTCTAATCAGAATTCTGACTCAACTACTCAGAATTTGGATTTTTGATAACTAATAAGGAATCATCGTAGATGATTACCAAAATCTCTTGATTTTGCAGGATTATCTTGATTTCAGAGTAAGTATTGACTCAAAATTTGATCTGATTGTTTCAAAATAATGTTCAAAACCCGTGATTCAACGTTTTAGGTTTTTGAACATATCAGTTCAAAACCCGTCCTTAAATGACAATGGCTTCTGAATAATTCAGTTCAGGACCCGTACTTCAGAGACTAAGACTTCTAAACAAATCAGTTTAGAACTCATATTTCTCAGGTGATATCCTTAACTGTCATATTTTTATGTTTCAAGGAACAGGTGGTGAAAGGTAACATTGAATTACGTTTATTTCTATTGCTTTGAATATTTGAATCTTAACAAATTTAATTCAATGATATGAATTTTTTTTTTCATTCAATGAATAAATGTGTGTCAAAGAGTGATTTTACAAGTATTTTGTATTATCTGAGCTATATTTGTTTCAACTTTCACTTCTGAATTAAATCGAAAGGTAAGCAAAACATGAATGAAATTATGCCGAATGCTCAATGTTATGAAATCTATACTTATATAGAATATAATGCTCAAAAAGCCTAAATGTCAGAATGATGGATAGAAACGAAAATATGGGGGAAGTACTACGTTTTAGAACCAAGTGATTGAGATGCAATATACATATATAAAATTATTTAGTTTGAAAGTTTGTACCTGTGGCCTTTCTGGTTTGGGAGAGTAAGTCCTAAGGGGTGCTCGACACCTAGTCCCTAAGATCAACTGGTCTGGGATCGGCTGACCCAAATCCTGCAATAGAACCAGATAGAAAGCCATGTTCTACTGGTACAAATGGGTTTAAGATATATCGATGTGGCCTTTCTGGTTTGGGAAATTAAGTTCCATGGGGTGCTTGTCACCTAGCACCTAAGACCAACTGGTCTGGGATATGCTGACCCAAATCCTGCTATAGAACCAGATAGAAAGTCATGTTTAACGATGTATCTTATTCTTACTAAACTTTTTGATTAAAAGATGCCAATGTGCACAAAATTAAAAGATGTCAATGAGCACAAAATTAAATGATGTCAATGAGCACACATCTCTTGAAACTTTGGGAAAATACAAAGTCGCAATAAACCTGTAAATTTGTGAAAATCCTGATTTTGGACAAATAGTGTGAGTAGAGCAAAGTATTCTTATATGTTTTAGAATTGCATATTCTTGAAGTTAATCATATTTCGCATGCTAAGCACACCAAATAGATTTAATAAAGGGATTGAAACTGAACATTTTTAACTTGATATGCAATGATGACTTGTATTTGAATCCAAACACATGCATTTGATTTCATTTGATTGAAAAATCTGTTAAATTTCATTAAGTTGGATTTCTTTTGTAAAATTTTCAGATGATCAAATGTTAGTAGTTATCAAGTGTAATTCAGTGAATCTTATTTTCCTTGTATAAATATATTTGAAATGAATACTTTTAGTGAAATATATGCATACTTTCAGGGGGAGAAAACAAATTGCTCCATAATTCTTATTTTGAGGGGAAGCAAGGTTATTCATTAAGGAGGAGAAAAAGCATAGACTTCATTCGAAGAAAAAGCATCGCTAAAGTTTTGAAAATCAAGGGGGAGAAAAGCTAAAGATTCAGAAGATGATTTGCTTTCCAAAACTTTAGGGGGAGAAAAGCTAAAGATAAGATTTGTCATTTCAAGGGGAAGCAATGAAAAAGCAAATATGTAACAGAAATCAGTTTGGAAATCATTGCTGCTGCTGATTAAAGACTGACCAGAAGTTATTAACTCAGATTATTCAGAATTCTGAGCAGAAGTTGTCAAAGCATTCAGAAGAGATCCTTCTGAAGATTATTCCTGCTCTAAAAATTTTGATGATGAAAAGTACAAGTGTGTTTGACAAAAAGGGGGAGATTGTTAGATCTAGAGTTTTGTCAAAAACACAACTGTTAAGATCTGATCTGAAGAATCAGAATTCTGAGTAAGAAGACTCATAAGTTCTGATCAGAGAATAATGAAAAGATTACAAGTATGGAAGTTGGTCAGAAGACTCAGAAGTTCTGAGTAGAAGACTCAGAAGTTCTGAGTGAGAAATCTCAAAAAGATTCTAAGTGTTGGATTCTGAATAGAAGGTTCAGAGTTCTGAGTAGGAGACTCAGAACTTCTGACTATGAAGACAAATGTTCTGAAGCGCCTATTCAGAAGTATGTTCAGAAGTTCTGAACAACATGTTCAGAACTTATATCTTAGGATGTTTTCATTTATATTCAGTTACTAATTAGGACACGTGTAATTGTTCTATTAGTCTGTTTCTTATATGTACTGTAGCTTTAGCCTTTCTTAAACAGTATATATAGGAGTTAGCAACTGTAGCTAACTGAATCTTTGATATAATCTTTGGTGAATCCATTTAGAGAAATTCATTGTAATATCTTGTAATTCACAGATTGTTAATAAATCATATGACCAGTTGCTGTGAATACGATCTTAATTGTTCATATTTGATTGTAAGAGTGTATCCTGGACTTACAGGTTAAGTTAGTGACCTTGTGAGAAATGTTTAAACGAATTGGTGGTGCAGTGTTTCAGCTAGTGAGATTAGTATGGCGTGACCATGCTTACTCCTCCCAGTGGAGTGAGGATAACCAGAGTTGTGTTTCGTATGACTGAACGATCGGGGCAATCAACGAAGAACTGAGGTGTTTCGGGATAAGTTTAATTGAGTAAGTGAACACTTCAACGATGGGTTTGGAGGTTCCTACTCTTAGTTACGTATAAGGATGGGGTGGCAAAGTAGTGAGATTGTGAGAGAAGTTTGACGAACTGTGGTCTAGGTAGTCCGAGAGAAGGGAAATGTTAGATGCATAGATGTTTGGTGAAGGAACTCCGGGTTGTGAGTTGTCGGGATGTACAGGGTTGGCCTTGTGCCAAGCTGTCAAGTGTGTGATTGATTCTTAGTAAATAAGTTTCGTGTTGTAATGGGGGATTCCGACAAGTTCCTCCTTAAAGGAAGTATTAATGCATGAGAAGCCTTATATCATTCTCGGTTGTTGAGACCGATCGAGTAGGAACAGTAGCCTACGGGTTAGAGTACCGTAAGAACTGAAGGGAATGCAATCGATGTTCCATGTTTCGAAATTAATGAGATAGTCGACTGGGTCAGTAGTGGCAGTACCTTAGGGAAGCGTCAGTTTCGGATGTGGGCAAGGTACCCGCATCTTTTCCAATAAGGAATTCCGGGGACGGAATTCTTTTAAGGGGGGAGTGTTGTAACAACCCAATTCTTAGTAGGTTTGCAAGTCCAGGGGTCAAAGTAGAAGAAATGAAAGTATTAGTAAAGGACTTAATTGCAATTTGAGCAGTATAAATAGGGACCAAATCCCTAGGGTTAGAATGGTTTTGTTTGTTCTGTGTTGCTTTGGCGGCTGAGAAAGAAATAGCAAGAAGAAGTCGACAGTGAAGAATTGACATCTTTAGCGTGAAGAGTTCTTTCTTTTTGGGTAAGTAATTCATCCCCTGTTATGATTCCTTGCACTAAATGACTAAGTTAAATCCCTAGTCGCAGTTCATGTTTTAGCGGGGTTATGGATTAAGAACACCCTGAGGGTTTTAATCGCATACAATCGGGATTACATGTTTTATGGAGGGAATTCACTAGACCTTTTGGTCTAACCCTCGCTTTTCAAAACTAAACCATTTTCAGGTAAGCGCGCAACTGGTTCCTCCAATAAGAACTAGGGAAGGAAACGAAGGAGGCATGGAGTTTAGAGAGACTCCAATTTTGGTTATGGTAGTTATAGTTAGTGCTCGGCTGTGGAATGTAGAGACTTCCGCTGTCAATTTTGCCTAGTTTAGTTCATTGATGTTTAAAAAGACAAGTTTATTTATGTAATCCGAATGCTTATGTATGTTATTGGATGTTTATGAATTTGGGACGTTACACTTACTTCTATCACCAACGTGGATAACCAAAACTCAGCCACAATTCAATATTTGAGAATACTCAAATCTTACCGTTGTTCCATTAATATATATATATATATATAGATAGGTGTTTATGATCAATTTTCCCAGTTGATTTTTATACGGTTTTTTTTATTTTGCAAAATGAGGGTTACTCAAAATAAGACAACCTTATGAGTATGAGTTGACACAAAGACACCTCATCCTTCTTTCTTATATAACCTTAATTATTCCAATCTTTCAATTATTCACCAATGTGGGACAATTCATTATCAAAATGTCACCTCAAATGGTGGTTGTTCCAAAGTAAGACAAGTCTATGAGAATTGACACAATATCATCACATCCATCTTTCTTATACACACATCTTTATTCCAATGTTTCAACTTCTCACCAATGTGGGATAGCTACAACAAAACCACAATCAACTATTTTAGAATACTCAACTCTCATGATGCCAACTCATTACCTTTTGGGTTTTTCTTTTATCTATTTAAAGACATGAAATGTTTAACTATTGCATGAAGTGTTTAACTATTACATAAAATATTTTGTCATGTAAATAAGAAATAACTATTTAACCCAAAAATGGATCAAATTTTCGATGAATCTTCAAGCCATATCTTATCCTTTATATAGTCACTTACATTTCCAACTTTTCACTTTTGTCACCAATGTGGGACGATGAAGAATCAACAATTCACCATTTGATGAATACTTGATTCTCATTGTGTCATCATCTTAAGGTTTTACTTTTATATATATATAAAGATTTTGGTTGATTGATGTGTGATATATAAAACACAACCACGACTAACTTTTTATTTTTTTTTACTTTTTAATAAGATTTGTTTTGCAAAAATAGGGTCATCAAAATAAGATAACCCTATGACTCAAACTTCATGAGATGGCACAATGACATCCTATCATTCTCTTTTATACATATCACTCTACTCCAACATTTCAACCTCTCACCAATATGAGATATCTAAAACTCAACCACAATTCACAAATACATCTATACTCAACTCTCATGATTTCCACATCAATTCCTTTTGGATGTTCTTTTAGGTTTTGATTTTTACATTTTTTCAAAACAGGTTACTAAATTAAGACAATCCAATGACTTGACACAAAACCGCTCATCCTCATTTCTTATACCCACTTATTTGTTCTAATTTTCAACTTTTTACCAATGTGGGACAACTTAAATTCAACCACAATCCATCATTTGAAAAATACTAAATTCTCATAGTGTCACCTCAAAAAGCTTTTGTAAAATAGGGTAGGCTAAAGTGAGTCAAGCACATGAGTGACACAAATACATCCACCCCTCTTTTCTTATACTCATTTCAATTTTCAAAACATGCATTTTCAAACCAATATAAGATGATGCAAAATAGGGTAAACTAAATTGAGCCAACCACGTGAGTTTACTCAAAAACATCCATCCCTAATTTCTTATACTCACTTCCTACTTCAAAACTCTCATCTTCTTATCAATGTGAGATGATGAAACTCTCCCACATTTCAGGATTTGAGGATTACTCAAATCTCATGTGATACGGATCGAGGACAAGGGCACGGCCAAGCCGGGCCCAACGTCGGTTTTACCGAAAGTGACTAAAAGGGCCGGGTGTTTCAAAGATCCAATCCAACCAAAACTTCCTATCCAAGTTATTTATTTTCTAGTCTTTTTATCATTATCGTTTCCTTTTATTGTGGGATTTTGTTTCTATCTTTTCGTTTGTTTTTTCCTATTTAAAGGGTTGTAATTCCTGGTTGGATTGTTACAGTTTGAATAAAAGATTTCTATTGAACGTTGTTCTTGTGTTTATCGGTTGGCCGATAACCCTATCGCCGTCGCCGATTTCTTGGTTGGCCAAGCATCGTCGCCGCTAGGTTTAGCCTAGGTTCCACTCGTATACGAATCCGTATCAAGTGGTATCAGCAGCTCAGGTCCCTCAGGATGTCCGCACATGGGAAAGATCGTCGTCATCAACACCGTCGATTCGCCGTCGAAGGCAACGGTTATGATCAACGTGATCCTCGCGACGCTGAGATTGAACATCTACGACAACGGATTCGTGAACTTGAAGACAATCAATATGCCAGGTATGAACCGGACGAAAGTGAAAAAACCGAATCGGTCGTGTGGGATGATTACGAGGACGACGGCTTCCATAACAATTTTGCACGCCGCCCCCGTCGAGAATACACACCACCACCCACGCAACCCCCAGTTGACCCTCTTCGGTCGCTTGGTCTACGAACAGAAATCCCGGAGTTTGAAGGCCGGATGCAACCGGACGATTTTCTTGATTGGCTTCAAACGGTCGAACGTGTTTTTGATTTGCGGGAGATTTCCGACGGTGTTAAGGTAAAACTTGTTGCTATAAAACTAAAAAAATATCCATCGTTGTGGTGGGAGCATGTGCAAAACCAACGTTACAGGGAGGGTAAACACCGAGTCGATTCCTGGGACAAGATGAAACGACTCATGCGAAAAAAATTCTTGCCGGTCAATCACAAACAGGATTCTTACTTAGACTTCCATAATTTGCGACAACAAACACTTACGATCGAAGAGTTTATTTCTGAGTTTGAACGTATGCGTATGCGTTGCGGGATTACGGAAGATGAAGAACAAACCATTGCTCGATTTTTGGGTAGCCTCCGCCCCGAAATTTCGGACGTTGTTTATTTGCAACAATATTTTTCGTTTTCTGATGTATGCAGGCTAGCACAAAGGGTGGAAAAACAAATACTGGCAAAATCAAAACCAATCACTCGGTTTGGCTCCTCTAGCCACACACCACCCGCCGTTCCAACTCCGGTTCGGGTCGGCCCAAGAAAAGCCGCCCCACCCGCCACACCCGCGGTCCCGAAAAGCTCAACAGGTTCATCGTTGCGATGTTTTAAATGCCAAGGGATTGGTCACCTCAAACGGGATTTCCCGAATAAACAGGTCCTTGCTCTTATTGATGATTCTAAACCCGTATACGACACCGAAGACGAGGATGAGGCTGAGATTGTTCACCCCGATCGGGGTGAAATGCTTGTTACCCGTCGACTACTTAACACGATGTTAGCCGACCCCGAGGATGACACAACTTGGCTCCGAAATAATATTTTTCGCACTCAATGCACAAGCAAAGGGAAAGTTTGTACCGTGATCATCGATGGCGGTAGTTGTGAAAATATGGTGGCTACCACCATGGTGGAAAAATTGGGTTTACCTATGCAGAACCACCCAGAGCCATACCAACTTACGTGGTTTAAAAAAGGCAATCTCGTCAAGGTTACCCATCGGTGTCTCGTGACATTCTCTATTGGCAACAAATACACGGATGAGCTATGGTGTGAAGTTATACCCATGGATGCTTGCCATATTCTCTTAGGGCGTCCCTGGTTATATGATCGACGTGTGAAACATGATGGTTTTCGTAATACGTATACATTTAAGAAAGATGGCCTTAATATTACTCTCGCACCGTTAAATCCGAGGGATGAGCCTCCCGATCGTATCTTGGCGTCAAAGGCTGAGTTCGTGGGCCTCGCTCGGTCTTTACCGCCAACAGTGGTTTTTGGTTTGCTTATGGTCGAAGAAAACTCGACAGCGGACCCCGCCCCACCGGCCGTCGCCCCATTACTCACCAATTTCGGGGACGTTTTCCCCGACGATATCCCTGCCGGTTTACCCGTCGTCCGCGAAATCCAGCATTGCATCGACTTTTTGCCGGGAGCTAGCATCCCCAACAAACCCGCTTATAGAATGAACCCAACAGAATTCGCGGAATTAGATCGCCAGGTCACCGAGCTATTAGAAAAAGGGCTTATCCGGGAAAGTATGAGTCCGTGTGCCGTACCCGCCTTACTGGTTCCAAAACCCGGGGGTGCGTTTCGCATGTGCATTGATAGTCGGGCCGTCAATAAAATCACTATCAAATACCTTTTTCCTATCCCACGGTTTGATGACCTTCTCGACCACTTACATGGGGCGTGTTTTTTTTCTAAGATTGATTTACGGAGTGGCTACCACCAAATCCGTATGCGTACCGGGGATGAATGGAAGACCGCGTTTAAAACACGCGACGGGCTCTATGAGTGGATGGTGATGCCTTTCGGGTTGTCTAATGCCCCGAGCACTTTCATGAGGTTAATGAACCATATTTTTAAACCGTTTATAGGTCGGTTTGTCGTCGTTTATTTCGACGATATTTTGGTATATAGTAACAGTGAGGCCGAACACCTCCGTCACCTTGGGGAGATTTTTACCGTCTTGCGGGAACAAAAGTTATATGCTAACAAAAAAAAGTGTCACTTCTTAACAAACGAGGTTATCTTTTTGGGTTATTTGATTTCGGGTCAAGGAATTCGCATGGATAACAACAAGGTCTCCGCCATCACTACTTGGCCAACGCCTAAGTCCTTACATGATGTTCGAAGTTTTCACGGACTTGCATCTTTTTATAGACGGTTCATTCGGGGTTTTAGTACCATTGTCGCTCCAATTACCGAGTGTTTGAAAAACAGTAAATTTGTGTGGACTGGGGTGGCACAAGATGCATTCGAACGGCTTAAAATAGCCGTGACCGAGGCCCCTGTTTTAGCACTACCAAGTTTTGATCACGTCTTTCAGGTTGAATGTGATGCTTCGGGTCTCGGAATTGGAGGAGTTCTAAGTCAACGTAACAAGCCAATTGCCTTTTTCAGTGAGAAGCTAAATGACACGCGCCGTCGGTATAGCACTTATGATAAAGAGTTTTACGCCATTATTAGAAGTCTCGAGTATTGGCGTCAGTATCTTTTACCGGCCGAGTTTATCTTGTATTCCGACCATCAAGCTCTCAAATTTATTCAGGGACAAGCAAAGCTCAATCCGAGACACGCCAAGTGGGTGGAAACGCTTCAAGACTTTACCTTTGTTATTCGACATAAAGCCGGAACGGCCAACACTGTGGCCGATGCCCTTAGTCGCCGACCCGCCTTGATAACATCCACCACTTTTCAGGTTTCCGGGTTTGCCCATTTTACTCATTTATACCAAGACGATCCTGATTTTAAAGACTTATGGGTTAAATGTGGCACCGGTGTTTTTCGAGATTTTGTGAAAAGGGACGGCCTTCTCTTCAAGGGCCGTCGCCTTTGTGTTCCCGTCTCTTCCTCTCGAGAGGCCATTATCTTGGAATGTCATCAAGGTGCTCTTGCGGGACATTTCGGAAAAACAAAGACTGTTGCTTTAGTGGCAGATCGCTTTTTTGGCCTCATTTATCTAAAGATGTGCAAAAGGTTGTTAACCGTTGTCGTGTGTGCCATATTGCCAAAACTCATCACACTAATCAGGGCCTATATACTCCGTTACCTACCCCAGACGGTCCTTGGGAAGATGTTAGCATTGATTTTGTTCTCGGGTTACCGGTAACACAACGAAAGAAGGATTCCATTATGGTGGTGGTTGATAGATTTTCAAAGATGGCACACTTTATTCCATGTGCCAAAACATTCGATGCTTCTCAAGTGGCTCGTTTATATTTTGCTGAAATAGTACGCCTTCACGGCGTCCCCAGGTCCATCACGTTCGACCGGGATGTCAAATTTGTTAGCCACTTTTGGCGTACGTTGTGGAAGCGTTTGGGCGCCAAACTTAATTTTAGCAGTTCGCATCACCCGCAAACGGATGGCCAAACCGTAGTCACAAATCGGAGTCTTGGTAATCTTCTTCGCTGTTTGGTCAACGACAAGCCTAAACAGTGGGACTTAGCTTTACCTCAAGCCGAGTTTGCCTACAATCGCTCGAACCATAGCTCCACGGGTCGGAGCCCATTTTTTATTGTTTACGGACGCAACCCCTTTACTCCTCTTGATTTGGCTCCCATGCTGGTTGATGGCCCGATTAGCGCCGAGGGGGACGAGCGGGCAAAACAAATAAAGGCGTTGCATGAACAGGTGCGGGAACAGATTATCAAACATAATGTTCAATATCAAACCCGCGCCAACAAACATCGAAAGAAGGTCGTGTTCGACGAAGGTGATCTTGTGTGGATATATTTACGGCGTGAACGTTTTCCTCCAGGCCGTTATGGGAAGCTTCACCCACGCGCTGACGGTCCGTTTCGTATTTTGAAGAAAATTAACGATAACGCGTACAAAGTGGATTTACCCGGTCATTATGGTGTTTCTGCTACTTTTAATGTCGCGGATCTCTCCCCGTATACGGCCGAAGACGATTTGGATGATGACTCGGGGTCGAGTCGGTTTTTAGAGGGGGAGGATGATACGGATCGAGGACAAGGGCACGGCCAAGCCGGGCCCAATGCCGGTTTTACCGAAAGTGACTAAAAGGGCCGGGTGTTTCAAAGATCCAATCCAACCAAAACTTCCTATCCAAGTTATTTATTTTCTAGTCTTTTTATCATTATCGTTTGCTTTTATTGTGGGATTTTGTTTCTATCTTTTCGTTTGTTTTTTTCCTATTTAAAGGGTTGTAATTCCTGGTTGGATTGTTACAGTTTGAATAAAAGATTTCTATTGAACGTTGTTCTTGTGTTTATCGGTTGGCCGATAACCCTATCGCCGTCGCCGATTTCTTGGTTGGCCAAGCATCGTCGCCGCTAGGTTTAGCCTAGGTTCCACTCGTATACGAATCCGTATCATCATGTTGTCATCAGCATTGGTTTTTCTTTTAAATATATAAAGAAATGTGGGATCATTTCAGAATTTGAAAATTACTCAAATCTCATGTTGACATATCATCATCCTTGGTTTTTCGTTAATATATATATATATAGAGAGAGAGAGAGAGAGAGAGAGAGAGAGAGAGAGGAAGGTTCACGTGAGGAGCGCATCAAAACGTGAGAAGCGTGAGGAGCAGCTCCATGTTGTTGATCACATGTGATCAACAACTGCGAAAATCTCGGATAGCGTGCAAGGTGGGGCGCGACCTGGTTCGCGAGCCAGCCAAGTCGCGCGGATCACATATGATTTTAGTTGTGAATCATATGTGATCCACTACATGGCCGGAAGCCCCCCAGATCAGTTGTTAATCACATGTGATTGGCAGTTGTAGATCACATGTGATCAACAACATGGATCTGCTCCTCACGCTTCTCACGTTTTGATGCGCTCCTCATTTGAACCCGCCCCTATATATATATATATAATATTTATATATATAGGGTGCGTTTCATTTACATACCAAACAATTTATACAAACTTTGCAAACCACTATATATATATATATTCGAAGAAAAACGTCATACTTTTATATACTCACATCTATTTTTCACTAATGATATCTCATTAATATAGGATAATCAATATCACACTACGCCAAATTTTTCAAGTACTTTACCTTCGTAATGTCACATCATATCCCTTTAATCATTCTTTAAAAAATGTCATACTTTCATATGAACACGTCTATTTTTCACTAAAGATGTCTCATTAATATAAAATAACCAAAATCACACTGCGTCAAAATTTTAAAGTACTTTACCCTCGTAATGCCACATGATATCCTTTTAATCATTCTTTAATATCATACAGATTTAATATAAATAGGTTTGTTTTGCAAAAATCATTTAACCAACTAACTTTTACATTTTTAAAGGAATGATCAAACTAAAGTATTCAATGTGCGATAACTAAAATCACATCATACTTCAAGATTTTAAATTACTTAAATCTTATAATGAAATTTTAATTAGTATGGTTAAAATGAGCCAACTCGGGTTGGCCAAAATTAGTCAACCCGGTCGGCAAAAATGAACCAAATCGGGTCACCAAAATAAACCAACCACATGAATTTACAAGTTTGGCCAAGAGGCTAACACAATGAGTTGCCACAAAAGCATCTCAACCTCCCTTCATATACCAACAAATCATTGTCAATTTCTCATCTCTCCATCAATGTGGGATATACAAAATTCAAGCACAACTCAAAAATTGAAGACTACTCATTCCTTAGAATATCACCACATTCTTTGTGGGTTTATTATACATATATATATATATATATAATGAAAAAAAACTTTTTACTATTAGGTGAAATGTTTTGTAATAATATAAATAAATAATAACTTTTTAACCCAAAATTGGATTAAGATTTTAATTAACATTCAAGATTTCAAGTTGGCATATTCTACTTTATAGTTTATATAGTCATTTTCTCTTCTAATGTGGAACAACCAACTTCAAGCACAATCCAAAACTTGAGCAATTCTCAAACCACATTGTACCACATTATTCACCTTAGTTTTTTCTTTAATATATATATTGATTTAAGAAATTGTTTGTAATTGTTTTTATTATGCTGGAGACATTTAGACTTTGAATGTTGAGAAAAAATTGAAATTTATTTTTATTTGTGAAAATTAAGTAATTAACATATCTTATTTTTTTCCAGGTCAGTGTCGGATCAGTAAAAAGTCTTGATTTGACATTTGCAATTACCAAAAACCAATTTCTAATTTAAAAATCATACTCACAACCACCATAATTTTTAAAATAGAAATCTTACGTGTCACATTTATATTTTATTTGCAAATCATATAATATCACTGTTGTGGATATCTGACCCCTTTTTTTTTCGATAAGTGCACCCATAAACCACACGTTTTACATATGATAAACCCATTAACAAATAAACTGCAAAACTCGTGACAAAATGATAAACGGCTCGCATCCATTAAAACTAGTCGTTTGACCGGATTTCCGCGATCCTAAGCAATCGTTAAAACCTCCTGTTCAACCTAATTTCCAAGATATTAACACTTGGTGACAACTCATATCTTGTTTAAACCAACCCAATTTCCAATGTATTAACACTTAGAGTTGAGTTGGATCCGGTACGTAAAGCTAAGACGTTTTTCTTAAACGCCGTTAATTGGTATCAGAAATTTACGTTTAAGGGTTTTACCGAAATTGCCCTCCAGAAAATGTTTGGCCAAAAGCCCAACCACGAGGGGCAACATTATATGAAACCACACTCCGACCATCACTGGTCATGACCTTAAAAGATAGGCTTTCTCCGTTAAGGTAACTGTTGCTTTGCCAATTTTGCCCCCAGTTTCTTGACATCGCTTGCCATCTGGTTTTCGAGCCTTTTATGTATGCATGTCTTACATCCCCTGCACCTCCTACGTTGGTGATTAACACCAAATTGAAGTAGGAATGCCCGCTCACCGCAAACCTAATGCCACCCCTTTTTCTGCAGGGTACCCTACATCACCAGGTCAAAAATGTCATTTCACATTTCCAAGTTAATAGTTGATTAACAAGATATATTTGTAACTAAAAGGGAATTTGTCTGCATGGGTTTTAAAGCAAGGGTAAAATGGGAAACTTTAAAAAGTGTGGGCAAAAAGTATTCATTGTTTCAAGCATGATATCCCTTTTTTCTAGATTTTTTGCAAGTATAGGGGCTGTTGTGAAACAAATTGTCACCTATTATAGTTATGTAGAATGACAAAACTACCTTTGGAGAATATGTATATTGATGTCAAACCGACCAAATCCTCATAAGGGTCTGTTTGTTCACAACTTAATTAAGCGGGTCTGTTTGTTCACAACTTAATGAGCTTAATGAGACTCACAACTTATCGGTCAAATATATATGACTGTCAGTCGCTTAGTGATATAGAAAGTGGTTTATCCAACTTATAGGAGAGTTTCATGTGTTATTTCATATACGTGTGAAAATGCAATGTTCATATAACCTTTGTCTTTTATGAGAGACGTTTAAAATTGTTTTGTGTGTAAAAAAACAGTCATGAACATTTCAAATATGAAACAACACTTTATAAATACTGCATTTTTGCACGTATAAATATTTACTTTCAAGTCTCGTACAAAAGAATGTATCATATTTATCATTAAAAGTAAAATTGTCGTTTAGTTAATAAAAAAATTATAATGAGAACACACGGTTCTAAAAGTGCTGGTCGAGAACACACGGTTCTAAAAGTGCTGGTCGAGAACACCACAAAAATTTATTCTGAGACGTTGGGAGTGTAAAAAGACGAAACTAGCCTTGCCAACGTGACCCCACCTCCGCTAAAACAATTTAAGACGAAGAGAATGTAAAATGACGAAATTACCCTTGCCAACGTGACCCTACCTTCAATAAAACATTTATTTTAAGAGTGTAAAAAGACGAAGTTACCCTTGCATAGTTTCCCTACCTCCGATAAGAAACCGGAACGATTCCGGCACGATACCGAGCAATGTGGAGGAACACCGGCTGAGAAAGGTCAAAGTGAGCGTTGGGTGGATCACACCACCCTCCCGGCGGGCAGAAGTTAGTGGCGGTGACCACTATCTTTCCGGGAAGGCACCACCGTGGATCATTCACACATCTAAGCTCATAGCAAGCACCACAGCTTAACCCATTGTTAAATAGACTTGTACTCAACGCAGCTGTGTTTGTACCATACCCCTGGCTGTACAAATTCCCATACCCACAAGCCCCACCTACAAAAATCAATTTCAAATCCTTCCAAATCAAACCGAAACAAAACCAAATCTTACTAGATCCACAGACCTGGTACTTATGGATGTAAACAAGTCAAGCTTTTAACATCAAACCTAATAATTATCGAGCTCGAGTCGATCTCAGACACAAAGTAAAACTCGCTTAACTTAACGAGTTGAGCTCCATAACACCATGTTCGACTCGACTCGACTCGTTTGAAAGTTCGATTAAACTTTACGAGTCGAGTCATTCGATCATATACTTTTTCGAGCCAGGCATATTTAAATCTTTACAAATTATATAATCAAGATATAAGAATCATCGAGCTTGAGAGGGGATGTTTAGGGGAAAACCCAAAAAAATGAAAAACATAGAAACACCTAGTAACCGTTCATCTCGATGACATGTACATATACATACAAGTAATTGAAATTGTTTTGTGGTTTTTATGCACATGTGCGTAACATACCAGATAAATTGGTTACAAATTACTTGTATGCACATGTGAATACCATCAAGATAACGTTTACCAGCATATTCCTATTTTTTCCATTTTTTGCGGTTCCTTGAACCCGACCCTATATAATCAAAATATAAGAATCCTTGAGCTTGAGTAAATAAACTAGTTAATCGATCTCAAATTCGAGTTCCTAAACGAGCATTGAGCTCGAGCTCAAACATTGAAAATTAACTTACCCATGGTGCCAGAGGCATCACCGCCGCCGTAGAAGGTGGCGTGGGCGTTTCTCCATGGCGTTACGTAATAGCCATCGACCGAAGCAACCGCCGCCAGAAACCCCATCACGAAAACCGCAATCTCACCCATAAGTGATTCCGGCGACAAAGTTAGCTAAAACTTGAAGAAATCAGATGCGATTTTGATCGGAATCATGAATTGCATGAAATAAATAGAGGATTTCTGTAAGATATGGACGAATTTCCAAAAGCAAAACTTGGGGGCATGTGTCATTCAGAGGAGTTCACGAGATTGACAGATTTCACCGGTAGCTAACTAGCTAGGGAACCATTTTAATGATGAAATCGACGCAACGTTTCTGAAAAAAAAATCAAAATTTAATTTGGGTTTTTTCTGTTCAATTGCATGAATAAGGAAGGGTTCAGATGGGTTCTAACTTCAAAGGCATTGTTTGGCAAAAAAAAAAACTAGCTTATAAGCTAGATACATGTTTGGATGACCATAAGCTAATTTTTCAAAACGTTAGTATGAGTAGCGTTTAGGAGCTTTTGAAGCTTTTGATTTTTTTTATTCCAAAGATACCCTCAATTATATAATTATTATTTATTTACTATTTTTTTAATATGTCTTTTTTAGTCATTTTACACGCTTATAAGCTAGTTTTGCCAAACGTGGATTTTTCATCAGCTAGCTTATAAGTCAACAGCTAGCTTATCAGTTACCAGCTAGCTTATAAGTCATAAGCTAGCTTATGAGGTAGTTTGACAAACATAGCCTAAGTTCTGATGGTAAATAAAATAAAGTAACCCTGAACTATTTTCGTCAGTTAAGATAAGCCCTTAGAGTATGAAAATGTGTACACTTTCAACCCTTTAATTGAATAATTGATCAACTTTTTTCATGTTCGGTTTATAAACTTAGGGGTCATTTATCGGACGCTTACCCGGTAAGCATTTACTGACAAGAGTCCCCATCTTATTTACTTTATCGGGTAATATTCTCGATTATCAAATTGGATTGATGTAAGTGTCTCTTACCCAGTTAGCGCTTACCGGGTAAGAGTCTTTCTCCCTCGCTTATCGGGTAAGATTTTCTTGATCCTTGTTATGCCTCATATACCGGGTAAGACTCTCAGTCCTTGTCATGCTCATCTCGTAAGGTGAATAAGATCAGGTAAGCGCTTACCCGATAAACATTTAGTACATGGCCCATTATACGTTGTATATAGAATATAGTGATGGTGATTCCGTTTGTGTTCCCTTTGTAACGAGTGTAGACACATAAATGAGATACAAAAACTGATCTCTGATAATTTTGTCCAATTAGTAGTCTTCAAGAGAGAATCTATTACAGCTTTAAAAGGATCAATTAAGTTCGTAAGTTTAGTTCTATCAGTCCGTTGTTGAGCTACAACTGGTATTGTACCTAGAATTTTGGTTTGAACTAGTCCTTTGGTCCATAAGTTCTTAACCTATTCTAATTGTTTCTATTTAATTTTTTTTGAACCATAGAACGCACATGTATATATAACGTTAAAAAAAATCCCTAACAAATTAGATTTTCTATGATGCCCTCAAGGCCTCAAACTGGTAGTTATGAGTAGGACCGTAAACGAACATGAACGGAGGCTTGTCCGTGTTTATTCGTTTAACTTAACCGAACAAATACGAACGGTAAACGAGCGTAATTTTTTGTGTTAATGTTCGTTCGTTAAGAAAATTTGTTTGCTCGTGTTAGTTTATGTTTGTTCATTAAGAGTTAAACGAACGTACTCAAATGAACAAAAAATAACCATTGTTACTCATCATTTGGTTCGTAAAAAATACCATTACAAAATAAAAAAACGGGTTAACTTAGGAGGTATAAAAATAGTAATTTACCATTACTTAATATTATACATATTAATTTCTTACTATATAAACATGTTTATATATATAAACAAATGTAAACGAACATAAACAAACATATATGAGCATAAACGAACATTAATTAACATAAACGAACGTAAACAAACATAAATGGACGAACATTAACCAATATAAATGAACGAACGTTCACGAATGTAAATGAACGAACAAGACCGTTGTTCATGTTCGTTCATTTAACTAAACGAACAAGAAATGTGTTCATATTCGTTCATTTATTAAGTAAACGAACTTCTCGCCGAACAGTTCGCTAACGGTTTGTTGAACGTTCGGTTCGTTTACAACCCTAGTTATGAGGGGTAAAAATGTAACTTCATAAGTTAAATAAAGCATAATCAGTCCTCAATGAAAAATGTTGGTTGATTGAGCTTGTGGACCTGGATCAAAATGGGTTACAACAATCCTTTGTGTTAGTCTTAGTCAGGCTAGTATCGGTCTTTGGGACCCGTTTATGCATCTTTATTTATGATAGTGTTATAGGTCGTAGGGGTTCTCATCCTTCTACATAACTAGCCTGTATTGCAATAAACCGTACAATTTAAAACCTTATCTTCTTTGAATCGTTCATCTCTCAATATTTTCTCACTTCACAACTCAAACTCCGACTCTTGTGTCAGGCCATGTGTTATGCGTTCTCGAAACTCAACCTTTGACTCTATCTCAATTTTGTCTCATGTCTGGTTGTCTTTGTATTGCTGGTTTTAACGCATAACATTTAGGTACAAATAACATAAAACACGATGCGGTATTTTACGATTTGAAACATATGCGTTTTTATTTGCACTTTGAAAAAAAGAAGAAGCTCAAACCATATATGCAATTTGCAGTTTGTTACTTTAAACGACAACGTCCACTCCTCTAAAAGTGCATATTCAAATTAAAAAATAACCCATATCCATACTCCCTATGCACCCTCGAAAAAAGTAGAGGAAAACCAGGGGTGTGATGTAATAAAATGAAACTATAGGGGTTGAAAATGTAAAGTTCAAGTAGTTGTGCATTATAATGGAAAATGAAGAACGTCAATTTTGATGTATTTGCAGTTTTGCCCCCTTGTAAATTTGGAGAATGGAAGCCAGTTCTTTTCATATTTGCATAGAGGGAAACAGTGGCGTCCGCTCTTAGCCACGTGACGGGTCGGGTGTCTCCATCTATGCCCCACTTCATGTCGAATAATGGAATCATACTTGGATCGAAATACCGAGGGGGTTATTTTTTTAACTTATTTACTTATTGATTTTTCTCACCGTAAATAAATAATTATTAGTGTTTGGATTGAAAAAAAAAATATTTATAACTTTTCCCCACCACAAATAAGGCATCGTTTGGCAAAAAAAAATTAGCTTATAAACTAGTTTTTTTCTGGGTACATATTTGGATGACCATAATCTAGCTTATAAGCTAGCTTTTTGAAACGCTACTTGAAGTACTTTTAAGTAGTTTTTTGTGAATATTCTAATATTGCCCTCATTATTATTAATTAACTATTATTATAAATAAATTTTAATTTTTTTAATTTTAATTGATAAATATTAATTAATATTAACTGAAAATTAATAAATTTTTATTTATTTAAAGATTTTGTTGATCATATAAATTATTTTTATATATTAATCAATAAATTTTAATTATCAATTACTTATTATTTTTTAATTATTATTTTATTATTATTTTAATATTATATGTAACGGTTATTTAAAAATATAAGTTAATATATTTTTTCTAAAACTTGTTTTAACAAATTCAAAATTTATAGTATATATGTAATAATAAATTTTAAATTCTTTTAATTAACATGTTATATTATTTAATTTTTCTTTACTACATTGGTTATATTAATTAACATATTATATTGATATAAATTTGTTTTATTTATATAAATTAAATATTGCAATTAATAATTTTTTGAATATGTCCTTTTTGGTCATTTTACATGTATAAACTACTTTTGCCAAACATGACTTCTTTATCAGCTAGCTTATAAGTCAACAGTTAACTTATCAGCTAGTTTGCCAAACATAGCTTAAGTTGTTTTTGATAAGTTAATTCATTCTAACTTATTTAAAAATGCTTATAACTTATTTGTTCAAATTACATTTTTGCCCTCAACTCCTTTTTATCATGACATAAGTTGATAAACACTTTTAAAAATAAGCATAAGTTGTTTTAAATAAGCAATCTCAAACACCCCTTGAATAAAGTTAGCTTATAAACTACCTTATTTTTTAGGTACATGTTGGATGACTATAAGCTAATTTTTGGATGAGTAGCTTTTTATAAAGGGAATTTAATTAAAATACCCTAAGTTTGACATTTACTTACCAAAATACCCCATTTCTTGAAAAGTTTACCAAAATATCCTATTTTTCCGAGAAGGGAGCCCGCGATCGTGGGCAAGGACCATTTTTGAAATTTTATGTGCTTCATATTTACACTTTCAGTCCCTGGCCCGCGATCGAGGCCCGCGATGGGGACTGAAAGTGTAAATATATCTTGCAAAAAATTTCACAATAGGTCCCTGTCCGTGATCGAGGGCTCCCTTCGCGGAAAAATAGGGTATTTTGGTAAACTTTTCAAGAAATGGAGTATTTTGATAAGTAATGTCAAACTTAGGGTATTTTAATTAAATTCCCTTTTATAAATATTCAATTATGTCATCATTAATATTAATTATTATTATAAATAAATATTAATTATTAAATGTGACGTCTTCATCAGCTAGCTTATCAGCTATCAGCTAGTTTATTAGTCAATATTAAAAAATTAATATTTTGTTATAATAATAGTTAATAAATAATAATTAATATTAATAATGGCAATATCGGAATATTCACAAAAAACTACTAAAAAATTACTTTAAGTAGCGTTTCAAAAAGTTAGTTTATGGTCATCCAAACATGTACCTAGGAAAAAAAACTAACTTGTAAACTAGCTTTTTTTTTGCCAAACAATGTTTGGGTACATGTTTGAATGACCATAAGCTAGCTTTTTGAAACGCTGCTTGGAGTAGCTTTTTGTGAATATTTCAATATTGTCCTTATTAATATTAATTATCATTTATTATAAATAAATATTAATTTTTTAAATTTAACAAATATTAATTAATATTAACTGAAAATTATTAAAATTAATTTTAATTATACATTGATATTAATTTTAATTATTTAGAGTTATTGTTAATAATATAAATTATTTTTATTTATTTTTTTAATATTAATTAATATATTTTAATTATTAATTACTATTTATCTTTTCAATAATTATTTGATTTTTTTTGCATATTGTATGTAACAGTTATTTAAAATCATAAATTAATATATATTTTTCTAAAACTTGTTTTAACAAATTCAAAACTTATAGTATACGTAATAATAAATTTTAAATACTTTTAGTTAACATGTTATGTTATTTAATTTTTTTACTAGATTGGTTGTATTAATTAACATATTATATTACTATAAATTTGTTTTAATTATATAATTAAATATTATAATTGATACTTTTTTGAAGATGTCATTTTTGGTCATTTTAGATGTTTAGACCATCCACACACCTGCAAGACCTTACTCATTTCACAAGTGCCACATCAGCTTTGCAACAACACCTTCCACACACATGCAAGACCAAACTTCTTTCTAAACTAATAAATTATAATATAAATAATATAGATAATTATAATATAGATAATTATAATATAACTAATAAATTAATTATAAAATATAGATAAATAAATTGTGGACGTTTATCTATTAGTATTTGTATTTTCGTAATTTTTATATTAATATACTTTTAATTTAGCAGTTTAAATAAAAAATATTGCATAAAAGTATCATTTTTTTAAAATAAAGCATGGGTAATTTTTTTTAATAAAAATATTAAAAAAAATAATGTTCAAATAAACTAATAAATGAATTAAATTTAATAAACATATTAATAATAACTAATATTTAAACAAACAAACTAACTAATTAAATTAAAAAATGATTTGTTTATTAGTTGCAAGGTCTTGCACAATTAGCAAGATGTTGGAAGTCTTGCAAGGCCTTGCAAGACACATGGCATGTCATGTCATCTTGCAAGAGCTCTTGCAAGACGCGTGTAGATGCTCTTATAAGCTAGTTTTTGCCAAACATGACTTCTTCATCAGCTAGCTTATCAACTACCAGCTAGCTTATCAACTACCAGCTAGCTTATCAACTAGTTTGCCAAGCATAGCCTAAATTATATATTTGTTAGAACATCTTTAATAGATTTAAAAAGAATTAAAAGTCAAAATCTTTGATAAAAATTACACCTAATTCCAACAAATTTCTCATTTTAAAGACAAATTATTAATTATATTATTATAATATTATATATATTTAATAAAATATTATTTCTCTCACCTAAGCATTTCATTTCAAAGTTTCTAATTGGTGGGATATAATAAAAAATCAATTCTCCCACTTAGTAATCATTTTTTGAGATATCTCCAAATTTGAAGAAAAATAGATTTTCTCTCATATTTTCTCCATTTTGCACAAAGTGTTGGAAAAGCCGTTTGAGAATTTTTTTTGCCTAAAATCCCTATTTTCTCCATTTTGGAGAAGTTGTTAGCAACTTAATGAGTTTAATCAGACGTATAACTATTCAATTAGTTATACTTGACCATGTGGTAGTGACTCAATGATATAGAAAATGATTTGTTCAGTAAGGGTCTGTTTGTTAGCAGCTTAATGAGACTCACAACTTATTCAACCAGCTATAAATTAATGTTTGAGAACGACCTAATATCATAGAAAATGGTTTATTTAGTAATATTCTAGAGAAAGGCTTTAAGTAGAAAGTCATTTTTTACCAAAATTTGTCCATCCCAATTAAAAAACATGTTACTTCAATAGAAAAAAAAATCTCAAAGAAAACATTCTCAATCCATACATACATATTAATCCACATAGACAACTTTATCCATATAGGACTTAATGAAAAACCAACCAAATCCCCCCAAGTTCATATAAGGGAGCTTTATACATAAAGTAAAAAAAGAATCCAAATTTACCCCTCCCTTTACGTTCCTTCCATCTAAGATAAAACCCGTCCAATAAAAAGTTTTTAATTTATACAGACAGATATAATCCATACAGACAACTTTATTCATACAAGGCTTAATATAAAAACAACCAAATAGTCCATAAAAAGTGCATTTGGTACCAAAACATAACGGGGGATTGAGTGGGACATAAAATATTATCACACGGGTAAAATTCAGGACGATAAAATAATATTGATAAATTATTAAACTATGTATGTCAAAAGATATTCCTAAAAACTTTATATAGTTATTTCATCTGTCTACCTCATTATCGTTTGTCGAGTTTCTTCCGTTCCTATCCAACCTAGCCTGCCTACCAAATGCACTCGAACTAAACCAAAATTTGTTAATTTGGCTCAGTTCTTCGTCATTTGTTCTTGATTTGTTTTTATGTTTACGAAAACAATCTTATTTTATGTTTGTTTTCTACAATTAAAAAGTTTAAACTTGTATTAGGTCTACGGTTCAATTTTGGACAAAACCCGTTCATGCTAGTTAAATAAATTTTTAATTAAATTTTTAACTTTCTAACCTATTAAAGGGGAAATAATTTTATTTGCATAAAAAATGTGAATTTAATTTAAAATTATATGCCGAAATATATTATGTTGATTAATCTTTTAATTTTGTTTATTAATAATTTATTTTAAAAAACAAGTTTTTTCAAATAAATGATGTTTTGTTATATTGTAAACAAGATATGGTCGTGAAATACTCCATTCGTCCCAAAATAAATGTCTACATTAGTATTTTTGTTAGGGCATCTCTAATGTATTTCTCTATTTTACTCTCTATTATAGAGAGTAAAATAGAGAGTGAGTTAAATCTTCTTCAATGTATTACTCTATTTTACTCTCTAAAAGAGAATATTTCAAGTATATTCTTTTTTATTTTGATTACATATATTTTCAATAATACCCTTATATATTTATTAATTTTATAAATTGCATCATTATATTTTTTATTTTCACGACACTCTTATATTTATTAATTTTATCATATTATTTAACAACATTATAATTCATATTTAATATCGTATTAAATTATCAAAAACCAAATTTCATTAAATAAAAATGTACATTTTCAACACACCTCTAAAATTAAGATACATAACAACTAACGCATTTAAATTAGTATCAATGTTATTCAAAAACCGTCTTCCGCTTACGTATGCTTTTATTACGGTCGTCGTTATGTATTTTTATCTTTATCATTTGTAATGCTTTTATGTTAAAATATGTGCTAATGACGTGTTTTAATTAAATATGTTATGTTTTAAATCGTTAAAGTTTATTAGTTTTTAAAATTAGTTGGATAAATTTAATTTAATTTAAAACTTAAAGATAAATATAATTCTAGTTTATTAAAATTGGTACTAGACAACAAATAAAATAAAAATACAAGAATCTAAAAAATAGAAAGGTTATTTTGTAATTATCAAAGGTTAGAAAAAAATAGAGAGTAGTGAATAGTAACTCTCTATATATAGAGAGTTACTATTCAATTCTTTATTTTAGAGAGTTCATTGGAGAGGAGTTCTCATTTTACCTTTAATTATGTTCATCTCTCTATAATTAAGGGTAAAATTACATACTCTTAAAAACTATGTGTCGTTTTTATTGTGCATATTTATTTTGGGACGAGGGAGTAATTTGTTCCAAGATGTTTTAATACAGTAATATTTTATTTGACAAAAAAAAATAATTAATTTATAGAAAATAGACATAAAGAGGTAGAAGTGGAAATATTGGAGGGACAAATGGTCTGTTCAGGGTGTTTAGTGCATGTGGTATGCAATTGGCTGCCCGTCACTACGCATGTACGACTTGTATCTGTCGGTGGCTAATATAACATTTTTAACCATGAAAAAAATCAAAATTAAGATAATAACATTTATTTAGTGATATAATTATATATTATCTTACTAAATCATGACATATATAAATTATAATTATGCGTAGTTATTATTGTAAAAATGTGATAATATTTAATATATTTTTATTCTGTAATGTGTAATTATAATATTTTAATTAATTTGATTCAACATGATTAGTAATTTAAAAATATAAATAAAACCATTAAACAAATTTTGCAGACAATTTAATAAGGTTATTGGACAAAGTCATCTCATCCCTTTACCAACTGAGCTACACGCCAGAGGCAATTTAATAAGGTTATGCATCCACCGATTTTTTATTCGGTTAGTAGGGACTTGGAATTGGATGACAAGACCACAATGACCCAAGAAAAAGATGTATGACATGAATGGTTGAGTAGAGGCTTGAATGCACATGGGTTATTAGAACCCAACCCCACGATGCGATTTTAGACACCCACTGATCCAACTCTTATGGTGGTAAGTATGTGTGTTTCGATTGGTTTTTCATCTATGCAAGTATCTTTTTGACTGTTTAAGACAGGAAAATGAATTAGAGATTGAATTTTTTGTTTTTGCAACTGCAATTTTCCCTTGTTGAACGAAGTCAATATATCTTCTTCCTTTGATGTGTGATAACACCATTTTTGGCGTTATTTTAGCACCATTTTCCATGTTAAATTGCTTGGATTCCAAACAAACGAAGCGTATTTCACGGTTTATTCATGAATTTTTTAGGAATCCAGGTTTCGAGAATAAACGAAGAATTAGGTTCGAAATGAGCAAATTATAGACGAGATTGAAGCGCTCGACGAATGATGGCAAAGTGAAGTCGTACGAGTCAAATCTTGGGTCAAATCTTGAAGAAATGCATCAAATAAACTCAAAAAGGTGGCACCGGGGCTTGTCAAGTTAGGCCGGCAAGCGAAGGAAAAATCTCAATTTTTGCAAAACAGCGCTCACCGAGGCTTGCACCGAGAGTTTAACTCTTAAACTCTCGGTGTAACTACCGACAGTCTGATTTCTGGAAAACAGTGCTCATCGAGACTTACACCGAGAGTTTGAGAGTTAAACTCTTGGTGTAACTACCAACGACGGACTGATACATTTTTAAAGCCTTTTTCATCTAGGGTTTCATTCATTCTTCACCATATCGACTAGAGAGAGGCAAGAGACGATTTTGGGGCAACTTACGTCGATTTTCCATAGATTTTGAAGCCGATTAACGCAACGAAATCATCGGAGAACGTCGGATTAACGAAGATCAATTCCTTGTTCGTGGGTATTGCGATTCAACAAGAGGGAGTTTGTTCATACATTGATTTCTTGTTCAAGAGACCATGTTTACTTTGCTTTTCCTCCTTTTTGCTTTGTGTTTTAACACCCCCAACATCAACTAATCTTTAGATTGTTGGGGTTGGATGAACTTTGGTTTGTAAGCATATGAACATGAAACCTTGTGATTCTTATCAGTTTTTCTAATCAGTGAAGCATATAAATTTGGTTTTAATGCTTTTGTGAGCCTGATCACCTTGCAAGTTGATTTAGTTGTTAGGAATTAGATTCGAGTGAACGATTCTATAACTTGGCTTGAATTTGTATGCCTAGGGTGAAAACGTGGATAGAGATATACCAAGTAAACCTTAGTACTTGTTTTTACAATCTTGTTCTTAATGAATTTTCGAACTCCTAGGTTGAGATCGAGAGATAAAATTTGCGTTTTCTAGAAATAACTCTATTGTTGCTCGAGAGAGAATAACAGTTATTTACGTGATTGTGTATTCATTCGATTGGGTTAGTCTGATAATTATCATAAGTGGAATGTTCTTTGTGAAACCATTGGGATTCCAATCCTCAACTGCTTTTCTCCGGAAAAATCCAAACTTGTTCTTTGCTTTTGCTCTAAAGTTTATTTATTTAATTTAGTTATTAATCTTTTATCAACAATTCATCAATTGGATCGTCCAGTTAATAGTGAGTATAGTCATTGTGATACTTAATTCCTAGTTCCCTTGGTTCGATACTCGTACTTCCAGGTACATATTACTTGATTCGACTCGTACACTTGCGGTTACATTAGGAGGGTGTAAACCCGCCTATCAATGTGGAATCACTGATCCCATGTGGATGTATTGCTCAAGTGCCGCAACTTGTGAACCTTTGATCACTTTACACGTATGATGATTTTCATATCGAATTGATGGAGTATTGACTTGAAACCAATTGGTAATATATGAAATGACCCATTAAAGAGTACAAAAACATCTATAAAATTTAGGCTGAGAATGAGCCCCGACCCGTCGGGGAACCTGGTCCACCCGCCCAAGTAATTCGAGGATGAGGACGGGTACGGGGATTCCCGTTTGTCGCAAATCGGGGATGGGGCCGGGTATAGCACTCCCCGCCCCGCCCCTGTTCTGTCCCTGTCCCCGTCCCCGTTCCGTTCCGTTCCCCGTTTTATATTTTAACTAATAAATTAAATATATATTACTTATTTAAACTAATTTTGTAATTCATAATTTCCTATTTCCTAACTAGGTTTAAAATCTAAAATTGTTATTTTTCTGGATGTAATTATGTAATGTCAAATCAAAATACAATTACACGATATGGTTTTGCATATTACTTGACATGTTTTGGTACGTGTGCGTTAAGTTTTTTGTATTAGATTTTTTTTTTATTTTAGGTTGTTAATTATTATATGAGGTTGTCATTTTCTGTATTAAGTTAAATTACGTTTGATTTTAGGTTTATAGAAAATATGTGAGATTTAAACATGTGCGATGTATCACATATTTGATTTAAAATAGCTTACATAAACGGGGGAAAAATCCCCGTATCCGCATTGGTGATGGGGATGTGACCATATTCCCTGACACGGACATGAATGAAGATGTGGGATCGGGGACAAGGATGGGAATTTAAGTTCCCGCCCCATTTCCATGCCAATTTTTTTTGTTATAATAAAGAAAACTGAGACTTTCGAGTTTTTTTAAGTGAACTTTGGTTCTAACATATTCTAAAAATTCTCGAATTTCAAACAACCTTGAAAAATAATTCATTTTTTTTGTTTCTAATGGCACCTAATTAATTTATTTCTTTGAAGATACTAGAGAGAATACAAATCCATTGTATTTCTATAGGCATATAATTCTTTTTAGAGTAAACTACAAAATTGGTCAATGTGGTTTGTCAAAAATAACACTTTTCGTCTATGTAGTTTCACAATTACAAGATGACGATTTTGCAAAAATGTCTGGATTTGGCCTATTACTCTAAACGGTCATTAATTCTTTTTGTTAAACGAGAGACATTTTCGTCATTTTATCATTTTCTTGTCTTTTACTCAATCAAAATCGATTTTATAATACTGGCCTCTGTAGTGTATGATTAGGTAAAGGAAAAAAAATCGATAAAAGGATGAAAATTCTCCTCGTTTAACGGAATTTTTAACGACCGTTAAAAGGAGCGATCAAATCCGGACATTTTTTGAACCACGATGGTCAACCTGTAATTTTGAAACTGCAAGAACGAAAGTTTTATTTTCGACAAACCACTTAGACCAAATTTGAAGTTCACTTTTTTTCTTATCAGAAGATTCTAAAAAGAAGTTTAGAATATATTGCATTATTATCTTATAGTATTTTAGGTACATCCTTTGTCTTCCATGTGATGATATAATATCGTTTATATGTTGAGATGGCCAAAATTTAGTTCTAAGCCGGTGTCCAATCAATCACTTTAAAATCGGGCCGACAGGTCACGGTCCCAACCGAAAATTCTAAGATTGTTCCTAGACATGGCAACCGGTCCTGATTGTCATTTCGAGCTAGTCTCAAGTTGGTCATGGGATCAACCAGTTTCTTATATATATATATATATATATATATATATATATATATATATATAGGGGGTCATTCAAGGGAGAACTAGTTATTTTGTGGTAACTGTAAGAACCAATATGAGCCACATATTAAGCTATAAATTAGGAAATTATTAATTTTGGTATTTTTGACTTAATAATTTAATTAAGGGGCATTTTAGGTATCATAAAATTCTCCTCTCTCCTCTCTCCGGCGAACACCAACTATGAACTTCTGTGATACATATTGTGATACCCATTGTAAAGCAACAAAATAAAGAGTATGCACACTGTGATACCCATTGTAAATCAACAAAATAAAGAGGATGCACACTGTGATACCCATTGTAAATCAATAAAATAAAGAGTGATACCCATTGTAAATCAACAAAATAAAGAGGATGCACAGTGTGATACCCATTGTAAATCAACAAAATAAAGAGTGATACCCATCAAAATAAAGAGTGATACCCATCGTAAATCAATGTGATACCAATGTGATACCAATGTGATACGTGATACAAACTATGATTCAAATTATCACCATGGTGATGCCAACTATGATACCAGTGTGATACAAATTGTAATACCACTGTGATACCAAAAGGAGTTATAGAAAAAGGATGGGTTGTGTGAGAAAAACAAAACGAATCGAATTTTATATGCAAATGCAACATTCTAATATCCCGTTCAGACGGTGATAATCTGCAGAGATGGAGAGAAATCGAGAAGGGATTGAAAAGACGGCGGCTGCTGGTGGTTGGTGGGGTCGAACCACAGTGGTTCTCGATGGTTGGTCGCTGCAGTCGACGGTGGAGGATGATGGTGGGTGGTAGGCGGCTGGTGACGACGAGGATGAGAGAGAGAGAGAGTGGCGGTTCCGGATGGTTTTCGAGATGGAAATCGAAAAGGGGACGAGAAGATGTGAGAGCGCCGGCGTCCGTTGTGGTCGTCGGCGGTAGAGGAGAAGATGGTCGTACGAGAGAGAAGATAAAAGCAGAAGTCGCCGGCAAGTTCAAACGAGGGAGAAGAGAGTGGCGGTGGTCGACGGTTCTGATCGAGAAGGAGGCGGAGAGAACATCGGCGGCGACTGGTGGTACTGGTGGTGGCGGCTGGTAGTTCAAACGAGAGATAAAAGAGAAGGGAGTGGGGTCATGGTGAAAAACAATTTAGGGTGTACTTGTTATGGTAAAGAGAGAGAGAGAGAGAGAGAGAGAGAGAAGAAAGACGTGATATACTATATGTATTAATTTAATTAGTTAAAATATAATTTACTATAATACCCTTTTATGTTTATTTAAAATTTAGAGCGTGAAGAGGCTACGTCCAAACGCCTTGACGAGGCCCTGAAGAATTTAGAGGCCATCGGTCGTGCTAAGGACGAGGCCAACCATCGTCTGACGCAGTCTCTGTCCATGATCGCTGACCAGAGGGAAGAGCTGGAAAAGATCAAGGGGTCTTTGGCCGCAAGTGAAAAAGAGGCTGAAGACTCCAAATCTAGGGTGGCGGAGCTGGAAAAGGAGGTGAAGGAGCTTAAGGACGAAGCTAAGTCCGTCTTTGCCTTGGGTCGACTCACTGCACGGGCGGCGATTATGAGGCCACATTTGTCAGGGAAGAATCCCCTTGCCTTGGCGTCGGAAGAGCTTGCCTAGTACCTGAGTGACGTCGGATATGCGAGAGATCTCGACTCAGATGATGAGAAGGAAGCCGACGAGGAGGAGGTGGGCGAGGGTTTAGAAGGCGAGGTCTCTGGTAAAGACGCGGCCGATGCTCCCCTGCCCTAGGAGTTTTTACCATTTGCCTTGTTTTCTACTATTCGACCGTTGGTGGTCGAACCACTTTGGTGTAACTAACCGTTTGATGAAATGAAACTTATATTTCCTTTGAACTTGTGCATTATATTATTGTTAATCAATAAACAATCATCGAGCACAATACTGAATGTACGAGAATAAACATAAGTTGTATATATAACAAAACGTAGGCACTTGCGACAGAGGCATTTATCGAAATACGACGATTGAAACGTAAATCGTAAGACTTTGACATTTTTAAAATATGTAAACAAACATAAGTACATACGACCAAAGCATTCGTTCAAAACACGAAGTTTTTCTAAGTTAAAGAGCTTAGATCGAGGGGTCGTTAGACCTTATGATCATACAACTAGATCATACGACGAACTTGGATCATGTGTCCATGTGAGAAGATATAAGCAGAAGTCGCCGGCAAGTTCAAACGAGGGAGAAGAGAGTGGCGGTGGTCGACGGTTCTGATCGAGAAGGAGGCGGAGAGAACATCGGCGGCGACTGGTGGTACTGGTGGTGGCGACTGGTAGTTCAAACGAGAGAGAAGAGAAGGGAGTGGGGTCATGGTGAAAAACAATTTAGGGTTTACTTGTTATGGTAGAGAGAGAGAGAGAGAGAGAGAGAGAGAGAGAGAAGAAAGACGTGATATACTATATGTATTAATTTAATTAGTTAAAATATAATTTACTATAATACCCTTTTATGTTTATTTAAAATTTATATTAATTATTTAAAATGAGTGGCTAATATTGGTTCTTACAGTTACCACAAACTAATTAGTTCTTATTTGATTAAGCCTATATATATATATATTTGAAATCTTTTTTACACAAACATATTATACAAATTTTATAATTATTATTTTTGAAATCGAACATTGAAATACACTTTATAAATTACATTTAATTGGATTATTTTTAAAAAACTTTTAGAAAAATCTTGAAAAAGTCTGCAAAATATCTTTAAAAGCTTGTATTATAAATTTATAATATTTAAAAACTTGAAAAACGATCGTATGGATAACAACTCCTAGTCCCGATCCCAGTAAGGACTTTACCTTGAATTCCCATAAAACTTGTAACTGATTCTAAACCGTCAAATCCTAACCAATCCTTGCCGGCCTAGAGATGGGTCGAGCCCACTTATTCTATCTCTATTATGAGTTGGGCCAAATTGGATGGGTGAGCCCAACAAATTTCTGTAATAAGATATGGATTTGTTGATAGGTGTGGTAGACATGGCCAAATGGGCCTGGCCCGACCCTAGCCTGATGGGGGCCCGAAGCCCAGCCCGCCTAAAGCCCAGTCCTGGCCCGGCCCGGTCCCAACCCGTCAGGCCCTACCGGGCCCTGTTTTCAGCGTTTTTCCAGGTCTCGGCCCGAGCCTGGTCCCGACCCGGTTTAGGTCCGGTCCACCGGAATTCAAAAAAATAGCCGTTATATATCCGTTAAGTAGCCATTTTTTTACCGTTAGGGTTGATTTTGACCTTTTTTGGTATTTTTTGCCTCCTAAACACTATAAATAGGTTAGTGGGTGTATGAGGTTAGATACCAAGTTACTAAAACGTAAAAAACGCAATTCTCGCTTACAATTCTCGATTTTTCGTGTTCATTTTCGCAACTTCTCATTCTCTCAGTTTTTCCATCCTTCAATCAAAATGGCCGGCGGTAGTGCATCAAACGATCAAATTAGAGAAATTATTGTCGAACACGGACGGAAATCCGAAGTTTGGAATGGTTTCAATATGGTGGTTCTCAACGACGGGAAAAAAGGCACAATGCAAAAGGTGTGGAGCTCTCCTTGCGCACTCGGGAAACTCGACCTTAAAGAGGCACACCGATACCGCATGCAAGGCAATCAAGTCCGGAGGTGATTCAAGTCAACCCATACTTGACAACCAAGGTCAAATATGGTCGTACGATACCATGTTGGCCCGGAAATTAACAACAAAATGTGTCATTCAAATGAGGTTGCCGTTTGGACATTTCCACAATCCGTATATGACGAAGATGATCCAAAGACGTCTACAACCTCGCTACACTCCGGTAAGCCGTCAAACTCTTAGACGTGATGCAATAAAAATGAAATGCAAAACATGTTTGAATAAATGTCTAACAACGTTTCTTTAACTTGTGATGTGTGGAGCGCACCACACGGATTGCCAAATTCTTATATATGTATAACGGCACATTGGATTGAGTCGTGGCAAATGGTCAAACGTATAACCACGTTTGAAACGTTTGGTGCGCCACATTCCGGTGAACGTCAATTTTCAATTATAAAAAAACACTTCTTTTTTATAATTTATCAAATAAAATCGGTTGCATTTTATTTGATAACGCTAGTAATAATATTGTATGTGTCGAAAAACTAAAATGTGCGTTAACCCCTATGTTGGACAGTAAAATATTTCATACACGTTGTGTTGCCCACAATATTAATTTAGTCGTTCAAGACGGTTTACAAACTTGTAGTAGCACACTAGATAAATTTAGACTTATGTTACGGAGAATTTTTAATAAAGGTAAATCAATGCATGCGGCTTATAGAAAATATTGCCGTGATTGTGGATTTAGAGCTTTGGGACCGGCTCATGATATGTCCGTGCGATGGAATTCGACATATTATATGATCGAAAATTTGCGTGCACAAAGAGTTTATATACATGCATTTTATAATATTCATTGAAAAAATAATAGTATTCAAGATTGGGATTGGGTCGTGCTTGATGGATTATACGACCTTTTGGGCGATTTTAAAAACGCAACAACTTGGTTATCCGGTGTTTATTATCCAACAAGCCCTCTAGTTTTAAATCAATTATATATTTTGGCAATGAAAATTAAAGAGTACGAGGAGAAAGACGACAATTGGGCGGGTATGGTTTCTTCAATGAAAGCAAAATTGTTAAAATATTTTAGAGAAATCCCCCTTTTTTTTGTGCCGCGGCGTTAAACACGTGGCTAAAGGTTATCGGTGTTGAGCTTTTAATTACACAAATAAGTCACGTTTTTGGTTTAGATACGTTAACAAATTCTACTTTTTCAACGAGAAGAAAAACATCATTTAATTGCAAATTTTTAGAATTATTTGAAATTTATAAAGTCCGACATGGTGGAGCACGCCAACAAACCACCCAACAACCACTATTTACGTCGGGTGCTTCTAGTAGTGGTCATCGCCAAAGCCGGAAATACTTAATGACCTCTTTAATAAATGAGGTGCAAAATGAATCAAGTAAAAAATCCCGATTTGACAATGATCTCAATGAATTACAAATTTAAATGAATACTAATTTCTCTTGGAATCAAGTTGAGAATTCTGAAGAATTAAACATATTAGCATTTTGGCAAGAAAGAGAACAAGCATTTCCGGTTTTGGCATGTATGGCCCGTGATATACTAACAGTCCAAGCTAGTACCGTAGCTTCAGAGTCCGCTTTTTCTCTTAGTGGCAAGATCCTTTCGGCCCGTCGGACAAGATTAACCCCGAAGTCGGTAGAATGTTGCGTTTGTTTGAAGGACTATTTGGATAGTCTTGAAAGAATTCAAGACCAAACGGACCTAGAGGCGGAGCTCGAGGGGGTGGAAGAAAATCTCGAAGAAAACGAATTTCGTGCCGGACTAAGTACCCCACCAAGTACCGATTGTGAAAGTACGGTATCACGTTACAACGACGACGAGACCGACAACGAACAACTCGATGATGGAACGACTCTTACTAGACTTCGAACGACCGGAACTCTTGCATATTATCCACCATACGAGGATTAAAAATATTTTTCTTTATTATTCAATAAATGAAGGTTATTTAAATGTATTTTTCTTTATAATTCAATAAATGTAGTTCTTTATAATTCAATCGAAATTCTAATAAAACGTATTTTTAAGTATGTTTGCGTGACCCAATTAAGTATTTTATAGTGGATACGAATAATATTTATTAAAAATTGTATATATATATATTTTTTAAAGCCTGGTTTTGGGCCCGGTCCCGACCTGGTTCCAAAAGCCTAAACGAGCCGAACCTTCAACTCCCAAGCCCGGCCCGATCCAAGAAAAAGCCCGATCTTTTGAATAGTGATTAGGCCTGGTCCCAAAAAAAAGCCCGGGTAAGGCCGGCCCGGCCCGCCCATATGGCCATGTCTGGATGTGGATATCATATATGAGTAATTATATTAATATGGATTTGTTGATGTATTATCCACAAATTAATTAGGTGTTATGCACATGCATTTCAAAAACATTTTATTATTTTTCTAATTCAAATTCATCAAAAGTTCTTCCACTTTCATTTTTCGCGTTTATGCCGAAGAACAAAAAGACAACACAAACATATTTTATATTATCATTAAATTTTAAAACGATGAGGTTGTTTGGTTGTCGGACTTTAAAGGAATTTGATTGAATTAAAATGATAAATTCCTTTGACTAAATTCATTGGTTTCTACACTATTCTACGCTTGATAAATTTGATCATTCTTTGACATTATGTAAATGATCTGAATTACATTTTTATGGCAAATGTAATAGAATTTATAATTTAGTTATAGAAAAACAAAAATAACAATTGCGTCTAATTTAACCAACAACACCAACCCCATATTTACCACCCTTGACTACCCTAATCACCGTCAAGCCGCCCCACTAGCTCCCACCGCGACCGTCGCCGCCGTTGCCGTCACCACCGTCAATTAATATTATCATTCAATCACCATCACCATCACGCACCATCACAACTCACAACCGCCATGTAACAACCCAACTCAAAAATAAAGCTTAATCAACGAGAATTAAACAACTCGCCGAAACGGCTCCAAAATACTATAAAAAACATACGAATACATAACAAGGTTTGCGAAAACAACCTATTACACAGTCGAGATTTCTAAAGTACTAAGCTTGGCATACTAAACAAAATGACTTCCTTCTAGCCCAAAACTTCACGCTCACGCCTTCTCCTTGCCCTTACTAGAGCCTTCTACTAGGCGCTTACCTAAAAATTGTTTAGTTTTTGAAAAGCGGTGGTTAGACCATGCGGTCTAATGAGTTCCCTCTAGAAACAAACATATGTGCCACATAAAACATCGTAGACAGTTTATAAGCATTTATAAAAATTCTCAACTCTACAACATTCAAACGTTCAAACACAAAACTACACATGCAAATGGCACACTGAAGTCACACACACGTGTGACAACGTGTCAGTCTCATACTGCCTTAATTGGAACACACCCTCCATGGCATAAACGGGACACACCCCCCGGTATGAGCACTGGCAGGACACACCCCCCGACTTAGCCATAACTGGTCCACTTCCAAATGTATGCATACATATTAACTCAACTTTCTCAAATATAGCAAAACATGCAGTTTCATAATAAAGATAAAACATGCAATTCTATATCATCTCATGCGCTCAAAAATAGCATATAGATCAACACACTTTCAGTTAGAAAGACTCACCTGCAGTCATTGCTCAATCTTCTCACTTATGCTTCGGATCTCTAAGTGGGTCACCTATGATTTAAAGAAAACGAGAGTGACAAATCATAAGTCTGACTCTCAAGATTATCCCTAAACAACTCTTAGCTCGAACTCCCCAATCCGAAAACAGAGTTCCAGACAACGCTTTTCCGGACTACACACTTCTGGATCCCACTTCCGGACTACACACTTCCGGATCTTACTTCCGGATTTCACTTTCGGACTACACACTTCTGGATCTCACTTTCGGATCTCACTTCCGGACTACACACTTCCGAACTACACACTTCCGGATCTCACTTCCTGACAACCCTTTTATCGGACAACATTTCCGGAAACCGCACTGGGCGAACTTCCGGATACACAGAGTTTTGTCGAACGAGACATCGATACAAAAGACTCATTTAAAAAGGCATTTCCCGATTAAATGAGACTCCCCAATCTCCAAGTGAGCATAAACTAGCATCATAGACGATTAATCAAACAAAACTCTTTCTCACCCACACTTGAACCATTGATTTGATTACTCTCCCTCGAGAACTACTCATTTACATCAACAACTCCAAAACTTCAAGTATAAATTCCCAATCCAACAAAATAACAAGGAATATAGTTAAAGGTTACCTTGAATTGCTTGATGATGAATCTCCCTCTCCAAATTCCACTCTTCCTTTTCCAAATTGCAGGTAGCAGCTTGATTTCTCTTCCCTGCTCCAACACACACAGCCGCTCAAGTGAAATGGCAAGACCTAGGGTTTTGTGCCAAATCTTGAGGGCTTTATACTCTCTCTCCAGTATTTTCAAAATCGCCCCTAAAGTTCATTAACTTCACTTTTCTCCATAAAGCTCTTATTCCATTAAATTTAGACCCTGGTTATTACAGAACCCGGTTATTACACGCCACCCTCACCTGTAACACCCCGAAAATTGGAATAACTAAATTAGGCTTGCGGACGTCCGCATAGGCGCAAGGTCGGACGTTCGCGGGTCATCCGCGGAAGCATTAGATAATTTGTTGGGTTCAGATGAGATCAAGTCCGGACGTCCACATGGTGGCTAGCCGGACATCCGCGACATATCTGGTGGGATATTTTGGTTTCCTTTTAAGACTTCTCTCTCTCCCATTCCTCACTTCATCCCAAAACCCAAATCAGATCCTCTCCCTGTCTCTCTCTAAAACCGATTTCTCTCAAGAAACCCTAAATCCTTCACCTTCTTCCCCAAATCAAACCCCTCACCATTGTTATGAACCTTAACCTTTCTAAAAACCTTTCACTTCATCTTCTTTACCAAGTTTCTAGGGTTTCATCCAACCCTTTTCACTCCACTTTGAAGATTGGGAGTTTGTGGCTCATCTTGGTGATTCTAGAGGTATTTTGGTTGATGGATTCAAGTTATGGTTAAGGTAATCTTCTCTTCTCTTCATTTATGGAAGTTAGGGTTTTGGTATAAGTTGAGATCTTGATGTAAAATGTATGGGGAATGATTCTTTATGGTTGGATGTGAATATTTATGGTTGGAAACTTATGGATCTAGGTTTTTGGAAGATTTGGCTTGAAGGTTCAAGTTTCTTCAAAGGAGCTTACGTTTGGGGGAAAATCTAGATTTAGCCTAAATCTAGCAAGGTGAGTTCAAGTTGATTTGTGAAAACTTTGTACATGCCAAAAATGTTATTTTCCAAATACTTGTGTGTTTTACTTGAAATTATCAACTGTTGAGTTATTTGATGGGTTTAACCCTTTTTAAGTGTTTAACTTCACAAATGTTGTAAAACACCCATGTTTGGGAATTTTGGATATTTTGATGTGTAGAAATCATAAATATGTCCTTAAATGTTTTATTGCTCAAAATGAAGTTTATTCAATGGTTTAATCATGTTAGTGTAATGGATTTTATAAACCATTTGGGAAATGCACAATTTTGTGTCATTAGTCATTTTGAGAATTATAAGGGTATGAGTCCATTTGGGGAAACCCTTTTGTTTAACTCGTGTCGAGTATTGGGTTAATAATGATTTTGTGGTACTTATTTACCTAAACGATGTTTAAATGCATTTTATGCTATGATGACCGTTATTTATGGGTTTAATGAGTTTTGAGCATTTTGCTCGATTTTGACTTTGAGGAAGTCTTGGGGGCATTTTTTCCGATTTTGATGGCTCAATATGGAGTCTTATCTATGGTTTGCATTTATTGCAACTTGATGCATTTTATTGCATATTATTGATACTTACATGCTCGGGTGCGTTAGTCATTCCAAGATGGGCATATTATTATAGAGTGTGTTGCATTGGATCCATAGGCACGTAAGTCAGTCTTTATTTGATGGTCTATTGGGTGTCACGGGATTTGACCGGACCCCATATTTTATGACCTTTTACTTTTCAAGGGTACACTAGGAGGTCTGAGTCCGGTTGAGCTGTGAGGTTGATTGACGGGCATTTATGACCTTCGCCATGTCGGGGCAATGCCATGGTTGTATCCCCGCTTGTGCCGAGCCTTTGGTGGTATTCTTAGTAATATTCCGCTAAGGTCAGTTATCTCTTTGGGTGTGTCTTGAAAGGCGTCGTATGGGACACTTGGGCTTTTATGCAGTGAAGTGTCGTACGATTAACATTGTTTGAGTGGCATACTTTTGTGTTCATCCACTCTCAATGGATACGGGTCTCCCTCGTCGTCGGCCAACCTTAGTTGGGATTTTATAATGTCCATGTTTTATTATCGTTGGTCTTATACGATTGACTGCAATTTGATGACTTTAATATTGGATGCCCCTCCATGTATATTAAAGTTTAAATGAAGCAGGTCATTTCCATATTTATGATAGTTGGACTTCATTACTGTTAATGCCAAAAATCGTCCAGAAGGATAACTTAAGGTTGATTGTGGAGCTTAACAACTAAAGATGGGAATCGTTCGACAAAGCAATGCGATATAGACAAAAAAGTAAATGAGACAGAGATTTTGGTGACGCGGAAAAAACCTCAACGAGGAAAAAACCCGCAGACGACTGTGGAAGTCGTCGCTGCACTATGGTCGCCAAACAGGGGCAATATCCTTATGTTTCGGGTGTCGAGAGTACAGAGATTACAATACAAATGAAAGAAAGACTTTAAATGTAAAGTAAAACAAGTGTATCAAATGTAAAAACTAGTGCGTCGTGTGTAAAAACAATGTGTCGTGTGTGTAAGTCGTGCGTCGTGAGTGATCTTTCGAGAGAGAATTCTTTGCTTTGAGTGTTCTTTGAGAGTTCAGTTATGCCAAGATGTCTGAGATGATCCGCAAATGAGAATGGAATCCTTGTACTTATAGTCTTCGAATGCCTTTATTGACTCCATAAAAGCTTCGTGTAACAGTTGTAACGGACGCTGAGTTTAATGCTGTTAATGGCCTTCGTTGGTTATAGTCGTTGATCATTAATGACATTGACCCTGCATTAAACAGTGAAAACATAACAGTAATATCGCATGTTAGTCGGTCGAGGTCGTGAGGTTCCATACGACGGTCGTGTGTCGTGAGTAACCTTCGATTTAACTTTGGTCAGATGATAAAGTATTTATGATTTTGTCTCATTATGGAAAAGTGTAATAAATGTTTTCCTTGCTTTGGTTGTGGTCGAGACTGGTGAAATTTTACCCAAACAGTTTGCCCCCAAATTTTAAAAATAGAGTGGCAAATTCAAATTTTAAATTTTGTCAGTCGTACGTCTAGGGTCGTGACACGTGTCGAAAGTCACTCCAGTTGCCTTGGAACTGGATCGGTTCAATTCTAACTAAAGAGGAAGTCGAAAAGGGGATAAGACCGTGACGTCATGCTGACGCACGATCATGCTTAGCAGCTGTCATCGCCAGGTGTCGATGATCCGTCGTGCTTTCGAGGAGGCAAGGGCACGTGTCGATCATCGGGTGATTCGACCTGACACGATCGATTACATAAATAGGGATCCACGATGGATTTTTTCTATTTTACGTTTGCAGAGAGTTTTAGAGAGAGATTCTTCTTGATTTCTTGTTGTTCTTTGTCAACTTCTTTCCAAATCCGCGAGAATCTTCGATCTGTTTAGAATTTTTGAGGTTTTAGAGCGCCTATATAAGGTACTGTTAATGCCAAAAATCGTCCAGAAGGATAACTTAAGGTTGATTGTGGATCTTAACATCTAAAGAACAGGAATCTCTCGACAAAGGCAAAAAATGTAAATGAGACAGAGATTTTGGTGACGCGGGAAAAACCTCATCGAGGAAAAAACCCGCGGACGACTTTGGAGGTCGTCGCTGCACTATGGTCGCCAAACAGGGGCGATATCCTTATGTTTCGGGTGTCGATCATACAGAGATTACAATACAAATGAAAGAAATACTTTAAATGTAAAGTAACGAGTGTATCAAATGTAAAAAACTGGTGTGTCGTGTATAAAAACAATGTGCCGTGTGTGTAAGTCGTGCGTCGAGAGCGATTCTTCGAAAGAGAGTTATTTGCTTTGAGTGTTCTTCAGAGTTCGGATGATTCAAGGTGAAGTGTGATGCCCCCCTTAAATGAAGATTGAGCTCGGTATTTATAACTTGAATTCATGTCCTGTCATTAAATTCCTCCTGATTTATTAGGACTAAAAGAATTCCATTTAAACATCTCATTGCTGTAGCTGAAAGATTCCATTTGAATTGGAATATGGTCATTCACTATGACCTGCTAAGCATCCATGGCTGAATGGTTAAAGCACCCAACTCATAATTAGCGAATTTGTAGGTTCAATTCCTACTGGATGCACTCCAATGGGACCCTCCAATAAGTCTATTGGACCTCCACAATTTCAGAATCCCCCTGCCGAATGGCCTGTTCTCCCCGGTCGGAATAGGTGGGTTAATTCCTTCCCTTAGAACCGTACTTGAGAGTTAAACGTAACAGTAATATTGCACGTTAGTCGGTCGAGGTCGCATAGTTCCACACGACGGTCGTGTGAGCTAGACGACGTCATGGTCGAGTGTCGTGAGGTGAACAACTTTCGATTTCAACTTTGACCAGGGGATAAAGTACTATGATTTTACCTCATTATGAAAAAGTATAATAAATGTTTTTCCTATGTTGGTCGTGGTCGAGGCTAGTGAATTTTTACCCAAACAGTTTGCCCCCAAAATTTGAAAATAGAATGGCAAATTCAAATTTTAAATTTTGTCAGTCGGACGTCTAGGGTCATGACAAGTGTCGAACGTTACCTTAGTTGCCTTGGAACTGGATCGGTCCAATCCCAATTAAAGAGGAAGTCAAAAAGGGGATAAGATCGTGACGTCATGCTGACGCATGATCATGCTAAACAGTTGTCATCGCCAGGTGTCGACGATCTGTGTGTGCATACGAAAAGGCAAGGGCACGTGTCGATCATCGAGGGACTCGACCTGACACGATCAATTACATAAATAGAGACCACAATGTATCTTTTCCTTTTTACGATTTCAGAGAGTTTTGAGAGTAAGATTTTCTTCTCGATTCTTCATCAGATCCTTTCCAAATTTGCAAGAAATCATCGACTTGTTTAGAATTTTCGAGGTCTAGAGCGCCTATATAAGGTACGATTCTTTGATCTTTTGTAAGTCTACTTAGAAATGTCGACCGAACCTATAAGTTCTATTCGAGAACAAAAGGATCTAGACGACCTTAGAAGTCTAGCAAAAATCCCTGCGGGGGTTAAATTAATTAGAGCAGGTCAGACCCGACCACATGAGTGTCCCGAGGGGTATATCGTGATATACGAATACCCTTTTAAGATAGGTTTCGAATGGCTTTAATCGCCTTTGGCCAAGACTTTCATGATCGAATTCGATTTAGCGCCGGGCCAATTAATGCCCCAATTCTGGCGAGTCGTTCAAGTGATTGAGCGCCTTACCAAAAAATGGGAGTCTCCCATGAATGTGTGTGACCTCCTCTTGGCTTATCAAGTCAAGAAGGATGGGTATCATCGCTATAGTCTGTTTTCTAGGTTCAAGGGCGATCGCACCTTGGTCCTAAAGACTGCCGTAAATGACCGTAAATGGAAGACTATGTATGCATTTGCGCGTAAGTCGACTCTTGTGTAACATCCTAAATTTTCAATAATAATATTTTAATGAGAATTGGGATGTATTTGTATTTTGTGTAAACCTTGAAGTATTTGGAAGTTTTATAATTCAATAGGGTTATAATACAAGATATTAAAGTTTGGTGTGACTTTTGGAATTAATGAAATCTAGAGGTGTGTTTGGTCATTTGTGGAAAGTAGGTTTGAATGAAATAGCTGAAAAATCAGATATTTATCTCATTTTATGTTTGGGTCGGTTTAGAAGGCTAAGAGAAAGAGAGAAAAGAGAAAAGGAAGAAAAGCAAGATTTGGTCATTAAATTGGTAAGGTATGTGTGTTGATTTCTGATAAAATTTGTTGGTAATGTTAGATTATGAACGAATCTGTGTATTGGATTGATTTACAGAATCATTTACAACAGATTGGGGGAATCAGATTTGTGCAGAAAGTGGGTTTTTGCAAACTTAAGGTGAGTTCATTTGTTCCTTGCTTAAATCGGTGTTTTCATGTTAAATTAAACCTTGAAATAGTTATATATATTGGTTATGAACTGTATGGGATGGTTTGGAATGAGCTGAATCGAAAAGACATGAAAATAGATCAAATTTTAGGCTGCAGACCCGACTTTTCCGGATGAATCGTCGTATCCGGAAAACCCCAAATGATGAATGTTTCCGGATGTAGCAAGATACCGGATAAGTTCAAAATTTCTTTAGTTTTTCGGATGAAAATAGTTACCGGATGGTATCCAGATGGTTTTAGTAACCGGATGTCGTCCGGATTAGAAAAGTATCCGGAAGGTTTAGTTGTCCGGAAAATTTAAGTTACCCGGAAAACTCCTATTGTCCGGAAACCTCTGTTGTCCGGACACTTTTGAGAAATTGGAAAGCTAGGTTCTGATGGCTGGATGCAGTTCTGGATATTTTGTCTGGTTTAGTTTTCTAAAACCCCGTAAGGGCGTTGCCCCTTGACCCCATCCGCTAACCGGGTAGCGGAACCCCCGTGCTAAGTCGCCGAAGGGGGGACATTTGAGGATGAAGATACGATAGGTTATTTAGTATTCTTAAATTTGAGAATGTGTTATGAGCTGTAATATGTTGATATGCAGATACGTTAGTAAAGTGTAATGGATCCATAGGCACTATATGTCGGGTGAGATTTTCAAGCTTTTTTGTCGCACGTCGTGTGCTAATTTTTAACTTATATCTAACCTTTCTTCTATGTGTCGATAGATATTAGTTTTGAAGACGAGAAGCCCTACGCCAATTCTCAAGCAAAGATCGACGCGTTCTTGGACTTCAGCGTTGTTGAGCGATCATTTTTCACACGACATTTGGTGGACGACGACGACGAAGACTTGGTATATCTAGGAGAGAATCTGGGGAAGAAACGTGAGGAGGAAGAAGAAGAAGAAGAGGAGACAGAGGAGAGAGAGGAAGAGTCGAGAGGAGAAGAAGAAGAAATGACCGGTAAGTGCTCTTATTCATTTCTACTCGACCTCGAACTTTTCCCTAATGTTCCCTGTGTAACGTCTTTTCCCTTCGTTGTTTCCAGAAGAATCTCAAGGAAAAGTGCTGACTGCCAGTGCTAAGAGGGCAGCTCAGCTTGAGCTCGCCCGTAAGGGCAAGGAAAAGAGGCAAAAGACCTCGACTACTGAGTCCGTGGTACCGAAGAAGACGAGGATGACGATTCCGAGGGAACCGTCTTCACAGGCTGATGACTCGTCGAGAGTCGTTACGCCTGAGAAGGCGAAGGTGTCGGTCGCATCACCTACGAAGACGAAGACGTCTTCAGGTGCGATCGATGCGATACCTATCAGTTCGGCGCCTCCGAAAATGGCGAAGTCTCCGTCTACCACGTCGACCCCTTCGTCGGCCGACAAGGGCAAGGGCCATTCGACGGGAGAGGATAAGGTCACGACGGTCAACTTTACGTTGCCGTCGGACTTTATGGCTGCCAATGTCCTGGACGGGACGGACTTGTTTCCTCATCTGGGGAAGTATCTGCTCCCTTCTTTCAGGGAGCGTTTCTAGGGATTCTCGATCGAGGAGACGGGATCTCATGTTGCCGGACTGGCGTTTCTGGTAAGTTTTTCTTTCAAAACTTGTGTTTCAGTGTTTTCATTCTTTGTCGAGCGTTTTACTAATGTGCTCTTTCATGTTTTTATAGGCGTTCCAGTCTTCCCTTGCCTTGCATGCTGAAACGGTGAAGATAAGGGGTTTGGTGTCTGCCGCCCATGAGAGGGGGAACGCAGCGCTGGACAGAGAGAGGGTCTCTTTAGAGCGTGAAGAGGCTACGTCCAAACCCCGCAAGGGCATTGTCCCTTGACCCCATCCGCTAACCGGGTAGCGGAACCCCCGTGCTAAGTCGCCGAAGGTGGGACATTTGAGGATGAAGATACGATAGGTTATTTAGTATTCTTACATTTGAAAATGTGTTATGAGCTGTAATATGTTGATATGCAGATACGTTAGTAAAGTGTAATGGATCCATAGGCACTATGTTTGTTTTACCTAGAAGCTGTCATCAAGTCATCGGGGGTAACTTAGTACGGTCTAATGGGAACCGATTACTAGCCATTGACTATATGATGTAATTTCTAGGAATGGGTGTACCTTGGATCATCGGGGGCCCCGGTTGTGAATCGTGATATATTAAATCCCATTGGGGCCATTGATTCTGAGGTGGGGAGGACGTGAAATGTGGAATAGGCAGATTTTGATTTGTAATTCCCATTTCGAATGGAAGATCGGAGATTTCCATTTTTATAGGGAAGATCAGAGATTTCCCAAATTGTGAAAGGAAGATTAGAGATAGGCATAAAGTAAATTGTAATCTCTACTTCCGGATTAAGAAATAGGCAGGTTTTGACTTGTAATTTCTTGAATAAGAGTATTAACCTTGAATATGGGATTATTCGTGGTAAACTCTTAGTAGCAATATTATGGCTAGATGAATTAGTCATAATTATGGAAGTGGGGTAGATTCCCAGTAGTGAAAGGAGTTGTTATACGGTAAGAAAAGGAGTAATCAGGTTTGTTGTAACTTGTTTACATTGTTTTTGCAAATGTTATTATTGAAACGAATGTTCTCACTAGGCGAAAGCCTAATGTTTCAAGTTGAATTTTCTTACCAGGTACAAGCTCCGGGAAGTAAGCAGGGATGTGTGATGAGAACTTTTGGAAAGATTCAAACTTAAAGATGACGGAGGATCTAGCTATTCTTTTGATGTTTTTGAGACGAAAGATAGATAACTTAGTTAATCTGATTATGATGTACGATTAGATTAATAGGTTATTTGAATTAGATGCATTGTATATAAAACCTTTACAATTGATCCTCAGGTTATCAAAGTTTGAAGTTTATGATCATAACTTGTGTATTATTCAAGGTTTAAATTGGCCCTGTTTTTAGGGTGTTACATCTTGATTCTGAGAGCGGCTGGATTAGGGCCGGCTGAAATATGTCGGGTGAGATTTTCAAGCTTTTTTGTCGCACGTCGTGTGCTAATTTTTAACTTATTTCTAACCTTTCTTCTATGTGTCGATAGATATTAGGTTTGAAGACGTGAAGCCCTACGCCAATTCTCAAGCAAAGATCGACGCGTTCTTGGACTTCGGCGTTGTTGAGCGATCGTTTTTCAAAAGGCTTTTGGTGAACGACGACGACGAAGACTTGGTATATCTAGGAGAGAATCTGGGGAAGAAACGTGAGGAGGAAGAAGAAGAAGAAGAGGAGACAGAGGAGAGAGAGGAAGAGTCGAGAGGAGAAGAAGAAGAAATGACCGGTAAGTGCTCTTATTCATTTCTACTCGACCTCGACCTTTTCCCTAATGTTCCCCGTGTAACGTCTTTTCCCTTCGTTGTTTCCAGGAGAATCTCAAGGAAAAGTGCTGACTGCCAGTGCTAAGAGGGCAGCTTAGCTTGAGCTCGCCCGTAAGGGCAAGCAAAAGAGGCAAAAGACCTCGACTACTGAATCCGTGGTACCGAAGAAGACGAGGATGACGATTCCGAGGGAACCGTCTACACAGACTGATGACTCGTCGAGAGTCGTTACGCCTGAGAAGGTGAAGGTGTCGGTCGCATCACCTACGAAGACGAAGACGTCTTCAGGTGCGATCGACGCGATACCTATCAGTTCGGCGCCTCCGAAAATGGCGAAGTCTCCGTCTACCACGTCGACCCCTTCGTCGGTCGACAAGGGCAAGGGCCATTTGACGGGAGAGGATAAGGTCACGACGGTCAACTTTACGTTGTCGTAGGACTTTATGGCTGCCAATGTCCTGGACGGGACGGACTTGTTTCCTCATCTGGGGAAGTATCTACTCCCTTCTTTCAGGGAGCGTTTCTAGGGATTCTCGATCGAGGAGACGGGATCTCATGTTCCCGGACTGGCGTTTTTGGTAAGTTTTTCTTTCAAAACTTGTGTTTCAGTGTTTTCAATCTTTGTCGAGCGTTTTACTAATGTGCTCGTTCATGTTTTTATAGGCGTTCCAGTCTTCCCTTGCCTTGCATGCTGAAACGGTGAAGATAAGGGGTTTGGTGTCTGCCGCCCATGAGAGGGGGAACGCAGCGTTGGACAGAGAGAGGGTCTCTTTAGAGCGTGAAGAGGCTACGTCCAAACCCCGCAAGGGCGTTGTCCCTTGACCCCATCCGCTAACCGGGTAGCGGAACCCCCGTGCTAAGTCGCCGAAGGGGGGACATTTGAGGATGAAGATACGATAGGTTATTTAGTATTCTTAAATTTGAGAATGTGTTATGAGCTGTAATATGTTGATATGCAGATACGTTAGTAAAGTGTAATGGATCCATAGGCACTATGTTTGTTTTACCTAGAAGCTGTCATCAAGTCATCGGGGGCAACTTAGTACGGTCTAATGGGAATCGATTACTAGCCATTGACTATATGATGTAATTTCTAGGAATGGGTGTACCTTGAATCATCGGGGGCCCCGGTTGTGAATCGCGATATATTAAATCCCATTGGGGCCATTGATTCTGAGGTGGGGAGGACGTGAAATGTGGAATACGCAGATTTTGATTTGTAATTCCCATTTCGAATGGAAGATCGGAGATTTCCATTTTTATAGGGAAGATCAGAGATTTCCCAAATTGTGAAAGGAAGATTAGAGATAGGCATAAAGTAAATTGTAATCTCTACTTCCGGATTAAGAAATAGGCAGGTTTTGACTTGTAATTTCTTGAATAAGAGTATTAACCTTGAATATGGGATTATTCGTGGTAAACTCTTAGTAGCAATATTATGGCTAGATGAATTAGTCATAATTATGGAAGTGGGGTAGATTCCCAGTAGTGAAAGGAGTTGTTATACGGTAAGAAAAGGAGTAATCAGGTTTGTTGTAACTTGTTTACATTGTTTTTGCAAATGTTATTATTGAAACGAATGTTCTCACTAGGCGAAAGCCTAATGTTTCAAGTTGAATTTTCTTACCAGGTACAAGCTCCGGGAAGTAAGCAGGGATGTGTGATGAGAACTTTTGGAAAGATTCAAACTTAAAGATGACGGAGGATCTAGCTATTCTTTTGATGTTTTTGAGACGAAAGATAGATAACTTAGTTAATCTGATTATGATGTACGATTAGATTAATAGGTTATTTGAATTAGATGCATTGTATATAAAACCTTTACAATTGATCCTCATGTTATCAAAGTTTGAAGTTTTATGATCATAACTTGTGTATTATTCAAGGTTTAAATTGGCCTTGTTTTTAGGGTGTTACATCTTGATTCCGAGAGCGGCTGGATTAGGGCCGGCTGAAATATGTCAGGTGAGATTTTCAAGCTTTTTTGTCGCACGTCCTGTGCTAATTTTTAACTTATTTCTAACCTTTCTTCTATGTGTCGATAGATATTAGGTTTGAAGACGTGAAGCCCTACGCCAATTCTCAAGCAAAGATCGACACGTTCATGGACTTCAGCGTTGTTGAGCGATCGTTTTTCACACGACATTTGGTGGACGACGACGACGAAGACTTGGTATATCTAGGAGAGAATCTGGGGAAGAAATGTGAGGAGGAAGAAGAAGAAGAAGAAGAAGAAGAAGAGGAGACAGAGGAGAGAGAGGAAGAGTCGAGAGGAGAAGAAGAAGAAATGACCGGTAAGTGCTCTTATTCATTTCTACTCGACCTCGACCTTTTCCCTAATGTTCCTTGTGTAACGTCTTTTCCCTTCGTTGTTTCTAGGAGAATCTCAAGGAAAAGTGCTGACTGCCAGTGCTAAGAGGGCAGCTCAGCTTGAGCTCGCCCGTAAGGGCAAGGAAAAGAGGCAAAAGACCTCGACTACTGAGTTCGTGGTACCGAATAAGACGAGGATGACGATTCCGAGGGAACCGTCTTCACAGGCTGATGACTCGTCGAGAGTCGTTACGCCTGAGAAGGCGAAGGTGTCGGTCGCATCACCTACGAAGATGAAGACGTCTTCAGGTGCGATCGACGCGATACCTATCAGTTCGGCGCCTCCGAAAATGGCGAAGTCTCCGCCTACCACGTCGACCCCTTCGTCGGCCGACAAGGGCAAGGGCCATTCAACGGGAGAGGATAAGGTCACGACGGTCAACTTTACGTTACCGTCAGACTTTATGGCTGCCAATGTCCTGGACGGGACGGACTTGTTTCCTCATCTGGGGAAGTATCTGCTCCCTTCTTTCAGGGAGCGTATCTAGGGATTCTCGATCGAGGAGACGGGATCTCATGTTGCCGGACTGGCGTTTCTGGTAAGTTTTTCTTTCAAAACATGTGTTTCAGTGTTTTCAATCTTTGTCGAGCGTTTTACTAATGTGCTCGTTCATGTTTTTATAGGCGTTCCAGTCTTCCCTTGCCTTGCATGCTGAAACGGTGAAGATAAGGGGTTTGGTGTCTGCCGCCCATGAGAGGGGGAACGCAGCGTTGGACAGAGAGAGGGTCTCTTTAGAGCGTGAAGAGGCTACGTCCAAACGCCTTGACGAGGCCCTAAATAATTTAGAGGCCATCAGTCGTGCTAAGGACGAGGCCAACCATCGTCTGACGCAGTCTCTGTCCATGATCGCTGACCAGAGGGAAGAGCTGGAAAAGATCAAGGGGTCTTTGGCCGCAAGTGAAAAAGAGGCTGAAGACTCCAAATCTAGGGTGGCAGAGCTGGAAAAGGAGGTGAAGGAGCTTAAGGACGAAGCTAAGTCCGTCTTTGCCTTGGGTTGACTCACTGCACGGGCGGCGATTATGAGGCGACATTTGTCAGGGAAGAATCCCCTTGCCTTGGCGTCGGAAGAGCTTGCCTAGTACCTGAGTGACGTCGAATCTGCGAGAGATCTCGACTCGGATGATGAGAAGGAAGCCGACGAGGAGGAGGTGGGCGAGGGTTTAGAAGGTGAGGTCTCTGGTAAAGACGCGATCGATGCTCCCCTGCCCTAGGAGTTTTTACCCTTTGCCTTGTTTTCTACTGTTCGACCGTTGGTGGTCGAACCACTTTGGTGTAACTAACCGTTTGATGAAATGAAACTTATATTTCCTTTGAACTTGTGCATTATATTATTGTTAATCAATAAACAATCATCGAGCACAACACTGAATGTACGAGAATAAACATAAGTTGTATATACAACAAAACGTAGGCATTTGCAACAGAGGCATTTATCGAAATACGACGATTGAAACGTAAATCGTAAGACTTTGACATTTTTAAAATATGTAAACAAACATAAGTACATACGACCAAAGCATTCGTTCAAAACACGAAGTTTTTCTAAGTTAAAGAGCTTAGATCGAGGGGTCGTTAGACCTTATGATCATACAACTAGATCATACGACGAACTTGGATCATGTGTCCATGTGAGAAGGTATAGCCTTGATCATTTATGTCGTGCGATCCTGCGAGACTAAAATTGTATAGTAGACTTAGCAACTTATGTCGTGCGATCCTGCGATAGAATAAGGTCAGAGGTCGGTCGTTGGCTAACCAACGACCCTCCGATGCTTAAGTCATTTATCATTGTGACGAAAATGAGAAATTGTATAAGAGATAAGGGTTTAGAAGAAATACCTTTTCAAATGTGTCGTATTCCAGCTACGTGGGATATCTTGATTGTCTAGGGTTTGGAGTCGATAGGCTCCTTTACCTATGACTTCGGAGATACGATAAGGACCCTCCCACTTAATGGAAAGTTTACCTGCATTAAGCTCTTGAGTGCTTTGGAACACTCGATGCAAGACATAGTCGCCTTCTTGAAAGACTTTAGCTTTGACATTTTTATTGAAATGTTGCTCGACCGCTTGCCTTTGCGATGCCATTCTGATCAATGTTGATTCTCTAAGCTCTTCGAGGGCATCGAGGTCATAAATTAAATCAACCAGGTTGTGGTCGACGGAAGTATGCCTCGAGGTTGGGAGCTGGACCTCGACCGGCAGGACTGCCTCGCAACCGTAGACCTAGGAGAAAGGGGTTTGTCCTGTGGACGTGCGAGGTGTCGTGCAGTTCGCCCACAAGACCGAAGGGAGTTCTTCGACCCACTTTCCCTTTGCAACTTTTAGCCTTTTCTTGATCGAAGCAATAATGGTCTTATTGCTCGACTCAGCAAGTCCGTTTGCTTGGGGATACTTGGGGGTCGAGGTTGTCAGGTTGATATTACGATCTTCACAGAACTGTCGAGTCCTGCTGCTTATGAACTGAGATCCGTTGTCACAAACAATTTCGGATGGGATCCCAAACCTGCGTATAATGTTAGTCTGTATAAAAGAGACGACTTCCTTGTCCCGAACTTGGGAAAAGGCAGCTGCTTCTACGCATTTGGAAAAGTAATCTGTAAGTACGAGGAGGAAAACCTTTTGTCCTGGAGCAGGTAGCAGCTTGCCGACAATGTCCATCCCCCATCTCATGAAGGGCCTGGGATCAATGTCGAGTGCAAAGGTTCAGAAGGTTTGTTGGACGTACCTGAATGTCGCTGACAAGGATCACCGTTTTGGACATACCCGACTGCGTCTTGTCGCAATGTTGGCCAAAAATATCCTTGTCGAGAGATACGATTAGCCAAACTGCGGCCTCCTGAGTGATTGCCACATTCCCCATCGTGCATTTCTTGAAGGATCTTCTGAATTTGGCTCTTGCTGGTGACGCATCTTAGGTTTAAGCCTGTTGATGATCGTCGATAGAGCCTATCTCCGATCATGACATATCTGGATGCCTTGAACTTGATTTTCCGGGCTTCCATCTTGTCTTCTGGAAGCTGGTCGTGCATAAGGAAATTTCTGATGTCGCATGACCAATCATCTTCTTGGACTTCGATCTGGATGACATCGTCATTTTCGATGGACGACTTCGCTAGGTGGATCATAGGAATGTTGTCGAATATAGGTTCGACTAAAGCAGATCCAAGGTTGGCTAGGGCGTCGGCTTGAGTATTCTGATCTCTTGGAATCTGTTCAATAGAAAACGATTTGAATTTTTCTGAATTTTCTTTTGCTACCTTTAGGTACGCTGTCATCTTAGAATCTTTGGCCACGAATTCTCCATTCATCTGGTTCATGATCAGAAGAGAATCGCTCTTGACATGTATCGTGGTTGCCCCCGAGTCGTGGGCCATATTCATTCCCACGATCAGGGCTTCATTCTCAACTTCGTTGTTGGTGGTTTTAAAATCGCATCGAACGGAATACACCATCTTGCCCCCTGTGGAGACTTTAAGACGACGCCAAGTCCTGAGCCCTTAACGTTGGACGATCCATCGACATGTAAAGTCCAAGGCACGTCGTCGTGAGTCGCCATAGTAGACACTTCGAGCTCTGCTTCTTTTTCCAGCTCGGGGCTGAAATCAACAATGAAATCCGCCAAGGCTTGTGATTTGATCGCGGTTCTGGGCTTGAAATCGATGTCGTAACTGCTAAGATATATGCTCCATTTTGCCAAACGACCTGTCAACTCAGGCTTCCTCAAGACAGACTTAAGAGGAAAGTTAGTCACGACAGTAATAGGATGCGATTCGAAATAATGTCGCAATTTCTTTACGGCTGTAACAAGTGGCAAGAGTAGTTTTTCCATTGAGGAATACCTGGTTTTGGCGTCTAAGAGAGATTTACTTACATAATAGATCGGCAGTTGCTGCTTTTCATCTTCTCGTGTCAGGACGACACTTACTGCATTAGGACTGACAGCCAAGTATAGCTGCAAGACCTCATGGTCGTGAGACTTTGACAGCAAAGGTGGTGACGTCATATATTCTTTCAGTTTTTGCAGCGCTTGCTCGTGATCGTCGGTCCAGTCGAAGCCTTTATTTTCCTGAGGACATTGTAAAATAAATGACATCTATCTGAGGATCGAGAGATAAACCTGTTCAGGGCCGCCACTCGACCAGTGAGCTTTTGGACCTCTTTGAAATTTCTCGGAGATTTGATCTTGATAATGGCTTTGATTTGGTCGGGGTTGACCTCGATTCCTGGACGAGTGACCATATAGCCCAGGAATTTCCCAGCACTAACACCAAAGGAACACTTCGTCGGGTTGAGCTTCATGCTATATTTTTGAAGGATGTCAAACGACTGCCTTAGATTATCGACGTGGTCGATTGCTTGCTTTGATTTAACCAGCATATCGTCGATATAAACTTCCATCGTGTCGCCAAGACGATCCTTGAACATTTTGTTTACCAGGCGCTGGTAGGTAGAACCTGCATTTTTTAGACCGAACGACATGACTTTATAGCAGTAAATACCTCGATCTGTCATGAATGCAGTTTTCTCCTAGTCCTCGACGTGCATCAAGATTTGATTGTATCCAGAATAAGCATCCATGAACGTCAATAGTTCGTGCCCTGCTGTCGCGTCGACCATGGCATCGATATGTGGCAATGGGAAAGGATCTTTTGGACAAGCTTTGTTGAGATCTGTGAAGTCGATACATACCCTCCATTTGCCATTTTTCTTCGCCACGACCACGACATTGGCAAGCCAGTCGGGATACTTTACTTCTCGAATTTTCCCTATCCTGAGGAGGTTGTTGACCTCATCATTTATCACCTTATTCCTCTCAAGAGCAAATTTCCGCCGCTTTTGTTTGATAGGTTTGAACGACGGGTCGACATTGAGCTTATGGGAAATGACGCCAGGGTCTATGCCGACCATGTCTTCGTGCGACCAGGCAAAACAATCGGCATGTTCCTGCAAGAAAGAGATTAGCTTGTCTTTTAGGCAGGGATCGAGGGACGATCTTACAAAGACTTTCTGGTCAGGCTTGCTCTGGTCCAGGATGATTTCCTCCAGGCGATAGTCATCGGCTGCCCCAGGATCATCTTGTGCATCTTCAAGCTTCTCATGCATCTGGGCAATGATATGCTCTTGGTTTCCGTTATCTGCCATTTTCCTGAAACAGAACGGAGAGAAGAAACTCCAAGAAACCGTTAGTAAAACGCACGTTTGTCGAAGATTTTCTCTAGATGGGGCCCTACGATGGGTACCAAACTGTTAATGCCAAAAATCGTCCACAAGGATAACTTAAGGTTGATTGTGGAGCTTAACAACTAAAGAACAGGAATCTCTCGACAAAGCGTACGACAAAGGCAAAAAATGTAAATGAGACAGATTTTGGTGACGCGGGAAAAACCTCAACGAGGAAAAAACCCATGGACGACTTTGGAGGTCGTCGTTGCACTATGGTCGCCAAACAGGGGCGATATCCTTATGTTTCAGGTGTCGATCATACAGAGATTACAATACAAATGAAAGAAAGACTTTAAATGTAAAGTAACGAGTGTATCAAATGTAAAAACCTGGTGTGTCGTGTATAAAAACAATGTGTCGTGTGTGTAAGTCGTGCGTCGAGAGAGATTCTTCGAAAGAGAGTTCTTTGCTTTAAGTGTTCTTTAGAGTTCGGATGATTCAAGGTGAAGTGTGATGCCCCCTTAAATGAAGATTGAGCTCGGTATTTATAGTGTTTGGGTGCTTTAATTGATTTCTTAAATGCTTCATGTAACGGACGTCAATTTTAATGCTGTAAATGGCCTTCGTCGGTTATAGCCGTTGGTCATCAATGACATTGATTCCTGCATTAAACAATGAAAAAACGCAACAGTAATATTGCACGTTAGTCGGTCGAGGTCGCATGGTTCCACACGACGGTCGTGTGAGCTAGACAACGTCGTAGTCGAGTGTCGTGAGGTGAACAACTTCCGATTTCAACTTTAACCAGGGGATAAAGTACTATGATTTTACCTCATTATGAAAAAGTATAATAAATGTTTTTCCTATGTTGGTCGTGGTCGAGGCTAGTGAAGTTTTACCCAAACTGTAATACCCCGGCTAAGTTCGTTAGTTAAATTCCCTTTCCGTTAAATAAAGTTAACATTAAAATTGGAGGTTTAGGGTAAGTTTGGGTTAAATTATAAGTTTAGGGGTGTTTTGGTTATTATTGCTTAGTTCAAGCCTTAATTGTAAAATTGGTCTAAAATATATATACCCTAAGATTTCAGATATTTTCATAAACAAAAAATATCTAGATAGTGTGTGTGTGTGTGTGTGTGTGTGTGTGTGTTTGAGACAAGAAGAAGAAGAAGAAAGGTATTTGGCTAGGACTTCAAATTGGTGTACTTGGAAGTGATTTGAGGTATGTTTCCTGTGTTTTATGTTTGTAATTACTAGTAGACAGTTTCTATCAGATTAGAATCATCAATTTCATGTCTGGTATTAAAATCTGTCGAATCTGGGTAGAAATAGGGTAAACCGACAGAAGTTTCCGGACACAATTTGATGGTGTCCGGAAGATGTTCTAATGGTGTTCAGACGAGTCCTTTATCCGGTAAGTTTTCCTTTCTATAGTTTCCGGATGAAATTAGATACCGGATGGTGTCCGGATTGCTTGGTGTCCGGATGTTATCCGGATTGTTTATGTTTTCCGGAAAGTGGTGTTGTCCGGATTGTATGTGCTGTCCGGGAAGTTGTGTTGTCCGGATAGTTCTGTAGTATCCGAAAAACTCTAGCTGTTTGGTCACTTATGAGAATTCAGATGCTTTTGAGTATCCGGTGGCTTGTGTTTGGTCGACTCTTGGATAGTTTATGAATGAGGACTGAATATACTGTGGACTCGACTTAAGTTCGGGTTTGGGGAAAACATTTTAGGGTTAGAGTTATCTAGAGTTCTTAGCATACTAGCAAGTCTTACATGATTAATTGGTAAGGAGATAATTGTATTTAAATTATTACAGATTCTGTGAATCCTGGGTGAAAGACTGAATCTTTTGGAAAAGGCTTGGAAGCGTTTTAATAAGCAATCAAGTGAGTTTTACTTTAAAATGTTTTCAAACTGGAATACATATATGTGGATTGGATATGTGATAAGTAGTGTAATTATGTGCATATGTATGAAGTATGATATATTGAGGTGTATATTATATTTATACGAGCATTACACTACACATGTGCACGTTGGCCGGGCTTAGGACCGGTGGAGTTGGCTGTACGGAGGGACAGCGGAGTTGGCTGCATTTTAGTGCAGCGGAGTAAATTGATTAGTTGGCTCGCAACCAATTAATATGGCCAAGGGAAATGAGACAGGAACGTACATAATGCATGAGTCATAATTGGTATCCATATTTGTGTTACGTATATGGTGTTTGTGTAAACGATTTTAAACTAACAGAGATTTTCTCACTTAGACCGCTAGGTCTAACCCTCATTTTGTTTTAAAATATGTATTCCAGGTCGTGGATCAAGTAAGAGCAAGTAAGAAGGATAATCCGTGACTAGCTTTTGGAAGACTTATGTTTTTGAAGACCATGACGTGTTTGTAGTTATAACTTTGTTATTTAGTAGCAAAAAGTTTGTAATGAAATACTTATTATGGTTGTAAAGACTAAGGGACCGTAAATGTTATATGTTGTATTTTTGTAATGAAACGCTGTTATGCAATATATGTTATTTGATGTATGTTTGGGAATTGGGTCGTTATAGATGGTATCAGAGCCCTTGTTTAAGGGGTTTAGGTATTCGGATCCATACCTAGACTTAAACTACATGTGAAGTAGGATGTCCCAAATTATTGTAGAACCTTGGGATGCTAAATATAAAAGGTAGAAGGAATATCATGTAAGGTAATTTCAAATTACATTTGGACAGTGTAATCATGAACTTACAGGTACATGTTCGAACTGGAAAACCTTATTATATGGGGTATGTGTTTACATGTATATTAACCTTGTTGAAATCTATAGAATGGCAAGTGGTACTCGACGTACGAATAGAGAGGAAGAAGGAAACCCTAGTAGGACAAATCCACCAATCGGGACAAGGGGAAGGGGTAGAGAATGAGGCAGGGGCAGAACTGGAGGCAGAGTTCAGTCGCGAGGTACGGAATTTGTTACAAGAAACGATTTGACGGCTGAAATGGGAAGACTTCAAGCCAATATACAAGCTATGTTCGACCGAACTCGTCATACTGAAACTGAAATACCAGATCCTAATCTGGAAGACGAGATGCCCATTACACCTACTACCATACCGGTGCCAAGGAAGTGTGATTATAAGATGTTTCTAAGTTGCAAACCTCCAACCTACTCCGGGGAAAGAAATCCAGTGAAGGCTATGAGGTGGCTAAAAGAGATAGAAGCTATCTTCAAAACCAGTAAATGTGCCGACGAAGATAGAGTGCTATATGGAACTGCAATGCTGAAGGCGGATGCGTTATATTGGTGGGAGGCTCTTATTACCTCTAGAGGATCTGATGTGTACTCTACTTTTTCTTGGGAAGAATTCACTATAGCTTTCAAGAGACAGTTTTGTCCTCAAGCAGCAGTTAGACAACTGGAAGAAGAGTTCATGAACCTGCAACAGGGAAGTTTATCAGTCAGGGATTACACTGCTCGTTTTCTGGAGAAGTCTCGTTTCGTTGAGTACTACGTTGCCACAGAGGCCCTAAAGATGGAAAGGTTTATATTTGGGTTAAATTCGGAAATAAGAGGACTAGTAATTGCAAAGGGAACCGATACTTTCTCAGCAGCAGTAGATGAAGCAGAAAATGTGGAACGGGATAAAGGGAGAGATGCCAGTGATAAAAGTACTGGAAAAAGAAAATGGGAAGGACCACAATATGATTCAAAGAAGTCCAGATTTCAGAGATTGGATAGTCGTACACCTTTCAGACCAGCGGAAAGACCTTGTCCAAGATGCAACCGTATTCATCAAGGAAATTGTCAAGTTGATCCTAGAGTTTGTTACAAGTGTGGAAAGACCGGCCATATTGCTAAAGATTGCCGGGTAACTCGATTTTGTTTCTCATGAAACTCTCCTGATCACATTCAGTCTGATTGTCCACGAGGAAGAGTACAACAGGGTGGTACGTCAGTGAGACCAACGGGTGTTAGGCCAGTAGTACCAAGGCCAGAGCTACCAAGAACAAGGGGTCGTGCATTCCAAATGATAGCGCAAGAAGCGGAGGAAACTCCTGATGTGGTTACAGGTACATTTTTGATAAACTCTACACGTGCTAAAGTGTTATTTGACTCCGGTGCAAACCGATCATTTGTGTCGCCTTCTTTTGCTGCTTATATGCATTTAAACCCTAAAGTGTTAAATCATGCGTTAATGGTAGATACTGCAAATGATAATCAAGTATCGGTTAAAGAGGTATTTGATAGTTGTGTTATAGACATAGATGGGTGTGGAGTACCTATCCAGTTATTTCCTATGACTCTAATTGAGTTTGATGTGGTCGTGGGAATGGATTGGTTAGCCGAGCACCAGGCTAATATTGTTTGCAATAAGAAGTTAATTAATGTTGTATTACCCGAGAGGGGACCGGTAGTAATTTACGGTGATCGTAGAAATCATCAGTCTTGCCTTATCTCTTTAATGAAAGCTCATAAGTGTGTTAATAAAGGCTGCCCGAGTTATTTAGCTTATGTGATAGATACCAAGCTAGAAAAGAATAAGTTGGAAGATATTCCTGTTGTTTGTGAATTTCCAGAAGTTTTCCCAGAAGACTTGAATAGTCTTCCGCCCGTTAGACAAGTAGAGTTTGGTATAGATCTGATTCCTGGAGCCGCTCCTGTTGCCCGTGCACCGTATCGTTTGGCACCTCCAGAGATGAAAGAAATGATGACGCAACTACAAGATCTTTCTGATAAGGGCTTCTTCAGACCCAGTACTTCGCCATGGGGTGCACCAGTCCTGTTTGTGAAAAAGAAAGATGGGTCGATGAGAATGCGTATTGATTATCGGGAACTGAATAAGCGCACGATCAAGAATAAGTATCCGCTTCCCAGAAATGATGACCTCTTTGACCAATTAGTTGGAGCTTGCTATTTCTCCAAGATTGATCTAAGATCTGGTTATCATCAACTAAAGGTTAAAGAAGAAGACGTTCTGAAAACTGCTTTCCACACAAGGTATGGTCATTACGAATTCTTAGTGATGCCCTTCGGTCTGACGAACGCCCCAGCTGCCTTTATGGATTTAATGAATCGGGTATGTAAGCCATATCTCGATAAATTTGTTATTGTGTTTATCGATGATATCCTTATCTATTCCCGATCCAAAGAAGAGCACGCACAACATCTTTGTTTGATTCTTGAATTGTTGAAGAAAGAACAGTTGTATGCCAAATTCTCCAAATGTGAATTCTGGCTTCGGGAAGTCCAATTTCTTGGGCATGTAGTTTCCGAGAAAGGCATTCAAGTTGATCCGATGAAAGTAGAAGCAATTGAAAAGTGGGAACCGCCGAGAACGCCAACCGAGGTACGAAGTTTTCTGGGTTTAGTTGGCTACTATTGCAAGTTTATACAAGATTTCTCTCATATCGCTACGCCCCTGACCAAGCTGACCCGCAAGAATATAAAGTTTGAATGGAAAGCAAAACAGGACGAAGCATTCCAAAAATTGAAAGAAAAACTCAGTAGCGCGCCAATACTGTCACTACCTGAAGGTTCCAATGATTTTGTTGTTTACAGTGATGCCTCTAAACTGGGATTGGGATGTGTATTAATGCAGCGTAGAAAAGTTATTGCTTATGCTTCTCGTCAACTGAAAGATCATGAACGACAGTATCCTACACACAACATGGAACTTGCAGCAGTTGTTTTCGCGCTGAAGATTTAGAGACATTATCTATACGGCTCTAAATGTCAAATTTATACCGATCATAAGAGTCTCCAACATCTTTTCGACAAACGAGAATTGAATATGAGGCAAAGAAGATGGTTAGAATTAGTGAATGATTACGACTGCAAAATTCTCTATCATCCGGGGAAGGCGAATGTGGTAGCTGATGCATTGAGTCGCCAAGAGAGAAGCGGAACAATAAAAGCAATTGCATTACGAGCTGAACTTCTACCTAACATCTTTGACGAATTGAAGAAGTTTCAAGTAGAAGCCTTTCAAGAGAAACACTTGAAACCGGAACGGTTAGTGGGTATATCAGCATCACTCGTAAAAGATGATTGTGGGTTACTGTGTTTGGGAAACAGAATTTGGGTGCCTCGTTTGGTGGTTTACGTGATCGGGTACTTCATGAAGCTCATCAATCTCGTTTCTCTATTCATCCAGGTACGAATAAGATGTATAAAGATTTGCGACAATTTTACTGGTGGTCGGGAATGAAAAGAAATATTGCTCAGCATGTAGAAGGTTGTACCACTTGTAAGAAAGTAAAGATTGAACATCATAAGCCTTTTGGTCAGTTACAACGTTTGGAAATACCTATGTGGAAATGGGATCAGATTACTACAGATTTCATCACGAAGTTACCAAGGACTCCGAAAGGATTTGATGCCATTTGGGTGATCGTTGACAGGTTGACAAAGTTTGCTCACTTCCTACCAATAAAAGAAACCTATTCGTTAGAAAGACTAGCCAAGTTATATATCGACGAAATAGTAACTCGACATGGAGTTCCAATCTCGATTATTTCTGATCGAGATAGTCGCTTTACTTCAAGGTTCTGGAGAAGTTTTCAAAAAGAAATGGGAACGCAAATAAAGTTAAGTACAGCGTATCATCCTCAAACTGACGGTCAGAGTGAACGAACGATTCAGACTTTAGAAGATATGCTACGTGCCTGCATTGTTGATTTTGGGGGATCATGGGATAAGCATTTGCCGTTGATCGAATTTGCCTACAATAACAGTTATCATTCCAACATACAAGCGACACCGTTTGAAGTTTTGTATGGTAGAAAATGCCGAACACCTCTGTGTTGGAATGAAGTGGGAGAAAAACAATTAGCTGGGCCAGACATAGTTCAGTTGACCGCAGATAAAATTACTCAGATTCAGGAACGATTGAAAGTGGCTCAAGACAGACAGAAAAGTTACGCTGACCGGCGCCGAAAACCGTTAGAATTCCAAGTTGGAGATTTCGTAATGTTAAAAGTCTCACCTTGGAAAGGAGTCATTCGATTTGGGAATCAAGGTAAACTGAGCCCAAGGTACATTGGACCGTTTGCAATTACAGAAAGAATCGATGAAGTAGCCTACAGGTTAGATCTTCCGTCTGAGTTAAGCAGAATCCACAATGCTTTTCATGTTTCAAATTTTCGAAAGTGTTTAGTTACGCCAAATCAAGCAATTTCTCTACCAGATATTCAAGTTGATGAAAAGCTGAATTACGTGGAGGAACCTGAAGCCATTGTTGACAGTAAAGTCAAAGTTTTGCGGAATGGTAAGGAGATCAAGCAAGTAAAAGTTCAGTGGCGACATCTTAAAGGGCAGGATGCTACTTGGGAATCAGAATCAGAAATGAAAACTAAGTACCCGCACCTCTTTGCCTAACCGAATTCCGGGACAAAATTCTTTTAAGGGGGAGATGATGTAATACCCCGGGTAAGTTCGTTAGTTAAATTCCCTTTCCGTTAAATAAAGTTAACATTAAAATTGGAGGTTTAGGGTAAGTTTGGGTTAAATTATAAGTTTAGGGGTGTTTGGTCATTATTGCTTAGTTCAAGCCTTAATTGTAAAATTGGTCTAAAATATATATACCCTAAGATTTCAGATATTTTCATAAACAAAAAATATCCAGATAGTGTGTGTGTGTGTGTGTGTTTGAGACAAGAAGAAGAAGAAGAAGAAGAAAGGTATTTGGCTAGGACTTCAAATTGGTGTACTTGGAAGTGATTTGAGGTATGTTTCCTTTGTGTTTTATGTTTGTAATTAATAGTAGACAGTTTCTATCGGATTAGAATCATCAATTTCATGTCTGGTATTAAAATCTGTCGAATCTGGGTAGTAATAGGGTAAACCGACAGAGGTTTCCGGACACAATTTGATGGTGTCCGGAAGATGTTCTAATGGTGTCCGGACGAGTCCTTTATCCGGTAAGTTTTCCTTTCTATAGTTTCCAGATGAAATTAGATACCGGATGGTGTCCGGATTGCTTGGTGTCCGGATGTTATCCGGATTGTTTATGTTGTCCGGAAAGTGGTGTTGTCCGGATTGTATGTGCTGTCCGGGAAGTTGTGTTGTCCGGATAGTTCTGTAGTATCCGGAAAACTCTAGCTGTTTGGTCACTTATGAGAATTCAGATGCTTTTGAGTATCTGGTGGCTTGTGTTTTGTCGACTCTTGGATAGTTTATGAATGAGGACTGAATATACTGTGGACTCGACTTAAGTTCGGGTTTGGGGGAAACATTTGAGGATTAGAGTTATCTAGAGTTCTTAGCATACTAGCAAGTCTTACATGATTAATTGGTAAGGAGATAATTGTATTTAAATTATTACAGATTCTGTGAATCCTGGGTGAAAGACTGAATCTTTTGGAAAAGGCTTGGAAGCGTTTTAATAAGCAATCAGGTGAGTTTTACTTTAAAATGTTTTCAAACTGGAATACATATATGTGGATTGGATATGTGATAAGTAGTGTAATTATGTGCATATGTATGAAGTATGATATATTGAGGTGTATATTATATTTATACGAGCATTACACTACACATGTGCACGTTGGCCGGGCTTAGGACCGGTGGAGTTGGTTGTACGGAGGGACAACGGAGTTGGCTGCATTTTAGTGCAGCGGAGTAAATTGATTAGTTGGCTCGCAACCAATTAATATGGCCAAGGGAAATGAGACAGGAAAGTACACAATGCATGAGTCATAATTGGTATCCATATTTATGTTACGTATATGGTGTTTGTGTAAACGATTTTAAACTAACAGGGATTTTCTCACTTAGACCGCTAGGTCTAACCCTCATTTTGTTTTAAAATATGTATTCCAAGTCGTGGATCAAGTAAGAGCAAGTAAGAAGGATAATCCGTGACTAGCTTTTGGAAGACTTATGTTTTTGAAGACCATGACGTGTTTGTAGTTATAACTTTGTTATTTAGTAGCAAAAAGTTTGTAATGAAATACTTATTATGGTTGTAAAGACTAAGGGACCGTAAATGTTATATGATGTATATTTGTAATGAAACGTTGTTATGCAATATATGTTATTTGATGTATGTTTGGGAATCGGGTCGTTACACAAACAGGTACGACTCTTCAGTCTTTTGTATGCGTCGTAAGTCCATTGCTAGGAAGCCTAGGAAGAATTGGGACATTTGGGGTTTCTCAGATCGACAAATTTGGTTGACAGGATTATCGATGTCGACAGAACCCAGGAGCACCATCCGAGATTAAGATGATCTCGATGACTTTAGGAGCTTAGCGAAAATCCCTGCGGGGATTACAGTGAGCAAGGCCGGTCAAATTCGACCGAAGATGTGTCCAGAGGGGCACGTCGTGATATACGAGTACCCATTTAAAATAGGGTTCCAATGGCCATATTCGCCTTTAGCTAAGGCGTTTATGTGTGAGTTTGACCTCTCGCCGGGGCAGCTAATGCCCCAGTTCTGGCGTGTTATCCAGGTCATCGAGCGACTTACCTCGAGTTGGGAGTCGCCGATGAACGTGACGGACCTGTTGACGGCTTACCAGGTCAAGAAGGATACATATCGTCGCTACAGCCTGTTTTCGAAACACAAGGGCGATCGTACCTTGGTTCTGAAAACTGCGGTTAACGACCGCAAATGGAAGACCAGGTACGTACTCGTGCGGGTAGTGACGTTGGAACATGGAAGGTGAGTTTTAGCTTTAGTCGAGCGCTATTATTGTATTTGTTTATTTGCTTTTCGTCTAATCTTCTCCCTTATGTATCTTCAGACATCAACTTTGACAAGGTGAAGCTCAACGACGACTCCAAGGCTAAGGTCGAGAAGTTCTTGGAGATCAACACTGACGATCGATCGTTCGTCACACGTCATCTGATAGACGAAGACGACGACTTAGTCTTCTTGAGCGAGAGACGTCCGGAGAGTCGAGAGGAAGAAAAGACATAGGAGGAAGAGGAAAAAGAAGAGGAAGGGGAGAAAGAGGAGGAGGTAGATGTTAATGCCAAAAATCGTCCAAAAGGATAACTTAAGGTTGATTGTGGAATTTAACAACTAAAGAAAGGAATCTTTCGACAAAGCGTCCGAAAAAGACGGAAAACGTAAATGAGACAGAGATTTTGGTGACGCGGGAAAAACCTCAACGAGGAAAAAACCCGCAGACGACTGTAGAAGTCGCCGCTGCACTATGGTCGCCAAACAGGGGCGATATCCTTATGTTTCGTGTGTCAATTGTATAGTGATTACAATACAGATGAAAGGAAATACTTTAAATGTAAAGTAACAGGTGTTTCGAATGTAAAAACAAGTGTATCATGTGGAAAAATAGGTGTATCGTGTGCAAAAACCGTGTGTCGTGCGAGTGAGTCGTGCGTCGTGAGCGATTCTTCGAGAGAGAGAGAGTTCTTTGCTTCAAGAATTCTTGTGAGTTCAGTTGTGCTAAGATGATGTGTGTTGTGATATCAGATGCCCCGAAATGTTGATTGAGCCTTTGCTTTTATAGTCTTCGGGTGCATTGATTGACTTCGTAAATGCCTTGTGTAACAGATGTAACGGACGTCGTCTTTACTGCTGTTAATGGCCTTCGTCGGTTATAGCCGTTGATCATCAATGACATTGATTCCTTCATTAATCACTGAAAATACGTAACAGTAATATTGCACGTTAGACGATCGAGGTCGCGAGATTCCATGCGACGGTCGTGTGGTCTATACGATGTCATGGTCGAGTGTCGTGAGGTGAATAACTTTCGATTTCAACTTTAATCAGGGAATAAAGTACTATGAATTTACCTTGCTATGAAAAAGTGTAATAAATGTTTTCCTTACCTTGGTCGTGGTCGATACTGGTGAAATTTTACCCAAACAGTTTGCCCCCAAAATTTAAAAATAGAATGGCAAATTCAAATTTTAAATTTTGTCAGTCGAATGTCCAGGGTCCTGACACGTGTCGAAAGTTACTCTGGTTGCCTTGGAACTGGATCGATCCAATCCCAACTAAAGAGGAAGTCAAAAAGGGGATAAGATCGTGACGTCATGCTGACGCACCATCATGCTTAGCAGCTGTCAATGCCATGTGTCGATGATCCGTGTAAATATACGAAAGGGCAAGGGCACGTGTCGATCATCAAAGGACTCAACCTGACACGATCCTTTACATAAATAGCGACCCTTGACGGATCCTTTCCTTTTTACGATTTCATAGAGATTTAAGAGAGAGATTCTTACTGATTTCCTCGCTGTTCTTTAGCGATTCTCTTCTAAACCTGCAAGAGTTAGAGTTTTCGAGGATTCATATCGCCTATATAAGGTACAATTTATTCACGCTTTTGTAAGTTTGCTTTAGAGATGTCGACCGAACCTATAAGTTCTATTCGAGAACAAAAGGATCTAGACGACCTTAGAAGTCTAGCAAAAATCCATGCGGGGGTTAAATTAACTAGAGCAGGTCAGACCCGACCAAACGAATGTCCTGAAGGGTATATCGTAATATACGAATACCCTTTTAAGATAGGTTTCGAATGGCCTTATTCGCCTTTAGCCAAGGCTTTCATGACCGAAGTCGATTTAACGCCAAGCCAATTAATGCCCCAATTCTGGCGAGTCGTACAAGTGATTGAGCGCCTTACCGATAAGTGGGAGTCTCCCATGAATGTGCGCGACCTTCTCTTGGCTTATCAAGTCAAGAAGGATGGGTATCATCGTTATAGCCTGTTTTCTAGGTTTAAGGGGGATCGTACCTTGGTCTTAAAGACTGCCGTAAATGACCGTAAGTGGAAGACTATGTACGCGTTTGCGCGCAAGTCGACTCTCAACCTTGAGAGCGGCTGGATTAGGGCCGGCTGGAACATGTCGGGAGAGATTTTTTATTCTTACGTCGCACGTCATATGCTAACCTTCAATTTATTTTTAACCTGTTTTCTGTGTATCGACAGATATTAAATTTGAGGACGTGAAGCCTTACGCCAACTCTCAAGCAAAGGTCGACGCCTTTTTGGAATTTAGCGTTGTCGAGCGATCGTTTTTCACACGACATCTGGTGGACGACGACGACGACGATTTGGTGTATCTAGGGGAGAGTCTGGGAGGGAAACGTGAAGAAGAGGAAGAAGAAGAGGAGACAGAGGAGAAAGAGGAAGAGTCGAGAGAAGGAGAAGAAGAGATGACTGGTAAGTGCATTACTTATTTATATTCGACCTCGATCTTTTATCTTACGTCCATCATGTAATGTTTTCTTTTCATTTTTTTAGGAGAATCTCAAGGAAAGGTGTTGACTGCCAGTGCTAAGAGGGTAGCTCAACTTGAGCTCGCTCGTAAGGGCAAGAAGAAGAGGCAAAAGACCTCGACCACTGGATCTGAGGTTCCAAAAAAACGAGGACGGCGATCCTGAGGGAACCGCCTTCAAAGGCTGATGATTCGTCGAGAGTCGTCGCGCCTGAGAAGGCGAAGGTATCGGTCGCATCGCCTGCGAAGACGAAGAAGTCTTCATATGCGATCGCTGCAATACCTGTCAGTTCGGCGCCACCGACGAATACGGTGAAATCTCCTACTGCCACGTCGACCCCTTCGTCGGCCGACAAGGGTAAAGGAGAGGCGACGGGAGAGGCTAAGGTCACGACGGTCAACTTTACGTTGCCGTCGGACTTTATGGCTGCCAACGTCCTGGACGGGACGGATTTGTTTCCCCATCTGGGGAAGTATCTGCTCCCTTCTTTCAGGGAGCGCTTCGAGGGATTCCCGATCGAGGAGACGGGATCTCATGTTGCCGGACTGGCGTTTCTGGTAAGTTTTTCTTTCAAAACTTGTGTTATATTTTTTTGTTGTTTAACTTTGTCGAACGTCTATTAACGCGTGTCTTGTGTTTTACAGGCGTTCCAGTCCTCCCTTGCCTTACGCGCTGAAACGGAGAAGATAAGGGGTCGGATTTCTTTTGCTCACGAGAGGGGGGATGCGGCGTTGGACAGGGCGAACGCCGCCATGGAGCGTGAAGAGGCTATGTCCAAACGTCTCGACGAGGCTCTGAAAGAGTTAGAAGTCGTCGGACGTGCAAAGGACGAGGCAAACCATCGCCTGATGCAGTCCTTATCCACGATCGCCGACCAAAGGGAAGAGCTGGAGAGGATCAAGGGGTCTTTGGCCGTAAGTGAAAAAGAGTCCGAAGACTCCGAATCTAGGGTGGCAAGTTTGGAGAAAGAGGTGAAGGACCTCAAAGATGAAGCTAAGTCTGTTTTTGCCTTGGGTCGACTCACTGCACGGGCGGCGATCATGAGGCGACACATATCGGGGAAGAATCCCCTTGTCTTGGCATCGGAAGAGCTTGCCTACTACTTGAGCGACGTCGGTTCTGCGAGAGATCTCGACTCCGATGACGAGAAGGAGATCGAGGAGGATGAGGTGGATGAAGGCTCAAAGGGCGAGGCTTCTGGCAAGGATGCGGCCGTCGACCCTTCTTTGCCTTAGAAAAACTTTTTTAATTTCGCTTTTGAATGCTCGACCATCGGTGGTCAAGTTGCTTTAGATGTAATTAAGTATTTCATGAATGAAATTTACCTTTCCGCTGAACTTGTGCATTGTTTCAACCCATATATGTCGCAGACGGTCATAAGATCAATTGTGGGAGAAAATGAACAAAGAAAACGTGCGGCTTAGTCATTCATTGTAATGCAATGTTTTAGAACATAAGTCGTATATATAACAAACGTAGGTACTTGCGACAAAGGCGTTTATTAAAACATAACGACTAACACATGAATCATAAAATTCCAATATTTTACATCGTGTAAGCAAACGTATGTGCATGCGTTCAAAGCATATAATTAGAACATGAGATTTCTCTAAGTTAAAATACTTAGATCGTGGGTCGATCGCATATTTTAAATCGTGTGACGAATCTGAACTCTGCATCCATGCGATCAGATAATCAAGCCATGTAGCAAACCCGATTACTTATGTCATGCGATCCTACGATAAAACAATGTCAGGAGTTGGTCGTTGGCTAACCAACGACCCTCCGATGCTTAAGTCAGTGATCTTTGTGATGAGAATAAAAATTTGTATAAGAGAAAAGGGTTTGGAAGAAATACCTTTTCAAATGTGTTGCATTCCAGCTACGTGGGATGTCTTGATTGTCAAGGGTTTGGAGCCGATAAGCACCTTTACCCACGACTTCGGAGATACGATAAGGACCTTCTCATTTAATGGAAAGTTTACCTGCATTGAGCTCTTGAGTGCTTTGGAAAACTCGACGTAAGACATAATCGCCTTCTTGAAAGACTTTAGCTTTCACATTCTTTTTGAAATGTCGTTCGCTCGCTTGCTTTTGTGACGCCATTCTAACCAATGCTAATTCTCTTAGCTCTTCAAGGGCGTCAAGGTCATAACTTAAGTCAACCAGGTTGTGGTCGACGGAAGTATGCCTCGAGGTTGGAAGTTGGATCTCGACCGGCAAGACTGCTTCACAGCCATAGACTAAGAAGAAAGGGGTTTGTCCTGTGGACGTGCGCGGTATCATGCAATTCGCCCACAGGACCGATGGGAGTTCTTCGACTCACTTTCCCTTTGCAGCTTTTAACCTCTTCTTGATCGAAGCAATGATGGTCTTATTGCTCGACTCAGCAAGTCCGTTTGCTTGGGGATACCTGGGGGTCGAGGTCGTCAGCTTGATGTTACGATCTTCACAGAACTGTAGAGTCCTGTTACTTATGAACTGGGATCTATTGTCACAGACAATTTCGGATGGAATCCCAAACCTGCATATGATGTTAGTCTAGATAAAAGAGACGACTTCCTTGTCCCGAACTTGGGAAAAAGCAGCCTCTTCTACCCACTTAGAAAAATAATCCGTAAGTACAAGGAGGAATACATTCTGCCCTGGAGCAGGTGGCAGCTTGCCGACAATATCCATTCTCCATCTCATGAAGGGCCATGGGATAAGTGTCGGGTGTAAAGGTTCAGAAGGTTTGTGGGAAGTACCTGAATGTCGTTGACAGGGATCACAGTTCTGAACATACTTGATGGCGTCCCGTCGCAGGGTTGGCCAAAAATAGCCTTGTCGAGAGATATGATTGGCCAGACTGGGACCTCCTGAGTGATTGCCACACTCTCCATCGTGCATCTTGTTAATGCCAAAAATCGCACAAAAGTACAACTTAAGGTCGATGTGGACATTTAACAACTAAAGAAATGCATCTCAAGCCAAATAACACGATCGCGAGGAAAAAGTAAAAGAGACAAGAGATTTGGTGACGCGAAAAACCCTAAAACGAGGGAAAAAACCGCGGCCGACTCTGTGAGAGTCGACAGTGAACTATGGTCGCCAATAAGGGGCGACAGTCCTTGAGTTACAGGCGATTTGTGTAAAATAAGTTACAATTATAGAAAAAGTAAACTTAATTGTGCGTAAAAGTCGTGTGTCGTGCGTAAAACGTGCGAAATAAGCTGTCGTCGTCTGGTCTGAACTATCGTCGTCTGGTCTGAACTATCATCGTCGAGTGGTTCGAACTGTCATCGTGCGATACTTGCGTCTTCGAATGCTTTGCTATTTGAGAGAAAAATATAGAAGTAAGTGTAAGTAGCCTTGTGTCTCCCTTTGCTTGAAGGTGGAGCAGCCTTTATATAGCTTTCGCCGGTCTTTAAATGGGCTTTAATGGTTGGTCTTGTAACCGCTGTCGACATTAAATGTACTTTGATGATTGGCTTTGTAACCGTTGTCGAGTCTTTAATGTCATTGATGATTCGTCCGTTACTGGTCGTTGTACCATAAATGTCTGTAGACCTGCATTAATGAATAAAAGAAACGGCTGTTGACCATGAATGGTTAGCGTTATCGCAAGACCGTCTTAAGTTCAGGACGTCGATCTTATGGGGCATGCGACCGTAGCCAAAATACAGGACTATGTACATGGTTGCAAATGTCTTTTAAGACCTTACCTTAATATGAGAATGGTCTTATGGAAATGTCGTAAGACCATTTGGTCGTAAGACCAAGATGACGATGTCATAGGACTAGGTCATAAGACTAGGATGTCAGGATGATGCTGGCGCAGGACCAGAGAGATATAAGACCGATGATAAGAGACTGTCGACGTAAGACCGACGAGTCGTAACTGGTGGCACGTAACTGGCGACGTAAGACTAGTGACGTAAGACTAACGTCGTGAGACTAGCGATGTGCGACGTGCGACACGTGACGTGCGATCATTAGATGTAAGATGATTATTGACCCAAAAAGGCTTTTAATAACCAATTATCGTGTGTCGGGGGTATGGCAATAATGGGTATTACCTTTGTCGGTCGAGGGTAGATATCTTTTGGTCATGTCGAGGGAATTTCCTAAGTCGGTCGAGGGTGTGATTTTAAACCCAAACAGTTAGCCCCCCGAGATTTGAATTTCAAAGCCATTTGAATTTCAGATCTCGTACCAAAGTAAAATGTGTTTCTACGGAGACGTGTTACTTTTGCTAAGAAAATCGACTTGGTTAGCTAAAATCGTGAGTCCAGTCGATGGTGTTAAGTAAGTTGCGACGATCGAAAGATGATTTTTAATGCGCAAGATACTTGTGGTATTCATCCACTAATGTGAAGGATGAAAAATTTAACGACGATCGTGAGACGATCTTAAAATATAAGGAACTGATGATGATCGTAGGACGATCTTTATCAAACTGATACATATAGATCGGGAGTCAATCGTAAGACGATCGGGCCGAAATAAAGTTTGGCGATGATCGTAGACTGATCGAACTAAGGAAAAATTTATGAATCTTGCGATTCAGTCATTAAAGACTTATGTTCTGGCGTTCCGAGCTGATACGGCCGTTATAGACTTGTGATCTGGCATTCAGAGTCGATGTAGTCCATAGCCGACGTGGTCCTGGCGTTCACAGCCGATACGGTCGTTAGAGACATATGTTCAGGCGTTCAGAGCCGATACGGTCGTTAGAGACCTATGATCTGGCGTTCAGAGTCGATACGGTCGTTAGAGACCTATGATCTGGCGTTCCGAGCCGATACGGTCGTTAGAGACCTATGTTCTGGCGTTCAGAGCCGATACGGTCGTTAGAGACCTATGATCTGGCGTTTACAGCCGATACGGTCGTTATAGACCAACGTTCTGGCGTTCAGAGCTGATATGGTCGTTAGAGACCTATGATCTGGCGTTCCGAGCCAATACGGTCGTTAGAGACCTATGTTACGTTGTGTAAGTTTTGCTTTAGCGATAATCGGTAAAAGTTTTACCTTTCTATTGAACCTGAGTATTATTTCGACTCCTACATGTCATGGACAGATGTAATATCAACTGTCAAAATTCATTAAGTACAAAATGAACAAGAAGTCGTGCGACTTGGGCATCCATTGTAATATAACGATTAGAACGTAAGTCATAAGACTTCGTATTTTTGAATCGTATAAGCAAACATAAGCGCATGCGATCAAAGCATTCATTCAGAATATGAAATTTTTCTAAGTTAAAGAACTTAGATTATGGGGTCGCTAGACCTTACGATCGTGTGATTTGATCATACGATGAACTTGAATCATGTGTCCCTGTAGTTATACAATCGAGTCGTCTAATAAAACTGATTGTTTATATCGTGCGATTTTACTGAAGTCGTATGATAGACTTAGTAACTTATGTCGTACGATCCTGCGATAAAGCAATGTCAGAGGTCGGTCGTTGGCTAGCCAACGACCCTCCGATGCTTAAGTCAGTAATTGTCGTGATGAATAAAAAATCGTATGAAAGAAGGAAAAGGACTTAGAAGAAATACCTTTTCAGATGCGTTGCATTCAGCTGCGTGGGATATCTCGACCGTCGAGGGTTTGGAGCCGATAGGCACCTTTACCCACGACTTCTGAGATACGATAAGGACCTTCCCACTTGGTGAAAAGCTTTCCCTGCATTATGCTCTTGAGTGCTTTGGAACACTCGTCAGAGGACGTAGTCGGCTTCTTAAAAGACTCTTGCTTGTGATTATACGGTTAATCTTGCGACTTGCCTTTATTGGCAATCATGAGATTAAAATGTGCGAGTCGCACTTATTGGCGACTTTTGCATTTTGACATGCGTCTTACCATGACTGGTGATTGTGAGATTCAATGTACAATTCATCTTTATTGACGACAATGCATAGGTCATGACTAGCGATCATGAGATTTCAACGTGCGAGTCGCTTTTATTAGCGACTTGAGAATTTTTAACCTGTGTTTGCCATGACTGGCGTTCATAAGATTTAGGATGTGAGTTGTCATTTATCGACGATTATAAGTTACGACTAGCAATCATAAGATTTAAAATGTAAGTCGTCATTTATCGACAACTATAAATCGTAACCTGCATTTGCCATCACTAGCGATCATAAGAAAAAATGCGAGTCATCTTTTACTGATGACTATAAATTGCAACCTGCGTTTTTAAGTCATAGAGACTTTGGTTTCTCACGATGTAAATCGTAAAACCTGTACTTAAGTCGTAGAGACTTTTTATTTCTCACGACGTAAGTCGTAAGACCTGTATTCATATGATCTTGCGAGCCTGCAATGTAAAATCGGGGGTGGTCGTTGGTTTTGACCAATGATCTTTTGATGCTTGAATCAACGATCATATATTAAATCAAAATAATTAACGAGGAGAATATACTTAGAGTATATATATATAGAGTTGTTCTAAATGGGACGTCACAGTTACCGTAACATGGAGTCGATAAGCGCCTTTTTCTGAGGACTTTTGAAATCAAAATATGGTATTTCCCATTTTGTGACGAGTGTTCCGAGCCCCCGAGCCCTTCGGATGATGCGATACATGCGATACGTTGACTGAGCATTTTTTTTATCAGTGTCTTCCAACTCCGCTTGGATCTTCGTCGTGTGGTCAAGACTCGAAGTCGACAAATAGAAAACGAAGATCTACATAAGAGGAAACGTTAGTAATACGATGTTTATTTCGAAGGAAATCGGATGATGCGATATATATCGCTAGTTTGTTTTTCCATCTTCGGGCCGTATTCAATTCTGATTGAAGTTGAATCACGGGATCTTGATAATTTGCCATATACCTGTGAATAGCAAAAACTTTACAAGATCGTTAGAGCGATATATGCGTTGGCTTGAAATTTTCTCTAGATGGGGTCCTACGGATGGCGCCAAACTGTTAATGCCAAAAATCGCACAAAAGTACAACTTAAGGTGGATGTGGACATTTAACAACTAAAGAAATGCATCTCAAGCCAAATAACACGATCGCGAGGAAAAAGTAAAAGAGACAAGAGATTTGGTGACGCGGAAAACCCCAAAACGAGGGAAAAAACCGCGGCCGACTCTGTGAGAGTCGACAGTGCACTATGGTCGCCAATAAGGGGCGACAGTCCTTGAGTTACAGGCGATTTGTGTAAAATAAGTTACAATTATAGAAAAAGTAAACTTAATTGTGCGTAAAAGTCGCGTGTCGTGCGTAAAACGTGCGAAATAAGCTGTCGTCGTCTGGTCTGAACTATCGTCGTCGAGTGGTTCGAACTGTCGTCATGCGATACTTGCGTCTTCGAATGCTTTGCTATTTGAGAGAAAAATATAGAAGTAAGTGTAAGTAGCCTTGTGTCTCCCTTTGCTTGAAGGTGGAGCAGCCTTTATATAGCTTTCGCCGGTCTTTAAATGGGCTTTAATGGTTGGTCTTGTAACCGCTGTCGACATTAAATGTACTTTGATGATTGGCTTTGTAACCGCTGTCGAATCTTTAATGTCATTGATGATTCGTTCGTTACTGGTCATTGTACCATAAATGTCTGTAGACATGCATTAATGAATAAAAGAAACGACTGTTGACCATGAATGGTTAGCGTTATCGCAAGACCGTCTTAAGTTCAGGACGTCGGTCTTATGGGGCATGCGATCGTAGCCAAAATACAGGACCATGTACATGGTTGCAAATGTCTTTTAAGACCTTACCTTAATATGAGAATGGTCTTATGGAAATGTCGTAAGACCATTTGGTCGTAAGACCAAGATGACGATGTCATAGGACTAGGTCGTAAGACCAGGATGTCAGGACGATGCTGGCGCAGGACCAGAGCGATATAAGACCGATGATAAGAGACTGTCGACGTAAGACCGACGTGTAATAACCAGGTATGTTATTGGTCTAATTAAATCTTTATTATTATGGTTTAAGTAGTTTTATAAGTTAAGGGGTAAGCTTTAATTTTTATTTGGAAGTTTGGGGGTAAGTTTTGCCAAATAGGATAAGTCTAGGGTTTGCTTGGTCACTTTAGCCAAACCCAACCTCACCACCGCTTCATTTGTGTTAGGAGGGGGTGAGGTGTCTTATTGTGATACAATTAGTTTCATAAGTGCTTGTGTGTGTGTGTTTATTCGGCAAAGAGAGAGAGAGAGAGAGGAGAAAAGAGAGTAATTAGAAGAAAGATCAAGAAGAAGAAGTAATTTCTATATTACTACAGCTGGGTTTTTAGGATTCACATCAAGAAAACAAAGGTAATAATCCATATGAATTCTCTCTTTTATGTTTATAAGTTGATAAAATAAGTATGTAGATGGGATTTGGTAATTTTAGAAAGATACGATAATTTTGGGTCTGGAATAGTGTTCCAATGGTAGTGTAAAACATATCTACAAAATATCATAAAGATTCATAGGTTAAATCTGCTAAAATCTGGGTTTAGGACGAACGTAGTTAACTGAGACATTCATCGAAGTCACAATAGACGACTGCGACATTCATCGAAGTCGCAATGGACGGCTGCGACATTCAACGAGGTCGCAATAGTTGGTTGCGACTTGGTCTTGAAGTCGCAATGGTCGTTTGCGACTTGGCTTGGAATCACAGTAGTTGATTGCGATTTGGGTTTGGAATCGCAGTAGTTGATTGCGACTTAGGATTGAAGTCGCAATAGTGGGTTGCGATTTCGGGGTGAAGTCGCAGTAGGAGGTTGCGACTTGGTACTGTTCATTGCGATTTTTAATATATTTTAATGGGTTGCGACTTTAGTCGAGGATTTCATGAGTTTAGTTTTAAAAAGAAATACTTGGTAATTTGTGTGATTTCAGACTCTGTGAAGGATCAACATACGTGATATTAACTTGGGAAGGCTTTTTGGTGATAAAACAAATCAGGTGAGTTTTACTTTAAAAAGTATTTTACTGGAATGCATTATGTGAATAACGAATGTTTGATAAAGTGTATGAATATGTCATACGTGGGTGATTATAATATATTGAGATATTATAATTACGTGAGTATTATAGGAAAATATAATACGTGGCCGGGCTTTGGACCGGTGTGATAAATTGGCTCGCAACCAATTGATATTGGCCATTGGTGGAGGGACAAGGTGGAATGAGACAGGTATGATACATAAATACTAGCTGGTATTAACTTACGTGTGATGTATGTGTATTTATATAAAGAGTGTTTTATATAAATGAATTTTTAATAAATTACAAATGTCAGGGATTTACTCACTAGACCCTTAGGTCTAACCCTCATTTTCTGTTTTAAAAATTATGTATTCCAGGTGGTGGCTCCAGTAAGAACCAATAATTAGAGTACTTGTTGGCAAGCTTTTGAGTAGATGATCATCATAATACTATGGATGCTTTTGTACTTATGACTTTATTGTTATTACTATGTAACTCAAAGTGGATTAAGTTGTACTGAATTTTCTTTATGTTCAGACTTTAGTTGGGACCAAATGTGAAATATGAAGTACTTTGTTGAAAACATGTTATGGATTATATGTTGTGTGTATGTTCGGATTGTGGGTTGTTACAGATGGTATCAGAGCCCTAGTTTAAGGGATTTAGGTATTAGTATCTGAACCTAGACTTAAACTGCATGTGAAGTAGGATGTCCCTAGTATTTTAGAACCTGGTGATGCTAAGTATAAAAGGTAGAAGGAACATCATGTAAGGTAATTTCAAATTACACCAGGCCAGTGTAATTATGATCTTACAGGTGCATGCTGGAACTGGAATACCTTGTTATATGGGGTATGTGCTTATGTGTATATTAACTTTGTTTAAATCTACAGAATGGCAAGTGGCACTAGACAAAGGAATCAAAGAGGAGGAAGGAATTCGGGTGGAGAGAATCCACCAATAGGAACAGGGGGAAGAGGAGGAGATCGTGGTAGAGGCAGAAACGGAAGGGGAACTGGGGGCCGAACTAGAAGTAGAACACAACAGCATGGTACAGAGTTTGTTACACGGGATGACTTGACTGCGGAAATGGGGAGATTACAGGATAGCATACAAGCTATGTTTGAACATAATCGTCATAATGAAACTGAAAGACCAAGTCCGGAACACGAAGTTGAAATACCACTTACCTCCACGGTCTTACCGATAATGAAAAGGTGTGACTACAAAATGTTTCTTAGTTGCAAGCCCCCTATATATTCAGGAGATCGGGATCCGGTAAAAGCAATGAGATGGCTAAAAGAAATAAAGGCCATCTTCAAGACATGTAAATGTGCTGAACAAGATAAAGTACTTTATGGAACTGCAATGCTAAAAGGTGATGCTCTGTATTGGTGGGAGGCTCATACAGAATCGAGAGGAGCGGATGTATATACTACTTTTTCATGGGAGGAATTCGTGTTAGCTTTCACAACACACTTCTGTCCACAAGCTGCTGTCAGACAATTGGAAGAAGAATTTATGAATTTACAGCAAGGGAATTTGTCAGTCAGAGATTATACTGCTCGATTTTTAGAAAAATCTCGATTTGCAGGATATTATGTTGCTACAGAAAAGATGAAAATGGATAGATTTATCTATGGGTTAAATTCAGAAGTTCGAAGACTGGTGACTGTAACAAGGCCAGATACGTTTACAGCTGCAGTGGATGCTGCAGAAAATGTCGAACGAGACAATAAAAGGGATGCCGGTGATAAGAGCTTGGGGAAAAGGAAATGGGAAGGACCACCACAGGATCCAAAGAAATCTAGATTCCAGAGGTTTGATAACCGTTCGTCGTTCCGACCAGCGGAAAGACCATGTCCGAGATGTAATCGCTACCATCAGGGAAATTGTCAAGTGGAATCTCGGGTTTGTTTTAAGTGTGGGAAAACCGGTCATGTTGTTAAAGATTGTCGATCAACGCGGTTTTGCTTTTTGTGTAATTCTCCGGATCACCTTCAATCAGACTGTCCACGAGGTAGAATACAACAAGGAGGTACATCCGGGAAACCAGCCATTACTAGACCAGTAGTCCCAAGAATAGAACCGCCAAAAACGAGGGGCCGTACATTCCAAATGACAGCTAAAGAGGCGGAGGAAACTCCAGATGTGGTCACAGGTACATTTTTCATAAACTCCACGCGTGCTAAGGTGTTATTTGATTCCGGTGCAAACCGATCTTTTGTATCTCCCTCCTTTGCTGCTCACATGCATTTAGAGCCTAAAATGTTAAAACATGCTTTACTAGTAGACACGGCAAATGATAACCAAGTGGCAGTTAAAGAGGTTTTTGATTGTTGCATGATAAACATAGAGGGGTGTGGAGTACCGATACAACTATTCCCAATAGAATTGATCGAATTTGATGTGGTAGTAGGAATGGATTGGTTAGCAAAAAATCGGGCTAACATAGTTTGCGATAAGAAAATAATCAACGTTGTTTTACCTGATAAGAGGGCAGTAGTGATCTATGGTGATCGTGAGAATCATCAGTCCAATCTTATATCTATGGTAAAAGCCCGTAAATGTGTCAATAAGGGTTGTTCTAGTTATCTAGCTTATGTGATAGATAGTAGACCTGAAAAGATTAAGCTGGAAGATATTTCCATTGTTAGTGAATACCCAGAAGTTTTTCCTGAAGACTTGAATATTCTTCCTTCTGTTAGGCAAGTAGAATTTGGTATAGACCTGGTACCTGGAGCCACTCCAATCGCTCATGCACCATACAGACTAGCACCACCCGAAATGAAAGAAATGATGGCACAGCTTCAAGATTTATCTGATAAGGGCTTCATCAGACCCAGCTCTTCGCCGTGGGGTGCACCAGTTTTGTTTGTAAAGAAGAAAGACGGTTCAATGAGAATGTGTATTGACTACCGGGAGCTGAACAAGCGTACGATTAAGAACAAGTATCCACTTCCAAGAATTGACGACCTCTTCGATCAATTAGTTGGAGCTTGTTACTTCTCCAAGATTGATCTCAGATCTGGCTACCATCAGTTGAAGGCTAAAGAAGAAGATGTTCTAAAGACTGCTTTTTGCACGAGGTACGACCACTACGAATTTTTGGTAATGCCTTTCGGATTGACGAAAGCTCCGGCCGCTTTTATGGATCTAATGAATCGGGTATGTAAACCTTATCTCGATAAATTTGTCATTGTGTTTATCGATGATATACTTATTTATTCCCGATCCAAAGAGGATCATGCGCAACATCTTCGTTTGATTTTGGAGTTATTGAAGAAAGAAAAGTTTTACGCTAAGTTCTCTAAATGTGAATTCTGGTTGCGGGAAGTTCAGTTTTTGGGTCATGTAGTTTCAGAAAAGGGTATACAAGTTGATCCAGCGAAAGTGGAAGCAATTGAAAGATGGGAACCGCCGAAGACGGCAACCGAAGTACGTAGTTTTCTGGGTCTAGCTGGATATTATCGGAAATTTATAAAAGACTTTTCTCGAATCGCGACGCCATTGACTAAGCTAACTAGGAAGAATCTAAAGTTTGAATGGAAAGCAGAACAAGATGAGGCATTCAGAATATTGAAGGAGAAATTCTGTAGCGCGCCGATATTAGCATTGCCAGAAGGTTCCGACGATTTTGTGGTCTACAGTGATGCTTCTAAGCTGGGATTGGGATGTGTACTTATGCAACGTGGAAAGGTGATTGCCTATGCTTCTCGTCAATTAAAGTACCATGAAAGACAATATCCTACTCATGATATGGAGCTTGCAGCAGTTGTCTTCGCATTAAAAATTTGGAGACATTATCTTTATGGTTCCAAATGTCAAATCTTCACGGACCATAAGAGTCTCCAACATCTTTTTAATCAGAAGGAACTGAATATGAGGCAAAGAAGGTGGTTAGAATTAGTGAATGATTATGATTGTGAAATCCTTTATCACCCAGGGAAAGCGAACGTGGTGGCAGATGCGCTAAGTCGTCAAGAAAGGAGTGGAACGATAAAAGCAATATCACTACGAGCTGAACTTCTTCCAAATATTTTTGACGAATTACTAAAGTGCCAAATAGATGCTTATCAAGAAGAAGGTTTGAAATCTGAGCGGTTAGTGGGAATATCAGCATTGCTTGGGAAAGACGACCGTGGGTTATTGTGTATGGGAAACAGAATTTGGGTACCTCGTTTGGGTGGATTACGTGATCGTGTGCTACAAGAAGCTCATCAATCTCGATTTTCTATTCATCCAGGTACGAATAAAATGTATAGAGATTTGAAACAATTCTATTGGTGGCCGGGAATGAAGAGAAGTGTTGCTAAGTATGTAGAAGATTGTACTACCTGCAAGAAAGTAAAGATTGAGCATCAGAAGCCGTTTGGTCAGTTACAACGACTAGATATACCAATGTGGAAATGGGATCAGATCACTACTGATTTTATTACCAAGTTGCCTAGAACTTCAAAGGGATTCAATTCTATTTGGGTGATTGTGGATAGATTGACGAAGTCTGCTCATTTCTTACCGATAAAAGAAACTGATTTCTTGGAACGTTTAGCTAAATTGTACATTAATGAAATAGTAACTCGACATGGAGTTCCAATCTCGATTATTTCCGATCGAGATAGTCGTTTTACTTCTAGATTTTGGAGAAGTTTTCAAAAGGAGATGGGAACGCAAATAAAGATGAGTACAGCATATCATCCACAGACTGCCGGGCAGAGTGAAAGAACAATCCAGACTTTAGAAGATATGATTCGGGCTTGTATAGTTGATTTTGGGGGATCGTGGGATAAACATCTGCTTTGATAGAATTCGCCTACAACAACAGTTATCATTCTAGCATTCAGGCGGCACCGTTTGAAGTATTGTATGGTAGAAAATGCCGAACGCCTTTGTGTTGGAATGAAGTAGGGGAGAAACAATTAGCAGGGCCAGAAATAGTACAGTTAACAGCGGATAAGATTACTCAGATTCGGGATAGATTGAAAACAGCTCAAGACAGACAGAAAAGCTATGCTGATCGACGTCGGAAACCGTTAGAGTTTCAGGTTGGGGATTTTGTAATGTTGAAAGTATCACCCTGGAAAGGAGTCATACATTTTGGGAAACAAGGTAAACTCAATCCGCGGTATATTGGGCCATTTGAAATTACGGAAAGGATCGGTGAAGTAGCGTACAGATTGGATCTTCCGTCGGAATTGAGCAGGATTCACAACGCGTTTCATGTATCGAATTTTCGTAAATGTTTAGTTACACCAGACCAGGCAGTCTCTCTACCAGATATTCAGGTTGATGAAAAGTTAAACTATGTGATGGAACCGGAAGCCATAGTTGATCACAAGGTCAAAGTATTAAGGAATAAAGAGATCAGACAGGTAAAGGTTCAGTGGAAACATCATAGAGGTCAGGATGCGACGTGGGAGATGAGAACCAAATACCCTCATCTGTTCTCTTAACTGAATTCCGGGACGGAATTCTTTTAAGGGGGAGATGTTGTAATAACCAGGTATGTTATTGGTCTAATTAAATCTTTATTATTATGGTTTAAGTAGTTTTATAAGTTAAGGGGTAAGCTTTAATTTTTATTTGGAAGTTTGGGGGTAAGTTTTGCCAAATAGGATAAGTCTAGGGTTTGCTTGGTCACTTTAGCCAAACCCAACCTCACCACTGCTTCATTTGTGTTAGGAGGGGGTGAGGTGTCTTATTGTGATACAATTAGTTTCATAAGTGCTTGTGTGTGTGTGTTTATTCGGCAAAGAGAGAGAGAGGAGAAAAGAGAGTAATTAGAAGAAAGATCAAGAAGAAGAAGTAATTTCTATATTACTACAGCTGGGTTTTTAGGATTCACATCAAGAAAACAAAGGTAATAATCCATATGAATTCTCTCTTTTATGTTTATAAGTTGATAAAATAAGTATGTAGATGGGATTTGGTAATTTTAGAAAGATACGATAATTTTGGGTCTGGAATAGTGTTCCAATGGTAGTGTAAAACATATCTGCAAAATATCATAAAGATTCATAGGTTAAATCTGCTAAAATATGGGTTTAGGACGAACGTAGTTAACTGAGACATTCATCGAAGTCGCAATAGACGACTGCGACATTCATCGAAGTCGCAATGGACGGCTGCGACATTCAACGAGGTCGCAATAGTTGGTTGCGACTTGGTCTTGAAGTCGCAATGGTCGTTTGCGACTTGGCTTGGAATCACAGTAGTTGATTGCGATTTGGGTTTGGAATCGCAGTAGTTGATTGCGACTTAGGATTGAAGTCGCAATAGTGGGTTGCGATTTCGGGGTGAAGTCGCAGTAGGAGGTTGCGACTTGGTACTGTTCATTGCGATTTTTAATATATTTTAATGGGTTGCGACTTTAGTCGAGGATTTCATGAGTTTAGTTTTAAAAAGAAATAGTTGGTAATTTGTGTGATTTCAGACTCTGTGAAGGATCAACATACGTGATATTAACTTGGGAAGGCTTTTTGGTGATAAAACAAATCAGGTGAGTTTTACTTTAAAAAGTATTTTACTGGAATGCATTATGTGAATAACGAATGTTTGATAAAGTGTATGAATATGTCATACGTGGGTGATTATAATATATTGAGATATTATAATTACGTGAGTATTATATGAAAATATAATACGTGGCCGGGCTTTGGACCAGTGTGATAAATTGGCTCACAACCAATTGATATTGGCCATTGGTGGAGGGACAAGGTGGAATGAGACAGGTATGATACATAAATACTAGCTGGTATTAACTTACGTGTGATGTATGTGTATTTATATAAAGAGTGTTTTATATAAATGAATTTTTAATAAATTACAAATGTCAGGGATTTACTCACTAGTCCCTTAGGTCTAACCCTCATTTTCTGTTTTAAAAATTATGTATTCCAGGTGGTGGCTCCAGTAAGAACCAATAATTAGAGTACTTGTTGGCAAGCTTTTGAGAAGATGATCATCATAATACTATGGATGCTTTTGTACTTATGACTTTATTGTTATTACTATGTAACTCAAAGTGGATTAAGTTGTACTGAATTTTCTTTATGTTCAGACTTTAGTTGGGACCAAATGTGAAATATGAAGTACTTTGTTGAAAACATGTTATGGATTATATGTTGTGTGTATGTTCGGATTGTGGGTTGTTACAGATGGTATCAGAGCCCTAGTTTAAGGGATTTAGGTATTAGTATCTGTACCTAGACTTAAACTGCATGTGAAGTAGGATGTCCCTAGTATTTTAGAACCTGGTGATGCTAAGTATAAAAGGTAGAAGGAACATCATGTAAGGTAATTTCAAATTACACCAGGCCAGTGTAATTATGATCTTACAGGTGCATGCTGGAACTGGAATACCTTGTTATATGGGGTATGTGCTTATGTGTATATTAACTTTGTTTAAATCTACAGAATGGCAAGTGGCACTAGACAAAGGAATCAAAGAGGAGGAAGGAATTCGGGTGGAGAGAATCCACCAATAGGAACAGGGGGAAGAGGAGGAGATCGTGGTAGAGGCAGAAACGGAAGGGGAACTGGGGGCCGAACTAGAAGTAGAACACAACAGCATGGTACAGAGTTTGTTACACGGGATGACTTGACTGCGGAAATGGGGAGATTACAGGATAGCATACAAGCTATGTTTGAACATAATCGTCATAATGAAACTGAAAGACCAAGTCCGGAACACGAAGTTGAAATACCACTTACCTCCACGGTCTTACCGATAATGAAAAGGTGTGACTACAAAATGTTTCTTAGTTGCAAGCCCCCTACATATTCAGGAGATCGGGATCCGGTAAAAGAAATGAGATGGCTAAAAGAAATAAAGGCCATCTTCAAGCCATGTAAATGTGCTGAACAAGATAAAGTACTTTATGGAACTGCAATGCTAAAAGGTGATGCTCTGTATTGGTGGGAGGCTCATACAGAATCGAGAGGAGCGGATGTATATACTACTTTTTCATGGGAGGAATTCGTGTTAGCTTTCACAACACACTTCTGTCCACAAGCTGCTGTCAGACAATTGGAAGAAGAATTTATGAATTTACAGCAAGGGAATTTGTCAGTCAGAGATTATACTGCTCGATTTTTAGAAAAATCTCGATTTGCAGGATATTATGTTGCTACAGAAAAGATGAAAATGGATAGATTTATCTATGGGTTAAATTCAGAAGTTCGAAGACTGGTGACTGCAACAAGGCCAGATACGTTTACAGCTGCAGTGGATGCTGCAGAAAATGTCGAACGAGACAATAAAAGGGATGCCGGTGATAAGAGCTTGGGGAAAAGGAAATGGGAAGGACCACCACAGGATCCAAAGAAATCTAGATTCCAGAGGTTTGATAACCGTTCGTCGTTTCGACCAGCGGAAAGACCATGTCCGAGATGTAATCGCTACCATCAGGGAAATTGTCAAGTGGAATCTCGGGTTTGTTTTAAGTGTGGGAAAACCGGTCATGTTGTTAAAGATTGTCGATCAACGCGGTTTTGCTTTTTGTGTAATTCTCCGGATCACCTTCAATCAGACTGTCCACGAGGTAGAATACAACAAGGAGGTACATCCGGGAAACCAGCCATTACTAGACCAGTAGTCCCAAGAATAGAACCGCCAAAAACGAGGGGCCGTACATTCCAAATGACAGCTAAAGAGGCGGAGGAAACTCCAGATGTGGTCACAGGTACATTTTTCATAAACTCCACGCGTGCTAAGGTGTTATTTGATTCCGGTGCAAACCGATCTTTTGTATCTCCCTCCTTTGCTGCTCACATGCATTTAGAGCCTAAAATGTTAAAACATGCTTTACTAGTAGACACGGCAAATGATAACCAAGTGGCAGTTAAAGAGGTTTTTGATTGTTGCATGATAAACATAGAGGGGTGTGGAGTACCGATACAACTATTCCCAATAGAATTGATCGAATTTGATGTGGTAGTAGGAATGGATTGGTTAGCAAAAAATCGGGCTAACATAGTTTGCGATAAGAAAATAATCAACGTTGTTTTACCTGATAAGAGGGCAGTAGTGATCTATGGTGATCGTGAGAATCATCAGTCCAATCTTATATCTATGGTAAAAGCCCGTAAATGTGTCAATAAGGGTTGTTCTAGTTATCTAGCTTATGTGATAGATAGTAGACCTGAAAAGATTAAGCTTGTTGGTTCCCAGATTCACGTCGTATCACGATAATGGTAGTTAAATAGACAGCGGAAGCATTTAAATATAAAGCCATTAAAGTGAGTGATTGTATGAGACGGTATGTAAACTGTGATATCAAATATAGAACAGGAATATGATAACAAGATCAAATAAGAAACGCTGCTCGTATATTGATAAAGATAACACCAAGAACAAGATCAATGGTGTATCAAGAAATCACAGAGACAATATCGTACGGGATAGTGCTATGAGGATATGACAGTGTGCTTTTACAATTGTGGAAAACTATTCTTCCAAAAGCTTACAATTGTTTGTTCCACTACCTCGCTATATATAGCCTCATAAAGTGTAGACAGTGTACTATCGTACCCTGGAATGACATGTGGAAAGTGTGTCTCCAATCTTTAGGGCATATGTGGAAAGGTGTGGACACGTATCTGACACTTCGGATTTCTATGAGGCTTGGGCATAACAGAGGTCTTCACTTCAACAGAGCGTGTAATGACAGAACTCTGTTGGTCTTCGAGTATGAACAGTTCTTCTGTTGATCTTCTGCCAGAGCTCTGTTGAGCTCCGTTGGTTTCACCAGAACTCTGTTGAGTTCTGTTGGTCTTCTTTGTTGGTCTTCTAAGTCTTCTGCTTTATCTCTGTAGGTCTTCTGGCTTGGTTTTATTTTCAATACTTTCATTTTACAGATACTTGGAGCTAACAAAGCTGGAAGATATTTCCATTGTTAGTGAATACCCAGAAGTTTTTCCTGAAGACTTGAATAGTCTTCCTTCTGTTAGGCAAGTAGAATTTGGTATAGACCTGGTACCTGGAGCCACTCCAATCGCTCGTGCACCATACAGACTAGCACCTCCCGAAATGAAAGAAATGATGGCACAGCTTCAAGATTTATCTGATAAGGGCTTCATCAGACCCAGCTCTTCGCCGTGGGGTGCACCAGTTTTGTTTGTAAAGAAGAAAGACGGTTCAATGAGAATGTGTATTGACTACCGGGAGATGAACAAGCGTACGATTAAGAACAAGTATCCACTTCCAAGAATTGACGACCTCTTCGATCAATTAGTTGGAGCTTGTTACTTCTCCAAGATTGATCTCAGATCTGGCTACCATCAGTTGAAGGTTAAAGAAGAAGATGTTCTAAAGACTGCTTTTCGCACGAGGTACGACCACTACGAATTTTTGGTAATGCCTTTCGGATTGACGAACGCTCCGGCCGCTTTTATGGATCTAATGAATCGGGTATGTAAACCTTATCTCGATAAATTTGTCATTGTGTTTATCGATGATATACTTATTTATTCCCGATCCAAAGAGGATCATGCGCAACATCTTCGTTTGATTTTGGAGTTATTGAAGAAAGAAAAGTTTTACGCTAAGTTCTCTAAATGTGAATTCTGGTTGCGGGAAGTTCAGTTTTTGGGTCATGTAGTTTCAGAAAAGGGTATACAAGTTGATCCAGCGAAAGTGGAAGCAATTGAAAGATGGGAACCGCCGAAGACGGCAACCGAAGTACGTAGTTTTCTGGGTCTAGCTGGATATTATCGGAAATTTATAAAAGAGTTTTCTCGAATCGCGACGCCATTGACTAAGCTAACTAGGAAGAATCTAAAGTTTGAATGGAAAGCAGAACAAGATGAGGCATTCAGAATATTGAAGGAGAAACTCTGCAGCGCGCCGATATTAGCATTGCCAGAAGGTTCCGACGATTTTGTGGTCTACAGTGATGCTTCTAAGCTGGGATTGGGATGTGTACTTATGCAACGTGGAAAGGTGATTGCCTATGCTTCTCGTCAATTAAAGGACCATGAAAGACAATATCCTACTCATGATATGGAGCTTGCAGCAGTTGTCTTCGCATTAAAAATTTGGAGACATTATCTTTATGGTTCCAAATGTCAAATCTTCACGGACCATAAGAGTCTCCAACATCTTTTTAATCAGAAGGAACTGAATATGAGGCAAAGAAGGTGGTTAGAATTAGTGAATGATTATGATTGTGAAATCCTTTATCACCCAGGGAAAGCGAACGTGGTGGCAGATGCGCTAAGTCGTCAAGAAAGGAGTGGAACGATAAAAGCAATATCACTACGAGCTGAACTTCTTCCAAATATTTTTGACGAATTACTAAAGTGCCAAATAGATGCTTATCAAGAAGAAGGTTTGAAATCTGAGCGGTTAGTGGGAATATCAGCATTGCTTGGGAAAGACGACCGTGGGTTATTGTGTATGGGAAACAGAATTTGGGTACCTCGTTTGGGTGGATTACGTGATCGTGTGCTACAAGAAGCTCATCAATCTCGATTTTCTATTCATCCAGGTACGAATAAAATGTATAGAGATTTGAAACAATTCTATTGGTGGCCGGGAATGAAGAGAAGTGTTGCTAAGTATGTAGAAGATTGTACTACCTGCAAGAAAGTAAAGATTGAGCATCAGAAGCCGTTTGGTCAGTTACAACGACTAGATATACCAATGTGGAAATGGGATCAGATCACTACTGATTTCATTACCAAGTTGCCAAGAACTTCAAAGGGATTCGATTCTATTTGGGTGATTGTGGATAGATTGACGAAGTCTGCTCATTTCTTACCGATAAAAGAAACTGATTCCTTGGAACGTTTAGCTAAATTGTACATTAATGAAATAGTAACTCGACATGGAGTTCCAATCTCGATTATTTCCGATCGAGATAGTCGTTTTACTTCTAGATTTTGGAGAAGTTTTCAAAAGGAGATGGGAACGCAAATAAAGCTGAGTACAGCATATCATCCACAGACTAACGGGCAGAGTGAAAGAACAATCCAGACTTTAGAAGATATGCTTCGGGCTTGTATAGTTGATTTTGGGGGATCGTGGGATAAACATCTGCCTTTGATAAAGATAACACCAAGAACAAGATCAATGGTGTATCAAGAAATCACAGAGACAATATCGTACGGGATAGTGCTATGAGGATATGACAGTGTGCTTTTACAATTGTGGAAAACTATTCTTCCAAAAGCTTACAATTGTTTGTTCCACTACCTCGCTATATATAGCCACATAAAGTGTAGACAGTGTACTATCGTACCCTGGAATGACATGTGGAAAGTGTGTCTCCAATCTTTAGGGCATACGTGGAAAGGTGTGGACACGTATCTGACACTTCGGATTTCTACGAGGCTTGGGCATAACAGAGGTCTTCACTTCAACAGAGCGTGTTATGACAGAACTCTGTTGGTCTTCGGGTATGAACAGTTCTTCTGTTGATCTTCTGCCAGAGCTCTGTTGAGCTCCGTTGGTTTCACCAGAACTCTGTTGAGTTCTGTTGGTCTTCTTTGTTGGTCTTCTTTGTTGGTCTTCTAAGTCTTCTGCTTTATCTCTGTAGGTCTTCTGGCTTGGTTTTATTTTCAATACTTTCATTTTACAGATACTTGGAGCTAACAATCTCCCCCTAAGTATTGAAAATAAAAAATTGGAAATGACAAGAGATTGAAAACAAATGAACATAGAACTTTACCCTCTGTTACCCTGTGCACTATTCTTTTAAGATTTTACAATGGAAAGAACAGGTACAATCAAGCGTAATTATCTCCCCTAAGGATTCTGTCGAATCTTCTGATTAGCTCACGGAAGTCAAGCATCAGATTAATTATGTTGATGAAGGACCTTTGCTGTTCTTCCGGACACTTGTTCCTCGGGAGACTTTGAACTATGTTTTTGAGATATACTAGCGACTCACTTGTGTACTTATGAGCTTCAGCAGATCTGATGGCTTTCTTTGTCCCTTTCTGTCGGCAGATAAAGACTGGAGGATCTTCAACTATAGTTCCAGTCCTAAAATGTCGATAGCCCTCAAGATCTTCGTTTGGTGGTGCAATCGCCAGTTTCTCAATTTCAAACTCTATGCCTAGCTGAAAATATGTCTGAGTTCTGAGATTGATGTGCTCTTGCATAGCTAGTTTGACTTCAGGTAAGGCTGTTCTTGCTGGAGTATATCTGTCAGAGAAGTTCAAGCAGTAGGCATGAAGCACAGTTAGATCGTACGGATTTAGAAGGACAAGATCGTTGTCGTTGAAGAATTCGTTCTTTCCTTCTGTTGATTCCACAGTGTACTCATGATAGGTCATTCTGTTGTGCTGGAACTTCTTATGCTTGATGTCTAGGATTCTCTTGATACTGAAGTGTGAGTTGATGTTTCTGTTCAGATTGGACTTGTTTCGGATGAACATCCGCCTTGCTTCAGTAATGGTATTTATTCTGATTGGGTTAAGGTAAGGATTTATGGGTACGGCATTTGCAGGAATGATATCTCTGTCAGCATAAAGAAATGCAAATACCGTTTCCAAGGTAGGTTTATCGGTGTGTTGGGTGGATGATTCTGGGTTTTGTTCTGGTATCATTGGGTTTGGGTCTTCATGAGTTTCAGCCATAAGAGTATCGATATGAACATATTCTTGAGCAGCTTCTGTTTGGCTTTGTTCATCAGCAGAGATTGGGATTGATCTCTCTGGTTCAGTCCTTGGTGAAGTAGGAGGGGTATCCAGGCAGATAATCTCTGGTGGTTCCTGTGTTGACTCTTCTGTCGGTTTGATGACTCGATTTTTGAACATGTAGTCGAATTCCACCGTAGGTATATCTTTTTCTGTTATCCCCATATCTTCTGTCCCGACCTCTTCTGTTAATTTCTCTTTGCCTCTTTCAGCAGGCATTTCAGCCTCTCTCTCTTCTTCTTTCTCTGTCTCTGTTTCTTTCTCCTTTTCTTTCTCTTTCTCTTTCTCTTTCTCCTTCTCTTTCTCCTTCTCCTTCTCTTTCTCCTTCTCCTTCTCTTTCTCCTTCTCTTTCTCCTTCTCCTTCTCTTTCTCCTTCTCCTTCTCCTTCTCCCCCTTTTGTTGACCCGAGGACTCACCCAAATTACTATCTGATGCAGCATCGTGGAAATCATCATCATCAGAGGAGTCTTCATCAGAGAGTCTGGAGACAATGGATGAGAATTGGTCAACAAACTTACGTCTTTTGCCAAAAGGCTCTCCCTCTGGTGCTTTCTCAGCAGATCGTTTCTGTATGACAGATTGTAAGATTGCATCTGTGAAAGTAGGAACTGCTTTCTTCAAGGTGTCTTCCACTTCTGCCGCAGCACCTCTGATTTCCTCGACTTGGCTCACAAAGTTGAATTTGTGGGAGTCCAGTGATTCCTTCACAAGTGCTTTTGTTGCCTGGGCTTTCATGACAAATTTGGACGAGATTGTCATCATTTTCTTTACGACGTCCCTTCTGAAGTCGCCCATTTGACCGACTGTCATTGGCAAACTGTTTGGGTTGGGGCTGGAGATGTTAAGAGGATCAGCATCTGACGTTGTGGCTACTTTTATGGATTTCTTAACAGAGTTATCAATGAGCTCTGTCAAGGTTCTGATGTTGGATTCTGATAGGATAACTGTTGGGACTGGCAGAGTTCTGTTCATTTGAGCTGTATGGTTGTCGATCACAAGTCTTTTCAGGTCAGCTACTTCTGTCGATACCTTTTTGTTTTCTTCTGCTCTGACGGTTCTTAGATCTGCTATCTCTGTAGCCAGTCTGCCAATTTCCTCTCCTCTTGTCTGTTCAGCTTCTGTTCTGATCCTTTCAGTGTCAATGTATTTCTGATGAAGTTCGGCATATTTCTCTGACAGTTTCTGCAGTTCGTCTCTGAGAGAAATATTTTCCTTGAGGATCAGTTCCTCCTTTTGAGAATTGATAAATTTATACTCATTCAAGGAGTTGTTGATACTATCACAGAAGCTTGTGAACTCTGTTTTTGTGACAGTGTCAACGGGGGTAACCCTAGTACCAACTAATGGATCCAGTTCTGCCTCGAGTTCAGAGGCGCCTGCGTCAAGAGTTGTTTTGATGTTGGCTCTTGCAGGACTTCCACCCGATCCTTGATATTCCTTTTGAGGGGAATCACCTACAGGTATTCTGATCAGAAGTTCCTCCTCCAGCTCAGGTTCTGAGGAAGGAAATCTGATATGATGAGAAGCATTTGGATCAAGCAAATGTTTCCCTTGTTCAACTATGGTCTCATACTGTCCCTGAGTCGGACAGATGCTACGTGAGATTACAAAAATCTCGGGTCTATGTTGTGTTCCGACTACATGAGCCACATAGGCGTCATTATGTGTAGGTGACCTGTCGATGTTCTGGGGCGAATGAACATCACTAGCAAGACTAGCTTCCCCGGCTTCGTGCGTACCAGAGGCATGAAGAGTTGCCTCTGATGGGTCTGGCTGGTTAAGGTTCGAGGTGTGCACCTCTGTTTCAATAATCCCTTGGTCTTGATCACCAGGATTAGGTAATGTGGTAGCACTGGGAGTTTGGTTAGGATCTCGCACAGATGTGTCAACTTTGACATCTTGTTCTATACTCACATTTCCCTCGGTTTCTAGGGTTTGAGAATTCTCTGGTGAGCTCTCTACCTCATGAATCTCTACACTGCCAGAAGGGTGCGATCTCTCTGTCACCACTTCTGCAGTCTCTTCTGCTCCCTCTTGAACAGTCTCCCTAGGGGATGCTCTGTTCACTACTTCCTCCTCCATTACTCTAGAGGAAGACCCCACTTCGGGTACTCTGTCCTCTGGTCTATTTTCTTCTTCTTCTATTTCCTCACTCGCACTCTCCACAGAAGGCTCAGAACCTAAATATGTTGGGGTTCTCACCTCAGGTTCTTGAGGTTGAGCAGCAGTTCTATAGTTTTGGATAGAGATGTGGGTTGGATTGATCAGAGCAATCATTGTACCTGGAATTCTTCTGATGAAAGGGTAATCTCCTGAAGTTGTTGGTTGGAATCTTGCCATGGTCCAGACAGGAGTAGAACGACCCTGATGTGTCAGTTCCAGTGTGTCGAATGCCCTTCTGATCACCAAACTGATAAAGCGAGGAAACTTGATGGCTTTAAGGGATTTGTGTCTTCCAACTTCTCCACCTCTGGCTAGAGCAGTGGTTTTATTGTTGACAGCATCTAGAAGTGCATTGTAGAGGATCCCTGCATAGTTGAAGTTTCTGTTGAAGAACAGACCATACATGATTTCGAGGATTTCAGTGCTCGCTTGGTCTTGACTGCCGGATTTGCAGGTGAGGGTTCTGTTGAGGGTTGAGAACATGAAATTCCACATTTGTGGTAGATTTTGTCTTCTGAAGGCTCCTATTTTCTCTAACTCTTTGTTGTAACCCAAAAACTTCACGAAGTCGAGAAGAACAGCAACAGAAGGTGGTTTCTCATAGGCATCAATACCTAGCTGTCTTTTGGTTTTCATCCCAAAAGTTCTTCTGAGAGTTCTTTCACGAATCCTTATTGTTCCTGATCCTCCATTACCAGAGTTGACACTTCCGACTATTCCGCTTCTGACGCCGTCTTCAATGTATTGGCATGTGGTCCACCATTGTTGGACATATATTGCAGGAAGATGATCGTCAAAGGCTGTAAGGGCTGTAAAAACTTCTGAGTTTCGGAAAAACTCAATATAGATGTGGTAAAGGGGTAAATAGAGTGCTGGATTGGGATCAAAACGGTAGTTGTTATCAGCCAACTCATATGGTAGAATAACGATGTTATCTACGGGTTCGTTGTTACTGGAATCATCAGAGTTCTGGGGTTGGTTTTGGGGTTCAGCCATTGTTGCAGGTTAGGGTTATTCTTGAGAACCACAAGGTATAGGTTTCTGAGAGGGAAAAGATGAAGGGGTTTGAAATGGTTGTTAAGCGTAAGAGTGAAATGGGTTGAAGTTGGGTGTTTATACGGGAAACATGTGGGTGGGAAAACAACGTAGGGACTGTAGGCACTTGAGTGTCAGAAAGTGGAACGGCCTGAACAGTGTATCGTGGGAACACCTAGTGGTTTGTCTTTCAATCAGAGGATGCCACGTAAGATTTTGTTCTTACAATCGTAGGACAAGTAAACCGTCACGGTTAGAGATATGCGGGTGACAAGTGGGTGATTTTCAAAGAATGACCCGCTTCTCTGCTGACGTGTTTCTGATGATGGGGCAGAGAAACTAACAGAGCTCTGGTGGAGCTTAGTTATTTTCTTTCTCTGTTGAAATGATCTTTTCAACTTTGCTCAGTGACCAATCATGTTTCACCTTTACCCAAAAACATTTTAAAATTTTGTATCTGATGTGAAGAATCAAAGAACAAGGACAGAATTGACCAACAATTTTCAACAGAGATCTGATGAGGAACAACAGAGGCTCTGGTGAGAATATCAGGGTTCTGTTAAGTTCGACTTTCTCAAAAGAATTTCATCAGTACAGGTTTTCCCTCTTTCAAAAAGATTTTTCTTTCAAGATCAAGAGAGCTAAGTCATGAATTTGAAATCAGATTTTTTTTTTTAACATGCTCCCCCTAAAACCATGCATATTTTCTTTTATAAGCTCCCCCTAGAAATATGAGCTTAAAAAAAACTTGCTAAAAGAAATATTTACAGAGATATATACAAACGAATTCACTGGAAGCTTGTTGAAAAAGTATGTTTTACAGAGCTCTGGTGAATGACAGAGGCTCTGTTGAACTATCCTACCCAACTATTTTGACAGATCTCTGGTAGGAACATCAGAGTTCTGTTGAGTGATAAATAGTGTTAGGACATGTTCAACATACCCAATTTGCTGATTAAGAAGTTAAATCTCCTTTCATCAAGGGCTTTTGTAAAAAGATCAGCAAGTTGGAAGTCTGTTGAAACGAAATACATTTCAATAGTCCCTTTTTCAACATTATCTTTTATGAAGTGATACCTTATATCGATATGTTTGGTCTTTGAGTGTTGAACTGGATTAGCTGTGATTGCTATTGCGCTTTTGGAGTCACACAAAATTGGAATTCTGTCATACTCCAAGCCGTAATCCTTGAGTTGAGTTTTCATCCAGAGAACTTGAGAGCAACAACTAGCAGCAGCAACGTATTCTGCTTCTGCTGTAGAGGTGGACACGCAGTTCTGTTTCTTGGATGTCCAACTTACTAACTTCTCTCCAAGAAATTGACAGCTACCAGACGTACTCTTTCTGTCGTTCTTGCATCCTCCATAGTCTGAATCTGTATATGCTACAAGCTCGAAACCAGAATTCAGAGGATACCAGAGACCCAAAAATTGAGTCCCTTTCAGATATTTAAATATGCGCTTGACGGCAGAGAAATGTGAAACTTTAGGATTAGCCTGAAATCTAGCACAGAGACACGTTGCAAACATTATATCAGGTCTACTGGCAGTTAAGTACAGAAGTGACCCTATCATACCTCTGTAGTTCTTGACATCTGTTGGTTCACCATTAAGGTCCGGGTCAAGCTTAACTCCAGTGGCAATAGGAGTTTTCATTGAATTTGAGTTGTTAAAATTGTATTTTTTCAAAATGTCAGAGATATATTTGGACTGACTTATGAAAGTCCCTTTGTCGGTTTGTTTTACTTGTAAACCAAGGAAGAAAGAAAGTTCTCCCATCATGCTCATTTTGAATTCACTTTTCATCAAATCCTCAAACTTATCACAGTACTCTTGCCGTGTTGACCCAAAAATAATGTCATCAACATATATTTGTACCAGAAGTATATCATTCTTGTATCTCCTAAAGAATAGAGTTTTATCGACAGTACCTTTCTCGAAGTGATTAACCAACAGAAAATTGGACAGAGTTTCATACCAGGCTCTGGGAGCTTGCTTAAGCCCATACAGAGCTTTGTCTAGCTTGTAAACGTGGTCTGGAAACTCCGAATTTTCAAAACCAGGTGGTTGCTGGACATAGACTTCTTCTTGTAGTCTGCCATTTAGGAAGGCAGATTTGACGTCCATTTGGTAGACCTTGAAACCCTTGTGAGCAGCATAAGCTAAGAAGATTCTGATTGCTTCTAGCCTAGCCACAGGAGCAAAAGTCTCGTCATAGTCAATTCCTTCTTCTTGACAGTATCCTTTTGCAACCAGACGGGCTTTGTTTCTGATGATAATCCCATCTTCATCCTTTTTGTTTCTAAACACCCACTTGGTTCCAATGGCTGATTTGCCTTTTGGGAGTGGAACCAAGGACCAAACTTTATTTCTCTCGAATTCAAGAAGCTCTTCTTGCATAGCTTCGATCCAGTTTGGGTCTTCAAGTGCTTCAGAAATTCTTTTCGGCTCAATCATGCTCAAAAAGTTAACAAAGAAAGCTTCGTTGATTGTAGCCGATCTTGTCTTGACACCATCTTCAGCAGCACCAATTATAAGATGTTGGGGGTGATCCTTAGTCCATTTTGTCATGGGAGCATGGACAACAGGAGGGGTTTGTGCTTCAGATGAGAAAAGACGATCTTCAGCAACAGAGCTCTGAGGGTTGGTGTCAGGGTTCTGTGGCACACAACTCTGAAGAGTGGCCTCATTGCTCTGTGGATTGCCAACAGGGCTCTGCGAAGGTGAACTTTCAAACAGGGAGTTTCTGCCGATATTTGTTAGCAGAGGTGATGATGGCTCTTGTGTAGGTTCTGGTTGTGGTTCCTCGTTTCTCTGAATTATACCTGTAGACAGAGAAGTAGATGGTGAAATATTGGAGGGACCAGTAAGAGTTGTACCTGTCAGATTTTGTTCTGTTGAACTTTGAGCTTGATCTCCTCTGTTGATGTTGACAGAGGAATCATCATCATCATCGAAGAAATCGTCGAATAGGAGATTGATATCTTCTTCCCTTGATTTTGAAGAACTAGGCTTCTTCTGTTCTGTTGGTGTCCCCTCTGTTGATTTGCGATCAGAGGTACTTGATGTACTTTCATCAAAGGACACGTTCACGCTTTCTTGAATGACGCGAGTTCTGGTGTTGTAGACTCTGTAGGCTCTAGAGGTCAGGGAATAACCAATAAAGATTCCTTCGTCCGCTTTCTTGTCAAATTTACCCAGCTGTTCTCGGTCGTTCAAGACATAACATTTACACCCAAAAACATGAAAATATTTCACGTTTGGTCTTCTGTTATTGATGAGTTCATAAGGCGTCTTTTTAAATCTTTTCACTATTACAGCTCTGTTTTGAACAAAACAAGCTGTTGAGACTGCTTCTGCCCAGAAGTTGATGGGAAGGACAGAACCGGCCAACATGGTTCTGGCGGCCTCTACCAGAGTTCTGTTCTTTCTCTCCACTACGCCATTCTGTTGTGGAGTTCTGGTAGCTGAAAAGTTTTGGGAAATTCCTTCTTCTGATAGATAAGAATCTATTCGAGTATTTTTGAATTCTGTCCCGTTGTCACTTCTCAACTTTTGCACTTTTAGTCCTAACAGAACCTGTATCCTTCTCAATAAACTTATCAGAATTTCTGGGACATCAGATTTTGCTCTGATGAACTCAATCCAAGTATACCTAGAATATTCATCAATAAGCACAAGAATATACTTCTTGCCAGACAGACTTTGCACAGAGATTGGACCACAGAGATCCACATGAAGCATATGCAAAGGTCTTAAGCAATTGTGATCACTCTTGGTTCTGTGTGAGGATCTTTTCATTTTTCCAAACTCACAAGCAGAGCATAGATGGTCTTTGTCAAATTTCAGCGAAGGAAGACCTTTTACCAAGTTCAATTTCACGAGTTTGTCAAGATTTGAAAAATTTAAGTGAGCAAATCTTTTATGCCAGAGCCAGGCATCTTCTTTGTTCAAAGAGACTAAACAGAGTTTCTCTGTTGTAGTTCCCTGGTTTGGATTAAAATTCATTTTATAAAGATTGCCTTTTCTGTAGAGTTGACTTATACTGAGAAGATTATGATTTAATCCTTCAACATAAGCAACTTCAGAAACTGAAACACCACCATTTACCAGAGTACCATAACCTCTAGTTTGTCCTCCATTGTCTCCTCCAAAGGTGACTGCACTTCCTTTTTTGTTCTTGAATGAAGTCAGTAGCTCCTTATTGCCTGTCATGTGCCTGGAACATCCTGAATCTAGGTACCAGATCTGCACACGAGGCTTCTGCAAGACAGATTAGTTTCTTTTAGGTACCCATTGCATGATGGGTCCTTTCTTGTTAGGCTTTGATGGGTTAACAGTCTTTCTTACAAGCTTTACATTCTTTGATGTTGTGCCAGAGGTTTTCTTCTGTGTGGTCTGATCAGTCTTGGGATTTATCATCTTTTGTGACTGATTCAGAACACAGTGAGGTCCACTCATATGATTTTGCAGTTTTCTTAACAGATGAACACAATTGCAATTGATGGAACATGAGGATTGATGCAAGTTGTTATTCAAGAATCGTTTATTAGATGGAGTTTGATTCTGAAAAGCTTTAGGACCATGCATTCTGTTTGAACTATTTTTTGAGACAGATTCTCTTTTCTCAAAATTGATATCTTGATTTCTACCAGAATTGGAAGTATGTCTGTTATTTACTATCCATTTTCCCTTCTGTTCTGGTGTAAACTTGATTGGTTTAAAAGTTGGAACAAAGGTGTTGTTAAGTAAAGTACTTGCCTTCACCTTACCTTTTACTTCTGTTGAGTTAGAAGTAAGAATTCTAAATTCTTTGTTATTAAACTCAGTTACCGGTATAAATCTTGATTGTTTCTTGAAAAATGATATGTCTTCTTTTAAATCAAAGGATCCAGCCGGTATCTGTTTAGGTTTGTGCAAAGCATTTGGTTGAGTACAGAAAATTTGCTCATCTACCTCAGGGTCAGAGTCACTGTCAGAGGCTAGAAAGTCTCTGGTGGCTCTGTTGGAGGTGTTACTCACAGAAACAGGCTTTGTAGAATCAGGTTTTGCAGTTTTAAACCTTCTCAACTTGGGTTTTAAAGCATCAGAAACAGCATTTTCTTTAAGAACTTTCATGAGATCTTCTTCAAAAGATGTTCTTATCGTTTCAGAAGTAGGAGAGAAGACTGGTGCTTCAGGGCTGAGCTTGCTCTGTGGTATTTCAACAGAGGATTCAGCCTCAGAAGTGACAGGCTTCTGTTCCTTGAAAGAATTAAAGTTGAAAATCTCTTTTGGATCCAGACTTTCGACAGAGTTAGGAATTAAGATTCTAGCTCTTCCTTGATCAAGAATAAACTTTGAAGATGGTTTAAGAACCTTGTCATGATCCAAGGAGTCATAGCTGACATTCCTAAAATCAAGCCTTTTCGTCCTCTTGTAAACGTCCGAGGTTTTAATTCTTTTGAAAACAGCATTACCAGAGATAACATTCTCTTGGATTTTCCCAGCACAGAAAGTAGTCAACAGAGATGTTTTCTTCTTTCCGTTCCAGGGAGCAAGGTCTGAGAAACCAAGACCTTGCGTATCCATCTGAGAATTTATCTTAACATGCACATCCTGTGCATCCTGATACTTTTTGATTTGAAGTTCTTTTCTCTGTAGGGACTGATGTAAGATTTCCCTTTCTTTTTGAAAAAAGTCTTTTAAAGCGACAGAGTTAAGTCTTTCATTCTCAGACTTCTTCATTTCTTCGGTTTTCTGTTTTAACAGATTTTCGTACTCTTTAACCTTTTTAGAAAAAGTACTTTTCTCTTTCTGCTGTAAGATCTCTAGCTCAGATTTCTCCTTGAAGATATCTTCCTTTTCTTGTTCCAAGAGAGTTTTCTCTCTCTTGTAGAAGGACAGATCCTTCTGAGCTAGCTTTCTTAGCTCTTTTTCCTCAGAAAGCTTTTGTTTCAGTAATTGAAATTCCTCAGTTAATTGCGAAACATGCATTTCCAGTTCTGAGTCAGACTTGGATTCGGAGGAACATACCTTGGCACTGTGTTTAATGGTCTCCAGCGCTCTGTCGTCTGGCTCTGTTACAGTAAGAGCGAATGCATGAGCTATATCTTCTTCTTCTGTTCTCTCTATTCGTTCTCCAGTCATCCAGTCAATCTTTGTCATACTTTCATCATCTACAGCAACATTGGCTTGCTCTGGTTCATCATCAGAGGATGAGTCAGAGATCCAATTCTCCATCTCGGCGACATAACTCCTTTCTCTGTAGTTGTACTTGTATTTGTTCTTGTAGTAGTCTTGATCTTTTACAAGTTTTCCTCTACAGTTAGCAGAGAAATGGCCAGGTTTGCCACATCTGAAACAACGACCATCGTTTTGGTTGATGGGTTGTGCAGCATCAGTCTTTTGTGGACCAGGAGCGTTGTACTTCTGTTGAGGTTGAGGTCTCTGTTCTGTCGGGTTTCTGTTCTGGTGATTCTGTTGAGGTGTAGTATAACTTCTGTCACCTTTTTCTTCTCTTTCGTACCTTTTTCTTCTGTCAAATGTCATGTTGCCAAATCTCTGGGTAAATTGTTGAGTTATTAACGCAAGAGATTTAGCAAAGGCATTTATATCACTATCCTCATCTGATGAACTCCTTTCATCATCACTTTCTGCAACCAAGCTCTTCTTCCCTTTCTTTTTCTCTCTTTTCTTATCTCTGCTAGGGCCATCTCTGTTGAGTTTCTCTTCTGCTGAGTTCCTAGATTCTGAAATCAAAGCGATAGGACCTGCAATGGTGGATTTGCCTTTTTGCTTGACAACATCCTTCTCTTGTGCGGCCAGAGTGCCATACACATCAGTAAGAGACCATGCATCTAAGTCCTGATTAGCTTCTAAAGACATGGACAGATTCAACCATTCATCATTTAAACTTTTCAAAAACAGAACATTGTTATCTTCCTTCGACCTAACAACCCCACATTTTTTACATTTGTTGATCAGAATATTAAATCTGTTGTAGGTCTGTTGTAAGGTTTCCTCAGGAAGTGCCTTGAAATCATTGTATTCATTTATACACTGGGTCCTTCTGTTCTTTTGGGTTTTGATACCACCCTCAAGTTGATTTAGAAGTTGATCCCAGATTTCCTTGGCAGTGACACATGAGTCTAGTTCTTGAAATATATCGTTCGGAATGGCCATAATCAGAAGTCTCACTGCTTTAAGGTCATTTTCCATTTTGCTCTTTTCTTCTTCGGTAATCCCAGTGGTTTTGGGTTCGAAGTGAGCAGGAATCTCATCAGTGGTTTCTGTTGCGGGTACACGTGGGACATAAACCATGGGTTGGAATGGTCCATTCGTGACAGATCGCATTAAGTCCTTATCCATTCCATCAAGGAAGTTGACCATCCTAATCTTCCATTGAGGGTATTCATCCCTCAGAAGAGTAGGAGGCTTGGTCAGAGAACCAGCAGTATAAATGGCGTTGATGTTTGCCATTCTTTGAAAAGAAAACAGAGTATGAGAGTTTCAAATGGTCTATAATGAGAATAAGCTAAAGTATGAGGAACAGTAACCAATGAAATAGTAGAACAGATGTTTTAATCTAGACTGGAAAGCTTAGTATGATATTAAATGAACTGAGAAGATGTAAAATACTTTAAGCAGTAAAACAGAGTATAATGAGGCTTTTAAACACACACACAATCAACAACAGTGAATCAACCTTGGTAGATTGGATGCCTTGATTTGAGCAAATCAAGCAAGCTCTGATACCAATTGTTGGTTCCCAGATTCACGTCGTATCACGATAATGGTAGTTAAATAGACAGCGGAAGCATTTAAATATAAAGCCATTAAAGTGAGTGATTGTATGAGACGATATGTAAACTGTGATATCAAATATAGAACAGGAATATGATAACAAGATCAAATAAGAAACGCTGCTCGTATATTGATAAAGATAACACCAAGAACAAGATCAATGGTGTATCAAGAAATCACAGAGACAATATCGTACGGGATAGTGCTATGAGGATATGACAGTGTGCTTTTACAATTGTGGAAAACTATTCTTCCAAAAGCTTACAATTGTTTGTTCCACTACCTCGCTATATATAGCCTCATAAAGTGTAGACAGTGTACTATCGTACCCTGGAATGACATGTGGAAAGTGTGTCTCCAATCTTTAGGGCATACGTGGAAAGGTGTGGACACGTATCTGACACTTCGGATTTCTACGAGGCTTGGGCATAACAGAGGTCTTCACTTCAACAGAGCGTGTTATGACAGAACTCTGTTGGTCTTCGGGTATGAACAGTTCTTCTGTTGATCTTCTGCCAGAGCTCTGTTGAGCTCCGTTGGTTTCACCAGAACTCTGTTGAGTTCTGTTGGTCTTCTTTGTTGGTCTTCTAAGTCTTCTGCTTTATCTCTGTAGGTCTTCTGGCTTGGTTTTATTTTCAATACTTTCATTTTACAGATACTTGGAGCTAACAAAGCTGGAAGATATTTCCATTGTTAGTGAATACCCAGAAGTTTTTCCTGAAGACTTGAATAGTCTTCCTTCTGTTAGGCAAGTAGAATTTGGTATAGACCTGGTACCTGGAGCCACTCCAATCGCTCGTGCACCATACAGACTAGCACCTCCCGAAATGAAAGAAATGATGGCACAGCTTCAAGATTTATCTGATAAGGGCTTCATCAGACCCAGCTCTTCGCCGTGGGGTGCACCAGTTTTGTTTGTAAAGAAGAAAGACGGTTCAATGAGAATGTGTATTGACTACCGGGAGCTGAACAAGCGTACGATTAAGAACAAGTATCCACTTCCAAGAATTGACGACCTCTTCGATCAATTAGTTGGAGCTTGTTACTTCTCCAAGATTGATCTCAGATCTGGCTACCATCAGTTGAAGGTTAAAGAAGAAGATGTTCTAAAGACTACTTTTCGCACGAGGTACGACCACTACGAATTTTTGGTAATGCCTTTCGGATTGACGAACGCTCCGGCCGCTTTTATGGATCTAATGAATCGGGTATGTAAACCTTATCTCGATAAATTTGTCATTGTGTTTATCGATGATATACTTATTTATTCCCGATCCAAAGAGGATCATGCGCAACATCTTCGTTTGATTTTGGAGTTATTGAAGAAAGAAAAGTTTTACGCTAAGTTCTCTAAATGTGAATTCTGGTTGCGGGAAGTTCAGTTTTTGGGTCATGTAGTTTCAGAAAAGGGTATACAAGTTGATCCAGCGAAAGTGGAAGCAATTGAAAGATGGGAACCGCCGAAGACGGCAACCGAAGTACGTAGTTTTCTGGTTCTAGCTGGATATTATCGGAAATTTATAAAAGACTTTTCTCGAATCGCGACGCCATTGACTAAGCTAACTAGGAAGAATCTAAAGTTTGAATGGAAAGCAGAACAAGATGAGGCATTCAGAATATTGAAGGAGAAACTCTGCAGCGCGCCGATATTAGCATTGCCAGAAGGTTCCGACGATTTTGTGGTCTACAGTGATGCTTCTAAGATGGGATTGGGATGTGTACTTATGCAACGTGGAAAGGTGATTGCCTATGCTTCTCGTCAATTAAAGGACCATGAAAGACAATATCCTACTCATGATATGGAGCTTGCAGCAGTTGTCTTCGCATTAAAAATTTGGAGACATTATCTTTATGGTTCCAAATGTCAAATCTTCACGGACCATAAGAGTCTCCAACATCTTTTTAATCAGAAGGAACTGAATATGAGGCAAAGAAGGTGGTTAGAATTAGTGAATGATTATGATTGTGAAATCCTTTATCACCCAGGGAAAGCGAACGTGGTGGCAGATGCGCTAAGTCGTCAAGAAAGGAGTGGAACGATAAAAGCAATATCACTACGAGCTGAACTTCTTCCAAATATTTTTGACGAATTACTAAAGTGCCAAATAGATGCTTATCAAGAAGAAGGTTTGAAATCTGAGCGGTTAGTGGGAATATCAGCATTGCTTGGGAAAGACGACCGTGGGTTATTGTGTATGGGAAACAGAATTTGGGTACCTCGTTTGGGTGGATTACGTGATCGTGTGCTACAAGAAGCTCATCAATCTCGATTTTCTATTCATCCAGGTACGAATAAAATGTATAGAGATTTGAAACAATTCTATTGGTGGCCGGGAATGAAGAGAAGTGTTGCTAAGTATGTAGAAGATTGTACTACCTGCAAGAAAGTAAAGATTGAGCATCAGAAGCCGTTTGGTCAGTTACAACGACTAGATATACCAATGTGGAAATGGGATCAGATCACTACTGATTTCATTACCAAGTTGCCAAGAACTTCAAAGGGATTCGATTCTATTTGGATGATTGTGGATAGATTGACGAAGTCTGCTCATTTCTTACCGATAAAAGAAACTGATTCCTTGGAACGTTTAGCTAAATTGTACATTAATGAAATAGTAACTCGACATGGAGTTCCAATCTCGATTATTTCCGATCGAGATAGTCGTTTTACTTCTAGATTTTGGAGAAGTTTTCAAAAGGAGATAGGAACGCAAATAAAGCTGAGTACAGCATATCATCCACAGACTAACGGGCAGAGTGAAAGAACAATCCAGACTTTAGAAGATATGCTTCGGGCTTGTATAGTTGATTTTGGGGGATCGTGGGATAAACATCTGCCTTTGATAGAATTCGCCTACAACAACAGTTATCATTCTAGCATTCAGGCGGCACCGTTTGAAGTATTGTATGGTAGAAAATGCCGAACGCCTTTGTGTTGGAATGAAGTAGGGGAGAAACAAATAGCAGGGCCAGAAATAGTACAGTTAACAGCGGATAAGATTACTCAGATTCGGGATAGATTGAAAACAGCTCAAGACAGACAGAAAAGCTATGCTGATCGACGTCGGAAACCGTTAGAGTTTCAGGTTGGGGATTTTGTAATGTTGAAAGTATCGCCCTGGAAAGGAGTCATACGTTTTGGGAAACAAGGTAAACTCAGTCCGCGATATATTGGGCCATTTGAAATTACGGAAAGGATCGGTGAAGTAGCGTACAGATTGGATCTTCCGTCGGAATTGAGCAGGATTCACAACGCGTTTCATGTATCGAATTTTCGGAAATGTTTAGTTACACCAGACCAGGCAGTCTCTCTACCAGATATTCAGGTTGATGAAAAGTTAAACTATGTGGAGGAACCGGAAGCCATAGTTGATCACAAGGTCAAAGTATTAAGGAATAAAGAGATCAGACAGGTAAAGGTTCAGTGGAAACATCATAGAGGTCAGGATGCGACGTGGGAATCAGAGTCGGAGATGAGAACCAAATACCCTCATCTGTTCTCTTAACTGAATTCCGGGACGGAATTCTTTTAAGGGGGAGATGTTGTAATAACCAGGTATGTTATTGGTCTAATTAAATCTTTATTATTATGGTTTAAGTAGTTTTATAAGTTAAGGGGTAAGCTTTAATTTTTATTTGGAAGTTTGGGGGTAAGTTTTGCCAAATAGGATAAGTCTAGGGTTTGCTTGGTCACTTTAGCCAAACCCAACCTCACCACTGCTTCCTTTGTGTTAGGAGGGGGTGAGGTGTCTTATTGTGATACAATTAGTTTCATAAGTGCTTGTGTGTGTGTGTTTATTCGGCAAAGAGAGAGAGAGAGGAGAAAAGAGAGTAATTAGAAGAAAGATCAAGAAGAAGAAGTAATTTCTATATTACTACAGCTGGGTTTTTAGGATTCACATCAAGAAAACAAAGGTAATAATCCATATGAATTCTCTCTTTTATGTTTATAAGTTGATAAAATAAGTATGTAGATGGGATTTGGTAATTTTAGAAAGATACGATAATTTTGGGTCTGGAATAGTGTTCCAATGGTAGTGTAAAACATATCTGCAAAATATCATAAAGATTCATAGGTTAAATCTGCTAAAATCTGGGTTTAGGACGAACGTAGTTAACTGAGACATTCATCGAAGTCGCAATGGACGGCTGCGACATTCAACGAGGTCGCAATAGTTGGTTGCGACTTGGTCTTGAAGTCGCAATGGTCGTTTGCGACTTGGCTTGGAATCGCAGTAGTTGATTGCGATTTGGGTTTGGAATCGCAGTAGTTGATTGCGACTTAGGATTGAAGTCGCAATAGTGGGTTGCGATTTCTGGGTGAAGTCGCAGTAGGAGGTTGCGACTTGGTACTGTTCATTGCGATTTTTAATATATTTTAATGGGTTGCGACTTTAGTCGAGGATTTCATGAGTTTAGTTTTAAAAAGAAATACTTGGTAATTTGTGTGATTTCAGACTCTGTGAAGGATCAACATACGTGATATTAACTTGGGAAGGCTTTTTGGTGATAAAACAAATCAGGTGAGTTTTACTTTAAAAAGTATTTTACTGGAATGCATTATGTGAATAACGAATGTTTGATAAAGTGTATGAATATGTCATACGTGGGTGATTATAATATATTGAGATATTATAATTACGTGAGTATTATATGAAAATATAATATGTGGCCGGGCTTTGGACCGGTGTAATAAATTGGCTCGTAACCAATTGATATTGGGCATTGGTGGAGGGATAAGGTGGAATGAGACAGGTATGATACATAAATACTAGCTGGTATTAACTTACGTGTGATGTATGTGTATTTATATAAAGAGTGTTTTATATAAATGAATTTTTAATAAATTACAAATGTCAGGGATTTACTCACTAGACCCTTAGGTCTAACCCTCATTTTCTGTTTTAAAAATTATGTATTCCAGGTGGTGGCTCCAGTAAGAACCAATAATTAGAGTACTTGTTGGCAAGCTTTTGAGAAGATGATCATCATAATACTATGGATGCTTTTGTACTTATGACTTTATTGTTATTACTATGTAACTCAAAGTGGATTAAGTTGTACTGAATTTTCTTTATGTTCAGACTTTAGTTGGGACCAAATGTGAAATATGAAGTACTTTGTTGAAAACATGTTATGGATTATATGTTGTGTGTATGTTCGGATTGTGGGTTGTTACACGACGAGTCGTAACTGGTGTCACGTAACTGGCGACGTAAGACTAGTGACGTAAGACTAACGTCGTGAGACTAGCGATGTGCGACGTGCGATACGTGACGTGCGATCATTAGATGTAAGATGATTATTGACCCAATAAGGCTTTTAATAACCAATTATCGTGTGTCGGAGGTATGGCAATAATGGGTATTACCTTTGTCGGTCGAGGGTAGATATCCTTTGGTCATGTCGAGGGAATTTCCTAAGTAGGTCGAGGGTGTTATTTTTTACCCAAACACATCTCTTGAAGGATTTTCTGAACTTGACTTTTACCGATGACGCATCTAAGGTTTAAGCCTGTCGATGATCGTCGATAGAGCCTATCGTTGATCACGACATACTTGGACGCTTTGAATCTGATCTTTCGAGCTTCCATATTGTCTTCTGGGAGTTGATCGTGCACAATGAAATTTCGAATGTCACACGACCAATCATCTTCTTGGTCTTCGATCTGGACGATGTCGCTAGATGGATCATGGGAATACTGTCGAATATTGGTTCGACCAAGGCAGATCCAAGGTTTGCCAAAGCGTCGGCTTGAGTGTTCTGGTCTCTTGGAATCTGTTCGATAGAAAAAGATTTAAACTTTTCGGATCTTTCTTTTGCTACCTTTAGGTACGCTGTCATTTTTGAGTCTTTGGCTGCGAATTCTCCATTGATCTGATTTACGACTAGGAGAGAATCGCTTTTGACATGTAACGCGGCTGCCCCTGATTCGTGGGCCATATTCATTCCCACGATCAGGGCTTCATACCCAGCTTCGTTGTTGGTAGCTTTGAAGTCGCATCAGACTGAATACACCATCTTGCCCCCCTGTGGTGACTTTAAGACGACGCCTAGGCCTCAACCTCTACTATTAGACGATCCGTCGACATATAGAGTCCAAGGTACGTCATCGTGAGTCGCCACAGTAGACACTTCGAGCTCTGCTTCTTTTTCCAATTCAGGGCTAAAATCCGCAATGAAATATGCCAATGCTTGCGATTTGATCGCGGTTCTGGGTTTGAAATCGATGTCGTAACTGCTGAGATATACACTCCATTTTGCCAAACGGCCTGTCAACTCAGCTTTCCTCAAGACAGACTTAAGAGGAGAGTTAGTCACGACGGTAATAGGATGCGATTCAAAATAATGCCGTAATTTCTTGGCAGCTGTGACTAGCGATAAAAGCAACTTTTCCATAGAGGAATACCTGGTTTCGGCGTCCAAGAGAGATTTACTTACATAGTAGATCGACAGTTGTTGCTTTTCATCTTCTCGTGTTAGGACGGCACTTACTGCATTAGGACTAACAACCAAATATAGCTGCAAGACCTCATGATCGTGAGGTTTTGATAATAGAGGAGGCGACGTCATGTACTCCTTAAGTTTCTGCAATGCTTGCTCATGACTGTCGGTCCAGTCGAAGCCTCTATTTTTCCTGAGGACATTGTAAAATAGATGGCATTTATCTGAGGATCGAGAGATAAACCTGTTCAGAGCCGCCACCCGACCAGTGAGCTTTTGGACCTCTTTGAAATTTCTCGGAGACTTGATCTCGATAATACCTTTAATCTGGTCGGGATTAGCCTCGATTCCTCGACGAGTGACCATGAAACCCAGGAATTTCCTGGCACCAACACCAAAGGAACACTTCGTCAGATTGAGCTTCATGCTATACTTCCGAAGGATGTCGAACGACTGCCTTAGATGCTCGATGTGGTCGACTGCTTGCTTCGACTTGACGAGCATGTCGTCGATATAAACTTCCATCGTGTCGCCGAGATGATCTTTGAACATTTTGTTCACTAGACGCTGTTAGGTAGAACCTTCATTTTTTAGTCCAAAGGGCATAACCTTATAACAGTATATACCTCGATCCGTCATGAATGCAGTTTTGTCCTGGTCCTCGACATGCATCAAGATCTGATTATATCCAGAATAAGCATCCATGAACGTCAACAGTTCATGTCCTGCCGTTGCGTCGACCATGGCATCGATATGTGGCAATGGGAAAGGATCTTTTGGACGGGCTTTGTTGAGATCTGTGAAGTCAATACAGACCCTCCATTTGCCATTTTTCTTGGCCACAACCACGACATTAGCAAGCCAATCGAGGTACTTTACTTCTCGAATTTTCCCTGTCTTCAGGAGGTTGTCGACTTCGCCATTTATCACCTTATTCCTTTCAGGAGCAAATTTTCTGCGCTTTTGCTTGATAGGTTTGAACGACGGGTCGACGTTGAGCTTGTGGGAAATGATGTCAGGGTCTATGCCGACCATGTCTTCGTGCGACCATGCAAAACAATCAGCATGTTCCTGCAAGAAAGATATTAGCTTGTCTTTTAGGCAGGGATCAAGGGACGATCTTATGAGGACTTTCTAATCAGGCTTGCTTGGATCTAGGACAACTTCCTCCAGGTGATACTCGTCAACTATCCCAGGAATGCCTTGTGCATTCTCAAGCTCTTCATGCATCTGGACAATGGTTTGCTCTTGGTTTCCGTAGTTTGTTATTTTCCTGAAACAATGGGAAACTCCAAGAAACTGTTAATAAAATGCACGCCTGTCGAAGATTTTCTCTAGATGGGGTCCCACGGATGGCGCCAAACTGTTAATGCCAAAAATCGTCCAAAAGGATAACTTGAGGTTGATTGTGGAATTTAACAACTAAAGAAAGGAATCTTTCGACAAAGCGTACGAAAAAGACGGAGAACGTAAATGAGACAAAGATTTTGGTGACGCGGGAAAAACCTCAACGAGGAAAAACCCCGCGGACGACTGTGGAAGTCGCCGCTGCACTATGGTCGCCAAACAGGGGCGATATCCTTATGTTTCGGGTGTCGATCGTACAATGATTACAATACAGATGAAAGGAAATACTTTAAATGTAAAGTAACAGGTGTTTCGAATGTAAAAACAAGTGTATCGTGTGAAAAAATAGGTGCGTCGTGTGCAAAAACCGTGTGTCGTGCGAGTGAGTCGTGCGTCGTGAGCGATTCTTCGAGAGAGAGTTATTTGCTTCAAGAATTCTTGTGAGTTCAGTTGTGCTAAGATGATGTGTGTTGTGATATCAGATGCCCCGAAATGTTAATTGAGCCTTTGCTTTTATAGTCTTCGGGTGCATTGATTGACTTCGTAAATGCCTTGTGTAATAGATGTAACGGATGTCGTCTTTACTGCTGTTAATGGCCTTCGGCGGTTATAGTCGTTGATCATAAATGACATTGATTCCTGCATTGATCACTGAAAAAACGTAACAGTAATATTGCACGTTAGACGGTCGAGGTCGCGAGATTCCATGCGACGGTCGTGTAGTCTATACGACATCATGGTCGAGTGTCGTGAGGTGAATAACTTTCGATTTCAACTTTAATCAGGGAATAAAGTACTATGAATTTACCTTGCTATGAAAAAGTGTAATAAATGTTTTCCTTCGAGACTGGTGAAATTTTACCCAAACAGTAGAGATGACTGGTAAGTGTACCCTACTCTGCTCGACTTGCTCTTTCCAATACTTCAGTTGTTTAAACGTTCTTCCTTTCTTGTTTTACAGGAGAATCCCAGCCGAAAACGTCGTCTGCGATGGCCAAGAGGACGGCCCAAGCCGAATTGGCTCGTAAGGCGAGAGAAAAGAGGACGGAGGCCCCGACAACTAGGTCGGGAGTCTTAAAAAGAAAAGAGGCCCCGACAACAGGGTCGGGGGTCCTAAAGAGGACAAGGATGTCCGTCCCGAGGGAACCGTCGTCGAAGACGGGTGGCTCATCGAGAGTCGTCCCGCCCGAGAAGGCGAAGGTTTCGATTGCATCCGCTGAGAAGACGAGGACGTCTTCTGATGCAATCGACGCAACTCCTGTCAGTTATGCGCTTCCGGCGAAATCGGCGATGTCCCCTACCGCCACGTCGACCCCTTTGTCTGCCGACAAGGGCAAGGGCCCTAAGATGGGGGAGGGTGAGAAGGAAGTTACGACGGTCAACTTTACGTTGCCGTCAGACTTCTTGGCTGACAATGTCCTGGACGGGACGAAATTGTTTCCTCATCTGGGAAAATTTCAGCTCCCGTCTTTCAGGGAGCGCTTCAGGGGGGTCTCGATCGAAGATACGGGGTCCCATGTTGCCGGACTGACGTTCTTGGTAAGTCTCTCTTTCAAGACTTAGATTATTTTATCGTTGTTTAACTTTGTCAAATGTTTGCTAACAGGTTGTTTGGGCAAAAAATCACCAGTCTCGACCACGACCACGAAAGGTAAGACACATTTTATGAACTATACCTTGTATTAAGATAAGGCCCCGACAAAGACCCAAAAAATCTCCGTCGTCCCCCCTAAAAGGTAAGTCGAGAGTTCCTCACGACACTCGACCTCGACGTCGCCTAGCTCACACGACCGTCGCATAAAAACCATGCGACCTCGACCGACTAACGGGCTATACGACTGTTATGTTTTGTTCAGTGTTTAACGCAGGAGTCAACACCATTGATGGACAACGGCTATAACCGAAAAAATCAATTAAAGAACATCAATTCCAGCATTAAAGACACCGACCGTTACGACAACTATCAAAGTCCTTAATGATCCAATTAAAGTGCCCAAAGACTATAAATTCCAAGCTCAATCCTCAGTTCAGGGGACATCGAATAACACAGAGAGGAACACAGACACAACGCAGAACATCAGACACAAGCACTTGAACTCCGAAGAACACTTGAAGCACAGAAATCACTCGCAGAAGAATCGCTCTCGACGCACGACATCAGCACACGACACACAGTTTAAACACACGACGCACACTGTTTTACATTAGAAAACACTTGTAACTTTACATTTCGAAGTCTTTCCTTCATTTGTATTGTAATCTCTGTACGATCGACACCTGGAACACCAAGGACATCGCCCCTGATTGGCGACCATAGTGCAGCGACGACATCCACTGTCGTCCGCAGGTTTTTCCTCGTTGAGGTTTTTCCTGCGTCATCAAATTCTCTGTCTCATTTACATTTCCATCTCAAACGCACGCTTTTGTCGAACGATTCCTTTCTTTAGTTGTTAAAGTCCACATCGACCTTAAGTTGTCCCTTTGGTGCGATTTTTGGCATTAACAGTTTGGAGCCATCCGTGGGACCCCATCTAGAGAAAATCTTCGACAAGCGTGCGTCCTACTGACATTTTCTCGCAGTTTCTTCTATTCTCTGTTTCAGGAAAATGGTGAATAGTGGAAACTCCGAACAATCCGTTGTCCCAGCACATGAGGGGCTCGAAAATGTACAAGGTGCACTTGAAGCAGTCAACGATTATCGCCTGGAGGAAGTCGTTCTATATCCAAGCAAGCCTGACCAAAAAGTCTTTATCGGGTCGTCTCTCAATCCTTGCCTCAGGGAAAAGTTAATATCTTTTTTACAGGAACATGCTGATTGTTTTGCCTGGTCGCATGAAGATATGGTCGGCATAGATCCTGACGTCATATCCCACAAGCTCAACGTAGACCCGTCATTCAAACCTATCAAGCAGAAGCGGCGGAAATTTGCTCCTAAAAGGAATAAGGTGATAAATGACGAAGTCGACAACCTTCTCAAGACAGGGAAGATTCGAGAGGTAAAATACCCCGATTGGATTGCTAACGTCGTGGTTGTAGCGAAGAAAAATGGAAAGTGGAGGGTCTGTATCGACTTCACAGACCTCAATAAAGCTTGTCTAAAAGATCCTTTTCCATTACCTCACATCGACGCCATGGTCGACGCGACAGCGAGGCACGAACTACTGACGTTCATGGATGCCTATTCCGGATACAATCAAATCTTAATGCACGTCGAGGACCAAGAAAAAACCGCATTTATGACGGATCGAGGTATCTATTGTTATAAGGTTATGCCTTTCAGACTAAAAAATGCAGGATCTACTTACCAGCGCCTGGTGAACAAGATGTTCAAAGATCGTATTGGCGACACTCGACCTCGACGTCGCCTACTTTGCACGACCATCGCGTAGAATCATGCGACCTCGGCCGACTAACGCGTTATACGACTGTTATATTTGTTCAGTGATTAATGCAGGAGTCAAAGTCATTAATGGACAACGGCTATAACCGACGAAATCAGTTATGAGCATCTAATCCCACATTAAAGACGACGACAGTTACAACAATCATCAAAGATCTTAATGATTCAATTAAAATCATCCGAAGACTATAAATCCCAAGTTCAATCCTCAGTTTCAGGACATCGAATAATACAGGGAGAGAGATAGAACAAGAGGACCGAACATCAAATAACAGAAGCAAACGCAAACACTCAAAGAATATTCGTTCGAAGCAAAGAGATCATTCATAGAAGATCGCTCTCGACGCACGACTTTCACTCTCGACCAACAGTTCACACATTGTTTTCACACACGACGCACATTGTTTTTATATTTCAAACACTTGTACTTTACATTTTGAAGTCTTTCCCTTCATTTGTATTGTAATCTATGTACGATCGACACCCGGAACACCAAGGACATCGCCTCTGATTGGCGACCATAGTGCAGCGACGACATCCACTGTCGTCCGCAGGTTTTTTCCTCGTTGAGGTTTTTCCTGCGTCATCAAATCCTCTGTCTCGTTTTCATTTTTGTCTTTGTCGCACGCCTTTGTCGAATGATTCCTTTCTTTAGTTGTTAAAGTCCACATCGACCTTAAGTTGTCCCTTTGGTGCGATTTTTGGCATTAACAGTTTGGCGCCATCCGTGGGACCTCATCTAGAGAAAATCTTCGACAAACGTGCGTTTTACTAACGGTTTCTTGGAGTTTTCTTTGTTCTCTATTGCAGGAAAATGGCAGCCCCTGGAAATCAGCAGCATGTCATTGCCCAGATGTACCAGGAGCTTGAAGTCGCTCAAAATCAAATCAACGCCATGGCAGAGCAAAGTCGCAGAGCAGCTGAGGAGATCGCACGGTTAAGGAATCTCTTTGGACCTCAGAGTGATCCTAGGCCATTCGTTCAGAATCCAGGCCAAGGATCGTTCTGTCATAATGGTCCTCGACCATTCGCGCATAATCCAGGTCCAGGATCAGGTCCGTTCGCTCAAAATCAGCATCCAGGTCTGTTCATGTAGAACCAGCAGCCGGGACCGTTCAATCCAAATCCCCAGTTCGGGACGGTTCCTCCTCAGCACATAAGGCCACCACCCATGCAGAATGGATCGCAGCCATTTCAGAATGGATCGCAACCATTTCAGAATGGGTCGCAGCCGTTTTAAAATGGATCGCAGCCGTTTCAAAATGGATCGCAGCCATTTCAGAATGGATCATAGCCATTTCAGAATGGGTCGCAGCCGTATTTTATTCCTTTCAACGGAGACGCCAATGGCTCGTCACATGGCAATGGCACCAGTTCAGGAATCAATCCGCAAGCAGGGGTAAATCTCGACCCCAATGACCCCATCGCCCAGCGATTGAAAATACCAGAAGATCAGAACGAGCGCGTCCTATCTTTGCTCGCCAAGCTACCTGGGGCAGCCGTGCCCGTTGATGTCGAACCTCAATCAGGATTTCAGGCGTCACCCTTCATCGATGAGATCGCGACTGTCGAGGTCCCGAAGAAGTACAACGTCCCCGCCTTTACACCCAAGTATTCGGGAGTGATCGATCCAACAGAGCACGTCGCGCAGTATAAGCAGCTCATGTGGACGATCTCGATCCCACACATGTATTAGGAGGTCTGTATGTGCAAAAGCTTCGGTGCGACTCTCACCGGTCCTGCTCTCCAATGGTTGATCAATATCAAACCCAAGTCCATCGGGTCGTTCGCTGAATTGGTCAACCAATTCTCCCAGCAATTCGCCAGCAGTCGGAAGATGGAGAAGCAGACCAGTGACCTGTATATGTCGTGCAGAAGACCAGTGAGTCTATCCACAGTTATTTCAATCGATTCAATACGGAGACGATCAGCATTCGCAATTGCGACGTCAAGACTGCAATTGAAGCTTATAAGCGTGGTCTGGACGACAGCTCAGCTTTATACATTGACCTGACCAAGTATCCTCCGGAGAATTTTGAAGACGTCCGAGCTCGAACCCTAGCATACATGAGAGTAGAGGATGACGTTGCCTTTCGTCGCAAGCATACCGACGACAAAAGGTCGTTAGGTGTGAAAAATCTCGAGTTCAAGACAAAAGCAATTTACAAAATAGAGCCCGTGCGCCAGATCTCGAACGTCCGATTCAAGACGAAAGCGGAGGCTAAGACTGCGATCAAATTTCCTCAGTACCCCAAGATATCCTCTTATGGATTCAAAGGATCCACTAAAGATTTGGTCGAAGCTCTGAAGACCACCCAGGCGACTATTCGATGGCCAAAGAAGTCCGATCAGGACGACGCTAAGAAAGATAAATCTAAATGGTGCGACTTTCATGTCGACCATAGTCACGTGACAGATGATTGCATAGCTCTCAAAAAGGAGCTGGCATATCACGTCCCGAAGGGCAATTTAAAAGACATCATCGACGACGTCGTTACCCCAGCTAACGACGTTCAACCGTCAACCCCCGAGCATGCAAAAGTCGTCAATTGTAGCACCGGTGGTTCCGACGTATGTGGTATGACGTACTCCGCGGCCAAACGTCACGCCAGTCAAGCACCTGACGATCGGCTTGTCCCGCGTTCATCAACGCCTAAAGGAGATTTGGAGTTGGAAGCTATGAAGATCGTATTCGACCAAGGCGACCTCGGTGACTCGTACCAAAAACATCATGACGGGTTGATCATTCAACTCACGGTTGGTAATTGTTTAACTCGACGAGTCTTGGTCTATGGGGGCAGTTCAGCGAACGTCATTTTCTTTGACACCATCAAGGCCATGGGAATCGATCGTTCGGAAATCACCCGACGTTCGACAACTTTGGTCGATTTCAATGGAGAAGCGACGAGCACCTATGGAGATATCATTTTGCCCGTCTATGCCGGAGGAATCAACAAGCAGACCAAGTTCAGCGTCATCGACTGTGCATCGGCCTATAACATCATCTTAGGCCGACCATGGATCCATGAGATGAAGGCCGTTCCCTCGACGTATCATCAGACTCAGAAGTTTCCTACGCCGTGGGGAATCCAGGAGATAAAAAGTGAGCCAAAAGTCGCTCGTGATTGCTATAAAACCACTCTGAAGTCGCGAAAATAGACCTTCTATTGTGGCGACTCATGACGACATTTAGTGTATCGTCTTAGAATCGCCACAAGGGGGCAAAATGGTAGCAATAATCAAGACGTCCCACGTAGTTGGGCACGACGCGTCAGAAAAGGTACGTCTTCTAAACCCTTTTCTATTTTTTTCATACAATTTTTAACAACGACGGTTACTGACTTAAGCATCGGAGGGTCGTTGGTTAGCCAACGACCAACCTCTGACATTGTTTATTCCGCAGAATTGCACGACAATAATCAAACGACTCTAGTTTCGCAAGGTCGCACGACATAAACGATCAGGTACATGGAGTTTGGGACTTAAATGAAATCAGATTTGGGTTGGAAGAGTGAGCCACTTGGGCTCGGTACATCTTGGGCGATAGTGCCCCGGCGATAGTGCCCAAGGCACTATCGCATGTGTCATAATCGCGCGTTTAGTACCGAGAGTCCAAGGGGTAGTGGGCGAGAGTGCCCCGGCGATAGTGACCATGTCACTATCGCGATGTCACTATCGCCGAGGGTCAGCTGAGCATAAAAATAAGGGTTACGGGTTTCTTTCCTATTTTTCCTCACTTCCACTTAAACCAATTCGTTTTTCTCTCCCAAAGACCGAACCCTAACCCCTTTAAACCAATTTTGGAACCTTTGAAGCCACAAATCTTGTGAATCAAAGCCCCTCTCCTATCTCTTAGCAAGATTTATAGCTAGAGGTTGAAATCCTTCATCTTATTTCCATTTAATGGGATTTCTACAATATCTAGGGTTTTACCCAACCCTCTCCTAAACCTTTCCCTTCCTTTGGGTGAAATGAAGATTTAGACCCACTTTGGTATGGTAGAAGTGTTTGGTTGGTGGATTCACTTGTTGGTTGAGGTAATCTTCTCTTCTCTTCATTTTGGAATTTAGGGTGTTGATGTATTGGTTGTTTTGGGTGTATTATGTTGGGAGAAATGATTCTAAGTGTTTAAGGGATGATTCCACATGGTTGGATTGTGATATTAATGGTTGGAAATTTATAAATCTAGGTTTTTGGAAGTTTTGGCTTGAGGATGCAAACTTCATCAAAGGAGCATACATTGGAGAAACACTAGATTTAACCTAATCTAGCGAGGTGAGTTCAAGTTACTTTGCGAAAACTTTGTACATGCCAAAATGAGTATTTTACAAATATGTATGTGTTTTACTTGAAAAGATATGTGGTTGAGTTATTTGGATAGTTTAACTCTTTTGAAGTGTTTATCTTCATAAATGTGTAAAATACCCATATTTGGGGCTTTTGGATACTTGGATGGTTAGAAACCATATTTTGTCTTTAAAAAGGTTAATTTCTCAAAACGAGGTTTATTTGACGGTTTAATCATGTTAGTGTAATTGATTTTATAAACCATTTGGGAAATACCCGATTTAGTGTCAAGAGTTATTTTGGGAATTGTAAAGGTGTGAGTCCTTTTGGGAAAACCCCTTTTTGCTTAACCGTGTCAGGTTTTGGGTTAATAATGGTTTTGTGGTACTTGTATACCTAACTGATGTTAAATGCATTTTATTGCACATTATTGATATTTACATACTTGGGTGTTTTGTCATTCCGGGTTGAGCATGTTTTGGTAGACTGTGTTGCATTGGATCCATAGGCAAGTGAGTCAGACTTTATTTGATGGTCTATCTCTTTGTGCACGAGGAGTAGACTATGGGTACGCAGGGGTATATGCGTTAGGCCGTGGGGCCACTAGCGAGTATGCAATGGGTATAGGGTGCTGGAAGGCTGGTATCAGCGGGCATGCCTGTGCGGGACGCGGGAGTCCATGAGGTGTAACTCGTCTAGACTGGATATGCAATGTGGTCCCTGTAAGTCCTTGATGTGTAACTCTACGGAGTATGCAATAAAGGCATTTTATTATGGTCCGAGGATTGTGATGTCTATATGGCATGGGGACTAGGACCGGGGTGCTGGAAGGCTGGTATCAGCGGGCATGCCCGTGAGGGACTTGAGGTGTAATCCAGTAACATCATAAGTGACCTAACTTTGTGTGCCCGTCACTTTCGATGGAATCGGGTCTCCCCCGTCACCGAAAGGTGTTATTTTTGGGTATATGTTTTTATTCATATTTCGGTGACGCATTTTATTTACATGAAATGTTCTCATGGTTATTGGCAGGGTTCTATGCTTCATACTTTTTGGATGTTTTGGAATATTGGAGTTTTATCCACGTTTGTATTTCTTGGGTTATTTACGTCCAAATACGTTTTGAGTGAGTTGGGTTTGGAATTCATTTTAGAAAACGCTTCATATATTTTGGGAACTTTTCTCCTAGATTTTGGGTGCGTTGGAAAACGAGTCATTTATGCCCGTTTGGGAATCCTTTTGGAAATGATAGACTTTGTCGCGAACTTCATTTAAAAGATTTATTTAAATCATGACTATAATTACTAACTTCCGATTTATGATTTTATATAGTCATGATAAAATGCTTGAACTCACTAGGCGTAAGCCTAACCCTTTTTATTTGTCGGCATGTGCAACAGGTTCAGGTTGGGAGTAGCTTTAGCTATACTGTGAAGTGGCGAGTGATAGTAGAGTGCACGAGAGGTGATTTATTTAGTGAAGTCTTCCGCACTTGTTTGGACTAGCAATTTGTGTCGTGTTAAGTGACACCCGTTTAGGTTGTTTTATTTGGGGAATTATAATGTTTTAAATTCCAAGGTATTTTGAGGAATAAATTGTAGAAATGATTTATCTATTTTTGTTGTTTTATTGAATTTTAAAGTTAGTTGCTCGTTCCAAATTTTAGGGTGTTACAAGTTGGTATCAGAGCATAAGTTTGAGAGATTTAGGTGTTGATTTTTGGATACCTAGACTCAAACTAGCGTTTGTTTAAGTAAATGAGAGTGAAATTCACCTTTACGCACTTTAAGATAGGATGTTTCGAGGTCAATGGATGTTGTCAGAAACGAGAAGCGCGTTGAGAGTAACAAGGATAATCATGTATGGTGCGTTCATGATGACACCTGGCCAGTGTCATGGTGAACCTACTAGTACATATGCGTACTTGAATTACTTTAGCATGATGATCGTTGGGGTAGTGAAGGAGGTTCTAAACCAGTAGTCGTTGGAATAGATGGACTATTCTAGTATTAGTCACCTGGAGTGACGATAAGCATGATATTTGCTTTAAGTAGACCGTTTCGGGTCGAGATTGATGGGTGGATTAAAACCATAGGCCTAATGAGCCGACTTTGATTTGAGGAAAAATCGTAAAGTTAATTGATGTAATCCCCAACTTGCCTTAAGAGGTTAAAGCATCCGGATGACAATCGTAGACCGAAGAGATTTGGAAGGGTATGAGTTGAGATGTTGAATGCCGACTAAGTCATGCACAAAGTTTATTTTGAAAATAAATTTCATCAACTATTTCTTGTGTTTCCAATCCTTATATGGATTATGTTATGAATTTTGAGAAATGTTTAGCACACACACAAGATTTCAAATCATGGTTTTGAACGTGCATGAAACCATTTTATTGCGGGAGTTACAAACTCCGTCGGGATTTGTTTTGCTTTATTTCATTGTTGTTCAACATTTATTTTGGATATAATGACAATCATATTTTTATGATGTTTAAGATGTTGGGCAAGTAACTACGACTTGTGACTTTAACATTGGATCTCCTCCACATATGTTAGAGTTTGGACGGAAAGTTATCTTCCATATGTATGTGTAAAACTATTTTGGAGAATTTGTTTAATGTGAGTTGTTAAACAATGTTGTTTATGTAGTATTACCCTAGAAGGGGATTTTTGGGATTTTGGCGTCGCATTCATGATTTTGCTTATAGCGATTTGGCTTTGGAAGCACGATGTTTAGTGTTGTTTTATTGACTTGAGGTCATTGAGTCCATTGAAGTTTATGGAGTTTTATTGTATGACATTTTGTGTCGTGTGGGTACAATTTTACTATATGCATACTCTATTTGCTTATGTAAAACGTTTACGAGTTATGTTGGGCATTTTGTCCCACTCGAGTTTTGTTGAGAAAAGTTAATTTTATGCCATAAGGCGACTAAAAAGAGATGAGATTGGGACTCTAGCGTCGCGTAACTTTTCTTTCAAAAGAGTTTGTGTTATTAAGTATTTCGTTGCAAATAATTCAATGTATGGAGTGATTTATACGTGACTTAAGTGATGCATGAAATAACGTTTTTGGTGACGTTTCATAATAATTTGATTGGTGCGCCTTCGGTCAGTTAAATGTTTTATTATCATTTCATGTAAATGCGTTATATCGACTTAGGAGTATGCATAACTTGGTAACTATTGGTTCTCGACACTTTGATAAACGGGTCGTGCATGAAAATGATTTATTAACTCATTATATAAATGATGGCCATTTGGTCAAAGGGAGATTTTGGTGTTGTGGAAAATCATGCATAGTTTACAATATTTTACCTTTTGAAAACACAGAGGTGTGAGTCGTTGACATTTGGTCAACTTTGATTCGAGAAACGTTTTGGAAAATTGTAAACCTTTGGTTATAAAGAAATAGATATTTTGGATATTTTAACAGGTAAACTTTTAAGCATCAACGTTTTAACGTTCTATGATTCTAGTACGAAACTTTGAGGAAAAATGCTTCGTGAAGAAGATTTTAGAAAAGTGTTTGTATAAACTATGGTGCGTGTAATTTTTTATGTTTTGAACATTGATGCGTACCGTTGGTGTATTTTGAGAGTTGACAATAGGTTTGAATTTTCTTTGGTGTCAACCATTTATAAGCATTTATTTTCTCTTATGTTTTGAGAAAACACAGTGTTGTGTGCAATCTTTGCCTGAAACTTTTGCTCGTGTGTCACTATATGAATAGTTGGAGAAACTTGGGAAATTGATTTAAAGAGTTTTATCTTTTAAAATTTTGGTGTGAGTTAATTGGTGCATGTTATTTCATTACAAGGAAAATTTCTAAGAAAATGTTACAAGCTTGCATGCCTACCCCAAGTTGTGGTTTTAAGACGTTTTAGTCGATATTCTCAAATGATGGAAACGTATTGGTTTTGTCTTAAATATGGAACTTGCACAAGTTGTTTTGTGTTTTGATTGAGGTGTAATTATGAATCGTTTCCTTGTTTTGTATAATAAACTGACGCGCGCAAATTTTGATTGGTAAATCTTGTTCCATGTCATTTTATGGTTAGAAGGAAAATTTTGGAGTCAAATGTCGTTGGACTACTTTTGAAATACGTGCACGCCTTTTGTTGCACCCTGTTTAAAGTCGAGCAGTCACTTTACATGCATGTCATGAGCCAATCCATACTAGAACCGTGGCGGTTCATTTTAAAGAAATTGTTTATTTCGCTTTTGCGTTTTGTGGGTGAACTAAACTGCAATGAAATGATTTTCAACCGGATTTTCACATGTAGGACGAGTGTGTCCGTTTTGTGTAACTACCGATTGGATGATAGTAGTTTTCTATACTTACAATTTATTTGAAAAGAAAATTTTTGTGTTGAAAATTTATGTGAAAAGTTTTGACTGATCGGCATATTTATTGAATAACGCACTTGAAAACCTTGAACTCGTTAGGACTTAGGAAAGTGTAAGTGTGTGTAGCACTTTGGCGGTGGAAGGTTGGGTATTCCACGCGTGATAGTACTGTAGGCCGAATGATAGCGGTTGCGGGAATGAAGCCGTTGTAATTAAGCAAATGAATTCGCAGTAACCTATATTGAGGTAGACGACATGATTAGGCGTCGACTTTTGGATCTGAGGCCAAGCACCGTTAGAGTAATCGGGTCGTGGCCGATTTTAAAGGAAAGAACTGTCGGGTGGATGATTAATAATTGGGCGTACCGTTGGGATTGTGTATTGATGGATCAGTGATGACCGTTGTTACTGGAGTTGATGGAATCCGTCAAGAGAAAGTGCTAGTTCAATAGCGAGAATAATTGAATTCAGAGGTTCTGGTTGATTTCGGTAGTGATTAAACCTTGGAATGATTTGGAAAGGAAAGTTGAGAACATGTGGATGGGAAATAATTGGGAAGTTCGAACCTAACGTTGGGAATGTATGGGTCACTTAAGGTTGGGAGGCAACTTAAGTCTGGTGGTCGGAAGCCACTCTGGTAAATCAGGCCTTCAAGTGGATGTAAGTGTTTTATGCCTAAGCGGGGATTCGTTGGAAGTGACACTAAGAAACTGTTGTGGGCAACTCTGTGGGAAATAAGTTCGAACCTGGTTGGAACCCAGGAATTGGGATTGTGATAGGCGTGGTGACCATTAGTTGTGTGAGGGTCAGATTTCGGGGACGAAATCTCTTTAAGGTTGGGAGGATTGTAACACCCCGAAAATTGGTATCTCGACATTCACCCAGTTACATGGAGTCTGGGACTTAAATGAAATCAGATTTGGGTTGGAAGAGTGAGCCACTTGGGCTCGGTACATCTTGGGCGATAGTGCCCCGGCGATAGTGCCCAAGGCACTATCGCATGTGTCATAATCGCGCGTTTAGTACCGAGAGTACAAGGGGTAGTGGGCGAGAGTGCCCCGGCGATAGTGACCATGTCACTATCGCGATGTCACTATCGCCGAGGGTCAGCTGAGCATAAAAATAAGGGTTACGGGTTTCTTTCCTATTTTTCCTCACTTCCACTTAAACCAATTCGTTTTTCTCTCCCAAAGACCGAAGCCTAACCCCTTTAAACCGATTTTGGAACCTTTGAAGCCACAAATCTTGTGAATCAAATCCCCTCTCCTATCTCTTAGCAAGATTTCTAGCTAGAGGTTGAAATCCTTCATCTTATTTCCATTTAATGGGATTTCTACAATATCTAGGGTTTTACCCAACCCTCTCCTAAACCTTTCCCTTCCTTTGGGTGAAATGAAGATTTAGACCCACTTTGGTATGGTAGAAGTGTTTGGTTGGTGGATTCACTTGTTGGTTGAGGTAATCTTCTCTTCTCTTCATTTTGGAATTTAGGGTGTTGATGTATTGGTTGTTTTGGGTGTATTATGTTGGGAGAAATGATTCTAAGTGTTTAAGGGATGATTCCACATGGTTGGATTGTGATATTAATGGTTGGAAATTTATAAATCTAGGTTTTTGGAAGTTTTGGCTTGAGGATGCAAACTTCATCAAAGGAGCATACATTGGAGAAACACTAGATTTAACCTAATCTAGCGAGGTGAGTTCAAGTTACTTTGCAAAAACTTTGTACATGCCAAAATGAGTATTTTACAAATATGTATGTGTTTTACTTGAAAAGATATGTGGTTGAGTTATTTGGATAGGTTAACTCTTTTGAAGTGTTTATCTTCATAAATGTGTAAAATACCCATATTTGGGGCTTTTGGATACTTGGATGGTTAGAAACCATATTTTGTCTTTAAAAAGGTTAATTGCTCAAAACGAGGTTTATTTGACGGTTTAATCATGTTAGTGTAATTGATTTTATAAACCATTTGGGAAATACCCGATTTAGTGTCAAGAGTTATTTTGGGAATTGTAAAGGTGTGAGTCCTTTTGGGAAAACCCCTTTTTGCTTAACCGTGTCAGGTTTTGGGTTAATAATGGTTTCGTGGTACTTGTATACCTAACTGATGTTAAATGCATTTTATTGCACATTATTGATATTTACATACTTGGGTGTTTTGTCATTCTTGGTTGAGCATGTTTTGGTAGACTGTGTTGCATTGGATCCATAGGCAAGTGAGTCGGTCTTTATTTGATGGTCTATCTCTTTGTGCACGAGGAGTAGACTATGGGTACGCAGGGGTATATGCGTTAGGCCGTGGGGCCACTAGCGAGTATGCAATGGGTATAGGGTGCTGGAAGGCTGGTATCAGCGGGCATGCCTGTGCGGGACGCGGGAGTCCATGAGGTGTAACTCGTCTAGACTGGATATGCAATGTGGTCCCTGTAAGTCCTTGATGTGTAACTCTACGGAGTATGCAATAAAGGCATTTTATTATGGTCCGAGGATTGTGATGTCTATATTGCATGGGGACTAGGACCGGGGTGCTGGAAGGCTGGTATCAGCGGGCATGCCCGTGAGGGACTTGAGGTGTAATCCAGTAACATCATAAGTGACCTAACTTTGTGTGCCCGTCACTTTCGATGGAATCGGGTCTCCCCCGTCACCGAAAGGTGTTATTTTTTGGTATATGTTTTTATTCATATTTCGGTGACCCATTTTATTTACATGAAATGTTCTCATGGTTATTGGCAGGGTTCTATGCTTCATACTTTTTGGATGTTTTGGAATATTGGAGTTTTGTCCACGTTTGTATTTCTTGGGTTATTTACGTCCAAATACGTTTTGAGTGAGTTGGGTTTGGAATTCATTTTAGAAAACGCTTCATATATTTTGGGAACTTTTCTCCTAGATTTTGGGTGCGTTGGAAAACGAGTCATTTATGCCCGTTTGGGAAACCTTTTGGAAATGATAGACTTTGTCGCGAACTTCATTTAAAAGATTTATTTAAATCATGACTATAATTACTAACTTCCGATTTATGATTTTATATAGTCATGATAAAATGCTTGAACTCACTAGGCGTAAGGCTAACCCTTTTTATTTGTCGGCATGTGCAACAGGTTCAGGTTGGGAGTAGCTTTAGCTATACTGTGAAGTGGCGAGTGATAGTAGAGTGCACGAGGGGTGATTTATTTAGTGAAGTCTTCCGCACTTGTTTGGACTAGCAATTTGTGTCGTGTTAAGTGACACCCGTTTAGGTTGTTTTATTTGGGGAATTATAATGTTTTAAATTCCAAGGTATTTTGAGGAATAAATTGTAGAAATGATTTATCTATTTTTGGTTGTTTTATTGAATTTTAAAGTTAGTTGCTCGTTCCAAATTTTAGGGTGTTACAAGTTGGTATCAGAGCATAAGTTTGAGAGATTTAGGTGTTGATTTTTGGATACCTAGACTCAAACTAGCGTTTGTTTAAGTAAATGAGAGTGAAATTCACCTTTACGCACTTTAAGATAGGATGTTTCGAGGTCAATGGATGTTGTCAGAAACGAGAAGCGCGTTGAGAGTAACAAGGATAATCATGTATGGTGCGTTCATGATGACACCTGGCCAGTGTCATGGTGAACCTACTAGTACATATGCGTACTTGAATTACTTTAGCATGATGATCGTTGGGGTAGTGAAGGAGGTTCTAAACCAGTAGTCGTTGGAATAGATGGACGATTCTAGTATTAGTCACCTGGAGTGACGATAAGCATGATATTTGCTTTAAGTAGACCGTTTCGGGTCGAGATTGATGGGTGGATTAGAACCATAGGCCTAATGAGCCGACTTTGATTTGAGGAAAAATCGTAAAGTTAATTGATGTAATCCCCAACTTGCCTTAAGAGGTTAAAGCATCCGGATGACAATCGTAGACCGAAGAGATTTGGAAGGGTATGAGTTGAGATGTTGAATGCCGACTAAGTCATGCACAAAGTTTATTTTGAAAATAAATTTCATCAACTATTTCTTGTGTTTCCAATCCTTATATGGATTATGTTATGAATTTTGAGAAATGTTTAGCACACACACAAGATTTCAAATCATGGTTTTGAACGTGCATGAAACCATTTTATTGCGGGAGTTGCAAACTCCGTCGGGATTTGTTTTGCTTTATTTCATTGTTGTTCAACATTTATTTTGGATATAATGACAATCATATTTTTATGATGTTTAAGATGTTGGGCAAGTAACTACGACTTGTGACTTTAACATTGGATCTCCTCCACATATGTTAGAGTTTGGACGGAAAGTTATCTTCCATATGTATGTGTAAAACTATTTTGGAGAATTTGTTTAATGTGAGTTGTTAAACAATGTTGTTTATGTAGTATTACCCTAGAAGGGGATTTTTGGGATTTTGGCGTCGCATTCATGATTTTGCTTATAGCGATTTGGCTTTGGAAGCAGGATGTTTAGTGTTGTTTTATTGACTTGAGGTCATTGAGTCCATTGAAGTTTATGGAGTTTTAATGTATGACATTTTGTGTCGTGTGGGTACAATTTTACTATATGCATACTCTATTTGCTTATGTAAAAAGTTTACGAGTTATGTTGGGCATTTTGTCCCACTCGAGTTTTGTTGAGAAAAGTTAATTTTATGCCATAAGGCGACTAAAAAGAGATGAGATTGGGACTCTAGCGTCGCGTAACTTTTCTTTCAAAAGAGTTTGTGTTATTAAGTATTTCGTTGCAAATAGTTCAATGTATGGAGTGATTTATACGTGACTTAAGTGATGCATGAAATAACGTTTTTGGTGACGTTTCATAATAATTTGATTGGTGCGCCTTCGGTCAGTTAAATGTTTTATTATCATTTCATGTAAATGCGTTATATCGACTTAGGAGTATGCATAACTTGGTAACTATTGGTTCTCGACACTTTGATAAACGGGTCGTGCATGAAAATGCTTTATTAACTCATTATATAAATGATGGCCATTTGGTCAAAGGGAGATTTTGGTGTTGTGGAAAATCATGCATAGTTTACAATATTTTACCTTTTGAAAACACAGAGGTGTGAGTCGTTGACATTTCGTCAACTTTGATTCGAGAAACGTTTTGGAAAATTGTAAACCTTTGGTTATAAAGAAATAGATATTTTGGATATTTTAACAGGTAAACTTTTAAGCATCAACGTTTTAACGTTCTATGATTCTAGTACGAAACTTTGAGGAAAAATGCTTCGTGAAGAAGATTTTAGAAAAGTGTTTGTATAAACTATGGTGCGTGTAATTTCTTATGTTTTGAACATTGATGCGTACCGTTGGTGTATTTTGAGAGTTGACAATAGGTTTGAATTTTCTTTGGTGTCAACCATTTATAAGCATTTATTTTCTCTTATGTTTTGAGAAAACACAGTGTTGTGTGCAAGCTTTGCCTGAAACTTTTGCTCGTGTGTCACTATATGAATAGTTGGAGAAACTTGGGAAATTGATTTAAAGAGTTTTATCTTTTGAAATTTTGGTGTGAGTTAATTGGTGCATGTTATTTCATTACAAGGAAAATTTCTAAGAAAATGTTACAAGCTTGCATGCCTACCCCAAGTTGTGGTTTTAAGACGTTTTAGTCGATATTCTCAAATGATGGAAACGTATTGGTTTTGTCTTAAATATGGAACTTGCACAAGTTGTTTTGTGTTTTGATTGAGGTGTAATTATGAATCGTTTCCTTGTTTTGTATAATAAACTGACGCGCGCAAATTTTGATTGGTAAATCTTGTTCCATGTCAATTTATGGTTAGAAGGAAAATTTTGGAGTCAAATGTCGTTGGACTACTTTTGAAATACGTGCACGCCTTTTGTTGCACCCTGTTTAAAGTCGAGCAGTCACTTTACATGCATGTCATGAGCCAATCCATACTAGAACCGTGGCGGTTCATTTTAAAGAAATTGTTTATTTCGCTTTTGCGTTTTGTGGGTGAACTAAACTGCAATGAAATGATTTTCAACCGGATTTTCACATGTAGGACGAGTGTGTCCGTTTTGTGTAACTACCGATTGGATGATAGTAGTTTTCTATACTTACAATTTATTTGAAATGAAAATTTTTGTGTTGAAAATTTATGTGAAAAGTTTTGACTGATCGGCATATTTATTGAATAACGCACTTGAAAACCTAGAATTCGTTAGGACTTAGGAAAGTGTAAGTGTGTGTAGCACTTTGGCGGTGGAAGGTTTGGTATTCCACGCGTGATAGTATTGTAGGCCGAATGATAGCGGTTGCGGGAATGAAGCCGTTGTAATTAAGCAAATGAATTCGCAGTAACCTATATTGAGGTAGACGACATGATTAGGTGTCGACTTTTGGATCTGAGGCCAAGCACCGTTAGAGTAATCGGGGTCGTGGCCGATTTTAAAGGAACGAACTGTCGGGTGGATGATTAATAATTGGGCGTACCGTTGGGATTGTGTATTGATGGATCAGTGATGACCGTTGTTACTGGAGTTGATGGAATCCGTCAAGAGAAAGTGCTAGTTCAATAGCGGGAATAATTGAATTCAGAGGTTCTGGTTGATTTCGGTAGTGATTAAACCTTGGAATGATTTGGAAAGGAAAGTTGAGAACATGTGGATGGGAAATAATTGGGAAGTTCGAACCTAACGTTGGGAATGTATAGGTCACTTAAGGTTGGGAGGCAACTTAAGCCTGGTGGTCGGAAGCCACTCTGGTAAATCAGGCCTTCAAGTGGATGTAAGTGTTTTATGCCTAAGCGGGGATTCGTTGGAAGTGACACTAAGAAACTGTTGTGGGCAACTCTGTGGGAAATAAGTTCGAACCTGGTTGGAACCCAGGAATTGGGATTGTGATAGGCGTGGTGACCATTAGTTGTGTGAGGATCAGATTTCGGGGACGAAATCTCTTTAAGGTTGGGAGGATTGTAACACCCCGAAAATTGGTATCTCGACATTCACCAAGTTACATGGAGTCTGGGACTTAAATGAAATCAGATTTGGGTTGGAAGAGTGAGCCACTTGGGCTCGGTACATCTTGGGCGATAGTGCCCCGGCGATAGTGCCCAAGGCACTATCGCATGTGTCATAATCGCGCGTTTAGTACCGAGAGTCCAAGGGGTAGTGGGCGAGAGTGCCCCGACGATAGTGACCATGTCACTATCGCGATGTCACTATCGCCGAGGGTCAGCTGAGCATAAAAATAAGGGTTACGGGTTTCTTTCCTATTTTTCCTCACTTCCACTTAAACCAATTCGTTTTTCTCTCCCAAAGACCGAACCCTAACCCCTTTAAACCGATTTTGGAACCTTTGAAGCCACAAATCTTGTGAATCAAAGCCCCTCTCCTATCTCTTAGCAAGATTTCTAGCTAGAGGTTGAAATCCTTCATCTTATTTCCATTTAATGGGATTTCTACAATATCTAGGGTTTTACCCAACCCTCTCCTAAACCTTTCCCTTCCTTTGGGTGAAATGAAGATTTAGACCCACTTTGGTATGGTAGAAGTGTTTGGTTGGTGGATTCACTTGTTGGTTGAGGTAATCTTCTCTTCTCTTCATTTTGGAATTTAGGGTGTTGATGTATTGGTTGTTTTGGGTGTATTATGTTGGGAGAAATGATTCTAAGTGTTTAAGGGATGATTCCACATGGTTAGATTGTGATATTAATGGTTGGAAATTTATAAATCTAGGTTTTTGGAAGTTTTGGCTTGAGGATGCAAACTTCATCAAAGGAGCATACATTGGAGAAACACTAGATTTAACCTAATCTAGCGAGGTGAGTTCAAGTTACTTTGCGAAAACTTTGTACATGCCAAAATGAGTATTTTACAAATATGTATGTGTTTTACTTGAAAAGATATGTGGTTGAGTTATTTGGATAGTTTAACTCTTTTGAAGTGTTTATCTTCATAAATGTGTAAAATACCCATATTTGGGGCTTTTGGATACTTGGATGGTTAGAAACCATATTTTGTCTTTAAAAATGTTAATTGCTCAAAACGAGGTTTATTTGACGGTTTAATCATGTTAGTGTAATTGATTTTATAAACCATTTGGGAAATACCCGATTTAGTGTCAAGAGTTATTTTGGGAATTGTAAAGGTGTGAGTCCTTTTGGGAAAACCCCTTTTTGCTTAACCGTGTCAGGTTTTGGGTTAATAATGGTTTTGTGGTACTTGTATACCTAACTGATGTTAAATGCATTTTATTGCACATTATTGATATTTACATACTTGGGTGTTTTGTCATTCTGGGTTGAGCATGTTTTGGTAGACTGTGTTGCATTGGATCCATAGGCAAGTGAGTCGGTCTTTATTTGATGGTCTATCTCTTTGTGCACGAGGAGTAGACTATGGGTACGCAGGGGTATATGCGTTAGGCCGTGGGGCCACTAGCGAGTATGCAATGGGTATAGGGTGCTGGAAGGCTGGTATCAGCGGGCATGCCTGTGCGGGACGCGGGAGTCCATGAGGTGTAACTCGTCTAGACTGGATATGCAATGTGGTCCCTGTAAGTCCTTGATGTGTAACTCTACGGAGTATGCAATAAAGGCATTTTATTATGGTCCGAGGATTGTGATGTCTATATGGCATGGGGACTAGGACCGGGGTGCTGGAAGGCTGGTATCAGCGGGCATGCCCGTGAGGGACTTGAGGTGTAATCCAGTAACATCATAAGTGACCTAACTTTGTGTGCCCGTCACTTTCGATGGAATCGGGTCTCCCCCGTCACCGAAAGGTGTTATTTTTGGGTATATGTTTTTATTCATATTTCGGTGACGCATTTTATTTACATGAAATGTTCTCATGGTTATTGGCAGGGTTCTATGCTTCATACTTTTTGGATGTTTTGGAATATTGGAGTTTTGTCCACGTTTGTATTTCTTGGGTTATTTACGTCCAAATACGTTTTGAGTGAGTTGGGTTTGGAATTCATTTTAGAAAACGCTTCATATATTTTGGGAACTTTTCTCCTAGATTTTGGGTGCGTTGGAAAACGAGTCATTTATGCCCGTTTGGGAAACCTTTTGGAAATGATAGACTTTGTCGCGAACTCCATTTAAAAGATTTATTTAAATCATGACTATAATTACTAACTTCCGATTTATGATTTTATATAGTCATGATAAAATGCTTGAACTCACTAGGCGTAAGCCTAACCCTTTTTATTTGTCGGCATGTGCAACAGGTTCAGGTTGGGAGTAGCTTTAGCTATACTGTGAAGTGGCGAGTGATAGTAGAGTGCACGAGAGGTGATTTATTTAGTGAAGTCTTCCGCACTTGTTTGGACTAGCAATTTGTGTCGTGTTAAGTGACACCCGTTTAGGTTGTTTTATTTGGGGAATTATAATGTTTTAAATTCCAAGGTATTTTGAGGAATAAATTGTAGAAATGATTTATCTATTTTTGGTTGTTTTATTGAATTTTAAAGTTAGTTGCTCGTTCCAAATTTTAGGGTGTTACAAAACCTCTTAGGCAAGTTGGGAAATTATGTCAAATAATCCCTACGATTTTTCCTCAAATCAAAGTCGGCTCTATAGGCCTATGATTCTAGCACAATCATCCATCTTGGCCCGAAACAAACATCATCCTCATCGTCACTCCAAGTGACTAATACTAGAATCGTCCTTTTATTCCAACGACTACTAATTTATAACCTTCGACACTACCTCAACGATCATCCCATCAAAGCAAATCAAGTACACACCTGTACTAGTAGATTTACTATAGTCGTTCCTCCTTGTGATGGCTATTCTGGGTAGATATTACAACGAGTTATTAGCACATAATAATTCACACTAACAACGCTCACGCTCAACTCCTTGGATTCCTCGTGACTTTCCCCGACTCGAGCATTGATCCTGTGTTTCCGATAGTAGGAGCTCTACTACTACCTTCCACACCTATCATCACTCGTTCCGAGTTCCATCCGATGGGTCCAAGTAGTTTCTCGCCGATAACTACACACATATGCCCGCACCGACATATGTACACACTTTTCCTAGCTCCCTAGGAATTCCACCCAACTCCACTACCCTTGCTATGACGAAATCCCCACTAGTCATGACGAGTCGCCTCGCGAATGCACAGTCGCACACAGTGTAAAACCAGATAGACATTCGAATATAAGATTCTATCCTACAACGGTTGGACTCAAACAAGAGCTGCGCAATAGAACTAAATCCGACATTCTAAGGCTATTTGGTTCCTACCGCATACAACCTATAGTGCATTCACTTAACAACTTATCAAGGCTAGCATGAACTCCTATTAGCAAACAACAAACATGCAGTATAGTGTAATAAGCACCAAACAATCCAGCACACATACTCATATGTTCTAGAAAGCAATCTAGCATACATACTCATATGTAAACACTCTTCCCAGCTCACTAGGAATTTCATCTCATCCCACTACCCTTGCTACCACGGAATCCCTATTAGCCATAACGAGTTGCCTCGTGAATACCCAGTCGCATGCAGCGTGAATCAAATAGACATTCGAATACAAGATTTCATCCTAGAACGGTTGGACTCAAACAAGAGCTGCGCAATAGAACTAAATCAAATATTCTAAGGCTATATGATCCTTACTGCATACAACCTATAGGCCCTTCACTTGGCAACCTACTATAACTAGTATTGATTCCTACTAGCAAGCAATCATCATACAGTACAGTGTAAACCACATAGGCAATCTAGCATGCATACCTTATGATCTAGAAAGCGATAAATACACTAAGTACTGTACCTTCCCACTTAGCGTCGGCTGACTGTACACACTGCGCCCTCAATCACCGTTTCCCAAACGGGTTTTCCTTTTTCTTTCATTCGAAAAGATTTTAGTAAAAGGATTTAAAATTTCATAGCCGCAACTTGAGACCAAACACACCGAGATGTGTCTGATTCACTCAAGCTGTGCTCTGATACCAAGTTGTAACGTCCCAAAAATTACAAGAAATTTAAATTTTCAAGAATAATACATTTCACTATAATCAAACCACAAGTTAACAAATCTCATTACAATAAAAATAAACGTCGTTGTTTTAAACCGTCTAACAAAGTTTGCAGCGGAAAAGTTATATAATTAAATCCCCATTTAATAAAAATTTAACTTAAACAGTCTTCGCCTTGCGCCCGTGTGTACCGTCATGCCCGACTGCTACTCGCACCTGAAATCATAAAATATTGGGAAGGGGTAAGCACGAAGCTTAGTGAATTCAAACCATATATAGGATCGCAATTATATCAGCATCACCCTTAAACATACCAGCACATATATTTCTTGGAACATCCATCAAGAAAATATATCACGATTAATAATAAGCCTTATACTCCTTGGAACGACCATCAAGAAGACATAATCACAACACATTATACCAACACATAAACTCCTTGGAACAACCATCAAGAAGTAGCCTTGTACTTCTTGGAACGACCATCAAGAAGATATAATCACAACACATTATACCAACACATAAACTCCTTGGAACAACCATCAAGAAGTAGCCTTATACTTCTTGGAACGACCATCAAGAAGATATAATCACAACACATTATACCAACACATAAACTCCTTGGAACAACCATCAAGAAGTAGCCTTATACTTCTTGGAACGACCATCAAGAAGATATAATCACAACACATTATACAAACGCATATACTTCTTGGAACAACCATCAAGAAGTACATCAATCACAGTTCAATATATATATATATACACAAATATATATATTCCATAACACAATAATATCAACAAACAATTATAATTATCACACTCGAGCTATAGTAACACATATATAATTCCCATCCTATATAGTGAGAGAACTCACCTCAAAAGCAAAGCTTATGTCCTCAACAGCAACACGAATCGGCCAACACCAGCTCACCTTTTTTCCACCTAAATAAGTGTTAACAAATGTCAAAGTGACGCCCCAACCCAAAGCCACGACTACTAAATTATAACATACATTTTCCAGTTTTTACTCTCAACACACAGGTCGGTTTGGGACCTGTTTAACCCCTTATAAACTGATAAATTCAGAAATATTTTTCCATAATCACAAAGTCCCATTTCTTAGGGTTCCAGGGACATATCGCACGCGCTCTAACGATTTTTCTACAATTTACTATGGATTTTACAAAACTGACTTGCAGCACAGTGAAAAACAAGACCTTTCAGTACAAAACAGCAATTTGACACTAGCTATGGTCCGAACTGGTTTTTCCGTAAAACATAAGAAACTTACTAGACTCAGAATGGGAGATTTTGGCACTGATTTCACCCCAATACGATGTTCCTAGAAAAGGTTATGGCTTTCCCAAAACAGTGGCAGAAACTGTGAATTTCACATGAAATGACAAATGTTGTTTATAAACCCATTAAGACATAGCTTAACCCAAACAGACCCGAACAGCCTACAAGCTTACTGGAAAGGGCTATACTACGCTACGCTGGACAACAACCGTGCACTACCCACTGCCGCCTCCGGCGGTGGTGGTGGTTGGCGGCGGCGACGGTGGTTACGGTAACACCCTCTGGCGGAACCTCCCAACATCCACCGAAACGACACACCCGCAACCTCACCCCGCACACACCCGCGCCTGCACATACACCTGCACCCACCCCTCTGCCGCCACCCCGGCGGCGTGCAGCGGCGGCCCCACCGCCGGCAGCCGTGGCTGCGGCGGTGGTGGCGGCGGTTCACGGCAGAAAATGGCAAATGACAACGACAAGAAGAAAACGAACCTACCTCGGTGCGACTCCTCCTTCTCCCCGCTTCCGGCAGCAAACGACGGCGTCTCTCTCTCTTCTCCGGCGAACTCTCTCTTCTCCGGCGAACTCTCTATCTCTCTCTACTCTCGGCTCACTCTCTCTTTCTCTCGGCTTTCTCTCTTTCTCTTCGCCCTCTCTCACTCTCGGCTTTCTCTCTTTTCCGGCCGGTCACCACAAGGGAGGGGGCATAGGGTTTTTCCTTCTCCCTTTCCTTCTTGCTAATCACGAAACACTACACACACAAAACACATAGTTTAGGTTGGAAAAGCATGGGCCGAAACTCCCATATTTTGGCCCTTTAACAAATTTGATCCCTCAACTAAATCCTTCTCGCACTCTAACCACGTTTTGACATATATAACTATTAGGTCCAATTCGACTAACCCCGTTAACGGAAACCACGATGTCAGGATCGATTCTTAACAAGAATTAAACTTCTTAGAAACAGAATTTAGAGAATCTTGCGGAATAGAACTCTAAATCAATTAAAGAACAATCAATAGAAATTCAATAAACTGTATATAGATCAAACAGTTATTACTCACAAGTTTTACACCAAACCTCAATCTTGTTGAACAGGCTCAACAAGACGATTTCTACTTCTCTAGAAATAGGATCTATGATCTTGAGGTTAATTCACTCTTGAATATAGAATTCTGTATATTATCTATCTTCTTTTTCGTTTTTTTTTTAATAGCTATCTATCAATACTATTTATACAAAAGTAATTACAAGATAACCATAAAAAGTAAATTGATCTTCTGAATCTTCGTTAAGCATATCTTGATCAATTCCTTCTTTGTCTCCAAAAGTATCGCATATCAAATTTATCAACTCAGCAGTATTAATGATGATTTGGCTCAGCAGCATTAACAACCTTCAGCAGTATTAATCTTCACAGTCTTCAAGCAGTAGTAACTCAGCTCAGCAGTACTAACCATGTCTAGCAGTAGTAATTTGGACTAGCAGCACTAACTTCAACTAGCAGCATTAACTTCATCTAGCAGCATTAACTTTGCCCAGCAGTAGTAACGAAGAACTGGCAGTAGTAATGAAGACTTAGCAGTACTAACCATACTTAGCATATCTTCAGTTCCCAACAATCTCCCCCTAACTTGACTTTTAGGAAAAGAAGTCAAGTTCTTCAGATGATGCTTCCAAAACTTAGTCATCATGTACACACAGATTAGGACTTAGGCCTAGACTCTGATTGAGAATCCTCTTTACCAAGAATCTACCCATTGCTGAATCCTTGTTGCAGGTCAGCTTAGTGTGTAGCATTCCTTGCAGCCTCTTCATGCTGTGATTGTATATTTCATCTACAAGATAGTATTCATGAGTTGCAGAGTCAAGGGAGATGACATATACTCCACAGTTTTCATAGAGCATCCAGTTGGTAATGACTTGAAACTGTGTGTTTAACCTATGCTGAACTGCTTCAGGTTTGAACATTTGGCACAAGAATTCAAGTACCATTTTAGAGATTGACATCCCTGGCTCAGTCAGCATGTTTCCATATATCTTCATCCCAACTTTGAACATCTCTTCTAAGTCTGATCTTGAGCAAGTTCTGACAATCTTTCCCCAAGTAGAAAATACTTCAAATTTTCCATCAGCTCTTTTTATCCTAATGAACTCCTTTCTACCATCTTTCAAAGTGTCCCAAAAGATGATTTCAGGAGCCTTAGATGATATTGGTTCAGCCTGAAGTGGAATTGGGTTAGATTCAACACTAGTGATGTACAAGTCACATTGGGCATCCGTTTGTGATTGCACATTGCCTGATTTCCCTGATGGAGTTGCCACTTCTTCTTCAGCAACTTTTCCATCAGATTTCACTGTTTCCTCCTGGGCCTTTTCTGCAGATGACTCCACCCTTGGTTTCTTTTCATTTTTCTTCTTTGTAGTTATGGGCTGGGTTCTTGGTCTTTTCTTGGACATCATCTTGGTTCTTTTAAGAGTTTTGACAGCCTCAGGAGTTGGTTCAGCTGCTTTAAGTTTTTCAGCAGCAATAACCATTTCTGCTGCTATGGCTGTTACTGCTTCTCTTAGTACATGTAGTGATGCTGCTTCAATACTGTTCTTTATAATCCAGTAAATTTCTTCATCTATTTCAGCTTGAGTTGTAGTTAATGCTTCCTTCTCAGTTTCTGCTGCTTTGACTGTTTGGCCTTCAGCAGCATTAACTGTTTCTGCTGCTTGTTCAAGCTCAGCAGCATTAACAGTTTCTGCTGCTGTGGTTTCTGCTGCTGTGGTTTCTGCTGCTTTGGTTTCTGCTGCTGTGGTTTCTGCTGCTTTGGTTTCTGCTGCTTTGGTTTCTTTGACACACTCTTCCCCCTTTTCTGTCTCACTGGACTCCCCCTTAAACTGTGCATAGTCCATTTCCATCTCAGTCTCTATGTGAGCAGTCTCCCCCTCAATTTGTGGACCCTTCAGTTTCAGTTCTGCTTCTGACTCTGACTCCCCCTTTTTGGGAGCATCATCAGTTGAGGTTCTCCTTCTTAGCACAAACCTTGCCTTTTTCCTTTTGTTCAGCAACTTGGTGACCATCTTTTTGAGCTTCTCAATTTGAGACTGTTGGTAGGTAACCACAGTCTTAAGTTGCTCAATCTCTTTCTTTTGTGCCATGACATCCAAGTTGATATTCCCTAAGGTTTCCATCAATTCCTCATAGTTATATCTATCCTCACCTTGTTTAGAAGTATTAACCTTCTTTAAAGGATCCTTGGAAGTTTCAGCAGAAGCCTTCTGCCTAGCAGAAGCACTACCTGCCCCCTTGGTTTCTTGGCACCTGGGTCCTCCTAATGATTTCTCATTTAGAGTTGCCATGGGGAAGGTCTTATTTATGTTACCACTGTCCTTCTCTGTGCTAGCAGAAGTAGTGGCAGCCTTAGCACCCATATGGTCATCCTTCTCCTTAGAGACCACCTTGTTGAGGTTGGGAGACACCCCTGTGGTTTCCCTGTTGATATTCTCAATTGGAGAATGCTCCAATTGAGGGCTTAAAGGCGTAGGGCTTTGAGTAGGTACAACAAGGGAAGGAGCCTTGTGCACCTTTCTTCTTTGAAATCTTTTGGTGATTGTAGGAGTGGGCTGTTCAAGAATGGACTGTGGGATGTCTTTTGAGATGGAAGGTTGGGATTGGGCATCAGTGAGTTGATCTAATGAAGGCCTTGATCCTGATGCCATACCTTCAGAGGGGTGGGACACAACCATCATTGTAGAGAACAATGGTGTGTCAACTCCTTCCGAGTCCCTAGGAAGTCTTTTCATATTTGAAAAAACCTTCCCTTTAGGGGATTTGGGTACATATACCTCAGTGAACTGAGGTAAGTCCATCAACTCCTTGTTAAGAACTTCTTGCACAAACCTTGGATACATGAAAAAGGTCTTTTTGGATTCCAAGTTTGATACAAGATCAGTAAAGATCATTGCTGAGAAATTGTACTTTCTGGCAGTGGATAAGCAGACCAAGGCATATGCAATGGGACTGCTGAACTCACTCCATCCAGTAGTTTTCTTGGAAATACAGTGCATCAGGGTATGAACAAGAAATCTCCATTGGTTGAAAAATTTTGACTTGTAGAATTTAAAAACACCAATGGGACCTTCATACCCCATTCTTTGTAAAGTAGAAAAGAGTTCTTCATTAGGAATAGAAGTTATACCTGAAGCATCATTCAACTGAAGGGAGATGCGAATAACCTCTTCAGTGACTTTCAAGGGTTTATCACAAACCCTTGTTCGTATGGTCTTCTGCCCTTCTTCAACACTAACAGTGGCATTCTCCCAAAATTGTTTCTGATGTTCGATATAGATTGTTGGGCTCACCGTGAGTGCATAGGAGATGTGCGAGGATTTGAGAAAATCGACTATATCGTGGAATCCCGCAGCTTGTTTCGGCTTCTGAAGCATGGCTATTTCATTGTGCTCATCCACAAACTCCATGATGCCTAAGGATTCTTGAAAGAAAAGCACAGAGATGTTGGGGAGTCTAGGTTAGAACGAGAGAGAAGAAGTAAATGCGAAGAGTCGTTATGAACATGGGCGGGCAAACAGGGGTATTTATATGCCCTTGATTATCAGAAGCAGTATTAACTACCTCGCAGTATTAACTACCGAGCAGTATTAACTGCCAAGCAGTATTAACTACTTAGCAGTATTAACTACAGAACAGTATTAACTACTTAGCAGTATTAACTACTGAGCAGTATTAACTGCACTAGCAGTATTAACTACTGAGCAGTATTAACGACCAAGCAGTATTATCTACACTAGCAGTATTAACTGCACTAGCAGTATTAACTGCACTAGCAGTATTAACTGCATTAGCAGTATTAACTGCATTAGCAGTATTAACTGCTGAGCAGTATTAACTACTGAGCAGTATTAACTACTGAGCAGTAGTAACTGCACTAGCAGTAGTAACTACTAGAACACAGACAGTAGTAACTTTGCACTGTGCATCACTTGTCAAAACCTCAAATGTCATCTTACACATCACTTTTACCACTTCTTTTACCTTCTTCAGGATTATTTTCAAGAGTAACATGTCCTCCATCAATTCATTTGGAATATTGAAGGCAGGCCATGTTACCTGTCATGTGCCTAGAGCAACCACTGTCAACATGCCAAATGCTTCTTCCCTTAAGCTGTTGGCTGCCCTGCACATCTGAGAAATCAATTAGTTTTTGTTGGGGACCCAAGCCATAGTGGTCTTGGGTCTCCCTTGATCATCAAAATACTTACATTCTGTTTTGATGAGCTTGTCAAAGTGAGGAACATCAGTGCTTGAGTACTTTGTTTTGATGATAGGTCTAGAAGCAGTACTAACTGATGTAGAAGTGCTAACTTTGGCAGTACTAACATTGCTTCCAGAAGTACTAGCCTTCTCAGCAGTATTAACTAACTTAGCAGTACTAACACTAGAAGCAGTATTAATTGTAGAAGAAGTACTAACTGTGTTAGCAGTACTAACACTGCTAGTGACATTATTGCTTCCTGCAGTACTAACATTGTTAGCAGTACTAACTGAGTTGGCAGTATTATTATTGGTACCTTTAGGCATCCATACTCTAACACTTTCTATTTCTGCCTTTTTCATATGGTTTATGGTTTTAACTTGTTTCTTTTCCACAACTTTCCTCACAGACTTTTTATATCCCCCACTCTTTCTGTAACCAGCAGGTTTTTGAAAATATCTTTGAGCATTAAACCTTTGGTTAACTGGATTGAAATAACAGTGTTTGGCTAAGTGATTTAGCTTACCACAGATGAAGCAAGGTTTTGGCCTGTTGATTCTGTTCAGGTCAACTCCTTGTCTCATAGCCCACTGGTTATTCCAGTTCCTTTGATTTCCCCTCTGATTATCATGTTTTTGGGGCTTGAGCTCTTGAGATTTCTTACAGGAACAATGTTTACAGGTATTGGGAGCCACAATTGTGGTCTGTTTGTAATGGACTCCCTTTTTCTCTTCATTCCTTTTGATCTCAGTGTTCTTGACACATGGACTCTCACATTCCTCATCAGAGTCTACTTTGTCAGTCTCATCCTCAACAACTATTTCTTTTTCACAAGGATCTAGATTAATCTTTAATTCAGGTTCCTTTCTATCCTTGGTCTCTAACAAATCAGACTTAGGAGGTATGTAGTTGTTATTGTAGGGTGGAGGTGTGGCATTGTACCCTATCCCTACTTTCATCTTGTCATGGATTTGAGCCTTAATGATGGTGTCCATGGTTTTAGAAGCACAGGTAAACTTTTCAACATCAAGTTTAACCTTCTCAAGCTCTTCTTTTAATTTCTCATTCTCCTCCCCAGACACTTTCAGCTTAATCTCATACTCATTCTTCTCCCACTTCCAATAGTTAGTATCATAGTGGTGTTGAAGTTCATTAGCTTGAAAAGCTCTAATCTGTTCCTCAAACCTTTCTACAATCCTAACATAATCTTTCACATCTTTCTCTAGTCTCTTAAGGTCATCACACATACCCTGATTGTGATCCCTATATCTTTTAACAGCATCAATGCAAGCTTGAGAACAGAGTTTAGATTGTACCTCAGTGGGAATATCAGATACTTCTGCCATAAGAGCTTGATTCTGACAGGCTTCCTCAGCTTGATCACTCCAATCAAATCCCATTCCTTGTTGAGAAACATGGGCTTGAGAGGAGCTTCTGTTTTGATTTCCATTTGGAGCCTGTTGATGTGATCCTCCATAACACTCAACCTTGGATTGGTCAAAGCCTTCACCATCTTCTCCAATCTTTCCTTCATTACATGGGCTATTTTCTATGATGTCCCATATTGCATAATTAGTAAGAAGAATGTACTGCTTGATTCTCAGTTTCCACATGTTCAATTTATTGGATTTGAGCATGGGAACTTTTGAAACAGGAGTACTGTGAGTATCCATTGAATTGTCCATAGTTTCTAAGATACCAATGCTCTGATACCACTTGTCAGGATCGATTCTTAACAAGAATTAAACTTCTTAGAAACAGAATTTAGAGAATCTTGCGGAATAGAACTCTAAATCAATTAAAGAACAATCAATAGAAATTCAATAAACTGTATATAGATCAAACAGTTATTACTCACAAGTTTTACACCAAACCTCAATCTTGTTGAACAGGCTCAACAAGACGATTTCTACTTCTCTAGAAATAGGATCTATGATCTTGAGGTTAATTCACTCTTGAATATAGAATTCTGTATATTATCTATCTTCTTTTTCGTTTTTTTTTAATAGCTATCTATCAATACTATTTATACAAAAGTAATTACAAGATAACCATAAAAAGTAAATTGATCTTCTGAATCTTCGTTAAGCATATCTTGATCAATTCCTTCTTTGTCTCCAAAAGTATCGCATATCAAATTTATCAACTCAGCAGTATTAATGATGATTTGGCTCAGCAGCATTAACAACCTTCAGCAGTATTAATCTTCACAGTCTTCAAGCAGTAGTAACTCAGCTCAGCAGTACTAACCATGTCTAGCAGTAGTAATTTGGACTAGCAGCACTAACTTCAACTAGCAGCATTAACTTCATCTAGCAGCATTAACTTTGCCCAGCAGTAGTAACGAAGAACTGGCAGTAGTAATGAAGACTTAGCAGTACTAACCATACTTAGCATATCTTCAGTTCCCAACACACGATAAATAAAATTTAAAAGAAAAGAATTAATACAAAGAAATTACATACCGGGATACGGGCTTTACAGTCGTCGACCGTATTTGAAGGTTTTGCATAATAAAGATTTATTCACGTGTTGAGTGGGTTTGGATTGGAATTCATTTTGGAAAACGCTTTATACCCTTTTGGGAACTTTTCTCATAGATTTTGGGTGCGTTGGAAAATGAGTCGTTTATATCCTTTTTGTAAACTCTTTTGAAAATCATAATCTATGTCGCAAACTTTCATTTAAAGAATTATTTAAATCATTCTATAAACTCTTGAACTCACTAGGTGTTAGTCTAACCCTTTTTATTTGTCGGCATGTGCAACAGGTTCAGGTTGGGAGTAGTTCTAGTGACATTGTGAAAGGTCGTGTGCTAGTAAAGTGCTCAAGAGGTGAATAGCTTAAGTGAAGTTTCCCGCATTCATCTTTGGGAATAGCAATTTTGTATTTAGGTTAAGTAACACCCGATGTGAATTTAGTCTTTGTAATAAGACTTGAATTGTGTATTGTTTGAGGTTACTCATAGATTTTAATTTGAGGTGTTTCATCTATTGGATTATAAGAAAAAAATCCTATTATTTCGGATGTTTTATCGAAAATTTTATCTAGTTGCTCTTTCCCAATTCGAGGGTGTTGGATTATAAGAAGAAATCCTATTATTTCGGATGTTTTATCGAAAATTTTATCTAGTTGCTCTTTCCCAATTCGAGGGTGTTACAAATGGCAAGACCTAGGGTTTTGTGCCAATTCTTGAGGGCTTTATACTCTCTCTCCAATATTTTCAAAATCGCCCCTGAAGTTCATTAACTTCACTTTTCTCCATAAAGCTCTTATTCCATTAAATTTAGACCCTGGTTATTACAGAACCCGGTTATTACACGCCACCCTCACCCCCACCCTGTGGAAAAATAAAATCACTTTCCCAATATTATGTCTTTTTATGTCCACCAATAAGGTGAATATAAGAGAAGATAAATATAAGTTAGAGTAAATTTCACTTTTGCTCCCTAACGTTTGTCAATTTTTATTGGATATCGTCCCTAAACTTTGAAAACTCGATCTGGTCCCCCACGTTTGTCAATTTCATAATGGATTTAGTCCCCCACGTTTGTCAATTTCATAACGGATTTGGTCCCTCCTTCTAACGATTGTTAACTTTTTCCGTTAAGTCCAACTAAATGAGGATCAAATAAATGGACTTAACATAAAAAGTTAACGATCATTAGAAGAAGGGACTAAAATCGTTATAAAATGACAAACGTGAGGGACCAAAACCAAGTATTCAAAGTTTAAGAAAGACATTTAGGGACCAAAAATAAAGTTACTCTATAAATCATCAATATCAATATATCAATATATATATTAAAAGAGAAAACCACAAAAGATGATGTGGCATCCTAAGAATTGAGAATTCCTCATTTCTTGAATTGTGGTTGAGTTTTATCATCCCACATTGGTGGAAAGATGGAAGTTTTGAACTTGGAAGTGGCTATAAGAAATGAGGAGTGGATACTTTTGTGTCAACTCATGTGGTTGGCTCATTTAGCTTACCCTACATTTTCATCATCCCACATTGATGAGAAGATGCAAGTTCTAAAGTATGAAGTGTGTATAATAAAGAAGGGGTGAATGTTTTTGTGTCAACTCATGTGGTTGGCTCAATTTAGTCTACCTTATTTTTGCAAAACAAACTTTATGTATATAACAAATAATTAAAATAATATTTTTGTGATAACTAATAAAGTTTCATTTTACACTACCCCATCAATATATATATTAAAAGAGAAAACCACAAAAGATGATGTGGCATCCTAAGAATTGAGAATTCCTCATTTCTTGAATTGTGGTTGAGTTTCATCATCCCACATTGGTGGAAAGATGGAAGTTTTGAACTTGGAAGTGGCTATAAGAAAGGAGGAGTGGATACTTTTGTGTCAACTCATGTGGTTGGCTCATTTAGCTTACCCTACATTTGCATCATCCCACATTGATGAGAAGATGCAAGTTCTAAAGTATGAAGTGTGTATAAGAAAGAAGGGGTGAATGTTTTTGTGTCAACTCATGTGGTTGGCTCAATTTAGTCTACCTTATTTTTGCAAAACAAACTTTATGTATATAACAAATAATTAAAATAATATTTTTGTGATAACTAATAAAGTTTCATTTTACACTACCCCAATAAATATATATATATATATATATATATATATATATATATATATTTAAGGAACAACCACAAAGAGTGACTTGGCACCATGAAGTTTGAGTATTCCTCAAATCTTGAAATATGGTTGAGTTTCATCATCCCACATTGGTAGGAAGATTATTATTTGGAAGAAAGTAGTGAGGATATATAAAAGGATGATGAAAGGTTTTGAAATCGATAACCATGGTTAGAATCATAATATACCAAATGGTAAAATCAATATATCAATATCAATATATATATTAAAAGAGAAAACCACAAAAGATGATGTGGCATCCTAAGAATTGAGAATTCCTCATTTCTTGAATTGTGGTTGAGTTTCATCATCCCACATTGGTGGAAAGATGGAAGTTTTGAACTTGGAAGTGGCTATAAGAAAGGAGGAGTGGATACTTTTGTGTCAACTCATGTGGCTGGCTCATTTAGCTTACCCTACATTTGCATCATCCCACATTGATGAGAAGATGCAAGTTCTAAAGTATGAAGTGTGTATAAGAAAGAAGGGGTGAATGTTTTTGTGTCAACTCATGTGGTTGGCTCAATTTAGTCTACCTTATTTTTGCAAAACAAACTTTATGTATATAACAAATAATTAAAATAATATTTTTGTGATAACTAATAAAGTTTCATTTTACACTACCCCAATAAATTAATATGTATATATATATATATATCTCAATATATATATATATATATATTTAAGGAACAACCACAAAGAGTGACTTGGCACCATGAAGTTTGAGTATTCCTCAAATCTTGAAATATGGTTGAGTTTCATCATCCCACATTGGTAGGAAGATTATTATTTGGAAGAAAGTAGTGAGGATATATAAAAGGATGATGAAAGGTTTTGAAACCGATAACCATGGTTAGAATCATAATATACCAAATGGTAAAAATATAGTGCAAAATTAAAATATAAACCAATGTTGGTGAATTGGGACCATGAGGTTTGAGTATTTCTCAAATCTTTTAATAAGGTTAAGGTTTATCATTTTCCTTTGTTGGTAATATGATAGTTTGAAAGAACATTATGGTATAAAAATAGAGATGTAAGGTTTTGAAATCTATTACCATTGTTGGAGTCAAAGCCAATATAAAAGAATGACATAAGATTTTGAAATCTATAACCATGATTGGAATCATAACCTTAAAAGAACAACCACAAAGAGTGACTTGGAACCTTGGGATTTGAGTAATCCTCAAATCTAGAAATGTGGTTGAGTTTCATCATCCCACATTGGTGAAGAAATGAAAGTTTTGAAGTAGCAAGTGGCTATAAGAAATGAAGGGTGAATGTTTTTTGTGTCAATTAACGTGGTTGGCTCAATTTGGCTTACCCTACTTTTGCATCATCCTAATTGGTTACAAGATGCAAGTTTTGAAGCATGAAGTGTGTATAAGAAATAAGGGGTGATTGTTTTTGTGTCTACTCAATACTCATGTGGTTGGTTCAATTTAGTCTACCTTATTTTTGCAAAAAAATGTATATATATATAACAAATAATTAAAATAATATTTTTGTGATAACTAATAAAGTTCACTCATTTTACATTATCCCAATCAATTATGTAACACCCCGAATTTCTATGATCAAAGTTATGTTATAATTTGATATGGAAGGATTCAAAGTGTAATTGACCAAAGTTTAAGCTATTTGTGAATATTGAAACTTTGGGGGTTGGTTTTGTTATTTGTTGATAGTTTTGGATATTTAAAGGGAGAGGCGGTTGAATTGAGATTTTTATCTCAATTGCTGATTTTTTAAGTCGGTTTCCAGAGAAAATCGAGAGAGAAAGAGAAAGAGAAGTCTGGATTTGATTAGGTACTGTTCGATGGTGTGAAAGATTGGATTTATGAATCGATTGAGCTTGGCAGACTCTGAGTACGAACTCTCAATCAGGTGAGTTCATTCTTATTAAAAATATGTTTTTACATATCAAAAGTGATTTGCTAAATTGGAATTTGTTTTATTGAACCTATGTACATGTTAAAATGATTGGTACATGTGATTTAAAGAACATAGTAGGAAGTGTAAGTAATCAGACTGGAAATCGCACGAAGTCCGAAAGATGACTTTTCCGGTACTTTCGGATTTGGGTATCGAATTCCGGATTTAGGTATCGGATTCCGGATTTGGGTATCGGATTCCGGAAGATTTTGAAATTCATAACAATGATTGTAATCATAACCATGATTGGAATCATAACCATGATTGGAATCATAACCATGATTGGAATCATAACCAAACAAATGTAAAGAAAAATAGTGCAAAATTTAAAGTGAACCAAGGATGATGACTTGGAACTATGAGATTTTTTTGTTTCTTAAATCTTAAAGTAAGGTTGAGTTTTATCATCCTACATTGGTGAGAATATGATAGTTTGGAAGAAGATGATAAGCATTAAAAAAGAGATAGAAAGTTTGAAATCTATAACCATGGTTGGAATCAAAGCCTACCAAATGGTAAATATTATAGTGTAAATGGTGAATACTAAGTGCCAAATTTGGTGAGAAACGTGAGAAGTGGTTATCAACCGTTGGATGAGAAATAGACGAACATTAGGATGAGATGCAGCAAGATAAGACGCACTGGATAAATTCTCTTTTAAGCCACAATTCATGGGAGAGTATTTGATTAAAAATGATCAACGGTTTAAAAGTACTTCTCACACTTCTCACCAAAAATGACACTTCTCACATGATCTAATGCACACACACACACACACAAACACATATATATATATATATATATTGATGACTTACGTTTCATTTTAACTCAATTGATTATCTTTACAATAGATTATCATTACCGCGCAACGCGCGGGCCTAACACTAGTATATATTAAAGAAAAAACCAAGGTGAATGATGTGGCACAATGTGGTTTGAGAATTGCCCAAGTTTTGGATTGTGATTGAAGTTGGTTGTCCCACATTGGTGAGGAAGTGAAAAGTTAGAAGAGAAAATGACTATATAAGAAGAATATGACAACTTGAAATCTTGAATGTTGATCAAAATTTTAATCCAATTTTGGGTTAAAAAGTTAGTATTTATTTACATTACAAAACATTTCACCTAATCAATCAATCAATATATCATTATATATATATATATATATATTAAAGAAACAACCAAGGTAAATGGTGTGGCACCATGTGGTTTGAGAATTGTTCAAGTTTTGGATTGTGGTTGAAGTTGGTTATCCCACATTGGTGAGGAAGTGAAAAGTTAGAAGAGAAAACGACTATATAAAGGAGAATATGACAACTTGAAATCTTGAATGTTGATCAAAATTTTAATCCAATTTTGGGTTAAAAAGTTAGTATTTATTTACATTACAAAACATGTCACCTACTCAATATATATATATATATATATTAAAGAAAAAAATCAAGGTGAATTATGTGGTACAATGTGGTTTGAGAATTGCTCAAGTTTTGGATTGTAGTTGAAGTTGGTTGTCCCACATTGGTGAGGAAGTGAAAAGTTAGAAGAGAAAATGACTATATAAAGGAGAATATGACAACTTGAAATCTTGAATGTTGATCAAAATTTTAATCTAATTTTGGGTTAAAAAGTTAGTATTTATTTACATTCCAAAACATGTCACCTACTCAATATATATATTAAAGAAATAACCAAGGGGAATGATGTGGCACAATGTGGTTTGAAAATTGCTCAAGTTTTGGATTGTGGTTAAAGTTGGTTGTCCCATATTGGTGAAGTGAAAAATTAGAAGAGAAACTGACTATATAAAAGAGAATATGACAATTTGAAATCTTGAATGTTGATCAAAATTTTAATCCAATTTTGGGTTAAAAAGGTATTATTTATTTACATTACAAAACATTTCACCTAATCAATACATCAATATATATATCTATATATATATATAAGCAAGATGAGGAGTTGCTTATGTGGCATCATGAGAAACCTTCATTCACATTTTTCTATTTTCTCATAATTTTAATTTTTTAAACAAAAAGCTTCTCATAATGGACCATTCTACCCCTAAATGAGAATTGTGTATTTCATTATATGAAGGTTTATTTGGTAATTTCATTTCCAATTTAATTAACTTTAATTTCTAAACCATCTAACTTCTTATAGACATTAATATTACCCTCTTCATCTTTCCATTTATTAATTAGAATAACCTACAACAACATTATATATAAACTACAATTTAATGCTCCATAACATGGAATTATGTTCTATACTATGTTGTATTAGGGTTGTATATTTGTTTGTTATTTCTTCTTTGTAGATTCTACTTTTCGTCGATATTGTTGTCCATCTTCATAAAATTTCCAGGTAATGATTTTCGTCGTTTTTATATAGTTTTGATATGTATATATGTGTGTGTCTTCCCGATCAATATCATTGTTCTTTTTCTATAAAAAAAGTTGCATACTTTTTTTTTAATGTTTTGTGTGTTTTACATATTTTTGTTAAATAAGTTTTTGGTTTTTCATTCGATTTAGTTACAATTGTTACCTTGGTTTTTGTTGTGAATTTTTCTTCTCATTCTTTTATATCTACATAGTTTCTTAATTTTCAATTTGTAATTTTATAAGAAAAACCACATGATATGGCATTTTCTAAGCATCTCAATCCCAAATTTCGTCTTTTGTCCTTCATATTTTGCATTTTTTTAATGTTTTGTGTGTTTTACATATTGTTGTTAAATAAGTTTTTGGTTTTTCATTCAATTTGTTTACAATTCTTATCTTGGTTTCTGTTGTGGTTTCAATTTGTAATTTTATAAGAAAAAACACATGAGAAGGCATTTTCTAGACATCTCAACCCCAAATTTCTTCTTCTTTTTTCCTTCAAGTTTTGCATTCTTTATGTAGTTATTAACAAAATGTTTAATTAATTAATTAATCTTTTCATGTTCTTTGTTTACACCTAAATTTTTTATTTAAGTTATGTCACATTTTTAATTTTTTTCACATAACATTCAAGGAATATATATGTTGGTCCCGAAGGGATATACAAGTTTGTAGAAGGGGGGGTTGAATACAAACACACAGATTTTACTTTTCTAAATTGTTTATTGATAAATCATTAACAATTTACAACTTGTTGCGGAAACAAGATTTAGGATTTATCCTTAATCTAAACAAGTTGGAACACTAAGTTTCTTGCACTAAGAAGGAGAAGGAAATTACTAATAATAACCTATCTCAAGATAAGAAGGATGAACTTGTCCAGAGTTAGCAAGTTACTTCAAAATGAAGTGAGTTCTTCTTCTTATATACTGCATGCATTTAATGCATGGCAGTATACACTTTACACGTGGCAGCAGCTGATTGGTTGCATGTCATTGACCTTTGTTGACAACCTAAGTAGTCGCATGTTTGAACAGTGTAGTATCAGAGTGGTTGTACGATTTCAGACAATAAGGAGGTTCTTTTCTGACATATCGTACGGAGTCGTGCAAGGGTGGTTAAGACAAAAGTACTTTGTACGGAGGACTTCATGATCAGCTTTTCGTTGATTCAGCGATCTATCATTCTTCATCAGCGAATGATAGAGTTCAACGATAGCTGAAGTCTTGTACTTGATACTTCACGTTGATTGGACAATTCTGAGTCTTCGCTGATCCGCATCAGTTCATTAGGAGACTTGTCGCTGGTTCTTGAGCTTGATCTTCGACTTCAGCGTAGAACCTATGTTGACGTGAAACTTGTCTTCAGAGATCATAAGTAAACAACTAACTTATCAGCGATCACCATAAGTACTGAACAGACTCAGAGTATTATGGTGAACAGTTTCGCTGAATGTTTAATATAAAGAGCGAGAGTTCCTATCAGCGGTACTAGAAGATCTTAGTACTTATCAGCGATAGTGAAACTCTGATACATATTGTTTACTTACAATTTTCACTAAGTATATAAGAGAGGGTCATTATCAAATCACTGAGGGTTTGGATCAACAATCTCCCCCTATTTGATTATGACATAGCAACAGAGAAAATTGCTATATAATGAAAACATAAGGATAAAAAGAACTCATAAAATATTTGTCCCTTTTACTGTTTTCTGGGATCTTTTCTGTACTGATGGAGTAAAGTACATTCGCTGAAATTTTTCTTTAAACTGTGTAAAGATTACAGAGAGAAGTGGAAAAATTACAAGTACAGCGAATAAAATTACAAGTACAAAAGATGTAGACAGATAAAGGATAGAAAGAATTACAAGGCGATCCTATCCGTCAAAAGGTTCTTCCTTAATGAGTTGTTCATCAAGGGTCATTGATGTGCCAATCATCCAATCAGGGACATCTGCTCCTTGATTCTTTTTCTTCAGAGCTTCTTCAAAAATCAAGGGCTTCAGGTGTCTAGCTTTGATGCCGCGTCTGACTTCACACCAGTATAAGAGATCTCTGAGTTGTTCGATGGGAGCGATGTGGAGCTCAGAGATACGTTGAAAGTGATGGTTTCCATCGTAGTCTAGAAAGAATATACCGTATGGATCACTTACAACTGTGCCAGGAATGAAAGTTTCTCCAGGTGGTAGGGAGGTGTCAAGCGCTGAGAGATCAGCATCAGGGCCAAGAACTTCAGCACGAGAGAAACCAATACCTGTTTCATTCCGTATAGGAGGTCCTGAATCAGAGACTATCTTTTTCTTAGCAGAGACTTTTCTTTGTTGAGGAGGAAGAGGAGGAATATCCACGGCAGAAGAAAGAAGGTCGGTCTGTTTGTTTAAGATCTTCTCGACATGGCTTTTAAACTTTGAGCGCGATCCCTGAATGGCTAATTTCGTTTCTAACCATTCAGAGAGACCAAACTTTTCTAAGGTAGCAGCATAGAAAGTTTGCTTGGTTTTGTCTTCTCTGTAGACATCCACTTCAACAACGGGAACGTCGGCGTACAGTCTTCCTCTGATGTTTACTTTGATGATTTTGGATGGTCTAGATCGATAGGTCAGCATTTGTTTAGCCCATTCCAAAGTCGTATCAGAGACCTTAGTCTTTTCTCTAACGATCTCTTGAGCATCATCCCATAGCTGACGTTGAACATCAATGGGAACTCTTTTCAGCTTGGGGTCTTTTATTGATCGTTGAGTAAGCTTGATGGCGTATTCTCTGTCTTTTTCTTCAGCTTCCTTTCTTTCAGCGATTAAGCGTTCAGCTCTGAGGTGTTCCTTGTATTCCTTTTGGGAAATTCTGAACTTTGGAGGAACGGTAGGAAGTTGATCACGCTTTAGAATGATTCGCTGATCTTTGAGTCTCTTGATCATTGCATCTCTATTTTCTTGATCCTCTTCACTTAGCTTTTGAGGAGCCAAGGAAGGTCTATTTTTGTGAGAGAGAGTCTGTTCTTCAGGTTCATCAGTCTCAGAGATCAAATCCAAGACTGGGATTATGTCTTCAGCGTTGAGAGCTAGGATTATTGTTGAAGTCGCAGCTGTAGGAACTTCAGCGATATCCTCAAACAGGGGAGAGGACTAGCTGAAACGCAGCGATCTTACAAGTAAGAATTTGGGTAGAACAGAGAGAGAAAGAATGGGATAGTGTATATAGGTTTGCGGAGGTAGAGAACTGATAAAGTGTATAAAGGAGGGATGTGGAGTAAGGAGTTAGTGTACCTGACAAACCGGCTTTTTAAGTAAGATCGTCAGATTTTCATCTTCAGCGACACCTTTTCCTTTGCCTTTGTCAGCTTCAGATGCCGATGGCTTTGTCTTTGTCCGCTCCCCTGAAGGTTCATTTATCATAATCTCTTTAAGAGCTTTAGATCTCTGAGCAGGCTTGACGATAAAAGAATCATCATCATCGTCATCTTCGTCATCATCATTCTTTGGAGAAGAGGATGGTTCAGCATCAGACAAGTCGATGGCTTCTTCATCTTCAGCTTCATACTCAGTTTCTTCAGCTTCTTCTTCGATTTGCTCCCCCTCAGATACAGAGGCAAGCTTCTCGGTTCCCTCAGGGTGTTCATCTCCCTGAGGTCCAGCGGCTGCTTCAGCTTCAATTGTCTTCTCACCCTCTTCAGTGAAGGTGAGGTCTTCGGTCTTCTCTCCCCTGATAGATTCATCATGGGAAAGGTCTTCAGCGCTCTTCTCCCCCTCCTTTCCATGATGACTGGGGGAGGAATGAGATGATTCAGCAGCTGTGGTTTTCTCCCTGTCTTCTTGGCCAGGGACCCCGACATAAGTCTCAATCGTTGATAATATGGTTTGAAGAGCAGAAATACCAGGATTGATTTTGATGAGTTCAGCACGATCTGCCGGAGTAAAATGCTCAGGTGCAGGAGCAGGGGCAGGTGCAGGGGCGGTTGTGTTAGTCAGGATCTGTGTCAACAAGTTCTGAATTGAAGAGATGTCATTCTTCATCGTGTTGACATCAGTCTTCACAGAACTCATATCAGTTTTTACTGAACTGACATCAGCCTTTACAGCAGACATATCACCTTCGAGTGTGCCAACCGATGTCTTCAGCGTTGTGACTTCGTTGGACATGGTGTCAACTGATTTCTTGATGTCGAGGTAGTCTGTGTAGATGTCAGCGAGAACTTTGGCAAAATCACCGAGTGATTTATCAACCTTCTCCACATCAGCTTTGGAGGCATTCTTTCCAACTTCGGTTGTAAGCTTTAAAAGATTCTCTCCAGCGGTTGTGACAGCTGAAGAGTTGCCGGAAAGAGTAGACGTGAGACCTGTCAGCTTTGTCTCTACTGTCTTCAGAGACGCGTTGATGTCTCCTAAATTAGGACCTGTAACATATAAAAACTTGTGAACATAGGAAAGCTCAGAAGTTTGGGGTTTAGTAACAGTGTTTAGGGGTTGTTGTATACCTGCAGGAGGATTGATGAATTCATCAAAATCGCGGGTTCCTGAGTAAAGTTCCATATCGTCAGCGAGTGAACCTGAACGTATGATCATCTCTGCAGGTCCTACTTCCGTCGTTCCTTTAGCTTCTGGAGGATTGACAGGTGCATCAGTGATAACTGGAGTTGTGTCCAAATGAGTGGAGGGAGAAGCGAAGGGTAAGAATAGAGGTTGGTTACTGAGTTCAGTGTTGGAATCGCTGAGAATCACTTCATCAGTCTTTTGAGAGACTGAGGGAGGTTGGGTAGTTTCCAAGTTTGTAACCTCATCGTTTGGAGACGTTGAAGTCGGGATAGAGTGGGTGGCTTGTTTAGCTGTGGCAGAGCGTACCACTGAACTTTCCTTCAGCCCAACAAGAGGAGCTGAGGAGTCTTTAGCAATAGATTGCTGGGGTTGCTCCTTGGGTTTCTTAGTTCTTTTGGAACCAAGTTGGGTGTCAGAATGTTTCCTTTTAAGAGGAATGGAGGTTGCAGCTGGGGTGTCAGCGTTGGGCTTGTCCGCTGAAGGAGCTACAGAAGTAGAAGAAGTAGAAGGATTTAGAAGAGTTAAGAGTGTAGAAAGACGTACCTCATTCGCCACTGGTTTGAAGTCGAGTATCTTAGGGCCAACCTGAGAAAGTTTCAGGTCACCCTCTTGAGGATAGTTGTCCTTCAGGCCTTTTTGGAAAATGGCGCTGATGAATCGAGGATACGGAACCCATGGAGGTCTGTCAGCGACGGAGTCCACTCTTAGCACTAGGTCATCATAGATGATCGATGCCCAGTCTATATGTAGACCTTTCAGCAATGCATATCCCATTGCTTGCTGAGACTTAGCGGCTTGGTCAGAGGAGCCGCTCTTGGCAGTCATGCAGCTGATCACATGAGCGAAGATGAAATTCATCTCGCTGGGCATTTTTTATTTCTTTATAATGGTCAGCTTCTTCTCGGGCTTCATATCCCTTCCAGTTTCCCATACATAGCCCATTGCATTAAAGAATGCAATGATGGCTTCCCTGTCTGAGTTTTTCTTGGGGTCAGGGAGGGGAACGAAGGGTTTTTCTTTGGTTGCTATGGGAAGGCTGAGGGCTTTGCGAATGATGGCAGGGGTGATCTTCATGGTGCCATATTCGATATCGCAAAGGATGCAATCAATTGTTTTGGAGGGGTCTTTGGTTGATGGTAACTGAGAGTGTTTGGCAGAGTACCAGAATTGTGATAGCAAAAGCTGGTGTGCGGGAGGGGTTATGGTCAGGGCTGTGGAGATGCAGCAATTCTTGAGGAATTTCACAGCATCATCTAGATGTGTGACTTGCTTTAGAGGAGGAAACTCGAGAAGCGCATAAAGGTTGTTTACCTTAGTCCAATCCAGCTTGTCAAGAGAGAGAACTTGACCTGAGGAGCCTTGAGGATGTCCACTTCCTCAGCAGTATCATCAGCAGCAGTGTTTTCAGCGATGGTGTTCTTGGGAATGTCAGAAGATGCCATTTTCTGTGTTATCAATTCAACCAAATATTAACAAATAGGAATAATCTTAATGTGGAAAGATTTTCCAATAAGATGGTTCGAATTTTGTCCATTTCATTCAGACAAAATGTCTTAATGAAGATTAGGGTTTTTCTTGTTTTTGAAAAACGAAATTTCAAACCCAATAAAAATCTTGTTTTCCAGTTTCCTTTGAAGATTGGGATTCTGGAAAAACGAATGAAGAACAAGTTTAAGATTTTTGCATTTAAACTTGAAGAACAACCATGAAATGGTTGTGTTTATAAAACCATGAAAGAGAATGATTTCATTTTTGAGAAGTTCTTTTGTTTGATCTTGTTAAAACAAAGAGAAGATCAGAAACAAATTATTTGCATTTGGTAAATAATAAGAACATATTAACCTTTGATGTTTGAAGAAGATGAACAGTTGTTCTTGAAAAATCGAGAGCAAAATGCAACAGTGAATCCTTTCTTTGCTTGGAGGAGAAGTTCGCGTAAAAGGAAAATATAAACGAATAATTTGTTTATATAGAGAGATTTTAGAAAGAGAAAATCTTGAGAGTGGTTGTACGATTTCAGACAATAAGGAGGTTCTTTTCTGACATATCGTACGGAGTTGTGCAAGGGTGGTTAAGACAAAAGTACTTTGTACGGAGGACTTCATGATCAGCTTTTCGTTGATTCAGCGAATGATAGAGTTCAGCGATAGCTGAAGTCTTGTACTTGATACTTCACGTTGATTGGACAATTCTGAGTCTTCGCTGATCCGCATCAGTTCATTAGGAGACTTGTCGCTGGTTCTTGAGCTTGATCTTCGACTTCAGCGTAGAACCTATGTTGACGTGAAACTTGTCTTCAGAGATCATAAGTAAACAACTAACTTATCAGCGATCACCATAAGTACTGAACAGACTCAGAGTATTATGGTGAACAGTTTCGCTGAATGTTTAATATAAAGAGCGAGAGTTCCTATCAGCGGTACTAGAAGATCTTAGTACTTATCAGCGATAGTGAAACTCTGATACATATTGTTTACTTACAATTTTCACTAAGTATATAAGAGAGGGTCATTATCAAATCACTGAGGGTTTGGATCAACAATCTCCCCCTATTTGATTATGACATAGCAACAGAGAAAATTGCTATATAATGAAAACATAAGGATAAAAAGAACTCATAAAATATTTGTCCCTTTTACTGTTTTCTGGGATCTTTTCTGTACTGATGGAGTAAAGTACATTCGCTGAAATTTTTCTTTAAACTGTGTAAAGATTACAGAGAGAAGTGGAAAAATTACAAGTACAGCGAATAAAATTACAAGTACAAAAGATGTAGACAGCTAAAGGATAGAAAGAATTACAAGGCGATCCTATCCGTCAAAAGGTTCTTCCTTAATGAGTTGTTCATCAAGGGTCATTGATGTGCCAATCATCCAATCAGGGACATCTGCTCCTTGATTCTTTTTCTTCAGAGCTTCTTCAAAAATCAAGGGCTTCAGGTGTCTAGCTTTGATGCCGCGTCTGACTTCACACCAGTATAAGAGATCTCTGAGTTGTTCGATGGGAGCGATGTGGAGCTCAGAGATACGTTGAAAGTGATGGTTTCCATCGTAGTCTAGAAAGAATATACCGTATGGATCACTTACAACTGTGCCAGGAATGAAAGTTTCTCCAGGTGGTAGGGAGGTGTCAAGCGCTGAGAGATCAGCATCAGGGCCAAGAACTTCAGCACGAGAGAAACCAATACATGTTTCATTCCGTATAGGAGGTCCTGAATCAGAGACTTTCTTTTTCTTAGCAGAGACTTTTCTTTGTTGAGGAGGAATATCCACAGCAGAAGAAAGCAGGTCGGTCTGTTTGTTTAAGATCTTCTCGACATGGCTTTTGAACTTTGAGCGCGATCCCTGAATGGCTAATTTCGTTTCTAACCATTCAGAGAGACCAAACTTTTCTAAGGTAGCAGCATAGAAAGTTTGCTTGGTTTTGTCTTCTCTGTAGACATCCACTTCAACAACAGGAACGTCGGCGTACAGTCTTCCTCTTATGTTTACTTTGATGATTTTGGATGGTCTAGATCGATAGGTCAGCATTTGTTTAGCCCATTCCAAAGTCGTATCAGAGACCTTAGTCTTTTCTCTAACGATCTCTTGAGCATCATCCCATAGCTAACGTTGAACATCAATGGGAACTCTTTTCAGCTTGGGGTCTTTTATTGATCGTTGAGTAAGCTTGATGGCGTATTCTCTGTCTTTTTCTTCAGCTTCCTTTCTTTCAGCTAAGCGTTCAGCTCTGAGGTGTTCCTTGTATTCCTTTTGGGAAATTCTGAACTTTGGAGGAACGGTAGGAAGTTGATCACGCTTTAGAATGATTCGCTGATCTTTGAGTCTCTTGATCATTGCATCTCTCTTTTCTTGATCCTCTTCACTTAGCTTTTGAGGAGCCAAGGAAGGTCTGTTTTTGTGAGAGAGAGTCTGTTCTTCAGGTTCATCAGTCTCAGAGATCAAATCCAAGACTGGGATTATGTCTTCAGCGTTGAGAGCTAGGATTATTGTTGAAGTCGCAGCTGTAGGAACTTCAGCGATATCCTCAAACAGGGGAGAGGACTAGCTGAAACGCAGCGATCTTACAAGTAAGAATTTGGGTAGAACAGAGAGAGAAAGAATGGGATAGTGTATATAGGTTTGCGGAGGTAGAGAACTGATAAAGTGTATAGAGGAGGGATGTGGAGTAAGGAGTTAGTGTACCTGACAAATCGGCTTTTTAAGTAAGATCGTCAGATTTTCATCTTCAGCGACACCTTTTCCTTTGCCTTTGTCAGCTTCAGATGCCGATGGCTTTGTCTTTGTCCGCTCCCCTGAAGGTTCATTTATCAGAATCTCTTTAAGAGCTTTAGATCTCTGAGCAGGCTTGACGATAAAAGAATCATCATCATCGTCATCTTCGTCATCATCATTCTTTGGAGAAGAGGATGGTTCAGCATCAGACAAGTCGATGGCTTCTTCATCTTCAGCTTCAGACTCAGTTTCTTCAGCTTCTTCTTCGATTTGCTCCCCCTCAGATACAGAGGCAAGCTTCTCGGTTCCCTCAGGGTGTTCATCTCCCTGAGGTCCAGCGGCTGCTTCAGCTTCAATTGTCTTCTCACCCTCTTCAGTGAAGGTGAGGTCTTCGGTCTTCTCTCCCCTGATAGATTCATCATGGGAAAGGTCTTCAGCGCTCTTCTCCCCCTCCTTTCCATGATGACTGGGGGAGGAATGAGATGATTCAGCAGCTGTGGTTTTCTCCCTGTCTTCTTGGCCAGGGACCCCGACATAAGTCTCAATCGTTGATAATCTGGTTTGAAGAGCAGAAATACCAGGATTGATTTTGATGAGTTCAGCACGATCTACCGGAGTAAAATGCTCAAGTGCAGGAGCAGGGGCAGGTGCAGGGGCGGTTGTGTTAGTCAGGATCTATGTCAACAAGTTCTGAATTGAAGAGATGTCATTCTTCATCGTGTTGACATCAGTCTTCACAGAACTCATATCAGTTTTTACTGAACTGACATCAGCCTTTACAGCAGACATATCACCTTCGAGTGTGCCAACCGATGTCTTCAGCGTTGTGACTTCGCTGGACATGGTGTCAACTGATTTCTTGATGTCGAGGTAGTCTGTGTAGATGTCAGCGAGAACTTTGGCAAAATCACCGAGTGATTTACCAACCTTCTCCACATCAGCTTTGGAGGCATTCTTTCCAACTTCGGTTGTAAGCTTTAAAAGATTCTCTCCAGCGGTTGTGACAGCTGAAGAGTTGCCGGAAAGGGTAAGAATGGAGGTTGGTTACTGAGTTCAGCGATGGAATCGCTGAGAATCACTTCATCAGTCTTTTGAGAGACTGAGGGAGGTTGGGTAGTTTCCAAGTTTGTAACCTCAGCGTTTGGAGACGCTGAAGTCGGGATAGAGTGGGTGGCTTGTTCAGCTGTGGCAGAGCGTACCACTGAACTTTCCTTCAGCCCAACAAGAGGAGCTGAGGAGTCTTTAGCAATAGATTGTTGGGGTTGCTCCTTGGGTTTCTTAGTTCTTTTGGAACCAAGTTGGGTGTCAGAATGTTTCCTTTTAAGAGGAATGGAGGTTGCAGCTGGGGTATCAGCGTTGGGTTTGTCCGCTGAAGGAGCTGCAGAAGTAGAAGAAGTAGAAGGATTTAGAAGAGTTAAGAGTGTAGAAAGACGTACCTCATTCTCCACTGGTTTGAAGTCGAGTATCTTAGGGCCAACCTGAGAAAGTTTCAGGTCACCCTCTTGAGGATAGTTGTCCTTCAGGCCTTTTTGGAAAATGGCGCTGATGAATCGAGGATACGGAACCCATGGAGGTCTGTCAGCGACGGAGTCCACTCTTAGCACTAGGTCATCATAGATGATCGATGCCCAGTCTATATGTAGACCTTTCAGCAATGCATATCCCATTGCTTGCTGAGGCTTAGCGGCTTGGTCAGAGGAGCCGCTCTTGGCAGTCATGCAGCTGATCACATGAGCAAAGATGAAATTCATCTCGCTGGGCATTTTTTATTTCTTTATAATGGTCAGCTTCTTCTCGGGCTTCATATCCCTTCCAGTTTCCCATACATAGCCCATTGCATCAAAGAATGCAATGATGGCTTCCATGTCTGAGTTTTTCTTGGGGTCAGGGAGGGGAACGAAGGGTTTTTCTTTGGTTGCTATGGGAAGGCTGAGGGCTTTGCGAATGATGGCAGGGGTGATCTTCATGGTGCCATATTCGATATCGCAAATGATGCAATCAGTTGTTTTGGAGGGGTCTTTGGCTGATGGTAACTGAGAGTGTCTGGCAGAGTACCAGAATTGTGATAGCAAAAGCTGATGTGCGGGAGGGGTTATGGTCAGGGCTGTGGAGATGCAGCAATTCTTGAGGAATTTCACAGCATCATCTAGATGTGTGACTTGCTTTCGAGGAGGAAACCTGAGAAGCGCATAAAGGTTGTTTATCTTAGTCCAATCCAGCTTGTCAAGAGAGAACTTGACCTGAGGAGCCTTGAGGATGTCCACTTCTTCAGCAGTATCATCAGCAGCAGTGTTTTCAGCGATGGTGTTCTTGGGAATGTCAGAAGATGCCATTTTATGTATTATCAATTCAACCAAATATTAACAAATAGGAATAATCTTAATGTGGAAAGATTTTCCACTAAGATGGTTCGAATTTTGTCCATTTCATTCAGACAAAATGTCTTAATGAAGATTAGGGTTTTTCTTGTTTTTGAAAAACGAAATTTCAAACCCAATAAAAATCTTGTTTTCCAGTTTCCTTTGAAGATTGGGATTCTGGAAAAACGAATGAAGAACAAGTTTAAGATTTTTGCATTTAAACTTGAAGAACAACCATGAAATGGTTGTGTTTATAAAACCATGAAAGAGAATGATTTCATTTTTGAGAAGTTCTTTTGTTTGATCTTGTTAAAACAAAGAGAAGATCAGAAACAAGTTATTTGCATTTGGTAAATAATAAGAACATATTAACCTTTGATGTTTGAAGAAGATGAACAGTTGTTCTTGAAAAATCGAGAGCAAAATGCAATAGTGAATCCTTTATTTGCTTGGAGGAGAAGTTCGCGTAAAAGGAAAATATAAACGAAGAATTTGTTTATATAGAGAGATTTTAGAAAGAGAAAATCTTGAGAGTGGTTGTACGATTTCAGACAATAAGGAGGTTCTTTTCTGACATATCGTACGGAGTCGTGCAAGGGTGGTTAAGACAAAAGTACTTTGTACGGAGGACTTCATGATCAGCTTTTCGTTGATTCAGCGATCTATCATTCTTCATCAGCGAATGGTAGAGTTCAGCGATAGCTGAAGTCTTGTACTTGATACTTCACGTTGATTGGACAATTCTGAGTCTTCGCTGATCCGCATCAGTTCATTAGGAGACTTGTCGCTGGTTCTTGAGCTTGATCTTCGACTTCAGCGTAGAACCTATGTTGACGTGAAACTTGTCTTCAGAGATCATAAGTAAACAACTAACTTATCAGCGATCACCATAAGTACTGAACAGACTCAGAGTATTATGGTGAAGAGTTTCGCTGAATGTTTAATCTAAAGAGCGAGAGTTCCTATCAGCGGTACTGGAAGATTTTAGTACTTATCAGCGATAGTGAAACTCTGATACATATTGTTTACTTACAATTTTCACTAAGTATATAAGAGAGGGTCATTATCAAATCACTGAGGGTTGGGATCAACAATATATAATCAACATATTTACCGTAACATCCCAGGCCAACCGTACCAGATATTGTCCGCTTTGTCCACATACCTGGACTTATGGTTTTAAAACGCGTCTGATAGGGGAGGTATCAAGTCCCTTATAAGGCAACATTTGTTCCCCTCCCCAACCAATGTGGGGTCTTACAATCCACCCCCCTTGGGAGCCCAGCGTCCTCGCTGGCACACCAGTCCGGTTCCCGGCTCTGATACCATCTGTTACATCCCAGGCCAACCGTACCAGGTATTGTCCGCTTTGTCCACACACCTGGACTCACGGTTTTAAAACGCGTCTGATAAGGGAGGTATCAAGTCCCTCTTATAAGGGAACCTTTGTTCCCCTCCCCAACCAATGTGGGATCTTATAATCCACCCCCCTTGGGAGCCCAGCGTCATCGTTGGCACACCAGTCCGGTTCCCAGCTCTGATACTATCTGTAACATCCCAGGGCAACCGTACCAGATATTGTCCGCTTTGTCCACACACCTGGACTCATGATTTTAAAACACGTCTGATAGGGGAGGTATCAAGTTCCTCTTATAAGGCAACCATTGTTCCCCTCCCCAACCAATGTGGGATCTTACAATCCACCCCCCCTCCCCTGGGAGCCCAGCGTCCTCGCTGGCACACCAGTCCGGTTCCCGGCTCTGATACCGTCTGTAACATCCCAGGCCAACCATACCAGATATTGTCCGCTTTGTCCACACACTTGGACTCACGGTTTTAAAACGCGTCTGATAGGGGAGGTATCAAGTTCCTCTTATAAGGCAGCATTTGTTCCCCTCCCCAACCAATGTGGGATCTTACAATCCACCCCCCTTGGGAGCCCAGCATCCTCGCTGGCACACCAGTCCGATTCCCGACTCTGATACCATCTGTAACATCCCAGGCCAACCGTACCAAATATTGTCTGCTTTGTCCACACACCCGGACTCACGGTTTTAAAAACGCGTCTAATATGGGAGGTATCAAGTCCCTGTTATAAGGCAACCTTGGTTCTCCTCCCCAACCAATGTGGGATCTACAATCCACCCCCCTTGGGAGCCCAGCATCCTCGCTGGCACACCAGTCCGGTTCCCGGCTGATACCATCTGTAACATCCCAGGCCAACCGTACCAGATATTGTCCGCTTTGTCCACACACCTAGACTCACGGTTTTAAAACGCGTCTGATAGGGAAGGTATCAAGTCCCTTATAAGGCAACATTTGTTCCACTCTCCAACCAATGCGGGATCTTACAATCCACCCCCCTTGGGAGCTCAGCGTCCTCGCTCGCACACCAGTCCGGTTCCCGGCTCTGATACCATCTGTAACATCCCAGGCCAACCGTACCAGATATTGTCCGCTTTGTCCACACACCCGGACTCACGGTTTTAAAACGTGTCTGATAGGGGAGGTATCAAGTCCCTCTTATAAGGCAACTTTGGTTCTCATCCCCAACCAATGTGGGATCTTACATTTACAAACTCATTATATAAATGAAATTATGATCAATATATACTCCTATTTAGATGATAATTGAATATAATAATATATGTATTTTTAATAATAAAATGATATAATTAATATAAATAAGTAATTGAAGATGACTATTATTCACATCAATATAATACTTTATAATCATTGTCGGTTATTGTTAATGCCAAAAATAGTCCAAAAGGATAACTTAAGGTTGATTGTGGAGCTTAACAACTAAAGATAGGAATCTTTCGACAAATCGTACGACGAAGACAGAAAATATAAATGAGACAGAGATTTTGGTGACACGGGAAAAACCTCAACGAGGAAAAAACCCGTGGACGACTATGGAAGTCGTCGATGCACTATGGTCGCCAAACAGGGGCGATATCCTTATGTTTCAGGTGTTGAGAGTACAGAGTTTACAATACAAATGAAAGAAAGACTTTAAACGTAAAATAAAACAGGTGTATCGAATGTAAAACTGGTGCATCGTGTGTAGAAACTAAGCGTCGTGTGTGAGTCGTGCGTCGAGAGCAATCTTTCGAGAGATAATTCTTTGCTTTGAGTGTTCTTGAGAGTTCAGTTATGCCAAGATGTCTAAGATGATCCGCAAATGAGGATGGAATCCTTGTACTTATAGTCTTCGAATGCCTTTATTGAATCCATAAAAGCTTCGTGTAACAACTGTAACGGACGTTGAGTTTAATGATGTTAATGGCCTTCGTCGGTTATAGCCGTTGATCATCAATGACATTGACTCTGCATTAAACAGTGAAAACATAACAGTAATATCGCATGTTAGTCGGTCGAGGTCGTGAGGTTCCATACGATGGTCGAGTGTCGTGAGTAACTTTCGATTTCAACTTTGTTCAAGAGATAAAGTGCTTATGATTTTGTCTCGTTATGAAAAAGTATAATAAATGTTTTCCTTACTTTGTCGTGGTCGAGGCTGGTGAATTTTTACCCAAACAGTTTGCCCCCAAAATTTGAAAATAGAGTGGCAAATTCGAATTTTAAATTTTGCTAGTCGGACGTCTAGGGTCGTGACACGTGTTGAAAGTCATTTCAGTTGCCTCAGAACTGGATCGGTCCAATTCCAACTAAAGGGGAAGTCGAAAAGGGGATAAGATCGTGACGTCATGCTGACGCACGATCATGCTTAGTAGCTCTCATCGCCAGGTGTCGTCGATCCGTGTGTGCATACGAAAAGGTAAGGGCACGTGTCAATCATCGAGGGACTCGACCTGACACGATCATTTACATAAATAGAGACCACGATGGATCTTTTCCTTTTTACGGTTTTAGAGAGTTTTAAGAGTGAGATTTCATCCTGATTTTCTTGCTTGTTCTTCGTCGATATTCTTTCTAAACCTTCAAGAATCTTCGATTCGATTAGGAACTTCGAGGTTTTTAGAGTGCCTATATAAGGTACGATTTCTAGATCTCTGTAAGTCTGCCTAACAAAGTTAGAAATGTCGATCGAGCCTATAAGTTCTATACGAGAACAAAAGGATCTCGATGACCTTAGGAGTTTCGCAAAAATCCCTGCGGGGATTAAATTGATTAGAGCAGGTCAGACCCGACCAAATGAGTGTCCTGAGGGGTATATCGTGATATACGAATACCCTTTTAAGATAGGTTTCGAATGGCCTTATTCGCCTTTTGCCAAGGCTTTTATGCTCGAGTTCGATTTAGCACCGGGCCAATTAATGCCCCAATTCTGGCGAGTCGTACAAGTGATTGAGCGCCTTACCGAGAAATGGGAATCTCCCATGAATGTACGCGACCTCCTCTTAGCTTATCAAGTCAAGAAGGACGGATGTCATCGCTATAGTCTGTTTTCTAGGTTTAAGGGCGATCGTACCTTAGTCTTAAAGACTGTTGTAAATGACCGTAAGTGGAAGACCATGTACGCGTTTGTGTGTAAGTCGACTATCAAGTCGGCTGGAACATGTCGGGTGAGATTTTTTTTTTCAGCCTTATGTCGCATGTTGTGTGCTAGTTTTATTTCTAACCTGCTTTCCATGTGTTGACATATATTAAATTTGAGGACGTGAAGCCCTACGCCAACTCTCAAGCAAAGATCGACGCATTCTTGGAATTCAGTACTGTGGAGCGATCGTTTTTCACACGACATCTGGTGGACAACGACGACGAAGACTTGGTATATCTAGGAGAGAAACGTGAGGAGGAGGAGGAATAAGAAGAAGAGGAGACAGAGGAGAAAGAGGAAGAGTCGAGAGGAAAAGAAGAGATGACTGGTAAGTGTTTTATTTATTGCTACTTGACCTCGATCTTTTCTCTTACGTCCATCGTGTAACGTTTTCCTCTTCGTTGTTTCCAGGGGAATCTCATGTAAAGGTGTCGACTGCCAGCGCCAAAAGGGCAACTCAACTTGAGCTCGCCCGTAAGAGCAAGGAAAAGAGGCAAAAGACCTCGACCATTGGGTCTGAGGTTCCAAAGAAGACGAGGATGACGATACCGAGGGAACCGTCTTCGAGGGTTGATGACTCATCGAGAGTCATCACGCCTGAGAAGGCGAAGGTATCGGTCGCATCGCCTAAGAAGACGAAGACGTCTTCTAGTGCGATCGATGCAACACCCATTAGTTCGGCGCCTCCGGCGAAAACGGCGAAGTCTCCGTCTACCACGTCGACCCCTTTGTCGGCCGACAAGGGCAAGGGCCATAGGATGGGAGAAGCTAAGGTCACGGCGGTCAACTTTACATTGCCGTCAGACTTTATGGTTGCCAGTGTCCTAGACGGGACCGATCTGTTTCCTCATCTGGGGAAGTATCTGCTCCCTTCTTTCAAGGAGCGTTTCGAAGGATTCCCGATCGAGGAGACGGGATCTCATGTTGTCGGACTGGCGTTTCTGGTAAGTTTTTCTTTCAAAACTTGTGTTAATTTATCGTTCTTTAATCTTGTCGAATGTTTACTAACGTGCGTCTTATGTCTTACAGACATTCCAGTCCTCCCTTGCTCTGCATGCCGAAACGGAGAAAATAAGGGGTTTGGTGTCCTCTGCTCATGAGAGGGGGAACGCGGCGTTGGACAGAGAGAGGGTTTCTTTAGAGCGTGAAGAGGCTACGTCCAAACGCCTTGACGAGGCCCTGAAGAATTTAGAGGCCATCGGTCGTGCTAAGGATGAGGCCAACCATCGCCTGGCGCAGTCCCTGTCCATGATCGCCGACCATAGGGAAGAGCTGGATAAGATCAAGGGGTCTTTGGCCGCAAGTGAAAAAGAGGCTGAAGACTCAAAATCTAGGGTGACGAAGTTAGAGGGTGAGGTGAAAGAATTGAAGGAGGAGGCGAAGTCTGTCTTTGCCTATGCTCGATTCACCGCGCGGGCGGTGATTATGCGACGACACCTGTCGGGTAAAAATCCTTTGGCGTCGGCGTCGGACGAGCTTGCATTTTACCTGAGTGACGTCGGTTCTGCGAGAGATCTCGACTCAGATGACGAGAAAGAGGTCGAGGAGGAAGAGGTGGATGAAGGTTCCAAGGGCGAGGCCTCAGGCAAGGATGCGACCGACACTCCTCCTCGGCCTTAGGAGATTTTCTTTATATTATTTTTGCTTTTCACTGCTCGACTGTTGGTGGTCGAGCCACTTGGATGTAACCGATTGTTTTATAAATGAAACTTACTTTTCTGTTGAACTCATGCGTTATTTTGACCCATACATATCGTAGACAGATATAATATCAATTGTGAAATTCATTAAGTACAAAAATAAGCAAGAAGACACGCGGCTTAGGGATTCACTGTAATACAATGATTAGAATACGAGTCTTAAGACTTTTATGTTTTTAAATTGTTTAAACAAACATAAGTACATGCGATCGAAGCATTCATTTAGAACATGAAATTCTTCCAAGTTAAAAATCTTAGATCGAGGGGTCGTTAGACCTTATGATCGTACAACTAGATTATACGATGAACTTGGATCATGTGTCCCTGTGAGAAGGTAATCAGGTCATAGGCCTGATTACTTATGTCGAGCGATCCTGCGAGACTAAAGTCGTATAGTGGACTTAGCAACTGATGTCGTGCGACCCTGCGATAAAACAATGTTAGAGGTTGGTCGTTGGCTAACCAACGACCCTCCGATGCCTAAGTCAGTAATCATCGTGATGAATAAATTGTATGAAAGAAGGAAAAGATTTAGAAGAAATACTTTTTCAAATGTGTTGCATTCCAGCTACGCGGGACATCTTGATTGTCGAGGGTTTGGAGCCGATAGGCACCTTTACCCACGACTTCTGAGATACGATAAGGACCTTCCCACTTAATGGAAAGCTTACCCGCATTGAGCTCTTGAGTGCTTTGGAAAACTCGACGGAGGACGTAGTCGCCTTCTTGAAAGACTTTGACTTTAACGTTCTTATTGAAATGTCGCTCGACCGCTTGCTTCTGCGACGCCATCTTGATCAATGCTGATTCTCTAAGCTCTTTGAGGGCATCGAGGTCATAACTTAAATCAACCAAGTTGTGGTCGACGGAAGTATGCCTCGAAGTTGGGAGTTGGACCTTGACCGGCAAGACTGCTTCACAACCATAGACTAAAGAGAAAGGGGTTTGTCCTGTGGACGTACGAGGCGTCGTGCGATTCGCCCACAGGACCGAAGGGAGTTCTTCGAACCATTTTCCCTTTGCAGCTTATAACCTCTTCTTGATCGACGCAAGAATGGTCTTATTGCTCGACTCAGCAAGTCCATTTGCCTGGGGATACCTGGGGGTCGAGGTCGTCAGCTTGATGTTGCGGTCTTCACAGAACTGTCGAGTCCTGTTACTTATGAACTGGGATCCATTGTCGCAGACAATTTCGGACGGAATCCCAAACCTGCATATGATGTTAGTCTGGATAAAAGAGACGACTTCCTTGTCCCGAACTTGGGAGAAAGCAGCCGCTTCTACCCACTTAGAAAAATAATCCGTAAGTACGAGGAGAAATACCTTTTGCCCTGGGGCAGGTGGTAGCTTGCCGACAATATCCATTCCCCACCTCATGAAGGGCCATGAGATAAGTGTCGAGTGTAAAGGTTCAGAAGGTTTATGGGACATACATAAATGTCGTTAACAGGGATCACAGTTCTGAACATACCTGACGGCGTCTTGTCGCAATGTTGGCCAAAAATAGCCTTGTCGAGAGATACGATTGGCCAGACTGCGACCTCCTGAGTGATTCCCACACTCTCCATCGTGCATCTCTTGAAGGATCTTCTGAGCTTGACTTTTGCTGACGATGCATCTCAGGTTTAAACCCGTCGATGATCGCCGATAGAGTCTATCTCCGATCACGACATACCTGGACGCCTTGAATCTGATCTTACGAGCTTCTATCTTATCTTCGAGGAGTTGGTCGTGCATGAGAAAATTTCGGATGTCGCACGACCAATCATCTTCTTGGTCTTCGATCTGGATGACATCGACATTTTTGATGGACGATGTCGCGAGATGGATCATGGGAATATTGTCGAATATTGGTTCGACCAGAGCAGATCCAAGGTTTGCTAAAGCGTCGGCCTGAGTGTTCTGGTCCCTTGGAATCTGTTCAATGGAGAATGTCTTAAATTGTTCGGATTTTTCTTTTGCTACCTTCAGGTACGCTGTCATCTTTGAATCTTTAGCCGCAAATTATCCATTGATCTGGTTCACGACCAGGAGAGAATCGCTTTTGACATGTAAGGCGATTGCCCCCGAGTCGTGGGCTATATTCATTCCCACGATCAGGGCTTCATACTCAGATTCGTTGTTGGTGGTTTTGAAGTCGCAACGGACTGAATATACCATCTTGCCCCCCTGTGGCGACTTTAAGACGACGCCTAGTCCTGAACCTCTAGTGTTGGATGAATCGTCGACATACAGAGTCCAAGGCATGTCTACGTGAGTCGCCACAGTTGACACTTCGATCTCTGCTTCCTTTTCCAATTCAGGGCTGAAATCAGCAATGAAATCCGCCAATGCTTGCGATTTGATCGCGGTCCTGGGCTTGAAATCGATGTCGTAACTGCTGAGATATATACTCTATTTTGCCAAACGACCTGTCAACTCAGGTTTCCTCAAGACAGACTTAAGAGGAAAATTAATCATGACGGTAATAGGATGTGATTCAAAATAGTGTCGCAGTTTCTTAGCAGCTGTGACTAGCGATAAAAGCAATTTTTCCATAGAGGAATACCTGGTTTCTGCGTCCAAGAGAGATTTACTTACATAGTAGATCGGCAATTCCTGCTTTTCATCTTCTCGTGTCAGGACGGCACTTACTGCATTAGGACTAACAGCCAAATATAGCTGCAAGACCTCATGATCGTGAGGTTTTGACAACAGAGGAGGCAACGTCATGTACTCCTTAAGTTTTTGCAATGCTTGCTCATGACCGTCGGTCCAGTCGAATCCTCTATTTTTCCTGAGGACATTGTAAAATAGATGGCATTTATCTGAGGATCGAGAGATAAACCTGTTCAAAGCTGCCACCCGACCAGTGAGCTTTTGGACTTCTTTGAAATTTCTCGGAGATTTGATCTCGATAATAGCTTTGATCTGGTCGGGGTTGGCCTCGATTCCTCGTCGAGTGACCATATAACCCAGGAATTTCCCGGCACTGACACCAAAGGAACATTTCGTCGGGTTGAGCTTCATGTTATATTTCCTAAGGATGTCGAACGACTGCCTCAAATGCTCGACGTGGTCGATTGTTTGCTTCGACTTGACTAACATGTCGTCGATATACACTTCCATTGTGTCGCCAAGATGGTCTTTGGACATTCTGTTCACCATACGCTGGTAGGTGGAACCTGCATTTTTTAGACCGAACGGCATAACTTTATAATAGTAAATACCTCGATCCGTCATGAATGCAGTTTTTTCTTGGTCCTCAACGTGCATCAAGATCTGATTGTATCCAGAATAAGCATCCATGAACGTCAATAGTTCATGCCCTATCGTCGCGTCGACCATGGCATCGATATGTGGCAATGGGAAAGGATCTTTTGGATAGGCTTTGTTGAGATCTGTGAAGTCAATACAGACCCTCCATTTGCCATTTTTCTTTGCTACGACCACGACATTAGCAAGCCAATCGGGGTACTTTACTTCTCGAATCTTCCATGTCTTCATGAGGTTGTCGACCTCATCATTTATCACCTTATTCCTTTCAAGAACAAATTTTCGGCGCTTTTGTTTGATAGGTTTAAACGACAGGTCGATATTGAGCTTGTGGGAAATGACTCCAGGGTTTATGTCGACCATGTCTTCGTGCGACCAGGCAAAACAATCAGCATGTTCCTACAAGAAAGATATTAGCTTGTATTTTAGGCAGGGATCAAGGGACGACCCTATGAGGACTTTCTGATCAGGCTTGCTCGGGTCTAGGACGACTTCCTCCAGGCGATAATCGTCAACTATCCCAGGAGCGCCTTGTGCATTCTTAAGCTCCTCATGCATCTGGATAATGATTTGCTCTTGGTTTCCGCGGTCTGCCATTTTCCTGAAATAGAAAGAAGAGGAAACTCCAAGAAACCGTTAGTAAGACGCACGTTTGTCGAAGATTTTCTCTAGATGATGTCCCACGGATGGCGCCAAACTGTTAATGCCAAAAATCGTCCAAAAGGATAACTTAAGGTTGATTGTGGAGCTTAACAACTAAAGATAGAAATCTTTCGACAAATCGTACGACGAAGACAGAAAATGTAAATGAGACAGAGATTTTGGTGACGCGGGAAAAACCTCAACGAGGAAAAAACCTGCGGACGACTATGGAAGTCGTCGCTGCACTATGGTCGCCAAACAGGGGCGATATCCTTATGTTTCAGGTGTTGAAAGTACAGAGTTTACAATACAAATTAAAGAAAGACTTTAAACGTAAAATAAAACAGGTGTATCGAATGTAAAACTGGTGCGTCGTGTGTAGAAACTAAGCGTCGTGTGTGAGTCGTGCGTCGAGAGCAATCTTCCGAGAGAGAATTCTTTGCTTTGAGTGTTCTTGAGAGTTCAGTTATGCCAAGATATCTGAGATGATCCGCAAATGAGGATGGAATCCTTGTACTTATAGTCTTCGAATCCCTTTATTGAATCCATAAAAGCTTCGTGTAACAGCTGTAACGGACGCTGAGTTTAATGTTGTTAATGGCCTTCGTCGGTTATAGCCGTTGATCATCAATGACATTGACTCTGCATTAAACAGTGAAAACATAACAGTAATATCGCATGTTAGTCGGTCAAGGTCGTGAGGTTCCATACGACGGTCGAGTGTCGTGAGTAACTTTCGATTTCAACTTTGTTCAAGAGATAAAGTGCTTATGATTTTGTCTCATTATGAAAAAGTATAATAAATGTTTTACTTACTTTGTCGTGGTCGAGGCTGGTGAATTTTTACACAAACAGTTATATTATTTACATAACGCTCTTTATATATATTATTTTAAAAATAATATATTTAAATGACATGCCACACGAGTTTTAATTTTTTTACTACAATATGTATATATATTGATATGTATTATTTTCAAATAAAATCAAATATCTAAAGTTTGAGTTAGTATATAAAGTAATCAATACATTAAATTAAAAATCTTTTATATATATAAAAACAAGAACCCCCAACCTATGACGTGGCATGCTTCTAAACCAGGATTTTTTTTAAACATTTTCTCATTTTTTGTATTTTATTAAATCAGTTATATTTAAAAGACACTCCATATACATCTTCGGCCTCCCTTTCTCACCCTTCTGTCCGTTTTCAATCGTCGCCCTAAATCCTCCGATGAAGACCATCTCCATCTACATCGACTGTGTCTGCATCCGATTAAGAGCATCTACGTCTTCCGGATACGCCGTCTCATCTCCCCATGTGTTCTTCTTATGTGATTATAGGTTTAGGGTTTCTTTTGTGCTCGATCATGTAAGAACATTTCTCCTTCTCTTCTTTTTTTAATTTATTTCTTCTTGCTGCTGGTGTCTCTATAAATTGAGAAAATAGATTTATAAATGTTTGTAGAAAAGAAATGGTGATAACAGGGGATTTTGTTGTTAATATTTGTAGAAAGAAATGGTGTTTGGGTTAAGGGAAAAAGAGGGAAACATATTTTTCTTGGTTTTTTTTTCTTTCTAATATGTTGTTTCACTTTGGTTTGATTTTGATTTTAAAAATGGTGTAAAATTAGTAGGTGGGGGCAGTAGTAAAAAGGAAGAATGACGTATGTATTGGTGACTGGGGATGTTGTTAGTGGACTTGGCAAAGTAGTGACTGCTAGCAGTATTGGTCTTCATCTTCAGGCTTGCGGTTGTCGTGTCAATTCCATCAAATTTGGTTTGTTTCTACCCCCTTTTTCAATTGTAACCATGTTTATTTTTTTTCCTTGACTATGCTGTTAATATCGCTACTATAGTGGTACTTAAGGTGACAGCGGTGATCAAATAGCAGTCCCAAGTAGCAGTCCTGCCATTAACGGTGCTATAGCCACTAAATGACCCCAAAATAAACCCTAACAGCAGCCGTAGTAGCGCTATTTTATGGCAGGATTTTTTGGTGTTAAGTGGGTATTTTAGGAGACTTTAGTAATTCAACTACTGGTAAGCAATTCAATCACACATCCACACATGAATCTGTTCCCATATATCTTTTATCCACCCTTTTTTCCAATAAAGGCCCTTCTCTGTTTTTGTTTTTAGTATGTTATAATAACGAAATTATAACTTACAAATTACCAATTTACCTTTACTACTAGCTTAATGCTCTTACTTCTTTACCAGAACCAATCCATAATCTTCTTAATCATAACACACTGTCAAAATTGGAAGCAATACTAGAAAAAATGGAGGTTAATTCTCCTGCTTTTGTTTTGATGCTGGAATTATATATATATATGTTTATGTAAGTTTGCAACCTCGATTCCTAACCTCTATTTACATTCATTGTTGCCATTTAGATTCATTTTTTACCGTGTACACCCACTTGGATTCAAAATGTTCTCGATGCAGCAATTGATAACACTCATTCACAATACTCGATTCTAAAAAACAGCAATTAGTCTCCAAAACCTGTAAGTTTGCAGCCTCGATCCTAACCTCTATTTTGTAAGTTGTTTATCTGTTATGGTGAAAGTCCATTTCCAGATGCCTCTATTTTGTTGAAGTTACCAATTTTTGGTTTGGTATTTGTTGTGTACATGGACTATGTGATAAATAGGTGTCAAGCGGTCAATATAAGTACAAAAACTATTGGGAAGACAATGATGAAAAATGTTGTATTTTAGGTGCAAGTAGAGGTTCTAGATGTCAAAGGGACAACAATGATGCAGCATGACTGGCAACAGATGATGCAGGTTTTGTATATGCATAATCCTTCCTTTTCCTTCAATCATTCTTTATTTTTATTGTATGATAAAAATCACAAGAAGTACAAACAGATAATTGGTTATTTATCCTCTTCCATTGACATATTGTATAATAAATTAACTCATGATATATAATATTTGATTTCACTTATGTTACTTTGTTTCATTTTGCATCTACTTCAATAGATGGCAGTTGTAATGAATTTGATGATGTTCTTTTTTGTTAAATGTTTTTTATGATTATTAGTCGGTTACCATTTTTCCTTTGATTTTGTAGTTAACTAAGGGGCCGATTACCAAACGCTTACCCGGGTAAGTACTTACCAAGCTACATTACCTGCTGGATTAATATGGCAAGGACCAAAAAGTCTTACCCGGTAAGTGAGGGAGACGACTCTTGCCATGGTAAGTGCTTACCGCATGAACTGTTGCATACGAAACTGATTTGGTGGACTAAAAATCTTACCCGGTAAGTACGTGATAGTGCTAAACACATGACTTTAGTAAATTCTAGCTTTTCCAATGGGATAATATATATATATATATATATATATATATATATATATATATCCTACAGCATGAAGATTTGTCAAGAAAGGAAGTGCTGCAATTTCACCCAATAAGAATGTGCAAAAATAAAAAACTCCCATTATTTTTCCCCACTTGATAAGTGGATAACTTAGATTAATGGCATGGTTTGTTTATGTATCTATTCATCCTCTTTTTGTTATTTGTTTAGTTATTGTTAATTGAGAAAGAAGCACTCTTTGTGGGTTGGTGTTGAATTCTCCAAAAAAGGCATGGACTGAATCCAATAACCAATGTGCCTGATCGGCATGTATTGATGTACAGAAAGAGATGCATTTGCTTCCAATGAAAATTTCAACCCAGGTACGAGTTTATTTTTAACCCAACAGCTTTTCAGTGAAATAGTAGTTATTACTATTTGTTAGACAACCTAGGGGGGGGGTAAGGTTGTATTTAAAACTTTTACTTTCAAAAATTCTTTTATAAAAATATCTTAATAATGTAAATACAACAGAGTATATGAAAACACAACAGATACGTATAAATACAGGATAGTATAAATATAGTAAATAAAGCAGAGTATAAATGCAATGAATATACAATAATTATATAAACAGATATAATTAAATGCACGGCGGAAATATAAAGAGATAAGGGATAGAGATACTTGACACGGAGATTTAGTGATTTACCACAACTTGGTAAATCACTAGCCGAGACACTTCCCGACACGATCCAATAAACGTATTCTTTACGGTAGAATACAAACCAAATACAAAGGAAAGCAATAGGCTCTCAAGCTCTAGCTTATTGAGATATACAGGATCACACACCCGTTATTCAAACACTTACAAGAGGAGTATAACTCACAATGGTAATCACTCTTGTATAATATTTATCACTTGGATATTTTATAAAAACGTTTTATAAAATAAATATGTAGTGATAATATGTAGTATGGAATATTAGTTGGGAGAGATCAGATGGATAGATGGCAGTGTGTTGTTGATCTGTTATATTATTCTTCTCCACCATCGTATGCATTATATAGCAACTCTTCCAACGGAAACAATGCATCCGCGGTATACCGCCAAAAGCACGCGGTATACCGTGCAGTAATAAAAGTACTTTTGCAGAAGAGAAAGTCAACCCTGCAAAACAAACGTAAACTTGTACCCGCGGTATACCGGCTTAACATCGCGGTATACCGCCCAACTGTACCCGCGGTATACCTGCTAAACACCGCGGTATACCGCCCAGACAAAAGTACGACCAATCAATCAGAGATCTACAGTAAGCCGCCGCGGTATACCTGCTGAACCTCGCGGTATACCTGCGTCAGAAAAGGACAGTTTCTCAAAAACCTTATTTAATTAAAATCATTTATGGTTTTTAGAAATATCCAAGTGGTATATTATTTTAGGGTGTTTATCATTATAAATTATAAACACTAATGACAACGTAAATCTTCCGTCTTGAACTCTTCAGATAAAATCTTCGTGTTCTTCAAGAACTGTACACTTGGATTGAATTGTTAGATAAACAATAATACGGTGTGTTTGTAATCATCAGAATAAATATATATAAATATATAGAGATGTGGTACACTTGCACCAACAATCTCCCCCTTTTTGATGATGACAAACACAACCGCTAAGCATGAGCATATGCGGTTTCTCTCCCCCGTTTGTCGAAACAAAAAGGGTCAAGAAAGACGGTATGCTTCCCCTCGAGAGATGCTCCCCCTCAAAATATGCATATATTGAGGTAGCATAAACTCATGGGTAAAGATAATAAAACGCTCCCCCTCAAATTAATAACGATATTAATTGTTGATTTTAAAAAAATTTGAGGGAAAAAAATGCATAAAAAAATACGCATATAATTGACATGAAACAAAATAACCAAAAAGAAACACTTGCACCAAAAAAAAGAATCTTAAGGCTTCGATTTTTCGGTTAATTTTATGTGAGCAAAAAATACCACGTATTATGACCTCGTCAGGGAACACGTATTATATCCTCGTCAGGAAACACGTATTATATCCTCGTCAGGAAACACGTATTGTATCCTCGTCAGGAAACACGTATTATATCCTCGTCAGGAAACACGTATTATATCCTCGTCAGGAAACACCTACAAAAGGCAAAGAAAATTTTTTGTGGTACCCTTTTCTTATGGGTCCTTTTAACAGTTAGTATAAAACATAAACTGCAAAAAAAATTAAAATATGTTGTCGACATAAAATCATACAATCCACAAAATTTGTTTAAAACCACAAACGCATCCCACCGGGATTGTCAACATTAAACATTCCTTTCGGAATCCATTTTCTAACCATTCTAATTTTGCGATTGTATTTATCATACACATAAAATGAAGCATTTATATTCGCATTAGGTCTAGAAAAATTACTATTATACATACGAGCATACGGTTTTTTTGGTATATTATTTGCATTATTCATTTTACGCACATACGGAGATTTTTGCACATATTGATTTTTTGTATTAACTTTAGGTGATTCATAAAATCTTTTGATGGGCATACAAGAACATTTATCTTTGCACGTATCGGAACCAATACCTTTTCTACATTTTATACGGTTAGGCATATTTAGCATGTTAAAGACTTTCTCATTACTACTTTGAAAAGCTTTTGCTAATAAATCATCCTTTTCATACGAATCACAGTTAGCTTTTAAATAAATATTTTCATTTTCAAGCAAATCACATTTTATACATGCAACACTTTCATATGTATTTTTATTTAAACATGCAATTTTATCATTTAAAATAACACAAGATTTACAATCATTTTTCTCAATTGGTTTTTCTTTTAAGCATGCAATTTCATTTTTTAAAATATCACAAGATTTGCAAACATCTTTTTTACTTAATTTATTTTCTAACTTAGTGATAACATCTAAATCATAAGTAGATTTTTGTTTACCGTCATCTATTTCCTTTTTATATGCAGATACGGTTTCTTTTAATTTAGTGATTTCATCTTTATATTTATTTGCAAGAGCGGCCATGTCATTGAATGATTCATATAATAATTCAAGGTTATTTTCATTATCACTATCATAATAATTATTACTATCATAATTATTGTCATGAAAACATGATGTAGATACCTCATCATCACGGTCGGCCATGAGACAAATATTCTTGTCTTCATCTTTGTTTGCGCTCCACGCGGCTCCGACGAATGTTTTTGGTGTGTTGATTTGTTTAGCACGTTTTGGACACACATTTGCATAGTGATTTTTATCACCACACACATAGCAAAAGCCTTTCTTTTTATTGGCTTTTTCATCGTCACTAGATTCGTCATATTTGTTATGGACGTTGCGACTTTGATTTTTACCACCACGATGGTAGTCTCCATTTCCTTGAAACCTATCAATATTGGCAAACTTTTTGTTAGATAAAAGTTTAGAGAGTTTTCTTACCATCTCGATTAAATCGTCAAGACTTTCGGATTCGTCATTTGAGGAACTTGCTTCTTCCTCCTCTTCTTCTTCCTCATCTTTAGGGGCAACGGCTTTGAGAGCAATGGATTTCTTTTTGACTCGATCCCGAACTTGATTTCTTTTTAGTGCAATTTCGTGCACTTTAAGATTGCCGATCAAGTCATCTATCTTCATTATGGAAAGGTCACGGGAGTCTTCTAAAGATGTTATCTTTTGCATCCACTCCGAAGGAAGGGCTCGTAGGATTTTCCTTATATAGTCCTCGTTAGGATAAGTGCGATCCAAACCTTTCAACGTAGTCACAATAAGGTTAAATCTTTTAAACATTGAGTCAATCGACTCATCTTGTTTCATTTCGAACAGTTCATAATCGTGAACTAAAATATTCACTTTACTAGATTTAACTTCCGTGTTTCCACGATGAGTATTATTTAAACTTTCCCATATTTGATTTGCAGTTTTATATGTATATACTCTTTCAATTTCATCAGTTGTTAAAGCAGCATATAATATATTCTTAGCTTCAAAGTTTAAACAAAAATGAGTTTCATCAGAAGTAGTCCATTCATCTATAGGTTTATCAATAAAAACATCATCTTTCACAATGGTGGGTTTAAAATTCCCTTTTTCTATAATATCCCAAATCTTTTGATTTTTGCCACGCACGTGACATTCAAATAGCTCGGCCCAAATGCCAAACTTTTCAGTATCTATCAAAGGGGGTTTTGAAAACACAAAATTAGTTTGTTGAGCCATTTAAAAGAATAAAAGAAATTTAAGCAGAAAAATTTGAAAGCCCTGCTCTGATACCAATTGTTAGACAACCTAGGGGGGGTAAGGTTGTATTTAAAACTTTTACTTTCAAAAATTCTTTTATAAAAATATCTTAATAATGTAAATACAACAGAGTATATGAAAACACAACAGATACGTATAAATACAGGATAGTATAAATATAGTAAATAAAGCAGAGTATAAATGCAATGAATATACAATAATTATATAAACAGATATAATTAAATGCACAGCGGAAATATAAAGAGATAAGGGATAGAGATACTTGACACGGAGATTTAGTGATTTACCACAACTTGGTAAATCACTAGCCGAGACACTTCCCGACACGATCCAATAAACGTATTCTTTACGGTAGAATACAAACCAAATACAAAGGAAAGCAATAGGCTCTCAAGCTCTAGCTTATTGAGATATACAGGATCACACACCCGTTATTCAAACACTTACAAGAGGAGTATAACTCACAATGGTAATCACTCTTGTATAATATTTATCACTTGGATATTTTATAAAAACGTTTTATAAAATAAATATGTAGTGATAATATGTAGTATGGAATATTAGTTGGGAGAGATCAGATGGATAGATGGCAGTGTGTTGTTGATCTGTTATATTATTCTTCTCCACCATCGTATGCATTATATAGCAACTCTTCCAACGGAAACAATGCATCCGCGGTATACCGCCAAAAGCACGCGGTATACCGTGCAGTAATAAAAGTACTTTTGCAGAAGAGAAAGTCAACCCTGCAAAACAAACGTAAACTTGTACCCGCGGTATACCGGCTTAACATCGCGGTATACCGCCCAACTGTACCCGCGGTATACCTGCTAAACACCGCGGTATACCGCCCAGACAAAAGTACGACCAATCAATCAGAGATCTACAGTAAGCCGCCGCGGTATACCTGCTGAACCTCGCGGTATACCTGCGTCAGAAAAGGACAGTTTCTCAAAAACCTTATTTAATTAAAATCATTTATGGTTTTTAGAAATATCCAAGTGGTATATTATTTTAGGGTGTTTATCATTATAAATTATAAACACTAATGACAACGTAAATCTTCCGTCTTGAACTCTTCAGATAAAATCTTCGTGTTCTTCAAGAACTGTACACTTGGATTGGATTGTTAGATAAACAATAATACGGTGTGTTTGTAATCATCAGAATAAATATATATAAATATATAGAGATGTGGTACACTTGCACCAACACTATTTTAGATTTTGTAACAGTAAATAATTGATTGAACATATAACACTGTTGATCATACTTGAATGGTGATCAAATTGTATACTTGCTGTTAATTCATGGAAACAGAATTTCTCTATCCAACAGAATTTCTTAATAGTTTGAGATTTAGTGGCATACCAAACCATGACATCCATCTCAAACTTGGTACTCCAGTTATGCTACTCAGAAATCTTAATCAAACCGACAGCCTGTGTAACGGTACACGGATGATTATCACACTGCTTGGAAAATGGTCTGTTAGGGGAGATATAATTTCTGGATCAAATTTAGGAAAAAATGTTACGATCCCAAGAATTATTATGTCGCCAAACGAATCCAAGTGGCCTTTTAAGCTCAGTCGTCGCCAATTACCATCGGTACCATGCTTTCCAATAACAATCAATAAGAGTCAAGGTCAATCTGTTAAACGTGTTGGTTTGTACCTTCCAAAACAGGTATTTACATGTCTAGAATTCCATTTTATGGCCACATTTCACATTATACTGTACTAATTATCAATACATATTTAAACATTGGTGTTCACACATGGTCAGTTGTATGTTGCTGTGTCTCGAGTCACATCACGTGAAGGGCTTACCATACTTAATGACGATGAAGATATGGAAGACCGAAAATACACAAAAAATATCGTTTATCATGAAGTTTTTAGCAACATCTCTCCCTCCCACATTTGACTCAAGGTAATATTTCTTGATTATATTCGAACATACAATTGATGTTATTAGTGAATTTTTTTACATAAATAATTAAATATTTGTCTATACTAATCTCCATTTTAATTTTAAACCAATAACCCACATTTTTCTCGCCTCTATTCTCAACAAAAAAATAATAAATAAAAACACTTTCATCTATAAAATTAAAAATTGGGATTGAAATGTTGTCGACATCGAGACTGGAAAACTTTGATATCAGGATTAATTCTATTTCAAACTTACACCTAACATGATGCATACATAAATATGTGACATATTTCTTGCATTTCAGCTTAGAGATGCCATTTTCACAAAAAAAGGGTTCCAATGTGTATGGGAAGACAAACATCAAGTGATCAAGGTAATGCTTACATCATATCTCATTATCTTCTCATTTTAGTTATATGGTGCCCATTTTTAAGCAAGTCAAGCCCCAATGGGTACTTGGAACTTAAAACATGCAAATTCAAACCAAATAAAAACTTTTGGACATAAATTCATGAAGAGAGGTGTTCGGAGTTCAGGTGCATGGATTAAAATGAGGATATTATTCTTCATGACTTAAAAACATTCCTATTATGAATCTAAATGTCACTGTTCCGAAGGTTAATAAATATTATTTTTCTATTTGGTTATTAAATTTGAAATTTGTTGATTTTACTTGGTGTAACTATTCAATTATGGTATATGCATCTTATCTAAAATCATTTCATTTTATCAATCTTTGCAGAACCAAAACCACATGTTCGACTTTCCTTTGCAAGTCTCTTTAGTTGATAAGCCCTTCCGTTTCTACGTTTTGAACGCATGTTCGTAATTTCTGGATGACTTCTATATGCGAGAGTGCAAGTTAGAGTTCCATGGTTCATGAAATGCAACTAACCATTCTGTTCTTCACGTTATTACTTATATACATTGCATACTAATAGATTTTACATACTTTCAATGACTCATAAGATACTCTTATTTTATTTCACATTATATTGTGGTCCTCATAGAACTTTCTCGCCACCGCGCGGGCGCGGTGCCACACACTAGTTATTATTATTTAGAGTCTTATTAAAATCAATATATAAATATAAATGACATTAGAACCAATATATAAGAATAAAATTAGAATCAATACACAATTAAATACTTATTATTAACCCATTCTTTAATAAATGAATTACTTATTACATTTAGTATCATTAAATAAATTTAATTTATAATCAAATACTTATTACTAACTCTCTCATTAATAAATAATACACTTATTACATTTAAATTCACTAATTAAATCAATACTTATTACATTTAATATCACTACTAAAATCAATATACATAAAATAAAAATTATTATGAATCAATATATATATATATAATCAAACTTATAATCAAAACTAAAACTTATTATTATCAATATAGCAATATGTACAAAAAAAATAATAGAAACACACACACACATGTATATATAAATATATATATATAGGCAAATTATCCATTGCAAACCAGTTAGTTTGTGCAAACTGTGCAAACTTGATCTAAGTCATTAACTTATTTAATCTACGGTTAAAAAAAGACGATGGCATTAATGTAATTAACGGAATATTTTAATTTTATTTTATAGAATTGGGAGAGTTTTGAGGGTATATTGGGTATAAAAAAAATCAGTTATTTCCTCTATCCCACGCCTCCTGCATATTATGGTTTCAAGCTTTTTTTTCCATTCTTCCTCACGCAAGAGCCACACCCCTCAGCCGCCACCACCACCACCACCACTGATGTCTTCCACCACCGTCTACCACCGTCGTCTTCCACCATCACCGTCTTCCACCATAGCCGTCTTCCACCACCACCGTTGTCTTCCACCACCACCGATATCTTCCACCATCGTCATTTTCCACCATCGTCCACCACCGTCGTCTTCCACCATCATCGTCTTCCACCATAGCCGTCTTCCACCACCACCACTGTCTTCCATCTTTTAACCAGCGCACCTACGATGAAATGAACCACAGCCCCAGTAACGAAAAAAACGCGGTTGTGCACTGTTGCACTTGCAGCCGTAAATCAAAACCGTAGCCGGACCGCCGTTCCTATATGACCTGGACGATTTCGAAGGAGGGCAGTGGGGAAGGTAGTTGATTTGAAGGAGATGGCGTCACAGGGGGTGTTGGTAGTCGCCGCAGTAGATGGAAAAAACTGTTATGGCCGGTGCCGGCGACTAAGGTGACGACGATGACGATGGTTGGATGGCGACTGTGAGATGACGACTGTGAGATGTAGGAGAACGACGGTGAGATGGCGGCTAAGATATGGAGGAGAACGACAGGTGAGAAGGCGAGAGTGAGAGGGAGAAGAACACCCACCAGTAGAGCTGGCGACGGGCTCGACACCGGCTGCTGTCGGCCTTGGCGGCTGGAAACCCTAATAATCAAACACTATTATCTCTCTCCTGACCCTTCTGACACTCCACTTTTAACTCAAACTATTGAACCAGAAGTTTTAACAACAACTGCTTCATCTATTTTCTGGTTCATGATTTTCGGGTTCATGATTTTTAACTGGTTTATGATTTATTTGGGTTCATGATTTTATGGATTCATGATTATATCAGATTCATGATTTTTATCTGGGTTGATGATTCTTCTGGTTCATGATTTTTGTTCATGACTTTTATGTGCTTCATGATTTTCTGGTTCATAGATTTTCTGGTTCATGATTTCTGTTCATAACTGGGTTTCAGATCTCCGATGAATCCGATGAATAACATTTTGGACGATTGGTTACACAGGAAATAATATATTTAAAAAAATAAAATATGTTAAAATCCCTAAAATACCCTCATGGTTATAAAATATAAAAAGAAAAAAAGAAATTACGTGATTGGTGGAGATGGGTTTGCACGGTTTGCACAAACTGATTGGTTTGCAACGGATAATGACCCTATATATATATAGATGCTCCGTAAAATGCAAACCTTCCATTTGTTGCAGCTCTTACAAACCACTGTCTGCACATATGTGCAGACTGGTTCTGCATATATGCATATGAATACGTGTAAAAATATACATATAATGGACATACATTCATATGGGACAATGCATATATGCAGAACCAGTCTGCACATATGCAGACTGTGGTTTGTAAGGGGTGCAACAAATACATGGTTTGTATTTGATTTGTACCCTATATATATACCTATATATATATATATATAGATATATATATATATATATATAGATATAGATATATAGATATATAATTAGAAAGAACAACTTATTACAATCATAAATATATATAAATTTAAATTGCATTTTTTAATTTAAATTGAAATCAAACTATGTATAATATGAAATTAGAATTGATATACTATGTTTCATTTTACATAATATGAATAAAACTCTTTTTTCAAGATTCTCTACTAAGAAACTAAGGTGTTGTTCGGTTCGTTTTCTGTTAAGACATGTATGGATATAGCTGTCTGAGTGGATATGGTTGTCTGAGTGTTAACAGATAAGTTGGTGTTCGGTTGTCGTGCTGAACAAACCATCTGAATGTCAGAAATAACCATTTTACCCTCAGTCTTTATTTTTGTCCAAATAAAACAACTTTTTGATAAAATTTTGACAAAAAAATAGTCTAAAACTTCTTTTGACATATTCATATCATATTGAACAACAAATTAAACACAAAAAATAAAAAATAAAAAAATAATAAAACTTCTTTTGCTCCTCTGCCACCCGGCTTGCAAAACCCTTCCCCAATTCACTGCAGATTCTGGTATTCAAGAGTGATGAGTGGGATAATTTTCAAGTATCGATCTATCTATATATTGATGTTATAATAGTAAACTGAAAATAAACAAAGAAAATCATAATAAACAGAAAAGAAACAGTACACGTTTTACAGCAAAAAGTTGAATTTTTTTTCAAAGAGGGAGTCTATCTATGAATCAGATCGGCGTGTGAGGGAAAATACACCGTTAAGCCATGTGAGATGTTGTTAAACAGGTAGAAATCGGTGTGTGCGAGACAGGTAGAACACAACGATGGAGAAACAGATAGAACACAACGATGGAGAAAACAATGATGGAGAAACAGTTAAAACACAAATCAATGGAGAAAACAGATAGAGATCGAGAAATTACATGTGATGGAGTAGATCGATGGAGAGAACCGGTGATGGAGCAGATCGATGGAGAGAACCGGTGATGGAGCAGATCGATGGAGAGAACCAATGAGGGAGTTGAGATCAATCAGTGTTGAGAGCAGGGGTGTAATGAATGGGTGTAGGTTTTTTCTTCTTCTTAGTGGGAAGGGTAGATAGGGAAATTAGATAGCTGAGCCTAAATGACATGGTTTTTCTAGCTGATTCGGTCAGCCATCATCTGGGCGATTCAGCCCTTACCGAACGGATAGATATGGCTGAGCGAATCAGCCATATATTCTATATAGACCATTAAGCCACAAACGAACAGGCCCTAAGTTAGGAAGAAACACTCTCAAGCAAATCAAAAAAACCTCGAACAAAGAAAAATTAACAATTCAATCAGGCTTGCATATACTCTGAGTGGTCACAATAATAACGACTTTTGTTACTCTTTCGCCCAACCATAAGTTGGGAATGGGACTTCATGGAGAACTTTTAGCCGAAGTTGCAACAAGTACATTATAACAAATATAAACCATTTACCAAAATGCTCTGTAATTAAACAAAACTACGTAGCAATATTATGGTTGCATGGTGAATATAATTATTTCAAGAGAATATATGTTAGGGATAAATCGATATATTACGAGTTATGACAAAACAATACTAATTATACACCTCATTATTATAATCAATAGTCTCAGTAACTTCTTTTATTATTTTGAGTCAATTACAAAGTTTGATGATGTAAGACTTCTTAGCTATATATATATGATCATCGGCCCATTTAACTTCATCATTTTCTAAAGAAATTATCACTACCGCGCAACGCGCGGTACCGAACCCTAGTATATATTAAAGAAAAAACCAAGGTGAATGATGTGGCACAATGTGGTTTGAGAATTGCTCAAGTTTTGGATTGTGGTTGAAGTTGGTTGTCCCATATTGGTGAAGAAGTGAAAAGTTAGAAGAGAAAATGACTATATAAAGAAGAATATGACAACTTGAAATCTTGAATGTTGATCAAAATTTTAATCCAATTTTGGGTTAAAAAGTTAGTATTTATTTACATTACATAACATTTCACCTAATCAATTGTAACAACCCAGTCTAAAATGGAGCATGCATAACATATAATCATAAGTATTACAAAACTGGGTCCCAAATTCTATTACATCTGTCTCAAAACTTAGGTTGGCGGAAACAACCTATACACAACTGAGAATGTACTAACTGCTAAAAGTAAAAGTGTCTCTGTCTCTAATTGCATCTGTACTCTATCCTGCTCTTGCTCACTTACCTGAGCCTCCTACTATCTGCTTACCTGAAAAGGTTTAGTTTGGAAAATGCGAGGGTTAGACCATGAGGTCTAGTGAGTTCCCTCCTGACAGTTCTCAAAATCATTTAAAAACATGTTATAACTTTCAAATACCTTCGCATAAAACTTTCACATGACTTTTCATAAAACTATCACATAACTTTACATAAAACTTTCGTGGATAAATCTGCTCTCGTAAATGGCACCCTGAAGTCACTCAAGAGTGATAACGAGTCAGTCTCACACTGCCTTGATGGATACTCCCTTCCATGGCATAAACGGGTCACTCCTCCTGGCATGAGCACTGGCGGGTCTACCTCCCGACTTAGCCAATTTACGTCTAACACAATGTATGCATACATCTCATATAACTTTCAAACAAGTAAAAATCATGTAAAATAACATGGCATTTCTACTCAATCACTTACTTTGAAAACACATATAAAAGCACGTATTTTTAGTTAGAAAAACTCACCTGGCGCGTTAACAATTTCTCGCTTCAAGGCTTTTACTTACGCTTCCGATCTCTAGGTGGAACACCTATAATTTTAATAAACGCACGTCATAAATCTTTAAATTATTATGCGAGCTTGCTTCCGTTCTTAACCCAAATTTATCTAATTGATAAGTTACACCTCTAGTCCAAAAATCATAATTATTGGACTCTGATTACCGGTCCAAATCGATTTAAATAAATCTGGACCAAGACACTAATTCCGGACTCTCTTAAATTAATACTGGACTCTAAGCCCAACAACAACATCGAATCCAATATACAAGTCCACTACCGGATCTTTGCTTTAAATACTCAAAACCAAACCTTTATAGTTTAAAGCCCAGTCCACGTAATTAATTCTGGATCCCACTTACAACATGTCGGATCCCTTTTATAAAATATCCATACCGGATCCTTAAAATAAGCATACCGGCTCCCTTCTTTAACTAGGCCCAAGCTTATAATTAATTAATAGGATTCAGGCCCAACAACATAAATTTCGGGTTGTCAGCCCAAGGTAACATACTTTCGGAACTTTAATGTCAAAGTCCACTTCCGGTTTATAAAAAAAACAATATCGGATCTTGTTAAAAACAATACCGGAACGTGATGGCCCAACAACGGTTCTAGGGCCCATCTGGAAATAAATTCTGGTTTACGGTCCAATCACATGAACTTCCGGAACCATAATAAACTACAACTTCCAGGTCTTATTTAATTTTGTTCCGGTTCCTTCGAATTTGGCCCAACCAATACCGGATCACAAATAAAACAAATTCCGGATCCTCTTCTTATTATATTTTCCGGATCTGATATGCAATACCGGATCAGCCCAAAGGCCTTGTTGATCCAAACCCTCAGTGATTTGATAATGACCCTCTCTTAAATACTTAGTGAAAATTGTAAGTAAACAATATGTATCAGAGTTTCACTATCGCTGATAAGTACTAAGATCTTACAGTACCGCTGATAGGAACTCTCGCTCTTTAGATTAAACATTCAGCGAACACTGTTCACCATAATGCTCTGAGTCTGTTCAGTCCTTATGGTGATCGCTGATAAGTTAGTTGTTTACTTATGATCCCTGAAGACAAGTTTCACGTCAACATAGGTTCTACGCTGAAGTCAAAGATCAAGCTCAAGAACCAGCGACAAGTCTCCTAATGAACTGATGTGGATCAGCGAAGACTCAGTTTTGTCCACTCAACGTGAAGTATCAAGTACAGGACTTCAGCTATCGCTGAACTTTATCATTCACTTATAAACAATGGTAAAGCGCTGAATCAACGAAAAGTTGATCATGAAGTCCTCCGTACAACGTTCTTTTGTCTTAACCACCTTTGCACGACTCCGTACGATATGTCAGAAAAGAACCTCCTTCTTGTCTGAAATCGTACAACCACTCTGATACTACACTGTTCAAACATGCGGCTACTAAGGTTGTCTACAAAGGTCAATGACATGCAACCAATCAGCTGCTGCCACGTGTAAAGTGTAAACTGCCATGCATTAAATGCATGCAGTATATAAGAAGGACCCCAACTTCATTTTTGAAGCACTTGCTAACTCTGGACAAGTCATCTTTCTTATCTTGAGATAAGTTATTATTAGTAATTTCCTTCTCTTTCTTAGTGCAAGAAACTTAGTGTTCCAACTTGTTTAGATTTAGGTTTATCCTTAATCTTGTTCCGCAACAAGCTGTAAATTGTTAATGATTTATCAATAAACAATTTAGAAAAGTAAAATCTGTGTTTGTATTCAACCCCCCCCCCCCCCCCCCCTTCTACAAACTTGTATAGCCCTTCGGGACCAACAAGTGGTATCAGAGCGGTTTTGTTTAATCTCATAAACAAGATCTAATCTATACTAAGATTTCTCTTCCTTGCTATTTCTGAAAATGGCTACCAACACAAACACAAACTATATTGACAATGGTTCTCTTGCAAAACCCCCTAGATTCTCCAGAGATAATTTTAATCTATGGAAAAATAGGATGATTCTCTTCTTAGAAGGTGTAGACCCTACTATGTCTTATTATCTTGAAAACGGCCCATATATTCCTGTAAGAATTGATGCTGCAGTTCCAGCCGCTGAGAATAGACCTGCTATTCCAAAAAGGCTGATTCCTAAAGAAATTCATTTGTGGACTGACGAAGATAAGAAGAAAGTGGCTATCGACACCAAAGCCAGATCCATACTCTCCATGGCTCTTCCTGACGAAGTCTACCATTCCGTCATGAACCTGAAAACCTCAAAAGCCATGTGGGACACAATCTGTGTTCAGTATGAAGGTACTTCTGAAGTCCAGGACTCTCGAAAAATCAAACTGGTAAGACAGTACGAAAGCTTCATTTGTGGTAAGAATGAAACTCTCTCTGAAGTACACCAACGTTTTAACTGTTTAATAATAGATCTGAAAACTGTTGGTAAGGAATATTCTAACTTTGAAGTGCTGACAAAGTTTTTAGAATGTTTACCTGAAAGTTGGGACAGTTATTCTATGTGTCTCAAGCTGTCGAAGGATCTAAAATCAATGACCCTTTCTACCTTATATGGCACGATGCTGAATCATGAGCAGTCGAGTCATCTTAAGAAGAATCTTGTAAAAGATTCCAAAAGCACCCATGTTGCTTTAATCTCAGAGGAACCTTCCACTCAGCGACCCTCGGTCACTATCACTGAGTTGGAAAGTAACTCTGAAAGGTCATCAGATTCTGACTCTTCAGATGATGATGAATCTTTGGCTCTCCTCACTAAAAAGTTCAAGAGATTCGCCAAAAAGAAAATGTTCAGAAAGAATAAACCTCTTTCCATTACTGACAAGCCAAGATCATCAGCTCCTGTTGATAAGGCTACTGGTACTTATTTTAACTGCGAAAAGATAGGACATTTCGCTAACGAGTGCATGTCTAAGAAAGTTTCAAGAAACTCAACGTTTCCCAAGAAATCCTTTATTCCCAGGAATGAAGATGACAAATACGCCAAGTTGAAAGAAAAGTATGCGAAGCTGAAAAGCTTTAAGAAGAAAGGCAAAGGCCTGATGGCTAACTATGATTGGGCTGCCTCTGATGAAGAAGAATCATCATCTGACTCTGAAGATGATGAAGTCAATCTCTGTCTTATGGCCAAGATTGAAGATGAGGAAGAAAGTTCAGACATTCCCTCTACTTCAACCTCTATAACTCAGGAATCACCTTCCTTCTTTACCAATATTGCAAATATTGATGAAGCTGATAGTCTTCGAAAGATCGATCTCTTGACCAGAAGTTTATATGAAGCCATGAATGGCAAAACTGTAGTTGAAAATCAAAACCTTGATCTCGCTGAACAGCTTAAAAACTGTCACTTTCAAATAGAAAAGCTTTCTAAAATTGAAGAAGATTTTAAAGATCAAGTGCACTTAAATCAGCTAGTCAAAATCGAGCGCGAAAAAGCTATCGCTGCATTAAGAGCTGAAAAAGCTACTGTTGAAGGATGGTGTAATTCTTCAACAAAGATCACTGAGATAATTAAGTCTCAGATTCCCCTGAGTGATAAACGTGGTCTTGGTTACAAAGCTGATCTTCTAGAACCAACCACTGATCGTTCCATGCTCTTATTTGGAACTTCCGTATCCTCAGTCGCTGATACTTCATCCTCTCAGTGTTCCTCTTCTAGACCGCCTATCCCTGAGGAAATTTCTACCTCTTCAAAAGGTAAAGAGAAAATGGTTTATCCAAAACCTACCTCCGTCTTTAAAGATAAGGGTAAAGGAATTGCTTTTAACCAAAATCCTCAGAAAGGTACCTCTGTACCAAAGCTGAATGCTTCTAAAGCTTTAGTGATTCATCTCTCTGGATCAAGAAATCAGATCTCTGGATCTACTCAGCGTGGATCTATTCAGCGATCTACTCCTAGACTCAGAGTGGATGTCTTTGGTAAGAAATCCGAAGAACTAAATGTTGATCCAAACCCTCAGTGATTTGATAATGACCCTCTCTTAAATACTTAGTGAAAATTGTAAGTAAACAATATGTATCAGAGTTTCACTATCGCTGATAAGTACTAAGATCTTACAGTACCGCTGATAGGAACTCTCTCTCTTTAGATTAAACATTCAGCGAACACTGTTCACCATAATGCTTTGAGTCTGTTCAGTCCTTATGGTGATCGCTGATAAGTTAGTTGTTTACTTATGATCCCTGAAGACAAGTTTCACGTCAACATAGGTTCTACGCTGAAGTCAAAGATCAAGCTCAAGAACCAGCGACAAGTCTCCTAATGAACTGATGCGGATCAGCGAAGACTCAGTTTTGTCCACTCAACGTGAAGTATCAAGTACAGGACTTCAGCTATCGCTGAACTTTATCATTCACTGATAAACAATGGTAAAGCGCTGAATCAACGAAAAGCTGATCATGAAGTCCTCCGTACAACGTACTTTTGTCTTAACCACCCTTGCACGACTCCGTACGATATGTCAGAAAAGAACCTCCTTCTTGTCTGAAATCGTACAACCACTCTGATACTACACTGTTCAAACATGCGGCTACTAAGGTTGTCTACAAAGGTCAATGACATGCAACCAATCAGCTGCTGCCACGTGTAAAGTGTAAACTACCATGCATTAAATGCATGCAGTATATAAGAAGGACCCCAGCTTCATTTTTGAAGCACTTGCTAACTCTGGACAAGTCATCTTTCTTATCTTGAGATAGGTTATTATTAGTAATTTCCTTCTCTTTCTTAGTGCAAGAAACTTAGTGTTCCAACTTGTTTAGATTTAGGTTTATCCTTAATCTTGTTCTGCAACAAGCTGTAAATTGTTAATGATTTATCAATAAACAATTTAGAAAGGTAAAATTTGTGTTTGTATTCACCCCCCCCCCCTTCTACAAACTTGTATAGCCCTTCGGGACCAACAGGCCTTAATTCCGGTTCTACTATTCAATTACCCCAAATTCCGGACTTTAATAATTTTCTCAGTTCCGGATCTCATTACTTTCTCAATTCCCGATCTTATTAATTCAACTCCGAAACATTATTATTAAAGCCCAGTTTCGGACTCATTAAAATTCCGGATCCGATATCTCTAGTTAAGCTTTTAAACAATACGATTCGAGATAACACAACACCACAAATATCTCTTAAATTATTTCTTTAAAAACCTTTGCTACTCATTCGTAAAAAGTATGCTTAATCCTCCTCTTAGGGTATCATTTCCAACTTTAAACCAAAACCCCAAGAACACCACCATGATCAGCAGGACATGAAAATACAGATTGGAAAATAAGAATTACCTGCCAATACTGCTGTAGGATCAGACTCAAACCCCATTTCTTCTTTCAATTTGAAGATTGATGGTGTTTCCTACTCCAATTTGCAATAGAGATTTATTCCTCCTTCTCTGATCCCACTCCAGCCGCCACACACACACACACCATCAATTAGCTTTTAGGGTTTTGCCCTTTATGGGAGTTTTTATATTTCCCAACAATTTACAAATCAGCCCCTAGACTTTCAACTTTACAACAAATTTTCCACAAAACTTAATCTTTTCTACTAAAAGAAATCTCGGTTATTACATCAATATATCAATATATATATATATATATATATATATATATATATTAAAGAAAAAACCAAGGTGAATGATGTGGCACAATGTGGTTTGAGAATTCCTCAAGTTTTGGATTGTGGTTGAAGTTGGTTGTCCCACATTGGTGAGGAAGTGAAAAGTTAGAAGAGAAATTGACTATATAATGGAGAATATGACAACTTGAAATCTTGAATGTTGATCAAAATCTTAATCCAATTTTGGGTTAAAAAATTAGTATTTATTTACATTACAAAACATTTCACCTAATAGTAAAAAATGTATTTTCATTATATATATATATATAATAAACCCACAAAGATCGGGGTGACATTCTAAGGAATGAGTAGTCTTCATTTCTTGAGTTGTGCTTGAATTTTGTATATCCCACGTTGATGGAGAGATGAAAATTTGACAATGAATTGTTGGTATATGAAGGGAGGTTGAGATGCTTTTATGGCAACTCATTGGGTTAGCCTCTTGGCCAAACCTGTAATTCACGTGGTTGGTTTATCTTGGTGACCCGAATTGGTTCGTTTTTGCCGACTGGGTTGGCTAATTTTAGCCAACCCGAGTTGGCTCATTTTAACCATACTAATTAAAATTTCATTATAAGATTTAAGTAATTTAAAATCTTGAAGTATAATGTGATTTTAGTTATCGCACATTGAATACTTTAGTTTGATCATTCCTTTAAAAATGTAAAAGTTAGTTATCTAAACGACTTTTTCAAAACAAACATATTTATATTAAATCTGTATGATATTAAAGAATGATTAAAGGGATATGATGTGGCATTACGAGGGTAAAGTACTTTAAATTTTTGGCATAGTGTGATTTTGGTTATCCTATATTAATGAGACATCTTTAGTGAAGAATTGATGTATGTATATGAAAGTATGACGTTTTTCTTCGTATATATATATATATATATATATATATATATATATATATATATATATATATATATATATATATATATATATATATATATTATATTAAAATGAAATACCAAGGATGATGATATGTCAACATGATATTTGAGTAATTTTCAAATTCTGAAATGATCCCACATTTCTTTATATATTTAAAAGAAAAACCAATGACGATGAAATGGCAACATGAGATTTGAGTAATCCTCAAATCCTGAAATATGGGTGAATTTCATCATCCCACGTTGATAAGAAGATGAAAGTTTTGAAGTAGGAAGTGAGTATAAGAAATGAGGGATGGATGTTTTTGAGTAAACTCATGTGGTTAACACAATTTAGTTTACCCTATTTTGCATCATCCCATATTGGTTTGAAAATGCAAGTTTTGAAAATTGAAATGAGTATAAGAAAGGAGGGGTGGATGTATTTGTTTCAACTCATGTGGTTGACTCAATTTAGCCTACCCTATTTTGCAAAAGCTTTTTGAGGTGGCACTACGAGAATTTAGTATTTTCAAATGATGGATTGTGGTTGAGTTTAAGTTGTCCCACATTGGTAAAAACTTAAAAAATTAGAACAAATAAATCGGTATAAGAAATGAGGATGAGCGGTTTTGTGTCAAGTCACTGGGTTGTCTTAATTTAGTGACCTTTTTTAAAAAATATGTAAAAATCAAAACCTAAAAGAAGATCCAAAAGGAATTGATGTGGAAATCATGAGAGTTGAGTATTGATGTATTTGTGGATTGTGGTTGAGTTTTAGATATCTCACATTGGTGAGAGGTTGAAAGGTTGGAGTAGAGTGATATGTATAAAAGAGAATGATAGGATACCATTGTGTCATCTCATGGAGTTTGAGTCATAGGGTTATTTTATTTGGATGACCTTATTTTTGCAAAACAAATCTTATTAAAAAGTAAAAAAATAAATAAAAAGTTAGTCGTGATTGTTTTTTATATATCACACATCAATCAATCAAAATTTTTATATATATAAAAGTAAAACCTTAAGATGATGACATGACACAATGAGAATCAAGTATTCATTAAATGGTGAATTGTTGATTCTTCATTGTCCCACATTGGTGACAAAAGTGAAAAATTGGAAGTGTAAGTGACTATATAAAGGATAAAATATGGCTTGAAGGTTCATCCAAAATTTGATCAATTTTTGGGTTAAATAGTTATTTTGTTATTTACATGACAAAACATTTCATGTAATAGTTAAACACTTCATGTAATAGATAAACATTTTATGTCTTTAAGGGTGTGTTTGGTACGCAGAACAGGATGGGACAGGATGGGACAGGACAGAACAGACTTGTCCCATGTTTGGCGTGTCTGTATATGGAACTAAGTGGAACTAAGTTGGACAAGTGTGGGACAAGTCTGTTCTCTCAAAACCCCTGGAACTAAGTGGAACAAGAGATTTTGTACAATTATGCCCCTCAACCTAATATTCAGTTTCACGCCTTTCCTCCATCAGATTTCTAAATCGTTTTCATCATCGATTCACGCTTATATTCTGAAATCGAAGATCGTCTCCCTCATGCTAATCGATTTCTCTTGCAGATTGCTAACCGTCTCTCTTCTGATAATCGTCTCTCTCGTCGATTGTTAGTCGTCTCCTTCATCCTGAATCGAAGGTTGTCTCCTTCGTCGATTCATGCTTCTATGGAGAAACTGAAGATCGTCTCCCTCATGCTAATCGATTTCTCCTATTTCTAAATCATCTCCCTCGTGCTCATCGATTTCTAATTTGTCTCAAAGGGTTTCTCTGCGATTTCTCAGATCGTCTTTCCCATACAGATTTACGATTTCAACCTAAACCCATCGATTTCTCTGCGATTTCTTTCCCAAAGGTTCACGATTTCACACAGGTAAATTTTTGTGGGGAAGAAATGAATTTACATGAATTTTTGTTTTAATTTCTGCTGCAGGTGTGTTTTAATTTCCGCCATTAAAACTATCGCAGGTTTTAATTTCTGCTGCAAGTGTGAATTTACATTAATTTAATTTCTGCCATTAAAACTACCATCAAAACTATCGCAGGTTTTAATTTCTGCTGCAAGTGTGAATTTACATTAATTTAATCTGGTTTGTATGTGTGTTTTAATTTCTGCTGCAAGTGTTTTTTGTTGCTGCCAAATCACCAAAGGTAAATTGGTCATTTAATCAGTCTTGTTCTGTCCTGTCCCGTCTTGTTCATGTCTTACCAAACGCACCCTAAATAGATAAAAGGAAAACCCAAAAGGTAATGAGTTGGCACCATGAGAGTTGAGTATTCTCAAATAGTGGATTGTTGTAGCTATCCCACATTGGTGAGAAGTTGAAACATTGGAATAAATATGTGTATAAGAAAGATAGATGTGATGATATTGTGTCAATTCTCATAGAGTTGTCTTACTTTGGAACAACTAAAGGCATTTGAGGTGACATTTTGATAATAAAGTATTCCCGATTGTGGTTAAGATTAAGTTGTCCCACATTGGTGAATAATTGAAAGATTGGAATAATTAAGGTTGTATAAGAAATAAGGATGAGATGTCTGTGTGTCAACTCATACTCATAAGGTTGTCTAATTTTGAGAACCCTCATTTTGCAAAAAAAAACGTATAAAAATCAATTGGGAAAATTGATCATAAAAACCCATCTATATATATATATACATATAAAATAATGGAACAATGGTAAGATTTAAGTATTCTCAAATATTGAATTGTGCATGAGTTTTGGTTATCCCACGTTGGTGATAAGATTCCGATATTAGAAGATGAAAGTATATATAAAATTAAAAGGTGTCATGCAAAATTAAAAACGAGGTTGATCATTGTTGGAATAAAGTTTGATTATACAAATATCAATAAATATATTTATATAAAACAAAAATGTAGCATGTCATGACATGGCATGAAGCCATAAGATTTTAGTACTATCAAATAGTGAATTGTGATATATTTGAGAGTGATTATAATAGAGAAGGTGTCATTAAAAATTAAAAAGAGATTAATGATTGTTAAAACAAAATGTGTTTACAAAAAAATTAAATAATCAATAAGGTACGACCCAAAAGCCATAAGATTTTAGTATTTTCAAATATTTAATAAAACAATGTATCTATATATATATATATAAAAGAAATAACCAAAAGAATTTGAGGTACCATTGTGAAACATCTTTTCACCAATATCTCAATAGATATTTTACAAAACATAAAATAAATATTTATATAACATATATATATATATATATATATAAATAGAACAATCTTTATATTTTCTATCTTTTTTATTTTGTATGTGTAAAATAAATAACCAAAGGTATTTGAAGTGACATTGTAAGATTTTTTATTCTCAAATCTTGCATTGTGGTATTGTTTTAGTCATCTCACATTGATGAAGGAATGCTAGATTGGAGAATGAAATAGACTACAAGAAATGATGAAGAAAAGTTGTACTAGTTAAATATAAGAAAAATTAATTAAAATACCCAAAGTTTGACTTTGACTTTCAGAAATACTCAAAATCTCGTTGGTTTTGCAAAAATACCCACTTTTTCCGCGATGAAATCTGCGATCGCGGACCCAGCCGAATTGGCGCGGATGGGAGGCCGCGATACTCACAAATTTCATTAATCTTGATTTCAAATTTACATTTTCAACCCCTATACTTATTTAGTTAATTTACTTTATACTTTTTAGTTTTTCTATTTTTCATTTTACATTTTTATTATATTAACACATATAATCGTATATTAACTAAAATACGTTAAAAAAATACGTTTTAATTTTAACAAGTTACACAATGGTAATCGTCTCTTCGATACATTCGAAATGAGCCCAATATTGAATATTTTTTTATTTAATTATATTCTTATATATATCATATATACTACATAAAATTATTTTTAATATTTACAATTCATACTCTTATAGTTAATTATTTAATTTATTGTACATCTCTTACTTTTTCAATTTTCGTTTTACACTCTTATCACATTAAGATAATAATCTTATATTAACTAAATAAAAATAAAAAACCAAAGGTATAAATTAATTTACTAAATAAGTATAATATAATTAAATCAAAAAATATTCAATATTGGACTCATTTCGAAGGTATCGACGAGACGATTAAGATAATAATCTTATATTAACTAAATGAAAAATAAAAAACCAAAAGGTATAAAGTAAATTAACCAAATAAGTATAATATAATTAAATCAAAAAATATTCAATATTTAGCTCATTTCGAAGGTATCGACGAGACGATTATAATGGTGTAACTTGTTAAAATTAAAAAGTATTTTTATAACGTATTTTAGTTAATATACGATTATATGTGTTAATATAATAAAAGTGTAAACTGAAAAATAGAAAACTAAAAGGTATAAAGTAAATTAACTAAATAAGTATAGGGGTTGAAAATGTAAATTTGAAATCAAAATTAATGAAATTTGTGAGTATCGCGGCCCATCGCGGCCTCCCATCCGCGCCAATTTGGCTGGGTCCGTGATCGCGGGTTCCATCGCGAAAAAAATGGGTATTTTTACAAAACCAACAAAATTTTGGGTATTCCTGCAAGTCAAAGTCAAACTTTGGATATTTTAATTAATTTCCCTAAATATAATAGTGATATGTCATTATTCGATTTTTAAAATATGCAGGGGTCAATGAAATTTAGGAAACGCAAAATATACATATATTTTAAATTATAGATATTTTTAAAATGTTGATTAATGTTGAGTCGAGTGGTGGTTTTATTTTTGGGAATTTAATTAAAATACCCAAAGTTTGACTTACCAAAATACTCATTTTTTTTAACTTTTGCAAAAATACCCATTTTCCCGCTATAAGGTCCGCGATCGCAGGATAGGGTATAAAATGACAATAGTGGGACAATAGCGGGATCAACATTTTCATTTTATACCCTATCCCGCGATCGCGGGACAAATCACGGGTTTTTTTGGGTTTTTTTGCAAAAGTTGAAAAAATGGGTATTTTGGTAAGTTAAAGTCAAAATTTGGGTATTTTAATTAAATTCCTTTTAATTTTCATGTATTTTGTCTAAAAGAATAAAAATATGGCTTTTTATAACTCCTTTTGCTCATCACCTCTTTCCCATTTTTGTTGTATTAATAAATAAATAATGAAAATAAACAAATGATCGCCAAAAGCTGAAAACTTCGTATCAATACAAAACAATTTAGGATTTTATTTATTTTTGTTGATTAATATATATATATATAGGTATCCCGTGCGCGATGCGGCGCGAAGTATTTTGAATCTAAAGTCGAGAATTTGAAAAAATAATTTTATTTCATGTTCATATTTGGTTGAATATGGTGATTAATTGATTATATGTCTAGGTTTTTAAGTAACTATATGTAAAGATTTGCTAGAAGACAATCATAAGAAAATAAAATACAAAATCTTGTGAGTTTTAAGTCTTGAATCGATAAGGTCGGTAATCATCCACAAATATTCGTATATACTTATGATATTTAATATTATAATTAAATCCAAAAATATTCAATATTTGGCTCATTTCGAAGATATGGACGAAATGATTACAATGGTATAACTTGTAAAAAATAGAAATGTTTTTTTAATGCATTTTAGTTCATATACATTATTTATGTTTATATGATAAGAGTCTAAAATGAAAAATAAAAAAAGTAAGAGATTAAAAGTAAACTACATACCTAATTATAAGGGTAGTAAATGTAACGTATAAATTAAAAAAATTGAATTAAGGAGAGATTTAAGGAGGAGTGATTGTGAGTGTGCTAAATGAACTTATAATGTAAACTGCGTCCAGATACATGTTTAGGCGGGAAAATACTGAAGTCGGCTCACCCGAATACGACACGTGACATGTTAGTTACTTATTTATTATATATATATATATATATATATATATATATATATGGGGCCATTCAAGGAAGAACTAATTAGTTTGTGGTAACCGTAAGAACTAGTGTGAGCCACATATTAAGCTATATATTAGGAAATTATTAATTTTGGAAATTTTGTTTGAAATTTAAATAAAAGAGCATTTTAGGTATTTTAAAATCTCCTCTCTCCTCTCTCCAGCAAATATATCGATTATGATAATGATATCACAAGTGATACCAGTTGTGATGCCATTGTGATACCCTGAAACAACGATGCAAACCTTCAATATCCAAAATACATGCTAAGACTAAATGTGATATCACTGTGATACAAGTTGTGATGCCATTGTGATACCCTAAAACAACGATACAGATCTTCAATATCCAAAATACATACTAAGAACAATACATCTATCCTCAGTGTGATACCCAAAATACATAGAAAACACACACATTTATATTCAGTGTGATACCCAAAATACATCCAAGAACAAATGTGATATCACTGTGATAGCATCTATGATACCATTGTGGTACCCGTTTTTTTCGGCTCCGGCTCCGGTGTATTTCTTCCCATTTTGCCCTCTTCCAGTCTCTCTTCTCTCGTCTCGTCTCTCTCTCTGCTCGTCCATCTCGCTCTCTGTGACTCCGGCGAACTACTCCATCTCTGGCGAACTACTCCATCTGTGGTCCATCTCGCTCTCTCGCTCGTCCATCTCTTCTCTGTGACTCCGGCGAACTACTCCTCGGTCCCATCTCGTCTCTCGCTCGTATCTCTTCTCTGTGGCGGTTCCATCGCCGGCGAACTACTCATCGGTCTGCTGCATGTGCGATTCTAGGGCAGAAATTGATCGAGGGGATGGAGGGAGAAGAAGGTGACAGTGGGGGTTTTGGCTGTGTGTGCGTGAAAACGAGAAGGGGAGAAGGTCGCTGCAGGTTTCCGGTGGTGGCAGGTGATGGCGGCTGTGGTCGCCGGCGTGTGGGGAAGAAATCTAGAGGAGAAAGGATCAAGGGGGAAATAGAGATGGTGAGGGAGGTGCGGCTGATTTTTAGGGTTATAATATATGAGTTGTCAAAATAAATAAAATTACCAATTTACCCTTATTTTTATTTTTGGAAGTAAAATTAATTATTTTAAATGTGTGGCTCACATTGGTTCTTACAGTTACCACAAACTAATTAGTTCTTATTTGATTAAGCCCCTATATATATATATATATATAAGGTTGAGCTCCTTGATTAGTTGAGGTAAATGTAGGAAGCGTAAGAAATGGTTTATCAACCGTTGGATCAATTCTCTTCTAAGCAGCAATACATGGAAGAACATTTGATTAAAAGAGATGTTCAAATCCACTTCTCATGTTTACCTCAACTTCACGAACTATTCATTATGAATGATGTATCATTCATCAATTTTAAATTGTGAATTGGGGACAGAGGAGAGTGTGTCACATATCTCATATATTCACAGGTTATTTATCATGAATGATATCATTATTCATCATGAATAGTGTATCATTAAAATAAATAGTTTATGAATGTTCACTTTCCTTATTCACCGTGAACGTAGACTTCTAGGGATATGTGTTGCACTATCCTTTCTCCCCCAATTAACTAAACAAAAAATCAATCTACAACCGAACTTTTATCTATGTGTGTGTATATAATTATATATATAGAGATAGAGGGGTTCAAACGAGAACACTACCAAAATAATTAGAAAATGGTCGAATCACGTGTAAAATCACATGTGATGTTACAGTACACTAACGGTCAACGGAAGGGTGTGTGGGCATGTGGTTCGATCGTTTTCTTATTTATGTATTGTTCTCGTATAAACCTGACTCTCTTTCTCTCTCTCTCTCTCTCTATATATATATATATATAAGGTTATAAAAACCTATATTTAACAAAAGAAATAGTGTGTGGAATCCGTGTAATAAAAAGAAAGATACCCCTTAACAACTCTTATCACCCCCCAAACTAAACTAAACTCAACCCAACAACTCCTCTCCCTACAAAATACCCTCCCAAAAACCATCCCAAAAATGTCGAGTCTCCAACTTTCCATTTTTGTAATGCCAAACAACAACTCCGCTCCCCCCCCCCCAAAAAGCACCCAACACTTTGGAGTCTCTAAAACTTTCCATTATTAGAATGTCAAAACTCAAATGTTATATATATCCCCAAAACATGGCAAGTGGGGGCAGGTATATAATCACCATTATCAATCTACTTCCTTCCTTCTGGGCCCCACCATCCTCCAAATATTATACATATATCTGCATGTATATATATATATATATATATCACCATTGCATGCATCCACCTTCAATCATAGAATTCATAATTTCATCTTCATCTTCTTCTTCTTTCTCAAAAAACCCTATTATATTTTGATCAATTTATACAGAAGAAACTGTTATTATGAAGGCAGGTGCAGTGAAGCTTGGTGTTGCAAATAGAGGCATTGCCATACTTGACTTCTTTCTCAGGCTCATCGCCATCGCCGGGACCCTAGCCGGTGCAATCGCAATGGCTACAACCAACCAAACGCTTCCCTTTTTCTCTCGGTTCGTTCGGTTTAGAGCAAAGTTCAACGATCTACCTTCCTTGGCGTAAGTTTTATATATATATATATATATATATATAGTTAATTTAATGTTAGGATGTTATGTGAACCCCTTTCTAAAACAGCTCTTATAGAGAGCAAAGAGATTATATATATATATATATAGAGAGAGAGAGAGAGAGAGAGGCAAAATAAGACTAGAAGACGGTGAATTTGCAAGAAGTTGAGAATTTTCAAGATCACATGTGATTATATACTAAAATCACATGCGATACAACATATACAAAAGGACATGGGCTACTTGGTCAATGCGACCAAGGGTCTAGGAAAGGGAATTGATATTCCGGTGCATCTCGGTACATGTTATCTTGGTGCATCTCATTTTAATGTGCATCCATTTCTCATCCAGCGGTTGATAACCATTGTTCATGATTCCCGTGTTAACCTCAACTTTTCACCGGAACCAGCCATATATATATATATATATATATATATATATATAAGGTCAGCAGAGGGGAAAACCTACATCCTGATAGCCCTTTGTCTGGACGGTATGTAATTGTGTATACAAGTAATTTGTAACATGCACACGTGCATAAAAACCAAAAGACAACTTAATTTACTTGTATGCAAAAGTGCATACCGTTAAGATCAAAGCTATCGGGGTGTTTCTCAGTTTTCCATTTTTTTAGGTTAATTTACATATATATATATATATATATGTCTGATTGTCTATGGGGTTGTTTGTTTACCTCTTAACGGTTCCATTAAGAGGCAATCTCTGAATCGCTAAGAGATAAATCCTGTTTGGCAAAAAAAATGTCTCCCTCTTAATGGTTCTAAAACCCACTGAATGATTTAGCATCCTGGGCCTCCCTTGACTATTCAGCACTCTGGTTTCATTCTAAACAATTATCAAACAATCATATTTCATTTTGCACTATATTATAAAAGTCTCTTAATCATTCTGACCACTTAATCATTCTGCACTAAACCATTCAGCAACTGCCAAACAGCCCTATGTCTAGCCTAGCCGATATAAGACGCCAGCACGCTCCCTCAGACAGAGGCAAAAGAGTGTGTTGATTCGTGAGGCAAAAGCTTTATATATATGTGCTAACTATTTGTCCATAAAATCAGGTTTTTCGTGGTAGCAAGTTCGATAGTGAGCGCATACCTCATCCTTTCGCTAGCTTTCTCCGTCCTACACATAGTGAAAGCTAATGCAGTCAACAGCCGGGTCCTCTTGCTTCTTCTCGACACGGTGAGTCTAGAAAACCCGTATTTCAAACAGTATTTTACTTCGAGTTCATGGCTTTAAATCTTCATTTGCACTTATACGGAAGAATTCACACATTTGGGCCATTGACACTTTGGTGGATATCCCCAACTTAAATGGGTGTTTTGCAGGCGGCAATGGGTTTGCTAATGGCGGGCTCATCGGCGGCAGCAGCGATCGTGCAGTTGGCACACGAGGGAGTTAACAAAGTCAACTGGTTTGCGATCTGTCAACAGTACAACTCATTCTGCAAACGCGTGTCAGGATCCTTGATTGGGTCTTATGCTGGCGTTCTCGTGTTGATTATCTTGATCATGCTTTCGGGTGTGGCTCTTTCTCGACGTTGATCATTAGTTTCTTCAATTCTTCGTTTACATTTGATCATTGCATCTGAAGTTTGTGTTTTTCTTCGAAGTTGAATGTTCTTTCGCTCGCACATATGATTTCTCATGTATATTTCGGCTTTTTTCGCATTATGATAATTGTAATGAAATTTGTGATGATTTGATCCGCAACCATTCGGTTTTCCCATGCATTTGAAAGAGAATAGAGCCACTGCCAATGGATTTTTGTCGGTTTTTGGTAGCGTTAGAGCATCTCCAACAGCTATGCTAAAATGGAGAAAAAGATGATTTTACCAATTTTTTGCTCCAACGGCATGCTATCTTGTATGATAAAAAAGAGAAGAGATCGCAAAAATCTCTACATTTAGAAACATTTCTACAACCAAGAAATAATATTATAATAGTTTTCCATCAATAATTTTTTCCCTGATAAATGTGTAGGAGAGAAAAACAATATTTTATTATAAGTATGGAATACTATATTAATATAGTCAATGTCAGGATTGTTAAAATAGAGTAGATATTGGAGATTAATGTAATTTTTTTAGAGATCAATTTACATACTCTATTATAGAAAAAAACTATAACATAGCTGTTGGAAATACTTTTAAAGGGATTATCGATGTGCCGATTGGGTGACCAAGAAAAACTATAATGGACACACATAATAGCAATCTTGTTGCGAGAATCACCGGTTCTTTCTTCCATATTCCCTCTCATTGCATACAACAAACTAAATCTTTCGCCCAATGTCAATAAGTGTGCTCACGATCTCTATATCGCCGACATTATCAAGAAGCCAACCAGTTAAATGCATTCAGTTCAGACCCGCGTTTCACAATTTTTTGCATTTGTAGTACAATCGACATTTACCCATGAAAGCTCAATCAAATACGTGATGATCCGGCTGAATGTACTGTATTACTGTTTTTCCATTTGGGTGCTTGCAGCTGTCAGCTGAGCGGTGTTCCATACTTCCATGTAAGGTCTGGTCTGGTTGAGTAATATGATCGAACAGTTGGTGGGCATGAAAGAACCCCCCCCCACCCCCCCAAAAAAAAAAGAGATGAAACCTGTAAGTAAAGTTCAGATTCGATGGCTTTTGATGAGTGTGGAAACCTCGAATTGGATCAGACTTTTGAGGGCGTTGCAATTGAGCTATAAGATTGGCCGGTGGCGGTGATGGATGTTGGCGATCAGCCGATCGCGTCGTTGGTTTGCTTTTTCAATCTCATAACCGATTCATACTAAATTGGGTTGGGTTTGGGTTTGGGTTCAAGTCGGTCCCGATTTTAAGTCATGATACCATAACCGGTCTATAAGTCCCGGTTATGAGAATCGGTCCCGGTCTCAAGTCGGGCCCAAATTGGTCCCGGTCTCGAGTCGGGCCCAAATCGGGCCCAAAAATAAAAAATATTTTTTTGAAGATTTTGGTCAATCAAATACACTAACGAACACGTTTTATTATAATTGGGTCTATCAAATGCACTGAAAAAATATTTTTGTTTTAAAAGATACATTTATTATAAGGGTCAATTAAATACAATAACAAATACGTATTTGTAAAAAATATACTTAAAAATAAATTTTATATAAAAAACCGGGCCAATCCCGAGCCGATCACAAACCAGACCTTGTTTTTTTTTTTTGAAAATCATAACCGGTTAAGAGACAAATCGGTTCCAAACGATCTCGAATCGGCGTGGACCCATTTAACCATCTCTAGACAAGAGTACATGGCTTATTAAAAAAAAATAGTGTTTAGAAAAAAAAACAAACAGATGGGTATAAATGTTAAATGTTAATTGGTCAAAAGACTTTTATAAATATTTTTTGAATTAGATAAGGTTTTTGAAAATAAGTTTTTGTAATATAAGAAAATTAATGGAAAACTCATATGCATCTACTATACAAAAAACTTGAGAGATTTTTATTCAATTCATCGTTTAATCATGCACTAAAGGCTATTTGGTTGATTTTCCATTAAGTCCTGAATAAAGTTGTCTGTGTAGATTAATCTGTCTGTACAGATTGGAAAGGTTTTTGTTTGTGAGGGTGTTTTCATAGATGGAAGGACCATGTTTTTTAATTGGGAGAGAATGGTTTGGATAAAACTTGACTTTCTGCATAAAGCTTCCTCCTAAAAGCTTAATAAATAAGTCATTTTCTATATCATTAAGCCACTACCAAACAGTCATGTATAACTGACTTGAATAAGTTATATGTCTCATTAAACTCATTAAGCTGCTAACAAACAGGCCCTAAGTCGTAGTTGCAATACTAGCGTGAAACAATACATAATTGCACACGAACATGAGGCCTCCAGGTTTTGACCATATCAAACTTTTGGAATACTTAGGTGTTGTTCGGTTCGTTTCCTGTTAAGACCTGAATCCATATGACTGTCTGAGTGGATATGGTTATCTGACTGTTAACAGATAAGTTGGTGTTCGGTTGTTGTGCTGAATAAACAGCCTGAATGTCAGAAATGACCATTTTACCCTAATTTTTATTTTTGTTAAATAAAATAACTGTTTAATAAAAATATTAAATACATGACTTATAATTATAATAAAATATTAATTTAAACATTTTTTTAAATAAAAATAACATAAGAATATAAATTCAATCATCACAATTAACATAAATTAAAAAACCAGTTGCATATTTTTACAAACTTAACAAATACTCCCTCCGTCCCAAAATAAATGTCCACAATAAAAAATGCACACAGTTTTAGGAGTGTGCAATTATTACACTTTTTAATTAACCAAAGTACAATTTTACCCTTAGTTATAGAGAGAGAAAATTTATCCATCACATAATTAAGGATAGAATGAGAAAGTGAAATTATACTTTTGAAAGTGGACACTTATTTTGAGACAAACAAAAATAGTAATATAGACACTTATTTTAGGACGGAGGGAGTAATTCAATAAGAAACAACTTTTAAGGTTAACCCTTTCCCATTCATGTTCCTGCCGCCCCATTCTTCTTTCTTCTTCTTCTTTCACTCTCTCCCCCTCTCTCTCTTTCTCTCTCTCTTACAAACACGCTGTCTCACAAGCCTATATACAGTTTATTGCGACGAGGAAGCACCGGTGACGGAGAAACACCGGCAAGGAGGAAGCACCGGTGACGGAGAAACACCGGCGACGGAGGTCGTCTTCTTGAATCTTGGAAGCAACAGGTGTAAGCTTCGATGGAGAAACACTGGAGCAGGTGTGAGCTTCGATGGAGCTTCTTGTAATGGGAGGGGTATTTGTGGAATTAGTCAGGGCTGAGCCCATAGGAGCGATGTTTATGGGCTGAGCGAATAAGCACTCATCTGAGAGAATAAGCTGCAAACGAACAGTTTCTTATAGCTGACCGAATCAGCTATACGGATTATACAGGCCATTCAGCCGTAAAACGAACAACCCCTTACTTCAAAAATAGCTACACGAACTTGACACTTCAAAAACCCAAAATAATTGCTTTCTCTTTATCGTATATGTTAAAATCATATTTTTCAAATACAATTTTTTCCACTAATATGAAATAGATTCACAATCTTATAGAGATAAAAAAATTCGACTCATTTCATACAAATGATTAAACTAAGATTGAGATTTGATAACATTTGTAGGGTTTATAAAACAATTTTAAAAAAGAAAAACTCATCCAAATTCAACGTCCTTGTTACAAGTGTTTACCATAAACAATACATAAAATACTAGTACTTATTATATTAGAAAAAATACAAAAAAAAGAGAAAAACAAAAGGTATAAAAATAAATTACAAAATTGGTCATTAGTTTTTAATTCGGGTCAATGGCAAAATAGAAAAAGACAAAAAAAACGATAAAAGAACGAAGATGACCATCAATTAACAGATAAATCTTAACCAAGCCAATACACAATTTTCAAAGTAAAATGCAAACTACAGTGATCATTAGTGTGCTTAATGAAGTTTAGGGACGTTATTCATAGTTAGAAGTGCCATAGGGACAACAAATGTAGTTTACTCTAATATTTATAAAGTATAAGTAGGGTGTAAATGAGCCGAGTCGAACCAAGTTGAAGGTTATTTGAGTTCGGCTAAAAAAGATAATGTCAGACTCGAGCTTGACTCGAGAACGAATAACTTTTTCAACATCGGGCTTGGCTTGATTGGACTGGACTTGTAAAGTTTACTCGAGTTCTCGAACGAGTCAAGTCGAACATTGATATTATCAAGCTCGACTTTTAAGTTATTCGAGCTTTATTTTATGTTACTCGATATCGAGAACTACTTAGCTAAACTCGAACTTTAATAGCTAGTTAAAAGCTCAAATGGTTTAAACCCCCAAACCCTAAATACAAGCTTGTAAAAGCCAACATTATTTGGATTGGACCCAACCCAATAACCCATCTTACTAGACAAATGAGGGTTTACATCTGAACGGTTCAGTTAATTGGTTATATCTGAATCGGTCAAAGGTAAGGACTGTTTGGAAAAAAAGAAAAAAAAGCATCTGATTCCAACACCAATGAATCGTTCATCTTCTTAACAGGCCGCCACTTTCACTATTCCTCTTTGTTTCTCAATCCACTTGTCGTCTCCTCTGCTCATCTATCTGGTATCTCGATTATTTCTTCTGTTATTTCCATGGTTTTCTTCTTCATTTCTTCTGATACTTCGTATTTGCTTTATGTATATGCTTATAATTTTAGGTATTTTATGATGAAATGCATATTGATTGAGATGGATGCTAGGGTTTATTCTAGGGTTTAAGTATTTGCTATAAATATGCGCAATTTGGTATGAATCTACAGATTTTGGAGTAATTGAGGTTGAGAAAAATGGTGGAAGCTCTTGATCTCTTTTTGAAGATCGGGTTAGATAAGCGAACTGCTGAGAACACTATCGCCAACAATAAAGTTACCTCCAACCTTGTTGCCGTGATTAACGAGGTATAGTTATTAGTTACTGATAGTCTAAATACTAATATAGCTGCATGCAATTGCATTCTAAACTCGAATTTGTCTGTGTTTGCGTGGGGTTAATATGAAACCGATATAAGGAGTTTTGATTGTTTTACTTGGGAAGATAATTTTTAGGAATCGGTCATCTCAACTTGGGTTGCAAGCTTAGATGGTCTATTTGTTGCACTTTTCCTTGGACATCCTTATGAGATTGAATGATTGATCATCTAGTCCTATCCATTTTCTATTGTGCACAGGAGGGGGTGCTGTATATTGTTCTTTTTTTTTTCTTAAGGATGATGGTAGGACATATTTTCAAGAAGACAATCTATGACATTTAGGCTGTTTAGTACCGCTAGTCACGTTAAGCAAGCTGAACTTGACTAAATCTGAACACCACTGATAAGCAAGTTGTTGCTATTAACATTAGCTTTCGATTTACTTCTTTATGCTAAGACAAGACTTTCAGGAGTGATTATAGAGATGGCAATAGATGCCTATAGTCAATATCTTTTTGCAAAATGCACATCCTTTATGTAAATCATTATGCGTTTAATCGCATACACATAATATATGCATCAAAGTGCTTTTATTAACTTATTAGATATTTACCATAGCTCTTCTCTATCATTTAAGCTTGGGATTATGTTATCCAACTTCAATTCAAGCCCCAACAAGCAAAAGTCAGCTAGGCTTGGCTCAAGTTTGCACATACTTGCTGCTCTGATAATATGGCAATGTGATTCAGCCAACTGGTTTGAGAGCTATAAGCATATATTAGTATATACAAATTAGGAAAGTATTCATTTTCAAGATTTATTTTTCAGGTGCTTAGGGAGTCATTACCTTCTTTCTGTTATGTATTATATATATATGTTGGGTTCCGGTGAGAATGAAAGTTATGGGGAGAAGGGGTAAGAAGGGATCTCCACCCTTGGATGCACATTAGGATGATATGCACGAGATGTACCGGACTACCGGATCAATTCCCGTATCAAGCACGATTCATGGGTGGGTTTGAGATTAAAAGTGATCAAGAGTCCAGATCCCTTTTTACCTTCTTACCATCTCACCTTAACTCTTCTTCTCAGATCCTTCGTCATCATATATATATATATATATTATGTCGTTATTTCTTTGTTCTCAACATCTCTTAGATTCAGTTTGAATTGTATGATGGGACTATTACTGCGGTATCATGTTTGATACATTTGCTTGGAAAATTTACATACCCCTCTTTATATTCTATATCTTCGCAGGCAGCTGTCACTGATGGATGTGAACGGTCTACAGGCAATCTTCTTTATACGGTAAAGAGCTTGCCATATTGTTTTAAGTCTTCTATTTTGAAAAGGCACAAGTTGAGAGCCTGATGTTAGCATTCTTTCGGCGAGATGTTTATTTGAAGTTGGGGACATGCTAGCTTTTAGTTTAAACATCAACATCTAGAAGGCTCCGGATTTATATTTGTGTATTTAAGAGAAGTTACGTGAAATTTTGAGTACCATTCCAATGATTCTTGTACATAACAGGTTGCTACAAAATTCCCTGCCAATGCTCTTGTGCATCGTCCCAAGTTGCTGGAATACATTGTTTCTTCTAAGGTTTGAAATTCTCGGTCCTTAATTCCTCTATTGATATGTGCTTAATGTTAAACGAGCTGATTAGGGCCTTTTAACGAGCCACTCGAGCTCGAGTTGATCTCAAACACAAAATAAAGCTCGTGTACTTTAATGAGTCGAGCTCCATAACAACTAGGGGTGAGCATAACAACGTACCCGACTAAATTTCATGGAACCGGAAACCGCTTACATCGGTTCTCTATATTTTGGAACCGGTCCCGGAACCGTCGGTTCCGGTTTTCGGGTACCCAATGTCAACTTTTTATATTTTTTTTAACAATTCATACTATAAAAATTGTAATTTTAAGTCTATTGCAAACTATAAATACCAACATAAAGTAATAAATACAACAAATAGTGAAAAATAATCCGATAAAAACTAATTATTACATAAATAAATTAGAAACTCTCGAGTATTCAGTCTTGACATCAACAAAACAACTTCCATAACAATTCACGTTTTTACGTTAAGTCGTCAACACCTCAAATAAAACACTTGGAAGAAAACGAATAAAACACCTAATAAAGGTATAAAACTAATACCACATCATTAAGTATTTAAATATAATAAATATATAAATATAATAAATATATAAATAGTTTTTATTAAAAAATAGCGGGACCGGGTACTCAGCGGGTAACGGTTCCAAAAAAATGAGAACCAGAACAGAACCAGTCTTAACCGGTTCCGTATTTTAAGAATCGGAACCGGAACCAATCACATCGGTTCCGGTTCTGGAACCGGCAGTTCCAGAGCGGTTCCGGTTCCAAAGGCGGCTACCCAGTTCTGATGCTCACCCCTAATAACAACAATGTTCGACTCGACTCGTTTGAAAGCTCGATTAAGCTTTACGAGTTGAACCATTCGAGCATAAACTTTTTCGAGGCATACATATTTATATGTCTACAAGCTATATAATCAAAATATAGAAATCATCGAGCTTGAGTAAATAAACGAGTTAATCGATCCCGAATTTGAGCTCATAAACAAGCATCGAGCTCGAGCCGAGCTCGAATAACCTGCTACTCGACTTGGCTCGGCTCGTTTACACCCCAAGGAATGAATAGAGGATGCTAAAATCTATTCCCATCATTGAAATGAATATACTCTTGCTATATTGCAGATAAAGACTCCGGCCCAGGTAGAAGCCGCGTTTGCATTTCTTACCGTCACTGCTTCAGAGGATCTTGATATTAGTAAATTTGAAGAAGCATGCGGAGTTGGTATGTTTTGTTACCCGCTTCTTTCTTATGTGAATTCTAGGTCCTGTTTGTTAGTAGCTTAATGAACTTAATGGACTCGCAACTTATTCGGTAAGTTTTACATGATTGTATGGTAGTGACTTAATGATATAGAAAGTTGCTTATTCAGTAAGCTATTAGGGGGAGCTTTATGCAGACAACCAAGTTTTTGTAAACCTGCCCCACCAAATTAAAAAATATGCTCTTCCTATCTATGGAAAAACCCTCGCAAACAAAAACCTTTCCAATCTATACATACAGATTAATCCACATAGACAACTTTATCCATACATGAGTTAATGGAAAATCAACCAAACAGCCCCTTAGTATTTGTTTATGAGGTTGGATGAAAAGTATTACCACCACATTCCAAATATGTTAGCTCTACATGTATAGCATCATTAGCATGGAGAACTTTAGTTTAAGAGTCATCACTAGCCTGCGTATGGAAAATCTGACTATGTATTATGATTATATTAGAACCTTTATAGTTGTGAAATATTAGAATCAAAGCGTTTATTTGGTAACAGGGATTGAGGTCTCCCTTGAAGATATGGAGCGCACTGTTGATGAAATATTTGAAGAGAAAAAGAGTGCAATATTGGAGCAACGCTACCGAACAAATGGTGAGTTTTAGTTTTCATGTATTTCTGAACTATGCTGTCCAATGTGATTCTGATGTGTCATTTGATCATTGGCTTCAGTTGGTGATCTATTTGCTCATGTGCGAAAGAAGCAGCCTTGGGCCGATCCAAAGATCGTCAAGGTAAACGACTCGCAATTTCTTGTGTTTATCAAGTTATAGAGTAAGTTAACATCATCTATAATTGATTATAAAAATACTAACTTTCACATGTCTTTCCCCAGCAACTTATAGATTCAAAGCTTTATGCTTTACTTGGTGAAAAGACCGCAGCCGATAATGAGAAGCCCGTAAAAAAGAAGAAAGAGAAACCCGTTAAAGTAGAGGTGGGTATGCTGGTGTATACAAGCTGCTTGCATATTATACAATGGTATAACAAATTAAGCGCGATGCCTTTGTGTTTCTCACGTATACGCCTTTTACAGGAGAAAAGTACCACGGAAGAAGCTCCTCAAGCGATACCCTCTGAAGAAGAACTCAATCCTTATTTAATATTCCCTGCACCGGAGGAGAATTATAAGGTTGTTATCCTTCTAATGTGATATAGGGGAAGTCAACATGTATGCTAGAGATATATAACATGGAAATTGATCCAAATAGCCATTCCTCTCCCAGTTTTACCAAAATGTCGCTACCTCTGCTAGTGGCAACTCCACAATTTGCGGAGGGGTGAAAAAGTACAAAAAAAAATCTGAACATGCTTCGCAAGTGCAGGGGCCAGATCTGTGGTTTTTTTAAACATGTCCGTAACTTGCGGACGTACAAAGAAATTACAGATCTGGTCTCTACTTGCGGACCATGTTCAGAAAGTTGTTTTTTTACTTTACACCCCTCCGCAAATTGCGGAGTTGCCATTTGTGAAGGTAGTGACATTTCGGTAAAATGAGGAGAGGAATGGCTAGGAGACCAATTGTAAAAAGAGAAAAGGGTATTTGGGTCAATTTCTCTATTTATCTGTAAGACTGTAATTAACATCTTACTATATTTTCTTATCAATTTTTTCTTGCTCACATCTTTTATCCTTTTTCATGGGTTTCTTCTATCAATCTCGGATGATGTTTTTTTTAGCATGTTTTCATTTGTTTATAGTTGTTTCACAGGTGCATACAGAAGTATTTTTTAGTGATAGACCCGTGCTCAGAGCTTGCAATTCGAAAGCAATATTAGAAAAACATCTAAAGATAACCGGAGGAAAAGTTCTTACCCGTTTTCCACCAGAACCAAATGGATACCTGCATATAGGTCATGCCAAGGTTTGTTGATACATCTAGTTTAAGTTCTGCAAGTCATTAGATTGCTATTCTGTGTATTGTAAAGCATATATACACCTATGTGCAGGCCATGTTTGTTGACTTTGGTCTTGCAAAAGAAAGAGATGGTGGCTGCTACCTGAGGTAGGATTACCTGATCTTGGCATCTTTGTATTTCTGTTTTTGTTTGCTGCCTGAAATCTGTAAGGGCCCGTTTGATTTGCGGGATTTGGAGTTGAATTCCATTCCAATCCCATGTTTGTTTGAAGGATTTCCTGATATTTGAAATCCCACAAACATAGGATGTTGAAATCCCACAAGGGTGGTTGGTATTTCATGGTATTTGTATGTAATAATGTTTTAAATTATGTTAGAAACATTGGTTTGTAATAATCAGTTAATAAAATGTAATTTAATTATTTTTATAATTGTTTTTTTGTAAATTATTTATAAAGAATGGAATTTAATTCAATTCCAAATCCTACAAACCAATAACACCAAAGATTCCAAATCTTTCCACGAATTCCAAATCCTATATTTTTATACTCCCTCCATCCCAAAATAAGTGTCTACATTACTATTATTGTTTGTCCCAAAATAAGTGTCCACTTTTAAAAGTAAATATCCACTTTCCCATTCTACCCTTAATTATGTGATGGAAAAAATCTTTCTCTATAATTAAGGGTAAAATTGTACTTTGGTTAATTAAAAAGTGTAATAATCATATACTTCTAAAACTGTGTGCCTTTTTCATTGTGGACATTTATTTTGGGATGGAGGGAGTAATTATTTATGTGTTGTTTGCCTTTATGGAACTTGATCCTGTCAGTTCCAATCTATATTGCATTGTATTTTATGCTTTTTGAACAAATCATAACCGGATCATTAGAGGGTGAATACGGTTCAATTTCGGTTAGTTTATTTTAACATGTCACTTGCATCTATAACTTATAGATTTGATGATACTAATCCCGAAGCTGAGAAAAAAGAATATATTGATCATATCGAAGAAATTGTTGGCTGGATGGGGTGGAAACCCTTTAAGGTATGTGGTACTTCTACGAAGCCCGACTCTGTTTCTTGATGGTTCACATCTTAATTAAATTTGATATATGCAGATTACATACACCAGTGATTATTTTCAAGAACTACACGATTTAGCAGTAGAGCTCATACGGAGGGGCCATGCTTACGTTGATCACCAGGTTTCTTTCTACATATGATTTGTTGATTGCATCTATTTTGTCTCAAATATTCATCTTGTGCCGATATTATTTAATGATACTTTATTCTATATGCTTGAGAGCTCTCAATTTGAACCTTTATTTTTGCCACGTCTTTTTTGTCCAATTCCCATGCTACTGTGTCCTAAAATGACAAATGGCACAACAAGCAAAAAGTTATATTATTTTTATTATTAGAATAATAGTCTATTCTTATTTGATCTGTACTAGAAGTCTACTCGCTCAATGCAGCGCGATCCATCTTGATTTTTAATGTTTTCATTCATTCCTCGTTTTTGTCGATTTTATAATATGGTTTATGTGGTTTTGAGACGGCGATAATGTTTGAATAATATATAAATTTGAAGACCCCATAAAAGTTTAAAAAAAGTATATTAATATTATTATCAAATTAACAATTTAAAAGTTCTCGGTTGTTTGTATAAATTGTTTGATTCAAAGTTTTGCATTATAATTTAATTTAGGTTTAATAATGATGTAATCTATTTTAGGTTTAATAATGTAATGATTTTTCATAAAGATAATAATTAAGTATTCTGTTAGAACTTAATGATTATCCTAATTATATTTTAGATTTGTTATATTTAAAATTAGATGTTTATCCTGTTTTTGATTATACGTATCAGTTAGTTAATGAATTTAACCATGCAACTTAAAAAAGTTGTACTCATGCACCATTTACTTGTAATCTTGAATTTTAAGTAATATGCATCAATAAACACTATTTGATGCATAAAAAATAGCTTTTAAGACTTTGTCTCATAACATAGTATAGATAACATGTTCTGGTGAGAATTTGTTATCTTTCTTTATCAAGCATTGGCGATAACGCCAGAAGGAGAGTTGTAAATGCTCCTATCGTTGTGAATTGTCTCCAATTGAGTATGACAAAGTGGAACAATGACAAACTGACAATTAGAGATGGCCAAATGGGTCCGTGCCGGAACCGGCGGAGGGCCGAGACCGGGACCGACTTGGGACCGTTTGGGCCCGCCGGTCGTTAACCGGTTACGACTTTCATCCAAAACAAGGCCCGGCCTGGCCTGAGACCGGTTATGGGACCGGCTATTTTTAAGTATATTTTTTAATAAAAAACGTGTTTGTTAGTGTATTTGATTGACCCAATTATAATAAAATGTATTTTTTTAAAACATAAGTATTTTTTTAGTGCATTTGATAGATCCAATTATAATAAAAATGTATTTGTTAGTGTATTTGATTGACTAAGTTCTTAAAAAAATATTTTTTGTTGGTTAAAAATCAATTTAAAAAAAAATAAAAAATTTAAGTGGGACCGGTTTAGGCCCGGCTCGGGACCGGTTCTCATAACCGGTCCTTATAAAGCTTAACCGGGCCTTCGTATTTTGGTTGGGACCGGTATGAGATCATTATTTAGGACCGGGACCAATTTGGGCCCGGCCCGGGACCGATTTTTTGACCATCTCTACTGACAATGTGGAATATAATGATGTACACCATCATAACCTGATTTCTCATCGCTTCTTTTGTAGACCCCCGATGAAATAAAAGAGTACAGAGAGAAGAAGATGAACAGTCCTTGGAGGGATAGGCCCATCTCGGAATCACTTAAACTCTTTGATGATATGAAGCGAGGCCTGATTGAAGAAGGAAAAGCTACGCTTAGAATGAAACAGGACATGCAGAGTGACAATTTTAATATGTATGACCTCATTGCATATCGGATCAAGGCAAGTATTCTTCGGTATTCCAACAATTTTTATTATATTTTAAGGAGACTTTGAGCATTAATCGATACCCTGACCATCTTTGTTCAGTTCACTCCACACCCACATGCCGGAGACAAGTGGTGTATCTACCCGAGTTATGATTATGCACACTGCATTGTGGATTCTCTTGAAAATATCACACATTCGGTATATGCACCATCTCTTCTTCTGCCTTACCTTGTTCGCTACTTTCTAACTTTGTCATTTTTGTTTGCGTGGTTGCTTTTTGGAACGAAGTTCATAAGTGACAGCTTACTCAGGGGCTGTTTACTTTATTTTACATTAAGCTCTGTATGGGTTAAATTGTCTGTCTGTCGTCTGTCTGAGGGACGAGGGACCAATGGTTTTGAGGGAGACAAAGAGAGAGGGTTGGATTATTCTGGTTTAATTTGTTTGGGGTGGCTTAATGGGGACAAGTGAGGGGTCCTGGCTTATTCCATATAGCTATTTTAGCTTAATGGCTTAACAATTAAGTTGTAAAGAAACACCCCTGTATGACTGAGCGAATAAGCCGTCCAGACCACGAAGCTCATTTGCTATACAAGAACTAGTTGTGTTTGGAACAGTATCATCTTGAGGCGGATCCGTGAACATTTCCAACAGGGGCACAAAATAATATAAAATAAAACAAAAATTAATTATTAAAAGTTCTTTTTCATTAAAAACGACAAACAAGCGGTTTTTGCAACATACAAGTGAGGTTTTCCTTATAATTTCTTTCCTTTCTGCGGCTGTTATAAAATTTTTAAAAGAAATGCAAAGGGGGTTTGCACTTGCACCCCCTAATGCCACATGCAATGACACTACCAGTAGGCTGCAACCACTTTTTGTCGACTTTAGGGAGCACACATCAATTCAAAGCGGGTGCACCATAAGACCCGTACTTTTTTTTCCTACTTCGTTGGCACGAATAGAGCCTGTGCACGTGCTCCCGCTCTGGTCTTCTTAAATCCCTGGGGTTATTTTTGTCATTTACTATTCGCTGTGTTTTTCTAGCTCTGTACACTTGAATTCGAGACAAGGCGTGCTTCATACTACTGGTTGCTGGATGCACTGAGCCTTTACCAGCCGTACGTGTGGGAATATTCACGCCTGAATATAACCAACACCGTGATGTCAAAACGTAAGGTAAGTTTGCAGCAATTCTTTAAGATGAAAGGTATAATCACATCAAACAGTTTCTTGATATTATTTCTTTTCCTTTTTCATGGTTGTTCCGAACCTGTTCCCTCTCATAAGTACATAACTTTATTATGCCATCCGTCCCAAAATAAGTGTCCACGTTTTTCTTTTAGTTTGTCTCAAAATAAGTGTCCACTTTCAAAAGTGCTTAGTTTCCAATTCTACCCTTAATTATGAGATGGAAATTTCATTACTTTCTCTATTATTTAGGGTAAGATTGTCATTTAGTTAATTAAAAAGTGTAATAATTATACGGTTCTAAAACTAAATGTCCTTTTCATTGTGGACATGTATTTTGGGACGGAGTTGTTTTACCCTCGTTCCTTTTCTTTTGCTCAACTTGGAATTATGCATAAGACTACATATATAAACAGAGTATATTTGCACTATATTATTAGCTTGTGTAGGCAAATGTGGCAATAATTTGGAATAGGGAGGGAGGTGTTTATATATATATATATATAGGTGAAGTCTCAATTGCAAATCAGTCAGTTTGTGCAAACCCCGTACAAACCAATCTACAATGATGAATCTGCAATTTTTTTTTGTTGATGCTTCATGAATCTATATTTTGGGTTCATGAATATAAAATTTGGCTTCATGAATCTATATTTTCCGATAGAGCCCTAAAATACCCTTATGGATATAAAAAAGAAGTTATGGATATAAAAAAATAAGTTACGTGATTGGTGGAGATGAAACAATATGCTAAAAGCCCTAAAATACCTTTATGGATAAAAAAAACAAAGTTACGTGATTGGTAGATTGGTTTGTACGAGGTTTGCACAAACTGACTGGTTTGCAACGGATACCTCCCCTATATATATATATATTCGTACGATGGTTGGATTTATATTGGCATGTTTTCTTTTGTAGTTGAACCGCCTTGTCACTGAGAATTATGTCGATGGATGGGACGATCCTCGTCTGATGACGCTATCTGGATTGCGACGTAGGGGTGTCACTTCGACAGCAATAAATACTTTTGTCAGGGGAATCGGGATTACAAGAAGGTCGTCATGTGTAATTCATTTTGAAACGATATAAACCAAACCAAACAAGCCCAATATATTCCCACCCGAAGGTGGGGTCCGCCATCTGGGGACGGTGGGATGTACATAGACCTGAACTGTAAGATCCCACATTGGTTGGGGAGGGGAATGAAGGTTGCCTTATAAGGGACTTGATACCTTCTCTATAAGACGCGTTTAAAAACCGTGAGTCCAGGTATGTGGACAAAGCGGATAATATCTGGTACAGTTGGCCTGAGATGTTACAATTCGAGAGATTATAGAGCGGTTGTTGCCATAAAAGCATTATAAATATGCTCATGTTCAATGCAGAGGACTAATCACATTTTTGTTATGCAGTGATGGTAGTATGATACGACTGGAACGTCTTGAGTATCACGTACGGGAAGAGCTAAATAAAACGGCATCCCGTACGATGGTTGTACTAAATCCACTAAAGGTGTGCATAATAATATTATTTGCCACACATTTTTCGTTTTGTTTTTTGGCTTTCTATTACTAATCTTAGGCTATACGCTTATAGGTTGTTCTTACTAATCTTGAGGGCAATTTGGTAATTGACCTTGATGCAAAGAAATGGCCGGACGCACCTGGCGATGATCCATCTTCTTATTACAAGGTTTTACATTTCTTTCTACTACATGTCAGATGGACCTTTTTCATCAGTTTTGGCTGTAAATATATGTAATCTAGTCATTTGAAAGCAACTAAGGGCCCGTTTGTTAGCAGCTTAACGAGCTTTGGTAGTGGCTTAATGATATAGAAAGTGGCTTATTCACTAAGCTTCTAGGGGGATCTTTATGCAGAAAGCCAAGTTTTTTCCAAAACTACCCCTCCCAATCAAAAAACACGCTCCTAGTTTTGAAAAAACCCTCTCAAACAAAAACCTTCCAAAACTATATAGACAGTTTATACAGGACTTGGTGGAAAGCCAACCAAACAGCCTGTAAGCCCCAATTGATCATGTATAGCATATAGCATCTCCAACACATTCTACATAATTTTTCCAAATTGAAGATTCAAAGGTTAAAATCTCCCAAGAAACTTTTTAACAATAATTATATTATTAAAATATTCAATACATTTAGTATCTCACCAAACTTTCAAATAATTTTAGATAAAATGATAATACATTCAACTTCATTGTTGGAAACATTAAAAAAGTACATTTCTTAATAAATTTTGGAGAAACTTAGAGAATTTATTGGAGCAAAAAAACTTGACAAACTCCAAAATCTATGTTTTGTAGAATCTGTTGGATATGCTCTCGCTTATCTAAGTATCTATCTGAACGATATTCTGTTTAGCCTGTCTCTTTCGTACGGTGCACGTTAGTATTAGGCATGTTATGCACGTTGAGGTCCATTTGCATTGCTGTTAATTTGTTATAGGACTAATTGCAATGATGTAGAATATATGTCTTGATATTTTCTGTTGGCTGCATTATTTCTCTTTTCTTCTCAGGTCCCTTTTTCGAGCGTTGTCTATATCGAGCAATCTGACTTTCGAATCAAAGATTCAAAAGACTATTATGGGCTTGCTCCCGGAAAGACTGTCCTACTCAGGTGCATAATTCTTGATATGATGCTCGTGACTTTTTGGCAAAAGTTGAAAGGTTTAATGCTAATTGTATATTCACAGATATGCATTTCCGATCAAGTGTACTGAAGTGGTGCTATCCGAAGACAAAAAGACTGTGGTTGAAGTACATGCCGAGTATGATCCTGACAAGAAGACGAAACCGAAGGCAAGTCATACTGGCATACTGTAGTTATATATATATATATATATAGAGAGAGAGAGAGAGAGAGAGTGAGAGAGAGAGAGAGGGAGAGAGAGAGAGAGAGAGGGAGGTTCAAGGGAAAACCCCAAAAAGATGAAAAACTGAGGAACCAGTAATCGTTCATCTTGACGGTATGTTCATGTGCATACAATAATTGAAGTTGTTTTTTGGTTTTTATGCACATGTGCATGTTCAATCTACGTGTATGCATGTGTGCATACTGTCCAGATGAACGGTTAGCAGGGTGTTTCTTGGTTTTTCATTTTTTTGCGGTTTTCTTCCAAACCTGACCCTATATATGTAATTATTCCTGCGTCCCAAAATAAATGTCCACAATGAAAAAGGCACACAGTTTAGAAATATGTAATTGTTTGAGCAAAAGGATGATTATCGGCAACCCCGACCGGCCCCACATGGAACCAGACCCCTATGAACCACGTGTGAGGAGGCATTTCAGAGCTGACTCAGCGACTGGGGCTAGCGGAGGGGTACAAGCCTGCCTCGAACCTGTTTTGTGTTTGAGCAAAGTCCGTCTCTTTGCCAACTGAGCTACATGCCGGAGGGAAAATATGTAATTCTTATACTTTTGAGTAAACTTCAATTTGGGTCCTTGAGGTTTAGTAAAAGTCTAAAAGTAGGACGCGAACATTAACAAGTCTAGAAATCATCCTTTTGTGGTTTCCTGATCACTAACTCTGTTTTCTCTGTTAGAGCGAGAGGCATTTCAGTCTTTTCATCAATATCCTGAATTTTCTCTTAAAAATTACAGAAAATTTTATTTTATATTTTCTGTTAAAAATAATAAATTCTAGATCGAGAGAAATTTATAATAAAATAAAATACAAAATATAAAATATAAAATAAATATCATGTTTTTTTTAAATTAAATTAAATTATTTGATGAAAAGATTGAAACGCCCCTTGCTCTAATGAAGAAAATAAACAAAGTTAACCACCAGGACCACTTTCAGAGCAAAATGAAAACCACAAGCATGGTTTCTTGACTTATCAAAGTTCAGGTCCCATCCCACATTCAGACTTTTCACTAAACCTCAAAGACCAAAATTGAAGTTTACTCTATACTTTTTAATTAACTTAATGACAATTTAACCCTTAATAATAGAAAGAGTAATGAATTTCTCCATCTCATAGTTTAGGGTAGAATTGGAAAGAAAACACTTAAATTTGAAAGTGGATACTTATTTTGGGACAAACTAAAATAGAAACGTGGACACTTGTTTCGGGACAGAGGGGGGTAACATCGTAACAGTTTGCTAATTATTCGTTCAATTTGTCATTGATATTTCGTTATGCAGGGGGTTCTTCATTGGGTTGCCGAGCCTTCTCCCGGGATCGATCCACTGAAGGTGGAAGTCAGACTGTTCGATAAACTGTTTCTTTCCGAGGTCGGTTATTTCATTTAGCACGGGATTTACCGATTTTTTAAAGTGACAACGTTGGACTAATCAATTTTTTATACCGGAATCAGAATCCTGGTGAACTTGATAACTGGCTTGATAATTTAAACCCCGAGTCTAAAGTGGTAATGACGTGTGCATATGCTGTACCGTCCCTCCGAGATGCGGCCGTAGACGACAAATTTCAGTTTGAAAGACTTGGTAATTCTAGAACCTTCCATTGTTGCATATTCAATATTTCGATGGCATACAACTCAACATTTTGGTACTTTTTCGGTGCGTTTGGTACTGTGGGACAAACTAAAATAGTAAAATGGACACTTATCGGTAAGCGCTTATGGGTAAAATAACTAAAATGACACTTTTACCCTTGATAACAGTGAGAGACTTTCTCCATCTCATAATATAGGGTAAAATGGGAAATTAGTAATGTGGACACTTATTTTGGGACAAACTAGAATAGTAATGTGGACACTTAGAGCATGTCCAACAGCTTCTCCAAAATGGAGAAAATGGGGATTTAAAGCTATAATTTTGCTCCCACAGCTTTCCCAAAACTATCTCCAAAATGGAGAGAAGGAGAGAGATTTTCTCCGAATATGAAGATAACCCCAAAAATGATTAGTAAACGAAAGCACCAATAGAAAACTTTGAAAGTAAATATTTAGAGAGAGAAATAATATTTTAATAGATGAATGTAATATTTTATTATTATAATCAATGTTGAATTCTCCAAAATGGGGAATCTGTTGGAGATGAATGCAAATTCTTTAGAAGATTTTGACTTTTGGTTCTCCCAAATGGAGAAATTTTGGAGAATCTGTTGGATATGCTCTTAGGGGCCGTTTACCCGGGTAAGCGTATGGTAAACGGCCCCTTAATTTGGGATGGAGGGAGTATTTAGTTTACCGGTTGCTTCCTCTGTTTGTCGTGCAATTTTTTGTTTCCGAGATATAAATTTCTTGACTATCCCATGATACTCATCAGTCATCTTGTTTTGCCATCGTACGCTATGTCTTATTTTCTCCGCGTGTTATGCCAGGCTATTTTGTTGCGGATAAGGATTCGACACCTGAAAAGCTCATCTTCAACCGGACCGTTACATTGCGAGACAGCTATGGCAAAGCCTGGAAATAGGTGAGTTTTTTTAAGGAGCATGAACCTCCTTGAAATCACATATGAATAGTTTGTTTATCGACATATGATTTTCATACTTTTGAAATGAAGAAAGAAAACCGAAAAAGAGAGTCTTCCATCTTTTAATCGAAACATGTCGGATTTCAACTTTTGTACATTATAAGTAGATTTCTGGGTTTCTTGTTTCGGGTTCTTTTCCGAACCCTCACCTTTTGGTATTCCCTCTATATTTCAATAGGGAAACTTTCTATTTTTTTTTGCACACAAGTCGGGGGTCATCACGGAAATACCCGCTCTACTCTTTGAGGGTTGAGGTCATTAATAATAATAATAAATAAATAGAACCCCAAACCTCACCTTCAGGCAGAGATGCACGAGGCCCGGGTCTTCTAAGCCCATTTTTAGCGACAAAAAAGGCCCAGGCCAGGCTTTGTGGTGGAAAAAGGGTTCGGTTGGGCTTTTTTGGGCTTAGCTAGGTTTTTGCAAGCAGGGCTTTTTCGGTCCGGGCCTGACCCCAAAATTGCAGCCTGATTTGAGGTATGGTCTGGAGTCTGGACTGGGCTTTTTGGGCCAGGGATTTAGACTTGGGCTTTTCTGTGCATCTTTACATTCAGGTGTCATATATATGCTGGGTTGGTAAAATCAAACCAACTCTGTGAATCTGATATTGAGTTAGTAGGGTTTGATGTACGTAGACTTTACCTTTATCTCGAGTAGAGAGGCTATTTTCGTAACTTGTAAAAAGGTTTTTGAGAAAGGTATAGAATTTAGTTCCTCAACAAAAGTGTCATTTTGTTAAATATAATGTAATAAAGCTACGTGTCTTTTTATTGTGGATATTTATTTTAGGACGAGAGAAAGTAATTTAGAGATTTTTGTTTCCACCCTGGCCATCTAAGATCATAAAAACAGTAAAAAATAGTGGCCTTATTAAACAAAAAAAAATCAACTCTAGATGCACACTAGAAAAGAAATAGTAAAAACAAACATCTTTTAATAATAAATAAACATATTTATTTATTATAATAATATGTTACAAAAACTCAATTATTATACGTAATTATTTTTTATAATTAATAAATTTTATTACCTGACTCTTCAAAATTTGAAGTGATGAATTTTTTAACTTATGTATTGCATTAAAATAGCCAATGTTATATGTTATGTATTTCTAATTTTGTGATACCGAAAATTTATTTTATTACTATACAAATATTTCATATATGTACTTTTGGGTTTCATTGATCAAAAGTACTACACATTTTTGTTTATATTGTATTTTATGTTTCTAATAAAATTTAAGTGTAAGTAATATAAAATATTAAATAAGTTGGTCTAGAAATACACAATTATCAAAAAAGTTTATAAATAGTTAATATGATAATATTTTTATAATTTTTCTAAACGACTTAACAATTCAAATACACCAAAAATGCATTCTCTAGGTTTATTTATCAAAATGATCAAAAATCCTAAATATGAGTATTTTACAAGATTTGTAAATCAAATGTGTCAAATATGCAAAACTCACAAAATAAGCCACAGTTTTGATAAAGAGCAAGTAATATTCTAAAATTAATATTTTTGGCATGTATATAGTTTTCACAAAACAATTTGAACAAATTTTGTCAGATTCGTGTCAAATCTAGTTTTTTACTCCAAACTTGAGTTTTCTTGGTGAAAACTTGAATCTACAAGCAAAACCTCATAACTCTTAGATCCAACACCTCCAAGGAGACTCATTCATTTTCAAAGATCCAAAACCGAAAGCAAAATGGAATGAAGAGAAGAGGAAATGAAGAACATTATGGACCCTAACTTTAAACTTGAGAGGGATGAGAAGAGTATCCAAACCAAATAGTCTTGCATCCTTAAATCAACTTTAACTCCTTAATATACTCTTAAAAAATCAAGACTATAGCAACAAGAATCATCCAAAACGGAGTTGGAATGAAGGAGATATGAGAAAATGAAGAGAACCTAAGAAAAATCGGGCATTTAACCCTTTGGACCCCGACCACAACTATGACATGCGGCCTTGCGTCGCACAAAGTGTATCGTGAGGTGATTAGGCATGAGAATGAGACCCGTCCCATTGGGGAACCCGGTGTACCCGCCCTGACGGGGACTCCCCATAAAACAAGAGAAGGGGGATGGGGACGAGGATCCCCAAAAGTTAACAACCGGGGATGGGGACAAGGCCGTGTAATGTGGTCCCCGCCCCGTCCCTGATTGTTAAATATATTAAATATGTTTATTATAAATTATGTTATTTATACATAATTAGATTCAATATCTTTAGATTTAGAAATATTATTTTGACATTTCTTCTTATATACATTTTTTGAGTTGTTTTCTTTTTTTAGATAAAAAAACGTTGAAACCCGAAAGCGTTTGATCAAACAATTACGTATGATATTGCGTCTTTGTTCATATATGAATATTTGATACTCTATAAAAGCAAAATTTGAAAATTTGTAAGATTTAAACATGAACCATTACCGATCGAGTGTGATATTTGACATATCTGATTTAAAACATCTTATATTAACGGATTAAAATCCCTGATTCCCCGTTGGGGATCCCCGTTCCCCGTCGGGGATGGGGATGGGGACAGGTATGGGATGGAGATTGGGATCGGGGATGGAGATTGAGGTCCCCGCCCATCCCCACTCCATTCCCATGCCTAGAGCTGATCCCGCCCCATTCCCATGTTATAGTGTCACTGGCACTGTCGTCGGACGCTATAGTATGGTCCGTACCGCGAGTTTTTCGACCGTTCCTTAACCATTTTCCCGGTCGTTCAACAACCGTTTTCCTATCCATTCCCCGACCGTTTGTAGAAAAAATTTGGGATGTTAAATTACAACAATGATTGTATATTAAAATACTATATTAATCTAATAAAGTATTATTTCCTCACTCAAAATATAATTTCTAAAGTTTCCTATTGGTGAGAGTGTATTAAAAAATATTTTCTCTCAGCATAATCATTTTTTGGGAGTTCTTCAAATTTGGAGAATTTCACACACACTCTCATACGTTCTTTATTCTAAAGAATCTGTTAGAGCAAAAAACATGTTCAAAACCTTTGTTTTCTCCATTTTAAAGAATTTGTTGGAGATACTCTTATGCCAACATTTTTTTATTACTTTAGACTATTTTTTATATATATTTTAAAATCCAAATAAATTCATAATAAAACTTTTGCCCTGAACCACTTAGGGTTGTGGCGTACTGGTAAGGTTTAGGTGGATGTAATAAAAATCTCATTTTTCTTGGGTTTAATAGAGACGTCGTCAAAACTCTTATAAATTGTTGTCATAGAGGTTCATGTGTGATGACTCCCCATCGTTTATCATCGCCCCAAAAATAAGTTGATATGTATAAATTGGACTCAATATATCCACGTAAAAAAACTTTTACCCTAGAAATAATTTATTAATCAATTCATAATTTAAAATTAAACTTATTCAACTCTTTAATTAATTATAAAAGCTGGTCAAAATATTTAATTATAAAAGCTCACTGAATTAAATTAAATCGTGATTATAATGTGTTTAGTATTTCAAATTTGACGTATAATTAATACTATTTGACCCAAGTAAAGAGGTTTACTAATTACTTGGAAAGTGACTTTTGATTGGACAAAGTTTAACCTTAAAAAACAATCATCATTAAAAATTGTAAGACTATCTACATCAATGCAATAGCAAACTCATTTCTAAGACCATGAGTACCGCTTCCTATCTTACTCTCTGAACCCTGATGTCACCTCAGCGTCACATCAGTTTTTCTCTTTCCTACCCTCCTTATCCTAAAGTGAAGTACCGCTTCCTATCATACCATCTGAACCCACTCTTATCCGCACCCACCGATTATATTTAAAAAAAAATAAAAAAAATAAAAAATAAAATTAGGACCGGGTTCCCGAACCCACTCTTACCCGCACCCACCGAACCCGCGGTACCCGTACCGTGTACCCGGGCTACCCGCCCCAACCCGATGTGAACCCGGCCGTGGTACCCGATGGCGGTACGCACGGCCTAAGAGCATCTTCGATGGATAGGTCACCTTATATTTTACATCAAATTTCAAAATTAGTGTTAATAGTAAATCTTCTTCAATGAGTAACACTATTTTTTAAAAGTGATGTAAAAAGTTGTGTAATTGAATATTGTTACACCAAATATAGTGTAATACTATTCATTACACTAAATTTAGTGTAGAAATCAGAAAGCTCATTGGAGATGTAAATAGTGTCATTTACACCAAATTTAGTGTTTATTGTAAGATTTAGTGACCCCATTGGAGATGGTCTAAGTGTCACATAATCAAAAACTTTATAATTTATATTTACATATTTTAATAATTTATAATATCAAAAAATACTAAATATAATTTGTTTATAACATAAATAATTGATTAATTATAATAATTCTTTTTGTTTTCTTTTACTATATTAATGTATTTTCATTTTAGTAATTTAAATAAAAACCATTCCATAAAAAATATCATTTATTTAAATTAAAATGTGGATAGAAATAATAAAAATAATAAAAATTAATGTTTAAAAAAACTAATAAATTAACTAAATTAAATAAAATGTAATTGCTTTATCTATGTGTTATCTTGCAAGGCCTTGCTAATTTAGCAAGTATAAGAGACTTTGATATCTACATGACAATGTCATGTTATCTTGCAAGGCCTCTAGCAATACGAATGTGGATGCTTTAACAATATCTTCGATAGCTATGGGATAATTTTTTAAATATAATATTTCCTTCCATTTTAAAATAAGTGTTCATGTTTTTATCTGAAATTTTTTATGTTGATGTTTATTGTTAGTCCCACGATAGAAATGACAAACACACGTGAAATACTTAATTTTAATTCTTGTTGATTTATCAAACCAAAACTACACTTAGAAAACAAGATTGTTACGGAGAAGAACAAATTAAATCTATCCTAATAATCTTTTACAAAGAAGATACAACTTGAAAAACACTAAGTTCAAATCAAAGCAAGTTTTGAGAGAGCTGCCGATTTCTGATGATTACTTTGAAACTTTTGAAAGCGTAACCTTGCATGGAAGGGTTTAGTCTCAGACGGCCGCTTTGTTTGTTTGTTTCCAAATTGCCAAGGATGTAGTCTAGGCAAAGCCTAGATGAACCTTATCCAAAAAAAAACCTTGCATGGAAGGGGTCTTAGTCCTTAAATAATACCATGTGCATTAAATGCATGAGACACTTGTCACTTTGGGATTGAAAGTGTGAGATGTCCTTGAAAGGGACAAAATGTAGTTTTTGTCTTATCATGGGACAAGGATGTGCTGCAAGCCTTGTTGTAGACCATTTCTAAAAAATGTGTAAATAACAAATATTATTTTTTAGGTTTAGAAGAGAATGTCTTCATTAGGTACAAAATATGGTGTATTATGTCGAAGATTTTCTTAGCAAAAGACAAATGAAAATTTCCCCGATGATCTGGAGGAATGTCCGATTTGTCATAAATCGGCAAGAAATAACTTAGGTAAATATCGGGAAGTTCATTTATGATTTGCATCGATTTTGCCGAACAAACTAAGTATGACTAAGTTATTACAAAGAACTATTCTATCGTTTAAGGGGAAGACATATCCTAAAAGGCTAAGAGAAAATCACGATGTCATCTTCAAATTATCAATGACCCAACATTTACGTTAATAATAATGTGATTTTATTGTGATAATAATGTGATAATACGTTAATAAATCGAACATTGCTTATGATTGATTTTGTTGTGATAATGATGTGGTAAATTGAAAAATGATGGTAATCAAGTTCACAATCATTGACAATGTTCATCATATGATTTGTAGTTTTTTCCTTTTCTATTTTACCCCCTTATTCTTTCGATATTCCTAAAAAAAGATAAATATTAATTTTATTTTTTGTTGTTTTTCTCAATCCTTTTGAAACTATTACTTAAAAAAGGGAAATTAATTAAAATACTCAAAGTTTGACTTTAACTTACTAAAATACCCACAATCTCGTTCATTTTGCAGAAATACCCAAAAATTCGGCGATGGGCCCCGCGATCGCGGGTCAGTGCCCACGTGGCACCCCTGTTTGGCCAAAAGTTCCGCGAAGGCCCCTCAAGATTTCCCGCGGTGCCATTAATGAAATTAAGGTTTCAACCCTAAGGTGATACCTGGCGCGGCAATCCCGCGATCGCGGGGTCCCACTGCGGGACAGGGGCCGAAAGTGCTACCGCGGGCAATCTTGAGGGGCCTCTGCGGGACTTTTGGCCAAACAGGGGTGTCACGTGGGCACTGACCCGCGATCGCGGGCCCCACCGCGGAAATGTTTGGGTATTTCTGCAAATTGAACGAAATTATGAGTATTTTAGCAAGTCAAAGTCAAATAATGAGTATTTTAATTAAATCCCCTTAAAAAAATGATTTATTTAACAAAATCAAAAATTGTTGTCGAAGATGATGAACCTTTATATAATAAAAAGGTTCACTTTTCTAATTTTGTTCATACTTAAAATTTTATTTATTAAAACTTAACTGGAATTGAAATCGACTTCTGTTATAGTTTCTAGAGTAAACTAGAAAAATGGTCCCTAAGGTTTAGTGTTTGACACATTTGGTCCCTACAATTTAAAAATTACACTTTAGCCACTGCAATATGTTTTTTGGTCCGGATTTGCTACATCAACATTAAATCCGTTAAAAATCTCGTTAGATGAGGGGTATTTTCGTCTTTTTTACTTTTACTTTATTTTTATTTAATAAATATACTGTATGGACTAAATGTGTTATACCATAATTTTATATTTTTTCTTGAATATTCATCTTCCCCAAATAAATCATCAAGAACACCATGATGAACACCAAATCCAATCTCAAAAACATTTAGTAAATCCTAAATTCAAATCCAAATCTGTTTCAACATCCTTATCTGCTTTTTCAACGATACTCAAGACAAGGACCAAAAACTGTAAAGTCAAACCCATGTAGAAACCTTGAAACTGAGATTTGGTTCCCTATCAATATGCTTCTTTTATCTCTCTCTCAAATCTGGGTCGGTTCTTATCTCCATCTGCTAAGGTTTGGGATCTAGTTTTGGATCTAGAATCGAGCCTCTGGTTTTGTATTTGAGGACCCATTTCGTGTCACAAACCACGGGGAGGAAGGCACTGGAGAAGACGAAGTCGCCGGCCAACACGGAAGTCGAAGGAGACAGGGGTTCAACGATTTTCGTCCTGCTGGTTCGTCCTTGTGTTTCGTCCATCACCGTCCCTCATCTGCTCCAAAACATAGAAACGAGATCTGCTCCTAAATACAGATGCAACACATATGTAACAACCCAGTCAAAAATAAAGCATGTAAATTATAAAAGTGCAACAATCCCAAAAACGGGTCCCAAAATTTATTACATAAGTCTCAAAATTAGGTTTGCGGAATAACCTACACAACTGAGAATTTAATTCTAACTAACGCAGTAGTGTCTCTATCTCTACCGCACTTCATTGCTAACAGTCCAGCTCACTTGCCCGAGCCCTTAGATACCTGCTTACCTGAAAAGGTTTTAATTTAAAAATGCGAGGGTTAGACCATGAGGTCTAGTGAGTCCCTCCTAACAGTTTTTAAAACAATTCATAACTTTCGGATATAAATCTTTCACATAACATTTATAAAACTGTCACGGATAAAACCGCACTCGTAAACGGCACCCTGAAGTCACCCGAAGGCAACAACGAGTCAGTCTCACGCTGCCTTACTGGATACTCTCTTCCATGGCATAAACGGGTCACCTTCCCGGCGTGAGCACTGGCGGGCCCTTCCCGACTTAGCCAGTTTACGTCTACTATCATGTATGCATACATCTCATATCAAACTTAAATAACTTTCATGCAATTAAAGCATAAAACAAAGCATGACATTTCTCATCATGTACTTACTTTGGAAATACGCGTTAAAAGGGCACGTATTTTTAGTTTAGAAAACTCACTTGGCGCGCATTAATATCTTCTCGTATCAAACTTCTTACTTACTCTCCCGACGTCTAGATGGAACACCTAAGATGTAGGAAACGCAACTCATAAATCTAGCAATTAATAATTTAACCCCCTCTCCAACTTAAATTCTAATTCTTTTATTTCTTAATTCCATATTGAATTTCTATTATGAAATCCCATAATCCCATTTATAGTGAAATCCATATTATTCTTATGCTCACGGCCCAAAAAGGAATGAGAGTCACCAAGAAAATTATGCACGCGGCCCAAGGATTTAAAATTCTAACCACCTTTGTCCACGTGCTTGGCCCAAACACCGATTGGTTCCTAGCCCAAATACCGATACTTTTAAAAAAGAACACCACCGGGACTTCATTTATACTCACATACCGGGAATTGCCTCAAGAAAATTACCGGGACTTTTATTTATAATATATACACCGGTACTTGAAGCCCACACCGGGACTAAGTCCAACACCGGGACTAACTCTACCGGTACTTAGAATACCGGGATTGCAAACTACCGGCTTAATCTCACAGTACCGGGATTTCTCAAATGTGAGCACCGGTACTGCGTTCGGTCGCGACCACAATACCATTAAGAATAAATTTTCCGATCGATTAAATCGTAAACGAACTAAGATCATTTTCAATCCCATTTATTAACGTTCTCTTGCCATTAATCATAACTTAAGGTATTTAAATCTCATCTCTCACGATGTGTTTACCTCTTTTAAACCATTCTCACTATTCATCAAATTCTCAAGACAACAGGGAAAAATAGAGATGATGAGATTACCTGATTGAAATCACTTTGCTGAATTCTGGTCCACTGAACTTTCACCAAACGAACTTCCTTGTTCCTCGTCTTTCGGACCTTACTGTCCACAATCTCTATTGGTTCCTCTTCGTATGTCAATTTCTCGTCAATACTGACATCTTCTAACGGGATAGCCACATCGGCTTCGGCCAAACACTTCTTTAAGTTCGAGACATGAAATGTCGGGTGAACTCCTCTTAACTCTTCTGGCAATTTTAACTTATAAGCAACCGCGCCAACGCGTTCAATAATATCAAAAGGCCCAACATACCTTGGTCTCAGCTTTCCTTTCTTTCCGAAACGCACTACTCCTTTCCAAGGCGACACTTTCAACATTACTTTGTCCCCCACTTGAAATTCAATGGGCTTCCTTCTTCTGTTCGCATATTTCCTCTGGCGCTCTTGCACGATTCTCATTCTTTCACGAATTATCTCAATCTTATCGGTCGTTAGTTGAACAATTTCTGGACCTGCCAACTGTGTTTCTCTTACTTCATTCCAACACAGCGGCGTACGGCACTTCCGCCCGTACAATGCTTCAAATGGCGCTGCTTGGATACTTGCATGATAACTGTTATTATATGAGAACTCTATCAACGGTAAATGAACTTCCCACGATCCTTTGAAATCGATCACACACTCTCGAAACATATCTTCAAGCGTCTGGATAGTCCTCTCACTCTGACCATCCATTTGTGGATGATATGCCGTACTCAGCTTCAATTGAGACCCCAATTCGCGTTGAAGACCTCTCCAAAATTTTGACGTGAATCGACTATCACGGTCAGATACAATGGACTTCGGCACTCCGTGCCTAGACACAATTTCGTTGATGTACAGACGCGCCAACTTTTCCAACGAATCCGACTCCTTAATAGGCAAGAAATGCGCGGACTTGGTGAGAATATCTACTATCACCCAAATCGTATCGTTGCCCTTCGGAGTCCGCGGTAACTTCGTGACAAAATCCATGGTGATATTATCCCATTTCCACACCGGTATCACCGTAGACTGCAGTTCTCCATACGGTCGTTGATGTTCTGCCTTAACTTTCAAACAAGTCACACATCGCTCCACCAGATGAGCGATATCCTTCTTCATCCCTGGCCACCAGTAAAATTGCTTCAAATCTCGGTACATCTTGGTCGTTCCTGGGTGCATGGACAACCGCGACTTATGTGCTTCTTCCAGAATACTTACTCTTAGGTTACCCAACTTGGGAACCCACACTCAGTCTTTCATACACTGCAACCCACCACTGTTGACTCTAAACAACGATGTAACACCGACGATTCTTTCGTTCTTCACGTTCTCTTCTAGCAACGCTTCCTCCTGAAATTTCTTGATTTCTTCGAGAAGATTCGAGGTTGCCTCAATTCTGAAAGCCACTATATTGGTCTGTTCTCCTCGCTCTTTCCGACTTAGCGCGTCAGCTACCACATTAGCTTTACCCGGGTGGTACAGAATCTCGCAATCATAGTCATTCAACAGCTCCATCCATCTCCTCTGTCTCATGTTTAGCTCTTTCTGATCAAACAGATGCTTCAGACTCTTGTGATCGGTAAAAATCAGACACTTCACCCCATATAAGTAATGTCTCCAAATTTTCAAAGAGAACACCACCGCTGCCAATTCCATGTCATGGGTAGGGTAGTTCTTCTCGTGATCTTTCAACTGTCGGGAAGCATAAGCAATCACCTTCCCATTCTGCATCAACACACACCCCATCCCAAGCTTAGACGCGTCACTGTATATTACAAATCCCTCTGACCCGTTGGGTAATGACAAAATCGGAGCACTGCTTAAACTTTCTTTCAACTTCTCAAACGCAGATTCTTGCGCGTCAGTCCAAATGAATTTGACGTTCTTCCTTGTCAAAGAGGTTAGTGGTGAAGCTATCCGAGAGAAGTCTTGAATAAACTTTTGGTAATAACCCGCTAATCCAAGAAAGCTTCTCACTTCTGATGGAGTTCTTGGTACCTCCCAATATTTAATGACTTCAATCTTTGCGGGATCCACTTTGATGCCGTCCGCCGACACCACGTGACCCAAAAACTGCACTTCCCGTAACCAAAACTCGCATTTTGAAAACTTCGCGTACAACTTCTCACGCTTCAGCAATTCCAGCGCTGCTCGGAGATGTCTCCCGTGGTCTTCTCGGGTACGGCAATAGATCAGAATATCGTCAATGAAGATAATCACACACTTGTCTAACAACGAGTTACACACTTGCTTCATTAAGTCCATAAATACTGCAGGCGCATTAGTCAGTCCGAAAGGCATAACTAAGAATTCATAATGTCAGTATCTCGTGTGAAAAGCTGTCTTCGGCACGTCCTCCTCTCTCACCTTCAGCTGGTGATAACCTGACCTCAAATCTATCTTCGAGAAGTAACTGGCACCTTGCAACTGGTCAAAGAGGTCATCGATCCTCGGAAGCGGGTACTTGTTCTTTACAGTTACTTTGTTGAGCTCACGGTAATCTATGCACATCCGCATAGATCAGTCTTTCTTCTTGACAAACAGTACAGGCGCTCCCCAAGGCGATGAGCTCGGACGAATGAAACTGTTGGGTCACCAAAGATTTGAAATTGACTCACCGATGTTTTCCCTAAAAATCCTACTTTGAATATTTTAGTTTAGTTCTTTACATGACTTGTACAAAATAGCAAATGTTCGGTGAAGTCGAAGATCAACCGAAACCAAGCTTGAAGACTCTCTACTTGTGGAAAATAGAAGACTCTTCTCAACAAACAAGTCATTGTCCACCGAATTTATCCTCACAATTCGGTGGACATTCTCTCCATTGATGTTACCATCAAAATTCGGTGGACATCCTCCCACCGAAGTTGTTTTCAGAAATCGGTGGACCACAACCCACCGATGAGGACACTCAAATCGGTGGAATCTACGTGTTATCAAAATAAGTGATTTTCTCTTTACAGATTGTTTCAAGTTCCAAGGTCAATTGTATCGGTGAAACCTCATCGGTGCAAATGTCTTGGGATATTCCAAGAAGATCATTTATTATGGGACAATATCCTTTGCCAGATAAAAGTGACTATTTGTCCTTTTATCCATTATCAGTTCAAGTCCCTGTCAACAGCATGGGTTCTATTCCTAGTATCTAGTAAAAGGTGATATGGACATCTCAGCTTTTCAGAAGTCAACATCCTCAGCAAATATGGTGATGAAAAGTGTCCCAAGCATTTAATGCTCAGTACACTCCATCCCACTATAAAAGGAAGAAGACCTCCCCATGCATTACTACGCTTTCTGGATTTCTCTCAGTGCAAGATTTTCATATTGCTTGATAACTTTATAGCTTTGCTCTTAGTGTTCTCTGCTGTTTTGTTTAGTATACTTTGTGTAAGATTGTTAGAATAGTTTATCTGTTCTTTTCCGCAACAGTCTTTAAGTTTCTTTGTGTAATTCTAGTTGAAAGATTTTCAATAAAAGAATTAAAATTGTGAAAACTTTGAAGTATTGTATTCAACCCCCCCCCCCCCCCCCCTTCTACAATACGTGTTAAGCCATCTGGGACTAACAAGTGGTATCAGAGCGGAAAGTTTAACTCCATAAACTAGATCTGCGATGGCTGCCTCTTCTTCTTCAACCATTGAAAACTCCTTTCAAAACAATTTTTCTGAGAATGGCTCCATAACAAAACCGCCTAAGTTTAATGCTAACAACTTTTCTCTGTGGAAAAGCCGCATGATGCTATTCATGGAAGGAGTGGATACTAGATATCCAACCATTCTCAAAGAGGGACCTATCATCCCCAGAGTTTGGGCTCGCTATGAAACGCAGAGGCTTGGTAAAGAGACCATGGAAAAAGAAATCTCTAGTGATTCTGATGAAGAAAAATCTAGTGCTACTGGTCGTTACATCCTCAAAAATCCTAAGAAATATACTGATGAGGAAAAATGTCTGGTTTCTCTCGACTCTAAGCTAAGAGCAATTATTGCACTCTCACTTCCTGATGAGGTCTATCACTCTATGGTTAACTTTGAAACTGCTAAAGAGATGTGGACCACACTGTGTGTACTGTACGAGGGTACAGTGGAAGTAAAGAAATGTAAAAAGATTGGTCTTATTAGAAAATATGAACTCTTTGCTTTTGAAAAAGGAGAATCTCTTCCTAGCTACTATAATCGTTTCAACTCTCTTTTAAATGATCTGAAGTTATTGGGCAGAGTCTATGATAATGAGGAAGTCTTAAGCAAGTTCATGGATTGTCTTCCAGAATTTTGGGAGAATATATGTACTTGCATTAAAACTACCAAGGACCTTGAGTTCATGCCCTTAACTGTCCTGTATGGAACTCTCTTCAATTTTGAGCAAACCAAGTTACAAAGGAAATCTTTCATCAAAGAGATAAAGAGCTCTTCTATAGCTCTTGTCAGTGAAAGTTCCAAGAAATCTCAAAATGTTCCTAGAATCACCTATCCGTCATCAGACTCTGACAATGACAGCCAAAATAACTCTACCCACCAAACGGAGGCATATCTTAGTAATGCTGATGATGAAGGTGAGGATGTTATGGTTGAACAGTTGTCTGATGAAATGGCAATGATGGCTGGTTTTAAGAACAAGTCTCGTCCTTTCAATAAGTCAAGAAATTTCAGAAAATCTTCATCTTCCAAGACCTCATCTGATAAGTCAAATGAAGAGTGTTTTAATTGTGGCAAGAAAGGACATTTTGCATCTGAGTGTAGGAGCAAACGAGTTACTAAATCTAGAAAATCATCCACTGACAAATATTCTTCAAAGAATGAGAAACCCAGAAATAACTCTTTCAAATCAACCTTTTCCAAAAAGGATTCCCAATCCACATCATTAGACCATCAGGAACGTGCTGAGAAATATAAAGCTAAGTACAAGAAAGAGAAAGAAAGAAGTGAGGGTCTTGAAAGAAAAGGAAAAGGTCTTATGGTAGAAACTCATGACTAGGATGATGAAGACACCTCTGACAGTGATTCTCCCGACATGTGTTTTATGGCCATTTCTGAAGAAATGGAGGAAGCAGAAAAGGCTACCTCTCCAATGGCTCTTGTGTCGACTGGGTGCTCGACAACTTATGCTCAGGTACATCCTTTTAATGATATGACAGATAGTGAAAAGATAGATGCTTATGAATATTTAACTAAAGACTTTTATTCTGTCAAAGATAGCAAGAATAGAAAATCTGCTCAAGTGAAAGAACTCAAATCTGAACTTGAAATTTGCATGTCTAAACTTGAAAATTTTGAGGAAATCAAAGCTGAGCTTGAGGACTTGAAAACAATAAATCATGTAATTTCAAAAGAAAAAAACTCGCTTTTTAAGAAACTTAAAAGAGAGCAAGAGGTTGTAAGAAAATGGACAGATTCTTCAAAAAATCTTGAACAATTCTTTCAAAGCCAAGTCTGTGGAAATAGCAAAATCGGTCTAGGATTTGGCAAAGTCCATCCTGAAGCTTCTTCCCATGCACTTATTCCTATCTCTAGTGTGTGGGATGATGCCTCTGTTTCAAGTTCTTGTGATTCCATCTCCTTAAATTCTTTAGATCTGGGTGAAGCTCTAAAATATGGAATTTTTATAAAAGCAAAAGAGGCATCCTCAAATCAATTCTTTGAGAAACATGACTCTGATGACGTTTCAAAACTCATCCTTGATCTCTCAAAAGGATCAACCATTGATGAAGCCTCATCCTCTAACTCCTCAAAAGTCATCTTGCTGAAAAGATCAAACCCCACCGATGTCAACACCAATGATCCTCCCATACCTCTCCATGAGTTGTTACAGTCTTTTCACATAGATGAATACTCTGAACCTAAGCCCTCAAAGATTCCCAAAAGAGAACCTCAAGTTCCCACAAAAAGTTTTTCATCTTCTGACAAAGGGAAATCGGTGGCGGAATCTGTGGCCGATTTCCATCCCAAAAGATTTACTCCAAAGAATTTTTCTGGTAACTCTTCTAATCTTCCAATTCCAAGATCAGTACTTTTGAAAAAGTCAAACTCCAAAGATTCCTCCAACTCTCCAACCCACAACACTGACAAAGGAATTCTTGGGTCCAAACCTTCTGCTTTGTTCTCTTCTAACAAGGTCATAAAAACTAATGTTAAAAGCCAAAACAGGAAAAGTGGTCATAGTGTTAAAAGGGTTTTTATCTATAGAAAATGCTATAACTGTGGTGACACGTTTCACATGGCTAAGGATTGTCCCAAGGAAAGAATAGATAGAACCAAACCTAAGGACTCATTTTCTTCTAACCCCAAAGGACCCATTACAAAATGGGTACCAAAGAACTAATCTGTGTGTGCATGCAGGTTTTTGAGCACCATCAAATATGGTATCTGGATAGTGGGTGCTCACGCCACATGACGGGAAACAAATCTCTTCTCATCAACTATGTGTCTGGAAAAGGTCCATCTGTCACTTTTGGTGATAACTCTAAAGGCTCCACCAAAGGTTATGGAACTCTCATTAATGGATCTGTCACTTTCAATAAAGTGGCATTTGTTGAAGGCCTCATGCATAATCTTCTCAGCATTAGCCAACTCTGTGATCTTGGATATAAAGTTATCTTTGAACTTTGTATCTGTACTGTTGTGGACAAGAACTTCAACGTGGTGTTATCTGGAAAAAGGATGGAAAATGTCTATGTCATTAACATGGGACTAAGCAACAATTCATCCAATGTCTGCTTTGTGTCAGATGACTCATCCAAAAGGAACTGGTTGTGGCATAAACGTCTCTCTCACCTTAATTTCAAAACTCTCCATAAAATTTCAAATAAAGAGTTGGTGACTAGCATGCCAAAGCTGAATTTTGTCAAAGAAAAGCTGTGTGATGCATGTGAAAAAGGGAAGCTCACCAAAACCTCCTTCAAGACCAAGCAATGCTCTTCCATCACTCTTCCTCTCCAGATGCTGCACATGGACCTATGTGGACCAGTCAGCACTCGAAGTCTAGGAGGCAAAAGGTACATTCTTGTGATTGTTGATGAATTTACTAGATATACTTGGGTGTCTTTTCTCAGGTATAAAAGCGATGCAACTGAAGAAATCATCAACTTTGTCAAGAAAAATGAAGTTCTTAATGGTCAACTTGTTCGTTCGGTAAGAAGTGATAACGACACTGAATTCAGAAACAGTGCTCTTGAAGACTTCTTCAATGAGAAAGGAATTTCTCAAACTTCTCTGCAGTCCGTACTCCTCAGCAAAATGGAGTGGTGGAAAGGAAAAACAGAACTCTATGTGAGGCTGCAAGATCCATGCTAAGTGAATCCAACCTACCCACATATTTTTGGGCTGAAGCTGTTAATACTGCTTGCTTTACCCAAAATAGGCCTGTGATATCCAAAAGACATGATAAAACCCCATATGAAGTTTTCCATGGCAGAAAACCAAACATTGGTTTTCTTCATGTTTTTGGCTGTGTGTGCTTTATTCTAAATGACCGTGACAATCTTGGGAAGTTTGATCCCAAAGCTGATGAAGGAATATTTGTTGGATACTCTCTATCCTTCAAAGCATATCGTGTGTTCAACCTCAGGAGAAAATGCATTGATGAGTCCATTCATGTCAAATTTGATGATCTTAGATCATCATCTCTGTCAAATGATGATGATGAATTACACAGATGGATCTCTTCATGCATCGGTGATGCTCCTTTATCAAACTCCACCGATACTCATTTCACACCCTCCAATCCATCTCCTTCAAATAACCAAGTCGGGTCACCCTCTATATTTCCCACCGAAACTGACCATGTTTCCACCGATGTGCTCTCTCCCACCGATGTGCAACTCTCCACCGACGAACTGCCTTCCACCGATCCAATTTCTTCCACCGAAAATGTTGCTTGCCACCGAACCTCTGATCCCACTCCATCTTCACCTCTAACACAAAATATTCCACCACCTTTACCTCCTGCAACCAAATGGACCAAAGATCACCCCATAGATCAAATCATCGGTGATCACCAAGCAGGTGTCCAAACACGTAGAGGAATTGGGAATATTTGTCTCTATGTAAATTTTCTCTCTCTTATTGAACCTAAGAAGATTGATGAAGCTCTTGCAGATCCCTGTTGGATCACTGCCATGCAAGAAGAGCTCTCTCAATTTAAGAGAAACAAAGTTTGGAGATTGGTTCCCAGACCCCGACAGAAAACAATCATTGGAACCAAATGGATCTTCAGAAATAAAATGGATGAAGATGGTACAGTTATCAGAAATAAAGCTAGACTGGTTGCTCAAGGATACCGACAGGAAGAAGGCATTGATTATGATGAAACCTTTGCCCCGGTTGCAAGACTTGAAGCAATAAGAATCTTTCTGGCTCATGCTGCCTACCGAAATTTCAGAGTATTTCAAATGGATATTAAAAGTGCCTTCCTCAATGGGGAACTTGCAGAGGAAGTCTATGTGAAACAACTTCCTGGCTTTGAAGACCCAGCTCATCCAGACTATGTGTACAGACTTGACAAGGCACTTTATGGTCTCAAGCAAGCTCCACGTGCTTGGTATGACACTCTTGCCAACTTCCTTCTAAAGCCTGGATATTCCAGAGGTAAAATTGACAACACTCTCTTCATCAAGGAAACCTCAGGTAATCTTATTCTTGTCCAAATCTATGTTGATGACATCATCTTTGGTGCCACTGATGAGTCACTATGTGATGAGTTTGCTTCTCTCATGATGAGTGAATATGAGATGAGCATGATGGGAGAGCTTACATTCTTTTTGGGCCTTCAGGTCAAACAGTCATCAGAAGGAATTTTTATAAACCAAAGTAAATATATTCGTGACCTTCTGAAGAAATTTAATTTTTTAGATAGCTCTCCTATGAAAACCCCCATGGCTCCACCTTTGAAACTCAATGCTGATCTTAAAGGTGAATCTATGGATGTTACCCTCTATCGAGGCATGATTGGTTCTCTTCTGTACTTAACTGCTAGCAGACCGGATATTATGTTTGCTACTTGTCTATGTGCCCGTTATCAGGCCAATCCTAAAGAATCACATTTAAAGGCTGTAAAACGGATTTTTCGGTATCTCAAGAGTACCTTGCACTTGGGTCTTTGGTATCCCAAAGACTCAGGTTTTGAACTAATTGGGTATTCAGATTCAGATTATGCAGGTTCCCAGATTGATAGAAAGAGTACTACAGGAAGCTGCCAGCTTCTTGGTGGCAAATTGGTAAGTTGGTCCAGCAAGAAACAAAACTCTGTGTCAACCTCCACTGCTGAGGCTGAATATGTAGCTGCTGGAAGCTGCTGTGCTCAGATCCTATGGATGAGAAATCAACTCAGGGACTATGCTCAAATCTACTCCAAAGTCCCAATTCTGTGTGACAATTCCAGTGCAATAGCTATTGCAAACAACCTGTTCTTCACTCCAGATCCAAACACATAGACATCAGGTATCACTTCATCAGGGACCACATTTCCAAAGGAGACATTGAGTTACATTTCATTCCCACCGATCTACAGCTTGCTGATTTGTTCACCAAACCCCTAGATGAAGCCAAGTTCAACTTTCTCATAAGTGAACTTGGAATGTGCAACTTTCAATAACTATGTGCTCTCTTTCTACCGATCTCTCATCGGTAGACACCTTTCTCTTTTCGCCTTCTTCACTGACATCTTTTCCTCTACCGAAATAACATTTCGGTGGCCTTAAGTTCCAATTCTGTGTGTTCAAATCTGTGTGCTTTCTACACCGAAACCCACCTCCGCTTCAACTCCGAAGCCTCCACCGAAATCACATATCGGTGGACTCAATCTCTTGTTTATATCCTAAAGTCCACCGACGCCTCTTAAACCTTAACACCGAAGTCTTTTCGGTGTTCAAAAACAGCTACACCGACATCTTTCTTGAACTTCGGTAGAAAAGTATACACCGACTTGTTTACACCGAGATTCAAATCTCTATCCACCGAAATCAACCGCCGATTCCCAAATCTTATCCCTTACGCTTCCCCATGCCCATGCCTACATCACCCCTACAATCCTAGGTGTCAGAGACTTCGACCCATCCTTTTTCATGAAAACCCGTTTCAGCCTCTCACCCCGAAACATCATTATTACCATTTCGAATTTATTTACTTTATTTAAACCATCTCTCTCACATCTTTAACCGTTCCCTCTCTCCTTTTGAATTCCTACACTCTTCTCTCTCACCCTTATAAAAACCCATCTTCCTCACCATTTCGATTCTCTCAAACCTGCAACCTCTCGAACCCCTCTCATCCCTTAACCCTTCTTCTCCATTATCTTACTTCCCACACTTGCTCTCTCTCTCTCAACCTCATCTCACTCAATGGCATCTTCCAGAAATGCAACTCCCACACGGTTTGAAGATCTCAAGTTCAACCCATGCAATCACGTCGCTCGTTTCGAATCAGATCCATCTCATCCCGAGTTCTCCACGATAGCTAAGTTTCTCACTCGCTCCCCTCTCCTTCATGCTTTTTCTTGCAACCCCAAGATGAGCAAAATGCTCATTGGGAACTTTTGGTTAACCTGTGTGTACGATCCTTCAAACAAAGCCATTCACGCCTCCATTCTTACCAACGAAGAAGGTGATCACGACCTTATGTTTGGGGTCGACGATGTTCGCCTCGCCCTAGAGATTGACGCTTTTCCACCATACGAAGACATGTATGTGGAAACCATACATGAAGATGTTATTCAAGCAACCGGCTATGTGATCGACTCCTCCTCCAAAAGTTCTAAAGGCCCCGGTACTCTTCTCCGTAGCAAAATGGGAGGCATATGGAACTTCTTCTTTGCCCATGTTATTCACTGCCTCTCTCGCAAAACTAGTGGGCATGATCAATCACCGTCATACATCACAAAGCTCGCCCATGCCCTCATCTTTCAAAGAAAAGTCGACTTCGCCCAATACTTCTTTTCTGAACTTGTCGAGGTAATCAAGCATCCCAAGAAGTGTTACGTTGCTTATCCGCGGTTCATCTCGATGATCATTCAGCACAAGCTCAACAAGGCATTAGAGACGGATCGAAAATCTCAAGCGCCCCGATTCACCTATGATTGGTCTTCCCCAGTTGTCGGTCTCAAAACACTAAATGTGGGACCTCTCGCCACCGACAACCCGTTAAGACAAGGTATGATTTCTCTCGCTCTCTCTCCCGATCTACATTGGGGCGATGCGGAAATTCCCGGATTTAAACACCCGGAAGTTCCCAAAGCACCCCATGCTGTAGTGGCCCCATCCTTCCTTACTCGAGTAAAGTCGGGCGGCGCGAAAAATAAACAACGTACGGCCCCCGACACCTCCGCACCCGCTTCTAGAACTATGCCACCGAGAGATCCCTCGGAGGCTTCCCCGGTTCAATCCCCTTCTCATAAGCGGAGGCACTCGTCTTCCCCTTCGAGATATCTTTCAAAGAGGTCTCGGAAACCATCGGCCCCACCGACTAATCCAACTGTCGATTCTCGAAAATCGCCAGTTGTTGAACTTCAACCCTCCGGGCCAAGGGAATCCGCCATTAACCCCACCGACTCCTCTGTTGCCTCTCAAAAGGTTTCAGTTGTACAATTGGAGGAACCTCAACCTACCTCCCCACTCGATTCTTTGGGTGGTGGAGATGACCTCGAGGTCTATCCCCTCGAGGGTACTGATTTTTCACTTCACGACTTTCCACCCGATCTCTATGAGATCGATGATGAAGCACAACTCGCCTTGAGTTCCCCCCATTAAATCCACCCCCACATGATTTCTTTGATTTTCTTTTAGCGGACACTGGTTCTCCCCGAACCATCCCGTCCACCGAAGAGAATCCCACCGAGTCTCCCTCGCCGAAGAACCAATCCACACCACCGATCGTATCCCCACACCGATCGCCCACCCCACACCGATCACCCACCCCACACCGATCACCTACACCCCAAAGGTCTCCCACACCGATACGTCAGGGTTCTCCTCACCAAAATCCTCCTCCACCGAGAATCCTCTATACCGATGAAATGTCAACCTACCTCCCAAATCTCATCACCGAAGCAGATCCCCAACGCCTCCGAGTTTCTTTCCCAGAAATCGGTGGTCAGACCTCTTCAAACATTGGCCGCCCCTCTACTTTTCTTCAATCCACCATTTCGTTGATCTCCCAAGAAAACTTCAGAATAACCATGCTCGAGTCTCAGTTGCCACAAATTCTTCTCGATGCCATTACCGATGCCCTGCGGCCTATAAATGATACAGTCTCTTCCCTATCTTCAAAAGTGGAGTCTTTCTCAAAATCATCCACCGATACTACCAACACCGAGCAATCCCAATGGGAGATGGACTTGGGTGATTTCTCCTTGGTTCCCGATACCACCACTACAAGCTTGGCTTCTCTGCACTCAAAGTTTGACAAAGTGTTTCATGAATTGGGTTTTAAGCTTCCGGCTGTTGCTGAGGGGGAGAAAACTACTGCTCGACCGAAATTGCCATACATCAAGAGATCTACCAGCAACAAGACTCCACCGAAAACATCTCCACCATCATCGAAATCCTTCTCACCGAAAACCTCTCCGCCATCACCGAAATCACCTAAATCTTCACCGACACATACAGGGACCACCGAATCAGTCTCTTCACCGATCAAGTCCCCATCGGCCGTGGAAATTAATGCATCAACTGAGGGGGAGCAATCCAGCAAAGCTCCCAAAGACAAAGGCAAGAAAGTTATTTCGGCCGAAGACTTGGCAAAAGAAGAAAAGAAGAAAAAGGATTTGGCTAAGTATGAGGCTCGACCTGAAGGTGCTGAAACTCTTAAACTCAAGCCTCCATCCCAAGAAACCACCACCGATCTCGGTCTTTCTCCTCAAGAAATTGAGGAAGCTAAACTTGCTCAAATTGCTTTGGATAAATCTAGAGACCTCTCTCTGAAAGCTGCCGAAGAAGAAGCCGCAAAAGCAAAATCCACCGATGCCATTCAAACCCAAAAATCGGTGCTGAGTGCCATTGAACAAGAAAAGAATGAAGAAATAAGTTGGTACAAAAAGAAAATGTACCACCGAATGTTCAAATCCCCTGTCACAAATGTCAAAATAGCCACCTCCAGAGCCAACCCGAAAGATATCAGGATAATCATCAATCAAGAAGATGGCTCGTTACAAAGTGTGAGAGATGTCCACCTCAAACATTACGGTCTTCCCGAATGGTATGAGATCTCTCAAAACTTGGTGAGAAGTGCAAACCCAAAGAAAGACGTTTTTATCAAATGCATTGAAGGACTGATGGAAAAGATGAAGGAGATTAAAAGAAAACACAACATCATCCTTTCCTTCGATGAAAGGGCGAGACTTCAATCGATGAAAGAAGAAATCCGTCTTCCCAAAGTCAAAAATCCTATCGACAAGGTGTTCAAAGAAATGGCAAGTGAAGGGAATATTCCAAATGTAAGCAATCTAAATCTGTCCCTCCCCACATCTGTGCCTTATCCTACCACAACCTTGAGCCTCTCACCGATTCCTGGACTGTTCTTCAAAGATGGTTTCGGTCATCGTGCCTTCTTCAGATTTGCTCAAATTCCCATCGCCGATACCATGTTTCTTCAAGGCATCAACAACCTATTTCCCAACATCCCCGAAGCTCAACCGTTCTACCGAAATTTGTTGGACGAAATCAAGCAACGTCAAACTTCCAAGAAGTAGGTTCTCTCTCAATGGTGCTTGTAAAAGTCTGTTTCTCTTCTTACGATTGTACGAGAAAACTTATCTAAATACAAGTACCTTTCTATTTGAATTTTTTTGGTACATAACCTTACTTATATTTACTTGTAAATACAATATATAGTATTTGAAATTGACTCACCGATGTTTTCCCTAAAAATCCTACTTTGAATATTTTAGTTTAGTTCTTTACACGACTTGTACAAAATAACAAATGTTCGGTGAAGTCGAAGATCAACCGAAACCAAGCTTGAAGACTCTCTACTTGTGGAAAATAGAAGACTCTTCTCAACAAACAAACAAGTCATTGTCCACCGAATTTATCCTCACAATTCGGTTGACATTCTCTCCACCGATGTTACATTCAAAATTCGGTGGACATCCACCCACCGAAGTTGTTTTCAGAAATCGGTGGACCACAACCCACCGATGAGGACACTCAAATCGGTGGGATCTATGTGTTATCAAAATAAGTGATTTTCTCTTTACAGATTGTTTCAAGTTCCAAGGTCAATTGTATCGGTGAAACCTCATCGGTGCAAATGTCTTGGGATATTCCAAGAAGATCATTTATTATGGGACAATATCCTTTGCCAGATAAAAGTGACTATTTGTCCTTTTATCCATTATCAGTTCAAGTCCCTGTCAACAGCATGGGTTCTATTCCTAGTATCTAGTAAAAGGTGATATGGACATCTCAGCTTTTCAGAAGTCAACATCCTCAGCAAATATGGTGATGACAAGTGTCCCAAGCATTTAATGCTCAGTACACTCCATCCCACTATAAAAGGAAGAAGACCTCCCCATGCATTACTACGCTTTCTGGATTTCTCTCAGTGCAAGATTTTCATATTGCTTGATAACTTTATAGCTTTGCTCTTAGTGTTCTCTGCTGTTTTGTTTAGTATACTTTGTGTAAGATTGTTAGAATAGTTTATCTGTTCTTTTCCGCAACAGTCTTTAAGTTTCTTTGTGTAATTCTAGTTGAAAGATTTTCAATAAAAGAATTAAAATTGTGAAAACTTTTAAGTATTGTATTCAACCCCTCCCCCTTCTACAATACGTGTTAAGCCATCTGGGACTAACAGAAACCTTTGTTGAGTAGTTCTTGCAACTGTATCATCATCTCCTTCATCTCTGCTGGTGCCAAACGATAAGGTGCACGCGCGATTGGTGCCTTCCCTGACACCAGTTCTATTCTGAACTCTACTTGACGATCTGGAGGCAGACTCGTCAAATCATCTGAAAAGACCTCCGGATACTCACTTACTACTGGGACATCCTCTACACTCTTCTTCTCTTTCTTAGCATCTAGTACATAAGCTAAATACCCCAGACATCCCTTTCCCAAACATCGCCTAACTTTCATCACCGATATCAAACAAGACTTTCTACTCCGCTGATCCCCGTAAATCACTACTTCTTTCTTATCAGGCAAGGCTATCCGGATTAACTTCTTATTACATACTATGTTTGCATCGTTCTCCGCTAACCAGTCCATTCCTAGGACTACATCAAACTCCCCCATTCCCATTGGATACAACCTCAAAGGAAACAAGTGTCCATCCACGTCTATGCTACACCCCTCATAGACCTCTTTCACCCAGACTCGACTGTCATCTGCTATTTCTACCTCAATCCCAAAATTTAACTTCTTAGGTGCCACTTGCAATTTTCGAATAAACATCGGTGACACAAACGAGCGATTGGCGCCCGAGTCAAATAACACTTTAGCATAAACCGAGTTTATAGGAAAAGTACCTGTCACCACATCAGGCATGTTCACCGCCTCTTCAGCCGTCATGTGGAAAGCCCTCGCCCTAGCGCGAGCCGACTCCACCTTTCTCTCGCCACCCCTTCCTCCGCTACTTCCACCTTCACCCCCAGCATTTCCTTTCTTCAGTTGTGGGCAGTCCCACTTGGCATGATCTAACGAACCATACTGATAACAGGTCTTCAGGCCGCGACAGTCTCGAGCCATATGCCCCGATTTCCCGCATCTGAAACATCCGCCCTTATCCGCCAAACATTCCCCCTTATGCATCCGGTTGCACTTGCTACATGGTTTTTCCCCTGCTCTTGGCCCCACCCACAGCTCGGGTTTAGGCACGTTTGACTTCTTTCCATCTCTGGTTGGTCCTTCCCACTTCCGCTTGTCTCCCACCCTCTCGCTCATCTGACGGTTTTTATCTTTCTCAGTAAGTTCTGCGGTGTCGACTGCACTCTGAAAAGTAGATGGGTCTTTCACTTGCACTAGCTCTCTTATACTGCCCTTCAACCCGTAGATGTATCTTTCTATTCGCTTTTCTTCAGTGGGCACGTACAACTCAGCAAATCGTGCCTTCTCGATAAACTTTGACGTGTATTCCTGAACTGACATCGACCCCTGTTCCAAACCCAGAAATTCCTCTTCCAGTTTCTTAACTGCCGCCAGAGGGCAAAACTGTGCTTTGAACCTTCTAACAAACATCCCCCACGACATGCTCTTAGCTACCTCTGATCCCCGTCCTCCAGTTTCAATATCCCACCAAAAGATCGCTTCGGATTTCAACATCGACATAGCAAACAATACCTTATCTTCCTCGGCGCATTTACTAGTATCAAATGCCAACTCCATCTCGCGAACCCATTTCATAGCCAAAACAGGATTGCGCTCTCCGTTGTAGGTTGGTGGCTTGCACGAAGTAAAGGTCTTAAACGTGCACCCTTTCACTGTCTCAGGTTCAGAAGCAACAATCGGAGTTGTCACCGAATTGTTTCCTATCTCGGTCCGCGGAACACTACCTTCCTCAGTCTTTTTCCCCGTACTGCCCTTGGTTCTTCCCTCAGTCGTAGTCTTATGCTGGTTGTCTAACACTGCTTGTAAGGTCTTTTGTAGTTTATCCATTTCTGCTGTGAACTTATCCTCAATGACGAAAGCCGACGCAGTTTCAGGTTTACGCCCTTTCTTAGCTTTCGTCTTCTTTGCATGCGCGGAACTCTCTTGTTCAGATATCTCATGTACTTCTGGCTCTTCTACACTCTTTGCTTTGCGCCTAATCGGCGCTTTCTTCTTATTCTTGTCCTTAGTGGTCGCCTCCCCCACTTCAGTAACAGCCTTTCTCGGTACTGTTCCCTTGGGTCTCCTACGGCCTCTACCTCTTCCCCGAGTAGCTGCCACTCTTGGGGAATTTACTGGCCTATCCTCCGCCAGTTCCTCGACTCGCACTGCCTCCTCATGCGGCGTAGTACTCTTGGTTTGCGCTTCCTCCACGATAGGCATTGACCTACTTCTCAAAGATCTCGCAGACATTCTCGATTACTGATACACAACAATTAAATTGACTTAACACACAACGTAGGAATAATAAGGCAGTTAAAGCACATACATGTACCTGTAAGTTCATGATTACACTGGCCAGGTGTAACCCCAAACTTACCTTACATGTTCGTCCTCAGTACCCTATCAGTCCTATATCTATAATAGTGCTATCCTAGCGCAATTCCTGATTCTCAGTTGTGATTTCTACTCTCAAAGTTTAAGTCTAGGCCCGTCCGGTCACCTAAATCCCTTAAACTATGGCTCTGAGACCAATTGTAACAACCCAGTCTAAAATAAAGCATGTAAATTATAAAAGTGCAACAATCCCAAAAACGGGTCCCAAAATTTCTTACATAAGTCTCAAAATTAGGTTTGCGGAATAACCTACACAACTGAGAATTTAATTCTAACTAACGCAGTAGTGTCTCTATCTCTACCGCACTTCATTGCTAACAGTCCAACTCACTTGCCCGAGCCCTTAGATACCTGCTTACCTGAAAAGGTTTTAATTTGAAAATGCGAGGGTTAGACCATGAGGTCTAGTGAGTCCCTCCTAACAGTTTTTAAAACAATTCATAACTTTCGGATATAAATCTTTCACATAACATTTATAAAATGTCACGGATAAAACCGCACTCGTAAACGGCACCCTGAAGTCACCCAAAGGCAACAACGAGTCAGTCTCACGCTGCCTTACTGGATACTCTCTTCCATGGCATAAACGGGTCACCTTCCCGGCGTGAGCACTGGCGGGCCCTTCCCGACTTAGCCAGTTTACGTCTACTATCATGTATGCATACATCTCATATCAAACTTAAATAACTTTCATGCAATTAAAGCATAAAACAAAGCATGACATTTCTCATCATGTACTTACTTTGGAAATACGCGTTAAAAGGGCATGTATTTTTAGTTTAGAAAACTCACCTGGCGCGCGTTAATATCTTCTCGTATCAAACTTCTTACTTACTCTCCCGACGTCTAGATGGAACACCTAAGATGTAGGAAACGCAACTCATAAATCTAGCAATTAATAATTTAACCCCTCTCCAACTTAAATTCTAATTCTTTTATTTCTTAATTCCATATTGAATTTCTATTATGAAATCCCATAATTCCATTTATAGTGAAATCCATATTATTCTTAAGCTCACGGCCCAAAAAGGAATGAGAGTCACCAAGAAAATTATGCACGCGACCCAAGGATTTAAAATTCTAACCACCCTTGTCCACGTGCTTGGCCCAAACACCGATTGGTTCCTAGCCCAAATACCGATACTTTTAAACAAGAACACCACCGGGACTTCATTTATACTCACATACCGGGAATTGCCTCAAGAAAATTACCAGGACTTTTATTTATAATATATACACCGGTACTTGAAGCCCACACCGGGACTAAGTCCAACACCGGGACTAACACTATCGGTACTTAGAATAACGGGATTGCAAACTACCGGCTTAACCTCACAGTACCGGGATTTCTCAAATGTGAGCACCGGTACTGCGTTCGGTCGCGACCACAATACCATTAAGAATAAATTTTCCGATCGATTAAATCGTAAACGAACTAAGATCATTTTCAATCCCATTTATTAAGGTTCTCTTGCCATTAATCATAACTTAAGGAATTTAAATCTCATCTCTCACGATGTGTTTACCTCTTTTAAACCATTCTCACTGTTCATCAAATTCTCAAGACAGCAGGGAAAAATAGAGATGATGAGATTACCTGATTGAAATCACTTTGCTGAATTCTGGTTCACGATTGATAATTCTTCCTCTCCAAAATGTATAAGAGCTCCAAAACCCCTTTTTCCTCTTCTCTCAAAATGCTTAGCCGACTAAGGGAATGTTTTCTCTTAGGGTTTTGTGCCCTAATCATTGCTTTTATAGTTAAATGCATAATTTACTATTTACTCCCTTTCTCTTTCAGTTTTTGACAATCTCTTCCCAAGACCTTAAAACTACAAAATTGGTCTTGACTATTACAACACTCCCCCCTCAAAAGAATTCCGTCCCCGGAATTCCATTTACAAAAAGATGAGGGTACCTGGACTTTATATCTGATTCTATTTCCCACGTTGCCTCTCGTCCCTTATGGTACCTCCACTGAACTTTCACCAAACGAACTTCCTTGTTCCTCGTCTTTCGGACCTTACTGTCCACAATCTCTATTGGTTCCTCTTCGTATGTCAATTTCTCGTCAATACTGACATCTTCTAACGGGATAGCCACATCGGCTTCGGCCAAACACTTCTTTAAGTTCGAGACATGAAATGTCGGGTGAACTCCTCTTAACTCTTATGGCAATTTTAACTTATAAGCAACCGCGCCAACGAACTGAGAACCCACGATTCACTTGCGAACAAACGAACTGAGAACCCGTGACTCTGCCATGGACGAACGAACTGAGAACCCATCGACTTACTCACGAACTAACGAATTGAAGAACCAACTCTCATCCTCTCTCTCTCTCTCTTGTTCCTTTGATCAGATCTGTGTTAAATGATATTTTTAGAGTTTTTTATTTAAATTTTGTGATTTGGTATTTGAAACAAGTTTGGATTGGATATAGCATTTGTTAAATGTTATTGGTGTTCTTGTACTGGATTTGGATTTAAGATTAGTTAAATGACATTAGTGTTCTTGGAATTAGATTGTTTTTGAGTTTAGGTTTGATTTAGAGTTGAATTTGGTGTTCTTGGTATTTTTTTTTGTCAACTGTTCTTGGTGTTCATCATGTTCTTGATGTTCATCATGATGTTCTTGGGAAAGATGAATAATGGAAGAAAATGTCAAAAAGACTTGGATTTGAAACATATTTGGATTTGAATTTAGGATTTGCTAAATGTTTTTGAGATTGGATTTGGTGTTCATCATGGTATTCTTGAAGATTTATTTAGGGAAGATGAATATTCAAGAAAAACATATAATTATGGTATAACACATTTAGTCTCTACAGTTTATTTATTAAAGAAAAATAAAGTAAAAGTGAAAAAGATGAAAATACCCCTCATCTAACGAGATTTTTTAACGGACTTAACGACGAGGGACCAAATCCGGACCAAATAGCATATTGCAGTGGCTAAAGTGTAATTTTTAAATTGTAGGGACCAAATGTGTTACAAACATTAAACCTCAGGGACCATTTTGTAGTTAACCAAGTTCACTTTTGGTCCTTAACGTTTATTGATTTCAACGGTTTTCGTCCCTAAAGTTCATTTTTGCACAAAAGACCCTCACGTTTGACAACTCGCAATAGATTTCGTCCCTTGACTTAACGACCGTTAACTTTTTTCTGTTAAATCCAATTAAAAGAAGGGTATTTTAGTCATTTTACTTGTTTTTTTAATTTTCTTGTTGTTACCTTAAATAATCAAACTTTAGGACCAATGATGTAATACTCTAATATATATATATATATATATATATATATATATATATATATATATATATACACCCAAGGACCAAAATGTCAGGCCAAAACCGGCGATTCCTCCGGTGATACCTCCGGCGACACCTCTAGCGACACTAGGCATGGCAACGGGGCGGGTATGGGGCGGGGTTCCCCATCCCCAGTTTTTGACAACGACCCCCGGCTCCGGCCTCGGCCCCGGGCGGGTATGGGGATTCCAATCCCGTCCCCGGTCAACTTTTGGTCAAGACCCGGTCAAAGACCCGTCCGCGGTTTGTACCCGGTTCCCCGACCCGCTTGTTTTTTTGTCTTTTTAACAGCTATTTTGCTGCCGTTTTTGTTGCTAATTCTGATAGATAACTAAAATCAAATTTATAAACTCAGATCAGAAACTAGAAAACTAAAAGCATAAAAACCTAAACATGGATTAACTTACCAGGCGAGAGTGGCCGGAGGTGGAGGTGGAGGCGGAGGTCGACTGGTCGAGTCGCCGGCGACGGTGGAGGCGGAGGTCGGAGGGGTGAGGACGTGAGTCGTGAGGTAGGGTTTGAGGGTTTCCTTTCTTTGAGACTTTCTTTGACTGACTAGTGACTAAGCTTTACTCTTTTCAGCCCACGTGAGACGACAGAGTCATTACTCATTAAACACAATTTTTTTTTAAATATAGTATATATAATATATTTAATAAATATATAAAATAAATAATTTTAATTATATAATATAGACCAGGTCCGGGGCGGGTCGGGGGATGGTCATCCCGGCCCCGGCCCCGACCCCGGTTTTCTAATAGCGGGTTTCCCCGGCCCTGGTACCCGGTTTGGCAGGGAATCCCCAGCCCCGGTCGGGTCGGGTGGACCGGGTCGGGCCAAATTGCCATCCCTAAGCGACACCTCTGGTGATACCTCCGGCGACACCTTCGAATCTCTTTGTCTCTTTTCTCTGTATCTCGATCTCTCTGTATCTCTTCTCTTCTCTGTCTCTCGATCTCTCTTTCTCTGTCCCTCAAATCTCTCTATCTCTCGATCTCTCAGTTTCTCAAGGGGTTTGGAGAGGGTGAAGGTAATGGGGTTTGGAGTGGGTGAAGGAGGGGTGGAAGACGGTGGCAGTGGTAGGTGTGTGGAAGGGATTTGGTCCCTGTGTGTTTTTTGGCTGGAGATTTGGTCCTGTGTATTTTTTGGCCAGAGATTTGGTATATGTGTGCTTTTTAGCCGGAGATTTGCCGGTACAAAGCCTCTATCACCTCATCCACTAGATATGGGCCTCGATGAAAACCATGAGGATGGTGGATGGAGAGGGAAATCAAACGAGCACCACCGTTGGATGTCTGCAAGCACAGAGTTATCGTCTTCAAAATTCAGCGAGCACCACTAGCAGATCCAGATGTGAGCACCTGCACTACCAAACATACCTCTTTCTCCTCCCTTTCATGGCAACTCCACCTGAGATAGGAAGATCGAGAAGAGATAAAAAGATCGAGAATAGACAGAGAGATCGAGAAGAGAGACTCAGATAGAAAGATCGAGAAGAGACAGAGAGATGGAAAGTTTGAACAAAGATACAGAAAGATCGAGATACAAATCCTTAAACCCATATCTAGACACAGATCCTTCGTGTGTGTTTTTCTAGGTAGTCGGAGAAAATTTCTCATCGAAGAAAATGATCGGACTACAGTGGTGAGGTCTGATTCATGGCCAGAGAGATTTTTGATCAAGTGGGACAGATTAGAGTATTACATAATTGGTCCTAAAGTTTATTTTTTAAGGTAAAAACAAGAAGATTAAAAAAAACAAGTAAAATGACTAAAATACCCTTCATTTAATTGGATTTAACAGAAAAAATTAACGGTCGTTAAGTCAAGGGACGAAATATGTTTCGAGTTATCAAACGTAAGGGTCTTTTGTGCAAAAATGAACTTTAGGGACGAAAATCGTTGAAATCAATAAACGTTAGGGACCAAAAGTGAACTTTACTCTTTATTTTATGAGTAAATTACCTGGTTTACACTTTCCACCCATAGTTGTCCCAAAATCAAAATAATTACGCGAATGGGACCTCTGGTACGCATTTTCGTTACTTTTTGGTCTCTCCCTCTAACGAAATCATTAGAAATTCGTTAACTCAGTTAAGTAAGAGGGTATTTTGGTCTTTTTACATATTTTTTTTTGTCTTTTTCCTATTATAAATTTTCATCTTCTCTAAATAACAAGATGAACATGAACATGAACAAACCCTAAAATTTAAATTAAAAATCCCAAAATCAAGATGAAATCAAACTCAAGATCAAACATTAATGTTAAGAACATTTAAACTTACAACTTTAAGAAGATCAATGAACTCCAAGAAAAGAATATACAAATTTATTAAACTAAATTGTTATACAATCATGTAAATCAAAACCCCTAAATCTAAAACAAAAACCTTATTCTAACAAATAGATTCCACATTAGTATCAATGAAAAAAAAGCAAAAACTTGAACATCAATAGGTCCACATCGACGGTTTTAGAGGGTGTTTGGATGTGTGTTTTAAAAGTGTTTATTGACTTATTGGCTTTTCAAGAAGTCAATAAGTTAAAATTAGTGTTTGGCAAACTCAAAAGCACTTTTGAAACTCCATTTCCAAAAGCTTGAAAACGTGGTTTTTGAGAAGTAACAAGTTCTTACTTTTTGATTGGAAAATAGTTTTTTGATACCAAAATTACAAAAATAACCTCAATAACCTAACCTCATGATCGTTCTCCTCTCTATCTGATATCTGCGCCTCCATCTCTATCTGATCATCATCCACAGCTCTGCACCTCCATCTCTCATCAATCTCGATCTGCAGCTCCATCGTCGCCACCCTCCATCGTCGCCACCCTCCATCCTGAACTCAAATTGATTACATCCAAAGACCGACCAAGCAAACGAAAACAGGTTTCGAGTTCAATATGTTTTCAAGCAGCATGTTATGTTCGATTTCACATTTGAATACGACTTGAGGAGCAAATTTCGAGTTCTATTTCAGGGTTGATTTGGATTTCAATTTCAAGTTGATTACTGATTTTGATTTCGATTTGAGGAGTAGACGAGTTCGATTTCAAGGTTGATTTCGATTTCAGGGTTGATTACTCTCAAACCCAACAATAGGCAAACTGTGATTCGATTTTGATTTCGATTTGAGGAGCAGACGAGTTTAGTTTCAGTGTTATTTTAATTTGGATTTCAGGGTTGATTACTCTCAGACCCAACAGCAGGTAAACTTTGATTCAATTTTGATTTCCATTCAATTTTGATTTCCAGTTGAGGAGTAGATTTCGAGTTCGAGTTCATAGTCAATATGTAGGCATGTCCTTTTTGGTCATTTTACATGTATAAGCTAAGGCAAACACTTTTTAAAAAATAATTTATTGACTTGTTGCCTTTTCCTACCACAAAAGCTAATCCAAACACTTTTTTAAAAACTCCTTTTCCAAAAGCAATAAGTCAATAAGCACTTTTGGCCAAAAACACTTTTAGATCGGGTCCATATCGTAGGATTCCAGATCTGGTCATCTTTGATTCTAGATCCGATCATCCGACCAACTGCAGCCACCCCACCACCATTGCAGCTTCGTCCGGCAACGGGCAACCCCACTGGCAACTTCCTCCGGCCACAAAGGAAACCATAAATCAAACCCAAAAATGAAACTGAAATATCAACCAAACCATAAAACTAAATAAAATCCCACTTTTCAACTTCAAGAAGAAAAAAATCTTCATATAAACCCCAAAATAGAACCCTAAAATTAAGTTTGGATCATTTAAATCAAAATCTAAAAACTCAAAATTTAAGTCCTAAAACCAAAACCAACAAATCGAACGCAAGAAATCTAGAATAGATCTAGAGGTGGTTCAAACTTAAAATCGAAACCAACAAATTGAACCAAGAAGATCGACGATGGGGTGGGAAGTTAAAGGAGAGTAGATATGCTCGCCAACCATCTGAAATCGAAACCGTTTGAGACATTGGGGGAGAAATCGAACTTCTGAAATCGTATCATATTTATTTGTTGTTTTTCTTCCTGTTGTATGAAATCGAATTAGAAGCAGATCTGCTTATGGTCGCCAAAAGAAGAATAGGGGATTCAACGGATTTTCCTCCCCATGCTTCATCCTTGTGATTTATCTCCATCGATCCTTATAACTCCATCTATCTCCATTGATCTCTGAATGTGATTTATCTCCGTCACATGCTTCATCACTGTGATTTATCTCCACAGATCCCTGTGATTTTTCATTAGATGTTTTATCTTAATATTAAAAAAATGTTTTTATTTTTTGGTAAAGAGGGAAAAGTAAAAGGACGAAATTGCCCCTCATGCTTCATTTAACGGGAGGAGTTAACAGTTTGTTGGTGAGAGGGACCAAAAAGTAGCGAAAATGCGTACCAGAGGTCCCATTCGCGTAATTGTTTTGATTTTGGGACTACTACGGGTGGAAAGTGTAAACTGTAAACCAGAGGGACCAAACAGATAATTTACTCTTATTTTATTTATATAATATAGAATAAATTACCTGTTTGGTCCCTTTGGTTTACACTTTTCACCCATAGTAGTCCCAAAATCAAAATAATTACACGAATGGGACTTCTGGTACGCATTTTCGCTACTTTTTGGTCCCTCCCTTTAACAAACTCAGTTAACTCTGTTAACTCAAAAGGGTATTTTGGTCATTTCTCACTATTTTGTCTTTTTCTCACTTCATCCTCCCAAACCATTCTCTCTCTCTCTCTCTAACCCACACCTGCAACTTATATATATATATATATATAGGGGTAGTTTCATTTGCAAATCACCCTAATTTTGCAAACCGTGCAAACCATCGATTTCATTGGATAAGTTAATGAAACTGTTTAATTTGATGAAACTATTTCATATCAATCTTTTCTTGATGAAATTCTTTCATATACTTGTGTTTTTTATGTAAAAATGAAAAAGTTTTATCGGACTTGAGAAAATACATGAAACATAGGAAAAATACATGAAACTACATAAAAAACACAAATATATGAAACAATCTCATCAAGAAAAGAATTATATTAAACAAGTTCATCAAATTAAACAACTTCATGAACCAATTTCATTAACTTAACCAATGAAATTGATGGCTTGCACGGTTTGCAAAATTAAAGTGGTTTGTATTTGATCTCTCCCCTATATATATATATATATATATATATATATATATATAAATATAACATACCCATTTCTCTGATCATCAACATTCACCCCAATCATTTTATGAAATCACGGCCTTTACATTTTACATTTGATCGATTGAGTTGACTCAGTGAAGGAACTCAGTCTTTGTTGTGCGCTTTCAACTCAGCAATGGAGGATGATAGAAGGAGCTCCATGATTTCAACCAATCACCAACTCTGTCGTCGCTACTTCTGCTTAGGTTGTCTTTTTTTCCCTTTCGTTTCATGTCATGTGGGTTTTCTTGCATATTTTGTGTTCACTAAATCGATTTCTAGAATCAAAGATTTCGTTTTGAAATCTATGCGGCCAATTCGAGCAGAAATGCAAAGTGGGTCTCAAAGTTAAGTATTTTATACTTGCCTAAAAATGGACAAATAAACACATTATCAAAAGTGGAAGCTGGCATTAGGTTCATCTGTAAAAAATGACCCTTCTCAGTGATCATTAATTTGAACTTTGACATAACACCTCATTTAGGCATTTTATCAAACACCTCATGTGCATATGTTGAATTGTCCAGTAAAATTTTCTTCCTCTATTTCTACATGACCATCGATCTAAACAGAAACCAAAGCCCATGGAAATCAGATTACAAATATGTTGGAGAAAACAATAAAGAGATAAAACAACTCCCGTTGTTGAAACCAGTGGCTTAAACGACCAAAAAAGAAGCAACCGTAGAATGAGTAAAAAAAAGTTGTATGAGGATGGTGATGTTGGTCCCAGCTATTGAGTAGCAATGGTAACAAGTATTGTAGAAGGGGGGGGGGGGGGGTTGAATACAATACACAAAATTTTTCACTTAATTTAATTCTTTATAATCAAGAATTACACACAAAAAACAAAATATTGTTGCGGAACAGAACAAATAAAGTATGTTCAAACAATCTAACACAAAGTCACACAGAGAATAAGAACAATTGTAAAACACTTAGTAAAAACAATGAACTTTAAGAGAGAATAGAAAATGCCTGCACTTGTGAGTCTCGAGGATTTGTAAACTGGTAATTTGCAAGGTTGAAGACGATCTCTTTATATAGTGTCTCATGCATTAAATGCATGGACACTTGTCAAGCACGGGTAGGAAGGCAGGTCTTCTGAAAAGTACTGAGATGTACCTTTTAACTTGAAGCGTTGACGTGCAGCGTGTTGAAGTTGATCTTTCTTGAAAGAGATAATAAAGCCAAACAACCTTTTTCTGATCTTCGGATGATGTCTCCATCAGTGCAAGATATCACAAATATATTTTGCAGATAAAGTACAATACCTGCCGAAGACTTCTTTGCCGAAGACGCTTCAAGTGATCCTTGCTGAAGATGTCTTCAAGTATCCTTGCCTAGGATGTCTTCAAGTATCTTGACTAAGATGTCTTCAAGTATCTTGCCGAAGGTGTCTTCAAGTATCTTGCCTAAGATGTCTTCAAGTATCTTGCCTAAGACTTCCCAAAGATGTCTTCAAGTAGTGTTTGGCCGAAGACTTAGGACGTCTTCAAGTAGCAACTTAACCTTTGGCTGAGAAGCCCATCTTCAATCCGCTTTGAAGATACACTTCTTCTTTGTTTATTCGGTTGATCTTTGACTTCACCGAACATTTTGTGTTACATAATTAAGCTGCTTGTAAAGAACCTAAAAACTATTCTAAGTATGAAATATGTAAAAATAAAAGACTGGAGGTCATCTTCAAATCCTAAGTGACCCAACAATCTCCCCCTATTTGAAGATGACATCCATACTTAGAAACTGAAGAGTAAATACTGAATAATTCATTTTGACCCTTGTTTATTCTTTTTGGGTTCTTTTCAGATAGTCCATTCTTTTTGTTCTTTTTGGATTTTTTTAATTGTATCCGACATTTACAAGTAAAATGAAATAAAAAGGTATACCTGTACAAACTAATAAAAGAATAAAGAATGAAGAGTAGACAATATGAACAAACAAAATGTACTTGCATTTTTGGAGGGGCGATATGAAACTTGTGTCTGGCTTGAGGATTCTTCATTTTGATTAGCACCCGTTGATGTGTTGGAGAACTTTATCTTTCAGGCACTGTTGCTTTTCTTCAAATGTTCCAAATCTTCAAGCCATTCACTTACTCCAAAAGATTCCAACCAAATGAGTCTGTGGTTTTAGATAGGAGACAAACCCATTATGGTGGCAATCTTTTAGGGAGGGTTGAGTTTGAGTGAATCAGCTTCAGGATGTTTCTGCCCATCTCTTGCATTTTCTTTCTTCCTCTTGGCATCTTCAGCTCTTCCTGTTCAGCATCATCATCCTTTGTCTTTGTTTCCTCCCCCTCAGTTAGATCAGCCGGTCTTTGTGTTCCCCCCCTTCAGTTTGATCTGCCGGACTGATGTGCTCCCCCTTGACCGGTCCGCCGATTTCCAAATTTTTTTGAGTTGGACGCTGGATATGAGTACCGAGGGTTGATGTTGCTCCCCCTCAGATGAATTCTCCCCCTCAGCGGCCGACGTAGGAAAAAACCAAGAAATGTGGAAAAATCGGCCATAAGACTACAAGTTTTTTTTTGAAGAGTATGGTCGGCAAGAGAAGTTGTTTTTTTGGTTGTAAATGAAGTCGGCAACCGATATATATATAATTTTTTTTGGAAGAAGTTGGCAATGATCTTGGGAAGATTGTGGAAAGAATCTTCGGAAGATTGTGAAAAGGATTTATCTTGAAAAGATTTGTGGAAGGGATCTTCAGAAGAAGATTTGTGGTAAGCACCTTATGATCTTCAAGTCATCTTCAAGGCTGAGGATGACAATATTCAAGCTTCACACATAGTCATGAAGGGAGGGATCTTCAAATCCAGGATGTTGTGCTAAAGGAAGAGAAGGTTAAGGTTGAGAGGCAGAAGAAAATCTTCAGGGAAGAGGGCAAATTGGTAGGAGTGGAGGAGAAGGGAATATTTGGTGAGTGTGAATATTTATAGTAGGATGGAGGAGAAAGGTAGGGTGAGAGGAATAGTTAGGCAGAATTGGTAGGCAAGGAGTGGAATAGTTAGGCAGAATTGGTAGGCAAATTGGTAGGCAAGAATTGGTAGGCAAGTTGGTAGGCAAGTTGGTAGGCAAGAATTGGTAGGCAAGAATTGGTAGGCAAATTGGTAGGCAATTTTTTTAAGAGCTTTACATAAAGTCAGGATGAAAGGGATCATCAAATCCAGAAGGTTGTGCAGAAGGATAAACTTAGGAAATGAGGGTGAGAGGTAAGGTAAAAAGGTGAGAGGGTTAGAGTGTATAGTTAAGAAGGGTAGTGATAAGGGTTGACAGAATTTGAGGTATTTATAAATGTTTGTGAGGGTGAGGGGGATTGAACTAACAAGTAATAATGGGAAGGGTGTTTAAAAAAATGGAGGTAAAGTGTTTGTTGGGTATAGGAAAGTGGGAAAAGTTAATAGGAAAGAGAGAGAGGTGAGAGAGAGATAATTCTAACCTTGGAAATTTGAGAAGAGATGATGTAGAATTTTGGATCGACCGCAAGAAATTTCGGCTGGAGATGATCTTCAGCGGCAAGGGGAGAGGCGTCGGCAGGTGGGCTGATCGGATGAAATGGAACGGAGATGCAGGTGTTGGTCGACTGTGTGCTTCTCGGTAGCTAAGGAGATCGGCAACCAAAGGGTGTCGGCAGCAGTGTAGATCGACAGGAGGTGATCCGATGGTGTCGGCATCAAAGGCCCCGTCGGCAGCAGCCGAAAGGGGGTGTTCGGTGGCTAGGAGAGCCGGCATCAATCTTCGGCGGTTAGGAGCATCCTATAGTGTATCGGCGATGGGAAGCGGTTGGCAGGATGGGGTGCAACCGAATTGGTTGTTTGGGTTGTCTCGGCGGCGCCGATATGACGGAATAGTGAGGGTGATCGGCCGAAATATGAGGGAAGTGGTGAGGGATGTATTGAGGGTGTGTTGTTTGCCGAAAATATATAGAGGAGAAAAAGAAAATAGAGTAAGTTTGTAGAGGGTAAGGGAAGGAAATTAGGATGTGTTTATTTGGTGTAGGTTAGATTCTAGGGTGTGTTTGTTTGAATGCAAAAAAAAGGGTGAGGATTAAAAGTAAAGACCACTTTGGTAGAGTACCTGTCATTTCTGTGAAGAGGAGGACAAGCACTTAGCTGATACAAGAGCAGTTGAGAGGGTGTGACCTTCTGGGTCATCCATGTCATTTATCTTGGCCATCACACATTTGAAGTGTCCTTCTCGCTTTCAGATGTGGGTTCATCTTCCAATTCATGAGTTTCAGCAGGCAGACCCTTTCCCTTTCTGACTAGCCTTTCGTTTCTTTCTTTTTCTCTCTTGTATTTTTCTTTGTATCTTTCAGCCCGGTCAGGGTTTACAAAAGAGAGAGGTTGGTTGAATTTTTGGGAATGGGAGAGATTGATAGAATCATATTTGGATCTTCCCGGTTTTGAGGAAAATCGGCCTAAGGAAGAAGTTCTGGGTTTTTCAAAACGTTTACTTCTGCACTCAGAGGAAAATGACCATTTTTACCACAGTTAAAACATTCCTCATTAGATTTGTTCGAAGAAGAGTGTTTGGAGAGAGAAGAGGATGGTTTTCGACTAAACTTAGATTTTCCAAAAGAAAAGTGAGATTTGGATTTAGAATACCCATCCATCCTGGCCATTTCATCTGATAATTTATCAACTGAAGTTTCCTCACATTCAACATCAGCGTCACTAAGATATGCCTCTGAATGGTCATTGGGATCTTCTTGAGTATTATGGTCAGAGTCAGATGGATAGGTGATTCTTGGAATACACATAGTTCTTTTGGAAGAGTCACTTAAGAGAGCTAGGGAAGAGCTTTTTATATCTGTGATGACAGACTTCCTTTACAGCTTAGTCTGCTCATAGTTGAAGAGAGTTCCATAAAGAACAGTGAGAGGCATATGATCAAGATCCTTGGTTGTCTTTATATAAGTACATATGTTTTCCCAAAAATCAGGAAGACATTCCATAAACTTGTACAAGACTTCCTCATTGTCATAAATGCGACCCAACAATTTAAGATCATTAAGAAGACTGTTAAAGCGGTTATAGTAGTCTGAAAGAGATTCTCCTTTATCATAAAAGAAGAGTTCATATTTTCTAACAAGAGAAATCTTTCTGCTCTTTTTCACTTCAGACGTACCTTCATAAAGAACACACAGAGTGGACCACATTTCCTTAGCAGTAGAAAGTTTACAAGAGAATGATAAACCTCATCAGACAGAGAGAGGGCAATGATGGCTCTGACTTTAGTGTCAAGAGCTACAAGATGTTTATCTTCATCATTGTACTTACTGGGGTCCTTTACAATCTATCTCCCAGTAGCATAACAGGTGTTCGTTCTTCCTCATCTTTATTTTTGGCATTATAACGATCCCAAACTCTAGGGACAAGAGGTCCTTCATGGAGTATGGTGGTATATCTGCTGTCAACTCCTTCTAGGAATAACATCATACGACTTTTCCACAAAGAGAAGTTATTAGGGTTAAACTTTGGTGGTTTGGCTATGGAGCCATTGTCGTATGATCCAGCATTAGAGTTTTGAGAAAAAACATTGTTTAAGGAAGAAGATGAGGCCATTGCAGATCAAGTTTATTAGATTAAACTGACATGCTCTGATACCAAGTATTGTAGAAGGGGGGGGGGGGTTGAATACAATACACAAAAAATTCACTTAATTTAATTCTTTATTGATGTAAAATCAAGAATTACACACAGAAAACAAAATATTGTTGCGGAACAGAACATATAAAATTTGTTCATACAATCTAACACAAAGTCACACAGAGAATAAGAACAATTGTAAAACACTTAGTAAAAACAATGAACTTTAAGAGAGAAGAGAAAATGCCAGCACTTGTGAGTCTTGAGGATTTGTAAACTGGTAATTTGCAAGGTTGAAGACGATCTCTTTATATAGTGCCTCATGCATTAAATGCATGGACACTTGTCAAGCAGGGGTAGGAAGGCAGGTCTTCTGAAAAGTACCGAGATGTACCTTTTGTCTTGAAGCGTTGACGTGCAGCGTGTTGAAGTTGATCTTTCTTGAAAGAGATAAGAAAGCCAAACAACCTTTTTCTGATATTCGGATGATGTCTCCATCAGTGCAAGATATCACAAATATATTTTGCAGATAAAGTACAATACCTGCCGAAGACTTCTTTGCCGAAGATGTCTTCAAGTGATCCTTGCTGAAGATGTCTTCAAGTATCCTTGCCTAGGATGTCTTCAAGTATCTTGTCTAAGATGTCTTCAAGTATCTTGCCGAAGGTGTCTTCAAGTATCTTGCCTAAGATGTCTTCAAGTATCTTGCCTAAGACTTCCCAAAGATGTCTTAAAGTAGTGTTTGGTCGAAGACTTAGGATGTCATCAAGTAGCAACTTAACCTTTGGCTGAGAAGCCCATCTTCAATCCGCTTTAAAGATACACTTCTTCTTTGTTTCTTCGGTTGATCTTTGACTTCACCGAACATTTTTTTTTACATAATTAAGCTGTAGGGCAATATTTGGTTGAATAGAAGTTCAAGGTCTATTTTGTTATTTAATCATTCTTGAGCCTTGTTAGTGAACGGGCCGTGGGCTTGTTACCACGGGCCCAACATATAAATAGTTTTGTTTAGCCTTTGTTTTAGGCCAGTTGTCATTTTACTTTCTCAAAACTTATTGTAAACTCTCTACATTATTGAAAGTGAATTGGATGACTAGTTGAAATCATAACACCTGTTCTTATCTATTGATTTCTTTATTGTTCATTGCACGGATCTGAGACTCACAATTGGTATCAGAGTAGACGGACGAAACGATTCAAAGTGATTCTTGAATTCTGGTAAGTTTACTATTCAAAATTTTTAGTCGACTGTGTTCTTGACACTTGAAATTCATATTTTGATTTACTCAAAATTGATCGTTTTCGTTGATTGCATACTGTTAGCATCATTCTTATTAGCGATTCTGCACTTTTTCGCAATCTAATTCGATCATCTTAGTGGTTTTCAAGCAAAATTAAGTTCATAAGTTTTTTGTTGTGTTCTTGCAAAAATTCGATTTTTACCATAAAAAACCTATTGTTTTGCTTCAAAATCGATTTGGGTATTGTTATTTTTGTGTTTGGTCGAGTTCCTAATCTTTCAGGAACGATTTTGAGCAACCCTAATCGATTTCCAATCGACATGGAAACCACAGCCGCAGTTACCGGATACCACAACCGTGGTTACCGGGTTCATTCGCTAGTTACCGGGTAAGTTCTTATTTCTCAATTGTTACCGGGTAACTCCAAGTTACCGGGTAACTATCTCTTACCGGATATTAGTCACACCTACCGGGCATCACTCTCGGTAAATCCCAGATACCGGTAAGTCTTAGCATTCGGTAAGCTCCTTTTTCATTCGGTAAATTCCATCACCCGGTAAGAAGCTATTTGGTTTATTTTGTTATCGATAACTTTCATTTTACTTGTTTCATCCGGTAACTTCCTTCTCACCCGGTAAGATCGTTCATCCGGTAAGCCTCATCATCCGGTAAGTTTTCGAGCAGGTAAGTTTTTTTTCTTTGCTCAGTTTTTATCTATCCGGTATCTTGTATCACCCGGTAACCTCTGTTACCCGGTAACTCAAGATCATCCGGTAACCTATTGCAAAGTTACCTGTGTTTCATAATCTGATCCGGACACATCCAGATCAGATAGCTTTCATCCGGATTCCTATCCGGTAAGCTCTGTTTGGTCATTTCTTACCTGTTTCTAGTATAATCCACTCTTAGAACCTGCGTTAGGACTTCACTCTTAGTGCCTTGCGTTAGGTTATCACTTTGAATCAAACAAATCGTCCGACGATCAATCAAGTGCAACTGAAGATGTCTTCGTGCGACGCTCTTGCTATTGGCACCGACTCCAAACCACCTTGTCTCTACCAAGGTGAGTACAGCAAGTGGCGTGACAGATTCATAATCTTCATTGAGTCGAAGGATAACTTCGAGTACATTTGGCGAGCTTTAGAAGATGGGCCAATTCCTGAACCGACGAAGACTATACCAGCAACTGCAAACGCTCAAGCTCGTGTCGAGAAAAAGACGGTCTCCGAGATGGCTGATGACGAAAGAGGCATGATTGAGGGAGAAAAGCATGCTAAAAGGTACCTTGTTCAAGCTCTACCAAATACGATCTATACTGCCATCGACAACTACAAAAAGACAGCTAAGGGCATGTGGGATCAGGTGGAGAAGATGATGCGCGAGAGCGAAGTCGGGAATCAATTAAAGATCAACAACTCCATAACCAAGTTCGATGGGTTTAAGCAGCGCACCGGCGAATCTCTCTCGCAAACCTATGAACGCTTCTGTCTTCTTCTCAATGAGCTTCACAAGAACCAGATCACTCGGTCTAACACGGAGAATGCTCTGAAGTTTCTCAACAACCTCCTGCCTGAGTGGAAAGTATTCGCATCCCACGTCAAGCACAACCACTTAATGGAGAAAGTCGGCATCCATGAGCTGTATGAGATGCTTTTTCAAGACGAAGATGAAGTAATGGAAATTCTGAACGAGAAGAAGGCTGCATCCAAGCCAACTGCTGATCCTCTAGCACTCATGTCTTCCAAACGAGGGAAATCTTCTGGCCGTCACTCCAAACGTGCCCAAAAGCAAAGCGAGTCTGAGTCAGAACCTGAAGAAAAAGAAGGCAGTGATTCTGATTCTGAAGTAGCTGCCATTAAGAAAGCAATGGCCCTGCTCTCCAAATCCTTCCAACAAAAGTTCTATAAGAAGCCGACGTCTAATAATCAGCGCTACTCCACCTCCTCCAACAATCGCCATGATTATCAAGACAAATATGAAGGAAAGAAGAAAGTTGATGAGTCCAACCAGTCGGACAAGAAGGAGAAGACAGAGAAAGATGACCGCAAGTCTGACTCAAAGAAGAAAGATGAACTTGTGACATGCTATAACTGCGGGAAGCTTGGTCATTTTGCGAAAGACTGTAGAAGGCCTGTTGTAAAGAATGCTCACTACTACATGGAGAAGCTCGCATTGGCAGAGCAGAAGGAAGCTGTAGCAGCTCTATTTATGGAAGACGACTACTGGTTGGGTCGTTCTGATGATGAAAGCGAATCTGATGGTGCTGTTGCTTTCATGGGATACCACTCTCCTGCCGATGAAGAAAAGGCAAAGACAAGTCAGGTATGTGAATCTAACCAACAAGATTTCTTTAATCAAATGCAATCACTTGCTGAACGGGTAGATTCCTTCAATGCCACATCTGATGAACAACTGCTTGAGATTAGATCACTATCTGAAAAGCTAGATGTTCAAAAGAGCATAACTGAGAAATATAAGTCTGAAAATGCTAATTTAAAAGAAAAATGCAAAAATCTTTCAATAGCACCTAAGGACTTAAGGGCCCAGACATCTGAACTTCAAACACAGCTTGATCGGTGTATGAATGAGAAAGAAGAAATTATTTATCAATGTTCTGCTCTTCAAATTCAGCACAAGGAGTTTGTTAACAAAATCACCGATCTTGAAACAAAACTCCACAAAAGAGGTCAAACTGATCAGACCATTCATATGAATAAACCCAAAGAGTTCACGTATTTTAACAAAGAATGGGGAATCGGATACGATAACCCACACTACTTGAAAAGGGGTATATTCATTAGACCTACACTGTATGATTTTGGATGTCTTGGATTAGATAAAAAATACCCGGAATATGCGATAAAATGGACTGGTCCTCTTGAACCTGAAAAGGAAGAGGAAACTGAGGAATACAAGCGCACACACACGTCTAAAATGCAACTTCCATTTTGTTATGAACCTTTGAATTACTCTTATAAGAAGAACAAAAAGAAGTACCTCTCGAATGACTACTTTAATTGCTATAAGGTTGTAATGTCCAAGGATTCCTCCAAGAAGGATGAGGTCCAAGCAACCGAAACCAAGACTGAGACGGATGAGTTCAAACTCTATGTTCCCCCTCTCATCTTTGAAGCAAAGATAGTCGAGTTGGAGGAGTCACTCGAGAAAGAAAGGTCGAATTTTCAAAAGGAAAAGCAAGCGCTAATCAAGGAACTTGATAATCTAAAATCGGTCAAAACCGAAGCTGTGTCTGATGAAGGACAGGAAATCCTTCTGTGTGAAATCAATAAGCTCACATCAAAACTGGCTGCCTTGGAAACAGATGCGATGACTGAGCATACAAGAAATCGTCAACTCCAAGAGCAGGTTGACCAACTCCAAACTGAAAAGCAGATTTCACCCGAACCTTCCTCAAGCTCATCTGATACGTCTTCGTGTAAAGCTTTCATAGGCAAACTTTCTTCTACACAAGACGGTAAAGATTCTCAAGACAAGAGTGTTTTAAGGAATTTAAACTCTGATTTTTTCCTAGCTTCCGCACCAAATTCCTCAAAGCACACTGACACTAAGTGTTCCTCGCCTTCCTAGACCGATCCAAGTCCTGTAATTCCGGATGTCGATTTTTCTGAATTCATGAACTCCAAAGGAAATTCTGATGAAGAGTTTGAGTCGTTCTCCTTCGACAAACCTCTTCCAAATCATGCTGATTTTCTGTCGCCAGTAGTTAATCGACCGGTCAATTTTCTAAAGGGTGATTGTTCAAAAACAAAGACCCCAGCTGTGATTAAGAATTCCAAAACTAAGCCTGTTTCTCAAAAACAATCACAGCCGAGGAAAAAGACCGAGCGATTGCCTACCAAAAATCCTGCTTCCTCAAAAGTCATTGACCATGCTGTCCATGTTGTTTCAGATAAAACCGGTCGCGCTAAACAAGAAAAACCAAAGTGGCTAGCTAAGGAACATGTCGAGGATGTTGCATCAAAGTCATTTAATACAGTTTTTTATCCTAGAATGAACAAAAATGATTGTGCTTGGAATCATAGGAATGATTTTGTTAAACACGATGTTAATTTTCCAATTACACTTTATTCCATTCAGCAGTTGATTCAATTATCGCATGATTGTTTGTGTTTTTTTTTGGAAAAAGGGACGGATCCCCTTGGAAAAATTTATTCAAAATAAAAAACGAGGACTACAATACTAAAAGAAAACAATCCTCCTAACAAAATGCCTACCGAGGAAATGTTTAGGAAATTCTCTAAGTAAAGGCCTATTTCTAAAACCAATACTAGTATTAGAAGCCCAATTACAATAATAACTCATGACCACAAAAATAACTTTGGGCTTAACAGAAATAAAGGAGCCCATGATGTAGTCCTCAAAAGGCATATGAAAATACTCACTTCGGCCCAAGTCTTCAATATCAAAACTGGCCCAAGCCCCAAACTCAGTCGAATCTTTAATTCTTCTTTCACTCCAATGAGGCTCGGCCCAAACAGAAAATATGATCACACACATTTTATGGACCATAATCTTTAAAAGGCAGCCCAAGATAAATCTTAGAATGGCCCAACACACCAATTCACCCATGTTCCTTCTATCAGCCCAATCTCCTTCATTTCTTTTATATATCTGGCCCATCATGTTCATGATTCCCAACGCCCAAATAAAACCAGCCTTTATGTCCCTGTTGTGGCCCAGCTGAAAAAAATCCTTTCTTTTGAAACCCAATTCCTATCCACCATTCCAAATACGATCACTTTGCTCCACTCTTTTATTAACCAGTTACAACAAACAGAGTACCCATGATTATCTTTCATCTCCATGCTCCAAGACTGCCATTGACGACTTTTATAACTGAATATCATAAATATAATCGACCAACCAACTATCAATGTTTTCCTTCTATTCAAAATTCCAAAATTGGTTCTGGACTGTCCCTTTTTTTCTTTTCCAGTATTGATTTTCAACAATTAACCACCACAGAACCAGATTCTTTCTGTTTATACTTTCCATAAAACCAATTTGGCCATAGCCCATTGGTGTACACCAATTCATATCAATCCATGTAAAATTGAAAAAATGAGAAATGGCCGAAGGCCAAATTTCAAGACCAAGAAGAGAATAAGAAGCAAAATGTTGAAAATCTATAGTAGATTTCAACAGATAGAAGAAAGGGTCAAGGATGAAAAAGGAAAGGGCAAAAGAAACCATATCATTCAGAGCCCATATAACCACCTTATCACTCCAAAATCTAATAAAGATTATATCATCAAAGAGACCAAATGAAAAGGGGAAGAAGCAACCATTGAGCCACAAGGACTGGACCCAATAAAAAGACAACCTTATAACTTCCCAATTCCAAGTGGAATAAAAATGACGTGCATCCCTTAAAATTACAGAATACTCCATAAAGATGCACATCAGTGATCAACCACCAATGCATCATCTTGCCAAAAAAGTATGGAGCAGGAGTACTCAAAAAAATAGGATCGGTGATCAACCATTTCTTTGAGACTCCAAAATTAGACCAAAAGAAGGGGGGGGGGGGGGGGACAAAGACTCACAGACCCAATGAAAGCAAAGGCAATGCACATCCCATATCCTCACAAAAATAAGAAGATTACCAGAGTTGAAGAAAGAAGGCTGGCCAAGCATAATCCACCAAAAGTTTTCCCATGGGCTTGACAGAGCATAATCCTTCCAAGACTTGACTTTAAAAAACCATAACAAACCACTTTCCATCCAGTTCTCTCTCCTGCATATCTTTAGAAAGGCCACGTAAGAACTCCACATGCTCTCTTCTATCAACGTATCTATATCCCCATCATGTGCAGCAAAATATTCTTCCAGTATAGTCATCTGGGCCATAAGCTTTTGATTCTTCAAAATCCAAGAAATGGATTTATTTTCCAATAAGATTTCCTGAAGATGGACACACCTGCATAAAAACCAGTTAGTGAAAAAATTATTTCCCATATCCCCCCAATATTTCCCACCCCATGGATTCTCATTTGCATGGCAGAAAAACTCTCTAATGCCTTTAACTTCCCAAAGAACATCCCATATCCCTATATCCATCTTTTCTCCCATATCAGCCTTCTTGTTATCTTCCTTATCTCTTTCCTTCATCATTAGAATTAATCTTGTTACTCCAATTCTTAATGACTTGCTCAACATTCACTTCTCTTTTAAAGACAACCCCATCCATTTTTAATCTGATTGTTTCCAAAATAACAGAACACAGGCCCTTAGCATCCCTTTCTTTCCCTTGAAAAGTTCTATAGTTTCTTTCTTGCCATATATAGTAGATAACAGCCCCAAAAATCCACCTTTTTACCAAACTCATACATGAATTATTACTTGGTATTGACACCAATTTCTCCATGAAAATATTCCAACCATCCACAGCTGTAGGCAGATCATCCACAAATCTATCCATCCCAACTTTCTCCAGCATTTTCCTCCAAACTTCTCTTGAGAATTCAAAATCAATGAAAAGACGCGAATGGGTTTCATTTATCTCTTTGCACAGGGAACATATTCTATTCACCTCCAAACCCCAACTAGAAAGCATATCCATGGTTCTTAATCTTTTGTTTATAGCCAACCAAAAAATAAATGCATGCCTAGGCACATTCTGATGGAACCAAACATGATCAGCCCAAGGAACATGTAACAACCCAAAATCTAATAAAATATAAGTTTAAACATTTCAATCAAAAACGGTCCCAAAGTCTACAATACATCAAATTTACTCTAAACTCGCAGCGGAAACCACCTTCACAACTGAGATACTACAAGAAGCCCGACGGTACTCTACAAGTCTTCACTACCTCTCGCTCTTTTACCACGACCCGACCTTCCATCCTCATCAGATGAAACTCCATACACGATTAATACCTGAAAATGGTTTTTTTTTTGAAAAGCGAGGGTTAGACCATGAGGTCTAGTGAATTCCCTCTTAAAAGTATTCACAAGCCATTTAAGAAAACGTACTATTACGAGACAGTAACACATCAAACATATACTCAACAAGGGTGTACACAGTGGCATAGACTATTTAACACCTTACAAAGCCAGGCACGACAACTCGACACCTTACAAAGCCAGGCACGGCAACTCGACACCTTACAAAGCCAGGCACGGCAACTCGACACCTTACAAAGCCAGGCACGGAAACTCAAGAAGTCCCTCACTGTGCAACCCGACTCCACCCATAGCAATAACCAAACCAGCACGTAATCAACATTTACGTATGAATGAACGTATAAACAACTTGCATGCATTTGTAAACATTTCCATATCATGTACAATAAAACCTTTCAAAACGTTTAAACATGTCATCATACTCATGACCATAATCAATTAAGAAACCTTTACTAAAACGTTTAATCATGTCAGCATGCTCAAACCAAATTCAGATACGAAAACTTTAGCAAAACATTTCATTTGCGTCAAAAAGGGTTTAGGGAACTCACCTTAGCATTCGCACATCGACACACGCTCCGAACACACTTTAGTTCAAACCGAACACCTGAATTGGACGCCACAAGAATGGTGTTAACCATCTAATTACATCCCAAAACATCCCTACTAAGCCCCTAAGACAAACCCCCAAACGACGCCTCGATTCCCGTCCCAAACGACGAACTAAACAGGAATCGAAAAACTCCCAACAGAGGGATACGCGGTTTGTGCCGCGGTTTGCAAACCGCGTAAGTCCCTGGTCGAGCATCCTCAATTCTGCACAAAAACTCAGTCCGAAAACTCACCCTTCCTCAACCCCAACTCATCCCAAATTGATATTTTAGCAACCAAAAACATTAAGGGATGTCCTAAACCTTTCCCCACAATTTCCAAGCATCAAAACATCATTTGATCTAACCAAAATCAACCAAAACCCAACCATTGATTCCTCACTTTCAACCCCAAAACAAAATCCACCATGGGAATGGTGTAAGTTCACAAAAGAAAGATGGATACTAACATGAAACTGAGCAACCATTCCATTTCCATTGAAATCAAATCAAAACTTTAGCTACAACTTGAAAACAAGATTGCCATTCAAGTTTTTCTACCCAAAACTCAAGAAGATGAAGAAAGGAGAGGAGTATTATACCTTGATGATGATTCTTCCCCAAGATCTTGATGGATTCCTCCTACTCCAATCCTTTAAGAGTTGCTTCTTCTCAACTTCTCCACTCTTCAAATCCCTAGCCGACATAATGAAAGGAAGAAGGGTTTTCCATCTGATTGATACTTCTAATAACACACTCTTGAGCACATAAGTTTCCAATTTCACACTTTGGCCACTAAATTCTCATTTCTGCACAAAAGTTTTCAAGTCTCACTAATTTGCCCCCAAAACTTCCATTTATTCCAAAATACTACAAAGCGAAAATTTTTGGGATGTTACATCACCTCCCCCTTATTAGAATTCCGTCCTCGAAATTCCATTGCCGGACATATGCTGCAATATGGAGTTAACTTCTGACTTCCAATACCTATTTTGCCCCAAAATTTCTTAGGAAGTTACCACTACATCTCTACAAGACTAACTTCTTTGTCTTTCAAATTCTCAACCATCCGGCCCTAATTACTCACACTGTCTGCGAAGCTACACCAAACTTCTTCCCAACCAACATTCCCTAAACAAGGATTAAGACATACTAAAAGCACTCCAAATTTTCACCGAATGCCTCTAAATCAATCAATAATTCCCAGTTCTTTCGAAAACCGCCACTACTCCATTACAACGTAGTCCAATTCAATCTCCTATTGAAACACACTACTCCAAACCATGGGAATATTACCCATCCAACTGTTCTCCCGACTTGAGATTGACAATGCTCAAACCTTCTAATCCAGTCATCTTAGTTCCATTCACCTATCCATCCACTCCTGATCAGCATCGACAACATACAGTATTCTTTGATATCGCTCCTAGGCCAACAACTACACTCTCGGGTCTGTAGCATGCCCAGCCACACACTTGCAATCTCTTCGTTCAAACAAACTACTCACCCAAAATACTCTCTTTAATAGAAAACGACTCTACTCGAGTTAACACCGCAATAACCCGAATCTCTAAACGGAGACTAATCACTCCCTTTGTCGATATTACACACTATCACTCTCATATCGTTACCGCATTCTCACCACCACATAACATTCATAACAAAGGAAGAACGCCCCTCTACCAAAATAGCGTTCGCCTAGCACAATTGCGTTTCCTCAAAGTCACACCGATCACACGTGCCTCAACAGTTACAAATCAACGGTCCAAACTCACAACAATCGCTAAGTCATAATTCTATTCTATACACAAATATATCCTTCGCCCAAATCCACCGAATGGTTCCACTAACTAGGAACTACCACCAAAATTCGCTTGCCCTCCCACAAGGAGGAGTGACCAAGTTCACTCAAACTATTCCAACTAATCGAATACTGAACGACACGCTCACGTGAAACATTCTTCCCGACAATACCGAATCTAATCCCAAGGTCTCTCAACCCGGGCACCACATTCGCCCACTTGTTTCCATTCTAACTTGACACCTTAAGATGCTTTAAAAGAATGGTTCGCTATCACGAGCCAGTTTTGGATTGGTCGCATGAAATTAGCTCTCTCAACTCTTTAACCATGGCATCCACAATGATTCCTTTCCTCATGCTCTTCAAATAATCGTTCTTTAATCATAGCCCGCCTTTCCAGTGACCCACGACATCTCCTTACTGCAATCCTGTCTATACTTGATCTGTCATACCGTCATCATTTTCTCCCGTGCTTACACAAAACGCCCAACACACACCGCTACAGTCCAAAAGAACGGTTTCTCCAAAATCATCAATCATAACCTTTAGCCAAGTTCTCATAAGGTACTGAACACCAAGAACTACCAAGAGTTCCTAACTCTCCAACACCGCCGACCCGCTCATTGTAATTCATTACATCCACGGAATACTTCAACGCTCCTGACTAAACTTCACGACGAAGCACTACAGCTTAGCGGGTACAATATCCTGATCGACAATCAAGTGAAGTATGAAAACTCACCCAAAATCCAATGGGATCGAGAAGGACAAGGGTTCTCCTTTCATCCCGTTACCAACCGCAACTTAATCTCTTGATCTTAATCTAGTATTAACGTATACCGCCCGTAAAACCACACACTTCAACCAAGCATACTCACTACCTTTGACTACTCCATTATTACGGCAATTCATCATTACATCTAAGACTTACACGCTTCTTCGGTACCAAATGCTACCACTTCCCCACGCCACTATCGCACCCCGCGACTACCTTGCAACAAGCTAACATGATGCCTTTACATACACAGAAGATATTACTTCCTTCATGCCACCATACTACAAATTTATACGAAGTAAAAAAAACGTTTCCCGACTTTGCCTTTCCTGGGTCTAGACGAACCACATGTCAAGATCATCCAATCAAAGCACACCCACTTCGATTACACTAGTCATTTCGTTTCTCGTCAACTCCTCGCGACCCACCTCCGCTATGCTAAACACCTTACGCTCAAGCGAATCATCAAACTTCAATGGACCTCACATCCACATTGGTGATCTTCCGTTTCCCTTAATGCCCTCACAAGGAGTCCCTATACCATCTCATTTACACATTCTCGAACGACCTCACGCGTTCGCACATAACGGTTCATTCCCCACGTTTCAATTTCTCCCGACATCACCCCTAACTTGAGACATGATAAACAGTCGCAACCTTCTATACCAAGGGACTACGTGATGATAATTCCATTCCTCCCTGACGATCTAGGATTCCTAACAGAACCCACTTCATTCAACGTATCATAACCAACTTATACCCCACCGTTCCCACATGAGAGAAAACAAACACAAGATCTTTCTTAGCGCGAGATCTGATTACCAAACCAACTCAGTACTCCAACTCGAAACCGAAAACATTACATTAAGTAACGTAACGCTACCGATTACTATTCCACCAACAGAAACACTTTGACCATTTCGACTTTACCACGATTAGAACTATTCTCACATAACCCGACAGTAGTTCAAACTACACTCATACCAACATTCTGAATTCACTGCCCAAGACTCCCGGTATTCACCCACTTACTCTAACGGAAACACTAAGGTCATAACTTGACCACATCTTATTCAACTAACAATTCAACTCCCAAAGCCTTTCCTGACCTCAATCGTAATACCTTTCCCGACCTAGCGAGTTCATAGCCTTCATGCACAATAGCACAATGATTAAAATCATTTTGCACTCTTTCAAAAACGCAATAGATACAAAATCATAAAACAAGCTCGAATACGCATGAATCAACACCACTCAAGATGAATAGTAAAACGCAACGACCACAAGGATCACTCACAGTTACTCTTACGATAAATCGTAATCTTGTCCATCCAAATCGATGCCGACACTACGGTTGTCTCCAATGAGACCCTTTCACATGTGACTGAAAATTTTTCGAACGGAATCACTTACCCAAAGTGGGTCTGTTAACTCCAACACTCATTCATATAATAATAACAAGTCAATACTCATTTTGTTTATAAAACAAAACCTCGCCATAAAACTTTTTCAATATTTTCGGAACGAAGGTTTTCTTCCCCAAATAAAAGCGTGAAATAATTCGTAGATCACTAAGTTCAAAGCTTTATCGTATAATGAAAACAAGATTGTCTTTTACTTTAAAGAAAACACACGCTCGCACGCGTCAACTCATTTTCCAAATAAGAAACCTGTCATGCACGTACATGCTTTTAACATTAAAGAACTCGGGTAATACGTTTAATGACATACCGCATGAAATTTAATATGTAATTGAAGGCTATTCACTCTAACCAAGTCAACCGTTGCACTCACTTCAACTCTTCACTGATACCTCACTAAGACCAACAACCGCTTTCTTATTTATGCTACGTCTTGTAGCACAAGTGCTCCACAACCCACTTGATCGACCGCTCAACATGGTTTACCAAACTAACCAGTTATCTCACTTCCTACTCTTATGCATACCTCAAAATAACACTGATCTCCTTCATTCATTAACCTTGCCACTAAGCCGTTTGTCTAAGGAATCCAAGACTAGGTTCCCTCACTCGATCTTGAATTGAAGGTATTCAAGATGCTAACATAATTCTCACTTATTATCCCCGAGAGTTTACCTCTAGACAGCTCATTAACATTCTAGACAACACTTCTTCTAAAAGCTACAAACCTCACATCTCAAGGGATCTCCCATGACACATTAACTCTTTGCTATCAAACACAAGGTTAGAACCTTCTACGTACTGCCACACTCACCACTCATCCCGACAATAGTGATTGATTACACCCATGCACCTGTAGATCCATAACAGCATTGGCCAGATGCTATTTGAATTTACCTTACATGAGGGTTCTCACTACCATTGTCAAGACATCCTACGATTAAGGTCTTTCCTACTGGCTTCCTATATCTCAGTTGTGTCCCACTCTACTCCACAGTTTAAGTTTAGGCCCATCCGGTCACCTAAATCCCTTAAACTATGGCTCTGATACCATTTGTAACAACCCAAAATCTAATAAAATATAAGTTTAAACATTTCAATCAAAAACGGTCCCAAAGTCTACAATACATCAAATTTACTCTAAACTCGTAGCAGAAACCACCTTCACAACTGAGATACTACAAGAAGCCCGACAGTACTCTACAAGTCTTCACTACCTCTCGCTCTTTTACCACGACCCGACCTTCCATCCTCATCAGATGAAACTCCATACACGATTAATACCTGAAAATGGTTTTTTTTTTGAAAAGCGAGGGTTAGACCATGAGGTCTAGTGAATTCCCTCTTAAAAGTATTCACAAGCCATTTAAGAAAACGTACTATTACGAGACAGTAACACATCAAACATATACTCAACAAGGGTGTACACAGTGGCATAGACTATTTAACACCTTACAAAGCCAGGCACGACAACTCGACACCTTACAAAGCCAGGCACGGCAACTCGACACCTTACAAAGCCAGGCACGGCAACTCAAGAAGTCCCCCACTGTGCAACCCGACTCCACCCATAGCAATAACCAAACCAGCACGTAATCAACATTTACGTATGAATGAACGTATAAACAACTTGCATGCATTTGTAAACATTTCCATATCATGTACAATAAAACCTTTCAAAACGTTTAAACATGTCATCATACTCATGACCATAATCAGTTAAGAAACCTTTACTAAAACGTTTAATCATGTCAGCATGCTCAAACCAAATTCAGATACGAAAACTTTAGCAAAACATTTCATTTGCGTCAAAAAGGGTTTAGGGAACTCACCTTAGCATTCGCACATCGACACACGCTCCGAACACACTTTAGTTCAAACCGAACACCTGAATTGGACGCCACAAGAATGGTGTTAACCATCTAATTACATCCCAAAACATCCCTACTAAGCCCCTAAGACAAACCCCCAAACGACGCCTCGATTCCCGTCCCAAACGACGAACGAAACAGGAATCGAAAAACTCCCAACAGAGGGATACGCGGTTTGTGCCGCGGTTTGCAAACCGCGCAGCAATCCGCGTAAGTCCCTGGTCGAGCATCCTCAATTCTGCACAAAAACTCAGTCCGAAAACTCACCCTTCCTCAACCCCAACTCATCCCAAATTGATATTTTAGCTACCAAAAACATTAAGGGATGTCCTAAACCTTTCCCCACAATTACCAAGCATCAAAACATCATTTGATCTAACCAAAATCAACCAAAACCCAACCATTGATTCCTCACTTTCAACCCCAAAACAAAATCCACCATGGGAATGGTGTAAGTTCACAAAAGAAAGATGGATACTAACATGAAACTGAGCAACCATTCCATTTTCATTGAAATCAAATCAAAACTTTAGCTACAACTTGAAAACAAGATTGCCATTCAAGTTGTCAGGATCGATTCTTAACAAGAATTAAACTTCTTAGAAACAGAATTTAGAGAATCTTGCGGAATAGAACTCTAAATCAATTAAAGAACAATCAATAGAAATTCAATAAACTGTATATATATCAAACAGTTATTACTCACAAGTTTTACACCAAAACCTCAATCTTGTTGAACAGGCTCAACAAGACGATTTCTACTTCTCTAGAAATAGGATCTATGATCTTGAGGTTAATTCACTCTTGAATATCGAATTCTGTATATTATCTATCTTCTTTTTTTTTCGTATTTTCGTCTAGCTATCTATCAATACTATTTATACAAAAGTAATTACAAGATAACCATAAAAAGTAAATTGATCTTCTGAATCTTCGTTAAACATATCTTGATCAATTCCTTCTTTGTCTCCAAAAGTATCGCATACCAAACTTATCAACTCAGCAGTATTAATGATGATTTGGCTCAGCAGCATTAACAACCTTCAGCAGTATTAATCTTCACAGTCTTCAAGCAGTAGTAACTCAGCTCAGCAGTACTAACCATGTCTAGCAGTAGTAATTTGGTCTAGCAGCACTAACTTCATCTAGCAGCATTAACTTCATCTAGCAGCAGTAACCTTGCCCAGCAGTAGTAACGAAGAACTGGCAGTAGTAATGAAGACTTAGCAGTACTAACTATACTTAGCATATCTTCAGTTCCCAACAATCTCCCCCTAACTTGACTTTTAGGAAAAGAAGTCAAGTTCTTCAGATGATGCTTCCAAAACTTAGTCATCATGTACACACAGATTAGGACTTAGGCCTAGACTCTGATTGAGAATCCTCTTTACCAAGAATCTACCCATTGCTGAATCCTTGTTGCAGGTCAGCTTAGTGTGTAACATTCCTTGCAGCCTCTTCATGCTGTGATTGTATATTTCATCTACAAGATAGTATTCTTGAGTTGCAGAGTCAAGGGAGATGACATATACTCCACAGTTTTCATAGAGCATCCAGTTGGTAATGACTTGAAACTGTGTGTTTAACCTATGCTGAACTGCTTCAGGTTTGAACATTTGGCACAAGAATTCAAGTACCATTTTAGAAATTGACATCCCTGGCTCAGTCAGCATGTTTCCATATATCTTCATCCCAACTTTGAACATCTCTTCTAAGTCTGATCTTGAGCAAGTTCTGACAATTTTTCCCCAAGTAGAAAATACTTCAAATTTTCCATCAGCTCTTTTTATCCTAATGAACTCCTTTCTACCATCTTTCAAAGTGTCCCAAAAGATGATTTCAGGAGCCTTAGATGATATTGGTTCAGCCTGAAGTGGAATTGGGTTAGAGTCAACACTAGTAATGTACAAGTCACATTGGGCATCCGTTTGTGATTGCACATTGCCTGATTGTCCTGATGGAGTTGCCACTTCTTCTTCAGCAACTTTTCCATCAGATTTCACTGTTTCCTCCTGGGCCTCTTCTGCAGATGACTCCACCCTTGGCTTCTTTTCAATTTTCTTCTTTGAAGTTATGGGCTGGGTTCTTGGTCTTTTCTTGGACATCATCTTGGTTCTTTTAAGAGTTTTGACAGCCTCAGGAGTTGGTTCAGCTGCTTTAAGTTTTTCAGCAGCAATAACCATTTCTGCTGCTATGGCTGTTACTGCTTCTCTTAGTACATGTAGTGATGCTGCTTCAATACAGTTCTTTACAATCCAGTAAATTTCTTCATCTATTTCAGCTTGAGATGTAGTTACTGCTTCCTGCTCAGTTTCTGCTGCTTTGACTGTTTGGCCTTCAGCAGCATTAACTGTTTCTGCTGCTTGTTCAAACTCAGCAGCATTAACAGTTTCTGCTGCTGTGGTTTCTGCTGCTGTGGTTTCTGCTGCTTTGGTTTCTTTAACACACTCTTCCCCCTTTTCTGTCTCACTGGACTCCCCCTTAAACTGTGCATAGTCCATTTCCATCTCAGTCTCTATGTGAGCAGTCTCCCCCTCAATTTGTGGACCCTTCAGTTTCAGTTCTGCTTCTGACTCTGACTCCCCCTTTTTGGGAGCATCATCAGTTGAGGTTCTCCTTCTTAGCACAAACCTTGCCTTTTTCTTTTTGTTCAGCAACTTGGTGACCATCTTTTTGAGCTTCTCAATTTGAGACTGTTGGTAGGTGACCACAGTCTTAAGTTGCTCAATCTCTTTCTTTTGTGCCATGACATCCAAGTTGATATTCCCTAAGGTTTCCATCAATTCCTCATAGTTATATCTATCCTCACCTTGTTTAGAAGTATTTACCTTCTTTAAAGGATCCTTGGAAGTTTCAGCAGAAGCCTTCTGCCTAGCAGAAGCACTACCTGCCCCCTTGGTTTCTTGGCACCTGGGTCCTCCTAATGATTTCTCATTTAGAGTTGCCATGGGGAAGGTCTTATTTATGTTACCACTGTCCTTCTCTGTGCTAGCAGAAGTAGTGGCAGCCTTAGCACCCATATGGTCATCCTTCTCCTTAGAGACCACCTTCTTGAGGTTGGGAGACACCCCTGTGGTTTCCCTGTTGATATTCTCAATTGGAGAATGCTCCAATTGAGGGCTTAAAGGCGTAGGGCTTTGAGTAGGTACAACAAGGGAAGGAGCCTTGTGCACCTTTCTTCTTTGAAACCTTTTGGTGATTGTGGGAGTGGGCTGTTCAAGAATGGACTGTGGGATGTCTTTTGAGATGGAAGGTTGGGATTGGTCATCAGTGGGTTGATCTAATGAGGGCCTTGATCCTGATGCCATACCTTCAGAGGGGTGGGACACAACCATCATTGTAGAGAACAATGGTGTGTCAACTCCTTCCGAGTCCCTAGGAAGTCTTTTCATATTTGAAAAAACCTTCCCTTTAGGGAATTTGGGTACATATACCTCAGTGAACTGAGGTAAGGCCATCAACTCCTTGTTAAGAACTTCTTGCACAAACCTTGGATACATGAAAAAGGTCTTTTTGGATTCCAAGTTTGATACAAGATCATTAAAGATCATTGCTGAGAAATTGTACTTTCTGGCAGTGGATAAGCAGACCAAGGCATATGCAATGGGACTGCTGAACTCACTCCATCCAGTAGTTTTCTTGGAAATACAGTGCATCAGGGTATGAACAAGAAATCTCCATTGGTTGAAAAATTTTGACTTGTAGAATTTAAAAACACCAATGGGACCTTCATACCCCATTCTTTGTAAAGTAGAAAAGAGTTCTTCATTAGGAATAGAAGTTATACCTGAAGCATCATTCAACTGAAGGGAGATGCGAATAACCTCTTCAGTGACTTTCAAGGGTTTATCACAAACCCTTGTTCGAATGGTTTTCTGCCCTTCTTCAACACTAACAGTGGCATTCTCCCAAAATTGTTTCTGATGTTCGATATAGATTGTTGGGCTCACCGTGAGTGCATAGGAGATGTGCGAGGATTTTAGAAAATCGACAATGTCGTGGAATCCCGCAGCTTGTTTCGGCTTCTGAAGCATGGCTATTTCATTGTGCTCATCCACAAACTCCATGATGCCTAAGGATTCTTGAAAGAAAAGCACAGAGATTCTGGGGAGTCTAGGTTAGAACGAGAGAGAAGAAGTAAATGCGAAGAGACGTTATGAACATGGGCGGGCAAACAGGGGTATTTATATGCCCTAGATTATCAGAAGCAGTATTAACTACCTCGCAGTATTAACTACCGAGCAGTATTAACTGCCAAGCAGTATTAACTGCCAAGCAGTATTAACTACCTAGCAATATTAACTACCGAGCAGTATTAACTACCGAGCAGTATTAACTGCCAAGCAGTATTAACTACCTAGCAGTATTAACTACCAAGCAGTATTAACTACCGAGCAGTATTAACTCCACTAGCAGTATTAAATAAACTAGCAGTATTAACTACTGAGCAGTATTAACTACTGAGCAGTATTAACTGCCGAGCAGTATTAACTGCACTAGCAGTATTAACTGCACTAGCAGTATTAACTACTGAGCAGTATTAACTACTGAGCAGTAGTAACTGCACAAGCAGTAGTAACTACTAGAACACCGACAGTAGTAACTTCTGTACTGGCAGTAGTAACCACACTTACACTTTTCTTCACTTGGTAATCAGAGGAAAACAGAGGATCCTGAGAAAGAAAGTTAGTAGCACCAAATATATGAAGAAATATAGGTATAAAAACAGAAAGTCATGAATTTATTCTAGGTTGATCATGCCCACACTTGTTACCAAAAAGGTGAATCTACCCACATCAAAAGCTTTTGTGAATAGATCAGCAAACTGGTCATTTGTATGAACTTTAGCAACCTGAATTAATTTCTTTTCATTGCAATCTCTTATAAAGTGATACCTTATCTCTATATGCTTTGTTTTTGAGTGTTTGACTGGATTATTAACAATGCTAATAGCACTGTTGTTATCAATGAAGATTGGTGTGTGAAGAAAAGTTACCCCATAGTCCAACATCTGATTCTGAATCCATAGAACCTGAGAGCAGCAGCTTGCAGCAGCTATGTACTCAGCTTCTGTGGTAGATAAGGACACTGTGGTTTGTTTCTTACACTGCCAAGATACTAGTCTTGTACCCAAAAACTGACATCCACCTGAAGTAGACTTCCTATCCATGTTGGCTCCTCCCAAATCACTATCTGAATATGCAAGCAAGTCAAAAGAGGATTCATGAGGATACCAGAGACCTAATCTAGGTTGCCCTTTTAAGTATCTGAATATTCTCTTGACAGCATGAAGGTGTGATTGCTTAGGAGAAACCTGAAATCTGGCACAAACACAGACTGAAAACATAATGTCAGGTCTAGAGGCTGTGAGATACATGAGAGATCCAATCATTGATCTGAAATGATGGACATCCACATCCTCCCCCTCAAGATCTGCAGTGATCTGTTTATGTGTTTCCATTGGAGTGCTTGCTGACTTTGAGTCTGATAAACCAAACTTGTCCAGGATGTCTTTCACATACTTGGATTGGCTAATAAAGATTCCATCTTTCCTCTGTTTTACCTGAAGCCCAAGAAAGAATGTAAGTTCTCCCATGGAGCTCATCTTGAAGCTTTTGTGCATCAATTCTTCAAACTCTTTACACATTTGATCATTGGTGGATCCAAAGATGATATCATCCACATAGATCTGAACAAGTAAAGTACCTCTCTTTCTCCTCTTGGTGAACAGGGTCTTGTCAATGACTCCTCTTTCAAAGTCATTTTTCAAGAGATAGGTAGACAAAGTGTCATACCATGCTCTTGGGGCCTGATGCAACCCATAGAGAGCCTTCTTCAGCTTGTATACTCTGTCAGGGTGCAATGGATTCTCAAATCCAGGGGGTTGACAGACATATACTTCTTCCTCAATGCTTCCATACAGAAATGCACTTTTGACATCCATTTGGTACACTTTGAACTTCATGTATGAGGCATAGGCTAGAAATAACCTGATTGCTTCAATCCTTGCCACAGGAGCAAAGACTTCCTCATAATCTATTCCTTCTTCCTGAGTGTACCCTTGTGCAACCAGTCTAGCTTTGTTTCTGATTACAATCCCTCTGTCATCCTTCTTGTTCCTGAAAATCCACTTGGTGCCAATTGCTCTATGACCTTTTGGAAGGTCTACCAAGTCCCAAACATCCTGTAATTTGAACTGTAGCAGCTCCTCTTGCATTGCCTCTATCCAGCTTGGGTCTTTCATGGCATCATAAGCCTTTTTGGGCTCAATCTGGGACAGAAAGCAAGTAAGAACAGTGTTAACTGTATTTTGCTGCTCTTGCAACTCTTGGAGTCTGCTTTGCTTTCTAGTCATCATGGGAGATGCAATATCTCCAATTACCAACTCAGGAGGATGATTTTTCTGAGTTCTTGTTTGATGACCAACTTCCTCTTGTAAGTCCTCATCCAGATTAGACTCATTTAATTCTGGATTTGTTTCTGCTTCTTCAGTCACCTCAGATTCTCTGGAATTTGAACCTGAAGACTGATTTTCCTCTGCTCTCCTCTCTTCTTCATTCTGAATAGGTTCAGTCTCCTCATGGTGTTCACAGAATTCCACAGGATCAATGGAAGGGATTGGAAATATCACAGATTGAATTCTGTGTTCTGATGATGGTGTATCCCTTTGTTCTGCATATACATCACCACTGAAACCCAAAGAATTAGTGAGTGAATCAATGTCAAATAGCCAATTAGGACCTGAACCAATAGGATTTGGTGTGTTCTCATTGCATTTGACATTGTCACTTTCTTCAATTATTCTAGAAGAGGTATTAAAAACTCTGTAGGCCTTACTTTGAGATGAATACCCAACAAGAAAACCATCATCTGCTTTGCTATCAAACTTGCCTAAGTGAGATTTGGTATTGAGAATAGTACAAGGACATCCAAATGGCTTGAAAAATCCAATATATGGTTTCCTTTTATGGAAAAGCTCATAAGGTGTCTTGTTTTTAGGCTTTACAACTAAAACTCTGTTTTGACCATAGCAAGCAGTATTAACTGCTTCTGCCCAAAAAGTAATTGGTAACTTTGAGTCAGCTAACAGAGATCTAGCAGCCTCAATCAGTGTCCTATTCCTTCTCTCAGCAACACCATTTTGTTGTGGAGTCCTAGGAGCACTGTATTGTCTCTCAATTCCTTTTTCTTCACAAAAGGTGTTTAGATCAGAATTTTTAAACTCAGTTCCATTATCTGATCTAATGACTTTCACTCTTTGATTTGATTGGTTTTCAATTTTGAGAATGAAAGATTTGATCAGTCCACTTGTCTCATCTTTAGTTCTCAGAAAATATACCCAAGTAAATCTAGAATAATCATCAACAATAACTAAGCAGTATGATTTCTTGCCAATACTCATCACATTGGTAGGACCAAACAGATCCATATGTAACAGTTGAAGAGGATTTGATATAGTGTTTATCTCTTTGGACTTATGAGAAGTTTTGTGTTGTTTGCCTTTGAGACAAGCAACACAATGATCATCACATGAATATACTTTGGATGGCAAACCCCTTACAAGGTTATTCTTAACAAGTTTATTTATTGTTTTAAAGTTCATGTGACACATCCTTCTGTGCCAGAGTGATGATTCATCTAAAGAAGCTTTTGAAACTAAACAATTTAGAGATGAATCAGATGAAACACTTTCCAAATCTAAACAATAAACATTATCCTTCCTAGGAGTTCTCAGAAGTATCATGTTTTCATCAACCACTTTGTATCCAGGAGCAAGGATAATGCATTCAGAGTCTGTAAACAATATACTATGCTTCTTGTCACAAACCTGTGATACACTTAACAGGTTGTATCTCAATTGTTCAACATAGTATACATCTTCAAAGGTCATCTTACCCTTTGAAACATCACCCTTACCACTTATCTTTCCACCAGCAGGATTATCCCCAAATGCAACATGTCCTCCATCAACCTTTTTGAAATTTTTGAGGCAGGACATGTTACCTGTCATGTGCCTGGAGCAACCACTATCAACATGCCAAATGCTCTTCCCCTTGAGCTGTTGGTTGCCCTGCACATCAAGATAAATCAGTTAGTTTTATTTGGAACCCAAGCCGAAGTGGTCTTGGGTCTCCCTTGCTCATCAAAATACTTACACTTGGTTTTGATGAGATTTTTAACTTTTGGTACTGCTGTGCTGGAATACTTTGTCAAAATTATTGGTGTAGCAGCACTTGCAGCAGTACTAACAGTGCTAGCAGTACTAACAGTGCTAGCAGTATTAACCTCAGAGGTAGCAGTATTAACCGAGTTAACACTGCTAGAAGCAGTATTAACAGAGTTAATACTGCTAGCAGCAGTACTATCTGAAGAAGAAGCACTAAAAGTATTAGCAGCACTAACATTGGACTGAATACTAGCAGTATTAACATTGCTAGCAGCACTAACTTTGGAATGATTACTAGCAGTATTAATACTGCTAGTCGCACTAACTTTTGAAGCAGTACTAGCAGTGTTAGCAGTACTAACACTGCTAGCAGCAGTATTGTTTTTAGTGCTTTTTGGAACCCACATAGTATCACATTCCTTTTCAGTCATTTTCTTTATGTGGCTTTTGGGTTTATCTTGTTTCTTTGCCACATTTTTCTTTGCAGACTTTTTATATCCACCATTCTTTCTGTAACCACCAGGTTTTTTAAAAGATCTTTGAGCATTAAACCTTTGGTTAACAGGATTGAAATAACAGTGTTTGGCTAAGTGATTTAGCTTACCACAGATGAAACAAGGTTTTGGCCTGTTGATTCTTTTCAGGTCAACTCCTTGTCTCATCGCCCACTGGTTATTCCAGTTCCTTTGATTTCCCCTCTGATTATCATGTTTTTGGGGCTTGTTCTCTTTGAATTTCCTGCAGGAACACTGTTTACAAGTATTTGAGTTCACAACTTTGGGCTGTGTGTAATGAACTTCCTTTTTCTCTTCAGTCCTTTTGATCTCTGTGTTCTTGACACATGGACTCTCACATTCCTCATCAGAGTCTACTTTGTCAGTCTCATCTTCAACAACTATTTCTTTTTCACAAGGATCTATCTTAATCATTAATTCAGGTTCCTTTCTATCCTTGGTCTCTAACAAATCAGATTTAGGAGGTATGTAGTTGTTATTGTAGGGTGGAGGTGTGGTATTGTACTCTATCCCTACTTTCATCTTGTCATGGATTTGTGCTTTAATGATGGTGTCCATGGTTTTAGAAGCACAGGTAAACTTTTCAACATCAAGTTTAACCTTTTTAAGCTCTCCTTTTAACTTTTCATTCTCCTCCCCAGACACTTTCAGCTTAATCTCATACTCATTCTTCTCCCACTTCCAATAGTTAGTATCATAGTGGTGTTGAAGTTCATTAGCTTGAAAAGCTCTAATCTGCTCCTCAAACCTTTCTACAATCCTAACATAATCTTTCACATCTTTCTCTAGCCTCTTAAGGTCATCACACATACCCTGATTGTGATCCCTATATCTTTTAACAGCATCAATGCAAGCTTGAGAACAGAGTTTAGATTGTACCTCAGTGGGGATATCAGACACTTCTGCCATAAGAGCTTGATTCTGACAGGCTTCTTCAGCTTGATCACTCCAATCAAATCCCATTCCTTGTTGAGAAACAAGGGCTTGAGAGGAGCTTCTGTTTTGGTTTCCATTTGGAGTCTGTGATCCTCCACTTCTGCATTCTCTGGCAAAGTGTCCCATCTTGTGACACTTATAGCATTCAACCTTTGACTTGTCAAAGCCTGCACCATCTTCTCTTCTTTGGGAAAAGTTGTTTCTCCCAGTCCTTTTGATGAATTTCTTCACCCTCATTGATAGCATAGCCATCTGCCACTTGATGTCCATCTCTTCCAGATCATCAGCATTGATCTGCTCTAAATCATCATTGATTAGAGAAGAGTGGACATGACTAGAAAAGAATGCTTCTAGTACAGAATCTGTGGTCTTCTCTTGATTGGTTCCACTAGCAGAATTAACAGAACCTGCAGTATTAACAGAATCAGGATTAGCAGCAGTATCAGAGGATGAAGATAATAAAGCAGCATTATAAACAAATCCTGATGGCCTTTTCTTGGCTTCAACTTCAGCCTCAAATACTCTCAGATCATTGTAGAGGTCATCTAGCTCTTTGTCCTCCAATTGGTCATTCTGTCTGAATGAGACAGTGTACATGGTCCATTCTTCTCCCAATGATCTAAGGAACTTTCTGTTGACATCATCAGCATCCATGTGTACACCCACAGTTGCTAATTCTCCAATTAACTTGTTAAATCTGTCAAAAGTTTGAGTCATAGACTCATTCTTTGCAGACATAAAGTTTTCATATTGTTGCCTGAGAATAGCCTTTTGATTTCTCTTTGTGCTCTTTGTTCCAGTAAATCTTTTCTCCAGAGCATTCCACAACATCTGTGCATCTGTGCAGTGTTGGAATTGATGTTGGTACTCATTAGGAATAGCCAAAAGCAGAGTGCTTAAGGCCTTCATCTCTGTTTGTCTTACTTTCTTTTCAGCATCTGTCTTGGGAGGAGGTCTCTTTCCATCTGCTCCAATCTTTCCTTCATTACATGGGCCATTTTCTATAATGTCCCATATTGCATAATCAGTAAGAAGAATGTACTGCTTGATTCTTAGTTTCCACATGTCAAATTCATTGGGTTTGAGCATGGGAACCTTTGAAACAAGAGTACTGTGAGAATCCATTGAGTTGTCCATAATTTCTAAGATACCAATGCTCTGATACCACTTGTCAGGATCGATTCTTAACAAGAATTAAACTTCTTAGAAACAGAATTTAGAGAATCTTGCGGAATAGAACTCTAAATCAATTAAAGAACAATCAATAGAAATTCAATAAACTGTATATATATCAAACAGTTATTACTCACAAGTTTTACACCAAAACCTCAATCTTGTTGAACAGGCTCAACAAGACGATTTCTACTTCTCTAGAAATAGGATCTATGATCTTGAGGTTAATTCACTCTTGAATATCGAATTCTGTATATTATCTATCTTCTTTTTTTTTCGTATTTTCGTCTAGCTATCTATCAATACTATTTATACAAAAGTAATTACAAGATAACCATAAAAAGTAAATTGATCTTCTGAATCTTCGTTAAACATATCTTGATCAATTCCTTCTTTGTCTCCAAAAGTATCGCATACCAAACTTATCAACTCAGCAGTATTAATGATGATTTGGCTCAGCAGCATTAACAACCTTCAGCAGTATTAATCTTCACAGTCTTCAAGCAGTAGTAACTCAGCTCAGCAGTACTAACCATGTCTAGCAGTAGTAATTTGGTCTAGCAGCACTAACTTCATCTAGCAGCATTAACTTCATCTAGCAGCAGTAACCTTGCCCAGCAGTAGTAACGAAGAACTGGCAGTAGTAATGAAGACTTAGCAGTACTAACTATACTTAGCATATCTTCAGTTCCCAACACAAGTTTTTCTACCCAAAACTCAAGAAGATGAAGAAAGGAGAGGAGTATTATACCTTGATGATGATTCTTCCCCAAGATCTTGATGGATTCCTCCTACTCCAATCCTTTAAGAGTTGCTTCTTCTCAACTTCTCCACTCTTCAAATCCCTAGCCGACATAATGAAAGGAAGAAGGGTTTTCCATCTGATTTATACTTCTAATAACACACTCTTGAGCACATAAGTTTCCAATTTCACACTTTGGCCACTAAATTCTCATTTCTGCACAAAAGTTTTCAAGTCTCACTAATTTGCCCCCAAAACTTCCATTTATTCCAAAATACTACAAAGGGAAAAATTTTGGGATGTTACAGAACATTATTTCTCTCCTGTTTTATTTCCTTCCAAATCAGACAAGCTTCAAAATCAACCAAGTTACCAGATTTATTTTTCCATTTTAAGACATCTTGGAAATTTAGCCTTAATTTTGGTTTAAAAGGTCCCAAGATAGTCCCATGCTTACAAAGCAATTCCTGAGGCCAGTTCCAAGAACTTCCATCCCATAAATCATAAACCTTACTATCCAAAGATAGCCTAACCTGATAAATGTCCCTTTTGGAAACAAACTTACTCAAAGGGCCAGCAGGGTGCCAGTTGTCAAACCAAAGGGAAGTTCTTTCTCCATTGCCAATTTGGTGAATTATGTTATCCCTGAATTTATTTCTGATCCTGACAATTTTTCTCCAACCCCAAGCAGAGTCCTTCACTTCTTTCACATCCCAAAAATTCCTTCCTTTAAGTCTATATGTGTGCACTCATTTGACCCATAAAGACTTTCTGCCTTCCACAATACTCCAAACATGTTTGCCTAATAATGCAATATTCCAATCCCTTAGAGATCTAAAATTAAGCCCTCCTTGTTTTTTATCATAGCAAATATCTTTCCAGGCCACTTTTGCTTTCCCTTTAGACCCCTCTTCTATATTCCATATAAATCTTTTCATTAAGCCTTCTATCTCTTTCAAAACTGATACAGGAATCAAGAATAAGGATGACCAATAGACCTGAATAGATGAAATAACAGACTGCAACAGCTGAAGTCTACCAGCATAAGAAAGGCTTTTATTCTTCTAGTCCTGAACTCTGTTTCTGACTTTTTCTATTAAACTTTTAAAGTCTTTGTGATATAGCTTTGTGGCCAGAAGAGGAACACCCAAATACCTCACTGGAAGAGATCTAAGATTGAAAGGAAGCACCTTCATAATTTCCTCTCTGTTCTGGCCAGTAATATTTCCAAGAAATGATGTGCTTTTCCCCGTATTTGGAACCAAACCTGATACCTCACTGAACTCCTTCAAGGCCTCTTTCAGAATCATAACAAATTTTGCATCTCCATTGCAAAATAACATCAAGTCATCAGCAAAGCACAAGTGTGTCAAATCAAGTTTCTTACACTTATCATGAAATTTGAAACCATCATCCATTCTTATTCTTCTTTTCAGGATTAAATTAAAAACTTCCATAACCATTATAAAAAGATAGGGGGATAAGGGGTCGCCCTGTCTCAATCCTCTTTCACCCTTGAAATGACCAAATTGTTCACCATTCAGACTGATAGAGTAAGAGACTGAAGAAACACATTTCATTAACCAATGGACCATGCAGGGGTGAAAACCAAACCAAGAGAGGCTGCTTTCCAAAAAATCCCAACTTACAGTATCATAGGCCTTATGTATATCTATTTTAAAAGCACATCTTCTTTGGCCTCTCTGTCTATGGTATCCTCTCATAAGTTCTTGAGCCAAAAGAATATTATCCCCAATCTGTCTATTAGGGATAAATGCTGACTGGTTCTCATCCACTATATCACATAAGTAGCTCTTTAATCTATTTGCCAGCACTTTACTAATTATCTTGTAGACCACATTACAGCAAGCAATGGGTCTAAAATCAGTAACAACTGAAGGAGATTGAACTTTAGGAACTAGAGCAAGCAGAGTAGCATTAACTTCCCCTAAAAGCTTACCATTTTCAAAAAATTTCTTAACAGCTTCACATATCTCAAATCCAACTATACTCCAGGCAACTTTAAAAAATCTGGCAGAAAACCCATCTGGTCCTGGAGATTTGTCATCATCAATATCAAATAAAGCAGCCTTTATTTCCTCATTTTCCACTGGTCTAATCATGTAGTCAGCATCCTCCTTTCTTATCTTTCTGAAAAATAGATCATTAGGGTCTGACAGTCTGTTAACATTCACCTTCTTTCCCAGAAAATCCTTAAAATGCTTAACAAAACGTTATGGTACATCTTTTCCTGTAGAGTAGCTACCATCAGGATTAAGTATACATTCAATTCTACCTCTGTTTAGCCTTCCCTTTATAGCTTTATGAAAATAGGCAGTGTTGTTGTCCCCTTCTTTTAACCATTCCACCTTGGCTCTTTGTTTTAGAAATTGCTCTTCCATCAAAAGAGCATCCTTGTAAGCTTTAAGATAACTAGCCTCCTCATGCCTTAAGTTCCTCATTCAGTAAACTAGACAACCCCTCCAAATTCCCAATTTTATCATTCAAACTTCTCAGAACCTTCTTCAAATTCTTCAACTTAGTAACAACTGAGAACATCCAGAACCTTCTTCAAACTTCTTCAGATGGTTTTATTTTCATATTCAAAAACACATCAACCTTTTTCTTTCTTATTTCCCAGGTTTCTTCATCAAGATCCATCAAAGCCCCAAAAGAATTTTTACAGTGTACCTCATCAGTCCTTCCTTTTTGATCCTTTTGAAAAACACCTTTATCCACCTATGATCCAGTAGTCTTCTTGCCCATTTCTTTTGCTTTCTGTCCCCCACTATCATAATCTTTAATCTCCAATTTTCCAGAATTGTTTATCACCACAGGTTTCTTTCCAAAATCGATACTCTTCCCCTTATCCTCCCTTTTGTCCGTTTCATTTCCCTCTTTATTACCACTAGTTCCTCCTTTCTCCATGATAGGTTGTTTTTTGACTTGAAACCCAATATTTCTAATTCCCTTTTGCTGCTAATCTCTTCTTGGACCTCCCCATATGTTCCTTGTTCTATTACCCATAAATTGCCACCCTCTCCTTTGATTTTGATTTACATTCATATTTCCTTTATTACCTTGCCCCATATCATTTATGTCATCCACTTTCAGAATTCTATTCTTCTTTCCCACAGTCTAAAAACCATCCCCTGCATCTTTCCCCTCACCCTCTTTTAAAACTTTCCCATTCCCCACATTCTGCAACTGCTTATTTTCAACTGCTTTTGGATTCTTATCACATTCTTGATCATTGTGACCAAATACTTTACAGAAATGACAACATTCTGGCTTCCACATATAGTCAACTTTAAGGGAAATTTCCTCCACTTTATCTCCATTTGAGTTAGGATACCTTACCTCCACTGACTCTTGCAATCCATCTTTTGCTGATATCTCAACCATTACCCTTGCAAATGCTATTCTTCCCAATTTGTTTAAACACCTCTCTTTAGTTGCATTATCAAAAACCAATGGTATACCCACACCACTTGCGATTTGACATATGCCTTTCACATTCCAGCATTCTAAAGGCACCCCATATATATTTATCCATACTGGAATACGGTCCAATTCAGGCCTCTTTTTACATAAGCATGCCTCCCAAGGTTTCAGAAAAAAGGGCATGCCATTAATCATCCAAGGGCCACTATCAAGAACAGCCTTTTTCCCTTCTGCACTTCCAAATTTCACCATGTAAAATCCTTCATAACTTTTTGTAACCTCCATCAAATTGAAATTCCTCCACATTCTTTTGAGATTCCAGTTCAATTCTTGATATTGCATTCCATTCCCAACAAAGAATCCATACAGGTAATGTCCTCTATCTCCTATTCCTTCCTCAACTACATCCTTTTGTCAATATTACAATTTTCTTCCCATTAGAAAGTTTGATAGGAGGCTTGTATGTACATTCAAAATTTTCCTCCTTCCTTCTTTCTTTTAATTTTGCAGCAAAAGAAACATACTCTGACTTTCTATTTACCAAACCAGCTTTCCCATCAATTCTATCTGTCTTTTCTGTATTCCCAGCCATATTTTCCTCCATAATTGTATCCTTACCATTAGTATCCCTATTCACAATATCCAAAACAGCAGAAGAGCAAAAACTTTCTCATTTGTTATCCCCTATTTTATTCACAACCTGTATATTGACATAACTTCCAGCAACCATACTGTTCTTCGTATTCTCATTCTCCTTAAGAACAGGTCCAGCATCATCTCATATTCCTGTACCATCCCATTCCCCTCCTTTCTTCCTTTCCACATTTCTTTCTTCTTCAACAACTTTTATTTTAACCTCTTCAGCATAAGAGATATTCTCATCCTGTCCATTCTTATTAGTTTCAACTTCATCCCTGTTCTCGTTTAGTTTACTGTTTGATTGTATTCCTTGAACATCTTTCACCAAATTGGCTTGAACACTCCTTTCAGATTGACCCATCATATTAGTTTTATGTTTCATGCCATCCATCCCATCAGATTTACTCAGTCCAGCATTTTCGAAGCAATTAACACCAGATGTCACAGGGTCAGAACGATTATACGTGTTACCCTCATCAATAGCATCATACATATTAATCATACCCTTAACAAACTTCCCAGGATCGATAAAATACCTCAAGTTTTGCCCAACATTTTCTTTGTTCGATTGATCTTGGATGAAAGCAGAACTGGAATAATCAATAGTAATAGGGGTGGGATTATCCTCAACGACCTTAGAAATCACCTCTGGAACTATCTCTTTATCAATTCGATCCTCATTTGAACTTAATTCCATCCTCGCCCCTTCTTCAGAAATATTCGATTTCCGTTCATCATCATTGAATAGCTTAGAGTCACCTAGGCATACTTCTTCGTCATCAGCTTCATTGTCAAGAACCTCCAGATCCATTTTGGACTTCGAACTGAGGGTTTTAAGAACTTTGCGATTTTTTTGCTTTTTCTTCTTAACTGTCAATTTTGCATTCGTCATCAATGATTTCTCCGCAGATGTTGTTTCTTGAATGTTTTTATCACCAATCGATGCTGCTAGATGAGCTCGGATACCTCCAGATCGACCAGGATCTCCTGGATCAGCCATGAACACTTAGCGCCGCCACCAAATCCTAGAAAAGTTGAACAAAAAAAACCAGATCTGATGCACAAATCGAGGATTCTGAAGCAGATTTCTTAGGAGATTACTTAGAAGATGTTCATCGATGAATTCAGAAAAACAAATTGGTGAAAAATCAAAAAAATGAAAAAATGGGTTGAGAGAGTCTAGAGAGAGAAAAAGTGAAGAGAGAGAAGATTTTCATGCAAATGAATCCATGATTGTTTGTGTTGTTCTAGTTGTGGTTTGAATGACTTTGATGATATTAACAATAATGATTGGTTTGGGTCGTATCACATGTATAATTCTTCACCCAAACAAAAACCCCGTAAAAACAAAAAGAAACACTATACTCAACGGGGTTCCCAATCTGAGGTGAAACCCAAACAAGAAAGGAAACCCACTCCAAAACGGGTTCCTTCTACTGAGGGTAAACCTACACCTAAGAGACAACCTGCTCCAAAACAAGCTCCTTCAAAAGGTGTAAATCCTACACCCAAGAGGCAAGCTGTTTCAAAGCAAGCTCCTCCGAAAGGTGTCAAACCTAACCCTCCAGGACCCATGAAAATATGGGTACCTAAAGTCCGCTAAACTTGTTTTTGCAGGACGGTGATGTGTGGTACTTAGACTCTGGATGCTCCAAGCACATGGCCGGAAGGAGGGAGCTTCTCACGAACTATAAAGAAGAATATGGCGGAGACGTGAGATTTGGGAACGACGACAAGGCGCCGATTTTGGGCTACAGAGACATTTTCCAAGACAAGATCACTATCAAAAAGGTATCACACGTCGCGGGATTGGGACATAATCTGTTCAGTATCGGCCAATTCTGTGACAAAGATCTCGAGGTCTGATTCAAAGCCAAAAGGTGTAGAATACTCAATGACGACGGAGTGGAGCTACTGGTTGGAAACCGCAAGACCAACCTCTACACCATCGACCTCACAGACCTGAAGACCGATAACCCTGTTTGCCTCATGTCAAAGGCTAATTCCGAACAAGCATGGATTTGGCATCGACGTCTTTCGCACCTGAACTTCAAAAATATCAACAAGCTGGTGCTGGGCGGACACGTGAAAGGCATGCCTGATCTACAATTCGTGAAGGATCGACTCTATGGGGCATGTGAGATGGGAAAGATGAAGCGACCGACGCACAAGCCGAATGCCGCTCCAAGCACGTCCCGGTCCCTTGAACTTATCCATATGGATTTGTGTGGACCGATGCGTGTTTAGAGCATCAACAAACGCAAATACGTCCTGGTGATGGTGGATGACTTCTCACGCTACACATGGGTCAAGTTTCTTCGCACAAAGGATGAAACCCCGGAGCTAATCATCAACCACTTGAAGACCATCCAGCTAAATCTTCAAAGTCCAGTTCAGACTATCAGGACCGACAATGGGACAGAATTCAAGAATCAAACGGTAAACGACTACCTGACTTCTGTCGGCATTTCGCAAACCTTCTCGGCCGTACGCACTCTTCAACAAAACAGAGTGGTGGAAAGATGCAACCGTACCCTCGTCGAAGCGGCTCGCACCATGCTTTTTCAGTCTAAACTGCCGCTATTTCTCTATGCCAAATCGGTGTCTACTGCTTGTTACACGCAAAACCGTTCCATCATCAACAAGCGGTTCAACAAGATTGTGGGTTCCAGATCCATGCAACGAACAATAATGAAATCAACAGATGTAGAACAATGGTTATGATTTCAACTGGTCATCCCTATTAGCTTTCAACTTAAGAGAATATTACAATACGAATAATGAAAGCAAATGAACAACTAACCTAAAAACAAAGGATAACAAGTGCTTTGAATGCACCTACAGACGTGTGCTAATAGAACCCATAAGCAAGTATACTTATGTGAACTATGTCGTCTATCAAGTAATAAAGTGGTAAAGATACCGATTATCGTCCCACAGAGATTGGAGTTAAAATTGCTACAAAAGTATGATGAAAGAAATGATTTCTGAAGATGATTTGGAAGAAAATATCTTTGATTGGTTGGTTGATGATTAACACAGATTCTAGTTAACAAGATTAAAAGAGAAGCAAGGGTGTAAGACTTGTGATGTTATGATAAACCAAATTCCAGCACACCTATGCTACAACAATGCTACAGCATGAAACTGCAGTGATGCTGCAGCATAGCAGTGACAAAAACTTAGTTTTATTATCTACTTTGAGACACGTTCCTCTCGGACTCTCACCATCCCATGATTCCAGTAGCTAGAGCAATCTCATCTCTAAGCAGAACCCAAGATAATGGAACGATGGAAATGGCGTTCTCAAAGTACATGGCAAAACAAATTTTCTTTGTTAAAAGTCACTCTCTCGATATAACCCCCATGCCTCCCAAGTTTGTATACTCCTAAATAGCTTATCTCTAAGTCTATTCCATTTTAACCCTTTGAGAAAATAACAACTTATCAAGAATGAATCATTTTGGAAAACAAAAGTAACAACTCTCGTTGCAAGTCACTCTCTCGATATAACCCCGTAAGTCATCCAAATTGACGTGCTATTCAATGGCCTCTCTCAAGGTCCATGACACTTTAACACTATCAAAATGATCAATTTGTCAAAGGATTTTGTTATCATGAGAGAACTTGGGTTGGAATAATAAAACCTTATTTTTGCCACAAAAATACCTACTTTCTTTTGGTCATCACAACACCCTTTGTCTCACACCCAAGCTAAAGGATTAGCTACTCATAACAATAAATGAAACTAAGTAAATGCAAAGTACTTGGAATGTAAACATGATGCAAGGAATAATAAATGACTTGGAAGTAAAAACTACCTACAGTAAATGACTAAAAATGTAAAGACAAGAATGTAAGAAATAAGCAATAAATGACAAGAATACAAATGGAATGTAAATCTATGACTAACAAGAATAAATACTGAAAAGTAAGAACATTAAACATAAGACATAAGATGCAAGAACATTAAAGAAGGTAAGATGTGCAGTTGGGATACGCCTAGTGCTGCAGCAATGCATACGTGTATCTAAGAACAAAGAAAAATTAAAGGAATAACACTTGAAGATTTGAAAATAAGGAAGAACACTTGAAGATTTCTGGAATTAAAACTACAGAGGGTTTAGAACTGAGTGAGATCAGTTCCCAAAAAGTATATCTCAAATGGCTAGATGACCCCTCTAAATATAACAAAAGGGAGGGGCATCTTTGGTAAATAAGTGCAACTAAGCTTAACTAGAAAGTACAAGTTCTAACCAAAAAGTACAAAAGCCAACTAAGACTTTAGTTACATATTAAAACCAGATAATAACATTTTCCAGAGGTCCACAAAAGATCATTTCCACATCAGAAAATTCGGATTTAAGCTCTTCTTCTTTAGTTCTTCCATTCAAGATCCATCAGATCCCTGATGTTCCAATGCTGCAGCAATACCCTGTTTTGGCTGATTTTGTCAAAAATACTTAGAATAGCCTACTAACAAAGCAAAACGGGTAAATCATGATCCTTAGCTCCAGGAAAGTGAAACAAGATAAAAAGGACTCAAAGTTGGGATTTTAGAATGAAAAAGTCCTATCTAACCTAAAGAAGTAAGTGCTTAAGTACTCAAATTGAGCACTTATCAATGGGGCATGTGAGATGGGAAAGATGAAGCGACTGACGCACAAGCCGAATGCCGCTCCAAGCACGTCCCGGTCCCTTGAACTTATCCATATGGATTTATGTGGACCGATGCGTGTTCAGAGCATCAACAAACGCAAATACGTCCTGGTGATGGTGGATGACTTCTCACGCTACACATGGGTCAAGTTTCTTCGCACAAAGGATGAAACCCCGGAGCTAATCATCAACCACTTGAAGACCATCCAGCTAAATCTTCAAAGTCCAGTTCAGACTATCAGGACCGACAATGGGACAGAATTCAAGAATCAAACGGTAAACGACTACCTGACTTCTGTCGGCATTTCGCAAACCTTCTCGGCCGTACGCACTCTTCAACAAAACAGAGTGGTGGAAAGATGCAACCGTACCCTCGTCGAAGCGGCTCGCACCATGCTTTTTCAGTCTAAACTGCCGCTATTTCTCTATGCCAAATCGGTGTCTACTGCTTGTTACACGCAAAACCGTTCCATCATCAACAAGCGGTTCAACAAGATTGTGGGTTCCAGATCCATGCAACGAACAATAATGAAATCAACAGATGTAGAACAATGGTTATGATTTCAACTGGTCATCCCTATTAGCTTTCAACTTAAGAGAATATTACAATACGAATAATGAAAGCAAATGAACAACTAACCTAAAAACAAAGGATAACAAGTGCTTTGAATGCACCTACAGACGTGTGCTAATAGAACCCATAAGCAAGTATACTTATGTGAACTATGTCGTCTATCAAGTAATAAAGTGGTAAAGATACCGATTATCGTCCCACAGAGATTGGAGTTAAAATTGCTACAAAAGTATGATGAAAGAAATGATTTCTGAAGATGATTTGGAAGAAAATATCTTTGATTGGTTGGTTGATGATTAACACAGATTCTAGTTAACAAGATTAAAAGAGAAGCAAGGGTGTAAGACTTGTGATGTTATGATAAACCAAATTCCAGCACACCTATGCTACAACAATGCTACAGCATGAAACTGCAGTGATGCTGCAGCATAGCAGTGACAAAAACTTAGTTTTATTATCTACTTTGAGACACGTTCCTCTCGGACTCTCACCATCCCATGATTCCAGTAGCTAGAGCAATCTCATCTCTAAGCAGAACCCAAGATAATGGAACGATGGAAATGGCGTTCTCAAAGTACATGGCAAAACAAATTTTCTTTGTTAAAAGTCACTCTCTCGATATAACCCCCATGCCTCCCAAGTTTGTATACTCCTAAATAGCTTATCTCTAAGTCTATTCCATTTTAACCCTTTGAGAAAATAACAACTTATCAAGAATGAATCATTTTGGAAAACAAAAGTAACAACTCTCGTTGCAAGTCACTCTCTCGATATAACCCCGTAAGTCATCCAAATTGACGTGCTATTCAATGGCCTCTCTCAAGGTCCATGACACTTTAACACTATCAAAATGATCAATTTGTCAAAGGATTTTGTTATCATGAGAGAACTTGGGTTGGAATAATAAAACCTTATTTTTGCCACAAAAATACCTACTTTCTTTTGGTCATCACAACACCCTTTGTCTCACACCCAAGCTAAAGGATTAGCTACTCATAACAATAAATGAAACTAAGTAAATGCAAAGTACTTGGAATGTAAACATGATGCAAGGAATAATAAATGACTTGGAAGTAAAAACTACCTACAGTAAATGACTAAAAATGTAAAGACAAGAATGTAAGAAATAAGCAATAAATGACAAGAATACAAATGGAATGTAAATCTATGACTAACAAGAATAAATACTGAAAAGTAAGAACATTAAACATAAGACATAAGATGCAAGAACATTAAAGAAGGTAAGATGTGCAGTTGGGATACGCCTAGTGCTGCAGCAATGCATACGTGTATCTAAGAACAAAGAAAAATTAAAGGAATAACACTTGAAGATTTGAAAATAAGGAAGAACACTTGAAGATTTCTGGAATTAAAACTACAGAGGGTTTAGAACTGAGTGAGATCAGTTCCCAAAAAGTATATCTCAAATGGCTAGATGACCCCTCTAAATATAACAAAAGGGAGGGGCATCTTTGGTAAATAAGTGCAACTAAGCTTAACTAGAAAGTACAAGTTCTAACCAAAAAGTACAAAAGCCAACTAAGACTTTAGTTACATATTAAAACCAGATAATAACATTTTCCAGAGGTCCACAAAAGATCATTTCCACATCAGAAAATTCGGATTTAAGCTCTTCTTCTTTAGTTCTTCCATTCAAGATCCATCAGATCCCTGATGTTCCAATGCTGCAGCAATACCCTGTTTTGGCTGATTTTGTCAAAAATACTTAGAATAGCCTACTAACAAAGCAAAACGGGTAAATCATGATCCTTAGCTCCAGGAAAGTGAAACAAGATAAAAAGGACTCAAAGTTGGGATTTTAGAATGAAAAAGTCCTATCTAACCTAAAGAAGTAAGTGCTTAAGTACTCAAATTGAGCACTTATCAATGGGGCATGTGAGATGGGAAAGATGAAGCGACTGACGCACAAGCCGAATGCCGCTCCAAGCACGTCCCGGTCCCTTGAACTTATCCATATGGATTTATGTGGACCGATGCGTGTTCAGAGCATCAACAAACGCAAATACGTCCTGGTGATGGTGGATGACTTCTCACGCTACACATGGGTCAAGTTTCTTCGCACAAAGGATGAAACCCCGGAGCTAATCATCAACCACTTGAAGACCATCCAGCTAAATCTTCAAAGTCCAGTTCAGACTATCAGGACCGACAATGGGACAGAATTCAAGAATCAAACGGTAAACGACTACCTGACTTCTGTCGGCATTTCGCAAACCTTCTCGGCCGTACGCACTCTTCAACAAAACAGAGTGGTGGAAAGATGCAACCGTACCCTCGTCGAAGCGGCTCGCACCATGCTTTTTCAGTCTAAACTGCCGCTATTTCTCTATGCCAAATCGGTGTCTACTGCTTGTTACACGCAAAACCGTTCCATCATCAACAAGCGGTTCAACAAGATTGTGGGTTCCAGATCCATGCAACGAACAATAATGAAATCAACAGATGTAGAACAATGGTTATGATTTCAACTGGTCATCCCTATTAGCTTTCAACTTAAGAGAATATTACAATACGAATAATGAAAGCAAATGAACAACTAACCTAAAAACAAAGGATAACAAGTGCTTTGAATGCACCTACAGACGTGTGCTAATAGAACCCATAAGCAAGTATACTTATGTGAACTATGTCGTCTATCAAGTAATAAAGTGGTAAAGATACCGATTATCGTCCCACAGAGATTGGAGTTAAAATTGCTACAAAAGTATGATGAAAGAAATGATTTCTGAAGATGATTTGGAAGAAAATATCTTTGATTGGTTGGTTGATGATTAACACAGATTCTAGTTAACAAGATTAAAAGAGAAGCAAGGGTGTAAGACTTGTGATGTTATGATAAACCAAATTCCAGCACACCTATGCTACAACAATGCTACAGCATGAAACTGCAGTGATGCTGCAGCATAGCAGTGACAAAAACTTAGTTTTATTATCTACTTTGAGACACGTTCCTCTCGGACTCTCACCATCCCATGATTCCAGTAGCTAGAGCAATCTCATCTCTAAGCAGAACCCAAGATAATGGAACGATGGAAATGGCGTTCTCAAAGTACATGGCAAAACAAATTTTCTTTGTTAAAAGTCACTCTCTCGATATAACCCCCATGCCTCCCAAGTTTGTATACTCCTAAATAGCTTATCTCTAAGTCTATTCCATTTTAACCCTTTGAGAAAATAACAACTTATCAAGAATGAATCATTTTGGAAAACAAAAGTAACAACTCTCGTTGCAAGTCACTCTCTCGATATAACCCCGTAAGTCATCCAAATTGACGTGCTATTCAATGGCCTCTCTCAAGGTCCATGACACTTTAACACTATCAAAATGATCAATTTGTCAAAGGATTTTGTTATCATGAGAGAACTTGGGTTGGAATAATAAAACCTTATTTTTGCCACAAAAATACCTACTTTCTTTTGGTCATCACAACACCCTTTGTCTCACACCCAAGCTAAAGGATTAGCTACTCATAACAATAAATGAAACTAAGTAAATGCAAAGTACTTGGAATGTAAACATGATGCAAGGAATAATAAATGACTTGGAAGTAAAAACTACCTACAGTAAATGACTAAAAATGTAAAGACAAGAATGTAAGAAATAAGCAATAAATGACAAGAATACAAATGGAATGTAAATCTATGACTAACAAGAATAAATACTGAAAAGTAAGAACATTAAACATAAGACATAAGATGCAAGAACATTAAAGAAGGTAAGATGTGCAGTTGGGATACGCCTAGTGCTGCAGCAATGCATACGTGTATCTAAGAACAAAGAAAAATTAAAGGAAGAACACTTGAAGATTTGAAAATAAGGAAGAACACTTGAAGATTTCTGGAATTAAAACTACAGAGGGTTTAGAACTGAGTGAGATCAGTTCCCAAAAAGTATATCTCAAATGGCTAGATGACCCCTCTAAATATAACAAAAGGGAGGGGCATCTTTGGTAAATAAGTGCAACTAAGCTTAACTAGAAAGTACAAGTTCTAACCAAAAAGTACAAAAGCCAACTAAGACTTTAGTTACATATTAAAACCAGATAATAACATTTTCCAGAGGTCCACAAAAGATCATTTCCACATCAGAAAATTCGGATTTAAGCTCTTCTTCTTTAGTTCTTCCATTCAAGATCCATCAGATCCCTGATGTTCCAATGCTGCAGCAATACCCTGTTTTGGCTGATTTTGTCAAAAATACTTAGAATAGCCTACTAACAAAGCAAAACGGGTAAATCATGATCCTTAGCTCCAGGAAAGTGAAACAAGATAAAAAGGACTCAAAGTTGGGATTTTAGAATGAAAAAGTCCTATCTAACCTAAAGAAGTAAGTGCTTAAGTACTCAAAATTGAGCACTTATCAATGGGGCATGTGAGATGGGAAAGATGAAGCGACTGACGCACAAGCCGAATGCCGCTCCAAGCACGTCCCGGTCCCTTGAACTTATCCATATGGATTTATGTGGACCGATGCGTGTTCAGAGCATCAACAAACGCAAATACGTCCTGGTGATGGTGGATGACTTCTCACGCTACACATGGGTCAAGTTTCTTCGCACAAAGGATGAAACCCCGGAGCTAATCATCAACCACTTGAAGACCATCCAGCTAAATCTTCAAAGTCCAGTTCAGACTATCAGGACCGACAATGGGACAGAATTCAAGAATCAAACGGTAAACGACTACCTGACTTCTGTCGGCATTTCGCAAACCTTCTCGGCCGTACGCACTCTTCAACAAAACAGAGTGGTGGAAAGATGCAACCGTACCCTCATCGAAGCGGCTCGCACCATGCTTTTTCAGTCTAAACTGCCGCTATTTCTCTATGCCAAATCGGTGTCTACTGCTTGTTACACGCAAAACCGTTCCATCATCAACAAGCGGTTCAACAAGATTGTGGGTTCCAGATCCATGCAACGAACAATAATGAAATCAACAGATGTAGAACAATGGTTATGATTTCAACTGGTCATCCCTATTAGCTTTCAACTTAAGAGAATATTACAATACGAATAATGAAAGCAAATGAACAACTAACCTAAAAACAAAGGATAACAAGTGCTTTGAATGCACCTACAGACGTGTGCTAATAGAACCCATAAGCAAGTATACTTATGTGAACTATGTCGTCTATCAAGTAATAAAGTGGTAAAGATACCGATTATCGTCCCACAGAGATTGGAGTTAAAATTGCTACAAAAGTATGATGAAAGAAATGATTTCTGAAGATGATTTGGAAGAAAATATCTTTGATTGGTTGGTTGATGATTAACACAGATTCTAGTTAACAAGATTAAAAGAGAAGCAAGGGTGTAAGACTTGTGATGTTATGATAAACCAAATTCCAGCACACCTATGCTACAACAATGCTACAGCATGAAACTGCAGTGATGCTGCAGCATAGCAGTGACAAAAACTTAGTTTTATTATCTACTTTGAGACACGTTCCTCTCGGACTCTCACCATCCCATGATTCCAGTAGCTAGAGCAATCTCATCTCTAAGCAGAACCCAAGATAATGGAACGATGGAAATGGCGTTCTCAAAGTACATGGCAAAACAAATTTTCTTTGTTAAAAGTCACTCTCTCGATATAACCCCCATGCCTCCCAAGTTTGTATACTCCTAAATAGCTTATCTCTAAGTCTATTCCATTTTAACCCTTTGAGAAAATAACAACTTATCAAGAATGAATCATTTTGGAAAACAAAAGTAACAACTCTCGTTGCAAGTCACTCTCTCGATATAACCCCGTAAGTCATCCAAATTGACGTGCTATTCAATGGCCTCTCTCAAGGTCCATGACACTTTAACACTATCAAAATGATCAATTTGTCAAAGGATTTTGTTATCATGAGAGAACTTGGGTTGGAATAATAAAACCTTATTTTTGCCACAAAAATACCTACTTTCTTTTGGTCATCACAACACCCTTTGTCTCACACCCAAGCTAAAGGATTAGCTACTCATAACAATAAATGAAACTAAGTAAATGCAAAGTACTTGGAATGTAAACATGATGCAAGGAATAATAAATGACTTGGAAGTAAAAACTACCTACAGTAAATGACTAAAAATGTAAAGACAAGAATGTAAGAAATAAGCAATAAATGACAAGAATACAAATGGAATGTAAATCTATGACTAACAAGAATAAATACTGAAAAGTAAGAACATTAAACATAAGACATAAGATGCAAGAACATTAAAGAAGGTAAGATGTGCAGTTGGGATACGCCTAGTGCTGCAGCAATGCATACGTGTATCTAAGAACAAAGAAAAATTAAAGGAAGAACACTTGAAGATTTGAAAATAAGGAAGAACACTTGAAGATTTCTGGAATTAAAACTACAGAGGGTTTAGAACTGAGTGAGATCAGTTCCCAAAAAGTATATCTCAAATGGCTAGATGACCCCTCTAAATATAACAAAAGGGAGGGGCATCTTTGGTAAATAAGTGCAACTAAGCTTAACTAGAAAGTACAAGTTCTAACCAAAAAGTACAAAAGCCAACTAAGACTTTAGTTACATATTAAAACCAGATAATAACATTTTCCAGAGGTCCACAAAAGATCATTTCCACATCAGAAAATTCGGATTTAAGCTCTTCTTCTTTAGTTCTTCCATTCAAGATCCATCAGATCCCTGATGTTCCAATGCTGCAGCAATACCCTGTTTTGGCTGATTTTGTCAAAAATACTTAGAATAGCCTACTAACAAAGCAAAACGGGTAAATCATGATCCTTAGCTCCAGGAAAGTGAAACAAGATAAAAAGGACTCAAAGTTGGGATTTTAGAATGAAAAAGTCCTATCTAACCTAAAGAAGTAAGTGCTTAAGTACTCAAAATTGAGCACTTATCAATGGGGCATGTGAGATGGGAAAGATGAAGCGACTGACGCACAAGCCGAATGCCGCTCCAAGCACGTCCCGGTCCCTTGAACTTATCCATATGGATTTATGTGGACCGATGCGTGTTCAGAGCATCAACAAACGCAAATACGTCCTGGTGATGGTGGATGACTTCTCACGCTACACATGGGTCAAGTTTCTTCGCACAAAGGATGAAACCCCGGAGCTAATCATCAACCACTTGAAGACCATCCAGCTAAATCTTCAAAGTCCAGTTCAGACTATCAGGACCGACAATGGGACAGAATTCAAGAATCAAACGGTAAACGACTACCTGACTTCTGTCGGCATTTCGCAAACCTTCTCGGCCGTACGCACTCTTCAACAAAACAGAGTGGTGGAAAGATGCAACCGTACCCTCATCGAAGCGGCTCGCACCATGCTTTTTCAGTCTAAACTGCCGCTATTTCTCTATGCCAAATCGGTGTCTACTGCTTGTTACACGCAAAACCGTTCCATCATCAACAAGCGGTTCAACAAGATTGTGGGTTCCAGATCCATGCAACGAACAATAATGAAATCAACAGATGTAGAACAATGGTTATGATTTCAACTGGTCATCCCTATTAGCTTTCAACTTAAGAGAATATTACAATACGAATAATGAAAGCAAATGAACAACTAACCTAAAAACAAAGGATAACAAGTGCTTTGAATGCACCTACAGACGTGTGCTAATAGAACCCATAAGCAAGTATACTTATGTGAACTATGTCGTCTATCAAGTAATAAAGTGGTAAAGATACCGATTATCGTCCCACAGAGATTGGAGTTAAAATTGCTACAAAAGTATGATGAAAGAAATGATTTCTGAAGATGATTTGGAAGAAAATATCTTTGATTGGTTGGTTGATGATTAACACAGATTCTAGTTAACAAGATTAAAAGAGAAGCAAGGGTGTAAGACTTGTGATGTTATGATAAACCAAATTCCAGCACACCTATGCTACAACAATGCTACAGCATGAAACTGCAGTGATGCTGCAGCATAGCAGTGACAAAAACTTAGTTTTATTATCTACTTTGAGACACGTTCCTCTCGGACTCTCACCATCCCATGATTCCAGTAGCTAGAGCAATCTCATCTCTAAGCAGAACCCAAGATAATGGAACGATGGAAATGGCGTTCTCAAAGTACATGGCAAAACAAATTTTCTTTGTTAAAAGTCACTCTCTCGATATAACCCCCATGCCTCCCAAGTTTGTATACTCCTAAATAGCTTATCTCTAAGTCTATTCCATTTTAACCCTTTGAGAAAATAACAACTTATCAAGAATGAATCATTTTGGAAAACAAAAGTAACAACTCTCGTTGCAAGTCACTCTCTCGATATAACCCCGTAAGTCATCCAAATTGACGTGCTATTCAATGGCCTCTCTCAAGGTCCATGACACTTTAACACTATCAAAATGATCAATTTGTCAAAGGATTTTGTTATCATGAGAGAACTTGGGTTGGAATAATAAAACCTTATTTTTGCCACAAAAATACCTACTTTCTTTTGGTCATCACAACACCCTTTGTCTCACACCCAAGCTAAAGGATTAGCTACTCATAACAATAAATGAAACTAAGTAAATGCAAAGTACTTGGAATGTAAACATGATGCAAGGAATAATAAATGACTTGGAAGTAAAAACTACCTACAGTAAATGACTAAAAATGTAAAGACAAGAATGTAAGAAATAAGCAATAAATGACAAGAATACAAATGGAATGTAAATCTATGACTAACAAGAATAAATACTGAAAAGTAAGAACATTAAACATAAGACATAAGATGCAAGAACATTAAAGAAGGTAAGATGTGCAGTTGGGATACGCCTAGTGCTGCAGCAATGCATACGTGTATCTAAGAACAAAGAAAAATTAAAGGAAGAACACTTGAAGATTTGAAAATAAGGAAGAACACTTGAAGATTTCTGGAATTAAAACTACAGAGGGTTTAGAACTGAGTGAGATCAGTTCCCAAAAAGTATATCTCAAATGGCTAGATGACCCCTCTAAATATAACAAAAGGGAGGGGCATCTTTGGTAAATAAGTGCAACTAAGCTTAACTAGAAAGTACAAGTTCTAACCAAAAAGTACAAAAGCCAACTAAGACTTTAGTTACATATTAAAACCAGATAATAACATTTTCCAGAGGTCCACAAAAGATCATTTCCACATCAGAAAATTCGGATTTAAGCTCTTCTTCTTTAGTTCTTCCATTCAAGATCCATCAGATCCCTGATGTTCCAATGCTGCAGCAATACCCTGTTTTGGCTGATTTTGTCAAAAATACTTAGAATAGCCTACTAACAAAGCAAAACGGGTAAATCATGATCCTTAGCTCCAGGAAAGTGAAACAAGATAAAAAGGACTCAAAGTTGGGATTTTAGAATGAAAAAGTCCTATCTAACCTAAAGAAGTAAGTGCTTAAGTACTCAAAATTGAGCACTTATCAATGGGGCATGTGAGATGGGAAAGATGAAGCGACTGACGCACAAGCCGAATGCCGCTCCAAGCACGTCCCGGTCCCTTGAACTTATCCATATGGATTTATGTGGACCGATGCGTGTTCAGAGCATCAACAAACGCAAATACGTCCTGGTGATGGTGGATGACTTCTCACGCTACACATGGGTCAAGTTTCTTCGCACAAAGGATGAAACCCCGGAGCTAATCATCAACCACTTGAAGACCATCCAGCTAAATCTTCAAAGTCCAGTTCAGACTATCAGGACCGACAATGGGACAGAATTCAAGAATCAAACGGTAAACGACTACCTGACTTCTGTCGGCATTTCGCAAACCTTCTCGGCCGTACGCACTCTTCAACAAAACAGAGTGGTGGAAAGATGCAACCGTACCCTCATCGAAGCAGCTCGCACCATGCTTTTTCAGTCTAAACTGCCGCTATTTCTCTATGCCAAATCGGTGTCTACTGCTTGTTACACGCAAAACCGTTCCATCATCAACAAGCGGTTCAACAAGATTGTGGGTTCCAGATCCATGCAACGAACAATAATGAAATCAACAGATGTAGAACAATGGTTATGATTTCAACTGGTCATCCCTATTAGCTTTCAACTTAAGAGAATATTACAATACGAATAATGAAAGCAAATGAACAACTAACCTAAAAACAAAGGATAACAAGTGCTTTGAATGCACCTACAGACGTGTGCTAATAGAACCCATAAGCAAGTATACTTATGTGAACTATGTCGTCTATCAAGTAATAAAGTGGTAAAGATACCGATTATCGTCCCACAGAGATTGGAGTTAAAATTGCTACAAAAGTATGATGAAAGAAATGATTTCTGAAGATGATTTGGAAGAAAATATCTTTGATTGGTTGGTTGATGATTAACACAGATTCTAGTTAACAAGATTAAAAGAGAAGCAAGGGTGTAAGACTTGTGATGTTATGATAAACCAAATTCCAGCACACCTATGCTACAACAATGCTACAGCATGAAACTGCAGTGATGCTGCAGCATAGCAGTGACAAAAACTTAGTTTTATTATCTACTTTGAGACACGTTCCTCTCGGACTCTCACCATCCCATGATTCCAGTAGCTAGAGCAATCTCATCTCTAAGCAGAACCCAAGATAATGGAACGATGGAAATGGCGTTCTCAAAGTACATGGCAAAACAAATTTTCTTTGTTAAAAGTCACTCTCTCGATATAACCCCCATGCCTCCCAAGTTTGTATACTCCTAAATAGCTTATCTCTAAGTCTATTCCATTTTAACCCTTTGAGAAAATAACAACTTATCAAGAATGAATCATTTTGGAAAACAAAAGTAACAACTCTCGTTGCAAGTCACTCTCTCGATATAACCCCGTAAGTCATCCAAATTGACGTGCTATTCAATGGCCTCTCTCAAGGTCCATGACACTTTAACACTATCAAAATGATCAATTTGTCAAAGGATTTTGTTATCATGAGAGAACTTGGGTTGGAATAATAAAACCTTATTTTTGCCACAAAAATACCTACTTTCTTTTGGTCATCACAACACCCTTTGTCTCACACCCAAGCTAAAGGATTAGCTACTCATAACAATAAATGAAACTAAGTAAATGCAAAGTACTTGGAATGTAAACATGATGCAAGGAATAATAAATGACTTGGAAGTAAAAACTACCTACAGTAAATGACTAAAAATGTAAAGACAAGAATGTAAGAAATAAGCAATAAATGACAAGAATACAAATGGAATGTAAATCTATGACTAACAAGAATAAATACTGAAAAGTAAGAACATTAAACATAAGACATAAGATGCAAGAACATTAAAGAAGGTAAGATGTGCAGTTGGGATACGCCTAGTGCTGCAGCAATGCATACGTGTATCTAAGAACAAAGAAAAATTAAAGGAAGAACACTTGAAGATTTGAAAATAAGGAAGAACACTTGAAGATTTCTGGAATTAAAACTACAGAGGGTTTAGAACTGAGTGAGATCAGTTCCCAAAAAGTATATCTCAAATGGCTAGATGACCCCTCTAAATATAACAAAAGGGAGGGGCATCTTTGGTAAATAAGTGCAACTAAGCTTAACTAGAAAGTACAAGTTCTAACCAAAAAGTACAAAAGCCAACTAAGACTTTAGTTACATATTAAAACCAGATAATAACATTTTCCAGAGGTCCACAAAAGATCATTTCCACATCAGAAAATTCGGATTTAAGCTCTTCTTCTTTAGTTCTTCCATTCAAGATCCATCAGATCCCTGATGTTCCAATGCTGCAGCAATACCCTGTTTTGGCTGATTTTGTCAAAAATACTTAGAATAGCCTACTAACAAAGCAAAACGGGTAAATCATGATCCTTAGCTCCAGGAAAGTGAAACAAGATAAAAAGGACTCAAAGTTGGGATTTTAGAATGAAAAAGTCCTATCTAACCTAAAGAAGTAAGTGCTTAAGTACTCAAAATTGAGCACTTATCAATGGGGCATGTGAGATGGGAAAGATGAAGCGACTGACGCACAAGCCGAATGCCGCTCCAAGCACGTCCCGGTCCCTTGAACTTATCCATATGGATTTATGTGGACCGATGCGTGTTCAGAGCATCAACAAACGCAAATACGTCCTGGTGATGGTGGATGACTTCTCACGCTACACATGGGTCAAGTTTCTTCGCACAAAGGATGAAACCCCGGAGCTAATCATCAACCACTTGAAGACCATCCAGCTAAATCTTCAAAGTCCAGTTCAGACTATCAGGACCGACAATGGGACAGAATTCAAGAATCAAACGGTAAACGACTACCTGACTTCTGTCGGCATTTCGCAAACCTTCTCGGCCGTACGCACTCTTCAACAAAACAGAGTGGTGGAAAGATGCAACCGTACCCTCATCGAAGCAGCTCGCACCATGCTTTTTCAGTCTAAACTGCCGCTATTTCTCTATGCCAAATCGGTGTCTACTGCTTGTTACACGCAAAACCGTTCCATCATCAACAAGCGGTTCAACAAGATTGTGGGTTCCAGATCCATGCAACGAACAATAATGAAATCAACAGATGTAGAACAATGGTTATGATTTCAACTGGTCATCCCTATTAGCTTTCAACTTAAGAGAATATTACAATACGAATAATGAAAGCAAATGAACAACTAACCTAAAAACAAAGGATAACAAGTGCTTTGAATGCACCTACAGACGTGTGCTAATAGAACCCATAAGCAAGTATACTTATGTGAACTATGTCGTCTATCAAGTAATAAAGTGGTAAAGATACCGATTATCGTCCCACAGAGATTGGAGTTAAAATTGCTACAAAAGTATGATGAAAGAAATGATTTCTGAAGATGATTTGGAAGAAAATATCTTTGATTGGTTGGTTGATGATTAACACAGATTCTAGTTAACAAGATTAAAAGAGAAGCAAGGGTGTAAGACTTGTGATGTTATGATAAACCAAATTCCAGCACACCTATGCTACAACAATGCTACAGCATGAAACTGCAGTGATGCTGCAGCATAGCAGTGACAAAAACTTAGTTTTATTATCTACTTTGAGACACGTTCCTCTCGGACTCTCACCATCCCATGATTCCAGTAGCTAGAGCAATCTCATCTCTAAGCAGAACCCAAGATAATGGAACGATGGAAATGGCGTTCTCAAAGTACATGGCAAAACAAATTTTCTTTGTTAAAAGTCACTCTCTCGATATAACCCCCATGCCTCCCAAGTTTGTATACTCCTAAATAGCTTATCTCTAAGTCTATTCCATTTTAACCCTTTGAGAAAATAACAACTTATCAAGAATGAATCATTTTGGAAAACAAAAGTAACAACTCTCGTTGCAAGTCACTCTCTCGATATAACCCCGTAAGTCATCCAAATTGACGTGCTATTCAATGGCCTCTCTCAAGGTCCATGACACTTTAACACTATCAAAATGATCAATTTGTCAAAGGATTTTGTTATCATGAGAGAACTTGGGTTGGAATAATAAAACCTTATTTTTGCCACAAAAATACCTACTTTCTTTTGGTCATCACAACACCCTTTGTCTCACACCCAAGCTAAAGGATTAGCTACTCATAACAATAAATGAAACTAAGTAAATGCAAAGTACTTGGAATGTAAACATGATGCAAGGAATAATAAATGACTTGGAAGTAAAAACTACCTACAGTAAATGACTAAAAATGTAAAGACAAGAATGTAAGAAATAAGCAATAAATGACAAGAATACAAATGGAATGTAAATCTATGACTAACAAGAATAAATACTGAAAAGTAAGAACATTAAACATAAGACATAAGATGCAAGAACATTAAAGAAGGTAAGATGTGCAGTTGGGATACGCCTAGTGCTGCAGCAATGCATACGTGTATCTAAGAACAAAGAAAAATTAAAGGAAGAACACTTGAAGATTTGAAAATAAGGAAGAACACTTGAAGATTTCTGGAATTAAAACTACAGAGGGTTTAGAACTGAGTGAGATCAGTTCCCAAAAAGTATATCTCAAATGGCTAGATGACCCCTCTAAATATAACAAAAGGGAGGGGCATCTTTGGTAAATAAGTGCAACTAAGCTTAACTAGAAAGTACAAGTTCTAACCAAAAAGTACAAAAGCCAACTAAGACTTTAGTTACATATTAAAACCAGATAATAACATTTTCCAGAGGTCCACAAAAGATCATTTCCACATCAGAAAATTCGGATTTAAGCTCTTCTTCTTTAGTTCTTCCATTCAAGATCCATCAGATCCCTGATGTTCCAATGCTGCAGCAATACCCTGTTTTGGCTGATTTTGTCAAAAATACTTAGAATAGCCTACTAACAAAGCAAAACGGGTAAATCATGATCCTTAGCTCCAGGAAAGTGAAACAAGATAAAAAGGACTCAAAGTTGGGATTTTAGAATGAAAAAGTCCTATCTAACCTAAAGAAGTAAGTGCTTAAGTACTCAAAATTGAGCACTTATCAATGGGGCATGTGAGATGGGAAAGATGAAGTGACTGAAGCACAAGCCGAATGCCGCTCCAAGCACGTCCCGGTCCCTTGAACTTATCCATATGGATTTATGTGGACCGATGCGTGTTCAGAGCATCAACAAACGCAAATACGTCCTGGTGATGGTGGATGACTTCTCACGCTACACATGGGTCAAGTTTCTTCGCACAAAGGATGAAACCCCGGAGCTAATCATTAACCACTTGAAGACCATCCAGCTAAATCTTCAAAGTCCAGTTCAGACTATCAGGACCGACAATGGGACGGAATTCAAGAATCAAACGGTGAACGACTACCTGACTTCTGTCGGCATTTCGCAAACCTTCTCGACCGCACGCACTCTTCAACAAAACAGAGTGGTGGAAAGATGCAACCGTACCCTCGTCGAAGCGGCTCGCACCATGCTTTCTCAGTCTAAACTGCCGCTATTTCTCTAGGCCGAAGCGGTGTCTACTGCTTGTTACACGCAAAACCGTTCCATCATCAACAAGCGGTTCAACAAGACTGTGGGTTCCAGATCCATGCAACGAACAATAATGAAATCAACAGATGTAGAACAATGGTTATGATTTCAACTGGTAATCCCTATTAGCTTTCAACTTAAGAGAATATTACAATACGAATAATGAAAGCAAATGAACAACTAACCTAAAAACAAAGGCTAAACAAACATTATATATGGCGGGCCCGTGGTTAACAAGCCCATGGCCCGTTCACTAACTAGGCTCAATTTAAACAATTACAAATAGCCCCTTGAACTTTAATTCAACATAAATTGACCCTAACAATCTCCCCCTTTGAATTGAAGTTCGAGTTTGCACCAGTTACTGACATATCTTTTACGGAGCGCAAAGTGTACCTCGAACATTCTGATGGCACGGCGATAGTCAATGTGTTCTTCAACCATTTGCAAGGCATTCCGAGCAGTTGTTTCATTCAGATTGGGAACATACGAAAGCCTTCGAGTTTCGGACTCGTGAGATATGATCTTTCGAAGAGCATCTTGGACTTTGAATAGTGTGCCATCGCAGAATCTATCTACCTGACTGAAGCGCATAAATCTTTTCTCTTTCTGTTCGTTGATGTAGACTATCCCAAATTCAAGTTCCAGAAGCAGAGCGTTCTCGGGATACATCTTCAACTCAGGTGCTTTCAGATTCGGCTTTAACAGATTTACCTTCTTTGCCCTGTTCTCGATTGCCATTTGGAAGTCCGTGAGACAGGACATCATGATGGTACGGACTAGGAATCGACGAACAGCTTCGAGCGCTTTTGTTACAGGAAGCGGTCGGATAGTTCTTGTACGGAGGTCTTTCAGAATAAAATAGAAGTCGAACGGTCGGAGGTGCTGGAAGTCGGCTTCAGAGAATATCCATTCATTACCGTCTTTGCGTCGGACAGTGAAAACTGGATAAACAACTTTCATAATACGGCCTGACTGGATGTTGAGCACTTCGGTGATCTTATGCTTGGTTCGGACTTGGCTAACTGGTAGACACCGCTTCATTGCGCTTACGTACCGGCGTTGGAACTGTAAATACCAAGGCAGAAGGTAGGCTCGATTGGGCGTAACTTGTGGACGAACAACTTCTTCAGAGATTCCTCCAGATGAGGAATAAATATCGGGATCTTCTCCCATCGAATCTGTTGCTGTTGAGGAGGAGGAAGATCAGAAGCTGTCGGTTGATGTTGAGGAGATGTCGGAATATCGGCAGTTGTAGTTTCGGGTCTTGTTGAAGTTTCGATGGCTTGAGCTGAGTGAACGAGAGTACCATACAAATTCTGGAGCAGAAACTGGTCGTAGTCTACGTTGTCGTCTTCATCAGTTGGAAAGACCAGATTAACCTGTAGATTTGCGGCACTGGCGGTTTTTTCATACCATGCATCTTCGGTCTCCGGGTTGGTCTCGTAGTCAGGATCAATCAAATCCAGTATCGAACTGTCTGATGTGTCAAAAGTAACCAGTTCCTGTGATGATCCCTCAGGCTTTTCAACCGTCGGTTCTTCATCATCTGAAATATCCATGTCAATTACCATCTCGGCTAATGGCAACTCGGCTTCGGGTGCATCTTCGGTTGTTGTTGCCGCAGTTGGGGGTTCCTGATGAACCACATTAGTCGTTTCAGTGAGGATTGAGGCGGTCTCGGTTAGTCTTTGTCTTTTCTCCCCCTTGGTATTTAATGTGTGATTTGAGTGGTAATTAGGTTAGTAGTGGTGAGATTAGCCGTGCGCTTAACAGAGTTTAGAGAGAGAATTTGTTCATCATTCTAATCTTGTAAATCTCTGCATTCAATCAATAAAGGATTAATCGTTTCATATTCATTGTTACTTGTTAATCTGGGATCCACAATTGGTATCAGAGCAGAGGGACAAAGCTATCGATTCAAAGGTATTTTTCTGGTTTTTCTTGATCATTCAAAGTACGTACTGTGTTCATCTCAAGAATTTTTGATTGCTTTGATTTTGGTGTTAAAACCCAAAATTGAGGCTTGATACATTCTTCTCATAGGTTTTCTAAGATCTCTCTGTGTTTTCAAATCGTTTGGTTGAGTAAAAATCACTGATTTTTAAGTTCTTAATTTGTTTGGTTTTTTCTCCCTGTTCGTGAAAATTATCAATTTTTCTTGTCAAAAGTGCTATTTGATTGGTTTTAGTAGTGTTTTCGTATGTTTTTGGGCTAGTTTTCTTGTTAGTACTAAGTTCTTGCAGATTATTTCTCATCAAGACTGCAGAAATTCATCGAACCGGGTAAGTTTTTCTTGTATCTGATTTGTTTTCGATATCCCGGTACTGATATCTCCCGGTAGTGATAACTCCCGGTGCTGATATCTCCCGGTAGTGACTACTCCCGGTGCTGATATCTCCCGGTAGTGAACAACTCGCGGTATAATTATCTCCCGGTAGTGAACAACTCCCGGTACTGCTATCTCCCGGTATTCCATCTCCCGATACTCCATCTCCGGGTATTACATCTCCCGGTACCTAACTTAGTCCCGATATTACTCAGTTGTGGGACTTGGTTTGCCAGTCCCGGTATCACAACTCCCGGTATTTCTCTGTGACTTCCCAGTTGCGGGACTTCTCAATTGCGGGACTTTCCATTTGCGGGACTTGCTTCTAATACCGGAAGCTGTAAATTTCGGATTTTTAGGTTTTGTGATTTTTGAACTTTCATAACTTCAAATCATCATAACTCGCTCAAAAATCAGTATTTTGCAATGAAATTTTACAGGGTTACTCAAAATGTGATTCTGAACATATTCTCTGGGAATGTTTTCTGCTAAAACCATCTACAACTATGAGTTCGATCACACCACAGTAAACTGAACAGGCTTTCAATTCCGGATCAGTAAACCCTGTCTGCTTTTGATCGATATCTTGAATTGTCTCACAATCACTTCTGTCAAGTAACAATGTCTTATCCGACTTACTCTGAGCTCAAAGAGAAAGTTTCTCTTTTAGAAGCGCATATCTCTAAGCTAGAAGCCGAGGCTAAGATCAAATATGATGCCATAGGCAGGCTAGCAATTGAAAAGGCTGAGGACAAATGTGTGATAGAAAACTATCAAACTGAGTGCTCGGTCTATTCAGAAAGAGCTAAACTTCTCGAGTCCCAAATATCTGAATATACTCACAAGTTAGAGAAATCTCAAGTGGAATTTTCTAAAAGCATTTTAGTTCAAGAAAATGTTTTAAAAGAAAATGAAAAATTGACCACTAAGCTTAAGGAACTTGAATCCAAACTTTATAAACTTGGTCAATCTGAACAAACCATCCACTTGAACAAGCCCAAGGAGTTCAAATATTACAACTCACTTTGGGGACTCGGATATGATAATCCGTGCTACCTAAAGAAGGTCTTGTCTAAGGTTCCCACTCTTTATGAATTTGATTTCATGGGCTTAGACAAGATATATCCAGAGTACAAAATCAAGTGGACTAAGGCATCTAAGGAAGATGAGGAGTTTGAGGACTTTAAAAGACAAACCGCCATACCTCTACCTCCAATAGAGGCAAAACCTAAAACGGATAATTCCTCTTCTGAAAATAACAAGAAATCGGATGATGCACCGCCTAGGAAGAACATAAATGTACAAATTCCTTTCGTGTACGAAACGCTTAATGCTTCGTATTTAAAAAGCAAAATTCCTTATCTCCCCAATGACTATTTTGACATCTGCTCTCTTGCCAAAACGGTTGAGACTCCGCCTCCTGTTCCGGAAACCGCAGATGAAGACTCTAATGACCAAACAGAGTTGAAACGTTATGTTCCACCTATGATTTTGGAAAACATTATTTTTAAACTTGAAGAGTCAATTGTGAGAGATAAGGCCAGTTATGAAACCGAAAGGATTGTACTTTTAGATTCTATTGAAAAGCTCAAACAGAATAAACCCGACACACTACCCGAATCTGAAAGAGAGTCCTATCGAACCGAGATTGATAAGTTGACGTCTCAACTGGCTGTTTTGGCATCTGAAGCCTTAACGCTGAGAATGGCTAAGGGGAACTCTGTGGATACCCCAATGACGCCGGTCACTCCTGAAACACTCAGATCTTTTCGGATAGTTCGTCGTGCAAAGCCTTTATGGGAGTGTCTGATGACACCATCACTAAAGATTTGAGCGTTAAGGATAAAGGTAAGGCCATCGAACCCGATTTGGTTCAAAAGGATCTTTTGCCAATTTTTGACAATCCCTTTGCGGACGACTCCTCGTCTGACTCTGATGGCGTCACTCCACCTGATTCTGCAAGAAGATTTTCTGAGTTTATGAATTCCACTCCTTGTCATGAAGATGATTTTTCTAAGATTGATGTTGCTCCTAAGCTTGCAAGTCACATTCAACTTCTTGAGAAAATGCCTTCACCGGTTAATTTTAAAAAGGGAGAATGTTCCAAATATGTTTCTAAGACCAATTCTTCAAATTCAAAATCTAAAAGACGGTCAAAGAAACGCCCGAAAACCGGTAAGTCTCACAAAAGACAATCTTATTACTCTAGTTCTTCTAACAGTGAGCTTCCTGATTCTTCAGATAATCATGTTCTTAGAAAAGTAAAAATGGTTTGGAGAAAGAAAACAACTACAGAAGACAGTGATGGAAACAAGTCTCATAATTCTCCTGTAGTTGATACAAAGTCATTTACTTCCAAGACTGGCTCACGTGCTCATGTTTACCCTATAGCTAAGCTAATCAGTCTAAACCGAGCAAAGGTCTGTTGCACGTATTGTGGAAAGAGTGACTTTGTACATCCAAGGTACGTCAATAACTTGTATGGTACCTATAGCATCCCCAATCCCCATATTAAAGTCAAGACATCTAACCACCAAGGATCCATCAAAGCATGGATACCAAAATCTTTTTGATCTGTTTTTGCAGGGATTTCATGTGTGATAATATACATAATTTTATTTTCACATGACTGTGTTCGAAGGTTGTGCCATATTTGAGGGGGAGCATCAGGTATTTGACATATACATGAATTTTTAAGTGAATTCATAGAACCGTGGTAATGCATTCTGAATAACTTACTTGTGTTTGTTATTCTCTGATTTAACTTCCATGTTTGCCACGTGTTATATTTTCTTGATTTAGTTATTTCCATGTCTCACATATTTTGTTGATTTTTCGATGGAAATACACTCGCTTGAATTCCAATTTTGGTCTCATAGTACGTCCTTACTTACTAATGATTCAGTTCTTCTCTGATAAATTAATTGTGACTTGTTCTTCACAATTAAACTTTCTGATCAATTGTTTCTTTTGTTGCAAACACTGTGCTTACTGAGTCATCCTAGTCGCGCTTGAACTTGTTCTTTGATCTTCATTCACATTTTATAATGACTTCTGATCAACTCAGATCAGGACTCGTTCTTAAAAGATTGAGTTCTAAACATGCCAATTTAGAACTCGTACTTCAATGTGTGCTTAATGTTTTATTGGTTCATTCAAAGAGTGTTAGGAATTACATCTTTTTCTATGGTCTATCCAGAACCGGAAGGACCTACCCAAGAAACACATCCTTTTTAGATAACAGTGAGGGGTCTAGATGTATAGACGAGTTTGGAGTGAAAAAAAATGGTGAGGAAGTGACAGGACTTAAAAGACATATTGGTCCTTACCAAACCGAGTCAGTTAGCCGGGTAACCACACAATCTATTCATTCTCGTTCTTTGGAGATGAATATTGAAACAGACATGGACCCAGTGTCGACAACTCGTGTCACCCCACCTAGCCACTCAAGCATCTCACAAAAGATGTTTGTTTCATAAATGCACGGAGATTTAGCACATAATCTATCTATTCCTCACTCGGAGGTCTTAGATATTGAAAAAGGAAGACATCAGCTCCGGTCTCCGAACTTCAGATTCTATTCACTGTGTCAATTGATTTTTAACTTGAGTCCCAGGTTAAATCAATTTTTGAGCCAAATCGATATAATTTATTTCTTTCACACATGCACGAGTCTTTGTGATTCCCATTGCATATCTTCGTGATATTGCCGGAACAGTTTGAGAGGTAATTTTTAATATTTTACTTCAGTGATAACTGGAAGTCCTATCAGAGATACCCCGATGCCAACTCTGAACATAGGCCACACAATTATTTTAATTGTTGTGATAACAGTTACTATTGGGTTTCTGTGTTAGATGATTACCCTATTTTGGTTACTTACCGTTTTATCTGGTACTTTTGCTACTCATCAGTGTTGTCTTTGAAGTTACATGATGCTCAGGATGCTTTTAATCATCATGAGGGGGAGAACTGATACAAATTCAAAGACAAAGATCATCATCATGAGGGGGAAAAACGTTATAAAAGTTCAAAGACCCAGACTATCAAGTTGAGGGGGAGTAAGCAAAAGTTGAGGGGGAGTAACTGTTATAACCTGTGCTGAAAATATTACAACGTGCATGGTTCTTCTATCTGTTTAACCAAGTGCTGAAGTTTTCAAAGCTAATTCAACTCGTGATACTAAGAAGACCAAGAGCATATTTCAAGGGGAGCGTGAAAGATATGAAGACAAGCAACACTAAAGTGCTTCAAAGATTCAAGACGAAGAGAAGATCAAGATCGGAAGAGTTCAAGTTCGTTTTTTTTCTTTATATAACTTTAGGGGGAGATTGTTAGGACTAAAAGTCCTATAAAATAGAAAGTGATATAAAGAAATAATTAGTGTTATTTATTTGATTGAAAAGCCTCTCAAGATAATGGGCTTTATGGCTAATGGGCTTGGGCCTGTCAAGCCCTTGGTATTTAATGTGTGATTTGAGTGGTAATTAGGTTAGTAGTGGTGAGATTAGCCGTGCGCTTAACAGAGTTTAGAGAGAGTTTGTTCATCATTCTAATCTTGTAACTCTCTGCATTCAATCAATAAAGGATTAATCGTTTCATATTCATTGTTACTTGTTAATCTGGGATCCACACCGGATATACTTAGGGGCTGTTCGGTAACACCTTAATGAGCTGTATGGCAGATATAGCTTATTCGCACAGCCATACCTAGCTGTTCGGTAGGAGCTTATTCGCTCAGTCGGTGGCTGATTCGCTCAGATAGAGAACCTATGTCATATGCACTCAGCCGACTCATTTCCCTCACTACCCCTGGAAAAAACAGGTATCCTCCTCCAATCTCCATAGATCTATGGTTGTTCCTCCTCCAATCTCCATAGATCTATGGTTGTTCCTCCTCCAATCTCCATAGATCTATCGCTGCTCCTCCTCTTGCCCTAACAAATCGATCCTCTCAAATATGTTCTCCATTTGCACTGTCTTCATCGTTGCAGAAATGAAGAAACATGGGGAGCCATCTTCTGGGTTTTCTTCTTCATCTGCTCATCTTCTGGGTTTTCTTCTTCGCTTCCTTCTGGTTTAAACCCTCAGACCAACATTTTTTCTAGGTACGAATTCAGTTTTTGATTTAGGTTTGATATGAGTTTCTGGTTTAGGGTTCGAATTCTGTTTTTGATTTTATCGATTGGTTTCTGATTTTGGGTTTCGAATTGACTACGATTTCTAATTTGGGGTTTGATTTTGATCTATAAATTGTTTGGTTATAGAGGAACAATCGTCTTTCTCTCATGAACTTGTTGTTGCTGTTCTTCCTTGTTCTTTATATTTTGTATTCTGTCAATTTGTATTTTCTCTCATTTTGTTGTAATTTGATAACAAGTTGTGATCCTAAGGAGTTTGAATGGATTGTTTGATCCACAAAAATTGTTTATTTATATTTAATGTTTGTTGCTGCTCTATCTATCAGAAATTTTCTTACAATTAGTAGTTTGGGATTGTTATAAAAAATTAAGACTGAGGGTAAAATGGTCATTTCTGACATTCTGACTGTTTATTCAGCACAACAACCGAACACTAACATATATGTTAACACTCAGACAACCATATCCACTCAGACAACCATATCCATTCAGGTCTTAACAGAAAACGAACCGAACAGCACCTTAGCCTGGTTTATGAATATCCCGGTCGACAGTTGTTTAACTTGAAGACCAAGGAAGAAATTCATCTCACAAAGCATACTCATTTTAAAAAATCGTCCCATAAGATTGGCATAGTTCTTTGCATATTAAGGATTAGTAGAACCGAATATTATGTCATCAACATACACTTGTACTAAGACAATATGACCTTTTTTGTTGTTAATAAATAGAGTGGAATCGATCTTACCTCGCGTGAATTCTGATTTTAACAAGAAGTCGGACAGAGTGTTGTACCAGGCTCTTGGAGCTTGCTTGAGTCCATAAAGCGCTTTGTCTAGAACATAGACATGATCAGGCTTCGAATCGTCCACGAATCCTTCCGGTTGCGATACGTAGACTTCTTCCTTGATATCGCCGTAGAGGAATGCGGTCTTCACATCCATTTGGAAGACCGTGAAGTTCTTGTATGCGACGTATGCAAGGAACATACGTATAGCTTCTATCCTTGCCACCGGAGCGTAGGTCGCGTCGTAGTCGATCCCTTCTTGCTGATGGTATCCCTTGGCCACGAGACGCGCCTTGTTACGTACGACGATGCCTTCCTCATCCTTCTTGTTCTTGAAGATCCACTTGGTGTCGATCACTGTCTTGTGGGTTGGACGTGGGACCAGTCGCCATACCTTGAGAGCCTCGAATTGGTTGAGCTCCTCTTGCATGGCTATGATCCAGTCCGGATCTTCGAGCGCTTCTCGTACGTTAGTCGGCTCGATCTTGCTCAAGAAGCCGGAGAAGAGGCAGAAGTTAGCTGAAGTGCCTCGCATTTGAATAGGAGTGGAGGGATCACCGATGATTTGATGTAGGGGATGAGCTCTCATCCATTTGGTGGTATGTGGAAGTGGCTGTTGAGTCGAATGAGAGGTGTCCGGATCCACATAGTCACCAGAAGGAAGGTCTTGAACTGCTTCAAGTGTTGCAGGCTGATTTCTCGGAGGAGGTGAGGGAGGATTCGCCGAGGGTTGAACAACTTCTGGTTCCGAGGAGTTCAGAGGTTGATCGTCGATTGTGGCAGATGACGAATCATTAGGAGCGATCTCCGGGTTTGTTACGGGTTCCTCCGGGGGGACAGTAGTATCAGATGTCGTTGATGATGGCGGTTGAGCTGTCTCTACAGTGATAAACGGCGTGCTTGTAGAAGGCGGTGGACCATATAGATTCGCCGAATCCTCAATACGAGCAGCTTCAAGTCGAGGTTGTGCTGAGATAGGAGGAGTAGAAGCATTAAATATGTCATCATAAAAGTATTTAAACAATAAATCTAAATCTGAAAGATCAGCATTCGATGCAGATGCATGATTCGGATTTACTGTCGCTTGTGCAGATCCCGAACTAGGATGTTCGGAAGCTAGCACGCCAATTAAACCGGGTTCTGAACTGATATGTTCAGAAGCCAAATCTGCGGCTTCATCGAATGTCAAGTTTACACTTTCAATAACGGATTTAGTCCGTTTGTTGTAAACGCGATACGCCTTAGCCTGCATGGAGTATCCGATGAAAACTCCTTCGTCCGCCTTTGGGCTGAATTTGCCGAGATCGTCCTTGTCGTTTAAGACGTAGCACGTGAATCCGAATGCATGGAAGTACTTGATGTTCGGAATGCGTTTGTTGATGATCTCGTACGGCGTCTTGTTGAACCACTTGTGGATAATGGAGCGGTTTTGCGTGTAACAAGCCGTAGACACCACTTCGGCCCACAGAAATAGCGGTAGTTTAGATTGGGAAAGCATGGTACGAGCCGCTTCGACGAGGGTACGGTTGCGCCCTTCCACCACTCTGTTTTACTGAGGAGTGCGTGCGGCCGAGAAGGTTTGCGAAATATCGACAGACGTCAGATAGTCGTTCACCGTTTGATTCTTGAATTTCGTCCCGTTGTCGGTCCTGATAGTTTGAACTGGACTTTGTAGATTCAGCTGGATGGTCTTCAAATGGTTGATGATCAGCTCCGGAGTTTCGTCTTTCGAGCGAAGGAACTTGAATCATGTGTAGCGCGAGAAGTCATCCACCATCACCAGGACGTATTTGCGCTTGTTGATGCTTTAAACCCGCATCGGTCCACACAAATCCATATGGATACGTTCGAGGGACCGGGACGTGCTTAGAGCTGCCTTCGGCGGATGCGGCGTTCGCTTCATCTTTCCCATCTCACATTCCTCGCAGAGTCGATCGTTCATGAGTTGATGATCGGGCATGCCTTTTACATGTCCGCCCAGCACCAGTTTGTTGATACTTTTGAAGTTGAGGTGCGAAAGACGTCGATGCCAAATCCATGGTTGCTCGAAATTCGCCTTTGACATCAGGCAGACAGGTTTATCGGTCTTCGCTGCGCTTTCCAACTAGTAGCTCCTCTCCGTTGTCGTTGAGTATTCTACACCTTTTGGCTTTGAACCGGACCTCGACATCTTTGTCGCAGAATTGGCCGATGCTGAACAGATTGTGTCCCAATCCCGCGGCGTGTGATACCTTCTTGATTGTGATCTTATCTTGAACAATGTCGCCGTAGCCCATAATCGGCGCCTTGTGGTCGTTCCCAAATCTCACGTCTCTACCATATTCTTCTTTGTAGTTCGTGAGAAGCTCCCTTCTTCCGGTCATGTGCTTGGAGCATCCAGAGTCTAAGTACCACACATGACCGTGCTGCAAAAACAAGTTTAACGGATTTTAGGTACCCATATTTGCATGGGTCCTAGAGGGTTAGATTTGGCACCTTTCGGAGGAACTTGCTTTGACACAGATTTCCCCTTGGGTATAGGTTTTACACCGTTTGAGGGAACTGGTTTTGGCACAGGTTGCCTCTTAGGTGTAGAATTTACACCTTTCGGAGGAACTGGTTTTGTAGCAGGTTGCCTCTTGGGTGCCGGTTTAACCTCAGTAGGAGAAACCCGTTTGGGAAGGGGTTTTCTCTCCTGCTGTGGTTTAACCTCGGATTGGGAACCCCGTTGAGTATGCTGTTTCTTTTTATTTTTACGGGGTTTGCTTTTGGGTGTATGATTATATATGTGATATGACCGAAACTAATCATTATTATTTATATCATCAAAGTCATTCCAACCACATTTAGAACAACACAAACAATCATGCGATAACTGAATCAATTGCTGAACGGAATAAAGTTTAATTGGAAAAGAAACATCACGTTTAACAAAATCATTCCTATGATTCCAAGCACAATCGTTTTTGTTCATCCTAGGGTAAAAAACAGTATTGAAAGACTTTGATGCCGCATCTTCGACAGGTTCCTTAGCTAGCCACTTTGGTTTTTCTTGATTAGCGCGACCGTTTTTATCTGAAACAACAGGGACAGTACGGTGAGTGACTTTTGAAGAAGCAGTATTTTTGGTAGGCAATCACTCGGTCTTTTGCCTCGGCTGTGATTTTGTTTGAGAAACAGGTTTAGATTTAGAAATCTTAATCACAACTGGGGCCTTTGTATTTGAACAGCTACCCTTTAGAAAATTGACCGGTCGATTGACTACTGGAGATAAAAAATCAGTATGACTCGGAAGAGGTTTGTCGAAGGGGAATGACTCAAACTCTTCATCTGAATTACCTTCGGAGTTCATATATTCAGAAAAATCGACATCCGGAATTACAGGACTTGGATCGGTCGAGGAAGGCGAGGAACACTTAGTGTTAGTGTGCTTTGGGGAATTTGGTGCGGAAGCTAGGAAAAAATCAGAGTTCAAATTCCTTAAAACACTCTCGTCTTGAGAATCTTTATCGTCTTATGTTGAAGAAGTTTTGCTTATGAAAGCTTTACACGAAGACGTGTCCGATGAGTTAGAGGAAGAATCGGGTGAAATCTGCTTTTCAGATTTGAGTTGGTTAATCTGCTCTTGGAGCTGACCATTTCTCGAATACTCCTGCATCGCATCTGTTGTCAAGGCAGCCAGTTTTGATGTGAGCATATTGATTTCACACCGAAGGATTTCCTGTCCTTCATCAGACACAGTTTCGGTTTTGACCGATTTTAGATTTTCAAGTTCTTTGATTAGCACTTGTTTTTCCTCTTGAAAATTCGACCTTTCTTTCTCGAGTGACTCCTCCAACTTGACTATCTTTGCTTCCAAGATGAGAGAGGGAACGTAGAGTTTGAACTCATCCGTCTCAGTCTTGGTTTCGGTTGCTTGGACCTCATCCTTCTTGGAGGAATCCTTGGGCGTTACAACCTTATAGCAATCGAAGTAGTCATTCGAGAGGTACTTCTTGTTTTTCTCATAGGAATAATTTAAAGATCCATAACATAATGGAAGTTGCATTTTAGATGTGCGTGTGCGCTTGTATTCCTCAGTTTCCTCTTCCTTTTCAGGTTCAAGAGGACCAGTCCATTTAATTGCATATTCCAGATACTCTTTGGCTATTCCAAGACAACAAAAATCATACAAAATAGGTCTTTTGGCTATACCCTTTTTCAGGTAGTGCGGGTTATCGTATCATATTCCCCAGTCCTTGTTGAAATACGTGAACTCCTTTGGTTTATTCATATGGATAGTTTGATATGTTTGACCTCTTTTATGAAGTCTGGTTTCAAGATCAAGAATTTTAGTAACAAATTCCTTGTGCTGAATTTGAAGAGCAGAACATTGATAAACAATTTCTGCTTTCTCATTCATACACTGATCAAACTGAGACTGAAGTTCAGATATGTTGGCCCTTAAGTCCTTAGGTGCTATTGAAAGATTTTTGCACTTGTCTTTTAAATTAGCAATTTCAGACTTATATTTCTCAGTTATTCTCTTTTGAACATCTAGCTTTTCAGATAGTGATCTAATCTCAAGCAGTTGTTCATTATAGGTGGCCTTAAAGGAATCTTCCCGTTCAACAAGTGATTGCATTTGATTCAAGAAATCTTGTTGGTTAGATTCACATACCTGACTTGACTTTTCTTCATCGGCTGGAGAGTGATATCCCATGAAAGCATTAGCACCATCAGAATCGCTTTCATCATCAGAACGACCCAACCAGTAGTCGTCTTCCACAAACATAGCTGCTCCAGCTTCCTTCTGCTCAGCCAATGCGAGCTTCGCCTTGTAGTAGTGAACATTCTTTACCACTGGCTTCCGACAATCTTTTGCAAAGTGACCAAGCTTTCCGCAGTTGTAACAGGTCACATGCTTATCTTTCTTCTTACTGTCATCTTTCTCCGTCTTCTCCTTCTTCTCAGACTGATCTTGCTCATCGGCCTTCTTCTTTCCTTCATACTTGTCCTTATAATCGTGGCGCTTGTTGGAGGAGGTGGAGTAGCGCTGATTATTGGACGATGGCTTCTTATAAAACTTTTGTTGTTGAAAAGATTTGGAGAGTAGGGCTATCGCTTTCTTAAAATCGAATACTTCATCATCAGAATTACTGTCTTCCTTTTCTTCAGGTTCTGACTCAGATGAGCTTTGCTTTTGAGCACGTTTGGAGTGACGGCCCGAAGATTTCCCTTGTTTGGAGGACATGAGTGCTACAGGATCAGCAGCTGGCTTGGATGCGTCCTTCTCTTTGAGTATTTCCATCACCTCATCTTCATCTTGAAGAATCGTCTCATACAGCTCGTGGATGTCAACTTTCTCCATCAGGTGGTTGTGCTTTACGTGTGAGGCAAATACTTTCCATTCAGGCAGAAGATTGTTGAGGAATTTAAGTGAATTCTTCGTGTTCGAACGAGTAATCTTATTCTTATGGAGCTCGTTGAGAAGAAGACAAAACCGTTCATAAGTTTGAGAAAAGGGATTCACCGGTGCGTTGTTTGAAACTATCAAACTTGGTTATTGAGCTATTAATCTTTAGTTGATTCCCGACTTCGCTCCCACGCATCATCTTTTCCACCTGATCCCACATGCCTTTAGCTGTATCTTTGTAGCTGTCGATGGCAGTATAGATCGTGTTGGGGAGAGCTTGAACAAGGTACTGCTTAGCATGCTTTTCTCCCTCAAGCATGCCTTTTTCGTCGTCGGTCATATCGGAGAGTGTCTTTTGCACAGTGAGTGTCTTACCACCTTCTTCAGCTGGTGGAACGGTCTTCATTGGTGTAGGAATTGGCCCATTTTCTAAGGCTCGCCAAATGTACTCGAAGTTGTCCTTCGACTCGATGAAGATTTTGAATATGTCCCTCCATTGACTGTACTCACTGTGGTAGAGACAAGGTGGTTTGGTGTCGGTACCGATTGCAAGAGCGTCGCGTGAAGTCATCTTCAGTTGCACTGGAGTGATCGTCAGACGAAGTGTTCGATTCAAAGTGATAACCTAACGCAAGGCACTAAGAGTGATATCCTAACGCAGGTTCTACAACTGAGTTGTACTAGGAACAGGTAAGAATTCAAACATAAATGAACTTACCAGATAGGATTCCGGATGAGATGTCTGATCTGGAAGTGTCTGGATCAGATTAAGTGAAAACAGTTCAAAAACACAGAAGTGTCCGGATAAGATTGAAAGAATCCGGATACACTAAGGTTTCCGGATAACAAAGAGTTACCGGGTGCAATAGTTTCCGAATAAGATAAGTGAATACAAAACTTACCGGATAATAGGAGTTTACGGATGAAATACTTACCGGATGGAATGAGATTCCGGATGATACGCTTTCCGGATGATGGAGTGTCCGGGAAGAATCAGTTTAGCCGGAAACTTCGAGTTGTCCGGATAAAATAGGTTACCGGAAACGTTGAGTTGTCCGGACAAACTATTTTACCGGAAACTTTGGGTTTCCGGAACAAATATACCCGGAAAGATTGAAATTAGAGTACTTACCCGGAAAGTTGAGATGTGTCCGGAAAGAATAAGCGAAGTACCGGAAAGCTGTGAATTGTCCGGAAACTGCTGCTGGTTTATCCGAAAAGGACGTCTGGACTTTTCAATTCGATTGAGAATCGACTAGGGTTTCTCAAAAACGTTCCTGGAAGATTAGAAACTGGACCAAACACCAAAATAACACTACCCAAATCGATTTTGAAGCAAAAACAACAAGTTTTGATGGTTAAAAATTCGATTTTTGCCAAGAACACAACTAAAACTTTTGAGTTTTAATTTGCTTAAAAACCACTCAAACGATCGAATTAGAGTACGAACACTTGCAGAATCACTAATAACAATGATACTAACAATACCCAATAAACGAAATCGATCAATTATACCAGAATCAAAAAATTGATATTCAATCAAGAACACAGCCGTATTGTTCAAAAAACTTACCAGAATTCAAGAAGAGTACTTTGAATCGATATGTCCGTCTGCTCTGATACCAATTATGGGTTCCAGATCCGTGCAACGAACAATAATGAAATCAACAGATGTAGAACAATGATTATGATTTCAACTGGTCATTCCTATTAGCTTTCAACTTAAGAGAATATTACAATACGAATAATGAAAGCAAATGAACAACTAACCTAAAAACAAAGGCTAAACAAACATTATATATGACGGGCCCGTGGTTAACAAGCCCACGGCCCGTTCACTAACTAGGCTCAATTTAAACAATTACAAATAGCCCCTTGAACTTTAATTCAACATAAATTGACCCTAACAAAGACGCCGTACGAGATCATAAAAAACCGCATTCTGAACATCAAGTATTTCCATGCGTTCGGATGCACGTGCTACGTCCTAAATGACAAAGACGATCTCGGAAAATTCAGCCCAAAGGCGGATGAGGGAGTATTCATAGGATACTCAATGCAGGCTAAGGCATATCGCGTTTACAACAAACGGACTAAAACCGTTACCGAAAGTGTAAACGTGACATTCGACGAAGCCACAGATTTGGCTTCTGAACAAATCAGTTCAGAACCCGGTTTAACTGGCGTGCTAGCTTCCGAACTTCCACGTTCGGGATCTGCACAAGCGACAGTAAATCCGAATCATGCATCTTCATCGAATGCTGATATTTCAGATTTAGATTTACTGTTCCAATATTTTTATGATGACATACTTAACGTTTCTACCCCTCATGTCTCAGCACAACCACGACTTGAAGCTGCTCGCATCGAGGATTCGACGAATCTATCCGGTCCGCCGCCTTCGACAAGCACGCCTTCCATCACTGTAGAGACATCTCAACCGTCATCATCAACTTCATATGATACTACTACCCCCCAGAGGAACCAGTAATAAACCCGGAGATCGCTCCTAATGATTCGTCATCTGCTACAATCGATGATCAGCCTCTGCATACCTCGGAACCAGAAGTTGCTCAACCTTCGATGAATCCTCCCCCGTCTCCTCCGAGAAACCAACCAGCTACACTTGAAGCGGTACAAGACCTTGCATCTGGTAACTATGTGGATCCGGACGCCTCACATTCAACTCAGCAGCAGCTTCCACACACCACCAAATGGACGAAAGCTCATCCCATGCACCAAATCATCGGTGATCCCTCCACACCAGTCCAAACGCGAGGCGCATCAGCCAATTTCTGCCTCTTCTCCGGCTTCTTGAGTAAGATCGAGCCGACAACCGTACGCGAAGCACTCGAAGATCCGGACTGGGTGATAGCCATGCAAGAAGAGCTCAACCAATTCGAGGCTCTCAAGGTATGGCGACTTGTCCCATGACCAACCCACAAGACGGTGATCGGAACCAAGTGGATCTTCAAGAACAAGAAGGACGAGGACGGCATCGTAGTCCGCAACAAGGAGCGTCTCGTGGCTAAGGGATACCGTCAGCAAGAAGGGATTGACTACGACGAGACATACGCTCTGGTGGCGAGAATAGAAGCTATATGTATGTTCCTTGCATACACCGCGCACAAGAATTTCACGGTCTTCCAAATGGATGTGAAGACCGCATTCCTTAACGGCGATCTCAAGGAAGAAGTGTACGTGTCGCAACCGGATGGGTTCTTGGACGAGAAGAAGCATGATCATGTATACTAGACAAGGCATTATACGGACTGAAGCAAGCTCCACGGGCCTGGTATGGTACTCTAACTGCGTTTTTGATAAAATCGGAATTCACACGAGGTAAAATCGACTCAACTCTTTTTATCAAAAACGAAAAAGGTCATATTTTCCTAGTACAAGTGTATGTAGATGACATAATTTTTGGTTCTACTAATCCTCAATATGCTAAGAACTTTGTTAATGGGACAAATTTTCAAAATGAGTATGCTTTGTGAGATGAATTTCTTCCTTGGTCTTCAAGTTAAACAACTCCCATGGCACCCGGTACAAAGTTACACGCCGATCCTAACGGAAAGGATGTGGACACTAAAACGTATCGGGGAATGATCGGTTCTTTGATGTATTTAACTGCGAGTAGGTCGGATATCATGTTTTCAACTTTTCTATGCGCCCGGTTTCAGTCAAAACCGAAAGAGTCTCATTTAATAGCTGTAAAACGATTTTTTCGTTATCTACGCGGTACTGCTGATCTTGGCTTGTGGTCCCCGAAAGAGACAGGTTTTGAGCTGTCTGCATACTCGGATGCGGATCACGCGAGCGGCATGATGGATTGGAAGAGCACATCGGGGCATGTGCAGTTCTTGGGTGATAGCTTGGTGAGTTGGGCATCCAAGAAGCAGCAGTGCGTCTCTACGTCGACTGTCGAGGCGGAATACGTGGCCGCCGCGAGCTGCTGTTCTCAATTTATATGGATGCGGACGCAACTCAAGGACTACGGCTTTACATACGTCAAGGTGCCCATCTACTGCGACTCGAAGAGCGCCATTGCCATATCAAGCAATCCGGTCCAGCATACGAAAACGAAGCACATAGACGTTCGGTACCATTTCATCAAGGATCACGTTGAAAGAGGTACATTCGAACTCTACTTTGTAAATACCGAGCATCAGTTAGCAGACCTATTTACAAAACCCTTGGACGAAAAACGTTTTAATACTCTTGTGTCCAAGTTAGGTATGCTAAATCTGAAGACTTGATCTGTTTGTGTGCCCGATACACGTTCCATACATCTACGAGAAACTGTCTTCTTATCATCCGTTGTTCAAACTCCTGATGATTATGCATACACTTTCTCGCGTTTGTATTCTACTTGTATCAGTCACACAGTTAGGTTGAGTCTCTGTATTTATTAGGTAGATTTCGTTTGTTTTCTTTCTTTCAACGTGTGTTTCTTTCATTTCATACTGTCGTCTAGTTTAATTGGTTTTCTATCTGTGCTTTCACAAGTGTTCACGTGTTCAGGGGGAGCATGACCAGCTATCAGGTAAGTTATTCTACTGTTGAAGGGGAGTATCACACACATTTTTCTTTCACTGCCAGAAAAGTTTTTTTGTGTGTGGGCATTCCCGAGTGCACTTCACATCACACTTTGTGCACATTTTGAGGGGGAGCACTACCATTTGTGTTCATCTTTTGAGGGGGAGCGTCAAATGTTTTTCTTAAAAGTTATAAAAGTTTTTTATGTTGACTTCTTCCAAAGCACTCACATTCCTATTCTGAGGTAGAGCAAGGAAATACCTATGCAAAGGTTGAGGGGGAGCGGGAAAATTTCCTAAGAGAGGATCCAATTTTTCAAACTTTTGGGTTTTTGGGTGCTTACCCGGTAAGTTACCGGGTAACCAATGTTATCGGGTACACTTACCAGACCGGGTATGTTACCGAGTCATCTACCCGGTAAGGTCCACCCATATATATAAGCATCCGGTCAATTTGAATTTACTTCACCCGAAAACCATTTCAAAAACCCCAAACTCTCTCTAAAACCCCTCGACTCGGTGACTCGCGATTTTCGATCAGATCCCCGTTTTCAGATTACCTACTCTCAGGTATTCATCTTCTATTACACTCGAATGGTTTTTGCTCATCATCACACGCACACAATCACGGTTCCATGTCGATTCGATTGCCACAGTGACCTCACCGGGTTTCTCCAAACCCTTTTCGAACGTAACTTCTTTTACAGTTCGTTTTAGGTTTCCTAAATCATAATTGTGGTACATGTTCCCATTTCGCACACTCTACACCGTATAGATTTCATTTTTGAGGATGTTTTGGTTAGATTTGGGCACCTCAGTCGCATACCCGGAAACCCTAGTTACCCGGTAACATTCATGTTACCCGGTAACTAGCAAGTTATCCGGTATCATCCAAGACACCCGGTAAGTACCATTTTTCAAACAACCTGGACACATCGATCCTCGGTAACCCAAGTCGTTCGGATACCTGGTATCCGGTAAGTTCCACTATCCGATATGATTAGTGTCCGGTAACCTTCTTGAACCCGGTATGTCATCTTGATCCGGTAACATTCTTGATCCGGTAACCTTCTTGATCCGGTAACCATAATGTACCCGGTAACCTCTATGTTACCCGGTAACCCCTGTCTGCCAGGTCAGTTTTGCTTGTCCGGATACCCTGTTTATCCTGACACTGCTCGAATCCAATACCTCTGCATTTATCACACATTGGCAATCCCAATGTCCTTCTTCTACAGCCAGTCCTCAATCAACCGATGATTGAGCCATTCAAATGCTAAGGTACGCATTAAAGATGATTTTATCCCGTCCATTATCTGACACTGTGCTTTACAGGTATTATACATGGCGGATCAACAAGAGCAGCAACAGCAAAACATCCCTCCTCCTGAGGATATCATAGACGACGAGGCCAAAAAGGCCCTAGTTCCCGTGGATCAGGAAATTGAGATCAATCCAAACAACCATCACCTTGATGCTGCCGCATTCCGACCCGATCATCGAGTGATAGTTGATATATTGCTCGGCCACCCGCTTCGCCGAGCACTGACCGCGAAGACAGATGTGCCGCTCATATATGTACATCAAGTATGGCACATGGCGAGGGTGGTCACTGTCAACAACGTTCAGACCATCACTGCCAACATCGATCACCATCCGTTCACTTTAACACTGGAATCCTTCCGCCGACTATTGTCCCTTCCGGAACCGAATGCCGGAGGCCATGCCGCATACGTGATCGGTCATTTGATTCTACTTTATTTTCTCGTCAATCGCCCCTCTTTAGTGCATTAAAATGGTAAAACCGAACGATATTGACGTGTTTTATATTTTTGTAGGTTCGGAACACTTTGGAGCGAAAAAGAGCCAAAATGGGGATTTTTGACAGATTTGCGCGGTTGTGGCGTTTTGAGCATATCTCACTCGCCTGAGCTTCGTTTGAGGCGATTCAAGATGTTTCGGAAAGCCAAGACATAGACGAACAATCTTCGTGTTTTGCGTTTTCGCAAACTCGGAAGGTATCTGGGCCGAAACTGACATCGAAGTCGGAAACAGGGTGCTGTTGGACAACAAGGAAAACGGGAGTACAAGTCATAATAGCAGCAATTTGTTCAAGGTACAAGCCATTAAAGCGACAAGGAAGATCAGAAAATTCTCAAGCATTTTATGGGCTAAACATAATTCACTGGGCTTGAACTAAAAAGAATTGGTTTGAGTGGGCCGTGAGAGTTAAAGAGAAGAAAATGAGATGGACTTTTAGTTTTGGGAGGAGTCTTGGAATTACACGGTTATAGAGTTGCAGAAGGAAACAAAATCAAAGGGTTATCTCTTACGTTTTTATTGGGGGCAGAACCAGAGATAAAAGGGGACGCACGGCTGGATTTTTTGGGGGGTAGCATCGAGGGCAGCAACCTTGGCTGCTGTTTCTTTTAGTTTTTTTTTAAATTCGCAAGTTTCGATTGATTGGAAACGATGATTGAATATTTGAAGAAGGTTGATTCCGTTGATGCCGATTGAAGAACCAAGTTTGATACAAGAGAGGTTTGAGGTTTATTTCTAGTATTTTATTTGCAGATTTTATTTGTTGATTTTAGTTTATTTTAGAATTCGGTTTTGATATTATTGGGTTTATTGGATGAAGTTTGTGGTTCTTTTTATTTGTAATAAAGATCGTTGAATGGTTAGTTATAGATTGAGATAATCTTGATGTTCTAAATTTAAATAGAGTTTCTACGAATTATTCATTGAAAACGATATGTGACAGATATTGTTAGCTTTGAATTATTTCGTATTCATGTTATTTCGTTAGTCTTAAAGTTTATAATTTTATTTGCTTAGTAGTTTAATTCTCAATCCAAATTTCTTGAAGTAGTGTTATTTGTAATAATTAGATTTTGGTTTTAGTTAGATCTTTTTGAGCTTAAATCGATAATTGAGTAGTTAATCTTTGTGACACACGTGCATTCAGTTTAATACAAATAATTCGCTTAACCACTGACTCCCTGAGAAGAACGATACCCGACTTACCATCTTTACTGATATAAGTTAGGTTTATAAATTTAAACCTTGTTGTGCGTCTAACGACGCGTGCAACAAGTTTTTGGCGCCGTTGCCGAGGAGTTGTGCGCTTAGGTTAGTTCGTTTGTGTTAATTTTATCTGTTTGCATTATATTTTGAATAGATTGCTACTCGATACATGCTAATAGTGTTTTGCAGATTGCTTGCTTGATCTTTCGTAGGTCGGGTAAGTTTTCTATTCTTTCTTTTCAGTATTTTTTTGTGCTTTCTTTTGTGTGTTTAGTGTTAGTTTTTACTTTATAAAAAAACAAAAAAAAGAGTTTTCGTAGGCTTTTTTTCCCTTTTTAGTTGAGTTTTTACTTTAACTGTTTTTTTTATTTATTGCATGATTTGTCATCATCTTAGATCTATGCTTTGATTGGGAAATATGTCCTTTGATAGTATGCTTACTTCGGAGATGGATGAGTTGAGGCGAGAGTTTAAGGGTGATATCGGTGAGCTTTCATGGAAACTAGACATGCTATTAGGTGGGTTGATTGGGGGAGATAGTGAGGAGTATCAGAACCAAAATTCATGCAATTACTGTGGGGATCTCTTACATTCTCTGGATAGTTGTCCTGCATTCTATTATGAGAGCGTCAGTGGTCAAAATTCATGCACTTATTGTGGCGACCCATGGCATTCTGTAAATGAGTGTGAGACCTTTCATGTTGGGTGTGTCACTAAAGGGTTCACAAATTATAATGAAGACATGTTGTCTGATTCTTATAACCCTGAATGGTCAGAACACCAAGACTTCTTTTGGGAAAGTCAACATGAAAGTCACCCAGACAACAATAATCAGATTTCATCATCACTTGAAGAACAAATGCAAGACATGATGGCGATGATGAAGGAACAGTTGCACGATGCAAATAATGTGATTGAATCTGTTATTGCCCTTGAAGCAAAAGTTAGTCAATTAGCGGAACAGTTAATTGAAATAGATGAGGGTATACAACTAAGCATGCCTAGGGAAAGGTTAAGTGATGATTTTATTAATGAAATACCTTGGCAGAATGAACCCCACCTAGACACTAAACAGGTTGAACACAATCAAAAGAATGGCGAGGAAAAAGAGAGAGAGAAGATAGTAGAGGTTTCATTAGAGCATAAGCTAGATTTGGTGGATTTAGATGAGATTGGGACATCGTTAGTTGAACCGACCACCTTCGATCAATTTCCCACTTGTGAAAACAAAGTTTTGCTGAGTTTAGCACAAGAGCCGTCAAAAAGTCCACTCGAAAAACCACCATCTCTTGAGTTAAACATATCACCCGATTGCATTCTTAGGCCTACCTTGAAAGACCTTACCTTGATAGAAAGAGGGTTGACTGGGGACTCTGGGGTAGTTAATACATCAGTATGCACACATCAAGCTCTTGTTGAACCCAATGCAAAACCTTTAAGAGAGTTGGACCCGAATTGGAGAGAGGTAAGTATTCATGAAGTTATCAAATGGTTGGCTAGATCCCATTCGCGCCCAATTAGAGAGCCACCACATAAGATGAATCTTAATTGGAGAGATGTGAGCATATAGGAAGTGATCAAATGGTTAGATGGCATGATCATGCATCCTAGTATTAGAAGACCTTGGGTACATGAAGGATCAAAGAAAGCATCACATTGCAGGCACATAATTCATAGAGTGGTAACAACATTAACACCTGCTTGTGTTTTGTACATTTCCTTTCTTTTTGTATTTTATTTTTATCGCATTAGTTAGTCGTGTCATAGTTAAATGAACTTTGTGGGTGTGTTGACTGCAAACCCTCACGAGACTTCACTCGTCCACTAGGGGGAACCTAGAGGTTTAAAAGGCTTGTTGCACGTGCTAAGTGCAATCGTGTTTCCCTACGAAAATGAGGATTTTTTTTATTATTAGGTGTGTTTTTTTTCCTTTTTATTTTTTTTCTTTTCGTGCTTATCTTTTATCGGCCTCTTCTTTAATCTCATAGCCTCTCTCGGTTCAGTTCTCACTTCCCAGCATTGAGGACAATGCATATTTCTAAGTTGGGAGGGGGAAAATTTGGAAATTTTCTGATTGACTGCTATTGAATCTCCATTGTGCTTTAACGAAGTTTGTCCAAGTTGTTGTGTTTTAACGGGAAAGTGCTGACAAATCGCTGAAGGCTAACGGTCCCATACAGGTCGGAGCTTACATGGATTGATCGACACTACACCCAATCATGCACTAGAACGTCATTCAGGGGATTTTTTTTGTTCCTCTCAGCTTTATATGTGCTTCTTTAGCATAATTGCATACATTGGGGACAATGCATGAGTTAAAAGTGTGGGGTGTTTTTGACTTAAATAATTGACTTGTTCTAGGGCAGTAATTCAGTTACATATATGAGCATAATGAAGAAGTTCTTGTTAGACTCTAAGGAGCATATAGCACTAATGAATTGGTCGATTAGTCACCTAATACTACTTGGTGTGTCATGCTATTTGAAACTAATATTGATTGATCTGGTGAGCACATCTACCCCATGAGACATTTGAGCCTTATGACTAAAACATCAAAATTAGTCTCATTCATTTCATGTGTGTATTACACCTCATGTGCATTGGTCTCTTTAGAACTTGCATCTATTCTCTTCGAGATTGCATTGTATTCATGCTTGCATACAAAAGTGATAAAGGCCATCTTTGATGTGAATGTCAACCACTTTAGCCAAAAAGCCGACCTTGAAAAGAATAAATCCACTTGCTTAACCATTTTGAGCCTACAAACCCGTTCTTTTGACACACCTAAGTTACAAGTCACACAAGCCAAACACTTCCTACCCAAACCTTAAGACTTTGGGGTGTGACTTTAGACCAAGGAGCCATACTGTTGATATCTTTAACTTGTGATCTCAAAAGAAGAAAAGAGTATAAAGCAAAGCCTCGAAAAAGAAAAAAAGAGTGTGCAAAGCCTCAAAAAAAGGGGGGGGGGGCATAAAAAGGGTTTAAAAGTCGGTATACGACCCTTGTGAATAAAAAAGAGAAAGAAAGAATAAAGGCTTGCGGTCATTGAAATGAGAAGTGCTCGAAAGTTTCCATGCTCGTGGTTTATTGCTCACAACACCCCTTAGTCTTAACGGTTTTTAAAGTCACTTTACCATAATCATCCCACCCTACCCATAACCACCATTACAACCCTTGAAAAAGACCTTTTGATTTGTATCTTGCATGCAATTCCTGCGGTGGAGAAGGAGAATTTTTGCAAGCTTATGGTAGAGTACCAATCATGTGAGGATGTCTTGAGCGAAACATTATAACCCAAACACGTGAGTGATTGAGGGAACCTTATCCTTAGTGAGAGCTTACCGGATCATTTTATGTTAGTTCTCGAAACAGTATGCACATACCGAGGAGTTGATGGTTGACTTGTCCCATGTTCATGACATACTATGAGTTCTAAAGAGTTAACTTGACCATTTCTGAATTATCTGAAAGAAATAGTTTTATTGCCCGAGGATGGTCAATGTTTAAGTGTGGGGTGTTTGCACCCACCATCGACGATGTCACACTGTGTGCGGAAGTTCGTGCGCTTGGATATCGCCACGCCCTCGACCGCCCATCCGCATTCACCTGAAAATACATCGCCCCGGTCTGGTACACTTTATTTTCCATCCTTAACCGATGTCTATCCTCCCGATGGAAGGGGATAGACCAATGCACCGTCGACTTCCTACGTTTATTTCACGCGGTTGTTTACAATCGGCACATAGACTATACAGCAGTCATTTGGCGTGAATTGGTGCTAGCTATCAGACAGACCGGCGGTACCAAAAAGAAGTTCCTTCCATTTCCGCGGTTCTTTGCTCTAGCCGTTCGACAACATATGGATGCGAACCCTCTGATCCCACGACGAATCAACCATCCGGTATGTCCTCATCACAATCAACAATACTTGGTGATTCGTAATCCATCTGCTACCCCATCCATGCCTATACTTGAACATTTACTGGCACACGCGGACCCCAATGCACCGGGTGTGATAGAATATAGGCAAGAGTTAGGGAATCCCATGGTCCAGCCAGCGCCGGAGGGACCTCCCCAGGGACTTAGACCTGAGCGACGTGAGGGTCCTAGGACAAGAGGAGGAAGGGCCCGGGCAGCAGGGGCTCCCGGGCGGGGTGTGTTGAGAATTCATGGGAGGGGAACAGGAGGCGGTACATTGGATACGCGTCCCAGTACTACCCAACCCCATCAAGACGGAACAAGCAAACGACCTTCCATTCCTATCACCCGACCGACGGGCGAAGCAGGTACGTCGTGACGACCAATGCTTCACCGTGACCTGGAAGCTTACCTATCTGATCCTCCCTCACCGACCAGACAGGTTGAGGATGTGGAATCCGACTCCACTGAGTCCGATACAACCCGTGCCATACGGATATCCTTAATACCTACCCGTATCGGACCAAACCCAGAACTAACCGAAGGAATCCAATCTGCCTCACCATCAACCCCACTCATCCCGACTATCCAGCCTGATAAGGGAGACATAAGGAGAGCGGAGGGAGATTTAGTTGAAAATCAAGAAGAGGTGAGACAGAGTGAAGTCAGATCCAAAAAGAATCAAGAGAGAATAAGCCGTAAAAATAAAGAGGCTTCTGAGCGTATCCAGCCGAGTGTCGCCCGGGTAGCCACATATGCTACCCCGTCTTATCCGTTGGGACGGGGTATTGAAGAAGCCGTCGTGGACCCATTGGCGCAATTGCACAACCTCCAAAGCCACTCATCCGTCTCTCAAAAGACGGATGTTTCAACTTCACACGGGGACATAGCACAACTTCTACCTATCTCTCACTTGGAGAGTATGGGTATTGAAAATAGAGACCAGCCTCCCCCGGTCTCGCCTTCTTTCAATGCACAATCGAGTCTAGAGCCACTTGATATTGAACATTCTTCGGCTAGGACACAAGATGAGATCCCACAAATCGGTGCTCTTCGTGACCCGATCGGAACTTCCGCAGTGTCTCCGCCTTTAAGCGGAACGCGAGGATCGGAAGGAAATCCTACCACGGCCACATCATCGCCAACCGTGAACGTAGATGGCTCTACCTCTAAGGTAGATGCCTCAACGGGTAATCTAAGTGATCCCGGTGTTATCTTACCTGACTTTGTGTCACAGGGGTCTCTGGACAGCACCCTCAAGGCTGTCCGCGAAGCAATGGAGCAGCGCCTCACCACCGAGCTCGACAAGATTAGAAGTTTGATCAAAGGTAAAGAGAAGGTAGTCGATTCTGAAACTGCACCTACACCTCCACCGGCTCCCGTTCAGCAAAATTATTCGGTGGATACCTTGAAGACTATGCTTCTGGCTCAACTACTCCAGAACACCGAAACCGATGCCTCTACCGAAGCAGACCTGATCTCCGTTCTACGATCATAGGTATCTGCTCCCTCGTCATCTGTTACATCACGCTTGGACCAGCTTGACACGACTCTTAAGGACGTTCAACAAGCGCTCAAAACGCTGTCCGATAGAGTCGCCTCACTCGAAGATACTTGTAAGAGTCAAGCTGGCGGACTCAAAAAAAGGCACGATGACCAAGATGATCCTGATCACCGTGAGGGGGAGAACAAGAGACTACGATTATCTGAGTCCGCTCCAATCATCCCTGAAACTACTGTGGTTCAACCGGAACCTTCAACTGCGGCAACTGCAACCGAAGAAGAACCTGAAGCCCAGTTGAGTCTAGTTGAGATGGTCATGGATATGGACATCTCTGATGACGAAGACCCGACGGTTGAAAAGCCTGAGGGAACAACACAGGAATTGGTCAAATATGACACATCAGATAGGCCTGCTCTCAATCTGATTGATCCAAACACCGAGATCGACCCGGAGACCGAAAATGCATGGTACGAAAAAGCCGCCAGTGTTGTAAATCTCCAGGTAAACCTGATCTTCCCCACTGATGAAGACGATAATGTTGACTACGACCAATTTCTGCTGCAAAACCTATATGGTACTCCCGTTCACTCCGCTCAAGCCGCCGAAACTTCTACAAGACCCGAAACCTCAACTGCTGAAAATCCGACATCTCCTCAACACCCGACAGCTTCTGATCATCCTCCTCCTCAACAGCAACAAATCCGATGGGAGAAGATTTTGATCTTCATTCCTTACCTGGAAGAATCACTGAAGAAGTTGTACGTCCACAGGTTACGCAATATCGAGCCTACCTTTTGCCTTGGTATTTCCAACTCCGACCCGGAATACCAAAGCCAGTACTTAAACGCCATGAAACGGCGTCTTCCGATTAGCCAAGTCCGAACCAAGCATAAGAACACTGAAGTGCTTAACGTCCAATCAGGCCGTATCCTGAAGATCTGGTACCCAGTATCCTGAACGCACTGCTTCTGGAACCAGAATTTGGGATAGTCTACATCAACGATCAGAATGAAAAGAGATTTCTTCGCTTCAGTCAGGTAGACAGATTCTGCGACGGCACGCTCTTCAAAGTCCAAGATGCTCTTCGAAAAATCATCACTTTCGAATCCGAAAATCGAAGGCTCTCGTATGTTCCAAACTCGAATGAGACAACCGCACGAAAAGCCTTAGAAATGATTGAAGAACGCATCGACTATCGCCGAGCCATCAGAACATTTGAGGTCAACTTTGCGCTCTGAAAAAGATATGTCAAGAACTAGCGCCAACTCGAACTTCAATTCAAAGAGGGAGATTGTTAGGGAAATATTTGGTTGAATAGAAGTTCAAGGTCTATTTTGTTATTTAATCATTCTTGAGCCTTGTTAGTGAACGAGCCGTGGGCTTGTTACCACGGGCCCAACATATAAATAGTTTTGTTTAGCCTTTGTTTTAGGCCAGTTGTCATTTTACTTTCTCAAAGCTTATTGTAAACTTTCTGCATTATTGAAAGTGAATTAGATGACCAGTTGAAATCATAACACCTGTTCTTATCTATTGATTTCTTTATTGTTCGTTGCACGGATCTGAGACTCACAGGAATATATGTATTCTAAACCGTATGATGAGTTTTGTGATGTGCTTGGTGCAATATATATATATATATATATATATATATATATATATATATATAGGGAAAGGTTCAATAGAGAAGTGCAAATATTTAGAGAAATAGAGAAGTAAAAAAACACGGGACCGTTCATATATGAACGTTCATATATAAACAGTCATATATGAACGTTCATAAATGAACGTTCATATAACAGTCATATCTGAACGTTCATATATGACTGTTTATATATGAACGTTCATATATGAACGGTCCCGTGTTTTTTTACTTCTCTATTTCTCTAAATATTTGCACTTCTCTATTGAACCTAAGGCTATATATATATATATATATATATATATATATAGGGCCCTTCTTTTGTTAACCAGTCATTTAGTGTTAACTGTATTAACTAATCTGGACCATTAATCATCAAAATCAATGGCTAAGATTAAAAGCATTTTTAATTCATAATTAAAATAAACACCCAGCTGATTTAATTTGCAGCATATATGCATAGGGGTATTATTGTCATTTAACAAATCTTGGAAACTAGCAGATAAGGAAACAATCAAGTCAATCCCTACAATTAAGGACCTGATAACTCAAATCTCTCAATCTCTCCAAAAATTGTTTAGCTGTTACATTGTGTTTGAATCGGTAAATCTCTCTCTCTCTCTCTCTCTCTCTCTCTCTAGAAAAATGGGGAAAGCGATTAGGTGGTTGAAGGCGTTGTTTGGATTTAAAAAAGAGAAACATCCAAAACAACAATCAAATTCCGGTGACCGGAAAAACAAGAATTCGACATGCATCCGTAGACACCCCACCACTTCTTCGGTGGAGTCACCACCTTACAACAACAACAACAACAACAACAACCATTCCGACGAGCAAAATAAACGTGCAATTGAAGTGGCCACCGCCACCGCAGCAGCAGCCGACGCTGCCGTCGCTGCCGCCCAAGCCGCCGTCGCCTTCGTCAGACTAACCAGTCAGAACAGACTCTCCACCGCAATCAACACCGCTCGGGAGCATGCAGAAGCCAAAGGCCGGTAAGAAACTGACGAAGGAAGTCGGCGCTGCCGCCGGAGATAAGAAGAAGAAGAGATCGAAGAAGAAGAAGAGATAAGAAGAAGGAAGTCGGCGCTGCCGCCAGAGATAAGAAGAGGAAGAGATAAGAAGAAGAAGCCGGGTTTTTTTGTTGAATTTGTTTATTCATTGTTTAGTAGATTTGATTATGGATAATAATCGAGATATGCTCATACCAACACAATTTGGGAATATGTTGAGCCGTTGGATGGTTCTTGAAATGCATATATGCAATTTTAAGAGGTGCATATATGCAATTATACGATGTGCATATATGCAGTTTTAAATGCATATATGCACTTTTTTGATCTTCATATATACAACTGATGTGCATATATGCACATACACTGTGCATATGATTATTTGTCATGTTGGTTTGATCATTCTTATGGATACATGCTATTTTGTTTATGTGCATATGTGCAGGTTTACACAATTTTATGGTTGTGCATATATGCAAGTTTACATAGATTTATGGTTTACACAGATTTATGGTTGTGCATGTATGCAATTTTACATATATTTATGGTTTACACACAGCTTTACACAGATTTATAGTTGTGCATATATGCACTTTTTATCTTCCTATATTCAACTGATGTGCATATATGCAATTCTATGATGTGTATATATGCAATTCTAAGGTATGCATATATGCAGTATTAATATGTGCATATATGCAATTCTATGATGTGCATATATGTAGTTTGAAATCGTGTATCTATGCAAAAAAAACGTAAAAAGAATATCTGGAACGTGAAGATGAAGATTATGTTTGAAAATGGGTTTTAGATGATTAAGATTATCATTAATAATTACCAAAAATGAAAATGAGTTTTAGAAGATTAAGATTATCATTAATAACTACCAAAAATATCTTGTGCATGAAATTAGGAAAGTAAATAACCCATAAATAATTAAAATTATGAAATTCCTAAACTACCCCTACCAAACCAGTAACCTATCTTGATTTCTATTGGTCCATAAAAGTTAACATGGTTAACACTAATTAGACGGTTAACAAAAGAACGGGACCCTATATATATATATATGTGTGTGTGTGTGTGTGTGTGTGTATATATATATATAAAAGTTGCAGGTGTGAGGTAAAGAGAGAGAGAGAGAATGGTTTGGGAAGATGAAGTGAGAAAAAAATAAAATAGTGAGAAATGACCAAAATACCCTTTTGAGTTAACAAAGTTAACTGAGTTTGTTAGAGGGAGGGACCAAAAAGTAGCGAAAATGCATACCAGATGTCCCATTCGCGTAATTGTTTTGATTTTGGGACTACTATGGATGGAAAGTGTAAACCAGAAGGACGGACCAAACAGGTAATTTACTCTATAATATATCTTTACTTTTTTTTATAAAAAATAGAAAAGATGTCCTTTTAGCTCATCGAGGTTACCGACCATTGTTTTGTGCCCATCTTCCTATTTACTTTGTTTATTTTCTCTTTATCTAAAAAAGGTATGCAGTTTTTTATGTTACTTTATGGTATAATTTAATTATAATTTCAAGTAAAATATTGAATTTTCATTTTAATAATTTTTTTATGATAACACAAAGATGTCGATTTTTAATCCCGGTCTCGACCAATGGACTATTTAATTAGTTTTTTAGTGAGTTCATTATGGATAAAAATGTTTATATGGGTCAATTTGTTCGTATAAATAGAAAAGATTTTTGTTTGGAAGATTTTTTTTTTCATAAAGGGAAGGAAGGAGCGTGTTTTTAATTGAGATGGGTAAGTTTGGAAAAAAACTTGTCTTTGTGCATAATGCTTCCCCTAGCAGCTTACTGAATAAGCCACATTCTATTTCATTAAACCACTATCAAACAGTTATGTATAGCTGACCGAATAAGTTGTGAGCCTCACTAAGTTCATTAAACTGCTCAAACAGGACCTAAGATTGTAAACAAACTGAACGTTCAACGAACCGTTTATGAACCATTCGTCGGTAAACGAACGAGCATGAACACGTATTTTTTGTTCATTTAGTTGAATGAACGGACATGAATAAGAGTCTCGTTCGTTCATTTATATTCATGATTTTTTGTTTATTTATGTTCGTTTAAGTTCGTTTATGTCATTAATATTATGTAAAATTATTAATTAAATTAAAGTTTTAGATTTCCTTTTAACCTCTTCTAAGTTTATCCCGTTTTTCATTATGTTATGTTACTTTAAGGAACACATATATATGAGTAATGGTGGTTATCTTTTGTTTTGTTCATTTATGTTCGTTTGTTTACATTCGTTTAATATCTTAACGAACGAACATGAAAAACCACATTTTTTAACGAAAGAACATGAACACAAAATTCCTTTCGTTTACCATTCATGTTCATTTGTTGGTTCGGTCCAGTTAAACGAACGAACACGAACAAGCCTCCATTCGTGTTTGTTTGGTTCGTTTATAGTCCTATAGACGACAAAAGTTCTAAATACTTGCTTAACGTTTCTAAGGTCTATAAGCGTTAGTTCCCACAAGCGATATGAATTGATAAAAAAATAAATGAACACATTTTTTGCATACAAAGAAGCCGAAAGAAAATGAGCATCTATTTTTGTCAAAATTGATTGATCTGTCATAACAATAGTTATTAGTATATTTTTTTACGTAAATTGGTTTTAGAATTCTGATATACGTCAACATATAAGTTAGATAACTATATGAATTTACTAAATTACCCTGTAAATAAACAGTCGTTGAACTTTCAGAACTGTCTGATATTATAAATTATATACGAACGTATATAGAAAAAGTTGTTTTTATTGTACTAGCCTTTAATGTAGAGGGGTATTATGGGCAATGCACACTTGCAAGTATATAAAGGGTTGAAGCTCAAACCTTGTATCCTTGTTTTATCTTTCGAAAATCGAAGTTGAATCAAGAGCTCACCGAAGAACGCCGGATCCCGACGGTTTTTGCTTCTTTTTTCATTTCGATAAAAAAACATAATACGGAAGTAACAAGAAAATGGGGCGATCTCCGTGTTGCGATAAGGTCGGATTGAAGAAAGGACCGTGGACTCCCGAGGAAGATCAGAAGCTTCTAGCATACATTGAAGAAAATGGCCACGGCAGTTGGCGCGCTTTGCCTACGAAAGCTGGTTTTACTTCTATTACTCACTTAATTTTTCTTTGAGAGCATATCATATTCGTTTCGAATCAGATGCCTTTTATATATTTCCTTTTCTAAGAAAACAATTGTGTAATTTGAAACATGTACGTTTTCCTATATGAATATACGAAATTTTGATGTAAAAACACAATACAGGATTGCAAAGATGTGGGAAAAGTTGTAGGTTACGTTGGACGAATTATCTTAGGCCCGATATTAAAAGAGGCAAATTCAGTCTTCAAGAAGAACAAACCATCATTCAACTTCATGCTCTTTTGGGTAACAGGTATTTTTACTGCTAATACACTGGATCCCATCAGAACTCCACAGTTCAATGTAAAAACTCGAAAGCATGATGTACAATATATTCAATAATTTAAAAGAGTTTTAGGTAACATAATTTATTTAATCATTTATTATATGAAAATACAGATATAATTTTATTATGTTTGTGCTTAGGTGGTCAGCCATAGCAACTCACTTACCAAAAAGAACGGATAACGAGATCAAGAATTACTGGAACACTCATCTGAAAAAGAGGTTGACTAAAATGGGGATTGATCCAGTGAGCCACAAGCCGAAAAACGATACCCTTTTGTCTAGTGATGGTCAATCGAAGAGTGTGGCTAACTTGAGCCATATGGCTCAGTGGGAGAGTGCTCGACTCGAGGCTGAAGCCAGACTGGTTAAACAGTCAAAACTTCAATGCACAAGCCCGGTTGCGAAACAACCGGGATTAATTGAACCTTCGTCAGCCTCTTTTAAGTTGCTAGCACCAACGTCGACCCCACCTACAAGATGTCTCGATATACTAAAGGCATGGAACAAAGTTTGGGGAAATAAGCACAATGATGTCGGTGGTGGAAATGGAGTTGGAGATATGGAATCACCAACTTCCACAATTTCCACCACCGGCGCCGGAGAGACCTCCACTAATTTTTTTGAGTTCGTTGGCGGCAATTCGTCGGGATCTTGCGATGATGGAACCACGAGGGAAGAATGCGGGGATGAATGGGAGTACAAGGACGAAAATCAATTGAAGAATTCGGTTCCCATAACCTCAACATTCAACGAGCTTAATGTGTCGTCCATAGATAACGCTTGGACCAGTGAGTCATCAAAGTCCAACAACAACGACGACAACAACAATAATGAGCATGTGCCCGGTGGCAATTTCTTAGAGAGTTTTACAGATCTTCTATTGAGCAGTTCAAGCACAAGTAATCGCGGCAGTGATCTAAACACTGGTCTTGAACCTAATGGAGTCAACAACAGTTACCAAGAGGACAATAACAAGAATTACTGGAATAACATTCTTAATTTGGTGAATTCTTCGCTACAAGATCCACCTTTGTTTTAGAAAGAAAAAAAATACCCTATCACTCGCATTTTTTTGTTCCTTTTTCCAACCAAAAGCAGTCGTTGAAACGCTTGCAAGTGTGTTGTAAGAAAAAAAATATGTCGATTTCTAGGGTTTCTTGCTTTGTCAATAGCTTAATCATGTAATAGTTCAAACACCTACCGTTCAATATGTAAACACTGCTTGTATTAGACCCGATTTCTACGGTCCTTCACCAAAATCCCCGGTGTAAAGCTCAGGGTTTGATCATCCACCACATTATTTTCGAGCATAAATACCACGATAAAGATATGTTGTTCCAAAATCACACGTCTTATCCCTGTTCAACCAATGAAATTAAGAAATATAATTTTATATACATTTTAGATTTAATTTATTCAAATTCACATTCTCGCTTTGATAATGTATATTTATGTAATTGGTTTTTCTTTCAAGAAAAAAAAGTAGTTCCAAGTCTAAAATTGTGTTCAATTTCGATTTTAATGCATCTTATTGTACTTGTACTCTTTTTCTTTGCTTACACATGCATTGTCTTCCACTCTTTAGTGGCATTAAAGCAAAGTCGGAAGGAAAGCACACAAACCACTATATTTTAATAATTGATTTATAGAAAATATTAATAAATATTTATTTTAATAATGTGATTTATAGAAAAAAATTATTTTAATAATTGTTTTATGTGGGTTGCCTCTAACAACAACATTTTTATTAGAAGAAAAAATAACTTGTGACATGTAATAACTATTAATAGTAATAAAAAATAGAAATGAATTATTAGAAGTGCATTTAATAATTCGGATGGATCAGAAGGCATTTATAGGGGTTAGTTTCACGTCATATTCTAGACATTGAATGAAAATCCAATATATATATATATATATATATATAATTTAAAATTTCAAAATCTGTTATTATATATATATAATTGAATGACTCCAAATATTTTAGTAGTTTAAAAACTTTTTATCTTAAAATATTATTTTATATCGTTTTTTTCATTAAAGTTAGTATTTAATATATTAATGAATATATATATGTTTTACAATATGATTGTTTTATATAAATTCAGTTCATTATATAAAACTTTTTGACGTGTAATTTTTATTTTATAAAGAGACTTTACAATCTGAACCAAATATATATTAATCAATATTTTAAATACTAGTTTTAGATTAAAAAAAAACATATGAATAACATACGATGCAGTACTTTTTAAGGTTCTCACAATTTTAACGGTTCTCAAAAGAAAGTCCTCATATATATATATGTGTGTGTGTGTGTGTGTGTTTGTGGAGTTTCAAACGAGAACACCTTCATTTTGCAAGAACGCGAAAACACTTTTATCACATGTACTACTACACGTGAGGGCACTTAGTGGTTGTGAACAACTTGGCCCATGACCTAAACTCGCACCAAAGAACGTTTGTGTCACTGATATAGTATCATATGTGATGGATTATAGTATCACATCGTGAATACTCTTATTACATGTGATAATACACACAAGGGGATATAGTCGTGCATGTGTGGGGGACTTGGCCCGCAACCTAGGTCGCGTCGAACGTCGTCCGTGTCTCCGATTTAGTATTACATGTTTATCATATGTGATGAACTATAGTATCACATGTGATTGACTATAGTAAAATAGTGTTCTCACATTCTCGTAAAATGAAGGTGTTCTCGTTTGAACCGCATTTCCATTGCAAATCGAGGAACCGTCGTGAGTGTGTCACATGTCAAAGAACATTCATTATGAATGTCGTAAAAATTTCACATCCATTATTCACGATGAATATGGACACACAACATGCTTTCAAAGGTTCCTGATTCGCAATGGAAATATGGTTTTCAACCGAACTTTCTTCTCTCTCTCTATATATATATACATATTATATATAACTATGTATAGATAACATGTTTGGTTTATTTATTTTAATCAATAATTATATATTTGCTACTATGACTTGGGATTATTTTGTTTGAAAAACAAACTTCCATTTATAACCAAGACAACCAGAATGTTACAAACAAAGTTAAGAACAAAGATTCTAGCCATCAGGTTTGCAAGGGACAAACCCGATTCAAGGAGCACACACGAATCGAACAGTAGCAGGACCTACCTAAAATTAACCAAACCAGGAACCACTACACAGCAACAAAATATACACGGAACTGCAGGAAAACCAGGACACGACGAGAACTAGTACACTCCAGCCAACAGGTGCAAATAAGCAGACAATCAGCGAAACTCGGCGAAACTGGAAGCAAAACAGGCCTACAATTGCAGCAGACTTTCCGGATCGGATAGCCACACCTTCCAGTCAATTTTCCTGCCACGACTCCTACACTCGATCCATTCGAAGCTCCGTCTTTGTAACTCAAAAAACATGTCTTCAAGCCATTTTTTATCACCTTTAAAAACGATGCTGTTTCGATTATGTGAGATCAATCTTTCTTTGTGAAATATGTGAGACCAGGAAAATAACATTGAACCTTCACACTAAAACACTGTAAAGATACACCTTCACATTGTTTTTGTTGTGAAGGTTCGGAATTTTTATTACCTTCACAATATTTTGTTGTGAAGGCTCATTATTATTTTGTGGTCTCACGGGTCTCACACAAAACAAGTTGGTCTCACGTCAACCAACCTTGTCACTATTAATATAATCTAAGGGGTATATCATGTTGCAACTTTGGCCCGAAATCAAAATATTATAAAACGAACGGGTTTGGTCCCAAATTGAACTGTGAACCAATCACATTCTTTGTTTTGTTTTAATCATTGAAGAATATAAAACATAAAACATCGTATTTTCCTAGTTGAAACAAAATCGGGTTGATTATGGTTTTCAGCCAGATCATACTGCATCGAGTCAAAAACCAATTTTTTGAAAAGTTGTGTAGCGAGAAATAGTCGAACATAGCTAACTCTGCTTCAGTTATTCGTTTTTTTCGGCCCCGCCGAGTTCTATCAATCCCTAATCAGTACATCGTCAATACTTCAGTTTTGGTTCACAAGTTTCATATGTTTAACTTATTTACGAGTATATATACGAATAACATTAAAGCATGGTGAATGTACCAACCATATCCACAACTAAAACGTATACATCGATAGGTAGATATATGACACGTCCATTTATCGATTCTGATTATCATAAAGTAATGACATGCATTCGAAATTGTCAAATACTTGAAAAGGCGATTGATTATTGACATGTGCCTAAATTGCATATAAACGTTCAAATTAAGACACGTTTAGGTTTAGCGGATGTCTGGTGTGTATAAAACAAAGTGTTGCAGTTATTGTAGAATTAGAAACGACAAATGTCAAACATTCTAACAACAATCGACTTTAAGATTTTTTTTAAAATAAAAACTCACGATTGATAGATTTTGTATAATAATTTAGAATTTTAAGCAATTTTCAAATAGGTAAAATAAAAAATGACAAAATGAAAATCTATAACGTGGGTCGAAAGTCGTTTAAATTGTTTTCCATATTTATAACTTTTTAAACGTCTTATACAAAGATAAGATTATTATAGTTTCTGTAAAAAGCAAAATTCATCAAAATATAATAGAATTTATTTAGTTCACTGATAAGTTTTTTTTGTCAATTGTGTGTCTTTTTTTATTTGGTTTCTTGATTTAACATGTTATTTAACTATTTAATATATTTAAAACGATTATTTATAATTATGTGCATAGTGATAAATAATAAATAACAATAATAGAGAAACATAAATTGGTACTAGAACACGATATTATGATGGGCCGCATTTACAGATGAATAAAATCCTCATTTAATAGAAAGCATTTAATGTAAAACACGAAAAAAGGTTAAATGAATGCCCAATCACAAGAAAAGAGAATCCAAATCTTCCTTAAATAAACTAGTTTTTGGCTCGCGCTTTGCGCGACGGTTAATTTATGTTTTATGTTAATTATTTGATGTTTAATAGTTGTTGAATAACTTTGAGACATGTACAATAGTCGATAAAAAGAAAATAAAAACTCCATAAAAAATGAATATTACCTTGAAGATAAATACATTTCTATTAAGTTTGATACATATTATACATGTCATTATTAAAGGAATAAAATTATCAAACAAATATAAAATAATTCACTATTCAAAGTTCAAATGAAATTTAAATACATTCAAAACTATTGATGTTTCTTTTTAGAACAAAGGTATCCACATAATGGATTAACAATGTGCAATGTTATTGAAATCAACATCGATCTTTAATTATTATTTTAAATTTTGAATTAACAACCCTACAACTTTCCAAACACGCAACAACTTTAAATAATTCCGCATTGCTTTAACAAATGCTTGAATTTGAACACCATATTCCTCGTTATTGTTGTAGCCATTAAAGTTACTTTAAAAAAAGTGAAAAAATGAAGTAAGTCACTATAAACTCATTATATATAATATTGTAACTTAAACTTTTGACTGTATATTGATTCATGTTACAAACACAAACATGTATTAACATCTAATAATCATTTACATCTTTCAAATCTTTCAACTTTACATAATTAATTGGCAAAAAAATAAAATATAAACAATAAAACCTCCCTATTTCTCTATAAATACACCTCACTTCATATAAATAAACAACAATATAAAAAATGGTGACAACAATTGTAATAAATGGTGTTTATGAACGTAAGTTAGATAATCAAAGAAAAACCTGAGTGAAAATACATAATGAAATAAAGTTTGTTTTAATGTGATAAGTTACCTACATATTGTCAATAAACATAACTTTAAAAATAATAATTCAAACACATATCATGGAGATGGGTAAAGTGAACATGCTCATGACTTCCGTTTGGCTAAACAAAACATCCTAAAAAATGCCAACTTAACTTTGTAAATAATGACAATATTTACAACTTATGGTTGTCAAAGCCTTTAATACACGAATGTTTTAGTTGTTAACTTGAAACAAACAAAAAACACCCACCTCATCAAGATAAAATCATAATACATGGTCCATGATGCAACTAAAACACAAAATTAATACAAAAAATATTTCAACTTTCATCAAATAAAATGAACCTAACACCATGATTCATCAAAAACATAAACTACAGTTTCTAATTTATCAAATGAACAAAATCCACTACAACAAATGTAGTCTATTGCGACGACAAAAGTCGTTGCTAAAGATCAATATTGATATTTAGCGACGACAAAAGTCGTTGCTAAAGATCAATATTGATCTTAGCAACGATAAAAGTCGTCGCAATAGACTACATTTGTTGTAGAGATCTTCAAGAATGTTGTTAAAGTTTCTAGCATGTATTTTTCAAGGTCATCAAAGTCTTTACTATGCATATATTTTGGTTACTAATTCCAAATAAACAAAAACAATCAACTCATAGTATTATAAAAAAATAATAATACACATGATCCAACTAAAACATAAAAATTAATAGAAAAACATATCAATTTTTATCAAATAAAACAAACCCATGATCATGATTTGTCAAAATAACAAACTACAATTTATAATTGTACACGACTCCTTTGCTAGAAACAATGTAATGCTTGAAAAAACAATACACAAATATTCTTTTAACTTGTGGGTTATGCTCCTGAAAAAATATATAGAAATGAGAGTTAAGGTAATAATACATAATGAATTTTTAAAATAGACAACATCAAAATAGATTGAAATGAATGAGTAGTTGAATGAAAGCCTTACTTGTAGTATATGTGTACCGTGATGATGAAGTTTTACACATTTGATGATCTTTAGAGCTTGTTTCTGATTGTGTCACTTACTACAAACAAAAACATAAAGATCATATGAAATCAACACAATATCAAAGAACTTAACTATAAACAAAAGTCCATATCCTATATCGATCTTTTAATAAGAGATAATGTGTTAGAAAGGAAAGAATGAGAGGTAGGTTATTGTATAACAAAGAAGTAAAAATACCAATAACATATCAAAAAAACTTGTGCTTAAATAAGGGAAATGAATGATTAATAAAATAAGTGAGGGAATATGAATGGTTAATAACATAAAGAAGTGGAAATGAATGATTTATTAACATAAATTGCAATAAAACAAATAATTATTATAGGAAGATGGATGGTTTAGGTAATCAAAGTTATATAAATTGGTGCCAAAATTACCAAAATACCCTCCTTTAAGTGAAAAGGACATTTTTCATATGGGGCATTAAGGTCTTTAACATATCAAATATTTTAAAAAATCAAAAATTTAAGAAAAAAGAAAAGTAGGCATATAGTGTTTCGGAGATGCCACATCATTGGCTTTGGTTTTTGTTTTAATATATATATTGATTAATATATATATTTTGTGGATATTAACATTCTATTAGGCCATGAGTACCGTTCTCGGGTACCACGGCGGGTTCGGTCATCGGGATACTCGGTTAGGGCGGGGTGGGCGGTACGAGGGGCGCGGCTTCACATCGGGTTCGGTGGTGCGGGTACGAGTGGGTTCACGAACCCGACTAAACCCGCCCAAATTTTATTTTTTGGGTTTAATTGGAGTGGGTAGCGGGTAGGAGTGGGTTCATGGGTTGGCGGTACTCCACTTTAGGTTAAAGAGGGTAGGAAAGAGAAAAGCTGATGTGGCGCTGATGTGGCATTCGGGTTCAGTGGGTTCGTGGGTAGGCGGTACTCATGGTCTTATAACTAGTGTTTGACATCGCACGTTGCGCGATGATTAAAACACACGGCAAGTAAAATATAAAAATGTTATGATACTACAAATCAATTCAAAACTTAAGAATATTAAAATCTCATTGTACATTTGTTAATATCATTTCAATATTCCAAGACATATCTCATCTTTTCATATACTCAATTATCTCTTCCAATATTTCAGTTGATCGTCAACGTTGGATAAACAAAGCTCAACTACAATTCATTATTTGAGAAAATACTAAATTTTCATCGTGTCATTCGATACCTTATACGGTTATACCCAATACATCTTTCACACTGATAAATTTATGTATTTATATTTATATATATTCATGATTGTATTGATTCGATTCTAATGAACATTTTACATTTAATCAAATCGAAAGTAAAAGGTGTTACATTTTATTTGAGGAATGTTCTACAGTTTCATTGTTATGCGAGAAAATACATATATATAAAGATAAAAATAAAGATATAAAGATTTAAGGATATGAAATGTTTAACAATTACATGAAATGTTTTGTCATGTAAATAAAAAATAACTATTTAACCAAAATGGATCAAAATTTGTATGAACCTTCAAGCCATATCATATCTTTTATATAGCCACTCACACTTCCAACTTTTCACTTTTGTCACCAATGTGGGACAATGAAAAATCAACCACAATTCACCATTTGATGAATACTTGATTCTCATGATGTCACCTCATCAACCATAGATTCTCCTTTTATATATATAAAGATAAAGAATATATGAAATGTTTAACTATTACATGAAGTGTTTTGTCATGTACATAAAAAATAACTATTTAACCCAAAAATGGATCAAATTTTGTATGAACATTCAAGCCATATCTTATCCTTTATATAGCCACTCACAGTTCCAACTTTTCACTTTTGACCCCAATGTGGAACAATGAAGATATGAAATGTTTAACTATTACATGGAATGTTTTGTCATATAAAAAAAATAACTATTTAACCCAAAAATGAATCAAATTTTGTGTGAACCATCAAACCATATCTTATCATTTATATAGCCACTCACACTTTCAACTTTTCACTTTTGTCACCAATGTGGAACAATGAAGAAAATCAACTACAATTCACCATTTGATGAATACTTGATTCTCATGATGCCACCTCATTACTCTTGAGTTTTCCTTTTCTATATATAAAGAAGATATGAAATGTTTAACTATTACATTAAATGTTTTGTCATGTAAATAAAAAATAAATATTTAACCCAAAAATGGATCAAATTTTGTATGATCCTTCAAGCCATATCCTATCATTTATATAGCCACACACACTTTCAACTTTTCACTTTTGTCACCAATGTGGGACAATGAAGAATCAACCACAATTCACCATTTGATGAATACTTGATTCTCATGATACCACCTCATCAACCATGGATTATCGTTTTATATATATAAAAATGGATCAAAATTTGTATGAACCTTCAAGCCATATCCTATCCTTTATATAGTCACTCAAACTTTCAACTTTTTACTTTTGTCAGCAATGTGGGACAATGAAGAATCAACCACAATTCACCATTTGATGAATACTTGATTCTCATGATGTCACCTCATCAACCATGGATTCTCCTTTTATATATATAAAGATAAAGATTAAAAAGATATGAAATGTTTAACTGTTACATTAAAAATATTTTGTCATGTAAATAAAAAATAACTATTTAACCAAAAAATGAATCAAATTTTGTATGAACCTTCAAGTCATATCTTATCCTTTATATAGCACTCACAGTTCCAACTTTTTACTTTTGACCCCAATGTGGGACAATCAAGATATGAAATATTTAACTATTACATGGAATGTTTTGTCATGTACAAAAAAAACTATTTAACCCAAAAATGGATCAAATTTTGTGTGAACCATCAAGCCATATCTTATCCTTTATATAGCCACTCACATTTCCAATTTTTCACTTTTGTCACCAATGTGGGACAATGAAGAATCAACTACAATTTACCATTTGATGAATACTTGATTTTCATGATGACACCTCATCAACCATGGATTATCCTTTTATATATATAAAAAATATATATAAAGATATAATATATAAAGATATAAAGATAAAGAAGATATAAAATGTTTAACTATTACATGAAATGTTTTGTCATGTAAATAAAAAATAACTATTTAACCCTATAATGGATCAAATTTTGTATGAAACTTCAAGCCATATCCTATCATTTATATAAGTACTCACACTTTCAACTTTTCACTTTTGTCACCAATGTGGGACAATGAAGAATCAACCACAATTCACCATTTAATGAATACTTGATTCTCATGATGCCATCTCATCAACCATGGATTATCCTTTTATATATATAAAGATTTTCACTTTTGTCACCAATGTGGGACAATGAAGAATCAACTACAATTCACCATTTAATAAATACTTGATTCTCATGATGCCACTTTATCAACCATGGATTCTCCTTTTATATATATAAAGATATACATATAAAGAATATATGAAATGTTTAACTATTACATGAAATGTTTTGTCATGTAAATAAAAAATAACTATTTAACCCCATAATGGATCAAAACTATTACATGAAATGTTTTGTCATGTAAATAAAAAATAACTATTTAACCCATAATGAATCAAATTTTGTATGAAACTTCAAGCCATATCCTATCATTTATATAAGTACCCACAATTCCAACTTTTCACTTTTGTCACCAATGTGGGACAATGAAGAATCAACCACAATTTACCATTTAATGAATACTTGATTTTCATGATGGCACCTCATCAACCATGGATTATCCTTTTATATATATAAAGATAAAGATTGTTGAAAGAAGAAAAAGAAAATCGACACAATTTTTTATTTACAAAAATTCAAAATTTTGTAGATATTTTACTATAATGTTTATCTTGTTTCTGAACATGTTTCATTAATTAGTATTATGGACAGAAACGTGGAGTTTGAATTTTAAAAGATTATACATAAATAAGCAGTATCTAATATTTAATAGGAAAATTTTAACGGTTTCTTTTTACGCGATGTTTTATTATATATGTGTGTGAAGGATCGTGTGATAAGTTGAAGTTAATGTGAGAAGTGGATCTGAACCGTTGATCTATTTTAATCAAACACCATCCTGTGAATTGCGGTTTAAAAGGGAATTTGTTTGATGCATCTCGTTGCATCTTATCCTAATGTGCATCTATTTCTTTAACCACTTCTCACGTTAACCTCAACTTTTCACCGGAACCCAACCCTATATATATATATATATATATATATATGTGTGTGTGTGTGTGTGTGTGTGTGTGTGTGTGTAAAGTTATATAAAACCAATATGCACCTGTTGTTTCATATATGAAACGACGTATGTGAACATGCAATGTTGATGCAGTTAGGGGTGAGCAGCGGAACTGGGTACCCGCCTTTGGAACCGGAATCGCCGGTTCCGGAACCGGAACCGATTCCGGTTCCGGTTCCTAAAATACGGAACCGATTGAAACTGGGTCCGGTTTCGGTTCTCATTTTTTAAGAACCGCTACCCGCTGGGTACCCGACGGGACCGGTTCCGGGACCGGGTACCCGGTCCCGCTGGGTACCCAGCACCAGAACCGCTGGGTACCCGGTATATTTTAATAGAAAATATCTATATATAATATATTTAATTATTTATTACATATTAGAAAATTCATAGAAAATCAACCTTTGGTCCAAATGAGGTGTACGATATACCGTTAGAAAGATTAGAATGTCCTTAAGAACTGTTATGAAGAGTTAAAGTCCTAATTATGAGTTTAAATGTGTCAAAACACTGAGTTTTCACATTGTACATAAGAACATGCGCACTGTTTTTGTAAAGGTTGTAGCGGTCTGATTATAGCTCCTAATTGCATGAATCCAGTTTCTGTGGAATCCAAAGATATCAATGAACAACTTTTATTTAGATGATAGTGTCCAATTTGGCTTCTAAATGGAAGAAATATATCGTAACTTATGGCATATAGGAGCTGTCAATTATGAGTTTTAAAGTTTCTGCCATGTTATTAGAAAATTCATAGAAAATCAACCGTTGGTCTAAATGAGGTGTACGATATACCGTTGGAAAGCTTAGAATGTCCTTAAGAACTGTTATGAAGAATTAAAGTCCTAATTATGAGTTTAAATGTGTCAAAACACTGAGTTTTTGAATCAGCTCACATTGTACACAAGAACCTGCGCACTGTTTTTGTAAAGGTTGTAGCGGTCTGATTATAGCTCCGAATTGCATGAATCCAGTTTCTGTGGAATCCAAAGATATCAATGAACAACTTTCATTTAGATGATAGTGTCCAATTTGGCTTCTAAATGGAATAAATATATCGTAACTTATGGCATATAGGAGCTGTCAATTATGAGTTTTAAAGTTTCTGCCATGTTATTAGAAAATTCATAGAAAATCAACCGTTGGTCCAAATGAGGTGTACGATATACCGTTGGAAAGCTTAGAATGTCCTTAAGAACTGTTATGAATAATTAAAGTCCTAGTTATGAGTTTAAATGTGTCAAAACACTGAGTTTTTGAATCAGCTCACATTGTACATAAGAACCTGCGCACTGTTTTTGTAAAGGTTGTAGCGGTCTGATTATAGCTCCGAATTGCATGAATCTAGTTTATGTGGAATCCCAAGATATCAATGAACAACTTTCATTTAGATGATAGTGTCAAATTTGGCTTCTAAATGGAAGAAATATATCGTAACTTATGGCATATACGAGCTGTCAATTTCTGTATGTTTCACAAGGAAGTGGGATTTCCTTCCATCCCACATTGGTGGGAAAGAAAAACCTTATGCTCTATGTCCACTATAAATATGATCTCACCCCTTGTATTTTCATTTGCATCACCCCCCTTGACCCTAGCTTGAGGGTTTGAGTCCGTTGGCTTGGACCCTCTAAGTTGGTGCACCCTATTATGTTGGAGCACTCTATTAAAAGTTTTATATTTATAAATGTTAAACGGGTTAAATGGGTTAGTGGGTTAAATGGGTTAGCCAGGTCTATCTATTGCTCCAAACAATGTTAAAAAATAAAAATAAAAAGTTGTCAGCGGGTACCCGAAACCGGAACCGGTTCCCAGCGGTTCCGGGACTGGTTCCAAAAAATAGAGAACCGACGGGAACGGTTCCGGTTCCGGTTCCGGTTCCGGTTCCGGTTCTTTCTTTCTAGGAACCGCCGGTTCCTGTTCCGGTTCCATGAAAATAGGGCGGGTACCCGGTATTGCTCACCCCTAGATGCAGTGGCACGTTATAAATAAAAGTTTAATAAATATTTGCATGTAATATAAAACCAAAAAGAAAAAAAATTATACATGAAAACACGGATAAGAACAAAACATGTGAAATAATATGAATTAGAATTTTAAATCAACCTTATTGGATGGTGTTCGTTGATTTTCAAGTGTTTGGTTTTCACATGTGTTGCTTCATTTTATAAACAATACATGAAACTACTTTCACAATTTCTAAGTTGTAAATGGGCTCTATATGATCTGCAATATATGTGTGTACATGGACGAGAGATCGTGTGAGAAATGAATTAAGGTGAAAACCATAAGAATGAATTGCGTTTAAAACTTTAAATACGAGAATTGATCTACAAATATTTTTTACGTGACTTTTTTTAACCAAATGATAGGTATTAAGTTCTTGTCTCGCATATATCAGTTACATACTGTGTTATAAAAACACACCAAAATTCGATATTTTTACTATTCACTTTTATTAAAAACATGAAAAGTTTTTATTTTGAGTTCCAAAAGAGCATTACATTAGAAGCCATACGAAGTTTGTCCCGTTTATTAATGCCCAAACCATCATGTCCATGTGAAATTCGTTGAGTAGTAATCTTTGGATATGGTCCTCCCTCTATAACATCTAACGAAACCTTTTCAGTTGGACTTTCGGCCCTCAATCTTTCAACTCAATTTTATAATTTTACTCATTTCATCCCTCACAGTTGTCTTCTACTCTCTTTATTTACAGTAGACACATTTCAACCATACTTTTTAATGCTAATTTTATTATAAAAATAGTTTAAAATAATATATATATATATATATGTGGGACCATAGGCCTTTAATGTAGTACTACGCTTATGGTATCGTATTTATGGTGCACTTTGATACCATGTGGGGTCACGTTACCGTGCCTTGAAGGGTCACTTATGAATTATGGACCCCTACCACAAAAATAAGTACCATTTGGAATTTTATAAAGAAAAGAAGTTTACTCCCATACCCTTTTAGTAAGATATATTGATTTAGGGTCCGTTTACCTAATCACTTACTTGGGTAAGTGATTACCGGTAAAATTCAACACTATCACTTACTTCCCGGGTAAGATTTTTGTCCTCCAAAATGGCATCGTATGCAACAATTTAGCCAGTAAGCGCTAACCGTGGTAAGAGCCGTCACACTCACTTACCGGGTAAGACTCTCGGTTCTTGCTTTCGACTCTCGGTCCTTGCTTCCGCTCTTACCGGGTAAAATTCTTGGTCCTTGCCATATTCATTCGGTAATTAGCTAATGTGACTTGGTAAGCACTTACCCGGGTAAGTTTTTTGTAAACGGCCCCTTAGTCTTACTCTCTATTTTAAATGAAGTTTTTAGGATGGTAAGATGTTTTAAACTCTTATTACATAGGAAAACAATTTTATGTGTCTACCCTATTATTTGTAGAAAGATAATAGTATCTTCAACAATTATGATATTTTTTTAGGTTCAGGTTCCACTTTCAGACTTTTCTCAAGGATCAAAACTGGAGTTTACTCTATATTTAGAGCAAACTACAAATTTGGTCCATGTGGTCTGCTGGAAATAACACTTTTTGTCTGGTCTCGAAACTACAAAATGACCATCATGGTTTGCGAAAAGATTCATATGACATCTCCCTCTAACGGCCTTAAAAAATTATGTTAAATGAGGGTCATTTTCATTTTTATTGATTTTTTTGTCTTTTACAATCCAAATCAATTTTATGATTTTGGTTCTTTTGTTTTTTTGATTGGGTAAAAGACAAAAAATCGATAAAAGGACGAAAATGTTTTTCATTTAACGGAATTCTTAACATCTGTTAGAGGGAGGGAACAAATCCATAACTTTTTGCAAAGCACGATGGTCATCTTGTAATTTCAAAGCTACAGGGACGAAAAGTCTTATCTTTGACAAACCATAGGGACCAATTGTGTAGTTTACTCTTATCTTTATTAATATAATTTATAAATTCATAATGTCAATAAAGTTTTTAAAAAAAACTTTTAAAAAAACTATAACACAATCATATTTATTGGTGAAAACAATTAAAATATTATATCTATATTCTAAAAAGGTTTTTGACCATCCACACACCTGCAAGACCTTACTTCTTTCACAAGTGTCATATCAGGTTTGCAATAACATCTTTCACACAAATGCAAGACCAAACTCCTTTCTAAATTAATAAATTATAATATAAATAGTTATAATATAAATAATATAGATAATTATAATATAACTAATAAATTAATTATAAAATATAGATAACTAAAATTTTACTTTTGTTTTCTTTTATTACATTTTGTGTAAATATAATTTAGCAGTTTAAATAAAAAACATTGCATGAAAATATCAATTTTTTTAAAATAAAGCGTGGGTAAGAAATTTTAATAAAAATATTAAAAAAACAATGTTCAAATAAACTAATAAATGAATTAAATTTAGTAAACATATTAATAATAATTAATGTTTAAACAAACAAACAAACTAATTAAATTAAAAAATGTGTTTGTTTAATATATTTAATTTGTTGAAAGGCCTTGCAATTTTAGCAAGATTGGGGGTGGTCTTGCAAATCCTTGCAATACATATGACATGTCATGTCATCTTGCAAGAGCTCTTGCAAAACGTGTGTGGATGCTCATAGGTTTATCTAAAATGGGATATTTATATTCCTCTCTCTCTCTCTCTATTTTAGCATATTGTAACAACCCAGTCTAAAATAAAGCATGCAATTCATATAAAATAAAACCTCCCAAAAACGGGTCCCAAAAATTCTTACATAAGTCTCAAAATTTAGGTTGGCGGAACAACCTATTACACAACTGAGAAATACTAGAGTTAAAAGTAATAGTGTCTCTGTCTCTACTGCTTCTATCCACTAACTACTCTGCTCACCTGCCAGAGCCTTTCGCTACCTGCTTTCCTGAAAAGGATTTAAATTGGAAAAATGCGAGGGTTAGACCATGAGGTCTAGTGAGCCCCCCCTGACAGTTCTCAAAATCATTTTAAAACTTTTCATAATTTTCTTATGTAAAACTTTCAATAATAAACTTTCACATAGCTGAACATTTAAAATCTTTCACGGATAAATCCGCTCCCGTAAATGGCACCCTGAAGTCACTCAAGAGTGACAACGAGTCAGTATCACGCTGCCTTACTGGGTCATACTTCCCATGGCATAAACGGAACCTCCCCCCGGCGTGAGTACTGACGGAACCTCCCCCCGACTTAGCCAATTTACGTCTACCACAATGTATGCATACATCTCATATAAAACTGTAAATAAACTTTCATGCAATTAAAAGCATAAGAATAAAACATGACATTTCTCATCATGTACTTACTTTAGAAAACACGTTAAAAGTCACGTATTTTAGTTAGAAAACTCACCTGGTGTTCTTACTTCCCTTTCCTAATCTGTTACAGACTTCCAATCGATTTTCCTGAATAAATGGATAAAACATATAAGCTGATCATTCCACTTTCCGGTCAACTTAACTTTCCGGACAACTTTAACTTTCCGGACAACTCTACTTTCCGGATGGCTCTACTTACCGGATACTTTCTACTTACCGGATACTTTCTACTTACAGGACAATTACGTTCTTCGGACATTTATGCTTACCGGACATCCTCCCGGAAACCTTCATGACTAGGAGCTTTCCGGACACGGATGCTGGGACGAGTTCAGATGTCGAAATCTTAATAAACGCTCCTCAAATGGGAAAATAAAGCGATAAGTAACTACATAAACGTTCTATAATCATTTTCCCGAAATGCTTTACTAACTAACACGATTTAAGGTGTTCAAATCTTCCTTAAGAACCTTAAACAACTTTACCAAGAAAGAACCCTAAAAAACTCAACAATCATCAAAACAACAGAAATTAGGTTTTTAGTTTGGGAATTACCTGCTGGAATCACTTGCAGAAACACACTCCACTCTACTTCTCCTTCCAATTTGATGATTGGTGGTTCTTCCTTCAATCTTGCACTTGAGCTCCAAAATCCCTTCTCTTTGCCTTCTCTTCTCTATAGCCGCCAACAACCAAGAAGTGTTTTCCCTAGGGTTTTGTGCCAATCATTTGGACATTATACCCTATCCCTTATTAACAGAATAGCCCCTCAACTTTCATGTTTATTACTCTTTTCCACAAAACATCAAAACTTTCCAAACTTAGTCTTGGTTATTACAACACTCCCCCTCAAAAGAATTCCGTCCCCGGAATTCCATTTACAAAACGGTGAGGGTATCTGGTCCGCATCTCTGACTCTACTTCCCACGTTGCCTCTCGTCCCTTGTGATACTTCCACTGAACCTTCACTAAACGAACTTCTTTGTTCCTCGTCTTTCGTGTTTTACTGTCTACGATTTCCAATGGTTCCTCTTCGTACATCAGTTCCTCGTCAATACTGACATCTTCTAACGGAATAGCCACATCAGTCTCGGCCAAACATTTCTTCAGGTTTGACACATGAAATGTCGGGTGAATCCTACTTAACTCCTCTGGCAGTTTTAGCTTGTAAGCTACCGCGCCAACTCGTTCAATGATAATAAAAGGCCCCACGTATCTTGGCCTTAACTTTCCTTTCTTTCCGAAACGCATTACTCCTTTCCAAGGAGAGACCTTTAGCATTACCTTGTCTCCCACTTGGAATTCAATAGGCTTTCTTCTTCTATTCGCATACTTCTTCTGTCGATCTTGCGCGATCCTCATTCGCTCACGGATCACTTCAATCTTATATGCCGTTATTTGTACAATTTTTGGGCCTGCCAACTGTCTTTCTGTTACCTCGTTCCAACACAACGGCGTACGGCACTTCCGTCCGTACAATGCTTCGAATGGCGCCACTTGGATACTAGCATGATAACTGTTATTATAGGAGAATTCTATCAATGGTAGGTGCACTTCCCACGACCCCTTGAAATCGATAACGCACGCCCGAAGCATATCTTCTAGCGTCTGAATAGTTCTCTCACTCTAACCATCCGTTTGAGGATGATAGGTCGTGCTTAGCTTCAGTTGCGAACCAAACTCCCTTTGCAAACTCCTCCAAAATGCTGACGTGAATCGACTATCACGGTCAGACACGATGGATCGCGGCACTCCGTGCCTAGACACTATCTCTTTAATGTACAATCGGGCTAACTTCTCCAATGAATCCGACTCTTTGATAGGTAAGATATGCGCGGACTTGGTGAGAATATCCACAATCACCCAAATCGCATCATTACCCTTCGGTGTCCTTGGTAACTTCGTGACGAAATCCATGGTGATATTATCCCACTTCCACACTGGAATTTCCGTAGACTGAAGTTCTCCGTACGGTCGCTGATGTTCTGCATTAACCTTCAAACATGTCACACATCGCTCCACCAGATGAGCGATATCCTTCTTCATCCCTGGCCACCAATAAAACTGTCTCAAATCCCGATACATCTTATTTGCTCCCGGGTGCATGGAATACCGCGACTTATGCGCTTCTTCTAAAATGCTTACTCTTAAGTTACCCAACTTGGGAACACCCGGTCTTTCATACACTTCAACTCACCACTGTTGATTTAGAACAGTGACGTAACTCCGACGACTCTTTCGCTCTTCACGTTCTCTTCTAGTAACGCTTCCTCCTGAAACTTCTTAATTTCCTCAAGGAGATTCGAGGTTGCCTCGACTCTGAAAGCCACAACTTTTGTCTGTTCTCCTCGCTCTTTCCGACTCAACGCGTCGGCCACCACATTAGCTTTACCCGGGTGGTAAAGAATCTCGCAGTCGTAATCATTCAACAACTCCATCCATCTCCTCTGTCTCATATTTAGCTCCTTCTGATCAAACAGATGCTTCAGACTTTTGTGATCGGTGTAAATCTGACACTTTACTCCATATAAGTAATTTGCCAAATCTTTAAAGCGAACACCACCGCTGCTAACTCCATGTCATGGGTAGGGTAATTCTTCTCGTGGTCTTTCAACTGTCGGGAAGCGTAGGCAATCACCTTCCCATTCTGCATCAATACACACCCCCGCCCAAGCTTAGACGCGTCACTGTATATTACAAAACCCTCCGTTCCATCAGGTAACGACAAAACCGGAGCACTTCTTAAACTTTCTTTCAACTTCTCGAACGCAGATTCTTATGCTTCCGTCCAACTGAACGTGACGTTTTTCCTTGTCAAAGAGGTCAGTGGTGAAGCTATTCGAGAGAAGTCTTGGATAAACTTCCGATAATAACCCGCTAATCCGAGAAAGCTTCTCACTTCCGATGGGGTTCTTGGCGCCTCCCAATCTTTAATGGCTCCAATCTTAGCGGGATCCACTTTGATGCCGTCCGCTGACACCACGTGGCCCAAAAACTGTACTTCCCGCAACCAAAACTCGCATTTTGAAAACTTCGCATATAACTTCTCACGCTTTAGTAAATCCAGCGCTGCCCGAAGGTGTCTCTCGTGATCCTCTCGGGTACGAGAATAAATTAAGATATCGTCAATGAAGACGATCACGCACTTATCCAACAACGAGCTGCACACTCTGTTCATCAAATCCATGAACACCGCCGGCACATTAGTCAACCCGAAGGGCATGACTAAGAACTCATAGTGTCCATATCTCGTACGGAAATCCGTCTTCGGCACATCCTCTTCTCTCACCTTCAATTGATGATAACCCGATCTCAAGTCTATCTTCGAGAAATAACTCGCACCTTGTAACTGGTCGAAGAGGTCATCGATTCTCGGGAGTGGGTAGTTGTTCTTCACAGTTACTTTGTTGAGCTCACGGTAATCTATGCACATTTGCATGGATCCGTCCTTCTTCTTAACAAAAAGTACCGGCGCTCCCCAAGGCGATGAGCTCGGACAAATAAAACCTTTCTTGAGTAATTCCTGTAATTGCGTCATCATCTCTTTCATCTCTGCTGGTGCTAAACGATAGGGCGCACGTGCAATCGGTGCCGCCCCAGGCAACAGTTCTATTCTGAACTCTACTTGACGATCTGGAGGCAAACTCGTCAAATCATCCGGAAACACCTCCGGATACTCACTCACTACCGGCACATCCTCTACACTCTTCTTCTCCTTCTTAGCATCTAGCACGTAGGCTAAATACCCCAGACAGGCAGACACCCCTTCCATAAACATCGCCTAGCTTTCATCATCGATATCAAACACGACTTCCTATTTCGTTGATCCCCGTAAATTACCACTTATTTCTTATCGGGCAAGGCGATCCGAATTAACTTCTTATTACATACTATACTAGCATCATTCTCCGCTAACCAGTCCATTCCTAAGACTACATCAAACTCCCCCATTCGCATCGGATGCAACCTCAAAGGAAACAAGTGACCATCCACGTCTATGCTACATCCCTCATAGACCTCTTTCACCCAGACTCGACTATCATCCGCTACCTCTACCTCAAACCCAAAGTTCAACCTCTTGGGTTTCACTTGCAATTTTTGAACAAAATTGGGCGACACAAACGAACGATTGGCCGCCGAATCAAACAATACTTTAGCAAAAGTCGAGTCTATAGGAAAGGTACCTATAACCACATCAGGCGTGTTCACCGCCTCCTCAGCAGACATGTGGAAAGCCCTCGCCCTCGCGCGGGCCGGATCCACCTTTCTCTCTCCATTCTTTCCTCCGCTACCACCGCCTTCACCCCCAGCATAACCCTTTTTCAACTGTGGGCAGTCCCACTTGACATGGTGAAACACCCTAAAAACAGGGTCAATTTAAACCTTGAAATATACCATAAGTTATGATCAAAGACTTTCAAACTTATATAACCTGAGGATCAAATGTAAGGTTTTCTATATACAAACGTCATTACTTAAATAACTTATTAATTTAATCATGACATAACAATCAGATTAATCCAGTTATCTAAACAACCGTCCCAAAAGCATCAAAAATCTCTAGATCCTCCGGTATCTCTAAGTATGAATCCTTCCAAAAGTTCTCGTCTCTCATTTCCCGCTATTTCCCGGAGCTTGTACCTGGTAAGAAGATTCAACTTTAAACATTAGGCTTTCGCCTAGTGAGGACACTCAAGTCAAAATAAAATTTAATAATTAAAACATGAACAGATAACTCAAACCTGTTCTAACCCATCTTACCGTACGATAACTCCTTTTCAAATCGGGGAATCTACCCCACTCCCAATTTCCTACGACTAACTCATTTAATCGCAACAACAATATAAGCGTTAACTCTGAATCGTTCCAGATTCATAATCGATAATCACACACAAGAAATTACAAGTCAAAACCTGCCTATTTCTTAATTAGGAAGTAGAGATTACAAATTACTTTATGCCTATCTCTAGTCTTCCTCTCATCACAGGGAAATCTCCGATCTTCCCAAATCGAAATGGGAATCATTAAGCACAACTGCTTATTCCACATTCCACCTCAGAATCAATGGTCCCCATGGGATTATAATACCGCGATACTCAAATCGAGACTCATGATTCAAGGTTCACCCAATTACTAAAATTACATCCCTTCGGCCTATGGCAAGTAATCGGTTCCCATCATACCGTACCCAAGTGCCCTCGGTGACCGGATGCCTATTTTATTAAAAGCACATAATCACATAATATAATATATGTAATAATCGATACTACTATATGCGTCCAGCATATAGTATGTCATTTCTCCGAACATATTCTATATATATATATATAATATTAAGAATATTAATATCTCTTAATTATCTCCTCTTTAACTTAGCATAGAAGTTAATATCTCAATCAAGCTTCAAATCATATTTAGAGTTCATGACCACATATTAATTTCATGTAGTAGATAATCAAACTTAGCATGCAAGATTAATAATAAATACTAGTTCACCAATTTCATACATAACTCATCTTGGAACTTTAACATGGTAACCAACATAACATATCTTTTAATCGCCCTCTTGGCTTATCTCTAATTTAATCAAATCCACATAATACATATTCATGCATACATATAAAGCATCTAATTCAAGATTAATTACTGAATTTTAAAGAGAGTTGAATAAACTCACCTGATGCGTTATTACTCCTTTTAATCTTTTTTAACACGTAAGGCTCCTTTCTTCACTACCACAGCTTACTGTATTATTCAATTACATATACTGATATTAATCCTCAAAGCAGAACCCTCTATAACTGAAAATCCTTAATTTCTAAAAATCATGTCTCAAGTCGCAATGAACTGAAATCGCAGTCCACTATTGCGATTTCATATCCAAATCGCAGTGAACTGAAGTCGCAGTCCTCTATTGCGATTTCAATTCCAAGTCGCAGTGAACTGATGCGACTACAGTACCAAGTCGCAACTGTCCATTGCGATTTCGACCCAAGTCGCAACCAACTGTTGCGATTCCAAAGCCAAGTCGCAACTGCCCATTGCAATTTCACTCCGAATCGCAACCAACTGTTGCGATTCCAAAGCCGAATCGCAATGGTCTGCTGCGACTCCAACTCCAAGTCGCAATTGCCTATTGCGACTTCGATGATGTTCATCCAAGTCTCAGTCCACTAAGTTCATCTAAAACCCAAATTTTTATACTTTTAATCCATGTTTGTTTATGCCAATTTGCAGATATGATTAATACACTTATCTTATCATATCCTAAAACTCAGATTCCCTTTATCATCAAATTTACCAAAACCCAACATAAAAACTCCATAGAAAGCTTTAATCTAAGAAGATGAAGAATTCAATGATATAGTTACCTTATGATTCTTTAATTTCTTCCCAAAATTTAACTGAAATCTTTGTCTTCTCTTGATTCTTCTCTATCTTTCGGTCTCTCTCGTTTTCTTTCAAAAAGCCGTAAAACACACACACAACACATAAGCCACACTCACAAAACTCAATTTACTTAGCTTACATATCTAAAATAATGACACCTCACAAGTTTAAACATGAGTCATTAACCATCTTACCAAATAAACCTCCAACTTTCAAAGAATTGCACAACAAACCTTCAACATGAAAATCTATTCCAACAACACTTTTAAACAATTACAAACTTAACCCCAAGTTAATTTGTAATTCACAAAATAATATAACGAAAACTCGGGATGTTACAATACTCCCCAACTTGAAAATGATTTCGTCCCCGAAATCAAAGTCAGGTAAACAAATGCGGATACTTAGCCCTCATACTCTCTTCTGACTCTAAAGTTATATTAGTACCTCTATGATGTTTCCACTGTACCTTCAACATAGCTACCTCTTTACCACTACGTAGCTTTCTAACTGATCTTTCTAAAATCGCCTCTGGTTCCTCTACACAACGACTCTTTTCATCTATTCTCACATCTGTGAGTGGAATCACATCCTCTTCTTCTGCCAAACACTTCCAAAGATAACATACATGAAAAGTATTATGAACTCCTTCCAACTCGGGTGGAAGATCTAACTTGTACGCTTGTAACCCTATTCTCTCAACAATGGTGAAAGGTCCTAGAAAGCGAGGACTCAACTTCCCACGTTTTCCAAACCTTATCACACCTTTCCATGGGGATACCTTGAGCATCACACGCTCCCCAACTTGAAATTCCTTTGGTCTCCGCTTCGGGTCAGCATAACTTTTCTGTCTATCTTGGGCTGCTTTCATATGCTGTCGAATCTCTTTTACTTTATCCGCTGTTTGCTGTACTAACTCTGGACCAGCAAACTGTTTCTCCCCGGCTTCTAGCCAACACACCGGAGTTCTACACTTACGACCATACAACGCTTCGAAGGGTGCTCTCCCGATGCTCGAATGATAACTATTGTTATACGCAAATTCTACTAACGGTAGATGCGTATCCCAGTTACCACCAAAATCTAAAACACAACACCTGAGCATATCCTCCAAAGTTTGAATAGTCCGCTCACTCTGTCCATCGGTCTGTGGATGAAAAGCAGTACTCAAATTAACTTTAGTACCCAATTCTTCTTGCAATGATCGCCAAAATCTCGAGGTAAACCGACTATCACGATCTGACACTATCGACACCGGTATACCATGCCTTGACACCACTTCATCAATATACAACTTTGCTAATTTCTCAATTGGTGATGCCTCTTTCATTGCTAGAAAATGAGCACTCTTAGTTAATCTATCCACGATTACCCATATTGTGTCGTTACCCTTTTGTGTCTTTGGTAACTTCGTCACAAAGTCCATGGTAATCTTCTCCCACTTCCATTCCGGAATTTCCAAGGATTGGAAACTTCCGTAAGGTTTCTGATGTTCAGCTTTCACCAACGAACATGTTGTACACATCTCTACCTTTCGAGCTACATCTACTTTCATCGCTGGCCACCAAAAATGCAATTTCAAATCTCGATACATCTTCGTACTCCCAGGATGTATGGAATACTTAGATTTATGAGAATCTTCGAGAATCAACTCTCGATTTCCTCCAATTTTAGGCACCCAAACTCTTCCTTGAAATAATTTAATTCCCCGGCCATCTTCAGTCAACTGAAGATGTTGCTTACCCATTACTTCTTCTTTCAGATTTTCCTCTCGCAAAGAAACTACTTGTGCTTCTTTAATCTTTTCCATCAAACTTGATGTTACATCAATTCTAGCGTTTACCGATTTCAAACACCCACCATACTCTTTTCTACTTAAGGCATCAGCCACGACATTTGCTTTACCAGGATGGTAATGCAATTCACAATCATAATCCTTAAGCAATTCTAACCATCTTCGCTGCCTCATGTTTAATTCTTTCTGATCAAAAACATGTTGCAAACTCTTGTGATCAGTAAAAAGAGTACACTTCGTTCCATACAAATAGTGTCGCCACAACTTCAAGGCGAACACCACTGCTGCTAACTCTAAATCGTGGGTAGAATAATTCTTTTCATGCTCTTTAAGCTGTCTTGAGGCATAGGCAATCACTTTGCCCCTTTGCATTAGAACACATCCTAAACCCATCTTTGATGCATCACTATATACAACAAAATCTTCTGTCCCTTCTGGCAGGGCAAGAATAGGTGCTTCACACAGTTTTTGACGTAATAATCTGAAAGCTGTTTCTTGCTTCTCCGTCCAAACAAACCTCTCATTCTTTCTGGTTAACAACGTCAAAACAGATGCAATCTTAGAAAAATCTTTTATGAATCTTCTATAATAACCTGCTAATCCCAGAAAACTTCTTATCTCAGATGCATTTCTAGGTGTCTCCCAATTCGTCATCGCTTCAATCTTTGAAGGATCTACTTTAACTCCTTCAGAAGTAATCACATGACCTAGAAACTGCACTTCCTTCAACCAAAATTCACACTTTGAAAACTTCGCGTATAACTTCTCTTTTCTTAAAACTCCTAAGACTTCACGAAGATGCTGCTCATGATCTTCTTCAGTCTTTGAATAAATAAGTATGTCATCAATAAACACGATGACAAACTTATCTAAAAATGGTCGACACACTCTGTTCATCAAATCCATAAATATCGCAGGAGCATTTGTCAACCCAAATGGCATTACAAGAAACTCATAATGTCCATATCTTGTTCTAAACGCTGTTTTTGAAACGTCTTCATCTCTTACTCGCACTTGATGGTATCCAGATCTTAAGTCTATCTTTGAAAAGCATCCCGCACCTTGGAGTTGATCAAATAAATCATCAATCCTCGGAAGCGGATACTTGTTCTTAATAGTTACTTTATTCAACTCTCGGTAATCAATACACATTCTCATGGTACCATCTTTCTTCTTGACAAATAAAACTGGAGCTCCCCACGGTGAAGAACTCGGTCTTACGAAACCCTTATCTAATAACTCCTGAAGCTGAGTCATCATCTCTTTCATCTCAGCAGGTGCTAAACGATAAGGTGCTCGTGCAATCGGTGCCGATCCAGGAATAATATCGATACGAAACTCCACCTGTCTTTCAACTGGCAAACCTGGAAGGTCATCCGGGAATACATCCGGAAACTCACGCACCACGTTGATATCTTGAATATTTTTCTTTTCTAACTTTGTATCAATAACATAGGCTAGATAAGACCAACACCCTTTCGATAAACATTTCCGTGCCTTCATCACTGAAATCAGCGGAATTTCTCCTTCCTGTTTTTCCCCGAACACAATTACACTATCTTTCTCGCCCATTGGAATTCGAATCAGCTTCTTTGCGCACATAATTTATGCCTGGTTGTTGCTCAACCAGTCCATTCCTACCACAATATCAAAACTCCCAATTTCCATTAACAACAAGTTAATCGGAAATTCTGTTCCCTTTATCATAATCTTACAATCGGCCAGGCTCTCCTTAACCAAAGTCTGAACTCCATTAGCTATCTCGACTACTAAGGCATCTCCTAGAGTAGTAACAGGCATAGCTAATTTATGTTGAAACAACTTGGATACAAAAGAATAATTTGCACCACTATCAAACAACACACGTGCAGGAACAGAGTTTATAAGAAATGTACCCGAGACCACGTCCTTTGACCCTTTTGCTTCATCAGCAGTCATTTGAAATGCACGACCGGTTGGTTTGGGAATATCCAGCTTTCTTCCCTGATCTCCTCCTCTTTTCAACTTCGGACAATCTTTTCGAAAATGACCCGGTTGCTGACATTCAAAACAAACCGACCCAGGCACTGTACAACTCGACGCCATATGTCCCATCTTCCCACACTTGAAACATTGATTTCCGACCACACGGCATTGGCCAAAATGTTTACTTTTGCATTTTGAACACCAACCCGGTTCTCTACGAGAATCATTGCGAATGTTCTTTCCGAATAATCTTAATTTCGGAGAAGGTTCGGAACGACCCTCCCATTTTCTCTTTTCCCCAACCTGCGCTTTCTCCTCCTTATCCTTCACATACATCTCTTCTATGACCTTAGTTTCCTCAATCGTCTCCCTCAAAGTAGCAGATTTTGAACTACAAACTCTTGTCATCATATCTGCTGGTAGACCTTTCAAGTAATACTTAATCTTTTCTTTCTCTGTTGAAGCCACGTGCCCCACAAGATTTAGCTTCTCCATAAAAACCTCGGTATATTTTCTCACCGACATATAACCCTTCTTAATATTCTGAAACTCTTCTTCAATTCGGTCCATCTCGTGCTCGTTACAATATTCTTCTAAAATCTTTGCTTTAAACTGACTCCAAGTTACGGAATTCAAAGCTGCTTCCGTCACAGTTGATGACAACACATTCCACCACTGTAACGCTTTTCCACGTAACATTTGCGACCCAAATCTCACCTTAGATCTCTCATCTGTACATTCACAGGCACGAAAAGCCTGCTCGATTTCTCTTATCCAGTTCATACAAACCACAGGATTATCATCTCCCTTGAATTCTGGTGGTTTACAACTTAGAAACGTCTTGTAGGAACAATTTCTGTCAACCCTCCTATCTGTCTCCACTCCTGGATTTACAGTCGGATTGATCACATTAGTATCGTCTACTGTTCTCCTTGGCTCCACATTTCGATCATTAATCAATTTCGTAAACATCTCTGCCTGTCTCCCCATTACAGTATTCATCATCTCTGCTTGCCTTTCCATTGAAGCATTCATCAGCCGAGTCACATTATCCATTATTCGCCCCTCCATACCTGAATCTGACGACGTTTGATCAACATTACTAGTACCTCCTGGATGTACTCGACTTCGCATTCCTCCCAAGGAAAGAAAATCTGATGGCGTATCAGGAACTCCGCCCACTCCAGTTTGTCTCTCTCCAGCATCGTCTAACCAATTCCTATTCATCGAAGAATTTGGAGACCTCGGGGGCGTATTCACCATCGTTCTGATGGAGCATAAAAGAATACTCATCAGTTAATGGTTCATACAACTAAACATACAATACATACTTTACCACTAATCAGTCACTGTAACAATTCAGAAACAAGTATGCTTGTGTAATAATATATTCATAATAACAGTAGCTAATTGAAATTGCGAACATATCATACATGAGAATTCTCATTACCATTGTTACAGTACTAACTTCGCGTATTTCTGTCGACTCTAAGACTACCCATTCTTAGTACTTCTACCCAAAACTCACGGATCATAACTTAACTCATCTCAGCTTAAGTCTAGATATCTCAAATTCATACCTAGTTCGCTTAAACTAAAGCTCTGATACCATACTGAAACACCCTAAAAACAGGGTCAATTTAAACCTTGAAATATACCATAAGTTATGATCAAAGACTTTCAAACTTATATAACCTGAGGATCAAATGTAAGGTTTTCTATATACAAACGTCATTACTTAAATAACTTATTAATTTAATCATGACATAACAATCAGATTAATCCAGTTATCTAAACAACCGTCCCAAAAGCATCAAAAATCTCTAGATCCTCCGGTATCTCTAAGTCAAAATAAAATTTAATAATTAAAACATGAACAGATAACTCAAACCTGTTCTCACCCATCTTACCGTACGATAACTCCTTTTCAAATCGGGGAATCTACCCCACTCCCAATTTCCTACGACTAACTCATTTAATCGCAACAACAATATAAGCGTTAACTCTGAATCGTTCCAGATTCATAATCGATAATCACACACAAGAAATTACAAGTCAAAACCTGCCTATTTCTTAATTAGGAAGTAGAGATTACAAATTACTTTATGCCTATCTCTAGTCTTCCTCTCATCACAGGAAAATCTCCGATCTTCCCAAATCGAAATGGGAATCATTAAGCACAACTGCTTATTCCACATTCCACCTCAGAATCAATGGTCCCCATGGGATTATAATACCGCGATACTCAAATCGAGACTCATGATTCAAGGTTCACCCAATTACTAAAATTACATCCCTTCGGCCTATGGCAAGTAATCGGTTCCCATCATACCGTACCCAAGTGCCCTCGGTGACCGGATGCCTATTTTATTAAAAGCACATAATCACATAATATAATATATGTAATAATCGATACTACTATATGCGTCCAGCATATAGTATGTCATTTCTCCGAACATATTCTATATATATATATATATAATATTAAGAATATTAATATCTCTTAATTATCTCCTCTTTAACTTAGCATAGAAGTTAATATCTCAATCAAGCTTCAAATCATATTTAGAGTTCATGACCACATATTAATTTCATGTAGTAGATAATCAAACTTAGCATGCAAGATTAATAATAAATACTAGTTCACCAATTTCATACATAACTCATCTTGGAACTTTAACATGGTAACCAACATAACATATCTTTTAATCGCCCTCTTGGCTTATCTCTAATTTAATCAAATCCACATAATACATATTCATGCATACATATAAAGCATCTAATTCAAGATTAATTACTGAATTTTAAAGAGAGTTGAATAAACTCACCTGATGCGTTATTACTCCTTTTAATCCTTTTTAACACGTAAGGCTCCTTTCTTCACTACCACAGCTTACTGTATTATTCAATTACATATACTGATATTAATCCTCAAAGCAGAACCCTCTATAACTGAAAATCCTTAATTTCTAAAAATCATGTCTCAAGTCGCAATGAACTGAAATCGCAGTCCACTATTGCGATTTCATATCCAAATCGCAGTGAACTGAAGTCGCAGTCCTCTATTGCGATTTCAATTCCAAGTCGCAGTGAACTGATGCGACTACAGTACCAAGTCGCAACTGTTCATTGCGATTTCGACCCAAGTCGCAACCAACTGTTGCGATTCCAAAGCCAAGTCGCAACTGCCCATTGCGATTTCACTCCGAATCGCAACAAACTGTTGCGATTCCAAAGCCGAATCGCAATGGTCTGCTGCGACTCCAACTCCAAGTCGCAATTGCCTATTGCGACTTCGATGATGTTCATCCAAGTCTCAGTCCACTAAGTTCATCTAAAACCCAAATTTTTATACTTTTAATCCATGTTTGTTTATGCCAATTTGCAGATATGATTAATACACTTATCTTATCATATCCTAAAACTCAGATTCCCTTTATCATCAAATTTACCAAAACCCAACATAAAAACTCCATAGAAAGCTTTAATCTAAGAAGATGAAGAATTCAATGATATAGTTACCTTATGATTCTTTAATTTCTTCCCAAAATTTAACTGAAATCTTTGTCTTCTCTTGATTCTTCTCTATCTTTCGGTCTCTCTCGTTTTCTTTCAAAAAGCCGTAAAACACACACACAACACATAAGCCACACTCACAAAACTCAATTTACTTAGCTTACATATCTAAAATGATGACACCTCACAAGTTTAAACATGAGTCATTAACCATCTTACCAAATAAACCTCCAACTTTCAAAGAATTGCACAACAAACCTTCAACATGAAAATCTATTCCAACAACACTTTTAAACAATTACAAACTTAACCCCAAGTTAATTTGTAATTCACAAAATAATATAACGAAAACTCGGGATGTTACACATGGTCTGGCGATCCACACTGAAAACACGATCTTGAACTGCAACAATCCCGAGCCATATGCCCTGATTTTCCGCACTTGTAACATCCGTCTTTATCAGCCAAACACTCCCCCTTGTGCATTCGGTTGCACTTACCACAAGGCTTCTCCCCCGATCTAAGCCCCACCCACAGCTCGGGTCTGGACGCACTTGGCCTTTTCCCGTCTCTGTTAGGTCCTTCCTACTTTCTCTTGTCCCCGACTCTCTCAGCTATCTGTCTGTTCTTATCTTTTTCAGTAAGTTCTGCAGTATCTACAACAGTCTGAAAAGTGGCCGGATCTTTCACCTGCACCAACTCCCTTATACTGCTCTTCAACCCATAAATGTACCTCCCTATCCGCCTTTCCTCAGTAGGCACGTACATCTCAGCAAACCGGGCCTTCTCAATAAACTTAGACGTGTATTCGTGAACCGACATTGATCCTTGCTCTAGCCCCAAAAACTCTTCCTCTAGCTTCTTAACTGCCGCCAAAGGACAAAACTGTGCTCGGAACCTCTTAACAAATTATCCCCACGATGTGCTCTTTGCTATCTCCGATCCCCTACCTCCGGTCTCGACATCCCACCAGTATATGGCCTCAGACTTCATCATTGACATTGCAAAAAGTACCTTATCTTCCTCGGCGCACTTGCTAGTATCAAATGCCAACTCCATTTCACGAACCCATTTCAAAGCTAGAACGGGATTGCGCTTTCCGTTGAACGTTGGAGGTTTGCACGAAGCGAAGGTTTTAAACGAGCACCCTTTCACTGCCTTTGGTTTAGAAGCAACAATCGGAGTTGTCACCGAATTGTTTCCTATTTCAGTCCGCGGTACACTACCTTCCTCAGTCTTTTTCCCCGTACTGCTCTTGGTTCCTCCCTCAGACGTAGTCTTATGCTGGTTGTCTAACACCACTTGCAATGTCTTTTGTAGTTTATCCATTTCTGTTGTGAACTTCTCTTCGGTTACAAAAGCCGGTGTGGCGTCAGTATGACGTCCTTTCTTAGATTTTGCTTGCTTTACAGGCGCTAAACTCTCCTGTTCAGATATTGCTTGTACTTCTGGTTCCTCAACACTCTTTGCCTTGCGCCTAACAGGCGTTTTCTTTTTCTTACCCTTGCCTTTGGTGGTTGCCGCCCCCACCTTAGTAACGACCTTTCTCGGTATCGTTCCTCAACCCCTCCCGCGGCCTCTACCTCTTCCGCGAGTGGCCGTCGCTCTTGGAGGCTCCACTGGTCCATCCTCCGCTAATCCCTCAATTCGTGCCGCCTCTTCCTGTGGCGTAGTGTCATCATTTGATACTTCCTCCACGATCGGTATCGACCTACTTCTCAAAGTTCTCGCAGACATTCTTGATTACTGGTACACAACAATTAAACTTATTTAATACTACTACAACGGAATAATAAGGCAATTTAAGCACATACATGTACCTGTAAGCTCACAATTACACTGGCCAGATGTAACCCCAAACTTACCTTACATGACCGTCCTCGGCACCCTATTAGTCCTATTCCTACATTAGTGTTCTCCTAACGCATTTCCTGTTTCTCAGTTGTGATTTATACTCCCAAAGTTTAAGTCTAGGCCCGTCCGGTCACCTAAATCCCTTAAACTATGGCTCTGATACCAATTGTAACAACCCAGTCTAAAATAAAGCATGCAATTCATATAAAATAAAACCTCCCAAAAAGGGGTCCCAAAAAATCTTACATAAGTCTCAAAATTTAGGTTGGCGGAACAACCTATTACACAACTGAGAAATACTAAAGTTAAAAGTAATAGTGTCTCTGTCTCTACCGCTTCTATCCACTAACTACTCTGCTCACCTGCCAGAGCCTTTTGTTACATGCTTTCCTGAAAAGGATTTAAATTGGAAAAATGCGAGGGTTAGACCATGAGGTCTAGTGAGTCCCCCCTGACAGTTCTCAAAATCATTTTAAAATTTTCTTATGTAAAACTTTCAATAATAAACTTTCACATAGTTGAACATTTAAAATCTTTCACGGATAAATCCGCTCCCGTAAATGGCACCCTGAAGTCACTCAAGAGTGACAACGAGTCAGTATCACGCTGCCTTACTGGGTCACACTTCCCATGGCATAAACGGAACCTCCCCCCGGCGTGAGTACTGGCGGAACCTCCCCCCGACTTAGCCAATTTACGTCTACCACAATGTATGCATACATCTCATATAAAACTGTAAATAAACTTTCATGCAATTAAAAGCATAAGAATAAAACATGGCATTTCTCATCATGTACTTACTTTAGAAAACACGTTAAAAGTCACGTATTTTAGTTAGAAAACTCACCTGGTGTTCTTACTTCCCTTTCCTAATCTGTTCCAGACTTCCAATCGATTTTCCTGAATAAATGGATAAAACATATAAGCTGATCATTCCACTTTCCGGTCAACTTAACTTTCCGGACAACTTTAACTTTCCGGACAACTCTACTTTCTGGATGGCTCTACTTACCGGATACTTTCTACTTATCGGACAATTACGTTCTCCGGACATTTATGCTTACCGGACATCCTCCCGGAAACCTTCATGACTAGGAGCTTTCCGGACACGGATGCTGGGACGAGTTCAGACGTCGAAATCTTAATAAACGCTCCTCAAACGGGAAAATAAAGCGATAAGTAACTACATAAACGTTCTATAATCATTTTCCCGAAATGCTTTACTAACTAACACGATTTAAGGTGTTCAAATCTTCCTTAAGAGCCTTAAACAACTTTACCGAGAAAGAACCCTAAAAAACTCAACAATCATCAAAACAACAGAAATTAGGTTTTTAGTTTGGGAATTACTTACTGGAATCACTTGCAGAAACACACCCCACTCTACTTCTCCTTCCAATTTGATGATTGGTGGTTCTTCCTTCAATCTTGCACTTGAGCTCCAAAATCCCTTCTCTCTGCCTTCTCTTCTCTATAGCCGCCAACAACCAAGAAGTGTTTTCCCTAGGGTTTTGTGCCAATCATTTGGACATTATGCCCTATCCCTTATTAATAGAATAGCCCCTCAACTTTCAGCTTTAGTACTCTTTTCCACAAAACATCAAAACTTTCCAAACTTAGTCTTGGTTATTACACATATTTTAAAAATATAGTTGTTGGAGCAAAAAAAAGATAAAATCTCTAATTCAACATAACTTTTAGAGATGCTCTATGTGTTGAAAAGGAGGTGTTTTTACCCCAATGGAAAATCTTAAGGGAAAATGACCAATAATGAAATACAAACCTAGTAAATGTTACAAAATAGTTTATAACAATTACTATGTATATATTTGATTTACCCTAAAAATGGTACCAAAATGTAATTAACTTTATCATTGTTTCTATTATGTATAACTGATTAACTGTTAATCAAAATCGTCAACATAAACAAAATTTTAAAATTTTATATAAAGGAAACTTTAAACCCTAAATTTCGTAACCAGATAATATGTTAGAGCATCTTCAACAGCATTGCTAAAATAGAAAAAAATGGGTTTTTGTTTGCTATTCTTCTCCAACAACATTGCTATCTTGATTGCTAAAATAGAGATTTTTGGAGAAATCTCTAAATATAGAGAATTCTTATAATTCTCTAAATAGAGAAATAATTATTTAATTCAATCCACCAATGACATAATTCTTTTATCATTTTATATTAAGTTTTTCTTTTAAAGTGCATTGGTAATATAAATTAAAGAATATTATATTAATATAATTTGTGTTAAAATCTCTAAAATAGCAAAGCTGTTGGAGATAATGTAAGATTTTTTAGAGATTTTAACTTTTAATTTTCTATTTTGGAAAAATTATAAAAAAATTGTTGGAGATGCACTTAAACTTACAAAAATTGTTAGTTAATTTTACAAATTTTAACACACGTTTGTTTTAAATTATGAATTTTAAAAGTTGACACGTTATTAAAGATTTTGATACGGTTACATAATAAAAATAAAATAAAGTTTTATCATATTTATGTGAATTCTACATGTTATACAAATATTTTTATGCATTAATGTTTTCAAATTTAAAGACAAATTAAATAAATGACAATACAAATTTTCTTCATTTTCAATTTGGCAATTAACCATTTGCATCCCTACAAGACCAAACTCCTTTCTAAAGTGCCACATTGCAACAACCCAAAATCCATAAAACTTAATTCATAAAGTTACAACCAAAAAATGGTCCCAAAGTCTACAATTTACATCAACTCTACTCTAGGTTCCCAACGGATAACACCTTCACAACTGAGATGCTACAGGAAGCCCGACGGTAATCTCCAAGTCTTCACTAGGCTATAGCTCTTCTACAGCGTCACAACTTTCCATCATCAGCAGATGAAACCCCAAACAAGACTCTAACCTGAAAATGGTTTTAGTTTTGGAAAAAAACGAGGGTTAGACCATGAGGTCTAGTGAATTCCCTCCGAAAAAAGTTTAACGAACCACATACATCAATATGCAAACCGCCATAAAGGCCCATCAAAGTATTTCGACCAAGCAACTTCACATTTGGGTATTTGCACAGTGTTCATAGACAATCTCCACCACAAGGTAGTTTTCATGATCGAGGCCCAAGCCGACTCCCCTTTCGCCTACGGGGCCTAAGCAGACTCCCCATCCCCACATACGCAGGAAACAGATTCCATACGTACGGGGTAAATAAATCAACTCCCAAGGGATATATAATATCCCAAGGTACACTACTGCCACTGTGCAACCCGACTCCCACACATCATGTCGAGTAATGGATAATATCACGTAAGTTAAACATGTGCATTTATAAATATTTTCGTAACATGCGTGTATTAACGAACATTTTCCACATCATGTAATAACAAGGCTTTTCAAAGTGTTTAATCATGCCATCATGCTCAGTACCATATTCAGTTATGAAAAAACTTTAGCAAAAACATTTCATTTGCACAAAAGAGTTAAAGGGAACTCACCTGAACTTTAGCGAATCGACACACACTCCGATACTCACTTTAGCTCAACCGAACACCTAAATTGGACGTCATAAGGATGGTGTTAATCCATCTAATTACATCCCAAAACATCCCTAATACACCCCAAAACAACCCTTAGATGATACCACAATCATATCCTCAAACTATACGCGAAACAAGAGCCGAAAACGCGCGACAGGGCTTGGGGCTGATGCCCGCGCTAGTTCACTGGTGCCAAGACCCGCACGGAGCACTGGACGGCCTTTGGGGCTGATGCACGTGCCAGTTCACTGGCCCCAAGACCCACGCGGAGCACTTGCACTCGATTTTCAACCGAAAACTCACCCTTTCTCAATCCCAAATCGATTTTAAGCCTTTAAAATGAGATAATTGATGTTCTAAACTTTTCCCCTCAATTTCCAAACATTAAATCATCATTTAATCCAATGAAACCCATTCAAAACTCGTCCATTGGTTCATGATTTCAAACCCAAAAACCCAAGAACTCATTCCATGGCAAGAATGGATATTACCAAGCAAAAAGGATGAAGTTTCTTAATAACTTAATCAAAACTCATAAGAAAAACAATCCCAAAATCATTTGTTTCCTTTTTCCATTGATTAGAACTCAAAATCTCATGGTTAACAAAACCCCAAGGTACAAAATCCACCCAACCAAGCATGAAGAAGAAGGTATAGAAGTCATACCTTGAAGATGATGAAGATTTAGATTCCTTGATGCATTTCCTTCTTCCTCACCTCCCACAATGATGGAGTTCTTTCTCTTCTCCTCTTCTCATTTCTCAGCCGTCCACAAGGAAGAATGAAAAGGGTTTAGGGGGTTTTACCCCAATTTGTAACAACCCAGACCAAAATAGCCAAAACAGGATATCATATAAAATAATACTGCCAAACAAGGCCCACAATCTCACGATGTCAAAACTCAAAACTTGGGTTCGCGGAATAAACCCTAATTACAAGTGAGAAAAATAACTATCCATAGAAAGGGAAGTCTTCTAGTCCCACTATAGCACGCCCGCCTTCACCTATTCTCTTTTCCGCTAGCAGAACCCTCCCTAATCTTCTTACCTGAAAAGGGATTTCAGTTTTGGAAATGTGAGGGTTAGACCACAAGGTCTAGTGAGATCCCTCAGGTAACATTCACACCACAAATAATATTTGAAAGAGTTTGCGAAAACATTAAGCAATAATTAGTTTTGCAAATTAACATCCACAGACATATAACTGAAATTCCTCCTGGTCACACACACACCTGTGACCTGATCTAGGGAACACACCCGCCCTTGGGATTAGATCAAGTCCGTTCAAATAATCCATATGGGACATACTCCCCATGTACATCACACCATCAATTTTAAATTATGCATAATTAAACCATACGCAACCACACAGTACAAAGTATGTATGTACAAGTAAACAAACAAGTACCATCAAGCTTTGGTTTAGAAAACTCACCTGAAGTCCTGCTAGGAGTTCTTACTTGCCACACGCTTATCTTCTACCCGTGCCTACAATTTCACCCAACACACGAGACTAATTAAGTCTTACAGAAACCCCTGTAAAATCACTCGAGTTCCGGATCCGAATCCGGCTTCCGACCCACAACCGGTTTCCACCGGGTTCCGAACCCAATAGGTTCCGGTTCCACTAGGTTCCGGTTCCAAAGGGTTCCGGTTCCATGGTTCCGGTTCCAATAGGTTCCGGTTCCATGGTTCCGGTTCCAAAGGGTTCCGGTTCCATGGTTCCGGTTCCAATAGGTTTCGGTTCCATGGTTCCGGTTCCACTAGGTTTCGGTTCCAATGGTTCCGGTTCCTACAGTTCCGGTTCCTACGAACACTGAAAGTTCCGATTTAATCGACCATTTCTCACACGAATCTATTTCGGTGTTAACCATTAACATAGGAAAAGAGTCGATACCGATTATCTTAGCATCTAAACCATTCAATTTCACACCACACGAAAGGAGAACACACACAGTCTTCATTTCCTTTCTTTCAAGACGAATAACACAACTTAGACTCCATCACATTAGACCCTAAGATTAGATTTCAAAGGAGAAAAGATTGAGGATTACCTTGCTAGTTGATTCTACACACAATCTGGAGAATCCCAAATCGTCTTCACCCTTGATGAACTTGCACTCACTTATCGCACCTCAGCCGCACATACAGGTTCTTGAGAGATTTAGAATCCCTAGGGTTTTACACCCATTTATACCCTCCCACAAACACACCAAACTTTTCCCCTTTTTACACTTTACACCCCAAAATTAATATTTATTCACAAATAGACACGGTTATTACATCATCCTCCCCTCAAAAGAATTATGTCCCTGGAATTCCATTTTCGAACAATTGAGGGAAACGGGACCTCATCTCTGATTCCGCCTCCCACGTTGCTTCTTGCCCCTTATAAAAGCGCCACTGAACTTTCACTAATGAGATTTCCTTATTCCTCGTCTTCCGGACTTTGCGATCTATGATCGCCAACGGTTCCTCTACATAACTTAACTCCTCGTCCATACGAATGTCTTCCAACGGCACTGCCATGCTCTCTTCGGCCAGACACTTCCTCAAATTCGACACATGAAAGGTTGAATGAACTCCCCGAAGCCCCTCAGGAAACTCCAACTTATACACCACTTCACCCACACGCTCGGTGATGGCCAACGGCCTAACATATCTAGTCCTTAGATTCCCTCTTTTCCCAAACCGGATGACACCCTTCCATGGCGATACTTTGAGCATCACTCTATCCCCTACCATGAACTCAATCGGTTTTCTTCTTTTATTCGCGTACGCTTTTTGACGATCCTGAGTTACCTTCAACTTCTCCCTGATCACACTAATCTTATCGATAGTTAACTGCACGATTTCCGGTCCTGCCAACTGTTTCTCTCCCACCTCATTCCAACACAACGGCGTTCTACACTTACGCCCATACAACACTTCAAATGGGGCTGCTTGAAGACTGGCGTGATAACTATTGTTATACGAGAACTCGATCAACGGTAGGTGAGATTCCCACGAGCCCTTGAAGTCTATCACACAAGCACGCAACATATACTCCAAGGTCTATATAGTCCTCTCGCTTTGTCCATCCGCCTGAGGGTGATAGGTGGTGCTCAAACAAAGCTGCATGCCTAACTCCCTTTGCAGACTCCTCAAAAAAGACGACGTAAAGCGACTATCACGATCGGAGACAATGGACGACGGCACTCCATGCCTCGTCACTATTTCATTGACATACAACTTTGCCAACTTTTCTAACGAATCGCTCTCCCGAATGGGTAGAAAGTGTAACGTCCCAAAAATTACAAGGAATTTTAAATTTTTAAAAATAATGCCTTCCATTATAAACAAACCATAAATTAGCAAATCCCATTACAAATAAAGATAACGTCGTTAATTTGAACCGTCAAATAATATTTATGCAGCGGAAAAATTATTAAATTAAATCTCGACATTTAAAAATGAAACTCGATCAGCCTTCGCCTTGCGCTAGTGTGTACCGTCACGCTCGACTGCTACTCGCACCTGAAAACATAAGATATTGGGAAGGGGTAAGCACGAAGCTTAGTGAATTCTACCACCTACGCAGGTAGCAATCACACATATATCGCCCCTACTCGCAAGTAGGCAAACAACACCACAATTACAAGTATAATAACATATCAAGATTTAAACATGTAATCACACACCTCGGTCCCACCGAGTACACATTATATGATGTCCATACTAGCTCATTCCCACCGAGCCCTCGGTCCCACCGAGTACACATTAAACGATATCCATACTAGCTCAGTCCCACCGAGCCCTCGGTCCCACCGAGCCCACATTATATGATATTCTTACTAGCTCAGTCCCACCGAACCCTCGGTCCCACCGAGCCCCTCAGTCCCACCGAGGTGTACACAAAACACACCATTCACATAATAAATAATTTACAACTAGCTATCACACCACAACTAGTTCACGTAAGCATACAATAACACGCTAGAGCAAACGCAACACATATGTAACTCCTAGTCTACGCAGTGAGAGAACTCACCTTAAAGCAATGCAAGTATCCGCAACCGCAACACAAGCCGGCCAACTTCACTCACCTTTTCCCACCTAATTACGTGTTAACAAAAGTCAAAGTGAAACCCCAATCCAAAACCACGACTACTAAATTATAAATTACATAATCCAGCTTTTACTCTAAAAACACAGGTCTGTTCGAGACCTGTTTAACCCCTTATAAACTAATAAATCCAGAAATATTATTTCATAATCACAAAGTCCCATGTCTTTGGGTTCCAGGGACATATCGCACGCGCTCTAACGATTTTTCTACAATTTAATATGGATTTTACAAAATCAGGACACGAAGCTGTCATGTGCAGACCTTCTGTGAAAACAGCCATTTTACGCCTAGTTAGAGGCCGAACCAGACTTCTGCTAAAACACGAAAAGTGTGCCCGGCACAGAATGTGAACCGTGGGCACCGGATTCGCCTCAATCCGAGCCACGAAGAAAAAGTTATGGCCATCGCAAAATAGTGACAGATTCATACTTCCACATAAAATGACGATTTTATAAAAACGGTTTAAACGATTCGAGTTTGCAACTAGGGTTCACCCGATCAGGGTTTTAGGTTACAAGGGATGGACTCAAACGCGCACCACCCACTGCCACCTCCGGCAGTGGTGGTCGCCGGCGGCGGCGACGATGGTTTACAACTTCGACGATAACAAGAACGGAACAACCCGACTACCCTATCCCGTCCCACACACACACAGCCACATGCGCATACCCGCTGCTGACCACGCGGCGGCGCACGGCGGCGGCCACACCGCCGGCAGCCATGGCTGCGGCGGTGGTGGTGGTTCATGGCGTTTCGACAACAAGTCCAACAACAAAACGAAAGAAGACGGAATTACCTCGACGCGACTCCTTCTCCCCCTTTTTCCGGCAGAAACGGCGACGACGGCAGCGGCGGTCTCCCTCCCGGCTGCTCCCTCCTTCTCTCTCACGGCGTCGCCCTCTCTCTCTCCCTCGACAGCCTCTCTCTCTCTCTCTCGGCAGTCTCTCTCACTCTCGGCAGTCTCTCTCTCTTCACGACACTCTCTCTCTCCCTCTCGCTATTCTCTCTCTCTCGCCGGCGGACAGCAGCGCCGGCTGCTGGGTGTTGCTGGTGGTGGTTCTCGGTGGCGACGAAGGAAAACGAGGAGGGGAGGGGAGGTCTCGGCCGTGAACACAAGGAAGACCAAAATAGGGTTTTGCTATCTCGTTTATGTGATTGACGCAGCCAAGAAAACGAAAAAGGAGTGGGATCGGTCCTTATGGGTCGATCCATGCACTACATTCATGAACTGGCACTTTTAGCCCCTACGCTTTAAAGTAGTTTCACATTAAGCCCCATAACCCAAACTTTTAACAAATAAGATCCTTGCCGCCTAACCCGTTAAAATTCGATTAGAGGAATTTATAAAATAGCTAAATAAAAAGATTAATTAAAATCCATACCGAGACACGGGCTTTACAGAAAGTGAGCCGACTTGGTGAGACGGTCAACTATCACCCATATGGCATCGTGCCCCTTCGGGGTCCTTGGCAGTTTCGTGACAAAGTCCATTGTGATAAAGTCCCACTTCCACACCGGTATCTCTAAGGGTTGCATATCCCCGTACGGTCTTTGATGTTTTGCCTTGACCTTCAGACAGGTCACACACCGCTCCACAAAGTACGCGACATCCTTCTTCAATCTCGGCCACCAATACATTTGCCTTAGGTCTCGGTACATCTTATTGGTTCCCGGGTGTACCACATATCGTGACTTGTGCGCTTCCTCCAAAATTCGTCCCCGCAGACCTCCCAGTTTAGGAAGCCACATTCGGTTTCCTAAACATTTCACACCATTCCCGCTACACTCCAAGGATGTCACATAGCCGACAATCCTCTCACTTTTCCACTTTTCTTCTACCAGAGCTTCCTCTTGAAACTTCTTAATCTCGTCCAACAGGATGGGAATTACGTCGACTCGAAAGACCACCACTTTAGTTGGCTATCTTCTTTCCTTTCGACTCAAAGCGTCGGCCACGACGTTCGCTTTACCCGGATGGTAAAGGATCTCACAATCATAGTCACTTAACAACTCCACCCAACGATGTTGTCTCATATTCAGCTCCTTCTGATCAAACAAGTTCTTAAGGCTTTTATGGTCGGAATAGATCTGACACCTAACTCCATAACGATAGTGTCTCCATATTTTTAGTGCGAAAACCACCGCCGCTAACTCCATGTCGTGCGTAGGGTAATTTTTCTCGTGCTCTTTTAACTGACGGGAAGCATAGGCGATCACCTTCCCGCCCTGCATCAGTACACACCCTAGTCCCAACTTGGACGCATCGCTGTAGATCACGAATCCTTCTGTTCCACTAGGCAATGATAAAATCGGGGCACTACTCAACTTGTCTTTCAATTTATTGAACGCTTCTTCTTGAGCCTCCGACCATTCGAACTTAACACTCTTCTTGGTCAAAGCAGTCAACGGCGTAGCTATTCGAGAAAAGTCCTGAATGAACTTCCGATAGTAGCCCGCTAAACCAAGGAAACTTCTCACTTCCGATGGTGATCTCGGCAGTTCCCATCCTCTAATGACTTCCACCTTGGCCGGATCCACCTTGATACCCTCTCCCGACACCACGTGTCCCAAGAATTGGACTTCCCTAAGCCAGAACTCACACTTGGAGAATTTTGCAAACAACTTCTCTCGCCGCAACAATTCTAACACTAAGCGAAGATGCTCTTCGTGCTCACTCAGAGATCGGGAATAGATGAGTATGTCGTCGATGAATACAATCACACACTTGTCTAATAGCGCACTGCACACCCGATTCATTAAATCCATGAATACCGCCGGAGCATTAGTCAACCCAAAGGGCATGACTAGAAACTCATAATGTCCGTACCTTGTACGAAAAGCCGTCTTCGGCACATCCTCTTCCCTGACCTTCAGTTGGTGATAACCGGACCTCAAATCTATCTTCGAGAAGAATTTCGCCCCTTGCAACTGGTCAAACAGATCGTCGATCCTCGGAAGCGGGTACTTGTTCTTGACCGTCACCTTGTTAAGTTCGCGATAATCAATGCACATCCGCATCGATCCATCTTTCTTCTTGACAAAAAGTACTGGCGCTCCCTAGGGTGATGAGCTAGGGCGTATGAATCCCTTATCCAGCAACTCCTGCAACTGTGTCATCATTTCCTTCATCTCCGCCGGTGCCAACCGATACGGCGCACGCGTTATCGGTGCTGCGCCAGGCATCAATTCAATTCTAAACTCGACCTGACGATCCGGGGGTAAACCCATCAGGTCATCCGGAAATACCTCCGGGAACTCACTCACCACATGAACATCTTCTAATCCCTTCTTCTCTTTCTTAGCATCTAACACATACGCTAGAAGTCCCTGACACCCCTTCTCCAAACAATGCCTCGCCTTCATCACCGAGATAAGGCAGGACTTATGCTCATGCCTATCCCCATAGATTACTACCTCAGACTTATCTGGCAACGCGATACGAATCATCTTCTTATTGCACACAATGCTAGCACTATTACTAGCCAACCAATCCATCCCCACCACAATGTCAAACTCTCCCATACCCATCGGGTACAAACGCAAGGGAAAAGTGTGACCCTCTACTTCGATACTACCCATCATACAGTTCCCCCACCAAGACACGATTATCGTCCACAATCTCTACTTCGAAACCACACTCTAACAGCTTAGGTATCACATGCAGACACCGAGCAAAGACCGGCTATACAAACGAACGGTTTGCACCCGAATCAAACAACACTTTAGCAAGGTTCGAATTAACAAGAAATGTACCTGTTACCACATCAGGTACATCAACTGCCTCCTCCGCCGACATGTGAAAAGCTCTAGCTGGTTCCGCTTTCCTCTCTCCACCCCTTCCTCCTTGACTTCCACCAGAACGACCCGAATATCCCTTTCTCAACTGCGGGCAATCGGGTTTGATATGATCTGGAGAACCACACAAATAGCACGCTCTCGGGTTAGGACACTCTCGCGCCAGGTGCCCCAGTTTCCCACACTTATAACAACCACCAGGTTGAAAGAAACACTCTCCACGATGCACCTTGTTACACTTCCAACATGGTCTATCACCAAACCTCGGTCCCACCTGCAGCTCGGGGTTAGAGTCCTTAGACCTCTTCGCGTCCCGAACAGGTCCATCCCACTTTCTCTTATCCACACTCATTTCCGACAACTGTCGGTTCTTTTCTTTCTCAGTTAGCTCTGCTACGTCGACCGCCGCCTGAAAGGTTGCGGGCCAAGATTTTGCACCAGTTCCCTTATACTGCTCTTCAGCCCCTAAACATACCTTTCAACGCGTCTGTCCTCAGTAGGCACATATACCTCAGCAAATCGTGCCTTCTCGATGAACTTAGAGGTGTATTCCTGAACGGTCATCGACCCCTGCTCAAGCCCCAGAAACTCTTCTTCCAATTTCTTTATTGCTGCCAACGGGCAAAACTGAGCCTTAAACCTTCTAGTGAACGTTTCCCATGATGTTGACTTTGCCACTTCCGAACCCTTACCTCCCGTCTTAACATCCCACCAAAAGATGGCGTCTGCCTTCAGCATTGACATATCAAACAATACTTTATCTTCTTCAGAACACTTGCTCGTGTCGAAAGCCAGCTCCATCTCACGGACCCATCTCATCGCCAATACCGGATTACGTTCCCCACTGAAAGATGGAAGCTTGCAGGACACGAAGGTTTTGAAGGTACACCCCTTTACTGTCTTTGACTCTCCTTCCATAAACGAGGTCACTAAGGAGTGATCTCCCATTTCCGTTGTAGGTAATCCAGATGCTTCCGTCTTAGTCGCATTCCCACTAGTAGTCTGCCCCTCCGATGTAGACCCAGTTCGATGCTTCAACAATGCTTGCAAAGTTTCCTGCAGTTCGCCCATCTCAGCAGTGAATTTCTCTTCAGTCACAAAAGCCTGGTTATGGTTTTGCCTCAGGCTCTTTGACTGGCTCCCCCTCACCGAAGCGGTGCTCTCAGTTTGGGTCGGGTCGCGCACCTCCGATGCTCCCGCATTCTTAGCTCGACGGACGGTCGGCACTTTCTTCCCACCTCGTATCACCACACCAGTTCCTACTGCCTGGGTGGCAGCTCGTCGGGGTACCCTTCCTCGACCCCTTCCACGGCCTCTGCCCCTTCCGCGGGTAGCCGTCTGCTTCGGAGGATTCACTGGTTCGTCCTCCAGAATCTCCTCCACGCGGATTTCTCCCGCAACTAGCACAGATATACTTCTCAAACTTCGCTCTGACATTCTCGAATACTGAAACATCACACGATAACATAACTTAACAACAATCCCAAAATAACAAAGTCATGAATAAGCACCATCATGCACCTGTAAATTCACAATTACACTGGCCAGGTGTAATTCCGAACTTACCTTACATGATAGTTCTCACCACCCTATTATTCACGTTTCCCAGTGAGGTCTTCCTACTTTCTCAGTTATACTCCCTAGTCCTACAGTTTAAGTTTAGGCCCATCCGGTCACCTAAATCTCTTAAACTAGCGCTCTGATACCAACTGTAACAACCCACACCAAAATAGCCAAAACAGGACATCATATAAAATAATACTGCCAAATAAGGCCCACAATCTCACGATGTCAAAATTCAAAACTTGGGTTCGCGGAATAAACCCTAATTACAACTGAGAAAAATAACTATCCATAGAAAGGGAAGTCTTCTAGTCCCACTATAGCACGCCCGCCTTCACCTCTTCTCTTTTCCGCTAGCAGAACCCTCCCTAATCTGCTTACCTGAAAAGGGGTTTCAGTTTTGGAAATGCGAGGGTTAGGCCACAAGGTCTAGTGAGATCCCTCAGGTAACATTCACACCACAAATAATATTTGAAAGAGTTTGCGAAAACATTAAGCAATAATTAGTTTTGCAAATTAACATCCACAGACATATAACTGAAATTCCTGCCTGGTCACACACACACTTGTGACCTGATCTAGGGCACACACCCGCCCTTGGGAACAGATCAAGTCCGTTCAAATAATCCATATAGGACACACTCCCCATGTACATCACACCATCAATTTTAGATTATGCATAAATAAACCATATGCAACCACACAGTACAAAGTATGTATGTACAAGTAAACAAACAAGTACCATCAAGCTTTGGTTTAGAAAAACTCACCTGAAGTCCTGCTAGGAGTTCTTACTTGCCACACGCTTATCTTCTACCCGCGCCTACAATTTCACCCAACACACGAGACTAATTAAGTCTTACAGAAACCCCGGTAAAATCACTCAAGTTCCGGATCCGAATTCGGCTTCCGACCCACAACCGGTGTCCACCGGGTTCCGAGCCCAATAGGTTCCGGTTCCACTAGGTTCCGGTTCCAATGGTTCCGGTTCCAAAGGGTTCTGGTTCCATGGTTCCGGTTCCAATAGGTTTCGGTTCCTACGAACACTGAAAGTTCTGATTTAATCGACCATTTCTCACATGAATCTATTTTGGTGTTCACCATTAACATAGGGAAAAAGTCGATACCGATTATCTTAGCATCTAAACCATTCAATTTCACACCACACGAAAAGGAGAACACACACAGTCTTCATTTCCTTTCTTTCAAGACGAATAACAAAAACTCAGACTCCATCACATTATACCCTAAGATTAGATTGCAAAGGAGAAAGGATTGAGGGCTACCTTGCTAGTTGATTCTACACACAATCTGGAGAATCCCAAATCGTCTTCACCCTTGATGAACTTGCACTCACTTATCGCACCTCAGCCGCACACACAGGTTCTTGAGAGATTTAGAATCCCTAGGGTTTTACACCCATTTATACCCTCCAACAAACACACCAAACTTTTCCCCTTTTTACACTTTACACCCCAAAATTAATAATTTTCACAAATGGACACGGTTATTACACAATTTATTTCCCAAATTTGCCCCTAAATCCAAGAGTTCCATCTTTTCTCACCTTGGCCCCTAAACTTCCAACTACTTCAGAATTTGGAAACATGAGGTGTTACAATACCTCCCCCTCAAAAGAATTATGTCCTCGGAATTCCATTGCCGAACAAATTAGGGTATTTGGAATTAGCTCCTGTTCCCAAATCTTACCTTGTATATTAACTCTTAAGGAGTTGCAATAACACCTCAACAAGACCAACTTCTTGTATCCCAACTTCTCGACTTTCCGGATGAATGGTCGTTTCCGACCCTGCGACAAAATCCAACTCCTCATCCATTCACGTCGTTTGCCAAGGTAGCGCCATAATGACTTCCAACAAGCTCTCTCTAAGGTAGAGATGTGAAACATACTATGCATTTTCCAATCTTCACCGGTACATTCACTTCGTACATTATCTCTCCCATCCTTTCGATAACCGACATGATCGAAATAAACGTGGCTCAACTTTACTTTTCTCTCAAAACAGGCTACTCCATTCTATGAGGATGCGTTCCACATCCAGCCGTCCCCTGACTTGAGATTCAAGGACCCATGTTTTTCGATCTAATCAACTTACTCCCACTAGATTACCCAGGCATTCCTGATCAGTATCCACAACGTATGATATCCTTTGAAATCATTCCTCGATTATCCACAACATTCTTAAGTCGGTAAACTGTAAAATATAAACACCTGCAATATCCTCGATCAACCATATTAAACGCACCAGTATCCTGTCAGTAACATCCCAGACCCATGTACCGATTATTGTCCACTTTGCCCACACTTGGGCTCACAGTCATTAAAACGCGCCTAATTTAAGGGCTTCATGAACCAAATTACTCTCTTAAAAGAATTAATTTTACTGGACTCAATGCCACAACAACCTGACTCCTTAAGCAGAGAATAACCACTCACTTCGTCGAATTCACACCAGGTCATCCTTAGATCGTTACCTTATTCTTACCACATGAGTTCCTTTATCGAATAACATTCATTTCAAGAATTTGCAATCCCGCCAATATAGCGTTCGTCTGGCACAAATAGCATATCCCTTAAACCACACTGATCACCCATGCAACAACAGCTACCAATCAGTGATCCAAACACACATCAATCATCACGCCATAACCCGTTTCCATACATAATTATATGGAGAGACTCGCACAGATTAACATCCGAATAATCCGCTCACTCAAGCTGATCCAACCTTACGGACACACATTTATATTTCTCACAACATCCCACAAATGGTTCCACTATTTAGGAATTACCTCCAATTTCACTTTCCCTCCACCAGGAGGAGCGACCAAGCTCACTCAAACTATTCCAATTGATCGAATACCGAACGACACGCTCACGTGAAACATTTTCCCCGACAATACCGAATTTAATCCAAAGGTCCCTCAACTAGGGCACCACCTTCGACCACCTGTTTCCATTCCATCTTGAAAACATCAAAGATGCTTTAAAAGGATGGCTCGCCAAAATGTGCTAGTTTTAGACCGATCGCATGAAATTAGCTTTCTCAACTCTTTAACCATGATATACACAATGATTCTTTTTCTCCTGCCCTTCAAATAACAGTCTTTAAGCATAATCCCATTTTTCTATGTCCCCTAACATCCTCTCACCTCCAGATTAACCATTTGCTATGACCTACCTTTTACACTTTCTCCCGTGCTTACAAGAAGCACCCAACACACGTCATTATGCGCCCAACCGGACAGTCTCACCACAATCCTCAGTCAAGACCTTTAGCCAAGTGCTCTCAAGGAATACTTAATACTGAGAACTACCATAAATTTTCTGACTACTTCACACCGTCGACCTATCCACCGTATTCAACTATACCCAAAGAGTACTTCAACATTCTCGGTTAAAGTTTACAACGAGGCATCACATCTTATTGCATACCACATTCTCTTCAACATTCAATCGGAGTGAGATAAACTTGCTCAAAATCCAACGGAACCGAGAAGAACTCGGGTTCTTCTTTTAGTCAGTCACCCAGTACAACTCAATCTCTTGATCTCAAAATAGCATTAACGTACACCGCCTGAAAATCCATACACCTCAATCGAGCATACTTGCCACTTTCGAATACCTCCCCAACTAATCTCCAAATTAGGTTTTACACCTACTCTTGACCCATATTATGACACAATAACACCGCCCAGCAAAATGGCAACCATCATTACATCTTTGACTTACACTTTTCCCCTGGTACAAAATGCTGCGAACTTTCTCACCCAACTATCACTACGATACCACACTGGTGATCTTCCGCTTTCCTACCTCCCACTCGACGTGGTTCATCATTATGCCAAAATACTCATTTCTCCGAACGACATCTTACATCCAAACAAACAGAGTATATTCTCAAGTTTCAATCTCCTGACAATGCCTTTAACTTGGGATATTCTACACAGTCACAGACTTCAATATCAATGGACAACATGAAGATGTTTCCAAAACCTCCAGATCAACCAGGATTTCCAACAGAGCCTACTTCATCCGACACATCATAACTAACTTTATACCCCGCCGTTTCCACTTGAGGAAAACACAAGACTTTCTTAGCGCAAATCTAATTACAAGACCATCAATACTCAGGCTCCAAACCGATAACATTTCATCAAGTATCGTAGCGCTACTCATTAACATGCATTTAATATAAGTACATCGACAACTTTAAACTTCACCCCGAACACAACCAATCTCAAATAATTAAACAAGAGGCTAACTACAAACATACTAACATTTCCGAATTCCTTGCCCAAGGCTCCCACCATTCACTGCCCTCCTCTAGCGGAATCACGAAGGTCATAGCCCGACCAAATTGCACTCAACCGACAATTCAATTCCCCAAACCTTTCCTTAACCTCAATTGAAATATCATCCCCGACCTAGCGAGTTCATAGCCGTCATGCATGATGACACCATGATTACAATGATTGAAATCATTTTACACCTTTGAAAATTCAATAGGTACAATATCACAAACAAGCTCAAGTATGCATGACACTTACACCACCCAATCTGAATAGTAAAACACAGCGATCGCAGAGATCACTCACATGAAACCCCACGATAATTCAAAACCTTGTCCGCCCAAATCGATGTTGGTACCACAAAATGAAACCTTTCCAATACGACTAGAAAAGTTTTGAACGCCATAACTTACACAAAGTGAGTCAGTCAACTCCCTTACCCATTTATATAATAATAACGTGTCAAAGCTCATTTTGGTTATAAAACTTGTTGGTCCCGAAGGGTTATACAAGTTTGTAGAAGGGGGGGTTGAATACAAACACACGATTTTTACTTTCTAAATTGTTTATTGATAAATCTTAAAACAATTTACAACTTGTTGCGGAACAAGATTAAGGATAAACCTAATCTAAACAAGTTAAGAACACTAAGTTTCTTGCACTAGAAATAAGATAGAAAGGAGATAAGAATATTACGAATAATATTCTAACACTAAGAGAGAAAGAAGAAGATGGCCGAGCACTTCAATTCTGAAGTAGGGTTCTTCTTTATATACTGCATGCATTTAATGCATGGCAGTGTTACTTTGCACGTGGCAGCAGCTGAGTGGTTGCATGTTTTGACCTTTGTAGACAACCTTAGTAGCCGCATGGTGCACAGTGTAGAATCAGAGTTTGTTGTACGATTCTAGACAGAAGGGAGGTCCGTTCTGACATTTCGTACGGAGACGTGCAAGGGGGTAAGACAAAAGTAACTTGTAGAGGAAGACTTCATGATCAGCGTTCGTTGAACAGTATTTTATCAGCGAGTGATAAAGCTCAGCGATTGCTGAAGTCTTCTACTTGATACTTCACGTTGAATGGACAGGTCTTGCTTCGCTGATATCCGCATCAGTTTATTAGTAGACTTATTGCTAGTTCTTGGGCTTGATCTTCGACTTCAGCGTAGAAGCTATGTTGACGTGAGACTTGTCTTCAGGGATCATAAGTAAACAACTATAACTTATCAGCGATCATCACAGACTGAACAGGCTCAGAGCTACTGGATGAACATTGTTCGCTGAATGTCTTAATCTAAAGAGTGTGAGTTTCTATCAGTGGTACTGTAGAGACATAGTACTTATCAGCGATAGTGAAACTCTAATACATATTGTTTACTTACAATTTTCACTAAGTGTTTAAGAGAGGGTCATTATCAAATCACTGAGGGTTTGGATCAACAATCTCCCCCTATTTGATTATGACATAGCAACAAAGAAAATTGCTAAGTATGAAAACATAAGGATAAAAAGAACTCATAAAATATTTGTCCCTTTTACTGTTTTCTAGGATCTTTTAAGTACTGATGGAGTAAAGTACATTCGCTGAAATTTTTCTTTTAACTTCGTATAAGGTTACAAAGGGAAGTGGAAAAATTACAAGTACAACAAATAAATTTACAAGTACAAAAGAGGTAAGCTGATAAAGATAGAAAGATTACAAGGAAATCCTATCAGCCTTCAAAAGGTTCTTCCTTAATGAGAAGTTCATCAAGGGTCTTTGTTGTAGGGATCATCCAGTCAGGGATAGTTTTTCCCTGATTTCTTCTTTCTTGTGCTTCTTTGAACATCAGGGGCTTGAGATATCGTGCCTGAAGATCGCGTCTGAATTCACACCAATAGATGAGATCCCTGAGCTGTTCAATGGGAGTGATGGGAAGCTCATAGACACGTTGAAAACGTTGTCATTCATTGTAGTCGAGAAAGAAGATACCATAAGGATTGCTTATGACTTTACCAGGGACGAAACGTTCACCAGGTGGCAGAGAGGTATCCAGCGCTGAGAGATCAGGATCAGGACCAAGTACTTCAGCACGTGAAAAACCAATACCTGTTTCGTTCCAGATAGGAGGACCTAAATCTGATGGTTTAGACTTTTTCTTTGCAGAGGCCCTTCTTTGTTGAGTCGCAAGAGGAGTGGGAGGAGGAATATCCACAGCAGAAGACACAAAGTCGATCTGTCGATTTATAAGTTTCTCGACATGATCCTTGTATTTAGAACGTGACTTCTGAATGGCTATTCTGATCTCCAACCATTCAGAGAGACCATACTCCGTGAGAGCATTAGCGTAGAAGGATTCAGTGGTGTCGTTTTCTATGAATATCTCGACCTCAACAATTGGAACTTTGATGGTCGATCTTCCAGTGATGTGAACCTTGTTAATTCTGGCAGCATGATATCGAAAGTGTACTTTCTCTTTACACCATTTCAAGGTAGATTGAGATACCTTGGTCTTTTCTTCGATAATCTTATGGGCGTCTTCCCACAACTGACGCTGGACTTCGATGGGAGTCCTTTTCAGTGCGGGGTCATTCATCGATTCTTGGGCAAGCTGAATGGCGAGGGCCTTATCTTTTTCTCCAGCTTTCTTCTTTTCGACGAGTAATCTTTCGGCTTTTAGGTGATCAGCGAACTCTTTCTTTGATAACCTGAACTTTGTAGGAACATGAGTGACTTTGGAGCGAAGGAGGATGATTCGCTGATCTTCAAACTTCTTGATTATTTCTTCTCTCCTTTTCTGATCCTCTTAACTTAGCATTTGAGGAGCTAAGGAATGTCTGTTTTTGTGAGAGAGAAGTTGTTCTTCAGGTTCATCGGTCTCAGTGATTAAATCCAAGACCGGGATTATTTCTTCAGCTCTTGTGGCTGGGATTATTGTTGGTGCAGCAGTGAGGACTTCAGCTGGATCCTCAAGCAGGGGAGAGGACTAGCTGAAAAGCAACGATTGTTTAAGTAAGAAGAGTTGGGGAAGAAAGAGATAGAGAAAAGAATATGGTTAAGTGTATAGAGGTTTTATGGAGAGGAGAACAAAGATTGAGAAGGGATAGAGAAGGGATGCAGTGTAAGGGAAGAAAAGATATTGTACCTGACAAACTGGCTTTATCTGAAGGATGGCCAGATTGCCTTCTGCAGCGAGGCCTTTGTTTTTGCCTTTGTCAGCTTCAGACGCTGCAGGCTTTGTCTTGGTCGTCTCCCCTGATGGTTATTTTATTGAAATCCCTTTTAGAGCAGGGACCTTCTTGGGCTGAACGAAGAAGAAATCATCATCATCATCGTCATCATCATCATTGTTTTTATGGGATGATGATGGTTCTTCATCAGAGATGTCGATAGCTTCATCATCTTCAGCTTCTTCTTCAGACTCGACATCATCAGCAACTTCAGTTTCCTCATCGAGTTGCTCCCCCTCAAGAGCAGAGGAAGTTTTCTCAGTTTCCTCAGGGTTTTCAACTCCCTGAGGTTGTCCAACAGCAGCAGTAGTAGAACTCGTCTCCCCCTCAGCTAGGGGAAGGTCTTCAAGAGTTTTCTTCTCCCCCTCAACATTATGGGGAAGGTCTTGATCCTTCTCCCCCTCTTCCACATGATGGATGGGGGAGGATATGATATTATCAGCATCAGCAGCAGCATGCATTGGGTCTCTGTCTTCCGGGCCAGAGATCCCAACACAGTTTTCAATCTTGCTTAATTTGTCTTCTAGGACAGATATAGCAAGAGTAAGTCTTTGAAGATCTTCTCGGTCCACCTGAGTAAAGTGCGAAGGAGCACAAGTGGTAGCGTTCAGGCAGTCGACGATTTGCTGCAGTAGATTGGTGGCAGCGCTGACATCGGTCCTTAAGAAGGACACTTCTCCCTTAAGATCTCCAAACTCTGTCTTCAATGATGTTACTTCATTGGACAGAGAGTTGAAGTTTATGGAGAGAGTGTTGTTGGTAGAGGAGTGGTCAGCAAGAATAGTAGCAAATTGGGCAATGTTGCTTTCCACCTTCTCCAGATCAGCACTGGAGGCCTTCTTTCCGACCTCAGCAGTCAGCGTTTTGAGGTTCTCTCCAGCATTTGTAACCGCTGAAGAATTTGCTGAGAGAGTTGTGGTGAGGGATTCAACCTTTGTTTCCAGGGCCTTCAGGGAGGTGTTGATATCCCCTAAATTAGGACCAAAAACAGTTATTAACTTATGAACAGAGGAAAGCTCAGAAGTTTGGGGTTTTGTGAGAGGAGTAGGTTGAGTTATGTGTATACCTGCAGGCGGGTTGGCGAAGTTGTCGAAACCTTGTAACCCTAAATGGTATTCCATGTCGCCTTCGAGAGTTCCTTGGCGCATGGAGGTGCCTGCAGATCCTAAGCTTGTTTCCATCATCGCATGTAGAGTATCAACAGCTGAATCATGAACGATGACGTTGGTTCCTGAGAACGGTGGGAAAATTGGTGGAGTGTCCAAAGAAAGAGTGGGAGAAGTGAAGGATGAGAAGATTGGTTGGGTGCGGAGTTCAGCGTTGGATCCGCTGACAATCACTTCAGTCTGTAGAGAGACTGAAGGAGGGGGTTCAGTTCCAAATTTATAACATCAGCGTTTAGAGACGCTGAGGTTGGGATGGAAGGGGTGGCTTGAGCAGCTGTGGTAGAGCGTACCACGAAACTATCCAGCGACTCTTGTATAAGATGAGTCGTGGAGTCTTCAGCCGTTGATGGCTTGGAGGGTTGCTCCTTGGTTTTCTTGATCCTTTTGGAATCAAGTTGGGAAGATGTGTGTTTCCTTTTACGAGAAGGAGTGGAGGGTGCAGCCTGGGTATCAGTGGTTGGGATTACCACTGAAGTAGCCGCAGAAGTAGAAGAAGGAGGATTAAGAAAAGATAAGAGTGCAGAGATACGTACCTCGTTTGGCAGGGGCTTGAAATCTAGAACTTTAGCGCCAACCTAAGAGAGTCTCAGGTGTCCTACCTTTGAGTATTCATCCCCAAGTCCGTGTTGAAAGACGGCGCTGATAAACCTTGGATATGGAACGCAAGTTGGTCTTTCAGCCATGTTCACCCTGAATATCAAGTCATCGTAGATGATTGGCGCCTAATCAATGTGGAATCCTTTTAGCAGAGCATATCCCATGGCCTGTTGGGGTTGGGATGCTTGGTCAGTTGACCCGACTTTAGCTGTTAGACAGCTGATCAGATGAGCGTAGATGAAATTCACTCGCTGGGCATTATCGACTTCTTGATAGCAGTTAGCTTTTTGTCAGGGTTTTTGTCTCTCCCTGTGTCCCATGCGTAACCCATTGCATCAAAGAATGCAATCAGGGTTGCTCTATCAGTAGGGTTCTTTTTGGGATCTGGTAGAGGGACAAAACGGTTTTCTCTGGTGCTGGTAGGGAGTTTTAGAGCATGTCTGATATGGTTGATGGTGATCTTGGAAGTACCATGGTCTGTGTCATAGAGAATGACATCGACCATTTTCTTTGGGTCTTTGGGTGAAGGAACCTGAGCTCGTCTGGCAGTATACCAGAACTGAGCTAGTAGAGAACGATGAGCAGGGTGCAATGGTGAGAGCGTATGAAATGGGGCAATTTTTAAGAAAGTTCACAGCATCATCAAGATGTGTGACAGGTTTGTTTTTAGGGAAGTCGAAGAGAGCATAAGGATTATTATGTTGATAAGTAACCTTCTTGAGATCGAACTTAACCTGAGGAGCCTTAATGAGTTCAGTGACCTCAGCAGCAGTGGAGGTCATATCAGTAGGAGATTCAGTAGTAGATGACATTTCTGTCAATCACATATAAACATGAAGAAGAGATAAAGAACAATTTCTTAATGTGGAAAGATTTTCCAATAAGATGTTGTTGAGTTTTGTCCATTTCATTCAGACCAAAGATGTCTTAATGAAGATTAGGGTTTTTCCTTGTTTTGAAAAAGAAATACAAAACATGGAGAGTATGTGTTTTCCAGTTTCTATTTAAAGAAGAGATTCTGGAAAAACATATGAAGAACAAGTTTAAGAGTTTTGTTTCAAACTTGAAGAACAACCATGAAGGTTGTGTTCATAAAATCATGAAAAGAAAATGATTTTATTTTAAAAAGGTTTCTTTTGTTTGATCTGTTAATAACAAGAATAAGATCAAAAACAAGTTAATAAAAGGTAAATAATAAGAATATTAACCTTTCGAAGTTTGAAGAAGATGAACAGTTCTTGAAACAAGAGTTCGAGATGCAACAGTAATTCTTTTCTTGAAGAAGAAGTTGTTCGCGTAAAGGAAAAATATAAACTTGAAAGTGTTTATATAGTGAGAGTAGAGAGAGAGAAAAAACTAGAGCGGGAAAGTTTTTCATCATGACACGGACACGTGTTTGCATTTGATTTGATGAGAAAACGAAACGTGCAAACGTGTGTCAGAAAAAGAACGTGCCAGGGTTTATCCGTTTGATTACGTCACAAACGTCCTTTCATATTTTAGGATATCTCTGAGGTTTTTGAAATACTCATGGACATTTTGAAAACATGAAGCACTGAATAGAAATATCAGTGTTGGTTTTAGAAATCTCAAAGTATCGTTGATAAGGAAGAGATATTCAGCGATACAATTTGTTTTGAAATCTTGCATTCATTTGCGAACGTCAGCGAGTAAAGAAAACATACCTTGATATCAGCGAATCAAGTTTGTTCAGAGAGAAAATGATAGAATGGGTTATACAAGTTGGTTTTATCCTGTCGCTGATCAAATGCGAACCACTGAAGATTGTATTCTTCAAAGTTCAGCATTCCAAGCTCGCTGATGAGAAAGTTAAATCTTGTCTCATCAAGAGGTTTGGTGAAAAGATCAGCTAACTGAAAATCAGTTGGGATAAAGTGAAGTTCTATATCACCATTCATCACATGATCTCTGATAAAATGATACCTGATTTTGATGTGTTTGGTCTTTGAGTGTAGCACTGGATTGTTGGCTATAGCGATGGCACTTGTGCTGTCGCAATAGATTGGAATTTTCGAGAGCTGAAGGTCATAGTCCAGTAGTTGATTTCTCATCCACAAGACCTGAGAACAACAGCTTCCAGCAGGTACGTACTCAGGTTCAGCGGTTGAGGTGGACACTGAGTTTTGCTTCTTGCTTGTCCAACTCACCAGCTTTCCACCCAGGAGCTGACAGCCTCCTGTGGTGCTTTTCCTATCCATCTTGCAACCTGCAAAATCACTATCTGAATAGGCGATTAGATCAAACCCTGAGTCTTTGGGATACCAAAGACCTAGGTTAGGAGTACCCTTAAGGTAACGAAAGATTCCCTTTACAGCGATCATATGAGATTCCTTAGGTTCAGCTTGATATCGTGCACACAAACAGGTTGCGTACATAATATCAGGTCGGCTAGCTGTAAGATACAGAAGAGAGCCGATCATCCCACGGTACGTCGTGACATTAACAGGTATTCCAAAAGAATCCTTGTTTAGTGTCAGCGGTGGTGCCATAGGGGTTTTCATAGCTGAACTCTGAGTTAAATCAAATTTCTTCAGCATATCTTTAACATACTTTCCCTGATTAATGAAAGTTCCCTTTTCATTTTGTTTTATCTGAAGACCAAGGAAATATGTTAGCTCACCCATCATACTCATTTTATACTCTGCTTTCATCCTTTCAGAGAAACGAGTACAAAGGTCAGGGTTAGTAGAACCAAATATAATGTCATCAACATATATCTGAACAAGAATAATATGACCTTTTACTTTCCTGAAAAATAGAGTCTTATCGATTTTACCACGCTCAAAATTTTCAATATGGAGATAAGTAGAGAGAGTGTCATACCATGCACGAGGAGCTTGCTTTAAGCCATAAAGTGCCTTATCCAGTTTATAAACATAACCTGGATGCTTAGGATCTGAGAATCCTGGAGGTTGTTCCACGTAGACTTCTTCATTCAGTTTTCCATTTAGGAACGCTGACTTAACATGCATTTGATAAACTTTGAAGTCTTCGTGTACATCGTAAGCTAAGAATAGATGAATGGCTTCTAGTCTTGCCACTGGAGCAAAGGTTTCGTCGTAATCTATACCTTCCTCTTGTCTGTATCCCTGAGCAACGAGTCGATTCTTGTTACGGGTTACAGTTCCATGTTCATCCAACTTGTTTCGATAGACCCATTTAGTGCCTATCACTGACTTGTCAGATGGACGAGGAACAAGCTTCCAAACTTTGTTTCTTTCAAATTCAGTCAGCTCTTCTTGCATAGCGCTGACCCAGTTTGGATCTTGGAGGGCATCATCTGTTTTCTTTGGTTCAATCAGAGAAATAAAGTTAACAAATAAGCAAATGTTACCTGCACTTCGTCGAGTCTGAACACCAGCGTTTGGATCACCAAGAATTTGATCAATAGGGTGATTTATTGTCCATTGCTGAGCCGGAGCATGAATCGCTGACTCAACCTGAACTGGAGTGATTGAAGATGAGGCTTCAGCAACTTCTGGTATATCAGCCAATAGAGGACGAGGTTCAAATATTATTTCATTCACTGATTGCTGAGAAGTAGATGGAATGTCTGAGACATTTGGTTCAGAAGCAGGCATAGTGTTTATAGGAACAGCTGAGACCCATAATGTTTCAGCTTCACTATTCTGCATGTTTGGGATGATAGTAGGACCATCATCTTCAACGGGATGAGTATGAGGAGTGGGAATGTCTTCTGAATCACCAAGATGAGAAAACAACCATTGATTCAGTTCTTCAGTATCAGCAGAAGGTCTAGAATTCGCTGAACGGGATTCGTCAAAGGTGACGTGAATCGTTTCTTCTACAGTCTGTCTTCTACGATGGAAGACCCTGAAGGCTTTGGAGATTGGAGAATATCCAAGAAAGATTCCATCATTAGCCTTAGGATCAAACTTTCCAAGGGCATCTCTGTTGTTCAGTATGAAACACTGACATCCAAAGATGTGAAGAAAGCTAATTGAAGGCTTTCTCCCATGAAAAAGTTCATAGGCTGTCTTCTTGAATCTTTTGACGATCAGCGACCTGTTTTGCGTAAAACAAGCAGTGTTGACAGCTTCTGCCCAAAACTGAGTAGGCAGGTGAGAATCGCTGAGCATTGAACGTGCAGCTTCAATGATAGTTCTATTTCTTCTTTCAGCGACTCCATTTTGTTGCGGTGTTCTTACTGAAGAGAAGTTGTGAGAAATACCCTTACTCTCAAAGAAGGAATCAAGAGAACTGTTTTTGAATTCAGTCCCATGATCACTCCTTATTGAGCGAACGGTCGTATTGTTCAGGACTTCCATTTTCCTGACAAAGGTGATGAGTTCTTCAGGGGTGTCACTCTTAGAAAGGAGAAACATTACCCAGGTATAGCGAGAGAATTCATCAACTATGACCAGTGTATATTTCTTTCCAGCGATGGATTGTTTGTTAACAGGGCCAAACAAATCCATATGGAGAAGTTGTAGAGGAGATGACACTAAGGAAACTTGCTTAGACTTGAAGCTTGCTTTGGTCTGCTTGCCTTTCTCACACGCTGAACATAAGGACTCTTTGGCGTATGAGTGTTGAGGTAGACCAGTAACTAACTCTTTAGAAGAAAGAGTATTCAGTGTCTTGAAATTTAGATGAGAGAGCCTCTTATGCCATAGCCAGTTGACATCAGATGAGGCTTTTGAGAAGAAACATGAGTTCTCAGTGGATGTTGAGTCCATGTTTATTACATAAACAATTTCCAAACGATAACCGCTGAGAGCTATCTTCTCATTTTTGTCAGCGACAAAGCAGGATTCCTTAGTAAAGATTACTTTGTTATCCATGTCGCAAAGCTGACTGATGCTTAGAAGATTATGCTTCAGCCCTTCAACATATGCGACTCTTCTGAAGGTTGTTGTACCATTAGAGAGTACACCAAACCCTCGGGTATGTCCTTTTCCGTTTCCACCAAAAGTCACAGAGGGACCCTTCTCTTCCTTATACTCAGTGAGCAGGTTCTTCTTACCAGTCATATGTCTAGAGCATCCGCTATCGAGATACCAGATACCCTTCTTAACCTGCAAACAAAGGAAGATTAGTTTGACTTGGGCACCCATTTCATCATGTGTACACACTTGTAAGTGGAGGTAGATGGAATGGAAGGTTCAGCAGTCTTCGCAGCATTTGAAGATTCAGCTTTATTTTCAGTCTTCACTTTGGTTAATTTCTTAACCTCAGTGGTCTTCTTTGCCTTGGGGGCATTGATCTTCACCTTAGCTATCTTTTCAGCTTTGGTGGCTGTAGGGCACTTACTAGCAATATGATTTGTAAGTCCACAGTGATAACATTTCATATAACTAAAAGTAGTCTTAGGACCATTTGCATGCTTAGCCGTTAGTTTTAAATGAGCAGGGCTAGCACAAAGTATACCTTTGGCATTGGAAATGAGAGGAACTATCAGTTCTTCATATTTCTTACCAATTATATCCACTATAAGTCTAGGAGTAGATCGCTGAATAAATCCAGGGATCTTGTTCTTAGAAGTAGAGGGATAAGTCACTGAAGCTTTAGAAGCATTCACCTTAGGTACAAAGGTACCCCTCTGAAGTTTTTGGTTAAAAGCAATTCCTTTACCTTTGTCTTTAGAGACTGAGGTAGGTTTTGGATAAACAATTTTCTCTTTACCTTTAGAGGTTAGGGTAGAGATTTCCTCAGGGATGGGAGGTTTTGAAGAGGAACACTGAGAAGAGAAAGTGTCAGGGATAGAGGATACGAACATTCCAAACTTAAGCATGGAACGATTAGTGGTTGGTTCTAGAGTTTCATCTTTGTAACCAAGACCACGTTTATCATTCAGGGGAATCTGAGACTTAATTATCTCAGTGATCGTTGTTGTGGATTTATACCATCCATCAATAGTAGCTTTTTCAGCTTTTAATGCAGCGATAGCTTCTTCGCGCTCGATTTTGACTAGCTGATTGATATGAACGTGATCTTTAAAATCTTCTTCAAATTTAGAAAGCTTTTCTATTTGAAGGTGACAGTTTTTAAGCTGTTCAGCGAGATCAAGGTTTTGATTTTCAATAACCGTTTTTCCATTCATGGCTTCATATAAACTTCTGGTCAGCAGATCGATTTTTCGAAGACTATCAGCTTCATCAATATTTAAAATATTGGTAAAGAAGTAAGGTGATACCTTAGTAGCAGAGGTTGAAGTAGAGGGAATGTCAGACTTTTCTTCCTCATCTTCAAGTTTGGCCATGAGACAGAGATTGGCTTCATCATCATCTTCAGAGTCGGATGATTCTTCTTCGTCAGAGGCAGCCCAATCATAGTCAGCCATCAGGCCTTTGCCTTTCTTCTTAAAGGTTTTCAGTTTTTTGTATTTTTCATCTCTAGTCCTGGGAGTAAAGTTTTTCTTGGGAAAAGCTGAGGATCTAGAGACTTTTTTTGACCTGCACTCGCTAGCAAAACGTCCTATCTTTTCATAGTTATAGCAAGTAGCAGTAGCCTTATCAATAGGAGTTGATGATCTTGGCTTGTCAGTAATAGCAAGAGGTTTGTTCTTTCTGAAATTTTTCTTATTGGCGAATCTCCTGAATTTATTAGAAAGGAGAGCCATAGATTCATCAAGATCTGAAGAGTCGGGATCTGATGAACATTCAGAGTTAGTCTCCAACTCAGTGATAGTAGATCGCTGAGTGGTAGGTGACTCTGAGATTAAAGCAACAGGGGTGCTTTTGGAATCTTTTACAAGATTCTTCTTAAGATGACTTGATTGCTCATGATTAAGCATCGTGCCATATAAGGTAGAAAGAGTCATGGATTTTAAATCATTTGATAGCTTGAGACACATTGAATAACTGTCCCAGCTTTCAGGTAAACATTCTAAGAACTTTGTCAGTACTTCAAAGTTAGAATATTCCTTACCAGCAGTTTTTAGATCTATTATTAAGCAGTTAAAACGTTGGTGTACTTCAGAGAGAGATTCATTCTTACCACAAATGAAGCTTTCGTACTGTCTTACCAGGTTGATCTTACGTGAGTCCTGGACTTCAGACGTACCTTCATACTGAACACAGATTGTGTCCCACATGCCTTTGGAGGTTTTCAGGTTCATGACGGAATGGTAGACTTCGTCAGGAAGAGCCATGGAAAGAATGGATCTGGCTTTGGTGTCGATAGCCACATTCTTCTTATCTTCATTAGTCCACATATGAATTTCCTTGAGAACCAACCTTTCTGGAATAGCAGCTCTATTCTCAGCGGCTGGAACTTCTGGATCAATTCTAACAGGAATATATGGGCCATTTTCAAGATAATAAGGCATAGTAGGGTCTACACCTTCTAAGAAGAGAATCGTCCTATTTTTCCACAGATTAAAGTTATCTCTGGAGAATCTAGGGGGTTTTGCAAGAAAACCGTTGTCAATATAGTTAGTGTTTGTGTTGGTAGCCATTTTAAGAAATAGCAATGAAGAAAAGATTAGTATATATAAGATCTTGTTTATGGGATTAAACAAATCTGCTCTGATACCACTTGTTGGTCCCGAAGGGTTATACAAGTTTGTAGAAGGGGGGGTTGAATACAAACACACAATTTTTACTTTCTAAATTGTTTATTGATAAATCTTAAAACAATTTACAACTTGTTGCGGAACAAGATTAAGGATAAACCTAATCTAAACAAGTTAAGAACACTAAGTTTCTTGCACTAGAAATAAGATAGAAAGGAGATAAGAATATTACGAATAATATTCTAATACTAAGAGAGAAAGAAGAAGATGGCCGAGCACTTCAATTCTGAAGTAGGGTTCTTCTTTATATACTGCATGCATTTAATGCATGGCAGTGTTACTTTACACGTGGCAGCAGCTGAGTGGTTGCATGTTTTGACCTTTGTAGACAACCTTAGTAGCCGCATGGTGCACAGTGTAGAATCAGAGTTTGTTGTACGATTCTAGACAGAAGGGAGGTCCGTTCTGACATTTCGTACGGAGACGTGCAAGGGGGTAAGACAAAAGTAACTTGTAGAGGAAGACTTCATGATCAGCGTTCGTTGAACGGTATTTTATCAGCGAGTGATAAAGCTCAGCGATTGCTGAAGTCTTCTACTTGATACTTCACGTTGAATGGACAGGTCTTGCTTCGCTGATATCCGCATCAGTTCATTAGTAGACTTGTCGCTAGTTCTTGGGCTTGATCTTCGACTTCAGCGTAGAACCTATGTTGACGTGAGACTTGTCTTCAGGGATCATAAGTAAACAACTATAACTTATCAGTGATCATCACAGAGACTGAACAGGCTCAGAGCTACTGGATGAACAGTGTTCGCTGAATGTCTTAATCTAAAGAGTGTGAGTTTCTATCAGCGGTACTGTAGAGACATAGTACTTATCAGCGATAGTGAAACTCTAATACATATTGTTTACTTACAATTTTCACTAAGTGTTTAAGAGAGGGTCATTATCAAATCACTGAGGGTTTGGATCAACAAAACTTTTGCAGTCCAACGTTTCCATGATTTTTGCAACGAAGACTCTCTCAACATGAAAAAATGAAATAATTCACAAATCACTAATTTCAAAATTTTATCGTGGAATGTAAACGAGTTTGTCTTTTTCTTTAAACACACACTTGCACACATCGTCTCATTTCCAAAATAAGAAATTCTTTTATGCACGTATATACTTTTAACGTGAAAGGACTCATGTAACACATTTAATGACATAATGCATGAAACTCAATATGCAGTTGAAGGCTATTTACTCTAACGAGGTCAACCGTTATACTCACAACAACTTATCATCGACACTCTACTTTGACCAACGGTCGCTTTCTCACGCGTGCAACAACTTGCTATGCAGGTGCTTCACAACACACCCGCTCGGCCACTCTACACGGTTTCCAAACCTTGGCTTCCTCAGGTCGATAAATGGCCAATTACCTTACTTTCTACTCATGCGCATACTTCAATCAAACACTGATATCTTTCCTTAATTATCCTTGTCACTAAACCGCTTTACTAAAGAGTCAAAGACTCGATTCCTGCACCCGATCTTGATTTGGAGCATTCAAGATTCCAACATAGTCCTCACTTTCTATTCCCAACTGATCAATACCTCAATTCTAAGAACGGGGACTCACTAGAAACTAGGAGTTTGCTCTTAATCAACCATTCATCCCTTTGAATCTCAACAATTTATACCCCCGGTTGACTCAACAACATACCGAACAACACATTTTCTAAAAAAGTATAAACACCACATCATAAGCGATCTCCCACAATACAACAACCCTTTACTATCAATTGCAAGGTTAGAACTTTCTACATACTATCACATTCACCAATCATCCAGCAATAGAGGTTAAGTACATCCAAGCACCTATAAATTCATAATAACATTGGCCAGATGCGATTTTGAATTTACCTTACATGAGGTCCTCACTACTATTGTCAAGATTCTTAATGATTAAGGTCCTTTCTATTGGCTTCATATATCTCAGTTGTGTCTCCCTTACTTCACAGTTTAAGTTTAGGCCCATCCGGTCACCTAAATCCCTTAAACTATGGCTCTGATACCATTTGTAACAACCCAAAATCCATAAAACTTAATTAATAAAGTTACAACCAAAAAATGGTCCCAAAGTCTACAATTTACATCAACTCTACTCTAGGTTCGCAACGGATAACACCTTCACAACTGAGATGCTACAGGAAGCCTGACGGTAATCTCTAAGTCTTCACTAGGCTATAGCTCTTCTACAGCGCCACAACTTTCCATCATCACCAGATGAAACCCCAAACAAGACTCTAACCCAAAAATGGTTTTAGTTTTGGAAAAAAACGAGGGTTAGACAATGAGGTCTAGTGAATTCCCTCCAAAAACAGTTTAACGAACCACATACATCAATATGCAAACCGCCATAAAGGCCCATCAAAATATTTCGACCAAGAAACTTCACATTTGGGTATTTGCACAGTGTTCATTGACAATCTCCACCACACGGTAGTTTCCACGATCGGGGCCCAAGCCGACTCCCCTTTCGCCTACGGGGCCCAAGAAAACTCCCCATCCCCACATACGCAGGAAACGGATTCCATACGTACGGGGTAAATAAATCAACTCCCAAGGGATATATAATATCCCAAGGTACACTACTCCCACTGTGCAACCCGACTCCCACACATCATGTCGAGTAATGGATAATATCACGTAAGCTAAACATGTGCATTTATAAATATTTTCGTAACATGCGTGTATTAACGAACATTTTCCACATCATGTGATAACAAGGCTTTTCAAAGTGTTTAATCATGCCATCATGCTCAGTACCATATTCAGTTATGAAAAACTTTAGCAAAAACATTTCATTTGCACAAAAGAGATAATGGAACTCACCTGAGCTTTAGCGAATCGACACACACTCCGATACTCACTTTAGCTCAACCGAACACCTGAATTGGATGTCATAAGGATGGTGTTAATCCATCTAATTACATCCCAAAATATCCCTAATACACCCCAAAACAACCCTTAGATGATACCACAATCATATCCTCAAACAATACGCGAAACAAGAGCCGAAAACGCGCGACAGGGCTTGAGGCCGATGCCCGCGCCAGTTCACTGGCGCCAAGACCCGCGCGGAGCACTGGACAGCCTTTGGGGCTGATGCCCGCGCCAGTTCACTGGCCCCAAGACCCACGTGGAGCACCTGCACTCGATTTTCAGCCGAAAACTCACCCTTTCTCAATCCCAAATCGATTTTAAGCCTCTAAAATAAGGTAATTGATGTTCTAAACTTTTCCCCTCAATTTACAAACATTAAATCATCATTTAATCCAATGAAATCCATTCAAAACTCGTCCATTGGTTCATGATTTCAAACCCAAAAACCCAAGAACTCATTACATGGCAAGAATGTATATTACTAAGCAAAAAGGATGAAGTTTCTTAATAACTTAATCAAAACTCATAAGGAAAACAATCCCAAAATCATTTGTTTCCTTTTTCCGTTGATTAGAACTCAAAATCTCATGGTTAACAAAACCCCAAGCTACAAAATCCACCCAACCAAGCATGAAGAAGGAGGTATAGAAGTCATACCTTGAAGATGACGAAGATTTAGATTCCTTGATGCATTTCCTTCTTCCTCACGTCCCACAATGACGGAGTTCTTTCTCTTCTCCTCTTCTCATTTCTCAACCGTCCACAATGGAGAATGAAAAGGGTTTAGGGGGTTTTACCCCAATTTATTTCCCAAATTTGCCCCTAAATCCAAGAGTTCCATCTTTTCTCACTTTGGCCCCCAAACTTCCAACTACTTCAGAATTTGGAAACATGAGGTGTTACACACATCAGCTTTGCAATAACACATTCTACATCCATACAAGACCAAACTTCTTTCTAAAGTAATAAATTATAATATAAATAATATAGATAGTTATAATATAAATAATAAATTAATTATAAAATATAGATAACTAAAATTTTACTTTTTGTTTTCTTTTATTATATTTTGTGTAAATATAATTTAATTAACAAATAAAACACATGGATATATTGAAAGCATGCAACATTTATTAAAATACAAATATTACACAAAATAAACAATAAACATTACATTACTAATTATTTTATTCTTCTCCAAATCGACTCCAAATCTCTTCAACTAAATCGATTTGCAATTGAATAAACATATTAATAATTAATAAATTTAATAAACATACTAAATTAATAAATGAATTAAATTTAATAAACATATTAATAATTAATGTTTAAACAAACTAATAAATAAATTAAATTAATCAAAAATGTATTTATTTTTTATATATTTTCTTATGAAAGACCTTTCTAAAGTTGAAAAGTCTTGCTAAACTTGCAAGATTTTGCAATCCACGTGACATACCATGTCATCTTGCAAGGTCTTGTGCAAGATGGACAAGGATGCTCTTATAGAGAGGTTAAAAATCATTAATAAAATAATTCAGATTTCAAAAAGTTGTTCAAACACTTCAACTTCAGCAGCAAGATTTATAGCTTTTTGGGCAAAGTCATCTAACTTAATAAATTTCAAAAAGTACAATGGTTTTAGTAAACCACTTTTAAATTCCAACAATATAAAACAAAACTAAAGTATCTAGTTATTTAGACCATTCATACAAGGGAATTTAATTAAAATACCCAAAGTTTCACTTTGACTTACCAAAATACCCATTTTCTCTCTGATTTTACCAAAATACCCATTTTTCCGCGAAGGGCCCCGCGATCGCGGGCTAGGGCCCTGTTGAGCCAAAGTGTCCCGCGGAGCCCCCCAACTATGGCCGCGGTGACACTTTTGGTCCCTCCCCGCGGTGGTTGTCCGCGATAGGCCCGCGGTGGGCAAAAAATTACAATTTTGGTCCCTGTATTTGAACGAATCTTGCATGCTTTTACTGTTTTTTTCCACAATTATTGTACTTTGAAGACCAATTTGTGGTTGAAATTCACTGGCATGTTTGAGATTTCATCCATAAATATCAGTAAAATGCAATTCACAATTCACACCATTCTATCCTTCTTTCTTGCTTTCTTTCACTTGCTTTCTTTCTTCAGTAAACAAATGGCATCGTCATCTAACCCATCGTCTACACCTGAAAGAATGCCACCTAAACTCCAGAAGGCGAAAGCAGCAAAGGAAAAGGAGATAGACGAACTGACAGAAGAGTGGAAACAGATGATCGCCAGGAAGAATGTCCACTTGACAAGGATCGAAGTGGAAGAAAAGGAGATCAAAAGGATGAAAGGGGATATAAAAGATAGGGAGGCTCGTATTCGTCGAGAAAAAGAAGAAATTCACCATATTATGCAAGACTTCGCAATTCTTCAAGCGAAGGTAACCGACAAGCAAAGTTGGATTGATCAAACTAAAGCAATTTTTCAGTAGGTGGTGGTACGGGTGTTGCTTTAGTACTTTGTTGTTTATGTGTTGTTGTTTTGTACTTTGTTGTTTTTGTTTTGTACTTTGTTGCTCATGAATAAAGGTCTTTAATTTGTCTGAAAAGTAGTGTTTAAATAGTCTGAAATTTGTCTGAAAAGTGGTTCATATTAAAAATACAACTCATAGATGTTATACAAGATTATTTCATAACAAACACATACTAATAAATACAGTACAAGATTATCCAAATTTGAGGCTACGGCTAGACGATGGTTTGGTTTTTGACAATCCGGGTCGACTTCTTACATGCTCTGGAGAGACGAGTCTCAAAGTGTTAAGCTCCACTTTCTCGATGTACACTTCAATCACAGTATGGCCGTCAACATACTGGCGTATGTTGGCTACATCTTCGTCGGTACTCAATTCTACCAGTCCAGTCAAGAAGTCTGCATTCGGCCTCTTAAAATACAACCTATTATATTTTGGGTCTTCATAGTCCAGCTCTTTCATGATCTGTTCAAGCAGTTGCATAGAAAGATCCTCCACATCTAACATGTCAACATAAATTTCTAGACCACGGAAATAATGTCTTTTGGGTGGTTCCGTGAAGTGCCCACCATGGTGGAATTTCATGGTGAACAACTGTGGATATGCATCTGTTGACGAACATTAATTAATATAGTTAGTTCGTAGAACAACGGTAGTAACAAGCAAAACTCAATGAAACATGCACACTAACCATATAACTCTTTGCCAGTGTCTGAAAGCGATTCAGATAAACGCCTAAAGCACCAAACATGAATGTTTGGGGATGCCATGTAAGAATACGTTAACGAATAATATGTTCTCGTATATGTGTTTTATGTGGACAGGGACCACTTTTGAAAAATCTTCTCCCGCTATTGAATGATTTTGATTGTTTTGATTTGCAATTTACACTTTCAACCCCTATACTTATTTACTTACTTTACTTTATACCTTTTACTTTCATAATTTTAATTTTACATTTAACACATATAATCGTTTATTAACTAAAATACGTTAAAAATACGTTTTAATTTTAACAAGTTACACCATTATAATCGTCTCTTCGATACGTTCGAAATGAGCCCAATATTGAATATATTTTGATTTATATATTTTAATATATATCATTATAATCGTCTCTATATAACCATTACTATTCTCTCCATTTAGACTACTACCATTATGATCATCATCCCTTGTTCTGTTTCAAGTACCTTTCAAAAGATAACTGGTCCCAATCAAGGGAAATCAAGGTTCAGATCAATGGTATCATATGATGGGCCCTGCGTGTTACTTACTTGGCTGACTGAACGTCTACTCGACACGGTTGAAGGGGCGGGATTCGGACACTCTCCACGAGTATGTCCTACTGCTTGGCACCGAGTACATTTTCATTGTATTGAACCTTCACCACGTGATGGACGTCGGTTGTTCTTTCTCGGTCTCCCAGCTCTGTTCTTATCGTTTAACGGTGGATAGCATGGCGGAAGGGGGTCGGGTAGATACACCCATGCTTCAGGGGGTCCAACTGGATTTATTACCTCTGCGTATGTTCTCCGGTAACTTTCGAACGTGAAGAAAGTTACAGCCAAGTCACTGCAATCTCTACGACCCATTTGTCTTGCCGCAACGATGGCATAGCCGCACGGTAACCCAGATTTTTGCCATGGGAAACACGAACAAACATGGTCGGTCATATGGACAGTCGTGTGAAGATGGTTATCCCGAACCTCGTGCCTCACATACCCGATTTCGCTTACCCTCCATGTCGACGCGTGACGCGCCCTGAAGAGAACTATCTCCTCCGCCTTTGGTGTGAGACTATTTTGCAGCTCAGCTCCTTTTCGGCGTCGAAGTTGGTACCATTGTAACACCCTCAAATTTGGAAAGAGCAACTAATTAAAATTTTCATTATTACATCCGAAATAATGGGTAAAATACCTTGAATTACAAACTAAGGTTATCTCCAAACAATGCATACAACACAAGTCTCATTTCCAAGACTAAACTCACTTCGGACACCACTTAATCCAAACACAAGTGTTACTCCCCAAGGGTAAATGCGGAAACATAACTTAAGCTATTCACCTCTCGTGCACTTTACTAGCACTCTCCACTTCACAATGTAGCTAGAGCTACCCCCAACCTGAGCCTGTTGCACATGCCGACAAATAAAAAAGGTTAGGCTTACGCCTAGTGAGTTCAAGCATTTTATCATGACTATATAAAATCGTAAATAAGAAGATAGAAGTTTTAGTCATGATTCGGTAAATCTTTAAATGAAAGATTTCGACAAAGATTATCATTTCCAAAAGGATTTCCCAAGCGGGCATAAATGACTCATTTTCCAACGCACCCAAAATCCATGGGAACCATTCCCGAAAAGTGTAAAGCGTTTTCCAAAATGAGATACGAAACCCGACTCATCCAAATACGTGAATAAATCTAGTTTAGGCAAAACCTTCACGAACGGTTGACAATACATACTCAACCCATAAAACATGGAAACCATCCATTTAAATATAATCATCATTGGAAACATAAACGAAGAAACACTCACGCAACATAAAATGTATTAAAATCCAAATACCATAAACGGGGGAGACCCGTATCCGTTGAAGGTGGAGGTAACACATAAGTATACCACCCATACAACGTTCATCGCACAACTGGGAGTAGAGATTACAAGTTACGTTATGCCTATCTCTGTCCTCCCAATGAAATCGGGAATTACCACATACGTCTGGCCTATTCCACGACTCTGCTCTACGAAACCCAAGTTACACCGTAATTGAGGATATACCTTGACGTCTACCTCCAAGGTAACGCCTCAAGGCCCCGCACATCGGGACTACCTCCAAGGTATAAATCTCGAAGGCGTGGATCGCTACACCAACCTCCAAGGTAAGTGCCCAAAACTATATCCTCCTAGTGCCTACTTGGAAGTTAAGGTCATAAAACATGGGTACCGAGGTCCAACCTCAAAATACCCAATCGACCAATACCAACGACTGACTAACATGCCTATGGATCCAATGCAACACAATCTACAACAACATGCCTATCCCAGAATGACTCACTCACCCAAGCATGTAAATATCCAAACGTGCAATAAATGCAAAATGGTGCAATAAAAGCAACCCATAACAAGACCCCACATTGAGCCATTTAAACCGGACAAATGTCCCGTCACTATCTCAAAGTCAAAAACCACACAAGGTGCTCCAAGCTTGATAGACCCATAATGTCGGTCACCATCGCATAAAACGCGTTTAAAACATTGTTTAAGCAAGCAATACCACAAAATCATCATTAACCCCAAAACTCATTACGGGTTAAACAAAAAGGGTTTTCCCAAAGGACTCACACCCTTAACGTTCTCAAAATGACCCATAACACTAAAAGTGCATTCTCCCAAATGGTTTACAAAATCATTTACACATATATGATTAAACCACCAAATAAACCTCATTTTGAGCAATTATTCTTTTAAAGACAAATTATGGTTTCTAACCATCCAAAATTCCACAAGCCCCAAATACGGGTGTTTTACACATTTATGAAGATAAACACTTCAAAAAGAGTTAAACCATTCAAATAACTCAACCACGTATATTTTCAAGTAAAACACATAAATATTTGGAAAATACTATTTTTGGCATGTACAAAGTTTTCGCAAAGTAACTTGAACTCACCTTGCTAGATTAAGCTAAATCTAGATTTTTCCCAAACGTATGCTCCTTTGATGAAGTTTGCATCCTCAAGCCAAAATTTCCAAAACCTAGGTTTATGAATTTCCAACCATCAATACCCAAGTCTAACCATAAAGAATCATCATCCTTTCCATATATACCAAAATACCCAATCTATACCAAACCCTAGTTTCATTCATGAAGAAGATGAAGATTATTTCAACCAACCACCATCAAAATCGTCCAACAACATCCCAAAGTAGAAGAAAGATGAAATCAACAACAATAACAACCATTGAGTAGGGAGAGCTTACCTTAACCATTCGAATCCTCTAAAAACGAGCTCCTATTTTCCACAAAAGCTCCAAACTCCCAAATGTCCATCAATGGAGGAAGAGGGTTTGATTTGGTGAAGAAATGAGGAAGGAGAGGGGGAGGGGTTCTAGGGTTTTTAGTGAGAGGGGCGATTTTTAGAGAGAGAGAGAGAGATGGAATTGATAATGAAAGAAAGCTGCAAGTCGTGGGTTTAAAACCCTCTGAGCCCGACGGCGAGAGTGACAGGCGAGATTGCCACTGTCACTCTCGGGGGGCACTCTCGCCCGCTACCCAAAATGCTCACGATACACTTTCGGCGAAAGTGACACTGCGAAAGTGACCATGTCACTCTCGCGAGTGTCATACTCGCTGGCCCTCCCAAAACCCTCGGTACATTCTTGGCGAAAGTGACACTGCGAAAGTGACCATGTCACTCTCGCGAGTGTCATACTCGTTGGACTTGTACCGAGTCCAAACTTGGCCAATTTTTTCGAGAGATCCAATTAGCATTACGTGTTTCACACTCCAAAGCGAAACCTTGTCCTTTTAATACTTCTAGACGGAATCATTTACAATTGGAGTTAGGATTTTCGGGGTGTTACAATCCTCCCAACCTTAAAGAGATTTCGTCCTCGAAATCTAGTCCTTACGCAACTAATGGCCAACACGCCCAACACATTCCAAATTCCCTTAGTTTCAACCCGGTTCAAGTTTATTTCCCACAAATTTGTCCACAACGGCTTCTTGGTGTTACTCACAACGATTCCCCGTTTAGGCATAAAACACCCACATTCAACTGAAGGACTAAGCTGCTAGAGTGGCTTTTTACCACCAGATTTAAGTTGCCTCCCAACCTTAAGTGATCCATACTATCCCAACGACAAATTCGAATCCCCAATCATACCACATTCGCATATTCTTAAAATTTCTCTCCAAACCAACTCAACGTTTAATCATTACTAACCATTAACCAAAACTTCAGAATCCCCAAATGATCCTGTTACTGAAGTAATATTTACTCTCAGCGGATTCCATAAATTTTAACACAAACGGCCATCACCGACCCATCAATTACACGATCCCAACGATATGCCTAATTATCAATCATCCAATCGACAGATTCTCTAATCACCCAAGAAAATCCTTTCTCTACATCCCTTTATTACTAATGAGCATCTTAAGATTATTACAATCATTACCGACATTTTTTCAAAATCGGACTACAATCCCTCGATTATACTAACGGTGCTTGGCCTCAAGCCCAAAAGTCCACACCTAAATATACCACCAAACTTTGAGTCGCAACCGACTCAACACTCGAGTTTCACTCGTCGAGCATTCTCAACAAAACCATAATTATCGCTATGGTGTTTAACGGGTCCCACATACGAAGGTTGACCAAGACCCCAACATAAGATTTCCCCAAAAGAATGGTTATCACCAACCTCAATATGAATTACCGCAATTCAATTCTCTTATTTACAAGTGAATCACCCACTCAACCGATGACAAGCGGTCTACAGTACTATCACGCGTGGAATACTCAACCTTCCACCGTCGGAGTGCCACACGCACTTATTCATAACCGGGTTATTTAACCTTTCCAAGGTCCTAATGAGTTCAAGGCTTTCAAGTAAGTTATTTAACAAATATGCCAATCAACAAATCCTTTCACAAAACTTTCAACACAAGGATTTTCATCTCGAAATAAATCGCACGCATAGAAAGTTACTATTATTAATTCGGTAGTTACGCAAAAAGGGACACGCTCGTCCCACATATGAAAATCATGTTGAAATTATTCCATTGCAGCTCAGATTATTCACAAAACGCAAGAGCGTAATAAACGACTTCTTTAAAATTAACCGCCACGGTTCTAGTATGGATTGACTCATGACATGCCCGCAAAGTAACTGCTCGACTTTCAACAGGGTGCAACAAAAGGTGTGGCATGGAACAAGGTTCACCAACAAAATTTTGCGCGCGTTAGTTTATTATACAAAACGATGAAGCGGTTTACAAATACACCTTAGTCAAACACAAAATGACTTGTGCAAATTTCATATTTAAAACAAAACCCATACATTTCTATCACTTGAAAATATCGACTAAAACATCATAAAACCACAAATTGGGGTACGCATGCAAGCTTGTAACACTTCCATTAAAATTTTCTTGAAACGAAATAACATGCATCAAATGGTTCGCGACCAAATTTCAAAAGATGAAATTCTCTAAACTGATTTCCAAAATTTTCCTTAATGGTCACATAACGTCACACGAACAAAAATGTTTCTGACAAAACTGCACACAACAAAGCGATTTTCCAAAGCATACGAGGAAATAAGTGTTAATAAATTGGTTGTCACCAAAGAGGGTTCAAACCTATTTTCAAATCTCAATTTGTACTTAACGGTGTGCATCAATGTTCAAAACATAAGGAATTCCACGTACTATAGTTTTTATACAAATAACTTTCTAAAATCTTCATCACGAAGCATTTCTTCAAGGTTTCGTACTTGAAACATAAAACGTCAAAACGTCGATACTAAAAATGTATTTGTCAAAAATATTCAAAATACACACTTCCTTCCAACCAAAAAGGTTTTCAATTTTTCCAAAATATTTGGCAACCAAAATTGACCAATGTCATCAACTTCTATATTTGTGTTTTCAAAATGTAAGTACTGCGAACTATGCATGATTTCCACAATACCAAAACACACTTTGACTGACTGGTCACCATTTATACAATGAGTAAATAAAATAATTTCACTCACGGCTCGTTTAACAAAGTGTTGAGAAACAATGGTTACCAAGCTATGCATACCCCTAAGTCGATAAACGCATTTACATAAAATGATAATAAAATATTTAACTGGCCAAAAGCGCACCAAGCAAGTCATTATGAAATGTCAACAAAATGTTCTTTCATGCATCACTTAAGCCACGTATAAATCAATCCATACACTGAACTATTTGCAACGAAATATTTAATAACACAAACTCTTGAAAGAAAAGTTACGCGACACTTGAGTTCCAAACTCATCTCTTCTTAGTTGCCTTATGGCATAAAATTAACTTTTCTCAACAAAACTCGAGTGGGACCAAATGCCCAACATAACTCGTAAACTTTTCACATAAGCAATTAGAGTATGCACATTGTAAAATTGTACCCACACGACACAAAACGTCGTACACAAAACCCCATGAAATTCAACGAACTCAATGACTCCAAGTCAACAAAATTGCACCAAACATTGTGCTTCCAAAGTCAAATTGCATTATGCAAAATCATAAATGAGACGCCGAAATCCCAAAAATCCCCTTCTAGGGTAATACCACATAAACAACATTGTTTAACAACTCACATTAAACAAATTCCCCAAAATAACTTCACATAGACATCATGGAAGATAACTTTTCGTCCAAACCTTAATATATGTGGAGGAGATCCAATGTTAAGGTCATAAGCCGTAGTTACATGCCCAATATCTTAAACATCATAAAAATACGATTGTCATTACATCCAAAACAAATGTTGAACAGCAATGAAATAAGGCAAGACAAATCCCGACGGAGTTTGCAACTCCCGAAATAAAATGGTTTCATGCACGTTAAAACCATGATTCGAAATCTTGTGTATGTGTGCTAAACATTTCTCAAAATTTGTAACACAATCCCAATATGGATTCGAAACACAAGAAATAATTAATGCAATTTATTTTCAAAATAAACTTTGTGCATGACTTAGTCGGCATTCAACATCTCAACTCATACTCCTCCATAAACCTCTGGTCCACTATTGTCATCCGGATATTCAAACCTCTTAAGGCAAAGTTGGGAATTACATCAATTATCCTTACGATTCTTCCTCGAATCAAAGTCGTTTCAATAAGTCCTTGGTTCTAATCCTGTAATCCAACCATCAAATTTCGACCCGAACGGTCCACTTAAAGCAATTATCATGCTTATTGTCACCCCAAGTGACTAATACTAAAATCGTCAATCTTTTCCAACAACTATTTGCTTAGGAACCTCTTTACTACCCCAACGGTCTTCACGTTAGAGTGATTCAAGTATGGACATGTAACCAGTAGGTTCACCATAACACTGGCCAGGTGTAATTATGAACGTACCATACATGCTTATCCTTGCTACCCTCGACGAGATTCTCGTTCCTAATGACTCCATCAACCTCAAAACTTCCTATCTTAACGTGCCTAATAGTGAAATTTCACTTTCTCTTACTTAAATGATCGCTAGTTTGAGTCTAGGTATTCAAAATCAACACCTAATTCTCTCAAACTTATGCTCTGATACCAACTTGTAACACCCTCAAATTTGGAAAGAGCAACAAATTAAAATTTTCATTATTACATCCGAAATAATGGGTAAAATACCTTGAATTACAAACTAAGGTTATCTCCAAACAATGCATACAACACAAGTCTCATTTCCAAGACTAAACCCACTTCGGACATCACTTAATCCAAACACAAGTGTTACTCCCCAAGGGTAAATGCAGAAACATAACTTAAGCTATTCACCCCTCGTGCACTTTACTAGCACTCTCCACTTCACAATGTAGCTAGAGCTACCCCCAACCTGAGCCTGTTGCACATGCCGACAAATAAAAAAGGTTAGGCTTACGCCTAGTGAGTTCAAGCATTTTATCATGACTATATAAAATCATAAATCAGAAGATAGCAGTTTTAGTCATGATTCGGTAAATCTTTAAATGAAAGATTTCGACAAAGATTATCATTTCCAAAAGGATTTCCCAAGCAGGCATAAATGACTCATTTTCCAACGCACCCAAAATCCATGGGAACCATTCCCGAAAAGTGTAAAGCGTTTTCCAAAATGAGATACGAAACCCGACTCATCCAAATACGTGAATAAATCTAGTTTAGGCAAAACCTTCACGAACGGTTGACAATACATACTCAACCCATAAAACATGGAAACCATCCATTTAAATATAATCATCATTGGAAACATAAACGAAGCAACACTCACGCAACGTAAAATGTATTAAAATCCAAATACCATACGGGGGAGACCCGTATCCGTTGAAGGTGGAGGTAACACATAAGTATACCACCCATACAACGTTCATCGCACAACTGGGAGTAGAGATTACAAGTTACGTTGTGCCTATCTCTGTCCTCCCAACGAAATCGGGAATTACCACATACGTCTGGCCTATTCCACGACTCTGCTCTACGAAACCCAAGTTACACCGTAATTGAGGATATACCTTGACGTCTACCTCCAAGGTAACGCCTCAAGGCCCGGCACATCGGGACTACCTCCAAGGTATAAATCCCGAAGGCGTGGATCGCTACACCAACCTCCAAGGTAAGTGCCCAAAACTATATCCTCCTAGTGCCTACTTGGAAGTTAAGGTCATAAAACATGGGTACCGAGGTCCACAAAATACCCAATCGACCAATACCAACGACTGACTAACATGCCTATGGATCCAATGCAACACAGTCTACAACAACATGCCTATCCCGGAATGACTCACTCACCCAAGCATGTAAATATCCAAACGTGCAATAAATGCAAAATGGTGCAATAAAAGCAACCCATAACAAGACCCCACATTGAGCCATTTAAACCGGACAAATGTCCCATGACTATCTCAAAGTCAAAAACCACACAAGGTGCTCCAAGCTTGCTAGACCCATAATGTCGGTCACCATCGCATAAAACGCGTTTAAAACATTGTTTAAGCAAGCAATACCACAAAATCATCATTAACCCCAAAACTCATTACAGGTTAAACAAAAAGGGTTTTACCAAAGGACTCACACCCTAAACGTTCTCAAAATGACCCATAACACTAAAAGTGCATTCTCCCAAATGGTTTACAAAATCATTTACACATATATGATTAAACCACCAAATAAACCTCATTTTGAGCAATTATTCGTTTAAAGACAAATTATGGTTTCTAACCATCCAAATATCCACAAGCCCCAAATACGGGTGTTTTACACATTTATGAAGATAAACACTTCAAAAGGAGTTAAACCATTCAAATAACTCAACCACATATATTTTCAAGTAAAACACATAAATATTTGGAAAATACTATTTTTGGCATGTACAAAGTTTTCGCAAAGTAACTTGAACTCACCTTGCTAGATTAAGCTAAATCTAGATTTTTCCCAAACGTATGCTCCTTTGATGAAGTTTGCATCCTCAAGCCAAAACTTCCAAAACCTAGGTTTATGAATTTCCAACCATCAATACCCAAGTCTAACCATAAAGAATCATCATCCATTCCATATATACCAAAATACCCAATCTATACCAAACCCTAGTTTCATTCATGAAGAAGATGAAGATTATTTCGACCAACCACCATCAAAATCGTCCAACAACATCCCAAAGTAGAAGAAAGATGAAATCAACAACAATAACAGCCATTGAGTAGGGAGAGATTACCTTAACCATTCGAATCCTCCAAAAACGAGCTCCTATTCTCCACAAAAGCTCCAAACTCCCAAATGTCCATCAATGGAGGAAGAGGGTTTGATTTGGTGAAGAAATGAGGAAGGAGAGGGGGAGGGGTTCTAGGGTTTTTAGTGAGAGGGGCGATTTTTAGAGAGAGATGGAATAGATAATGAAAGAAAGTTGCAAGCCGTGGGTTTAAAACCCTCTGAGCCCGACGGCGAGAGTGACAGGTGAGATTGCCACTGTCACTCTCGCCCGCTACCCAAAATGCTCACGGTACACTTTCGGCGAAGGTGACACTGCGAAAGTGACCATGTCACTCTCGCGAGTGTCATACTCGCTGGCCCTCCCAAAACCCTCGGTACATTCTTGGAGAAAGTGACACTGCGAAAGTGACCATGTCACTCTCGCGAGTGTCATACTCGCTGGACTTGTACCGAGTCCAAACTTGGCCAATTTTTTCGAGAGATCCAATTAGCATTACGTGTTTCACACTCCAAAGCGAAACCTTGTCCTTTTAATACTTCTAGACGGAATCATTTACAATTGGAGTTAGGATTTTCGGGGTGTTACACCACTCTTGTTGAAAGGTCCGAAAGTAGTCCATAAGATTAACAATCGGACATCTACGCGCAAAACGGGAGAGTGCATTCACCGACTCTGCACTATTGGAGGTCAGAATGTCACACCGTTGTGCAGGAAAATGGGTCGCGGACCACTTCTCCGGTCCAACATCGTCCATGCCTTTGGTTGCTTTGTCTGCACTAACTTGTAGAAGATTCATGTACCGGTCAAACTCTCGATCCGTATATGCTCTGCATGCCGCCCAGTAGACATCCTTGTAGGTGGTAATACGTTTGTCCTGGGTTTTGGCGTTCATCTCCAAATGTCGACAACAATATGCATGAGGGGCGTTTGGGTACATGGCAGAGATTGCGGCGCTTATGGAAGGAGCCCTGTCGGACATAAACACCAACCCTTGCGGGTCTCCGATAGCTTGTCTCAACATGGACAGAAACCAAGTCCACTCGTCCCCGGTTTCGGACTTGCCTACTCCGAAAGCTACTGGAACGATGGAGTTATCCCCGTCCATGGCAACCGCCAGGAACATCATACCCAAGTAAGGTCCCTTTAAATGGGCAGCGTCTATTACCAGGACACGACGCAGATTTGCCAGAAATGTGCGGATCTACAAAAACGTAGGTGGGTTCCCTTTGTAAATGTTATAGTTTATAATTTGTAAACATATGACGTGTTAAAATACGTACCGCGGGTCCAAGGGCCACGAAGCACATCTCAAACCGTCCATGTGAATCGGTCCTTAGCTGGGTGACAGTACCTGGATTCTGCATCTGCAAATTATATAAATATGCTGGGAGTCGTTCATACGACTCCTCGAACGTGCCTCTCACCAATAGCAGTGCCCTGCATCGCGCACGCCAAGCTTGGTGGTAACCAATCGTGACGCCGAACTGCTGGTGTACATCGTCTATGATGTCCTTTGGACGCAATGACCTGCTAGCATCAAGAAATTTTCCTTTCAGTATCTCACCCAAAGTCCTTTTGGTGGCTTGTTTGTGGTGGGGATTCAGTTGCGTCCTCGAACAAGTGTGTACGTCGTGCAACTTTCTAATAAGTAACGCCCCTCCTTTCTCTCCCGCGGGAATCACGTACATCCTCCACTTACAATTTTCTCTCCCACATATAACTTCGTATCTGGTTTTGTCGGATCTCGGCGTGTGACTTTCGAAACCCTCTTCCATGAACTTAAGTCCGACCTGACTTGCCAAGTGATCCTTCGAATCAAATATCTGGCCTACTTTTAACCTTAAACTGCGATTATAAGGTGTAGGTTCGTAGGTTTGTGTATGGGTATTCTGGTCTGGAAGAATAGGGGGCATATCAAAATAGTCATTTAACTGACTAAATGATTTATTACTACGGGTATGTTATTCGTGATCATCACTATAGGTATCTGATCTGTCTATATCAGCATTACCCGTTTTGAAAACATAGGTTTCGTCATCAGCAACTCCAGCACAGCGTCCTTCTTGTGGTTGTTGTTGTTGCGTCTCCGGAACATAATCAGGAATACAGTCGTTAAGACCATATGCATGATCCAAATGAACTGTTGGGCCGTGGGACGGCTGAAATTGAGAATCAGGCTGCTCTATTAGGAAGTCTTCGTCATCAGCGTCGTCGTCACCTTCGTCGTCACCATCGTCATCACCGTCGTCATCGTCTTCGTCGCACACCGAGGATTCGGCATACACAAAAAGTAAGGTGGTCTTTCTGATTCGGCTGCAAAGTGCAGAAAACCAGAGATATCCCCATCGTTGGATAACTCCACAAATGACCCATCACCATTCTTAAACACTAACTTGCAAACAGTAGAAGGGTTGATTCCACATTTTTGCATGGCGTATGCAACAAACTTCTGATAAGTATAGTTTACTGACAATTTTACACCATGCTTAGATTTATAAGCAAAATTCCACTCATTGTTGTCTTGCACCCATTCACCATCGAAACAGAAAAATAGTTTAGCTTTTGCAACAGATGAACTCATTTTTTCAGTAGTATCTCAAGAACAAAATACTGAAGAAAGAAAGCAAGAAAGAAGTATGGAATGAGTGTGAATTATGGATTGCATTTTACTATATTTATGGATGAAACAACCAACATAAATTGCAACCATAAATTGGTATTCCAAATACAATGATTCAACATTGATGAAACATGTCAGTGAATTTCAACCACAAATTGGTCTTCAAAGTACAATAATTGTGGAAAAAAACAGTAAAAGCATGCAAGATTCGTTCAAATACAGGGACCAAAATTGTAATTTTTTGCCCACCACGGGCCTATCGCGGTCAACCACCGCGGGGAGGGACTAAAAGTGTCGTCGCGGCCATAGTTGGGGGGCTCCGCGGGACACTTTGGCCCAACAGGGGTGCCACGTAGGCCTTAGCCCGCGATCGCAGGGCCCTTTGCGGAAAAAATGGGTAATTTGGTAAAATCAGAGAAAAAATGGATGTTTTGGTAAATCAAAGTCAAACTTTGGGTATTTTAATTAAATTCCCTTCCTACAATACAACTATTAATATAATTTTCTAAAATATCATGTCAATTTCAAAATTTATTTTTTCCTATAATAATTTTAATCAATATCTAAATTGACACGTTACAATAAAAATTATATTTTAATTAAATAACAACAAAAATACAATTAAATATTATTTACTATAACTTAAAACATGATGTAATATGAATTATTTATACATTCTTTTTATAAATTATTTGCACATTTTTTATAAACATATACCATACAACATTAAAAAACATGATCTGGCAAACATTTTCTTATTTAAAATTATACCCTACAATTTTTTATATTATATACTATCACACAAGCAAAACGTACAGATATGATAATAGTAATTACCAAAAACCAGTTTTCCATTAAAAAATCATACTTACAAGTTACAACCACCCGTTTTTCTAAATTAGAAATACTATATGGCAAATAAAAAATACTTAGAAAATGTTTAAAAATTGTTGTAGTGGATTGTCTTATTAAAATTTGTTCTTTTATTATTTGAACGGGTTTATTATTGTACCTTTAGTTTTATTGTAAGTTACTGTATTTTTAAAATATGTCAAAACTGTGTGTATTGACTTAGTTTAGTGTTTTTTTATATATAAATCAATAGCTCAGTTGGCAATGGGGCGAGGAGACTTGCCCAATATCTAACAGGTCTGGGTTCGATCCCAGGCCCTCCCGTTAGCCACAACCGCTGAGTGAGCCTCAAAATACCCCCTCATACGGATGCCCGAGTAGGCAGGGTCAGGTATGGGGCCAGTCAGGGTTGTCAGTATCAACTTTTTGCCCCATATATAAATCAATAATGATGATGCTATGATGGTGTAAACGCAATAGTTTTTTTTTTTTTGAAGAAAAATGATTGTGTCGCGAAACGAGCAGCGGCCTAACCGTCACCCGAACGGAACAATCCTATCATTAAAGTAGGAATGTTACATAACAAGGAAATCCACCAGAAATGAAAGGACTTAAACACAACATAAAGATAAAGACAAGATAAAAAACGGAAGTGACTCAGATAAGCCGCTTCGTAAGCTCGTCTTTCCACCGCAAGGATAAGTCCCCAACCGTTCCAACTGAAGGCAATCAAAAACTGATTCCTTGACATTCTTGCATAAGCAACCTGAAGGTAAGAGAAAAAGTGGGAAGGTGCCACTTTGAAGTTTTTCTCCTTGACGAAAGTGGGTATGATCCACTCTACTTGGTTGTGTTTTCCTAAATGTTGCTCATGCCTGGAAACAAAGACTAAAAAAGCCGCAAGGGGTTTAGAGTCACACCGGGATTTAGAGCCACAAAGGGAAATCGAGCCCCAAAGGGAGCGAAGCAGCGGCGGCGGCGAGGCAGCGGCGGTGTCGTATCAGCGGGCGGTGGCCGTCGGAGCAGCAGCGGCGCTCTCTCTCTCTCTTTCTCGGTCACCCACTAAGCCTGGTGGTGGTGGAGGTGGCGAGATGATGGTGGTGGCGGCTAGGTTAAGAGAAAGAGAGAGAGAGCTCCGATGGGGGAGGAGCTAGGGTTTTCTACAAGAGAGAGAGAGCGGCGCTTTTTTCCAACAAAAATATATTTAATAACCGTGTAAACGCAATAGTTAGAAAACCGATTACTTTATATTCATGGCAAAATATGATAGCATTAAATTGAAAATTGGGTAATAAATATTTCTTGTTGATACATCGAACCTCAGTTTTTTTTCGACTTTATTTGGTATCATAAATTATAAAATGGAATCAAATGCAAATCAAAACAAAACCAAAATTAATGATTTTATTTTATTTGATTCAGTTTATTTGTCATGTTTGGGCCTAGGCCCGATAGGAAAGAAATATATTGGGCTTAATAACTCAATCTTTATATTATAGTTACTTGAAGCTTAGGCATTGTTTGGTAAAAAAAAAAGTTAGCTTATAAGTTAACTTATTTTTTTTGGTACATGTTTAAATGACTATAAACTAGTTTTTTGAAATGCTACGTAAAGTAGTTTTTTATGAATATTTAAATATTGCACTCACTAATATTAATTATTATTTATAAACTATTATTATAAATAATATTAATTTTTTAAATTTAATAAATATTAATTAATATTAACTAAAAATTATTAAATCAACTTAATTATAGATTGATAAATATTAACTAAAAATATTTAGAGTTATTGTTAATCACATAAATTAATATATTTTTTAATCTTAATCAATATATTTTAATTAATAATTACTATTATCTTTTTAATTATTATTTGATTATTTTTTCATATTATACATAACGGTTATTTAAAATCATAAGTTAATATATATTTTTTCTAAAACTTGTTTTAACAAATTCAAAATTTATAGTATATATGTAATAATAAATTTTAAATTCCTTTAATTAACATTTTATATTATTTAGTTTTTCTTTACTACATTGGTTGTATTAATTAACATATTATATTGCTATAAATTTATTTTAATTATATAATTAAATATTGTAATTGATAACTTTTTGAAGATGTCTTTTTGGTCATTTTACATGCTTATAAGCTAGTTTTTGTCAAACGTGAATTCTTCATCAGCTAACTTATCAGCTAACAACTAGCTTATCAGTTGATATGCGTTAAATATTAATGCATATCAAGTCTTTTTCTTTCCATTTTGAGTCATTTTATCTTTAAGATCCCTAAATTTGAGTCATTTTGTTTACTTATTTTCCATTTTATTGTTTATTGGAGCTAGAGTAGTGAATGATCTGTTTTACGATTGGGAATGGCTGATGGTTGTTCATTTTGACAGATTTCATAGTGCAGACCCATGCTGCAACATCTCTGAAGCATGACTTGCCTGGGCAGATTACTTTTTGGACGTGGAGCTGAACTTTTGAAGACTAAATGGCTGTTTAGTGCTGAATCAAGATACTTCCTGAATCAAGAAACAGGCTGGAATTAATTAATCTAAGTTATTTGTAAACTTCTTTTGTACTTTAACGACTTTTAGTTTACTTTAGGTCTTTTTGTTACTTTGGGAAGAAGTAGTATAATTTTTACCTTTATGCCCCTCCTCTTCCTTCCTATATAAGGAGAGGTTGGGTTAGTCTTTAAAACCATCCTTGTTATTATTCTTATTGATTCCAAGTCTTTAGAGATTTTTGCTCTTGAAGTCTTGCAACATTAAGTATTATAATCCAAGTGCTTTTGTTTAGAATATTTGCATCTTTAATTTTCCATCTTTAATTCTTGCAATTTACATTCCAAGTCATTTATTATTCTTGCAATTTACATTTTAGTAATTTACATTTATACAATTTAATTGTCGTCATTTACTGCTTTCTTTACTTTCCGTTATGAGTAGCTAATTTTATTAGTTCGGGTGTTAAACGGAAATGTGGGATTTTAAACCAAAGAAAGGTGGACGTTGTTTCGCAATAACGATGTTCCATTATTTCATTCAAGTTTTATTAAAACCAATGACACTTCTTGACAAATTGATCACTTGCTAAAGTGTTAAAGTGTCGTGGACTTAGAGATAAGCCACAAATGCACGTCAGTTTGAATGATATGGGAAGTAGACTTGAGAGAGTTACTGATAAAGTGACAGTTATCATCCATATTTTTCTAAACTGCTTTATTCTCGACAAGTTGGCCACGAATCAGAAGTGTTAAAGTGTAGTGGACTTAGAGATAAGCCACTTGGAACACACCAACTTGAATGATATGGGAATCGGCTCGAGAGAGCGGTTTTTGATACAAAGAGATTTGGTCGTCTATATATTTTGAGAACTTTATCCCCCACTATAAATAGTTCGAGACTACACAGAGACGTGTCTAGTTGAATCTAAACAGTAGTGGGAATACTGAAGTCCGAGAGGAATACTCTCAAAATAAATGGTAGATGTAGTTATGACAAAACTGCATGCTGCAGCATCCCTGCAGCATGGCCCGCTAGAATTTGTGTTTAAGTCCCACCTTGAAGTTTTACACCCGTGCTTGCTTTATTCTCTGTTAACAACATCAAAGTGACAATCCAAACAAAACGAATCAATCTCTTCCAATTCGCCATCTGAAATCATTTCCTTCTTCTACTTTTTATTGAACTTTTACTCCAATCTCTATGGGACGATATCTGGTATTTTACCACTTTATTACTTGAAAGACGATATTAGATCTCATTGTATACTTGCTTTGAGGTTTAATTAGCACACGTCTATAGGTGTATTCTAAGCACTGTCAAGTTTTTGGCGCCGTTGCCGGGGATTGGCAAGCTAAAAGTTAAAAAAAGTTTTAAAAAGAATTGATTTTTCTAACACCGTTTGTTGTGAGTATAGTGTATGCCAAGGATACCACGTGGGGAACTTTTTGACTTAGATCCGGACATAGAAAGAACCTTTCATCATAGAAGGAGGATTCAAAGAACCACAAACTCTAGAAATCTTCCCGATATGGATGCACCACCAGGATTTGAAGTCAGACCACCTAGACAACCAGTTGTAGACATAAGGCCTCCAGGTAGTCCACCAAGACCACCAATCATAGACAACCTTAGAGGGCCGCAAAAGATGGTAAATCCTCCGCTGGTAGAGAACCAGGTGAGACCCCCGATCTTGGGAAATCCTAGGGCACCGCTAAACTTTGGAAATCCACCAAATTTTGGAAACCCACCAAACTTTGGAAATCATCATGTTCATAATTTTCCAGAACAACAAATTAATAATCATAATGAACATGATGATGAAGAATCACATGGTGATAATGAACGACTTAATATCATTGATCTTGCAAACTCTAAGGACGAGAGAATCATGGACTATGCAGTTCCTAATTTTGAGCAATTAAACTCAGGAATTGTAAAACCAACCATGAACACTTTACATTTTGAACCAAAACCCATCATGTTTCATATGTTGCAAGCCAATGGTCAATTTGCTGGATTACCATCAGAGGATCCCCATTCTCATTTGAGATCTTTTATGGAGATCACTGATGTTTTTCTAATCCCTAGAGTTTCTCCTAAAGCCTTCAGGCTCACCCTATTTCCATTTTCTCTAAGGGATAAAGCAAGAGTTTGGTTCATATCATTAACACCGGGTTCTGTACCATCATGGACCGACATGGCTAAAAAGTTTTTGCGAAAATATTTTCCACCTACCCGGAATGTTAAGTCCAGAAATGAAATCTGCATGTTTAAACAAATGGACGATGAAGCGATTCCCAATGCTTGGGAAAGGTTCAAGGAATTGTTAAGGAAATGCCCTCACCATGGCATTCCCTACTGTATTCAACTCGAGACGTTTTACAATGGGCTTGATCCTAATGCAAAACAAATGCTCGATGCGACATCAGGATGAGCCTTTACTTCCAACGCCTACAATACCGGGTATGAAATTCTTGAAAAGATTTCAACAAACAATGGACATTGGGCCGACCCAAGAGCTCCAACTCAAAAGAAGATATCTGGAATGCATGATTTAGATGCATATACTGCTTTGACAGCTCAGATTGCTTCCATGACCAATATGCTTAAAAACATGACTACCGGTCAAGGAACACAGCCGACTGCCACTACACCCACTCCAGGTGTCCTCTCAGTGCAATGTGTTTGTTGTAGTGGGGAACATTCTTATGAACAGTGCCCTCATAACTCTGAATCTGTGAACTATGTTCAAAATAGATCAGGGTACAACTCAAACAATTACAATGCCAGTTGGAAGCAACATCCAAATTTTTCATGGACCAGTCCAAGTTTGAATCCACCTCCACCAAAGCAACAAGGGAACTCAAATTTTCAAAATCAAGCTAGCAGTTCTCAAAACCATCAATAATCATCATAACAATCAAAACCAAGGTTTTCAAATTAACCAACCACCTTTTCAAAACAATACCTCCTCACAGGCTGAACCTTCCTTGGAAGCAATGCTGAAAAGTTTCATCACCCAAACCAACACAACAATAGCTCAAACTAATGCTTCAATTGCTTAAACCAATGCTCAAACCAATGCTGCTTTAATAAATCTAGAGACACAGGTCAGTCAAATTGCACTTAACCAAAATAATAGACCTGTAGGGACTTTGCCTGGTAACACAGAAATCCCAAGATCTTCAGGAAAAGAACATGTCAAAGATGTGACTCTTAGAAGTGGGAAAGACTTAGATGTAGCCTTAGACAAAGAGAGTGTTCCAATAGTCAAAACCAATTCTGAAAAAAGCTCATTGTCTAAACCGCATGCTGCAGCATTGCCTACTATTGTTGAAAAGCCATTTCAAACTATAGAGGGATTAGAACCTGAGATCCCTAAGGAAAAGACAATAGAAGATAAAGAGTCCAACCCTAAGTGTCCAACCAAAAATGGTATAACAAAAGGCATAAAAGATCCTAGTTTGAGGGTGGAGGAAGTCCACCCATCCAGCTCAACACAAACAAAGAAAGCCATAATTGAACAAATTCCTTCTTATGTTCCTTATCCTCAAAGGTTAAAGAATGACAAGGAAGAATTACAATTCAAGAAATTTTTGAATGTGTTTAAACAATTGCATATCAACATACCCCTTGTTGAAGCAATTGAGCAAATGCCTAGTTATGCCAAGTTCCTTAAACACATCTTAAGCAAGAAGAAGAAGTTGACTGAGTATGAAACTGTTGCCATGACTGAAGGTTGTAGTGCCCTCCTAACCAACAAAATTCCCCCTAAACTCAAAGATCTAGGGAGTTTTACCATTCCCTGTTCAATAGGTGGGAAAGAAGTTGGAAAAGCCTTGTGTGATTTAGGAGCTAGTGTCAATTTTATGCCCTTATCCATTTTCAATAGCCTAGGCATAGGAGATGCTAGACCCACAACTGTCACACTCATCCTAGCTGACAAAACAGTTGCATATCCCAAAGGAAAGATTGAGGATGTTTTAGTTCAGGTTGATAAGTTCATCTTTCCAGCAGACTTTATCATTTTAGACTTTGAGGCTGACTAGGATATTCCCATTCTCTTAGGAAGACCCTTCTTAGCCACAGGTAGAACTTTGATAGATGTCCATAAATGAGAGTTGACCATGAGACTCCAAGACCAGAAAGTCACATTTAATGTCTTCAATTCTTTGAAGTACCCAGATTATTTGGAAGACTGTTCTAGTTTAAGTGTGATTGAAACATCATGTCATGAAGAGGGAGTTAAGCAGACCTGTAGGATGGAGGAAGTTGATGAGGAATATGATGATGATGATGATGATGATGATGATGATGATGATGATGATGATGATGATAGGAAGATAGATGAGACTGCACCCTTGCAAGTTGCCAAGTTTGAGTCTCTGGAAAATACTGAGCAAAAGAATTTCACACCATCTGTCATATCACCACCTGACCTGGAGTTGAAGCAACTCCCATCTCATTTGAAATATGCTTTTCTAAAAGATGAAAACAAATTGCATGTTATCATTTCATCAACTCTAGAATTGCATCAAGAAAAGAAACTTGTGGAAATGTTGAAATTGCACACAAAAGCCTTAGGATGGACCATTGCTGACCTTAAAGGGATTAGTCCCTCTATTTGTCAACATAAGATCATTCTAGAAGACAAGAACTTCACATCTGTTGAACCACAAAGAAGGCTAAACCCTGTCATGAAAGAGGTAGTGAAAAAGGAAGTTTTGAAATGGTTAGACGCAGTAATTATATTCCCAATAGCCAGTAGTTCTTGGGTTAGTCCTGTCCAATGTGTCCCAAAGAAGGGAGGGTTTAATGTTGTCCCAAATGACAAGAATAAACTTATCCCAACTAAGGTAGTCTCCGGATGGAGAATTTGCATGGACTACCGTAGATTGAACAATGCTACCCAAAAATACCATTTTCCCTTACCTTTCATTGACCAGATGTTGGATAGGTTAGCCGGTAAGGAATATTACTGCTTTTTGGATGGATACTCCGGTTACAATCAGATAGCCATATCACCCAAGGACCAACAAAAGACCACCTTCACTTGTCCCTATGGTACTTTTGCTTTTAGGAGAATGCCATTTGGACTTTGCAATGCACCTACAACCTTTCAAAGAAGCATGATGTCCATATTTTCTGACATGCTTGAAAAATCCATAGAAATCTTTATAGATGATTTTTTGTATATGGTTCATCTTTTGATCAATGTTTGGAAAATTTAAAAAGGAGTCTTGAAAGGTGTGAGGAAACTGATTTGGTTCTCAACTGGGAAAAGTGTCATTTCATGGTTACAGAAGGTATTGTCCTTGGACATGTAGTTTCCAAGAGAGGGGTTGAGGTAGACAAAGCAAAAATTGAAATAGTTGAAAAACTACCTGAACCAACCACTGTTAAAGGAATCAGAAGCTTTCTAGGTCATGATGGCTTTTATAGAAGATTCATTAAAGACTTTTCAAAGATTTCAAAACCTTTGTGTCTTCTATTACAGCATGACCAGAAATTTGATTTCAATGAAGAATGCAGAAATGCATTTCACACTTTAAAGAAAGCTTTGGTGACTGCACCAGTGGTTATTACTCCAGATTGGGAAAAACCTTTTGAAATCATGTGTGATGCCAGTGATTGGGCTGTAGGAGCAGTCTTAGGTCAAAGAAAAGAAAAGATTTTTCATTCAATTTATTATGCAAGTAAGACTTTGAATGAAGCTCAAATTAACTATACAACCACTGAAAAAGAATTATTAGTTGTTGTTTTTGCATTTGAAAAATTCAGGTCATATTTAATGGGTGCAAAAGTCATTGTTCATACTGACCATGCTGCCATCAAATATTTGATTTCAAAGAAAGATGCTAAACCAAGGTTGATAAGATGGGTTTTGTTGTTACAAGAATTTGACCTAGAGATTGTGGATAGGAAGGGGGTAGACAACCAAGTGGCAGACCATTTGTCTAGGTTAGAGAAACCTAAAGAAGACAAGGGAGAAGGAGACATCGTTGAGACCTTCCCTGATGAGAGGATTCTTATGCTACAGCATGCTGAACCACCATGGTTTGCTGATATAGCAAATTACTTGGCTTGTGGCATAAGACCCTATGGAATCACTGGCCAAATGTTTAAGAAATTTCTCCATGATACTAAAACTTATTTATGGGATGACCATTTTCTGTTTAAAATTGGTGCAGATCAAGTTTTAAGAAGGTGCATTCCTGAATCTGAAGTGGCAGCAATTCTGCAGCATTGTCATCAGTCACCTTATGGAGGACATTTTGGAGGCCAGAGAATAGCAGCTAAAGTACTTCAATCTGGATTTTATTGGCTAACTCTCTTCAAAGATTCCCATAACTTTGCACAAAGATGCAATGAATGTCAAAGAAGTGGCTCTATCTCTCAAAGAAATGAGATGCCACGAAATGGGATCTTGGAAGTAGAGTTGTTTGATGTATGGGGTATAGACTTTATGGGACCCTTTCCTCCATCAAACCAATACCAATACATACTAGTTGCTGTTGATTATGTATCAAAGTGGGTGGAGGCAGTAGCATGTGTTTCAAATGATGCTAAAACTGTGGTGAAATTCCTTCATAAGCAAATCTTTACAAGGTTTGGTACTCCTAGGGCACTAATCAGTGATGAGGGTACCCACTTTGTAAACAATTTGGTACAAAAAGTTCTTAAAAAATACAACATTCACCACAGGATTGCTACTGCATACCATCCACAAACCAATGGATTGGCTGAGCTCTCTAACAGAGAAATAAAGGGAATTTTGGAAAAAGTTGTCAAGCCAAACAGAAAAGATTAGGCCTTACATTTAGATGATGCTTTATGGGCATACCGGACTGCTTTCAAAACACCAATTGGTATGTCCCCATACAAGCTAGTCTTTGGCAAAGCTTGTCACCTCCCTTTAGAACTTGAACACAAATCATTTTGGGCTATCAAAGAATTAAACATGTGCTTAAATGATGTTGGAACCAAAAGAAAATTGCAACTTTGTGAAATGGAGGAACATAGGAACATGTCCTATGAAAATGCCAAGCTCTATAAAGAGAAAACCAAAAAATGGCATGACAAAAGAATCCATCACAGAGATCTGAAAGCTGGTCAGCAAGTCCTCTTGTTTAACTCTAGGTTGAAACTTTTCCCTGGAAAACTGAAATCTAGATGGTTTGGGCCTTTTGTTATTCATCATGTTTACCCTTATGGTGCCATAGATCTAGTTAACCCTGAGGACAACACTGTGTTCAAAGTCAATGGACAAAGAGTCAAAGCCTACCATGATCCAGTGACCATCCTAGAGCCTAGCTTTGTGGATTTGGTCACAATATGCTAAAAAGCTTCAAAACCATGTTTGTAAATAGTTTCTAATTATTTAAATGCTTTCTAGACTAGTTAAGTTTAATTGTTTGTTTAAGTTTGCAGCCTGGAGTAAAGATGGAAGAATGACAAGTCATGCTGTAGCATCCCTACAGCATGAAACCCTAATTTTTGGAAAGTGCAGTTTTAGGTTTGGGCGGAAAAGCAAAGTCTTGGAAAACGAATTCATTTTTGGAAGGTACAAGGTTGTACCAGGTTACTATTCACTAAAAAGGAAATGTCAAATCTGCTTTTTAAGGATGGTCCTTGTGTACTTATTGTTAAAATAATCCTTTTAATTTCAAAATCAAAAAACTCATTTAGTAACTTATATAGTTAGTTCTTAACTGACTTTGTAACTAGATGGTGGTTTCCCTTTCAATTAAAAGGATAAGAACAACCATGTCTCTTCATTTCCAGAAACAAAACCCACTTTTTGCTTCTTCACCCCCATTACTTCTCTCGTCCCTGTCGCTAAACACCAAAAACCACCACCGGCTACCTTCTCCCTTTTTCCGATCATCTCGCAAATCACCTCCATGGCACGAACGAAGCAAGCGGCGAGGAGGGATCCCAACGATTTCGCTGCTATTCGTCATAGCCTTCATCAACAGGCCATGGTTCGACCACCACAACCACCGAGGGAACCAGAAACCGTCGACCGTGACGTCGATTCTTCACCACCGACGAACCCTGCAACTACCGAGCAACCTGCCACCACCACTTCTGTCGCTCAAGAGAATCCTTTTGAAGAGCCACCTGTCAACCGATCAGATCCAAAAGAGGTATCCCCTGACCCCTATTTCTCCTCTGTCTCCGATGAGGAGGACGAAATCCCCAAAAATACAGAGGGCATACCCCTCTGTTTATCTCCTGAAAACGAAAACCCCCAAAGATCCGAGGAGACTGCCAAGAGAAATTCTGACCCTCTATTTGATATTATAGATAAAAAACCTTGCGTTATTGGGGATTTCCATAAACACAGAGGGTGAGTGCACTGAAAACACACACACAACAATCCCATATTTGAATATCGCTGTAAACCCCTTTGAGTTTGAGGATGACCCAATTCCAATGGTTAAGAAAACTAAAAAGAAAAAGGATAAAACTGGGAAAAAGAGAAAGGCCAGTGAGATGAATTACTGTGGGGAGGGGACCTCTAGAAAAAAAACAAGAAGGGTTACTAGGAGCACCATCAAGCTTGCTGCAGCAACTCTGCAGCATGGAACCAAACCAAAGAAACCAGCCTCCAAACCCATCCCTAGGCCAAACACTCTGCACAAAGGCTTAAGTTCCACTGATGCTTGGGATATGTTCCAAAAGATGAAAAAATAGGGTTGGTTGATAAGGGATTCCATCCACAGAGTATAAGTGAGTATGCATTCATTAGGACTGTGGTTGAGAAACATGGGATTGAGAAAATGTGTGAGGTACCGACTTCCTATAATTTGACCCTCGTGAGAGAGTTTTATGCTGAGGTAGCCACATCCAAAACAGCTCAGATTAAGATAAGGGGGAAAAAGTTTGTGCTTTCTTCCAAAAAGATAAATAATTTCTATGGTTTGTCCCCTCCCAAAAAGACAGATTATGAGGAGATGCTTGCTGCAGCATCTGAGGACACCCTAACTGAGGTTGCACAAGCCTTAGGTAAACCTGATGCCCCATGGGACCCCATACCAACTTCCTGGTCAGAAAGCTTAAAGCATGTAACCTTAAGGCTGATGCAAATGTGTGGGTTAATTTCTTGAGACACTCTCTCTCACCTACCACACATGATAGCTCTATATCGGTGGAGAGAATGTTTCTGTTGTTTTGTCTCATGCAGGGTAAGTCAATGAACTTTGGGAAGGTGAATCTCAATAGAATGAAAGGATGTGCTGGAAATGCAAGGGGAAAACTGTACTTCCCCAGTTTGATTACACAGGTGCTAGCCAAAAGAGGAGTGCCACATTAGAGATCAAATTAAGATTTGACATCTAAATTAAAAACGTACTACTATTTCTTAGGAATCTAATCGCCTAAAATGCACATTTTTTGGATCAATGACCAATTTTATATGAATTTTACAAAAACAGTGCGCAAAACCCGTTTTAACATGACCAGTTTTGGAAATACACTATTTCGAGCCCCTTAAAGTCACAATTAGATCTCGTTGTAAACTAGAAAGTTGTTCTATACACAAAGAGCTTTCCATCGATATATTATACACCCCAATCAGACCCCACAGGAGGTTGTCAGCTCCTGGGTGGAAAGCTGGTGAGTTGGACAAGTAAAAAAAAACTCAGTGTCCACCTCAACCGCTGAAGCTGAGTACGTAGCTGCTGGAAGCTGTTGTTCTCAGGTCTTGTGGATGAGAAATCAACTACTGGACTATGACCTTCAGCTCTCGAAAATTCCAATCTATTGCGACAGCACTAGTGCCATCGTTATAGCCAATAATCCAGTGCTACACTCAAAGACCAAACACATCGAAATCAGGTATCATTTTATCAGAGATCATGTGATGAATGGTGATATAGAACTTCATTTTATCCCAACTGAGTTTCAGTTAGCTGATCTTTTTACCAAACCTCTTGATGAGACAAGATTCAACTTTCTCATCAGCGAGCATGGAATGCTGAACTTTGAAGAGTAAAATCTCCAGCAGTTCACATTTGATCAGTGATAATAATGAACTTGTATAACCCATAAATCATCTACTCCCTGAACAAAATTGATTCGTTGATATCAAGGTATGTTCTTCTTTACTTGCTGACTTTCGCATATGAATGCAAGATTTCAAAAACAGATTGCATCGCTGAATATCTCTTCCTTATCAGCGATACTTTGAAATTTCTAAAAACCAACACTGATATTTCTATTCAGTACTTCATGTTTTCAAAAGTGTCCCTGAGCTTTCAAAAACCTCAGAGACATCCTAAAATATGAAAGGACGTTTATGACGTAATCAAACAGATAAACCCTGGCACGTTCTTTTTCTGACACACGTTTGCATGTTTCGTTTTCCATCCAATCAAATGCAAACACGTGTCCGTGTCATCATGAAAAACTTTTCCCGCTCATAGTTTTTCTCTCTCTACTTCTCACTATATAAACTCATTCGAGTTTATATTTTTCCTTTACGCGAACAACTTCTTCTTCAAGAAAAGAATTATTGTTGCATTTTGAACTCTCGTTTCCAGAAACTCTTCATCTTCTTCTTCAACAACAAAGGTAAATATTCTCATTATTCTCCTACATTAAACTTGTTTTTGATCTTATTCTTTGTTTTTAACCGATCAAACAAAAGAAACCTTCTTAAAATGAAATCATTTTCTTCTCATGATTTTATGAACACAACCTTCATGGTTGTTCTTCAAGTTTAAAACACAAATCTTAAACTTGTTCTTCATATGTTTTTCCAGAATCTCTTCTTCAAATAGAAACTGGAAAACACATAATCTCCATGTTTTGTATTTCTTTTTCAAAACAAGAAAAACCCTAATCTTCATTAAGACATCTTTTGTCTGAATGAAATGGACAAAATTCGAAAATATCTGTTTGGAAAATCTTTCCACATTAAGATATTTTTGTTCATTTTCTTTGTGTTTACTTGTGTTACACAGAAATGGCATCCTCTGAAGCTCCTTCTGCTAAAACCCCAACTACTACTGAGAAAGTGGTTCTCAACAAGGCTCCTTAGGCAAGTTCAAACTTGACAAGGTTACATTCCAACACAACAACCACTATGCGCTTTTCGATTTTCCTCAGAAAAAGCAAGTCACACATCTGGATGATGCTGTAAATTTTCTCAAAACCTGCTGCTTATCTACAGCCCTAACTACTGTACCCCCTGCCCATAAATTCCTTTTAGCTCAGTTCTGGTATACTGCCAGACGAGCTCAGGTTCCTTCACCCAAAGACCCAACGAAACTCGTTGATACCATCCTCTGTGACACCAAATTTGGCACCACCAAAATCAACCCTGCCATTATCAGGCGTGCACTGAACCTCCCTACCGCTACCAAAGAAAAACCTTTTGTTCCTCTCCCAAACCCCAAGAAACATGCTGATAGGGAAATAATTATTGCATTCTTTGATGCAATGAAGTACGTATGGGGAACAGGGAGAGATGAAAAACCCGAGAAGAAGCTGACCGCAATCAAAAAGTCCATGATGCCAAGCGAGATGAACTTCATCTTCGCCCACCTGATAAGCTGCATGGCAGCGAAAACCGGCTCCTCTGATCAAGCCGCTCAACCTCAGCAAGCCATGGGATATGCATTGCTGAAAGGTCTCCATGTAGACTGGGCATCGATCATCTATGGTGATTTGGCGTTCAGAGTGGATATGGCTGACAGACCAACATGCGTTCCATACCCCTGTTTCATCAGCGCCGTCTTTCTAAAAGGACTCGGGGACAAATACCCAAAAGAGGGTGATCTGAGACTCTCTCAGGTTGGCCCTAAGGTGCTCGACTTCAGCCTCATGCCAAACGAGGTACGTCTCTCTGCTCTCTTATCTCTTCTCAATCCTCCTTCTTCTACTTTTGTAGCTACCTCAGCGGAAATATCCACCGCTGATACCCAGGCTACACCCTCCACTCCTTCTCGTAAAAGGAAACACTCTACTTCCCAACTTGATTCCGAAAGGATCAAGAAAACCAAGGAGCAACCCTCCAAGCCATCAACGGCTGAAGACTCCACGACTCATCTTGTACAAGAGTCGCTGGATAGTTTCGTGGTACGCTCTGCCACAGCTGACAAAGCCACCCCTTCCATGCCGACCTCAGCGTCTCTAAACACTGAGGTTATAAACTTGGAATTGAACCCCCCTCCTTTAGCCCCTCTAAGGACTGAAGAAGTACTTCTCAGCGAATCCATCGCTGAACCCCGAACCAAATCCCTCTTCTCAAACATTGCTCCTCCCACTCATTCTTTGGACACTTCTCCAGTTTTCCCCACGTTCTCTGGAATACCCGTCATCATACATGATTCAGCTGCTGATACTCTACATATGATGATAGATGCAAACTTAGGATCTGCAGGCACCTCCATGCGCCAAGGCACTCTCGAAGGCGACATGGAACACTACTCAGGTCTACTAGGTTTCGATAACTTCGCCAACCCGCCTGCAGGTATACACAAAACCATACACATTCCTCTCTCTCAACCCCAAACTTCTGAGCTTTCCTCTGTTCATAAGTTATTTAATGTTACAGGTCCTAATTTGGGAGATATTCAACTCTCCCTGAATGATCTGGTGACAAAGGTGGATTCTTACAACACCACTCTCTCCACCAACTCTTCAGCGGTTACAGACGCTGGGGAGAATCTCAAAAGACTGACTGAGGTTGTTGATAAGAAAGCTTCCAGTGCTGATCTGGAGAAGGTGGATGGTAGCATTGCTCAATTTGCTACTACTCTCGCTGCCAACTCCACAGTCGTCAACGATCTCAACCTCACCAACACCACCCTCGCAACAAACTTCACCTCTCTGTCCAATGAAGTCACATCATTGAAGACATAGATGGTAACTCTTAAGGGTGAGGTCTCCTCGGTCAAAGATCTCCTTCAGCAAGTACTCGATCGCCTGAACGCTCCAATTTGCACCCCTTCTCACTTCACTCAAGCTGATCGAGAGGATCTTCAAAACCTCAATCCTGCTGTTTCTAGCCTGGAAGACAGAATCGCAGCGATTGAAACCTTCATGGGTATCACTGGCCTGGAAGACAGTGATCCTATGACTGCTGCTGTTGAACAATCCGTTACCTCCCCCACTCATCATGTGGAAGAGGGGGAGAAGAACGATGAAGGTCTTCCCCATAATGCTGAGGGGGAGACAAATGAAACTGCTGCTGCTGCTACTTCCACTGGACAACCTCAGGGAGTTGACCCTGAAGGAACCGAGAAACCTCCCTTTGTATCTGAGGGGGAGCAACTCGAAGAGCAACATAAGGAAGCTGTTGCTGATGTGACCGAACCTTATGCTGACGAGGTCGAATCTGATGAAGAAGAAGCTGAAGATGATGAAGCTGTCGTTATCTCTGACGACGAACCATCATCAGCTCATAAAAATGATGATGATGATGATGACGATGATGATGACTCTGTCTTCTTCGTTCAGCCTATCGTAAAAGCCCCAACTCAAAAAGGGGTCATGATAAAGGAACCTTCAGGGGAGACGACAAAGACAAAACCTGCAGCGTCTGAAGCTGACAAAGGCAAAAAGAAAGGCCTTGCTGCAGAAGGCAATCTGGCCATCCTTCAGATAAAGCCAGTTTGTCAGGTACAATATCTCCTCTTCCCTTACTCTGCATCCCTCCTCTACCCCTTCTCAATCTCAGTTCTCATCTCCATAAAACCTCTATACACTTAACCATATTCTTTTCTCTATCTCTTTCTTCCCCAACTCTTCTTACTTAAACAATCGATGTGTTTCAGCTAGTCCTCACCCCTGCTTGAGGATCCAGCTGAAGTCCCCACTGCTGCACCAACAATAATCCCAGCCACAAGAGCTGAAGAAATAATCCCGGTCTTGGATTTAATCACTGAGACCGATGAACCTGAAGAACATTTGCTCTCTCACAAAAACAGACCTTCCTTAGCTCCTCAAAAGCTAAGTGAAGAGGATCAGAAAAGGAGAGAAGAAATGATAAAGAAGCTTGAGGATCAGCGAATCATCCTTCCTCGTGACAAAGTCCCGGTTCCCACGAAGTTCAGGTTATCAAAGAAAGAATTCACTGATCACCTCAGAGCTGAAAGGATACTCGCCGAAAGAAAGGAAGCTGAAGAAAAAGATAAGGCTCTCTCCATTCAGCTTGCCCAACAATCGGTGAAAGACCACGCACTGAAAAGAACTCCCATTGAAGTCCAACGTCAGTTGTGGGAAGACGCCCAGAAGATTATCGAAGAAAAGACCAAGGTATCTTAATCTACCTTGAAATGGTGCAAAGAGAAAGTACACTTTCGATATCGGGCTGCCAAAATTAACAAGGTACACATCACTGGAAGATCGACCATCAAAGTTCCAATTGTTGAGGTCGAGATATTCAAGGAAAATGGTACAACGGAATCCTTCTATGCTGATGCTATCACGAAGTACAGTCTCTCTGAATGGTTGGAGATCAGAATAGCCATTCAGCGCTCAAGTTCTAAACTCAAGGATCATGTCGAAAAACTTATAAATCGACAGATCGACTTGGTGTCTTCTGCTGTGGATATTCCTCCTCCTATTCCTCTTGCAACTCAACAAAGAAGGGCCTCTGCAAAGAAAAAGTTAAAACCTTCAGATTCAGGTCCTCCTATCCGGAACGAAACAGGTATTGGTTTTTCACGTGCTGAAGTACTTGGTCCTGAAACTGACCTCTCAGCGCTTGACACCTCTCTGCCTCCTGGTGAATGATTCATTCCTGGAAAAGTCATAAGCGAACCTTATGGTATCTTCTTTCACGACTATGATGAAGGACAACGCTTTCAACGCATCTCTGAGCTTCCCATCACTCCCATCGAACAACTCAGGGATCTCATCTATTGGTGTGAATTCAGACGCGATCTTCAGGCACGATATCTCAAACCCCTGATCTTCAAAGAAGCACAAGAAAGAAGAAATCAGAGAGAAACTGTCCCTGACTGGATGATCCCTACAACAAAGACCCTTGATGAACTTCTCGTTAAGGAAGAACCTTTTGAAGGCTGACAGGATTTACTCGTAATTTTTCTACCCTTATTAGCTCATATCTTTTGTACTTGTAAATTTATTTGCTGTACTTGTAATTTTTTCACTTCCCTCTGTAACCTTTACGAAGTTCAAAGAAAAATTTCAGCGAATGTACTTTACTCCATCAGTACTTAAAAGATCCCAGAAAACAGTAAAAGGGACAAATATTTTATTAGTTCTTTTTATCCTTATGTTTTCATATTTAGCAATTTTCCTTCATTGCTATGTCATAATCAAATAGGGGGAGATTGTTGATCCAAACCCTCAGTGATTTGATAATGACCCTTTAAGAAACACTTAGTGAAAATTGTAAGTAGACAATATGTATTAGAGTTTCACTATCGCTGATAAGTACTATGACTCTACAGTACCGCTGATAGGAACTCTCGCTCTTTAAGTTAGACATTCAGCGAAACTGTTCACCCATAAAGCTATGAGCCTGTTCAGTACTTTTGGTGATCGCTGATAAGTGTTAATTGTTTACTTATGATCTCTAAAGACAAGGTTCACGTCAACAAAGGTTCTACGCTGAAGTCGAAGATCAAGCCCAAGAACCAGCGACAAGTCTACTAATGAACTGATGCGGATATCAGCGAAGTCACAGAATTGTCCACTCAACGTGAAGTATCAAGTAGAAGACTTCAGCAATCGCTGAGATTTATCATTCGCTGATAAAGAACTGTTCAACGAAAGCTGATCATGAAGTCTTCCTATACAAGTTACTTTTGTCTTACCCCCTTGCACGTCTCCGTACGAAATGTCAGAACGGACATCCCTTATGTCCAGAATCATACAACCAACTCTGATTCTACACTGTACACCATGCGGCTACTAAGGTTGTCTACAAAGGTCAAAACATGCGACCACTCAGCTGTTGCCACGTGTAAAGTAATACTGCCATGCATTAAATGCATGCAGTATATAAGAAGAACCCTACTTCAGGATTGAAGTGCTCGGCCATCTTCTTCTTTCTCTCTTAGTGTTAGAATATTATTCGTAATATTCTTATCTTCTTTCTGTCTTAATTCTAGTGCAAGAAACTTAGTGTTCTTAACTTGTTTAGATTAGGTTAATCCTTAATCTTGTTCCGCAACAAGTTGTAAATTGTTTGATTATATCAATAAACAATTTAGAAAGTAAAAATTTGTGTGTTTGTATTCAACCCCCCCCCCCCCCCCTTCTACAAAATTGTATAACCCTTCGGGACCAACAGAACACCTATGGTTAAACATATAAAGTATTTGGATACCACCATAAAAAGAAAATATAAATAAAATTTTGGTTGTTTAAAATTATTAATTTAATTTAAAAGGGAAAATTGCATGAAGATGGAACCAACTTTCACCCGTTTCCTATTTTGGAGAACCAACTTTCAAAATCGTCATTTAAGGGTCTATAACTAAACTTTATGTTTATTTAAGGAGTCGTTTAACTTGTTGACCTGTTAATGATGACATTTTTTTGCCAACTAAGATTCCACATCATTATTTTAATAATAAAAATAAATCTAAAATGTTGACATAGCACATTTATTTTATTTTTTTATGTAAAAAATAATTATTCCACATCTCATTTTTTATGCCCACAATCTCCATCATGGACAACTACTTTCATATCCTTCTTTTGGTGGTCCACAAACAAACGTGCAACTTGTCTTTGTTGTTTTGTAGATATCTAAGTTTATGATGATAGTCAAGAAAAAGGTTAGTACTTACATAAGAAGCATTGTGTGTATGTAAATATGATAAGTAGCATACCTAAGTTGAAGGCCATTTGCAAACGCATAATTTGTCAAGTAATTCTTTAACTCCAAAGTCGATGCATATCATTCAGAAACTTGAGGCTTCATTAAGTTCCAAGGAACATTTGGATCGTGAATTGGAAATTTATTGGTTTTGCCCTCGTCTTCATCAACCATCTCATTTTTCATTTTCGGAATTAGTATCTTCAACAAACCCCTCTCTGTCGTACTCATCACATAATTCTATCAAAAAAGCATCATGTTGATATGGTTGTGGTTGTTCCTCATTTTCTCTGTCAACGTTATCATCACGTTCATATGGTTGTGGTTGTTCCTCATTTGAAGAATGTATAGTTTGTTTAACATTAACATCTTATGATTCCTTATTGATTTTCCTTGTTCTAATCTCTGTAATCTCATCATCCCCTTCCGATAAATGATCTATGCTAGCAACCTCGTCATCATCGTCAGAAAAACTAAAATCATCATCACTACCGGAACCACTCATCTAATCCAATGAATCGATACCTAATGAACAATGGTACCAAAACAGTAAAATAGTGGTATGAAAACAATCGAAATAGCTATCTAAATAGACCAATGAAAAGAGTGGTATGAAAACAGTAGACATGGTAGAAAAAACGAAAGCAAGTAGTGGTATGAAAAAACCAAAACAATAGACATGGTATGAAAACAGTGGCAACAATCAAAAAACTCGTATGAAGACAGTAGAAAACCCATAAAACAAATAGATAGACAAGTGTGTGCAAAAACTCAATATGGAGAAGCAAACATTGGTAACAATTTGGAGAAGCAAACATGGTATTGAAAAATGAAAGCAAGCAGTACAGACCGTTACTGCAAAGATACCTGATGGGAGCGACGACTAAGAGTGGTAACATACCTGATGGGAGTGACGACTAGGGTTTTCGAACACGGAGAAAACGTTCATGACGGACCAAAAACCTGCCGGAGAAGAAGTACAGACCAGCGAATATGTGGATGGCCGGAGCAACGACTAGGGTAGGGTTGCGATCACCATTGAAGGAGGCTAGGAGGTGGAGAAGATATGAGAAAAAAACTAAGCGGGAAGGGCGTCTCTTCTGTTTTAATTTGATTTCTTAATCTTTTAATTATTTTAATGATATTGATGTGCCAAATAATATCCACTTAATATATAATTTTAATTATTACTTGCAATGTCATTCTAATTTACCTATTACCTAACCGGACCTTTAAATAAACATAATGTTTGGTCCAGATCCTTAAGGGTGTATTTGGTAGTCAGACAGGATAGGACAGGACAAGAAGGACAGGACAGAACAACTGTTCCACGTTTGGTAAGACAAAACTGGATAGTACAGAACAAATAACATTGATCAATTTATCCTTGCTAAATTTAAAGAATGAATAAAATATGAAATAAAAGATTTATTTGATGTTTTAGAAGAGAATTAGATTTTATTTTGAGGTTATATTGGTAAGACTAGTCTGTTCCACCTTGTTCCATGGGGTAGGGGTGGAACAGGCATGTTCCAGTTTGTTCCACCTTGTTCCAGTCTGTTCCACATAAAGGTTCTGCCAAACGTGGGACAGTGGACCCTGTTTTATTCTGTCGTGTCCGGTCCATTGTACCAAACGCACCATAAATGACGATTTTTAAAGTTGATTCCTCAAAATAAGAAACCAGTGAAAGTTAATTCCATTTTTATACAATTTCCTAATTTAAAATGTAAAAATAAAGTCATAAAGATAACTCTAAGATGAATGATCTGTTTTTTTTTAAATTTGTTGTACACTGTATAATTCACAAATACATACAGAAACAAAAGATACCAAGAAGAGATGGCAAGAGTTGTGACGGTGGCGCAGGACGGTTGCGGTGACTACCGGACGGTGCAAGAAGCAATCGACGACGTACCACTCGGAAACACTTGCCGGACGGTGATTCGTGTCTCTCCGGGGATTTACCGACAACCTTTGTACATCGCCAAGACTAAAAACCTCATCACCATCGCCGGAATCATCCCGGAGGTCACCGTTCTCACTTGGGACAACACCGCCACAAAAATCGATCACCACCAGGTCAAATCTTCTTTCTTAAACCCTAACCCTAATTATCATGTATCGATACAACAATCAGTTTAGGGTTTCGTTCTGAATTCACCTTCACCAATCCAGCTAAAAAACGACCATAATTCGATCTCTCTAATGGATTTACCAAATTTGTGCATTCATTATCGATGTAATCACAGGCATCGCGATTGATTGGAACTGGAACCTTTGGGTGTGGAACCGCCATTGTTGAAGGGGAGGATTTCATAAGTGAAAATATCACGTTTGAGAATTCGGCTCCTGAGGTGTTGTTTCTTTTACAATGATTTTCATGATGTGTGTTAGTAGTGTTCTGACTTTTCCGATTAGGGTTCCGGCCAGGCAGTGGCAATCAGAGTGACCGCCGATCGTTGTGCTTTCTATAATTGCAGATTTCTTGGCTGGCAGGTGAAAACTTTCTTTCTGAGCCAGGCCTAACGGATTCTTTTAGCATTTAATTACAAAGAGGGAGTTCGGTGTTTTTTCATTGAGAACTTCCGAGAACCGCCCATGGAGCGCCACGTGTCCCTCTTTGGAATGAATCACATATTCAAGATGAATATTCATCATGAATCACACAAATTCATGATGAATAGGGATGTGTTATTCATCATGAACCACACAAATTCATGATGAATAGGGATGTGTTATTCATCATGACCACACAAATTCATGATGACTATTGACGTGTTATTCATCATGAATCACGCATTCATTGTGGATATGGGCGTGTTATTCATCATGAATCACGCATTCATTGTGAATATTGAGTTGATATTCATCATGAATCACGCATTCATTGTGAATATTGACGTGATATTCATCATGAATCACATGTTACAACGTTCGTGATGAATAACACGTCCATATTCCCGATGAATATGACACTTGTCGTGCAGTGGACAGTCTCCCCGGTTTTAATGAAAATGAGATTCCTAACGGGACCTGCCCCTAATTACAAAAATTGCCAAAATTGGAGTTTATCCTTCACAAAATAACCAACTTTCTTTCAAGTTAACATAGAATAAGATAACCACCTATTTGGCAACAACAAAAAAAACGAGAAAACCCCGGTTCTTTGTGAATGTACTTTTTTGGCATATTTTATTCAGTTTGTGGCCCGATTTGCGAAATTTTCGGTTTCCGCTCACCATTCTCGGAAGTGAGCCCACGAAATCGAGGGTTTTGCTGACTTTTTTTTCTTCCAACATGGGACCACAAATCCGGGAAAAAAGAATCTGAAAAAGGTATGACTTAACTTAAGCTAGAAACCAACTCGATTGATTTGCATTCAACGATCGTTGTAATCGGTTAACTCCAACTTTGGCAGAAAATAACATCAATGATTAAGTACAACTAAAACCAAACACACCGATTATGTCCCACTCAGAAGTAGAGTCTGAGGACGATAGATGTATGCAGACCTGCCATCTACGTCAAAGAGTAATGTTGAGGTAGTAATGTTCGTATGAACGTTTAACTCTTTTGCAGGATACTCTTTATTTACACTACGGGAAACAATATTTAAAAGATTGCTATATCGAGGGAAGCGTCGACTTCATTTTCGGGAATAGCACGGCTTTGCTTGAACATTGTCACATCCACAGCAAATCGGCCGGTTACGTAACCGCCCAAAGCCGGAAATCTTCTCAAGAAACGACTGGTTATGTGTTCTTAAGGTTTGCATTCAAATATGGTTTTGAATAAACCAAACCAAACGTACCCGGTATATCTTACCTAAAATAAGTGTTCGTATTTCTTTTTTAGTTTGTCACCAAATAAGTGTCTGCTTTCAACGGTAAGGATGCGTTTGGTATGCATGAAAGGACGTAACAAATAACTTATTGCCCCACATTTGACAAGATGTGAGACTGGTATATGACAAGAGCTGAGTGGGACAAAAGTACCGTTTTTTGTCCCACCAAAATAGCTGGAACAATAACCACGAAGATGGGATGGGACAAAATTGGTAAATTACTAAAATACCCATGTCAAATTAAAACTTTATAACCTTCTACATTTTTTCACCCGTCTACCACTCTCTCACCGGTCCCGTCATATCCACGTATTACTGAAGTGTATACTTTCTATTATGTTTCTTCATCTCATAATCAAGGGTAAAATGATGCACATTCATCATATTGATATGGAAAACCAAATGATTAAACGCTCTACAGATGACTTACAATCGATTCTCTGGCTTTCGAGAGGCCAGGTCTTTCCCAAAGGTTCTCACCTCACTGAATACAAAACAGAATACCCTTCCCTCTATCTGCCTTCCCTATTTATACTACCCCTTGTATTGACTTATTGACCACATTTATTGACTTGTTGACCTTAGGGTATAACATAAAATTGTCATTTGGTTAATTAAAGAGTATAGTAATTATATATTTTCAATTCTGCGTGACCTTTTCATTGTGCACGTTTATTTTGGGATGGAGGGAGCAACTACCATCGGTATGAATGCAGGTGCGTCATAACCGGCAATGGAGGGGCATCATATGCTTATCTTGGGCGGCCATGGGGACCTTTCGGGAGGGTGGTTTTCGCTTACACGTATATGGATTCTTGTATCAAACACCATGGTTGGAATAATTGGGGCAAAATCGAGAATGAAAGAAGCGCTTGCTTTTACGAATACAGGTATGTATACAAATACAAATCTGTATGGATAAAGTTGTCTGTATGAATTAATCTCTCCGTATAGATCGGGAAGATCTTTGTTTGGAAGGGTTTTTTCGGATAGAGTGATCTTTTTTTTAGTTGGAAGGGGCAGGTTTGGAAAAACTTTATTTTCTACATAAATCTCTTTCTACATAAGTCACTTTCTATATCACTAAACTACTACCAAAAGGTCTTGTATAGCTGACCGAATAATAAACTAAGTAAGTCTCGTTGAGCTCCACTTTCTATATCATTAAGCTACTACCAAACAGTCTTGTATAGCAGATCGAATAAGCTGTTTGGTTAAGCTGCCAACAAATGGGCCACTGGCGATTTTCTTGGCTGTTATATTCAGGGCTCCACATAATCACCGAGGCGTGCATAAGTTGGCCTGGACACTAACGGTTGCTAAAAGAAGTTTGATGAACAATGCAGATGTTTCGGGCCGGGAAGTTGCCAAGAAAGACGGGTAACATGGGCAAGAGAGCTTATGGAGGAAGAAGCCGAACAGTTCTTGGCGCATTCTTTTATCAACTCGAACATAGAGCGGTCGTGGCTGGCTCAGAGAATGGCACTTCGTATACCCTTTTCGTCTTAGAATATATAGCAAAACGGGGGGTTTTGTAACGATAATTACTATGCATGTCTAAGTTTAAGTTATCTCTATCGTTGTATGATAAATAAAGTGTTGAATGAAAAACGAGTGTTTGATTACTTCATGGTTTGTTGCATGAATTGGTGTGGGTTTCTTGGCCCTTTTCTTCCGGCAATAATACCGGCCGGGTAACAGATAATACCGAGTTGTATGTCAAATTAGCAACGTTGTTTGTTGGCAGCTTACTAAGACTCGTAGCTTATTCGATAAATTGTACATAGTTGTAGGAATGGAATGGAATGGAATGGTGGGTTAATGAAGAGAATAAAAATAACGCTCCTTCCAATCTTTTATATATAAAAGAACACATATAAACTAAAGGGGCGTTTGGTTCATTTTAAGGAAAATGAAAATGAAAATGAAAATGAAAATGAAAATGAGAATGAGAATGCAGGAGAATGGGAACAGGAATAGGAATGAGCATTCCATTGATGTTGTTTGGTTAAACCAATATAATTAATAAAAAATATTTTATATAATTTTTTTAATACAAATATGTGACTTCCAACGACCAACGTGAAAATAAAAAATATTTTTCATTCAACATCGAGAAATGAAGGGGACGTATGAGAAAAAATGACTAAGTGGAATAAAATTTTTATTCCCCCAATTTGGTCAGAAATGGAAATTAATGGGTTTGGGGTAATAATTTCATTATATTATATCAAACCAAACAGCAGTTTTCATTATCATTCTCATTTCTTACCCCTTAATACCCCCAACCAAACAACCCCTAATTTTTTATACATACTTTAACGAAAAATTAAGTTGTAACTTGTAAGCGATGTGATCATGGTGAATGTAAGTTTAAAAAATTGGAGATGCGGGGGATCGAACCCCGTGCCTCTCGCATGCAAAGCGAGCGCTCTACCATTTGAGCTACATCCCCGTGGTGTAGTTATACGATAGACGTTTTAATATTTAATTTGTGATCCATAAGTTAATTGAGTGTTTTATTTATTTTATAATTTTATTTAAAAAGTTATAAAATATATACATGTTATATATATATAGAGAGAGAAAAGTTCAAATGAAAACTCATTTTTAATTGTGCACATGAGGACGGATCTTGGTCCTTCCATCTCTATTGATCCAATGACTCATATTAAATAGAGTTTTTAATTGAAATTATTAATTAAGATGATTTGGGGTAAAAATGAGATAATTTCAATCTAACGCTTATCATATTTGACTTTTTTTTCTTTTTTAATTAAAAAAATTTACCACCTTAAATTTTAAAATAAATTATCTTAAAAATTACTAATATTTTAATCAAACAAATTACATCAAAAAACGCGAATTTCGTGCTCTTCGATATGACATCCATCTCGATATAATTTTTTTTTGTTTTAACCGTGTTTTACATTAAGTGTTATATGTGTTCTATATTCATTATGAATATTAATGTAAGTTCAAATGTGTACCACACCTCGACATCATGAGTCTGTAACTCGACATCACATTTTTCAACACTTTCTTCAACGTCGTAAGATATTATTCATCACCGTTGTAACACCCTCAAATTTGGAAAAAGCAACTAAATAAAATTTTCAATAAAATGACCACTTAAGGATAAGATTCATTCTACAAACCATTCATGGGATTACCTCAAGATTTGAAACGTAATAACTTCGACATTATCCATAACCTAAGTGACTACAGAAGTCGGGTGTTACTCAACCCAAACCAGAGTTGCTATTTCCACAACGCGGAAGACTTCGCCAATTCACTTACTCCTTCCACACACCTCTAGCTCTCCACTCTTCATAGTGTCACTAGAACTACTTCCCAACCGGAACCTGTTGCACATGCCGACAAATAAAAAGGTTAGGCTAACGCCTAGTGAGTTCAAGAGTTTTATCATGATTATATAATTCGTAAAACGAGAGAGATGCAATTTAAATCATGAGTTTAAAAAGAATTTACTTTTGATGCAAACCACCCATTTTCCAACGCACACAAATCCTGTGATGAAAGCTCTAATATAAAACGATTCTCACAATGGACTCATCCCAAAACTTACATGAATAAATTGCTATTATTCAAAACATCCCAAACATGGATGAAGCATAACCCACAACTCATATATCGTGGAAAACAATCCATACAAATATAAAACGTCACCGAAAACATGGATAAAGATAAATTCCCAAAACAACATCTTTCGGTGACGGGGGAGACCCGGTTCCATCGAATGTGACGGGCACACAAAGTTAGGTCACTTATCAATGTTATTGAAATTCAAGTATTGGATGCCGAGTGTGTCCAGTGGCGGAGCTATGCAGGTGCCACAAGGGGCCTGTGCCCCTCCTCAGATTATAAAAAAATTTGATGCAAAAAAATATAAGTTTTATGGGATTTTGACTTGTGGGCTCCACCTCAAGTTTTAGTTTATCACCCAATGAGCCCTACCTCAATTCTTACCTAATTATCCATAGATCTATTTTAGTCTTTCACCCACTAAACCCATTTCATTTTTGATAGAAACACTTTTTCACCCAATACATACATAGACACGGTAATTTTTATTTTACAACTTCTTTTTCTTCACGCATCACCTGTGGACAAAGACCAATTCTCACCGGCAATGAAGCTTCTCCTCTGTCCTCTCACCGGAATCGACCATTAAATCATCTCCTCTCATTGGAAATGACCAATCGACCCCTCCTCCTCTCTTTCTCGGTCTGCCAAACTCTCTAGTCTCTCTCAAAGGTTAGGGTTTCGATTGTGATTTGCAGTTTTTTGTTTTGAGTTGTGAAACTTTGAAATTGTTAAATGTGTTATAGTCTTATACTCTTAAAGGGCCACATAAATACATAATTCATTAGATTCATTACATTAATGTATAAATTATGTTTGTGATTTGGGAAGTGGTCATTTTGATAATTCTGTATTTTTGTTTAATCTGTATCTTTTATGTATGTTTTGAGAAATTGCAATGAATAAATCTATACTAATCTTAGTTAATTTTTAACACTAATGGATAAATATCTAATCAAAAGAAAGAAAATTAGTGAGTCATCGTCTATGCCGGAAAAGAATGTTGTTGATGTCTGGTTACTTATATTGAAAAAGATGTTTTTACATAGGTTGATAATGAAGTTATCATAGATAGTTTTCAGAAAATGAAAACTCGTAGAGGTCTTCGTTGAAAATGTAAAGGTCATAATATTATGAATATAATATCAATGTTTTTGCCGTTTTCTGATAATTAATATTTATTTATATTTTAATTGGTGCTCCCTTTGTACAAGTTTCTGGCTTCGCCCCTGAGTGTGTCTACTTAAAACACACACCCATGAAATGCCGACATCCAAGAACGTAATAGCACATAGGACTTATATCATACCATCGATGCCTAACTGTGCCTCAATGTGGAAAGTTAGCGTCCCATCATTGGCATAATACTAAAATCAACATATTAGCACATAGGTCTTACACCTTACCATCGATGCCTATTCCGTGCTACAATGGGAGAAACTAGCGTCTCACCATTGAACGTAAAAACTCAAGTGCCTATGGATCCATAGCAAAATAAGGTCTAAAACATTACATGACTCCAAACGAATGAACAAATGCATTCAAAACATGTAATTCTCCAATAAACATAAATCATGACCAAAACTCGACTTTAAGCTATCAAAACTGGACCAATGTCCCCAAGACTTAACAAAATCCATTACCGAGCCATAAGCTCGACTAACTCAAAGGATCAATCGTGAAAAGTCATAAAATGAAATTAAAAGTAGCAACACACACTTTTGTCAATAAATATTTCGAATCCGTGAAAACCCGGAACAAGACGTTGGGTTAGGACAACCCTCTTTTCCAAGGAACTCACACTGTTACATTTCCAAATCGTCCCATAACGTACTATATGCATATTTCCAAAATATACACTAAAAGTGCATTTTTGTATCAAGTAGACTCCATTTATAGAATAAATTATCAAGACATTTTCATTTATGATTTATCTATCAAATTTCCCAAAAATCCCAGATATGGGTGTTTTACAATATTTACAAGGTTAAATACTTCAAAAAGTCAAAACCCACCAAATAACTCAACAATTGATAACTTTCATGTAAAACACATAAGTACTTGGAAAAAATAACGTTTTTGGCATGTACAACGTTTTCACAAATCAACTTGAACTCACCTTGCTAGATTTAGGCTAAATCTAGATTTTCCCCAACTTGAGCTCCTTTGAAGAAACTTGTATCCTCAAGCCAAATCTTCCAAAACCTAGATCCATAAGTTTCCAACCATCAAAAACCATATTCAACCATACCAAATCGTTCCTCGAACATTTCGTCAATAATCTCAACTTATACCCAAAACCCTAATTTCCAAAAATGAAGAGAAGAGAAGATTACCTCAACCACCATATAAATCCACCACCCAAACACTTCTACTGTTACCACAATGAGCTCCAAACTTCATTTTTATCCAAAGAAAGGGAAAGGTTTAGGTGAGGGTTGGGTAAAACCCTAGAAATGTGGAGTGGAGAGGATTGTTGCTTGTGCTAGTCTTGAAACCCTTACAATAAATGTTCTTTGGACAACTTTTGAAGCTCTTAAATGATCCCCATTATTCCTTTGTGCAATAAATGAAGAAGATGAGTGTGAGGGTGAGAAAATCGCCCTTGAGAGCTCCAAAATCGGCTGCCAAACGAGATGGGTGAGGAATGAGGCTGAAAGTTGCAAAGGGGTGAGTTTTAATGTTTTATACATCAGGTGGCCCGTCGCGACTATGCCATGCGACTTTGCCCTCTTGGGCATTGTCGCGGGCAATGTCGCGGTAGGGAACCACCGTACGGTACAAGCATGGCGACTATGCCATGCGACTTTTCCCTTGGGCATTGTCGCGGGCAATTTCGCCTAGCACACCTCCGGCCCCGAAACTTGGTGATTTTTACGGTGCAGCCTAGGTTCAACCTATCGAGAGTTCATATGCACAAAGTCCCCACTTCTCAACATCTAAACAAGCTGAATTGATTAATTTGAGGAGCGTTACGGAAAGATTACTTACTTGAAAATCTGGGGTGTTACAATCCTCCCAACCTTAAAAGAGATTCCGTCCTCGAAATCTAGTTCTCGTACTTCCAACGGTTACCGATCTCAAACCTATTCATGTCCCCTCAGTTTCCAACTAAGATTCAAATTGTCCTTCTTGATCGAACTGCCACGAAAGTCTTTGCATCGATGCTCACACCTAATGTCCCCTTAGGCTCATCACCCTTGCATCCGAGTAACGCTTAACTTACCAAGGCAGCTTATAACCACAAGACTTCGGTTGTCTCCCAACCTTAAATGACCCATACTTCCCCCAGCGGTAGATCCCGGTTTCTGAATCACTCCATGCCTACAGGCTCTGAAACCTTTCTCCGATCAATCCAAGGTTTGTTTACTACTGAAACCAACAATTCCCCCAAATCCAACCGTTCCGCTGTTGAACTGTCACTTCACTCTAACGAGTACTATTAGACTCCAAAACAGACGGTCGTCCCTGACCCATTGGTTCTACAACTCCAAGAATACGCCCAACTTCCAATCATCCAATCGACAATTTCATTTACTATCAAGAAAAGTCATCCCGCTAAATCTACTTATCACAGACTGAACTTCATAAGATTACTACAACCTATACCACCATCCCTTAACATTTGGACTACAATCCTCCAATTACACTGACGATTCTTGGCCTCGAAATCCAAGAGTTGACACCTAGTCATTTCACCAAGACTCGAATCACCGCAGAACTCCATACACGAGTTTCATTCGTCGAGCATACCTGTTGTCAGATTTATGCAACCTTAGAGATTCACTTAAAATAGAACTCAGTGCAAGTATACACCTTGAACTACTATCGTCTCGTAACAAGTAATAATGGTAAAAGTACCAGATATCGATCCACAGGGGAAACTTGTGAAAGCTTTTCAAAAAGTCCAATCTTTAAAAACTGACTTCAGATGGCGAACTCGAAAACAGATTTGAGTGGTTTGTTTGTGAGTTCACAACTTAGAAAAATCAGTAAGAGAAAAGAAGCACAGGGTGCAAGGGTTTGTTAAGACAAAAATAAGTGATCCGGTTAAAAGATGAAATAAACACCTGGATAATCCTATATAAATAGGATTATCACAGTATCAACTATCGGGTCAGATGGCCTCCCAAGAGTACACATAGGCTAGCGTGATATCGATACGATATCAATTATATTAGACCTCGTGAATCCTAGCACAGCACAATGTTACCATTCTACACCGTAAGAGCATAGAATTTGTCAGATACTAAAGCTATTTGTATCCTTCTCTTATTATCTCAGGTTTTGTTATTTATCTTAACTCTGAAAGTTAATGCATTTTCACATACAAAATTAGTTGTCAATTAATTAAGTATGATCTTCAATGAAACAGTAATCACCTGAAACAAATAGTTAGATAACAGTGTTATATAAATACACCTCTTAACTTTCACACCGATTTCGGTCTCAACTTTGCCTTACACCCCAAGCTAAGGCGACTAGCCCATCATCGCTCGGAGTAATCTTTCGAATGGTGTAAGAAATGTAAATAACATTACTAAAAAGTAAATTGCAAAAATGTAAGTGACTGAAAAGTAAATTGCAGAAATGTAAGTGACTGAAAAGTAAATTGCAGAAAAGTAAATGACTGGAAAGTAAATTGCAGAAAAGTAAATGACTGGAAAGTAAATTGCAGAATGTAAGTACTGAAATGAAAAGAGGGAATAAATTGCAGAAATTAAAGTGCGGGAATGTAAATGACAATAAATTAAAGTGCAATAAATTAAAGGACAAGAATATAAATTACAGTAATGTAAAAATTAAAGCCGTAAATGAAATTGAAGTCCTAAAAATGAGGTAACTTGGTCGCCAAGTTATGAAACTTGTCGTGCAAGTTACGTCTCAAAAGTGATTTTTAACCTTGGGAATTATTAGAAAAACGGATTGTTAATTATGAGGGAGCAAATTCTTGGGTTTTTAGAAGGATGGAATCCAAAATATTACCACAAGAATTAATTAACTCCAAACAATTAACCTGAAAGTGAAGTACTTGAAAACAATTTCTCCTTGCCTTAAAACTTTGAAAATACCAGCAACCTCTTCTATAACACCCTAAAATCAGGGTCAATTTAAACCTTTAATTTTTACAAGGTATATCAAATATCATCCAAACTTTTCTATATATAAGCAGAGAATCAATTATGAAGGTTCCTTTATACACCAATCGAATTCTCTAAACAACCTATTAATCTAATTATGTCAACTATAATTAGATTAAAAGGGTCCTCAAAGCAATCCACCCAAAGCCTCCTCGCATCGTCTAAGTTCTCTGCTTATCATCAAAAGTTGAATACCAAAAGCACTCGTCCCACATCTCATTACTCCTCTGAACTCGTACCTGGTAAGAACATTGAGTTTGAACAATTAGGCTTACGCCTAGTGAGAACATCCAATTCAAATTAAAACATTAACAACTTGAAAACTCAAATATTCAAGCATATAAACAAACATGTTCACCACCATTCTTACCGTACGCGTGCTCGTCTCATAATGACGGGAACATACTCGATCCCATGAATATGACTAACATTCAGAAAGTCATATCATCAAATTCGTGAGCCTACTACGAATCATCAAGGATTCTAGTTTATCAATCAAACCTAAAGACTTACAATCAATCGCCATACCTTTTCTTGGAATGAAAGCATAAATAGCATTTATATAATGCCTATCTCTAATCCACCGAAAGTAAGTGAAAACAACACTTACACTTCATCTAATTCACGTTTCCACATCTCAATCACGAATAGCAACTATATTTTGCCTATTCACTATTTCAATATGAATAGCAGTTTTACCTTGCCTATTCAATCATTTCTTATAGCCTCCCGAAATGGGATTAACAATCCGCATTATAGGCTATCGCCTCCCGAAATGGGATTACAATCCACATTATAGGCTATCGCCTCCCGAAATGGGATTACAATCCACATTATAGGCGAACGGGAATTATCCATTAAGAGTCTGGTCTATTCCACGTCTCTCCTCACCTTAGAATCAATGGCCCCAATGGGATCAATAAATCGCGATTCATAAACGGGGCCCCCGATGATTCAAGGTACACTCATTCACTAGAAATTACACCATGTGGCCAATGGCTAGTATTCGGCTCCCATAAGACCGTACCAAGTTGCCCCCGATGACCCGATGCCTATTTCTAGCTACAACATGAGAATAACCGTTCCATTAAAGACAATAAAGATTAACTTGCATGCCTTATGAATCCATTACAATTTTAATGTATATGTATCAAACATATCACATCATATTTCACGACGCTGTCGAGTTTATAAACTCCGAATAACCTATCGTATTCTTAAAAGTCCTCCTTCTAAAATTAAATTTAGAAAAGTATTCCAAAACCTCGATCTATAATAAGATAACAATTTCAATAGAATTTGTATCCTAAAATAAGAATCATAATGGACCCTAAAACTCCACTTTGTTTAATTAACTAATCTCAATTACCAAAACCCAATTTCTACTTTTGTTTTAATTAACAAAACTCAATTACCAAAGCCCAATTGAGATCCAAGTTAATTACCAAAGCCAAGATCCATTTAATTACCAAAGCCCAGATCCAAATTAATTGCCAAAGCCCATCTACCGGTATTTCATTTTAAAAAATGATAAGTCCAATTACCGGATATTACTTAATTTACCGGATCTCATTTAAATTGATACCGGCCCAAGCCCATTTACCGGAAGTCAATTACCGGATCAGTATGGACCAAATCCGGAAGTCAATACCGGATCATCACAACCCGGTTCCGGAAGTGATCCCAATTCCGGATCCCTTTTTCAAAACCAATTCCGGCCCAACCCACTTCCGGTAAAATACCGGATCCACCATAACAAGGCCCAATTCCGGAACTTAAATGTTCCGGATCCATCCATATGCAAACCCAATACCGGAACTTCATAACCAAATCCCATTTTCCGGAAGTCCTAAATTCCGGATCCATTTGTCCAGTTCCGGAACACAATTTATTCCGGAACTAAAATCAGTTCTGGAACCAACCAGTTCCGGACTCCAATACCCTATTCCGGAATTTCTAAAATACCGGGACTCCGATTCTACACATTCGATTATCGTCAAATTAATTCCAATAGCTCGTCCAAAATCCAGTCTAAAGACTAATATCATTTCCATACAGATTTACCAACTCATACAGACAATTATACTATATATCAGATTCAATTTCAACTGCAAATGTTTTAAAGTGAAGAGATGAACTCACCTGATAAAGATGAACCCAGCAATCCCAAATCATCTCCTCTTTGAATCAATCCATCTATGAAAAGATAATTCCACTAAAGTTATCAAACTGAATAAGAGATCTTAGAAGAAGATTTTAGAACCTTACCCCAAGAACCACAGTTCAATTTTCCTCGTCTCCTTCTCTTCTTCTTTCTTTCTCTGCTTCAAACCGACTCCATAATACTGAATTGAGATAATTACTCAATTCAACCTAACCCCATTCTTAAGTAATCTCACTTTCCATAAATTACCAAACCAACCCTCAAGTTCTAATTTTCACATTAACATATAAACTTTGGTCAAAATACCATTTCAACCCTGGAGTTTATATTTACAATTAGTCCCCAAATTAGACTAAATTATAATTCGATCCTATTTATATTAATTAAATATCATGGAATTCGGGGTGTTACAAATCTCCCCAACTTGAAAATGATTTCGTCCCCGAAATCAGAACTAGATATATAGATGAGAATATTTGTTCTCCATCTCTTCTTTAGTTTTCCAAGCCAATTTATCACTTCTATGATGTTTCCATGGTGATACCTTCACCATTTCCCGCTCCCCAACTTGAAAACAACATAAAATTCTATTAATCTCCTTCGATTAATAGTCAAAACTCTACTTGATCAGCATCTATTTCTTGATCGGAATTTAAAACCGAAATTCCCTAGTAAACTTATCTCTAGAACGTGGTTACCAAGAGACAAATCAATCCATAATCAGGTAAAGTCACAACCTCTACTGAAAACTAGCAGATCAATATTGGATCCGACTGTCCACTTTATCTGCTACTTATTACTCGCCTTAGAAAGTTTTATAGAAAACCCAAAAACCCTAGAAGATGAGAGAGGAGGTTCCTAGTAACTTGGAGAGACTTGGATTTAGCTCAAAAGCTTAAGATAACCTAGCAACAACCATTAATGATCATAAGCTTAAGTAGTTGGGAGAATTTATAGGGGAAAGAGGTTGAAATAGGAAACCCTACCTTTCTCTTGAGAGAAAAACGTGACTTGAACCTTCAAAACACCACCAAAATAAGCTAAAACCTGGCTGGCCCCGAATTTATACCCAAACAGCTCGCCGCGATTAGAGATGGCAACGGGGCCGGGGATACCGGGGATCACATTTCCCATCCCCGTCCCTGCTTCCCCCTCCCCATCTCCATCCCCGTCGGGGATCAAAATTCTTTCCCCATCGGGGAACGGGGATCCCCACCGGGGAATCGGGGATTTTTCCCCGTTTACAAAACTTAATTATTCTTTATATAATATCTTTATAAATGTCAATTTCACGATTGAATGATGTATTTTTAAAAACTTTAGTTAACCAACTTTTAAGTTGTTCCGTTTGTAAAAGAGTTTTTCGGAAATAAATATATTAATTAGAATACATAATATATATATATATATTACATCCACGTTATATAACTAAAAGTTTCTCCGAACAATAATACAAATACTATAATATATCTTGAAAGTTTTCTCATAATCGAAGATTGATTATATTGGTGTGTTATATATACTATATATACTCATTGGATTTATCATTTTTATTATGTTATATATACGTATATATATAAACACATACTATATATAAAAACTTATATATATATATATATATATATATATATATATATATATTAAATAATCGGGGTCGGGGTCGGGTTTGAGAGGTATCCCCATCCCCGGTTAACAAATTCGGGGATTCCCCATCCCCGTCCCCATCCCCGGTCAACTCGGGGATTCCCCGGTCAAATCGGGTTCGGGTGTCGGATCCCCGTCGGGGACGGGGTTTTTTGCCATCCCTAGCCGCGATAGTGACAGGCGACTATGCCCTGGGCATAGTCGCGGGGCATTCTAGCCCGCGTCTACTGACCTTCCGTACACTCAATGCGAGAGTGTCACCGCGAGAGTGACCGTGTCACAATCGCGTGGCACAGTCGCTGAACGCTTCCCACTTGCGGTACATGTTGGGCGATAGTGCCCTGGCAAGAGTGACCAGGTCACAATCGCCGGGCACAGTCGCGGTACCTGTACCGAGCTCCTCCTTTGCCCAACTTTTCTCCTTTCGACCCAACTTCGATGCTACGAGTTCAAAAGGGTTCTTTCATACGGAATAAAGCTTGTAGCGCAATGTCCAAAGGAATAAGGGGCTGTTTGTTTACCTCTTAATGGTTCCATTAAGAGGCAACCTCTGAATCGCTAAGTGGTAAATCCTGTTTGGCAAAAAAAAATGGTTGCCTCTTAATGGTTCTAAAACCCTCTGAATGATTTAGCATCCTAGGCCTCCCTTAACCATTCAGCACCCTGATTTCATTCTAAACAATTACCAAACAACCATATTTCATTTTGCACTATATCGTAAAAGCCTCTTAATCATTCGGACCACTTAATCATTCTGCACTAAACCATTCAGCAACTGCCAAACAACCCCTAAGTCTTAATTATTAAGGCTAGAATTTTCAGGGTGTTACATCATTCAGGATGAATAGTACAACATTCAAGGTGAATAATACACGATTCATGAATTTGTGTTTTATTCATCCCGAATGTTGTTTTATTCATCATGAATAGTGAATGAACGTTCACCTTTGTTATTCATACTGAATGTGGACACATGGGGATGTGCATACATATTCATAATGAATAAAAGCAAATTTTTGCTATGAATCGAGAAACAAAAAGAGTGTGCGATGTGCCTACACCTTCACTGTCATTCATTTATTGTTCATCTCGAATAATGTATCATTTAGGATGAATAATACAACATTCATGGTGAATAATACACGATTCATGATGAATAATACATGAATCATGAATTCGTGTATTAATCATCCTGAATGTTGTATTATTCACTATGAATACTTTATTATTCATACTGAATACTGTATTATTCATCATGAATAGTAAATGAGCGTTCACCTTTGTTATTCATACTGAATGTGGACACCCAGGGACGTGCATACATATTCATAATGAATATAACACATATATGACATTTCATGTAAAAAACGGTTAAAATAAAATAAAAAAAACTATATCAAGATGGATGTCATATCAAAGAGCATGAAATTCTCGTTTTTTGATGTAATTTATATAATTAAAATATTATTAATTTTTAAGATAATTTATTTTAAAATTTAAGGGGTTAAAAGATTTAATTATAAAAGAAAATAAAAAGTCAAATAAGGTAGGTGCATATTCAAATTTCCAATTTTGTCTCTAATCACTTCTTAGTTAATCTTATTTTGTTTTAATCATTGATTAGTTTTCCAAATCTTGATCAATGATTGTGACTTGTCCTCATGTGCACAATTGAAAATGAGTTTTCATTTGAACCCCACCCCTATATATATATATATATATAGAGAGAGAGAGAGAGAGGGGAAGGTTCAAACGAGGAGCGTACCTATTTACGAGAACGCGAGGAGCGCCTGCCATGTACTGGATCACATGTGATCCACAACTGCGAAAAATTCGGATAGCGGGCGACCTGGGCCGCGACCTGGTTCGCGAGTCGGCCAAGTCGCCCGGATCACATGTGATTTTAGTTGTGAATCACATGTGATCCACTACATGGGTGCAAGCCCCCCCCCCCCCCCCCCCCCCCCCCCCCGATCAGTTGTGAATCGCATGTGATTAACAGTAGTGAATCACATGTGATTCAGTACATGGGCGGTGCTCCTCGCGTTTTCTTAAATTGGTACGATCCTCGTTTGAACCCGCCTCTATATATATATATATATATATATATATATAGAGAGAGAGAGAGAGAGAGAGAGAGAGAGATGGAGCTTCAAATGTAAACTTTTTTCGTGTAAACCGTGTAAACTTTCGATTTCATAGGTTTTTTTGATGAATTTTTTTTATGAAATTGTTTATTTTGATGAAATTGTTTTATATCATTCATTTCTTAATGAAATGTTTTTGCAAAATTTGTAGTTTCATAGGTGAAAACGAAAAATTTATGAAACAGTTCATAAAAATGAAAAAAACCTATGAAACTACAAATTTCATAAAAAAAATCGTCAAGAAATGAATGATATGAAACAATTTCATCAAAATAAACAATTCCATAAAAAAAATTCATCAAAAAAACATATGAAACTACAAAGTTTACACAGTTTACACGAAAAAAAAAATTTACATTTGAAAGAGACTCTGTATATATATATATATATTCTAAACGATAAAGTACTATTTCTTGTCAAATTTATCATTTTTCATCTCGTGAAACGGTATACCATCTGTTTCAAAATAAGTTTTTATATTACTATTTTTGTTTGTTCCAAATAAGCGTTTTCTAAAGTATGTTCAGTTTCCATTCTACATTTAATTATAAGATAGAGAAATAAAGTATAATATGTCATTTTGTTAATCAATAATCATATATATCCAAAACTGTGTATGTTTTTCATTGTAGAGTATTTTTTTCTCATTTTTCATCTTTATGTTACTTTTAACTAGTGTCGGGCCCGTGCGTTGCACGGTGGCGATAATTTATTTTTATAGATAATGAGTTGAATTAAAATAAAACGTAATTCATCAATATATATGTATATATAAAAAATAAACCAAATCGTCATCATTGATTACTATTTTATTTTGCACTATAATATTTACCTTTTAGTTGGTTTTGATTCCAACCATGGTTATAGATAACCATTCATCCCTCTTTTTTAGACCCATCATTTTTCTTCCAAATTATCATATTACTGCTAATGTGGGATAATTAAACATAACCTTATTTCAAGATTGAGGAACACTCAAACCTCATTGTTTGAAGTCATCATCTTTTTATTTCTCTTTTAAATTTGTGCCACACTTTTTACTATTTGGTTGATTTTGATTCCTACCATGTTTATAAATTTCAAAACCCTTCATTCCTCCATTTTATATTCATCATCTTCTTCCAAACTATCATATTCCCACTAGCGTGGGATGATAAAAATCAACCTTATTTCTAGATTTGAGGGATACTCAAATCTCATGTTGTGAAATCATCATCATTGGTTTTCCTCTAATCTCGCACTCTGATTTTTACTATTTAGTTGTATTTTATTTCAACCAAAGTTATAGATTTCACAACCTTTCATCCATCTTTTTATACCCATAATTTTCTTCCAAACTATCATATTACCACCAATTTGAGATGATGAAACTTAACCTTATTTTAAGATTTGAGGATTACTCAAACCTCATGGTCCCAAGTAATCATCATTGGTTTTTCTTTAATTTTTTACTATTATTTTTACTATTTGGTTGGTTTTGATTACAACCATGGTTATCGATTTCAAGCCAATCATCCCCCTTTTAATACCTATCATCTTTTTTCAAACTAATATATCACCACCAATGTGGGATGACGAAACTAAATCTTATTTCAAAATTTAAGCAATACTCAAACCTAATGGTCCAATGTCATCATCCTTGGTTTCTCTTTTAATTTTGCCTAATAAATTTTACCATCTGGTTAGTTTTGATCCAACCAAAGTTATATATATTGATGTTGATACTGAATGGTATTGATATATTGATTAACTGGATATTGTAAAATGAGTCAACTTTATTTGTTCTATAAATAGAGATTTTTTTTGCCAAAAAATGGTAGGCTAAATCGAGTCAACCGTAAGAGTTGACACAAAAACATTCATCCCTCATCACTTATACCCACTTCATACTTTAAAACTTGCATCTTCATACCAATGTCGGATGATGCAAAAGTAAGGTAAGCTAAATTGAGCTGACCACATTAACACGAAAACATGCATCTTCTTTTTCTTATAGTCATTCCTACATCAAAACTTTTAACTTTCACCAATATGGGATGATGGAACTCAACCACACAAAAACATACATCCCTCCTTTTTTTTATACTCATCTCATACTTTAAACTTGCATCTTCTCACCAATGTGGGATGATACAAAAATAGAGTAAGCTAAATTAAGTCAACCACATAAATTGACACAAAAGCATCCATCCCTCATTTCTTATAGTCACTTCCTACTTGAAAATTAAGTCAACCCATGAGTTTTCACAAAGACTTTCTCTCCTCCTAACAAATAACCACATCATTCTTTCATTCTATCATCTCCTAACCAATGTGGGATAACCAAAATGCACCAAATTGCAAGACTTGATGAATACTCAAATGTCATTGTGTCACCTCATTCTTGGTGGTTTTTGTTTTAATATATATATATTGATTATATAAATAAAAGGGATAGTGAAAAACAACCAACCCAAAACTTGAGATGGTTAGCCAAAATTAGCCAACCACATGAGCACATATAGAGGGTCAACTAAAATAAGCTAACCCATGAGTTTTCACAAAGACTTTCTCTCCTCCTAATAAATAACCACATCATTCTTTCATTCTATCATCTCCTAACCAATGTGGGATAACCAAAATGCACCAAATTGCAAGATTTGATGAATACTCAAATGTCATTGTGCCACCTCATTCTTGGTGGTTTTTGTTTTAATATATATATTGATGATTTAAAACCGTCTATTTTAGATTATATTTGTTTAACTGCTATTCAAATTTCATCTAGATCCCTTTGATTTAAAACTTATGAGTTCATATCATTTTCTTCTAATAATGTAGAATCAAAAATCATAATCTTAAAAAAAAAATACATTCGAACTCCAATAAATTCACTGCTTTAGGAATTTTGACATTGATTATATTATTAAAATACATATAATAGAATATTATTTGTCCCGGAGGTTTTCTCCAAAATCTCTATTTTCTCTTCCATTTGGGAGAATGTGTCGGTGATGCTCTATTAGTATAGTTGCATGTGACGTGTAGCTCAATTGACAAAAGATGTGAGGTAATTTTGCACAAATACAAGACATGTCCCGAGTTTAATCTCCCCTCGCCACTCGGGCGACTAGCCTCAACCGTTAAACGAGCCAAAAAATGTCCCCTCACATTGGTGTTCATGGAGACGGATTCCATGTGAGACCGTTTGAGGTTGTCAGTAATCAGCTCTTTGAAGAATCGGTTGAAAATGTTCTAGAATTGACCAATACATACATCATTCATTCTCCTTGCTTTAACCATCATCCCGGAAATTTGTATCTTTTCCCGTATTCTTTTGTTTTGCATATCTTGGAAAAAAGAGACAACGTACACAAAACTAGTGTAGGATATAGGACACCCTCTAAAATGGCCCCACCCCACCGGTCCCCTCAGGGAAGAAAATCATGGCATACCAGAGAGGGGACAAGTAAATGGTATCCAAATTCGAACTCAAGGACCTTACAGCTTACTCATAGATTCTCACTTCCTTGACACTAGGACAATTCGGTAGAGAAAACAAAACCAATGCATATATATATATATATACACGCATATATGTATGCATATCGACTCGACATCATGGAGCCTTTTGTTTACGCATAACACGGACTCAACTCCAAACGTTTTCCAGCTTCGCACGTTCGACCATCTTTAGAACTTGGAAAGACTTGGTCAATCCTATCCCGAAGTAGGATTTTTCGTGACTTGTAGGTTATCACAAGAACGTCCCAACCATTTAGGAAACCGTAACAACTACAAACTTTAATCGGGATATACCAAGAGTACTATTAAGGTCATCTTTGCAATCATAAGCTAACTTATTTTTTTAAGCTTATAAAAAATCTTGTTCGGATTACCATAAACCATCTCCAAGACTTCTTCAAAAATGGAGAAAAGTAAGGGACTGTTTGGTTCAGGTCGGGAATGAAAATGGGAACCCCCAGTTTAACCTGGAATTTCTGATTCTAGGGAATGAACCTATTATACTATATCTAGTCAAACTGTTTCTTTTATTATCATTCCCATTGATTACTGTTTAATCCCTCTAACCAAACACCCCCTAAAAATTTGGAGTTCTTTTTTTTTTGTTCCGACAACAATTTCTCCAAAACTTCTTTAGTATATCTAACTGCTTTTATCAAACATGACCAGCTAACAGCTAGCTTATCAACCAACATAACATTTTTTCATGCACATCTAAAATCCCAAAATTGCAATGAAGATTTAACATTTAGAAGAGTATGTTGCAGGAAAAAACCTTTTTTGGAGAGAATAATTGTACTTTAAAATCACACAACAAAAGGCACACTTGCAGTAAAAAAGGAAAAAAAAAAAAAAAGAGTTGATAAAAGGGAGTATGAAACAGACCAACCTCAACATTCAGCTATTTACTTCTTCAACTTGAAGAACAAGATCAAGATGATGGCAACAATAAGTACCGCAACCATCGACCCGATTATCCACTTGTTTCGACCCATTCTTCTCGAGATGTTAGTCATAATCTTTTTACTCTTGCCTATGTTGTCATCAACTCCATGAATCTGAAAGATGCAAATCAACATGATAACCAACTTTTAAAAACAACAAACCTCACAACAACAAAAATCGGCTTCAAATAGGACGCCAAATATGTCTAAATGTGTTAATAGACTGCGTTATATGACTTATGTTTATAGGCCCAAACAATTGTGTGTTGTGACTGTTGTCCTGTATAAATGTGTTAATAAGTAGATAGTTTTTTAGGACCTGTTTGAAATAAAGTGTCTTTAATAGCTTTTTATAGGACACTTGTTTTTATAAATCATTTTTTTCAAATAATGTCATAAAAAAACTAATAGGACGTTCTATTTATGGGGATCCGGGGATCCTTAGCTAGAGTAGATCAGAGGTAGGGAACCGGAGAGGTAGCGGGTGGGACATAGGGTGGTAGGTTAAGTGTGTAGTTTCCTTAAGTTGGTTATGTTTTTCTTGTACCTGCCTTAGGTGGGATATACCGGGTTCGTTTGTTCTGGTTTACTTTGGTTTATAGCAAAAGTGTCCTTGAAAACTTGTTTCGACGCCCAAAATGTCTTATCAACTTTTTGTAACACTTTTATATAGGACGCACCTATAAACTTAAGTCCCTATAAAGCCTTAGAACATTTAGGGGCCGTTTACCCAAGCGCTTACCAGGTAAGAGTCAACACTTTACACTTAACTTACTGGGTAAGATTTTAGTCCATTAAAACGGCAGCGTATGCAACATTTTTATCCGGTAAGCGTTTACCGGGTAAGAGTTGACATTGATAAAAAGTTATACCGTTCCATGGGCATGCAAGAGAGACTGTCGCTGTTGGTGAAGATCTTGAAGAAGTGAAACCCCGAGTTCTTCAGTCTCCAGCATGGTCCTTCTACTGTCCCTAACTTTGTCGCTGGACTTGTTCAATCTTTCAGTTGACATTAATAATCTTCCTCTTTGATCTGCTGAAACCTGTCATATTCACCATTTTTTGGTGATAAATAAAAAGAATATAATCTCAATATCTAATAATTCCAAAGCTTTGACAGTTAAAGATCAATGCAACATTTGACGACGTGGATACAGCAAAGTGGGCAATAAACATGACATCGACATCGTCAAATGTTACAAAATCATGGAGTTAATTGGAAATTTGGAAACTTTATAACATTAAATAAGAAATTTCGAACTTTGTTACATTGATCGAGAAAAAGTTATTTGTTACAATTAATAAGATTAGTTATCATACCGCAGCTGCATCTGCCATTCCTGATTCCAATAATTCATCTCGGGCGGCCTGATTTAAGTTGGTTGATGCAATTCGTTTAACTTCACTCTTCAAATTATTGAGATCAGATTTGTATTCTCTTAATTTTGCAAGGAGCACAGCCTTCACATTTGGTGGCAAGCTTCTTGCCTCAATGTCCATTTTCCGTATCTGAATTAACAAGCCATTATTTGCATTAAACCACAAAATGTTCACGAGACAAACTATGTAACAACAGTACGGACAAATATAATACCAGAGATTCAGCTTCATCAATTCCAGCTTTTACTTCAGATATTTTCTGCTTCTTTTGCTCTGAAAGGAATATCGGAATGCATCCTCACCATCAAAACAATAGAATGATAATGTTCAAATGCAAAGCATTTAAGAAACAAAAAAAAGATCCTTCTAGAGAAAAATTTCAAGCCTGATATTTAGATTGGTTAAAGCCATAGTGGTTCTGCTATCAGTCATTCAAAGAATCTATTTTAGAAGGGTAGCTAGGGTTTTAATTTCATATTAACGTCCTCCTGCCGAACAAAGGTCGCAGCTTCTTTAGTCGAATATTTTATAAAACCGAAAGAACTGATACATAGTGAGAAGATACGAACCAACTAACTAGAAAGACGTGCAAATTTGTACCACCCCATCCCACATGGATGGAAAATGAGATTTGTGAGCTCCTTATAAGTCTCAAGTAGTGGGCTACCGATAACTTCCGCCATGGTTTTAAGTTAATTCAAAGTTATTGGGCCAGCTTGCTGCTTGCCTGCTTTGATGGCGTTACAAAATTGAAGCAAGAGATCCAACAACCAATAACTGACGCACGACAAAGACCACATCCTAATCTGACCAAGACCTAAAACAAAGGATAAACTGATAAAAAAAATTTGAAAATTTTGAAATTGTACAAACTGAGCTAAAACCCTTAGGCTAAGCTGTTCCTCACTTCCTTGAAAACCTCCACTGATCAGCATCATTGTAAACCATGTCAGGTTGTTAGTGGAAAGAGAAACTATTTATGCCTCTAAATGTGAGTCTTATCTCCTTCTACATGCATTATAAGTCATAATTTTGCGTAGCAGTGTAAACATTGTCATGGAACTCATTGTAATAAAATTACCAATTCACATTTCACACTATGATTTTCTGAGCTTTATCGGAAATTTGGTTTCAAGTCTTATATGACAAGTATCTAAGTTGAAGAACAAACACACTTCCTTGCAGAAACACTAAACTTTAACGATACAAGTTCGTTTTTGGTTTCATCTTTAGTTGCTCGAACAATTAATATCATAATTCATAGCTTCATGCTGTGATGCAATATGCTCAAACATCATAAGAAATATTGCCTAGGACAGTCAACTCCTCCAAGTATAGTTACTTCAGGTGGTAGTGAGTTTTAGGCTCTTGAGATGATTCCCGACTTTGGAAGCTAACTACATGTTGGAACACGTTATATCCCACAAATTTAAGTAAGAAATTGAACATATATATATATCGGTTATGTTTAATAAATGAAGCCAAAATAACTCAATGGATCTTAGTGGAAGGACATCAATACCATCCCAACTAAACTAAAACATAGCTCCCTTGGTTGCTCCTAGATGACTACCATAAAGATTAAGCATTGGGTCTGTGGCATTTGCCCTGAGAACAGTCTTCCTTTTGTCTCACTTTTCAGGCAGTCTCATCCGTGTACAAATTAGGAATTCCTCTTCCAACATTAGCTGGCAGGAGAAATATAGCCTAAAGGTATTTATCTTGAGCAACTGTTTATCCATTATACACCCTGGAATTTTGCAGAAACATGCTAGCATTTATGTCTTCACCTCCAAGCCCAAGAAGACAATATATAGCACTTATAAGGAACAATCAAGCAGGTTTCTTCAACAATTCCGAGTTAAGAAGAAAGTAGACACTTAACTAATTGGAGAATCAGATGGCATAAGTAATATTAATGAAAGGCATGATGAAGGTTCTAGTATCGTTCCAAGTGCTTCAGAATTTCCTTACACCATGGCATCATCACATCAATAATAACGATAAGATACACGGTTACGAAAGACGGTGAATCGTATTAGGGTTTTGGCTTACCTCCATCGAGTAAACTAGCTGATGTACACTTCTTTGACAAACTCGCCGAAAGCTCGCAGTATTTGCGTTCGTAACCTTCAAACGTTTCACTCATCTTGCCGGCAATAACTCTTGGATCAGAACTACAACGAAACCACAAATTGATCGCACCGATTGAAAAAGAGCAGAGAAATTAAAACTAAAACTAAAATCCAATATCAATTTTCATCTGTCAACAGTTGTATACCGATAGATTTCCTGAAAGACATATCTACTAATTTATAATTCGAGATACGTGAAGAAGACGAACCTGAAAATGATCGGAAGATGTCCGTTGGTCGGCAAATTGGGGAGACTCCAGCGGTGGATCCGATGTGGCAATCTAGTAGGATGATTACCGATGGTTGTTTTTGAAGTCTTGTTATAAATTGAAGAGTAAACTACAATTTTGGTCCCTGATGTATACCAAATCACCGAAAGTGGTCCCATATCTTCAATAAGTGCAAGAATAGTCTCTGGTCTCTTTATTTTGCTCTGAAAGTGGTCCAAAGCTCTAACGCCGTCTAACAAATGGCCGTTTAAGGCCTCATGTGCTTCTCACGTGATGGGCAATTTGGTCATTTCACTATTTCCCTCTCATTTAAACCAACGGCTTTACTTTCTTCTTTGGTCTTCTTCTTCGATTTCCTTCTTCGATTTCTTTTTGCCTTTATCTCCTCCACAGTATTGACAATGGTGGTTTGTGATTGTAGTGTACCAGCGATGATAAAGACTTCATGGACAACTAAAAACCCTGGTCGTAGGTTTTATGGGTGCGCACGGAAGTCTGCCAAATGCGATTTCTTTGCTTGGTACGATCAACAGTTGTGTCAACGAGCTATGGAGGTAATCCATGGTTTGCTAAGATCAAAGAATAGTGTTGAAGCTTCCCTCAGCGCAAAAGAAAAGGAAATCAAGATTTTGAAGCTTTTATTGGTTCTCAGTTGGGTTTTCTTTATTTTTGTACTTTTTTAGTTGACCTAATCCAATGTAGGTGGTTGTAATGGTTGTAAGCCTTGTAATGGTTGTAATGCTTGTAATGGTTCAAAAGTTTCAATGAAAACTTATTTCTTTCATAGACCCTGTTGTTTTCTTGAATGTTTGCATCTCATTAAAGACAACACACAGAATATACATTCATACAAGTTACCCTGTTTCATTGCCCATTTAAAACCAAATACATCACCAAAACACAGAATATGCATTCATACAAGTTATGCCTAATATAATACCAAAATACATTCATTTTCTGTTAATTTACCAAACACACAGAAAATGTTTACCTAACCAAAGCTACTGTTTCATCCAACTTACCAAACACAGTACCAAAATACATACATTACCAAAATACATTACCACTTCACATCTATCCACCTTTGCATGTCCTTGAGTTATGCCCTTCCTTCCTGCACTTTGCACAAGTCACAGTCCTCTCATTCCTGCTTAATTTGGTTGCTTTCCCATCTCTAGTGCTCTCTTCATGTTGACCCCTCTTTCTTTTCTTCTTGGGCCTCCCAATTTGTTTATGATAGCTTGGTGCAGTAAGTGTTGTTGGGCAATCACACTTGTCCCAATATGCTTTGCCATTGATGGGTTCAATCTTGAATCTGTACATGTCTTTCCAAGTGTCAAGCCAAAGACTTTCATCAACCCATTTCTCAGGCAAATCAACATTTGCTCCATTCAAATCCATGTTCCAATTAGTTGCTACAACATGCTTACAAGGGATGCCAGTCAGTTCCCACCTCCTACATGTACAAGTCTTTGCCCTCACATCAACTACCACTTGATCATTCCAAGGACCACAAACCTCATACCTGTCTCCACCATTCCAATATACTTTGTATTTAGTTGCTTCACTCTTGTTCTTTTCCAGTGCTTTGCTTGTTGTTGGAGTGAATGGTCCTTGAGTCTTATCAATGACTTTCAACACATGCACTATCCTCTTCATTAAGTAATGCCTAATATACTCCAAACATGAAATTATTGGCTTATCCCTACCCTCAATAAGCTGCCTGTTGAAGACTTCACACATATTGTTGAGAAGTACATCAGAATGACACCTACCTGAATTGCACAAAATAATATTGAAAGTTAAAGTAACCTGTGAAATGAGACAGTTTGTTGAGGTAACTAAAGGTAACACAGACTGAGTGAAAGTAAGTTCAACTAACCTGTGAAATGGGACCTAGACCATGATTGAGGTGAGATGAGCTTCAACCAATCATAACAAGCTTGATTGAACATTCTAAGTTGTTCCATTGCATGTTCAAATTGGGGAACAGTTGTTGCAGTTGCACATTGCCAAAGATGGTCCTTGTATGCTTTCCCCTTTCAAGTAAGCTTCATGTTGTCATGTATATGTCTAAGGCAGAATCTATGTTCTGCACATGGAAAAACCTTTGCAATGGCTGGAAGTAGTCCCTGTCATAAACATCAATTAGTATACACATCAATTGGAAAACTAACCTTTTGTCTATTTGTTATGAATGTGAAGTTTGATCTTGTACACAGATTAAGATCCTCTCCAAGATACTCTAAGAACCAGGTCCATGATGCCATTGTCTCAGCTTCTACAATCCCATATGCTAGTGGGTATATGCCATCGTTTGAGTCAATACCCACAGCTGTCAACACCTGTCCTCGAAAAGGACCCTTCAAAAAAGTACCATCAAGACCTAATATCTCTCTCTTCCCAGCCTTAAACCCCTGTTTCAATGGCCCCAAACAAACATAGATCCGTCTGAACTTCCTTGTACTCACACTTGGGAACGGTTCATCCTCAACATCTAACTTGACAGTAGTTCCTGGATTACATCTTTTCAACTCTTGTATGTAATCTCTAAGATTACTGAACTGTGCTTCAAAATCTCCCCAAATCTTCTGAGATGCCATGGTTTTTGCCCTCATTGCTTTCGTCAGTGACACAGTAATCTCATACTTCTGCTGCAACTGTGTTTGAAGAGCCTGTATTGGAATGGTGGGATTAGAAACTATGTTCTCTGTAATCTTCTTAGAGAGAAAACTTGTTGTGGCCAGAGAGATGTCCCTGCATTGGAGGCAGTTGTGTGTGGGAACATAGGTTTTCACTGTCCAAGTCTGTATGTCTCCATCTGTTGAGATGAGCAAAGCCCATTGACATCTTGGACCACTGCCCTTTGTAATCTTTGGTTTTCTTCCTTTAAGTGTCCCACTTGGCCCACCAGGCCCACTTGGCCCACCAAAATCGTTAAACTGTGGTAACACTCCCCTGCATATGGCCCTCACCCTTATGAGATCATTTTTCAATATCTTAGTCTTCTATCCTATTATCATCATCAACATAATCCTCATCTACACTATCATCATCTCCTTCACTATCAGCTTGTATGCCACTGCACTCCACATGTATGCCACTGCCCATATCAGGTTGCATGTCACTGCCCTTTGCCATCTCAGGTTGTGACAAACAATCCATGACAAAATATGGATCAAATTCATCAAATACTTCAAATGGATCAACCCCCTTTCCCTTGTCAATTGCATCTCCCTTCTCAACCCCCTTTCCCTTATCAATTGCATCTCCCTTCTCAACCCCCTTTCCCTTGTCAATTCCATTCACCTCAGGTTCATTAAACAATAAGTTAAGGTCAAATGGCATATCCAAATCATTCCCTTGTTCATACAACATGTCACTCACATCAAGTGGCCTATCCATATCAACCTGTTTATTTAAGTCAAAGCCTCTGTTTTTATCCACAACTCTCTCTTTATCTATATTAGATGCCTCACCTTTATTGTCAATCCACTCAAGAAACAGTTTTTTCTTGCATGTCTTCTTAACAAGTTTTTTCTTTGATACATATTGATTTCCAGGTTCATCAAGTTCCTTTATCTCCATTTTTCTAGCATGTGGTGGTGAGTTGTATGTATCAACTAGTGTTTTCTAATGCTCTATAAATACATCTACAAATTTTACCTTAGGAACAAATTTCATAAGCCTCAGCACATAACTATCATTCCCTAAGGCTTCTAACCCAAAATCCATGTCACTTCCTGGAGTCAAGAAATGGTAATACATTTTCTCATCTGCTTGGTACCCTAACTCTAACATCATAGCATCAATCTCAGGGACTGATAACAAATCAGTGTCAATCAAGTCCACAAATGAAGTCTTACCATGGATGTATCTTCTACCAGGGGACTTTGTGAAAACACCTCCATGGTTTATCCTCATTGTTATTAGAGTAGGATAGTGATATGTAGAAGGAACAAAAATCGATCAGAAAGTAGTTTACAACTTAAATGTTTGACTTAAATAAACAGGTCGATCATTAACATAGGTAAAAAACTCAAAGGAAGGATTTTATGAAAAACAGAGACATACCATAAACCAGTTCGGGATAAAGGTCATCCCCTTGCTCCTTTCTGATCACCCACGTATGAGAAGACATGGAAGTAACGTTGCATTAACAAGATGAAGCTCAGATTGAAGCTCAGATTGAAGGTCAGATTGAAGCTTAGTGTGTGTTAATGGAGATATGTGTTAAGGACCAAAATGGAGGGTTTCTTGAAACAGGTATAGGTAAACGAAAGGGCGTTTAAATGAGAGGGAAATAGTGAAATGACCAAATTGCCTATCACGTGAGAAGCACATGAGGCCTTAAACGACCATTTGTTAGACGGCGTTAGAGCTTTGGACCACTTTCAGAGCAAAATAAGGAGACCAGGGACTATTCTTGCACTTATTGAAGATATGGGACCACTTTCGGTGATTTTGGTATACACCAGGGACCAAAATTATAGTTTACTCTAAATTGAAATTGAAGGATATGATATAATAACAACACGGTGACGGTATGCTCCGTCAATCCCACTCTTGTTGGTTCAATATTTGTTTATATATTAACACGGCCCGGTCTTTTTGGGTTTGGGCTCAGCCCATCCAAGCCCGAGCAAAAAGAGGTCCAAAATTCTTTGGGTCAGGACTCAGGACCATGCTCTAGGGTTGAAAAACTATTCGATCAGGTTTTTAAGCTCGTGTTCATCTGGGTCGGACTTGTTCCTAAAAATTTGGTGTGAACGAGCTTTGAGGTCTAGCTAAGATCGGGCTTCGGACTCACAGGACCCAGATTTTCGGGCCACACTTCAGACTCGGGCCTTTTTGTTCATTTCTAACCTTTGTATTTAGGCCCGCCTATTTAGAGCATCTCAAATGCAAGGTTTTTATAAGCAAAAAGTGATGTGACTTGTAGGAACTATCATTGTGGAAAGTTCTTATAAGAACCTCATTCTCTTAACCACAAGGGTTGTGGCGTATACTGGTTAAGACCCTGGGGATGTGGTGGAATATCTCATCTGCCCAGGATTTGAATCTATGCGTACACAACAGAAAAGAAAAAAACATATCGAAATTGTTTAATAAAAATATCTAATTATTGTTCGTTCAAATATTTAAACCATCAAAATAGAAAACCCAAAAGACATATTGTAAACTAATAGAGAAGTTTGGTTACCAAAAAATGGGTATGCCAAAATGCCAATACAACTTGTGTGTGACCGACTCTATATATCATCCCTTTGATGGGCCAAAAGGGCAACAAATCTCAAAGTCAAACAAATCTCAAAATCAAGAAACAATGGTTCATATCTGGGACCAACAATTATCCAATCTACTAAAAGTATACAGATTAAAACTCATTTCTGCCCATCAAAACTTTAATCAAACCAACCACAAACTCAACCAATTTTAAATCTCATGGAACCAGTAGGTTAACCCCAGGAACTGGGCTCGCACCCACGGTCTCCGGTTCCTCATCCGGAAACACCTCCGACTGCAACGACGGTGCCACGGTTTTCACGTGTACCCACGTCTCCTGCCATAGCCCGTCGGAACCTGCGGCATTGGTCCGTGAAAGAATCCCAGTCGATTTCATGACGAGCAGCGTGTTCTTGAGGAGTTCTGGGACTAATTCGTGAATCTTTTCACTTCGTTTCCCTCGGAATTTGACCTTTTCGTATTGATCCATACAAGTTAGAACCGCGACCCATGTTTTTCTGAACGATATCAACCGCGAAAGGCTCGGCAAAGAATGTAGGAACGATTTTGACACGAGCTTTAGGGATAAAACGAGGGTTGTTTCCATGTTTCGGTACTCTTTGGCGGACTTTTCTCGCGCGATTTCTAACAAATCGTTGACTAACGGAAAGATTACTGAATCGAAACATTGGACCCACATCTCGTCTTGAAGATGAATCCCGTCTAAACCCGTTAAGCACCGCTGAAGCATTAAGATCGCGTGGTTCCGGATCTCTTCTCGCGGGTCGATACATACTTTCCTTACAGCTTGAACTAACCTGAGCCACATCTCTCCGATATCTTGATAAAGCCGTATGGCGGCTTCGGCTTCTTCCCCCATAGCTTCGCGAGTCTCGCGTGACCACCGAACCAGGCAAACCGCGGAGCCCACCATCAAATCTAGAGATTTCAGCGAGCGGGCCACGTCTCCGACCCGCGACTCGGCGAACTGGCGGGCGGCATTCACGCAGAGCACGAAGTTTGCTGGTAGCAAGTGGGCCCCGTCAAGCATGATGAATTCCAACGTCTCGAATCCGGGGTCGGAAGCTTCCGGATGTCGAGCCGTGATGGAGAGGAGCGAAGTGATTGTTCGCCAGCCCATGTGCGATTTGATCTGGCCCACGTTTGCTTTTACGAGCCGCATAACTTCTTGCGTGATGTGTTCACAGTACGCATCCGCCACCCGAGCATCGAGTTTTAAAATAAGTTGAAGGGATTTAAGAAGCTCGTCGGTTAAGTCTTCTTTATAAGGAAGAAGCCGTCGACAAATTCGAATGAGCCCGAAAACCGCCTTCTCGACTAAAGTACTCGGCATCACGGCTGACTGAACGATATTGGCTATGTACTCATAAACGCCTTGCCATAAAAGCATAATCCGATCGCGGTTATTTAACGCAACCGTAATAAGCAACTCGAGACAAAATATAGCAGCATCTTCATCTTCAATCGAACTATTATTTCCCTTTTGGGATAGTCCCGCGGCTAATATCAAGGCTCGGGCTAGATTCGAAAGAGACTCGGATTGAAGAAACTTACTTTCCGTGAAGACATTATCGATATGGCAATCTTTAACGGTTTCCGTGGCCCGATTGCGAGCTTCAACCTGTTCTTCCGACGGTTGTGGAGCGGGCTTTTCCGTATCGTAATATAAAAACTCACTGAACCGGCCCATTAATCCAGATGATTTCCGGGCCGGAGCCAAAACGGGTTTCGTGTATTCGGGTGGTGAGACCAGAGGCGATTTCCCCGAGTCAGCCTCGGAAACGGGCTCCAAATCGTCGGCTGCGTCACTAGCGAGCCGAGCAGGCAAAAGGCCCAATTTGTGCAAGCTCAAAATGCAATCGAGAATGTTTCTCCAACCCGAGCGAAGATAATCGCCATACGTATTCGCTATCGTAAAAACCGCTACGGTTGCCTTTCGGGCTTTCGTATCGTCACCAAAAGCAAGAACGGATTCTTCTATCGACATTGGAAGCAAGAGCGTCGTAAACTTAGATAACGAAACAAGCAACCCGTCTAGCACATCGTCAAGATGATAACAACCCGCGATCTTAGCGACATCTAGGAATCCATCGATACATGTTTGCAACACGTCTTCTTGCTCTACAAGATCCAAAACCACCGAGAGAGCGGCAACGGTGGGGCCCGATAAAATAGCAAACATTTCATTGTTGATACGTTCTCCGGTGCTACAGATGATAAACGGAGCGGTTTGTCGGGATTTGTGAATTAAACCGACCCAGTTATCGTGGGTCATGACCGGAAACCCGACACCGAGTTCCGGAGTCATTCGGATCTCGTTCTCGCAAATCGAGTGGTAAAGCTCGGATATATACTCCCGTGGAAGATCGTTGCCGCCGTTTATCCGCCGGTTGTTACGGATAAAATCTTCTTCAGTCATCTTCTTCTTCACCTGTGCATTGTGCTGATCGGTATTAAGCATTATTAAAGAATACGATAATAACAGTGCGGCATCTTTGTTGGCCAAAATATGTGGCGATTGCTCGTAATATCGTTCAGCAAACGCCTCCACAACTCGTTGTATCTTCTGCGATTCTCCAGGCAATCTAAACGTTTCCAAGAAAACCCGCAACGCTATATCCAGATTCATATCTTGAAAATCGAAAGTTCTCGCGAATTCTTGTAGCACATCGACACAAAACTGATCGTGATTTCCGAGATAATCTCCGATAAGATTCTTGTCTAACCCGATCGTGTAGCGTAAAAAACACGCTACACTTATGGGATCGAGCGATTCAGGCAACAAATACATTCCTTGAAGAAATTGCAGACCTTTTTTCGGGTCCCGGTTGAAATGATCAGCCCCGATCATTAATTTCTTCTTAATATGCTTCATTTTACGAATAAATGGGACCCAATAATCAGAATTCTCGTAATTTTCGCACTTCACCTTCCAGAACGACTCATGATCTTCGATGGTTGATGCGTCGGGTTCTAGAAACGGCGCTTCATCGCCGATCTTTTCAGCCATTCCGTTAATCATAGCGATCAATCCTTCGAGAGCAAGAACGTGGATTGCAGAAAGCGGGCTATTAACCGGAAACGCGCTTTTCGATAACAAATTAGCAAGATCTTCAAACACGTTGCTGCAAGAAATATCGCAATCGTAATTCGCGTACATTTCGTGAATGAAAGTCGGCTGCCTGCAAAGATCAACTAGGGTTTCCATAGCAACTTCCTGTTGTTGATACGAAGCTCCATGCTTATTGAGTGCAATCTTCATAAGAACCGAAGAGAAAAACGCTTCGAGCTGCAGCTTGAGCTTTACGCGCATAAGATGATAAAGATTCAAAACGATGCTACAAACGGTTGAAAGAATCAGTGGACTTGGAGATAATCCGAACTGGATTAAGCTATGGAAAAGATCGTTTTGGACCAACGCCAATATCTCGGGATGATGGCTGAGAGCGGCCCCACCTAACTCAATTGCGGAGTTGATCAACCCCAAGGCAAATAAAGGAACATCTTCATCGTATGATAGTGAGTTGGATCGTGGGCCCACTCCAACGTGCTCGACTGCATTCAAGAGAGAACAAAGAAAGTTGAAGATTTCCACCATTGACGGAACACCATAAGTGTCCGTCACAAGATGGTTTTTAGTCTCTCCGATCTCGCCAATACTTTCGTCCATCTTAACTTCGGGCATTTCGGTGGAAAGATTCAAAGAACCTCCAACAGATTCGATTTTCGAACCGGTGTAGCCGTTGTCCTGCGATTTACTACCCGATGAATGATCCTTATCGGGCATGTCAGCCTGCAGGAAGACAAGTATTTGATATTATTCATATGGATCAAAAAGTGAGTCATGATATTAGATATAATCCATTATGTATATGAGGTTCTTGTTCAGCATGAACCATTATATTTTTGGTCTAAGGCCATGTTTGGTAACCATAAGCTAGCTTATTTTTTTAGCTTATTGAAAAAGCCCCGTTTGTTAGCCATAAAGCTGGCTTATAACCTAGCTTATTGAAACGCTACTTCCATGGGCTTTTTCGCTTTTTTCCAAATTATCCTCCTTATATCTATCCAATTAATTTTACTGTGATCTAGCTTATCAACTAGTTTATCTGCCAACAGCTAGCTTAACAGCTAGTTTGCTGAACATAGCCTAACCAGTCAAAGGACGTGGATGGAATCTTGATTGGGGCTCAAGTGGAAGACTTGACCCAAACGACCTAGAGGCAAAAGGGATTTTGACCTAACTAAATCATACTCCCTCCGTCCCAAAGTAAATGACATTTTGACCCCTAATAATAGAGGGCTAATGAACTTCTCCATCTCATGGTTAAGGGTAAAATAGACAACTAGGCACTTACTTTTGAAAGTATACACTTATCTTGGGACAAACGATAATAGAAATGTAGACATTTTGGGACAGAGGAGTAAGGGGCTGTTTGGCTGGTTTTCCATTAAGCCCTAAGTGGATAAAGCTGTCTGTGTGGATTAATCTGTCTGCTTAACTTGGGAAGGTTTTTTGTTTGGGAGAGTTTTTTCATTGATGGAAGGAATATGTTTCTTAATTGAGGGGAGCAGCTTTAGAAAAAAATTAGCTTTCTGCATAAAGCTCCCCCCTAGAAGCTTACTGGATAAGTCACTTTCTATATCATTAAGCCACTATCAAATAGTAATGTATAGCTGACCGAATAAGCTGTGAGTCCCATTAAGCTCATTCAGCTGCTAACAAACATGCTCTAAGTTATATGGCATCAAAATAAACTTCGACTAAAACACCAACATTTAAATAAATAAATAAAAGTAAAATTCGATTTTACCTCACCACCATCATCTGATCTGCCTTCCAGAGTGAATTCTTGTTCCTTATTACCAACATCGGGCAAATGCATAAAAACGCATCGAATCAATTCATGCATCGTGTGCCGAGCCGTTCTCTGCAACAACTCGCCTTTCGAGCTCGCTTGATGAACGATCTGAAAACACGTGTTTACAATGTTGCATACATGCTGATTACTCAATTTCACCGAGGCCTTATTTTTCATGCATGCCAAGAGAACTTGAAGTATCTTCATCAACACAACTTCCTCCGATGCAGGATCAGTGACCTCAAATCGACAACTCGTTACGGCATCGACTATTAGATGCAACGCATCGGCTACGTTAACGGTCTCCAGATCAAGAACATCGAGGGTCAAGAATTTGTAGATGGATGATAAAGCAACACCCGTTATTGGTGCACTAGTTTCGTCTGACTGAATAACGTCTAAAAACGGCTGAAGATACATAATGGGATTGATGGCGTGCCATTGTCGCTGCCATGAGAATACTTTTTTACGTATTTCTTTGAAAGATTTTATAAGTGGGTGTTCCAGCTGATCTTCGTCTGCCATGTAATGAACTCCCCACCGTACGTTTCTTCTCATAACGGCCAAAACCGCACCGATTTCTGAATTGACCATAAACGCCGAAGAAGCTCTAGGAGGCGTGCAGGAACAATCCTTAGTGTCTCGAGAAACTGGAACTAATTCAGACTGTTGTTGATTCGGGCACCCCATCTTTTGAAGCTTTTTATGGGCCAGTGTTATCGATAAATGTTACATCCAGTTAAAAATACGGGTTTGGCAGATCATAAGCACCTTCAAAATGAGACGAAAAGCATCATAAGAGATGTTGAATGTGAATAAACCAAAACAAGCACTAAATAAGCAACAAATCATGCAGCTAACGAATGCCAATGAGATATAAGCAGACAATAAGGGTAAAATTGTCATTTTCATTGTAGACATTTATGTTTCCGTCCCAAAATAACTGTCCACTTTCAAAAGTGTCTATTTTCCAATTTTTTCCTTAACTATGAGATGAGAAATTATTCAGTCTCTTATCAATAAGGGTAAAATTGTCATTTTCATTGTAGACATTTATTTTCCGTCCCAAAATAAATGTCCACTTTCGAAAGTGTCTATTTTCGATTTTTTTTGTCTTAATTATGAGATGAGAAACTATTTACTCTCTTGTCAATAAGGGTAAAATTGTCATTTGGGTAATAAAAAGATACAAATTCCTAAAACTGTGTGCTTTTTTTCATTGTAGACATTTATTTTGGGAACGAGGGAGGGAAAAACTTCATTCAGAAACTATTTTTTTGAATTTAAATTACAATCGAGAAACATCCTCGAAACTCTTAAAACCATTCCCTTCTCTAATCATTAAAATAAGTATTACTGATTTCTAATCATTCACTGAAAGCAGAAATTCATTACCTACAAGTGAAGGCGAGGAAGATTTTGAATTCGATTCCCATAACGAAAATAAATGATGAAGGTTACATGAAAAGATAGTTTCTTTATAAGATACATTTAAATCAATCCAAATTAACATGTTTTTTGTTTATGATATTAGAATTTTAGAATAGAGATGTATGGATTAATTTGTTTATAGTTTTATATGAATTTAGTTTGTTTAATCGATTATTGTTCAATACACTCACACACAGACATTTGTATATATACTTTATATACAGATTTGTCGTCTTAAGCCACTCCTTGAAAAACGTCATGGCCTCGCCCCCACGCTACACCTCACGCCATTTAGAGCCTTGGTCTTTAATATTTATACAAAATGAGTTAGGGTAAGATAGAAATAAATCCAGACGGAATTATAAGGGAGTAAAGCGCAATATAAAGCATAACGAGAACCTCCCTAAGTTGTCATCCTTCATGCACTCTAAGGCCAACACCATTACATCTTTCACTCACTCGAATCTCTCTTTAATTTAACCCATTTCAATCTTGACCAACCTCTGCGTCTCCTAATGACCTTTTGGTACAGCTCAACAATTGTCTAACACATCACGTTCACATTCGTGATATATGAAAGATTGAAAGGGAATTCTTTTTGTTCTCAAGAGCTTAACGAAGTACTTCCCTTCACATCCATTCATATGTTACCCAACTCAAAAAACATCACATGCATATCTTTCTACATCCTTTATATCTCTCCATGAATCGCCTGATCAATAAAATACTCTTATTTGTTGATATCCATGACATAAAGCCCAAATTAATATTCTACCCCTTGACATATGCTCAATGACCCACTGCCCTGGTTTCCTTGTGTAGCTTAATCCATTGATAATTTGTACATTTGTGGACATCCCATGTGTTATTGTATAAAAAAAATTGAGGACAATAAGTGAAAGTTTAGAGAACATAAAATAAAATAAATAAAATGTAAAGAATGAATAAAATGTAAGAAGGAAAGTGTATTTGCTGTTTTAGAAGAGAAGTATGTTTTATTTTGAGGTTATATTAGTAAAATATAGGTCTGTTCCACCTTGTTCTACTATGTTCCTGGTCCAAATATGGGACAATGGTCCTTGTTCTATTATGTCATGTCCCGTCCAGTATACCAAATGCACGAGTAGATTGGTACCAGAGTATCCACCATTAAGAAGGCACTCTATGTAGCTTAAGGGTGAATTTATATAAAACTACATGGTGATTGGTGACAGCATGGCTACCTCCCCAATTTGTACCCAAACCTCTATAGAAATACCATCAACTCGTAAAGTTTTACCTATTCTCATCTTTTCATTATTTCCTTCACATCGAACCCTATGACTCTACATACAAACTTCTAGTAGTATCATAACAAGGGTCACCAAGTTCCTAGAGTCCCATTGCTGTTTCCATTGAACAAATTGTCAAAATAAACCCTTCGCCATTTTATAACTATATCCTCTTAACCAGTCTTTGGTTCTCATCCTGGATGCATTTGATTTGGCTTATGTCCCTAGTTTTCCTTCCCCTTATCTCAGTCAGATTTTCTAAATATTATCCCCCTCTCTTAGTCTTATTATTAACAAAATAGTAAGAAATTCTCTAAAATAGATGCATAATGATCTTCTTCCTTTTCTCAGACAAGCGGTTCTTTGGCACAAAAACAATGCACTTGCATTCCTAAATCAATATTTCATGCATTTTCTCTTTCTTAAATCAGAAAGATTTAACATAATTCTTCTGATGATAGTTTAGGACATTCAAATCCTCTGAGTAATTGTTACAATTCATCAAGCTGAGCTAAAAACATTCTTGAAATAGGTGAAGCTAAAAATCCCAGATCCCATCCTCCATAAGTTCGAAAAAGCAAAAACAACTCAAATTCAGCTTCAAATCGACTTCATTTGATTTCAATAATCTAAACAAGTAACAACACAAGCAAAAGGCTTTATCTGTTTTTACACTATTCCCCAACCAATCAGCATATTGATCAAACCAAGGCGGACAAAAACGTCTTCCCTTACCCACGATAGATTTTCTTGGAAAGTTATGGCCCCATGGTTGGCAAGGTCCTCTAGTTAAATATTTTCTCCTTATTTCATCTCTTTGATTAGGATGATACTCTCCCTAGGAAGATCATTCAAAAATCAATTTCACTAGGCATAGAAGAAGCAGAGCTAGATTCGGGTGTTGATGCTTTTCTTTTAAACAATTTTTCTATTTTTTCTAGCAATAAGCCAATAACAATAGCAAAATACAAATCAATATATCAATGATAACTAATACATATCAATTTACCAAATTCATCCAAAAACAAGCTAACAAAGTCACATTCACTTATAAATCAGAAATCAAAATTAAAAAAATCAAAAGCTAGGGTTTTACCTAAAGCCAAGAATCAAGATGGAGAAGGAGACTAGGAGATCCAAGGAACCCAATACGAAAGAGAAAACAAAATCAATTTCAGGAGAGCTCGTGGACAGCAAGTGCGAGACGAGAGATCGATTTCACGCAGTCGCTTGAAGCTTGATTCTGTTCGGCGTTCGTTTGAATTCACAATGGAATGGCCGAACTTTGAACAAAATGAATTAATTCCTTAAATATTCAATGGATCAAGCTTAAATTAGTTTCAGTAAATAAGGAAAAACATATTCAAGTTGGTAACAGATTCCAACACAAATACAAATCGCATCAATCAAGTTAAACATATTGATGAAATGCATAATTGAATTTTAAGTAGATTAAGGAAGAAAACACAGATCGAAGAAAGTGTTACCTTTTTGCGCATCCTCCGAGAGTCGTCGTTGTTGGACCTCGCACAGTAGCAGAGGTCACAAAGCTGTGAGTTATGTATGATCTTGCTTTGCTTCCCTTTACTTGATCAATTTTTGGGGATTAAATTGGGGGAATTGAAGATCACACACAAATGGGGAAAAACGTCTTCTGGGAATGACGCCATTGTCGTTTAGTTTTGGGTTTTATTTTTTACTTTTTTTTAATTTAATAATTATTATAAATCTCACTCTTTTTGTACGCATCCATTCATGAGCAATGAGTATTTAAGGGTTGTTTAGGATTGCTTATTTAAAACAATTTATGCTTATTTTTTAAAGTATTTATCAACTTATGTTGGGCTAAAAAGAAGTTGGGGGTAAAAATGTAATTTGGACAAATAAGTTATAAGCAGTTTCAAATAAGAATGGATTAACTTATCAAAAACAACTTATTTGTAGTGGAAAAAAGTCATAAGCACTTTTCTTTTTTCCAATCCAAACACTAGAAATAGCTTATTTGCAGTGAGGAAAAACAATAAGCAAATAAGTCAAAAAAATAAGCAATCCCAAACACCCAAGGTTCACAAAAACCAATATTATTTCGATTTTACTCGGATCAGTTTATGTATATGTTGGTCCCAAAATGGCTCAACAAGTATTGTAGAAGGAGGGGTTGAATACAATACTCAGATTTTTCACAAGTTTTAATTCAATATATTGAAAATCTTTCAATAAGAATTACACATAGAAAACAAAAGATTGTTGCGGAAAAGAACAGTTAAACTATTCTAACAATCTAACACAAAGTAAACTGAAAAACACTTAGAACAAATTGGACACTTAGACACAAGATGCAGTTTCAGTAAGAAAGGAGCTTGCACTTAGTAATCTTCAGAAGCGTAATTTGCATGGAGAGTCTTCACCTCTATTTATAGTCCATGCATCATTTAATGCTTGGAACACTTGTCACTCTTCCATTCATTGTAGAGGTTGACTTCTGAAAAGCTGATATCTCCTTTTTAACTTATCCAAAGAACCAGGAGGACAGTCGTACCAGAAAAAGACCTTATCTGAGAATAGATAAGATGACAAACTGCCACTTTTATCTGACAATAGGATATTGTCTCATAATAAATGATCTTTTCTTTTGTCTTCAGAGAATAAGGCTACCGACCTCCTGTATTGGAAACTGCACCAATTTGAAATCTCACTTCTTTAGAGAAGAGAGATCCTTCACCGAAGTGTAGAATATTTCGGTGCAGTCTTCTCAAATTCCCACCGATCTCTGAACATATATCGGTGGAAATCTTCTTGAACTTCCACCGATTTCTGAAAGCATATCGGTGAAAGTCTTATTGAGCTTCTCACCGAATTTCTTCAATTCGGTGATGCTTGTCCACCGATAGCACAAGCATATCGGTGGTGGTGTAACTTGTTGAAAGTTGCTGCCGATTTTCTCACTTCCGCAATGAGATAGTCTTCGCACTTGGTTTCGGTTGATCTTCGACTTCACCGAACAATTGATATGGGAGTACAAGTTACACAAAAGAATCCAAAAATATTCTAAGTACCTAAGAGGGTTTAATTGAGTCAATTTCAAATCTGTGAAGACCCAACAATCTCCCCCTATTTGAATTTGATCTCTATCCTTAGAATATTAAAGAGCAAATGAAAATAAGTGCATTTTGACCCTTTTTACTCTTTTGGGTTCTTTTTCACATAGACCTTTCTTTTTGTTTGTTTGTTTGTTTTTTTTTATCTATGTTTGTTTGAGTATATCTATGCAGTATATATAAAGCAGGGAAATAAAAGGTATGTACAAAATATAAACAAGAGAAGCACTTTGAATTGCATAAGTCATTCTCATACATCGGTAAGCAAAAGATTATCACAACTACCGAAAGGTAAAAAGAAACGACCTACTCCTTTGACGATTGTCGGCGTTTGATCTTGTCCATTAGGATTCGGTAGTAGGGTTGAGCTTCGGGGATGTGAGGGAACAAGTTGTGGAGGCCTTCAAGAAACAAGGTGTCAGCAACGGGAATTTGAGAGAATCTGAAGAAGGCTCGTTTGCCAAAACCATCGTTGAAGTATAGTCCAGGAATCGGTGAAAGGCCCAGAGTTGTTGTGGGATATGATGCCGACGTGGGAAGGGAAAGACTTAAGTTACTTACATTCGGTATCTTTCCTTCCTTTGCCATATCCTTGAAGACAGTGTCGGGGGGGTTCTGAACTTTAGGAAGACGCACTTCTTCCTTCAAGGATTGCAGTTTCGATCTTTCATCGGTGGTAAGTACGATGCTATACTTCTTTTTGATCTCCTTCATCTTTGCCATTAGATCATCAATATATTTGACAAAGATGGACTTCTTTGGGTTTGGATTTTTGGCCAAGTGTCGAGAGATTTCGTACCATTCGGGGAGACCGAAGGTTCTGAGTTGGTAGTCTCTCACACTTTTTAAGGAGCCATCTTCCCGATCAATGATAAGCCTGATGTCTTCTGGATTGGATCTGGAGGTTGCGATCTTGACACCTGAGATCGGGGTTCTGTCTGATCGGTGGTGCATCTTCATCTTGTACCATCTAACTTCTTCATTTCTCTCTTGTTCAAATTCACTCAGCACCGATTGTTGTGCCGACACGGCATCGGTGGACATGGCTTTCTTGGCTTCTTCCTCTGCAACCTTTAGAGAGAGCGCCTTGGTATCATCAAGGGCTTTTTGGGCTAATCTGGCTTCCTCAATTTCTTGAGGAGTCAGACCAAGATTGGGTTCCTGCGGATGCGATGGAGGTTTAAGCTTGAGTTTGTCTGCATCGGTGGGACGAATCCCATACTTCATCTTTTCTTTCTCTAGTCTTTCTTGTTCGGCCAATTGTTCGGCAGTAAGACTTTTCTTTCCCTTGTCAGTTTCGGCTGTAGAAGATTTCTCCCCCTCAGTAGTTGCTTTGTCTTTCAACTCTTTTTCTTTAGAGAGTTGCTCCCCCTCAATGTCGGCGGTTTCAACATGGGTTTCGGTGGTTACAGGGATGTCATCGGGGGAAGATGGAGGCTTGGGGATGACCGATTGTTTAAGGGATGGCAACTTGGGATGGTTTGTCTTTTTCTCCCCCTCAGCACCAGCCAGAATCTTTAAACCCATTTGTCGGAAAATGTAGTCGAATTTTTCATGAAGAAAGGAAAGACGATTCGGTACCTCATCAGAGACCATGGTGAAGTCACCGAGATCCATCTCCAGGTGACCGAATTCCTGAAGTTTGGTATTGATATCACGAAGAGAGGTGGCAGTGGCCTGGCCGAAGTCTTGATGAGACTTAGCTTCTTGAAGCAACCTCTGAAGTTCAGAATCCTTGGCAGTGGAGGCCGCCTTGAAAGCACCGAAGGAGAAGGCAAGGTCCCCATGAGATCGGGACAAGGAGTCCACCTTGGGAACCAAAGTGGAGATGTTGGTGGTAAGAGGCCTGATAGCATCGGTAATAGCATCTGAAATAATATGTGGCAGCCGAGACTCGATGGTGGACATTCGGGAGCTCGTCATGGCGATCATTGTAAGAGTGGCCTGTTTGAAGGATTCAAATTGGGTGCCGACAAGCCGACACTGTCGAGCACTTTCCTGTAAGTCTTCAATGAGAGAGGGTTCTTGAACAGTTGTTTGACCCCCGATATCCCCAGGAACGATGTAGCGGATGCGAAGAGGATCCTCCGCCGAGATGGGAATGTTGCTGGGATATAACATTTCATTGGGCAATAGCGGTCTCGGTGGCGGAGTGGGAGATCGTCGGGGAGATTCCTGAACCGGGGAGGGTGATCGGTGTGGCGTAGGCGATCTTTGGGGAGAGTGAACCCGGGGGGAACTTCGGGGAGAAGTCTGGTTCACAGGAGACTTCATCGGTGAGGGGGAAGCGGACTCAATGAGGATCGCTCTGTCAGACGGGGAGGTTCGGGGAGAACCAGTGTCATCAAAGAGACCTGCAAAGAAGTCATGGGGGGATCTAATGGGGGAACCCTGATCGGGTTGTGCATCATCATCGATCAAGAAATGATCGGGTGAAAGGGCGTGCAGTGCAAGGTCCAGACTTTCGGAGGGAGAGTCTAGAGATTCGGTGGGAGAAGCAGCATGTTCACTCAGAGAATGAGTGGGAAGAGATACATTGAGGGATGCCTTAGGGATAACCAAGTGATCGGTGGTGAACAGAAAAGATGCGGAAGGGGATGACTCACGGACAGGGCCCCGAGATCGTTTTAAACGACTTTTCGGGGGGGACGAAGAGTGCCTCCGCTTAGAAGGTTTTTGGACCGGGGGAGTCACCGATGGGTTAATCGGTGTCATGGTCCTGGAAGCAGCGGCGGAGGTGTCGGCGGCCGATTTCTTCTTCGCGCCGACCGACTTTACTCTGGAACGTGGAGAAGAGGTCACAGCAGCAGCAAGGACTTCGGGGATATCGGGGTGGTGAAACCCTGTAATTTCAGAATCACCCCATTGAAGCTCTGGAGAGATGGCTAAAGTGATCATACCTCGGCGTAAAGGACGATCGGTGTCTAGAGCACCGACGTTGAGAGTTTTGCTGCCGACGATCGGAGGAGCCCAGTCATAAGAGAATCGGGGAGTGCGGGACTTGCGATCTTCGTCCAGGGGCTTTCCAAGTTTGTAATGGATGATCATAGAGATGAATCGGGGATAGGCAACGTCGCACTTCTTTGGATGGGAGATTAGTTCCACTAATTCGGTGAAGAAATATTGGGCGAAATCAACCTTGCGTTGAAAGATTAGGGCATGGGCAAGTTTGGTGATGTATGAGGGGGATTGATCATGGCCGCTCGTCTTTCGGGAGAGGCAGTGGATCACATGAGCAAAGAAAAAATTCCATATACCACCCATGTGACTCCGAAGAAGAGTTCCAGGACCTTTGGAGCTTTTGGAGTTGTCGTCGACCACGTAGCCTATGGCACTAAGAACATCTTCGAGAACGGTATCGGAATGCCAATCGTCATAGGAATCGAAAGCATCGATTTTCAGGGCAGCGCGAACATCATCGACCCCAAAAGTGAGGTCGTGATCATCCTCGTCTTCAGAAAGTATGGATGCATGAATCGCATCATTGGAGGGGTCATACACACAGGAGAGCCAGAATTTCCCAACGAGCATTTTGCTCATCTTGAGATTGCAAGTGAAGGCATGAAGAAGGGGAGATCGAGTGAGGAACTTGATTACGTGGTTAAACTCCGGATGAGAAGGGTCGGATTCAAATCTTGCAACGTGATTGCATGGGTTGAATTTCAGATCGGCAAAGCACGTAGGAGGGTTGTTCTTGGAGGACGCCATTGATGAACGAGAGAGCACGAAGAGGGTGTAGTTGCAGGTTATAAGGGAAGCGTAAAGAAAGAAAAGAGAGGAAGGGTGAGTATATATAGGGTTTTCGAAACATGGGGGAACGGTTTAAACAATTAAAATAGAATAAAATAAAAGGGGTAATCATGACCACTTTGGGAATTGTGGTCAGGAATCCGTTTCACGAAATGGGGAGGTGAAGGGTCTGACAGGCTAGGGGTATAGGGGTGACGTGTAGATAGGATTGAAATTCGTTGGACATCGGTAAGGAATATGAAGAGAGTATCGGTGGGAATCGGTGGGGAAAGATATGCCGAGGTGGAATCGGTGTGGATTTGCTTACCGAAGAGATCCACCGAAGCGTTGAGACACCGAAAAGGGCAGATATGTGCACCGAGGATATCCACCGAGAGATGAGTCACCGAAAAGATCACTTGTTTTTTTTAACCTATTCTAAGTACAACATGCCAAGTTCACCGATGAGGAAGGTGAATCTGGCCTCATCCAGAGGTTTAGTAAACAAATCTGCAAGCTGAAGATCAGTTGGAATAAAATGCAGCTCAATGTCACCTTTGGAGATATGGTCCCTGATGAAATGATATCGGATATCGATGTGTTTGGACCGTGAGTGAAGAACAAGATTGTTTGCAATTGCAATTTCACTTGAGTTATCACATAGGATGGGTATCTTGGAGTAGAACTGATTGTAGTCTCTCAACTGGTTTTTCATCCATAGAATCTGTGCGCAGCAACTTCCAGCAGCAACATATTCAGCCTCGGCAGTGGATGTTGAGACTGAATTTTGCTTTTTGCTGGACCAGCTTACCAGTTTTCCACCAAGGAATTGACAACTGCTTGTTGTGCTTTTTCTATCATTTTTAGAACCTGCAAAGTCAGAATCTGAATATCCCATGAGTTCAAAACCTGAGTCTTTGGGATACCAAAGACCCAGATGCACGGTACCCTTTAGATACCTGAAAATCCGTTTCACAGCATCCAAATGAGATTTCTTTGGATTTGCTTGATAACGGGCACACAGACAAGTAGCAAACATGATATCTTGTCTGCTAGCAGTTAAATAAAGCAAAGAACCAATCATGCCTCTATACTGGGTAACATCCACAGATTCACCATTTAAATCGGTATCAAGTTTCAAAGGTGGTGCCATGGGAGTTTTCATGGGGGAGGAGTTTTCAAAGCCAAATTTCTTCAGAAGATCTTTAATGTACTTGCTTTGGTTTATGAAAATTCCTTCTGAAATTTGCTTCACTTGAAGACCTAAGAAAAAAAGTTAGTTCCCCCATCATGCTCATCTCATATTCACTTTTCATGAGAGAGGCAAAGTCATCACACAGAGACTCATCGGTGGCACCGAAAATAATATCATCCACATAAATTTGAACAAGAATGAGATTACCTGATGTTTGCTTGTGGAAGAGAGTGTTGTCAATTGTAACTCTAGTATAGCCATGCTTGAGTAGAAAGAAGGCAAGAGTGTCATACCAGGCCCGAGGAGCCTGCTTGAGCCCATACAGAGCTTTGTCAAGTCGGTACACATAATCTGGATGTGTGGAAGCTTCAAAGCCTGGAGGTTGCTTCACATAGACTTCCTCAGCTAGTTCTCCATTCAGAAAAGCACTTTTCACATCCATTTGAAATACCCTGAAGTTCTTGTGAGCAGCATGAGCAAGAAAGATCCTGATAGCTTCAAGTCTGGCAACAGGAGCAAATGTTTCATCATAATCAATGCCCTCTTCCTGTCGGTAGCCTTGAGCTACGAGTCTGGCTTTGTTTCTTATGACAGTACCATCTTCATCCATTTTGTTTCTGAAGACCCATTTTGTACCGATGATTGTTTTCCTTGAAGGTCTAGGCACAAGTCTCCAGACTTTGTTTCTTTGAAATTAGGAGAGTTCTTCTTGCATGGCCGAAACCCAACATGGGCCACTTAGGGCTTCTTCAATCCTTTTAGGTTCAATAAGAGATAGGAAATTCACATAGAGACAGATGTTACTGGTGCCTCTCCTTGTTTGAACACCAGCTAGCTGATCACCGATGATTTGATCAATGGGATGATCTTTGGTCCATTTAAGAGCAGGGGGCATCAGTGGAGGAATAGTTGAAGTAGAAGGAAAGTTCGAGGCTGGAGTGTTGGCAGGATGTGATGAAGGTGGGTTGTCAGAGGGATTATCGGCAGGAAGAGATTCGGTAATGGGGTTAATTTCGGTGGATGATAGATAGGGTTCGGTGGAGGCAATTTCGGCAGAGGGGGTTTCAGGTATTAAAGACGATGACCCAGCTTGATTGTTTGGAACAGAGGGAATGTTTGGAATACAGGGTGGATCGGTGGAGGTTGAAATGGGAGATTCCCCAATGCATGATGATATCCATCTATGTAGTTCTTCATCATCATTTGTCATAGAAGATGATCTTGAATCATCGCACTTTACATGGATGGATTCATCAATGCATTCTCTCCGAAGATTGTAAACTCGGTAAGCTTTGGATGTCAAGGAATATCCCACAAAGATTCCTTCATCTGCCTTGGGATCAAATTTCCCAAGATTTTCCCTGTCATTTAGAATAAAGCACATACAGCCAAAGACATGAAGGAAACCAATGTTTGGCTTTCTTCCATGAAAGACTTCATACGGGGTTTTCTCATGTCTTTTTGTTATTACCGACCTGTTTTGAGTGAAGCAGACAGTGTTGACAGCTTCGGCCCAAAAATAGGTTGGCAAATTTGCTTCACACAACATAGACCTTGCTGCTTCACAAAGAGTTCTGTTTCTTCTTTCCACAACACCATTTTGTTGTGGAGTTCTGACAGCAGAGAAGTTTTGAGAGATTCCTTTCTCATTGAAGAAGTCTTCTAAACCACTGTTTCTGAATTCGGTGCCATTGTCACTTCTTACAGATCTGACAAGCTGACCATTCAGAATTTCATTCTTTTTGACAAAGTTGATGATTTCTTCAGTTGCATCACTTTTGTACCTGAGAAAAGACACCCAAGTGTATCTGGAGAATTCATCAACAATAACAAGAATGTACCTTCTTCCTCCTAGACTGGGAGTGCTGACTGGTCCACATAGATCCATATGCAACATCTGAAGTGAAAGATTGATGGAAGAGCATTGCTTGGTTTGAAAGAAGATTTGGTGAGCTTCCCTTTTTCACATGCATTACACAGCTTTTCTTTGACGAAGTTCAACTTAGGCATGCCAGTCACCAGCTCTTTGTTTGATAACTTATGAAGGGTTTTGAAGTTAAGATGAGACAAACGTTTATGCCACAGTCAGTTTCTTTTGACTGTATCGTCAGACACGAAACAGACATTTGAAGAGTTGTTTTGACTCATATCAATGATATACACATTATCTAGCCTTCTTCCAGAGAGGACAACCTTCATATTCTTGTCAACAACAGTACAGATACGCAGTTCAAAGATGACTTTGTATCCAAGATCACACAGTTGGCTAATACTAAGGAGGTTATGCATGAGACCTTCAACAAATGCCACTTTATTGAAGGTGAGGGTTCCATTCGTGAGAGTTCCATATCCTTTAGTATGACCTCTGGAGTTGTCCCCAAAAGTTACAGAAGGACCCTTCTCTGACACATAGTTTACAAGAAGATGTTTGTTTCCAGTCATGTGACGTGAGCACCCACTATCTAAATACCAAACTTGTTGGTGCTCAAAAACCTGCAAACAACATCAAATCAGTTCTTAGGTACCCATTTGGTAATGGGTCCTTTTGGGTTAGAGATGTGAGAGACCTTGGGTTTGGATCTGTCGATTCTTTCCCTTGGGCAGTCCTTAGCAAGATGAAAGGTATCACCACAATTGTAACATTTTCGGTAGATGAAAGTTCTTTTGGGTTTTTGTTCCTTTCCTTTTTTCTTTCCAATTATATCTGTTAGGACAACCTTAGGGGGGGTAAAGGTTGTATTTAAAAATATTTCACAAATAAAAATTCTCTTATCAAAATCAACAACAAATATTGCATGCACAACAAATATATAAATAAAATTAAGTGCACAACGGGAATATAAAGAGATAAGGGTAGAGAATATTGATACCGACACCGAGATTTAAAGTGGTTCACCACCAACTGGCTGGCTAGTCCACTTGCCGAGACACTTCTCGACACACTGATTCACTATAAGTGTTCTTTATGGTAGAACACAAACCTTGATACAATGATAATAAAATCTCTTGCTTTTGCTCGAGAACGTGAATCACTCACACCATTCAAATACTTACAAGAGAATATATCTCACAATATTAATCACTCTTGTATAAGTATAACACTTGGATCTTTGAGGGTTTGATCACTCAAAAAATATATTGAATAAGTGATGGGTGTAGCTGGTAATTTCTCCAAGAGATAAATTTTTCAATATGTATTGTGTTGCATGGAGTTGAGAAGCTGCATGTATATATACTTGGAGCAAGCAACGGTCGAGAGGGTGCCGCGGTATACCGCCTATATGGGCGCGGTATACCGCCCAGAAAAAGCTGACATAAAGAAGTCAACCTGCAAAAGCAACCTGCAGCACTTGCAGCAGAGCCGCGGTATACCGCCATACACCACGCGGTATACCGCCTGAAAAAGGTGGCTGACAGCAGGAAGGTCAACCTGCAAGAACCTGCCATACGTAACAGAGCCGCGGTATACCGCCATACACCACGCGGTATACCGCCTGAAAAAGTAGCTCGGCGCCAGAGAGGAGTCACATCGATTGTTGAAAGACCATAGCTAAAAATAGTATCTGAATTCTTTTTGCATTATTCCAAAAGAGTCAACAATTATTCTTTTGGCTTAAAATTAAATAATTCAATTTTAAATTCAAAACATTTCTAAATTAATTTAAATCAAAGATTTAGTTTAGTTTAAAAATAGTGTTGGGTTAGGTTTTTGAAATATCCAAGTGGTATATTATTTTAGGGTGTTTATTATTATGAGATATATGATGACGTAAACACCAGTCTTGGACTCTTCAGATAAAATCTTCATGTTGTCCAATTAACTGCACACTTGGATAAAATTGTTAGAAAAACAATAATACGGTGTGTTTGTAATCATCAAAATAAATATATAAAATATATAGAGATGTGGTACACTTGCACCAACAATATCATTTTTAATCTCTGGACCGAAAAGGGGATTGCGAGGACCTCTAAAGAGTTCGGTTCTTGAGGTTGAAGCATGGTCAGGAGTCTTTCTTGAGAAAACTTCGGTCTTTCCCTTTTGGACAAAATCGGTGAAGGATTTTTCCATGGTGTGTTTTTCTTTGAAAGCTTGAGATTTTGAAAGATTTGAAGAGTTGTTATCAATGGTTAAGTCTTTGAACACATCATGAATGGGTTTAACAGTATCCTTCAAATTTTGCACTTTATGGGTTTGATCATATGAAGATTCTTTGGCTTTTAAAAACATTCCATATTTTAAGGCTTCACTAAGATCAGCAGAATTTAAAGAAATGGAATCACAAGAGTTTGACTCAGAGTCATCATCCCATGTATCGGTGATGGGAACAAGTGTATGAGAAGATTTTTCAAGCATGGATTTTTCATATCCTAACCCAAACTTGTTATTACCACCGATTTGGTCTTGAAAGATCTGTTCAAGATTCCTTGAAGAATTTGTCCATTTTCTGACAATTTCCTGTTCTTTCTTTAACTTCTTGAACAGTTTATTCTTTTCCTTTTCAATTTCATGATTTATGACTTTTAGATTTTCAAGCTCAGTTTTGATTATCTCAAACTTTCCAAGTTGACACATGAAAGCTTCAAGTTGAGATTTAAGATTTTTAACTTGAGCAGATTTTCTTTTCTTGCTTTCTTTGACATTGTAAAAATCTTGAGTTAAAGATTCATAAGCATTTATCTTTTCAATATCAGTCATGTCATTGAAGGGATGTACCTGAGAGTATGATGATGAGCATTCAGTTGAAACTAATGCCATTGGAGACTTTGCCTTTTCTTCTTTCACCTCTTCTGATATGGCTATAAAGCACATATTTTGAGAATCATTGTCCGAGGTTTCTTCTTCCCAGTCATGAGCCTCAGCCATTAATCATTTTCCTTTCCTTTGAGATCCTTCATTTCTTTCCTTTTCCTTCTTGTACTTAGCTTTGTACTTTTCAGCACGTTCCTGATGAGAGAGTAAGGAGGATTGAGAATCCTTTTTGAAATATGATTTATCTTTGGATTTCTCAAATTTGGAAGGATTTTTGTCAAAGGACGTAGAATTGACTTTTGACACACGCTTGTTTCTGCACTCAGCAGCAAAGTGTCCTTTCTTACCACAGTTGAAACATTCTTCATTTGCCTTATCAGAAGAAGACATTTTTGTAAAGGATGGTTTTCTGAAACTTCTGGGTTTGTTGAAATTTCGAGATTTATTTTTAAAACCGGCCATCATAGCCATTTCATCAGACATTCGGTCTACCGAAATTTCATCACCTTCATCATCGGCATCACTCAGATATGCCTCCGTTTGGTGAGAGCGGTTGTTCTGATTTTCGGTGTCAGAGTCTGATGAGGGATATGTGATACAAGGAACATTTTGACTTTTCTTGGAACTTTCACAGATAAGAGCTATTGAAGAGCTTTTTATCTCTTTGAAGATAGTTTTCCTATGAAGCTTGGTTTGTTCAAAGTTGAACAGAGTTCCATACAAAACAGTTAAAGGCATGTATTCCAAATCCTTGGTAGTTTTAATGCAAGTGCAAATGTTTTCCCAAAAGTCAGGAAGACAATCCATAAACTTGCATAGAACTTCCTCATTATCATAAACTCTACCTAGTAACTTTAAATCATTTAAGAGAGAGTTGAAACGGTTATAAAAGCTTGGAAGAGATTCTCCCTTTTCATGGGCAAAGAGCTCATATTTTCGAATGAGGCCAATCTTTTTGCTTTTCTTTACTTCCTCTGTACCCTCATAAAGTACACACAAAGTAGTCCACATCTCTTTAGCAGTACCGAAATTAACAAGAGAGTGATAGACTTCATCAGGAAGTGAGAGAGCAATGATTGCTCTAAGCCGAGAATCCAGAGACACCAATCGTTTTTCCTCATCAGTATATTCCTTTGGGTTTTTGAGAATGTAACGACCAGTAGTCTTTGCTTTTTCTATGTCGGAAGGTTCAGATTCATCAGAGTCACTTGATTTATCAACTAGTTCCTTACCAGGCCTCTGCTTTTCATAGCGAGCCCAAACTCTCGGGATGATAGGTCCCTCTTTGAGAATGGTTGGATATCTAGTATCCACTCCTTCCATAAATACCATCATACGGCTTTTCCATAGAGAAAAGTTGTTAGGATTAAACTTGGGAGGTTTTGAAATGGAACCATTTTCAGCAAAATTGTTTTGACCAGTGTTTTCAACAGTTAGGGATGAAGATGAGGCAGCCATTGCGGATCAAGTTTATGAATTAAACTTTCCGCTCTGATACCACTTGTTGGTCCCAAAATGGCTCAACAAGTATTGTAGAAGGGGGGGGGGGTTGAATACAATACTCAGATTTTTCACAAGTTTTAATTCAATATATTGAAAATCTTTCAATAAGAATTACACATAGAAAACAAAAGATTGTTGCGGAAAAGAACAGTTAAACTATTCTAACAATCTAACACAAAGTAAACTGAAAAACACTTAGAACAAATTGGACACTTAGACACAAGATGCAGTTTCAGTAAGAAAGGAGCTTGCACTTAGTAATCTTCAGAAGCGTAATTTGCATGGAGAGTCTTCACCTCTATTTATAGTTCATGCATCATTTAATGCTTGGAACACTTGTCACTCTTCCATTCATTGTAGAGGTTGACTTTTGAAAAGCTGATATCTCCTTTTTAACGTATCCAAAGAACCAGGAGGACAGTCGTACCAGAAAAAGACCTTATCTGAGAATAGATAAGATGACAAACTGCCACTTTTATCTGACAATAGGATATTGTCTCATAATAAATGATCTTTTCTTTTGTCTTCAGAGAATAAGGCTACCGACCTTCTATATTGGAAACTGCACCAATTTGAAATCTCACTTCTTTAGAGAAGAGAGATCCTTCACCGAAGTGTAGAATATTTCGGTGCAGTCTTCTCAAATTCCCACCGATCTCTGAACATATATCGGTGGAAATCTTCTTGAACTTCCACCGATTTCTGAAAGCATATCGGTGAAAGTCTTCTTGAGCTTCTCACCGAATTTCTTCAATTCGGTGATGCTTGTCCACCGATAGCACAAGCATATCGGTGGTGGTGTAACTTGTAGAAAGTTGCTGCCGATTTTCTCACTTCCGCAATGAGATAGTCTTCGCACTTGGTTTCGGTTGATCTTCGACTTCACCGAACAATTGATATGGGAGTACAAGTTACACAAAAGAATCCAAAAATATTCTAAGTACCTAAGAGGGTTTAATTGAGTCAATTTCAAATCTGTGAAGACCCAACGGTATATTTTGGTTAATCTTAAAAATCCTATAGAACAAGCAAATAAATTTATTTTGCAAACATCTTAATAAGTTTTAATAACGCATTATATTTATACTTTTATTATTAAATTAGTTGTTTTTTGGGAAATTAATTAAAATACCCCAAGTTTGACCAACTGTTACCGAAATACCCTAAATTTTTTCCATTTTGCAAAAATGCCCTAAATACCCGCGATGGATCCCGCGATCGCGGGCTAGGGCTGACGTGGCACGTACTTTGGGTACAAATGCCCCGCGAAGCCCCTCAACTTTGGCCGCGGTGCACTTTTGGTCCCTGCCCGCGATCGCAGCCCGCGATGGACCAAAATTTACAGTTTTGGTCCCTGAAAATTTACAGTTTTGGTCCCTGAAAATTTACACTTTTGGTCCCTGTACTTAGACGAATCTTGCATGCTTTTACTGTTTTTTGCCACAATTATTGTACTTTGAAGACCGATTTGTGGTTGAAATTCATTTGCATGTTTGAGATTTCATCCATAAATATCAGTAATATGCAATTCACAATTCACACTTATTCTTGCTTTCTTTCTTGATTTCTCTCTTGCTTTCTTTCTTTGAATTGCTTTCTCTCTTGATTTCTTCTCTCTCATTTCATCCACAAATGGCATCGTCATCAAACCCTAAGTCTACTCCTGAAAAAATGCCACCTCAAATCGATGTCGCCATAGCAAAAAAGGAAAAGGAGATAAATGAACTAACAGAAGAGTGGAAAAAAATTATGGACAGGAAGGCAGTCCATTTGAGAAAGATCGAAGAGGAAGACAGGGAGATCAAAAGGATGAAAGGGGATATAAAAGCTAGGGAGGCTCGTGTTCGTCGAGAACAAGAAGCAATTCACCATATTCTGCAAGACTTTGCAATTATTCAAGCGAAGGTAAACGAGAAGCAAGCTTGGATTAATGAAACTAAATCAATTTTTAAGTAGGTGGTGGTTGTTTTAGTTGTTTTGTATTTTTTTCTTGTTTTGTATTTTTTACTGTGTTGTTGTTTTGTATTTTTTGTTGTTGTTAATTTCTCTGAAAAGTAGTTTTTAAGCCGCTGAACCACGGTTAGGTTGGATACATCATGCAAGGTCAAGTCAGAGGTTACCTCATTCGTGGGCCTACTCCTCTTGTAGAATATATGACAACCCTCAACTCATTTGCTAAAGTGTGTGCGGGTTGTGGTACACAATGGCCATACGTGGTTGCAAAAGCAGAAGCCGTTGAAGAAGGGTCAGAAAGATTGAAGATGAAGAACATGTTGGATGAAATACAAACTAGCTGTGTTATCAATGTTTATTTAAAAGCATATGTATGTGTGTATATATCTAATATGAATATATTTATCATTTACAAACTAGCTGTGTTATCAATGTTCATTTAGAAGCATATGTATGTGTGTATATATATCATTTACAAATCAGTGTTTAGATCAACAGTATCATATGTGTTTGTTCCAACAAAAATGTCAAGAAATGATCATTTCCAGATCTTACAGATAAAGGTCTCCTTTTTTAAGTCTTCTTCTTCTTCATATATACATATAATATATATATATATATATATATATATATATATATATATCTAAAAAGCTAGAAACCTGCTTCCATTCTTGCTACTAATCTTTCTTGCTATATAAACAGACACGTGTACTCAGAGTTAACATTCACTGCCATGGTAACAATCAACCTTTCTTCTTTCTTTCGCTTATCATATCAAACTCCTATTTACTTTATGTGTGTAAATATATAATACGAATATATATATATATATATATATCATTTACAAACTAGCTGTGTTATCAATGTTCATTTAGAAGCATATGTATGTGTGTATATATATCATTTACAAATCAGTGTTTAGATCAACAGTATCATATGGGTTTGTTCCATATGGTTCAAGTTGTGACGGGCCCGGGGTGTGACTGACAGAATGTCTCCTTGGCACGGTTGAAGGGGCGGGATTTGGACACTCTCCACGAGTGTGTCCTACGCATTGGCACCGAGTACATCTTCGTTGTATCGAACTTTCACCACGTGATGGACGTCGGTCGTTCTTTCTCGGTCTCCCGACCCTGTTCTTATCCATTAAAGGTGGATAGCATGGTGGAAGCGGGTCGGGTGGATACACCCATGCTGCAGGGGGGTCCAGTTGGGTTTATTACCTCCACGTATGTTTTCCGGTAATATTCGGACGTGAAGAAAGGTACAGCCAAGTCGCTGCAATCTGTACGACCCATATATGTTGCTGCAGCGATGGCATGGCCGCACGGTAACCCAGATTTATCCCATTCGCGACACGAACAAAGGTGGTCTTCCATATTCACAATCGCGTGAATATAGTCATCATGCACCTCGTACTTCCCATACCCGATTGCTCTTACCGTCCATGTCGCCGCACGACGCGCCCTGTACTGAACGATATTCTCCGTCGTTGGTGTGAGTGCATTTTGCATCTCAGCTCCTTTTAGGCGTCGAATTTGGTACCACTCTTGTTGAAAGGCCCGAAAGTAGTCCATAAGATTAACAATCGGACATCTATGCGCAAAACGGGAGAGTGCATTCACAGACTCTGCACTATTCGAGGTCAGAATGTCATACCGTTGTCCAGGAAAATGGGCCGCGGACCACCTCTCCGGTCCAGCATCGTCAAAGACTTTGGCTGCTTCCTTGACACTGTATCGTAGCATATTCATGTACTTGTTAAACTCCCGATCCGTATATGCTCTGCATGCCGCCCAATAGACATCCTTGTAGGTGGTAATACGTTTGTCCTTGGATTTGGCGTTCATCTCCAAATGTCGACAGCATATGGCGTGAGGGGCGTTTGGGGTACATGGCAGAGATTGCAGCGCTTATGGAAGGAGCCCTGTCAGACATAAACACCAACCCTTGCGGGTCTCCGATAGCTTGTCTCAACATGGACATAAACCAAGTCCACTCGTCCCCGGTTTCAGACTTGCCTACGCCGAAAGCTACTGGAACGATGGAGTTATCCCCGTCCATGGCAACCGCCAGGAACATCATACCCAAGTAACGACCCTTTAAATGGGCTGCGTCTATTATCAGGACACGACGTAGATTTGCCAGAAATGTGCGGATCTGCAAAAACATAGGTTAAAATGTTATAGTTTATAATGTGTAAATGTTATAGTTTATAATGTGTAAACATATGACGTGTTAAAATACGTACCGCGGGTCCAAGGGCCACGAAGCACATCTCAAACCGTCCACGTGAATCGGTCCGTAGCTGCGTGACAGTACCAGGGTTCTGCAGCTGCAAATTATATAAATATGTCGGGAGTCGTTCATACGACTCCTCGAACGTGTCTCTCACCATAAACAGTGCATGGCAGCGCGCACGCCACGCTTGGTGGTAATCAATCGTGACGCCGAACTGCCGGTGAACGTCGTGGACGATGTCCTTTGGACGCAATGACCTGCTAACATCAAGAAATTTGTTTTTCAGGATCGCACCCAAAGTCTTTTTGCCGGCTTGTTTGTGGTGGGGATTAAGTTGCGTCCTCGTACAAGTGTGTACGTCGTGCAACTTTCTAATCATTATCGCCCCTCCTTTGGGACCCGTGTGAATCGCGTACAACCTCCACTCACACTTTTCTCTAGCACATTCAACTACGTATTTGCTTTTGTCAGATGCCCGCACGCGACTTTGGAAACCCTCTTCCAAGAACTTGAGTCCGATCTGACTTGCTAAGAGATCCTTCGAATCGAATATCTGACCTGCTGTTAAACTTTCACTGCGAATATAAGGTGTAGGTTCGTAGCTTTGTGTCTGGGTATGGGAGTTTGGAAGATTAGGGGGCCTATAAAAAAAGTCATTTATCTGACTACATGATTTTCTACTAGGGGTATATTCTTCGTGATCATCATTATCGGTGTCTGATCTGTCTATTTCAGAATTACCCGTTCTGAAAACGTGGGTTTCGTCATCAGCAACTCCAGCAGTACGCCATTCGTGTGGTTGTGGTGGTTGTTGTTGTTGAGAATCAGGCTGCTCTATTTGGAGGTCTTCGTCGTCGTCACCCTCCTCGTCACCGTCGTCGTCACCGTCGTCGTCACCGTCGGATACACCGGGATACACAAAGAGTAATGGGGGTCTTTCTGAATCGACTGCAAGGTGCAGAAAAGTAGAGATATCCCCATCGTTGGATAAATCCACAATGACCCATCGCCATTTTTAAACACTAACTTGCAAACATCAGAAGAGTTGATTCCACATTTTTGCATGGCGTATGCAACAAACTTCTGATAAGTATAGTTTACTGACACTTTTACACCATGCTTAAATTTATAAGCAAAATTCCACTCATTGTTATCTTGCACCCATTCACCATCAAAACAGAAATATAGCTTAGCTTTTGCAACAGATGAACTCATTTTTTAGTAGTATCTCAAACACAAAATATTGCAGAAAGAAATATTGCAACAATGAAATCGTTGTGTGGGGATTATGGCTTGCATTTTACGTCTATTTATCAATGAAACAACCAACATATCAGAAAACCAATCTCTCATTTCATCCACAAACTGGTATTCCAAAAACATTGATTTAACATTGATTCAAACATGCAAATGAATTTCAACCACAAATCGGTCTTTAAAGTGCAATAATTGTGGAAAAAAAACAGTAAAAACATGCAAAATTCGTCTAAGTTTAGGGGCTGAAAGTGTAAATTTTCAGGGGCTGAAAGTGTAAATTTCAGGGACCAAAAGTGTAAAATTCGGGCCATCGCGGGCTGCGATCGCGGGCAGGGACCAAAAGTGCACCGCGGCCAAAGTTGAGGGGCTTCGCGGGGCATTTGGGGCCAAAATACGTGCCACGTCACCGTATCCCGCGATCGCGGGACCTCATCGCGGGTATTTTGGGTATTTTTGCAAAATTGAAAAATTTTAGGGTATTTTGGTAACTCAATGTTTGACTTAGGGTATTTTAATTAATTTCCCTTGTTTTTTTGTTATATAAACGGGTTTAAAGGGATCTCCGACTGTACTATATAATTTTTATGATTTTATCTGAAATGCCATACTGCGGAAAAAATGGTAAAATGTTAAAGTTGAAACAACATCGTTTATGCAAAAAATCAAGTTTGTCCCAGTTAAAACCACACTCCTTTTATCTATGAAAAAACTCTACCAAATAAAAACTTTCTCAATTTGCGTAGACATAATAATTTATACAGACAATTTTATCTATACAGAACTTAATAAAAAACCATCCAAATAGTTAAGTTGTTTGTGTGAATAAATTTATCTATATGCAAGACAAGAGACCGATTGGTTTGAAGGAGAGAGAGACGGTTGGATTATTTATGGGCATTTTTTGTATTAGTTTGTTTGGGGTGGCTTAATTGAAACAAGTGAAGGATCTTGACTTATTCTATATAATCATTTAGTTTAATAACTTAACAATTCAGCCATAAAAAAAACAATCATGTATGGGGAAGCGAATAAGGCACCCAAATTATTGCTCATTAAGTAGTAAGTAAACAAACGGGGGTATGAGTTTGATGTCCTGACACACAAAAAGTTTAGTGTCCTAACCATGGAGTATCTCAATCGACCATTTTATATATTTTCCATATTAAGAGTCGAGGGTCAAATTGTTTCAATCGGCTAATTGATTGTTAAGCATCTCGGTTTCACATAACGATATAGTTCTTATTGAAGTTACATAAATGGGGTTAGGGCCAAAACCCGGATATATCATATCAGTTACACAATGATCTTAATTCTCCATTAGTGTAACAGACATGAGACATCCATAACTTTCTTTTTTCATACTCATATATGTGACATCAAATGATATTTACATAATATTTTTTTAAGTAATTAAGGATTACAATATAACTTAATAATTTAACATCTACATTATTAATAGCTACAATATATACAATGTTACCAATCAAAGTAGTACAAAAAATGAAAAATTAAATGTTTGTTACACAAATCAACAACAAAAAAAGATATAGTTACACTACAATACTACTACATAAAAACTAATATGTATAAGATGTATATTAACAATGAAGTTGTTTGGATCGAGTTAGGTTTCTCATGGGTTAGGTTTAAGGGAAAACCACAAAAAAAATGAAAAACTGAGTAACCATTCATCTGGACGATATGCATATGTACATACACGCATGCATAAAAACAAAAAAAAACAACTTCAATTACTTGTACGCACATATGCATACCATCCAGATGAACGGTTCCTTAGTGTTTTTTTTTTTTTGAAATTTTCTCTTAAACCTCCTTCTAATTCACATCGAGTACCGCTCTTAATACATCTGACATAGTAAACATTATACCACCCCATTTCTATTACCAACCAACGAACCACCAAGAACGTGAAACCTGTCCATATTCATCATGAATAATAAACGTGATACTTTTACAACATCATGATAAACGTCCTAGACATGTGGCGCGCTCTCGTGGTTCGATTCCCTATTCGCAATGGAAATGCAATTCTCAACCGAAATATTAGACACTATGACAAAATGTTAAATGTAAGAACAAGCTTAAGTCTAAACCATCTCCATTTATCCATGCTCTTATGGGCAAAACAGAAGAGCAAAAGAGTTGATAAACATATAGCATAATTATACAAAAACATCACCATGCATATAAAAAGTCTGCAAGATAAAGTTGGTTTTTCTATGCTAATAAAAACACAGACTGAGTCGACTCGGAGTGAGTCAGCAAAAAGATTGGCTCACCAGCCTAAAAACGGAATAACCGAACATAGTATGGTTACCCTAAATCAAAGACTCGATATATTTACAGGCTAAGCTTTTCTTCACCCAAAGGGGAGAAAGCGGGTCTTCGTATTTAGGAGAAATGCTATTACGCTATTCGTCTTTCTAGAGAACACGAAGCTGAGCGAGAAACGCAGCACAAAGATCCAAGAACAGAAATTGAGGTCCCTGAATCCTTTGTAGATCGAGCAGATACTTGTCCTCCCGCGTTTTGTAAAGCTGCACCAATAAATTTACCATCGTTTTAGAAAGATACGCTTCACGGATTGTGACTAGTATTATACATCAAAACAACTATAAGGGGTTGTTTACCAAATTTTCTATTAAGTCATGTATGGATACATCCTTCTGTCCGGATATATTTATACGTCTGCGGTAAAAATGTATTGTTGTTTACTTTTTTTACCTGAATTAACGGTCTGAATGACATAAATGACCAATCTACCCCTCAAATACAGGTGAAAGAATTGTGTAGATGGGGCTGAATAGGACTGGACGGGCGAGACTGAGGTAGACGTGTTGAAAGAATTGTATCAGGTTTTGAGGTTTTAATTTCACAAGGGTAGTTTAGTAATTTACCAATCATGTCCCATCTTCCTAATTTTTGTTCCACCTACTTTGGTGAACTTTGTTGTCCCACTCGGTGTTGTCTTGTCACGTCCAGTACCGCGTACCAAACGCCCGCACCCTAATGTTTCACTGCGCCAGAATGCCGATTAGTGGCTACTAATGTACGCAAGATGCCTACCCGTGCAGTAGTACCAAACGCACCCTAATTTGACGTGCCTGCGTCCCAACATAATTTTTCACATTTCTATTTTAGTTTGTCCCTAAATGTCTACTTTCCAATTCTATCCTTAACTATGAGATGAGAAATTCTTTACTCCCTTGTCATTAAGGGTAAAATCGTCATATCATTAAATTAAAAAGTGCTCTCTCCATCCCAAAATAAATGTCCACAATAAAAAAGACACCATTTTAGAAATATGTAATCAATACACTTTTTAATTAACTAAATGACAATTTTACCCTTAATATAGAGAGAGAGTAATGAATTTCTTCATCTCATAAATAAGGGTATAATGAAAAGTAGGCATTTGCTTTTCGAAGTGGACCTTATTCAAACAAACTAAAATAGAAATGTAAACACTTATTTTGAGACGAAGGGGTATAATGATTATAATTCCTAAAATTGTGCATCTTTTTCATATCCGGGTATTTATTTTGGGACGGAGGGACACAAACATAGCTCGAGAAATAGAATAGTTAGAAAAACGGTTTTACCTGGACTTCAAACTTGACCACATTGGGGGAGGTCATGACACCGTCATTCTCCACGATTGTCAACTCATCCCCAAAGTAATGGTTACTTTGCATAGAGTCGTTTATCATGCCGCCTTGATGATGGCCCGGAACGCCAGGAACCCACCGACATTTCATGTTGTAGTGACCTATTTTTTTCCAGCACACATTCAGTTCTTGCAGAGCTTTCAGAACTTCCGTCATTATCTCACGAGGATGAGCTCGAGACTGTCAAAATGGATTATAAAAATAAAAACTTTTAACTAACAAATGATACGCCCATTTTCCATTTGTATAATGATTTCAGGGAAAATAACCTGGAGGCCGAGCGCCCATTTCCGCTCGACTTGGTTTCGAATATTTATTCCTTGATAATCCATATATGTGGTTGGGCGTTGTGCCATAACTGAAGCAGCAGCCTCATTTGAACTCATACGGCTGAACCCATCCTGAAGTTGTATCAAAAAGTAAAGCGCAAATAAGAGAAAAGCAAAGTCTTGATATAGATGCATGTATTGATGATTACGGGTACATTAACCGTAAATATTTTGAGAATATTGGGAACCAACTATTCATGCTTTACTCATGCACAATAAATGTCATGATAGAATTCATGATGAAAATACATGATGAAAATGCATGATATCATGAATAATGAAGATGCATGATATTAATGTAAACGCATGATATTCATGATGATAATATTCATGATTATACAGGGTTATGGAAATGCATGATTTTCATGAATAATGAATAATTAAAATGCAAGATATTCATGATGAATAGTATCCATTATTATACAGGGTTATGAAAATGCATGATATTGATGAATAATGAATGATGCATGATATTGATGAATAACGAATGATGCATGATATTCATGATGAATAGTATTCATGATTATTCAGGGTTATTCATCATGAAGAGTACTCTACACCTCCAATAACACATGTAAGAGGTGCCAAAGATCGACACACCACAAAATAAAAAAACTAAAGAGCCAGAAGAAGACATTCTAACCATAGGTTTCTGGAATTCATCTCCAAGATAGCCACTTGAGTTACGAAACCTGTTGTCCAGTAGCAAGTAATATGCCACTGTGCCCTAAGAAAATATGAAAGAATAAGCAACATTGTGACCTCATATCCGTTAACTTACTTAGAACAAAATACACACACACAAAAAGACTACCTCATTTTGCACTCGGTTGCGAAGAGACTCAATGAGGGTGTCCCTGTCAAACCCCATCTTAACCACCTCTAGAAGAATATCTTCGTCAGTCTGCAGAAATAGAATTACTTTAATCACCCATGCATACATACAATTCTATTTGAAACAAAAAAAAACAAATTTATTGACCCACCATCTTCTTTCTTATAGTGCAATTACAAGAAAATTCTTAGGTCTCGTTTAGTTTGTAGGATTGGATTGGATTTGGAATTGAATTCCATTCCCATCCCATGTTTGGTTCGAAGGATTTCCAAGATTTGAAATCCCGGGGTTTCTTTGAAATCCCAAAAACAATGATTTTGAAATCCCATGGGGGTGGATGGTATTTCAGAGGCTTCCGTAGGATTTATATGTAATAATGTTTTAAAATATGTTAAAAAGGTTTGTTTTGTAATAATAAGTTAATTTAATTATTTATAAATTATTTATAAAGAATGAAATTTGATTCCATTCCAAATCCTACACACCAAAGATTCCAGATCCTTTCAAATCCAAATCCCTCAAATTCCAAATCCTTCCACAGAATCCAAATCCCTCAAAACATTCCATCAAACCAAACGCCTCTTTAGAAATAATCACAAAAATAACCAAAATTGGAGTTGACCCATCACAAAATGACCAACTTTTTCCCAATTAGCACGTATAACCACTTATTTCGCAAAACCCCACTTTTTGCAAAATGTACTTTTTGGCACTTATTTTATTCAGTTTGTGGGCCCTCTTCGCAAGAACCATAAACCAAAACCCAAATTTTCAGGAAAAAAAAGAGGGTTTTGTTCACCCTTTTTGGAAAATGGGCGCACAAAAATCGAAAAATATATGAAAAAGTATTGTTCACAAAAAGGTTCTTGCAAATAGGTGATTGTTTTTTTGCTAATTTATAAAAAACGGTCATTTTCTGATGGATCAGCTGCAATTTTGGCTATTTTCATGATTAAGTAAAAATCTAAACCACCTCGTTGATCCAAGATTACCACACAAGACTGCTATTTAGCATAGTTCAAAAAATAAAAGCAAAGAGACTTAAATCGGCTGAAAAACATTAGAATGAATAAAGTGAAAGGATGAGGTCATGAGGCTACCTTTTTTGCTTGTTGCATAGAATCAGGTGGAGGAACAGCCAAATAGCGGGGGAGATGAGCCTGGAACCAGGGGTGCATACGAATCTCTGGAATAGTTATTCGCTTCATGGGGTCCACCACAAGCATCCTTGGGATTAGATCTCTTGCACCAGGTGATAAGTGGCTCGGAAGGGTATATATTCCACCCTGACAAAAAAAACCAACATTAAATTTATTATGATAACATGGTGAAGGTGAAGTGATAATAATATTTCACAAGAGCAACAAAATTTTATTATAATTGTACCTTAATTTTCTTGAAGAGGTTAGGAATATTTTCATCATCAAAAGGCAGGGTCCCACAGAGGAGAGCATACAAGATAACACCACAGCTCCACACATCAACTTCTGGTCCAGCATACAGTTTCCCAGATATAACCTATACAAAACAAAAGAACGACATAAAATATAAGAAATTCAAAAGTAATTAATTATGATTTATAATATAAAACTCATTATCACCATTCAATACCTCTGGGGCAGCATAGTTTGGACTTCCACAGCTTGTTTTCAGGAAATGACCGTCTCGCATGATATTGCTTAGACCAAAGTCAGCAATTTTGACATTGCACTTAGAATCCAACAGCAGGTTCTCGGGTTTAAGATCTCTATGAACCACCATGTTCCTGTGGCAGTATTCCACACCAGAAATTATCTGCATCAAAACACTGATGTTAGTCTATGGAGCTCCAATGAGAATATTCTTATCCACTTTTAGAAAAAAATGTAGCATATGGGAAAGATATATTCATTCACCTGCTGAAAGAAATTACGACCCTCATCCTCCTGCAACCTACCCTTCTCCACAATGTAATCAAACAGCTCACCGGACTTCACATACTCCATCACAACATAAATATCCGAAGGTGTCTCTATAACCTCATAAAGCCGGATAATATGTGGATGCATAAACAATCTTAATATTTTTATCTCTCTTCTAACTGCAAAATGGGCAAAATGGGTAACTTGATGAATTCTCCATTTCCCGTTGCAGTATATATTGCAAGCAAAAGGGTGAAGTGATTCATCATTTCTTACCTTTTTCTTCCATGTCCATGTTTTTTATTTTGCGACGGTTGAGGATCTTTATAGCAACTTTGTGCCCTGTCAAAGCATGCTCTGCAATTTTCACCTTCCCAAACGAACCAATGCCAAGGGTTTTCCCAAGCTTGTAGTTCCTTAAGAACATGTCCACACTGCTCCCACCATGTCCTGTTCCCTCCATATCTGATCCTGAAAAAGAGATGATCGAAAGATCAAGTGCTTATAAAATGCACACTTAATCAATAAATAATTGCACAAGACCATCCACAGCAAGCTTTCATAAGTTAGAGAGAGAGAGAGAGAGGGAGGTTCGGGGGAAAACCCCAAAAAATTGAAAAACTGAGGTACACCCTAGTAATTGTCCATCTGGATAGTATGCACATGTGCATACAAGGACATGAAGTTTTTTTCCGTTTTTATTCACATGCATTATGCACTTGTGGATATGCATGTGTGCATGTTACAAATTACTTGTATGCACATGTGCATACTGTCCAGACGAATGGTTACCAGGGTGTTCTCAGTTTTTTGTGGTTTTCCCTGAACCTGATCCTATATATATATATATATATCAAGTAAAAAAGAAAAATAGAGGAATTATATCTCAATCTTAAATAACACTATTTGGGATTTGCTGTATAGAAGAAATAAAACATGCAATTCTTTATGATTAATCATCAAACAATTGGGAAACAACTACTTCCTCCGTTCAATATAAAATTGTAATCTTTACTCACCAACGTGGTTAGGGAAGTGTTTGATTACTATTCACATGTAAAATTCCATTAAGTAATTACAAATTTGACCATTGGTCAATATCATCAACACTTTGTAAAGGTGACAGTGAGCAACTAGGTAAGTTGAGCTAAAAGGGTCAAAAAGAAGAAGAAAAAATGTTGCAAATTAATATGGCACATCCCAATATGGAAATTGTTTCAATTTAACAAGATGAAGGGAGTATTCCAATAGAAGGAGCAGGTTTTGATTAAGATCTTGCTGCACATAATAATCAAGAAAGAAAAAGTTCTATAAGTTGGCCTAGAGTCACCTGAAACATGCATCATAAAAGGTTATTTAGCAAAGAAAAACATGGTTGCACAAGCCATTGATAAATCAGGAGTAAATTAAATTTAAATAGGAATTAACACCTTAAAGCTTAACAACATGGTATATAATATATATATATATATATATATATACAGTGTGATTCTTGTATACGATACATATGCAAGTTGCTTGTTGTGTGCGCAACGTAATCCACAGGTGAAAACCATGTGAAGTTGAGGGGTCGAAAATTGATTGAAAGTGGAAAGGCATAAATCAGAAAACACAAAAATATGGTTTAGGTTCACTTAACACCAAAGTGCATCTCACTTATTGACATTTAACAAACCAGGAACATGAAACTACTTTTGCCCACCTCTACAACAAATTGATATTGATAATGATAATGGTAATGATAATGATATTTCACTCAGACAATCATAATCAACTAAGGGTTGTTCATATTTACATCCACAAGGTAACGCTTTAAACACTCTTAGCCAAAACCTGCAAAACGCTTAATTTTCCCAACTTTTCAGACAAACAAAACTTGATTACACGCATCCAGTAATTAAACCCCAAATAAAAAATGGAAACCATATTTTTATTTAAACCACCATGCGAAGGAATCTCATCTCATCACCATGAAAATTGAAACAAAAGTCTAGAAGCCAAAAAATTCCTTAAAGTGCAGATTAAGTTCTTCGGGAGCACAAGCAAATGAAAACTGATCGATTCATCAACCAAAATACCCCAATTCTAAAGATCTGAATTCAATCATTATCAACAACAATCCCCCAAAAACACATAACCACCAGCGAAATTATGTATCTAGACATGCAAACAAACAAATAAATTTTGCAGACTAACCTAGTAACAAGAAGCGAGCTCCGTCAAATCTTAGGGTTTGCCTTTTTCCGATGATCACTCGTAACTGCAAATTTTTGCGTCAATAAACACAAATGTGAAATCAATCAGAGAGATTCCTCGAATGCATTTTGTTGCATAAATTAGCAGACAAATAGCGACATCCGTAAAGAAAGGATACAAGAAAAAAGTGATAAAGATTCGCATACCTTGTAATGCAACAAGGGTTTGAAAGAGAAGAAAACCTTCGTGAATGGGGCACACGAGAATAATTGAATCCTTTTTCACTCGAAATAGACATTGCAATATAATTAGTATAATATTCGATTTATTACATACTAAAAATAAATAATTAAATAATGGGGTCACCAAATTATGTGGAAATTAAAAAAAGAAATACCAACAATTTTTTTTTTTTTCAATCTTCCTATATTCACCGGTGATGCTTCGATTACACATATTTTTATTAAAGTTTTGGCAAGCAACGATTTGTACAACATCCTATTTGATATGGAGTCACTGTAACAACTTGGTTTACCGAAATAAGTCTGAATTATGTGGATATTTTGTTTGTCGATATCCAAGTTCTGACATGATTAGAACTCTAGATGGTCCCGTAAGGATTTTATCCCTTGGGACAGTTGGTTGACGGCTTGACTCCAAAATCCTCGTTGAGTCTCTCCTACTTGGGTTTAGGGATGGTAACGGACCGGGTTTGGGGCGGATTTCACATTAACAGCCCTGGTTTACGGTAAAGGGCCTTGGCGGGTACGGGGATCCCAATCTCGTCCCCGGTATGTAAGGTGGTCAAAACCTGGCTGATCAATCCCCTGTCCTCTCCCCGTTCCCTGTCCCGGTTTCAGACCCGACCCCCGACCCGAAACAAAAACAGGTTCAGCTGAACAGAAATGTAGAAATGTAATTTCACCTATCGGGGATACCCGATCCCAGGACCCGTTTTGGCGGGGATTCACTGGCCTCGTCCGGTTCGGGTGAACTAGGTTCCCCATCGGGTCGGGGTAAATCACCATCCCTACTTGGGTTACTCGTTTGTAAGGTTGTTCGTATTTGTTTGCTTTTTTGTGTAATGCTTTTTCATTTTTTTTGTTCCTTTCAACTTTGGGTTGGGTTTGCTTTTGTTTGATGCATCTCGTTGCTCCAGGTCCTTTCTAGTTGTGTGACTTTTCCTACTCTTTTAGTTATATTTTGTTGTTATTTAAAAAAATCGTAAAAGGTTAAAAATTCTGAAGAAACTTTTTGAGCTTTACGAAAAAAAATATTTAAATACTCCTTCGTCCTAAAATAAGTGTTTATTTTCCTATTTTAATTTTGTCTAAAAATAAATGTTCATTTTTAAAAGTAAATGTCTATTTTCTCATTTCATCCTTAAGTATGAGACTATCACCATCCACAATCCAATCCAACTCAATCTTTATTAAAAAAATAATTTCTTTCTCTTCCATCTACCCAATCTTTAATTCTAATTCAATCACATATTTTTTATGTTTTATCAGTGATCCAATTCAATCTCAAATGTTTTTAAAAAAAATATTGATTCTTAATATTTTATCATATCTATAATTTTTTATTATTATTCTTGCATATAAAAAAATAAATTTCTTAAACTATTTGATACTTTAAAACATAATCTTAGTTAAAAAACTTATAATTGAAAATAATTAAAACAAGTTACAAAGAGAAATATGGAATTACATAAAAAGAAATACGGAATTACATATCTAATTAAAAGACATAAATGACATAATTAAGTATTAGTGCCGAATTTTTGCCATATATGCTCAATCAAATCATTTTTTAGAGCATTATGTGCTTCCCTGTCACGAAGTTGTTCTCTATTAGCCATATAAGTAGCTAGGTTTCCAATCCGTTCAGTTGAGAATGCAAATGGTTGACCATCATCTTCTGCATAGCTTTCAGGTTGTCGATTTGTGGGCATATCATTAAGAAATTCAGCTGGATCATAATAATGGAGGTATGTCTCTCGTTCGTCTTCAACTATCATATTATGCAGGATGATACAAGCAATCATAATTCGTCCCATATTATCTTTGTCCCAAACAAGACATGGGTGTCGAATAAATGCAAAACGAGCTTGTAGAACTCCAAATGCTCGTTCAACATCTTTTCTGGCAGACTCTTGACATTGAGCGAACAACTTGTGTTTCTCGATAGTGAGAAATGTAATTGACTTGACAAATGTAGACCATGAAGGATAAATGCCATCTGTGAGATAATTGTCCTATCGTTTTCGCGACCATTCACGATATAACTAACTTTTGGTGCTCGACCTGTCAATACATCATCAAAAACAGGAGATCGATGGAGTACATTAATATCATTTAACGAACCTGGTGTTCCAAAGAAAGCGTGACATATCCATAAATCATATGATGTAACGACTTCTAAAATGATTGTTGGCTTTCCACTTCTTCCGACATATTATCCAGCCCATGCGCTCGGACAATTTTTCCATTCCCAATGCATGCAGTCAATACTACCTATCATGCCCGGGAATTCACGTTGATCTCCAGCATGTAGTAGTCTTGCCAAATCATCGTTGTTAGGCTTTCGGAGGTACTCATCACCAAAACATGAGATGACACCATCTACAAAGTTCATGAGAGCATCCCTTGTTGTAGTTCCTGTTAGGAATATTTCATATAGATTTGATGTGTCAAAACTTCAACTTACAAGGGTTCGAATTGTAATATGTTTATTTTATAGTTATCCTTGTAAATTCTAGTTTATCTAGGATTCCTAGTTTATCTAGGATTGGTATTTATCTAGTTTCTAGTTTATCTAGGTTTCTAGTATATAAAGAAACCTAGAGATATAGAATTAGACGTTCTTGAAACCCACGTTTAAACAAAAACGTGTAGATGTGTGTGCATGAGCCCCAAGGTTCTTAATCCTAATACTTGAGAAGAAGTATCCGTTTGTTGATAACTTAGGTCAACAAATTGGGGCGTGAGTATGTAATCAGTATGTTTAAATTAATGAACCTTGTTAGCTATACAAATCTGTCGTTTAATTCCGCTGTTCATGTTGTGATTTGTATATGTTTATTCCATGATCTAGAACTAATCATTCTTGAGCTTAAAGATCCGGTTTAGGGTTTATATAAATCCTATCAGGTGGTATCAGAGCACATGGTGCTCTCTGATCTGGAAGAAAAACAAGGTTTAATGGAAGATTTGAAGAGACGAAAGAATACGAACGAAAGAAAGAAAAATCAGATTTTTCGCAGAAATTTTCTGGAAAATCACAGCCGGCCGTTTCGCCTATTCCCGGAGATTGAACCGTCGGATCGTCGCGATTTTTGGACAGCAGCTTCGGGACACATTGTTTAACATTATGTCTGGTTGGATTGGCCGTACGACGTCCAGAACGCTCCCAGAAATTCTCGAAATCCAGCAGTTTTTTTTTTCTTGATAGAAATTGTTCTTCACTCAGAATTCCTCAAAGCCATGAAATCAAAGCCGCGATGCAATGGAGAATACATGTCACACACCATGTTAGGATCATGCTCGACAAAAGGAGGATGATTTTTGTTTGTTTCAAGAAATTTCACACACACAAGGTATGAAGGTTTGATGAACGATAGAGGAAGAATGCTTAAATGACTACCCTTTGATCGTCATCAGTTGATTACAAAAAGGAAGATTAATTAGAGTTTGTTTGAAGAAGAAGTGAAAGTTAGAGTTTGTGTTCTTATCATATCTTTAAAGGTATCCTTCACCTGTTAAAGATAACCCGTGATATTATGAAGATTATTAACGTAATTGTTCGAAGAATGTGACTTCAATTTGACGAAATCTTAGAGAAGAAGATTGGTCGAAGGACAGGGATCCCCTCATTCATGAGAATGACGTTGTTGTTCACTTGGTTTCTACGGGATATAAGACTCAAGGTTTGGTTTTTTACTTCAACTTCAAATAGATAATGGTTGATTTTCTTTACAACGTAATTGATATAACCTCGAAGACACAAGGATGGTTAGCATAAATTCAGGGGAAGAAGAAGTGTTGATCATTCAAGGGGAAGATTCAAGTTTGATAAGTTTTGGATTTGATTATGTCAAAAAGGGGAAGAGCTACTTGAAAATTCTGATGCTAAGTTTTGTCATCATCAAATAGGGGAAGATTGTTAGGAATATTTCATATAGATTTGATGTGTCAAAACTTCAACTTACAAGGGTTCGAATTGTAATATGTTTATTTTATAGTTATCATTGTAAATTCTAGTTTATCTAGGATTCCTAGTTTATCTAGGATTGGTATTTATCTAGTTTCTAGTTTATCTAGGTTTCTAGTATATAAAGAAACCTAGAGATATAGAATTAGACGTTCTTGAAACCCACGTTTAAACAAAAACGTGTAGATGTGTGTGCATGAGCCCCAAGGTTCTTAATCCTAATACTTGAGAAGAAGTATTCGTTTGTTGATAACTTAGGTCAACAAATTGGGGCGTGAGTATGTAATCAGTATGTTTAAATTAATGAACCTTGTTAGCTATACAAATCTGTCGTTTAATTCCGCTGTTCATGTTGTGATTTGTATATGTTTATTCCATGATCTAGAACTAATCATTCTTGAGCTTAAAGATCCGGTTTAGGGTTTATATAAATCCTATCAGTTCCACTCATTCTCAAATATTCGTCGATTGCGTCGACTGATGTGCCATACGCCAACACCCTCATGGCTCCAGTACATTTTTGCAATGGTGAAAGACTTTGTCTACCTGTGGCATCAGGTCTTCGTTGAAAATATTCATCATTAGCAGTCACAGCATCAACTATACGACAGAATAAAGGTCTTCCCATTCGAAATCTTCTCCGGAAAATAGCGTCATCATACGTCGGATTGTCCACAAAGTAGTCTTGCATCAAACGCGTTGTAACCCCCGTGTTTCGAAAAGGTTTCTTCCTCCCTCATTTCACATTGTTGAAATATATATTTAATAGCGTGCCAGTTACCTTTCATTTTAAATTCTGAGATGTAAGTTGATTGAAATTTTTCCTCGCAACAGATCGGTACAGTTTGGGGTCAAAAAGTGCCTGGTCGTAGGGGCGACTATGCCCGGCGACTATGCCACGAGGGCATAGTCGCGTGTCAAGGTCGCTGAAGAGAGGGAGGCTACGGTACATCTCCTGCGATAGTGACCCGACGACTATGACACGGGCACTATCGTGTGTCACTAGGGGTGTACAAAAAACCGTCAACCCGCGAAACCCGACCAACCCAACCCACTAACAGCCCAATTAAACCCAACCCGCCGAACCGCCGAGCCGCCAAACCGCCAAACCGCTAATTATAAGGGTTGAAATTGGGTTAGGAAAACTCAACCCAACCCAACCCGCCAACCTGTCGCTAATATTTTTTATTTTAATAAAAAATATTATATATATATATATACACACGATACTTGAAGGTGCAGCCCAAATAAAAAAAAATTGTTAACTAGTATAACTCATGACGCCCAAATTACTCTATAATAACAATCCAAAATACTTACCATTGAACAAGGGTTGCATCTTAGGATCATAATTGTTAGATAGTAAAAGAATTGGTACAAGTTTTTGTGGAATCACTTTATAAACCAATGTAAGAAGTATTTGGATATTATGTGCGATAACAAACAAAAATTGCTTAGCTTTCGGTGTCGTTTAATAAAGAGAGATACCGAAAAGTCGTGGCTAGCTTTGTGGTTAAGGACGAACAACTTACGCTTTGAATTGGATGCTACAATTTACGCTTTTGAAGTTTAAGACTAAAGAATTTTAATATCTATTTGGATGCTTGTAATAACTAATAACATTGTTGTGTATATTTTTAGTTTAATTTGTCGTATTTCAATCGTGAACTTTATGTATATTATCAAACCGCTCAACCCGCCCAACCCGCCTCAACCCGCAAGGGTTGGGTTGGGTTGAGTTATACTTTTGAATGGGTTGTGTTGGGTTGAGATTTTCCAAACCGCCATAATTGGGTTGGGTTGTAAAAATGTCAAAAACCGCCCAACCCAACCCGCGTACACCCCTATGTGTCACAGTCGCATGAGTGGTACCGAAGGTGGGGTGGAGAGCGCGATAATGCCTCGCGACTATGACATGGGCATTGTCGCCGGTCATAATCGCGACTGGGGACTGAGAGTATAAAAACACCCTTTACGGGTTTCTCTCATTTGGAACTGATTTTGGAGCTTCTTGGGGTCTCTCCACTTCTGCGATTTTGGTGAGCTTCATGCTCTAAATCCACTCTCTTCATTTATTGATCTACCATGAGCATTTATGTGTGTTTAATACTTATCTAGGGTTGACCTTTGTCAGGATCGAATCTTAACAAGATTAACAATACTTAGAATTCAGAATTAAAGAATCTGCGGAATATAACTTTAATTCCCACAATCAAAGAACAATATATCAGAAAATACACAGTTGTTTGTATTCACTGTTTCGACTCACAAGATTAACAACCAAACCTCAACAAGACGACTTCTACTTCTCTAGAAATAGGGTTCTTAAACCTTGAGGTTAATTCTCTCTAAAACACAATCGAATTCTAATTGTATTTCGTATTTTTAATAGCTATCTATCAACACTATTTGACACAATAATTACAAGATAACTATCAAAAATTAAATGATCTTCAGAATATTCTTTTAAGCATATCTTCAATCATTCCATCTTTATCTCCTTCAATCTCGCATTCCATGTTCTGATCACAAGCAGTATTAACTTCATTCTTCTCAAGCAGTACTAATAATCTTCCAGCAGTATTAACTTCGATATGCACAAGCAGCACTAATATTCTTCGTAAGACACCAGCAGTACTAACTTTTGATCAGCAGCATTAATGATATTCCAGCAGTAGTAATATACCAGCAGTATTAACTTTGTTCCAGCAGCATTAATGTATCAGCAGTACTAACCTTGAACTAGCAGTAGTATCTTTGTTCTGGCAGTACTAACTTTGATCTGGCAGTAGTAATGTTGTTCTGGCAGTACTAACCATACTTAGCATATCTTCAGTTCCCAACAATCTCCCCCTAACTTGACTTTTCAGGATGAGAAGTTAAGTTCTTCAGATGATGCTTCCAAAACCTAATCATCAACGCATAAATTTGGATCCAATCCCAGACTTTGATTGAGAATCCTTTTTACAAGGTATCTTGCCATCTTAGAGTCTTTGTCACTCACCAACTTAGCATGCAGCATTCCATTCAACTTTTTCATGCTGTGCTTGTATACAACATCCACCAAATAATATTCATGAAATGTATTGTCAAGAGAGATGACATACACTCCACAATTCTCAATGAGCATCCAGTTGGTAATGACTTGAAAATTCCTTGCCATCAAATACTGAACTGCTTCTGGTTTGAACATTAAGCACAAGTATTCAAGAACCATATTGGTGATAGACATACCTTGCTCTGTCAGCATGTTTCCATATAGCCTCATTCCCACCTTGAACATCTCTTCCAAGTCAGATCTAGAGCATGTTCTGATAAGTTTTCCCCAAGTAGGACAAACTTCAAACTTTCCATCTGCCCTTTTGATTCTGATGAACTCCTTTCTTCCATCTTTCAATGTGTCCCAGAAGATGATCTCAGGAGCCATAGAAGATATTGGTTCAGCTTGGATTGGATTAGTATTAACCACATTAATATCCAAATCACATTGAGCATTTGGCAGTGATTGTACATTGCTTGGTTGGCCTGAGGGAGTTGCCACTTCTTCTTCAGCAACTTTTGGATCAGATTTCTCTTTCACTGCTTCCTCCTGGGCTTCTTCTACAGTTGGATCCACCCTTGGCTTCTTTACATCTTTCTTCTTTGAAGCTATGGACTTTGTTCTTGGCCTTTTGGTTGACATCATCTTTGTTCTTTTAAAAGATTTAACATCTTCAGGAGTGGTTTCAGCTGTTTCTTCTTTGTGGCTCTCAGCAGCACTAACAGTTTCTGCTGCCTTTTGTTTTTCAGCAGCAGTAACCATTTCTACTGCTATAGCTGTTACTGCTTCTTTTATAACCTTTAATGCTGCTGCTTCGACACTGTCCTTCACAATCCAATATATCTCTTCATCAATCTCTGTTTTAGTTACTGTAGGAACAGATTCTGCTTTCTTCTCACTTTCAGATACTGCTTTATCAATAAGACTCTTCAAAATTTCGGATACTGCTGTTTCAATCTCAGATACTGCAGCATTAACTGTTTCTACTTCTTTTGCAACCTCAGCAGCAGTAACAGTTTATGCTGCTGGTTCTGTTTCTGCTTCCTTTGTAAGATCAGCAGCAGTAACGGTTTCTGCTGCTGTTTCTGTTTCTGCTTCCTTTGTAGTATCTGCAGCCTCCTCAGTCTCCCCCTCAATCTTATACTCATACTCCCCTCAATGTTTGCATCCTCCATGTTTAGATCAGAGTCTGACTCCCCCTTTTTGGAAGCATCAGAGGTTGTTCCTCTCCTTCTCAAAACATACTGAGCTTTCTTCCTTCGTTGTAGCAGTTTGGTGATCAGCTTTTTATTCTTTTCTATTTTGGTGTTTTGATGAAGAACCACCTTCTTAAGCTCATCAATTTCCTTCTGCTGATCCATGACCTCAATGTTGATATTTGCAATAGTTTCCATCAATTCCTCGTACGTATATCTATCCTCACCCTGTTTAGGAGTTTTTACCCCCCTTAAAGGATCATTGGAAGTTTTAGCAGGTGTCTCTTGCCTAGCAAAAGCACTACCTACCCCCTTGGTTTCTTGGCACCTGGGACCTCTGGATGATTTCTCACCCTTAGTTGCCGTGAGGAAGGTCTTAGTTATTTTACCACTGGCCTTCTCTTTGCTAGCAGAAGTAGTGGCAGCCTTGCGACTCACATGCTCAACCTTCTCCTTAGTGAGCACCTTCTTGGGGTTGGGAGACACCCCTGTGGTTTCCCTTTCGATATTCTCTAATGGAGAATGCTCCACTAGAGGGCTTAAAGGCTTCGGGCTCTTAGGAGAGACATCAAGGGAAGGAACCTTGTGTACCTTTCTTCTGTCAAACTTTTTGGTTATTTTGGGAGTGGGTCGTACAAGAATGGACTGAGGGATGTCTTTTGTGATGGAAGGTTGGGATTGGTCATCAGTGGGTGTGTCTAATGAGGGCCTTGACCCTGATGCCATACCTTCAATTGTGTGGGACACAACCATCATTGTAGAGAACAATGGTGTGTCAACTCCTTCCGAGTCCCTAGGAAGTCTCCTCATATTTGAGAAAACCTTCCCTTTAGGGGGTTTTGGCACATATACCTCATCAAATTGAGGTATATCCGTCAATTCCTTAGTTATCACTTCTTGAACAAACCTTGGATACATATAAAACCGCTTTTTGGATTCCAGGTTTGATACAAGATCATTGAAAAGCATTGCTGAAAAATTGAACTTTCTGGCAGTGGCTAAGCAGACCAAGGCATAAGCAATGGTACTGCTAAGCTCACTCCATCCAGTTGTTTTCTTTGAAATACAGTGCATAAGGGTATGAACAAGAAATCGCCATTGAGTAAAAAACTTTGACTTGTAGAATTTAAAAACTCCAATGGGACCCTCATACCCCATTCTTTGTAAAGTTGAGTATAGTTCTTCATTGGAAATAGAAGTTATACCTGAGGCATCATCCAATCGAAGAGTGATGCGAAGGAGTTCTTCTGAAACTTTCAAGGGTTTGTCACATACCCTTGTTTGGATGACTTTCTGCCCATCTTCGGATTCCACGGTGGCATTGGCCCAAAATTGCGTCTGATGCTCGATGTAGATAGTTGGATTCACCGTTAGGGCATAAGAAATATGAGTGGACTTGAGAAAATCCACAATGTCGTGAAATCCTGCGGCCTGCTTCGGCTTCTGAAGCATCGCAATCTCATTATGCTCGTTGACAAACTCCATAATCGTTGTTCTTTCTGAGGATTTGGATAGAAAACACAAAGATTCTAGGGAGAAAAGGGTTAGAGCGAGAGAGAGAAGTTGAATGCAAAGAGACGTTATGAGCTTTGGCGGGCTAAAAGAGTATTTATAGCAGTAGTAGCCCTAATTTTCTATAAAGGCAGTATTAACGACTTAGCAGTATTAACGACTGAGCAGTATTAACTGCAAGGCAGTATTAACTACACAGCAGTATTAACTACTTAAGCAGTATTAATTACAAAGCAGTATTAACTACAAAGCAGTATTAACTACAAAGCAGTATTAACTACAAAGCAGTATTAACTACTGAGCAGTATTAACTGCAAAGCAGTATTAACTACTAAGCAGTATTAACTACTGAGCAGTATTAACTACTGAGCAGTATTAACTACTCATTGGCAGTAGAAACTCTGCACTGGCAGTAGTAACTCTGCACTAGCAGTAGTAACTCTGCACTAGCAGTAGTAACTATACTTGCACTTTGCAGCACTTGTCAAATCCTCAAATGTCATCTTACCTTTTGACACATTACTTTTACCACTGATCTTACCTCCTGCTGGATTATTCCCAAAAGCAACACGTCCTCCATCAATTTTTTTTTGAAATTCTTGAGGCAGGACATGTTACCTGTCATGTGCCAGGAGCAACCACTATCAACATGCCAGATGCTCTTTCCCTTGAGCTGTTGGTTGCCCTGCACATCTGATAAATCAATTAATTTTTATTGGGAACCCAAGCCGAAGTGGTCTTGGGTCTCCCTTGCTCATCAAAGTACTTGCATTGGGTTTTGATGAGATTTTCAAATTTAGGTACTGCAGAATTGGAGTACTTTGTCAATATAATTGGTCTAGCAGCACAAACACTAGAAGCAGTATTAACCTTAGAAGAAGTACTAACAGAGTTAGCAGCACTAACAGAGTTAGCACAACTAACAGAGTTAGCAGCACTAACAGAGTTAGCAGCACTAACAGAGTTAGCAGCACTAACAGAGTTAGCAACACTAACTGAGTTAGCAGTACTAACTGAGTTAGCAGCACTAACAGAGTTAGCAGCACTAACAGAGTTAGCAGCACTAACAGAGTTAGCAGTACTAATAGAGTTAGCAGCACTAACTGAGTTAGCAGCACTAACACTGCTAGCAGCACTAATTTTTGAAGAAGTACTAACAGTGTTAGCAGCACTAACACTGCTAGCAGCATTATCTGAGGCTGCAGTACTTTTAGGAACCCACATTGTGACACATTCTTTTCAGGCTTTTTCTTCATGTGGCTTGTGGCTTTAGTTTGTTTCTTAGCCACATGGTTCCTAACAGGTTTCCTATAACCAGAGGATTTTTGAAAACTTCTTTGAAAATTCATTCTTTGGTTAACAGGATTAAAATAACAGTGTTTGGCAAGATGATTCAATTTGCCACAGATAAAACAAGGCTTTGGTCTGTTAATCCTTTGCAGATCAACTCCTTGCTTTTGTGCCCACTGGTTATTCCAATTTCTTTGATTTCCCCTCCTTTTATCATGTTTTTGGGGCTTATTCTCTTGAGATTTCTTGCAAGAACAATGTTCACAAGTTTTAGAGTTCACAACAGTGGTCTGTGTATAATGAACTCCCTTTCCCTTGTCAGTCCTTTTCATCTCATTGTTCTTAACACATGGACTTTCACATTCCTCATCAGATCCTTCTTTTTCAGTCTTCTCCTCAACAACTACTTTATCTACTGGATCTACTTCAGTGGCTCCTTTAGGTAAGTCCTTCCTATCCTTGGTTTCTAATAGGTCTGACTTAGGAGGGATGTAGTTGTTGTTATAGGGTGGGGGTGTGGCATTGTACCCTATTCCTGGTTTCAACTTACTATGGATTTGAGAGTTGATTATGTTGTCCATGACTTTAGAGGCACAAGTAAACTTTTCTACATCTAGTTTAACTTTCTCAAGCTCTCCTTTTAGTTTCTCACACTCTTCCCTAGACTCTTTCAGTTGGAACTCCAGACCACCCTTTTCCCACTTCCAGTAGTTTGTATCATATGAGTGTTGAAGTTCATTGGCTTGAAAAGCCTTAATTTGTTCTTCAAACCTTTCAACAATCAATACATAATCTCTTATGTCCTTTTCTAATCTCTTAAGGTCATCACACATTCCCTGATTGTGATCTCTATACCTTTTAACAGTGTCTATACAAGCTTGAGAACAGATATTAGATTTTACCTCAGTAGGAATATCTGAGACTTCTGCCATGAGTGCATGATTCTGGATTGCCTCTTCTGCTTGATCACTCCAATCAAAAGTACTGTTTGATTCAATAGAATTGTCCATAGTAATTGTCGAATTCTAAGAAACACAAGCTCTGATACCACTTGTCAGGATCGAATCTTAACAAGATTAACAATACTTAGAATTCAAAATTAAAGAATCTGCAGAATAGAACTTTAATTCCCACAATCAAAGAACAATATATCAGAAAATACACAGTTGTTTGTATTCACTGTTTCGACTCACAAGATTAACAACCAAACCTCAATCTCGTTGAACAAGCTCAACAAGACGACTTCTACTTCTCTAGAAATAGGGTTCTTAAACCTTGAGGTTAATTCTCTCTAAAACACAATCGAATTCTAATTGTATTTCGTATTTTTAATAGCTATCTATCAACACTATTTATACACAATAATTACAAGATAACTATCAAAAATTAAATGATCTTCAGAATATTCTTTTAAGCATATCTTCAATCATTCCATCTTTATCTCCTTCAATCTCGCATTCCATGTTCTGATCACAAGCAGTATTAACTTCATTCTTCTCAAGCAGTACTAATAATCTTCCAGCAGTATTAACTTCGATATGCACAAGCAGCACTAATATTCTTCGTAAGACACCAGCAGTACTAACTTTTGATCAGCAGCATTAATGATATTCCAGCAGTAGTAATATACCAGCAGTATTAACTTTGTTCCAGCAGCATTAATGTATCAGCAGTACTAACCTTGAACTAGCAGTAGTATCTTTGTTCTGGCATTACTAACTTTGTTCTGGCAGTAGTAATGTTGTTCTGGCAGTACTAACCATACTTAGCATATCTTCAGTTCCCAACAACCTTGGTGAAGAATCTACTTAGTTGCAAGCTTTCAAACTCACATTTCTCTACCTTCTCCATCTAGGGTTTGGTTTCTTTCAAGAACCACCAAATGTGGGTTATTCTAACCCACTTAACTTACATAAGTTTGAATTCTAAAGCTTACTTGTAATATTTGTTTATATTTACTTGCTAATATCTTGATTTGTGGTGTAAGTGACATAACTTTCCATTTATGGAAAGTTTAGGGTTTTGAACTTGTCAAAGATGATGATAAGGGATGAACTTGATTATTTGATGTTATGAGGGTGTATTCTTGAGTAGGAATCATATCTCTCATCTTTGTATGAAGTTGAATAGTTTGAGACAAAACTAGGGTTTGTCATAAATGATGAGTTTGAGGTAAGGAATGTTAATCGTTGTCTTCGTGTGTGTTAAATGCTTCTTAAAACTTACATGGTCAAATGTGAAGTTCTAATATTGTATTAATACTATGATGGAGACTAATTGGAGAATGTTTACTTCTTGTTGTTAATGAGATGGAAGTTTCCTTTGAGGATGTCTTAATAGAATAAAGACCCGGTTTGGGTTGATGTCTTAATGGACTAAAGACCCGGTTTAGGTTGATGTCTTAATGGACTAGAGACCCGGTTTGGGTTGATGTCTTAATGGACTAAAGACCCGGTTTGGGTTGATGTCATACATGAATGCGATGATGCGATGGACGGGAATTGAATATCGGTTGGAATGTCATCCGAAAGTTTTGCACATTCTATCCTTATTGTATAATTGCTATTTTGCTAGACTTAGGCTAACACTTCTTCTTATCTCATGTTGTGTTTAGCAGGCCTTCCTAGCGGTGGGACTTCCCGGGGTTGAGGGAAGTGTTGAGAAGAGGGATAGCATTTTTGGTTAAAGAGATAGCGGCGATTAATGTCCTTAGACGAGCGACCTTTTTGCTGATGAGATAGCGACACCCAAATTTAATCTAAACAATTTTAAGTTAGATTAGTAGGTTGTTGTAATGATATCTCCTTATTTTGTTGTAAACACCTCACCCGCAAACTCGTAGAAGTTTAATGTCATTGATTGATGGTTCAATGCACGAAATTTTTTGGCTTAAATTTGCCCCATTTTTAGGGTGTTACACGCGCTTCACCCATCTCGCGTTGCCTGTCACAATACCTTCTTCTTGCTCTTGGGGGTTGATCTCCTATGAACAGATTGGAGGAGTTGATGAGGATATCCTCAAGCATGCAATCAATTTGTTGGTTTTGTTCAAGAACTCGTGATTGCCATGCGTCAAATTCATCATTTGATTCTGGTGATGAGTTTTCATTGAAAGACATTTTAGTGAAATTGCAAAAAATAGAGGTTTCAAGATAAGAGAGTATTGAAATAGAGAGAAAGATTGGTGTGATGAAAATATGTCAATATTGGTCTCTATTTGTAAGGAATTGAAAAATATGGTTTTTGGTATATATATATATATTTTTTTGTTAAACTCATCTTTTTAACAAGATAAGATTTATCTAAAAAAATCTACATAAACCAATCATATAATGACATGTGTAAATGATTTAGTTAAAAAAATAAAAAATAAAAATACACAATCCAAGATTGGATTGCAATACGGATTGTGTTGACCCATTCTCCCATGAATTACTTTATCTTTTCTTTTATTTATCTTTTTGTCTTTTACTTCATTTTGATTGGGTTGGATTGAGGCAAATCACCGTTGTGTATAGTCTGAGATGAAAAATGTTTATCGCTCTCTTATTAAAGGTAAATTGTCATTTAGAGTACGTTTGCTTTGCAGAATGTTTTTTGGGTGGAATGAAATTTGTTAAAGGAATTTGAATTTCAAGGAATTGGATTGAAATGTTATTAGGTTCGACCATCTGTTTGGTTGACATACATTGTAATGGAATCTATTAAAGGAATTGGAATTTGTATGTTTGGTTCACATAATATAGCTTTGGAATTGGAATTAAATATTAGTAAATGACCAAAATACCTTTTTTAAAAACGATGGTGGCCGATGGTGGTTCAGATCGGTGTGGACGACGGTGGTTCAAATAGGTGGTGGCCAATTTAAATCTTTAAATTTAACAAGTATAACAATTATCATTCAAACTTTTCTATATATAAGCGGAGAATCAATTATGAAGGTTCCTTTATATACAAATCGAATTCTCCAATTAACCTATTAAACTAATCATGTCAACTATAATTAGATTTAATGGGTCATCTAGGCAATCCATCCAAAGCCTCATCGCATCGTCTAAGTTCTCCGCTTATCATCAAAAGTTGAATACCAAAAGCACTCATCCCACATCCCATTACTCCTCTGAACTGGTACCTGGTAAGAACATTGAATTTAAACAATTAGGCTTACGCCTAGTGAGATCATCCAATTCAATTTAAAACATTAACAACTTGAAAGCTCAAATATTCAAGAATATAAACAAACCTGTTCACCACCATTCATACCGTACTCGTACTCGTCTCATAATGACGGGAACATACCCGATCCCATGAATATTACTAATAGTCAGAAGGTCATAACGTTATGTTTGAAGGCCTATTATGAATCATTACCGATTCTAAATCATCACTCAAGCCTAAGGACTTACAATCGATCGTCATACCTTTTCTTGGAATGGAAGCAGAAATAGCATTCATATATTGTCTATCTCTAATTCACCGAAAGTAAGTGAAAACAACACTTACACTTCATCTAATTCACGTTTCCACATCTCAATCACGAATAGCAACTATATTTTGCCTATTCACTATTTCAATACGAATAGCAGTCTTACCTTGCCTAATCAATCATTTCTTATAGCCTCCCAAAATGGGATTAACAATCCACATTATAGGCTATCGCCTCCCGAAATGGGATTACAATCCACATTATAGGTCATCGCCTCCCGAAATGGGATTAACAATCCACATTATAGGCCAACGGGAATAATCCACGTTAATAATCACCTCTCGAAATGGGAATTACAAATTAATTATGCCTATTCCACATTATAGGTTATCTCCTCCCGAAATGGAATTACAATCCACATTATAGGCTATCGCCTCTCGAAATGGGATTACAATCCACATTATAGGCTATCGCCTCCCGAAATGGGATTACAATCCACATTATAGGCTATCGCCTCTCGAAATGGGATTACAATCCACATTATAGGCGAACGGAAATTACCATTTGGAGCCTGGTCTATTCCACATTTATTTAACAGTGCCTATGGATCCATTACACTTACTAACGTATGAGTACAAAACACATCACGCTATATCTCACTACATATTCTTAACCTTAAGAATATTCGACAATTTATCGTATTTTAATCTCAACCATTTTCTTTTCGAAAATTATAATTGAAACATATTTCGAACTCACGACTTAACTTAATTGAAATCGAATCTTAGATCACATCATAATCTTAATTACCATTGGACTTTTAAAATTAAAACCCAAAATTGACTTTGTCTTAATTAACAATCCAATTACCAAAGCCCAGAATTTAGATCCATTAATTACCAATTAGATTAAGGCCCATTTACCAAAATCAAATAATACCGGAACACCCAATGTGGCCCAAGTTTAACTAAAGGCCCACTACTTGAGCTCCATTTAATTTCCGGTTCTTTGTGCATTCCGAAAGTCCACAACATAACCCCAATACCGGAATTCACATTCCGGATCCCAAATGGTTGAAAGCCCATTCCAGTAGTCCCCTATTCCGGCCCAAATACCGGAAGTCAATTCCGGTAGTCCATCTTCCGGAACCAAACCATTCCGACCCAACTTCCGGTCCATTCCTTTTTCCGGTACACAATTAACCCCGGAACTCACTCAAATAAATTTCCGGAACTCGACCAAACTGATTCCGGAACTTCGACCAAAATGATTCCGGATCCCATCTAAAATACCGGAACTAATTTAATTCCGGAACCCAATACCGGAACTTCGATGCCGGTTAACAATTCATGCCAAAATTGTTCTAAAAACTCCTATAAAATTCAGATTATTGTTAAATCTTTCATTTCTTACCAATACACCAAAACATTCAAACACTTATATGCATCGAATTTAATTTCAACTGAAATGCTTAAAATGAAAGGATGAACTCACTTGTGCGCGAAGTTTTGACCTAGACTCCAACTCTTCCTTCTCTTTGATTCAAAAATCCCCTGGAGAGTGATTCAAGCTGTTGTTACTCAACTGATTAAGAGAATAAAGAAGAAGAAGATTTCAAACCCTTACCGTACAAAAATCCCAGTTCCAATTCTTTCTTCTTCTTCTTTCTTCTTCTTTTCTCTCTCTCTGTTCTTCTTTCTCTAAGCCGACTCAACACAAACCCATTTGAGATATTTTCTCAAATAATACTACTTACATCTTCCTGAGGTAATCTCAACTATCAAACAATGGCCAAATCAACCCTTAAGTTCTAATTCTCATCAATAACATATAACTTTGGTCAAACTTACAAATTCAACCCTGGAGTTTATATTTACAATTTAGCCCACAACTTAGACCAAATTACAACTCGACCCCATTAATAATAAAATACTATACTGGAAATTCGGGGTGTTACAAATCTCCCCAACTTGAAAATGATTTCGTCCTCGAAATCGAAACTATATTAACAATAGCGGATCTCTATTCTTCCTTTTTAAGAATAACTTAACATGAAATATGTTGGATGTCCCTTCACTTTCAAGTCTTACATGCTTAATCACAGTTAAAAGTCTAAGAAGAACAAAGACTTAACTTTCCATGATTCCTCAACCTTATATCCTTCAATGTTACCCGCTCCCCAACTTGAAACTTTACAAGTCTACTTGGAGTAGCTATATAATCATCAAGTCTTTACCCAGCCATAGTTCAATCTTATTTTAACCACTTTTACCATAACACATCTTTCAAAACATAATAACTGGCATACCTAACATTTAGTAATAAATACAAAAGACGAGTTAACATTACTACATAATATTTGTTTATACTTATATATAAAACTAACAACGAACGCATCAAAATACAGCCGTCGATTCCTCAGTTTCGTCTGCCATCACATAAAACGTTCAACCGTTGTTTTTGGAGAATTGGGTTTCCTCTCTTGGTTTCCACTATTCTTCAGCTTCGGACAGTCCCTTCGGTAATGGCCAGGCTTCTTGCATTCATAGCAGGTTGACCCTTGAATATGGCAGTTTTTAATCGTGTGGCCAGCTTCTCCGCACTTGAAACATTTTATATACAATTTGGTTTCTCGACAGGATTCAATACAATGATTCTTAGCAAAAGTTTCCGACTTCTGGCAAGGTTCTGATCTATCCTCCCACTTTCTTTTCTCTCCCACTTGAGTTATTTCAACTCTATTTCCAACATAAACTTCTTCCATTCTATCATCAATATTCAATACTGGATTAACAGGTGGAGTTACAACACCGGTACTCACCTCTGGTCTATGCAACTTAACGATAGGTAGCCTTGATGGATTCTCATTAGTTTCATCTCCTTCAGGTTGATCTTCTACAAATTCATTTGCCATATGACTCTCCGAGGAAGTAAAAGACATATTTGGTGTATTACCCATTTTAATCTGCTAAGCACAACAGATAATCAAAAGAATTGATTATACACAATTCACACCCAAAAGAAACGTACTTTACGTTCATTAGTCACGGTAACAATTTAAAACAAGTATACTTATGTAACAATATATTCATAATAACAGTAGTTAATTGAAATTGCAAATATACTATACATATGGTGACAGTACTAGTTTCACATATTTCTGTCGACTCTAAGACTATCCCGTCTTAGCAAGTCTACCCATATCTCACAAATCATAACTTAATTCTTCTCAGCTTAAGTCTAGGTATCTCACAATCATACCTAGATCACTTAAACTACAACTCTGATACCATATTGTAACACCCTAAAATCAGGGCCAATTTAAATCTTTAAATTTAACAAGTATAACAATTATCATTCAAACTTTTCTATATATATGCGGAGAATCAATTATGAAGGTTCCTTTATACACAAATCGAATTCTCCAATTAACCTATTAAACTAATCATGTCAACTATAATTAGATTTAATGGGTCATCTAGGCAATCCATCCAAAGCCTCCTCGCATCGTCTAAGTTCTCCGCTTATCATCAAAAGTTGAATACCAAAAGTACTCATCCCACATCCCATTACTCATCTGAACTGGTACCTGGAAAGAACATTGAATTTGAACAATTAGGCTTATGCCTAGTGAGATCATCCAATTCAATTTAAAACATTAACAACTTGAAAGCTCAAATATTCAAGCATATAAACAAACCTGTTCACCACCATTCTTATCGTACTCGTACTCGTCTCATAATGACGGGAACATACCCGATCCCATGAATATGACTAATAGTCAGAAGGTCATAACGTTATGTTTGAAGGCCTATTATGAATCATTACCGATTCTAAATCATCACTCAAGTCTAAGGACTTACAATCGATCGTCATACCTTTTCTTGGAATGGAAGCAGAAATAGCATTCATATATTGTCTATCTCTAATTCACATAAAGTAAGTGAAAACAACACTTACACTTCATCTAATTCACATTTCCACATCTCAATCACGAATAGCAACTATATTTTGCCTATTCACTATTTCAATACGAATAACAGTCTTACCTTGCCTATTCAAACATTTCTTATAGCCTCCCGAAATGGGATTAACAATCCACATTATAGGCTATCGTCTCTCGAAATGGGATTACAATCCACATTATAGGTCATCGCCTCCCGAAATGGGATTAACAATCCACATTATAGGCCAACGGGAATAATCCACGTTAATAATCACCTCTCGAAATGGGAATTACAAATTAATTATTCCTATTCCACATTATAGGTTATCGCCTCCCGAAATGGGATTACAATCCACATTATAGGCTATCACCTCTCGAAATGGGATTACAATCCACATTATAGGCTATCGCCTCCCGAAATGGGATGACAATCCACATTATAGGCGAACAGAAATTACCATTTGGAGCCTGGTCTATTCCATATTTATTTAACAGTGCCTATGGATCCATTACACTTACTAACGTATGAGTATAAAACACATCACACTATATCTCACTACATATTCTTAACCTTAAGACTATTCAACAATTTATCGTATTTTAATCTCAACCATTTTCCTTTCGAAAATTATAATCGGAACATATTCCGAACTCACAACTTAACTTAACCGAAATCGAATCTTAGATCACATCATAATCTTAATTACCATTGGACTTTTAAAATTAAATTAATTAAAACTAAAACCCAAAATTGACTTTGTCTTAATTAACAATCCAATTACCAAAGCCCAGAATTAGATCCATTAATTACCAAATAAATTAAGTCCCATTTACCGAAATCAAATAATACCGGAACACCCAAATGTTGTGGCCCAAGTTTAACTAAAGGCCCACTACTTGATCTCCATTTAATTTCCGGTTCTTTGTGCATTCCGGAAGTCCACAACATAGCCCCAATACCGGAATTCACATTCCGGATCCCAAATGGTTGAAAGCCCATTCCGGCAGTCCCCTATTCCGGCCCAAATACCGGTATTCCATCTTCCGGAACCAAACCATTCCGGCCCAACTTCCGGTCCATTCCTTTTTCCGGTACACAATTAATTCCGGAACTCACTCAAATAAATTTTCGGAACTCGACCAAACTGATTCCGGAACTTCGACCAAAATGATTCCGGATCCCATCTAAAATACCGGAACTAATTTAATTCCGGAACCCAATACCGAAACTTCGATGCCGGTTAACAATTCACGCCAAAATTGTTCTAAAAACTCCTATAAAATTCAGATTATTGTTAAATCTTTCATTTCTTACCAATAAACCAAAACATTCAAACACTTATATGCATCTAATTTAATTTCAACTGAAATGCTTAAAATGAAAGGATGAACTCACATGTACGCGAAGTTTTGACCTAAACTCCAACTCTTCCTTCTCTTTGATTCAAAAATCCCCTGGAGAGTGATTCAAGCGGTTGTTACTCAACTGATTAAGAGAATAAAGAAGAAGAAGATTTCAAACCCTTACCGTACAAAAATCCCAGTTCCAATTCTTTCTTCTTCTTTTCTCTCTCTCTGTTCTTCTTTCTCTAAGCCGACTCAACACAAACCCATTTGAGATATTTTCTCAAATAATACTACTTACCTCTTCCTGAGGTAATCTCAACTATCAAACAATGGCCAAATCAACCCTTAAGTTCTAATTCTCATCAATAACTTATAACTTTGGTCAAACTTACAAATTCAACCCTGGAGTTTATATTTACAATTTAGCCCACAACTTAGACCAAATTACAACTCGACCCCATTAATAATAAAATACTATACTGGAAATTCGAGGTGTTACAAGAACGGTGGTGGTCGACGATGGTTCAGAACGGTGGTGGCCGGCGGTGGTTCAGATCGGTGGTGGTCGGCGGTGGTTCAGATCGGTGGTGACCGACGGTGGTTCAGATCGGTGGTGGCCGATGGTGGTTCAGATCGGTGGTGGTCAACGGTGGTTCAGAATGGTGGTGCCCCACGGTTTCAGATCGGTAGTGGCCGACAGTGGTTGGTGGTTCAGAACGGTGGTGGGCGACGGTGGTTCAGAACGATGGTGGTCGGCGGTGGTTTAGAACGATGGTGGTTCAAATTGGTGGTGGTCGGCGGTGGTTGAGATTTGTGGTGGTCGGCGATGGTATAGGTCGGTGGTGGCTATCGGTGGTTCAGAACTTCAGATCGGTTGTGGCCGGCGGTGGTTCAGACCGGTGGTGGTCGACGGTGGTCAGTGATGGTTCAGATCGATGGTGGTTGACGATGTTCGACGATGGTTCATATGGGTCTGAACCACCTTCGTTCACGACCATCAAAATAACCTCAAAATTGGAAAGAGCAACTAAATAATTTTTTTAATAAAATAACTAAGTAAAGATAAAATTCCTTATGCAAACCATCCTTGGAATTATCTCAATATCAAAACATAATAACTTCAACATTTAAACCTAAGTCATACACCAAGGCTACAAAAGGTCGGGTGTTACTCAACCCAATATCAAGTTGCTATTTTCCAAATGCGGAAGACTTCACCAAACCACTTACTTCTTGAGCACACAACTAGCTCTCCAGTCTTCACAATGTCACTAGAACTATATCCCAGCTGAAACCTATTGCACATGTTGAAAAATAAAAAGGTTAGGCTAACGCCTAGTGAATTCAAGAGTTTTTAACATGGTTATATAACTCGTAAGACGAGAAAAGTGCAATTTAAATAATGAGTTCCAAAAGGATTTACGTTAAATTCAAACCACCCATTTTCCAACGCATACAAATCCCGTGACGAAAGTTCCGACATGAAACAATTCTCAAGAATGGACTCAACCCAAAACTCACTTGAAAAGTGAATAAATATTTAATTTCCAATATCATAAAATCATGAATAAATCTCTATTATTCAAAACATCCTAAACACGGATGAGGGATAAATCATAGCCCATAAAATATGGAAAACAAATCCATATAAATATAATACGTCACCGAAAACAAGGATAAAAATAAATACCCAAGCAACACCTTTAGGTGATGGGGGAGAACCAATTCCATGGTATATGGCGGAACACAAAGTTAAGTCGCATAACCATGTTATTGAACTACACCTCATATCGTGACTCTATTGTCTACTTTAATAAGCTCCAACTCGAGTCAGAATGTTTTTTGGATGGAATGAAATTTGTTAAAGGAATTTGACTTTCAAGGAATTGGATTGAAATGTTATTAGGTTTTGACCATCTTTTGGTTGACATACATTGGAATGGAATCTATTAAAGGAATTGGAATTTGTATGTTTGGTTCACATAATATAGCTTTGGAATTGGAATTAATTATTAGTAAATGACCAAAATACCCTTTTTAAAAACGATGGTGGTCGATAGTGGTTCAGATCGGTGTGGACGGCGGTGGTTCAGAAAGTGGTGGTTGGCGGTGGTTTAGATCGGTGGTGGCCGACGGTGGTTCAGAACGGTGGTGGTTGGCGATGGTTCAGAACGGTGGTGGTCGACGGTGGTTCAGATCGGTGGTGTTCGACGGCGGTTCAGGACGGTGGTGGTTCAGATCGGTGGTGGTCGCGCGGTGGTTCAGAACGGTGGTGGCTGTAATACCCCGGGTAAGTTCGTTAGTTAAATCCTAATTCCGTTAAATCTAGTTAACTTTATAAAACGAGGTTTAGGGTAAGTTAGGGTAAAATAATAAGTTAAAGGGGTGTTGGACATTAGTGAATAGTGCAAGGTTTAAATGGTAAAATGGGATTTGATATTATCCCTTTAGGATCTCAGATATTTCATTCAGCAGAAATATCAGTGTGTGAGTGTGTGTTTGGAGACGAGAAGAAGCAGAAGAAGAGTTCGTACGGTTAGGGCTTCAATTGGCTTGGTTGGAAGCGATTTTGAGGTAAGTCCTTTATGTTTTATGTTTATAATCAGTAGTATTAGACTTCTATCGGATTAGAATGTTTAAATTGTAGTTGTATAGGTTTAATTTGGATCTGGGTAAAATGGAACCGACTGTGTTCTTGAGAGTACCGGTATATTTCATTGAGTACCGGTAGTGCGGAGTACCGGTAGTGTGGAGTACCGGTAGTACCAAGTACCGGTATTGTGGAGTCCCGGTACTGTGGAGTCCCGGTACTGTGTGGAGTTCAGATAGTTTTGGGTAGTGTCTGGATATAGTTTCTGATTGTATTTTTGGATTAAGTTGCTCCGAAAACTTCCTGGGGGGCCGCCCCCAGACCCCGCAAGGGCGTTGCCCCTTGACCCCATCCGCTATCCGGGTAGCGGAACCCCCGTGATAAGTCGCTGAAGGGAGAACTGTTGAGGATAAGATTTTAGTAGGCTTTATGTGTTTGACTAGTAAGGCGATATTTGTATTTAATCTGTTACAGATTCTGTGGATTTGGATTGAAAGACTGAATCTTTTGGAGAAAAGCTTGGAAGTGTTTATGGATAAGCGATCGAGGTGAGTTTTGCTTTAAAACGTTTTTGAACTGGGATACATATATATGTGTATATATATATATGAGATGATTATGCGGTAGGAATATGATTATGTGTATATAAATGACAATATGATGTAATGAGATATATATTGTATTTATATAAGCTTTGCACTACACGAGTGCACTTGTTGCCGGGTTCTGGTGTGCGGACCGGTGAGTAGTCGGGTTCCGGTGTGCGGACCGACGGGTAGCCGGGTTCCGGTGTGCGTACCGGTGAGTAGTCGGGTTCCGGTGTGCGGACCGACGGGTAGCCGGGTTCCGGTGTGCGGACCGGTTGTTGATTTATTAGTTGGCTTGCTACCAACTAATATGGCCATTTGTGGAGGAATAAGGTGGATGAGATGTACACGATGCACGAGTCTAGATTGGTATTTAAACATGTGTGGTATGTTTATATTTTACGAAAGGATTACCAAAGGTTTATCTAAACTATTTTGATACAAAGGATTTACATAAAAGGTTTTATAATGATTTTGGAAAGGACTGGGATTAACTCACTAGACCCGTTTGGTCTAACCCTCATTTTGTTTTCAAAAAATATGTTTTCCAGGTCGAGGAATTGATAGCGGCAAAGGAAAGAATAAGGTGTAGGTTGCCTCCGTTGATCGATGATGTTTAAGAAGCTTTTATATATTTTGTAGTGTCAAGACTAATGAGACCGTACTTGGTTTGTTATGTAACTTTTGTTGTAAATCAATGATATGTATGCATGCTATGTATTATGATGTATGTTATGGGATTCTGGGTTGTTACAGTGGCCCACAGTTTTAGATCGGTAGTGGCCGGCGGTGGTTGGTGGTTCAGAACGGTGGTGGCCGACGGTGGTTCAGAACGATGGTGGTCGGCGGTGGTTCATAACGGTGGTGGTCGGTGGTGGTTCAGAACGACGGTGGTCGGCGGTGGTTCAGACCGGTGGTGGTCGACGGTGGTCAGTGAAGGTTTGGATCGATGGTGTTCGACGATGGTTCATATGGTCTGAACCACCTTCGTTCACGACCATCAAAATAATCTCAAAATTGGAAAGAGCAACTAAATAAAAATTTTAATAAAATAACTAAGTAAAGATAAAATGTAACACCTCTGAATTTCCGTAAATATTGTACTCTTATTTTTGGGAGAATGTTTAAAATAATGAGATAATATTATTTTAAACGTTATTTCGAAAGGGTCAAAAGTGAGTTTGACCAAAATTTTAAGTTAATTGTAGAGTTATGAAACCTTTAAGGTTGGTTTGGTCAATTGATGAAAGTTCATTATGTATTTAAAGAAAGAGACGGTGGAGAATTGAGATTATCTCAATTTTATCTCCACTTAAGTCGGTGTCCATCAGAGAAAGAAAGAAAGAAGAAGAAACAAAAATCGTGATTGTTAGGTGAGTTCTAGTTATTTTCCTGAATCCAACCTGAAATCAATTCATGTTGGTGTTTGATTTTGGAGGTTGATTGATTATTTGGTGAATATGATTGAAGTTGAGTTTGGGAAATCAAGTTCTGTAATGTCTCAAGAGTTGCCTAGGTGAGTTCATCTAATGATTTTGCTTAATAAAAATCTATTTGTGAATTGAAATAGTTGAATAAGCTTATTGTTATTTTTGAAAAATGGATACGATATGATTTTGGAATTCTGGGTAGAAAACGACTTGGAACCGGGTAAAATGCGATGAATCCGGAAGATGAAGATTCCGGACAATCCTGGATTCCGGATGATTTCCCGGATTGATTCCGGATTCCGGATAGTTGTCCGGATGAATGTTTTCGGATTCCGGGCGATTTTCCGAATGTTTCCGAATATCGGATAATTCCGGATTCCGGATAGGAGTCCGGATAGTTTTTACCGGACACCGGATATTCCGGATACCGGATATGTTTTCCGGATGGGTCCGGACTTTGAGTCCAGATACTTTTCCGGATTGTACCGGGCTACTTTGATTTCCGGGTAAATATTTCGGATTTAGTTTCCGAATAGAATTTCAGACTGTATTCCGGACTTGATTCCGGATTAGTTTACTGGACAAGCTGTAACGCCCCAAATTCCGGGCTAATTTGAACCTTAAAATTCCATCAAGTTATGATAAAATAAACTTCAACTTTCATATATATAGCAAGTGAATTAACCACTAGGAGTACATTTACAAGTACATAATCCTTCAAATAACCTATTAATCTAATTATGTCACTATAATCAGATTAACTAAGTTATCTAAACAATCCTTCAAAATCTCCTTCTGTTAATTGACTTTTCCGCTATTCCAAAACGCTCGTTCCACATCCCTTTTTACTTTCCCGGGCTGGTACGTGGTAAGAAAACATTATATTGAAACGATTAGGCCAACGCCTAGTGAGAACATTCGTTTCCACAATAATATTTGCAAAATCAATGTAAACACGTTATAACCAACCTGATTACCCTTTTCTTACCATACGTGTAACTTTTTTCCGTTAACACGATTTTACCGAAGTCCATGAATATGACTGACACACATTCCATCATCATATCATGTCTCAGAGCCATACTACGAATCTTCACTGATTCTAGATTGTGCTCTTAATCCGGAAATCGCAATATACACATGCCCATTTCCACTTGTGATATAAATATATATTCCAGAAATCGCAATATACACATGCCCATTTCTGTTCATATCTAAGAAATAACAATATACACATGCCTATTTCTTAGAAAGGAAGTAGATATTACAATATACACATGCCAATCTCTTTCTTTCCTTAGAAATCAGGAATTACGTTTATTCCATGATTTCTTACACACATCAGAATAATGGTTAATCTTCATCTATTCTACGTGTACATAACCATTAGTGCCTATGGATCCATTACACTTTACTAACGTATATGCATAACAACATATCACACCACATCTCATATCATATTCTTAACTCTGAGAATACTAGATAACCTATCGTATTTTCATCCTCAAATGCCCCCTTCGGCGACTTAGAATCTAACATTCTCAATTTCTCAAAAGTGTCCGGACAACAGGGGTTTCCGGATAACTTAAAATATCCGGACAACTGAACTTTCCGGATAACTACAACTCACCGGATACATGCATAATCCGGACAATACACTTTCCGGACCATCATCTAATCCGGACGGATACTTGTCGCGTCCGGAAACATTCATCACAGAGGTTTCCGGATACGTTATTTCGTCCGGATACCTCCATCTGCAGCTTAATAATTCGATTTAAACCTATGTTTGTTCTATTAAGCTCATTCCAAACCATTCCATTCAGTTCATAAACAGTTTATACAACTATTTCAAGGTTTAATTTAACATATAAACACTGATTTATGCAAACAACAAATGAACTCACCTTTTAAAGGAGATAACCCACTTTTGCACAATCTGATGCTCAAATCAGTTGTTAATGATTCTGAAAACCTATTCAACAACCAGATTCGTTTACAATCATCCATCTACAACAAACTATATCTGAATTTATGATAAAATTCTTACCAATTGAAGACAAAACCCTTGTTTTCTTCTTTTTCTCCTTTCTCTCTTTTCTTTCTCTCTGAATTCTTTCTGCCGACTCAAACCACAAGAAATGAGATATCATCTCATTCAGTCAGCCCCTTATCCATACACACTTTCAACAATAACCAAATGCACCCTTAATTTTTCCAAAGGAACCAAATACACCCTCTAGTTCCAATTCTCAAAGTTAACATCAAACTTTGTTTAATTATCTTTTAACCCCATTTATATATATCTTCAATACACTTCAAGGTTTAAACCAAAATACAATAGATCCCAATCCTCATTAAAATAATATAATTGAAAATTCAGGATGTTACACAAGCTTTCTGGTATATATTCATGTAAGGTTGTACTGTTAAAATATTCTATGATTACGAAACGTATGTTGATCTTAAAGTACAAAAATAAATATAACTCGACTGAAAGAATTATATGGATGTTATATGTTTGAGTTATTAAGCACGTATGCTAGTAAGTGTAATGGATCCATAGGCACTGGCATTATTTGAAAACGTGGAATAGACAAGGTAAATTGTAATTCACGTTGACGTGAAATGAGGAATAGGCATGAGTTAGTTGTAATTCCCATTTCGTATTGTGACGTGAAATCTTGGAATAGGCGTGGCTTAATCGTAATTCCTGATTTCTATGGGAAGATAATAGATATGCATGAGTTAATTGTAATCTCTACTTCCATTCCAAGAAATATGCATGATTTAATTGTAATTTATTGGACATGAGCAATGATCTAGAATCCATGGTGATTCGTAGTAGGCTCTTGAACGTGATGTTATGACTTACGTAGTGTTTGTCATATTCATGGAATCGAAAGATGTTATGTATAGGGTAAGAAAGATGACAATCAGGTTTGTTTATATGCTTTGTTTACAATTGGTTTCTGTTGATCCAAACCCTCAGTGATTTGATAATGACTCTTTAAGAAAACACTTAGTGAAAATTGTAAGTAAACAATATGTATTAGAGTTTCACTATCGCTGATAAGTACTATGTCTCTACAGTACCGCTGATAGGAAACTCATGCTCTTTAGTTTAGACATTCAGCGAAACTGTTCACCCACAAAGCTCTGAGCCTGTTCAGTTCTTTTGGTGATCGCTGATAAGTTTTAGTTGTTTACTTATGATCCCTGAAGACAAGTTTCACGTCAACAAAGGTTCTACGCTGAAGTCGAAGATCAAGCCCAAGAACCAGCGACAAGTCTATTAATGAACTGATGCGGATATCAGCGAAGCCAAGATTTGTCCACTCAACGTGAAGTATCAAGTAGAAGACTTCAGCAATCGCTGAGCTTTGTCACTCACTGACAAAGTACTATTCAACGAACGCTGATCATGAAGTCTTCCTCTACAAGTTACTTTTGTCTTATCCCCTTGCACGTCCCCGTACGATCTGTCAGAACGGACATCCCTTTTGTCTAGAATCGTACAACCAACTCTGATTCTACACTGTACATCATGCGGCTACTAAGGTTGTCTATAAAGGTCAAACCATGCAACCAATCAGCTGTTGCCACGTGTAAAGTTGTACTGCTATGCATTAAATGCATGCAGTATATAAGAAGAACCCTACTTCAGAATTGAAGTGCTCGACCATCTTCTTCTTTCTCTCTTAGTGTTAGAATATTACTCGTAGTATTCTTATCTCATTTCTGTCTTAATTCTAGTGCAAGAAACTTAGTGTTCTTAACTTGTTTAGATTAGGATTAGTCCTTAATCTTGTTCCGCAACAAGTTGTAAATTGTTTGATTATATCAATAAACAATTTAGAAAGTAAAAATCTGTGTGTTTGTATTCACCCCCCCTTCTACAAACTTGTATAACCCTCCAGGACCAACAAGTGGTATCAGAGCGGATTGTTTAATCTCATAAACAAGATCTTGCTTATACTAATCTTTTCTCTTCCTTACTATTTCTCATAATGGCTACCAACACAAACACAAACTATATTGATAATGGTTCTCTTGTAAAACCTCGCAAATTCTCCAGAGATAACTTCAATCTATGGAAAAATAGGATGATTCTCTTCTTAGAAGGTGTAGACCCTACTATGCCTTATTACATCGAAAACGGCCCATATATTTCTATTAGAATAGACCCTGAAGTTCCAGGCACTGCTAATAGAGATGTTATTCCTGAAAGATTGGTTCCCAAGGAAATTCATATGTGGACTGATGAAGATAAGAAGAAAGTGGTTATCGACACAAAAGCCAGATCCATCCTCTTTATGGCTCTTCCTGACGAAGTCTACCATTCCGTCATGAACCTGAAAACCTCCAAAGCCATGTGGGACACAAGCTGTGTTCAATATGAAGGTACGTCTGAAGTCCAGGACACAAGAAATATCAACCTCGTAAGACAGTACGAAAGCTTCATTTGTGGTAAAAATGAATCTCTCTCTAAAGTACATCAACGGCTTAACTGTTTAATTATAGATCTGAAAATCGTTGGTAAAGAATATTCTAAATTTGAAGTTCTGACAAAGTTCTTAGAATGTTTCCCTGAAAGCTAGGACAATTATTTAATGTGTGTCAAGCTGTCAAAGGATCTAAAATCAATGACTCTTTCTACCTTATATGGCACTATGCTCAATCATGAGCAGTCGAGTCATCTTAAGAAGAATCTTGTAAAAGATTCCAAAAGCACCCCTGTTGCTTTAATCTCAGAGTCACCTTCCACTCAGCGATCTACTGTTACTGTCACTGAGTTAGAGACTAAATCTGAATGCTCATCAGATCCTGACTCTTCAGATCTTGATTAATCTATGGCTCTCCTATCTAATAAATTCAGAAGATTCGCCAAAAAGAAAAATTTCAGAAAGAATAAACCTCTCGCTCTCACTGACAATCCTAGATCATCAACCCCTTTTGATAAGGCTACTGCTACCTGCTTTAACTGTGAAAAAGTAGGACACTTTGCTAGTGAATGCAGGTCAAAGAAAATCTATAAACCCTCAGCTTTCTCCAAGAAATCCTCTAACCCCAGGTCTAGAGATGACAAGTATCAAAAGCTGAAAGAAAGGTATGCAAAGCTGAAAGGCTTTAAGAAGAAAGGCAAGGGCCTTATGGCTGACTATGATTGGGTTGCCTCTGATGAAGAAGAATCATCTGACTCAGAAGATGATGATGAGGCCAATCTCCGTCTCATGGCCAAAATCGAAGATGAGGAAGAAAATTCTGACATTCCCTCTGCTTCAGCCTCTGCTACTAAGGTATCACCTTCTTTCTTTACACATATTTCAGATTTTGATGAAGCTGATAGTCTTCGAAAGATCGATCTCCTGACTATGAGTTTATATGATGCCATGAATGGCAAAACTGTTGTTGAAAATCAAAACCTTGATCTCGCTGAACAACTTAAAAACTGTCACATTCAAATAGAAAAGCTTTCTAAAATTGAAGAAGATTTCAAAGATCAAGTTCATATAAATCAGCTAGTCAAAATCGAACGCGAAGAAGCTATCGCTGTATTAAATGCTGAAAAGGCTACTGTTGAAGGATGGTGTAAATCCTCAACAACGATCACTGAGATAATTAAGTCTCAGATTCCCCTGAGTGACAAACGTGGTCTTGGTTACAAAGCTGATACTCTAGAACCTACCACTGATCGTTCCATGCTCAAATTTGGAATGTTCGTGTCCTTTATCCCTGACACTTCATCTTCCCTGTGTTCCTCTTTTAAAACTCCTATCCCTGAGGAAATCTCTACCTTAACTTCTAAAGGTAAAGAGAAAATTGTTTATCTAAAACCTCAGAAGGGTACCTTTGTACCTAAGCTGAATGTTTCTTAAGCTTCAGTGACTTATCCCTCTACTTCTAAGAATAAGATTCCTGGATTCATTCAGCGATCTACTCCTAGAATCAGAGTGGATATTATTGGTAAGAAATCCGAAGAACTGATTGTTCCTCCCATTTCCAATGCCAAAGGTATATTTGGTGCTGGCCCTGCTCATTTAAAATTTACGGTTCAACATGCAAATGGTCCTAAAGCTACTTTTAGTTATAGAAAATGTTATCACTGTGGACTTACAAATCATATTACTAGTAAGTGCCCCACAACCACCAAAGCTGAAAAGTTAGCTAAGGTGACAATCAATGCCCCCAAAGCAAAGAAGACCACTGATGTTAAGAAGTTAACCAAAGTGAAAAATAATTCTGAAGCTGAATCTTCAAATGCTGCGAAGATTGCTGAACCTTCCACTTCCTCTACCACCACTGATAAATATAGGCCCAAGATGAAATGGGTGCCTAAGTCTAACTAATCTTCCTTTGTTTGCAGGTTAGGATGGGTATCTGGTATCTCGATAGCGGATGCTCTAGACATATGATTGGAAAGAAAAGCCTGCTCACTGAATACAAGGAAGAGAAGGGTCCCTCAGTGACCTTCGGTGGAAACGGAAAAGGACATACCCGAGGGTTTGGTGTACTCTCAAATGGTACAACAACCTTCAGAAGAGTCGCATATGTTGAAGGACTGAAGCATAATCTTCTAAGCATCAGTCAGCTATGTGACAAGGATAACAAAGTGATTTTCACTAAGGAATCCTGCTTTGTCACTGACAAAAAGGAGAAGATAGCTCTCAGCTAGGGCTGAGCATCGGGTCGGGTCGGTCGGGTTCGGCCCAAAAACCCACCACCGATCGGGTTTCGGGGCGTGGGGAGACCACCCGAAAGCCGACCGAATTAGAATCGGATAATCGGATAATCGGGGCAATCGGGGACGGATCGGGTCGGTCGGGTAAACTCGGGTTGGGCCTGGGTTTTTTGGGCCTGGGCTGTTTTCTAACACCACATTTACACCATTAAATGTTGGGCTGTTAATAAGAAATTTGTTTGGGGCTGTTTAAGAAATTTAACACAATACATTTACACCATAAACAAATTCCAAATTAACCAAGTAACCAAAACAATTAAACAAAGACATATCACATAATCACATATACCAAAAAATTGATAGCTAAAAAATTCCAGATTAAAAAAACAGTATATATTTAGGTATTTAGGTTAGATTTAGAAACTGAATTTAGGATTTTATTTAGGTATTTTTTTAAATTCAGTAAAAAAATTTATTTTTTTAATTAAATTCGGATATTCGGGTCGGATCGGGTGGGAAAACCCAGACCCAACCCGATCCTACTTTACCCGAAGAGGCATTCGGTTCGGGGCCATCGGGGTTCGGGTCAATCGGGTGGCGGGGATTTAAGTGAATCTTCGGGTCGGGTCGGTCGGGTTTATCGGGTCGGTCGGGTTTTGCACATCCCTACTCTCAACGGTTATCGTATGGAAAATGTTTATGTTATAAACATGGACTCTACAACTACTGAGAACTCCTGTTTCTTCTCAAAAGCCTCATCTGATGCCAACTCGCTATGGCATAAGAGGCTCTCTCATCTCAACTTCAAGACACTGAACACTCTTTCTTCTAAAGAATTGCTCACTGGTCTACCTCAACACTCATACGCTAAGGAGTCCTTATGTTCAGCGTGTGAGAAAGGGAAACAAACCAAAGCTAGCTTCAAGTCTAAGCAAGTTTTCTCAGTGTCATCTCCTCTACAACTTCTCCATATGGATTTGTTTGGCCCTGTTAACAAACAATCCATCGCTGGAAAGAAATATACATTGGTCATAGTTGATGAATTCTCTCGCTATACCTGGGTAATGTTTCTCCGTTCTAAGAGTGACACCCCTGAAGAACTCATCACTTTTGTCAGGAAAATGGAAGTCCTGAACAACATGACCGTTCGCTCAATAAGGAGTGATCATGTGACTGAATTCAAAAACAGTTCTCTTGATTCCTTCTTTGAAAGTAAGGGTATTTCTCACAACTTTTCCTCAGTGAGAACACCACAACAAAATGGAGTCGTTGAAAGAAGAAATCGAACTATCATCGAAGCTGCACGTTCAATGCTCAATGATTCTCATCTACCTACTCAGTTTTGGGCAGAAGTTGTCAACACTGCTTGTTTTGCGCAAAACAGGTCGCTGATAGTCAAAAGATTCAAGAAGACAGCCTATGAACTCTTCCATGGGAGAAAGCCTTCAATTAGTTTTCTTCACATCTTTGGATGTCAGTGTTTCATACTGAACAACAGAGATGCCCTTGGAAAGTTTGATCCTAAGGCTGATGATGGAATCTTTCTTGGATACTCTTCAGTTTCTAAAGCCTTCAGAGTCTTCAATCGAAGAAGACAAACTGTAGAAGAAACGATCCACGTCACCTTTGACGAATCCCGTTCAGCGAACTCTAGACCTTCTGTTGATACTGAAGAACTGAATCAATGTATGTTTTCTCATCTTGGTGATTCAGAAGATGCTCCTACTCCTCCATCTCATACTCATCCCCCTGAAGATGATGATCCTACTGTCATCCCAAGCATGCAGACTAGTGAAGCTGAAACATCATGGGTCTCAGTTGTTCCTATTAACACTATGTCTGTTTCTGAACACTCATTCTCAGACATACCATCTACTTCTTAGCAATCAGTGAATGAAATGACATTTGCACCTCTTCCTCTCTTGGCCGATATACCAGAAGTTGCTGAAGCCTTATCTTCAGCTCCTCCAGAAGTTCAGGTTGAGTCAACAACTCATGCTTCGGCTCAGCGATGGACTATAAATCACCCTATTGAACAAATTCTTGGTGATCCAAACGCTGGTATTCAGACTCGACGAAGTGCAGGTAATATTTGTGTATTTGTTAACTTTATTTCTCTGATTGAACCAAAGAAAATAGATGATGCCCTCCAAGATCCAAACTGGGTCAACGCTATGCAAGAAGAGCTGACAGAATTCGAAAGAAACAAAGTTTGGAAGCTCGTTCCAAGACCATCTGTCAAGTCAGTGATAGGCACTAAATGGGTCTATCGAAACAAGTTAGATGAACATGGAACTGTAACCTGCAACAAGGTTCGTCTTGTTGCTCAGGGATACATACAAGAGGAAGGTATAGATTACGACGAAACCTTTGCTCCAGTGGCAAGACTCGAAGCTATTCGTCTATTCTTAGCTTACGCTGTACACAAAGACTTCAAAGTTTATCAAATGGACGTCAAGTCAGCATTTCTCAATGGAAAGCTGAATGAAGAAGTCTACGTGGAACAACCTCCAAGATTCTCAGATCCTAAGCATCCAGGTTATGTTTATAAACTGGATAAGGCACATTATGGCTTAAAGCAAGCTCATCGTGCATGGTATGACACTCTCTCTACTTATTTCCATATTGAAAATTTTGAGCGTGGTAAAATCGACAAAACTCTATTTTTCAGGAAAGTAAAAGGTCATATTATTCTTGTTCAAATATATGTCGATGATATTATATTTGGTTCCACTAACCCTGACTTATGTACTCGTTTCTCTGAGAGAATGAAAGTGGAATATAAAATGAGTATGATGGGTGAGCTAACATATTTCCTTGGTCTTCAAATCAAACAGAGTGAAAAAGGAACTTTCATTCACCAAGGTAAATATGTCAAAGATATGCTGAAGAAATTTGATTTAACTCAGAGTTCAGCTATGAAAACCCCTATGGCACCACCGCTAACACTAAACAAGGATCCTAATGGAAAACCTGTTAATGTCACTGGGTACCATGGGATGATCGGCTCTCTTCTGTATCTTACAGCTAGCCGACCTGCTATTATGTATGCAACCTTTTTGTGTGCACGATATCAAGCTGAACCTAAGGAATCTCATATGATCGTTGTAAAGCGAATCTTTCATTACCTTAAGGGAACTCCTAACCTAGGTCTTTGGTATCCCAAAGACTCAGGGTTTGATCTAATCGCCTATTCAGATAGTGATTTTGCAGGTTGCAAATTGGATAGGAAAAGCACCATAGGAGGTTGTCAGCTCCTAGGTGGAAAGCTGGTGAGTTGGACAATTAAAAAGCAAAACTCAGTGTCCACCTCAACCGCCGAAGCTGAATACGTAGCCGGTGGAAGTTGTTGTTCTCAGGTCTTGTGGATGAGAAATCAACTACTAGACTATGACCTTCAGTTTTCGAAAAATTCCAATCTACTGCGACAGCACAAGTGCCATCGCCATAGCAAACAATCCAGTGCTACATTCAAAGACCAAACACATCGAAATCAGGTATCATTTTATCAAAGATCATGTGATGAATGGTGATATATAACTTCATTTTATCCCAACTGATTTTCAGTTAGTTGATCTTTTTACCAAACCTCTTGATGAGACAAGATTCAACTTTCTCATCAGCGAGCTTGGAATACTGAACTTTGAAGAGTAAAATCTTCAGCGGTTCACATTTGATCAATGATAATAATGAATTTATATAACCTATCAATCATCTTCTCTCTGAACAAAATTGATTCGCTGATATCAAGGTATGTTCTCTCTTGCTCGCTGACGTTTGCCAAGAACTGAAAGATTTCAAAACAAATTTCATTGCTGAATATCTCTTCCTTTCAGTGATACTTTGAAATTTCTAAACTTAACACTGATATTTCTATTCAGTGCTTCATGTTTTCAAAAATGTCCCCGACCTTTCAAAAACCTCAGAGACATCCTAAAATATGAAAAGACGTTTGTGACATCATCAAACGGATAAACCCTGGCACGTTCTTTTTCTGACACACGTTTGCACGTTTCGTTTTCCTCAACCAATCATATACAAACACGTGTCCGTGTCATGATGAAAAACTTTCCCGCTCACAGTTTTTGTCTCTCTAACTCTCACTATATAAACACATTCGAGTTTATATTTTTACCCTTACACGAACTTCATCTTCTTCAAGCAAGAACTCTGTTGCATTCAAGATTTAATCTCAAGAACCTGTTCATCTTCATCTTATTAAGCATCACAGGTTAATATCTCTTTTATTTTTCAACTCTAAACTTGTTTTCGATCTTATTATTGTTTTTAAAAGATCAGACAAAAGAACTCCTTAAAATGAAATCATTCTATTTTCATGATTTTATGAACACAATCTTCATGGTTGTTATTCAAGTTTAAAACAAAAATCTTAAACTTGTATCTTCATATGTTTTTCCAGAATCTCTTCTTCAAATAGAAACTGGAAAACAATTGTTCACTATGTTTTGTATTTCTTTGTCAAAACTAGAAAAACCCTAAAACCCTTATTTTGGATATTTTATCCATTTTAAGACCTACTGTTCTCATTCTTATATTATTAACAGAAATGGCATCTTCCACTGACGCTCCTACTACCAAATCTCCTACTGCTGCTGAGAAAGTGATTCTCACAAAGGCTCCTCAGGTTAAGTTCAAACTTGAGCAAGTTACATTCCAACACAACAACCATTATGCTCTTTTCGATTTCCCTTAAAAGAAGCAAGTCACACATCTTGATGATGCTGTGAATTTTCTCAAAACCTGTCCCATATCGACAACTCTGACTATTGCACCCCCTGCTCATCGTTCTCTTCTAGCTCAGTTCTGGTATTCTGCCAGAAGAGCTCAGGTACCCTCACCAAGAGACCCAAAGAAACTACTTGATGTCATTCTCTGTGACACCAAATATGGTACTTCCAAAATCAACCCTAGTACCATCAGACCCACCCTCAACCTTCCCGCCGCTACCAAAGAAAAACGCTTTGTCCCTCTACCAAACCACAAAAACCTAGCTGATAGGGAAGCAATCACTGCATTCTTTGATGCAATGAAGTATGTGTGGGTAATAGGGAGAGATGAACTCCCTGAGAAGAAGCTGACCCTGATCAAGAAATCAAAGATGCCAAGCGAGATGAACTTCATCTTCGCTCATTTGATCAGCTGCATGATAGCAAAAACCGGTTCCTCTGAGCAAGCCTCTCAACCTCAGCAGGCAATGGGATACTCTCTGCTGAAAGGTCTTCACATTGACTGGGCATCAATCATCTACGACGATCTGGTGCTAAGGGTGGATATGGCTGACAGACCAACATGTGTTCTATATCCCTGGTTTGTCAGTGCTATCTTTCTACACGGGCTTGGAGACAAATACCCAAAAGTGGGTGACCTGAGACTCTCTCAGGTTGGCCCTAAGGTGCTCGACTTCAACCCCATGCCAAACGAGGTACGTCTCTCTACACTCTTATCTATTCTCAATCCTCCAACTTCTTCTACTTCTGCGGCTACCTCAGCGGTAATCCCAACTGCTGATACCCAGACTGCACCCCCACTCCTCGAAAAAGGAAACACTCTACTACCCCACTTGATTCTCAAAGGATCAAGAAAACCAAGGAGCAACCGCCCAAGCATTCACATGCTGAAGACTCCACGGTTCTTTCTGTACAAGAGCCACTAGATAGTTCCGTGGTACGCTCTGCCACAGCTGACAAAGCCACCCCTTCCATACCGACTTCAGCGTCTCTAAACGCTGCGGTTATAAACCTGGAACTGAACCCCTCTCCTTCAGACCCTCCAAGGACTAAAGAAGTATTTCTCAGCGAATCCAACGCTGAACCTCTCACCAAATCCCTCTTCTCAACCGTTGTTCCTCCCACTCAATCTTTGGACACTCCACCGGTTTTCCCTCCGTTCTCTGGAACGCCCGTCATCATACATGATTCAGCTGCTGATACTCTACATATGATGATGGAAGCAAATATAGGATCCGCAGGCACTTCTATGCGCCAAGGCACTCTGGAAGGCGACATGGAACACTACTCAGGTCAACGAGGTTTCGACAACTTCGCCAACCCGCCTGCAGGTATACACAAAACCATACACACTCTCTCAAAATCCCCAACTTCTGAGCTTTCCTCTGTTCATAAGTTAATAACTGTTGCAGGTCCTAATTTGGGAGATATCAACACCTCCCTGAAGGCCCTGGAAACAAAGATGGAGTCCTTCACCACAACACTCTCTGCTAACTCTTCAGCGGTTACAAACGCTGGAGATTCTCTAAAGACGTTGACCACAGAGGTCGAAAAGAAAGCCTCCAGTGCTGATCTGGAGAAGATGGAAAGTAGCATTGGTCAATTTGCTACTACTATTGCTGAACACTCCACTGCCAACAACACTCTCTCCACCAACTTTACAGCCTTGTCCAATGAAGTCACATCATTGAAGACAGAGGTTGGAACTCTTAAGGGAGAAGTGTCTTTCTTAAAGACAGATGTCAGCGCTACCACCAATCTACTTCAGCAAATCCTCGACCGCCTGAATGCTGCTACTTGTGCTCCTTCGCATTTTACTCAGGTGGATCGAGAGGATCTTCAAAGAATCACTCCTACTATATCTGGCCTAGAAGACAGATTAAGCATTATTGAAACCTGTGTTGGGATCTCTGGCCTGGAAGACAGGGACCCAATGCACACTGATGCTGAAGTTGCCTTTACCTCCCCCACTTATCATGTGGAAGAGGGAGAGAAGACTGAAGACCTTCCCCATAATATCGAGGGGGAGAAGACAAATCTTGAAGACCTTCCCCGTAACATTGAGGGGGAGGGTATTGTTTCTGAAACTGCTGCTGCAACAACCGAGAAACCTTAGGGAGTTGAAAACCCTGAGGGAACCGAGAAACCTCCCTATGGATTTGAGGGGGAGCAACTCGATGAGCATCTCAAAACTGATGCTGATGTCACTGTACCTTACGCTGATGAGGTCGAGTCTGAAGAAGAAGCTGAAGACGATGAAGCCGTCGACATCTCTGATGATGAACCATCATCATCCCCTAAAAACGATGATGATGACGACGATGATGATGACTTTTTCTTCGTCCAGCCTATCAAGAAGGCCCCAGCTCAAAAATGGGTTATCATCAAAGAACAATTAGGGGAGGGGACCACCAAAAGGCCTGCAGCGTCTGAAGCTGACAAAGGCAAGAACAAAGATCAAAGGTGTCTCCTCTGAAGACAACTTGGCTACTCTCTTCAGGAAGCCAGTTTGTCAGGTATCATACACTCTATTCCCTTACACTGCATCCCTCCTCTATCCATTCTCTATATCAGTTCTCCTCTCCATAAAACCTCTCTACACTTAACCCTTATTCTTTCTCTATCTCTTCTTTCCCAAATGATCTTACTCAAATGATCGCTGTGTTTCAGTTAGTCCTCTCCCCTGCTTGAGGATCCAACAGAAGTTCCCACTGCTGCATCAATAATAATCCCAACCACAAGAGCTGATGAAATAATCCCAGTCTTGGATTTCCCTGAGACTAAAGAACAAGAAGAAGAGATGCTCTCTCACAAAAACATACCTTCCTTGGCTCCTCAAAAGCTAAGTGAAGAGGATCAGAAAAAGAGAGAAGAAATGATCAAGAAGCTTGAGGATCAGCGAATCATCCTTCCGCGTTCCAAAGTCACTCCTAAACCTACTAAGATCAGACTGACAAAGAAAGAGTTCGCTGATCACCTCAGAGCTGAAAGATTACTCGCCGAACGAAGGGAAGCTGAAGAAAAAGATAAAGCCTACGCCATCCAGCTTATCCAACAATCGGTGAAAGATCCAGATCTAAAGAAGACTCCTATTGATGTCCAACGTCAATTGTGGAAGGACGCCAAGAAGATCATCGAAGAAAAGACCAAGGTATCTGACTCTACCTTGGAATGGTGCAAAGAAAGATTGCACTATCGATATCGGGCTGCGAGAATCCACAAAGTGCACAAGAAGGGCCTCTGCAAAGAAGAAGATAATACCTTCAGACTCAGGTCCTCCTATTCGAAATGAAACAAGTATTGGCTTTTCTCGTGCTGAAGTACTTGGTCCTGAACCTGATCTCTCAGCTCTCAACACCTCTTTGCCTCCTGGTGAACGTTTTGTCCCTGGTAAAGTCATAAGCGATCCTTATGGTATATTCTTTCACGACTACGATGGACGAGAACGTTTTCAATGCATCTCTCAGCTACCCATCACTCCTATTTAACAGCTCAAGGATCTTGTTTACTGGTGCGAACTCAGAAATGATCTCCTCGGATACTTCATGAAGCCTCTGATCTTTAAAGAAGCACAGAATAGACGAAATCTTGGTGAAACTGTTCCTGACTGGATGATCCCTACCACAAGAACCCTTGATGAACTTCTCATTAAGGAAGAACCCGAATAGCTGATAGGATTTCCTTGTAATTCTTCTATCTTTATCAGCTTACATCTTTTGTACTTGTAAATTTATTTGCTGTACTTGTAATTTTTCTACTTTCCTCTGTAACTTATACGAAGTTTAAAGAAAAATTTCAGCGAATGTACTTTACTCCATCAGTACTCAAAAGATCCCAGAAAACAGTAAAAGGGACAAATATTTTATGAGTTCTTTTTATCCTTATGTTTTCATAGTTAGCAATTTTCTTTCGTTGCTATGTCATAATCAAGTAGGGGGAGATTCTTGATCCAAACCCTCAGTGATTTGATAATGAATCTTTAAGAAACACTTAGTGAAAATTGTAAGTAAACAATATGTATTAGAGTTTCACTATCGCTGATAAGTACTATGTCTCTACAGTACCGCTGATAGGAAACTCATGCTCTTTAGTTTAGACATTCAGCAAAACTGTTCACCCACAAAGCTCTGAGCCTGTTCAGTTCTTTTGGTGATCGCTGATAAGTTTTAGTTGTTTACTTATGATCCCTGAAGGCAAGTTTCACGTCAACAAAGGTTCTACGCTGAAGTCGAAGATCAAGCCCAAGAACCAGCGACAAGTCTATTAATGAACTGATGCGGATATCAGCGAAGCCAAGATTTGTCCACTCAACGTGAAGTATCAAGTAGAAGACTTCAACGATCGCTGAGCTTTGTCACTCACTGATAAAGTACTGTTCAACGAACGCTGATCATGAAGTCTTCCTCTACAAGTTACTTTTGTCTTATCCCCTTGCACGTCCCCGTACGATCTGTCAGAACAGACATCCCTTTTGTCCAGAATCGTACAACCAACTCTGATTCTACATTGTACATCATGCGGCTACTAAGGTTGTCTATAAAGGTCAAACCATGCAACCAATCAGTTGCTGCCACGTGTAAAGTTGTACTGCTATGCATTAAATGCATGCAGTATATAAGAAGAACCCTACTTCAGAATTGAAGTGCTCGACCATCTTCTTCTTTCTCTCTTAGTGTTAGAATATTACTCGTAGTATTCTTATCTCCTTTCTGTCTTAATTCTAGTGCAAGAAACTTAGTGTTCTTAACTTGTTTAGATTAGGATTAGTCCTTAATCTTGTTCCGCAACAAGTTGTAAATTGTTTGATTATATCAATAAACAATTTAGAAAGTAAAAATCTGTGTGTTTGTATTCAGCCCCCCCCCCCCTCTACAAACTTGTATAACCCTCCGGGACCAACAGTTTCAAACCTTATAAAGTTTTAATTTGAAAATTGGATGTTCTCACTAGGCGTAAGCCTAATCTTTTCAAATTAAAATTTCTTACAGGTACTAGCTCGGTGAAGTTATAAAGGGAGGAGTGACGAGTGGTATCAGAATTATACTTTTGGTGATGATATGGAGAAGTTAGCGTATACGAAGATGTTTTGATGAATGGCTTAAACAACTAGTATAATCTGATCTTAGTGTTAAGGATTAGATTAGCAGGTTGTTTTGATAGTTCAAATTGTATATGTGAACCTTCATAGCTAATTCTCCATATTTATATATAAGTTTGGTCGAAATTGTGGTTAACTCTGATAAAATTTTAAGGTATAAATTCGTTGTGATTTTTGAGATGTTTCATAAAATTCCTTCTGCAAACCATCCTTGGAATTACCTCAATATCAAAACATAATAACATCAACATTTAAATCTAAGTCATACGCCAAGGCTACAAAAGGTCAGGTGTTACTCAACCCAATATCAAGTTGCTATTTTCCAAATGCGGAAGACTTCACCAAACCACTTACTTCTTGAGCACACAACTAGCTCTCCACTCTTCACAATGTCACTAGAACTATATCCCAGCTGAAACCTATTGCACATGTTGAAAAATAAAAAGGTTAGGCTAACGCCTAGTGAGTTCAAGAGTTTTTAACATGGTTATATAACTCGTAAGACGAGAAAAGTGCAATTTAAATAATGAGTTCCAAAAGGATTTACGTTAAATTCAAACCACCCATTTTCCAACGCACACAAATCCCGTGACGAAAGCTCCGACATGAAACAATTCTCAAGAATGGACTCAACCCAAAACTCACTTGAAAAGTGAATAAATATTTAATTTCCAAGATCGTAAAATCATGAATAAATCTCTATTATTCAAAACATCCCAAACACGGATGAGGGATAAATCATAGCCCATAAAATATGGAAAACAAATCCATATAAATATAATACGTCACCGAAAACATGGATAAAAATAAATACCCAAACAACACCTTTTGGTGACGGGGGAGAACCAATTCCATGGTATATGGTGGAACACAAAGTTAAGTCGCATAACCATGTTATTGAACTACACCTCATATTGTGACTCTATTGTCTACTTTAATAAGCTCCAACTCGAGTCGGACTTTATTGTCTGCTATAATAAGCTACACCTCAAGTCCCACACCCAATAACAGAGGGCACCATCATATCCTTTATTGCCTGCTGTGCCCAACTACCCCTCAAGGATACACAATCTTATTGCTTGTTTATTATCTAGTAAGTTACATCTCAAGGTTTCCATTGAACCTTTATTGCCTACTTACTAGCATTCAAGAATTGGAGTCTCGGCTCCTTACTTGATAACCCAAGGTGGTCAACCCTTGTGCATACGAGTTAGAACGTCAACCACGAAATTCCGGAGTACAACCCAAAGTGGTTCATCTTCACAACGTCGGGACACAAAATGCCACAATGGCATACTTCCCAAAGTGAAAATACCTAGGCTCGCCACTATATAAAAATGACTGACTCATATGTCTATGGATCCAATGCATTACGGTCTAAAAGTACATGACTCCATTTTAACGACCCACACACTCAAAACATGTACTCTTCAAATAAAATGCAATATATGCAACTGACGACCAAAGCTCCACATTCAATTATTAAAAATCCGGGCAAATGTCCTAAAGACTCAATCAAGTCATAAACTGAGCCATAAGCTCAACCAAACCAATTAACCATTCATAAAAACTGAATAATGCTTTAAAACGTATGTAACCCATGTTTATGCGAAATATGCTCCATACACACGAATTACTCAACACAACTCTTAATTTAAGACACGTCATTTTCCAAAGTACACATTAAAGTACATTTATACCCAACGATTTACAAACGTAGGATAAACCATTTAAAATAACAATACTTAAGGTTCATCCATTAAAATACCCATTTTACGTCCCTTTTTCAAATCAAAAGGTTTACATCTTCTAAAATGTCCACAAGGTCGGAAATGACCCAAAACCCAATGACCCACACTTTCATGCTTCAAAAACATACCACCACATAAAATTATGCATATTTCCAACAAAACACTAAAAGTGTATTTTTACTAGATAACCTTCAATTATGCATTAAATATCAAAACACTTCCATTAATACTTATTTTATCAAGTTATCCAAATTTCCCAAAAGTGGTTATTTTGCAAGATTTATAAATCAAATATTCCAAGTAATCAAACTCCACCAAATAATTCAACAACGAATATTTTCATGTAAAAACACACAAATACTTGAAAAATAACATTTTTAGCATGTACAACGTTTTCACAAATAAACTTGAACTCACATTGCTAGATTTAGGCTAAATCTAGATTTTCCCCAACTTAAGCTACTTTGAAGAAATTTGAATCTTCAAGCCAAATCCTTCAAAAAAACCTAGATCCATAAGTTTCCAACCATCAATATTCATATCCAACCATTTAGAATCGTTCCCCAAACATTTTACATCAATATCTCAACTTACACCAAAACCCTAATTTCTTAGGTGGAAGAAAAGAGAAGATTACCTTAACCACAACTTGCATTCACCAAAAAATCACTTATAGGTTTACTAAAAATAAAGGTTTGGGAAGTGAAGATGACTTACAAATAGGTATTTGAAGAAAACCCCAAGTTAGCTCAACAACGGTGGAAAAGTGGTGAGGAAGATGAAGATCTTGAAGGTTGAAACCTTTAAAACTTGATTTCCTCAACCATTCTTAGTATTCTTGAGGAAGGAGAGATGTGGAAGAAAATAATAGGGATTACCTTAACCACCACAAGAATCCACCATCAAAACACCCCTAAGTCCTCATATGAAACCACTAGCTTCACATCTTTAAGTGAAAGGAAAAGGGTTTTGGTTTGGGAGAGAAGGATGAAGATGAGAGGAAGGATTTAGGGTTTCTTGGGGGAGGAAGAACGGTTTTGAGGGAGAGGGAGAGTTTATTTCGAGTTTGAAATGAAGTATGAGAGAGGAGAGGGTTTTCTTAAAGCAAAAAAGGGGGAAATCCCGCCAGACGTCATGCGGACATCCACTTGATGTCCTATGTGGACGTCCACTTGCATCAGGACTTAAGGTTCTGTTTCTTCTGCGAAACTGGACATTCGGCCTATGCGGACGTCCACTTGAAGCACTATGCGTACGTCCACTTGACACAGTTCGCCTGGTTTGTTGCCCGATCACTGTTTTGGTCATAACTTCTTCGTTTTAGCTCCGTTTTCGCTCCAGAAATGACCGTTTGATTCATATTTGAATTCTACATCCAACAAGACCATAAAATTAAGGATTCAATCTAAAATCCTCTTTTCATATTTATCTTAAAAGATCGACACCTTCCAAAGATCGGGGTGTTACACACGCAGGCGACCTCTTATGCGACATAAGTTGTGGGCTAAGTCGCCCAGACACCAGTAGATCATCTCACGTTTATTGTCATATGCGATAAGTGTGTTTTCACATTTCATAAAATGAACGTGTTGTTATTTAAACCTCCACCACATATTATATTAGTTGTCGTTATTTATACGTAATTACAACTAAAGAATGACAATTACTTTAGGCTATATGTTTAGCAAAATTGTTGATGACTAAAAACCTTGTCGTAGTACAACTTATATAGATTTTTTTAATTTTAAGAGCATAACACTTATAAAACAATATGTACAAATCGCTAATACATTATGAATTATGGTTTGATTAAATTTTCCCTCTCAAAACCCGTGTTGCCAAAATTTTGGGGAAAAAATAACTTTAGCATATATTGGGTATGTTTGTTAACAGCTTAACAAGCCTAATGAGAATCAACTTATTTGGTCAGCTATATATGATTGTTTGCTAGTGACTTAATCATATAGAAAGCAACTTATTTGATAACCTTCTAGGTGATGTTTTATGCAGAAAGCTATGTTTTTACTAAACTTGTCTCTCCCAAGTAAAGAAAACACGTTCCTTCAATCGATGAAAAACATCTCACAAACAAAAACTCTCTCAACCTATACAAACATATTAATCCACACGATCGGATTATCAATGTAGAAGTCAATGGAAAACCAACCAAACAACCATATATGTCAATTTTTGCCAAGTTTTTTTAGCATCTTCTTAATGGTTTTGAAAACCCGATCACCAAATCATGAATTATGTCAAAGTTGGTTGTTGTATTTCCATCTAGCATGTTAGGATCATAGGCATGGAATCATGTGAGAAGTGTCATTGTTGGTGAGAAGTGTAATAAGTACCTTTAAACCGTTAGATCAATTTTAATCAAACATCCTCCATTAATTGCGGCTTAAAAGGAAATTGATCCAGTGCATCTCGGTGCATCTCATTCTAATGTTCGTCCATTTCTCATCTGACGGTTGATAACCACTTATCACGTTTCTCACCAAACTTGGCACTTCTCACCGGAACCCAACCCTAGTGTTGGTCCCGAAGGGCTATACAAGTTTGTAGAAGGGGGGGGGGGGGGTTGAATACAAACACACAGATTTTACTTTTCTAAATTGTTTATTGATAAATCATTAACAATTTACAGCTTGTTGCGGAAACAAGATTAAGGATAAACCTAAATCTAAACAAGTTGAAACACTAAGTTTCTTGCACTAAGAAAGAGAAGGAAATTACTAATAATAACCTATCTCAAGATAAGAAGGATGAACTTGTCCAGAGTTAGCAAGTTGCTTAAAAAAGAAGTGAGTTCTTCTTCTTATATACTGCATGCATTTAATGCATTGCAGTTTACACTTTACACGTGGCAGCAGCTGATTGGTTGCATGTCATTGACCTTTGTTGACAACCTTAGTAGCCGCATGTTGAACAGTGTAGTATCAGAGTGGTTGTACGAATTCAGACAATAAGGAGGTTCTTTTTCTGACATATCGTACGGAGACGTGCAAGGGTGGTTAAGACAAAGTACTTTGTACGGAGGACTTTATGATCAGCTTTTCGTTGATTCAGCGATCTATCATTCTTTATCAGCGAATAATAGAATTCAGCGATAGCTAAACTCTTGTACTTGATACTTCACATTGAGTGGACAAATCTGAGTCTTCCCTGATCCGCATCAGTTCATTAGGAGACTTGTCGCTGATTCTTGAGCTTGATCTTCGACTTCAGCGTAGAACCTATGTTAACGTGAAACTTGTCTTCAGGAATCATAAGTAAACAACTAACTTATCAGCGATCATCATAAGTACTGAACAGACTCAGAGTATTATGGTGAACAGTGTTCGTTGAATGTTTAATCTAAGGAGCGAGAGTTCTTATCAGCGGTACTGTAAGATCTTAGTACTTATCAGCGATAGTGAAACTCTGATACATATTGTTTACTTACAATTTTCACTAAGTATATAAGAGAGGGTCATTATCAAATAACTGAGGGTTTGGATCAACAATCTCCCCCTATTTGATTATGACATAGCAACAGAGGAAATTGCTATTTAATGAAAACATAAGGATAAAAAGAATTCATAAAATATTTGTCCCTTTTACTGTTTTCTGGGATCTTTCCTGTATTGATGGAGTAAAGTACGTTCGTTGAAATTTTTCTTTAAACTGTGTAAAGATTACAGAGAGAAGTGGAAAAATTACAAGTACAGCGAATAGAATTACAAGTACAAAAGATGTAGACAGATAAGGATAGAAAGAATTACAAGGCGATCCTATCCGTCAAAAGGTTCTTCCTTGATGAGAAGTTCATCGAGGGTCTTCGATGTGGGAATCATCCAGTCAGGGACATCTACTCCTTGATTCTTTTTCTTCAGAGCTTCTTCAAAAATCAAGGGCTTCAGGTGTCTAGCTTTAATGTCGCGTCTGACTTCACACCAGTATATGAGATCTCTGAGTTGTTCGATGGGAGCGATGTGGAGCTCAGAGATACGTTGAAAGTGATGATTTCCATAGTAGTATAGAAAGAATATACCATAGGGATCACTTACAACTGTGCCAGGAATGAAAGTTTCTCCAGGTGGTAGGGAGGTGTCAAGCGCTGAGAGATCAGCATCCGGGCCAAGAACTTCAGCACGAGAGAAACCAATACCTGTTTCATTCCGTATAAGAGGACCTGAATCTGAGACTTTCTTTTCCTTAGCAGAGACTTTTCTTTGTTGAGGAAGAAGAGTAGAAGGAGGAATATCCACAGCAGAAGAAACCAGGTCGATCTGTGTAACATCCTGAATTTTTAGTTATAGTATTTTAATGAGAATAGGGATTGTTTGTATTTTTAGTTTTAACTTTGGATTATGTTGTGATTTATATTTCAAAATGAGGTTAAAATGTTAGTGGTAAAAGTTAAGTGTCATTGTTGGAAGGTTGAAACTTGGGGGGTGTATTTGGTCACAATTGGAAAGTGTGTGTAGATAAGGTAGCTGAAATCAGATTTAATTTCATATGCTTAGGGTCGGTTTGGGAGAATCAAAGAGATAGAGAGAATGAGAAAAGAGAAAAGAAGAAGAAAACAAGATTTGTTCATCAAATTGGTAAGGAAATCTGATTATGTTTTTGTGTTAGCTTGTTGTGAATGAATGATGATGGACGAATCTGTGTATTGGATTGAATTACAGAATCATAAACAACAGATTTGAAGACTCAGATTGTGCAAAGTGGGTAAAACTTCCTTAAGAGGTGAGTTCATTTATTCTTTGCTTAAATCAGTGTTTTCATGTTAAATTAAACCTTGAAATAGTTATATAAATTGGTTATGAACTGTATGGGATGGTTTGGAATGAGCTGAATCGAAAAGATATGAAAATAGATCAAATTTTAGGCTGCAGACCCGACTTTTCCGGATGAATCGTCGTATCCGGAAAACCCCAAATGAAGAATGTTTCCGGATGTAGTAAGATACCGGATAAGTTCAAAATTGCTTTAGTTTTCCGGATAGAAATAGTTACCGGATGGTATCCGGATGGTTTTAGTATCCTGATGTCGTCCGGATTAGAAAAGTATCCGGAAGGTTTAGTTGTCCGGAAAAGTTAAGTTACCCGGAAAACTCCTGTTGTCTGAACACTTTTGAGAAATTGAGAAAGCTAGGTTCTGATGGTTGGATGCAGTTCTGGATGTTTTGTCTGGTTTAGTTTTCTAAAAAATTTCTAGGGGCGCTGCCCCCAGACCCCGCAAGGGCGTTGCCCCTTGACACCATCCGCTAACCGGGTAGCGGAACCCCCGTGCTAAGTCGCCGAAGGGGGGGCATTTGGGGATGAAGATACGATAGGTTATCTAGTATTCTTAGATTTGAGAATATGATATGAGCTGTATTACGTTGCTATTGCTAGAAATAGGCATCCGGTCATCGGGGGCATATTAGTACGGTATAATGGGAACCGATTACTAGCCATTGACCAAAGGGATGTAATTTCTAGTGATGCGTGTACCTTGAATCATCGGGGGCCCCGGTTGTGAATCGCGATATATTAAATCCCATTGGGGCCATTGATTCTGAGGTGGGGAGGACGTGAAATGTGGAATAGGCAGATTTTGATTTGTAATTCCCATTTCGAATGGAAGATCGGAGATTTCCATTTTTATAGGGAAGATCAGAGATTTCCCAATTTGTGAAAGGAAGATTAGAGATAGGCATAAAGTAATTTGTAATCTCTACTTCCGGATTAAGAAATAGGCAGGTTTTGACTTGTAATTTCTTGAATAAGAGTATTAACCTTGAATATGGGATTATTCGTGGTAAACTATTGGTAGCAATATTATGGCTAGATGAATTAGTCATAATTATGGAAGTGGGGTAGATTCCCAGTAGTGAAAGGAGTTGTTATACGGTAAGAAAAGGAGTAATCAGGTTTGTTGTAACTTGTTTACATTGTTTTTGCAAATATTATTATTGAAACGAATGTTCTCACTAGGCGAAAGCCTAATGTTTCAAGTTGATATTTCTTACCAGGTACAAGCTCCGGGAAGTAAGCAGGGATGTGTGATGAGAACTTTTGGAAAGATTCAACTTAAAGATGACGGAGGATCTAGCTATTCTTTTGATGTTTTTGAGACAAAAGATAGATAACTTATTTAATCTGATTATGATGTATGATTAGATTAATAGGTTATTTGAGTTAGATGCATTGTATATAAAACCTTTACAATTGATCCTCAGGTTATCAAAGTTTGAAGTTTTATGATCATAACTTGTGTATTATTCAAGGTTTAAATTGGCCATGTTTTTAGGGTGTTACAATATGGTATCAGAGCAGTAGTTTAAGCGAACTAGGTATGATTTTGAGATACCTAGACTTAAGCTGTGATGAATTAAGTTATGATCTGTGAGATATGGGTAGAAGTACTAAGACTGGGTAGTCTTAGAGTCGATGGAAATACGCGAAGTTAGTACTGTAACGATGGTAATAAGGATTCTCATGTATGATATGTTCGCAATTCCAATTAGCTACTATTATTATGAATATATTATTACACAAGCATACTTGTTTCAAATTGTTACAGTGACTGATTAGCGGTAAAGTACGTTTTTGTATGTCTAGTTATGTATAAATCATTACTGATGGTTATTCTTTTGTGCTCATCCAGAACAATGGTAAATACTCCGCCGAGGTCTCCTAATTCTTCTATGAATAGGAATTGGTTAGACGATATGGGAGAAAGACAAACTGGAGTAGGCGGAATTCATGAGACGCTACCAGATTTTCTTTCCTTAGGAGGAGTGCGGAATCCGGCACATAGAGGGGGTACCAGTACTGCCGATCACACACCATCGGATTCGAGTATGGAAGGTCGTATAATGGACAATGTAACCAGATTGATGAATGCATCAATGGAAAGGCAAGCTGAAATGATGAACACCACTATGGGAAGACAAGCAGAGATGTTTATGAAAATGTTTAATGATCGGAGTGCGAAACCGAGGTGAACAGGAATTGATACCAGTGTAATAAACCCAACTGGTAACACAGGTTCAGAGGTGGAAAGAAGGGTTGATAGGAATTGCTCCTATAAAACATTTTTGAGCTGTAAGCCGCCTGAATTCAAAGGAGAAGATAGTCCTGTAGCCTGTATGAACTGGCTAAGAGAAATAGAACAAGCCTTTCGGGCTTGTGAGTGTAATGATGAAAATTTGAAAGTTAGATTTGGGTCACAAATGTTACGCGGTAACGCATTATCTTGGTGGAATGTGCTATCAACTTCTATGTCAGCTACAGTTCTGAATGCCCTGACTTGGAAAATGTTTAAAGCAAAGATTCTAGAGGAATATTGCAATGAAACCGAAATGGACCGAATCGAGGAAGAGTTCAGAAACCTCAAGAAAGGCAATATGACTGTGAGAAAGTATACCGAATCCTTCATGGAGAAACTGAATCTGGTGGGGCATGTGGCTCCAGCTAAGAAAGACAAAATTAAAGCTTATTTGAAGGGTTTGCCGGCGGATATGATGACCAGGGTCCGAAGTTCGAAAGCTGCTACTTTAAGAGAAACAATCGAAGAAGCGAAAGTAATAGAAGAGATGTACGCCAAAGATAAAGAAGAGAAAGCTCATGTGGGAGAAAAGAGAAAGTGGGAAGGTCGTTCGGAACCTTCTCAGAAAACAAAGTTGTTTGGCAAGAATATTCGTTACGATTCTCGCAGGGAACCAAGCTGGTGTTCAAAATGTAAAAGCAAACATTTTGGTCAGTGTCGGGTGGTTGGAAATGAATGTTTCAAGTGCGGGAAGGCGGGGCATATAGCGGTGAACTGTCCAATGCCGGGATCAGTATGCTTTGAATGTAGACAACCAGGTCATTTTTGGAGAGACTGTCCGAAGTTGAAGAAAAAAGGGGATCAAGGAAAGAAGTTGGTTATCCCTAAACCAACTGGCCGTGCATTTCAAATGACTGCCGAAGAAGCGAAAGGATCCAAAGATGTTGTCTCGGGTACTTTCCTTATAAATTCCATTCCTGCACATGTTTTATTTGATTGAGGGGCGAATTATTCTTTTGTATCCAAGTTGTTCTATCGTAAGCTAGCTATGTCTGTCACTACTTTAGAAGAGGCCTTAGTAGTAGAGATAGCTAATGGAGTTCAATCTTTGGTTAGTGAAAGACTCGTTGATTGTAAAATTTGGATAGAGGGAACAGAATTTCCGATTGACTTGTTGTTAATGGAAATTGGGGGATTCGATATTATTGTTGGAATGGACTGGTTGAGCAATAACCAGGCAGAAATAATATGTGCAAAGAAGCTGATTCGAATTCCGATGGTTGATAAAGATGACATATTCATATTTGGAGAAAAGCAGAAAGGAGATATTCCGTTGATTTCAGTGGCAAAGGCGCGTAAATGTCTATCAAAGGGATGTTGGTCCTATCTAGCTTATGTTATAGATACGAAGTTAGAAAAGAAACAGGTACAAGATATCAAAGTGGTGCGTGAATTTCCGGATGTATTTCCGGATGATCTTCCAGGTCTACCAGCTGAAAGACAAGTAGAATTTCGCATCGATCTTATTCCTGGAGCAGCACCGATAGCTCGTGCACCTTATCGTCTTGCGCCAGCTGAAATGACAGAAATGATGTCTCAACTGCAAGAGCTTTTAGATAAAGGTTTTGTTAGACCGAGTTCTTCGCCTTGGGGAGCTCCGGTATTGTTTGTCAAGAAGAAAGATGGCACTATGAGAATGTGCATAGATTATCGGGAGCTAAATAAGGTGACGATAAAGAATAAGTATCCGCTTCCAAGGATAGATGATTTGTTTGATCAACTCCATGGAGCGGGATGCTTTTCCAAAATTGATCTAAGGTCGGGGTATCACCAAGTACGGGTAAGAGAGGAGGATGTTCCAAAGACGGCGTTTAGAACTAGATATGGGCATTATGAATTTCTCGTGATGCCATTTGGGTTGACTAATGCTCCAACTATATTCATGGATTTGATGAATAGAGTATGTCGACCGTTTCTAGACAAGTCTGTTATCGTTTTCATTGATGACATACTTGTTTATTCGAAGAATGAGAACGACCATGAACGCCATCTTCGGGAAGTTTTAGAAGTGTTACGGAAAGAGAAATTGTATGCAAAATTCTCTAAATGTGAATTTTGGTTGAAAGAGGTACAATTTCTCAGGCATGTGATTTCATCGGAAGGTGTGAAAGTAGATCCAACAAAGATAGAAGCAATGATGAATTGGGAGACTCCGAAAAGCGCGTCTGAAATAAGAAGTTTCTTGGGTCTGGCAGGTTATTACCGGAGATTTATTAAAGACTTCTCAAAGATTGCTTCTAATTTGACTTTGTTAACTCGTAAGAATGTGAAATTTGTCTGGATCGAAAAACAGGAGTCAGCTTTCAGAACCTTACGGCAGAAGTTGTGTGAAGCTCCTATTCTTGCACTGCCTGAAGGAACTGAAGAATTGGTAGTTTATAGTGACGCATCGAAAATGGGTTTAGGATGTGTATTGATGCAACGAGGCAAGGTGATTGCCTATGCGTCAAGACAACTGAAAGAACATGAAAAGAACTATCCTACCCACGATTTGGAGTTAACAGCAGTTGTGTTTGCTTTAAAACTGTGGCGTCATTACCTCTATGGAACGAAGTGTACACTCTTCACTGATCATAAAAGTTTGCAGCATGTTTTTGATCAGAAGGAGCTGAATATGAGGCAAAGGCGATGGCTCGAGTTACTGAAAGATTACGATTGTGAATTGCATTACCACCCCGGTAAAGCAAATGTTGTGGCCGATACCTTGAGTAGAAAAGAGTATAATGGGTGCTTGAAGACGACAAACGCTAGAATTGATGTAATGTCGAGTCTTATTGAAAGAATAAAAGCCGCTCAAGTGGAAGCTTTGTTAGAAAACAACTTGAAAGAAGAAGTAATGAGTAAGCAACATCTTCAGCTGATTGAAGATAGTAGAGGGATTAAGTTGTTCCAAGGCCGTGTATGTGTACCAAAGATAGGTGGAAATCGGGAGTTGATTTTGGAAGATGCGCATAGGTCTAAGTATTCTATACATCCGAGGAGTACTAAGATGTATAGAGATTTGAAGTTGCACTATTGGTGGCCGGCTATGAAGGTAGATGTGGCACGAATAGTAGAGAGGTGTGGCACCTGTTCGTTAGTGAAAGCAGAACACCAAAGACCATACGGAAGTTTCCAATCTTTGGAAATTCCGGAGTGGAAATGGGATATGATTACCATGGATTTTGTGACCAAGTTACCAAAGACGCAAAGGGGTAACGATACCATTTGGGTAATTGTTGATCGACTGACTAAGAGTGCTCATTTCTTAGCTATGAAAGAAGCATCACCAATAGATAAATTGGCGAAACTATATATTGATGAAGTAGTGTCACGGCACGGTATACCGGTGTCTATTATGTCTGATCGTGACAGTCGATTTACTTCCAGGTTTTGGCAGTCGCTTCAAGAAGAGTTGGGTACGAGAGTTAATTTAAGTACTACTTATCACCCACAAACTGACGGCCAAAGTGAAAGAACAATTCAGACTTTGGAAGACATGCTTAGATCGTGTGTGCTAGATTTTGGAGGTAACTGGGATTCTCATTTGCCGTTGGTAGAATTTGCTTATAACAACAGTTACCATTCCAGTATCGGAAGAGCACCTTTCGAGGCATTATATGGTAGGAAATGCAGAACTCCGGTATGCTGGTTAGAAGCCGGAGAGAAACAGTTTGCTGGCCAGGAACTTGTGCAACAAACCGCAGACAAAGTGAAGGAAATTCGGCAACATATGAAAGCGGCTCAAGATAGACAGAAAAGCTATGCTGATCCGAAAAGAAGGCCAAAGGAATTTCAAGTTGGGGAGCGCGTCATGCTTAAAGTATCCCCATGGAAAGGTGTGTACGGTTTGGAAAGCGTGGGAATTCGAGTCCTCGTTTTCTAGGACCTTTCACTATCACTAAGAGGGCCGGATTGCAGGCTTATCAGTTGGATCTTCCACCGGAGTTGGAAGGAATCCATAGCACTTTTCATGTATGTTATCTTCGGAAATGTCTAGCCGAAGAGGAAGATGTGATTTCACTTACTGATATAAGAATGGATGAGAAGAGTCGCTGTGTGGAAGAACCAGAGGCAATTTTAGAAAGATCGGTTAGAAAGTTGCGTAATGGTAAGGAAGTAGCTATGTTGAAAGTACAGTGGAAACACCATCGAGGTACTAATGTGACTTTAGAGTCGGAGGAGAGTATGAAGGATAGGTATCCCCATCTGTTCACCTGATTTTGATTTCGAGGACGAAATCATTTTCAAGTTGGGGAGTATTGTAACATCCTGAATTTTTAGTTATAGTATTTTAATGAGAATAGGGATTGTTTGTATTTTTAGTTTTAACTTTGGATTATGTTGTGATTTATATTTCAAAATGAGGTTAAAATGTTAGTGGTAAAAGTTAAGTGTCATTGTTGGAAGGTTGAAACTTGGGGGGTGTATTTGGTCACAATTGGAAAGTGTGTGTAGATAAGGTAGCTGAAATCAGATTTAATTTCATATGCTTAGGGTCGTTTTGGGAGAATCAAAGAGATAGAGAGAAGGAGAAAAGAGAAAAGAAGAAGAAAACAAGATTTGTTCATCAAATTGGTAAGGAAATCTGATTATGTTTTTGTGTTAGCTTGTTGTGAATGAATGATGATGGACGAATCTGTGTATTGGATTGAATTACAGAATCATAAACAACAGATTTGAAGACTCAGATTGTGCAAAGTGGGTAAAACTTCCTTAAGAGGTGAGTTCATTTATTCTTTGCTTAAATCAGTGTTTTCATGTTAAATTAAACCTTGAAATAGTTATATAAATTGGTTATGAAATGTATGGGATGGTTTGGAATGAGCTGAATCGAAAATATATGAAAATAGATCAAATTTTAGGCTGCAGACCCGAATTTTCCGGATGAATCGTCGTATCCGGAAAACCCCAAATGAAGAATTTTTCCGGATGTATCAAGATACCGGATAAGTTCAAAATTGCTTTAGTTTTCCGGATGGAAATAGTTACCGGATGGTATTCGGATGGTTTTAGTATCCTGATGTCGTCCGGATTAGAAAAGTATCCGGAAGGTTTAGTTGTCCGGAAAAGTTAAGTTACCCGGAAAACTCATGTTGTCCGGAAACCTCTGTTGTCCGGACACTTTTGAGAAATTGAGAAAGCTAGGTTCTGATGGCTGGATGCAGTTCTGGATGTTTTGTCTGGTTTAGTTTTCTAAAAAATTTCTAGGGGCGCTGCCCCCAGACCCCACAAGGGCGTTGCCCCTTGACACCATCCGCTAACCGGGTAGCGGAACCCCCGTGCTAAGTCGCCGAAGGGGGGGAATTTGGGGATGAAGATACGATAGGTTATCTAGTATTCTTAGATTTGAGAATATGATATGAGCTGTATTACGTTGCTATTGCTAGAAATAGGCATCCGGTCATCGGGGGCACCTTAGTACGGTATAATGGGAACCGATTACTAGCCATTGACCAAAGGGATGTAATTTCTAGTGATGCGTGTACCTTGAATCATCGGGGGCCCCGGTTGTGAATCGCGATATATTAAATCCCATTGGGGCCATTGATTCTGAGGTGGGGAGGACGTGAAATGTGGAATAGGCAGATTTTGATTTGTAATTCCCATTTCGAATGGAAGATCGGAGATTTCCATTTTTATAGGGAAGATCAGAGATTTCCCAATTTGTGAAAGGAAGATTAGAGATAGGCATAAAGTAATTTGTAATCTCTACTTCCGGATTAAGAAATAGGCAGGTTTTGACTTGTAATTTCTTGAATAAGAGTATTAATCTTGAATATGGGATTATTCGTGGTAAACTCTTGGTAGCAATATTATGGCTAGATGAATTAGTCATAATTATGGAAGTGGGGTAGATTCCCAGTAGTGAAAGGAGTTGTTATACGGTAAGAAAAGGAGTAATCAGGTTTGTTGTAACTTGTTTACATTGTTTTTGCAAATGTTATTATTGAAACGAATGTTCTCAATAGGCGAAAGCCTAATGTTTCAAGTTGAATTTTCTTACCAGGTACAAGCTCCGGGAAGTAAGCAGGGATGTGTGACGAGAACTTTTGGAAAGATTCAACTTAAAGATGACAGAGGATCTAGCTATTCTTTTGATGTTTTTGAGACAAAAGATAGATAACTTAGTTAATCTGATTATGATGTATGATAAGATTAATAGGTTATTTGAGTTAGATGCATTGTATATAAAACCTTTACAATTGATCCTCAGGTTATCAAAGTTTGAAGTTTTATGATCATAACTTGTGTATTATTCAAGGTTTAAATTGGCCCTGTTTTTAGGGTGTTACAATCTGTTTGTTTAAGGTCTTCTCGATATGGCTTTTGAACTTTGAGCGCGATCCCTGAATGGCTAATTTCGTTTCTAACCATTCAGAGAGACCAAACTTTTCTAAGGTAGCAGCATAGAAGGTTTGCTTGGTTTTGTCTTCTCTGTAGACATCCACTTCAACAACAGGAACGTCTGCGTACAGTCTTCCTCTGATGTTTACTTTGATGATTTTGGATGGTCTAGGTCGATAGGTCAGCATTTGTTTAGCCCATTCCAAAGTCGTATCAGAGACCTTATCATCATCATCTTGATCATCATCATTCTTTGGAGAAGAGGATGGTTCATCATCAGATAAGTCGATGGCTTCTTCATCTTCAGCTTCAGACTCAGTTTCTTCAGCTTCTTCTTCGAGTTGCTCCCCCTCAGATACAGAGGTAAGATTCTCGGTTCCCTCAGGGTGTTCATCTCCCTGAGGTCCAGCGGCTGCTTCATTGTCTTCTTACCTTCTTCAGTAAAGGTGAGGTCTCCAGTCTTCTCTCCCCTGATAGATTCATCATGGGAAAGGTCTTCAGCGCTCTTGGAAGGGTCTTCAGCGCTCTTCTCAGGGTCTTCAGCGCTCTTCTCCCCCTCTTTTTCATGATGACTGGGGGGGAATGTGACGATTCAGCAGCTCGTGTGGTTTCCCTGTCTTCTTGGCCAGGGATCCCCACACAGATTTCAATCGCTGATAATCTGTTTTCTATGCCAGAAATACCAGGATTGATCTTCACGAGTTCAGCACGATCCGCCGTAGTAAAAGATGGAGGTGCAGGGGCAGGTGCAGGGGCGGTCGTGTTGGTCAGGATCTGCTGCAACAAAGTGTTAATAGAAGTGATGTCATTCTTCATCGTATTTACATCAGTCTTCACAGAACTCATGTCAGTCTTGACGGAGCTGACATCAGTCTTTACAGCAGACATGTCACCTTCGAGTTTGCCAACCGATGTCTTCAGCGTTGTGACTTCGCTGGACATGGTGTCAACTGACTTTTTTATGGCGAGGTAGTCGGTGTAGATGTCAGAGAGAACCTTGGCAAAGCCGGTGAGTGATTTATCAACCTTCTCCAAATCAGCTTTGGAGGCATTCTTTTCGACGATAGTTGTCAGCTTTGTAAGATTCTCTCCAGCGTTTGTTACAGCTGAAGAGTTGTCGGAAAGAGTAGTAGTCAGACCTGTCTGCGTCGTGTCTATTGTCTTCAGAGAGGCGTTGATGTCTCTCAAATTAGGACCTGTAACATATAAAAACTTGTGAACAGAGGAAAACTCAGAAGTTTGGGGTTTAGTAACATTGTATAGGGATTGGTGTATACCTGCAGGAGGATTTGTGAATTCATCAAAATCTCGGGTTCCTGAGTAAAGTTCCATATCGTCAGCGAGAGTACGTGGACGTATGGTCAGCTCTGCAGGTCCTATGCTTATCACTCCTTGAAGAGTATTTTCTTTAGCTTCTGGAGGAATGACAGGTGCTTCAGTGATAACTGGAGTGGAGTCCAAATGAGTAAAGGGAGAAGCGAAGGGTAAGAATGGAGGTTGGGTACTGAGTTCAGCGTTGGATTCGCTGAGAATCACTTCATCAGTCTTTTGAGAGACTGAAGGAGGTTGGGTAGATTCCAAGTTTGTAACCTCAGCGTTTGGAGACGCTGAAGTTGGGATAGAATGGGTGGCTAGTTCAGCTGTGGCAGAGCGTACCACTGAACTTTCCTTCAGCCCATCAAGAGGAGCTGAGGAGTCTTTAGCAATAGATTGCTGGGGTTGCTCCTTGGTTTTCTTAGTTCTTTTGGAACCAAGTTGGGTGTCAGAATGTTTCCTTTTTAGAGAAGGAATGGAGGTTGCAGCTGGGGTATCAGTGGTGGGTTTGTCCGCTGAAGGAGCTGCAGAAGTAGAAGAGGTAGAATTTAGAAGAGTTAGAAGAGTAGAAAGACGTACCTCATTTTCCATCGGCTTGAAGTCAAGAATCTTAGGGCCGACCTGAGAGAGTTTCAGGTCACCCTCTGATGGGTAGCTGTCCTTCAGGCCTTTTTGGAATACGGCGCTGATGAATCGAGGATAGGGAACCCATGGAGATCTGTCAGCGACGGAGTCCACTCGGAGTACCAGGTCATCATAGATAATCGATGCCCAGTCTATATGTAGACCTTTCAGCAATGCATATCCCATTGCTTGCTGAGGCTTAGCGGCTTGGTCAGAGGAGCCGGTCTTGGCAGTCATGCAGCTGATCACATGGGCGAAGATGGAATTCATCTCGCTGGGCATTTTTGATTTCTTGATAATGGTCAGCTTCTTCTCGGGCTTCATGTCCCTTCCAGTTTCCCATACATAGCCCATTGCATCGAAGAATGCAATGATGGCTTCCCTGTATAAGTTTTTCTTGGGGTCAGGGAGAGGAACAAAAGGTTTTTCTTTGGTGGCCAAGGGAAGGTTCAGGGCTTTGCGAATGATGGCAGGTGTAATCTTCATAGTGCCATATTCGATATCGCAGAGGATGCAGTCAATTGTTTTTGAGGGGTCTTTGGCTGATGGTAGCTGAGAGTGTCTGGCAGAGTACCAGAATTGGGATAGCAAAAGCTGATGTGCAGGAGGTGTTATGGTCAGGGCTGTGAAGATGGAACAGTTCTTTAGGAAGTTTACAGCATCATCTAGATGTGTAACTTGCTTTCGAGGAGGAAACTCGAGAAGCGCATAGAGGTTATTTATCTTTGTCCAATCCAGTTTGTAAAGAGAGAACTTGACCTGAGGAGCCTTGAGGATTTCCACTTCCTCAGCAGTATCATCAGCAGCAGTGTTCTCAGCGATGGTGTTCTTGGGAATGTCAGAAGATGCCATTTTCTGCATCATCAGTTCAACCAAAGATTAACAAATAAGAATAATCTTAATGTGGAAAGATTTTCCAATAAGATGGTTCGAATTTTGTCCATTTCATTCAGACAAAATGTCTTAATGAAGATTAGGGTTTTTCTTGTTTTTGAAAAACGAAATGCAAACCCCAAAAAAAATCTTGTTTTCCAGTTTCCTTTGAAGATTGGGATTCTAGAAAAACGAATGAAGAACACGTTTAAGATTTTTGCATTTAAACTTGAAGAACAACCATGAAATGGTTGTGTTCATAAAACCATGAAAGAAAATGATTTCATTTTTAAGAAGTTCTTTTGTTTGATCTTGTTAAAACAATGAAAAGATCAGAAACAAGTTATTTGCATTTGGTAAATAATAAGAGCCTATTAACCTTTGATGTTTGAAGAAGATGAACAGTTGTTCTTGAAAAATTCGAGAGCAAAATGCAACAGTGAATTCTTTCTTTGCTTGGAGGAGAAGTTCGCGTAAAAGGAAAATATAAACCAAGAAATTGTTTATATAGAGAGATTAGAAAGAGAAAATATTGAGCGGGAAAAGATTTTCATCATGACACGGACACGTGTTTGCATTTGATTGGCGAGTAAACGAAACGTGCAAACGTGTGTCAGAAAGAAGAACGTGTCGGGGCTTATCTGTTGTAATGACGTCACAACTGTCCTTTCATATTCTTGGATGTCTCTGAGGTTTTGAAAAACTCAGGGACACTTTTGAAAACATGAAGCACTGAATAGAAATATCAGTTGGTTTTAGAAATTTCAAAGTATCGCTGATAAGGAAGAGATATTCAGCGATGTAATTTGTTTTGAAATCTTGCATTTACATGCGATTTGTCAGAGAGAGAGAAAAAATACCTTGATATCAGCGAGTCAAGTTTATTCAGAGAGAGGATGATGGAATGGGTTATACAAGCTGATTTTATCCTATTGCTGATCAATTGTGAATCGCTGAAGATTTTACTCTTCAAAATTCAGCATTCCAAGCTCGCTGATGAGAAAGTTGAACCTTGTCTCATCAAGAGGTTTGGTGAACAGATCAGCTAACTGATAATCAGTTGGGATAAAGTGAAGTTCTATATCACCATTCATCACATGATCTCTGATAAAGTGATACCTGATTTCGATGTGTTTTGTCTTTGAGTGTAGCACTGGATTATTTGCTATAGCGATGGCACTTGTGCTGTCGCAATAGATTGGAATATTTGAGAGCTGAAGGTAATAGTCCAGTAGTTGATTTCTCATCCACAAGACCTGAGAACATCAGCTTCCAGCGGCTACATACTCAGCTTCAGCTATGGAGGTGGACACTGAGTTTTGCTTTTTACTTGTCCAACTTACCAGCTTTCCACCCAGGAGCTGACATCCTCCTGTGGTGCTTTTCCTATCCATTCTGCAACCTGCAAAATCACTATCTGAATAGGCGATTAGATCAAATCTTGAGTCTTTGGGATACCAAAGACCTAGATTCGTTGTACCCTTAAGATATCGAAAAATTCGCTTTACAGCTTTCATATGAGATATCTTAGGTTCAGCTTGATATCGTGCACACAAACATGTTGCATACATAATATCGGGTCGGCTAGCTGTAAGATATAAAAGAGAGTCGATCATCCCACGGTACAACGTGACATTAACAGGAATACCCTTAGTATCCTTCTCAAGTGTCAGCGGTGGTGCCATAGGGGTTTTCATAGCTGAACTTTCAGTTAAGTCGAATTTCTTCAGCATAACTTTAACATACTTTCCCTGATTAATGAAAGTTCCTTTTTCATTTTGCTTTATCTGAAGACCAAGGAAATATGTTAGTTCACCCATCATGCTCATTTTATACTCATCTTTCATTCTATCAGCGAAACGAGTACAAAGATCAGGGTTAGTAGAGCCAAATATAATGTCATCAACATATATCTGAACAAGAATGATATGACCTTTTACTTTCCTGAAAAATAGAGTTTTGTCGATTTTACCTCGCTCAAATTGTTCAATATGGAGATAAGTAGAAAGAGTGTCATACCATGCACGTGGAGCTTGCTTTAAGCCATAAAGTGCCTTATCCAGTTTATAAACATAACCTGGACGCTTAGGATCTGAGAATCCTAGAGGTTGTTCCACATAGACTTCTTCATTCAGCTTTCCATTTAGAAACGCTGACTTAACATCCATCTGATATACTTTGAAGTCTTTGTGTACCGTATATGCTAAGAATAGACGAATAGTCTATGCCTTCCTCTTGTCTGTATCCCTGAGCAACAAGATGAGCCTTGTTGCGGGTAACAGTTCCATGTTCGTCCAACTTGTTTCGATAGACCCATTTAGTGCCTATCACTGTTTTGTCAGTTGGTCTTCGAACAAGTTTCCAAAGTTTGTTTCTTTCGAATTCAGTCAGCTCTTCTTGCATGGCGCTGACCCAGTTTGGATCTTTGAGGGCATCATCTACTTTATTTGGTTCAGTTAGAGAAATAAAATTAACAAATAAACAAATATTACCTGCACTTCGTCAAGTCTGAATACCAGTGTTTGGATCACCAAGAATTTGATCAATTGGGTGATTTATAGTCCATCGCTGAGCCGGGGCGTGAGACGCTAACTCAACTTGAACTTGAGGAGCTGAAGATGAAGCTTCAGCGACGTCTGGAGTATCAGCCAAGAGAGGAATGGATGCAGTTGTCATTATATTCACTGATTGCTGAGAAGTAGATGGAATGTCTGAGATATTGGGTTCAGAAGCAGGTATAGTGTTTATAGGAACAGCTGAGACCCATGAAGTTTCAGCTTCACTATTCTGCATATTTGGAATGATAGTAGGACCATCATCTTCAACTGTATGAGCACGAGGAGTGGGAATATCTTCTGAATCACCAAGATGAGAAAACATCCATTGATTCAGTTCTTCTGTATCAGCGGACGGTTTAGAGTTCGCTGAACGGGATTCGTCAAACGTGACGTGAATTGTTTCTTCAACAGTTTGTCTTCTTCGATTGAAGACTCTGAAGGCTTTGGAGACTGAGGAGTATCCAAGAAAGATTCCATCATCAGCCTTAGGATCAAACTTTCCAAGGGCATCTCTGTTGTTCAGTATGGAACACTGACATCCAAAGATGTGAAGAAAGCTGATTGAAGGCTTTCTCCAATGAAAAAGTTCATAGGCTGTTTTATTGAATCTTTTGACTATCAGCGACCTGTTTTGTGTAAAACAAGCAGTGTTGACAGCTTCTGCCCAAAACTGAGTAGGCAGGTGAGAATCGCTGAGCATTGAACGTTTAGCTTCAATAATTGTTCGATTTCTTCTTTCAGTGACTCCATTTTGTTGTGGTGTTCTCACTGATGAAAAGTTGTGAGAAATACCCTTACTCTCAAAGAAGGAATCAAGAGAACTGTTTTTGAATTCAGTCCCATGATCACTCCTTATTGAGCGAACGGTCAAATTGTTCAGGGTTTCCATCTTCCGAACAAAGGTGATGAGTTCTTCAGGGGTGTCACTCTTGGAACGGAGAAACATAACCAATGTATAACGAGAGAATTCATCAACTATGACCAGTGTATATTTCTTTCCAGCGATGGATTGTTTGTTAACAGGGCCAAACAAATCCATATGGAGAAGTTGTAGAGGAGATGACACTGAGGAGACTTGCTTTGACTTAAAGCTTGCTTTGGTCTGCTTCCCTTTTTTCACACGCTGAACATAAAGACTCTTTGGCGTATGAGTGTTGAGGTAGACCAGTGACTAACTCTTTTGAAGAAAGAGTGTTCAGTGTCTTGAAATTCAGATGAGAGAGCCTCTTATGCCATAGCCAGTTGACATCAGATGAGGCTTTTGAGAAGAAACAGGAGTTCTTAGTGGTGGTTGAGTCCATGTTTATTACATAAACATTTTCCAAACGATAACCGCTGAGAGCTATCTTCTCCTTTTTGTCAGTGACAAAGCAGGATTCCTTAGTAAAGATTACCTTGTTATCCTTGTTGCAAAGCTGACTGATGCTTAACAGATTATGCTTCAGCCCTTCAACATATGCGACTCTTCTGAAGGTGGTTGTACCATTAGAGAGTACACCAAACCCTCGAGTATGTCCTTTTCCATTTCCACCGAAAGTCACAGAGGGACCCTTCTCTTCCTTGTATTCAGCGAGCAGGCTTTTCTTTCCAGTCATGTGTCTAGAGCATCCGCTATCAAGATACCAGATACCCTTCTTAACCTGCATTACAAAGGAAGATTAGTTTTTCTTGGGTACCCACTTAACCATGTGTACACGTTTGTCAGTGGAAGTAGTTGGAATGGAAGGTTCAGCAATCTTCGCAACATTTGAAGATTCAGCTTTGTCGGTCTTCACTTTGGTTAATTTCTTAACCTCAGTGGTCTTCTTTGCCTTGGGGGCAATCTTCACCTTAGCTATCTTTTCAGCTTTGGTGGCTGTGGGGCACTTACTAGCAATATGATCAGTGAGTCCACAGTGATAACATTTCCTATAACTAAAAGTAGTTCTAGGACCATTTGAATGCTGAGCTTTTGATTTAGAATTAGAAGGACCAGCACCAAATAAGCTTTTGGCTTTTGAAATGGTAGGAACGTTTAGTTCTTCAGATTTCTTACCAAGGACATCCACTCTGAGTCTAGGAGTAGATCGCTGAATAGACCCACGCTGAGTAGATCTAGAGATCTGATTCCTTGATCAGAGGAATATATCACTAAAGCTTTAGAAGCATTCAGCTTTGGTACTAAAGTACCCTTCTGAGGATTTTGGTTAAAAGCAATTCCTTTACCTTTATCTTTAAAGACAGAGGTAGGTTTTGAATAAACCATTTTTTCTTTACCTTTTGAAGAGGTAGAAATTTCCTCGGGAATAGGAGGTCTGGACGAGGAACACTGAGAGGATGAAGTGTCAGCGACTGAGGATACGAAAGTTCCAAATAAGAGCATGAAACGATCAGTGGTTGGTTCTTGAGTTTCATATTTGTAACCAAGACCACGTTTATCACTCAGGGGAATCTGAGACTTAATTATCTCAGTGATCTTTGTTGAAGAATTACACCATCCTTCAACAGTAGCTTTTTCAGCTTTCAATGCAGCTATAGCTTCTGCTCGTTCGATTTTGACTAGCTGATTTAAGTGCACTTGATCTTTAAAATCTTCTTCAATTTTAGAAAGCTTTTCTATTTGAAGGTGACAGTTCTTAAGCTGTTCAGCGAGATCAAGGTTTTGGTTTTCAACTATAGTTTTGCCATTCATGGCTTCATATAAGCTTCTAGTCAAGAGATCGATTTTACGGAGACTATCAGCTTCACCAATATTTGCAATATTTGTAAAGAAGGAAGGTGATACCTGAATTGCAGATGTTGAAGTAGAGGGAATGTCTGAACTTTCTTCCTCATCTTCAATCTTTGCCATAAGACACAGATTGGCTTCATCATCTTCAGAGTCAGATGATGATTCTTCTTCTTCAGAGGCAGCCCACTCGTAAACCATCAGGCCTTTGCCTTTCTTCTTGAAGCTTTTCAGCTTCGCATACTTTTCTTTCAGCTTAGCATATTTGTCATCTTTATTCCTGGGAATAAAGGATTTCTTGGGAAACGCTGAGTTTCTCGATACTTTCTTAGACCTGCACTCCTTAGCGAAATGTACAATCTTTTCGCAGTTAAAATAAGTAGCAGTAGCCTTATCAACAGTAGCTGATGATCTTGGCTTATCAGTTATAGAAAGAGGTTTGTTCTTTCTGAACATTTTCTTTTTGGCGAATCTCCTGAACTTTTTAGTTAGGAGAGCCAAAGATTCATCATCATCTGAAGAGTCAGAATCTGATGACCTTTCAGAGTTACTCTCTAACTCAGTGATAGTGACCGAGGGTCGCTGAGTAGAGGGTTCCTCTGAGATTAAAGCAACAGGGGTGCTTTTGGAATCTTTTACAAGATTCTTCTTAAGATGGCTTGATTGCTCATGATTCAGCATCGTGCCATATAAGGTAGCAAGGGTCATTGATCTTAGATCATTTGACAGTTTGAGACACATAGAATAACTGTCCCAGCTTTCAGGTAAACATTCTAGAAACTTTGTCAGCACTTCAAAGTTAGAATATTCCTTACCAACGGTTTTCAGATCTATTATTAAGCAATTAAAACGTTGGTGAACTTCAGAGAGAGTCTCATTCTTACCACAAATGAAACTTTCATACTGTCTTACCAGGTTGATCTTTCGAGAGTCCTGGACTTCAGCAGTACCTTCCTACTGAACACATATTGTGTCCCACATGGCTTTTGAGGATTTCAGGTTCATGACGGAATGGTAGACTTCGTCAGGAAGAGCCATGGATAGTATGGATCTGGCTTTGGTGTCGATAGCCACTTTCTTCTTATCTTCGTCAGTCCATGTATGAACTTCTTTGGGTACCAGCCTTTCTGGAATAGCAGGTCTATTCTCAGCGGCTGGTACTGCGGCATCAATTCTTACAGGAATGAATGGGCCGTTTTCAAGATAATAAGGCATAGTAGGGTCTACACCTTCTAGGAAGAGAGTCATCCTATTTTTCCATAGATTAAAATTATCTCTGGAGAATCTAGGGGGTTTTGCAAGAGAACCATTGTCGATATAATTTGTGTTTGTGTTGGTAGCCATTTTCAGAAATAGCAAGGAAGAGAAATCTTAGTATAGATTAGATCTTGTTTATGAGATTAAACAAATCTGCTCTGATACCACTTGTTGGTCCCGAAGGGCTATACAAGTTTGTAGAAGGGGGGGGGGGGTTGAATACAAACACACAAATTTTACTTTTCTAAATTGTTTATTGATAAATCATTAACAATTTACAGCTTGTTGCGGAAACAAGATTAAGGATAAACCTAAATCTAAACAAGTTGGAACACTAAGTTTTTTGCACTAAGAAAGAGAAGGAAATTACTAATAATAACCTATCTCAAGATAAGAAGGATGAACTTGTCCAGAGTTAGCAAGTTGCTTAAAAAGAAGTGAGTTCTTCTTCTTATATACTGCATGCATTTAATGCATTGCAGTTTACACTTTACACATGGCAGCAGCTGATTGGTTGCATGTCATTGACCTTTGTTGACAACCTTAGTAGCCGCATGTTGAACAGTGTAGTATCAGAGTGGTTGTACGAATTCAGACAATAAGGAGGTTATTTTTCTGACATATCGTACGGAGACGTGCAAGGGTGGTTAAGACAAAGTACTTTGTACGGAGGACTTTATGATCAGCTTTTCGTTGATTCAGCGATCTATCATTCTTTATCAGCGAATAATAGAATTCAGCGATAGCTAAAGTCTTGTATTTGATACTTCACGTTGAGTGGACAAATCTGAGTCTTCGCTGATCCGCATCAGTTCATTAGGAGACTTGTCGCTGATTCTTGAGCTTGATCTTCGACTTCAGCGTAGAACCTATGTTAACGTGAAACTTGTCTTCAGGAATCATAAGTAAACAACTAACTTATCAGCGATCATCATAAGTACTTAACAGACTCAGAGTATTATGGTGAACAGTGTTCGCTGAATGTTTAATCTAAAGAGCGAGAGTTCCTATCAGCGGTACTGTAAGATCTTAGTACTTATCAGCGATAGTGAAACTCTGATACATATTGTTTACTTACAATTTTCACTAAGTATATAAGAGATGGTCATTATCAAATCACTGAGGGTTTGGATCAACACCTAGAATCATAAGAGTCATTTTTTTGACATAATTTCCAATCCCTGATTGATTGTAAAATCTGAATTTACAAGTATACACGTTTTTTACTTGATTCGAGTAAAAGATAAAATCAAAACCTGGTAATACTACATGTAGAGAAAAAAAACATGACAATATGAATATAAAAAATTCAAGCTAAAATTTCGCTTAAATAAATAAAGTAATAAACCAACCCAAACAAAACATACCCAACATATCTTACTCGAAGTTAAAGCATGAGGGGGATATAAATATATAATGTACAATTGTACACAACGTTATCTCTATTTCAAAAGGTAGACATTTCACTATAGGATGTGATATACATGGATCATTTTATTAATCGAATTTTGAAACAGTTTATTAGAAAATTAATTTTCTTTCCAAATCATTAAATGTTTGACATAAATATTTGTCTTCATTTACTTGTTAACTATTTCAATTGATCAATGTTTGATATGTCAAAAAATATACATATTTGTTTTAGTAATGCACATATGTAAAACTAAGCAAAATATATTTATATTAGAGTATCTTCTTGCATTGCACTAGACGATACACGGGACCACTTATGGCTTTATGTCAATCATCAAAACCGTTACTCTTAAAGTGAAGCTTTGCTATAATTGCCAAGTCTCGAGCATCAAAAATTAAACGTCGTTATATGTCACAACTGACCACGTGTTGAAGATCATCTGGTACGTGTCATATCAACAGAAGGTACAAAATACGTGGTATAACAACACAATAACCACATAAGAAAAACACTGTGTAACTCGTGTTTGATTGATGTAATACCCGGTTTACTTCGGTCAGCTATCTATAAATGAAATGACCAAATCCAAAACAATCACTAGATTTATTTTAGAAAATGCAATTATAACATAACGGATATCTTTTGCTGAGTATTCATTATAATGGTTCATGTTATTGTTTCTTGAAGCATTTCCAAACCAATTATTAATGCAATTTTAATTATATTTGTTCATCGTGGATATCATAAGGGTTTGTTATATAGTTTCAAATGATAAATGCAAGTAAACTGTAATTTTACCATACGAGATAGAAACTAGTATAAGAATACTTAGCAATGACATATATATTTTGATGATAATTTATTTAAGTGCATAAACACAACAAGAAAATATAATTCATTGGAAAACGCACAATTAAGGGTCCATTTACTAACCTCTTACCCTTTCTTACCGGGATAAGATGATCTTACTTGGATAGGAGATAAGATGATTACCAAAATAAAAACAACCGTTGGTTGATTGCTTATTATTACTGATCGTGCCTCTTATAAAAAAAAAGGATGCTAATGATACTTACTGCAGTGAGCAACAACTTTGAATTAAATGTGAATAATCCGTCCTCTTCCCTTTGAATTCGCTAGTTATTCTAGATGCTTGCCAAATCTGAAAAAACCCAGAGGTTATTTGTATTCCTCAGAAGTCTCGGCCCACATCACCATTCAATATTTCTTGGCCCACTATTGGCCAAACCACCTGGGCACTAGGCCCAATGTGAGTCGGATCGGTTAGCCATGCTTCATAATTGGAAAAACGAGCACCGTGGAAATACATGCCATATGCAAAATAAAGATGTGGTAACCAAAAAAATTACTTAGTATTTAATATAAAAAAATTGTTAAACAATAATATCTTGTCAATCTAGACATAGGGTATAATCGCCATTTTTAGTTTGTCAGTGTCTAGTACATAACATTTGGTAAACAACAATTTTCAGTCAGTATTTATCGTAGTCAAATTTCTTACTTCTGTCAGACCTCTTACTTCCAGCAGCGCTTACATACAAATTTTGATAAACAACCCCTAAGCGAATAAAAACTGTAATTTTTTTTAACACACACCACATGTATGTATGATGTATCTCAATATTTGTTCAGATTAAAAACATGTAAGGGGGGTGTTTGGATGATAAGAAATTTAAACGGGATTATATGTTATTGGGTGGTCATACAATCTCGTTCATTTTGGGAAATGAAACTCGTTTTCGACTTCATCCTTAACAATAACCATAAGATCAAGACCCTTGTCAGCATTTTCATATGAAATGTAAGGATTTTGAAGAACCTCTTTATCCATAAAAAGATGTTTATTATCAACATCTCATACTAGCAATAGAATGTCGAGATATATGTGTAACTCATAATCGAGAATAACTATATCCTTCTATATATTAGTGTGATCATCCAGTCCCCGTTACCGGTATTTGCTGTCTTCAAAAAGGAGTTCATTTTCATTATTGGGTATCGTATACAACGCGTGGACCCAAGACATTTGTCAAGGGGTTGCACCTTTAAGGCGGTTAAATGCCCATAAATTCGCAAGTTGATCATGTGGAAAAGCCAACTGTGTCGAATTAGGGAATAAAATACATTTTTTCGAATATAATCAACCTGTTGAATAAGACGTAAAACTACGCCGTAGACGTAAGCCAACTTTTTGATACATTGAGACTTATCATAACCAGAACAATTTTTTTTAATTATGTTAGGTAACATATGATAATAACCTATCATTTCCAAAATTTTAATTGAGAAAAGTTGTAAATTATATAAATGACTGTACAATTATAATCATAAATAGTCCTGCAGTTTTACATATACTATTTATAATTTATTTTTATTTTGATATATTAAATACTTATATTTAAAACAAATAAATCTATCTTTTTGATTTATAAAACCATCTATCTTTGTAAAGTCTTGAAGAAAATCAGAAAATTCCAATGGATCTTTTACTAGTTTCCCCTAACTTTAAGAATAATTTTACAATAATAATCATGTTCTGATTGTTATATAAGCCAAGTGAATTATTTTGTTAATTAGGGGCTTTCATACCAAGCTTTCAATAACAAAACATATTCATCACAATTTGTGAATTGTATTTTGTTCAAGCATAAATTCGAATTTTTAACAAAGTTCTAAATGACGTGAGCCGTGGCGTGGCGTGGAGACGAGGCTTTAAATTTAACAAGATTTTGTTTCCGAAACAACCTTTAAAATTTATAACACTCTTGCAAATAAATTTATAAATTTAAAGATCGATTAATTGTATATATTATAGTTTGAAATTTTTAGACCAATTTGTTTTCATAATTGACAAACTTATAGTTTTAAGGGAAATTAATTAAAATACCCAAAGTTGGTAAATAGGTTTGCATAAAAACCCAAAATCTCCTTGGTTTTGCAAAAATACCCATTTTTTCCGCGGTAGAACCCGCGATCGCGGGCCAGTGCCCACGTGTCCCCCATGTTTGGCCAGTCTAAATTAAGCATAACTAGCATTAATATTAAACAATTACAAAACTGGATCCATAAAATTTCTTTACATCTGACTAAACAACTTAGGTTGGCGGAAACAACCTATACACAACTGAGAATAACTATGACTAGAATATGAGTGACGATATCTCTATCTGCATCTGTGCTCTATCATGCTCTTGCTCGACTACCTGAGTCTCATGCAATCTGCTTTCCTGAAAAGGTTTAGTTTGGAAAATGCGAGGGTTAGACCATGAGGTCTAGTGAGTCCCTCCTGACAGTCCTCAAAACTTTTAAAAACAATTTCTAACTTTCAAATATCTTTTCATAAAACTTTCTCATAACTTTCAAATGTATACAAGACTTTCAATAATAAACTTTCACATAACTGAACAGTAAAAATCTTTCACGGATAAATCCGCTCCCGTAAATGGCACCCTGAAGTCACCCGAGGGTGACAACGAGTCAGTATCACGCTGCCTTACTGGGACTCATTCCCATGGCATAAACGGAACCTCCCCCCGACGTGAGTACTGGCGAAACCTCCCCCCGACTTAGCCAATTTACGTCTACACAATGTATGCATACATCTCACATAAAACTTTCACATAAAAGCATTCACGGAATAGGTCCGCCCCATAAATCATACACGGGATAGGCCCGCCCCATAAATCATACACAAATCTTATTTAAAACTGTAAACAACTTTCATGCAATTTAAAGCATAAGAATAAAACATGGCATTTCTCATCATGTACTTGCTTTAGAAAACATGTTAAAATCCACGCGTTTTAGTTTAGAAAACTCACCTGATGTGCTTACTTCCCTCCTACTTTGCTCTGTACTCCCCAAACGATCTACCTGGGTTAAAGGATAAACACATAAGCTGACTAACCAAACTGTTCGGATACCACTTACCGGACACTCTCACTTTCCAGACGTTTCTACTTACCGGACACTAAAATGTCCGGATACCTCTGATTTCCGGATAACCACACTTTTCCGGACAGGTTACCGGATAACCTCACTTTTCCGGATACCGAATAGTACCCGGACAACGACACTTATCCGGACGACATAGATTTTCCGGACAACTCTATGTCCGGACACCTTCTACACTACGGTCAAGAACTTCCCGGACACTCACCCGGACACCTTCATACTTGAAGGTTTCCGGACGACTGCTGGGTGAACTAATTGGTTCGAAATCTTACTAAACACTCTGAAATCAGTAATATAATGCGACAAATCACTTACTTAAGCATCTATAACCATTTCTCCACAAACTTTACTGATTAAACTTGTTTTAATGATCCTTAAACCTTCTTTAGGAGTCTTGAATGACTTTTAGCAAGAAACTCACTAACACTCTAACAATCATCAAATTCTTAGATGGGGATGTAGAATAGGAATTACCTGGAGGATTCCTTGCAGCAAATGAATCCTAACAAACCCTTTCTTTCTGGTTCTTTGCTGATTGATGAGTCTCTTCTTCTTTGCACCTTAAACCTCCAAATCACTTTTCTCTTTCTCTCTAAACAAAACAGCCGCCACACATAATGAATTCAGGGATTTTAGAATGTTGTCTAGGGTTTTGTGCCCTTTTATACCCCAACTCTATTTACCAACTAGCCCCTCAACTTCTGCTTTTATTAAAAACTCCACACCAAACGCAAAACACTTCGAAAAAGGTCTGGGTCATTACAACACTCCCCCCTCAAAAGAATTCCGTCCCCGGAATTCCGTTTTCGAAAAGGTGTGGGTAACTGGACATCATATCTGATTCTACTTCCCACGTTGTCTCTCGTCCCTTATGATATCTCCACTGAACTATTACTAGTCAAACTTCTATGTTCCTAGTTTAGCAAACCTTACCGCTCACGATTTATATCGGGTCTTCTACGTAAGTCAACCTCCCATCTATACTGATGTCCCCTCAACGGAACAGTCACAACGACTCCTGACAAACACTTCTTTAAGACATGAAATGTCGGATGAACACTCTTTAATTCTTCTGACCAGTCTAACTTGTATGCTGCTATTCTTACTCGCTCACTAATGACAAGGTCAACTTCTTATGGCCTGCATCTCTTGCAAGGTCGCCATCATCTCACTTCTCACATCGGCTCTCCACAAAAGAGACGTGCATCACACTATGAATTTCTTCTCAAATTCACATCGAGTACCTCAAGATCGCGCACTATCTATTCAACTTTCATGCTTCGACGAATCCGCAGACTTAGTCCACCTTACCTCTCTCTCAAACTTCAAAGCTCAAAGCCTTATATTTTTCAACACATCCACTCTTTTCTACCCGATTGCCTCAGACCGCTCAGATGGGAAACATAACCACACCCCATACTTGAAGCCGCCCTCGGCGAGACACCACTTGCTAAATCGTGCCATCTTGCACTACCTACTTGCACCCTCTTCGATCACTATACTCGCTTAAAACTACCTGATAAAACCAAGGCCAACCATGTAACGACCCGTCCCATATACATCACATAACATAACATACAAATCATTGATTCATAACAAAAAGTACATCATAGATCACATTCGGTCCGAAAGTCTTAAAACGTACTTTACATAAGAACTTCCTAATCAACATTAATCATCAAAAGCATCCGACATCTTATCCTTTCCTTTGCCGCTATAAGTTCCTCTACCTGGAATACATATTTTTGAAAACAAAATGAGGGTTAGACCAAACGGTCTAGTGAGATAATCCCTGTCAGTTTAGTAAACCTTTATAAAACCAATTTATATAAAACTATGTATCAAAATAGTTTATGTAAAAACCTTTGTAAGAACATACATATACAATCAAGACTCGTGCACTGTGCTCAACTCCTCATCCTCATTCCCCCTGGCCATATTAGTTGGTTGCGAGCCAACAACACCGCTGTACAACAACTACAACACCGCTGTACAACAACTACAGCAACACCTCCGCCGACTATAGTTCGACTAACGTATCTTCGTGTAGTGCAATATACATATAAATACAATATATATCTCAGTATATCATATTGTTATTTATAAACACTTTATCACATTCCAACCACATATCTATCTCAAACATAAACACATAATCACATCATTTGTCACCTTCTCAAACCATACATATATGTATTCCAGTTGAAAACATTTCAATAAAAACTCACCTCGTGTATTTATCTCAAAACTCTTCCAAGAAAAATTCACGCAAGACGATCCTTCACAGAATCTGAAATCAGATAAAATACCAAATATCTCTTTTAATACTTAAACTTACAAAACTCTCATCTCAAATCGCAATGAACAGTACCAAGTCGCAATCTCCTATTGCGATTCCATCCTGAAGTCGCAACCCCTTATTGCGATTCCACTCTGGAGTCGCAACTCACTATTGCGATTCCACCCTGGAGTCGCAACTCACTATTGCGATTCCACCCTGGAGTCGCAATCAACTACTGCGATTCCAAACTCAAATCGCAATCAACTACTGCGATTTCAAGCCAAGTCGCAAACGACCATTGCGACTTCAATGCCAAGTCGCAACCAACTGTTGCGACTTCGTTGAATGTCGCAGTCGTCTATTGCGACTTCGATGAATGTCTCAGTCTACTGTTTCATCCTAAAACCCAGATTTTTGCAGTTTTATACTATGCATGTTTATGTAACTTTGCAGATATGTTTTATACTACCATTAGAACACTATTCCAAACCCAAAATTATATACCCTTCTAAAAATAGCATAACCCACTTCTAAAGTTCATGTAAAACCTATTATACATAAAAAGAAGAATTAGGATGGATTGTTACCTTGTTTTCTTCAGTTGATGTAACAAAACCCAGCAGAATTAAAAGCTTTACTTCTTCCTCTTCCTTAGCTTCTTTCGATCTCTCTCTCTCTCTCTCCAAACCGAAAACACACACTACACCATAGGATATTTAGATATTTTGCTAAGAAAGAGACTTCATTTGCCAATTGAAGTACTAAAGGCGGTGGAGGTGGTGTATGGTTTTTGTAATAATACCAATCTAACCCTCAACTTCTCCTATATGGCAAAATACACCCCTTAACTTCTAACCCCATAAAATTAATTTAAAGTAATACTTATAAATAAACCAATAATATACCTGGTTATTACAATATCTCTCCCTTAAAAGAATTCCGTCCCGGAATTCGGTTAGACGAAAGATATTGATACTTAACCTCCACTATTACCTCAAACTCAATCAAAACCGTAGAAACTAACTGAGTAGACACTCCACACTCACTTATATTTCTAATACAGATAAACAACAAAGCACGGGAATATCAATACCGCATTCAGATAACACCTTAACACGTATAGAGTTTATTAGAAGTATACCTGTAACCCTATCAGGGAATTTCCTCCTCTTCTTGAGTTGTCATTTGGAATATTCGGCCTTTTGCTTTCGGTTCCCCAGACCCTTCTATTTCTCCCGACCTAACATTCGTTGGTTTCTCCGGCATACTAACCTGTTGTACTTTCCATTGTGGACAGTCTGACTGAATATGATCAGGGGAGTTGCAAACGAAACAGTATCGAGTTACCCGACAATCTCTCGCAATATGGCCACTCTTTCCACACCTATAGCAATTTCGGGAATCACCAGAGCAGTTTCCTTGGTGAATACGGTTACATTTAGAACATGGTCTTTCAGTTGATCTATAAGGTGAATGACTATCAATCCTCGGGGATTCATATTCCTCCAGATCGTACGTCGTTTCTTCCAATTTTCTTTTTCCAGTACTCTTATCACCAATGTCTCTCTTATTATCCTGTTCCACATTCTCCGCGGCATTTACTGCTGCTGAGAAGGTATCAGGTCTTGTTGCAGTCACTAACTTTCTAATTTCTGAATTCAATCCGAATATGAACCTTTCCATCTTCAGAGCCTCGGTGGCAACGTAGTACTCCGCGAAGCGAGACTTCTCTAGAAAACGAGCAGTGTAATCCCTAACCGATAAACTTCGCTGGTGAAGGTTCATGAACTCTTCTTCCAATTGTCGAACTGCTGCTTGAGAACAAAACTGTCCTTTGAATGCTGTTGTGAATTCGTCCCAAGTAAAAGTGGAGTATACATCAGGTCCTTCAGAGTCAATGAGGGCCTCCCACCAATACAAGGCATCTGCTTTCAACATTATTGTTCCATATAACACTTTATCTTCTTCCGCGCATTTACTGGTTTTAAATACAGCTTCAACCTCTTTCAACCATCGCATCGCTTTTACTGGATCTCTGTCCCCTCCATAGGTGGGTGGTTTACAGCTTAAAAACATTTTATAATCACACTTTCTTGGTACTGATGTGACAATAGGTGCGATAGGCACTTCGTTTTCAAAGGTAGGGTCTGGTATTTCCGTTTCCGTATGGTGAGTCTGGTTAAACATAGCTTGGATATTTGCCTGTAGTCTTCCCATTCCAATCGCTAGATCGTCTCTTGTAACAAACTCTGTGCCTCGCCCCTGTACTCTGCCCCCTGTCCTACCTCTGCCTCTTTCTCCCCCTCTTCCCCTTCCTCCGGCTGTTGGATTAGATCTATTCGGATTTCCTTCCCCTTCTCGGTTTGTTTGTCTCGTTCCACTTGCCATTCTGTGGATTCAACAAAGTTAATATACACATAAGCACATACCCCATATAATAAAGTATTCTGGTTCAAACATGTACCTGTAAGATCATAATTACACTGGCCAGGTGTAATCTGAAATTACCTTACATGATGTTCCTTCTACCTTTTTATATTTATCATCCCAAGGTTCTATAATAACAAGGACATCCTACTTCGTATGCAGTTTAAGTCTAGGTACAGATACTAATACCTAAATCTCTTAAACTAAGGCTCTGATACCATCTGTAACGACCCGTCCCATATACATCACATAACATAACATACAAATCATTGATTCATAACAAAAAGTACATCATAGATCACATTCGGTCCGAAAGTCTTAAAACGTACTTTACATAAGAACTTCCTAATCAACATTAATCATCAAAAGCATCCGACATCTTATCCTTTCCTTTGCCGCTATAAGTTCCTCTACCTGGAATACATATTTTTGAAAACAAAATGAGGGTTAGACCAAACGGTCTAGTGAGATAATCCCTGTCAGTTTAGTAAACCTTTATAAAACCAATTTATATAAAACTATGTATCAAAATAGTTTATGTAAAAACCTTTGTAAGAACATACATATACCAATCAAGACTCGTGCACTGTGCTCAACTCCTCATCCTCATTCCCCCTGGCCATATTAGTTGGTTGCGAGCCAACAACACCGCTGTACAACAACTACAGCACCGCTGTACAACAACTACAGCAACACCTCCGCCGACTATAGTTCGGCTAACGTATCTTCGTGTAGTGCAATATACATATAAATACAATATATATCTCAGTATATCATATTGTTATTTATAAACACTTTATCACATTCCAACCACATATCTATCTCAAACATAAACACATAATCACATCATTTGTCACCTTCTCAAACCATACATATATGTATTCCAGTTGAAAACATTTCAATAAAAACTCACCTCGTGTATTTATCTCAAAACTCTTCCAAGAAAAATTCACGCAAGACGATCCTTCACAGAATCTGAAATCAGATAAAATACCAAATATCTCTTTTAATACTTAAACTTACAAAACTCTCATCTCAAATCGCAATGAACAGTACCAAGTCGCAATCTCCTATTGCGATTCCATCCTGAAGTCGCAACCCCTTATTGCGATTCCACTCTGGAGTCGCAACTCACTATTGCGATTCCACCCTGGAGTCGCAACTCACTATTGCGATTCCACCCTGGAGTCGCAATCAACTACTGCGATTCCAAACTCAAATCGCAATCAACTACTGCGATTTCAAGCCAAGTCGCAAACGACCATTGCGACTTCAATGCCAAGTCGCAACCAACTGTTGCGACTTCGTTGAATGTCGCAGTCGTCTATTGCGACTTCGATGAATGTCTCAGTCTACTGTTTCATCCTAAAACCCAGATTTTTGCAGTTTTATACTATGCATGTTTATGTAACTTTGCAGATATGTTTTATACTACCATTAGAACACTATTCCAAACCCAAAATTATATACCCTTCTAAAAATAGCATAACCCACTTCTAAAGTTCATGTAAAACCTATTATACATAAAAAGAAGAATTAGGATGGATTGTTACCTTGTTTTCTTCAGTTGATGTAACAAAACCCAGCAGAATTAAAAGCTTTACTTCTTCCTCTTCCTTAGCTTCTTTCGATCTCTCTCTCTCTCTCTCCAAACCGAAAACACACACTACACCATAGGATATTTAGATATTTTGCTAAGAAAGAGACTTCATTTGCCAATTGAAGTACTAAAGGCGGTGGAGGTGGTGTATGGTTTTTGTAATAATACCAATCTAACCCTCAACTTCTCCTATATGGCAAAATACACCCCTTAACTTCTAACCCCATAAAATTAATTTAAAGTAATACTTATAAATAAACCAATAATATACCTGGTTATTACAAACCACGCCTCCATTTGCTCGCCTCCGTCCACACATCGGGACTCACGGTTTTAATCACGTCTAAATAAGGTCTCTCATACAATTATACCTCCTTAAGAGAAAGAACTTGGCGGGAATTCCCGCCACAACAACGAGAATCTTCCACCAGGAAAACTCCCTCACTGGCAACTTGGCACAAGGCCAACCTTGTACATCCCGACAAGCTCACTCCTAGGAGTCCTCTCCTCGATATGCCTGAAATTTCTAGGTTACTTCTTCCAACCTACATTCGTCTTATGCAGATCATACTCCTTTCCCGAATCACATCGGCTACAACTCGACAACTAATTCGTACGTTCTCACCACTTCATCATTTCACACTTAACGTGTCTAATAGTAGGAGACCTCTATAATTCCTTATTGGAGTACTCACCTATCCGAATTGCACTTATCCTGAAGGCTCATAAATTTCTCGCTGCTTGCCACAAGCGTCCAGTCATATAACATAACTTCGGTTACTCCCACTCGACTAGGAGGGGTAACCTCGATCACACCATACTATTCTCAATAGCTTACACTGATCGATCAGTTCGTTTTGAACGTTTCTCACGAAGTCACTAACTTAACTCATTCAGTTGTCTTATCCACTTCTTTCCTACACGAAATCATACACAATTTCCTTCCTCAATACTCTTTCCATAAGTTCGCACACTTATCAAGGACAATCTACACAACACTACGCCTATCGGCATTACTGTCAAGTTTACTACTTCCGATTTACTTACTTATTCCAACATACTGTCTTCACCTCCCCACGTTAGCGTGGAGCACTGCCCACCAACATTACTCGTCCCTCTCTTCCGACAATTCTCAAGCTGCAAAATGCTGTCTCATTACTATACATAACCAAACGGTTGCACTAAAATTCTAACTTAAGGCTTTCGACTAAATCACCTCGAACTGACACCAGAGTTCGACGTCACTATACATTCTTTAAACTCCAACTTTTACTTTCTCAGACAATTCGTTCACACATAAGCAACAGCTCACATTCTTTAAGGATTTCACATCTATTCCACCACATTTTGACTAATACATCCATTCTCTTCTTTAAACTTCCAATGATCCCGAAATATGCTTACTTAGCGACTCTTACAACTAAAAACACTTGGTTTCTCCTTTGGGTAACTACCCACCACCACTCCGTGATGCTATCTCGAACATAAACATATATCCACGTCAACTTACACCCTACGTGCTCCAACAACCTGGTTAACACTCGAACACCTCATCCGAAACTCCCAAAAAGGTTCTATCTGATGTTTCCTCTTTCCCTAACATCATATCACTACGACGCTAGCTGGCACATTTAACTTGGCAATTATTGCCACTACATAACTGTACATTCCTCACTCATAACATCACACTGCAGACCAAGACTCTCATGGCCATTCACACACAACTCAAACTTATCTTCAAGACCTCACGCATAAATAACGAGTCTATCTCGCTACATTGTCTCTCCCCAGCTCTAGTTGAACCACAACACCCGAGTTTCTGATTGATTCTAACATACTCGATTCTTGCTAGCTCCTTGCAATACCAAACCATTACATCGACATGGCGCATTTCCTCACAGATCGACATAATCTATACCCTCACTTCGTTTGTGCTAAATACTTCATTCTTTACGAACCATCCATCTCATAAGTAAAACGCTTATCTAAACAGCAGCCTCTCACTATCTTAACACCCTACAAAGTGGTCCTTCAACTTTCAACCTTCTAATTCAAGTCTTTGATCTCATACAGCTTACACAACTGCCGACTCTGACGTCAATAGTTGACCTGTTGATACTTCGTTGATACTTCCTTAACCTATTCTTCAACAAGGGTCCCCTACAGGGCCTAATCTTTCCAACACCACCCTCTTAATCAACTTCACCTCCCGTCGTCCTCATTTCAACTGACTCGCGTAAGGTCAATATTACAGGATCACCTTAAACTCTTATTCAACGTCGCGGGTATTTCATCTCTACTTCACCACACTACTCATAACGAGTTTCTATACCAACACCTCGATGACTTCTAGTCCTTCCCTGAACACAACCGTCTCTCGGCAACTGTACTTCCAGTCCGCACGAGGGTACAGACCCTCATACAACCGACATTAAAGTCCACTTCCGACTCTTCCACTGCTCACCTCTCCTCTAGAACGCATCTACCAAAGCTACAAACATTCTTTCCTGATTTGTCCAACACCTCTCCACTCTAGGAGTTCTTCCTTAGCTTAAAATGTAATACTCTACGACCCATTGAGTTCATAGCCTTCATGCCTGACAACGCGATAAATGAATCATTTCACACTTTTGATCATTTTAAAGAAACAACACTTGAAAACAACTTGGGTACACCCGACCCCAACATTCTCATAACTCTAATGCCCTGCACAACGATCTTGAGGATCGTTTGCATGCAATCTTTCTGTAAAACTTAATCTTACTCAACCAAAAATGTGTTGTTACGACAGAAATAAATATTGGATGAAAATCTTCCCATACGACAAAATTTTGAAAGAAATTTACCGACACGAAGTAGACCAGTCGGTCCTCACACTCATTTATATAACTTCGAAATGTCAATACTCATTTTGGTTATAAAAGTTGTGCATTCAAACGTTTTCTTGGCTTATCATGAAAAGAGTGGAATATTTTGCAAATCGTAAACCTCAAGACTTCATTGTACGATGTAAATGGATTTGTATTTTTCTTTAAACATACGCTTGCACACGCCGACTCATATCCGATCAAATTTGATATTTACACGTTTATACTTTTCTTATGAAAAATCTCATGTACACATATACGAACTCAATGCATGAAACTCTACTTGCAATTGAAGGCTACTCACTCAAACAAGGTCAATCGCTTTACTCACGCAACTTATCATTGACACTCTACCTTCGACCAGTGGTCGCCCACTCGGTCTTGCAACGATTTGCTATACATACATTCAACGGTCCACTTACTCAACCATTTCATACTATTTCGTTTTGACCAACTATCTCACTTTCCATTTCTACATGGTTTCATTTCACTATAGGCATCTTATTTCATTTATCCAGCTAATGGAAAGCTCGACCAAGAACCTAGGGCTCCATTGATACCTTCAAGGTTTTGACACTGACCTTTCTTACCATCCTGACTGACCTATCCCATGATTTCTAGAAATGGGACTCTCCCGAAACAGGAGTCTTACTCAAACCCAAGCATTCTTCCTCTCCGAATCCACGAAAAGCTACCTCTAGACGACTCGTAATACTCTAAACAACATTTCTTCTCTACGATGTATACGTACATCACATCACCACGACTTCTCATGAAACTTCCCCAACAGGGGGTCTCAGTCTACCCCTCAGGGATCTTGCTGATATTCTAAAGTACTGGAACACGACATAAACACTAGCTTCTGACTACCACTTCGGAATAATAAGGCAGGTTAAGCACCTACATGTACCTGTAAGTTCGCAATTACACTGGCCAGGTGGAATCTCAAACTTACCTTACATGACAGTTCTCAGTACCCTATTAGTCCTATCTCTATAATAGTGTCCTCCTAACGCATTTTCTGTATTTACAATAGTGCCCTCCTAACGCATTTCCTGATTCTCAGTTGTGATTTCTACTCCCAAGTTTAAGTTTAGGCCCGTCCGGTCACCTAAATCACTTAAACTATGGCTCTGATACCAATTGTAACAACCCAGTCTAAATTAAGCATAACTAGCATTAATATTAAACAATTACAAAACTGGATCCATAAAATTTCTTTACATCTGACTAAACAACTTAGGTTGGCGGAAACAACCTATACACAACTGAGAATAACTATTACTAGAATATGAGTGACGATATCTCTATCTGCATCTGTGCTCTATCCTGCTCTTGCTCGACTACCTGAGTCTCATGCAATCTGCTTGCCTGAAAAGGTTTAGTTTGGAAAATGCGAGGGTTAGACCATGAGGTCTAGTGAGTCCCTCCTGACAGTCCTCAAAACTTTTAAAAACAGTTTCTAACTTTCAAATATCTTTGCATAAAACTTTCTCATAACTTTCAAATGTATACAAGACTTTCAATAATAAACTTTCACATAACTGAACAGTAAAAATCTTTCACGGATAAATCCGCTCCCGTAAATGGCACCCTGAAGTCACCCGAGGGTGACAACGAGTCAGTATCACGCTGCCTTACTGGGACTCATTCCCATGGCATAAACGGAACCTCCCCCCGACGTGAGTACTGGCGAAACCTCCCCCCGACTTAGCCAATTTACGTCTACACAATGTATGCATACATCTCACATAAAACTTTCACATAAAAGCATTCACGGAATAGGTCCGCCCCATAAATCATACACGGGATAGGCCCGCCCCATAAATCATACACAAATCTTATTTAAAACTGTAAACAACTTTCATGCAATTTAAAGCATAAGAATAAAACATGGCATTTCTCATCATGTACTTGCTTTAGAAAACATGTTAAAATCCACGCGTTTTAGTTTAGAAAACTCACCTGATGTGCTTACTTCCCTCCTACTTTGCTCTGTACTCCCCAAACGATCTACCTGGGTTAAAGGATAAACACATAAGCTGACTAACCAAACTGTTCGGATACCACTTACCGGACACTCTCACTTTCCGGACGTTTCTACTTACCGGACACTAAAATGTCCGGACACCTCTGATTTCCGGATAACCACACTTTTCCGGACAGGTTACCGGATAACCTCACTTTTCCGGATACCGAATAGTACCCGGACAACGACTCTTATCCGGACGACATAGATATTCCGGACAACTCTATGTCCGGACACCTTCTACACTACGGTCAAGAACTTCCCGGACACACACCCGGACACCTTCATACTTGAAGGTTTCCGGACGACTGCTGGGTGAACTAATTGGTTCGAAATCTTACTAAACACTCTGAAATCAGTAATATAATGCGACGAATCACTTACTTAAGCATCTATAACCATTTCTCCACAAACTTTACTGATTAAACTTGTTTTAATGATCCTTAAACCTTCTTTTGGAGTCTTGAATGACTTTTAGCAAGAAACTCACTAACACTCTAACAATCATCAAATTCTTAGATGGGGATGTAGAATAGGAATTACCTGGAGGATTCCTTGCAGCAAATGAATCCTAACAAACCCTTTCTTTCTGGTTCTTTGCTGATTGATGAGTCTCTTCTTCTTTGCACCTTAAACCTCCAAATCACTTTTCTCTTTCTCTCTAAACAAAACAGCCGCCACACATAATGAATTCATGGATTTTAGAATGTTGTCTAGGGTTTTGTGCCTTTTTATACCCCAACTCTATTTACCAAATAGCCCCTCAACTTCTGCTTTTATTAAAAACTCCACACCAAACGCAAAACACTTCGAAAAAGGTCTGGGTCATTACAGTAGAACCCGCGATCGCGGGCCAGTGCCCACGTGTCCCCCATGTTTGGCCAATATGTCTGCGGAGGCCCCCAAGAATGGTCGCGGTACCCGCGGAGGCCCCCTAACTATTCCCGCGATACACTTTTGGCCCCTGTCCCGCAGTAGTAGCCCGCGATCGCGGGATTGCCCGAAATTTACAATTTTGGCCCCTCCAATTTGGGGCAAAAAAATTACATTTTTGGTCCCTCTAGTTTTTAGGTTATCATTTTATGTAGTTGATGTTTTTAATGTATTGTTTCCTTTCCATTTTAATGTATTTAATATAGAAATTAATTAAAGAAAATGTTTTCCCCATTTTAAGTTATTTAATAGGGAAATTAATTAAAAGATCAATTATTGCAAATCATCTTTCCAGCCGAAACGGATACAGTGCAGGTAAACAAAGAAATCTATTACTCGAAGGCGTCCTGGATTCTAGTGATGAAGTTAACATTTTCCTTGATCACATCCTCCATTCCCGTGTAGTCCTCTTCGATTTCTTTTAGTTCCTCTTCTAATTCCTTAATCTGTCGTTGCACCTCTCGAACGTGAGCCCTAGTCATGGCCAGTTCTCGTTTCTTCTCCGCTAGATACTCCATTTTCCCCTGCTGAATCCCCCTGTTATGGTTCCACATAACTTTTACCTTTTCGATATTGGCGTTCGCCTCATCAATGGATTTTTGCACTAAGGGAGTAATTCGTTGACTTTGTGGAAGACCCGTCGGCTGGGTACAATGATACATTGGTGGGCTTTTCTTGTCATTATCGAGGTGGTAATTCTCCCATGCCATCTCCCAGTCTTCTGCCTCCTCGGCCGTGAATGGATGATCGGCCGCAGTTCGCCCATGGTTTCTCCACTCCTCGTCTGTTTCTGGTACCTTCCAGGTACTCCGGAAAGCTCCATTTTTCAGTGGTTGGTAGGCCACCGAACGTGAAGTTCCATCCCCATTCACCGACTTGTTCCCCCTTGATCTTGAACCTCCAGCCATAGTGTTATTCAAAGCGAGAGAATGTTTGTAAACGGTGTAGAGGGTAAAAAAGATAGATAGCAAGTTGTGAATTACTACTTCATCATGCCATTTACTTATAGAATGTATGTTCTTCATCAGGGATATGGATATGGTAAAAGATTTCGTCTGAAAAGTTGCCTGCATGATTCGTCTAAAAAAAGACTGGAAGATTCGACTGAAAAAGTAACTGCAAGATTCGTCTGAAAAGTTGATGCAAGATTCGCCTGAAAAGGCAGTCTGCAAGATTCGTCTGAAAAGTTGTTGCAAGATTCGCCTGAAAAGGCAGCCTGCAAGATTCTTCTGAAAAGTTGATGCAAGATTCGCCTGAAAAGTAGAAGGATTCTGTTGAGCCATTTGGTCCTCGTGGCTATAAATATCCATGTTAGTTCCAATTGTAAAGGTCACAACACCCATACAACATTTTCATATCATAATAGTATCGTCTATCACCAAACAAATGGCATCGTCTTCTAACCCATCGTCTACACCTGAAAAAATGCCCGTGAAACTCCAGATCGCGATAGCAGAAAGGGAAAAGGAGATAGACCAATTGACACAAGAGTGGAAACAAATGATGGCCAGGAAGGAAGCTCACTTGAAAAGGATCGAAGTGGAAGAAAAGGAGATCAAAAGGATGAAAGGGGATATAAAAGATCGGGAGGCTCGTATTCGTCGAGAAAAAGAAGACATTCACCACATTATGCAAGACTTCGCAATTCTTCAAGCGAAGGTAACCGACAAGCAAAGTTGGATTGATCAAACTAAGGCAATTTTTCAGTAGGTGGTGGTACGGGTGTTGCTATAATACTTTGTTGTTTATGTGTTGTTTTGTACTTTTCCAGTTCGACATTGTTGTTTCGTTCCTTTCCTGTTTCTATGTTGTTGTTTCGTTCCTGGAGTTTTTATGTTGATGTTTCATGTTGAAGTTTGCTCATGAATAAAGGTCTTTCATTAGGCTGAAAAGTAGTCTTTAAGTAGTCTGAAAAATAGTCTGAAAAGTGGTTCATATTAAAAATACAACTCCAAGATGTTATACAAGATTATTTCAGAACAAACACATACTAGTCAGTACAGTACAAAATTATCCAAATTTGAGGCTACGGCTAGACGATGGTTTGGTTTTTAACAATCCGGGTCGACTTCTTACATGCTCTGGCGAGACGAGTCTCAAAGTGTTAAGCTCCACTTTCTCGATGTACACTTCAATCACAGTATGGCCGTCAACATACTGACGTATGTTGGCTACATCTTCGTCGGTACTCAATTCTACTAGTCCAGTCAAGAAGTTTGCATTCGGACTCTTAAAATACAACCTATTATATTTTGGGTCTTCATAGTCCAACTCTTTCATGATCTGTCCAAACAGTTCCATAGAAAGATCCTCCACATCTAACATGTCAACATAAATTTCTAGACCACGGAAATTATGTTTCTGGGTGGTTCCGTGAAGTACCCACCATGGTGGACTTTCATGGTGAACAACAGTGGATATGCATCTGTTGATGAACATTAATATAGTTAGGTCGTAGAACAACGGTACTAACAAGCAAAACCCAAAGAAACATACATACTAACCATATAACTCTTTGCCAGTGTCTGAAAGCGATTCAGATAAACGCCTAAAACACTAAACATGAAGATTTGGGGATGCCATGTAAGAATACCTTAACGAATAATATGTTCCTGTGTATGTGTTTTACGACTAATCTAGCACGGGGTATTTATAGGCAAATGTGGATGCCGGTTTGCGCTGAAAAGTATGAAAAACGTGTAAAGTATGAAAACGTGGAAAGTGAGTTGTCTTGTCCTATAATGCTTTTGTTTTGCTTCAAGTATTCATATGTGCAATAATTTAACAAAATAATAAACAAAATTATATCTTCAAGTTAAATACTTTAACAAAATAATTAACAAAGTTAACACTAAAAATAACAATCATTTAATGTTACATAAACAACCTACTAATCTAACCGAAAGTACAATGCGAATAAATGGTCTCCGCGATATATATCCGATAGTTCATGGCCTCTTGTTCGGTTTGGCTTTCTGCTAAATCTGGCACACCGCTGTCAATCAAAATGCTGGTGTTACGACATACCCAGACACCGCAATCCGCATTCATCCCCTGCTGTTGCGGTGCATTCTTGGCGGTCCTATGACGGAAGTGCTCTGCCATTTCGTGACGACTATGGTCTTCGATCAGTCTAAATAACTTCGACAACTGAACCTTAAATCTGCTAAGATGCTGCTTCAAAGCCATGTCTACGACACCGCTACGGGCGCTGTCATATATAGTCATCAACATACGATCAAGCTCAAACACCCCGAGCACCCATTGCAGGGGATCAATGCAGATAGGAATGTACACCTGAAATATTACAATATTAGACAAATAGTTAGCAACAAACAACTTAAATAAAATAGAAGTGAATTGATTTTCATACCGTATCGACGTCCGCCCAACTAACCCCTTCCACACCATTGCAGAGGTGATACACGGAGTCGGTACCTTGATTCTCCCAGACCATCAAGTCAAAGAAATTACTTATCATGATCGTCCACCTCGCGGATGGAAGACGCAACGACAAGTGCATGCCGACCCAATAGTCGATATGCTATACACAAAAAATAGATTGTTAGACATGTAATATAAAATATATTTGATTATATGACTATAATTAAACTTCAATACTAACCAAATCCTCAAGTTCAGACTCCAAAGGGTCACATGCCAGCAATATTTTGAAAAACTGGGGGGAAATGTCCAGGTTGGTGTAAAGGGTGTATATCAGGCGAGGGAGGCCACCAGTCTGGCACATGTCCAATATCTCCGACGCCGGAAGGCGCCCTGGTGAACTCACCTTTTCCTTTCCCGCTTTCTTTCCCTTTCCCTGTCCCTTTCCCTTTCCTTTTGCCGCTGCCTTCACCTTTGGCACGACTTTCTTCGCAGGTGGCGGTGTGGTAGATTTTTTCCGTGTCCATGGGGAACCCCACCATGATGAAGGTCTAGTCTCCCGAACCGGCCTAGACGGTTCTGCCACCTCCGCCTGTGGATCTACCACATCCATCGGGTCAACGTCCGGGTCCGAGAAGTGGTCATCGAAAACTTCCGGCTGATGGAAGTGCACTCCCGACCCCATCGACTGAAAAATTAAGTTATTAGATGTTTTAAGTACAATTTCATCATGTTCACAATTAAACCAAAACTACCAAAATAACTTACAGTCTGCGGCATGTAGGGTGGCGGTGTAACGTACGACGACCCCCGTATTTCTGGCATGTAATAGTCTGCGTCCGATATCCCAAGGAGCTCCGTGAATGATGGCGTGGATGTAGCGGAGCAAACCCCCTCGGATATCCCAAGCTGCATGACATTGGTCATCATAAGATTTTCAAAGTTAAGAACGAAAATATAACTATAACGAGGGTCGATCTATGTGACTTACACTGTGCAGGAATGATGTGGTGCCGAACGTCGAAATTAGGGGTGTATAACTGATATGCATTGTTTATTTAATGCATATTGTGTCTTTTTCTTATCTTTTTAGATATAATATTTTGCTTTATCCCAACTTTTGAGTCCTTTTATTCTCTTATTTTATCTTTCTTAATCATGGAGCTAAGTTAATGATTTTGCTTGTTTTGACAAAATAAAGTGGCTAAAAACTAGGGAAAACTACAGGCAGTGCTGTTTCAATGCTACAGCATCCAAGGCTGACGAGACGAGATGGAGAATTGGCGAGGAACGCAACTTTTGGGAAAAGGCAGCATGCAAACTGGAGTTAATTGGCTTGGTTACATGATAACTAGACATCCTTGGTTTGTAATAATGCTAGTACAATGTAGCGTCTCCTTAGAATAATATTTAGTACATGAATAGTTGCAACATGGGACATGAGTAGTTGAAACATGGTACCTTAGGAGATGTGTTATGATATTGTCTAGATTGCCACTCCTCTTTTGTATAAATAGGAGTGTTGTAGCATTGTTTTGGTAACCTTCGATCAGTTCACAAACTGATTTGGAAAACCATCTTTATGCTTTCTTTAAATTTATGCAAGTTATCTTCTTCATATTGTTCTTCTTTTATAGTTCATGTGCATGAGTTGCTGCAGCATTGGTGACAACATTGCTGCACTTCTTCATTGTTTTTAATTATTGTTCTTTACATTCTTGTCATTACTTTTACGTCATTTACATTATGTATTTAATTTCAGTAATTTACATTTATTGCAATTTAATTTCAAGTATGAGTAGCTAAGTTCCATAGCTCGGGTGTGAGATTAAAGGGTGAAGTTTTAATTATAAAGAAAGGTGGACATTATTTCTCAATAATGATGTTCATCATTTCATGTTAAATTTTATAAAGAAAAGGTTTACTTCATGACGTTTTGATCACTTTGAAAGTGTTAAAGTGTCATGGCATCAGGAATGAGCCATTGATATGCACGTCAATCCGAATGACAAAGGAAGTAAGGCTTGGAAGAGCTACTGACAAAGGAATTTGTCATCTCTGTCTTTTCTGGGTTATTTTGCCCGATAAGTTGGTCATCGTCATGATGGTAAAAGTGTAGAGTGCGTATCAGGAATGAACCACTCAGAACACGTCAACTTAACAGATATGGGATCAACTTGGAAGAGTGATTTTTAACAAAGTAATTTGTTTATCCATATACTTGGAAGGCATCATTATACTATTGATAGTCCTGATACATCACCAGGAATGGGTTGTTGAAAGCTAAATCAGTAGTATAGTGTTGAAGATCCGGAAGGGCATCCTGAAAAGTAGATGGTGAACTTAAGTATTGAGAAACCAATGCTGTAGCATTGCCACAGCATTGGTCCGCTGGAATTTATAATTAAGCTTCACCCCAACGTCTTACACCCTTTCTTTCTTTATTAATTGTTCAATATAATCTATGACAAATCCAACAAAAATATTATCTTCGAATTGATCTTTGGAAATCATTTCTTTTATTAGACTTTTATTACGCTTTTACTCCAATCTCTGTGGGAACGATATCTGGTATTTTGCCATTTTATTACTTGAAAGACGACATTAGATCTTGATGTATACTTGCGTTGAGGTTTAATTATCACACGTCTATCGGTGTATTCAAACCACTGTCAAGTTTTTGGCGCCGTTGCCGGGGATTGGCACGCTAAAAGTTTATAAAAGTATTTTAAATGATTTAATTTTTCTAACACCGTCCGAATCACATTAAGTGTGGTGTATGCCACGAATCCAACGTGGGGAACTTTTTGAGTTGGATCCTGACATAGAAAGAACCTTTCATCATAGACGGAGGTTACAAAGAACTTCAAATTCGATGAATCCTCCCGATATGGATGCACCACCCGGATTTGAGCATAGACCACCACGACCACCCGTCGTAGAAATAAGACCACCACCTCTAGGGAACCACATGAGACCATCAGATTTAGAAAATCCTAGAGGACGACCAAATTTTGGAAACCCTCCAGTTTTTGGTAACCCACCAGTTTTCGGTAATCCTCCAGTTTTTGGAAATCCACCTGGTCATGATTGGCAAGAGCAACCAATTAATAATGAACAAGATGATGATGAAGAATCTCATGGTAACAATGACCAAAATGAACCATTAAACATCATTGATCTTGCAAACTCGAAAAATGGGAGAATTATGGACTATGCAATTCCTAACTTTGAGCAATTAAATTCAGGAATTGTAAAGCCTCATATGGATACAACACATTTTGAAACAAAACCCATTATGTTTCACATGTTGCAAGCCAATGGTCAATTTGCCGGATTTCCATCGGAAGATCCACACTCACATTTAAAATATTTTAAAGAGATCACCGATGTTTTCCTGATTCCTGGGGTATCTTCTGATGCCCTAAGACTCACACTGTTTCCTTTTTCGTTAATGGATCGGGCAAAAGTTTGGTTTAATTCATTAACACCAGGTTCTATACCATTATGGGCTAACATGGCTGAAATTTTTTTAAGAAAATATTTTCCACCTACCCGGAATGCTAAGTCCCGAAATGAAATTTGCATGTTCAAACAAATGGACGATGAAGCAATTCCCGATGCATGGGAAAGGTTTAAGAAATTGTTAAGGAAATGCCCTCACCATGGCATTCCCTACTGTATTCAACTCGAGACGTTTTACAATGGACTTGATTCCAATGCAAAACAAATGCTTGATGCTACATCAGGAGAGGCCTTTACTTCCAACACCTATAACACCGGGTATGATATTCTTGAAAAGATTTCCACAAACAATGGGCATTGGGCTGATCCAAGGGCACCAACTACAAAGAAGACTGCTGGAATGCATGATTTAGATGCTTACACCGCATTGATAGCTCAGCTTGCTTCCATGACCAATATGCTTAAAAACATAACTACTGGTCAGGGAACACAGCCGACTGCCACTACACCTGCTCCAGCTGTCCTCTCAGTGCAATGTGTTTGTTGCAGTGGAGATCATTCTTATGAACATTGTCCTCAAAACTCTGAATAAGTTAACTATGTTCATAACAAGAATGGTTCTTACTCTAACAACTACAATGCCAGTTGGAAACAACATCCAAATTTTTCATGGAACAGTCCAAGCTTAAACCCACCGGAACATAAGCAACAAGGAAACTCCAATTTTCAAACTCAACATCATGCCAACAGTTCTCAAAACTACCAAAACAATCAAAATCATCAAAATCAGAATTTTCAAAACAACCGACCACCTTATCAAAACAAATCCTCTTCACACGCAGAACCATCATCTTCCTTGGAAGCCATGCTCAAAGCTTACATGACAAGGAATGATGCCCAAATAAGAAGCCTTGAAACCCAAATCAGGCAACTTGCTCTTAACCAAGGAAATAGACCTAGTGGAACTTTACCAAGTAACACAGAAATCCTAAGGCCACCTGGAAAAGAGCATGTGAAAGCAGTGACACTTAGGAGTGGGAAAGACTTAGACAAAACCATAGAAAAAGAGTTTGGACCAAAAACCCAAGCTGTAATAGAAAAGAATCCCATGTCTAAATCTGATGCTACAACATTACCCACCATCCTAGAAGAACCATTTCCTAAGGACTTAGAGCCAAAAACCCCAATCCCAAAGGAAAACACAGTTGAAAGTGAAGTCAATAAACCAAAGGATGTTGTCAAAGAAGATATAACAAAAGGTATCAAAGATTCAAATTTGAGGGTGGAGGAAGTCCACCCTAAAAGCTCAACACAAACAAAGAAAGCCGTTATTGAACCAATTCCTCCTTATGTTCATTTTCCCCAAAGGTTAAAGAATAATAAGGAAGAGTTGCAATTCAAGAAATTTTTAGATGTGTTTAAACAATTGCATATCAACATACCCCTTGTTGAAGCAATTGAGCAGATGCCTAGTTATGCCAAATTTCTTAAAGACATTCTAAGCAAGAAAAAGAAGTTGACTGAATATGAAACTGTGGCCATGGCTGAAGGGTGTAGTGCTCTCTTGACCAACAAAATTCCACCTAAACTCAAAGATCCAGGGAGTTTTACCATTCATTGTTCCATAGGTAGGAAAGAAGTTGGAAAAGCCTTATGTGATTTGGGAGCCAGTGTCAACCTTATGCCTTTGTCTATTTTTAATAGCTTAGGTATAGGAGAAGCTAGACAAACCACTGTCAAGTTTTTGGCGCCGTTGCCGGGGAAAACTTACAGTCTGCGTCATGTAGGGTGGCGGTGTAACGTATGACAACCCCCGTATTTCCGGACTGTAATAGTCTGCGTCCGATATCCCAAGGAGCTCCGTGAATTATGGCGTGGATGTAGCGGAGCAAACCCCCTCGGATATCCCAAGCTGCATGACATTGGTCATCATAAGATTTTCAAAGTTAAGAACGAAAATATAACTATAACGAGGGTCGATCTATGTGACTTACACTGTGCGGGAATGATGTGGTGCCGAACGTCAAAATTGGGGGTGTATAACCCCCTGGCTCCATCATCCCAATCTGCATAACATTTTTCATTATAAGAGTTACAAAGTTAGGAATGGAAATATAACTATATTGGTTATTCAGTGTGACTTACAGTCTCCGGGAATGACATATAGGATGTGGTGCCAAACGTCGGCATTTGGGATGTGTAACCCCTGCCTCCGACATCCCGACCTGCGTGACATTGATCATTATAAGAGTTACAAGTTTAGGAACTAACCTATAACTATAATGGTTACTCAATGTGACTTACAGTCTCCGGGAATGACGGATAGGATGTGGTGGCAAACGTCGCCGGTGCCCCCTGTCCGAACGGAGCAGAGATCGGCGTCGTACTCGACAACCAAAACAAATTTAGAACGTAATATTAATATACAAACTAAAAGATCGTGGCCGACAAATTAAGTTAAACACTAACCTGAACAGAGCGAAACTGTCTGTACAAGTTCTCCAGAGCATCAAGACGCGTGTCTACTCTCCCGTGTACGTAGTCCCACAGTTCGTCTAACCTATTATTATTTGGGTCGGGGTGCGACGGATCGTGATGGGAGGAGGAAGGGGGTGCCTCATATCGATCGTGAGGCATGGAAGAATGGTCAGGCCTCGCGTCGTGATAGGCGGGTTTACACCCCCCTAAATCTACCGCAAGTGTACGGGTCGAATCAAGTAATAGTACTTATAAAGTACGAGTATCGAACCAAAGGAACCAGGTGTCAAGTACCACAATGACTGTATAGATTATTGACTAGACTATCGCAAATTGTTTTGGGTTGTTACTTATCAGAACACGAATTAAAACTTAATTAATTCAGAAAAGAGAGAGAGTTGGAGGGTTGGATTCCTCAGGTAAACAATTACTTAACGCACAGATTTGACACGATTGACATAACTCCAGGATGACTGGTATAATCACAAACCATCACTATACTCTATCAAGCTATAGCAACATTCATTCTACACTCTGTATCGTCATTCGATCTCAACAAAGATAATTGAACAAACAATGATTAAAAACCCACAAAGTACGAATTATCATATTTCTATCTCAAATTCGACTAAGACATGAAGGATTAGATAAACCTCAAAACTTTTCTCAAACGTTAAAAGATTCATTAAATCAAATAATAGTTGATCGGACTATTACAAGCATTAAGAACAAACCCACATGTTTCATCCATAAAAATCAAATCGATCGTATCTACTGTAAAGCTAAATAATCATCCAACCATGATTCAAACCAACCCCCCAACATGAACGGATTAGTTCATATTGGGGGTTTCACAACTCAGAAAAGAATTAATAAAAACGAAAGTAAACATGTTGGTTCTTAAAAGAAATGAAATCTAAAACTCCCTGAAAAGCTTAATCCTTCGATGAATGAACTCGATTCGCCTTTTGATTCTCGTTGATTGATGTTTCTTGCCTTCTTTTCGCCTTCAAAAATCACCCTCGTGCTCCCAAAATCGCCCAGGAAGAGTCCCAAACCGTAACTGATCGATTCCCCCCTCAACCCTAGCAGAAAAAGGCTTTAAAAACGTATCAGGGGCTTGGCGCGTTTGTGGGCGCGTTTGGAGGCGCGCTCATAGGCGCGCAGAGCACTGGAATGTTTTACAAAAATAAGCCTGCGCGTTTGTGGGCGCGTTTGGAGGCGCGCTCAGAGGCGCGCAGCGTGCGCGTTTGTGGGGGCGTTTGGAGGCGCGCTCAGAGGCGCGCAGGGCACTGTTTGGTCCAAAAATCTGATTTTTCACCTTTTTACACTGGACTGTTGTAGACTTGCTCCGATTGCTCCAAAACTCTTCCAACATCAATTATTAATAAAAACCTGTACTTTCTCATAGAAACCATTAAATTCTACTATTTTTACTCGGGAACTTACAACAAACAGAACGACTTCGGGATCAAAATAATGTCGGAAAACGACATTATCAACAACCCCAAACCGAGCGTTGCTTGTCCCCAAGCAAAATAGCGACACAAATAAGCATTCAACTACTAACCAAACAATCGCAATTTCGTGTTGTCGAGAATATCATTAGCGATCTCTAGTTAACTAAAAAATCACCACGAATTATCTATGAGATGGACGAACAGTGAGCAGACCTGGCTATGGAATTCTAAACAGCAAAACCTTGGGAAAGGGATCTATCAGGGACCACACCACACGTAAGTATACCTAGACTAAACACACACTTAGAGAGGATTTCGCCTTGACCCTACCTCACGGTTTTCTCTCTTCACTCGAGCCCTAGGTTTCACACATGTTGTCATGCTTTCAGAAGTTGGGTACAAGAATTCACAAAGCTTGCATGAACAACAATTAAACAATAACGCATAGTTGTACACAAATTGATCTCAGAAGGAATCCATTATCAAGACTAGGACATAGAAACGTTGCTTCGCCATTCCTTACAAACTCTCCATGCTGAATTTAGATCTTTAAATGGGTATGGTTGCTGCTTTTGGGTGGAGGTCAAAGGATTTATGACGATATTTGGTGATCCTCCCTTCTTTCTTTCGTTCGGGCTTCCTAACACTTCACTCAAATTCTTTAAACTTACCCCTCAGTTTTATTTAGCTCTTTTTTGGCAAAACCCTTTATGATTGATTTACTGGGTTTGCAGTTTTTTTTTTACTGAGGGGGTTACACGGGTTTTCATTTGAGAACCTTGAGTAGTGAAAAGCAGTGGGATTAGCAGCAACCAATAAGCTTTATGAGTTCTCACATGGTTTGTTCACAAAGATAGGCAGAAGCTTCACTTCTATTCCTATGGATGTCTTTGATAATGGATGCAAGTTATAGCGAGATCAGCTACAACAACGATCAAAGGACTAATGAAAAGTGTATCGAGTAGTGTGTAGTCTCTCAGAATCGAAGTTAGCACGTGTATGGCTCAACAACTTACGGGTGGTCTCCACTAATGTCTCTATGTGTGCAGTCGCCCATGTCCACCCTTGTGCTATATTATCCTTTCTAAATCCTTTCCCCAAAATCAGTGTCTTCGAACTCTCACACTAAATCTTGCTCAACTGGTCGTCCATTCCTCACTATAAACAGGGTGATTATTCAATCCACTGAGATCAACCAATGATAGACTCGACCAATCACCCCAAACCAGATAAAAACATTGTCCCCAATGGAAACAAATAGCACACAAAATATAATCACGAAATAGCGATACAATACAACTAACAGTAATTACGCCACCCCAAACCTAATCTCTAGATTAGGTTTGTTTTCTCAACAAGGAATCATAAAACGATAAAGTTCAAGTGAAAACAGGGACCCCAAACCTTGGTGAAACCGAGGTTTGCAAAGAGGTGTTGTGTAGATACCTTTCAGGATGCATGCACGGATCACTGTTCACCTATTTCTACCCTTCCTTCTCCTGCCTTGCTCTTGGTCATATCGGAATTGCTATCAGGGATCAAAAACTAAACACAAAAACACAAAACACAAAAACAACACACAAAACAAAAGAAAGCACACAAAAATAAGAAACTGACCAAAATAAAAATTAAGATTTAACCTATGGTGGGTTGCCTCCCACCCAGCGCCGTATTTTCTGTCGTGGCACAACTTTCTTTCCGATCACTCCTTCGGCCTTTCTTGCTCACCAAATTTCTCTTCGCCTCTATCTCTTATCTTCTCGAACATCTTGAACACTTCCCTCTCACCACCAACTCTCAAAGTCATCTCGCCTTCCTCCATGTCGATCAGCGCTCGGCTTGTGGCTAGGAAGGATCTTCCCAGTATCAGCGGGACCTCTATGTCCTCATTGATATCTAACACCACAAAGTCCAACGAGAAGTAAAACTTGCCAACCTTTATCAAGACGTCTTCGATCACCCCATATGGGTACCTTATCGATCTATCGGCAAGCTGAAGAGTCATGAATGTCTGCTTCACCTCCCCTAAGCCGAGCTTCCTGAAAACAGATAACGGCATTAGGTTAATACTAGCTCCTAGATCGCATAATACCTTATTAAAATTAAAGCTCCCAATTTGGATAGGGATCGAAAAACTCCCTGGATCCTTAAGCTTCGGGGGAAGCTTGTTCTGTATGATCGCGTTGCACTCCTCAGTAAGTGCAATTGTGGCCTGATCTTCAATCTTCCTCTTCTTGGATAAGATATCTTTCATAAACTTGAGGTATGTTGGCATTTGTGCCAAAGCATCTGCAAAAGGGATGTTAATATGCAATTTCTTAAAAATTTCAAGAAATTTAGAAAAGTTTAGATCATCCCTGTGGGCTTTAAGCCTGCTCGGATATGGCACTTTTGGAGTTGTCGGCTTGACCTGTGGTTGCTTTGGTGCCTTTTCTTCATTCTTCTTATTCTCTTCACTCACAATCTCTCTATCAGCCTCCAACGCATCCATGTCAATGATCTCCACCTCTTGCTCAGCTTCCCTTGTTGAAGGCTCCCGTGTAGGGTCTCTAATCAACTCCGTTCCACTTCTCAGATGAATAGCCTTGCACTCCTCTCTTGGTATTCGTTCAGTCTGACTAGGGAATTGACCTTGAGTCCTGGATTGTAGTGCTTCCGCAATTTGTCCGACTTGTCTTTCTAACATCTTGATTGAGGCGGTATTCTGGTCAGTTGTCGCCTTCACATTACCCACTGTACTTGCCAATCCTTCAACCGCACCTTCCATCTTTGACATGAATTTCATCATCATGTCTTCTAATCCCGGCTTCTTTTCTGAAGATTGCCCCTCATCAAATTTCTTCTGATTGTAACCTGGGGGACGATAAACATTGTTAGCCGAAAAAGAATTCGAAGAGTTAGAATGGTTACCATACTGCTGCTGCTGTCCCATTGTTTCTTTAGCTGGGCCTTGTTGAGGTTGACTCCAAAAAAAATTAGGATGTCGCTTCCATCCCTCGTTATAGGTGTTAGAGAATGGGTCATTCCTCGGCCGATTATTCTGATTCTGAACGAACTGGACTTGTTCCGGCGATTGATAGTCTTGAGAATTCTGAACATTCGGTTGCATAGTCGCTCCTCTCATTTGATTAGTCAACGCAGTTAACTGTGCCTTTATAGCCTTCAACTCTTATGCTTCTTGTACAATTGCCACTTTTCTGACAGCAGATCTTGGCGTGGAATAGCTATGTTCTGCCAGATTCTCTATCAATTCGACCGCTTCCTCATAGGACTTGTTCATTAAAGCTCCACCTGCAGCAGCTGTGAGGTCATTCTTAAATTGAGGGTTCAATCCCACATAGAACGTTTGTATAACCATCCACTCTTGTAACCCATGATGTGGACACTTCTTGAGCATTGCTTTATATCTTTCCCATGCTTCGTACAACGACTCTTGATCCCATTGGGCAAAATGAGTGATATCTGACAGCAGTTGGGCCGTTCGCCCTGGTGGAAAGAATTTGTTGAGAAAAGCTGTCACCATATCGTTCCATGTTCGAATCGACCCCGGTGGTAAATTCTCTTCCCAAGTAGTGGCTCGATCCCTCAATGAGAATGGGAATAACCGTATCTTGATTGAATCTTGATCCGCCCCATTTACCTTGAAAGTATTGCATATCTTTTCGAATGAGCGCAAATGTGCATGAGGGTCTTCAGTTGCTGCACCTCCAAACATGTTCGATTGAACCAATTGAATGGTACCAAGTTTGATTTCAAAGTTGTTTGCAGCTATCGGTGGTGCGTATCCACGTTGTGCAGCCCCCATGTTTGGATTGGCGAAATTTATCATGGGTACCCTTTGTGGTGGTGGTGGTTGATTGACATTATGATGGATACCATGATTGGCGTTGTGATTGAGATTGTGATTGATCCCATTGTTGACACCATTGTTGACGTTGTCATTGACGTTGTTTGGACCGTGATTGGCGTTATTGTGGTTCTGATTGTTCGCATTTGCATTCGCATTTGGAATTGGTTGACCATTACCCATGGGCAACCCTTCTCCCCAATCTTCCCCACATTGATGTTGTTGTCGTCCATTCTGTTCCGTGCTTGTCTTCTTAGCTCTCTGGCGGTCCGTTCTATTTCCGGGTCAATCGGTAGTAATTCCCGAAACAGTCTTCTTCTTGGCATAAACCAAGAGGTAACCTGAAACAGAGAATATAGAATCTCAAAACCCAAAAATATATGAACCTTTAAAACAGATTATAATAAAATAAAAACAGGGTGTCTAATGTAATAACTTCTACAACTGGTAGTGATATTCACACAAAACAGGTTCCCCGGCAACGGCGCTAAAAACTTGATAGGCGGGTTTACACCCCCCTAAATCTACCGCAAGTGTACGGGTCGAATCAAGTAATAGTACTTATAAAGTACGAGTATCGAACCAAAGGAACCAGGTGTCAAGTACCACAATGACTGTATAGATTATTAACTAGACTATCGCAAATTGATTTGGGTTGTTACTTATCAGAACACGAATTAAAACTTAATTAATTCAAAAAAGAGAGAGAGTTGGAGGGTTGGATTCCTCAGGTAAACAATTACTTAACGCACAGATTTGACACGATTGACATAACTCCAGGATGACTGGTATAATCACAAACCATCACTATACTCTATCAAGCTATAGCAACATTCATTCTACACTCTGTATCGTCATTCGATCTCAACAAAGATAATTGAACAAACAATGATTAAAAACCCACAAAGTACGAATTATCATATTTCTATCTCAAATTCGACTAAGACATGAAGGATTAGATAAACCTCAAAACTTTTCTCAAACGTTAAAAGATTCATTAAATCAAATAATAGTTGATCGGACTATTACAAGCATTAAGAACAAACCCACATGTTTCATCCATAAAAATCAAATCGATCGTATCTACTGTAAAGCTAAATAATCATCCAACCATGATTCAAACCAACCCCCCAACATGAACGGATTAGTTCATATTGGGGGTTTCACAACTCAGAAAAGAATTAATAAAAACGAAAGTAAACATGTTGGTTCTTAAAAGAAATGAAATCTAAAACTCCCTGAAAAGCTTAATCCTTCGATGAATGAACTCGATTCGCCTTTTGATTCTCGTTGATTGATGTTTCTTGCCTTCTATTCGCCTTCAAAAATCGCCCTCGTGCTCCCAAAATCGCCCAGGAAGAGTCCCAAACCGTAACTGATCGATTCCCCCCTCAACCCTAGCAGAAAAAGGCTTTAAAAACGTATCAGGGGCTTGGCGCGTTTGTGGGCGCGTTTGGAGGCGCGCTCATAGGCGCGCAGAGCACTGGAATGTTTTACAAAAATAAGCCTGCGCGTTTGTGGGCGCGTTTGGAGGCGCGCTCAGAGGCGCGCAGCGTGCACGTTTGTGGGGGCGTTTGGAGGCGCGCTCAGAGGCGCGCAGGGCACTGTTTGGTCCAAAAATCTGATTTTTCACCTTTTTACACTGGACTGTTGTAGACTTGCTCCGATTGCTCCAAAACTCTTCCAACATCAATTATTAATAAAAACCTGTACTTTCTCATAGAAACCATTAAATTCTACTATTTTTACTCGGGAACTTACAACAAACAGAACGACTTCGGGATCAAAATAATGTCGGAAAACGACATTATCACGTCGTCTTCCTCATCTTCGTCAGACGAGGAACTGGACCCAGATGGGGAAGGAGAGGAACGTCGGACCCTCTTCGACCGTTGTTATGCCGCCTCTCTGTCAATAAAGGCCACACTGTTTCTGTTCCAAGGCGTGTCCCTCTCGGCATCCGTAGGCAGAAGGTTTGCGAAAGGCGTAAGCGGCGGCTAAATATATGGTAAAACACAAAAAATTTAATAAGCAGGACTAACGTAGACAACATTGTAAACATAGTAAAAGAACTTACATTTCTAGAATGGCTGAAGAACGAAAGGCAAGTCTGCCTATTTAGGGAAAGACCCCGGTCCCAACGGGTTCCCCTAATTAATCTGTCGGTACGCTTGGTGAAATTTTGAAAGGAAATGGGAAACATCTCCAAGATCCATATCTGGAATTACACAAGTAGAACAAGTACGTAAAAAGGAAAGCCAAACAGTTTGTATGTATTATTATTTATGTTATATCACTTATCTAACCTTGAAGGCGTATGTAAATCCACAAAGATTCATCTTGGCATTCCTGTCGGCGCGTCTGGCGATGGCTCGGTGCATCTGTGTGTAGGTATGTGTCCAGATATGGCTACCCCACGGATACCTGTTAAACAAATCCAAGTCCTCGACGGCCCTAAGGACTGTCTCGGAAGCAGTCTGGCTCCACTCACGGCCCATGAAGCCCATATCCACGATCGCCACCAAGCATACATGGACAGCATCCTGGTCGCTTAGGGCACCAAGGCCCTGTTTCATCGTGTCCACGACTGTCCTCAGCCTCAAACGAGAGGGTGACACGCCAGGCCAAACCCTACGAACGAAGGAAATTTCTACTAAGGGAGGAAGAAGGGGTTTTGGTTCAAAACGTAGTCCTGTAATTATATAGAACTCATGACGCCCAAACCGCATGTGATGCCCGAAGACATCAAAATACATCTCCTCCGGCTCAGGATTGGAGACATCGACCTCCAGCTGTAGAAACATGTGGACTAGCGTGGGGTCGCCACTGCTCATGGAAAGATCCATCCATGGACCGAAAGGTGTCCCTCTAAAGATCTCCTCAACGCTATCTGTCCGATCACCTAATTCCGCGAAGCGGTCTCTCAGCTCTACCACGTAGCCAACGCGGCATTTTAACGTCAAGTCGATGTAAAAAAAATCGCCCTACATAGAAATTCACAGATGTTATAGTTATTGTTAATTATATATGCTTTTGCTTGTTTGGTTTATTGTGTTGATAAGTATTCGTCTATTTTAGTTTTAGAAAAGAAACCACTCAATCTATTGGACTTCCAGGTAGCAGGGGAATCACAAGGATTGCTTAAGTCCCCACACACCTTAGAGCTATTTACACCCGTTTGACAAAATCCAAATAGATATGTTGCGGTTTATTTTATTTCAATATAACATTGTTAATTATAGATGCTTTTCTGCATTCTCGGTTTATTGTGTTGATAATTATTCGTCTATTTTAGTTTTAGAAAAGAAACCACTAAATCTATTGGACTTCCAGGTAGCAGGGGAATTACAAGGGCTTCAGAAGTGTGACTTCCAAAATTTATTTATGAGTAGGGGACCTAAGTTGTCATTCACCAAAGTTTAGGGACCTAAGTTGTCATTCACCAAAGTTTAGGAACCTAAGTTGTCATTCACCAAAGTTTAGGGACTTAGGTTGTCATTCACCAAAGTTTAGGGACCTATAATCAAACATTTATTTATATAAAAAACACTCACCTTTATATTAAAAAAAACACTTACGTATTTTTTATAAAAACACTCTAACATTTATTTTTATAAAAAACACTCACCTTTTTATTAAAAAAAACACTAACATATTTTTTTTTATAAAAAACACTCTAACATTTATTTTTATAAAAAACACTCATCTTTTTATAAAAAAAACACTAACATATTTTTTTTATAAAAAACACTAACATTTATTTTTATAAAAAAAAACACTTACATGTTTTTTTTATAAAAAACACTAACATTTATTTTTATAAAAAGCACTCACCTTTTTATAAAAAAAACACTAACATATTTTTTATAAAAAACACTCTTAACATTTATTTTTATAAAAAACACTCACCTTTTAAAAAAAACTATAACATCTTTAAAAAAAAAACTCTAACATCTATAATAAACACAAAATTATAACATACAAATAACACATTCAAACATACAACAAAGTTAAAAAAACTCTAACATCAAACACATAACAACATACATATCATATATTTTAAAATTTAAAATAACAACATAAAGGAAAACAACAACAAAGTTAAGGAAAAACTTACCAAACTTGTAACACGTGCCATCTTCAAACCGATCGCGTATTCCACACGACAAATTGAGAGAGTTTGGGAGATTTTTAGAGAGTGAGAAGTGGTGGCCGGCTTGGGGTCCCCCACCCTCTCCTCTTATAGCCGCGATTAAGAGGGTGGGGGTTGGAATTGTCATAAATGAAATTAGGGTTTCAACCCTAAGCCGACACCTGGTGCGGCAATCCCGCGACCGCGGGCTACTACCGCGGGACAGGGGCAAAAGTGTACCACGACAATAGTTGGGGGGCCTCCGCGGGTACCGCGGCCATACTTGAGGGGCATCCGCGGACATATTGGCCAAAACATGGGGAAAACGTGGGCACTGACCCGCGGTCGCGGGTTCTACCGCAGAAAAAATGAGTATTTTTGCAAAACCAACGAGATTTTGGGTATTTATGCAAACCTATTTACCAACTTTGGGTATTTTAATTAATTTCCCTAGTTTTAATATTATACACATGATTCAAATACATTATTGTTATTATGGTTTATTAAATTTGTGGATTATGTTGTTTGAGTTTTAAAACTAATTGTTGAAGAAAATAAAATTTTAATGAATAAAGAGATAAGGTAAGAGCATCTCCAACAGCTTCCCCATAATTTCTCCAAAATGAAGAACCAAAAGTCAAAATCCCTAAAAAAGTTACATTCATCTCCAACAGATTCCCCATTTTCGAGAAAAAAACAATGATTATAATATTAAAATATTGTATTTATCTATTAAAATATTATTTCTCCCTCTAAATATTATTTTTCAAAGATTTCTATTGGTGCTTTCACTAAGTAATCATTTTTGGGGTTAACTCCATATTTCGAGAAAAACTCTTTCTCTCTCATACTTTCTCCATTTTGGAGATAGTTTTGGGGAGCTGTTGGAGCAAAAAAACAACCCAAAATCCCTATATTTTCCATTTTCTCCAAAATGGGAAAGCTGTTGGAGATGCTCTAACATAGGTATTGGAGATGCTCTAACATAAGTAAAAAGACTAAAATACGCATCATTTGAGGTTAGTCAACACTCAACATAGTTTTGGGGAGCTGTTGGAGCAAAAAAACAACCCAAAATCCCTATATTTTCCATTTTCTCCAAAATGGGAAAGCTGTTGGAGATGCTCTAACATAAGTATTGGAGATGCTCTAACATAAGTAAAAAGACTAAAATACGCATCATTTGAGGTTAGTCAAAACTTACGATGGTCTCACTTAATGCTAAACATCTCATGTATTATTGCGGTACTCTAGCATAGTGCCTTTCTAGCTTTAACCATGGACATAATTTTATTGCCCCGATTTTCATATCACAACAGATGACTTCTAGTTATTTTATAACTTAGAAGGCATACTCGTGGATAACTTTCCATTTAATAGCAATTATCACTCTCATCAAATCAAATAACCATACGAGATACATGATTACAATCATAACATCTTTTTTTATCACCTTCTCGTCTTCATACCCTGCTCAAATCCACACATGCTTAATAGCAATTATCACTCTCATCAAATCAAATAAGTTAAATCATCCCCTAACCACTCTCAAGATGTACATGGAGGATAATAAAGCCCCAGTTTCCAACATGACTGATTAACCATAGTCTCACACACCTATACAATGTTTTTTTCTTTTAAGAAATTGATCTAGTAAGAACCCTTAAATCTTCCCATAGGGTCTACATATGATTTCGATATTCCAACTCTTGTTCGTAAAATATTTCAACTAGCATTTTCCTCCGATCAAGATCATCGATTCTTACCATGAATAGGTTACGATCATTGATAACACTAATGACCTTGTTGCTAATATCATATTTGACTATTCTCCGCACCAATCGATATAAGAAATGTTCCCCATATGACTCAAATATAGGTTGAATTGACTCATTATATCATTAATACTTCGAGTTCCTTTTATTCTTAAAGCTTAACATGCTTTCTTCTCACTCATGAAATTTGGTGAGACTTTATCACCCAACTTTATCCCTTAAAATCCCCTGTTATCTCTACCTTTATATTTCTATCCCATATTACCATACGTTTTCCATCGTTTAGTCACATCTCTATCAATGCCATTGTATCCATTAACGTTAAGATATCTAATGTCTTTTATGCTTTGATATAGTTTAAGACTAGGTTCTTAAACCCCAAATTAACTTAAACCGTTACTCTCATCACTATTAATCAATATTTAGTGACACATCTTTTAACTTTTCAATTCTCAGTTTAAGTCTAGGTTTACAATAACCTAATTCACTTAAACATTGCTCTGATACCATTTGTAACATCCCAATTTTTCTGAATACCTTACTATATTAAAAATAGAATCCCAAGGATCAACACTTACATTGCAGCAGAAATAAAATCTCTAACTTTACAGTTGTTGCCGAACATAATTTTGCTCTATATATTTGTGCCTTGAACTGCACATATTCTTCTTCTCGAATCAATCCTCATATCTCTCTTTATTCCACTTTTCTTCCCAGTCTAATAACCGCCTGGTTGCAAAAAGTTTTAAAAGAGTTTGGGTGAGCCTAAGGCCCAGTGAATACACGATTTTCATGCACGAACAACAACTTCACATTTTTCACAAAGCTTCAACAATTACGCATGCATTTGATAAAAATAACACATTTCACAAAACGATGACATAATAGTGGGTGTTTAAATCACACAACGTTACCAAACGAACGCACACAGCATGTTCGTTGTTTTGGTCGAAATTCGGCAACTAGGCAAACTCACACAACATGTTGCCCTATAGTTGCGTCTTGACCACAGACTCACACAACACGTCTGTTAGCATAGTACACCCACATTGTCATCCAAGTATCAAATTATGTACATGATCATGTATGTTCAAATATCACACTTTTACTCATATGCAATATATGACGAAATCACAACTAAAATAGCAAGCTTGCATAAACTTTAAATAATGCATACAACCCATTTTAAAAGTCACGTGTAACTCACATTATAAGTCGTTGCGCAAACCGTTCTTTAGAGTGGCTAGCGTCTCCCCGATTGGCGTCGAACTAGCTACGATGAAGAACACCACCGACTTTTGTTTCGACATCCACCGTTGTCTTCGCTCATTGTAGATTTTCTTATTGGCCACTTTTACATGAAGCTACCAACTCTAAACCCCATTTTATACTAAACCATCGTCGGTTTCAAATCATATGAATCATCCCATCATAAATGGTCGATGGTTTATGGCATGAGAGGTTTCAAAACCGTTTGATTGCCATATCATTAAATCACATTACAACTCTAGGGTCTAAACCCTTCACTTTCTTTGCATTTACACAAGAGGTCCCTATAAATTGATAATTACTATTTTTTTGGTTATTACATTTTCCACCATCCAATAATTGCCAATACATTCTAGTGGCTGTTGATTATGTGTCAAAGTGGGTGGAAGCAATTGCATGTGCTTCCAATGATGCAAAAACTGTGGTTAAATTTCTTTAAAAATACATTTTTACAAGGTTTGGTACCCCCAGGGCACTAATCTGTGATGAGGGTACCTACTTTGTAAATAAGGTGTTACAAGGAACTCTTGAAAAATACAATGTTAACCACAGAATAGCTACTGCATACCACCCACAGACAAATGGACTGGCTGAGCTTTCTAATAGGGAAATCAAAGGAATCCTGGAAAAGGTGGTGAAGCCACACACATGAAAGATTGGGATTTTAAATTAGATGATGCTTTATAGGCATACAAAACTGCTTTTAAAACACCAATAGGTAGGGGTGCTCACGGGTTGGGTTGGCCGGGTTGAAGGCGCTTTGACAACCCAACCCAATCATTGCGGTTTGAAAAATCTCAACCCAACCCAACCCAATCAAAAGTGCAACCCAACCCAACCTAAACCGTTCGGGTTGGGTTGGGTTAGTCGGGTTGGTCGGGTTGAAACTTTTATCGATCATTTCAACATTTTACCAAGTTATCGTGTCTAAACAAATTACTAAATGTTTCTAAATATTTAAATGTTCAACCGATTTCTAAATCGTCTAATAAAAGATTTCTTGTAAATATTTTGTTTATAAATGTGGCATCAAGAATCAATAACAAGATTACTAAAGTAACAAGTGGCCAACAATTGTCTGTTTATAAATTTTCAGTAGTAACAAGATTGCTTTGACAGTAACAAAAATGACGGTAACAAGAATTCAAAATTAGATTTAAATGTTTTTCACGGGTTGGCGGGTTGGGTCGGTTTGGTTTGGGGCTAACCCGTTATCAACCCAATATATGCGGGTTGGTGAAAAATAGTATCTATTATACATCGGGTTGGTTCGGTTGGAGTTTTTTTGCCTCGGGTTGGGTTGGGTTGGCCGGGTTGGTTGGGTTGGTCGGAAATTTGAGCACCCCTACCAATAGGTATGTCTCCATACAAGCTAGTCTTTGGAAAAGCATGTCACCTCCCTTTAGAGCTTGAGTATAAGGCATACTGGGCCATCAAAGAGTTGAACATGTCCTTAGATGAGGCTGGAAACAAAAGGAAATTACAATTGTGTGAAATGGATGAGCATAGGAACATGTCCTATGAAAATGCCAAGCTCTATAAAGAGAAAACCAAAAAATGGCATGACAACAGAATCCAACATAGGGAATTGAAAGCAGGACAACAGGTTCTTTTGTTCAATTCCAGACTTAAATTATTTCCAGGAAAACTCAAAAGCAGATGGCCTGGTCCCTTTACCATTCACAAAGTCTACCCCTATGGGGCTGTAGACTTGATCAACCCTGAGAACAACAATGTGTTCTAAGTGAATGGCCAGAGAGTTAAACTCTATCATGATGCTGTAGCAATCCTAAAGCAATGCTCTGTGTTTTTTGCTACAGTTTGAAAACATCTTCATAAAAAAAGCCATGGACTCTTTCTAGTCCATACTTGTTTGTAAATATTTATTTTCTTAGCTTAAGAGTAGTTTAAAAGTAACAAGCTTTATTGGAATCCATGTTATGTAGGTTTGCGCTCAAGGCAAGAAGGCTTCAGATGCTACATCATTCATCCAGCATCCAACTCTGAATTCTATTCTTAGCAGGTTTGAAATCCAAAATCTTTGAGATTGCTAAGTTTTAGCATTGAATAATGATAGTACAAGTTTGGTTGCTTTTGAAGAAAAAGTACATCATGGCCCATACACCTACTTGGTACTATTATGACCTCTTTGCTAAATTAAGGTACATAACCCACTCCCTTTTTATCTTATCAGGGGTACCTTAAAAATAGTATTTGTTGTCCTTCCATGGTTAATTGATAGCTGTAATTTAATTTAGCATTTAACTAAAAAGAGTAAAATTACTCTTAATCCCATCCACATCTTACCCTTTCATATTCCAAAAGATCCCAAAAAGGTAAAGATCCTTCATTTCCCTCCTATCTCTTTCATCCGAACACCATCCACCAAACCTCCATACTTTCCGGCGAGAGTTCCGATCATCAGCTAAAATTCCAAATACGATGGCTAGAGTGAAGCGTGTAGCAGTACGAGATGACGAAGACTAACCCACACGCAGAAGCATTCGACAACGAGCCACATTTCGACCCCCTTCCCATGCAGAACCTGAAATCGTGGTCCTGGAAGATGATTCCCAATCATCTCCCACCTCCATCGACAACCCTGCTGCTCCTCTCACCTCCCAAAATGTCGAAACTTCCATTGGGGATAAAACCCCAGAAAAACCCTTGGAGAAACCCAGCTCTGAAAATCCCCCTGTTGGGTCTTCTTCCATCGAAAACCTAACTGTGGTTGATGCCTCGACTTCATGATCATCTCAATCAGTAGTAGAACCCAATGATCAAACACCACACACTACCACTGATCATGAGACCATTTCCACTTCACCCCCTGTGGTGACAGAGGCAGAAATCGCAGAAGCATCTAAGGATGTAGGGGAGAAAGAGAAGAGCACAAGTTCCATCCCTGACCTAAACATGGACGCAGATGAGGTATTTTCTGAACTATCAGTTTTAATAGAGGATTATTTCACCTCAGATGATGAGGTTGATCTCAATGGTTCACACACAACACAACTGCTATTGTTAACATGGCCTTTTGATGAGCCAAGAACCCCTCCTAACTTTCAACCAAACACTGTTTTGGATGAACCTAAGTGGGAAATTTGGGATGACATGGATTTGACGATATGTTTATAAACAAGATGACACAGGAATCCCCACTGCCCACTGATGCTGGAGCATCCACACAGCATCAGGCTGATAACACAGAAAATCCTTCTGTGGAGATCCCTGCTAATCCTATTGGTGAAACCTCTGAAAATCCCACCAAGAGAAAGACCTCAGACAGTGAGGACGCCAATCCTACTAACCCTGCAGATGTTGGTCCAAAGGAAAAGAAGTCGAGGAAGAAAACTGTTGCTGTCAAACCTCCAAGAACAAAAAGAGCCTCTGCTAAGAAAACCAATGCTGGAGCATCAGCAGAGCATTTAGGGGCTGGGTTGTCTAAACCATCTGGGCCTCACGTCATTCCAAGGCCTAAGAAGTTGAATGATGGTTTTAGCAACCCAGATGCACAGCAAGCTATTGAGAAACAGAAGAACAAAGGTGCATTGATGGACAAGGGTTTCGACTCCAAGAGCATCAAGGATTATGAGTTCATTAGGAAGGTGGTCAAAGAGCAGCAATGGGATGATTTTTGTGAGGTAAAACTTTCCTATAACTTCACTCTTGTTAGGGAATTTTATGCTGAGGTAGCTGAGACAAAATCCGACCTACTCACTATAAGGGGCATAGGCTTCCATTTCACAGCCGAAGCCCTCAACAATTTTTTGAACATCACTACACCCACCACCATTGCGTTGGATACTTTGACCAGAACTGCCACTCATAGGCAGTTGGATGACATGATCAAAGTAATATCAAAACCTGGCTCTGCATGAAAAAACCACCCAAATTACATGCTTAGAACCTTCAGAGCAATCAACCTACTCCCTGATGCCAACGTTTGGATGAGCTTTATCAGAAGTTCCTTAGCCCCTACCACTCATGACAGCTCAATAAACTGTGAAAGAATGATCTTGCTGTATTGCCTTATGACTGGCCAGAAAGTTAATACGGGTGATATAATTTGTAAGTCCATTAACTACTCTGCAAAGATGAATCAAGGGAATTTTTTCTTCCCCGGTTTGTTGTCTCATTTTTTGACTGCAGTTGGTGTTCCTCAATATGAAGAAGATGATATCCAAACGGAAGGAGATGAGAAGTGGGCCAAAGACACCAAGAGTGTATCGCGGCTGAGGCATGAAAAATCAAGTCAGGGAGATGTGTTGGGCATGATGCAAACACTGTGTGCACAAAACAGTGCATTGATGGATAGCATGATAAAGCAGGCTGCGAAGATGGAGGTGATGAAGAAAGAGGTGGTGAATCTCAAGAAGGAAGTGAGGCTGGGAGTAGATTCAAAGAAGGGACTAAGGTTGAAAAAGGTGATAACTCAGGTAAGAAAGCTGAAGGGTAGGAACCAGAAGTTGGTTGGGGAGAACAAGAGGCTGAAAGAGGCAAAGGACAATCTGGAGAAAGGAAAGTTGCAGATTGATGTTGCAGCATTGAACACAACAACAGATGAGATATGCACTGTTGCTATAACATCAGGAGCAACAGCAGCAGCTGCACAAGAAGAGTCACAGCCTACTCCTATGGAGTAGGACAGGTCAAAATCAATTCCTTAGCTTCCATGTTTTTCTTTTATTGTGTCTGGGATAGTTTGCTAATTTTTAGGTTTATTTTATCTTGCAAAATCACACATAGGTAGTATGCTATTTTTGTGTTCATATCCATAATAATTATGTAATGCATGATAATCACATGGTTGTGTGTTCCTGTTAGAACTAACATTATCTTCTTGGACCATAAATTGACCAACATGACCTAAATACATTTAGGAGAATGATCTAGGCCATCTTTTCAATTTACATAAGCCACTTGTAACCTTGATACACTCACACACTTTATTGGGGTATAATGGGGACATTGTACATTCTAAATTTGAGGGTGGGGAAGGTTACACCCTAAAAGGAGGGTTACACCTTGAAAAACAGAAAATTCAATATAAAAGAGTTAGGCTCTAATCTGAATTATGTGATCAAAGAAGTACCAAAAATGTCCCATAGGGGCAAGGTACACAAAGTCAACAAAAAGAATCACAAAGTGCCAAAAATTGAAAAGTTTTGTGAATTTTGTTGAGAGAAAAGGCTATGTGAGAAAAGAAATGCCAAAAAGAGTGACCCTAAAAGCCCTAGTGATCCTAGATATAGGTTGTGTTGTGACTAACAAAGAGAAGAAAAGTGCTAGCCTATGATCCATACACACACTCATGCATGATTGGATGCTAAGGGAATTATGAAAGGCTATGAACTACATATAATAGATATTACATTATGTGTGTGCACTTAATGCCAAGATCTTGCAAGAAACTTCAAAAATTGAGTCAATTTCTTTTTAGGTCTTTTAGTTGTTTGGGGACAAACAACACTTTAAATTTGAGGGTGTGATATGCATTATTTATTTAATGCATATTGTGTCTTTTTCTTATCTTTTTAGATATAATATTTTGCTTTATCCCAACTTTTGAGTCATTTTATTCTCTTATTTTATCTTTCTTAATCATGGAGCTAAGTTAATGATTTTGCTTGTTTTGACAAAATAAAGTGGCTAAAAACTTGGGAAAACTGCAGGCAGTGCTGTTTCAATGCTACAACATCCAAGGCTGACGAGACGAGATGGAGAATTGGCGAGGAACGCAACTTTTAGGAAAAGGCAGCATGCAAACTGGAGTTAATTGGCTTGGTTACATGATAACTAGACATCCTTGGTTTGTAATAATGCTAGTACAATGTAGCGTCTCCTTAGAATAGTATTTAGTACATGAATAGTTGCAACATGGGACATGAGTAGTTGAAACATGGTACCTTAGGAGATGTGTTATGATATTGTCTAGATTGCCACTCCTCTTTTGTATAAATAGGAGTGTTGTAACATTGTTTTGGTAACCTTCGATCAGTTCACAAACTGATTTGGAAAACCATCTTTATGCTTTCTTTAAATTTATGCAAGTTATCTTCTTCATATTGTTCTTCTTTTATAGTTCATGTGCATGAGTTGCTGCAGCATTGGTGACAACATTGCTGCACTTCTTCATTGTTTTTAATTATTGTTCTTTACATTCTTGTCATTTACTTTTACGTCATTTACATAATGTATTTAATTTCAGTAATTTACATTTATTGCAATTTAATTTCAAGTATGAGTAGCTAAGTTCCATAGCTCGGGTGTGAGATTAAAGGGTGAAGTTTTAATTATAAAGAAAGGTGAACATTATTTCTCAATAATGATGTTCATCATTTCATGTTAAGTTTTATAAAGAAAAGGTTTACTTCATGACGTTTTGATCACTTTGAAAGTGTTAAAGTTCCATGGCATCAGGAATGAGCCATTGATATGCACGTCAATCCGAATGACAAAGGAAGTAAGGCTTAGAAGAGCTACTGACAAAGGAATTTGTCATCTCTGTCTTTTCTGGGTTGATTTTGCCCGATAAGTTGGTCATCGTCATGATGGTAAAAGTGTAGAGTGCGTATCAGGAATGAACCACTCAGAACACGTCAACTTAACAGATATGGGATCAACTTGGAAGAGTGATTTTTAACAAAGTAATTTGTTTATCCATATACTTGGAAGGCATCATTATACTATTGATAGTCCTGATACATCACCAGGAATGGGTTGTTGAAAGCTAAATCAGTAGTATAGTGTTGAAGATCCGGAAGGGCATCCTGAAAAGTAGATGGTGAACTTAAGTATTGAGAAACCAATGCTGTAGCATTGCCACAACATTGGTCCGCTGGAATTTATAATTAAGCTTCACCCCAACGTCTTACACCCTTGCTTTCTTTATTTATTGTTCAATATAATCTGTGACAAATCCAACAAAAATATTATCTTCGAATTGATCCTTGGAAATCATTTCTTTTATTAGACTTTTATTACGCTTTTACTCCAATCTCTGTGGGAACGATATCTTGTATTTTACCATTTTATTACTTGGAAGACGACATTAGATCTTGATGTATACTTGCGTTGATGTTTAATTATCACACGTCTATCGGTGTATTCAAACCACTGTCATGTTTTTGGCGCCAAACAAACCAGGTTCCAACACTCAACACAAACCATCCATAAAATTTTTCATGAAGTGTTGAATAAAATGATCGTGTTTGCTAAAGAGATCATAGTTCCTACATCATTCAATCCTAATCCGGACATCCCAGGGAATAATAGAAGATTACGACGAATATTTAAGGTAATTAATAATAATACTTGTATACAGTTTCTCACTAAAGTTGTTTGTGACTAGTAACTTTAATGTAGGGAGCAATTGGCGCCCTTGATGGGACTTTAATACATGTTGTTGTCCCTATTCAAGAACAACATTTATATAGAGGACGAGGAAAGGGTGAATGTTATCAAAATGTTTTGGCAATTTGTGACTTCAACATGGTTTTTACATTTGTTGTTGCCGGTTGGGAAGGCGTTGCACATGATTCTAGAGTTTTATCCGAGGCTTTAACAGATAGTGCTATTGGATTTCCATTTTCTCCTCCAGGTATACTAACGCTTTAAAAGTAATATATTTACTATATTCAGATTTCAGCGCCACCTCTTAAAAATCAGAAATGAAATCAGACTTCAGACTTCAGCAGCTCTTAAAAAACAAACGCCACCTTAGCCTCCCTCTTAGTTCCACTTGTACTAGGACCAGTTTTCTGAGACTTGTTGGGACCAGTATTCGATTTATCCCCCTTGTGTAAGCCCTTTGCGCCATCATTGAACTTCCTCTTGTTGGAATGAGTGGTGGTAAGATGAGCAACGTCGGGTTTTTCTATTTTTAGACGCTCCTCTTCTTGAACACACATAGCTATTAGTTCACTCGTCTTCCATTTTTCCTTTTGAGTATTATAGTTAATTTTAAAAGGCCCGAATTGAGCCGAAAGGGAAGTCATAATGAAGTGAACTAAGAAGCCTTCGGAAATTTCCATGGCCATACTTTTAAGTTTGTTGTCCATGTCGTTCATTATCATTATGTGTTCACGTACACCACTAACTCCATCGTACTTAGTTGTGAGCATTTTGAGGATAAGTGTACTAGCATGAGCTTTAGAAGTGCCCTTGAATTGCTCCTCAACCGAGTCAAGATATCCTTTGGCCGTTTCAGAATCAGGGATTGCTCCACGAATGGCCAAGGATATGGAGTTCTTGATAATCATAAGAGACATGCGGTTTGATCGTTCCCATTGATCAGTAACACGCTTTTCCTCTACCGTAGATTTATCGGTTAAGGGAGGGGGACGATCAACCCTTAATGCAAAGTCTAATTCCATCACTCCAAGTGCTATTCTAATTTGCTCAATCCATGAGGAATAGTTCATCCCATTAAGGGGGTCAATGGAGGAAAGTAAGCCAGTGTGACCGACCACAGGGCTGAAACTTCAGTATCAGTGTAATTAGGCTCTTTATCAATTAAGATCAAAAGCAATTAAGGGGTACAATAAGGACAATAATAATATATAAGTTAATTAGAATGCATAATGAAGTTATTGGTAAATTCATAATTTAATTGCTAACCTGACGTTGGTCAAGTAAGAACAATTAAATTATTAGATACATATAGTAGATCATGCGTACATATGAATCACATATCACCGTTGGGCAGAAAATATGACAGATATGCAAATAATGCTAATACTTCTTTGTTCAAATTGTCAATCAACTTTCTGTTGGGTTCATTGAATGACACAATTCAAACAATTATATTCAATAGCATGATTAAACTTTTACATTGATTTAGAACAACTATTCGTTGGACTAGTTATCTAAATTAACATAAAAGTTGCTACTTGTTAAAATTAAGTCTGATTGAAACAAAACTAAAATTAATGATTTAGAGTCTTAAAATAAAAGAATTGTTTCAATCATTAATTTAGGGTTCTATTATTTAAGACATGCCGTAATTAATTTAACATGGAATTGACTTTCAAAACTTAAGCATGCGGCATCAATCTTGATTTTCAATTAAGCATATATCATTTTCAAATAAGCATGCGGCATGTGGTATATATATATATATATATATATATATATATATATATATTGAATTGATTTTCACCATCGAAGTGTGCGACAGTCATGGTTGAATTGATTTTCATAACATATCATTAATATATCTACTACTATCTTATTAAAAGAATAGTAGAAACCGTTTTTCTAAACAATTCGGTTTCTTTCGTTCTTCTCCCTCCCGTCTTCTTCTCCCCGATCTCTCCTCCCACGTCCTGCTCACCTCTGAACTGCTATGTTGATAACATCGAATCATAGGAGATAGAAACAACATCCATCTTCCTCATTTATCTTCCTCCCAAATTCATGCTCCTTGATTTATCTGTACTCACCCAACAAGAAACGGGATCGATGCTCTCTCTCAAATTACGCCTGCATCTTCTCTCGTTCCCTCCGCTCTCTCCATCGTTCACTCCTCCGCAAACCAGGTTAGGTTTTATTTGTGTTGGTTTTCTGCTCCTCCTTCTCCTTCTCTGTTTATGTGTTGGGTTTATCATATGGTTGCTCAAGTTCTCACATGGGGTTTTTCTGGGTTTTTTATGTGGGTTTGTGGGTTGCATATGATTTCCTCGGTTTCGTAAGTTTCAGCTTTCAATTTGTTACTAAAATTCTCTGTTTAGGGTATATAGCTTTGTTCTAATGTTTCTGCAATGTTTATTCATTTTAGGGTTTGTTAATGTTCGGGTGGACTCCGCCGCACGGTGTGGGGCCCCTGACGCTGGTGTCGGAAAATCCCGAAGTCCCTGAGTCGTCGTTGCCGTATTTAGACACAACCACCGGTCGCCGGAATTTACTACAAAAGAATGATGATATTGAGGAGGAGGAGGAAGTGATTCCGCCGTCAGCGGTGCCGTTTACGGCGTTGTTTGCCTGTGCTGACGGGTTTGATTGGGTTCTTATTGCGGTGGCGTCTGGCTGTTGTGGTTCATGGTGCATCTCTAGCAGGTATATTTACATTTATTTGGAAAACTTATTCATTTACTCAGCTTTCGTAGTGATGCAGATCAACTGTTCTACCATTTTTCTCAGGTACTTTTCATATGTTATTTGACTTCTGTGGTTGATTGTAGGTTTCTTTCAGGATTTCTCACGGTTCTTTTTCGTTATTAATATGCAGCATGCTCTGTATATTGTGTATATAGGTTTGGCTGTTTTTGCTGCTGGATGGATCGGTAAGATAGAAATTTTTATTTCTTTTTTGAAGTTACTTTCCACATTCATAAAAAAATACTGTAATTAGCTTTCCACCATATTGTATATGAATCTTTGGATTAAAAATGTGAAGAACTGCAGTGAGCTTTGTAGCAATTGTTATAATTTGTTAGAAAATTGTTACTTTTTGAAATGGGGTATATTTTTTGCATTCATTTCTTTTTGTAAATGTGAACGTGTGTTCATCTTGCAGAGGTTTGGTGTTGGATTCTAACTGTGGAAAGACAAACTGCTGTAATTAGGACCAAATATGTTCAAGTAATATTAAACCAGAACATGAGTTTTTTCGATGCATATGGACACGATGGGGACATAGTGAACCAAGTCTTGACTGATGTTCAAGTTATCCATTGTGTTCTTGGTGAAAAGGTATAACTAATTTATATGCCTTTTGGAAACAATTTGTATTTGTTTCAATTTCTTTCTGGTTCTAGCATATTTAATCTAGAGAACGAAATTTCTGTTTTCAGGTTGGAAATTATATTCACAACATTGCAACATTTTTGGGCGGGCTCGTCATCGCATTTGTGAACTGCTGGCAGATTGCACTTTTAGCATTAGCGACAGGTCCAATAGTCATTGCTGCAGGTGGGATTTCAAATGTGTTCCTCCATAAGTTTGCAGAAAACCTTCAAGATGCTTATGTTGATGCTGCAAGGGTTGCTGAAGAGGTGTGTGCTTGTAACTCTACTTTTTGAAGTTGAATGTGTTATTTACAAAATCTTTGAGGTTTTTTCAAGTGGGTTTTACTGAATACAAATAATTGATACCATAAGATTATATAGAGTTGATAATGTTTTCTTCTACTACAATGTGTTGTGCTCTTAGATGCAATCTTTCTGTATAATGCAGGCTCTATCAAACATTAGGACACTATATGCATTCACAAATGAATTATTGGCGAAGTATTCATATACGTCTTCTCTTCATGATACGCCGAAATATGGTATCATAATAAGCCTTGTTCAAGGCCTTGGCCTTGGATTCACATATGGACTTGGAATGTGTTCTTGTGCTTTGCAACTTTGGGTCGGAGGGTTTTTAGTTACCAATGCAAAATCCAGCGGTGCTGAAATCATCACTGCCATTTTCGCTATGATTCTAAGTGGCCTGTAAGCATCTTTTCCTTTTGTTTACTTTTAACTACTTAGCAGAAGAGCTTATTCCCACTTGTTTATCGATATTATCTTTTAGTGGGCTGAATAAGGCGTCGGAAAACCTCTATTCATTTGAGCAAGGTCGTATAGCTGCATACAGACTCTATGGGGGTAACACGACACTCCGGTTCAACTGTTGCTTCAGATGGAAATACTTTAGTTTCTGTGCAAGGAAAGACCGAGTTCCGAAATGTTTATTTCAGCTACCCCTCTTGTCCTGTTGATCCTATCTTAAGTGGATTTTACCTTACTGTCCCTGCCAAAAAAACTGTGGCTCTTGTGGGAAGAAGTGGATCGGGAAAAAGTAGCTTAATTCCTCTCTTGGAACGACATTATGATCCTAATTTGGGTAAGATGATTGGCTTCTATGAAGGTTTTACATTCAACTGTCGAAATCTTTATTATTTTTAAAATTTTCAATAATTTTGTCATGGGGAACAAGAGAGATCCTTTTGGATGGAGTAAATATTAGAAGCCTGGAGCTAGAATGGTTCGAATGGTTCAGATGCCAAATAGGGCTTGTGACACATGAACCGGCTTTAACATGTTTAAGCATAGCCGATAACATTGCTTATGGACGTCTTAATATCACATTCAGCCAGATTGAAGAGGCTGCTAAAATAGCAGATGTTCATGATTTCATAAGCTCTCTTGAAAATGGATACGAGACTCATGTATGCACATTATGTGAACTTGACCTAAAACTACTATTTTCTTACATTTCTTACATTCAAAAAGTTATAAACTTGATGCTTATCAGGTGGGTAAAGTTGGCTTAGAATTGACAGACGAGCAGAAGATAAAAATTTCTATTGCTAGAGCGGTTCTTTTAAACCCTTCGATTATTTTGCTTGATGAAGCAACCAGCAGGCTCGATTTGGAAGCAGAAAGATCTGTTCAAGAGGTGTTAAGTATCATTATGTTTGGGAGATCAACAATAATGATTGCTCGGAGATTAAGTCTTGTAAAAGATGTTGACTTTATTGTTGTGATGGAGGGTGGTCAATGTGTCGAGATGGGTACTCATGATGAACTTATTAGCACACATGGGTTGTATTCAGAGCTTCTTAAATGTGAAGAAGTGGTGAAACTTCCTGAAAGGTACATTCTTTGTGGTTTGTGTGTGAGTGTAATCTGGTGTTAGTGTGTGTTTGTGATGGTTAAATGAATTTCGATATTTTCCAGGTTGCCAAGTGGGAACCACAATGGAATGGAGTTTAAAGCTGAAAATGACTCGGGTAATAAGGCATCAATGGCAATGGAAAGGGTGGATGATAATCTTGAAATGAGATCAAATGCAGACTATAAAGACACCCTTAAGTTAAAAGAAAAGTACAACAGTAAACATAAGAGTTCACCATCTTTAGGGAGACTTGTGAAGCTGAATTTACCAGAATGGCTGTATGCAGTTTTGGGAAGCTTGGGGGCTTCAATATTTGGATCTTTCAGGCCTATCCTTGCTTATGTGGTTGGGCTGATAGTGACTACATACTATAGAGTTGATGGAAGTCATAGCATTCAATTTGAAGTCAACAAATGGTGCTTAATAATTGCATGTATGGTTATTGTTATTTTAGTAGCCACCGTGTTGCAACACTTCTACTTTGGGATTATGGGAGAGAAAATGACCGAAAGCGTTAGAAGAATGATGTTTTCAGGTATATTTAACCTTTTTTTTGCTTCTTTTTCTTTTTTTGATGCTTTGAGATATGACGCAACTACAGAAAAAATTTGGTGTGGGTCTTGGTCTTACTGAACAACATGAAATATCTACATTGTATGCTAAGTTGAATCGTTACTCATGTTTTGTTTTTCTGTTTAATTTTATTTATATATCTAAATGGAATTGTGGTTTTCTCAGACATAATTGACATGTCTTCCAATTAAAATATGGCAACAGAAAGGAAACAAAAACTGTTTTCTAGCTATTAGAAAGGAAACAAAAACTGTTTTCTCAGACATAATTGACATGTCTTCCAATTAAAATATGTCTTCCAATAAAAATGTGAGAGACTTCGGAGCCGTTTTCTAGCTATTAGTTTGTGGTTAGCTTGCTTTTGTTAATAAACAATAAACTGTTTTACCCAATATTTCATTCTGTAGGAGTGACATTTCTTTTTGGATTTGCAGATAATTTCATTTCTTCAGCAGAATGCTCATCCTCGTGTCGCAGAAAGGGTGCCGTCTGTACCAGAAAATGTCACGGATCAGGTTTCCCATGACCTCTATCCTAATCTATTCTGATTTCCAAAATAAATATATATCAATTAAAACATGCCCACTCCCTCTGTTCCGTAAAAACTACAAGGTTTGATTCTCTAATTGAGTTTATTACTCCATACAAAAGTAAATACAACAATCTTTCTCTTCTGTGTGTTCCAAAATAAATTTCAAAACCAAATGTGTAGTCCCTATTCTATCCTTAGTAAGTGGTAATATTTAATGTTGATTACAGGTTAGGCTGTGGGAATCAGATCTAAATAGGGTAGAGATGACACCTGCTCATTTCTTTGATGATTTCCCATCAAGGGTAAGTAAAGAAACACAATTAACCACCACCATCACCAAATGGTAGATGTTTTTTTAACTCTTCATGGATTGGATTTTATGCAGGATGTGTTTGAAGCAGCTTGTGACTTTGCAAGAGAATACAGCAGCTTACTGTGGGATGACTCGAAAAAGATGCGGCTTATTGTGAAAACCGAAATCTATGCACACATGAAAGAATTTCTGAGCCATCAAAAATAGGTGATGTTGCTGCATCTGCATGGAGGAACTTTGTTTTCATAATAATTATTATCCCTTTCACTCTGTAAATCTCATCTTTCTTAAACATTGCATATTTATGTGATGAAGTCATTTTGATGTTTCAAATTTGACACCTACAGTTTCATTTTGGTGGTTGTTTGCATTGAAAACATGGATAGTATACTTTTGAGACCTATGCATCAATTGAACATATGTAGAATCAAAGAAACATTGGTTGGTTTATAGTTATGCTGTTTTGTAATACTTGAACACATGTAGAATCAAATACTTGTACTTTTAAACCAATGAATTTTATTAAATGGATTTGTTCTATCGTTTGGTCTTACCGGTCTTCTTAAGTTTAATGTTCCTTGGCTTTGATAATTCATTTGGGATATACCGATCAACATAGTGTCGGGCCTAAGACATGGTTCCAATAAAATTTTATTATCCCGCCGCATCGCGCGGATATGTTACTAGTATATATTGAATTGATTTTCACCCATCGAAATATGCGGCAATTTTGGTTGAAGAATGAAACACAGTAAAGGCAAAATCGATTATCAGAGAAACGGGTTAACAATTATATATATGAGATTTTACATGTTAGTTAAATCAAACATTTTAACAGGATCAATCTCATGATTCTTAGTAAGAGATAGGATTAAAGATACATACTTGAAGGCAAATTCATAAGATATTGATTTGCAGAAGATGAAGAAGCCATTGATTATCCTTCAATAGTCCTCTTAATTGCCCACAATGATGATGGATTAATGGTCATAAGTATACTTGATGATCTCCCAATTCCAATATTAAAAGGGTGCTGTCGTGAGTTTTGGGAGAGAGAGATTACAGATAATTTTAGGGCAACAGAGGAATAACTGAATTGATAACCACCATATTTATAGTTAATACACAGGGACCAATATTGACCATCACAATGATTGGAGGACCTGCATGTACACACTACTAAACAAAACCTGATTTTCGGCGGATTTTCCGCCTGAAATTTTCAGGCGGATTTCCGACGGAAATTAAAAAAGTCAAAATCCGTTGACTTCCGCCGAAAATCCAAAAAAAAAGATTTTTTTTTTAAAATCTCGACATATTTTCGGCGGAATATAATTAATTATTTTTTTAATTCTGGTCCGTCGGAAATCCGCCGGAAATATCTTAATTAGTTTAAAATTAATTAAGAAATAAAAAATTATTTAAAAATCCGCCGAAAATATTTTTTAAAAAAAATAAAAAAATAAATTTTAGAATCCGCCGAAAATCTAAACCTAATAAATTTAAATGAAAATTATTTTTTTAAAAATCCGCCGAAAATATTTTTGAAAAATAATAAAAAAATAAATTTTAGAATCCGCCGAAAATCTAAATCTAATAAATTTAAATAAAAATTAATTTTTTTTAAATCCGCCGAAAATATTTTTAAAAAAAAATAATAAAATAAATTTATGAATCCGCCGAAAATCCAAATCTAATAGATTTAAATGAAAATTAATTTTTTTGAAATCCGTCGAAAATCCGCCGAAAATATTTTTAAAAAAAATAAAATTTTAAAATCCGCCAAAAATATGATTAAAAAAATAATTTTAATTATATAAATATTAAAGAAAATTAATTTTTTTAGATATATTTAATGATAAATCAAACTTAATTTACTTTATTGTAGAACATATCGGCGAATACACAGTTTTCAAATTAAAATGCGTAGTATATACATTCGGTTCACAAAGCTGAAGTATACACGGGTATATATATTCGGTTCAATGGACCGTTATGGGCTTTAATGGACCATTATGGGCTTATGGAACGGTTTGGGCTTTAATGGACCGTATTGGGCATTTATGGAACGTATTGTGCTTTAATGGACCGTATTGGCCTTTAATTGATCATTTGGGCTTCAATGGACCGTTATGGGCTTAACAGACCGTTATGGGCTATAATGGGACGTATTGGGCTTTAATTGACCATTATGGGCTTATGGAACGGTTTTGGCTTTAATGGACCGTATTGGGCTGCCAAATGGATTTGACAGGGGTTTATTGGATCCAAATGGCCGTTAATGATCTACTAGGTGTTTAATCAACTCAATTGAACTTTAATGGGTTTATTTGTGGTTTAATATATTCTTTTAAGCTTTAATGGATCGTATTGTGTTATAATGGATCGTACTATGCTATAATAGATCGTATTGTGCTTCAATGGACCGTTATGGGCTTTAATGGACCATTATGGGCTTATGGAACGGTTTGGGCTTTAATGGACCGTATTGGGCCTTTGTGGATCGTATTGTGCTTTAATGGACCGTATTGGCCTTTAATTGATCATTTGGGCTTCAATGGACCGTTATGGGCTTAACAGACCGTTATGGGCTTTAATGGGACGTATTGGGCTTTAATTGACCATTATGGGCTTATGGAATGGTTTTGGCTTTAATGGACCGTATTGGGCTGTCAAATGGATCTGACAGGGGTTTATTGGATCCAAATGGTCGTTAATGAGTCCAACAGGGGTTTATTGGATCCAAATGACCGTTAATGGATCCTATTGGGGTTTCAATGATCTACTAGGTGTTTAATCAACTCAATTGAACTTTAATGGGTTTATTTGTGGTTTAATATATTCTTTTAAGCTTTAATGGATTGTATTGTGTTATAATGGATCGTACTGTGCTATAATGGATCGTATTGTGCTTCAATGGACCGTTATGGGCTTAACAGACTGTTATGGGCTTTAATGGGACGTATTGGGCTTTAATGAATCGTATTGGGCTTTAATGAATCGTATTGGGCTTATGGAACGGTTTTGGCTTTAATGGACCGTATTGGGCTGCCAAATGGATCTGACAGGGGTTTATTGGATCTAAATGGTCGTTAATGAGTCCAACAGGGGTTTATTGGATCCAAATGGCCGTTAATGGATCCTATTGGGGTTTCAGTGATCTACTAGGTGTTTAATCAACTCAATTGAACTTTAATGGGCTTTAATGGACCATTATGGGCTTATGGAACGGTTTGGGCTTTAATGGATCGTATTGGGCCTTTATGGATCGTATTGTGCTTTAATGGACCGTTATGGGCTTAATAGACCGTTATGGGATTTTGGAACGGTTTTGGCTTTAATGGACCGTATCGGGCTTTAATGGAATTTTTGGGTTTTAATGGACCATTTCGGGCTTTAATATACTATTTCGAGCTTTAATATTTATAATAATATTAATATATATTAATAATAAATAAATAAATAATATATATTAATAATAATAATAATAATATATTAATAATATTTTAATAAATAATATATAATAAAAAAATAATAATAGGATCATTCCTATTCAAAGATCTTTAGAATTTAGTTCTAAGTTCCCTGATCAAATAACAGATAGAACTCAATTACAAAGATTTCTAGGAAGTTTGAACTATGTGTTAGCTCAAATATTCTGAAATATTAGAAGTATTGAAAAATGGTCAAGTACAGAAGAACTTCCACAGAAGCTCTGCTGAGTGCAACAGAAGCTCTGCCGGGCATCTAAGAAGAAGCAAAGGAAGTTTTGATCAAGAGTGATCAAAGACCGAAGAAACTACAGAAGAACGCTACAGAAGATCAAGACCTCAGAACCTTTGTTGCCAATAACAGAGCCTCTGCAGACAACTTCAGAAAACAAGGAACCCAGTGAAGACTACTCTACAAAGGACCAGACCGCAGAACTTCTGCAACACATTACAGAGCCTCTGTTGTCCTCACTGAAGACTCAAGATACTTATAATATCTTATCACTGTTAAAGAAATATCTTGCTACTGTTCCAGGATCTGTTCATCAACTTGTATGGTAGCATGCCTTATCCAACTTCAACACGTGTCAAACTCTGAGTGGATTCAATAGGGCTTAGTACAACATAGACGTCTGCGACATTTAATGCTTGCAGTTTTCCAACTGTTCATACCATCTCTTCTTTCCTGTAGCAACAGTCTCTTGTCTAGAATAGATCTTTTATAGTAGTATAAAAGGAAGACTCATGTTGAGTTCTTCCTAAGAATCACCGTTTTTACACTTTACAAGTTTTACACAATCACTTAACACACAACACAAAACACTTACACTCAATTAGCGTCAAATCTGTACTAAGTGTTCTTGATATATTAAATACAGTGGGTCTTTGTGCTATAAATCTATTCTCTTCACTGTTTATTTGATAGTGTGTGTTCTAAATCTATCAAACATATCTGTTAGTTCTTCAAATACGCTTCCGCATCAAACATTAATTCGAACTAATAGATCTGACAATCTTGTATAAGCAAAACGGGAACCAACAATTGGTATCAGAGCAAAGCTTGATTTTCAATATCAAGTGATCCACGTTTTTACAAAGATTTTTTATAGAAATTGTCTGTTTTTAACCTGTTCTTCATTCCTTCAAACAGATTCTGTTTTACTGCCATTTTCGATTTATTTGATCTGGTAACATCATAGAAACTGTTTCTTTCGTTAAAAACTTCATTTAAAATGTCTAGAATGAAATTTTGTGGTGATGCTGATTCAATTTTTTATTCAAAACTCAGCACAAATTTTCGCCAAATAATTCCTTCTCTTGAAAAAGAACTAGATGAAAAGAACAAAAGCATTTTTATTATTTCTGATAAAATTGCTAAACTTGAAAAATCTGTTAAAAACTTAAACTGTGAAAATCTTGAACTAAAAAGGAACTTATCTTTGTCAGATAAAGAAAAGAAAAGACTTGAACTAAAATGTTTAAACTTCTCTAAACTAATTTTCAATTTTGAAAAGATTGTGGTCAATGAAAGAGGAAATTATGAAGAGAAGAAAACTGTTCTTGAAACAAAGTCGATGAAGCTTACTTATAAAATCTCAGAATTGCAGAATATCCTTGAAAAAGAAAGGAAAGAATCTGATTCTGAAAGAAAAGAATCTGAACAGTTGAAGGTTCAAAGATTTCAAGATTTAAGTCAAAAAGATGACTTTGAAAAAGAGAGAAGGATTTTTAAAACAGAAATATCCAAACTAACAAAAGGACTCTCTAATTTATCAACTGAAATCATGTTGGAGAAAAGATGCAAATCTAATCTCCAAAAGATGCTTGAGGAAAATTTAAGGAAAAATAATATTTTTGCTAAACGGATCAGGAAATTCAATTGTGAAGGATCTTTTAAGCCTAATATGTTTTCAAAACTTCAGACCTCAACATCGAAATTTTTGCATGATCATAGGTTGGACAAATTAGTTAATCAAACTTTTAAAAAGGTGAAAAAGGTTTGGATAGTGAAAGGATCTATACCTGTTCAAAATGCTCAAAAAGACAAAAAGCCTTTCATTTCTGGTATGTATGACAAATGCATAAAGGCGTTTCATACAATAGGACCATACGGTTATGGGTACCCAAAACCTCTGTAAGTATACCATAGATACTGTATATTTTGTAAATATTTTTGTTTATTTATTATTTTCTGTATGTAAATTCTTAAATCTACAATAGTTCTTGATATCACAGAACTTCTGTAAGGTCTGCTCAGAACCTCTGACAACCTTCACAGAACCTCTGATGATCTTGACCTATGTCATGTGCACAACTTATCTTATTCTGAACCAAGCATAGGTCAAGGGGGAGCAGAAGAAGACACTTGATCTACAGAGGTTGTTAGATCAAGGGGGAGCGAAAAAGGAGACCTTGCTGAATCTACAGAGATTTATAAGTTAAGGGGGAGCTAAGAATGCGACAGAAGAAATCACACTCGCCAAACTAAAAGAACAAAAGGTTGGTATCTCGTACTTTTAGGTTTTTGAAAACAGTTTTCTAGGACAAAAATTGTCAAATATGTCCTAAATATACTGTGAACAACATTTCAAAAATCAAAAGATCAAAAAGTTTCATAAAATTTGAGTTATGAGAAATTTGAGGTCATAGAGCCTCTGCTGAGCTCAACAGAGGCTCTGCCAGCAATATGCTCTATGATCGTAAATTTAACCTCTATCGATCTTTTGGAATGTCATCTCGGAAACCAATTGCACGCACATTGCTACAGAAGTCTTAAGCTACAGATTACTTTCATCCAAAGAACCTCTGTAGATCACTCAAATCTTTCAAAACACTTCTGCTGCACAAAATCTTTGAGATTTACAATTTTATAGGACACCAACTTTCAAATAAGTCCTAAATACATTGTTAAATCTGATCAAAAACTTGGATGATCAAAAATGTTTATAAATGATTAGTTATTAGAAATTTCCTGTAACAGAGCCTCTGCTGGCTCTGGCAGAGGTCCAAAAACCTCTGTAGGACTATTTCTCTACTAAAGATTTATCGATCCTCTTCTTGCGTTTTTCAAACAAATTTTCATAAGATACAATCTACAGAGATAAAAGTTTTTCAAAATCACAGAGCTTCTGTAAAGTTTTTCACTAAGGAACTTCTGTAACGGTAACTTTTTAACGGTAACTTTTCTGTGGTGAAAATTTAAACCCACGCGCTTTTCATTTAATATGGCCGCCTAAGACGTCTCGTCATCACTGACACTATTGACATGTCGAGTTTTCATTGACGTACATATAACGTCGTCCTGGAAACTTGCTCCACGCCAAATGAACTCGAGTGCGGACCTCAAATTTTATTAACTTTCTCACATTTTCACCGTTCCAAATTCTACCCGTTACCACAGTATAAAACCTAAGTTAAAATAACTTTCAAAACTTTACTATTCTCTCATCTTCTCCGGCGAACTTGCTTATTTCTTTCTGAAAACCTAGAACTTCCAAACTTACAAATGGCTTCCAGTTCCAAAGCTACTCACGTTTCACCGATGAACTCTCCACCACTCTCTCCAGTACATTCTGAGCACTCCCACAACTCACATACCGCCGCCGATACCAACAGACATGACTCCGGCGACGAGGCATCCTTTGAACCCACTACCCACCTCCAACAATTTTTCTCTAATGACCATTTCGAGCAAACCCTTCCCATTAAATCGAACAATTGTTATCTTGTTCCTTCTCCTACGGCTTTTGGTAAAAAACATGCCATCCTGCTAAACATCCTAGAGAACCACTTTCTTTACCCTCTTCTTAGCAAAACCGTTGAACAATTACCTGTACGTTACCTACATCAGTTTTGGCAATCTTGCCGTTATGACGCTGACACCGATTTGATAAGAGGCTATATCTCTAAGCCTGACCAAAGTAAGAGTCTTGAACTGATGTTCAACCGCACCATGTTCTCATTAGAATTTGGCCTTCCAACAAGAGGACTCATGGGAATCAAAAAGTATGCTCCCCAACCAACAAATGAAGAACTTGTCGACTTTCTGCACATGTTAGGGTACAACCAACAGTTGAAAAAGAGGAACGATTTCCGCAGAGCAAGACTACCCCCTCTGTGGAATACCTTATTCTCCATCCTAAATCGTTGCCTCACGGGAAAAATCGGGAGCATCGATCAAAGCTCACCTCAAATTCTCTCAATCATGTATGGTGTGTACTATGATCTACCACTAGATTATGCCACCATAATGATGCAAGAGATCATCAACACCATAGATCGAAAAATCGCCTCCCAGAAAGCCAAAGTGTCTGATCACAGCTGGTTGCCCCCTCTGCAGTTACAGCAAATCCTCAGTGTACTTTTCGAACCCCTACTCCTTATCCAAAAATGGCCAATGGACGGTCCCAAACCTAAGCAATTTCCTATGTCCAAAAACACCCCTACAGAACATGAGGACGGCTACCCGCACAGCAGGCCACTGTCAAAGGTAATGTTAGGTTATGCTAGTAATGAAGAACTAGTTAGTGAGTACACACGCGTTTACAGAACTCCTGAACCTAGTTCTGTAACACCCCCACGTATAGGAATACCCATAGGAGGTAGTATTGTAGAAAGACTAACAGAGGAAGAATGGAAGATAAAGTTGGCTAAACACAAGGCCAACCAGAAGAACTTCAGAAATATAAGGAAAGACCTTTATCCTTCAAAGAGGAAGTCTTCTGAGGGATCTAAAGAGAAGAAGAAGAAAAAGGGAAAGAAAACCAAGACCCCTACAGAGGAACCACTTGCCTCTGCTTCTGCTATTCAACAACCCCCTGCAGAACCATCTTCTCCACCCACTGAACATACCACAGAACCCTCATCTCCACCACAAACCCAAGGTCCCTCTGCCCCTCCCTCTTCCAAAAGAAAAAGAAAGTCAAAATCTACAGAGGAGGGGGCATCTAAACCGAAGAAAAGGAAATCAAAGAAGAAGAAACCTTCTTCTCCTCTGCAATCAATTACAGAAGGAATCGAAAAAGAACAACCTCAACCTTCACCTCTGCAAACCCATACAATCATAGAGGGTCTTGATTCACTTCTGCCAAGACAAGAAACTGCAGAAGAAGAGGTCCAAATAGGTAAAATTACTGAAAATAGGTTAGAGGATAGGGTAGAATCTTTTGGAGGAAAAGAAAATGAAACAAGAAAAGATGCCGAAGATGAAGAAGGCACACATCCCTCACCCCCTCCCAGTGCAACCCACACATCTAACTCCGCAGGTCTAGCTGCAGAAAGAGTTATTGAAATAGAGCAGCACAGCTCGATCCAAACCCAACCCAACCAGCCAGAAGTCACTCTTTCGACTTCTGCGCCCACAAAAACCGGGGAATCCATTCCTAGGGAGTCTCCTCAAAGAGACTCACCTTTAGTTCGTGATCAATCGCCCCAGATCACACTAGAACACCCAACAGAGGAATTTGTTTCCTCTGCCACGCACTATATAGGGCCAAAACTTCTTTCAGAGAGAAGTAGTAAGCACAAAGACGAAGAGACTCTAGACAAGACTCCAAGTCAAAAGAAGGACATTCCGATACCCACCTCTGGAGTGGATTTGGACACTGTTATTCACAGAACTTCTGTAGAGACTGAAACTCTTGTTTCTTCTCGAAGATCAGAAGGAAATCCTTCCATTCTCAACGATCAAACAAGAATGAAAGAAGGTGTCCCAGGAACAGGGACTCACTCTGGAGAAGGGGTTGTTCCTCCAGAGGTTACCCAAGAGGAACATGTTACGAAGAATGAGTTCCAAGTCTTTGTAACCTCTGTAACTCAAACATTGAATAAGTTGCAAAGCTCATTCACGACTTTTACTGATTCTACTTCAGACGCGCTTACAGGATTAAATACCAAAGTGGATACCTTATCCACAGAAGTTAAAGAAGCCCTTGCAGGAATAAAGTCACATACAGAAGCTTCTGTTGCTGCTGCAACCACCTCTGCAACCACAGCCTTCAAGACTTCGATCGCAATCTACCTTGAAACAATGAAGAAACAAGCAGCAAGGCAAGCAGCTCAAGACACCTGCAGAACAGAAGTTGCTGCTAAAAGAAGGCAGGATGATCCTGATGATGGTGCATCTGGTCATCCTGAGGGGGAGAGATCAAAAGAAACAACAGAGGCTGCTTCTGCAAAAAACTACAGAGAAAACTGCAGAACCCTCTACAACAGAAACCCCGAAGGAAACACAAGGAACTCAACAGAGGCAAAACACCTCCATCTCAGCAGAGGATACACCAACCACAGAACCTAAGGTAATCACTCTTGCATCCTCATCCACAGAACAAACTCCACCCTCACCCAAAGAACCAACACCAACCCCACAACTAATCCCGCGCAAAACTAGAGTCAAAACCATAGCTCAAAAAACCCAAAGACCAAAACGCTCTGCAGAGTTCATTCTTCGCAGAATGGAATTTGTATCTGCTTTTCAATCAGCAAAGCGTTTTGACATTCCACCTCCAAGACCCGAAGACTCCTCACCAACAGAGACCTCACAACCTGAAGTATCAAAACCTTCAGAGGCAACGACCAAAACATCAGAGCATCCAACCCCAAAACCCACAAAACCTCTAACTATCAAATCTACAGAGGTACCACCCACACAGATCCAAAACCCAACCTCTGAAACCTCAAAACCAAAAGATAAAGGCAAGGGAAAAATGACAGAAGAAGAACCAAAGAAGAAGATGCCAGTTGCAACAGAGAAGTTGATGAAATGGGCCTTTAATGCCTTCATTACTCCTAAACCCGAAGAGGAAGACTGGGCATTCAACTTGATACCTCTGTCAGAAAACCCAACCCTGGATCCCACAGCTAAGGTAACAGAAGGTAAAGTAGCAGACATCACTCGACAAATGGATAAGCTAAGGAGACAAATTCCAAGAACTACTCCAACCATTGAACAAATGGAAGAGCATGTTTACAGTTATCTCTACAGACAGCACTTCCAGAGCGATCTGCCAGCTCATGTCCGAGATCAGAAGCTAAGAGAAGAATTCGATGCCATCTTCACCTCTACAAAGTCAAAACCGGTCAATCAAGTTTACTCCATTCACAAGATAAAGAAGGTAATCTATTGTAGATACTCTAAAATGAGAACCTATCCTCATACGATGTATACAATCTGGAAAGTCAAAAGGTCTGACAGATCAGAGAATCAATTCTCTGATGCTGATATCCGAAACCTCAATCCCTATGACTTACCTGACCTTCTGCAATGGACGAAAGACAACTTCAATGACGACTTCCACCAAAGATCTTATCGAGTTCTCAGAAAGGCAATGCGTGAAAAGCTCCTAATCTACAGCATGCTCGACTTTCAACTAGCCATCGATCTAGGCGTGACTACTCTAAGCATCAGACCACCAGAGGATTTCTGCCCACCCAATGCCATACACAATTCGATCATCAAAACTCCAAGGTACGGGTTAGTATTCAAGAATCCTGCTGATCAACTTAAACTGTTTGTGACAATGGACTGTCAGAAGTACACAAACCGTACTCTGAACATGTTCAGAAAAATACTAGAGGAGAACAAAGAAACAAAGCTTATGGATGAAGAATCTGCTCTGATGATGATCAAAGAGATTGATGCTACACTAAGCTTAAGAAATCTCTGCCTCAAATTCTATGAAGAACTCAAGGAAGTAGGAAAAGACAACAGAAAGTACGACGACTTCCCAAATGCAAAAATCTGAGTCTCTTCAAAGAACCTCTGTCAACGTTTTATTTCTGTTCATTTAATGTACTCAAATGTAAATGCCTCTGGCATAATTTCCAAATGAAAGAAATAATCTTCTGAGGTATTGTTTAACCTCTGTCTATCTTAGCTTAGCCTAAAAAGTCAAAATTTATTTTTCAATACTTAGGGGGAGATTGTTAGCTCAAATATTCTGAAATATTAGAAGTATTGAAAAATGGCCAAGTACATAAGAACTTCCACAGAAGCTCTGTTGACTGCAACAGAAGCTCTGTCGGACATCTAAGAAGAAGCAAAGGAAGTTTTGATCAAGAGTGATCAAAGACCGAAGAAACTACAGAAGAACGCTACAGAAGATCAAGACCTCAGAACCTCTGTTGCCAATAACAGAGCCTCTGCAGACAACTTCAGAAAACAAGGAACCCAGTGAAGACTACTCTACAAAGGACCAGACCGCAGAACTTCTGCAACACATTACAGAGCCTATGTTGTCCTCACTGAAGACTCAAGATACTTATAATATCTTATCACTGTTAAAGAAATATCTTGCTACTGTTCCAGGATCTGTTCATCAACTTGTATGGTATCATGCCTTATCCAACTTCAACACGTGTCAAACTCTGAGTGGATTCAATAGGGCTTAGTACAACATAGACGTCTGCGACATTTAATGCTTGCAGTTTTCCAACTGTTCATACCATCTATTCTTTTCTGTAGCAACAGTCTCTTGTCTAGAATAGATCTTTTGTAGTAGTATAAAAGGAAGACTCGTGTTGAGTTCTTCCTAAGAATCACCGTTTTTACACTTTACAAGTTTTACACAATCACTTAACACACAACACAAAACACTTACACTCAATTAGCGTCAAATCTGTACTAAGTGTTCTTGATATATTAAATACAGTGGGTCTTTGTGCTATAAATCTATTCTCTTCACTGTTTATTTGATAGTGTGTGTTCTAAATCTATCAAACATATCTGTTAGTTCTTCAAATACGCTTCCGCATCAAACATTAATTCGAACTAATAGATCTGACAATCTTGTATAAGCAAAACGGGAACCAACACTATGTTTCAGCCTACATAAAAGATTTAAATAACGACACTTCTATCCTTTATGATAGACTCAAAAAGAAGAGTTCTCCTTGGACTAATAGTCATACTCAGGCCATAAGAAATATCAAAGAAAAAGTCAAAAATCTTCCTTGCTTAATGTTAGCAAACCCTTCTTGGGAAAAAATTGTGGAAACTGATGCCTCAGATATAGGATATGGGGGAATTTTAAAACAAATTGATCCTGTTTCAAAGCAAGAAATTCTTGTCAGATTTCATTCTGGAAAATGGAATGGTGCCCAGAAAAACTATGCAACCATAGCTAAAGAGCTCTTTGCAATTGTAAAATGTGTCTTGAAATTTCAAGATGACCTTTACAATAAACATTTTATTATAAAAACTGATTGTATTTCTGCTAAATATATGTTCCAAAAAGATTTCAAACATGATGTGTCAAAACAAATGTTTGCTAGATGGCAGGCCCACTTAGCCCCTTTTGATTTTATAATCTTTCATAAAAAAAGGAGCAGAAAATCATCTGCCTGATTTTCTAACTCGTGAATATCTCTTATGATTTCAGGTATGAGCTCTTCACAAAGCAGTTATTCCTCTTATAGAGGAAGAGGAAATTCATCCTCTTATAGAGGAAGAGGAAGAGGAAGAACTTCCCCAGAAGATTATGCTATCCAAATGGGTAAAAAAAACTAATAGCCTCTAACATTGTTAACACGGATGATAATCCACTAGAGAATTTTATAGGTACTTCACTTCCTTAAAACCATCCTCTTCAGAAAGAATACCTTAATTATATTAAGGAAAAAGAGAAAAAAGAAAGTCTTTCTTATGCTAATATTAGCAAAGAAGAAAACTCAGATTCTCAATTTTTAGAGTCTCAGTACAAAGAAATAATATTTCTAATTGAAGACAAAGATATTCAATGGAAGAATAACCCAGATTATATTCTGCAGAGGTATCTTAATAAGTCCTCTAGTACTTATGGTTCTTTAAAGCAAAGACAATATTATGAGGGTCTCTTAATTTCTACAAATAGTGTAGAAATCACTCATTTTTCTCCTGCCACAAAATCCGAAGTTTATAACTTCTCAAAATTTATTATAAAGAAAATTATTTCTTTTGAAGTGTAACGTCCCAAAAATTACAAGGAATTTAAAATTTATAAAAATGACATTTCATTAATTAAACTCGTTAAATAACCCAAACCGTTTCGTTTGCAACCCAAGAATAATTATTCTCTAAAAACAGTAAACAGCGGAATAAATAGTTTAAAAAATGAAAATTATAAAACGATATAATGATCAGCTCTTCACGCGCGCCAGTGTGTACCCGTCACGCCTTGGAGCTACTCGCACCTGAAACAATGATTTATTGGGAAAGGGTAAGCACGAAGCTTAGTGAATTCAACCACTATAGATAACACAGTTATTCCACATTACCCCTATAACAGATATATACACATAAACAAGCATACCAGTCTACGAACAAATCATAAACATGCATATCCACACACACCCACCTAAGAGGCACAAGTCGGTCCCACCGACCACATGATAACATCTCCGGCCCCGCCGAATCCCCGGTCCCACCGAGTCTCTACGCCACCCGCGTATAAAATCTCCGGCCCCGCCGGATCCTCGGTCCCACCGAGTTGTAATGTAACACACTCGTCACACCGAGTTCCCACAACGTTTCTTTCCACTTCCTCGGTCCCACCGAGCCCTCGGTCCCACCGAGTTGTAATGTAACACACGTTTATACTAAGCATTTAACCCAAGCACATATTACACACCACAAACAACTAGTTCACACCACAAGTACAGTAGTACATACAAACTACCATAACATGCATACAACATAGTATCAACTAGACACCCCACTATCTAGTTCCACAACACAATCACATAAAGCTACCACACACGTACTACAACAATGATAAAACAACCGTTATTAGATATAGTGAGAGAACTCACCTCGTAAGCGCGCCTAGCTCACAATTAATAATTCAAGCTCCACAATCCAAGATCACTTCCCGACACCTAGACGAACGTTAAAAATGTATCGGTATAAAACGACGATTTGGCCTATGCTACGTTCCGAACTGGATTTTGCACAAAACACAGAAAAGTTACTAGACTCGGAAAGGGAACTTTTGGCACCGGTTTCGTCCCAATCCGAGTTACGAGTAAAGAGTTACGGCTAACGCAAAACAGTGGCAGAAAAGGACGTTTTTCACATAAAATGATAACTTTATAAAACGGGTTACGCGTTCGGTTTATACGATTCGGGTTTGCAACTAGGGTTCACTCTAAAAGGGTTTCAGGTCACAAAGGCTGGGCTCAACCGCGCACCACCCACTGCCACCTCCGGCAGTGGTGGTCGCCGGCGGCGACGGCGGCAGTTTACGAAAATCCGGCGAGACAAAGATTAAAACGGACCCTTAAACTATCCCGACTTTCCTACACTCTCGCCCACCCTCGCAACTCTGACCACGCACAAACCACCCCTAGGTCTGGTGGTTCACGCCGGCGGCCACACCGCCGGCAGCCAAGGCTGTCGGCGGCGGCGGTGGTTTCGATCACGGAGTTTGACGTCGACGAGAAAGAAAGAAACGGGAATACGATGTTTACCTTTCAACAACGATGATGACGACTAAACGACCACAGTCCGAACTCCGGCCTTCTTTCTCGGTGCTCCCTCTCACGCCGGCGACGGCGCTCCGGCGGTGGTAAGGGTGGTTCTCGGCGGCGGCAGCGGTGGGGAAGGGAAAAGGGGAGAATAGGGTTTGCTTGTTGTCGTGAAAACAAATGAGAAAGATAGGGTGATCGAATGTTTGTGTGTGCAGCAAGTAGAAAACGAGACAAGGGGTGGTCGGTTCCCTTCATGGGCCGAACCCCCCCCCCCCCCCCCCCAAACAAGCCTTTCACCAAAATTCCTATTTAGCCCCTAGACTTTTAGAGTATACCCAAAATATCCAAAATAGCTTAGGATTTAACATACAGACCATTAACATACTAGATAATTCGCTTTAGGTTCTTGACACCTAACCCCGCTAAACGAATTCACAAAATAAATAAAAAGAAACATAATTAAATAAAAGGCGTACCGGGACACGGGCTTTACATGAAGAATGGGGAATATCTCCATTAACCGAAAGAGATTGGTACTCTCCTATACATAAATGTAATTTTAAATTCAATTATTGGTATTTGTTTTGAAAAGGTTCTTCTTTATGAAAACGAAAATAAGAAACATACTTGGTTTCTTAAAATGGGAAGAAATTAAGAAACATCCAGGAACAGAGGTCATATGTATCTGTTATCGTATTTATTACAAACCTATTTACACTTTAAATCCTATGTGCAAAAAGGTAGATAAAGATAAAAATGAAACGGTTTTAATAGAAACAAATTTCAACAAATCTAGCATAACTACTAGAACACCTATAAAATGGGAAGAATTTGTTTTTCCAGAAAATTGGATAGTAACTCAGGACATTTATAGAAATCCTGTAGTTCAGAGTGATTTTAAAAATATCACTCAAACAAATGAAGGAATTGTTCAAATCAATTTCAATGATAATAGAAGAAGCAATCCTCCTGGTAGCTTTCTTTCTGGATCCAGATCTATGAGATCCCATATATCTCCTCTTGACTACATAGTTGATTACAACCCGTCTAGAGCTTCTACTTCTTATATAAGAGGAGAGAATAATTCCCAAGATTCTCAAGAACCAATAGAAGAATTAAGAGTCCAAAGAAATGGTGTTGTTAATGAAAACATTCACCATGTTAGAGAAACTGACACGATGTCAGATATAAATTTTGTTTAAATGGTTGACAAAATTGATTTCTCAAAAGGCTCTCCAGCCAGACAAATCATTGCTAATGATTTTCGAACTACTATAAATTGGATTCCTTTTAAAGATTGGTATTTTGAAAGTTTTGAACAAATTGAAATATCAAATTTAGCAGATGATTTTTATAAATTTTGTGAAAAAGAAAATAAGATTTTATCCTATGTCCCTTGGTTTATAAACAATTACTTGAAATACCAGATCGATGTTTTTGAAAGAGATTTTATAATCTTTGGAAGTAATGAAACTCATACTTCTACTTATCCTCCTCAAACTGCTTGTTATACTAAAAAAAGGTATTTCTATAAACTATTCTGCTTTTTCTAAAGCCATCACTCAAAAGGTGTTAAACGTTACTATTGAACATATAAATGAGCTTTTAGAAAAACCAAACTATACAAATCTTTATCTTATTATTTTAGGAGAAGAATTTAGTTCTCTAAAAGAAGAATTCAATTCTCTTAAAAGGGATATTAAAGAGGTTTTAAAAAAACCCTTAATCCAGGAAAATGAAGAAAATACTTCAAAAGAAGTAATTTTTACTTCACCCTGCATGCAACCTCCTCCTAAAATAAAAAATTTTAAATTAAAAACATCTGTCTCAGACCTCCAGGATCTTATAGAAAAAAGGTTTAAAGATCTTTCTATTTCAAAATCCTCGATGTCTACTTTAAATAATGATTTAAAGCAAAAAATTGTTGAAGATTCAGATAATGATTCTGAAAAAGATTTTATAAATAAAATGAAATGGGCTGATAGACCTACCTCAAATAAATATTATTATCATCGTCCTACTCCTATAGATGTTCTTCATGAAGAACAAGAGTATACTTTTACAAATAGTTATAATGGTAAGTGTATTTATGAGTGGAATCTAGATGGTTTTACTAATAAACATATTTACAATATGGCTCATAGAATGATGATGTATTGTACTGTTTGTAAAACCACAGGTAATACAGATAAAAACATTGCCAAAATTCTTATAGCAGGTTTTACTGGTCAGCTAAAAGGTTGGTGGGACAATTATATTACCCCAGACCAAAATGAGGAAATTTATAGTTCTAAGAAAACAGAATCTAATACTATTACTATGGTTGAAAATGTTGTTTATCCTCTAATCGTGACTCTTATTGAGCATTTTACTGGAAGGTTTTCAAATAATGATGAAAATATAAGAACTCTTCTTATGAATCTCAGATGCAAATCTTTAACTCAATTTCATTGGTATAAAGATACTTTTCTTTCTCGAATTTTTGAGCTAGCAGATTGTAAAGCCCGTGTCTCGGAAGACATTTTATTTAAATATTTTAAGTTAATTTAATTACGTTATTATCTTCTCTTAACGAATATACTTAACGAGGTTAAGCGTCAAGGACCTAAAACATTTTATTTCGTGGGGATGATTGGTCATTGGTTAAATCCTAAGTTTCGTTGGGGAAAAACCTTAGTTGTAATCATTTTTGTCAATAAGGGGCTAAAGTATAAAATCTTAAATTAATGGGGTTTAATAATAAAATGTTTTTAAAACCTAGGGACCAAACTTGTATTGTTGTAAGGGTATTAGCATGGGGTCGGCCCATGTGAGGGAACCGACCCCTCATCCTTTCGTTTTTGGTTTCCCGTCGCACACCAACAACAATCAACCCCAAAACTTAGAAACCAAACCCTAATCCCTTTGTGGTGTTCGGCCGTGGAGAGAGAGAGAGAGAGAGAGAGAGAAAACGAGGAGTGAGAGAGGAGGAGAGAAACCAAGAGAGATAGAGCGGCGAGAAGAGAGAGAGAGGGAGTTCGCCGGAAAGTGTGGAGGTCGCCGCCGTCGTTGTCGTGTCCGCCGGAGAAGAAGAGTGAAGGTGTCGGGTTCGTCGTTGTGTCGTCATCGAGGTAAGGTTTCACTCGACGTTTCTTTTCTTTTCGTTTTCGTCACCGGAGGACCACCGCCGGCCGCCGCTGCCGCTGCCGCGCCGCCACTGTGGTGGCTGGGTGTCGGGTGGCGGTGATGGTGTGAGTCGTTGGTGCACGCGGTAGGGTGATCGAGAGGGTAGTGGTCTCGCGGTGGTTTGCGGGTTGTTTTATTTCCTCGTCGATGAACCGCCGCCGGCCGCCGTCGACGACCACCACTGCCGGAGGGCAGAGGGTAGTGCGTGGCCATGTCTTATTAATAATCACCGTATAATCCGTTAAGCCTTGACTTAATCGTTTAAGCCGTTTCGTTAAAACCGTCGTTTTTATAATCATCAATTCATGTGGAAAATGGTGCAGCCACTGTTTTTACGACGGCTATAACTTTTCCGTCGTAACCCCGTTTGAGCCGAAACTGGCGCCCACGGTTCAAGTTCAGGGTCGGGCACGTTTTCCATGTTTTAGAGGAAAACTGGTTCGGTCTCTAGCTGGGCGAAAAAGTGGTCGCAAGTTCGGTGTTTCGTCATTTTATGCGTAAAATTCTGGAATCTGCCACTGTTTTGTGTAAACCATAACTTTCTGCTCGTAACTCGGTTTGGGGTGAAACCGGTGTCAAAAGTTCCCTTTTTGAGTCTAGAAACTTTTCTGTGTTTTGTGCAAAACCCAGTTCGGGACGTAGCATGGGTCGATTTGTCGTTTTATACTGAAAGGTGCTGAATTTCGCTGTTCCGGAATCTGTTTTTGTAAAATCCGTAGTAAATTGTAGAAAAATCGTTAGGAGGCGTATAATATGTCCTTGGAACCCTAACTCAGAGTACTTTCTGGTCATGAAATAATATTGGGAATTTTCTGGGTTTAAAGGGGTCGAAACAGGTCCCGAACAGACCTGTTTAGTGAGAACGGAAAATAGTTTTAGTGACGGTTTAAGCGTGTGTCGTGTCATAGAGTCCGGGTCTTGTATTGACACGTTTTAACATGCATTTAGGTGCTGGGAAGTGACCGTAATTGTGAAGCTTGAATTGTGTTATTAAGCTGGGCGCGCATTCGAGGTGAGTTCTCTCACTGTGTAGTTAGGGGTTGTATGCATGTCATAATAGTTTGTATGTACTACTGTCTTTGTGGTGTGAACTAGTTGTTTGTGGTGTGTAATATTTGATTGGTTTGAATGCTTGGTATAAATGTGTTACATTACAATTCGGTGGGACCGAGGCCTCGATGGTACTGAGGTGTTGGTTACATTACAATTCGGTGGGACCGAGGCCTCGATGGTACTGAGGTGTTGGATACATTACAATTCGGTGGGACCGAGGCCTCGATGGTACTGAGGTGTTGGATACATTACAATTCGGTGGGACCGAGGCCTCGATGGTACTGAGGTGTTGGATACATAATTACTTGTAGGCGTTTACTCGTTTTATGTAACTGTGATGTTGTTGCTTATGTGCGGATAGGGGTGATGTGTATATAATTCCTATCTGCGCATGTGTTGGATTTCACTAAGCTTCGTGCTTACCCTTTCCCAATAAACTGTGGTTTCAGGTCCGAGCAGCTTCAAGGCGTGACGAGTACACACTGGCGCGCGAGGAGAGCTGGTTGCTTTATGATTTTTAAACGTTTATTCCGCTGGTTTTATTTTATAAAGATATTAATTATGTGTTTGCAAACGAAACGTTGGGATCATTTAATGAGTTGTTATCAATGAATTGTTAATTTAAAAATTTAAATTTGCTTGTAATTTTCGGGACGTTACAACTTGGTATCAGAGCATGGCTTGAGTGAATCAAACGCATTTCGGTGTGTTTGATCTCAAGTTTGCGGCTATAAAAATTTTCTTTAAAGTTTTTTGGGAAATAAAAAGAAGGAAAAATCCGTTTGAGAAACGGTGATCGGAGGCGCAGTGTGTACAGTCAGCCGGAGCCAAAGGGGAAAGGTACAGTACTTAGTGTTTTATTGCTTTCTAGATCATAGAGTATGCATGCTAGATTGCCTGTTGTGGACACTATGCTGTATGTTGAGCTACTTGCTATTAGGAATTTATGCTAATTATGATAGGTTACTAAGTGGATGCCCTCTAGGTTGTATGCAGTAAGAGATTTATAGCCTTAGAATATTCGATTTAGTTATATTGCGCAACTCTTGTTTGAGTCCAACCGTTCTAGGATAGAGTCTTGTATTCGACTGTCTATTTGTTTCGCACTGCATATAATCGGGTATTCACGAGGTCACCCGTTATAATTAGTAGGGATTCAGTAGTAGCAAGGGTGGTGGGATAAGAGGAAGTTCCTAGAGAGCTGGGAAGGGTGTTTATGTATGAGTACGTGTGCTAGATTGCTTTCTAGAACATAGGAGTATGTATGCTAAATTGCTTGGTGCTTGTTACACTGTAATGCATGTCTGCTGCTTGCTATTAGGGATTTGGCAGTAGCAAGGGTAGTGGTTTGGATGGAATTCCTAGGGAACTAGGAAGAGTGTGTACATATGCCGGTACGGGCATATGTGTATAGTTTCGGTGAGAAACTACTTGGACCCCTTGGGATGGAACTCGGAACGGGCGATGATAGGTGTGGATGGTAGTAGTAGAGCTCCTACTACCGGAAGCACAGGATCAATGCTCGAGTCGGGGAAGTCACGAGGAATCCAAGGAGTTGAGCGTGAGTGTTGTTAGTATGAGTTATTATGTGCTAATAACGCGTTGTATTGTCTACCCAGAATAGCCATCACAAGGAGGAACAACTATAGTAAACCTACTAGTACAGGTGTGTACTCGAAGTGTTTTGAGGTGATGATCGTTGGGGGTAGTGATGAAGGTCCTAAACTAGTAGTCGTTGGAATAGAAAGACGATTCTAATAGTAGTCACTTGGAGTGACGATAAGGATGATATTTGTTGTAAGCAGATCATTTCGGGCCAAGATGGAAGATTGTGCTAGAGTCATAGGCTCATAGAGCCGACTTTGATTTGAGGAAAACCCGTAAGATGATTTGATGTGATTTCCCAACTTGCCTTAAGAGGTTTAAATGTCTGGATGATAATAGTAGACCGGAGAGTTTCGGAGTAGTAGGGGTCGAGACGTTGAATGCCGAATGAGTCATGCACGAAGTTATTTTTAAAATAAGATTGCATTAACAAATTCTTGTGTTTCAAATCTTTGTATGGACGGTGTTTAGGAATTTTGGGAACTGCTCAGCACACGCACAAGATTTTGAAATATGGTTTTGAAAGTGTATGAAATCGTTTTTTCACGGGAATGCAAACTTTGTTAGAATTTGTCTCATTTTCGTTATTTTTCCAACGGTTCTTTCGGGTACGATGTTATCCGTGTTTTGTGGTGGTTAAGATGTTGGGTAAGTGACTACGGATTGAGACTCTAACATTGGAACTCCTCCACATGTGTTAGAGTTGAGGCGGAAAAGTTACATTCCACGATGTCTGTATAAAGGCTATTTTGGTGATTTGTTTAAAATGAGTTGGGAATTCTAGTGTCGCTTAACTTTTTGTTCGAGAGGTTGTATTACTAAGTGTTTTATTGCAAATAGTTCGATGTGTGGATTGATTCATGCGTGACATAAGTGAGGCATGGAGGAATTTTGGTAACTTTTCATACGGAGTTGTTTAGTGCGCTTGTTAGTCAGCTAAAGGTTTTATTGACATTTTTATGAAAATGCGATTTATCGACTTAGGGGTATGCATACTGGGGTAACCTTTGTTCTCGACATTTTGATAAACGAGTCGTGCATGAAAATGTTTTAGTTCCTTTTTGTCGAAATGAAAGACCATTTGATCCAATGAGTGTTTTAATGTTGTGAATATCGTGCATTCGATTGCAATGTGTTATATTTTGGAAATATAAATGCGTAGATTTTGACATTCGGTTAATTTAGAATTATCGATCATATTTTTTTTTTGGGAAATTAAAAACCTTTGCTTTGGAGGAAACGAGTATTTTGAGCATTTTCGATAAATACATTTTTAAACTATAATGTTTTGACGTTATATGTCCCAAGTACGAAACTTGAGGAAGTGTTACAAGCTTGCATGCCTGCCCCCAGTTTGAGATTTTATGAGGTTTTAGTCGATATTTCCAATTATTAGAGGCGGACTGGTTTCTGTCTTCAAGTTTGCAACTTACGCGAGACAGTCGTGTTTTAACAAAAATATATTTGTAAACCGTGTCATCGTTTTGTGTGACTAGCTGACGCGTGAAAATTTGTGGCAAACCCTGTGCCACGTCATTTTATGATTAAAAAGAAGAATTTTTGAATCAAATGTCGTGAAACTTATTCTGAATTATGTGCACGCCTTTGTCGGACCCTGTTTAAGGTCAGGCGGTTACTTTAAGTGCATGCCATGAGTCAATCCATACTGGAATCGAGGCGGTTCATTTTTATTTATTACGCTTTGCTTTTGTGTGAGTAAACTGAACTGCAATGGAACGATTTTCGACATGATTTTCTTATGTGGGACGAGCGTGTCCATTTTTGTGTAACTACCGACTTGGTAATAGTAGTTTTATTGCTTACGATCTTTTTGAGATGAAAATCCTGGTGTTGAAAATATTTTGTAAATAATTTTGTAAACCATTTGGGGAAATGTGCTTTTAAGTGTCATGTATCATTTCGAGAATTTCTAGGGTGTGAGTCCTTTTGGAAAACTCTTGTGTTTAACCCGTATTGAGTCTGAGACTAAGGTTGATTTCAGAGTATTGCTTGCTTAAACTTTGTTTAAACGCATTTTCCGACCTATGGGTCTAGCAAGCGTGGAGCATTTTGCTCGGTTTTGACTTGGAGTTAGTCATGGGCCAATTGCCCGGTTTTAATGGCTCGTTGTGGAGTCTAGTTGATGAGTTGTTTTTGTCGCACCGTTTGGCATTCTTTGCACGTTGAGTGTTTACATGTTTGGGTGAGTGAGTCAATCCGGAATAGGCATGTTGTTGGTAGGCTGTTTGCTTTGGATCCTTAGACACGTTAGTCAGTCGTTGGTAATGATCGGTTGGGTATCTCGGGGTGGGACCCCGGTATTCATGTGTTTTAACCTAGACTTTCCAGTAGGTACTAGGAGGATATAGTTGTGGGCACTTACCTGGGAGGTAGTTCCGGTGTGCTGGGTCTTGAGGCGTTACCTGGGAGGTAGACGTCAGGGTGTATCCTCGGTTCAGATAAATTAGCTTTGTAGAGCGAGTGTGGAGGATAAGTAGACGGTGGAAGGTTGAGTATTCCACGCGTGTTGGTATTATAGGCCGAATGGTATCGATTAAGGGAATGATGCCCTTTGTATTAAAGAGAATAAATGCGTAGAACCTTTTGAGGTAAGTGGTATATTTAGGTGTAGACTTTTGGGCTTGAGGCCAAACACCTTTGGTGTAATCGGAGGATTGTAGCTGATTTTAAGATAATCATGGTGATGGTAGTAGTAACCCTGAAATGATCACTTGTGATGAATGGTTATGGTAGAATGACTTACGTGTGTGTTAGTTGATTTGGTTGTGGGGGATATCTATTTGAGTTAGTGTCTAGGATAATACCACGCTTATGGGATTTATTGTAATCGGTTGGACCGATGTTCGGCAGGGGGTCGATGTTTTGTTAATATAATTTATTGAAAATCTTTGGAGTCTATTAGAATTCGTGGAAGTTAATCAACAGTTAGGGGTAGGAATGATCGTAGTCGAGTATCCTGTAGGGTATACTGTGAGCAGCTTTAGAATGGTTAGAGCTTGAAGTTTGACTCGGGATACATAGAATGTCTAAGGTTGGGGAACAACCGAAGTCGCTTGGCTAAGAACGATTCCCGTTGTTGGAGTGTTCTGGAAGGAGTTTTGTTGGTAAGCAAAGTATTAGAGAAATTTTTGACGGGGTGAGAAATTTAGGTTTCAGTTAGTGGAAGTCCAGTGGCAACACCGAAGGGGTTCCAAGTGGACTTGGAAACCCGAGGCTGAGATGCGGGAGAATTATCTAGAGCTATTCACGGGCATAGACTTCGAGGACGAAGTCTAATTCAAGTGGGGGAGAGTTGTAAAGCCCGTGTCCCGGAAGACATTTTATTTAAATATTTTAAGTTAATTTAATTACGTTATTATCTTCTCTTAACGAATATACTTAACGAGGTTAAGCGTCAAGGACCTAAAACGTTTTATTTCGTGGGGATGATTGGTCATTGGTTAAATCCTAAGTTTCGTTGGGGAAAAACCTTAGTTGTAATCATTTTTGTCAATAAGGGGCTAAAGTATAAAATCTTAAATTAATGGGGTTTAATAATAAAATGTTTTTAAAACCTAGGGACCAAACTTGTATTGTTGTAAGGGTATTAGCATGGGGTCGGCCCATGTGAGGGAACCGACCCCTCATCCTTTCGTTTTTGGTTTCCCGTCGCACACCAACAACAATCAACCCCAAAACTTAGAAACCAAACCCTAATCCCTTTGTGGTGTTCGGCCGTGGAGAGAGAGAGAGAGAAAACGAGGAGTGAGAGAGGAGGAGAGAAACCAAGAGAGATAGAGCGGCGAGAAGAGAGAGAGAGGGAGTTCGCCGGAAAGTGTGGAGGTCGCCGCCGTCGTTGTCGTGTCCGCCGGAGAAGAAGAGTGAAGGTGTCGGGTTCGTCGTTGTGTCGTCATCGAGGTAAAAATTCACTCGACGTTTCTTTTCTTTTCGTTTTCGTCACCGGAGGACCACCGCCGGCCGCCGCTGCCGCTGCCGCGCCGCCACTGTGGTGGCTGGGTGTCGGGTGGCGGTGATGGTGTGAGTCGTTGGTGCACGCGGTAGGGTGATCGAGAGGGTAGTGGTCTCGCGGTGGTTTGCGGGTTGTTTTATTTCCTCGTCGATGAACCGCCGCCGGCCGCCGTCGACGACCACCACTGCCGGAGGGCAGAGGGTAGTGCGTGGCCATGTCTTATTAATAATCACCGTAGAATCCGTTAAGCCTTGACTTAATCGTTTAAGCCGTTTCGTTAAAACCGTCGTTTTTATAATCATCAATTCATGTGGAAAATGGTGCAGCCACTGTTTTTACGACGGCTATAACTTTTCCGTCGTAACCCCGTTTGAGCCGAAACTGGCGCCCACGGTTCAAGTTCAGGGTCGGGCACGTTTTCCGTGTTTTAGCGGAAAATTGGTTCGGTCTCTAGCTGGGCGAAAAAGTGGTCGCAAGTTCGGTGTTTCGTCATTTTATGCGTAAAATTCTGGAATCTGCCACTGTTTTGTGTAAACCATAACTTTCTGCTCGTAACTCGGTTTGGGGTGAAACCGGTGTCAAAAGTTCCCTTTTTGAGTCTAGAAACTTTTCTATGTTTTGTGCAAAACCCAGTTCGGGACGTAGCATGGGTCGATTTGTCGTTTTATACTGAAAGGTGCTGAATTTCGTTGTTCCGGAATCTGTTTTTGTAAAATCCGTAGTAAATTGTAGAAAAATCGTTAGGAGGCGTATAATATGTCCTTGGAACCCTAACTCAGAGTAATTTCTGGTCATGAAATAATATTGGGAATTTTCTGGGTTTAAAGGGGTCGAAACAGGTCCCGAACAGACCTGTTTAGTGAGAACGGAAAATAGTTTTAGTGACGGTTTAAGCGTGTGTCGTGTCATAGAGTCCGGGTCTTGTATTGACACGTTTTAACATGCATTTAGGTGCTGGGAAGTGACCGTAATTGTGAAGCTTGAATTGTGTTATTAAGCTGGGCGCGCATTCGAGGTGAGTTCTCTCACTGTGTAGTTAGGGGTTGTATGCATGTCATAATAGTTTGTATGTACTACTGTCTTTGTGGTGTGTAATATTTGATTGGTTTGAATGCTTGGTATAAATGTGTTACATTACAATTCGGTGGGACCGAGGCCTCGATGGTACTGAGGTGTTGGTTACATTACAATTCGGTGGGACCGAGGCCTCGATGGTACTGAGGTGTTGGATACATTACAATTCGGTGGGACCGAGGCCTCGATGGTACTGAGGTGTTGGATACATTACAATTCGGTAGGACCGAGGCCTCGATGGTACTGAGGTGTTGGATACATAATTACTTGTAGGCGTTTACTCGTTTTATGTAACTGTGATGTTGTTGCTTATGTGCGGATAGGGGTGATGTGTATATAATTCCTATCTGCGCATGTGTTGGATTTCACTAAGCTTCGTGCTTACCCTTTCCCAATAAACTGTGGTTTCAGGTCCGAGCGGCTTCAAGGCGTGACGAGTACACACTGGCGCGCGAGGAGAGCTGGTTGCTTTATGATTTTTAAACGTTTATTCCGCTGGTTTTATTTTATAGAGATATTAATTATGTGTTTGCAAACGAAACGTTGGGATCATTTAATGAGTTGTTATCAATGAATTGTTAATTTAAAAATTTAAATTTGCTTGTAATTTTCGGGACGTTACACAGATTGTAATAATATCTTTTGGAAAGCAAAATTTATAGACGGCTTGCCAAGTCTTTTTGCTGAAAAAGTTAAAACAACTATTAGAAATGAAAATCTAGTCATAAAATGTGATGCTTTTACTTATGGTATGCTTATAAATATTTGTATTAAAGAAGGTTTATCTCTTTGTAATGAGCTTGCTTTAAAAAAGCAAATGAAAACCCAACAGTCTCTTGAAAAAAGACAATTAGATGATTTTGTGATCAATTTGGCATGAATATGCCTCGTAAAGAAAAGAAAAGATTTCCTTTTAAAAAGTCTCAAAGTGATTTTAAAAGAAATAATAGTTTTAAAAGAAAAAATCATTTTAAAAGAGATATTAAACATATCCATAAAAAAGGTTTTAAAACCTCTTTTAAAAAGAAAGACTTAAGTTCCATAACTTGTCATAAGTGTGGAAAAACATGTCATTATGCTTCAAATTGTTGGACTCGGAAAAAGATTAATAATCTTGATATTGATAAAAAGACAAAAGATTCTTTATCAAAAATCTTTTTGCTTTCTGATTATGATTCAGACAATGAAGATTTAAATTCAAATAATGATTTTTATGATTACTCTTCTGATGATTTATCAGATGATGAATCAGATCTTTCTTCTCCTGATTGTAAGGCTTGTTCGTCTGGTCTTTCTTGTAAAAAAGAAAATCCTCAAATTGATAAGATAAATAAGCTTTCAAATCCAAATGAAAATGATGATTTTTATCAACTTGCTTCTCAATTTCAAGACATTAATATAAATGTTTTGTCAAATGACAATGTTTTAAAACTTTTAAAACAAATCAAATATCCTATTCTAAGAGCTAAAATTCTTGATAATTTAGAAGAACCTCTTCCTGAGCCTTCTTCTTATTATTTCAAGGATAGTCAAGATTACTCCATGAAAGAAGTTAATAGACTTCTTGTAAAGCCCGTATCCCGGTATGTAATTTCTTTTATTAATTCTTTTCTTGTAAGTTTGATTTTTTGTGGTTTCTGTTATCGAGGTTAGTCGAGTTGGGTCGAATCGTTAAAGTGTCGGAATCTTTGGTTAGTTGCGAGAGAGTTATAAGTGGAGGGGCTAATTGTGTCAAAGGCCCAAAAACCCCTCATGGGTTCGGCCCATGCAGGAAATTGTTGAGTCCATAAGGTTGTTGAGGGGTGAGTGACGTGAAGGGCAAACAAAGAAACAAAACAATAGAACCCTACGGCTGTGAATTGGTTTTGGTGTGGTCGTCGGCCGTGAGAAAGGAACGAGAAGAGAGAGAGGTAGAGAAGAACCGAGAGGAGGAGAGTTAGGGAGCGAGATCGGCCGGGAGCACCACCATCCCGCTGTTGTTGCAGCCGCCGTTTGCCGCCCTAAGCCACCAGCACCTCCGCTGGTCTCGCCGGCGAAGAGAGAGGGAGCAGTGAGGAGCGTGAGGAAAGTCGCAAGTGATCGTTCTTCGTCGTAGGTGCTGGGAAGTGACCGTAATTGTGAAGCTTGAATTGTATTGTTAAGCTAGGCGCGCATTCGAGGTGAGTTCTCTCACTATAACTAATGTCGGTTATTTTTACATTACGTTGTGTATGTATGTGGTAGTTCTATTTGCTTTTGATGCGGGGTTAAATAGTGGGGTGTCTAGTCGGACCTTTATTGTTGTGACTACGCGGGTGGCGTAGGAGTTCGGCGGGGCCGAGGGTCACATACGCGGGTGGCGTAGTAATTCGGTGGGACCGAAGGTTGTATACGCGGGTGGCGTAGTAATTCGGTGGGACCGAAGGTTGTATACGCGGGTGGCGTATGAACCCGGGGGTGCCGGGTTGCGTTTGAACGATTGTCGTGTGGTCGGTGGGACCAACGTATGCCTATTAGGTGGGGTGGTGTGGATATACATGTTTATGATTTTGTTCGTAGACTTGTATGCTGTTTATGTGCAATTATCTGTTTATGGTGGTGTGGAAATAACTGTGTTATTTATGGTGTTTGAATTCACTAAGCTTCGTGCTTACCCTTTCCCAACAAACTGTGGTTTCAGGTGCGGGCGGCTCCAAGGCGTGACGAGTACACACTGGCGCGCGAGGAGAGCTGGTTGCTTTCTGGTTTTAATAAATAAACGTTTATTCCGCTGGTTTTATTTTATAAAGATATTAATTATGAGTTTGCAAACGAAACGTTGGGATCATTTAATGAGTTGTTATAAATGAAATGTTTATTTTAAAATTTTAAATTTGCTTGAAATTTTTGGGACGTTACAACTTGGTATCAGAGCACAGCTTGAGTGAATCAAACGCACCTCGGTGTGTTTGGTCTCAAGTTGCGGCTGGGAAATTTTCAAATTATTTATTGAACTTTTTTGAAATAAAAGGAAAAAGGGAAAAACCCGTTCGAGGAACGGTGATCGAAGGCGCAGTGTGTACAGTCAGCCGGAGCCCAAGGGGGAAAGGTACAGTACTTAGTGTATTATTGCTTTCTAGATCATAGAATATGCATGCTAGATTGCCTGTTGTGGACACTATGTTGTATGTGGTACTACTTGCTATTAGGAATCCATGCTAATTATGATAGGTTACTAAGTGGATGCCCTCTAGGTTGTATGCAGTAAGAGATTTATAGACTTAGGATATTAGATTTAGTTCTATTGCGCAACTCTTGTTTGAGTCCAACCGTTCTAGGATAGAGTCTTGTATCCGAACGTCTATTTATTTCGCACTGCATATAATCGGGTATTTGCGAGGCCACTCGTTATGATTAGTAGGGATTCGGTAGTAGCAAGGGTAGTGGGAGGAGATGAAATTCCTAGAGAGCTAGGAAGGGTGTTTACGTATGAGTATGGGTGCTAGATTGCTTTCTAGAACATAGGAGTATGCATGTCAGATTGTTGGGTGCTTATTACACTGTATTGCATGTTTGTTGCTTGCTAAACAGAGTTTATGCTAGCCTCGATAGGTTGTTGAGTGAATGCACTATAGGCCGTATGCGGTAGGAACCGAATAGCCTTAGAATGTCGGATTTAGTCCTATTGCGCAGCTCTTGTTTGAGTCCAACCGTTGTAGGATAGAATCTTATATTCAAAAGTCTATCTGGTTTTACACTGTATGCGACTGTGCATTCGCGAAGCGACTCGTCAGGACTAGGGGGAACTTCGTCATAGCAAGGGTAGTGGAATAGGGTGAAATTCCTAGGGAGCTAGGAAGAGTGGGTGTATATATATATATGCTGGTGCGGGCATATGGTTTATTATATATATAATTGTTGTTGTATGATCGGGGTGACCGATGGTTTATTATGTATACAATTGTGGTTGTCTGATCGGGGAGACCGATGGTTTTATATATACAGTAGTTGTATGAGTTTGCCTGTTTAGGATATGTTCTTGAACTGGCATGTGTGGATTAATTGTATTATGTGTATAGTTTCGGCGAGAAACTACTTGGACCCTTGGGATGGGACTCGGAATGAGTGATGATAGGTGTGGATGGTAGTAGTAGAGCTCCTACTACCGGAAGCACAGGATCAATGCTCGAGTCGGGGAAAGTCACGAGGAATCCGAGGAGTTGAGCGTGAGTGTTGTTAGTGTGAGTTATTATGTGCTATTAACGCGTTGTGTTATCTACCCAGAATGGCCATCATTAGGAGAAACAACCATATTAAATCTATTAGTACAGGTGTGTACTTGATTTGCTTAGATGAAATGATCGTTGAGGGTAGTGGCGAAGGATCTAATCCAGTAGTCGTTAGAATAGAAGGACGATTCTAGTATTAGTCACTTGGAGTGACGATAAGGACGATGTTTGTTTCGGGCCAAGATGGATGATTGTGCTAGAATCATAGGCTTATAGAGCCGACTTTGATTTGAGGAAAAATCGCAGGGATTATTTGGCGTAATTTCCCAACTTGCCTAAGAGGTTTAAATGTCCGGATGACGTTAGTGGATCGGAGAGATTTGGAGGAGTAAGAGTCGAGGCGTAGAATGCTGACTGAGTCATGCACAAAGTTTGATTTTGAAATAGATTGCATTAACAAATTCTTGTGTTTCAAATCATTTTTATGGATGGTGTTTTGAAATTTTGGGAAGTGTTTAGCACACGCACAAGATTTTGAAATATGGTTTTGAAAATGTATGAAATCGTTTTATTACGGGGTTGCAAACTGTGTTAGAACTTGTCTCATTTCTTTATTTTTTTCAACGGTTCTTACGGGTAAGATGATATCCGTGTTTTGTGGTGTTTAAAATGTTGGGCAAGTGGCTACGGCTTGTGACTTTAACATTGGAACTCCTCCACATATGTTAGAGTTGAGGCGGAAAGTTACATTCCATGATGTCTGTATAAAGCTATTTGAGTGAGTTGGTTAAGATAAGTTCTGTTTTACGGCATGTTGAGTCGTGTGGGTTTAATTTCTCGTGGTGCGTATCTTATTTGTTTATGTGACCATTTGGGGAAATCTTGGAAATCAATTTAAAGGACCCCACCTTTCGAGATTTTATGAGGTTTTAGTCGATATTTTCAAATGGTGGAAACGGATTGGTTTTTATCTTAAGTTTGAAACTTACACGAGACAGTTGTGTTTTAACAAAAATATATTTGTAAACCGTTTTATCGTTTGTATGACTAGCCGACGTGCGTAAGATTTGTTAGTGAACCCTGTGCCACGACATTTTATGTTGAAAAAGAGGAATTTTGGGGTCAAACGTCGTGGGACTGATTTTGAAACTATGTACACGCTTTTGTCGCACCCGGTGTAAGGTCGAGCGGTTACTTTAAATACATGTCATGAGTCAATTCATACTAGAACCGTGACGGTTCATTTTCAAAGAAATTAATTATTTCGCTTACGTTTTGTGAGTAAATTAAGCTGCAATGAGATGATTTTCAACATGATTTTCATATGTGGGACGAGCGTGTCCATTTTTGCGTAATTACCGACCTGGTAATAGTAGTTTTATTGCTTACGGTCTTTTTGAAATGAAAAATCTTGACGTTGAGAATATTTTGTAAATGATTTTGTAAACCATTTGGGAAGTGCGTTTATAAGTGTTATGTGTCATTTTAAGAATTTTAAGGGTGTGAGTCCTTTTGGAAAACGCTTTTGTTTAACTCGTGTCGAGTTTGGGACTAATGTTATTTAAGAGTATTGCTTGCTTAAACTTTATTTAAACGTGTTTTTTTGACCGACTTATGGGTCTAGCAAGCGTGGAGCATTTTGCTCGGTTTTGACTTGGAATTAGTCATGGGCTAATTGCCCGGTTTTAATGACTCAAGGTGGAGTCTTGTTGATGAATTGTTTTGTCGCACTGTTTGGCATTCATTGCACGTCGAGTATTTACACGTTTGGGTGAGGGAGACAATCCGGAATAGGCACTTGTGGGTAGGCTGTTTTGCTCTGGATCCTTAGGCACGTTAGTCAGTCGCTGGTAGTGGTCGGTTGGGTATCTCGGGGTGAGGCCCCGGTGTTCAGGTGTTATAGCCTAGGCTTTCTAGTAGGTGCTAGGAGGATATAGTTGTGGGCACTTACCTGAGAGGTAATTCCGATGTGCGGGGCCCTGAGGCGTTACCTGAGAGGTAGGCGTCAGGGTGTATCCTCGGTTCAGATAAATTAGCTTTGTAGAGCGTGTGTGGGGGATACGTCGACGGTAGGAGGTTGGGTATTCCACGCGTGTTGGTAATGTAGGCCGGGTAGTATCGGTTAAGGGAATGACCTACGTGTGTGTTAGTTGACTTGATTGTAGGGGATATCTATTTGTGTTAGTGTCTAGGATAATACCACGCTTATGTGATTTATTGTAATTGGTTGGACCGATGTTCGGCGGGTGGCCGATGTTTGTTATGGTAATCGGTTGGACCGATGTTCAGCGGGTGGCCGATGTTTGTTATGGTAATCGGTTGGACCGATGTTCGGCGGGTGGCCGATGTTTGTTATGGTAATCGGTTGGACCGATGTTCGGCGGGTGGCCGATGTTTGTTATTGGAATTGGTTGGACCGATGTTCGGCGGGTGGCCGATGTTGGTTATGGTAATCGGTTGGACCGATGTTCGGCGGGTGGCCGATGTTTGTTATGGTAATCGGTTGGACCGATGTTCGGCGGGTGGCCGATGTTTGTTATGGTAATCGGTTGGACCGATGTTCGGCGGGTGGCCGATGTTTGTTATTGGAATCGGTTGGACCGATGTTCGGCGGGTGGCCGATGTTTGTTATTGGAATCGGTTGGACCGATGTTCGGCGGGTGGCCGATGTTTGTTATTGTAATCGGTTGGACCGATGTTCGGCGGGTGGCCGATGTTTGTTATTGTAATCGGTTGGACCGATGTTCGGCAGGGGGTCGATGTTTTGTTAACATAATTTATCGAAAATTTTTGGAGTCTATTAGGATTCGTGGAAGTTAATCGACAGTTAAGGGTAGGAATGATCGTAGTCGAGTATCCTGTAGGGTATACTGTGAGCAGCTTTAGAATGGTTAGAGCTTGAGATTGGACTCGGGATGTATGGAATATCTAAGGTTGGGGGGGACAACCGAAGTCGCTTGGCTGGGAATGGTTCCAATTTTTGGGGTGTTCTGCCGATCATGAACCCAGAGTCCTTAAAGGAGTTTTGTGGTAAGGAAAAGTATTCGAGAAATGTTTAGGCGGTGTGAGAAATGTAGATTCCAGTTGGTGAAAGTCCAGTGGCAACACCGAAAGGGGTCCGAGTGGACTTGGGAACCCGAGAATGATATGCGAGAGCGCTATCCAGAGATGTTTTCGGGCGTAGACTTCGAGGACGAAGTCTAATTCAAGTGGGGGAGAGTTGTAAAGCCCGTATCCCGGTATGTAATTTCTTTTATTAATTCTTTTCTTGTAAGTTTGATTTTTTGTGGTTTCCGTTATCGAGGTTAGTCGAGTTGGGTCGAATCGTTAAAGTGTCGGAATCTTTGGTTAGTTGCGAGAGAGTTATAAGTGGAGGGGCTAATTGTGTCAAAGGCCCAAAAACCCCTCATGGGTTCGGCCCATGCAGGAAATTGTTGAGTCCATAAGGTTGTTGAGGGGTGAGTGACGTGAAGGGCAAACAAAGAAACAAAACAATAGAACCCTACGGCTGTGAATTGGTTTTGGTGTGGTCGTCGGCCGTGAGAAAGGAACGAGAAGAGAGAGAGGTAGAGAAGAACCGAGAGGAGGAGAGTTAGGGAGCGAGATCGGCCGGGAGCACCACCATCCCGCTGTTGTTGCAGCCGCCGTTTGCCGCCCTAAGCCACCAGCACCTCCGCTGGTCTCGCCGGCGAAGAGAGAGGGAGCAGTGAGGAGCGTGAGGAAAGTCGCAAGTGATCGTTCTTCGTCGTAGGTGCTGGGAAGTGACCGTAATTGTGAAGCTTGAATTGTATTGTTAAGCTAGGCGCGCATTCGAGGTGAGTTCTCTCACTATAACTAATGTCGGTTATTTTTACATTACGTTGTGTATGTATGTGGTAGTTCTATTTGCTTTTGATGTGGGGTTAAATAGTGGGGTGTCTAGTCGGACCTTTATTGTTGTGACTACGCGGTTGGCGTAGGAGTTCGGCGGGGCCGAGGGTCACATACGCGGGTGGCGTAGTAATTCGGTGGGACCGAAGGTTGTATACGCGGGTGGCGTAGTAATTCGGTGGGACCGAAGGTTGTATACGCGGGTGGCGTATGAACCCGGGGGTGCCGGGTTGCGTTTGAACGATTGTCGTGTGGTCGGTGGGACCGACGTATGCCTATTAGGTGGGGTGGTGTGGATATACATGTTTATGATTTTGTTCGTAGACTTGTATGCTGTTTAAGTGCAATTATCTGTTTATGGTGGTGTGGAAATAACTGTGTTATTTATGGTGTTTGAATTCACTAAGCTTCGTGCTTACCCTTTTCCAACAAACTGTGGTGGTTTCAGGTGCGGACGGCTCCAAGGCGTGACGAGTACACACTGGCGCGCGAGGAGAGCTGGTTGCTTTCTGGTTTTAATAAATAAACGTTTATTCCGCTGGTTTTATTTTATAAAGATATTAATTATGAGTTTGCAAACGAAACGTTGAGATCATTTAATGAGTTGTTATAAATGAAATGTTTATTTTAAAATTTTAAATTTGCTTGAAATTTTTGGGACGTTACACTTCTAGCTCTAAAACAATCAAATAGTAATTCTGTCTCTATGATTGATTTGGCAAAAGAGATTGAAAATCTAAAAACTGAGGTAAAAAACCTTAAACATGATAATATCATGCTACATCAAAATATTGATATTATTTTTTCAAAAATTAATCCCATACAAACAAATTTTATTTTAAAAGAAAATGATTTTCCTCCTCTTACAAAAGGTGATAATCTTTCTGTTTTAAATATGATAATATCTCAAAAATGGTATACAAAAATAACTCTTCTTATTGAAGGAACTTTCAAAAAAGAGTTTATTGCCATGATTGACAGTGAGGCCGATTTAAATGTTATACAGGAAGGTTTAATTCCTACAAAATACTTTCAAAAAACTTCCCATTCTCTCTCTCATGCTGGAGGAGGATCTGTAAATATAAAATATAAACTTCCTAAAGCTTATATTTGCAAAAATGGAAATTGTATTCCAACTAGCTTCCTTTTAGCAAAAGATATTTCAAGCCAGTTAATTCTTGGTTTACCTTTTATCTATGATATTTATCCTATAAATCAAATAGATGAAAAGGGATTAACAGGTTCTTTTAAAGGAAACTATATAAGGTTTGATTTTAAAAATAAATCGGTTAATTCTTTTTAAATGAGTTACAAGAAAAAATTGATAGAATAAAATTTTCAACTAAATTCTTTGAAACTGGAAATTAACTCTTTAACAATTGAAGATAAGCTTTCCAATCCAAAGTTACAAAACAAAATTGATTATATCAATAACAAGTTTTCTTTGGAAATTTGTAATGATCATCCGAATGCTTTTTGGGATAGAAAAAAACATGTTGTTTCTCTTCCTTATGAAGATGATTTTTCTGATGATAAAATTCCAACCAAAGCTAGGCCTTGCCAAATGAATGCAGAGTATATGGAACTCTGTAAGAAGGAAATAGCCTCTTTGTTAGAAAAAGGTCTTATAAAACCTTCAAACTCTTCATGGTCTTGCACTGCTTTTTATGTTAATAAACATTCAGAACAGGAAAGAGGAGTTCCTCGTCTTGTAATAAATTATAAACCTCTTAATAAGGTTTTAAAATGGGTAAGACATCCAATTCCTAATAAAAAGGATTTACTTGATAGACTTTTCCAAGCTGTCATTTTTTCAAACTTTGATTTAAAATCGAGCTATTGGCAAATTCAGATAGCTGAATCAGACAGATATAAAACTGCGTTTAACGTCCCTATAGGACATTATGAATGGAAGATTATGCCCTTTGGCTTAAAAAACGCTCCTTCAGAATTTCAACAAATTATGAATGATATTTTCTATCCCTATAGCAATTTTATAATTTGTTATATAGATGACATTTTAGTTTTCTCAATGGATATTGAAAGTCATTTTAAACATCTTGATCTTTTAAAAGGGTAGTTATTCAAAATGGTCTAGTCATTTCTAAACCAAAGATGTCTCTATTTCAAACAAAGATCAGATTTCTTGGTCATAATATTGAAAAAGGAAGGATCATTCCTATTCAAAGATCTTTAGAATTTAGTTCTAAGTTCCCTAATCAAATAACAAATAGAACTCAATTACAAAGATCTTTGAATAGGAATAATATTAATAATAATAATAATATATTATTAATAAATAATGTATTAAGAATATTTCTAAAGAACTTAATTTTCGGCGGAAAAAACCGCCGGGATTCCGCCGAAACTCGTTGACCTACTTCCCCTCTCCAGCCGCAAACCCCACACACCACACTTACAATTTCCTCTTTGTGCTCTGCTCCAGCGACGAATTAGGGCAAACAGCCGACAAAACCAAACACCATCGCCGGCGAACAGCCGACGAACGTCGTCGGACAGCCGCCGGACCGCCGATCGTCACTTCCCTCATCTCGTCTCCGACTCTCACCTCTTTCTCCAGTCGATTTCTACACATTTAGGTAAAAAGATTTGATTTTTTTCTCAAGAACTACAATGTATGTGATGTATGTATGTTTGATTCTGATTGTGAATCTTGTTTATTGATAATCAACAACTTAAGTTTATATAAAACTTATAAATTCCATTGTTACAGATTTTATATATAGTTCATTCATCTAAAAAAATTTGCAACACTTATTTTCTTTTATAGTACTTTATGCATTAACAGATTTCAGGTCACAACATTTGTTTATGCATTAACAGATTTCAGGTCACAACATTTGTTTATGCATTAACAGATTTCAGGTCACAACATTTGTTGATTACTATAATGTGTTTTGAGATTTTTAGGTATCTTTAAAACTTTTTGGAATGTATTGAATAGTGGGGTTCAATAAATTGGTACTTCTGAAAAATTTACCAATATGTATGTATGCTATATTACTATCTGTTGGATTTTTGTAATATTTAATTTGAACCTTTTAAATTGTTTAATCTTGATGTATGTGTTTAATCTTGATGTATATATATATATATATATATATATATATGTAAACAAGTTAATATAGCGTAATAGATTATTTGATTATTTGTATGTATGTATGTATGTATGTATGTAATGTGTATATAAAATGTAAGTTATAAATGGACTTTTTTCTAATATGTGTATATATTATGTGTATATAAAATGTAGGTTATGAATGGACTTTTTTCTAATATGTGTATATATTATATGTATATAAAATGTAAGTTATAAATGGACTTTTTTTCTAATATGTGTATATATTATGTGTTTGTAGCAATGTCGACTAATACAGATAGAGGATGGATGTATAAACGAGTAAATAGGAGTGGTGAAATAAATCTTGTTTTTAGATGTGAAGTAGAACGATTTTTGGATTTTGCTTTCACATATGAGCAATCTATTCTACCGAGAGGCATATATGAGGGGGTAACATTATTTACAAAATGTCCTTGTAAGAAATGTAAACTTACAAAGTATAAAATTAGAGATGAGGTTCATTTAGACTTATTAAGAACAGGATTCATGCTTTCCACCGGCGTTCTTTGATTCCATGGAACACCTTGTGGTACATCTGGCGGATGAGGCACTAGTTGGGGGTCCGGTTCAATACAGATGGATGTATCTCTACGGGAGACGTCTTGGATCTTTGAAAAGGACAGTGAGAAACAGAGCAAGGGTAGAAGGGTCAATTGTAGAGGCATATTTGGTGAACGAACTCTCTAACTATTGTGCGTTGTATTTTGATCCAACTGTAGAGACGCATCTAAACCGTGAGCCTCGGAAAATTTCCCCCCGAATGTGAGTCTTCTGACCAACGCTTGAAAATATTTAAAACCCCGTGTCGTCCATTATACGATAAGGCCGGAAGACAGTGTCAGTTGGATGCTGGAGATATGCACAAGGCTCACACATACATCTTGCTTAACTGTGAAGAAGTCTTTCCTTTCATCCCCATGTTCAATGATTGGATTAGACTTTCGGAGCTGTATATTGATGAAGCGGGGCTCGACAAACGTAGAGGTGACCACTTTGCTGATTGGTTTGAGAACTATGTAAGTACTCCTTATGAACCCATCTTTTTCATCATCATTTATATGTACTTAATATCATATTAAAAATGACATAATATTTTATAATATAGGTTATCACTCGGACCGACCCCTCAATCGGCCATCTGAAAGTTTTGGCACAAAGACCTCTCCATTGGGCTTGGAGACACCCAGGTTTTTTGTAAATGGTTACAAGTTCCACACCCAGTCTCACGGTAGGAATCGCATCACACATAATAGTGGAGTTTGCGTGAGAGGCTCTTGTTACTCGGAGTTTGATGCGGACTACTATGGATTGTTGGATGAAGTGTTAGAGATAGAATATCATTCGAGACTCAGTCGTTGTGTTGTCCCAATATTCAAATGCACATGGTTTGATACAGTTAACGGGGTCCGAGTTCACCCAAAGCATAATCTCGTGGACGTCAAACACAGATCAAGACTTCGTTTAGAAGACCCTTTTATCCTAGCATCGCAATCTGAACAAGTCTATTATGTGCCATATCCATCGAAGGAATTAAAAGATTGGTGGTCTGTGGTGAAGACAAAGCCTAGAGGGGTCTATGACTTGGCATCAAGTACACTTGAAGTACCGGAAGTTGAAAATGTGGATGGGGAACAATTTTTCCAAGAAGATGATAGAATTGCACCTACAGTTGGAAACGGAGACGTCGATGAACCCATCCGTCTTAACACGGTTGGAGAGGGCATCGAAATTGCCAATGACGGTCGCGACTTCTGGCATGTTGACGAGAGTGGTGACTAAGAGGACGAGTTCCAAGACTCGGGTAGTGACTCTGACGAAGAAGAACCTGACTTGTCTGATCACTCATCTGATGAATAAATACTATGTTAATCTTAGACTTAGTAAACTTTGTCTAATTGTTTCCATGTTTTGCTATCTGTTTTGTCATATTTACAAAGTTATCTGTTGATTTGTGACCATGTTTACCTATCTAACAATTTGTTGTAAACTTGAATTATTGTTGTATGTTTTCTAACGTTGCTTTGTAGACAATGCCGCGTACCCCAGGATCCGGACGAGGTACTCCTAGTCGAGGTACTCCTAGCTGAGGTACCGGCGGAGCCTCTAGTAGTGGCTCGGCACATCCAGAGGCAGAGTCTGGATATGAGGACCGTGCTAGTGATATTCTGCAGCAGGTCCCGGCTCCGTCGGCGAGGAGGAGGATTGCTCCACGCTCTACACAAGCAATGGAGTAAATTCATTTCTATTAACTTATTGATCAAATTAATTGTTCTTTGTATCGATATCAATTAATTTCATTATGTAGGTTTGATTATGATCGAGCGAGCCGAGTTGCGACGAGCCTTAATCGGCTATACACTATCGGGGGATGTCGCACTTGGTCCCACATCCCTCTTTCTACTCGGAACCAAATGTTTGAGCGGTTCCAGGTTCGTAGTGTATATTTAAGTAATTAAATCCTTGGTAGTATTCTTGTAAACTTAAAAATAACTAAACATGTACGTTCAGCAATACTTCCAATGGGACCCGACGTTGGACTCTAAAATTCGTCAAATCTGGGAAATGCTACAATGACAATCTTTCATCTGCACGAACTAGAGCCGCCAAATTGTGCAACAAGAATGGTCGTCCTTATGACGAGAACGACCCAAATAGAGATATGGACTTGTTGCGGCCGTTCAATCCCAACTGGTTAGATGCGAATCAGTGGAACACAATGATCGATGGCTGGAACTCCGATCGTTGGAAGTCGATTTCAGTGACGGCGCGCTCGAACCGGATGACTAAGGTTGATGGCGAAATATCGAAGCACACTAATGGCTCGATTTCTTTCGGGGAGACAGCTTCAAGATTGGTATGACCTTCATATGTTATAATTAACCAATTGCGTTACTAGTTTGTTGCTTGCTTAATATGTTATAATTCGCCATTGTTTGTATTATTTGATCTTTACAGACGAGAGCAAAAGGAGGCGTGCCACTGTCGGGTATTGAGCTCTTCGACCATACCCATAAGAAGCGGCGGTCGGGAGCGAATATGTAAGATCCCACATTGGTTGGGGAGGGGAACAAAGGTTGCCTTATAAGGGACTTGATACCTCCTCTATCAGACGCGTTTTAAAACCGTGAGTCCAGGTGTGTGGACAAATCGGACAATATCTGGTACGGTTGGCCTGGGTTGTTACAGATGGTATCAGAGCCGGGAACCGGACTGGTGTGCCAGCGAGGACGCTGGGCTCCCTAGGGGGTGGATTGTAAGATCCCACGTTGGTTGGGGAGGGGAACAAAGGTTGCCTTATAAGGGACTTGATACCTCCTCTATCAGACGCGTTTTAAAACCGTGAGTCCAGGTGTGTGGACAAAGCGGACAATATCTGGTACGGTTGGCCTGGGTTGTTACAGAATAACACATCTTTCGAATCCGGGGAGTATGTGACATCGCGGTGTAGCCGTTATGCGGTAAGTATTTTTTGACCAAGACTTTATAATATCTACATAGTTTGTGTTTAACTATAAACTTTATAACTAGGTAACTAGCTATCTTATATATCTAGTTTGGGTTGCCATTTGTTGGGCAAACGTGAGGATTGTTATATATACGGCATGCACTTTATTGTTTAACTTTAAGCTTTATAATTGTTTTGTTATATATCTTGCCGTTAATATCTATCTAGTTTGGGTTGCCATTTGTTGGGCAAACATTAGGATTGTTTAACTTTAAGCTTTATAATTGTTTTGTTATATATCTTGCCGTTAATATCTATCTAGTTTGGGTTGCCATTTGTTGGGCAAACATTAGGATTGTTTAACTTTAAGCTTTATAATTGTTTTGTTATATATCTTGCCGTTAATATCTATCTAGTTTGGGTTGCCATTTGTTGGGCAAACATTAGTATTGTTTAACAGGAAAATGGAAACGTCTTATTTACATCCGTTATGCTGTCGAAATTGACTTGTACAATTTTGTAAAAACCACAGGGTGGGTATCGGACACGCGTCATAGAGAGATACGGCGAGGACCCTGCCAATCATCCGCCACTTGATACCCAGTTGTGGCATGACGTGACTGGGGGAACGAAGAAAGGTCGTTCGTTTGGGTTTGGAAACCATCTAGATCCCACTGCGATCTTGGGTGGGTCATCATCGTCAGGTGGTGCGTCGTCTTCCTCCCAACAGGTGTGTACCAATTTTTTTCATTAAATGATGTTTATCAATTTGATTTTTAATTCATATTAAATATTCTAACGTCTTTTTTATTTTGTAGCACATCGTTGAGAACTTAATGACCCAAGTGCAAGAGTTGAAACAACGAGAAGAGGCACGTCGGGAAGAGGATGAGAGGCGTCGGGAAGAGGAAGCGAGATTTCGAGCACAATATGATGAGATGTGCGTGTTGGTCAAAAGTCTCAGTCAAAATACGCCGTCTCCGCCTCCGTAGTAATTATGAAACTTTTATAATTGTATTTTGTGTTATTTGAACGAATTTGGAACAACCATTTGGTCGTTTTGGCCCGAACAATGTATTGGACGTTTTAATTTATGATATTTAGCATTTTAGCAGATTTTACAGTTTTTAGCAGGTTTTTGAATTTAAAAAACAGTTTTTTGCAGTTTTAAGCTGATTCCATGAAAATCGGCCATTTTTTTCGGCGGATTTGCATCCGCAGAAAATAATAAAAAATAAATACTAAATTAATAAATAAAAAATAATTAAAATTATTTTCGGCGGAATATTCCGCTTAAAATCCGCCGAAAATATTTTGCCGAAAAAAATATTTTTATTAAATTATAAATAAATAGATAAAAATATTTCAGGCGGAAAAATCCGCCGAAAATATATTTTTTAATCATGTTGTTAATTAAAATTTGGTTAATTACGCTTATTTTTTTCCGACAGATTTTCGGCGGCCAAATCCGCCGAAAACCGTATCCGCCGAAAATTCCGCCGAAAATTGTCCATCTCGGCGACCATTTTCCGCCTGAAATCTGGTTTTTTTAGTAGTGTGTAAGTGTGGGAATAATTAAAAATAAGAAAATAATCATGGATTAATAAACTTATATAAAATGATATTAATAGTTTAGGCCACATTATAAATAAATCTTACAGTGTTTTCTTTTTATATATATATATATGTACTTGCTTTGTTATATATGAAGGTCCTATCAGACTATCTCTAGTGGTGATCTCTAACAATCAGTATTGATATAAAAGCATCTCTGATAAGAAATGCTATAACTATGAGTACATATATATATTATATAGTACTACCCAAAACTTTATCTTTGGGTGTGTTTTCATTTCTGCCTTTCTTTTTTTGGAAGGGTGGAAGATTTGAAGGAAAATGTTAAGACATAAACTTAACTATAAAAGAATTATCAAAAATTTCCAAAGAACCCACATGTTATTCATGTCAAAAGTGTTGTATTTGTAGTTTGTACCATTTCATCAAGATTTTATCTTTTTCTTTATACATGCGTGTAATGTGTTCTAATGTCCGTACACAACTGATGTGAGTTCGTAGGTATGTATCAAAGAACCTAGGACTCACAAACACCTTGGTTACTGTGCCATGCGAGAAGAAAGTAAATATGGTAATCAGTATTTCAAGATTTGTGGCTCTCTTTGACCTCTCTTTAATTGGTTAATTAGAATTAGTTTAAAGTAGATTAAATGTGAATCTATTAAAATAAAATCAACTTTTAAAATCTGTCATTTAGGAATCTGTATCAAACTTTATGTGTATTTGATGGTCTCGTTAACTTGTTCAACAAATAACTTGTAATATTTTATATTATCAAAATGGAACCAACTTTCACCTGATAACTATGGAGAACTAATTTTCAAAATCGTCATTTAGGGTCAGTATCAAACTTTATGTTTATTTAAGGGTCTGGTTAAAAAAATATTCATGGATATTATTTATCCAAATCATCGTTATTATTAAAAACCTTAAAACATTAACAAATCAAAATCATAAAACGAGTTGCTTCCCTCCCGCTTTAGGTTTCCCGAATGTGATTGTCTGCTACCTTTCCCTCCCTTCGTCGCAGCCCTAGCCTTCTCTCTCACTTCTGCCTCCATCGTCTTTTGAGATAAGTCCGGCAAGCGATGCTCTCTCCGACTCCGACACGCGCGTTGCCTTCTCCTACCATTCATCAAGCCATCATCGTTGCTCAGTCCATTCGTCATGTCTCCATTCATATTGTTGTTTATCACATAATATACAACACTTGTCCCTAAGATACGGATTGGTTATGTTTAAATCAGTTTTTGATGCTTCAGTTAATTTAGTTTACATTAATTTTTTATTGTATCAATAAAAAAAACAAAATTTAGTTTGCTATTTGAATTTAAAAAAACTGAAATACAAAAATGTTACTGCCCTAACTGACACCTTGTATCAAGTAGAGGGGCTATATTGAAACTTCTATATTTTGCACACTATATAAGGATTTTGCCTTGTATTTGTTTAGTGTGTCATTTCTATATTTCCAAGTACATTGCACTTTTCTCTATTGTTCATCATCTTTGTACTTGAGGATTTTGTTTATTGAAGGAGAGATGACATCAAGATCAATCTATTGTTTATGAATGCTTGTTCTTGGATTACAAAAAATGAATTTTATTGCATTTTTTTTTAAAATCTAGAAAAAAACAAGTTTAGTCAATTTTAATTGTATAATGAATTTTTAATTATTTTCTATTTTATAATATTAAGTGACTATTTAGTTTTCAAATAAAAAATATGTGTCAGTCATGTCGGCATTTTATATTTATATTTATAATTATAATAATGATGTGAAAGTTTAGTTGACAAAAAATAATGTCATCATTATCAGGTCAATAGGTTAATCAAATTTTTAAATAAACGTAAAGTTTGATAGAGACCTTTAAATGACAATTTTGAAAGTTGGTTTCCCGAAATAGGAATCAGATGAAAGTTGGTTTCATTTTGATAATATCAAATATTATGGTTATCTGTTGAACAAGTTACCAGACTTTTAAATAAACATAAAGTTTGATACAGACACCTAAATGATGATTTTATAGTTGGGTTTCCAAAATAGGAATCAGGTGAAAGTTGGTTCCATTTTGATGTAATTTTCCCAAACCCAAATATTCATATTGTTTGTGGTCTAAAAAAAATCGATCTTTTAGGGTCGTCTTTTACTTGAAAAGAAAATACATAATTTTCAATGGATTATTTAGCATGATTTTGATATAAATAAGTGTATATATAGAAACACCTATTAAAGAGGGAGTCTTTGAGTTCTTCAAGAAGAAGTTCACTTCGGAAAAAAGGTTCGGCCGAAACTCATAAGTGGTAAGATCAAGAAAATTAAAATTGAAGAAGCGGAGCAATTGGAAGGTAGGTTCACGGAAGAAGAAATATGGGAGGCGGTGAAAGCGTGCGGGAGTAATAAGTCCCCTGGTCCGGATGGTATCACGTTGGCTTTCATAAGGAAATTTTGGGTAATCGTTAAAGATGATTTGGTGAGGGCCATGGCAAATTTTGGGGACAAAGAGATAATTAGCGGAGGGTGTAACGCCTCGTTTATATCCCTTATTCCGAAGACTCAAAGCCCGATCGGCCTCAATGATTTTAGGCCGATTAGCTTGATAGGGGTCTTTTACAAAATTCTCTCCAAGGTTTTAGCGGAAAGAATAAAAAAGGTCATGGGAGGAATAATAGGAGAGACGCAAACGGCCTTCATAAAAGGAAGGTTAATTCTCGATGGGGTCCTTATAGCAAATGAAGTGGTGGAATTCATTCGGAAAAAGAAGGAGAAAGCGTTGGTGTTTAAAGTGGACTTCGATAAGGCGTATGATAGCGTAGAGTGGGAGTTTCTTTTGGATATGATGGGAAAGATGGGATTTGGGAACAAATGGTGTAAGTGGATAAAGGCATGTTTGGTGTCGTCAACAATTTCGGTTTTGGTGAATGGGTCGCCGACAAAAGAGTTCAAAATGTCTAAAGGACTTAGGCAAGGAGATCCTCTAGCTCCTTTCCTTTTCCTAATTGTGGCGGAATGCCTAAATTGTCTTATGTTGGAAGCAAAGGATCAAGGCATATTCGAAAGTATCGAGGTCGAGAACGACGGAGTGGGGGTATCCCACTTACAATACGCCGACGATGCCATTTTCTTTGGAAGATGGAGTACGGGGAATTTGAAAAACCTAATGAAAATCTTACAATGCTTTCATGAGGCAACGGGGCTGAAATTAAATATCAGCAAAAGTAAGCTATATGGAGTTGGAGTGGGGGGTGGAGAAACACAAGCATGGGCGAGAGGAATCGGTTGTGGATTCGGTACATTACCTTTCATGTATCTTGGGCTTCCGGTTGGAGCGGTAATGAGGAAGATAGAAAATTGGAAAGCGGTGGTAGAGAAATTGAAAAATAAACCCGCGGCTTGGAAGGCAAGATTGATATCATTCGGAGGTCGACTCACTTTGGTAAAATCTGTACTTGGTAGCTTATCGTTGTATTATTTTTCGCTTTTTCGTGCCCCGAGTGGAGTGATCGGAGAGTTAGAGAGAGTTAGGAGCTCGTTCTTTTGGGGGGGGGGGGGGGGGGGAGGTGGATCTAATGGGAAAGGGGTGGCCTGGGTCAAATGGGACAAAGTGGTGAGGGGGTTCATTCATGGGGGTCTTAGTGTGGGAAGTCTTCGGGCCTCAAATTGGGGCTTGCTGGCTAAATGGTGGTGGAGATTTTTTAATGAAGAGAATGCATTGTGGGTAAAGGTTATAGAAAGCCTATACGGGAGAGGTGGTGGTCTAAGGGGGGAAACTTCGGGTTATAAAGGTGGGGGCGCGGTTTGGAGCAACATTATCAACATTAGGGGAGAGTTAGGGAAAGTGGGTATCAACTTGGTCTCATCGTTTGGAAGAGAGGTTGGGAACGGGAGGGAGACAAAGTTTTGGGTAGATAGGTGGTTAGGAGGGGAAGTAATGGGGGAGAAGTTTAAAAGATTGTTGAGACTTGAAACAAACCCGGAGGCGTCACTAGGGGAAAGAGGAGAGTGGGTAGAGGATAAGTGGACATGGAGGTGGCCGTGGAGAAGGGAACCAACGGGGCGGGCGATGGGGGAGTTGGAAGCTTTAAGAGCTTTATTAGGTGAGTGGGCGCCAAGGAGGAGTGGGAGGGACAAAACCATTTGGCTTCTTGGTGAAAATGGAGAGTTCTCGGTGCATCAACTAAAAACCTGTTGGAATTTGCTCGTGTCATAATATATAATTATATGGCTAGATACACATGGGCCTATAGGGTCACACACAATACACTGAGATACCATTTAATATATAATGTAATTATTGTATTTACATTATATTAATAGCCTAAGTAACATGGGGTAATTAAATGGGCACAAATCATTAATAGTGGATTAATGGGTTTGTATTGGATTTAAGTTAATAGCTAGCCTATTAACTTAATTAATTCAAGGCCCATGAAGATTTACTAGGGAGAACCTTTAAGAGGCCCAAGGTAGCTTTAGGGTTCATTAATAAAATAGAAATGTTAATGACCTAATTAAGCTAACCTAATTTTTCCTCTCCTCTCTCTAAAATCGGCGCCCCACCCTTAGCCCTCTCTTGGGTTTTTCCACTTTGATCTTCTAGCTTCGTTCTTGATTAATTAAAGCTACAAGATCCGTTACTAAGGAGGACTAGCATCCGGTGGTGATCAAGGAGGTGTAGTGTGGAGTACTCTAGAGGCATTTTCCATTGAATGCTTGGTTTCAAAAGAGCACACAAGTAGATCCCGATTGGTGTACAAATCACGCTACAAAGGTATATCGTTATTTGTATTTCTAGTTTAATTATATTGGCAATACGTTGATCCTTTTGGTGATTATTCCGCTGCGTTATTATATATGTTTATTTTGTGTTTCTTTTCATAATCACCAACAGTGGTATCAGAGCCATCGTATGTGCCATATGATTAACTTGTATATGTAAAAGTGGCTAAAACTATTTCTGAAAATTTCGACCATCGTTGGGTCTAAAATAATGTATTTTAAGATCCTATAGCCACAAGTTACATATACTAATCGTAGATTAATTATTGTAGTTTTTCTTCGTTTTCGTTGGCTTGTTTTTTTACGTATTGTAAGTGTTTTAGATCCATGGTAAAACATGCATTTTTATCATGGACCAAGCCAACAATCTTAATGATATTGTATTATTATGTTGATGTGCAAAACCGATGAAAACCTTGACCGTTTGTGTGCTTTGTTTAATTATTTGTCGAGTTTTTGGGTTGTAATAGTTTAGGCAATTTTTTTTTTCTTGATTTAGTAGTAGATAAATGTATTTTATCAAATATTGTAACCATTGCTCGGAATCGAATGGCGACAAGTTAGAGACGAGAAGCATTTTTCGGAGCTGCTGGACAGCCGGCGTGAAAAATGGATTTCCCGGAGTTTGGCACATCGGATTGGGCTGATTCTTGTTGCTGGAGTTCCATAAGACGTAGGGGCACATTTTTGCAGAAGGATGTTTCGATTGGGGAAGACTCCTTCCATGTCGTTTCGGACCCCGAAGCTGCTGCGTTTTTCCAGACAGTTTTGTGTTCGAATGTTCTTGTGGGTTCTACTTGCTCTTGATAGTCTTGGAGCAAGTGGGAGCCCAAAAAGGGTTTATGTTGGCCCGTCCTTAGTTGCCCTCTTGGTCCGTGTGATGGCTCACGAGATCAAGCATAGGTGTTCATCGGTTGAGGTTTTGCACATTTTGGTTGTGTGTTTATTTTCTTTTATGTTGCATTGTTATCTATGTCTTTGATATTATAACTTGCAAATGGGATTTTCAAACATAAAATTAAACACATACCACTTTTGAAACTAAATCTAAAGATTTAGTTAATATAAGTTTAAATTGGATTTGAAACTTAAATCTATTGTTTTATATAAATAACGCTTAAAAGAGTTTTATCGGTTATTTAATTTATGTAATGTCCAAGCTAATTAATATCTCATATAGGTTATATATTAAATGGACATCTTGGCACACATAAAATAAAACAAATTAGAATCCAAGTTAAGAAATGTTTTTAACTTATGCTACGAATGAAGAATGCATGCTTCTTTCGTACATTTTTTTTGACACGTTTTATCAAAATACTATACCCGTCACAATTTTAAGTCATGCCGTCCAATTAGCTTGAAATCCCTCACCATTACCTTTTGCATATGCGTGAGACCTAGGTTGAATTGTAATCCCGAGGTGATTATTGTCTATGCGTGAGACCTAGATCTATTTTCACATGATTTCAAATTGGATGACTTAATCGAGTTAAGCAGGTGAGACCTTAACCCGAGGCAAGGATGGGACTAAACATGCCAGCTTGACACTAGTTGCTCGGCCACTAGATGCCATGGGTCCCATAAGGATCTAAGAATTGCACTTGTAATGCAATTGGTAAACGTCACCTACCTATTGAATCTATCATTGCTAGCAGATCAACTGATGTGATGATAGAACCTCAATAAGGATCTTAGCCTTTTTCGTAAATTAATTGTTTTAAAAGTAAAACTTGGGTAGTTAATTTAAAAAAAAGGATTAATTATTGAAATTACTAATTTTGAACTTTGTATGTCTGTAGATGTCAACAACAAATCAAACCCTAAGCAACTCAACTATCAGGTCAGTTCTTGAAAAAGAGAAACTGACAGGAATCAACTTTATCGACTGGTATCAAAATCTGAGGATCGTCCTCAGAGCTGAAAATAAGTTGATCCATCTGGAAGAGGCCTTACCTGAGGCACCTCCTGCCACTGCTTCTGCTGCAGTTCGCACAGCCTACACCCGTAGGTTTAACGAACAACAAGAAGTAGCTGCTCTCATGCTGGTGAGCATGACCCCCGAGATCCAAAAGAACATGGAGGAACTCACAGCATTTGAGATGTTACGAGAGTTGAAAACTATGTTTCAACAACAGGCAGAACAGGAACTGTTTGAAACAGTCAAAGCATTCCACGCTTGTAAACAGGAGGATGGCCAGTCAGTTAGCTCTTACGTCTTGAAGATGAAAGGCTATCTTGACCGTATGGAGCGTCTTGGTTACCCCATGCCACAAGTTCTTGGAGTGAGCTTGATTCTTACCTCACTATCCAAGGACTATGACCAGTTTGTTATGAACTATAACATGCATAGCATGGGGAAGACTATCTCTGAACTGCATGCTATGCTGAAGCTTGCAGAGCAAGGGATGCCAAAGAAAGCTCCTGCTGTTCTAGCAATCAGGGAAGGAAAAATCCAGAAATCCAAACCGCAAGCACAGGGCAAGGGTCGTGGCAAGGGTAAACATGTTTATAAACCTAAACCTAAGATCCCCCCACCTGCAAAGGACGCCACCTGCCATCACTGTGGAGTGATAGGCCACTGGAAGAGGAACTGTCCTACTTACCTGGCAGAGTTGAAGAAGAACAAAGCTACCCCGGCTAGCACATCAGGTATCTTCACTATAGAACTCTATGCTTTCCCTAGTAAATCCTGGGTTTATGATACCGGTTGGGGAACTCACATTTGTAATAATGTGCAGGGACTAAGGGGAAGTAGAAAGCTAAATGACGGAGCTTTGGACATGTACGTAGGCAATGGAATGCGTGCAGCTGTTAAAGCTATAGGGAGCTTTGATCTTATCCTCCCTAATGGATTGATTCTTGTTTTAGACAATTGTCATTATGCACCTACTATTACTAGGGGTATTGTTTCGCTTTCTCGTTTGAAGAAAAATGGTTTTATCCATGTTTTTACGGATTATGGCATTTCGGTTTCTAAGGATAATATATTTTATTTTAATGCTATTCCTCGTGATGATATTTTTGAAATTGACATGGATAATCTTGTTTCAAACGATAGTTCTATATACACGTGTAGCACTAAGAAATCCAAACGTAATTTGGATTCAACTTACCTATGGCACTGCCGTCTTTGCCACATAAGCAAGAAACGCATTATAAAGCTGCAACACGATGGGCTTCTAAAGTCATCCGATGATGAGTCGTTTGATAAATGCCTCTCTTGCATATCTGGGAAAATGACAAGAAACCCTTTCTCCCATGTAGGTGAAAGAGCCAAAGATCTTCTTGGACTCATACATACTGATGTATGTGGCCCATTTAGAACTGTGTCTAGCGAAGGTGCTAACTACTTCATCACTTTCACTGATGATTTCAGTCGCTATGGTTATGTTTACTTGATTAAACATAAACATGAATCCTTTGAAACGTTCAAAGCCTTTCAAAGTGAAGTAGAAAATCAACTCGGCAAGACTATTAAGGCTCTCCGATCTGATCGAGGAGGAGAGCATATGAGTGAAGAGTTTTTAGACCATCTGACTAAGTGTGGGATTGTCTCACAATTAACTCCTCCATACACTCCACAACATAATGGTGTATCTGAAAGGAGAAATCGAACTTTGCTAGACATGGTTCGATCCATGATGAGTCTAACTACTTTGCCACTGTCCTTTTGGGGTTGTGCTCTAGAGTCTGCTGCTCGCATACTCAATATGGTTCCGACAAAGAAGGTTGATAAGACACCATATGAAATATGGCACGGGAAAGTCCCTAATCTGTCTTACTTGAAGGTCTGGGGTTGTGAGGCTCTCGTCAAACGAGACACACCGAACAAACTTGAGCCTAGATCTATCAAGTGTATCTTCGTAGGGTACCCAAAGAAAACAATGGGTTACTATTTCTACTACCCACCCGAAAACAAAATATTTGTTGCTCGGTATGCTGAGTTTCTTGAGAACAGTCTCATTTTACAAGAAGCAAGTGGGAGCACAGTAGACCTTGACGAGATTCAAAGCGAAGATGCGTAACCTCCTGGTGACACTAGCGAACATCACGCTGAGGTTGAACATGCAGATGTTGAACCACAGAATGATTTAATTCCCATTCGTAGATCTGCAAGGACACCTCGAGCACCTAAATGATATAGTTATTATATCGATGCTGAGGAGCAGAATTTTGGGGATCATGGTGAACCCTCTAACTATCAAGCTGCATTGTTGGATCTAGAATCCGATAAATGGCTTGAAGCTATGAATGCTGAAAGACAATCAAGTCTAGAACTTGGTTGATCTTCCTCCGAACAGCAAGACTGTCGGAAGCAAGTGGATCTTCAAGAAGAAGACCGACATGGATGGCAATGTACACACCTATAAAGCTCGTCTAGTAGCAAAGGGTTACACTCAAACCTACGGGGTTGACTATGAAGAAACCTTCTCGCCTGTTGCTGACGTTAAAGCTATTAGGATTCTTATAGCCATAGCAGCGTACCATGACTATGAGATTTGGCAAATGGATGTCAAAACCGCTTTCTTGAACGGTCACCTTGATGAAGATGTTTACATGGTGCAACCTGAGGGTTTTGTGAATCCGAAACATCCCGAGAAAGTATGCAAGCTTCAAAGATCCATTTATGGACTGAAGCAAGCATCCAGAAGTTGGAATAAAAGGTTCGATGAGGAAATCAAAACGTATGGTTTCACTCAAAACCTTGATGAGCCATGTGTATATATGAGAGCTAGTGGGAGCATCGTCGTTTTTCTAATCTTATATGTTGATGACATATTTCTCATGGGGAACAACGTTCCAATGCTACAAGATGTAAAATCCTGGTTTGGAAAATGTTTTGCCATGAAAGATTTAGGCGAAGCGGCGTACATCCTAGGAATCAAGATCTATCGAGATAGATCGAAGCGGTTAATTGGTTTAAGTCAAAGTGCGTACATTGACAAAATTCTAAAACGGTTTAGAATGGATGCTTCCAAACGTGGAAGTCTTCCAATGCAACACAATGTAAACTTGAGTAAGACTCAGGGACGCTCCACACCTGATGAGGTGAAGCGGATGAAGGGAATCCCCTATGCTTCGGCTGTGGGATCCATCATGTATGCAGTGAGGTGCACTAGACCTGATGTAGCGTTCTCTCAGAACCTTACGAGTAGATACCAACAGAATCCAGGAGAAAGTCACTGGACTGCTGTTAAGAACATACTGAAGTATCTTCGAAATACCAAAGATATGTTCCTTGTTTATGGGGGTGATATAGAAAGAGAGCTCAATGTTACTTGCTACACTGATGCTAGTTTCGAAACAGATCGAGATGATTCTCGATCTCAGACTGGCTACGTTTTCGTCATGAACGAAGGCGCTGTTGACTGGAAGAGTGCTAAGCAAAGCACTATTGCGATGTCTTCTACAGAAGCTGAATACATAGCTGCTTCCGAAGCTGCAATGGAGGCTGTTTGGATACGGAAATTCATTTATGGGCTTGGTGTTGTCCCCAGTAATGAAAGACCCATGGATATGTACTGCGATAATTCTGGTGCCATTATCATAGCCAACGAACCTGGAGTTCAAAAGGGCACCAAACACTTTCGCCGAAAGGCTCACTACATTCGAGAGGCTATCGAGATGGGTGATATTCGTCTTCTCAAAGTTCACACAGATGACAACTTAGCTGATCCTTTTACGAAGCCAATGTCTTGTACCAAACATATCGAGCATGCTAGGAACATTGGACTTCGACCAGCTAGTAGTCTCATGTAGATCTGTTTTTAGTAATTGAATAATTGGAACGTCGAACAGTTTTTATTTTCACAATGAATTGATGTACCTGGTATGATCGTTTTCATTTATATCAACTGTGTTCTATATTTGCATGTTTAATCCATGAATAAATTATTTGTTCAAAATTGTCCATTGTCAGTTGATGATACGGGAGTATCATCGAATTAAGGCAAATGTGAGCGTATTGGTGATATTCATTAGTGAATGAATATTAATGATGATGCCACCAAACTCACATGTTGTTCATTGGTGATGAACATTGGACTGACCCAACCTACGAGAGTTCACTGCATGGATCGGCGTCACCAGTGAATCTCACAAATGGTTATGTCACTCGTCCTTAGACTTGAGATGCAAGCAGGTTTTGTATGGGTGGAATGTCGGTCTTTGATATGGTTAAACGCTGTCCTGAATAAGGCTGCTATAAAAATCATCTTCAGGAGTGACATGAAGCACATGACAGACACGTGCAGTCAAAATAGGATTTGTTCCTCTACATATAATGGAGTTAGATACTACTGGGCCCCTCGATGAATTGAATAGATGTTTGTACGGCCGTACCCAAATGTAATTAAGATGATGCTTGATTAATTTGGTAATCTACTTCAACAAACAGATCGAGAAACAGAATCGTTGAATAATTAGAATGACATATGATCCATGTCTAGTATTCAACAAGGTATCTGTAACAAAGGGATGACTGATTTAATAAACCATTTAAAATGAGACGTTTAAAAAAACTAGCCTCAGGTGTCTCTAGGGGCATTGGCGTGTTGCTAGACGCTAACCTTTGCTTGTATAATTACTTGTTATTATGACGTGTGCAAGTGGGAGCTGTTGGAATATGCTCGTGTCATAATATATAATTATATGGCTAGATACACATGGGCCTATAGGGTCACACACAATACACTGAGATATCATTTAATATATAATGTAATTATTGTATTTACATTATATTAATAGCCTAAGTAACATGGGGTAATTAAATGGGCACAAATCATTAATAGTGGATTAATGGGTTTGTATTGGATTTAAGTTAATAGCTAGCCTATTAACTTAATTAATTCAAGGCCCATTAAGATTTACTAGGGAGAACCTTTAAGAGGCCCAAGGTAGCTTTAGGGTTCATTAATAAAATAGAAATGTTAATGACCTAATTAAGCTAACCTAATTTTTCCTCTCCTCTCACTAAAATCGGCGCCCCACCCTTAGCCCTCTCTTGGGTTTTTCCACTTTGATCTTCTAGCTTCGTTCTTGATTAATTGAAGCTACAAGATCCGTTACTAAGGAGGACTAGCATCCGGTGGTGATCAAGGAGGTGTAGTGTGGACTACTCTAGAGGCATTCTCCATTGAATGCTTGGTTTCAAAAGAGCACACAAGTAGATCCCGATTGGTGTACAAATCACGCTACAAAGGTATATCGTTATTTGTATTTCTAGTTTAATTATATCGGCAATACGTTGATCCTTTTGGTGATTATTCCGTTGCGTTATTATATATGTTTATTTTGTGTTTCTTTTCATAATCACCAACAAAACCTTCATAGAAGAAGGCTCGGTTCCGGTAGGTGAGCATACGGTGGAAACCAAATGGTCAAAGGTGCTTCCAAAAAAGGTTAACATATTTGTGTGGAGGGCAAGGATTGGTAGACTTCCGAGCAAAGAGGCGTTGGACAAGTGGGGGATGGACATTCCTTCTATTCTTTGTCCTAAGTGTGGGAATGCGGTTGAGACAACAAATCACGCATTGGTCCAATGCGAAGAGGCGGCAAAACTGTGGGAAGGAGTGGCAAGGTGGTGGAATGTTAGAAACGAAAGGATGGAGAGTCTAAATGGAATTTTGGAAAGCAACGATAGTCCTACGGTGTGGGACGAAATGGCGTGGAGCTTTCTCTACCAAATCTGGAATCATAGAAATCGGGTAATCTTTAAGGGCGAAAAAAGAAAATTGGGGGAACTGCTGTTCGAATTCCAAAGAAAGAGCTTTGAGTGGGTATCGAGAAGGAGGAACAGTAGAAAACTGGAGTGGACTCGTTGGCTAGTCGATCCAGCAGCAGCAGCGGGGACGAATTAATTGTAAAACAGCAGGTGCACGGCTTAATTGTAATAGATTCGGGTGAAGATTGGACAGGTCAAAAGCTCCAGATGTTCGGGACTGGGCTGACTGGTGGTGGTGTTTGGGTTAGCTGGCGATTAGAGGCAAGAAGTGGGTCAAAGAACAGGCGCGGTGATTGGGCGTAATAAGCTGCTGCGTGTGATAGCCTTCGATTAAGCCGGTAAGGGCTGTTTGAGGTTTGGCTTATCTGAAGACAACTCGGAGGCTGCTGTTCATAACTGCTGTGGCTGAACCGTTAAGCCATCACTGTCCTGTGGCTGAATCGTTAAGACATCGCTGTCCTGGTCTGCTTGAGACGTGGAGGGGCTGTTTTGGGGTTAAGATAGCTGTTAAGTTGGTGTTGACAGCTTCTGGTCTGGTCTGTTAAGTCGCAGGAGCTGCTTGTGGCAGTGGTTTGGGCTTAATTGGTTTGTGCTTATTTGTAGTGTTTAGTTGTTTACATGGTTTGTGGGGTTGTGCAACTGTGGGTGGGGTTTAGTGGGTGGGTTGCCTTTTGGTGGTTGAGGTGTATTGGGTGTTCTTCCTGTACATTTGTAATTTTTGGTGTTGGAATAAAATTTGTTTGCCTTTCAAAAAAAAAACCTATTTCTTGTATCTATACTCTGATTTTCAGTGTGTTTATTTGATTTAATTATTTAAATGAATATTAGAAAAAAGAATACAGAACATGTTATTTTTGTGTTGAAATATGTTTTTTAAGTGTGTTTTTTGGGACTGTGATGCAATGACAAGTTGATATGGGAGTACCCCACATAGATGTAAATTATGATTATTTTAATCATGTAATTTGATCCTTATCAATTAAGTTTAATTACAAGATCCAATTGAAATATCACTAAATAGAAAGATTTTTTTAAAGAAATTTATGTTAAAGTGGTAATTTATCACAAAATCATCATAAAAGTTGGTGAGAAACTCCAATACCGGCCGTCATGACCTGTTTTATTTATTTTCTTGAAAAATATCGGATTGTACCAAAACTGTGTGTGATCGGTGATGGAATTTTTTGTGAGTAAAAATCATTTGTTTTGTAATGAAGTCTTTATTTCAGACACAGAGATTATTTTTCAAAATAAAAAGGTAAACTTTTTATTCAAGACATGAAAGCAGTTCATAATATCGAAACCAAATGTTCTAACATTTTGATCTTAAATGTCAAATAAAACACTTTCAAGTTTCAAGTTTAAAACTGATTCAAAAGTTTCAAAGCTTTTTAAAAAGGGAAATTAATTAAAATGGACGAAGTTGTAAATTTGGTTACAGAAATACCCCCTCTCTCTCACCTTACAAAAATACTCATTTCTTCCGCGATTTTACACTCGATCACGGATTGAATTAAAAAGATTCATACATCCTCTATAGAGGACTCATCCGCGATTTTACAAATCTGGGTCCACGATCGAGGGTCATATCGCGAGAAAAGTGAGTATTTTTCTAAAATAGGAGAAAGACACCGTATTTATGTAACTGAATTTTGAACTTCGTCCATTTTAATTAATTTCCCTTTTAAAAAGAGGCAACTATATATCAAATATAAGAAGCATTTATCTAAAATGCAGATACTATCCATGCCCAAAAAATAATAAGTTTGTTATCCATTGGACAATAACCGTGACACTGTAGTTGGGTTTGTATCAGTATGGAGGCAATTCTTGAAAGGTATGAACGATACTCCTATGCAGAAAAGCTGCTTACTGCACCTGAAACAGAAACACAGGTATGTAGCTTTTACATGTACTTATTGTTAGGAGTTATCAATCATACAATAGAAATTGTGTAGAAGAGAATGAAACGTGCAGAAATTTATAACTTTATATATATGTATATTGTTCATACAACATGAATTCACACATCAAATTCAACAAATAATGTAAACGTTACTTGTATCCGTTGGATTGTCGTCGATATCGAACCGATTGAGGCATGCACGAAGCAGTGTCCTAAGACAAAATTTCGCCGGTGGTACGGGCGTTGTCTAGAGGATACAACAATCGAATTCAAGTTTGTAACTTGAATCTATCGAACCGTCATATGTTTGGCGAAGAACGAGGAGAGAAACACAGAAAAGTTGCAGAAAATCGTATGAAAATCTTATCTAAAACGAATGGGAATATGCAGGTATTTATAGGTTACTGGCGCGACTCTTCCCGCGGCCCTGGTCGCTCCGTGAACCGCGCCATACCCTGCATTCATACCACACTCGTTCTTCAATTGTAGACATTAAATATGTATATTTATGTCAAAGAGAGCCCACCAAGAACACCACACTCCAAGCCAAACAATTAAATGATTCATTTAATGCTCTTAAGTTGGAGTTTATTAAGTGGTGTAGACTTTGCCTTGGCTCCTATGTGGGACTAGATTTCTCACATCTCAAGTAAGTTCCAACACTTATTATATATCATGTCTTTTCAAACCAACAAAAACGAAGGGTATTTAATTTTTCTTTGGCTTAATCATATCACTTCTTGATGAAAATAAGTGATTGTTCGACGCTATTATGTAAACGTAACTGCATAACTAAGAATCATACGGGATACGTCTTGCTTATATAAATTAACATTTTTACAAAAAAAGAAATTCATGTTACGATAGTTTTAAAAATCGGTTATTCTATATATGTAGTTTCATGCATTTTTAGCTCAGTTTCGTTAATTACGTAAGGATCACACAGGTTTATGGTTTGCGGGTTTGTCTCAAACAAACATATTCTCTATAAAATGAAAGACAATTATTGCATGTAAAGGCTTAATTTTTATGGCTATCATGAAACTGTGAAGTCTTGGTGCACCAAAAAGTGTCATCTTGTACTCTTGAGTCCTCAAAGCTCAGGGCTAAAATTGAGGTCCTAGAAAAGAACATAAGGTATGTATTGATACTGATTTATGATAGTATTCCAGAATTGAAATAATGTGTTCAAGCTAGGCTTATATAGAATGAGTGACCTGTTCGATTTCGTTGTCAGGAAGTCTTTTAGATGGGTGATTTATAGATGCAAGGGGAGTCGAAAAAACTTTGTTGAGTGGAGTTTGTCTCCTTCGTCTTGTATTGGGTCGATGTAACCTTGTTTGTTTGCTAGCCTCTGGCTAGCCTCTCTTTAATAGATCTGCCGTTTCCAAAAAAAGAATAAACATAATTTCAAAATCTTTAAAAATGTCATTATATATATATACAATCTGTAAAGAATCATGTTGTCTCTTAATCACAAATGATATTGGTTAATTTTTCTAAGTAAATTACTAAAGAACAAGATTAATATGTTTAGGCTTGTTTCAACATGAACGTCTTGATTCTATTTGGTTCGACTCATGAGTCCATCAACCGTAAATATTTTTCAACCATGATGAAATTTCAAATATCTGAAAGCGAAACATAATGTTTGGTTTAGTTTGTTTATACGGTTAAGACGTAGTTACATATATTGACATAAATATACATATAAAGTGGCAGGTTCAAATAAGAAAAGTTAAATATCGCGAGAAGAGAAGAAGGAAAGGTTAAAAGAAATCAGAAAAAATATATTTAAAGATGTATGTGATCCCAGAACAAGTAATCAATCCATGTAATCAATCAGATGGCCACCAATATATATTTCAATGAAGAACAATCACACAAACTACAATAGAGAAATGTAGAGAGAATAGTAATGTGTGTATACTTGTGTGTGTAGCAATTGGATGACCTAAATGAAATCTAGGCTAACATAACAATATATAGTATGTAACTTTGTAATTACATAATCAGTCCCTCTACATAGTACAACTTAGAATATTAGGCACTAACATTCTCCCCCTTTGTACAATGTGGAGGCAAAGAGTTTAAGCGTCCACCGGGGTCACGTACTTCTTCCGAATCCCGAAAATGATCTCGAACCTCCGCAGTGCATGTCGGTATTCCTTCCGGTAGGTAATGGCTTCAATCACTTGTTTGATCAGATCCCTTTCTTTATCTTTTAGCTTCACCTCCCCACTTTCATCCATGTGAAGCTTGCTCTCCAGGTGTACCAAAATTATCTTGAATGTACCATCGCTGAACTTGTTAACTTCAAGAACTCTCATAAATCTCTTCTTTTAGTCTAAATCGAAGTAAACAACTCCAAGATCCGGTTTCTTCAGTACGGTGTAGGCTGGGATACCTTGAATATCTGACAGACGCCGGTTCGGTGCTCTTAGGTTTACTCGGACTTGGCGTGCTTCCAGACCCATCTGAAAGTCTGTCAGATAAGAGAACTTCAGAATGTTCCGCATGAATCTCTTGACACTTTGATACGCGACAGACCATCCTACTTTCTTCTCGGGGAGGCAGGCTAGGGCATTGTATAGGCTTAGGAAATCATCCCATTTCAGACTCTTGAAGTCAGCCTCGGAGAACACACATTCAGAACCATCAGATCTCAAGACAGTGAATTCAGGATAAAAGACATTGAGCAGCTTTTGAGAATCAACCTTCAGCACTTTCACTATCTTGTTGTCTGATCTGACATCACTCGTTTCTCTGTCTTTATTGCCCATAACATACAGAAACTCGATCTTCTTAAGTGATGGCCAGTCCTCTATCCCGTAAACCTTTGCTAGATCAATCTTCTGGACGTCTTTCACAAACAAATCTTTTCTGAGGCTCTCTTGATAGGGAATTAAGATACTTACCCTTTCACCTGTAGCCACATACCTTGGCTCAACATCAATTACCTCTTGATAGATTGCCAGTTTAGCTTCAAGAATAGGATCTCTGATTCTGCCATCGGCATGCATTTGAATTACCGGAGCATCCTCTTGAACAACTGGAGCCTGAGGAGCGGAAGTACCTGCACCCTGATCATTCGGTGGTTGCGGAGGAGGAATATCTCTATCATAATCCTAAGCAGCCATAATAGCTCCGGTGATGTCGAAGATGTCTTCTAATTCGTCTTTGATCTGGACCGTTGTTTCCTCAGGTTCTTCCTCAGAATCTATGTAGATGTAATCATTGAAGAACGCATCTGCCATCCTTTCTTCAGTTGTTCTATTGTCAACAACCGAAGGCTTTTCAACCACAAAGATTCATCTTGACATTCCTGTCGGCGCGTCTGGCGATGGCTCGGTGCATCTGTGTGTAGGCATGTGTCCATATATGGCTACCCCACGGATACCTGTTAAACAAATCTAAGTCCTCGACGGCCCTAAGGACTGTCTCGGAAGCAGTCCGGCTCCACTTACGGCCCATGAAGCCCATATCCACGATCGCCACCAAGCATACACGGACAACATCCTGGTCGCTTAGGGCACCAAGGCCCTGTTTCATCGTGTCCACGACTGTCCTCATCCTCAAACGAGATGGTGACACGCCAGGCCAAACCCTACGAACGAAGGAAATTTCTACTAAGGGAGGAAGAAGGGGTTCTGGTCCAAAAAGTAGTCATGTAATTATATAGAACTCATGACGCCCAAACCGCATGTGATGCCCGAAGACATCAAAATACATCTCCTCCAGCTCAGGATTGGAGACATCGACCTCCAGCTGTAGAAACATGTGGACTAGCGTGGGGTCGCCACTGCTCATGGAAAGATCCAGCCATGGACCAAAAGGTGTCCCTCTAAAGATCTCCTCAACGCTATCTGCCCGATCACCTAATTCCGCGAAGCGGTCTCTCAACTCTACCACGTAGCCAACGCGGCATTTTAACGTCAAGTCGATGTAAAAAAATTGCCCTACATAGAAATTCACAGATGTTATAGTTATTGTTAATTATATATGCTTTTGCTTGTTTGGTTTATTGTCTTGATAATTATTCGTCTATTTTAGTTTTAGAAAAGAAACCACTCAATCTATTGAACTTCCAGGTAGCAGGGGAATCACAAGGATTGCTTAAGTCCCCACATACCTTAGGGCTATTTACACCCGTTTGACAAAATCCAAATAGATATGTTGCGGTTTATTTTATTTCAATATAACATTGTTAATTATAGATGATTTTCCACATTCATAGTTTATTGTGTTGATAATTATTCGTCTATTTTAGTTTTAGAAAAGAAACCACTCAATCTATTGGACTTCCAAGTAGCAGGGGAATCACAAGGATTGCTTAAGTTCTCACATACCTTAGGGCTATTTACACCCATTTGACAAAATCCAAATAGATATGTTGCGGTTTATTTTATTTCAATATAACATTGTTAATTATAGATGTTTTTCCGCATTCATCCCCTGCTGTTGCGGTTTATTTTATTTCAATATAACATTGTTAATTATAGATGCTTTTGGCAAGAGGTCAAAATGAATTTGAGTTTGGCATGTGAAGCCAATTTAAATTTTTTTATATATTCATACCATTTACGGATCTTTTGGTAAAATGTTACATATACATATAAGGGCTTCGGAAGTGTGACTTCCAAAATTTATGTATGAGTAGGGGACCTAAGTTGTCATTCACCAAAGTTTAGGGACCTAAGTTGTCATTCACCAAAGTTTAGGGACCTAAGTTGTCATTCACCAAAGTTTAGGGACTTAGGTTGTCATTCACCAAAGTTTAGGGACCTATAATCAAACATTTATTTTTATAAAAAACACTCACCTTTTTATAAAAAAAAAAACACTTACATATTTTTTATAAAAACACTCTAACATTTATTATTATAAAAAACACTTACCTTTTTATTAAAAAAAACACTAACATATTTTTTTATAAAAAACACTCTAACATTTATTTTTATAAAAAACACTCACTTTTTTATAAATAAAAACACTAACATATTTTTTATAAAAAACACTAACATTTATTTTTATAAAAAACACTCACCTATTTATAATAAAAAACACTAACATATTTATTATAAAAAACACTCTAACATTTATTTTTATAAAAAACACTCACCTTTTTTATAAAAAAAACACTTACATATATTTTTATAAAAAACACTCACCTTTTTATAAAAAACCACTCTAACATCTTTTAAAAAAAAAAACTCTAACATCTATAATAAACACAAAATTATAACATACAAATAACACATTCAAACATACAACAAAGTTAAAAAAAAAACTCTAACATCAAACACATAATAACATACATATCGTATATTTTAAAACTTAAAATAACAACATAAAGGAAAACAACAACAAAGTTAAGAAAAACCTACCAAACTTGTAACACGTGTCATCTTCAAACCGAGCGCGTATTCCACACGACAAATTGAGAGAGTTTGGGAGATTTTTAGAGAGTGAGAAGTGGTGGCCGGCTTAGGGTCCCCCACCCTCTCCTCTTATAGCCGCGATTAAGAGGGTGGGGGTTGGAATTGTCATAAATGAAATTAGGGTTTCAACCCTAAGCCGACACCTGGTGCGGCAATCCCGCGATCGCGGGCTACTACCGCGGGACAGGGGCCAAAAGTGTACCGCGGGAATAGTTGGGGGCCTCTGCGGGTACCGCGGCCATACTTGAGGGGCCTCCGCGGACATATTGGCCAAACATGGGGGACACGTAGGCACTGACTCACGGTCGCGGGTTCTACCGCGGAAAAAATGGGTATTTTTGCAAAACCAACGAGATTTTGGGTATTTATGCAAACCTATTTACCAACTTTGGGTATTTTAATTAATTTCCCTAGTTTTAATATTATACACATGTTCTAAATACATTATTGTTATTATGGTTTATTAAATTTGTGGATTATGTTGTTTGAGTTTTAAAACTAATTGTTGAAGAAAATAAAATTTTAATGAATAAAGAGGTGAGGTAAGAGCATCTCCAACAGTTTCCCCATAATTTCTCCAAAATGGAGAACCAAATATCAAAATCCCTAAAAAAGTTACATCCATCTCCAACAGATTCCCCATTTTGGAGAAAAAACAATGATTATAATATTAAAATATTGTATATATCTATTAAAATATTATTTCTCTCTCTAAATATTATTTTTCAAAGATTTCTATTGGTGCTTTCACTAAGTAATCATTTTTGGGGTTAACTCCATATTTAGAGAAAAACTCTTTCTCTCTTATACTTTCTCCATTTTGGAGATAGTTTTGGGGAGCTGTTGGAGCAAAAAAACAACCCAAAATCCCTATATTCTCCATTTTCTCCAAAATGGGAAAGCTGTTGGAGATGCTCTAACATAAGTATTGGAGATGCTCTAACATAAGTAAAAAGACTAAAATACGCATCATTTGAGGTTAGTCAACACTCAACATGTAATAACCGAGGTTTTTTATTTGAAACAGATTTAAGTTTGTGAAGGAAGTTTCATAATTTTAAAGTCTAAGGGTGGTTTTGTAATTTTGTTAAGAGGGTATAAAAGCTTTCAAATTGGGTTCAAAACCCTAGAAAGAAATAATTTGTGTGTGTTTGTGAGGGTGGCGGCTGGAATGAGAGCAGGGGAGAAGAGAAATTTACTCCGTAATGCATATTGGAGAAGGAAGTGCTTCATCATCAGAATCTGAATGAGAAAAGTATTGGAGGTTGATCCTATAACAAGTTTATCAGGTATTCCCACATCCCAATCTTTAATTTTGGAGCTCTGTGGGATTGATTGGTTTATGTGTGGGATTCTTTATTTTTTTAAAGTTTAAAGAGGATGCTTACAAAGGAATTAAATGTTTATAATGGGGTTAGAATAATGATAGATGGGAAAGAGGTTGATTAATCGATTAAATTATATTTGTTTTTGGCCTAATGGTATTGTCTGTATTGCAATCGCCGTATCTTTTACGAGGTTCCGGACTTTAGATAATTTGGTGAAGTCCGAAACTATAGCCCATATAATAATGGATCCGGAATCCTCCTTTTTATTCACAAACTGATCTGAAACTTCCTTTTTAAAACTGATCCGGAATCAAAATATAAGAATCAGAAGTTTTATTATTGTGGGCCTTAAATTTCAAAAGAACCGGAATGGGTTAAGCTATTATTGGATCCGGAATGACATGATCCGGACTTGGGCCTGCTGTCAAGGATCCGGAGTTTTAATGTTGGCCCAAGTCCCGGAGTCCACTTAGGAGTTTGGTCAAGGCCGGAATCAAAAAGTAAGTAAACCGGAATTCATTATGAATGTTGGGCCGGAAAGGAATTTAAATGTGGGCCGAGGGATCCATATTATATGCATATAATTTGAATATGGAATTGGGCCGAAAGCATTTAAGGAACCCGAGATTTATATTGTAAACTTAGTTTTGGGCTGGACCAATAGGAAGGCTTTAGATCCGTAAGTTCATTATTATGGACTTAGTGAAATCGGGTAGTGTACATTAATCAATCGATAACCGAAATGGTTAGTTAATTAACTCCGGGAGTAGGGTCAAATCCAAAGAATCCGGTATTTAATTAATTATCCGAATTAATTATTTGGGTTCGGATTAGAGAAGGATCCAGGATAAGAAGTTGAGTTGTCACTGATTAAACTGTAAATTATGCTTTAGGTGTAAGGACGGTTCAAAACGAGATTCGTGGTTAGGAAAGAAACTGCTATCAGGTGAGTTCCCTTAACCCTTTTTACGTGGAATGAAAGTTAAAATGTTTTTACTGATTATGGTTCACTTATGAGCATGAATTGTTTACAACTGTTACGTATGTTTTTCCATGAAAATTATATTTTAATGAAAAGACTATTTAGCATGATGAACTGGTTGATAACGATTTATAAAGGTTTCACGTTTCATGATCTATGATGAACTACGCGTTTGTTATGTGGAGTCGATCTGCACAGTGGGATCTGAGTACCTCGGGATCCGATGATCCCTTGGGCATTTATGACGAGCTTGTAGGAGGAAATTCATTTCCTTCCTACTCGGATATGTGACTAGCTTGTAGGAGGGAATTCGTTTCCTTCCTACTCGGATAGAGGGGAGTCTGCTTGGGCCCCGATATGAGGCGAGAGGGGAGTCTGCTTGGGCCCCGATCGCGGTTAGCTAATGAGATCCTTAAACACTGTGCAGTACCATGATTGACGCTTATGTGAAGAATGTTAATGTTTTTGTATAAAATGATTTTATACTGTTGATGTATGTTGTTTTTGGAGGGAATTCACTAGACCTTTTGGTCTAACCCTCGCTTTTCAAAACCAAACCATTTTCAGGTAAGCATGTTGTAGGAGGCTCTGGCGAGCGAGAAGAGCAGGACTAGAGTATAGATGCAGTTAGAGGTTGTGCCACTCATACTTTTAGTAGTAGTTGCTCTCAGTTATGTATAGGTTGTTTCCGCCAACCTAAGTTTTTTAGACTAATGTAATGAAATTTTGGGACCCAGTTTTGTAATGTTTATGAGTTAATGCTATGTATGTCCTGTTCTATTTTTGGGTTGTTGCAAATGGTATCAGAGCCATAGTTTAAGGGATTTAGGTGATCGGACGGGCCTAAACTTAAACTTTGGGAGTAGAAATCACAACTGAGAACCAGGAAATGCGTTAGGAGGGCACTATTGTAGAGATAGGACTAATAGGGTACTGAGGACTGTCATGTAAGGTAAGTTTGAGATTACACCTGGCCAGTGTAATTGCGAACTTACAGGTACATGTATGTGCTTGATCTGCCTTATTATTCCAAAGTTATAGTCTTAAGCTGGTTTATATGTCGTGTTCCAGTAATCTAGAAGGTCAGCAAGATCCCTGAGGGATAGACCGAGATCCCTTGTTGGGGAAGTATCATGAGAGATCATATATGATGTGATGTATGTATACATCGTAGAGAAGAAATGTTGTATAGAATGTGATGAGTCGTCTAGAGGTAGCTCTTCGTGGATTCGAAGAGGACGAATGTTTGAGTTTGAGTAAGACTCCTGTTTCAGGAGAGTCCCAGCTCTAGAAATCGTGGAATAGATCAGTTCGGATGGTAAGGAAGGACAAAGTCGAAATCTTGAGAGTGTCAATGGAGCCCTGACTTCTTGTCGAGCTTTTCATGGCAGGATCAGAGAAATGATATGTCAGTAGAGGGTTGAAAAGGTGTAGTGATAGATTATGAGATAATTTGACCAAGACGGAAATAGTACGGAATGGTGGAGTAAGTGGACCGTGGAACGTATGTACTACAAGTTGTTGCAAGGCCGAGACGGCGACCACTGGTCGAAGGAAGAGTGTCAATGACAAGTAGCGTAAGTAAAATGGTTGACCTTGTTTGAGTGAGTAGCCGTCAAGTGCAAGTAGAGTTTCATGCATTGCATTCATATATGTGTTACACGAAATTTTCACGATTTAAGTAAATGTGTAAATTGCAAATTTTGAACGGAAGTGAGTCAGCGTGTAAAAGCGTATGTTTAAAGAAAAGGCGATTTCATCTACGTCGCACAATGAGATTTGAGCTTAACGAATTGCAAAATATTTCACACTTTTTCATGATAAGTTAAAATTGTTGCAAAAGTCAAGAGAATGTTTGCCAACAAAACTTTTATAACCAAAATGAGTACTGACATGTTGATGTCATAGAAATGAGTATGAGAGCCGACTGGTTTATTCCGTGTCGGTAATTGTTGGGTCACCAAGATTTGAAATTGACTCACCAATGTTCTTCCCCATATCTTACTTAGAATATTTAGCATGGTTCTTTTAAATGACTTGTACAAGATAGCAACAGTTCGGTGAAGTCGAAGATCAACCGAAACCAAGCTTGAATATATTCTCATTGTGGAAATAAGAAGACTCTTCTCAAGATACATACAAGTCATTGTCCACCGATTGTGTCTTCACACATCGGTGGACATCCTCTCCACCGATTGTGTCTTCACACATCGGTGGACATCATCCCCATCGATTGTGTCTTCACACATCGCTGGACGTCCTTCCCACCGATTGTGTTCACACGTCGGCCAGATTTATCCCACCGATAAGGATGCTCAAATCGGTGGGATCTTTGTGTAAATGGTTTTCTTTGAAGATTGCTTTAAAGACCTAAGTCAATTATGTCGGTGAAACTTCATCGGTGTAATTGTCTTGGAATACACATCAAGAAGATCATTTATTTTGGGACATTATCTATTGCCAGGTAAAAGTGACTTTTTGTCATCTTATCTATTTTTAGATAAGGTCCCTTTCAGCATGGGTTCTATTCCTTGTACCAAGGAAAAGGTGATTATGACATATCAACTTTTCAGAAGTCCACTGGTACGAAGCAAGTCCCCTGAAGACATGTGTACCAAGCATTTAATGCTCATCTCACTATAAAAGGAAGTAGAAGGCTCCCATGTTGTTGGTCCCGAAGGGCTATACAAGTTTGTAGAAGGGGGGGTTGAATACAAACACTAAGATTTTACTTTTCTAAATTGTTTATTGATAAATCATTAACAATTTACAGCTTGTTGCGGAAACAAGATTAAGGATAAACCTAAATCTAAACAAGTTGGAACACTAAGTTTCTTGCACTAAGAAAGAGAATGAAATTACTAATAATAACCTATCTCAAGATAAGAAGGATGAACTTGTCCAGAGTTAGCAAGTTACTTCAAAATGAAGTGAGTTCTTCTTCTTATATACTGCATGCATTTAATGCATGGCAGTTTACACTTTACACGTGGCAGCAGCTCATTGGTTGTACGTCATTGACCTTTGTTGACAACCTTAGTAGCCGCATGTTTGAACAGTGTAGTATCAGAGTGGTTGTACGATTTCAGACAATAAGGAGGTTCTTTTTCTGACGTATCGTACGGAGTCGTGCAAGGGTGGTTAAGACAAAAGTACTTTGTACGGAGGACTTCATGATCAGCTTTTCGTTGATTCAGCGATCTATCATTCTATATCAGCGAATGATAGAGTTCAACGATAGCTAAAGTCTTGTACTTGATACTTCACGTTGAGTGGACAAATCTGAGTGTTCGCTGATCCGCATCAGTTCATTAGGAGACTTGTCGCTGGTTCTTGAGCTTGATCTTCGACTTCAGTGTAGAACCTATGTTGACGTGAAACTTGTCTTCAGGGATCATAAGTAAACAACTAACTTATCAGCGATCACCATAAGTACTGAACAGACTCGGAGTATTATGGTGAACAGTGTTCGCTGAATGTTTAATCTAAAAAGCGAGAGTTCCTATCCGCGGTACTGTAAGATCTTAGTACTTATCAGCGATAGTGAAACTCTGATACATATTGTTTACTTACAATTTTCACTAAGTATATAAGAGAGGGTCATTATCAAATCACTGAGGGTTTGGATCAACAATCTCCCCCTATTTGATTATGACATAGCAACAAAGAAAATTGCTATTTAATGAAAACATAAGGATAAAAAGACTCATAAAATATTTGTCCCTTTTACTGTTTTCTGGGATCTTTTCTGTACTGATGGAGTAAAGTACGTTCGCTGAAATTTTTCTTTACACTTCGTAAAGATTACAGATGGAAGTGGAAAAATTACAAGTACAACGAATACAATTACAAGTACAAAAGAATAACTGATATAATAGAAGAATGAGGCGATCCTATCAGCTTATAGAGGTTCTTCCTTAATGAGTTGTTCATTAAGGGTCATTGATGTGGGAATCATCCAGTCAGGGACATTTACTCCTTGATTTCTTTTGTTCAGCGCTTCTTCAAAAATCAAGGGTTTGAGATGTCGTGCCTGAATGTCGTTCTTGAAGTCACACCAGTAGATGAGATCTTTCAGCTGTTCGATGGGAGTGACGTGAAGTTCAGAGATACGTTGAAAACGCTTTCGTCCATCCCAGTCAATGAAGAATATCCCATAGGGTTTGCTTAAGACTTTCCCAGGGATGAAAGTCTCATCAGGAGGCAGAGATGTGTCAAGTGCAGAAAGATCAGGTTCAGGACCAAGGACTTCTTCCATAGAAAAACCAATACCTGTTTCGTTTCGAATACGAGGACCATCTTCTGAAGATTTAGACTTTTTCTTTGCAGAGGCCCTTCGTTTCTGACTTTCGAGAGGAGGAGGAGGAGGAATATCCACAAAAGAATAGACTAAGTCGATATGCTTGTTTATCATCTTTTCAAAATGATCCTTGTACTTAGACTGAGACTTCTGGATGGCTAATCTGATCTCCAACCATTCAGAGAGACCGTACTGCGTGATAGCTTCAGCATAGAATTTTTCGTACTTTCCGTCTTCTCTGAATATCTCGATTTCAGCGATAGAAATTTTGATGGTTAATCTTCCAGATACGAGTACCTTGATTATTCTGGAAGGTCGATGTCTGAAGTGTACCTTTTCTTTGCACCAGGCTAGGGTAGATTGAGACACAGTTCTCTTTTCTTCAACGATCTTCTTGGCTTCTTCCCATAGCTGACGTTGAACTTCGATTGGAGCTCTTTTCAGCTTGGGGTCTTTTACTGATCGTTGAGTAAGCTGGATGACGTATTCTCTGTCTTTTTCTTCAGCTTCCCTTCTTTCAGCGATTAGACGTTTAGCTCTGAGGTGATCCTTGTATTCCCTTTGTGAAAGTCTGAACTTTGGAGGAATAGAAGGAAGTTGATCACGCTTCAGAACGATTCGCTGATCCTCGAACTTCTTTATCATCTCATCTCTTCTTCTCTGATCTTCTTCACTTAGCTTTTGAGGAGCCAAGGAAGGTCTGTTTTTGTGAGAGAGCATCTGTTCTTCGGGTTCATCAGTCTCAGAGATCAAATCCAAGACCGGTATTATTTCTTCAGCTTTGCGAGCTGGGATTATTGTTGGTGAAGTCGCAGCTGTAGGAACTTCAGCGATATCCTCAAACAGGGGAGAGGACTAGCTGAAACACAGCGATCTTACGAGTAAGAACTTGGGTAGAACAGAGATAGAGAAAGAATGGGATAAAGTGTATGGAGGTTTTAGTGGAGAGTAGAACTGATAATGTGTATAGAGATAGAGGAGGGATGCAGTGAAAGTAGAGGTTAGTGTACCTGACAAACCGGCTTTTTAAGCAAGATCGTCAGATTTTGCTCGTCTTCAGCGACACTTTTTCCTTTGCCCTTGTGAGCTTCAGATGCTGATGGCTTTGTCTTTGTCCGCTCCCCTGTAGGTTCATTTATCAGAATCCCTCTAAGAGTTGTGGTCCTCTGAGCAGGCTTGACGATAAAAGAGTCATCATCATCATCATCTTCATCATCATCATTCTTTGGAGAAGAGGAAGGTTCATCATCAGACAAGTCGATGGCTTCTTCATCTTCATCTTCAGACTCAGATTCTTCAGCTTCTTCTTCGAGTTGCTCCCCCTCAGATACAGAGGTAAGCTTCTCGGTTCCCTCAGGGTTTTCATCTCCCTGAGGTCCAGCGGCTGCTTCGTCAATTGTCTTCTCACCCTCTTCAGTAAAGGTGAGGTCTTCAGTCTTCTCTCCCCTGATAGATTCATCATGGGAAAGGTCTTCAGCGCTCTTCTCCCCCCCTTTTCATAATGAGTGGGGGAGGAATGCGATGACTCAGCAGCTGGTGTCGATTCCCTGTCTTCTTGGCCAGGGATCCCCACACAAATTTCAATCGCTGATAATCTGTTTTCTAGACCAGAAATACCAGGATTGATCTTCACGAGTTCAGCACGATCCGCCGGAGTAAAAGATGAAGGGGCAGGGGCGGTCGTGTTGTTCAGGATCTGCTGCATCATTTTCTTCATAGAATCCACGTCAGTCTTTACAGAACTCACGTCGGTCTTTACAGCAGACATATCTCCTTTGATTCTGCCAACCGATGTCTTCAGCGTTGTGACCTCGCTGGACATGGTGTCAACTGAAGTTTTGATGGCGAGGTAGTCTGTGTAGATATCAGTGAGAACTTTGGCAAAGTTGCTGAGCGTTTTATCAATCTTCTCCAAGTCAGCTTTAGAGGCATTCTTTTCGACCACGGTTGTCAGTTTGTGAGATTCTCTCCAGCGTTTGTTACAGCTGAAGAGTTGTCGGAAAGAGTAGTTGTGAGACCTGTCAGCGTCGTCTCTATTGTCTTCAGAGAGGCGTTGATGTCTCCCAAATTAGGACATGTAACATATAAGAACTTGTGAACAGAGGAAAGCTCAGAAGTTTGGGGTTCAGTTACAGTGTATAGGGGTTGGTGTATACCTGCAGGAGGATTGGTGAATGCATCAAAATCTCGGTGTCCTGAGAAAAGTTCCATGTCGTCAGCTAATGATAGGTGCTTCAGTGACAACTGGAGTAGAGTCCAATTGAGTAGAGGGAGAAGCGAAGGTTAAGAATGGAGGTTGGGTGCGAAGTTCAGCGTTGGATTCGCTGAGAATCGCTTCGTCAGTCTTTTGAGAGACTGAAGGAGGTTGGGTAGATTCCAAGTTTGTAACCTCAGCGTTTAGAGACGCTGAAGCTGGGATAGAATGGGTGGCTTGTTCAGCTGTGGCAGAGCGTACCACTGAACGTTCCTTCAGCTCTTTGAGATGAGCTGAGGAGTCTTCAGCAAGAGATTGATAGGGTTGCTCCTTGGTTTTCTTAGTTCTTTTGGAACTAAGTTGGGTGGAGGAGTGTTTCCTTTTAAGAGAAGGAATGGAGGTTGCAGTCTGGGTATCAGCGGTGGGTTTGTCCGCTGAAGGAGCTGCAGAAGTCGAAGAAGTAGGGTTGAGAAAAGTTAAAAGTGTAGAAAGACGTACCTCATTTGCCATTGGCTTGAAGTCGAGAACCTTAGGGCCAACTTGAGAGAGTTTCAGGTCACCCTCTTTTGGGTAGCTGTCCTTCAGGCCTGTTTGGAATACGGCGTTGATGAATCGAGGATAAGGAACCCATGGAGATCTGTCAGCGGCGGAGTCTACCCTGAGTACCAGATCATCGTAGATTATCGATGCCCAGTCTATATGTAGACCTTTCAGCAAGGCATATCCCATTGCTTGTTGAGGCTGAGCGGCTTGATCAGAGGAGCCGGTCTTTGCAATCATGCAGCTGATTAAGTGAGCGAAGATGAAGTTCATCTCGCTGGGCATTTTAGACTTTTTGATGAGGGTCAGCTTCTTCTCGGGCTTCTTCTCCCTCCCAGTTTCCCATACATAGCCCATTGCATCGAAGAATGCAATGATAGCTTCCTTATCTGAGTGTTTCTTGTGGTCAGGGAGAGGAACGAAGGGTTTTTCTTTGGTGGCCATTTTCAGAAATAGCAAGGAAGAGAAATCTTAGTATAGATCAGATCTTGTTTATGAGATTAAACAAATCTTCTCTGATACCACTTGTTGGTCCCGAAGGGCTATACAAGTTTGTAGAAGGGGGGGTTGAATACAAACACTAAGATTTTACTTTTCTAAATTGTTTATTGATAAATCATTAACAATTTACAGCTTGTTGCGGAAACAAGATTAAGGATAAACCTAAATCTAAACAAGTTGGAACACTAAGTTTCTTGCACTAAGAAAGAGAATGAAATTACTAATAATAACCTATCTCAAGATAAGAAGGATGAACTTGTCTAGAGTTAGCAAGTTACTTCAAAATGAAGTGAGTTCTTCTTCTTATATACTGCATGCATTTAATGCATGGCAGTTTACACTTTACACGTGGCAGCATCTCATTGGTTGTACCTCAGTGACCTTTGTTGACAACCTTAGTAGACGCATGTTTGAACAGTGTAGTATCAGAGTGGTTGTACGATTTCAGACAATAAGGAGGTTCTTTTTCTGACGTATCGTACGGAGTCGTGCAAGGGTGGTTAAGACAAAAGTACTTTGTACGGAGGACTTCATGATCAGCTTTTCGTTGATTCAGCGATCTATCATTCTATATCAGCGAATGATAGAGTTCAGCGATAGCTAAAGTCTTGTACTTGATACTTCACGTTGAGTGGACAAATCTGAGTCTTCGTTGATCCGCATCAGTTCATTAGGAGACTTGTCGCTGGTTCTTGAGCTTGATCTTCGACTTCAGCGTAGAACCTATGTTGACGTGAAACTTGTCTTCGGGGATCATAAGTAAACAACTAACTTATCAGCGATCACCATAAGTACTGAACAGACTCAAAGTATTATGGTGAACAGTGTTCGCTGAATGTTTAATCTAAAGAGCGAGAGTTCTTATCAGCGGTACTGTACGATCTTAGTACTTATCAGCGATAGTGAAACTCTTATACATATTGTTTACTTACAATTTTCACTAAGTATATAAGAGAGGGTCATTATCAAATCACATAGGGTTTGGATCAACACATGCAAACTACGCTTTCTGGAAATCTCTCTCAGTGCAAGAAATCTCCATATTGCTTAAAAACTTCATAGCTTTGTTCTAAGTGTTCTTAGTTGTTTTGTTTAGTTTACTTTGTGAAAGATTGTTAGAATAGTTTATCTGTTCTTTTTCGCAACAGTCTTTAGTTTCTATATGTAATTCTTGTTGAAGGTTTTCAATAATAGAATTAAAATTGTGAAAATTTTAAGTATTGTATTCAACCCCCCCCCCCCTTCTACAATACTTGTTTTAGCCATCTGGGACTAACAAGTGGTATCAGAGCAGAAAGTTTAATTCATAAACTTGATCTGCGATGGCTGCCTCTTCATCTTCAACTGTTGAAAATGCTTTTCAAAACAACTTTTCTGAAAATGGTTCCATTACCAAACCTCCTAAGTTTAACCCTAACAACTTTTCTCTTTGGAAAAGCCGTATGATGCTATTCATTGAAGGAGTGGATACTAGATATCCAACCATTCTCAAAGAGGGACCTATTATCCCTAGAGTTTGGGCTCGCTATGAAACGCAGAGGCCTGGTAAGGAAACCGCTGATAAGGAGGACTCTAGTGACTCCGATGATTCTGAGCCTTCCGACAAAGAGAAAGCCAAAGGTACTGGACGTTATATTCTCAAAAATCCAAAGAAATATACTGATGAGGAAAAACGTCTAGTTACTCTTGATTCAAAGCTTAGAGCAATCATTGCTCTCTCACTTCCTGCTGAAGTCTATCATTCTCTAGTTAACTTTGAAACTGCTAAAGAGATGTGGACCACACTATGTGTTCTGTACGAAGGTACAGAGGAAGTGAAGAAATGCAAAAAGATTTCTCTCATAAGAAAGTATGAACTCTTCACTCATGAAAAAGGTGAATCTCTTCCTAGTTACTATAATCGTTTTAACTCCCTTCTTAATGATCTGAAGTTATTAGGCAGAGTCTATGATAATGAGGAAGTTCTAAACAAGTTCATGGATTGTCTCCCTGATTTTTGGGAGAATATGTGCACTTGTATCAAAACTTCCAAGGACCTTGAGTACATGCCTTTAACTGTTTTATATGGAACTCTCTTCAACTTTGAACAAACCAAGTTACAAAGGAAATCTTTCATCAAAGAGATAAAGGGCACTTCTATTGCCCTTGTCAGTGAAAATTCCAAGAAATCTCAAAGTGTCCCACGCATTACCTATCCTTCATCAGATTCTGACAATGAAACCCAAAGCAACTCTTCTCACCAATCGGAGGCATATCTAAGTGATGTCGATGATGAAGGTGAAGAAATCTCGGTCAAGCAGTTGTCTGATGAAATTTCCATGTTGGCTGGTTTCAAAAACAAATCTCGTTTTTCGAACAAATCCAAATCTTTCAGAAAACCCTTCTCTTCTACAAAAGCTTCCTCAACTGATAAGACAAATGAGGAATGTTTTAATTGTGGAAAGAAAGGACACTTCGCAGCTGAGTGCAGAAGTAAGTGTGTGATGAACTCTAGAAATTCATCTTCTGACAAGCTTTCCTCCAAGTATGAAAACCCCAAAAATAACACTTTCAAATCAAACCTTGCCAAGAAAGATACTCAATCCTCAACCAAAGATCATCAAGAAAGGGCTGAGAAGTACAAAGCCAAATACAAGAAAGAAAAGGAAAGAAATGAGGGTCTCCTTAGAAAAGGAAAGGGCCTCATGGCAGAAATACATGATTGGGAAGAAGAAACCTCTGACAGTGACAACAACTCTCCCAACAAGTGCTTTATGGCCAACTCATAAGATATGGAAGATTCTGAAAAAGCTACCTCTCCAATGGCTTTGGTGTCAACTGGGTGCTCGACATCATACTCTCAGGTACATCCTTTTAATGATATGACTGATAGTGAAAAGATTGATGCCTATGAATCTTTAACTAAAGACTTTTATTTTGTCAAGGATGGTAAGAAAAGAAAATCTATTCAAGTTAAAGAACTCACATCTAAACTTGAAACTTGTATGTCTAAACTTGAAAAGTTTGAGGAAATCTAAGCTAAGCTTGAGGATTTAAAAACCATAAATCATGTGATTTTAAAAGAGAAGAACAAACTTTTTAAGAAATTAAAAAGAGAACAAGAGACTGTTAAGAAATGGACGAGTTCTTCAAAGAATCTTGAGCAAATCTTTAAAGATCAAATTTCTGTTAACAACAAATTTGGTTTAGGCTATGGAAAAACCATCTCTGACGTCTCTTCTCAAACTCTTGATCCTACCTCTAGTGTATGGGATGATGCCTCAGACTCAAGTTCTCGTGACTCTATTTCTTTAAACTCTTTAGATCTAGGTGAAGCTTTAAAGTTTGGAATGTTTATAAAAGCTAAAGAATCTTCATCTATGGAAGAAGAGGACTCCAATGATTTTTCGAAACCCATCCATGATCTCCTAAAAGATTTAGCCATTGATGAATATGTCCCTCCTTCTGATCTTTCAAAATCAAAGCCTGTCAAAAGAGTTAAATCTAATTCCTCCGATGTGAATTCTCTACCTATGTGTAACTCTTCAAAAGCTAAGGTTCTCACCAATGTGAATTCTCCTACCGATTTTCTTCCCCGATCGGTGAGACTCACAAACTCCACCGATTTCTCTTTAAAAGGAAAATCCTCAAACCTTGGGAAAGAACCTTTCAAAAACACCTCAAGAAATCTTTCCAAATTCGCTTCCACCTCAAGCAATGGGACTTTAAGTTTTCCTTCTCACTCATCATCCTTTGGTCCTAAAACCTTTCAAGTTAATGACATAGGAAAAGGAAAAGAAAAATTGCAAAAACCTAAAAAGATCTTTGTGTACAGAAAGTGTTATAACTGTGGTGACACTTTTCATCTTGCAAAGGATTGTCCAAAGGATAGAATTGAAAGAATCAAACCTAAGGACTCTTCCTCTTCTAACCCCAAAGGACCCACCACCAAATGGGTACCTAAGAACTAATATGTGTATGCATGCAGGCTTTTGAGCACCATCAAATATGGTATCTGGATAGTGGGTGCTCACGCCATATGACGATAAATAAATCTCTTCTCATCAACTATGTGTCTGGAAAAGGTCCATCTGTAACTTTTGGTGACAACTCTAAAGGTTACACCAAAGGATATGGAACTCTCACTAATGGATCTGTCACTTTCAATAAAGTGGCATTTATTGAAGGCCTCATGCATAATCTTCACAGCATTAGCCAACTGTGTGATCTAGGATATAAAGTTATTTTCGAACTTTGTATTTGTACTGTTGTTGACAAAAACATGAATGTGGTTCTTTCCGGAAAAAGAATGGAAAATGTCTATATCATTGATATGGGACAAAACAACAGTTCATCCAATGTATGCTTTGTGTCAGATGACACAGCCAAAAGGAACTGGATGTGGCATAAACGTCTATCTCATCTGAACTTCAAAACACTCCATAAAATCTCAAACAAAGAGCTGGTGACTGGGATGCCAAAGTTGAACTTTGTTAAAGAAAAGTTGTGTGATGCGTGTGAAAAAAGGGAAGCTCACCAAAACATCCTTCAAGACCAAGCAATGCTCCTCCATCACTCTTCCTCTTCAAATGATGCACATGGATCTATGTAGACCAGTCAGTACTCCTAGTCTTGGAGGCAAAAGGTACATTCTTGTTATTGTTGATGAATTTACTAGATATACTTGGGTGTCTTTTCTCAGGTATAAAAGTGATGCAACTGAAGAAATCATCAACTTTGTCAAGAAGAATGAAGTTCTTAATGGACAACTTGTACGATCGGTAAGAAGTGACAATGGCACTGAATTCAGAAATAGTGCTCTTGAAGACTTCTTTAATGAGAAAGGAATTTCTCAGAATTTCTCAGCTGTCAGGACTCCTCAGCAAAATGGAGTCGTGGAAAGGAAGAACAAACTCTATGTGAGGCTGCTAGATCAATGTTAAGTGAATCAAATCTTCCCACCTATTTTTGGGCTGAAGTTGTTAATACTGCTTGCTTTACCCAAAATAGGTCGGTGATATCCAAGAGACATGATAGGACCCCTTATGAAGTTTTTCATGGCAGAAAACCAAATATAGGCTTTCTTCATGTCTTTGGCTGTGTGTGTTTTATTCTAAATGATCGTGACAATCTTGGGAAGTTTGATCCCAAAGCTGATGAAGGAATCTTTGTTGGATACTCTCTTTCCTCCAAAGCATTTCTTGTGTACAATCTCAGGAGAAAATGCATTGATGATTCCATTCATGTCAAATTTGATGATCTAAGATCATCATCTCTTTCAAATGATGATGATGAATTACACAGATGGATTTCCTCATGCATAGGTGATGCTCTCATAGTCAACTCCACCGATGCAGCCTCCATTCCTTTGAATCCATAAAATCCACCTACTTCAAATAACCAAGTTGGGTCACCTTCCTTAGTGCCTAACACCTCTTCCACCGAATTTGACCATCTTCCCACCAACATGAATTCTCCCACCGAAATACTTCCTTCCACCGATACACAGGCCTCCACCGATCCTATGCCTTCCACCGAAAATACTGCCTTCCACCGAACCTCTGATCCCATTCCACCACCTTTACCTCCTGCCACAAAATGGACCAAAGATCACCCCATAGATCAAATCATTGGTGATCAACAAGCAGGTGTCCAAACACGCAGAGGAGTTGGAAATATTTGTCTCTATGTGAACTTTCTCTCTCTTATTGAACCCAAGAAGATTGATGAAGCTCTAGCAGATCCTGCTGGATCACTGCCATGCAAGAAGAGCTTTCTCAATTTGAGAGAAACAAAGTTTGGAGATTGGTTCCCAGACCCCGAAAGAAGACAATTATTGGAACTAAATGGATCTTCAGAAACAAAATGGATGAAGAAGGCACAGTTATCAGAAACAAGGCCAGACTGGTAGCTCAAGGATACAGACAGGAAGAGGGCATTGACTATGATGAAACATTTGCCCCTATAGCAAGACTTGAAGCCATAAGAATCTTTCTGGCTCATGCTGCCTACCGAAATTTTAGGGTCTTCCAGATGGATGTCAAAAGTGCTTTCCTCAATGGGGAACTTGCAGAGGAAGTCTATGTGAAACAACCTCCTGGATTTGAAGACCCAGCTCATCCAGACTATGTGTACAGACTTGACAAGGCTCTCTATGGTCTCAAGCAAGCTCCACGTGCTTGGTATGACACTCTTGCCAACTTTATTTTAAAGCATGGATACTCCAGAGGCAAAATTGACAACACTCTCTTTATCAAGAAGATTTCAGGTAATCTCATTCTTGTCTAAATCTATGTAGACGACATCATCTTTGGTGCCACTGATGAATCACTATGTGATGAGTTTGCTTCTCTCATGATGAGTGAATATGAGATGAGCATGATGGGAGAGCTTACATTCTTTTTGGGCCTTCAGGTCAAACAATCTTCAGAAGGGATTTTCATAAATCAAAGTAAATACATTCGTGACCTTCTGAAGAAATTCAACTTTTTAGATAGCTCTCCTATGAAAACTCCCATGGCACCACCTTTGAAACTTGATGCTGATCTAAATGGTGAATCTGTGGATGTTACCAATTATCGAGGGATGATTGGTTATCTTCTCTATTTAACTGCTAGCAGACCGGATATTATGTTTGCTACCTGTCTATGTGCCCGTTATCAGGCCAATCCAAAAAAATCTCATTTGGCTGCTGTAAAACGGATTTTCAGGTATCTGAAAGGTACCTTGCACATGGGTCTTTGGTATCCCAAAGACTCGGGGTTTGAACTAATCGGGTATTCAGATTCAGATTATGCAGGTTCCAAAATTGACAGGAAAAGTACCACAGGTAGCTGTCAACTTCTTGGTGGAAAATTAGTCAGCTGGTCCAGCAAGAAACAAAACTCAGTTTCAACTTCAACTGCTGAAGCTGAATATGTTGTTGTTGGAAGTTGTTGTGCTTAAATACTGTGGATGAAAAATCAACTGCGGGACTATGCTCAAGTCTATTCCAAAGTCCCAATTCTGTGTGATAATTCAAGTGCAATAGCCATTGCAAATAATCCAGTTCTACATTCCAGATCAAAGCACATAGACATCAGATATCATTTCATCAGGGACCATATCTTAAAAGGTGACATTGAGCTGCATTTCATTCCCACCGACCTTCAGCTTGCCGATTTGTTCACCAAGCACTTAGATGAAGCCAGGTTCAATTTTCTAATAAGTGAACTTGGAATGTTGTACTTTGTAACACCCTAAAATTTGGAAAGAGCAACTAAATAAAATTTCGATAAATTACCCAACAAGATAAAATCATTTCTACAATTCATACCTTAAAATACCTCAGAATTTAAAACATTATAGTTCCCCAAATAAAATAACTTAAACCGGTGTCACTTAACACGACACAGGTTGCTAATCCCAAAATAAATGCGGAAGACTTCACTAAACAATTCACCTCTCGTGCACACTATTAGCACTCGCCACTTCATAATGTAGCTAGAGCTACCCCAACCTGAGCCTGTTGCACATGCCGACAAATAAAAAGGGTTAGGCTTACGCCTAGTGAGTTCAAGCATTTATCATGACTACATAAAAATCATAAATCAGAAGGTTGTAGTTTTAGTCATGATTTAGATAAATCCTTTAAATGAAAGTTCGCGACAAAGATTATTATTTCCAAAGGGTTTCCCAAACGGGCATAAATAACTCATTTTCCAACGCACACAAAATCTATGAGAAAAGTTCCCAAAAGGTATAAAGCGTTTTCTAAAATGAATTCCAATCCCAACTCACTCAAAACGTATTTTGACATTAAATATTCCAATGAATATAGATATGGACAAGACTCCAATTTTTAAAACATCCAAATAGGATGAGGCATAGAACTTTGCCAATAACCCATGAATACAGTTCGTATAAATAAAGTATGTCACCGAAAATATGGATACAAATATATACCCAAAACCACACCTTTCGGTGACGGGGGAGACCCGATTCCATCGAAAGTGACGGCACACAAAGTTAAGTCACTCATGATGTTACTGGATTACACCTCAAGCCCCGACCTTAGTTCCCATGCCATAAAGACATCACAACCTTAAGCCATAAATAGATTGCCTTTATTGCATACCCCGTAGAGTTACACCTCAAGGACTTACAGGCGACCTTATTGCATATCCAGTCTAGACGAGTTACACCTCAAGCCCCGACCTTAGTTCCCATGCCATAAAGACATCACAACCTCAAGCCATAAATAGATTGCCTTTATTGCATACCCCGTAGGGTTACACCTCAAGGACTTACATACACGGGGACCATAGTGCATACTCGCTAGTGGCCCCATGGCCTACGCATATAACCATGCGTCCCTACAGTCCACTCCTCGTGCACAAAGAGATAGACCATCAAATAAAGACTGACTCACTTGCCTATGGATCCAATGCAACACAGTCTACCAAAACATGCTCAACCCGGAATGACAAAACACCCAAGCATGTAAATATCAATAATGTGCAATAAAATGCATTTAAACATCCGTTAGGTAAACAAGTACCACAAAACCGTTATTAACCCAAAACCTGACACGGTTAAGCAAAAGGGTTTTCCCAAAAGGACTCACACCTTTACAATTCTCAAAATAACTCTTGACGCTAAATCGGATATTTCCCAAATGGTTTATAAAATCAATTACACTAACATGATGTACTCGTCAAATAAACCTCTCTTTGAGCAATTAACCCTTTGAAGACAAAATATGGTTTCTAACCATCCAAATATTCAACAGCCCCAATTATGGGTGTTTTACACATTTATGAAGATAGATATTTCCAAAAGAGTTAAACTATCCAAATAACTCAACCACATATCTTTTCAAGTAAAACACACACATATTTGTAAAATACTCATTTTGGCATGTACAAAGTTTTTGCAAAGTAACTTGAACTCACATTTGCTAGATTTAGCTAAATCTAGAGTTTCTCCAACGTAAGCTCCTTTGATGAAGTTTGCATCCTCAAGCCAAAACTTCCAATAACCTAGATTTATGAATTTCCAACCATCAATACCCAATTCTAACCAAAAGGAATCATCATCCATCCAATATACATCAAAATATCCATCTATACCAAACCCTAGTTTTCATACATGAAGGAGATAACGATTTTCCCAACCAATCACTACCAAAAATCACCCAAACACTTTAAAAGGAAGAGAAATCGAAAGATAATAACAATCTAGCTTAAAATTACCTCAATCACTTGAATCCTCCGAAAGATAGCTTCCTAAACTCCCAAAAGCTTCAAACCTTCAAGATGGTCAACAATGGTGGAGTGGGTTTAATTTATGTGGAGAAGATGAAGAGGAGAGGAGAGGGGTTGTAGGGTTTCTAGTGAGAGAAACCGATTTTTAGAGAGAGAGTTGAGAGAGATGAGTGAAATGGGGAAGAAGAAAGAAGAAAAGGGGTTTAAAACACCCTGGAGCCCGTCGGCTATAGTGACACGGCGATTGTGACAGTGTCACAATCGCCAGGGCACAATCGCTCAACTCCCACAACTCTCGGTACCACTTGGGAGATAGTGACACGGCGATTGTGACAGTGTCACAATCGCTGGGCACTATAGCTCAATGTGTACCGAAACTCGTTTTGGCCATAACTTCCTCGTTTTAGCTCCGTTTTCGCTCCGGAAAGGACCGTTGGACTCGTATTTGAATTCCTCATCCAACAAGACCATTAAATCTAAGATTTGACCCAAAATCTTATTTTTCATATTTTTCTTAAAGATCGGTTCTACACTGATTCGAAGTCGTACTTATCCGAAATTACGGGTGTTACATACTTAGACAATTAAAAAAATGTGTGATATAAATAATCTAGCTCACCGATCTCTCAATGTATCGGTGGCCGATAGTGCCAATGTCGGTGATCAAACCTTACACCGACATCTCTTGGTGGTATAAATCCTCCACCGACACTCCATATACCTTCGGTATGTTTTTCCTACCGACCTTCTTGGTCTATCCTCATCGGTGGCCTTGCTTTTCACTGAGATTCACTTCGATCTTCTCCACTGATGTCAATATATACACCGATACTCTTGCACTCGTGCTTAGGGGTGTTAACGAGTCGAGTCGAGTCGAGTTGCAGAGTGTTTGAGCTCGGCTCGCGAAAATAATGTTAAGCTCGAGCTCGAATTTTTTTCATAAATTGTGTCCGAGCTCGAGCTCGATTATTTTTGTAATGTTCGAACTCGAGCTCGATGCTCGTTTAAGCTCGTTAATTTCGTCAAAAGATTCGACTTTTATAAGCTCGTTTATGAGCTCGTTTAGCAGCTCGAAAATTTCATGTTTTGACGAGCTCGATCAAGCTCAATTAGCTCGTTTAACACCTCAAAATTGTCTATTCAACACAAATAAAATAACAAAAAAATAAAACACTTTAAGATGTCTAAAAAGGTGCAGATCCAAAACAAAGTAGATTGAAATTGAAATACAATAATATTGAAATTGTCTAAAAGGTGCAGATCCAATACAATGTCTCAAAATAAAACTACAATCTCTCATAAGTCAAAATATTATGTAGTTTTCGCCTTGTAGATATCATCCAAAAAGAGCACTTCATCACTTCTTTAACCTGGGAGCAAAACATAAAATGGTGTTGAGAACTTTATGTAAAAGAAGATTTAGAATAACACTTAACTGAATTTATAAAAAAAGATAAAAAATTACCACCACGTAAGAACTTTATGTACCAAGAACCTCAACCAAACATATCTCTTGTAATTGGTTTTCCTTCTGCAAATAAAGGTAAATAGTTAGTTTCAAAACAAGTTAAAGAATGATAATTATTGAACATATTAAAATCATTACCTTGTTTTTATTTTTAACACCATGAAGATTACGAACCCAATCTCCTCCACAAATCAAAGCTTGTAGTGTTTCCGGATTCAAAGAGGCACGATATTTATCAATCACTCGGCCTCCGGCGCTAAAAGTAGCTTCAGATGCCACCGTTGTGATAGGAATAGCTAGAATCTCAGCTGCCATCTTTGACAAAATCCGAAATTTTGTCTCACGAGATCTCCACCAATCAAGAATATTAAACTTTATGTCCACCTCATTATAAATCATTGGGAATGAATACTTGAGCATTTCTAACTTGCATCGAGGATCCAAAACATTAGCAATACACATAAGCATGTTACATTCACCCCAATATTTATCAAATTTCAATTTCATACTTCCCACCATTTTTCTAACAAAATCACGACGATCATTGTACCGCTTATCCAATATATGCTTGATATAATATACCTCCCCAAAAAACAAGTTTGAAGTTAGAGAATCACTTCCCGAAATTATGTTGGTACAAGAATCATAAGCTTCTAAAATCTCACATATGCATTCAACCTTTTCCCAATCATCAATACAAGGACAAGAGGTATAAGATGGATCCCTCAATTCATACATAGAAAATGCATCTTTGAATAGGATTGCAGTAGATAACATTTTAAATGTAGAGTTCCATATAACACCCTCGAATTTGGAAAGAGCAACTAAATAAAATTTCGATAAAATACCCAACAAGATAAAACCATTTCTACAATTCATACCTTAAAATACCTCATAATTTAAAACATTATAGTTCCCCAAATAAAATAACTTAAACGAGTGTCACTTAACACGACACAAGTTGCTAATCCCAAAATAAATGCGGAAGACTTCACTAAACGATTCACATCTCGTGCACACTACTAGCACTCGCCACTTCATAATGTAGCTAGAGCTACCCCCAACCTGAGCCTGTTGCACATGCCGACAAATAAAAAGGGTTAGGCTTACGCCTAGTGAGTTCAAGCATTTTATCATGACTACATAAAAGAAATCATAAATCGGAAGGTTGTAGTTTTAGTCATGATTTAGATAAATCTTTCATTGAAAGTTTGCGACCAAGATTATTATTTCCAAAGGTTTTCCCAAACGGGCATACATTACTCATTTTTCCAACGTACCCAAAAATCCATGGAAACCATTCCCGAAAAGTGTAAGGCGTTTTCCAAAATGAGTTACGACTCCAACTCACTCAAAACATATTTGGGCATAAATAACCCAAGGAATACAAACGTGGACAAAACTCCAATATTCCAAAACACCCGATAAGTATGAAGCATAGAACCCTGCCAATAACCATGAATACAATTCGTATAAATAAAGTACGTCACCGAAAATATGGATAAAAACATATACCCAAAACCACACCTTTCGGTGACGGGGGAGACCCGATTCCATCGAAAGTGACGGGCACACAAAGTTAAGTCACTCGTGATGTTACTGGATTACACCTCAAGCCCCGACCTTAGTTCCCATGCCATAAAGACATCACAACCTCAAGCCATAAATAGATTGCCTTTACTGCATACCCCGTAGAGTTGCACCTCAAGGACTTACAGGCGACCTTATTGCATATCCAGCCTAGACGAGTTACACCTCAAGCCCCGACCTTAGTTCACATGCCATAAAGACATCACAACCTCAAGCCATAAATAGATTGCCTTTATTGCATACCCCGTAGGGTTACACCTCAAGGACTTACATACACGGGGACCATAGTGCATACTCGCTAGTGGCCCCATGGCCTACGCATATAACCATGCGTCCCTACAGTCCACTCCTCGTGCACAAAGAGATAGACCATCAAATAAAGACTGACTCACTTGCCTATGGATCCAATGCAACACAGTCTACCAAAACATGTTCAACCCGGAATGACAAAACACCCAAGCATGTAAATATCAATAATGTGCAATAAAATGCATTTAAACATCCGTTAGGTAAACAAGTACCACAAAACCACTATTAACCCAAAACCTGACACGGTTAAGCAAAAGGGTTTTCCCAAAAGGACTCACACCTTTACAATTCTCAAAATAACTCTTGACGCTAAATCGGATATTTCCCAAATGGTTTATAAAATCAATTACACTAACATGATGTACTCGTCAAATAAGCCTCTCTTTGAGCAATTAACCTTTTAAAGATAAAATATGGTTTCTAACCATCCAAATATTCAACAGCCCCAATTATAGGTGTTTTGCACATTTATGAAGATAAATATTTCCAAAAGAGTTAAACTATCCAAATAACTCAACCACATATCTTTTCAAGTAAAACACACACATATTCGTAAAATACTCATTTTGGCATGTACAAAGTTTTCGCAAATTAACTTGAACTCACCTTGCTAGATTAGGCTAAATCTAGATTTTTCCCAAACGTAAGCTCCTTTGAAGAAGTCCGAACCTTCAAGTCCAAATCTTCCAAAAACCTAAATTCATAAATTCCTACCATGAATATTCATATTCAACCACTTAAAAAAACCAATCCCAAACATCTTATATCAAAATCTCCATTTTGACCAAAATCCCAATATTAACCTAACTTCTCCAAAATCATCCAAATTGAAATTGGAGAAACAAAACACTAGGAGATCATCAATGAAACATTTATAACCCATATGAAAGTATAAAAGCTAGGAGGATGAACTCACCACTTAGGTTTTGATGAAAACCTAGAAAACCTCAAAAATCTCTTAAGATGTTGTGGATGGAACTTGATCTTGCATCTATAGATGAAATCAATAGTATAAAATGGGTAAGGAACGCATCAATCTCCAAGAGAAACCCCAAAATCGGTTAGGGTTTTGTGAGGGAGAAAAGGGGAATCGATTTGGGAGAGAAAAGGAAGGAGATTCGAGACTTACCACCACCAAACACCCTTGAATCTTCCAATGATCTTCCAAACTCTTTCTAGATCCTTGAATAGCTCTCAAAAACGAAACCATTGCCACTTGAATCGCCAAAATCGGAGTTGAAACGAGAGAGATATGAAGAAATGAAGTTTGGGTTGTGAAATTCGTATTTGACAGCAACCAGGTACCCGTCCGCGACAATGACACGGTCATTGTCGCTGGTCATTGTCGCTGGTGGTGTACCGAAGGTTGTACCCTTGGCGCGACAATGACACGCGACAATGACACGGTCATTGTCGCTGGTCATTGTAGCTCCGCGGTACCGAAACTGTTTTGGCCATAACTTCTTCGTTATAGCTCCGTTTTTGCTCCGGGAAGAACCGTTGGACTCGTATTCGAATTCCTTATCCAACAAGACCATAAAATCTAAGATTTAACCCAAAATTCTATTTTTCATATTTTTCTTAAAAGATCGATTCCACACTGATTCGAAGTCGTACTTATCCGAAAATTACGGGTGTTACAATCCTCCCAACCTTAGGATGATTTCATCCTCGAAATCTACATCCTTTACAACCCAAGGTTAACCGACTCAACGTCGACTATAATTTATCAGTCCCTAACTGGAATCTAAATTCTCTCCACACAGTCTATAAAGACAATTCCTCGAACAATTGCTTATCAACAAAGCCCCTTCACGTACACTGTACTTATGTCTGGGAGAACACTCCGACAACTGGAATAATTCGTAGTCAGACGACTTCGGTCGTCTCCCAACCTTAAATGTTCCATACCTCCCAATTTCATTTTCAGACTCTAAGTCAATCCAAGGCCTAATTAATATCGAGACCGGCCGAATCTCTAATTCCAATTGTCCCCATCATTAACTGTCAATCAATTCCAACGAGTTCTAATAAACTCCAAAATTCATTTCAACCTTAATCATCAACCGACATGTTCTTTAATCACACAAGGAAATTATTCCTATAAAATCTACTCATCACACTTGAGTATCTTAGGATTGCTACAATCGTTACCATTATTTCCTTTCAAATCGGACTACACTTCCCTGATTACACTAAAGGTGCTTGGCCTCAAGCCCAAAAGTTGACACCTAGTCATACCATTAAGTCGAATCACCACAGACTCTACACACGAGCTTCACTCGTCGAGCCTTCTTATAAAACCAAGGTTATCGATATGGTGTCTAAAGGGTCCCACATGCTATAATTGTCCAAGACCCAAAACAGGGTTGCCAACAAAACGGTTACACCAACCTCAAAATGCGTTACCGCAAATCTAACCCTCCAATTACCACAAGCACATCGACTTTGCTACCGATATCATCCGGCCTATAGTCACATCACGTGCCTAAACGCCCAACTATTCACAATCGAGGTCCTATGCAACTTTCTCTTAATCGGGGTTACTTAATCTTTCCCAAGGCCCTAACGAGTTCAAGGTTTTCAAGTGCGTTATTTAACAAATATGCCATTCACAAAACTTTTCATAGAAACTTTCAACATAAATATTTCATATCAAATTTAAACGTACGCATAAAACTACTATTATCAATTCGGTAGTTACGCAAAAATGGACACGCTCGTCCCACATATGAAAATCATGTTGAAAATTATTTCATTGCAGTTCAGTTTACCCACAAAACGCAAAAACGTAATTAAACAACTTCTTTAAAATGAACCTCCACGGTTCTGGTATGGATCGACTCATGACATGTACGTAAAGTAACTGCTCACTTTAAACGGTGTACAACACATTTTCACACGTACTTCAAAAGTAGCCCAAACGGCCATTGACTCAAAATTTCTTTTTCGACCATTAATTTGGTATGGAATAAGGTTCCCCAACAAAATTTGTGCGCGTCAGTTTATTATACGAAACAAGGAAACGATTTTTTTTTAATTACACCTCAGTCAAAACACAAAACAGCTTGTGTAGGCTCCAAATTTAAAGACAAAAAAAACAATCCGTTTCCATCCTTTGAGAGTATCGACTTAAAACATCATAAAACTTCAAATAGGGGTAGGCATGCAAGCTTGTAATACTTCCATTAGAAATTTTCTTGAAACGAAAAGACATGCATCAAACGGTTCGCGACCAAATTTCTAAAAGAGGAAACTCCTTAAATCAATTTCTCAAAATTTCTCATCCGGTCCTATAATGACATTTGAATAAAACGACTTTGGCAAACTTGCACACAACAATGAGTTTTTCTAAAACATATGAGGAAATAAGTGTTAATAATTAGTTGACATCAAAAGGGTTCAACTTATTTTCGAATCTCAAATTGCACCGACGGGGCGCGTCAATGTTCAAAACATAAGAAATTACACGCACCATAATTTCATACCAAACAATTTTCTAAAATCTTCATCGCGAAGCATTTTCCTCAAGTTTCGTACTTGGAACATAAAACGTCAAAACTTCATTGCTAAAAATGTATTTGTCAAAATACTCAAAATAAACATTTCCTCCAAACCAAAAAGGTTTTCAATTTTCCAAAATATTCGGCAAAATCAAAATTGACCAATGTCAATGACTCATACCTTTGTGTTTTCAAAATGTAAAATAATGTGAACTATGCATGATCTTTACCACATTACACATACTTTGACCACATGGTCTTCATTTATACAATGCATTAACGAAACGTTTTCATGCACGACTCGATTATCAAAGTGTTGAGAAACCATGGTTACCAAGCGATGCATACCCCTAGTCGATATAATGTATTTACATGAAAATGATAATAAATCATTTAACTGAAGGAAAGCGCATTGAACAAATTGTTATGAAATACTATCAAGTGTTATTTCATGCATTACTTATGTCATGTATAAATCAATCCACATATTGAACAAGTTGCAACGAGCTGTGCTAGCACAAATCTTTAAAAGAGAAATTACGCGACACTAAAGTTCCAAAACTTATCTCTTTGGTCGCCTTATGGCAAAAATTAATATTTCTCAACAAAACTCGAGTGGGACCAAATGCCCAAAATAACTTATAAATCTTTCACATAAGCAAATAGAATATGCACATTATAAAATTGTACTTTCACGACCCAAAACGTCGTACACAAAACTCTATGAAATTCAACGACCCCAATGACTCTAAGTCAACAAAATAGCACCAAACATTGTGCTTCCAAAGTCGAATTGCATTAAGCAAAATCATGGCTAAAATGCCAAAACTCCAAAATCCATTCTGGATGTAATACTATACAGACAATATTGATCACAAACTCGTATAAAACAAAGTTCTCAATATAACTTTACGTAGACATAATGGAAGATAACTTTCCGTCTAAACTCTAACATATGTGGAGGAGATCCAATGTTAAAGTCGTAAGCCGTAGTTACTTGCCCAACATCTTAAACATCATAAAATATGGATATCACTATACCCGAAAGAAATGTTGAACAATAATGAAGTAAAGCAAAACAAATCTCAGCGGAGTTTGCAGCTCCCGCAATAAAATAATTTCATGCTAGTTCAAAAACCCATAAATTTGAAATCTTATGTGTGTGCTAAACATTTTCCAAAATTGGTAACACAATCCATATAAGGATTTGAAACACAAGAAATAATTGATGCAACTTATTTTTAAAATAATTTTGTGCATAACTTAGTCGGCATTCAACGTCTCAACTCATACTCCTCCAAATTCCTCCGGCCCACTATTGTCATCCGGATACTTTAACCTCTTAAGGTTAAGCTGGGAATTACATCAACAATCCTTACGGTGACTTTCTCGAATCAAGGTCGATTCAATAATTCTATGGTTCTAATCCAACCATCAAATTTGACCCGAAACGGTCCACTTAAAGCAATTATCATGCTTATCGTCACCCTAAGTGACTAATACTAGAATCGTCAATGTTTTCCAACGACTAATAGCTTAGAACTCCATCACTACCCCACGATCATCACGTTAAAGTAGTTCAAGTACACACGTGTAACTAGTAGATTCACCATGACACTGGTCAGGTGTCATTATGAACGTACCATACATGATTATTCTTGCTACTCTAGTCGATAATTCTCGTTTCTAGCAACTCCATTGACCTCGAAACATCCTATTTTAAAGTGCCTAATGGTAAATTTCACTCTCATTTACTTAAACAAACGCTAGTTTGAGTCTAGGTATCCAAAATCAACACCTAAATCTCTCAAACTTATTCTCTGATACCAACTTGTAACACCCTCGAATTTGGAAAGAGCAACTAAATAAATTTCGATAAAATACCCAACAAGATAAAATCATTTCTACAATTCATACCTTAAAATACCTCATAATTTAAAACATTATAGTTCCCCAAATAAAATAACTTAAACGGGTGTCACTTAACACGACACAAGTTGCTAATCCCAAAATAAATGCGGAAGACTTCACTAAACGATTCACATCTCGTGCACACTACTAGCACTCGCCACTTCATAATGTAGCTAGAGCTACCCCAACCTGAGCCTGTTGCACATGCCGATAAATAAAAAGGGTTAGGCTTACGCCTAGTGAGTTCAAGCATTTTATCATGACTACATAAAAGAAATCATAAATCGGAAGGTTCTAGTTTTAGTCATGATTTAGATAAATCTTTCATTGAAAGTTTGCGACCAAGATTATTATTTCCAAAGGTTTTCCCAAACGGGCATACATTACTCATTTTTCCAACGTACCCAAAAATCCATGGAAACCATTCCCGAAAAGTGTAAAGCGTTTTCCAAAATGAGTTACGACTCCAACTCACTCAAAACATATTTGGGCATAAATAACCCAAGGAATACAAACGTGGACAAAACTCCAATATTCCAAAACACCCGATAAGTATGAAGCATAGAACCCTGCCAATAACCATGAATACAATTCGTATAAATAAAGTACGTCACCGAAAATATGGATAAAAACATATACCCAAAACCACACCTTTCGGTGACGGGGGAGACCCGATTCCATCGAAAGTGACGGGCACACAAAGTTAAGTCACTCGTGATGTTACTGGATTACACCTCAAGCCCCGACCTTAGTTCCCATGTCATAAAGACATCACAACCTCAAGCCATAAATAGATTGCCTTTATTGCATACCCCGTAGAGTTACACCTCAAGGACTTACAGGCGACCTTATTGCATATCCAGCCTAGACGAGTTACACCTCAAGCCCCGACCTTAGTTCCCATGCCATAAAGACATCACAACCTCAAGCCATAAATAGATTGCCTTTATTGCATACCCCGTAGGGTTACACCTCAAGGACTTACATACACGGGGACCATAGTGCATACTCGCTAGTGGCCCCATGGCCTACACATATAACCATGCGTCCCTACAGTCCACTCCTCGTGCACAAAGAGATAGACCATCAAATAAAGACTGACTCACTTGCCTATGGATCCAATGCAACACAGTTTACCAAAACATGCTCAACCCGGAATGACAAAACACCCAAGCATGTAAATATCAATAATGTGCAATAAAATGCATTTAAACATCCGTTAGGTAAACAAGTACCACAAAACCACTATTAACCCAAAACCTGACACGGTTAAGCAAAAGGGTTTTCCCAAAAGGACTCACACCTTTACAATTCTCAAAATAACTCTTGACGCTAAATCGGATATTTCCCAAATGGTTTATAAAATCAATTACACTAACATGATGTACTCGTCAAATAAGCCTCTCTTTGAGCAATTAACCTTTTAAAGACAAAATATGGTTTCTAACCATCCAAATATTCAACAGCCCCAATTATAGGTGTTTTGCACATTTATGAAGATAAATATTTCCAAAAGAGTTAAACTATCCAAATAACTCAACTACATATCTTTTCAAGTAAAACACACACATATTCGTAAAATACTCATTTTGGCATGTACAAAGTTTTCGCAAAGTAACTTGAACTCACCTTGCTAGATTAGGCTAAATCTAGATTTTTCCCAAACGTAAGCTCCTTTGAAGAAGTCCGAACCTTCAAGTTCAAATCTTCCAAAAACCTAAATTCATAAATTCCTACCATGAATATTCATATTCAACCACTTAAAAAACCAATCTCAAACATTTTATATCAAAATCTCCATTTTGACCAAAATCCCAATATTAACCAACTTCTCCAAAATCATCCAAATTGAAATTGGAGAAACAAAACACTAGGAGATCATCAATGAAACATTTATAACCCATATGAAAGTATAGAAGCTAGGAGGATGAACTCACCACTTAGGTTTTGATGAAAACCTAGAAAACCTCAAAAATCTCTTAAGATGTTGTGGATGGAACTTGCTATTGCATCTATAGATGAAATCAATAGTATAAAATGGGTAAGGAACGCATCAATCTCCAAGAGAAACCCCAAAATCGGTTAGGGTTTTGTGAGGGAAAAAAGGGGAATCGATTTGGGAGAGAAAAGGAAGGAGATTCGAGACTTACCACCACCAAACACCCTTGAATCTTCCAATGATCTTCCAAACTCTTTCTAGATCCTTGAAGAGCTCTCAAAAACGAAACCATGGCCACTTGAATCGCCAAAATCGGAGTTGAAACGAGAGAGATATGAAGAAATGAAGTTTGGGTTGTGAAATTCGTATTTGACAGCAACCAGGTACCCGTCTGCGACAATGACACGGTCATTGTCGCTGGTCATTGTCGCTGGTGATGTACCGAAGGTTGTACCCTTGGCGCGACAATGACACGGTCATTGTCGCTGGTCATTGTAGCTCCGCGGTACCGAAACTGTTTTGGCCATAACTTCTTCGTTATAGCTCCGTTTTTGCTCCGGGAAGAACCGTTGGACTCGTATTCGAATTCCTTATCCAACAAGACCATAAAATCTAAGATTTAACACAAAATTCTATTTTTCATATTTTTCTTAAAAGATCGATTCCACACTGATTCGAAGTCGTACTTATCCGAAAATTACGGGTGTTACATTCCATCTAGTCTTGCAATCCAAAATGAGCTTTCTATCGGGCAAATGAAGTTGTTTTGCAACTTGAGAAAATGTATTTAATCTCGAGTCACTACCTCTTATGAAGTTCACACTAGCACGAATCTTATCTACTATAACTTTGATTTCTGACAACCCATCTTGCACCATAAGATTCAAAATATGTGCACAACACCTAACATGAAAAAACTTACCCCACAAGACAATTTCCCAAGTCTAGAGAAATGTTCTTTTAACACTTTTATAGCAGAATCGTTTGCTGAAGCATTATCTACAGAGATGGTTATAACTTTGCCCTCTATTTCCCATTCCCTTAGACATTTCAATAAAGAATCGGCAATATCAATACCACGTCTAGGTGGAGGAATATGCACAAAACTCAAAACTCTTTTTTGTAACTTCCAATTAGAGTCAACAAAATGGCATGTAATGACCATGTAACTTCATGCATAAGAACCCAATGAGCAATCAATTCTCTAGTAACAGCGGGATCATATTTACCATTACTAAGAATAGGGAGAAAAGTTTCTTGAAGCTCACCTGTATCGGAGACCGGCTGAAAATTAAGCAGTCGCTGTTTATTCACAGCAATCCTCTTAGATTTGCAGGTTTGCAAATGCCTCTTTAATGTCGTTGTAGTCGCTGTAGAACTAACAGCAAACAGCTCTTTACAATGCACGCACTGTATTTTTTTTCCGTTGTCAATCGTCACTTCAATCATATCTTTCCAAACTGCAGACTTTTTAACTCTTTTCCTTTTATTGAGTTGTTGTTCCTCCGCATTTTGGTTTGGAGTTGAATCAACTTCAACTTCATTTTGGATAGAAGGTGAATCAACTTCAGCCTCATTGTTTGAAACCATCTGTTTCAATATAAAGTTAGTTAACCCAACAACCACTGTACATAGTTTTTGCATAAATAATCCAAAAAAGAAAAGGAATTGGAAACTAAATATATAATCCAATTTACCCTCACGTAAAGCTAATATGTTCCTGAATACAAAAATCATCAACTTGTTTGTCATATTCCACATGAATAAAGAATCCAAAAACTATATAAAAAAGAAGGGACATGTTGGCTCATAATCATAGGACTCCTATAAATGTTAACGTAATTTTATAAATGAATAGTTAAAACCCAAATGGGCATTTCGTCGAACACCTTACATTCAATATCAAAAACCAAGCATTTTAAAGTAAATACTTCAAGAACTGAAATGGGTCTGAAGAAATGAGTTCGAGTGAAGAAATTGAAGAAAACTCAAATCCAATATGAGAGAAATTAGAGGATTTGGAAATTACCTTTTATTTTGACGAAAGAAACATGGAATTGAAGAAATTACCTTTGATTGTGCCCAACAGATGAACAAATTCAGATTAAGGGCGACTGGTTCTGCCGTATCCAACACGAGGGTTTTTGAGTATTTTCTTTGGGGATGAACAACCAAAAGAACCTTTCGATGAACAACCAAAGAAACCTTTCGATTTCTGATACCTTCGTTGTTTGGAACTTTGGATATTCATGGCGCCGATTTGAAATTCGTTGGGGCTTTGAAAAGAAACCTGGAGAATACGAATAGTCTATCTCAAATCTGATTTTAATACTTAGTAATTATTGACTTATTGTTGCAGATTATATACCTTAAATATAGAAATTTGAACAGTTGGATTAGTGGTAAGAGTTGGATTATTTGTACCAAAGATCTCAGGTTCGACTCTTGTTTGTATATATATATTTTTTTATTTTTTAACTATAATGTTTAAGAATAATATAACTCGAAACTATATGTATATTCGGCTCGACTCGACTTGACTCGTTCGAGAGCTCGACTCGACTCGACTCGTTCGAGAGCTCGACTCGACTCGAAAAAGTTAATCGAGTTTTCGAACGAGTCGAGTCGAGTGTTGGCTTTATCGAGATCGACTCGTTAACTTAAACGAGCATAATTTTACGTTCGAGATCGGCTCGAGCTCGAGAATTCCTAAGCTCGAGCTCGATATAAACGAGCTCGAGCTCGAGTAGCTCGTTAAAAGCTCGACTCGTTAACACCCCTTACTGGGCGTGCTCACCCCTTACTGGACGTGCTCACCGAACTTACTGGGCTCACTCTCATCGGTGCTTTTGTCCCACCGAAATGGTACCGAAATCCATACCGATTTCTCAAAGCTTGTCTCAATTCGGTAAAGTCTACTTCGGTGATTTCCACCGAAGTCACTCTGTTTCACCGACACCGTCCTCAAATCGGTCTGTTCTATCTCATTCGTATACCCTGAGTCTACCGACGTGTTACACCACCGATACACTTGCCACCGAAATTCACCCCAATTCTTCGAAGCTTATCCTATACACTTCCCATGATCACATCAACCCTAAAACAACCCTATGTGTCAGACAACTTGACCCTTCCATTTTCTTGTAAACCCATTCCTAACCACACATTTCCCAAGACTCATCATTACTTTTTAAAATTATTGTTTAAAATCAAACCTTTCGATTTCCCTCTTAATCGTTCCCTCTCCTTTTAAACCCATGACCATCTCCCTATATAAACCCTAAACCCATCTTCTCCACTTTACTTTCCTTCGAAACCTGCAAATCTCAAGTATTCTTTCTCGAGTATTACTTCTTCTCTGTCAAGTTTCTCACCTGCAACAATGGCACCCACCAAGGTAGCAAAGAACATACCCACTTGCTTTGAAGACCTCATATTCAACCCTTGCAATCACGTCGCAAGGTTCGAATCCGATCCCGCACATCCCGAGTTCCAAACAATCATAAAGTTCTTAACCCGCTCACCTCTTCTCCATGCTTTCTCGTGCAACCCAAAGATGAGCAAAATGCTCATTGGCAAATTTTGGCTTTCGTGTGTATATGATATTTCAAATGAAGACATTCATGCTTCTATCTTTTCTGACGAAGAGGGTGATCACGATGTCACTTTTGGAGTTGATGATGTTCGTCGTGCCCTCAAAATCGAAGCCTTCTCCACTTATGAAGACATGTACGTAAACAACTTCCATGAAGTTGTTGTCAACACTCTTGGCTATATCCATCAATCTGATGACAAAGCATCCAAATCTTCAAAAGGCCCAGGTACTCTCACTCGCAACAAAATGGGGGGTGTGTGGAACTTCTTTTTCGCACACGTGATTCATTGTCTTTCTCGTAAGACCAGTGGTCAGGATCAATCCCCCTCATATATCACAAAGTTGACCCATGCACTCATTTTTCAACGAAAGATCGACTTTGCTCAGTATTTTTTCACTGAGCTGACTGAGGTGATTAAAAACCCAAAAAGATGCCATGTAGCATATCCGCGATTCATCTCCATGATTCTTCAACACAAGCTTGGCTCGGCTTTGGACTCGGATCGTAAGTCTCAATCTCCTCGTTTTTCTTATGACTGGTCATCCCCCATTGTTGGCCAAAAGACACTCAATGTTGGCCGCCTCGCTACTGATCGCCCTCTACGCCCAGGTATGATCTCTTTTGCTCTTTCTCCCAATCTTCATTGGGGTGAGGCGGAGGCTTCCGGATTTCAACACCCGGAAGTTCCCGAGGAACCCCAAGTTGTAGTGGCCCCATCTCCCCGTACTCGAGTGAAGTCGGGTGGCGCTCAAAAGAAACAACGAAAGGCCATTGACACCTCCGCACCCGCTTCTCGAACCACGCCACCGAGAGATCCCTCGGAGGCTTCCCCGGTTCACATCTCATCTCATAAGCGGAGGCACTCAACATCCCCTTCGAGATCTCCTTTAAAGAGGTCTCGAAAGCCTTCGGCCCCACCGACTAATCCAACTGTCGATTCTCAAAAATCGCAGTTGTTGAGCTTCACCCCTCCGAGCCAAGGGAATCCGTTACAACCCATACCGACTCCTCTGTTGCCTCTCCACAGGCTTCAGTTGTACAATTGGAGGAACCACAACGTACCTCCCCACTCGTTTCTTTGGGTGGTGGAGATGACCTCGGGGTCTCTCCCCTCGAGGGTTCAGATTTTTCACTACACGGCCTTTCACCCGATCTTTATGAGATCGATGATGCACAACCCGCTGAGGGTTCCCCCGCAGAAAAATCCCCCCCAAGAGACTTCTTTGAATTCCTTTTGGAAGACACCGGTTCTCCCCGAACCACGATTCCCGCTGACGAGACCATTAGCACCGATCCACCTTCTCCACCGAAAGCAACCACCCAAATCGCATCGCCTCACCGATCCCCCCCACCAAAGATACCCACCCCGATCTCTTCACCTCACCGATCCCCCTTAAACTCACCACGCCGACCACCCTCTCCTCTACCGATGCATCCCTCTCCCCGACAAAAGTTTCTTTACCCCGAACCTTCATGGCTCAGCCAACCTCATCTAATTTTTTTGAGGAACGAATACTTCCTCATTACCGACTTTCACCAACCCGATCCCGATTCCAATTACACGAGGATCGTGCTCCTCCCATTACAGGTATTCGGCTTCCCAGTGCATTAATAGAAGAGGTTCAAGAAAGTGCTCGTCAGTGTAGATTGGTTGGCACTCAATTCGAATCGCTCAAACAAGCCACGGTCTCCTTTATAGCTCAAACCAATGCTCGGGTATCTGTGCTCGAGTCTCGGCAACCACAAATATTGGCAGATACTCTTCGTGAAGCTCTTCGACCACTCTCTGAAAACTTGGCGTTATTATCCAACAGGGTGGAATCTTTGACCACCTCGCATTCCGACCTTGCAGTTTCAGTCGCTGCATTCAAGGCATCCACGACAGTTAAAGATGTCGAGCTCTTCCGTCTCAATAGCGAGGCCCGTCGGCATCAGAATCTTTGGACCCGTCTCTCTGACTCCCTTGAATCACTTCATCATAAGGTTGATCTCCTTGAGAAGAGCCTGGATTGGGATTTGGATCTGGGTGATTTTACCTTGACGAGTGTTAATCCTGCAAGTATCAAACTTCTTCATCTAAAACTTGATCAGGTATTTACTCTGTTGGGGTTGACAGTTAAGAGTGCGAAGGCTGTTGCTGAGGGGGAGAAAACTGAACCACCACCGAAAATGCCCTCGGTTAAACGAACAAACATCAATCAGCCTTCACATTCCACCGATAAATCACACATCCGCATTTCAAAGAAAGCCACCGATCTTCCAGGTACTCCACCGAAACCTTCTGGTACTTCTTCTTCTCCTTCTCCTCAACAATCGATGGAGAGATCTTCGCCAAAAGTTACTCCACAAAAGTCTCCACCGAAAACTTCCTCACCACCGAATTCTTCACCACCACCGAAATCACCATCGGTGGAGACAACTCATGCAACAGTTGAGGGGGAGAAAATCCATGCGTCTTCTGAGGGGGAGCAAGCTAGCAAGGCCCCCAAAGACAAAGGCAAGAAAGTCATCTCGGCCGAAGAATTGGCAAAAGAAGAAAAGAAGAAGAAGGAATTGGCTAAGTATGGGGCCCGACCTGAGGGTGCCCAAACACTAAAACTCAAGCCTCCATCTCAAACAACTACCACCGATCTCGGTCTATCTCCTCAAGAAATTGAGGAGGCTAGACGTGCTCAGAAAGCTTGGGATGAATCTCAAGCTCTTTCTCTGAAAGCTGCCAAGGAAGAAGCAGCAAAAGTAAAATCTACCGATGCCATCAAAACTCAGAAATCGGCACTAAGTGCTCTTCAGGAAGAAAAGGATGAGGAAATTTCTTGGTACAAAAAGGCGATGCACTACCGAACCAACAGGTCTCCAATCACTGGTATCAAGATTGCCACTTCTAAAGTCAATCCTGCCGACATTAGACTGATCATTGAAAGAGAAGAAGGTGTGCCAAGAAGTATTAGAGATTACCACTTGAAACAATTCGGCCTCTTCGAATGGTTTGAACTCTCTAAACTTCTAGTGAAGAGCATTAATCCAAAGAAAGATGTATTCGTCGATTACATTAAAGGCTTGATGGATAAAATGAAAGAAGTGAAGAAGAAACATAACATCGTCCTCTCCACCGATGAGAGAGCCAAACTTCAATCCCTCAAGGAAGACATCCGCCTCCCGAATACAAAGAACCAAAAAGTCCCTGATAACATCTTCAAAGACTTGGCAAAGAAAGGAAGGATTCCCTATGTGGACAATTTAAATTTGTCTCTTCCCACTTCAACCACTTATCCCTCAACTACGATAAGCTTCTCACCGATTCCTGGATTATACTTCAATGATGGATTCGGCCACCGACGTTTCTTCAGGTTCTCTCAAATCCCCTTGGCCGACATCATACTTCTTGAAGGCATATCCAATCTGATGCCTAACATCCCCGAAGCACATCCTCTCTACCAGAACATCCTTGCCGAGATCAAGCGCCGACAGAAAATGAGAAAATGATTTGTGTGTTTTCATTTTCATTTTTCTAAGTACTTGTAATATTTTCTTCATTCTCCAATGTATGAAAATTTCGGTAATACAAGTATTTCTATTCTATTTGAATTTCCTTGTTGCACATAGTTATATTTTCTTACTTGTAAATATTGTATATAGTATACTCATACAAAAGAAAATAGATCAAAAAGAACAAAAAGAATGGTCTATGTGAAAAGAACCCAAACAGAGTAAAAAGGGTCAAAATGCATTTTACTTTCAGTTACTCTTAAATATTCTAAGGATAGAGCTCAAATTCAAATAGGGGGAGATTGTTGGGTCACCAAGATTTGAAATTGACTCACCGATGTTCTTCCCCATATCTTACTTAGAATATTTAGCATGGTTCTTTTAAATGACTTGTACAAGATAGCAACTGTTAGGTGAAGTCGAAGATCAACCGAAACCAAGCTTGAAGATATTCTCATTGTGGAAATAAGAAGACTCTTCTCAAGATACATACAAGTCATTGTCCACCGATTGTGTCTTCACACATCGGTGGACATCCTCTCCACCGATTGTGTTTCACACATCGGTGGACATCATCCCCACCGATTGTGTCTTCACACATCGGTGGACGTCCTTCCCACCGATTATGTTTACACGTCGGCCAGATTTATCCCACCGATAAGGATGCTCAAATCGGTGGGATCTTTGTGTAAATGGTTTTCTTTGAAGATTGCTTTAAAGACCTAAGTCAATTATGTCGGTGAAACTTCATCGGTGTAATTGTCTTGGAATACACATCAAGAAGATCATTTATTTTGGGACAATATCTATTGCCAGGTAAAAGTGACTTTTTGTCATCTTATCTATTTTTAGATAAGGTCCCTTTCAGCATGGGTTCTATTCCTTGTACCAAGGAAAAGGTGATTATGACATATCAACTTTTCAGAAGTCCACTGGTACGAAGCAAGTCCCCTGAAGACATGTGTACCAAGCATTTAATGCTCATCTCACTATAAAAGGAAGTAGAAGGCTCCCATGCAAACTACGCTTTCTGGAAATCTCTCTCAGTGCAAGAAATCTCCATATTGCTTAAAAACTTCATAGCTTTGTTCTAAGTGTTCTTAGTTGTTTTGTTTAGTTTACTTTGTGAAAGATTGTTAGAATAGTTTATTTGTTCTTTTCCGCAACAGTCTTTAGTTTCTATGTGTAATTCTTGTTGAAGGTTTTCAATAATAGAATTAAAATTTTGAAAATTTTGAGTATTGTATTCAACCCCCCCCCCCCTTCTACAATACTTGTTTTAGCCATCTGGGACTAACAGTAATTCCTTTCAGAATTTTGTTGTACAGAGGATTTTCATTCAACATGTCACTGTCGTAACAACATCGTTTTGGTTGCGAAAGATTGAGTTTTACTAAAAGGGTGCGTGCGAACGATTCTCGTGATCGTTGTGCAGGACATTGGAGTTATGAGAATGTTGGTGTCATGTGTCCCCAAATCGTTTCCAAGTGTTGTTCTTTAAAATAATAAAGAGTACAAAATGATTTATTTAACGCGTTGTCATGCATGAAGGCTACGAACTCACTAGGTCGTGGAGTATTACACTTTAAGATAAGGAAAGATTTCGAGAGGGGAGAAGTGTTGGACAAACCAGGGGAGAATGTTTATAGTTTTGGTATTTGTGTTCAAGAAGATAGGTGAACAGTAGGAGAGTCGGAAGTGGACCTTGGTGTTAGTTGTTTGAGGGTCTGTACCATGTTCGATAACTAGAAATACGGTTGTTGAGGGACGGTTACGTCCGGAGGAAGGAATTGAAGCCCTCAAGGCTTTGGTATTAGCAACTCGTCATGAGTAGTGTGGTGAGACAAAAATGAGACATCCTCGACATCGAATTAGGGTCTTAAGGCGATCTTGTAATATTGATATTACATGATAAAGTTTTGAAATGAGGGCGACGAATTATGAAGTTGATTATGACATATTAGAAGAATTAGGTTCCATAAGGAACCCACGTTAAAGAATAGGTTAAGAGTGTGTCAACATGCTGACTATTGACGTTGAAGTCGGCAGCTGTGTAGGGTGGCTGAGGCCGAAGACTTGAACCAGGAGGTTGAAAGTTGATAGAGCACCTTGTAGGGGTGTTAAGATGATGAGAGACTGTTGTTTTGGATAAGCGTTCTATTTACGAGGTATGGAGGGTTCGTAGAAGGATAAGGTATGTAGCACGAACGAAGCGAGTATGTAGATTATATCGTTCAGTGAGGGAATGTGCCCTGTTTATGTAAGGGCTCGGATCGTAAAGAGCTAGCAAGAATGATTACGTTTGAGCTAATTGGGAACTAGGGAGTTATAGTTCAACTAGAGTTTGGAAAGGACAAAGTAGCGAGATAGACTCGATTATGTATGCGGGTGAATATGAAGGAAAGTTTGAATTGTGTACGAATGACCAAGAGAGACCTGGTCGGCAGTGTGATGTTAGGAGTGGAGGATGTACGAATGAATAGTGGCTTCAATTGCCAAGATAAATATGCCAGCCAGTGTTGTAGTAAAGTGATGTTAGAAAGATGAAGCATTAGATGGAAGCCTTTTGGGATTTCAGATGAAGTGTACGATTTGCAAATCCAGTTGTTGAAGCACGTGGTTTGTAAGTTGGCGTTTTATTTTGACTGTTATCATAATAGAATGACGGAGCGGGAGTGGGTGGTTACCCAAATAAGAAACCAAGTGTTTTTGATGTGTGAGTCGCCAAGTAAGTGTATTTTGGAATCATTGGAAGTTTAAAGAAGCTGATAGATGAGTTAGTCGAAAATGTGTTATAGTAGATGCTAAATCCTTACAGAACGTGAATTGTATCTTATGTGTGAAGGAATGATCCTAGAAGGAAATAGTTGGAGATTTAGTTATGTTTAGGAATGAGGAAGTGTTATCAGCTTGTGGAAAGGTCGGAAGAGAGGGGCAAGTAATGTTTGGTGGACGGTGCTCCACGCTAAGGTGGGGAGGTGAAGATCGTATGACGGAATAAATGAGTAAATTGGAAGTAGTAAGCTTGACAGTAATACCGAAAAGTGCAGTGTTGTGTAGATTATCATCGATAAGTGTGCGAACTCCTGGAATAAGTATCGATGAAGGGGATTTATGTATGTTTTGTGCGGGAAAGAAGTGGAAAGGGGCAGTTGAATGAGTTGAGTTGGTGTCGTTGTGAGAAATGTTCAAACGTACTGGTCGTTCAGTAATAGGCTATGGGGAATGGTTTTGTGAGAGCATGGTTACTTCTCCTCGTTGAGCGAGAGTAATCGAAGTTATGTTATATGACTAGACACTTGTGGCAAGTAGTGAGAAATCGATGTGTTTTCAGGATAAGTTAAATTCGGATAAGTGAACATTCCAGTGAGGGAGCATGGAGGTTTCCTGCTTTTAGTTACGTATAAGTGTGGAGTGATAAAGTGGTGAGAACGTATGAATTAGTTGTCGAGCCGTAGCCAATATGATTCGAGAAGGGAGTAGGATCGACTTAGTCGTATGTCGATTGGAAGAAGTAATCTAGAAATTTCATGTACCTCGAGGAGGGAACTCCGGGGTGCGGGTTTATCGAGATGCACAAGGTTGGCGTGTGCCAAGTTGTCAGTGAGGGAAATTTCCCCTGGTAAAATATTCTCGTGTTGTGGTGAGGGGTCCCGCCAAGTTCCTTCTTTAAGGAAGTAAAGATGTGTGAGAAACTTTAATTAGACGTATTTTAAAGACCGTGAGCCTTGGGTGTGTGGGCGGAAGCGAGCAAATTGAGGTACGATTGGCCTTGGATTTAATAGGTGGTAAGTAAGCATATATAGTGATCAGGGAGGTTACGAGTGTATGGTGCGAGGTGGCACGGCATAGCAAGTGGTGACTCGCCGAGGCGGTTCCGAAGTATGGAGCACGGTTATGCTTCCTATCAGTTTGGTTTGGGAAGGGCGAGAGGCAACTTAGGATGTAGAAGCGGACATGAGGTCCAAGTATCCTCATCTCCTTGATAAAGGAATTCCGGGGACGAAATTCTTTTGAGGGGGGGGTGTTGTAATAACCGAGGTTTTTTATTTGAAACAGATTTAAGTTTGTGAATGAAGTTTCATAATTTTAAAGTCTAAGGGTGGTTTTGTAATTTTGTTAAGAGGATATAAAAGCTTTCAAATTGGGTTCAAAACCCTAGAAAGAAATCATTTGTGTGTGTTTGTGAGGGTGGTGGCTGGAATGAGAGCGGGGGAGGAGAGAAATTTACTCCGTAATGCATATTGGAGAAGGAAGTGCTTCATCATCAGAATCTGAATGAGAAAAGTATTGGAGGTTGATCCTATAACAAGTTTATCAGGTATTCCCACACCCCAATCTTTAATTTTGGAGCTCTGTAGGGTTGATTGGTTTATGTGTGGGATTCTTTATTTTTTAAAGTTTAAAGAGGATGCTTACAAAGGAATTAAATGTTTATAATGGGGTTAGAATAATGATAGATGGGAAAGAGGTTGATTAATCGATTAAATTAGATTTGTTTTCGGCCTAATGGTATTGTCTGTATCGCAATCGTCGTATCTTTTACGAGGTTCCGGAATTTAGATTCCGGAATCAAAATATAAGAACCGGAAGTTTTATTATTGTGGGCCTCAAATTTCAAAAGAACCGGAATGTGTTAAGCTATTATTGGATCCGGAATGACATGATCCGGACTTGGGCCTGCTGTCAAGGATCCGGAGTTTTAATGTTGGCCCAAGTCCCGGAGTCCACTTAGGAGTTTGGTCAAGGCCGGAATCAAAAAGTAAGTAAACCGGAATTCATTATGAATGTTGGGCCGGAAAGGAATTTAAATGTGGGCCGAGGGATCCATATTATATGCATATAATTTGAATATGGAATTGGGCCGAAAGCATTTAAGGAACCCGAGATTTATATTGTAAACTTAGTTTTGGGCTGGACCAATAGGAAGGCTTTAGATCCGTAAGTTCATTTTAATTATGGACTTAGTGAAATCGGGTAGTGTACATTAATCAATCGAGAACCGAAATGGTTAGTTAAGTAACTCTGGGAGTAGGGTCAAATCCAAAGAATTCGGTATTTAATTAATTATCCGAATTAATTATTTGGGTTCGGATTAGAGAAGGATCCAGGATCAGAAGTTGAGTTGTCACTGATTAAACTGTAAATTATGCTTTAGATGTAAGGACGGTTCGGAACGAGATTCGTGGTTAGCAAAGAAACTACTATCAGGTGAGTTCCCTTAACCCTTTTTACGTGGAATGAAAGTTAAAATGTTTTTACTGATTATGGTTCACTTATGAGCATGAATTGTTTACAACTGTTACGTATGTTTTTCCATGAAATTTATATTTTAATGAAATGACTATTTAGCATGATGAACTGGTTGATAACGATTTATAAAGGTTTCACGTTTCATGATCTATGATGAACTATGTGTTTGTTATGTGGAGTCGGTCTGCACAGTGGGATCTGAGTACCTCGGGATCCGATGATCCTTTGGGTATTTATGACGAGCTTGTAGGAGGAAATTCGTTTCCTTCCTACTCGGATAGAGGGGAGTCTGTTTGGGCCCCGATATGAGGCGAGAGGGGAGTCTGCTTGGGCCCAGATCGCGGTTAGCTAATGAGATCCTTAAACACTGTGCAGTACCATGATTGACGCTTATGTGGAGAATGTTAATGTTTGTGTATAAAATGATTTTATACTGTTGATGTATGTTGTTTTTGGAGGGAATTCACTAGACCTTTTGGTCTAACCCTCGTTTTTCAAAACCAAACCATTTTCAGGTAAGCATGTTGTAGGAGGCTCTGGCGAGAGCAGGACTAGAGTATAGATGAAGTTAAAGGTTGTGCCACTCATACTTTTAGTAGTAGTTGCTCTCAGTTGTGTATAGGTTGTTTCCACCAACCTAAGTTTTTGAGACTAATGTAATGAAATTTTGGGACCCAGTTTTGTAATGTTTATGAGTTAATGTTATGTATGTCCTGTTCTATTTTTGGGTTGTTACACAACACCTCTAACATGCTGTTTGGTAACATTTTAATGGGTTTAATGGTCTATATGACTTAGGGATTGTTTACTTTTGACTTAATGAGCTTAATGGCTTGATCAACTTATTCACACACCTATAACGATAAGCGATACATGAGTGTCTAATTGTGACTTATATGATAAGAGAGTGACTTATTCATCCAACCCACTTACCATTGTTGTATCCATTAAGTTATGATTTCCCCCCTTACCGTTCTTTCTCCCTTTATCTCAAAATTGTGATTTTCATCAACACATCAAATCTTTGTTCAACCATCAAATCGTATTATCATGGCCCTCATCTTATTCCTCATCCTGCCTCTCGTTATAATTCCATGCTCCCGTGATATATTCCTTGATTCCTTCTCTTTTCCTTTTCCCTTAAAAAGGAATCCCTCTTCTCAGCATAATATTATTAGGTAGGCATTCGATCACTCTATATCTCTGAATTATTCTTCAATCAATAAAGGAATTTGAACATAAAACCCATATATGTTATTGGCAATCAAACTATAAAGAAATCGATACAGGAAAATGAAGAAGTAGAAACGAAGAATCAATACATGAACAAGAGGAAGTAGAAAATGATCATATATTCATACATTTTATTCAACCCAATATACAAACAATATTGTAACATAATTCATGCAAATAACTTATTCCATGCACATTAATCTATAGATGACTTAATGGAAAAAAACCACCAACCTCAAACAGAACAATGTTAACTAAAGAGTGAACTACAAATTTAGCCATAGTGGTTTGTCGTAAATAGCACTTTTTGCCTATGCACTTTCATTACAAGATTGTAACACCCCGAATTTCCATGATATTTTAATTAATATAAATGGGATCGAATTGTAATTTAGTCTAAGTTGTGGACTTTTTGTAAATACAAACTCTAGGGTTGATTTTGTATTTTGGCCAAAGTTTAAGAATGATTGGGAAAATAGAACTTGAGGGGTTGTTTTGTCTTTAGTTGAAAGTTGAGAATACTTATTAAGAAGGAAAGCTTAATTGAGATAATATCTCAATTCATAGATTTGAAGTCGATCCAGAGGAAAAGCAAGGAGAGAAAGAAGAGAAAGAGAAGAGAAAATTGGAACTGAAATTCTTATGGTAAGGGTTTGAATCATCTTGTTTATATTGTTAATCAGTTGGTAACATCAAGTTGGATTCATCATTTAGATAGATTGTTGAATCAGAGAGAAGGAAGGAATTGGATTCTGGGTCAAAGCTTTAACAGGTGAGTTCATCTCTTCATTTAAACAGTAGCAGTTGAAATTTGAATCAGATGTTGTACATAAACTATCTGAATGAGTTGGTATTTTGTATTGAATTTAAGTCGAGCAATAATCCGAATTTTTAGATGTGCTTTTTAGTTAAATTGACGTGAATCGGAAGTTCAGTATCGAAGTCCCGGAATTGAGTGGTTTCGGAATTAGGTGAGATCCGGAATTAGGGACACGGATCCGGAATTAAAATAGGAGTTCCGGAATTGGGTCATTGATCCAGAATGAAATGAATTCCGGAAGTGGGCCGGGTCCGGTAATGGATTCTGGAAGTGGGCCGGTTCCAGTATGGGTTAAATTCCGGAAGTGGGCCGATCGGATCCGGTGTTTAAAGGATTCCGGAAGTGGGCCGATTGATCCGGTATTTAATGAAATTCCGGAAGTGGGCCTTGGGCTTATGGGATCCGGTATTAATTAAATTCCGGTATTGGGCTTTATAATTCGGAAATAAAGAATTCTGGAATGGGCTTTAAGTCCGGTATTAAATGGACCCGGATTAAGTTTAGAATCTGGTTAAGGATTTGGTTTTCAATTAGAATCCTTATTCGAATAATTCCGTAAATTGAGTTCGGAATACTTTTTGATTAACGTTGACCTATAATGTGGAATAGGCATAATGTAAATTATAATTCCCATTTCGAGAGGTGATTAACGTTGACCTATAATGTGGAATAGACATAAAGTAAATTGTAATTCTCATTTCTAGAGGTGATTAACGTTGACCTATTATGTGGAATATGCATAAAGTAAATTGTAATTCCCATTTCGAGTGGTGATTAACGTTGACCTATAATGTGGAATAGGCATAAAGTAAATTGTAATTCCCATTTCGAGAGGTGATTAACGTTGACCTATAATGTGGAATAGGCATAAAGTAAATTGTAATTCCCATTTCGAGAGGTGATTAACGTTGACCTATAATATGGAATAGGCATAAAGTAAATTATAATTCCCATTTCGAGAGATGATTAGTAACGTGGAATATACATAAAGTAATTTGTATTTCGCGTTGACCTATAATGTGGAATAGGCATAAAGTAAATTGTAATTCCCATTTCGAGAGGTGATTAGTAACGTGGAATATACATAAAGTAATTTGTATTTTCCGTTGACCTATAATGTGGAATAGGCATAAAGTAAATTGTAATTCCCATTTCGAGAGGTGATTAGTAACGTGGAATATACATAAAGTAATTTGTATTTCCCGTTAACCTATAATGTGGAATAGGCATAAAGTAAATTGAATTCCCATTTCGAGAGGTGATGAGAAACGTGGAATGGGCAAGGGATGATTGTTATTCCCGTTTAACTATGAAGTGAAAATGTGAAATAGGCAAGATATGATTGCTATTTCCTCTTTCTATTATGAAATGATTGAATAGACAAAGTAGAATTGCTATTCGTAATTAAGACGTGGAAACGTGAAATAGATAAGTGTGATTGTTGTTTCCGTTTGCTTTCGGTGGATTAGAAATAGACAATATATAAGTGTTATTTCTGTTTCCATTCCAAGAAAAAGGTATGGCAACTGAATGTAAGTCCTTAGGTTTGATAGATGATCTAGAATCCGTGATGATTCGTAGTAGGCTCACGAATATGATGATGACTTTCTGAATGTTAGTCATATTCATGGGATCGGGTATGTTCCCGTCATTATGAGACAAGTACGAGTACGGTAAGAATGGTGGCAAACCATGTTTGTTTATATGCTTTGAATATCTGAGTTTCAAAGCTGTTAATGCTTTAATTTGAATTGGATGTTCTCACTAGGCGTAAGCCTAATCGTTCAAATTCAATTTTCTTACCAGGTACTAGCTCGGGAAGTAAAGGGAATAGGGACGAGTGCTTTTGAGTATTCAACTTGTTGATGTTAAGTGGAGAAGTTAGCCGAACCAAGGATGCTTTTGATGAACGAGTTAGACAACCAGTTTAATCTTATCTTAGTTGACAAGACTAGATTAATAGGTTGTTTTGAAGAATTCGAATTGTATATATGAATCCTCATAGTTAATTCTCTAGTTATGTATATAGATGGATGATTTCTCGATTTCCCATGTTAAACTTTAAGGTTCAAATCGACCCTGATTTTAGGATGTTATAATATGGTATCAAAGCTGTAGTTTAAGTGACCTAGGTATGATTGTGAGATACCTAGACTTAAGCTGAGATGAATTAAGTTATGATTGTGAGATATGGGTAGAAGTACTAAGACGGGATAGTCTTAGAGTCGACGAAAATACGTGAATTAAGCACTGTAACGATGGTAACGAGAATACTCATGTATAGTATGTTCACAATTTCAATTAGCTACTGTCATTATGGATATATTGTTACACCAACATACTTGTTTCTAAATTGTTACAGTGACTAATGAACGTTAAAGTACGTTTCTAGGTGTGAGGGTTGCGAATAATCAGTTCTTTTGGTTATCTGTTGTGCTTAGCAGAATAAAATGGTTAATCCACCAGATAGGTCTTCTACTTCCTCGGAGGGTCGTATGGCAAATGAAATTGTGGAAGATCAACCTGAAAGAGGTGAAACTAATGGGAATCCATCAAGGCTACATATCTTGGGAGAAGGAGGAAGTCAAACTCATCGACCTAATGACGGTACTTCTGATCCGGTGATGACATAATCTTCTATGGAGTCCCGAATAATGGAAAACATGATGCGGGTCATGAATGCTGCACTGACTCAACAACAAGAAATGTTTATAAAAATGCTGAATGACCATATCGTCAAGACACATAGGTCATAGGTGAGTACCGGTGCTGTAACTTCACCTGTTAATCCAGTATTGAATACTGATGGTAGAATGGAAGAAGTTTATGCTGGAAATAGAGTTGAAATAACTCAAGGGGGAGAGACAAGAAAGTTGGGGGATAGATCAGAATCTTGCCAGGAGTCAGAAACTTTTGCTAAGAATCGTCGTATTGAATCCCGTCGAGAAACCAAATTGTGTCTGAAATGTTTCAAGTGCGTAGAAACTGGTCACACGATTAAAAACTGTCATATTAAAGGGTCAACCTGCTATAAATGTAAGAAGCCTGGTCATTACCGAAGGGACTGCCCAAAGCTGAAGACTAGTGGAAATCAAGAGAGGAAACCCAATACTCCAAAAACAACGGGTTGAACGTTTTATATGACGGCGGAAGAAGCTAAGGAGTCGACGGGTGTACTTTTGATATTTCTTGTTAATCATATGCATGCGTGTGTATTATGTATTAGTGTGCTAGCTTGTTGTGTTGTACTTTAATCTTTGATTAAAGTTAACTATACCAGTTACTATTTTTGGATGATGTTTTAATAGTTGGTATAGTAAAGGAAAGTTTCCAACCCTTGAAAATTCCTGAGTAAAAGCGGGATAATTTAGCAGTTATTGAATTATTTTATTTTGACGAGCTCTTTAGATGAAATTTTAGTGCGGTGATGTGTTCTCGAAGATTAACTAGTACTAAGTAGCAGATAAGGTGGACAGTCGGATCCACTATTAGTCTAAAATCAAAAGGCTAGTCTTCAGTAGTGGTTGTGACCCAACCCGATTAGAGACTAGTTTGTCTCCTGGTAATCACGTTTTAGAGATAAGTTTACCGGGGAATTTAGATTTTAAATTCCGATCAAGGAATAGAGGCTGAACAAGTAGAACTTTGACTAATAACCAAAGGAGACCAATATAATTTTATGTTGTTTCCAAGTTAGGGAGCGAGAAATGGTAAAGGTATCACCGTGGAAACATCATAGAAGTGTTAAGGTGGCTTGGGAAACTAAAAGAGGATATGAAGAACAAATACCCTCATCTAAGTATCTAGCTTTGATTTTGGGGACGAAATCATTTTCAAGTTGGGGAGATTTGTAACACCCCGAATTTCCATGATATTTTAATTAATATAAATGGGATCGAATTGTAATTTAGTCTAAGTTGTGGACTTTTTGTAAATACAAACTCTAGGGTTGATTTTGTATTTTGGCCAAAGTTTAAGAATGATTGGGAAAATAGATCTTGAGGGGTTGTTTTGTCTTTAGTTGAAAGTTGAGAATACTTATTAAGAAGGAAAGCTTAATTGAGATAATATCTCAATTCATAGCTTTGAAGTCGGTCTAGAGGAAAAGCAAGGAGAGAAAGAAGAGAAAGAGAAGAGAAAATTGGTACTGAAATTCTTATGGTAAGGGTTTAAATCATCTTGTTTATATTGTTAATCAGTTGGTAACATCAAGTTGGATTCATCATTCAGATAGATTGTTGAATCAGAGAGAAGGAAGGAATTGGATTATGGGTCAAAGCTTTAACAGGTGAGTTGATCTCTTCATTTAAACAGTAGTAGTTGAAATTTGAATCAGATGTTGTACATAAACTGTCTGAATGAGTTGGTATTTTGTATTGAATTTAAGTCGAGCACTAATCTGAATGTTTAGATGTGCTTTTTAGTTAAATTGACGTGAATTGGAAGTTCAGTATCGAAGTCCCGGAATTGAGTGGTTCCAGAATGGAGTGGTTCCGGAATTAGGTGAGATCCGGAATTAAAATAGGAGTTCCGGAATTTGGGACACGAATCCGGAATTAAAATAGGAGTTCCGGAATTGGGTCATTGATCCGGAATGAAATGAATTCCGAAAGTGGGCCGGTTCCGGTATGGGTTAAATTCCGGAAGTGGACCGATCGGATCCGGTGTTTAAAGGATTTCGGAAGTGGGCCGATTGATCCGGTATTTAAGGAAATTCCGGAAGTGGGCCTCGGGCTTATGAGATCCGGTATTAATTAAATTCCGGTATTGGGCTTTATAATCCGGAAATAAAGAATTCCGGAATGGGCTTTAAGTCCGGTATTAAATGGACCCGGATTAAGTTTAGAATCTGGTTAAGGATTTGGTTTTCAATTAGAATCCTTATTCGAATAATTCCGTAAATTGAGTTCGAAATACTTTTTGATTAACGTTGACCTATAATGTGGAATAGGCATAAAGTAAACTTTAATTCCCATTTCGAGAGGTGATTGACGTTGACCTATAATGTGGAATAGGCATAAAGTAAATTGTAATTCCCATTTCGAGAGGTGATTAACGTTGACCTATAATGTGGAATAGGCATAAAGTAAATTGTAATTCTCATTTCGATAGGTGATTAACGTTGACCTATAATGTGGAATAGGCATAAAGTAAATTGTAATTCCCATTTCGAGAGGTGATTAGTAACGTGGAATATACATAAAGTAATTTGTATTTCCCGTTGACCTATAATGTGGAATAGGCATAAAGTAAATTGTAATTCTCATTTCGAGAAGTGATTAGTAACGTGGAATATACATAAAGTAATTTGTATTTCCCGTTGACCTATAATGTGGAATAGGCATAAAGTAAATTGTAATTCCCATTTCGAGAGGTGATAAGTAACGTGGAATATACATAAAGTAATTTGTATTTTCCGTTGACCTATAATGTGGAATAGGCATAAAGTAAATTGTAATTCCCATTTCGAGAGGTGATGAGAAACGTGGAATGGACAAGGGATGATTGTTATTCCCGTTTGTACTATGAAATGAAAATGTGAAATAGACAAGATATGATTGCTATTTCCGCTTTCTATTATGAAATGATTGAATATGCAAAGTAGAATTGCTATTCGTAATTAAGACGTGGAAACGTGAAATAGATAAGTGTGATTGTTGTTTCCGTTTGCTTTCGGTGGATTAGAAATAGACAATATATAAGTGTTATTTCTGTTTCCATTCCAAGAAAAAGGTATGAAACTGAATGTAAGTCCTTAGGTTTGATAGATGATCTAGAATCCGTGATTATTCGTAGTAGGCTCACGAATATGATGATGACTTTCTGAATGTTAGTCATATTCATGGGATCGGGTATGTTCCCGTCATTCTAAGACAAGTACGAGTACGGTAAGAATGGTGGCAAACTAGGTTTGTTTATATGCTTTGAATATCTGAGTTTCAAGGTTGTTAATTCTTTAATTTGAATTGGATGTTCTCACTAGGCGTAAGCCTAATCGTTCAAATTCAATTTTCTTACCAAGTACTAGCTCGGGAAGTAAAGGGAAGAGGGACGAGTGCTTTTGAGTATTCAACTTGTTGATGTGAAGTGGAGAAATTAGCCGAACCAAGGATGCTTTTGATGAACGACTTAGACAACCAGTTTAATCTTATCTTAGTTGACAAGACTAGATTAATAGTATATATGAATCCTCATAGTTAATTCTCTACTTATGTATATAAGATGGATGATTTCTCGATTTCCCATGTTAAACTTTAAGGTTCAAATTGGCCCTGATTTTAGGATGTTATAAAGATGGCCATCGTGCATTGTAGAAACGTCTGTATTTGGTCCTATCTAACGACCACTCACACTTTCGTTTCTTTCATCATTTTTTTGTCTTTTACCCAATTAAAATCAATTTTAGGAATTTTGGCCCCTATGGTTTTTGATTGGGTAAAAGACAAAAAATCGATAAAAGAAAGAAAATATATTTCACTTAACGGAATTTTTTTAAACAACTGTTAGGGTGAGTGATTATTATGATGTTAAACCATGAATCACGAAGACCATCTTGTAATTTCAAATGGTCTAGTGAGTTTCAATACACAACAAATGCATTCAAGAAGGTATAATCACTTAGTCCATGAAAGATAAATTCAAACGATCAATACTCCTCGGGGCAACTAGTCACAATAGTTACACACATGATCAATTACGGACAACCATCTCGACATGATCGTAATCAGTATCGACGATGTAACCCCATGAAACAAATTCACGGTATGTCATTTTTTCCCATATGAACCATCACAATCTCACATCCAACACTCCTATTGTGTAAGTTAATTACCAATTATGTTTAACCATCAAATCGTAGAATTGTAATTCATGCATTTCATATAGGGGTGAGCAAAACCCGCCCAACCCGAAGAACCCGACCGAACCGATACCCGACGAACCCGAAATTCGGTCACCCGTTAGGCCGAAACCCGAAATGACCCGAACCCGATGTTTTTTCTCGGTTAATACGGATCGGGTTGGGTTGAGTTTTTCCAAACCCGAACCCGTCCGAAACCCAAAGTTTTTAAAAAATTATTTTTTAATTTATTAAATATTTAAATGTATTTTCACTTTTAGTTTTGTTAAAATCACAACTGCTTTCTATATATTCTTTAATTTGGCATCAACCCAACATACAAGTTTTGGTTTTTTTTGCAATTAAAGATTGAGACAATAACTAATCATGAACCTGAAGCAGACATATATACATAATTACTGAATTACATATAGCACTATACATATAGCACAAAAACAAACACACAGAAACACACAGTGTGGTGTGTGTTCTTGATTGTTGGAAAGAGAAAGAGGTGTAGAAGGGATGAAGCCAAAAAGATGGGCTTGGGATCAGGCCCAACCCGATGAACCTGGCCCGCAACCCGAAACCCGAATAGACCCGAAACCCGAAACCCGAAGTTTACTTAGGACGGGTTTCGGGGCCTGTGTTGTCCACCCGAAACCCGATCGGGTTGGTGCTTTTTCGGCCCGACCCGACCCGACTGATGCACAAGCCTAATTTCATATATGAAGGAATGCAATTTCAACAAATCGGGATATTCAAGATTAGTGTAGGGACAAAGTATGTTATTTTTGACAAACCACAAGGACCAAACTTGTAGTTTACTCTGAACTAAATGCTGAAAAAACTATTTTGAGCTAACCATGTAAACAAGTTAAAGGACAGAAACTATCCATTAAGAGGTACTTTAAGGGCTCAAGATACACATGAGAAATAGTTCAAGGACAAAAATTGTACATTAAGAAGTAGTTTAAGGACTAACTTTGTATTTTACTTTTCTTCTTTTTTTCCTTTCCGATATCTTGTTGTCGGCGACGAACGGGGAGAGGCGATGCCATTATTGAATGACAAGTTAACAACAAAATTAAGCAGTAGTTTAGACCCGATGGAATGCTGAATTGGGGATTTAAACCGCTGAAACCTCCATTGCCGACTCATCTATCGCCTTCACGATTCCTCCATTGCCGATATTCGCTTGGTAACTTTTCCTTTTTTGACCTAATTCTAATTGCTTTCATCAACTTGTTCAATTTGTATTTTGCGCTAAAATTCCAGAGGAGTTTGACGTACTAGCGATTGAGGTTTAACCGATGGTGTTTGAATTCTCTTGGTGATTTCAGTTTATGTTAGGACTAGGTATACAAAAGATGTTTTGAGTCTCCAAATGATATTTGATGTTTGTGAAAGAGCATATAATTATCAGTCCATTTGAGGATGTAGATTGCTAGATTTTGACAATGGATAGCTCTGATTGATAATAAGGAAAGGACAGATTATTGAGGTAGTTATACAAGCTTCAGCAGATAGTTACTTCAATAGGTTGATTATTGAAGACAGTTAAAAAGATACAATTAATAATCAGAACCCAGTATCTTTAAACAATGTTGATCATAGTCAGGAGTTAGAATCGAGGGAGGGTATGATGTAAGCGGACCATTATTCTACCCCTAGGGGTAGAGAGGTTGTTTCCGTGAAGACAACCGACTTAACGAATGAATGAGGATGGAAATTAGAGGTAATCAGTGTAAACAAATAGCTTGATCTCTGAAGGTTTTGAGTGGCCACATTTATCTTATTGATGTGATCATGTGAAGATAACGGGGGTGGGGCACAACAAAGAAGAATGGAAAATGCAGGTAAATGGTGTAAACAAATAGCTTGATGTTTTAAATGGTTGGAGGTAGATCTCATGGGTAATTTTGCTTGCAAACTATGTGGGTTGATTACTTCATGAGCATGTTTTTGGTGTTAACTATGTTTAAAATGCGTTATAGGTTCTATTAAAATTTAAAGGTTGATGATATTGGTTATTTTCATTCATTTTTCTTATATTGATGAACTAGGATATTGTTTCTCAATAAATGTTCTATACGCACGGAGATACTATTGGTAAGAGTGCTTAATAATGTGACTTGAAAATTGTATCATGGTTCAGTCAGGTAGATATCTTTCTCTAGATTATAAGAGGCAAAATCTTATTATATTAGGGATGCAAATTTAATGTAAACAATGATTAACTTTTATTTAATTAAATTTGTTTTATGCTTACATTATATATGACACACATATATCTAGCGCACACCAATATCCTTTTTTTTAGAATCATCAAATCCTAATAGCCACATATCTCACATAGTCACATCTGTCCCATTATCCTTCCCCTTGCAACGTTGGTAGAGATAGAGACACACAAACACATACACACATCTATATATAGTTATGTATGTATAGAAACATCAATAAAGAGTAAAAGAAGCTATGAGTTGCAAAAAGATTTGGAGTTTGTATTTTTTTTTTATCAAACTGTTTATTCTGTCATATGTAATATGTGGTACATCATTAATATGTTTCTTTTAGTCTTTCTTTTACCCAAAAAAAGGGGTCATTTTAGTCTTTCTTTTACTCAAAAAGGGGTCATTTTAGTCGGTGCACGTAAGCCGGCCCGGAAACCCACGTTTACTAAAGAAAAAGAATTGAAAATCACAATATGCAAGATGGAAAACAAAGGCTGGAAAAAAGACAAACTTAAGTTTTATGACTGCGAAAGTGAACAAAAGAGAGGAAATGACCATTAGTTTTTTCTGATAGCTTGGATTAATATGGAAAATGTTAATCAAAAGCAAAATATGATAAGTCTTAGAATTTACTGTATATTTATCTTACCTATTTAATGTTCTAATCGATAAATAATTTTCTTCTTCTATTGGTTTTGTTTTTGACTCTTATATATGCAAACATACATATATAAACGCACCCCTTTATCTTTGTGTGTTTGTTTTTGTGCTCGATAATGAAGTTATCCTGTTATAGGTAGCTTATTCTGTTTTGAATACTCGATAATAAAAATGTGAGGAGGTTGGTCATGATTTCTGTGACATAATCTCAGAATGATGGGCAGTCTTGGAAAATTAATTATTTTAATGATGTTTAGATTGGAATATTTATTGCAGATTTGAATTACATTTCTCGACCTCTCCATCTCTCCACCACGTGCTCTGTTCTACTCAACTCCATCTCCCAATTCTGTTCTGCATAAATCCCCATTCTTCAACAAACTCGTTTTTCAGGTTTACTTTTGAGGGGTCGTTTGGCCATACTTGCTGATTCGAGGCGTGATTCAAGAAGATTACCGAGGTTTGGCCGTACTTCCCTCCCTCTGTTTTCTTCATCAAGTTTTGTCCTAGGTTTCTTTTACTTGTGTTGGGATATTTTTGCGCCTTAGTTTTTTTATTATATTTATTTCACTTCTGTGTTCTTCATCCCTGCTGCTATTTGTCTTTATCACAATATTTGATGCCAGGGACGGACCCCATGAGGGGCACGTGCCACCGTAACAATTTTTCGACGAAGGGTAAAAAAAATTCGTTTTTGTGAAGGTGCCACCGTATCGATTTAGGAGGTGCTACCGTATTATTTTGAAAACTACAAGGGGTGCACCTAAACTGATAAAAAAGACCCAAATCTTATACCCATTCAACCCAAAAAACCGAAAAAATCTCTTGAAATCAACAAAAAAAACCGAAAAAAACTCTCGAAATCGATAAAAAAACTTAAAAACCCAACGAAATCAAGCAAAAAACGTTAAAAATCTCTCGAAACGCCGGAATTTGGCTAAAAACACATCGGACGATATTGAACGTTGGTAAAAAGATGAAAAACACTTCGATAAAAACCGTATGAAAAAATATGGTGCCACCGTATGAAAAAATTTCTGGGTCCATCCCTGTTTGATGCCAAATTGGATATTGGTCTGTGTAAATGAATATTAAAGAAAGCTGATGGTGGGTGCATGGGTACTTCGGCAAAACGGATTAGTTCAAACCCTATATAATGTTACTCTTTTAGAAGGTCATCTATGGTATGAGTATGTTTGTATTATTGTTGGATCCTCAAGTATGAGTACTTGGTTTCATTTATTGTTAAAAAGCTACATTTTGCCTATGTACAAACAGTTTGGGTTATTAGTAACGTAATTTAGTTTTGGTTATATATTTGTGTTGCACATGTTTGTGTTTATTTTTTATTTAATAAATGGTAATTTACATAATTTTACACACTAAATAGTAATTTTACTAGTATTTATAATTTAAGCAAGAAATTACGAACATATCATTAAAGGGAAATTTTGGTCTTTTATCATCTCCTGATTCAAATATTAAAGCTACATTTTGCGAACCAGACATATTTTGATTTCTTTGCAAGATTCCATTCCATTACCTGCCAACTAAAGGGGCGTTTGGTTCGCAGAATGGAATTTGATGGAATTGGAATCCATCGAAGGAATTTGACTTTGAAGGAATTGGAATGGAATTTGATGGCATTTGATCACGCGTACTTTGAAGGAATTGGAATGGAATTTGATAGCATTTGATCACGCGTTTGGTTGGTAGGAATTCAATTCCTTTACTTAAGCCAAGGAATGATAAATTCCTTAAATTGTGGAATTCAATGGAATTCAAAGGATTCTCCATCATTTTCATTATATGAACTAGACATAGGATTTGGAATTGGGTCAAAGGAATTATCCATTCCAATTTCTTCAAAGTCAAATTCCTTCGTCTGCATACGTCTTACACCCCCCCTCCCCGGACCCCACCTCTAGGTGGGACATATTGGGTTTGTTTGATACGTCTTTGGTAATGTTGTAGCAATTATTTAGCGGGCTTAAAACCCATTGCACTTTTATATCTGTAGCCACATATTCGACTTTCTACCCCTTACATGTAACCTAAATTAACCTAAATCATGCTGTTTACTCAAAGCAGCTTGGTCGAAACTTGGATTGGATGCTTCTGGTGTTTCGGAACTTCTTTTCAATAAATCAGAGCTAAAAATCAGACAACATGAAGTCTAGACGGAACGTTAATTACACCCGCCTTGCTGTTGATGAAAACCGTATCGGTAGGGAAAGCACATTTGACCCTCGATTTGACATGTCACCCGAAGGTTCGGATAAAATCCCTTGGAAATCTGTGGCCCTTGCAGTTTTTCTTCTCGTGTTTGGATGTGTTCTCCTCCTCCTCGCCATATTCATCTTCATCGGCCACATGGGAGGAGACAGATCCCAAGCATATGGCCTGATAGGTCTTGGGACGCTCACCTTCCTCCCAGGTATGTTAGTTAAAAGATATTACTTCATTTTATACGTCATCAAGACTAGGGGTGTAAACGAGTCGATTCGAGTAGCATGTTATTCGAGCTCGACTCGAAAAAACAATACCAAGCTCGACTCAAGCTCGATTAATTTATCAAAGTCCGGCTCGAGCTCGAGCTCGAATATTATTTCAACGTTGGAGCTCGAGCTAGATGCTCGTTTATGAGCTCGAATTTGAGATCGATTAACTCGTTTATGTAATCGAGCTCTATAATTTTTATGTTTTGATTATATAATTTGTAAACAAATAAATATGTCTGGCTTAAAAAAGTGTATGCTCAAATGGCTCTACACGACTTGTAAAGCTTAATCGAGCTTTCGAACGAGTTGGGTCGAACATTGGTGTTATGGAGCTTGACTTGTTAAATTAAGCGAGCTTTATTTTGTGTTCAAGATCGACTCGAGCTCCATAATTATTAGGCTCGAGCTCGAGTAGCTCGTCAAAAGCTCAACTCGTTTACACCCCTTATCAAGATCGGACTAATCTTTGTATAGCAGGTAACTTTTATACGAGTTTTATATGTTAACATTTACATGATCATGCAGATCGTTAGTAGTAGTGTTTTCTACCTTTTTTTGTCTACTATTGTATATACTTGTATGGCCTATTAGGGTGCGTTTGGCACGTTGTACGCAGATGGGACTTGACTGGACGGGGGAGGGCGAGGTTGGTGGGTGAAAGAATTGTGCGAGGTTTTGGGATTTTAATTTGACATGGGTAATTTAGTAATTTACCGATCTTGCCCCATCTCCCCGAAACAAAAAAAATGCATTGTTGTCCCTGCTGTGCTGGGGTGCATTTGGTACACAGATGGGATTGGACCGGACAAGTGATAGTGAGATAGGCGGGCGGAAGAATTTTGTAAGGTTTTAGGGTTTTAATTTGACATGGGTAATTTAGTAATTTACCGATTTTGTCCCGTCTCCCCAAAACAAAGAAATATGCTTGTCCCTATTGGGGTGCATTTGGTATACAAATGGGATTGGACCAGACAAGTGAGAGTGAGATATGCAGGCTTTAGGGTTTTAATTTGACATGGTTAATTTAGTAATTTACCAATCTTGTCCCATCTCTCTGAAACCAAAAAAAATGCATTTTTGTCCCTGCTGGGGTGCATTTGGTACTTAGATGGGATTGGACCAGACAAGTGAGAGTGAGATAGGCAGGCGGAAGAATTTTGTAAGGCTTTAGGGTTTTAATTTGACATGGGTAATTTAGTAATTTACCAATCTTGTCCCATCTCCTTGAAACAAAAAAAAATATTTTTGTCTCATTCAATCATGTCATGTTCCTAGTTTAATATCACACCAAACGTGGAACAAGAAGTTTTTGTTATGTCTTGTCCCGTGTACCAAACACACACTTATTGTTAACCAATCTTGGTTTTTTATTTCTTTCTCGCACCAATAATTTTCTTTTTTATTCTTTCTCGCACCAATGATTTTCGCCATTGTACTTTGTGGGTTCGTTTGGTACGTATAACGTATTATTAAGAGTCCCACATTGGTTAGATTGGACCATTTTGCACCTCTATGTATGTTGGAACCCCTCTCTGAGGAAGGTTTTTGGGTTTTAATTTGACATGGGTAGTTTTGTAATTTACCAACCATGTCTCATGTACCTGATTTTTGTTTGGAAAAAGAATATATTTTTGTCTCTCACTCGGTCTCCGTCGCACCATATACGGGACAACAAGTTTTTGTTTTGTCCTGTCTTGTCTTGCCTAACAAACGCAGCCTATGTGTTAACTTTTTTGTTTTTACCAAACAAGTTTTTCTTGTTCCTTTTCTTTTACAAGTCGGGGTCTTTACAGAAAGTACCCTTTTACCCCTTGGGGTAGAGGAAAGGATTGTTAACATCCAAAAAAAAAACTACCCTGCCTGGGAGTTACATGATCATGTTAATTTACAGATTTCGGGCAATTTTTATGTGCATCTCAACCAATCGGACATTTAGAGTTTCAACATTTTCGTTTTTGTTAGCGATGTTGACGGTATTCTTGTTTTAGGGTTTTACGAGACTCGGATTGCATATTATTCATGGAGGGGTGCACAAGGCTATCATTTTGCAGCCATCCCTGGTTACTAAGGATCGTTACCGTCTTCCTGGCCTTTGCAATCGTTGTAGTGCTGGCCACTTTTTTGTTTGGCTGTATATGCTAAGTTGTGTACAATTTTGAGATCGTTTTTTTCCCGTTGTTATAACTCTTAGAAAGCCGACATTTACGAATGCGCAGCAACAAAGCGTTTCATGCCTACGGGTAGGGGTGCTCACGGGTTGGGTTGATCGGGTTGAAGGCTTTTCGACACATCAACCCAATGTTGGCGGTTTGAAAAAATTTCAACCCAACCCAACCCGTTCGGGTTGATCGGGTTGTGTTTATACAAGGTAAAATCCAAATTAGAAACATAAAAATAAAGGAAACATGTCTTTAAAATACAACCGATAATTCAGACAATATTTAGATAATACATATAAAAATGTATAAGCTAAATATGATCAAATAACTTGACGTCTCCAATTTGCATATTTCTTAAATCTTAAACATATCGTCATCAACTGTTTTTCTCAATTTGCATATATATATATATATATACTAGGACGATAATCAAATGAGAACCTAAAATAGGTTGAGAACCATGAAAACCAATCTAAGCCGTTAATTGATTTTAATCTATGGACATTATTATAGGCAAAAATAGGTTGAGAACCGTGAGAACCTATGAATGATTTTTTATGTTTTTAAAACCATAGGATCAAAACCAAATGACGGCTTAGATCGGTTCCCACGGTTCTCAACCTATTTTTGGTTCTCACATGATTTAACCTCTATATATATATATTAACATTTACTATATGTATATATATATATATATATATATGTGTGTGTGTGTGTGAAAGAGTTATATAGATATGGATAAGAGATTGAATATATATATATATATATATATATATCGGGTTCATCGGGTTGGGTTCAAATTATAGTAACCCAATACATACGGTTTGAAGATTTTACAACTCGATTGTACATCGGGTTGCTTCGGGTTGGGTTATTTCACGTCGGGTTGGGTTGGGTTGGTCGGGTTTTTGAGCACCCCTACTTACGGGAGTTTTTTTGATTTTTTTGGGTAGGTTTTCGTCATTCTTGAATGAGGATTATGGGCTTTCTTAGGTTTTGTTAGCAACTTAATGAGTTTAATGAGACACACAACTTATTCGGTTAGCTATATATTACTGTTTGGTAGTGGCTTATTGATATAGAAAGTGGCTTATTCAATAAGGTTCTAAGGGGAGTTTTATGTAGAATGCAATGTTTTTTCCAAACTTGCTCCTCCCAATTAAAAAGACTTTGTTCATCTATGAAAAAAACTCTCCCAAACAAAAACCTTCCCAATCTATATTTAATTTACATAGAAAACTTCATCCGTAAATGACTGAATTGAAAATCAACAAACAACCCTTGTTGGTTTGCTTTGAAAGGATGAAGGTTTAACCCCATGTATTTTTTAAAAGGTGTTTTGGAAATCACTAATTACAATTTGGTCCATGTGATTTGTTGAAAACAACACTTTTTGCCTCGGCAACTTCAAAATTACAAGATGGTTATCGTGGTTTGAAAAAAACGTATGGCTTGATCCATTCTTCTAACGGATATTAATAGATTTCCGATAAATGAGAGACATTTTTTCATCTTTTATCATTTTTTGTCGTTTATCTTAAATCAAAATTGGTTTTATGATTTTGTACTCGTTTTTTATGGGTAAAAGACAAAAAATTGCGAGAAAGACGAAAATGCAAATTCCCTTCATTTAATTTTGAAAAATAACAACTTTTAGATGAAGGGATTAAATCTAGACGTTTTTGCAAACCCCAATAACTCTTGTACTTTCGAAACTGCAAGGACAAATAATGATATTTTTGATAAACCATAGGGACCAAATTTACAGTTTACTCTAAAATATTTTATCATAGCAAAAAAATAAAAATTATATAAAATAATAAAAAGATCGTTTCTCTCTTTTTTCACATTTAGTTTTATAAAATACTTTAAATTTTAAGTTTTTTTTTTTCTTTTCCATTTCTTGTTTAAAGAATAATGTAGATAATTTGTCGAATGAAAAAATAAACTTAACATATTAACCAGAAAAAGCCTATACAAGAATCATACTTGTGAAAGTCAAAACAATTGATACATTTAGTATGGTTTACCGAATGCTTATTGTTGTAGCGTTTACTAGTAAGAGCATCCACACACGTCTTGCAAGAGCTCTTGCAAGATGACATGACATGCCATGTGTCTTGCAAGACCTTCAAAGACCACCTCAATCTTGCTAAAATTGCAAGACCTTTCAACAAATTAAATATATTAAACAAACACATTTTTTAATTTAATTAGTTTGTTTGTTTAAACATTAATTATTATTAATATGTTTATTAAATTTAATTCATTTATTAGTTTATTTGAACATTATTTTTTTAATATTTTTATTAAAATTTCTTATCGACGCTTTATTTTTAAAAAATGATATTTTTATGCAATATTTTTTATTTAAACGGCTAAATTATATTTACACAAAATATAATAAAAGAAAACGATATTTTATAATTAATTTATTAGTTATATTATAATTATCTATATTATTTATATTATAATTTATTAGTTTAGAAAGGAGTTTGGTCTTGCATGTGTGTGGAAGGTGTTATTGCAAAACTGATGTGCCACTTGTGAATGGAGCAAGGCCTTGCAGGTGTGTGGATGGTCTAAGAGTCACTACTCTCACTTATTTTATCAGGTAACATTTTCAGACAACAAACTGGATTTTGGTAAGCGACGTTTAAGGAGCCGTTTATTAGACAATTATCGGGTAATCACTTACCAATATCACTTACCTTACCAATTGAGCATGGAAAAGACATACAATCTTAATTATGACATTTTTGTACCTCAATTACCGGGTAAGTGAGGGAAAAGATTCTTACCCGGCAAGCGCTTACCAACAATTCATTTTGATGATCGAGAATGTTACCCGATAAGGCAAGTGAAGATGATGTTTCTTGCTGATAAGCTTCTTACCCGGTAAGCATTTGGTAAACGACCCCTAAAGCTATGTTTGACAAACTAGCTGATAAGCTAGCCGATGAAAAAGTCACGTTTGACAAAAACTAGCTTATAAGTATGTAAAATGACCAAAAAGTGCATCTTCAAAAAATTATCAATATTAATATTTAATTATATAATTAAAACAAATTTATAGCAATATAATATGTTGATTAGTACAACCATTGTAATAAAGAAAAATTAAATAATATAACACGTTAATTAAAATAATTTAAAATTTATTATTATATATACTATAAATTTTGAATTTGTTAAAACAAGTTTTAGAAAAAATATATGTTAACTTATGATTTTAAATAACCCATACAATAAAAAATAATCAAATAATAATTAAAAAGATTATAGTAATTGATAACTAAAAATATTGATTAATATTAAAAAATAAATAAAAGTAATTTATATGATTAACAATAACTCTAAATAATTAAAAATTAATATCAATGTATTGTTAAAATTTAATTTAATAATTTTCAGTTAATATTTATTAATTAATAATAATTAAATTTAAAAAATTAAGATTTATTTATAGTAATAGTTAATAAATAATAATTAATATTAATAAGGGCAATAGTGGAATATTTACAAAAAGCTACTGAAAAGTTATACAAGTAGTGTAACACCTTCAAAATTGAAAATAACAACTAAATAAAAATTTCGATAAAAATAACCAAATAAGAATAAAATCTCTTCTACAATCCATCATTGGAAATATCTCAACTTCAAAACATAAATAACTTCAACATTTAATAACCTGAGACACAAAAGGTCGGGTGTTACTCAACCCTATACAAAGTTGTTATTCCCCAAATGCGGAAGACTTCACCAAGCCACTTACTCCTTGAGCATACAACTGGCTCTCCACTCTTCACACTGTCGCTAGAACTATTTCTCAACCGGAACCTGTTGCACATGCCGACAAATAAAAATGTTAGGATAACGCCTAGTGAGTTCAAGAGTTTTCATCATGATAAAATAATTCGTTAAATAAATGAATGCAACTTAAGTCATGATTCCTAAAAAGGATTTATATTAAATGTGCAAACAACCCATTTTTCAACGCACACAAACCCGGTGACGAAAACTCTAATATAAAACATTTCTCTATAATGTACTCCAATTCAAAACTCACTTCAAATGTGAATAAATATTAAATTTCCAAATAATATAAAATGAATAAAACTCTATTATTCAAAACATCCCAATAAGGATGAGCCATAATACACACAAATCATGGAAAACAATCCATATAAATATAATACGTCACAAAAAACATGGATTATACTCAACACCCCAAAACAACTAATGTAACACCCTCAAAATTGGAAGGGGCCACTAAATAAAATTTTCAATAAAATAACCAATTAAGGATAAAGTTTTTTCTACAAACCATTCTTGGAATTACCTCAATAATAAATCACAACTTCAACAATTATATATCCTAAGTCTTACACCAAGGTATAAAAGGTCGGGTGCTACCTCACACTACAAGAAACTGCACCTTTACCGGGGGGGGGGTTAAGAAGCCCGCCGGTAAAAGTAACTTTTGCCGACGACTTAGACGAAATCCTCCGGTAAAAGTTTAACTTTTTGCCGGAGGAAAATCCCACCGGCAAAGATGCACTTTTGCCAACGCATTTCGTATAAGTCGCCGGTAAAGTTACCTTTACCGGCGGGCTTCCTAAACTCCCCGGTAAAAGTACTTTTAAAATTTTTATGTAACATTTTTACCAGCGAGATTCACCAACTCGCCGGCAAAAGTTATTTTATTATAATTAATATTTTTCTCACTTAAACTTTTGCCGACGGATTTCCCAAACTCGCCGGCAAAAATATATTTGTTTTATTAATAAAAAATTCACTCACATTTTTGCCGGCGAGTTTGGGAAATCCGTCGGCAAAAGTTTAAGTGAGAGATGTTTTTGCCGGCGACTTCAGTTTTTACCGACGACAGTTTTTCGCCGGCAAATGTATGTTTACCGACGGCACATATTATTCGTCGGCAAAAAGCCTTATAGCGGCCAGCTTTTCACGGAAACTTTTGCCGGCGAAAAAGTCCGACGGCAAAAGATTTTGAGCTTTTGCCGGCGACTTTTGAGACTTTTGCCGACGACATTTTTCTCCGGCAAAAGTAGTTATTTTTGTAGTGTCAACTCAAAACAAAGTTGCTATTTTCAAACGCGGAAGACTACACCAAGCCACTTACTTCTTGAACTCACATCTAGCTCTCGACTCTGCACAGAGTCACTAGAAATATTACCCTATTGGGACCTGTTGCACATGCCGACAAATAAAAATGTTAGGCTAACGCCTAGTGAGTTCTAGAGTTTACATCATGATTAAAATAACTTATTAAATGAAAGAGTACTTATTTAAATCATGGTTTCCAAAGAGGTTTATAATAAGAATGCAAACAACCCCTTTCCCAACGCACACAAATTCCAAGACGAAAGTTCCAAAATGTATATAGCGTTTTTCAAAATGGATTCATATTCAAACTCACTCAAAAACGTGAATAAACATTTAAATCTCAATTCAGTCAATCAAGGATGAGGCATAATGCCCAACCCATGTACTATGGACAACAATCCAAATGAATATAAAACGTTACCGAAAATACGGATAAAAAGTCGATACTCACGCGAGCATAAGAGGGAGCGAACTCCCAATACCAAAACATGGAAATGACATGCTCCATTCAAACCTTAATATACGTGGAGTGAAATCCAATATTAAAGTTATCATTTGCAGTCAACGCACAAGGCCAACGATAATAAAGTAAAGAGATTAATATCCAAAATAGTGTTGGCCAACAACGGGGGAGACCCGTAACCATTGAGAGTGGAGGAACACAAAAGTATGTCACTCATACAACGTTAATCGTATGACACTTCATGACATGAAAGCCCAAGTGTCCCTACGATTCCTTTCAAGTTACACCCAAAGACACAGCTTGTAACACCCTAAAAATTAGAGTAAATTTAAACCTGAATAAATGCGAAAATTAACTAAAGTGACATAGACAAATCACCCAAAAAGGGGAAGTAATAATATGGCGTTTACATCACAAATAATTCGAACGAGATGAACCCAACAACCTACTAATCTAGACTATCAAAGTTCAGATTATAGACGGGTGTCGCTATCTCGTTCCTAAAAGTATATCGAACTATACACCAAAAGTTCGCCTCTATGTCCTTCCAAAAATGCTACCATCACTTCAATACTCTACTCTCAAGCCCGAGGAGCCCCACCACTAGAATGACTCGTTATACACGTCATTACAAGAAAAAGTGTTAGGCTAGAGCCTAGTGAGTACAACAATTTAAATTGGATAATTAATAGTTCTTTTATAAATCGGCAATTAAAAGAATGTCGCAATTATTATCGCACATTGTAATGATACAAATACCTTTTGGGTTGACGGGGGAATCCCGCTTACCAACACAAGTGATGGAACACGAATAGTAAGCCACTTGATAAGTCGGTAAAGCCAAATACGTAACAACACCTATTAGATACCGAGTGAGGCTACTTACAACCAACACCCTCGAAATCACAATATCCAATAACGTAAAAGCACGTAGGACTTATACCATACCGTTGATGCCTAGCCGTGCCTCGATGTGGAAAACTAGCGTTCCGACATCGGACATAAAGACTCTAATGCCTTTAGATCCATTACACTCAATACCGACAATAATAATTCCCATTACATAAACATATAAACATGTATGCATTTATGTACATATCCAAGTTTTCCCGTAGTGCACCATTGTTCCATATATTTTCCCAAACACCACTTTTACCACATAAGAGTTCATTATTCCAAGTGTTTTATCAAAACCCATCAAAATGCCAAAACCCTAATTTTTAGTCCATAAGTGCAATCTTACAAGTTTGGAGAAATCCCAAGTTAAAAATCAAGTAACCCACAAGGAAACTAGATGTGGTCACCATTTATCTTTAAAAGCAAAAACCCTCAAAATCTCTCAAAGTAAGATTTGGGTCAAAACTCAACTATATTTAAAATATGAACTAAGAAAGTGGTTTGAAAGTGTAAATAAGAGTTATTTAACATGTATAAGGTTAAGTAAAAGGAGGAACTCACCTTAGGAGGTTTGTTAAGTGAAAACCTACTTTGCTTGAGAAACCCTAGAAATGGAAGAAGATGGATCTTGGAGCTTTTCCCTTTGAGGATCCTAATTAACTCCCTTCTAGCTTGCTATGATGGTAGATGAGGTTTGATTCAAGAGCCAAGGGACATAAATGTGCTTGATTCTTGAAATTAAAGGGTGGGAAGCTTAAGTGTGTGAAAAATGCACCTAAGAGTGTGAGGAAAACGAGTTGGGTGGGAGTGATTATGTGTGGGAGAAAGGAATGTCTCAAATGACTAAAAACCTAACTCTTCGCATCAAACAAAACGCGGACGTCCGCATGGGGTCTTAAGCGGACGTCCGACCTCGAGCCGAGACTTTCCCATCGTCCAATATTTCTATTGCTTCCGCGGAAGGAGTGCGGAAGTCCGCTTCACACGGACGTCCGACCATGGGCACAAGCGGACGTCCGCTGGCCGAAAATTCTTTGTCTAACTTTTGCAACAAGACTTCACGCTAGAGTTCCAAACCTCAAAACTAAATATTCGATAGCATTCAAATAAAGTCTTATCCCAACAAACCAAGTTCCAAGAAGAAGAATTTAACCCACGAGTTAAGATTACGATAAATAGCAAAAGTGGGAGTGTTGCCGATGAAATTTCGGGGTGTTACAATCCTACCCAACTTAGAAATGACTTCGTCCTCGAAGTCTTCCATCTAAGCAAACAAACGAGGATATCGGCGCTTCATGTACTCTTCAGACTCCCAAGTCACGTTGGTACTGTGATGGTGCTTCCATTGCACTTTGACCATAACCACATCCTTATGTCGAAGTCTCTTCGTCTCCCTTTCCAAGATAGCCTCAGGTTCTTCAATACAACGATTGTCATCCACTCGAATATCCGACAAGGGTATCACACTTTCTTATTCCGCTAGGCACTTCCACAAATAACATACATGGAAGGTTGGGTGGATCTCATCCATCTCCGGTGGTAAATCTAACTTGTAGGCTTGTGATCTGACACGCTCCAAAATGGTGAATGGTCCTAAGAAACGGGGACTCAATGTAACACCCTCGAATTAGGAAAGAGCAACTAAATAAAATTTTCGATAATACAACCAAAATAATAGTATTTCTCCCTATAAATCAATACGGGAAATACCTCCATCAATACATATAACTCAAGTCTTAAATACAAAGGCTACATTCACATCGGGTGTTACTTAACTCAAGTACAATTGCTATTCCCAAAACTCAATGCGGAAGACTTCACTACCAATTCACCTCTCGAGCACACTACTAGCACTCGACCTTTCTTAGTGTCACTAGAAATACTCCCAACCTGAACCTGTTGCACATGCCGACAAATAAAAAGGTTAGGCTAACGCCTAGTGAGTTCAAGAGTTTAAACATGATTTATATAATTTGTAGAATGAAAGTTTGCGACATAAATCATGATTTCCAAAAGGGTTTATGAAAGGATGTAAACGACTCATTTTCCAATGCACACAAAATCTATGAGAAAAGTTCCCAAAATGTATAAAGCGTTTTCCAAAATGAATTCCAACTCCAACTCACTCAAAACGTGTTTGGACGTTAAATATCACAAGAAATATAAACGTGGACAAAACTCCAATATTTAAAACATCCAAATAGGATGATGCATATAACTCTGCCAATAAACCATGAAGACATTTCATATAAATAAAGAGTGTCACCGAAAATATGGATAAAAGTCACTACCCAAAAACAACACCTTTCGGTGACGGGGGAGACCCGATTCCATCGAAAGTGACGGGCACATAAAGTTAGGCCACTTATGATGTTATTGGATTACACCTCAAGTCCCGGTCTTAGTTCCCATGCCATAAAGACATCACAACCTCAAACCTTTCCCATGCCTTTATTGCCTACTCCGTCGAGTTACACCTCAAGGACTTATGGGACAATATTGCCTATCCAGTCTAGACGAGTTACACCTCAAGGACTTCAATGTCCCTTATTGCCTACTCGCTAGTGGCCCCACGGCCTAACGCATATAACCCTGCGTTCCAATAGTCCACTCCTCATGCACAAAGAGATAGACCATCAAATAAAGACTGACTTACGTGCTATGGATCCAATGCAACACAGTCTATAAAACATGCTCAACCCGAAATTACTAAAACACCTAAGCATGTAAATATCAATAATATGCAATAAAATGCATCAAGTTGCAATAAATGCGAACCATAAATAAGACTCCATATTGAGCCCTCAAAACCGGACAAAATGTCCCCAAGACTTCCTTAAGGTCAAAACCGAGCAAAATGCTCAAAACCCATTAGACCCATAAATAACGTTCATCATAGCAAAAAAAATGCATTTAAACATCGTTCAGGTAAACGCGTACTGCAAAATCATCATTAACCCAAAACTCGACACGGGTTAAAACAAAGGGTTTCCCCAAATGAACTCACACCCTTAAAATTCTCAAAATGACTCATGACACTAGAATGTGCATTTTCCCAAATGGTTTATAAAATCAATTACACCAACATGATTAAACCACTGATTAAACTCCATTTGAGCAATAAATCATTTAAAGACATATTTATGATTTCTACACATCAAAATATTCAAAAATCACAAATATGGGTGTTTTACAACATTTGTGAAGTTAAACACTTCAAAAGGGGTTAAACCCATCAAATAACTTAACAGTTGATAATTTCAAGTAAAACACACAAATACTTGGAAAATAACATTTTTGGCATGTACAAAGTTTTCACAAATCAACTTGAACTCACCTTGCTAGATTTAGGCTAAATCTAGATTTTCCCCAAACGTAAGCTCCTTTGAAGAAACTTGCATCTTCAAGCCAAATCTTCCAAAAACCTAGATCGACAAGTTTCCAACCATAAATATTCATATCCAACCACTTAGAATCGTTCACCCAAACATATTACATCAAAATCTCCATTTTGATTCAAAACCCCAATTTGACCTAACTTTTCTCAAAATCATCCAAACCGAAATTTGAGAAAGATAACCACTAGGAAGTCATTAATGGAGCATTCTTAACTCATATGAAAGTTTAGAAAGAGGGAAGATGAACTTACAATTGGGTTTACAAGAAAACCCCAAAATTTGGTCAATAATGGTGAAGAGATGATGAAGGAGGTGAAGTTGTCGAGCTTCCACCCACAAGGCTTGAATATCTAGCTCTCAATCTTCTAAATGCACTTGAAGATTTTGATTTGGTGAAATAGATGAGTTTGGACCGAATTGGAAGAGAGAGGAGAAAGGTTGGTGAAGAAACAAATGAAGAAAAGTGAGAAAAATCGGATTTAAAAAGGGGGTGCACAGGTGCTCGCGGTTTAGCTCGCGGCCGCGAGCATAGCTGCTGCCAAGTTTTGGGCAATTGCTCGCGGCCGCGAGCGAATAATGGTGCGGGCGCGAGCAGATCATTTTTCTGACCAAAATTGATTCTTTTTCAAAAGCGATATCCAACCCAACCAATACTCCTAATACTTCCAAAAGACCAATTTATGGTGAAATTATCTATAAAACTTGAAGTTATACTTACCCCAAAAATCCGGGTGTTACACTCAACTTCCTACGCTTCCCAAAACATATCAAACCCTTCCAAGGGGATACCTTTAGCATTACCCGCTCCCCAACTTGAAATGCTACCGGTCTCCGCTTCTTGTCGGCATAACTCTTTTGACGGTCTTGAGCCGCCTTCAAGAGCTCCCGGATCTCCTTAACCTTATCAGCCATCTGTTGAACAATTTCCGGACCCGCAAACTGTTTCTCTCCCGCTTCCAACCAACATACCGGAGTCCGACACTTATGACCATACAAGGCCTCGAATGGTGCTCTACCGATGCTCGAGTGATAACTGTTGTTGTAACCAAACTCTACTAGAGGTAAGTGTGTATCCCAATTTCCCCCGAAATCAATCACATACGACCTCAGCATGTCTTCCAAGGTTTGTATCGTCCTTTCACTTTGCCCATCCGTTTACGGATGGTAAGCCGTGCTCAGATTCACTCTCGTACCCAATTCTCCTTGCAAGGTCTGCCAAAATCTAGAGGTAAACCGGCTATCACGGTCGGAAACTATTGACACTGGTACACCATGCCTCGACACAACCTCGTCGATGTATAATTTTGCCAATTTGTCTATTGGTGAAGCTTCTCGCATAGCTAGGAAATGAGCACTCTTGGTTAAACGGTCCACTATCACCTAAATGGTGTCGTTGCCCTTAGCCGTCCTTGGTAATTTGGTCACAAAATCCATGGTGATCTTTTCCCATTTCCACTCGGGAATCTCCAACGATTGTAGGCTTCCATACGGTCGTTGATGCTCGACCTTTACCAACGAACAAGTTACACATTTTTCCACATAACGAGCCACATCTAACTTCATGACTGGCCACCAATAGCACAACTTCAAGTCCCTATACATTTTAGTGCTTCCCGGATGTATGGAGTACTTGGATTTATGAGCCTCATCCATGAGTAGCTCCCGACTTCCTCCAATCTTGGGTACCCATACACGTCCGTTGAAGAGTTTGATTCTACGGCCATCTTCTGTTAAGAGTAGCTTTTGCTTCACCATACCTTCTTCGTTGAGGTTTCCTCCAACAACGCATCGGTTTGTGTCGTCTTAATTTGTTCCATAAGGATGCGTTTGGTACATGGGACAACACATGACAAGCCGAGACAGAATTCACTGTCCCACGTTTGGCGTGACATGGGACAGGACAAAAATTCACTGTCCCACGTTTGGCGCGACATGGGACAAGAACAAGGACTGAACAGGGTGGGACAGGATGGGACAAAAAGGACTTTTTCTTGTTCCACCAAAATAGGTGGAACAACATGGGACAAAAGTGAGACAGAAACAAAAAGAATCATTGATCTACCCTCATTTGATATATAACTAATATGATATTAGCCTTATGGGTCACCACCACCGATCACCACCACCACCACCACCATCGACGGCCACCGATAGCCACCGCCAACCACCCTCGGCCACCACTACCTATTCCTCCACTATAACAACCTTCTCCACCATCTCTATTAGCATTCATCCATCACCACCACCACCACCATCGACGGCCACCGATAGCCACCGCCAACCACCTTCGGCCACCACTACCTTCTCCTCCACTATAACAACCTTCTCCACCATCTCCACTACCATTCATCCATCACCACCACCATTACCATCGTTGACCACCTCCACCTACACTAACTCCGATCACCACCACCATCGGCAGCCACCGGTAGCCACCACCAACCATGGTTGACCACTTCCACCTCTTCCTCCACCACAACAACTTCCTCCACCACCATCGCCACCTCCAACGATCACCACCAACCACCAACCACCGACGGCCACCTCCACCTCTTCTTCCACTACTACCACCTCCTTTATCATTGTCTACCACATCCACCACTACCATCGTCGACCACCTCTACCTACACCGATCACCACCACCCATTGCTGCCACCACCACCGCAAACCACCATCAGCCACCTCCACCTTTTGTACTATCATTTATGTATGTATTTATGTGTTTGAAAATTGTGTAAAAAAATTAAAAATACTTTTAAATTAAATTATTTAAATATATATACTTTATTTGTGTCATTTATAACTATTATATGATATATAAAATCGTCAAACAAGTTTTAGGGAAAATTGTCTAATCCTGTCCTATCTAGTCCTAGTCGTACCAAACACAAGACATACACTTGTTTTGTCCCGTCCTGTCCTGTCCCACCCTCTTGTCCAGTCCCGTCCAGTCCTGTCCAGTTCTGTCCTGTCCAGTCCTGTCTGCGTACCAAACGCTACCTAAGGCTTGATACTAGTTCAATCCTTGAGAGACTTGCCCGGAGGCTTCCACTATACTCCTTCCGACTTAAGGCGTCGGCTACCACATTGGCCTTATCTGGGTGGTAGAGTAACTCACAATCGTAGTCCTTCAACAGTTCCAACCACCTTCGCTGCCGCATATTCAATTCTTTTTGGTCGAAAACGTAGTTCAAACTCTTATGATCCGTATACAACGTACACTTGGTGTCGTAGAGATAATGTCACCACAACTTCAACGCGAACACTACTGCCGCAAGTTCCAAATCGTGAGTGGGGTAGTTCTTTTTGTGCTCCTTAAGTTGTCTCGACGCGTAGGCGATCACCTTTCCTCTTTGCATCAAAACGCAACCTAAACCCATCTTGGATGCATCACTATATACCACAAAGTCTTATGATCCCTCGGGTAGGGATGGAATCGGGGCCTCACACAACTTCTTTTGTAGGGTTCGAAACGCCTTTTCTTGGGTTTCCGTCCACACGAACTTTACATTCTTCCTCGTCAAGGAGGAAGCAATCTTAGAGAAATACTGAATAAACCTCCGGTAATATCCCACTAAACCCAAGAAGCTTCGTATCTCCGATGGACTCTTAGGAGGTTTCCAGTTCATCATGGCTTCTATTTTGGAGGGATCTACCTTCACGCCATCTCGTGTGACTACGTGACCCAAAAATTGGACTTCTTCCAACCAAAAGTCACACTTGGCGAATTTTGCGTACAACTTTTCTTTTCTTAGGACTTCCAACACTTGCCGAAGATGTTACTCATGATCCGTTTCGTCTTTAGAATATACCAAGATGTCGTCTATGAACACAATAACCGACTTGTCGAGAAATGGCCGACACACTCGGTTCATCAAATCCATGAACACCGCCGGCGCATTCGTCAAACCAAAAGGCATCACCAAAAACTCATAATGATCATACCGTGTTCTAAAAGCTGTCTTTGGAATGTCATCTTCCTTTACCTTCACTTGGTGATAGCCCGAGCGTAAATCAATCTTTGAGAAACACCCCGCTCCTTGGAGTTGGTCGAACAAATCGTCGATCCTAGGAAGTGGATATTTATTTTTCACGGTCACCTTGTTCAACTCCCTATAATCGATGCACATCCTCATCGTATCGTCTTTCTTTTTCACGAATAAGACCGGTGCTCCCCAAGGAGATGAGCTCGGTCTCACAAACCCCTTATCTAAAAGTTCCTGAAGTTGTGCCATCATTTCTTGCATCTCAGATGGAGCCAACCGATAAGGAGCTCTTGCTATCGGAGCCGCTCCTAGGACCAACTCTATTTTGAACTCCACTTGCCGGTCCGGTGGTAAACCCGGCAAATCCTCCGGAAACACGTCGGGAAAATCACATACTACCCTTACGTCCTCAAGTTTCTTTTTCTCTAACTTGGCGTCGATCACATAAGCTAAGAAAGACGAACATCCTTTCAACAAACACTTGCGCGCCTTCAACATGGAGATGATTGCTATATCCCCCTTCCTACGCTCACCAAAAACGGTCACCACACTTCTATCCAAAATGGGAATACGTATTAACTTCTTTGCACAAACGATTTCGGCTTGGTTCTCGGCTAGCCAATCCATCCCGATTACCACATCAAATCCCCCGATTATCATAGGCATCAAATTGATTGGGAATTCCTTCCCCTCAATCTCCAACTTGCAACCCTTCAATACCTCACGAACTATCACTTGTCCGCCATCTAGTTCTACCACTATAGCATCTTCTAGACTACTAGTGGGCATAGACAACTTTGGAAGAAAAGAATTCGACACAAAAGAAAAGTTTGCACCCGAATCAAATAATACACGCGTAGGCACGGAGTTTAGGAGAAACGTACCCGACACTACATCTGTCGAAGCCTTTGCCTCCTCGATAGTCATCTGAAAGGCCCTCGTCGTTGCTCTTAGAGGTTCCACCTTCTTTCCCCCCGACTTCAATTTCGGACATTCATTCCAAAAGTGGCCCGACTCCTTGCATTCATAACATATTTGCCCCTTAACCGGGCAATCCTTGAAGATGTGACCGGTTTTGCCACACTTATAGCAACTTCCGGGCATAGAGTTGCACGAGCCAAAGTGTTTGCTTCGACACTTGGAACACCACTTGGCCTCGCGCCTCGGGTCGGCCCCCCAATTACTAGCAGCAAACGGTCTTGATTTCTTGGAGGGCATGGAGTTTCCCTCCCACTTTCTCTTCTCCGGCACTACCGCCTTCTATTCCTTACCTTGACTGTAGGCATCCTCCACTAACTGAACTTCTTTTATCGCCTCCCGGAGGGTAGACACTCTCGACACTCGAACCATGGTCATCATGTCCGACGGTAGGCCCTTGATGTAAGCCTTAATTTTCTCATTCTCAGTAGGGACCAGATGTCCCACCAATCCCAACTTCTCCATGAACAGTCGATTGTATTCTTTGACCGGCAAATTTCCCCTTTTCAAGTTCCGGAACCCTTCTTCTATTCGGTCCATTGCTCTCTCATTACAGTGTTCTTCCACAATCTTCTTCTTGAAGACTGCCCAACTCAGCTTGGCCAACACCGCGACCTCTATGGAAGTGGAGTAAACATTCCACCAAGTGAGGGTTGCCCCTCTCAGCATTTGAGAACCGAACTTCGCCTTTTGGTTCTCTTCACAGTCACTAGTTCGGAATGCTTGTTCCATTTCACGGATCCAATTCATGCAGATTACCGGATCATCAGTACCTTTAAATTCGGGCGACCTACAGCTCATAAAGGTTTTGAATGAGCAACCCTTCCCAACTCGCCCAGTTTCTGTCGTACCCAAACCATCTATAGGATGCCCATCTCCAGTACCCCCAGATCCATCCACTATGATGTTTTCAGCAACTGTCTCATGCTTACGGTTGTTCGTATCCCTGTCTTCCATAAGCTTCAAAAAATTCTCTTGCTGCTGAGCCATGGCCTTGTTCATGGCCTTCATCATCCGGTCCATCATCCTTGTCTCGACTGTTACCTCCTCCATAATAGGATCCGACGTTTCCAGATCATGGTGAGGGATATGCTCAGTTCCCCCTCCCAAAGAGGTGTTAATCGGCGGAGGCACGTTTGTCGTTGTCACACGTGGTTGATCAGTTATGGATGACGTGGCATCATGGCCATCCACCCTACTGCGAGTGTTTACCATAGGAGTCTGCCACACATTCGAGAATGAGGTGAGAAATAGGCTATAAGAGTTTAAACATAGGAAACGTACTAATACATGCATCAATCATCATAACAATAGCAATCTAAGCATACTCACGTAATAATATATTCACAATAGTAGTAACTAATTGAAATTATGAACATACTTCACATAAGAATTCTCGTTACCACGGTCACAACTTTCAACTTATGTACTTCCGTCGACTCTAAAACCATCCTATCTTAGGAATTCTACCCAAAGCTCACCGATCAATACTTAATCGTTCCAGTTTAAGTCTAGGTATCTTAATGACATACATAGTTCGCTTAAACTACTGCTCTGATACCAACTTGTAACACCCTAAAAATTAGAGTAAATTTAAACCTGAATAAATGCGGAAATTAACTAAAGTGACATAGACAAATCACCCAAAAAGGGGAAGTAATAATATGGCGTTTACATCACAAATAATTCGAACGAGATGAACCCAACAACCTACTAATCTAGACTAACAAATCTCAGATTATAGACGGGTGTCGCTATCTCGTTCCCAAAAGTATATCGAACTATACACCAAAAGTTCGCCTCTATGTCCTTCCAAAAATGCTACCATCACTTCAATACTCTACTCTCAAGCCCGAGGATCCCCACCACTAGAATGACCTGTTATACATGTCATTACAAGAAAAAGTGTTAGGCTAGAGCCTAGTGAGTACAACAATTTAAATTGGATAATTAATAGTTCTTTTATAAATCGGCAATTAAAAGAATGTCGCAATTATTATCGCACATTGTAATGATACAAATACCTTTTGGGTTGACGGGGGAGTTCCGCTTACCAACACAAGTGACGGAACACGAATAATAAGCCACTTGATAAGTCGGTAAAGCCAAATACGTAACAACACCTATTAGATACCGAGTGAGGCTACTTACAACCAACACCCTTGAAATCACAATATCCAATTACGTAAAAGCACGTAGGACTTATACCATACCGTTGATGCCTAGCCGTGCCTCGATGTGGAAAACTAGCGTTCTGACATCGGACATAAAGACTCTAGTGCCTATGGATCCATTACACTCAATACCGACAATAATAATTCCCATTACATAAACATATAAACATGTATGCATTTATGTACATATCCAAGTTTTCCCGTAGTGCACCATTGTTCCATATATTTTCCCAAACACCACTTTTACCACATAAGAGTTCATTATTCCAAGTGTTTTATCAAAACCCATCAAAATGCCAAAACCCTAATTTTTTAGTCCATAAGTGCAATCTTACAAGTTTGTAGAAATCCCAAGTTTAAAATCAAGTAACCCACAAGGAAACTAGATGTGGTCACCATTCATCTTTACAACAAATCTATCCAAGCAAAAACCCCCAAAATCTCTCAAAGTAAGATTTGGGTCAAAACTCAACTATATTTAAAATGTGAACTAAGAAAGTGTTTTGAAAGTGTAAATAAGAGTTATTTAACATGTATAAGGTTAAGTAAAAGGAGGGACTCACCTTAGGAGGTTTGTTAAGTGAAAGCCTACTTTGCTTGAGAAACCCTAGAAATGGAAGAAGATGGATCTTGGAGCTTTTCCCTTTGAGGATCCTAATTAACTCCCTTCTAGCTTGCTATGATGGTAGATGAGGTTTGATTCAAGAGCCAAGAGCCATAAAGGTGCTTGATTCTTGAAATTAAATGGTGGGAAGCTTAAGTGTGTGAAAATCGCACCTAAGAGTGTGAGGAAAACGAGTTAGGTGGGAGTGATTATGTGTGGGAGAAAGGAATGTCTCAAATGACTAAAAACCTAACTTTTCGCATCAGACAAAATGCGGACGTCCGCATGGGGTCTTAAGCGGACGTACGGCCTCGAGCCGAGACTTTCCCATCGTCCAATATTTTTGTTGCTTCCGCGGAAGGAGTGCGGAAGTCCGCTTCACACGGATGTTCGGCCATGGGCACAAGCGGACGTCCGCTGGCCGAAAATTCTTTGTCTAACTTTTGCAACAAGACTTCATGCTAGAGTTCCAAACCTCAAAACTAAATATTCGATAGCATTCAAATAAAGTCTTATCCCAACAAACCAAGTTCCAAGAAGAAGAATTTAACCCAAGAGTTAAGATTACGATAAATAGCAAAAGTGGGAGTGTTACCGATGAAATTTCGGGGTGTTACACAGCTGACCTTAGCGAATATTACCATGAATACCACCAAAGTCTCGACACAAGTGGGGTTACAACCATGGCAGTGCCTGACATGGCGGAGGTCATAAACGCCCATCAATCATGATAGCACAACCGGACTCAGCCCTCCTAGTGTACCCTTGCAAGGTAAAGGTCATAAAACATGTGGCCCGGGTCAAATCCCACAACACCCAGTAGACAATCAAATAAAGACTGACTTACGTGCCTATGGATCCAATGCAACACAGTCTAAAATTACATGACTGCACATGAATGACTACTACACTCAAGCATGTAATTATAAATAATATGCAATAAGATGCAATAAGTTGCAATAAATGCAAACCATAAACATGACTCTACATTGAGCCATCAAAATCGGACAAGATGTCCCCATGACTCATTTAAAGTCAAAACCGAGCTAAATGCTCAAAACCCATTAGACCTAACGGTCCTCATAATGTAAAATGCATTTAAACGACACTTATGTAAACGTATACCTCAAAGACATGATTAACCCAAAACTCGTCACGGATTAGGACAAATGGTTTCCTAAATGGACTCATACCCTTATAATTCCAAAATGTCTCATAACATGAAAATATGCATTTTCCCAAATGGTTTATAAAATCATATACACCAACATGCTTAAACCATTGAATAAACTCCATTTGAACAATAAATCATTTAAGGACATATTTATGATTTTTACTTATCAAAATATTCGAAAATCCCAAATATGAGTGTTTTACAAGGTTTATAAAGTTAAACACTTCAAAAAGTAAAAACTCACCAAATAACTCAACAATTGATAATTTTATGTAAAACACACAGATACTTGAAAAATAACATTTTTGGCATGTACAACGTTTTCACAAATCAACTTGAACTCACCTTGCTAGATTTAGGCTAAATCTAGATTTTTTCCCCAATTTGAGCTCCTTTGAAGAAACTTGCATCCTCAAGCCAAATCTTCCAAAAACCTATATCCATGAGTTTCCAACCATCAATATTCATCTCCAAACACTTAGAATCATTTTCCCCAAATATAATAAATCAAAATCTCCATTTTGACCTAAAACCCCAATTTGACCTATTTTTTCTCAAAATCATCCAAACAGAAATTTGAGAAACTTAAACACTAGAAAGTAATCAATGGAGCACTTATAACTCATATGAAAGTTTTGAAGCTAAGAGGATGGACTCACCACTTAGGTTTTGATAAAAACCTAGAAAACTCTAAATTTCTTGAAGATGGAGGTGATGATGATGAGCTCTTGATCCCTGCTTCCACTCCACCATCAAATACTCTTGTATCTCCCCAAAACTAACAATCTATCCTTGAAAAGCTCTAAAAACGAAACCATAACAACTTGAATCAACAAAGTCGGAGTTGAAATAAGAGAGATGAAGAAATGAAGTTTGGGGTGAAAATCACGTTTTTATGCAGATAAGGCGCTCCACGCAATTCTTCGCACGGGTACATCAGCGCCAAAACCAACACGCGACTCTGGTCGTCCGGTTTCTTCCTAAACACTGTTTTGGCCATAACTTATTCGTTTTAGCTTCGATTTCGCTCCGGAAAGAACTGTTGGACTCGTATTTGAATTCTCCATCCAACAAAACCATAAAGTTTAAGATTTAATCCAAAATCCTATTTTTCATAATTATATTAAAAGATCGATACATTCGAAAGATCGGGGTGTTACAACTAATATAAACAATAAATCCAAAATCCACCATTTGGTGTCGGGGGAGACCCGATTCCATTGAATGTGACGAAACATGAAAGTAGGTCACATATCTATGTTATAAAGTTCCGCTAGGGACCGCACGGTCATCGGGTTCAACCACCCACGATCTATAGTCCGAGTCCTCCGTCGATCCTAGCCATACTCGTTCACTAGAAATAATAATAACTATGGCCTAACGGTCCTCGAGCTCTAACACTTACGGTTGATAGCTCGAGTCCCCCGCTACGGTTCACACGGTCATTAAGTTCAACCACCCACGGTCTATACCTTGAGTCCCCCGCTAAGGATTACACGGTCATCGAATTCAACCACTCATGATCTATACCTCGAATCCTCGGCTATCCCAAAATATTTCTAGTTCCAACACATGGATAAAGTTCCCATTTAAAGCAACTAACTGACTCTTATGCCTATGGATCCATTGTATTACAGTCTAAAACATTACATGACTCCAAATGAATCAATTAACGCATTCAAAACATGTAGTTCTCAAATAAGATGCAATACATGCAAATCATAACCAAAGCTTCACATATCAAAATCAAACAAATGTCCCCAAGACCCAACAGAGCCAAATACCGAGCCATAAGCTCAACCGATCAAATGACCATTTGTTAAAAGTCGTAAAATGCAATAAAGTACATAATACGACCAAGGCTCCTTATCGATCTACTAAAACTGGGCAAATACCCCAAAGACTCATATGAGTGTAAATCAAGCCCAAAAGGCATAATAAACGTTTGGCTAAATACGGGAGCCAACATTGTTACATAAACCCAAAATACATCTTTTCCCAAAATCTTTGTCTCTCAAATCACAATCGGCCCAAAACCCAAATAGGTTTACCATCTCTAAAATGTTCACCAGGTCGGGAATGACCAAAATCCATTGACTCACACGTTTGTATTTTCAAAACATCCCATAACTCCAACCTTGCATATTTCCAACAAACACTAAAAATGCATTTTTAACAAATAACCTCCATTTATGCAATAAATCATCAAAACCCTTTTCATTTATGATTCATTTATCAAATTACCAAAAAAAACCCAAATGTGGATGTTTTATAAGGTTTATAAAGTTAAACACTTCAAATACTCAAAACCCACCAAATAACTCAACAAGGGATAATTTTCATGTAAAACACATAAACGCTTTAAAATGACATTTTTGGCATTTACAACGTTTTCACAAATCAACTTGAACTCACCTTGCTAGATTTAGGCTAAATCTAGATTTTTCCCAAACTTGAACCCCTTTGAAGAAACTTGAATCCTCAATCTAGATCTTCAAAAAATCTAGACCCATAAGTTTCCAACCATAATTATTCATCCCCAAACACTTAAAATCGTTCCCCAAATATTTGACATCAACATCTCCAATTATATCAAAACCCTAATTTCTTAGGTGGAAGAAAAAAGAAGATTACCTCAACCACAACTTGAATCCATCAACAAAGCACCTTTAGGTTACCAAAATGAGCTTCAATCTTCATTTATTCAAAAGGAAGGAAAAGGTTTAGATGAGGGTTTGGTGAACTTCTAAAAGAATGAAACCTTCAAGTGAGATGAGAGAATGAGATTTAGGCCTTGTTTGTTTTTTGATTTTCAACTCTTAATTGACTCTTTTATCTAAATCGGTTAGACATACAACAATTAAGAGTGTTTGTTTTTTCTAAATTTTCAGAGCCTCTTATATCTAATAAACCTCTAAATCAAAAAGTGGTAACCTAACATCTGATTCGCTTAGACATGTCCCTCACGCCCTCCCTCAATCGCTTCCATATCTCGCCTCTCAAGCGATTCAAGGTGTCGAGCTCCATATTTCTAACCGAATAGATCTCCAATCAAGGTATGTCGATTTTAAACTGGGTTTGATCTAAAAATTGCTAAGCAAATCGAGATCGAATCGTTCCTTTTCTTCTTCTCTGTTCTTCATGCTCTCTTCTTTCTGTCTATTGATTTCGTTGTTAGATGTAACGTCCCAAAAATTACAAGCAAATTTCAATTTTTAAAATAAACATTTCATTTATAACAACTCATTAAATGATCCCAACGTTTCGTTTGCAAACTCATAATTAATATCTTTATAAAATAAAACCAGCGGAATAAACGTTTAATTATTAAAACCAGAAAGCAACCAGCTCTCCTCGCGCGCCAGTGTGTACTCATCACGCCTTGGAGCCGCTCGGACCTGAAACCACAGTTTATGGGAAAAGGGTAAGCACGAAGCTTAGTGAATTCAAACACCATAAATAATACAGTTATTCCACACTACCCCTAAAACAGATAGTGACACATAACGATCATACAGGTCTACGAACAAATCATAAACATGTATATCCACAACCATCCACCTAAAAGGCACAAGTCGGTCCCACCGACCACATGATAACATCTTCGGCCCCGCCGACTCCCCGGTCCCACCGAGTCTCTACGCCCCGCGTATAAAACCTCCGGCCCCGCCGGACCCTCGGTCCCACCGAGTTAACATGGCAACATAGTATCAACTAGACACCCCACTATCTAGTCCCACAACACAATCACATAAAGCTACCACACACGTACTACAGCAATGATAAAACAACCGTTATTAGATATATTGAGAGAACTCACCTCGTATGCGCGCCTAGCTTAACAACACAATTCAAGCTTCACAATTACGGTCCCTTCCCAGCACCTAAACGCATGTTAAAACGTGTCAATACGAGACCCGGACCCTATGACACGACACACGCTTAAACCGTCACTAAAACTATTTTCCGTTCTCGCCAAACAGGTCTGTTCGGGACCTGTTTCGACCCCTTTAAACCCAGAAAATTCCCAAAATTATTTCATGATTAGAAACTACTCTGAGATAGGGTTTCAAGGACATATTATACGCCTCCTAACGATTTTTCTACAATTTATAAGGAATTAAATACGAACGACTACCAAAACTGCCAGTTTTCGGTCCAGCCTGCACAAACAGCCCAATACAGCCTAGCTACGGGCTTAATCGGACTTTTGACAAAACATGAAAAACCTTCCCAACTCGATTAGGGAACTATGGGCACCAATTTCACCTCAAAACGAGTTACGAGCAAAACGTTATAGCTTACACAAGACAGTGGCAGATTATAACTACTTCACATGAAATGATAAACGGTTTTGCAAGACGATTAGGCGGTTTAGGGCTACGACCACGGCGGTTTTAAGGTTTAGGCCACGGCCCCGCCCACTGCCACCTCCGGCAGTGGGGCACGGCGGCGGCGGCGGTTCTCCGGCGACGGTCACCCGCACGCACACACCGCCCCACTCTCGCACCACCGTCCTCCTTCCTCTCGATCGCCCTACGGCACCTTCTCACACACACACACACCCACACACACACACTGCCGACCACCCACGGCCACCGTAGCGGCGGCGAGCGGCGGTGGTAGTTTCACCGGAGGAAGCGAAAAGGAAACGAAACGAAACAAAACAAAACGAAACGAAACGGACGACTTACCTAGCAACGGTTGCTCCTCTCTCCCTCGACTTATCCAACGAACTGAGCTGGTGGCGGCGACCTCCGGCGACAGCAGCGCCTCCGGCGAGTTCCCTCCCTCTCGCCTTCTCTCTCTCTCTCTCTCTCTCTCTCTCTCTTTCCACTTCACGGCCGAACACACAACAAGGGGAGGGGAAAGAGGTCGATTAGGGTTTACTTTGTTTGTTGATTGGCTTACAAGAAAAGAAACGAGAGGAGGACAAGGGGAATAGGGGGTTCTCGGCCATGGGCCGAACCCATGTAAGATTTTCCCAATTTGCACCTATGGTCCCTTGAAAATCCAAGACTCTTCACCATCCACCATTAATATATTGATCTTAGCATTTTGGTCCTCTTTAACACCAATCCACTAACCAAGAATAATTAAAGGCAACAATTTAAAATGGTTTAAAGATTTATTACGCATTTGGTCAAACTTGCTAACCCCGTTAGTAAAGATTCGCTAAAAGAACGATATTAAAGCAATTAATTAAAATATATATAAACATACCGGTACACGGGCTTTACAACTCTCCCCCACTTGGATTAGACTTCGCCCTCGAAGTCTCTGCCTACGAATAGCTCCGGATAGTTCTCCTTTATCTCAACCTCAGGTTCCTAAATCCACTTGAAACCCCTACTAAACTTCTCGAATACTATTCATACTAACGTACTCTTTCTAAGACACTGGGATTATGATCGGCAGAACACCCCGACGATTGAAATCATTCCTAGCCAAGCGACTACGGTTGTCCCCCAACCTTATATATTCCATACATCCCGAGTCAAATCTCAAGCTCTAACCACTCTAAAGCTGCTCACCAGTATACTCCACAGGATACTCGATTACGATCCCTCCTATCATTAATTGACGATTAACTTCTACGAATTCTAATAGACTCCACAGATTTTCAATAACTTATATTAACAAAACATCGACCCCCTGCCGAACATCGGTCCAACCGATTACAATAACAAACATCGGCCACCCGCCGAACATCGGTCCAACCGATTACAATAACAAACATCGGCCACCCGCCGAACATCGGTCCAACCGATTACAATAACAAACATCGGCCACCCGCCGAACATCGGTCCAACCGATTACAATAACTCACATCGGCCACCCGCCGAACATCGGTCCAACCGATTACAATAACAAACATCGGCCACCCGCCGAACATCGGTCCAACCGATTACAATAACAAACATCGGCCACCCGCCGAACATCGGTCCAACCGATTACAATAACTCACATAAGCGTGGTATTATCCTAGACACTAACACAAATAGATATCCCCCACAACCAAATCAACTAACACACACGTAGATCATTCCACCATAACCATCCATCACAAGTGATCATTTCAGGGTTACTACTACCGTCACCATGATTATCTTAAAATCGGCTACAACTCTCCGATTATACTAAAGGTGCTTGGCCTCAAGCCCAAAAGTCGACACCTAAATATACCACCTACCTCAAAATGGTTGATGCGCATTTATTCTCTAAATAACAAAGGGCATCAATCCCTTAACCGATACTATTCGGCCTACAGTACTAACGCGCATGGAATATCTACCTTCCACCGTCGACGTATCATCCACACTTGCTCTACGAAGCCAAGTCACACCGTATCGAGGATACACCTTGACGTCTACCTCCCAGGTAACGCCTCAAGACCCAGCACACCGGAACTACCTCCCAGGTAAGTGCCCATAACTATATCCTCCTAGTACCTACTGGAAAGTCTAGGTTAAACACATGAATACCGGTGTGCCACCCCGAGATACCCAACCAACCATTACCAACGACTGACTGACGTGTCTAAGGATCCAAAGCAAACAGCCTACCAACAACATGCCTATTCCGGATTGACTCACTCACCCAAACATATAAACACTCAACGTGCAAAGAATGCCAAACGGTGCGACAAAAACAACTCATCAACTAGACTCCACATCGAGCCATTAAAACCGGGCAATTGGCCCATGACTAACTCCAAGTCAAAACCGAGCAAAATGCTCCACGCTTGCTAGACCCATAGGTCGGAAAATGCGTTTAAACAAAGTTTAAGCAAGCAATCCTCTGAAATCAACCTTAGTCTCAGACTCAACACGTGTTAAACAAAAGAGTTTTCCAAAAGGACTCACACCCTAAAAATTCTCGAAATGACACATGACACTTAAAAGCACATTTCCCCAAATGGTTTACAAAATCATTTACAAAAATATTTTCAACATCAGGATTTTCATCTCAAAAGATCGTATGTAATAAAACTACTATTGCCTGATCGATAGCTACGCAAAACTGGACACGCTCGTCCCACATAGGAAAATCATGTTGAAAATCGTTCCATTGCAGTTCAGTTTACTCACACAAAAGCAAGCGTAATAAATAATTTCTTTAAAATGAACCGCCTCGATTCCAGTATGGATTGACTCATGACGTGCACTTAAAGTAACCGCTTGACCTTAAACAGGGTGCGACAAAGGTGTGCACATAATTCAAAATAAGTTTCACGGCATTTGATTCAAAAATTCTTCTTTTTAATCATAAAAAAAATGACGTGGCACTGGGTTCGCCACAAATTTTTTCGCGCGTCAGCTAATCACACAAAACGATGACACGGTTTACAAATATATTTTTGTTAAAACACAACTGTCTCGTGTAAGTTTCAAACTTGAAGACAGAAACCAGTCCGCTTCTATTAATTGGAAATATCGACTAAAACCTCATAAAATCTCAAATTGGGGGCAGACATGCAAGCTTGTAACACTTCCTCAAGTTTCGTACTTGGGACATATAACGTCAAAACATTATAGTTTAAAAATGTATTTATCGAAAATGCTCAGAATACACGTTTCCTCCAAAGCAAAAGTTTTTAATTTCCCAAAAAAAATGATCGGTAATTCTAAATTAACCGAATGTCAAAAATCTACGCATTTATATTTCCAAAATATAACACATTGTAATCGTATGCATGATGTTCACAACATTAAAACACTCCTTGGATCAAATGGTCTTTCATTTCGACAAAAAGGAACTAAAACATTTTCATGCACGACTCGTTCATTAAAATGTCGAGAACAAAGGTTACCCCAGTATGCATACCCCTAAGTCGATAAATCGCATTTTCATGGAAATGTCAATAAAACCTTTAGCTGACTAAAAAGTGCACTAAACAACTCCTTATGAAATGTTACCAAAATTCCTCCATGCATCACTTATGTCACACATGAATCAATCCACACACTGAACTATTTGCAATAAAACACTTAGTAATACAAACTCTCGAACGAAAAGTTAAGCGACACTGGAATTCCAAACTCATTTTAAACAAATCACCAAAATAGCCTTTATACAGACATCGTGGAATGTAACTTTTCGTCTCAACTCTAACACATGTGGAGGAGTTCCAATGTTAGAGTCTCAATCCGTAGTCACTTACCCAACATCTTAACCACCACCAAAACACGGATAACATCGTACCCGAAAGAGCCGTTGGAAAAATAACGAAAATGAGACAAATTCTAACAAAGTTTGCACTCCCGTGATAAAACGATTTCATACACTTTCAAAACCATATTTCAAAATCTTGTGCGTGTGCTGAGCAGTTCCCAAAATTCCAAAACACCGTCCATACAAAGATTTGGAACACAAGAATTTGTTAATGCAATCTTATTTTCAAAATAACTTCGTGCATGACTCATTCGGCATTCAACGTCTCGACCCTACTACTCCGAAACTCTCCGGTCTACTATTGTCATCCAGACATTTAAACCTCTTAAGGCAAGTTGGGAAATCATATCAAATCATCTTACGGGTTTTCCTCAAATCAAAGTCGGCTCTATGAGCCTATGACCCTAGCACAATCTTCCATCTTGGCCCGAAATGATCTGCTTACAACAAATATCATCCTTATCGTCACTCCAAGTGACTAATATTAGAATCGTCTTTCTATTCCAACGACTACTAGTTTAGGACCTTCATCACTACCCCCAACGATCATCACCTCAAAACACTTCGAGTACACACCTGTACTAGTAGGTTTACTATAGTTGTTCCTCCTTGTGATGGCTATTCTAGGTAGACAATACAACGCGTTATTAGCACATACTAACAACACTCACGCTCAACTCCTTGGATTCCTCGTGACTTCCCCGACTCGAGCATTGATCCTGTGCTTCCGGTAGTAGGAGCTCTACTACTACCATCCACACCTATCATCGCCCGTTCCGAGTTCCATCCCAAGGGGTCCAAGTAGTTTCTCGCCGAAACTATACACATATGCCCGCACCGGCATATGTACACACTCTTCCTAGCTCCCTAGGAATTCCATCCAACCCACTACCCTTGCTACTGCCAAATCCTTAATAGCAAGCAGCAGACATGCAATACAGTGTAATAAGCACCAAGCAATTTAGCATACATATTCCTATGTTCTAGAAAGCAATCTAGCACACGTACTCATACATAAACACCCTTCCCAGCTCTCTAGGAACTTCCTCTTATCCCACTACCCTTGCTACTACCGAATCCCTACTAATTATAACGGGTGACCTCGCGAATACCCGATTATATGCAGTGCGAAACAAATAGACAGTCGAATACAAGACTCTATCCTAGAACGGTTGGACTCAAACAAGAGCTGCGCAATAGAACTAAATCGAATATTCTAAGGCTATAAATCTCTTACTGCGTACAACCTAGAGGGCATCCACTTAGTAACCTATCATAATTAGCATAAATTCCTAATAGCAAGTAGTTCAACATACAGCATAGTGTCCACAACAGGCAATCTAGCATGCATACTCTATGATCTAGAAAGCAATAAAACACTAAGTACTGTACCTTTTCCCCTGGCTCCGGCTGACTGTACACACTGCGCCATCGATCACCGTTTCTCAAACGGGTTTTCCTTTCTTTTATTTTCCAAAAATTTTAAAGAAATTTTTATAGCCGCAAACTTGAGATCAAACACACCGAGGTGCATTTGATTCACTCAAGCTGTGCTCTGATACCAAGTTGTAACGTCCCAAAAATTACAAGCAAATTTCAATTTTTAAAATAAACATTTCATTTATAACAACTCATTAAATGATCCCAACGTTTCGTTTGCAAACTCATAATTAATATCTTTATAAAATAAAACCAGCGGAATAAACGTTTAATTATTAAAACCAGAAAGCAACCAGCTCTCCTCGCGCGCCAGTGTGTACTCATCACGCCTTGGAGCCGCTCGGACCTGAAACCACAGTTTATGGGAAAAGGGTAAGCACGAAGCTTAGTGAATTCAAACACCATAAATAATACAGTTATTCCACACTACCCCTAAAACAGATAGTGACACATAACGATCATACAGGTCTACGAACAAATCATAAACATGTATATCCACAACCACCCACCTAAAAGGCACAAGTCGGTCCCACCGACCACATGATAACATCTTCGGCCCCGCCGACTCCCCGGTCCCACCGAGTCTCTACGCCCCGCGTATAAAACCTCCGGCCCCGCCGGACCCTCGGTCCCACCGAGTTAACATGGCAACATAGTATCAACTAGACACCCCACTATCTAGTCCCACAACACAATCACATAAAGCTACCACACACGTACTACAGCAATGATAAAACAACCGTTATTAGATATATTGAGAGAACTCACCTCGTATGCGCGCCTAGCTTAACAACACAATTCAAGCTTCACAATTACGGTCCCTTCCCAGCACCTAAACGCATGTTAAAACGTGTCAATACGAGACCCGGACCCTATGACACGACACACGCTTAAACCGTCACTAAAACTATTTTCCGTTCTCGCCAAACAGGTCTGTTCGGGACCTGTTTCGACCCCTTTAAACCCAGAAAATTCCCAAAATTATTTCATGATTAGAAACTACTCTGAGATAGGGTTTCAAGGACATATTATACGCCTCCTAACGATTTTTCTACAATTTATAAGGAATTAAATACGAACGACTACCAAAACTGCCAGTTTTCGGTCCAGCCTGCACAAACAGCCCAATACAGCCTAGCTACGGGCTTAATCGGACTTTTGACAAAACATGAAAAACCTTCCCAACTCGATTAGGGAACTATGGGCACCAATTTCACCTCAAAACGAGTTACGAGCAAAACGTTATAGCTTACACAAGACAGTGGCAGATTATAACTACTTCACATGAAATGATAAACGGTTTTGCAAGACGATTAGGCGGTTTAGGGCTACGACCACGGCGGTTTTAAGGTTTAGGCCACGGCCCCGCCCACTGCCACCTCCGGCAGTGGGGCACGGCGGCGGCGGCGGTTCTCCGGCGACGGTCACCCGCACGCACACACCGCCCCACTCTCGCACCACCGTCCTCCTTCCTCTCGATCGCCCTACGGCACCTTCTCACACACACACACACCCACACACACACACTGCCGACCACCCACGGCCACCGTAGCGGCGGCGAGCGGCGGTGGTAGTTTCACCGGAGGAAGCGAAAAGGAAAGGAAACGAAACAAAACAAAACGAAACGAAACGGACGACTTACCTAGCAACGGTTGCTCCTCTCTCCCTCGACTTATCCAACGAACTGAGCTGGTGGCGGCGACCTCCGGCGACAGCAGCGCCTCCGGCGAGTTCCCTCCCTCTCGCCTTCTCTCTCTCTCTCTCTCTCTCTCTCTTTCCACTTCACGGCCGAACACACAACAAGGGGAGGGGAAAGAGGTCGATTAGGGTTTACTTTGTTTGTTGATTGGCTTACAAGAAAAGAAACGAGAGGAGGACAAGGGGAATAGGGGGTTCTCGGCCATGGGCCGAACCCATGTAAGATTTTCCCAATTTGCACCTATGGTCCCTTGAAAATCCAAGACTCTTCACCATCCACCATTAATATATTGATCTTAGCATTTTGGTCCTCTTTAACACCAATCCACTAACCAAGAATAATTAAAGGCAACAATTTAAAATGGTTTAAAGATTTATTACGCATTTGGTCAAACTTGCTAACCCCGTTAGTAAAGATTCGCTAAAAGAACGATATTAAAGCAATTAATTAAAATATATATAAACATACCGGGACACGGGCTTTACATTAGATTTTGGGATTTTTGATCTTATCGTTGATTTCGTCCCCTCCAATTTCTTTTTTAATTTCGTCAATCTCTCTATAGTTATTGTGCTGATAAGATCCCTGCTGTTTGACCCTGTGGTTCGTCCCTAGAGTTTATGGATTTTTTGATTTTTAGGAAGTTCTTAATTTTATGATTTGATTGGATGATAAAGAAAACCTACGGTGATTTTCAATTTGAGTTTTGATATGAAACATTTAAGTTTTGAGGATAGTTGTGTTGATTGTATTAAGATTTGTTTCAAGTTCTGCAAATCAGAAACATGTGGTTTTATGAATGATACCGGTAAAACAAACTTCTCTCGTGGAAGATTCCAGTTACGTCTGCTTCCAGATGGGGATCTTGTTCTTAATCCTAGAGATATATTTTCCAATACTCCTCTTAAAGCTTATTATATTTATATCTGTGGCACTTTCGATGCCGATAATTCAACGAATTCTGGTCACCAATTGATCTTTGATACCGTGGGATACATGTATATATTGAGAAAAATGGCCAAAGATCTGATCTTACTACAAGAGGCAGGATTCCTTCTAGAGATTATTATCACAGAGCCACTCTAGATTCCAATGGGCTTTTTACTCAATACTACTACAAGAATCCCACTGGCAATGCAAGTTGGGAAGACGCATGGTACATGTCAGAAAACATGTGTTCCAGTGCGATAGGCAATATCGGAGCTTGTGGGCTTAACAATGTTTGCAGCCTTGATGGTTTCCGGCCAAAGTGTGAATGCCCACAGGGGTTTTCGTTGCTTGATTCTGATGATACAAATGGTGACTGTAACCGTGATCCGGTTTGTATGTATGTATGTTATTGACAATACTGTTGATTTGGCCGAGTTTAATGTGCATGACGAGGCCATATTTCTTAGCCAAGTCCTGGAAAACACGGTGTGGAAGTTTTCCGGCCACCTGGTGTAAATTACCGATTAGAGGCAGCTTTGGTAGCCTTGAAGGCAAGTTTAGAGTTTTGGGTTTCTTGTTGAGTACAAAGTCAAATGATAAGGTGAGGGAGGAAACCATGGGAAAGATAGTGATCATGGTATCCATTGTTAGAGACCATACGTGATTTGTGAGTGGGAAATACATGTTATCCCATGGTTGTTTTGTTGTCGGTGTAAACCATTGTTTTTGTATTTATAATTGCAATCTTTTTAAAGAGGGGTGATCTCAAAATTGTGTTTCTATCGTTTGACATATTTTATTAGGATCTGAATGTAAATAAAGATTGGTTTTAATTGTTATGAAATTTCGTTCATATTTTCTATTGTGTTTGGCTCATTCGATGTTTGTCGGTTTACAAAAACAAACAGTCTTATTGATTTAAATTTCAGACTTCAGCACCACCTCTTAAAAATCAGAAGTGAAATCAGATTTCAGACTTCAGTACCTCTTAAAAAACAAACGCCACCTTACACATACCAAATCTTCACTAGATTGAGAGGGATTTCATTACACCACAAGGAAAAGCACCAAGAAGGCTCAAGAACACGGTTTTAGAGGTTAGGGTTCGGCTATTGGGGAAGAAAAAAGAAATAGGTGAAGAGGAATGAGGAAAAAGAGGAAAAATCACATTTTAATACCTCAGATGCCCGTCGGCAACCTTGCCCCGCGAGAGTGACACCTTGTCACAATCATGAGCATTGTCGCCCGCTCCCCACTACTCACGGTACACTACCCGTGAGAGTGACCGACGAGAGTGACACTCTGTCACAACCGCTGGAATTCTCGTACGACACGGGGTGTATCGGGCCCGATTTTTGGCTTTCTTTCCCGAGCTGAGGCGCACACGATGCACACCTTTGATTCCACCAAAAAGTCTTAAATTTTCTGTTCATAAATAGGGGTAAATGAGAAAGGAGCGAGATAAGGGTTTACCGAAAATACGGGTGTTACAAGTAGCGTTTCAAAAAGCTAGCTTATGGTTATCTAAACATGTACCCAAAAAATAAGTTAGCTTATAAGAGCATCTCCAATAGATTCTCCAAAATTTCTCTAAAATGGAGAACCAAAAGTTAAAATCTCTAAAAAAAATTACATTCAGCTCCAACATATTCCCCATTTTGGAGAAACAAACATTCATTATAATATTAAAATATTCTATTCATCTATTAAAATATTATTTATCTCTCCAAATATTTATTTTTAAATATTTCTATTGGTGCTTTCATTTAGTAATCATTTTTTGGGTTATCAGAAACACTCTTTCTCTCTCCTCCTTTCTCTATTTTGGGGATAATTTTAGGGAAGCTCTTGGGGCAAAGTTTTAGCTCAAATTCCCCATATTCTTCTTTTTCTCCAAAATGGAGAAGCTGTTGGAGATGCTCTAAGCTAGTTTTTTTTACCAAACAATGCCTAAGGTGCTGTTCGGTTCATTTTCTGTTAAGACCTGAATACAAATGGCTATCTGAGTGGATATGGTTGTCTGACTGTTAACAGATAAGTTGGTGTTCGGTTGGTGAGCTAAATAGACAGTCTGAATGTTAGAAATTACCATTTTACCCCTGATTTATATTTTTATGTCCTATTTTCTTTTTCTGAGTACATGATCTCTAACTTCAAATCTTCAATGTCCAAATCCAACACTTGTTCTCTTTTACTTTCCATTTTTGAAAACCAGACATTTTAAATCCAAATAAAAAACCCTAAAATTGATGAACAACAAACATTGTATCATAAAAACATGAAACAGGCCGATAAACACCTAATTTGCAATTAACACATCTTCATGAACATGTGCAAGTTTATATCAAGAACAAATGTTTGTCAAGAACACAAATCCATTAAAAGAAAATGGTATGAAGCTTTGTTACAAAAAAGAAACATCGATATCAGAAAAATCGCCATGGAACATGGTATGAAGCTTTGTCTCAGATCTGCGTTTCTTCATGGAACAAAAAAGAAAAGACAAACCTCCATGTAACAGATCTGTGTCGGCTGGAACATATCGACGAGGCAGGGGCGGAGAGTAAAAGACGGAAAAGAGTGGGAAGAGAGAATGAAGATGAGGGGTTGGAACGACAGTGGAAGGCCGACGATGGCAGACCGACGACTGCAAAGTAGAACTCCGACGGAGGAAATGGAGCAGCAGAGCTTCAAGGGATGGAGGCCATGACCCATGAGAGAGCATCCAGGTTTTATTAGTAGAAGTGTTTTTAAAAGAAGGGCATAATGGTAAAAAGGGTGGCTGAGTGTAAACTAGTGCCTTTCTCCAGCTGACCGAATCAGCTCATGATTTTCAGATTAAGCCACAACCGAACAACTATTTATAGCTGACCGAATAAGCTATATGTGCTATACAGCCCATTAAGCCACAACCGAACAGCCCCTAAGTCTTACGTGGTAAGTGCTAACAGGGTAATAGTTTTCCCCCCCATTTACCGGGTAAGATTCTTCGTCCAACAATTATACTATTTGCTCCACTTTGTGAAACTCTCTCTAAAATAGAGAGAAAACGAAGAACAAAGAAATCTCTAAATTTGAAAGAAGATAGAGAAAATATAACATGTATGTTGAAGATTTTTTTTATCAAATAAGACTTTTACCAGGCGTTTGGTTCATTTTAAGAAATGTGAATGAAAATGAAAATGAAAATGAAAATGAGAATGCAAGAGAATGGGAATAGGAACGAGCACTCCATTGATGTTGTTTGGTTAAACCAATATACTTAATAAAAAATGGTTTATATAATATTTTTAATACAAACATGTGACGTCCAATATGAAAATAAAAAATATTTTCATTCAACGTTGATAAATAAAGGGATGCATGAGGAAAAACGACTAAGCGGGAATAAAATTTTCATTTCCCCCAATTTGGTCAGGAATAGAAATTAATGGGTTTGTAATAATGAGCTCATTATATTATATCAAACCAAACAACAGCTTTCATTATCATTCTCATTTCTTACCGTCAATACCCCCAACCAAACACCCCATTAGTTTTTAATTGGGGGGGGGTTTGCTAATTGCACCCTTGATCCGCTAAATGCACCAAAAAAAAGGGTGTTGAATGCCTATTTTTCCGTGCCAATCATTTTTGATTTAAATATATATATATATATATATATATATATATATATATATATATATATATATATATATATATAATATATATATATATAATATAATATAATATTATATATATATATATATATTATTTATTTGTTTTATATGTATATATATATATTGTTATTCTTTTTGTTTAAATATATATATATATTATTATTTTGTTATATATATATATCTTAGAAATATATATATAATTATTCTTTTTTGTACATTTTACGTTCTTATCTATATTTATCTAATATACTCCTTTAAAAATAATTTTATTTACGTTTATTCTTGAATATTTAAGAAGTATAAATCTTAATACATCGTGTACAAGTTTAAAAGCTTTAAAACAAAATTATTTTTTCGAATATGATTAAATCAAAAAATATTCAATATTAGGCTCATTTCGAAGATATTGACGAGACGAATACAATGATATAATTTGTAATAAAAATGTATTTTTAATATATTTTAGTTTATATACAATTATTTATGTTAATATGATAAGGGTATAAAATAAAAAATGATAAAGTTACACCATTGTAATCGTCTCTTTGATACCTTCGAAATGAGCCTAATATTGAATATTTTTTTATTTAATTATTTAATTATATATTATATATACTACATAAAAATATTTTTAATATTTACAATTCATACCCTTATAGTTTTGATGAAATGTTTGTTAGGAACACCTATCAAATCATATGTGATTAGGAAACAATAGTAAATCATATGTGATCTATAAGATTGTTATCTGAAGCAATAGTAAATCATATGTAAATTTCAAATTAAAAATTAACATTGAATGTGCCGCACGGGTGGAAAGCTACGAATTTGACATTAGTGGTTGAGAATGCTCCTCGTGTTTTCTTAAATAGGTGACGTCCTCGTTTGAACTCACATCTCTCTCTCTCTCTCTCTCTCTATATATATATATATATATATATAGGGTCCTCTTCTTTTGTTAACCGTCTAATTAGTGTTAACCATGTTAACTTTTTTGGACCAATAGGAATCAAGATAGGTTACTGGTTTGGTAGGGGTAGTTTAGGAATTTCAGAATTTTAATTATTTATGGGTTATTTACTTTCCTAGTTTCATGCACAAGATATTTTTGGTAGTTATTAATGATAATCTTAATCTTCTAAAACCCATTTTCATTTTTGGTAATTATTAATGATAATCTTAATCATCTAAACCCATTTTCAAACATAATCTTCATCTTCACGTTACAGAGATTCTTTTCACGTTTTTTTTGCATAGATGCACGATTTCAAACTACATATATGCACATCATAGAAATGCATATATGCACATATTAATACTGCATATATGCATACCTTAGAAATGCATATTTACACATCATAGAATTGCATATATGCACATCAGTTGAATATATGAAGATAAAAAGTGCATATATGCACAACTATAAATCTGTGTAAAGCTGTGTGTAAACCATAAATATATGTAAAATTGCATACATGCACAACCATAAATCTGTGTAAACCATAAATCTATGTAAACTTGCATATATGCACAACCATATTTTTGTGTAAACCTGCACATGTACACATAAACAAAATAGTGTGTATCCATAAGATGATAAGAATAATCAAACCAACCTGACAAATAATCATATGCACAGTGTATGTGCATATATGCACATCAGTTGCATATATGAAGATAAAAAAAGTGCATATATGCATTTAAAACTGTATATATGCACATCATATAATTGCATATATGCACCTCTTAAAATTGCATATATGCACTTCAAGAACCATCCAACGGCTCAACATATTCCCAAATTGTGTTGGTATCAGCATATCTCGATTATTATCCATAATCAAATCTACTAAACAATGAACAAACAAATTCAACAAAAAAGCCACTTTCATTGCCTTTTTTAATGTGCTAAAATTGAAAAACTAAAAGTCATAGAACATCTAATAATACCTGATCATCAAAAGTTACAAAACCCTAACACTAGATTGTTTCATGAACAGATCAAGTTCAAAAAATTGTGTTTGAAATCAGCCATAGCTAGAAGTATCTCTTCTGATTGGTCTTGGAACTTTTCGACCAAATTTTTTAATCGAATTAGCTCGTAAAATGTCTTGCTCGGTTGTTCTTCTGATTGGAATTGTTCCTTTCGGGCATAATTCACCTGATAAGGTCCATAATTGATGGGTTTCAGAGCTCATTTCTTGTTGATCATGGCCATGTTCTGGTGGATCCTAAACAGACAAAATTAAAAATTTAATAAAAAAAAACAATGAATTTTATTAATATCAATTCAGAAAGAAAAAAAATGAGTCCACCAATGGTTTTGTTCCTTTCTCAAAAAAGTAGCACGTGAATTGATTTGACAGTAGGTTTGTTGATCTTCATAAGATGATCTTTGACCAATTTCATCTGGGTTGACTCTTCACGTGGCCGGAAAAGTTGGTGGTCCGGCCGGAATTCTTTAGCCGAGGTCGCCGGAAAAATAAACAAAAGCAGCAAGAGAATGAAAACAAAAACAGAAGTGATTTGAGAGATTTCAAAACAAGAAAATGATGCGGTAGGGAAGTTGAAAGAATGCTGGCATGTTAGATTTCAATGATGGAATAGGTAAAAGGAAAAGGTTATCATTTCCTTAAATGTAGGGATTGGGTTAATTGTTTCCTTAAATGTAGGGATTGGGTTAAATGACAATAATAACCCTATGCATATATGTTGCAAGTGAAACCAACCATGTGTTTATTTTAATTATGAATTAAAAAATTCTTTTAATCTTAGCCATTGATTTTGATGATTAACGGTCTAGATTAGTTAATACAGTTAACACTAATTAGACGGTTAACAAAAGAAGGACCCTCTATATATATATATATATATATTTAAGTAATATATATATATATATATTAGAAATATAGAAATATATATATATAGCTATTCTTTTTTTGTACATTTTACATTCTTATCTATATTTATCTAATATACTCCTTTAAAAATAATTTTATTTACGTTTATTCTTGATTTTTTAAGAAGTACAAATCTTAATACATCGTGTACAAGTTTAAAAGCTTTAAAACCTCTAACATTTGTGAATGATTTCTTCCAACATCGACTAAATTCAAATTACTTCTTGATTTATTTACTTTTCTTTTCGTTTTACAGTAAATTAAATAACTAATTATAATGGTATAAAATGTAATTTAAAAATAAAAAATAATTTTATTTTTAATTATCATGTTGAACGTTGGAGGTTTTAAAACTTTAAAACTTGTACACGATTTATTAAGATTTGTACTTCTTAAATATTCAAGAATAAACATAAATAAAATTATTTTTAAAAGAGTATATTAGATAAATATAGATAAGAACGTAAAATATACAAAAAAGAATAACTATATATATATATATTTCTAATATATAACAAAATAATAATATAGGGAAGGGTTCAATAGAGAAGTCCAAATATTTAGAGAAATAGAGAAGTGATCTTAGCCATTTATTCGGTCAAGATCGGCGGCTTTGACCGAGAAGTAGCGGATAATTACTTGCGTGGTCTGCACAAGATAGAGGGGTAGTTTCGTAAAAAATACACGGACTGAGCTCATATATGAATCTGTGTGATTCACATATGAACTATACGTTCATATATGAACCTTTGTAATTCACATATAAACTCTTTTTAACTGATTCATATATGAACCTTTGTGATTCATATATGAATCAGTTAATTTGTTCATATGAGAAGTAGTTAAAAAAATTCATATATGAATCACAAAGATTCATATATGAACACAAATGTTCATATATGAATTAGTTAAAAAAATTCATATATGAATCACAAAGGTTCATATATGAACACAAAGATTCATATATGAATCAATTAATTGGTTCAACTGATTCATATATGAACCTACAGTTAATTAGTTTTATATATGAAACACAAAGGTTCATATATGAATCACAAGATTCATATATGAATTAGTTATAAAGAGTTCATATGTGAATTACAAAGGTTCATATATGAACGTATAGTTCATATGTGAATCACACAGATTCATATATGAACTCAGCCCGTGTTTTTTGTAAAAGTTACGAAATTGCCCTTCTATTTTTGGAACAGCCGCAATTTTTGACCAGTCAAAGCCGCAACTTTTGACCAATTATAACCGATCTTGACCGAATAAATGGCCAAGATCACTTCTCTATTTCTCTAAATATTTGGACTTCTCTATTGAACCTAAGGCTAATAATATATATATATATATATTTCTAATATATAACAAAATAATATATATATATATATTTAAACAAAAAAAATAACAATATATATATATATACATATTATATATATATATTTAAAACAAAAATAATTGGCACGAAATAATATGCATTTAACACACTTTTTTGGGTGCATTTAGCAAATCACCCGGTGCAATTAGCCTCATCCGTTTTTAATATGGTCCTTTAGTAAAATAAGTAATGTTAAATAGACGTTTATTCAATAACGTTTGATATAATAACCCTTTAAATAAAAATACAAAATTACCAAAATTTAAGGAGAATTCTATAATACGACAAATCCATGTATTATGAATTAATTATTCGAATTTTCATAAATAAATAATTAAATTTTAGATCAAAATTCATCATAAATCAAGCTACTATATATAATTCAAATAATTGAAGAGTAGAAGATGTTGATCCACATTGAGTCTTGAGCACAATTAAATGTCAAAATTATGATTCCACAATTTCCAAGATGTTGACTTCATGAGTTATTGCTCCATAAACCTTTTTCTTTAGAAATTGTGGATATAATGATGACCATATATTAAAATATTGGAAAATTAATTAAAATGGACCAAATTTGTAATTGTGTTATAAAAATATCCCATATCTCTCCCGGTTTACAAAATACCCATTTCTCCCGCAATTTAACCCTTGATCGCGGATTAAAATAAAAAATAAAAAAAGCCGCAATTTGCTCCCTCGATCGGGGATTATATCCAAATTTGTACGATTTAAAATCTAAAGTAAATGAAATCCTCCGCGATTTGGGTACTCCACCATTGTTTTTGTTGGATTATACCCAAACCCACCATTTGGGTACTCCACCATTGCTTCCGCGATTTGGGTATTGTACAAAAAGAGTAATCTGCGATCACGGGTTAAATCGCGGAAAAATTGAGTAGTTTTGTAAAGTAGGAGAAATTTACGAAATAGATCTATTATACTAGTACATAAAACTAAATTTGGAATGGATTTTTACGGCCAACTTAATTTGGAATGGATTTTTGGGCTTCTTGCGAAATAGATCTATTATACTAGTACATAAAACTAAACAATTTTCTTATTATCGTCTTCATTAATTAGTGCTTAATAATTCTAATCAAACACCTCTTAAGATAGTAATGTGGATAATTAGTTTGTGACGGGAGAATATATTTATTTATATTCTATTAATTTTAATTATTATTTTATCATGTCATACTAAATTACTAATTATCTGCTCAACATGTTAATAAAACCCTTAAATAAACATAAAGTTTAATCTAAAATTATAAATAACAATTTTAAAATTTCTAAAATAAGAATCAAATGAAAATGAAAGTTCATTTTTAACACAACTCACACATCGTAGGTCATATATATCTTGGCTTTTATTAAAATATTTATGATTTGATACAAAATCATAGATTAAATTGTTTTTACTTCTCAAAAGTCTTGTTTAATTTAGAAAATTTGTCACGCTTTATAGATTTTATAGTTCTATTAAGTGACGTATAAGACATTTGTTGTGACATCCACATCAAAAAAGGCATATCATCATTTTTTGAAGCATTTTTAGAATACTGGATCCACGACTATCATAAGAAAATCTTATACAAATCTTGTTCGCATAGCAATATTGTTATACCACCATCCATCTTGTGTTAGTCCAGAAACACACGTACACCGTGGTGCAACAAAAAAAATGGTAATTAAGAGAGAGAATATTATTTACTGTATAATTTTTATTAATTTTTTAGTCTACTTAAGAGATTGAAGGGACGACTACACATATTAGCCTTTTCTGGCTCCGTCGTTGCATATATATCTTGTTAATAATTAAAAAGACTATGTCCATTTGAATAATATGTAGTAAAGATGTACAAAAAAACTCAAGCCCAAATCTAGTATGAGCCCGAGTCTAGTGACATTGAAGCTCGGTTCGAGCTTGGCCTCAAAGCCTGACCAGATTGAAACTTTGGGGGCAGGCTCAAGCTCTTGGTCCAGTCTTAAAAAATCTGGCTTGAAAAAGCTTGATCGGACCCTTTTTCACCTAAAACCTGAACCAGGTCTAAAGAAGTCGGACTTTTTCTTTACTCATTGAAAACAAGCTTGAAAGGTTCTGACCTAAACCCGAGAAGCCCGAGTTATCTACATCTCTAGTAGGTGTATCAGTGTATGCATAGTTTGGCCGTAATATTTTAGAAATATAACATAGAAGAGAATAGTTTAAAACTTAAAAACATGAAGGGTGTATGCATAGTTTGGCTTTAATGATTTTAGAAATAGAAGAGAATAGTTTAAAACTTAAAAAGATGAAGGGTTCATTGTGTCAAATTTGAATACAAGAGGGACTAGAAATAAAAAAAATCAGTTGAAAAAGAAGGCGTTTGTCACAGAGAAAATCGATGACGTGGCAGATCATCATTCATCTCCTCCCTCTATAAATTCATTTCTCTGCAACTTCACTCAGAAAAAAAAAATAAAAATAAAAAAAGGACAAAGAAGAAGGCTGAAACCCGGATCCGACCCAATCGGACCCTCGTTCTTCCTCCCCTCTCATCTGCTTCTGTGTGTAGGTTTCTTCAATCCATGGCAGACAGATAGAGAGAGAGAGAGAGGGAGATCAGATAGTGTTATATTCATAATCCTCACAGCAATTTCAGGTTTCTCTCTCTTCTTTCTCTCTCTATATGTTTATATCTGTATGCATTTTGTTGATCGATGCAGCTAATTATGTATTGCCATATGATGAAGGTGAATAGTGAATATTTGCAGCTCAATTCGTTGTTTTCTGAGTGATTTTTGATTTATTTCATCATTCGTCATTCATCTAGCACTTTCTGTGTTCACGTAAGGATCTAATTAATTGTTTTTTTTGTAAAGGTTTTGATGAAGATGAAATTGTTCGTTTTGAAGAAATCAATCTGTCTCTACTTTTTATTTTATTTTTAAGCTAGTGTTATGATTTCAGAATTCAAATTTTATTTTCTGTGTTGCATTAAACAATTGTTGTTGTGATTGTTTGAAGAGTTATGATAAAGCTATTGACGTCACTATCAATTGATATGCATTTTGTTTCATTCTGGTGACAGCAAATTCTTGTTATTCTCAAGAGTATCCTTTTAGAAATCCTCTTTTTCTTTCTCCTCTTTTGAGGAGGACCCATTTGCCCATGATATCCTGATTTCTCTTTCATCCTTGCCATATACATATACTACTCACTAGTATTTTGATTTATATTAAAATAGGTCATTAATAGTTCTGATTTCTAAAATTGAGGTGCAATTTCCTATTCCTTACTTGGATTTCTTTTGATATTTATGGTTTTTCCCCTAGAAGTTATCATCATGGCCAATTAATCTAACTAGTGGAACATTGATGCATTTCCCCCAATTGTAGTTGTTTCTATATCATCAAACTCACTTGTAATCAATGTTCATTGCAGTCTTCTTGCATCAACTATCCTGATATCGGCGTCTGTGGTAACTACTTGCAGCTTGCTGAGGTATGCCTTCCTATCATCATCCATTTTCAAAACAATTAGCAGGACTTCCTTTGATTGTATTTGTCCCATTTGTGTTTGATTTGTGATACAAACTTTATCGATCAAATCATAATTGCTATTGGAATCAAACAAATCAGGTGAACACAAAAGAAAATGATTGATTATAGAACATTCTCGGCTTTCGAGACGCCGAGTTCTCTCCCACAGCCCAAAACAACCACAAAACTAATCGATAACTGTCCCCACCCCCAATACCCTCTGTTTATACTAAAAACTACTCAGCGACTCAGATCTCATGGTTCAACTAGTTGTACTAAAGCTTTGGTCCAAACCACATATGTATAAGGTTGGGTTCCGGTGAGAAGTGCCAAATTTGGTGAGAAGTGGTTATCAACCGTTGGATGAGAAATGGACAAACATTAGGATGAGATGCACCGAGATAAGATGCACCGGATCAATTCCCTTTTAAGCCACAATTCATGGGAGGGTATTTGATTGATTAAAAGTGATCAACGGATTAAAAGCAGTTCTCACACTTCTCATTAAAAATGGCACTTCTCACCAAAAATGCCTATATATATACCAATTTGACAATACTACTTCAATAAAATCGTCCTCACTTTGTTGTCAGGGACTCACTATTATATCAAGAAAGGAAAATAAAAATGGGTAGTTGTTCATCAACCCAGCATAAAACAGTCCATGCAAAGAAACCACTACATACTCGTTCTAGAAGGTTCTCTAAATCAAGGAAGAAGAGAAGTGACACAGGCAGTCATGTTGCTGTTAGCGAAATTGTTCAGACAACAACTACTTGTACACAAAGCAATGATACCAATTCCACTGTCCAAGTCACTCAGGTGGAATGGCACCAGAGTCAAATCGATACTAATGGTGCTTTATCGTTCTTTCTTTTGATTCATTGTCATTATCATCTGTTCAACTCATTTCCGCTATGTTAGGGTCTATTTGTTAGCAGTTTAATGAGCTTAATGGGACTCGCAGCTTATTCAGTCAACTATACATGACTGTGTTTGGTAGTGGCTTAATGGTATATAAAGTGGCTTATTCAGTAAGTTTCTAGGGGAGAGGTTTATGCAGAAAGACAAGTTTTTTTTTCCAAACCTACTCCTCCCAATAAAAAAACACACTCCTTCCATCTATAAAACAACCTTCACAATCCATACAGACAGATTAATCCACACAGACAACTTTATTCATACAGGACTTAATAGAAAACCAACCAAACAGCCCCTTAGAGTCCTATATCATCTAGACTTGGACACGTTCTCTTCAATATATGTTAGGACCCCCTTCTCTCCTCATTCTCTTTTAGAGAGTGATTCAATTGGGGTTCCGCATACCCTAAAGACAGCGTTGTTCAGGTAGGTAACTTGTACCTGGAAATGACATAATGAACATTTGCTTTCAGTGACTGGCCAAGAAGAATCATGGTTTGATCCCGCCAGCAAACTTGAAGATTCCGATTCAGATGACTATGGTAGTGTGGATGGAGGTAATGGACATAAACATTGTCCTTTTATTTTGGAATAATATTGGTAACTTCAGATTTTCTTTGTTGGCTTAAAAAAGTACCTAGAGATGGTTTTCCTTTTGTGTCAGATGGAGAAGTGATTCAGTATGAGACATCTTCATGCATTGTCGATCCTACCGAGATGGAAAAAATGTTAGACTGTCATCATGGGAGCTTGAATGGTTTAAACAATGTTGTTATTGAGAAATCCCAAGCCAAAATCGTGAAGTCTGGCATAGGTAGGCTGTTTCCTTTTGCTAGTTTCTATTATAGTTTTATATCGGCTAGACTTGGACCATTTCTCCTTCATATATTGATAGAATATAGAATATAGAATGTAAATTTATGTAACTTTGTATGGAATGTATATCTCCTGTAGTATTGTAAATATCCCCATGATACTCTCCTAGTTGGTTAGAATATTTGCCTTTTATATGAAGGCTTGTAATCTGTATATATAAGTTCTTCTAAATCAGTTGAAGGCAACACATTGAGTTGTATATATACAGATTACAAGCCTTCATATAAAAGGCAAATATCCTAACCAACTAGGAGAGTATCATGGGGGATATTTACAATACTATGGAGATATACATCCCATACAAAGTTACATAAATATATATTTTATATTATTCTAAAAAATATAAATTGGAACTATATATATTTTATATTCTATCATATATGTTGGAACTTTCTTCTCTCGTTAAGGGCTCTTTTGGGAAGTAACCTAATGAGGTTTAACGTATTTTCACATGGTATGAGAGCCAAAGTCCACCATCATAGGGACTCGACATTTTGGGGAAAATGTACTTGTCTAGCCCCCTCTCGACACCCTGGGACAATCTATGCCTGCTAGCCTCATGCCTGCTAGCCTCCTTCGGAAGGGGTGTGTTGGTGTAACATCCCACATTGGTCGGGGAGGGGAACGGAGGTTGTCTTATTAGGGACTTATACCTTCTCTATCGGAAGGGTCTAAAACCGTGAGTCCAGGTGTGTGGACAAAGCGGACAAAATCTGGTAAGGTTGGCCTGGGATGTTACAGATGGTATCACAGCCAGCAAAGGTTGCTTATTAGGGACTTGATACCTCCTCTATCAGACACATTTAAAAAACGTGAGTCCAGGTGTGCGGACAATATTTGGTACGGTTGGCCTAGGATGTTACAGTTGTAGTCTCACATCGGCTAGACCTGGACCATTTGTCCTCCATATATGTTGCAAGTTGCAATTTCCTCCTCTCCTCAAGGGCTCATTTGGAAAGTAATCTGATAAGTTCTACATATGCGCTCACAGTTTCAATGAAAACATTAATAACACATAAGATGCAGGTACACAGACCGAGACAAGGACAGTTATCACGCTTTCATTAAAGAAAACTTCAGTTGATGGAGAAGAAGCCAATGAATTCCGTAAGTGTATCTTTTTCCCCTCTTGGAAAGAATAATTTATAACATCCACAGTTCACCAGTTATACCAGCTACCATTATTTATTTCATAAAAAATTGACACCTAGATCTTTGTGATCTATAACGTACCCCTTTTGGCTTATGCAGAATCTTCGAACAAGTTCTTTTATCACCCCCGAGCAGGACTCTTGATCCCATGTTGTACCGATGAGAAGCCGACACCTGGATGTTGGTCTGCTATTGATCCCTCATGTTTCACTCTCAGAAGCGAAACCTTCTTTCAGTATGCCAATGACCTCTCTTACTATTTAAAGAATGCTAGTACTCTCTCCAGTGTCCAGATTTCTATTTTTGTTTGCCCCAAAATAGGTGCTTACTTTCCCATACTACCCTTAATTATGAGATAAAAAATTAATTACTCCCTCTATTATTAAGGGTAAAACTGCCATTAGTTCATTAAGAGTGTAATGATTACACTGCATTTTTCATTATGGACACTTATTTTGGGACAGAGGGAGTAGCATAGAACACAATTTAAACTGAAAAAGTAATTTGCAGAGATAAGAAGAAAAGTCCAGCCCCAAGTTGTTGTCCTTATACTCCATTCGGTGTTGATCTCTTTGTGTGCCCAAGAAAAGTTAACCACATTGCCCAACACATCGAGCTTCCTTCTTTAAAAGGAGACGGCAATTTGCCGCCTTTCTTGATCATCAATATTCAGGTTCAATTTTTCCTTCATGGGGTTCATTTTACAATGAATCATGGTTAACAGGATACAAATTCTTATAAAAAAATGTTTATTTGGTTGTTACAGTTGCCTACCTATCCTACTCTCATGTTCTCTGGAGATGGTGATGGTGAGGGTTTGAGCCTTGTTCTATATTTCAAACTCTCTGAAACATATGAGAAAGATATATCTCCTCAATTTCAAGGGTTAATCAAGGTACTTAAGATGTTATCGTGTTTTTTTTAAGATTATAAACTCAATTGTCTTGTGTATATGTTTCAAGATTAGACGACATGAATCGAAGTTTTTTAAGCGATCTCATTGGATATCCAGAGTTTAGTTGACGATGAAATGGAAAAAGTGAAGGGATTCAGAAAAGACACCATTGTACCTTTTAGAGAAAGGCTAAAGATCATGGTTGGTGTTGTCAACCCCGATGACCTTGTGTCGAATAACACCGAGAAGAAGCTTTTGCATGCATACAATGAAAAACCCGTCCTTTCGCGTCCTCAACACAGATTTTATCAGGTACCCATTTTTCAAGTTTTTTTTTTCTTTTCTTTCCATCATAAAATACCGGGAAATTGGCAGAAATAGTCATTCCTCTCTCCACAATTCATTTCCTAGCCATTCCTCTCCCCATTTTTCCAAAAAGTCACTACCTCGACAAGTAGCAACTCCTCAACTTGCCGAGGGATCAAAAAGTTAAAAAAAGAAAGAAGTTTTTGAACATGGTCCGCAAATCTGGAATTTTTGTCTACATTTGCAAGTAATGGTCAGCAAGTTGCGGAGATGTTAAAATTAATTTAGAGTTTGGTCCTGTACCTGCCGAGCATGTTCATAAACTTCTTTTTTAAATTACTTTTTGACCCCTCCGTAAATTGAGGAGTTGCTACTTGCGGAGGTATTTGACTTCATGGAAAACTGGGGAAAGGAATGGCTAGGAGATGAATTGTGGAGAAGAGGAACGACTATTTCTGCCATTTTCCCTAAAATACCCAAGATGGATCAAATAAAAGGGGACAACTCAACTTGCAAAAAAAGGCTACCCCATATGTTGCGGTTGAGTCTTCTTAGTACCACATGGGATTTTCTGTCCGTTGTGAATATGCAGGGTCCCAATTATTTTGAAGTCGACCTGGACATTCATCGGTTTAGTTACATAGCAAGGAAGGGACTAGAAGCATTTCGTGATTGCCTGAAAAACGGGATATTGAACTTGGGCATCACAATTCAGGTATACATTTCTAAGCTGAAATTAACAAACGTGAAGCTAACATAATAAATTTCTTTAGATTTTTGTTTGGGTAACCGTGGGTTTCGGGGCCAGCTTACTCGCACCAAGTAATCCCCAGGCCACCACGAATGGTCATGAGTCATCTCAGGTGACCTCCATGGTCACATGGGCTTTGGCAGCACAAGTAGTGCGCCACATGGGCAACAACCCATAGTGGTGTGTTTATTTGAAAAATGATCTAACCATAATAAACTTCCAAAAAAGAAACTGATTTAGGTGTGTTTATTTGAAAAAAATAGGCTCAGAAACCAGAAGAGTTACCAGAGACAGTGTTATGCTGCTTGAGATTGAACAAGATTGACTTTGTAAATCATGGTCAAATACCCACTATAATGGTCGACTCCAAGGATGAAGATTATTAACACTCTTTTGACTTTTTTTTTTGACTTTTTGTTCATCCTTCATCACCATTGTAAAGTGAGTGAAAGAAAGGGAAAACTAGATCCTGAATTATATATACATAGGAGAAGAAGATCATTTTTTTGACCATGTGAATGTCAATAAGTTAGTCAACAATTATGTAGACTGTAAACTTGGAGTTGCAATCCCTTGTGTGGCTGCAAACTGATGTATTGATCAACCACAATGTCAAAAGAATTGAATTCTATGACCATATTTCGGTGCAAAATGACACTCTGTGATCCCAACTACTTCTACAAACAAACCAGCCATGCGGGTGTCCGGACCGGCTTACGTACACCTCGAAGAGAATCCCAGTGGTCTTACAGGACTTGAACCGAAGACTTATGAAGAGGATTTCTCAGTTGAGTCAATCCCAAAAGGTTGTCATGCCAAACTTTTATAAGTCAGGAGCTGTTGAATATATGAAACCCCTCAAATTAGAGGTGATCGCTTATCCGACTTAGCTCACGTCCAAACTACTTTTATTTTATTTTATGTAAAAAATCAAGTTTTTTTTTTCTTTTCAAAATATTTTGCAGATTTTATTATTGCAATAAAAAAGAAATGAAAAACTCCCAAGATTTCCACTTAAAAAGGTTTTTTTTGTAAGAATTCTTAAAAGACAGGGCATTATATGTCATAAGAAAGAGATGAAGGGGGCAATGGTAAAATAGATAATTAGGGTTACAGTATAAAATGAAAAGAGAGGAAGATGATGAGAAGCAAATGCGCCATAGGCCGAGCGCTTATCCCGTAAACGAAGGGGTGGCGTGGTATTATTTCCACGGAGAAAAGGTTTTCAAATCGTGGCGCACCATCGTGTGTGACTGGCGTAAATCAATAATAATTGCACGCACAACTATACTACTTACTGCCTGTGCGTGCTTGGGAATCCATGGCCGCTTTGCTGCTAAGATTTGCATCCAAGGCGAGAGGATTTCCCTACATTTTACTCATCTCTTTCATCATTAGCATCTTATGAATAGTTTTTATTTCTATTGTTTCGATTTTAAGAATTTTAGGGTTCATCTGATGTTCAGTCTGCTTGATTTATTAGGAAATGCATCTGAAACGATTTTCCTTCTATTTGATGATTGTTTTTATCAAAATCATACTCGATCGTTTTGATTTGAGCAATTTTAGGGTTCATCTTGATTTACCAGGAAATGCATCCAAGGTGAGAGGATTTTTCTATATTTTTTCTTCTATTTGATGATTAGCATCTTATGAATAGTTTTTACCAAAATCATACTCGATCTTCTTGGTTTTTAGAATTTTAGGGTTCAGTTTGTTTGTTTGATTTATTATGAAATCATCTTGAGATGAAGGAGTTCCTATATATTCTTCTTCGATTTGATAATTAGCGTTATATGAATAGTTTTTTTTATCAAAATCATACTCGGATCATTTTGATTTTGAAAATTTTAGGGTTCACCTGATGTTCAGTCTGATCATGCATCCATTCCAAGGTGAGAGGATTTTCATATATTATTTCTTCCATTTGATGAGTAGCAACTTACGATCAATTTCTATCAAAATCGTACTGATTGTTTTGAGAATTTATTTTAGGGTTCATCTGATGTTATGCATGATTCATTATGAAATGGATCCGAGGCATTAGAATCATAACTTTTCAACCAATCATATTATTTTTCAAATTGAAATTGCCGTAAAAACAGACGTCTAGTGTTAACAATCGTTTATCAACATTCAAACTAACAAAACTAAATAGGAATTGTTAACCATAGGGACTGAAACCGAAATTTCAAAACCCCAGGGATGAAATCTCAAATTTTCAGCAAACCACATGGACTAAAAACGTAATTTACTCTAATTATAATTTTGGATCTGTTACTGCATCTTCCCCCTCTCCGACCTCAGTTTTGGATCTGTTACTGCATCACCACCTGGTACGATTGCAATTTGCAAGAAAGAGAAAGAAAAGACATTGACAAATAGAAGAGAGAAGAGGGGTAGATAGGGCCAATAATGTAATATATTTAAAACTTAAGCATCTTGAAATCGAAACTGAGAACTCAAAACAACAATCATGTCTCATTTTATGTTCTATTTCCATGTTATCTTATTAATCTATAAGGTTTTATATCGCAAATTGGATAGTATATAAATTAAAGGTTAATATGGTCGATTGGACAAATTGCTTTAAAATCATGTTAAGAAGGGGTTATGTTTTAGGTTTTTCACGTCATGCGATAGTCACTTGCCCATGTCTTAATTCACCTATTTACATGTTTAAACAATACATCTAAATATAGTACATGACAACGGTATAAATAAATCTTCGATCGGCTTGTATGTTGATGTCGATAAACTCGAAAATCCACCGTTAACAAAGTCTTGTTTCACCTTGTTCTTAAAAGGTTCCTTTTTAAATTGAAGACTCAGGATCCATTGGCTCGATATCATGTTTCCGACGAAAAGGCACCCACAAATTGGCCAAACTTGTAGCTTTTGCCATTGCTTCAAAAGTTAAAAGAGCACCATCGTCATCAGAAACATAACAAGATAGCTTGTCAACAGGGTAATTAGCAGCAAGAATAGATAAAATGGTGTTTGCAGTAACAAAAGGTGGTTCTTCTCTTTCAATACATCGAGGACAGTTGCACGGTTAACAGGTACGAGCTTAGGAAGTTGGTCAAGCAACCAAGAGAATGCAAACCAGATCTCACAAAGTTTGCAAATCTCAGGTATGTAGTTGATCCATGGGCAGACATAAAAGAAAAAGCTTGAAATGCAAATACATTTTTACCACTATCAAAATCAAGTATCAAAATTTCAAAAGAATATGAATTCTTAAGTTACAGTATGTTTGATAATTCCAATTTGATGATTTATTTATATATATATATATATATATAGAGAGAGAGAGAGAGAGAGAGACTTAGGATCATGTAAGAACAAGAGTTTTTTGTGAGACCAGTCATTAGTCATTGGATCAGATTATAAAAGCAATCTACGATGATGATGTACAAGGTGACCTTTTTGTGATTATTCTGAAAGTCAAGGACAAATCTTGAACCAGGTCTCAGTCTTTTTAGATATTTCCAAACGTCTCTGGCACGTTCCAACCAAAAATGTCCAACGATTGTGTTTTCCTGGTGATTCCTACAGCCAACGTTCGTTCGTTGCAAAAAGCATCTTGATCAAGATCTTCTCTGCTATGTTCCAACAAAATCATCTTCAACATCAACAAGTTAGTCATCATATATGTGTAAGAAACTAAAATTAGGGTTTGGTTGATGCAATTTTGTATACATCTGAACAATCAATAGATTTTTGTTTTTGTACTATAATCATGAATTTTACATTTTTAGGGGGAAAGGTGTATAAAAGCATCCTCTCTTTCTCCTAAAATTATCGATCAACTTCTGCTTTTGCGTCTCGATCACCTCCTCGTTTCGATCAATCATAATGCAGGTATGCTCTTCATCAATTTCCCCCGATCTGTCTTTAATAGGCTATGTTTTTACTTTACAGAGTTACAACCAAGTTTGGTATGTGTTGTGAAACTAACTTTTGTATAGAAAAAGTTTTTGATTTATGCATATGTGTTTATTGTATCATCTTTTTAGGTTTTGTGTGCTTTTTGCTTGTGGAGGATTCATTTACTAAAAAATCAGAGATACCACTGAACTCTAGATACTATTAGGGATTGAAGTTTTTGCTCTGTTAGAGTTGGGTTTTGATTTTGTGTTTGAGTGGGAATGAAATTGGAGCTTGGCAACTATTGAACAATTTATATAGTTCTGCATTGATTTATTAAGTTTGCCATTTACAAGGTATTTTAGTTCCCTTTCTTGATTTTGTCTTAATGGTTGTTATAAGTTTGTCGCCTTTTGTTTTTTTTATTGGAATTTAGGGTCATAGGTCGTAAAGACTCTAGTTTTTTTTCTAAAGTTTATATGTTAAAGCCACTATAACATAAGATCACGGGGGTTTTGGGTTTGTGATATCGTGTAAAGAAGAAGTGGTTTGCAAATTTGTTTGAAGCCCAAATGCGCATCTTATTTCTCTTTCTATCATTATGTTAATATAGACATCTTTCAATATAAATATACCCAAGTTGCAACTTTATTCAAGGTCGCCAATTTAGATAACCATTAGGAGCCAATTTAAACATTAAACCAATACATCCCTACTTTGATAAGTTGTAGTTTGAGTTAAGAGAGATTGTTTGTCAATATACTATTGGAAAAGGTATTAACTCAATGAACAAACTTCACATAAAACTTACTGTTAAGGTTCATGTTATACTAAAAACTACTAGCAATCATCCAAATTCATGTTAACTCATTGTGTGTTTTGTTGCAACATTTATTGGATTAATAGAGTTTTTATTCTGAAAAAGGCTTATATGTATTCAGAAAATGCAAAAAGAGATTAACACTAATGGTAAAAATCTTCTTCCCAATTTACTTCATAATGGATTAATTACAAACATTCATTGCAAACTTATTATGAGGGTTCACTTAGTTTCACTTGTGAGTTGTGACTAATTTACCTTTTATATATTATATATTATGCAAGTCAATGGTATTTTAATATCAAGATTACAACCCGTAAAATAGATTACCATGAAAAAACATGATCTATTATGAATGTATATGCATGGATATCTATGAGATCGTGATGCATATATACCATGAATAGGGGTAGTCACGTGCAACCAATCTTCATTCGAATATTCTTTCCTAATAGCTTTTGTTGTCTACAACAAATGCTCCAGCTTCTCATTCCCAATATACAAACCTTTACTACAAACTTACCATGAAGGTTCACTTGATTTCACTTGGGATCAACTTATTTTTTATTGATTTAATGGTATTTTAATAAAGAAGGTAAAAATCACCATCATAATTTAATTCTTATTGGATTAAGTACAAACCTTCACCTCAAACTTATTGTTAAGGTTCATCTAATCTTACAACTTAGGACCGACTTACATTTTATACATTGTTTGTTATTTCAGTTAATGGTATTGTAATACCAACATACAACCAAGTTTTTTTATATTATAAAATGCATGATCCATAATAAATTTGCGTATGTATGGATATATTTGTGATTGGCAGCAATCAATCTACATGTAGATAGTTTTTCCTAATGGTTTCAAGTGTCTGCAACAAATGCTCCATTTTCTCATTCCAATTTTACAAACCTTCACAACAAGCTTAATGTGAAGGTTCAGTTGATTTCATTTGGACTAACTTACATTAATACCATCTATATATTGTTTATTATTTGAGTTTATGTTATTGTAATACCAACATTACATGTCCTACAAGGATTACAATATTTGCAGCACTATAGCATAATTGATGTTAATTATAATTTGTGTTTGCCTTTATTTCTCGTAGACTATTTAATGCATTGTTTTAGTACAATTTTTTTTGTTTTTTAATTGATTTTTTCCCTTTCAATTTAAGCAGAATAAATAATAGATAATACTCAAATGAATTGTTGATCAAGAATCAATAAATATTAAACACACACAACCAAAAGAAGAGGATAAACAAGACCTAGGAGAGGAAGATAATGATGAAGAGGTCCAAGAGAAGTCAGAATCAAGCCAAGATTTTGAGGGATCAAAAGGTATTAAACCATTTTTTTTATTTCGTGTCATATAGTTCTTACCCTCTTATCAAATGAACAAACCTTCACGGTTAACTTATTGTGAAGGTTGACTTGATTTCATTTGGGACCAACTTAATCGTTATATTAAAAATTAAGCTATGATAACGCCAAATAGAAATTGATTATACTTTCACTTAAAACAAATGAACCTTCACAACAACTTGTTGTGAAGGTTTAGTTTTATCAAGTAACAAAAACTTTCATTGTAGTTTGTTCTTAAGTTTCTTTGAACGTTTTGTGTACAGTGTACTGACATGTAGTAAAACAGGTTCTTTTCATAATGTTAAGACGCGACCATTACTAGTAGCTTGGTGATATTCAATCTCCAAAACTCGTCATATGAGAGTATAAACAACATGCAATAGAAGGATACCAAGAGTAGTGGAAGAAGTCGAAGAATGGGAGAACTTCAGATGAAGATAAGAAATTGGATTTGAACAAGAGCAATGAGAATCTAATACAATATTTCGTTAATGAAGGCATTTAACATTAGTTTGGTGTTTGATATTGTCAAATTATCATATAAATCTTTTGATATATGTACAAAAACTTCATATCATATTTTGATTTTAATGTATGTTTTGAATGAAAAAGTATGTACTTAAACTTCATATTGACCCACACCTGAATAAATCAGAAGATATAGTATTCCAAAATTTCAAGATAATTAACATCTGGGACCTAATCCCTAATGACAAATAAACCTTGGTGAGCACTAGTGTAATTAACACATTTGAAAGACTCGATCCATAGTTTTGACATAACACAAGGACCAAGAATGCTTAGAAATGACATGATAGGCATACACTATATAAAATTAGTTATTTTTATATATAGCAATGAACAAGTACAAGTGGTTATTACAAGTAGACACATGCAATTAAAGAGAAAGAGTAATTAGTTAATTCAAAATTACTTATTTCCTTCTAATAATAATCTTTAATTCTTCTCTTTTGCTTCTTCCTCTTCCTATTCTTCCAATATATAGTATAGATGGTCCTCATATCAATATTGCACTTTTTTGTTACTTTTCATATGCAGGTCTACATAATCATCTTTCTTACACGCACAATAGAGCAAACAACTTCATTATTTATAAGAGCTTCTTGTGCTAACTCTCACTTTTCCCATTTATGCTTTGGGACACTTTATTATCATTTAAGTTGCTGAGTAAAATAAAAATTCCTCCCATTGAGGCATAAAGCTACTTGCATGCATGACAAGACTCGGTCGGTTAAACCAATTCTAAAGCTCGTTAACCATGTTTACATGGATAGTAGCGAATGGTCAATGGACCATCGGCACCCAGGTTACCGGTATAGCACAACCTCCATGGAGGAGGTCAAGGGTACAAGCCTCACCAAAGGTGAGGGAGTCTGTAGGGGGGGTGTGTGTGTTTTGTTGTATATAAATATTATATACTTCAAAAGTTCACGTAGCTAGTATACATATGCCACCTTACCCAGCACATGGTGGTCTCTCATTGCCATCTGAATATTTCACACTGCTTCTGCTGTCATACACTCTCCTGTGCACAAAATATGGCATTAGCAACACCAACTCGAACACAAAATGAGAAGGTTAAAATAAAAACCACACAAATTAGCAGTACCCAATTCATTCACCTGTGAAACTTATTTATTCGATTTCGTATTGTGATCCGAAGATGTATATAGTGAAAATTGGATCTAAAGCTGGTTGTGATATCTCCATCCTTTCTGCTTTAACAATATTCAAGTAGCTGTAAGTATCAAAAACAAGAAATGACTACCCCATTGAGGAGCCAATGGCAAGAAACCTGAACCAAATTATTAGACCTTCAAATATTATCAGGCCACAGGGTTCGCTACTTCGAAGAAAGTGGTTTCAGTAACATCGGACTGTCTGAGAAACCAAGGATTATGGTTGTCAAGGAAGGGAATTATGCAGCAACACTTCCATTAACATACACAAAAAAACAGAGTGGCATCATCAAAAGGTAAATATTTGGATTAAGAGTGGCACAAAGTCACAAATCAACAACTAAATTAAACGACAGAAATTATGAGAGAATTTATCCAAAAAAATATAGGGTTTTTGATTAAGAGATTGAACAAGTGAAGCAAATTGAAAAGAATGACAAGAATAGAGACCAATCAAAACTAGTAAAAACATTATAAGTTGAAAAAAAATATTTGAATTCACCAAGATCATTAAAAGAGGAACAACTACTGTAAACAAAAAATGAATCGTAGAGTTAAAAAGAATTATTAGCAATAGAAGTAAAAATAAAATCTAGTAGTAAGAACTTACCGGTTAAGACTTTGGATCATCTACCAATTATAGATGATCACATCTCCATTTTCTCTAAATTAAGTGATCAATGAACTGATATACATGAAGTATTGCAAGTAAAAGAAAACCGGGGACAGAAAGTAAATACCCGATATTCACCTATAATTTCATAATTCATCATAAACTTCGACAACTCTCTTGCTGCAACTTTGTTTCAGATGACAGAAAAACATTGAGATGTGGCAACCTAGCTGAAACAATAGAAGAACACAAAACACACAATTAGAAATATCATCCAAGTATAAACGAAAGCAAATTAAATTCGATTTCATTTTGATTTCTCAAAATAAGAAGTTTTGAAAATTGGCTATTAGAATACAAACAAATATAAAATGTCAGAAAGGAACATAACATATGGACATATATTAAAGGGAGTAAAATCAAGATCACTTAAATAAACTTTAAATTTAACATATGAATAGGTATAAAAAACTTAAATGTTACAAAGCTGTCACATACCTCCAATGCTTTGAAAGTGAAACTTCTTGTTGATTAACATCAAAACGGATAGGAAATATTTGACCTTTGTAAAAGGATTGGAAACTAAAGAAACATTTCAATAGAACATTTTGGAATTATAAAGGAGAAGTAGAAAAACAAGCGTCAATCTTGAATATGATATACATATTCACTTCTAAATAGAAGGCATATCTTAAAATAAATTATATTGCTATCAAATTTTACGTACTTCCTCCCTCAAGAATTCTATAACTTGGCTCTTATAGAAGTTGTTGGACCGCTCACTGCACTGATCAATAATCAAAAACCACAAATCAGTTCAACAATTAAATCGAATGTAAATTCAACCATGGATCTATATTATATTTATACTAAAACATATCTGCTTCAGATTAACAAATCCACAAATATATCAAAATCCAATCGATGAAAACCCTATTATACGAAATTTAGCCAAAAAACCAAAACAATTGTAAAGTTAGGGTAAAGATTATACCTCTTGAATCAAATTTCTATGCAAAACCCTAACTCCAAAAACCAAAAATCCCCACGATCAAATACCAAACGAATCATCAGCAAGAAACGTTGAAGAAGCCAATAAAATATTTGAACGATTTCGCCTGACCAGGAACATATTTCAAGTTTTTCAGCCAATGTTAATTCCATCTCTTTTTAACAATCTGAGAATAAAAATGGAGGAAGTGATTGGAATACAAGTTCAAGTCAAATATGAAAACCAAATCTTGAAACAACGACAAAGATTGTAAACCTACATAGGCTCGATTTGATTTGGCAATTTGAATGTTGTGCCCTTCTCTCTTTGCTTTGACGTTCGCAGATTTCTGATGGATTACTAAGGGTGCATTTGGTTCGGCGGATTCCAACGGAATTGGGCGGAATTGGAATGGTCAATTCCATCGACCAAATTCCATTGTGCTGTTTGGCTTGCAATGGAATGGAATTGAATTCCATGAATTCCATCCAAATAAGGAATTCACCATTCCTTTACAAAATGGATGGAATTGAATTCCATTTCATCCAAATTTTCTTAAATGACAAAAATACCCTTATTTAATTTAATACTTTTAGTTTTTTATTTTATTTTTATTTTTAATTTTAATGGTTAGGTTGCTCATCGTTTTCCCCTTCAACCTTCCGTATCGATCCAACGTTAGGGTTCTTATAGTTTTTTTTTTCTACCTTTGGATCGTTATCAGATTTTCTCTGATTTTGTTTGTTTTCCGTCGAATTCTATGGAACAGACACAGTGTATCCATATTGTACAACTTCTCAAGATGCTCATCGCTCAAGACTCTCATCTTCACGCTCGGTCCATCGCTCAAGAGTCAAGACTCTCATTGATTCAAGGTAATTTATTTATTTATTCACCGATTCACGCTTCCTGGTTGTTTGCTGAATGCGTTTGGACTTTATCTCCATCTTCACGCTTCCTGTACTTCCATCGATTCACAGTTCTGTTCAATTCCTGATAAAAAATGGTTGTTGATTTCTTTTAGATTTCTTTTGAACTGTTTTTTTTTTCTTGTAGAGAAGATGTCTGAGGAAATGCAGGTGTTTGAATTTGACCAATTTTAACCAAATGGACACTCTTTGCAATGATAATATACATATACATATATATATATATACATATCTTTACTTTGACAATATAATCAGAAGCTATATATAATCAATAATCAACCAACTCCGATTGGTTTCAATATCTTATTTCCTGGTATGCTTGAGTATTCAAAAGACTCGAACATAAGGATTCCTTAAAACAAAACAGATTTGAGTGTGATACTACTAACCTTGTGTATTTCTATGTTTCACAGGAGCAGGTTGTCGTTGTTCTTTCTGAAAGCATGTATGTTACTGGTAAAGCTCTCAACTTTGCTTGTAATTAAAGATTATCACATATAAATTATAAGATAATATAATTCCTTCATATGGCACTCTTTGCAATGATAGTGATGAAGAAGAAGAAGAAGAAGAAGAAGAGGATACAAAGGGGATAAAGAAGGTGAAAGATGAGGTGAAAATGGAAGAAGGCGACATAAGAGATTTGGAGGTTGAGGAAGTGGTTGCTTGGAGTGATGATGAAGAAGGTGATGTTGTAAAAGGACCAATTAGGTCCAAGAATGAGGTTCAGGTAATTGATAATTGTTTACAATTCGTTATCTACAAGTTATTTGCTTTGTTGATTGATGAATATGTACATTAGATATGGTTGAAGTCAAGTGCTTCTACTGAATTACAGTTTTCTCTTCCTGATTCATACATTAGATATCATCTTTATTTACTGTGAATTCTGAAAAATAAGTGACAAATTTGTTTTTTTACATGATATTTGTTTATCATCTTGATGGGTAATTCTTTTTAACTTTTTAATTGCAGCAACCACATCATCAGACACTTCCAGTTGCAGTTGTATTATCGGTAAGCTCATTGCAAACAAATCTCTACCTTATGCAAACTAAATCCAAGGACTTTCAATTTCTGATTTTTGATATTTGAGGTGAAGTTATTTAATATTAAAAGGTAAAATTTCGACACTATTATACCACTATCAATCTCAAAAAATTGAAACCGTGTTAATACCATTAGGTAATGAATTGAGTGGTAGTAAACACTTTGGTTATATGTTTAAATGTACATAAAGATGCAGAAGAAAGGTAGGAGCTCTATAGACTTTATTTGAAAACATAATTTTATTAGAAGCTTTTAGACATATATTGTTTGAAAGTTCATAAATGCATTTTAGGAAGAATACTTTGGTAAATTACGATGGAATACTTACCAAAACAAAAAATGTTGAAGTTTTTTGGGACAACCGGAAGGGTTACTGTTGCAACTGTTCGTATAATCGGTGAATCTTCTTTCTCTTCATCGTTTGATTCAAAATTGAATCGTTATGCTTTTAATCTCTTCTTTTTAGTTTTTATGGCTGAAGAAGTAATAACATTTTGGAAGAAGCCTTTATTATAATCACACTTTTTGTGCTTATTTTTCACCTACAAGTAAGTTCATTTAGGGATCGATTACCCAAAAACATACCAGGTAATTGGGTAAGATTGTTGTCCATCAAAACGATAGCATATGCAACAATTTACCCGGTAAGCGTTTACTTGGTCAGAGCCATCACCATCACCATCATGTTCCTTTGGTAAGGTAAATGACCCGGTACATGCTTACCGGGTAAATGTTTAGTAAACAGCCACTTAATGATTTGTGGTTTATTCTATTATGTATGCAACAAGAACAATAGAATTATATAATGGAAATACGGGTGGAAAGATGAAGGCATAAGTCTTAGTTGACCTTTATCATTTTATAACTCTTAGTTAATAATGTGTTTCTACGATTAATGGTTTTCTTTTGATAAATGGATCATGGCTACGAGCATTTGGTTCTTTGTGTATGTTTTTTAGTTTTTTTTTCTTGGCTGCTCATGGGTGTTCTTTGTATGTAATTTCTATTTCTATGTGTTCTGCATCTTCTTTCCAATTCTATCGTTTACTATGAGATAGATGAATTCATTACTTCTATTATTATGGGTAAACTTGTCATTTAGTTAATTAAAAAGTGTAGTACTTGTGCATGTATAAAACTGTCTTTTTCATCGTAGACATTTATTTCTCGGACGAACGAGTATTGCAATGAAATAGATGGACCCAGATGGATTGAGACAAGGTATTATCTGGCATATGGTCTGACTTTAGAGAATGTCTGGTGAGCAAAGAGGTTAAGGATACAAACGTAGAAAAGATTGATGGAACTCAGTTGAAGAGCACTTGAACAAAAGAAAAAAAGAAACAGGTATATAATGGATACCATGCTTGAAACAACTATCTTGATGGAAATTTTGGACTTTTGGGGCAATTGAGGAGGATTTAATTTACTTTGGATAGAGAGGATAGATTTATGATTTCATATATACTTTGGATCCAGTTCATTATCAAATAAAGTAGTTCTTTTGGTGTTACATTAACGTATGAAAGACTTTGATCAACTATAATATATCCATGTATATATCCGTATGGAACTCTTATATCTCAATACTATAATTTACACACTATCAAATATTTAGATAATTCTCTTATTTTCTTCCTCCGTCTAAAATAATGTAATATTCTCCGTAGAAATATCTATTTATGGCGATTTCATATTTCTTCTGTTGTCATATCGATGATTTTCATGTAAGACGATAGACCCAATAAAAATGTTACGTTGCCTTTTTAATTGATTACTTTCAATGATCTTTGGTTTATGGCAGCGAAATGGGTACTCTATTATAAATTTGAATGCTATCGGATTATAGGCGTATTATACTATTATTAGGGTTTTATTTTCAATGTAATGTCTTCGGTTAGCAAATAGTATTGTTTTTATCATCTTGTGCATCTTTTGGTTTAAACACATCCCGCCTCATTGCGCGGGTACCAGCTAGTAAGTTATAAATCATCTTATTAAAAATGTCTTAGATACAATTTTTTGTAAAACTATGTAAAGCATAATGTCTTAAAAGTTTAAAGTCTTAAGTATAACCTTTTAAGCACAAGTTACAACTATTTTGGGTATAATGTACCACTCCAAACCCATTTTGTTTACACACGCACAAAAAAAGTCTGAAGTCTGAACCCAGAGTCCCTCACCATACCGAATTACCGATAGTTCTTCTTAGGGCTGTAAACGAACTGAACGAACACGAATGGAGGCTTGTTCATGTTCGTTCGTTTAACTTAACCAAACAAACGAACGAACACGAACGGTAAATGAACGAGATTTTTTGTGTTCATGTTCGTTTGTTAAGAATTTTTGTTTGTTCGTGTTCGTTTATGTTCGTTCATTAAGAGTTAAACGAACGTAAACGAACGAACTTAAATGAACATAAACGAACGTAAACGAATGAACTCAAATGAACATAAACGAACGGACTTAAATGAACATAAACGAACGAACCCAAATGAACAAAAGCCAACCACCGTACTCATAATTTCGTTCGTAAAAAATACCTTAACAAAATGAAAAACGAGGTTAACTTAGGAGGTATAAAAACTAACATCTAAGATCAATTTACTTGATGATTTTACACATTAATTTCATATTATATAAATAATTTTATACATATAAACATGCATAAACGAACGTAAGCGAACGAACATTAACGAACATAAATGAACGAACGAGACCATTGTTCATGTTCGTTCATTTAACTAAACGAATAAAAAAACGTATTCATGTTCATTCATTTATTAAATAAACGAAATAAATGAACATAAACGAACTTCCCGTCGAACGGTTCACGAACGATTCGGTTCGTTTACAGCCCTAGTTCTTCTACCTCTTCAACTCTACACCATACTCGACAGCGATACCCTCTACACCATACCTTCGTACTTGCACCTGATATGATATGGAAGATTTCTTCATTTGCATATAAATCAAGAGTTAGGGTTTAGAGTAATTTTCATCCTCTCTCTCTCTCTCTCACAGCGCAGAACTCCTGTCCGATTGTGATTTGAGGTAAAAATCATAATTTTGATTTTGTTTTTGCAGCTCAACATCATCGGCCAGAGCTCTTAGAACTCTACAGCTGATTTCTTTTTGTGCCATTGTTTACAAAAACCGATTGGGATTTATTATTTGCATTGAACTGTTTATTTCAACAATGGTTAACAATATAAATTTAAAAGCATTGACCAATTATAGGAAAAAACGTGTTTTTGAGTTCCTAAGCTTGTTTTTTGTTTTTTACAACAGTTTTGCTACACTGATTTCACATTAAAAGGATGTGGTTTCCATCCGACCTTAATTATGTAGGACTTTCAAACCTCTACATGTTGTAAATAAAACTGCTCAATTGAGAGTTGGAAATACAACAGGCAGTACGAGTCACAGGGCACACGTTGTTGGATAATAGACAGGGAGAGCTTGGTTTGCTAATTTTGAACAGGACAGATGCACAAGTTTAGACACTGGGGAGTTCAATTTTGATTAGAAAAAGCCTGAAAATTACTTTGTGAGCTGTCTGTATAGCCTAATCCCAGAACTTGCTGCAGAGTGAATGTTTTCCTGCTTGTTTTCTTGCAAAATGACAAAAGGTTACAATCTCTTTTTTCCAGAATTCACACAATACATGTGTGTGTATATATATAACTATAGATATAAATATGCATATTTGTCTTTGCCCTGTGTGTGATCAATGTGAGATCAGGGAACTTCAGACGTACACAAAACTCGAAGACTTAACCTAAAAGGTTTTCAGAAGATCCGGTGAATTAATTAAGTGGATTATATATGAATGATGTGAATCAAGATAGGTTCATGGCAAAAGACTACACCAGACTATGAATAGCAATGTTTTTGTAACGATTCATTGTCTTTATAATAGCAATGTTCAAGTACTGTAACTTGATATTGTATTTCAAGGGATCACATAAATTGGCCTCATAATCCATATGAGTCTTGGACTTTTGATCTCATGTATTGCCTCACTGTTCCATTCCTCTCACAACCCCCCATGCCTCCCCCCCCCCTCTCTCTCTCCCTCTATATATATATATATATATATATGGGTGTTGCTAAATTTGCTGGTCTACCAAATTAACAGATGAGTGTTGTTCAAGAATCTTTCAAAAGGAAAGAAGAACACCTTTTTCTTAATCTCCTGATTCTCAAGCTCTTAATATCCCTCAATTTCTTTCTTGCATTTGTATCAATTGCTTATCTTTCCAATTTATAATTGATTTTGTTTTGGCAATAAACATGTGTGAAGCTCACATGGGATGGAGGCAATACACTGTTTAAGCTTGGTTTATTTTGTAGAATTGTGAGCATGAGCTTATTTGTGGCATATTTTGCAGGTTGCTTTTGGGAAGACAGCTTTCGTTCCTGGCAGATTGATACATATTGCCGAATTCCTGGTAATTTAATCATTTAGCTCGATTGTCCTGTTTCATATGTGATTGTGTGGTATATGTCCTAACTTGATAATTTATGTGAGTTGATTAAAACTTGTCAAAATGATATGTTTGTGAGAGTTTATGTTGTGCTTGATAAACATTTTAGTTCAAGTATGTATTCGAGTGTTCGGCATCGAGGGTTTCTTGATCAAAACATATAGGATAAATAAATTGGATTGAGTATATGTTCGCTTTCCATATACACTAATTCGGCCCTTTAATGCCTTCAATATCATGATTTGAGTATTGCAATAATTTAATGATCTCTTGAATTTTAAAGGCGATAGAAAAAACGAGCTCTATATATACATCCAAATTTAGTCATAATTGCATTGTGGATAAGATAAAAAATGGATTAGAAGGTTCTAAACATGAACTCTGAGCTTTTGAGTTAGTCGTCATACACATTTTGAACTGAATTAAGTGGGCTTCTTGCCTTCTCAAATTCGCAAGCACTTCCCCTTCTAAAATCCCTAGAGGTTTCGGGGTTCTACCCCTAGGTGCTCACAAGAATGCAAGATGGTTGCAAGTTCTATGGTCAGATGGAGTAAGTTGGTAAATCCTATTCATTATGGTGATCATCATTTGCATTTTGGTAAATGGCCCTTGAGACTCAATAATAATCATGAATCCTGGTTACGAAATAAATGGAGAATGGAGAAAATAGAAATGATAAAAAGATTGTAATACTTGTAGTTACGCTTATTATATATATATATATAGAGGCTCCGTAAAATGCAAACCTTGCATTTGTTGCACCCCTTACAAACCACAGTCTGCATATGTGCAGACTGATTCTGCATATATGCATATGAATACGTGCAAGAATATACATATAATGGACATACATTCATATGGGACAATGCATATATGCAGAACCAGTCTGCACATATGTAGATTGTGGTTTGTAAGGGGTGCAACAAATACATGGTTTGTATTTGATTTGTACCCTATATATATATAGTGATTTAAGGAGGTGTTGCTGATGGGTTCATCTTTCAACATGAGAGATAATCTTCTACTCTTTTGCATAGTGGATGAAATTAATAGTGTATTTTCAGTTTGTTAAACAATTTTTTTTTATATCCAAGTTTAGTGGGATATCAAAATGTTGTATGACACTTTGTTAGTGTATGTTAACATATGTTAATATTATTATATATCAATATCATGATAAGTTAATGTATGTTAATTTATTTTAACTTGCATGAGAATAAAAGATAAATAATTGTAGTGCATCAATACATACCTCTCCATGGTTTTATAACAAGCAATGTGTTGGGATCACACACTTCTCACCCAACTGCATGTTATATTTATTCCACACGTTGGCTAATATGTAAATTGAAAACCAACATGAAAACAAATTAAGCACATGTCACAACAAGGTTTTCAACAAATCAAAATAAAACCGGAAGTGAAATTGAACCTATAAGGTATACCATGAATCCTTGCAATGCCTTATTTTTGTATACATATTACAAACCAAAAAGGGATATTGAACCACTGAAGAAGCACCATGCCAACCCCAAGGATTTTAACCCGACCTGAAGAAAGCAAATTACTACTAAGTATGGTTAGTACTGCTAAGTCTACATTACTACTGCCAGTTCTTCGTTACTACTGCTGGGCAAGATTACTACTGCTAGACGAAGTTAGTACTGCTAGATGAAGTTAGTACTGCTAGACCAAGATTACTACTGCTAGACGAAGTTAGTGCTGCTAGACCAAATTACTACTGCTAGACATGGTTAGTACTGCTGAGCTGAGTTACTACTGCTTGAAGACTGTGAAGGTTAATACTGCTGAAGGTTGTTAATGCTGCTGAGCCAAATCATCATTAATACTGCTGAGTTGATAAGTTTGGGATGCGATGCTTTTGGAGACAAATAAGGAATTGATCAAGATATGTTTAACGAAGATTCAGAAGATCAATTTACTTTTGATAGTTATCTTGTAATTATTTGTGTATAAATAGTATTGATAGATAGCTATTAGAACAGATGAAAGTGACGAAAACAGAAGATAGATAGTATACAGAATTCGATATTCATTCAAGAGTGAATTAACCTCAAGATCATAGATCCTATTTCTAGAGAAGTAGAAATCGTCTTGTTGAGCCTGTTCAACAAGATTGAGGTTTGGTGTAAAACTTGTGAGTAATAACTGTTTGATATATATACAGTTTATTGAATTTCTATTGATTGTTCTTTAATTGATTTAGAGTTCTATTCCGCAAGATTCTCTAAATTCTGTTTCTAAGAAGTTTAATTCTTGTTAAGAATCGATCCTGACAAGTGGTATCAGAGCATTGGTATCTTAGAAGCTATGGACAATTCAATGGATACTCACAGTACTCCTGTTTCAAAAGTTCCCATGCTCAAACCCAATAAATTGGACATGTGGAAACTGAGAATCAAGCAGTACATTCTTCTTACTAATTATGCAATATGGGACATCATAGAAAATGGCCCATGTAATGAAGGAAAGATTGGAGAAGATGGTGAAGGCTTTGACCAATCCAAGGTTGAGTGTTATGGAGGATCACATCAACAGGCTCCAAATGGAAACCAAAACAGAAGCTCCTCTCAAGCCCATGTTTCTCAACAAGGAATGGGATTTGATTGGAGTGATCAAGCTGAAGAAGCCTGTCAGAATCAAGCTCTTATGGCAGAAGTATCTGATATTCCCACTGAGGTACAATCTAAACTCTGTTCTCAAGCTTGCATTGATGCTGTTAAAAAATATAGGGATCACAATCAGGGTATGTGTGATGACCTCAAGAGGCTAGAGAAAGATGTGAAAGATTATGTTAGGATTGTAGAAAGGTTTGAGGAACAGATTAGAGCTTTTCAAGCTAATGAACTTCAACACCACTATGATACTAACTATTGGAAGTGGGAGAAGAATGAGTATGAGATTAAGCTGAAAGTGTCTGGGGAGGAGAATGAGAAATTAAAAGAAGAGCTTGAGAAGGTTAAACTTGATGTTGAAAAGTTTACCTGTGCTTCTAAAACCATGGATACCATCATTAAGGCTCAAATCCATGACAAGATGAAAGTAGGGATAGGGTACAATACCACACCTCCACCCTACAACAACAACTACATACCTCCCAAGTCTGATTTGTTAGAGACCAAGGATAGAAAGGAACCTGAATTAAAGATTAATATAGATCCCTGTGAAAAAGAAATAGTTGCTGAGGATGAGACTGACAAAGTAGACTCTGATGAGGAATGTGAGAGTCCATGTGTCAAGAACACTAAGATCAAAAGGAATGAAGAGAAAAAGGGAGTCCATTACAAACAGACCACAGTTGTGGCTCCCAATACCTGTAAACATTGTTCTTGTAAGAAATCTCAAGAGCTCAAGCCCCAAAAACATGATAATCAGAGGGGAAATCAAAGGAACTGGAATAACCAGTGGGCTATGAGACAAGGAGTTGACCTGAACAGAATCAACAGGCCAAAACCTTGCTTCATCTGTGGTAAGCTAAATCACTTAGCCAAACACTGTTATTTCAATCCAGTTAACCAAAGGTTTAATGCTCAAAGATATTTTCAAAAACCTGCTGGTTACAGAAAGAGTGGGGGATATAAAAAGTCTGTGAGGAAAGTTGTGGCAAAGAAACAAGCTAAAACCATAAGCCACATGAAAAAGGCAGAAACAGAAAGTGTTAGAGTATGGATGCCTAAAGGTACTAATGATAATACTGCCAACTCAGTTAGTACTGCTAACAATGTTAGTACTGCAGGAAGCAATAATGTTACTAGCAGTGTTAGTACTGCTAACACAGTTAGTACTTCTTCAACAATTAATACTGCTTCTAGTGTTAGTACTGCTAAGTTAGTTAATACTGCTGAGAAGGCTAGTACTTCTGGAAGCAATGTTAGTGCTGCCAAAGTTAGCACTCCTACATCAGTTAGTACTGCTTCTAGACCTATCATCAAAACAAAGTACTCAAGCACTGATGTTCCTCACTTTGACAAGCTCATCAAAACAGAATGTAAGTATTTTGATGATCAAGGGAGACCCAAGACCACTATGGCTTGGGTCCCCAACAAAAACTAAGTGATTTCTCAGATGTGCAGGGCAGCCAACAGCTTAAGGGAAGAAGCATTTGGCATGTTGACAATGGTTGCTCTAGGCACATGACAGGTAACATGGCCTGCCTTCAATATTTCCAATGAATTGATGGAGGACATGCTACTTTTGAAAATAATCCTGCAGAAGATAAGAGAAGTGGTAAAAGTGATGTGTAAGTTGACATTTGAGGATTTGACAAGTGATGCACAGTGCAGAGTTACTACTGCCTGTGTTCTCGTAGTTAATACTGCTTGAGCAGTTAATACTGCTCAGTAGTTAATACTGCTCAGTAGTTAATACTGCTTGTGTAGTTAATACTGCTTTGCAGTTAATACTGCTCAGTAGTTAATACTGCTAGTGTAGTTAATACTGCTCAGTAGTTAATACTGTTCTAGTATTAATACTGCTAGTGCAGTTAATACTGCTAGTGCAGTTAATACTGCTAGTGCAGTTAATACTGCTAGGTAGTTAATACTGCTTGGTAGTTAATACTGCTCAGTAGTTAATACTGCTAGTGCAGTTACTACTGCTAGTGAAGTTAATACTGCTAGGTAGTTAATACTGCTAGGTAGTTAATACTGCTTGGTAGTTAATACTGCTAGGTAGTTAATACTGCTAGGTAGTTAATACTGCTTGGTAGTTAATACTGCTTGGTAGTTAATACTGCTAGGTAGTTAATACTGCTAGGTAGTTAATACTGCTTGGTAGTTAATACTGCTAGGTAGTTAATACTGCTAGGTAGTTAATACTGCTTTTGATAATCTAGGGCATATAAATACCCCTGTTTGCCCGCCCAAGTTCATAACGACTCTTCGCATTTACTTCTTCTCTCTCGTTCTAACCTAGTCTCCCAGAATCTCTGTGTTTTTCTTTTAAGAATCCTCAGGAATCATGGAGTTTGTGGATGAGCACAATGAAATAGCCATGCTACAGAAGCCGAAACAAGCTGCGGGATTCCACGATATAGTCGATTTTCTCAAATCCTCGCACATCTCCTATGCCCTAACGGTGAGCCCAACAATCTATATCGAACATCAGACACAATTTTGGGAGAATGCCACTGTTGGTTTCGAAGAAGGGCAGAAAACCATTCGAACAAGGGTTTGTGATAAACCCTTGAAAGTCACTGAAGAGGTTATTCGCATCTCTCTTCAGTTGAATGATGCTTCAGGTATATCTTCTATTCCTAATGAAGAACTCTTTTCTACTTTACAAAGAATGGGGTATGAAGGTCCCATTGGTGTTTTTAAATTCTACAAGTCAAAATTTTTCAACCAATGGAGATTTCTTGTTCATACCCTGATGCACTGTATTTCCAAGAAAACTACTGGATGGAGTGAGTTCAGCAGTCCCATTGCATATGCCTTGGTCTGCTTATCCACTGCCAGAAAGTACAATTTTTCAGCAATGATCTTTAATGATCTTGTATCAAACTTGGAATCCAAAAAGACCTTTGTCATGTATCCAAGGTTTGTGCAAGAAGTTCTTAACAAGGAATTGATGGACTTACCTCAGTTTACTGAGGTATATGTACCCAAATCCCCTAAAGGGAAGGTTTTTTCAAATATGAAAAGACTTCCTAGGGACTCGGAAGGAGTTGACACACCATTGTTCTCTACAATGATGGTTGTGTCCCACCCCTCTGAAGGTATGGCATCAGGATCAAGGCCCTCATTAGATCAACCCACTGATGACCAATCCCAACCTTCCATCTCAAAAGACATCCCTCAGTCCATTCTTGAACAACCAACTCCCACAATCACCAAAAGGTTTCAAAGAAGAAAGGTGCACAAGGTTCCTTCCCTTGATGTACCTACTCAGAGCCCTAAGCCTTTAAGCCCTCAGTTGGAGCATTCTCCAATTGAGAATATCAACAGGGAAACCACAGGGGTGTCTCCCAACCCCAAGAAGGTGGTCTCTAAGGAGAAGGATGACCATATGGGTGCTAAGGCTGCCACTACTTCTGCTAGCACAGAGAAGGACAGTGGTAACATAAATAAGACCTTCCCCATGGCAACTCTAAATGAGAAATCATTAGGAGGACCCAGGTGCCAAGAAACCAAGGGGGCAGGTAGTGCTTCTGCTAGGCAGAAGGCTTATGCTAAAACTTCCAGTGATCCTTTAAAGAAGGTAAACACTTCTAAACAAGGTGAGGATAGATATAACTATGAGGAATTGATGGAAACCATAGGGAATATCAACTTGGATGTTATGGCACAAAAGAAAGAGATTGAGCAACTGAAGACTGTGGTCACCTACCAACAGTCTCAAATTGAGAAGCTCAAAAAGATGGTCACCAAGTTGCTGCACAAAAAGAAAAAGGCCCAATTTGTGCTGAAAAGAAGAACTTCAACTGATGATGCTCCCAAAAAGGGGGAGTCAGAGTCAGAAGCAGAACTGAAAATGAAGGGTCCACAAATTGAGGGGGAGACTGTTCACATAGAGACTGAGATGGAAATGGATTATGCACAGTTTAAGGGGGAGTCCAGTGCACAGAATAAGGGGGAGACAGAAAAGGTGGAGGAGATGATTAAAGAAGCAGAAACTTCAAGAGCAGCAGAAACCACAGCAGCAGAAACTGTTAATGCTGCTGAGTTTGAACAAGCAGCAGAAACAGTTAATGCTGCTGAAGACCTTACAAAGAAAGAACCTGAAATTGAAGTAGCAGCAGAAACTATTAATGCTGCTGACTCTAAGCAAGCAGCAGAAACAGTTAATGCTGCTCAATCTACAGAGAAAGCAGAAACAGTAACAGAGAAGCTGACAGTAGAAGAGGTGGAGGTTGCAGAGGCTTTAATCAAAGCCAAACATGATACACCTCCAAATGCCAAGAAACAGGAAGAACCTAAGGATGCAAAGATGGTCTTCAGCAGAAAGAGAACAAAGTCTGTGGCCACTAAAAAGAAGTGTGTAAAGAAGCAAAAGATAGAACCTGTTGAGAAGCCAGTGGTAGAAGAAAGAGAAAAGGAAGAAGTTGCCAAGGATGAAGGACAAGGAGATAGCAAGACAGGTCAATCCAGTAAGGCACAATCACTTAGCAATGAACAGTGTGACTTGTACATCACTATGGTTGATACTGAACCAATAAAAGTGACTCCATTAGACTCAAAGCCTCCTGAAATCAGTCACTGGGATACATTGATAGATGAAAGAAAGGAGTATATCAGACTCAAGAGAGCTGATGGGCAGTTTGAAGTCTACAGAACATGGGGACAAGCCATAAGAAGATGCTCAAGATCTGACCTGGAAGAGATGTTCAAAGTAGGCATGCAGATCTATGGCAACATGTTGACAGAAAGAGGTATGTCTATCACAAAGATGGTGTTAGAATACCTATGCCTAATGTTCAGACCAGAAGTAGTTCAGCACATAACAGCAAGACCTTTTCAAGCAGTAACCAACTGGATGCTCTATGAAAATTGTGGAGTGTATGTCATATCAATTGACAACACATATCAGGAGTATTATCTGGTGGATCAAATATATAATCACAGCATGAAAAGGCTGAAAGGGATGCTACATGTAAAGTTGGTCTGCAACAAAGACTCTGCTATGGGAAGATTCTTGGTAAGGAGGATTGCAAATCAGAGTCTAGGTCTAAGTCCTAATCTGTGTGTACATGATGACTAAGTTTTGGAAGCATCATCTGAAGAACTTGACTTCTTTTCCTAAAAGTCAAGTTAGGGGGAGATTGTTGGGAACTGAAGATATGCTAAGTATGGTTAGTACTGCTAAGTCTACATTACTACTGCCAGTTCTTCGTTACTACTGCTGGGCAAGATTACTACTGCTAGACGAAGTTAGTACTGCTAGATGAAGTTAGTACTGCTAGACCAAGATTACTACTGCTAGACGAAGTTAGTGCTGCTAGACCAAATTACTACTGCTAGACATGGTTAGTACTGCTGAGCTGAGTTACTACTGCTTGAAGACTGTGAAGGTTAATACTGCTGAAGGTTGTTAATGCTGCTGAGCCAAATCATCATTAATACTGCTGAGTTGATAAGTTTGGGATGCGATGCTTTTGGAGACAAATAAGGAATTGATCAAGATATGTTTAACGAAGATTCAGAAGATCAATTTACTTTTGATAGTTATCTTGTAATTATTTGTGTATAAATAGTATTGATAGATAGCTATTAGAACAGATGAAAGTGACGAAAACAGAAGATAGATAGTATACAGAATTCGATATTCATTCAAGAGTGAATTAACCTCAAGATCATAGATCTTATTTCTAGAGAAGTAGAAATCGTCTTGTTGAGCCTGTTCAACAAGATTGAGGTTTGGTGTAAAACTTGTGAGTAATAACTGTTTGATATATATACAGTTTATTGAATTTCTATTGATTGTTCTTTAATTGATTTAGAGTTCTATTCCGCAAGATTCTCTAAATTCTGTTTCTAAGAAGTTTAATTCTTGTTAAGAATCGATCCTGACAGATATTGAACCACTGAAGAAGCACCATGCCAACCCCAAGGATTTTAACCCGACCTGAAGAAAGCAAATTAAAATGGGAGCATTATATAACCTATAGGAATATCTTTGTTTGGATTAATTTGAGCTAGCTACTAATTACAAGATCTTGCATATAGCCATCTAATCCAATGTAAAAAAGATGAGGCGTTACTGAATAGAAAGACATTTAGAATTGGCGGATGGAGTGGTGGTGATCCGGTCGTCATCCAAACTAAATGACAATGCACGATATATCATCTTTGCTTTCCTTGCTAATGTTTCAAACAAAACCATCAAGACTTCAAAATCATTTACAATTACGGCTCCGCCGCATTGCGCGGGTAATCAACTAGTATAGTAAAACATTTGTTACCTGTATGTTTGAGAGAAGATCCATGGAAGCAAAGGTGGGATCAGAATTGCAGAGGAGAGAGTACGATACAAGGGAGAAGAGAAATGAGAGTGGGTTTTAAGGAAAGTGGAAGAGGGAAGTTAGAGGGACGGGGAGTGAGAGAACTCGGGGTCGTGGGGATATCTGCTTTGAAGCTTGTACATCGTGCAATATAATTAGTACGTCTTAATTTTCAACAATAACTGCCCTTTCGTGCTTATCTATACTTCTATATCTATATCTATATCTATACTATCTTATAACGCATCTTAGCCAAAAATCTTAAAGTCTTAAATACAAGTTATAAAATGCATTCGGTACTACTAACTTATTCACAAAGTTTTAAATTCTCTTAAAGTCTTAATTACAAGTTCAAAAGCTTAAGGTACAACTATCTAATGCAAAGGATTTTCAAATCAGGCCCTTAACTAAAATTCACGCTCAACCCTCAACCCTCAACCCATGCTTCAGCCCATGCCTTCCCCCTTACCTTCACGTCTCACGTGCAGATTTCTTTGTACGTTTTCTTTCTACCTGCTACTTAGAGGGTGTTTGGGAGTGCTTTTTTTAGTCCAAAAGTGCTTATTGACTTATTGCTTTTGGAAAAGGAGTTTTTAAAAAAGTGTTTGGATTAGCTTTTGAGATAGGAAAGTGTAAAATGACCAATAAGTCAATAAGTCAGGAAAGTGTGACTTCTTGAAAATCACGTTTCCAAGGCAAACCAAAAAGCTGTTTTAAAAGTCCTTTTGCATTTGCCAAACAAGCTTTTTAACTTATTGACTTTTTGAAAAGCCAATAAGTCAATAAGCAGATTTAAAACACACTCCCAAACACCCTCTTACTGCTACTTACTGGATCATCGACCGTAACAGAGGAAGCTACATCACTCGATCCTCTCTCTATCTCTTAGTTGCACCATATTGAAGTTGTGCTCCCACTCGAACTTTCAGGTACGGTTCGAAAACCCTAAGTCTTCATTGAGATTTTGATTGTTGTTTTGTTTCTTATTTTGATGACAACTTTTCTTAAAAAAAATTCATGATTTCTTTATTTGTGAATGGCCTTGTATCCATTTACAGATTAATTTGATCTCAGAAAGCAGTTTTCAATTCATGGGCTATTTGGTTCCAAATGAAGGAGAGGAGAAGGTCCACTTTTCTTAATATCCAGGTAATTTCTTTTCCATCATCCTCTGGTTTTCTTCTAATTTTCAAAAATTTGTTTCATCGTGTTTTATCTTTTTTTTTATTTCATCATTCATCACGATTTTCTAACGCATGCTATCTGTTTGTTAAAATGTGGCTGAGAAAATCCTTTTGTTTTTCTTATGGTAATCTATGATTATTGTGTTTGAAACAAATACTAAAATAGTTTTGAACACTTTTTCTGTTGATTAATGGGTAATTTTCAACGACACTACAAATAACCATCTATGGCAGATTCTATAAAGCATTCCAACTGTGCGATGATATGCTTCACATATCTTCAATTATGAAGCCTTTATGTGGACAAAACCTGTTTCATGATTATGTTCATTATGTTTTTCATCAAGAAAGCATACTTTTGAACAGTTTTTCTGTTTGATGGTTCGAAGTTGTGCATCGATTTCATTGATTGAATACTAAAATAGTTTTGAACACTTTTTCTGTTGATGAACTTTGATTTCAATAATGGATAATCTGGATGGAGATTGGGAAATACCATGTATTTCAGATTCTATAATCCATACCAATTGCTAGGATTCATTAATGGGTAATTTTCAATGACACTACAAATAACCATCTATTTCAGATTCTATAAAGCATTCCAACCTGTTTCATGATTATGTTCATTATGTTTTTCATCAAGAGTGTCATGAAATCTGGTTGCATTATAGTTCGGGGCTGTTTGTTTACCTCTTAATAGTTCCATAAAGAGGCAACCTCTGAATCGTTAAGAGGTGAATCTTTGTTTGGCAAAAAAAATGTTTGTCTCTTAATGGTTCTAAAATCCTCTTAATGATTTTGTAGCTTGGGCCTCCCTTAACCATTCAGCACCCTAATATCATTCTAAACAATTACCAAACAATCGTATTTCATTTTGCACTATATCATAAGAGCCTCTTAATCTATCTGACCACTTAATCGTCCTGAACCAAACCATTCAGCAACTGCCAAACAGCCCCTTCGTGTTTCATGAAATCTGGTTGCATTATAGTTCGTGTTTCATGAAATCTGGTTGCATTATGAGGACATTCATTCTTCAGTAGTTCCTTATGGATCTTTATGTTGACACCTCCATAGATTTGGTCTGGCTTAATTTTGGGTTTTCTTCATGTGCATCCAGTCCATTGGTTGACCATGAGCCTTGTGAGCCTATAGTTTATATTGCAAGTTTTTTAAGTCTGCTTATTTCTGTTGGTTTTTTGTGATCTTTGAGATGTTATCTCTTAAGTATGAACATGCTGTTGGGCATCAAATTTTTTGGTAAACTTGAGCTGCATTTTTTTATATTCTTTTGGTGTAAATGTTCATAAGAATGATATTTCCTTATAAAAATATATTGAAAATAGGGCATAGATGGATATATAATCGTAGAGAAAAAAAGTGTCATTTGGTTTATACTATTTTATGTAAAGAAAGTTTGGTCATTTCCACAATGACTTAAACAATTAAACAATTAAATGACTTAAACAATTAAATAACATGTTTTGTTTATCAAAATATGAAGCCACATAAGAAGGGTTTCGAGTTCTTCTTCTTCTAGTTCTGGAAACCACCTCGAAGGACAAGAGGTGGGAATCAAGTGGTGCACAAGGCTTTAGCTTTTAAATCACCTCCAAGGACAAGAGGTGGGAAGAGAGGACGCCTCTTTTATTGCACTAAGGTATTTCTGCACTACTGTTGGTTATTGTAATCTGATTGTTGCAAGACGGATAGTGCTTTCATAAATAGTGGTTATAATCAATTAATCAATTTGAACCATAAATATATGATTTTACATTTTGAAATATGCTTCTACAAATTAGAGTACCTTCTGCATAATTAGACATTTAGATGTTTGCATAGAGTTTCTTCTTCTTTGCATTACTTTTGCACACGAGTTAACTAGATATGGGAAGTAAAATACATATAAAGTTTCTGAATTAATTCTTGCACTCAATATATTTCACACTTTTTTAACACATTATTCATGTTTCTTCTGCACTTCTGGTCGGATATGTTTCCTCTCTTGATGTTTGGTCTCAAGTAGTTTAGCCAAATTAGCCTACAACTCTTGCCACACCTCTGCAAACCTGCAATCCTGATCATAATATAACCACTTGTATGGTCTTAAGTTTTTTTTTTTAAATATGTTTTAGTTTTTATAAAAACGTACCTGCTTTAGCTGCAATGGCTTGGACAACAGCTGTTTGACAGCAACAAAACAGCCCTAACAGCAAATAATCTTGCTGTTTGACAGCAATCAGCATCAATTTTCTGTTTTGAAATTGAATGGACAGCAGCACTTCTAAAACAGCAGCAAATTTCTTTTCAGATTAACATGACAGCAGCTAGCTTTCGTTTCAGCAACTGTTTGGACAGCCACAACTTATTTGGAACAGCACTAACATCAATAATCAGCACCAACAGCTTTCTATTTTGTTTAACTAACAGCACAGTTCTGTTTTTTAATCGAACACAACAACATATTTTCTGTTACGCCAACAGCAACATGAACCGACCAGCAGCATCTTATTTGAATCAGCACTCAATTTTCTGTTACAGGCTTACAGCTTTGTATTAACAGTAGCTTTTCGAGCTTAAATCACATAATCAGCACACAAATCTGATTTCTTTAGATATATAGCAGCTATCTGTTACCGCCCAAAAAAAAACAGCAACAGATTGCATACGAACACATTTACCAAAGAGCATACTTTATGGCACTACAAAGGTATTAGTGAAGCCTACCCAAAAGTTCAAACCGGACGGCGTTTACACATCAAATGTGGTTTACCGAGAAGTTTTGAGTGATGATCGTACATGATTAAAGCATGATTGTAGTTTCTATTTTGTTTAAACATAACTTTTAGACTTTTTGGATAAGAAATTGCATTAAGTTTTCATTTTTTAATTTACGATATATCCCATCGCATTGTGAAAAACTCTTAATACAACATGTGAACCACCAAATATTTTGCAAAATTTGATGCTTAAAACTTAAATGTATCTTGATAGAATTTTTACATCCCCACCGCATTGCCCGGGTATTCAACTAGTATTTTAATACATGTATAAAATATTTTGATAATATATTTAATGTTGTAATCTTCAAAATAGAAAACTATCTCCCGTATTGATTGATTGGTATAAAAAAGGAAAATTGAATTTCATATCAACATATTACCAATTAAAATTGATCCATTGTTTCAAAAAAATTGCCATTTCTTTTCTATATGATTGATTGAGCCAATAACTTGTCACTGCAGGTGGCATGATCTTGAATCTGGAAGAGGACCAGACTATGGAGTCAGGCTGATTTGGTCATAATGAATGTTATGTCATTTCTTATAACGTCCTCCATTGGAGATGCTCTAACAGTTCAAGGAATCAGGATTTTTGCCTAAACCTAATTTCATTCATACATATGCTTAGATGATGTATAGATACAAGAAAGTAATCTTGTTTTGTATTCATGGCACTTCAAAAGTTTCATTCTTTAAAACCAACACCTTACTTCACCATTTCTTTCATTCATCCTCAACCACTGACCTCATGCTTACCCACCACATCAACAACTTTCTCTCCATCCAATCTCCTAAAACCCTTCAATCACTCACAAAGTACCATGCTTACATTATTACTACAGGCCATCACTCAACAAACATCTTCATTTCTTCAAAACTCATCTCCCTCTATGCTTACCTCCATAAGCCTGCATCCTCTAAACAAGTATTTGATTCTTTTAATGGTTATAGAGACGTGTGTCTTTGGAACTCTATCATCAAAGCTTACTTTTCTAATGGAATGTATCCACAATGTCTCGACTATTATGCTTCCATGAGGGTTTTGACTACTCTTCTGCCTAACCAGTTTACCTTTCCCATGGTTGTTTCCGCTTGTGCCGAGGTTGGGGATATGGTTTATGGCATGATTGTTCATGGCTCAGTGTTTAAAGTTGGGATGTTTCAAGGAAGTTCTGCGGTTGGGTCTTCATTTGTGTATATGTATTCAAAATGTGGGCATGTGGACAGTGCACGACAAGTGTTTGATGAAATGTATCTGAGAGATGTGGTTGCTTGGACCTCCCTTGTTATAGGGTATGTGCAGAATGGTGAGAGCGAGAAAGGTTTGAGATGTGTTTGTGAGATGTATAGAACATGTGAAGAAGATGAGAGACCAAATTTCAGAACATTAGAAGGTGCCTTTGAAGCTTGTGGCAATTTGGAGGCGGTGTGTGCAGGTAGATGCTTACATGGAATAGTTGCAAAATCTGGACTCGTATGTTACATAGCTGTTCAATCTTCAATCTTGTTCATGTACTCCAAGTGTGGAACTCTTAAGGAAGCTTATATGTCGTTTCATGAAGTTCCAGTGAAAGATATCAAGTTGTGGACATCAATCATTGGTGTATATGGAAAAATGGGATGTATTAGACGAAGTATAGGTGGATTTATGGAAATGCTTGTTTCTGGGATAGATCCCGACCCAATGGTTGTCAGTTGTGTGATATATGGTTTATCCAACTCTATCTGCATCTCTGCTGGAAAGACATTTCATGGGTTTATGGTTCGAAGACATTATGATGGAGATCAGATGGTTCACAATGCATTGGTGTCAATGTACTGTAAGTTTGGACTGATAAGTTATGCCGATAATGTATTTAATGGCTTGTCTATCCTTGACAAAGAGGTTTGGAATGCGATGGTATGTGGCTATGGTAAAGTAAAACGTGGAGTGAAGTGTATTGATCTGTTTACAGAAATGCTACATCTAGGCATCGATCCTGATTCTTACAGTTTGGTATCGGTTATCTGTTCATGTTCACAAATGGGAAAGATGCATCTAGGGAGGTCTCTACATGGTTATGCTGTTAAGAGATTGGTGAAAGAGCATACATCTGTGTCAAATTCACTCATAGACATGTACAGTAACCTTGGTGAAGTGGCCATAGCAAGGAAATTGTTTTGTAGGACAAATAAGGATATTATCACTTGGAACACGATGATCTCTGCTTATGCCCACTGTGGGCATTATGCCGAGGCCTTTTCTTTGTTTGATAAAATGGTTTTAGAAGGCATAAAACCTACCACAACAACACTAATTATCATGCTTTCTGCTTGTACCCAAATGGCATCAATTGAGAAAGGAGAGCAGATACACAAGTACATTGCTCAGGAAATGCTTTCGTCAAATTTGACCCTTGCTACTGCATTAGTTGACATGTATGCCAAGTGTGGACAACTTGAAAAATCCAAAAGTATATTCAACAAAATGACAGAAAGGGATATCATTTCTTGGAATGTGATGATCTCTGGTTATGGGATGCATGGAGACGCCCGATCAGCAATAGATACTTTCCAACAGATGGAGCAATCAAATGCTAAACCAAATGAGCTCACTTTTCTTGCACTTCTTTCGGCGTGTAGTCATGGCGGGCTTGTGGATGAAGGAAAATATTTATTTGGTAGAATGGAAGATTACTCTCTGAAACCCACACTCAAACACTATACTTGTATGGTAAATCTTCTTGGTAGGTCAGGTTATCTGCTTGAGGCAGAAAATTTGGTTTTGTCAATGCTAATAGTTCCTGATGGGGGTTTGTGGGGTGCTTTGCCAAGTGCTTGTAAAACCCACAACAATCCTGAAATGGGTATCAGGATTGCAAAGCGTGCCATTGAATGTGACCCAGAAAATGATGGATATTATGTAATTGTTTCAAACCTGTATGATTCTATAGGGATGTGGGAGGAGGCTGAATGGACAAGAAACTTGATGAAGGAAAGGGGGGTGGAAAAGGCAGTTGGTTGGAGTGCAGTGTGATGGTAATCCATTTTACTAAAAAAATTTATTTATAGAAGTGCCATTGTAATTGCCCTTGGTGCGGAATTTCATTTAATCCAAAAACTATGTTATTCTTTCATGCCATACAGGTACTCTATCTTATACACTGTTAGAGTTATTATTGTGTATATGTAAAGTACAAGGTCTATTCTGTAATTATCTATATCTTAGCTGTATATACTATATATAGGTTACTTATGTTTCAGTTTTAGGTTAATCAATCTCTTGTAATTGTCTCTCTCAATATATGAAAAGCCGCTGACGTTCAGCACCATATCTCTCTGTTCTCGATTCATCGATTGATTCACACGTCTTTTCTAACATGGTATCAGAGCTTTAGGTACGCCTCATCTACACGTCTGATTGTTTTGATTCCTGCTCTTACTTTGTTTTCGTTTCAATTTATCGATTTATTGCTTGTCGTTGTTCGAACATCGCCCTAATCCGGAATCGCCTAAAATTCCGGAACCCTCTCTTACGTCTCTCAATTCCGGAACACTCTAGTTCCGGATCTAGTCTCAATTCCGGAACTCCTTAATTCCGTAACCTGTTTCCTTTACTGCTAATTCCGGAACTTCTTACCTGATCCGGAACCTGTTTCATTTACTGCTGTAATTCCGGAACTAGTTACTTGATCCAGAACCTGTTTCACTTGGTACTAATTCCGGAACTCTTCACCTAATCCGGAACCTGTTTTCATTTTTCTGCTTCCGGAACTAATATTTCCGTATCTGTTTCACTCAGCACTTCCGGAATACTCTTTTCCGGAACTATCCATTCCGGTTCCATTCATTCCGGAACTTGTTCAGTTCCGGATCCTAGCTGCTCCGGTATCTCACTCCGGTTCTTGCTCTTGCAATTCCGGAACTCACATTCTAGTATCAGAACTTGTTCAGTTTGATCCGCGAAAACAGGGTTTGAGATCAATTCCGGAACTCAACTCCGGTTCTCACTTCTCTGGACTTATTTCCAGAACACTCAGTTCCATCGCTCACAACTCCGAAACTCCTCTTTTCGGTCTTCAATTCCGAAACACACAGTTTCGGTACCTCACAGTCTTCAGTTCCAGTCCTCAATCAGTTTCCTAATAAGTCAGATGGCTCTCAATGGCCAGTCTACATACAGTGAATGCACGTTCTGTCACTCTACTTCTCATCTTCTCCTCAACTGCCCAATTCGAAAGTGTCGCTGGTGTGGGATCACACAACCACGACACTATGGGTCTGACTGTCCAAAGCATCTACGGAATTCAGGTAAGCAAAAGCAACAACACACTCAGTCATTTGTTGGATCAATGACTCAAGACTCCTCTACGCCGGCAATTCAGGCATCGCATAGCAACAACTCTTCGCCTGACCTTATGGAACTCATGCGCCGCAACTAAGAGCTTATCGAGCGACTCAGTGCAATATCTCAGCACCAGGTAATCCTTGGCTATTTGACTCTGGATGTTGTAACCACATGACACCTAAGGCTGACGGGTTTGTCTCTAAGCAAACCTCCAGAATGATCTCATCAGTCCGTACTGCGGATGACACTCGCTTACCTGTATCTTTCAGTGGACTGTCTCTACCCCCAATATACAATTACCTGATGTGCTACATATCCCTAACTTATCTCTGAGCCTGATTTCAATCACTCAGCTTATGGAATCCGGTCTAATTGTTCTGTTTCATCAATCTGGTTGTGTTGTGCAGGATCCAAACACCAAGCAGATCCTTGGAGTAGGCCGTAAAGTTGGTCGGATGATTGAAGTGGTCTACCTCCGTCTTCCCTTACCCTCATCAAATTTTGTTGCTTCTGTTTCCAGTACCCCTTCTTTTGAATTATGGCATAAGCGTCTAGGACATCTATCTTTAGCTAGAATAAAACTGTTAGCTAGTTCAGGATTATTAGGCAACACTTCTTCTGAAAACGTTTCTTGTTTATCTTGTCAACTTGGCAAACATCATGTCTTACCTTTTCAACTAAATGAATTTAAATCTGCTTCTCCTTTTGATCTCATTCACTCTGATGTTTGGGGACCAGCACCACATCCATCCATGGGAGGTTCTCGATACTTTGTTATCTTTATCGATGATCACACACGCTATACATTGATATATCTCATGAAACATCCCTCCGAACTACCTCAAATATATATTACCTTCGCCCGTATGATTCTGACCTAGTTTTCCAAGCCTATAAAGATTTTTCGAACAGATAATGCTATGGAATACAAAGAATCTTCTCTCCTCTCTTTTCTTCAATCTCAGTGTACTCTTTCTCAGTACTCCTGTCCCGGCACCTCTCCGCAAAATGGACGTGCAGAACGTAAACATCGCCACATACTCGATATTGTTCGTACTCTATTAATGTCAGCCAAGTATCCAGAACGTTTTTGGGGCGAAGCTGCCTTCACGGCTGTCTACACCATCAACCGTCACCCGACTCCCATCCTAAATCAAAAGTCTCCCTATGAAGTGCTCCATGGGGTCTCCCCTGCATATGAACTCCTAAAAGTATGGGGTTGTGCCTGCTTTGTTCAGTTGCAACCTCATGAACACACCAAACTCGTACCTCGTTCTCGATTATGCTGCTTTCTTGGCTATGGTATTGAACACAAAGGCTATCGTTGTTGGGATCCAGTCTCTAAGAGACTACGTATATCCCGCCATGTCACATTCTGGGAACATCTTCCCATCTCAACAGTGTCCAAATTTCAGGATATACCCAATCCTTCCACTTCCTTCTTCACTGATAACTCTATCTCTTTGGACTCACTCCAATTAGATTCCATACTCACCCCTCCATCTAGTACACCTCCTTCCGTCTCACCTCCATCTGTGACCTCATCATCTGCTCAACTTTCTTCCGTCTCGTCTCAACCTGAGCCTTCACTTATGCCATCTGTGCCATCTGATCATGATCAATCATCTGCACCATCTCCAAGGACTACTTCTGAGCCATCTGCTGAGTCTATGGATCCTAGCTCCTCTCAACCACAAGCTGAAATACGACGCTCAGACCGGGTAAGACAAGTTCCTTCTCACCTTCGTGATTGTCATTGTTATGCTACACTGTTGTCCAACCATGAACCCACTTCCTTCAAGGAAGCTGCTTCTAACCCTGTTTGGAAGCAAGCTATGATTGAGGAACTTCAGGCCCTTGACAAAGCAAATACATGGGAGTTTGTACCTATCCCACCGGGCAAGTCACCTATTGGTTCCAAATGGGTCTTCAAAATCAAAACAAAGTCTGATGGATCCATTGATCGATACAAAGCACGCCTTGTGGCAAAAGGCTTCAATCAAGAATATGGCATTGATTACGAGAAGACGTTTGCTCCTGTGGCTCGTGTCACCTCGGTTCGTAGTCTTCTCGCCATAGCTGCCACCAAAAGATGGCCACTTTACCAGATGGATGTCAAGAATGCCTTTCTAAATGGTGATCTCGAAGAGGAAGTCTACATGAGACCCCCTCCAGGTGTGATCTCTCGTCAGGGTCATGTATGCCGACTTCGAAAAGCCCTCTATGGCCTCAAACAAGCTCCCCGTACTTGGTTTGAAAAATTTAGCAATACTGTCATTTCATTGGGGTTTTCTCCGAGTAATTATGATTCTGGCCTGTTTACTCGGACCACTGCTGCAGGTACTATCTTACTTCTATTGTATGTTGATGATATGATCATTACTGGCAGTGACTCTACAAGTATCACCCATCTCAAACAGTCTCTCAGCTCATGCTTTGAGATGAAAGATCTTGGTAAACTACACTACTTCCTTGGTCTTGAAATTCTGTCAGACTCTTCCGGCATTACTCTCTGTCAAGCCAAGTACATTTCAGATCTTTTATCCAAAGTTGGGATTACAGACAACAAAGTTGCTTCTACACCCATTGAGCAAAATCTGCATCTTGCTCCCAATGTCGGCACCCCACTGCGGGACCCTACACGGTACCGTCAACTAGTTGGTTCTCTGGTCTACCTGACTGTTACTCGACCGGATCTTGCATATGCAGTTCATATAGTCAGCCAGTTCATGGCTGCTCCGTGCTCCGATCACTATGCCGCGGTTCTACGTATCTTTCGGTATCTTAAAGGGACAATGTTTCATGGACTTCACTTCTCATCCACATCGTCCTTAAATCTCCGTGCATTCTCCGATGCTGACTGCGACCCGGAACCTTCTTTGTGATGAGGGAGGTTAGTCTGGTGAAGAAGAGTGCTTAAATAAGCAATCCCAAACGCCCGCATAGTTTTCGAATGGGAGAGAAATCGGGGAACTGGGAAATGGGGAGTTGGCATGTGAGGGAGAACCGGTTAAGGGTTTAAAGATATAATCGTGAGGAGTTATACTGGAGGAAGAAGATGATCGTGGGGGGAGTGGGGTAGTGGGTAAGAGGGAGAAAGCGGTTTGCAGAGGAAGGTGGAGAGGGAGGATTAATGGCTTGATGAATGGCTTAATGAATTTAAACGGCCAGGATTAAAAATTGGATTGAATTTAAACGGCTCAGATCCCTCTAAAAACGGTTGGACTCCATTGGGTCCATATTAAGTATAATTGAGTCATCCAAGATGACTCTTGGTCCTCCCAAGACCATGATTTTAAATATCCTCAAGATGACTCTCGTTCCATTAGTTTGCTCTCCTAATTTGTAAGCAACAATCTAAAAAAATCAAACGCTTCCTTCTCCTTTTCCTATTCTCGATGATGTTGCCGCTTCATCCCGAGAAAAACAATAATTCACTCTGCCGATTCAATCATCAATTGTTGCATCTCTTGCTTTCTATTCAAAATCATATAGAGATCGTTCCCATCTACCGTTAGGTTCTCCATTTCTGGTTTCAAGTTGGACTTTCTCCATCTTCAGGTAAGAGTTTGACCTAATTTTAAATCGTATTTCGTTTTGGGTGTTCTGATTTCATCCCGTTGAATGGTTTTTGTTTAACGATGAAACCGGGATTTGGTTGGCACATTTGATTATATTTTAATCTGGACATCCTATTCTTATATCCTGTATCTATAGAATTTTCTTTGTTGACTGTTCGTTTTCTAGATTTACATTCTTTTGATATGTTGCTTATGCTCTTTTGATTTGATATATGGTCGTTCATAACCCCATAACCATTTACATTCTTTTTTAGGTTGCTTCTGCCCTTTTGATATGTGGTCCTTCTATTTGATTTTTCTCTTGTTGCATGATAGGTTTGTAACAAAGCTGTATTGATTTAGGTTTCAATTAACAGAGCTTTATTTTTCATTTATTTCGATCAACATAGATTTAGGTATAGTTGTTCGATTAACATTTATTTTTATTTTCAGGAGCACTCTCGATCCATTGTTGTTCGAAGAATCGTTTTTCATTTGTAGTCGATTGTTTCTCACTAAGTACAAGGCTAGGAAGGTAGGTCAAATTTGATATCATATTGTCATTTGATATCTCTCATTTCCATGTTGATATATTCCATTCAAAATCTCTAATTTCCATTCTCTATATATACAAGTGTAAATATCAGCTCTTACAACTGCACAGAAGATCATGGAACACTTACAGGTAAGTGCCTCTAGAAATCTAGTAATGAAGTCTATCCTGACTTCATTACTTGACCAAGAACGTGAGAGGATTTCACACACCTTCCCCGGACCGGGTGGATACACTTTTTGGTCTATCTACATTCCAGGAAATTCATACGCTCCACGGACGGAGCAGAGCCGTTATTCCCGGCTGGCATAGAAGTCTCTCGTGCGGGCGAAGGAGATGCATTTCTGAGGAATACCGCTTTTTCCATCATCCAAGTCCATCTCCGGCCCCAATGCATATGTTACACTTTCTGATAAGATAACTAAGGTGGTGTTTCATTTTTGTTTTTATAAAAAAAAAACTCTTAATAGCAGCTTCTTATGTCTTACGGATAAGACATTAGTATTTTCAGATTGTTTGTTTTTTATGTGACAAGAGGTCAAAACCTCTTATCGTCCTCTCAATTCAATCGCTCCATTCCACTTCATGCTCAATTGATCCCAGATCGGTCAATCACTTACCTCCCTCTAAATCTATTCCACATCCCAGAGATCCATATTTTTTTTACATGTTTGACTTTACTAGATTCTATGTTGCAATTGGTTTGTTTGTGGATCATATGCTCTAATTAAAATATCTTGGTTTGGTTTCCATCTATACAAAAGGCTATTTATGTGCTGACTATAATTTTTAACTATAATTGTAAACAAGTATTTGCTTAACTCTATTGGTTTGCTTGCAAAATTGAACAACTTAATAATTGGTGGTGTTTAATCCTCAATTACTGCATATGGTTAGAAAATGAGGATTTTGGGGTAGGTACATCAACAGGAAAATTGCTTGTTTCTTCGGTTTTGATCACACCAAAACTAACATTTCTCATATTAGAATATTTGAAGATTTTTTCAACACAATGAAACTCAAAAATTTCATATGATTAACTAAAATAAGATAAATATATGCTTTAGAAACAAAAATAAATAGAAACATGGTTACACATTTGATACCGAAATAATCATCCTCAAAACATAATTGGAAAAATAAAACTAGATTTAAAGTATGAGAATACAAGAGAAAATCTTTTTTTTTTTTCATTTATTTTAGGATACAAAAATATGAAACCTATATAATGCTTGTTATGTATTGTATGTTGTCTTCAATTGAAATGTCTCTTCTACCCTTGTCCTTTTTCACCCTCCTTTGTTGCAATGGTCCAAGCACAAAGGTACAACAACCTCTAAACATGCCTTTCAAGAATCTCTTCTTGTTCTTGCCCCTTGTTCCTTATGACAATTCTGCATCTAAAGGGCAAAAAAGTAATTCATTCACTTCAAAGAATCAATTAAATCTTGAAGACGCAGACGCTACCAAAACCCATAAGTTGGACCTTGGCCACGTTCCTCCATTAATGGCTACTCTTTCCGTCCCAAAAAAGTGTCTACATTACTATTTTAGTTTTTTTAAAATAAGTGTCCATTTTTAAAGGTAAATGGCGACTTTACCATTTTACCCTTAATTACACTGAGAGAAAAATTCTCACTATGATTAAGGGTAAAATCGTCCCTTTTTTGTTAAAAAACTGTAATGATTACATACTTTTAAACTTAATGAACTTTTCATTATGAACATTTATTTTTTTTGAACGAATGGAGTATTTTTTGAAATCCCTATATCCAAATGTCCACTTTTCAAAAACAAATAACTAAAATTGCCAAATGTACCCTAAACTAATGCATAAATATTCAAGAATCAATAAAATAGATATATATATATATTAGTTAAGGACAAAGTTATCATTTCTATTATAAACACTTATTTTGGGATGAATGAAATATTACTATTGCCTACTAATATCTAGTTACTTAACATTTAGCATGTCTTTCTAGTTCTATTGCTATCGTTTCTCACTTTTCACTAGTTGGAGATCTTTACGTAAACAACCGCTTTACTCTTTCGGGTAGAGGTCAAAAGTTTGGGTACATCTTACGCCCAGACTTAGGGGTGTTAACAAGTCGATCTTTTAACGAGCTACTCGAGCTCACACACACTAAAACTCGTTTAACTTAACGAGTAGAACTCCCTAACACCAATGTTTGACTCGACTCATCTGAAAACTCGATTAAATTTTTCGAGTTGAGCCGAGCATACACTTTTTCAAGTCAAGCATATTCGTGTGTTCATAAATATTATAATTATTGAGGTCGAGCCAATAAGTGAGCTAATCGATCTCGAGTTCAAGCTCGTAAATTAGTATCGAGCTCGACATACACTACCCAGACCCCACCTCCATGTGGGATATATGGGGCTCATTCGGTTAGTTTTAGGTCAATAATCAAGAAATCTTGATTCCATAACCAAGAAATCTTGATTCTTAACAAGCATAAACCAAACCAAATCAAACCAAACCAGTTTTTCCTACTAGAAGTAGGGTTTTGTTATGAGATGTACGCAGAACTCCCTACCTCTAAGAATAGAGAGGTTATTTCCGTAAAACATAAAGTGCTTAAAACAATAAAAAGATAAGATATTTGTACCTCTAGAAAGACGGGATCTACGATCATCATAACGACGGCGATTTTCTTGTTGCCTCCTATCTGTACTATGCGAATGAAATAGCGTGGGTCCTGATAGTCGAAACGTTTCTTGTTCTTGATGCTCCTGTCGTATATGCACATGGACAATGATCAATTTCGATAGACATTCAAACTCCCAAGCCCGTTTCAGTAACCAAAAGAAAAGAGTCCGAGCTTCTTTAGACTCGGGCCTGGCTGGGCCTGGGTTTGGGTATGAAATTAGACCCAATTGGAGTCCCCAGATTTTTCGGGCTTTTAAAAAAATGGCCCAAACGACCTTTTAGGCCCGACCTGGGATTCGAGCTTGCTAGACCTAAGTTTTTCCGGGCTTTTAAGAAAAACCATAGCCCAAATGGGCTATAAAGTCTGGCCTGGACCTGGGCTTCCAACTTGCTAGGCACAGGCTTTTCCGACCCACGCTAGGCTTTAGGCTTTTTGTCCCACCTAATAGGTGGAACAAAGATTCATTTTTTCTGTGCCATCAAAAATAGGTGGGACAAAGATGCATTTTTTCTATCCCTTGTCCCACCATATAAATGAGAGAAAGATGCATTTTTTCATGTCCCACCAAATAAGTTGGACAAGATGCATTTTTTCTATCCCTTGTCCCACCAAATGGTGGGACAAAGATGCATTTTTTATATCTCACCAAAATTGGTGGGACAAAGATGCATTTTTTCTGTCCCCTGTCCCATTAAATAAGTGGAACAAAGAGCATTTTTTCTGTCCCGCCAAAATAGGTGGGACAAAGATCATTTTTTTTGTCCCTTGTCCCACCAAATAAGTGGGACAAAGATGCACTTTTTCTATCCCACCAAAATAGGTGGGACAAAAATGGGGGATCTTTCAGAGTTTAATCTAAACGCGTACCAATCGCACCCCCTACCAATGGATCTTTCAGAGTTTATCAAAAGATAACTTACAGATGATATATCCTGAAGCTCGTATACTCCACTCGAATCGAAAGATTCAAACTTTATAAAATTCTGATGCATTTGCACAGCATTTCTTCTATAAGTTCTCCGACCACTAGATGGCCTGCTCGTAAACTCTTCATAATTTCGCCCATTTGTCGCCCACGAAAAGCTACCGTTTGATGCTGTAGCTAGTGCAGGAAGTGTGCAGACACTGTCGGCTTGAGAAGCTTCTGTTGTTTGGGAAACTTCCGATACCGTGTCATACGATGCTTTAGAATCAATGGAATCTCGTGTGAAGCTTCTGTTGCCTTCTTCCGGAATCAGTTTACCGAAACTACTTTGTTCTTGCAAAGTTCTCCGGGATCTTCTCGGGTTTCTTGAAGTTCCAGATGCCCGAACAACTCTGCCACCCGCCTTCTTTCTGAAACCAGTGATTCTTGAAGACATTAGTAGGGGTGTAAACAAGTCGAGTTTTTAACGAGCTACTCGAGCTTAATAATTATCGAGCTCGAACACAAAATTAAGCTCCTTTAACTTAACGAGTCGAGCTCCATAACACCAATGTTCGGCTCGAGTCGAGCCGAGTAGAGCCTTTCGAGCAATGTTTCAAGCCAAACATATGTATATGTTTACAAATTATATAATCAACATATAAAAATCGTTTAGCTTTAGTAAATAAATGAGTTAATCAATCACGAATTCGAGCTCACAAACGGGCATCGAGCTCGAGCTCAAATATTGAAAAAGTATTCGAACACGGGCTCGAGCCCGACTTTGAAAAAGTTAATCGAGCACGAGTCGAGTTCGAGCCGGATATTATTTTTTCGAGTCGAGCTCGAATAACATGCTACTCGACTCGACTCGTTTACACCCGTCCCAAAAGAAGTGTCGGGTTTCAAAAGTATGTAGTTTCCAATTCTACCATTAATATTTAGATGGAGAAATTCATTCTCGCTCTGGTATTAAGGATATAATTGCCATTTAGTTAATTGAGAAATGTAATAATTCCATATTTCTAAAATTATATGCCTTTTTATTGTGGACATTTATTTTGGGACAGATGTAATGTTACTTGTATCAGACCCTTTGGCCTCCTAGGAGGTCAGGGGTTCAAACCTCACCAAAGGTGAGGAGAGCGTGTGAGTTTATTTGTTGCATTTGCCACATATAAATATTATAGACTTCCAAAAAAACAACGGAAGGGAACCGACCTCCCTACTTGCTCACGGAACTTTGCATCGATCTCTTTGTTAGGCGTGTATTTTGGCATGCTTGCGGGATCGCACGCATAAGGTCTCGTATAAAAGTACTGAAGATAAAAACATCAATGCATCCAATTAGGAGAATCATCTTTGAAGGGTATTAATTACTTGAATTTTTCATCAATTATTTCGTGAAAAAACCAAACCTTTTGTTTGATAGAATCGTGTAATTCTAACGTAAGGAATGCATATACTATGGCAAGTGTTACCTCGGCTTGAAGGGCGGATTTAGCAGTTGCACGCTTCTCGGGTTCTACGGTAATAAGGGCTTCAATGAGGTCAACTACGGTTCGTGGGAGTTCTTTACACCTTTCTCGTAGAGTACTTACGTACGTAAATTGGGGTCGAAACATTGCTGCAAGTGGAAGCTTGGATCTTGTCCAATACTCGTCAGCTGGAGTGCCACAAAGCTTGAATATCTTGTGCAATTGTTCAACCTGCAATCCGTAAAAAAGAAACATCACACCTTTATATATGTGTATATATATAGGGTTGGGTTCCAGCAAGAATGAAAATTATGGTAAAAAGGGTAAGAAGGGATCTCCACCCTTGGATGCATGATGAGATGCAACGAGATGCACCGGATCAATCCCTGTATCAAGCGTGTTTCATGGTTGGGTTTGAGATTAAAAGTGATCAGGGGTCCAAATCCCTTCTTACTCAAACTATCCTTTGTCTCTCTCTCTCTCTCTCTATATATATATACATATATATAGAGAGAGAGAGAGAGAGGGGGAGGGAGGTGCAGGGGGAAACCTCTAAAAAATGAAAAACTAGGGGACACCTTGGTAACTGTTCATTCGGACGGTATGCACATGCAAGTAATTGAAGCTGTTTTTTGGTTTTTATTTACGTGTGCATACCGTCCGGATGAAATACCTTCCAGATGAAAGGTTACCAGAGTTGTCCCCACTTTTTTTAGTTTTTTTGCGGTTTTCTCCTGAACCTGACCAAGACCCTATATACGTGTGTGTGTGTGTGTGTATATATATATATACATACATATATGTAGAACCTCCCATTTCTGTAGAAGTACTCTTTTAGAGAGAGATTCAAAAGAGTCTCAGAGCATCTCCAACACCATTGCTAAAATAGAAAAAAATGGGTTTTTGTTTGCTATTCTTCTCCAACAGCATTGTTATCTTGTTTGCTAATATAGAGATTCATGGAGAAATCTCTAAATATAGAGAATTCTCTATAATTCTCTAAATAAGAGAGAGAAATAATTATTTTATTCAACCCACCAATAACATAATTCTTTTATCATTTTATATTAAGTTTTTCTTTTAAAGTGTATTGGGAATATAAATTAGAGAATATTATATTAATATAATTTGTGTTAAAATCTCTAAAATAGCAAAGGTGTTGTAGATGAATGTAACTCTTTTTAGAGATTTTAACTTTTGATTCTATATTTTAGAAAAATTATAGCAAACCTGTTGGAGATGCTCTCACCTATCCTAAAATGGTATCAGAGTAAAAGTCTAGCTCTACATAGGGACTCGACAAACTCTTTCACCTCTGTGCTTGCTATGCATACATTTAAAGTAAACTAGGACATTTGGAATATTCTCACCTCGGTTCTCCCCTTGAGGATGGGCCTCCCGACGAAAAATTCAGCGAAAACACAACCCACGCTCCACATATCAACATATGGCCCATAGCTTGTGGACCCTAAGAGAAGTTCAGGAGGACGATACCACAAGGTCACTACACGGCTGGTCAACGGCTGCCTGTTCTTAGAACTAAAGAAGTTCGCCAAACCAAAATCCGCAATCTTCAACACTCCTTCATTATTGATCAAAATATTGGACGATTTAATGTCACGATGTATAACTCCTCGTGAATGGCAGTGTTCGACTCCTTTCAATAACTGCAACATATAGCATTTAATCTGCACCAAACAAGAATATACATAAATAGTTGTGGTGAACTGCGTGGACCCCAACTATCCAGGAGGTCAAGAGTTCAAACCTCACCATACGCGGAGAGAGTGTGTATGATGAATATTTGTTGTATATAAATATTAGAGTAAATTACGTTTTCCATCCCTAAGGTTTGTTAAAAATTGCGATTTTCATCCATATTGTTTAAAAATTATGGTTTGTAAATCATTGCTATTTTCGTCCTTGTAATTTATAATTTATAGTTATTTCGTCCCTGTAGTTTACAATTCTTTACGTTTTTAGTCCCTTATACCTAAAAAGGTAGAAATTAGTCCAAGGACGAAAATAGCAATAAATTGCAAACTATAGGGAAAAAATTGTAATTTTTAAACCACGGGGACGAAAATCGAAATTATTAACAAACCATAGCGACGGAAATCGTAATTTACTCTAAATATTAAATATTTCAAAAAAAAGTTACAAGAACAAACCTGTGAATCGGTAAACTTGATTTCAGGATTCGATAGGAGTCCACAGAGATCGTGTTCCATAAACTCGAAGACCAAATATATGCTGCATGATAACCGGGATGTGATTATACCCTCCAACTTCATGACGTTTGGATGATCAAGCCTTCGGAGAATATTGATTTCTCGAGCCATAAACCTCACGCTCTCGGGTTGGAAATTGTCGAACCGCACCTTTTTCAGTGCCATCATTCGACCGGTTTGAAGTTCGCGTGCTCGATAGACATTGCTGTATGTACCTTGCCCGATCTATTCGTAAAGAAGAGATGCAACAACCACATTCATAAGCAAAAAGGAAAGTTCTAATGAATTTACTACATAGAGGGCGGATAAAACGAGAGGGTCAAAATAAGAAATCACAAGAATATCCAAATCATATGTGAATTTACACTAAAATCACATGTGGGTACATTTGACAAAACAAAATAAGGATCATTGTTACACGTTTGTCAGGACTTCTACGTGGAAGAGACCAGAATAGGCATGTTCTGTTCCACCCCCACCCCATGGAACTAATGTGAAACGGGCCTACATTTTACCAATATAACATCAAAATAAAACCTAATTCTCGTCTAAAACATCAAATATGTCTTTCTCCTTAAGGTTGCGTTTGGTACATGGGATAGGACGGGACAGGACGGGACAAAACTTACTGTCCCACGTTTGGCGTGACATGGCACAAGACAAAAATTCATTGTCCCACGTTTGGCGTGACATGGGACAGGGACAAGGACCGGACAGGGTGGGACAAGACGGGATAAAAAGAGGTATTTTCTTGTTCCACCAAAATAGGTGGAACAAGTGAACAACGTGGGACAAAAGTGAACAGAAACTACAAAATTACTGATCTACCCCATTTGATATATAATCCTAATATGGTATTAGTTTTAAGGGTCACCACTACCCATCGCCATCTTTACCAATATCACCGGCCACCAACCACCGTCGGCCACCTCTACATATCCCTCCACTATAACAAACTCCTACACCTCCACAACCATCACTACCATCGTTGACCACCTCCGCTAACACCGATTACCACCACCCATGGCGCCACCACCATCAATGGCCACCGGTAGCCACCGGCCCACCGCCAAGCATCGTCGACCACTTCCACCTCTTCCTCTACTACAACAACTTCCTCCACCACCTCCACAACCACCAACCATCGTGACCTCCACCTCGATCGATCATTACCACCCATTGCCGCCGCCACCACCGACGGTCATCGCCAACCACCATCGGCCTCCTCCACCTCCCCCTCCAATACAACAACCTCCTTTACCACTGTCCACCACCACTACCAATCGCCGACCACCTACATCTCCATCGTTCACCGCCACCCATCACCTTTATCTTTACGCAACCATGCCTCTGCCAATTTATAAAGATCTTCCAAATTGAATCAAATATTTATTTTCTTCGTATAAAGAAAATATAATAAAATTCGGATGCTTCTTTTATGCTTCTCGGATACTTTGTAAGCTAGCGTCTTGCTAGTTTCTATTTTAATAAAATTCGCTTCTTGTTATTAAAAAAAAATCTTCGTATGAATAGATTTTTTTTCAAACTACCGTCAATTATTTCATATTCTTCATTCAATTTCCGTACTATTATTTTTGCATGTATTTATGTGTATGAAAATTGTGTAAAAAACTAACATTGCTTTTAATTAAGTTATTTAAATATATATATATATATATATATTATTTGTGTCATCTATAACTATTATATGATATATAAAATCATCAAACAACTTTTAGGGAAAATTGTCTAGTCGTGTCCTATCCAGTCCCAGTCGTATCCTGTCCTATTATGTCCAGTATTGTCCCCTTCTTTCCTGTCCAATCATGTTTGCGTACCAAATCCTAACTAAGTTTTTTTTTCATTCTTTAAATTTTATTTAGTATATGTTTTGTTTTTTAATCGTTCAATTTATTGGCCACAAAATATTACTTTTATACTGTATCCATATTTTTAATTTATGTAATTTATTAAATATTAATAAATATATATATACAAGGTATAAAATATAAATTAGAAACTTACATAGACTCTTTTTTTGACTCATTTTAATTGTTTTGACGAAAAGTAACTAATGATATACGTTGTCATAAAAATATTTATTTTATTAAAATTAAATAAATTAATCAAAATATATATAAAAAAACTTAGAAGAGGTAAATTCATCATTTTACGTGTTTTACTAGGAGGTGTTTGGTTGGAGGTATTGGAGGGTTGGGAATGAAAATAATAAAGAAAAGCTGTTGTTTGGTTTGATATAATATAACGAGTCCATTACCCCAAACCCATTAATTTTCATTCCTAACCAAATTCGGGAGAATCGAAATTTTACTCCCGCTCAATCATTTTTTCCCATGCGTCTCTTCATTTCTCGATGTTGAATGAAAAATATATTTTATTTTCATGTTGAATGTCACATATTTGTATTAAATATATCATACAACACATTTTTTATTAATTATATTGGTTTAACCAAACAGCATCCTCATTCATATTCCCTTTCTCTTGCATTCTCATTTTCATTATCATTCCCATTTCTTAGAATGAAGCAAACAATATCCCACTCAAAATTAGGGTAGAATTTCATGAATTTGTGACAATATTTTATGCAAACTGAAATGTGGGGATTGAAATAGATAATGAGATTCAAAGCAACTGAAAATGGTTTATTTTATGCAAACTGAAATGTGGGGATTGAAATAGATAATGGGATTCAAACCTTTTCCAGCCTCTCAAAGTTGTCGGATTTGAGAGGAAGCCAACCATCAATGGCTTCTTTGGCGACGGCGGTAAGCCAGGCAGGCCAACCGGCGGCAACCTGTTCACCCTCCACTGCTCTTGCAAACCTAATGCTAAACCCAAACCTCTTCGAATTCGAATTCTGCTTACATTCAAGTTTCTGATTATTATTTTTATCCCGACGTTCACAACCAGATCCCTCGCTCGTTTTATCATCTTCCGTTTCCTCTTTGATCTTCTCCAATGGCTCAAAACTATGATTATGATAACTCTTCTTCAACTTTCGTAACCTTAACGATTCAGAAGAAAGTGTGGAGGAAGACATAGTAGACGAAGATGATACTGAATCATCATCACGAATTATTTCTTCAGGAGAATCACGAAGAATTGGGGAATTACAAGACGTAGCAACGTTTTTGGAATTTATGCAACCCATTTATCAGATCAACCCCCCAAAATCCGTCAAAACGAATCGACAGATTTCGGGGAGTTAGGTTTGGGGTTTTGAAAATGTAGAAGGGGGAATTGAATTGAATCGAATCGAATCAATCACCCCTTCAGGATATGGAGGGTGAAAGGAAAGGGAGACAAATTTTGCACAGAATTGAGACAATAATCCCCAAAAGAAAATTTTAGACCTAATTTTGGATGATGAAATTGGTTTCTTCCGATTCCAATTGAAATCGTGTGTATGAGAATTTGGGAATGGCGATAATTGCGGGGAAGAAGAAAGAGAAAACGACATTTGTGGGTTTAAATTGATCGTCTCCATTTTGGTGAAGCTCGGTTTTAATGGCGCCTTGGTTTTGGTGTTTCAGATTGGGGAGGGGAGGAAGACGACCGCTCGCTGGTTGCATGCTCTTCAACTTCAAATCAATATATATATATATATATATATATATAGAGAAAGAGAGGGCCCTTCTTTTGTTAACCAACCATTTAGTGTTAACTATGTTAACTAATCAGGACCATTAATCATCAAAATCAATGGCTAAGATTAAAATGAATTTTTAATTCATAATTAAATAAAAAAAACGGTTGAGTTCATATGAAGCATATATGCACAGGGGTATTATTGTCAATTAACAAACCTGTGTAAATATCAGATAAGGAATGAATACCCCACGTGCCTAATTTCACGGACCTGTTAAATTTATCTCGCCCCCATTTAGAAACAAAATTCCAAACCATACTCTCTCTCCAAGATTGATTCAAACCAAATCTACCAAAGAAATCAGTGTGATACTAGTTTTTTGAAGATTAATTGCAATCGATTCCAAACAAGCAGCGACAGTGGGCTAACATCAACAAGTGGAATCAAAGAAATCAGTGGATTCCAAAATCGATACAAATCGATCCAAAACAAATCGATTCCAAAAAGTTCGATTACAAATCGATTCTTAAACAAGGCGATTCCATACGAAATCTCTTAAGAAATCAGTGGTTTTCGGGGCTAACAGCAACAAGAAGAGAAGATCGGTGATGGCTGGATTTGATCAAAACGGAAGAAGAACATCGAAGTGTGCGAAAAGAAAAGGAGATATGAAGATGAAGACGAAGATGAAGATGAAGATGAAGGTGAGATTGATGGTAATAAATGACAAAAAACAAGAGCAGAGAAAGAGATCATCGTATGAAAGAGGGAAGCCATTGTGGAACAAGCTACAGGAAGAAGAACAAGCAGCTATATTATTAATGGCGATCTCTTCTGTATTCATGATTGATTTTATGTTGTTTGAATTTGGGGGAAATTGAAGAACCCTAACTAATCCTGTGCCCTAACCCTAGTTTGAAAGGGGGCAAAATTTTCCAACCTCTTCAACTTATTTGTACTACTAACTACCTTCGATTGGTTCATCATTTTCATTGCAATCCATCTAATCTTGCTAACAAGTTTTATTTATTCATCACCTTCATACACTTTCTGGTTATAACAATTGATATGTGCATATATGTTGTAGGTGTAAAGTGTACATATATGCAGTTGTAATATATGCATATATGCAGTTGTAATATATGCATATATGCAATTCTATAATGTGTATATATGCATTTTTGATATGTGCATATATGCAGTTATGATATGTGCATATAAGCAGTACTAAGATGTGCATATATAAAATTTCAATATATGCAGTACTAAATATGACCTCAAAAACTTTAGATTTCAATATTAACTGAGTGCATATATGCATCTGTATATGTGCATATGTGCAACTGTTAAGTGTTTATGTGTGCATCTGTATATGTGCATATGTCAATATGCAATTTTTTAGATGTGCATATATGCAGTACTAAGATGTGCATATATAAAATTTCAATATATGCAGTACTAAGATGTGCATATATGCAGTACTACTGTTTGCTGGGTTTTAGAAGATAAATTCGTGAAAAGAAGGTATCATACGAATAATAGTGATTTTTAGAAGATGAAGATTACCATTAATAACTACCATAATTATTTGGTGCATGAAATTAGGAAAGTAAATAAACATTAAATAATTAATATTCCGAAATTCCTACAATACCCCTACCAAAATCGCTAAAACCAGTAACCTATCTTGATTTCTATTGGCCAAAAAAAATTAACATGGTTAACACTAATTGGACGGTTAACAAAAGAAGGGGACCATATATATATATATATATATATATATATAGCCATATGTTCAATAGAGAAGTCCAAATATTTAGAGAAATAGAGAAGTGATTTTGACCATTCATTCGGTCAAGATCGGTTATAATTGGTCAAAAGTTGCGGCTTTGACCGGTCAAAACTTGCGGCTTTGACTGGTCAAAACTTGCGGCTATTCCAAAAATAGAAGGGCAATTTCGTAACTTTTACAAAAAACACGGGTTGAGTTTATATATGAATCTGTATGATTCACATATGAACTATACGTTCATATATGAAGCTTTGTAATTCACATATGAACTATTTATAACTAATTCATATATGAATCTTGTGATTCATATATGAACCTTTGTGTTTCATATATGAAACTAATTAACTGTAGGTTCATATATGAATTAGTTGAACCAATTAACTGATTCATATATGAATTTTTGTGTTCATATATGAACCTTTGTAATTTACATATAAACTTTTTTAACTAATTCATATATGAACATTTGTGTTCATATATGAACCTTTGTGATTTATATATGAATTTTTTTAACTAATTCTCATATGAACAAATTAACTGATTCATATATGAATCACAAAGGTTCATATATGAATTAGTTAAAAATATTTTATATCTGAATTACAAAGGTTCATATGAACACAAAGGTTAATATATGAATCACACAAATTCATATATGAACCTGTCCCGCGTATTTTTTACGAAACTACCCTTCTATCTTGTGCAGACTACGCGAATACCACGCGAGGAATTATCCTCTGCTTCTCGGTCAAAGCCGCCGATCTTGACCGAATGCATGGTCAAGATCACTTCTCTATTTCTCTAAATATTTGGACTTCTCTATTGAACCCTTCCCTATATATATATATATAAAGGAGAAGGTTAGAGATAGGATTAAGGATAGGCTTCCAAGGCTATTTATCTAATTTTCTATAATTTTGATTTATTTTAAATAAAAGGCATATATTAAATGTTCTCATTAATTACTAAGACTTTTCATTTTATACTTTTATAAGATATATAACATCAATATAAATCAAATACTTTTTAATAGATAATTTTTTTTATTTTTTAGTAGACTAACATCAATATTCAATATATATGTATAAAGGAGAATGTTAGAGAGAGGATTAAGGATAGACTTCCAAGGCTATTTATCTAATTTTCTATAATTTTGATTTATTTTAAATAAAAGGCATATATTAAATGTTCTCATTAATTACTAACACTTTTCATTTTTCATTTTTCATTTTATACTTTTATAAGATATATAACATCAATATAAATCAAATACTTTTTTAATAGGTAATTTTTTTTATCTTTTAGTAGACTAATAATGTTTATATATGTATAAAGGAGAATGTTAGAGAGAGGATTAAGGATAGGCTTCCAAAGCTATTTATCTAATTTTCTATAATTTTGATTTATTTTAAATAAAAGACATATATTAAATGTTCTCATTAATTACTAAGATTTTTCATTTTTCATTTTATACTTTTATAAGATATATAACATCAATATAAATCAAATACTTTTTTAATAGGTAATTTTTTTTATCTTTTAGTAGACTAACAATGTTTATAAATCAAAAATATTTTTAATATTGTATGTTTTTATACATTTTTATAGATAAGCTAACAATCAATATATATGTATAAAGGAGAATGTTAGAGATAGGATTAAGGATAGGCTTCCAAGACTATTTATCTAATTTTTTCTATAATTTTGATTTATTTTAAATAAAAAGCATATATTAAATGTTCTCATTAATTACTAAGATTTTTCATTTTTCATTTTTTATTTTATACTTTTATAAGATATATAACATCAATATAAATCAAATACTTTTTTAATAGGTAATTTTTTTTTATCTTTTAGTAGACTAACAATGTTATATATGTATAAAGGAGAATGTTAGAGAGAGGATTAAGGATAGGCTTCCAATGCTATTTATCTAATTTTCTATAATTTTGATTTATTTTAAATAAAATGCATATATTAAATGTTCTCATTAATTACTAAGACTTTTCATTTTTCATTTTATACTTTTATAAGATATATAACATCAATATAAATCAAATACTTTTTAATAGGTAATTTTTTTTATCTTTTAGTAGACTAACAATGTTTATAAATCAAAAATATTTTTAATATTGTATGTTTTTATACATTTTTATAGATAAGCTAACAATACTTATAAATCAAAATTTATCTAATAAAATATATTTTTTATTTATTTCAATATATATTATATATATATAAAGAAGAATGTTAGAGAGATGATTAAGGATAGGCTTCCAAGGCTATTTATCTAATTTTCTATAATTTTGATTTATTTTAAATAAAAGACATATATTAAATGTTCTCATTAATTACTAAGACTTTTCATTTTTCATTTTATACTTTTATAAGATATATATAACATCAATATAAATCAAATACTTTTTTAATAGGTAATTTTTTTTTATTTTTTAGTAGACTAACAATGTTTATAAATCAAAAATATTTTTAATATTGTATATTTTTATACATTTTTATAGATAAGCTAACAATATTTATAAATCAAAACTTATCTATTAAAATATATTTTTTATTTATTTAATTTTTGTTTTTCTTAGTAAGTTAACAATGATTATAAATCAAAACTTTTAAATTATTTTATTTTCTTAATAAACTAACAAAACTTTTCAAATACTTATTTTTATTTTATGAGATAGTTAACAATGTTTATAAATCAAATACTTATTTTAATTGAGTATGTTTTTTGATCTTTTAGTAGGTTAACAATGCTTATAAATCAAAAATACTTTTAATACTATATGTTTTTATTTATTTACATTTTTATAGATAACCTAACAATACTTATAAATCAAAACTTATTTAGTAAAATATATTTTTTATTTCTTTAAATTTTCTTTTTCTTAATAAGTTAACAATGATTATAAATCAAAAAATTTAAATTATTTTATTTTTTTAGTAAGATCTATACCAATGTTTATATTCTTACTTTTAGTAAGTTAACAATATTTATAAATCAATCTTAATTTTAATAAATTATATTTTTATATATATTATTTTATTTTTTTAGTAAGATAACAATTGCTTATAAACCAATAAAGTTTTCTAATAAATTATAATTATTATTTTATAACAATGGTTATTTTATTATAATTGTTGAGTTTATTGATTTATTTTTTCTTCATAAGTTTACTAGATCTAAATATTATATGAACTTTTTTTATTAAGATAGATAACAATTATTACAAATTAAATATTTATTTTAATAGAGTATATTTTTATTTTATTTTTTTCTTTTAGTAAGCTATAAATGTTTTTAAATCAATTTTTTTAATATGTATATTTTATCTATTTACATTTTTTTTGATAAGTTAACAATACTCATAAATCAAAACTTTTAAATTATTTATTTTTCTTAGTAAGATATCAATGTTTGTATTCTTTCTTTTAGTAAGCTAACAATTCTTATTTTAATAAATTATGTTTTTTTATTTTTTTTTGTTTTTGAATAAGATAAAAACTGCTTATAAATCATTTTTTTAGTGAAGTATATTAAACTTTATAATAATATTTGTATTCACCGCGCAAGGCGCGGTGCTATTACCTAGTATATTCTTAAGGAAATTTTGGTCGATGGAGGAAAATTTCTATAAAAAAATAAAAAAAATGTTCATTTGGACGTGTGTATAAGATCCAGGGGAAGACCCTAAATAAATGAAAAACCAGAAAACCATGAAAAAATGGATGAAAAAGTATATCAATATGGATGTCAAATTAACGAAAAAAATATAGGCGTTTATTTGGTGTAATTAATTTCGTTCGAAATTTGTTTATTTTTCGTCTTTTTTCGAATAAAAGTAAAGTGGTGAAGTTTTTTTAATTTAATTAATATTGTTGTAACTGTCTGTTTAATCACATCCATCAGATCATCTAATCTAACGGTCGATAAAGTGTTTTTTAGTTTTTCATTTATTTGAGGTTTTCTCATAAACCTCCCTATATATATATATAGAAGATTCAAACGAGAACGATAACTATTTACGAGAACTACGAGAACGGCATACCATGTACAAATCATTGGTGATTAAAATTCTGGACACGCGCGGTTTGTCCCGCGGTTTGTACTGTGAATCACCAGTGATTTTGTACATGGTATGCCGTTCTCGTAGTTCTCGTAAATAGTTAGCGTTCTCGTTTGAACTCACCTCTCTCTCTATCTCTCTCTCTCTATATATATATAGTCTTAGGTTCAAATGAGAAATGCAAATTTTTTGAGAAATAGAGAAGTGATCTTGGCCATTTATTCGGTCAAGATCGGTTATAATTGGTCAAAAGTTGCGGCTTTGACTGGTCAAAAGTTGCGGCTGTTCCAAAAATAGAAGGGCAATTTCGTAACTTTTACAAAAAACACGGACTAAGTTCATATATGAATCTGTGTGATTCACATATGAACTATACGTTCATATATGAACCTTTGTAATTCACATATGACTCTTTATAACTAATTCATATATGAATCTTGTGATTCATATATGAACCTTTGTGTTTCATATATGAAACTAATTAACTGTAGGTTCATATATGAATCAGTTGAACCAATTAACTGATTCATATATGAATCTTTGTGTTCATATATGAACCTGTTGATCCAAACCCTCAGTGATTTGATAATGACCCTCTCCATTCTACTTAGTGAAAATTGTAAGTAAACAATGTATAAGAGTTTCACTATCGCTGATAAGTACTAAGACTGTATTCAGTACCGCTGATAGGAACTCTCGCTCTTTAGAATAGACATTCAGCGAACCCTGTTCATTCAGCAAAGCTCTGAGCCTGTTCAGTCTTGTTGATGATCGCTGATGTTCATACATTGTTCAGCATAACTGTTCACCATCCATATGTTCTTAGAAACATTAGCTCTGAGTCTGTTCAGACCTATTTGGTGATCGCTGACAATCATAGTTGTTTACTTATGATCCCTAAAGACAAGTTTCACGTTAACATAGGTTCTACGCTGAAGTCGAAGATCAAGCTCAAGAACCAGCGACAAGTCTCCTAATGAACTGATGCGGATCAGCGAAGACTCAGATTTGTCCACCCAACGTGAAGTATCAAGTACAAGACTTCAGCTATCGCTGAACTTTGTCATTCGCTGATATAGAATGATAAAGCCCTGAATCAACGAAAGCTGATCATGAAGTCCTCCGTACAAAGTACTTTTGTCTTAACCACCCTTGCACGACTCCGTACGAAATGTCAGAAAAGAACATCCTTATTCTCTGAAATCGTACAACCACTCTGATACTACACTGTTCAACATGCGGCTACTAAGGTTGTCTACAAAAGTCAGATCCAACAACCAATGAGCTGCTGCCACGTGTAAAGTATAAACTGCCATGCATTAAATGCATGCAGTATATAAGAAGGAGTCCAGCTTCATTTTTGAAGCACTTGCTAACTCTGGTCAAGTCATCTTCTTATCTTGAGATAGGTTATTATTAGTAATTTCCTTCTCTTTCTTAGTGCAAGAAAACTTAGTGTTCCAACTTGTTTAGATTAGGATTCATTCCTTATCTTGTTATGCAACAAGATGTAAATTGTTAATGATTTATCAATAAACAATTTAGAAAGTAAAATCTGTGTATTTATATTCAACCCCCCCTTCTACAAACTTGTATAACCCTCTCGGGACCAACAAGTGGTATCAGAGCAGATTTGTTTAATCTCATAAACAAGATCTTATCTATACTAATCTTCTCTTATCTTGTAGAAATGACCACCAATACAAACACAAACTATATAGACAACGGTTCTCTTGCAAAACCCCCTAGATTTTCCAGAGATAATTTTAATCTATGGAAAAATAGGACGATTCTCTTCTTAGAAGGTGTAGATCCAACTATACCTTTCTATATCGAACATGTTCCTCATATCCCTGTTAGAATAGATCCTGAAGTTCCAGTCGCTGAGAATAGACCTGCTATTCCAGAGAGACTGGTGCCTAAGGAAATACACATGTGGACGGATGAAGATAAGAAGAAAGTAGGACTGGATACCAGAGCTAGACCCATCCTATCCATGGCGCTACCTGACGAAGTCTACCATTCCGTCATGAACCTGAAAAGTGCCAAAGCCATGTGGGACACAATCTGTGTTCAGTATGAAGGTACGTCTGAAGTCCAGGACTCAAGAAAGATCAACCTGGTAAGACAGTACGAAAGCTTCATTTCTGGTAAGAATGAAACTCTCTATGAAGTTCATCAACGTTTCAACTGTTTAATTATAGATCTGAAAAACGTTGGTAAGGAATATTCTAACTTTGAAGTGCTGACAAAGTTTTTAGAATGTTTACCTGAAAGCTGGGACAATTATTCCATGTGTCTCAAGCTGTCAAAAGATCTCAAATCGATGAATCTTTCTACCTTATATGGCACGTTGCTGAATCATGACTCATGAGCAATCGAGTCATCTTAAGAAGAATCTTGTAAAAGATTCCAAAAGCACCCCAGTTGCTTTAATCTCAGAGGAACCCTCCACTCAGCGACCCTCGGTCACTATCACTGAGTTGGAGAGTAACTCTGAAAGTTCTTCAAACTCTGACTCTTCAGATTTTGATGAATCTTTGGCCCTCCTAACTAAAAAGTTCAGGAGATTCGCCAAAAAGAAAATATTCAGAAAGAATAAACCTATTTCTATCTCTGACAAGCCAAGATCATCATCTCCTGTTGATAAGGCTACTGCTACTTGTTTTAACTGTGAAAAGATAGGACATTTCGCTAACGAGTGCAGGTCAAAGAAAATTTCGAGAAACTCTGCGTTTCCCAAGAAATCCTCTAACCCCAGGTCTAGAGATGAAAAATACGCCAAGCTGAAAGAACGGTATGCGAAGCTGAAAAGCTTTAAGAAGAAAGGCAAAGGCCTGATGGCTGACTATGATTGGGCTGATTCTGATGAAGAAGAATCATCATCTGACTCTGAAGATGATGACCAAGCCAATCTCTGTCTCATGGCCAAGATTGAAGAAGAGGAAGACAAGTCTGACATTCCCTCTACTTCAGCCTCTACCTCTAAGGTATCACCTTCTTTCTTTACCAATATTTTAAATATTGATGAAGCTGATAGCCTTCGAAAGATCGATCTGCTAACTAGAAGCTTATATGATGTTATGAATGGAAAAACCATTGTTGAAAATCAGAACATTGATCTCGCTGAACAACTTAAACAGTGTCACCTTCAAATAGAAAAGCTTTCTAAAATTGAAGAAAATTTAAGAGATCAAGTCCATTTAAATCAGCTAGTCAAAATCGAACGCGAAGTAGCTATCGCTGCATTGAAAGCTGAAAAAGCTACTGTTGATGGATGGTGTAAATCCTCAGCAACGATCACTGAGATAATTAAGTCTCAGATACCTCTGAGTGACAAACGTGGTATTGGTTATAAAGCTGATACTGAAAAACCTACCACTAAACATTCCATGCTGAAATTCGGAATGTTTGTCTCCTCTATCTCTGACACTTCATCTTCTCAGTGCTCCTTTTCTAAAACACCATCTCCTGAGGAAAAACCTACATTAGTCTCTAATGACAAAGGTAAAGGTATTGCTTTTGAAAAACCTTCCTTAGTCTCTAAAGACAATGGTAAAGGAATTGCTCATGATCAAAATCCTCAGAAGGATATCTTTATACCTAAGCTGAATGCTTCTACAACTTCAGCGATTCATCCATCTGGTTCAGGGAACAAGAACACCGGATATGTTCAACGTGGATATATTCAGCGATCTACTCCCAGAATCAAAGTGGATGTTATTGGTAAGAAATCTGAAGAACTGATAGTTCCTCCTATTTCCAATACGAAAGGTGTATTTGATGCTGGTCCTTCCAATTTTAAACAAATGACTCATCATGCAAAAGATCCTAAAACTACTTTTAGTTATAGGAAATGTTATCACTGTGGACTTACCGATCATATTGCTAGTAAGTGTCCAACAGCCACCAAAGCTGAAAAATTAGCTAAGGTGAAGATCACTGCCCCCAAGGCAAAGAAGACCAATCCTGGTGCAAATCAGGTCAAGGTGAATCCTACCACTGAGGTTAAGAAATTAACCAAGGTGAAGACTGACAAAGCTGAATCTTCAAATGCTGCGAAGATTGCTGAACCTTCCACTTCCTCTACCACCGCTGACAAATCTAAACCCAAGATGATGTGGGTCCCTAAGTCAAACTGATCTTCCTTTGTTTTGCAGGTTAAAGGTATCTGGTATCTTGATAGCGGATACTCTAGACACATGACTGGTAAGAAGAACCTACTCACTGAATACAAAGAAGAGAAGGGTCCTTCAGTGACTTTTGGTGGAAATGGAAAAGGCTATACCCGAGGGTATGGTGTACTCTCAAATGGTACAACAACCTTTAGAAGTGTCAGGATCGATTCTTAACAAGAATTAAACTTCTTAGAAACAGAATTTAGAGAATCTTGCGGAATAGAACTCTAAATCAATTAATGAACAATCAATAGAAATTCAATACACTGTATATATCAAACTGTATTACTCACAAGTTTTACACCAAACCTCAATCTTGTTGAACAGGCTCAACAAGACGATTTCTACTTCTCTAGAAATAGGATCTATGATCTTGAGGTTAATTCACTCTTGAATGAATATCAAGTTCTATTTCACTCGTATATTTTTCATATATTCTAATAGCTATCTATCAATACTATTTATACAAAAGTAATTACAAGATAACTATCAAAAGTAAATTGATCTTCTGAATCTTCGTTAAACATATCTTGATCAATTCCTTAGTTGTCTCCAAAAGCATCGCATCCCAAACTTATCAAGTCAGCAGTATTAACAATGATTTGGCTCAGCAGCATTAATGATGATTTGGCTCAGCAGCATTAACAACCTTCAGCAGTATTAACCTTCACAGTCTTCAAGCAGTAGTAACTCAGCTCAGCAGTACTAACCATGTCTAGCAGTAGTAATTTGGTCTAGCAGCACTAACTTCTTCTAGCAGTAGTAACTTGGTCTAGCAGTACTAACTTAGTCTAGCAGTAGTAATCTTGCCCAGCAGTAGTAACGAAGAACTGGCAGTAGTAATGTAGACTTAGCAGTACTAACCATACTTAGCATATCTTCAGTTCCCAACAATCTCCCCCTAACTTGACTTTTAGGAAAAGAAGTCAAGTTCTTCAGATGATGCTTCCAAAACTTAGTCATCATGTACACACAGATTAGGACTTAAACCTAGACTCTGATTTGCAATCCTCCTTACCAAGAATCTTCCCATAGCAGAGTCTTTGTTGCAGACCAACTTTACATGTAGCATCCCTTTCAGTCTTTTCATGCTGTGATTGTATATTTCATCCACCAGATAATACTCCTGATACGTGTTGTCAATTGATATAACATACACTCCACAATTTTCATAGAGCATCCAGTGGGTTACTGCTTGAAAAGGTCTTGCTGTTATGTGCTGAACTACTTCTGGTCTGAACATTAGGCATAGGTATTCTAACACCATCTTTGTGATAGACATACCTCTTTCTGTCAACATGTTGCCATAGATCTGCATGCCTACTTTGAACATCTCTTCCAGGTCAGATCTTGAGCATTTTCTTATGACTTGTCCCCATGTTCTGTAGACTTCAAACTGCCCATCAGCTCTCTTGAGTCTGATATACTCCTTTCTTTCAGCTATCAATGTATCCCAGTGACTGATTTCAGGAGGCTTTGAGTCTAATGGAGTCACTTTTATTGGTTCAGCATCAACCATAGTGATGTACAAGTCACACTGTTCATTGCTAAGTGATTGTGCCTTACTGGATTGACCTGTCTTGCTATCTCCTTGTCCTTCATCCTTGGCAACTTCTTCCTTTTCTTTTTCTTCTACCACTGGCTTCTCAACAGGTTCTATCTTTTGCTTCTTTACACACTTCTTTTTAGTGGCCACAGACTTTGTTCTCTTTCTACTGAAAACCATCTTTGCATCCTTAGGTTCTTCCTGTTTCTTGGCAGTTGGAGGTGTATCATGTTTGGCTTTGATTAAAGCCTCTGCAACCTCCACTTCTTCTACTGTAAGCTTCTCTGTTACTGTTTCTGCTTTCTTTGTAGATTGAGCAGCATTAACTGTTTCTGCTGCTTGCTTAGAGTCAGCAGCATTAACAGTTTCTGCTGCTACTTCAGTTTCAGGTTCTTTCTCTGTTAGGTCTTCAGCAGCATTAACTGTTTCTGCTGCTTGTTCAAACTCAGCAGCATTAACAGTTTCTGCTGCTGTGGTTTCTGCTGCTTTTGAAGTTTCTGCTTCTTTAATCATCTCCTCCACCTTTTCTGTCTCCCCCTTGTTCTGTGCACTGGACTCCCCCTTAACCTGTGCATAATCCATTTCCATCTCAGTCTCCATGTGAACAGTCTCCCCCTCAATTTGTGGACCTTTCATTTTCAGTTCTGCTTCTGACTCTGACTCCCCCTTTTTGGGAGCATCATCAGTTGAAGTTCTTCTTTTCAGCACAAATCGTGCCTTTTTCTTTTTGTGCAGCAACTTGGTGACCATCCTTTTGAGCTTCTCAATTTGAGACTGTTGGTAGGTGACCACAGTCTTCAGTTGCTCAATCTCCTTCTTTTGTGCCATAACATCCAAGTTGATATTCCCTATGGTTTCCATCAATTCCTCATAGTTATATCTATCCTCACCTTGTTTAGAAGTGTTTACCTTCTTTAAAGGATCACTGGAAGTTTTAGCAGAAGCCTTCTGCCTAGCAGAAGCACTACCTGCCCCCTTGGTTTCTTGGCACCTGGGTCCTCCTAATGATTTCTCATTTAGAGTTGCCATGGGGAAGGTCTTAGTTATGTTACCACTGTCCTTCTCTGTGCTAGCAGAAGTAGTGGCAGCCTTAGCACCCATATGGTCATCCTTCTCCTTAGAGACCACCTTCTTGGGGTTGGGAGACACCCCTGTGGTTTCCCTGTTGATATTCTCAATTGGAGAATGCTCCAACTGAGGGCTTAAAGGCTTAGGGCTCTGAGTAGGTACATCAAGGGAAGGAACCTTGTGCACCTTTCTTCTTTGAAACCTTTTGGTGATTGTGGGAGTGGGTTGTTCAAGAATGGACTGAGGGATGTCTTTTGAGATGGAAGGTTGGGATTGGTCATCAGTGGGTTGATCTAATGAGGGCCTTGATCCTGATGCCATACCTTCAGAGGGGTGGGACACAACCATCATTTTAGAGAACAATGGTGTGTCAACTCCTTCCGAGTCCCTAGGAAGTCTTTTCATATTTGAAAAAACCTTCCCTTTAGGGGATTTGGGTACATATACCTCAGTAAACTGAGGTAAGTCCATCAATTCCTTGTTAAGAACTTCTTGCACAAACCTTGGATACATGAAAAAGCTCTTTTTGGATTCCAAGTTTGATACAAGATCATTAAAGATCATTGCCGAAAAATTGTACTTTCTGGCAGTGGATAAGCAGACCAAGGCATATGCAATGGGACTGCTGAACTCACTCCATCCAGTAGTTTTCTTGGAAATACAGTGCATCAGGGTATGAACAAGAAATCTCCATTGGTTGAAAAATTTTGACTTGTAGAATTTAAAAACACCAATGGGACCTTCATATCCCATTCTTTGTAAAGTAGAAAAGAGTTCTTCATTAGGAATAGAAGATATACCTGAAGCATCATTCAACTGAAGAGAGATGCGAATAACCTCTTCTGTGACTTTCAAGGGTTTATCACAAACCCTTGTTCGAATGGTTTTCTGCCCTTCTTCGAAACTAACAGTGGCATTCTCCCAAAATTGTGTCTGATGTTCGATATAGATTGTTGGGCTCACCGTTAGGGCATAGGAGATGTGCGAGGATTTGAGAAAATCGACTATATCGTGGAATCCCGCAGCTTGCTTCGGCTTCTGAAGCATGGCTATTTCATTGTGCTCATCCACAAACTCCATGATTCCTGAGGATTCTTGAAATAAAAACACAAAGATTCTGGGGAGACTAGGTTAGAACGAGAGAGAAGAAGTAAATGCGAAGAGTCGTTATGAACATTGGCGGGCAAACAGGGGTATTTATATGCCCTAGATTATCAAAAGCAGTATTAACGACATAAGCAGTATTAACTACTGAGCAGTATTAACTACTGAGCAGTATTAACTGCAAGGCAGTATTAACTACACAGCAGTATTAACTGCCAAGCAGTATTAACTACCTAGCAGTATTAACTACCGAGCAGTATTAACTACCAAGCAGTATTAACTACCAAGCAGTGTTAACTACCTAGCAGTATTAACTACCTAGCAGTATTAACTGCACTAGCAGTATTAACTGCTGAGCAGTATTAACTGTGCACTAGCAGTATTAACTACACAAGCAGTATTAACTTCTGAGCAGTATTAACTACACAAGCAGTATTAACTGCACAAGCAGTATTAACTACTAGAACACAGGCAGTAGTAACTTTACACGGGCAGTAGTAACTACACTTGCACTTTTCTGCACTTGGTAACCTGAGGGAAACAGAGAATCCTGAGAAAGAAAGTTAGTAGCACCAAATATATGAAGAAATACAGGTATAAAAACAGAAAGACATAAATTTATTCTAGGTTGATCATGCCCACACTTGTTACCAAAAAGGTGAATCTACCCACATCAAAAGCTTTTGTGAATAGATCAGCAAACTGGTCATTTGTATGAACTTTAGCAACCTGAATTAATTTCTTTTCATTGCAATCTCTTATAAAGTGATACCTTATCTCTATATGCTTTGTTTTTGAGTGTTTGACTGGATTATTAACAATGCTAATAGCACTGTTGTTATCAATGAAGATTGGAGTGTGAAGAAATGTTACCCCATAGTCCAACATCTGATTCTGAATCCATAGAACCTGAGAGCAGCAGCTTGCAGCAGCTATGTACTCAGCCTCTGTGGTAGATAAGGACACTGTGGTTTGTTTCTTACACTGCCAAGATACTAGTCTTGTACCCAAAAACTGACATCCACCTGAAGTAGACTTCCTATCCATGTTGGCTCCACCCAAATCACTATCTGAATATGCAAGCAAGTCAAAAGAGGATTCATGAGGATACCAGAGACCTAATCTAGGTTGCCCTTTTAAGTATCTGAATATTCTCTTGACAGCATGAAGGTGTGATTGCTTAGGAGAAACCTGAAATCTGGCACAAACACAGACTGAAAACATAATATCTGGTCTAGAGGCTGTGAGATACATGAGAGATCCAATCATTGATCTGTAATGATGGACATCCACATCCTCCCCCTCAAGATCTGCAGTGATCTGTTTATGTGTTTCCATTGGAGTGTTTGCTGGCTTTGAGTCTGATAAACCAAACTTGTCCAGGATGTCTTTCACATACTTGGATTGGCTAATAAAAATCCCATCTTTCCTCTGTTTTACCTGAAGCCCAAGAAAGAATGTAAGTTCTCCCATGGAGCTCATCTTGAAGCTTTTGTGCATCAATTCTTCAAACTCTTTACACATTTGATCATTGGTGGATCCAAAGATGATGTCATCCACATAGATCTGAACAAGTAAAGTATCTCTCTTTCTCCTCTTGATAAACAGGGTCTTGTCAATTACTCCTCTTTCAAAGTCATTTTTCAAGAGATAGGTAGACAAAGTGTCATACCATGCTCTTGGGGCTTGATGCAAACCATAGAGAGCCTTCTTCAGCTTGTATACTCTGTCAGGGTGCAATGGATTCTCAAATCCAGGGGGTTGACAGACATATACTTCTTCCTCAATACTTCCATACAGAAATGCACTTTTGACATCCATTTGGTACACTTTGAACTTCATGTATGAGGCATAGGCTAGGAATAACCTGATTGCTTCAATCCTTGCCACAGGAGCAAAGACTTCCTCATAATCTATTCCTTCTTCCTGAGTGTACCCTTGTGCAACCAGTCTAGCTTTGTTTCTGATCACAATCCCTCTGTCATCCTTCTTGTTCCTAAAAATCCACTTGGTGCCAATTGCTCTATGACCTTTTGGAAGGTCTACCAAGTCCCAAACATCCTGTAATTTGAACTGTAGCAGCTCCTCTTGCATTGCCTCTATCCAGCTTGGGTCTTTCATGGCATCATAAGCCTTTTTGGGCTCAATCTGGGACAGAAAGCAAGTAAGAACAGTGTTAACTGTATTTTGCTGCTCTTGCAACTCTTGGAGTCTGCTTTGCTTTCTAGTCATCATGGGAGATGCAATATCTCCAATCACCAACTCAGGAGGATGATTTTTCTGAGTTCTTGTTGGATGACCAACTTCCTCTTGTAAGTCCTCATCCAGATTAGACTCATTTAATTCTGGATTTGTTTCTGCTTCTTCAGTCACCTCAGATTCTCTGGAATTTGAACCTGAAGACTGATTTTCCTCTGCTCTCCTCTCTTCTTCATTCTGAATAGGTTCAGTCTCCTCATGGTGTTCACAGAATTCAACAGGATCAATGGAAGGGATTGGAAATATCACAGATTGAATTCTGTGTTCTGATGTTGGTGTATCCCTTTGTCCTGCATATACATCACCACTGAAACCCAAAGAATTAGTGAGTGAATCAATGTCAAATAGCCAATTAGGACCTGAACCAATAGGATTTGGTGTGTTCTCATTGCATTTGACATTGTCACTTTCTTCAATTATTCTAGAAGAGGTATTAAAAACTCTGTAGGCCTTACTTTGAGATGAATACCCAACAAGAAAACCATCATCTGCTTTGCTATCAAACTTGCCTAAGTGAGATTTGGTATTGAGAATAGTACAAGGACATCCAAATGGTTTGAAAAATCCAATATATGGTTTCCTTTTATGGAAAAGCTCATAAGGTGTCTTGTTTTTAGGCTTTACAACTAAAACTCTGCTTTGAACATAGCAGGAAGTATTAACTGCTTCTGCCCAAAAAGTAATTGGTAGCTTTGAGTCAGCTAACAGAGATCTAGCAGCCTCAATCAGTGTCCTATTCCTTCTCTCAGCAACACCATTTTGTTGTGGAGTCCTAGGAGCACTGTATTGTCTCTCAATTCCTTTTTCTTCACAAAAGGTGTTTAGATCAAAATTTTTAAACTCAGTTCCATTATCTGATCTAATGACTTTCACTCTTTGATTTGATTGGTTTTCAATTTTGAGAATAAAAGATTTGATCAGTCCACTTGTCTCATCTTTAGTTCTCAGAAAATATACCCAAGTAAATCTAGAATAATCATCAACAATAACTAAGCAGTATGATTTCTTGCCAATACTCATCACATTAGTAGGACCAAACAGATCCATATGTAACAGTTGAAGAGGATTTGAGATAGTGTTTATCACATGAATAGACTTTGGATGGCAAACCCCTTACAAGGTTATTCTTAACAAGTTTATTCATTGTTTTAAAGTTCATGTGACACATCCTTCTGTGCCAAAGTGATGATTCATCCAAAGAAGCTTTTGAAACTAAACAATTTAGGGATGAATCAGATGATACACTTTCCAAATCTAAACAATAAACATTATCCTTCCTAGGAGTTCTCAGAAGTATCATGTTTTCATCAACCACTTTGTATCCAGGAGCAAGGATAATACATTCAGAATCAGTAAACAATATGCTATGCTTCTTGTCACAAACCTGTGATACACTTAACAGGTTGTATCTCAATTGTTCAACATAGTACACATCTTCAAAGGTCATCTTACCCTTTGAAACATCACCCTTACCACTTATCTTTCCACCAGCAGGATTATCCCCAAATGCAACATGTCCTCCATCAATCTTTTTGAAATTTTTGAGGCAGGCCATGTTACCTGTCATGTGCCTGGAGCAACCACTATCAACATGCCAAATGCTCTTCCCCTTGAGCTGTTGGTTGCCCTGCACATCAAGATAAATCAGTTAGTTTTATTGGGAACCCAAGCCGAAGTGGTCTTGGGTCTTCCCTGCTCATCAAAGTACTTACACTTGGTTTTGATGAGATTTTCAATTTTAGGTACTGCAGTGCTGGAGTACTTTGTCAAAATTATTGGTGTAGCAGCACTAGCAGCAGTACTAACAGTGCTAGCAGTACTAATACTGGGAGCAGCAGTATTGTTAGTAGCAGTATTAACCTCAGAAGCACTAACAGAGGTAGCAGTATTAACAGAGTTAACACTGCTAGAAGCAGTATTAACAGAGTTAATACTGCTAACAGCAGTACTATCTGAAGAAGAAGCACTAAAAGTATTAGCAGCACTAACATTGGACTGATTACTAGCAGTATTAACACTGCTAGCAGCACTAACTTTGGAATGATTACTAGCAGTATTAATACTGCTAGCAGCACTAACTTTTGAAGCAGTACTAACAGTGTTAGCAGTACTAACACTGCTAGCAGCAGTATTGTTTTTAGTGCTTTTTGGAACCCACATAGTATCACATTCCTTTTCAGTCGTTTTCTTTATGTGGCTTTTGGGTTTATCTTGTTTCTTTGCCACATTCTTCTTTGCAGACTTTTTATATCCACCATTCTTTCTGTAACCACCAGGTTTTTGAAAAGATCTTTGAGCATTAAACCTTTGGTTAACTGGATTGAAATAACAGTGTTTGGCTAAGTGATTTAGCTTACCACAGATGAAACAAGGTTTTGGCCTGTTGATTCTGTTCAGGTCAACTCCTTGTCTCATAGCCCACTGGTTATTCCAGTTCCTTTGATTTCCCCTCTGATTATCATGTTTTTGGGGCTTGTTCTCTTTAGATTTCCTGCAAGAACACTGTTTACAGATATTGGAGTTCACAACTTTGGGCTGTGTGTAATGAACTCCCTTTTTCTCTTCAGTCCTTTTGATCTCAGTGTTCTTGACACATGGACTCTCACATTCCTCATCAGAGTCTACTTTGTCAGTCTCATCCTCAACAACTATTTCTTTTTCACAAGGATCTATATTAATCTTTAATTCAGGTTCCTTTCTATCCTTGGTCTCTAACAAATCAGACTTAGGAGGTATGTAGTTGTTATTGTAGGGTGGAGGTGTGGCATTGTACCCTATCCCTACTTTCATCTTGTCATGGATTTGTGCTTTAATGATGGTGTCCATGGTTTTAGAAGCACAAGTAAACTTTTCAACATCAAGTTTAACCTTCTTAAGCTCTTCTTTTAATTTCTCATTCTCCTCCCCAGACACTTTCAGCTTAATCTCATACTCATTCTTCTCCCACTTCCAATAGTTAGTATCATAGTGGTGTTGAAGTTCATTAGCTTGAAAAGCTCTAATCTGTTCTTCAAACCTTTCTACAATCCTAACATAATCTTTCACATCTTTCTCTAGCCTCTTAAGGTCATCACACATACCCTGATTGTGATCCCTATATCTTTTAACAGCATCAATGCATGCTTGAGAACAGAGTTTAGATTGTACCTCAGTGGGAATATCAGATACTTCTGCCATAAGAGCTTGATTCTGACAGGCTTCCTCAGCTTGATCACTCCAATCAAATCCCATTCCTTGTTGAGAAACAAGGGCTTGAGAGGAGCTTCTGTTTTGGTTTCCATTTGGAGTCTGTTGATGTGATCCTCCACTTCTGCATTCTCTGGCATAGTGTCCCATCTTGTGACACTTATAACACTCAACCTTGGACTTGTCAAAGCCTGCACCATCTTCTCTTCTCTGGGAAAAGTTGTTTCTCCCAGTCCTTTTGATGAATTTCTTCACCCTCATTGATAGCATAGCCATCTGCCACTTGATGTCCATCTCTTCCAGATCATCAGCATTAATCTGCTCTAAATCATCATTGATTAGAGAAGAGTGGATATGACTAGAAAAGAATGCTTCTAGTACAGAATCTGTAGTCTTCTCTTGATTAGTTCCACCAGCAGCATTAACAGAACCTGCAGTATTAACAGAATCAGGATTAGCAGCATTATCAGAGGATGAAGATAATAAAGCAGCATTATAAACAAATCCAGATGGCTTTTTCTTGGCTTCAACTTCAGCCTCAAATACTCTCAGATCATTGTAGAGGTCATCTAGCTCTTTGTCCTCCAATTGGTCATTCTGTCTGAATGAGACTGTGTACATGGTCCATTCTTCTCCCAATGATCTAAGGAACTTTCTATTTACATCATCAGCATCCATGTGTACACCCACAGTTGCTAATTCTCCAATCAACTTGTTAAATCTGTCAAAAGTTTGAGTCATAGACTCATTCTTTGCAGACATGAAGTTCTCATATTGTTGCCTGAGAATAGCCTTTTGATTTCTCTTTGTGCTCTTTGTGCCAGTAAATCTTTTCTCCAGAGCATTCCACAACATCTGTGCATCTGTGCAGTGTTGGAATTGATGTTGGTACTCATTAGGAATAGCCAAAAGCAGAGTGCTTAAGGCCTTCATCTCTGTTTGTCTTACTTTCTTTTCAGCATCTGTCTTGGGAGGAGGTCTCTTTCCATCTGCTCCAATCTTTCCTTCATTACATGGGCCATTTTCTATGATGTCCCATATTGCATAATCAGTAAGAAGAATGTACTGCTTGATTCTTAGTTTCCACATGTCAAATTCATTGGGTTTGAGCATGGGAACCTTTGAAACAAGAGTACTGTGAGAATCCATTGAATTGTCCATAGCTTCTAAGATACCAATGCTCTGATACCACTTGTCAGGATCGATTCTTAACAAGAATTAAACTTCTTAGAAACAGAATTTAGAGAATCTTGCGGAATAGAACTCTAAATCAATTAATGAACAATCAATAGAAATTCAATACACTGTATATATCAAACTGTATTACTCACAAGTTTTACACCAAACCTCAATCTTGTTGAACAGGCTCAACAAGACGATTTCTACTTCTCTAGAAATAGGATCTATGATCTTGAGGTTAATTCACTCTTGCATGAATATCAAGTTCTATTTCACTCGTATATTTTTCATATATTCTAATAGCTATCTATCAATACTATTTATACAAAAGTAATTACAAGATAACTATCAAAAGTAAATTGATCTTCTGAATCTTCGTTAAACATATCTTGATCAATTCCTTAGTTGTCTCCAAAAGCATCGCATCCCAAACTTATCAAGTCAGCAGTATTAACAATGATTTGGCTCAGCAGCATTAATGATGATTTGGCTCAGCAGCATTAACAACCTTCAGCAGTATTAACCTTCACAGTCTTCAAGCAGTAGTAACTCAGCTCAGCAGTACTAACCATGTCTAGCAGTAGTAATTTGGTCTAGCAGCACTAACTTCTTCTAGCAGTAGTAACTTGGTCTAGCAGTACTAACTTCGTCTAGCAGTAGTAATCTTGCCCAGCAGTAGTAACGAAGAACTGGCAGTAGTAATGTAGACTTAGCAGTACTAACCATACTTAGCATATCTTCAGTTCCCAACAAGAAGAGTCGCATATGTTGAAGGGCTGAAGCATAATCTTCTAAGCATCAGTCAGCTTTGCGACATGGATAACAAAGTAATTTTTACTAAGAAATCCTGCTTTGTCTCTGACAAAAAGGAGAAGATAGCTCTCAGCGGTTATCGTATGGAAAATGTTTATGTAATAGACATGGACTCTACAACCACTGAGAACTCCTGTTTCTTCTCAAAGGCCTCAGCTGATGTAAATTGGCTATGGCATAAAAGGCTCTCTCATTTAAACTTCAAGACACTGAATACTCTTTCTTCAAAAGAGTTAGTCTCCGGTCTACCTCAGCACTCATACGCCAAAGAGTCCTTATGTTCAGCGTGTGAGAAAGGGAAGCAGACCAAGGCAAGCTTCACGTCTAAGCAAGTATCTTCAGTGTCATCGCCTCTACAACTACTCCATATGGATTTGTTTGGCCCTGTTAACAAACAATCCATCGCTGGAAAGAAATATACTTTGGTCATAGTTGATGAGTTCTCTCGTTTTACATGGGTGATGTTTCTCTGTTCTAAGAGTGACACCGCTGAAGAACTCATCACATTTGTCAGAAAGATGGAAACCCTGAACAACTTGACCGTTCGCTCAATAAGGAGTGATCACGGGACTGAATTCAAAAACAGTTCTCTTGATTCCTTCTTTGAGAGTAAGGGTATTTCTCACAACTTTTCATTAGTGAGAACACCACAACAAAACGGAGTCGCTAAAAGAAGAAACCGAACGACCATCGAAGCTGCACGTTCAATGCTCAGCGATTCTCACCTGCCTACTCAGTTTTGGGCAGAAGCTGTCAACACTGCTTGTTTTACGCAAAACATGTCACTGATAGTCAAAAGATTCAAGAAGACAGCCTATGAACTATTCCATGGGAGAAAGTCTTCAATTAGTTTTTTTCACATCTTTGGTTGTCAGTGCTTCATATTAAACAACAGAGATGCCCTTGGAAAGTTTGATCCTAAGGTTGATGATGGAATCTTTCTTGGATACTCCTCAGTTTCCAAAGCCTTCAGAGTCTTCAATCGTAGAAGACAGTCTGTAGAAGAAACCATTCACGTCACGTTTGACGAATCCCGTTCAGCGAACTCAAGACCATCTGATGATACGGAAGAACTGAATCAATGGATGTTTTCTCATCTTGGTGATTCAGAAGATGTTCCCATTCGTCCATCTCATACCCATATCGCTGAAGATGATGATCCTACCATCATCCCCAGCATGCGGACAAGTGAAACTGAAACGTCATGGGTCTTAGCTATTCCTCTTAACACAATACATGCTGAACCATGTACCTCAGACATCCCATCTACTTCTCAGCAATCAGTGAATGAAATGCCAGTTGTACCTTTTTCTGTCTTAGCTGATATACCAGAAGTTGCTGAAGTCTCATCTTCGGCCGCTCCAGTTCAGACTGAGTCAGCGACTTATGCTCCGGCTCAGCGATGGACTGTCAATCACCCTATCGATCAGATTCTTGGTGATCCAAACGCTGGTGTTCAGACTCGACGAGGTTCAGGTAACATTTGTTTATTTGTTAACTTTATTTCTCTGATTGAACCAAAGAAAGTAGATGATGCCCTCAGAGATCCAAACTGGGTAAGCGCTATGCAAGAAGAGCTGACAGAATTTGAAAGAAACAAGGTTTAGAATCTCGTTCCAAGACCATCTGACAAGTCAGTGATAGGCACTAAATGGGTCTATCGCAACAAGTTAGATGAACACGGAATTGTAACCCGCAACAAAGCTAGACTTGTTGCTCAAGGATACAGACAAGAGGAAGGCATAGATTACGACGAAACCTTTGCTCCAGTGGCAAGACTAGAAGCCATTCGTCTTTTCTTAGCATGTGCTGTACACAAAGACTTCAAGGTATATCAAATGGATGTCAAGTCAGCGTTTCTCAATGGAAAGCTGAATGAAGAAGTCTATGTGGAACAACCCCCGGGATTCTCAGATCATAAGCATCTAGGTTATGTTTATAAGACGGATAAGGCACTTTATGGGCTGAAGCAAGCTCCTCGTGCATGGTATGACACTCTGTCCTCTTATCTCCTAAATGAAAATTTTGAGCGAGGTAAAATTGATAAAACACTGTTTTTCAGGAAAGTAAAAGGTCATATCATTCTGGTTCAAATATATGTCGATGATATTATATTTGGTTCCACTAACCCTGATCTTTGTACTCATTTCTCTGAAAGGATGCAAGCTGAGTACAAAATGAGCATGATGGGTGAGCTAACATATTTCCTTGGTCTTCAGATTAAACAAAATGAAAAAGGAACTTTCATTAATCAGTGAAAGTATGTTAAAGATATGCTGAAAAAATATGATTTAACTCAGAGTTCAGCTATGAAAACCCCTATGGCACCGCCGCTGACACTTAACAAAGATCCTTCTAGAAAACCTGTTAATGTCACTGCGTACCGTGGGATGATCGGATCTCTTCTGTATCTTACAGCGAGCCGACCCGATATCATGTATGCAACTTGTTTGTGTGCAAGATATCAAGCTGAACCCAAGGAATCTTATATGATCGCTGTAAAGCGAATCTTTCGTTACCTTAAGGGTACTGCGAACCTCGGTCTTTGGTATCCCAAAGACTCAGGGTTTGATTTAACCGCCTATTCAGATAGTGATTTTGCAGGTTGCAAAATGGATAGGAAAAGCACCACAGGAGGTTGTCAGCTCCTGGGTGGAAAGCTGGTGAGTTGGACAAGTAAGAAGCAAAATTCAGTGTCCACCTCAACTGCTGAAGCTGAGTATGTAGCCGCTGGAAGCTGTTGTTCTTAGGTCTTGTGGATGATAAATCAACTACTGGACTATGACCTACATCTCTCCAAAATTCCAATCTATTGCGACAGCACAAGTGCCATCGTTATAGCTAACAATCCAGTGCTACACTCAAAGACCAAACATATCGAAATCAAATATCATTTTATCAGAGACCACGTGATGAATGGTGATATAGAACTTCATTTTATCCCCACTGACTTTCAGTTAGCTGATCTATTCACCAAACCTCTTGATGAGACAAGATTCAACTTTCTCATCAGCGAGCTTGGAATGTTGAACTTAGAAGAGTAAAATCTTCAGCAGTTCACATTTGATCAGTTAATTACTTGTTGATAACCCTCAGTGTTAAATTTGTATAACGACAAGTAGTTCAGTGATAAAAATGAACTGAAAGTAAACTGAAACTTGTATAACCCATTCTATCATCAACTCTCTGAACAATCTGATTCGCTGATAACTAGGTATGTTTTTCTCTCCGACACACGCATTTTCATGCAAGATTTCAAAACAAATTATGTCGTTGAAACTCTTTTCTCTATCAGCGATACTTTTGAAATTTCTTAAACCTTACTGATATTTCTATTCAGTGCTTCATATTTTCAAAACATCCCTGAGTTTTTCAAAACCTCAGAGACATTTTTAAATGTGAAAGGACGTTTTTGACGTCATCCTTACAGGATTAACCCCTGGCACGTTCTTATGACACACGTTAGGCACGTTTCGTTCTTTCGTCCAATCAAATGCCAACACGTGTCCGTGTCATGATGAGAAACATTCCCGCTCACAGTTTTTCTCTCTCTCCTCTCTAACTACATATACTTCTTAAGTGTATATTTTTTTTCTCTCTCGCGCAAAACTTCCTTCTCAAGTTTTCTCAAGAACACTGTTGCATCTTGAACATTCGAGTTTTCCCAAAAAACTGTTCATCTTCTACAAAGATCACAAGGTTAATATTCTTATATTATTTACCTGTTTTAACTTGTTTTGGATCTTATCATTGTTTTTAAAAGATCAAACAAAAGAAACCATTCTTAAAATGAAATCATATTCTTTCATGGTTTTATGAATACAACCTTCATGGTTGTTCTTCAAGTTTATATTTCAAATCTTAAACTTGTTCTTCATATGTTTTCCAGAATCCTCTCTTAAACTGGAAATCATATATGCTTCATTAAGTCATTTTTTGGCTGAATGAAATGGATAAAATACTCAATGAAATGGACAAAATCTTCAAATTCATATTTTGTTGTTCATATTCTTCGTGTATGTGTTTATAGCATAAATGGCATCCACTGATACTCAGCTTGCTGCTGAACTCCCAAAGGCTCCTCAGGTCAAATTTAGTCTGAAGAATGTTACTTTTCAGAGCAACAATCTTTACGCCCTACTGGAATTCCCTGAAAAGAAACGGGTCAATCATCTGGATGACGCCGTTAAATTCCTTCAAAATTGCCCTATCTCCACAGCCTAGGGGTGAGCAAAACCCGACCGACCCGACCAACCCGACCGACCCGATTGGTCCGAACCCGAAATTAGCCCGAACCCGAATGGCCCGAACCCGACCAACCCCAACCCGAACCCGAACATGGTAATCGGGTAAATCGGATCGGGGCGGGTGGGGGATTTTTCAGGCCGAACCCGCCCGAAACCCAAACTATATATATATATATATATATATTTTTTTTTCTTAAATATTATTTATATTTTATATATATATATATGTTGCTGCAGTGTGTGTATATATATATATATATATGTTGTGCAGTGTGTGCAGTGTGTGCAGTGTGTGTATATATATATATATGTTGTGCAGTGTGAGTGTGTGTGTGTGCAGTGTGTGTATATATATATATATATATATATATATATATATATATGTTGTGCAGTGTGTGCAGTGTGTGTATATATATATGTGTGTGTGCAGTGTGTGTGTATATATATATATATATATATATATATGTGTGTGCAGTGTGTGTGTATATATATATATATATATATATATGTGCAGTGTGTGTATATATATATATGTGTGTGTGTGCAGTGTGTGTATATATATATATGTGTGTGTGCAGTGTGTATATATATATATATATATATATATATATATATATATATATATATGTGCAGTGTGTGTATATATATACCTATATATGTATTTACGTGCAGTGTGTGTATATATATATATATATATATGTGCAGTGTGTGTATATATATGTGCAGTGAGTGTATATATGTGCAGTGAGTGTATATATGTTCAGTGACTGGAGTATGCAAACAGTTAGGATCGGTCCAACCCGAACCCGAACCCGAAACCCGACAACCCGATCACCACCCAAACCCGACAACCCGATTTAGACTTAGGGCGGGTTTCGGGGCCTCCAACTTCCACCCGAAACCCGATTAACCCGAAATGAAAAACCCGAACCCGCCCGACCCGCCCGTTTGCTCACCCCTACCACAGCCCTAACCATTTCTCCTCTAGCTGATAAACACCTACTGAGTCAGTTCTGGTATTCTGCCAGAAGTACTCAGATCCCCTCCACTCGAAACCCTAAAAAGACCATCAGTGTCATTCTCTTTGACACTGGCCATGGAACTTCAAAGATTACATCTGGTAATCTTAGGTATGCCCTGAACCTCCCCGCAGCCTCCAAAGAAAAACCCTTCGTCCTATTCCCTGACCCCAAAAAGAACTCCTCAGACAGGGAAGCCCTGATAGCATTTTTCGATGATATGAACTATTCTTGGGATTTAGGAAGAGATGGCCGCCCTGACAAGAAGCTGACCATTATGAAGAAATCGAAGATGCCCAGCGAAATGAATTTCATATTCGCTCATCTTATCAGCTGCCTAACCGCCAAATCCGGATCATCTGATCAAGCCTCGCAGTCTCAACAATCCATGGGGTACTCCTTGCTGAAGGGTCTCCATATAGACTGGGCTCAGATCATTTTCGATGACATGCTGATACGAGTAACTGCTGATCCACGTCCATCTTGGGTTCCATATCCGAGATTTATCAGTGCTCTGTTAGCACAAGGACTAAAGGATAAGTATCCAAGGGTAGGAGACCTGAAACTATCCCAAGTCGGCCTAAAAGTTCTTGACTTCAAGCCACTACAAAATGAGGTACGTCTCTCTACTCTCTTATCTCTTATTAATCCTCGTTCTTATATTTCTGTGGCTACTTCAGCGACAACACCCCTCGCTGATACCCAGGCCACAAAATCCATTCCTCGTAAAAGGAAACACTCCTCTACCCCCACTTGATTCCAAAAGGATCAAGAAAACCAAGGAGCAACCCTCCCAGCAATCTCATGCTGAAGACTCCACGACTCAGGTTTCACAAGGGTCGCTGGAAACTTTCGTGGTACGCTCTGCCACAGCTGAACAAGCCACCCCTTCTATCCAAACCTCAACGTCTCTACATGCTGATGTTATAGACTTGGAATCAACCCCACCTCCTTCAGCCCCTCAAAGGACTGAAGAAGTGATTCTCAGTGGATCCAACACTGAATCAGCTCCACAACAAACCTTCTCAACCTTCGCTTCTCTCTCTACTCCATTGGTCTCTAATCCAGTTTTCACCTCGATCACTGGAGCACCCGTCATTCTTCCAGAAGCTAAAGCTGATACTACACAAGGAATGATGGATGCAGGACCTGCAGGAATGTCCATGCGTCAAGGTACTTTCGCTGACGACATGGAACACTTCTCAGGACACAGAAGTTTTGACGACTTCTCCTTCCCTCCTGCAGGTATACACCAAAACATATACACTGTAACTAAACCCCAAACTTCTGAGATTTCCTCTGTTTATAAGTTCTTATCTGTTACAGGTCCTAATTTGGAAGACATCAACACCTCTCTGAAGAGCCTGGATACAAAGCTGACAGGTCTCACCACTACTCTATCGGGAAACTCTTCAGCTGTAACAAACGTTGGAGAGAATCTTACCAAGATGACAAAAGTGGTTGAACAGAAAGCCTCCAAAGCTGATTTGGAGAAGGTTGATGGTACTCTTGGTGATTTGCCAAAGTCCTTGCTGACATCTACACCGACTACACCTCTCTCAAAGCAACAGTTCAAACCATGTCCAGTGAGGTCATAACGCTGAATACATCGGTTGGAAATCTTCAAGGAGAGATGTATGCTGTAAAGACTGGCATGAGTTCCGTAAAGACTGACGTAAGTTCAGTGAAGACAATGGTGCAACAGATCCTGAATCACATGACCGTCCCTGCCCCTGCACCTTCACATTTTACTCCGGCGGATCGTGCTGAACTTTTCAAGATCACTCCTGCTATAACTGGCCTGGAAGCCAGATTAGGGGAGATTGAAGATTATGTTGGTGTCCCTGGCCAAGAAGACAAGGAACCAACACAATCTATCACATCTGCTGAATCTTCACATTCCTCCCCCACTCATTAAGTGGAAGAGGGGGAGAAGGCTGATGACCTTCCCCATGATAAGACTGTTGAGGGGGAGAAGAGCTCAAAAGACCTTCCCCATGATGAATCTATCGAGGGGGAGAAGACTGAAGATAAGACTGAAGACCTTACCCTTACTAAAGAGGGTGAGAAGACAACTGCTGGACCTCAGGGAGTTGAAAACCCTGAGGGAACCGAGAAGCTTACCTCTGTATCTGAGGGGGAGCAACTCGAAGAAGCTGCTGAAGAATCCGATGAAGCTGAAGACGAAGAAGCCGTCGACATCTCTGATGATGAACCATCATCAAATAACAATGATGATGATGACTTTGATGATGATGATGACTCCTTCTTTGTCTCTCCAAAGAAAGCAACAACGCTTAAAGGAGTCACAATAAAAGAACCAACAGGGGAGCGGACAAAGCCTTCAGCGTCTGAAACGAAAGGCAAAGGAAAAGGTGTCGCTGAAGAAGACAATCTGATGATCTTGCTTCAAAAGCCAGTTCGTCAGGTACATCACATCTTATTTCCTTACTCTGAATCCCTCCTCTATATATACACATTATCAGCTCTACTCTCCACAAAAAGCCTATACACTTAAACCCACTTCTTTTCTCTCTGTTCTACCCAAGTTCTTATTCGTAAAATCGTTGTGTTTCAGCTAGTCCTCTCCCCTGCTTGAGGATTTTGAAGTACAACCAGCTGCTGCTAAAGCTGAAGACATAATCACAGTCTTGGATTTAATTACCGAGACTGATGAACCTGAAGAACAGACGCTCTCTCACACAAACATGCCTTCCTTGGTTCTTAAAAAACCAAGTGAAGAGGATCAGAGAAGAAGAGAATAGATGATAAAGAAGCTTGAGGCTCAGCGAATAATTCTGCCTCGTGCCAAAGTTCCTGCTCCCAAGTTCAGGATATCAAGGAAAAAATACGCTGATCACCTCAGAGTTGAACGTTTACTCGCTGATAAAAAGGAAGCTGAAGAAAAAGACAAGGCTTTTGTAACAACCCAAAATTCTAGTAAATTGAAAATTTGGAGTCAAAAATGAAAAGAATAAAAGTTTTGTTGAAGGACTCATTTGCAATTAAAGAAGTTATAAAAGGGTGCAATGTTCTAGGTTTTCTCAATCATTTGGAGAAACACTGGTTTTGTTGGCGGCTGAAAAGAAGAATAGGCAGTGAGGAGTAGAAATCGTTCAGGCGCAAATTGGGAAGAGAAGCTCGTCGTTTTTGGTAAGTATTAATATCTCCTAAGTTTTCTTCTGTACGTAGTCAGCTAGCAAATTCTTGTGGTTTGATCCCTATGTTTTAACTGGGTAATGTTTAAGAACAGTCTGGAGGGTTTTAACCTATTGTTTGGATTGCTAACCATAGGAATGTAATCGATTATGGATTTTGGTTTGTTAAGGAGTAGTATGTAACAGATTTGAGTAAGAATGTTGTGTTTTTTTAACCTGATAAATTGGAATGTTTAGAAAGACTTCGATTATAGAAATGTTCGGTTGTCGATCACATCGGGAGTCGAACACACCGGGAGTCGATCACACCGGGGCTTTTAATGGGAATGACCGGTACTCGTTAATGTGATTTACCGGGACTATGGTTACCGGGACTGGTGGATACCGGTAGAATTGAGTACCGGTAGAAGTGAGTATCGGGACTTTTAATTTTATAATACCGGGACTCGAAGATGTTGATCCGGTTTGGAAATAAAAGGTTTGCTGAAGTTTTCTTAAAGTCTGAAACATACACTCAGGTCACGTGGGCCGAGTTTTCTTCTAGCATGGTTTGGGATAGCAAACGATGGGCCGCGTGTCCATCTTGTGTAAGAGTAGGAATTGTAAATTGGCCACGTGATCACCATTATAATTGCAATTCAGAATGTATGCTTGTGGATCAAACCAAAGCCACGTTGATGGCCACATGAGAGTATTATCTTTTATTGCAAATCCAAAAATGTGAAGTCACATGAGAGTAGTATCATTTAATTGTTAGGGCGCGTGATCCCTCACTAAGGAAACTCTTATGGTCTTGGTAAATCACTTTAGATTATGGACTTTAGTAATTTAATTTAAAGTATGGATTTAGCAATTTAATTAGTAAGTATTAATAATTATTAGAAAGATCAGTGTTGAGCCTAATTAATTGGGATCCAGTATTTGATATAGTTTTGGGATTCAGGATGTGACTAAATTATAAGAATCCATAATTTATATTTTAGGCCAGCAAATGAAGTCTAGAACACAAGTTTGAGTTAGAAATAAAACTTGTCAAATAAGATAATTGAGGGTACTTTCGAAAGTAAGCTCGAAAATAAATTATTAGATATTGATGCACTTTTCCTAATTAATAGGTGTTCCACCTAGAGACCGGAAATATAAGTGAGAAGCTTTGGAGCAAGCAAGCCAGGTGAGTTCCCTAAATCCTTTTTACGACGCAAAGTGATATATGTTTTAACTGATATTGGTTTTACCGAGCATGAAATGTTATGAACTGATTGCACGATTTTCACGAACGTATCTGTTCTATTAAATGGAATGTTTAGCATGAAGAAATGAAAGACATGACATACGGATACTTTAACTTGCATGTTTTCATGAACGTACTTGTATGCTATGTGGTGTCGGTCTGCACTGTGGGGTCAGAGAGAGGTTCTCGGGATCTGAGGGTCCGTTGGATATGTATGACAGGTCGGTAGGTTGGAATCTGTTTCCCTCCTATCCAGTAGAGGGGAGTCCGAGTGGGCTCCAAGGAGGGCGGGAAGGGAACCTGATGGAACCCCGATCGCGAAATGTTTATGTGATCCACACACAGTGCAGTACCTTGTATGATGATGCATTATAGTTTATTGATAAATGTTTTCCAACTGTTTTACATGTTGTTTTCGGAGGGAATTCACTAGACCTTTTGGTCTAACCCTCGCTTTTCAAAACTAAACCATTTTCAGGTAAGCGTGTAGCGAGTTCTTCTAAGTAGAACTAGAGACGGCTTGGAAGCAATGGTGCTCGTGAGGCTCCCAGTTTTGGATTGTTATGTCTAGATAGTGCTCGGCTGTGGCTTAGAGAGACTTCCGCTGTTTATGATTAATGTTAACGTTAAAGTTTCCGTTAAGCATGTTTAGCATTGATGTAAGGACAAGCTCAGTTATGTAATTTGAATGTTAATCTTATGACTTTGACCGTTAATGGAAAGTGGGACGTTACAGCTTTTGCCATCCAACTCGTCCAAGAATCAGTGGAAGACCCCAAGCTGAAACGAATTCCCATTCAAGTCCAACGTCAACTTTGGGAAGATGCACGAAAGATTGTCGAGAAGAAGACAAGTGTATCTCAGACCACCCTGAAATGGTGTCAAGAGAAGGTACACTTCAGATATCGACCTGCGAGGATCAACAAGGTACATATCACTGGAAGAACAACCATCGGAGTACCAATTGTTGATATCTAATTATTCAGAGAAAATGGCCAAACTGAAACCTTCGACGCTGAAGCTGTCACAAGGTATGGTCTCGCTGAATGGTTGGAGATGAGAATAGCCATCCAGCACTCACGTTCAAAATACAAGGATCATTTCGAAACACTGATAAATCGACAGATCGATTTGGTCTCATCTGCTGTGGATATTCCCATTCCTCCTGCTCCTGCACTGAAAAGAAAAAGGGCCTCTGCAAAGAAGAAGCTACAAGAATCAGATTCAGGTCCTCCTATACGAAATGAAACTGGAATCGGTTTCTCTCGCTCTGAAGTGCTTGGTCCTGACCCTGATCTTTCTGCCCTAGACATATCTCTGCCACACTGTGAACGTTTCATCCCTGGTAAGGTCATAAGTAATCCTTACGGTATATTCTTTCATGACTGCTTGGGACGAGAATGTTTTCAACGCATCGCTGAGCTACCAATCACTCCAATCGAACAGCTCAGAGATCTCATATACTGGTGTGAATTCAGAGATAACCTCCTTGGACACTTCATGAAGCCGTTGATCTTCAAGGAAGCCCAAGAAAGGAGAAATCAGGGAGAAAAAGTCCATGACTGGATGATTCCTACAGCCCAGACCCTTGATGAACTTCTCATTAAGGAAGAACCTCTATAAGCTGATAGGATCGCCTCTTTCTTCTATTTTATCAGTTATTCTTTTGTACTTGTAATTTATTTCGCTTGTACTTATGATTTTTCTACTTCCCTTTGTAATATGATACGAAGTTTAAAGAAAGATTTCAGCGAAAGTACTTTACTCCATCAGTACAGAAAAGATCCTAGAAAAACAGTAAAAGGGATAAATATGTTATGAGTTCTTTTTATCCTCATGTTTTTCAAACTTAGCAATTTTCTCTGTTGCTATGTCAATATCAAATAGGGGGAGATTGTTGATCCAAACCCTCACTGATTTGATAATGACCCTCTCCATTCTACTTAGTGAAAATTGTAAGTAAACAATGTATAAGAGTTTCACTATCGCTGATAATTACTAAGACTGTATTCAGTACCGCTGATAGGAACTCTCGCTCTTTAGAATAGACATTCAGCGAACCCTGTTCATTCAGCAAAGCTCTGAGCCTGTTCAGTCTTGTTGATGATCGCTGATGTTCATACATTGTTCAGCATAACTGTTCACCATCCATATGTTCTTAGAAACATTAGCTCTGAGCCTGTTCAGACCTATTTGGTGATCGCTGACAATCATAGTTGTTTACTTATGATCCCTGAAGACAAGTTTCACGTTAACATAGGTTCTACGCTGAAGTCGAAGATCAAGCTCAAGAACCAGCGACAAGTCTCCTAATGAACTGATGCGGATCAGCGAAGACTCAGATTTGTCCACCCAACGTGAAGTATCAAGTACAATACTTCAGCTATCGCTGAACTTTGTCATTCGCTGATATAGAATGATAAAGCCCTGAATCAACGAAAGCTGATCATGAAGTCCTCCGTACAAAGTACTTTTGTCTTAACCACCCTTGCAAGACTCCGTATGAAATGTCAGAAAAGAACATCCTTATTATCTGAAATCGTACAACCACTCTGATACTACACTGTTCAACATGCGGCTACTAAGGTTGTCTACAAAAGTCAGATCTAACATGTAACACCCTAAAAATAGGGTAAATTTAAACCTTAAATTATAACAAGATTTAGTCATAAACCTCTTTAAAACTTTATACATAAACAGAGAATCATTATGAGGTCAACTACACACACGAAATTCTTCAAATAACTTATTAATCTAATCATATCACTATAATCAGATTAACTAAGTTATCTAAGCAATCTCTTACAACCTCAGTATCAAATCTTCTCCGCTAATCCAAATGCTCTCGTCCCACATCCCATTACCTTCCCGAGCTAGAACCTGGTAAGAAAACATTATTTGAAACGATTAGGCTAATGCCTAGTGAGAACATTCGGTTTCAAAATAATATTTATAAAACATTGTAAACAAGGCATAACAAACCTGTTTTACCTTTTTTTCTTACCACATGCGTAACCATCCTTTGTTAACAAATTAAGCCCGATTCCATTACTATGACTTAACCCTAAGTCAGTCATTTCTCATAATCCAGAGCCACACTACAAATCTTTACAGATTCTAGATTAATGCTCTTAACCAAGAAATCGCAATATACACATGCCCATTTCTTAAAAAGGAAGGAGATTACAATCACTCTTGTCAATCCCTTGTTCTTCCTTAGAAATCAGGAATTCCGAATAAATCTACGTCTATTCCAAGATTTCCCAAACACTAGGCCTATGGATCCATATTACCTAAACATACATGTATTTACTCATATATAAATTCCTCATAGCAACCGTATAAGCGAATTATATTTATACCTCACAGATTTCTCATAGCAACCGTATAAGCAAATCTTCTTTACCTAGATTTCGCATAGCAACCGTATGAGCAAATCTCCTTTACCTAGATTTCTCATAGCAACCGTATGAGCAAATCACATTCACCTCACATAGATTCCTTATAGCAATCGTATAAGCGAATCTCCTTTATAAATCCTTTATATCATTTATTATAAGCAAAATCGCATTTAATATGTCAATCCCTTATAATAGAAATCTAACCATCCATATTATCACTTACGATCTTTGATATAAATATTGTTGTCACTCACTTGTCCATTAAATACAATGATTACAACTCGTACATATTCTTGTCGTAAGTCATTTTCCAATATCATTAATGATTTTAAACACAACCATCAATTTGAAATAATAGACTTTATTTTATAAAATCTTTATAAAAATTCTTCTTCCAAAATCCACCCAAAATAATTCATTTATAAAAATACACCTTACCATAATTTAAAACTTTATAAAAATGGTAAGGTAAAAATGAACTCACCTGTTATTAGATGCGACACTCTTTCTTTGATTCCCTCACTAACTCCCCAAAGATCTGAAATACCATATATATAATATACTAGTATAAATCCACTGCACATGATTCTCTAACGACTAGAAATCCTTAATATCTAAAATTCTCGTCTCTTATCGCAACCCCCTATTGCGATATCTCCTCATGTCGCAACCACTGTTGAGACATGGCACGAAGTCGCAACCAACTGTTGAGACTTGGTCACGAAGTCGCAACCAACTGTTGAGACTTGGTCACGAAGTCGCAACCAAATGTTTAGACTTGGTCACGAAGTCGCAACCAACTGTTGAGACTTGGTCACGAAGTCGCAACCAACTATGTTCATACATGTCTCAACTAACTGAAAACGTAAAAACCCAGAAATTATCAGTTTTAGACCATGTTTGTTTCTATAAACATGCAAATATGTTTAACACTACTTATAGAACATATCTATCCACCCAGATTTATCATAACATCCATAAATCATCAAAACCCAATTTAACCTCATAAAAGCTTATGAACACAAAATTCATACTTTCAAACTATGCATGATACTGTAAATTTGCAGATGTGTTTAGGATTACTAACATAACAAGATTATCAGTTCAGATTATCATAATCTTCAAAATCATCTAAAAATCCTCGAAACCCATTTCTAAACCAAATAGAAACTTTATCTATATAAATAGAGAACTTTTAGCTATACACTAAGAGGATAGATGGGATGAATACCTTTGATTCTTCAGATAAAAATCCAAATTTCCAGTTAACAGAACTATTTCTTTCTTCTTCTTTTCCTTCTTTCGTTTCCACCTCTTTTCTCTTTCTCTCTGATTTCTTTTCGTGAACCAGTAACCACACACACAAGTTTTGGACAACAAGAGACATAATAAACATATGTCTCTCTTAGGTGTCCTTCTTTTCTCACAACAACTGAGGTGATGACACCTCACACCCAAAATAACCAAATAACCCTACAGTTTTCCATACTTATCAAGTTTTACCCCTAAACATATAGATTAAAATAAGGTTTACCCCTTAACTTATTATCTCCTTAAAACAAGATAACGTAACTTAATCGGGGATAAACTCCAAAATTAATTTATCACATAATAAGTCGCATCTTGTTAAATAATTATTTCTCAAATTATTTAATAAACCCAAACATCATCCATTTATTTTTTTATAAAAATCGAGATGTTACAATACTCCCCAACTTGAAAATGATTTCGTCCTCGAAATCTAAGCTAGGTAAACAAGTGAAGAAAAAGTGATGTTTCCATTGTACCTTTAACATAACTACTTCCTTACCATTATGTAACCTTTTAATTGACTTATCAAAATTTCTTCTGGTTTCTCCACACAACAACTATTTTCATCCACTCTTACTTTAATAAAAGAAATCACATTATACCAACATGAAATATTTTGTACATCTCTTTACTTCAAGTTTTACATACTTAATTAAAATTAAAAGTCCAGAGAGAACAAGGATTCATCTTTTCATATTTTCATATTTTCTGAACCTTACCTCTTTCATCATTACTCGGTCCCCAACTTGGATTTGCAAGCCTCCTTAGAGTAAGTGTTTATCATTAAATCTTTATCCGACTATTGCTTGGTCTACCATACCGTCATCAACCATATCTCAATCTCCAGGTCTCAAAATAACATTAACGTATACTGCTTAAAAATCTATACTCACTTAAATTGAGAATACTCACCACTTTTTGAATACTTCGATAATTACGGCAAACCATCATTACATCCATGACTCACACGTTTATTCAGTATAAAGTACTACTACTTCCTCACAACACTATCGCATTATGCGACCACATTGCAACCAAACACTAAAATGTTGTATATCAAAGGTGATAATTCCATTGAACCTGTAGTATAACTACATTCTTAGGTCCGACTTGTCTATCATTACTTCCCACATTAGCATGGAGTACTACCCTCCAATCATTACTTGTCTCATTCTCCCAACTTTTCCACATACCGATAACATTTTCTCATTACTATACATAACCAAATAGTTGTACCAAAATTCTAACTTAAGGCATTCAACTAAGTTATCTTGAAACGACATACCGTCCAAAGTTACTACACATTCTTTAATCTGCAACTAATACTTTCTCGGACAATTCCTTCACACATAAGAAGCAACTCTCATTCCTTAAGGATTTTGCATCTATTTCACCACAATTTGACTAACATACTTCTCATCTTTATTAAACTTCTTATGATTCAAAATCATAAACTTATTTAGCGACTCATACAACCAAAAAAATCACTTTGGATAAACACCCACTACCGTTTCCGACATTCTATTCCGATAATAGCCAAATCACTACACCATTTACAAACCACATGTTCCAACAACTTCATTGAAAATTACCTACTAGTTGACACATTCATTTTGGCAATTGATGCCACTACTCGTTCATACATTCTCTACCCATATCATCACATAGCAGACCATGTCTCTCATGGTCATTTATACACAATTCAAACATACTTTTATGTTCTCACGCACAATTAATTGAGTCTATTTCACTATTATATTCCTCCCCAACTTTAGTTGAACCACAACTCCCGGTTTCTAATTAATTTAATCTTACTCGTTTCTTGCTAGCTCTTTGTGATTCCAAACCATTACATAGACAGGGCACAATTCCTCCCAAATCGACATAATCTATACACTCCCTTCGTTTATACCTAACACTTCATCCTTTATAAACCATCCACACCATAAGTAAAACATTTATCTAAAACAACAGTCCTTCACTTTCCTAGCACCCCTACACGGTGGTCCTTTAACTTTTAATCTTCTGATTCCAAACTTAACATTCATACATGACCTCAGAAGTAACCAATGTATTCATATTATGTAAATTATAATACAATTCATTTAATTCCAACCCCAAGCCCGTGTTGAGCTTATTGAACCGGTCGAATGCCCTCAAGACTCAACCGAGTCCAAAACTGAACCATCGGCTCAAAGGATCTAATGATCATTTATCAACATCAAACTCATGCAATTAAAATACATCTAACTCACATCATGCAACACACGCTCCTAGGCGTAATAATCTCACAACCCCTTCCTTGCTACCTTCCCAATGAAGTCAAATTATATGTGTATCTATATGTACACGTATATGCAACTCTCTTATACTTAATAATGTATATAAATCACTAAGGTTCATTAGTCTCCAATGGAACTAAGAATACATGATCATCAAACGATCATCACACATAAGACCAATACTTAAACGACACTTATTTAAATAAATGCAATTAAGCACATAACACATCATAATTGTTGCACAACCACAATAAACTCTAAAAGCGTATTTTAACCACATAGCTTTTACTTATGTAGCAAATTAACCAAAACTTCTTTCACTCGTGATTTATTCGTCAATCACTCAAAGTTCCCAATTGCGGGTGCTCCCCGAGATATCTATATTATCTGCTGTGCGCGTACCCTCTGCATAACAGCATACCGGTACAGCTCACGGTTTTGCTCCTGCCCACACAGGTATACGTGGGACGCACCCAGACCGCACTCTGTGACATGCAAAAGACCTCATACAACTTAAGCAACTGCCGGCTTCAACGACAATAGCCGGTTTGTCGATACTTCCTTTCTGACTCACCACACTACTCATAGCGAGTTGCTAAATCTGTCACATTAATGACTATTAGTCCTTCGTCCAGACACAACCGTCCCTCAACAACTGTATTTCTAATTTCCAAACAAGAGTACAGACCTTCTTACAACCGACACTAAAGTCCACTTTCGACTCTCCCACTGTTCACCTATCCTTTTAAATACAGATACCATAACTACAAACTTTCTCCCATGATTTACCCAACACCTCTATATTCTTGGAGTTCTTTCTTAGCTTATAATGTAATACTCTTCGACCTAGTGAGTTCATAGCCTTCATGCATGACAACTCGATAAATAATTCATTTCGTACACTTCCTTATTTTAAGGAACAACACTTGGAATAACTTGGGCACACATGACCCCAACATTCTCATAACTCCAATGTACTGCACAACGATTTCGAGAATTGTTTGCATACAAATTTCCATGAAACTTATTCTTTCTCAACCAAAACGATGTTGTTATGACAGTAATATATTAAATGAAAAATCTTTTCATACAACAAATGTTTTGAAACAATTTACCAACACGAAGTAAGTTAGTCGATTCTCATACTTATTTACATGATACCAACAAGTCAATACTCTTGTTGGTTATAAAAGTTTTACTGACCAACGTTTTTCTTTAAATACACACTTGCACATGCTGACTCAATCCGTGGCTAAAATTGCTATTTATGCATTTGTTTTGAAACCAATAAAACTCATGTAGCACACTCACTAGGACACCATGTATAAAACTCTATTCGCAAATGAAGGCTACTCACTCAAACCAGGTAAATCATTTTACTCACGTCATTTGTCATTGACACTCTACTTCCGACTAGTGGTCGCCCTCTCGACCTTGCAGCACTTGCTATACATGCGTTCCACGACCCACTTACTCAACCATTTCATACTATTTCCGTCTTGGTCAATCATTTTACATTCTATCTCCACACATTTCAATCCACCTATTAAAGGTTTCCTCGGCGGACTTTCATAAGTCCCACCAATTCTAGGTTGTCCTTCCAACCTCCAATCATTTACTTATCCATTCTCCAAAGAATTGAAGGACCTTGGTGGCATATCCACCATCGTTCTGCTATAACACAAAGGGATAACCATAAGAAATGGTTATACGAATATAGACATACTAAACGTACTTTACCGATCATTAGTCACTGTAACAATTTAGAAACAAGCACGCTTACGTAACAATATATTCACAATAACAGTAGCTAGTTGGAATTGTGAACATATTATATATGAGAATCCTCATTACCATTGTCACAGTATTAATTTCACGTATTTCCGTCGACTCTAAGACTGTCCCGTCTTAGTACCTCTACCCAAATCTCACAAATCATAACTTAATTCATCACAGCTTAAGTCTAAGTACCTCCTCAGCATACTTAGTTCACTTAAACTAATGCTCTGATACCATATTGTAACACCCTAAAAACAGGGTAAATTTAAACCTTAAATTATAACAAGATTTAGTCATAAACCTCTTTAAAACTTTATACATAAGCAGAGAATCATTATGAGGTCAACTACACACACAAAATTCTTCAAATAACTTATTAATCTAATCATATCACTATAATCAGATTAACTAAGTTATTTAAGCAATCTCTTACAACCTCAGTATCAAATCTTCTCCGCTAATCCAAATGCTCTCGTCCCACATCCCATTACCTTCCCGAGCTAGAACCTGGTAAGAAAACATTATTTGAAACGATTAGGCTAATGCCTAGTGAGAACATTCGGTTTCAAAATAATATTTATAAAACATTGTAAACAAGGCATAACAAACCTGTTTTACCCTTTTTCTTACCACATGCGTAACCATCCTTTGTTAACAAATTAAGCCCGGTTTCATTACTATGACTTGACCCTAAGTCAGTCATTTCTCATAATCCAGAGCCACACTACAAATCTTTACAGATTCTAGATTAATGCTCTTAACCAAGAAATCGCAATATACACATGCCCATTTCTTAAAAAGGAAGGAGATTACAATCACTCTTGTCAATCCCTTGTTCTTCCTTAGAAATCAGGAATTCCGAATAAATCTACGTCTATTCCAAGATTTCCCAAACACTAGGCCTATGGATCCATATTACATAAACATACAGGTATTTACTCAAATATAAATTCCTCATAGCAACCGTATAAGCGAATTATATTTATACCTCACAGATTTCTCATAGCAAACGTATAAGCAAATCTTCTTTACCTAGATTTCGCATAGCAACCGTATGAGCAAATCTCCTTTACCTAGATTTCTCATAGCAACCGTATGAGCAAATCACATTCACCTCACATAGATTCCTTATAGCAATCGTATAAGCGAATCTCCTTTATAAATCCTTTATATCATTTATTATAAGCAAAATCGCATTTAATATGTCAATCCCTTATAATAGAAATCTAACCATCCATATTATCACTTACGATCTTTGATATAAATATTGTTGTCATTCACTTGTCCATTAAATACAATGATTACAACTCGTACATATTCTTGTCGTAAGTCATTTTTCAATATCATTAATGATTTTAAACACAACCATCAATTTGAAATAATAGACTTTATTTTATAAAATCTTTATAAAAATTCTTCTTCCAAAATCCACCCAAAATAATTCATTTATAAAAATACACCTTACCATAATTTAAAACTTTATAAAAAGGGTAAGGTAAGAATGAACTCACCTGTTATTAGATGCGACACTCTTTCTTTGATTCCGTCACTAACTCCCCAAAGATCTGAAATACCATATACATAATATACTAGTATAAATCCACTACACATGATTCTCTAACGACTAGAAATCCTTAACATCTAAAATTCTCGTCTCTTATCGCAACCCCCTATTGCGATATCTCCTCATGTCGCAACCACTGTTGAGACATGGCACGAAGTCGCAACCAACTATTGAGACTTGGTCACGAAGTCGCAACCAACTGTTGAGACTTGGTCACGAAGTCGCAACCAACTGTTGAGACTTGGTCACGAAGTCGCAACCAACTGTTGAGACTTGGTCACGAAGTCGCAACCAACTGTTGAGACTTGGTCACGAAGTCGCAACCAACTATGTTCATACATGTCTCAACTAACTGAAAACGTAAAAACCCAGAAATTATCAGTTTTAGACCATGTTTGTTTCTATAAACATGCAGATATGTTTAACACTACTTATAGAACATATCTATCCACCCAGATTTATCATAACATCCATAAATCATCAAAACCCAATTTAACCTCATAAAAGCTTATGAACACAAAATTCATACTTTCAAACTATGCATGATACTGTAAATTTGCAGATGTGTTTAGGATTACTAACATAACAAGATTATCAGTTCAGATTATCATAATCTTTAAAATCATCTAAAAATCCTCAAAACCCATTTCTAAACCAAATAGAAACTTTATCTATATAAATAGAGAACTTTTAGCTATACACTAAGAGGATAGATGGGATGAATACCTTTGATTCTTCAAATAAAAATCCAAATTTCCAGTTAACAGAACTATTTCTTTCTTCTTCTTTTCCTTCTTTCGTTTCCACCTCTTTTCTCTTTCTCTCTGATTTCTTTTCGTGAACCAGTAACCACACACACAAGTTTTGGACAACAAGAGACATAATAAACATATGTATCTCTTAGGTGTCCTTCTTTTCTCACAACAACTGAGGTGATGACACCTCACACCCAAAATAACCAAATAACCCTACAGTTTTCCATACTTATCAAGTTTTACCCCTAAACATATAGATTAAAATAAGGTTTACCCCTTAACTTATTATCTCCTTAAAACAAGATAACGTAACTTAATCGGGGATAAACTCCAAAATTAATTTATCACATAATAAGTCGCATCTTATTAAATAATTATTTCTCAAATTATTTAATAAACCCAAACATCATCCATTTTTTTTATAAAAATCGAGATGTTACATAACAACCAATGAGCTGCGGCCACGTGTAAAGTATAAACTGCCATGAATTAAATGCATGCAGTATATAAGAAGGACTCCAGCTTCATTTTTGAAGCACTTGCTAACTCTGGTCAAGTCATCTTCTTATCTTGAGATAGGTTATTATTAGTAATTTTCTTCTCTTTCTTAGTGCAAGAAAACTTAGTGTTCCAACTTGTTTAGATTAGGATTCATTCCTTATCTTGTTCCGCAACAAGCTGTAAACTGTTAATGATTTATCAATAAACAATTTAGAAAGTAAAATATGTGTATTTGTATTCAACCCCCCTTCTACAAACTTGTATAACCCTCTCAGGACCAACAGAACCTTTGTGATTCATATATGAATTTTTTTAACTAATTCATATATGAACCTTTGTGTTCATATATGAACCTTTGTGATTCATATATGAATTTTTTTTAACTACTTCTCATATGAACAAATTAACTGATTCATATATGAATCACAAAGGTTCATATACGAATCACAAAGGTTCATATATGAATTAGTTAAAAAGAGTTTATATGTGAATTACAAAGGTTCATATATGAACACAAAGATTCATATATGAATCACACTGATTCAAATATGAACTCGTCCCGTGTATTTTTTTACGAAACTACCCCTCTATCTTGTGCAGACCACACGAGGAATTATCCGCTGCTTCTCGGTCAAAGCCACCGATCTTGACCGAATAAATGGCCAAGATCACTTCTCTATTTCTCAAAAACTTTGCACTTCTCATTTGAACCTCTCCCTATATATATATATACATATATATATATATATATATATATAATTTTTGAGAAATAGAGAAGTGATCTTGGTCATTTATTCGGTCAAGATCGGCGGCTTTGACCGAGAAGCAACGGATAATTCCTCGCGTGGTCTGTGCGTGGTCTGCACAAGATAGAGGGGTAGTTTCGTAAAAAAATACGCGAGACGAGTTCATATATGAATCTGTGTGATTCATATATGAACTTTTGTGTTCATGTATGAACCTTTGTAATTCACATATAAACTTTTTTTTAACTAATTCATATATGAACCTTTGTGATTCATATATGAATCAGTTAATTTGTTCATATGAGAAAAAGTTAAAAAAATTTCATATATGAATCACAAAGGTTCATATATGAACACAAAGGTTCATATATGAATTAGTTAAGCAAAAATTCATATATGAATCACAAAGGTTCATATATGAACACAAAGATTCATATATGAATCAGTTAATTGGTTCAATCGATTCATATATGAACCTATAGTTAATTAGTTTCATATATGAAACACAAAGGTTCATATATGAATCACAAGATTCATATATGAATTAGTTATAAAGAGTTCATATGTGAATTACAAAGGTTCATATATGAACGTATAGTTCATATGTGAATCACACAGATTCATATATGAACTCAACCCGTGTTTTTTTTAAAGTTAAGAAATTGCTCTTCTATTTTTGGAACAGCCGCAACTTTTGACCAATTATAACCGATCTTGACCGAATAAATGGCCAAGATCACTTCTCTATTTCTCAAAAAAATTGCACTTCTCATTTGAACCTAAGGCTATATATATATATATATCGGTATATAAATAATTGAAGTTTTTTTGTTGGTTTTTATGTATTTATGTATGTTACAAATTATCACTATGTATAGGTGTATGCCATTTAGATGAATATAGTAAGCATGGTGTTTCTCAAATTTTCAATTTTTTACAGTTTTTCTCTGAATTTGATCTTAATAAAATATTCGTATAGGGTTGGGTTCCGGTGAGAAGTGGTTATCAATCGTTGGATGAGAAATAGACGACCATTATGATGAGATGCACCGAGTTAAGATGCACAGAGATGCACCGGATCAGTTCTCTTTTAAGCCGCAATTCATGGGAGGGTATTTAACTAAAGTGATTAATGGTTTAAAACTATTTCTCACACATCTACCAAAAATGACACTTTTTACATGATCCTATGCCTATTCGTATAGATAAAAGGGAAATTAATTAAAATACCCATAGTTTGACTTTGACTTGCTAAAATACCCACATTCTCGATTTTTTTGCAAAAATACCCATTTTTTCCACGGTGGGCCCCGCGATCGCGGGTCAGTGCCCACGTGTCCCCATGTTTGGCCAATATGTCCCGCAGACCCCCCCCCCCCCCCCAACTATGCCCGCAGTAACCACTGTGGCCCCTGTCCCGCGGTAGCAGTCCGCAATGGTCCCCGTGATGGGGCAAAAAATTACATTTTTGGTCGTTTTTGCACGAATTTTTGCATGTTTTTACTGTTTTTTCCACAATTATTGTACTTGGAAGACCAAATTGTGGTTGAATTTCACTGGCTTGTTTCATCAATGTTGAATCGGTGTACTTGGAAGACCAATTTGTGATTGCAATTCATGTTGGTTGTTTCATCAATGTTGAATTATTGTACTTGCAATCCATAATTCACACCCATTCCATACTTCTTTCTTGTTTTCTTTCTTCAGTATTTTGTTTTTGAGATACTACTGAGAAAAATGAGTTCATCTGTTGCAAAAGATAAGCTATTTTTCTGTTACGATGGTGAATGGGTAGAAGACAACAATGAGTGGAATTTTGTTTATAAATCTAATCATGGTGTAAAATTGCCAGTAAACTTTTCTTACCAGAAGTTTGTTGCATACGCCATGCAAAAATGTGAAATCGACCCTTCTGATGTTTGCAAGTTAGTGTTCCCGTAACTTTCGGAGTAGGTAAGTCCGAAACCGTGGAGGAGTGGACTTGGTTTCTGTCCATGTTGAGACAAGCTATCAGAGACCCGCAAGGGTTGGTGTTTATGTCCGACAGGGCTCCTTCCATAGGCGTCGCAATCCCTGCCATGTACCCAAATGCCCCTCACGCCTTATGTTGTCGACATTTGGAGATGAACGCCAAAGGCCAGGACAAACGTATTACCACCTACCACGATGTCTACTGGAAGGCATGCAAACCATATACGGCTCGGGAGTTTTACCGGTATATGAATGTTCTACAAGTTAGTGCCACGAAAGCAGCCAAAGTTATGGACGATGTTGGACCGAAGAGGTGGTCCGCGGCCCATTTTCCTACACAACGGTATGACATTCTGACCTCCAATAGTGTAGAGTCGGTGAATGCATTCTCCCGTTTTGCGCGTAGATGTCTGATTGTTACTCTTATGGAGTACTTTCGGGCCTTTCAACAAGAGTGGTACCAACTTCGACACCGAAAAGGAGTTGAGCTGCGTAATAGACTCACACAAGCGGCAGAGGAGATAGTTCTCCTCAGGGCGGGTCACGCGTCGGCATGGAGGGTAAGCAAAATCGATTATGAGAGGTACCAGGTTCGGGATAACCAACTTGACGCGATTGTCAATATGACCGACCATGTTTGTTCATGTTTCCAATGGCAAAATTATGGGTTACCGTGCGACCATGCCATCGCTGCGGCAAGACATATGGGTCATAGAGATTGCAGCGACTTGGCTGTAACTTTCTTCACGTTCGAAACTTACCGGGCAACATACGTAGAGGTAATAAATCCATCTGGACCCCCTGAAGCATGGGTGTCTCCACCCGACCCCCTTCCACCATGCTATCCACCGTTAAACAATAAGAACAGAGTCGGGAGACCAAGAAAGAACGATCGACGTCCATCACATGGTGAAGGTCCGATACAACGAAAATGTACCCGGTGCCAATGCGTAGGACATACTCGTGGAGAGTGTCCAAGTCCCGCCCCTTCAACCGTGCCAAGGAGTAGACGTTCAGTCAGTCAACTAAGTAACACGCAGGGCCCGTCGGAGCTTGAGCCACATGGAACTATATCATATGATAGCGTTGATCTGAACATTGATTTCCCTTGATTGGGACGATAAATATTGTATGTTTAGTGTTCTTATTTTGATATATAACATGATTTTATCTACTTTATCGGCCCGTGTAATTTATCAAACATAACTTATGTACGTTGTAATTTAGTAAAATAAGGGACCGAAGTTGTAATTTAACAAACAAAAGAGACCTAAGTTGTGTTAGAGCAAAGACAGGGACCAAAAATAGCCAACATGCAGTAAAAACTAGAGGAACCAAAAAATATAATTTTTTTGCCCAAAACTAAAGGGACCAAATTTGTAAAAAGTGTGACAAAAGCAGTAAAAACATGCAAACAACACTTTAAAAATCTCAACTACATAAAATGATAACCTAAAAACTAGAGGGACCAAAAATATAAATTTTTACCCTAAACTAGAGGGGCCAAATGTGTAACATTCAGCCAGCCGCGGGGCCATCGCGGGCTCATCCGCGGGCCACGTGGGCATGCGCCCGCGATCGCGGATCCTCTGCGGAAAAAATGAGTATTTTTGCAAAACTGCCGAGAATGTGGGTATTTTAGCAAGTCAAAGTCAAACTTTGGGTATTTTAATTAATTTCTCTAAATAAAAAGCTAAAGAAAATTTGAATTCTTTTAATCCATGGAGATTGTATAAATATATAGGATTAGTTACTTATAGTATCTCCAATAACTATGTTAAAATGGAGATAAAAAAGAGATTTTAATAATATTTTTGCTCCAACTATGTTAAATTAGAGAAAAAATGAGAGAGAATCTGTAACTCTGTGTTCTCTAATTCGAAGAGAAGAGAAATGGAGGGAAAAAAAGAAAGGAAGAAAATGAAATAATTTTTCATGTTCTTGAACATGAGAGAAATTAAAATTTTTATTTTTACTAATAGTCTAATATACCCTTAAAAATATATATTTTACAATGAAAGATTGATAGTTTTGTAATTTTAATAATTTAGTGAATTTTAAATGATTTTAATTTCTGCCATGTACCCAAACGCCCCTCACGCCTTATGTTGACGACATTTGGAGATGAACGCCAAAGGCCAGGACAAACGTATTACCACCTACCACGATGTCTACTGGAAGGCATGCAAACAATATACGGCTCGGGAGTTTTACCGGTACATGACTGTTCTACGAGTTAGTGCCACGAAAGCAACCAAAGTTATGGACGATGTTGGACCGGAGAGGTGGTCCGCGGCCCATATTCCTACACAACGGTATGACATTCTGACCTCCAATAGTGTAGAGTCGGTGAATGCACTCTCCCGTTTTGCGCGTAGATGTATGATTGTTACTCTTATGGAGTACTTTCGGGCCTTTCAACAAGAGTGGTACCAACTTCGACACCGAAAAGGAGTTGAGCTGCGTAATAGACTCACACAAGCGGCGGAGGAGATAGTTCTCCTCAGGGCGGGTCACGCGTCGGCATGGAGGGTAAGCAAAATCGATTATGAGAGGTACCAGGTTCGGGATAACCAACTTGACGTGATTGTCAATATGACCGACCATGTTTGTTCATGTTTCCAATGGCAAAATTATGGGTTACCGTGCGACCATGCCATCGCTGCGGCAAGACATATGGGTCATAGAGATTGCAGCGACTTGGCTGTAACTTTCTTCACGTTCGAAACTTACCGGGCAACATACGTAGAGGTAATAAATCCATCTGGACCCCCTGAAGCATGGGTGTCTCCACCCGACCCCCTTCCACCATGCTATCCACCGTTAAACAATAAGAACAGAGTCGGGAGACCAAGAAAGAACGATCGACGTCCATCACGTGGTGAAGGTCCGATACAACGAAAATGTACCCGGTGCCAATGCGTAGGACATACTCGTGGAGAGTGTCCAAGTCCCGCCCCTTCAACTGTGCCAATGAGTAGACGTTCAGTCAGTCAACTAAGTAACACGCAGGGCCCATCGGAGCTTGAGCCACATGGAACTATATCATATGATAGCGTTGATCTGAACATTGATTTCCCTTGATTGGGACGATAAATATTGTATGTTTAGTGTTCTTGTTTTGATATATAACATGATTTTATCTACTTTATCGGCCCGTGTAATTTATCAAACATAACTTATGTACGTTGTAATTTAGTAAAATAAGGGACCGAAGTTGTAATTTAACAAACAAAAGAGACCTAAGTTGTGTTACAGCAAAGACAGGGACCAAAAATAGCCAACATGCAGTAAAAACTAGAGGAACCAAAAAATATAATTTTTTTGCCCAAAACTAGAGGGACCAAATTTGTAAAAAGTGTGACAAAAACAGTAAAAACATGCAAACAACACTTTAAAAATCTCAATTACATAAAATGATAACCTAAAAACTAGAGGGACCAAAAATATAATTTTTTACCCTAAACTAGAGGGGCCAAATGTGTAACATTCAGACAGCCGCGGGCTCATCCGCGAGCCACGTGGGCATGCGCCCGCGATCGCGGATCCTCTGCGGAAAAAAATGAGTATTTTTGCAAAACTGCCGAGAATATGGGTATTTTAGCAAGTCAAAGTCAAACTTTGGGTATTTTAATTAATTTCCCTAAATAAAAAGCTAAAGAAAATTTGAATTCTTTTAATCCATGGAGATTGTATAAATATATAGGATTAGTTACTTATAGTATCTCCAATAACTATGTTAAAATGGAGATAAAAAAGAGATTTTAATAATATTTTTGCTCCAACTATGTTAAATTAGAGAAAAAATGAGAGAGAATCTGTAACTCTGTGTTCTCTAATTCGAAGAGAAGAGAAATGGAGGGAAAAAAAGAAAGGAAGAAAATGAAATAATTTTTCATGTTCTTGAACATGCGAGAAATTAAAATTTTTATTTTTACTAATAGTCTAATATACCCTTAAAAATATATATTTTACAATGAAAGATTGATAGTTTTGTAATTTTAATAATTTAGTGAATTTTAAATGATTTTAATTTCTGCCATGTACCCAAACGCCCCTCACGCCTTATGTTGTCGACATTTGGAGATGAACGCCAAAGGCCAGGACAAACGTATTACCACCTACCACGATGTCTACTGGAAGGCATGCAAACAATATACGGCTCGGTAAAACTACATGACTGTTCTACGAGTTAGTGCCACGAAAGCAGCCAAAGTTATGGACGATGTTGGACCGGAGAGGTGGTCCGCGGCCCATTTTCCTACACAACGGTATGGCATTCTGACCTCCAATAGTGTAGAGTCGGTGAATGCACTCTCCCGTTTTGCGCGTAGATGTCTGATTGTTACTCTTATGGAGTACTTTCGGGCCTTTCAACAAGAGTGGTACCAACTTCGACACCGAAAAGGAGCTGAGCTGCGTAATAGACTCACACAAGCGGCGGAGGAGATAGTTCTCCTCAGGGCGGGTCACGCGTCGGCATGGAGGGTAAGCAAAATCGGTTATGAGAGGTACCAGGTTTGGGATAACCAACTTGACGCGATTTTCAATATGACCGACCATGTTTGTTCATGTTTCCAATGGCAAAATTATGGGTTACTGTGCGACCATGTCATCGCTGCGGCAAGACATATGGGTCATAGAGATTGCAGCGACTTGGCTGTAACTTTCTTCACGTTCGAAACTTACCGGGCAACATACGTAGAGGTAATAAATCCATCTGGACCCCCTGAAGCATGGGTGTCTCCACCCGACCCCCTTCCACCATGCTATCCACCGTTAAACAATAAGAACAGAGTCGGGAGACCAAGAAAGAACGATCGACGTCCATCACGTGGTGAAGGTCCGATACAACGAAAATGTACCCGGTGCCAATGCGTAGGACATACTCGTGGAGAGTGTCCAAGTCCCGCCCCTTCAACCGTGCCAAGGAGTAGACGTTCAGTCAGTCAACTAAGTAACACGCAGGGCCCGTCGGAGCTTGAGCCACATGGAACTATATCATATGATAGCGTTGATCTGAACATTGATTTCCCTTGATTGGGACGATAAATATTGTATGTTTAGTGTTTTTGTTTTGATATATAACATGATTTTATCTACTTTATCGGCCCGTGTAATTTATCAAACATAACTTATGTACGTTGTAATTTAGTAAAATAAGGGACCGAAGTTGTAATTTAACAAACAAAAGAGACCTAAGTTGTGTTAGAGCAAAGACAGGGACCAAAAATAGACAACATGCAGTAAAAACTAGAGGAACCAAAAAATATAATTTTTTGCCCAAAACTAGAGGGACCAAATTTGTAAAAAGTGTGACAAAAACAGTAAAAACATGCAAACAACACTTTAAAAATCTCAACTACATAAAATGATAACCTAAAAACTAGAGGGACCAAAAATATAATTTTTTACCCTAAACTAGAGGGGCCAAATGTGTAACATTCAGCCAGCCGCTGGGCCATCGCGGGCTCATCCGCGGGCCACGTGGGCATGCCTCCGCGATCACGGATCCTCTGCGGAAAAAATGAGTATTTTTGCAAAACTGCCGAGAATGTGTGTATTTTAGCAAGTCAAAGTCAAACTTTGGGTATTTTAATTAATTTCTCTAAATAAAAAGCTAAAGAAAATTTGAATTCTTTTAATCCATGGAGATTGTATAAATATATAGGATTAGTTACTTATAGTATCTCCAATAACTATGTTAAAATGGAGATAAAAAAGAGATTTTAATAATATTTTTGCTCCAACTATGTTAAATTAGAGAAAAAATGAGAGAGAATCTGTAACTTTGTGTTCTCTAATTCGAAGAGAAGAGAAATGGAGGGAAAAAAAGAAAGGAAGAAAATGAAATAATTTTTCATGTTCTTGAACATGAGAGAAATTAAAATTTTTATTTTTACTAATAGTCTAATATACCCTTAAAAATATATATTTTACAATGAAAGATTGATAGTTTTGTAATTTTAATAATTTAGTGAATTTTAAATGATTTTAATTTCTTTTATTTCCTTTAATCTCCTTCTTTTTCCTCCCACGTTTGAGAGGAAATTTTTGGAAAGAAATTTATCATTAGTTTTCTTTCGCTTACTTTCCTCCCATTTCTCTTCCTTTTCTTTATTTGGTAAAAGGAGTTTTGAGAACAAAACGTAAAACTATAAGAAAGGTAAATTATATTATAATTGTTTTCACCCATAATTTTTTTTCAAATTAAATATGAAGGAGAAGGAAACAATACTTTGTTATATGTATTGAATACTATATTAACATAGTTAATACTCCCTCCGTCCCAAAATAAGTGTCCACATTTGACTTGGCACATAGTTTTAGACATACATAATTATTACATCTTTTTGTTACCAAATGACATCTTTACCCTTATTTAATCTCTCTCTCTCTCTTCACAACTCTTATATATTTTTGCATTAACTAAGGATAAATATGGGAATTTAGTTATCTACTTTTTGAAAGTGGACACTTATTTTGGGACAAATATAAATAGAAATGTGGACACTTATTTTGGGACGGAGGAAGTATTATGATTGCTAAAATAGAGCAACTGATGGAGATCGATGTAATTTTTAGAGATTTTGATGTTTCATAATCTATTTTACTCATGTTCTATTTTATTCTATATTGCTCTCTTGATTTTATTTTTATGGATTTGTGTGGTTTGAAGAGAACAAATAGTCATTTATTGAAAATTAGTTTTATGGAGTAAAATGTCATATTAGTATATCTCAATACTTATTATGTATTTAAACATATTTATCGATTGGTTTCATGAAGTTCAAACATAACATTTTACTTATGCATTAATAAGTTTAAAAACTTGAGTTTTGAAATATTTTAGGAACATGAGATAAGTGTTTTATAATACATCAATATATTAGTATGAATATACTTGTCATCAAAATTTTGAAAACTGTAACACCCTCAAATTTGGAAAAACAACTAAATAAAAACTTCGATTTAATAGATAAAAGGAGATGAAATTCTTACTGCGAATCATCCTTGAAATCACCTCAAAATTTAAAACGTCACAACTCCAACATTATCCATAATCTAAGTCATACAATAATACCAAATAAAGTCGGGTATTACTTAACACAATGACAAGCTGCTACTCCCAAAATAAATGCGGAAGACTTAACTAAGCACTTCACTCCTCGAGCACACCACTAGCACTCATCTCTTCACAATGTCACTAGAGTTAATCTCAACTTGAACCTGTTGCACATGTTGTAACACCCTCAAAATTGGAAAGAGCAACTAACTAAAGTTTTCAATAATACAACCAAAAAGAAATACTAGAAATATCTCAAATTAAGTTCTATATAAACCTCAAACAATTCATTACCTAAGTCTTATTAAAAAGACTAAATCCATAACGTGTGTTACTTAACCTAAGTACAAGTTGCTAATCCCCAAAATAAATGTGGAAGACTTCACTAAGCGAATCACTTCTCGAGCACCCTACTAGCACTCATCTCTTCACAGTGTCGCTAGAACTATTTCCAACCTGAACCTGTTGCACATGCCGACAAATAAAAAGGGTTAGGCTTAACGCCTAGTGAGTTCAAGAGTTTTCACCATGATTATATAAGATTGAAGAAAGAAATAGTACAACTTTAACCATGATTTCCAAAATGTTTTACTTTAGATATGAAAACGACCTGATTTCCAATAACATGCATTTTAGGTGATGGAGACACCAAAATAAACGATTTCCCAACGTAAGGTAAATTCGACCCAAAATTCACTCAAAACGAGGATAGAAATGAATTTCCTAATTTATAAAACGTGCATAAAACGTTGCGTCCCAAAACATCCTAGACACGGATGGGGAATAATACTCAAACCATAAATCATGAATAAAAATCCATATATATAAAATGTCACCGAAAACATGGATAATAAAATTCAATACCCAAGCCAATACCTTTCGATGACGGGGGAGACCCGTATCAATCAAGGTGACGATAACACGTGAGTGGGGTCACCTATGATGTTATTGGATTACACCTCAAGTCCCGGTTTTAGTTCCCATGCCATAAAGACATCACAACCTCAAACCATATACATGCCTTTATTGCCTACTCCGTCGAGTTACACCTCAAGAACTTATGGGACCATATTGCCTATCCAATCTAGACGAGTTACACCTCAAGAACTTCAATGCCCCCTATTGCCTACTAGCTAGTGGCCCCGAACGACCTACCGCATATAACCATGCGTTCCAATAGTCCACTCCTCGTGCACAAAGAGATAGACACCAAATAACTCATAATCCCGGAGTACAACCCATAACGGTTCCTCTCCACAAAAGAAACGATACAACACCAACGCTAGTTCGGGCATAATTCCCAAAGTGAGAATATCAAGACTCATCACTATTAAGTATGACTGACTTACATGCCTATGGATCCAATGCATTACAGTCTAAAAGTACACGACTCCACTTGAATGACACACACACTCAAAACATGTACTCTCCAAATAAAATACAGTAAATGCAAACCATAAATAGGACTCCACATTAAGCCATCCAAATCGGACAAAATGTCCCCAAAGACTCCTTTAAAGTCAAAACCGAGCAAAATGCTCAAAACTCATTAGACCAATAATTAACGATCCTCAAAATATAAAATGCATATAGACATCGCTTAGGTAAACATATACCACAAAATCATCATTAACCCAAAACTCGTCACGGATTAATACAAATGGTTTACCCAAAGGGGCTTGTACTTTTATAATTCTCAAAACAACTCATGACACGAAAATGTGCATTTTCCCAAACGGTTTATAAAAATCAACTATACCAACATGATTAAACCATTGAATAAACTCCATTTGAGCAATAAATCATTTAAGGACATATTTATGATTTCTACACATCAAAATATTCAAAAATCCCAAATATGGGTGTTTTACAATCTTTATAAAGTTAAACACTTAAAAGGGTCAAACTCACCAAATAACTCAACAGTTGATAATTTTAAGTAAAACACACAAATACTTGGAAAATAACATTTTTGGCATGCACAACGTTTTCACAAATCAACTTGAATTCACCTTGCTAGATTTAGGCTAAAGCAAGATTTCCCCCCAATATGAGCTCCTTTGAAGAAACTTGAATCCTCAAGTCAAATCTTCCAAAAACCTAGATCCACAAGTTTCTAACCATCAATATTCATATTCAACCATCTAAAATCGTTCCTCAAACATTTTACATCAATATCTTAACTTATACCAAAACCCTAATTTCCATAGATGAAGAAAAGAGAAGATTACCTTAACCACAACTTGGATCCACCAACCAAACACCTCTAGAGTTACCAAAATGAACCACAAACTCCAAATCCTCAAAATGGAGAAAAATGGTTGGATGAAACCCTAGAAAACTTTGATGAAGAAGATGAAATGAATGGATTCTTGCTTTAGCTTCCAAAACCATGATAGATGAAGAAGGGACACTTGAAAACTTGATTCTTGGGGTCTAAAAGGCTCAAAATCGACATTGAGGGTGAAGGGTTTCGGTTCTTGGGAGAAAAAAACAAAATGGGTGAAATTAGAATGAGAAAAGTGCCGAAAATCGCGTTTTTAAGGGTCCTGGTACCCCCGGGCTATAGTGACATGCGATAGTGACAATGTCACAATCGCTGGCACAATTGCACGGGCTGTACCGAGAGTTTTTGGCATCTGGCGATTGTGACATGCGATTGTGACAGTGTTACAATCGCGGGGCACTATAGCACAGAGTGTACCAAAACTTGTTTTGGCCATAACTTCTTCGTTTTAGCTCCGGAAAGAACCGTTGGAATCGTATTTGAATTCTCCATCCAACAAGAATATAAAATCTAGGACTAAATCCAAAATCGTATTTTTCATATTTTTCTCAAAATGTCGACAAATAAAAAGGTTAGGCTAACGCCTAGTGAGTTCAAGAGTTTTATCATGATTGCGTAAATCAACAAACGAGAAGGATGTAGCTTGAAAACATAATTTCCCAAAAGAATTTATAACAATTGTATAAACAACTCATTTTCCCAACACACACAAATCTCGAGTCGAAAGCTTTCATATTAAACTCCAAAATAAACTTACTCCACAACTCATTCAAAATGTGTTTGACGTTAAATATCCCAAGTAATATAAACGTGGATAAAATCCCCTTATTTAAAACATCCAATAAGAATGAGGCATAGTACTCCACCAATAAACCTTGAAAAACATTTCATATAAATAAAATGCGTCACCGAAAATATGGATAAAAGTAAATACCCAAAAGCAACACCTTTCGGTGACGGGGGAGACTCGGTTCCATCGAAAGTGACGGGCACACAAAGTTAGGCCACTTATGATGTTGTTGGATTACACCTCAAGTCCCGGTTTTAGTTCCCATGCCATAAAGACATCACAACCTCAAACCATATACAATGCCTTTATTGCCTACTCCGTCGAGTTACACCTCAAGGACTTATGGGACCACATTGCCTATCCAGTCTAAACAAGTTACACCTCAAGGACTTCAATGTCCCCCATTGCCTAGTCGCTAGTGGCCCCGAACGGCCTACCGCATATAACCATGTGTTCCAATAGTCCACTCCTCGTGCACAAAGAGATAGACACCAAAGATAACTCATAACCCCGGAGTACAACCCATAATGGTTCCTCTCTACAAGAGAACGAGAGATCAACAAAGCTAGTTCGGCATAAGGCCCAAAGTGAGAAGATCACGACTCATCACTATTAAATATGACCGACTTACATGCCTATGGATCCAATGCATTACAATCTAAAAACGTTACATGACTCAACATGGATGAACTAATGCATTCAAAACATGTAACATCTAATTAAAATACAATAAAGTGCAAAACACATCCAAAGCTCCATCTCGAGTTATTAAAACTGGGCAAGTGCCCCGAGCCTTGTTTGAGTATGATTAAGCCCAAATAGGCAAAGCAAACGTTTGGCTAACTACTCGAGTCCATACGGTTATATAACCCAAAATACACTTTTACTCAAATCTTTGACTCATATAACACGATCGGCCTTCGGCCCAAATTTACAAGATTTACAATTCACAAAATGTTCATAAAGTCGAGATTGACCAAACTCTAACAACTCACACAATTGTATTTCCAAAACGTACCGTTTCATAGTTCGTGCATAATCAAGACAACACTAAAAGCACGTTTTTACCCAACAACCTCCATTTGTGAAAATAAGTTAAATAAACACTTTCAATCATGATTTTCTTAACAAAGTGTCTAAAATCCCAAAAGTGGGTGTTTTATAAGATTTTATAAAGTTAAACACTTTCATAATCAAAACCCACCAAATAGCTCCACAAAGGGTAATTTCCATGTAAACACATAATCACTTTAAAATTGACATTTTGGCATGTACAACATTGTCACAATTCAACTTGAACTCACCTTGCTAGATTTAGGTTAAATCTAGATTTCCCCCAAACGTAAGCTCCTTTGAAGAAACACGAGTCCTCAAGCCCAAATCTTCCAAAACCTAGATCCATAAGTTTCCAACCATAAGTTATCATCCCCAAACACTTAGAATCGTTTCCCCCGATATAAAACATCCAAAACCACCAAAATACCAAAACCTTAATTTCTTAGATGAGGAAAAGAGAAGGTTACCTTTACGACAACTTGAATACACCAACAAAACATCTCTGAGGTTACCAAAATAAAGGTTTGGGAAGTGAAGATGAGCTCACAAATGGGTATTTGAAGAAAACCCCAAGTTAGCTCAACAATGGTGGATGTTAGAGTTATTATCGTACATATGTAAAGTACAAGTGTTTGTTCTGTATTTATCTGTAACTTATCTAGTATATATAAGTCTCTCTTGCTTCATAGTTAGATTAATCAATCTCTTGTAATTGTCTCTCTCAATATATGAAAAGCCGCTGACGATTCAGCCCCATCTCTCTCTGTTCTCGTATCTGATTGATTCATACACCTTTTCTAACATGGTGTCAGAGCTTTAGGTATGTATTATCTACTCTCCTAATTGTTCATTTTCTGGGTTCCTTATTGCTCGTTTTCTTCTTTTGTTTGTTGTTCGATAATTTTTCTTGCCTTTGTTCGTCGAATAGCACACTCCGGATAACCTAATCCGGAATCGCCCTCATTTCCGGAACACTAAAGTTCCGGTTCTTGCCTCAACTCCAGAACATTTCAATTCCGGTACTCCTCTCGCTTTTTAATTCCGGAACCTGTTTTCCATTTACTGCTAATTCTGGAACTACTCACCTGATCCGGAACCTGTTTTCATTTACTGCCAATTCCGGAACCACTCACCTGATCCGGAACCTGTTTTCATTTACTGCCAACTCCGGAACCACTCACGTGATCCGGAACTCACTTTTCGTTTTCCGCGAAAACAGGGTTTGAGATCAATTCCGGAACTCACTTTTCGTTTTCCTCAATTCCGGAACACTTAAACTCACTTAAACTCCGGAACTCATATCCGGCTCTCCAGTTCCGTAACTCAATCAGTTCCGCAACTCAAATTCCGGATCTCCCTCCATTCCGGTTCTTCAATTCCGGAACACTTAAGTCCGTCACCCACAACTCCAAAACTCCTTTTTCGGTCTTCTATTCCGGAACACACAGTTCCGGTACCTCACGATCAGTTTCTTACATTTTGGAATTTCCTTCTAGTCTTAAGTTCCTGTTCTCAATCAGTTCTCTAATCAGTCAGATGGCCCTCAATTCCAGTCACTCCAATCCTATCTCAGGTGCTCTCAAAGGGAACAATGGCCAGTCTAAATACAGTGAGTGCACGTTCTGTCACTCTACTTCTCATCTTCCCCTCAACTTCTCATCTTCCCCTCAACTTCCCAATTCGAAAATGTCGTTGGTGTGGGATCACACAGCCACGACAATATGGGTCTGACTGTCCAAAGCATCCACGGACCTCAGGTCATCAAAGGAAACAGTGCACTCGGTCATTTGTTGGATCAATCACTCACGATACCTCTACGCATAGCAACAACTCATCGCCTGACCTTATGGAACTCATGCACCGAAACCAAGAGCTTATAGAGTGACTCATGACAGGTTCTATGGGTATGAATTCTCAGTGAAATATCTCAGCACCAGGTAACCCTTGGCTATTTGACTCTGGATGTTGTAACCACATGACACCTAAGGCTGACGGGTTTGTCTCTAAGCAAACCTCCAGAATGTTCTCATCAGTTCGTACTGCTGATGATACTCGCTTACATGTATCTTTCAGTGGGACTGTATCTATCCCCAATATACAATTACCTGATGTGCTACATATTCCTAACTTATCTCTGAGCCTGATTTCAATCACTCAGCTTATGGAATCGGGTCTAATTGTTCTGTTTCATCCTTCTGGTTGTGTTGTGCAGGATCCCAAGACCAAGCAGATCCTTGGAGTAGGCCGTAAAGTTGGTCGGATGATTGAAGTGGTCTACCTCCGTCTTCCCTTACGCTCATCAAATTTTGTTGGTTCTGTTTCTAGTACCTCTTCTTTTGAATTATGGCATAAGCGCCTAGGACATTTATCTTTAGCTAGAATAAAACTGTTAGCCAGCTCAGGATTGTTAGGAAACACTTCTTCTGAAAACGTTTCTTGTTTATCTTGTCAACTTGGCAAACATCATGCCTTACCCTTTCAACTAAATGAATTTAAATATGCTTCTCCTTTTGATCTCATTCACTCTGATGTTTGGGGACCAGCACCACATCCATCCATGGGAGGTTCTCGCTATTTTGTTATCTTTATCGATGATCACACACGCTTTACATGGATATACCTCATGAAACACCGCTCAGAACTACCTCAAATCTATATTACCTTCGCCCGTATGATTCTGACCCAGTTTTCCAAGCCCATAAAGATTCTTCGAGCAGATAATGCTATGGAATACAATGAATCTTCTCTCCTCTCTTTTCTTCAATCTCAGGGTACTCTTTCTCAGTACTCCTGTCCCGGCACCTCTCCGCAAAATGGACGTGCAGAACGTAAACATCGCCACATCCTTGATATTGTCCGTACTCTATTAATCTCAGCCAAGTGTCCAGAACGTTTTTGGGGCGAAGATGCCTTCACGGCTATCTACACCATCAATAGACACCCGACCCCCATCCTAAATCAAAAGTCTCCTTATGAAGTGCTCAATGGGGTCTCCCCTGCATATGAACTCCTAAAAGTGTGGGGTTGTGCCTGCTTTGTTCAGTTGCAATCTCATGAACACACCAAACTCGAACCTCGTTCTCGATTATGCTGCTTTCTTGGCTATGGAATTGAACACAAAGGTTACAGTTGCTGGGATCCAGTCTCTAAGAGACTACGTATATCCCGTCATGTCACATTCTGGGAACATCTTCCCTTCTCAATAGTGTCCAAATTTCAGGACATACCCAATCCTTTCACTTCCTTCTTCACTGATACATCTATCTCATTGGACTCACTCCAATTAGATCCCATACTCACCCCTCCATCTGGTCCACCTCCCTCCGCTGCACCTTAATCTGTACCCTCTTCCGATCCACCCTCATCTGTGACCATCTCACCTCCATCTGAACCTTCCTCTGTGCCATCTGTGCCATCTGATCATGATCAATCATCTGCACCACCTCCAAGTACTACTTCTGAGCCATCTGCTGAGTCTATGAATCCTAGCTCATCTCAACCACAAGATGGAGTACGACGCTCAGACAGGGTAAGACAAGTTCCTTCTCACCTTCGTGATTATCATTGTTATGCTACATTGTTGTCCAACCATGAACCCACTTCCTACAAGGAAGCTGCTTCCAACACTGTTTGGAAGCAAGCTATGACTGAGGAACTTCAGGCCCTTGACAAAGCCAATACATGGGAGTTTGTACCTCTCCCACCGGGCAAGTCACCTATTGGTTCCAAATGGGTTTTCAAAATCAAGACAAAGTCTGATGGATCTATTGATCGTTACAAAGCACGTCTTATGGCAAAAGGATTCAATCAAGAATATGGCATTGATTACGAGGAAACGTTTGCTCCTGTGGCTCGGGTCACCTCGGTTCGTAGTCTTCTAGCCATAGCTGCCACCAAAAGATGGCCACTTTACCAGATGGATGTCAAGAATGCCTTTCTCAATGGCGATCTCGAAGAGGAAGTCTACATGAGACTCCCTCCAGGTGTGATCTCTCGACAAGGTCATGTATGCCGACTTCAAAAAGCCCTCTATGGTCTCAAACAAGCTCCTCGTGCTTGGTTTGAAAAATTTAGCAATACTGTCATTTCATTGGGGTTTTCTCCGAGTAACTATGATTCTGGCCTATTTACTCGGACTATTGATGCAGGTACTATCTTACTCCTATTGTATGTTGATGATATGATCATTACCGGCAGTGACTCTACAGGTATCACCCATCTCAAACATTCTCTCAGCTCATGCTTTGAGATGAAAGATCTTGGTAAGCTACACTACTTTCTTGGACTTGAAGTTCTGTCAGACTCTTCCGGCATCTATCTCTGTCAAGCCAAGTACATTTCAGATCTGTTTTCCAAAGCTGGGATCACAGACAACAAAGTTGCATCTACACCTATTGAGCCAAAACCTGCATCTTGCTCCAAATGCCGGAACCCCTCTGCGGGACCCTACATGGTACCGTCAACTAGTTGGATCTCTGGTCTACCTGACTGTTACTCGACCGGATCTTGCATATGCAGTTTGTATAGTCAGCCAGTTCATGGCTGCTCCGTGCTCCGATCACTATGTCGCGGTTCTTCGTATCCTTCGGTACCTCAAAGGGACAATGTTTCATGGGCTTCACTTCTCATCCACATCGTCTTTAACGCTCCGTGCATTCTCAGATGCTGACTGGGATGGAGACATAACAGACCGTCGTTTGACCACCGGGTATTGTTTCTTCCTTGGGGACTCTCTTATTTCCTGGCGCAGCAAGAAACAATCTCTGACAGCTCGATCTAGCACTGAAGCTGAGTATCGAGCCTTAGCTGACACTACGCAAGAACTTGTATGGCTACGCTGGTTACTATCTGATATGGGTGCCCATCAGATCTCTCCTACACCATTGTGGTGTGATAACAATAGTTCTATTCAGATTGCTCACAATGATGTCTTTCATGAGCGTACAAAGCACATAAAGATTGACTGTCATTTCACTCGTCAACATGTTCTTCGCAAGACGGTTAAACTTCTCCCGATTTCAACCATTGATCAGACAGCGGACATCTTCACCAAAGCTCATCTTCCAGGGCGTTTCCGGGCTCTTGTTTCCAAACTCAATCTGGCTCATTCTCCCCCCACTTTGTAACGACCCATACCTTTTTCGAAATGTTTTGCGTTTGGTGTGGAGTTTTAAGCAGAAGTAGAAGTTGAGGGGCTAGTTGGTAAATAGGAGTTGGGGTATAAAAGGCACAAAACCCTAGAGGACATTCCATATTACTGATTTTAGTGTGTGTGTCGGCTGAATTTGTGAGGGAAAGAAGAGGAGAGGTTCTTGAAGGTTTTTGGTGCATTTGGAAGAAAGGAGCCATCAAACCTTGGGATTTGAAGAAGAAATAGCATTTGGATTTCGTTTATCGCAAGCAATCAACCAGGTAACACTCTCTTGTTTCATCGATTTATCTTTAATTAGGGAGCAGAATGGTTAGTCTTGGGGTTTTTGTTCAAAAGTGAAGTTTGAAGCTAAAATGAGAGAAATCGGGTCTTATAGTGTGTTTCGATTGCTAAGAACTCAGTAATTGTTAAGTTTAGTGATGTTGTTGCTATTAATAATCTTTACTTCGAGAGAATCGAGCTAACCAGTAGATTTCAGCCTCAAAAAGGGTCCAGGTCGACGTCCAGAAACCTTCTCGGACGTCCGGACTCCTCGATGCGTTAGAAGGTCTCCGGGTGTGGAACTGTCCGGATAGGAAAGCTACCCGGGTAGGTATTATGTCCGGTAAAGTCTAGTATCCGGTAAGTTCGATATCCGGAAAGGGGTATCGTCCGGAATGTAGTAGTTACCCAGATAAGGGTGTTGTCCGGACTAGGTTGTTGTCCGGTTAGTTGGGTGTCCGGACTCTTTAGCGTCCGGAAAAGTAGGGTTGTCCGGAAAACTGAGTTGTCCGGATACTTTTGCTGAGTTGTTGTTTTATGCCCGTTTATTCAGGGAAGTCGATTTGGAAGTTTGGAACTGTTTAGGAACGAGAAGTAAGAGCCTCAGGTGAGTTTTCTAACTAAAATACGTGCCTTTTAACGTGTTTTTCTAAAGTGAATACATGATGAGAAATGCCATGTTTTGTTCTTATGCTGTTATTGCATGAAAGTTGTTTAAAGTTTTATGTGAGATGTATGCATACATTGTGTAGGCGTAAATTGGCTAAGTCGGGGGGAGGTTCCGCCAGTACTCACGTCGGGGGTAGGTTCCGTTGATGCCATGGGAAGTGATACCCAGTAAGGCAGCGTGATACTGACTCGTTGTCACTTTCGGGTGACTTCAGGGTGCCATTTACGGGAGCGGATTTATCCGTGGAAGTTTTTAATGTCCAGTTATGTGAAAGTTTATTATTGAAAGTTTTATATATGAAAGTTATGCGAAGTTTTTAAAATGATTTTGAGAACTGTCAGGAGGGACTCACTAGACCTCATGGTCTAACCCTCGCTTTTTCAAACTAAACCTTTTCAGGTAAGCAGATAGTAGGAGGCTCAGGTAAGTGAGCAAGAGCATGATAAAGGACAGATGCAGATAGAGACAGTGCCACTTATACTTGTAGTAGCTAGTTCATTCTCAGTTGTGTATAGGTTGTTTCCGCCAACCTATTTTGAGACTTATGTAAGAAATTTTGGGACTCATTTTTGGGATGTTCTAATTTATATGATTTGCATGCTTATTTTAGACTGGGTTGTTACACACTTGAGTTTGAGGGGGGGGGGGGGGGTAGAGTTATTATCGTACATATGTAAAGTACAAGGGTTTGTTCTGTATTTATCTGTAACTTATCTAGTATATATAGGTCTCTCTTGCTTCATAGTTAGGTTAATCAATCTCTTGTAATTGTCTCTCTCAATATATGAAAAGTCGCTGACGATTCAGCCACATCTCTCTCTGTTCTCGTATCTGATTGATTCATACACCTTTTCTAATAGTGGAAAATGGTGAAGAAGATGAAGATCTTGAAGCCTTGGAACCTCAGGAGCTTGATTCATTAAACCCACTTTGGTGTTCTTGAAGAAAAGGGAGATGAAAGAGAGAAAATGGGTGAGTTAGGGTTTTGGGGAGGGAAAATCGAGTGGGAGAGGAGAGGGATCAGATCTAATATGGTTTATAAAAGGTAGGAGATAGAGCAGGGAAGGTTAAGGGTGAAAAAGGTGAAAAATCACATCTGACACAATGCGGATGTCCGCTTGGAGTCCTATGCGGAAGCCCACTTGCACCCGGGACAACTTTCTGCTGCTTCTGCGGAAGCACAAGCGAACTTCCATTAATGCAGATGTCCACTTGCACCATGTGGACGTCCACTTGACTCTGGTTTCCCGATTTATTGCCCGATCATTGTTTTGGTCATAACTTCTTTGTTTTAACTCTGTTTTCGCTCCGAAAAGGACCGTTGGATTCGTAATTGAATTCTTCATCCAATAAGACCATAAAATTTAGGATCAAATCCAAAATTCCTATTTATCATATTTATCTTAAAAGACCGACACCTTCCAAATATCGGGGTGTTACAAAAACCCATAATTAAAAACACAAATACTCATTTATATATAATGTTAATTAAAACCTTAATTACATTTTTTTAAATAAAAATATATCTTTAGAGTTTATTGGTTAGTTTTATTTATTTCAATTAATAAGTTCTATGTAGGCTATAATAACCTTGTAACACTGAATTCCAAAATATTTGAATTTACAAAATAGGGACTTAATCATTTGATAATCTTATATATTGTAATAATTGTGGGAATTATTATCGTAGGTATTGTTTTACATTACTTTTTTCATCTATGGCTAGAATTTAATATATTAATTAAAATATATTTGTTTTATATACATTTGGTTCACAATGTGAAACTTTTTAGTTGTATTTGTTTCACAAACACATAAAAATGTTCACATTGTGAAACAAATATATGTGACACAAACACATTGTGAAACAAACGTATGCTAATCAATAAACTAAACACCATATACTGTAATAATTGTGGGAACTATTATAGTAAGGTATTGTTTCACATTACTTTTTCCATCTATGGCTAGAATTTAATATATTAATTAAAATATATTTGTTTTATATGTATTTGGTTCACAATGTGAAACTTTTTAGTTCGTATTTGTTTCACAAACACAAAATGTTCATATTGTGAAACAAATATATCTGACACAAACATATTGTAAAACAAACGTATGTTAATCAAAACACTAAATTCGAACCGTAGATAGAAAAAAGATCATATGAATAACACATGATGTATCGCTTCTCAATGTTTTCATAATTTTACGGGTTTTTACATGAAGGACCCCTAATAAACAATACATGATGCTTAATAAGTTGCATTTTTTATAATATAGTAAATGTATACAAGTTTGATTGTCAATGCCTAATTATTATGAGACTCCAACAATAAAAATATAAACACTTGCCGAAAATTCGATAAAAAATATATTCCTTTGTGCACAACCAAATACATGTGATATATATCTTCGGTAGAATGTAATAATAAATAAACAAAGAAAACCCGAGTTTTCTTTTTCATACAAATCTTATATGTTATCGTTGATGCAAACTTGATCACCTTAAATTTGTTATTGGTTCTTTTTTCAACTCTAATATAGTTGGGCTCTCATCTTTAAAGTTTATTTCTTTGCGGTTCAAAGGTTTCACAACTACTGGAATATCATGTTTATGTCTGCCTTCGTAGGTAGTTACAACGGATTTTGGGTCTGCTAAGTCCCTCTCTACATGCTTTCGAACCTTGCATCCTATGCCCGTGCATCTGTAGTAACTCCTACAATCCACACTTTCTGTATAAGTTAGTAGATCAAGGTAATCGAGATATAGTTTTGGTCAGTTTTCTTGAAGTGTACATATATTTATATACTGCAAATACTCAAACACACACTTTCACATTCGGTAAAGTTTGAACCCTTAGACTTCGTGGAAGGTTGAATTCTATAGGTAAGTCGGGTTTAACCAGGGGCGTAGCCAGAATTCAAATATAAAGGGGGCTTGAAAATCTAAAACTTAACACGTCGATCAAAGTTATTCAAATAGAAGGTTAATATGAAATATGCTATTAATTGTGATTTGTGCATATAAACAAAAAAAAATCATAAATATTATTGCTTTTGTTTGTGAAATACTGAAATGGTACAAGGGAGATAAATATTTTATATCATTGCTTTAGGACATCTTCAACTCACGACTAAAACGTATTTTCATCATTACTTTCACTAATTTATAAATATATCATAAATGACGTCGATATAAATATCTATATTACTATATTAGGGAGAAAAAGAACTTCATAACCCGACGGGAACAAAAAATAACATTATAAAAATTCATAGTCCAAAAAGTAATATTATAAATTTCTTGATTTATATATTTTTTAAATTTGTACTGTTTTAGCTTATTTTGATTTTTGATATAGTGATTTTTATTTTACAAAATGTTTGTAAATTGAAAAACAGTAAAAAGCTGTTATTTATATTATAAACGATAAATATCAAAGTTACATACTTATAAATACTTTAAAAGTAAAAGAATTTAACTAATAAAAAAATAAAGAAGACCGAGAGTTAAATAAGACTTCAAAACTAACTAATGGAAACAAAAAAACTAAAGAAACCTTAAAAGAGTTAAATTAATAATTTTAAAAAATAAAATACTCCGTATAAGGAAAGATTGACAAAAAATTATTAAAATAAATAAATAAATAAATAAACAAGAAAAGTAGGCCCTATATTAAGGTGTAGCAGTTAGAGGAACCTTGGCACCAACCAGTCCCTTTTAGAGTGCGTTTGGTACACTGGACAGAACATGACAAAACATAACAGGGATCACTATCTCATGTTTGGCAGAACTTTTATGTGGAACAGAGTGGAACAGGACTGTTCCACCCCTACCCCGAACAAGCTAGAACAAGGTGGAACATGCTTATGTTTTACCAATATAACCTCAAAATAAAATCTAATTTTATTCTAAAACATCAAATACACGGTCTATTTTATATTTTACTCATTCTTTAATTTTTATTTATTGTATTTTATCTAATTCTTATATGTTCTGTTCTGTCTACCAAACGATGAACAACTGTTCTGTTCTGTCTTGTTCCGTTCTATCATGTCTGCGTACCAAACGCACCCTTATTGCCTTCGCCATCGGGCTTAACCCCCTTGAATCTCTTCCTAAAAGAGTTATTTATGATTGCATTTGGTATGTTCGATATGACAAGACATGATATGAATAGGTGGGACAAAAATCACGGAGATATGCATTAACAAATTACTAAAGTACTAATCAAATAAAAAACTTACAATCTTTCGCTATTATTCCCCCCCCCCCCCCCCCCCCCCAAAAAAAAAAATTATATACTTGTTGCAAATATAAACCATGTATTTGTTGTAGGGGTGAGCAAAACCCGACCGCCCCGAACCCGAGAAAGTGGCCAAAATCCCGAACCCGATCACCCCGAACCCGATAACCCCGAACCCGATAAACCCGAGAAGTATAACGGATCGGTTTGGGTTGAGGGTCCCCGCACCCGAACCCGTCCGAAATATCCGAACAGTAGCTGCATATATACACACGTGGAGAGATGGATAGAGAAGTGAGACATTTTATGATTTGTGAATAAAAAGGTATCATCTTCTCCACAGCTTCTGATGAAGACATCGTCTTCTCCGCAGCTTCTGGTAGTAAACGACAGAAAAGGAGTGAGAGACGAGACATCGAGGGTTTTACTAGCTGAGAGAAAAATGGGTTTTCTTTATTTCTTCTTCATCTTCTCACTAGTCACTAGCTGGGTCTGTGGTTTGTGACTGAGCATCGATGAAGGTAGCTGTTGTTTGAACATCTTCTTTTCTACTCATATCACATGCATACTAATTGCATCTTATGTTACTGCATGAGTTTCTCATGTTGCTTGGTTGAGCATCAGATACACAGCTGCAGGCCCAACCCGAAACCCCGACTAACCCGACCCGAACCCCCCGAAACCCGAACCCTCCGAAACCCGAATATCCGAACTTTAAACGAACGGGGTTCGGGTGTGGCCATACCCCCCCGAAACCCGATCGGGTGGTGGGTTTTGGGCCCCGACCCGCCCGACCCGACCGAATGCTCTTCCCTAATTTGTTGCACCCCTTACAAACCAGTGTGCATATGTGAACAATGTGCATATACATATGCATACGTGCAAGAATATACATATAATGAACATACATTCATATGAGATAATGCATATATGCATCTCAGATTATGCACACATTGGTTTATAAGAGGTGCAACAAATACATGATTTGTATTTTATTTGTATCTTATGTATGTATAGTTGATAAGAGACTCACACGTCCCCTGAAATGGAGGCTTGACGTGCCCACCATAATGGAGGCAAAAAAGTGTGTGGAGCCCTTAGATATGATGTCCAAAAAAGTGTGTGGAGCCCTTAGATATAATAGACATCGACTCTAATACCAAATGAATATATACGAGACCTCTTTATATCTCTCTCTAAAACCAACCTTTTATTGAAAGAGTTAAAGATCTTTAATGATCCATGTCTAACTGATATAAACACCCTAACCATGAGTCTATGACTTAATTAATTCTAGTTATTAAATATCTTATAATCACTTTCAAAACTTAATATAAATCATCACCTGGGATAAGTATTCCCTTTAACCACTTTTTGCCCATATTTTCTCCACTTGAATCCATCATCTAAAATATCAACTTTACTTCTTGTCTGCACCACAACCTTTGGTTCACTCACCGTAACTCGAGATGACCAACTCAGGTCCACCGACTCGACCTTCGTCTTCCTGCATTTCATCACGAAATCTAAGAAAAAAGATTAAAGATCTAAATAAAAATATGTTGTCTCCAAATTTAATGTCTCGTCATTCATGTGAAGCCACATCATTGTTTTATTTAATTAATTTTTGAGTACACTACAAAATTGGTCACAATAGTTTGTCAAAAAGTAACATTTTTCGTCCCTGACTCCCTGCTACTTCGAAATTACAAGATGGCCATCATGGTTTGCAAAAAAAGTCCGTATTTACTCCCTCCCTCTAAAGGAGGTCGTTATTTTTTTTTAAATGAGACGTATGTTAGTTCTTTTATCGATTTTTTTTACTTTTACCCAATCAAAAACCACATGACCAATATCATAAATCGATTTTGATTGGATAAAAATAAAAAGCCGATAAATTGACGAACATGTCTCTCATTAATGGAATTTTTTAACGATCGTTAGAGGGGAGGACCAAATTCATATGTTTTACAAAACACGATGGTCATCTTGTAATTGATGTGGTTTTACGAATTGGTTGAGAGGACAACATATTCTTATTAGGAAAAAGACCAAAAATCTACAAAAAAAAATTTACATTCTTTTTCGATCGCGATCATCACCCGCGGCCCCATTCACCATCATGCCGTTAACTCGTTCATCCAAGTCCACCGGTTTGTCCATGGTTGCACCATTGTTGGCTCGTTTACAAACCCGAGGCGGCTCATGGTTATGTTGACCGTTATAGATGATCTCGCTGATTTGACCATCGAGAAAATGTCCGATCTTCTTGGTCACCGGGCAGTTAGTTTGCGAGCATCGATAGTAACTTCTTGGAAGCTCGCTTGCTTTCACCTGTTTCTGCCCGTACTTTCGCCAGTTGTACCCATCGCTAGCGGCTTTCGCTACTGAAACTACATAAGCGAAAAAATCCATAATTATTTCAATAATATATAACACACAATAATTACCGTAATATAAAAATAAAATAATAAATTATTATAGTTACAAATCAGAATAGACATGATTGCAATTTCAACGATATACTGTTATTCCACCGTTATTAACCATTAAAACTCATTTAAATTTCAATATAGTACCGTAACAAGTAAATTATTAAGAGTCATATTTTTTTTCACAAAGTGATTGAATAAAATCCTTACAAGTAGATCCGCGCATGAATACGGGTTCGGGATTCGAATTGCACGATTCAGGAACCGAATAAGATTCGATCCAGGAATCGTCAGGATCGGATGTTTGAGCGGTTTGTGATTCTTGCTTAAACGCAGCTAACAAAAACGGTCGGTTTTCCGGTTGAGGTACAGGATTGGGCGGCGGGGTTTGAACGGCCGGAGACGGTAGGATTCCGGCGAGAATTTGAGATAAAGATCGGAGATCGGCATCAGGGTAATGATCGGAGAAGAAGTTAGAGACAAATGTCATGGGGCCCGGGCTAACTCCGGTGGCAGTGAGGAAGCTGGTACTGCCATAAGAGTACCGCGGTGGGAGCGTTATCATCATTGGCGGAACCCTCCGTTCTCGTGGCGGTGCTCCGCCAGTCTCCGACATGGTTGTGGTTTGATGTTTGTATAAAAAAGATAATATAAAAAAGGGATAATTTGAGGCTTAAATAGGCATCGATCATCATCACCCAATCATGAAAATATGAGCTGTAAAGGAATAACAAGATCTGACCATCATAAATGATGAACAAGGGATATTTTGAGGCTACTTGCTCTCATTAACTCCTCCAACTTGCAAGAAACAAATGACAACCAACAACCGTATCAACTAGCCTTTACCCATCTCAATCACAAATTTTCGGGTTTTATAGCTGTGGACCCGCGATTTTTATCGAGCATAAAGACTCGAAAAGTCGTTCGATATGCTTTTAATCGAATTTCATTGTTTTATGACCAGGTTTTTCTAAATTCCAACCGGAATCTCATGCAAATTAAGCATACTGATCCTTGGAACCGAAAAACTCAAGGTCGTGCATACTTCACTTAATGAACTTTACCGAATAATGATGGAATAATTAAGTCACTCATAAGTGATGTAAGGATTTTCTTGTTGTTGATTAACATGGTATTTTTTTAAGTTGTTCGCCCTTGGGTTTTATGTCGATTTCGGATATGAAAAACTTATAATCTGAACTTTATTATAACAACACTTACATATTACATACAAATGATATTAACAACAAAGAAATAACATCTAACCCTAATATAAACTTCTGAAGAATATTAGAGAGATCTAGAGGAAGAATATGAGACAGACCTAGCAATATCAGTGTGTGGATTTCTAAAATGACCGAATGACCTAAATGAGAAGAAACACACACTTAAATACACCAGCTTCATATTTTTCATTTCAGCCCCTTCAGTTATGCAACCATTACTCCGCTACCCTTTAAGAACATTCCCATGCGAAGCTCAGCCCATGTACTTTAGCATATCTCCAAAATCTACCCAAATACCTCAAAACAGCTTTTCTTTATAACACCCTGAAATATCAAACATTTCAAGTAAATACCTTTTTCCAATATTAAATGTCAAGATTAGCAATTTAAAATATATCTTTTAACACCCTCCCTTAATCTTGACATTTGAACAAGTCTACCATTTTTAACTTTTCGCACAAATAATCATGCTGATGAAGAGAAAGAGACTTCGTAAATATATCAGCTGCATTTTCTAAAGACTCAACTTTAACAGTTTTCAGAACACCACTTGTCACTTTATTCCTCACTTGATGAACATCAATTTCTATATGTTTAGTTTTCTCATGAAAAACAGGATTGTTAGCAATATGAATTGCAGACTTATTATCACATAAAATATTTACAGGAAGTAAATCTTTGATATTAAAACTGGTCAAAATTTCAAGAACCCAAAGTATTTCACAAGTGGCAGACGCCATGGCTCGATATTCAGATTCGGCTGAAGACCGAGACACAGCAGTTTGCTTTTTACTTTTCCAAGAAATAAGACAATTTCCTAGAAACAAGCAATACCCAGTTACAGATCTACGTGTAGATAAACATTTACCCCAATCTGCATCCACGTAGGCTGATAATTTAAAACAATCTGAAACAGAGAATAAAATACCTTTTCCTGGAGACTTTTTCAGATATCTCAGAACTCTAAGAGCTAAATTCAAATGAGATCGACGAGGTGCATGCATGAACTAACTAAGACAATGCACTGCAAAAGCAATGTCTGGTCTAGTTGCCAACAAGTAAATAAGACGCCCAATTAACCGTTGAAAACCAGAAAGATCTACTAATACAGGATCAGAAGAGGAACTTGTTGACTCGGTTACTATTAAATTCATATCCATTGGGGTATTGATAGGCTTACATCCTAAATACCCAAAATCATTTAACAGTTCCAAACAATATTTTCTTTGTCTCATACATAAGCCATCTTTAGATTTTAAAATTTCAATTCCTAAAAAGAATTGTAAATTTCCAAGATCTTTAATCATAAAATTCGTTTGCAAGTGTTTTTTCACTCTATGAATCTCACTATTATTATTTCCAGTTATAACAATATCATCTACATATACAAGCAGAATAATAAAAGTATTTCCAGATTTAAGAGTGAACAACGAATAATCACTACTGTTTTGATTAAAACCAAAATCAAACAAGCAATTAGAAAGCTTCTCGTACCACTGACGAGGGGCCTGTTTTAATCCATACAATGATTTCACAAGTTTGCAAACATGATTATCATCATTAGAAAAATATCCTTCTAGAAGAGTCATATAAACTTCCTCAGTTAAGTCACCGTACAGAAAAGCATTATTTACATCAAGCTGATGCAAAGGCCAATTAAACTGAACAGACAAAGCTATAACGCACCTAACGGTTACCATTTTAACAACCGGAGAGAAGGTTTCTTCATAATCAAGACCTTCTCTCTGACTATAGCCTTTGGCTACTAACCTAGCCTTATATCGTTCTATTTCGCCAGTAGACTTATATTTAATCTTAAAGATCCATTTACAACCAATAGGTTTTCTTCCTGGTGAAAGGTCAGTTATAACCCATGTACCATTCCTATTAAGAGCCTCCATTTCGTTATTCATTGCAATTACCCAATTAGGATCTTTGCAAGCTTCAGAGAAACTACTTGGTTCAACTGACTTATTTAGATTTGATACAAAGCAAAAAATTTGTTTTGTAAGATGAGAGTAATTAACTACCCTTTCAATACCATATTTTACTTTTCCCTCTACTACAAAGTCATCAAATTTCCTAGGAAACTGAGATATTCTACTAGACTGCCTTATAGATTGAGGAGAAGAAGAAGAAGAGTCAATGGTTGAATTTTGAAGATTTTGACCCTCAGGAGGGGAGTCTACAACATGAGTATCATGCTCAATATCAGTTTCAAGATTTCCTTGATTCCTAGCAGACAAAGTATTGTCAACACCAGTTGATTGGTTGTCAACATTACCTATACTACCAGAGGAATCAGGATGATTAACATGAGTTGTAGACCGAGCCCTAAATTCCTCATTGGACAGATTTCCAGAAAGATCATCAGTAGAACTAGTAACATTATCAAAAAAAATCAAAGTATTCAAGTTTTCAGAGTGAGACTCCAGATTTTCACTCATTTTGAATGGAAAAACGTTTTCGTAAAAAGTTACATCTCTAGAGACTAAATATTGTTTGGTATCTAGGCTGTAAAGTCTATAACCTTTCTTGGAATTTGAATATCCAAGTAAAACACATTTTTCAGCCCTAGAGCTGAACTTATCAAAATTATTTTGTTTAACAGCAAAACATAAACACCCAAAATTCCTTAAATGAGTGAGAACCGGAGGAAAACCATAGACAATCTCATAAGGACTTTTACCATTTAGAATAGAGGATGGAGTTCTATTTATCAGATAGGTAGCTGTGAGAATACACTCAAACCACATGTACAAAGGAACTCCAGCCTGAAACATTAAAGCCCTAGCCATGTTTAGTAAATGCATGTGTTTACGCTCCACTATCCCATTCTGTTGTAGAGTGTAGACACATGAAGTTTGATGAACAATGCCATGAGAATTAAAGAAATTTGAAACTTTGTGATTTAAAAACTCAGTGCCATTGTCACTCCTAACAGTTTTAATGGTTTTCTTAAATTGAGTTTGAATGAGTTTGAAAAGAGAGACGATATTGTCATAAACTTCATCCTTTCCCTTTAATAGATAAACCCAAACAGATCTGGAAAAATCATCCACAACAGTTAAAAAATATTTAAAACCATCCTTGCTAGAAACTTTATAAGGACCCCAAACATCCAGGTGAATAAGTTCTCCTATTTCTGTTGACTTGTGATCACTAAGATCAAATTTTGTACGAGATTGTTTTGCCTCATGACAAATTTCACAAGGAGAAGAAGAGCCTAACTTTATGTTTAACTTGTCTTTTAAAACGTTTAATACTGGGTCAGCTGGATGTCCTAACCTACTGTGCCATAGCTGATAAGATATGTAACAACTAATGGTAGAATTAGAACAAGTAGACTTACAATTATTATGCAAGTTAAAAAGATATAGGCCTCCAGCCTCATTACCAATCCCCATCAACTTCGTTCGTTGACAGTCCTGAATGTAACATTTATGCTCATCAAAGCCAATAAACACTTTGTTATCTCTAGCTAACTTGTGAACAGACAACAGATCCACATTAAAATCAGGAACAACTAAAACATCAAATAGAACTAATTCATCAGTAAGTTTCATGTTCCCAATTTTATTTATTTTTGCTTTGGATCCATTGGGGTGGTTAACGATAAGATTCAAATCTGACACATCTACAATGTTGCTAAGGCTACTAAGAGATGAAGTCATATGTTGCGTAGCCCCAGAGTCTATAATCCAACTAGGTATAGGAGAGAGTGACATACCTGCCATATTGGCGGAAACCACACTAGAGGTGTTGGAATCAAGAAGAGTCAGAAGTTTAGAAACTTGCTCTTGAGTCAAATGTTGAGAGGGAGAGGATCCTTGTAGTCTAGAAGAAGGATGACTAGATGTTTCTACATTGTTGGAAGATGGTCTGAAATTGCCATTTACATTTGGTTTTCTTTGAAAATCCTTAGGAGGAAATCCGATGAGTTTGTAACACCTTTCTATGGTGTGGCCAATCATGCCACAATGTTTACATGAGAGATTTGGATTTGGTGGTCTTATAGGCTTACGCTTGTTTTCCGAAGTCTTACCAAAGTAGGCAGAAGACTGAGGTTTGCTAGAAGAGGAGCTAGAAGTTCCTCTATGGGTTCCCTTGAAATAATTGAAAAAGCGGTTCTAACAGAGGGAAGAGGGTCGGAGGTGAGAATGGTACTCCTTACAGGTTAGTAAACGTCATCAAGCCCCATTAGAAATTGCATAAGTTTTAACAGTTGGTTATGTTCAGAAAAGTCATGGGAGGCATTACAAGTACAGGCTGGAAGTTTGACTAAAGCATCAAACTGTCTCCATAAGGAATTTAGCCTATGATAGTAATCGGAGACGGAAGACCCGTTTTGAGTTAAAGAGTTTATTTTCTTATGTAGGTTAAAGTAACAGAGCCATCCACCTTATCATAGGTTTCCTTAAGTTCAAGCCAGACTTGGGATGCAATTTTAGAAAAGACTTGTCCAAGAAACAGTTCTTCAGTGACGGAGCTTAAGATCCAAGATAGAACCACTGAGTTACATCTATCCCATTGTTTACCCAAGACAGGGTCAGTGGTAGGTCTAAGGCACGATCCATCTATGAATCCTAGTTTATTCTTTGTTTCAAGGGCTAGGATCATAGCACAGGACCATACCTTGTAATTATCAGTTCCATTAAGTTTTAGGTTAAGAATGGAAGCCCCAGTAGTATCGCTGGGATGCAAGTATAGGGGATCGCCAAAGTCGAGTTTAGCGATCTGAGATGTCCCAGCGTTACCATTGAGGTTTACAACAGCTTCTTCTTCGGCAGGCATGATGTAACAAACACGAATGAATCTGAGGTGAATATGGCAGGATTCCTAAAACACTCAGGGTGCTAGGTCTAACCAAACCTCAAACACTTTCACGTTTGATAAGAGTCACACTGACAAAGGAGAAACAGCGGAAGCAAATATAAAAAAAACAAAAAACAAAATGGAACTATGGGAGCAATAAGCAGTAATACAATCAAGAACAACAGAAGGTAGGGCCCGAGGGAGGCCACAGATTTCACCTGAACAGAAGAAACAAAGAATGATAAGCACAAGAGATTCTAAAAAAAATTGAAAGACACTAACAGTTACGAAACATACTAAACATCCAAGCTCACGGTTAAAAAAAAAACTAACAGGCAGAAGACTATATGAGTTATATGAGTTATAAGGCTAGAAGAACCGTTCCTTGCCAAGCTCACGGACCTATATGGGATCTGTAACCAAGGCTCACGGTTAAAAAAAAACTCTGATGACTGGTATCGTCTTTGTTGCGGTTAAAAAAAAACTCTGATGACCAACCAGATCTAAAGCTGAGGTTTAAACCAACAGCTCTTGAAATGAAAAGGAATCGTAGGAGAAAGAACACTATAACCTCGAAGATATGAACAATACACGCAGATCTAAACAAAGGTAGCAGATCTGAATCATAACAGAAGTTCTACACAGTAATAGACAGATAACAAGTCGAGAGGACAACGATGAGGTTCAATGCCGTCCTTGTTACACAGTAACTCTGGTAAAGGAAAGAACCAAGATCTGTTAAACCAAGATAACAAGTCGAGAGGACAAGGATAAGGTTCAATACCGTCCTTGTTACACAGTAAATCAGGTAAAGGAAAGAACCAAGATCTGTTAAACCAAGATAACAAGTCGAGAGGACACATATGAGGTTCAATACCGTCCTTGTTACACAGTAACTCTGGTAAAGGAAAGAACCAAGATCTGTTAATTTTGAAACACAAACCTTCTCAACCTGACTTAAACATGGTTCATAACAGATTTACATAACAGATTTGCAGATTTACATAACAGATTTAACCAGATCTGGAAGACAAGAACTCGTACCAGATCAGAAACAAGATATTAACCAAAAAACGAAAAACAAACGAAAACAGAACTCGTACCAGATCAGAAAACGAAAGATGAACACAAGATATTAACCAGATCTGGAAGACAAGAACTCGTACCAGATCAGAAACAAACGAAGCATTTTTAAAAAAAATTGACAGCAAAAATGACGAACAAGAAACAGAAAACAGAACAAATCGTTTGAGAAGGAAGCTCACGGTACCGTCCTTGTTGCGTTATGTGAACGCAACTCTGGTAAGGAAGAAAATGCACACCATCGATCAAACGAGTTGATAACCGAAAGGATTCGGATCTAAGAGAAATCAGGAACAAACACTGGATCGAAGAGGCTCTGATACCATATGAAAAACTTATAATCTGAACTTTATTATAACAACACTTACATATTACATACAAATGATATTAACAACAAAGAAATAACATCTAACCCTAATATAAACTTCTGAAGAATATTAGAGAGATCTAGAGGAAGAATATGAGACCTAGCAATATCAGTGTGTAGATTTCTAAAATGACCGAATGACCTAAATGAGAAGAAACACACACTTAAATACACCAGCTTCATATTTTTCATTTCAGCCCCTTCAGTTATGCAACCATTACTCCGCTACCCTTTAAGAACATTCCCATGTGAAGCTCAACCCATGTACTTTAGCATATCTCCAAAATCTACCCAAATACCTCAAAACAACTTTTCTTTATAACACCCTGAAATATCAAACATTTCAAGTAAATACCTTTTTCCAATATTAAATGTCAAGATTAGCAATTTAAAATATATCTTTTAACATCGGACCCAAAAATAATTAAGGCCAAGTTTAGATGATAGTTGGAAAGATGTTTGTGGGTTTGTGTAATATTGTATGAGAGCTTCGTTTTGATATATCATGTGTGTATAAGATGAAGTTTGGGTGGATTTGACGAAGTGTTGCAATATTGATTTGAATGATTGGATGTGGTGGATTTCCGACCAACTAATCTGTCGAAAATTCCCTCAATCCATGTCTTCCGTCAAAAATTGTGTTTTCTGGTGGATTTCCAACCAACTAATCCGTCAGAAATTGTGTTTTCCGGTGGATTTCCGACCAACTAATCCGTCAGAAATTGTGTTTTCCGGTGGATTTCCGACCAACAAATCTGCCGGAAATTTCGACCGAAATCGTGTTTTTAGTGGATAAACATGTTATTTAGTGGTAGGTGAGAAATGAAATAAATAACACGCATCAAGAAGTTTTGCTACTTTTTAGAAAGGAAATTTAATTAAAATACCCAAAGTTTGACTTTAATTTGTCAAAATACTCATTTCTCTCTCGATTTTACCAAAATACCCATAAAATCCGCGATTTATCCCGCGATCGCGGACAGGGACCAATTTTGAAAAATTTCATCCCCCGATCGCGAAGAAGAGTCCCGCCATTTTGATTGTTTTGATTTGCAATTTACACTTTCAACCCATATACTTATTTACTTACTTTACTGTATACCTTTTACTTTCATAATTTTAATTTTACATTTAACATATGTAATCGTTTATTAACTAAAATACGTTAAATAAATACGTTTTAATTTTAACAAGTTACATCATTATAATCGTCTCTTCGATACGTTCGAAATGAGCCCAATATTGAATATTTTTTGATTTATTTATTTTAATATATATCATATATACTACATAAAAATATTTTTTATACTTAAAATTCATATTCTTATAGTTAATTATTTAATTTATGGTACTCTTATAGTTAAAATACGTTTTGTTTATTTTATTATCGATGGTCCAAGTGTAAGTATTAAAAATTGGCGGAGGCTTTGTGATGGATAGACATCGATCATTTTGTGCATACTCTGTAACTGCAAATACTTCAGATCCAAACACACATGAATCATCATTCGCCAAATACCCATTTTCACAATTCTTAAATGAGTCCAGTGATACCAACTTGTCAAAACCCCATTTCATATTCTTTTCGTGAAACCTTGTCCTATTGCCATTCACGATATCTATAAACACATACAAATAATAATAATTTAAAGCGATTTAATGAATTAGTTAATATACGATTATTATGTTAATGCGATAGGAGTGTAAAACAAAATTGAAAAAAATAAGAGATGTACCATAAATTAAATAATTAACTATAAGGGTATGAATTGTAAATATTAAAAATATTTTTATGTAGTATATATATGATATATAATAAAATAAATAAATCCAAAAATATTCAATATTTGGCTCATTTCGAACGTATCGAAGGGACGATTATAATGGTGTAACTTGTTAAAATTAAAACGTATTTTTTAACGTATTTTAGTTAATAAACGATTATATGTGTTAAATGTAAAATTAAAATTATGAAAGTAAAAGGTATAAAGTAAAGTAAGTAAATAAGTATAGGGGTTGAAAGTGTAAATTGCAAATCAAAACAATCAAAATCGTGGGACTCTTCCTCGCAATCGCGGGATGAAATTTTTTAAAAAGCGATCGCGGGATTAATCGCGGATTTTATGGGTATTTTGGCAAATTCAGGAGAGAAATGGGTATTTTGATAAGTCAAAGTCAAACTTTAGGTATTTTAATTAAATTCCCTTTTAGAAATATATATTGTAATATGTTATGATTTATAACTTTTATTTTCATTCTTATTAGAGTAAATTACCTTTTCGTCCCTATGGTTTGCTAAAAATTACGGATTTCATCCCTGTGGTTTCGAAATTTCGGTTTTCATCCCTATGGTTTTCAATTCATTTTTATTTTCGTCCCTGAGCCCAAAACACTACTTTTAAGTATGAAGGACTAAAATAGAAATAAATTGTAAACCATAGGGATGAAAATAGAAATAAAATTTAAATCATAAGGATAAAAATTGTGATGAATTATACACCATAGGGATGAAAATTGCAATTTCAAAACCATAAGGACGAAAATAGAAATTTTCAACAAACCATAAGGACTAAAAATGTAATTTACTCTTCTTATTAGGCCATCCACATCGCATAGATAAAAGCCCTCAAGCCCTCAATGCCACATCAGCGCCACATCAGCTTTTCTCCTCAAGCCCTCAAGCCCTAAAGACCCCCGACGCATAACTAAAAGCCCTCTTGCCACCTCATTTTTTTTAATTCTTTTATTTATACATTTAATTATTTAACAAAATAAAAATATTTATATATTTTTTAATAAATAAAAATAAGATAAATAATAAAAATAAAAATTCATACTATTCATTAAAAATAAAAATTACAAAATAAATTTAAAAATCTACTCGTCGTCATTGTTGGGAACTTGGATATGTCAAATATGTTCGACCAAATCCGACCGAAGGTTATTATGAGTGTCCCGGTTTTTGACTTCTAGAACATTTGCTGCGCGTTGTTCCTCACTGATTTGGGTTTCGATATCATCCGTGGAAAGGTCGTTTTCATCGCCACCACAAATAGCATGGTATTCGTCTTCGAGTATCATATTGTGTAATATGACACAAGCGTACATAATGTGTCTCAATCTTGAGAGTTTCCATCCGCGTGCCGGGTTATGAAGTATATGCCAACGTTGTTTAAGCACGCCAAAAGCTCGTTCAACATCTTTACGTGCCGATTCTTGCGCGGACTTGAACTTTTGTCGTTTAAGGTCCTGTGGGCACGTAAATGATTTTACGAAAGTAGCCCATTCCGGATATATCCCATCCGCTAGATAATATCCGTGCTCGTAGGTGGCTCCATTCACCTCAAAAGGGCAGTATGGTGCTTTTCCATCATATACATCATTCAAGATGGGCGACTGATTGAGAACATTGATGTCGTTGTTGGAACCGGCAACACCAAAGTATGCGTGCCAAATCCATAGATTTTGAGAGGCCACTGCTTCTAGCATGATTGTCGGGTGCTCATGATCACCTCTCATGAATTGACCTCGCCATGCATTCGGACAATTTGCCCACGCCCAATGAGTACAGTCTATGCTGCCGAGCATGCCGGGAAATCCGTGTTTAGCTTCATGCGCGGCGTACAACTTCTGAATATCAATAAAAGTAGGGTTGCGTAAATATTTGTGACCATACAGTTCAATAATACCTGTGCAGAAATTGTACAGACAATCTCGTGACGTTGTCTCTCCCATACGGATGTACTCGTCAAGTGCGTCAGCAGTTACTCCATACGCCAATTGCCGAATAGCGGAAATACACTTTTGTATCGGAGAAAAACCTTGTTTGCGTCTGCCGTCCACCCGAAGTCTAAAATACGGATACTCTCCTGCTAAATCTTCAACTATTCGTTTGAATAGTTGCCTGCTCATCCTGAACCGCCGCCTAAACATATCCGGTGTATAAACCGAGTTGTTGCCAAAGTAGTCCCGCATAAGCCGCTCGTTTGCAGCTAGTCGACCTCTTTCTATGTTCGCGGCCCTCTCTCTTGTTGACGATGAGGCGGTGTTACCATAAATCCATTGTGCAGTCTGTCGAAAAACTTCCCTTTGTAGATTCAACAACTCGTTGGTGTCTACGGATGACGATGATGCGGTCGGTGAACCGGGTTGTGGCGAATCCATATTGTTTAAAATATAGAGAATGAAATAGAATGAGAGAGATTGAGAGAGTTTGGTGTGATTAAATTTGAGAGCTTTGGATTAATATATATAGTGTGATTAAATTGGAAAAAAATAGCCGTTGAAAGAGCCGTTTAGTTTTTAATATTTTCAAAATTTAAAAAAAAATTAAATACAACAATGTTCTTCGGGTTCCTCGGATTTTCAAACCCGCACCCCGAGCCCGAGACCGAAGCCCGCAGCCCCCGCAGCGCAGCCCGCAGCCGAGCCCGAGCCCGAGGCGTTGCGGATGGCCTTATACGGGTCTCACTTTATTCAAAAAAAATCCAGCAAACGTTTTATTACTGAACTTAATTTTACATAAATGTTTTATATATTTGTTGATAATAAAGTTTTAATAAAGTATAAAAGAAAATAACGTTTTAAATTTTGGATGGGATATACAATTTGCAAATATTTTCAATCAAAAAGTCATTTTTTGGACACAAAATACAATAAATGCACATAAAAATATTGTTTTTTATAAACAATTTTTTTTGCATTAAAAAAAAACTATAAAACACAATTTATTTTGGCACACGGGGCATTTTTTATAAACAGAATCGATTTGTATTTATCATTTAACTTTATTATTAAAACTATTAATCACATATTAACATATCAAATAAATAAGTAAATAAATAAATAAGAAATATAAGGAAGAAAGAGGTCACAAAAACAGGTCCTACCGGGAGTCGAACCCAGGTCGCTGGATTCAAAGTCCAGAGTGCTAACCACTACACCATAGAACCTCTTGGATGTCTTGTTCTAATTTTATACTTATTTATTTGTAAAATACTTATTGGTAACTTGGAATAAAAGTTTTGATTTGCAAAAAGTCCATTATATTATATAAAAGTAAATAGTTTTTTTTTTTTACTTCCAGACACCCCTTTAGTTTCCAAACCACAGTGGTAAGTAAAAATGGAAATATTACCTGTAAGGGACTTAATGGACAGGAATTCTTGCTTTAGGGGGTAAGAAGACATGGGTTTATTATCATACCCAAAGAGAGGTCTAGGTTAGGGATCACACTAAAATCTTTTATTTTGTTATATATATATATATATATTGACATATATATTTGATTTTTTTATATTGGTAATTATTGTAATCATGATTCATTTTAATTTTTAATCTAAAATACAATGTTTTTTTGTTGTTCTTTACTAAACGGTACCCAACGGATTTCTCAACCCCGTTAAGGATTAGCCGCGGTGGGATGAGGATCACTACTAAACGAAAGACTTTTATCTACGAACTTTATCTGGGAAATTTGTCGCTACAGGGTGGTTTGTCACAAAACCGTCTCAAAAGTTGGTGGGTAAAATTTTGGTGTGTAATGCAAATCAGTGACAGATTAGCAAGGATTCTCTGGGTGATCCATTGAGTATTTTCTCGAAAAACATCTTATTCCACCGAACCATTGGTATTTTTTGGGTGATCCTGGGTAATCACTGACCGAAATTTTCTTGGGTGAGTTTTGTGGGTAAAAGTCGTTTTTTTCTTCTAGTGGATGGGGGATTAAATGGGGGTCAGGGTCGAGGGATGCTTTACCCGTCCATAGCTTGTCCCATTTTCATCGTGGTAGCCAGTTGATAGTTCTGCTTCATCATGAGAGGATAAACACTAATTTTAATTATAACTAGAACCCGTTAATAAGAATATATTAACTCACGTTACTTAAGTAATGAGGAGGTTGAGAAAGCGTTGAGTTCATACAATTATCCCCGTGAAAACTATGGGTAATGCTTATGGAAAGAAATTGGTAGGTAACGGTGTGTAGCGCCCCATGTGATCACGAAATATTAGTTAGTGAGGTTCGAGGGTGGATGTGATCTTGGTTTGGAGAGCTTCAATGACGTGAAACTAACCTATATAGTATTGGGTGTTTACTCGCCTTAAGAAGAGACCTTAATGATAATTTTTAGATGAACTTTTGCAATCTTAATTTGTGGATTAGGATAAATGTAAGTGGATACCATTGGAGTAATCGTTTGAGTATAGGTGCTAAATCGTAAGTTCGAAAGGTGCACAAGTTGGCGTTTGTATGAGGCTAAAGTTGATCATTCTTAATAAAGATTAAGCTAAAACATAAAAGAAAACGTCACTTAGGGGTTGTTTGTTTACCTCTTAATAGTTCAATTAAGAGACAACCTCTGAATCGCTAAGAGGTAAATCTTGTTTGGCAAAAAAAAGTATGCCTCTTAATGATTCTAAAACCCTCTGAATGATTTTGTATATTGGGCCTCCCTTAACCATTAAGCGTCCTGATTTCATTCTGAACAATTACCAAACAATCATAGTACATTTTGCACTATATCTTAAGAGTCTCTTAATGATTCTGACCACTTAATCATTCTGTACCAAATCATTCAACAACTACCAAACAGCCCCTTAGACATCTTAATTTTAAGGGATTGAGGACCTTGGTGTACAAGAAGATGGTCACGGGTATGCCACTGATCAGTGTTCCATCAAAAGTGTGTGGTGTTGGAGTAAACTGAATGCTCTTATGCAGTTCAGTTTAAGGGAGAATATTGAAGTATCAGGTTGTTGGAGTTATCCTCATTTTGCTTAGTCAATAATTTCCTAGTTTATAGGATAGTTTGTTATCTTTGATTTAGTCTTCAGTTTTTCCACGTTCTATTGTGGTGGATTTTTCTGTTTTGATTTCCCATTTTTTTTGTAATCGGCTTCTATAAAGCCAGTAGTTTGCTTTGCAATTGAATAACAGAAAGTGAGGAGCTTTCTGAATATTGTGAGTTGTCTGTAAAGTTTCCTTTGAGTTCCAACATCTCTCACACGAAGTCGCCCCTGTTGCAGCCTCACGCACGGATTTCTCTTCCCCTTCAACCACGTTCATCCTCCACGTTCTTCAACTCCCCGCAATTGCAACTATAAATACCCTACTTCTTCATTGTTTCAATTTGATTTGTTTCTCCTCCACTTTTGGCAAATTATAGTCACTGGCTTTCAGTTACTTTTTCCATCGCCTTTGCATCCATCGTTACCATGGAGATTGCATAGTGGCTTGGTTGGGGATTCGGAGCACCTGCCCTGTCAGTCGCCATGAACTGGCAACTGATGATGTTGATTATGAACTCAGGAAGACAGAAAGGGTTCTTTGAAAAGGTATGAATTTTGAAGTTTTGGTATTAGGGTGTGAAATATAGGTACAATTTTGTTTTTGAATGTGGGTTTGTTGGAATTATGTGGTTGCTAGGTTTCTTGAATACAATACCTTCACAGTTGTTTTGTGTTTGAGTAAAGATGATGAAGGGAATGGCATGTTAGTTGTTGAAAGTTATCATCTTTGAAAAGGAATTCCTGCAAATTGCACCAATCCATTCATGGTGATTGGTGAGTAAGCTCAAAGTTGACGAACTCAGAGATGACCTCTCCGAAAGAGGGCTTAGCACAACACGTATCAAACCCACTCTGGTACGCTATTCTCTCTCTCTCCCTCTCTTTTTTTTTCTTTTGTAAAAAGTGCACATTCTTGTACGTGAAAAAGCTTGAATCTGCTATTCGTAAAGAGAGATTTTACTCAGAAAATCAGGGCCATCTATGACTTAAGGAATTTGAGTATCAAGCAATTGCGCCAACAAGCCTCTCTTCGTGGGGTTTCCACAAGTGGGTCAAAGAAACAACTCTTAGAGAGGTTGTGCAAAGATTCCTAAACCAAGAATGAGGATAATGTGGAAGGTTCGCATATTGCTTCATATGAAAATTGCATTTCGGGGACAACTGTTTCAGATGAAATAAGATTGAGCTTCATATTTGTTTATGGGCTCGAACTCCAAATCGGTTAGTGCGTTTTTTGGCCCAACCTCAAATAAATTTATACTTTCATTATATGATTAATGAATATACGAAAGTGTTTAGCTCAGAATAATATATACTCGAATGGCTCGCCTCAGCTTGATTTGAACAATTTAATCGAGATTTCAAAATAATCAAGTTGAATTAATATTGATGTTATAGAGTTTGACTCGTCAAATCAAACGAATTAGTATAAATTTATCTCCAGATTTTTGAAGAATATATAATACACAACAAATACTCATAAAGGGTCATCACCCCTTGGTGAGGTTTGAACTCTTGACCTCCAGGTATGGTTGTTTTCTAAGGGTTTCTATTTAATTTCAACAAATTAGTGCTTAATCGATTCTATCATCATCTCCAAACATTCGACAAGGTACGATCAAGCTGGTGTAGACATGGAACTCAAGACTAAAGCAAGTCTTCGTTGTGCTCGGACTTTGCTTGCTGCTAATCAGTTTAGTCAGGTTATTCAATCTCTCCGCTGTACCTTTCTTTTAAATATTATATATTAGATGGTAACACACTTTTACTAAATTTTAGTTATATATATACATTTACGAAAAGGTGGTATGTATAAATATGCTTATACTCGGATAAAATGCAAAAGAAGACTTTTGTACTTGATCTATTAATTCTGAGTTAACAATGTCAAAATGTTGAACCTTATTGTTTGGATATGTGCTTCTTAATCAGCCAAATAACACTCCAACCTTTTGAACTGTGCAGGCAGCTTCTGTTGCACATTCTCTCCTCTGCAAGTGTTACAAATTTAATCTGCATGTGGAGAATGCAACTGTTCTACTCTTGCTTGCTGAAATCCATAAGGTAGGATCTCTAAAACCTTAATTTTGGTCAATGGGTTGTATTTTTTGACCTCTGTAAAACCTTAACTTTGGAAACAATCACATCTGAAAGTTGTTTGACAATCGGATCATCCATCTTTGGTTCATGTGAAATAGAATTTTTAGTTAATTTATGTCATAGTAAAAGCTTATTTTATTATGATTTTGCAGTGATCTGGAAATGCTGTTTTAGGAATTCCTTATGCTTTGGCAAGTTTATCGTTTTGCCAATCATTTAACTTGGATCATCTCCAAACATTCGATGTTGATGTCCATTTTACAGCATTCGGTGAAATAGATTATTTTCAGTGGTATTATATATTGTTGGATGTCATGCTTTTAAATGTTTGACATGCTTGAGAATATAATACTCTGCTTGTGATTTGTCAACGAATTGTATTATTTATAAAAGAAAAATATGTAGTTCATTGAGTCATTCCTGGGGAATCAATATGTAGTTTGATGTCAGTTATCGTTATCCCTCTATTATTGATTCTATATTTGTCATGCCTAAGTTTGGTGTATATTTCGTTTAAATCCCCTAGGGTTTACCCCCACAGTCCCACACCACGAGTACTAAGCTTGGTATTCAGAAGAGTTTCTTTCTCGGTTATTATCGTCTTTTTACATATAATTTTATATGGTTGCAGTCATAGCAGGTTTGGCTGTCGTAGATTCTCAGGTTGATGTTCTTCAATTTGATTCCAAAATGGAAGATTTGTAAGTTTTATGTTGACGATTTTTGTAACTGTGAATTGACATATACTTGATCTACATTGGGTGCAAATTTTCTGCCTTGGAGCAACATATATAGTGCACAAGCTAATTGAAACTAATGTGTATTGTATTTTGATTTTCATTCCATGGGAAAGATTTTTCACTTCTTATGACGAGGTTTATGATAGTTTTGATGCAACAGGCTTACAGGGTTTTGTGGCTATGGTTCTCGGTATCGGTTTAACCGTTCTTCTGATCGTGGTTTCGTAAATATTTCTCAATATTTTGCATCATTGATAATGCGTTTCTATAGCCATCTCTTGATGTGATTATCTGTCAAAAACCCAAATAGATCTTGGAATTTAATAGATATGTATACAAATTGGGTGTTCCAATAACCAATAGCTCAATAGTAACATGTGATCTGTAATTTTATATGTTTCCACAAGTATGATTCCCCAAATTGACATGCATTGAGCAAAACCATTTCTTGATTACCTCAAAATGAATAGTTAAAAATAGCATTCGGTAAAGGTTGCTTTGATGAGCTTTGCCAGGTTGCGGGAATTATGAGGCCGTCGGAGGGGAATACCCGGAACGATTTGGACAACCCGTGTGTCAGGTACTTCATTGAATGATTCTTGTATATATATATATATATATAGTTATAAAATATTATAACTAACTTAGCTGTTGTCACCACATTTCACTACTTCCAAAAAGGGAACTTTTATTTAGTTAATTGTTTTTTTAATTTGCAAACTATTTTCTGTATAAATCAATGTAGTAGATATGCTAGGTTGTTAACCTGTTACATTGTATCATGTTGTGTTTTTTAGTTAGTTCCAAAATTGATGTTGACAACATTTTCTTAGTTGGATAATGTATTTGTTGGAGTATTTAAGATGCATGACATATTTTTGTTCTATGTAGATTGAGATCCAAATGTAATGCTGTCTTTTTCATTTACTTCTAAGCTTGGAATTTAGAGTTCCCACTTTTCCTTATATCTATCATGTGAATTTTGTGAACTCCATCTTTGTTGCTACCAGTGAATACATCCATTACTATACGAGGACGGGAATGTGCAAATTTGGTGCTTCGTGCAAGAGTATCATCATCCAAGATGTCAGATCATTCAAGCACAGTCACACATAATATGTCTGTGAGTTTCATGTCCTTTTTCTTATTTTTTATTTATAAAAATTTGAACTTTATATTGCAATTTGTTACCCCAGCATAAACTCTGTTCTGACGGGGTGAAAAAGAGTGTTCATACTATGTGAAAATACGGGCAATGTAAGTTTGCGGTTACCTGTAAATTTCATCATCCCCGGCCTACCACCCCCATTGGCACAGGCACTTGAATCTTTGTTTATGCCTTCTGCTAGCAATATATGCAATCTTCTGTTGCCTCTTCTCAACATTATGAAGTATTTTCCGGCAACTGGTCAGTTGCAAGACCCTCTCTTCTTCCATGATCATATCTCACAGGGACTTACCCCCCCCGGTATGGTCCCATTTTCAGGTTGGAATCCTTATCAAGTTACTATATCCTCTATTTCTCTTCTCAGTGTTCTGATCTATAAAGTTGAAATGGTGTTGTTGTTAGAAGTGGAGAAAACATGTGTGGAGGAAAATAGTGATACAGGGTTATAGGTTATCTATTATTCATTGTCATTTCATCTTGGCTTCATGAAAGTTGCAATAATTTTGGCAACTTTTTTAGTAAAGTTAAATGTAAATGTCTATTGTTGTCATTGCCTGTTATAAGGTGTTAATGATTCGGGTCATATCTTTATCATTTTTGCAAGTGTATTCTAAACAATGAATTAATATCCCCATCTTTTTTAACGGTATATTGATTTCGACAGGTCTTGTGTCCACTTCACAACAACAATGAGCAACTTTTAACGCGTTTACACTGGTAGTGATTTATCGATGTTGCTGGTGTTGGTTTGCTTGACAACCATTTGATATTACATTGCTTGAGATAATACTTGAAAGGTTATTATGAGGGAAAGTAATTTGTTTATCTCTAATTTGTATTTGTGAAATTATATATATGCAAGGTGATTCATTAACTCCTAAAAGTTACCAAAAAGTTGTATTTATAAAAATTTGAACTTTATATTGCAATTTGTTACCCCAGCATAAACTCTGTTATTGAAATTCGAAGAACACGTCCGTTACGATCCGCCATGAAAACCTTCTTATTTCGATGTGCCCAAATGAGGTACATAAACGCCCATTTTACTCTCATCCATAACCCACTTTCCTCACCTGCGTTATTCTCTTGGAGGACGTCTTGGATCGATTCCGCCCCGTCTAAATTTTTCTTCCACCATCTTCCAATGAGACCCCACATCACCCTAACCTCCGAACACGCAACAAGGGCGTGATCCAACGATTCCACCACATATCGGGCATAGCGTCGAATCTAAATCAATTCCCATTTTATCTAATAACAACCGACATGGGATTCGGCCCAATCGGACCCTCCACATAAAAATACATACCTTCTTTGGAATAATCTTTGTCCACCTCGTGCGCACCGTGTGACCGCTTGGGTTTTCCTCGAGCTCTTCTTGGATCTCTCGCATCCTTTGCTGTCCAGATCTGACCTGAGCCTTATGATGCTCGACCATGTTGCACCTGCACCATCAAAACCAAAAGATTTACCCCAAAGCCCCCCCTCGTCCCCGTATAGACTTTTTATGACTTGTACCCATAGCGCGTCCTTTTCAACAAGGAAACGCCACCACCATTTTCCCAAGAGACCCCGATTTAACCCATACCACCCCATTTTTTGCATTCTCACCACCCCCCCGCCCCGCCCCGCCCCAAAAGAAATTACACCTCACTCTCTCGCATTCTTTTAACACTCCACTCGGGGCATACATAATAATATTTTATTAAATGTATTAAATACTTTATCAATATAGTTCATGTTAGAATCATTAAAAATAGTATAAATGTTACAAGTAGATGTAACTTTTTTTAGAAATTTTGAGTTTCTTACCCTATCATTATAATTTATTATAGCATGGTTGTTGGAGATGGTTTTAAGTTAGTGCACTTATTTTACTTTTTATTAAATGATAAGAGTTTCAAAATGACTATAACGATTTTAAATAAAAATATTTGTTATGATAATCTTTTTGCTTCTTCGTGGTCCGAAGAGCCATCCATCCATCCATCCATCCATCCATCCGTATCGTCAATTAGGTATGCCTTAAATTCAGTATGAGGATCAACTTACTGATGTTTCGTTTTCATTAATTGAATAGTACGTACGGATGTCGTGAGTAATAATTCTAAAGCATAAAAATATCTTAAAGGCCTCTGAGCGTGTAGCTCAGTTGGCAAAGAAGTGGGGTGACTTTGCCCAAATAGAAATATCTTAAAAAAATCTTCAATAGAAAAGAGTAATCAAAAGAGAAGGGTTAGTGGTATCTTGGTTGTCATAGATCTCAACTCCTTTTTAGAGGTCATGGATTCAAATTTCAAGAAATATTTATGAGTTTTGTCTTACAGAAATATATGTTCAACATATTATGAAAATAATCAAATAAAACAGTTAAAATTTTATATTTATCACAAGTCATGTCGTGAGAGATATGTATGTAAGACTGTCATATTTAACGTTAACCGCTCGTCTCATGTCCTCCTCGCCCCCTTTACCGTCTCTAGTCACTTGTGTCGTTTGTGCCCAAACCAACACAATTTCTCCTTCCGTTATCGCGGCAACTACCAATTCCACTCAAAAAACCTCATTTAATTTTTTTGAACATGGTCCAACCACAAGTCCATCTAAGCATTCTCGTTTCTGCAACTTCTTACTTCTTCTCAGCAACCTTCCTTGTCGACCAACATTCTGACTCATACAACATCGTTGGTCGGTCGGATAACTATTCTACCACATTTACCTAAAAGTTTATTACAACTTTTTTGTCACACATCACCCATGTGGTAGCTTCACAAAAAGGAGAATCTGGAACAATGTAGTTCAAAGTTCGGTACACCGTGATCATCAGCAACTTGGCAAAATCCGATAAACAGGTTTCAGCCTACGTGACATCAACTGATTTTGATGCAACATCTTTCCAAGTGGGTTGGTTTCATGAGACCACAAAATAACACTAAAACTTCACATCAAAACATTGTCAAGGTACGAAAGTTTAGTGTTATTTATGTGGTCTTATGGGTTTGGTCTCATGTGAACCCAACCCTTTCCAAGTAATTAACAATTACACTATAACCACCAGCAATATTTACAAGATTTACCGGTCAAAATGGGTACGAAATAAGAAAAACCAAAAGTACAAAAAAAAAACATCATTAAACTCGATAGAAATCAACACAAACTTCGTTTCATTTTAATCCATTTTACCCTATGAACAATATACTGAAGTCAAATTAATTTCATATTTCTCAGAACAACTTAATTCAGTTAAAGATGTGGCTTTTCTTGACACCTAGGTATAATAGTTCACTTGCCATTCCTAATAAAAGCATATTTCTCAGCACTCCCCTCCTAAAAAATTCAAAGGAAGAATGTCTGCTAAATCAACGGTCAGATTTCAGCTAGGATCATTACCATCGGATGGAGCAGAGGAAGAGTGGTCAGGGTGCGGGACCAAAGAGCAACTCCACACGGAACTCGGGACCCGCTATTGATTTGCCCTTGTTGCCTACTTTATCCAATTCCGATATGGAAAACTGCAACACGATCCAAAAGCTCAAAGTTAGAAGCCAAATCAAAACGAACACGGTAAATCACATGCAAAAGTAGGGTATGGGGAGGGTAGGACGTAAACAGACTTTTCCTAGAAGACAAATTAACAAACCCAATAAGTTGCCTGTGTGGATTAATCTATCTTTATAGATTGGGAAAGTTTTTGTTTGGGAGGGGTTTTTCATAGATGGAAGGAGCGGGTTTTTTAATTGGGTGGAGGTTTTCGGAAAAAAACATGGCTTTCTGCATAAAGCTCCCCTTTTATAAGCTTCCTGAATAAGCCACTGTCGATATCATTAAGCCACTGCCAAAGAATCATGTATAGTTGACTGAATAAGCTGAGAGTCTCATTAAGCTGCTATGTTAACAAACAGGCCCCATGACTTTTTCTAGAAGACAAATCAAACCAAACCCATTATATCCCATGGATTTGGATGCAACAACAGGTGAATTTCCCAAGCTGCCCTTGCATTTGGATGCGGTTATTTTGGTTTATAATGTATAACTACCTCTGGGTGAGATATACAGGGAACATCCTCGTCTTTGTGATCGGGTTGCATTGTGCCGATGAAAGAAAAAAAGTATCCTCTTGTAAAAAGCTTAAGAAAATGTATGCGTACAATCTACTATACCCCAAGACCCTACCTCCAAGTGGGGAAAAAATTTAGGCCCATTAGCCCGTGGGCAAGCCCGGCCCATTTATAGGGCGGGCGTAGGCAATTTCTCAAGCCCATAAGAACGGACTTCGGTTTGTTGTATTAGACCCCTTGGACAAATAAAATATGTTAGGCCCGGCCCAAGCCTGCAAATGATCACCTCTAAATCTCTAATACATGGTATGTTTGGTTTGGTTTAGTTTGGTTTGGTTTTAAAGAAAATATTGTGCAAGAAACACAAATAGATAATGGAAGCAAGAAGTTCAGAAGGCATTTCATAAACAAAAAAAAAACCATAACATTTAGCAGAGAACGTATAACGGGAAGGAAATATAAGATATATATTCTTGAAGAATTTTGTTTGAGTACCTGTAGTGAGCTGTTTTCGATGAAAGCAGTATTGAAACAAGCATAGAAGAGACGGCCCCCTATATTCTTTTCGTAGAATGTGACACAGACATCTCCAGTAACCTGTCAAATCAGAAAGATAGCATAAAGTATTTCATAGAAACCTCGATTTTGAGTAATGGAACATCTAACATCTTTGATCACTGCAGGTTTAACGGAATCACACCTGAACTGTTTTGTTAAAGCAGCAGTCAAGGCAGGTCTTTTGCTCAGGTTGAGATTCTTGTTCTGAGATCTTCACCTCTTTATCTGGCTCGATGAACGAGTTCTCAATGAACGAGTTAAAGATTCGAAAACTGTCAGATCTGTCAAAACCGACTTTGTTTCTGCAGAAATTCCTACAAGTTTCTGTAGATGGACAATACCGCTGTCCAGGAATCTGATGCAAAAGTTCAGATGAACATTAAGAGAATACGGGCACATAATAAATGCGAAACAACCAAGGGAAACTGTGATAAAAAAAGGCTAAAATTTGTAGCAACTAAAAAGTTTTGCAATATGAGGAAGTTTGGACAGCCAAATGGAATATATCAACAATAACATTAAGGGCTGTTTGGTTTGGATAAAGCTATTTGTGTGGATTAATCTGTCTGTATAGATTTGGGAACGTCTTTGTTTGGGAGGGTTTTTTTATAGACGGAAGGAGCGTGTTTTTTAATTGGGAGGGGCAGGTTTGGAAAAAACTTGGCTTTCTGCATAAAGCTCCCTCTAGAAGCTTACTGAATAAGCCACTTTCTATATAATTAAGCGACTACCAAACAGACAACAGTCATGTATAGCTTACCGAATAAGCTGTGAGTCTCATTAAGCTCATTAAGCTGCTAACAAACGGTCCCTAACCCTTGTTTGTTGTTTTAATCTTATTTTTCTAGGGCAAAATGCATCAGAATGCTTGGTGTAACAAATAATTTTTTCCTCAATCAATGTAATAAAGTTTCAAAATGTCCTACTTTATAATCATTTGACAGGCAACCCTTTTGTAAACATTGTGTAAAGGGATATCCACCTCATCAAATATTACATGATCAACAGGTTAGCGATCAAAATGGGTACAAAATAGAAATTTTTGGAACTTTGTCACATAGATCGACAAAAACAATATATCCATTACTCTAATAGAAACTAAAACCAAACTTTGTTGCATTCTTAATGCATTTTGCCCTTAATTTTATTCCTTTTAACATTATCCTGAGAGTTGAAATAAGTCATACCTCTTGCAGTTCAGACAAAACGAAGAAGATGGATTCTATGTTTCTGGTGTCATGAATTCGAATCCGCCGCAACTCTCTACTACTTGGTTTCGGAAGGTTCACTTCAGGAGGGCAACCCTCAGGAAAAGAAAGACATTTCTGCCAGTACTGAACATAACGGCGTTGGCTTGGTATCGTCACCTGCTCACACCATTTGCATATTTATTTATTTATTTATATAAACACTTCCATTGAGAATATTTCAAACACATAATCAAGACCGTGATGAAGGAATTCATGGATCACATTACTATCCAATACTCCTTCCGTAACAGATCAAGTGTCCACCTTTCTATTTTAGTTTATCCCTAAATAAGTGTCCACTTTCAAAAGTAAATTTCCACTTCCCCATTCTACCCTTAATTATGAGATAGACAAAGTTCCTATCTCTAATAATTAAGGGTAAAACTGTCATTTAGTTATTTAAAAAGTGTAATAATTACACATTCCTAAACCTGTTTGCCATTTGCTTTGTGGACATTTATTTTGGGATGGAGAGAGTAATAAATTAGGCATCAAACACCGGCCGTAGGCAGATGTAGTTTCTTGGGAGAATGAAGGAAGTGGATGGCTACAACCTACAAGTTTTTGCTTAATTTATAGAAAATAAACACTGACAACATTTTGGTAACCCTAAAAAGATTGATGATTAGATGTTCTATATTTTCCTAAATAATGGAAAATGCATGATCTTGATACATGGAGCTTTAGATATACATGAGCATACTGCACATGATTCATTGTATGCTTAAAGACTTTATAGTCAACGTAGCCAAATACTGGTTAGATAATATTGATTAATTAAATGACAATTTTACCCTTAATAAAAGAGGGAGTTAATGAATTTCTCCATCTTATTATCAAGGGTAAAATTGGAAAGTAGGCACTTAAAAATTAACCATGGTCATCTTCTACTGAAGGACCAAACTGTACCATGGTATGACCGTATGACCTAAAAATTAACCATGGTCATGAAAAATGGAAGCATATCGGGGAAAACAAAAAAAAAACTTACTCCAAGATTATTTGTGGTCCTTTTATCTGCATAAACCTGAAGAGCCTCCTCTGCTAACATGCCAGTGTAGACCAAATAAGAAGATACCATCAAGCCTGTCCGACCTTTACCTGCCTGTTGAATTTTGAAAAAAACATATATTCTTTTAAATGAGACAAGTTCTTACAATCAGGATGTTGCATATCTACTATAAATTAGAGATGCACAAGGCCGGGTTTTTTTTGGGCTCGGGCATTCCAAACCCTTTTTTGGTAAACTGAAAAAGAAACAGGCTTTTTCAGTCCCAGGGCTTTGGAGTTGAAAGAGGGCCCGATCGGGCTATTCCCGGCGGAGCTTTAACCTAAACACAAAATGCTTAGTAGAAAAAAGAGAAACGACTTTCAAAAAATACAGACTTTGCAACTTTACCATGCAATGAATGACAGCAATATTCTTTGGGTCACTTGAAAGCCACGAATGAACGTTTTGGCAGAATTCCATGATCATCGGGAGAGGTGGCACATGATTATCATCAAACGGGAATTTCTCCACAAGACCATTAAAATGGGATGGATCATAATCTTGCTCTATACATAAGTTATATACCTACAAGGTACAACGAGGAAGCAAAGATAAAATGTGAGAGAGGGGGAAGTGGGATGAAGTAAAAGATTGGATATTTATTCGGCCAATGATTATGCACAAAAAAAAACCAAAACTAAGCGATCCCAGTAAATCCCACACGGTGTAGGATCTAGGGAGAGTAAAATGATTATTCTGACCAGTTAATCATCATGCACCAAACCATTCAGCAACTGCCAAATAAAATACCTTGTAGTATCCACGGTGTCTCATTTCCAAGACATCTTTGACCTGCCACATAGGATTGCGGTATATGGCTCTCATTCGTTCTGCAGGAAATGACATTGCTAATATACGATTGGTGATGTAAGACATATCGAGATCATAACCGCCAACCAGCAGCCGCCTTCTCTTTTGAGACACTAACCTACGTACAAAGAAATGTTTCGACACATTGTCGATCAGTTGATACTGCAAAGCAAGAGCATTCGAATCATCAGTGTTCCCTGGCAAGAGTTTAGTAGCTTGCACTCCCATTTTTCTTGGACTCTACTCTCGAGGTCACCTGCGCAACCACATATTTCCATAGTTAAAACAAGAAGTTGAACACAAACAATCTCAAGATACAATCATCAGACAGGAGCCATAACATTCATAATCAAAGTGTCATTTGCCCAGCGGTAACCTTGTTACCGATAGAGCCCAGCCTCCCATGAGACCAAGGGTCCAAAACTCACCAAAGGTGAGGAGTGTGTGAGAGTATTTGCATCGGCTAAATATTATATACTTAAAAAAAACATAACATTCATAATTTGGAATAAAATCACAGTTTCTGATGCCAGTAATCTCAATTACCTAATCAACTGTTCAAGAAAACTTATCGTAGACAATGCTATTCTCTGTCCAGATTCCTAAAACATTAACAGAAAGCTAACGTATAACTTAATTCCCTGCCAAAAAGGGATACAATTAAACGAATTACCCACTGATGCCAATAATCACAAAGTTACATGGGGACGAAATCACAGTTTCTGATGCCAATAATCTCAATTACCTGATCAAGTGTTCAAGAAAACTTATTATAGATAATGCTATTCTGCTTCCAAATTCCTAAAACATTAATAGAAAGCTAACTTATAACTTAATTCGCTGCCTATAGAAAATACAATCAAACAAATTATCCACTGATATCCAGGAATCGTCATTCAATTTGATTGAATCTACAATTTTCTGGTGCAACTGTTAATCAGAACAATAAGAAAACAACCTCAAAAGCCCCAATTACACAACGTAGATGAAATCCAACAGAAATCAAAAGGAAGAGGATTAAAAGAACATACAAATTCATAAACTGAAGAAAGTTGTCAACACCTGTCTTCGATCCTTCCAGATTGAGAATTCTAAAACGGTAAAACCCTAATGAAAATTTGGTCCAAAAATCGTCATAAGATTGATTCCTTTACGATTCTTGGACCAGTTGAGAATTATTTCCTTGGGTACATTTTTTTACTTTAAGGAGGCCAGAAGGAGAAAAAAATGGTTGCCATGTCTAAATTGAGAAACAAACAGACACAATCGAAAAGTCTGTTGTATCTGCGAAATGAGAGTGAGTTTTAACCACAATTTCTTCGGGAGAACCAACGGAAGGATCGGAAATACGCCATTGTTGTGTGTGAGAGAGAGAGATGCATATCAACGTGGAAGACAACCCTTCTTCTAGCCATGGCGGTTTACAGGTGTTCGTTAAATGTTTGCATTGAAAAGTAGAGTGAACTACAAGTTTGGTCCCTGCGGTTTGGTGGTTATTCCACCTTTAGTCCCTACATTTTTTAAATTACAAATTGTAGTTTAACGTTTGCAAAAACGACCGGAGTTGATCCCTCCCTCTAACGGTCATTGAAAAATTATGTTGTAAGGGACATTTTGGCCTTTTTCATTTTTTGTTTTAAATTTCATTAAAATATTAAAGTCCTTTTAATAGACCCACTTAAATTTCGTCATGACACAAAATATTTTTATTGGTACAATTGTATATTACATTATAAAATTTTCTTACTATTTTTACTTATGATATTCATTATACTATTAACACAATAAGAAATGCAAAATTTTACGATTTTGTCTACTACAAATACAAATTACAAAATGAGTAAAGCAAAACATAATTTAGGAAGATCAATTTACTTCTACACGAAAGATGACATTTAAAAGTTTTTCCATAAAGAATTGATAACTGAGTTAATATATACTCTAACCATATCCAAACTCAGTGGTATGATGATGTTACATTATACAAAGCTCCAGATCCTATGACCGATCCGTAAGCCTCATGAATAAAGATCACAGGTCACACCATGACCATCCAGAGCACAAGTCAGAACGAGACGTCGTGGACTCATCAGCGCCATGGACGGTCTCACAATTGGCACCGCAATACAACTTTTATGGTAATTTTACTCATTGGATTCTTAACAATAATACAACTCAATTCTAACTAAAAATACTAAATTTTAGCAGATAAAAAGACACGACTTTATAATTATAAGCTGATAATGATTTTCGACAGCATTTATATTTATGAGATTAATATGGGTTTTTCTATCTCATTTACAAAATAAATATTGTTTAAAAATAAAGTTAGATGCTAGTTTTATGAAAATCATTTTAATTAAGATGTAAAAATATTCTTGAAAGGGGTTAAAATTGTAAAATTTTCAAAAACATAAACATCCTGAATCTTTTTGTAAAGTATTTGGTAGCAGGGTCCAAAACTGTCAAAATGTAATTAATGAAAACCTAGTGGGTTAAAGTAAAAAAAAAACCAGAAACATATTGTCTTCTCTACCCGTTCTTTACCCATACCCGTTTTCTTAACCCGTTTTCAAAACTACCTCAAATTCGACTCGGTATTGATACCTTTTTATCCAAACACCATTTGTATGACTTCGTGATACAATATACTAACGATTTTATCTATAAATCGAAGCAAAACGAACCCCATTTGAGTTCTTTCAATATTGGGTAAAACCGCCATTAATGGTGTTGAACAACAAGGTTTGAGCCTTCAAAAACTCTATAAAAATCGAACAATTGATCTACAACAAGTAATACGAAATTAATACATAGATTAGAGTAGAAAATTACCTCAAAATCGCGAGCGAAATCTCGAACTCGAACCAGTAAAAGCTCACGATTTTCAGAAGCAATTAAAGGGTTTTGATCCATATTTCAAGTATTTATAAGGTGAATTTTTTTGGATAAATATGAAATTATAACCTGATCTGCAATCAAGGTAAGCCCGACGTATTAGGATTGGGAGTTTTCTGGTTTCCTTCAATTTGATTTTTCATTTTTTTTTAATTTGGTTTACATATATTATTATTACCAAAACAGCCCCTTAAATTCCAAGGTTTTTGTATTTTTCACCTTTTAATAATAGTTTTGAATAAGGTTGTGTAGTCCAAAATCCACCAATCATCCAATTATTCATCAAATCATAATCCAATTCTTATCTAGTTAATAATTATATATAATCATTAACATTATGATATTGTTTTTAATTGATATTTATATGTTATCAGGGGCGGAACACAACCTTTTCGACCGCACGGGCCAGACCTAGAGATGTCCAAAAATCGGTCTCGAACCGGACCCAGATCAGTCCCGGTCCTAAATAGTGATTCCGTAACCGATGGCCGGACCTAGAGATGGCCCAAATCGGCCATGAAAGGAGATTTTGTTTTCTCTATAATTTTTTGGCATATGTTTTCATATGGTAATGAAATTCAAAGACTTTTCTGCATCCTTTATTCATGGGCTCATTGAGAAAGCTAAAAAGGTGATGTCTAAAACCTGTAATAATGTTTTATCAACCTTCATCTACCTCTAATATCAATGTTCTATCAAAAAAGCAATCACAAATTCACAATTTCACAAATCACAAATCACAAATCAGAAAATCACACAACTTCATTCTTTCAAAAAAATAAATAAACCTAGGCTAGCTAATCAAACAATCTCAATCTCAAACAAACAAGCAATTCACAAATCAGAAACATAAAACAAAAAAACTGATTGAGATAATGAGACCGAGAACAACAAGTGAGCAGCAGAAAATCGAGAGCACTAGAGCAGCAGTCAGCAGAAACTTACCTGTGGAGAGCAGCAGAAAATCGAATAACCTGGGCGAAAATCGAAGAGGACTCGGAGAAGAGCAGCAGAAAATCGAAGGTCGAAGAACACTGGTTCGTGTCCTAAAATCGTAGTTCCCCTTTCGTCTCTAAGACACTGAATTCATCGATTTGGAGTCCAAAGTCGCCGTTCCCGTTCGTGTCTTCACTCTGGATTAGGTTGAACTGCTGAGGAGCTACTTTTGGGTTTAATTTGGACTTTGGAAAGCAATGTTGGACTCTAATGGGCCTAATCTCTTATATGATTGGACTGCATATAATAAGTGGGGGGCCCAAATTGTATTTTCTATTCTTTAACAGATGAAGATCTCTAGAGCCCTTAATCAGATTGAAAAAAACGCAAAAAACGCACAGGCCAGGGCCTGTAATAGCCTCAATAGGCCTCCGCCCCTGTATGTTATGGTTTTTATAAATTAAAAATATATATATATGAATAGTTGGTTGAAATTTGAATCAAAATATCAGATGGATCCAATCCGACCCAGTAGATAACCAATAGTAATATCTAATGGATGAAACTGATCTGATCAAACAATCCATTTAATTGAATTGGATAGGATGTTTAGTGTTAATTAAATTGGGACGGATGACAAAATTCAACATCCCTTAATGAATTGGATCATAGTCACCTAAATCTATTAATTTTAACCGATGAACATCCCTAATTTCGATGGGATGGGAGAAGAGGTGGATGCGTTGATGAAGAAAAATATAAAAATTCCACAACAAAAAAGAAAAATATAAAAAGTTATTTGATGAAAAATAAAAATAAGTAGATTATAAAAAGTAACAAGAAAACCTAATAGTCTTTTTACGAGAGTAAATTGCGATTTTCGTCCATGTGGTTTAATATTAATAACGATTTTCGTCCCTTATTTAAAAATTGTTTTTTTCATCCCTGTGGTTTCTATTTTATTGCCATTTTCGTCCCTTAATCCAATTTAGTTAAAACTAGACGTTAACTCATGCAATTTTTTTTTGAAACAACAAGATATTCTTATGCAAAAATTAGACGTTAACTCATGCAAAAATGATTGAGTAAATTACATATTTGGTCCTTGTGGTATACTTCTTTTACATTTTTATCCTCAATATAAATAGTTTAAAATTTTTACTTTCTACTTTTTCTATCTTTTATTATAAATACTAGATACATTGATTTTTATATTAATTATATTGTTCATTTTAAAATTATTATAACTTTAATTTAAAAAATAATCAAAGAATTTCATCAAAATTATTGATAAGTACATAAAAAAATTCCATTGTTTTTGTTGAAATATCTTAAAATTAATATATTTTATTTATTGATTTATTAAAACTTTTTATTTATTTTAAGTTTCCATTGGAAGAAGTTTAAAAACTTGTAGGAAAAAATAGTCTTATTTTATAACAACCGGTTGCTTTTTTTATTAAATGCACTTTACTCTCACTATTTCATATTTTCAATTAAATTTTATTTTTCTTCAACTAATTAAATTTGTTTAATATTAAAATTAAGCGCGTGTGTGCGCGCACACACACATACAATTTTCAACCTTTTGGAGGGTTTCATATTATCCTCTCTCTCTCTCTCTCTCTATATATATATATATATATATATATATATATAGGGTCGGGTTCCGATGAGAAGTGCTAAATTTGGTGAGAAGCGTGAGAAGTGGTTATCCACCGTTGTATGAGAAATGGACGAACTTTAAGATGAGATGCACCGAGATAAGATGCACCAGATCAATTCCCTTTTGAACCGCAATTCATGAGAGCATATTTGATTAAAAGTGATCAACGGTTTAAAAGTACTACTCAGAAAAAATGACACTTCTCACATGATCCCATGTCTCTCTCTCTCTCTCTCTCTCTATATATATATATATATATACACACACACACACGCACACACAAAATCAAGTCAACGTTATCAAATCATTTTTTAGACAACAGAGGCATCGGCATAAAATCTTTTCGATAATCTGGAGGCCCATAAGTTTTCGATAAGAGATGAAAACAAATATAAAATAGCAAAAAGAAGTTGATAAATATTAGTTTACTTTTGTTTATGCTAATTTTTATTACGGGTTAAATAATTAAAATCCCAAAAGTATTCTCACATTTTTCTAGAACAGATGTGTTCTCGTTCTAATTTTTATTACGGGTTATGTGTGTGTGTGTGTGTACGTGTGCGCGCTCATACATGCTTATTATTAATATTAGAAACGTACTCGCCCAATAAATCAATAAATAAAGATCTGGAAAAAGATTATGTATTTTATCACTAGTTTTAATGAAACTATTTGATTATTTTTATAATTAAAGTTAAAATATTTTGAAAATGTATAGTATATTTAATAAGAGAATAAATGTATTGATAAAATATAGTAAAGAAAGAAAAAGTAAAAATTAGAAAATTTAAACTATGTAATTTAAGGATAAAAATGTAAAGATTGGTATAACACAAGGACCAAATATGTAATTTACTCAAACACTTTTTTGCATGAGTTAACGTCTAATTTTAACTAGATTGGATGAAAGGACGAAAATGGAAGTGAAATAGAAACCATGGGGATGAAAAAACAGTTTTTAAAGATAAGGGATGAAAATATTTATTAATATAAAACCACAGGGACTAAAATCGTAGTTTACTCTTTATAAAAGAAAACTAACTTGATTTGAAAAGCAAAAAAAATGTAAATTATAAAGGCAAAAACTGTAATTTTAAAACCTGAATATGAAAGTAACAATTTTCAACAAAATGCAGGGACGGAAATTGAATTTTATCATCCTTCTTCTTATTATTTTTATAATATTTTAAAATATTTAGATAAAAATTTAAAAGCAATTTATAAGTATTATATATTGTTCTCTAAAAGATAATCCCAATAATTTGAAGTTTATGTACGGTTATTTATTGTTCTTTAACCCTGTAAAATAAATTAAAAATCAACTGATAAATATATTTATATATAAAATAGTTATTAAATCATAAAAGTTTGTTTATGATTTTATTATCTTTATTTATTTCTGAAAAATAAATCATTATCTTTATTCAAGAAAATATTTAATTACTAAAACTAGTATAACTTACATCCTTATTTTATATTTTCCATAACTATACTATAATAAAATTTTGAATTAAAATATTTGATAAAAAATGAGAATTTTTTAAATCTCTAATTAGACAAAATATTATATTTTTATCTTTTAAAAAAAGTTGGCCTAAAGGTATTAAGGTATTCTTTCTTGAGGTTTTATCCTTTTCATTTATAGATAGGTCGTTTATTTCAAATGTAACACCCTGAAAATTGGAGAACAAAACTTAGGGTTCACGGACGTCTGCGAGGCACAAGGTCGGACGTCCGCGAGGGGCGGACATCCGCGGGTCATCCGCGGAAGCAACGGAGAAATTGAGGGTTCAGTTCAGCTGGAGCCAGACGTCCGCGAGTGACCATGCGGACGTCCGCAAAGTGTCTGAGATATTTTTGTGTTTAAAGAAACCCTTCTCTTTCTCTTTCTCATTTTCATTTCAAACCCCAACTTCTTCTTTTCTCTTTCCCTCTCACTAAATCGATTTCTTCCCCAAAACAACCTCAAATCCTTCCTCCTCCTCTTCATCTTCTCCACTTAAATCAACCCACTTCCACCATTGTTGAGCATTTGGGAGATTGAAGCTTTTTGGGAATCTAGGAGCTTTCTTTTGGAGGATTCAAGTGGTAAAGGTAATCTCTCCCTACTCAAAAGTTTTATTGTTGTTGTTTTCACCTTCTCTTCCATAATAGGGTATTTTGAGTGATTTTGATGATATTGGGTTAAGTGATCTTCTAATCTATTCATTCATGAGGTTAGGGTTTTTGATAAAAATGGGTATTTTGGTGTAAATGGTTGGAGGATGATTCCTTATGGTTAGATCTGAATATTCATGGTTGGAACTTATGGATCTAGGTTTTTGGAGATGTTAGCTTGAAGATGCAAGAGACTTCAAAGGAGCTTACGTTTGGGAAATTCTAGATTTAGCTTAAATCTAGCAAGGTGAGTTCAAGTTGATTTGTGAAAACTTTGTACATGCCAAAAATGTTATTTTCCAAATGTTTGTGTGTTTTACTTGAAAATATCAATTGTTGGGTTATTGGTTAGTTTAACTCTTTTGAAGTATTTATCTTCATAAATGTGTAAAGCACCCATATTTGGGATTGTGGATATTTGAAGTGTAGAAAATCTTAAATATATCTTTAAAAGATTTATTGCTCAAAATGAAGTTATTTTTATGGTTTTATCGTATTGGTATATTTGACTTTAGAAACCAATTGGGAAAATTGCACTTTTAGTGTCATGGGTCATTTTGAGAATTATAAGGGTGTGAGTCCTTTTGGGGAAAACCCTTTTGTTTAACCCGCGTGAGTTTTGGGTTAATAATGATTTTGGGGTGTTGTCTCAGCTATGGATTAGCAATGGTAAACAAGTATTGTAGAAGGAGGGGGGGGGGGGGGGGGTTGAATACAATACACAAAAATTTTCACTTAATTAATTCTTTATTGATTTAAAATCAAGAATTACACATAGAAAACTTAAAGATTGTTGCGGAACAAAACATATAAAATCTGCTTAAACAATCTAACACAAAACCACACAAAGAATAAGAACAATTGTAAAACACTAAGAAAACAAATGAACTTCTGAGAGAAAAAAACACCAGCACTTGAGAGCTTGAGAGTGTGTAATCTGGTAAGGTTGCAAGGAAGGAGATGACCTCTTTATATAGTGCCTCATGCATTAAATGCATGGACACTTGTCAAGCAGAGCTTGGAAGGCAGGATGGAAGCAGGTCTTCTGAAAAGTACTGGGATGTACTTTTGTCTTTGCACATTTGTCTTGAAGCGTTGACCTGTATGTTGAAGTTGAACTTTCTTGAAAGAGATAAGAAATCCAAAGAACCTTTATCTGATCCTCGGATTATGTCTCTGTCATTGCAAGATATCCCAAATATATTTTGCAGATAAAGTGGAATATACCTGTTGTAAACTGTTGGCCTAGGATCTCTTCAAAGATATCTTCAAGAATTCTTTCTTAAGGAATTCTCTGCCGATCATGTCTTCAACATCTTCAAGAGATCCTGCCGATCATGTCTTCAAAATCTTCAAGAGATCCCGCCGATCATGTCTTCAAGATTATCCTTGCTCTTCAAGTGTACTGGCCTAAGACCTTATGAGGTCTCAAGTAGCAGCTTAATCTTTGGTTGAGAAGTCTATCTTCAATTCGCTTTGAAGATATACTTCTACTTTGTTTATTCGGTTGATCTTCGACTTCACCGAACATTTTTATACAATTAAGTTGCTTGTAAAGAACCTAAAAATTATTCTAAGTAAGAACTGTGTAAAAATGAAAGACTGAGGTCATCTTCAAATCTTAAGTGACCCAACAATCTCCCCCTATTTGAGGATGACATCCATACTTAGAATCTGAGAAGTAAACACTGAATAATTCATTTTTGACCCTTGTTTACTCTTTTGGGTTCTTTTCACATAGTCCATTCTTTTTGGATTTTTTTAATTATTGTATCCGACATTTACAAGTAAAAAGAAATGGTAAAGTATACTGTTAGACAACCTAGGGGGGGTAAGGTTGTATTTAAAACTTTTACTTTCAAAAATCCTTTTATAAAAAATATCTTAATAATGTAAATACAACAGAGTATATGAAAACACAACAGATACGTATAAATACAGGATAGTATAAATACAGTAAATAAAGCAGAGTATATATACAATAATTATATAAACAGATATAATTAAATGCACAGCGGAAATATAAAGAGATAAGGGATAGAGATACTTGACACGGAGATTTAGTGATTTACCACAACTTGGTAAATCACTAGCTGAGACACTTCCCGACACGATCCAATAAAAGTATTCTTTACGGTAGAATACAAACCAAATACAAAGGAAAGCAATAGGCTCTCAAGCTTTAGCTTATTGAGATATACAGGATCACACACCCGTTATTCAAACACTTACAAGAGGAGTATAACTCACAATGGTAATCACTCTTGTATAATATTTATCACTTGGATATTTTATAAAAACGTTTTATAAAATAAATATGTAGTGATAATATGTAGTATGGAATATTAGTTGGGAGAGATCAGATGGATAGATGGCAGTGTGTTGTTGATCTGTTATATTATTCTTCTCCACCATCGCATGCATTATATAGCAACTCTTCCAACGGAAACAATGCATCCGCGGTATACCGCCAAAAGCACGCGGTATACCGTGCAGTAATAAAAGTACTTTTGCAGAAGAGAAAGTCAACCCTGCAAAACAAACGTAAACTTGTACCCGCGGTATACCTGCTAAACACCGCGGTATACCGCCCAGACAAAAGTACGACCAATCAATCAGAGATCTACAGTAAGCCGCCGCGGTATACCTGCTGAACCTCGCGGTATACCTGCGTCAGAAAAGGACAGTTTCTCAAAAACCTTATTTAATTAAAATCATTTATGGTTTTTAGAAATATCCAAGTGGTATATTATTTTAGGGTGTTTATCATTATAAATTATAAACACTAATGACAACGTAAATCTTCCGTCTTGAACTCTTCAGATAAAATCTTCGTGTTCTTCAAGAACTGTACACTTGGATTGGATTGTTAGATAAACAATAATACGGTGTGTTTGTAATCATCAAAATAAATATATATAAATATATAGAGATGTGGTACACTTGCACCAACATATACTGTACAAACTATTAACAAAAATGTACTTGTATTGAAAACTTGAAAGAGCAATAACTTAAGTTTACAAGTACATATCAGAAACATATAAAATAAAAAGATGATCAATTCTTCCTTTTCTGAAGTTCAGCTAGGATGGCATGATGTAGTGGAGAGGTGTTAGAAGCAATGACAAGGATGGCTTCAAGGAAGATAGAGTCAGCAATAGATATCTGCTCATGTCGGAAGAATTGTTGTGTGCCTTGGGCATTGTTGAAGAAAATGCCCGGATACGGTCTGCCGATCACAGAAGGAGATTTTCTGATGGGGAATGAGGGGGGATTTAGATTCAGGTTCTTGAGATCAGGAAGAATTCTTATTGCAGCAAGATCTTGGAAGATAGTTTGATGGAATTCTTTCCTTATCTTATTTAGATTGTCAAAAAGTCCTCTGATATACATGGTTGCAGCAAATTTGTTCGGACTTTTTGAACTTTGAAGACATTCATCAATTTCGTACCATTCTAACATACCATAAGAATCAAGGTCATGAAATCTTACCGGTGTGATGGAGTTGTCAGCCCGGGTAAGTATCACATAGACATCCTGTGATTCTTTGTGAGTAGCCAGTTTGGCTTCAACGATTTTAGAGATACTGGTCCTTCCAAGTAACTTCTTCTTGCACCATGCGAACTTTTTGGAGAACTCAGATTTCTCCCCCTCAACAAGTGTACCTGCATGTTCAAAAGTTTGCTCCCCCTGAGCTGGTGGATCTGGTTGTGCCGATTAGATGGGTCAGAAGGACCCGACATGTCAGATTGACCCGGTTGGTCGTTGGAACGTCTTTCTGGACCTCTCTCCCCCTCAGCGGCCGACCGCTCACGAGACCGGACAACATTAGCAAAGTGAGTGAGAACTCGAGCCTGCGCTTCTGGAAGAGCATCCATCCTTTGGTGAAGAGAGACAAGACCACCAAGAAGCTGACTATTTAGGCTTTGTTGGCTTTGAATTGTTGACTGTAGTCTAATAATTTCTTGATCACGAGCGTCGGAAGCAGCTTTCATAGCAGTCATAGAGAGGGTGAGACTGGCATTGGAGTCTAGGAGAGACTGAAGCTGAGAGTGTAAGCCAGAGAGGGAACCCTAGATGGATTCAAGTTGGCTTGCTGTAGAGACATATCTGGTGATGGGAGCTTCAAACATGTGATGAGTAGGTGTAGGAGGATGATGAGGAAGATACCTTGAAGATGGAGGAGAGGATAGCACCAACATGTCAATGATAGGATCTCCAGAAGGTGGTAGACTTGTAGATGAGGCAGCAACATAAGAGCTTGAATGCTCAATTTCTTCAAGGCGTGAAGACAAGGGGAGGAGATGATCCATGGAAGCTTGCAGAGGAGTTGTCATTGGATGGAGACAACTGAACTTCTTCGGTGGTAGTCGGTGAGTGATGCCGATATGCAGAAGCGGGAAGATCCTCTGGAGAATCTTCAACAAGAAAGTCAAGTAAACATGCATGACCCGTATTGGGTCGTGTAGAAACATCATCGATCGTAGGACGATCGGGTGATAGGACGTGTAGTGAGAAAGCAGTACCTTGGGCTGGAGAGAGGCCCAAGTCATCTTCATCCACCAAGAAGTTGGTAGAAGAAGGAGCATTGTGGGTCCCCAAATTTTCAACCGAAACCTGTTGGGAGGAGACAGAGGAACTAGCTAAGGGGTCAGCAGATTCCCTGGGCCTGGTAGGGACAATTTCAACAGCTTCAGATTGTGGAGAATCTGTTGCTGGATGTGTGGTTATGGCCCTCAAAGGATCCTTATGCCTCTTTTGATGAGACTTAAGGGGGATGAGGAGTGACTCCGGTTCTTGGAAGAGGTGCTGACTTGGGTAGCCACCAAAGGTGATTTTGGTGGCATAGTCATAGAAGCGAGTGCGGAGTTACCGGAAGCTTTAGATTTTTTTGATTTGCTTGCCGGTTTCACTCGGGTAGGGGGAGGAGGGTCCACTACAGTGGAGGAGGCCACAATAGGACGAGGGTCCCGGACATCTCCCCATTGTAGATTGGGAGAGTTAAGGAAAGAAGACATACATGGAAGAATGGTGGTTCCATCATGTTCGCGTTGCAGAATTAGCTTGGTGACTGTTGGAGGAGAGTAGTCATACACAAATTTAGGAGTAGCTGACTTTTGATCAGCTTTAAGAGCACCAGCCATCTTGTGGGAAATGATGAGAGATAGAAATCTAGGATAGGCTACATGTGGCCTCTTGGTACTGTCGATTACACTAATTATTTCATCAAAGAAATATTTAGCAAAATCTATCCTTCTTTGAAACATAAGTGCATGGGAAAGCTTGGTGGCATAAGATGGAACTTGGTCATAACCGCTTGTTTTACGACTAAGGCATAAAAGGATATGAGTAAAGAAGAAGTTCCATACCGGACCCATGTTTTTGCGCATGAGAGTTCCAGGCCCTTTATCACCTTCTTTGGGTTCGTACTGGATTGCACTAACCACCTCACCATGTTCCATGTCCAAAAGAGATGTAGCATATTTGCCTAGAGGAAACTTTTCATAAGAAGGAAAAGTTGGAAGATGTAGAGCAGACCGAATGTCTTCAACCCCAAAGCTAAGATCAGGTTCAACATCAGAAAGGATGGAAGCCTTGATTTGTGCAGTAGCTTCATCATAAAGGCAAGAAATCCAGAAATTACCTAGAAGCATTTTGCTCATTTTGATGCTTTTGGTGAAGGCATATTGTAAAGGAGACTTTTGGAGAAAAAAAGAGACTGGACTGTGTTCTGGATGTTGCGGGTCATTAGCAAATCTTGCAAGATGATTGCAAGTGTTGAAGACTAAGTCTGCATGAGTGAGTTTGGGAGGAGAAGAAGAGGATGCCATCTTAAGAAATTGAGAGAAGAGAGGAGAGAAGATGGAGAGGTGTGAAAAAATAGGAGATGGAGAGGGTATTTATAGTGGGGTAAAGATGGATAATAAGGAGAAGAGGAAGGGAAAGATATGGCGGATAAAAATATGTTGGGAAGGTGTATGGGGAAGATAGATGATAGGTGTAGGGTGTAGGTAGGAGATGGAATGAAGTCTAAAAAATTGACCCAAAAAAAGGAGGGAAGAGTTTTTTTTTTGAAGGGTGGTTTCGGTGGGAGGGACTGGTGGCTTCGGCAGAAAGTTGAAAGGGGAGAGAGGGGTAGGTATCGGGGGGGGGGGGGGGGGGGGGTTCAAAAGCGTCGGTGGGGGGGGGGGGGGGGGGGGTCAAAGGCGTCGGTGGGGGGGGGGGGGAGTCAAAGGCGTCGGGTGGGGGGGGGTGGGGGTGGGGTCTCGGTGGATATGGTGTTGGCGGGAATGAGGGTGTCGGCGGTGAGGAGGATGTCGTCGGTGAGGAGGGTGTCGGCGGGAGTGAGGGTGTCGACGGTGAGGAGGGTGTCGGCTGTGAGGGATGCTATCGGCGACATCAGGTCGGCGGTAACGAGGAGAGAAAGGGGTGGTGGTATCGGTGGAATTTGACAGCCGACAAGGGGCTGTTCGGTGGTGGTGGAGATGCTCTTTGGTTTAGATGGTCTTCGTGTGAGATGTGGTTTGGATAGGGTATCATCGAAAACATATAGAGGGTAAATAGGAGAATAAGGTAAGTTTGTATAGGGTAAGGAAAGGAAAGTAGGATGTGTTTATTTGGGGTAGGGTAGATTATAGGATGTGTTTGTTGAGATAGAAACTAAGGGTTAGGATGAGAAGTAAGTTTGGATAGGAAAGATAATGGATGGTTAGGATGGAGTTGACTTGGATTGATGAGGGTAAAAAGGTAAGTGTGTGTGAGGTAAAAGGTAAGGGTTGTATTGGGATTGGTAAAGATAGAAAAGAAGAGTAGAAAAGAAGAATTAGAAAGAAGAAGAGGTGGACTTTTCTTGTAACTGATAAAATATCAGTACTTGAAATTTTTAACTGATAAACTAATAAATACAATAATAATTTTTTTTTTTGATTTTTCTTTTTCTCTTTTCTTTTTGACTTTTCTATTTTCTTTTTCCTTTTTTTTATTTTACTATTTTCTTTTTCTCTCTATTTTTTTTTTGAATTTTCTATACATCTAAATTTAACATACCAAGTTCTCCTAAGAGAAACTTGAACCGAGCTTCTTCTAAAGGCTTTGTGAAGAGATCCTCCAGTTGAAGAACGGTGAGGATGAAATGCAGTTCAATGTCACCTTTGGAGATGTGATCTCTTATGAAGTGATACCGAATATCAATGTGCTTGGATCTGGAGTGAAGCACCGGATTGTTTGCAATGTCAATTGCACTGGAGTTGTCACATAGTATGGGGACTTGAGAGTAGATCTAATTGTAGTCCCTCAGTTGATTCTTCATCCATAGGATTTGAGCACAGCAGCTACCAGCAGCAACATATTCAGCTTCAGCCGTGGAGGTGGAGACTGAGTGTTGCTTCTTGCTAGACCAGCTAACAAGTTTACCACCAAGGAGTTGGCAGCTTCCAGTAGTGCTTTTCCTATCAACCTTTGATCCTGCAAAGTCAGAATCTGAATAACCCATTAGATCAAAACCTGAGTCTTTGGGATACCAAATACCCAGATTCATGGTACCTTTCATATATCGAAAGACGCGTTTAACCGCAGCCAAATGGGATTCCTTAGGATTGGCTTGGTAACGCGCACCCAGACAAGTAGCAAACATAATATCAGGTCTACTAGCAGTAAGATAAAGAAGTGACCCAATCATACCTCTAAACTTTGTTACATCAACAGATACACCAGCTGTATCAGCATCAAGTTTTAGAGGTGGTGCCATAGGAGTTTTCATGGGAGAGCAGGTATCAAATTGAAACTTTTTCAAAAGATCACGAATGTATTTGCTTTGGTTTATAAAGATACCTTCAGAAGATTGTTTTACTTGGAGACCCAAGAAAAATGTTAGCTCCCCCATCATGCTCATCTCATATTGACTCATCATGAGAGAAGCAAACTCATCACACAGTGATTCATCGGTGGCACCAAAAATGATATCATCCACATAGATTTGAACAAGAATAAGATTACCTGGGTTTTGTTTGATGAAAAGAGTGTTGTCAATCTTACCCCGAGTATACTTGTTCTTCAGAAGAAAGTCTGCTAGAGTGTCATACCAGGCACGAGGAGCTTGTTTAAGGCCATATAGAGTCTTATCCAATCTGTACACATAGTCAGGATGAGATGGATCTTCAAATCCAGGAGGTTGCTTCACATAGACTTCTTCAGCTAGTTCTCCGTTCAGGAAGGCACTCTTGACATCCATCTGGAAGACTCTGAAGTTCTTGTATGCAGCATGAGCAAGGAAGATTCTGATTGCTTCAAGTCTGGCAACTGGAGCAAAGGTTTCGTCATAGTCAATTCCTTCTTCTTGCCTGTACCCTTGAGCAACCAGCCTGGCTTTATTTCTGATGACCGTGCCGTCTTCATCCATCTTGTTTTTGAAGACCTACTTGGTTCCTATAATTGTTTTTCGGGGAGGACGAGGAACCAATCTCCAGACCTTGTTTCTTTCAAACTGAGAGAGTTCTTCTTGCATGGCAGTGATCCAACATGGATCAGCTAGAGCTTCTTCAACCTTCTTAGGCTCTATAAGGGACAAGAAGTTCACATAGAGACAAATATTGCCTACTCCTCTTCTGGTTTGGACACCAGCCTGTTGATCACCAATTATTTGATCAATTGGATGATCCTTGGTCCATTTTATAGCAGGAGGCAAAGCTGGAGGAAATGAAGGTTGAGCATGAGATGTAGAGGGTAGATCTTCAGGATGGAAGGATGGAAGATTCGGTGGATTTGATGAAGAAGGGATATTTGAGGGATGAGAGAGATTGGTGTTTTGAGGAGAATTTTGGTTTTGGGAAGTTTGGATCGGTAGAGGATTTTCTTCTTGGGTTGAAGAAGGGTGTGAGGATGTGGAAGGGTTATTATTTTGAGAGGTAGGATTTTGAGGAGAAGGTATAGGAATAGTTGGGTTAGGTGGAGAAGGAGAAACATCACCGATGCAAGAGGTGATCCAACTATTTAATTCATCATCATCTGAGGAGAGAGATGATACCTTGAGGTCATCAAACTTGACATGTATTGATTCATCAATACATTTTCTCCTAAGGTTGTAGACCCTAAATGCTTTGGAGGTGAGTCAATAACCCATAAAGATGCCTTCATCTGCTTTCGGATCAAACTTGCCTAAGTTTTCTCTGTCATTTAATATATAGCAGACACACCCAAAGACATGAAGAAAACTAATGTTTGGTTTTCTACCATAAAAGACTTCATAAGGAGTCTTATTATGTCTTTTTACAATAATGGACCTATTCTGGGTAAAACACGCAGTATTAATTGCCCCAGCCCAAAAATAGGTCGGCAGGTGAGATTCACTCAGCATGGATCTGGCAGCTTCACACAACGTCCTGTTCTTTCTCTCCACCACACCATTTTGTTGTGGAGTCCGTACAGCTGAAAAATTCTGAGAGATGCCCTTTTCAGTGAAGAAGTCATCCAAAACACTGTTTTTGACTTCAGTGTTGTTGTCACTCCTTACTGATCTCACCAGCTGCCCATTCATCACTTCAGATCTTTTGATGAACTTTATGATTTCCTCATAAGTATCACTTTTATACCTGAGGAAAAATACCCAAGTGTAACATGTAAATTCATCAATAATAACAAGAATGTACCTTCTTCCACCAAGGCTTGGAGTGCTGACTGGTCCACACAGATCCATGTGTAGCATCTGAAGAGGTTGAGAAATGGAGAAGCATTGCTTGAAATTGAACGAGGATTTTGTGAGCTTTCCCTTCTCACAAGCAGCACACAACTTTTCTTTCACAAAGGTCAGCTTTGGCATTCCAGACACGAGCTCTTTAGAGGAGAGAGAGTTCAAGGTCTTGAAGTTGAGGTGAGAGAGACGCTTGTGCCAGAGCCAGTTGACCTTGGCAGAGTTTTCAGAGACAAAACAAATATCTGTTCCAAAAGATGAACTCTGTCCCATGTCTATAACATAAACATTTTCTTTTCGGTACCCGGAAAGTACAACTTTCAAGTCTTTGTCAACCACCGTGCAAATGGACAGTTCAAAGATTACTTTATAACCGAGATCACACAGCTGGCTTATGCTCAAGAGGTTGTGCATCAAGCCTTCAACATAAACGACTTTATTAAAGGTAACATAACCATTTGAGAGAGTTCCGTAGCCTTTAGTACTGCCACGGGAATTATCGCCAAAGGTAACAGATGGACCTTTAGCCGACACAAAGTTTACAAGAAGAGATTTGTTTCCAGTCATGTGACGCGAACATCCACTATCCAGATACCAGATCTGATGATGTCCATAGACCTGCAGTCACAGAGAGATTAGTTCTTTGGTACCCACTTGGAGATGGGTCCTTTTGTGTTAGAAGAAGACGTAGGGAGATCTTTAGAGATCCTGTCCATTCTTTCAAGAGGACAATCTTTAGCCATATGAAAGGTGTCACCACAGTTATAATATTTTCTATAAATAAAAACCTTTTTAAGATTTTGACCACTTTCCTTGTTTTGACCTTTCACATTGATTTTTATGATCTTGGCTGAAGAAGATGAACCAAGAGGAGTGGATCCTAGAATTCCCTGGTAAGGGTTTAAGGTTGGTGAATGACAAGATTCTTTGGGATTTGATTTCTTCAGGAGCACATATCGAGGAATGGGAAAAGTGGAAGAGTTACCAGAATATTTCTTTGGAGTTTTTCTTTTGGGATGGAAATCGGCAACTGATTTCCCTTTGTCAGAAGTGGAAAATCTGTTTGAGGGAGGTTTAGGTTCTCTCTTAGGAATCTTTGAAGGCTTAGGTTCAGAGGAAAAGGCTTCATCTATGTGTAAAGATTTCATCAACTCATGAATAGGTTTGGGAAGGTCATTAGAGCCCCGAGCTTCTTCAACTTCAGAAGTTGAGGCATCACCCTTAGCTTTAATGAACATCCCAAACTTCAAGGCTTCAGAAAGATCAGCAGAGTTTATTGACTGAGTATCACTTGAATGGTGTTCAGAAGACTCATAGAAAGGAGGAAGCACAAAGGAAGTGGAAGCATGAACATTTGAGGAAGAGTCAATGTCCATTTTGCCAAAGCCAAGTCCAGATTTGTCATCACAGTTCATTTGGTCTTTAAAAATCTTTTCCAAATTCTTAGAAGAGTTAGTCCACTTTTTCACAGTTTCTTGTTCTTCTTGAATTCCTTTGAACAACTTATTTTTCTCCTTAGCAAGTGTAAAGTTTATGGTTTTCAGATCTTCAAGCTCAGCTTTAATTTTGTCAAAATGTTTTAGTTGAGAAAGACAGATTGAAGTTGAGAAGAAAGAGATTTTATCTGAGCAATTGCCTTTTTCTTAGCATCTTTAGCATCATGGAAGTCAACAGTTAAAGAGTCAAATGCTTCAATCTTTTCAGCATCAGTAAGAGAGTGAAAAGGATGTACCTGAGTGGATGAGGAAGAGCATCCTGTTGAGACTAGAGCAAGAGTGGAAGGAGTTTCCTCACAGTCATTGATGTCATCGATCTTTGCCATGAAACAAATATTGACCATGTCCTTATCACTGTCAGATGTGGGTTCATCTGCCTAGTCATGAGAATCAGCCAGTAGACCCTTTCCCTTTTTGGAAAGAATTTCATTTCTCTCTTTCTCTCTTTTGTTTTTTGCTTTGTACTTTTCAGCACGTTCAGAGTTCACAGAGGAAACATATTGGCCAAATTTTTTAGAGGAAGAGAAATTTGAATCAGGTCTGGATCTGTTAGATTTTGAAAGAGAACGACCAGAAGAAGAGTTCTTAGATCTTTCAGAGATTTTGTTTCTGCACTCAGAGGCAAAGTGACCTTTCTTCCCACATTTAAAGCATTCCTCATTTGATTTATCAGTTGAAGAGTGCTTGGGGAAATTTTGAGAAGATTTTCTAGAAAAAATAGATTTACCAGAAGAGAAACGGGATCTAGATTTAGAGTAACCTACCAGCATGGCCATACCATCTGTCAGTTGGTCAACAGGGGTTTCCTCACCTTCATCATCAGCATCATTAAGATATGCCTCCGAATGATCATTGATATCTTCCTGACTATCATGGTCAGAATCAGAAGGATATGTGATTCTAGGAATGCACACAGATCTTTTGGAAGAGTCACTAACAAGAGCTAGAGAAGAGCTCTCGATGTCTTTAATGACAGACTTCCTTTGGAGAGATTGGTTTGTTCAAAGTTAAAGAGAGTACCATAAAGAACAGTGAGAGACATATGATCAAGGTCCTTGGTTGTCTTAATGCATGTGCAGATGATTTCCCAGAAATCAGTAAGATAGTCCATAAACTTGCATAAGACTTCCTCATTGTCATAAATGTGACCCAACAACTTAAGATCATTAAGCAGACCGTTAAAACGGTTATAGTAATCAAAAAGAGATTCTCCTTTTTTCATGAGAAAACAGTTCATATTTTCGAACAAGAGCGATCTTTTTGCTCTTTTTCACTTCAGAAGTAGATTCATAAAGAACACACAGGGTGGACCACATTTCCTTAGCAGTAGAAAAGTTCACAAGAGAATGATAAACCTCATCAGGCAAAGAGAGGGCAATGATGGCTCTGACTTTAGTGTCAAGAGCTACAAGACGCTTGTCTTCATCAGTGTACTTACTGGGGTCCTTTACAATGTATCTCCCAGTAGCAGGTGTTCGTTCTTCCTCATCAGAAGAAGAATCATCACCATCCTCATCTTTGTTTTTGGCATTATAACGATCCCAAACTCTAGGGACAAGAGGTCCTTCATGGAGTATAGTAGGATATCTGCTATCAACTCCTTCTAGGAAGAGCATCATACGACTTTTCTACAGAGAGAAGTTATTAGGGTTAAACTTTGGTGGTTTGGCTATGGAGCCATTTTCGTATGATCCAGCATTTGAGTTTTGAGAAGAAACATTGTTTAAAGAAGAAGATGAAGCCATTGCAGATCAGATCAAGTTTATTAGATTAAACTAACCTACTCTGATACCACTTGTTGGTTCCAGCTATGGATTAGCAATGGTAAACAAATATTGTAGAATGGGGGGGGGGGTTGAATACAATACACAAAAATTTTCACTTAATTAATTCTTTATTGCTCAAAATGAAGTTATTTTTATGGTTTTATCGTATTGGTATATTTGACTTTAGAAACCATTTGGGAAAAATTCACTTTTAGTGTCATGGGTCATTTTGAGAATTATAAGGGTGTGAGTCATTTTGGGGAAAACCCTTTTGTTTAACCCGCATGAGTTTTGGGTTAATAATGATTTTAGGGTGTTGGTCCCAGCTATGGATTAGCAATGGTAAACAAGTATTGTAGAAGGGGGGGGGGGTTGAATACAATACACAAAATTTTTCACTTAATTAATTCTTTATTGATTTAAAATCAAGAATTACACATAGAAAATTTAAAGATTGTTGCGGAACAAAACAGATAAAATCTGCTTAAACAATCTAACACAAAGCCACACAGAGAATAAGAACAATTGTAAAACACTAAGAAAACAAATGAACTTCTGAGAGAGAAAAACGCCAGCACTTGAGAGCTTGAGAGTGTGTAATCTGGTAAGGTTGCAAAGGAGATGACCTCTTTATATAGTGCCTCATGCATTAAATGCATGGACACTTGTCAAGCAGAGCTTGGAAGGCAGGATGAAAGCAGGTCTTCTGAAAAGTACTGGGATGTACTTTTGTTTTTGCACATTTGTCTTGAAGCGTTGACCTGTATGTTGAAGTTGAACTTTCTTGAAAGAGATAAGAAATCCAAAGAACCTTTTTCTGATCCTCGGATTATGTCTCTGTCATTGCAAGATATCCCAAATATATTTTGCAGATAAAGTGGAATATACCTGTTGTAAACTGTTGGCCTAGGATCTCTTCAAAGATATCTTCAAGAATTCTTTCTTAAGGAATTCTCTGCCGATCATGTCTTCAACATCTTCAAGAGATCCTGCCGATCATGTCTTCAACATCTTCAAGAGATCCTGCCGATCATGCTTCAAGATTATCCTTGCTCTTCAAGTGTACTGGCCTAAGACCTTAGGAGGTCTCAAGTAGCAGCTTAATCTTTGGTTGAGAAGTCTATCTTCAATCCGCTTTGAAGATATACTTCTACTTTGTTTCTTCGGTTGATCTTCGACTTCACCGAACATTTTTATACAATTAAGTTGCTTGTAAAGAACCTAAAAATTATTCTAAGTAAGAACTGTGTAAAAATGAAAGACTGAGGTCATCTTCAAATCTTAAGTGACCCAACATAGGGTACTTGTTTACTCGGTTGATGATTAAATGCATTTTATGCAATGATGACCATTATATATGGGTCTAGCGAGTTTTGAGCATTTTGCTCGGTTTGACTTTGAGAAAGTTTTGGGGACATTGTCCGGTTTAAGTGGCTTGATGTGGAGTCTTATTTATGGGTCGCTTTTATTGCACCATTTTTCATATTGTTGCACGTTATTGATATTTACATGCTTGGGTGCGTGAGTCATTCCGGGATAGGCATGTTGTTATAGACCGTGTTGCATTGGATCCATAGGCATGTAAGTCAGTCGTTAGTAAAGGTCGATTGGGTATCTCGGGGTTGGACCTCGGTACCCATGTTTTATGACCTAAACTTTTCAAGTGGACACTAGGAGGGTTGAGTCCGGAGGTGCTACCTTGGAGGTAGGCGCCAGGACCCACGCCGCTTGTGGAGTATGCCTTGGAGGCGGTCCTAAGTGTGTCGGGCCTTGAGGTGGAGTCTTGGAGACGGAAACCAAGGTCAACCGTCTCTTGAGGTGGAACTTGTTGAGAAGTCGTAGGAACCCTTGGGTGATCTAGTCGCGAGGGTTGTACGATTAACGTTGTATGGGTGGTATACTTATGTGTTTCCTCCACCTTCAACGGATACGGGTCTCCCCCGTTTATGGTATTTGGACTTCATTACATTTTACGTTCGTGTGAGTATTATTTGTATTATGTTTTCAATGAAGGGTTATAATTAAATGGATGGTTTTCCATGATTTATGGGTTGAGTATTTTGTCGTCAATCGTATTTGAAGGTTTTGCCTAAACTAGATTTATTCCCGTATTTGAGTAAGCTGGGATCGTAATTCATTTTGAAAAACGCTTTATACCTCTTGGGAACTTTTCCCATGGATTTTGAGTGCGTTGGAAAATGAGTCATTTATATCCTTTTGGGAAACTCTTTTGGAAATGATAATCTATGTCGCAAACTTTCATTTAAAGAATTATTTAGATCATGCTATAAACTCTTGAACTCATTAGGCGTTAGCCTAACCTTTTTTATTTGTCGGCATGTGCAACAGGTCTCAGGTTGAGAGTAGTTCTAGTGACACGTGGGAAGGGTCGTGTGCTAGTAAAGTGCTCGAGAGGTGAATAGCTTAAGTGATGTTCCGCATTCATCATTAGGATTAACAACTTGTATTTGGGTTAAGTATTACCCGAGGTAGTTTTAGTCTTTATAATGAGACTTATGTTATACATTGTTGAGGTTAACCGTAGTTTGCAAATTTAAGGTATTTCACCTATGAAATTATAGGGATAAATTCTATTATTTCGGATGTAATATCAAAATTTTTAATTAGTTGCTCTTTCCAAATTCGAGGGTGTTACAAGTTGGTATCAGAGCATAAGTTTGAGAGAATTAGGTGTTGATTTTGGATACCTAGACTCAAACTAGCGTTCTTTTAAGTAAATGAGAGTGAAATTCACCATTAGGCACTTTAAGATAGGAGGTTTCGAGGTTAATGGATGCTGTTAGAAACGAGAATCACGTCGAGAGTAGCAAGGATAATCATGTGCGGTGCATTCATAGTGACACATGACCAGTGTCATGGTGAATCTAGTAGTACATGTGCATACTTGAATTGCTTTAATGTGATGATCATTGGGGTAGTGAAGAAGTTTCTAAGCTAGTAGTCGTTGGAATAGATGGACGATTCTAGCATTAGTCACTTAGAGTGACGATAAGCCTGATAATTGCTTTAAGTGGACCGTTTCGGGTCAAGAGTGATGGTTGGATTAGAACCATAGACTTATTGAACCGACTTTGTTTTGAGGAAAAACCGTAAGGTTAATTGATGTAATTCCCAACTTTACCTTAAGAAGTTTGAACATCCGGATGACAATAGTGGGCCGGAGGGATTTGGAGGAGTATGGGTTGAGACGTTGAGTGCCGACTAAGTTATGCACAAAATTTATTTTGAAAATAAGTTGCATCAATTATTTTTTGTGTTTCAAATCCTTATATGGATTGTGTTACAAATTTCGGATAATGTTTAGCACACACACAAGATTTCAAATCATGGGTTTTGAACCTGCATGGAATTATTTTATTGCGAGAGTTGCAAACTCCGTCAGAACTTGTTTCATTTCGTTATTGTCCAACGTTTCTTTCGGGTACAGTGATATCCGTATTTGTATGATGTTTAAGATGTTGGGCAAGTAACTACGGCTTATAACTTTAACATTGGATCTCCTCCACATATGTTAAAGTTTGGACGGAAAGTTATCTTTCATGATGTCTATATAAAACTAATTTGGAGAATTTGTTTTAATGTGAGTTTGTTAAACAATGTTGTTTATATAGTATTACAACAAGAAGGGGATTTTTGGGATTTTGGCGTCTCATTCATGATTTTACTTATAGCGATTTGGTTTTTGGAAGCAAACTATTTGGTGCCGTTTTATTGACTTGAGGTCATTGAGTCCATTGAATTTCATGGAGTTTTGTTTTATGACGTGTTGAGTCGTGTGAGTGTAATTTCACAATGTGCACACTCCATTTATTTATGTAAAAAAAATTATGAGTTATGTTGGGCATTTTGTCCCACTCGAGTTTTGTTGAGAAATGTTAATTTTATGCCATAAGGCGACCAAAAGGAGTGAGTTTTGGAACTTTAGCGTCACGTACCTTCTCTTTCAAGAGTTTGTGTTAACACGTATTTCATTTCAAATAGTTCAGTGTATGGATTGATTTATACGTGACTTAAGTGATGCATGAAATAACACTTTGGCAGCATTTCATGATAATTTGCTTTTTGCGCTTTCGGTCAGTTGACTGTTTTATTTTCATTTCATGTAGTTACAGTATATCGACTTAGGGGTATGCATCGCTTGGTAACCATTGCTTCTCAACACTTTGATAAACGAATCGTGAGTGACAAAATTTTATTAACTCATTGAATAAATGATGGCCATTTGGTCAAAGGGTGTTTTAGTGGTGGAGAGATCATGCATAGTTTACAATACGTTATATTTTGAAAACACGAATGCGTGAGTCGTTGACATTCGGTCAATTTTGGTTTGATGAATATTTCGGAAAATTGTAAACCTTTTTGATTTTGGAGAAAGTGTGTATTTTGAATATTTGACGAATAAACTTTTAAGCATTGACGTTTTAACGTTTTATGTTAAGGGTACAAAACTTTGATAAAGATGCTCCGTGAAGAGGATTTTGGAAAATTATTTGCTTAAACCTAGGGAGCGTGGAAATATTTGTGTTTTGAACATTGATGCGCACCGTTGGTGCAGTTCGAGATTTGAAATAGATTTGAACCCTTTTTGGTGCCAACAAATTACTAACACTTATTTCTCCTAAGTTTTGGGAAAACACGTTGATGTGTGCGAACCTTGTTAGAAACGTTTTACTCATGAGTCATTATACGAGCGGACGAGAAAATTTTGGAAATTGATTTAAAGAATTTCGTCTTTTGAAATTTTGTTGTGAACTATCTAATGCATGTTATTTCGTTTCAAGAAAACTACTAGGAAAGCGTTACCAGCTTGCATGCCTACCCCAATATGAGGTTCTCTCATGATGTTTTAGTCGATATTTTCAAATGATGGAAACGTATTGGTTTTGTCTTTAAACTTGGAACTGACACGAGTCATTTTATGTTTTGACTAAAGTGTACTCATGAATCGTTTCATCGCTTTTGTATAATAAACTGACGCGCGCAAATTTTATTGGTAAACCTAGTTCCATGCCATTTCATGAGTAAAAATGAAATTTCGGAGTCAAACGCCGTTTGAACTTCTTTTGAAGTACGTGTGATCCTTCTTGTTGCATACTATTTAAAGGGGCAATTACTTTACGTGCATGCCATGAATCAATCCATACTAGAACCGTGGCTGTTCATTCTAAAGAAGTTGTTATTACGCTTTTACGTTTTGTTGATAAACTGAACTGCAATGAAATGATTTTCAATATGATTTTTCATATGTGGGACTAGCGTGTCCATTTTTGCGCAACTACCAAACTGATAGTAGTAGTTTTTATGCGTACGATTAATTTGATATGAAAATCTTTGTGTTGAAAATTTCTATGAAAGGTTTTGTTGATTGACATATTTGTTAAATAATTCACTTGAAAACCTTGAACTCATTAGGACCTTGGAAAGGTTAAGTAACCCAGTTAAGGGTAAGTGCGTGTAGCACTTCGACGGTGGAAGGTTGGGTATTCCATGCGTGATAGTACTGTAGGCCAAATGGTATCGGTTGAGGGGATGATGCACTTTGTAATTAAGAAGAATTAATTCGCAGTAACCTATATTGAGGTAGGTGGGATGTTTAGGTGTCGACTTTTGGGCTTGAGGCCAAGCACCTTTAGTGTAATCGGGGGATTGTAGTCCGATTTTAAAGAAATGACGGTAATGGTTGTAGTAATCTTAAGATGCTCATTGGTAATAAGGGGATTTAGGGAAATGATTTTCTTTGTGTGATTAGAGAATCTGTCGATTGAATGATTGTTAATTGAGCACATCGTTGGGATTGTGCAATTAATGAGTCAGTAATGACCGTTTGGGTTGGGATTGATGAAACCCGTTGAGAGTAAATACTAGTTCGGTAGCGGGACTATTTGGGGAGTTTGAATCTGTCGTTGGGAAAGTATGGATCACTTAAGGTTGGGAGGCAACTTAAGTCTGATGGTCGAAAGCCACTCTAGCAGCTTAGGCCTTCAATTGGATGCGGGTGTTTTATGCCTAAACGGGGAATTGTTGTGAGTAACATCAAGAGGTCGTTGTGGGCACTTCCATAGGAAATAAATTTGAACCTAGTTGTAACCGGGGGAATTGGAGTGTGTTGGGCACGGTGACCATTAAGTTGAGAGAACTAGATTTCGAGGACGAAATCTTTTAAGGTTGGGAGGATTGTAACACCCCAAAAATTGGAGAACAAAACTTGGGGTTCACGGACGTCCGCGAGGCACAAGGTCGGACGTCCGCGAGGGGCGGACATCCACGGGTCATCCGCGGAAGCAACAGGGAAATTGAGGGTTCGGTTCAGCTGGAGCCGGACGTCCGCAAGTGACCATGCGGACGTCCGCGAAGTGTTTGAGATATTTTTGTGTTTAAAGAAACCCTTCTCTTTCTCTTTCTCTTTCTCTCTCATTTTCATTTCAAACCCCAACTTCTTCTTTTCTTTCTCCCTCTCACTAAATCGATTTCTTCCCCAAAACAACCTCAAATCCTTCCTCCTCCTCTTCATCTTCTCCACTCAAATCAACCCACTTCCACCATTGTTGAGCATTTGGGAGCTTAAAGCTTTTTGGGAATCTAGGAGCTTTCTTTTGGAGGATTCAAGTGGTAAAGGTAATCTCTCCCTACCCAAAAGTTTTATTGTTGTTGTTTTCACCTTCTCTTCCATAATAGGGTATTTTGGGTGATTTTGATGATATTGGGATAAGTGATCTTCCAATCTATTCATTCATGAGGTTAGGGTTTTTGATAAAAATGGGTATTTTGGTGTAAATGGTTGGAGGATGATTCCTTATGGTTAGATCTGAATATTCATGGTTGGAACTTATGGATCTAGGTTTTTGGAGATGTTAGCTTGAAGATGCAAGAGACTTCAAAGGAGCTTACGTTTGGGAAATTCTAGATTTAGCTTAAATCTAGCAAGGTGAGTTCAAGTTGATTTGTGAAAACTTTGTACATGCCAAAAATGTTATTTTCCAAATTTTTTTGTGTTTTACTTGAAAATATCAATTGTTGGGTTATTGGTTAGTTTAACTATTTTGAAGTATTTATCTTCATAAATGTGTAAAACACCCATATTTGGGATTGTGGATATTTGAAGTGTAGAAAATCTTAAATATATCTTTAAAAGATTTATTGCTCAAAATGAAGTTATTTTTATGGTTTTATCGTATTGGTATATTTGACTTTAGAAACCATTTGGGAAAAATGCACTTTTAGTGTCATTGGTCATTTTGAGAATTATAAGGGTGTGAGTCCTTTTGGGGAAAACCCTTTTGTTTAACCCGTGTGAGTTTTGGGTTAATAATGATTTTGGGGTACTTGTTTACTCGGTTGATGATTCAATGCATTTTATGCAATGATGACTATTATATATGGGTCTAGCGAGTTTTGAGCATTTTGCTCGGTTTGACTTTGAGAAAGTTTTGGGGACATTGTCCGGTTTAAGTGGCTCGATGTGGAGTCTTATTTATAGGTCGCTTTTATTGCACCATTTTGCATATTGTTGCACGTTATTGATATTTACATGCTTGGGTGCGTGAGTCATTCCGGGATAGGCATGTTGTTATAGACTGTGTTGCATTGGATCCATAGGCATGTAAGTCAGTCGTTGGTTATGGTCGATTGGGCATCTCGGGGTTGGACCTCGGTACCCATGTTTTATGACCTAAACTTTTCAAGTGGACACTAGGAGGGTTGAGTCCGGAGGTGCTACCTTGGAGGTAAGCGCCAGGACCCACGCCGCTTGTGGAGTATGCCTTGGAGGCGGTCCTAAGTGTGTCGGGCCTTGAGGTGGAGTCTTGGAGACGGAAACCAAGGTCAACCGTCTCTTGAGGTGGAACTTGTTGAGAAGTCGTAGGAACCCTTGGGTGGTCTAGTCGCGAGGGTTGTACGATTAACGTTGTATGGGTGGTATACTTATGTGTTTCCTCCACCTTCAACGGATACGGGTCTCCCCCGTTTATGGTATTTGGACTTCATTACATTTTACGTTCGTATGAGTATTATTTGTATTATGTTTTCAATGAAGGGTTATAATTAAATGGATGGTTTTCCATGATTTATGGGTTGAGTATTTTATCGTCAACCGTATTTGAAGGTTTTGCCTAAACTAGATTTATTCCCGTATTTGAGTAAGCTGGGATCGTAATTCATTTTGGAAAACGCTTTATACCTCTCGGGAACTTTTCCCATGGATTTTGGGTGCGTTGGAAAATGAGTCATTTATATCCTTTTTGGAAACTCTTTTGGAAATGATAATCTATGTCGCAAACTTTCACTTAAAGAATTATTTAGATCATGCTATAAACTCTTGAACTCACTAGGCGTTAACCTAACCCTTTTTATTTGTCGGCATGTGCAACAGGTCTCAGGTTGGGAGTAGTTCTAGTGACACGTGGAAAGGGTCGTGTACTAGTAAAGTGCTCGAGAGGTGAATAACTTAAGTGATGTTCCGCATTCATCATTGGGATTAGCAACTTGTATTTGGGTTAAGTATTACCCGAGGTAGTTTTAGTCTTTATAATGAGACTTATGTTATACATTGTTGAGGTTAACCGTAGTTTGCAAATTTGAGGTATTTCACCTATTAAATTATAGGGATAAATTCTATTATTTCGGATGTAATATCAAAATTTTTAATTAGTTGCTCTTTCCAAATTCGAGGGTGTTACACCAAAACCCAATAAACCTGGGAAGCTACGCCGTCTTACTCAACCACATAAAAACGACAGTGATGGATGCATTTTATCAAGTATTGAATAAGGTCTTTGCTGGCATATTCTTAAAGTGTTCTCACAGGTTCAGGAAAGGAAGAGGGACTCAGACATTCTTTGCGCAGAGTACGCCATGCTAATGTGCCTTGGATGATCCACATCTCATGGTCAGACGCCGATGAGCACATTGAACTATTCATGTGGCTGAGAGCCCTCACAGCTCAGGCACAACGACGCAACTATCAGGGGGGCGCTCTACCCGCTGAGCTAATAGTCTGTCGCGTGAACCCTCCACCAGGTGCCCACCATGCCAAAAGCGAGAGAAACCCCATCCCTCTTTTTCCTTTTTTCGCCCCCATGTCGCCACACAGAGGACATGGGGACGTAAAAAGGGGATCCTATCAACTTGTTCCGACTTGAGATAATAAGCTCATGAGCTTGTATTAGTTTTCTATTTTCTGCTTTTAATAAAATCTCATTTCCCGTTACATCATACAGATACAAATTAATTATTATGAAAATTATACATATTACATTTAAAACTTTAACAAAGTGATGCAATAATGTTTAAGAAGTATTATGATATAAATCTACGATCAATTTAAGATGTTATTTATAACGTATTAGGATTTATATACAATTCTCTATCAATATTTTCATATGTTGATAATTCTGTAAGTTTTGAGTAAACATACAACCACATGATATAGGCAACGTAAGCATATTTTAATTTTATCATCAATGGTTATACAAACTATCAACCTATATGAATACATGCGTTCTAGATAATTAACTACAAAAGATTGAATCAAGAACACTTACTTGTTTATTGCGATTGTCGAAAACCACAATGATGAATCAAACCTTTGATCTCGCTTCTTGGATGTCAAGGACCAATAGTATGAATCCCTCTAGTGGCTCACACTTAAGAACACCAAAATACCAACAACAGGAAGATGCTTAATCACTAAACCCTAAATTAGGGTTTACGATTTTGGGAGAGGGAGAAGGGAGATCGACGGCTCCAAGAGAGATGGAAAAAAACTCATTAGGGTTTAACCCCTAGCAGTTTATTTATAACCCTCTATTTTACACTTAGCCCCCTTGAACCGATAAGCTTGTTAAAACTATTTTAACCAATCAGTCCCTGCACTTTATATTAGGGATGAGCAAATCGGACCGATTTCCCGAACCGAACCGGGACCGAACCGGTACCATGTATTCGGTCCGGTATTCGGTTCCATATAATCTTCAAATTCGATATTCGGTATTTCGGTATTCGGTACCGGGATTTTCCCGAAAATACCGAAACCGAACCGGAATTTTAAAAGTCATTGTTTTTATAAAAAAACGTAAGTATGCATATCATCTCCTATATAAACTAAACTTATCTTTGCTAATCAAGATATATCATCTTCTAAACTAACCAAACCTTCTCCATAAACCCAAAAAATCGACCCCGCATACATAACCATCAAAAAATCGGTACCCTTACAAACACATCAAAAAATCGACAAATTTGGGATTCGGGAATTGCTTTGAAACACATTTGAAATATTACGAAGATGTTTTGGTTTGCTATTGGTTTTGATACACATTCGATACATTTTCATATTTTCGGTCCTAAGTGGTACTAGTACCGATTTTCCCGTCCCGAAACCGAAACCGAACCGGTATATACGGTTCGGTTTTCGGTACCACTTTTTAGTCCCAAAAAAATTCGGTACCAACCGGTTCGGTACCGGTCCGGTCCCGATCTCATCCCTACTTTATATAATTAATCTAATTAATTATATTGCAGCTTATCATCAATTGAACTAATTGCTTTAACTCCCTTTAATTCTTCTGATTGTTTATTTTGGGTCTTAAGGGCAACCCAAAAGGACCCTGCTATTATTAGAAATATTACCAATAGTTAATGACTCTGGACACTATATCCAACAGTCTCCCACTTGGACAAGTTATTAACTCTTTTTGGTTTTAACACTTTCAATAATCAGCAGAGAGCAAGCCATCCAATGCAGCTGCCGAACTCTGATAAAGATTCGGTCCTAAGATAAGTGATTTAATGTTCCTTTGTTCTACAAGATATCATATGAACCTGAGACATGGATAAATGTCTATCTCATGGATCAAGATTATGTTTCCCGATTTCCGATATGTATTGAATTCATCTGACTACTCAATTGAACACATCAATTCTAGTCAGGGTTTGGCCAAACACTTAATGTCAACACCAAATCATCGAGGGGCCCATGGATATCGCTTCTCCTGTTTAGGCAGAAGGAACAAATAAACTTTGACTACACAGTTCATTTCTACTCATCGTATTATACATGGACATACCCTGTATAGCTGCCAGTTACGGTCAGCGTTGGAGCACACCAAAGCATAACAGAATCATAGAGAAAAACTCTATGTATCTCCGTTTGAAGAACATAAAATATTATCATCTCAAAATTACTCTGACTTAATCCATGAAGTAAACTTTTGAGTGCGGGTTGTTCCAATACCTAAATCACCATTAAGTACTCATGAGCGTTAGTTGCATTCTCTATGCTTCTAACACTCCATGACAGTCTTGAATCACTACTTACTTCCAGGAGTATGACTGACTGTGGAGGTTTAAGTAAATTAATACTCAGGAAGTTGGTTCTAAACATGCATAACGAAAACACGATAATAAATTAAATATAAATGGACGCAATCCAGCATATATTATAATCTCCATATAATAATCTCCAAATCAAATACAATTTATTACGTTTTCAATACATCAAACTAACGACTAAAACATTCAAGGTATATTGATAATTCTAACACCTATGGCTTCAGTATCATACTCATTTTTGGGTCGAGTTAACGCTTTCGTGAAAGGATCCGCCGGATTCTCTTCAGTCAGCACTCTACTCACCACGCTTAAAGCAAATGAGACATCAGGTCTAGTACATGTCATGGCATACATGATCGATCCTATAGCAGATGCATATGGAATTCGACTCATTCTGTCCAGTTCTTTACTAGTGCTGGGACATTGATCTTTACTCAATCTTATGCCATGTTGCATGGGCAAATACCCTTTTCTTGGATTCACTCATATTGAATTTCTTCAATATCTTATCCAAGTATGTACTTTGACTAAGTCCAATTAAACGCTTGGTTCTATCTCGATAAATTCTTATTCCAAGTATGTATGCTGCATTTCCCAAATCTTTCATAGCGAAACATTTTCCGAGCCAGACCTTTACATCTTGCAACATCGGAATATCGTTTCCTATGAGTAGTATGTGTTAGGGTAAAATATGTGTTGATTTTAAGTTCAAGGGTTTGAATTGTAATTGATTAAACTTAGTCCATTGTGAACGCGCCGTGGGCTTGTTACCACGAGCCCAGCGTATTTAAAGTGCAATTAGCTTAGAAAATTAGCTAGTTGTCTCATTTAGCTTTTCTGCTTTACACTGTAATTCTCTCTAAATCAATACCTAAGTGGGCAGCCTTTGTGAATCATATCAACTGTTCTTATTTGCTTATTCACAAACATAATCGTTGCACGGATCTGGATTCAACAATTGGTATCAGAGCAGACAGACGGATTCGATTCAAAGCATCATTCTTTGATTTCTGGTTAGTTTGACTTTTACTCGTCTGACTATTCTTGAATTCTTGACTTTTTGATTCAGTCAAAATTGGTTGTTTTTGCTTATTGGGTTGTGTTAGCATTATCGTTATAAGTGTTTCTGAAAATTTTCACATCCTAATTCATTCGTTTGAGTGGTCAATTTAGCAATTTAAGATCAAAAGTTTTGGTAGTGTGCTTGACAAAGATTCGATTTTTTACCATCAAAACTTGTTGTTTTTGCATTGAAATCGATTGGATTAGTGTTATTTTTGTGTCTTGCATTGTTACTAATCTTCCAGGATCGATTTTGGGCAACCCTAATCGAAAAGTCGATCGATTTAAGCAAACAGCCGCAGAGTCCGGATAAAACAGCCGACTTTTCCGGACAACTTAAAGGTGTCCGGACGTTTGTGTGAAATTCATCCGGACAACTCCAATTCCATCCGGACTCCTCATTTTTCCGGGTAAGTTCTGCAATCCGGGTAAGTCACTATTCCTTATACTATCCGGGTAACATTTGTATCCGGAAACCCAGTGTTTCCGGACATATCTTATCCGGACAATCCATTGTACCCGGAAACTTCATTGTTATCCGGAAACTTAGTACATCCGGATTCCTTCACCTATCCGGACTATATCATCCGGATTCCTGGTTTTTCCGGATTCTCTATCCGGAAACCACCCGGATTCATTATCCGGGAGCTGTTTTGAACCCTCACTTAGCGGGACCCCCGTGCTAAGTCGCAGGAGGGGGACATTTAAGTATTCGTGAATCTGTGCCATCCAGATTCTTTGTTTTACCCGGACACTTTGTGATTTATTGAACTGTTCTTAATTGATCTGATTCGGACACTTCCTGATCAGACCCTTACTTGGATTCCTATCCAGTAAGATCACTCTTAGTTCATACCAGTCATAGAACCTGCGTTAGGATTCCACTCTTAGTGCCTTACGTTAGGTTTACACTTTGAATCAATCTACACGTCTGACGATCACTCCAGTGCAACTGAAGATGTCTCCTGCTGAAGAAGACATGAAAAGGCCGTGTCAGGTATGTGAACCTATCTTTTCAGAACTTTATGACCGAGTGAAACCTCTTGCTGAACGGGTAGATTCCTTTAAGGCCACTTCTAAAGAACAACTGCTTGAAATTAGGTCTCTAACCGAAAAGCTAGATGTTCAACAGAGATTAACTGAAAAATACAAGTCTGAAAATGCTATGTTAAAGGAGAAATGCAAAAATCTTTCTATAGCACCTAAAGACCTACGGGCCAAATTATCTGAACTTCAGTCACAGTTTGATCAGTGCTTGAATGAAAAAGAAGAAATTGTTTATCAATGCTCTGCTCTTCAAATTCAGCACAAGGAGTTTGTTGCGAAAATTCTTGATCTTGAAACCAAACTCCACAAAAGGGGTCAAACTGATCAAACCATCTTTCTGAATAAACCCAAAGAGTTCACCTATTTCAACAAAGAATGGGGAATCGGATATGATAACCCACATTATTTGAAAAAGGGAAGATGGTTTACACCAACTTTGTATGATTTTGCTTGCTTTGGGTTAGATAAAAAGTATCCGGAATATGCAATCCAATGGACTGGTCCTCTTGAACCTGAAAAGGAAGAGGAAACCGAGGAATATAAGCGCACACACAAACGAGGAATACAACTTCCATTTTGTTATGAGCCTTTAAATTATTCTTATCAGAAAAATCCAAAGAAGTATCTCTCGAATGACTACTTCGACCCCTACAAGGTTGCTAAGCCCAAGGATTCCTCCCAAAAGGATGAGGACCAAGCACCAGCAACCAAGAATGAGACGGACGAGTTCAAACTCTATGTTCCCCCTCTCATCTTGGAAGCAAAGATTGTCGAGTTGGAGGAGTCATTAGAGAAAGAAACGTCCAATTTTCACATGGAAAAGCAAGCTTTACTTGAAAAACTTGAGAATCAACAACCGGTCAAAACCGAAGTTATGTCTGATGAAGGACAGGAGATTCTTCGGTCTGAAATCAATCGACTCACATCACAATTGTCTGCTTTGGCAACAGAAGTGATGCAAGATAAAGTGAGTAATGGTCAGCTTCAAGAGCAGATTGACCAACTCCAAACTGAAAAGCAGATTTCACCCGAACTTTCCTCAAGTTCATCTGACACGTCTTCGTGCAAAGCTTTTATTAGCAAAACTTTTTCAACACAAGACGATTTAGATTCCCAAGATAAGAGTGTTTCACGAAACTTGAACTCTGATTTTTTCCTAGCTTCCGCACCAAGTTCCCCGACACACACGAGCACAAAGTGTTCCTCGCCTTCCTCGACCGATCCAAGTCCTGAAATTCCGGAGATAGATTTTTCAGAATACATGAACTCCGAAGGTAATTCTGATAGAGAGTTTGAGTCGTTCCCTTTCGACAAACCTCTTCCAAGTCATTCTGACTTTTTGTCTCCAGTGGTTAATCGTCCGGTCAATTTTCAAAAGGGCGACTGTTCTCAATCCAAGACTCCGGATGTGATCAAGATTCTTAAAAATGCTTCAAATTCTCAAAAACAAACACAGCCGAAGCAAAAGACCGAACAACCGACCACTAAGATTCATGTTTCCTCAAAGGTCACTGACCGCACTGTCCCTGTTGTTTCGGATAAAACCGGTCTAGCTAAACAAACAAAACCAAAGTGGCCAGCCAAGGAATCTGTCAAGGATGATGCATCAAAGTCGTTCAATACTGTCTTTCATCCTAGGATGAACAAAAACGATTGTGCCTGGAATCATAGGAATAATTTTGTTAATAGAGATGTTAATTTTCCGATGAAAATTTATTCCATTCAGCAATTGATTCAATTATCACACGATCGTTTGTGTTGTTCTAGTTGTGGTTGGAATGATTTTGATGACATTGCTAATAATGATTGGTTTGGGTCATATCAAAGGTTTAATCATACACCCAAACGCAAACCCCGTAATAACCAGCAAAGACACTATAAAAAACGGGGTTACCAATCAGCGGTTAAACCACAGCGGGAGACCAAACCTGCTCCTAGATGGGTTGCTCCTTCTGAGGTTAAACCGGCACCCAGGTGGAAAGCTGCTACAAAATATGTTCCTCCTAAAGGTGTAAATTCTGCACCGAAGAGGAAACAAGTGCCAAAACCAGTTCCCTCTAACGGTGTAATTCCTATACCTAAAGGGAAAGTTGGGACAAAGCAAGCTTCCCCAAACGGTGCCAAACCTAACCCTCCCGGACCCAGGCAAATCTGGGTACCGAAGGTCCGCTAAATTTGTTTTGCAGGACGGTCATGTGTGGTCCTTAAACACTGGATGCTCCACACACATGACCGCAAGGAGGGAGCTGCTCACGATCTACAAGGAACAATATTAAGAAGACGTGAGGTTTGTCTATACCTGTGCTCTAACAAGCTGCTCACGTGTTTAGGGGGAGCATGATTAGCTATCAGGTATGTTACTCTACTGTTGAGGGGGAGCGTCACACACACTTTTTCCTTAAATATGTTAAAAAGTTTTTGTGTGTGGGGATACTCCCGTGTGCATTTCACACTACGCGCACATTCTGAGGGGGAGCATCCAACTGGATGATCATCAGTTGAGGGGGAGCGACACAGTGTTTTTCTTTCAATGCCTAAAAGTTTTTATGTGTGTCGGACTCTCCATTGCACTATCCTAGGGGGAGCAAATTCTTCCCCATGCTCCGTTGGAGGGGAAGCGAGAGAAGGTTCATTTCTGAAATCCATATAGCTTTATTTTTGCAAAATGTAAAGAATCAGGGAAATTCTTGAAAATCCAGAAGTATCCGGACAGGTTTCCGGACCGGGTCCTTATCCGGATTGGAAGGGAACCCGAGTACCATATCCGGACTCTTGGTCTCTCTTAAATGTCATCCGGATTCTATTCTGTCCAGATTGCTTATCTCCGGTATGCTTTTTTGTCCGGACACCTTTTGTCCGGAAACCTGTGTTGTCCGGAATGTCTTGCAATTGCATCATTATGTCCGGACGCCCTTACTACTTTCAGTCCTGTACCTGTTTCATCCCTACCTGTCCTCAATCTGTATTGAGCCACTTAATGCAAAGGTACGCACCAGAACTTGTTTATCCGCCTCAGTTTCTAACTTTGGGTCTTTTTACAGATATTCCATGGCGGATCCACAACCTCAATCTGAGGGGAAGAGTCACACTGGTTTTCTTACAAAGTCTAAATATTTTTTTTTCTTGTATTGATATCACTCTCACTCCGAGGGGGAGCAAGTCAATCCCCATGTATGTTTTGAGGGGGAGCAGGATAATATCTGTGCTATGCATATGCCTGAAACCCTACCTATGATAGCATATGGACGAGAGTTAGGGAATCCCATGGTCCAGCCAGAGCCGGAGGGACCTTCCCCGGGACATAGAACATGTGAGAAGGAGGGAGTTAAGGTCGAAAGCGAACCAAGAAAGATTGAGCCGTAAAGATAACGAGGCTCCTGAGCGAAACCAACCACGTCATATCCGGGTAGCCACATCTGCTATCCCGTCTCATCTGTTGGGACGGGGTATTGAAGAAGCCTCCGTGGACCCAGCGGAGCAATTGCACGACCCCCTCATCCACTCCTCCGTCTCACAACAGACGGATGTTTCAATATTACACGGGGAACAAGCACAACTTCCACCGGCCTCTCATTCGGAGAGTGTTGGTGTTGAAATAAGAGACCAGCAGCCCCCGGTCTCGACTTCACTTCGTGCACCATCGAGTCTAGAGCCTATTGTTACTGAACATTCTTCGCCTAGGACACTTGATGCGGAACAACACCAAGTCGCGGCTCTTAGTGACCCGACCAGAACGTCTATAGTGTCTCCGACTTCCGGAACACGAGGATTGGACGGAAATCCTACCACAGTTAATATCACGCCAGCTGTGAACGTAGGTGGCTCTACCTCTACGGTAGATGCCTCAACGGGTACTCTAAGTGAGCCCGACATTATTTTACCCGACTTTGTGTCAAAAGGGTCTCTGGACAGCACCCTTGAGGCTGTCCGACAGGTTATGGAGCAACAAATGCAGGAACATGTAGCCGCTGAACTTACCAAAGCGATGCGTGCTATCAAAGAAAAGGGCCATCTCGTCGACACTGAAACCGCCTATGTGCCTCCACCGACTCAACCGCAACCTACTTATTCGGTGGACACCCTGAAGACGATGCTCTTAGCCCAACTGCTCCAGGAATCCGACACAACCGCATCTGCCGAAGCAGACCTGATCTCCGTTCTCCGATCACAGGTCACTGCTCCATCTTCGTCCATCACGTCACGCCTTGACGCCATTGACTCGACCCTCAACGACTACAACAAAGCGCTTGCCACGCTGTCTGAGAGGGTCCGCTCACTAGAAGACACTTGTAAGAGTCAAGCCGGCGGTCTCAAACGCAAGCACGATGACCAGGATGATCCTGATCACCGTGAGGGGGAGAAGCGTCTACGCCAAACCGAGACCGTCCAGATCGTGACTGCCGAAACTACAACAGTACCAAAACCAGTTCCCTCCAACGGTATAAAATCTGCACCTAAAGGGAAGGCTGTGTCAGAGCAAATTTCCCCAGGCAGTGCCAACTCTAACCCCCAAGGACCCAAACAAATCTGGGTACCTAAACGTCACTAATCTTGTTTTGCAGAACGGTCATGTGTGGTACTTAGACTCTGGATGCTCCAAGCACATGACCGGAAGAAGGGAGCTTCTCACGAATTACAAGGAAGAATACTGCGGAGACGTGAGATTTGGAAATAACGAGAAGTCGCCGATCGTAGGCTACTCGAGACCGTCCAGATCCGTCCAGATCGTGATTGCCGAAACTACAACAGTGGTTCAACAGGAACCCCCAACTGCGGCAACTTCAACAGCAACACCCGAAGCCGAGTTGCCATTAGCACAGATGGTCATCGACATGCATATTTCAGATGACGAAGACCCAATGGTTGAAAAGCCCGAGGGTACAACACATGAATTGGTCGCACAAGAACCATCAGACATGCCGACGCTCACCATGATTGATCCAGCATGTGAAACCAACCCGGAAACCGAAGACGCATGGTACGAAAAAGCTGCCAGAGCCGTAAACTTCGAGGTAAACTTGGTGTTTCCCACTGATGAAGACGACAACGTTGATTACGACCAGTTTCTGCTTCAGAATCTCTATGGTACGCCTCCCGTTCACTCGACTCAACCCGCTACGACTTCAGATCAACCCGAAAGCTCAAATGCAGAAATCCCGACATCTCCTCAGCTAACGACAGCTCCTGATCTTTCTCCCCCTCCTCAGCAACAAAACCGTTGGGAGAAGATCAAGGTCCTCATTCCTCATCTGGAGGAATCTCTGAAGAAGCTGTTTGTTCACTGAATTGGCCCGATCGAGCCGACCTTCTGTCTTGGCATCTACAGTCCTGATCCAGCACGCCAACTCCGATACGTAGAAGCCATGAAGCGGTGTCTCCCGAGAGACCAGGTACGAATTAAGCATAAAATTTCAGAGGTGCTAAAGATTCAGTCAAACAAAATTATGAAGATCGTCTTTCCCGTATTCACTGTTCGACGTGAAGACGGAAAAGAATGGATTTTTTCTGAAGCTGACTTTAAGCATCTCCATCCGTTTGACCTCCTGGTTATCCTGAGAGACCTTCGCACCAGAACCATCCGACCGCTTGCTGTAACAAAGGCGCTCGAAGCGGTTCGTCGATTCCTCGTCCGTTCTATTATGATCTCTTATCTTACGGACTTCCAAATGGCAATCGAGAACCGAGCGAAGAAGGTAAATCTGCTCAAACCGAATCTGAAAGCTCCTGAACTGTCAATGTATCCCGAGAATGCAATGCTGCTTCAACCGGAATTTGGGATAGTCTTCCTCAACGCTCAGAAAGAAAAGAAGTTTATGAGGTTCAGTCAGGTAGATCGATTTTGCGAAGGCACACTGCTCAAAGTTCAAGACGCTCTTCGGAAGATCATTAAACACGAATCCGAAAATCCAAAGGTATCCTATGTACCCAATCTGAATGAAAGAACTGCTCAGACTGCTTTGGATATGGTTGAAGAACGTCTCGACTACCGCCGCGCCATCAGATTCTTCGAGGTTCACTTCGCGTTGCGCAAACGATACGTATTCAACTGGCAAGAGATCGAGCGCGAACTCGAACTTCAAATCAAAGGGGGAGATTGTTAAGGTAAAATATGTGTTGATTTTAAGTTCAAGGGTTTGAATTGTAATTGATTAAACTTAGTCCATTGTGAACGGGTCGTGGGCTTGTTACCACGGGCCCAGCGTATTTAAAGTGCAATTAGCTTAGAAAATTAGCTAGTTGTCTCATTTAGCTTTTCTGCTTTACACTGTAATTCTCTCTAAATCAATAGCTAAGTGGGCAGCCTTTGTGAATCATATCAACTGTTCTTATTTGCTTATTCACAAACATAATCGTTGCACGGATCTGGATTCAACAGTATGTCATCAACATACAAGACTAGAAATACAACATTACTCCCACTAGCCTTAACATATACGCAGGACTCATCTTCGCTTCGAGAAAATCCAAACTCTTTGACCTTTTCATGAAAACAAAGTTTCCAGCTACGAGACGCTTGTTTAAGTCCATAAATGGATCTTTCAAGCTTACACACCTTATCTGGATACTCGGTATGTACAAAACCTTCAGGTTGTGCCATATACACATCCTCATCAAGTTTCCCATTGAGGAAAGCGGTTTTTACATCCATTTGCCATATTTCATAGTCATGAAATGCAGCTATGGCAAGTAATATCCTGATAGACTTAATCTTTGCTACTAGTGAGAAGGTTTCATCATAATCAATCCCTTGAGTTTGAGTGTAACCTTTCGCAACCAGTCTAGCCTTGAATGTGTGCACATTCCCATCCATGTCGGTCTTCTTTTTGAAGATCCACTTACACCCAACTGTCTTGCGACCTGGTGCATGATCAACCAATTTCCAAACTTGGTTATCGTACATAGATTGAATCTCGCTCTCCATGGCCTCTTTCCACTTGGCAGCCTCAGGGCCTGCCATCGCTTCCTTGTAGTTGGATGGCTCATCCGCACTATCAAATGTTTTATCATTGACTAGTGTATCTCCTTCCTTTGTAATATGAAAACCATAATAAAAATCAGGAGATTGATTAGCTATACTATCTCTACTAGTTCTGCGAAGAGGTGGTGGAGGTATGTCAGTTTCCTCAACAGGTGGTTCAACCTCATGTTGAGGGCTAGTGTCAACTATAGGTTCATCATTGGTTGTTTCTTGAATTTCTTCAAGATCAATACTGCTCCCACTATCCTCTTTGGAAATGAGCTCCCTTTCTTGGAAGACTCCCCTTCTAGCTACAAACACTTTGTTCTCAGAAGGTTTGTAAAATATATATCCAAAGGATTTGTAGGGATAACCAATGAACCGACACTTCTCTGCTCTAGGTTCTAGCTTGTCGTTAGTTTCGCGCCGAACGAAGACTTCACAACCCCAGACCTTTATATGTGCTAACGAGGGACGAGTCCCAGTCCACATTTCAGAGGGTGTCTTTGCAACCTTCTTAGTTGGAACGAGGTTTAAGATATGAGCTACAGTTTCTAAGGCATAGCCCCAGAACGATATTGGAAGTGTAGCTCGACTCATCATGGACCGAACCATATCAAGTAGCGTTCGATTTCTTCTCTCAGCAACACCATTGAGTTGTGGTGTTCATGGAGGAGATAATTGCGAAACTATTCCACAATCCCTTAGATAGTCATAGAATTCATGACTCAAGTATTCTCCACCCATGTCGGACTGGAGCATCTTGATCTTCTTGCCCAGTTGGTTTTCTACTTCGTTTTTGAATCCTTTGAACACTTCAAAGGTGTCTGACTTGTTTTTCATCAAATAGATAAATCCATATCTACTGAAATCGTCAGTAAAGGTAACAAAGTATCTCTCACCGTTTCTCATGGCAGATCTGAACGGTCCACATACATCTGTGTGGATTAAGTCCAACAGATCCTTACCCCTTTCCATTTTTCCTTTGAAAAGTGCTTTTGTCATCTTGCCAAGTAAGCAAGACTCGCATTCTCCATCCGACTTTAAGCCAAAAGGTTCCAAGATCCCATCCGATTGGAGCTTGGCGATGTGTTTCTTGTTTATGTGGCCAAGACGATGATGCCATAACAACGATTTATCCAATTCACTATTGGAGGAACCAACATTTAGAGTTAAGTTATTATTATTTCTACCAACACAAATCACACTTTCATACACACCATTACAAGGAGAGGCTTTAAAATAAAAACAACCATGTTTATAAACCAAAATGCAACCATTATTATTATCAAATTGAAATTCAAAACCATCCTTGTACAATACATGAAAAGAAATAATGTTTCGAGCCATTTCTGGCGAGTAGCAACAATCTAATAACTTTATTGAAAAACCACTACTAAGCATGAGCTCAAAATCTCCAATCTTGGTAACAGCGGCAGTCATCCTGTTTCCCATGATCAGATTCAGCTCCCCATGCTTCAACGTTCTACTTCCCTTTAGTCCCTGGAAATTAGAGCAAATGTGAGTACCATATCCCGTATCAAGGACCCAAGAGTTAGAAATCGAAGTACTATGGAGTTCAATTGTAAAAATACCTGAGATGCCACACCCTTTGACCTTGTTCATTTTCAAGTCCTCCAGATATTTTGGGCAACTTCTCTTCCAATGGCCCCTTTCTTGACAGTAAAAGCATATGGCCTCTTTAGGGTCACTTATGGGTGGTATGTCAGAAGAATCAGTTTTTCTCTTAAGGCCTTTGTTGCGAGGAACAACTTTAGCCTTTCCCTTCCCTTTGGGATGAGAAACTTTCTTCTTCTTACAGCCACCTTCCCTAATGGCCAGGACGGGAGCAGTTGAGTGAGCAATTTTGGTCTTACCCATACTTGCTTCAGCAGATCTCAACATGCCATGAAGTTCCATCAAGGTCTTGTCCATATTGTTCATATTGAAGTTCACTATGAACTGTTTATATGCCCCACTAAGAGAGTTTAGCACCATATCAATGGCAAGCTCTCTTGGGAAATCGACACCTAGATTGCCTAACCTGTCAATGTACGCTTTCATCTTTTGCACATGCGCACATACAGGGGCACCGTCCTGTTGCTTACATTCCATAAGCGATTTTACGACTTGGAACCTTTCTTGCTTCGCTTGCTCCTGAAACATTTCACGAAGCTGCTCATTTAGTTCAAATGCCCCCATGTTCTCGAAACTCTTTTGAAGTTCCGGGGACATGGACGCCAACATGAGACACACGACTTTTGTGGATTCCGCGAATTGCTTATTGTATTCAATTACTGCTTCAGGGCTTGCATCATCATTAAGTATAGGAAGATCCTCGTCGAGCAAATACTCTTTGTCTTCGTACATCAAGGCAATTCTCAAGGCACGAATCCAATCCAAGTAATTTGGCCCAGTCAGCTTATCTTTACTTAGGATAGAGAGTAACGTAAGGTTGGATGTTGAGTGAGTAGGAGGAGGAGGAGGAATATTTTCAGCCATCTGTAGATATAGTTTTATTTTAGTTAGTTTGAAATTTAACCTTTAAAAACAATTATCCAAAATTATTTAACAAGGCTAGGATCCATATTTTACTCTATGATGTGAAAAGGGATGCCGTAATCACATCACAAAGTTATTTAGGTAAACAAATGCTATTTGTTAATTTCATTCACTATGAAACTCCTAGTTCTTTTGAGATTCACCGACTTATGTCAATGGCATGTTAATCTCGACTATACTTATCTTCTATTTGTGACTGGGATGCCGAGGATCACAAACTAGATGGTGAATCGACCATGCAAGAACACATGGACCCCTCGGCTCAAGTACGCTTGAGAATCACGAGTGCCACATCATTTTCGACTATAGTTTCACATTAACGTGCCGGCAAACCGCACACGCTCCGTTAACAAACTATAAGAATATGTGTGTTCTTTTCATGGGTAGCATAAGACTTTCACATTTCTTAGTATATCTAAAATTGGATTTTGTTTTTATACTTCATAGTTAATACTTTTAACTTGTCACATTGACCTATCAAACCTTTTCGGTAATTCCACTAGTCCACACAAGAGGCGGTGAGTATGGTAACGCAGGGCGTTTTAAAAACCATTGACTCATTCGGCAACCATATTATAGGTAACCTCCTTAAACCCCCTTAGAGTGCTTATAGTGAGTACGCCTAGTCTCGGTTTGACTATCAATGTATAATTTAATTTTATATATATAATTAAGGTCTAATATATATATAAATAAATTGAATGGAATTTTAAACAATTTAAAATTATGATTATCTAATTAATTCTAATTAACCATGTGAGGGCACATTTAATAATTAATATAATCGTTTTCATATAAATCAATCGAATGGAATTTTAAACAATTTAAAATTTTGATTATCTAATTAATCCTGATTAACCATGTGAGGGCACATTTAATAATTAATATAATCGTTTCCATAATTAATTCCAATTAAACATGTGAGGACACATGCTAATAATTAATGTAAATATTTGACATACAATTTATATTCACTATATATAAATAATGTTAATGTTTATCTTACAATATTATTCAACTTAAATATATTTATATAAGATAAGATTGAATGGAATTTTAAACAATTTAAAATTATGATTATCTAATTAATTCTAATAAACCATGTGAGGACACATTTAATAATTAATATAATCGTTTCCATAATTAATTCCAATTAAACATGTGAGGACACATGCTAATAATTAATGTAAATATTTGACATACAATTTATATTCAATATATAAATAATGTTAATGTTTATCTTACAATCTTATTCAACCTAAATATATTTATATAAGATAAGATAATATGTAAGATTATCTATTCAATATTTGCCAAAATTGTTTATTGTTGTGTTTTAGGCAAGTTAGGAAACTAGCCAAAACCAATTAAGGTATAACATTGCATAAAAAAACGACTACCCTATACCCTTTAGGGAATTCGATAAAACTTAATCGCTAATAATACAAACTTTTTATGCAAGTAAAAATTAGTTTCCAAAAATTATGTTTTGAGGTTATGACCATGAAACCCTAACTTAGGGATTAAGCAATCCAATGGCCACAAAAATTTGAAATCGATTTTGTAGCCTCAAAACCCTAAATTTCGAAAACCCTAATCCAACATAAACAGTTTTGCAAATCAAATTGAAACACTTTTGAGATAATATCTAAGAACAATGGCTCTGATACCACTATAAGTTTTGAGTAAACATACAACCACATGATATAGGCAACGTAAGCATATTTTAATTTTATCATAAATGGTTATACAAACTATCAACCTATATGAATACATGCGTTCTAGATAATTAACTACAAAAGATTGAATCAAGAACACTTACTTGTTTATTGCGATTGTCGAAAACCACAATGATGAATCAAACCTTTGATCTTGCTTCTTGGATGTCAAGGACCAATAGTATGAATCCCTCTAGTGGCTCACACTTAAGAACACCAAAATACCAACAACAGGAAGATGCTTAATCACTAAATCCTAAATTAGGGTTTATGATTTTGGGAGAGGGAGAAGGGAGATCGACGGCTCCAAGAGAGATGGAAAAAAAACTCATTAGGGTTTAACCCCTAGCAGTTTATTTATAACCCTCTATTTTACACTTAGCCCCCTTGAACCGATAAGCTTGTTAAAACTATTTTAACCAATCAGTCTCTGCACTTTATATAATTAATCTAATTAATTATATTGCAGCTTATCATCAATTGAACTAATTGCTTTAACTCCCTTTAATTCTTCTGATTGTTTATTTTGGGTCTTAAGGGCAACCCAAAAGGACCCTGCTATTATTAGAAATATTACCAATAGTTAATGACTCTGGACACTATATCCAACAAATTCGGATATATATACGATCTCTAGCCCATTTAGCATGTTTGGGTCGATCAAATAATATCGTAAACAATTCTAACAACGACGTAAACATCTCATAACCTTTTCCATTTTATCGTAATAACAAATCATCATAGCAATGTCGTAAATGTTTCTTATATATTTGGTAATTTTATCGCAATATAAAACCATTGTAATAACGTTATAAACATTGCATAATTTTATCGCATCTAATCTTTAGTGCCTCTTTTTATATATATATATATATATATATATATATATATATATATATATATATATATATATATATATATATATATATATATATATATATATATATATATGAAAGCTATTTTGCAACCCATGAAAATGTTGCAACCTACATCTAAGTCATTGATTAGTTTAGATTAGTTTCTAATCATAAATAATGTTTTCATCCGATTTGAAGGGTAATTTGGGTATTACGTTTTTTTTGTTTTTTAATATTTTTAATATTATTCGGTTTTGATACGGTTTCCTTAAATCATGCAACCTTTTTTTGGTATTTTCAATCACATTCCTTTTTTTTCAAATGGTTTGAATATATCTTCTTCATCATTAAGCCTTAACTTTTTTTTTTCATTGATATTTTGTTTGATTTGTTTTTTATTATGTAATCAATTGAGGTGTTATTTATAAACAAAGAAACGGTTGCAACAAAGTAATTTAATCTGAAACCTTGAAATCAAAGACAATGGAACCCCAAAAACCCAACCAAGATATTTCGAATGAACTGATTGTTAACCGGTCTGATGATGCATCCCTAGAAGTACCTGTAGATGAATATGTTGCATCCTTATGCTCTGTTCCGGTTAATAAAAACGATGGTTCTCTTACTTTTGACTCATTGTTGTGTAATGCCAATGATGGAGATGGTATTTTTGAAGAATATGACGAATAACTCCCGTTAGATGTGGTCGATGCAGTTTTAGATGAAAACGAAGGAGGTAAATATTGTATGCAACTTAATAATAAGGTTTCGATGTTGTTCTTGCGGACATTATGTGTATCAGAATCATGTTTATTTTAATTGTCGTTGTATTTTAAGGTGTTATTAATGATTTGAGCGACTATTCCATAAACGTAAACAACCTTGTTGAACAATTAAATTTCATTAATTTGCACTAAACATGAAACTTGTTTTGTAATAACTGAGCTTAATTTGTTTATGATGTTTTTAATCATGATGGGCTTATTGTATGTTGTATTAATTACATCTTTAGCATGGCAGTTTGTGGTTGTTTTTATGTTTAATTATGAAAGTCAAAATCCAGTTTGTTACTTCATATACCATGCAACAAATTGTTTAATTTAAGGCTTGTTGTTTATGTGTTTTTATTAGATCATAATTCTCCTAAGATTGACAAATCTCCTGGAGGTACAAAGTTCTATGTTCCGATTGTTGAGGAGTCCATCCGTATTAATGTGGGTGATTCATTTAACTCTGTTGAGTTAGCTGAGAAGGCATATAAGAAATATGCCGATGCCGCAGGTTTTGACGTTCGTCTGTCTAATAAGAAGTATAATACTGGTGGACAAATCACTGCCCGTTTTTTCGTTTGTAGTAAGCAGTGTATCCCTGCAGACAAAGTATATGATTCCTTAAGTGCCAAAAGTGGTGAGAGACGACAACGTAATTCTAATCTTAAGCGATGTGGTTGTAGTGCTTGTTTAAAAACTCATTTTGTTAGAGAAAGGTCACGTTTTGAAGTATACAAATTCATTGAAAAGCATAACCACCTACTTTTTGATCAGGATGAGATGTCTCTAAGTAGATCTAGGCGTGGTTTAAACTTTACCGAGCGCATGAATGTATTCCATGCTACCACTTCTAAGGTAGGGATTTCCATGTATCATAGGATGCGTCAGGCCACTACCCGAGGTGTGGGTTCCTCTTGTGGAACAGTTAAAGATTACCATAAATTTAAACGCGATATGGTAAACTTTGTTGGCAATAAGGACGCGCAATTATTGATAAATACCTTGATTAGCAGACAGAAAGTGTGTCCTGATTTCTTTTTTGAGTTCAAGTGTAATCAAAAGGAGTTGATTACAATATTTTGGGCCGACGAAGTCGCGAAGCTGAATTACCGTGAATTTGGGGATGTAATATCTTTTGATGCAACGTTTCGAATAAACTTGTAAGTTTTAATTGTGATTTATTAGTTTGTTTTTATTCTTACATTATTAGGGTATTTGATAGGCGGGTTTACACCCCCCTAAATCTTACCGCAAGTGTACGGGTCGAAATCAAGTAATAGTACAAAAGTACGAGTATCGAACACAGGGAACTAGGAACTAAGTATCACAATGACTATAAGATCTATTAACTGAACGGTTGCAAATTTGAGTTGTTGATACGAAACTAATTAATTGCACTAATTAAATCAAACACGAGACAGTAAACAATTTAGGAACTTTGGATAGAGAAAACAGTTGAGGGTTGGAAATCCTAAGGTTTTCACGTACAAACAATTGACTCAAAACAATTACCAGTTATTCCGTATAATGAATACCCAATCTCTAAAATCACCGTTGTTCTTTCTCAAGCAACAACGGGTTTTATCTTGAAAACACAAGTTTTATCTCTAGATCTCAACCTATGAAATTCAAAACACATTAAACTCAAGATTTCAACGGGACTAAGGCTTACTTGGTATATCTCTATCCAATTTCTCACCTTAGGCATGCAATTCTAGTTCTAGTTATCAATTAATTCTCTCGAACTTAATTGCTAACAAACAAATCAGATGTAAATTGGCCAAACTCACAAAAGCATTAAAATCCAAATCACATGCTTCATTAGAATAGGAAAAACAGATAAAAGTCTCAAGTCACATGTTCATACGCTTAAACCAAATTCATTCCAACCCCCAACATCTAAAGATTAGTTCATGTTGGTGGTGGATAAAAACACAAGAAAAGAAAGGGAAATCGTGTATGTAAACATAATGATCGTGAACGAGATGAATGTAATGGTGAACTCCCTTCTCTCGGCTCTAATCCGCTTCGCGTCGTGAATTCCTCCTCGATGGCTCCTCTATCGTCGCTCCAAAAGCTCCGAAAAACCTCTGAAAATCGCTTCCAAGCTGCCTCTCGTCGTACGTGTCGAGATTATCTGATAATGACCTAAATTCCGGAAAACACAATGTATAAAAACGAAACAGTGGGTCCCGCGGTTTGTAAACCACGGGGTAAACCGCGCGGTTTCCCAAAGTGATCCGGGTTCGGTCTGGTTCCTGGTTCGGGCACGGGTCTTGGGCTTGGATCTCGGGCTTCCGTTGGCTTCGTTTTGTAGTCGTTTTGGGCTCTTTTCCGCTCCTTTTCCTCGATGTTTGTCTTCCTTCGGATTACCTGCACATTTCACTCGATGACCCATAAAATTCCGCCTTTTTGCTAGAACACAAGCCAATCTCATTGGTTTGAGAACCGAAAATAACGCCAAAAAGTGGCGTTATCAACAACCGCAAACCGAGCGTTGCTTGTCCTCAAGGAAATTAGCGATAAAATAGAATAAAAGCACACATCAGCAAAATAATAACTACACAACTCTCAATCGGTACCACGTGATGCACTGGTGATTTCCCATACCCGTGAATGCTCATCTCACTCTAGCCTCATTCTTATTCTGTTTGATCTATGGCCTTCCATTGTGAGTTGAACTCGTGACTGCTCCGATTATATTAAGGTCGTACTAGGTCCAAACATACTAGGGAAAACATTTCGCCTCGACCCTACCTCACGGGATACTCTCATTTCACTAGAACCTAGGTTGTCGCACATGTTGTCATGTATAAGAAGTTATGTACAAGAATACTCGAGAATTACATGACACCTCTAATGAAAGACGCACAAGTGTCCAAAAAGTCGATCTCAGAAAGGAATCAAGTAGCAAGACAGGGACTATCGGTAAAGGTGGTTGTATACCCTAATCACATTTTCCAAAAGATCATCCAGGTCTTTACAAGGGCTGTAACGGGGCTAGGGTTATGGCTAAGGAATGAAGGGTAAACGGATCAAAAATCCTTGGTGTGTCAATCTTCAACAGCTCTGAACTTTCTAGCTTTAAATTCTATCATTTGGCCTTCTTCGTCACTACTGGAGTCGCTTTGACTCTCTTATTATTCTGTTGCAAAGCTATCTAACTAACTGTATTATTTTTTTATTATTTTTTTATTTTATTTTTTTGGAGCATCATTGGCCCTCTTTATTTGCTTGGGGCTGCATTGGCCCTCTTTTCTATCTATTATTTATTTTCATGATTGGTCTGTACTTTTTCTTTTCCACTCTATCTTTCGCTGTTCATTACTGCTTCTGATTGACACACTTTCGGATAAGGGTTGGCTAAGGTTTTTGGCTAGGGTTTAATGGTGGGTCTGAAATGAACAAGTGGTGAGTGTTTGGCTTCAAAAGGGGTTTTGGGTACACACATAATGGGTAAAAAGGAACGATAGATAAAAACAGGGTTAAACCTACATGTTAGCTTTAATTAGCCCCTAATTTAGTTGAGATCAACACTACACACAATGCCTGGAATCATCTCTTAAGGTCCACACAATATGGTCTACTACACCCTTACCCAATCTCCCGATGGTTGTCTTTGCTACTCAATGCAATATTATAGCGAGATCACTCTATGATCACGACAAGGAATTCGAAAAAGTGTATATGAATTTCGTGTTTAAATCCCTCGAAGTGAAGAACGTCATTTAGGCTCAAATCTCGCGATTGGGTGGTCTCCACTAATGTCCCTAGTCATGTCTTTTGCCGGTCCTTCCCTAATGGTCACGTTACTATCACGAGATTCTTCCCACAATGGTCGGTCTCAATCATCCAAAACAAAAATTTAGCTACTATGATCTAAACATTCAGAAGTGCAGGAAATCTACGTGCATAAACGTGGGCCCGATTGGGTAACCCCAAACCTTACCCACACATTGTCCCCAATGTGCAAGTGTCGGTGCAGGCAATACACAGGTGGGACACGTGTCATTGTGCAGTTATTACAGTCATCAAACATGAAGGACAAAGCATTAACACAACATATCTAGAAGCGAACCCAGAGTTATTCATATATGGCCACCCCAAACCTAGGTCGTGACCTAGGTTTGCCAACTAAAGCCAACCCCAAACCTCGGTAAAACCGAGGTTTGCACAGGATTAAAAGTGAGTGTGTAGATGTTGAAAAGTGAGGCACCCCAAACCTAAGTGAAACTTAGGTTTGTTGCATCTCGTTTAACTAAAAGGAAACCAAACATCATACACCACTCGTTAACATACAGAGTTAGAACATACCTGTTTGCCCGGACGGAGTAGATTCTCTTGAAAAATTGGATCGACCAGTTGAGAGACGTCGGAGAAGATGGAGAGAGGGGCACAGGAAAACAAAGTGATCCGTGTTTGGCCGCGGTTTGTAAACCGCGGGGTAAACCGCGTGGTTTCCCAAAGTGATCCGTGTTCGGTCTGGTTCCTGGTTCGGGCACGGGTCTTGGGCTTGGATCTCGGGCTTCCGTTGGCTTCGTTTTGTACTCGTATTGGGCTCTTTTCCGCTCCGTTTCCTCGATGTTTGTCTTCCTTCGGATTACCTGCACATTTCACTCGATGACCCATAAAATTCCGCCTTTTTGCTAGAACACAAGCCAATCTCATTGGTTTGAGAACCGAAAATAACGCCAAAAAGTGGCGTTATCAGTATTCAACAATTCATATAATTGTTTTTCATTCAGGCATGCAATGGTATTTGTACCATTCGTTGCTGTTGACAACCATAAAAAGTCGGTTGTAGTTGGAGCTGCTTTGATGCGTGGGGAAAATATTCCCAATTATACGTGGGTCTTGCAAACCTGATGTCATTTGCCTCAATCTTGATGAACTCCGTGTCGCATGCGACGAACTTCCAAAATTACGATTGGTGTATCACGAACAAATTCATTATCCCTGGATGCTGTTGGCTCGCTCTTGAGCTTCTTTGGTTTCTTTTCTTCTGTAATTGGTGATTTACCTAAAATAATAATTGAAATAGCTTATTAACTGACAATTGTATACTAACTTTATTGCAAAATGTTTACTAAACATTCTGAACCTTTATTCTTAACGCCTCCTTGATTTTCTGCTTTCTTCGCATCAGTAAATATGTCTGTTTCCAGCATGTTGATAATTTAGAAATAGTTCTAAAGTAATTCATTGTAACTCATTGTAGTGTATAATACTAACCTTCAAATTCATCTGGGCTAATGCCTTTTTCATCCATAGTCAACTCCTTCATCAATACCTCTACAACCGTGCATTGAAACAACAATGATAACCGTTTGTAAATTCATAGCCAAAAGTATAATCTGTTGACAACTATTTTTTGTAAGCACATTGTCATAAGTGACCTGAAAATGTCATATGATTGATTATTTCAATGAATAAAATTGTAATAAATACACAACCTGAATATACAATCATCGTTATACTCATAATTCAGCTTCAGTTGAAGTATATATCAACATTGGTACACTATTTTGGTATGGTTTAATCATGCTTTTATTCATTATGTGAATTTTTTTTGTTTTCCTCAACGATTGTTAATCAAACAATCTTAATCATATGTTTACAAGGTTTATTACATCCCGATATGTACCGAATTCAAATCATATATCACTATTCATGATGTTCATAATCATGTTGTTTGTAGACATTCTTTTATTTGTACTCTAAAACCAACAGGGTATCATCGATTAGGTATCCCCGTGTTCTGCTTGCAATGAATTTCTCCTGTTTACTTACACTCATGATAATTAAATCAAATAATGTATCAGTATTCATGATTTATATAATCATGAATATTGTAATCATTGTTTGATTAAACTGAAAATTTTATGGGGGATAACCAGTCTGTGAAATATACAGAAAATTTTTCAGCAACTCATTGATTAGTTATTTCGTGTTCTGCTTGCAACGATTTTCACAATAAAAAGTTTCCGTTTATTAATTTTGAGATAGTAATCAAACAAAAAAAAACCCCCATAAAGTTTATTCATCAGTCTACTGGCATTTTTTTTGCAAAACCCCAAGCAATGAATTAAAACCCTAAATATGAAATACAATTAGAGAAGAACGAAAACAACAGCAAAAGTATTTTCCGATTCACACAAACAATAGCATACGTATTTCCATACCTTCATCAGAGGTTGTATGTGTGTCACTCATTACATCTCCTTGAACTGAATGTGCGGCGTTTGGAATGATTTCGTCAATCACCATATTTTCGGGTGCATGCATTTGAGTTTGTCTGGATGATCAAGTTCCACAGGGAATGACAGTTCTTCTATAGAATCATCGAAATCCAGTAAAATTGGGTCCGTGGCAGTGTTTTTGAAGCGTGAAAACAAGTATTTCATCATCATTCTTTCACTTGTTCTCCTTCTTCCTGTTTGTGCAGTCGATTATAACAACACAAACCTAGTTGGTGAATACTTCTTGATGTTATAATGTTTAAAAAAATTCACACTAATGGTATTGTAAACAAACCTTGAAACCTGACTCCCATTTTTGAATTTTTAGGGTTGCAAGAACGGTATCGTATGGATATACGCTTTGAATCGAGAAAATGGAGTGATTTTCGCGATTTTGATTCTGATGAATCTTACTTACCATCATTATCCGATGTTCTGAAGTAATCCAATTGACCAATTTACCCTTTGCCGCCTTATTTATGGAAATATAATCGAGATAAATTCAAATTTATTGTTAAATATGTAGGAACTAATCTAGACCATCCATAATATAACTAGTGGTTAGATCATGGTTTGCAAGGGTTGCAATATTTTTTAATGGTTTCAAAATATACCACCCCTATATATATATATAATGTTTATTTATGCATCAAAACTCACGCACGCTCCTCAACTTTCGTAGTTTTTAACTCTTTGGACCATACTAATAACTCGTGTATTGATAAGATTATACTGATAACTCCATAACACCAATATTCGACTAGACTTGTTCGAAACACCGATTAATTTTTCTTTAAATCAAGTCGAGTCATACAAGCATAAACTTTTTTGAGTTGAACTTGATCATATGATAATAAATCATACAATCAAAATGATAATGATAATGATAATAATAATAAGAATTATTATTGTTATAATAATAAAGTTGTTGCTAGTACTAGGTTTTATCTCAAGCTAATAAACAAGTGAATCGATCTCGAGTTTTTGCCCATAGACAAGTTCATAAAACTTGAATTTTATGTCATTAACGTGCAAGTCAAAGTTGTTAAACCAACATCAAGGTCGAACATTGAAATTTGAGTTCGAGCCAATATATGAGAAAATTATTAGAACTTGAGTCCGAACTTGATCCTCAGATAATTTTCTTGAGTTGAACTTGCTACTCGACTCGACTTGTTAACACCCCTACACATAAAGATACATACAAAAAAGTCAAAGCCCGGAATAGCGGATCATGCACACTCTTTCTCCAAGGTTGGTTAAGCCCGGCCGAGAGAAACCCAAATTGGGCCCTTTTTCAACCCAAGTTCGGCCTAGGTCCGAAATTGTTTTTTGATTATTGAAAACAGGTTTGAAAGGCTTGAATTCAACCCTTGTGCATCTCTACCTACCGCACGACACCATGTAAACAAATTTGCGATACAGTAATCCCATAAAAACTGTACTTCATGCAGTAAAAGTTGTACATTTTTATGGTGTTGGTCAATTTTTGTCCGCTAAGAACACCAAGCACCAAAAATACATCCATGTAGATGCGAATAGGGGTGAGCATAACCGGGTATCCAGATAAATTTCATGGAACCGGAACCGGCGGTTTCTAGAATGAAGAAACCGGAACTGCTTACATCGGTTCTCTATATTTTAGAACCGGCCCCGGAACCGCCGGTTCCCATTCCGGGTACCCGCTATCAATTTTTTTTAACATTTCATACAATAAAAATAGAATTTTAAGTCTATTGAGAACTACAATGTATCAACTTAAAGTAATAAATACAAAAAGATGGTGATAAATAATCAGATAAAAACTAATTATTACATAAATAAGTTAGAAACTCTCGTGTATTGAGTCTTGACATCAACAAAACGACTTACATAACACATAACGTCCTTACGTCAAGACCTAACAAATAAAACATTTGGATCAAAACGAATAAAACACCTAACAAAACCATTAACACATCATTAAATATTTAAATATAGAAAATATATAAATATTTTTATTAAAAAACAGCGGGTACACGTTGGTTCCGGTTCTAGGTACCCAGCGGGTCCGGGTACCCGGTCCCGGAACCGGTCCGGGCGGGTACCCAGCGGGTAACGGTTCCAAAAAAATGAGAACCAATCACGTCAGTTCCAGAGCGGTTCCGTATTTTAGAAACCGGAACCGGAACCAATCACATCAATTCCAGAGCGGTTCCGGTTCCAAAGGCGGGTACCGAGTTCCGATGCTCACCCCTAGATCCGATAAACCAACCCAAATGGACCGTGTATATCCCACATGAAGTGGGTCCATGTAGCCATTCCTCTACACAATGTGTAAACTCACCATTCTTTAGAGCATCTCCAACAGCTTCTCCAAAATGAGGAAAATAGAGAAAATGAGAATTTTTGCCTAATATTTTGCTCCAACAGCTTACCCAAAACTATCCTCAAAAGTTTGAGAGAGAAAGTTTTTTTTCTCCAAATATGGAGACCACTTCAAAAATAATTACCAAATGAGAGGACCAATAGAAAACTTTGAAAATAAATATGTAGAGAGAGAAATAATATTTTAATAGATGTGTTAGAGTATTATTGTCAATATGTATTGTTCAGGGTCTTTTCTGTAATTATGTGTAACTTCTCTTTTGTATAAATAGTCTCTTAGGGTTCCTTTTCTAGGTTAGACACTTTACTTGTAAACACTCTCTCAATATATGAAAACGGCCGATTCAGCCATCTCGTGTGTCTCTCTATCAATCGACTCTACAATTCTAACATGGTATCAGAGCTCTAGGTAAGCATCCTCAACTATCTTTCAGATCTGCATTCTCAAGTTATTTCCCTTATTTTGCTGCTGTCGATTTTGCTCAGAAAATCCATTCTCTGTTGGTTTTTTGACAAAATTCCAAGTTTTAAAGTTGCTCAGAATATCATCACGAACCTATGTACCAATTTTCAGCCAAAACCGATCTGTTTTGCAAAACCCGACTCAAGAACACCATACATTCATCCAAGCCGCAACGCACACACTCATCCAAGTCGCAACTGACCATTGCGACTTGGTACTGTTCATGACCACTGCGACTTCGTACTATTCACCTCCAAATCGCAACTGACCACTGCGACTTCGTACTATTCACCTCCAAATCGCAACTGACCACTGCGACTTCGTACTATTCACCTCCAAATCGCAACTGACCACTGCGACTTCGTACTATTCACCTCCAAATCGCAACTGACCTGCGACTTCAGCCTTAATTACCCAAACTTTATATCACTTTTGCTCGCATGATCCTAACCCAATTTTCAAAACCCATAAAGATTCTTCGAGCCGATAATGCCATGGAATACAAAGAATCGTCTCTGTTTTTATTTCTTCAATCTCAGGGCACTCTTTCTCAGTACTCGTGTTACGGCACCTCTCCACAAAATGGTCGTGCCGAACGCAAACACCGTCACATCCTTGACACTGTCCGTACCCTCTTAATATCAGCCAAGTGTCCAGAACGTTTTTGGGGTGAAGCAGCCTTCACGGCTGTCTACACCATCAACAGACACCCGACCCCAATTCTCAATCAAAATTATCCGTATGAAGTCCTCTATGGAGCTACACCTCCCTATGAACTACTCAAAGTATGGGGTTGTGCTTGCTTTGTTCAGCTACAACCTCATGAACACACCAAACTTGAACCTCGCTCTCGTCTGTGCTGCTTCCTTGGCTATGGAATTGAACATAAAGGATATCGTTGTTGGGACCCAATCTCTAAGAGACTTCGTATCTCCCGTCATGTCACCTTCTGGGAACATCTTCCCTTCTCTACGGTGTCAAAATTTCAGGACCCCATCACTCCTTCTACTTCCTTCTTCACTGACACATCTATCTCTTTAGATTCTCTCCAATTAGACCCTATACTCTCCTCACCATCTGATCCACCAACTTCCGCATCACCTGAGCCTTCCCCTATCTCGTCTGAGCCTTCACCTGAACCTTCCGCATCAACTGAGCCTTCGTCTGCCCCTTCTATGCCAGTTGACCATGATCAATCATCTGCACCAACTCCCCGGACTACTTCCGAGCCTTCTGCCGAGTCTATGGATCCTAGCTCCTCCCAACCACCAGATGAGGTAAGACGCTCCGATCGGGTAAGACAAGTTCCTACTCACCTTCGTGATTATCATTGTTATGCTACTTTACTATCCACCTATGAACCCACTTCCTTCAAGGAAGCCAACTCTAACCCTGTTTGGAAGCAAGCTATGACAGAGGAACTTCAGGCACTTGACAAAGCCAATACATGGGAGTTTGTTCCTCTCCCACCGGGCAAATCACCCGTCGGTTGCAAATGGGTCTTCAAAATCAAAACCAAGTCTGATGGATCCATTGATCGATACAAAGCACGGCTTGTGGCAAAAGGCTTCAATCAAGAATATGGCATTGACTACGAGGAAACGTTTGCTCCTGTAGCTCGTGTCACATCTGTTCGTAGTCTTCTCGCCATTGCTGCTACCAAGAAATGGCCACTCTATCAGATGGATGTCAAGAACGCCTTTCTAAATGGCGATCTCGAAGAGGAAGTCTACATGAGACTCCCTCCAGGTGTGACCTCCCGTCAGGGACATGTATGTCGACTTCGAAAAGCCCTCTATGGCCTCAAACAAGCTCCTCGTGCTTGGTTTGAAAAGTTTAGCAACACTGTCATCTCACTAGGTTTTTCTCCAAGTAACTATGATTCTGGCCTGTTTACTCGAACTACTGCTGCAGGTACTATCTTACTTATGTTGTATGTTGATGACATGATCATCACCGGCAGTGACACTACAGGTATCAATCATCTCAAACAATCTCTCAGCTCATGTTTTGAGATGAAAGATCTTGGCAAACTACACTACTTTCTTGGACTTGAAGTTCTATCAGACTCCTCCGGCATCTATCTCTGTCAAGCCAAGTACATATCCGATCTGTTGTCCAAGGCTGGGATCACAGACAACAAAGTTGCATCTACACCAATTGAGCAAAATCTGCACCTTGCTCCGAATGCTGGAACCCCGCTGAAAGACCCTACAAGGTACCGTCAACTGGTCGGATCTCTGGTCTACCTGATTGTTACTCGACCAGACCTTGCCTATGCAGTTCATATAGTTAGCCAATTCATGGCTGCCCCGTGCTCGGATCACTATGCCGCTGTTCTTCGTATACTTCGGTATCTCAAAGGGACGATGTTTCATGGGCTTCATTTCTCATCCACTTCATCCTTACAGCTTCGTGCCTTCTCAGATGCTGACTGGGATGGTGACATAACCGACCGCCGTTCCACCACAGGTTATTGTTTCTTCCTTGGTGACTCTCTCATCTCCTGGCGTAGCAAGAAACAATCGCTGACAGCTCGGTCCAGTACTGAAGCAGAATATAGAGCCTTAGCTGATACTACTCAGGAACTTGTATGGCTTCGCTGGCTACTCTCTGATATGGGTGCTCATCAATTTTCTCCAACACCATTATGGTGTGACAACACTAGTGCTATTCAGATTGCTCACAATGATGTCTTTCATGAGCGTACAAAGCACATCGAGATTGATTATCATTTCACTCGTCAACACGTTCTTCGCAAGACGGTTAAACTTTTTCCTATCTCCACCATTGATCAGACTGCAGATATCTTCACCAAAGCCCACCTTCCAGGCCGCTTTAGGACTCTTGTTTCCAAACTCAATTTGTCTCATTCTTCCCCTACTTGAGTTTGAGGGGGGATGTTAGAGTATTATTGTCAATATGTATTGTTCAGGGTCTTTTCTGTAATTATGTGTAACTTCTCTTTTGTATAAATAGTCTCTTAGGGTTCCTTTTCTAGGTTAGACACTTTACTTGTAAACACTCTCTCAATATATGAAAACGGCCGATTCAGCCATCTCGTGTGTCTCTCTATCAATCGACTCTACAATTCTAACAAGATGAATGAAGTATTTTAATATTTTAATTAATGTTGGATTCTCCAAAATGAGAAAGTTGTTGGAGATGAATGTATTTTTTTGGGGAGGGGGTTTGGCTTTTGATTCTCTTTTTAGAGAAATTATGGAGAATCTGTTGAAGATGCTCTTAATACCTCTGACTTGTGAAAAAGTTTTGAACAATGCAATCAACGAAAATTGTACATGATGGAACAATTTTCTCTTCTAGAATTGTTTAAGGTGTCGTTTGGTTTGTAAAATGTTTTTAAATGGAATAAAAGTTGTCAAAAAAATTTAACTTTTAAAGAAATTGGAATATAATGTTATTAGGTCTCACTACTTGTTTGGTTGAGAGACATTAGAATAAAATTTGTCACACAATAATGATAATACTTGATTATTACTTATAAATATATGTTTTAATAATTTAATAACTATTTTAGTTTCTTTAATTTTAATTTGATTATTTTTTTACATTAAAAAACAGACAAACTGACATAAAAATGCTAAAAGTAAAAAAATCAAAATGGCTTATTTTTCTAAAAAATATCACCTTATTGCAAAGAAATGATTAAATCCCTTATTTGACATATTTATGGAATTTTGAAGATTTTTTCCCTAAAAAAGAATGAACCAAACGACGAAATAGAATTTGTTCTAAGAAATTTAAGATTCCAATTTCAACAAATTCCTTCAGAATATGCCAACCAAACGCCACCTAAGGTGTTGCTTATCAACTTCGGTCGGAAGGGCCAACTAAGGTGTTGTTTGGTTAGTTTTCCATCAAGTCTTGTATGAATAAAACTGTCTTTGTGAATTAATCCTATGGTATGGATTGGAAAGGTTTTGGTTTGGGAGGGTTCTTCCATAGATGAAGTCAACGTGTTTTTTAATTGAAAGGGGCAAGTTCGGATAACTAAACAGTTATATATCATTAACTAAACAGTTATATATAGTTGACTTAGCTGACTGAATAATAAGTTGTGAGTTCAACTAAGGGCCTGTTTACTAGCTGCTGACCGGGCTGACTCGGTCAGTAAATCTGACTCGGTCAGCAGTCAGAGCGTTTACCAAATCTCGGATCTGACCGAATGCTGTCCGAACCAGCTTCAAAAAGATGCTGACCCGGGTCAGTTTCTTTTTTTCCATGTTTGCCCCCTTTTTCAGGGTTTTTTTTGGGTAAATATGGTGCACCCACTAAAGTTCAAGGGTGCTCTAGAAAATTTGAAAACTTAAAGGGTTAAAGGAGCACAAAAAGCAATTCTAGTGCTGGAGCAATTCAATTAAAAAAGCAAAGGCGCTATGGATATATATAGTAGAGGTTAAAAGAAAACTTTCTAGTAACCCACCGATGTGGGATGGGATGAAGTTTGTCATCCTCACTTCTCATCTCCTATAGTTTATTAAATATTAAAACAAAGTTTATTAAATATTATATAAAAATGAGTATATTTTTGTTAAAAAATTATTTAAAGTATGAAGTTTGTTTTTTTCTTCCATTAAATGATTTGTAATAGAAATAATTACATTTAATTTAGAATATAATTATAAAAGGGTTAAAATGGTCATTTTTTGTCGGTAAGCACTTACCAAAAAACACTTGGTAAACACTCTTACCCGGATAGCACTTACCGGGGACAACACTTACCCTGAACAGCACTCTTACCCGGACAACACTTACCCGAAAAGAGTTGGTAAACGGCCCCTAAGTTAATTAAACTTAGGTACAAATACCCTGTCGACCAACGGGTCCAAAAATACTCGCACCGAGCAATTTGCAATTCCACAAAACGTTGATCGTTATACCAAACGCCACCTAAGGTGTTGCTTATCAACTTCGGTCGGAAGGGCCAACTAAGGTGTTGTTTGGTTAGTTTTCCATCAAGTCTTGTATGAATAAAACTGTCTTTGTGAATTAATCATATGGTATGGATTGGAAAGGTTTTGGTTTGGGAGGGTTCTTCCATAGATGAAGTCAACGTGTTTTTTAATTGAAAGGAGCAAGTTCGGATAACTAAACAGTTATATATCATTAACTAAACAGTTATATATAGTTGACTTAGCTGACTGAATAATAAGTTGTGAGTTCAACTAAGTTGATTAAACTTAGGTACAAATACCCTGTCGACCAACGGGTCCAAAAATACTCGCACCGAGCAATTTGCAATTCCACAAAACGTTGATCGTTATACCAAAAAAAAACTATAGTTCATTTTCATTCAAATCTAATCACGGTTTTTCCACCGGAGAAGCATCATATGCGATGATGAAAGCGTTTTCACGTAAAAATTCACAGTATATGCAAAACACAAACCCGAAAAAACCAACTTTATAGATACACATGTATTATATATCTCACCAATTTTGCCTCCTTTTTCTGTTTTCTTTGTAAACTTCAATCCAAACCATACATTGACAACAGCATCATCCTTTTATCTGGGAAAAAAAAATTGAAAATCAAACGAATCCAGTAAATCTCACATTTTTATCCGCCAAAAACAATAAAAGATTATAAATCAAACAAATCCAGTAAATTCAACCCAGAAAAAAGAGTAAATTACGTTTTTAGTCCTGGTGGTTTGTTTTTGTACAAAAAGGTTGATACCGACAACCCCAACGGCCCACAATCGGCTGCCTATCCATAATGTGGGGGGCATACCTGACTCACTCAGCGGTTGTGGCTATGGGGGTGTCTTGGGTTCGAACCCGAGACCTTCTGCTTTTTGTACAAAGTCCTGGTGGTTTGTTGATAATTGCTATTTTAATCCCTATGTCTTCGTCCCTATGGTTTTTATTTTCGTCCTTATGATTTACAATTGATTGTTATTTTGGTCCTTGTGGTTTACAATTCTTTACTTTTTTTGTTCCTTATACTTAAAGGTAGAAATTAATAGCAATAAACTGCAAACTATATGTACCAAAATCGCAATTTTTAAACCATGGGGATGAAAATCAAAATTATTAACAAACCACATGAAATAGAAGTTGTAATTTACTCCCGAAAAGGTATAAGTGGTGGCACCAGTTAACTATAACAAAAAAAAGTAAATTACGTTTTTACTCCCCTGGTTTGTTGAAATTTTCGATTTTTGTCCCTGTGATTTTGTAATTATGGTTTCCATCCCCATGGTTTATGATTCATTATCATTTTTGTCCTTATGATTTAAACCTTATACATTTCTATTTTGGTCCCTCATACTTAAGCGTAATATTTAGCCCCAGGGGTGAAAACGTAAATGAATTACAAACCATAGCGACAAAATCTGCAATTTTTTACAAAGCACAAGAACTAAAAACGTAATGTACTCAGAAAATTGAGGAAATTTTTATAAAATTGTTACAAATCCGTATCCGTTAGTTGGTTCTTGCCTTTGCACAAAACGAACCCATGTTCGAACCCTGTGTTTTCGAATTTAAAAAAAAACCTATATATAAACCCCCAAAATTCAAGGCAAAAAGTAAGAAAATTGACAAAAACGGGACTCGAACCTGGGTCATTTGTACAAGGGCAGCAACGTTTAAAAAAAATATAGTCACCCAACGAAACGTTTAAAAACATGAAACGGTGATCCGTGCCACAGTATTCCTCTATGTAGACCCGTCCTTAAAGTGGGGTCCGGGGAGGGTAAGATATACGCAGCCTTTTTTTTCCTACCCCTAACGAGTAGAGAGACTGTTTCGCTGAAAACCTCATACTGCGAAAAAATATTTCAACGAAGGACCACCGTACGAACCTACAATTTGAAGACACGAAGGTTGCGCTCGGAGTTGCTTCTCATAATATCACACACAAGCACTTGTTTTGCTTCAGATCATTCATCACTTTCTTTTCTGTTGAATTACAAAAAAAAATAGAGGTTTTTCGTCACATTAAGATACGCGAGATACAAAATCTATAAAAAAGCAATAAAGTTTGCTTTAGTTCCTATTTAGTGCGAGTGTGCGACGATTCTTTTTTCTCAATATTTAGTTCCATTTTTCCTGTTTCGTACCCATTTTACCCGATAAACACGTTTTCTAGGTTACGTGACATCGATTGTCTTTTTATGTGACATTTTCCCACGTATTCAAGAGTTATAACTTGACAGCTTCGTTACAAGATCATTACTTTTTTACACAATTTATTACCAAAATTCGTTTTTGTGGGTCCCATCTCAAAGAAATCATGACCCACGATCACATTTTCGTTTCTCCGAAAACAATATATGTTAAACAACCTAAGCGAATGCACCGTTACGTTTTTAGTAAAACACTTAAAAAGAAGATTAACCGTACCTTTTTCTTGAGGTGGTTGGCTAACGACAACGTGCATAGTCGTAACTCCACCGGGAACGTCACACAACAGACTCCGGCATTCACCTACCGTTTTGTTGTTCTCCAATATCTTCCCCGCACTGATTATCTTTACATCTTTTACCGTCTTTGGAGCGTTCTCCTTCTCTGTCAAACCAAAAAAGATAATGTTTTTTTTTCCAATCTAATTCTCGTAACAAGAAATAAGAAATCTACGGACAAGAAAATGTTTGACGGATGAGCAAAAACGCCTAATTAACACGTTCCAAATCAAATATTAAAAATACCACGTTAATCGGCGCCATATAACGGGCTTAAAGGTCTAAGGGGATGTTACTATGTTAGGTTAGTTTTCCATCAAGTGCTGTATGGATAAAGTTGTCTGTGTTTCTGTCTATATAGATTGGGAAGGTTTTTCTTCGGGAGGGTTTTTTCATAGACGAAAGGAGCGTGTTTTTTAATTGAGCGGGCAGGTTTGGAAGAAAAAAAACTTGGCTTTCTGCATAAAGCTTCCCATAGAAGCTTACTGAATAAACCACTTTCTATATCATTAAGCCACTACCAAACAGTCGAGTATAGCTGACCAAATAAGTTGCGGGTCCCACTAAGCTCATTAAGCTATTCAGCTCATCACACACATCCTGTATGTATCTATTTCCACAAAAGAAATATATTTAAACATTGAAAAGAGAACTCTACCAACCTTTAGGCCATTGAGAAAGGATGCTTTCTTTCAATGTTGCAACGCTTGCAGCTGCCGGAAAGCTTCTCGGACCAATATCCGATCCATCAATCAAACGGAATTTTATCTCTAATGAATCTTGAACTCCAGACATCTTTAAACACAAATTATATGTATCCAAAGACCCCCGAAATCTTGAATTTGTTCACACTTTATGAACTCAATTCGACAACCCAAGAATCTGTACAAATTGGGATTTGTTTTGATCTACACCCATCAATCAACTCCAAATTGTGCAATCTAAAAATTTCATATCTTTGATGTTAAAAAGAAACCAATCAATTAAATAAACAGAGATGAACATAGAATATAAATCTTACCAATCAACAGAAGAATAATTGCAAGCACTAATCAATCAAGTGAACCCTAGAGATTTGCAAATTGAGGGCAAGAATCAAGAAAGCATTAGCTTCAAAAGAAATCAAAAACCCACCCACTAATTGCAAGCACTAATCAATCAAAGTGAACCATAGTTAACCCTAGAAATTGCAAATTTGGGGGCAAAGAATCAAGAAAAGAATTATCTTCAAAGAAATAAAAAAACCCACAAATCTTTTTTGATATGGGTATTTCAAAAAGCTTCAAAGAAATCAAACACAAACCCACTAATTGCAATCACTAATCAATCAAAGTGAACCATAGTTAACCCTAGAAATTGCAAATTTGGGGGCAAAGAATCAAGAAAAGAATTATCTTCAAAGAAATAAAAAAACCCACAAATCTTTTTTGATATGGGTATTTCAAAAAGCTTCAAAGAAATCAAACACAAACCCACTAATTGCAATCACTAATCAATCAAAGTGAACCATAGTTAACCCTAGAAATTGCAAATTTGGGGGCAAAGAATCAAGAAAAGAATTATCTTCAAAGAAATAAAAAACCCACAAATCTTTTTTTGATATGGGTATTTCAAAAAGCTTCAAAGAAATCAAACACAAACCCACTAATTGCAATCACTAATCAATCAAAGTGAACCATAGTTAACCCTAGAAATTGCAAATTTTGGGGGGCAAAGAATCAAGAAAAGAATTATCTTCAAAGAAATCAAAAACCCACAAATCTTTTTTGATAGGGGTATTCAAAAAGCTTCAAAGAAATCAAAAACCCACCCACTAATTGCAATCACTAATCAATCAAAGTGAACCATAGTTAACCCTAGAAATTGCAAATTTTGGGGGGCAAAGAATCAAGAAAAGAATTATCTTCAAAGAAATCAAAAACCCGCAAATCTTTTTTGATATGGGTATTCAAAAAGCTTCAAAGAAATCAAAAACAAGCCCACTAATTGCAATCACTAATCAATAGAGTGAACCATAGTTAACCCAACAAATTGCAAATTGGGAATCAAGAATCAAGAAAGCATTATCTTCAAAGAAATCAAAAACCCACAATCTTTTTGATATGGGTATTTCAAAAAGATGAAAGAATCGAAGAAAAAACCCTTAATCAGATTACCTAATTGATCAAGAAATAAAGGTCAACAACCACCAAAGAACGTATCGTCTACTCAATTCGTCAAGTGGGTATAATTTATGAATCAAGTCAAGTGGAAACCAATAATAGAAATATATATATATATATATCAAAAGAAAGAAGATCAAATCTTCTTTTATTTACATGTATGATGACGACAAAGAAACTGATCAAAAGTAGAAGGAAATAAACTAACTGTTGTTATTACTTGGCTCAAGAAACTGATCGAAAATGTTTCTGTCGCGGTTAGATTAAAAGAACAGACACTATTGTATCAAGGAATTAATAATAATCAGGAACTAATTATAAATAAGTTTTTGTCTTTAAAAAAGATTATAAAAGTTTATCTAGTTAATTATATAAATGTTTTTAATAAAGGGAAATTAAAATACCCTAAGTTGGACTCAATAAAATGCCCAAACTCTTCCCAATTTCACGAAAATACCTAAATTTTTTGTGAAAAGGTCCGTGATCACGGACTCCTTTATGAATTGAATTTTTGGTCCGTGAAATTGATGCCTCCTTGAATCCGTGATTATGTCCGTGAAATTAATGTTTGGTTTTGCCTTGAAGTCAACTTAAAAAGCTTTGTAGATGATGAAAATGGAAATTGGTTTCACGGACAAATGAAATTAGTTGAAATGACAACATGAAAATGGATTTCACTCCAATTAATTTCACGGAGAGTTTGATATGAAAATGAAAATGGATTTCATTTATTCATGGAAGAAAAAGTCATTTTCACGGATCAATAATCAATTTTACGGACAAAAATCCAATTCACAAAAATAGTCTGTGATCACGCACCCTTCACGGATATTTTAGGTATTTTTGTGAAATTGAAGAAATTTTAAGCATTTCAGTAAGTCGTTGGTCAACTTGGGGCATTTTAATTAATTTATCTTTAATAAAAGCAAAATAAAATTATATACACTATATTATCAAATATTTAGATTTTTGTTTTTAAAAACTTTTATTTTGGCAAATTGTACTAATAAACATTAGATATAAATCAATAAAGGTGATTTATTTTATATAAAAGTTAATTTTTATAAATTTATATTTTACATTTTTATAAAAATAATGCAATTTTGTAGGCTTTAAAAAATTATTTAATCCTTTCATATTATATTAAATTTACCTTAATTATAAACAAAATTTAAATTATCTTAAATGCTTTTAACTTTTTAATAGAACAAATAATGATCGATATATATATATTGACTTTTAATTGGTATTCCAAAATTCCGATAACGAGTGTTAATATTGATATTTTTCCAACATAGTAAAACATTGCCTGTTGTTTTTAAAATTCAAGTTTACAACTTATTATTTATATATAATTTTTTAAAGTTTTATGTTTGAATTTGATAAAACTAGTTGATAATACAAGATAAAAATTGAGTATTTCTAATACAATAGCATATTCCATAAAATTTATAAGACCATGAGTACCGCCAACCCACGAACCCACTGAAACCCGAATGCCACATCAGCGTCACATCAGCTTTTTTCTTTCCTATCCTTCTTACCCTAAAGTGAAGTACCGCCAACCCACGAACCCACTGAACCCGAATGCCACATCAGTTTTTCTCTTTCCTACATTCCTTATCCTAAAAAACATTAAAAAACAAAAAAAAACATTTACGGCGGGTTTGAACGGGTTCCCGAACCCAACCCTACCCGCACACCCCAACCCGATCGGAACCCCCCCCCCCCCCCCGTACCACCTCGCCGCCCTACCCGCTGCTACCCGACCACGAACCCGGTCGTGGTACCCAATGACGGTACGTACGGCCTAACTAACTTATGGCTACATCATTCTCTCAAAATTATGTAAAACAATAAAAATAAAATCAAGAGAAACAAAAAATATAATAGATTATAGATCATAAATTATTATTTTTGTCTTAAAGGGCCATTAATTTTTTTGCTAAATGAAAGGCATTTTCGTTATTTTATCGATTTTTTTGTCCTTACCCATAAAAAAACATAGGGATCAAAATCATAAATTTGATTTGATTAGGTAAAGACAAAATAGTCAATAAAATGACGAAAATAACTCTCATTTAATGGAATTTGTTATCAGCTGTTGGAAAAAATTGCTAAATTCGACGTTTTTACAAACCAATATGACCATCTTAATTTTCAAAATTGTAGTAACGGTAAATTTTAAAATTTTAGTTTATGGCATAAATATCATTAATATATAATTTTTTAACAACAAAGTAATTAAATATCACATAAACAAAATCTCATATGATAAAAAGACATATTTTATTAGGGTGTGGATCGAACCGGTTCATGCATTTTGGAACCGGATCGCTCCAGAATTGTCGGTTCCGGAACCGGTGTGATTGGTTCCGGTTTTTAAAATACGGGACCGATTAGGACTGATTTTGGTTCTCATATTTTAGGAACCGTTGGTATACCCGTCGGGACCGTTTTGGAAATGTTTTGAAGTTGTTTTGTTGTTGCTAGGTGTTGACATGAAGTGCTTTGGAGGTCGTTTTGCTGTTGTCAAGAGCGTACTTGGGTCTTCCCTCCGTTATTGGCCGCAACAAGAAGACTATCTTTCGCCATTTAAAAGACAAGATTTGGCAACGCCTTGCCAATTGGCGCAATAAGCCGATCTCGAACGCGGGTAGACTTACTCTTATCAAAGCGGCGGCCCAAGCCATTCCGGTTTTCTTCATGAGCATATTCTTGCTCCCTAGCACGCTCTTAAAGGACATTCAACGCCTCCTTAATTCTTTTTGGTGGAGCTCAAAAAGGGACGGTTCCCGGGCGATTAATTGGTTATCTTGGGAAAAACTTTGTACGCCACAACATTTGGGGGGGCTTGGCTTCCGTGACTTTTCGAACTTCAATCTCGCCTTGTTAGGCAAGCAAGGGTGGAGACTTCTATCTCAACCGAATACCTTGGTCAGTCGGGTCTTCAAGGCAAAATACTACCCCAAGGGAGAGTTTTTCAATGCAAAATTGGGTCATAACCTAAGTTTCGTGTGGCGGAGTATCTGGACAGCCCACAAATCGTTGTCTAAAGGATACAGATGGAAAGTTGGCAACGGGGAAACTATCTCGGTGTGGAAGGACCCGTGGCTTCGCAACCACCAAAATTTCTTCGTGGAGAGCTCCCCCCCCCACCCGACGGCGATGACCTCAAAGTGTGTCACCTTTTCGATAGTAACACCTTCGGTTGGGATCTTGAGATGATAAACCGATCCTTCTCTCCCCGCGACAGTAGGGAGATCCTTAACATTCCTTACTTTCGTAGGGGGAATGACAGGTTGATTTGGCACTTTAATCAAAGTGGTTGTTTTTCGGTTAAAAGCGGGTATTCCTTTTTGATGAAGTTGTCCCAAAACATTACCAACCCCCTCGACAATCATTGTTGGAAACATATTTGGAAGGCAAATATTCCTCACAAAGTTAGATGCTTCTCGTGGAAGCTTAGCAAAGATGTCCTTCCTCACCGGATCAACCTTCAGAAACGCGGTATAAATGTCTCGTGTCTTTGTGCTCTCTGTGGGTCCAACTCGAAAAATAATTGGCACATTTTCATTGGTTGCCCGGTTTCCGAGCGAGTGTGGAAGGAAGCAAACCTATGGGACTACATCGACGCGATCGCAACGAACTCGGAGGACTTCTCCTCCTTCCTTTCTGCTTGTTTACATGATAGCAACGAAACAATCCGCGACAATATCCTCTTGATTTGCTGGAGCATTTGGAAACTGTTGATCCAAACCCTCAGTGATTTGATAATGACCCTCTCTTATACTTAGTGAAAATTGTAAGTAAACAATATGTATCAGAGTTTCACTATCGCTGATAAGTACTAAGATCTTCCAGTACCGCTGATAGGAACTCTCGCTCTTTAAGTTAAACATTCAGCGAAATTGTTCATCATTAATGCTCTGAGTCTGTTCAGTCATTATGATGATCGCTGATAAGTTAGTTGTTTACTTATGATCTCTGAAGACAAGTTTCACGTCAACAAAGGTTCTACGCTGAAGTCGAAGATCAAGCTCAAGAACCAGCGACAAGTCTCCTAATGAACTGATGCGGATCAGCGAAGACTCAGATTTGTCCACTCAACGTGAAGTATCAAGTACAAGACTTCAGCTATCGCTGAACTTTATCATTCGCTGAATAGAAAATGATAATCGCTGAATCAACGAAAGCTGATCATGAAGTCCTCCGTACAAAGTACTTTTGTCTTAACCACCCTTGCACGCCTCCGTACGAAATGTCAGAAAAGAACCTCCGAAAATCTGAAATCGTACAACCACTCTGATACTACACTGTTCATCCTTACGGCTACTAAGGTTGTCATCAAAATTCAATGACATGCAACCAACCAGCTGATGACACGTGTAAAGTATATACTTATTTGCATTAAATGCATGCAGTATATAAATAGATGAACTCACTTCTTTTGAAGTAACTTGCTAACTCTGGACAAGTTCAAATCTCTTATCTCAGATAGGTTATTATTAGTAATTTCCTTATCTCTCTTAGTGCAAGAAACCTTAGTGTTCCAACTTGTTTAGATTTAGGTTTATCCTTAATCTTGTTTCCGCAACAAGCTGTAAATTGTTAATGATTTATCAATAAACAATTTAGAAAAGTAAAATCTGTGTGTTTGTATTCAACCCCCCCTTCTACAAACTTGTATAGGCCTTCGGGACCAACAAGTGGTATCAGAGCGGATTTGTTTAATCTCATAAACAAGGTCTAATCTAAGATATTTCTCTTCCTTGCTATTATCTGAAAATGGCCACCAATACAAACACAAATTATATAGACAATGGTTCTCTTGCAAAACCCCCTAGATTTTCCAGAGATAACTTCAACTTATGGAAAAATAGGATGACACTCTTCTTAGAAGGTGTAGACCCTACTATGCCTTACTATCTTGAGAATGGTCCATTCATCCCTGTAAGATTTGATGCTGCAGTTCCAGGCACTGAGAATAGACCTGCTATTCCAGAAAGGCTGGTACCTAAAGAAATCCATCAATGGACTGACGAAGATAAGAAGAAAGTGGCTATAGATACAAAAGCCAGATCCATACTATCCATGGCTCTTCCTGACGAAGTCTACCATTCCGTCATGAATCTGAAAACATCAAAAGCCATGTGGGACACAATATGTGTTCAGTATGAAGGAACGTCTGAAGTCCAGGACTCAAGAAAGATCAACCTGGTAAGACAATACGAAAGCTTCATTTCTGGTAAGAATGAAACTCTCTCTGAAGTTCACCAACGTTTTAATTGTTTAATTATAGATCTGAAAACTGTTGGTAAGGAATATTCTAACTTTGAAGTGCTGACAAAGTTTCTAGAATGTTTACCTGAAAGCTGGGACAATTATTCCATGTGTCTCAAGCTGTCAAAGGATCTAAGATCAATGACCCTTGCTACCTTATATGGCACGTTGCTGAATCATGAGCAATCAAGCCATCTTAAGAAGAATCTTGTAAAAGATTCCAAAAGCACCCATGTTGCTTTAATCTCAGAGGAACCTTCTACTCAGCGACCCTCGGTCACTATCACTGAGTTAGAGAGTAACTCTGAAAGTTAATCAGATTCTGATTTTTCAGATGATGAATCATTGGCTCTCCTAACCAAAAAGTTCAGGAGATTTGCCAAGAAGAAAATGTTTAGAAAGAACAAACATCTTTCCATAGCTGACAAGCCTAAATCATCAGTTTTTGTTGATAAGGCTACTGCTACTTGTTTTAACTGCGAAAAGATAGGACATTTTGCTAACGAGTGCAGGTCTAAGAAAGTTTCTAGACCCTCAGCTTTTACAAAGAAATCCTTTGTTCCAAGGAATAAAGATGACAAATACTCAAAGCTGAAAGAAAAATATGTGAAGCTGAAAAGCTTTAAGAAGAAAGGCAAAGGCCTGATGGCTGACTATGATTGGGCTGCTTCTGATGAAGAAGCATCATCATCTGATTCTGAAGATGATGAAGCAAATCAATGTCTCATGGCCAAGATTGAAGAAGAGGAAGAAAGTTCAGACATTCCCTCCACTTCAACCTCTGCTATTCAGGTATCACCTTCTTTCTTTACCAATATTGCAAATATTGATGAAGCTGATAGTCTCCGTAAGATCGATCTCTTGACTAGAAGTTTATACGAAGCCATGAACGGCAAAATTGTGGTTGAAAACTTAAAGCTTAAAAACTGTCATCTTCAAATAGAAAAGCTTTCTAAAATTGAAGAAGATTTTAAAGATCAAGTATATTTAAATCAGCTAGTCAAAATCGAATGAGCAGAAGCTATCGCTGCATTAAAAGCTGAAAAAGCTACTGTTGAAGGATGGTGTAATTCCTCAACAAAGATCACTGAGATAATAAAGTCTCAAATTCCACTGAGTGATAAACGTGGTTTGGGTTACAAATATGAAACTTCAAAACCAACCACTGAGCGTTCAATGCTTAAATTTGGAACGTTCGTATCCTCAGTCGCTGATACTTCATCTTCTCAGTGCTCATCGTCCATTACACCAATCCCTGAGGAAACTCCTACCTCCTCAAAAGGCAAGGAGAAAATGGTTTATTCAAAATCTACCTCTGTCTCTAAAGACAAAGGTAAAGGAATTGTTATTTATCAAAATCCTCAGAAGGGTACTTTAGTACCAAAGCTGAATGCTTCTAAAGCTTCAGTGACCCATCCCTCTGGATCAAAGAAGCTGATCTCTGGATCTATTCAGAGATCTACTCCTAGACTCAGAGTGGATATCCTTGGTAAGAAATCTGAAGAACTGAATGTTCGTTCCATTTCTAAAGCCAATAGTTTACTTGGTGCTGGCACTTCTAATTCAAAATTAAAAGCTCAGTATTCAAATGGTCCTAGAACTACTTTTAGCTATAGGAAATGTTATCACTGTGGACTCACTGATCATATTGCTAGTAAGTGCCCCACAGCCACCAAAGCTGAAAAGATAGCTAAGGTGAAGATTGCCCCCAAGGCAAAGAAGACCAACCCTGGTGCAAATTAGGTCAAGGTGAATTCTACCACTGAGGTTAAGAAATTAACCAAAGTGAAGAAAGACAAAGCTGAATCTTCAAATGCTGCGAAGACTGCTGAACCTTCTATTCCAATTACTTCCACTGACAAACGTGTATACATGGTTAAGTGGGTACCTAAGAAAAACTAATCTTCCTTTGTATTGCAGGTTAAGAAGGGTATCTGGTATCTCGATAGCGGATGCTCTAGACACATGACTGGTAAGAAAAGCCTGCTCGCTGAATACAAAGAAGAGAAAGGTCCCTCTGTGACTTTCGGTGGAAATGGAAAAGGACATACCCGAGGGTTTGGTGTACTTTCAAATGGTACAACCTCCTTCAGAAGAGTCGCATATGTTGAAGGGCTGAAGCATAATCTTCTAAGCATCAGTCAGCTTTGCGACATGGATAACAAAGTAATTTTTACTAAGGAATCCTGCTTTGTCTCTGACAAAAAGGAGAAGATAGCTCTCAGCGGTTATCGTTTGGAAAATGTTTATGTAATAAACATGGACTCAACAACCACTGAGAACTCCTGTTTCTTCTCAAAGGCCTCATCTGACGTCAACTGGCTATGGCATAAGAGGCTCTCTCATCTAAATTTCAAGACACTGAACACTCTTTCGTCAAAAGAGTTAGTCACTGGTCTACCTCAGCATTCATACGCCAAAGAGTCATTATGTTCAGCGTGTGAAAAAGGGAAGCAGACCAAAGCAAGCTTTAAATCAAAGCAAGTTTCCTCAGTGTCATCTCCTCTACAACTACTCCATATGGATTTGTTTGGCCCTGTTAACAAACAATCCATCGCTGGAAAGAAATATACGGTGGTCATAGTTGATGAATTCTCACGCTTCACTTGGGTAATGTTTCTCCATTCTAAGAGTGACACCCCTGAAGAACTCATCACCTTTGTTCGGAAGATGGAAACCCTGAACAATCTGACCGTTCGCTCAATAAGGAGTGATCATGGGACTGAATTCAAAAACAGTTCTCTTGATTCCTTCTTTGCGAGTAAGGGTATTTCTCACAACTTTTCGTCAGTGAGAACACCGCAACAAAATGGAGTCGCTGAAAGAAGAAATAGAACAATTATTGAAGCTGCACGTTCAATGCTCAGCGATTCTCACCTGCCTACTCAGTTTTGGGCAGAAGCTGTCAACACTGCTTGTTTTACGCAAAACAGGTCGCTGATAGTCAAAAGATTCAATAAAACAGCCTATGAACTTTTTCATGGGAGAAAGCCCTCGATCAGCTTTCTTCACATCTTTGGTTGTCAGTGTTTTATACTGAACAATAGAGATGCTCTTGGAAAGTTTGATCCTAAGGCTGATGATGGAATCTTTCTTGGATACTCCTCAGTTTCCAAAGCCTTCAGAGTCTTCAATCAAAGAAGACAAACTGTAGAAGAAACTATTCACGTCACGTTTGACGAATCCCGTTCAGCGAACTCTAAACCGAACGTTGATACAGAAGAACTGAATCAATGGATGTTTTCTCATCTTGGTGATTCAGAAGATATTCCCACTCCTCATTCCAAACATGCAGAATAGTGAAGCTGAAACATCATGGGTCTCAGCTGTTCCTATAAACACTATACCTGCAGTTGATCCAAATGTCTCAGACATTCCATCTACCTCTCAGCAATCAGTGAATATAATGACAACTGCATCCATTCCTCTCTTGGCTGATACTCCCGACGTCGCTGAAGCTTCATCTTCACAAGATCAAGTTGAGTCAGCATCTCACGCTCCGGCTCAGCGATGGACCATAAATCACCCAATTGATCAAATTCTTGGTGATCCAAACGCTGGGATTCAGACTCGACGAAGTGCAGGTAATATTTGTTTATTTGTAAATTTTATTTCACTAACTGAACCAAAGAAGGTAGATGATGCCCTCAAAGATCCAAACTGGGTCAGCGCCATGCAAGAAGAGCTGACTGAATTTGAAAGAAACAAAGTTTGGAAACTTGTTCGAAGACCAACTGACAAAACTGTGATAGGCACTAAATGGGTCTATCGAAACAAGTTGGACGAACATGGTACTGTAACCCGCAACAAAGCTCGTCTTGTTGCTCAGGGATACAGACAAGAGGAATGCATAGATTATGACGTAACATTTGCTCCTGTAGCAAGACTTGAATCTATTCGTCTTTTCTTAGCATATGTTGTACACAAAAACTTCATTGTACATCAGATGGATGTTAAGTCAGCGTTTCTGAATGGAAAGCTGAATGAAGAAGTTTATGTGGAACAACCTCCAGGATTCTCAGATCCTAAGCGTCCAGGTTATGTTTATAAACTGGACAAGGCACTTTATGGCTTAAAGCAAGCTCCACGTGCATGGTATGACACTCTTTCCACTTATCTCCATATTGAAAAATTTGAGCGAGGTAAGATTGACAAAACTCTATTTTTTAGAAAAGTGAAAGGTCATATCATTCTAGTTCAAATATATGTTGATGACATTATATTTGGTTCTACTAACCCTGAGCTTTGTACTCGTTTCGCTGATAGAATGAAAGATGAGTATAAAATGAGCATGATGGGTGAACTAACATATTTCCTTGGTCTTCAGATTAAGCAAACTGAAAAAGGAACCTTTATAAATCAGGGAAAATATGTTAAAGATATGCTGAAGAAATTCGACTTAACTGAAAGTTCAGCTATGAAAACCCCTATGGCACCACCGCTGACACTTGATAAGGACACAAAGGGTGTTCCTGTCAATGTTACGTTGTACCGTGGGATGATCGGCTCACTATTGTATCTTTCAGCTAGCCGACCCGATATTATGTTTGCAACATGCTTGTGTGCACGATATCAAGCTGAACCTAAGATATCTCATATGAAAGCTGTAAAGCGAATCTTTCGATATCTTAAGGGTACAGCGAATCTAGGTCTTTGGTATCCCAAAGACTCAGGATTCGATCTAACTGCATATTCAGATAGTGATTTTGCAGGTTGTAAAATGGATAGAAAAAGCACCACAGGAGGATGTCAGCTCCTGGGTGGAAAGCTGGTAAGTTGGACAAGTAAGAAGCAAAACTCAGTATCCACTTCCACAGTTGAAGCTGAGTATGTAGCCGCTGGAAGCTGCTGTTCTCAGGTCTTGTGGATGAGAAATCAGCTACTAGACTATGATCTTCAGCTCTCAAAAATTCCAATCTATTGCGACAGCACAAGTGCCATCGCTATAGCCAACAACCCAGTGCTACACTCAAAGACAAAACACATCGAAATCAGATATCATTTTATCAGAGATCATGTGATGAATGGTGATATAGAACTTCATTTTATTCCAATTGATTATCAGTTAGCTGATCTATTTACCAAACCTCTTGATGAGACAAGATTCAACTTTCTCATCAGCGAGCTTGGAATGCTGAACTTTGAAGGATAAAACCTTCAGCGGTTCACATTGATCAGCGATAGGATAAAATAAACTTGTATAACCCATTCTATCATTCTCTCTCTGAATAAACTTGATTCGCTGATATCAAGGTATGTTTACTCTCTCTGACATATCGCATGTAAATGCAAGATTTCAAAATAAATTGCATCGCTGAATATCTCTTCCTTAACAGCGACTTTTTGAAATTTCTTAAAACCTTCACTGATATTTCTATTCAGTGCTTCATGTTTTCAAAAAGTCCCTGAGTTTTTCAAAACCTCAGAGACAACCAAGAATATGAAAGGACAGTTGTGACGTCATTGCAACAGATAAACCCCGGCACGTTTTTCTTTCTGACACACGTTTGCACGTTTCGTTCTTTCGCCAATCAAATGCAAACACGTGTCCGTGTCATGATGAAAATCTTTTCCCGCTCAAAGATTTTCTCTTTCTAAAATCTCTATATAAACAAACTCTTGGTTTATATTTGTTTTTTACGCGATCAAATCTTCCTCCGCAAGAAAGAATCCCCTGTTGCATTTGTGCTCTCAAAAACCTCAAGAACTGTTCATCATCTTCGTTATCAAACATCAAGGTTAATATGTTCTTATTTATTACCAAATGCGTATAACTTGTTTCCGATCTTCTCACTTGTTTTAACAAGATCAAACAAAAGAACTTTGTAAAATGAAATCATTTCTTTCATGGTTTTATGAACACAACCATTTCATGGTTGTTCTTCAAGTTTAAATGCAAAAATCTTAAACTTGTTCTTCATTCGTTTCCAAAATCTAATTTCTTCATAGAAAACTGGATAACAAGATTCAATGGGTTTTACTTTTCTGTCAAAAAAAAATCAAGAAAAACCCTAATCTTCATTAAGACATTTTTGTCTGGATGAAATGGATAAAATTCGAAACATCTTAATGGAAATTTCTTTCCACATTAAGATAATTCTTATTTGTTAACATCTTTGGTTGAACTGATAATACAGAGAAATGGCAACTTCCAAGATTCATGCCACCGCTGAGAACTTCTCCATTGACTCTGAAGAAGTGGATATCATAATGGCTCCACAGGTTAAGTTTTCTATGGATCAACTTGACTGGACCAAGATAAACAACCTCTCTGCGCTTTTCGAGTTTCCTCCTCGAAAGCAAGTTACACATCTGGATGATGCTGTAAATTTCCTTAAGAATAGCTGCATTTCAACAGCCCTGAAAATCACACCTCCTGCAAGTCAGCTATTGCTATCCCAGTTCTGGTACTCTGCCAGACACTCTCAGCTACCATCCGCCAAAGATCCCTCCAAAACTATTGACTGCATACTCAGCGATACTGAGTATGGCACAATAAAGATAACCCCCGCAATCATTCGCAAAGCTCTAAACTTTCCCAACGCTACCAAAGAAAAACCTTTCGTTCCATTCCCTGACCATAAAAAGCACGCTGACAAAGAAGCTCTTATTGCATTTTTTGATGCAATGGGCTATGTGTGGGAAATTGGCAGAGACAAGAAGCCTGAGAAGAAGCTGATGCTGATAAAGAAGTCAAAAATGCCAAGCGAGATGAATTTCATCTTCGCCCATCTGATCAGTTGCATGACTGCGAAAACCGGCTCCTCTGATCAAGCCGCTCAACCTCAGCAAGCAATGGGATACGCTCTGCTGAAAGGTCTACACATCGACTGGGCATCTATTATCTATGATGACTTAGTGCAATGCGTGGATTATGCCGCTGACAGACCTGCATGGGTTCCCTACCCCCGATTCATCAGCGCCATCTTTCAATATGGCCTGAAGGACAGCTACCCGAAAGAGGATGACCTGAAACTCTCTCAGGTTGGCCCTAAGGTGCTCGACTTCAAACCTGTCGAAAATGAGGTACGTCTTTCTACCCTTCTCACTCTTCTCAACCCAACGTCTTCGACTTCTGTGGCTCCTTCAGCGACTATACCCATCGCTGATACCCCGGCCACACATTCCTCTCCTTCTAAGAAAATTAAACACTCTTCAATCCCACTTGGTTCCAAAAGGATCAAGAAAACCAAGGAGCAGCCCCAGCAATCTCCTGCTGAAGACTCCTCAGCTCATTCTGCAGAGCTGAAGGAAAGTTCTGTGGTACGCTCTGCCACACCCATTCAAACCATCCCTTCAATCCCGGCTTCAGCGTCTCTAAACGCTGAGGTTAGAAACTTGGAACCTACCCAACCTCCTTCAGTCTCTCCAAAGACTGATGAAGCGATTTTCAGCGAATCCAACGCTGAACTCAGTACCCGAACCCAATTCTTATCCTTCACTTCTCCCTCTACTCACTTGGACTCTCCTCCAAAGAATACTGGAGATGCCATCATTCCAGAAGCCTCCGCTGACGCTTCTCAAAGAATGATGAAGACAGGACCTGCAGAGATCACCATTCCTCACCGAACTTTTGAGGAAGATATGGAACATTTTTCAGGGATCCGCAACTTTGACGAGTTCATCAATCCTCCTGCAGGTACAAATCAACCCATATACACTGTAACTAAACCTGAAACTTCTGAGCTTTCCTTTGTTCACAAGTACTTATGTGTTACAGGTCCTAATTTGGGAGACATCAACGCTTCTCTGAAGTCCGTGGAAACAAAGCTGACAGATCTCACCACCACACTCTCCGACAACTCTGCAGCTGTAACCACCGCTGGAGAAAATTTGACAAAGCTGACAACGGTGGTGGAGAAGACGGCTTCCGCAGATGACTTGAAGCAAGTTGATAAGACTCTCAGCGATTTCGCTAAGGTGCTCGCTAATATCTACACAGACTACACCTCACTCAAACAATCAGTTTCCTCCATGTCCGGCGAAGTAACAACGTTGAAGACATCGGTTGGAGCACTAGAGGGTGATATGTCTGCTGTGAAGACAAATGTTCAAACTCTGACGACTGACTTAGGCTCTGTAAAGACCGACGTTGGTTCGATGAAAACAATGATTGAAGAGCTGCTCAACAAGGCGAGAACTCCTGCTCCTGAACCTGCCCCTGTCCCTGCATTGGAAACTTTCACAGCGACGGATCGCAAAGAGCTGGAAAAGATCAATCCTGCTATAACTGGCCTAGAAGTCAGATTAGCAAAGATTGAAAGCTGTGTGGGTATCTCTGGCCAAGAAGACAGAGAGCCTCCCACAGCTGAAGAGTCTACCCATTCCTCCCCCAGTGTAAAGCCCGTGTCCCGGTACGTTTATTAATTAATTTTAATAATTTAAAAATGGTTTACCTTTAATTGTTTGGTTAATGGTTTGGTGTCAAAAAGGACCAAAATTGTAGCTTTAGTGTCATTTAGTGTAGTTTGTGAGATAAGGTGTAGTTGAGGGGCTAGAGTGCAATTTTTGGAACTTATCTCATAGGTCACGGCCCATGGCCAAATTCCATCCTTGTTTCTTCTTTCCTTGATAGCCAAGCAAACCCAAAACGTTTCCATAACCCTTTCCTTTTCCTTTGTGTGCTTTGCCGCCGAGAAGAAGAGTTAGAGAGAGAGAGAGATAGAAACCGAGAGGTAGAGAGAGAGGAGTTGGCCGGAAACCCCCCCCCCCTCCACCTGTCGCCGCTGTGCTGTTAGCGGAGGTCACCGCTGCTGCTGTCCGTCGGAGGAGTCGAGGGAGAGAAGATCGGTCGTGGTGGTGAGGCGTCGTCTTGAGGTAAGTCGTTCTCTCGTTCGTCTCGTTTCTTTTCCTTGTTCCTTTCGTTTTTCCGGCGAGACCACCACCGCCGCACGCCGTCGCTGCGGTGGCTGTAGGTGGAGGGTGGTGGCAGTGGGTGTCACACGTAGCGTAAGACCCGAATCGTTAAGCCTTGAACCGTTTTTATAAGTTATCTTTTATGAAAATTTTAGTGTGCTGTCCAGTTTTCGCGCAACCATAACTTTTCCGTCGTAACTCTGTTTGAGCCGAAACTGGCGCCCACGGTTCAAGTTCAGGGTCGAGCACGTTTTCCGTGTTTTAGCGGAAAACTGGTTCGGTCTCTAGCTGGGCGAAAAAGTGGTCGCAAGTTCGGTGTTTCGTCATTTTATGTGAAAATTAGTTTTCTGTCCAGTTCGTATTTCGGCCATAACTTTCTCGTCGTAACTCGGTTTGAGGCGATTCTGGTGTCCACGGTTCACTTTCTGTGTCGGGCACGTTTTTCGTGTTTTGGCGAAAGGCTGGTTCGGCCCCTAGCTAGGCGGAAAACTTCTGTTTTTACAGCAGGTCGGTAAACCGACAGTGTAACACCTTAGGCATATCCCACATCGGTCGTGGACAGGAGAGATGCTGGGTATATTAGTAAACCTTGGCCTTACCATACACAACGCGTTTTGGGGCCACAAGCATGCGGGTTCCTTGGGAACTCTGTGGTTAAGCGTGCTTGGGTGGGAGTAGTACCAGGATGGGTGACCTCCTGGGAAGTCCTTGCGAAGTCCTTGCCAGGTCGCCAAGAACAAAGTCGTGAGCTAGTGGGGCAAAGCGGACAATATTGTGTCGTGGTAAGGGGGGTGTTACAAATGGTATCAGAGCCACTCCTGTGCCGTTCGAGATGTGGGGCAAACCTCATCGAGGACGATGAGTCCCTGAGGGGGGTGTGTGTAACACCTTAGGCATATCCCACATCGGTCGTGGACAGGAGAGATGCTGGGTATATTAGTAAACCTTGGCCTTACCAGACACAACGCGTTTTGGGGCCACAAGCATGCGGGTTCCTTGGGAACTCTGTGGTTAAGCGTGCTTGGGTGGGAGTAGTACCAGGATGGGTGACCTCCTGGGAAGTCCTTGCGAAGTCCTTGCCAGGTCGCCAAGAACAAAGTCGTGAGCTAGTGGGGCAAAGCGGACAATATTGTGTCGTGGTAAGGGGGTGTTACACCCAGTCATCATAAAAAAGAGGGGGAGAAGAGCGCTGAACATCCCAGGGAGAAGAGCGCTGAAGACCTTTCCCATGATGAATCTATCAGGGGAGAGAAGAACGAAGACCTCACCTTCGCTGAAGAGGGTGAGAAGACTATTGAAACTGAAGCTGTCGCTGGACCTCAGGGAGATGAAAACCCTGAGGGAACCGAGAAGCTCGCCTCTGTATCTGAGGGGGAGCAACTCGAAGAAGACGCTAAAGAATCTGAAGCAGAAGATGATGAAGCCGTCGACATCCCTGATGATGAACCATCTTCTTCTCCAAAGAAGAATGATGATGATGATGACAAAGATGACGATGATTTCTTTATCGTCAAACCTGCCCCAAGGATCAAAGCTCTTAAGGGGATCTCGATAAATGAACCTTCAGGGGAGCGGACAAAGACAAAGCCCTCAGCCTCTGGAGCTGAGAAAGGCAAAGGCAAAAGTGTCGCTGAAGATGACAATCTGACGATCTTGCTTGAAGAGCCAGTTTGTCAGGTACACTAAACATCTCTTACTCCATCCCTCCTCTATCATACACTATCAGTTCCTCTACCCAAGCCTATACACTTAAACCAATTCTCTCTATCTGTTTCTCCCCAAGTTCTTACTTGTAAGATCGCTGTGTTTCAGCTAGTCCTCTCCCCTGTTTGAGGATATCGCTGAAGGCTCCACAACTGCGACTTCACCAAAAATACCAGCTGCCGCTGAAGAAATAATCCCAGTCTAGGATTTGATCTCTGAGACTGATGAACCTGAGGAACAGACTCTCTCTCTCACAAACGCAGACCTTCCTTAGCTCCTCAAAAGCTAAGTGAAGAGGAACAAAAGAAAAGAGAGGAAATAATAAAGCGATTCGAGGATCAGCGAATCATTCTGAGGCGTGATCAACTTCCTTCAGTTCCTCCAAAGTTCAGAATCTCAAAAGCTGAATACAAGGAACACCTCAGAGCTGAACGCCTAATCGCTGAAAGAAAGGAAGCTGAAGAAAAAGACAGAGAATACGCCATCAAGCTTACTCAAGAATCTGTCAAAGACCCCAAGATGAAACGTGTTCCCATTCAAATCCAACGAAAGCTTTGGGAAGAAGCCCAGAAGATCGTGGAAAATAAAACTGAAGTTTCTCAGACCACCCTGATCTGGTGTAAAGAGAAAATTCACTTCAGATATCGTCAAGCGAAGATCAACAAGGTATTCATCTCTGGAAGAACCTCTATCGGAGTACCTATTGTTGACATCAAACTTTTCAGAGAAGATGGCCAATCTGAAGCCTTTCGCGCTGACAGTGTAAAAAGGTATGGTCTCTCTGAATGGCTGGAGATGAGGTTAGCTATCCATTCGTCACAATCTAAGTTCAAGGATCATTTCGAAAAGCTGATAAACAGACAGATCGACCTGATATATTCTTGTGTGGACATTCCTCCTCTTCCTGATCTTAAGCTGAAAAGAAAAAGGGCCTCTCCAAAGAAGAAACGTCAAGATTTAAACTCAGGTCCTGTCATACGAAATGAAACTGGAATTGGTTTCTCTCGCGCTGAAGTGCTTGGTCCTGACCCTGATCTATCTGCCCTTGACATTTCTTTGCCACCATGTGAACTTTTCGTCCCTGGTAAAGTCATCAGTAATCCTTATGGAATATTCTTTCTCGACTACGACGGACGTAAATGTTTTCAACGGATCGCTGAGCTTCCAATCACTCCAATCGAACAGCTCAGAGATCTCATCTACTGGTGTGACTTCAGAAAAGACATTCAGGCACGACACCTAAAACCCTTGATCTTTGAAGAAGCGCTGAACAAAAGAAAACAAGACGTAACGGTTCCTGACTGGATGATCCCCACTGAAAAGACCCTTGATGAACTTCTCATTAAGGAAGAACCTCTGTAAGCTGATAAAATCGCCTCTTTCATCTATTTTATCAGTTATCCTTTTGTACTTGTAATTTATTTCGCTCGTACTTGTAATCTTTCCATTTCTCTTTGTAACCTTATTCAAAGTTTTAAAGAAAGATTTCAGCAAATATACTTTACTCCATCAGTACTGAAAAGATCCCAGAAAACAGTAAAAGGGACAAATATTTTATGAGTTCTTTTTATCCTTATGTTTTCATTAAATAGCAATTTTCATTGTTGCTATGTCATAATCAAATAGGGGGAGATTGTTGATCCAAACCCTCAGTGATTTGATAATGACCCTCTCTTATACTTAGTGAAAATTGTAAGTAAACAATATGTATCAGAGTTTCACTATCGCTGATAAGTACTAAGATCTTCCAGTACCGCTGATAGGAACTCTCGCTCTTTAAGTTAAACATTCAGCGAAATTGTTCATCATTAATGCTCTGAGTCTGTTCAGTCATTATGATGATCGCTGATAAGTTAGTTGTTTACTTATGATCTCTGAAGACAAGTTTCACGTCAACAAAGGTTCTACGCTGAAGTCGAAGATCAAGCTCAAGAACCAGCGACAAGTCTCCTAATGAACTGATGCGGATCAGCGAAGACTCAGATTTGTCCACTCAACGTGAAGTATCAAGTACAAGACTTCAGCTATCGCTGAACTTTATCATTCGCTGAATAGAAAATGATAATCGCTGAATCAACGAAAGCTGATCATGAAGTCCTCCGTACAAAGTACTTTTGTCTTAACCACCCTTGCACGCCTCCGTACGAAATGTCAGAAAAGAACCTCCGAAAATCTGAAATCGTACAACTACACTGTTCATCCTTACGGCTACTAAGGTTGTCATCAAAAGTCAATGACATGCAACCAACCAGCTGATGACACGTGTAAAATATATACTGATTTGCATTAAATGCATGCAGTATATAAAGAGATGAACTCACTTCTTTTGAAGTAACTTGCTAACTCTGGACAAGTTCAAATCTCTTATCTCAGATAGGTTATTATTAGTAATTTCCTTATCTCTCTTAGTGCAAGAAACCTTAGTGTTCCAACTTGTTTGGATTTAGGTTTATCCTTAATCTTGTTTCCGCAACAAGCTGTAAATTGTTAATGATTTATCAATAAACAATTTAGAAAAGTAAAATCTGTGTGTTTGTATTCAACCCCCCTTCTACAAACTTGTATAGGCCTTCGGGACCAACAGAAACTCAGAAACTCGGCTTGGCAAAACGATGCGGTTAAAAATCCGAAGTGGGCGGCTCGGCTTGCCTATACCTTACGTGATGAGTGGCGGGAGGTTAATAGCTCTCGCCACATCGCCCATGCTCCTCGGGGTGAATGCATTCAGTGGCACACCCCCCCCCCCCCCCCCCCGAAAATTTCCTTAAATGCAACGTTGATGCGACAATGTTCACTTCGACAAACAATTGGGGAACGGGCGCGGTCCTCCGTGATCATAACGGCGATGTTTTGGCTTGTCGCGCCACGCTCGACTTTGTCTCTCCTCCGATTAAGGAGTGCGAAACCATGGCCCTGCTGCATGCTATTGATTGGGTCACGGATATGGGTCACCATCGGGTCATCTTTGAGTCTAATGCGAAGCTAGTTGTCGACGCCCTCAACACGGAATCGGAAGATCTCTCGGAGTTTGGGTCTCTAATTGAGCGAGGCAGATCTTTCCTTGCGGTATCAACGGATTACTCGGTCTGTTTCATCCGAAGACACATTATAATTAATTAATTATATTGAATTTTTTTCGTTTAAAAATAAAAAAAAACAAAAAAAATGTTTACTATAATTAAATATTTGAATATTTGTAATAAGATAGACTTATAAAATTCAGATAAAATACAAGTAATCTCATTAATATTTTATAACAATTATGAAAAAAATCGAGTTTCTTTGCTCAATGTGTTTCCATTATATCGCCATAATGTTCAATTATTGAAAAAAATTAATTTCTATTTTTCAAAGTCTTTCTGTGTATAATGTATATGATGTTATATAAATTTGTTATTTGAAAACAGTTCATCATACTTGATCGAGTATAAATCCATGTTTTTGGTTTGTTTTTTGCTTGATACTATCCTAATAGAAGACTGATAAAAGTTTAACGGGCTTAATAAAGCACAATATCGATAAAGGTTGGTTTAGTTTTGATATATGTACAATACGTACTTGATTGTGTTTGATTTATACTCGGTACATGATATCGATGAAAATGACGATGACATGGACTAAGATGGGTTTTAATCATACTAATACTGTCGATGGAAGATCGTTCTATAAGAAAACACAGTCACACTGATGGATCTAGAAATTTTGATGATGTTATGCATAATTTAAATATTTAATTAACATGATATAATAATTATAATTATAATAAAAACTTATATTTTTAAAATCTTTATGAATTTTCATTTTCTTACTAATTAATGGGGTCAAACTTTTCATTCATTGGTCAAAAGAAAGCTTGTATATATAATACTAGGTTTGAACCGTGTATTACACGGGATAATTTAAAAAAATTAAATCATGTCAGAAAACTTATCAACTATTATGAAAGATTAATTTAAAGTGAATTGACGAAAAGCATAACAATTTGACTTTGAAAATATCATTAACTAACCATCTGTTGATAACTGATATTATGTAGTTCAATTAAAATTAGAGGAAATAATATAATCATGATTAAGAAAGTATAATAATTAAATATACTATACTAAAACATTTGCATATTTATATTTTTGAAAAAGTTCGAACTCATAATCCAAAAGTCAGTTGATAAGTGATATTTTTTTTTCAAGTAATTAAATATCTTATGATAATTCTAAGGGTGTTTCGTTGACAGATTGAAATTTGATAGAATTGTAATTCGTCGAAGGAATTCGACTTTGAAGTTAAATTTGATATGAAATTGCAAAAAGAAAATCACGACAATTTAGTGATTATTTGTATCAAATCCCATACTAATTTCAACAAATCTCATACTAATCACGACACATTAATTCGTATATATTTATGATATTTAATAATATAATTAAATTCAAAAATATTCAATAGTGGGCTCATTTCGAAGGTATTGACGAAGCGATTACAATGGTATAATTTGTAAAAAATAGAAATGTTTTTTAATGCATTTTAGTTCATATACATTATTTATGTTAATATGATAAGAGTCTAAAATTAAAAATAAAAAAGTAAGGGATTAAAAGTAAACTACATACCTGATTATAAGGGTAGTAAATGTAACGTATAAATTAAAAAAATTGAATTAAGGAGAGATTTAAGGAAGAGTGAATGTGGGTGTGCTAATTGAACTTATAATGTAAACTGCGTCCAGATACATGTTTAGGCGGAAAAATATTGAAGTCGGCTCACCCGAAGATGACACGTGGCATGCTAGTTACTTATTTATTATATGTATAGATGTGTATTTTTATACTTTATCCGTCCCAAAACAAACGTCCAAAATAAAAAATGCATATAGTTTTAAAAGTATGTAATTATTATACTTTTTAATTAATCAAAATACAATTTTACCTTTAATTATAAAGAGAGAAGATTTCTTTCATCACATAATTAAGATTAAATTGATAAATTAAAATTTTAGTTTTAAAAGTGGATAAAGAAAAGGATAAAGATAGAAGCTCAAATTTTCCAAATTGTAAAAGTTTTTTTTTGAAGGGTGTACTAGCTATGTCTAGACTAATTCCTTGGCAAATTATGACTGTAAGACATCGGCTTTGATTAAAGCTCAGTGACCACAAGTTGTGTACGCCTGAATTCGAACCATGAGCAGATGTAATATTCCACCACATCCTCAAGGTCTTAACCAGTACGCCACAATCCTTGTGGTTTACTTATAAAAGTATTTCTAAACAAATATCTTCAAAAATAGGAAAAAGAATAGGGAAATTAATTAAAATGCCAAAAGTCAAACCAAGTGTTACCAAAATGCCACAAAATTTCGGCGGTTTACCAAAATGCCCTAATGGCCCGCGATGGAGCCCGCGATCGCGGGCTTGGGCTGACGTGGCGCATGACCTGGCCGAAAAGAGCCCCGCGAGCCCCTAAACTTTGGTCGCGGTGCACATTTGGCCCCTGCCCGCGATCGCAGCCCGCGATGGCCCGCGATGGACCAAAATTTTACACTTTTGGTCCCTGTACTTGGACGAATTTTGCATGCTTTTACTGTTTTTTTCCACAATTATTGTACTTTAAAGACCAATTTGTGGTTCAAATTCACTGGCATGTTTGAGATTTCATCCATAAATATCAGTAATATGCAATTCACAATTCACACTTGTTCTTGCTTTCTTTCTTGATTTCTCTCTTGTTTTCTTTCTTTGAATTGCTTTCTCTCTTGATTTATCTTCTCTTATTTCATCCACAAATGGCATCGTCATCAAACCCTAAGTCTACTCCTGAAAAAATGTCACCTCAAATCGAGGTCGCCATAGCAAAAAAGGAAAAGGAGATAGATGAACTAACAGAAGAGTGGAAAAAAATGATGGACAGGAAGGCAGTCCATTTGAGAAAGATCGAAGAGGAAGACAGGGAGATCAAAAGGATGAAAGGGGATATAAAAGCTCGGGAGGCTCGTGTTCGTCGAGAACAAGAAGCAATTCACCATATTCTGCAAGACTTCGCAATTATTCAAGCGAAGGTAAACGAGAAGCAAGCTTGGATTGATGAAACTAAATCAATTTTTAAGTAGGTAGTGGTTGTTTTAGTTGTTTTGTATTTTTTTTACTATGTTGTTCTTTGTATTTTTTGTTGTTTTGTATTTTTTTACTGTGTTGTTTTGTATTTTTTTACTGTGTTGTTTTGTATTTTTTTTACTGTGTTGTTGTTTGTATTTTTTTGTTGTTTTTTTACATCATGTAAGGTCAAGTCAGAGGTTACCTCAACTCATTTGCTAAAGTGTGTCCGGGTTGTGGTACACAATGGCCATACGTGGTTGCAAAAGCAGAAGCCGTTGAAGAAAGGTCAGAAAGATTGAAGATGGAGAGCATGTTGGATGGAATACAAACTAGCTGTGTTATCAATGTTCATTTAAAAGCATATGTATGTGTGTATATATATATATATATATATATAATATGAATATATATATATATATATATATATATCATTTATTACCCATGCTGCAGGGGGTGGATACACCCATGCTGCAGGGGGTCCAGCTGGGTGTATTACCTCCACGTATGTTTTCCGGTAATATTCGGACGTAAAGAAAGGTACATCCAAGTCGCTGCAATCTGTACGGCCCATATATCTTGCTGCAGCGATGGCATGGCCGCACGGTAACCCATATTTATCCCATTCGCGACACGAACAAATGTGGTCTTCCATATTCACAATCGCGTGAAGATAGTCATCATGCACCTCGTACTTCCCATACCCGATTGCTCTTACCGGCCATGTCGCCGCACGACGCGCCCTGTACTGAACGATCTTCTCTGCCGTTGGTGTGAGTGCATTTTGCATCTTAGCTCCTTTTAGGCGTCGAATTTGGTACCACTCTTGTTGAAAGGCCCGGAAGTAGTCCATAAGATTAACAATCGGACATCTACGCGCAAAACGGGAGAGTGCATTCATAGACTCTGCACTATTCGAGGTCAGAATGTCATACCGTTGTCCAGGAAAATGGGCCGCGGACCACCTCTCCGGTCCAGCTTCGTCAAAGACTTTGGCTGCTTCGTCGGCACTATATCGTAGCATATTCATGTACTTGTTAAACTCCCGATCCGTATATGCTCTGCATGCCGCCCAATAGACATCCTTGTTGGTCGTAATACGTTTGTCCTTGGATTTGGCGTTCATCTCCAAATGTCGACAGCATATGGCGTGAGGGGCGTTTGGGTAGATGGCAGAGATTGCGGCGCTTATGGAAGGAGCCATGTCAGACATAAACACCAACCCTTGCGGGTCTCCGATAGCTTGTCTCAACATGGACAGAAACCAAGTCCACTCGTCCCCGGTTTCGGACTTGCCTACGCCGAAAGCTACTGGAACGATGGAGTTATCCCCGTCCATGGCAACCGCCAGGAACATCATACCCAAGTAACGGCCCTTTAAATGGGTTGCGTCTATTGTAACACCCGTAACTTCGGTAAGTAAATATCACCCAAATGTTTTGCATCTTGAAAATGGTGGGATTTATGTTTGGAAGACATTACGAAAAGTCTCTAAGAGTATCGGGAGTTTTGGCGTCGAAAAAGTCGAGTTTCGGGGTTCGGTACGACTTGTGCGACTATGACCAGCGACTATGACCATGTCATTGTCGCGGTGTCATTGTCGCGGTGGAGGTCGATCTGAGCTTTTCAAACAGAAACTGGTACATGGGTCGCGACAATGCCACGCGACAATGCCCTGGGCATAGTCGCGGTGTCAATGTCGCGCCGGGGTGCTGGGTTGCTGTTTCAGATCGGGTTTTAAAGGGGTTCAGCTAGCTTCTCTCTCATTTATCATCCAAGATCGATTTCTCTCTTTCTCCAGACGATTTTCCTCCCCCTCTCACCCAAATCGATTTCCTTTCCCCAAATCAACCACAAATCCTTCCCTCTCTTCTCCATCTTCTTCACTTAAACCAACCCATTTCCACCATTGTTGAGCACTTGGAAGCTTGAAGCTTTTCGGAGTCTAGGAACTCTCTTTTTGGAGGATTCAAGTGATTAAGGTAATCTCTAGCTAAATTGTTGTTATCTTTCACTTTCTCTTCCATATTGAAGTGTTTTGGGTGATGTTGGTGGTAGTTGATTATGAGAATCTCCAAATCTCGTCACCTATGAAGTTAGGGTTTGGTATAGGTGGGTATTTTGGTACATATTTGGATGGATGATGATTCCTTATGGTTAAACTTGAGTATTGATGGTTGGAAATTCATAAATCTAGGTTTTTGGGAGTTTTGGCTTGAGGATACAAACTTCATCAAAGGAGCTTACGTTGGAGAAATACTAGATTTAGCTAAATCTAGCAAGGTGAGTTCAAGTTACTTTGCGAAAATTTTGTACATGCCAAAATGAGTATTTTACAAATATTTATGTGTTTTACTTGAAAATGTTTATGGTTGAGTTATTTGGGTAGTTTAACTCTTTCGAAGTGGTTATTCATCATAAATGTTTAAAACACCCATATTTGGGGCTTTTGGATAATTGGATGGTTAGAAACCATATTTTGTCTTTAAAAGATTAATTGCTCAAAATGAGGTTTATTTGATGGTTTAATCATGATAGCGTATTTGATTTTAATAAACCATTTGGGAAATGCACTTTTAAGTGTTATGTGTCATTTTGAGAATTATAAGGGTGTGAGTCCTTTGGGAAAACCCTTTTTGCTTAACCGTGTCAGATTTCGGGTTAATAACAGTTTTGTGGTACTTGTTTACCTAAATGAGGTTTAGATGCATTTTATTGCACATGATTGATATTTACATGCTCGGGGTGGAGTCTAGGATGTGTTATATGCTTAATTGCATTTCATTTGCACGATTTGATGTTGATAAATGATCATTAGATCTTTAAGCAGAAGGCTCGGTTTTGGACTCGATTGAGTCTTGATGGCATTCGCCCGGTTTTATTAAGCTCGACGTGGGCTTAGGGTTTGCATTGCATGAGTTGCATTATGTTTGAGATTTACATGAGTTTGAATGCATTAGTTATTCTTTTGAGGTCATGTATGAATTTTTAAGTTAAGTAAGCTTGTTTTGGATGGTGGGTTTTCCAAGGTAAAGACCTAGTATGGTTGAACTTGAGGGCTTGGACTAAAGACCTAGTATGGTTGATGTCTAAGAGGGGCTAAAGACCTAGTATGGTTGATGCCGAAGACGGACTAAAGACCTAGTATGGTTGATGTCTGAGATGGACTAAAGACCTAGTATGGTTGATGTCTAAGATGGGCTAAAGATCTAGTATGATTGATGCCAAGGATTTACTAAAGACCTAGTATGGTTGATGTCATCCGTTTTCCACATCCAAGAAGCTTACTTACATTTATTTAATCGTGGTTTAATTTATGTGTTTGCCACATCTGATGAGATCGGGTCTCCCCCGTCACCGAAGGGTGTTGATTTTGGGTAATTTATCTATTCACATTGTTGAGGTTATATTACATGCATATGGATTTTTTTCCATGATTGATGGATGGATTTATGTTACATTCTTATTGGACGTTTTAACTGCTGGAGTTTTATTCTATCGTATTTGGATTTTAATACATTTTACGTTGCATGAGTTTTGCTTCGTATTAAGTTTCCAACGAAAGAATATATTTAAATGGATGGTTTCCCATGTTTTACGGGTTGAGTATGTATTGTCAACCGTATTTGAAGGTTTTGCCTAAAACTAGATTTATTCACGTATTTGAGTGGGTTGGGGTTCGTAACTCATTTTTGGAAAACGCTTTACACTTTTGGGGAAGATTCCCATGGATTTGGGGGCGTTGGAAAATGAGTCACTTATGTCTATTTTGAGAACTCTTTGGAAAGGATAACCTTTGTCGCAAACTTTCATTAAAGAATTGTTGAATCATGGCTAAAACCACTAATCCCTGGTTTATGTCTTTATACAGTCATGATAAAATGTTTGAACTCACTAGGCGTAAGCCTAACCCTTTTTATTTGTCGGCATGTGCAACAGGCTCAGGTTGGGGTAGCTCTAGCTACATTGTGAAGTGGCGAGTGATAGTAGAGTGCACGAGAGGTAACTTGAGTAGTGAAGTCTTCCGCACGTACTTGGAATTAGCAACTTATGTTGTGTTAAGTAACACCCGTTTAAGTTATTCTATTTGGGAATTAATGTTTAAATTCCGAGGTATATTAAAGAGTGAATTGTAGAAATGATTTTTATCTTGTTGGGTTATTTATTGAAATTTTTATTTAGTTGCTCGTTCCAAATTTCAGGGTGTTACAAGTTGGTATCTGTAACAACCCAAATCCCATAACATACATCATAATACATAACATGCATACATATCATTGATTTACAACAAAAGTTACATAACAAACCAAGTTCGGTCTCATTAGTCTTGACATTACAAAATATATAAAAGCTTCCTATTCAACATCCATCAAAGGCTTCCTACACTTCATCCTCTCTTGCCGATCCTTAACCTGGAAAACATATTTTTGAAAACAAAATGAGGGTTAGACCAAACGGGTCTAGTGCGTTAATCCCGGTCCTTTCCAAAATCATTATAAAACCTTTTATGTAAATCCTTTGTATCAAAATAATTTAGATAAACCTTTGGTAATCCTTTCGTAAAATATAAACATACCACACGTATTTAAATACCAATCCAGACGCGTGCATCGTGTACATCTCATTCACCTTATTCCTCCACAAATGGCCATATTAGTTGGTAGCAAGCCAACTAATAAATCAACAACCGGTCCGCACACCGGAACCCGGCTACCTGTCGGTCCGCACACCGGAACCCGACTACTCACCGGTCCGCACACCGGAACCCGGCTACACACCGGTCCGCACACCAGAACCCGGCAACAAGTGCACTCGTGTAGTGCATAGCTTATATAAATACAATATATATCTCATTACATCATATTGTCATTTATATACACATAATCATATTTCTACCACATAATCATCTCATATATATATTTATACACATATATATGTATTCCAGTTCAAAACGTTTTAAAGCAAAACTCACCTGAATGCTTACAATATGCTTCCAAACCTTTCTCCGAGCTATCCGATCCTTTATCCAAAATTCTCAGAATCTGAAACCATTTACATACAAATATTTCCTTACCAACTTATGTATAAGACTTACTAGCAGGCTATGGACTCTAGATATATCTACATAACTCTTATCCTCAAAAATTGACCAAACAGCTAAGTTATCCGGAAACCACAAAGTATCCGGACAACTTTCCGGACAACAAGACTAATCCAGACAACACGATTTATCCGAACAACACAAGGAATCTGGATGCCATCCGGACTCTAAATCATCCGGAAACCATCAATCCAATCGTCCGGACTCTATCAACAACTTACCCGGACACCACCCAAGAATCTACCCGGACACATTCATACTGTGTCCGGAAACCTCTGTCGGTTTGGTGCTTTTTACCCAGAAAATCGACTGAATTAATACCAGAAGTGTTTGTGATGTTTCTACTCCGATAGAATCCTTCCAAAAGCAATTACAAACATAAAATACAAAGGAACATACCTTAATTCATCTTCCAAACATACCAATTTGAACCCTTTAGCACCAAACCCTTCTTTTCTCTCCTTGCTTTCTCTCAACACACACACACACACACACACTAATTTCACTGATTTTCTGCTTGTGATAATATCTGAATTCAGAAGGGATAATATCTAACTTAATTTACTACTTTGGTCCTTGAACTTCTCAATAATAACCAAAACACCTATAAACCTTTAATTTAACCAAACTCACCCTAAACCTTAAACTTTAAAGTTAAATAAACTTAACGACATTAGATTTTTAACTAACGGATTTACCCGGGGTATTACAATATCAGAGCATAAGTTTGAGAGATTTAGGTGTTGATTTTAGATATCTAGACTCAAACTAGCGTTTGTTTAAGTAAATGAGAGTGAAATTCACCTTTAGGCACTTTAAGATAGGATGTTTCGAGGTCAATGGATGTTGTTAGAAACGGGAATCACGTCGAGAATAGCAAGGATAATCATGTACGGTGCGTTCATAGTGACACCTGGCCAATGTCAGGGTGAACCTACTAGTACATGTGCATACTTGAATTGCTTTCATGTGATGATCGTTGGGGTAGTAAAGGAGGTTCTAAGCTAGTAGTCGTTGGAATAGATGGACGATTCTAGTATTAGTCACTTGGAGTGACGATAAGCATGATGTTGCTTTAAGTAGACCGTTTCGGGTCAAGATCGATGGTTGGACTAGAACCATAGGCTTGTTGAGCCGACTTTGATTTGAGGAAAAACCGTAAGGTCAATTGATGTAATTCCCAACTTGCCTTAAGAGGTTTGAATATCCGGATGACAATAGTGGACCGGAGGATTATGGAGGGGTATGAGTTGAGATGTTGAATGCCGACCATGTCATGCACAAAGTTTGTTTTGAAAATGAATTACATTTACTATTTCTTGTGTTTCGAATCCATAAATGGATTGTGTTATGTTAAGTGCATTTTATGCACCTAACTTTGTATATAATAGTTGCATTTTCGTTCTATTTTTAGTGCTTAGTTTAGCCTTTTCATGCATTATTATTCTATCTCTTCTTACTTTCTTTAATCACGGTTGGGAATTCTTTTGGGAATTGTTTTTATGCTTTTGGTATATATTTTGTGCAGATTGTGCGTAATTTGAAAGATGAGATGGGCGGAGGCATGCTTGTGAAGAAGAAGGAAGGAAAAGATGAAGTGTACGTGGGCAAGGAAGCGGAGAGCAAAGGAAAGAAGATGGTTGGAAGCAAAGAAAAGCACTCGATTTAGCACTGAAAGTTGTTGTCGTACTTTCACGGGCGCGAAGGAATCTCCCCGGCCGTGAAAGTCATTTGGGCTTTTAATTTTCTGGACTTTTAATTTTTTGGACTCTTAATTTTCTGGGCCTTTTTCTTTTGGGCTTCTTGGGCCTGTCTTTAAACTCTCTTAGGCCTTTGTTCCAAGTATATTAGGTGTTTTCCTTTTAGAATTAGTCACTCTCTCTCAATTACAATCACACGACATTCTTATCAGTTTTTCCTTGGTGGTTTTCAACTTTTGGACGAGTTCCTTGAAGAAATTGGGGGAAGAAGATGAATTTTCTGCAAGCCTAGGCCATTGGAACCGATTTGCTACCGGTTTTCATACTAGTATCTTCTTCCCCTTTCTTCTTAACTTACTTTGTTGTTGAATTCTAGTTTGGATTTGGTTGGAAACAATGTTTTGTTCATGAATTCATCTTTGTTCTTAATTGAAGTGTTAGATTTAGTTTCTCTTCATCTCTTTCGTGTTTATTGTATTCTCTCTACTCTTTTGCATCTCTATTTCTCATCTCTACCCTAATTTCTTCAACTCTATTTAAAATTCTGCACTTGGTTAAATTCTGCACTTAATTTTAGGGTTAATTAATTTTCTGCACCCTAATTTTCTGCATAAAAATAGGTTAGGTTAATTAAATTCCATCAATTCACTAGTTTTAGGCATTTAGAATAATTTCTGCACATGTTTATTTAATAGCTTATTGTCCATCTTTCATTTGTTAGTGTTTAATTGTTGTTAGATTGAGTCTAATGTAGATTCTTTGTTAGTCTAGGTTTAATTTTGGTTTTAATTTCGTTAGAGTCTAATTAAGTAACTTGTGCTTGGTCTTGTTTAAATAGTTCGTTTAATTGGGTAATCATCGCCTTAGGATTGAAGTTTTGGGATTGATCAATTGTTCTTAAAACGGATGTTGAGTTTTAATCCATTTCGATTGTAACGAAAGTTGAATTGATTTAATTGGGTTTTAACAAATGTCTAGTAATTCAATTGGTTGTTGATAAAAACGAAAGTTTGATCTTCACTTGGGTTGAATTGATCAATGACAACGGTCATAACATGTAAATAGTTAGGGACGTTGTTGGGAAATATATTCGTTTTAAATATTAATGTTTCTTCCCAATGTATATGTGTTGCGAAAGTAAATACATATCTTGGTTAGAAAAGCTTTCTCACCTCGAGAGAGGGTTGAAGTATTTTGGAAAAAAAATGAATTCCCACCATTACCAAAATCTAAGGTTGATATTACCTAATGTTCTTAGTTTTAGTCGTCTTTTCTCTTATTTAATTCTAGTTCTAATTGCTTCTTTATGTATCTCTTTCCCTTAATCTCTTTTACTTTATGTTCAATTAGATAAAAATCAAATCAATTATCTGATTCGCATAACTAGCCATGATTATTAAGTAGTTAATGTTTAGACCGTCACCTCCCCGTGATCGACCCGTATGCTACATAACCCGTACGCTTGCGGTATAAATTTAAAACACATCAAGTCTTTGGCGCCGTTGCCGGGGAGGCGACTAGCCTAGCATTAACCCACTTTTTGATTTACTAGTTTATGTCTTTACCCCATTTCTTTTTATGATTTCATTTCGTCATCTCATCTTTTATTTTGTTTAACCGTGTGCTTGAAGTTTTTGTTTGTGTAGTTTGGCCAACTTGCAGACGGGATGAAAAGTCACGATTGACGAAAAAGGCGGTGAGTGACGAGCCATTGAGATGTGTGTTTGGTAAGATCGAGATATTATTACCTTTAGAAATAATGAGTGATTTTGTCTCTATCTCATTAATCCCTTCTCGTGTGCTATTTTTATTATTCTCTCGGTTCGGTATTTTTAATGTCAAGCCGGACATCACCGATCCGTCTTTCTCCATCCCTTGTTTAATTCTCGGCTATGGGTAACGTAACATGTTATACAACGAATACACATCGATCATACGGTGTCTTTTGTGTTTACGTAACCCATACAAATCGGTGAGCAAATAAGTCAATCCTTTGACTTTCACTTATTTGTACACTCTTTACTTCCTAATAGTATAATTCTTCGTCAAGCTCGCGACGATAAACGAGTCACTCTTTCCCTCCCCTTTTATTTAATTCTTCATCAAACTCGTGATGTCAAACGAGTCTCCGTTATTCCCTCTTTGTTCTACAGTAAATTATCGGTTTTTTAGGCTCCAAATGCTTGCAAAATCGACCCCAAAAGTGTTTTATGCCATTTATAAATATGTGTGTTGGTGTATATATAGATATTTTCTAATTGTATCGTGTGTTTAAGTTCTGACCAAACGCCCCGCCAGTGAGAAAATGTGAAAAAAAACAGGTAAGTTTTCTGTCCAAACTCCCCGCCAGTGAAGAAATCTCCCCGGCCGGGGAGGGCCGAACTCCCCGGGAGTGAAAGAATTTACCCGGCCGTGAAACTTGGACAGCAACCTTTATTTTTTATTTTATACTAATTTTCGAAAATAAATAAAAATAATAATAATAAATCAGTTTTTTTTTAGGAAGTGAAAACCCTAGTTTTACCACCACCGTTCCTCTTGCTCTCCTCTCTCTTTCACCATTACCATCCACAGCCGCCACCCTACGCCACCCATCACCACTGCAATCGCCGTCGCCACCGGCAACCAACTCCTTCCCCCACCGTCGCAACCACCCTCCGTCACCATCTTCTTCCATTCGCCGCCGGCGTTCTCTCCGCCTTCCTCTCGTCGACTGCAGCACCACCCAGCCACCGCCGCCATCTACTGTAACCACCAGACTCCACCGCTTCCCTCCTCTCGACTTCTCGTCCAGTTATCGCCGCCGATCGCTACCCTCTCCGGTCGTCGTTCGCTTCAGTTCTCCATCTGGAAAACCCTAAAACCGCCGCCGTACCCAGCCGCCTGTGACCTCGAGAATCACAGCTGTCGCCGCCGCCATCTACTCCACACGTTGCTGCCACCGTTGCACACAACCTCTATTCTTCTCTCGATTCTGCATCTTCATAGTAGCCACTTTCAATCATTGTACAACAGGCTACCATCTCGTGTTCGACATCTCTTCACGATTTCCTAACAATCAGCATCAGCATCGTGGTCCAGCCTTAGTTTTCTGAGTATCAAAATTGGTACACATTCAAGAAAGTGCAAGAATCATTAGCCTCCTCGCATTTGGGTACAATCCTTCCTTAATTTTTCTGCTTTGATTTACTGGGTTGGTTTTGCTTGAAAAAGATACGTATTATGCTTTGCTTGTTTTGATCACGTTCTTCGTCAATTTAACGTGTATAGAGTACGTGATTGGACTGCTTGTGGGTTGTGTTTTTTGGGTGTTTAACTGTTAAATATTTGCTTGCTTGGATTCTCCTTTTTTGTGTGTTTGATAGATTGTGCCGTCACCACTGGGCGGACATAGGCTGTGTACACTTTGCACGTTACATCTTTTGCATTCACACACCTATTCACACACACATGGCTTCCACAAGTCGCTTAAAGCGACAACGCTCTAGTCGGGTACGGTGGGATGAGGTTATTCAGCCTAATGTTGTCCCCGCCGCCAATGTCATGGACCCACCTGAACTTGATATCTACAGATTCAGTTCACCTCTCCCAAATCGACCAAGTTTTGCGACTTGTCAACCCTCCACACACTACAGATCCATCAAGATGTTATCTTTCTTTTTTGGAAGGCTCGGGTGGCATAGGTTTTTGGACCTTAATGCTCTCTTTTATCGTGCCTTGACACTCAACTTTCTCTTCATAATGGAGGTCAACTCGACATGTGGTACTAACCTTCCCCTATTCAACACAAATCAGCACTGAATCTTAGAGCACTATTGTAAAGAGCATAACATCGCTTTTCCTTTTTCCCCGTGATTATTTTCTTTTTCTTATACACCCTATTCCGAGCATTGAGGACAATGCTCCTTTTCGCTTGTGGGTAGGTGTTTTTCCGTTTCTTTTTCTTTTTCCATTTTCTTTGCATATAAAAAAAATTCAAAAAAAAAATCGCATAAAAAAAATCCAAAAAGATTTTTGATTTCTCTTTGTTGTGTTAAGATTCGTGGTACACCATATCTCGTCTCACATGATTTAGTTGCTTGATTCATTAATCTCACATCAACATTTTGCCATCATGTTGAATAAATCCTTATCTCTGTTAGGAATAATGTTACCTTAGTTGTCACTTGCACACACCGTTAAGCATGTCGTTCCACGCAGTTTTTTAAGACTAGTTTGCATACCATAGTCCCCCTACATTACAACAAAGTGACTATAGTGGATGGATTTACCTAGTGAGATTTTGGGCCTTTTGGATTGACACATATGTAATCAATCCCAATTCTCATTTCTTGTGTGTTACCTCCCGTCGAGGTGTAGTTCTAGACTTTTGAATGGTTTCTCGTCCAAATTTATCATACATATACATAGAGGCCTTCATTTCATGAAAATTAAATCCCGAAAAATTCAAAAAATATTTTTCCTTTGTAACCCATTTTGAGCCTATACACTAGCCTCTCTTTTGTACACCCATAAACCCAAAAAAATGCACATTGTTGAAGAATTCGAGATGATATATGGATTTGGCATTTAGCTTACAAATAAACACAAGCAAAGCTTGTGGGTAGTTCTTTGAGCCCCTAAAACAAGCATAGCTTGTGGGTTCACAAAATCAAAAAGATAAAAAAAAAGGCAAAAAAAAAGAGCAAAAGTAAATAAGCCTTCAATCCATCAAAAGCATAAGGAAAAGAATCTATATGTGCATACAAAAAAAATATGAAAAACCCTGTAAACCGTTAAAGCCTCCAACACCAATAAACAATCCTAATCGTACCTTTAACCCCTAATCGTACCCCAAAGTCCTCATTGCATGTATTATTATGGTAAACTTTTGGACTTGAGAATAAATTCAATTGTGTCAAGATTGCATTCATTTATCTCGATCGGGAAGGATTTGAGCGTATACACGTCCCTATACACACTTGAGAGCATAGAGCGACACCGTGAGCATCCATCCATATAGATCACAATCCCCTTCCCTAGCTGCTATGGTGTGTTTATGAAATCTTTTTAGGTTGCGATGTTTTGCGATATTCTTGATTGGTGTTTGTTGGTTTGACACTTTGGTAATCATAGGTTCCTAATTGCTTTTATTATAATCAACATGTGGCATTTGGTTGTTTGTTTGTGATATGTGATTTTAAATGCTTAATTATGTTAGTGAGATTGTGGGTTAACTCGGCTTGACCTCTTCAAGGGTCTTCGTTCATTTTATTTTCTTTTCTTTTCTTTGCTTTTCACCCGAATAAATTCTATTTCTTTCTTGGGGACAAGAAAGTTTAGCTTGTGGGTAGTTTGTTAAGTGCATTTTATGCACCTAACTTTGTATATAATAGTTGCATTTTCGTTCTATTTTTAGTGCTTAGTTTAGCCTTTTCATGCATTATTATTCTATCTCTTCTTACTTTCTTTAATCACGGTTGGGAATTCTTTTGGGAATTGTTTTTATGCTTTTGGTATATATTTTGTGCAGATTGTGCGTAATTTGAAAGATGAGATGGGCGGAGGCATGCTTGTGAAGAAGAAGGAAGGAAAAGATGAAGTGTACGTGGGCAAGGAAGCGGAGAGCAAAGGAAAGAAGATGGTTGGAAGCAAAGAAAAGCACTCGATTTAGCACTGAAAGTTGTTGTCGTACTTTCACGGGCGCGAAGGAATCTCCCCGGCCGTGAAAGTCATTTGGGCTTTTAATTTTCTGGACTTTTAATTTTTTGGACTCTTAATTTTCTGGGCCTTTTTCTTTTGGGCTTCTTGGGCCTGTCTTTAAACTCTCTTAGGCCTTTGTTCCAAGTATATTAGGTGTTTTCCTTTTAGAATTAGTCACTCTCTCTCAATTACAATCACACGACATTCTTATCAGTTTTTCCTTGGTGGTTTTCAACTTTTGGACGAGTTCCTTGAAGAAATTGGGGGAAGAAGATGAATTTTCTGCAAGCCTAGGCCATTGGAACCGATTTGCTACCGGTTTTCATACTAGTATCTTCTTCCCCTTTCTTCTTAACTTACTTTGTTGTTGAATTCTAGTTTGGATTTGGTTGGAAACAATGTTTTGTTCATGAATTCATCTTTGTTCTTAATTGAAGTGTTAGATTTAGTTTCTCTTCATCTCTTTCGTGTTTATTGTATTCTCTCTACTCTTTTGCATCTCTATTTCTCATCTCTACCCTAATTTCTTCAACTCTATTTAAAATTCTGCACTTGGTTAAATTCTGCACTTAATTTTAGGGTTAATTAATTTTCTGCACCCTAATTTTCTGCATAAAAATAGGTTAGGTTAATTAAATTCCATCAATTCACTAGTTTTAGGCATTTAGAATAATTTCTGCACATGTTTATTTAATAGCTTATTGTCCATCTTTCATTTGTTAGTGTTTAATTGTTGTTAGATTGAGTCTAATGTAGATTCTTTGTTAGTCTAGGTTTAATTTTGGTTTTAATTTCGTTAGAGTCTAATTAAGTAACTTGTGCTTGGTCTTGTTTAAATAGTTCGTTTAATTGGGTAATCATCGCCTTAGGATTGAAGTTTTGGGATTGATCAATTGTTCTTAAAACGGATGTTGAGTTTTAATCCATTTCGATTGTAACGAAAGTTGAATTGATTTAATTGGGTTTTAACAAATGTCTAGTAATTCAATTGGTTGTTGATAAAAACGAAAGTTTGATCTTCACTTGGGTTGAATTGATCAATGACAACGGTCATAACATGTAAATAGTTAGGGACGTTGTTGGGAAATATATTCGTTTTAAATATTAATGTTTCTTCCCAATGTATATGTGTTGCGAAAGTAAATACATATCTTGGTTAGAAAAGCTTTCTCACCTCGAGAGAGGGTTGAAGTATTTTGGAAAAAAAAATGAATTCCCACCATTACCAAAATCTAAGGTTGATATTACCTAATGTTCTTAGTTTTAGTCGTCTTTTCTCTTATTTAATTCTAGTTCTAATTGCTTCTTTATGTATCTCTTTCCCTTAATCTCTTTTACTTTATGTTCAATTAGATAAAAATCAAATCAATTATCTGATTCGCATAACTAGCCATGATTATTAAGTAGTTAATGTTTAGACCGTCACCTCCCCGTGATCGACCCGTATGCTACATAACCCGTACGCTTGCGGTATAAATTTAAAACACATCATGTTACAATTTTGAGAAATGTTTAGCACACACACAAGATTTCAAAATCATGATTTTGAACGTGCATGAAATCGTTTCATTTCGGGAGTTGCAAACTCCGTCGGAATTTGTTTTGCTTTATTTCATTGTTGTTCAACATTGTTTTGGATTAATCATATTTTAAGATGTTGGGCAAGTAACTACGGCTTGTGACTTTAACATTGGATCTCCTCCACATATGTTAGAGTTGGGACGAAAAGTTATCTTCCATGATGTCTGTGTAAATTATTTTGGAGAATTTGTTTAATATGAGTTTGTTAAACAATGTTGTTTATATGGTATTATCCTAGAAGGGGATTTTGGGATTTTGGCGTCTCATTTATGATTTAGCTTATAGCAATTTGGCTTTGAAAGCATAATGTTTAGTATCGTTTTATTGACTTGGAGTCATTGAGTCCATTGAGGTTCATGGAGTTTTGTTTTACGATATGTTGAGTCGTGTGAGTAGAATTTCACAAGGTGCATGCTTTAATTACTTACGTGAAAGGTTTATAAATTATGTGGGTATTCTGTCCCACTCGAGTTTTATTAAGAAAGGTTAATTTTATGCCGTAAGGCGACTAAAAAGAGATAAGTTTGGAACTCTAGTGTCGTGTAACTTTTCTTTCAAAAGTTTGTGTTATTAAGTATTTCGTGCAACCAGTTCAGTGTATGGATTGATTTATACGTGTGCTTAAGTGATGCATTAAAGAACATTTTGGCGACATTTCATAATGACTTGCTTGGTGCGCTTTCGGTCAGTTAAATGTTTTATTTCCATTTTATGTAAATGCGCTATATCGACTTAGGGGTATGCATAGCTTGGTAACCATTGTTTCTTGACATTTTGTTAAACGAATCATGAGCGAAATTATTTGTTAACTCATTGTATAGATGATGACCATTTGGGCAAAGAGTGTTTTGGCGTTGTGGAAATCATGCATAGTTCGCAATATTTACGTTTTGAAAATACAAATGTGAGAGTCGTTGACATTTGGTCAATTTTGATTTGCCGATCATCTTGGAAAAAAATTGAAAACCTTCTTGGTTTAGAGAAAATGTGTATCTTAAGTATTTTTTGACAAATACATTTTAAGCATTTACGTTTTGACGTTTTATGTTCCAAGTACGAAACTTTGAGGAAAATGCTTCGTGATGAAGATTTTAGAAAATGGTTGTGTAAAACTATGGTGTGTGTGGTTTCTTGTGTTTTGAACATTGGCACGCGCCGTTTGTGCAATTAAAGATTTGAAATCGATAGGAATCTTTTGGGATGTCTACCTTTTATTAACACTTACTTCCTCCTATGCTTTGGGAAACGCACTGTTGTGTACAAGTTTTGGTCAGAAACGTTTTACTCAAATGTTGTTTTAGGACCGAATGGGAATTTTGAGAAATTGATTTAAAGAATTCCATCTTTTGGAATTTGGTCGCGAACCATTTGATGCATGATTAGTTGGTTTCAAGAAAATTACTATTGGAGGTGTTACAAGCTTGCGTGCCTACCCCCAATTTTATGTTTTATGTTGTTTTAGTCGATATTCTCAAATAATGGGAATGGATCGATTTTGTATTTAAATTTAGAATTTATACAAGTCGTTTTGTGTTTTGACTGAGGTGTAATTATAAATCGATTCCTTGTTTTGTACAATGAACTGACGCACGCAAATTTTGGTTAGCAAACTTTGTTTCATGCCATATTATGGTTAACAAGGGAATTTTGGAGTCAAATTCCGTTTGGGTTTCTTTTGAAATACGTGCACACCTTGTGTTGCTCTTCGTTTAAAGTCGAGCAGTCACCTTACATGCGTGACATGAGTCAATCCATACTAGAACCGTGGTGGTTCATTTTAAAGAAGTTGTTTATTACGTTTTTGCGTATTGTGAGTAAACTGAACTGCAATTAAATGGTTTTCAACATGATTTCTTATGTGGGACGAGCGTGTCTGTTTTGCGTAACTACCGATTTGAGAATAGTAGTTTTCTATGCGTATGATTATTTGATATGAAAATTCTTGCGTTGAGATTTCTGTGAAAAGTTCTGTTGATTTGTATATTTGTTAAAAATATTCGCTTGAAAACCTTGAACTCATTAGGACCTTGGGAAAAGTTGAGCAACCCGATTGAAAGTAAGTGTGTAGAACCTCGACTGTGAAGAGTTGGGCGTTCGGGCACGTAGTGCGATTATAGGCCGGATGATATTGATAGTGAAGTCAATAATTTTATGGTAATTGGAGGGTTAGAAGTGCAGTGACGCATTTCAAGGTTGGTATGGCCGTTAGGTTGACAACCTTAGTTTTGTGAAATACTCGGTAAACGTAACTCATGTGTGGGGTCCTATTAGAGTTTAAAGCTTGGTGGTATAACTCGGTATCAACCTTTGTGGGTTTGAGGCCGGAAACCGTTAGTATAATCGGGGAATTGCAGGCTAAAATTTAAAAGAATGATGGTGATGGTGGTAGTAACCGTAAGATGCTCGATTGTGAGGAATGATTTTGGTAGAATAACCTTCGTGCGTAGGTGATGAACCTGTCGGTTGATAATTCATGTGAGACGAATTTTGGAGTCTATTAGAACCCGTTGGAGTTAATCGACGGTTAATAGTAGGAATTGTCGGAGTTGATGATTCTGTTGGGTTCGTTAGTGAACAAACCGTGAAGTGATTTAGAGTTTAAACTAAAATTGAGGAAGATGGAACACCTTAAGGTTGGGAGACAACCGAAGTCGTTTAACGAGGAGTTATTCCAGTGGTTAGAGTGTTCTTCCGGACATAAGTAACGTGTACTTTAAGGGGTTTCGTTGGTAAGAAATTGGTTCGAGGAACTGTCTTTATGGTTGTGTGGGAAATTTAGATTCCAGTTAGGAATTGACGATTTGTGGTCGACATTGAGTCGATTAGCTTTGGGTTGTAAAGGATATAGATTTCGAGGACGAAATCGTTCTAAGGTTGGGAGGAATGTAACACCCGTAACTTCGGTAAGTAAATATCACCCAAATGTTTTGCATCTTGAAAATGGTGGGACTTATGTTTGGAAGACATTACGAAAAGTCTCTAAGAGTATCGGGAGTTTTGGCGTCGAAAAAGTCGAGTTTCGGGGTTCGGTACGACTTGTGCGACTATGACCAGCGACTATGACCATGTCATTGTCGCGGTGGAGGTCGATCTGAGCTTTTCAAACAGAAACTGGTACATGGGTCGCGACAATGACACGCGACAATGCCCTGGGCATAGTCGCGGTGTCAATGTCGCGCCGGGGTGCTGGGTTGCTGTTTCAGATCGGGTTTTAAAGGGGTTCAGCTAGCTTCTCTCTCATTTATCATCCAAGATCGATTTCTCTCTTTCTCCAGGCGATTTTCCTCCCCCTCTCACCCAAATCGATTTCCTTTCCCCAAATCAACCACAAATCCTTCGCTCTCTTCTCCATCTTCTTCACTTAAACCAACCCATTTCCACCATTGTTGAGCACTTGGAAGCTTGAAGCTTTTCGGAGTCTAGGAGCTCTCTTTTTGGAGGATTCAAGTGATTAAGGTAATCTCTAGCTAAATTGTTTTTATCTTTCACTTTCTCTTCCATATTGAAGTGTTTTGGGTGATGTTGGTGGTAGTTGATTATGAGAATCTCCAAATCTCGTCACCTATGAAGTTAGGGTTTGGTATAGGTGGGTATTTTGGTACATATTTGGATGGATGATGATTCCTTATGGTTAAACTTGAGTATTGATGGTTGGAAATTCATAAATCTAGGTTTTTGGGAGTTTTGGCTTGAGGATACAAACTTCATCAAAGGAGCTTACGTTGGAGAAATACTAGATTTAGCTAAATCTAGCAAGGTGAGTTCAAGTTACTTTGCGAAATCTTTGTACATGCCAAAATGAGTATTTTACAAATATTTGTGTGTTTTACTTGAAAATGTTTATGGTTGAGTTATTTGGGTAGTTTAACTCTTTCGAAGTGTTTATTCATCATAAATGTTTAAAACACCCATACTTGGGGCTTTTGGATAATTGGATGGTTAGAAACCATATTTTGTCTTTAAAAGATTAATTGCTCAAAATGAGGTTTATTTGATGGTTTAATCATGATAGCGTATTTGATTTTAATAAACCATTTGGGAAATGCACTTTTAAGTGTTATGTGTCATTTTGAGAATTATAAGGGTGTGAGTCCTTTGGGAAAACCCTTTTTGCTTAACCGTGTCAGATTTCGGGTTAATAACAGTTTTGTGGTACTTGTTTACCTAAATGAGGTTTAGATGCATTTTATTGTACATGATTGATATTTACATGCTCGGGGTGGAGTCTAGGATGTGTTATATGCTTAATTGCATTTCATTTGCACGATTTGATGTTGATAAATGATCATTAGATCTTTGAGCAGAAGGCTCGGTTTTGGACTCGATTGAGTCTTGATGGCATTCGCCCGGTTTTATTAAGCTCGACGTGGGCTTGGGGTTTGCATTGCATGAGTTGCATTATGTTTGAGATTTACATGAGTTTGAATGCATTAGTTATTCTTTTGAGGTCATGTATGAATTTTTAAGTTAAGTAAGCTTGTTTTGGATGGTGGGTTTTCCAAGGTAAAGACCTAGTATGGTTGAACTTGAGGGCTTGGACTAAAGACCTAGTATGGTTGATGTCTAAGAGGGGCTAAAGACCTAGTATGGTTGATGCCGAAGACGGACTAAAGACCTAGTATGGTTGATGTCTGAGATGGACTAAAGACCTAGTATGGTTGATGTCTAAGATGGGCTAAAGATCTAGTATGATTGATGCCAGGGATTTACTAAAGACCTAGTATGGTTGATGTCATTCGTTTTCCACATCCAAGAAGCTTACTTACATTTATTTAATCGTGGTTTAATTTATGTGTTTGCCACATCTGATGAGATCGGGTCTCCCCCGTCACCGAAGGGTGTTGATTTTGGGTAATTTATCTATTCACATTGTTGAGGTTATATTACATGCATATGGATTGTTTTCCATGATTGATGGATGGATTTATGTTACATTCTTATTGGACGTTTTAACTGCTGGAGTTTTATTCTATGGTATTTGGATTTTAATACATTTTACGTTGTGTGAGTTTTGCTTCGTATTAAGTTTCCAACGAAAGAATATATTTAAATGGATGGTTTCCCATGTTTTACGGGTTGAGTATGTATTGTCAACCGTATTTGAAGGTTTTGCCTAAAACTAGATTTATTCACGTATTTGAGTGGGTTGGGGTTCGTAACTAATTTTTGGAAAACGCTTTACACTTTTGGGGACGATTCCCATGGATTTGGGGGCGTTGGAAAATGAGTCACTTATGTCTATTTTGAGAACTCTTTGGAAAGGATAACCTCTGTCGCAAACTTTCATTAAAGAATTGTTGAATCATGGCTAAAACCACTAATCCCTGATTTATGTCTTTATACAGTCATGATAAAATGTTTGAACTCACTAGGCGTAAGCCTAACCCTTTTTATTTGTCGGCATGTGCAACAGGGTTGGGGTAGCTCTAGCTACATTGTGAAGTGGCGAGTGATAGTAGAGTGCACGAGAGGTAACTTGAGTAGTGAAGTCTTCCGCACGTACTTGGAATTAGCAACTTATGTTGTGCTAAGTAACACCCGTTTAAGTTATTCTATTTAGGAATTAATGTTTAAATTCCGAGGTATATTAAGGAGTGAATTGTAGAAATGATTTTTATCTTGTTGGGTTATTTATTGAAATTTTTATTTAGTTGCTCGTTCCAAATTTCAGGGTGTTACATCTGTTATCAGGATACGACGTAGATTTGCCACAAATGTGCGAATCTGCAAAAACATAGGTGGTTTTCCTTTGTAAATGTTATAGTTTATAATGTGTAAACATATGACGTGTTAAAATACGTACCGCGGGTCCAAGTGCCACGAAGCACATCTCAAACCGTCGACGTGAATCGGTCCGTAGCTGCGTGACAGTACCAGGGTTCTGCAGCTGCAAATTATATAAATATGTCGGGAGTCGTTCATATGTAACGTCCCAAAAATTACAAGGAATTTAAAATTTTTAAAGTAACATTTCATTAATAAAAACTCATTTAATAATTCAATCATTTCATTTGCAAACTCATAATTAATATTCTCACGAACAATAAACAGCGGAATAAATGTCTAAAATTAAAATCATAAAAGTAATCAACTCTTCCCACGCGCCAGTGTGTACTCGTCACGCCTTGGAGCCACTCGCACCTGAAACCACAATTTATTGGGAAAGGGTAAGCACGAAGCTTAGTGAATTCAGACACCATAAATAACACAGTTATTCCCACACCACCTCTAAACAGATAATTGCACATAAACAGCATACAAGTCTACGAACAAATCATAAACATGCATACCTACACCATCCCACCCAAAGGCATAAGCTGGTCCACCCGACCACACGATAACCGTGCAAGCATTACCCGGCTCCCCCGGGTTCCTACGCCACCCGCGTATACAACCTTCGGTCCCACCGAGTTACTACGCCACCCGCGTATATAAACCTCGGCCCCACCGAGTTACTACGCCACCCGCGTATATAAACATCGGCCCCACCGAACTCCTACGCCACCCGCGTAGTCATAACAATAAAGGTCCGACTAGACACCCCACTATTTAGTCCCGCATCACAAACAATTAAAACTACCACACACGTACAAATCGTAATGTAAAAATAACCGACATTAGTTATAGTGAGAGAACTCACCTCGTAAGCGCGCCTAGCTCACAAACAATAATTCAAGCTTCACAAATCCAAGATCACTTCCCAACACCTAAACAATCGTTAAAATGTATTAACACGAGACCCGGACCCTAAAACACGACGCACCCTTAAATCGTCACTAAAACGACTTTTCGGTCTAACCAAACAGGTCTGTTCGGGACCTGTTCCGACCTCCATAAACCCAGAAAATCCTCACTTAAATTACATAACCATAAAGTGCTCTGAGTTAGGGTTCCAAGGACATATTATACACCTCCTAACGATTTTTCTACAATTTAATACAGATTTTATAAGAACGGTTCGCAGAACAGTGAAAAACAGCACCTTTCAGTAATAAACGACGATTTGACCTATGCTACGTTCCGACCTGGATTTTGCACAAAACACAGAAAAGTTACTAGACTCAGAATGGGAACTTTTGGCACTGATTTCACCCCAATCCGAGCTACGAGTAAAAAATTTCGTGCGAAGTAAAAAACTGGACAGAAAGCTAGAATTCACATAAAATGATAACTTATTAAAACGGTTTACACGATTAGTTAGGCTTTACGATTAGCTAATTAGGTTCGTGCCAGGGCAGCCACGGCTGGACTAAACTCAGCACCACCCACTGCCACCTCCGGCGGTGGTGGTCAGCGGCGGCGGCGGCCGGCGGCGGCGACGATTGAGGTTTACAACTTCGACGATAACAAGAGACGGAATAACCCGACTACCCTATCCCGTCCCACACACACACCCACACACACACAGCCACACGCGCATACCCGCTGCTGTCCATGCGACGGCGCACGGCGGCGGCCACACCGCCGGCATCCAAGGCCGACGACGGCGGTGGTGGTGATGGTTTTCGCAGCGGTTTAACGGTGACGAAAGGAAGAACGGAGGCTAAGAAACTTACCTCTCGACGACAACGTAACCGCAACACCTCGAGGTCTCGACTTCCTCTCGATCGACGGTTCTTCCCTTTTCTCGCGCTATCTCTCTCTCGCTGAATCTCTCTCTCAATCGCTGGCAAGAAGGACGGCGATTGGCGCTAGTGGTTTCCGGCAGCAGCGATGAACGGACAAGGAGAGAGTGTGACAGCGATGGGGTTCACGGCATAGCACGGGAGAAGAAAGAAAAAAGGAATAAGGACATTAGGGTTATCTTCCTACTTTGTGGCGACGAGAAAAGGAACGAGGGGAGGTGGGTCGGTTCCATTATGGGCCGACCCCCATGCAACCAAAATCCCGAATTGACCCAAATGGTCCCTGCCCTTTTCAACCCTTCGATAAATGCATAAAGGTTTAAACTATAATACGCACTTGGTCTCTCCGACAAACCCCGTTAATGCCAAAACGATACGAGAAGATAACTACTAAAAAGAACATACAATTAAATAAAATGTATATAGGGACACGGGCTTTACAACTCTCCCCCACTTGAATTAGACTTCGTCCTCGAAGTCTATGCCCGTGAATAGCTATAGATAGTTCTCCCTCATCTCAACCTCAGGTTCCCAAGTTCACTCGGAACCCTTTCGGTGTTTCCACTGGACCTTCACTAACTGGAATCTAAAATTTCTCACACCGCCTAAAAATTTCTCGAATACTTTTCTAACTAACGTACTCCTTCTAGGACACTGGATTATGATCGGCAGAACACCCCAACAATTGGAATCATTCCTAGCCAAGCTACTTCGGTTGCCTCCCAACCTTAGATATTCCATACATCCCGAGTCAACTCTCAAGCTCTAACCATTCTAAAGTTGCCTACCAATATACCCAACTGGATACTCGGATCCGATCATTCCTACCGTTAACTGTCGATTAACTCCTACGAATTCTAATAGACTCCAAAGATTTTCAATAAATTACATTAACAAACATCGGCCCCCCGCCGAACATCGGTCCAACCGATTACAATAGTCGAGGTATTATCCCAGACAATAACACAAATAGATATCACCCACAATCAAATCAACTAACACACACGTAGGTCATTCCACCATAACCATTCATCACGAGTGATCATTTCAGGGTTACAACTACCCTCACCATGATTATCTTAAAATCGGCTACAATTCTCCGATCATACTAAAGGTGTTTGGCCTCAAGCCCAAAAGTCGACACCTAAATATACCACCTACCTCAAAATGGTTAATGCGCATTTATTCTCTTAATTACAAAGGGCATCATTCCCTTAACCGATACTATTCGGCCTACAGTACCAACACGCGTGGAATACCCAACCTTCCACCGTCGACGTATCCCCCACACTTGCTCTACGAAGCTAAGTTATACTGAATCGAGGATACACCCTGACGCCTAACTCTCAGGTATCGCCTCCAGGCCCAGCACACCGGAACTACCTCCCAGGTATGTGCCCACGACTAAATCTCCCTAGTACCTACGAAAAGCCTAGGTTATAACACATGAATACCGGGGTCGCACCTCGAGATACTCAACCGACCACTACCAACGACTGACTAACGTTTCTAAGGTTCCAAAGCAAAACAGCCTACTTTGTGGCGACGAGAAAAGGAACGAGGGGAGGTGGGTCGGTTCCATTATGGGCCGACCCCCATGCAACCAAAATCCCGAATTGACCCAAATGGTCCCTGTCCTTTTCAACCCTTCGATAAATGCATAAAGGTTTAAACTATAATACGCACTTGGTCTCTCCGACAAACCCCGTTAATGCCAAAACGATACGAGAAGATAACTACTAAAAAAGAACATACAATTAAATAAAATGTATATAGGGACACGGGCTTTACATCATACGACTCCTCGAACGTGCCTCTCACCATAAACAGTGCATGGCATCGCGCACGCCAAGCTTGGTGGTAATCAATCGTGACGCCGAACTGCTGGTGAACATCGTGGACGATGTCCTTTGGACGCAATGACCTACTAACATCAACAAATTTGTTTTTCAGTATCGCACCCAAAGTCTTTTTGCCGGCTTGTTTGTGGTGGGGATTCAGTTGCGTCCTCGTACAAGTGTATACGTCGTGCAACTTTCTAATCATGAACGCCCCTTCTTTGCCACCCGTGTCAATCGCGTACATCCTCCAGTCACAGTTTTTTCTGGCACATTCAACTATGTATCTAGTTTTGTCAAATTTCGACGTGCGCCTTTCGAAACCCTCTTCCAAGAACTTAAGTCCGACCTGACTTGCCAAGAGATCCTTCGACTCGAATATCTGACCTACATGTAACATTTCACTGCGAATATAAGGTGTAGGTTCGTAGGTTTGTGTCTGGGTATGGGAGTCTGGAAGAATAGGAGGCATATCAAAAAAGTCATTTATCTGACTACATGATTTTCTACTAGGGGTATATTCTTCGTGATCATCACTATCGGTGTCTGATCTGTCTATTTCAGAATTACCCGTTCTGAAAACGTGGGTTTCGTCATCAGCAACTCCAGCAGTACGCCCTTCGTGTGGTGGTTGTTGTTGTTGCGTCTCCGGAATACAGTCGTTAAGACCATATGAATGATCTAAATGAACCGTTGGGGCGTCGGACGCCTGAAATTGAGAATCAGGCTGCTCTATTTGGAGGTCTTCGTCGTCGTCGTTTTCGTCGGATACGCCGGGATACACAAAAAGTAATGGGGGCCTTTCTGAATCGACTGCAAAGTGCAGAAAAGTAGAGATATCCCCATCGTTGGATAAATCCACAAATGACCCATCGTCATTTTTAAACACTAACTTGCAAACAGCAGAAGGGTTGATTCCACATTTTTGCATGGCGTATGCAAGAAATTTCTGATAAGTATAGTTTACTGGCACTTTTACACCATGCTTAGATTTATAAGCAAAATTCCACTCATTGTTATCTTGCTCCCATTCACCATCAAAACAGAAATATAGCTTAGCTTTTGCAACAGATGAACTCATTTTTTCAGTAGTATCTCAAACACAAAATATTGCAGAAAGAAATCAAGAAAGAAGTATGAAATCGGTGTGTGGATTATGGATTGCATTTTACATCTATTTATCAATGAAACAACCAACATTGATGACAACCAATCTCTCATTTCATCCACAAACTGGTATTCCAAAAACACTGATTTAACATTGATGAAAACGTGCAAATGAATTTCAACCACAAATCGGTCTTCAAAGTACAATAATTGTGGGAAAAAACAGTAAAAACATGCAAGATTCGTCTAAGTACAGGGGCTGAAAGTGTAAATTTTCAGGGACCAAAAGTGTAAATTTTCAGACACCAAAAGTGTAAAATTTTGGTCCATCGCGGGTTGCGATCGCGGACAGGGGCCAAATGTGCACCGCGGCCAAATTTTAGGGGCTCGCGGGGCTCTTTTCGGCCAGGTCATGCGCCACGTCAGCCCAAGCCCGCGATCGCGGGCTCCATCGCGGGCCATTAGGGCATTTTGGTAAACCGCCGAAATTTTGTGGCATTTTGGTAACACTTGGTCAAACTTTTGGCATTTTAATTAATTTCCCAAAAGAATATGTTGTCATCTATTTTTCTTTTTAACGTATTCTTAAAAACTCTCTAAAATAAATAAAAAAACAAGATAAGACAGAAAGGAATATAAAGTTATTTTTTTGAGATTTTAATTTATGTGTCTCTGTTTTAAGAAAATTATAAAAAACCGTTTGAGATCTCTACGTATCTAATTTTTAATTTTTTTAAAAGAAAAGCATTTAACTATTCAATGACATTTCATGTATATAAAAAGGAAATTTATTTAGGAACATTAGATATTTTGAGATTTTTCTGATATTTCTTAAAATCCGGAATGATCAATTAATTTAGTCTGTGACCTCTCACCTTATTTATAGGTGACCTTTAGGTGGCGTTTGGTTCGCTGGATGTTTTTTGATGAAATGAAATCTAAATGAATTTGACTTTGAAAAAATTGGAATGAAATGCTATCAGATTTGACCACATGTTTGGTTGACAGAATTGGAATGGAATATGATAAAGGAATTGAAATTTGTCTGTTTGGTTCACAGAATGTAGCTTTGGAATTGAAATTAATTTTTGGTAAATGACCAAAATACTCTTTTGATAATTTTTAATTTTTTAAACAAAAAATATTTATTAAAATAATCATTATATATTTTTTCACTAAAAATTATTTTTAAATAATTTAATGTGTAAAAATATAATATACATAACCCAAATAAAATATATTGTTAGATGAACAAAATTATATTTCGAAAAAATAAAATATAATTTGAGAAAATAAAAAAATGAATTAAGGTATATTATATAAAAAAATAAAAAAAAATAAAAAACTAAAGTATTAAATTAAATAACTAAATTAAATTAAATTATGTAATATTTAAGTTAAAGGGTGTTGGAAAATTTAGTAAAAATATATGTTTTTTACTAATTTTGGACACATTTAAATACATATATATGTATTATATATAAGTAACTCTTAGTGGGTTTGTGTTCTTCTATATGAGAGCTTCGAAACGATGTATAATGTGTCCAAAAACGTAGTATGTATGAATGAGATATCGATACTCAAAGTTGAGTACTTGTATGAAATTAACAAAAAACCAAGTGGGTGAGGGAAAGTATCCCACATAGATAGGAGTAAAACCTTAATGGTTTATAACCATGGAAGTGTGAGGGGTTTACAAGCTCCTTTGAATGGTTTTACTCCAACACCTACCCGCGTGCAGGGGGTTTACAAACGTGTGTGTGGCACGTGCCACCGTATTGTTTCTCCACTAAGATAAAAAAAAAATTAGGTCTGTGAAAGGTAAAACCTTATCAATTTGATTTGTGCCACCATATATATTTTGAAACTACAATAAAGACACAAGTTTATCTTGGTAGAGTTGGTTTGGAAGGCTTTTAGTCTACTCAAGGCCTGGGTTCAAGTCTTGTTAGAGACATTTTGGTAGTTTTTACTTTTTAGTATTTAATTTCGTATTCATTGTGTTTCCAAAATCATTGCCATTATGGGACTCGAACTTGAGACCTTAAGTTTGAAAAGCAAAGGACTAACCACTAAACCAACCCTGATTTTGTGAAAAATATCTCTATATTTGTTTCTTATAGTTAAATGGTCCCACCGTTTGAAAAAAATCATGGGACCGCCCCTGGTTAAGGGTAGATTAATGTGTAATTGAGTCGAGCTTTTAACGAACTACTTGAGCTCGATCTTGTTTATTTCGAGCCCCGAGCTCGAGCCTGATAATATTATTTTGAACCAAGCTCGAATAACGTGATACTCTGATCCGACTCATTTACACCCTTAGGTTGCGTTTGGTACATGAGACAGGACGGGACAAAACTCATTGTCCCACTTTGGCGTGACATGAGATAAGACAAAAATTCACTGTCTCACGTTTGGCGCGACATGCGACTGGGACAAGGTGGGACAAGATGGGACAAAAAGGGGTTTTTTTCTTGTTCCACAAAAATAGGTGGAACAACATGGGACAAGAGTGACACAGAAGCTAAAAACTTACTAACTAACCCTCGTTTGATATATAACACCAATATGGTATTTCTTCCACAACCACCGTCCATCACCACTACCACTACCATCATTGACCACTTCCACCTCCGTAACCAACGCCCAACGCCACCATCACTACCATTGTTGACCACTTCCACCTCTACTACAACAACCTTCACCTCCATCGATCAGCACCACCCATCGCTACCACCACCACCGACGGTCACCGGTAGCCACCACCACCGACAGTCACCGGTAGCCACCGCCAACCACTGTTGGCCACTTCCACCTCTACTACAACAACCTTCACCTCCATCGATCACCACCACCCATCACTACCACCACCACCGACGGTCACCGGTAGCCACCGCCAACCATTGTTGGCCACTTCCACCTCTACTACAATAACCTTCACCTCCATCGATCACCACCACCCATCACTACCACCACCACCGGTAGCCACCGCCAACCACCAGGGCCACTTCCACTGCTCTGTGCACTACAACAACCTCTTCTACCATCGTACACCGCCACCACCACCAGCATCATCGACTACCTCCACCAATCACCATCACCCATCGCTGCGTCCGTTTAAGTCAGCTGCTATTTTCACAACTCGTCCCCCACGCCCACCACTACCCATATCTCCGCCACATCGACCACAACTACCTCCTCCACCACCACCACTTCAACACCACTGAGATGCAGCTTATATTCTTATTTAAATATATACCTTGCATTCTTAGTTAAATATATACTTTATTTGTATCATTTATAACTGTATATGATATATAAAATCATCAAACAACTTTTAGGGGTAAATTTTCTAACCCTGTCCTATCCCGTCCTAGTCCTACCAAACACGAGACAGACACTTATCATATCCAATCATGTCTGCGTACCAAACACTACCTTAAGATAGACCTTGTCTCAAAATCATTAGCCATATCTGACAGACTCATCCAAAAAAGGCCCATGAGCCACCTATTTTATGTTAGTATTTGTATGAATAACCTTGAAATAATAATAAATATTATTTTAATATTCTTTATGAATATATTTCATGTTTTCCATCATATAAAATTATCATCTTATTCATCATGGTTTATGAATACTCCTGTTTGCATATAATAAAAATAATACATAACTTCGATTGTAATTTACTAGTTTTTTTCCATTAATTCCTATATTAAAAAATCACAAATAATTAAATAACAGTCAAACAATTTTTTTTTTCAAATTATTTTATACACTTATTAAACTACTGTGAAAGAGAAATTGGACCAATCCTACCCAGAAAAGAAAAAGAAAAAGAAAGAACAAGAACATTGACATTCAAAAAAGGATCATAAGATACTACAATACAATGGGTTTTGTGTCATATCCAACTTACCATATTCCAAACACATAAAACATAATTTCCTTTTTTCTAATTATAAAAATAAAATACAAAAAACACATCACTAACAAAAATCCTTGTTGACCCAAGTTTGGTAAGCCTATACATAAGACATGACAGTACAAAACACGACATTAGACTGAGGCCAAGACAAAATTGATTTTTATATAGACAAAATTGGTAAATTACTAAACTACTCATGTCTCACATCACACGTTTGGCACGAAATGGGACAGGGGCTGAGTGACGCAAAAATGTTTTTTTTCTTCTCCCACAAAAATAGGTAGTACAAAAATCAAGATAAAACATTGGTAAATTACTAAAATCCAGTCTCATGTTTGGCACAACAAAGACTAAAGGGTCGTTCCCGTTATCTACCAGATTGATATGGCAAGAACCAAAAATCTTACCTGGTATGAGCAAATGAAAGGACCGAGAGTCTTACCCCAGTAAGTGATCTCGACAACTCTTACCACGGTTAGCGCTTACCAGGTGAATTGTTGCATATACGAAACCGATTTGGCGGACTAATATTTACGCGGTAAGTAAGTGATAGTGTTAAATTTGATTGGTAAGCGCTTACTCATGTAAGCATTTGGTAAACGGCCCCTAAGTGAGCCAAAATAGGCGGAATAAAAATCAAGGTAAACACAACATTTGTAAGTTACTAAACTACCCATGTCTCACGTTTGGCACGATATTAGATTCGGACATGTACTGAACAAGACAAAAATGCATTTTTCTGTCTTACCAAAACAGATGGAACAAAAATCAAGACGAGATAACCACAAGGGTTGTGGCGTACTGGCTAAGGCCTTGGGGGATGTGGTGGAATATCCCATCTGTCCAGGATTCGAATCCAGGCGTACACAACAATTGTGGCCACTGAGGTTTAATCAGGGCTGATGCCTTACAGTCATAATTTGCCAAGGGATTAGTCTAGGCATAGCCTAGGACACCCTTCCAAAAAAAAATCAAGACAAGACAAAGATTGATAAATTACAAAACTACCCATGTAAAAATTAAAACCTAGAATCTTCAAGAATTCTTTCACCCATCTACCTTACTCTAGCCCAATTCAGCCCCCTATCCGCATACCAAACTAGGGATGATCATCGAGGACCATTTTCCCGAACCGAACCGGTACCATGTATTCGGTCCGATTTTCGGTTCCATATAATCTTCAAATTCGGTATTCGGTATTCAGTACCGGGATTTTTCCGAAAATACCGGAACCGAACCGGAATTTTAGAAGTCATTGTTTTTTCTTTTAAAGTTTAAGTATGCATATCATATCCTAAATAAACTAAACTTGTCTTATGCTAATCAAGATATATCTTCTAAACTAACCAAACCTTCTCCATAAACCCAAAAAATCGACCCCATACATAACCACCAAAAAATTGGTACCCTTACAAACACATCAAAAACTCGACAAATTTAGGATTCGGGAACTATTTTGAAACACGTTTGAAACATTACGAAGATATTTTGGTTTGCGATTGGTTTTGATACACATATGATACATTTTCATATTTTCGGTCCTAAGTGGTCCTAGTACCGATTTTCCTGTCCCGAAACCGAAACCGAACCGGTACATACGGTTCGGTTTTCGGTACCACTTTTTAGTCCCAAAAAATTTCGGTGCCAACCGGTTCGGTCCCGATCTCATCCCTATACCAAACGCATCTTTACGTAGCATATTAAACCAAAACAAAAACAAATCAAACTAGTCGATATCTCACTCAAAGATAGGGTCCGACCTATACTGATACAGACCTGAAATCTACTCCAAAGAGCATAACGCTTGTTTCCGCCCACGAAAAAAACCTTTATAAACATCAGTCACAAATTGCTTCATAGCATCAAGTTCAGAAACTATATAAACAAGAGGGAGGTTGCACACGAACCCGCATAATATGAACGATCGTAGATTTGAAAAACCATCGATAGAACTGGAACTTTGATCAAAAAGAATTTGCTTCACATTTTAAACGTATCTCGAGAAAGTTCCCCGCTAAAAGGGTTCTGTAACAAAGCCTCAATTATGTAAAAGAAAATGGTTTCGGGTGGCAAGTATCATTGTCTTCATAAGCTATACGGGATAGAAATAGAACCTTTAGCGATCTGTGTATATATCTCGAGCAAGATGGCCCTTTCAAATTCTCCATCCCGATCCGAGCCATAATTCCCTGTTATATATCTATATTCACAATGAATATCGACACTAAAATTATAAGAAACAACGAATCTTCATGTGGCTCTCGATGCAAGTCTTCTTCGATCCCAGGTGGGAAAGCAGCAAGCAGCAGCAGATCGAGTTCCATTTGCCAATTTAGCCGTTTCCTGTTTCTCTATTCATAATGAATATTGACAAAATTGCTTTGAGTTTTGGGGTCTTTTCCCATCTTTTTGTTTATGCACACAACTCCGAGGAAAATCACTACTCCAAGATTTGGCAATTCTTGACAAAATCGTTGGAGTAATTGACGTATTTAGACCAAAAAGGGCGAAGATGCTCGAACCCTATATCTAACCATGGTTTTAACTGACCATTGTAGTGAATTACAGCAGCCTTCTTTACACTTTCAATGCTCGTTTTGCTCTGGTACCCCAACCCCAGTAGGTGCCAAGATGGGTCAATGGGTTGAACGTGACCCCTAAATGCAATAAGGGCCGGGGGTAGAGTGCCGAGCCTCCATAATGTCAAATTCGACTTCAAGTTCTGCAAACAGAAAAAAGTCGGAATGTTTTTTACAGTTTATTTTTTTTAAATCTGCAAGATTTTGTTTGGCCGACGAATTCTAAAATACAAACATGAACAGTTTCGTTAAAAGCAAAAACATATCAGGTGTGAATTGTTACTCCAAGCGCACATATTACCCCCACATAAGTATAAGAACAAACTTTATTCACATGTGAATGTGTGATTTAAATCCAATTCTCAGGGATTCCGTTTATCTCATAATTTATAAAAACAATTCACGAGTCTGGGGTTTTTGGGGGCAGCCTCTCTACTTTTAGGGGTAGAGATAAGGTTTGTCTATTTTACCCTATCCAGACCTTACTTCCACGTTGAATATGCTAGTTTGGTTATGTACATGTGCATATACACATACATACATATATAGAGGGAGGTTGAGGGGAAACCCTCAAAAATACGAAAAACTGAAGAACACCCTGGTGGCCTTTCATCTGGACACTTGCAGGTAAATTATGTTGTTTTTTGGTTTCTATGCACGTGTGCATGTTACAAATTACTTGTATGCACAAGTGCATACCGTCCAGATGAAGGGCTACCAGGGTGTTCTTCAGTTTTCCGTTTTTTTGAGGTTTTCCCCTGAACATGACCATACATATATATATATATATATAGCAAGAGAGAGAGAGAGGGAGGTTCAGGGAATCAGGGGAAACCCAAAAAATGAAAAACTAGGAACATCTGCTAGCCGTTCATCTGGACGGTATGCACATGCATACAAGTAACTGAAGTTGTATTTTGGTTTTTATGCACATGTGTATACCAGACACGTTTCTTATAGGTTACTTGTATGCACATGTACATACAATCCTGCTAATGGTTATCAATAACGTTCCTCAGTTTTCAATTTTTTTGCTGTTTTCCCCTATATATATACATGTGTGTGTGTGTGTGTGAGTGTATGATTAAGCCTATCATATATATCCATTGTCAGCTAGATCTTATCAAATATGACAATTTCAACATAGTGGCTTGAACGAAGAAAATGAAATGTTGGAATATAATGTGAATTTACCTCTTTCAGCCATGTGTGATATGTTTCTCTAATATTAGTCTTTCTCCATGCCCGCAAGTCGAAGATATTCATCCCATAAGCCCAAGCACGTTCCTCCGGGTCCAAATTTTTCGCTATCAACGGGTGAGAAAAGTTGAAGTAGGTTCTAAACCGCTTAGACATTACCCACGAGTCTTCACCTTTGCAGGTTTCGACAGCTCCGTTGACTTTTCCACCAAGGTCAAGTTCCCAAAGTGTGGATAAATCACGTTGAATCACGACATCATCATCCAAGAAAACCACTTTATCAAGGTTGGGAAAGAGCTGAGTGGAATGCGCAAAAGATATATATCAGAGATGAACAAAAATGACATGGAAAAAATGTAGAAAAAGATGCTACAAAGAACTTCCACTTCGTATCGAATTTAGTCAACCGGTATACAAAAAAACACAAACAAATATATGAAATGTACCAAGCTATTAATATATATATATATATAGAGAGAGAGAGAGAGAGAGAAAGTCAGGTTCATACGAGAACAGTAACAAAATAAGAGAACAAGAAAACGGTTAATCATATGTGATTATACACTAAAATCACGAGTGTAAAATCACGTGTGATTCACATGTCGACCGCTCACCCTTTTGTTGACCGTTAGTGTAAATCACATGTGATTTGGTTGTTTCCTTATTTTAGTTCTCGTTTGAACCTCCCTATATATATAGGAAGGATCATGCGAACATTTTGCGAGAAGTCTCAATATCATATATGATTACACTTCTTAGAGAGGGAGGGAGGGAGGGAGAGAGAGAGAGAGAGAGGTTAAGGGGAAAACCCCAAAAAAATGAAAAGCTAAGGAACACCCTGGTATGTGCATACAAGTAATTGAAGTTGTTTTTTGGTTTTTATGCACATTTGCATACCATCCGGATGAATGGTTACTAGATGTTCCTTGGTTTTCCATTTTTTTGCAGTTTTCCCCTAAACCTGACCCTGTATAATGACCCTATATACAGGGTTGGGTTCCAGTGAGAAGTTGAGGTTAACGTGAGAACTGAGAAGTGTGAGAAGTGGATATGAACCGTTGATCACTTATAATCAAATTTCCTTCCATGAATTGCGGCTTAAAAAGAAATTGATCAGGTGCATCTCGGTGCATCTCATCCTAATGTGCATCCATTTCTCATCCAACGGTTGACAATGACTTCTCACGCTTCTCATGTTAACCTCAACTTCTCACCGGTACTCAACCCATATATATATAAATATATATATATATAATATATATGTGTGTGTGTGTGCTACCATTATTAGCACAAAGAATCTATGCATATATTTTTAAGTTCCTATCACCATCCCTGAAATCAAAGAGAAGGAAAAGCATGTATACCGTCTAATTCTTATTACCTCTGGCAAATATATACGAAGATGATTCAGCAACGATATGTACTTGGGGCTTCTCGCCTGCAATTTGGAGGCAAATGATCTCGGAGTGGTATCACTAAGAATGGTCCCAACTACATGATTCCCATGGTAGTAATTCCGAACCCCGTTATGATTCTCCACAGCTTCAAGAACCGGAACGTTGTCTCGGGTCAACCAGTCAAACTGATGAACACCTTTCACTTCGACAATGGCTGGGGAACAAGGGTTTAGGGCAAACCACGAGTGCATGCCCGCATAAGTTTTCTTGTCGGTTATCACATGGAATACGATTTTTTCGGGAGCTTGAGACGACTGGACGGCAGAAGTGACGACGACCGAAGCCGCCAGGATATTGTCGGTTGACAATATAAAGTGGGTGTACGAGTTGTCAGAAAGAACCGGAAGAAATTCCGGTGACGGCAACTGCCGCCGTGCGTGAGCATTGGAAGAGTACTCATCGGTCAACCGCAAGGAGAGACAATGTATGCCTTTCGGAACGGAACTTGCTGCAAAATGTTTATTCACTAGTTCTGCGAATTTAGATCCTCTAATCTCCTTTTCAGATCTCTCCATCTGTCAAATTCCGATAACAGAAAAAAAACCTTAGCTCGATAGGGAGCAGATAGAACGTAAATCCATAATGGAAGTCCGGATAGATTAAAACAAGGCTAATTTCAGAAATAAACTTGCTCCCTGGTGGTCACCAGTTTGGGCCCCACCGGGGCGGACTCACTATGGTGCATATGGTGGCACGTGCCACCGTTTTCGTTCCTCCGTTGTAGTGTAAAAAAGTTAGGGCCGTGAAGGTGTCACCGTATTATTTTGTTGGTTGCAACCGTATATTTTTTTGAAACTACAATAATAACACAAATTTCTCTTGGTGGGAGTTGGTTTGCACGGTCTTTTCTCCCCTTCCAGACGTGGGTTCGAATCCCATTTGTATCATTTTTTTTATCATTTAATTTCAAGTTTATTATGTTTCTGGAAAAAAAATTAAGATAAAAGACTCGAACACAGGACCTCAAATACAAAAAAAATAAAAATAACTAACAATGATTTTGTGAAAAATATCCATAAAAGTGAAGATTATACCTACAACAGTTTTTTTTTCTCACCGTCAGAGACCCCACCTTCAGGTGAGGATATATAATGCGTTCGTTTGGTTTTCTTTATTAAAAAAAACATTGAAAATATATGCTAAATCTGTTCTGTTTAGTAGTATTCATTATAGAAAAAGTAAAGTTCACTTTTGGTCCCTACTGTTTGTCAATTACAACGGATATCGTCCGTATACTTCAAAAATTCGGATTTGGTCCCTCACGTCTGTCATTTCACAACGGTTTTAGTGGCTCCTCCCAACGGCCGTTAACTTTTTCCGTTAAGTCCAATTAAATGAGAGGTATTTTAGTCATTTTAAACACTTTTCTGATGACTAAAATACCCCTCATTTAACCGGGTGGTGAATGCTTAAATGGCTAAAGTACCCCTCATTTAATCGGACTTAACAAAAAAAGTTAACGACCGTTAGAAGGAGCGACCAAAACTGTAATGAAATGACAAACATGAGGGACCAAATCCGAGTTTTTAAAGTTAAGGGACGATATCCATTGCAATTGACAAACGTTAGGTACCAAAAGTGAAGTTTACTCTTATAGAATTTACAAAGTAAAGATCATGCGGTATCATGACAAAAATTCCAAAGAAGCAATAGAGAACATAAGCCAAAAATATGGATACCATGATGAGTAGACATACCATTCCTTTCAATATAATAGCGAATTCCTTTGCGTTTAACTTGCTGCTTTTCATCTGTGCAACAAGATGTGTAAAGTTATTGGGGAGCTTTATGCCATCCGGGACTTCTATACAGTTCACTTGATTAAGGTTCTTGTAAAGTTCGCTAACAAGCCTCTGCTTCAGCCATCATAAAAATACGTTTCAAGTTATTAGATAAAACGAGCCTCGAATAAAACTAAAAGACGAAGAGATTATGTGCTCGGATTTTTACCCTTGAATCATCACCCCTCCCAAGAAGCTTTGGTCCCAAACGCCTGCCTAAACAATCTGAAGCATGATTTCAATAATTAATGCGACACTTGTAGAAAAAGATGACATACATATACTCTCTAGCTATCACCAAGAAAAGCAAAGAATCAGAAATATATCAAATGAAGGATAATGAATACTTTTAGAAAAGAAAACTAGAAAAGGGTTTTTAACAAATTCCCGAGTCCCAACACGATATCAACAAAACACGTTGCAAATTTCATCGGACATCTCAAAATGGAGGGGAGAGAACAGGAAGTGGTTTGTATTCTTTACTTGATAGGGTTTATAACGACAAATTTATCCTAGGAGATTTGATTGTGCACCCTATAAATGCGTTACGGGTTGTTTACTTGCAGCTTAATGAGCTCAATGATCGGCTTATTTGCTCAGCCATACATGAGTGTTTCTTTGCGGCTTAATCGTTAAGCCATTAAGCTAAAATATCTATGTGGAATAAGTCAGGACCCTCACTTGTCCTCATTAAGCCACCCCAAACAAATTAATACATGAACTGCACATAAATAATCCAACCCTCTCTCTTTGCCTCCCTCAAACCCATTTGTCTCCTGTCTGTCAGCCAGCCAGATTTATCTCGACAAACAACTTAACCCATACAGAGCTTAATGTAAAAAAAAAGTAAACAGTCCCTAAACCAAATATGTAAAAAACCGAACGAACACAGTGAATCCCACATGGAGGAGGGTCTGGGGAGGTTAAGATGTGGTCAGTTTACATTTACCCTCAAGGAGTAGAAAGATCAAGAAGTCACTGGATTCAAACTACAATATTTCCTCTATCAAATGTCAATAGCTATTCTACCAAGGGTTGGGTTGCGGTGAGAAGTTGAGGTTAACGTGAGAAACGTGAGAAGTGGTTATCAACCGTTGGATGAGAAATGGATGCACGTTAGGATGAGATGCACCAGATCAATTCCCTTCTAAGGTGCAATTCATGGGAGGGCATGAGATTAAATGTGATCAACGGTTCATATCCATTTCTCACACGATCCTTCGCCTTTCTACCAAACCATAATCGAAATCACAATGACACAATCAATCCAAATTTTCATTCGACTCGTCAGATGCAAGAAATCGAGTACATAATCTAATGTTTCTGTATAATTTTAAAAGATCAATGAATAGATTCTAGAATCGAAAGTACAAATGATACTCATTTGGTTGCTAATTAGGCATCTGAATTCTGAAACCCAATACAACGATCATCCCTTTTAACTTGAAATGAATCAAATTCCACTCAAAACTAATCTACCTAACAAACATTGGGATATGCATCATGTCACATGAAATAGAATCAAGATCTAGAAACACCAAAGCGGTCAAGAAGCAACAAAAAAAAGTAATAAGATAACCAAAAAAAACATCAAGATCTACTAGGCGATCCCAGTTTCAGATTGAACACAAGTATATCCATAATATTGATAGCAAAAAGTAGATCGAGAAACGACAGATTCATAGTAAGTAGTATTGTACCAAATGAGGAGCACTTGTTGACACCTTCAAGAGTAACAAGAGCGGTGAGGATGAATACAAATGGCAACAAGAAAGCGAGAATGAGTATCGTATGAAAAAATGTGTGGTACGAAATATGACGAGCTGCGACCTTGATCTTCATCAAGTCAATAAACCCATTGCTGCACGATATCGTTAAACTTTTCATACTAGGTGACAAGTGTAGCTGCATAATGATCCCCTAATTTCTTCGCAAACAGAAAAACCCTAACAAACTCCCTCCGATTGATCCTCTCTAATGCATATAATGATTTCCCCCAAAAGTGTCTCATCGTAATCAGATCCTTCCAGATTACACGAGCGAGATTGACACTCTTTCCGCTTTATAATCCAATGATTCAATATGTTTCTGCAACACCAATGCATTGGATTGATTTCATACAACAAAAATCGTGGAACTAGGGTTTATAAAATCAAGTTTACAAGTGTATATATAATTCTGTAATTAGCACAGCAGATCACTCTAATGATTTGATTGAATTTCTCTCCCATGATCAGAAAGTGGGAATGGGGGAGGGAGAGAGAGACCACGTATCCTATCGAACGGTCCGATCTAGTATTTATTTTTCTATTTTTAAATTAACTAGTGTTTGACGTCGTTGCACGATGATCAAATTTTATGTTAACAAAACGACAAAAAATTGTTTTTATTATTTTTATAGATATGGAATATGCTACAAATACGTATACACCAATTTATTTTAAATAAAGATTGACTTTAAATATATTCATTTAATATAATTATGAAACATGTTGAATGTGTGATGAAAATTATATCGTAGTGGAAGGTATTGGATAACCAAGACTCAAAAACTACAATACATAAAAATTAATTAAAAACATGTAGATTTAGAATAAATCTTCTATATTAATTTAAATAGAAACAACATCTATATAAATTGTATCAACAATTATCGAATAAAATTACATTATCAAATATATATATTATCATTAATTAAAGTATGTAGTTTAAATAAACGTTATGTGAAAAACAAATAGTATGATTATTTTAAAATTGTAATCATCTTTTAAAAAACGACACGACAACACGTGATTAAATGTAATAAAGTGTTTATATTTATCAATATTATTATTTTTTATAAGAAAAGACGTAGAAGTCTGTAGATTCTAAAAAATGTTTTTATCAAGAATCAACTTTTTTTCGTTTAGTCATTGATTTTTCGTTCAATGTTTTCTTCTCCTTTATCATCAAACCCTTATTTTTTGGCACTTGGAGTCAAAACTTGTATTGATGCATGAGTCACATGAACACGATTACATAGCATTGTCAATCAGTTTTTCAGTTTTCTTGTTTAAATGTGATTCATCAACTTCAATTTCTAAATTGATTGTCTCGAATGCATTGTTAACAGTGGTATCAATCTCATTGAATTGTAGCAAATGTTGATGTTGAAACTTATAAGTTGTATGAAGCAAAAAACTAAAATCACAAAATGAAATCGATCTAATTTTGAATATAACTCAAGATAATTGGAGGTCAAGAAAACAAATTTGAAGAATATTAGTCGGTTTACATTTTAGTAGAACATTGACTTTTTCAAACGAACACTCAAAACATATTAGTATATATCAAATCAAAAATCGAATATAAAAATGAAAATTTGTTGTCATTTGCGAGTAATAATGTAATATCAAAATAACTAATATTCTATGTTCTTTTAGCATTATGGGATAATTCTAGGGGAAAAGGGCATGTAAATGAGAATTAAGGTAGCAATAACTCAAGAAATTACAAAATAGAGAAAATCAAGAATACATTGAAATTGAAAGAGTACTCGAATGAAAGACTTACATGTAATAATATGTGCGCCATGATGATAAAGCTTTGATGTTCTTCGACATATTTAGATAGTTTGTTTCCATTGTCATTTACTACAAAAAAGACAATATCAAAAACATATAAAGTCAATACAATAGCAAACAACTCAACAATAAACAAATATCGATAACAAAGATTAATCTCTTAGCAATACAAATCTAGTGAGAGAAAATGTGTTAGAAGGAGAGAGTGAGATGTACTTTGTTATATGACAAAAGGTTAAAAAACCAATAACAGAGCAAAAAAAACATTTGTGTTTAAATATAGAAAATGAATGATTAATTAAAATAAAGAAAGAAAAATAAATGGTTGGTAACATAAATAAAGGAAAATGAATGGTTGGTAACATAAAGAAAGAAAAATAAAAAGTTAATTTACATAAATTGCAATAAATTGAATGATTAGTTAAAATAAATAATGGAAAACAATATTTAATAACATAAAAAAGAGAAACAAATGGTTAATAACATAAATTGCAATGGATATGTAAAATTACTATTAAAGACCCTCATTTATAAATGAAATGTTCATTCACTTAACGCTATATTTTATTTTGATATAACTCACAAATTGAAATAAAATAACAGCTACGGCTTCATGCTCTCTCACGATGTCATATCATCTTTTGATTATTCTCCTTTATATAGATATATAGATAGATTAAAATCCTATACGTTTAATTAAAAGATGATAAATTCATTTAATAAAATATTTGATTAAATTAAAAAATGTAAGGTAAATATAAATTATATTTGTTGATGTTTTTATGTAGTTCAAATATAAATAATCTATAAAAGTGAAAATGTAAGGTAAATATAACTTATATTTGTTGATGTTTTTATGTAATGCAAATAAAAATAATTATAAAATAATCAAGAAAAATATATATTAATTAAAAGTTGTAAGGTAAATAAAGGTTATATTTGTCTTTGTGTATAATAGAAATAAGTATAGAATAATAAAGAAAATTAGATATTAAATGAAAAGTTAAAGTCATTTAATGAGAGCTAGTTTTTTATTTAAAAAATTCAAAATTAGGAGAAAATAGATAAAAGTGAATGGTGGGTTCTCATTAGGCCACCTAAGCAACTTCTCATCTTGCTTTTATATATACTAGTATATGCATCGCGCGTTGCGCGATAACAACTTTTTTTTGGTTAAGAAGTATGTTAAAGTATAATATAAGTTTCGTAATTTGTTAATTAACCAATAAAATACAATATAAATAAAATAAGAAATGTGTTGAAAATGTTTTAGATATGATTGATTTTTACTAATTAGATTTTTAATTTTATAAAGTTTATTGGGTTTTTATGGTTAAAATTACAAACATCTCTTATTCGTGGATATTTTTCAAAATATTTTTCATTCATAATACTGATTTGTCTTAAGAACAAACTGTATTTTATACATTCTTTTATTTTTAATTAAACAAAATAATGTTTCGATGAGAGATTTTTCTAGGATAAAAGAACATACTCTCTAAGATTATTTTATTTAATACAAAAAAAGAAACAACTACAAAAGAAAAATAGGCATCCTCAAGCGAGATACATGTCTTTCGAAAACATAGTTTAAAAAAAACAACCCTTTAAAGATACACCGGTTAACAATTTTCGAATTTAATCATCATGTAAAATCGTAAATTTCTATTAGTGGACCTCTATATCACCGATTGAGCCCAACAATTAGAAAACTTGAGAATGTGTTAACCCAAATTGTTTATCGACCCCTTGTGCCCACTATGACTATTTTTGACATTTTTTTAGAAGAAACACATTTGACATTAAAATTCTTAGCCCACTCCCAAACAAACTTTATCTTTATACATTCTTTTAATTTTATTAAACAAAATAATGTTTCGATGAGAGATTTTTCTAGGATAAAAGAACATACTCTCTAAGATTATTTTAGTTAATACAAAAAAAGAACAACTACAAATGAAAAATAGGCATTCTCTAGCGAGATACATGTCTTTCGAAAACATAGTTTTAATAAAACAACCCTTTAAAAATACACCGGTTAATAGTTTTTAAATTTAATCGTCATGTAAAATCGTAAATTTCTATTAGTCGACCTCTATATCACCAATTGAGCCCAACGGTTATAAAATTTAAGAATGTATTAACCCAAATTTATATTAGTCGACCTCTATACATTTGCAGTTTTTGGATGTTGGAGAGATTTTGAGGCACTATATCACAGTTGGCGTCAATACTCGATCATCAACGTCTTTAATATGCAAAAAAATTTGTTATTAATCATAACAAACAAACAAAAAATATCCAACTCATTAGTGGTCAAAAATAACAAATATCGATTTATGATGCAACTCAAGACACAAAATCAATAAGAAAAACTTTTCAAAGTTCATAAAATGGAACAAAACCCAGTTCATGATTCATCGTAAGAATAAACTTTCTTTTATAATTTATCAAACAAAAAACCTAACTCGTGAAATCTAAAAACATTATACGATCTAGAATCGACAATATCTTTGTTCTTATAAATATTGTTGAAGTTGAGCAGTTAGCGATAATTGAAGTTCACAGTTCTTATAACATATATGTATATAATACAAACACACGTATATATTTTGTAGAGCACTAAACAACTTTTTAAATAAACCAAAGTTACAATGTTGTAGGAAATGAATGTACTTCAAATCTTCGACTATAGAAACAAAATTCAGAAACAAACTCTTAGTACAAACTAGTGTTCGACATCGTGCGTTGCGCGATGATCAAATTTTATGTTAGCAAAACTATAAAAATTGTTTTTTATTGTTTTCATAGATATGGAATATGTTGCAAATGCATATACAGTAATTTATTTTAGATAAAAATTGACTTTTAGCATATTCAAATAACAGAATTATGAAATATGTTGGATGTGTAATGAAAAATTATTAGTTATAACTGTAACTTAAATATTTATATATAACATCAAAGAACGTCGTTAAACTAAATCAATATAAAAAATAGCATAAATTGAAAAATAACGTAGTGAAAGATATCGGATAACCAAGACTCAACACTATAATAAATAAAAATTAAAAATATTTAGATTTATATTTAGAATAAATATTCTATATTTCTTTAAATATTTTAAAGAAGCAAAATATATACAAATTGTATCAACAATTATGAATAAAATCACATCAAATATTTATGTTCTCATTAAAATACGTAATTTAAATAATCTTTATATAAAAGACCAATAATATGATTATTTTAAAAAATTTAATCATCTTTAAAAAACGACAACAGGTGATTAAATGTAATAAAATGTTTATATTTATCAATATTATTAGTTTTTTTAAGAAAGACGTAGAAGTCTTTAAATTCTAAGGAATGTTTTAATCAAGAATCCATTGCTTTTAGTCATTGACTTTTCTTCCAATATTTTCTCTTCCTTTATCATCAATTTCTTAATTTTTTGGTAATTTGGGTCAAAGTTTGTATTGACGCATGAGTCACATGAACACGATTACATAGCATTGTAGGTTTTCACTTTTCTTGTTTAAATGTGACTCATCAGCTTCATTTTTTAAATTGATTGTCTCGGATACATTGTTACCAGTAGTATCAATCTCATTAAGTTTTAGCAAAATTTTGATGTTAAAACTTATAAGGTGTATGTAGCAAAAAGTAAGTTCACAAAATGAAATCGATCTAATTTTGAACATCATTCAAGATAATTGAAGGTTAAGAAAACAAACTTGAAGAATATTAGCGGGTTTACATTTTAGTAGAACATTGATTTTTCAAATGAACACTCAAAACATATTGGTATATACTAGCAGAGTGCCCGTGCAATGCACGGGGAGCAATTTATCGTAAACAAAAAATGAAAAGTCTTTGAACATGTAGTTTAGTTGACAAAGAGGTTGGGCGACTTTGCTTAAATACACAACAAATCCAAGTTTGAATCATGCATGAGATCACTTTTAATCCATTTGCTAGCATCGATCACTAAGAAACAAACGACCAGCCCAAACAAAGGACCAACAACAACAAAAAAAGGGACCAGCATTGAGGAATGCCATCAAAAGAACCTTTTAAAAATCTATGCCTTGAATCTGAAAAAAGCAGCCTCCCACCATCAATCAAACTCAGCGGGGATGTAAAAGTTCTAACAAGATACATTTAAGTTTTAAACATCAAATTTTGTAAAATAGGAAAAAGGCTAAAAAAACTAACAAACTATTTGATTTTGAATGTTTAAATTCTTAAACTATTTTTTGATTGAATTTTCAAAAACTTGTTAGATAGATTCTTATAACCTGAAAACAGGTTAATCGATACAAATTTAGAAAAAAGTCTAAAAAAACATACAAACTATCTGATTTTGATTCGTTAAATTTTATTAACAAATAAATTTCTACTCTTTTTTTACCAAAAATTGATACAAGATCCCTTTTTTCACCCAAAGATTCTGCGACTGTTGTTGATTTAATAGAACAGAAATAAGTTATTACATTTTACATCATGTTTAAATAACATTTATACTTTTTGGAAGAATCATCCACGCATTTTTTTGGATTATGTATAAGAGCATCTGCTAAATTTTTTCTAAAATAGAGAATGAAAAATCAAAATTGCTAAAATCATTTGCTTTCGACTCCAACAACTTTTCTATTTTAGAGAATCAATCATTACCTTATATTATTAAAATATTTATAAATATGGAAATGACATAAAGACAACTCCAAAGTATTAAAATAATATTTCTCTCTCCTATTTAGAGAAATATAGAGACTTCTCTATATTTAGAGATTTTTTGAAGATTCTCTATTTTAGCAAACCATATAGCAAAGCTGTTGGAGATGAATAGCAAACCAAAACCCATTTTTTGCTATTTTAGCAATGCTGTTGGAGATGCTCTAACAATTTAAATGAATTAAATCAGGAACTAAGAAACGTTAAAAAGAATTGCTCATAATTAAAAGAAATAAAGGATTGAGAAAAATCACTTACGATTATAATAGAAAAACATACATTTCATAGTTAGCCTTGAAAATAAAATAATAATGCAATTGAACTTTAAATTTGAGATACGATCATACCAATGAAGAAAAAAGGTTTTGTATATATATATTGAACTGCAAGGTACCAATTTTATTACCACCCACGAGAAAACCAACCAAATTACAAAGAGTAGCACACCAAATACAGTCACAACAGAAAGAAACGAAATAACAACCAAAGGAACCTTAAACAAAAGAGGGCAGTCTAGTGGAGTTTGCGGGGCAAACCGCCGCAACAAATACTCCGACCACCGTTCACTGCCACGGCTGTGTCACCGTCAGCGAAACCGATCGAAACTGTCACAAGAAACCTAGCGAAACTTCTAAACCTGAGTTCTTGTGCTGAACTCTGACTGCTTAACCGATACAGACAGCTTAATCAAGCCAGACTGCTGGATCGGGGCAACCGTGCACGACACAGTGCCTTCTGTTGATCTCCTTCCTTCTGTGAACTGCTACAACCCCGGGTTCGATAACCAAGTCGCCCAATCAATTCCCGATCCACGATCTATCCTTGTAATCCACTCGAATGCCTTCAATTGAAATTCGAAAATACGAGAAAAACAAAAGAGGATACTAAAAATTCAACTAACTTAAAATAAATTAAGGGGCCGTTTACAAAATGCTTACCCGGGTAAATGCTTACCAAGTCACATTAGCTTACCGAATGAATATGGCAAGGACTAAGAATCTTACCCGGTAAGAGCGGAGGCAAGGACCGATAGTGGAACAAATCAAGATGTTTATCAAAATTGCTTTCTTTCTTTCCTGTTGATCTAAAAATATCAAAACTGCTTAATAAACGATATGGGGTCGTATATATGCAAAAGTTGAGTAACCACACAAAGCGACGGGGAGTAAAATTTTCTCGTAAACCATGAACTATAAATGATGCAATTGTTTAATAAAAATAACATCAAAATTAAATTACAATTTTGTGTATCAATTAATGAAAAACCTAGCATCTAATATAAAGAAAATTACCTTCGAAATTAAGGGGTTTTTTTGTAACAAGCCTCCATACTTTTCTTGATTACAACTTCCTGAAGAATGAATTAAACCAGAATCTATGAGATGTTTAGAAGATCACAGGGCTTAATTGATATTCATATGATGTTCGAACATATTATATTTTACGAGCATATATCAGTTTAAATGTGAAGTCAAAAACTACAACATTTGAGTGTATATATACATTACTGCTCCTTTGAGGGCGTTGGTTGCCATTAACGGTTACTTCTTTGAGCATTTAGTGTTTATTAAGCTTTCCCAAAACCTATGAAGAACACAAGCATTTAGTATCGTTACTCCACCACCAGATGATAAATATAGAGATAAATATTCATTACAAAACTTCACAGTGACCATATATCCGGTTTACATACAAATTGCATAGAAGCAAACATGCACCCTACATAACTTAAAGTAGAGCAACATATAGTTTAGTATCTTCATGAAGAATCTCACTGAAACGTAAATCCATTTGAAAATTCATTGGTGTGTGATATTTTGTGTTTGGCTTTGTCATATGAAATTCAGGCAAGACAATATTGCATACCTCACAAATGAACCTGGTTGACAACTTCCATAGGCCAACAAACTGGTCAGTTGCACAATATTGTTTCTCTTGAACCACAAAGTGGTCATCCAGCATATTTTTATTAGCAGATCTAGAAACAAAAACAAAATCAAAAATTCTGGTCTCCGCCAAGAATCGTACCTGCTTAGTGTATCAACAAGAAATATTTGGTATAGACCAGATTTAACTATAACCATAAAACCCAACAAAAATACGCATTTTTATAGTAATAGCCAATTCACGAAAAACTTCACTAAACCCACCCTTCCTTGTTTAAGGCCTCTCCACAGTCTCGTGTAGCATTGAGGTTCCTTGGAAAACCATCAGCTGAGAATTCCTCCTATACTGCTTCAACTGCAACATAACATCTCATCTTTAATACTAACAATAAAACTTGCAAACCAAATTCAATATTCTTAATTTTGACCAGAAAAGTAAAATATGATCGAAAATTACCAAACAAGATAGATGGAAACAAACTGAGCCATGTAAATATAATTTTCAAATTTTCATTTCTTTTTTATCGATCCTATTTTGGTGTAAAATATAATACCCATGCTTATAATTCTATTTTAGTTTGTCCAAAAATAATTGTTCACTTTCGATTATGAGATAGGAAAATTCATTATTCCCTCTATTAAAACTGTCTTTTGGTTAATCAAAATAGAGTAATAGCTACACATTTAAACTCTCATTTTTCAATATGGATATTTATTTAGGGTCAAAGCCTCAGAGGGGTAAGCATTAAAGAAAAACAATGAAAAGTGCACACCTCTAAATCTGGCATCTTCTCAAAACCAAACTTCTTAGTCCCTATGGATTCAGCTTCATCAACGGCAGGAAGCCCAAGAATTTTCACATTCAGAGAAGCCGGTAGTTCTTCGATGCAAGAAACGGAGCTTGGAAATAACCCTATAAAACATTTCACATAAATAAGAACAGAGTAAAAAAACCCCATAAAAGCACAAAGAAGCAAGAAAAGCACATTTGATACCAATGGACAAAAAAAATTCCATAGATTTTTTGACAAATTCAACAAACTTCATATCAACATTGACATTAAGAACAATGATTCTTAACTTTTTGTTACAAACAAACCATTATTTTAAGAAAATGCCAACACTTTGCAAACAAGAGTGATTTTGGACAAAAACCTCAAGCCCTATGGATCAGGGCTTGAAAAAATCAGCTATTATCAAAATCGAAACCCAACCAATCGAAAAATCAAAATTTCAGAAGCAAACATCTGAAGAAACCCAAAATCGAAGCTTACTAATCAGGAAATCGAGACTACAACAAGATAAAAATGATGAAAACAGAGATAAACAACATCTACCCGTGAATAAACCGTGAAGAAATCTTACCTGAGAAGAAATCTTGAAGACGCCGGCGATACGAATTGGGAGGATGAATCGTCATGTTTGAATCGTCGCTGAGGTTATTGGAGGTTGTACTCATCCTGTCTTGGAGAAGAAGAGGCGTGCCTGTCTTGGAAGATTACCCAGGCGTGCCTCTATCTTGGGAATAACAATAATCTGATAATCTGATTGGAGGGATGGAAGCATGGTCTCAAAAGCAAACTGACATTTCCGGGTTTTGATGGTTGGTGTATTGAAGAGTTGTATCTAATGCATTCAAATTTGTAATTAAGAGTTTTTTCAAATTTATGCTTTAAAGTGTGGTACATTGTGCTTTAATAGTTGTTTTTAAGAGTTGGGTGGCTAAATGCTTTATAATATAGTATAGATTAAATCAAGAAGCGAATATACAAATGAAGATTTATTGTCGTTGGCGAGTAATAATGTAATATCGCCTACATGTTCTTTTAGCATTGTTGGTTACATTCCTGAAAAAAATATATAGAAATGAGAATTAAGGTCGCCATAAATTACGAAATTACAAAATAGACAAAATCAAATAATACATTGAAATTGAAGGAGTACTTGAATGAAAGACTTACATGAAATAATAACGTGTGTGCCTTGATGATAAAGCTTTGATGTTCTTCGATATGTTTTGATAACACGTTTCCCTTGTCACTTACTACTAAAAAGACAACATGAGAAAACATACAAAGTCAATATAATAGCAAGTAACTCAACAATAAACAAATATTGACAACAAAGATTAATCTCTTAGCAATACAAATCTAGTGAGAGAAAATGTGTTAGAGGGAGAGATTGAGAGGTAGTTTGTTGTATGACAAAAAGGTTAAAAGAACCAATAAGATAACCAACAAAAACCAAATAAACACTCATGCTTAAATAAATGAAATGAATGATTAACTATAATAAAGAAATGAAAATGAATGGTCAGTAACATAAAGAAAGGAAACTAAAAGAGTTAATTTACATAAATTGCATTAAATTGAATGATTAATTAAAATAAATAATGGAAAACAATATTTAATAACATAAAAAGAGGAAAACAAATGGTTAATAACATAAATTACAATGAATATGTAAGATTAATGAAAAAGTCTTTAATATTTTCCTTATTTTAAAAAAATCAAAAAATTGATAAGAAAAGGAGAAGACATTATAAGTATTAGAATGTGCCACATCATTTTTTTAGGATACTCTTTTATAGATATAAACATTGTCAAGATGTCACTTCCACTTATGTAAATTTGTCTATATATTGGTAACCTATATATTTTTACAAATTTATTATGTAAATTAGCATGTATATTTGTATAATAAAATTTTACATGAAACTTGTAAAAAACAAATGAAATGTTCATTCATTTAATACTATATTTTATTTTGAAATAACTCAAAAATTAGAAAATAAATAATAACTAATGTATCAAGTTCTCTCAACATACCATATCATCTATTGATGACTCTCCTTTATATAGATAATATAACTTATAATCCTATAAATTTAATTAAAAGATGGTTTATTCAATTAATAAAATGTTTGATTAAATTAAAAGATGTAAGGTAAATATAAACTATATTTGTCGATGTCTTTATAATAGGGGTGAGCAAACGGGCGGTTCGGGCCGTTTTTTGGCCAACCCGATCGGGTTCGGGTGGGAGAATCGGACCCCGAAACCCGCCCAAAATGTATTTCGGGTTTCGGGTTGCGGGTTGAATCGGGTTACGGGTTGGGCGGTTCAGGTTGGGCGGGTTGGGCCAGATCCCAGGCCCATTTTTCAGATGTACTTTCAGCCCATTTTTCACTTTTCATTTTTCAATCCAATTTTAAACACACAAAATAAAATCATATAAAGTAAACTACATACTAACTATTAAGTATTAACTAAACTAATTAACTACAATACTACATACCAATGTAGAAGATACAAATCAGTAGTATTATGTCATACAATCCAGTGATCCACAGTTGCTTTAATCCAGTGATCCACAGTTGCTTTAATCCACACACATTGACACAAGTTGCTAAAATTTATTAATCCACACACATTCACACACATTCACAGTTTCACACAAGTTGCTAATTGCTAATTGCTAAAATTGCTAAATTAATCCAATAATCCATCATGCTAAATTGCTAATTAATCCAATAATCCATCATGCTAAATTGCTAATTGCTAAAATTGATTAATCCACAGTTCGACACATAGATAAGATACGATACCTAAAATTGCTAATTGCTAAAATTGATAAATTAATCCAATATTATGATTTACTACTACATCATAGATAAGATAGTAAGATACGATACCTGAGTTCGAGATAGGGGTGATCAAATCAGCAAACGACTTCCGATCTTCCATAATCCAGTGATCCACACTCCACAGAGCCGAGAATCGAGATGGCCAGATGGGTGATTCCGTGATTGGGTTCGCGACTTCGCGTCTTCGACTTCGAGAATCGAGATGAGTTATGAGAGTGAGAGATCAGAGATAGATGAGAGATCAGAGATGAGAGACGAGAGAAATCGAGAATAGAGATCAGAGATGAGACATGAGAGTCGAGATTCGAGAAGACGAGAAGTCGAGAACCGGACCCTAATTCATTTCAGTATTTGGGATTTTGGGTTTGGGCCTTTGGGTATATGAAATTGAAATTCAGTAATTATTTGGGGCCAAAGCCCAAAGGTAATATAAATCGGGTTTCGGGTGGGTTCGGCCTGGACATTTAGCCACCCGCCCCGATCCGCTACACCCGACAGAAAATTTCGGGTTCGGGCCGAGCGGTCTAACGGGTGATCGGGTTTGTCCTTTTCGGTTTTTTCGGGTCTCGGGTCGGGCGGGTAGTTCGGGTTGGGCGGGTTTTGCTCACCCCTACTTTATATTGTGCAGATAAAAATAGTTATAAAATAATAAAGAAAATTAGATGTTAAATTAAAGAAATGTAAGATAAGTAAAAATATATTTGTTGATGTCTTTATGTTGTGCAAGTAAAATAATTATAAAATAATAAAGAAAATTATATATTAAATGAAGAGTTAAAGTCATTTAATGAGAAGCTAGTTTTAAAAAAAAATCAAAATTATAAGAAAATAGAAAAATGTGAATGTAAGCTTCTCATTATGCCACCTAAGCAACTTTACATTTTACTTTTAGATATATATATATATATATATATATATATATATATATATATATATATAGATAGATATAGATAAGAGTAAACTACAAATTTGGTCCCTATGGTTTGTAACAATTTTTGTTCGTTTTGAAATTACAAAATGGTCATCATGATCTGTAAAAACGTTTGAACTTAGTTTCTCCTTTTAATGACCGTTAAAAATCCTGTTATATAAAGGATATTTTCATCTTTTTATCAAAAGAGATTCGTTATTTACCTAGTAAAAAACAATGTTTTTAAAAAAACGCGTCTTGGCGTCGAGGTGTGGCCATGCCGCCATGTTTTACCTCTTGGTGTAGAGATAAGGCGTGGAACTCGTTATGGTGGGTCATGGCACGCCATAGCCCGCCATGGCGCGTTATGACATGGCACGTCGTGGCGCATTATGCATTACAAATTTGTATACTTTCGATTTTTTGAATCGATGTACTTTGAAATTCGATTCGAATTTTCTCATTAGTATCGATTAGAATTTAGAATTTTTTTTGTTTATCGTTTTAAGTTAATTTAAATAGTTAATAACTTAATCATTATTGTTCAATACACAAACATAAACACACACACATATATACATATACGTTATATACATATTTGTCGCCTTAAGCCACGCCTTGGAGAACGTCGCGGTCTCGCCGTACTCGTAAGGCTTGAGGTTTTACCTCGCCGTCACGCCACGTTTCACACCATTTAGAGCCTTGGTAAAAAAACCACGGGGACCAAATTATATAATCGATACTGATTGGTTAAAAGACAAGAAATTTGATAAATGACGAAAACTTCCCTTATTTAACGAATTTTTTAATGGTCTTAAAGGGAGAGAGCATCTCTGAAAGGTTTTTGCGAATCACAATGATCATCTTGTAATTTTGAAAAGTACCGGAATGAAAGTGTTATTTTTGACAAACCACATGGATCAAATTTGTAGTTTACTCATTAAATATTTTTTTAAATATTTATATATTTTTTAGGGAAATTAATTAAAATGCCCATTTTCATACCCTCTCTCACGAAAATCTCCACTTTCACGAAAATACTAATTTTCTTCATGAAAGTGTCCGTGATCACGAACCCGCATAAGTTTCCCATGAAATTGATTTTTGTCTGTGAAATCACATTTATGTCCGTGAACATAATTGATCACATTTAATTATATTTTAATGTGATTTCACGGATGTTAATGTGATTTCACCTTTAATATTTATCACCTTTAACATTTATGTCCATGAACATAAATGATCACCGATCAATTAAAAAATCAATAAGTTTTTCTCCAAAATGATTTTTGTACGTGAAATCACCTTTATGTCCGTGAACATTAAGGTATTCATACCTTAATCTTGCCAACAACACATTTATGTCTGTGAAATCAAATGGGTAATTAAATGTGTAATGTCCGTGAAATCAATTTCCTGTGACACTTATGCAGGAGTCCGTGATCAATGACATTTTCACGAAGAAAATGGGTATTTTCGTTAAAGTGGGAAGAGAATGGGTATTTTCGTGAGAGGGTTTGAAAATGAGCATTTTAATTAATTACCCTATTATTTAAGAGTGAATTACATTTTTGGTCCTTCGTCATTGGTTATTTTTTGGTTTTCGTCGATTCAATTTGTAAAATACACCATTGATCCATTTTTCGTGTTTTAAAGCCCAAACTAGTCACCTGATGGGCACATGATATACTTAACGAACCCTTGACTAATGTCGTTAAGTAAACAGACCATTTTGAACTATAAAACATAAAGTTTAGACTACCATTGTACTTTATAAACTAAAATGACAAAAACCAAAAAAACAACTGTATACAAGGAACCAAAAATATACACAGTCCTTTTTTAAGTAGTGGAAGTAGTGAATTCAAATTGTTTAAAATAAAATTTGATATGAATATTGATAATAGGTCGATTTCTTGGATGACAGACCATAGCCGACCAAAATTGAACCGAACTGATTCATCATCCAACCATCCATCCAATTCTCATCCAACAACCCATTCAATTATCATCCAACCACTCGTCACCACCAATCCAATTACCATTCAATATATTATAATTCAAAGTTTCAAAAATAAAAAAGTTTTTATTTTAAAATATTTTAATTCAAAAACATTTGTAAAAAATAAAAACTAATTTTTTGAAAACAAACTTAAAAGCATTGGATGGATTCGATCCGATCATTCATTGGATGTCGGATGAATCCAATCCGATTAGTACTGGATGGGTCAAATCCGGTCCAATGGATATCCTGTAAGAAAATCCAATCATCCATTGGATTGGAAAAATCCAACATCCAATGGATGATTGGATCGGTTCGGTTCTTTCACATCCATTTGTTGTCACCCGATTAACAACCATAGGTTCTGGGTCAGTTTCGGGATAGTATGTACAAGTTTCTGTTTTTTGGAACCGAGAATCGAAGAATAGAATCCTCAAATTGTAGAAAATTGAGAACCGATAACCAAACCGATTACATACATACAATTCGATTTGGATTCGATACTAGTTTAAGTCGACTATTTTGGTCCTTAAGTCTCGTTTTTATTTAACTCCTCCATTTTATAACATTTTCAAAATGCAAAATAAAATAAACACCAAATAGCACAAAAGGAATATTTCGAAAAAGTGGCACATGGTTTGTACAGTGGAGAGTAAACCTTTTTTATGTTTCTTTTGGAGGTTTTTACAGCTAAAAATATCCCTTGAGTTTATTAAATTGTTAATTATGATATTTGACTAGATATTATGTTCTGAATTTTTTGAATTAAAATACTTATATTTATTTGTTGTTAGCTGTCTGATTTCAATTATAATATTAAAGTTTGTTTTAGGGAAATTAATTAAAATACTCAAAGTTTGATCAACTGTTATCGAAATATCCAAAAAAAATTCATTTTGCAAAAATACCCAAAATACCCGCGATGGATCTCGCGATCGCGGGTTAGGGCTGACGTGGCACGTACTTTGGGTACAAATGCCCCGCGAAGCTCCTCAACTTTGGCCGCGGTGCACTTTTGGTCCCTGCCCGCGATCGCAGCCCGCGATGGACCAAAATTTTCACTTTTGGTCCCTGAAAATTTACACTTTTGGTCCCTGAAAATTTACACTTTCAGCCCCTGTACTTAGACGAATCTTGCATGCTTTTACTGTTTTTTTCCACAATTATTGTACTTTGAAGACCGATTTGTGGTTGAAATTCATTTGCATGTTTGAGATTTCATCCATAAATATCAGTAGTATGCAATTCACAATTCACACTTCCTCTTGCTTTCTTTCTTGATTTCTCTCTTGCTTTCTTTCTTTGAATTGATTTCTCTCTTCTCTCATTTCATCCACAAATGGCACCGTCATCAAACCCTAAGTCTACTCCTGAAAAAATGTCACCTCAAATCGAGGTCGCCATAGCAAAAAAGGAAAAGGAGATAGATGAACTAACAGAAGAGTGGAAAAAAAATTATGGACAGGAAGGCAGTCCATTTGAGAAAGATCGAAGAGGAAGACAGGGAGATCAAAAGGATGAAAGGGGATATAAAAGCTCGGGAGGCTCGTGTTCGTCGAGAACAAGAAGCAATTCACCATATTCTGCAAGACTTCGCAATTATTCAAGCGAAGGTAAACGAGAAACAAGCTTGGATTGATGAAACTAAATCAATTTTTAAGTAGGTGGTGGTTATATTTTTTTTTGTTTTGTATTTTTTTTACTGTGTTGTTATTTGTATTTTTTTTACTGTGTTGTTGTTTTGTATTTTTTGTTGTTGTTAATTTCTCTGAAAAGTAGTTTTTAAGCCGCTGAACCACGGTTAGGTTGGATACATCATGCAAGGTCAAGTCAGAGGTTACCTCATTCGTGGGCCTACTTCTCTTGTAGAATATATGACAACCCTCAACTCATTTGCTAAAGTGTGTGCTGGTTGTGGTACACAATGGCCATACGTGGTTGCAAAAGCAGAAGCCGTTGAAGAAGGGTCAGAAAGATTGAAGATGAAGAGCTTGTTGGATGGAATACAAACTAGCTGTGTTATCAATGTTCATTTAGAAGCATATGTATGTGTGTGTATATATATACTATGAAATGGGGTTTTGACAAGTTGGTATCACTGGACTCATTTAAGAATTGTGAAAATGGGTATTTGACGAATGATGATTCATGTGTGTTTGGAGCTGAAGTGTTTTAAACACACATGAATCATCATTCGCCAAATACCCATTTTCACAATTCTTAAATGAGTCCAGTGATACCAACTTGTCAAAACCCCATTTATAAACAATTCTACCTTCTCCTATTGCCATTCACGATATCTATAAACACATTCAAATAATAATAATTTAAAACGATTTAATGAATTAGTTAATATATGATTATTATGTTAATGCGATAGGAGTGTAAAACAAAATTGAAAAAAAAAGAGATGTACCATAAATTAAATAATTAACTATAAGGTTATGAAGCATATGTATGTGTGTAAATATATCATTTACAAATCAGTGTTTAGATCAACAGTATCAAGCTGTGACGGGCCCGGGGTGTGACTGACAGAATGTCTCCTTGGCACGGTTGAAGGGGCGGGATTTGGACACTCTCCACGAGTGTGTCCTACGCATTGGCACCGAGTACATCTTCGTTGTATCGAACTTTCACCACGTGATGGACGTCGGTCGTTCTTTCTCGGTCTCCCGGCCCTGTTCTTATCCATTAAAGGTGGATAGCATGGTGGAAGCGGGTCGGGTGGATACACCCATGCTACAGGGGGTCCAGCTGGGTTTATTACCTCCACGTATGTTTTCCGGTAATATTCGGACGTGAAGAAAGGTACAGCCAAGTCGCTGCAATCTGTACGACCCATATATGTTGCTGCAGCGATGGCATGGCCGCACGGTAACCCAGATTTATCCCATTCGCGACACGAACAAAGGTGGTCTTCCATATTCACAATCGCGTTAATATAGTCATCATGCACCTCTTACTTCCAATACCCGATTGCTCTTACCGGCCATGTCGCCGCACGACGCGCCCTGTACTGAACGATATTCTCCGCCGTTGGTGTGAGTGCATTTTGTATCTTAGCTCCTTTTAGGCGTCGAATTTGGTACCACTCTTGTTGAAAGGCCCGAAAGTAGTCCATAAGATTAACAATCGGACATCTACGCGCAAAACGGGAGAGTGCATTCACAGACTCTGCACTATTCGAGGTCAGAATGTCATACCGTTGTCCAGGAAAATGGGCCACGGACCACCTCTCCGGTCCAGCATCGTCAAAGACTTTGGCTGCTTTCTTGACACTGTATCGTAGCATATTCATGTACTTGTTAAACTCCCGATCCGTATATGCTCTGCATGCCGCCCAATAGACATCCTTGTAGGTGGTAATACGTTTGTCCTTGGATTTGGCGTTCATCTCCAAATGTCGACAGCATATGGCGTGAGGGGCGTTTGGGTACATGGCAGAGATTGCGGCGCTTATGGAAGGAGCCCTGTCAGACATAAACACCAACCCTTGCGGGTCTTCGATAGCTTGTCTCAACATGGACAGAAACCAAGTCCACTCGTCCCCGGTTTCGGACTTGCCTACGCCGAAAGCTACTGGAACGATGGAGTTATCCCCGTCCATGGCAACCGCCAGGAACATCATACCCAAGTAACGGCCCTTTAAATGGGCTGCGTCTATTATCAGGACACGACGTAGATTTTCCAGAAATGTGCGGATCTGCAAAAACATAGGTTAAAATGTTATAGTTTATAATGTGTAAATGTTATAGTTTATAATGTGTAAACATATGACGTGTTAAAATACGTACCGCGGGTCCAAGGGCCACGAAGCACATCTCAAACCGTCCACGTGAATCGGTCCGTAGCTGCGTGACAGTACCAGGGTTCTGCAGCTGCAAATTATATAAATATGTCGGGAGTCGTTCATACGACTCCTCGAACGTGCCTCTCACCATAAACAGTGCATGGCAGCGCGCACGCCACGCTTGGTGGTAATCAATCGTGACGCCGAACTGCCGGTGAACGTCGTGGACGATGTCCTTTGGACGCAATGACCTGCTAACATCAAGAAATTTGTTTTTCAGGATCGCACCCAAAGTATTTTTGCCGGCTTGTTTATGGCGGGGATTAAGTTGCGTCCTCGTACAAGTGTGTACGTCGTGCAACTTTCTAATCATTATCGCCCCTCCTTTGGGACCCGTGTGAATCGCGTACAACCTCCACTCACACTTTTCTCTAGCACATTCAACTACGTATTTGCTTTTGTCAGATGCCCGCACGCGACTTTGGAAACCCTCTTCCAAGAACTTGAGTCCGATCTGACTTGCTAAGAGATCCTTCGAATCGAATATCTGACCTGCTGTTAAACTTTCACTGCGAATATAAGGTGTAGGTTCGTAGCTTTGTGTCTGGGTATGGGAGTCTGGAAGAATAGGGGGCATATCAAAAAAGTCATTTATCTGACTACATGATTTTCTACTAGGGGTATATTCTTCGTGATCATCATTATCGGTGTCTGATCTGTCTATTTCAGAATTACCTGTTCTGAAAACGTGGGTTTCGTCATCAGCAACTCCAGCAGTACGCCATTCGTGTGGTTGTGGTGGTTGTTGTTGTTGAGAATCAGGCTGCTCTATTTGTTGAGAATCAGGATGCTCTATTTGTTGAGAATCACCCTCCTCGTCACCGTCGTCGTCACCGTCGGATACGCCGGGATACACAAAGAGTAATGGGGGTCTTTCTGAATCGACTGCAAGGTGCAGAAAAGTAGAGATATCCCCATCGTTGGATAAATCCACAAATGACCCATCGCCATTTTTAAATACTAACTTGCAAATATCAGAAGAGTTGATTCCACATTTTTGCATGGCGTATGCAACAAACTTCTGATAAGTGTAGTTTACTGACACTTTTACACCATGCTTAGATTTATAAGCAAAATTCCACTCATTGTTATCTTGCACCCATTCACCATCAAAACAGAAATATAGCTTAGCTTTTGCAACAGATGAACTCATTTTTTTCAGTAGTATCTCAAACACAAACAATGAAATCGTTGTGTGGGGATTATGGCTTGAATTTTACGTCTATTTATCAATGAAACAACCAACATATCAGAAAACCAATCTCTCATTTCATCCACAAACTGGTATTCCAAAAACATTGATTTAACATTGATTGAAACATGCAAATGAATTTCAACCACAAATCGGTCTTTAAATTGCAATAATTGTGGAAAAAAACAGTAAAAGCATGCAAAATTCGTCTAAGTATAGGGGCTGAAAGTGTAAATTTTCAGGGACCAACAGTGTAAAATTTCAGGGACCAAAAGTGTAATTTTTTGGGCCATCGCGGGCTGCGATCGCGGGCAGGGACCAAAAGTGCACCGCGGCCAAAGTTGAGGGGCTTCGCGGGGCATTTGGCCCCAAAATACGTGCCACGTCAGCGTATCCCGCGATCGCGGGACCCCATCGCGGGTATTTTGGGCATTTTTGCAAAGTTGAAAATTTTTAGGGTATTTTGGTAACAGTTGGTTTGACTTGGGGTATTTTAATTAATTTCCCTTTGTTTTAAGAAGGATATAAAATTGCTTGTATTGTTTCTTATTGAAATACGTACAACACTATTTGTAGCCTTTTACAACAATGGAAAGGAGAGAATTATGGAGAGCTAAACTAGGTAAATTACAACAATAATATATTAACCAAGAATAGGTCAATTTGAGTTTAATTGCTTTGATTGATCCGTAATACGCCCCGCAAGATGGAGGATCCGTTGGAGACTCCAATCTTGGACCGTAGATGAAGAAATGTAGGTCGGGATAGCGGTTTGGTGAGAGCATCAACAAGTTGATCTGTGGAGTTGATGTGGAGTACTCGAAGAGAGCCATTGGTGACTTTTTCTCGTACAAAGTGGTAGTCCAAGGCAACGTGTTTCATCCTGGAGTGGTAAACTGGATTGGAACACAAATATGTGGCGCCTGTATTGTCGCAATAGAGAGTGGGAGGGTGAGTGGTGGTGATGCCGAGTTCGTGGAGTAGATTTTGTACCCAAGAAACTTCGGCCGCCGCATTGGCAAGCGCCTTGTACTCGGCCTCCGTAGAGGATCGGGGCACCGACTTTTGTTTTGCAGATCGCCAAGAGATAATGTTCCCCCCAAGATACAATAAGTAAGCTGTAGTGGATCGACCGGCAGTGGAAACGCCGCCCCAGTCGGAATCTGAGAAGGCCTTTAAGTCAAGTGTGGTTGCCCGTTTCAAGAAGAGACCATGATGGATAGTGCCTTTTAAGTAACGGAGAACTCTTTTTAATGCTTGCCAATGTATTTGAGAAGGAGCATGCATAAACTGTGATAGCTTATTAACCGCAAATGAAACATCGGGTCTTGTAAATGCAAGGTATTGAAGGGAGCCCACTAGTTTGCGATAAGGAGTCGGGTCGACTGGGGGAGAGCCATCCATTAGGGTGAGAACAACTGATGAGGACAGGGGAGTGGCAACTTCTTTTGCACCATCCATGTGAAAGTGGGTGAGAAGGTCTTGAATGTGGCGGTGTTGAGAGAGGAAAAGACTGGAGGCGGTGGAGATAATCTCTATGCCAAGGAAGTGATGTAATGGGCCAAGGTCTTTGATAGAGAATCGTTGGGAAAGAGTGTGGACAAACTGGTCTAAGAAGGTAGGATTATTACCAGTGAGGATGATATCATCAACGTAGACCATGAAGTAACATGTGACACCACTGTGATTGTAGATAAAGAGAGAAACATCAGCCATAGATTTGTGAAACCCAAAGGAGGTAAGAAAGGTAGCGAGCTCAGTGTACCAAGCGCGAGGTGCTTGTTTAAGGCCATAGAGGGATTTTTTGAGTTTGAAAATGTGATTAGGGAATTGGGGGTGGATGTAACCGGGAGGTTGGATCATAAACACCTCTTCGTTTAGAGTGCCATGGAGGAACGCATTGTTCACATCGAGTTGACGAAGGGACCAATTTTTTGAGAGGGAAATGGAGAGAACGGTTCGAATGGTGACGGGTTTAGTGACTGGACTAAAGGTGTCAAAGTAGTCTTTACCGTATTGTTGTTGGAACCCTTTTGCAACTAACCGAGCCTTGTATTTGGCCACAGAACCGTCTGGGTTGCGTTTGACCCGGAACACCCATTTACAGCTGATGGGAGTATGAGAGGAGCGTGGAACAAGCTCCCAAGTGCCATTAGTGAGCAAGGCATTGAACTCCGAGTCCATGGCTTTGCGCCAATCCGGAATTTTCATGGCTTGAGTGTAGGTGGTGGGTTCAAGAGTGGTAGGAAGCGGGTGTAGGGTGGATGTATTAATAAATGTGGAGTTAAAATATTTGGGGTTTGGCTTTCGGTGTCTTGGTGGAAGCGGAGGTGGGGATGAGGAGTGAGGAGATTGGGTGTGTGGATCGGGAGTGGGTAATGACGAGGTGAAGGTGGCAGATTGGGGAGTATGTTGGTTGGGAGTAGTGGCGTGGGAAGAAGATGGAGAGGGAATGACAGGGGATGATTGCTTGGGGAATAAGGGTTCATTTGGTTCTAGCATTGAGGTGGCATAAGGTGAATCGCTTGGTGCTTGGGAAGTATTCAAAGGTGGTGGGACAACAGTAGATGAACTTGGAATGATGGTGGGAGGTATTGTAACAACCCAATATTCCATATACACAAATAACATACTTTTATAACATAGATTCATCGTATTCACATCAAATTCAACATTTGGTCCCATAGTCTTACTAAACATAAGAAGTAAATTAGTACAAACTTTTCGCGAATTAAATTACATTATGACTAACAACACGGTCATAAGTACAAAAACGCATCTATAACTTCTTAACAAAAATCTTCACAAAAGCTATCCACAGATTGTCCTATTCACTTGTTCTTACCCGATCCACCACCTGGAATACATATTTTTAAAAACATAAATGAGGGTTAGACCTAATGGTCTAGTGAGAAAATCCCTGTCAAGTTAGTAAACATTTATATCAAACCATTTATATAAAAACTTTTCATATACATCCATATACTACACGTAGACAATTACCATTCAAGACTCGTACATCTCATTCCACCTTATTCCTCCACAACTGGCCATATTAGTTGGTAGCAAGCCAACTAATAATTAATCAACATTACCGGTCCGCACACCGGAACCCGGCTACTCACTGGTCCGCACACCGGAACCCGGCTACCCATCGGTCCGCACACCGGAACCCGACTAATGTGCACTTGTGTAGTGTAATGAACCAATAAATACAATATATATATGTACCAATATATCACATTGTTATTTATAAACCTTTCATTACATTTCAATCACATATCCATCTCAATCATAAACACGTAATCACACCATATATCACGTATCCAATCCATACCTATCCATCTCATATATATATATATATATATATATATATATATATATATATATATATATATATCACATATATATGTATCCCAGTTGAAAACGTTTTTAAAAGTAAAACTCACCTTAACCTCAGCACAACGATACACGCTCCGGGACACAATTTAGCTCAACCCGAACACCTGAATTGGTGCCATAAGAATAATGTTAAACCATCTAATTATGTCCCAAATCCATTCCTAATAATCCCCAAAAACAACCCTTAGGTGATACCACAAACATATCCTCAAACCGTACGCGAAACGAAACCCGAAAACGCAAAACAGTGCCCGACGCCACTTCCCGCGCTACTTAACTAGCGCCAAAAGGGGCGCGGAGCACTGGACCAGAGGACGGCGCTACTTCCCGCACTACTTAACTAGCACCAAACTAGCACGGAGAACCTGCACTTCCATTTCAGCCGAAAATGGCCCTTTCTCAAACCCAATTCATCCCAAAACGATTTTTAAGCCTCAAAATGAAATAATGGATGTTCTAAACCTTTCCCCACAAATACCCAACCACAAAACACCATTTAATCTAACAAAATCCATCTAAAACCCATCCAATGATTCATGATTTCAAAAACCAAAAGGCTCAAAACTCAAACCATAGAAAAATAGAGATTGCCAAGCAAAGAGGATGGAGTTTCTTACTGATTTGATCAAAACTTACTTCAAACTCATAGCAAACTAAGAAACATAGAACAAGAGGATTTGCAAGATTGTTTACCTTGTATTTCTTGGACTGAATCTTAATACCCAGCTGAACCTTTGCTTCTTTCTCCTTCTTTTCCCCTTTTTGATTCTCTCTCTCTTTTCTCTCTATCACAAAACACACATACACCCACACTTAGATATTACTGAATGATGTCAAAGGAGACACCTCCTATTTGAGGTGTTTGTGGCGGTGGTGGGATGGGGGTTTGGTTAAAATGACCAATCAAACCCCAAACTTATCCTATTTGGCAAAACATACCCCTAAACTTTCAGTATAAAATTAAAACTTACCCACTTAACTTCTAACTTCATAAAACTAACTCCATATTTTCCTTAGAACCAAAATAATAAAATTAAATAAACCAATAACATACCTGGTTATTACAACATCTCCCCTTTAAAAGAATTCCGTCCCGGAATTCAGTTAAGTGAACAGATGAGGGTATTTGGTTCTCATTTCTGACTCTGATTCCCACGTAGCATCCTGACCTTTATGATGTCGCCACTGAACTTTTACTTGTCTGATCTCCTTATTCCGCAAAACTTTGATTTTATGATCAACAATGGCTTCCGGTTCCTCCACATAATTCAGCTTTGCATCAACTTGTATATCTGGTAGAGACACTGCCTGATCTGGTGTAACCAAACACTTTCGCAAATTCGATACGTGAAATGCGTTGTGTATACGGCTTAACTCTGACGGAAGATCCAACATTCCAACCTGTAAGCTACTTCCCCGATTCTTTCTGTAATTGCAAACGGTCCAATATATCTCGGGCTAAGTTTACCTTGCTTTCCAAATCGAATAACTCCCTTCCAAGGTGAGACTTTTAACATTACAAAATCTCCAACTTGGAACTCTAACGGTTTCCGGCGTCGGTCGGCATAACTTTTCTGTCTATCTTGAGCCACTTTCAATCTTTCCCGAATCTGAGTAACCTTATCCGCTGTTAACTGTACTACATCTGGCCCTGCTAACTGTTTCTCTCCCACTTCATTCCAACACAGAGGCGTTCGACATTTTCTACCATACAATACTTCAAACGGTGCCGCATGAATGCTGGAATGATAACTGTTGTTGTAGGAGAATTCGACCAACGGTAAATGCTTATCCCACGATCCTCCAAAGTCAACAATGCAAGCTCGAAGCATATCTTCTAAAGTCTGAATCGTCCGTTCACTCTGACAATCAGTTTGAGGATGATAAGTTGTACTTAACTTTATCTGCGTCCCCATCTCCTTTTGAAAACTTCTCCAGAACCTTGAAGTAAAACGACTATCCCGATCTGAAATAATCGAGATCGGAACTCCATGTCGAGTTACTATTTCGTTGATGTAAAATTTAGCTAAACGTTCCAATGAATCAGTTTCCTTTATCGGTAGGAAGTGTGCAGACTTCGTCAATCTATCAACAATCACCTAAATAGAATCAAATCCCTTCGTAGTCCTTGGCAGCTTTGTGATGAAATCTGTAGTAATCTGATCCCATTTCCACATCGGTATCTCTAATCGTTGTAACTGACCAAACGACTTTTGACGTTCAATCTTCACCTTCTTACAAGTAGTACACACTTCCACATACTGAGCAATGCTTCTCTTTATTCCCGGCCACCAATAGAATTGTTTCAGGTCTCTATACATCTTATTCGTACCTGGATGAATAGAGAAACGAGACTGATGAGCTTCTTGTAGTACCCGATCACGTAACCCACCCATACAAGGCACCCAAATTCTGCTTCCCAAACATAATAACCCACGATCATCTTTTTCTAGCAATGCTGATACCCCCACTAATCGTTCTGACTTCAGATGATCTTCCTGAAACGCTTCTATTTGACACTTCAGCAGTTCGTCAAATATGTTAGGCAAGAGTTCAGCCCTTAGTGAAATAGCTTTTATTGTTCCACTCCTTTCTTGACGACTCAGTGCATCAGCTACCACATTCGCCTTTCCCGGATGATAAAGAATTTCACAGTCGTAATCATTCACCGGTTCTAGCCATCTTCTTTGTCTCATATTTATTTCCTTCTGATCGAAAAGATGTTGGAGACTCTTATGATCGATATAAATTTGACATTTGGAACCGTAAAGATAATGTCTCCAAATCTTTAATGCGAAAACAACTGCTGCTAGTTCCATGTCGTGCGTAGGATACTGTCTTTCATGATCTTTCAACTAACGAGAAGCATAAGCAATAACTTTCCCACGCTGCATAAGTACACATCCCAATCCCAGTTTAGAAGCATCAATGTAAACAACAAAGTCTTCAGAACCTTCAGGTAATGACAAAATCGGCGCGCTGCACAGTTTCTCTTTCAATATCCGGAATGCTTCATCCTGTTCTGCTTTCCATTCAAACTTTAAATTATTTCTAGTTAGCTTAGTCAAAGGCGTGGCAATACGAGAGAAGTCTTTTATAAACTTTCGATAGTAGCCGGCTAAACCCAGAAAACTTCTTACTTCCGTTGCTGTCTTCGGCGGTTCCCACTTTTCAACTGCTTCCACTTTCATCGGATCAACTTGTATACCTTCTTCGGAAACTACATGCCCCAGAAACGGAACTTTTCGTAGCCAGAATTCATATTTCAATAATTTAGCATACAACTTTTCTTTCTTCAATAACTCCAGAATCAAACGAAGATGTTGCGCGTGCTCTTCTTTGGACCGATAATAGATAAGTATATCATCGATAAATACAATAACAAATTTATCGAGATACGGCTTACATACTCGATTCATTAAATCCATAAAGGCAGCTGGAGCATTCGTCAAACCAAACGGCATTACTAAGAATTCATAATGGCCCTACCTTGTACGAAAGGCAGTCTTCAGAACGTCTTCTTCTTTAACCTTCAGCTGATGATACACAGATCGCAGATCAAGCTTGGAGAAATAGCAAGCTCCAACTAATTGGCCGAAGAGATCATCAATTCTTGGAAGCGGATATTTGTTCTTGATCGTACGCTTATTCAGCTCCCGGTAGTCAATACACATTCTCATTGAACCGTCCTTCTTTTTCACAAATAACACTGGTGCACCCCACGGTAAAGAGCTGGGTCTAATGAATCCCTTATCAGATAGGTCTTGTAGCTGTGCCATCATCTCTTTCATCTCTGGAGGTGCTAGTCGGTATGGTGCACGAGCAATAGGAGTGGCTCCAGGAATCAGATCTATACCAAACTCTACTTGTCTAACGGGAGGAAGACTATTCAAGTCTTCAGGGAAAACTTCTGGAAATTCACCGACAATAGGAATATCTTCCAACCTATTCTCCTCAGGCCTACAATCTATCACATAGGCTAAGTAACTCGGGCAACCCTTGCTGACACACTTACGGGCTTTTATCATAGATATAAGGCTAGACTGATGATTCTTACGATCACCATAAATCACTACTGATCTCTTATCAGGTAAAACGACATTGATTATCTTCTTATCACAAACTATGTTAGCCTGATTCTCGGCTAACCAATCCATCCCCACTACCACATCAAATTCAAACAAAGCTATAGGAAATAATTGTATCGGTATTCCACAACCCTCTATATTTATCACACAGCTATCAAATTTTTCTTTAACTGACACTTGGTTATCATTTGTAGTATCTACCAGTAAAGCATGTTCTAACATTTTTGGCTCTAATTGCATGTGAGCAGTAAATGAAGGAGATACAAAGGATCGGTTTGCACCGGAGTCAAATAACACCTTAGCACGTGTAGAGTTTATGAAAAATGTACTTGTAACCACATCCGGAGTTTCCTCCGCCTCTTTAGCTGTCATTTGAAATGTACGACCCCTTGTTCTCGGCGGTTCTATTCTTGGAACTACTGGTCTAGCAATTGCTGGTTTCCCTGATGATCCACCCTGCTGTATTCTTCCTCGCGGACAATCTGACTGAAGGTGATCTGGAGAATTACACAAGAAACAAAACCGCGTTAATCGACAATCTTTAATAACATGCCCGGTCTTCCCACACCTATAACAAACCCGCGATTCAATCTGACAGTTTCCTTGATGGATACGGTGGCACTTCGGACAAGGTCTTTCCGTTGGTCGGAAAGGTGGACGATTATCGAATCTCTGAAACCTGGACTTCTTCGGATCATGTGGTGGCCCTTCCCATTTTCTCTTTCCCATACTCTTATCACCGGCATCCCTCTTATTATCCCGCTCCACATTTTCCGCGACATTTACTGCTGCTGAGAAGGTATCAGGTCTTGCTGCAGTCGCTAACTTTCGAATTTCCGAATTTAATCCAAATATAAACCTTTCCATCTTCATTTTCTCCGTGGCAACATAATACTCGGCAAAACGTGACTTCTCTAGGAAACGGGCGGTATAGTCTCTGACTGATAAATTCCCTTGTTGTAGACTCAGGAACTCCTCCTCCAATTGTCTAACTGCTGCTTGAGGACAAAACTGTTCTTTAAATGCCATTGAGAATTCGCCCCAAGTAAAGGTTGAGTATACATCAGATCCCTTAGAGTCAATAAGGGCCTCCCACCAATATAAAGCATCTGCCTTCAACATTGCAGTTCCGTATTACACCTTATCCTCTTCCGTACATTTGCTGGTTTTAAATACCGCTTCAATTTCCTTCAGCCACCGCATCGCCTTTACTGGATCTCTATCCCCTCCATAAGTTTGTGGTTTACAGCTTAAAAACATTTTATAGTCACACCTTCTTGGTACTGAAGTGACAGTAGTTGTGATAGGCATTTCATCTTCTGGTTCAGGATCTGGTGTTTCAGCTTCGTGGTGACGATTTTGATCAAACATTGCTTGTATACTGGTTTGCAGTCTTCCCATTTCGGCCATCAAGTCATCTCTTGTAACAAACTATGTACCTTGTGATTGAGTTCTACCCCCAGTTTGACCCCCAGTTCTACCTCCAATCCTACCTCCGGTTCTGCCTCCACCACGATCTCCTCCTCTTCCCCCTGTTCCTACTGGTGGGTTCTCTCCACCCGAATTCCTTCCTCCCCTTTGATTCCTTTGTCTAGTGCCACTTGCCATTATGTTGATTTAAACAACGTTAATATACACATAAGCACATACCCCATATAACAAGGTATTCCAGTTCAAACATGTACCTGTAAGATCATAATTACACTGACCAGGTGTAATCTGAAATTACCTTACACGATGTTCCTTCTACCTTTTATACTTAGCATCCCCAGGTTCTAAAATAATAGGGACATCCTACTTCACATGCAGTTTAAGTCTAGGTACAAGTACTAATACCTAAATCCCTTAAACTAGGGCTCTGATACCATCTATAACAACCCGATATTCCATATACACAAATAACATACTTTTATAACATAGATTCATCGTATTCACATCAAATTCAACATTTGGTCCCATAGTCTTACTAAACATAAGAAGTAAACCAGTACAAACTTTTCGCGAATTAAATTACATTATGACTAACAACACGGTCATAAGTACAAAAACGCATCTATAACTTCTTAACAAAAATCTTCACAAAAGCTATCCACAGATTGTCCTATTCACTTGTTCTTACCCGATCCACCACCTGGAATACATATTTTTAAAAACAGAAATGAGGGTTAGACCTAATGGTCTAGTGAGAAAATCCCTGTCAAGTTAGTAAACATTTATATCAAACCATTTATATAAAAACTTTTCATATACATCCATATACTACACGTAGACAATTACTATTCAAGACTCGTACATCTCATTCCACCTTATTCCTCCATAACTGGCCATATTAGTTGGTAGCAAGCCAACTAATAATTAATCAACATTACCGGTCCGCACACCGGAACCCGACTACTCACCGGTCCGCACACCGGAACCCGGCTACCCATCGGTCCGCACACCGGAACCCGACTAATGTGCACTTGTGTAGTGTAATGCACCAATAAATACAATATATATATATATATATATACCAATATATCACATTGTTATTTATAAACCTTTCATTACATTTCAATCACATATCCATCTCAATCATAAACACGTAATCACACCATATATCACGTATCCAATCCATACCTATCCATCTCATATATATATATATATATATATATCACATATATATGTATCCCAGTTGAAAACGTTTTTAAAAGTAAAACTCACCTTAACCTCAGCACAACGATACACGCTCCGGGACATACTTTAGCTCAATCCGAACACCTGAATTGGTGCCATAAGAATGATGTTAAACCATCTAATTATGTCCCAAATCCATTCCTAATAAACCCCAAAAAACAACCCTTAGGTGATACCACAAACATATCCTCAAACCGTACGCGAAACGAAACCCGAAAACGCAAAACAGTGCCCGGTGCCACTTCCCGCGCTACTTAACTAGCGCCAAAAGGGGCGTGGAGCACTGGACCAGAGGACGGCGCTACTTCCCGCACTACTTAACTAGCACCAAACTAGCACGGAGAACCTGCACTTCCATTTCAGCCGAAAATGGCCCTTTCTCAAACCCAATTCATCCCAAAACGATTTTTAAGCCTCAAAATGAAATAATGGATGTTCTAAACCTTTCCCCACAAATACCCAATCACAAAACACCATTTAATCTAACAAAATCCATCTAAAACCCATCCAATGATTCATGATTTCAAAAACCAAAAAGCTCAAAACTCAAACCATAGAAAAATAGAGATTGCCAAGCAAAGAGGATGGAGTTTCTTACTGATTTGATCAAAACTTACTTCAAACTCATAGCAAACTAAGAAACATAGAACAAGAGGATTTGCAAGATGGTTTACCTTGTATTTCTTGGACTGAATCTTAATACCCAGCTGAACCTTTGCTTCTTTCTCCTTCTTTTCCCTTTTTGATTCTCTCTCTCTTTTCTCTCTATCACAAAACACACATACACCCACACTTAGATATTACTGAATGATGTCAAAGGAGACACCTCCTATTTGAGGTGTTTGTGGCGGTGGTGGGATGGGGGTTTGGTTAAAATGACCAATCAAACCCCAAACTTATCCTATTTGGCAAAACATACCCCTAAACTTTCAGTATAAAATTAAAACTTACCCCCTTAACTTCTAACTTCATAAAACTAACTCCATATTTTCCTTAGAACCAAAATAATAAAATTAAATAAACCAATAACATACCTGGTTATTACAGGTATTGGCATATGTGTTTGAGGTGGTATAGAGGGAGCAAGAAAAGTATCAGCTGTAGGTGGAGTAGAAGAATCGTGATGGGTGCTTTTATAGGGTAAGATGTGGTTGAAAAACTCGACATGTCGGGAGTGATAAAGTCGATTGGTTTTGGTGTCAAAGCATTTGTAAGCAGATTTTGACTGAAAGTAGCCGAGAAAGATGCACGGGGAGGAGCGAGGTTGAAGTTTGGATTGTGTGTAGGGCCGAAGCCAAGGGTAGCATAGGCACCCAAAGGATTTCAGTTTAGAGTAATTGGGTGGTTGGTTGAACAAGAGTTCAAATGGACTTTGATGATCAAGAACTGAAGTGGGTAGTCGATTTATTAGGTAAACCGCAGTTTGAAAGGCGTGTGTCCAAAAATGGAGAGGGAGACCGGCATAGTGTAGGAGGGCTAGCCCTGTTTCAACAATGTGACGGTGACGTCGTTCAGCTGTTCCATTTTGTTCCGGTGTGTGGGGAGGGGTGGTATAGTGGGAAATGCCATTTGTTTGTAGAAATGAGGTTAGGCCTTGATATTCTCCACCATTATCGGTGAAGAGGGAGACGAGTGGAGTGTTGAATTTTTTTTCCACTAGTGATTTAAATTGTGGAAATAATGTGGCAACATCTGATTTGCGTTTTAGTGGGTATAGCCAAACATATTTGGAGTAAAAGTCCACAAATATAACATAATATGTGAACTTGTCAATGGAGGGTTGAACGGGTCCCCACACATCCGAGTACACAAGTTGTAGCGGTTGCTTTGCAACAAATGAATTATGACCAAATGGAAGTTTGTGACTTTTATTAATAGAACAAGACGCACAGTGAGCATGGAAATCAGACATAGACTTTGAGGTAAGACCTAGATGTTTAATAATAGAAACTAATGTTTTTATTGATGGGTGGCCAAGTTTGTGGTGCCAGTCTAGAAACGAAGTTGTGCTGGTGTGGTTGACTTGAGGGGTGAATGGCAAGGTAGCATGGTAAACGTCATCAGTGTTCTCCCCCCGCAAGAGACGCGCCCCCGTTCGAAGATCCTTCACAAAAAAATGAGTTGGGAAAAATTCACAAGAAACTTGGTTAGCCTTACATAATTTAGCAACTGATATAAGGTTTCTTTGTAAGTTAGTAACACATAAAGCATTAGGCAAATTTAATGTTTTGTATGCGGTGTAATTTTTTTTTTGGCCAGTATGAGAGATTTTAAGACTTTTACCATCACCAAGAACAATCTCATCAGGGCCTCCATATTCGGAGAGATTGTGAAGTGTTGCATGATTGGAGGTGACATGGTTGGAAGCCCCACTGTCAAAGAGCCAAGTTGGTGCAGGATTTGTGGAGCCAAATGTAGTAACATTTGCAACAGGACTTGTACCTTGGGTATTCACCACTGAAATGTTGTTGTCTTTGAGGAATCTGGAGAGCTTTCTGCAATCTTTTGTGTGGTGACCGGAGATATTGCAATAGTGGCAAAAGGATGCAGATCGATTGGAACGTGTTCCGCCCTGCTGTGAAGAGGACCATTGAGGTCGAAAATGGCGCTGCTGATTACTGGGTGGGTACATGTTGGTGCGTGGGGCATTAGCAGAAACAACAGAGTTCTGGGGCTGAGATCGATAGGACTGGCGATTGGTGTAGTTAACGGTGCTAAGTATTGGTTCGGGTGTCACCGAGGCAGCCTTTAGGGACCGTTCAAAGTCAAGAAGTTTATCAAATAACTCCGAATATGATATCGGAGTCTCGCGAACTTTGAGTGCAGCAGCGATTGTGGTGTATTCGTCACTGAGTTGTGAGAGGATATGTACAAGCAGTTCCTCGTCGGTCACAAGATTTTGGGCAAGAGCCAAGTCGTTTGCAATTGATCTCATACTATGTAGGTAGTCGGTGATGGATCGATTACCTTGTAGATTATTAACCAACTTGGATTTGAGGGAGATGATACGAGATCGTGAGGCACTCGCGTAACTTGAGTTGAGTCTTTCCCATGCTTCTTGAGCCGTGTTCGCTAAGGAGATAATCGGCTGGATGGAGTCGGAGCAACTCCCTAATAACGCACTGATTATGATCTGATCTTGCCTAAACCATAAAAGATAGTCGGGGTTCAGGTTTGTTTTCTCTTTATCGGTTATGACTTTTGATGGTGGTTGAAAGGTGCCATCAAGATATTTGTAAAGATCAAGCCCAATCAAGGTTGATTGAACTTGCTTCCTCCATACGGTGAAGTTTGAGGCAATTAGTTTAATGGGAAAATGGGTAGGAGCTGTGAGTTGAATGATGGCAGAATTAGGGTTGGCCATTTGTGAACGAAGATGATAGAGTTGAGGATCAGAACTCGTTTGAGCTATTCAAGCTCTGATACCATAAAGAGGATATAAAATTGCTTGTATTGTTTCTTATTGAAATACGTATAGCAGAGGGCTATTTGTAGCCTTTTACAACAATGGAAAGGAGAGAATTATGGAGAGCTAAACTAGGTAAATTACAACAATAATATATTAACCAAGAATAGGTCAATTTGAGTTTAATTGCTTTGATTGATCCGTAATATGTTTACTAAATATTTAGGGGCCGTTTACATAATCCATTACCCGGGTAAGCGCTTATCGGTAAAATTCAACACTATCACTTATTTTCCAGGTAAGATTTTAGTCCACCAAAATGGAATCGTATGCAACAATTTAGCCGGTAAGCGCTAACCGTGGTAAGAGCCGTTGCACTCACTTACCGGGTAAGACTCTCGGTCATTGCTTTCGACTCTCGGTCCTTGCTTCCGCTCTTACCGGGTATGATTTTTTGGTACTTGTCGTATTCATCCGGTAAACTAATGAGACTTGCAGTTACCAGGATAAGCGTTTGTAAACGGCCCCTTACTCTTATTTATCGGGTAAGCGTATTGAAAATGATAGAAAATGATATTACTGTCCACATATCCAACCCACAATATTAATATGTACCGTGTCCGTGATGAGGATCACAAATACCGACTTAGTACTTTTGATATCTTCAAATTTCAGAAAACATATATTCAAGCATTTGGATTTTCCGTTATTTGTATAAATTACTCTGCACCTGATTTTTTTTCTAATTGTGGTTGTTTGACATAAAAACACGTTTTTTTTTGTTTTCTTTAGAATTTTATAAATATTAAATTTCAATGATTAATAATATAACAAGACAAACTAAATCAATTTAAAAAAATGTAAACATAAACAACCTTTTGCAGTCCGTGTTTATTCATATGGAACATCTAACCATATTAGAGATGCACAAAAAAAATTATCCCAAAGCTCGATTGGATAAATCTCGGGCCCAATGAGCCCGAAGCTTGGTCCAGGCAAACCCTCAAAGTTCAATCAAGCCAAAATATTGATAGCAGACTCGGGCCTAGGTCGGTTAAACCCGACCAAACCCTTTCTCAACCCCAAAGTCTGCCCGATTCAACAACGACATCATAAAAGAGACATTTTTTAATGCTTACTTAAAACAAGCTTGAAAGGCTGAAACACAAGTCCAAAAAACATGGGTCTTGGGCATCTCTAACCTTTATCACACTCATTAGAAGAACTTTACTTTAGAAATCTATCGAGCAATAAATTGTGCACAGTCTTGAGATCAGTGACGGGCAAGTGATTTTTTGATTTCAAATGATTTTTCGGGTTTTTTCGTTGATTTTCAAAAGACTTTTTCGTTTTTTTGGTTGGTTTTGACACTTTTTTCAGTTTGTTTTGGTTGATGTTCCATATATTTTCTAATATCTAACACCACCCAATGTTTAGCAAGTGCACCTCTCATACCTAAAAAATCTTACTTACCAAAATAAATTGAACGGATACACATGACTCAATCAAACATACATAAAGCTCGAGTCCAAAAAACTTGTTAAATGTTTGAATCGTTAACGCCAAATACTAACTATTTGAAATACTAAACATTTTACTTCAATGCATGTTATTGATGAAAAGATGATTTTTTTTATGAAAATAGGTTCCAGATATTTCTATCTTTTCTTTTCTCTTTTTTCTAATTTACCATATAATATAAGAGCATCTCCAACAACTTTTCTAAAATAAAAAAATGAGTTTTAGTTTCATGAACCTCTACAATAGCTTTGTTATCTTGTTTGCTATAATATAAAAAACGTGAATTTTTTTCAAAGTTTAGAGAATTCTCTAAAACCTGATGGTACAAGAGAGAAATAATTATTTTATTTAATCCCACAAATGAGATTGAACTTTTATTATTTTATATTTTTTTTAAATATATTGGGAAGATAAATTAAAGAATAATATATTCATATAACTTTGTGTAAAAATCTCTAAAATAAAGAATCTTCGAAGATGAATGTAACACTTTTTTTTAGATTTTAACTTTTGATTTTTTTTTTTTTTTAAATTATAGAAAAACTCTTGAAAATCTAACATATTTGTTTGAGCAAAAATTATCAAAATTATTTTCTTTCAATTTTAAGATAACTGTCATTAAAGAAGGTTGACGAGGTCAACGACCTTCTCATTCTGCATAAGGCCATCCGTACCCCAGGTTCACAACCTGTTGAACCCTCTGCGCCACATCAGTTTTTCACTTTGAACCCTCTTGAACCTTTTGAACCCACAAATCTCGTACCCCAACCTTTTGAACCTCTTGAACCCGCATGCCACCTCATCTAATTTTTTAATAAAAAATCATAACATTCATAAAAATAAAAATAAAATTACAAAATAAAATTAAAAATTACAAAATAAAATTAAAAATTACAAAATAAAATTCAAAATTACAAAATAAAATTCAAAATTACAAAATATTAAAAATCTACTCGTCGTCGTTGTTGGGAAGTCGGATACGCCAAATATGTTCGACCAAATCCGACCGAAGGTTATTATGAGTCTCTCGGTTTTTGACTTCTCGAACATTTGTCGCGCGTTGTGCCTCAGTGATTTGTGTTTCATCAGCTACCACGGCGTTTCCTCGTCGCTGTCAATGGATGATGAAGAAGCGGACGATGAACCGGGTGGCGAATCCATAAAGTTTATATCGGATTGAAAGAAATAAAAGAAAATATTTAAGGATTGAGGTGAGTGTTTAAATTTATAGTGTTTAGATTGAAAAAAAAATAAAAAAAAAATAAAAAAAAAATTAATTGTTAATAGCCGTTTGCAAATAGCCGTTTGAATTAGAATTAATATTTTTTTTTTGATAAATTCTTCGGGTATGAGCGGGGTGGGGAACCCGATCGCCGAGCCCGCACCCCGAACCCACTGTAACCCGCCCTTCCCGTACCCTAAACCGCTGAACCCGCTGTGCCACCTGGCCTTACCCGCACCCCGAACCCGCTGGGCTACGGATGGCCTAAAAGCCAATGCTGGTTTCGTTTTCAACTCTCTTTCTTCTTTTTCCACAATACAGATTCTCCATCCTCCCAAATGGCCACCGGCCACCACCAATGCCACTGCCACCCCACCCACCTACCACCACCCGCCACCACCTGCTACTGCACCATGTGTTGTACCACCACTCATTACTCTTCACCACCACCATTAGACCCACCGTTCCATTCCAGTTCTTCTCATCTCCACCACCAACAGCACAAGCATCACCGTCCTCCACCGCAAAACCACCACAACCTCCACGCGCCACCGCAAAACCACCAGTACCACGACTATTATTCTTCTCCTCCTTCCGCTACTCCTCAAATTCATCAAAAACACCAACTTTTTCAAAAGTATCGCCAACAGGATGATGCTGAAGAAAACTCACCACCGGTTACTCCGACTGTCTCGTCCCTCATCCACCGCATCGCCGCCCTCGAGTCCTCCCTCCGCCGCCGCAAAGGATCTCCTCGGTCGTCCTCTCTCCGTCACGCCGCCGCCCGTACCATACAAATACATTTCAGAGCGTTTCTCGTACGGAGATCCGTAACTCTTCGCAATCTAAAAGATCTCGCCTATATCAAATCATCTCTCAACAATCTGAAATCCTCCGTCTCCGATAAAATCCACTTAGATTCTCAGCGTCTTTCTCGCGAATCCATGAATCTGCTTATCAAGCTCGATTCTATTCAGGTAAAAGTTAGGTTTTCACTCAGCTAAATGTTGTTATTGATTTAGGAAGGTGATTCAATTGACATTGCAATGATCTAATTAGGGTTTATATTAGGTAAATTAGGGTTTAAACGATCTGAAATCCTTCGTATCCCATAAAATTCACTTCGATTTTCAGCTTCTTTCTCGCGAATCCATGAACCTGCTTATCAAGCTCGATTCTATTCTGGTTAAATATTAGGTTTTCACTCAGCTAAATGTTGTTATTGATTTAGGAAAGTGATTTAATTGGCGTTGTAGAGATTTAATTAGGGTTTATAATTTGCAGGGGAGTGATCCGATGATTAGAGATGGTAAACGATCAATTAGTCGAGAATTGATCCGATTCATGGAGCTCATCGATGAAATGTCGACCGAAAACCATGTGATTTCAGTGAAGAATGTTAGGTTCAGTAAAAACGGTAAGAAATCTGTGATTTTGCAACGGGAGCAGAAAATTAGGGCTTCTGGTTCTAGGGTTTTGGGTGGTGATGATGATGACGAAAGAAAATTCCCCCAAAATTCGAACAATCAAAACAGAAAAAACATTAGGGTTTCATCGGTTTCCAAGGTGGAAGAAGAAGCAGAACTTGAACACCCTAGAAAACCTCGAAATGGATTTGTGGGTTTGATGAAAAATCAATCAAAGGGGAAGAAAACTGTAAGCTTTTCTGAAAATGGGAATGTTTATAGATTAATTAAAAGCAGCCATAGCCATGCTTCAAGTGACGACAGTGATTGCAGTAATGGTGGGGAAGAAGAAGAAGAAGAAGTTGAAGAAATCGGTGTTTCTTCGAAAGAAACCGAAGTGGAAGATGAAGATTCTTCAGAAATGAGTGAAAATGAGATGGATCCAAGGAAGAATTTGGGGACCAGAATGAATCATTCAATAAAAAAACATCAATCTGATCAAGAACACAACGAAGAAGACGAAGAAGAAGAAGAAGAAGAAGAAGAAGAAGATGATGATGATGATAATAATTTCGTATTCTCTGCTCCATTGCCGGAAAAAATGGAGTATCGAGTAGATTCAAACAAGAAGCCGACCGGAAAACAGTAGATCTGGAAGATCGACAGCTTGTTTTTAGGAGGTATTTAGTTGTGTTTTATCTGTACCATTTGAATTTTTCTGCCATTTTTTCATATTGGTGTTAGATCACTGCTTTTATTGCTTTGAAGTTTGTAGTAGGATTATCTGCTAATTGGGTTGTGTTCATGACCCTTATTGAGTTCTCAATTTGGCTGTAGGGGTTTTGTGTGGATTTTGTTGTTACTAGAGAACTTTGCTTTGAACATATCTTTTTAAGGTCATTTTATAATGCCACTTATCAACTAGTTTTTATCAAATAAGACAAGTTGATCGTTTATTAACTAACAACTAGTTTGTCAATTAACAACTGACTTATCAACCAACAACTAGCTTTTTAGCTTAAAGTTGGCTTATTAGTTATTATCCAACTACTGTATCAAAAAGTTTGTATTCTAAACTCTCGTGGTTTAGTGAATTGTAACTTAAACTTCGACCAGGAGTAGAAAACAAGTGATCAGAAGAGCGTAGGTGTCGATCATGAAAACCAAATTTATGACTGTTTTAAAAATGACCACATTGACATAAAAAGAAACAATTGTTGAGTTTGGATACGACCTTTCTTTAAAACGACGACAATGACATCCAAACAAACAAACGTTGAGTGCGGATATGTCACATGCATCATGCGGATCATCAATCGAGTCGAGTATTCTACAATGAGTTATCTACGATAGTTTACAAATGGTTATGGGTCTCTTGCGCATCTCTTGGTTTTGATCATTTAGTAAAAAAAACACCGCCCTCTCGAAGCGGAAGTTGTGGGTTCGAGCGCTATAGCTTCTTTTGTATTTTATGATTTAGATCATTTAGGGTGCGTTTGGTATGCATACATGATAGAACAAGACATAACAATTGTACAACTTTTGGTAAGATGTAACATAACAGATAACATTAACTAATTTACTCTTGTTGTTTATATATTTTGATTAATTATGTAGTTTATTAAATTATAATGAAATAATTATTTTTATAACAAAATAAATTAGAAAGTTTTTTTTTAAAACGATTAAAATAAAAAACTTGTGTAATTTTCAATTTTTATTTTCTAACATTTTCTATATTTTTTAAGATTAGTATTTAATAATTTACATAAATTAATCAAAACATATAAACAATATAAAAATAATACATTAAGGAAAGTAAAGAGAACGTTTAAAATATATAAAATACAATAAATAAAACTTAAAAAATAATAAAATATATAATAAAAGACGTATTTGATGTTTTAGAAAAGAATTTGACTTTATTTTAAGGTTATACTGTGAAAACACAAGTTTTGTTCACCTTGTTCCATGGGGTGGGGGTGGAACAGGTCTGTTCCACTTTGTTTCTGTCTGTTACACATAAAATGTAACACCCTCAAACTAGGAAATAACTACTACATAAAAACTTCCATACAATAACCAAATAAATGATAAAATCCCCCCCTACAGAACATCTTTGAAAATACCCCAACTTTAAAATTATGAAATTAATCCCAACTTACAATAACTTAAATCGCACCAACACTAAGTAAGGTCAGGTGTTACTTAACCCAAATACAAATTGCTATTCCCAAATATAAATGCGGAAGACTTCACCAAGTCACTTATTTCCTGAGCACACAACTAGCTCTCCACTCTTCACAGTGTCACTAAAACTATTCCCAACCGGAACCTGTTGCACATGCCGACAAATAAAAATGGTTATGCTAACGCCTAGTGAGTTCAGAAGTTTCATCATGATTGAAATAGTTCGTTAAACCAAAAGAGTACAACTCAAATCACGATTTTCCAAAGAGAATTATATTTAAGTATGTGAACAACTCATTTTCCAACGCACACCAAACCCATGCCGAAAGCTCCACAATGAAACATTTCTCAATAATGGATTTAGATATAAAAACTCACTTAAAACGTGAATGATTATTAAATTTCCAAATAAAGTAAACTTGAGTAAAACTCTATTATTCGAAACATCCAACAAGGAGGAGAAATAATACAACACCCATAAGAACATGAAAAAACAATCCAAATACATATAATATGTCCCCGAAGCATGTGACCGACTCGGCAACCCACACAAAGTGTAAATATAAATAAAGTCCAAATACCAAAACATGGGAGAAATCTTTCAACCAAACCTTAATATACGTGGAGGGGTTCAAATATTAAAGTCAATACTTGTAATTACTCGCACAAGGCTTACGGTAATCAAAACATGCATATCACAAGATTCATTATAATATTGACAACGAGGGAGACCCGTATCCATTGAGGGTGGAGGAAATACGAGGGAGACCCGTATCCATCGTTAATCGCATAACACTTCGCGACTAGACGTCCAAATGTTCCTATGACTTCTTAACAAGTTTCACCTCAAGAGACAGTTGACCTTAGTGTCTATTCCCATGAATTCCACCACAAGGCCCGACACGCTTATGACTCCCTCCAAGACATTACCTTCAAAGCGGCGGAGGTCCTAGTGCCTACCTCCAAGGTAGCACCTCCGAACTCAACCTTCCTAGTGCCTACTTGAAAAGTTTAAGGTCATAAACATGGGTCCCGGAGTCCAACTCCACAATACTCATGCAACCTCATAAACAAGACTGACTCATATGTTATGCATCCAATGCAATATAGTCAAACAATTACATGACCCACAAAAGAATGTCCAACATCTTTAACACATGTAATCAAATAATAATTATGACTCAAACATATATAATCTCAAACTCAATCATAGAGTAATTTACATTGGACCAAAGTCCTCAAGACTCACTCGAGTCAAATATGAGCCAAAGGCTCTACAACACAATTGACCAACAATAAGGGTCACCAATATGATGAAATGCATTTAAATGTCATATAACGAATACATACCTCCAATATACGATAAATCCACAATCCCATCATATATTTAGTCAAGTTATTTTCCACATAAGTCACAACCATATCTATACATATAATAAATGAGTAACTAGCATGCCACGTGTCGTCTTCTGGTGAGCCGGCTTCATTGTTTTCCCGCCTAAACATGTATCTGGACGCATTTACATTATAGGTTCAATTATCACACTCACATTCACCCCTCCTTAAATCTCTCATTAATTCAATTTTTAATATTTATACCTTACATTTACTACCCTTATAATTACCTATGTAGTTTACTTTTAATCCCTTATTTTTTCATTTTTTATTTTAGACTCTTATCATATAAACATAAATAATGTATATGAACTAAAATGCATTAAAAACATTTCTATTTTTTACAAATTATACCATTGTAATCGTTTCGTTAATATCTTCGAAATGAGCCCAATATCGAATATTTTTGGATTTAATTATGTTAAACATAAATTAATTGATCAATTTGCCTCTCCTCTCATCACCTGCTTCGTGCTCCTCTTACAGGTACAATCAAATTGAGTCCTCAAATTTTGTGAAGATTCCTAATTGGAATATTAAATCTTGAAATATATCCACCTAAACCCATTTTCCATATTCTATTATCCAACAATCTTTTGTAGACCCCAAAAGATTCAAGGTTTTTTTTTTTGGAAGGGTATCCGAGTACATTGCCCCGACTAATCCCGGCAAGGTGAGGCAATTGCCCCAGCTGCTAAAGCGTGCATCCCTGAGTTTATCCCCAGTGGTCACAAGTTGGAAGCGCCTGGATTCGAACTTGGGGTAGATGGGTTACTAGCCACATCCCCCCACAAGCCTTAACCAGTACGCCACAAGCCTTGTGGTTAAGGGTTTTTGTTTTGGTTGAGAAGAACCCTATTGGGGTTTCGCAATCCAACTGAGGTGGGATACAATCAGAACCTTAATGTTTTTTGACAAGAAAAAATCTTTAAATTAAATGGGTTTCTTCTCAAACTGATTATTTTATGAATTTATGTTGTGTCGATTTCTTTCACAAAAAACAATCAAAACTACTGTTTTTGGACCAATTTGGGGAATTGGGATTTGAATGAAACTAATTTGGGTTTGTTTTATTTTTTGAAATCATCTTTTCTTTTTTGGGTTGATTTTGATTTCTATCAATCTTTTAGATTTTTACAATTTTACTATCTCTTTAGTAATCAAGCTCTGTTTTATTGTTAATATGAACATGTTTCCATTTATGTTGTTGGAGAATGTTGTTTTGATCCTTTTTTTGCTACTAAACTATGAACAATTAAGATATGAGAGAAGAAGTTATATGACATCAGAATGAATTATGCAAATTAATTGATCAATTTACAGTAGATATTTACACCGCTGGGTTTTGCACCAAGTTGCTGTTTAAATATGAGTTCGAACCTTTTTCAAAAATATAAATATGCAGATTTTTTAGTATAGTATATTTAATTATTTATACTTTCTTAATCATGATTGTATTATTTCCTCTATTAGCTTATCACGTTTTGTTACAACAATAAGCTAATCCAAACACTTTGTACTGTATATAACTTCTCAATTATAAATTTTTAATATTTATTCATATTTTTTATTAATTTTTTGCAAAACATCCTTTGTGAAAACTGCCTAAAACAAGGACATTTTGTAACCAGCTGCAAAAATACAACTCTAAAGGGAAAAAAACTTGGAAAAGTAGCATCGTACTTTCGATGATCATTCATATCTATAAGATAAGTTTTCTGACATTTTTTTTTAAATTAACCCTGTGTAATACACGGGTTCAAACCTAGTATATACATATACTAAATTGACTCATCACAATAATCATGCATTTTCCATCGACACTAAAGTGCATATTTCCAAAGACACTAGTTTACACAATAAACCTTCAAAACGTTTTTCTTTGAGATATGATTATCAAATTACCCAAAAATCCCAATGTGAGGGTTTTATAAGATTTTTCAAGGTTAAATGCTTCAAATAGTCAAAACTCATCAAATGACTCATCAATAGATAACTTTCATGTAAAACACATAAACACTTGAAAATGAACATTTTTGGCATGTACAACGTTTTCACAAAGAAACTTGAACTCACCTTGCTAGATTTAGGCTATATCTAGATTTTTCTGTAACACCCTCAAAATTGGAACGAGCAACTAACTTTAATTTCGATAAAATAACCAAAAGAGGATAAAATCATTTCTACAGACCATCCTTGAAAATACCTCAAAATTTAAACATCATAGTTTCCACAACTAGTAACTCAAGACAGGTGTTACTTAACACAATTACAAGTTGCTAATCCAAAATAAGTGTGGAAGACTTCACTAAGCGAAATCACTTCTCGTGCACTCTACTAGCACTCATCACTTCACAGTGTAGCTAAAGTTATTCCCAACCTGAACCTGTTGCATATTGGTACGTGCGAAATATATGAATTAATCGCAGTGGGTTGCAAACTGTCCACAGTGGGAAGTGCAAGTGTACACTGTCCACTATGATCGTCACAGCAAGTAATAGTTGGTAAAATACCAGAATCGAATCCACAGGGACTGGACAATCAAGACAATACGGTTCTCATGAGCTCCTTTTACAAGTTTCAATTAGAGAGGAAAATAATACTTTTGGTTTGGTAAAAAGTTATTCTAACGATTTTTCTTAAGATTAAAAAGGAGGAATGTAGGTTAGATTTTCCCTAGATTTTATAATAAATACTTGATCCCAAAAGTGATACTTGTACTTGAAGTCGGTTTTTTTCGCTAGAAAAGCCCGGTTACAAAATACTCACACCATTAGGTAAAAATCCCATACTCTTAGTACTTGTTGTTTTGTCAATGGTAATCTAAAAAATGGACCTTTTCAGGTCTCGGTGGAATGTGTAGAGACAAATACTAAGTGTTTTAAATACACCAACTAGCTTGCCTACTACTCCAGTGGGTTGAGATTAGCTCACTGTGCCGACCTCACTTTCGCAAGTGTCATAAGAATTCTTTCGAATCCCCTAGCATTATCCAAGCTCGTGTCACTGCGTCCTACTCATTTCTGAGTTAAGAACTAGACTTTAGATCCTTACAAGTGATCGGCTTGTTCGCATCATTGGGCAATAATCGAGAGTGAATAACCAAAACAACAAATATTCTAAATATAAAGATTACTCAAGCATTTTCTCTAAAATCCAGGTACTTCTCTTTCCTACATCCCAAAGGATGCTTAGCCTAACATTTCAAAAGTAAAGAAAACAAAAGATGAAGATTTGCACATAAGTAAACTAAAAACGACTTGTATTAAAAACTGCAGTGGGGAACAAAGGGACGTCACTGCCACTGTTAACTTGAAACTAGCGATTACACTAAGGAAATTAAATGCAAGAAATTTAGAATTACTGCAGTAAACTAGAGAGCTAACACTAACACTACAATGTAGTAGTAGGAGATATTCAAGGATAAAATTAATGAACCCCAAGGCTTCCTTTTATACTCAAGGAAAGGTTTTGGGTTTTACACAAAAATTGGGTTTTTCTTGGGAAAAAACTGAAGTAGGAAACATAAAAACTCAGCTTGTTTTATGCAACACTTCTATCCATCATCTTGAAGCTTTTTCCCATAATACCCTTCACCTTTTCAACAACTTCACTTTAAAGTACCAAGGGTTTGATTAATTTATTCCTTTTGCCATTCTAGTAGGAACATGCTTGTATTATTTTATTCCCATGCTTCTCTGCCACTGAACCTTCTATTCCCAAACATTTTCTTTCAAGCTAAGATTCAAATCTGTTTTGTCTTCTTTCTGCTCGGTAGTGGGATCCGTAGTGGGGACTTTGCAAGTCACTGCGAGAAAATCGTGAAAAAGCAACAAAAACTCCACAAAATAATTTATTAAGATCATGGTTCACTCTTTTTGCTCATTTTTATAAATGTTACAAAGAGTGGAGGTTTTGAGAAGTGAAATGGCTAAAATTTGACAAAATAAAATAAAAATAAAAGGAAATAATAACTCTAAAAATAGAGTTATCACATATGCCGACAATTAAAAAGGTTAGGCTAACGCCTAGTGAGTTCAAGAGTTTATATCATGAGCAAATAAGTTGATAGACCAAAAGATTAAACTTGACTCATGATTTCCAAAAAGGGGTTTGTATAAAATACACCGACAACCCAATTTCCAAACGCACACAATTTCCGTGAGGAATGCTTCCAATGAAAATTATTTCTCCGCAATGGACTCAAATCCAAAACTCACCAAGAGGTAAATAAATAATAAGTCCCCAAATAATCATCAATGCGAATAATACTCTAATAGTTGAAAACATCCAAACAAGGATGGAACTTAAATACCATCCATCAATCATGGAAAACAATCCATATGCATATAATACGACACCGATGACGCGGATAAATAAAATACCCGAAAACAACACCATTCGGTGACGGGGGAGACCCGATTTCATCAAATGTGGCGAACACACAAGTTAAACCACAATTATAAAATACAAGCATGTTTCATGGATGGGAAAACATATGACATCAACCATATCCAGGCCTCCAGTCAATTGTAGACATCAACCCAAATCGGATCTCTAGTCTATTGTGACATCAATCCAAAGTGGATCTCTAGTCAATTGTGACATCAATCCAAACCGGATATCTAGTCAATTGTGACATCAATCCAAACCGGATCTTTAGTCAAATGAGGCATCAACCCAAACCGGATCTCTAGTCTAGTGAGACATCAACCCAAACCGGATCTTTAGTCCACGGAGACATCAACCCAAACCGGATCTCTAGTCTATTGAGGCATCAACCCAAACTGGATCTCTAGTCTAAAACCACCAAGTCCAACCCGACCGTATCCTTACCTTGGAATCCCACTTCCCACCATCCAAAACAAGCTTACTTAATCTAGAAATTTATACATGACCCCAAAAGAATACCAATGCATTCAAATCATGTAATTCTCAAATACGATGCAATTCATGCAAAACATAACCCAAGTCCACGTCGAGCTATCAAAACAGGGCAAATGCCTTCAAGACCCAACAGAGTCTAAAACCGAGCCATAAGCTCAACAGATCCAATGATCATTTGTTTAAAGTTAACTCATGCAAATGACGTGTATCTAACCCACATCACGCAAACACATGCTCCAAGGCATGATTAACTCAATACCCCTTCATTGCCACCTTCCCAATGAAGTCAAATTGTAACACCCTCTAAATTGGAACGAGCAACTAACTTTAATTTCGATAAAATAACCAAAAGAAAATAAAATCATTTCTACAGACCATTCTTGAAACTACCTCAAAATTTAACATCATAATTCCACAACTAATAACTCAAGACAGGTGTTACTTAACATAATACAAGTTGCTAATTGATAGGGCGGGTTACACCGCCTAAATCTCACCGCAAGTGTACGGGTCGAAGTCAAGTAATAGTACTTAGAGAAGTACGAGTATCGAATCACGGGGAACTAGGAACTAAATATCACAATTACTATAATTGCTATTAACTGAACTATCGAAAATTGAGAGGTTGGTATTAAACTACTAATTGCAGAAAATAAATCAAACACAAGACAGACAATGAACAACTTTGGAATTCAGATAGAGAAAACAGTTGAGGGTTGGAAATCCTTAGGTTTTCACATATGAACATCAGACTTAAAACAAATACCAGTTATTTCCGTTAATGAATACCCAATCTTGATCTCACCATTGTTCTCTCTCGAGTTACAACAGTTATATTTGTAAAGCACGGTTCTTTCTCAAGCTACCATGAGTTTTATCTTGAAAACACAAGTTAAATCTCTCGATCTCAACCTATGTAGTTCAAAACACATTAAGCACAAGATTATAATGAGACTAAGGTTTACTCGGTATATCTCAATCCTTTCTTACCTTAGGCGTGTGATCCCTAGTTCTATTCGGTAATTAACTCTCTCGAACTTAATTAGCAACAACAAATCAATCGTAAATTGGCCAGATTCACAATAGCATTAAGAGCAAAATCACATGCGTTCATTAAATCGGAAAAACTGATAAACGTCACTCGTCATCCATCTATATGTTCAATCCTAATTCAATCCAACCCCCAACATCTAAAGATTAGTTCATGATGTTGGGGGATTCAAACACAAGGGAAAGGGAAACGAAAACGTATGTAAACATAATAATTGTGATCGTGGTGAATGTGAAAGATGTAGTGATGAACTCCCTTCTTCCATGGTGGAATCTACTTCGCGTCGTGAACGAGCTCTCGATTGATTCTCTCTCGTCGCTCCAAAAGGTGTCACTTGGCTCTGAAAATCGCCCCTAGAACTGCTCTGGCCGTCGTGTGAAAGTTGCGTATAGAATGAATGACCTAAAAATCGGATTTAAAGCTGGGATTCGCGAAACAGTAGGTTACGCCACTTGCCACGCGACTTGTAAGTCGCGTGGTAAGTCGCGCGTATCATTTTTGCTGCGTGGGTCGATTTCTGGTTCGCGGATCGGGTCCTGGTTCGGTTGCGGGTCTTGGGCTTGACTTTTGGGCTTCCGTTAGGCTTCGTTTGGACTCGTTTTGGGCTCTTTTTAGCTTCTTTTCTCGAGGATTACCGCCTTTTAGATAACCTGTATAAATCACTAGATAACCCGTAAAATACACGCCTTTTTACTTGAATGCAAGCCAATCTCATTGGTTTGAGAACTGAAAATAATGCCAAAAAGTGGCGTTATCAACAACCCCAAACCGAGCGTTGCTTGTCCCCAAGCAAATTAGCGATAAAATAGAAATAAAGCACACATAAGTGAAATAATAATAATAATAACTGCACAATTCCCAATCGGTACCAAGTGGTGCATCGGTGATTTCCCATACCCGTGAATATCTATCTCACTCTCGCCTCATTCTTATTTCGTTTAATCTATGACCTTCCATTGGGAGTTGAACTCGTGACTGTTCCGATTACGTTCGGGTTAGACTAGGTCCAAACATACTAGGGAAAACATTTCGCCTCGACCCTACCTCACGGGATACTCTCTTTGCACTCGAACCTAGGTTATCGCTCGTGTTGTCATGTTTAAGGAGGTTATGTACAAGAATACTCAAATTATTACATGACAACTCTAAGGAGAGACGCACAATTGTCCAAAAATTTGATCTCAGAAGGAGTCAAGTAGCAAGACAGGGAATATCGATGAGGGTGGTCGTATACCGTAATCACATCTTCCAAAAGATCATCCAGGTCTTTACAAGGGTTGTAATGGGGCTAGGGCTATGGCTGAGAAACGAAGGGTAAAATGGTTCAAAGATCCTTGGCGTGTCAATCATTGGTAGTTCCGAACTTCTCTACTTCAGCCTCTATCATTTGGCCCTCTTTGTCACTATTGGAGTCGCTTTGACTCTCTTATTCAGCTGCTAGAAATACTATCTGACTAACTGTATATTTGTATTTTTTTTTACTTGGGACTTCATTGGTCCTCTTTATTTGTTTGGGGCATCATTGGCCCTCTTTTCTATCTTTTCTATTTCTCGGGTTACATTGACCCGTTTTATTCTCATGACTGGCCTGTTCTATTCTTTTCTGCTCTATCTTTCGTAGTTCATCACTGCCTTTGATTTACACGCTTTCAGATAAGGGTTGGCTAAGGCTTATGGCTAAAGGTGTACTGGTGGGTTTAGAAACGAATAAGGTGCGTGTTTGGCTGCAAAAGGGTTATGGATACACACAAAAGGGTGAAAGGGAACGATAGCTAAAATGGTTAAAAACAAAACACACAATGCCTGGAATCATATCTTAAGGTCCACACGATATGGTCTACTATACCCTTACCCAATATCCCGATGTTCGTCTTTGCTACTCAATGCAATAATGTAGCGAGATCATTCTACATTCACGACAAGGAATTCGAAAGAGTGTATAAGAATTAAGTGTATGAATCCCTCGAAATGAAAAATGTCTTTTAGGCTCAAAACTCACTATCGGGTGGTCTCCACTAATGTCCCTAGTCATGTCCTTTCCCGGTCCTTCCCTAACGGTCACGTCACTATCACAAGATTCTTCCCACAATGGTCGGTCTCAATCATTCAAAACAAAAATTTTAGCTACTATGATCTAGACACTCAGAAGTGTAGGAAATCTATGTGCATAACTTGGGCCCGATTGGGCAACCCCAAACCTTACCCACACATTATCCCCAATGTGCAAGTAAAGTTGTAGGCGATGCGACTCAATCATTGTGCAGTTATTACAGTTTACAGGCAAGGCATTACATAACATCAAAAGAAAACCCAAAATTTCTAATATGGGCACCCCAAACCTAGGCCGTGGCCTAGGTTTGCCAAATGAAAGCCAACCCCAAACCTCGGTAAAACCGAGGTTTGCACAGGGTTTAAATTTGAGTGTGTAGATGTGAAAGATGAGGCACCCCAAACCTAAGTGAAACTTAGGTTTGTTGCATCTCGTTTAAAATTACAGAACCCAACATCATACACCACTCGTTACTATGCAAGGTTAGAACGTACCTGTTTTGCCCGGACGGAAGAGCGGATATTGAAAGATTGAGCGACCGGAGAAAGAGATAGGGAGAACATGCAAAACAAAGGAAATCAAAGCACAAGACAAAATGCAGGAAGATGAAACACACAAAGCAAGAAAGGAAACAAAAACTGCACGAAAAACGAACATGGGACACCCGCGGTTTGCTGCGCGGCTTGCAGGCCGCACCACATCCCGCGTAACCCACTGTTTCACAAACAGTCAGAGGAGTTTCGCGGCTTGACACGCGGTATGTAAACCGCGGCATAAGCCGCGTATGTCCCTGTTCCAGCTATTTTTGATTTTTCGATTTTTATGGTTTTTTCGGAAATAAGAACACACTCAAAATAAAAAATAATAAAGACAACAAACCTTGGTGGGTTGCCTCCCACCCAGCACCGTATTTAAAGTCGTGGCACGACTATGTGGTTTCAGCTCGGCTCGGTATCCGTAGACTCGAATCGCCCACACTTGCGATTTCCCGCGGTTTCTCCCCCCTTTGGTCTTCCATGACCAGATCCGGATGCCTCTTCACTCCGACCTCTCGTCTTCTCGAACATCTTGAAAGTCACCCTCTCGCCACCGACTCTAAAGGTCACCTCTCCTTCCTCCACATCAATCAAGGCTCTACTCGTGGCTAGGAAGGACCTTCCCAATATCAATGGGACTTCTTCGTCTTCGTCTATGTCTATCACTACAAAGTCCACCGGGAAGTAGAATTTACCGACCTTGATGAGCACGTCTTCTACGACTCCGTACGGGTATCTGATTGATTGATCGGCGAGCTTTAGCGTCATGTACGTTGGCTGCACTTCACCCAGTCCGAGTTTCCTAAAAACAGAAAGAGGCATCAGATTAATACTTGCCCCTAAATCACATAAAACTTTATTAAAACTATACTCCCCAATCTGAATAGGGATAGAGAAACTCCCTGGATCTTTAAGCTTCGGGGGAAGCTTATTCTGAAAAATCGCGCTGCACTCTTCAGTGAGTGCAACGGTGGCCTGGTGATCGATCGCCCTCTTTTTGGATAAGATCTCTTTCATGAATTTCATGTAAGAGGGCATTTGCGCCAACGCATCTGCAAAAGGGATGTTAATTGTTAACTTTTTAAACACATCAATAAACTTGGAAAAATTAACATCATCCTTATTCTTTTTGAGTCTGTTCGGGTATGGCACGCTCGGTACTGCCGGCTTGGTCGGTGGTGACACCTCTTTCTCCTTCGGTTTCCCTTCTTCAATCACTACCTCTTCTTCAGTTTCTAGCCCAGTCATGTCTATGATCTCGACCTCTTTCTCCTTTGGATCGGTCTCTCTTGTCGGCTCCCCATTCAGCTCCTTGCCATTTCTTAGGTAAATGGCATTGCATTCCTCTCTCGGTTTCCTTTCAGCCATGCTTGGGAATGCTCCGGGAGGTCGGTTTTGTAGGGCTTCAGAGATTTTCCCCACTTGCCTCTCCAAGATCTTTATAGATGCTGTGTTTTGCTCGGTAGCCGCCTTGACAGCGCTCACTGTGCTTGCTAATTCCCCAACTATGCCGGCTAATCCCGCGATTGTGCTGTCCATTTTAGACATGAACTTCATCATCATGTCTTCGAGTCCCGGCTTCTTCTCTACCGATGGTCCCTCGTTCCTTTGGTTAAAACCTGGAGGACGGTAGGCATTGTTAGTACTAGGAGAATTAAAAGAGTTAGAAGGATTACCTGGTTGTTGACCGGGTTGACTCCACGACAAGTTCAGATGCTTCTTCCACCCCTCGTTATAAGTGTTTGAGAAAGGATCGTTTCTCGGTTGATAGTTCCGGTTTTGCATATATTGGACTTGTTCGGATGCTTCCGGGCTACCTTTATTCAGATGATTTGTAATGAAGGCTAGTTGAGCTTTCAGTTCATTCAGCTCATTACTTTCTTGCACACTTGCTACTCGTCTCACGGCTGATCTCGGGGTGGAAAAACTATGCTCCGCCAAATTCTCTATCAGTTCGCACGCTTCTTCATAGGACTTATCCATTAGTGCTCCACCCGCCGCGGCTGTGATGTCATTTTTGAATTGTGGGTGGAGGCCACTAAAGAAGGTTTGGATAATAACCCAGTCTTGTAACCCATGGTGCGGACATTTCTTGATCATGTCCTTGAAACGCTCCCAAGCTTCATATAGGGTTTCCTGATCCCATTGTGCGAAATGGGTGATCTCTGCCATCAGTTGGGCGGTTCTGCTCGGAGGGAAGAATTTCTGAAGGAACGCTGCCTTCAGTTGCTCCCAAGTGGTTACCGAGTCCGGTGGAATACTCTCGGTCCACGTTTCGGCTCGGCCCTTGAGGGAGAATCCAAATAACCTCAGCTTGATGGCATCTTCGCTCATGCCATTGATCTTGAAAGTGTTGCAAACCCGCTCAAATGCACGGAGATGTACATGAGGGTCTTCCGCCGGTGTCCCTCCATACTGGTTCTGTTGCACCATTACGATGGTGCTTGGCTTCATCTCGAAGTAATTCGCCCCAGTGGCGGGTGCTTGAATGCCTATGCGTGCCGCCGCCACGTTAGGATCGGCGAACGACCTCATAGGACGTCTCACTGGAGGTGGTGGTGGATTGTTGTGAGGCGGATCATTGCGTGGAGGTGGTCTCTCGTCACCCATATCGATCTTGATGTCTTTTTTGGTTTTTGCTTCTTTGCGGAGACGGCGGGCGGTTCTTTCGATTTCCGGATCGAGTTGCTCGATTTCCTTCCCTCGGGTCGTCCTTGGCATAAACCAATTAGTACCTGAAAAGGAAGTAAGCAAGATTAGTGTTCCAGAAACTGAAAGTGATGGAGTGAACTAACAGAATAAAAATAAAAAATAAACAGAAATGTCCAATCTAATAACGCCTATAGATGGTAGTGCTATTAGCTACAACTAGTTCCCCGACAACGACGCCAAAAACTTGATAGGGCGGGTTACACCACCCTAAATCTCACCGCAAGTGTACGGGTCGAAGTCAAGTAATAGTACTTAGAGAAGTACGAGTATCGAATCACGGGGAACTAGGAACTAAATATCACAATTACTATAATTGCTATTAACTGAACTATTGAAAATTGAGAGGTTGGTATTAAACTACTAATTGCAGAAAATAAATCAAACACAAGACAGACAATGAACAGCTTTGGAATTCAGATAGAGAAAACAGTTGAGGGTTGGAAATCCTTAGGTTTTCACATATGAACATCAGACTTAAAACAAATACCAGTTATTTCCGTTAATGAATACCCAATCTTGATCTCACCATTGTTCTCTCTCGAGTTACAACGGTTATATTTGTAAAGCACGGTTCTTTCTCAAGCTACCATGAGTTTTATCTTGAAAACACAAGTTAAATCTCTCGATCTCAACCTATGTAGTTCAAAACACATTAAGCACAAGATTATAATGAGACTAAGGTTTACTCGGTATATCTCAATCCTTTCTTACCTTAGGCGTGTGATCCCTAGTTCTATTCGGTAATTAACTCTCTCGAACTTAATTAGCAACAACAAATCAATCGTAAATTGGCCAGATTCACAATAGCATTAAGAGCAAAATCACATGCGTTCATTAAATCGGAAAAACTGATAAACGTCACTCGTCATCCATCTATATGTTCAATCCTAATTCAATCCAACCCCCAACATCTAAAGATTAGTTCATGATGTTGGGGGATTCAAACACAAGGGAAAGGGAAACGAAAACGTATGTAAACATAATAACTGTGATCGTGGTGAATGTGAAAGATGTAGTGATGAACTCCCTTCTTCCGTGGTGGAATCTACTTCGCGTCGTGAACGAGCTCTCGACTGATTCTCTCTCGTCGCTCCAAAAGGTGTCACTTGGCTCTGAAAATCGCCCCTGGAACTGCTCTGGCCGTCGCGTGAAAGTTGCGTATCGAATGAATGACCTAAAAATCGGATTTAAAGCTGGGATTCGCGAAACAATGGGTTACGCCACTTGCCACGCGACTTGTAAGTCGCGTGGTAAGTCGCGCGTATCATTTTTGCTGCGTGGGTCGATTTCTGGTTCGCAGATCGGGTCCTGGTTCGGTTGCGGGTCTTGGGCTTGACTTTTGGGCTTCCGTTAGGCTTCATTTGGACTCGTTTTGGGCTCTTTTTAGCTTCTTTTCTCGAGGATTACCACCTTTTAGATAACCTGTATAAATCACTAGACAACCCGTAAAATACACGCCTTTTTACTTGAATGCAAGCCAATCTCATTGGTTTGAGAACTGAAAATAACGCCAAAAAGTGGCGTTATCACTAATCCCAACTAAGTTCGGAAGATTTCACTAAGCGAAATCACTTCTCGTGCGTTCTACTAGCATTCATCACTTCACAGTGTAGTTAAAGCTATTCCCAACCTGAACCTGTTACACATGCCGACAAATAAAAAGGTTAGGCTAACGCCTAGTGAGTTCAAGAGTTTACATCATGAGCAAATAATTTGAACGATCAAAAGATTTCACTTAATTTATGATTTCCAAAAATGGGTTTGTATAAAATACACCGACAACCCAATTTCCAAACGCACACAATTTCCATGAGGAAAACTTCCAATGAAAATCATTTCTCAACGATGGACTCCAATCCAAAACTCACCCAAGAGGCAAATAAATAATAAATTCCCCAAATAATCATCAATGCGAATAATACTCCAATAGTTAGAAAACATCCATACAAGGATGAAATATAAAATACCGTCCATCAATCATGGAAAACAATCCATACGTATATAATACGACACCGACTACGCGGATAAACAAAACACCCGAAAACAACACCCTTCGGTGACGGGGGAGACCCGATTTCATCGAATGTGGTGAACACACAAGTTAAACCACAATTATAAAATACAAGCATGTTTCATGGATGGGAAAACATATGACATCAACCATATCCGGGTCTCTAGTCAATTGTGACATCAATCCAAACCGAATCTTTAGTCAAATGAGGCATCAACCCAAACCGGGTCTTTAGCTTAGTGCGACATCAACCCAAACCAGGTCTTTAGTCCACGGAGACATCAATCCACACCGGATCTCTAGTCTATTGTGACATCAATCCAAACCGGATCTTTAGTCAAATGAGGCATCAACCCAAACCGGGTCATTAGCCTAGTGCGACATCAACCCAAACCGGGTCTTTAGTCCACGGAGACATCAATCCACACCGGATCTCTAGTCTAAACCACCAAGTTCAATCCTACTGGATCTTTACCTTGGAAACTCACCATCCAAAACAAGCTTACTTGACTTAAAAATTTATACATGACCTCAAAAGAATAACCAATGCATTCAAATCATGTAAATCTAAAATACAATGCAATTCATGCAAATCAAACCCCAAGCCCACGTCGAGCTTATCAAAACCGGGCGAATGCCCTCAAGACTCAACCGAGTCCAAAACCGAGCCATCGGCTCAAAAGATCTAATGATCGTTTATCAAAATCAACTCATGCAAATAAAGTGCATCTAACCCACATCATGCAAACACATGCTCCGAGGCATGATAATCTCACAACCCCTTCATTGCCACTTTCCCAATGAAGTCAAATCATATATGCATCTGTATGTGTGTGTGTATATGTATACGCAAATCTTTTATAACTCAACAATGCATATAACCCACCATGGTTCATTAGTCCCAAAGGTGCTAAGAATACAAAATCATCAAACGGACTTCACATTTAAGACCAAACACTCAAAGAGGCACATACTCAAATAAAACACAATTTAAGCACATAACACATCCACGACTCCACCTCGAGCTACTAAAACCGGCAAACACTCAAAAGACTCATTTGAGCATAAATCAAACCTTTGAAGGCCAAAATAAACGTTTGGCTAAATACGTGTTGCTCACACGGTTACGTAAACCAAAATACATCGTTACCCAAAATTTTTACCTTTTAAATTCTCAATTTGCCATCGACCCAAAATAAAAGGTTTACAACTCTCAAAATATTCATAAGGCCGAGATTGACCAAAATCTCCAACTCACACGTTCACATTTTCAAAACGTAACATATCATAATTATTGCATAATCTCAACAAACACTAAAAGCGTATTTTAACCAAACAACCTTCACTTATGCAATAATGAACAAAACGCTTCCCTTCGTGATTTATTTATCAATCACTTAAAATCCCCAAATGTGGGTGTTTTACAAGATTTGTAAAACTCAACACTTTGATTAATCAAAACCCACTAATTAACTCAACAAGTGATAATTTCATATAAAGCACACAAATACTTTAACATAAACATTTTGGCATGTACAACGTTTTCACAAATCAACTTGAACTCACCTTGCTTGATTAGGCTAAATCTAGATTTTCCCAAACGTAAGCTCCTTTGAAGAAACTTGCATCTTCAAGCCAAATCCTCCAAAACCTAGATCCATAAGTTTCCAACCATCAATAATTAGATCTAACCATGTAGAATCATTCTCCAACCATTTTACATCAAAATACCCACTTATACCAAAACCCTAATTTCCATAAATGAAGAGAAGAGAAGATTACCTTAACCATACTTGAATCCACCAACCAAAATACCTCTAGAATCACCAAGATGAACCACAAATTCCCAATCTTCAAAGTGGAGTGAAAAGGGTTGGATGAAACCCTAGAAACTTGGTGAAGAAGATGAAGTGAAAGGTTTCTAGAAAGGTTAAGGTTCATAACAATGGTGAGGGTTTTGATTTGGGGAAGAAGATGAAGGATTTAGGGTTTGTTGGGAGAAAATCGGTTTAGAGGGATAGAGGAGGCTGATTTTGAGGTTGAAGATGAAATGAGGAAAGAGAGAGGGAAAAGGTCTCTCTTAAAACAAAATATCTCATCAGATGCATCGCGGACGTCCAGATTGACCAACCCGCGGACGCCCGACCTTGAACTGATCCGAACCCCACATTTTCGGTTGCTTTCGCGGACGACCCGCGGACTTCCGCCCTTCGCGGACGTCCGGCTATGCGCCTATGCGGACGTCCGCAAGCCCAATTAAGTTATTCCAATTTTTTGGGTGTTACAATCCTCCCAACCTTAGAATGATTTCGTCCTCGAAATCTAAATCCTTTACAACCAAAGGCTAACCAACTCAACGCCGACCATGTTCCATCAGCTTCCAACTGGAATCTAGATTCCCCCACACAGGCCGCTATGACAAACCTTAAACAAACTCTTTTCAACAATGTCCTCTCAGGTACACTGTACTTATGTCCGGGTGAACACCACATCCACTGGAGTAACTCCTAATCAGACAACTTTGGTTGTTTCCCAACCTTAGGTGTTCCATACTCCCCCGACGACGGATCCCGACTCTAAATCAACCCGTGTCCATACACTCTTAAATTTCTCCAATTAATCCAAGGTTTGATTATATCTAAAACCAACGAACCTCCAAATCTAAGGTTCCCGCTGCTGAACTGGCACTTACCTCTAACGAGTCCCATTAGACTTCAACACCGATGGTCGTCACTGACCCAACAATTACACCACTTCTGAAACATGCCTAATTACCAATCATACAATCGACAGATTCTTTTACCACAAGAGGAGGGTCATCACGCTAAAACTATTTATCACAATCGAACCTCTTAGTATCATCACAATCGATCCCACAATTACTAAAATTTGGACTACACCTTCCAGTCACACTAGTGGTTCTTGGCCTTGAAATCCAACAGTTGACACCTAGTCACACCACCCAAAACTCGACCCATCACAGGGCTCCACACACGAGCTTCATTCCTCAAACATCCCCACCAATCCATGGTCATTCCCCACGGTCTAAAGAGTCCTACACGACCTTCATACAAAACCGACAACCCGCAACAAGGTTGCCGACGTGAACGGTTACCAAAAGAACTAACAAGAGACACCGCAAGTCTCACTTTTTAGTTGCCTACAAGAAATAATTCGACCCCGCAACGACATCATACGACTCACGGTAATAATCACGCGTCAGAAACCCAATCTTTCACTGAAAGGTCCTACACGCCCTCACCCCTAACGGGGTTGCTCAACCTCACCAAGCCTAAAGAGTTCAAGGTTTTCAAGTGACAGACTCAGCAAATATGCCAATAAAGTTTTCACCAGATTTTTCAACACGAAGGTTTTTATACCAACATAATGTACGTACAAAAACTTACCACTACCCAGCCCGTAGATGCACAAACATGGACACACTCGTCCCACGTATGAAAAATCATTTTGAAAACTAATTTCATCGCAAATCAGTTTACTAACGAAACGTAAAACGTACTCGACAACTTTTAAAATGAACCGCTTGGGTCCCAACACGGGTTTACTTGTGCTAAACACGCAAAGTAATTTCCTTCATTAAAATAGCGTTCAACAGCCTGTTTGAAAAAAACTTCAAAAGAAGGATTTACACGACATCTATTCCCAAAATCCTCTTTTTAACCATAAAACGACATGAACTGTAATTCATTAACAACTTCGCATGTGTCAGTTTGTTCGCATAGAAACGGAGCAATTCATATACACACCTTGGTTAAAACACGCCATGACTTGGGCCATCTCCCAGTTTTAAATCGAATAACAGGATATTTTCATCATTTGGAAATATCAGTTTAAACATCGAAAAGGAATCTCAAATCAAAATTTTGCATGCCGGTCTGTAACACTTTCTTAGTAGTCACTCTGAAATAGTATAACACATGCTAGGTATTCAATACCAAATTTTCAAAGTAGAAATCATTAAATCAAATTTCAAAATTTCTCACTCAGTCATATAACGACAAGGAAACAAAATCCTTTGACCAGGCTCGCACACCTCAATGTGTTTTTCTCAAAATTTCGAAAAATAATACGTGCATATAATTTGATTGACACTCAAAATGATTCAAATAAACTCCAAACCTTAAACCGCACAAACGATGAACATTAACGCCCCAAATAGTGGCTACAAAACTATTCATGTCAATAAATCATTATAGTGCATTTGCGAGAAAGAACATCAAAAATGCCAACAAACGAAAGTGCATAAAACAGAACATTAGAGATGTACTATCATGATGCTCTCATATGGATTACTCACGCCACGTATAAATCAATTCGCATCCCTAGCAAGTTGCAACAAATATGCTACCACGATTCTCAACGGAGAAGCCATGTGGCATCGAAACTTCAAAACCACTCTTTTTGATGCAATACGTCATAAAGCACATTTCTCAACAAAATTCGTATGACACATACTACTCACTAAAACCCATGGATTAACGCACACAATCATTCAAGTATGCATACGACAAAGTGTCACCCATGCAACGCAAAACGTTGTAAAACGAAATTCCATCATACTCCACAAGACTTCCATCAAACCCGATGGAACTCAACGACACCCAACCAATTAAATGGTGCCAAAGTTTTTGTTTTCAATAATTAAATCGCATAAAACAACGTTATGACCAAATCATCATAATTTCCAAAAATCTCCCTTTTTATGTGGCACAAAGTAAAACAACACTCTCTCGTCAAGACTCACAAAAATCAAAATTCCCATTAAAGCTCAACACCGAAACAAGGGAATGTAACTCTCCGTCCAAACCTTAACATATATGGAGAAGATCCAATGTTAAAGTCGTAATTCGTGGTTACTTGTCTAAAACCATAAACGACATAAAAATATGGATACCGCATTATCCAAAAGTAGTTGTGGACAAAAACAAAGAATAAAGTACGTCTCGACCAGGTTTACAACTACCTGAAATAAAATATTTTTCTGCATGCTCAAACTCATGGTTTAAAATCTTGTGTGTGCTAAACGTTTTCCAAGATCTCGCAATGCCGTCTATACGACGATTTGAAACACAAGAAGCAATTGATGCAATTTATTTTAAAAGCAAAATAAATTTCGTGCATATATTTTAGTCGGCACTCAACGTCCAGGTCACACTTCTCCAATTTCTCCGATCACTCTATCGTCATTCGGATGCTTAACATCCTAACACAAAATTGAAAGTCACATCGACAAATCTTACAATTTCCTCCTCGAATCAAGGTCAATTCAATAAGCCTATGACTCTAATCCAACCATCAAATTCGACCCGAATGGTCCACTTAATGCAATCAACATGCTTACCGCCACTGCAAATGGCAAATGCTAAAGTCGTCAACCTCTTCTAACGACCACTCGCTTAGAACTCCTTCACTACCCCAACGGTTATCACGCTAGAGTCGTTCAAGTACTCTCATGTAACTGGTAGGTTCACCATAACACTGTCCAGGTGCAATTATGAGCGTACCGTACATGATCATCCTTGCTACTCCTGACGCGACTTCTCGTTTCTAGTGACTCCAATAGCCTCCAAATATCCTATCTTAGAGTGCCTACTGGTGCAATTTAACTCTCATTTACTTAAAGAGCGCTAGTTTGAGTCTAGGTATCCAAAAGTCAACACCTAATTCTCTCAAACTTATGCTCTGATACCAACTTGTAACACCCTCTAAATTGGAACGAGCAACTAACTTTAATTTCGATAAAATAACCAAAAGAAAATAAAATCATTTCTACAGACCATTCTTGAAATTACCTCAAAATTTAACATCATAATTTCCACAACTAATAACTCAAGATAGGTGTTACTTAACACAATACAAGTTGCTAATGCCAACTAAGTGCGGAAGATTTCACTAAGAGAATCACTTCCCGTGCACTCTATTAGCACTCATCACTTCACAGTGTAGTTAAAGCTATTCCCAACCTGAACCTGTTGCACATGCCGACAAATAAAAAGGTTAGGCTAACGCTTAGTGAGTTCAAGAGTTTACATCATGAGCAAATATTTTGGACGGTCAAAAGATTTTCACTTAATTTATGATTTCCAAAAAGGGGTTTGTATAAAATACACCAACAACCCAATTTCCAAACGCACACAATTTCCATGAGGAAAGCTTCCAATGAAAATCATTTCTCAACGATGGAATCCAATCCAAAACTCACCCAATAGGCAAATAAATAATAAATTCCTCAAATAATCATCAATGCGAATAATACTCCAATAGTTAGAAAGCATCCACACAAGGATGAAATATAAAATACCGTCCATCAATCATGGAAAACAATCCATACGTATATAATACGACACCGACTACGCGGATAAACAAAACACCCGAAAACAACACCCTTCGGTGACGGGGGAGACCCGATTTCATCGAATGTGGTGAACATACAAGTTAAACCACAATTATAAAATACAAGCATGTTTCATGGATGGGAAAACATATGACATCAACCATATCCGGGTCTCTAGTCAATTGTGACATCAATCCAAACCGGATCTTTAGTCAAATGAGGCATCAACTCAAACCGGGTCTTTAGCCTAGTGCGACATCAACCCAAACCGGGTCTTTAGTCCACGGAGACATCAATCCACACCGGATCTCTAGTCTATTGTGACATCAATCCAAACCGGATCTTTAGTTAAATGAGGCATCAACCCAAACCGGGTCATTAGCCTAGTGCGACATCAACCCAAACCGGGTCTTTAGTCCACGGAGACATCAATCCACATTGGATCTCTAGTCTAAACCACCAAGTTCAATCCTACTGGATCTTTACCTTGGAAACTCACCATCCAAAACAAGCTTACTTGACTTAAAAATTTATACATGACTGATAAGTGCATAATTTATCACATTCTAAGCACTTATTTTCTAGATATTTAGTCCCATTTTAGTTTCCCAATTACCTTAAATGAGTCATTTGGTCTGATTTTATCTTTTATTATAGTTTGGAGCTAAGTAGGAGAAATGAGTCTGTTTGTGCTTATTGTGTGAAAAATCTAACAGTTCAGTATGCTGCAGCAAGATGCTACAGCATGGTTCGCAGATCCAGAAAAGTCAACGACATCACTTCATAAACTTTTTGGTTGGGGAATCTTTTGGCAATCTCTTCAGCCCTTTCTTGCAAGCTGGAAGACAGGGCATCTTCAGGGAATACTATCATGAAGAAGATTACCTTAAGAAAAACATCTTATAATCCTTTTAAATTTTGGTTAATAACCTTTGGTTTAAGGAATATTTGTACTAGTTAAAGTGACATTAGATGCTCTCCCCTTGTATAAATAGGAGCTGAACTCCTGGATGTTTAGTACACCACTTCTTGCCTTAAGCAAGTAGTTCTCTCTAGTTCTAATTTCTAGTTACTTTACTTTATTTCTAGTTTCTCCTAACTAGGAAACTAGCTAGGTAGTTCATATAGCTACTTAGAAGCAATTGCTATTTGCTTTTATGCTTTAATCTAAAATCGTTAGTACATCTCTTGTTCTGAATATTTATATTTTTGTTTGATCGTCATGATTTATATGTGTTTAAGAGCGATGATGGGCTAATTCCCTAGCTTGGGTGTAAGTGATGGTTGGGAGATAAAAGTCGTTGTGTAGTGGAAGGTTGCTTTCGCTATTGGCTATCATCCATGCTATTCACCCTTTGTTTATGAGTCTCATCTAAGTAGTTTTCTTGACAAGGTGACGTATGTTGTTATACTTAGATGAGTTGGACTTGAATGCAAGCCAACGTTAATTTTAGAGCATCAAGGTGTTATAATATCAATTTTTACGAATTGTGACTTATATGGAAAATCAGTGAGATCTGCTCTACATTGGTTGGGTTACCCGAATGTGTGGTACTGCCAGTAGCTAGACTATCTATACCCTGATAAGGGTCTGAACGTTCCAGTAGTAAGGATGAGAACCAATGCTGCAGCACATGCTGTAGCAACCCGCCTAAGCACAATGTTGCTGTAATCCAGCCATAACTTACACCCTTGCATTTCTTTTACTGTTTTACAACCGTTTTCAAAGCTGTTACTTCACTCAAAGATTATTCCTTCGAATTCTGTTCTTGAAATCTTATTTTAAGTTTGGCTTAAGATTAACTGCTTGCTTTATTTGTCTCTGTGGGATCGATACTTGGTACTTAGTACCAATTATTACTTGTTTTCAAAACGATATTGGTTTGGCATGTATACTTGTGTGCTATTCCATTGTTGATTTTAGGGATACTTATTCCACGAACCAAGTTTTTGGCGTCGTTGCCGGGGACAAAGCCAAAGCAATAATTTTCTTAAGTCACTTTTAATTTGATTTTTCTAGTCAACTTGTTAAAAGAATTTTTGGGTTGCATGCCACGTTTGTTTCATGGTGATATATTTGAACTAGATCCAGATATTGAAAGAACATTTCGTAGAAGGAGAAGGATACAAAGAACCTTATCACCAATCTTTGAAACTATTGAAATGTAAGTCCCTGTATATGGACCCAATCAAAGGACTGAACCCCAAAGCATCATCAATATTGCAAACTCTAAAGAGGGGAGGATTATGGACTATGCTATGCCCATGCTTGATCAGTTGCATGCTGGCATAGTTAAGCCACCGTTGGAATGTGCCCACTTTGAACTGAAACCCGTAATGTTTAATATGTTACAATCTAGTGGACAGTTCGCAGGCCTACCAGGTGAGGACCCTCATTTGCATCTTAAAACTTTTATGGAAATCACTTATTGTTTTGACTTCAGTGGAGTAACTGATGAGGCCTTATGGCTGAAGTTATTTCTTTTTTCACTTAGAGATAGAGCAAAAGTGTGGTTTAATTCTTTGGAACCTAACTCTGTTGAAACTTGGAGTGATATGGCTGAAAAGTTTTTAAAAAAGTATTTTCCACCAACACGGAATGCCAAGTCCAGAAATGAAATAAGCATGTTTAGACAAACGGACGATGAAGCTATTCCGGATGCTTGGGAAAGGTTTAAGGATCTGTTAAGGAAATGCCCTCACCATGGCATACCCTTTTGCATACAGCTAGAGACATTCTACAATGGTTTAAATGCCACTTCTAAAGGAATGCTTGATGCTACAACAGGAGGTGCCTTCACCCTTAGTACCTATAAAGATGGTTTAGCTATTTTGGAAAAGATTGCAAGTAACAACGGTCAATGGTCTGATTCTCGTGCATTAGTACCTATAAAGGCTGTAGGTGTTCATGAAGTAGATACTTATACTGCTCTTACTGCACAGCTTGCTGCATTAACCAACATGGTTAAAAACATGTATGGTTCATCCAGCACTATTGCTGCAGCATGTACTTCTGAAGATTTGCCAGACCAATGTGTACTATGTAGTGGACCTCATACCTATGACCAATGTAATCAAAACACCGAATCTGTAAACTATGTTCAAAACAGAAATGAACAGTTCTCTAACAACTATAACTCAAATTGGAAGAACCATCCTAATTTCTCTTGGAAAAGTCCATGTTTACAACCATCTGATGCACAAGAACAGAAAAGTTCCAATTTTCAAAAACAACCCATGTTCCAACAAAGTCAACAATTTAACCAAGGAAAACAAAACCAACAAAATGAATCACCCGCTTCTTTGGAATCAGTGTTGAAAGGATTCATAAATCACACCAACGCAACTATCAACAATCAGAAGATAGCCTTAAGGGCTATGGAAACTCAGATTGGTCAGATTGCTAATGAGTTGAAAACCCGACCTGCTGGAACTCTACCTAGTGATACTGAGACTCCCAAGAACATAGTCAAGGAACAAGTGTAGGTTGTGTCCCTTAGGAGTGGAAAAGACTTAGTGAAACCATACCGAAGGAACCACATACTGTCATTGCCACAGACAAAGGACAAGATGTTACAAAGGTACCCCCTATCATTGTTTCATCTTCTGACTCAGTCCTTGGACCTAAACCAACTCCTGAATCTGTGAAAGATAAGCCTGACTTTCCTGTGTTATCCCCTGTTGATAATAACAAAGTCAAGACCACTTCAGTTGATGCTACAACACATGCTATAGCACCAACTGACAAAACTGAAAAACCTCAAACAGCAACTGAACAGGTCATACCTACTGTTTCATCCACTTCTGATCCAAAGAAGGCTGTTGTAACCGTTGTTCCACCTTATGTTCCTTATCCCCAAATGATGAGAAATGAAAAGAAGAAGGAACAATTCAAGAAGTTTCTAGATGTGTTCAAACAATTGCATATCAATATCCCCTTGGTTGAAGCAATTGAGAGCATGTCTACCTATGCTAAATTCCTTAAGGATATTTTAAGCAAGAAAAAGAAACTGGTTGAGTATGAGACCGTGGCCTTAACTGAAGGTTGTAGTGCCCTTGTGACCAACAAACTCCCTCCTAAGCAAAAGGACCCAGGTAGTTTCACAATACCCTGTTCTATAGGAGGCAAATAGGTTGGAAAAGCTTTATGTGATTTGGGTGCTAGCATTAATCTTATGCCCTTGTCCATTTTTAACACTCTTGGAATAGGAGAAGCTAGACCTACCACAGTTACCTTGCAACTAGCTGACAGGTCCATAGCATATCCTAAGGGAAAGATAGAAGATGTATTGGTCCAAGTAGACAAATTCATATTCCCTGTGGATTTTATTATTTTAGACTTTGAAGCTGACAAGGACACACCTCTTTTGTTAGGAAGACCTTTCTTAGCTACTGGTAGAACCATCATAGATGTCCAAAAAGGAGAGTTGACCATGAGAGTTCACGACCAGAAGGTTACCTTCAATGTTTTTAATTCCATGAAATACTCAGATGAAAGAGAAGAATGTTATGGCCTAAGTTCTATAGAGTCCTTGTGTCTTGGAGGAACATTAGAGGATGAGGCAAAAGATGATGAGTTTGATGAGGATGACTTAAATGTAGACGACCTAGAAGATGAGGAATATGATGATGATGATGATTTAGAGGATAGTGATGACCTTCAATCTGCCAGTATGCTCCAGCCTGTTGTCGCAGCATATGAAGCACTGGAACAGATCACTAAAGAAAATCCCCTACCATCTGTTGAAGCACCACCAACTCTTGAATTAAAACCACTTCCTTCTCATCTTAAATATGTTTTTCTAAGAGATGGAGACAAATTACATGTAATTATCTCTGCCTCTTTAGACCAAAAACAGGAAGAACAGTTGGTGAAGGTACTTCAAGCCCATACTAAGGCCATAGGTTGGACAATTTCTGACTTAAAAGGCATTAGTCCATCAATCTGTCAACACAAAATAAATTTAGAGGACAAAGACTTCAGATCTGTAGAACCACAAAGAAGACTAAACCCTGTGATGAAAGAAGTAGTCAAGAAAGAAATCCTTAAGTGGTTAGATGCTGGAATTATTTACCCTATAGCTGGTAGTTCTTGGGTAAGTCCTGTTCAATGTGTTCCCAAGAAGGGATGTGTGACAGTTGTTGAGAATGAAAAGAATGAGTTGATCCCAACCAGGGTAGTGTCAGGATGGAGAATCTATATGGACTATAGGAAGCTTAACAAAGCCACTCACAAAGACCATTTTCCATTGCCTTTCATTGACCAAATGTTGGATAGACTTGCAGGTAAAGAATTTTACTGTTTTCTGGATAGATATTCTGGTTACAACCAAATTGCTATAGCACCTGAGGACCAAGAGAAAACCACATTCACTTGTCCTTTTGGTACTTTTGCTTTTAGGAGAATGCCTTTTGGACTATGCAATGCCCCTGCCACATTTCAAAGGTGCATGATGTCCATATTCTCTGATATGTTGGAAACTTCTATGGAAATATTCATGGATGACTTTTCTGTCTATGGATCTTCATATGAAGTATGTTTGAAAAACCTGGAACAAAGTCTTAAAAGATGTGAAGAGACTGATTTAGTTTTAAATTGGGAAAAATGTCACTTCATGGTCAAAGAAGGCATTGTTTTGGGACACTTAATTTCAAACAAAGGAATAGAAGTTGATAAAGCAAAACTGGAAGTCATTGAAAAACTTCCAGAACCTACAAATGTTAAGGGAATTAGAAGTTTTCTTGGCCATGCTGGTTTTTACAGAAGATTTATAAAGGACTTTTCAAAGATTTCAAAACCACTTTGTCTGTTACTCCAGCATGATCAGCCTTTTGATTTCAATAATGGTTGTAGGAAGGCTTTCAAAACTTTAAAAGAAGCTTTAATTTTAGCACCAATTGTAATCACACCTGATTGGACAAAACCTTTTGAACTTATGTGTGATGCAAGTGATTGGGCAGTTGGTGCAGTCTTGGGACAGAAAAGAGAAAAAAGTTTTCATCCTATCTATTACTCTAGCAAAACTCTAAATGAAGCACAAGTTAACTACACCACTACTGAAAAAGAGTTGTTGGCTGTTGTTTTTGCTTTTGAAAAATTTAGATCTTATCTAATGGGGACCAAGGTTACAGTTCACACTGACCATGCAGCCATTAAATATTTGATTTCTAAAAATGATGCAAAGCCAAGACTAATTAGGTGGGTGTTGTTACTACAAGAGTTTGATCTAGAAATAATAGATAGGAAAGGTACTGAAAACCAAGTTGCAGATCACTTGTCTAGATTGGAACAAGGAAAGGACCCTCTTGTTGAAATTAATGAAAAAATTCCTGATGAACAACTTTTAAGGCTACAGTATTATGCTACAACACCATGGTTTGCTGATATTGGAAACTATCTGGCTGCTGGAATCATTGCACTTGAACTCACCAAGAACCAAAAGAAAAAGTTGCTTTCTGATGCTAAAAATTATCTTTGGGATGACCCCTTTTTGTTCAAACTAGGGGTTGATCAAATTTTGAGATGGTGTATACCTCAGGAAGATGTACCTGCAGTGCTCAAGCATTGTCATGCTTCTGCATATGGTGGTCACTTTGGTGGCCAAAGAACTGCAGCAAAAGTACTCCAATCTGGATTCTTTTGGCCTACACTTTTCCATGATGCTGATAGTTTTGTTAAAAGATGTAATGAATGTCAAAGAACTGGATCTATTTCCCAAAGACATGAGATCCCCTTAAATGGCATTTTAGAAGTTGAACTATTTGATGTTTGGGGAATAGATTTCATAGGACCATTTCCTATTTCTGGAAACTGTCAATACATCTTGGTAGCTATAGACTATGTCTCTAAGTGGGTAGAGGCTGCAGCTTGCCATAGTAATGATGCAAAGACAGTGGTCAAATTTCTTCACAAAAACATATTCACTAGATTTGGTACTCCTAGGGCCATAATTAGTGATGAAGGAACACACTTTGTGAACAAAATGATGAAAGATGTTTTAGAAAAGTATAACATCAGTCATAGAGTTGCTACAGCATACCATCCCCAAACCAATGGCTTAGCTGAACTCTCAAATAGGGAAATCAAGAGTATTCTAGAAAAGGTGGTCAAACCTACAAGAAAGGATTGGTCATTTAAGCTAGATGATGCTCTTTGGGCTTATAGGACCGCCTATAAATCCCCAATTGGAATGTCTCCCTATAAGCTTGTCACTTGCCATTAGAACTTGAGCACAAAGCCTTTTGGGCTTTAAAAGAGCTTAACATGGATATTAATGATGCAGGTGAAAGGAGAAAATTGCAAATCAATGAGTTGGAAGAACTAAGGGACCAATCCTATGAGAATGCGAAGATCTACAAAGATAAAACCAAAAATGGCATGATAAAAGGATTATGCAAAAGACTTTTCAAGTTGGTCAAAAAGTTCTATTGTTTAACTCAAGATTGAAACTCTTTCCTGCAAAACTAAGATCCAAGTGGACTGGACCTTATGAAATCAAAAATGTTTTCCCTTATGGAGTTGTTGAACTAATTGATCCAAATAATGGATCATCTTTCAAAGTGAATGGAGGATTAAGTCTTACTTGGATGTTGCAGCAACTACAGGGTCAACCTCTGTAGTGCAACTCCAACCCCAATAATACTTTTGTCTAAAAAAAGTCCCAACAGTCCAATGTACATATGTAAATAGTGTTTTTAAATTTTAAGTAGTGCAGGTATAATTAATATGTGTGGTAATGTGTAGGAAATCAAAGTTGATGAACGAGTGAAGATGCTACAACATGTTTGATGCAAGAAATCGGAATGGGGTCACTGTCTGAGTTATTTAAAAATCGGTTTAAAAAGAAAAAAAAGAGAACATAAATAAATAAATAACAAGACAGTAAGGTGTGAATAGTATTCCTTAGAAAAAGAAGAGAAAAAAGAGAGAATCATTATTTTAAGATAAGTACTTGGTAGTAAAAGTTTTTGTCATATCAAACCTTTTGTCATAATGAGTTTTGAGAGTCAAAGGACCCAAGTATTGTACTCTTGACTTTAAGGAATCCTATTTCACCTCAAGACCTTAACTATTCCCTTAAGTTGGTTAGTTTTTAGTTCATTTTCAACTAAAAACCCAAACTTTTTTTGAAAACACACTGGAAGCCATTTTGGGCGGTTTGGTTTTTAAGAAACCAACCTTCCAGCTTCTTCTCATTAACAAGAGATATTTTGAGTGTGTGTGTGTGTGTGTGATCCACTCTCATCATCGGTTTCCATGGCAAACGAAGAAGACAAAGGTTCATCTCCAAAGAAGACCACCTCTGTCACGTACCAACGAAGGACTACTCGGTCCTCTGCTCAGAAGAAGCAACCGGAGACGGAGAAGAAGGCCACTGGAGTTGTTTTCCGATCACCGGAAACTTCGCCGGTGACAAGCAAACGTCAGAAAACTGCAGAGAAGAGCAAAGGAAAGGGTAAGTCTACTGCTACTCCATCTCCATCTGTTTCTGAAGATGTAACGTCCCAATTTTCATAACAAGAATTTATCTAGAATATAGCATTCAGATTACATTATTATCTTGTTCATAAACATTCTTTTCACTAAGCTAAGCAAAATTGACAGCGGAAGATTCTAATCCACAGCCGAGATCTCTATCTAAACATCAGCCAAAAGACTTGGAGTCGCTCTAAGTTCCAAATCCTTCCTGCCATCACACGGTTCTTACTTGAAGAACCTTTAACATGCTTACCTGAAAATGGTTTAGTTTTGAAAGCGAGGGTTAGACCAAAAGGTCTAGTGAATTCCCTCCGAAAACAACATGTAACCAGTATAAAACATTTATGAAAATATCATCGTAAACCTTAACATAACATCAGGCATGGTACTACACTGTATATAGGATCACATAAACATTCTGCGATCGGGGCCCAATGGGTTACCCTCTCGCCCTCAACCGGAGCCTACTCAAACTCCCCTTCCCGGAGCTTACGCAGACCCCCCTTTCTACTCGAAATAGGAGGAAACGGATTCCAACCTACCAGTCTGTCATAAACATCCAAGGGATCATCAGACCCCGAGGATCTATCTCTGATCCTACAGTGTAGACCGACTCCACATAGCACGTCATTCATTTCATAAAACTTGCACCTTTAAAACCTTAGTAAATCGTCATTCTCATCTCATCAAGTACAATACATTTTCTCAGGTAAAACAGGTATTTCATGGAAAACATGCGTAACGGTTATAAACATTTCATGCTCGTAATGAAACCATAATCAGTCAAAATCATTTAACACTTTAAGTCGTAAAAAGGGTTTAGGGAACTCACCTTGCTTGACGTACAACGCGCTTCTTAAATACTTCCAAGCTAACCCAAACGAACACCTAAGGCAATAGATTCGCATCAGATAAACAACTCAGACCTACTGTCCAACACACACTTGTCCGGATACCAACCTGTCCGGATACCATACTTGTCCGGATGCCATACTTGTCCGGATGCCATACTTGTCCGGATGCCATACTTGTCCGGATGCCATACTTGTCCGGATGCCATACTTGTCCGGATACCATACTTGTCCGGATGCCATACTTGTCCGGATACCACACCCGGTAACTCGATCTACCCGGAAGAACACCCACCCGGAAACTACCATAGAGCTTTACCCGGAAACTAGCATCCGTATCCGGAAACCACCATATCATCAAGAACTGAAGGTGTCCGGGTACGGCTGCTGTCCGAAAATAAACTTCTTAAAAGTGATTTCTAACCCGATTTTAGCCATTAGTTGATTAGATAACCATAAGGGTTCATCCACCAACCCCAAACACCCAATTAATCCCACTTTAATCTCTTAAAATCGATTCATTAAGACAAAACCCATAAAACTTCATTTTCAAGGAAAATGGTGAAACTCAAGAAATCATCAACATCAGTCCTAAGGATTCATAACAATAAGAAGGAGGAGCATTATCCTAATCAGATGAACGAATTAGGATGTAATACCTTTGCAGATTTTAGCTTGATTCTTCCTTTCTCTCTTGATTTATTCTCAAACCTTCTTCTTTTCCCTCTTTCTTTCTTCCTTAGCCGCCAACACCAAGAGCACTCCCACAATTACTGATTTCAGCAAATGGAGGCTGCCCTAGGGATTGGATTCTTCATATACACTTCAAAATTTTACACTCTAGTCCCTCAAGTTAACTTTCATTTATTCCACTTTGACCACTAACTCTAAAACCTACTAGAATTTGGGTTGTTACAATACTCCCCCCTTAAAAGTATTCCGTCCCCGGAATTTCTCATTGGAAAAGATGCGGGTATCTTGCCCACATCAAAACCGACACTTCCCAAAGTAAAGCTATAACTGACTCAGTCAACCATCTCATCAAACTCGAAACATGGAACCTTGGGTGCATTTCCTTCAGTTCTTACGGTACTCTAACTCGTAGGCTACTGTTCCTACTCGGTCGATCTTGACTACAGAAGATTTACTAAGGCTTCTCATGCATCAACACTTCCTTTAAGGAGGAACTTGGCTAAATCCTCTGCCACAACACGAGATTCATTTACTAAGAGACGGACACACACTTGACCGCTTGACACAAATCCAAACCTGAACGTCCCGACAACTCACAACCCAGAGTTCCTTCATCGAAATACAAGCAATCCTAGATTACTTCTCCTAATCAACAATCGACTATGCGAATAACGTTTCCCTTTCTCGGACCACCTCGACCACAGTTCGTCAACCATTTCTTACATCCTCACCACTTTATCACTCCATCCTTGTACGTAACCCAGGGTAGGAACCTTCAAACCTAACATTGAGGTGTTCCCCTACTCGAATTAAACTTATCCTGAAACACATCAAATCCTTGCTGATTACCACGTTCGTTCGATCATAAAACATAACTCCGGTTACCCTCACCCAACTGGGAGGAATAACCATGGTCACACCATACTATTCTCACTAGCTTAAACACTGCACGACCAAATCGTTTACACCTTTCTCACAAAGTCACTAACTTAACTCATTTAGTTGTCTCATCCACTTCTTCCCTGCACAAAAACTTACACAATTTCCTTCCTCAATATTCTTTCCAACGGTTCGCACACTAATCAAAGACAATCTACACAATACTGTACCTTTTGGCAATACTGTCAAGTTTACTACTTCCAACTTACTCACTTGCTCCGACATACTATCTACACCTTCCCCACGTTAGCGTGGAGCACTGCTCACCAAACATTACTTGCCCCTCTCTCCCGACCTTTCCACATGTTGATATCGCTTTCTCATTCTTACATAACCAAACAGTTGCACCAAAATCTTATCTTAAGGCATTCAACCAAGCCGTCTTGAAACAAGACCAGTGTTCGACGTCGCTACACATTCTGTAATCTCCAACTTTTACCTTCTCAGACATTTCTATCACACAAAAGCAACAATCCACATTCTTTAAGGATTTCACATCTATCCTACCACATTTTGGCTAACACAACCCTCATCCTCTTTAAACTTCCAATGACCCCAAAGTATGTTTCTTAGTAACGTCCCCTATTCACTCTAATAATCCACCCCCTTGGATTCCCTATTACAAACGGATCTATTAATTCAGGAACACCCCGAAACTCGGGTTCCACAATTCTTTCGACTAACCACTATGATCATAAAATCAGACAGACATATATATATATATATATATGTACCGTCATCCCGGCTTTCTTACTTTGATTTACCTTAAATAATTCTTTAACAATCAGTGTGTTAGTCTCAATAACACTTCCCCAAAAATTGTAACACCTTCTGTAATAACAAATGAACGTCATTACTTAACAAATCTATAAAATTTAAATCAACCAACCAAAGGCTTATACCTCTATCATGACAATTCAAATCAACTAACGATCATACTACTACTCCGACCCACAATCATCATCACGTCATTCCTTAAACATAACCAAAATTTCCAACTATTCCTAGGATCATTCCCTCAAGCATAAGGAACAATTTTCATTCTTTAGCGATGTCTCATCTACTATACTACAACTTGACTAATCTATTCATCATCTTCTTTAAACTTACTCTGCCTTCAAGAATATACTTAACAACATATGTAACCACAAAGCTTGGTCTCACAGCTGGGCAATCCCCCAATTCTGCCCCGACATTCCATTCCGATAACAGTCAAAATACACACCTACTTACAACCCACGTACTTCAACAACTGGGATTGCAAAACGTACACTCTATCCGAAATCCCAAAAGGACTTCCTTCTAATCCTTCATCTTTCTAACATCGCCTTACTACATCACCGGCTGACACAGATATCTTGGCAATTGACGCTACTATTCATTCGTACATTCACCACTCCTATTATCACACCACCGACCAAGTCTCTCATGGTCATTCTTACACAATTCACACTTTCCTTCATATTCTCCCGTATACTACAATCGAGTCTGTCTCGCTACTTAGTTCTCTCCCAACTTGTTGAACTATGATTCACGAGTTCACACTTAGCTCAAACACGAACATCCTAACTAGCTCTTTTATGACCCGAGTCCTTTCTTAGACACGACACATTTTCTTACAGACTGGCATAGTCTACACTCACTCCGCCTGTGTTACACACCTTGTCCTTCTACGGACCCTCCTCACCTCGTAAATAGAACGCCTATTTAACAACAACAGTCTCTTACTAATTTAACACCTCTACAAGATAATCTATCAACTTACACTCATCTGGTTTGAGTCTTCGGCCTCGGCCAACATACACCGTTGCCGACTTCAACAACAAAAGACAACTCTTAACTACTTCCTTAACCTATCCTTTAACATGAGTTCCTTACGGGACCTATTCCTCCCTACACATCATAGTTAACTTTATAATCCGTCGCCCCCATTTCGAAACTTACTCATGTAACATCAATATTACAAGCTCTCTTCGAATCTCATGACCCACATCGTGGACCTTTCATTCCTGCCTCACAGCACTACTCATAAAGAGTTGCTAAAAACCAATACCTTGATGACTCCTAGTCCTTCCTCCGGACACCATCGCCCTTCGGCAACTGTGTTCTCAGTCATCGAGCAAAGGTACAGACCCTCATACACCTGACACTAAAATCCATTCCCGACTCTTCCAAGGTCCAACTCTCCTCTTAAACACATATACCAAAGCTACATACGTTCTCCCCTGACTTCACCAACGCCTCTCCGCTCTCGGAGTTCTTCCTTAGCTTAAGACGTAATACTCTACGACCTAGTGGGTTCATAGCCTTCATGCATGACAATACAGTAAATAATTCCTTCAACCCATTTTATCATATTAAATAAACAACATTTAGAAACTACTCGGGTACCCGTGACCCCATCACTCTTATAACTTCAAAACCCTGCACAACGATTCGAGAATCGTTGGCATGCATCTTCCCGTGAACCTCAATCTTGCTCAATCCGAGCAATGTTATTACGATAGTAATATATTGCATGAAAAATCTTTTCGTATGAGGCAATTCTGAAAGAGTTACCAACACAAAGTAAACCAGTCGGTTCTCACACTCAATTGTATGATATCGAAAGGTCAATAAGCATTTGGTTGTAAAAGTTTTGCTGGAAAATGTTTTTCTTAACCTTTTTGTAACAATTTAACTTATCATTAAAAGTGTGGAATACCTTGCAAATCGTTAAGCCCAAAATTTCAATGTGCGACGTAACTGAAATCGCTTTTTCTTTAAACGTGTACTCGTACAAGCTGACTCATTTTGTTCAAAGTTGGCAGTTATGTTTTTATTTTTAAATCGTGAAAATTTCATGTTACACAAAAGAACGCTATGCATGAGACTCTATTTGCAATAGAAGGCTACTCACTCAACAAGGTCAACCGCTTACTCACCGACACGGGGTTTTTTGACATCCCGCGGATCTAACCGCAAGTGTACGGGTCGAAGTCAAGTAATAGTGTACGGAAGTACGAGTATCAAATCCACGGGAACTAGGAACTAAATATCACAATTACTACAAGTACTATTAATTGGACTGTCAAAATTGGAGATTTGGTTTTATAACTAATGTAATGCAGAAATTAAAGTCAAACAAACACCAGACAACTAGTAAGCAGTTTTGGAATTCAGATGGAGAAACAGTTGAGGGTTGGATATCCTTTGGTTTCACATATGAATATCAGACTAAAGACAAATACCAGTTAATTCCGTAAATGAATACTCAACCTTAATCTAACCATTGCTCTCTCTCAAGTAACAACAGTTATATTTGTAAGACATGGTGCTTTCTCAAGCTACCATGAAGTTTATTTTGAAATCAACACAAGATTAATCTCTCGTTCTCACCTTATGTAGTTCAAAACACATTAAGCGTAGGTTATTATGAGACTAAAGTTTTACTCGGTATATCTCTATCCTTTCTTACCTTTAGACATGTAATTCCTAATTCTAGATCTCAATTAATTCTCTCGAACATAATTGACAACAACAAAACAATTGCAAGTTAGCTACGCTCACAAAGGCATTAAGAACAAAATCACATGCATTCATTAATTGGAAAAACTGATAAGAATCATTCGTCATCCATCTATATGTTCAATCCTAATTCAATCCAACCCCCAACATCTTAAAGTTAGTTCATGATGTTGGGGGATTCAAACACAAAAGAAAAGGAAACGAAAGTATGAGAAAACATGGTAACGTGATCGTGGTGATAGTGTAAGATGAATTGATGAACTCCCTTTCCCGTGCTTGAATCTACTTCACGTCGTGAACGTTTCTTCGATTGGTTCTCGATCTTCGCTCCAAATGGTGTCACGTGGCTCTGGAAATCGCCCCCGAACTGCCCTGGATCGTCTGCCGTAAGTTCGTTCCCGAAAAAGTGACCTAAAAGTCGAAATAAAAAGCTGAAATCCGCAAACAGAGGCTTACGCGGCCTTCCACGCGACTTGCAAGTCGCGTGGAAAGTCGCGCGCCTCCCAGAGGCTGCTCTGGGTCGGTTCTGGTTCACGGGTCGGGTCCTGGTTCGTTCACGGGTCTTGGTTCGGCTTTTGGGCTCCCGTTAGGCTTCGTTTTGACTCGTTTTGGGCTCTTTTTCGCTTCTATTTCCGAGGAATGCCGCCTTTTATATAACCTGCGTAAATCACTCAATAAACCGTAAAATACCCGCCTTTTTACTTGGGTACAAGCCAATCTCGTTGGTTTGAGAACCGAAAATAACGCCAAAAAGTGGCGTTATCAACAACCCCAAACCGAGCGTTGCTTGTCCCCAAGCAAATTAGCGACAAAACAGTATAAAAGCATATATCTCAGAAAGAATAATAACTGCACAATTCCAATCGGTACCAAGTGATGCATCGGTGATTTCCCATACCCGTGAATATCTATCTCACTCTCGCCTCATTCTCATTTCGTTCGACCTATGACCTTTCATTGGGAGTTGAACTCATGACTGTTCCGATCACATCAGGGTTAGACTAGGTCCAAACATACTAGGGAAAACATTTCGCCTCGACCCTACCTCACGGGATACTCTCTTGCACTCGAACCTAGGTTATCGCTCGTGTTGTCATGTTTAAGGAGGTTATGTGCAAGAATGCTCAAATGTCATGACAACTCTCAAGAAAGACGCACAAATGTCCACAATTTTTGATCTCAGACGGAATCAAGTAGCAAGATAGGGAATATCGGTAAAGGTAGTCGTAAACCGTAATCACATTTTCCAAAAGATCATCCAGGTCTTTACACGGGTTGTAATGGGGCTAAGGCTATGGTTATGAAACGACGGGTAAGAAGGTTCAAATATCCTTGGCATGTCAATCATTGGCAGTTCCGAACTCTATAGTTTTTCGCTCTCTTATTTGGCCCTCTTCGTCACTATTGGAGTTGCTTTGACTCTCTTATTTTCTGCTATAGATAATATCTAAGTAACTGCAATATTTTTTTTTTTTTGGGACTTCATTGGTCCTCTTTTCTACTTCTCGGGTTACATTGACCCGTTTTATTCTCATTGCTGGCCGGAGTTCTTCTTTTATGCTCTCACTCTATTGGTTCATTACTGCTTCCGATTGACACACTTTCGGATAAGGGTTGGCTAAGGCTTTTGGCTAAAGGGTGAATGATGGGTATAGAAAGAAATAAGGTGGGTGTTTGGCTGCAAAATGGCTATGGATACACACTAAGGGTAAACAGGGAAACGATAGCTAAAAAGGTTAAACAAACACACAATGCCTGGAATCATTTCTTAAGGTCCACACGATATGGTCTACTATACCCTCACCTAATATCCCGATGGTTGTCTTTGCTACTCAATGCAATAATGTAGCGAGATCATTCTACATTCACGACAAGGAATTCGAGAAAGTGTATGTAACTTAAGTGTATAAATCCCTCGAAATGAAAAACGTCTTTTAGGCTCAAAATCTCACTATTGGGTGGTCTCCACTAATGTCCCTAGTCATATCCTTTCCCGGTCCTTCCCTAACGGTCACGTCGCTATCACAAGATTCTTCCCCCAATGGTCGGTCTCAATCATTCAAAACAAAAAATTTAGCTACTTTGATCTAGACACTCAGAAATGCAGGAAATCTACGTGCATAAGCTTGGGCCCGATTGGGCAACCCCAAACCTTACCCACACATTGTCCCCAATGTGCAAGCAAAGTCGTAGGTGATGCGACTCAATCATTGTGCAGTTATTTACAGTTATAAAAAGGGCGGGTAAACATTAACGTAGCAAGCAAAAAGAAATCCCAAAATTTCTAAAGTGGGCACCCCAAACCTAGGCCATGGCCTAGGTTTGCCAAATAAAAGCCAACCCCAAACCTCGGTACAACCGAGGTTGGCACAGGGTCTAATGTGAGTGTGTAGATGGTTCAAAAATGAGGCACCCCAAACCTAAGTGAAACTTAGGTTTGTTGCATCTCGTGCAATTAAAATAGAACACACATCAAACACCACTCTTTTAGCAGAAAGATTTAGAACATACCTGTTTTGCCCGGCCGGAGGATTCTTGATTGGTTGAGCACTTAGAGGAGAAGACGGAGCACATGCAAGACAAGGGAAAGACACAAAACAAAAACAGGAAACACACAAAGCAAGAAAGGGAACAAAAACTGCACGAAAAACGAAAAACGGGACAAAAGGGACTCACGCGGTTTGGCCCGCGACTTGCAAGTCGCGTGGAAAACCGCGTAACCCTCTGTTTCCGAAAACCAACAGAGGGCCCCGCGACTTGCTGCGCGGTATGCAAACCGCGTGACAAGTCGCGTATGTCCCTGTTCAACTATTTTTTTGACTTTTTTCGATTTTTCGATTTTTATGGCTTTTTCATTATTTGAACACACTCAAAAATTAAAAGAAAAGGAAACTAACCTTGGTGGGTTGCCTCCCACCCAGCGCCTTATTTAAAGTCGTGGCACGACTGTGCGGTTCTCAACTCGACTTAGTGTCCGCGGGGTCAAATCGCCCACACTTGCGATTCTTCGCGGCTTCCTTCATCTTCGGTCCTCCATGACCAGCTCCAGCTTCTCCTTCACTTCGACCTCCCGCCTTCTCAAACATCTTGAAGATTACTCTCTCACCGCCTACCCGGAAAGTTATCTCACCTTCTTCCATATCGACCAATGCTCGACTCGTAGCCAGGAAGGATCTCCCCAGAATCATTGGGACATCTTCGTCCTCATCTATGTCTATTACCACAAAGTCGACAGGAAAGTAAAACTTACCCACTTTTATCAGCACATCCTCAATCACCCCGTATGGGTACCTTATCGATCGATCGGCCAGCTTCAATGTCATGTATGTTGGGCTCACCTCACCCAGGCCAAGTTTCCTGAAAATAGAAAGAGGCATCAGATTAATACTAGCCCCTAGATCACATAAAACTCTAGTAAAAGAAAAGTCCCCAATTTGAATAGGGATAGAGAAACTCCCTGGATCCTTGAGCTTCTGGGGAAGCTTATTTTGGAAGATGGCGCTGCACTCTTCAGTGAGTGCAACAGTGGCCTGGTGATCAAGTGTCCTCTTCTTCGATATAATCTCCTTCATGAACTTAGCGTAGGAGGGCATTTGTGTGAGCGCGTCTGCAAAAGGAATATTGATAGTTAGCTTTTTAAAGACATCACGAAATTTAGAAAAATGAACCTGGTCTTTATTCGCTTTCAGCCTGCTTGGGTAGGGTACTCTCGGGATTTCCGGCTTGACCGGTGGTGTCACCTCTTTCTTCTTCTCTTCACTCTTCTCACTCTCTTCAGCTTCTAACTTGTCCATATCAATGATCTCTACATCATCTTCGGCTTCCTTTGCTGGCTCTTCATTCAGCTCCTTGCCATCTCTAAGGTAGATGGCATTGCAGTGTTCCCGGTTTTGTCTCTCGGGTTGACTTGGCAGTTTTCCGGGGGCTCGGTTTTCTAGGGTCTCGGAAATCTGCCCCACTTGCCTCTCGAGGATCTTGATGGCGGCGGTGTTTTGCTCGGTGGCCGCTTTGACAGTGTTGACTGTACTGACTAATCCCTCGACTGTAGTTGCTAACCCCCCGACTGTAGTGTCCATTTTAGACATGAACTTCATCATCATGTCCTCGAGTCCCGACTTTTTCTCTCCGGATGGTCCTTCGTTCCTTTGCTGAAAACCTGGAGGACGATAAGCACTATTAGTATTAGAGAAATTAGAAGAGTTAGGGAAATTACCTGACTGTGGTTGACCCGGCTGATTCCATGAAAGATTGGGGTGCCTTTTCCACCCCTCGTTATACGTATTCGAGAACGGATCGTTTCTCGATTGGTTCCGGTTTGCCACAAAATGAACCTGATCAGGTTCTTGAAGATTTCCCCCATTCAGCCTATTTGTGATGACAGCCAGTTGAGCTTTCAGTTCATTAAGCTCGTTACTTTCTTGGACACTTGCTACTCTTCTTACAGCTGATCGTGGAGTAGAGAAACTGTGCTCGGCCAAGTTCTCGATCAGCTCACATGCTTCCTCATAAGACCTATCCATCAATGCTCCACCCGCTGCAGCTGTGATGTCGTTCTTAAATTGCGGGTGAAGTCCGCTGAAGAAGGTCTGGATGATGACCCAGCCTTGTAGCCCATGATGAGGACACTTTTTGATCATGTCCTTGTAACGTTCCCTTGCCTCATAAAGCGTTTCTTGATCCCATTGAGAAAAATGGGTGATCTCCGCCATTAGCTGCGCGGTTCTTCCCGGTGGAAAGAATTTCTGAAGGAAGGCTGCCTTCAGCTGCGCCCAAGTGGTGATCGAGTCTGGTTGGATGCTCTCGGTCCATGTCTCGGCTCGGCCTTTGAGAGAGAACCTGAATAACCTCAGCTTGATGGCATCCTCGTTCATGCCATTGATCTTAAATGTGTTACAGATCCTTTCGAATGCGTGGAGGTGTGCATGAGGATCTTCAGTCGGCGCTCCTCCATACTGATTCTGTTGTACCATGACAATGGTACTCGGTTTAAGCTCGAAGTAGTTTGCTGCGGTGGCGGGCGGTTGGATGCCTATCCGTGCGGTTGCCACGTTCGGATTGGCAAATGAACGCATATGCACCCTTTCCGGAGGTGGTGGTGGTGGATTATTGTGGCGAGGTGGTGTCTCGTCGTCTGACATTTCGAATTTCAGATTTCTTTTTGCTTTTGCTTCTTTTCGGAGACGACGGGCGGTTCTTTCGATTTCTGGGTCGATAGGCTCGAGTTCTTTCCCTCGGGTTTTCCTTGGCATAAACCAAGTAGCACCTGAAAAGAGAAAACAAAGTCAATAATCCAGAAACTGAAAGTGAATGAAATAAAATGACAAGAAAATAAAATGTCCAATCTAATAGCGCGTATAGATGGTTGTGCTATTAGCTACAACTAGTTCCCCGGCAACGGCGCCAAAAACTTGACACGGGGTTTTTTGACACCCCGCGGATCTAACCGCAAGTGTACGGGTCGAAGTCAAGTAATAGTGTACGGAAGTACGAGTATCGAATCCACGGGAACTAGGAACTAAATATCACAATTACTACAAGTACTATTAATTGGACTGTCAAAATTGGAGATTTGGTTTTATAACTAATGTAATGCAGAAATTAAAGTCAAACAAACACCAGACAACTAGTAAGCAGTTTTGGAATTCAGATGGAGAAACAGTTGAGGGTTGGATATCCTTTGGTTTCACATATGAATATCAGACTAAAGACAAATACCAGTTAATTCCGTAAATGAATACTCAACCTTAATCTAACCATTGCTCTCTCTCAAGTAACAACAGTTGTATTTGTAAGACATGGTGCTTTCTCAAGCTACCATGAAGTTTATTTTGAAATCAACACAAGATTAATCTCCCGTTCTCACCTTATGTAGTTCAAAACACATTAAGCGTAGGTTATTATGAGACTAAAGTTTTACTCGGTATATCTCTATACTTTCTTACCTTTAGACATGTAATTCCTAATTCTAGATCTCAATTAATTCTCTCGAACATAATTGACAACAACAAAACAATTGCAAGTTAGCTACGCTCACAAAGGCATTAAGAACAAAATCACATGCATTCATTAATTGGAAAAACTGATAAGAATCATTCGTCATCCATCTATATGTTCAATCCTAATTCAATCCAACCCCCAACATCTTAAAGTTAGTTCATGATGTTGGGGGATTCAAACACAAAAGAAAAGGAAACGAAAGTATGAGAAAACATGGTAACGTGATCGTGGTGATAGTGTAAGATGAATTGATGAACTCCCTTTCCCGTGCTTGAATCTACTTCACGTCGTGAACGTTTCTTCGATTGGTTCTCGATCTTCGCTCCAAATGGTGTCACGTGGCTCTGGAAATCGCCCCCGAACTGCCCTGGATCATCTGCCGTAAGTTCGTTCCCGAAAAAGTGACCTAAAAGTCGAAATAAAAAGCTGAAATCCGCAAACAGAGGCTTACGCGGCCTTCCACGCGACTTGCAAGTCGCGTGGAAAGTCGCGCGCCTCCCAGAGGCTGCTCTGGGTCGGTTCTGGTTCACGGGTCGGGTCCTGGTTCGTTCGCGGGTCTTGGTTCGGCTTTTGGGCTCCCGTTAGGCTTCGTTTTGACTCGTTTTGGGCTCTTTTTCGCTTCAATTTCCGAGGAATGCCGCCTTTTATATAACCTGCGCAAATCACTCAATAAACCGTAAAATACCCGCCTTTTTACTTGGGTACAAGCCAATCTCGTTGGTTTGAGAACCGAAAATAACGCCAAAAAGTGGCGTTATCACTCACGCAACTTATCCTTGATAGTCCACTTACGACCAAGGGTCGCCCCCTCGATCAAGCACTAACTTGATGTACATGCGTTCCACATCTCACTTACTCAACCATTTCACACTATTTTCGCTTTGATCGACTATCTCGCCTTCTACTTCTACATGCTTTTAATTCACTATAAGTATCTTATTCCATTTATTCTGCCAATGAAAAGCTTGGCTAAAAGTCAGGGCTCCATTGATACTTTCAAGGTTTTGACATTGTTCTATCTTACCATCCCAACTGATCTATCCCATGATTTCCATAACTAGGACTCACCAGAAACTGGAGTCTTACTCAAACTCAAACATTCATCCTCTCCGAATCCATGAAGAGCTACCTCTAGACGACTCATAACATTCTTTACAACGTTTCTTCTCTACGATGTATACATACATCACATCATAGTGACTCTTACACGAAACTTCCCCAAGCAATGGAGCTCGGTCTATCCCTCAGGGATCTTGCTGACCTATTCCTCAGCGTTCTCCCAGCCACAGCGCTAAACTGAAAGAAACCGATAGTTAATCCTTGCTAGACGTGACACAACAAATTGCTATAAGTAAGGTATTGTAAGCACGCACATGTACCTGTAAGTTCGTAATCCCACTGGCCAGGTGTAATTCCAAACTTACCTTACACGTTTGTCCTTGGCACCTTATTCCTAAGCGCATTTATAGTGATCGTTCCTAGAGGCAATCTTATGTCTCGGCTGTGTTCCTCATCTTACAGTTTAAGTTTAGGCCCGAATGGTCACCTAAATCCCTTAAACTAAGGCTCTGATACCATTTGTAACGTCCCAATTTTCATAACAAGAATTTATCTAGAATATAGCATTCAGATTACATTATTATCTTGTTCATAAACATTCTTTTCACTAAGCTAAGCAAAATTGACAGCAGAAGTCTCTAATCCACAACCGAGATCTCTATCTAAACATCAGCCAAAAGACTTGGAGTCGCTCTAAGTTCCAAATCCTTCCTGCCATCACACGGTTCTTACTTGAAGAACCTTTAACATGCTTACCTGAAAATGGTTTAGTTTTGAAAACGAGGGTTAGACCAAAAGGTCTAGTGAATTCCCTCCGAAAACAACATGTAACCAATATAAAACATTTATGAAAATATCATCGTAAACCTTAACATAACATCAGGCATGGTACTACACTGTATATAGGATCACATAAACATTCTGCGACCGGGGCCCAATGGGTTACCCTCTCGCCCTCAACCGGAGCCTACTCAAACTCCCCTTCCCGGAGCTTACGCAGACCCCCTTTCTACTCGAAATAAGAGGAAACGGATTCCAACCTACCAGTTTGTCATAAACATCCAAGGGATCATCAGACCCCAAGGATCTATCTCTGATCCTACAGTGTAGACCGACTCCACATAGCACGTCATTCAATTCATAAAACTTGCACCTTTAAAACCTTAGTAAATCGTCATTCTCAGCTCATCAAGTACAATACATTTTCTCAGGTAAAACAGGTATTTCATGGAAAACATGCGTAACGGTTATAAACATTTCATGCTCGTAATGAAACCATAATCAGTCAAAATCATTTAACACTTTAAGTCGTAAAAAGGGTTTAGGGAACTCACCTTGCTTGACGTACAACGCGCTTCTTAAATACTTCCAAGCTAACCCAAACGAACACCTAAGGCAATAGATTCGCATCAGATAAACAACTCAGACCTGCTGTCCAACACACACTTGTCCGGATACCAACCTGTCCGGATACCACACTTGTCCGGATACCATACTTGTCCGGATGCCATACTTGTCCGGATACCATACTTGTCCGGATGCCATACTTGTCCGGATACCACACCCGGTAACTCGATCTACCCGGAAGAACACCCACCCGGAAACTACCATAGAGCTTTACCCGGAAACTAGCATCCGTATCCGGAAACCACCATATCATCAAGAACTGAAGGTGTCCGGGTACGGCTGCTGTCCGAAAATAAACTTCTTAAAAGTGATTTCTAACCCGATTTTAGCCATTAGTTGATTAGATAACCATAAGGGTTCATCCACCAACCCCAAACACCCAATTAATCCCACTTTAATCTCTTAAAATCGATTCATTAAGACAAAACCCATAAAACTTCATTTTCAAGGAAAATGGTGAAACTCAAGAAATCATCAACATCAGTCCTAAGGATTCATAACAATAAGAAGGAGGAGCATTATCCTAATCAGATGAACGAATTAGGATGTAATACCTTTGCAGATTTTAGCTTGATTCTTCCTTTCTCTCTTGATTTCTTCTCAAACCTTCTTCCTTTCTCTCTTTCTTTCTTCCTTAGCCGCCAACACCAAGAGCACTCCCACAATTACTGATTTCAGCAAATGGAGGCTGCCCTAGGGATTGGAGTCTTCATATACACTTCAAAATTTTACACTCTAGTCCCTCAAGTTAACTTTCATTTATTCCACTTTGACCACTAACTCTAAAACCCACTAGAATTTGGGTTGTTACAGAAGAAATAAACCCAAACCCCAATGTGGAAGAAGCTACTGTACATGAATCCCAAAATCCACCCATTACCACAAATATTGAAACCCACAATACCCAACACTCCCTGGACCTAAACAGAACTAACCCAAATACCCCATTAACCCAAGAGGAAGACTCCTCTATTTTTCATGATGCTCAGAGTCAAACCGAGTCTTTGAGGGTACGAACCCGTGAAGAGTTCGATATGAACATGCCACCCGCACAAACACATCAACCCTCACCAAACACACCTACCATACCACACTCAGAATCACCTACAACTGTGTTGGACACTTCTGTGTTTGACACACTCATCCCACAAACCATAACAATGAACATCCCTGTGTCACAACATGATGCTGTGACAACATCTGTGATACCACAACCTCCACCCTTGGTGCAGCAAATCCTACATGATGATGCCTTGGACAGGATGTTAGACCCTGGTAATCAAGAGATAGAAGAAGAAGCCAGAAGGGCAGAACAGACTAGAAGGGAGGGAGAGGTAGAAATGGATAGAAGGGAGGAGGAAGACAGAAATATAGAGGAGATAGAGATCACTGGTGTCATGGAGGGAAATTCTGAGTGGGAAATTCCAGAGGAAGAGACTGCAGATCCAACTGTTCAGGATTTGGTTAAGTAGAAGAAGAATGGTGTGGGTAAGAAGGGTAAGGCTGCCAAGAAACCTTCCACCAAGAGAAACACTAGGTCCTCCAAAAGGCAAGCCTCAACATCTAGGCCTGCCATAGAGGAGACCATTGCAGAAGAGGAAGAGGCTGTAGAAACTGAAGTAGAGGAGGATTATGTGGGATTAACCAGCAAAAGGGCAGAGGGAAGAAATTTCAGTTCTGAAGAAGCAGAGGAGAGTTATGAGTTGTTAAAGCGGAAACATGGTCATCTAGACAAGGGCTTCAGTCCCAAAGCCATAGAAAAATCACCATTCATTGCTGAGGTGATAGAGGAGTTAGGCTGGGAAGATTTGTGCAAAGTCCCACCCAAGCATAACATCGATTGGGTACGGGAGTTCTATGCAGAAGTGGCCGTTACTAAAGGAAATGAGGTGAAGGTTAGAGGTAAAAAGGTGTCCTTTGCTGCTGAAAAGATAAACAATGTGTATGAGCTAACCCCACCTGCAGATTTTGTATACACAAAGCTTATGAGAAGGGCATCTGCTGCTGATGCCAAGAGGATCCTTGGAGTCATAGCCAAACCTGGTGCAGACTGGAAAGATGGAAAGAAGGAACCAAGGTGTTGGAGACTCACTTTTTAAAGCCACAAGCTAATGTCTGGTTTCATCTGATTAGGCACACCATACTGCCCACATCACATGATACCAGCATAGCTTTTGAAAGATGTCTGCTCATTTATTGCATCATGGAGAGGAAACCGTTTAATGTTGGTCATCTTATCAACAAGCGTATCAAAGCCTGTGCTGCAAAGCCCAAAGGTGGATTGTGGCATCCTGCCTTAATCCACAACTTAATGGAGAAAGCCAAGGTTCCAAAGCTTGATGATGACGAGTTGGTCAGTAAAAAAGCTGCTATGGATATCATAGCAATTGACAGGATCATGAGGAATCAAGTAAAGAGGAAGGGAGATGAGGCTGGTCTATCCAAGAGAGCTACTGGGGATCATGCTGCAGCATCTGCTGCAGCATTGGATCCCAGCTCAAGCAGTCTGGATGCTAATGCTTTTGCATTACTAGTTAAGATGATGGAAGAAAACCAGTAGAAGTTGATGGCAAAGCTGGAGGATCAGGAGAGTTTTTGGGAAGAGAAGCTGAATACCCAAAGAGATGACATCGTGGTTGAGTTTGAAGAGAAGGAGATAGCCATAGGAAGAAGGATCAAGAGGAAGGAGAGAGAGCTGGCTGACCTGAGGAAGGACCTTGCCTTGCATAGGCAATGGGAGAAACGAAAGGAAGATGTGGTCATGGCAAAATGGGAAACCGGTCATCTAGAGGCTGCCACCAACTTACCACCATACCCTCAGGAGCTCAACACCAGAGATGAGGAGCTGCTCAAAAAAACTGATGCAGCACCTACTCCTCCTGAGTAGGCAGGTTCATTTCTTTTCCTTAGCTCCAAGTAGATTTTACACTTTGTTATTTTTCATTTTTAGTCCATTTGTGTCTGGGAATCTTTGCTGTATTCATGTGATAGTTAGTTAAGTCCAACATGACATAGCCATAATAATTCAATTGTTGCATGTGCACTTTTAACATGACAATACTAGAACCAAGCCATGCATTCCTGGGCAGCAACTAGGCAACATTTTTGAACTTTAGGAAAGGATTTAGGCCATTTTTCTCCAAACACTAAGCCTGGCAAACACAACCCTTTGCACCCTTAGCCCTTTGTGCCCAAAATGTCCCTCAATCAACAATGAGGACATTGCTTCATTCAAGTGTGGGGGAGGGTTGTGTAATCTGTAGGAAGGCAGAAAAGATAGAGCACATAGTCTTCCTATCTTGTCCAATAGAAAAACACCCTTGTGATATTGGCATCACTGGCTCAATCAGTTTGATATTGGCATTCTGGCTCAATCATGCACCCTTTGTGATATTGGTTTTTCGGCTCAATCAAATACATTGGTGTTATGATATTGGTACAAAGGCTCAATCAAAAACCGTTTTAGACCAATAAAAAAAAAGAATAAATCTGGCAGAAGGTAGTTACTGCAGCATGAAAACAGAAAGCAAGGAAAGTGAGAGAAAATGAGAGAAGCCCTGAATTGTCAAAACCCAAAAAGCCCTATTGATCCTTAAGTTCAAATTTTACTTTTGCCTACCAATAGGAACATGTGCCTTGGCCTATGGTGTTACATTGAGAAAGTTGAACAAACTTTGATTTATGAAAGGCTATGTTAAGTGTTTGTGGTTAGCTAATTTTTATCACATTTTCATTTTCATTTTCACCTTTCAAATTGAGTCTTTTGATTTGTCATTTGTGTTGCTTGGGGACAAGCAACAATTCAAGTGTGGGGGTGTGATAAGTGCATAATTTATCACATTCTAAGCATTTATTTTCTAGATATTTAGTCCCATTTTAGTTTCCCAATCACCTTAATTGAGTCCTTTGGTCTGATTTTATCTTTTATTATAGTTTGGAGCTAAGTAGGAGAAATGAGTCTGTTTGTGCTTATTGTGTGAAAAATCTAACAGTTCAGTATGCTGTAGCAGGATGCTACAGCATGGTTCGCAGATCCAAAAAAGTCAACGACATCATTTCATAAACTTTTTGGTTGGGGAATCTTTTGGCAATCTCTTCAGCCCTTTCTTACAAGCTGGAAGGCAGGGCATCTTCAGAGAATACTATCATAAAGGAAATCACCTTAAGAAAAGCATCTTATAATCCTTTTAAATTTTGGTTAATAACCTTTGGTTTAAAGAATCTTTGTACTAGTTAAAGTGACATTAGATGCTCTCCCCTTGTATAAATAGGAGCTGAACTCATGGATGTTTAGTACACCACTTCTTGCCTTAAGCAAGTAATTCTCTCTAGTTCTAATTTCTAGTTACTTTACTTTATTTCTAGTTTCTCCTAACAAGGAAACTAGCTAGGTAGTTCATATAGCTACTTAGAAGCAATTGTTATTTCCTTTTATGCTTTAATCTAAAATCGTTAGTACATCTCTTGTTCTGAATATTTATATTTCTGTTTGATCGTCATGATTTATATGTGTTTAAGAGCGATGATGGGCTAATTCCCTAGCTTGGGTGTAAGTGATGGTTGGGAGATAAAAGCCGTTGTGTAGTGGAAGGTTGCTTTCGCTATTGGCTATCATCCATGCTATTCACCCTTTGTTTATGAGTTTCATCTAAGTAGTTTTCTTGACAAGGTGACGTATGTTGTTCTACTTAGATGAGTTGGACTTGAATGCAAGCCAACGTTAATTTTAGAGCATCGAGGTGTTATAATATCAATTTTTACGAATTGTGACTTATATGGAAAATCAGTGAGATCTGCTCTACATTGGTTGGGTTACCCGAATGTGTGATACTGCCAGTAGCTAGACTATCTATACCCTGATAAGGGTCTGAACGTTCCAGTAGCAAGGATGAGAACCAATGTTGCAGCACATGTTGTAGCAACCTGCCTAAGCACAATGTTGCTGTAATCCAGCCAGAACTTACACCCTTGCATTTCTTTTACTGTTTTACAACCGTTTTCAAAGTTGTTACTTCACTCAAAGATTATTTTCTTCGAATTCTGTTCTTGAAATCTTATTTTAAGTTTGGCTTAAGATTAACCGCTTGCTTTATTTGTCTCTGTGGGATCGATACTTGGTACTTAGTACCACTTTATTACTTGTTTTCAAAACGATATTGGTTTGGCATGTATACTTGTGTGCTATTCCATTGTTGATTTTAGGGATACTTATTCCACGAACCAATGACCTCAAAAGAATAACCAATGCATTTAAATCATGTAAATCTCAAATACAATGCAATTCATGCAAATCAAACCCCAAGCCCACGTCGAGCTTATCAAAACCGGGAGAATGCCCTCAAGACTCAACCGAGTCCAAAACCGAGCCATCGGCTCAAAAGATCTAATGATCGTTTATCAAAATCAACTCATGCAAATGAAGTGCATCTAACCCACATCATGCAAGCACATGCTCCGAGGCATGATAATCTCACAACCCCTTCATTGCCACTTTCCCAATGAAGTCAAATCATATATGCATCTATATGTATGTGTGTATACGTATACGCAAATATTTTATAACTCAACAATGCATATAACCCACCATGGTTCATTAGTCCCAAAGGTGCTAAGAATACAAAATCATCAAACGGTCTTCACATTTAAGACCAAACACTTAAAGAGGCACATACTCAAATAAAACACAATTTAAGCACATAACACATCCACGGCTCCACCTCGAGCTACTAAAACCGGCAAACACTCAAAAGACTCATTTGAGTATAAATCAAACCTTTAAAGGCCAAGATAAACGTTTGGCTAAATACGTGTTGCTCACACGGTTACGTAAACCAAAATTCATCGTTACCCAAAATCTTTACCTTTTAAATTCTCAATTGGCCATCGGCCCGAAATAAAAGGTTTATAACTCTCAAAATATTCATAAGGCCGAGATTGACCAAAATCTCCAACTCACACGTTCACATTTTCAAAACGTAACATATCATAATTATTGCATAATCTCAACAAACACTAAAAGCGTATTTTAACCAAACAACCTTCACTTATGCAATAATGAACAAAACGCTTCCCTTCGTGATTTATTTATCAATCACTTAAAATCCCCAAATGTGGGTGTTTTACAAGATTTGTAAAACTCAACACTTTGATTAATCAAAACCCACTAATTAACTCAACAAGTGATAATTTCATATAAAGCACACAAATACTTTAACATAAACAATTTGGCATGTACAACGTTTTCACAAATCAACTTGAACTCACCTTGCTAGATTAGGCTAAATCTAGATTTTCCCAAACGTAAGCTCCTTTGAAGAAACTTGCATCTTCAAGCCAAATCCTCCAAAACCTAGATCCATAAGTTTCCAACCATCAATAATTAGATCTAACCATGTAGAATCATTCTCCAACCATTTTACATCAAAATACCCACTTATACTAAAACCCTAATTTCCATAAATGAAGAGAAGAGAAGATTACTTTAACCATACTTGAATCCACCAACCAAAATACATCTAGAATCACCAAGATGAACCACAAACTCCCAATCTTCAAAGTGGAGTGAAAAGGGTTGGATGAAACCCTAGAAACTTGGTGAAGAAGATGAAGTGAAAGGTTTCTAGAAAGGTTAAGGTTCATAACAATGGTGAGGGTTTTGATTTGGGGAAGAAGATGAATGATTTAGGGTTTGTTGTAAAAAAATCGGTTTAGAGGGAGAGAGGAGGCTGATTTTGAGGTTGAAGATGAAACGAGGAAAGAGAGAGGGAAAAGGTCTCTCTTAAAACAAAATATCTCATCAGATGCATCGCGGACGTCCGAATTGACCAACCCGCGGACGTCCGGTCTTGTACTGATCCGAACCTCACATTTTCTGTTGCTTCCGCGGACGACCCGCGGACTTCCGCCCTTCGCGGACGTCCGGCTATGCGCTTATGCGGACGTCCGCAAGCCCAATTCAGTTATTCCAATTTTTGGGGTGTTACACAAATCATATATGCATATATATACATATATATATATATATATATATATATATATATACATGTGCGTACGTGTACCCAAATCCTTTATAACTAGATAATGCATATAATTCGCAATGGTTTATTAGACCCAAAAGTACCATGAATGCATTATTGTCAAATGGTCTTCACATATAAGACAAAACACTCAAATGATGCACATACTCAAATAAAACGCCAATAAGCGCATAACACATCCAAGGCTCCACCTTGAGCTACTAAAACCGACAAACACTCAAAAGACCCATTTGAGTATAAATCAAGCCCTTAAAAGCAAAATAACCATTTAGCTAAATACGTGTTGTCCACACGTTTTCGTAAACCAAAATACATCGTTACCCAAAATCTTTGCCTTTTTAATTTCTCAATTGGCCTTCGGCCCAAAATAAAGGTTTACAAATCTCAAAATATTTAGACGGTCAAGATTGACCAAAATCCCCAACTCACACATTCACATTTTCAAAATGTAACACATCATAGCTATTGCATAATCACAAAAAACACTACAAGTGTATTTTGACCAAATAACCTTCACTTATGCAATGAATTAACAAAACCACTTTCACTCGTGATTTATTTATCAATCACTCAAAATCCCCAAATGTGGGTGTTTTACAATATTTGTAAGCTCAACACTTTGATTAATCAATACCCACTAATTAACCCAACAAGTGATAATTTTATATAAAGCACACAAATACTTTAAAGTAAACATTTTGGCATGTATAACGTTTTCACAAATCAGCTTGAACTCACATTGCTAGATTAGGCTAAATCTAGATTCTCTCAAACGCAAGCTCCTTTGAAGAAATACGAATCTTCAAGTCCAAATCTTCCAAAACCTAGATCCATAAGTTTCCTACCATAAATATCCAGATCTAACCATGTGGAATCCATTCCCCAAACATTTTACATCAAAAACCCAACTTATATCAAAACCCTAATTCTCATAGATGAAGAAAATAAGGTTTCCTTAATCAATCATCACCAAAATCACACCAATAAAGCCCATAATGGAATAGAAGGTGAAAACAACAAAACCTTAGTTTTTGGGTAGAGATAGATTTCCTGTAACACCTCGAATTTCCATTATTTCGTATTTTAAATGAATGGGGTCGATTTGTATTTTAGTTTAAGTTTTGGGCTACTTTGCAAATATATATATATATATATATATATATATACAACTCAAAGGGTTCAAATTCCAAAATGACCAAAGTTGAAGTGAAATATGAAAAGTTGGAACTTGAGGGTGTGTTTGGTTATTCTTGAAAGATGGGGTATACTTAAGGTGAGTAAACTGAAATTGAGAAAATATCTCAACATTCTGATTGTTGGAGACTTGGAGTCGGTCAAGAGCAAGAACAGAGAGAGAGAAAAAAGAAGAAAAACAATCTGAAATTTTGGTAAGAATCGTGAACCCTTTTCAAATCCTATCTGATTACTTAATAGTCTAAGTAAAGTTTGGTTTCTGGATTGGTTATAAACCTTGAATTCGGGTTTGATCTTGGATTATTGCAGAAGAAAGTGGGTCAAGTTCATACAGGCGAGTTCATCTTATTTTGATAAAATAGACATCAAAATTGAACGATTCTTGCGTTGATGACTTGTCTATATGTTTTAGAATTGCTATATTGATGTGTATTGAACTGATAGTTGATCTATCAAACGTAATCGATGGTAAAAATGGAATACAGTCGAAGTATCCGGACAAGATGTAGTATCCGGTAACCCCTGTGCGAAGGTATCCGGACAAGACGTGGTATCCGGTAAATATTGATGTCCGGTAAGTTTTGTGATGTCCGGTAAGTTTTGTGTACCCGGTAAGTTATGATGTTCGGTCACTTCTGATGTCCGGATATAGTTTTCGGATGTGTTATCAGGTTAAGTTTTTCTAAAAATTTACTCGGGGCACTGCCCCCAGACCCCGCAAGGACGTTACCCCTTGACCCCATCCGCTAACCGGAACCCCCGTGCTAAGTCGCCGAATGGGGGACATTTGAGGATAAGGATACGATAGGTTATCTAGTATTCTTAGCGTTGAAAATATGATACGAGATGTTGCATGTTTATGTTGTCATGCATGTACGCTGGTAAGTGTAATGGATCCATAGGCACTGGTAGTATTTGTAACGTGGAATAGGCATAAAGTAATTTGTAATTCCCGTTGACCTGAAATGTGGAATAGGCATAAAGCAAATTGTAATTCCCATTTCGTAAAGGTGATGTGAAATGAGGAATAGGCATAAAGTAAATTGTAATTCCTATTTCATAGTGTGACGTGAAATGTGGAATAGGCATAAAGTAAATTGTAATTCCCATTTCGTATTGTGAGTAGAAATCTTGGAATAGGCATAAAGTAAATTGTAATTCTTGATTTCTATGAGAAGGTAAGAGATAGGCATAAAGTAAATTGTAATCTCTACTTCCACTCCAAGAAATAGGCATACAGTAAATTGTAATTTCTTGGACATGAGCAATGATCTAGAATCTGTAATCTATACTATCTTATAATACATTTAACCCCCAAACTCTTAAAAACAACCTCTCAACCTACATGTACAACACTTTAATGCATAATTACTTAAATTTTTAGAGTGAGAAACTAACTTCTTTGTTTCCAAGATCTGCCTCTTAACCCTCCAAACTTATTATTGTTACCGGTTGAGAAAAATTATCCTCCCAAGACAGAGGCACACCTCTATCCTTCTCTGTCAATCCACAGCCCCCAAGACGACGATTCACGTTTCAAGCCACCATTTATGCAGGTGAAGATTTAGGGTTTACTCCATATGTTTCGCTCTCTTCCTCCATATCTCGCTTTCTTCTATGTACCGAATCTCCCAAGCTTTTCGTTGAGAATGGATCTAGATAACCGATTCCATCTAGTCTCCAAGTAAGATTTTATCTTTGTTTTTTAATTTGAAATTAGTTTAGGTTTTTGGTTTGGAAACAGAAGAAAATCCTGTGGAGAAACGTGAAGGTTGTGGTGATAATCTTGTGAAGATTTTGGTTTGTCTACTTGATTGTATGGTTGACTGGTTTCTGATTTTCTATGTGTACCTTGTTCAGATTTTGTTTCGATTTGAGTTTACGGTTTTCACATCGATTTCAAGTTCTTAGCACAGGTTTTTTTGGGGTTTGTCCAAACACAGATTTTTGTGCGAAATCGATGTCTGCCATCGAGACATTAAGCCTCAAAATCTTCTGGTATGCATCTAAATGTTATCCCCCAAACAAAGACAAATGAGGGCGTGGAGTTTAATAACTAAAAATTATTAAATCTGTTGCAGGTCAATCCTCATACTCACCAGCTAAAACTCTGCGACTTTGGAAGTGCAAAAGTTCTGGTAATATGTTTGCTTGGTTATAATTTGATTTTAATGCAGAAATACCACCCTCTACTAATTTGCTATGTTTTCTGTATATTGTTATTATCTGCTAATCTTTTTGTGACTTGTTTATTTAGTGTTGCAATGGATTTCTCTTGCTTGATTTATTTAATATTGCATGCATGCAACATGTCAAAGGTGAACCGAATATATCCTACATATGTTCTCGATATTATCGTGTGCCTGAACTCATCTTCGGGGCAACCGAATACACAACTGCGATTGATGTATGGTCAGTCGGTTGTGTCCTTGCTGAACTGCTTCTGTGACAGGTTTTTGCTTCTTAGTAACAACTCTTTTTTAGATGTTAATTATGATGATGTTTTGTAGAGTTTGTGTTCTTTTATAATTTCCTTATGTGTCTTTTCGCACTCAACTTGTAGAAATCATTAAGGCAAGTTATCGGTATTCTGTTATACAAAAGAATCTCTATTTTCCAAAGTTCGTTGTTCCTGTTGTCATTTGCTTGTTTCTTTTATCATCTCTTATAGGTTCTTGATACTCCAACCCGTGTGAAGAAATCAAGTGTATGAATCCAAACTACACAGAGTTTAAGTTCCCACAAATCAAAGCTCACCCATGGCACAAGGTGAGTTACTTGCTTATCATGTCCACTTCAACCTGCTATAACTGTAATTTGCACAACTTAATTGACATCTATTCGTCATACATAGATTTTTCACAAGCGGACACTCCCGGAAGCTGTAGATCTTGTTTCAAGACTGCTGTAATACTCCCCAAACTTGAGGTGCAACGCTGTAAGTGCATCTCACATTTTCCTTGATTTTTGCCTTACTGGATTGACCACTACTTAGCTTTTGCTGTAATAAAGTTACATAATATGATAAATTGTTTTGAACAGTTGGAGGCATGTATTCACCCATTCTTTGATGAACTTCGTGATCCAAACACTCTTCTACCAGATGGTCGTCCGTTGCCACCACTCTTCAATTCCAAGCCTCAAGGTTAGTAAGTTGTTTCCTTTCCCTTTTTTCATGTTGGTGTTTCCATTTGAATATGTGTGTGTTGATATATGAGGACATTGATGACCGAGCTAAAAGGTGCATCTTTGGAACTTGTGGCTAAACTAATACCAGAACATGCTCGAAGCAGTGTCCCTTCCTTGGATTTTGAGTGAGTTGTTGTGGCTAAATTAATATCACTACTTTACAATCGCAAAACATACAAAAAAAATTGAATTCGATCAATTTTTCTTATTCAAAAAATTATACACCTGGCATCCTGGGTGCACAATTACGGATCTGGATCATAATTTTTTCTAAAGAAAAATCAATCATATTCATTTTTAGAGGTTTTTTAGACAAGTCCGTAACTATTGCGGATGTAGTGACATTTGGGTCAATACAGAGAGAAACTGCCAATACACCAGTTTGCTTGGGTGAAACGGCTATTTGAGTCAATTTCCCTTTTAATAACCATAAATCATACCGTTAAATTTACAGTTAATTAAATTATTTTAAAGTTTGCAAATTTGGTTTCGATTTTGAAGTTGTTTGGTTGGTTTTCCATTAATTTTAAGAAGTTGTTCGTTTGTGGCTTAATGGGCTATATATTGGGTGTTTGATATCGGTTTATTCGGTCGGTCCATGGCTGAATCATCTAGCTAAGATATTTATGTCATTTATGCTCAACCATTAATTTTTTTCCATCTACCCTTCTCCCATAGGCATTAATTTGCCTCTGGGTTGATTCTCTCAGGAAATTTTAGTTTCTATGGGATTATTACTTAAGGTGAGGAGAGGGGGGGGGGGGGGGGGGGTTACTAGGATAAAACCATTTTTTTTACTAATGTTTATTGTTATTGCAGGTTTAATTTAATTACACGCGTGATGTTTTGAATTTGCCTTTGAAGCAAAATATTAGTAGTGATAAACCAAAGGCTAATCTTGTTTTGCTGCTAGATTTAGTTACTACAACTTGTGGGTAGGCAAGAACATGTTCTAATTTTGTTTTTAAAAGCAACCAGATTCCAGTAATATCTCTATATAAGGAGTTGTTTACCCAAACCACTACAAAACAGATGACTTTTACCCATAAAATTCACCCATAGAAATTTTCGTCGGTGATTACCCAGAAAATATCAATGTTTCGAGAAAATACCCATGGATCACCCAGAGAATCCCTGGGTAATCTGTCACTGATTTGCAATACCCACCAAAAGTTTACCCTCCAACTTTTGTGACGAATCACCCTTTAGCGACATATTTCCCTTGGAAATTTTTGTAGGTAAAAGTCTTTCGTTTGGTAGTGAACACTTACCTGGTAAGCGTTTAGCGGTAAGCTTTGACACTATTACTTACCTTATTGGGTAAGATATTAGTTCACAAAGAGGGCATTGTAGGTGACAATTTAAATATTAGTCCATAAAAATGACATTGTATGCAACAATTTACATATTAGTCCATAAAAATGGCATTGTATGCGACAATTTATCCGGTAAACACTTACCGGGTAAGACTCTTGTTCCTTACCATTGCTCTCACCAGTAAGATTCTCAATACATACAATGTTCTCTGATAAGGTAACGTGACTTATTAAATGCTTACTTGATAAGCGTTTATAAACACAACCTCTAACTCTTTAGTTTGAGGGTGCTGTCTGTATGAATCATACTTTATAATATATTTGTGGCAGAAATTTGTTTGTATGTTCATGATCATGCATCAAAAAGATTCAGCTTGTTGTTTATGGTTCATCATGTTAGATTGTATATTTACTGAATGTGGTCAAGAATATTATTAATAAGATTTGAGATGGCTTTCTTAGTGGTTGCTTGTCATCTAATTTAATTACTAAACATGGTACCGGGATGTATTTAGCTATCTATATTTATGTGTATTGTTATTCTTTATATTAATTAATGGTATATCGTACAGTTAGAATATTTATACAATCTAACAGTTAGAATATTAATTAAAGATGGCATTTAAACAAGTTTTGCTAGAATGTTTTTCAAACTAAGAAACACAACATCAATTTATCTTTTATGTATTCTCATTGTTGATTAGATAACCAACTACACATTTTATTTGGTAAAAACCAACTTTTCTTTGCGTTCTTGTTAACACACCCGCAGCATTGCGCGGGTACACCACTAGTGATTCGTAGTAGGCTCTCGAATGTGATGATATGAATTTCTGAATGTTAGTCATACTCATGGAATCGGGTATGTTCCCGTCTTGGTAAGATGTGTAGACGTACAGTAAGAATGATGGCAAACCAAGTTTGTTTATACGCTTTGATTACTTGAGTTTCCAAAGCTATTAAAGTTTTAATTTGAACTTGGATGTTCTCACTAGGCGTAAGCCTAATCGTTTCAAATTAAATTTTCTTACCAGGTACGAGCTCGGGGAAGTAACGGGAAGAGGGACGAGTGTTTTTGGTATTCAACTTTGGTGCTAAGTGGAGAAGTTAGCTTATGCGAGGATGCTTTTGATGAATGGCCTAGACAACCAATTTAATCTAATCATAGGTGACAGGATTAGATTAATAGGTTATTTTGATTATTCAAAATGTGTATATGAACCCTCATAGTTAATTCTTCGCTTATGTATAAAAGCTTGGATGAAATTATGAGTAACCCTGATAAATTTTAAGGTTTAAATTTGCCCTGATTTTTAGGGTGTTACATTACCTTCACCACTTGAATCCTCCAAATAAAATCTCTTAGTCTCCACAAAAGCTTCAAGCTTCCATATCTTCAACAATGGTGGAAGTGGGTTTGATTTGAGTTAAGAAGATGAAGAAGAGAAGGAAGGATTTAGGGTTTTCTTGAGAGGAAACCGGTTTAGAGAGAGAGAGAGAGAGAAACTGAGTTGTGGGTTTGGAAAATGAAATGAGGAAAGAGAGAGAGAAAGGTCTTAAAACAACCAAAATATCTCATCAGACCCTTCGCGGACGTCTGGTCCTTGAGCTGGTCGAACTCCAAAATATCTTTGTTGCTTTCGCGAATGACACACGAATTTCCGCGCTACTCGGACGTCCGGCCTTGCGCCCATGCGGACGTCCGCAACTCCAAAACTCGGATTTCCAATTTTCGGGGTGTTACATTTTCCCAACTTGAGCTCCTTTGAAGAAACTTGAATCCTCAAGTCAAATCTTCAAAAAACCTAGATCCACACGTTTTCAACCATAAATATTCATATCCAACCACTTAGAATCATTCCCCAAACATGACATATCAAAATATCCATTTTGACCCAAACCCAGTTTGACCTAACTTTTCTTAAAATCATCCAAACCGAAATTAGAGAGATAAAACACTAGGAAGTCAACAATGGAGCATTTACAACTCATAATAAAGTTTAGAAACTAGGACGATGAACTCACCACTTAGGTTTTGGTGAAAACCTAGAAAACCCTAAATTTCTTGAAGATGGAAGTGATGATGATGAGCTCTTGATCTTTGTTTCCATTCCACCACTAAAATACTCTTGGATCTCCCCAAAACTAACAATTTATCCTTGAAAAACTCTAAAAAACGAAACCATAACAACTTGAATCAACAAAATCGGAGTTGAAATGAGAGAGATATGAAGAAATGAAGTTTAGGGCTGAAAATCGTGTTTTTATACAGATTCAACGCTCGGCGCGGTTTCCCGCGTGGTTACACTCGCGCCAAGACCCGTGTGTGACTCTGGTCACCCGGTTTCTTTCTAAACACTGTTTTGGCCATAACTTCTTCGTTTTAGCTCCAATTTTGCTCCGAAAAGAACCGTTAGACTCATATTTGAGTTCTCCATCCAACAAAACCATAAAATCTAGGATTCAATCCAAAATCCTATTTTTCATATTTATCTTAAGGGATCGATATCTTCCAAAGATCGGGGTGTTATATAAAAGTCTTGTCAAACATAAGACAATAATTTCTAAATAGTCCTGTGTCATCCAGTATACCAAACGTGTGTCATCCAGTATACCAAACGCATCCTAAACGATCGCTTAATCTTTATCTTATATTTTATTTTAATATTTAATATTTTTATTTGAACTAACGGAGTGACGGTCTATGCTATTGGTTTACATCTAAAAAGCTTATGGATATGTTGATACCGAAGAAGGATATAAAAAGAGAGTAAATTACATATTTAATCCCAATAATTTTTAAGAATTATGATTTTTGTTTTAGTGGTTTAAAAGTTACGGTATTTATTTCTATTGTTTATAATTCAATTTTTTTGTTTTTATGATTTATAATGGTTTTTGTGATTTACGAGTTTTATTTTCTCTATTTTAACCCTTTATGCTTAGAGTAAAAGTTAATACAAATATAAAAATAACAATAAATTCAGGACTGCACGCTTTAACAGCTGGGACAATTGTCTCACCTTGCCGGGATTAGTCGGGGCAATGTCCTCGGATACCCTTTCAAAAAAAATAACAATAAATTTCAAATCATGAGGTCGAATATTATAAATTTTAAACTACAGGAATGAAAATAAAAATTAGAGTAAATTCTTGGATTTATTCCCCACAATTTTTTTATTACAAGATAAACTCCCGAATTCATTTTCGTAGCAAATTGGTCCCTGACACTAACGGTTGTTAATTTTCATTCGTTAAGTGAGGGGTACTATGGTATTTTTCTTCTGTCTTTCTTCATTTTTTTCCTTCAAAAATTAACATCATTCTATTAATTGTATAATATATATTGATTTTACATTAATTAATTATACATATATAGTGTGTATGCGAATAGAGAGTCAGTACCCCCTCCCAACATCGTCCTCGACACTCCATTGACCTCCTTCCCCAGCTCCAGCCTAAACTTCCAGTTACCTCCCTTATTTGCTCTGACTACCTTTATCTATCTTGTTTGTTTTCTTCTTCCCACCCATAGTACTTCCTCGTCCTCGTGAACTCCTATGTGCAAGGACGGTGGCTTTCAAGGGGAGGTGATTGCTGATGATACGTTTTCAAGACAATACGCCGGCGATGGTTTTCAAGGGAAGTCGTCGACAATGGGTTTTCAAAGGAAGTCGATGGCGATGGGTTTGGAAGACAAAAATAATAATGAAAAGACCATAATACCCCTCGCTTAACGGATGGGAGTTAACATCCATTAGTGCCAGGAACCAATCTGTTAGCGAACTCTAGGGTCTATCTTGTAATAATAAATTGTGGGGGCCAAATCCAAGATATTTTTGAAACCATAGGTTCCAAATCTGTAATTTACTCTAAAAATTATTAACAAGCTACGGGGGTGTTTGAGATTGCGTTTCACCGGCGCTTATCTCTTTATAGAAACGCGATTTTTTGAGAAGTAGGTTGAGACCTACTTTTCCACGCCTTGAGAAGCAGATAAGCAGACGCAATCCAAACACCCCTACATAGATTAAAATCGCAATTCACTCTATAGAAAAAGACAATCGTTAATGGAGTTGTGCTTGCAACACACTCGAGCCACATGTGACTGCACCTCATTGTAGTTTGGGCCCTGCACATGAACCTTTACCTCGGGATTCGAATGCTCTAAAAGCATGTAAATGGCGATGAACTGAACACAGTCACAGATAAATCGCTTTTCTCTGCCTGTAAAAACCGCCATTGATGGAGATATAGCAAGAGAAGCTTTACTACTAGTTCCAAGCACAGCATTTCACTGATTTGTATAGGGTGTGAAAATGGCTTACTGTGCAGCTACTGCTTCAAGTCATGGTGGCGGAGCTGGAGGAGCACTGTCATTATCGCATTGTTCTTCGATTTCAAGTTTGATCAATTTCAATTTCAATTTCAACAGCAAAACGTCGAACCAGGTGTTCTTCACCACCGCTGCTGGTTTCAGGAAACGACATTTTTATGTGAGGAGTGTTTCGAAGCCTAAGGTCAAGGATCAGGTCACCGTTGAACAAGGTCTGGTTCTCCATCCTACATTTCCCCAAATTATTATTGTGTATGGTCTGTTTATTTCAATGTTTACTGGTTTCTGAACTTTCTGTGGTTCGTGGAATCCTAATAGCGTGCGGGATAAAGTGTTCCAGAAATGCTATGTTTGTATATCTGAGGATTATGCTTCAATTTAATTGTTGATCAATTTGGTAGATGTTAAAGTCTTTCATTCTTAATATGTGATGTTACTTTCAAGTTTCAAGTTCATTGAATAATTAATTTGATGGATGTTAAGTTTTTCTGAGAAAATGCTAGACTTTGACCAGTTCTCCTCTATATATGGTGGAACCTCCCTTCTCTCTCCAAGGGCTTCTTTAGAAAGTTATCTAATGGGGTTTCACATATTCTCGTGTGTGCATCTTTGGAAGTAGGAGGGCACTATGTCTTTTTTTGTTTCATTTCTTCTGTTTGAGGTTGGGGTTGAAGTAGAGTTGCAAAGGCAGCCAGTACTTCCTTTAAATCAATCTATCACATATTTGGGCACAGGGTAATGACAGAATGTTTATATGATATCTGAGACTTCTGAGGTTAAAACCTATAGATTCAGTAGTTCAGTTCTCATATTTAAATCCCAATAAACTTCTTTGAAATTACTAACTTGTATGAAACATAATCAAACCGTTTGTTGTTTCTTGATTGCTTAGGAGATGCAGGCAGTGTTGATATGTCAACATCTGATGCCGTTGCCTTGAGAATTACACACCATGCAGAGTTTACACCATCATTTTCTCCAGAGGGATTTGATCTCCCTAAGGCATACTTTGCGACAGCACAAAGTATACGTGATTCACTCATCGTCAACTTGAATGCAACTTATGATATGTACGAAAGGTCAAATGTAAAGCAGGCGTACTATTTGTCTATGGAATTTTTACAGGTTTGTAAATTGGTTACTGATCAGAAGCTGTACCAATTCCTATTTTCATCTGTGGTTAGTTTTACTGGTTAGCAACTATCATTTCATATGGTTATCTTTTCTTTAAATTATTTAAAAGAACTCAATGCAACTACATTATATTATCATTCAACCCTAAATCTTATATGTTTTCTTGGAACCATCATCATTCATATTGCGAGAATAAGTGGAACCCCCAGATTACTCTCCAAAAGAGCTCTTGAGAAGAGAAGAGAGGTTCCAACATATATAGAGAAGAAATAGTCCAAGTTGCTTATTGGAAGGGAAAACCAATCTCTTGATAAATGGTCAAACATTTTGTTTAATAAATTAATGATATTCTTTGTTGTAGGGAAGAGCATTACTGAATGCCATTGGTAACTTAGAGCTAAGTGGTGCTTATGGAGAGGCTTTGAGCAAGCTTGGCCACAAACTTGAGGATGTGGTTTCACAGGTGAATTTTTTCTGCAATCATATACATACTTAGGGCCTATTTATTACAGCTTAATGATCTTAATGAGACTCACAGCTTATTTGGTCAGCTATACATGATTGTTTGGTAGTGGCTTAATGATATAGAAAGTGGCTTATTCAATAAGCTTCTTGGGGGAGCTTTAGGCCTCCGATTAAAACACACGCTCCTTCCAACTATGACAAAGCCCTCCCAAACAAAAACCTTCCCAATCTATACAGACAACTTTATCCACATTGAGCTTAATGAAAAACCAACCAAACAGACCCTTACATCAATATGCATTTTACCTTTTTCGTAATGGGCATATATTCTTGTAAGTTGAGACCATGTGTGTAAAGATGTTATATCAAGTTTAATCTTTGTTGCACTCTTTAACTGCATTTATAGCTACTAAACTTTTGGGCGTAAACATTATTAGGAACCAGATGCTGCTCTAGGAAATGGGGGGCTTGGCAGGCTTGCTTCTTGTTTTCTGGACTCTTTGGCAACATTAAATTATCCAGCTTGGGGTTATGGGCTCAGATACAAGTATGGCTTGTTCAAACAGCTAATCACAAAAGAAGGCCAGGAGGAGGTTGCTGAAAACTGGCTCGAGGTGAATTTCCCATTATTTTGCTTATCCATGCAAAAAATAAATCCTGATATATATATATATATATATATATATATATATTTAAGTTAACTTCTGTTTCTGATTGTAGATGGGAAATCCTTGGGAGATTGTGAGAAATGACATCTCGTATCCCGTAAAATTCTATGGGAAAGTTGTCACAGGTTCTGATGGAAAGAGGCGCTGGATTGGGGGAGAAGATATAGTGGCTGTTGCAAGTGATGTCCCCATACCAGGATATAAAACAAAAACGACGATTAACCTTCGTCTATGGTCCACTAAAGTTCCATCAGCTGATTTCGATTTGTCTGCTTTTAATTCTGGAGAACACACTAAAGCATGTGAAAGCCAAGCAAATGCGGAAAAGGTTCATACACTAAATGATGCAATATATATTTCTACATTATATTTTGATTTTGTTATGTCTTTTTTACAATTTGTTGGTCTGAAAAGGGTAGTTGGGTCAATTTCCCATATACTGATACAAGGTTCTCCTCTACCACCAGATTTGCTATATACTCTATCCGGGGGATGATTCATTGGAAGGGAAGACTCTCAGGCTGAAACAACAATATACATTATGCTCTGCCTCTCTCCAAGATATTATCACGCGTTTTGAGAAGCGATCCGGGGAGAATGTTTTATGGAAAGAATTTCCACAGAAGGTTGCTGTGCAGATGAACGATACCCACCCTACACTCTGCATTCCAGAGCTGATGAGGATATTGATGGATTTAAAGGGAATTAGCTGGCAGGAAGCTTGGGATATTACCCAAAGGTATTTCTTAGCTGCACAAGCACAACCTGCTAGATGCACTTTTTGTTGGTGGTTTTAGCGTCATCGGCTATTATGTGTAAGCTAATTGAACCCGGGATCTATATCATCAAGTGCACTAATGCTGATCTGCTTTTGGAAATTTGTCAGAACTGTGGCTTACACCAACCATACTGTTTTACCTGAAGCATTAGAGAAATGGAGTTTAGAACTCATGCAGAAACTTCTCCCACGACATGTGGAGATCATAGAACGGATTGATGAGGAGGTGAAGCAAATTGCTTTCTTTTAAGATTGTATAATAAGGCGAAGGATCGTGTGAGAAGTTGAGTTAACTTGAGAAGCTTGAGAAGTGGATCTGAACCCTTGATCACTTTTTAATCTCATGTCCACCCATGAATCGCGCTTTATACGGGGATTGATCAGGTGCATCTCCGTGCATCTCATCCTAATGAGCATCCAACGGTTGATTACCACTTCTCACGTTAACTCAACTTCTCATTGGAACCCAACACGGGTTAGGTTTCGGTGAGAAGTCGAGTTTAACGCGAGAAGCGTGAGAAGTGGTTATCAACCGTTGGATGAGAAATGGATTACATTAGGATGAGATACACCAAGATAAGATGCACCGAAATGTACCAGATCAATTCCCTTCTAAGCTGCAATTCATGGGGAGGCATTTGATTAAAAGTGATCCAACAGTTCAGATCCACTTCTCACGCTTCTCACGTTAACCTCAATTTCTCACACGATCCTTCGCCAACCAAACCCTGCATAAAAACACATTTCTGCAGCTAAACGTCATGCTATTTTTACAGTTGATCAATGGCATAGTAGCAGAGTTTGGTAAATCAAATCCCGACTTATTGGAGAGAAAGTTGAATGCTATGAGAATTCTCGAAAACGTTGAGCTGCCATCGTCCATAGCTGATCTGTTTATCAAACCAAAAGAAATGTCTGCTATTGATACAAGTGAAGTGTTAGAGGTTTCTAATAAAGGCTCCGTTGCTGATGATGAAGATGAATTTGTTGGAAACAGCAAGGAGAAAGAGGTGGGCCCAGAACCTGTACAAAAAGACAAAAAGAAGGAAGAGGCCAATCTGCAACCAGTTCCCGTACCACCAAAAATGGTGCGTATGGCTAATCTATGCGTTGTTGGTGGCCATGTTGTCAATGGAGTTGCTGAGATTCACAGTGAGATTGTGAAGAAGGATGTTTTCAACGACTTCTATAAGGTAAATCTATTATTGCTATAGGGTCAGGTTCAAGGGAAAATCACAAAAAAATGAAAAGTTGAGGAACACCCTGATAACCGTCATCTGGACGATATTCACATGTGCATACAAGTAACTTTTAACATGCACACGTGCATAAAAACCAAAAAACAGCTTCAATTACTTGTATGCACATGTGCATACCGCCTAAATGAACGGTTACCAGGGTGTTCCGATCAGTTTTCATTTTTTCGAGGTTTTTCCCTTGAACCTCCCTCTATTGCTATATTTGGCGGTCTAGCTGACTAGTCATGTTCGGTAAAAACTAGCTGATAAGCTAGACGACAATGTAAAATGACCTAAAAGGATATGTTGAAACGTTAATTGGAAAATAAAAGGGGCATAATTGGAAAAGGTGGAAAAGTCCCTTGAGCTTAAAGTAGCGTTTCAAAATGCTAGCTTTATGGACAACCGAATGGGACTTTTTCAACAAGCTTTAAAAAATAAGCCAGCTTATGATTGCCAAACATGGTCTATATGTTTTCTACTAATATCACACGAGTTAACTCGTTGATGGCATTGTCCACCTGATGCAGCTCTGGCCTGAGAAATTTCAAAATAAAACGAACGGGGTGACACCAAGAAGATGGATATATTACTGCAATCCTGAACTCAGTAAAATCATAACCAAGTGGACCGGTGGAGAAGACTGGGTACTGAACACTGAAAAATTGGCAGAACTGCGTAAGGTATTTACTGTTATTTGACATTCCATCTTTCCTTCTCCAGGTTTTAATTGAAATCTTAATAGAAAAAGACATATGTTATGTATGTTCCTGTTATACCCCTAATATTAGTGTATAAATGAGGTGGGAGTAGTAGAGGATCTTTCTAGAAGGTTCCAAAGGTAGCAGAGGGGGGAGGGCTAGTTTGGGCGGGAATTTCTGTTAGACTTGTGGACGGCGTATAAATAAGTGAGGGTAAGGGGTTGAAAGGTATTTTGTTTTTGTGTCAATTTGTAATTTGAGCTTAGCTCTGGGAGAGACCATGGCCTCTCGAATGCCATTGGAGTAATTTTCCTTTCAATCATTCAATCAAATACAACCATTAAATACCAGTGTACACCAGTTCCATAGGATAAAAGTTATGTGCCGCTCCTCATATATATTGAAATATTTGTTCATCCAAACCTCAACTCCTCAAGGTTTAATTTTGGAACTTAGGGCCTCAAACAAGGACTTCCCATTTCTCTAACTTCTGCTTTCATCGTAATAACTCTGTTCAGCCATTATTGGCGGCGCAATGTTATTAACATAATATAAAATAAAACAAACTATTGATCTAATTCAGGCAAGTTCTTACAGTTTGCAGATAATGAGGATCTCCAGAGCGAGTGGAGAGCTGCAAAAAGGATCAACAAAATGAAGGTTGTGTCATTCCTCCAAGAAAAAACAGGATATCGTGTCAGTCCCGATGCAATGTTTGACATCCAGGTCACCGCCATTTGCCTTTTTACCTCCTTTCTCATATATATATATAGAGGCTCCGTAAAATGCAAACTTTGCATTTGTTGCATCCCTTACAAACCACAGTCTGCATATGTGTAGACTGGTTCTGCATATATGCATATGAATACGTGCAAGAATATACATATAATGGACATACATTCATATGGGACAATGCATATATGCAGAACCAGTCTGCACATAAGCAGACTGTGGTTTGTAAGGGGTGAAACAAATACATGGTTTGTATTTGATTTGTACCCTATATATATATATGTTGCAAGTTCTATTTTGAATTTTTGATATAATTACATCATGCTTCAATATGGAGTACATCACATTTTTTATGGGATTATTTTTCAGGTGAAACGCATTCATGAATACAAGAGACAGTTGTTAAATATCTTGGGAATTGTTTACCGCTACAAGAAGATGAAAGAAATGAATGCCCTTGAGAGGAAAGAAAAATTTACCCCACGGGTTTGTATATTTGGAGGGAAAGCATTTGCCACATATGCCCAAGCCAAAAGAATTGTGAAACTCATAACAGATGTTGGCGTGACAATAAACAACGATCCTGACATTGGGGACTTACTGAAGGTATGTTTTAATTTGCATTCTTACCTTCTGAGTTGTAATGCTGCTTTAGTAACCAGCTCTTTTTTTCTTTTTCTTTTTCTTTTTCTTTTTTCTAATGCTGATGCATTGTAACTTAACTATAGGTTGTATTTGTTCCTGATTACAATGTCAGTGTTGCCGAATTATTAATTCCTGCCAGTGAGCTTTCACAGCATATCAGGTATTTCCAACCCTCATTAAGACGTCTCTTGTTCCTCGGAACGATATTGAAATCATACCATTGTGGTTGCATTCCTATATTTAAAAACCAAACCAAATGAACCCAGTAGATCCCACCTGGAGGTGGGGTCCACGGAGGGTAAGATGTATGCAGACTCGACCTGAGTAGAACGGATGTTTCCGTGATTATTTAAAGCTTTATGATTATTAATTTCTTTTTTGTCTCCAGTACTGCTGGAATGGAAGCAAGTGGAACTAGCAACATGAAGTTTTCCATGAATGGTTGCATCTTGATCGGGACATTAGATGGGGCAAATGTGGAAATAAGGGAAGAAGTTGGAGAAGACAACTTTTTTCTTTTTGGCGCCCAAGCCCATGAGATAGCAGGGTTACGGAAAGAAAGAGCCGAGGGCAAGGTATTCCTTACCTTACTTAAGCAATGGGTGTTCTGGGGAGGGGCTTTTTTTATTTGTTGGGGGCACATTTGTAATTTTAGGTAAAAAAAATAAAAGGTGCAACTCATGGATTTGTTGGGGGACTTTGCCCCCTACCCCATGTCTTCAATCCGCCCTTGATCTTCACGGCCCCATGGGATTAGTCGAGGTGCGCGCAAGCGCGGACACTCACAGTTGCCAAGAAAAGAAGATGATGTTTCCGTGAAGACTTGTTTAGAGCTTGATATGTTTTGGTTAAATAAGTGATTTGTCTTCATCGAGATAATATGCGTTGATTTTCGTATTTACAGTTTGTGCCCGACCCTCTTTTTGAAGAAGTGAAAGAATATGTTAGAAGTGGTGTGTTTGGGCCTTACGATTATGATGAACTAATGGGATCTTTAGAAGGGAACGAAGGCTTTGGCCGTGCAGACTACTTCCTTGTGGGCAAGGACTTCCCGAGTTACATAGAATGCCAAGAGAAGGTTGATGAGGCATATAGAAACCAAAAGGTCAGTTCACAATCTTTTGCACTCCCAGTCGTTTCTTTTTTCAGCATAACTATCAAGACTCTTGTTTCATATCAAACATATTATTTATAACTGTGAGAATGTGGAATCCCATCAGACTACTCTTCAAAAGAGCCCTTGAGGAGAAATGGTCAATGTCTAGCCGATGTGAGACTAACAATAACCACCGAACAAACCCTCCATTCGTTTCTACCAAATGAAGAAATATATGCCTTTTCATCCCTTCAACGTATAGTCTAATGGAAGAATAATTATCATTCAAATGTCTAAATTTATTGCAATAATGACAAAATGCACGGAATCTTGTTGGAGTCCCAAATCGGCTAGACTTGGACCATTTCTCCTCAATATGTTGGAAGCTCCCTTCCCTACCGAAGAGCTCTTTTTGGAGGGTAATCTAATGGGGTTCCACATATTCTAACATGGTATCAAAGCCTAGGTATACCACTTAAAAAATCATCAAACAACTTTTCGGGAAACTTGTCTAGTCCTGTCCTATCCGGTCCTAGTCGTACCAAACACAAGACAAACACTTGTCTTGTTCAGTCCTGTTCTGCCCTCCTCCCCTCTCCAGTCCTGTCCAGTCCGGTCCTATCCTCTAATGCCTTGCCTGTCTACTTACCAAACGCTACCTAAGGGACCCGAACACGGTTTCTACATTAAAGACACTAGGAATCACGAGCATTGTGTTGCATAATCCAGAATATAGTTTCGCCCAAATATGTAGTTTTAGCTGTGTGAAGATTCACCAACCACGATGAAAAAGTTGCTGTACTTTTCGTCAAAACTAGTCCTATGAAATCGAGCATTATGCCTAAATTTTCAGAATTTTGTGTGTTGCAGAGATGGACTCGGATGTCGATCTTGAACTCAGCTGGTTCATACAAGTTCAGCAGTGATCGAACCATTCACGAGTATGCTCGAGACATATGGAACATTCAACCTCTTCAACTTCCTTGACCTACCCCTCATTGCGCTTCTGGGGATTTTCTTGACTGTTATTTTCAAGGCTTAAGGCCCCATAAGATTAGTCTGAGGTACCCGCAAGCTGGTCCAAACATCCACGATTACAAAAATAAATAAAAATGAGAACATGTAATGCCAGACCATACCATACCATTTTTTATACTTGTATGCACACTTTTGTCTTTTAGATGAAATAAGTAATCTTTCTGAGTATTTAGGTGTTCCACTATAAACACTTAGGTGGCGTTTGGTTCGCAGAATGTTTTTGGATGGAATGGAATCTGTCAAAGGAATTTGACTTTGAAGGAATTGGAATGGAATGTTGTCAGGTTTGACCAGCTGTTTGGTTGACAGAATTGGAATGGAATCTGTTAAAGGAATTGGAATCTGTCTGTTTGGTTCACAGAATGTAGCTTTGGAATTGGAATGAATTTTTGGTAAATGACCAAAATACACTTTGATAATTTTAATTGTTTTTTTTTTCAAAAAAAACGTTTTAATAAAATAGTCATTATATACTTTATTTGTTTAACTAAAAATGCTTTAATAAAATTATTATTAGATACTTGAATGTGTAAAACATATAACATACATAACCCAAACACAATAATAAACCAAATAACGTTACTTCATCTATTTTGAAATTGTTCCAAAAGTACTTACACGCCATCGTCACTAATCGATCATTTCCAAAATAATTACATGCCACCAAAACATAAAAGCAAGTCTAGTTCATGTTCCAACATATGCAAAAACCATTAATAATCAAGTGGTCATTCTTGCAACATATACCTCACAAACTCTTCTCGAGCTTCTCCATCATAGTCCCAAAACTTAACACAGCTTCAGGATCACATCTTCTTGGCATTTGACTATCTTCTAGCGGATACTCCATGTTTTCATCATGTTGTTGTTCTTGACTTGGCATCCGGCTATCTTCCATGGCAACATTTTCATCTAACCCATCATAGTCTCTCGCTTGATTGCCATGAGCACGATCCTTTCCGAAAATGTAACACATGTCTTCATAATGTGGAAATGGTTTGTTTCTCCATTTTGCAGCGTTTTTGTGTACCTATATTTGCAAAAGAAATACGTATTTAGATGCACATGTGCGTACAACCATAAATTCCTTACATGCACATGTGCATATAACCAGAAAAGTGCTTATATGTACATGTAAGTAAGTATCCCAAACTGCATCGTCCGCATATCACATAATTTTTTGAAACACCTTCTATCCATCCTAAGTTGTGATATGCACATGGTGTCACTATCATATGCATACCTATGCAAAATTGCAGATCGATGCACACTTGACAATGAATATTGAATACGTGGTCTATCCCTTCTATTTTTGGCTACTAAACAACAAACTGTAATGAAAAACCAAACAATAGCACTCATAGCTTCTTCCAAAAACAGTCGCATAATTCTACGTTTGCGTGTTGTGAGAGTAATTCATGCCATTTCCTGTTTATATACCGCACAACGAATAAGTTATTAAACATATATGGAAAAGCACATAAATGTAACATATATGTTTGCTATTCTTGCTGTCAAAAATAATCACATTAATGTACTTATTAACATCATACAAATGCAAATAATACAACTTGCTTGCAAACATAATACAAATGCAAACTTATTAACATTATTCTGTCAAAAATAATCACATTAATGTACTTGCTGCCAAGCGGTATTGCCAAAACAAAATGCATCCAACCAGTGTATTGCCAAAACTCATTCATGTACTTATTAACATAATACAAATACAAATAATATATTCGGTTCGTTTTCATAATGACCATTTTACTCCACTACATCAAAACCCTAAAATCGATTTCAAACAGCAGATACATAGCAAATTGTGGTTTCAAAAATAGATTTCAAACAAAGCAGCAACAATCGCAAGAATCCATAATAAGCAAAAACCCAGATGCAAGAATCGCAACAATATGTGATGGAATGTCAAAAACATAAATGGCAAGAATGGGATAAAAATCGCAAGAATCGCAAAAATCAAGCAAAAACCCAGCAAGAATCGCAAGAATCGATAAAAAAATCGCAAGTTCAGTCGATGCAAGAATCCATGGAACACAGTCGATGTTTCAAACGAGAAGAAAAGGAGGAGAGAACGAACCTGTCGATGGATAAGAGTCGATGTTGCTGTTCGATGGAGAAGAGTCGATGTTGCTCGATGGAGAAGAAAACGATTTGGGATTTGGGGGTCGACTGCAGGTATATCAATTAGGGCAAGGGTATTTTTGGAATAAAAAAATTAAACATTCCATTCCTTTAAAATCCCAGCAATATGTGATGGAATGTTTTTTTTGTTTTGAAGGAAAATGATTGCGTCACGAAACGTGCAACGGCCTAACCGTCACCCGAACGGAACAATCCTATCATTAAAGCAAGGAACGTTGCATAACAAAGTAATACACCAGAAATGAAAGGACTTAAATACAACATAAAGTTAAAGACAAGATAAAAACGGAAGTGACTCAGATAAGCCACTTCGTAAGCTCGTCTTTCCACCGCAAGGATAAGTCCCCAACCGTTCCAACTGAAGGCAATCAAAAAATTGATTCCTTGACTTTCTTGCATAAGCAGAGGAAGGTAAGAGAAAAAGTGGGAAGGTGCCACTTGTTGTTTTTCTCCTTGATGAAAGTGGGTATGAACCACTCTACTTGGTTGTGTTTTCATAAATGCTGCTCATGCCTGGAAACAAAGACTAAAAAAAGCCACAAGGGGTTTAGAGCCACACAGGGATTTAGAGCCACAAAGGAAATTTGAGTCACTAAGGGAGCGAAGCACCAGCGGCGGCGAAGCAGCGGCGGCGAAGCAGCGGCGGCAAAGCAGCGGCGGTGTCGTATCAGCGGCGGCGGCCGTCGGAGCAGCAACGACACTCTCTCTCTCTCTCTTTCTCTGTCACTCACTAGGGCCTGATGGTGGTGGAGGAGGCGAGATGGTGGTGGTGAGATGGAGGTGGTGGTGGCGGCTAGGTTAAGAGAACAGAGAGAGAGAGAGAGAGAGAGAGCTCCGATGGAGAAGAAGAGGAGTTTTTGTCTACAAGAGAGAGAGAGCGGCTAGGGTTTCCTACAATTGTTCAACACTCAAAAAGTTATTCTCATGTGATGGAATGTTAAAAACATAAAAATTGGAATTCAATGGAAAGTTTTAACATTCCATACTACAAAAGATTGAACCAAACACTGGAATGAAATCTGGTCAATGGAATGTCACATTCCAATTCCACCAGATTCCATTACTTTCCAGTGAACCAAACGCCACCTTAGGGAATGTTTACTTTTTAAGTTGTATGTCCAGATTAGTTTGATTGTGGACGGGAGACTGGTGATTTGAATGAGATAAAGAGAGAGGGTTAGATTATTTCTGGTAATAGTTTGTTTGGGGTGGCTTAATGGGGACAAATGAGGGTTCTGGCTTATTCCATATAGTCAATTTGGCTTAATGGCTTAACGATCAAGCCGTAAAGAAACACTCATGTATGGTGAGCGAATAAGTCGTACAAACCATTAAGCCCATTAAGTTGTAAGTAAACAACCTCTTAGGGGCTTTAAACATTTAGGGCCCGTTTGGTTCAAACATGGAATAAAATGAAAATGACAGTCCCCAATTTAACAAAAAATGAAAATTTGGGTTTCCAAGGGATTGGACCCTAAAACTAAACAATTTCATTTATTTTCAGTCTCATTAATTACTGTTAAATACCTTTAATGAAACACCTATTAGATCATGTTGACTATAAATGAACCTTCTTTATATGCTATTTGAACCTCTTGCTATATATTTAACTCAAATAGGGTTCGAATAGCAACACCTTTTATTAATCTTTTTGAATAATTTAGTTGTCCACTATAAATTTTTGATCAAGTTAAGAGCATCTACAATAGAGGTTTTTGTAAGAACCTCATTTTTTCTACTTTTTATGCCATATTAGGGTCATCTCACTAAAACTCTGCAGTAAAGGTTCTTAACAAATAAATATTGTGAGAAGTAGGGGTGCTCAAAAACCCGACCAACCCAACCCAACTTGCCGTGAACTAACCCAACCCGAAGTAACCCGATGTCCAACCGAGTTGTAAAATCTTCAAACCGTGTGTATTGGGTTGATATCGGGTTATGAGAATTTGAACCCAACCCAACCCGATGAACCCGATATACTTTTATTTCTTGAATTTAATATGATTGTTAAGTATCTAATAATATGTACATTAGGCAGTTACACCTTTACGTACCCCTATATATATATTCAATCTCTTATCCATCTCTATATAACTCTTTCACACACACATACACACACAAACACAAACACAAAACACACACACACACACACATATATATATATAGGGTCAGGTTCAAGGGAAAACCTCAAAAAAACGAAAAACTGAAGAACACTCTAGGAGCCCTTCATCTGGGCGGTATGCACTTATGCATACATGTTATTTGTAACATGCATTTGTGCATATATGCATAATGCACTTGTGCTTAAAACCAAAAAGTCAACTATTTACCTGTATGCACAAGTGCATACTGTCCAGATGAAGGGCTCCTAGGGTGTTCTTCATTTTTCCGTTTTTTTGAGGTTTTCCCTTGAACCTCCCACTCTCTCTCTCTCTCTCTATATATATATATATAGTAAATGTTGACATATATATGCAAATTGAGAAAAACAGTTGAAGGCGATATGTTTAAGAGTTAAGAAATATGCAAATTGGAGACATCAAGTTATTTGATCATATTTGGTTTAGACATTTTTATATGCAATATCTATATATTGTCTGAATTATCGGTTGTATTTTAAAGACACGTTTTCTTTATTTTTATGTTTCTAATTTTGATTTTACCTTATGTAAACACAACTCGACCAACCCGAACGGGTTGGGCTGGGTTGGGTTGTATCTTTGTTTGGGTTGAGTTGAGTTGAAATTTTTTCAAACCGTCAACATTGGGTTGATGTGTCGAAATGCCTTCAACCCGTGAGCACCCTTAGTGAGAAGCTCAAATAAATGTTGTGTTGTCTTAATGTTTACGCTTGGTGTTTTCGTTTGGAAAGCTATCATACATGGGGAAGGTTCAAATAAATATTGTGAGAAGGTACAAAAGACAAGTTATATGTGAATTATTGAAAAAAAAATCTTAAAATCTATACAAGGATGCAGGGAAATTGGCCGAAAGAGCCGATCTCCCTAACCAAATTCACCTTTTTAGTCATTTTTGAAACTGAAATTCCATTTTAGCTAGAGTTTACATAAATGTCTTATGAACATTTTCATATTAAAAAAATCTTTACGCAAAAATGTGTAACCCATTTGTGTAAAGATCCTTGCGCAAATGGGAGATCGTTACGCAAATGGAAATGTGGATCCTTACGTATATTAGCGTAAAGATTTTCCTTTTTATTTTTATTTTTCTGAAAATCGAGTTTACGCAAATGCAAAGCCATTTACGTAAATTCTGGTTAAAATGAGAATTTGTTTGAAAAAGTGAGTAAAAAGCGTATTTAGATGGCGAAATAGGCTATTTCAGTCAATTTTCCGAATATGCATATGTGAACCAATGTTGTAGATTATTTATGTGGATTCACATAGAAGGACCCTTAGGCCATCCGTACCCCATTCGGGATGGGGATCGGGATGGCCGCGGGATGGCTGCAGATGGGCTACGGCCCCTGCGGTATCAGCGGGAAGGGATGGAATGCGGGATCCCCACCCCGTTTCATCCCGAAGCATTTAAAAAAAAAGGGTTTGGTCCAATAAGAAGTCAACACGTGGATTAGATAAATAAAATAAGAATTAAAATAAATGAGGTGGCAAAAGGGTTTGAGGGAATGGGGTACGGATGTTTAGGGATCGTGAGGGATGGAGTGAGGGATGAGAGAAAAGCTGATGTGGCGCTGAGGTGGAGGGGAATCTTTGAAAGATGCTTCTTATGGGGTACTGATGGCCTTATAGTGTGTGAGGGAGGTAGAGGATTATGCGAAAAGTAAACTGATTTGCGAGATGACGAGAAAGAATATGAGCCACATAATCTATTAATTAAAAAATACCATACATAAAAATAAAAAACAATTTTAAGAATTAAGATAATTATCATTTGAATTGAATAAATCTTTAAAATTTTGATTATATCTTTTAGATTCATTTATTTTTATATAAAATATTAGATACATTTTTTAATAAATAAAAAATCACAATTTTGATCAATATCACATGTCATATCAATAATCAATTCATTACTTTCTTTCATAATTTTTCTCTATTTTTTGGATCTACGTTTTGAATCACATGTGATTAGCTTTCTTTAATATATGATCTACTACGTATCACATATGATATACTATTTTAATTTTTGTATATATCACATATCATATTATCACATGTGATAATTATAGATAGTTTAGTTAATAATATGTGAATATGTGATAATGTATATTTATAGACATTTTTTTGATATAAATATTATCACATGTGATTATGCATCAGTTAAATTCAGATGTATATTATATAATATGTGATATGTACAAAAATTCACATAGTGAATCATATGTTAAACGAAGTTAATCTCATGTAATTCAAAAACATAGATCCAAAAAATAGATGAAAATGGTGAAAAAGATAATGAATTGATTGTGGATATCAAATGTGATATTTGCTGAAAATTATGATTTGTTTTTATAAAAAAAGTATCTAGAAAAATATTTTTATTAAAATTAAAAAATAATATATGTAAAATATATAATAACAGAATATTTATCCAATTCAAAATGATAATTATCCTAATTTTGAAAATTATATTCAATTTTCATTTATAATATTTTTAATTAATAGATTATATGATCCATATTCGTCCAAGCATTCTCGTAAATCGGGTACCACGGCCGGGTTCACATCGGGTTGGGGCGGGTAGCCCGGGTACACGGTACGGGTACCGTAGGTTCGGTGGGTGCGGGTAAGAGTGGGTTCGGGAACCCGGTCCTAATTTTTTTTAAATATAATCGATGGGTGCGGGTAAGAGTGGGTTCAGAGGGTATGATAGGAAGCGGTACTCCACTTTAGGGTAAGGAGGGTAGGAAAGAGAAAAACTGATGTGGCGCTGAGGTGACATCAGGGTTCAGATGGTAAGATAGGAAGCGGTACTCATGGCCTAAATGGCTTGTATGGTAACGTGACTTCTAAACAACAACCCGTTTTCCTTCTGTTTTGTTTCTTTCCATTTCCTTTTGCTTCATGTCTACATTTTTACACATATCGGAATTCGGAATCACCTTATGTACGATAGGGTTTCCGATCTTAGACTGCCACCTCATCATTCTCCTATTAAGGTTAGATTTTGGTGAGAAGTGCCAAAAGTGGTTATTAAGCGTTCGATGAAAAATGGACAAACATTAAAATGAGATGCTAAAATAAGATCCACCGAAATGCACCAGATCAATTATCTTTTAAGCCATAATTCATGAGAGGATATTTGATTAAAAATGATCAACTATTTAAAAGTATTTCTGACACTTCTCACATGATCCAATACTCTCCCGCTAACCCATGTAATCATTTTCCATATTGATCATCTAAACATATGATATAAAACTAATTAATGGAACAATTTGCAATTGCAAGAATCAACATATAGGGTTCAAAAGAAGACATGATCTCGAAATTCACTTTACCATCGATAGTGGGTCCCACTCGATATCGCTATGGACCCATGTGAGCTCGATCTCCCTACCGCCATTGTTGATACGTCCCTCGAGATCGAGATTAAGCACAATCTCAGAATCGGTGGTTTCTCTGTTCCCAAAATCTTGATCGTATGGCCTTGGTTTCTTGCTCGATTTGTGGTCAACCACCGGTGGCCCGACTCGACCCGGATTCAGTTGACCCGACCTGGGTCCAACAATCAAATCTTTACAAAGCTCAGTTGACCCAGAATCAGAAAAAGCAAATTCAGCTTGATGGGAAATTACCAATTTACCCCCATCTAAATTCCTCACTCCCCTAGAAAGCATCATCAAGCAAATAGCCCCTCCTTCAATTTCATAATCAGAAGAACTCAAACCAGCAAAAGTGGGAAGATGATGATGATTATGCTTAGCAGACTTGTACCTTGTGCATGATCTCTTTTTCCTTACTGAATTTGGTTGCTTCCCATCATCTTCATCTGATGATGGTGATCTATGATCGGACGGTGGAGATCTTTTGATCATGGAATGACATCTCATGTGACCATACAGAGCCTTCATTGAATCAAACCCCTTACCACATTTTTCACACACAGTTGTTTTCTTGGTTGATTCTTTTCTTGAATGGCATCTCATGTGGGTAGCAAGAGATCTTGATGAATGAAACCCTTTGCCACATTTCTTACATATATCATCATCATCATCTTTTTTAATCGAATTCGAAACCCTCCAAGATTTCTTGGGGTTTTCTCTTAGAACATACCCATAATCTTGGTCAACATCCATTTCTTGTTGACTTTTCTTGATCATTTCATCATCATAATCAAAACCCTTTTCGCCATTAATGGCTTCAATACCCATCATACTTTGATCATCATCATCATCATCTAAAAGATGAAGACCCTTTTCGCCATTAATGGAGTTTTGAGCACTTTCTTGCTTACTCTTTGTTCTGCTAGCTGAAATCAATGCTAAATGACCCCTCATGTGACCTCCCAGCTTCTTTCCATTCGAAAAACTTTGTTTACAAAATCTGCAAAAATGAAACTTGTGTTCTTGATCTTGTTTCATGATTCAAGATCAAGAATACCCAGATCAAAATATAGCGGAAAGATCGAAGAGAATATTTGATTTTGAAGGATATCCCAAGAAACAGAGGAAGGTATCGAAAAACCAGTTTAGAAATCATAAACCCTAAATGGAATTAGCCAAAAAGAGGCCAATTTGATCACTAGAACAGAACCCATTGGTAGAAAACTGAATCTTTAGCAAGAACATCTCTTTTACACACACACACACACGCTCTCTCTCTCTCTCTAAAAGACATTCTCATTCATCTCTCTCACATACACACACACTTGATAGTTATGATCTATAACTTTATAAAGGCTGTATACATGTGTGTATATATATGCATGGGTTGGGCCTTAGCCCATCAGTACCCCATGGAGGGAATCTTTCAAATATTCCACTCCACATCAGCGCCACATCAGCTTTTCTCTCATCCCTCACTCAATCCCTAAGACTATCAGCATCCAACCCCATCTAACCCACACTTTTTCACTGCCACATCAGCGCCACATCATTTTTCCCTTCCAACCCATTCTAACCCACAAACCCCCACATCCATCCCACACCACCATCCCATTTTATTTATTTTTATTTAATCTAAAAAACAATAAAAAAACAAAAAAGAAAGGAAAAGGAGCTGGTGGGCCCCACATCCATCCCATCCCGAGCTGGGTTGCCTAACCCGGGAGGGCTCCAACCCCAGCCAACCCCAAGTCCTGTTTTGGTGTTCAATTTCATCCCCATCCAACCCGGGCGAACCCAAGGCATGGATGCGGTAAGTCTAACAATCCCTAAACACCCGTACCCCATTCCCTCAAACCCTTTTGCCACCTCATTTATTTTAATTCTTTTATTTATACATTTAATTATTTAACAAAATAAAAATATTTATATATTTTTTAATAAATAAAAATAAGAGGTGTTCTGTTTGAATTGCGGATGATAACCTTTTGCGACCATTGTGGCGGAATTTGTTGCGAAAATTGCGGATGATAACCTTGTTGTGTAAACGCTTGGAAACCAAGCTCTTGATCTTCTTGCGATTGTGGTGTATTCGGTCGGTTACGACGGGATGTAGGTGTTCTGTTTGAATTCATGATGAGAGAGGTGTGAAAAATAAGAGGTTGAGAGAATTTGAGAGAGTTTGAGAGGTGTGAGAAATAAGAGGTTGAGAGAATTTGAGAGGTGTGAAAAATAAGAGGTTGAGAGGTGTGAGAAATAAGAGGTTGAGAGGTGTGAGAAATAAGAGGTTGAGGGTTAAATATATAGTGGGATTAAATTGAGAAAAATAATTTTTTTTAGTAATAGAGCCGTTCAACGGCATGAATTTTAAAAAATTTAATTAAATTTTTTTTTTAAAAAACCCTTCGGGATGGATCGGGATCCCATCCCCGGATTCCATCCCTTAGACTATCCGCATCGGTACCAATGGGTTGGCTGGGGTTGGCTTGGGTTGGATGGAACACCATCGCTCCCCACCGGGTTGGCGTGGGATGGAGCCGGCTGGGGTTGGGTCTTCAATTTTTTATTTTTTTATTTTTTACATTTTGAGCCGTTGAAATATATACGTTGGAGTTAAAAAAAAATTAATTATTTATATCCTATAAATACTAATATTAACCTATTTATTTTTTCACAAAAACAAATTTACTCTCAATCTCTCCCATCTTCCCCACTTATTTTTTCACACCACTAAATTTTCTCTCAATCTCTCAAACTTTTCTCTACTACAAAAACAAAATGTCTTCTTCATCAGTGAACTCGTCGAAAATTTATGAGTCGTCTTTGTCATCGTCGGACGGGGAAATTAATCTACCCGCGTATCGTCAAATGGATTACGATATTTTTCGTGGATTAATAACCAATGTTGTAGAAAGGCTTTTCGATCAAGATGAAGAACCAAGTTCGCCTCCAAGACGGAGACGGAGGGGACCGGATCAAGTTAGAGATCGTGAAGCTGCACACGACCGACTTTTTACTACGAATAGTGGAGGATCTTGAGCGAGAGTATAAATATTTTCAACAGGGCTGGGATGCTAGAGGCAAAAAAGGGTTATCTCCTTTGCAAAAGTGTACCTCGGCAATTCGGCAAATGGCGTATGGGATATCCGCTGACGGCTTTGATGAGTACTTGAAGATGGCGGAGTCAACTACACGTTTATGCATACAAAAGTTCAGCAAATGTATCGTCAATCTTTATGGTAAGCGTTACTTACGTAAACCTTCTTATGATGATATTCAACGTTTATACGCCGCACATGAAACTAGGCACGGGTTTCCCGGCATGTTAGGAAGCTTAGATTGTATGCATTGGGATTGGGACAACTGCCCAACTGCATGGCGCGGGCAGTACGTCAGAGGTGATCATGGTCGGCCGACTATTATGCTAGAGGCAGTGGCATCACAGGATCTTTGGATTTGGCATGCATACTTCGGGGTTGCCGGGTCCAACAACGACCTAAATGTGCTAAACCAGTCGCCGTTATTTAACGATGTACACAACGGGAAAGCACCGCAGTGCCCGTTTCAAGTAAACGGAGTACAATACAAACACGGCTACTATCTTGCAGATGGGATATACCCCGAATGGGCTACCTTTGTGAAATAATTCCAATGCCCTCTGGATCAAAGACGATTAAGGTTTAAAGCCGTGCAAGAAGCGGCAAGGAAGGATGTAGAACGTTGTTTTGGTGTGCTAAAACAAGGCTGGCACATAATACAACACCCAGCAAAATCGTGGCACCCGAATAAAATACAAAAAGTAATGTACGGTTGCATCATATTACACAATATGATATTGGAAGACGAAGGTAACGCGATTTGTCGTTTCGATGAAAACGCTAATCAAGTTGATGAGGAGGACGACGAAGAGATTAGCGACCAACAATATGACGCTAACGTGTTAGAAGTCCGACACCGAGAAACGCATCATAACCTTCGGGCGGATTTAATCGAACACATTTCACGGCTTCCAAGACACAACAACCAAGGCAACGAGTAGTATTTTTAATTGAAATTTATGTATTTTTAATTTTTTTAGAATTTATTATGTAAGGTTAAAATATTAGTTTGATTTATAAATTATAATATTATATATTATTACAAATTACTTATAAAATATTAATTATTTAAATTAATGATAACAAAAATAAAAATAAAAATAAATAAAAGATGGGATGGTGGTGTGGGATGGATGTGGGGGTTTGTGGGTTAGAATGGGTTGGAAGGAAAAAATGATGTGGCGCTGATGTGGCAGTGAAAAAGTGTGGGTTAGATGGGGTTGGATGCTGATAGTCTTACCGCCAACCCCGCACATCCCGTAGCCCAACCCCGCACATCCCGCTGCCATCCCGAGCCCCATCCCGAATGGGGTACGGATGGCCTTAGGAGTGAAATTATGGTGAGAAGCTTAAGAAAGGTACACCCGTATCGTCGAAGGGTAAAAAAGTTTATGCTTCTGAAATGTACAAACGTATCAATTTGCTGTGTGCCACCATATATATTTTGAAACTACAATAAAAATACAAGTTTTCCTTGGTAGAGTTGGTTTGCAACACTTTTCTTCCATTTCATACCGGGTTTGAGTCATATTAGAGTCATTTTATTAGTTTTTAGCTTTTAATTTCAGATTTAATATGTTCCTATAATTTTTGCAATAACAAGACTCGAACATGAGACCTCGCATTTGAAAAGCAATGAACTAGGAAAATATTGATTTTGTAAAAAATATCTCTATATTTGTTTTATTATAGTTAAATGGTACTACCGTTTGAAAAATTTATGAGTCCGTCCCTGGTAAGAAGGGATCTTCACCCTTGGATGCACATTAGGATGAGATGAACTGAGATGAGATGCACCGCAATGCACCAGTTCAATTCTCGCGTCAAACGTGATTCATGGTGGGTTTAAGATTAAAAGCGATCAAGAGTCCAGGTCTCTTATTACGCTTCTCACCTTAACTCTTCTCCTTGCACGATCCTTCATCTCTCTCTATATATAGGGGGGGGGGGGGGGGGGGCAGAGGGAGGGGCACATGTAGAGAGTACGGAATAAAACCTTAAATCTTTTCTTTCTATTTTTGTTTATTTTATTTATGTATCATCTTTATCACCCAACAAACATTATAAGAATAGATCATTGATCATTTGATGTGACCAATACTCTTAAATCCTCTACTGATTTTGATGTATACAATTTGTTATTTGAATGTTTTTAATAACTCAGTATTGAACATGTAAAGAACGAAAAAATTTGAATTTGACACATGTGTGGGGATTTGTAAGGGGTTTCAAATAGTATATAAGAGAGTTTATCTACTCTCCTATATGATACATGGCAACTGATAAAGGATTTAGATACACAAGACTCGTAATTTTCAGTTCGAGCAGAATAACTCAATATTCATTTTCTAGAGCTATTATGGCAAAAAGTGACCAAATCCGTCAACCCAACCCGAACCTAACCCAATTGTAGCATGTTGGGTTGAGATTTTTAACCCATTTAAGTTAAATGGGTCAACCCGCCTAACCCAATTAATAAATGGGTTGGGTTTGGTTGAAATTTTTGACCTGTTTCCAACCCGATTTCAACTCATTTACAACTTGCTTTCAACCCATTTACAATCTGTTTGTAACCCATTTATGACTTGTTTTTAATTTATTATCATTATTTAATTATAATTAATAATTAAAAAGTTAATAAAAAACTAAATATGATTCCACTAAAGTCTAAACAGAAATCCTTCGGTCCTTCCATTTCAATATTCTATCGTTCAAACTTCCAAAGTACAAACTCTCTAAACCCTAGCTGACACTTCCTTCTAGTTCCAGCCAAGAGATCGACGCCAGCCCTTCCACGCCGACATCGGCGACGCCATTCCACGCCGGTTTAATGAAACTTTGAACAATTTATTTGGTTTTGTGGTTGTGACTTATGCATTTGTCATGGAATTATGTTTTTTATTTAAAGTTTTAAAATTAAATGGGTCAACCCAGGTTCAACCCATTTGTTAAACAGGTTGGGTTGAGAAAATCATAAACAGGTCAACCCGCTACCAACCCATTTAAGTACCAAGTTGGGTTGGGTTGAAAATCTCAACCCATTTACTTAAACAGGTTGGGTTGGGTTGAGGTTTTCAACCCAATTAATAAATGGGTTGAACCCGAATCCAACCCAACCCGACCTATTTACACCCCTAAATTGAACGTTAATCCTTAAGTTTGTGAAAAATTGCAACATCTACCTTAAGGGGCTGTTTGGTTGGACGGATTCTGGTGGAATTGGTGGAATTGGAATGGTCAATTCCGTTGACCAGATTCCATTCCGACGTTTGGTTCAATCTTTTGAGGGAATTGAATCTTAAACATTCCATTAAATTCCATTAGCAACCCATTTTCAATTCCTTCAGAGAACCGTGGTATTTCAAGGAATGGAATGTTCAGATTTTGTTAATTCCAAAACTACCCTTACCCCTAATTTATGTATTATCAGTTCGAATGGTGGTGAACGGCGAGATGGTGGTGAACGGCGGCGGCTGTGGTGAAGTGAAGAGGAGAAGATGGAAGATGGTCGACGACGGCGGCTGGGGTGATGTCGAGTGGAGAAGATGGACGATGGTGGTGATGTCGAGTGGAGAAGATGGACGATGGTGGTGATGTCGACGACGGCGGCTGTGGTGATGTCGACGGCGGCGGCTGTGGTGAAGTGAAGAGGAGAAGATGGAAGATGGTCGACGGCGGCGGCTGTGGTGATGTCGAGTGGAGAAGATGGACGATGGTGGTGATGTCGAGTGGAGAAGATGGAGGAGGATGGTGGTGATGTTCCTCCAGGCGAAGAAATGGAGGATGGAGGCGAAGATGTATACATCTTCAAAAAGCATTTGTCTATGTAGGGTTTGTTATATATATATATATATTGTAATAATAATAGGGAGGATGATAAATTAAAAAATATATAATAAATTAAAATCAACAAAAGGGTATTTTGGTCATTTACCAAAATTTCATTCCAATTCCAAAGCTACATTTTGTGAACCAAACAGACATATTCTTGGAATCTGACAACATTCCAATCCAATTCTGCCAACCAAACAGCTGGTCAAACCTGACAACATTCCATTCCAATTCCTTCAAAGTCAAATTCCTTTGACAGATTCCATTCCATCCAAAAACATTCTGCGAACCAAACGCCACCTAAGAGTCTTTTTGGATCAAACTACGCTTGGTCCCTTCCACTATATATGTACAAAGAATAATCCATTTATACATAATGGTAATGTGGTCGTCAATTAAAAAAAAATTAAGTGGGGACCAATCTGAGCTCGCCTCGGGACCGAGACCGGAACCGGTTCTCATAAGTCATAACTTGGTCTTGTAAAACTTAAATAGGTCTTTGTATTTTGATCAGACTAAAACCAGTTATGAGATCACTATTTGGAATCAATTGATTTGGATTTGATCAAGTCAAAATTTTATTTCAAAAAGTATCTCTTCCGCTCAAAATAAAACTCTACTTTAAAATTTAGAGTAAATTACGAATTTGGTCCCTAGGGTTTGAAAATTGAAACGAAAATGGTCCCTACAATTTTTTTATTCCAAATAAGGCCATGTGGTTCGTGTTTTCGTAACGATTTGGTCCCTGGCACTAACGAGCGTTAACTCCCAGCGTTAAGTGAATGGCATTTTTAGTTCTTTTGATATGTTTATTAAATTATAAAACCATAGGGACCCAACTTGTAATTTACTTTATTATTATATAATATAATAAATAATATATTTATACATATATATATATATATATATACCTGCAACTCTCTCTCTCTCTCTCTCTTCTCTCTCTCTCTCTCTCTCAACACACATACACACAACACACTACACACACATACACATACACACAACACACACATACACATACACATACATATACACATACACACAACATTAGCTTACCAAAACTTTTAGATAAAGAACTCCGGTGAACTTTTCTTTCCGATGAAGACCATTCAGATCACATATCTCACTGAAATCTTGCTGGAATTTAATCAAAATTGTTGTTTTATGATCAAATCAACATTACAAATCGATATGTGAAGGATTTAAATCAAAACCGTGATCACAATTCAATTTTCCGGTGAAACCCGTTTTTTCGGTGAGCAACTCCGGTAATGACGAAACATGATGATTTCTCAACCAAAATCAATTCTAAATGTTTATTTGTGTTCCAGATGCATAAACTCAATGACCTGTGAGATTTTCCAAGTCTGAAAAATCCACTTGTCTTGCGAAAACTTTGAGAGGAGTTGTAAGCTTCGAAAACGTTGAGACTGAACCTTGCGAAAACGTGGAGACTGAACCTTGCGAAAACTTCTTAAAGAAGCTTACGAAAACTTTGTGTGTTGTGTGTATGTGTGTTGTGTGTATGTGTGTGTAGTGTGTATGTGTGTTGAGAGAGAGAGAGAGAGAGTTGCAGGTATATATATATATGTATAAACATATTATTTATTATATTATATAATAATAAAGTAAATTACAAGTTGGGTCCCTATGGTTTTATAATTTAATAAACATATCAAAAGGATTAAAAATGCCATTCACTTAACGCTGGGAGTTAACACTCGTTAGCGCCAGGGACCAAATCGTTACAAAAACACGAACCACAGGGCCTTATTTGGAATAAAAAAATTGTAGGGACCATTTTCGTTTCATTTTTCAAACCCCAGGGACCAAATCCGTAATTTACTCTAAAATTTAAATCACTTTATATATAGTTTGTCCGGGACTTGACTACAAAAGGTTGGCCCGACCCGACCCGACGCGAGTCGCTGACGAGTCGTGATAATAAGCTGTTGACGCGATAGACTCACATATAGAGAGAGAGAGAGAGAGAGATTTTCGGCAAAGTGAACACAGATCTGTTACTCCGGCCGGCCGACCGACCTACCTACTGGACCTCACCGCCGACAAGAGATCAACAAAGAAGCAACAAATCCTGTTCGAATCGCTATCATACTTTTGATCCAGCAGTGGAAGGAAAGATGATGTCCGGAAATTACACAACCATTGACAACCAGAATGTTTCTGGATCTGTTCCTGTAACTCTTCTTTTCTTCTTCTTCAATTTCGTTTTTTGTCACTTTGATCGGAGATCTGAAGCTTAATTTAGTGTTTTGATCGATTTGCAGGCTGTTTCAGATCCTCCTGGACAAGTCGCTGTGAAATTTAACGGTAGTTTTACACATTACACTATTTTGTTTTGTGTTATGATTATATAGGTTTCTGAGTTTTGAACGCTGAATTATTTTGTAAGCAATGAGTAAATTGGTTGTTGCAGATGCAACTCTTCAAACCTTTCCTCCGTCTGGAACACAAGGGAAGATCTCAGGCGCTGCTGGACCGCCTCGTGATGCAGATGGTGTGTGTTTTAAATTCTCGTAGAGTCTGATTTTTTTATTTTTTTTGAATTTCTTAGTCCAATTTGGTAAATCAGAGTTGACTGCTTCACATGATGGATCTCATTTAGTTCAATTACAAAATTCAATGCATATAAGGTTCATTGAGTTTAGGAGCTTAGCTTGATAGGTTTTTGAACTTCTTCTGGATTTGTATGCCAAAAGGTAGGAGGCTGGGTTGTGGGGGAATGTAACATGACTTCATTTCTTGAGATTGAAACTTAACCAAGTTGGCAAGTCAACAAAACCAAAAGAAATCTAAGCCTCAGCCAGTTGAAGACCAAGAATCATGATTCTAATTTTCTGATCCATCAACAAATGAATGACTTTATCTATTAGAGTCCAGGATGGGATTTATCGATACACAGGGCTCTATTAGAGAATGTTCAAACAATTTGGATCCAAAATGTTTTAGTGAATGTTCTTGGTGCCATGGACTGTTGCCCATAAATAGGAATAGCTATTTCAAGCATGAGGTGATTAGTTGAAGGAGATGGCACTGGATTGTGTTAATAAAATCCTTAAGTGCACCTTAAATGGGTGATCTGGAGTCTGTAGAGAATTTGTCTGTGACCAGAGTAAAGTCAGTTTAAGTGTTTAACTACAGAAAGATGGTTGGCAAGATAACACTGGCTGTTGAAGTGCATTAGTGGAGTAAGCACTGGCTAGGGCTTTTAGGGAATATAGAAACTTATGTGCTGCATATTCGAAGAGGTTTGGAATGATTATACTACATTGTGTTGCCTTTCTTTAAATTAAAAGCATAACCAATCAAGAAAAAAAAGTTCATACATGTAGGGATAATGACTCCCTACTCCAAGGGAGAATCGTACTGGTTTGGACATTATGTTTCCCCTAGACAATTGTAAATCGATTTGCAGAACAATCATATCAGATAAGGCATGATCATGGTTGTTAAACAAGGAGATATTTTTTAACTAGGGATAATTGGTCTCGAAAACGGTATTGTAGCTGTAAGGGGGGCAGGTACTGAACCAGAAAATCCAAAGTCTTAAACATTCTCTAATACAGCCCTGCATATCAACAGATCCCATCCCGGAGTCTAATAGATAAATTTACTTCTTTTATTGGTGGATCGGAGGATTAGAATCATGACTTTTGGTTTCCAACTGGCCATGGCTTTAGATTTGTTTTGATTTTGAGGGTTGGTTATGCTTCAATCTCAAGAAACGAAGTCACCCCCCCCCCCCCCCCCCCCCCCCCCCGCGCGCCCCCTTCTCCAACCTAGTCTTTTACTTTTTGGCATACGAATTAAAAAATCTATCAAGCTAATCTCCTGACCTATATGAATGTCACTAGGGATGAGATCGGGACCGGACCCGAAACCGGTTGGTACCGAATGTTTTTGGGACTACAAATTAGGACCGAAAAACCGAACAGTATGTACCGGTTCGGTACCGGTCCCGGGACGGGAAAATCAGTACTAGGACCACTTCGGACCGAAAATATGAAAATGTTTCAAATGAATATCAAAATCAATCACAAACCAAAATATTTTTATAATTTTCAAATGTGTATCAAAACCATTTCCAAACATTCAAAAGTTCAAAACCAATCAAAAGTTCAAACAATTTTCGGTATTCTTTTAGGCATTTTCTTTTCCATTTTGTTCGTTTAGGAGATGATATATCTTGATTAGAGAAAGATAAAGTTAGTTTATTTAAGAGATGATATGCATACTTAAGAAATTAAAAAAAAACATTGTCTATTAATATTCCTGTTCGGTTTTGGGGATTTTTCGGGTCCCAGTACCGAATACCAAATCCCGAATCTCGATTTTGTCAAATACTTGGAACCGAAAACCGGACCGATTATATGGTAACCGGTTCGGGAAAATGGTACTCCGAAGCTCATCCCTAGATGTCACGACTAGAGGTTTGTTTTTGAGGCCTGCATTTCAAGGATAATGGACTTTTGTGCCATTCTGTTTCCCCACATTTAATTTTAGATTTGTTTTGATTTTGAGGGTTGGTTATGCTTCAATCTCAAAATCTCCTGACCTATATGGATGTCAGCGACTAGAGGTCGTTGTCTTAGAAGTTTGAGGCCTGCATTTCAAGGATAATGGACTTTTGTGCCATTCTGTTTCCCCACATTTAATTTGAGAGGAACTTATTTCTAATGTTGCTATTCAGTCTGTTTGTTCTAGTTTTTGTTTTCTTAAATTGGCCTGTATCTGCAGATACATTCTCAAAGCCGGTATCTGGTTCATCAGAACCACAACCAAGTAGTGGTTGGTTTAAGATATCACGATTGCTGCTTACCAGCCTTACTTTGATGTTGACACGTCTGATGTGTTAGAGAGGATCAAAGATTCCCTCTTGCCTTTTGGAGGGAGCTTCAACGAGAAGACCGCTAGCAACCCAGACTTGTAAGTTGATTCTCCTTCAGTTTTTATTCATTCCCGAGTTTTAAAATACCAAGTTAGTATATTATACTTCTCAAAATTAAAATATACATTATATTGTATTAGTTACACAGAAAAGTTTTAGATCACTATGGTATATGTCGTAGAACATCGATATATTCTGGTGTCAACCGTCGGACTATGTGCTTGCTACCTTGTTTAATATGCTAAGGTTCTCATGAATCGATTTCTTTTTGAAGTATATAATATTTATATACGGCAAATACTCACGCACACTCCTTCCCTTTCGCAAGGGTTGAACCGTTGACCTTATGTTGGGCTCCTGTAACTTGGGTACCGCTGGGCCAATGACCCTTTCATATGGGATTTTCAGTCTATCTTAAAGAGTAGAGCAACTGTTTCCATGAAGAAGACTTCTTTATGTCTTGTTTTGCAAATATTTTTTCTCTACTGGTCTAGATAAAGTATGGTCTTTCAATTCCATTTTTGTATGATCCTCAGGTATGGACCTTTTTGGATATGCACTACCTTAATCTTTGTGGCAGCTTCAATTGGTACATTTGTGACTTATTTGGCTCACAAGCTACATCATAAAGAGTGGAACTATGATATCAATCTCATAACCTGGTCTGCTGGTGTGTTTTTATGGCTACGTCCTCGTCGTCCCTTTATGTTTGTACATAATTCTCAAGTACTTCTCCGCACCCTCGGGCTTGGTTCAGCTATTTTGTCTATACGGCTACTCCCTCTTTATCTTCATTCCGGCAATGGTAAGGATTTTATTTCTCAAAAAAAATCATATCGTATGGGTTCAGATCACATATTTTACACGAGGCAGAGGTTCAAATGAGAATGACTAAAAGGATTGAGAATGACTAAAAAACGGATAAAAGGTATAACAATATGGATGTCAAATTAAGGAGAATAACATGCTCGTTTTAGAAGGAAAAAACGGTTGTAACCACCTTTTTTTAACAAATCCCTTGGATCATCTCATCTAGTGGTTGAATCTATTCTCGGATTCTTAGCATTTTTGTCTTTCTCATTTGAACCTCTCTGTATTTTACGTTTAGTTATAATTATGGGGTGTTTGAATGTGCATCTTAAGTGTGATTATTGCAATGTTAGTTTCAAGTGTTTGGCCAAAAAATGATTATGATTGTGATTTTTTGATTATTTAAGGTCAAGATAATAAGATTTGGAGAAGTACGTAAAGAGTTGCTATTATAGAAACTGTTACACCCGGGGTATTATAGTCAATAAGTCAACTGTAGTAGGCTAGGGTACAAGTGTTTACTGCAGGGGTACAAGTAGGGTGGTGAACCCGTTAGTATAAATAAGAGGGCTGGGAGTGTGAGTTGGTATCGATTTTGTGTGTGGTGTTTTTGGGCGAAAGCCTTGGGAGAGTTTCTCGGCCTCTCGAAAGCCGAAGAAGTTCATTCGATACTCTTTGTAATCACTTGATTCACCTCAATTCTAATAGAAATTTAGCATTTGAGATCATAGTGTGTAACATAGAACTTATTATTAAGATAATTTGTAAAATTATCTGATTTTGATTATTCAAGTCAAAATCATCACTTTAAAAAAAAACCTGCCCCGGAAGCTTATTGATACGCTACTTGTGGTAGGTTTTTAAAAAGCTTGATGATTGGGTGGGTTTTTCATAGATGGAATAAGTGTGCTTTTTAATTGAGGACAGATTTGAAAAAAAAAAACCTGGCTTTCTGCATAACCTCTTCTTAGAAGCTTACTGAATAAGGCACTTTCTATATCATTAAGGGGGTGTTTACCAAATTATGTATTAAGTCCTGTATGAATAAATATGTCTGTCTGGATAAATTTGTCTATCCAGATAATAGATGTACTGTTGTTTACTATTTTTTCTGAATCAAGTGTCTGGAACGATCAAAATGACCGTTTCACCCCCTGAGTTTTTGATGGTTATCCCTTAAGACACTAGTCCAGTAGTCTGTGCATCTCTCATCACCCAAAATTTGAACATAATTTATTTTAACTCAATAGACATCGAATACTAGCAGTCCAATCAACTAAAAAGCAAAAAATCAACAAGATTAGAAAAACCCTAAAACAACCTGATACCAAAGAACAAGACGAGAGAGGAGATTCATATGTCAAAGATCAACGAGATATCAAAAAATCCAGTGAAAATAAAAAAAACATCAGGGTTTCGATTGTGGGGAGAAGCAACGATGAGAGAAGAGGATGCCAAAAGATAGGGTCGCCGGTTGTAAGGAAGAGATGGTCACAGGTTGCAGCGTGCAGGGAACACATAAGAGAGGGTGGTCGGGGAGCGAGGTCGTCGGGAAACCTAGAAGGGACGATCGTCGGGAAACCTAGAAGGGACGATCGTCGGGAAACCTAGAAGGGACGATCGTCGGGAAACAAAGAAGGGACGGTCGCTGGTTGCAGGGAACCTCACGCCGGAGAAATAGATGGAGGTCGGACCGATCGGCTTTGAGCGTGTAGAGTGGTTGTAGGGGGAAAAGAGGTTCTACGGTTTGTATCAAGCGTGTGTGTGTTTTTATCAAGGGGTAGGATGAGTCATTTTGTTGTCTGACTGTGGACAAGTGGGGTTTTCTAGCTGTGCGAATAAGAATGAGAAAAATTCATTAAGCTCTAAGTAAACACAATCACATGGCTGTGCGAATAAGCCATTTCAGCCATTAAGCTGATTAAGTCGTTAGTAAACACACCCTAAGCCATTACCAAAACAGTCATGTATAGCCAACCGAATAAGCCGTGAGAGTTATTAAACTCATTAAGCTGCTAACAGACCCCTAAGATTCTCAAACTTTGCATGCCCACACAGTAAGATAACTGACATCCGGTAAACACTTACCTAGTAAGCGTTTGGTAAATGGTCCCTAAATTTATTTTTATTTTTTATTTTTGGTGACGAACGATTTTGTTTGCAGTGCTTATCTGTGGTCCCAGTGGAGATCTTCAGATGGGTGATAACGGGTGTGGCGGGGGTGATGTCGGCTTTGTTTGTCGCACTGAATCTGCGAAACCACATAGTGTCGGCAGGTGAACGATGGTTCCTGATCGTGGCCGGGATTTTCGTCTTGCAGCTGGCTCTCTCAGTTGTACTAAAGATGTATTTGTTCAATGTGAGTGTGTAGTTAGTAGTGTTTTTATTTTTAACAAATATAGGGTTTTGGGGGGATCAAAGAGTAAATGGACCTTTGAAAACTTGTTTAAAATTTGTAGTGTTATTCCCCATGGACTGGAAAACATATATATATATATATATATATATATATATATATATATATATATATATATATATTTTTAATTCAATTTTTATCATTTACAGATCCAAAATGTAGCAAGTAATATATAGTAATAATAAATTGATGATGATGATGTTAACTTCATTTCTATAACTTCCCATGTTTTTGTTTTTGTTAGTAAATTATGTTTTTTTGTCCATGTGATTTCTTAAAAATTACTATACATTTTTTTTTGACTAAAAAAGCAGCACTTTTATTAATAATATAAAAAGGATACAACTAAATTGACACCTGTAGTTGGTACAACAAAGAAATGTGATTGTCTAGTTAACTTGGAATTTAGCATTGTTCTGTGTAAACTAGCCGAGTCGAGTTGAGTAGTAGGTTATTCGAGCTCGGCTTGAAAAAATAATATCGAGCTTGACTCGAGCTCCAGCTAGAGTATATTTTCAATGTTTGAGCTTGATGCTCGTTTATGAGCTCGAATTCGAGATCGATTAAATCGTTTATTTACTCAAGCCCGGTCATTTTTATTTTTTTATTATATAATTTGTAAGCGTATAAATATGCTTGGCTCGGAGAAGTGTATGCTCAAGCGGCTTGACTTGTCTCGATGATAGGCGGGTTTACACCCCCCTTCGATTGACCGCACGTGTACGGTATCGAACCAAGGGAACAAGGTGTTAAGTACCACAATGACTGTATTACTTATTAACTGAACGATCGAAATTGGTTTGGTTTGATTTTATAAAACTGGAGTAGTTAAACATACGAATACGAAAGACTTTGGTGAATCGGATTTGAAAAGAGAGAAGATGGAGGGTTGGAATTTGAATCGATCAATCACCATAAAATCTAAGTGACTTATAAATGGCTTCAATGATCAATGAATTGCATAAACTCAAGATCATTATACTCTTCCGAGCTACAATGAAATTAACCTAAAAAATTGTTTATCTCTCGATCTCACAATTGATTTAAGTTAAGAAAATGAGATTAAACCAACAACACCGAGTGAATTGGTATATCTCTATCCAATTTCTACCGGTGACAAATGAATCCGACATAAATCTGGACTTTTCTCAAACAAACACAAGATTAGTGAAATCGTTTAACAAATCAAGTTATCAAACGCATTAAACATAAATTCAAATGTTTCATAGTTCATTCATCTATCAAAAGCCAAAGACATAAATCACTCAAAATCCATAGTCTATGACCCAACCATCATCCAACCCCTCAACATGTAGTTTAGCTCATGCTGGGGGTATTAGGAAACAATCGAAAAACTATCACAGATGGGAAAACCACCATTGTTCAAGATAAATCTAAGAAAGATAACAAATCACTCCCTGAGAAGAATTCCTCCACTCTCACGTACTCGTTCGTCTTCAATCTCTAGCTTCGATCCGTTTCCCTCGTGTTAATCCTCTCAAAAATCTCTGTTTTGCTCTCCAAAATCGCCCCTTGGCCAACCGTCTTCGTCAGAAAATGAAAAGTGAGTAAAAACCTAGGTGTAGGAATGTTTTAAACAAACTGAACGTCGGGGCCAACACTGAAGCGGATTGGATGGCGGATTGGATGGCGCCAAGCACTGGTCATTTAACTTGGTGCGGATCATGGCGCGGGTCTACTGGCACGGAGACTGGCGCCAAGCACTGTTGCTTTAACTTGGTGCGAATCATGGCGCGGGTCCACTGGCACGAGGACTGGCGCCAGACACTGTTTGGTCAAGTTTCACCAATTTCTCGTTTTTAGCTCCGAAACTCGAATCTGCTTCTTTTGAGTGAATTATACCTGAACCTGTACTTTCTTGCCAAACCCCCGTTAAAAACTACTATTTTACTCGAAGACACGCGTAAACCACCCAATTTGAGATCCAAAGTAATGTCGAAAACCGACATTATCACTCGACTCGACTCGTAAAGTTTAATCGAGCTTTCAAACAAGTTGAGTCGAATATTGGTGTTACAGAGCTCGACTTGTTAAGTTAAGCGAGCTTTATCTTTTGTTCGAGATTGATTCAAGCTCGATAATTATTAGGCTCGAGCTCGAGTAGCTCGTTAAAAGCTCAACTCATTTACACCCCTACATGTCTGAATGATGCCTCGAATTCAGTATTACGCCTATCTTGTTGCTTCAGTGTGTTCATGATGGGAATCCGTTTTAAAAATGACATTCATGTCTCGTGGTCTTAATCCACGATAAAGCTTCAAGCAAGGCTACAACTTCACAATCTTTTACCCCTGAACATCCTTGACGTTGAATCATCTTTTAAGAAATTACTCCTCCCTCCCCGTCGCACGGCACCCTACTTGCCCCCGTTGTGCCTTTATTCGGGAAAATCGTTGTATTGCAGTTGCGCTTCAAGAATGGATTTGGAGGCGGGTGCCATTCGTCACACCTCACAACTTTTGTCTATCGTTGCTTCTCCAAGATCTTTCTTGCTCGTATCCACCCCTCAATCTATTCCATTACTTGGGAAACAACCACTTGGGGCGGCTTCCAGATCGGCTACCAAACTCGACGATTCTTTTCTTTTCAAATACTCAAAAGAATGACCACTACCTTGTTTCTCACTCGGTCAACACCTATCACCGTCACTTTGAACACCCATTCCCTAAACGATGTAGAAGTTATTGCAACATTATTTACGTTCGTTAGGAGTCACGCATGTCTCCAACAATCCTTTGCAAAGTTGCACTTAAGATACAAATGCCAAACGTCTTCCCTTTCATTTGCACAACAACCTCAACTAGTAGGGACATCCCTGGGAATGAATTTCTTTAAGGGACGTTTGGGTTGATGGAATGGTTTCGAGGATTTGGATTTCCTAGAAGGATTTGGAATCTTTGGTGTTTTTGGTTTGTAGGATTTGGAATGTGTTGGTCCCGAAGGGCTATACAAGTTTGTAGAAGGGGGGGGGGGGGGGGGGGGGTTGAATACAAACACACGTTTTTACTTTTCTAAATTGTTTATTGATAAATCAAGACAATTTACAACTTGTTGCGGAACAAGATTAAGGATAAACCTAATCTAAACAAGTCTTGAGAAACACTAAGTTTCTTGCACTAGAAAGAGTTAAAGAAATTACGAATAATAACTTAACAATAAGAAATAAGAAGATGGTCCGAGCACACTTCAAAAACTGAAGTAAGGTTCTTCTTATATACTGCATGCATTTAATGCATGGCAGTATGGCTTTACACGTGGCAGCAGCTGAGTGGTTGCATGTCATTGACCTTTGTAGACAACCTTAGTAGCCGCATGGTGCACAGTGTAGAATCAGAGTTGTTGTACGATTACAGACAAAAGGGATGTCCGTTCTGACAGTTCGTACGGAGACGTGCAAGGGAGGTAAGACAATAGTAACATACAGGGAGACTTCATGATCAACTTTCGTTGAGTTAGATCTTTATCAGCGAATGATAAAGTTCAGCGATTGCTGAAGTCTTCTACTTGATACTTCACGTTGAATGGACAGGTCTTGTTTCGCTGATATCCGCATCAGTTCATGAGTAGACTTGTCGTTGTTCTTGAGCTTGATCTTCGACTTCAGCGTAGAACTTTGGTTGACGTGAAACTTGTCTTCAGGGATCATAAGTAAACAACTAACTTATCAGCGATCATCTCATAGACTGAACAGGCTCAGAGCTATATGATGATGAACAGTGTTCGCTGAATATCTAATCTAAAGAGTGAGAGTTCCTATCAGCGGTACTGTAAAGTCTTAGTACTTATCAGCGATAGTGAAACTCTGATACATATTGTTTACTTACAATTTTCAATAAGTGTTTAAGAGAGGGTCATTATCAAATCACTGAGGGTTTGGATCAACAATCTCCCCCTATTTGATTATGACATAGCAACAGAGAAAATTGCTATTTAATGAAAACATAAGGATAAAAAGAACTCATAAAATATTTGTCCCTTTTACTGTTTTCTGGGATCTTTTCAGTACTGATGGATTAAAGTACATTCGCTGAAATTTTTCTTTAAACTTCGTAAAGATTACTTAGGGAAGTGGAAAAATTACAAGTACAACAAATAAAATTACAAGTACAAAAGATGTAGACAGATAAGGATAGAAAGAATTACAAGGCGATCCTATCCGTCAAAAGGTTCTTCCTTGATGAGAAGTTCATCGAGGGTCTTTGATGTGAGAATCATCATGTCAGGGACATTTACTCCTTGATTCTTTTTGTTCAGAGCTTCTTCAAAAATCAAGGGCTTCAGGTGTCTAGCTTTAATGTCGCGTCTGACTTCACACCAGTATATGATATCTCTGAGTTGTTCGATGGGAGTGATTGGAAGCTCAGAGATGCGTTGAAAGTGATGATTTCCTTGGTAGTCTAGAAAGAATATACCATAAGGATCACTTACAACTTTGCCAGGAATAAAAGTTTCTCCAGGTGGTAGGGAGGTGTCAAACGCTGAGAGATCAGCATCAGGGCCAAGAACTTCAGCACGAGAGAAACCAATACCTGTTTCATTTCGTATAGGAGGACCTGAGTCTGAGACTTTCTTTTCCTTTGCAAAGACTCTTCTTTGTTGATGAGGAAGAAGAGTGGAAGGAGGAATATCCACAGCAGAAGAAACCAAGTCGATCTGAGTATTTAAAATTTTCTCGACATGGCTCTTGAACTTTGAGCGCGATCCCTGAATGGCTAATTTCACTTCCAACCATTCAGAGAAACCAAACTTCTCTAAAGTAGTAGCATAGAAGGTTTGCTTGGGTTTGTCTTCTCTGAATACATCAATTTCAACAACAGGAACGTCAACGAACAGTCTTCCTCTGATGTTTACTTTGATGATTTTGGATGGTCGAGATCGATAATTCAACATTTCTTTACACCATTTCAAAGTCGTATCGGATACTTTCGTCTTTTCTTCAACGATCCTTTGGGCATCATCCCATAGCTGACGTTGGATATCAATGGGAGTTCTTTTCAGCGCGGGGTCTTTCACCGATTGTTGGACAATCTGGATGGCGAGTTCTCTGTCTTTTTCTTCAGCTTCCCTTCTTTCAGCGATTAACCTTTCAGCTCTGAGGTGATCCTGGTATTCCTTTTGTGAAAGTCTGAACTTTGGAGGAATAGAAGGAAGTTGATCACGCTTCAGGATGATTCGCTGATCTTCGAATCTCTTGATCATTGCATCTCTCTTTTCTTGATCCTCTTCACTCAGCTTTTGAGGAGCCAAGGAAGGTCTGTTTTGGTGAGAGAGCAGTTGTTCTTCAGGTTCATCAGTCTTAGTGGTTAAATCCAAGACTGGGATTATTTCTTCAGCTCTTGTGGCTGGGATTATTCCTGGTGTAGTCGAAGGAGCTTCAACGGGATCCTCAAACAGGGGAGAGGACTAGCTGAAACACAACGATTGTTTGGGAAGAAAGAGATAGAGAAAAGAATGTGGTTAAGTGTATAGAGGTTTTATGGATAGAAGGATTGAGATTGAGAAGGGATAGAGGAGGGATGCAGTGTAAGGGAATAGGAGGTAGTGTACCTGACAAACTGGCTTTTGAAGCAAGATCATCAGATTGTCTTCTGCAGCAAGGCCTTTGTTTTTGCCTTTTTCAGCTTCAGACGCTGCAGGCTTTGTCTTGGTCCGCTCCCCTGAAGGTTCGTTTATCGAAATCCCTATGAGAGCTGTAGTCTTCTGAACAGGCTTGACGATAAAAGAGTCATCATCATCATCATCATCATTCTTTGGAGAAGAAGATGGTTCATCATCAGAGATGTCGACAGCTTCATCGTCTTCAGCTTCGTCTTCATCAGATTCAACTTCTTCAGCGTAGGGTGAGGTTACATCAGCAGCAGCTTCAATGTTCTGCCCTTCGAGTTGCTCCCCCTCAGATACATAGGAAGGTTTCTCGGTTCCCTCAGGGTTTTCAACTCCCTGAGGTTTTGAAGAAGTAGCATCAACTTCAGTCTCAATACCCTCCCACTCAGCATGGGGAATGTCTTCTTTATTTTTCTTCACCCCCTCATCATTATGGGGAAGGTCTTCTTTAGGCTTCTCCCCCTCTTCCACATCATGGTTGGGGGGAGGTAACGGACTTTTCAGCAACAGCAGCAGCAATAGGATTACTGTCTTCTTGGCCAGTAATTCTTATGCAGTTTTCAATCGCTGCTACTCTGTCTTCTAGGCCAGTAATAGCAGGACTGGTCTTTTTGAGATCGTCTCGATCGGCCTGAGTGAAATGAGAAGTTGGGGTGTTTAGGCGATCGAGCACTTTCTGAACAATCTCTTTGACCGCAGAGACTTCAGTCTTGATCGTGGAAACTTCACTCTTAAGAGAACCAACCTTTGTCTTCAATGATGTGACTTCATTGAACAGAGAGGTGAAGTTTGTTGAGAGAGTGGTTGTGGCGGTTGATTTTTCAGCGAGGGTGGTAGCAAATTTAGCAATGCTACCATCCACCTTCTCCAGATCAGCTTTGGAGGCTTTCTTTTCGACCTCAGTGGTCAAAGTCTTCAAGTTCTCTCCAGCGTTTGTAACCGCTGAAGAGTTGGCAGTTAGAGTTTTGTTGAAAGACTCCATCTTTGTTTCCAGGGCCGTCAGGGAGGTGTTGATATCCCCCAAATTAGGACCTGAAAAAGTTATAAACTTATGAACAGATGAAAGCTCAGAAGTTTGGGGTTGAGAGAGAGAAGTGTGTGGGATTTTGTGTATACCTGCAGGCGGGTTGGCGAAGTTGTCGAAACCTCGATGTCCTGAAAACGTTTTGTAGTCGTCTTCAATATTTCCTAGACGACTGGAAGTACCTGCAGGTCCTGTGGTGTGTCCTATCATCCTCTGAAAATGTTCAGCAGTAGTGTCGCTGAGGATGACGGTTGTTGAGGAGAATAGGGGAATAGATTGAGTGACCAAAGAAGAGGTGAGAGGAATGGAGGATGAGAATGATGGTTGGGTGCGGGGTTCATCGTTGGATCCGCTGAGAATCACTTCAGTCTGTAGAGAGGCTGAAGGAGGTGGGTTCATTTCCAAGTTTATAACTTTAGCGTTTAGAGACGCTGAAGCTGGGATGGAAGGGGTGGTTTGTTCAGCTGTGGCAGAGCGTACCACTGAACTTTCCACCAGCTCTTCAAGATGAGTTGAGGAGTCTTCAGCATGTAAATGCTGGGGGGTTGCTCTTTGGTTTTCTTGATTCTTTTGGAACCAAGTTGGGTAGTAGATTGTTTCCTTTTTCTAGAAGGAGTGGAGGTTGCAGCTGGGGTATCAGCGGTGAGGATTCCCACTGAATGAGCCGCAGAAGTAGAAGAAGGAGGATTGAGAATAGATAAGAGAGTAGAGAGACGTACCTCGTTTGGCAGGGGCTTGAAGTCGAGCACCTTAGGGCCAACCTGAGAGAGTTTCAGGTCTCCTACTTTTGGGTAGTTATCCTTAAGGCCGGTTTGGAAGATGGCGCTGAGGAATCTTGGGTATGGAACCCATGATGGTCTATCAGCAAAATCTACTCTGAGCGCAAGATCGTCGTAGATTATCGAGGCCCAGTCAACATGGAGACCCTTCAGCAGTGCATAGCCCATGGCTTGCTGAGGTTGAGCAACTTGATTAGAGGATCCACTCTTCGTTGTCATGCAGCTTATCAGGTGTGCGTAGATGAAGTTCATCTCGCTGGGCATTTTTGACTTCTTGATTGCAGTCAGTTTCTTCTCGGCTTTTTCATCTCTCCCTTGATCCCAAACGTACTTCATTGCATCAAAGAATGCAATGAGTGTTTCTCTATCAGCATGTCTCTTGGGATCAGGAAAAGGAACAAATGGTTTATCTTTGGTGGCAACATGGAGATTCAGTGCTTTTCGAATGATAGCAGGGTTGATTTTGATGGTGCCAAAATCAGTGTCACAGAGGATGACATCAAGTAGTTAGGTAGGGTCTTTGGATGATGGTAGTTGAGTGTGTCTGGCGGTATACCAAAATTGAGATAATAGTAACTGATGAGCAGGGGGTGTTATGGTCAAGGCTGTAGAGAGGCAACAGGTTTTCAGAAAATTCACAGCGTCGTCTAGATGTTTGACTTGTTTCTTCAGAGGAAAATCGAACAACGCATGGAGGTTGTTTGATTTTGTAAAAGAGATATCCTCAATTTTGAACTTGACCTGAGGAGCCTTGGTGATTTCAAGTTCCTCAGCAGCAGTAGTGTTCTCAGCAGTTGGAATACCAGTAGAAGGAGCTGTTAGCTTCAATCTTCCTAATCATAGAAGTATTTAGAAGTAGTGAAAAATAGGCTAAGTAAAGAAAAACATCTTACAGAGGCTCTGCCGACATTACCGAGAAATCAAGGTCAAGAAGCTACAGAAGCAGCAGAGGCTTCCTACAGAACCTCTGCTGTACTCAAAGAAGACCCAAGACTCGGAAACAAAGGTGGACTGCTCCACAGAGGACCAGACCACAGAACCTCTGTAACTCATTACAGAGCCTCTGTGGTCCTCACTGAAAGACTTGAAGATATTTATAATATCTTGCTACTGTTACAGGACCCGTTCATCAACTTGCATGGTAGCATGCCCTGTCCAACGTCGACGTGTCAAACTCTGATTGGATTCAATAGGGCTTAGTACATATTAGACGTCTGCTGCATTAAATGCAATACAGCACGTCTGACTGTTCATGCCATCCTTGCAACTGTTCACGACATCCGTTCTACTATTCATATGTACCTTTTGAATAGTAGCATATGCTTTATGGTCCCCTTTAGAGTAGTATATAAGGAAGACTCATGTTGAGTTCTTCCTTACATACAAAAACACCACTTCAATCGAACATCAAGAACACAAAAGCTTATTCACCTTAAAAGTCATATCTGTTTTAAAGCTTTTCTTACTCACGGTTCATAAACCTGTTCTTGATATATATATATTCAGTAAACTTTGAGATATAATATTCTGTTCACTGTTTATTTATATTTTGTTCTAAATCTATCAAACATATCTGTTAGTTCTTCAAATACGCTTCCGCATCAAACATTAACTTGAACTAATAGATCTGATAATCTTGTTTAAAGCAAAACGGGAACCAACAATTGGTATCAGAGCAAAGCTTGATTTTCAATATCAAGTGATCCTCGTTTTTACAAGATTTGTGATAGAAACTGTCTGTTTTTAACCTGTTCTTCATTCCTACAAACAGATTCTGTCTTACTGCCATTTTCGATTTATTTGATCTGGTAACATCATAGAAACTGTTTCTTTCGTTAAAAACTTCATTTAAAATGTCTAGAATGAAATTTTGTGGTGATGCTGATTCAATTTTCTATTCAAAACTCAGCACAAATTTTCGCAAAATAATTCCTTCTCTTGAAAAAGAACTAGATGAAAAGAACAAAAGCATTCTTATTATTTCTGATAATTTTGCTAAACTTAAAGAATCTGTTAAACTCTTAAACAGTGTAAATCTTGAACTAAAAAAGAACTTATCTGTGTCAGATGAAGAAAAGAAAAGACTTGAACTAAAATGTTCAAACTTCTCTAAACTAATTTCCAATTTTGAAAAGATTGTGGTCAATGAAAGAGGAAATTATGAAGAAAAGAAAACTGTTCTTGAAACAAAGTCTATGGAGCTTACATGTAAAATCTCAGAATTGCAGAATACCCTTGAAAAAGAAAGGAAAGAATCTGATTCTGAAAGAAAAGAATCTGAACAGTTAAAGGTTCAAAAATTTCAAGATTTAAGTCAAAAAGATGACTTTGAAAGAGAGAGAAGGATTTTTAAAACAGAAATATCCAAACTAACAAAAGGACTCTCTAATTTATCAACTGAAATCATGTTGGAGAAAAGATGCAAATCTAATCTCCAAAAGATGCTTGAGGAAAATTTAAGGAAAAAGAATATTTTTGCTAAACGGATCAAGAAATTCAATTCAGAAAGATCTTTTAAGCCAAATATGTTTTCAAAACTTCAGACCTCAACATCAAAATTTTTGCGTGAAAATAGGTTGGACAAATTAGTTAATCAAACTTTTAAAAAGGTTTGGATAGTGAAAGGCTCTATACCTGTTCAAAATGCTCAAAAAGACAAAATGCCTTTCACTTCTGGTATGTATGACAAATGCATAAAGGCGTTTCATACAATAGGACCCATACGTATATGGGTAACCAAAACCTCTGTAAGTATAACTTAGATACTGTATATTTTGTAAATATTTTATTATTATTTTCTGTATGTAAATTCTTAAATCTACAATAGTTCTTGATATCACAGAGCTTCTGTAAGGTCTACTCAGAATCTCTGACGACCTCTACAGAACCTCTGATGATCTTGACCTATGTCCTATACACAACTTATCTTATTCTGATCCAAGCATAGGTCAAGGGGAAGCAGAAGAAGACACTTGATCTACAGAGGTTGTTAGATCAAGGGGGAGCGAAAAAGGAGAACTTGCTGAATCTACAGAGATTTATAAGTCAAGGGGGAGCTAAGAATGCAACAGAAGAAATCACACTCGCCGAACTAGAAGAACAAAAGATTGGTATCTCGTACTTTTAGGTTTTTGAAAACAGTTTTCTAGGACACAAATTGTCAAATATGTCCTAAATATACTGTGGATAACATTTCAAAACTCAAAGGATCGAAAAGGTTCATAAAATTTGAGTTATGAGAAATTTGAGGTCATAGAGCCTCTGCTGAGCTCAACAGAGGCTCTGCCAGGAATATGCTCTGTGATCGCAAATTTAACCTCTATCGATCTTTTTGAAATGTCATCTCGGAAACCAATTACACGAACAAAGCTACAGAAGTCATAACTTGCAGAGTTCTTTCATCCAAAGAACCTCTGTAGATCACTCAAATCTTTCAAATGACTTCTGCTGCTCAATTTTTTTTTTGATTTACAATTTTCTAGGACATCAACTTTCAAATAGGTCCTAAATACGTTGTTAAATCAAATCAAAAACTTGGATGATAAAAAATGTTTATAAATTATTAGCTATTAGAAATTTCCTGTCACAGAGCCTCTGCTGGCTCTGGCAGAGGTCCAAAAACCTCTGTAGGACTATTTCTCTACTAAAAATTTATCGATCCTCTCCTTGCGTTTTTCAAACGATTTTCAAAAGATACAATCTACAGAGATAAAAGTTTATCAAAATCACAGAGCTTCTGTACCTACAGAGCCTCTGTAAAGGTTTTCACTTAGGAACTTCTGTAACGGTAACTTTTTAACGGTAACTTTTCTGTGGTGAAAACTTACACCCACACGTTCTTCATTTAATGTGGCCGCCCACGACGTCTCGTCGTCACTGACACTAATGATGTGTCAAGTTTTTATTGACGTACATATAACGTCGCCCTGAAAACTTGTCCCACGCCGAATGAACTCGAGTGCGGACCTCAAATTTTATTAACTTTCTCACATTTTCACCGTTCCAAATTCTATCCGTTACCACAGTATAAAACCTAAGTTAAAATCACTTTCAAAACTTTACTATTCTCTCTTCTTCCCTGGCGAACTTGCTTATTTCTTTCTGAAAACCTAGAAATTTCAAACCTAAAAATGGCTTCAAGTTCCAAAGCTACTCACGTTTCACCGATGAACTCTCCGCCACTCTCTCCAGTACATTCTGAGAACTCCCACAACTCACATACCGCCGCCGATACCAACAGACATGACTCCGGCGACGAAGCATCCTTTGTACCCACTACCCACCTACAACAATTTATCTCAAATGACCATTTTGAGCAAACCCTTCCCATTAAATCGAACAATTGTTATCTTATTCCTTCTCCTACGGCATTTGGCAAAGAACATGCCATCCTGGTAAACATCCTGGAGAACCACTTTCTTTACCCTCTTCTGAGCAAAACCGTTGAACAAATACCTGTTCGTTACCTACATCAGTTTTGGCAATCTTGCCGTTACGACACTAACACCGATTTGATAAGAGGCTATATTTCTAAACCTGACCAAAGTAAGAGCCTTGAACTGATGTTCAACCGCTCCATGTTCTCATTAGAATTTGGCCTTCCAACAAGAGGACTCATGGGAATCAAAAAGTATGCTCCCCAACCATCAAATGAAGAACTTGTCGACTTTCTGCACATGTTAGGGTACAACCAACAGTTGAAAAAGAGGAACGATTTCCGCAGAGCAAGACTACCCCCTCTGTGGAATACCTTATTCTCCATCCTAAATTGTTGTCTTACGGGAAAAATCGGAAGCATCGATCAAAGCTCACCTCAAATTCTCTCAATCATGTATGGTGTGTACTATGATCTACCCCTAGATTATGCCACCATAATGATGCAAGAGATCATTAACACCATCGATCGCAAAATCGCCTCCTAGAAAACCAAAATATCTGATAACAACTGGTTGCCCCCTCTGCAGTTCCAGCGAATCCTAAGTGTACTTTTCGAACCCCTACTCCTTATCCAAAAATGGCCAATGGACGGTCCTAAACCTAAGCAATTTCCTATGTCCAAGAACACCCCTACAGAACATGAGGATGGCTACCCACACATCAGGCCACTGTCAAAGGTAATGTTAGGTTATGCTAGTGATGAAGAACTAGTTAGTGAGTACACACGCGTTTACAGAACTCCTGAACCCAGTTCTGTAACACCCCCGCGTATAGGAATGCCCATAGGAGGTAATGTAGCAGAGAGACTTACAGAAGAAGAATGGAAGATAAAGTTGGCTAAACCCAAGGCCAACCAGAAGAACTTCAGAGATATAAGGAAAGACCTCTATTCTTCAAAGAGGAAGTCTTCTGAGGGATCTAAAGAGAAGAAGAAGAAAAAGGGAAAGAAAACCAAGACCCCTACAGAGGAACAACTTACCTCTGCTTCTGCTATCCAACAAACTCCTGCAGAACCATCTTCTCCACCCACTGAACATCCCACAGAACCCTCATCTCCACCACAAACCCAAGGTCCCTCTGCCCCTCCCTCTTCCAAAAGAAAAAGAAAGTTAAAATCTACATAGGAGGGAGCACCAAAACCAAAGAAGAGGAAATCAAAGAAGAAGAAACCATCTTCTCCTCTGCAATCAATTTCAGAGGGAATCGAAGAAGAACAACCTCAACCTTCACCTCTGCAAACCCAAATAATTACAGAGGGTCGTGATACACTTCTGCCAAGACAAGAGACTGCAGAAGAAGAGGTCCAAATAGGTAAAGTTACTGAAAATAGGTTAGAGGATAGGGTAGAAACGTCTGGAGGAAAAGAAAATGAGAAAGGAAAAGATGCTGAAGATGAAGAAGGCACACATCCCTCACCCCCTCCCAGTGCAACCCACACATCTAACTCCGCAGGTCTAGCTGCAGAAGGAGTTATTGAAAAAGAGTCGCACAACTCGACCCCTTCCCAAACCAAACAGCCAGAAGTCACTCTTTCGACTTCTGCGCCCACAGAAACCGGGGAATCCATTCCTAGGGTGTCTCCTCAAAGAGACTCACCTATTGTTCGTGATCAATCGCCCCAGATCACACTAGAACACCCAACAGAGGAATTCGTTTCCTCTGCCACGCACGAATTAGGTCCAAAACTTCTTTCAGAGAGAAGTAGAGAGCACCAAGATGAAGAGACTCTAGACAAGTCTCCAAGTCAAAAGAAGGACATTTCGATACCCACCTCTGGAGTGGATTTGGACACTGTTCTTCGCAGAACTTCTGTAGAGACTGAAACTTTTGTTTCTTCTCAAAGATCAGAAGGAAATCCTTCCATTCTCAACGTTCAAACAGGAATGAAAGAAGGTGTCCCAGGAACAGAGACTCACTCTGGAGAAGGGGTTGTTCCTCCAGAGGTTACCCAAGAGGAACATGTTACAAAGAATGAGTTCCAAGTCTTTGTAACCTCTGTAACTCAAACATTGAATAAGTTGCAAAGCTCATTCACTACTTTTACAGATTCAACTTCAGGCGCGCTTACAGGATTAAATACCAAAGTGGATACCTTATCCACAGAGGTTAAAGAAGCCCTTGAAGAAATAAAGTCAAATAAAGAAACTTCTGCTGCTGCTGCCATCGCCTCTGCCACTGACATTGCCAAAACAACCGCTGCAGAATTCGAGAAAAGTGCGACCAAAGCCTTCAAGACTTCGATCGAAATCTACTTTGAAACAATGAAGAAACATGCAGCAAGGCAAACAGCTAAAGACACCTGCAGAACAGAAGTTGCGGCTAAAAGAAGGCAGGATGATCCTGATGATGGTGCATCTGGTCATCCTGAGGAGGAGAGAACAAAGGAAACAACAGAGGCTGCTTCTGCAAAATCTACAGAGAAAACTGCAGAACCTTCTACAACAGAAACCCCGAAGGAAACACAAGGAAAACAACAGAGGCAAAACACCTATATCTCAGAAGAGGATGCACCAACCACAGAACCTAAGGTAATCACTCTTGCATCCTCATCCACAGAACAAACTCCACCCTCACCCAAAGAACCAACACCAACCTCAAAACCAATCCCGAGCAGAACTAGAGTCAAATCCATAGCTCGAAAACCCCAAAGACCAAAACGCTCTGCAGAGTTCATTCTTCGCAGAATGGAATTTGTAACTGCTTTTCAATCAGCAAAGCGTTTTGACATCCCACCTCAAAAACCCGAAAACTCTTCACCAACAGAGACCTCACAACCCGAAGTATCAAAACCCTCAGAGGCAACAACCAAATCAACAGAACCTCTCACTGATAAATCTACAGAGGTTCCACCCACACAAATCCAAAACCCAACCTCTGAAACCTCAAAACCAAAAGATAAAGGCAAGGGAATAATGACAGAAGAAGAACTCAAGGAAGTGGGAAAAGACAACAGAAAGTTCGACGACTTCCCAAATGCAAAAATCTGAGTCTCTTCAAAAGAACCTCTGTCAAACATTTATTTCTGTTCATTTAATGTACTCAAATGTAAATGCCTCTGGCATAAATTCCAAATGAAAGAAATAATCTTCTGAGGTATTGTTTAACCTCTGTCTATCTTAACTTAGCCTAAAATTCAAAAAGTCAAATTTTTATTTTTCAATACTTAGGGGGAGATTGTTGGCTCCAATATTCTAGAATATTAGAAGTATTGAAAAATGGCCAAGTACCGAAAAACTTCCACAGAAGCTCTGCTGAGTGCAACAGAAGCTCTGCCGGGCATCTCAGAAGAATCAAAGGAAGTTTGATCAAGAGTGATCAGACCGAAGAAACTACAGAAGAACGCTACAGAAGATCAAGAACTCAGAACCTCCGTCACAAATAAACAGAGCCTCTGCAGACATCTTCAGAAGACAAGGAACCCAGTGAAGACTGCTCTACAAAGGACTAGGCCGCAGAACCTCTGTAACCCATTACAGAGCCTCTGCGATCCTCACTAAAGACTTGGATATTTATAATATCTTACCACTGTTAAAGAAATATATTGCTACTGTTCTAGGATCTGTTCATCAACTTGCATGGTAGCATGTGTAACACCCCAAATCAGGGGTTAACAAAAACTTCCATAAAACGGAAGAGTGGTACACATTACTAAAGTAAAAGTATACCTAATTAACATTTCATAATCATTAATACAAAGATTTAGTTAATTATAACTACTATTGGACCACTATCTTATTTGATCACTACTATAGCAATTAACTATCACAAGGATGTCGGAAGGTTCTATCATCAATCTTCCAATCTTTAACTCTCCAACCATGATCCCATGCTCACAACCCCGTTCTAGACCTTCTTGTGTCCGGAACCACTAAAATCTGTAACACATAAAACACATAACAAGTGTTAGGCTTTTAAAGCCTAAGTGAGGTTTACACATAGCACATAGAGCATAATCATAGCATGTAGTAATAACAATTCGATACATTCACAAATTGGATTCCATGGAGAAGGTCCATATCGCTACCCAGTTACATCATAATCGAAGATATACCTTGATCGGTACCCCACGGTATTGTCACAAGGCATAACACAACGGAAAACCCCACGGTATCCGAAGGTATGAGTCAATTACACTTACCCCACGGTGTGTAAGAATATATCCTCCAATGCCTACTAGGTGCTCCTCCAATTATGTGAATACCAAATATGTTAATCCAAATAATATTCAAGCATTTTCAACACATAACAATGGTCCAACCATTTAACATGATCAATACTACTTCCATGTAGTTCATATACATCCATATGTATTAAATCACGTTCTATATAATATCAATAATAAACATCCATGTTTACAATTCAATAATAGGTCCATTTTGACCATTAAGCCATCATTACTTCATTACGACTTATATTAAGCCATCATCAAAATCACATACCAATGAAGTATAATCAAACCCAAACCTTTAACACTAACATTTACCATGGCATTCTAAGTAATAAAACACAATAAATCCACCATAACTTACTTGAACTCTTCTTGTTTCCCTCTTAACCATTAAGAGCTTATTAATCAAGATTTCTTACTATCAATACCAAAATCAAGATAAAGTATGGTAGTAAAGTATAATACAATCAATTAGATACAAGTTACTCACCTTAATTCTTCAATTGGTACAACCCTATCTTGAAGATTTGAGCTTAATTTCTCCAACAAGAAGATGAATGATGCAAAGCCCTAATTGAAGTTTAATTGGTAAGATTCGTATAACACTTACTTGAATTGGATTAGGATTGAGAGATGAAATTACCTTAGGTTAGATGAAAAATCGCTTGAGACGTTAGGAGCAGAAGCACAAGTCTGTTTTGGGAATTCTAAATGAAAGGGTATATGACTAAGGACCAAGAGGTGGGTTTTAACCCCCTTTCAACACGTCAGGTGCTCGGCGCCGATCACCCGCGCCGATGCATCGGCGCCAACCATCGGCGCCAACCTCTGTTTGCTTGCTTCTCATTTTCTACTAATTTGGCCGTAACTTCTTCGTTAGAACTCGGTTTTTACCCCGGAAAGTACCGTTGGACTTGAAATCAAATTACCCATCCAACTAATCCATAAAATCTAATATTTCACTTTATCATATATTTTTCATTAATTTCCTTAAGGAATAAACTTACTGATTTCTATCGGAAGTTATCAAATAACAAGTAATAACCACGGAAATTACTTAGGAAATCAATTATAATTTAAGAAGTCAAAATATAAAGAAATATTAGGACTATTATCACTCACAAGGATTTTCCGGGTGTTACAATTCTCCCAACCTTAAAACGATTTCGTCCTCGAAATCTATATCCTTTACATCCCAAAATCAACCGACTCACTGTCGACCAAAATTTTAATAATTCCCAACGGGAATCTAAATTCCATCCACACGGTCTATAAAGACAATTCCTCGAACAATTGTTTATTAACAAAGCCCCTACACATACTTTCTACTTATGTACGGATAAACGTTCCAACCATAGACAAACTCCCAACCATACAACTTCAGTCATCTCCCAACCTTAAAATGCTCTATACATCTTGATTTCAGTTTCAAACTCTAAATCAATTATAAGGCTCAATTAATACTGAGACCAACCGAATCTCTAATTTCAATTGTCCCTATCGTTAACGGCCATTCACATCCAAAGAGCTCTAATAGACTCCAAAATCCTTCTCAATACTTAATCATCAAACGGACAGGTTCACTAACCATACTCAAAGATTTGTTCACTAAAACCACTCATCACAAATGAGTATCTTAAGGTTACTACTACCATCACCATCATTCTTTTTAAAATCGGCTACAATTCCCCGATTACACTAAAGGTGTTTGGCCTTAAGCCCAAAAGTTGACACCTAATTATCACCAACCTTTGCACTCTAACCAAACCCACACATGAATTCCATTCACAAATAAAAATCTAGAAGGAACAAGGATTCATCTTTCATATTTCCTGAACCTTACTTCTTTCCTCATTATCCGCTCCCCAACTTAGATTTGTAAGCCTCCTTAAAGTAACCGTTTATCATTAAACCTTTATCCGACTATTGTTTGGTCTTCAATACCGTCATCATCCACATCTTAATCTCCAGATCTCAAAATAACATTTACGTATACTGTTTGAAAATCCATACTTACTTTAAATTGAGCATACTTACCAGTTTTGAATACTTCTATAATTACGGCAATCATCACTATATCTATGACCCACACGTTTCTTCAGTATAAAGTACTACCACTTCCTCACATCAATATCGCACTACGCGACCACATTGCAACCAAGCACTAAAATATTATATATCAAAGGTGATAATTCCATTGAACCTATAGTATAACTACATTCTTAGGTCTGACCTTTCTATCATTATTTCCTACGTTTGCATGGAGTACTACCCTCCAACCATTATTTGTCTCCTTCTCCCAACTTTTCTACATACCGATAACGCTTTCTCATCTTTATTAGACTTCCTATGATTCAAAATCATAAACTTATTTAGAGACTCACATAACCAAAATCATTTTGGGATAAACTCACACTACCGCTCGACATTCTATTCCAACAATGGCCAAATCACTACACCATCCTACAACCACAAATTCCAACAGCTTTATTGACAACTAGTACTATTCACCTGGAATCCCCGAAAAGACTTTCATCTAATGCTCCCTCTTTATAACTTCTTAATACTGGTTGACACATTTATCTTGACAATTAATGCCACTACTCGTTCGTACATTCTCCACTCATAACATCTCACAGCAGACCAGATCCCTCATGGTCATTCGTACACAATTCAAATTTACCTTCATGCCCTCCCGCACAATTAACCGAATCTATTTCCTTACTTTATCCTTCCCCAAATTTGGTTTGAACTACAATTCACGAGTTTCTAATTAACCTAAACTTACTCGCTTCTTATTAATTCTTTATGATTCCAAACCATTTTATATACAATGCACACTCCATCACAAATCGACATAGTCCATACCCTTACCATGTTCGTGCCTAATTCTTCATTCTGTATAAACCATCTACATCATAAGTAGAATGTTCATCTTTAACAATAGTCTTTCACTATCCTAACACCCCCCCCCCCCCACAAGGTGATCCTTCAACTTTTAATCTTCCGATTCTAACTTAACATTCATACATGATCTCAAAAGAAAATCAATGTATTCACATTATGTATACTTTAATTATAATACAATTCATGTAATTCCAACCCCCAAGCCTATGTCAAGTTAATTAAACCGACGGATACTCTTAAGACTCAACCGAATCCAAAACCAAGCCATCTGCTCAAAGGGTCTATTGGTCATTTATCAATATCAACTCATGAAATTTAAAATACATCAAATCCCACATCATACAACACACGCTTCGAGACATGCTAATCTCACGACCCCTTTATTACTAACACTTGTTATCCATGCCTTCCAAGGCTCACTTACTCAACCATTTCATACTATTCCCATCTTGATCAAACATCTTACATTCTATTTCCACACATTTCAATCCACTTAGTTGAGGTTGTCTCGGCGGACTTTCATGAGTCCCGCCAGTTCCAGGCTGTCCTTCCAACCTTCAATCATTTACCGATTTGTCCTCCAAAGAATTGAAAGACCTTTGTGGCATTTTTACCATCATTATGCTATAAAACAAAAGATAACCCTTAGAAATGGTTATATGAATATAGACACACGAAACGTACTTTACCGATCATTAGTCACTGGAACAATTTAGAAACAAGTATGCTTATGTAACAATATATTCATAATAACAGTAGCTAACTGGAATTGTAAACATATTATACCTGAGAATCCTCATTACCATTGTCACAATACTAATTTCACGTATTTCTGTCAACTATAAGACTATCCCGTCTTAGTACTTCTACCCATATCTCACAAATCATAACTTAACTCATCTCAGCTTAAGTCTAAGTACCTCCTCAGCATACTTAGTTCACTTAAACTAGAGCTCTGATACCATTCTGTAACATCCACAGTCCACCGTACACGATATTGTCCGCTTTGCGGATACCCTCTGCATAACAGCATGCCGGCACCGCTCACGGTTTTGTTCCTGCCCGCACAGGCATACACGGGACGCACCCAGACCGCACCCTGTGACAGGCAAAAGGCCTCATGCAAGGAAGGTATCCATCCACCCTTATAATGAGGACTTCGTTCCCCCTCCTAGCCGATGTGGGATCTCACAATCCACCCACCTAAGTGGGATCAGCGTCCTCGCTGACACATCGACCCGGTGACCGGCTCTGATACCATTCTGTAACACCCCAAATCAGTGGTTAACAAAAACTTCCATAAAACGGAAGAGTGGTACACATTACTAAAGTAAAAGTATACATAATTAACATTTCATAATCATTAATACAAAGATTTAGTTAATTATAACTACTATTGGACCACTATCTTATTTGATCACTACTATAGCAATTAACTATCACAAGGATGTCGGAAGGTTCTATCATCAATCTTCCAATCTTTAACTCTCCAACCATGATCCCATGCTCACAACCCCGTTCTAGACCTTCTTGTGTCCGGAACCACTAAAATCTGTAACACATAAAACACATAACAAGTGTTAGGCTTTTAAAGCCTAAGTGAGGTTTACACATAGCACATAGAGCATAATCATAGCATGTAGTAATAACAATTCGATACATTCACAAATTGGATTCCATGGAGAAGGTCCATATCGCTACCCAGTTACATCATAATCGAAGATATACCTTGATCGGTACCCCACGGTATTGTCACAAGGCATAACACAACGGAAAACCCCACGGTATCCGAAGGTATGAGTCAATTACACTTACCCCACGGTGTGTAAGAATATATCCTCCAATGCCTACTAGGTGCTCCTCCAATTATGTGAATACCAAATATGTTAATCCAAATAATATTCAAGCATTTTCAACACATAACAATGGTCCAACCATTTAACATGATCAATACTACTTCCATGTAGTTCATATACATCCATATGTATTAAATCACGTTCTATATAATATCAATAATAAACATCCATGTTTACAATTCAATAATAGGTCCATTTTGACCATTAAGCCATCATTACTTCATTAAGACTTATATTAAGCCATCATCAAAATCACATACCAATGAAGTATAATCAAATCCAAACCTTTAACACTAACATTTACCATGGCATTCTAAGTAATAAAACACAATAAATCCACCATAACTTACTTGAACTCTTCTTGTTTCCCTCTTAACCATTAAGAGCTTATTAATCAAGATTTCTCACTATCAATACCAAAATCAAGATAAAGTATGGTAGTAAAGTATAATACAATCAATTAGATACAAGTTACTCACCTTAATTCTTCAATTGGTACAACCCTATCTTGAAGATTTGAGCTTAATTTCTCCAACAAGAAGATGAATGATGCAAAGCCCTAATTGAAGTTTAATTGGTAAGATTCGTATAACACTTACTTGAATTGGATTAGGATTGAGAGATGAAATTACCTTAGGTTAGATGAAAAATCGCTTGAGACGTAAGGAGCAGAAGCACAAGTCTGTTTTGGGAATTCTAAATGAAAGGGTATATGACTAAGGACCAAGAGGTGGGTTTTAACTCCCTTTCAACACGTCAGGTGCTCGGCGCCGATCACCCGCGCCGATGCATCGGCGCCAACCATCGGCGCCAGCCTCTGTTTGTTTGCTTCTCATTTTCTACTAATTTGGCCGTAACTTCTTCGTTAGAACTCGGTTTTTACCCCGGAAAGTACCGTTGGACTTGAAATCAAATTACCCATCCAACTAATCCATAAAATCTAATATTTCACTTTATCATATATTTTTCATTAATTTCCTTAAGGAATAAACTTACTGATTTCTATCGGAAGTTATCAAATAACATCCACAGTCCACCGTACACGATATTGTCCGCTTTGCGGACACCCTCTGCATAACAGCATGCCGGCACCGCTCACGGTTTTGTTCCTGCCCGCACAGGCATACACGGGACGCACCCAAACCGCACCCTGTGACAGGCAAAAGGCCTCATGCAAGGAAGGTATCCATCCACCCTTATAATGAGGACTTCGTTCCCCCTCCTAGCCGATGTGGGATCTCACAATCCACCCACCTAAGTGGGATCAGCGTCCTCGTAGTATAAAAGGAAGACTCATGTTGAGTTCTTCCTAACGATAACAACACACAACACAAAAACACTTGAAAACAATTAGCGTCAAATCTGTTCTAAGTGTTCTTGATATATTAAATACAGTGGGTCTTTGTGCTATAAATCTATTCTCGTCACTGTTTATTTGACTTTGTGTGTTCTAAATCTATCAAACATATCTGTTAGTTCTTCAAATACGCTTCCGCATCAAACCTTAAACTTGAACTAATAGATCTGATAATCTAACTTAGCCTAACTTAACTCAAGTTCAAATTTTTATTTTTCACTACTTAGGGGGAGATTGTTTGCTTCAATCTTCCTAATCATAGAAGTATTTAGAAGTAGTGAAAAATAGGCTAAGTAAAGAAAAGCATCTTACAGAGGCTCTGCCGACATTACCGAGAAATCAAGGTCAAGAAGCTACAGAAGCAACAGAGGCTTCCTACAGAACCTCTGCTGTACTCAAAGAAGACCCAAGACTCGGAAACAAAGGTGGACTGCTCCACAGAGGACCAGACCACAGAACCTCTGTAACTCATTACAGAGCCTCTGTGGTCCTCACTGAAAGACTTGAAGATATTTATAATATCTTGCTACTGTTACAGGACCCGTTCATCAACTTGCATGGTAGCATGCCCTGTCCAACGTCGACGTGTCAAACTCTGATTGGATTCAATAGGGCTTAGTACATATTAGACGTCTGCTGCATTAAATGCAATACAGCACGTCTGACTGTTCATGCCATCCTTGCAACTGTTCACGACATCCGTTCTACTATTCATACGTACCTTTTGAATAGTAGCATATGCTTTATGGTCCCCTTTAGAGTAGTATATAAGGAAGACTCATGTTGAGTTCTTCCTTACACACAAAAACACCACTTCAATCGAACATCAAGAACACAAAAGCTTATTCACCTTAAAAGTCATATCTGTTTTAAAGATTTTCTTACTCACGGTTCATAAACCTGTTCTTGATATATATATATATATATTCAGTAAACTTTGAGATATAATATTCTGTTCACTGTTTATTTATATTTTGTTCTAAATCTATCAAACATATCTGTTAGTTCTTCAAATACGCTTCCGCATCAAACATTAACTTGAACTAATAGATCTGATAATCTTGTTTAAAGCAAAACGGGAACCAACAGGAGCAACCATTTCTGTAATCAGCTCAACCAAAGATCAACAAAACAAATAGTCTTAATGTGGAAATATTTTCCAATAAGATGTTTTTGAATTTTGTCCATTTCATTCAGCCAAAAATCCCTTTGAGAAAGATTAGGGTTTTTCTTGTTTTGAGAAAGAGTTACAAAACGTAGAGATTATGTGTTTTCCAGTTTTCATTTGAAAAAGGAATTCTGGAAAAACATATGAAGAACAAGTTTACGAGTTTTGATATAAACTTGAAGAACAACCATGAAGGTTGTATTCATAAAATCATGAACAGAAAATGATTTCATTTTATAAAAGTTCTTTTGTTTGATCTATTAAAAGCAAAGAATAAGATCATAAACAAGTAATGTAGGTAAATAATAAGAGTATTAACCTGGTTCGTCAAAGAAGAAGATGAACAGTTTCTGGAAATTTTGAGAGCTCAAAATGCAACAGTAAATCTTTTTCTTGCTTGGAGGAGAAGTTTTTTTTCGCGTAAAGAGAAAAATATAAACCCAAACTGGTTTATATAGAGAGAGTAGAGAGAGAGAAAATCTTGAGCGGGAAAAGATTTTCATCATGACACGGACACGTGTTTGCATTTGATTGGAAGGTAAACGAAACGTGCAATCGTGTGTCAGAAAAAGAAAACGTGCCAGGGCTTATCCGTTGCGATGACGTCACAATTGTCCTTTCATATTTTAGGATGTCTCTGAGGTTTTGAAAGCTCAGGGACACTTTTGAAAATATGAAGCACTGAATAGAAATATCAGTGTTGGATTTAAGAAATTTCAAAGTATCGCTGTTAAGGAACAGATATTCAGCGATGCAATTTGTTTTGAAATCTTACATTCACATGCGAATGTCAGCGAGTAAGAGAGAAAACATACCTTGACATCAGCGAATCAATTATGTTCAGAGAGAGAATGATAGAATGGGTTATACAAGTTGATTTTATCCTATCGCTGATCAAATGTGAACCGTTGAAGATTTTACTCTTCAAAGTTCAGCATTCCAAGCTCGCTGATGAGAAAGTTGAATCTTGTCTCATCAAAAGGTTTGGTGAACAGGTCAGCTAACTGATAGTCAGTTGGGATAAAATGAAGTTCTATATCACCATTCATCACATGATCTCTGATAAAATGATACCTGATTTCGATGTGTTTTGTCTTTGAGTGTAGCACTGGATTGTTGGCTATAGCGATGGCACTTGTGCTGTCGCAATAGATTGGAATTTTCGAGAGCTGAAGGTCATAGTCTAGTAGTTGATTTCTCATCCACAAGACCTGAGAACAACAGCTTCCAGCGGCTACATACTCAGCTTCAGCAGTTGAGGTGGACACTGAGTTTTGCTTTTTACTTGTCCAACTCACCAGCTTTCCACCCAGGAGCTGACAGCCTCCTGTGGTGCTTTTCCTATCCAATTTGCAACCTGCAAAATCACTATCTGAATAGGCGATTAGATCAAACCCTGAGTCTTTGGGATACCAAAGACCTAGGTTCATAGTACCCTTAAGGTAACGAAAGATTCGCTTTACAACGATCATATGAGATTCCTTAGGTTCAGCTTGATATCGTGCACAGAAACAGGTTGCGTACATAATATCGGGTCGACTAGCTGTAAGATACAAGAGAGAGCCGATCATCCCACGGTACAGCGTGACATTAACAGGTATTCCATTTGAATCCTTGTCTAGTGTCAGCGGTGGTGCCATAGGGGTTTTCATAGCTGAACTCTGAGTTAAATCGAATTTCTTCAGCATATGTTTAACATACTTTCCCTGATTAATGAAAGTTCCTTTTTCATTTTGCTTTATCTGAAGACCAAGGAAATATGTTAGCTCACCCATCATGCTCATTTTATACTCTTCTTTCATTCTATCAGCGAAACGAGTACAAAGGTCAGGGTTAGTAGAACCAAATATAATGTCATCAACATATATCTGAACAAGAATAATATGACCTTTTACTTTCCTGAAGAATAGAGTCTTATCGATTTTACCACGCTCAAATAGTTCAATATGGAGATAAGTAGAGAGAGCGTCATACCATGCACGAGGAGCTTGCTTTAAGCCATAAAGTGCCTTATCCAGTTTATAAACATAACCTGGACGCTTAGGATCTGAGAATCCTGGAGGTTGTTCCACATAGACTTCTTCATTTAGCTTTCCATTTAGAAATGCTGACTTAACATCCATCTGATATACTTTGAAGTCTTTGTGTACAGCGTATGCTAAGAATAGACGAATAGATTCTAGTCTTGCTACTGGAGCAAATGTTTCGTCGTAATCTATGCCTTCCTCTTGTCTGTATCACTGAGCAACAAGACGAGCCTTGTTGCGGGTTATAGTTCCATGTTCGTCCAACTTGTTTCGATAGACCCATTTAGTGCCTATCACTGTTTTGTCAGTTGGTCTTCGAACAAGTTTCCAAACTTTGTTTCTTTCAAATTCAGTCAGCTCTTCTTGCATGGCGCTGACCCAGTTTGGATCTTTGAGGGCATCATCTATTTTCTTTGGTTCAATCAGAGAAATAAAGTTAACAAATAAACAAATATTACCTGCACTTCGTCGAGTCTGAACACCAGCGTTTAGATCACCAAGAGTTTGATCAATTGGGTAATTTACAGTCCATCGCTGAGCAGGAGCATAAGTCGCTGACTCAAATTGAACTGGAGGAGCTGAAGATGAAGTTTCAGCAACTTCTGGAAAATCAGCCAAGAGAGGAGTAGGTGCAAATGTCATCTCATTTACGGATTGCTGAAAAGTAGATGGAATGTCTGAGACATTTGGTTTAGAAGCAGGTATAGTGTTTAAAGGAACTGCTGAGACCCATGATGTTTCAGCTTCACTATTCTGCATGTTTGGGATGATAGTAGGACTATCATCTTCAACTGTATGAGTATGAGGAGTGGGAATATCTTCTGAATCACCAAGATGAGAAAACATCCATTGATTTAGTTCTTCAGTATCAGCAGAAGGTTGAGAATTCGCTGAACGGGATTCGTCAAAAGTGACGTGAATAGTTTCTTCAACAGTTTGTCTTCTTCGATTGAAGACTCTGAAGGCTTTGGAGATTGAAGAATATCCAAGAAAGATTCCATCATTAGCCTTAGGATCAAACTTTCCAAGGGCATCTCTGTTGTTCAGTATGAAACGCTGACATCCAAAGATGTGAAGAAAGCTAATTGAAGGCTTTCTCCCATGAAAAAGTTCATAGGCTGTTTTATTAAATCTTTTGACTATCAGCGACCTGTTTTGCGTAAAACAAGCAGTGTTGACAGCTTCTGCCCAAAACTGAGTAGGCATGTGAGAATCGCTGAGCATTGAACGTGCAGCTTCAATAATAGTTCTATTTCTTCTTTCAGCGACTCCGTTTTGTTGCGGTGTTCTCACTGAAGAAAAGTTGTGAGAAATACCCTTACTCTCAAAGAAGGAATCAATAGAACTATTTTTGAATTCAGTCCCATGATCACTCCTTATTGAGCGAACGATCAAGTTGTTCAGGGTTTCCATTTTCCGAACAAAGGTGATGAGTTTTTCAGGAGTGTCACTCTTAGAACGGAGAAACATAACCCATGTATATCGAGAGAATTCATCAACTATGACCAGTGTATATTTCTTTCCAGCGATGGATTGTTTGTTAACAGGGCCAAACAAATCCATATGGAGAAGTTGTAGAGGAGATGATACTGAGGAAACTTGCTTTGACTTAAAGCTTGCTTTGGTCTGCTTGCCTTTCGCACACGCTGAACATAAGGATTCTTTGGCGTATGAGTGCTGAGGTAGACCAGTGACTAACTCTTTTGAAGAAAGAGTGTTCAGTGTCTTGAAGTTTAGATGAGAGAGCCTCTTATGCCATAACCAGTTGACATCAGATGAGGCTTTTGAGAAGAAACAGGAGTTCTCAGTGGTTGTTGAGTCCATGTTTATTACATAAACATTTTCCAAACGATAACCGCTGAGAGCTATCTTCTCCTTTTTGTCAGCGACAAAGCAGGATTCCTTAGTAAAGATAACTTTGTTATTCTTGTCGCAAAGCTGACTGATGCTTAGAAGATTATGCTTCATCCCTTCAACATATGCGACTCTTCTGAAGGTTGTTGTACCATTAGATAGTACACCAAACCCTCGGGTATGTCCTTTTCCATTTCCACCGAAAGTTACAGAGGGACCCTTCTCTTCTTTGTACTCAGTGAGCAGGTTCTTCATACCAGTCATGTGTCTAGAGCATCCGCTATCGAGATACCAAATACCCTTCTTAACCTGCATTACAAAGGAAGATTAGTTTTTCTTGGGTACCCACTTAACCATGTGTACACACTTGTCAGTGGGGTTAGAAGAAGAGGTGGAAGGTTCAGCAGTCTTCGCAGCATTTGAAGATTCAACTTTGTCAGTCTTCACTTTGGTTAATTTCTTAACCTCAGTGGTCTTCTTTGCCTTGGGGGCAATGATCTTCACCTTAGCTATCTTTTCAGCTTGGGTGGTTGTGGGGCACTTACTAGCAATATGATTTGTAAGTCCACAATGATAACATTTCCTATAACCAAAAGTAGTTCTAGGAACATTTGCATGCTGACCTTTAGATTTTGAATTAGAAGGACCAGCACCAAGTAAGCTATTGGTTTTTGAAATGGGAGGAACATTTAGTTCTTCGGATTTCTTACCAATGATTTCCACTTTGATTCTAGGAGTAGATCGCTGAATAGATCCACGCTGAATAAATCCAGATATCTTATTCTTTGAATCAGAGGGATAAGTCACTGAAGCTTTAGAAGCGTTCAGCTTTGGTACAGAGGTACCCTTCTGAGGATTTTGGTTAAAAGCAATTCCTTTACCCTTGTTTTTAAAGACTGAGGTAGGTTTTGGATAAATAACTTTTTCTTTACCTTTAGAAGTTAAGGTAGAGATTTCCTCAGGGATAGGCGGTTTAGAAGAGGAACACTGAGTGGATGAAGTATCGGCGACTGAGGATACGAAAGTTCCAAATAAGAGCATGGAACGATCAGTGGTTGGTTCTAGAGTATCAGCTTTGTAACCAAGACCACGTTTATCACTCAGGGGAATCTGAGACTTAATTATCTCATTGATCTTTGTTGAGGAATTATACCATCCATCAACAGTAGTTTTTTCAGCTTTTAATGCAGCGATAGCTTCTTCGCGCTCGATTTTGACTAGCTGATTTAGGTGAACTTGATCTTTAAAATCTTCTTCAATTTTAGAAAGATTTTCTATTTGAAGGTGACAATTTTTAAGTTGTTCAGTGAGATCAAGGTTTTGATTTTCAACTACAGTTTTGCCATTCATGGCTTCATATAAACTTCTAGTCAAGAGATCGATCTTTCGAAGACTATCAGCTTCATCAATATTTGCAATATTGGTAAAGAAGGAAGGTGATACCTGAGTTGCAGAGGTTAAAGTAGAGGGAATGTCAGAATTGTCTTCCTCATTTTCAAGTTTGGCCATGAGACATAGATTGGCTTCATCATCATCTTCAGAGTCAGATGATTCTTCTTCGTCAGAGGCAGCCCAATCATAGTCAGCCATGAGGCCTTTGCCTTTCTTCTTAAAGGTTTTCAACTTTGCATACTTTTCTTTCAGCTTTTTATATTTTTCATCTCTATTCCTGGGAATAAAGTTTTTCTTGGGAAAAGCTGAGGGTCTAGTGACTTTCCTTGACCTGCACTCGCTAGCAAAATGTCCTATCTTTTCACAGTTATAGCAAGTAGCAGTAGCCTTATCAACAGGGGTTGATGATCTTGGCTTGTCAGTAATAGCAAGAGGTTTACTCTTCTTGAAATTACTCTTTCTAGCAAATCTCCTGAACTTATTAGCCAGGAATGCCAAAGTTTCATCATTATCTGAAACGTCAGAGTCTGATGATCTTTCAGTATTAGTTTCCAACTCAGTGACAGTGATAGTCGATCGCTGAGTAGAAGGTGACTCTGAGATTAAAGCAACAGGGGTGCTTTTGGAATCTTTTACAAGATTCTTCTTAAGATGACTCGATTGCTCATGATTCAGCATCGTGCCATATAAGGTAGAAAGGGTCATTGATTTTAGATCCTTTGACAGCTTGAGACACATAGAATAACTGTCCCAGCTTTCAGGTAAACATTCTAAGAACTTTGTCAGTACTTCAAAGTTAGAATATTCCTTACCAACAGTTTTTAGATCTATTATTAAGCAGTTAAAACGTTGGTGTACTTCAGAGAGAGTTTCATTCTTAAAACAAATGAAGCTTTCATACTGTCTTACCAGGTTGATCTTTCGAGAGTCCTGGACTTCAGAAGTACCTTCATACTGAACATAGATTGTGTCCCACATAGCTTTTGAGGTTTTCAGGTTCATGACGGAATGGTAGACTTCGTCAGGAAGAGCCATGGAGAGTATGGATCTGGCTTTGGTGTCGATAGCCACTTTCTTCTTATCTTCATCAGTCCACATATGAATTTCCTTAGGAATCAGCCTTTCTGGAATAGCAGGTCTATTCTCAGTGGCTGGAACTGCAACATCAATTCTTACAGGAATATATGGGCCGTTTTCAAGATAATAAGGCATAGTAGGGTCTACACCTTCTAAGAAGAGAATCATCCTATTTTTCAATAGATTAAAATTATCTCTGGAGAATCTAGGGGGTTTTGCAAGAGAACCGTTGTCAATATAGTTTGTGTTTGTGTTGGTAGCCATTTTAAGAAATAGCTAGGAAGAGAAATCTTAGTATAGATCAGATCTTGTTTATGAGATTAAACAAATCTGCTCTGATACCACTTGTTGGTCCCGAAGGGCTATACAAGTTTGTAGAAGGGGGGGGGGGGGGTTGAATACAAACACACGTTTTTACTTTTCTAAATTGTTTATTGATAAATCAAGACAATTTACAACTTGTTGCGGAACAAGATTAAGGATAAACCTAATCTAAACAAGTCTTGAGAAACACTAAGTTTCTTGCACTAGAAAGAGTTAAAGAAATTACGAATAATAACTTAACAATAAGAAATAAGAAGATGGTCCGAGCACACTTCAAAAACTGAAGTAAGGTTCTTCTTATATACTGCATGCATTTAATGCATGGCAGTATGGCTTTACACGTGGCAGCAGCTGAGTGGTTGCATGTCATTGACCTTTGTAGACAACCTTAGTAGCCGCATGGTGCACAGTGTAGAATCAGAGTTGTTGTATGATTACAGACAAAAGGGATGTCCGTTCTGACAGTTCGTACGGAGACGTGCAAGGGAGGTAAGACAATAGTAACATACAGGGAGACTTCATGATCAACTTTCGTTGAGTCAGATCTTTATCAGCGAATGATAAAGTTCAGCGATTGCTGAAGTCTTCTACTTGATACTTCACGTTGAATGGACAGGTCTTGCTTCGCTGATATCCGCATCAGTTCAAGAGTAGACTTGTCGCTGGTTCTTGAGCTTGATCTTCGACTTCAGCGTAGAACTTTGGTTGACGTGAAACTTGTCTTCAGGGATCATAAGTAAACAACTAACTTATCAGCGATCATCTCATAGACTGAACAGGCTCAGAGCTATATGATGATGAACAGTGTTCGCTGAATATCTAATCTAAAGAGTGAGAGTTCCTATCAGCGGTACTGTAAAGTCTTAGTACTTATCAGCGATAGTGAAACTCTGATACATATTGTTTACTTACAATTTTCACTAAGTGTTTAAGAGAGGGTCATTATCAAATCACTGAGGGTTTAGATCAACAGAATCAAATTGAAATCCCATTATTTATAAAAAATCATAATTTTTTTTATCAAAATAATTAAATTGCTTTTTATTTAACTGATTATAAAAAAAACAAATGTTTTATACAAAATTTTAAACATTAGTATATACAAATCTTACAAAATCCCTTAAAATCTTATGTTTGTGGGATTTCAAAGAAATCATAGAATTTTAAATTCGAACAATCTTGCAAACCAAACACGAGAGGAATGGATTTGAAATCCAAATCCCCCAAGTTCATTCCATCCTGCAAACCAAACAAACCCTTAGGTTCCGTTTGGTTTGTAGGATTGGATAGAATTTAGAATTGAATTTCATTCCAATCTCTTGATTGATTTGAAAGATTTCTTGGATTTGAAATCTCAGGATTTCACCACAAACATAGGATTTTGAAATCATGAGGGGATAGTTGGTATTTCATGGGATTTTGTATGATCTGTATGTAATAATGTTAAAAATGTTTGTTTTGTAATAATCAATTAATAAAAAAGTAAATTAATCTTTTTCATAAATACTTATAATGTTTTTCTATAAATTATTTATACATAATTGAATGCTAATCTATTCCAAATCAAATACACCAAAGATTCCAAATTCCTCCAATTCCAAATCCTTCCACAAAATCCAAATCCTACGAAACCATTCCATCAAACCAAACGTCCCCTTAGCTTACCTTCATTCCAAAGGTTTGCTCCCGACATAATCAACTGATTTAACTTCAATCTTCCATGTTCTTTGTTTCTGGGTGTCTCGCTATACATATTATCTTCTTCTCAGTCATGGTTTGCTCCAAATATCCATTGGTTGTGTCGTCCCTCACCCTCTATTGGTATCCACGTCTCACCATCGCTCGGGAAGTCCTAATGTCGTGCCACATATTTTGGGTTACTACCCATATTCGAGTTATAAAGTCCCCTCGTGGATAATTTGTGTTCTCTCAGGGTGCGTTTGGTACGCATACATGATAGAACAGAATGGGACGGGACATGACAAAACAGAATAGGACAGAACAGTTGTTTAACGTTTGGTAGACATAATTGGACAGAACAGAACAGAACAGATAACATTAGATAAAATACAAATAAATAAAATATAAAGAATGAATAAAATATAAAATAGGATGTGTATTTGATGTTTTAGAAGAGAATTAATTTTATTTTGAGGTTATATTGGTAAAACATAAGTCTGTTCCACCTTATTCCGACTTGTTCCAGCTTGTTCCACTTTGTTCCTGTCTGTTCCACATAAAAGTCCTGCCAAACATGAGACAATGATCTCTGTTATGTTATGTCATGTCCTGTCCAATGTACCAAACGCACCCTCAAGGAACATGGTGGTACATGAGTCGAGGACCTCTACCGAGTTAATCTAGCTATGCCCGTAAAACAAGGTTGGAAGTTATCGTCTATGTATTTTTTAAACTACGAATTTCATTCCTATGGTTTACAGTTCATTGTTCTCTTCGTTTTTATGATGTACAGTTTATTACCGATTTTATTCTTGTGATTTACAATTCATTATTGTTTTTGTCTTTCATATTTGAAGGTGTGAGTTAGTCTCATGGATGAAAAATGTAAATTACTCTCTTTTTTTTAATACAAAAGGACATAACTTTAAAAATGGTACATTGGAGATCTAACTTTAAGGAGGGAGTACTAATCCTAAACAAAATATTATTAAGAGCATCCCCAATGGTGTTTAGAGGTTCATCCCCTTGTCAAATCAGCTTTCTCTCTCTGTCACATCAGTTTTCTCTTTCCTACTCATTTTATAAACATTTCACTCTCAATCATGGACCAGTTCATGATTTATATAATAAAAAACTAAAATAATTAATATTTACTTATTATAATTAAAAGACAATAATTAAAAACTAATGACAATTATAAATTACAATAATGCCGTCACCAGTCATAGACCGGTCCATAGTTTATATAACAAAAATTATAATAATTAAGATTATTTTTTTATAATTAAAAGTTAAAATAATAAGTTATAATGATTATAATGGACCGATCCATAATTTATATAATAAACAATTATATAATAAAAGTTATAATGATTAAAATTTACTTATTATAATTAAAAGATAATACTTATTATAACTAAAAACAATAATCAAAACCAATTATAATTGAAAGACAATAATCCACAATTACTTATTATAATTTAAAAAATATTTAAAAAAAGTATTTAAAAATAATTAATTAAATTATTTTATGAATTAATTGTTTCCCAATTAATTATATATTTAAATTATTTAATGTAATAAAAATGAAAAAATAAATAACATTAATATTTTTATTATTTTTAAAATGTTGGGAACCACTCTTGGAGAGAGGATGAAGCGGTCCTTGAAGAGAAACCGCTTCCTCCATGTGGCAAGAACCTTATCACACCCAATGCCCTTCAAATACATAGACCCGTCCTTGTCCACGTATTTGGTTTAAGAACCCCACCATTGAGGATGCTCTAATGTTGATGAGTAGGTTTGGGTGGTTGGTTTTATGCGGTTAATGTTTTATTTAAATCATTTAAGTGTTGGTGATGTATTATTACTATATTAAGTATGATTATAAACTTGTTGTCAAAATAATGATTCAATTTGTTTGAAGAAAATAATTTAAAAAATTGTAAACATTTTATATTTTGAGACCTATAACATGTTTGGCCTCTAATTTTTAAGATGTGATTTAAATTCACATAAATTGGTTGAAAATGCTGATTCTTTTTTGTGTTAATTGAAATAAATATTGTTATGGTTTGTAAAATATTTCTTGAATTAATTATAGGGAAATTAATTAAAATACCCCAAGTTTGACCAAGTGTTACCAAAATACCACAAATCTCTCCCACTTTGCAAAAATACCCCTTTTTCCGTGATGGGAGCCCGCGATCGCGGGCCAAGGACCATTTCTGACACTTTTTTAAACTTGCAGGGACCATTTTTGAAAAATGGAATCCCGCGATCGCGGGCTCATCCCGCGATGGGATTGTTTTTGTGACTTTTCAATTGCAAGGGACCATTTTTGAAAATTTGACCCGCGTAGACACTGTTCACCCCGCGTAGTCCACTGTAGCACCCCGTTCTTCCGATGAATTTGATTTGGAATGTTACACTTTCAACCCCTATACTTATTTACTAAATTTACTTTATACCTTTTACTTTCATTATTTTAATTTTACATTTAACACATATAATCGTTTATTAACTAAAATACGTTAAAAAAATACGTTTTAATTTTAACAAATTACACCATTATAATCGTCTCTTCGATACGTTCGTAATGAGCCCAATCTTGAATTTTTTTGGATTTATATATTTTAATATATATATCATATACAGTTATACACTACATAAAAAAATATTTTTTATATTTAAAATTCATACCCTTATAGTTAATTATTTAATTTATGGTACATCTCTTATTTTTTTTTCAATTTTTTTTTCAATTTTTTTTACACTCCTATCGCATTAACATAATAATCATATATTAACTAATTCATTAAATCGTTTTAAATTATTATTATTTGAATGTGTTTATAGATATCGTGAATGGCAATAGGAGAAGGTTTCACGAGAAAAATATGAAATGGGGTTTTGACAAGTTGGTATCACTGGACTCATTTAAGAATTGTGAAAATGGGTATTTGACGAATGATGATTCATGTGTGTTTGGAGCTGAAGTATTTGCAGTTACAGAGTATGCACAAAAGAATCGATGTATTTCCAACGTAACTTAGATTAAAATTATCTCCTTCAGTTTAGTCCCGTCCCGTCCCATCCAGTTCAGTCTCGTCCAGTTCCGTCCCGTCCCATCTAGTATGCGTACCAAACGCTACCTAAGAGTACCATAAATTAAATAATTAACTATAAGGGTATGAATTTTAAATATAAAATATTTTTATGTAGTGTATATGATATATATTAAAATATATAAATCAAAAAAAATCAAGATTGGGCTCATTTCGAACGTATCGAAGAGACGATTATAATGGTGTAACTTGTTAAAATTAAAACGTATTTTTTTAACGTATTTTTGTTGATAAACGATTATATGTGTTAAATGTAAAATTAAATTATGAAAGTAAAAGGTATAAACTAAAGTTAGTAAATAAGTATAGGGGTTGAAAGTGTAAATTTCAATTCGAAATTGTGATTTTGATTTGGAATGTTACACTTTCAACCCCTATACTTATTTACTAAATTTACTTTATACCTTTTACTTTCATAATTTAAATTTACATTTAACACATATAATCGTTTATCAACTAAAATACGTTAAAAATACGTTTTAATTTTAACAAGTTACACCATTGTAATCGTCTCTTCGATACGTTCGAAATGAGCCCAATCTTGAATTTTTTTGAATTTATATATTTTAATATATATCATATACACTACATCAAAATATTTTTAATATTTACAATTTATATCTTTATAGTTAATTATTTAATTTACGGTACTCTTAGGTAGCGTTTGGTATGCATACTAAATGGGACGGGACGGAACTGGACGTGACTGAACTGGATGGGACGGGACGGGACTGAACTGAAGGAGATAATTTTAATCTAAGTTACGTTGGAAATACATCGATCATTTTGTGCATACTCTGTAACTGCAAATACTTCAGCTCCAAACACACATGAATCATCATTCGTCAAATACCCATTTTCACAATTCTTAAATGAGTCCAGTGATACCGACTTGTCAAAACCCCATTTAATATTCTTCTCGTAAAACCTTCTCCTATTGCCATTCACGATATCTATAAACACATTCAAATAATAATAATTTAAAACGATTTAATGAATTAGTTAATATATTATTATTATGTTAATGCGATAGGAGTGTAAAACAAAATTGAAAAAAAAATAAGAGATGTACCATAAATTAAATAATTAACTATAAGGGTATGAATTTTAAATATAAAAAATATTTTTTTATGTAGTGTATAACTGTATATGATATATATATTAAAATATATAAATCCAAAAAAATTCAAGATTTGGCTCATTTCGAACGTATCGAAGAGACGGTTATAATGGTGTAATTTGTTAAAATTAAAACGTATTTTTTAACGTATTTTAGTTAATAAACGATTATATGTGTTAAATGTAAAATTAAAATAATGAAAGTAAAAGGTATAAAATAAATTTAGTAAATAAGTATAGGGTTGAAAGTGTAACATTCCAAATCAAATTCATCAAATTGGAAGAACGCGGGTGCTACAGTGGACTACGCCGGGTGAACAGTGTCTACGCGGGTCAAATTTTCAAAAATGGTCCCTGGAATTTTTCAAAAATGGTCCCTTGCAATTGAAAAGTCACAAAAACAATCCCATCGCGGGATTCGATTTTTCAAAAATGGTCCCTGTAAGTTTAAAAAAGTGTCAGAAATGGTCCCTGGCCCGCGATCGTGGGCTCCCATCGCGGAAAAAAGGGGTATTTTTGCAAAGTGGGAGAGATTTGTGGTATTTTGGTAACTCTTGGTTTGACTTAGGGTATTTTAATTAATTTCCCTTAATTATATATGTTAAACAAATTGGAATCTAATGGAATCGAGCGGGATTGGAATTAGGGGTGAGCATAACCCGACCGACCCGATTAACCCGATTCCACCCGAACTTTGGCCACCCGACGGACCCGAACCCGATTCCACCCGAACCCGATCTTTTATGTCGGGTACTTCGGTTCGGTTCGGTTCGGTTTGGGTTTTCCCGAACCCGAACCCGCCCGAAACCCGATTAACCCGAAAAAATGTATTTTTTTAATTTAATAAATTGTAAATATAAATATATATTGTATTTTCTTATTTAAAAAAATATCTTGCATCAACCATATGGTGTTCTTCTTAGAGATTATAGGAGAGGAATTCACTAATGTTGTTATTTATGCAGTAAATCAGAACGATCATAAGTCCTATGTACCATTTCGATGGATCATAGCAAGTTTGGGGGTTGGTTTAACACTAATTATAGCAGCCGTAGGTTTTTTTATTTGCTCGAGATCATCAATTATAAATTGGGCTTAAAATGAATTGGAATGAATTGGGCTTAAAATGAATCTGGCCCAACCCGCCCAACCCGAACCCGATTCCACCCGAAACCCGAATTATACTTTGGGCGGGTTTCGGGGTCTGATCCCCCCACCCGAACCCGATCGGGTTGGCCAAAAATCGGCATGTAAGTTTAAAAAAGTGTCAGAAATGGTCCCTGGCCCGCGATCGTGGGCTCCCTTCGCGGAAAAAAGGGGTATTTTTGCAAAGTGGGAGAGATTTGTGGTATTTTGGTAACACTTGGTTTGACTTAGGGTATTTTAATTAATTTCCCTTAATTATATATGTTAAACAAATTGGAATCTAATGGAATCGAGCGGGATTGGAATCTAAAGAAATCGAGTGTGGTTTAAGAGCTTATTCAGGGTTGTTTGCCATTTGTTGAATGGTTTGATGCAAAATAATTAAGTTGTTAGAAAGATTAAAAGGTTCTTATGATATCGTGCAAATTGTAATATAGTTGTTTGGTAATTGTTCAGAATGAAATCATAGTGCTGAATGACTAAGACATGCCCAAGATACAAAATCATTCGGATGGTTTTAGAACCATTAAGTGACATTTTTTTTGGTCAAATAAGATACACCTATTAGCGATTTAAATGTTGGGTCTTAATGGAACTAGTAAGGTTATCAAATGTTTGTTTGGAATTGAAATGTAAATAATAATAATAATAATAATAACCGTAAAAATAAAATAATAAAATATCTCTTTGATTTTTTTTTTCAGTTTATAAATGTATATCTGAAAATTAATTCTAAGTAATAATGAAATTATATATATTTTCCCATTTTTACCAACTATATCGTAATTAGAGGTGGCCAAACTGACCCGACGGGCTGACCCGAACCGAAACCGGCCAAGAACCGGTTCTGGCCCGACCCGGTCAAGAACCGGTTTCAAGCCCGAGAGCCGGGACCGGTTCGCGTATATAGGAATTTCCTCGGCCCGACCCGGGACCGGTTCGTGACCCGGTTCGTGGCCCGACCCGATTTTTTTCAAAAACCAATGTGACCGTTATAGAGCCGTTATAGAGCCGTTTGGAACCCCTTGTGACCTTTTTTGCCTCAAAAAACACCCTCCAAACCCCTTATAAATACTAGGGGTGTTATGGAGGTCATCACCACCTTACATTGCTTACAAAACGCAAAAAACGCTTACAATTCTCATTTCTCGGCTCTCGTTATATTCGTTTCTCGCAAAAAACGCATACAATTCTCATTTCTCGGCTCTCGCTATATTCGTTTCTCGCAAATAACGCATACAATTCTCTAGTCTCTACTATCAAAAAAATGGCCGAACAAAATTACATCGTTGTTGCCGACCATTCACGAAAAGCAGCGGTTTGGGATAATTTCAACTTGGTAAAATTTCCCGACGGTACAAAAAAAGCGCAATGCAAACGGTGTGGAGATTTCCTAAAACCCGAATCAAATAGCACGTTAAAGCGCCACTTCGAGGAAAGATGCAAGAGGTTGAAATCGGGTGACGATCCAACTCAACCCATACTTGACAATTCCGGTCAAGTATGGTCGTATGATAATGATCTCGCCCGAGAAATGCAAATGAAATGTGTCATTCAAATGGCGTTGCCGTTCGGACATTTCGACAATCCTCACATTACAAACATGATCAAAAATGGGTTCCAACCACGCTACAATGGTTCGGTAAGTCGTCAAACTCTTAAACGTGATGCTTTAAAATATTGGAATAAGGTTCAAAAAATTATGCGAGAAATGTTTTTAAACTTACCCAACAAAGTTTCTTTAACTTGTGATGTATGGAGCGCACCATGCGGATTGCCAGATTCTTATATATGCATAACGGCACATTGGATTGTGTCGGGATCGTGGCAATTATGCAAACGTGTAATCACGTTTGAGCTCTTTGGTTCGCCACATTCGGGTGAGCGTCAGTTTTCTATAATTATGAGATGTCTTCAATATTATAATTTAAAAAATAAAGTTATTAGTATTTCGTTTGATGATGCTAGTAATAATACGGCATGCGTAGACCGATTAAAACGTATTTTTAAAGTGTATTTTACTTATCCAATTATTCCAATCCAAATTTTTTTTTGTTAAAGTTTAGTAATTAATTATTATACAAAGAAAGTAGTTTAAAAACATAAAAACCGCAGGCCCGATTTGAAAACCGGTTCTCGGCCCGACCCGGCCCGGTTTTCATAAAACCGGGTTTATATACACTTAAACGGGTCAGATGTTTTCGGTTTAAACCCGGCCCGACCCGACCCGGTTCTCACCTGACCCGGTTCTTCTTGTTACTGTTTGGAACCGGGTTGTCCCCCGACCCGGCCCGAACCCGATTTTTGGCCATCTCTAATCGTAATGATAATTTGTTATCGAAATGATTTATTATTTAATATTTTATCATTTGAACATCTATTAACATAATGAAATCGGATTTCTTCGGTTCACCAAAAGAATGGAATATTCACGCATTCATGGAATTTGGGGAATCTTGACGGAATTGATTTCTGCTATGTTGCCAAACAGCCAGAATTAAAAGATTTTGATCATTCAGCACTTCAACTTTATTAAGATTTACTGATGTGTGTTAGGGGCCGTTTACAAAACGCTTACGTGGGTAAGTGCTTACCAAGTCACATTTGCTTACCGGATGAATATGGCAAGGACCAAGAATCTTACCCGGTAAGAGCGGAAGCAAGGACCGAGAGTCTTACCCGGTAAGTGAGTGCGACGACTCTTACCACGGTTAGCGCTTACCGGCTAAATTGTTGCATACGATGTCATTTTGGTGGACTAAAATCTTACCCGGGAAGTAAGCGATAGTGTTGAATTTTACCGATAAACACTTACCCGGATAAGTGATTAGGTAAACGGCCCCTTAATCTCATAATTAAGGGTAGGATGAGAAAATAAACATTTACTTTTAAAAGTAAACACTTGAATTGTAACAAACTAAAATAATAATATAGATCCGGTGGAAGGAGGTATAAATCTATACTTAAAAAAGAATAAAACTGTTTATTTATTTATATTTTTGTAAAAAAATAACAGCAATAAGACCCCATGGATACATAGAAATAGAATAAACCTAATAATACAATTAAATTGCTTTTTTGGAATTCCTACTCTTCTACATATTTTTCCTTCAGCATCTTAGGAGCCCATTTTTCTCAACAAAATGTATAATAATATCAAATGCAAAGGGAATGTGACCCAAATCATCAATATCTAGTAATCAAAAAAGCAATCAACTTAAGTAAGAGCAAGTGTGGTGTGTTTACCAATTAAATGATGATTTAAGCCACAGCAGGCATGTCCTTAAGCCAACCATCCAGCGGTTTACCGATCGAGTAAACGATAAAACCGATCTCCCGTAGTTTTTCGATATCAACAACGTTCCTTCCATCAAACACAAACGCGGGTTTCTGCATGTTGTCGTATATCCTCTGGAAATCCAGCGTTTTAAACTCGTTCCACTCGGTTAAAATACAAACCGCGTGGGAGTCCTTGGTGGCTGCGTACGGGTCCCACACAACGCTCACTTGTTTCACAGTCATCGGGCTCATTGGTTGGAGATGAAGAGGATGGTCCCAATCGAATTTGTTCATAGAAAGGTCTCGTTGGATCTGATCTTCAGTGACTTGTGGATCGTAGATGCTCAAACGGGCCTTATCACCCAACAACCCCTTGCAAACATCAATGGCTGGGGTTTCACGAGTATCGCCCGTGTCTTTCTTGAACGCAAATCCAAGAATCGCGATCTTCTTGTTTGAAACGGTGTTGAACATTGAGGCTACAACACGGTTTACAAAGCGGGATTTTTGGTAGTCGTTGATCTTGATGACTTGTCTCCAATATTCCGCTACTTCAGGGAGCCCGTTGCATTCACAGATGTAAACCAAGTTCAAAATGTCTTTCTGGAAACAAGACCCGCCAAACCCGACACTTGAATTCAAGAATTTTGGGCCGATTCTGGTGTCTTTACCGACGGCGTAAGAAACTTGACTAACGTTTGCACCAGTTGCTTCACAGAGAGCTGACATGGCGTTAACGGAAGAGATTCGTTGTGCCAAGAAGGCGTTGGCAGCGAGTTTGGAGAGCTCAGCAGACCATAGATTGGTCGTGATTATGTTTTCCTCCGGGACCCAATGAGCGTAAACGTCTTTTAACGTTTTGATTGCTTTCTGGCCTTCTGGGGTTTCGCGGCCACCGATGAGGACTCTATCGGGTTTAAAAAGATCTTCGATAGCAGTTCCTTCTGCAAGAAATTCTGGGTTCGAAAGAATCTGGAAGTTAATTCCTTTGCTGTTATGGGTCAGAATCTTTTCAATCGCTTCGGCTGTTTTAACGGGGACAGTTGATTTCTCGACTACAATTTTGTCTGATTTGGACACATCAGCGATCATGCGTGCAGCACTTTCCCAGTACGTTAGATCTGCGGCTTTTCCAGCACCAAGACCTCGAGTCTTGGTTGGGGTGTTGACTGAAACAAAGACTATATCGGCCTCGTATACGTGCTTCTCAACATCTGTGCTGAAGAAGAGGTTTTTGCCTCTGCATTGCTTGACAACATCTTCAAGGCCAGGCTCGTAGATGGGGAGTTGGTCGCTATTCCAGGCTGTGATACGAGGCACGGAAATATCGACCACGGCTACTTCGATATTGGGACACTTGAGGGCTATGACAGCCATAGTTGGACCCCCAACATACCCAGCTCCAATGCAGCAGATCCTCACCATTTTTGTTGTGTTCGTTGGACTGTGATTCTGAACATAATAAGCATATAAAGACAAATGGTGGGTAAGTATCAACACTGAAACAGAATCCATTTGTACATATTTGAACTTGAAAATTAGTTCTGCGGTATAGCAATTACGTTACATATATGTCATTAAATGAATCTCTTAAAGTCGCATAGAAAAAACTTTAATCCGGCCACATAATGCATCTCTTTGTAACATCTTGAGTGGCGGACCCAAGATTTTTGCGGGTTTTTTCGCTGTGCACCTTTAAGGGGGATCAAAGGACCGCAAAACGTCCCATGCGTTTCTAGCTGAATTCCACCGCTTCAGGGGATTTTTTAAAGTTTTTTGGTTGATTTTGAGGTGCTTTTTGGTTTTTTGATTGATTTTGATAGAATTTTTCGGTTTTTTGGTTGATTTCAAGGAGAAAAAATTCCCGATTTTTTTTTTGATATTCCTTGTATTTTTTTTTTTTAATATCTCGGACCACCCTCAAAAGTTTAGCAACCTTTTATACCCAAAATCCTACCACCTCCAATCCCAACCGCCTCAGACATCAATCACACAGGAAATTTACTAAAGATCACAATCAACATGAAATTCAAGTGTGCAAAAAGTGCATGACATTTTAATCTTCAAAGCTAGACAACAGTTCAAGGAGAGCGAAGAACTTTATTAGGTTACTCTACCTCATGATTCTAGGTGAACACTCGGATCTGCTGCAAATACAAACAGCTAAAAGAAGCACAAAACACAATTTCGATCTGAACAGTCTAGAAATCCAACCAAACCACAAAAAATATCCTAAAACTACAGGTTAAGTAATCAGTACCATAGTACATACAGAACAGATCTTTTTTTTTTAAAGGCACCTACAGAACAGATCTAGTGAGAATACCTTCGATCAGTAACCGACAGCACAATATTCGCAGCCCTAACGAAAAGAATTCCAAATTATTCCCGGTGAACACTTGCAATAACACATGCAAATGGATCTAATCACTTAACTACACACCAATTAAGCCAACAAAATCACATATCCGATCATCTGGATCACGAACAATGCAATTGAAAACATGAAAAACAAAAGATCAAATCAATTAAACAGAATCATGAACCGATAATCAATCTCACCTATTTGATCGCTAGCTGCTGTTTTGACCACAGGGAGAGAAACGGTGTGTTTGCGCGTTGATTTTAGAAAGAGAAAATGCGCTAGATCTGTTTGTTATATGAATCGTAAAAAGCGGGGAGATGTTTATATAGTCAATAAAGTTACAAAACTTACCCCTAATGTTTCAAGAAATTACATTTAACCTCCCTATATATTTAGCCATTGATGTAGAGAGCTCAACCCCTCCCGGTTTATATATAGCCAAATCAAATCACAAACCGTATGGTATATGAATGAATTTCCAAACCCAAAATCGCATTGCATTTGTCTCAAATACCAAAAATGGGCATCATAGAATAGAATATGGTGCACTTTTTGTATCTAACACATTTCATTATTAAATTACAATTTTGAAATAAATTCGATAATGGCGTTTCCGTATTTTATACAATAATTTTTTTTAATGATAACGAAATGCACGATTAGAAATAGGGAAATTGACTCAAAAAGCCAAATCAATTAAAAAGAGTTCTAAAAGCCTTGCCATGACAACCGTCGTTAAGTCTGTGTCATCTCATGGCATTTTCACGTCATGGCCCAATAAGTGGTTTTTGTAAAATGTTATTTGATTTTTTTACGTTTTTAATGTCATACTTTTTAGTTTTTCGTATATAATCTAATCTAAAGTGTTCAATATCAATCACATTGAGTAATAGTAGAAAATGTTGATCCAAACTCTCTCAGTGATTTGACGACGACCCTTAGAATACTTAGTAAACATTGCATTTAACATCTGTATGTATTAGTGTTTCGCCATCAGCGATAATATGTTGAGTTTGTTCAGTATCGCTGATAGCTTCTAATGTAAAAGTGTTTAATCTAATCTCTGAAGACAAGCCTCGTGACTAAAGTGTTCATCGCTGACATCGAAGACGAAGCTGATGAACAATGACAAGTCTACTCATGATCTGAAGCGTCATTTAGTGAAACCAAGACCAGTCTACAACGCGCGACAATTCAAGAACAAGGCTTCAGCGATAGCTGACTTACATCAGGCCTCACTGATGTAAGAGACCATCAACGATCGCTGATCATCAAGCTTGTGGTTCAAGAATTGTTTGTCTTATCCTCTTGCACAAAAGTACGAAGGTACAAGAATTATTATTAATTTTTATTAATAATAATAATAAAACTTGGCCTATTTATGCTCGAGTAGGGTCTTATGTACTCGATCTATTAAATTTTGTAAGAAAAAAATTTGGTATAAAATATGCATTCGTTAAATTGATGCTCTGAGATATTTGGAAATACAAGAAACGTTAACCAGAAAAACCATAAAAGTCTCTTGAAATCAACTGAAAAAAGCAAAAAGCCAATTGAAATCAACCAAAAGATGTTCAAAAGAATCTCAAGAAATCAACCAAAAAAACTTAAAGAATAATCCCTCGAAAAGGTGGAATTCGATTAAAAAGACGTCGAACAATTTTACAGTCGTTTGATCCACTTTAAAAATTCATCTTGTCGACAAAAATCATGGGATCACCACTGTTAATAAATAAGTACTTTTACTTTTATAGTTTGACTATTGGCAATTATTTTTATCCAAATATTCAATTATTATCAAAATGATTAACATAAAACGCTCAAAATAGAATATGATATGTGCGAAATTAATTGTTTTCAAATACATATTTTAGTGAATCTGAAAATTTTAAAACTACGTAATTGATATAGATATATAATCAATAAATCTTTTGATTTTTAATCACCCACAAAAATCATAAAATTTCAATTAACTAATTTATTTATCAAAATATTATTGAAGCTTTAGCTTGAAAAGAAATCAAATTTGCTTGGAGTTGAAAAAGTGACTTGGAGTAAAATGCAAGCTTCATGCTAATAATAATGTTGAGCTTTTTGTGCATATAAATAACATGTGATTATTTAAATTTGGTGAAAATTTCATAAAATAGATCTTAGATTTAAATCTGAACTCGTTGATATTTTCTTAAGATACTTTAATTTTATTTTTCCGTGATAATAATGAAGTTAGTACGACAAAATTGTTCTGAAAGTGTCACAAATAAATATTATATATATTTATTACATCATACAAGATAAAAGAGTTTCTTGGTAATATTTTTGTTTAGTTTTTACTCGAATTAACGAACATAGATTAATCAAAACAACCAAACAAATATTATTTTAGGCACGTGGTTGATCGCCTTGGGTGATGTGGTGGAATATCCCATCTACCCAGGGTTCGATTCCAGACATCCTCAACATTGATAGGACATCTTTAAGTTTCAAAATTGTCAGGGATTAGTCCGGACTGTGCCTGGAATACCCTTTCCAAAAAAAAAATAACATGATATAATGTTTGGTAATATGCATAAGAAGATATCAAAACCTATAACAATTTTTGTCCACTAGAATTTTCCTGACTATTAAAACTCTATACGCAAGGTTGTCCGGAATTCGATTACAGAGAAAAAAAAAACATATAGCAACTTCAATTAATTCTAGATCGGCTCAACTTCAAGTTCACCATTCACATCATTATCGGCCTTTTTTTTCTTGGAAATAAATAGTCATGGTCTCTGTACCACCACATCTTGAGAAGGGAATAGCCGGAGGGAAGAGAGGTGTGGTGACCGGTTTCTACATTTAGGCGGTCATAATTTTTCAAAAGAATAGGCCATTCAGATGTGTAGAACAATGTGGTTTGATCAGCTCATCAATGGCATCATGGGGTTTTGAAGTAGTGGCATTGTGATCTTTGGTTTTGCAATTGCTCTTTTTCTTCTCTGATTGGATAAGCTCTACCACAGACATGGCAGCTCGGAGGTCAAGTGGGTGATTAACAGCGGTGGTCGGGGATTCGGTGGAGGGAAATGAGTTTAGTGTTTTGTTGTGTTTTTAGGATAGTGAAGAGTAAATTACACAGCCTCCCTGTTCTTAGGTTGCTTTTAGGTTTTGATTTCTAAAATTCAAAATCACACAACCGGTCCATATTTCATGTTTCGAAGCCCAAAACCGTTCCTTGAGTTAAAATGACAAAATTGTCCCTCACATACTTCACATATAGTGTAAACTTGAGGGACTCTTTAGAGGCTCTAAAACATGAAACAAAAACCACTTTTTGAATATGGTTTGAATACAATGTGAGTTTGCTTCATTTGTGTTTTATGGACATGATCATTTATTTTTGGATTAATTTGAATATGGTTCGAGTACAATTCAGGACCTCACATATGAAAAACAATGAAACTGACCAACAGACCCATGATAATCTTATAAAAAAAATCATTATATTTGTTGTTTTTTATAGTCAAATGGTGTCACCACATGAAAAAAGTTTTAGACATGTCTCACTTGTTCAAGCATAGACCAGTTACATAAGAATCGGTCAATGCTAACCATTTTACCCATCTCTATCTATCAGCACGGAAACGACTAAAGTCATAGAATTAAATTCACCAGCCAGCAGAAGAAAAGGAAAAATTAAAATGATACAAGAAACTTGATCCAAGAAAACATTAATGTACAGACAAGGAATAGGGGGTTACGTTACGTTACGATCCTAAACTACATCTCAATCTACCATAATAATATACATACACCCAGACCCAGAGGGTGCTGGGTGCACACCCATCAAAATACACCTACCCCACACCCAACCCCAGAATTTCAAAAACAGAACCATTAATATGAAAGAAACCTTCAAAAATCAATGCAATTTGAGTACTAAGAGGGCCTATTTTAGTAGTGAGGAAAGTTGGAAAAAAAAATGTGTGGGATTTGGAGTGTAATTACCTGCATGCTGCTTCTTTTCTTTTCTTTTCTTTTCTTCTTATGGTTCCATAAAAAACCCATTTCTATGGCTTCTTCACTGTTTTCTTCTTCTTCTTCTTCTACTACCAGCTGTACATGTTAGATTGTACCTGTATGGTGTATTTACAATTATAACCTTTGTCTACTTCTGGTACTAATACTGCCTTTCCTCCCACTACGGGCCCCACTACCCCAATACTCCTCATCATCGTCATCGTCGTCGTCTCCACCGTTCATACGAACTGCTTTTGGCCTCCTTCCAGGGGGCCGCTTCCGTTTAATATTTGATGTATAGACAGAGTAGTCGACCGTGTCTTCTTTCAAAGCGTTTTTGAATTCCTGTTTAGGATCAAAATATTATAGTACACATAGAGCAAGTATCCAGATCATCTCCAAAATGGAGAATCAAAATACAAAATCTCCATAAAGAACTTACAATCAACTTGAACAACTTCTCCATGTTGGAGATTACAATATTGATTATATTATTAAAATATTCATACATTTAATTTCAAGGTTTCTTATTGGTGGGAATATAATAATAAATAATTATCGTTTTTTTGGGAGTTCTCCAAATTTGGAGAATTTCACATTCTCTATTTTGGAGAACCTGTTGGAGATGCTCATAGTAGGCAAAGGGTCATTGGCCCAGCGGTATCTAGGTTAACGGGCAGATCCCAACCTCAGTGTAGGTCAAGGGTTCAAACCCTTATTTTTAGGAGTGTGATATTTGCCGTATACAAGTACTATATACTTCCGAAAAAGAGAGAAAAAAAAAGCATTTAGTCGTCCACAAACTACGGGTAGTAGAAAAGATAAGTGCATCTCCATCAAAGTCTCTGAAATAAAGAAAGAGATTTTGGATAAAGGTAATCAATCTCCATAATGGAGAAAGGAGAGAAGAGACAATAGAAAATTCTTTAAATTTGAAAAAACCTCCAAAATTTGATTTAGAAGAGAGAAAATGTGCATTAATAGTTTTTTTAAGTTCTCTTGGAGGAGAAAGAATGTGCTTTAATCTGTGAAATTTATTTCAGAAATTCCATTTTTATAAAAGGCTAGTTTGAAACATTGTTGGGGTATTTAATATATTAAATATTTTAATAATATAATTAATGCTAGAATCTCCAAAATGTGGAATTTATAGAGAAACTGTTGAAGATGCTCTAGCAGGATCCAAGACTTGACAATGCATAAATTAAAATCTATATTTAAAATTGTTCCTAAATATGAATCAAATTACCTGATATCTTTGTAAGATGTCTTGGTAGGTGGTCGGTCGAGTAATACTTATCTCACCGACATTGAACGGAATATTCTGCCGTGAAAGGAACTCCCCTGGCTTCGGCGGGTCAGTTGGAGAAAAAGCCTACAAAAACCATGGAGTCACATCAAATGCAAATTGGTACATAACAAAGTAGAACAAAAATAAATCACATTATTCCCTCCATCATATAAGAATCCTTCTTTTACAACCAAATGAACGGAATTGGTCTTAGGTCCTATTTAGAGTACCAACTTTTTTTCTCAATTAACGTAACAAAGTTTTATAGTTTCCTTAATTTTCCTCTTAACGGAATTTCAAAAGTTCTTATCTTTTACTCCCTCTGTCCCAAGATAAGTGTCCACAATAGAAATGACACATATTTTAGACATGCATAATTATTTTTAGTTACCCAAATGACACCTTAACCCTTAATTAGTCTATCTTATCAACTCTAAAATATTTTTGCATTAATTAAGGGTAGTATTGAAAAATTACTCACCTTTTTTGAAACTGGATACTTATTTTGAGGAAGACATAAATAGAAAGACACTTATTTTGGAACGGAGGGAATACCCATTTTGCCATAACCCTTTCATAGGATTTCGTAAACCTTTGGTAAACGGGTATCCACGCCATCAAATGTTACAAGATCATTGATTAATGTCAGAATGGGTAATAGAAAATTCAAAAAACTTCGTTGTATTGATTGAGAAAAAATAAATATAAAAAAACTTCTTCGTTACACTAAATCAAAACTTTGTTGCATTTTCTCTTTAAAAATAACATGAATCTTGTTAAACCATAAGCGCAAATGTGGACTCTTTTAATGGAATGGGGCATTGTTATTAGTAATTAAATCAAAACTTTGTTGCATTTTACCCTTTAGGAATAACATGAACTTTGTTAAACTTTAAGCGGAAATGAGGACTCTATTAATGAATAATGGGATGGAGCATTTTTATTAGTAAACGAAAAAATACCTGGCATCGAGCATCATCTAAACTATATACTATTTTTAGGTGCCTTTTGAGCTTCAGAAGTAGCTGCAGTGAACAAGCTGCAAGGCAGTCAGCCTGCATCACACCAGCGTGTTTGAGCATGTATATTTTCACTAAACAAGTATAATAGACTATATGCAATCAAGTAAGTGACATCGATAAATATCTGAAGGCATGCAGAAAAGACAAGCCAAACCAAACCAAACCAAACATTCTCTGTATCCCAAGGGATAGAGAGGTTTTCATGTAGTCCCCGGGATTGCAAAACAAAAAAGAAAATAAGATAAACAAGAGAGCAAGCGACAGATGAGAATGTGTGCAGAGCAGTTGGGACAAATCTCATTGCATCATTATTGTCCTTCTATGCACTTGTGTCGGTTTGATTTCAGTTCATCGTAAACATGACTGGGATCTATGACCGAATTTACCGCATTAAAAAGAAATCAAACGAATAAATACTCAATTCTCTGACTTCTTTTTTGTGTGGATATATGTTAAAACAAAGAAGGAAACACAAAGGGCATTACCGACAACTACTAGTGGAAGAAGAAAAACTAAGACTAGTATATAGTCTTAGTTACACATAAGTAAGTACAATGAGATGCAAATAATACGGCCATGTTTGGACACCATAAGCTACCTTATTTCTTGAGCTTAGTGAAAACCCCATTTGGTTAGCCATAAGCATGGTTTTAATAAGCGTGTGAGGCATACGCCTCGAGGCGAGGCGGTCCAAAATCGCACCTGAGGCGGCGCCTCTCAATCCCCAGACGAGGCATACGCCTCTGCCGTCTGAGGCGGTGATTGGGGCGAGGCGGTTGTGAGGCGTACGCCTCAATACCGAGGCTAAATTATTTTAGAAAATTACTAAAACCTGTTCTATTTCTTTTCTGAAAACCTTGTTCTTCTCCGGTTCTCCTAAGCCCAATTTGTTACTCGTCTATTGTCCTTCGTGAGTTCCAGTTTTCTCCCGTTCTCTTTGCATTTACATCTTCGATTCTCTTCGGTTCACAGAAATATTATGTATATGTATCCACAGGATACACTTTTATATTTAGTCTCTAGTCTCTACTACGTGTGACGGTCACAGTTACACTTCTACTCACACTTTGTTGATATTTAATATTTTTACTTTACGAGCTGAGAGCATATTAATATATACATATACATATATATGTTAGGAATAGATGAATAACTTTTCTCTTTGTTAGTACATGTACATCTATATTTTATATTTTGTGATTGAAAAAAGTATATGTAATTTTTTTTAGTAATTTAGTATGATATATATATAGATACATATGTTGTATCTAGTACTCAAGTGTCACGTGTGTGTGTATATATTGCATATATTTTCTGAGCAAAAGCGGTGGAATGCAGATTGGTGTGTGTATATATATATATATATATATATATATATATATATTTTGTGTGGTATATATATATATATATATATATTATGTAGTGTATATATTCTGCCTCGGGGCTTACGCCTCGGACCGCCTCGAGGCTTACGCCTCGCCTCATTGAGTGAAAACACCTTGAGGCACGATTCCGCTTTTTAAAACCTTGGCCATAAGCTAGTTGAGCTAACTTACAAGCTCCAGGGTCTTTTTCCACCTTTTCCCAACTATGCCCTTATATTTTCCAATTAATTTTTAACCATGTCCTTTTAGGTAATTTTACATTGCCATCTAGCTTATCAGCTAGTTTATTATAGCTACAACAGCAAGCTTATGAGTGCTAGTTTGCCAGGCCTAAGACCGATTATTTGCCTACGAAATGTTATCACATGATCTCTTTGTATTGCAAGAAAACATTAATATTTTTAATTAAACACTATGGCAACAAAGAAAGAAGAAAATATAATGAAGAAAAAACATACGCAATTATTAATATCACTTGCATGATTTCTCTACCTGGATGCTTGGCAGATCATCTAAAGAGATGACACAAGGATTGACCGGGTCCATAGCATGTTGATCGAGATCCATGGGAACAGAAGCAATCTCACTGGGAAACTCTTGTTCACCGGTCCAATTCTTGTCTACAAATGCATTTTCGCCGGAAACCGGTTGATCAGATGGCTCCCTCTGTATTACCCCATTTGCAGTTTCTTTCCGACTATGACCTTGCAACTTATGCAAAAATGTTTTCATATTGGCCTCTATTGCCCCAGCCCTAACTTGTATGACTCTATTTATAGCGTAAATTAAATACAGAGGCTCTTCAGGTAATCCGAAAGGAAGTAAAGAAAGGATCTCTGAGCAGTATCTGAGAGAAAAAAAAGAGCAAGTTAAACTCACACTGCAAACCATAACTAGTAACGAACTTACAGTAGGAATCGAAGAAAACCCACATCAGAAAAGGGACCACTGAGTTATGCCAGCCGGGAGTATCGAATTTGCGAACAATGGACGACATAAATTTATTTCTCGACACACGATTTCCACGAATAACCTTGTAAATTCGAGAAACGCCCAATCTTGCATAAGAGAAGGAGCTACCATCTGGTTTCCCCTTAGGTGACTTGGTTTGGAGTTTTGGGTTCGAATTTTCGGAAAAACTTTGACTCATTGATTGCATAAAGATAAACGACATCTGAAGTCCATCCCCAAGACGACTTTCGAAAAAGGCAGGGTACCTGAAAATATGCTTATGCATATTAGGCATGAGAGCATCAAGAAGTCATTCCCTTAGTCCTATAACTACCCCCTCCGTCCCAAAACGAGTGCCCATATTTCTATTTTAGTTTGTCCCAAAATAAGGGTCCACTTTCGTAAGTATCTACTTTCCAATTCTACCCTTAATTATGAGATGGAGAATTTCATTACTCCCTCTATTATTAATGGTGAAATTATCATTTAGTTAATTAAAACGTGTAATAATTAAATACACGTTACTAAAACTGTGCCTTTTTCATTGTGGACATTCATTTTGGATAGGAGACAGTATTGTACAAATATTTTATTTGGGATTATTTCCCACTTGCAGAAAACTTGTCTCCCAAAATCAGTATGATGAACCCAATACGGCAGGTGTATATTAAAATTCCATGTGCAAAAAGGGATATAATCACCTTTGTCATGAATAGGTGTTGATGCAACTAATTGCATTTCTTAGAAGGCAATAAATTGGATTGAGGGAGTAAAGAAAAAATAAAAGGTGTGAAAGGGAGTACTTCTCATTCATATTCATCAGCAAATGATGAGCCAGCTTTGAGTTTGCCTCCTGCGGATCTGTTTCAAGTGCTATAAGGTACGGAACACAAGTAATGGGATGAACTAGACCTTGGCGCAGCACAATTTCCACAATCTGTTTCACAGGAGAAGTAAATAATAACTTTGGTTAAAAAGGGGTAGGTACCAGGTAGTGAGTCTGCAGTTCCATTCTACAGGCTTTAGATGTAAATTATGTAATAAGTTCATGTTATTGTATTCATGTAAAACTGGTAAAGAAACCAAACCCAACCCAGTATATCCCACCCAAAGGTAGTACCGTAGTATTATGTGTTCAGGAAAAATGATCACACTACTAAGTGTAAATCAGATTTGTTGAACGTAGGCATGCTTAATCACCTTATCCTCGAATCAGACTGTTCTACATTGCCCATGCAGGTCTACATTTTTTTAAATATAAGAAAACTAGAACGGAGAAGTTCACACTGTCCTTGATCTTACAACAAACAAGGTCTTTGTATGGCATACACTACCATAGGGTACTAACAGAAGAAATATTTCCACGGGTGCATTCTAAATACTGGACATATGGCCAGCTCAACTTTTTTGGACTTGGGGAAATGCTCTCTAGAACATCCATGGCGGAATATAACCGAGAAAATCTCCCAAACAAAAACACAGATTACATAAGACCAGTCAACTATAAACCACTGGGCATATCTGCATACGAAACTTCAGAAAACATGTAAAAGCTTGTCACCTTAATGGCAAGTGCTCAGTTGCAGACAATTACTTAAATACGTTCGTTTCGCCGGAAAGGCAAAAGGGTCAACAGGTCAGGTTTTACTACAATTACTTGAAATGCGCCAGGATAACATCCTTTTTCGGTTGGGTATGGCTCCGACTATTCCGGGAGCTCGCCAATTAGTTAACCATAGAATACAAACATCTGCCTAAAATGATATTCCAGTTTAACTAAATGATTTCTAGCTATACCAATCAGCAGCTGTATAACTCTAGCTAAACTAAAATGTTTAAGAAGGTATACGCTTGCATAGGCTACTAACAGAAGGAATATTTTGTGAGGTGTATTCCAATTACTGGATATGTGACCAGCTCAACCTTTTGGACTTGGGGAGATAATCTCTAGAACAGCCATGGTTTAGTATAGCAGGAAAAATCTACCTAACATAAACAAAGATTACATCCATTCAAAAATTAAAACAAAATGTTATCACCTTGATAGCAGACTGACGGACTTGCTCATTTGCATCCAAACATCTGCCTAAAATGCTATTCCAATATAACTGAATGATTCCACCACACATGTTAGTATCACCTGCACCTGCAGCAACTGGCACACTGCGGCCCGCATCTGTATTATAAGTTACTGTATCATTTTCAGCTTTATCATTCTCCATCTGGCCTTCTGCGTCTACAAGGTACTCAAACAAGTTCTGTAGTGATTGCATCTGATCACAAAATAAAAAACGAATTAAAAAACTGAACATGCTGGGAGCCCAGAAACAGGTACGACCCTATTACAAGATAAAGGCTCAAAGTTACATAATGTTTTCACCTTCAAGCGAGGATCAGAGCTAGAAGAAAGTGTCATCTCTAAGATATTTTCGATCTCCTTCTCCAACATAAAGTCAGGCCGAGCAATTAAAACATAACCTAGTGCCTACAAACATGATAGTCGACGTGAGAAAGATGTAACGAGAAAAGGGAAAAAGAAAAAGAGCGAGAGGGATTACCTGCAATGATCTGATTTTTAAAGCAAAATCCTCTGCATAGAAGTACTTCTTAAACATGCTGAGGCTTCTGACAACATCCACATTCTGTTTGCTGGACAATGACATACCCAGCAAAGAGCTTCCATAGCGAATAAGCAATCCAAGACAGAAAAGGGACCGGCCTACTTGCTGAAAATAATCATGAATGAGTTTGTCTAAGTTGTTTTCTAATTCTGGTAAGTATACAACAACAAGTATTTATCATGGACCAGGTGTGTTAGGCTGAAGAAGGAAGCAAAGGAAATTATAAAGCACATGGTGAAATTAAAAAAAATATAGAAGTGAATCTTCATAGGTATACAGAACAAGACGAAGGATTATGTGAGAAGAGTTAAGGTGAGAACTGAGAAGGTAAGAAGGGATCTGGACCCTTGATCACTTTTAATCTAAAACCCACCCATGAATCGCGCTTGATACAGGGATTAATCCGGTGCATCTCATATGGATTCATCTCATCCTAATGTGCATCCAAGGGTGGAGATCCCTTCTTACCCTTCTCACCGTAACTTTCATTCTCACCCTAACCCAACCCTACAGAACAATAGATGGTGTCTTACCGCACCTCTGATCTAAAATCAACTCCTATTCTATAGACTATAGGTCACTAATGCAAGTCTCACTTCACCCCCCCCCCTCAAAAAAAAAGCATGCCAATTTCAGTCATCCTTTACCTCTTCTAAGAACCTCCTAATGGAACAAGTTTCCTCTTCTAACCAGTGTATTCAAAGGCTTATGTTGGAGATGGTGAAGCACCCTTCAACGGTGCTAATGTAGCTTCTCCTCAACCACTGCCACCCAACCTTCTCTCATTCTCATTTAATATCCTTCATTGTACACCGGTTGGTAGCTTAAAATCTCTCATGGATTAGTTTTTTGAAGAATTATGGTTAACAATAAACATACAACTTATACAAGAGTTAAGCACGAAGGGATGACTTGTAAGTTCAACAAGAAATCAACTTGGCACATTTAGAGGTTCTAGGATCACCAACATTGTTCAATATGTTACAAAATACACACACAAAACAATGTCGGTTGAAACATAAGACAGCACTCCAAGATATGATATTAAGACGTTTTAATCAGTCACCACCTGCTTGTTATCAAAACTCAGAGCATCCAAACGTTTGAAGAACACTTGAATAAGATAGCCAATAACAGATGCACCCTTTCCTGCAACTTTGCTCAAGGAGCAAAGACACCTGTAGATACACAAATTATTATCATTAATAAATTGATGTAGCATCAATTTAGCTACTCTGGGATCTTATTGTCCATAATCCATGCACCAACATAAATTGATGATTTACTCAATAAGTACATATAAAATAGATGGCATGATAAAGTGCTATCAGTGTTGAATATCTGTACAGAATATATAAACAAATGCATAAGTGTAGCATCTCACAGAAATCCATGCAGTCAAGCCAAAACTAGACATAAAAGAATCCAATCATATAATCAAACAAATTATTCATATACTTTAGGCAAGAATTTAAAAGTAAGTGTACAGACAATAGGGACAGATATGGAATGGTATTAACAGCTAAAAAGTATAACAAGTCAAGGTATAAGAGTGGTGAAGAATGCACTGTACTTGATGCAAGCATGTACGACAGTCAAAAATGAATGGCGAACGATCATCTGCTTCAAATCTTGTTCAAGATCTTCAACTACACTTTGAGGAAGCTTTCGTAGCAAGGGCATAACAGAGTCTATCACAAAGACTATACTTTCCACTAGCTGTGCAACTGCTCTATTGTCAGCCTGATACAAACATCATCAAGCTAAAGCGCAGTTCCAGAAGTGACAATTATGTGTATGAATAATGATGTCTCAAATTTTTCCATGATATATAAATTAAGAAAGAAATGGGCCATAGAAGCTAAATGAGCAGAGATCATATGAGAAGTCAAATTATTTTCCTTCTTCACACATTCACAGTGACATTAAATTTTATTCCCTTACTTATACATTGAAGAGAAGTTGAATAGTTAATAACCACATACAAGGTTGATAGCTAAAATAATTTCCTGCTCTCTCCCTTCTAATCTACAACCCCTACCATTCCTGGTTTAAACTGTGAATGCATGAGCTCCTCATTGCATGTGGCTTTCCACTATTGTTATACCCGAGGTAGTGGTCAAATAGTCAAATATGGTAGGCTAAGATACAAGTGCCTAATGCACTAGTACAAGTAATTAATGGAAGAGCTGTACTTAGTGGCATAGTATAAATAAGGGGGGGTTTGGTCACTAGTGTTATTGATCAGTTTTGTAAACACTTAGGTGACAACTTTGGGAGAGCACTGGCCTCTCGAAAGCCAGCAATTCTGTAACCGTTCTTGATGTCTTCTATGAAACCATTCGATTTCTTCAACCCTAATTTTACTAGAGTGTAACATACGAACCAACAAGTTGTTATTCTCTGTTGCAGACCTCATTATCCATCCCCAAAATAATATTTCCACCAAGATAAATAGAGAAATTGGTTCCCCCCATATGTCTAATAGCTTAATATACTTGAAGTGCAAAGGACTCAGAGCCCACAAATATGAAAACTTCTCTTGCATTCAAAACAAGGTTACACCAAACTTGCTGAAAATAGCTACTCTCAAACAATTTTCAGTTTATTTATTTAATACAAGTCTCTGTATTAAATGCTAAAGTAGCTTATTTGTGTTTGATGACTAAAGATGTTCCATGCAACACAAGGGGTATCACAAGCTATGCTGTTAAAATCGCAATATCTCGGCGATATGTCGGATATCGGTCACTAGCAAAATATCGGTGGTCAAATATCGCTCAAAATATTGTGGCCGAGAATATCGGCAATTTTTGGCCGATTTTGGCCAATATTTTAGCGATATTTTGACCTAAATACCGGTTTTTTAGAGTTCTTTTTTTTGGGCTTTTTTTTAATTACACTTTGGGCTTGGGCTTCTTTTTTAGTCAGTAAACTTAGGTTACGACTTGTGATCAGTCTTCTTCTCCTCTCAAATTCACAAATCATGATTTCTCCTCTTCTACTCCTCTCTCAACTTCACGAACCATCTGCTACACTTCACGATTTCTCCTCTTCTACTACTGCTTCCACAGTTCCACTCTCCCGTCTACACTACACGAACGATCTGCTACACTTCACAAACCATCTGCTACAGTGCTGTTGCTGCTTCAGCTTCACACGTCAACTGAGTTGCTTGCGATTAGCTCGTTTTGTTCATGAACACTTTTCCTATTTTGTTTTGTGAAACCTTATTTAAGTGATGTTTTGATGTTGAACTATGTTTTTAATTAATTAATGCATATCATATGTTTATGGATGCATATATATATATAATATAATTCTAAGAAATATTATATGAACCGATATTTTTGGACTGATATATCACCGATATATCCGAGATATCGATTATCGGACCTTGACCGATATCGCACCGATATCCGATATCAACAGCATTGATCACAAGTCATACATAATTAGTGCTAAGTGTATGATAATTCCTGAGAGTTCTCAAAATACAAAAGGCAATTACTGATAACCTGTTTCTTTAAATAGGGCTGCAAAGTCACCACAAACTGGGAAGGATTAGAGGCTGGAGCACAAAGTGCAGGATCCACTAGACAGAAAGCATGCAAGAGCAACACATAATGCAGTGCACCCACATCCACTTCATTTATATTCATTTCCTCCACCTACAGTTCACAGGTTAAAAGTTGCAAGAGAAGAGATAGAAATTTTGACTGGAAGAGATAGTAAAAAATGTGAACATGCAACACACAAAAGCATACCTGTAGTATCTTTTCCAACAAGCACTTGCACATAAGCTCGCATCGCTTGCGTACTGATGCAAGCATCACAGGACTTATTCCAACAGCCTTAGCTGATTGTGGCAAAAAATCGAGGGCTAAATTCCGTTTAATAACGATGACAAGCACTTGATAAGTAGGCATCTTCCTTAGCATTTCGACCATTTGCTCAGTCTTTTTTGCTATTTCCAGCGTTACAGAACTACCATCTGTAAAAACTTGGTTTTGTGAACCCGAAGGTTCCTCAAACCAAAACTCATAGAATGTCTTGCACACAAGATCCTGTAACCAAGAGAGAATAATTATGTTTGTCAACAAAACAATGATAATTTTAGAAGAAAAAGAAGTAAAAACTGACACAAAAGAAAGCAGATGGGCCTATTCGTGAGGCTCGTGAGAGGAGAATGGTCACAAATGTCACCTAGAACTCAATAAATGAAGGCAGATGCATAGGTGAATCCAATGACATATTCACAAGGCAAAACAAACTGCTCTAGTTAAGAGGAGATATGGATAAATCGGTGATGAATGCATCTTAACCCACCACTTACATCGGTTTATTCTAAGATGACAGTGAACGTAGAAAACCAATGTTATATAAAAAGTAGTATACATCCTTTCTTGCCAATACTACCTGAATGCTGGATTCTTCATCGCTAATACGAGAAATAATTTCAATGCAAGCACTGTTGAACTCTAGAAAATTAGCATTAGAAGTACACATATCCCTTATGATCCTGATGGCTCGTTTCCGAACACTCACTCCAGTATCTTTCACTCTCTCAGCTACCTTCCCATAGTACTGATAAGAAAACAAGCAAATGAAAGGATGTAAACTTAATAGCAAAAGATCGAACACAATGTATAAGGATGAGTTTCAATGCCCATTACCCTCAGAGCAACATCAGGATGTGAAGCAATATATCGACCAACAAGTTCCAGTGCTGCTTCTCGTACAGATATAGCAGAGTCACAAAACCTTCCTTCAACAGCTGTCTGAACTAATTTATCACCCAAAACCTCTGGATCAGCCTCTACAATAATACTAACCTGACCTCAGAACAAAATGAACAGATAAAACAGTGAGGTAAGTAACTCAAACCAAACGCGGAACTTTCTTACATCAAATATGTGGCAATAGAATTTTATAATAAGACTTCACTTACTGCACGCAATGCTTTAGCACGAATCACAGGAGAATTCTCCCTTAGACTTCTCTGCAATCAACAAAGTTAATTAAATAGAGCATAAATAGTCATATACATAATGCAAGCAACAGAAGATAGCTAGCATACCAGAAGCATGTCAAAAATTTTGTCAAATCCTCTGGAGAAAGAGCTGTTCTGTCCCAGTGCCAATGTTATCTTCTTGACGGAATTTCTTGTCAATAACGATGAAACCATCCCAGAACCACGCACAATTGCCTTAGATTTTAGCCGAGCAAGGTAATGGAGAAACTTCTCCTGACTACTGGGATCGTCTTTGTACCACAAACAAATATAGAACCTGCAAAGATATTGTCATGATTGATCAAAAAACTATTTCCCTCATGAGACTAGTGATCCTTAGAGCATCTCCAACAGATTCTCCGAACTTTCTCTAAAATGGAGATCCAAAAGTCAAGATCTTCAAAAAGAATTACATCTGTCTCCAACAAATTCCCCATTTTGGAGATAAATCATTGATTATATTATTAATTATATATATTTAATAAAATATTATTTCTCTCACCTAAACATTTCATTTCAAAGTTTCTCATTGGTGGGATATAATAAAAATCATTTCTCTCTCTTGGTAATCATTTTTGGGGATATCTCCAATTTGGAGAAAATTACACTCTCTCTCATATTTTCTCCATTTTGGAGAAAGTTTTGGAGAAGCTGTTGGAGCAAAAAATTGCCTAAAATCTCCATTTTCTCCATTTTGGAGAAGCTGTTGGAGATGCTCTTAAGATGATTAGTAAATGGTGAATGGAGCAAGGATTACAGACCATCTAGTAAATATATGCACATCTTCAGCAGATCCAGAATCCTGGAGGTAATTCAATAGCATCTGTTGAACAATCTCCGTTTTTGTTATATCAGTAGTGTCCAAAGATTTCGACTTCTTACGAGTGTGATTACCTTCACCCCTACCCTGGGACTTGCAGTAAGATTGTAAAAAAATAAGTTGTTTTCTGCAAAGGCATAGCTGACACAACCAGCTGCTACCAGAAACTTCATGTTCTCTTATTCCCATACATTCTACATGAAATAATCTTTGGCAACCTTCACAGAGGACCAATGGCTTTACGATCCTTGCATCCAAACAAACAGAGCATGCATCATTTGGAGGGGAATGTTCAACATCATCCCCTCCTAGTAACTCCTGTACAATCCAAAAATTTTCGTTTTTACAGAGGACAGCTTCACGTTTTAACCTTGCAGCAATTGTACCAAGAACATCAATGGCAATGGACCGAGCAGCAATATCTTTTGATTTAAGCCCAGCATTGTGCAGCAGTAAGACAGAAAGAACCTGCAAGCAATTTTCTTTAACAACAAAACGCAGACACTTACGGCTGTGTTCTTGAAACTCTTTTTACGAAGGAAAGGAAGGGGAGGAAAGTAAAAAAAACTCGTGTTCTCGAAACATTTTTAAGAGAGAAAGGAAAGAAAACGGAAGGAAAATAATGATAAGTTTCCACTCAAAACTTTCCTCCCTAATGTGGGAGGAAAGTGAAGAAAAGGAAAGGAAATAAAGTAAAACCATTTAAAAAAATTACTAAAATTATTGAAATTACAAAACTACCCGACCTTTCATTATAAAGGATATATTTTTAAAGGGTATAATTGTAAAAGTTACATCTTTCCTTTCCTTTCTCTCCTGTTCGAGAACATGAAAAATTAATTTCTTTCCTTTCCTTTCTTTTCCTTCATTTTCTTTCCACTTCGAGAACACAAATGAAAAAACTATTTTCCTTTCCTTTCTTTTCTCTCCCTTTCTTTTCTTTTCTTTTCTCTCCAGATTAAAGAACACGGCGTTAAGAGACTGCTAATTGCATGGATATTACCTCCAGAATATGAGCTGAAGCAGGATATTCTGGCAAATTCAATGTTGCCAGCAGATCGATAACAAGATTTTCCAACATGGTCTTGAACTCAGATGCATCCTGATTTTGAGTCTTTGTATTTGCAAATCGCTGAAGCACTCGGCTCCAGAAAAGACAGCATGCGTCAGTTACTGCCTCTTGGGATTTATGAGGATAACTAGCATCGATTCCAATCTCGAATAATGGATTACTATCAGGTGCTTCCCTCAAAGAATCAGGAAGGTTCGCACTACAATGAACCAGCTGAATCAACAAAGCAGTTATCATTTGAATCTGCCTTTGCTCTTCATCGGCAAGGTGATAAGTTCTAGGAATTCGCTTTGAGAGTGGTAATTTCAACAGCAGATGAAGTAATTCATCCATCACATAAACTCGATGTTGAGTATATGAATAAAATATCTGCCCAATGATAACTAAAATTAAAACCAACAAGAAAATCAAAGCTTTTTATAAAAAGAAACAGAGGTCAAATGTCCATACCCCGCCTATTAGACTGATCGCCTTCAATTGTAAAAGTTGAATGTTATCCACCAATAAGGTTGAAAAGCATGTCTTCGCTAGCTGCAAAATGCAACTATCTGACAGGCGTTCTATCATCAGCAAATCCTTCAGAAAACCAATTATGGTGCACAGTTTCTGAAGTATGTTATGTGCTGCAGCAGAAGCCCTGACCAAGAAAACCTTAAATTATCAGCAAAAAGTTTATTGTGTTTTTTGACAACTATGTTCTGCTGACTTGGGGGCTGTTTGGCAGTTGCTGAATGGTTTAGTGCAGAATGATTAAGAGGTCAGAATGGTTAAGAGGCTTTTGTGATATAGTGCAAAATGAAATATGGTTGTTTGGTATTTGTTTAGAATGAAATCAGGGTGCTGAATGGTTAAGGGTGACCCAAGATGCTAAATCATTAAAAGGGTTTTAGAACCATTAAGAGGCAGACTTTTTTTTGCCAAACAAGATTCACCTCTGAATGATTTAGAGATTGCCTCTTAATGGAACTATTAAGAAGTAAACAAACAGCCCCTTATATTTACGTACTTGTTTGCTCCTGTTCTTTTTACTTTTACACTCCTAGCAGTACGCCTTTTCTTGCTAGCAGATCCAAAATCCTCATCATAATCATCTTCGTCTTCGTCTGTCAAATGAAACAAGGGAGATAGAGGGGGAAAAATGTTATATAAGTAAACGAATTGCCACCTCTGCAAATAGTTATTCTAGTAGAATTGCATTTGCTTAGGTGGCGTTTGGTTCACATAATGGGAGCTACTGGAATTGGAATCTGTCGAAAGAATTGGAATCTGAAGGAATTGGAATCCGAAAGAACTGGAACTGAATTTAATCATGATTTGACCATGTCTTCGGTTGGCAGGAATTGGAATGGAATCTGTCAAAAGAATTTGAATTTGTCTGTTTGGTTCATTGAATATTATTGGTGGTGGGATGGAGGCAGTGGTGGTGTCAATCGTGGTGGTGATAGCGACGGCGGTGGTGGTGGTGGCGGCAACGACAACGTGGACGTGTGGTGATGGCGGTGATGACGGGTGGTGGCGACGGTGACGACAGGTGGTGTTGGTGGTGGCGACGGCGACGACGACGACATGTAGTGATAGCGATGACGGGTGGTGGTGGCGGTGACCACAGGTGGTTGGTGGCGGCAGTGACGACAGGTGGTGGTGGTAGTAGTACTGACTACGACGGGTGGTGGCGGCGATGACTGTGGTGGCGGTGGCGACGGCGATGGTGCTTACGGCGGTGGTGGCGGCAGCAGCAGTAACAGGTGGTGGTGGTGGCGGCAGCAGCAGTAACAGGTGGTGGTGGTGGTGGCAGTGATAACGGTGGTGGCGGGCACGACGGTGGTGACGTCCATCGTGGTGGAATATAATGGAATGGAGTAATATAAAAAGTATTATAAACTTTTTCTTAAAAGATAGTAGAAAGGAATTGAAATTCCTTGCTATAACCTGGAATTCTAATTCCTTGCTAAAAATCAAAAGATTAACCAAAGGCAGGAATGGAATTTGGTCAATGGAATTGACCATTCCAATTCCTTCAAATTCCGCCGGATTCCAACCAACCAAACGCCACCTTAGGCTCCTGCTTCCCAAAATGAATCAGCAAACAAGATAAATAACACATACACTAGTTCCTAGAGGCTGTAACATGGTTAAACATCAAATACTTTCTAAACTCCCACCAGAACTACGGAACCTTTTGCAGATATGAGAAACTACCTAGCAAATTGCCATTATCATTTGGTTTGTTGGTGGAACGATAAGTTGGATCACAAGCTGACATGACATCTGCTATTTGTCGCCTAGAGAACTCCACGATTCTTTCAATGATCTAATATACAAATCAAGAGAAACACAAGATTGAACATGGTTATGGCTGTGCCATCATTTAAAGGTAAAGAGATACTTATCCCCAAGGGGGATAAGTTCTGTTAATGGATTTATTGATGTATAGTTTGACCAGGTTACATACCTCTTCCTTGTAGATTTGCTTTGGCATGCCATTATAAGCCATAATCGTAATAGCTGCATGGATGGACTCAAGTGCTACCGCAATTGCAGACACTACATCCGAATAAGACTGGACAAGATAATAATTTACCAGAATGGAAATCATTACAAGCAGATTATCATAAATAGAAAGAAAGAAAAAACAAATAATGCACTCAGACAAGTTCATCATGCATGGCACATAACTTCATGTGCCGAGGAGGTGTGAAACAGCACAACAATTCACACCTACAATTGAATTAATAGACTGATGTAAAAAATTAGAGAACCAATAAACCATTCTGGCATTGTCTTCTTCAAACAAACTACCATCTTAAACTACCAGGACCATTTATAGCCTCCACGTAGAAGTTAAAACCCCTAGCAAAGGGTCTACGTTAACGTTCACAGCATATTTTGTTACAGTGGTCAGAACTTCGTAAGCAGATTCCATTTGTTCATTTCAACTTTCTAGTCAATAGGCATGAATAATAAATCTTGTTTTTAATTAAAAAAAGGTAGGGCAACTTTATAAAAAGGAGCAGAAATAAATAAATGTGGGTTCAGATCCTTCGGAGCATGCTTCATAACTAAAGACAATCTACTGATGAGCATACCCAATTTCAAAGAGATATTTACCATCAAACTTTTGACTAAGATAGAGCTAACAAGATAACATCCAGGCATGGGAATTCCGATCTTAAATATGCATGTTCTTGTCTGTATAAACAATCAGATGACCGTAAAATGAATATAAAAAAACTTAAAAGCACACATAATTGAAGGAAAACAGAATCACTTAAAATCAATGAAAACTAGACTAGACTGTACTTAAAATCAATAAAAAGAGCAAGATTATAGCATTAAGATTGCAAAACTTACATTTTCAGATTGATTGATAGATAGGCCTTCTGCGCTGTGAATCTGATGATCAAGAATTTTTAACATTCTCTCAAGAACGGCAACAGGAACCAAATGTAGGATTTTGCTAGCTCGGACCGACATAACTTCTTTCACAAGAGTTCTTATGTCGCCTATAGGCAAAAGTAACCATTCTGCCTCACCTTCTTCACGATCATCCATTGGAATTTCTGCTTTCCCACACAAATCCTCAAGTACTTCACAAAATCTTTCTAAGGCCGCATCTGAACAATTGATGCATAAATCTTAAATATCCAGTTAAGAAGTAACAAACTATTAGAAAGCAGAAAGAAAGAAACTAAGGAACGTTGGCGCTCAGTACCATCTGGTTCAGTTGATAAGAGTGTGTCATCACTCGGTTTCTTCTTGCCCTTTGGTTTTCTAGATGAAGATGTAACAACATCCTGCAAATTCATCTCCATAATTAGGAGCATAACAAGTGAATATATAAAAAATTAAATCAACAAATGTGTACTGCCAACTACATGCTCATGCTGAAGCTGAGTTTCCCCTTTGTCCTTCAAGGCTTCACTATTGGTGGATAAATTTTGCACGAACAGCTTCCTTTCAGATACCTTGTTATTAGGTACCATATTATTATACATTTGCTCCTTCACAGCACCTGAGAAACTTACAAAATTCAATAAATGAAGCAAAGCAAGGCAAGTTTAGGATAAAAGCATAATTAATGCTTCTACATACCAAGTGATCATCTTGCAGATAGACAATTAAAAACAATATTCATGTCAAGCCAACATACCCTAACAATTTTCAGATCAACGGTGAGATATAGGATTTAACTTTCTATAGGGAGGCCAATCAAAGGCTATAATTGCCTCCACTGAATTCCACCCTGAATCCAAACTTATTCTATTGAAGAATGTCAGTACTAAACATGACTTGTGCAACATATGAAACCAAAAATAGAGAAGTACATGTATATGCATATATACATGGATACCAAAAAAATTACCATCTACATTCTAACATGTCTGAATTTAACCATAGATTATCCCACTGCTCCCAAGTATAATCATCTAAACTTACTTTGAGTTTGGTTCTCTTAGAAACATCACAAACAACACAGCTTTTGACAGAAAAATAATGACAATAATCATGCCAATAATTGGATAAGCTGATTTACCAAAGTCATATGGGCCAAAGAAACATTTACAATTAGGTTCAAGTCTTACGATTAAATAAAGCATAGCTTTTACAAGATAAAATGATCTCCAGGGCTGCTTTTGTTCTACTACTTTGCTTCTACACTTTGTGGTTCTTATCTTCAATTACCTTCGCATCATGGGAACCGGAGCCAATAATGATAATGGAGAACATACAAAAATGGCCAAGAATATTGTAGCCCTTTAAATTCTTTTCCATAAATATCATAGTTCCATATCGGAATTCCACCATGTGGGTGTCTTCACCGAAACAGTATCCTTTGAGGTAGAGGACAGGTTTGCATACACCCCCGACCCTACTTTTAAATGGGATAGACTTGGTTCTTTTGGTTTGGTTCATATATGTACCCCATACGCATGGCTATTTCTCTGAACAATTCCATGTATCAAAATAGTGGAAGAAGACATATAAAGCTTAAACAGCCTCTGGCTGGAATAAAAGTATACAACCCCAAGTTTTTACCCGTTCCAAAACACAAGTTTTTGAGAGTGTCAGTCATAATCATATTAGGTGAACTCTATTCAACAAAACTGCAGCTCATTACAGCCATCCAGATTGATCAAGATGCCCCCCACAAGTCTTGTATGGTAATTCTGCTACTATCTTCCATGTTACTTTGATCTCTCAAATCTCTAGCATATCTTCGTACTACAATATTCTTTTTCCTAATTGGCACATTTATCAGTCAAAATTGATGGTCTGTGAACCATCTTAAAATCATATTATATTAATTATTGGCCAACTTTCTCTAGGTTTCTTGTTTATCTATCTTACCTCTCATCTAAGTTGCACTCTTTTTCTGAATATTATGTTTGTTGTTTTCCCAACATCAAGTACCAAATCTACTGGTCTAGTGTGTAAACTCAGAAAAGCCTAAGTGAGAGGGAAAGGATTAATATTAAGTAGAGGTGTTCAATAAATTTTTACCTTCTATGGAAATTGGAAACATGGCATCCAAAAGTAATTCCAAGTAATAGTTACCACTTATCAACAACGTTCTCAAAGAATCCAAAGTTCAAAGTGCCTTCATGATCCAGGAATCAGGATATGACCTTTAGATACAGGTATGCATGATATAAAAGCAAAATAACTGAAGTTACAAGGCTAAAGTACCACCATGGTCCCCCCCCCAAAAAAAAGCCTTAACTTTCCTTTTTATAATGTGTAAAAACAAAAGGGACTTCTGATTATGTTATACTAATCAAAGCAAATTAGTTTTTTTCTCTATAAATGAATAGAGATATGGATCATGAAACTAAAGAGCATACAAGCCTAGAAGCAAGGCTTGATTTAAGCAGAGATCAACCTAAAGTCCTAAACCCTAAATCCCTTACCTTCTGGGAACCACCAAGATCTACTGCCTTTACCTGTCACTAAGCATTTTTCATCTATCACAACCCATCACCATTGCTGATAAAGGAAGGTCCATACAGTACTTTCTTGGTTCCAAATTTAAAGATGTTCTTTTGACTTTTGTGACTAATCATATTCAGGATCCAATATCAATATATATTTATTTAAACTCGCCATTGGAGACATGTAAGTGCCTATTCTAAAAAAACAGAAAACGTCAAAATACTCGGAAAGATAGGTGATACTTCAAAGGGCAGTCAATTTTATTTAATCAACACAAGAAGTAAATGCAAAAAGTATCTTTGGATGGAGAAGAACCATGCCCCTTAGATAGACAACCTTTGATAGTTTGAAACCTCATTGAAATTAGGCTCAGTGTTTATACGCCTAATTATAGAGAGAAATAATAATAATTTATAGGGCTAGTGACCAGCGAAAGAACTTCTATGAAGGGAAAAAGTATTAATCACAGTTAACATCTGAACTGATTGACTTTAAGAAGGATGATATCATTAAATATGAAGGAATCGTCTTGTTCAATAGAACAATTCAACACAATTTCTTCTCCATTTATCTAAATTTCAAACTTGATGCAGTTAACATACTGTAACTTAAACCATAAGTTTATAACATATATATCTACAACGCATATAATAATTTGAGAAGTTCTTCAGATTTCAGAAAGATCCATATACACACATTAGAAGAAAGCGTGTCTGGAACCCATTTACAGCTTTCACGCACACACACAAATGTTACAAAATAAGCCAAGTCATGGTGAAGAATTCAAACCCACTGTGGCAGATACTGATTTTTGTCACTATTCTCCAAAAAATGCATGTTAGTTTCAACTTGCGATGAAAGATGGCAACATTCACTTCAGTCACGTAATTACATATGTGTGAAAAGAAATATGTGAGCTTCTCCAACGAACAAACAAATTAACAAAAAATGATAAAAGTAACAGAAAGCAAAAACTTAAATAATAAAGAAAACACACAAAGAACCTATTTGAAATACTTTAATAAGAACTATAAGGTTTGCATGCCACTTCCCAACATCTTATCCTTCCATCACGTGTTTTATTTTTACCTGTCAAATGCATCATGTTGTTTGTGGCAATAAGGCATTTGTAAAATTAAGAAATATGCAATAAATGTCAAAAGGTTGTCCAGCAAATAGGTTTATAAAATCATCCTGCCAATGCAAGAAGAGAGTTGTTGATTCCAATTTGTTATCTTCCAAATTACAAAACTTGTGTTTAATATATGTCCAGTCCAATCTATCAGTATTTACTATTTAGGTTTTCAAATAATATTAGAGTTAAATTAACACCTAAGCGAGAAAACCAGTGGTGATAATTTCTATACTTGTATAAGACAGTGACAGCGCCAAATTTTTAAGACAAACTGAGAAGTCTCGCTTTCCATGGTGACCATTTAAGGACATAATAGAACGCAAAATGGAAGGCATATGGTCTATAGTTAGTAAATGACCCAAAAGTAAATCTTCCTTTAAACCAACTGTTTAAGCATGCTTCAAAAATAACCTAAATAACTAACTTTTATTTAACAGATAATTTAACTAACATGAATGATAGACTGAGTAAAAAGTTCATCAAACCTCATTTAATGGTGTATATATACATTAATATATATAGACTTCCCCCAACAACATTCCCAATTACTTCATCATAAACCGGCTGCTAGTGCACGTGCTCATAACATAAGACAGATGCTGAAACTTTTTTCTAGGTACATCATCAGTTCTAGAGGAATAAACAAAGTTGAAGTTACTGAACTGAATTAGTTATCTCAGTGTGATTTAAAATGCATTGTTCGTGATCATATACTGTGTTTTAATTAAAACTGCGTACATGAATGAATTTTCATCTTATTCTAGTTGCCTCCATTTTCGCTTTCAAGAAAGCCTTGAACATTAGAAGATTTACTTTAACAATATAAATGGAGAGCGGAAAGATGACAGTTTCTTATCAGCAGTATCACAATCATTGTTTGCTTCCATTTTCAGTTCATGTATACAATGCCTACCACTAGAACTACTGAACTACATGGTTAGCTTACAAAGGGTATAGATGACATCTAGGAGCTAAAATTTCATGCTACTTTGGTCTGATTCTTGATTGCCGAAAAAGAAATCCTTCGTGCATCCTAATACTCCTTTCTAGTTGGAAAATTCATTTTCCTCAAAATGAAGATACTAAACATCTTGGGATAAACAAGTCTGCTAAAAGAAACATCAGAATCAGCTTAACGGGCTTTGTTTACCTGGAGCAATGTGCACAAATGCTTCAGAATTGCATCTAAGAACCTCGTCGTAAAGGTCTAGATGTTCTACATGACCATAAGGTGATTGGGCTGCCTCCGTTCTAAGATTCCTGCGAGTAGAATTTGATATTTCAGAAAACGACACTACATAAAGTGACAAAAGGTTCATATTTCGATGAAGAATAGATTAAGATAAATTGTAAAATAGGGCCAGCATATTATATTTTGCACATCTTTCTGCAAATTTCCAATATGCTGTTATACAGCAGCAAATTATTATAAGCTGTTTGAAGAGAGATAGAATGTATTTTTGTTACAATGGTCAACAAATTACCACTTATGTCAAATTTGAATGACCATCCATCTCTTTTGTTGCAAGTCTAGTAAGTTTCACACCATCAATTAGAGCATGTTGATTATTATGCACTTATGCTGCAGCTAACATAGAAATGCTGTAAAACCAACACCTTCGCATAACAAACCTTACCAAAAATCTCCAGTTTACTTTCAAATATTAGATTCACATAGCATGCCAAACCATATAAAATTCTGTAAAAGAATGCAACTTTTTGCAGTATTAGTTTTTTTAGTTTTCTTAATACGAAACTCAGATTCTCCCAAAAATTCTCTTACGACCAGCACTACATAATCCATACGAATAGAGTTTAGAAGGAAGTCAATGGAGGGGATGATTGCAGTGGTGCCACTAACTGAGCCACGCAATGGTGTAGCTTAAACCAGCCTTCCATTCTAGACCAGGTTGTTATCAAGAAAACCACAGATTTAACAAATTGATCCAAGGTGGAATCACCGTCTTTGCAAACTCAATTGACTGGTCTTAAATAAGAATAGAGACTTCACCACATGCCATATTCATTGGTAAAAATGGGAGATAACTTCTTACTAATAGTATCATTATCCTATGCATATCAGTAAGAGTTACAAATAAGATCTGATCTTCAGGTAGACCAAAACAATATCAATAAAATTTAATATATTCTTTGTTGTTTTATGATTTGATCTCTTTTCTTCGTATAAATAGTTACCTAGTGTGCAAGTTTTATACTAATCTAAGGCCGACAACCATCCTTGAACATGCTTTTAGATTCTTAGTCCAGCATAAATGCACCATGAACTTTTCCTGAAACCAGTTCCTTCGCAAATATAGCTCTAAATACTGGTCTAGACTTGACTCCTAGTTCAAATATAAGAATTCTCTTACATTCCGAAATTCAGAAAACACTATGATTTGGAGCTTTTTTGTTTAAGATGAGCAGCATATTCAGGTTAAAATGCAAATTAAAATCCCTATCTTACGTCACTCTGCATAGTCAGCTTCACTTTCAATTCAGAGTACACATACGCGGTAAGTAAAATTCTACATGCAAAATGTGAGCAACGGCTTAACAATAACAGCAATTCGAGACATTAAAAAGCACAATTCAAATAGTTCCGAAACTCACAAGTAAGACACATCCGTAGCCTGGAGCAGTTTAGATATCTTGCTAGCCTGATCGGTAATGTCGCTACGGTTAGACTGCCTAGCCGAACCAGTTGGTTCGTCAATCAATCGCAAGTCCTGGTCAAGAGCGCCGCAGAACACCGGCAGCGACGGCAACGGCAAGCACGGAGCTACTTCAGAATGAACAGTATTGGAGAGGCTGATACCTCTAGGTATCCCTCCTCCTCCTCCACCTCCAGCACAAGAATTCGTCATCGAAATCAATCTCTCCGTGCAGAGAAATGTGGTGATACTCTCATCAAGGGGTTAATCGCCTGGAATTAGGGTTTTTTTTGGTGGAATTTGGGAAGACTGGAGTTCTTCTGCTGAAATTGAGCCCTGGGGGGAAGAATTGTTGAATTGGGGCTAAAGAGGTGACGGTGGGCAGGGAGAGCATACGGTAGGAAAATATGTACCTTCGAGCCTTCACGGTTTCACGACTTCGTATATGTCTTTTAAATAAACAAATAAATAAAAACTATTTTTTTATTTCCAATTTTTTTATGAACGTTGTGTTCTCGAGTTTGTTTTATAAAGGAAAGGAACGGAAAGGGGAGGAAAGTAGAAGGAAAATAAAAAATGCTGTGTTCTCAAGTTTTTTTAAAGAGGGAAAGGAAGGGAAGGAGAAGGAAAATATTGCTGATTTTCCTCTCAAAACATTCTGCCTAAATGTGGGAGGAAACGGAAGGAAAAGAAAGAAAAAATGAAATAAAAAAAATTAAAAATATTTATAAAATTACACATATACACATTAATTACATTTCATTATGAAATAAATTATGGTATATTGATAAAAGTAACATATTTCCTTTCTCTCCTACTCAAGAACATAAAAATTTAGTTTTTTTCCCTCTCCTTCCTTTCTTTTCCTTCAATCTCAAGAACACAAATACAAATATTTATTTTCTCCTCTTTTCTTTTTTTCCTTTCTTTTCTTTCTCTTCCCTTTCTCTTCTTTTCTTTCCTTCTAAAACTCGAGAACGCAGCGTTAAGGTTAAATAATATATTGAGTAAATTACATAATTTGTCTTTGTGGTTATATCAGAATTTTGGATTGGGTCGTCCAAACAAACTAATTACAGATATCATCATCATGGTTTCGATTTTATTGCAAATTGAGTCCCTCGTTCTAACTCTCTTATTTTACATCTGTTAGACCCCCTAACTATGAATGGCATTTTTGTCATTTCAAAAAATGCTCTGCTTTAATATTTTAATGATTTTCCTCTCTTTTAATATTATCATTTATCTAATTCCATTCGCAGACTTACGAACTTCGTCTCTCCCCTCAACGAGCCCCTCTATTTTTTTCATCTTCTTATTTGACAAAGCCCACGATGTTTAATTGTGAGTGTGGTTCACCGACAACGACCCCTTCCATGGCGCCGTCGTAGCCTTTTTTCCGAAGAACTTCCGGCACGGCGTATACCGACATGTCATGTCAAGTATGAAGCCATCCGTCGTTCCTCAACTTCTTCGGCAATGCACACAATCCAAAATAGGACTTTGAGAACTTCGTTCTCATCCAGGAGGAGATTCTCCGGCTTCAGATCATTGTGGGAGACGTCACGACTATGGAAGTAATCAACGGCGTTGATCATTTCTGAAAATATTTTCTTGCTAATTTTTTCGTCAATCGTTCGCATAATAAACAAAGACAAATTCCATCGCATAATAAACTTTCACAAACATTCCTTGGCCCAACAACCTCCCCATCTCGAATTTTTCGAAGATTACTTGCTGGTCTCTGGTGCCGGTGCGGGAATCCACCAAAGGATCGTCCATCTTCGTTTTTGAAAAATGGGGTTTGAGAGGGTAATTGAGGCTTGTCGAGGGGTTGTTAGGTGGTGATTGGAGGTATGTAGTTTTGTCGTGAACTCATTTGGAGGTTCAATGTATGACAACCTTGTTGGGTTCATTGGTAGTCGATCGAGTAATAGATGAGGTGTTTCTTAAAACTGGAGGTTAAACGAAAAAAGCATGGAGATGCAGGTTCGATGTGGATTTGAGCGCGTTTCTGTTTGAAAGACAAAGAAAGCACATAGATGGCATGGGAACAAGCTGCTTAAATGAATTTTCACCTTTGTGTCTCTGTCATATACCGAGAGCCGCTTAAGACGATGAATATGATGAAAGGGGTGAGGGGGGGGGGGGGGGGACGAGGACATAGATCCCACGACTGTATCTTACGTCTTTATATCTAAGTTGTTGCTTTATTGTTGTACATGGAACTACCGGATGGGTTACTCCTATAAACATGAGTAGATATATAATATTTTTTATGGTTATAAAGAAAAAGGTAATTTGACAATATTGTCCCTGACTTAATGATGTAATAGTTAGGTGTTGTTCGGTTCGTTTTCTGTTAAGACCTAAATGGATATAGCTGTTTGAGTGGATATGGTTGTTTGAATGTTAACAGATATGTTGGTGTTCGGTTGTTGTGCTGAAAAACGGTCCGAATGTCATAAATGACCATTTTACCCCCAATCTTTATTTTTGCTTATATAAATAAACTGTTTGATAAAAATATTGAATAAATGACTTATAATTATTTAAAAAATACCAGTTTAAACATTTTTAAATAAAAAAACTTGATTTAACATAATAATATGAATTCTGTTGTAAATGGAATTAGCCTACTATAGAGAGAAAACAAGAAAGCTCTTATATTGAAATGAGAAGTGTGCGTACAATGGTGAGGCTTCAACCCCTTTATATAGTGGAATGGTTGAGCCAAGACATAATGGAAAAATGGGAGTTACATGGCCATTAACTCATACATAAAGTCCATCATAATGGTGTTAAATGAGACACTCAATACCCATAAACTATGAGTTACAACACTCCCCCTTTGGGTGTCCTAATTTACACCAACTCACATCTATACTTCTATGGCTTGTATCTTCTGATAATCTGTTGGTCCCGAAGGCCTATACAAGTTTGTAGAAGGGAGGGGGGGTTGAATACAAACACACAGATTTTACTTTTCTAAATTGTTTATTGATAAATCATTAACAATTTACAGCTTGTTGCGGAAACAAGATTAAGGATAAACCTAAATCTAAACAAGTTGGAACACTAAGATTTCTTGCACTAAGAAAGATAAGGAGATTACTAATAAAATCCTATCTTGAGAGAGATTTGAACTTGTCCAGAGTTAGCAAGTTACTTCAAAAGAAGTGAGTTCATCTCTTTATATACTGCATGCATTTAATGCAAGTCAGTATACACTTTACACGTGTCATCAGCTGGTTGGTTGCATGTCATTGACCTTGGTTGACAACCTTAGTAGCCGTAAGGATGAACAGTGTAGTATCAGAGTGGTTGTACGATTTCAGATATTCGGAGGTTCTTTTCTGACATTTCGTACGGTGGCGTGCAAGGGTGGTTAAGACAAAAGTACTTTGTACGGAGGACTTCATGATCAGCTTTCGTTGATTCAGCGATTATCATTTACTATTCAGCAGATGATAAAGTTCAGCGATAGCTGAAGTCTTGTACTTGATACTTCACGTTGAGTGGACAAATCTGAGTCTTCACTGATCCGCATCAGTTCATTAGGAGACTTGTCGCTGGTTCTTGAGCTTGATCTTCGACTTCAGCGTAGAACCTTTGTTGACGTGAAACTTGTCTTCAGGGATCATAAGTAAACAACTAACTTATCAGCGATCACCATAATGACTGAACAGACTCAGAGCATTTATGGTGAACAGTGTTCGCTGAATGTTTAATCTAAAAAGCGAGAGTTCCTATCAGCGGTACTGGAAGATCTTAGTACTTATCAGCGATAGTGAAACTCTGATACATATTGTTTACTTACAATTTTCACTAAGTATAAGAGAGGGTCATTATCAAATCACCGAGGGTTTGGATCAACAATCTCCCCCTATTTGATTATGACATAGCAACAAAGAAAATTGCTATTTAATGAAAACATAAGGATAAAAATAACTCATAAAATATTTGTCCCTTTTACTGTTTTCTGGGATCTTTTCAGTACTGATGGAGTAAAGTACATTCGCTGAAATCTTTCTTTAAATCTTTGAATCAGGTTACAATGAAGAACAGAAAGATTACAAGTACAAGCGAAATAAATTACAAGTACAGAAGGATAACTGATACAATAGAGAAAAAGGAGATTATATCAGTTTTCAAAAGGTTCTTCCTTAATGAGAAGTTCATCAAGGGTCGTCTTTTCAGTGGGGATCATCCAGTCAGGAACCGTTACACCTCGTTTTCTTTTGTTCAGTGCTTCTTGAAAGATCAAGGGTTTTAGGTGTCGTGCCTGAATGTCCTTTCTGAAGTCACACCAGTAGATGAGATCTCTGAGCTGTTCGATTGGAGTGATTGGAAGCTCAGCGATCCGTTGAAAGCATTTACGTCCGTCGTAGTCAAGAAAGAATATTCCATAAGGATTACTGATGACTTTACCAGGGACGAAAAGTTCACATGGTGGCAAAGAGATGTCAAGGGCAGATAGATCAGGATCAGGACCAAGCACTTCAGCGCGAGAGAAACCAATTCCAGTTTCATTTCGTATGACAGGTCCTGAATTTGAATCTTGACGTTTCTTCTTTGGAGAGCCCCTTTTTCTTTTCAGCTTTCGATCAGGAACAGGAGGAATATCCACACAAGAAGATATCAAGTCGATCTGTCTGTTTATCAGCTTTTCGAAATGATCCTTGTACTTAGATTGTGACGATTGGATAGCTAACCTCATCTCCAGCCATTCAGAGAGACCATACCTTTTTACAGTGTCAGCGCGAAAGGTTTCAGATTTGCCATCTTCTCTGAACAGTTTGATGTCAACAATAGGTACTCCGATAGAGGTTCTTCCAGAGATGAATACCTTGTTGATCTTCGCTGGACGATATCTGAAGTGAATTTTCTCTTTACACCAGATCAGGGTGGTCTGAGAAACTTCAGTTTTCTTTTCCACGATCTTCTGGGCTTCTTCCCACAGCTTTCGTTGGATTTGAATGGGAACACGCTTCAGCTTGGGGTCTTTGACAGATTCTTGAGTGAGCTTGATGGCGTATTCTCTGTCTTTCTCTTCAGCTTCCTTCCTTTCAGCAATGAGGCGTTCAGCTCTGAGGTGTTCCTGGTATTCAGCTTTTGAAATTCTGAACTTAGGAGGAACTGAAGGCAGTTGATCACGCCTTAGAATGATTCGCTGATCCTCGAATCGCTTTATCATTTCTTCTCTTCTCTTTTGATCCTCTTCACTCAGCTTTTGAGGAGCTGAGGAAGGTCTGTTTCTGTGCGAGAGAGGTTGTTCTTCTGGTTCATCAGTTTCAGAGTTTAAATCCAAGACTGGGATTATTTCTTCAGCGGCAGCTGGAATTATTGGTGAATTCGCAATTGTGTAGCCTTCAGCGATATCCTCAAACAGGGGAGAGGACTAGCTGAAACGCAGCGATCTTACAAATAAGAACTGGGTAGAAGAACTTGGGTAGAAAAGATAGAAAAAGAATGTGGATGTGTAGAGAGGTTGTTGAGTAGAGAACTGATTGTGTATTGAGATGTTCAGGGAAGGAAAAATAAGTAAAGTTTAGTGTACCTGACAAACCGGCTTTTCAAGCAAGATCGCCAGGTTTTCAAATTCAGCGAGGCCTTTGCCTTTGCTTTTCTCAGCGCCAGAGGCTGAGGGCTTTGTCTTTGTCTTCTCCCCTGAAGGTTCTTTTATTGAGATTCCCTTAAGAGCTTTGATCCTTGGGGCAGGTTTGACGATAAAGAAATCATCGTCATCTTCATCATCATCATCATCCTTTCTTGGAGAGAATGATGGTTCATCTTCAGGGATGTCGATGTCTTCATCTTCTTCTGCTTCGGATTCCTCAGCATCTTCTTCGAGTTGCTCCCCCTCAGATACAGAGGCGAGCTTCTCGGTTCCCTCAGGGTTTTCATCTCCCTGAGGTCCAGCGGTTAGATCTTCATTCCTCTCTCCCCTGATAGATTCATCATGGGAAAGGTCTTCAGCGCTTTTGTTTAGATCTTCAGCGCTCTTCTCCCCCTCTTTCTCATGATTGGGGGAGGAATGAGTAGACTCAGCATTGGTGTTATCTCTGTCTTCTAGGCCAGAGATTTTCACACAACCTTCAAGCTTTGCTATTCTGTCTTCTAGGCCAGAAATAGCAGGCGTGATTTTCTTCAGCTCTGTGCGATCTGCCGCTGTGAAAGATTCCAAAATAGGGGCAGGGGCAGGAGCAGGAGCTGGATTATTTGCCTTGCTGACCAGCGTCTCGATCATCGTCTTCATAGAACTAACGTCGGTCTTTACAGAGCCTAAGTCAGTCTTGACCGCTGACATATCACCCTCGAGTTTTCCAACCGATGTCTTCAGCGTTGTTACTTCGCTGGACACGGTCGAAACTGAACTTTTGAGGCTGGTGTAGTCAGTGTAGATGTCAGAGAGCACCTTGGCAAAATCGGCGAGAGTCTTATCAAGTCCCTTGATGTCTTCAGTGGGAGCTTTCTTCTCCACCACCGTTGTCAGCTTTGTCAAATTCTCTCCAGCGTTTGTTACAGCTGTTGAGTTGTTGGAGAGTGTGGTGGTGAGACTGGTCAGCTTTGTTTCCACGGACTTCAGAGAAGCGTTGATGTCTCCCAAATTAGGACCTGTAACATATAAGTACTTGTGAACAAAGGAAAGCTCAGAAGTTTCAGGTTTAGTTACAGTGTTTAAGGTGGGATTTGTACCTGCAGGAGGATTGATGAACTCGTCAAAGTTGCAAGTTCCTGAATAATGTTCCATATCCTCTTCGAAAGTACGGTGAGGTATGGTGATCTCTGCAGGTCCTTTCTTCATCATTTGTTGAGAAGCATCAGCGGTGGCCTCTGGAATGATGGCATCTCCAGTGATTTTTGGAGGGGTGTCCAAGTGAGTGGAGGGAGAAGCGAAGGTTAAGATTGGGGTTCGGGTTCTGAGTTCAGCGTTGGAATCGCTGACAATCACTTCATCAGTCTTTTGAGAGACTGATGGAGGTTGGGTAGTTTCCAAGTTTCTAACCTCAGCGTTTAGAGACGCTGAAGTCTGGATTGGAGGGATGGCTTGCACGGGTGTGGCAGAGCGTACCACGGAACTTTCCTTCAGCTCTTCAGAATGAGCTGAGGAGTCTTCAGCATGGAATTGCTGGGGTTGCTCCTTGGTTTTCTTGATCCTTTTGGAATCAAGTTGGGTGTGAGAGGGTTTCCTTTTCTTAGAAGGAGAGGATTTTGTGGCTGGGGTATCAGCGATGGGTATTGTCGCTGAAGGAGCCACAGAAAGCGGAGAATTTAGAAGAGTGAGAAGAGTATAGAGACGTACCTCATTGGCGACAGGCTTGAAGTCGAGAACTTTAGGGCCAATCTGAGAAAGTTTCAGATCACCCTCTTCAGGATAGCTGTCCTTTAGGCCATATTGAAAGATGGCGCTGATGAATCGTGGGTAAGAAACCCATGCTGGTCTGTCAGCGGCAGAGTCGACATGTTGAATTAGGTCATCATAAATAATGAAGGCCCAGTCAATGTTTAGACCTTTCAGCAGTGCGTATCCCATGGACTGCTGAGGTTGGGCGGCTTGATCAGAAGAGCCGGACTTCGCTGTCATGCAGCTGATCAGATGTGCGAAGATGAAGTTCATCTCGTTGGGCATCTTGGATTTCTTTATCAGCGTCAGCTTCTTCTCAGGCTTCTTGTCCCTTCCGGTTTCCCAGATGTAACCCATTGCATCGAGAAAAGCAATTATTTCTTCTCTGTCAGCATGCTTCTTATGGTCAGGGAATGGAACGAAGGGTTTTTCTTTGGTGGCATTTGGGAAGTTCAGTGCTTTTCGGATTATGGCGGGTGTGATCTTTATGGTGCCATACTCAGTATCGCTGAGTATGCAGTCGATGGTTTTGGATGGTTCTTTGGCGGAGGGTAGCTGAGTGTGTCTGGCAGAGTACCAGAACTGGGATAAGAGCCGCTGACTGGCAGGAGGTGTTATGGTCAGGGCTGTGTAGATGGGGCTGTTCTTCAGAAAACTCACAACATCGTCCAGATGTGATACTTGCTTCCGAGGAGGAAACTCGAGAAGAGCTGAGAGATTGTTGGCCTTGGTCCAATCTAGTTGATCCAGCTCGAACTTAACCTGAGGGGCTTTGACGATGTCCACTTCCTCAGAGTCAGTGGAGATGGACTCAGCGGTGACATTGATCTTTGAAGATGCCATTTCTCTGTATTATCAGTTCAACCAAAGATGTTAACAAATAAGAATTATCTTAATGTGGAAATAATTTTCCATTAAGATTTTTCGAATTTTGTCCATTTCATTCAGACAAAAATGTCTTAATGAAGATTAGGGTTTTTCTTGATTTTTGAAATGAAATGTAAAACCCATAAAGTCTTGTATTCCAGTTTCTAAAAGAAAACTGGATACGAATGAAGAACAAGTTTAAGATTTAGATTTAAAACTTGAAGAACAACCATGAAATGGTTGTGTTCATAAAACCATGAAAGAAATGATTTTATTTTACAAAGTTCTTTTGTTTGATCTTGTTAAAACAATGAGAAGATCGAAAACATGTTATACGCATTTGATAAAAGATAAGAACATATTAACCTTGAAGTTTTGATGAAGAAGATGATGAACAGTTCTTGAGGTTTTTGAGAGCACAAATGCAACAGAGGATTCTTTTCTTGCGGAGAAAGATTGTTCGCGTAAAAGACAAATATAAACCAAGAGTTGTTTATATAGGGATTTTTAGAGAGAGAAAACCTTGAGCGGGAAAAGGTTTTCATCATGACACGGACACGTGTTTGCATTTGATTGGAAGTTTGAACGAAACGTGCAAACGTGTGTCAGAAAGAAATCGTGCCTGGTGTTATCCGTTGCAATGACGTCACAACTGTCCTTTCACATTCTTTTAGGATGTCTCTGAGGTTTTGAAAGCTCAGGGACTCTTTTGAAAAACATGAAGCACTGAATAGAAAATATCAGTGAAGGTTTAAAGAACTTTCAAAATATCGCTGTTAAGGAAGAGATATTCAGCGATGCAATTTATTTTGAAATCTTGCATTTACATGCGATTGTCAGAGAGAGAAAACATACCTGGATATCAGTTTAACCAAGTTTATTCAGAGAGAAGATGATGAAATGGATTATACAAGTTGATTTTATCCCGAAGGTTATACAAGATTGTATAAACGTATCACTGATCAAATGTGAACCGCTGAAGATTTTACCCTTCAAAGTTCAGCATTCCAAGCTCGCTGATGAGAAAGTTGAATCTTGTCTCATCAAGAGATTTGGTAAACAAATCAGCTAACTGATAATCAGTTGGGATAAAATGAAGTTCTATATCACCATTCATCACATGATCTCTGATAAAATGATATCTGATTTCTATGTGTTTTGTCTTTGAGTGTAGCACTGGATTATTTGCTATAGCGATGGCACTTGTGCTGTCGCAATAGATTGGAATTTTGGAGAGCTGAAGATCATAGTCTAGTAGCTGATTTCTCATCCACAAGACCTGAGAACAACAGCTTCCAACGGCTACATATTCAGCTTCAGCTGTGGAAGTGGACACTGAGTTTTGCTTCTTACTTGTCCAACTTACCAGCTTTCCACCCAGGAGCTGACATCCTCCTGTGGTGCTTTTCCTATCCATTTTGCAACCTGCAAAATCACTGTCTGAATAGGCGGTTAGATTGAATCCTGAGTCTTTGGGATACCAAAGACCTAGATTCGTTGTACCCTTAAGATATCGAAAGATTCGTTTTACAGCTTTCATATGGGATATCTTAGGTTCAGCTTGATATCGTGCGCACAGACATGTTGCAAACATAATATCGGGTCGGCTAGCTGTAAGATATAATAGCGAGCCGATCATCCCACGGTACAGCGTGACATTGACAGGAACACCCTTTGTGTCCTTGTCAAGTGTCAGCGGTGGTGCCATAGGGGTTTTCATAGCTGAACTTTCAGTTAAGTCGAATTTCTTCAGCATATCTTTAACATATTTTCCCTGATTAATGAAAGTTCCTTTTTCAGTTTGCTTAATCTGAAGACCAAGGAAATATGTTAGTTCACCCATCATGCTCATTTTATACTCATCTTTCATTCTATCAGCGAAACGAGTACAAAGCTCAGGGTTAGTAGAACCAAATATAATGTCATCAACATATATTTGAACTAAAATGATATGACCTTTCACTTTTCTAAAAAATAAAGTTTTGTCAATCTTTCCTCTCTCAAATTTTTCAATATGGAGATAAGTAGAGAGAGTATCATACCATGCACGAGGAGCTTGCTTTAAGCCATAAAGTGCCTTGTCCAGTTTATAAACGTAACCTGGACGCTTAGGATCTGAGAATCCTGGAGGTTGTTCCACATACACTTCTTCATTCAGCTTTCCATTTAGAAACGCTGACTTAACATCCATCTGATGTACAGTGAAGTTTTTGTGTACATCATATGCTAAGAAAAGACGAATAGATTCAAGTCTTGCTACTGGAGCAAAAGTTTCGTCGTAATCTATGCCTTCCTCTTGTCTGTATCCCTGAGCAACAAGACGAGCTTTGTTGCGAGTTACAGTACCATGTTCGTCCAACTTGTTTCGATAGACCCATTTAGTGCCTATCACCGTTTTGTCAGTTGGTCTCCGAACAAGTTTCCAAACTTTGTTTCTTTCGAATTCAGTCAGCTCTTCTTGCATAGCGCTAACCCAGTTTGGATCTCTGAGGGCATCATCTATTTTCTTTGGTTCAGTTAGAGAAATAAAGTTAACAAATAAACAAATATTACCTGCACTTCTACGAGTCTGAATACCAGCGTTGGGATCACCAAGAATTTGATCGATTGGGTGATTTACAGTCCATCGCTGAGCCGGAGCATTCGTCGCTGACTCAGTCTGAACTGGAGAAACTGAAGATAAGGCTTCAGCTACTTCTGGATTATCAGCTAAGAGAGGAATGTTTGCATTTGTCACTTCATTCACTGATTGCTGAGAAATAGACGGAATTTCTGAGGCATTTGGATCAACTGCAGGTATAGTGTTTATAGGAACAGCTGAGACCCATGATGTTTCAGCTTCACTGTTCTGCATGTTTGGAATGATAGTGGGACTATCATCTTCTACTGGATGAGCATGAGGAGTGGGAACTTCTTCTGAATCACCAAGATGAGAAAACATCCATTGATTCAGTTCTTCAGTATCAGCGTTCGGTTTAGAGTTCGCTGAACGGGATTCGTCAAACGTGACGTGAATAGATTCTTCTACAGTTTGTCTTCTACGGTTGAAGACTCTGAAGGCTTTGGAGACTGAGGAGTATCCAAGAAAGATTCCATCATCAGCCTTAGGATCAAACTTTCCAAGGGCATCTCTGTTGTTCAGTATGAAACACTGACATCCAAAGATGTGAAGAAAGCTGATTGAAGGCTTTCTCCCATGAAAAAGTTCATAGGCTGTCTTTTTGAATCTTTTAACTATCAGCGACCTGTTTTGCGTAAAACAAGCGGTGTTGACAGCTTCTGCCCAAAACTGAGTAGGCAGTTGAGAATCGCTGAGCATTGAACGTGCAGCTTCAATAATTGTTCTATTTCTTCTTTCAGCGACTCCATTTTGTTGCGGTGTTCTCACTGACGAAAAGTTGTGAGAAATACCCTTACTCTCAAGGAAGGAATCAAGAGAACTGTTTTTGAATTCAGTTCCATGATCACTCCTTATTGAGCGAACAGTCATATTGTTCAGAGTTTCCATCTTCCGAACAAAGGTGATGAGTTCTTCAGGGGTGTCACTCTTAGAACGGAGAAACATTACCCATGTGTAACGAGAGAATTCATCAACTATGACCAACGTATATTTCTTTCCAGCGATGGATTGTTTGTTAACGGGGCCAAACAAATCCATATGGAGTAGTTGTAGAGGAGATGACACTGAGGAGACTTGCTTTGACTTGAAGCTTGCCTTGGTCTGCTTCCCTTTTTCACACGCTGAACATAAAGACTCTTTGGCGTATGAATGTTGAGGTAGACCAGTGACTAACTCTTTGGAGGAAAGAGTATTCAGTGTCTTGAAATTTAGATGTGAGAGCCTCTTGTGCCATAGCCAGTTGACATCAGAAGATGCCTTTGAGAAGAAACAGGAGTTCTCAGTGGTTGTTGAGTCCATGTTTATTACATAAACATTTTCCAAACGATAACCGCTGAGAGCTATCTTCTCCTTTTTGTCAGAGACAAAGCAGGATTCCTTAGTGAAAATCACTTTGTTATCCATGTCGCAAAGCTGACTGATGCTCAGAAGATTATGCTTCAGCCCTTCAACATATGCGACTCTTCTGAAGGATGTTGTACCATTTGAAAGTACACCATACCCTCGGGTGTGTCCTTTTCCATTTCCACCGAAAGTCACAGAGGGACCCTTCTCTTCCTTGTATTCAGCGAGCATGATTTTCTTTCCAGTCATGTGTCTAGAGCATCCGCTATCGAGATACCAGATACCCTTCTTAACCTGAATGGCAGATGTTGAAGTGGAGGGAATGTCTGAACTTTCTTCCTCTTCTTCAATCTTGGCCATGAGACATTGATTTGCTTCATCATCTTCAGAATTAGATGATGAGGCTTCTTCATCAGAAGCAGCCCAATCATAGTCAGCCATCAGGCATTTTCCTTTCTTTTTAAAGCTTTTCAGCTTTGCATACTTCTCCTTCAGCTTTGAGTATTTGTCATCTTTATTCCTTGGAACAAAGGATTTCTTTGTAAAAGCTGAAGGTCTCATGATTTTCTTTGACCTGCACTCGTTAGCGAAATGACCTGTCTTTTCGCAGTTGAAACAAGTAGCAGTAGCCTTATCAACAAAAGCTGATGACTTAGGCTTGTCAGCTATGGAAAGAGAGTTGTTCTTTCTAAACATTTTCTTCTTGGCGAATCTCCTGAACTTTTTAGTTAGGAGAGCCAAGGATTCATCATCATCTGAAGAATCAGAGTCTGATGACCTTTCAGAGTTACTCTCTAACTCAGTGATAGTGACCGAGGGTCGCTGAGTAGAAGGTTCCTCTGAGATTAAAGCAACAGGGGTGCTTTTGGAATCTTTTACAAGATTCTTCTTAAGATGGCTAGATTTCTCATGATTCAGCAATGTGCCATATAAGGTAGCAAGGGTCATTGATCTTAGATCCTTTGACAGCTTGAGACACATGGAATAATTGTCCCAGCTTTCAGGTAAACATTCTAGAAACTTTGTCAGCACTTCAAAGTTAGAATATTCTTTACCAACTGTTTTTAGATCTATAATTAAGCAATTAAAACGTTGGTGAACTTCAGAGAGAGTTTCATTCTTACCAGAAATGAAGCTTTCGTATTGTCTTACCAGGTTGATCTTTCTTGAGTCCTGGACTTCAGACGTTCCTTCATACTGAACACATATTGTGTCCCACATGGCTTTTGATGATTTCAGGTTCATGACGGAATGGTAGACTTCGTCAGGAAGGGCCATGGATAGTATGGATCTGGCTTTTGTATCTATAGCCACTTTCTTCTTATCTTCGTCGGTCCACTGATGGATTTCTTTAGGAATCAGCCTTTCTGGAATAGCAGCTCTAGTTGCAGTGGCTGGAACTAAAGGATCAATTGTTACAGGGATGTGTGAGCCGTTCTCAAGATAGTAAGGTATAGTAGGGTCTACACCTTCTAAGAAGAGTGTCATCCTATTTTTCCACAAGTTGAAGTTGTCTCTGGAAAATCTAGGGGGTTTTGCAAGAGAACCATTGTCTATATAATTTGTGTTTGTGTGGGAGGCCATTTTCAGATAATAGCAAGGAAGAGAAATATCTTAGATTAGATCTTGTTTATGAGATTAAACAAATCTGCTCTGATACCACTTGTTGGTCCCGAAGGCCTATACAAGTTTGTAGAAGGGGGGGGGGGGGTTGAATACAAACACACAAATTTTACTTTTCTAAATTGTTTATTGATAAATCATTAACAATTTACAGCTTGTTGCGGAAACAAGATTAAGGATAAACCTAAATCTAAACAAGTTGGAACACTAAGATTTCTTGCACTAAGAAGGATAAGGAGATTACTAATAAAATCCTATCTTGAGAGAGATTTGAACTTGTCCAGAGTTAGCAAGTTACTTCAAAAGAAGTGAGTTCATCTCTTTATATACTGCATGCATTTAATGCAAGTCAATATACACTTTACACGTGTCATCAGCTGGTTGGTTGCATGTCATTGACCTTGGTTGACAACCTTAGTAGCCGTAAGGATGAACAATGTAGTATCAGAGTGGTTGTACGATTTCAGATATTCGGAGGTTCTTTTCTGACATTTCGTACGGTGGCGTGCAAGGGTGGTTAAGACAAAAGTACTTTGTACGGAGGACTTCATGATCAGCTTTCGTTGATTCAGCGATTATCATTTACTATTCAGCAGATGATAAAGTTCAGCGATAGCTGAAGTCTTGTACTTGATACTTCACGTTGAGTGGACAAATCTGAGTCTTCGCTGATCCGCATCAGTTCATTAGGAGACTTGTCGCTGGTTCTTGAGCTTGATCTTCGACTTCAGCGTAGAACCTTTGTTGACGTGAAACTTGTCTTAAGGGATCATAAGTAAACAACTAACTTATCAGCGATCACCATAATGACTGAACAGACTCAGAGCATTTATGGTGAACAGTGTTCGCTGAATGTTTAATCTAAAAAGCGAGAGTTCCTATCAGCGGTACTGGAAGATCTTAGTACTTATCAGCGATAGTGAAACTCTGATACATATTGTTTACTTACAATTTTCACTAAGTATAAGAGAGGGTCATTATCAAATCACTGAGGGTTTGGATCAACATAATCCATCAAACATTCGCCTCGTCAAAACCTTTGCCGGAGAAAAACCCTTTGGGACAAAACTCTGGTCGAAAGAAAAAATACGATATGGATGTCTTGAGCTCTTCATGCATTGGATAAATATATGCGCCAAAACACTATACAAGTGTTTGAGTCATCTGACTAGGAAATATGTGCCTCATTAAAAAACTTGCCAAGAAAACCCGGTGGGAAAAAACTTGGTCGAAGGACAAAAGAGTACCCAAAGTCAGTAGTAAAGAGGGAAATAACCATACACAGTGTGCCTCATTAAAAACCTTGTTAGAGAAAACCCAGTGGGAAAAAAACTCTAAGCGAAGGACAAAAGAGTGCACCATGGTTAGAAGTATGTTGCTGGATACTCCCCCTGATTTCGATAATACTTAGTGAGAATGGGACCAAGTTTGTGTCTCGTTAAAAAAAAACTTTGTCAAGGTAAACCCAATGGGACAAACCCTTGAACTAAAGATAAAAAGAGTACACTAGCATTCAATCGGGATGCTCCCCCTCACATGTATCCAATATGAAGTGAAGATTCACACAACATGGTGTTAAGCATTCATCAGGATGCAATCTTCACTTGCACACAATAAGGTATGTCATTTAGGGTAGCTCAGAGAGCTTCCTAAGTCCAATTGCTTTGACATGTTTTTGGAACGAATACTTTGGCAGTGACTTGGTGAACAAGTCTGCATGATTCTTTTCTGATCCAATATGTTGTACTTCAATCTTTTGAAGTGCTTGTTGTTAATGTGTAAAAAACAACTTTGGCGAGATGTGTTTAGTGGTATCCCCTTTGATGTAACCGTGTTTCGCTTGATCAATAACAGCGGTGTTGTCCTCATAGATGACAATTTGTTCATCGGGATCATGAGCTAAATCACACGTACTTCGAATATGGCCAATAACTGCTCGAAGCCATACACACTCTCTAGTCATCTCATAGAGTGCAAGTAACTCAGAGTGGTTCATCGAAGTAGCAACTAGAGTCTGCTTACGAGATCTCCAGGATATCGTCGTGTTCCCAATGGTAAAGACATAACCTGATTGAGAACGTCCCTTATGCGGGTCTGATAAGTAACCTGCATCGGCGTAGCCGACAAGGGTCGCGTTATTTGGAGTACCGATTGCGGTATCCTCACTCAATGACGCGTAGGGATAGAACAAACCCATATTCGTAGTACCCTTAAGGTAACGGAAAATGTCTTTGATGCCATTCCAGTGGCGGCGTGTTGGCGCGTTGCTATGTCGAGCAAGACAATTCACAACAAATGAAATGTCCGGTCTAGTACATTGGGCCAAGTACAAAAATGCGCCTATTGCACCCAGATATGAACACTCGGGGCTCAATATCTCTTCATCGTCTTCTTTTGGACGGAATGGGTCCTTCTTAATATCTAGAGAACGGACGATCATGGGAGTAGATGACAATTTTGCATCATGATGACTAAACCGTCTCAACACCTTTTGAGTGTAGTTTTCTTGATGGACTAAAATCCATCTCTACGGTGCTCGATCTGCAGGCCGAGGCAATACCGTGTCTTCCCAAGATCCTTCATTTCGAATTCCTTCTTTAAGATTTCAGCAGTTTCCACCAACTCTTTCGAGGTTCCTATGAGATTCATATCATCTACATAGACTGCGATAATCGCGTATCCTGAAGTGAATTTCTTTATGAACACGCACGGGCATAGATCGTTATTCAAATATCCCAGGCCGATCAAGTATTCACTTAGACGGTTATACCACATCCGTCCAGATTGTTTCAATCCATATAATGATCGTCTCAATTTAATCGAGAACGAGTTCCGTGGTTGGGAACTACTTGATTCAGGCAACTTAAGTCCATCAGGGACTCTCATGTATACCCTTGTGTCCAGATCCCCATAGAGATACGTTGTAACCACATCCATGAGCTGCATATTCAGTTTTTCGGAAACTACTAAACTGATTAAGTAGCGGAACGTTATTATGTCCATTACGGGAGAATACGTCTCCTCATAATCAACACCAGGGCGTTGAGAGAAACCTTGCGCCACAAGGCGAGCTTTGTATCTGACAATCTCATTATTCTCATTTCGCTTCCTTACGAAAACCCATTTATTACCAATTGGCTTTACATTGGGTGGTGTGGGAGCGACAGGTCCAAACACTCTTCTTTTCGTTAAGGAATCCAACTCATCCTGGATTGCTTGTTTCCATTGAGGCCAGTCCGTTCTACGTTGACATTAAATAATAGTACGTGGTTCCATGTCATCATTGCTCATAATGTCAGTGGCCACTGCGTATATGAACACATCATCGATGCCAGTCTCGTTACGCTTCAAAATATCGTCTAAGCTAGCATACTCGACGGATATTTCTAGGTTATCAGGATGATGAGAAATTGGTGTTTCTTCGGGAACACGTTCCTCTAATACATCTCCGTGATCCTTAACGATCTCGTGTGGCAAAATAGATGCAACAAGATTTCACCTCTTTCGAGGCAGAACATCTTTGGAACCAACCGGTCTTCCTCTTTTCTTGGGAAGAGCGGCAGACTGGACGGCCGATGGTAGCGTCCTTTGCACGGTTGGTACAACTGGTGCAACATGTTCAACAGGAACATGGCGTCTCACAAGGACGTCTATCCTTGCAGGCACATTTGCAGCAGGTATATGTGATCTCGTGACATTTGCTAAGTCATTAAATGCGTCTGGTAGCTGATTAGCAACATATTGTAGACTTAGGATTCGCTGCACTTCCTTATCACTATGTGCAGTAGGGGATCTTTATGAGACAAAGTGGGTGCATGCCACGTTAATTCGCGTCGTTCCACATCAACGTTAACGTGCAAATCTCCCCCTAACGACGGGAAGATTGTCTCATCAAAGTCACAATCCGCATGTCTAGCGGAGAAGAGATCGCCTGTCAAGAGCTCTAAATAGCGTATTATAGATGGGGATTCATAACCGACGTATATTCCCCGTCGTTTCTGAGGTCCAAATTTCGAACGCTTTGGCGGCTCTATTGGAACATTGACTAAGCACCCAAACACGCGTAAATGTGAGACATCAGGCTGACAGGCTCATATCCAGTTACCAGCTGGTACGCAGAAAATGGTTGGGTGGCCATGGGCCTCAGACGGACCAATGTAGCAGCATGTAGTATTGCATAACCCAAACAGAAATGGGAAGTTTGGTGCGCATGACCAAAGTTCTTGCAATTATCTGTAATCTCTTAATAAGAGCTTCTACAAGACCATTTTGGGTATGAACATATGCTACAAGATGTTGAACATCAATTCCCAAAGTCATGCAATAATCATCGAAAGTTTTCGATGTGAACTCCACGGCATTATCAAGTCTAATAGATTTTATTGGATAATCCGGATGATGAGCCCTCAACTTAATGATCTGGGCTAGGAGTTTAGGAAATACTGCATTTCTTGTGGACAACAATGCTATGTGTGACCATCTTGTCGATGCATCAACCAAAACCATGAAATGTTTAAATGGTCCACATGTTGGTTGGATTGGTCCACAAATGTCTCCTTGGATTCTCTCAAGGAAACGGGAAACCACTTTTGTAGGTTTTACATGTAGTGGTTTGAGATGTGTCTTTCCAATTGAGCATGCTTGACATAGGCTTTTTGGATTAATAACAAAATTCTTTCCTCCAAGAGGATGCCCATGAGATGCGTTCCTTGTTCAGAGCATCGTATTTTGACCCGGGTGTCCCAGTCGGTCATGCCATAGCATATAAGTGCTTTCATCAATCGGCGCCCGACGAATTATTAGATTGCTTTCAATGTTTTGGATCGTGGTAACATACAAACCACTTGAAAGACATCTCAACTTCTCCAATATACGCTTTTGGTCGTATTGATTGGAGGTAATGTACAGGTATTCAATACCATTTTCTCTAGCAGTTTCAATGTGAAACTTGTTTTCTCGAATATCCTTAAAACTCAACAATGTGCGACTGGACCTTGGAGAATATAAGGCCTCTGAAATGGTTAAAATTGTGCCATTTGACAACATGAACTGGGCTTTACCAAAGCCTTCAACAAGGGTCGACGGGCCCGAAATTGTTGTCAATGAGGTTACTTTAGGCGTAAAGTTGATAAAATAACTTTTATTTTTTAGGATAGTGTGGGTAGTACCACTATCAACCAGACAATCAACTGTCCCACAATGCATGCCTAAAAGTAAAAAAAATAATTTAAAGTAGGTCACACTAAAAAATATTCATAAGGAAGTAACTTTAAATTATATCGAGGAAAACTTATTCGGAGAAACAAAACCATAATCCAAAAGAAATATTCGGTGTCCAAATGGAAAACATAATCCAAATGGAGGAAAAAAAATCCAGGAGCTAAACAATAGCTCAATTATTATAAGATAAACTAACATATCGTTATTATTCTATTTGAGCCACAAAATCAGGAGTCTCAAGACATTTATTCTCGTTCGCTTCGACAACATTTGCTTCGGCTTTTCTTCCCTTATGATAGTTTTCAACTTCTTGGGGAGTAGCCTTACAAGTCCGTTGCATATGACCATAACCACCACATTTGTAGCATAGAGTTTTATCATTAGCATCATCTCTTGCTTTGGGACGACTGGCCCTATTGTTGTTGTTCCTACCACGAGACTGTTTGGGGGCCACAGGTCGTCGGTACGGATGATTTTCCGGACCTCGCTTGGCATGGCGAGTTTTATGCTCACCACGATTCACTGGCTTTCGGGACGACTGGCCCTTGTCTCGATTCCCATGTCGTGGGTGAGGACCACGAACAGTATTAGCATCCGGCATTGGAATTGCCTTTGTCCCAGCGGGACGAGAGTTGTTATTTCTCATTAAAACGATGCTATTTTTCTCATCCAATAATAATTGGGTAATCAACTCGGGGAACGTTTGGAACTTGGATTGACGATATTGCTTTTGAAGCAAGTTGTCAGAGCTAGGAAATGTAGTGTATGTCTTCTCCAATAAATCATTATCAGTCAAGTGTTCACCACAATAATGGAGAAGAGAACGGATTCTACACACTTCAGCATTATACTCGGTAACGGTAGCAAAGTCTTGGAATCGCAAATTTAGCCAATCTTGGCAGGCTTCGGGAAGCCATATGGTCTTTTGATGGTCGAAACGCTCTTTCAAAGAGTCCTATAATGCCTTGGGTGAGGTGATTGCTATAAATTCAGACTTCATTGTATCTGATAAATGACGACGAAATAGTATCATGGCCTTAGCATTCATTTCGTGGGTAACTTCAACTTCGCGATCATCCTCATCATAAATAACATCCAATAGGCCTTGGGCATCTAAATGGTTTTGGATATCTTGAGTCCAATCCAAATAGTTCTTGCCAGCGGCATCTAGGATCGGGAATTCAAGTTTGATCGACATTTTTTTCTACAACGGGAGAAAAATACTGGATTAGTTATCATATAAAACGACGGGTTTATATGTTTATGGTTTTGTATCAGTATAAACTATGTTTCGAAACGACTGGTTCGATAAACACTAATTTTTTTTATTTAGTGCTAACTTTGTTTCGAAGCGACAGGTTCGAGAAACACAAGTTTTGCTCTAAGGTTGGATGGTTCTCCTTGATCGATCGACAGGTCGATTGTGAGACACCGATTCAGCGAATATACGTAGTATATAAACACATTCGGGGAAAACTATTATTTACTCAACCCCTTTCGGTAGCTCTACTCGAACACAACCAGGAAAGACGGTGAGGGTGGTAAGCGCAAAAGCATTTTAAAAACCGACCTCATTAGAATAGAAATATCCGCCTATATCTTTCCTAGACATCGTATCCAAATAGGTGAGCCTATTTGGAGTTGATTCATAATCTTTCCAACTTAAATGTGTATATATATGGTTCTACAAACTTCATCTAAAAAAACTTTTTAAACATCGAAAAAAAACATATTGCTAAAAAAAGGTTTGAAGATAATATACATCCGAAAGAATGTTATTTTCTTGACTATATATATTTGATTAACCATACAAATTCAACGTTTTTAATAGTAAATTGTACCTTAATCCGGGTTGAAATGATGATCTACACGAGAAAACAATCTTGTATCACTCCGTCTTTGAGCGAAAGTGCCGATAACGTGTTGTAAATGGAATTAGCCTACTATAGAGAGAAAACAAGAGAGCTCTTATATTGAAATGAGAAGTGTGCGTACAATGGTGAGGCCTCAACCCCTTTATATAGTGGAAGGGTTGAGCCAAGACATAATGGAAAAATGGGAGTTACATGGCCATTAACTCATACATAAAGTCCATCATAATGGTGTTAAATGAGACACTCAATACCCATAAATTATGAGTTACAACAAATTCAATGTTATAATGAAAACAACATCAATAAGTACTTAAATAAGAACAAGTCCACATCATAGTTCGGATACATTTAAAATTTTCAAACATTTTAAAATAGTCTATTTGCGATTTGATCACGCAAATTAGCCATATATTGTGTGCTATTAGCACCCCATTGTGACCCATCTAGTTCCGCTTCTCCACTTCCAACATCTTCTTCGTCATTGGTGAAAATGGTGTCTTCATTGTACTTCATAGTTTCGAAAACTTTCTTCCAAGACATTGATTTTAGACTTCCACCTTTCTTCCGTTCAATGCTATTTCAAGTATACAAGTTTCTAAAAAGGTTTCGCAGCGATGGTGTTTAAAATATGAAACAAATTCATGATTTGTTTATTTTAAAATATTTTACTTCTATATATATGAAAAGAACATCCACATAAAAGAACATAAAATAGATTCTTTTGTTGAAAGGACGCGATGGCAGCAAATAGATGAAAAGAACTTCTATATATTTTACTTCCCTCCCAATCGCATCAAATCGCAACAAATAGATGAAAAGAACATCCACATAAAAGATGAAAAGAAGCATAAAATCGCAGCAAATAGATTCTTTTGCTGAAAGGAAGCGATTGTGTATCATAAAATCGCAGCAAACAGATCCATACCACATAAAATCGCAGCAAAAAAGAAGTGAAAACAGAGAACATTTCGTGAAGAAGAGGTCGATTGTACCTGAGAAGAGCTCGTCGACCGTTGGCTATGAGGAGTTGCAGGTTCGACGACCGTGGTTGTGAGGAGTAAGAAGCGATGCGATGGGGGTGTGGGGTGAATGAAGAGGTCGACTGATGTTAAGGGTGAATGGTAGGTTTTCTTTCATTAATGGGGGTAGTTGGGTGAGGGGCAATTAAGGAAAAAAGAGAGCTGAGTGTAGAGAAGTGTTATTTCTCAGCTGACCGAATCAACTAGTTTTTTAGCCATTCAGCCGCTACCGAACAGGTAGATATGGATGTGCGAATCAGCCATATATCCCACACGGCCCATTAAGCCGCTACCGAACAGGCCCTTAGTGTAGTTAGGTTGAAGAACCCAATTCATAACAAAAATGAAACCATAGTGACTATACATGTAATTAATTTGTTGGAGGGACCTGATCCAAAATTTTCAATAACCACAGGGACGAAATTTGTAATTTACTCTAATATATTTATAGTAAGAGTAAGCTAAAAAATTGGTTTATATGATTTGTTAAAAATAACATTTTTCGTTCTTACATTTAGAATTAGAAGAGGGCTGTCGTGGTTTGCAAAAACATCCGGATTTGGTCTATTTCTTTAACGGCCGTTAAAAGATTTTGTTAAATGAGAAGTAATTTCGTCATTTTATTAAGTTTTTGTCTTTTACCCGATCAAAATCGGTTTTATGATTATAGTTCATGTAGTTTTTTAATGGGTAAAAGACAAAAAAATCGATAGAGTGACAAAAATGTTCCTCATTTAACGGACCTTTAAGATTAAGCAAATACCATTCCTAGCCAATGATCAGACGTTGACCATTTAGACTAGATTAAACAAACCCACAACACTGAAATTAATCAGACGCCCAATCAATTGAAGTATCGTTTGCTACTAAAATTGAATTGAGAACAATTACTGATTCACAATTTTATATAACAATTCACAATTAGGTTAAATTATTCAAGGGTGCCTACTTAGGCATCGTTTGGCAAAAAAAAGTTAGCTTATAAGCTAGTTTTTTTTGGTACATGTTTGGATGACCATAAGCTAGCTTTTTGAAACGCTACTTGGAGTAGCTTTTCAGTATCTTTTTGTGAATATTCCAATATTGGCCCCATTATTTATTAACTATTATTATAAACAAATATCAAAATTTTAAATTTAATTATTATTAATTAATTTTAACTGAAAATTATTAAATTAAATTTTAATTATGCATTGATATTTATTTTTAATTATTTAGAGTATTGTTAATCATATAAATTATTTATATATATTTTTCTAATATTAATCAATATATTTTAACCATCAATTACTATCATCGTTTTAATTATTATTTGATTTTTTTCCATATTATATATAACGGTCATTTAAAATCATAAGTTAATATATATTTTTTTTTCTAAAACTTGTTTTAACAAATTGAAAATTTATAGTATATATATTATAATAAATTTTAAATTCTTTTAATTAACAAGTTATATATATATATTTTTACTACATTGGTTGTATTAATTAACATATTATATTGCTATAAATTTGTTTTAATTATATAATTAAATATTGTAATTGATAATTTTTTGAAGATGTTCTTTTTGGTCATTTTGCATGTTATAAGCTAGTTTTTGTCAAACGTGACTTCTTAACCAGCTAGCTTATCAGTCAACGACTAGCTTATCAGCTAGTTTGCCAAATATAGCCTTAAATAAATAACCCAACAATGATACGATAAATCAAGGTTTGCATAAATGAGATACAAGACTGAAAGTTGAGAAAGATACAAGACTTTCAGATTTAAGTTCTTTCACTTCATTGGAGATAGTATCCATAACGTACTAGTGTGTGGCCCGCGCGTTGCGCGGTACGTTGTGAGGTGACGATTTTTTTGTTAGAAAATAAGTAACTATGTTAAAATAAAATATTGACAACTAATGTTATCCAATGTAATACAATGCATGTATTGAAGATGTTTGTCTTTTATTTTGTAATAAATTGGTTACAATCAACACATTTAAAACGAAACTCTAAGAAAAACCATTAAGTTTGAGCTTACCCCATGAGTTGCTACAAAGGCATCTCAATCTCCTTTGATATATCAATAATTCATTGTCAATTTTTCATCTCTCCATCAATATGAGATATATAAAATCAACCGCAACTCAAAAAATGAAGATACTCATTTCTTGAGATGATATATCATTTTTTTGAGGATTTTACTTTAATATATATAATTTATATTTATGTATTTCATATGAATAACTTTTTGATATAAGGGACGGTGAAAAACAACCAACCCAAAATTTAAAAAATATAACAACCCAAATTTTTTTCAATAAATAATGAACTACAAGTTTCGAGCTCCCAAATATATGTAAAAGTTAGCTCACAAACTATCACCATTTACCATTTTTACTTGCAGAAAATAAAGAATAAACCATCCCAATCCCTTGGAAGAAAAAAATAATCCACACAAAACTATAAGAGTATATCCCATTAACAATGCTTAGTTCTTTTTTGTTGTAATCTTGTAGCTCATTTTGCAACCGAGAAATGCTCTCGTCCTTTTTCATTACCTGTTAAAAAGATAAAAAATAAAATAAAAATAAACCAACTTTCATGAATTCATATAGTAGTCTCTATATAGAGTTCATGTGCAAGAATTCTTATGTAGCACATCAGACAGTCTGCAACCTTCTTAACATCAACACCCCAAAAAGTTGATCCTTTCACCTCCTCAAGCTTTAATCATCTTGAACCAACAATAGTTAAAATCAAAATACAATGATTATCAAGAACCTAATCCATATTATTTGATGCTACTAATAATGAATAAATCGTGATCATTTGTCTTTGATAATTTACATCATATATGTATATATATATGCACCACAAACACTCTGGAAATGATAGTCACAAAAACAACAATCTCTAATATGAAATGGTCGAGCAATAAAACAAAATTCAAAATCAACCAAAAAAAGGCAAAGCATAAAAACAAATAAGAGGATGGGTTAAGAATTTGTATGTTACCCTTAACAACATATTAGCTACCATTCGAGCTCCCACTTTCCCACCATGACCCGACGTCATTGACGTTGTCCTCCTTTCATACTCCATCGTTGTTCGCTTCAATCCCTGTGATTGAACAACTTAAATCCATGAGAATATGAAAGGCTTTATCCGTAGAATAAACTGCATGTAAAAGGTCGCTGGCATCAGTTATGGATGTGAACAGGCAACTGTTAGCCTGAATATATTGATAAAAATTGTACAAATTGAGAAAAAAGGAAACACTGATTCTAGCATTTAGAAACTGCCAACTCATACCATTTGGTTTCTGTTTTTATATATATATTTTCACTATTAATTTTCTTTGTTTTTGTCCCTTTATAAGATGGTGAATCTTTAGGTGCATCATAATGTTTGGACGATGTTTGTAAATAGTTAGGTACTTATCTATATCTATATCTATACTATCTTATAAACCATATTCACCAAAAGTCTTAAAGTCTTAAAAGACAATCTTTTAAGCATAAAGTACAACATGTTTATGTACAAAGTCTTAAAGTCTTAATTACATTTGTTGATGCTCCATCTACAACTCATCCATGCTATACTACCACTCCTATCAAAAGTTATGTTCCCAAGACATCGTATACGCACTCTCCTCTTCCCCAAGCGACGATTCAGAAAATTGATTCCCCAAAAGATGATATTCAAACTCCCGGTTGATTCAAGATGACATGTATATGTATAAGGTTAGGGTTTTGATTAACGTGTTAATTTCTCTACCGATTCACTCTCGATCTATCACTACTCTATCGATTCCAATCGAGGTAATTTTTTTGTTTTCCATCATTAATTTTGTGTGTTAATTTCTCTACCGATTCCATTACCGGAGTTCGAATTAACGATTTTCCTCTACCGATTTTGTCAGATCTGATTTGGTTTATATATGAATATTGGTTTGAATCGGTTTGATTTGGTTTTATAATGTTGTGTTGTATCAGATGTGTTTGATTCTAACCCGAGGAATCCAACTAAGGCATCCTTCTTCATGTTCGTGTTGAGTTTATTCTTCTTCTCATTCTTAACTAATTTGTTTTTTATACGTTGGTTGTACTTTAAATGTCAAAGGCTTTTAGTCTCGGTCGAGCATATGGATTTTTGTAGGAAATTTAGAAATTTGTCTTGACATTTTGAAGCTCATAATCTATTGTTAGGGTTATCTGCTTTTAAAAGCTTATCAAATCATGCTTTTTATAACAGGTTTCACTGGTTCTACTCCATGAATATTTGCATCTAGAACTGCTCTTGTTAAAAAAGGCATACTGATAAATTGCTATTGTTCAACATAACCTGCTTCAAAGTTATTAATACTGAGAGGTGATAGGTGATACAGAACCTGCTTCAAAGCTCTGATTCTGGAACTTGGATTTATTCTTCTTCTCATTCTCAACTAATTTGTTTTTTCTATGTTGGTTGTACTTTAAATGTCAAAGGCTTTCTGGATACATGTGAGCCACTTATGTTTCTTTTTCCTTGAAGGCATTTTTGAAGCTTATAAAATTTTGCAGGTGAAAATATTTAGCATGAACTTTATCAAGCAATTTAAGTGACTTAGGTACCAAGCTATTCTCAAAGATCCATTTACTTGGATGCAATTAGGGGTGAGCATAACCCGACCGAACCCGAACCCAATATAGCCGAACTTGAGTCACCCGACGAACCGAACCCCGATTCTACCCGAACCCGATAATTTATCTCGGATATTTCGGTTCGGTTTGGGTTGGGTTTTCCCAAACCCGAACCCGACCGAAGTTTTAAAAATATTTTTTTTAAATAAATTATAAATAGTAAATATATATTTAAATTAGATAATCTAAATTGATTTTTGAATGGTTTAGTAATTTGTTTGATTTCTGAATGGTTTAGTAATTTATGAATGGTTTAGTAGGAATTGTTAAGTTATGAGTTATGAAGTTGTGAACTGTTATGAGAAATCAAGAAGTTATGAGAAATCAAGAAGTTATGCTCTTTTGGTTTACTGTTTCTTTAAATAGGAACTAGGAATTGTTAATTTGTTATTAACTGTTAATCTGTTATAACTTTCATTACCAAAAAACAGGGCCTAAAAACACCAAAAAAGCAAAAAAAAACTGGGCTGAAAACTGGGTTTGGGACCAAGCCCAACCCGCACAACCCGACCGAGTAACCCGAGACTCGATATGACCCGAGACCCGAAATCCGAACTATACTACGGGCGGGTTTCGGGGCCTGTACCATCCACCCGAAACCCGACCGGGTTCGGTTTTTTTGGGCCCGACCCGACCGTTGCTCACCCCTAGATGCAATTGCTAAATCAACAGCAACACAAATATCAACAACTTCTCAAGTGAGCTCCAACATGAAATTGCAACGTTTTGTGTTCTTGTGTTGCCTTGATTAAGTGTTTTGTTTGAGTTATGCCAATTGTCTATAACCTGGGTTGATTTAGTGAATAATACTTTTTTCTCACTTTATGTTCCATACAAGATCTAGGAAATTAGATTTTTGTCTATTTTGTTATGTAGCTTTTGGTTACGTCATTCTTAAAACCAGTTTTACAACCCTAATATGTTTTCATAGATTTGAATCATGGTTTTCATAAACTTGTGAATTATTCCCTCAAAAAGCATTATGGTTTCTGATGTCATGGACAACTAGGAGATGGTTTGCATGATAGGTGATCCAAATTGTTATCTTTTTGCGATTTGAGCTCACTTGCATTGCTTAAATTTTCGTTGATGCTTTTCGAAAACAAAGTGCTTCTTTTAACATTAGTGAACATATCAACCGCTCAAAGTTACATATTTTTTTTTATTCTTGAATCTTGTATGAAATAATAGTATGAATTTGATTAAAAGTATGAAATTATGAATACATGGAATGTATGTGTGAACTGATTATATGGTGTGTGCAACTGTTTAATTGAAGCTTCTGTATTGACGCCATAAACATCTTGCCTTCTCGATTCACAGTAATAGTTCTCTTTCATTTTTTCTGGTACGATTCATGGATTTGTTTTATGGATTTTGCATTTACTCAATGTGTTATTGTCACATGATGTAAGTTTTGGGTGATGACAGTTAAATTTACACTTTATTTCTTTGATTCTTTCACAACTTGTGTTTTACTGTAGATGATAGACACGTGTATACACTTTGATGTGCTTAAAAACATATATAAAATCTTTGATTTGATTGGGTTACAACTAATATTGCTATGTCATGAAATAATTATGTATGGCACAGTGTTAGAAACTAACTAAAGGAAAGAAATATGGTTGGGTTTTGATCATGTATCCAATTCAATCTATCTTTGCTTAATTTGTTAGTATTTAGTGTAACAATTTTTTTTTCAATATATGTAACAAAGTTTCAAAATTTCTTATTTTGTACTCATTTTAACCAATAACCCACATGATCAACTAATATAACATCAGCACGTTACTATCAAAATGGGTAAAAATAGGATATCTTGTAACTTTTGATCTAATGGGTGTTTACATATATTTAATATGAAGATGAGTTACTACTACTAATTAGTACTAGTGTTGTCCACCGCGCGTTGCGCGGTGATGATAAACTTCTCTCAAAATATTTAACTACCACATGAATTGTTTCGTCAAGTGAATAAAATATAACTATTTAACTCAAAAAATGGATCAAAATTTGGATGACAATAATTAATTTTGAGAAATATTGGAGTAAGTTAAGATTTATTGTAATTTCTCGATTGAAATTTTATATAATGTAATGTAAAACAATGAATATATTTTATATGTGGGACATTCTTTCATAAAAAGAGTTAAGATCGATATTAAGTGAACCGATTTTCTACGTATCAAATATTAAACTAATAAACACAAATATTACAATTGATCTTAGTCAATAAGTTAAGGTATGTTTGTTTCATTGTTGATTGTTGACCCTACTTTTTGTATCCATCTCTTTCTTATCTTTTAGTATCTCATCAGATGTGTGGAAAAACTATAAATAGAGATAAAGAAAATTTTGTAACAAAAATTAACTCTTTAATCCAAAATGGATTAAAATAAACAATAGATCATGTAAATTTTTTTTGGCATCCTTGTCCTTTTATAATCAACTTTATCTTTTAACTTTTCATCTTTCTATCAATGTGGGATAGTCAAAGTTAACCACAATTGAACATTTTAAAATTCTCAATCCACATTGTGCCATGTCATTTCTCTTGGATTTTTTAATTCTCAATCCACATTGTGCCATGTCAAAGTTAACCACAATTGAACATTTTAAAATTCTCAATCCACATTGTGCCATGTCATTTCTCTTGGATTTTTTAATTCTCAATCCACATTGTGCCATGCCATTTATCTTTGGTTTTGCTTTTATATATAAAGATTAGAGTTAATTCTTAATAACTCTTTAATCCAAGACGGATTAAAATAATTTATAAAACTTGTAAAAAACGTTGGCATCCTTTTCCTTTTATAATCAACTTTATGTTCTAACATTTCATCTTTCTATCAATGTGGGATATTCAAAGTTAACCACAATTCAATATTTTAAAATTATCAATCCACATTGTGACATGTCATTTCTTTTGATTTTTGCTTTTATATATATAAAGATAAAGACGTTCCAACTATTTATCTTTCTATCAATGTGAGATAACCAAAGTTACCATAATTCAACATTTTTAAACTCTCAATCCATGTCATTTTTCTTGGATTTTGCTTTTAAATATATAAAGATATAATAACTATTTAACATGAAAAAACTTGTAACTAAAATTAACTCTTTAATCCAAAATAGATTAAAATAAATCATAGATCATGTAAAAAAAAGTTGGCCTCCTTCTTCTTATATAATCAACTTCATCTTTCAACTTTTCATCTTTCTATCAATGTGGGATAGCCAAAGTTAACCACAATTCAACATCTTAAAATTATCAATCCACATTGTGCCATGTCATTTATCTTGGATTTTGCTTTTATATATATAAAGATAAAGACGTTCCAATTATTTATCTTTCTATCAATGTGAGATAACCAAAGTTACCATAATTCAACATTTTAAACTCTCAATCCATGTCATTTTTCTTGGATTTTGCTTTTAAATATATAAAGATATAATAACTATTTAACAATTTAACATGAAAAAACTTGTAACTAAAATTAACTATTTAATTCAAAATAGATTAAAATAAATCATAGATCATGTAAAAAAAAGTTGGCCTCCTTCTTCTTATATAATCAACTTCATCTTTAAACTTTTCATATTTCTATCAATGTGGGATAGCCAAAGTTAACCACAATTCAACATTTTAAAATTATCAATCCACATTGTGCCATGTCATTTCTTTTGGATTTTGCTTTTATATATATTAAGATTAAGATTAAGATTAAGATTAAGATTAAGATTAAGATTAAGATTAAGATTAAGATTAAGATTAAGATTAAGATTAAGATTTATGTGGCGTGGTTAACAAATTATGTGGATGTAGTTGAATGGGAAGAAGTATATTAAGCTATATGCATCATTTATCATGTATGTTGTTGCTGATGTATGCAATGCCATGCCATGCCATGGTGAGATGAGATGAGATGTGATTCTATGGAACAATCAGTGTTGCTAGGTAGGTATTGGAAATTTGGAATAGAGATGCTAAAAGTGTTGTTAGGTAGGTATTGGAATAGAGATGCTTTTGCATTGGACATATTAAATATGTCATCATCCTATTGTTATGGTTGTGAATCAGTTAAAGTTCCTTTGCATTACAGTTTATTGAAAGATTTTAGGCTCCAAATGCCGGAGTTCTATATCAACCATACACAGGATCGTCAAACATGTATATGTACACCCGACACAAGTGCTTCAAATGATATACAAACATGTCGTTCTATTCTTAAAAAAGAGGCAATTAAAATGTGGAAAATAACAAAATGATATGCCGTAGTTTTTTTTATTAGCTGACAAATAGCAAAGGAATTGTAATAGTTGATATAAAGAAATCATTTTCTTTACCTATATTTCGTTTTTGTGTGGCAATCTGATAGATCGTTTTATTAAGTTATGTGATTAGTCAAATTGTGTATTCTTGTAAACGTTTAAGACAAAGAATCGGTTGGGACCGAAGTGGATCTTGAATTGAGTACAATCGTTTTATAAATTTGAAAAATATGCAACAAACATTGTTTTAGTTTTAAAACACATAGTATATCTACGATGTTATGTGGTTGTAGATGATTTTCGCTTTCTATCATGTAAATTGGATAATGATTATTGTTACGTATTGAGATAATTCTTGATTTGAAATTTAGGAGAGGAGCCGACATATTTAAAAGGGCTTTGGAATATCAGACAATGGTAGCATTGTTGTAGAGATGGTACGACACCCATATATATGTATAAGATGAACTAAGGGACCGTTTATCAAACACTTATCTTGGTAAGTGCTTATCGGTTGAATTACCTTACTGGGTAAACATAACAAGGACTTATAATCATACTTGGTAGAGGAAGGCAAGGATCCAGAATCTTAACCCGTAAGTGAGGGTAATAACTCTTACCTTGTAAGCGCTTACCGGGTTATACAAGTTTACCAATAATTCATTTTGATGCTTGAGAATGTTACTCCATAAGATAAATGAGAGTTGTGACTTTTGCCAAGTAAGCGCTTATCCGGTAAGCATTTGGTAAACGATCCCTAACTTTTAATATACTTACCATTATTTAGCGTTGTTTTATTGTATTTAGGTTCTGGCTTGATTTTGCTATGACAATCATTAAAACTCTGGGATATTGTAATCTGTATTATCGTTTACATTTATTCAATATTTGCATCCCGCCGCATTGCGCAAGTATCCAACTAGTTAGTCATGCAATGGTCTTGATAACTTTGCAATAATGCCAATGGTATTGATTGTTTTTTTTCTTTCCATAAGGCCCTACTTTCGTACCACTGGTTAAAATCAAATGTTAGGAAATCTGCATTAGTGCATTCTCTTTAATTTCCTTTAACTTAAGCTGTAAAACATATACATAAGGGGCATCATAGTTGCTTAACACAACTAGTTTGTTGTGTATATATATATATATACACACACACTTTAAAAATGATTTTCCAATGATAAGTTAAGACCACATCCAACAAGACTAAAAAGGTTGTGTTATCTTACAACATATTGCGAGCAAAATGCCGCATAAGCACGGATGTTAAAGATTTGAGCACTAAACTCGAGTTCAAGTCGGATTCGAATACAAAACTAGTTGAGCCCCGTAACATCAATGCTTGACTTGGCTCGATTAAAGCATGTCATTTTGAGCATATAATTTTTTGAGTCGTACATGTTCATTGATCACACAATCAAAGTACACAAATTTAGTTGTTTAGGGGCGGAACACACACCTTGTAATCATGGGGGCCGAACCTAACCTCTTTATATAAATGGATTACATAAACAAGTCTAATTTGCTTCGATGTAATAGATATGTATTTTTAAAAACACAAAAGATACAATATCCAAAGTATAACATATTAAACTCTAAAACACGAGAAATCTCCAAACATTGTCCATCAAAGTGGAAGTTATCGATTTTTTGCAGCTTTAAAATCTTGCACGATTTTCTTCAAACAAAAAATTCCAACAATATATATTTTCGGTAAACAAAACCAACGAGCCATTTAAAAACTCACATTCCATTTAAATACATATAATCTAATGATATAAGTTAAACCAAAAAGTTTAAAGACTACGTTTATGAATTTCTGGTTCGGTTTCATGATTCAATCTTGATCTAACAATTAACAATTGTTTCAATAACTAAAATCTAGTAACGGCAAGCGCTTACCAAGTCACATTACCTTACCGCATGAATATTGCAAATGACCAAGACTTTTACCCCGTAAGTGACGACGAAGACTTTTACCATGGTTAATGTTTATCGGGAAAATTGTCCCACACGATACCGTTTTGGTGGACTAAAAGTATTGAATTTTACTGATAAAGACTTACCCGAATAAGCGTTTAGTAAACCACCTCTAAGCCTCAAAATATTTAGACTTACAAATAATCACTAAAATATTTAGCTTTAACTATAATAACAAACAATATCTGTTCCTCAATAATCACAAACAGAAAAAAACCCAAATAAAATATTGATTAAAGTTATTTTAAGCTTGATGTCTTAGGTGGTTGTGCGAAGCTAAGAGGCTATATAGCAATTTTATTAAATTAATACTACTTAAATTAATACTACCTCTATACACAATGTTAAGTAGAGAAAAACGTATTGGGCCTCGCCCCCCAAAGCCCCTTAGGCCCTCTGCCATTGACTTGTTACCACTGATTCCAAGTAGACATGGTCATATGAGCGGGTTGGCCCAGGCTTTCTTTGGAACCGGGCCAAAACACTATTAAAAAACCCAGACTTTTTCTTGGACTGGGCCGAGCTTGATGGTTGAAGGTCCGACCCGTTTAGACTTTTAAAAGACTGGTATTTTGGAACCGGGCCTAAACCGGGCTTTTTTAATATATATATATTTACATCTTTTAATAAATATTATTCGAATACACTATAAAATACTTAATTGAGTCACTCAAACATACTTAAAAATACGTTTTATTAGAATTTCGATTGAACAATACATTTAAATAACTACATTTATTAAATTATGAAGAAAAAATACTCTTAATCCTCGTATGGTGGATAGTATGCAAGAGTTCCGGTCGTTTGAATTCTAGTAAGAGCCGTTCCATTATCGAGGTCATCAACATCGAGTCGTTCGTTGCCGGTCTCGTCGTCGTCGTAATGTGATACATTACTTTCGCAATCAGTAGTTGGTGGGGTACTTAGTCCTTCACATACTTCGTTTTCTTCCACCCCCTCGAGCTCCGCCTCTAGGTCCTGGTCTTGAATTCTTTCAAGACTATCCAAGTAGTCCTTCAAACAAACGCAACATTCTACCGACTCTGGGGTTAATCTTGTCCGACGGGCCAAAATGATATTGCCACTAAGAGAAAAAACGGACTTCGAAGCTACGGTACTAGCTTGGATTGTTAGTATATCACGGGCCATAGATGCCAAAACCGGAAATGCTTGTTCTCTTTCTTGCCAAAATGCTAATATGTTTAAATCTTCAAAATTCTCGACTTAATTCCAAGAGAAATTCCCATTCATGTAAATTTGTAATTCATTGAGATCATCATATCGGGATTTTTTACTTGATTCATTTTGTACCTTATTTATCAAAGAGGTCATTAGGTATTTCCGGCTTTGGCGATGAGCACTACTAGAAGCACCCGACGTAAATAGTGGTTGTTGGGAGGTTTGTTGGCGTGCCCCCCATGTCGGACTTTATAAATTTCAAATAATTCTAAAAATTTGCGATTAAATGTTGTTTTTCTTCTCGTTGAAAAAGTAGAATTTGTTAACGTATCTAAACCAAAAACTTGAATTATTTGTGTAATTAAAACCTCAACACCGGTAACCTTTAGCCACGGGTTTAACGTTGTGGCACAAAAAAAAGAAAATGAGATTTCTCTAAAATATTTTAACAATTTTGCTTTCATTAAAGAAATCATACCCGCCTAATTGTCGTCTTTCTCCTCGTACTCTTTAATTTTCATTGCCAAAATATTTAATTGATTTAAAACTAGAGGGCTTGTTGGATAATAAACACCGGATAACCAAGTTGTTGCGTTTTAAAATCGTCCAAAAAATCGTATAATCCATCAAGCACGACCCAATCCCAATCTTGAATATTATTATTTTTGTAATGAATATTATAAAATGCATGTATATAAACTCTTTGTGCACGCAAATTTTCGATCATATAATATGTCGAATTCCATCGAACGCTCTAAATCCACATTCACGGCAATATTTTTTATAAGCCGCATGCATTGATTTACCTTTGCAAAAAATTCACCGTAACATAAGTCTAAATTTATTTAGTGTGTGACTACAAGTTTCTAAACCGTTTTGAACGGCTAAATTAATAATGTGGGCAACACAACATGTATGGAATATTTCACAGTCCAACATAGGAGTTAAAGCACATTTTAGGTTTTCCACACATACAGTATTATTACTAGCGTTATCAAATGAAATGCTAACAATTTTATTTGTTATATTATAAAAAAGAAGTGTTTTTTATAATTGAAAATTGACGTTCACCCGAATGTGGCGCACCAAACGTTTCAAACGTGATTATACGTTTGACCATTTGCCACGACTCCATCCAATGTGCCGTTATACATATATAAGAATTTGGCAATCCGTGTGGTGCGCTCCACACATCACAAGTTAAAGAAACGTTGTTAGACATTTGATCAAACATGTTTTGCATTTCATTTTTAGCATCTTTCCACATTTTTATTGCATCGCGTCTAAGAGTTTGACGGCTTACCGGAGTGTAGCGAGGTTGTAGACATCTTTGGATCATCTTCGTCATATACAGATTGTAGAAATGTCCAAACGGCAACCCCATTTGAATGACACATTTAGTTGTTAATTCCCGGGCCAACATGGTATCGTACGACCATATTTGACCTTGGTTGTCAAGTATGGTTGACTTGCATCACCTTCGGACTTCAACGCCTTGCACGTGCTATCGGTGTGCCTCTTTAAGGTTGAGTTTCCCGAGGTCGCAAGGAGAGCTCCACACCTTTTGCATTGTGTCTTTTTTTCCCGTCGTTGAGAACCACCATATTGAAACATTCCAAACTTCGGATTTCCGTCCGTGCTCGGCAATAATTTCTCTAATTTGTTCGTTTGATGCACTAACTCCGCCCATTTTGATTGAAGGATGGAAGAATTGAGAGAATGAGAAGTTGGGAAAAATGAACACGATAAAGCGAGAAATCGAGAATATGAGCGAGAATTGCGTTTTTGTAACTTGGTATCTAACCTCATACACCCATTATTTATAGTGTTTAGGAGCCAAAAAAACGGTCAAAATGCCCCTAACGGTCAAAAAACGGTCACATAACTGTAATAAAAACGGCTCTTTTTTGAATTTAGGTGGGCCAGGCCGGAACCGGGCCGTGAAAATAGCTGAAATCTGGGCCTAGTAGGGCCTGACGGGCTGGGACCGAGCCGGGCCGGGACCGGGCTTGTGGTGGGCTGGGCCTCAGGCCCTATCGGGCTTTTTCGGGATCGGACCCATTTGGCCATGTCTAGCACCAAGCTTCAAACTTGAGCCAATATACGCATTAACTAATATAGAGATCAAGCCCATAAATAAGTTTACGAAGCTTGAACTCAAAATTTTTAAACAAGTATCAAGTTCGAGCATTGAAAAATATTCAAGCAGAAAGCCTAATTTGACATGGGAATTTGGCCGAAATAGTCAATCTCCTAAACAACATTCACTTTCCGGCCACCTTTGAAATAGAATTATCGTTTTAGCCAGAGACTACTCATTTGCGTAAAGCCACGTAAAGCCTACTTCCAGAATAAAAGGAAAAGAAAAAGATAAAGAAAAAGAAAAAATTTGTTACACAAATGCATAACCCATTTGCGTAAGGATCCTTGCGCAAAATTGCATAAAGATTTTTTTATCAGAATATCGAGTTTACACAAATGCATGGCTAACATGGGAACTCGATTGAAAAAGAGGCTAAAAAGTGAATTTGGTTAAGGAAATTAGCTTTTTTTTGTCAATTTCCATTTGATATACTTCTTCATACTCATGTCAAGGCTGATATTATTTTCTCGAGCGGGTCCCAAACAACCTGCTACTCGACGCTACTCGACCCAGACTTGTTAAAACCCCTCCCTAAATGCCACAAGTTTAACATGGCCCAGCCTCAAAAGAAAATCTAGCATGAAAACATAGGAAATTGTTATATATGGTAATAGAAATGTTCACTAAAGTTTTACATACATATAATATATACACACATATATATATATATACAACAATAATTGAACCAGCCAAAAGCTTCTTCAATCATGCTTATAAGATGAAGAATTGATGAAGAGATTACTTCCAATCAAGCATATCCAACAACCATAACACCTCTTCCTTGGAATTCACCGCATCGCAAAAGTCCATTATGATCCCAAAACATCAATTACACCTTTCATTTCCGTGTTCCACGAAAAGCAAAGAGATCTAAGTTCGGATACCCGACACAAAAGGGTATTTCGGGGAAAACCCAAGATAATCAAACGTAAGTGCTCTATACGCAGACCGGTCAATATAGTCAAACCATGACTTGTTGACTACACAAGCAACTTTCTTTGAATCCTTTCGTGCTACGAGCACATAAACAATGATGGTTCGAGTACAACGAACTGCGAAACTTGGTTCAACGGGTAAGGTCATTTTATATTCGGGACCTTCTAAATGATACCGAAGAAGTTTACAGATGCGAGGTGGCGGAGCCCAGTTTCCTTTTCGGAGGACAGGTCCATTGACAATTTTTGAAAAGAGCAAGTCGTCGTCTGCCCAAACGTCGATAAAGAACTCAAGGTAGTTTAAGGAGATTCTTGGTGGAAGGAGAGTTTTGCGGTTTTCGCGTTTGTAGAAATTTTTGAATAGTTTGTGGTAAGTTACAACAGGTGGGGTCGAGCGTTTGCATGTTGATGGCCATTTTTTGGAACATAATCGTTTCCAGAAAAAAATCGTCTTGAGCCATCTGTCGTCACTGCTTACATAATGCCATACAAGAGGCTAAGTTGGTAGCTTCCAGTAGCGGAAAAACAACCTTTAATATCTCGTCGGACGATATAATCTCTAGAATCCGAGTCGCGAATCGCTTACTTTGCTACCTCACAAGTTTAGTGGTTGTTGGCTATGTAACTCTAACCTGTAAAAGATCAACTATTGAGTTTCAAGAACTTCTTTATCCCAATGAGATTATTAAGGGGGCAGGGTGGGGCGGGTAGACACCATCCTCTAGAGTCTGGAGCACCCTCACCGCACCGGTCCATGTCATCATGGGAGAGGTAAATCAGTACATGCATCTCATCAGTAGAGGAGCGGTGCCCAGGCTTGAACCCGGAACCTCACACTTATCCCAATGAGATTATGGGCTTATTTGTTAGCGGCTTAATGAGCTTAAGGGACTCGTAAATTATTCGGTCAGCTATACATGATTGTTTGGTAGTGGTTTAATGATATAGAAAGTGACTTATTCTGTAAACTTCTAGAGGTTTATGCAGAAAGCCAAGTTTTTTTCAAACATACCCCTCCCAATTAAAACACTCATTTCATCTATGAAATAACCCTCAAACACACACAAAAACTTCCCAATCTATATGAATCCGCACGCACAACTATATCCATACAAGACTTAATGGAAAGCCAACCAAACACCCCCTATATGTAACACCTGGAAATGGGTCTTTCTAGGAATGTAGTGAACTTCAACAAGAAGCCTTTTTATCAAGTGAAACCAAAACAAGCATACAAAGAAGTGCAACCCAAAGGTAAACATAAGGGGAACATAGGCAGATCCAAAAAAACCTCCGAGTAAGGGCACAAAATGTAACATAATATAAAATAAAATAAAAGGCAATTACAAAAACTACAGTTCTATGAAAAATGGCATACAAATGGGTTTTTGGCATCACCCAAGTGGTTTTTCCCCTTCTTTTTGTCCTTATTCTTTTTTGATGTTGTCACCAAAAACTGAAAAGAAAAACAAAAAGATTCGAACTTGTAACCTGTAATGCCACATGCAATAACATCACCCATAAACTATTTTTTGTTTAACTTAGGAAAGCATATATTATATTAAAGCGGGTGTACCTTTGACACCCCTAAATTTGTTAGAAAGTACCCTTTTAAGGTAAATGGAGGAACACTAGAAACCCATAACTTCTCTCGCCCTATCAACCTAAACTTGTTAAAAGTATATGAGTAGTTGTTATGTGGGAAATTGACAAAATTAGCCGTTTTGAATTAGCCTCTTCACTTTTTAGCCTTTTTTTTCAATTTGACCAAAATAGTCAAGATTTCGCAAGAGCCCCTTTCGTTACCTGTGAGTTGTACTTTTTCTGAATTAAATATGATTCTGGTGAGATAGGCTTACTAAACTGGCGCGCGAAATGGACGTATGTGCTTGTGAAATAGGCACGACGGCTTATAAAATGTCCATTTGGCTTGCGAAATAACCCACCAGAATCATATTTTAATCATAAAAAGTACATTTTGCAAGTTGCAAAAGAGACACTTGTGAAATCTCCTTGGTGGCTTGCAAAATGACCCACAAAGATCATATTTTATTCATATAAAGTACATTTTCAAGTTCCAAAAGGGTGTGTTTGGTACGCAGCCAGGATAGAACATGACATGATGGGACAATAAATAAAATTAAAAAATGAATAAAATATAAAATAGAACGTTTATTTGATGTTTTAGAAGAGAATTAGATTTTATTTTAAGGTTATATTGGTAAAACGCAAGTCTGTTCCACCTTGTTCCATAGGGTGGGGGTGGAACAGGCTTGTTCCACTTTGTTCCACCATGTTCCTGTCTGTTCCACATAAAAGTCCTTCCAAACATGGGACAGTGATCCATGTTCTGTTTTGTTTTGTCCAGTGTACCAAACACACCCAAAGAGGTATTTGCAAAATCTTGTCTATTTTGGTTCAAACATGAAAAAGTTGGCTGAAAAGTGAAAATGTTCGTCTAAAATGGCTAATTTTGTCAACCTCCCGTTGTTATGTGCATCAAAGAGGGATAGTAACAACCATTATCACATCTATCAAATGCTCCTCAAACGAATTTACAAATGAAAACTTTGCAATATCTCTTCCCCCACCAGTAGAACCTAGAAACTACTCCATATTTCACGCTACTTTGGCTCATAAACTCCATACTGGAATACATGATAGAAGAAAAAACATAAGAGGATGTATATAAGTTTTGTATACTTTTTCCTGTTAATATTGATTCCTATTCGTGCCAAGAGAATCATCAAATGCCAAGAATCATAAATGGCATGAATAACTAGAACAACTATGTAACATCTCAAATTTTCTATAATTTGTGTATTTTTATTTTGAAGAATGTTTAAAATAATGGAAGATATTATTTTAAACGTAGTGTTATGATGTTATATCGAAGGGTCAAAATATAATTGACTAAAGTTTGGAAAGCTAATTGTGAGTTATGGAACTTTGAGGGTTGATTTTGTTATTTGGTCTAAGTTTTGGATCAAATTGGTTATTTGTAAAAATCTGATGTATATCAAGTTTAAGTCGGCTAAATTGAGATGAAACTCAATTCAGTCTTGGTTCTTTAAGGCGGTTTCCAAGCAGAAGAGAGAAAGTTCCCAAAATCTTGAAAATTGGCTTGGTAAGAGTTGAACAATTCAATCTTTTAGAAATCAATATACAGATTAAACTGATTTGATTTGGTATTGGTTAGTTGGTGAAAGATTGAAGGTGAAATCAATAGGAATTGCAGGTTGTGTTCGATTTCAATCCCAGGTTAGTTCATCTCTTTGATAAATTTTAGGTGATACTATCTAATTCATGTACGATTTGAGTTTAGAAATGGTATTGGTAAACTTTGGTTACTGGTTTAGGAAGATATCTCGACTGGTTCGTAGAACTGTACTGAAAATTGATGTGCATATCAGAGTCCCAGTATTAAAGTTCCGGTGTCGAGTCCCGAATTGGTTCTGGATCCAGCATGCAAATGGGATTCGGTTTCGAATGGGATCTGGTCTTATTTGGAATCCAGTTTCATTTTGGGTACCGGTTTCGGATCGGTACCGGATTCGGGTAAGTTTCGGATTGGTACCGGATTCCGGATAAGGATCCAGATGTTTTACTGGATTTCGATTAAGATCCGTAAATGGGGTTCCGGACTTGGGTTTTTTCCGGATCCGTTCACCGGATGGTTCCGGACTTTGAGTCCGGAATACTTTAGCGGAACCCCCGTGTTAAGTCGCCGAAGAGGGATAATTGAGAATACGGGTATGATAGATTATTTGGGATTCTTAGCTTTGAGAATATGATATGAAATGTTTTGTGCGTTCGAGTAAATATGCACGTATGATAGTAAGTGTAATGGATCCATAAGCACTAGCATTAATTGTAACGTGGAATAGGCATAAAGTAAATTGTAATTCCCGTTGACCTGAAATGAGGAATAGGCATAAAGTAAATTGTAATTCCCATTTCGTATGGTGATGTGAAACGTGGAATAGGAATAAAGTAAATTGTAATTCCCGTTGACGTGAAATGAGGAATAGGCATAAAGTAAATTGTAATTCCCATTTCGTATTGTGATGAGTAATCTAGGAATAGGCGAGAGTTAATCGTAATTCCTGATTTCTATGGGAAGGTAAGAGATAGACATAAAGTAAATTGTAATCTCTACTTCCACTCCAAGAAATAAGCATAAAGTAAATTGTAATTTCTTGGACATGAGCAATGAGCTAGAATCTGTGATGATTCGTAGTAGGATCTCGAACGTGATGATATGACTTACTAAGTGTTAGTCATATTCATGGAATCAGCTATGTTTGTGTCATCGCAAGATGTTTATATGTACGGTAAGAAAGATGGCAAACCAGGTTTGTTTATACGTTTTGTTTACATTGTTTCCAAATCTTATAAAGTTTTAATTTGAAAATGGATGTTCTCACTAGGCGTAAGCCTAATCGTTTCAAATTAAATTTTCTTACCAGGTACGAGCTCGGGGAAGTAATAACGGGATGAGGGACGAGTGATTTCTGATACTCAACTTTTGGTGATGAACGGAGAAGTTAGCATAATACGAGGATGTTTTGGTGAATGGTCTAAACAACTAGTATAATCTGATCTTAATGTTTAGGATTAGATTAGCAGGTTGTTTTGATAAGTTCAATTTGTATATGTGAACCCTCATTACTAATTCTCCATTTATGTATAAAAGTTGGATGAAATTATGGTTAACTTTGTGGAATTTTAAGGTTTAAATTGTCCTAGTTTTTGGACGTTTCAAACTACCACACTTGATGGAAAATCCCAGACCAACCATACCAGATATCATCTGCTTTGTCTACATATCAGTGTAACCTCATGATCCGAAAATACTCGCCAAAAATGCTAAAGGATTGTGATTCATTCGATTAACTATCTTAATGACTAGAATATGCTTTCAGGAACCGAAACAAACAAAAACCCTAGAACCAATGATAACTCTCATTTTTTAGAGTTATTTATTATCCTTTTTCTATAAATTATCCCACTTTTATACCCATTTTGCTCCTATCCCTTTCATTTGGTCAAAAATGTGAAAAAGAGTTTATAAATGTACTAAAAGATTAATTTTTGCAAATTCTGCTGAAAACTATCCCACTGTGACCATGCGAACATCCCACTGTGAGCATCGATGGTCCACTTCTTTCCAACGATGGGCAAAGCAATTACATGGGCAACAACAATGTTATTTTAAGCTGAATCATGGGTTGAAATCCCTGAAAATCTAGAGTAAGGCATGCCTTGGGCATTATCCACAAGATTGAAGAAAAATTATTCATTGGATATTGCACCTTGTGGAAGTATAAATAGAGGCTCTTGCCTCTTCATTTGAATGATCCTTGTAACTGAATACTTCTCTTAATTCTCTGCATTTAGTGATACTCCAAAGTTTCTTAAAAACTTGGAGTTTTGTAGCTTAATTTACTTGTATTTGTAATTTCTGTCCACAGTGAGATACTGTGGGCATTCGTTTTTAATTTCATGCACTTAATCTTCTCTTATCTTATTATGTTTTGCACTTTAATTATGAGCTAAGCACTATTTGGGTGTGGATGTGAACAAACTTGAGACTAGTAGGCAACACTTGGGTGTGGCCATCGTTACTAACTCTCGAGATTGGTCACTTGAGTCGGGACTTAAACTCAACGCGGATAAGCCGATCACTTTGAAGTGTTAATATTAGATCTTAGACATCGAGAGGGGCAGATTCGAAATACGGCTTAAGTGATGCACAAAGATTTGAGAGAGTCTTTGATAACCACGTCGAGAGGCGGGTTTTGTATGATTTATTAAGGTTCAAACGCCAGTCGAGATTTATATCACAAAGAGATTTGGGTATAAATCTCCATATTGGTAGAACTTGACGTTTAGAGTCAAACTTAATTAAATCGAAAAGATTGAGAGCTGGTAATAATGGAAACTTTATGGAAACTTTGTAGGACCGGTTTATAAAATTCTTCATTTCGAGAGATCGGGTTTTTTATAAACATTTCGTGCTACAAAGCAACTAACCATTTGTTACTATGTAAATCTCAAGGGAAATCACACCCATACCCATTTTTAATATTTAAGAGTTACATTTTAATTTTTAAGCATTTTACCAACAAAACAATATTTTTCACAAACCGAGACTTGTGCAAGAAGTTCGTGTAATTCTCTGATTCTCAGTAGTTCAGTCCTTGTGGATACGATACTTGGTAAATACTTACCACCTTTATTACTTGTAGCGATCCCTTTGTTGGTATATACTTGTGCCTTCATTGTGGAGTTATTGTACCCATATTTTGGATATAAGATATTTTGCTATCAAGTTTTGGCCCCGTTGACGGGGACTGGCGCGATTTTACATCCTGAGATATTGAATTTTCACTTGAGCCTGTGTCACTTGTTTCAAAACAAAATCTTTGTGTTGTATGCCAAGGTTGCAACACGGAGAACTTTTACCTCTTGATAACGAAATCGAAAGAACTATTGCAAGACGTAGAAGAGGTAATCGGCAAAATCCACCTGTAAACCGAAACATGGCGGCTCCACCTCTGCCACCTCCACCAGGTGAAACAACGGTGGGTATTGCCGATAGTAAAGATAGAAAGATAAGGGACTATGCAACACCCGAATTTGAACAATTAAAATCGGGAATTATTAGGCCCAACATGAATACGCAAGCTTTTAAACCTGAACCCGTAATGTTTCAAATGATCCAAGCAATGGGTCAGTTTGGAGGATTACCTTCGGAGGATCCGCACTCACACCTAAAATCATTTATAGAAATGATGGATCATTTTCGTATTCCCGAAGTAACTCCGGAAGCCTTACGGTTGACACTCTTCACCTACACATTAAGAGATAGAGCTAAAGCCTGGCTAAATTCACAACCACCCGAATCCATTGATACATGGCCGAACTTGGCTGAAAAGTTTTTAAAGAAATATTTTCCTCCAACAAGAAACGTTAAATTTAGGCACGATATCATGAATTTTCGACAAGAGGGTGATGAAGCAGTTTCGGATGCATGGGAAAGATTCAAAGATTTACTTAGAAAATGTCCTCATCACGGAATCCCCTATTGCATCCAATTAGAAACATTTATAATGGTCTTTCTAATGCTGCAAAAATCATTCTCGGTGCTACGGCTGGTGGTGCTTTTGTTTCAAAAACCTATAACGAAGCATTTGACATTTTGGAAAAAGTTGCTAACAATAATACCGAATGGTCAGATCCTTGTGCCATCACCACACAAAATGCATCGGGAGTTAATGAAATTGATGCCATTACTTATTTAAACGCACAAATTGTAGCTTTGACTAATTTGGTTAAAAACAATTTGAACATTAATGGAGAGAAAAGCCAAGTGCAAGCCATGAATCATATGGGAAATGACATATGTGCATTTTGTGGAGAAAATCATTCTTTTGAAAACTGTCCAGGAAATCCAGTTTCGGTAAACTATGTAGGAAGTAACGCTAGAAATAGCCCATTTTCCCAAACATATAATCCGAACTGGCGAAACCATCCTAATTTTTCATGGGCAGGAAATCCGGGACTTCAACCTCCCGAAATGCAAGTCCAAAATCGACCATCAAATCCCCCGGGATTTCAGCAAAACTGTCCTCCTAATTTTCAATAAGGACAATCCTCACAATCACATGCACCAAGGCAACAACATGCATCGGATGGTAACGGTTTACTCGAATCGTTACTTAAAGGTTTTATAAACCAAACCAATGCAACCTTGAGAGGGTTTGAAACCCAACTCGGTCAATTTGCCGCCAAACTTAAAAATAGACCACAAGGGACTTTGCCTAGTGACACCGAGAACCCTAAGGGACCACACAAGGAACATGTCAAGGCCATAAGTATAAGAGAAATGAATGTCGATGAATTATGTCAAGTTGAAAAATCATTTTCCACACCTCACGTGCAAAAAGATTCACATCTCTTTGATCGGAATTTTTTTCCAGGATTGTTCTCTTCTACTGAAACAACAAAAAGTCCAGTTACTGTTTTTCAAACAGCAGATTCGTCCAGTTTGGACATAAATTCTGCATAGCGTGCCCACAGTGGGCAGACTGTGCCCACAACTGCCCAAACAAAAGTTTAACCAGATCTGCGTGAGTTACCTTTTTTTGAAAAATTGAAGGCGAAAAAGATGGACGCTCAGTTTAAAAAGTTTTTAGACGTTTTTAAACAACTTCACATTAACATTCCTTTGGTAGAGGCTCTCGAGAAAATGCCAAGTTATGTTAAAATTTTAAAAGACATATTGAATAAGAAAAGAAGACTTGAAGAGTTTGAAACCGTTGCTTTAACTAAGGAATGTAGTGCAATTCTCACTTGTAAAATTCCTCCAAAACTCAAAGATCCGGGTAGTTTCACTATCCCGTGTTCCATCGGAGGACAAGAAGTTGGACATGCATTATGTGACTTGGGAGCGTCCATAAATCTCATGCCTTTATATGTTTTTCAGAAATTAGGAATTGGTGAAGTTCGACCCACCATAGTCACTTTACAACTCGCGGATAGATCTGTGGCTTATCCGAAAGGGAAAATCGAAGATATTTTGGTAAAAGTCGATAAATTTATCTTTCCGACCGATTTTCTAGTTTTAGACTACGAGGCAGACAAAAATATTCCCATCATTTTAGGAAGACCTTTTCTTGCGACCGGACGAACCTTGATAGACGTTCAAAAAGGTGAGTTGACTATGAGAGTAAACGACCAACAAGTAACTTTCAACGTTTTTAAGTCACTAAAATTCACCGGTGATTTAGAAGACTGTTCCGCCATAGGTACTTTAGGTGATGAATTTGATCTAAGCTTAGAAGGCTCACATGATGAATCAATTATAGGCTTTGATAATGACAGTTCGGAAGAAGAATTGATGGAGGTTATAGATGCATTTGAGCATTTAGATTTTAATGACCGACCTACACAAATGCCATCAATTATTAAGGCCCTAGAGTTGGAATTGAAACCTCTTCCTAGTCACCTTAAGTATGCTTATCTCATGGAAGAAGAAAAATTACCCGTAATCATTTCTTCCAGGTTAAGTAGTTGCCAAGAGGAAAAGTTGTTGGAATTGTTGAAAAATCACAAGAGAGCCATAGGATGGACCTTAGCGGACATTAAGGGGATTAGCCCATCACTTTGCCAACATAAGATCATTTTGGAAGAAAATAGTATTGGCAAAGTGCAACCTCAAAGGCGATTGAATCCCATCATGAAAGAGTTCGTTAAGAAAGAAATCTTGAAGTGGCTTGACGCGGGAATTATTTACCCCATTTCAAGTAGTGGATGGGTGAGTCCGGTGCAATGTGTTCCTAAAAAGGGAGGTACCACGGTCATAACAAACGAGAAAAATGAACTCATTCCAACTAGGACCGTCACCGGGTGGAGAATATGCATGGATTATAGACAATTGAACCTAGCAACTAAAAAGGACCATTTTCCCTTGCCTTTTATAGACCAAATGCTAGATCGGTTGGCCGGAAAAGAATTTTATTGCTTTTTGGATGGATACTCGGGCTATAATCAAATTCACATAGCTCCCGAGGATCAAGAAAAAACAACTTTCACATGCCCGTTTGGAACGTTTGCTTTTCGGCGAATGCCCTTTGGTTTATGCAATGCTCCCTCAACGTTTCAACGGTGTATGATGTGGATTTTTTCAGACATGATTGAAGATACCATGGAAGTTTTTATGGACGATTTTTCTGTAATTGGTACTTCATTTGAAAATTGTCTTGAAAATTTGGAAAAAAGTTTGAAAAGATGTGAAACACATGATTTAATTCTTAATTGGGAAAAATGCCATTTTATGGTACAAGAAGGAATCGTGTTGGGTCACATGGTCTCAAAGAGAGGTTTAGAAGTTGATAAAGCTAAGCTTGAAGTAATAATTCAATTACCCAAACCCACTTCGGTTAAAGGCATTAGAAGTTTTTTAGGACATGCTGGATTTTATCGACGATTCATAAAGAATTTTTCAAAAATTGCAAAACCGCTTTGTAATTTGTTGCATGTCGATCAAACTTTTGATTTTACTTCCGAATGTAAACAAGCTTTTGAGACAATAAAAGAAGCTCTTGTGACATCACCCATAGTTATAGCCCCAGATTGGACAATACCTTTCGAGGTAATGTGTGATGCAAGTGATTGGGCTGTGGGTGCCGTCTTGGGACAAAAGAAAAACAAAATCTTCCATCCCATCTACTACGCAAGTAAAACCCTTATCGAAGCTCAAATAAATTATACAACAACCGAGAAGGAGTTACTTGCCGTAGTATTTGCTTTTGATAGGTTTCGATCCTACTTGATTGGCACAAAAGTTATTGTTCACACAGACCACTCCGCTATTAAATATCTCTTTAATAAGACCGATGCAAAGCCAAGACTTATTCGGTGGGTTCTTCTTTTGCAAGAGTTTGATATTGAGATAGTTGATAGAAAAGGTGTTGACAATCAAGTAGCGGATCACCTTTCTAGAATCAAGATGGAAGTGTCAGGTGATGGAAAACACAACATTAAAGAAATTTTTCCTGATGAAAGTATTTTGGCAATACATCATGTTGATAATGATCTTCCTTGGTATGCGGATATCGCGAACTATCTTGCAAGCGGAATCCGTCCATACCAATTGAATGGGCAACAATTAAAGAAATTTCTCCATGATTGCAAACACTATTTTTGGGACGATCCTTTTTTGTATAAATTAGGAGCGGACCAAGTTTTGAGAAAATGCGTCTCGAATCTTGAAATGAAAAATATTTTACGAGACTGTCATGCTTCACCGTACGGAGGCCATTTTGGTGGTCAACGTACGGCGGCAAAGATTTTGCAAAGTGGATTCTTTTGGCCCACGTTATTTAAAGATGCTTTTGAGTTTGTCAAAAGTTGTGACCAATGCCAAAGGACGGGGAATTTGTCCCAACGAAACGAGATGCCTTTAAATAATATTTTAGAAGTCGAACTTTTTGATGTTTGGGGCATCGATTTCATGGGCCCATTTTCTATGTCCTTCCATAATCAATTTATTTTGGTGGCCGTTGATTATGTTTCAAAATGGGTGGAAGCCATAGCTTGTCCAAAAAATGACGCTAAAACAGTAATTAATTTTCATCATAAAAATATCTTTGTTCGTTTTGGAACTCCTCGAGCTTTAATTAGCGATGAAGGAACTCATTTTGTTAAAAGATGTTGAACACTGTTTTAGAAAAATACAACTTTCAGCATAGAGTTTCCATGGCATACCATCCGCAAACAAATGGTCTTGCCGAACTTTCCAATCGGGAAATAAAATCCATTTTAGAAAAAGTTGTCAAACCCGATATGAAAGATTGGTCTCTTAAACTGGATGATGCTCTTTGGGCATATCGGACCGCTTTCAAGACCCCGATAGGAATGTCACCATATAAATTGGTTTTTGGAAAGGCATGTCGTTTACCTTTGGAACTTGAATACAGAGCGTTTTGGGCGGTAAAAGAATTGAATTTAAGTGAGGATGTGGCCGGGAAGAAGAGAAAACTTCAATTGAATGAATTAGAGGAATTACGACATCATGCCTATGAGAACGCAAAAAATATAAAGAAAAAACAAAGTTGTGGCATGATCGTCGGATCAATCAAATAAATTTTGAAAAAAATCAACAAGTGCTCCTCTTTAATTCGCGATTGAAGTTATTTCCGGGAAAGTTAAAATCAAGGTGGTCAGGACCTTTTACCATTGCGGAAGTTGGTAAGTTTGGTATGGTTGACCTGATAAATCCGCAAGACGGAAGCACTTTTAGGGTGAACGGTCATCGGGTAAAACGCTTTATTCCTAACGAAGTGCCAAACCCGGTTGATAACAACGAATGATAAGTTGCAGGTTTCTTTTGTAAATATTGTACATAGTTTGTTTTTCACTTTTGTGTTTTTAATTCTGCAGGTCAACTCACAGTGGGCAAGCTGTGCCCACGAAATTTGAATTAAATGAATAGAACTTTGGGGGTGATGGGTGTAAATTTGGTCTTGAAAGCAGGAAAGTTTTTTTAAAAAAAGAGAAAGAAGGAAAAGATAAAAACAAAAAGAACTCCGTGGTTGTTGTACTTAGGTATGGGGTGTGAGGCCAAAATATTTTTTTTATTGGTTCCAAAGTACAATGGATGAAAAGGAACTATATTTTAATTAAAAGTTGTACTTGTGGACCCAATGGATTTTAGAAATATTGTTGCCTTTTGGTTTTTACCCACTTACAAAACCGGTTCTTTTTTTTTAAATTTAAAAAAAAGTTGGTTTTTGTTATTAACCATCACAAGTCTAGAAAAGTCAAGAGACAATACTTTCACTTTCAAAATACCACTTTCCACCAAAACCATCAAACCCCTTTGAAACCACTCATCTCCCCCATTTTCTCATCCATGGCAAGAAAGAAAAAACTTGTGTCTCTCCCAGACCAACCACCCCGCCGGTCAACTCGCCGGACGACCACCGTAGCACCATCGCCTCTGCCACTCTCTGACGTCATCACCACCGAGGTTGTCGCCATAACACCGTCGCCACCACTGTCCACCGTCGCTGAGACGGTGGCACTCTCCACTGCATCGTCAACCATGGCGGTGCAAACCACCGACGCTCCATCCACCGGGTACGAGGACCCCGACACACCGTCATCTCCAAGGTATCTCCACACCTTTTTAGAAACCCATGAGGTCTTAACCCCCATAGACACCCTTTCCTCCCCTCCTCCATCTTTTTCAGTTTCTCCACCTTTCACCTCCCTCTTCCAACCACCACCGGTGAAACCCACTTTTTCCACTCCAGGAGTCATACACATTCCGATTACCCAACCCCTATATGTATGCCTCCCACAACCATCCTCCACCATAGATGTCCCTCCCAAACCTCCTAGTTCCAATTCTTTAGCAAACATTCCCAATCTCCGCCACATCAAAACCCCACTCACAAAATCTCAAATACCCCTCATTTCCAAAAAGACCTCACAACTCGGGGTTGACCTTAACCGAGAATGGGAGACTGACATGCTTGGTGAAAACTTAGACTTCAATTTTGAAGGGGGACTCTCGTCTCAACCCACAGATCTTTTCCCCTCTCGAGAAAAGGCACCTTCCCCTCCTCCGGTGATAAGTCACGATTCCCACAGTGGACTGTCCAAACCCACTGTGGGCGCAAGTTCAGTTCTCGAAACCCATATCCCGGAGAAGCCAATATCTGATGCCGCCCCAAAAACCACTGAAGAAGAAGTGGTTGACTATTCGAATGCCTCCGATAGTGATGACCCACTTTATGTAGACAAATCGCCATCTGCCGAGAGTGATTACGAGGCCGATTTGCTGGCAGATGCAAAAGGGAAGCGAAAAGTCGGGGTTAAAGGGAAAGGTGTGGCGTGATCTTCAAAGAAGCAGAAAGCGACCGAGGTTTCCGATGAGCAGTTGAAAGCAGCAATTCGTGCGATGTATGACCTTATCAAGCGCAATAAAGTTTTAATAAAGCGTCCTTTTGATCCTAAGTTAATCGGGACTGTTTTGCATATTAAAAACCACTTACTTGCGATGCGCTGGGATAAGTTAGTACCTTCGCCTTGTAAGGTTAATGAGACTTGGGTGGCCGAATTCTATGCGACAGTTGCTATAACTCAGAAAAGCCCGATTTCATTAGAGGTAGGTGGATTACCCCACTTTTATACCCATTTTGCTCATATCCCTTTCATTTGGTCAAAAATGTGATAAAGAGTTTATAAATGACCAAAAGTTTAACTTCCCATTTTCTGCTATTGCCCACTGTGGGTATCTGTGGACACACGACATCACTTAGGATCTGGATTGGCGGAACTGGAAGGCGCTTCTCCGGTCTTCTTAGCTTCTTCGAGCTGAGTCAAGCGTTCATCGATAGACTTCAAGGTGTCACAGATTTCTTTGAGCACAAGATTTGTCTCCTTTCGTTGTAATGACAACGCGGCGACCCACTCGACCGATCCATACCCCGAAGAGGTACTCGGCTGTTGGGAAGGCTTCTGGTCTGCGGGCTGGGAATTTGGTGGCGAATGAGCTGGTGGAGCATCGTGCGGCGGATCACGCACCAATGGGGGAACATCCTGCAAAACGTTAGAAGATCGCATAGCGCTTTTTTGGCGCGAGATAGTACCTTTATCCAACATCGATTTACTAAACGTGATGACATCTGCATCAAAAGTAGGGACACGAGCAGCGGTGCACAGTCTTGTGATTAATCCTGGAAGTACCAACTGACTAGTGGTTTTGGTAGCCGCCTTGGAGATGGCGTCTACCGCAATCTGTCCATAGTCGATCGAACATTCCTTTACAATGCAATACAGTAAGATACATCGCTCCCATGAAAGGGTACCATCGTGAGCTGTTGGCTGCAGATTATGCCGAAGATATTGGAACCAAATAGCCGCCTCCTCGGTCAACTGATTACCCAATAGTGTGAGGCGGTGATTGTCAAGGGTCCAACGTTGGCCAGGTACGGCTAAAGCAGCCACCACTTCATCATCCAGGAGGGGGAGATGTTTGTTCACATATTGATTGTAAGAGCAAACAAAGGGTGCTCTAAGGTGCAAAACGACATTAACGTGAGTTGCGGTCCAATCTATCCACCTACCTCTAATAAAAACTGGGCTTTTCTGAGTTATAGCAACTGCCGCATAGAATTCAGCCACCCAAGAAGTGGTTTTTAATATGCAAAACAGTCCCGATTAAGTTGGGATCAAAAGGACGTTCTATTAAAACTTTATTGCGCTTGATAAGGTCATACCTCGCACGAATTGCTGCTTTCAACTGCTCATCGGAAACCTCGGTCGCTTTCTGCTTCTTTGAAGAGCACGCCACGCCTTTCCCAACTGCCGAGTACCTCTTCGAGGTATGGATCGGTCGAGTGGGTCGCCGCTTTGTCATTACAACGAGAGGAGACAAATCTTGTGCTCAAAGAAATCCGTGACACCTTGAAGTCTATGGATGAACGCTTGACTCAGCTCGAAGAAGCTAAGAAGACCGGAGAAGCGCCTTCCAGTTCCGCCATTCCAGATCCTAAGTGATGTCGTGTGTCCACAGATACCCACAGTGGGCAACGGCAGAAAATGGGAAGTTAAACTTTTGGTCATTTATAACTCTTTTGAAACATTAACTCTTCTGATTGCTTTATGGTATTTGTGAAGCTTTAACTGTGTGATCCCCGCTTTTTGGGAAACTCTTGCGAGTGATTATCATTCTTGTGGTTATGTTAAATTTTGTGGGTATGTGCTTGTATTTTGGTTGTGTTTATATCTTTCGTTGCAGGTATCTCTTCTTCGCTTGACTTTATGTTCGAAAAAATTGAGAAGACGTAGGCCATCTTTCTACTTGGCCTAAACACTTTTTCCCTTTGTTTCCTTACCCTAGCCGCATATGTTTAACAATGAGGACATTGTCCACATACAGTTTAGGGGGGGGGGGGGGTGGGAAATGAAAACATTGATCATCATCATTTATGATATTAGAAAAAATTTTTGAATAAAGAAGTCTTCGAAAAATTGGAAGACAACCTTCGAAAAACTGGAAGGTAAAACCCATGGTTTCAAAATGAAAAATCAAAAAGACTTGGGTTCTTGTGACTGAAACAGAACTTAAAAGGCGAAGCGACAAAGAGAACAAAACTCCAACTCCTTTTGTAGTTTAGATCAAGTTTGGGGGAAGGGATTTTTTTTAAAGCCAAAAACACTGACCCGAAAAAGTCCTACCAATCATTTTCAACGTCATTGAAGTCAAGAGAGGAAGATATACGATTTTCATCCTACGGAAACAACCAAGCACCTTCTTTGTAAGTTTCGTTCATCTTTCCCTCCGTAAAAATTCTTTTTCTTTCATTTCTTTTACTTGAGGACAAGCAAAAAATTAAGTTTGGGGGTGTGATAACTCTCATTTTTTAGAGTTATTTATTATCCTTTTTCTATAAATTACCCCAATTTTATACCCATTTTGCACCTATCCCTTTCATTTGGTCAAAAATGTGATAAAGAGTTTATAAATGTACTAAAAGATTAATTTTTGCAAATTCTGCTGAAAACTATCCCACTGTGACCACGCGAACATCCCACTGTGAGCATCGATGGTCCACTTCTTTCCAACGATGGGCAAAGCAATTACATGGGCAACAACAATGTTATTTTAAGCTGAAGCATGGGTTGAAATCCCTGAAAATCTGGAGTAAGGCATGCCTTGGGCATTATCAACAAGATTGAAGAAAAATTATTCATTGGATATTGCACCTTGTGGAAGTATAAATAGAGGCTCTTGCCTCTTCATTTGAATGATCCTTGTAACTGAATACTTCTCTTAATTCTCTGCATTTAGTGATACTCTAGAGTTTCTTAAAAACTTGGAGTTTTGTAGCTTTAATTTACTTGTATTTGTAATTTCTGTCCACAGTGAGATACTGTGGGCATTCATTTTTAATTTCATGCACTTAATCTTCTCTTATCTTATTATGTTTCGCACTTTAATTATGAGCTAAGCACCCTTTGGGTGTGGGTGTGAACAAACTTGAGACTAGTAGGCAACACTTGGGTGTGGCCATCGTTACTAACTCTCGAGATTGGTCACTTGAGTCGGGACTTAAACTCAACGCGGATAAGCCGATCACTTTGAAGTGTTAATATTAGATCTTAGACCTCGAGAGGGGCGGATTCGAAATACGGCTTAAGTGATGCACAAAGATTTGAGAGAGTCTTTGATAACCACGTCGAGAGGCGGGTTTTGTATGATTTATTAAGGTTCAAACGCCGGTCGAGATTTATATCACAAAGAGATTTGGGTATAAATCTCCATATTGGTAGAACTTGACGTTTAGAGTAAAACTTAATTAAATCGGCAAGATTGAGAGTTGGTAATAATGGAAACTTTATGGAAACTTTGTAGGACCGGTTTATAAAATTCTTCATTTCCAGAGATCGGGCTTTTTATAAACATTTCATGCTACAAAGCAACTAACCATTTGTTACTATGTAAATCTCAAGGGAAATCACACCCATACCCATTTTTAATATTTAAGAGTTACATTTTAATTTTTAAGCATTTTACCAACAAAACAATATTTTTCACAAACCGAGACTTGTGCAAGAAGTTCGTGTAATTCTCTGATTCTCAGTAGTTCAGTCACTGTGGATACGATACTTGGTAAATACTTACCACCTTTATTACTTGTAGCGATCCCTTTGTTGGTATATACTTGTGCTTTCATTGTGGAATTATTGTACCCATATTTTGGATATACGATATTTTGCTATCAACCATCATCAATACAACATTCACAGAAAGAAAAAAAGACGAAATAATTACCGTTTTATCAGGAATCGAACCCTTGCGAGCAATTTCTGAATTTCATGGCAATCAGCGAAAGAAAGAAATGGGCGATGGATTAACCTAGACCTGGCAAAAACTGACACGACACGCTAACCCGACACAAAATTAACGGGTTTGGGTAATACATTTTAACCCATTTAAGTAAACGGGTTGACACGACACGACACGAACACTAAACGGGTAAAGTCAGGGTCAAAATTTTCAACTCGAAAATGACCCGGATAACCCGTTTTTATATATATATATATGTATATATATATATATATAGGGAAATGTTCAATAGAGAAGTGCAAATATTTAGAGAAATAGAGAAGTAAAAAAACACGGGACCGTTCATATATGAATGTTCATATATAAACAGTCATATATGAACGTTCATATAACAGTCATATCTGAACGTTCATATGAACGTTCATATATGAACGTTCATATATGACTGTTTATATATGAACGTTCATATATGAACGGTCCCGTGTTTTTTTACTTCTCTATTTCTCTAAATATTTGCACTTCTCTATTGAACCTAAGGCTATATATATATATATATATATATATATATATATATATATATATATATATATATATATATATATATATATATATATATATATATATATATATATATATAGGGTCCCCTTCTTTTGTTAACCAATCATTTAGTGTTAACTGTATTAACTAATCTGGACCATTAATCATCAAAATCAATGGCTAAGATTAAAATCATTTTTTAATTCATAATTAAAATAAAAACACGGTTGATTTCATTTGAAGCATATATGCATATGGGTATTCTTGTCATTTAATAAATCTGGGTTACTATCAGATAAGGAAACAATTAACCCACGCGCTACATTTAAGGACCTGATAACTTATCTCTAATTGATTTAGAAACAAAAATACCAAACACGTACTCTCTCTCCAATCTCGACTCAAAAGAAAATCAACCAAAGAAATCAATGGGCAAAAATCAACAGGTTGCTTGCAATCGATTCCAAAAAAATAGTGGGATAACATCGACAAGTTCATTCCAATCGATTGCAAAGAAGATACAAATCGGGGATTTCAAAATCGTGTGCAAAATCGATCCCATATCGAGCAAACCCAAATTGATTCCAAACGATTCCAGAAAAGGTGATTACAAATCGATTCTTACCCAAGCCGAAACCCTACAAACTCTCTCAAGAAAGCAGTGGTCTTCGAAGTAAAGATTGAAGTTAATGGCGGAAATCAAAGGTAACAATTTCAAGTTCTAGGGTTTTGAAATGGGTTTATGTGCACAATTACATCTCATGTTTTTTGTTCAGTTCAAAGGAAGAGCGATAGGATTGCAAATATTGTTGTTACTAGTGAAGTGGTTGAACAAGAAGTGGTTGAACAAGAATCGGCCATACCGGAGAAGGGTGCAAAACAAGTTAACGGTACTTTTCAACGCTATTAATGATCTATGTGCCACTTTGAATTTATGTTATTTATAAATATTCTGATGTGTATGTTGTATTTGTGAAAATTCATGTATAGATAGTGGTATGTGCATATATGCTTGTTGGTTGTATCTTGAATGAATGAAGATGGTGGCTTCATATTCATGAATAGAAAAAGAAAAGGAAATAAAAAAGGACTTAGATAGTGTCAAAAAAACAAAAACGGAAAAACTTAGCTTTTTGACGAGAAGGCAATCATACCTGCTCAATCTTAATGAACCCATCCCCACGTCCAATGTCTAGACTTTTACATATTTCATAGAACTCAGACAATCTCTCGGCCTGGAAACATGGACACGTATTTCAATTATGACAAACCTTAATAGGTTCAGACAAAGTTTCCTTTAGCATTATGTGCTGTCCATCCCTTCTATATATATCCAGAGCTTTAAGAGCATCATTTCGTTGCATCTCAAAAAACTGTTCAAAATATAAGAGAGCGTTCAGCAACTTAAGTTCACACAGGTAAGGAGCGCATGGTTTGTGTATAGATGCAGGTAATGGTATGTGCATATATGCAAATAATGCTATGTGCATATATGCTTGTTGGTTGTATATTGAATCTTTGAAGGAAAAGACTAGGAAGAACTTTTGGTAGTATTTCAAAGCTTGAATAGTTGCTTTATATGCAATCTGAATATTAGGCAACTTGTGCATTTATGAAGCACTAAGACGTGCATATATGAGATTTGAATATGTGCATTTTATGCAATTGCAATAACAAATGCAATACTCTATGTGGATATCGTGTTGTGTATAGATGCAGTTAATGGAATGTGCATATATGCAAATAATGCTATGTGCATATATGCTTGTTGGTTGTATATTGAATCTTTGAATCAAAAGACTAGAAATAAATTTTAGTAGTATTTCAAAGCTTGAATAGTTGCTTTATATGCAATCTGAATATTAGGCAATTTGTGCATTTATGAAGCACTAAGACGCGCATATATGAGATTTGAATATGTGCTTTATATGCAATTGCAAAAACAAACGCAATACTCTATATGGATATCATGTTGTGTATAGATGCAGTTAATGGTATGTGCATATATGCAAATAATGCTATGTGCATATATGCTTGTTGGTTGTATCTTGAATCTTTGATGCAAAAGACTAGAAAGAAATTTTGGTGGTATTTCAAAGCTTGAATAGTTGCTTTAAATGCAATTTGAATATTATGCAAATTGTGCATTTATGAAGCACTAAGACGTGCATATATGAGATTTGAATATGTGCTTTATATGAAATTGCAAGAACAAATGCAATACTCTATGTGGATATCGTGTTGTGTATAGATGCAGTTAATGGTATGTGCATATATGCAAATAATGCTATGTGCATATATGCTTGTTGGTTGTATCTTGAATCTTTGATGCAAAAGACTAGAAAGAAATTTTGGTGGTATTTCAAAGCTTGAATAGTTGCTTTAAATGCAATTTGAATATTATGCAAATTATGCATTTATGAAGCACTAAGACGTGCATATATGAAATTTGAATATGTGTTTTCTATGAAATTGCAAGAACAAATGCAATACTAAGATGTGCATTTATCATTTTACAATTGCAAATTTATATACACTAATAAGATGTGCATATGTGCAACCTAACTATGTGTAATAATATGTCTTTTTATATGCCAAAATTTCTGACACTTGATACAGCAGAAAGGCCGATGAAAAGGAAACAAGAAAACAAAGGACAATCTGACGGAGAAAAGAAAAAACAAGTTGAAGAAGGTAACATTTGTATAAAGTTTACGTATCTGCACAACTATTTACTTTGTTGTACCAGAAGTTTGACAAAATTTATATCTAATAACAATGAATAGAAACACTGCAAACAACACCGAGGACCAGGCGTTCGATACTCGAACATATTGCAAAAAAGGTTAACATGAACGCACTTAAAACTGTTATGAATTTTAAGAAAATATTATTATCAGTAAACATATATATGACATTGTATTGCACACACAGGTAAGGAGCGCATGGTTTGTTCAAAAGCAGATACAAATCGACCTGGGGGAATGATATACAAGAAGGTAATATTCCTAAATCAAATATTGTCATGGTGTATATTGAAACTTTCTCTAATAACAACTAGCGTTGTTTAACATTCGCCAACCCAGACAGCGACTTCGTAACTCAACCACGAGCACAACCCAAAAGGGAAACAAGGAACGCAAAATGGCACAAAAGAAGGAATCGAAGGTTCCCCGACAACCTTTCGGTTTGAGAACTAGAACATCACCAAAACCATTGTTTGACGCATTGAAGGAATTGACTGACACACAAAAAGATGCTGTCAAAGACATGGGAATGGAGTCGCTGCTTTATATGAAAGTGGATGGAGTGCCATCAAAAATTGGGTTTTACGTGGTCGACAACTTTAACCCGACACGTATGGAGCTAAAGCTAAGGAATGACAGAATCCCAATAACAATAGAGTCAATTCATAAAGTACTCGGAATTCCGATTGGGGGGATAGACCTGTTGGAGACTGATCCAGTAAATGAAAAGGATGACATAACCGATCTATGGTTAAAGAAATTCACTAAAAAAGGAATTACCCGAAAAGACGTCGCAGATGCCATAAAAAGATCAATTGATGGAGGAGTAACGTTCAGACTTAATTTTTTGGTTATTGTAATAAACACTTTGGCAGATTGTGGTAGAACATGATACTGCCATGTATTGTTCCTATCACATATAAGAGGCGTACACATGATAAGTCAAATAAACTGGTACAAATATGTGTACGACATGCTTGCGGTAAGCAAGCAAAAATGGAAAAGGGACAGCCACTTGTCGTTCTATGCCGGTCCGCTCACTTATCTAACGGTAAACATGCTACACTACACTTTTTATATTCAATTAGTTTGTTTAATGAATGTTTAACTTTTTAATTTCGTTATTGATTTACGCGTTCATTTGGTGCATGCAGCTTTTGTACGTTGAGTCGACATCATGTCCCAACGTACAGACACTGAATAGTGACAACGTGTTAAGGAAATTGACGCTAGATCTACTGAGGGATAGGAAGGAGGAAGAGTTAGCAAAAGGTGGTTTTGGTTACGCTCCATTGATCAATGATGGATCTGAACAAGCAATAACAAGTGCACCAGAGACAGCTATAAATGCGGATGAGGCAAGGGAGAAACGTAGAAAGGTATTTGTTTCAAAATGATATAACATGTGCACTTCAGTTTCATGTATGCAAGTTGACACACATTCACGGTTTACACATTAACAATAAATGGTAGTGCATATATGCTATTTTAGGCTTTACACATAGATTTGGTTGTGAATGTGATCTTTTAAAAATATAAATGGTCTACACATATTTATGGTGTGCATATTTACACATATTAATAGTTGTGCATATGTGCATTTGTTGGACATGTTAGTTTATGAGTAATCTTTAATGTTTAGAAATCTTCATGCATGTGCACGTATGGAAATTTATGCATGTTAAATAAATATACATGTGCATATATGAAACAAAAGTCAGTAAACCATGCATTGTGTGTTTATGATATCTGACTAACTTGTTTGTTTAGTCCTACATTGTATTGTGCATATATGCTTATTTTAATGTTTAATTGTTTTTTCTGATTTCTAAAATTGTAGGAGTTAAAAAGAGCCATGGACGACAGGATACTTGAAATCGCGGGGCAAAAAATGGATGCAGACATAGAGTTAGCGCAAGCAATTTCAGAATACCCCGACGTCCCAGATTTCCAGGTTTACAAGTTGGAGTTGGCAAGCATTTTCAAAAACAGCAGGTGGGAAGTGACTGGTGAGGATATAGAACAACATAGTCAACCAAACCAAACAATGACGACACCGATGGTAACATCAAAACCTGTTCAAGTTGGAAATGTTTTTACACCTTCGGTAGGAACAAATAAGTCAGCAACAATACCATTTCAACACTCAGTGTCAACATCAAGCGGACCGATGTGTGAAAATATTGGGGATCCTATTCTAACCGATAATACTCCTGAAGCAATCTTTTCAAAGAAGGATAAAGGAAAAGGCGTGATATCCGGAACATAAACAAATGCTGGAAGTGTGAAAGGGAAAAACTCTGACCAACAATTGATAGCGATTGGGGACGTGGATGCACCGAACTTCAAACTCGACATAGACTCCCCAAAGAGAAAAAACAAGAATGATGAAAGACAGCCCGAGCAGGGAAGAGGTAGCAAGCGAATGAAAAAGTTGGGAGAAAAGATGCGTTCACCATATGTTCGGCGACCGGTTACATTTGATGTTTCGGTGGACGAATCTCGGGTACAAGATTGGGTTATGAGAGGAATAGGATGAACACAGTAAGTTTCCAGATCTAATACAATATATTATTATCGTTTAACATACATTTTAAATACTTTTTTAAATAATGTTTATATAGGTTGGAATGCAGTGAACTAATGTTTTTAGGTCGAAATGCAAAGACGTTAGATCGGATACAGATGATAAGTCTTGCATTTGAATCGGAAGTGAACAGGGAAGTAATAGATGCGTGGGCTTGTGTGATGAACGATGAAGAACGGTTGCGGAGTAATGACTCCCCTCGAAGATTGTTCTTTGCAACAGATGTGGCGGTAAGATAATATAAGTATTATCACATAATAATAACTTATAATTTCTGTCAAAAAATTAGTATTATATACTAATACCGTGAAATGTATGGTACATTAACAAACACTTACAGTTAGATCATAGAATGTTGAATGACGAACTGGAAGAAGAAGAAAGGTATGAGAGTTTCAAAATAGTGACAAATCATTGGGGGCATTGGGACAGACATGTGAACAATATGACGAATGTGGACTTGGTAAGCACTCTCAGAAAACTACGTTACTAGCATATACTGAGAATGTTAAAACTTTATTACTAAACAAATTCACTTCATATATCTACGTAGGTGTTTTTCCCTGTTGTAGTACCGCCATTCTACTATTTGGTCGTTGTGAACCTTAAGAATCCAGCGTTTATAGTTATAGACACGGAGGAGCGTGAAGGGAGAATAGCACAGTTAGATGACAAATATGCATATTCGTTGGTAATGTTAATATATGAACTTTGATTTTTAAATCATCAATCCAAAAGTGTTACTTATACGAATGTGATGTTTTTTCTTTTATTAACAGCAACTCATGATGACCATGCATCTACACAAAGTGGGATACATGCAATTTCAGCAGTTTGAGGAAATGTTGCCAATAATGTTTAAAGTACGATGGCAAATGACAAAAAACCAAATCGACCAAGGCGTTGCGTTGATGAGGAACATGGAGACATACATGGGTGAGGAACCAAACAAATGGTTAAACGACCTGTATAAGGAGAGCACCAAACAGAAAAATCAACTCAGGCAACTGCAGTCAAAGTATGTCACGAAGATATTGATGAGTGAGGCGAACCTCAAGAAACACGCGATACCGATAGAGGTAGCCAAGTTTCACGAAAAGCAGGAAAAGTCACATGAAGCTAGCAAATAGTTGATAAGGTGGAAATCATTGGTTGATTGAATAGTTGTGATTAAAACTTGGGTTTATTTTTGGTTATCGTTGCATTGTGTGTTAAAACACTTTTGGGTTAGATTTTCGGATATTGATCGTTTAGGTTTAAGCCCTATGATTGGGTTATGATAGTGGGTTTAATTGATTTCTTAGTATAGATTATGTTTTTTTAGTAAAGTATGGGATGTAGTGAAATACTCAATTTGGGATAAATTTGAATGACATATGAAAGTCCTAGTATGCGATTATGCTTAAAATGGTTATGAGATATTGGTTCCCAAATAAGGAAATGTGTTCTTGGCTTTATACTTGCATGGTTTTACAGTTACATCATAATGTTTTCCATTTTGGCTTTCCTTAATATGTGCATACATGCCACTTTAATATATGCTTATATCCGGTTGTAATTTGTGCATATATGCAAGTTTGATATGTGCATATATGCAATTGTGAAGTGATGCATATATGTTTTGGGTGTAAAGTATGCATATATGCAATTTTGATATGTGCATATATGTTGCATGTGTAAAGTTTACATATATGCAGTTTTAATAAGTGCATATATGCAATTCTCTAATGTGCATATATGATATTCTCTGATATGCATGTTGTGGGTGTAAAAATATGCATATATGCAATTTTGATATGTGTATATATGCTGCAGGTGTAAAGTGTAAGTATATGCAATTGTAATATGTGCATATATGCAATTCTCTGATGTTCATATATGAATTCTCTGATGTGCATGTTGTAGGTGTAAAATATGCATATATGCAATTTTGATATGTGCATATATGCTTCAGATGTAAAGTGTAAATATATGCAATTTTGATATGTGCATATATGCAATTCTCTGATGTGCATATATGCAATTATCTGCTGTGCATATATGCAATTTCATATCAAGCATATGGAAAAATTTGAGTATATGCATTCTGTGAACGTAAGTACATATTAGAAAAACATATATGAGAACCGGCGACAAATCTTAATACTTGTATGTCTTTGATTAATACGGTCTAAAACATAAAACAAGTTATTCAATGACATGGATATGTCGAAACCAAAACAAACAACATAAACAATGCTAAGTTTGTTACCCAAACAAAAAATAATAAAGATCCGACATCCAATAATTAAAATAAAACAAAGTAACGAACATATGAATCAAGATCGAGCTACTGACGAACAATTGCGAGAATCATGACCGATAGACTGCCCATATTTCTTACATTTGCGTTTCGGCCGCTTACTCTTTGACTGAATCCTCTCAGACATACTTATCAACCGTTTACCCGTACCGCATCCCTTGTTTCTAAGTCCACTAGGGGGTACTATATCCACATCATTTGGAACAGAAACACCGTAATACTCAGTAATTGCATCCATCTTCTGCTGTGATGGATCTTCATACGGTAACTGGGAACTTGCCTCGTTTTTGAAGTTTTCAAGAACTTCAGTTAGCTTAACTAACAATGGCTTTTCATTCCGGAATAGACTTACAATGTCATCAATTGTGGAATACACACCAGTTAACAATTTCTCTTTCTCCGGATCAGACTCGCGATACCTAACACGAGCGCTCTGTAGTTACACAGGAGCCAACTCCTGGTCCATCTTCGCACAACATAACGATCAGGTATGGAATCTATCGGCTCAGTAATCAGTACTTTCAGTGCATGTCAACATAAAAACCCATTACGTATAAAGAATTTACGTTCACAATCAGCACTGTTAATTGAAACTCGACGCGATACCTAAACAACAATACAAAAAAACAAACAATAAATAACACCAACAAATTATATAGAAATAAAAACTTAAAAAGGAAGCTGGGACCAATACCTTGTACATAATCTTCGTTTCAGACAACTTATTCTTGTGACTAATGACATAAGTCTTCGTATCACCTAAAACTTCGACGGTCTCAATTCCACACCTCAACATTGCCTTCTTTATCTCTTTTTGGAAATCCCTAAAAAATTTCCGCGTGTACAACCTTGGAGCATGAAATTCAATTGGATATGAACTAATTAGTTGTGGAAACGTAGTCCTCGTGACGTTCTCATTAAATGATTGCGTCTCTTGTTGCTTCTCAATTGCATTATCATAATTAATATGAAACTTAACCATATCATAATGGAACGAAAGATATATGTTGAAAAATGCATTTGCACTCTCAGATCTTGACGTGGTTCTCATAAGACCTGACATCGGATTATCTTTATAAAACGCCGAAATCCATGAATGACGAATATCATACATATCGCTAAACCAATCCTCGCCAACAAGGTCATACTCTTGAATCATACTGTTCCACTGAATCTCGAAATCTTCAGGACTAATATGAAAATTCCAGACAAGTTTGTTTATCAACCGCTTAAAGTCAGGATTCACGTTTAAGGCGGCACTTATCTAACAAAAACGACAAATAACATTTGTAAAAAACATTTTCAAAACATTTATAAAAAATCAAATATAACACATATAACATAAAAAACAAGATCAAATTACCTTGGTAGGAACCTTTTTCATTATGTGCCACATACATAAACGATGTCTTGATTCGGTGAACACATATGGAACAACTTGTTTCATAGCTGAACACTGATCCGTTATCACAACCAACGGTTGTCTATCGTAGCATTTCAAAAAAGCACTCAACACCCAATTATAATTCTCGATTGTCTCCCCGACAATCAACGCATAACCGACTACAATAGAACTTTTATGATTATCTACGACCAAAAAAGGGACAAATGACATTGCATGCCTGCAAAAAACGAACAACATACAAATAAAAAACACTGATAATACAAAAATGGTTCACTGTATAAACAGAACTTACTCGTTCGTCCGGTAAGTAGCATCAAACGAAATTACATCTCCAAACTCTCTATAATTAAGTTGAGCAACTTCATCGGCCCAGAAAATGGCATGTAACTCACGTTTGTCACACTTGTACTAAAAAAATACTCACTTTTAATATCCTTACGGTTTGACAACTTATTGATAAGCATCTTCGCATCCTTATTCCCAACAAATAGCCCAACGTCTCTCTTAAAATTCTGGTACTCAACAACGGTACACCTATTATGTTCAAACCCACCCTTCAACGCAGTTTGTAATCGATGCGCCCTTGTTGCACCCACCTTATAACTAGAACTATTCAAAACATTCCTATAATCAGTGTACTGCATTTTCCTGTTCTTACGTGAAAATCTACGATCGTTATTATTAAACAAAACATGATTATGAGTTTCAACAAACTCGTATACCTCATATTGAGTCTTGTCCTTCAATAAATGGATTTTAATGCATGCATTGCACCCTGACCGTTTAACATTCGAGTTTCGGTAACGCCTATCACCAGCACCTAATTCAAGTGAATCAAAGTTTTTCTTCTTGGGAATACCTTCTTTACTACAAACAAACCATCTAGTCTAAATAAGTCCATCCTTATTTGTCTTTTTGGCATTCAACCTTACATCAAATCCTGCATAATCTGCATATTTTCTATAAACTGACTCGACTTCTTCGTAAGATGAAAACACATCGTTCAACTTTGGTTTAAACTGAACAGGAACATTAGGAATCCATAACTTTGAACCATCAGCAGCCTCGATGACCTCATCTTGTGCTTCAACATCTGGAAAACAAACATGACATTGACCATGCAGGCATGACAAAATTTACATCATCATAGACATATAATTAAAATAAACAATCAAGAAACAATGCATTGCATATATGCAAGATCATTGTATACAAAATAATTGCTACTGTTCATATACCAACAATTAAATATACTTTTCGTCACATAATAAAAACTGATGTAACAAATTATATGTATTAAAAAAATTACAAAGACTAGATTAAATTGCAGATTTATAACTCAAACATCATAATGCTTAAAAAGACAAAATAACTTGCAGTAAAAAAAAGACCATTGCATATATGCACAAACAAAAATACCGCATAGCATAACTACCAAAAACGAACTCTAAATCATGAAACCCTCTCTCCAAAAACGCCTAACAAAACAATAATTCGAATTAAAAAATAAAAGACGAACCTGAAGAATCTTCATTGTTCATCGTCTCTTCAACGTTAACGATGTCGGATTACAATCATCCACATACTGAAAAGAACCATCTTCAACCCCACATACGGAAGACGGAAACAATGAGACAACACTTTCGTCTTCAGTGAGATGCATAATCGAATACAAGAAAAATAATCGTAGAAGAAATCGTGGACAAAAATTACAGAAATGATAGCAGTTAACTGTTGGATAGGCGTGAAGGAATTGAATAAATGATAAAATACTGGAATAATAAGATAAAGATTGAGATGAATATTAAAAATTAATATATATCAATAACTAAGAAAATTGGCTAGGCGTGATACATGAATAATAAGATGAAGATTGAGATGAATATTAAAAATTAATATATCAATAACTAACAAAATTAGCTAGGCGTGATATTAGGAAAGACTACTTACTGCATATAACAAAAAAGTTATATTCCAATACTACCCTTGCATCAAACGTCCAATGAATATTAAAACCACTCATGTATCTTGCTTCCTATTGGTCCACACTAAGTTAACAAGGTTAACACTATTTGAGTGGTTAACAAAAGAAGGGCCCTCTCTCTATATATATATATATACAGGCGTGGGTTCAAATGAAAACTCATTTTTCATTGTGCACGTGAGGACCAATATTAGCCATTGATCAAAATTTAGAAAACTAATCAATGTTTAAAACTTAATAAAATCAATTGAGAAATGATTAGTGACAAATCTAGAAATTTGAATCAGCGTCTACCATGTTTGACTTTTTTTAAGTTAAAAAACTTTTACCCCCTTAAAGTTTAAAATAAATTATCTTAAAAATTACTAATATTTGAATCAAACAAATTACATCAAAAAACAAGAATTTCGTGCTCTACGATATGACATCCATCTCGATATAGTTTTTTTCTTCATTTTAACCGTTTTTACGTGAAATGCTATGTATGTGTTATATTTATTATGAATATGTATGCACGTTTCCTGGTGTCCATATTCAGTATGAATAACAAAGGGAAACATTTATTCACTATTCATGACGAATAATACATTATTCAAAATGAATAATACAACATTCAGGATGAATACTACACGAATTCATGATTCATGTATTATTCACCTTGAATGTTGTATTATTCATCCTGAATGATATATTATTCATGATGAATAATACATGAATGACCCGTGAAGGTGTGGACACCTAACACTCTCTTTTATTCTCCGATTCACAACCGAAACTTGGTTTTATTCATCATGAATATGTATGCACATCTCCAGATGTCCACATTTAGTATGAATAACAAAGGTGAACGTTCATTCACTATTCATGATGAATAATACAATATTCAGGATGAATAATACACGAATTCATGAATTGTGTATTATTTACACTGAATGATGTATTTTTCATACTGAATGATACATTATTCATGATGAATAATACATGAGTGACCCGTGAAGGTGTGGAGACGTGGCGCACTCTCTTTTGTTTCTCAGTTTACAACCGAAACTTGATAGTTTCCCAATTCATCTCGATGGGTGTTGGGTTACGGTAATGTAGAACACGATGCCTTACGACGTTGAAGAAAGTGTTGTAGAAGGTGATGTTGAGTTACAGACTTACGGTGTCGAGATGTTGTACACACTTAAACGTACATAAATATTCACAATGAATATAACACATATATGGCATTTCACGTAAAAACGGTTAAAATAACAAAAAAAACTATATAGAGATGGATGTCATATCGAAGAGCACGGAATTCTCGTTTTTTGATGTAATTTGTTTGATTAAAATATTAGTAATTTTTAAGATCATTTATTTTAAACTTTAAGGGGGTAAAAGTTTTTAATTAAAAAAGAAAATAAAAAGTCAAACATGGTAGGCGTGAGTTTAAATTATCTTCCCTATATATATATATATATATATAGGGGTGAGTTCAAATGAAAAGTCATTTTCAATTGTGCACACGAGGACAAGTCACAACCATTGATCAAGATTTGGAAAACTAATCAATGGTTAAAACTTAATGAAACCAATTATATATACTATGGACCTAGGCGAGTCTAACCGTTTTTTGTTAGATCTCAGTCGTTTAAATTAATCCCATCTTTCAATCTCCACCGTTTAAAATCATTAAGCCATTCATTCAGTCACGGTTAAGTTTTCATTAATCCCCCTCTCCACCTTCTGCTCTGCAAACCGCTCTCTCCACCTTCTTGCCCTCTATTTCTCTCCCACGACCCCCACGTTCCAGCCCACAGCTCCCTGAAACATCACCTTAACCGACACCCACTCCCCTATTTCCGCACAAAGTGCCCTAAATTCACTCCCCTCTCCCCTTATTTAATCGTTCAATTGCAAATCTAGAATCCTTCGATGCAAACCAAACAGGGTTGGCTAATCAAAATCTTTTGATCCACGATTAGGGCTTGAAATCAACTGAGGAATAGTCTAATTCTTCATTAAATCCTTCTGGTAATAATACCGATTTGATCTTCTCAGAAACCACCAAAGCCGTTGAGGATATTATTGGTCGACCTAAGAAAGTAAATCCTCTCTTCCTTCTCTCTATCACCATGCTCATCTCCTTTTCTTTCTGAAAATTTTCGAACGTTTGGTTTGCTATTCGTTTGTATGGCTTTTTCCATCTCTGCTTTTCCATATAATATCATATCGCATCTGGTTTATGTGTGCTGTGTTCTTATCAAACAAATGGAATTCGGATAAGAGCTTGACCTAATTTGTCTCATGTTAGGATTTTTAAATAACTTGAAATTGTGTTTGGTTCTGTGTCTTTTGTTTTCACAAAACTCAAATGGAATTCAAAGTGTCTATATGAGAATCTTCTACAAAATCGGTGACAAATCGGTTTCAGCATAGTAATTTCTTAATAGCATTATTTACTTTAGTTTATTTTGTGTGTTGGGAGGAGTTCCTAAAGATATTGGTCTGCCTTGTGATTTGTGCAACACTATTTGACTTAAACTCATGATATGTAGGCAGTACTGAATTTCATGCATCACAGTGTGCCTTCTTTGCAAATGAAGTTCTTAAAGAAATTGAGTTGAGAGGTCTGGAAGACGAAGAAAATAACCTTCCAGAATTCAAATTCCGAGTGTTACCTGTAGCGAGGAGAGGTATTCCTGTATTAATTTCTTGCTACTCTTTCTCTTGGTATCTGTTTGGGTAAAAAATCACACCTCACGACCGACGCTAGAAAACTCAATTAGCACTTCCACAAGACCACTCTTGTATTAAGATAAGGTCTTACGAGACGTTTGCAGACGTATGCTCGGTCGTACGTTTTTATGATGGTCGTACGTTACGTACGACCGACGTATGGGACTTAAGACGGTCGTACGATACACTAACCGCTAACAGTCAAACCCGTTTCTTTTGTTCATTAATGCAGGTCTACAAGCAATCATGGCGTGAACGGTCAGTAACGATCAAGTCATCAATGGCATTCAAAGCCCGACAACGGTTACAAAGTGCACCTTAATGACACCTTTAATGATCAGCGGAAGCTATTTAAAGGCCTGTGCTACAACCGAAATGCACATCTGTTCTGGAAATCTACTCCAAGTTATCTCGCTCTACTCCATTTACTTTCCAAGAAATTCTACACCAGAAACGCAGTAATTCGCAAGGCATTTGAACGAATATCGTTGAAGCATCTTCGCACGACAACAGTTCAAACCGCACGACAACAGTCTTTTTTCGCACGTTTAACGCACGACATACGACTTTTACACACGACTAAGTCTATATTTACATTTACTTGTAACCTATTGTACACAAATCACCTGTTACAAAAGGACTTTCGCCCCTGTTTGGCAAACTATAGTGCACCGTCGACCCTCACAGGTCGACCGCGGTTTTTCCCTCGTTTTAGGGTTTTCCGCGTCACCAAATCTCTCGTCTTATTTACTTTTTTCTGCGATTGTGTTGTTTGGCCTTGAGATACGTTTCTTTAGCTGTTAAAAGTCCACATCAACCTTAAGTTGTGCTTTTGTGCGATTTTTGGCATTAACAGTTTGGCGCCACCCGTGAGACCCCATCTAGAGAAAATCTCAAGCCAACACATATATCGCTCTAACGATTTTGTGAAGTTTTTGCTGATTCCAGGATAATGGCAGCCCAATCAGATCCGGCGGCGCAACAATTTCAGATCCAGGACACCCCTGAATCTTCTAACGACTATAATCTGGAAGAAGTCATCCTGGACCAGAGCAAGCCTGATCAGATCGTCTTTATGGGGGCATCCTTAGATCCTGCCATAAGAAGTCAACTAATCTCTTTTTTGCAAGAATATGTTGACTGTTTCGCCTGGACACACGAGGACATGGTGGGTATAGACCCCAGTGTCATATCTCACAAGCTAAACATCGACCCATCTTTTAAACCAGTAAAGCAAAAACGTCGCAAGTTCGCTCCTGAGCGGAACAAAGTGATCAACGATGAGGTCGACAACTTGCTTAAGACTAGGAAAATCAGGGAGGTAAAATACCCCGATTGGTTAGCCAATGTCGTGGTCGTGCAAAAGAAGAATGGAAAATGGTGAGTGTGCATCGACTTCACAGACCTTAATAAGGCCTGTCCTAAAGATCCATTCCTATTACCCCACATCGACGCTATGGTCGACGCGACCGCATGTCATGAACTCCTAACGTTCATGGATGCCTATTCTGGGTATAATCAAATTTTGATGCACAACGAAGACCAAGAGAAGACTGCTTTCATGACCGACAAAAGCATCTATTGCTACAAAGTCATTCCTTTCGGTCTGAAGAATGCGGGGTCGACCTATCAACGATTGGTTAATAGGATGTTCAAAGAAAATCTTGGCGTCACCATGGAGGTCTACATTGACGGCATGCTTGTCAAGTCCAAGCAGGCGACCGATCATATCACTCATCTGAAGGAATCCTTTGACATCCTGCGAAAATACCAGATGAAATTGAATCCTACGAAGTGCTCCTTCGGGGTAAGCGCAGGGAAATTCCTGGGCTATATGGTCACGCGACGCGGCATAGAGACCAACCCAGATCAAATCAAGGCCTTGGTGAATATCAAGTCGCCCAGAAACTTTAAGGAGGTCCAACGACTCACGGGACGTGTGGCCGCCCTGAATCGCTTCATCTCATGATCGTCGGACAAATGTTGTCTGTTCTATAACGTCTTAAGAAAAACAAGGGCTTCGACTGGACGGACGATCATGAGCAAGCGTTGCAACGGTTGAAAGAGTACATAGCCGTCCCGCCATTACTTTCAAAACCAGAAGAACACGAGGTCTTACAACTGTACCTCGCCGTGAGTCCTCACTCTGTACGTGCCGTCTTAACCAGAGAGGTCGACAGGCAGCAGATGCTGATTTACTACGTCAGTTAATCTTTATTGGACGCAGAAACCCGATATACGTCCATGAAGAAATTACTTTTGTCACTAGTGATAGCAACAAAGAAGTTACGACACTACTTTGAATCTCATCCCATAACCGTCGTGATAAGCTTTCCTCTTAAGTCGATCCTGGGAAAACCAGAGCTATCAGGACGACTAGCGAAATGGAGTATATACCTCAGTAGCTACGACATCGACTTTAAGCCTCGTACTAGAAAAAGAAGCGCATACCGAAATTTGTACTGTGACGACTATAAGCGACACGACCTGGGTACTCCATGTCGACGGTTCCTCAAACTCTAGAGAAGCAGGCCTTGGTGTCGTCTTAAAGTCCCCACAAGGGGGCAAGATGGTGTACTCCATACGATGCAGTTTCAAAGCTACTAACAACGAGGCGGAGTACGAAGCCCTGATCGTGGGCATGAATATGGCTCACGACTTGGGGGCAGTCGCGCTCCACGTCAGAAGTGATTCCCTACTAGTCGTAAACCAAATGAGAGGGGAATTTTCAGCCAAAGATTCCAAAATGATGGCCTACCTCAAGGTAGCCAAAGATAAAGCCAAGATGTTTGATCCATTCTCGATCGAGAAAATTCCCAGAGATCAAAACACTGAGGCGGACGCACTAGCTAACCTTGGATCAGCGCTAAATAAGCCGTCATTCGACGCTATTCCCATGATCCATCTAGCGACCTCATCTATTGAAGACGCTAGAGAAATCTGTGCTCTTAGCATGGAAGACAGTTGGTCGACTGACATAAAAAATTATCTTATTCACAACCAACTACCTGAGGATCGAATGGAAGCTCGCAAAATTCGATTCAAAGCATCGAAATATACAATCATTGGCGATAGACTCTATCGACGCTCGTCGACAGGGCTAAACCTAAGATACATCGATAATCCCGAACAGGTGCAAAGTATCCTAAGGGAGATGCACGATGGCGAATGTGGCAACCACTCGGGTGGTCGCAGTCTTGCAAATCGTATCTCACGACAAGGCTATTATTGGTCGACATTAAGGCAAGATGCCACTAGGCACGTCCAAGGCTGTGACGCATGTCAACGACATTCAAGTATGACTCACCAACCCTCCGAACCTTTACATATATCCTTAATACCATGGCCTTTCATGAGGTGGGGAATGGACATCGTTGGCAAACTACCTCCTGCCCCAGGGCAGAAAGTCTTCCTGTTAGTCCTTACAGATTATTTTTCTAAATGGATAGAAGCATCCGCTTACTCCCAGATTCGGGACAAAGAAGTTATTTATTTTATCCAAACTAACATCCTGTGCAGGTTCGGAATCCCTTCCGAGATTGTGTGTGACAATGGGGCACAATTCATAAGCGATTGTACACTACGATTTTGTGAGGACCGTAATATCAAACTTACGACCTCAACCCCACGTTATCCCCAATCTAACGGTCTTGCAGAATCAAGCAATAAAGTCATCATCAATTCAATCAAGAAAAGACTTAAGGCTGCAAAAGGGAAATGGGTCGAAGAACTCCCATCGGTCCTATGGGCCAATCGTACGACGCCCAGAACATCGACAGGACAAACACCGTTCTCATTGGTCTACGGTTGTGAAGCCGTCCTACCCATTAAATTCATCTCCCGACATCAAGACACACGTCTGTCGATCATAACTTGGTAGACCTAAGCTACGACCTCGACGCTCTTGAAGAGTTAAGAGAGTCTGCTTTGGTCAGGATGGCATCTCGACGACAAGTCGTCGAGCGACATTTCAATAAGAATGTTAAGGCCAAAATCTTTCAGGTAGGCGATTACGTCTTACGACGAGTGTTCCAGAACACTAAGGAACCCAATGCAGGTAAATTGTCCACTAAGTGGGAAGGACCTTATCGAATATCTGAGGTCGTCGGGAAGGGTGCTTACAGGCTACAAACCCTCGACGACCAAGACATCCCACGAAGCTGGAATGTAGTACATCTAAAAAAAATACTTCTTTTGAATTATTTCGATTTACTTCGATAAACGATTACTGACTTAAGCATCAGAGGGTCGTTGGTCAAACCAACGACCACCCCTGGATCTTATATGACAGGTTCGCAGGATCGCATGAATGTCAGTCTTACGATCTATATCGTGAGAAGATAAAGTCATGACCTATAATTCATGACTCATACGACGAGAACTAAATCCTATAATTCAGATCTGATGATCATCACAGGTTCTACAGTGAGAAGCCGGTCTCCAAGTCTTGCATGCCAAAAAAGGAATCTTATGTTTCATTACACGAGTCTTGTGATCTTCACAAGTGTTCTTTAAGTTAAGTGTCGGAACCAAAGTCTTATGACTTGAGTCCCATACTTAAAGTATTTGCGGCCCAGTCGCCCGACTACTCCTAATGTTATATGTACCCGTATCATACGATTCTACGTTCGCAACCCCAACCCCGAAGTCGGATGATCCTTTCTCTTCAACTCCTGGGCTTTCTTAGCCAAGGCCAGCTGGGCATCTTTCTTCGCCTTGCCCGAAGCCGACTGCATATCAGAACCACCTCTGAAAAATGAGAAATGTCAGAAATCGTCGTACGACCCGGAGGAAAGTAAAACACGTACGATTAGTAAACACTTACTTGACGAAGTCTCTCGTTGACTTCTTTCTTCAGCCTCTGAAGTGCTGACGGTCGTACGACGGGGAGAGTCAAATAACTCTCCAACCCCACAAGAAAAGAGTCTCGTAACTTTTTCTTGAGAATCGACTGCGGGACCGAACCTCACAAAATCAATGTCTGAAAACAAACGTCAAAAAGTTAGTAAGAGATAAAACTAAGTACTAAAAAACGTATGACAAAACAAAATCTATACCACTGGTATTCCACCCAGATGCGACCCAGGAAGTGTCTTCATCTACACGACCAAGCGTCCGTACACGACCAAGAACATATCTGGCCTTCCACCCACGATTATGAATCTGGGTATCAGGGACCAAGGTATGTCCACCCCTCAGCTTAGAGGTTAGGCTATAACGATGGTAGTCGTTCGACTTCACGTCAAATGCCGTCAACAGATCACGCGCCGTGAAAGGGACATCCCAATCACCGGCGATCCGATCGATCTCCTGAAGGATTTGCCAAAATTCTGGAAGAATCTGACCAGGAGATAAGTCAAAGATACCTAAAATTTTCTGACCAGAGGAGTAAATGGCCACCTAAATCCTATTCTAAAAGGATACTCATACATGACGAAAAATCCTTCTAAACACTCCGCCGGTCTAAGTTGGTCAGGATTGTACAAGCGGATTTCGACAGGAATACCCACCGATAACCTAAAGGCCTCCACCTCCTCCCTTTCTTGAAAAGAGCTCGCCGGCTCGGAGGAAACAGAAAAGTCAGACATAGAAATCTGTGTTACGTATAAATCCATAAGGTCCTTAGACGCAGGAACCTTCTTGGCTATTGACTTAAGTCGCATGATGAAAAGAGGAATAAAAGATCGTACCTTATATATCTAGAATAACTCGAACGATTGAACAAGCTTTGGAAATCCTCTAACTCTTTCTCTCGAAAAGCTCTCTCGAAAATGCGTTGAAGGCGTAAAAAGAAAACGATTCTAGAAGCACACCATTTATGGCGAAGATCATGTCAGGTCGATCCGTTAGATGGTCGACACCTGTCATCGCCTTTTCACATGCATCATGCCGATGGACGACACCTGTCTTCTAAACGTCCTATCGTCTCTGACACGCCGTCATGACGTCACGACCTCATCATCTTCCTCCAATCCGAATAGAACCAAGACGGTTGAAATTCAACCGGACCCTCTCCCCACACGACACGTGGCAAAACACTTCGTCAGATTTAAAATTCGAACTTCACGCCTGAAATTCAAATTTTGGGGGCAAACTGTTTGGGTAAAAAATCACACCTCACGACCGATGCTAGAAAACTCAATTAACACTTCCACAAGACCACTCTTGTATTAAGATAAGGTCTTACAAGACGTTTGTAGACGTATGCTCAGTCGTACGTTTTTATGCTGGTCGTACGTTATGTACGACCGACGTATGGGACTTAAGACGGTCGTACGATACACTAACCGTTAACAGTCAAACCCGTTTCTTTTGTTCATTAATGCAGGTCTACAAGCAATCATGGCGCAAACGGTCAGTAACAATCAAGTCATCAATGGCATTCAAAGCCCGACAGCGGTTACAAAGTGCACCTTAATGACACCTTTAATGATCAGTGGAAGCTATTTAAAGGCTTGTGCTACAACCGAAATGCACATCTATTCTGGAAATCTACTCCAAGTTATCTCGTTCTACTCCATTTACTTTCCAAGCAATTCTACACCAAAAACGTAGTAATCCGCAAGGCATTCGAACGAATATCGCTGAAGCATCTTCGCACGACAGCAGTTCGAACCGCACGACAACAGTCTTTTTTCGTACGTTTAACGCACAACACACGACTTTTACACAAAACTAAGTCTATATTTACATTTACTTGTAACCTATTGTACACAAATCACCTTTACAAAAGGACTTTCGCCCCTGTTTGGCAAACTATAGTGCACCGTCGACCCTCACAAGTCGACCGCGGTTTTTTCCCTCGTTTTGGGGTTTTCCACGTCACCAAATCTCTCGTCTTATTTACTTTTTTTTCCGAGATTGTGTTGTTTGGCCTTGAGATACGTTTCTTTAGTTGTTAAAAGTCCACATCAACCTTAAGTTGTGCTTTTGTGCGATTTTTGGCATTAACAATATCCATTTCAAATTTTTATCTTTTACATATTGCATCTTTTTTATTTGTGGTTTTCATGTTATTTGATGGTATTTGTTTGCTGATCAACTTCTCTACCCTTCTCAAATTCCAGTTAAGGTAAAGGATTCTAATGTGTTTGTGGGAAATGTACTCGAGGTTTGTATTTTGTTCTCCGGTATTTTTGATGTTTTACTTAAATTTGTATTGCAGCTGCAAGGGCCATTGATGTACTGAACTTTACTGTTGTAAATGGAATGGCAATTTGCATAATGTATTCTCATAGGGACCCAAGCATTCGAAAAGTGGAACTGCAAATACATTTATTAAGGTATATTACTAATTATTTGCTTTATGTTCTCTACAACAAAGTAGTTTGAAATACATTTGCGCCGTCGTTTTTTGTCTTGATTTCATTGATTTCTGGGTCACTACTCTCTTATGAGAGCAGCGATATATCTGTGTTTTGGTCCCTTGGTTGTACATTGGAATGTGCTTTTCTTCTTTTTGTTGGGTGACTTTATCTTGCTTTCTATTTTCTCATGGACTCTCTAACAACATGTCGACGATCATCATCTATATTCGATGAATTACATGCATTTGGGTGCTTCAAAGATGTGATATGGAATATCGGGGAAGGATGCTATTAAATTGGAGGCAGCAATGAGAAAACATTTGCCCGATCTTTTTGCGGAACGACCCGAAAATAACTTGTCCACGAATTGGCCCTACAACTAGATCATTGTTCAGTTTTCCATGATGTGCGGGTTACGAAGAAGTGAGTTTAGTCGATTCCTATTAATTAGTAATTGGGGTCGCAAAAATATGTCCATTTTGTTTGTGGGATATTCAGGTACAACATTTTAATTGATTTTATGCTCACAATGAGCCTAGACAGGGTAATGAAAGGAGGCCGATAAGTCCTTATCGTGCCAGTCTCAGTCTCAACCCTGCACCCATCCACTTCTTCTCAAAACACACACACACACACACACACACACACACACACACACACACACACACACATATATATATATATATATATATATATATATATATATATATAGAGAGAGAGAGAGAGAGAGAGGTGGTTTCATTTGCAAACCACTCTTATATTGCAAACTATGAAACCCACCTATGAACCATTGATTTCATCAATCAACGGTTAAGATCAATTTGTACTAATTATAGTAATAATTGTTGGTCCCGAAGGCCTATACAAGTTTGTAGAAGGGGGGGGGGGGGGGGTGAATACAAACACACAGATTTTACTTTTCTAAATTGTTTATTGATAAATCATTAACAATTTACAGCTTGTTGCGGAAACAAGATTAAGGATAAACCTAAATCTAAACAAGTTGGAACACTAAGGTTTCTTGCACTAAGAGAGATAAGGAAATTACTAATAATAACCTATCTTGAGATAAGAGATTGAACTTGTCTAGAGTTAGCAAGTTACTTCAAATGAAGTGGGTTCATCTCTTTATATACTGCATGCATTTAATGCAAGTCAGTATACACTTTACACGTGTCATCAGCTGGTTGGTTGCATGTCATTGACCTTGGTTGACAACCTTAGTAGCCGCATGGATGAACAGTGTAGTATCAGAGTGGTTGTACGATTTCAGACAGTCGGAGGTTCTTTTCTGACATTTCGTACAGAGTCGTGCAAGGGGGGTTAAGACAAAAGTACTTTGTACGGAGGACTTCATGATCAGCTTTCGTTGATTCAGAGCATTATCATTTTCTATTCAGCGAATGATAAAGTTCAGCGATAGCTGAAGTCTTGTACTTGATACTTCACGTTGAGTGGACAAATCTGAGTCTTCGCTGATCCGCATCAGTTCATTAGGAGACTTGTCGCTGGTTCTTGAGCTTGATCTTCGACTTCAGCGTAGAACCTTTGTTGACGTGAAACTTGTCTTCAGGGATCATAAGTAAACAACTAACTTATCAGCGATCATCATAATGACTGAACAGACTCAGAGCATTAATGGTGAACAGTGTTCGCTGAATGTTTAATTTAAAGAGCGAGAGTTCCTATCAGCGGTACTGTAAGATCTTAGTACTTATCAGCGATAGTGAAACTCTGATACATATTGTTTACTTACAATTTTCACTAAGTATAAGAGAGGGTCATTATCAAATCACCGAGGGTTTGGATCAACAATCTCCCCCTATTTGATTATGACATAGCAACAAAGAAAAATTGTTATTTAATGAAAACATAAGGATAAAAAGAACTCATAAAATATTTGTCCCTTTTACTGTTTTCTGGGATCTTTTCAGTACTGATGGAGTAAAGTACATTCGCTGAAATCTTTCTTTAAAACTTTGAATCAGGTTACAAAGAGAATTGGAAAGATTACAAGTACAAGCGAAATAAATTACAAGTACAGAAGAATAACTGATACAATAGAGAAAAAGGCGATCATATCAGCTTGTAAAGGGTTCTTCCTTGATGAGAAGTTCATCAAGGGTCTTTGATGTGGGAATCATCCAGTCAGGGACGGTTATACCTTGTTTTCTTTTGATCAGAGCTGCTTCAAAAATCAAGGGCTTCAGGTGTCTAGCTTTGATGTGGCGTCTGACTTCACACCAGTATACGAGATCTCTGAGTTGTTCGATGGGAGCGATGTGGAGCTCAGAGATACGTTGAAAGTGATGATTTCCATAGTAGTCTAAAAAGAATATTCCATAGGGATCACTTACAACTGTGCCAGGAATGAATGTTTCTCCAGGTGGTAGGGAGGTGTCAAGCATTGAGAGATCGGCATCAGGGCCAACAATTTCAGCACGAGAGAAACCAATGCCCGTTTCATTCCGAATATGAGGACCTGAACCAGAGGCTTTCTTTTTCTTATCAGAGACTTTTCTTGGTTGAGGAAGAGTAGGAGGAATATCCACAGCAGATGAAAGCAGGTCGATCTGTTTGTTTAAGATCTTCTCGACATGGCTTTTGAACTTTGAGCGCGATCCCTGAATGGATAATTTTGTTTCTAACCATTCAGAGAGACCAAACTTTTCTAAGGTAGCAGCATAGAAGGTTTGCTTGGTTTTGTCATCTCTGTAGATATCCACTTCAACAACAGGAACTTCAGCGTACAGTCTTCCTCTGATGTTTGCCTTGATGATTTTGGATAGTCTAGATCGATAGTCAGCATTTGATTAGCCCATTCCAAAGTCGTATCAGAGACCTTAGTCTTTTCTCTAACGATCTCTTGAGCATCATCCCATAGCTGACGTTGAACATCAATGGGAACTCTTTTTAGCTTGGGGTCTTTTATTGATCGTTGAGTAAGCTTGATGGCGTATTCTCTGTCTTTTTCTTCAGCTTCCTTTCTTTCAGCGATTAGGCGTTCAGCTCTGAGGTGTTCCTTGTATTCCTTTTTGGAAATTCTGAACTTTGGAGGAACTGAAGGAAGTTGATCACGCCTCAGAATGATTCGCTGATCCTCGAATCGCTTTATTATCTCCTCTCTTCTTTTGTGATCCTCTTCACTTAGGTTTTGAGGAGCTAAGGAAGGTCTGCCTCTGTACGAGAGTAGCTGTTCTTCTGGTTCATCAGTCTCAGAGATTAAATCTAAGACTGGGATTATTTCTTCAGCAGCAGCTGGTATTATTGGTGAAGTCGCAGTAGTGGAGCCTTCAGCGATATACTCAAACAGGGGAGAGGACTAGCTGAAACACAGCGATCTTACGAGTAAGAACTTGGGTAGAATCAGATAGAGAGAATTGGTTCAAGTGTATAGGCTTGGGTAGTAGAACTGATAGTGTATGATAGAGGAGGGATGGAGTGAGAGATGTTTAGTGTACCTGACAAACCGGCTTTTCAAGCAAGATCGTCAGATTGTCATCTTCAGCGATGCTTTTGCCTTTGCCTTTCTCAGCTCCAGAGGCTGAGGGCTTTGTCTTTGTCTGCTCCCCTGAAGGTTCATTTATCGAGATTCCCTTAAGAACTTTGATCTTCGGAGCAGGTTTGACGATAAAGAAGTCATCGTCATCTTCGTCATCATCATCATCATTCTTTGGAGAAGAGGATGGTTCATCATCAGGGATGTCGACAGCTTCATCATCTTCTGCTTCGGATTCAGTTTTATCAGCTTCTTCTTTGAGTTGCTCCCCCTCAGATACAGAGGCGAGCTTCTCGGTTTCCTCAGGGTTTTCATCTCCCTGAGGTCCAGCGATGGTTTCTTCAGCATCCTTCTCTCCCATGATAGATTCATCATGGGAAAGGTCTTCAGCGCTCTTTGAGAGATCTTCAGCGCTCTTCTTCCCCTCTTTTTCATGATGACTGGGGGAGGAATGGGTTGACTCAGCAGCGTTGGTAGGTTCTCTGTCTTCTTGGCCAGAGATACCTATCAAGTCTTCAATCTTTGTTATTCTGTCTTGAAGGCCATAGATAGCAGGATTGATCTTTTCCAGCTCAGTGCGATCCGCCGCTGTGAAATTGTCAGATGCGGGGACAGGGGCAGGAGCAGGAGTATTCGCTTTCTGTAGTAGCTGCTCGATCATCGATTTCATCGAACTAACATCGGTCTTTACAGAGCCTAAGTCAGTCTTTACAGTAGACATATCTCCCTCTAGTTGTCCAACCGATGTCTTCAGCGTTGTGACCTCGCTGGACATGGATGAAACTGAATTTTTGAGAGAGGTGTAGTCTGTGTAGATGTCAGCGAGCACCTTGGCGAAGTCGCTGAGAGTGTTATCAACTTGCTTCAAGTCATCTGTGGAAGCCTTCTTCTCCACCACCGTTGTCAGCTTGTTCATATTCTCTCCAGCGTTTGTTACAGCTGTAGAGTTATTAGAAAGAGTGGTGGTGAGATCTGTCAGCGTTGTCTCCACAGCTTTCAAAGAGGCGTTGATGTCTCCCAAATTAGGACCTGTAACATATAAAAACTTGTGAACATAGGAAAGCTCAGAAGTTTGGGGTTTAGTGACAGTGTTTATGGGTTGGTGTGTACCTGCAGGAGGATTGATGAACTCGTCAAAATTACGGGTTCCTGAAAAGTGTTCCATGTCATCTTCAAAAGTGCCCATGGATTGTCCTGCAGGTCCTGTCTTCATCATTCCTGGAGAATCAGCTTTAGGTTCCGTAGAAATGATGGCAGCTCCAGCGAGATCTGGAGTAGAGACCAAATGAGTAGAGGGAGGAGCGAAGGATAAGAATGGGGGTTGGGTTCTGAGTTCAACGTTGGATTCGCTGACAATCACTTCATCAGTCTTTTGAGAGACTGAAGGAGGTTGGGTAGGTTCCAAGTTTGTAACCTCGGCGTTTAGAGACGCTGAAGTTGGGATGGAATGGATGGGTTGTTCAGGTGTGGCAGAGCGTACCACTGAACGTTCCTTCAGCTCTGCAGGAAGAGCTGAGGAGTCTTCAGCATGAGATTGCTGGGGTTGCTCCTTTGTTTTCTTGATCCTTTTAGAACCAAGTGGGGTAGATGAATGTTTCCTTTTCTTAGAAGGAGAGGATTTTGTGGCCAGGGTATCAGCGATGGGTATTGTCGCTGAAGGAGCCACAGAATGAGAAGAAGAAGGGTTGAGAAGAGTCAGGAGTGTAGAAAGACGTACCTCATTCACCATTGGTTTGAAGTCGAGTATCTTTGGGCCGACCTGAGAGAGTTTCAGGTCACTTTCAGTTGGGTAGCTCTCCTTCAGGCCATATTGGAAGATGGCGCTGATGAATCGGGGGTAAGGAACCCATGGAGGTCTGTCAGCGACGGTGGCCACTCTTAGAACTAGGTCATCATAGATAATCGATGCCCAGTCTATGTTGAGACCTTTCAGCAGTGCATACCCCATTGCTTGCTGAGGTTTAGCGGCTTGGTCAGAGGAGCCGCTCTTTGCAGTCATGCAGCTGATTAGATGAGCGAAGATGAAATTCATCTCGCTGGGCATTTTCGATTTCTTGATAATCGTCAGCTTCTTCTCGGCCTTCATGTCTCTGCCGATTTCCCATACATAGCCCATTGCATCGAAAAATGCAATGATGGCTTTCCTGTCTGAGTTTTTCTTGGGGTCAGGGAGGGGAACGAATGGTTTTTCCTTGGTAGCGATGGGAAGGCTGAGAGCTTTGCGAATAATGGCAGGGGTGATCTTCATGGTGCCATATTCGATATCACAGAGGATGCAATCGATTGTTTTGGAGGGGTCTTTGGCTGAAGGTAGTTGAGAGTGTCTGGCTGAGTAGCAGAATTGTGAGAGCAAAAGCTGATGTGCAGGAGGTGTTATGGTCAGGGCTGTGGAGATGCAGCAATTCTTTAGGAATTTCACAGCATCATCTAGATGTGTGACTTGCTTTCGAGGAGGAAACTCGAGAAGCGCATAGAGGTTGTTCACCTTAGTCCAATCCAGTTTGTCAAGGGCAAACTTGACTTGAGGAGCCTTGAGGATGTCCACTTCCTCAGAATCAGCGGAGATGTTCTCAGCGGTAGCAGGAATGTCAGACGAAGCCATTTCTCTGTATTATCAGTTCAACCAAAGATGTTAACAAATAAGAATTATCTTAATATGGAAAGGTTTTCCATTAAGATGGTTTAAATTTTATTCATTTCATTCAGACACAAATGTCTTAATGAAGATTAGGGTTTTTCTTGATTTTAAGAAACGAAATGTAAAACCCATTTATTCTTGTTATCCAGTTTTCTATGTAGATTCTGGAAACGAATGAAGAACAAGTTTAAGATTTTCGCATTTAAACTTGAAGAACAACCATGAAATGGTTGTGTTCATAAAACCATGAAAGAAAATGATTTCATTTTAAGAAGTTCTTTGTTTGATCTTGTTAAAACAAGGAAAAGATCAGAAACAAGTTATACGCATTTGGTAATAAATAAGAACAAATTAACCTTGATGTTTGATGAAGAAGATGATGAACAGTTCTTGAAGTTTTTGAAAGCACAAATGCAACAGTGAATTCTTTCTTGCGGAGGAAGATTGATCGCGTAAAAGAAAAATATAAACCACGAGTTTGTTTATATAGAGAGATTAGAGAGAGAAAATCTTGAGCGGAAAAAGATTTTCATCATGACACGGACACGTGTTTGCATTTGATTGGAAGTTTGAACGAGACGTGCAAACGTGTGTCAGGAAGAGAAAACGTGCCGGTGTTTATCCGTTGCAATGACGTCACAACTGTCCTTTCATATTCTTTTAGGATGTCTCTGAGGTTTTGAAAAACTCAGGGACTCTTTTATAAACATGAAGCACTGAATGAAAATATCAGTGATGGTTTTAAGAATTTTCAAAATATCGCTGTTAAGGAAGAGATATTCAGCGATGCATTTTGTTTTGAAATCTTGCATTTTCATGCGATTGTCAGAGAGAGAAAACATACCTTGATATCAGCTTTAACTAAGTTTTATTCAGAGAGAAGATGATTGAATAGGTTATACAAGTTGATTTTATCCTATCGCTGATCAATGTGAACCGTTGAGGATTTTACCCTTCAAAGTTCAGCATTCCAAGCTCGCTGATGAGAAAGTTGAATCTTGTCTCATCAAGAGGTTTGGTAAATAAATCAGCTAACTGATAATCAGTTGGGATAAAATTAAGTTCTATATCACCATTCATCACATGATCTCTGATAAAATGATATCTGATTTCTATGTGTTTGGTCTTTGAATGTAGTACTGGATTGTTTGCTATAGCGATGGCACTAGTGCTGTCGCAATAGATTGGAATTTTGGAGAGCTGAAGATCATAGTCTAGTAGCTGATTTCTCATCCACAAGACTTGAGAACAACAGCTTCCAGCAGCTACATATTCAGCTTCAGCTGTGGAAGTGGACACTGAATTTTGCTTTTTACTTGTCTAACTTACCAGCTTTCCACCCAGGAGCTGACATCCTCCTGTGGTGCTTTTCCTATCCATTTTGCAACCTGCAAAATCACTATCTGAATAGGCGGTTAGATCGAATCCTGAATCTTTGGGATACCAAAGACCTAGGTTCGCTGTACCCTTAAGGTATCGAAAGATTCGCTTTACAACTTTCATATGAGATAGCATAGGTTCAGCTTGATATCGTGCACACAAACATGTTGCATACATAATATCGGGTCGGCTAGCTGTAAGATACAAGAGAGAGCCGATCATCCCACGGTACATCGTGACATTAACAGGTATTCCCTTTGAATCCTTGTCAAGTGTCAGCGGTGGTGCCATAGGGGTTTTCATAGCTGAACTATGAGTTAAATCAAATTTCTTCAGCATATCTTTAACATACTTTCCCTGATTGATAAAAGTTCCTTTTTCAGTTTGCTTAATCTGAAGACCAAGGAAATATGTTAGTTCACCCATCATGCTCATTTTATACTCATCTTTCATTCTATCAGCGAAACGAGTACAAAGCTCAGGGTTAGTAGAACCAAATATAATGTCATCAACATATATTTGAACTAGAATGATATGACCTTTCACTTTTCTAAAAAATAGAGTTTTGTCAATCTTACCTCGCTCAAATTTTTCAATATGGAGATAAGTAGAAAGAGTGTCATACCATGCACGAGGAGCTTGCTTCAATCCATAAAGTGCCTTATCCAGTTTATAAACAGAACCTGGACTCTTAGAATCTGAGAATCCTGGAGGTTGTTCCACATACACTTCTTCATTCAGCTTTCCATTCAGAAACGCTGACTTAACATCCATCTGATGTACTTTGAAGTTTTTGTGTACATCATATGCTAAGAATAGACGAATAGATTCAAGTCTTGCTACTGGAGCAAATGTTTCGTCATAATCTATACCTTCCTCTTGTCTGTATCCCTGAGCAACAAGACGAGCTTTGTTGCGGGTTACAGTACCATGTTCGTCCAACTTGTTTCGATAGACCCATTTAGTGCCTATTACTGTTTTATCAGTTGGTCTCCGAACAAGTTTCCAAACTTTGTTTCTTTCGAATTCAGTCAGCTCTTCTTGCATTGCGCTGACCCAGTTTGGATCTTTGAGGGCATCATCTATTTTCTTTGGTTCAGTTAGAGAAATAAAGTTAACAAATAAACAAATATTACCTGCACTTCGTCGAGTCTGAACACCAGCGTTTGGATCACCAAGAATTTGATCAATTGGGTGATTTACGGTCCATCGCTGAGCCGGAGCATAAGTCGCTGACTCATCTTGAACTGGAGGAGCTGAAGATGAGGCTTCAGCTACTTCTGGAGTTTCAGTTAAGAGAGGAATACTTGCATTTGTCATTTCATTTACTGATTGCTGAGAGATAGATGGAATGTCTGAGGCATTTGGTTCAGCGGTAGGTATAGTGTTTATAGGAACAACTGAGACCCATGATGTTTCAGCTTCACTATTCTGCATGTTTGGAATGATAGGACTATCATCTTCTACTGGATGAGCATGAGGAGTGGGAATATCTTCTGAATCACCAAGATGAGAAAACATCCATTGATTCAGTTCTTCAGTATCAGCGGACGGTTTAGAGTTCGCTGAACGGGATTCGTCAAACGTGACGTGAATAGTTTCTTCTACAGTTTGTCTTCTACGATTAAAGACTCTGAAGGCTTTGGAAACTGAGGAGTATCCAAGAAAGATTCCATCATCAGCCTTAGGATCAAACTTTCCAAGAGCGTCTCTGTTGTTCAGTATGAAACACTGACATCAAAAGATGCGAAGAAAGCTGATTGAAGGCTTTCTCCCATGAAAGAGTTCATAGACTGTCTTTTTGAATCTTTTAACTATCAGCGACCTGTTTTGCGTAAAACAAGCAGTGTTGACAGCTTCTGCCCAAAACTGAGTAGGCAGGTGAGAATCGCTGAGCATTGAACGTGCAGCTTCAATAATTGTTCTATTTCTTCTTTCAGCGACTCCATTTTGTTGCGGTGTTCTCACTGAAGAGAAATTGTGAGAAATACCCTTACTCTCAAGGAAGGAATCAAGAGAACTGTTTTTGAATTCAGTCCCATGATCACTCCTTATTGAGCGAACGGTCAGATTGTTCAGGGTTTCCATCTTCCGAACAAAGGTGATGAGTTCTTCAGGGGTGTCACTCTTAGAACGGAGAAACATTACCCAAGTGAAGCGAGAGAATTCATCAACTATGACCAGCGCATATTTCTTTCCAGCGATGGATTGTTTGTTAACAGGGCCAAACAAATCCATATGGAGTAGTTGTAGAGGAGATGACACTGAAGAAACTTGCTTTGATTTAAAGCTTGCTTTGGTCTGCTTCTTTTTTTCACACGCTGAACATAAAGACTCTTTGGCGTATGAATGCTGAGGTAGACCAGTGACTAACTCTTTTGAAGAAAGAGTGTTCAGTGTCTTGAAATTTAGATGAGATAGCCTCTTATGCCATAGCCAGTTGACATCAGATGAGGCCTTTGAGAAGAAACAGGAGTTCTCAGTGGTTGTTGAGTCCATGTTTATTACATAAACATTTTCCAAACGATAACCGCTGAGAGCTATCTTCTCCTTTTTGTCAGCGACAAAGCAGGATTCCTTAGTAAAGATTACTTTGTTATCCATGTCGCAAAGCTGACTGATGCTTAGAAGATTATGCTTCAGCCCTTCAACATATGCGACTCTTCTGAATAAGGTTGTACCATTTGAAAGTACACCATACCCTCGGGTATGTCCTTTTCCATTTCCACCGAAAGTTACAGAGGGACCCTTCTCTTCCTTGTATTCAGCGAGCAGGCTTTTCTTTCCAGTCATGTGTCTAGAGCATCCGCTATCGAGATACCAGATACCCTTCTTAACCTGCAATACAAAGGAAGATTAGTTTTTCTTGGGTACCCACTTGACCATGTATACACATTTTTCAGTGGAAGTAGTTGGAATGGAAGATTCAGCAGTCTTCGCAGCATTTGAAGATTCAACTTTGTCTTTCTTCACTTTGGTTAATTTCTTAACTTCAGTGGTAGGATTCACCTTGACCTGATTTGCACCAGGGTTGGTCTTCTTTGTCTTGGGGGCAATCTTCACCTTAGCTATCTTTTCAGCTTTGGTGGCTGTGGGACACTTACTAGCAATATGATCGGTAAGTCCACAGTGATAACATTTCCTATAACTAAAAGTAGTTCTAGGACCATTTGAATGCTGAGCTTTTAATTTAGAATTAGAAGTTCCAGCACCAAGTAAACTATTGGCTTTAGAAATGGGACGAACATTCAGTTCTTTAGATTTCTTACCAAGGACATCCACTCTGAGACTAGGAGTAGATCGCTGAATAGATCTAGAGATCTGCTTCCTTGATCCAGAGGAATGAGCCACTGAAGCTTTAGAAGCATTCAGCTTTGGTACTAAGGTACCCTTCTGAGGATTCTAGTAAATAACAATTCCTTTACCTTTGTCTTTAGAGACAGAGGTAGGTTTTGAATAAACCATTTTCTCCTTGCCTTTTGAGGAGGTAGGAGTTTCCTCAAGGATTGGTGTAACGGACGAGGAGCACTGAGAAGATGAAGTATCAGCGACTGAGGATACGAACGTTCCAAATTTAAGCATTGAACGCTCAGTGGTTGGTTTTGGAGTATCATATTTGTAACCCAAACCACGTTTATCACTCAGGGGAATCTGAGACTTTATTATCTCAATGATCTTTGTTGAAGAATTACACCATCCTTCAACAGTAGCTTTTTCAGCTTTTAATGCAGCGATAGCTTCTGCTCGTTCGATTTGACTAGCTGATTTAAATATACTTGATCTTTAAAATCTTCTTCAATTTTAGAAAGCTTTTCTATTTGAAGGTGGCAGTTTTTAAGCTTTTCAGCGAGATCAAGGTTTTGGTTTTCAACCACAGTTTTGCCGTTCATGGCTTCGTATAAACTTCTAGTCAAGAGATCGATCTTACGGAGACTATCAGCTTCATCAATATTTGCAATATTGGTAAAGAAGGAAGGTGATACCTGAATAGCAGAGGTTGAAGTGGAGGGAATGTCTGAGCTTTCTTCTTCTTCTTCAATCTTGGCCATGAGACATAGATTTGCTTTATCATCTTCAGAGTCAGATGATGATGCTTCTTCATCAGAAGCAGCCCAATCATAGTCAGCCATCAGGCCTTTATTCTTCTTCTTAAAGCTTTTCAGCTTAGCATATTTTTCTTTCAGCTTTGAATATTTGTCATCTTTATTCCTTGGAACAAAGGGTTTCTTTGTAAAAGCTGAGGGTCTAGAAACTTTCTTAGACCTGCACTCGTTAGCGAAATGTTCTGTTTTTTCGCAGTTAAAACAAATAGTAGTAGCCTTATCAACAAAAGCTGATGATCTAGGCTTGCCAGTTATGGAAAGAGGTTTGTTCTTTCTAAACATTTTCTTTTTGGCAAATCTCCTGAACTTCTTAGTTAGGAGAGCCAAAGATTCATCATCATCTGAATAATAAGAATCTGATGACCTTTCAGAGTTACTTTCTAACTCAGTGATAGTGACCGAGGGTCGCTGAGTAGAAGGTTCCTATGAGATTAAAGCAACAGGGGTGCTTTTGGAATCTTTTACAAGATTCTTCTTAAGATGGCTCGATTGCTCATGATTCAGCAACGTGCCATATAAGGTTGAAAGGGTCATTGATTTTAGATCCTTTGACAGCTTGAGACACATAGCGTAATTGTCCCAGCTTTCAGGTAAACATTCTAGAAACTTTGTCAGTACTTCAAAGTTAGAATATTCCTTACCAACAGTTTTCAGATCTATAATTAAACAATTAAAACGTTGGTGAACTTCAGAGAGAGATTCATTCTTACCAGAAATGAAGCTTTCGTATTGTCTTACCAGGTTGATCTTTCTTGAGTCCTGGACTTCAGACGTTCCTTCATACTAAACACATATTGTGTCCCACATGGCTTTTGATGTTTTCAGATTCATGACGGAATGGTAGACTTCGTCAGGAAGAGCCATGGATAGTATGGATCTGGCTTTTGTATCTATAGCCACTTTCTTCTTATCTTCGTCAGTCCATTGAAAGATTTCCTTAGGTACCAACCTTTCTGGAATAGCAGGTCTATTCTCAGCGGCTGGAACAGCAGCATCAATTCTTACAGGGATGAATGGACCATTCTCGAGATAGTAAGGCATAGTAGGGTCTACACCTTCTAAGAAGAGTGTCATCCTATTTTTCCATAAGTTGAAGTTATCTTTGGAAAATCTAGGGGGTTTAGCAAGAGAACCATTGTCTATATAATTTGTGTTTGTGTTGGTGGCCATTTTCAGATAATAGCAAGGAAGAGAAATATCATAAATTAGATCTTGTTTATGAGATTAAACAAATCCGCTCTGATACCACTCGTTGGTCCCGAAGGCCTATACAAGTTTGTAGAAGGGGGGGGGGGGGGGTTGAATACAAACACACAGATTTTACTTTTCTAAATTGTTTATTGATAAATCATTAACAATTTACAGCTTGTTGCGGAAACAAGATTAAGGATAAACCTAAATCTAAACAAGTTGGAACACTAAGGTTTCTTGCACTAAGAGAGATAAGGAAATTACTAATAATAACCTATCTTGAGATAAGAGATTGAACTTGTCCAGAGTTAGCAAGTTACTTCAAATGAAGTGGGTTCATCTCTTTATATACTGCATGCATTTAATGCAAGTCAGTATACACTTTACACGTGTCATTAGCTGGTTGGTTGCATGTCATTGACCTTGGTTGACAACCTTAGTAGCCGCATGGATGAACAGTGTAGTATCAGAGTGGTTGTACGATTTCAGACAGTCGGAGGTTCTTTTCTGACATTTCGTACGGAGTCGTGCAAGGGGGGTTAAGACAAAAGTACTTTGTACGGAGGACTTCATGATCAGCTTTCGTTGATTCAGAGCATTATCATTTTCTATTCAGCGAATGATAAAGTTCAGCGATAGCTGAAGTCTTGTACTTGATACTTCACGTTGAGTGGACAAATCTGAGTCTTCGCTGATCCGCATCAGTTCATTAGGAGACTTGTCGCTGGTTCTTGAGCTTGATCTTCGACTTCAGCGTAGAACCTTTGTTGACGTGAAACTTGTCTTCAGGGATCATAAGTAAACAACTAACTTATCAGCGATCATCATAATGACTGAACAGACTCAGAGCATTAATGGTGAACAGTGTTCGCTGAATGTTTAATTTAAAGAGCGAGAGTTCCTATCAGCGGTACTGTAAGATCTTAGTACTTATCAGCGATAGTGAAACTCTGATACATATTGTTTACTTACAATTTTCACTAAGTATAAGAGAGGGTCATTATCAAATCACTGAGGGTTTGGATCAACAATGTGCGGGTTACGAAGAAGTGAGTTTAGTCGATTCCTATTAATTAGTAATTGGGGTCGCAAAAATATGTCCATTTTGTTTGTGGGATATTCAGGTACAACATTTTAATTGATTTTATGCTCACAATGATCCTAGAGAGGGTAATGAAAGGAGGCCGATAAGTCCTTATCGTGCCAGTCTCAGTCTCAACCCTGCACCCATCCACTTCTTCTCAAAACATACACACACACACACACACACACACACACATATATATATATATATATATATATATATATATATATATAGAGAGAGAGAGAGAGAGAGGTGGTTTCATTTGCAAACCACTCTTATATTGCAAACTATGAAACCCACCTATGAACCATTGATTTCATCAATCAACGGTTAAGATCAATTTGTACTAATTATAGTAATAATGAAATTAATTTAATTCATGGAAAATATGATGGAAGGGCATATTTGTACATTGGCATCCCATTTCAAATTTGGAAATCGGACGGAATCCTGATTCTTCAGCTACCATAACCCAAAATCAAAAGGAAGCTGAGTATTTTGGTTAGAAGATCATCTTCAAAGATTTCATCCATGATTCGTCTTAATGGAGGTAAATTCACATGGTTTGATTTTAGTCTATTTCATCACTACACAAAACGTTTTTTCTTAGAAACAAGCATTATGTTAACAACAATTTACAAAACGCATGTCGGAACCGAAGTGAAAGGTAAATGAAAGGAGATGAAAACGGAGATGAAACGGGATGAAATGAAGATGAAGCGGAGATGAACGGGGATGAAACGGCGACGAACGTGGGGCGAAACAAAGTTGTAACTGTTGGATATAGTGTCCAGAGTCATTAACTATTGGTAATATTTCTAATAATAGCAGGTCCTTTTGGGTTGCCCTTAAGACCCAAAATAAACAATCAGAAAAATAAAAGGGAGTTAAAGCAATTAGTTCAATTGATGATAAGCTGCAATATAATTAATTAGATTAGTTATATAAAGTGCACGGACTAATTGGTTAAAATAGTTTTAACAAGCTTATCGGTTCAAGGGGGCTAAGTGTAAAATAGAGGGTTATAAATAAACTGCTAGGGGTTAAACCCTAAAGAGTTTTTTTCAATCTCTCTTGGAGCCGTCGATCTCCCCTCTCCCTCTCCTAAAATCGTAAACCCTAATTTAGGGTTTAGTGATTAAGCATCTTCCTGTTGTTGGTATTTTGGTGTTCTTAAGTGTGAGCCACTAGAGGGATTCATACTATTGGTCCTTGACATCCAAGAAGCGAGATCAAAGGTTTGATTCATCATTGTGGTTTTCGTCAATCGCAATAAACAAGTAAGTGTTCTTGATTCAATCTTTTGTAGTTAATTATCTAGAACGCATGTATTCATATAGGTTGATAGTTTGTATAACCATTGATGATAAAAATTAAAATATGTTTCCGTTGCCTATATCATGTGGTTGTATGTTTACTCAAAACCTTACAGTGGTATCAGAGCCATTGTTCTTAGATATTATCTCAAAAGTGTTTCAATTTGATTTGCAAAACTGTTTATGTTGGATTAGGGTTTTTCGAAATTTTGGGTTTGAGGTTACAAAAAATCGATTTCAAATTTTTGTGGCTATTGGATTGCTTAATCCCTAAGTTAGGGTTTCATGGTCATAACCTCAAAACATAATTTTTTGGAAACTAATTTTTTACTTACATAAAAGGTTTGTATTATTAGCGATTAAGTTTTATCGAAATCCCTAAAGGGTATAGGGTAGTCTTTTTTTATGCAATGTTATACCCTAATTGTTTTTGGCTAATTTCCTAACTTGCCTAAAACACAACAATAAACAATTTTGGCAAATATTGAATAGATAATCTTACATATTATCTTATCTTATATAAATATATTTAAGTTGAATAAAATTGTAAGATAAACATTAACATTATTTATATAGTGAATATAAATTGTATGTCAAATATTTACATTAATTATTAGCATGTGTCCTCACATGTTTAATTGGAATTAATTATGGAAACGATATATTAAATTAATTATTAAATGTGCCCTCACATGGTTAATTAAAATTAATTAGATAATCATAATTTTAAATTGTTTAAAATTCCATTCAATTTATTTATATATATATATTAGACCTTAATTATATATATAAAATTAAATTATACATTGATAGTCAAACCGAGACTAGGCGTACTCACTATAAGCACTCTAAGGGGGTTTAAGGAGGTTATCTATAATATGGTTGCCGAATGAGTCAATGGTTTTTAAAACGCCCATGCGTTACCATGCTCACCGCCTCTTGTGTGGACTAGTGGAATTACCAAAAAGGTTTGATAGGTCAATTGTAACGTCCCAAAATTACAGTAAATTTGAACTTTTAAATTTAATAATTTCATTAAATAAAACCCGTTAAATATCCAATAACCGTTTCGTTTGCAAACTCAAATAATAAACAATCTCAATAAGTTTAAACAGCGGACATAATATGTTTTTAAATATAAAATCATAAACTCATAACTGTAAAGAGCCCTTCGCACGCGCCAGTGTGTACCGTCACGCCTTAGAGCCACTAGTACCTGAAGCCACAGTTATAGGGAAAGGGTAAGCTCGAAGCTTAGTGAATTCAAACACATACGCAGATAGCAATTATATACACACCACTCCTATCCGCACATATACAACCAACACAAGCAGTTAAAAGGTACAAGCAAACATATGCAAGAACACTTTCACATGTATCCTTCGGCTCCCCGAATTCACACAACACTCGTGTAGGCTTCCCTCGGTCTCCCCGAGTTCATACCACACTTGTACACAATTCCTCGGTCCCACCGAGTACTCGGTCTCCCCGAGTTCACGCAACACTTGTACACCATTCCTCGGTCCCACCGAGCCCTCAGTCCCACCGAGATGTATATAACACTCATTTGAGTTCATACCACACTTGCACACAATTCCTCGGTCCCACCGAGTACTCGGTCTCCCCGAGTTCACGCAACACTTGTACACCACTCATCGGTCCCACCGAGCCCTTATTCTATCCCGACTTCCCTACACACACACACCCATCCGGCTCACCATCCCCGACTACGCACAACGCCACCACCACGCTGGTGGTGCACGTTGGTGGCCACACCACCGGCAGCCAAGGCTGCAGCGGCGGCGGTGGTGGTTTGCGGTTGACGGCATCGAAAGAAAACTAGAAGAAAAGGGGAGAATGTTACCTTTCTAACAAAAACGCAGCAGCAACAGTTCTACGTCTCAACGGCTTCTCTCTCCCCGATCGTCTCTCTCTCTCTCTCACTATCTCTCTCGCTCTTCTCTCTCGCTCTTCTCTCTCTCTCTCGCCGGCGGCGAGCAGCGGTGGCGGTGGTGGTTTGGTGATCGACGGCAGCAGCGAAGGGGGGGGGGGGGGAGATTAGGGTTTCTTGTGGAGACTCCTTGCGTGCGACGTGAAAAGAGACGAGAAGGGGAGGGGGGTCGGTCCTTATGGGCCGATCCCCATGCAGTTTGCCACATAAACACTTTTGGTCCCTGGTTATTTTCCAAAATTGCAAAAGAGATAGGGTTTCACCAAGGTTAACATTTATGGTCTTTCCTAACAGAACTCTCTAAAGCTTCGTTAATAAAATTCGTTAAGGGAAAGAAATATTAAGACAATAAATAATAAGAAAATATCCATACCGGGACACGGGCTTTACAACTCTCCCCCGCTTGGATCAGACTTCGTCCCCGAAGTCTACGTCCGCAAATAGCTCCGGATAATTCTCCCGCATCTCACCCTCGGGTTCCCAATTCCACTCGGAACCCTTTCGGTGCTGCCACTGGACCTTCACTAAGCCAATTACCTTTTTACGCAAGGTCTTCATCTTCCTCTCCACAATGGCAATCGGCTTCTCCACGTAGTTAAGTCGCTCGTCGATCTGAATATCCTCGAGAAGAACCACTGCAGACTCATCCACCACACACTTCCGCAATTGAGACACGTGAAAAGTGTTGTGAATCAGACTCAGCTCATCCGGTAACTCCAAACGGTAAGATACCTTCCCCACACGTGCAATGACCTTGTAAGGCCCAATGTAACGGGGTCCCAACTTTCCCCGTTTCCGGAACCGAATCACTCCTCTCCAGGGTGACACCTTCAGAAGAACATAATCCCCGACCTGAAATTCCAAATCCGATCGTCTCTTGTCGGCGTAGCTCTTCTGCCGGCTTTGTGCAGTAACCAAACGGTCCCGGACCATCTGAATCATTTCAGTCGTCTTCAACACAACATTGGTGCTTCCCAAAACTCGATGACCAACCTCGCCCCAGCAAATGGGCGTCCTGCACTTCCTACCATATAACACCTCGTAAGGCGGTCTGCCGATACTGGAATGGTAGCTGTTGTTGTAGGAGAACTCAGCTAACGGAAGATACTGATCCCAACTACCCCCAAAGTCAATAACACATGCCCGCAGCATGTCCTCGAGTGTCTGAATAGTACGCTCACTCTGCCCGTCGGTCTGAGGATGAAATGCCGTACTAAAATATAACCGCGTACCCATCTCACCCTGAAACTTCTCCCAAAACCGGGAGGTAAAACGAGTATCCCGATCCGAGATAATCGAGACGGGCACCCCGTGCCTAGTCACAATCTCCCGAATGAAAATCTCCGCGAGCTTCTCCGCTGAGGAACTCTCTCTGATAGCCAAGAAGTGAGCGCTCTTAGTCAGACGATCCACGATTATCCAGATAGCATCATTCCCCCGCGAAGTCCTGGGAAGTTTAGTGATGAAGTCCATCGTAATCTGCTCCCATTTCCACACCGGAATCTCCAAAGGCTGTAACTTCCCATGCGGTCGTTGATGTTCCGCCTTGACCTTCCGACAGGTCATGCATACCTCTACACATTTGGCGACATCCCGCTTCATGCCGGGCCACCAATAATCCTCCCGCAAGTCTCGGTACATCTTGGTAGCTCCCGGATGAATCGAAAACTTGGACTTGTGCGCCTCGTCCAACAGTATCTGTCGGTTCCCACCAGTGAATGGAACCCAAACCCTACCGTACCGAGTCAACAACCCCCAACTATCACGGACAAAATTTGGGATTTCTCCCGTCTCAAAACCTCCAAAACTTCTCGCAAATGCATCTCGTGCTCTTCCTTCGACTTCGAATACATGAGAATATCGTCGATGAATACAATCACCGACCGATCCAGCATCGGGCTACACACCCTGTTCATAAGGTCCATGAACGCTGCTGGTGCATTGGTGAGCCCGAAAGGCATCACCACAAACTCATAATGGCCATAACGTGTACGAAAGGCCGTCTTCTCCGTATCCTCACTCCTTACCCGCATCTGATGATACCCCGATCTCAAATCGATCTTAGAGAACCACGAGGCTCCCTGGAGCTGGTCGAACAGATCGTCAATCCTTGGCAGAGGATAACGATTCTTCACCGTAAGCTTATTCAGCTCGCGGTAGTCTATACACATTCGTTGAGACCTGTCCTTCTTCTTTACAAATAAAATCGGAGCTCCCCACGGTGAACAACTCGGCTTAATGAACTCCTTTTCGAGAAGTTCCTGCAACTGAGCGTACAGCTCTTTCATTTCCGGTGGAGCCAGGCGGTAAGGTGCCTTGGCCACCAGAGCAGCACCCGGAATCAGATCAATCCGGAACTCTACCTGTCGCTCGGGAGGTATCCCCGGTAAATCGTCGGAAAATACATCAATAAACTCCCTTACGACTGGCACATCTTCCGCAGTCTCCTTTTCTCCATCGACGCGCGTGTCTATCACATATGCCAAATATCCCTGCCCATTATGCTGCAGATATCTCCGAGCCCTCGCAGCTGAACATATCGCGGAAGTCCGTCTAGGCGAGTCTCCCTGAATTAACAGTTCTCCCCCGCTTGGGGTTCGAACTCGCACTTGTTTGCGACGACAAACAATCTCCGCATCACACGCATTCATCCAATCCATGCCCACAATTACACACAGTTCACGCATCGCAATCGGAATCAAGTCGATGGGAAACCTCACACCCAAAATTTCCAAAGTGCATCCCCGATACACATCCGTAACCATCAAGGTCCTATCATCAGCAACCTCGACTACCAGAGGACAACCTAACCGTCCTACGACTCGGCCCAAACTCTTGCTAAAAGTGCGAGACACAAACGAATGAGTAGCCCCACTATCAAACATCACAACCGCAGGCACCAGTCTCTGGCTCGGCAGTGTTGTTTCTCCTAGTGATGGCCATTTCTGGGTAGAAATTACAACGAGTTATTAGTACATAATAACTTCCACTAACAATGCTCACGCTCAACTCCTTGGATTCCTCGTGACTTTCCCCGACTCAAGCATTGATCCTGTGCTTCCGGTAGTAGGAGCTCTACTACTACCTTCCACACCTATCATTGCTCGTTCCGAGTCCCATCCCGAAGTGCTCAAGTAGTTTCTCGCCGATAACTATACCCATATGCCCGCACCAGCATATGTACACACTCTTCCTAGCTCCCTAGGAATTCCACCCCAAAACACTACCCTTGCTACAACGAAATCCCTACTAGCCATAACGAGTTGCCTCGCGAATACCCCGTCACATGCAGCGTGAAACAAATAGACATTCGAATACAAGATTCTATCCTAGAACGGTTGGACTCAAACAAGAGCTGCGCAATAGAACTAAATCAAATATTCTAAGGCTATGCGATTCTTACTGCATACAACCTATAGGGCATTCACTTAACAACCTACCATGACTAGCATAAATTCCTACTAGCAAGCAATGAACATGCAGTACAGCATAAATAGCACAAGCAATCTAGCATACATACTCCTATTATCTAGAAAGCAATAAATACACTAAGTACTGTACCTTTTCCCTTGGCTCCGGCTGACTGTACACACTGCGCCCTCGATCACCGTTTCTCAAACGCATTTTCCTTTCTTTTATTTTCCAAAAACTTTAAAGAAAATTTTATAGCTGCAAACTTGAGATCAAACACACCGAGATGTGTTGGATTCACTCAAGCTGTGCTCTGATACCAAGTTGTAACGTCCTAAAATTACAGTAAATTTGAACTTTTAAATTTAATAATTTCATTAAATAAAACCCGTTAAATATCCAATAACCGTTTCGTTTGCAAACTCAAATAATAAACAATCTCAATAAGTTTAAACAGCGGACATAATATGTTTTTAAATATAAAATCTTAAACTCATAACTGTAAAGAGCCCTTCGCACGCGCCAGTGTGTACCGTCACGCCTTAGAGCCACTAGTACCTGAAACCACAGTTATAGGGAAAGGGTAAGCTCGAAGCTTAGTGAATTCAAACACATACGCAGATAGCAATTATATACACACCACTCCTATCCGCACATATACAACCAACACAAGCAGTTAAAAGGTACAAGCAAACATATGCAAGAACACTTTCACATGTATCCTTCGGCTCCCTGAATTCACACAACACTCGTGTAGGCTTCCCTCGGTCTCCCCGAGTTCATACCACACTTGTACACAATTCCTCGGTCCCACCGAGTACTCAGTCTCCCCGAGTTCACGCAACACTTGTACACCATTCCTCGGTCCCACCGAGCCCTCAGTCCCACCGAGATATATATAACACTCATTTGAGTTCATACCACACTTGCACACAATTCCTCGGTCCCACCGAGTACTCGGTCTCCCCGAGTTCACGCAACACTTGTACACCACTCCTCGGTCCCACCGAGCCCTCGGTCCCACCGAGATGTATATAACACTCGTTTATACCAGACATTAATTCAACCTAGTACTACGCACCACAATTCAGCCAGTTCACACAACAATTCAGTTAGTACACAAAAAAAACTACCGCGATGTACATGTAATCCCTATTCTACGCAGTGAGAGAACTCACCTCGAAAAGCAAAGCAGGAGTCCTCGGATGACCACAAGAGCTTGCCAACTCCAAAATCACTTCTCGTCACCTAAAGAAGTGCTACAACGTGTCAACACGATGCCCCGACCCTCAAATATAACGTAAGACTAAACGAGCGACATTTCAGATTTTCGGTCTAAACTGCAGGTCTGTTCGGGACCTGCTTATCCCCCTCCAGACCCACTAATCCAGAGATTAAGTCCCACAAACAGGAGGGTCTAGGTCTTAGCTTTCCAAGGACATATTATACGCGTTCTAACGATTTTTCTACAATTTTATACAATTATTCTAAGATTGAAACGTAAAGCTGGCAGATTCGGACCTGCTGCTAAAACTCCCACTTTGCACCTAGTTAGAGGCCTAACCAGATTTTCGCCAAAACACGAGAAATGTGCCCGACACAGAATGTGAACCGTGGGCACCAAATTCGTCTCAAACCTAGTTACGACGGAAAAGTTATGGCCGATACAAAACAGCGGCAGAAAGGACGTTTTCACATAAAATGATAACTTTATAAAAACGGTTTACGCGTTCGGTTTACACGATTCGGGTTTTCAACTAGGGTTCACTCTAAAAGGGTTTTAGGTCACAAAGGCTGGGCTCAACCGCGCACCGCCCACTGCCACCTCCGGCAGTGGTGGTCGGCGGTGGCGGTGGCGGTTTACGAAAATCCGGCGAGACAAAATTAAAACGGAACCCTTATTCTATCCCGACTTCCCTACACACACACACCCATCCGGCTCACCATCCCCGACCACGCACAACGCCACCACCACGCTGGTGGTGCACATTGGTGGCCACACCGCCGGCAGCCAAGGCTGCAGCGGCGGCGGTGGTGGTTTGCGGTTGACGGCGTCGAAAGAAAACTAGTAGAAAAGGGGAGAATGTTACCTTTCTAACAAAAACGCAGCAGCAACAGTTCTACGACTCAACGGCTTCTCTCTCCCCGATCGTCTCTCTCTCTCTCTCTCGCTCTTCTCTCTCTCTCTCTCGCCGACGGCGAGCAGCGGTGGCGGTGGTGGTTTGGTGATCGACGACAGCAGCGAAGGGGGGGGGGGGGGGGGGAGATTAGGGTTTCTTGTGGAGACTCCTTGCGTGCGACGTGAAAAGAGACGAGAAGGGGAGGGGGGGTCGGTCCTTATGGGCCGATCCCCATGCAGTTTGCCACATAAACACTTTTGGTCCCTGGTTATTTTCCAAAATTGCAAAAGAGATAGGGTTTCACCAAGGTTAACATTTATGGTCTTTCCTAACAGAACTCTCTAAAGCTTCGTTAATAAAATTCGTTAAGGGAAAGAAATAATAAGACAATAAATAATAAGGAAATATCCATACCGGGACACGGGCTTTACATCAATGTGACAAGTTAAAAATATTAACTATGAAGTATAAAAACAAAATCCCGTTTAGATATACTAAGAAATGTGAAAGTCTTATGCTACCCATGAAAAGAACACACATATTCTTATAGTTTGTTAACGGAGCGTGTGCGGTTTGCCGGCACGTTAATGTGAAACTATAGTCGAAAATGATGTGGCGCTCGTGATTCTTAAGTGTACTTGAGCCGAGGGGTCCATGTGTTCTTGCATGGTCGATTCACCATCTAGTTTGTGATCCTCGGCATCCCAGTCACAAATAGAAGATAAGCATAATCGAGATTAACATGCCATTGACATAAGTCGGTGAATCTCAAAAGAACTAGGAGTTTCATAGTGAATGAAATTAACAAATAGCATTTGTTTACCTAAATAACTTTATGATGTGATTACGGCATCTCTTTTCACACCATAGAGTAAAATATGGATCCTAGCCTTGTTAAATAATTTTGGATAATTGTTTTTTAAAGGTTAAATTTCAAACTAACTAAAATAAAACTATATCTACAGATGGCTGAAAATATTCCTCCTCCTCCTCCTACTCACTCAACATCCAACCTTACGTTACTCTCTATCCTAAGTAAAGATAAGCTGACTGGGCCAAATTACTTGGATTGGATTCGTGCCTTGAGAATTGCCTTGAGGTACGAAGACAAAGAGTATTTGCTCGACGAAGATTTTCCTATACTTAATGATGATGCAAGCCCTGAAGCAGTAACTGAATACAATAAGCAATTCGCGGAATCCACAAAAGTCGCGTGTCTCATGTTGGCGTCCATGTCCCCGAAACTTCAAAAGAGTTTCGAGAACATGGGGGCATTTGAACTATATGAGTAGCTTCGTGAAATGTTTCAGGAGCAAGCGAGGCAAGAAAGGTTCCAAGTCGTAAAATCGCTTATGGAATGTAAGCAACAGGACGGTGCCCCTGTATGTGCGCATGTGCAAAAGATGAAAGCGTACATTGACAGGTTAGGCAATCTAGGTGTCGATTTCCCAAGAGAGCTTGCCATTGACATGGTGCTAAACTCTCTTAGTAGGGCATATAAACAGTTCATAGTGAACTTCAATATGAATAATATGGACAAGACCTTGATGGAGCTCCATGGCATGTTGAGATCTGCTGAAGCAAGTATGGGTAAGACCCAAAGTGCTCACTCAACTGCTCCCGTCCTGGCCATTAGGGAAGGTGGCTGTAAGAAGAAGAAAGTTTCTCATCCCAAAGGGAAGGGAAAGGCTAAAGTTGTTCCTCGCAACCAAGGCCATAAGAGAAAAGCTGATTCTTCTGACATACCACCCATAAGTGACCCTAAAGAGGCCATATGCTTTTACCGTCAAGAAAGGGGCCATTGGAAGAGAAGCTGCCCAAAATATCTGGAGGACTTGAAAATGAACAAGGTCAAAGGGTGTGGCACCTCAGGTATTTTTACAATTGAACTCCATAGTACTTCGATTTCTAACTCTTGGGTCCTTGATACGGGATGTGGTACTCACATTTGCTCTAATTTCCAGGGACTAAAGGGAAGTAGAACGTTGAAGGATGGGGAGCTGAATCTGATCATGGGAAACAGGATGACTGCCGCTGTTACCAAGATTGGAGATTTTGAGCTCATGCTTAGTAGTGGTTTTTCAATAAAGTTATTAGATTGTTGCTACTCGCCAGAAATGGCTCGAAACATTATTTCTTTTCATGCATTGTACAAGGATGGTTTTGAATTTCAATTTGATAATAATAATGGTTGCATTTTGGTTTATAAACATGGTTGTTTTTATTTTAAAGCCTCTCCTTGTAATGGTGTGTATGAAAGTGTGATTTGTGTTGGTAGAAATAATAATAACTTAACTCTAAATGTTGGTTCCTCCAATAGTGAATTGGATAAATCGTTGTTATGGCATCATCGTCTTGGCCACATAAACAAGAAACACATCGCCAAGCTCCAATCGGATGGGATCTTGGAACCATTTGGCTTAAAGTCGGATGGAGAATGCGAGTCTTGCTTACTTGGCAAGATGACAAAAGCACCTTTCAAAGGAAAATGGAAAGGGGTAAGGATCTGTTGGACTTAATCCACACAGATGTATGTGGACCGTTCAGATCTGCCACGAGAAACGGTGAGAGATACTTTGTTACCTTTACTGACGATTTCAGTAGATATGGATTTATCTATTTGATGAAAAACAAGTCGGACACCTTTGAAGTGTTCAAAGGATTCAAAACGAAGTAGAAAACTAACTGGGCAAGAAGATCAAGATGCTCCGGTCCGACAGGGGTGGAGAATACTTGAGTCATGAATTCTACGACTATCTAACGGATTGTGGAATAGTTCCGCAATTATCTCCTCCCAGAACACCACAACTCAATGGTGTTGCTGAGAGAAGAAATCGAACGCTACTTGATATGGTTCGGTCCATGATGAGTCGTGCTACACTTCCAATATCATTCTGGGACTATGCCTTAGAAACTGCAGCTCATATCTTAAACCTCATTCCAACTAAGAAGGTTGCAAAGACACCCTCTGAAATGTGGACTGGGACTCGTCCCTCGTTAGCACATATAAAGGTCTGGGGTTGTGAAGTCTTCGTTCGGCGCAAAACTAACGACAATCTAGAACCTAGAGCAGAGAAGTGTCGGTTCATTGGTTATCCCTACAAATCCTTTGGATACATATTTTACAAACCTTCTGAGAACAAAGTGTTTGTAGCTAGAAGGGGAGTCTTCCAAGAAAGGGAGCTCATTTCCAAAGAGGATAGTGGGAGCATTATTGATCTTGAAGAAATTCAAGAAACAACCAATGATGAACCTATAGTTGACACTAGCCCTCAACATGAGGTTGAACCACCTGTTGAGGAAACTGACATACCTCCACCACCTCTTCGCAGAACTAGTAGAGATAGTAGAGCTAATCAATCTCCTGATTTTTATTATGGTTTTCATATTACAAAGGAAGGAGATACACTAGTCAATGATAAAACATTTGATAGTGCGGATGAGCCATCCAACTACAAGGAAGCGATGGCAGGCCCTGAGGCTGCCAAGTGGAAAGAGGCCATGGAGAGCGAGATTCAATCTATGTACGATAACCAAGTTTGGAAATTGGTTGATCATGCACCAGTTCGCAAGACAGTTGGGTGTAAGTGGATCTTCAAAAAGAAGACCGACATGGATGGGAATGTGCACACATTCAAGGCTAGGCTGGTTGCGAAAGGTTACACTCAAACTCAAGGGATTGATTATGATGAAACCTTCTCACCAGTAGTAAAGATTAAGTCTATCAGGATATTACTTGCCATAGCTGCATTTCATGACTATGAAATATGGCAAATGGATGTAAAAACCGCTTTCCTCAATGGAAAACTTGATGATGATGTGTATATGGCACAACCTGAAGGTTTTGTACATACCGAGTACCCAGATAAGGTGTGTAAGCTTGAAAGATCCATTTATGGACTTAAACAAGCGTCTCGTAGCTGGAATCTTTGTTTTCATGAAAAGGTCAAGGAGTTTGGATTTTCTCGAAACGAAGATGGGTCCTGCGTATATGTTAAGGCTAGTGGGAGTAATGTTGTATTTCTAGTCTTGTATGTTGATGACATACTACTCATAGGAAACGATATTCCGATGTTGCAAGATGTAAAGGTCTGGCTCGGGAAATGTTTCGCTATGAAATATTTGGGAAATGCAGCATACATACTTGGAATAAGAATTTATCGAGATAGAACCAAGCGTTTAATTGGACTTAGCCAAAGTACATACTTGGATAAGATATTGAAGAAATTCAATATGAGTGAATCCAAGAAAGGGTATTTGCCCATGCAACATGGCATAAGATTGAGTAAAGATCAATGTCCCAGCACTAGTAAAGAACTGGACATAATGAGTCGAATTCCATATGCATCTGCTATAGGATCGATCATGTATGCCATGACATGTACTAGACCTGATGTCTCATTTGCTTTGAGCATGGTGAGTAGATATCAAGGGAACCCAGGCGAAAGTCATTGGACGGCTGTAAAGAACATTCTTAAGTATCTTCGGAGAACTAAAGATGTGTTCTTAGTCTATGGTGGAAAGGATGAATTACGAATAACAGGTTTGGCCGTGACTTGGAAAAGTTAAACAGGACACGGTGGCTGACTCCACGTGTGAATCAGAATATATCACAGCTAGTGAAGCAGCGAAAGAGGCTGCATGGTTGAAGAATTTCATAGGTGTAACACCTTAGGCATATCCCACATCGGCCGTGGACAGGAGAGATGCTGGGTATATTAGTAAACATTGGCCTTACCAGACACAACGCGTTTTGGGGCCACAAGCATGCGGGTTCCTTGGGAACTCTGTGGTTAAGCGTGCTTGGGTGGGAGTAGTACCAGGATGGGTGACCTCCTGGGAAGTCCTTGCGAAGTCCTTGCCAGGTCGCCAAGAACAAAGCCGTGAGCCAGTGGGGCAAAGCGGACAATATTGTGTCGTGGTAAGCGGGGTGTTACAAATGGTATCAGAGCCACTCCTGTGCCGTTCGGGATGGTGGGGCAAACCTCATCGAGGACGATGAGTCCCTAAGGGGGGGGTGTGTGTAACACCTTAGGCATATCCCACATCGGCCGTGGACAAGAGAGATGTTGGGTATATTAGTAAACCTTGGCCTTACCAGACACAACGCGTTTTGGGGCCACAAGCATGCGGGTTCCTTGGGAACTCTGTGGTTAAGCGTGCTTGAGGTGGGAGTAGTACCAGGATGGGTGACCTCCTGGGAAGTCCTTGCGAAGTCCTTGCCAGGTCGCCAAGAACAAAGCCGTGAGCCAGTGGGGCAAAGCGGACAATATTGTGTCGTGGTAAGCGGGGTGTTACAATAGGTGATCTGGGCGTTGTACCAAGCATCAGTGAACCCATTGAAATCTTCTGTGATAACGAAGGTGCAGTCGCATTGACTAAAGAACCTAAAGACCATGGGAAGTCAAAACACATACAGAGGAAGTATCACTTGGGGCGACACAAGGTTGCGGAAAATCAGATCGTGGTGAGTAGAGTGTCGACTGAAGAAAATCCGGCGGATCCTTTCACGAAAGCATTAACTCGACCCAAACATGAGTATCATACTGAAGCCATAGGTGTTAGAATTATCAATATACCTTGAATGTTTTAGTTGTTAGTTTGATGCATTAAAAACGTAATAAATTGTATTTGATTTGGAGATTATTATATGAAGATTATAATATATGCTGGATTGCGTCCATTTACATTTAATTTATTATCGTGTTTTTGTTTTGCATGTTTAGAACCAACTTACTGAGTATTAATTTACTTAAACCTCCACAGTCAGTCATACTCCTGGAAGTAAGTAGTGATTCAAGACTGTCATGGAGTGTTAGAAGCATAGAGAATGCAACTAACGCTCATGAGTACTTAATGGTGATTTAGGTATTGGAACAACCCGCACTCAAAAGTTTACTTCATGGATTAAGTCAGAGTAATTTTGAGATGATAATATTTTATGTTCTTCAAACGGAGATACATAGAGTTTTGCTCTAGGATTCTGTTATGCTTTGGTGTGCTCCAACGCTGACCGTAACTGGCAGCTATACAAGGTATGTCCATGTATAATATGATGAGTAGAAATGTACTGTGTAGTCAAAGTTTATTTGTTCCTTCTGCCTAAACAGGAGAAGCGATATCCATGGGCCCCTCGATGATTTGGTGTTGACATTAAGTGTTTGGCCAAACCCTGACTAGAATTGATGTGTTCAATTAAGTAGTCAGATGAATTCAACACATATCGGAAATCGGGAAACATAATCTTGATCCATGAGATAGACATTTATCCATGTCTCAGGTTCATATGATATCTTGTAGAACAAAGGAACATTAAATCACTTATCTTAGGACCGAATCTTTATCAGAGTTCGGCAGCTGCATTGGATGGCTTGCTCTCTGCTGATTATTGAAAGTGTTAAAACCAAATAGAGTTAATAACTTGTCCAAGTGGGAGACTGTTGGATATAGTGTCCAGAGTCATTAACTATTGGTAATATTTCTAATAATAGCAGGGTCCTTTTGGGTTGCCCTTAAGACCCAAAATAAACAATCAAAAGAATAAAAGGGAGTTAAAGCAATTAGTTCAATTGATGATAAGCTGCAATATAATTAATTAGATTAATTATATAAAGTGCAAGGACTAATTGGTTAAAATAGTTTTAACAAGCTTATCGGTTCAAGGTGGCTAAGTGTAAAATAGAGGGTTATAAATAAACTTCTAGGGGTTAAACCCTAAAGAGTTTTTTTCAATCTCTCTTGGAGCCGCCGATCTCCCCTCTCCCTCTCCCAAAATCGTAAACCCTAATTTAGGGTTTAGTGATTAAGCATCTTCCTGTTGTTGGTATTTTGGTGTTCTTAAGTGTGAGCCACTAGAGGGATTCATACTATTGGTCCTTGACATCCAAGAAGCGAGATCAAAGGTTTGATTCATCATTGTGGTTTTCTACAATCGCAATAAACAAGTAAGTGTTCTTGATTCAATCTTTTGTAGTTAATTATCTAGAACGCATGTATTCATATAGGTTGATAGTTTGTATAACCATTGATGATAAAAATTAAAATACGCTTCCGTTGCCTATATCATGTGGTTGTATGTTTACTCAAAACCTTACACCAATAAGGTATGTGATTATTGGTGTTTTATTAATGGTAAGATCACTTTTGTTTATCTTTATCATGTTATGATTATATTTAATAAATGGGAAACCAATTGTACCAATTTATTAATGCTAGGATGATGTCTAACTTCATGCAAGTTGGGTGTTTGGATCATTTTAATATGTTTGAACGGAATGAAGTTATTTCATAAAATGGGGAACTATTTCCATCCATATTATATCCGTACGTGTAACCCTCCATCGTTTTATCTTGAAGGCAGGCAACTAGATGTGGCCTTTTCTCCCCCACTTTTGCAATATGTTTTCATTTTTCTGCAAGTTTCCCCCCTTCAGACGATATTTCATCAGTAAGATCAGACCTACTTCATTGTTATTTAGGGGCTGTTTACTAACTCTTACCGGGTAAGTGCTGTCCGGGTAAGTGTGTTGTCCGTAGTAAGTGCTGTCTCGGGTAAGTATTGTCCGGGTAAGAATGTTTACCAAATATTTTTAGATAAGCACTTACCGACGAAAAAATGACTATTTTAACCCCTTTTATATTTATATGTTAAGTAAAATATAATTATTTTTTCTATTATCATTTATATAAACTAAAATATTAATAATGTAATTATTTCTTTTATCAGTCATTTATATAACTCTTTTGATAAATTATCCTAAAATACTTTCTTATTTTATTGAAAATCAAATGGGTCCACTTCTAAACTCCAAGCCCAAAACTAGGGTTTATATTATGAACCCTGCATCCCCATTCCCCACTGAAGCATGCGATTCCCAAGAACCAAAAACACTCACACCTCCTCATCTTCTCAAGTCGAACTCCTAATTCTTCATGTTAGTCATCATCTGGCACCTTAATAATCTTCACAACAACCGCTTCTTCCTTATAAATTCCATGGTAAAGCTGGCTATGAGCACCATGAGCAAATCTATGGCCAAGAAACAACTTGGAAAGATCAACCATAACATCATCAATCGATTCCACCGAAATAACCTTCCCACCACCATGATCAAACAACTTCGACCACGAATACTCCCTTTTCATCTTTCGTGGAATTTTCATCGAATTAAAGTGTCGAAGAGGGCTAGTACTATTTCGTGGGGACCGCAAATCAACGACTGTCATGTTTCTTTGAATCATTTGTTTCCCTTTAACCCCTTTTTCCGTTTCAACTCTTTGAGGATGTGGAGTTGAAAATCTCTTCGTGTTGGATCGCGCTTCCTTAAAGGTATCCGGAACAGAGGTTTTGGGAGTCGGGGTTACTGTTCTATACTTGTTTGTAACGGGATTCGTTTGGATTTTAGGGCTTTGAAGCTCTGGTTTAGGTTCTAGAAACGTTTTCGGGGGTCGAGTTTTGACACCCGCGATTTGATTTGGTTGAATATCGGATGGGAATGAGGCTAATCTTGCAGAATCTAATCTATTTGGTTTGTGGGTTTTTAATGATTACTCAATTTTGGAATTGGGTTTTGAAGATTGCTCAATTGCGACGAGGGAGGAGGAGGATGGTGATCGGAAAAACAAAATTTGTCCTAATTGCAAGAAAGGGGCATGCCTGGAAAAACGAAATCTGACCCGGGTAAGCATTATTTTGATGCTGGCTCGGTCAGTTCGCGGTCAGTACTCCGGTCAGTTTTCGGTCAGATTCGAGATTTGGTAAACAAGCTGACTGCTGAGCAAGTCAGATTTGCTGACCGAGTCAGTCCGGTCAGCAGCTAGTAAACAACCCCTTACTCATCTCTCTTTCTCTTCACTTCAATTTCAATGCTCTTTAAGCACTTTCTTCTTGCAAATGCTTCAGATTTAAGTTTCAGTTTCATTTCTATGAAAGATGATCGAGAATGGCAGCAAAGTAACTAAATCGATCGTCTTATTGGTATGAAGATATAGGTAAGCTGGAATTTTTCTTCCTTGTGTTTGAATAGACAAACTCATAAACACCTTGGTCAATCAACTACAGTTCATGGGATACGTCTTAAACTCTCAATGACAAATGAGCATCCTCAAATTTGATTTCAAACTTGGGAAATATCAATGCCTGAACAAGGAATTGTGTACATTCTAATATTTAAACATTCTAATTTAACTTTTGATGACAACTTATTAATGAGATTCTAAACATTATCATAAGTGACATTGTGACAGGTTACTTTCTTTAAATTATTTGCAACTACAAAGAGATTACTGCAACAAAGTTACTTAACATTAAAATATGTATTTTATGAATCTGTAATGTTTCAAATTCGAGCTCACTTCAAACAAGTTTTATTTATAGGATTAGGAGCTTAATTCTAACCTTTTAGTCGAGAAATCACAAGTTTTTCTGAAGATTTTTATACCCCATATGGGAATTTTGGATTAAGAGGAAGAAGAGATGGAATCCCATCAAATATTTGCCATTATTTCATTAAAGGGCATTGTAAACATGGCAATAACTGTCTGTTTTTCATGCACAATCGACATCAGATTTTAACTCGAATGAACTCGATGATCAAGCTGCGTTTTCACCCCGTTTGCTTGAAAACTCGAGTTTGAGATGACGAAAATCTTGAAATCGAGAAGGGGTAATCAGATTTCGACTGTTTCTTTGCCTATGATCTATTATGAAAGATACGGAAGGACCGTTCAAGCCAAAGGGTACCTAGTCGAGAGTCAAAGACATGGGAAAGCCGGTTATAGTTTGACTAAGCTTCTTGGTCGATTGAAAAACAGTAATCGGCAATGATAAAAAAAGTAACCAATCAAATAACCGAATCTAAATTAAAGTCATGTTTTATACCCGACCAACGGACGGTTATAACACTAGTTAAGAAGTGATTAGGGACAAATCTGAAAATTTGAATCAACGCCTACCATCTTTGACCTTTTATTTTCTTTTTTAATTAAAAACTTTTACCTCTCTTAAAGTTTAAAATAAATTATCTTAAAAATTACTAATATTTTAATCAAACAAATTACATCAAAAAAACGAGAAATTCGTGCTATTCGATATGACATCCATCTCGATATAGTTTTTTCTTCATTTTAACCATTTTTACGTGAAATGCTATGTATGTGTTATATTCAGTATGAATAAGTATGCACGTTTCTTGGTGTCCATATTCAGTATGAATAACAAAAGGGAACGTTCATTCACTATTCATGACGAATAACACAGTATTCAAAATGAATAATACAATATTCAGGATGAATAATACATGAATTCCTGATTCATGTATTATTAAACATGAATCGTGTATTAATCACCTTGAATGTTGTATTATTCATCCTGAATGATACATTATTCATGATGAATAATATATGAATGACCCGTGAAGGTGTGAACACATGACACACTCTCTTTTGTTTTCCGATTCACAACCGAAACTTGGTTTTATTCTTTATGAATATGTATGCACATCTCCAGGTGTCCACATTCAGTATGAATAACAAAGGTGAACGTTCATTCACTATTCATGATGAATAATACAATATTCATGATGAATAATACAGTATTCACGATGAATTATATAACATTCAGGATGAATAATACACGAATTCATGAATCGGGTATTATTCACCCTGAATGATGTATTATTCATACATTATTCATGAAGAATAATACATGAGTGACCTGTGAAGGTGTGGAGACGTGACACACTCTCTTTTGTTCCTCGGTTCACAATCGAAACTCGATAGGTTCCCGATTCATCTCGATGGGTGTTGGGTTACAGTAATGAAGAACACGATACCTTAAGACGTTGAAGAAAGTGTTGTAGAAGGTGATGTTGAGTTACGGACTTACGGTGTCGAGATGTTGTACACACTTGAACGTACATAAATATTCATAATGAATATAACACATATACGACATTTCACGTAAAAACGGTTAAAACAACAAAAAAACTATATCGAGATGGATGTCATATCCAAGAGCACAGAATTCTCGTTTTTTGATGTAATTTGTTTGATTAAAATATTAGTAATTTTTAAGATAATTTATTTTAAACTTTAAGGGAGGTAAAAGTTTTTAATTAAAAAAGAAAATAAAAAATCAAAGATGGTAGGCATGAGTTTAAATTATCTTCCCTTTTTACCCCTAATCACCTTAATTAACAATTTCAATTAAAATCTGTATTTAATATGAGTCATTGGATCAATAGAGATAGAAGGCCAAGATCTGTTCTTATATGTGCACAATTGAAAATGAGTTTTCATTTGAACTTTCCTATATATATATATATATATATATATATATATATATATATATATATATCAAACCAGTGAATTCTAACACACCGTATAAACCTTTGTTTTCAGTGTTTAATTGAATGAAATTGTTTCATATATTTTTTTTGCTGAAATTATTTCATATATTTTTGTTTCTATGTAAAAATGTAATTGTTTCATGTATTTCTCACCTTGATAAAATTTGTTTCATATATTGTTGATTAATCAACCTTCGTATATTCTTGATGAAATTGTTTCATGTATTGTTGACTGATCAACCCCCATAATAAAGAAAAAGTGAAGAAAAAGAAAAAATACGATTGGTTAAACGTGGTTTGTACGGTTTGTTAGATTTAACTGGTTTGTAAAATAACCGACCCCTATGTATATTAAGTTTTCTTTTTAATGCATTGGATTTGGTTAGAATTTATAAGTTTGAATTATAAAATTTGGATTTCTAATTCTTTCATTTGAATTTAAGATTTTGTAATTTTTTGTGAATTTTCGATTTTTTATTTTTAGTTTATAAATGTTAAACGGGTTAAATGGGTTAGCAAGTTTAATAGGTTAAGAGGATAAACGGGTTAGGCGGGTTAGGTTTGGGATTTTTTGACCCTTTTATTAAACGGGTCGGGTTAGGGTTATGCACTCTCAACCCATTTAACTTTGAACCGTACACAACACGACACGTTTGCCAGGTCTAGATTAACCTTTGGATGACCAAAAAATTATCAATTATCAAAATTTGCATCAAATGTTTTAAGTATCAAATTTTCTTGCATTACTTTAAATTAAGAGTAAATTACGATTTAACTGTAAACCACACGGACAGAAAAAACAATAAATTATAAGTTATAAAAATGAAAATAATTACGTGATAAATTACAAATGACAGGGACAATAATCGAAATTTTTTATACTACAAAGATGGAATGCACTAACCCATACTACTTATCACAATCGGTGGTACCATACTTCATATCAAATAACTAATAATCAAAATAAATATAAATTAATACATAAAACAAGGATACAACAAGAAATATTCTTCATATTCTTTTCATCATTCACAAAATTTATATCAAGGGGCCGTTTACCTAATCATTTATCCGGGTAAGTTCTTACGGGTAAAATTCAACACTATCACTTACTTCTCGGGTAAGATTTTAGTCCATCAAAATGGCATCGTATGCAACAATTTAGCCGGTAAGCGCTAACCGTGGTAATAGCCGTCGCACTCACTTACCAGGTAAGACTCCCGATCCTTGCTTACGCTCTTACCGGGTAAGATTCTTAACAACACTATTTGATGGTGGTAATGACAATAGTGATACTACAACTGCAATACCTAGACAGATCGTCTGACCGGTTGTTACGATGGTGTCAGAGGCTTGATTGATATGTAATTGTTACTCCCTCGTCCCAAAATAAGTGTCTACAATGATAAAGACACATGGTTTTAGAAGTATGTAATTATTACACTTTTTAAATTAAATACATGGCAGTTTACCCATAATAATTGGGAGAGAAACTTCTACCATCTCATAATTAAGAGTAAAATAGAAAAATAGACATTTACTTAAAAGAGAATATTTATTTTGTGGAAAACTAAAATAAAAATATAAACGAGGAGTACAATTTAAGAAAATATTTATAGACTAGACCATAAGAGCATCTCCAACAACTTCCCCATTTTGGAGAAAATGGGGAAAATGAGGATTTTGGAACACAAATAAGCTCCAACAGCTTCCCCAAAATAGGGATAATAGGATTTTCCCCAAAAATTTCTCCAAATATGGAGAATACTCCAAATATGATTACAAGTGTTTTTCCAAATATGGGGAATCTGTTGGAGATAGGTGTAATTTTTTTTGGGGATTTTGACTTTTGCTTCCCCATTTTGGAAATTTTTTGGGGAAGCTGTTGGAGATGCTCTAAGGACCAAATTGTATATTCTTAAATATTTTATAAGCCTAAAATGAATCGTAGATAGTCCGACCCATTGATGTAACCATCTACATGACTACATCTACTCAAGTGTACTATTATATGCACTATGCAGTATAGATGGCTAAAATATCGGGTCGGATTGGGCCTCACTTCAAACCGGGCCGAAACACTATTTCAAAACCCGACTTTTTTGGGGGCCGGACAGGGCTTGAGCACAAAATACCAGGCCCGCTTAGGCTTTTATGAATCCGGGCTTTGGGACTTGGCCAAAAACCGGGCCGGGATCGGGCCTTCACAATTTTTTTTGAAATTTATAAATGTTATTCTAATTATCTAATACACTAAAAATGCGTAACTAGGTCGCTCAAATATACTTAAAAATACGTTTTATTATAGTTTCGATTGAACAATACATTAAAAAAAATACATTGAATTATAAACGAACAGGAGGTAGTGAGAAATCGAGAATTGTGAGCGAGAATTCCGCTTTTTGCGTTTTGTAACTTGGTATGTAACCCCATACTTCAACTATCCTATATATGGTGTTGAGGAACCATTAAAAACAAAAAAAAGTCACATAGCCGATATATAACGACTTTTTTTTCAAACGCATTCGGGACGAGCCGGGCTTGAATCCGGGCCGCAAATTGAGGTTTCGGGCCAGGCCGGCGAAACTTCCAAATACCAGGCCCGGTTGTAATCGACGGGCTGAGGACCGGGCATGTTTGGCCATCTCTACTATGCAGCCAACAATTGTCCGTTGAGATGGCCAAATGGGTCTGGTCTGGGATCGTTTGGGGATGGTTTGAGACCAATTATTATGACTCGGTTATGATATTTCGTCGAAAACAAAGTTTGGACCAGCCCAACCTAGGACCGGTTATGGGATCGTCCCGAATTTTTATTTAAATTTTATTTTTAAAGGTATTTTATGTATATTTTAAAATTTATTTTTAAATGTATTTGATTTGACTGAAGACCAAAAATACTTTTTATATGTATTTTATTAAGTGAATTATAATAACAACGTATTTTTGGTGTATTCTATTGGCTTAATTAAATATTTTAAAGTATATTTGACTCACCAAAATATTTATAACAAAAAAGTATTTCTTTAAAGTGTATTTGTATATTTGATTGACCAATTATAATAAAAACGTATTTATTGATGTATTTGATAAATCAAATTTTATAACAAAAACTTTTTATATGTCAAAAATCAATTTAAAAACAAATAAGTGAGATCCATTTGGGTCCGACCCATAATTGGTTCTAATAACCGGGTTTTTAAAACTTAACCGGGCCAAAGTATTATGGTAGGGAGCCGGTTACGACCGCACATTTTGGCATGGGGACCGATTTTTGCACGTACAATCAGAATCAGGCCCGGAATCCAAGCCGGAGTCGGAGATCGATTGCTTGAAGTAGTAGTTGTCCGAGGGGTGATGATCACCGACACTGTAAACGATAAAGACAAAGGTAAAGCAAAAGATGCCACCAGCGACTGATGAAAAACGAAAAGGATAAAGATGACCGGACGATAAAATTGTGGCTGCGGACAAATTTGGAGGCAAAATGAGCTGGAAAATCAAATTTCAAAAGTTGTGAACAGTAACAGCAGAGATTCCGAGATAGCAGAAGCGAATCAGGTCAGTTAAATAAGTGAGCAATGCATAAAGCGATTCGGTTAAGACCATCTCCAATGAGGTCACTAAAAATCTTATACTAAACACTAAATTTGATGTAAATAACACTATTCACATCTCTAATGGGGTCTCTATTTTTTCACACTAAATTTAGTGTAATGAATAGTAGGGGCTTAATCAAATGAGAACTGATTAGTTTGTGATAAACGTGAGATCCAATTTCAGCCAATCATTTTTTTAATTTAATTTTCTTTAATATTTAATAGGTGAGGTTATTTTGGTAATTTGTTTATTTTTTGTTAAATTAACTATTTTTATTTAACATATATATATATATCAAGATTTTGTTTCCTAATTATCCTCGGCTAATCTATTTTCAAAATTCAACTTCTGTGTTATCGTTTTTAGTATTGATTCATTCCAATTAGTCTAAATCCACGTTATTTTGATGAACGATTATTCCAATTAAACCCTATCAATTATTAAGAACACATTGCTAGAAGCGGAAGTCTGATTTTTTGCTCTACGATGGACGAAGACAAGATGAAGGCCTCTTTAACATTGTCTAATAGTTGTCATGAAGATTCACAAAAGGATATGGATATTCAATTATAGGAGAACCCTGATGATTTTGATACGGGCCTTTCACCATACAAAGCAGAAGATGATTTTTGTCATGAAGAAGATGAAGTAGAAGATGTCGATGATTTTTCTCACTGTATGGATGATGATCAAGGTTATGTACCAGAGGCTGATAATCTGGATGATGAAGGAAGAGGTAGGTCTTTTATGCGTTATTGATTTAATATAATACAAATAGTGAGATTTATTTAATGGCAATGGCAATGGTATCACAGTGTGATACCATTGATTCACACTCACGTGTTACCATTTATCAGTGACTCTGAAGGTCTTTTGAATGTTTACAGAGATGTGGTGACATCTGGTACCATTCATGAACTGATTATGGTTTAGTAAATAATGGTTATCAGAGATGTGGTTACATGTGATACCATTTGTTCTTAAACATATTTTGCAGGTCCGGGTAGTTGTCAAACTGATAACCCTATTATTGGTATGTGCTCAATCATTTGTGATACAAATGTGATCCCCTTCTGTGATACCAGTATGGTAACCCTCTGTGATAACCCAATGTTGAACCACATTTGTTGAATCAAAGGTTCTGCGATACCAATGTGATAACATCACAGTGTGATACCATTGTTATAACCCTATTACTGTGTAACGTCCCACTTTCCGTAAAAGTCAAAGTCATGAGATTAACAATATAAATGATATAAATGTGCTTGTCCTTACATCAATGCTAAAACATACATAACAAAACTTTAACGTTAACATTAATCATAAACAGCGGAAGTCTCTCTAAGCCACAGCCGAGCACTATATAGACATATCAATCCAAAACTGGGAGCCTCACGAGCACCATTGCTTCTAAGCCGTCTCTAGTTCTACTTAGAAGAACTCGCTACACGCTTACCTGAAAATGGTTTAGTTTTTGAAAAGCAAGGGTTAGACCAAAAGGTCTAGTGAATTCCCTCCGAAAACAACAAGAAAAACAGTTGGAAAGCATTTATCAATAAACTATAATGCATCATCATACAAGGTACTGCACTGTGTGTGGATCACATAAACATTTCGCGATCGGGGTTCCATCAGGTTCCCTTCCCGCCCTCCTTGGAGCCCACTCGGACTCCCCTCTACCGGATAGGAGGGAAACAGATTCCAACCTACCGGCCTGTCATACATATCCAAGGGATCCTCAGATCCCGAGAACCTCTCTCTGACCCCACAGTGCAGACCGACACCACATAGCATACAAGTACGTTCATGAAAACATGCCAGTTAAAGTATCCGTACGTCATGCCTTTCATTTCTTCATGCTAAACATTTCATTTAATAGAACAGATACGTTCGTGAAAATCATGCAATCAGTTCATAACATTTCATGCTCGGTAAAACCATAATCAGTTAAAACATATATCACTTTGCGTCGTAAAAAGGATTTAGGGAACTCACCTGATAGCAAATTCTCTTCCTAACCTCTTGCCTCGATCCGACCGCACACCTAGTAATTAAATTTAGAATTTAATTAGATGCACTCAATTTCGATCCTATTCTTTGCTTCTTAACGGGTCTCCTCTAAAACTTGCTAAGTTCAACGTTTACCCATATCTTAGCCCAACAGGGACCCAAAGTCGTTCGGTCCAACTCAAGGTGTCGGCCCACTAAACTATGTGGCCCACCACCGAGTTTAAGCCCAGGACCGCATCTAGTCCCGATAGCCGTGACTCCCGGTACCACCGACTCCCGGTACCCCGTGACTCCCGGTACCACCGACTCCCGGTACCATCGACTCCCGGTACCCCATGACTCCCGGTACCACCGACTCCCGGTACCACCGACTCCCGGTTTGCGACTACGAGCAGAAGACAAACTCCAATGGCTTCCAACACCAATTCTTCCTATTCGGTCCAATATATGAGGTTTTATCTCAACATTCTTACCCAATTTATTCCATAAATTCCTTAATCAGATAACTTCCTAATAGATTGATTCTTTGGATTATCAACCCATTCGTAAAATAATTTCCCTACAGCGCTCTTATACAATAACCCAACTACAAACATGAATTCTCGACTGGAATCTAACTTATCTATCTATTTCATTAAGCAACAATAAACAAGGAATGAAAGATTGCTCACCAATTAAAGTCTCTTCCCCAAGAATCGCAGTCCAATCCTTCCTTTCGCTATTTCTCTTCTTTCAGTGCTCAGCCGCCAACAATACAAAAATGGTTAACAGCCCTAGGGATCTGGTCATATATAGTCCCCAACATTTACGAAAACAGCCCCTCTAATAAAACTTTCATTTCATAAAATTTGACCACTAAACTATACACTTGACAGAAACGGGTTGTTAAAACACTCCCCCCTTAAAAGAATTCCGTCCCCGGAATTCCTCATTGGAAAAGATGCGGGTATCTTTCCCACATGAAAACCGACACTTCCCAAAGTAAAGCTATATCTGACTCAGTCAACCACCTCATTAAACTCGAAACATGGAACCTTGGGTGCATTTCCTTCAGATCTTACGGTACTCTAGCTCGTAGGCTACTGTTCCTACTCGGTCGATCTTGACTACAGAAGATTTACTAAGGCTTCTCATGCATCAACACTTCCTTTAAGGAGGAACTTGGCTAAATCCTCTGCCACAACACGAGATTCATTTACTAAGAGACAGACACACACTTGACCGCTTGACACAATTCCAAACCTGAACGTCCCGACAACTCACAACCCAGAGTTCCTTCATCGAAATACAAGCAATCCTAGATTACTTCTCCTAATCAACAATCGACTATGCGGATAACATTTCCCTTTCTCGGACCACCTCGACCACAGTTCGTCAACCATTTCTTACATCCTCACCACTTCATCACTCCATCCTTGTACGTAACCCAGGGTAGGAACCTTCAAACCTAACGTTGAAGTGTTCACCTTCTCGAATTAAACTTATCCTGAAACACATCAAATCCTCGCTGGTTACCACGTTCGTTCAGTCACAAAACATAACTCCGGTTACCCTCACCCAACTGGGAGGAATAACCATGGTCACACCATACTATTTTTACTAGCTTAAACACTGCACGACCAAATCGTTTACAGATTTATCACAAAGTCACTAACTTAACTCATTCAGTTGTCTCATCCACTTCTTCCCTGCACAAAAACTTACACAATTTCCTTCCTCAATATTCTTTCCAACGGTTCGCACACAAATCAAAGACAATCTACACAATACTGTACCTTTCGGCAATACTGTCAAGTTTACTACTTCCAATTTACTCACTTGTTCCGACATACTATCTACACCTTCCCCGCGTTAGCGTGGAGCACTGCTCACCAAACATTACTTGCCCCTCTCTCCCGACCTTTCCACATGTTGATATCGCTTTCTCATTACTTACATAACCAAACAGTTGCACCAAGATCTTATCTTAAGGCATTCAACCAAGCCGTCTTGAAACAAGACCAGTGTTCGACGTCACTACACATTCTTTAATCTCCAACTTTTACTTTCTCAGACATTTCTCTCACACATAAGCATCAATTCACATTATTTAAGAATTTCCCCTCAATCCCACCACATTCTGACTAACACAACCCTCATCCTCTTTAAACTTCCAATGACCCCAAAGTGTGTTCCTTAGTAACGTCCCCTATTCACTCTAATAATCCACCCCCTTGGATTCCCTATTACAAACGAATCTATTAATTCAGGAACACCCCGAAACTCGGGTTCCACAATTCTTTCGACTAACCACCATGATCATAAAATCTGACAGATATATATATATACCGTCATCCTGGCTTTCTTACTTAGATTTACCTTAAATAATTCTTTAACAATCAGTGTGTTAATCTCAATAACACTTCCCCAAAAATGTAACACGTCCTGTAATAACAAATTAACGTCATTACTTAACAAATCTATAAAATTTAAATCAACCAACCAAGGCTTATACCTCTATCATGACATTTCAAATCAACTAACGATCATACTACTACTCCGACCCACAATCATCATCATGTCATTCCTTAAACATAACCAAAATTTCCAACTATTTTCTTCTAGGGTCATTCCCTCACGCATAAGGAACAACTTTCATTCTTTTAACGATGTCTCATCTACTATACTACATCTTGACTAATCTATTAATCATCTTCTTTAAGCTTACTCTGCCTTCAATAATATACTTAACAACATACGTAACCACAAAGCTTGGTCTCACAGCTGGGCAACCACCTAAATCTGCCCCGCCATTCCATTCCGATAACAGTCAAAATACACACCTACTTACAACCCACGTACTTCAACAACTGGGATTGCAAAACGTACACTTTATCCGAAATCCCAAAAGAACTTCCTTCTAATCCTTCATGTTTCTAACATCGCCTTACTACATCACCGGCTGACACAGATATCTTGGCAGTTGACGCTACTATTCATTCGTACATTTACCACCCCTATTAGCACACTACCGACCAAGTCTCTCATGGTCATTCGTACACAATTCAGACTTTCCTTCATATTCTCCCGTATACTATAATTGAGTCTGTCTCGTTACTTAGTTCTCTCCCAACGTGTTGAACTATGACTCACGAGTTCACACTTAGCTCAAACACGAACATCCTGACTAGCTCTTTTATGACCCGAGTCCTTTCTTAGACACGACAAATTTTCTTACGGACTGGTATAGTCTACACTCACTTCGCTTGTGTTACACTCCTTGTCCTTCTACGGACCATCCTCGCCTCGTACATAGAACGCCTATTCAACAACAACAGTCTCTTACTAATTTAACACATGTACACGATATTCTATCAACTTACACTCATCTGGTTTGAGCCTTCGGCCTCGGCCAACATACACCGTCGCCGACTTCAACAACAAAAGACAACTCTTAACTACTTCCTTAATCTATCCTTTAACATGAGTTCCTTATGGGACCTATTCCTCCCTACACATCATAGTTAACTTTATAATCCGTCGCCCCCATTTTGAAACTTACTCATGTAACATCAATATTACAAGCTCCCTTCGAATCTCATGCCCCACATCGTGGACCTTTCATTCCTGCCTCACAACACTACTCATAAAGAGTTGCTAAAACCAATACCTTGATGACTCCTGGTCCTTCCTCCGGGCACCATCGCCCCTCGGCAACTGTGTTCTCAGTCGTCGAGCAAAGGTACAGACCCTCATACACCTGACACTAAAATCCATTCCCGACTCTTCCAAGGTCCAACTCTCCTCTTAAACACATATACCAAAGCTACATACGTTCTCCCCTGACTTGACCAACGCCTCTCCGCTCTCGGAGTTCTTCCTTAGCTTAAGACGTAATACTCTACGACCTAGTGGGTTCGTAGCCTTCATGCATGACAATACAGTAAATAAATCCTTTTATACATTTTATCATTTTAAATAAACAACATTTAGAAACACTCGGGTACCCGTGACCCCATCACTCTTATAACTTCAAAACCCTGTACAACGATTCGGGAATCGTTGGCATGCATCTTCCCGTGAACCTCAATCTTGCTCAATCCGAACAATGTTATTACGATAGTAATATATTGCATGAAAATCTTTTCGTATGAGACCATTCTGAAAGAATTACCGACACAAAGTAAACCAGTCGGTTCTCACACTTAATTGTATGATATCAAAAGGTCAATAAGCATTTTGGTGTAAGTGAATTGCAGGTAACCATTTTCTTGACCATTTTTGTAATGATTTAACTTATCATTAAAAGTGTGGAATACTTTGCAAATCGTTAAGCCCAAAATTTCAATGTGCGACGTAACCGAAATCGCTTTTTCTTTAAACGTGTACTCGTACAAGCTGACTCATTTTGTTCAAAGTTGACAGTTATGTTTTTATTTTAAATCGTGAAAATTTCATGTTACATAAAAGAACGCTATGCATGAGACTCTATTTGCAATAGAAGGCTACTCACTCAACAAGGTCAACCACTTACTCACGTAGCTTATCCTTAATACTCCACTTACGACCAAGGGTCGCCCCCCTCGATCAAGCACTAACTTGATGTACATGCGTTCCACATCTCACTTACTCAACCATTTCACACTATTTTCGCTTTGATCGACTATCTCACTTTCTACTTCTACATGCTTTCAATTCAATATAAGTATCTTATTCAATTTATTTTGCCAATGAAAAGCTCGGCTAAAAGTCAGGGCTCCATTGATACTTTCAAGGTTTTGACACTGTTCTATCTTACCATCCCAACTGATCTATCCCATAATTTTCATAACTAGGACTCTCCCGAAACTGGAGTCTTACTCAAACTCAAACATTCATCCTCTCCGAATCCACGAAGAGCTACCTCTAGGCGACTCATAACATTCTTCACAACGTTTCTTCTCTACGATGTCTACATACATCACATCATAATGACTCTTATACGACACTTCCCCAAGCAATGGAGCTCGGTCTATCCCTCAGGGATCTTGCTGACCTATTCCTCAACGTTCTCCCAGCCATAGCGCTAAACTGAAAGAAACCGGTAGTTAATCCTTGCTAGACGTGACACAACAAATTTGCTATAAGTAAGGTATTGTAAGCACGCACATGTACCTGTAAGTTCGTAATTACACTGGCCAGGTGTAATCCCAAACTTACCTTACACGTTTGTCCTTGGCACCTTATTCCTAAGCGCATTTATAGTGATCGTTCCTAGAGGCAATCCTATGTCTCGGCTGTGTTCCTCATCTTACAGTTTAAGTTTAGGCCCGAATGGTCGCCTAAATCCCTTAAACTAAGGCTCTGATACCATTTGTAACGTCCCACTTTCCGTAAAAGTCAAAGTCATGAGATTAACAATATAAATGATATAAATGTGCTTGTCCTTACATCAATGCTAAAACATACATAACAAAACTTTAACGTTAACATTAATCATAAACAGCGGAAGTCTCTCTAAGCCACAGCCGAGCACTATATAGACATATCAATCCAAAACTGGGAGCCTCACGAGCACCATTGCTTCTAAGCCGTCTCTAGTTCTACTTAGAAGAACTCGCTACACGCTTACCTGAAAATGGTTTAGTTTTTGAAAAGCGAGGGTTAGACCAAAAGGTCTAGTGAATTCCCTCCGAAAACAACATGAAAAACAGTTGGAAAGCATTTATCAATAAACTATAATGCATCATCATACAAGGTACTGCACTGTGTGTGGATCACATAAACATTTCGCGATCGGGGTTCCATCAGGTTCCCTTCCCGCCCTCCTTGGAGCCCACTTGGACTCCCCTCTACCGGATAGGAGGGAAACATATTCCAACCTACCGGCCTGTCATACATATACAAGGGATCCTCAGATCCCGAGAACCTCTCTCTGACCCCACAGTGCAGACCGACACTACATAGCATACAAATACGTTCATGAAAACATGCCAGTTAAAGTATCCGTACGTCATGTCTTTCATTTCTTCATGCTAAACATTTCATTTAATAGAACAGATACGTTCGTGAAAATCATGCAATCAGTTCATAACATTTCATGCTCGGTAAAACCATAATCAGTTAAAACATATATCACTTTGCGTCGTAAAAAGGATTTAGGGAACTCACCTGATAGCAAATTCTCTTCCTAACCTCTTGCCTCGATCCGACCGCACACCTAGTAATTAAATTTAGAATTTAATTAGATGCACTCAATTTCGATCCTATTCTTTGCTTCTTAACGGGTCTCCTCTAAAACTTGCTAAGTTCAACTTTTACCCATATCTTAGCCCAACAGGGACCCAAAGTCGTTCGGTCCAACTCAAGGTGTCGGTCCACTAAACTATGTGGTCCACCACCGAGTTTAAGCCCGAGACCGCATCTAGTCCCGATAGCCGTGACTCCCGGTACCACCGACTCCCGGTACTCCGTGACTCCCGGTACCACCGACTCCCGGTACCATCGACTCCCGATACCCCATGACTCCCGGTACCACCGACTCCCGGTACCACCGACTCCCGGTACCACCGACTCCCGGTTTGCGACTACGAGCAGAAGACAAACTCCAATGGCTTCCAACACCAATTCTTCCTATTCGGTCCAATATATGAGGTTTTATCTCAACATTCTTACCCAATTTATTCCATAAATTCCTTAATCAGATAACTTCCTAATCGATTGATTCTTTGGATTATCAACCCATTCGTAAAATAATTTCCCTACAATGCTCTTATACAATAACCCAACTACAAACATGAATTCTCGACTGGAATTTAACTTATCTATCTATTTCATTAAGCAGCAATAAACAAGGAATGAAAGATTGCTCACCAATTAAAGTCTCTTCCCCAAGAATCGCAGTCCAATCCTTCCTTTCGCTATTTCTCTTCTTTCAGTGCTCAGCCGCCAACAATACAAAAATGGTTAACAGCCCTAGGGATCTGGTCATATATAGTTCCCAACATTTACGAAAACAGCCCCTCTAATAAAACTTTAATTTCATAAAATTTGACCACTAAACTATACACTTGACAGAAACGGGTTGTTACATACTGGTATGTGCTCAATCATTTGTGATACAAATGTGACCCCCTTCTGTCATTTAGCTGTGATATCGTAAAAATAGTAGAGATTATCTAATTGATTTGATCACGTATTTCTCGGTAGAGATTATCTAACAAAATTACCTATTTACCCTTTTTTAATATAAATTGAAATTGCACGGACCGTTTTTTAGGCAATTTAATAATGTTTTTTCTTTTTCTTTTTAACCATCTATTAGTATTTTTTTGTAGTTGAGATTGGATCTCACAGTTACCACAAAATAATCAGTTCTTCCATGAAGGGCCCCCATGAATAGTATTACACTATATTTAGTGTAACGCTATTCATTTACACTACTTTTTACATCATTTTTTCAATTACGTTAGGATTTGGTATAAAAAATAGTGTTACCTATTGGAGTAGATTTACTATTAACACTAAAATTTACATTACTTTTAAAATTTGGTGTAAAATATAATATGACCTATTGGAGATGGCTTAGATATGAAATTGTAGGCCTCTATTTGTTAAAGAATCCATCGTCATATATGTTTTCAGTTTATTCATAAGATTTGAGATACGTATACATACACGTAGTTATTTATTTGTTCATTTATTATTTTATACCACATTTATTCACATATACTTGAGTTTATGGTTTTGATAATTTTGGTTCAACAACTCATAAAGATAATATACATCTAGTTATCTAGAGTTTACATTAATTTGCCATATGCATCTAGACGAAGGATAGTGTGAGGAGAAGAGGTAAGGTGAGAAGATAAAAAAGGAATTCTGATTGATCATTTTTAATCTCACCTTACCCCATGAATCGTGCTTGATACTAGAACCGATTTGGTGCATCTCGGTGCAAAGCAATATCATTCTAATGTGCATCTAAGGGTGGAGATTCCTTTTTACCCTTCTCACATAACTTTCATTCTCACCAGAACCCAACTCTATGCATCTAGTCATGGACTCATGGTAACCTTGGACTCCTTTTATAGGCATTGAGTTCACTCACCTTTGTGCTACAATGCCTTTCATATTTTATTTTAGCCAACGTTACTAAATGTTTACCCGATAAACGTTTACGGGTCATTTACTTTACGATGAACATGGCAAGCGTCGAAGATCTTACCCGATAAAGATCGATGATAAGAACGAAGAGTCTTACACGGTAAGCAATAGTGACGACTCTTATCGAGTAAATTGTTACATACAATACTGTTTTGATGGACTACAATTAATCTTACCTTATAAAGTAAGTCAGAGTATGGACTACTATAGATAAGTGCCAAGTGTTTGGGTAAAAAGCCTCCTACAAATCGTAACTTTCAATACATTAATAACTAGGTAACAGCACCGCGCCTTGCGCGGTGAATACAAATATTATTATAAAGATTAATATATTTTACTAAAAAAATTGATTTATAAGCGGTGGTTATGTAACTAAAAAACAAAAAAAAACAAAAACATAATTTATTAAAATAAGTATTGTTAGCTTACTAAAAAGAAAAATACAAACATTGGTATCTTACTAAGAAAATAAAATAATTTAAAAGTTTTGATTTATAATCATTGTTAGTTTACTAAGAAAAACAAAAAATTAAATAAATAAAAAATATATTTTATTAAATAAGTTTTGATTTATAAGTATTGTTAACTTATCCCAAAAAAATGTAAATATACATATTAAAAAAATTGATTTATAAACATTTTTATCTTACTAAGGCCATCCGTACCCCAGGTTCACAACCTGTTGAACCCTCTGCGCCACATCAGCGCCACATCAGCTTTCCACTTTGAACCCTCTTGAACCTTTTTGAACCCACAAATCCCGTACCCCAACCTTTTGAACCCACATGCCACCTCAACTAATTTTTTAATAAAAAATCATAACATTCATAAAAATAAAAATTACAAAATAAAATAAAAATTTACAAAATAAAATTAAAAATTAAAAATAATAAAACATTACAAAATGAAATTACCAATCATGTTTTTGTCGAAATCTCTCTTTTCTCGCTAAAGTAGCCTTCAAAGCAGCTCCCGTAAGGTGATCGTGCGGGGCAATGAAAAACTCGAAGTCTTTTTCATATAACTTTTCCAACTCGATTTCACACTTTTGTTGTTCGACTTGCCACTTTTGTTGTTCGACTTGGCACTTTTGTTGTTCGACTTCAAGTTTTTTCATTTTGTAATCAACCGTATCATCAATTTTACTTCTTAAGTCACTTAATTCGGTGTAAAGGCGGTTGTCGTTCGTACTACTCGTTGCTGCCTTTTTGTCGTGTTTCTCCCGATGGGTCGTTGAAGTTGCTCAGCGTCTTCATCGGAAGTTTGGGTACGTTTTGAACCCCGGGATGTATTTGTCGTAGTTGGAACCGTATTCCATTTTGGAGATGCTTTGAGGATATCCCAAGCTTGTTCATGGGTGAAGGCAGTTTGGTATTCATTTTCGTACCGGACGTGTGCCGCTTTTAAAATATCGGCTTCACTCGATCCGCTTGATCTACTATTATACAAGTTGTTGTAGATGCCGGCGAATTGTTGTATCTTTTTGTTTAAATCTTTATATTTGGTGCTTAGTTGATGATGTGTTCTATATTTTTCACGACACATCAACTTATAAAACACATTCTCGATGCGACCCCAGAAGCTATCTATATTTATATAACAATAATAATAATTATTATAATTATGATGATAATAATAATAATAATAATAATAATAATAATAATAATAATAATAATAATAATAATAATAATAATAATAATAGTACCTCCGTTTTGTGCGTTACCGACAAGGGGGTCCTCCGAAACGTCGATCCACGCCGACGCTAAAGCCACTTCCTCCGCTTTAGTCCACGGTTGTCGGGCGGCTCTTTTTTCAAATTTTTTCTTTTTTTGGTTTTGCGTTGGTGACGGGCTTGGTGTTGGGCTTGGTTGTCGATCCGGGGATGATTGTTGTGTGGAGATCGTTTGTGCTGTTTCCGGAATAATCTCTTCAAGATCGATTCCAGTGTTGAAAGCGGGTGGAGGAAGTTGGAAATTTGCGGGCGCAAAACCTTGTAGTATCAAGCCTTCACGAGAAAATGGATGAATAGGACTTTGTTGAAATTGTTGGAAACCAACGTTCGGGGCAAATTGCGGAATATAAGGACTTTGTTGAAATTGTTGGAAACCAACGTTCGGGGTTTCTTGCGGTGAATCCGACCTCGTCGATCGGTTACGACGGGGTGTGGGTGGGGTGTTTGAATTCATGATGAGAGAATTTAGAGGATTGAGAGTGAAAAACGAATTGAGAGAATTTAGAGGATTGAGAGAATTGGTGTGAAAAATGGATGAGATTTGAGGTTGATTTATAGTGTTTAAATTGAAAAAAAATAATAATTCCAAAATAGCCGTTGAATATGTTACCGTTGGAATTTAAAAAAAAAATTGATTTTCTCTTCGGGTAGGAGCGGGGTGGGAAACCCGATCGCCGAGCCCGCACCCCCGAACCCGCTGAACCCGTCCATGGCGTACCCGAACCCGCTGAACCCGCGGGCGCCACCTGGCCTTACCCGCTGGCCTTACCCGCTGGGGTACGCAGGGCCTAAAAGAAAAAAATAAAGATAAAAAAGATACTCTATTAAAATAAGTATTAGATTTATAATAAATGTTATCTATCTTAATAAAAAAAAGTTCATATAATATTTAGATATAGTAAGCTTATGAAGGAAAAATAAATCAATAAACTCAATAATCATAATATAATAACCATTGTTATAAAATAATAATTATAATATATTAGAAAATTTTATTGATTTATAAGCAATTGTTATCTTACAAAAAAAATAAAAGAATATATATATATATATATATATATATATATATATATATATATATATATAGCTCTTCTTTTGTTAACCAGTCATTTAGTGTTAACTGTATTAACTAATTGGACCATTAATCATCAAAATCAATGGCTAAGAATAAAAGCATTTTTTAATTCATAATTAAAATAAACACACGGCTGATTTCATTTGCAGCATATATGCATAGGGTTATTATTGTCATTTAACAGATCTGGATAACTATTAGATAAGGAAACAATTAACCCAATCCCTACATTTAAGGACCTGATAACTCATATCTAATTGATTTAGAAACAAAAATACCAAACATAATATTCTCTCTCTCCAATCTCGATTCAAAATGCCAAAGAGGTTTAATGTTGGTACGTTGAGAAAGAAATTCACCGGAGAAGATGATAATTCTCCGGTGACAGCCATGAATATGCCGCCGTGGCCGCGGAATTCGAGGTTAAAGCAGCAACATAGCGTGGAGTATTGGATGATGGCTTCGCTATTGTGTGGAAACTGTATCGATTCTTGGCGGAATTCGAGGTTAAATCAGTGGTTTTCGGGGCTAACATCAACAGAGGTGAAGCTTGTAATCGATTCTTAAATCGGATCTGCTTTTCAGGAATTTTAGGGTTCTAGTATTAACACTGAAGTTTAAGTAGGTTTTTAATGTTCTTACTGCTAGTTCTTCTTGTTAATATTCATGTGAAATCGTTTTCCTTTTGTTGTGATTTCTAGTGAAAATGAAAGTGGTTTTTTTGTTGAATTTGTTTGTTCATTGTTTAGTAGATTTGATTTTCGATAATAATCGAGATTATGGATAATAATTGAGAGTGAGGTTGGAAGAGGAGGAAGAAGGGATGAAGGAGGAGAGTAATTAGGTTGAGCCGTTGGATGGTTCTTGAAGTGCATATATGCAATTCTAAGAAGTGCATATATGCAATTCTATGATGTGCATATATGCCGTTTTAAATGCATATATGCACTTTTTTGATCTTCATATATGCAACTGATGTGCATATATGCACATACACTGTGCATATGATTATTTGTCATGTTGGTTTGATTATTCTTATGGATACATGTTATTTTGTTTATGTGCATATGTGCATATATGCAGGTTTACATAAATTTATGGTTGTGCATATATGCAAGTTTACATAGATTTATGGTTTACACACATTTATGGTTGTGCATGTATGCAATTTTACATATATTTATGGTTTACACAGATTTATGGTTGTGCATGTATGCAATTTTACATAGATTATGGTTTACACAGTGTTATGGTTGTGCATATATGCAATTTTATGATGTGTATATATGCAGTTCTAAGGTATGCATATATGCAGTAATAATATGTGCATATATGCAATTCTATGATGTGCATATAAGCATTCATAACATGCATTGCTAACGGATAAGCATTCAGATTTGATAGATAATCCTGTCTTTACATCATCCATAAATCATACTAAACAAAATTGACAGCGGAAGTCTCTAAATTCCACAGCCGAGAGCTATTCTATAGTAATCATAGCCAAAACTTGAAGTTACTCTAAGCTTCAAGTCCTTCTTATCGCCTCCTAGTTCTTACCGGAAGAACCCTTAACATGCTTACCTGAAAATGGTTTAGTTTTGAAAGCGAGGGTTAGACCAAAAGGTCTAGTGAATTCCCTCCGAAAACAACATGTATCAACAGTAAAAATCATTTAGATGATAACATCGTAACTCATCGCATAAGGTACTGCACTGTATGGGGAATCGCATAAACATCCGCGATCGGGGCCCAAGCAGACTCCCTTTTCGCCCTCTCGTATCGGGGCCCAAGCAGACTCCCCGATACCCGCCTAGGAGGAAACGAATTCCAACCAATAGGCTCATCATCCATAACCAAGGGATCATCGGATCCCGAGGCTCACTGATCCCACAGTGCAGACCAACATCACATAGCATGCACATACGTTACATAAAGCATGTAATAAAACCTTACAAAGCATGCCTTACATTTCATCATGTCAAACTTTCTTTTAGATATAAATAGGTACGTTCGTGAGAAACATGCATTTCGGTTATAAACATTTCGTGCGCTTTAAGAACCATAAACGGTAAAGAAAACGTTTAACACTTTACGCCGTAAAAGGGTTAGGGAACTCACCTTGCTTGACGTACAACGCACTTCTTAAATACCTCCGAGCTAAACCACACGAACACCTAAGACATTAGATTCGAATCAGATTAAACGGCTCGACCTACTGTCCAACACACACTTGTCTGGATACCAACTTGTCCGGATACCATACTTGTCCGGATGCCATACTTGTCCGGATGCCATACTTGTCCGGATACCATACTTGTCCGGATACCATACTTGTCCGGATGCCATACTTGTCCGGATACCACACCCGGTAACTCGATCTACCCGGAAAAACACCCACCCGGAAACTACCATAGAGCTTTACCCGGAAACTAGCATCCGTATCCGGAAACCACCATATCATCATGAACTGAAGGTGTCCGGGTACGGCTGCTGTCCGAAAATAAATTTCTTAAAAGTGATTTCTAACCCGATTTTAGCCATTAGTTGATTAGATAACCATAAGGGTTCATCCACCAACCCCAAACACCCAATTAATCCCACTTTAATCTCTTAAAATCGATTCATTAAGACAAAACCCATAAAACTTCATTTTCAAGGAAAATGGTGAAACTCAAGAAATCATCAACATCAGTCTTAAGGATTCATAACAATAAGAAGGAGAAGCATTATCCTAATCAGATGAACGAATTGGGATGCAATACCTTTGCAGATTTTAGCTTGATTCTTCCTTTCTCTAGATTTCTCTTCAAACCTTTCTTTCTCTTCTTCCTTCTTCCTTAGCCGCCACCACCAAGAGCACACACACACAATCACACTACTGATTTCAGCAATTGGAGGCTGCCCTAGGGATTGGTGTCCTTAAATACATTTCACAAAATTGCTATCAAGTCCCTCAAGTTAACTTTCATTTATTCCACTTTGACCACTAACTCTAAAACCCACTAGAATTTGGGTTGTTACAACACTCCCCCCTTAAAAGAATTCCGTCCCCGGAATTCCTCATTGGAAAAGATGCGGGTATCTTGCCCACATCAAAACCGACACTTCCCAAGGTAAAGCTATATCTGACTCAGTCAACCACCTCATCAAACTCGAAACATGGAACCTTGGGTGCATTTTTTTAGTTCTTACGGTACTCTAACTCGTAGGCTACTGTTCCTAATCGGTCGATCTTGACTACAGAAGATTTACTAAGGCTTCTCATGCATCAACACTTCCTTTAAGGAGGAACTTGGCTAAATCCTCTGCCACGACATGAGATTCATTTACTAAGAGACAGACACACACTTGACCGCTTGACACAAATCCAAACCTGAACGTCCCGACAACTCACAACCCAGAGTTCCTTCATCGAAATACAAGCAATCCTAGATTACTTCTCCTAATCAACAATCGAGTATGTGGATAACATTTCCCTTTCTCGGACCACCTCGACCACAGCTCGTCAACCATTTCTTACATCCTCACCACTTCATCACTCCATCCTTGTACGTAACCCAGGGTAGGAACCTTCAAACCTAACGTTGAAGTGTTCACCTACTAGAATTAAACTTATCCTGAAACACATCAAATCCTCGCTGATTACCACGTTCGTTCGGTCATAAAACATAACTCCTGTTACCCTCACCCAACTGGGATTAATAACCATGGTTGCACCATACTATTCTCACTAGCTTAAACACTACACGACCAAATCGTTTACACATTTCTCACAAAGTCACTAACTTAACTCATTTAGTTGTCTCATCCACTTCTCCCCTGCACAAAAACTTACACAATTTCCTTCCTCAATATTCTTTCCAACGGTTCGCACACTAATCAAAGACAATCTACACAATACTGTCAAGTTTACTACTTCCAATTTACTCACTTGTTCCGACATACTATCTACACCTTCCCCACGATAGCGTGGAGCACTGCTCACCACACATTACTTGCCCCTCTCTCCCGACCTTTCCACATGTTGCTATCGCTTTCTCATTACTTACATAACCAAACAGTTGCACCAAGATCTTATCTTAAGGCATTCAACCAAGCCGTCTTGAAACAAGACCAGTGTTCGATGTCACTACACATTCTTTAATCTCCAACTTTTACCTTCTCAGACATTTCTCTCACACATAAGCAACAATTCACATTCTTTAAGTATTTCACATCAATCCCACCACATTCTGACTAACACAACCCTCATCCTCTTTAAACTTCCAATGACCCCAAAGTGTTCCTTAGTAACGTCCCCTATTCACTCTAATAATCCACCCCTTGGATTCCCTATTATAAACGGATCTATTAATTCAAGAACACCCCGAAACTCGGGTTCCACAATATTTTCGACTAACCACTATGATCATAAAATCAGACGGATATATGTATATACCGTCATCCCGGCTTTCTTACTTAGATTTACCTTAAATAATTCTTTAACAATCAGTGTATTAGTCTCAATAACACTTCCCCAAAAATTGTAACACATCCTGTAATAACAAATGAACGTCATTACTTAACAAATCTATAAAATTTAAATCAACCAACCAAAGGCTTATACCTCTATCATGACATTTCAAATCAACTAACGATCATACTACTATTCCGACCCACAATCATCATCACGTCATTCCTTAAACGTAACCAAAATTTCCAACTATTTTCTTCTAGGATCATTCCCTCACGCATAAGGAACAATTTTCGTTCTTTAACGATGTCTCCTCTACTATACTACAACTTGACTAATCTATTCATCATCTTCTTTAAACTTATTCTGCCTTCAAGAATATACTTAACAACATACGTAACCACAAAGCTTGGTCTCACAGATGGGCAATCACCCAATTCTGCCCCGACATTCCATCCCGATAACAGTCAAAATACACACCTACTTACAACCCACGTACTTCAACAACTGGGATTGCAAAACGTACACTCTATCCGAAATCCCAAAAGGACTTCCTTCTAATCCTTCATCTTTCTAACATCGCCTTACTACATCACCGGCTGACACAGAAATCTTGGCAATTGACGCTACTATTCATTCGTACATTCACCACTCCTATTATCACACTACCGACCAAGTCTCTCATGGTCATTCGTACACAATTCACACTTTCCTTCATATTCTCCCGTATACTACAATCGAGTCTGTCTCGCTACTTAGTTCTCTCCCAACTTGTTGAACTATGACTCACGAGTTCACACTTAGCTCAAACACGAACATCCTAACTAGCTCCTTTATGACTCGAGTCCTTTCTTAGACACGGCACATTTTCTTACAGACTGGTATACTCTACACTCACTCCGCTTGTGTTACACACCTTGTCCTTCTACGGACCCTCCTCGCCTAGTAAATAGAACGCCTATTCAACAACAACAGTCTCTTACTAATTTAACACCTCTTCAAGATATTCTATCAACTTACACTCATCTGGTTTGAGTCTTCGGCCTCGGCCAACATACACCGTTGTCGACTTCAACAACAAAAGACAACTCTTAACTACTTCCTTAACCTATCCTTTAACATGAGTTCCTTACGGGACCTATTCCTCCCTACACATCATAGTTAAATTTATAATCCGTCGCCCCTCATTTCGAAACTTACTCATGTAACATCAATATTACAAGCTCCCTTCGAATCTCATGACCCGCATCGTGGACCTTTCATTCCTACCTCACAGCACTACTCATAAAGAGTTGCTAAAACCAATACCTTGATGACTCCTAGTCCTTCCTCCGGGCACCATCGCCCCTCGGCAACTGTGTTCTCAGTCGTCGAGCAAAGGTACAGACCCTCATACACCTAACACTAAAATCCATTCCTGACTCTGCCAAGGTCCAACTCTCCTCTTGAACACATATACCAAAACTACATACGTTCTCCCCTGACTTGACCAACGCCTCTCCGCTCTCGGAGTTCTTCCTTAGCTTAAGACGTAATACTCTACGACCTAGTGGGTTCATAGCCTTCATGCATGACAATACAGTAAATAAATCCTTTTACACATTTTATCATTTCAAATAAACAACATTTAGAAACACTCGGGTACCCGTGACCCCATCACTCTTATAACTTCAAAACCCTGCACAACGATTCGAGAATCGTTGGCATGCATCCCTCGTGAACCTCAATCTTGCTCAATCCGAACAATGTTATTACGATAGTAATATATTGCATGAAAATCTTTTCGTTCACAACGGCTATTTACAAAACTTTTGCCGTTTGAAGATTGGATGACGTTTTGACTTTGACAAGCTTTGATGAAGTCCGATGATTCAAGAAAGCTAAAGCTTGCTGATCGCATTTGTTTAAACCTTGAATCCAAGGGGGAGATTGTTTGTGCAATATGTCTTCAAGGTTTAAATATAGAAAGGTCAAAGTCAAAGTCAATGTAATGTGTTTTGTATAAATAGCCTTTGTGTAGGTTAGTTTGAAAAACACTCTTAGAAACATTCTGATAATTCACATTCATATCTTAGAGAGAGAAAGTACAGAACTCCTATCTTGTATACAGTGTTCTTGATCAATGAGATGACAAATTCACATCTTCTCTATCTTGATTGATCTTTAGGGTTTATCAATTGGTATCAGAGCAGGATCTTAGATTCAGAGAGTGTTTCTGTGATCATATACAATTTTTTGTGAAGATTATCAAGAAAATTTGATCGATTTCTTGAATTTTTTCAAGAAATCTCGTTTTTCTTGAGATTTTTTCAAAAATTCTTTGTTTGTGATCGAATTGCTTCAAGATTGTGCTCAATAGATTCGTCATCTGTTTTGGAACATCGTTAAAGAAGGATTCGAAGGCTGATTTCAAGATTTGAGGCTTCAATTTCGAGATTTTGTCAGATTTTGGGTTTTTTGGTTCGAAGTTACTGTTCGATCGGCATTTTGTAGATTCAGTGGTTTTCAGAGGTTTTTGTTCAGAGATAAAGTGTTCAGACATCGATTTCGAGCATCTCTGTGAAGGATTTTTCAGAGTTCCTAGCCTTTTCAGTGATTTCTGGTCATATATTGGAAAATCTCGCAAGATTCGAAAATTTCGCAAGTTCTTCGTGAAACTCGCAAGTTCTTCACAAAGTTCGCAAGTTTCTTATACTTTGAAGGTTTTCGAGTGTTAAGTGGGTTTCTCGCAACCCTCAGTTACGAAATTCAGATTTCTCGCTTCTTTCATTCGCGAACTTCAGAGATCATTTTTTCGTCATTGTTCTAACACCTGAAATTCACAACTGTTCATTGCGAATTTCGTTTTTCTCGCAACCATCTTTTACGAACTTTACGTTTTTCGCTTCTGATCCCTGCGAATTTCGCTGTTTCTCGCAATAGTGCATTGCGAACTTTGACACTTAGTCAAATTTTTTTTTCTGTTTGTGTTCTAACTTTTTGTGATCTGTTCTGTTTAAGCATTTTTTTAGATCACGATGGCTTATCAAGTTTCAGTTAATTGTCCTCCGGTGCTAATCAAAGATTCAGATTTTGATCAATGGACGATTTCTTTTATTGATTTTATTTCGAGGAGAGAAAACGGAGATTATATGATAAAATCTTTCACCGAAGGTCCGTTGATCATACATAAAAGGGCGGAAGATTTTACTGAAGATGAGATTAAACGGAAGAAAGCAGACAAGGATGCTTCGTCAAACTTACTCTTTGCTATTCTAAAAATTTCGCCTCACATCTACAAACAGGTTGAAGTGTATAAAAATTACCCTTTGCATATGTGGAACGAGTTGTCGAAGCTATTGCATAAATCAAAGGTTGATTTCAAGGTAAAGGAACAAAAGAAAGCTGAAAGGGAGGATGCAAATCAGAAAACACCAGACTCTGAAAATCACAAAGAAGATCATTCAGATGCGGAAAAAAAGAAAGTTGATTTTCAGAAAATAGAAGAGAAGGAAGTTGAAAGAGAAGACTAGAAAGAGAAAATTTACGAGCTTACAAGGAGATTACAAGAAGTGAAAGATCTGTTGGTTATGGAAAGAGAAGATCACAAGAAAGAAAGAGTGGATCTAATTCAAAGGATTTCGAAACTTGAATATGCTTTGAAGATAAAGACTAGAGAATGTGAAGACAAGAAAAAAGTGGAACTCAAATGCATGAGACTTTCCAAGCAGAACTCAGATTTTCAGAAAGTTCTATTTTTAGAAAAAGAAAAGTTGGAAAATGAGAGAGTTGATTTTGAAGTTCAAAGGAAAGGGTTTGAAGCAAAGAATGCTAAACTGACTGAGAAAATTTCCGAGTTACAAATGGAGTTGGATAAAAATTGTACAAGAACTTGAGAAGATGAAGAAAGCTGAGTTTCAAGCCAGGAGCGTAAAGGATGATTTTTCTGTAGAACGGAAGATATTTCAGCAAGAAATTCAGAAACTCACGAAGAATTTGGCGGGTTTATCTACAGATATCATGAAGGAAAAGAGGGTGAATTGTGATATTCGGAAGAAGCTCGAGTTGATGACAAAGGAACGAAATGCCTTAAAAGACAAAGTGAGATCGTTCAACAACTCCGAGTGTTTTTCAGAATGTCCGATGCGTCCTTCTAACATTTTCTACGAGCATTCTGTAGATATGTCTTCCAAATACTATGCTGATCTTCCTTCCTACAAAAGAGTCAACATGCAATGGAAGGTAAAAGGTAAATTCCCTGGAAAAGATGTACCAAAATCATCATTTCCAAATAAGAATTTTACAACGAAAGTTAATTCTTATTGCGGAAATAATGATTTTGTTAATAATAATTATGTTCAATATTGGTATGGTACTTACCATTTTCCTTCTTATAGAGCTCCGCTTAATGTGTCAGGACCCAAGACATGTTGGGTACCAAAATCAACTTAATCTGTTTTGCAGATTTAGAGGCAAGCGTTGAACTCTCGGAAGATGAAGTACTTGTGCATTCAAAGTTTATATTGAACATCACTTAATTTCAGGGAATTTTCTATCTTTTTATATATACGTGTGAGAATTGATAAATCTTTCGGTATATTGTAGGGGGAGAGAGATACACGACAATGGTTTTTGAACACATCAGTTCAAAACCCGCACTTCAACGGTAAAGGCTTCTAAACAAATCAGTTTAGAACCCGTACTTCAAAGGCTATGACTTCTAAACAAATCAGTTTAGAACTCGTACTTATCAGGTGATATCTTTTTGAACTTTAACTACCATATCTTTTTGTTTCTCAAATCAAGTGATAAAAAGGTAACATTGTGTTATATTTTATTTCTACTAACGTTGAAAGTTTGAACCTTCACAAATTTAATTCAATGAAGTGAAATTCTTCAATTTTTCATTCAATGAATAAAATGTGTGTTAAGGATGATTTTACGAGCATTTTTGTATCGTCGGAGTTATATTTGTTTCTACTTTCGCTTCTGAAATAAGTCGAAAGGTCAGCGAAACATGTTTGAGATTTTGATATAAGCGCAAAATTGTGTAAATCTAGACTTATACAGAATACAATGCTCACAAAGCCTATTCGTCTTAACCATGAATGGAAACGAAAATATAGGGGAAGCACTACGTTTTTGAACCGAGTGATTGAGATGCTATAAAAAAAATATTATATATATATATATATAATAAAATCATTCAGTTTGATAGTATGTGCCTGTGGCCTATCTGGTTTGGGAGATTAAGTCCCAAGGGGTACTTGTTACCTAGCCCCTAAGATCAACTGATATGGGATTGGATGACCCAAATCCTGGTATAGAACCAGGTAGAAAGCCATGTTCTACTGGTACAGATGGGATTAAGGTATATCGATGTAGCCTTTCTGGTTCAGGAGAGTAAGTTCCAAGGGGTGCTTGTCACCTAGCCCCTAAGACCATCTGGTCTGGGATCGGCTGACCCAAATCCTGCTATAGGACCAGTTAGAAAGTTACGTTAACGGTGAATCTTAGTCTTAATAAACTGTTTGATTATAAAAGATGCCAATGTGCACATAATAAAAGTTGCCAATGTGCACAATATGAAAAGATGCCTAAGAGCACACATCTCTTGAAACTTGGGGAAAATACAAAGTCGCGATAAACCTGTAAATTTGTGAAAATTCTGGTGTTGGACAAATAGTGTGAGTAAGAGCAAAGTATTCTTATAGGTTTTAGAGGTACATTTGCTTGTTGCTAATCATATTTCGCATGCTAGTCCACCAAATAGATTTTATAAAGGGGTTGAAATTGAACTTTTGTAACTCGATATGCGATGATGTCTTGTTTTTGAATCCAAACGCATGCATTTGATTTCACTTGATGGAAATATCTGTTACATTTCATAAAGTTGAATTTCTTTTGTTTGGTGTTCAAATGATTAAATGTTAGTAGTTATAAAATGTTGTTCAATGAATTCTATTTTTTTTATATAAGTTTGTTAAAATGTGCGCTTATATGATTTTTATGCAAATTTTCAGGGGGAGAAAATCATCTTGCTCTACAATTCTTATTTTTAGGGGGAGCAAGATCTTTCGTTTATGGGGAGATTGTTTGTGTTTTTCAAGGGGAAGAAATGTTTTTGAAGAGGGAGATTGTTCGTGACTGAAATTGAAAATATTTTCGATGCTCGTTGTTAGACAACCTAGGGGGGGTAAGGTTGTATTTAAATAATTTACTTTCAAAAATTCTTTTATAAAAATATCTTAATAATGTAAATACAACAGAGTATATGAAAACACAACAGATACGTGTAAATACAGGATAGATAAATATAGTAAATAAAGCAGAGTATAAATGCAATGAATATACAATAATTATATAAACAGATATAATTAAATGCACAGCGGAAATATAAAGAGATAAGGGATAGAGATACTTGACACGGAGATTTAGTGATTTACCACAACTTGGTAAATCACTAGCCGAGACACTTCCCGACACGATCCAATAAACGTATTCTTTACGGTAGAATACAAACCAAATACAAAGGAAAGCAATAGGCTCTCAAGCTTCAGCTAATTGAGATATACAGGATCACACACCCGTTATTCAAACACTTACAAGAGGAGTATAACTCACAATGGTAATCACTCTTGTATAATATTTATCACTTGGATATTTTATAAAAACGTTTTATAAAATAAATATGTAGTGATAATATGTAGTATGGAATATTAGTTGGGAGAGATCAGATGAGGAGATGGCTGTTGGTTTGTATCTGTATTGTCTTTGTTTCTTCTCCACCATCGCATGCATTATATAGCAGCTCTTCCAACGGATATAAGCATCCGCGGTATACCGCCAAAAGCACGCGGTATACCGTGCAGTAAAAAGTACACTGACACTCCAACGGCTCTCATGCAAAGTTGACTTCTGGAATACGTACGTGGCGGTATGCCGGCTAGGACTCGCGGTATGCCGCCTGTAAAAGTAGCTTCAACCAATCAGCATTGCACAGCAACCTCTGCCGCGGTATACCGCCTGTACCACGCGGTATGCCGGCGTCAGAAAGGGCAGCTTCCAGGCCGCAACCAATCTTGCTGGATCTTCTCAATAAACCATATTTAATTAAAATCATTTATAGGGTTTTTAGAAATATCCAAGTGGTATATTATTTTAGGGTGTTTATCATTATAAATTATAAACACTAATGACAACGAAAATCTTCCGTCTTGAACTCTTCAGATAAAATCTTCGTGTTCTTCAAGAACTGTACACTTGGATTGGATTGTTAGATAAACAATAATACGGTGTGTTTGTAATCATCAAAATAAATATATATAAATATATAGAGATGTGGTACACTTGCACCAACAATCTCCCCCTTTTTGATGATGACAAACACAACCGCTAAGCATGAGCATATGCGGTTTCTCTCCCCCGTTTGTCGAAACAAAAAGGGTCAAGAAAGACGGTATGCTTCCCCTCGAGAGATGCTCCCCCTCAAAATATGCATATATATGAGAGAGCATAATCTCATAGGTAAAAGATAAAAAGCTCCCCCTCAAATTAATAACAAATTATAAAATTTGAGGGACAATAAAATATGCATAAAAAAGCATATAATAGACATAAAACAAAATAACCTAAAAGAAACACTTGCACCAAAAAAAAAAGGATCTTAAGGCTTCGATTTTTCGGTTAATTTTATGTGAGCAAAAATGACCACGTATTATGACCTCGTCAGGGAACACGTATTATATCCTCGTCAGGAAACACGTATTGTATCCTCGCCAGGAAACACCTACAAAAGGCAAAGAAAATTTTTCGTGGTACCCTTTTCTTATGGGTCCTTTTAACAGTTAGTATAAAACATAAACTGCAAATAAAAAAATTAAAATATGTTGTCGACATAAAATAAAACATGACAACATACAATCCACAAAATTTGTTTAAAACCACAAACGCATCCCACCGGGATTGTCAACATTAAACATTCCTTTCGGAATCCATTTTCTAACCATTCTAATTTTGCGATTGTATTTATCATACACATAAAATGAAGCATTTATATTCGCATTAGGTCTAGAAAAATTACTATTATACATACGAGCATACGGTTTCCTTCCATAATTCACATTTTTCATTTTTGACATATATGGGGGTTTTTGCACATAAGGTTTTCTCGTTTCAACTTTAGGTGGTTCAAAACACTTTTTAATTTGAATACACGAGCACGTATCAATACATGTATTAGAACCAATGCCTTTTCTACAATTAATGCGATTAGACATATTTAGCATTTTTAACACTTTATCATTGCTATTTTGAAATGCTTTAGCTAACATATTATTTTTTTTATATAAATCGCATTTAGCTTTTAAACAAGCATTATCATTTATGAGAATATCACATTTTGCACATATGTCATTTTCTTCTATTCTTTTATCTAAACATGCAAGTTTCTCATTTAAAACATCACATGATTTGCAAACAATATTTTCGCATGCTTTCTTTTCTAAAGTGATAACTTTATCATTTAACTCATTTTTGATTTTATTATCACATGCAATGGTTTGTTTACAATTATTCAACTCATTTTGACATAATAATAATTCTTCTTTTAATTTAGCATTCTCATTTTTATAGCTATTTACGAGAACAATCAATTTTTGAAAAGAGACATTTAGCATATCAATATCATCATCGTTATCACTACAACTAGAATAACTTGAGTATGAAGTACATACCTCTTTCTCGCAGTCGACGATGAGACAAGTTTCTTCATTTCTTTGATCTCGGGTTTCGTCTCTCTTTTCTTTTGAGTTTTCACCATAGGTGATGTTCAAGTTTTCCCAAATATCACGAGCAGTTTCAAAGAGATAAACACGCTCAATAACATCGTTAGTAAGAACCGAAAAGAGAAAATTTTTGGCTTCATAATTTAAACAACAATTATCCTTATCTTCGTCGGACCATTCCGAGCTAGGTTTTTCAACAACTTTGTTGTTTTGAAATTTTGTGGGTTTGAAATCTCCTTTAATAATAATATCCCAAATATTTTGATTTATCCCACGAACATAACGTTCAAAAGAATTTGCCCAAAGATCAAAATTTTCGAAATCAATAAGAAGAGATTTAGAAAACCAAGCATTTTGTTGAGCCATTAAATAAAAGATATAACTTTAAAAATTTAAACAGATAATTTTTGAAAGCCCCGCTCTGATACCAATTGTTAGACAACCTAGGGGGGGTAAGGTTGTATTTAAATAATTTACTTTCAAAAATTCTTTTATAAAAATATCTTAATAATGTAAATACAACAGAGTATATGAAAACACAACAGATACGTGTAAATACAGGATAGATAAATATAGTAAATAAAGCAGAGTATAAATGCAATGAATATACAATAATTATATAAACAGATATAATTAAATGCACAGCGGAAATATAAAGAGATAAGGGATAGAGATACTTGACACGGAGATTTAGTGATTTACCACAACTTGGTAAATCACTAGCCGAGACACTTCCCGACACGATCCAATAAACGTATTCTTTACGGTAGAATACAAACCAAATACAAAGGAAAGCAATAGGCTCTCAAGCTTCAGCTAATTGAGATATACAGGATCACACACCCGTTATTCAAACACTTACAAGAGGAGTATAACTCACAATGGTAATCACTCTTGTATAATATTTATCACTTGGATATTTTATAAAAACGTTTTATAAAATAAATATGTAGTGATAATATGTAGTATGGAATATTAGTTGGGAGAGATCAGATGAGGAGATGGCTGTTGGTTTGTATCTGTATTGTCTTTGTTTCTTCTCCACCATCGCATGCATTATATAGCAGCTCTTCCAACGGATATAAGCATCCGCGGTATACCGCCAAAAGCACGCGGTATACCGTGCAGTAAAAAGTACACTGACACTCCAACGGCTCTCATGCAAAGTTGACTTCTGGAATACGTACGTGGCGGTATGCCGGCTAGGACTCGCGGTATGCCGCTTGTAAAAGTAGCTTCAACCAATCAGCATTGCACAGCAACCTCTGCCGCGGTATACCGCCTGTACCACGCGGTATGCCGGCGTCAGAAAGGGCAGCTTCCAGGCCGCAACCAATCTTGCTGGATCTTCTCAATAAACCATATTTAATTAAAATCATTTATAGGGTTTTTAGAAATATCCAAGTGGTATATTATTTTAGGGTGTTTATCATTATAAATTATAAACACTAATGACAACGAAAATCTTCCGTCTTGAACTCTTCAGATAAAATCTTCGTGTTCTTCAAGAACTGTACACTTGGATTGGATTGTTAGATAAACAATAATACGGTGTGTTTGTAATCATCAAAATAAATATATATAAATATATAGAGATGTGGTACACTTGCACCAACACTCGTGATGCTCACTTTCATCGAAAAAGGGGGAGATTGTCTACATCAATTTCATGTCAAAGAGAGTTTAAAATCAAAGATTCGTTTTAATGTCAACGGGGAGATTTGTAGAAAGAAGACGTCGTTTCAAGAAAGTATAGGGGGAGTTTTATTCTTCAAGAGTTTTTAAGAAATCGATTGATCCTCTCAGTGATCTCTTTCTTTTGAACTCGCGCGTTTATGAAGATCGACACTGAAGAATGAAATTCTCAAGTCAATGGAAATGGGGAGAATTCTTCAAGATTTTGAGGAAAATCGATTGATCCATTCAGTGATCTCTTTTTTATTGAACTTGTGCTTCTTGTATTAAAAAGCTTTGTGTGACGATTCATATTCTCCTGTTCGAAGAAAGAAGTTCGTTTTTGTAACGTCCCAAAAATTACAAGGAATTTAAAATTCTAAAAACATGCATTTCATTATAAAACAACCACAATTTTATAAATCGTAACTTAATTGAAATTAACGTCGTTAACTCAAACAGTCAATAAAGTTTATGCAGCGGAAGTTTTTATAAAATAAGAACCAAAGGTATGAAAGTGAAATTTAAACAATTCTCGCCACCCCGCGCTTCGTGTGTGTACCGTCAAGCCCGAATGCCGCTCGCACCTGAAATCACAACATATTGGGGAAGGGTAAGCTAAACGCTTAGTGAATCCTACCACACACGCAGGTAGCAACCCCACGTATATCGCCCCTACTCGCAAGTAGGCAACATCACCATCACCATGAATATAAAACTGCATAATGGTTACTGTATAAACACAAACCTCGGTCCCACCGAGTACACAAAAATATATCGATACAAGCTCAGTCCCACCGAGCCCTCGGTCCCACCGAGTAAAGATAATATAATCGTACTAGCTCAGTCCCACCGAGCCCTCGGTCCCACCGAGTAAAGATAATATACTCGTACTAGCTCAGTCCCACCGAGCCCTCGGTCCCACCGAGTAAAGATATTATACTCGTACTAGCTTAGTCCCACCGAGCCCTCGGTCCCACCGAGTAAAGATAATATACTCGTACTAGCTCAGTCCCACCGAGCCCTCGGTCCCACCGAGTAAAGATAATATACTCGTACTAGCTCAGTCCCACCGAGCCCTCGGTCCCACCGAGCCCCCCAGTCCCACCGAGGTGTACACAAGCATAAATAATCCACATATAAATTCAACAAATCACAACTAGTTATCACATCCCAACTAGTTCACGTAAACACTTAATAACACGTAGCACAAAATAACGATATGCATGAAATTCCTAACTACGCGGTGAGAGAACTCACCTCAAAACAACGCGACGCGCCCACGAGCCGCAACACCGACACGTCAACTTTCCTCACTTTCTCCCACCTAAATACGCACTAAAAACATCAACGGAAAGTCCCAACTCGCGACACGTTTACTAGTTTAACAAAAACTAACATTCCAGTTTTTACACTAAAAACGCAGGTCTGTTCGAGACCCATTTTACCCCTGTTAAACTGATCAATCCAGAAATCTAATTCCATATTCAGGAAGTTCCATGCCTTACGGTTCCAGGGACGTATAGAATGTGGTCTAACGATTTTTCTACAATTTATTACGGATTTTACAAAACCAACCTGCTGCACAGCGAAAAACAGTACCGAACAGCAGTTTGACACTAGCAATGATCCGAACTGGTCTTTCCGCAAAACATAAGAAACTTACTAGACTCGTAAACAGAACTTTTGGCACCAGTTTCATCCCAAACCGACATTCCTAGCAGAAGTTATGCTCGATACAAGAACAGGGACAGAAACTGCAGTTCACATAAAATCATAATACGGTCCTCCGATAAGCGATTAACGGTTTAGGGTCAGGCTATGGCGGTTTTGGGGTTCCGCCTGGTGGTTTTAGGGTTTAGGCCGTGGGCCCTCACCCACTGCCACCTCCGGCAGTGGGGCACGACGGCGGCGGCGGTGTTTTCCGGCGGTGATCACACACACACGCACGCAATCCACACTACCCTCTCGCACCACCGTCCTCCTCTCTCTCGATCGCCCTAACATGCACCTACTCGCACACACAACTGCACCAGCACCGCCATGGCCAGCCACCACAGCGGCGGCGTGCAGCGGCGGCCCCCCCACCGCCAGCAGCCATGGCTGCGGCGGTTTACGGCGTTTCCGACGGTGACACATTAATTTTAAACAAAGCGGAAGGCTTACCTCAACGCAGCGTTTTTTTCTTTCCCGGCGATCACCTTCTTCCTCCCCTTTCCTCGTCGCCGGCAGCAACCCCTTTCTCTCTCTCGGTTTCTCTCTTCCTCCCTCTCTCTCACCGATTTCTCTCTCTCTCTCTTTTCCTTTTCTCGGCCGAACACAACCAAACAAGGGGGAGGGGGATGACTAAGGGTTCTTGGGGGTTACTAGCATGAAACCGAAGGGGAAGAGGAAGGGGGGGGGGGTCGGTCCCCTCTCCTTGGCCGATCCACATGCACACATATTCCCATGCCCACATTTGGCCCTTAGACTTTCAAAGTATATCCACAATTTCCAAATTTGCATAGGATTTAACATAAGGTCATTGACATACCAATTAACTCGTTTTAGGTCCTTGACGCCTAACCCCGATAAATAAACTCGCTAAAAGGAATTTTTATATATAAAAAAAAGAAATACATACCGAGATGTGGCTTTACAGTTTTTTGCCGTTTGAAGATTGGATGACGTTTTGACTTTGACAAGCTTTGATGAAGTCCGAAGATTCAAGAAAGCTAAAGCTTGCTGATCGCATTTGTTTAAACCTTGAATCCAAGGGGGAGATTGTTAGTGCAATATGTCTTCAAGGTTTAAATATAGAAAGGTCAAAGTCAATGTAATGTGTTTTGTATAAATAGCCTTTGTGTAGGTTAGTTTGAAAAACACTCTTAGAAACATTCTGATAATTCACATTCATATCTTAGAGAGAGAAAGTGCAGAACTCCTATCTTGTATACAGTGTTCTTGATCAATGAGATCACAAATTCACATATTCTCTATCTTGATTGATCTTTAGGGTTTAACAGAGGCCATTCTGAAAGAATTACCGACACAAAGTAAACCAATCGGTTCTCACACTCAATTGTATGATATCAAAAGGTCAATAAGCATTTTGGTATAAGTGAATTGCAGGTAACCATTTTCTTGACCATTTTTGTAACAATTTAACTTATCATTAAAAGTGTGGAATACTTTGCAAATCGTTAAGCCCAAAATTTCAATGTGCGACGTAACTGAAATCGCTTTTTCTTTAAACGTGTACTCGTACAAGCTGACTCATTTTGTTCAAAGTTGACAGTTATGTTTTTATTTTGAATCGTGAAAATTTCATGTTACATAAAAGAACGCTATGCATGAGACTCTATTTGCAATAGAAGGCTACTCACTCAACAAGGTCAACCGCTTTACTCACGCAGCTTATCCTTGATACTCTACTTACGACCAAGGGTCGCCCCCTCGATCAAGCACTAACTTGATGTACATGCGTTCCACATCTCACTTACTCAACCATTTCACACTATTTTCGCTTTGATCGACTATCTCACTTTCTACTTCTACATGCTTTCAATTCACTATAAGTATCTTATTCCATTTGTCCTGCCAATGAAAAGCTCGACTAAAAGTCAGGGCTCCATTGATACTTTCAAGGTTTTGACACTGTCCTATCTTACCATCCCAACTGATCTATCCCATGATTCTATAACTAGGACTCTCCCGAAACTGGAGTCTTACTCAAACTCAAGCATTCATCCTCTCCGAATCCACGAAGAGCTACCTCTAGACGACTCATAACATTCTTTACAACGTTTCTTCTCTACGATGTCTACATACATCACATCATACTGACTCTTACACGACACTTCCCCAAACAATGGAGCTCGGTCTATCCCTCGGGGATCTTGCTGACCTATTCCTCAACGCTCTCCCAGCCATAGCGCTAAACTGAAAGAAACCGATAGTTAATCCTTACTAGACGTGACACAACAAATTTGCTATAAGTAAGGTATTGTAAGCACGCATATGTACATGTAAGTTCGTAGTTACACTGGCCAGGTGTAATCCCAAACTTACCTTACACGTTTGTCCTTGGCACCTTATTCCTAAGCGCATTTATAGTGATCGTTCCTAGAGGCAATCCTATATCTCGGCTGTGTTCCTCATCTTACAGTTTAAGTTTAGGCCTGAATGGTCACCTAAATCCCTTAAACTAAGGCTCTGATACCATTTGTAACGTCCCAAATTCATAACATGCATTGCTAACGGATAAGCATTCAGATTTGATAGATAATCCTGTCTTTACATCGTCCATAAATCATACTAAACAAAATTGACATCGGAAGTCTCTAAATTCCACAACCGAGAGCTATTCTATAGTAATCATAGCCAAAACTTGAAGTTACTCTAAGCTTCAAGTCTTTCTTATCGCCTCCTAGTTCTTACCGGAAGAACCCTTAACATGCTTACCTGAAAATGGTTTAGTTTTGAAAGCGAGGGTTAGACCAAAAGGTCTAGTGAATTCCCTCCGAAAACAACATGTATCAACAGTAAAAATCCTTTAGATGATAACATCGTAACTCATCACATAAGGTACTGCACTGTATGGGGATCGCATAAACATCCGCGATCGGAGCCCAAGCAGACTCCCCTTTCGCCCTCTCGTATCGGGGCCCAAGCAGATTCCCCGATACCCGCCTAGGAGGAAACGAATTCCAACCAATAGGCTCATCATCCATAACCAAGGGATCATCGGATCCCGAGGCTCACTGATCCCACAGTGCAGACCAACATCACATAGCATGCACATACGTTACATAAAGCATGTAATAAAACCTTACAAAGCATGCCTTACATTTCATCATGTCAAACTTTCTTTTAGATATAAATAGGTACGTTCGTGAGAAACATGCATTTCGGTTATAAACATTTCGTGCGCTTTAAGAACCATAAACGGTAAAGAAAACGTTTAACACTTTACGCCGTAAAAGGGTTAGGGAACTCACCTTGCTTGACGTACAACGCACTTCTTAAATACCTCCGAGCTAAACCACACGAACACCTAAGACATTAGATTCGAATCAGATTAAACGGCTCGACCTACTGTCCAACACACACTTGTCCGGATACCAACTTGTCCGGATACCATACTTGTCCGGATGCCATACTTGTCCGGATACCATACTTGTCCGGATGCCATACTTGTCCGGATACCACACCCGGTAACTCGATCTACCCGGAAAAACACCCACCCGGAAACTACCATAGAGCTTTACCCGGAAACTAGCATCCGTATCCGGAAACCACCATATCATCATGAACTAAAGGTGTCCGGGTACGGCTGCTGTCCGAAAATAAATTTCTTAAAAGTGATTTCTAACCCGATTTTAGCCATTAGTTGATTAGATAACCATAAGGGTTCATCTACCAACCCCAAACACCCAATTAATCCCACTTTAATCTCTTAAAATCGATTCATTAAGACAAAACCCATAAAACTTCATTTTCAAGGAAAATGGTGAAACTCAAGAAATCATCAACATCAGTCCTAAGGATTCATAACAATAAGAAGGAGAAGCATTATCCTAATCAGATGAACGAATTGGGATGCAATACCTTTGCAGATTTTAGCTTGATTCTTCCTTTCTCTAGATTTCTCTTCAAACCTTTCTTTCTCTTCTTCTTTCTTCCTTAGCCGCCACCACCAAGAGCACACACACACACAATCACACTACTGATTTCAGCAATTGGAGGCTGCCCTAGGGATTGTTGTCCTTAAATACATTTCACAAAATTGCTATCAAGTCCCTCAAGTTAACTTTCATTTATTCCACTTTGACCACTAACTCTAAAACCCACTAGAATTTGGGTTGTTACACACACACACACAAATATATACATATATAACTATAGACACACAAATATATATATATATATATATATATATATATATATATATATATATATATAATTATACACAAATATATGTATATATATATACATAACGATATATAACAATTTAATTTTATCATTTTATTGTAATGGTGGAAAAAGATATGGGTTTATTGTTATAATGTAATTAAAATTTTGATTTAAACAAATCAAATCCTAATATTAGTTACTATTAATATGTTTGTTTAATTATTAGTTATTATTAATATGTTTATTAGAATTAATTCATTTATTAGTTTATTTGAACATTATTTTTTTTAATATTTTTATAAAAATTTCTTACCCACGTTTTATTTTAAGAAAACAAAAGTAAAATTTTAGTTATTTAATTACATTATAACAATAAACCCATATCTTTTTCCACCATTACAATAAAATGATAAAATTAAATTGTTATATATCGTTATGTATATATATACATATATTTGTGTATAATTATATATATATATATATATATATATATATATATATTTGTGTGTCTATAGTTATATATGTATATATTTGTGTGTGTATAAAAATATTGTTTTACTTTTTTATAGTAGAAAGACAAAATTTAGAAAAAATGACTAAAATGGTCCTTAACTTAACGAAGTTAACGGAAATGCTTGTAACGTCCCAAATTCATAACATGCATTGCTAACGGATAAGCATTCAAATTTGATAGATAATCCTGTCTTTACATCATCCAAAAATCATACTAAACAAAATTGACAGCGGAAGTCTCTAAATTCCACAGCCGAGAGCTATTCTATAGTCATCATAGCCAAAACTTGAAGTTACTCTAAGCTTCAAGTCCTTCTTATCGCCTCCTAGTTCTTACTTGAAGAACCCTTAACATGCTTACCTGAAAATGGTTTAGTTTTGAAAGCGAGGGTTAGACCAAAAGGTCTAGTGAATTCCCTCCATAAAACAACATGTATCAACAGTGAAATCATTTTGATGATAACATCGTAACTCATCACATAAGGTACTGCACTGTGTAATGGATCACATAACCATTCGCGATCGGGGCCCAAGCAGACTCCCCTTTCGCCCTCGAAGGTATCGGGGCCCAAGCAGACTCCCCTCCACCCGCCTAGGAGGAAACGAATTCCAACCAATAGGCTCATCATCCATAACCAAGGGATCATCGGATCCCGAGGCTCACTGATCCCACAGTGCAGACCAACATCACATAGCATGCACATACGTTACAAAAAGCATGTAATAAAACCTTACAAAGCATGTCTTACATTTCATCATGTCAAACTTTCTTTTAGATATAAATAGGTACGTTCGTGAGAAACATGCATTTCGATTATAAACATTTCGTGCGCTTTAAGAACCATAATCAGTAAAGAAAACGTTTAACACTTTACGCCGTAAAAGGTTTAGGGAACTCACCTTGCTTGAAGTACAACACACTTCTTAAATACCTCCAAGCTAAACCACACGAACACCTAAGGTAACATTTTCGCATCAGAAAACAGTTCACCCTTCTGTCCGGAGAACTCAATCCGGACACAGCTATTTTCCGGATACAGCTATTTTCCGGATACAACATTGTCCGGACATAACATCTTTCCGGACGAGAAATCCGGACACTAGACCTATCCGGGCAAACTACCCGGACACTAAACCTATCCGGAGACCTCAGTCACCCGGATACCCAAAAACACCCGGACACTTGCAACCACGTCCGGACACTACTGAACATTAGTGTCCGGACACTACGGCTGTTCGAACCCAAACTTAATAAAAGTGATCATTAACCCGATTTTTGCCAATTAGATTGATTAGATAACTACAAGGGTTCATCCACTAACTCCAAATACCCAATTTAAAACCATAATTACTCCCTTAAATCGGTTTATAGGGACAAAAGCCCATAAGACTCATTTTCAAGAAAATATGGTGAAAACTTAAGAATCATCAACATCTGTCTTAAGAATCCAAAACAATAAGAAGGAGAAGCACCACACTAAACAGAAGAACGAATTAGGAAGTATTACCTTGCAGATTCTAGCTTGATTTCTCTTTTCTCTTGATTTCTTCTCAAACCCTTCTTTCTTTCTTTCTTTCTTTTGCTCCCTCTCTTAGCCGCCAAACACCAACACCAAAATACTGAATTGCAGCAAATAGAGGCTGCCCTAGGGATTGGAGTCTTTATATACATTTCACTAATTGCTAAATAGTCCCTCAACTTAACTTTCATTTCTTTCACAATAGACACAAATCTTATGCATACTTGCAAACGAAACCCGGTTGTTACAACACTCCCTCCTTAAAAGAATTCCGTCCCCGGAATTCCTTATTGGAAAAGATGTGGGTATCATGCCCACACCACAATTGACACTTCCCCAAGGTAAAGCCACTTCTGACTCAGTCAACCACCTCAATAGATTCGAAACATGTAACATTGGATGCATTCCCTTCATATCTTACGGTACTCTAACTCGCAGACTACTGTTCCTATTCAATCGGTCTTAACCATAGAAGAATAAATAAAGCTTCTCAAGCACCTTTACTTCCCAAAAGGAGGAACCTGGCGGAATCCTCCACTACCACACGAGATTCATCTACTAAGAAACGGTCACTCACTTGACAGTTTGGCACATGGCCAACCCTGTACATCTCGACAACTCACAACCCTGATTTCCTTCATCGTAATACAACTCACTACCTTGCACCACCCAACAATCGTCTATACAGATACATTTCCTTTATCTCGGACCACATAGACCGCAGTTCGATACTCACCTCTCCCATCCTCACCACTTCACCACCTCATACTTAAACATAACTAAGAGTAGGAACCTCCAACCCAATTCCCCTCCTCAATACTCTTTCCAACGGTTCGCACACTTATCAATGACAATCTACACAACACTGCACCTTTCGGCGTTACTGACAAGTTTACTACTTCCAATTTACTCACTTATTCCGACATGCTATCTTCACCTCCCCACGTTAGCGTGGAGCATTGCCCACCGAACATTACTTGCCTCTCTCTCCCGACCTTTCCACATGCTGGTATCGCTTTCTCATTACTCACATAACCAAACAGTTGCACCAAGATCTTATCTTAAGGCATTCAACCAAGCCGTCTTGAAACAAGACCATTGTTCGACGTCACTACACATTCTTTAATCTCCAACTTTTACCTTCTCAGACATTTCTTTCACACATAAGCAACAATTCACATTCTTTAAGGATTTCACATCTATCCCACCACATTTTGACTAACACAACCCTCGTCCTCTTTAAACTTCCAATGACCCCAAATTGTGTTTCTTAGTAACATCCCCTATTCACTCTAATAATCCACCCCCTTGGATTCCCTATTACAAACGGATCTATTAACTCAGGAACACCCCGAAACTCGGGTTCCACAATTCTTTCGATTAACCACCATGATCATAAAATCAGACAGATGAATATATACCGTCATCCCGACTTTGTTACTTAGATTTACCTTAAATAATTCTTTAATAAACAGTGTGTTAATCTCAATAACACTTCCCCAAGAATTGTAACACATCCTGTAATAACAAATGAACGTCATTACTTAACAAATCTATAAAATTTCGATCAACCAACCAAAGGCTTATACCTCTATCATGACATTTCAAATCAACTAATGATCATACTACCACTCCGACCCACAATCATCATCATGTCATTCCTTAAACATAACCAAAATTTCCAACTATTTCCTTCTAGGATCATTCCCTCACGCATAAGGAACAATTTTCATTCTTTAACGATTTCTCATCTACTATACTACAGCTTGACTAATCTATTCATCATCTTCTTTAAACTTACTCTGCCTTCAAGAATATACTTAACAACATACATAACCACAAGGCTTGGTCTCACAGCTGGGCAATCACCCAATTCTGCCCCGACATTCCATTCCGATAACAGTCAAAATAACACCAACTTACAAACCACGTACTTCAACAACTGGGATTGCAAAACGTACACTCTACCCGAAATCCCAAAAGGACTTCCTTCTAATCCTTCATCTTTCTAACCTCGCCTTACTACATCACCGGCTGACACAGATATCTTGGCAATTGAAGCTACTATTCGCTCGTACATCCACCACTCCTATCATCACACTACCGACCAAGTCTCTCATGGTCATTCGTACACAATTCACCCTTTCCTTCATATTCTCCCGTATACTACAAACGAGTCTGTCTCGCTACTTAGTTCTCTCCCAACTTGTTGAACTATGACTCTCGAGTTCACACTTAGCTCAAACACAAACATCCTAGCTAGCTCTTTATGATCCGAGTCCTTTCTTAGACACGACACATTTTCTTACTGACTGGTATAGTCTACACTCACTCCGCTTGTGTTACACACCTTGTCCTTCTACGGACCCTCCTCACCTCGTAAATAGAACGCCCATTCAACAACAACAGTCTCTTACTAATTTAACACCTCTACAAGATATTCTATCAACTTACACTCATCTGATTTGAGTCTTCGGCCTCGGCCAACATACACCGTTGCCGACTTCAACAACAAAAGACACTCTTAACTACTTCCCTATCCTATCCTTGAACATGAGTTCCTTACGGGACCTATTCCTTCCTACACATCATAGTTAACTTTATAATCCGTCGCCCCTATTTCGAAACTTACTCATGTAACATCAATATTACAAGCTCCCTTCGAAACTCATGGCCCACACCGTGGACCTTTCATTCCTGCCTCACAACACTACTCATAAAGAGTTGCTAAAACCAATACCTTGATGACTCCTAGTCCTTCCTCCGGACACCATCGCCCCTCGGCAACTGTGTTCTCAGTCATCGAGCAAAGGTACAGACCCTCATACACCTGACACTAAAATCCATTCCCGACTTTCCAAGGTCCAACTCTCCCCTTAAACACATATACCAAAACTACGTACGTTCTCCCTTGACTTGACCAACGCCTCTCCGCTCTCGGAGTTCTTCCTTAGCTTAAGACATAATGCTCTACGACCTTGTTGGTTCATAGCCTTCATGCATGACAATACAGTAAATAATTCCTTTTACCCATTTTATCATTTTAAATAAACAACATTTAGAAACAACTCGGGTACCCGTGACCCCATCACTCTTATAACTTTAAAACCCTGCACAACGATTCGAGAATCGTTGGCATGCATCTTCCCGTGAACCTCAATCTTGCTCAATCCGAACAATGTTATTACGAGAATACTATATTGCATGAAAATCTTTTCGTATGAGACAATTCTGAAAGAATTACCGACACCAAGTAAACCAGTCGGTTCTCACACTCAATTGTATGATATCGAAAGGTCAGTAAGCATTTTGGTTATAAGTGAAGTGCAGGTAACCATTTTCTTGACCATTTTTGTAACAATTTAACTTATCATTAAAAGTGTGGAATACTTTGCAAATCGTTAACCTCAAAATTTCAATGTGCGACGTACTGAAATCGCTTTTTCTTTAAACGTGCACTCGTACAAGCTGACTCATTTTGTTCAAAGTTGACATTTACATTTTTATTTTTAATCGTGAAAATTTCATGTTACATAAAAGAACGCCATGCATGAGACTCTATTTGCAATAGAAGGCTACTCACTCAACGAGGTCAACCGCTTTACTCACGCAACTTATTCTTGATACTCCACTTACGACCAAGGGTCGCCCTCTCGGTCAAGCACTAACTTGATGTACATGCGTTCCACATCTCACTTACTCAACCATTTCACACTATTTTCGCTTTGATCGACTACCTCACTTTCTACTTCTACATGCTTTCAATTCACTATAAGTATCTTATTCCATTTGTCCTGCCAATGAAAAGCTCGACTAAAAGTCAGGGCTCCATTGATACTTTCAAGGTTTTGACACTGTTCTATCTTACCATCCCAACTGATCTATCCCATGATTCCATAACTAGGACTCTCCCGAAACTGGAGTCTTACTCAAACTCAAACATTCATCCTCTCCGAATCCACGAAGAGCTACCTCTAGATGACTCATAACATTCTTTACAATGTTTCTTCTCTACGATGTCTACATACATCACATCATAATGACTCTTACACAACACTTCCCCAAGCAATGGAGCTCGGTCTATCCCTCAGGGATCTTTCTGACCTATTCCTCCATGTTCTCCCAGCCATAGCGCAAAACTGAAAGAAATCGATAGTTAATCCTTGCTAGACGTGACACAACAAATTTGCTATAAGTAAGGTATTGTAAGCACGCACATATACCTGTAAGTTCGTAATTACACTGGCCAGGTGTAATCCCAAACTTACCTTACACGTTTGTCCTTGACACCTTATTCCTAAGCGCATTTATAGTGATCGTTCCTAGAGGCAATCCTATGTCTCGGCTGTGTTCTTCATCTTACAGTTTAAGTTTCGGCCCGAATGGTCACCTAAATCCCTTAAACTAAGGCTCTGATACTATTTGTAACGTCCCAAATTCATAACATGCATTGCTAACGGATAAGCATTCAAATTTGATAGATAATCCTGTCTTTACATCATCCAAAAATCATACTAAACAAAATTGACAGCGGAAGTCTCTAAATTCCACAGCCGAGAGCTATTCTATAGTCATCATAGCCAAAACTTGAAGTTACTCTAAGCTTCAAGTCCTTCTTATCGCCTCCTAGTTCTTACTTGAAGAACCCTTAACATGCTTACCTGAAAATGGTTTAGTTTTGAAAGCGAGGGTTAGACCAAAAGGTCTAGTGAATTCCCTCCATAAAACAACATGTATCAATAGTGAAATCATTTTGATGATAACATCGTAACTCATCACATAAGGTACTGCACTGTGTAATGGATCACATAACCATTCGCGATCGGGGCCCAAGCAGACTCCCCTTTCGCCCTCGAAGGTATCGGGGCCCAAGCAGACTCCCCTCCACCCGCCTAGGAGGAAACGAATTCCAACCAATAGTCTCATCATCCATGACCAAGGGATCATCGGATCCCGAGGCTCACTGATCCCACAGTGCAGACCAACATCACATAGCATGTAATCAAATACCGTGTTACAAAAGACCGTACATTAGGCCATTGCATGCCACAAACATAAGGTGACGTGTAATAAAAAGCATGTAATAAAACCTTACAAAGCATGCCTTACATTACAGACCAACATCGGATCCCGAGGCTCACTGATCCCACAGTGCAGACCAACATCACATAGCACGCACATACGTTACAAAAAGCATGTAATAAAACCTTACAAAGCATGCCTTACATTTCATCATGTCAAACTTTCTTTTAGATATAAATAGGTACGTTCGTGAGAAACATGCATTTCGATTATAAACATTTCGTGCGCTTTAAGAACCATAATCAGTAAAGAAAACGTTTAACACTTTACGCCGTAAAAGGTTTAGGGAACTCACCTTGCTTGACGTACAACGCACTTCTTAAATACCTCCAAGCTAAACCACATGAACACCTAAGGTAACAGTTTCGCATCAGAAAACAGTTCACCCTTCTGTCCAGAGAACTCAATCCGGACACAGCTATTTTCCGGATACAGCTATTTTCCGGATACAGCATTGTCCGGACGTAACATCTTTCCGGACGAGAAATCCGGACACTAGACCTATCCGGGCAAACTACCCGGATACTAAACCTATCCGGAGACCTCAGTCACCCGGATACCCAAAAACACCCGGACACTTGCAACCACGTCCGGACACTACTGAACATTAGTGTCCGGACACTACGGCTGTTCGAACCCAAACTTAATAAAAGTGATCATTAACCCGATTTTTGCCATTAGATTGATTAGATAACTACAAGGGTTCATCCACTAACTCCAAATACCCAATTTAAACCATAATTACTCCCTTAAATCGGTTTATAGGGACAAAAGCCCATAAGACTCATTTTCAAGAAAATATGGTGAAAACTCAAGAATCATCAACATCTGTCTTAAGAATCCAAAACAATAAGAAGGAGAAGCACCACACTAAACAGAAGAACGAATTAGGAAGTATTACCTTGCAGATTCTAGCTTGATTTCTCTTTTCTCTTGATTTCTTCTCAAACCCTTTTTTCTCTCTTTCTTTCTTTTGATCCCTCTCTTAGCCACCAAACACCAACACCAAAATACTGAATTGCAGCAAATAGAGGCTGCCCTAGGGATTGGAGTCTTTATATACATTTCACTAATTGCTAAATAGTCCCTCAACTTAACTTTCATTTCTTTCACAATAGACACAAATCTTATGCATACTTGCAAACGAAACCCGGTTGTTACAATGTTAGTCGAGGGACCATGGCCAAGAAAAACTGAATACCACAAGGACCAAATCCACAATAAACATAGTATAGGGACTTTAGTCACAAAAACCATCAAAGCACAGGGACCAAATCCACAATTCACTCTAAAATGAAAAATGAAAAGTTTTATTAATTAATGAGAACATTTAATGTATGGTTTTTTTATAAAATAAATTAAAATTCTATAAAAATAGATAAATGGGCATGAAAGCTTATCATTAACCCTCTAGCCTACATTCTCCTTTATATATATATATTGATGTTAGCCTACTAGAAAAAGTATTTTATTTATAATGTTATCTATTTTTTAGAATTATAAAATGAAAAATGAAAAGTTTTATTAATTAATGAGAACATTTAATGTATGGTTTTTTATAAAATAAATCAAAATTCTATAAAAATAGATAAATGGGCATGAAAGCTTATCATTAACCCTCTAGCCTACATTCTCCTTTATATTGATATATTGATTTTAAAAAATAAATCAAAATTCTATAAAAATAGATAAATGGGCATGAAAGCTTATCATTAACCCTCTAGCCTATATTCTCCTTTATATATATATTGATGATTGTTAGCCTACTAAAAGAAGTATTTGATTTATAATGTTATCTATTTTATAGAATTATAAAATGAAAAAGGAAAAGTTTTATTAATTAATGAGAACATTTAATGTATGGTTTTTTTATAAAATAAATCAAAATTCTATAAAAGTAGATAAATGAGCATGAAAGCTTATCATTAACCCTCTAGCCTACATTCTCTTATATATATATATATATATATATATATATATATATATATATATATATATATATATATATATATATATTGATGATTGATTGTTAGCCTACTAAAAGAAGTATTTGATTTATAATGTTATCTATTTTATAGATGTATAAAATGAAAAATGAAAAGTTTTATTAATTAATGAGAACATTTAATGTATGGTTTTTTTATAAAATAAATCAAAATTCTATAAAAATAGATAAATGGGCATGAAAGCTTATCATTAACCCTCTAGCCTACATTCTCCTTTATATATATATATATATATATTGATTGATTGTTAGCCTACTAAAAGAAGTATTTGATTTATAATGTTATCTATTTTATAGAATTATAAAATGAAAAATGAAAAGTTTTATTAACTAATGAGAACATTTAATGTATGGTTTTTTTATAAAATAAATCCAAATTTTATAAAAATAGATAAATGGGCATGAAAGCTTATCATTAACCCTCTAGCATACATTCTTCTTTATATATATATATTGATGATTGTTAGCCTACTAAAAGAAGTATTTGATTTATAATGTTATCTATTTTAAAGAATTATAAAATGAAAAATGAAAAGTTTTATTAACTAATGAGAACATTTAATGTATGGTTTTTTATAAAATAAATCAAAATTCTATAAAAATAGATAAATGGGCATGAAAGCTTATCATTAACCCTCTAGCCTACATTCTCCTTTATATATATATATTGATGATTTGTACTTGATGCATTAGTGATTTGGGCCGAGGAAAACTGATTTGTACTTCATGCAGTAATGCTTATACGGAGTAGTCGGGGATATTAATTCAATTTTTTCAACATACATAACAAACAACTGATAGATAGACGTCTTAATCCATCCAGACAGGTCTTAATAAAAGAAAATAACCCTAAACTGATGGACGATTAGTTGTACACCAAATTTCATCCGATGACATAATCTTGAAATTTCAACAATAAATGACAATACCGTTATTTGTAAAACAATGTCACGTTGATCCTCAGCATTAATTTGTATCTTTCTCTTGTACCCACTCGATAAAATCGCCAAGATTTTTGTTCGAGCGCCCGTGCTCTCCAACACTACCCGTAACCTTTTCTTTCATCTCCAACGCATTCGTTACATATCTTTTGTTGCTAAGCACCTCCTCTACCTTACTTCTTATTTCTTCTCGTCTCACGATTCCCGCTTCGTCTTTCTTAAACCGCATACCCGTCTTCCAGATGTCACAAATGTAATCCTCGTTGTAAAATTGATCTGCAAAGTACGGCCAACATAAGAAAGGGCGTCCATTGGTCACACCCTCTAAAGTCGAGTTCCAACCACAATGGCTCACGAAGCAAGCCACCGAAGGGTGAGCCAAGACCTTCTGCTGAGGTGCCCACGTCACGATTCTTCCACGAGATCCTACTCGTTCAATATAACCATCCGGGTACGTAGCCGTGGTTTCTTTGGTCAAACCTGGTCGAACCACCCACAAGAATGGTCTATTGCAAAGCTCTAGCCCAAGTGCCAACTCTTCAAACTGAGTTTGGTTGATTATAGTGAAGCTCCCGAAAGCTAAGTAAATGACTGAACCATTTGGTTGCCCATCGAGCCATGGTAAGCAGGTCGAGTCTTCTTGCCAGAAGTGGCCGGCTTGGTTAGCTAGCCGGTTGCTGGCTAGCAGCGGGCCTATTGGCACCAGCTGTGGGTACAGGCTAAATGCTGCTGGCTCCAGCTCGGTGGCTGAGTTGAATATAAACCATTCGGTTAATCTAGCGGCTTCTACAGCTTCTACAACTACTTGAAAAAAGGCTTTTACGGTGGCTGAGTCCTCGAAGCACGTCCATGGGAGGTTTGTGGGATTTAAATGCGGCATGGTTTCAGAAGACCGAATCATCTGATCTTGTAAAGGCATGCCTACAATATTAGAAAAAGAAATTCTATAAACACTTACCGGATAAGCGCTTACCAAATCACTTAGGCGTTTTTGAAATCCTATAATATAGGTTTCGTAGGTCTACCTCAAAGGGTTAATTATTACAGTAAAATTGGGTTTATAGGATTTCAAAAACGCCCAAGTGTCCTAATAGACGGTTTTATAAGACTAATGAGCCGTTTACTAAACACTTACATGATAAGCGCTTACCAATACCATTTACCTTATTGAGCATGGCGAGAGCTGGACAAGGAAAGGATCGAGAGTCTTACCCCGTAAGCGATTACCGGGTTTAAAATGCTTCTTATCAACAGTCCGTTTTCATGGCCAATGATGAAACACTATAAGGTAAATGAAGGTGAATATTTTACCGGTAAGCGCTTACCCACCCTCTTCCTTCCTAGCTAGACTCATATGCAATAAATTATATGATCATATATATAGGGTGTTTCAGTGAGAAGTGCCAAATTTGGCGAGAAGCATGAGAAGTGGTTATCAACCGTTGGATGAGAAATGAACGAACATTAGGATAAGATGCACCGAGATGCACGGGATCAATTCCCTTTTAAGCGTAATTCATGGGAGGGTATTTGATTAAAAGTGATCAACGGTTTAAAAGTATTTCTCACACTTCTAGCACTTCTCACATGATCTCAAGTATATATATATATATATATATATATATCACCATTGTTGTCTATGATTCCATCATCAATCAATTTCTGATAAGAAAGCATGGAGGCCAAAAAAGCAAGTGAAGCAGGCCAAAAAGCTGCTCTTCTAATTCCCATCTTCTTGGCAACTTTTATGGCCCATCCCATGCAATCATCAGCAATAACACAAGTAATTTTACTACCATCTTCTTTGTTAATCTTCTCTATAACTTCTTCCAATTTTCCTGCCATGGATTGCAATATTGATGTGGTCAGCTTACAAAGATCACTTCTATCCTCCCATGGCTCTAACCCATCTGGGATCGAAACCATCTGCATTAGACCCCCGAACCCATTGTGGTCTAGCCAATTGCAGGTCACGAGCTTGTGGTTGACCTCCGTGTTCACGAACGTAACCTTGATGCCTTTCTCGACTAGCCGTTGAGCTAGCTCCATTGTAGGCATGACGTGGCCTTGTGCCGGGTAAGGTATGACTAGAACATGAGGTTTTGCCATGGTTACGTTGTGAAGTTTTGACCCAAAACCACAAATGAGCACGGTATATGGGTAAGATGTACACAGATCTGACTTTTACCTTAAAGAGTAGAGCAGTTATTTCAGTGATTACCCTCGACAAGTGAAATGTGTTGGAAAGGGAGAACAACAGAAATGAGAGATTCATACTTGATTGTGAGCTCCCTTTTATAGACATAAATAATTGAGATGTTTAAGGCGTGACCTTGTGGATTTTAATTGTCACGTTTTTTTCGCTTTGTTTGTCTCTTTTGGTGTTTTACATTTTTGTTATTAGGTGGGCTTGTTGGAGATAAGTTCACCTCAATTTTATGCATTTTCGTCTCTTCTTGCTGTCTTGATCCCATGCTTTTTATTGCTTGGTAGTTGGTACCATGGCATGTCACAAAATAGACGGGCCCTTTGCTTAAACGGCTTCTGACATGTTCTTAATTTTAAAGCAATGATTCTATAACAGGTTTGAGAATATCACTGCTTAAAAGAAAAATCACTTTCATAGTTAATACGCTAAATAACCCCGAAACACGCTTCATATGAGTGTTTTTAATTTTTTTGGGAATGGATATGAACCCTACAAGTTATGTATATTTAGGGAATATGAGCCATAGGGCTAGAATATACTTGTTGGAGCAAAAAAACCTAAACCATCAAATTTCTTATTATCGCATAATCGTTGAAGATACTTTTGCGTGTTATGTCGTGATTGAAGATTTTCATACGCAAGATGCTAATCAGTATAAAGTTAGACAGTTCTAGAATTATTAGTGATTCCATGGTTTTCATTGGTGTTTTAAAAGGCACGTCATGACAGCTCATAGGCGCACCATGTCGTCAAGTCATGCCTTTGACGCTTTCGTGATCCTTAGTGGCTATGTAAGGCAAGGCATACACCATGGCTTCTTAACATGCATTATGGTGCTGTTTTTTGAGAAACTATTCGACTTTCTAATTAGTTTTTTCTAATACAATTGTTGTATTTTTTAAACTTTTTTTTTGGGTTTTTACATTTTAACAAATAAAAGGGAAATCAATATATGATGTAACATCTTTTCGAAAGCTACATATGTAATATTAATATATGATATGAACTTAAATTGTTCGATATTATTTAATATATATAAGTAAAAGATGGTATAAGAAGTTGAAGTTAATGTGAGAAGTGGACCTGAACCGTTGATCACTTTTTATCAAATGCCCTCCTATGCATTGCTTCTTAGAAGGGAATTGACCCAGTGCATTTCGGTGCATCTTATCTCCATGCATCTCATTCTAATGTGCGTCTATTTCTCATCCATGACCACTTCTCACGTTTCTCACGCTTCTCACGTTAACCTCAGCTTCTCACCAGAAACCAATCCCGTGAGAAGTTAAGTTAACGTGAAAAATGGTTATCAACCGTTGGATGAGAAATGGACGCACATTAGAATGAGATGCACGTGGTCAATTCCCTTCTAAGCCGCAATTCATGGGAGGCATTTGAGTAAAATTGATCAACGATTTAGATCCACTTCTCACGCTTCTCTCGTTAACCTACATAATCATATATAAACTAAAATACATTAAAAATATTTATTTTTTCATAAATTATACCATTATTTGTCTTATCAATACTTTCAAAATGAGCCAATTTATGGGTTTGAAGACCCCACTATCGAGCGAATCCTTTTTAAAAAAAAATGACCGATTGACCTTAAATTTATAGACGATTTAAAAACACATAAAACCATAAAATTGGCATCGTGAAATAGAGAATAAAACTGAACATGAAATAATATTATTTCTATTGAGTTATCGACTTTAGATTCGAAATAATACGCACCTCAATCGCGCACAAATACTTTTCTAGTACATAATTAAAAAAACATAGTAGAAGGTAGGGGTGTACGCGGGTTGGGTTGGGCGGTTTTTGACGTTTTTACAACCCAACCCAATTATGACGGTTTGAAAATTCTCAACCCAACCCAACCCATTCAAAAGTGTAACCCAACCCAACCCAACCCAACCCAACCCAACCCTTGCGAGTTAGGGCGGGTTGGGTTGGTTTGGCGGGTTAGATATAGACATAAATTTGGCGTTCTCTTTTTTACAACCCTTAGCCACGAGTTTTTGACATTTCTCTTTTTAAATGACACCTCATTATCTTAAGTGATTCCACAAATAACTTGTCAATTCTATTACTATGATAAACATAAGCTTTTCTACAACTAGACTAATATATGTATGACTTTTTTGGGTTGTAAAATTGAAACACCTTGAAATTCATAATAAATTTAAACCTTAAAAATTTATCCGAGTTTTCCACTATAACTTCCAAACTTTCATTTACAACCAAGATATAGTGACAAGTTTTCATACTTACAAATGATACACTATAAACAACCATCTAATCTGATCTATGAACATACAATCAGTTCATAAGGTTATTCACAATATCTCCAGAACCATAGCCCTGGTACTCCTCGACACTCATCCCTGCTTATTCCTTCCCGAACTAGTACCTGGTAAGAAAATTTAATTTGAAACAATTAGGCTTACGCCTAGTGAGAACATCCAGTTTTTCCAAATCAACACTTTATAAGCTTTGAAACCAAAGTAAGCAAATCATATAAACAAACCTGATTTGCCATCGTTCTTACCGTATACATACTCATCTTGCGATGACGGGAATATGCCCGATTACATGAATATGACTAACAATCAGTAGTCATATCATCACGTTCCAGAGCCTACTACGAATCATCACAGATTCTAGATCATTGCTCATGTCAAGAAATTAGTGTGGACCTAATCCCGTTCATTGCTCGGATATTATGTAATATGTGTATAAGCCAAAGGGCTTTGTGTGTCAATAATAAACTTACCAACCGAATAGTCGGTTATGGGAAGTTAGTTAGGAATAGACACGACCATTGGAATAGACATGACTGTTGGTAAAGTCACAATGGTTCGGTTAGGTTTGTATAAATAAAAGTGTCATGTAAACAGATTGAATATCTCAATATACGATTATTATTTCAGTAAATTCTTGTGTGTGTTTGTGAATCAAACGATTAGGGACAACAATTGGTATCAGAGCAAAGGCTCTTTGATTCCAAAACTGTGACCGGAAAAGGAAGAAGAAACACCAACCGTAAATAATACAGTGGTGGGATACGGTAACAGGAAGAAGAAGAACTTACTTGAAATAAGATCGGAAGAACGCCGGCGACGGTGGTGCGCAACCGGAATCGAGATACAACCGGCGGGACTTCAATCATACTCTTCAAGGAGAAGGAGGAAGAACCGATTGAAGGAATTAATCGAACCAAATCAAAAATCAGTGAAATAAAACCTTAGGTTTTCGTTCTGATTTGGGAAGGACACTTTTGTGGGTAGCGTTTTTTGAGAACCGACACAAAAGGAAAAGCCAAACGTTTTGGGCTTTTATTAGTAACAACCGGATCTACTTTGACCGACGAGGAGACGATTTAATTGGGCTTCTATTTGGAACCAGTTTTGTTTCTTTAAAAGAAAACACACTCTACAAACTTGGGCATTCACAACACTTTTATTGGGCTGACAAGGGGAGGACGCTTCTATTTGGAAACAGTCTTTTTTTAAAAGGGAAATACACTCAGGTTTGAAATCTGAATTATCTTTGGATTTCTAGTATACTAGTAGTATAAATTTATTGTCTATACTATTAGGAAAGCCCCAAATTTTAGAAAGTGAAAATCGTACGAATAGAAAGCCAGATCGGTTCATCCAAATTGTGGCATCCATAGAACAAAACTCTGATCTAGACGAGGTTACCTTAGATGAGATCATTGGAAAACTGAAAGCCTATGAGGAAAGAATAAAACTCAGGAAAGACGGACGTAGAGAAAGCCATGAAAACTTATTATTCGCACAAGGCGAACACTCTGGAAGAGGAAGACGATTCGGCAATCGCGGACGTGGTAGATCCAACTCTTCACGAGGAAACTGGCAAAGCAACAGAAATAAACACGACTCGAAAGAGGAAGGCTCAACTCACAAGCCAAGAACAAACACAAAGTGGAATAAGCAAGTGAGGGGCATGAGCAAAATACAATGTCACAGATGTAGGAAATTTGGACATTACAAAAAGGACTGCAATCAACTGCCAACAACGCAGGAACAATCAAACCTTATCCAAGAAGACGAAGAGCCATCATTGTTAATGGCAATACACAAAACCGAACACGAAGAGGTACTGTTAAATGAAGGACAATTTCAACCCGGAAAGTATGCTATAACAAATGAAAGCATCTGGTATTTAGATAATGGTGCAAGCAACCACATGACGGGGACTAAGAGTCACTTCACGGATATTGATGAAAAGATAACAGGACGTGTTCGTTTTGGAGACGGATCGTATGTAGAAATCAGAGGAAGAGGTTCTGTATTATTAGGATGTAGGAATCACGAACAGAAGATTATATCGGAAGTATACTACATCCCAAACCTCAAGAGCAACATATTGAGTTTAGGACAACTCACGGAGATTGGGTGTAAAGTCGTCATGGAAGGAAAACAACTGACTTTACATGACAAGAATAAGAGGCTGCTGATGAAGATTGAAAGATCAAAGAATAGACTTTACAGCATCAACCTGAAAATTGGAACACCCATATGTCTCCTAGCAAATGTAGATAGCCAAGCATGGTTGTGGCACGCTAGATTAGGTCATCTAAACTTTGAGGATATCGGGAATATGACAAGAAAGAATCTAGTGGAAGGAATACCAAAGATAAATCACGCAAGACAGATTTGTGATGCCTGCTTATTAGGAAAACACAGTAGGACTCCATTCCCAAGTCAAGCTAAGTTCAGATCAAAGAAACCTCTGGATCTAGTATATGGAGATCTCTGTGGCCCCATAAGCCTAACCACACACTCTGGGAAGCTATACATTTTCTTGTTAGTAGACGAATGTACACGTTTCATGTGGGCCTACTTTCTGACATCGAAGGATCAGGCTTTTGACACTTTCAAGGAATTCAGACAGAAGATTGAAACGGAAATGAGGACAAAATTAAGGATGCTGAGAACAGACAGAGGATGTGAGTTCACATCAAATGAATTCACAAAGTACTGCAAGGAAAACGGAATAGCACGGCAATTGACAGCACCTTACTCACCACAACAAAACAGAGTCATGGAAAGAAGAAATAGAACAGTGCTATCTACTACTAGAAGTATGATGAAAGCAATGAAGTTGCCACAGAACTTTTGGGCGGAAGCAGTCAGACACGCCGTATACATACTGAACAGGGTACCTACAAGAGCCCTGGTGGATAAGACTCCATATGAGGCACTCTACAACAGAAAACCAAATCTGGAAAATCTAAGGATATTTGGGTGCACAGCTTATGCCAAGGTAACAATACCTCATTTACAGAAGCTAGATGATAGAAGCATTCCCATGATTTACTTAGGTGTAGAGGAAGGATCAAAAGCATACAGATTATATGATCCAGAGAAGAACAGGAAACATGTAAGTAGGGATGTTAAGTTTATGGAAACAAAACCATGGAAATGGGATAACAACAGAGAGCAAACAAGGACACAAGGCTCGGAATGGACAAGTTTTGTGGTAGGAGGAATCGATGATGGAAATACTACATTAATCAACTCGGAAAGCAATAAAGATGCTTATCAGGGATGTTAAGGTCAATGACGTACAACCAATGAGCTGCTGCCACGGATAAAGTGTAAACTGCCATGCATTAAATGCATGCAGTATATAAGAAGAAGAACTCACTTCATTTTGAAGTAACTTGCTAACTCTGGACAAGTTCATCCTTCTTATCTTGAGATAGGTTATTATTAGTAATTTCCTTCTCTTTCTTAGTGCAAGAAACTTAGTGTTCCAACTTGTTTAGATTTAGGTTTATCCTTAATCTTGTTTCCGCAACAAGCTGTAAATTGTTAATGATTTATCAATAAAAAATTTAGAAAAGTAAAATCTTAGTGTTTGTATTCATCCCCCCTTCTACAAACTTGTATAGCCCTTCGGGACCAACACATGTATGTCACATAAACCCTCTGAACCTTTGCACTCGACGCTTATCCCATGGCCCTTCATGAGGTGGGGAATGGATATTGTCGGCAAGCTACCCCCGGCCCCGGGACAAAAGGTATTCCTCCTTGTACTCACCGATTATTTTTTCAAATGGGTTGAGGCGGCTGCTTTTTCCCAAGTGAGGGACAAAGAAGTCATCTCTTTTATCCAAACTAACATCATATGCAGATTTGAGATTCCATCCGAATCGTGTGTGACAATGGATCTCAATTCATAAGCGACAGGACCCAACAATTCTGTGAAGACAGAAACATCAAGATGACAACCTTGACTCCCAGATACCCCCAAGCTAACGGACTTGCCGAGTCGAGCAATAAGACCATTGTAGCTTCGATCAAGAAGAGATTAAAAGCAGCAAAAGGAAAATGGGTCGAAGAACTCCCTTCAGTCATGTGGGCAAATAGCACGACACCTCGCTTGTCCACAGGACAAACCCCTTTTTCTCTAGTTTATGGATGTGAAGCGGTTCTACCGGTCGAGGTCCAACTCCCAACTTCAAGACACACTTCCGTCGACCATAACCTGGTTGATTTAAGTTACGACCTCGACGCCCTAAAAAAACTTAGAGAATCAGCCTTGATAAGGATGGCGTCACAAAAGCAAGCGATCGAGCGACATTTCAATAAAAACGTCAAAATCAAAGTCTTTCAAGAAGGCGACTACGTCCTCCGTCGATTGTTCCAAAACACTCAAGAGCTCAATGCAGGTAAGCTTTCCATTAAGTGGGAAGGTCCTTATCGTATATCTGAAGTCGTGGGTAAAGGGGCCTATCGGCTCCAGACCCTCGACAACCAAGAAATCCTACGAAGCTGGAATGCAACGCATCTAAAGACGTAGTTCTTTTAAACCCTTTTACATACGATTTCTTATTCACTTCAATGATTACTAACTTAAGCATCGGAGGGTCGTTGGTTATCCAATGACCAACCTTTGACAATATTTTATCGCAGGATCGCACGACAAAAGTTTATCGTACGACTTTCCCAGGATCGCATAACATAAATCTAATACGTGACTCGGTATATGATTTAAATTCGTCGCACGATTATGTAATCGATTCGCAATCTGAGTGTTTTGACTTAGCAAAACCTCATGTTCTGAACTAATGCTCTAAACGCATGTATACTTGTTTTTACAAGATTAGCGATATAGTCGTTATCTTTCAATAAGAAGCCTTAGTCGCACGTACCTACGATTGTATTCAATTTACAAGTTTGTATACAGTTGAAATTACTCTCGACGATTGCTTGTAATGAACAAAGAAAAATCTCATGAAACTTCATTTCATACCTAAACATAATTACATTAGACAACTCGATCAGTAACGATCAGATATGAAAAGTTCAACAAAAATCTATCCTAAGGCTGAAGAAGATTGTCGGCCGCATCTTGGCCCGAAGTCTCAACCTTAGAATCCTCATCAACCCCGAAGCACATTAAGGAACTGATGCAAGGATCAAACGAGTATGAAAGACAAAATTGGGAATTGTCTCCCAAAATCTTACGCCACGACACGTCGTGAGGGTATGTCCGCAGTAACTTGAGAATTCGGCTCTTAAGATTAATATTAAGGTTGGAGGAAGGAATACGATACTCTCGGCGATCGACTTCCGATCCAACGTCTTCTCTATCTTCGCATATCGAACGGGGAGGGATCGAAGCATCTGAAAAAAACAAAAGAAATATGTTGACAAAACAACCAATGAAAAATGGAAAGCACGAGTTTTGAAAAACTTACAACGAACGCCTGTATGGCTATACGTGATCCCGTTTTCATGAATGAAATCCCTCGAAAACTCTCCTCGAAAGATAGGAGCTGATATTTCCCCATATGCGGAAATGACTCCGTCCTGTCAAGGACATGAACAGTTAAGAGGTCCAACAGCAACATAAAGTTGACCGTCGTGGCTTTCTTCTTACCCTCTCCCATCTTTGCACCCTTGCCCTTGTCGGCTGATGAAGGGGTCGACATGGTTACAGATGACATCGTCGCCAGATGCGCAAGGCCCACGGATATCGCGTCGATCGCAATCAGCACCTTCTCGGGCATAATAAACCTCACCGTCCCCCCTAAGAACATCATAAGATGAACTTAAAAACAATACGACGAAACTCGAAACATGGATACCTTAGTCAAAGGTAAAATGAAAGAGTAAGAAACCGTACCTTATATAGGTACTCAAAAGCCTCGAAAATTTTCGGCAATTTCGAAGAGGATCGAACACAAGAACGGAAAGAATCTCCCCCTTTAAGCTTTTCAAAATCTTAGAAGGAAATGATCCATTGAGGTCCCTATTTATGTAAAAGATCATGTCAGGTCGAGCCCTTAGATGATCGACACGCATCCCCGTCTTTTCGATTAACCACACGGATCGCTGACACTTGGCAATGACAGCTGTATAGCACCATCGTGCGTCAGCATAACGTCATGACTTTATCCTCTCTTCGACTTCCCTCTCTAGTTTGAATCGAACCGATTTAGTTCTAAGGCAACCAAGATAACTTTTGACACGTGTCATAACCATGAACACCCGACAAGCAAAATTTAAATTTTTTGTTGAACTTGCCACTCCACTTTTTCAAATTTTGGGGGCAAACTGTTTGGGCAAAATTTCACCAGTCTCGACCACGACCAAGGTAAGGAAAAAGCTTATTCCTATTTCTTATAACGAAGGTAAAATCATAGTACTTTCTCTCCTGATTAAAGATAAAATGGTAAGTCTTTTACCTCATGACACTCGACCTCGACGTCGCCTAGTTCACACGACCGTCGCATAGGACCATACGACCTCGACCAACTGACGCATGACATAAACTGTTACGTTTGTTCAGTGTTTAATGCAGGAGTCAACATCATTAATGGACAACGGCTATAACTGATGAAGATCATTAACAGCACTAAAGACGACGTCCGTTACGACAGTTATCGGAGTATTTAATGAGCCAATTAAAGCGCCCGAAGACTATAAATTCCAAGATCAATCATCAATTTCAAGGGACATCGAACAACAAACACGAGCACTCGAACTCCAAAGAACACTCGAAGCAAAGAAATCACTCACGGAAGATCGCTCTCGACGCACGACATTCACACACGACACTAAACTTTACACACTGTTTTACATTCAAAACACTTGTTACTGTACATTTCGAAGTCTTTTCCTTCATTTGTATTGTAATCTCTGTACGATCGACACCCGAACATAAGGACATCGCCCCTGTTTGGCGACCATAGTGCAGCGACGACTTCCACAGTCGTCCGCGGGTTTTTTTCTTGTTGAGGTTTTTCCCGCGTCATCAAATTCTGTGTCTCGTTTACTATTTTTGTCTTTGTCGAACGTTTTGTCAAAAGATTCTTTTATTTAGTTGTTAAGCTCTACAATCAACCTCAAGTTGTACTTGTGTGCGATTTTTGGCATTAACAACTTGTAGCTCTGGTCGAGCGTTTTCATTGTATTTATTTATTTGCTTTTCGACTAATCTTCTCCCTTATGTGCCTTTAGACATCAAATTCGAGGAGGTGAAGCCCAACGACGATTCCAAGGCTAAGATCGAGAAGTTTTTGGAGATCAGTATCGACGATCGATCGTTCGTCACACGACATCTGATAGACGAGGACGACGATTTGGTCTTCTTAGGTGAAAATCAACAAGGGAGTCGAGAAGAAGAAGAGGAGGAAGAGAATACATAAGAAGAAGAAAAAGTGGAGTCGAGAGAAGAAGAAGAAGTGATGACTGGTGAGTGTTCCTTACTCTTTCCTGCTCGACCCCGATCTCTTTTACTTATATCTGTCTCGTAACGCTATTTTCTATTTGTTTTTTAGAAGAATCCAATGTCAATTCGTTGTCTATGATGGCCAAGAGGGCGGCTCAAGCTGAAATGGCTCGCAAGGCGAGAGAAAAGAGGAAAGAGGCCTCGACAACTGGGTCGGGGGTCTTGAAGAGGACAAAGATGTCACTCCCGAGGGAACCGTCTTCGAAGACGAGAGGCTTGTCGAGAATCGTCACGCCTGAGAAGGCGAAGGTATCGATCACATCCACTGGGAAGACGAGGACGTCTTCTGATGCGATCGACGCAACACCTGTCAGTTCTGCGCCTCCGGCGGAAATGGCTGTGTCTCCTTCTGCCACGTCGAACCCTTCGTCGGCCAACAACGGCAAGGGTCACACGACGGAGGAGGCTGAGGTTATGACAATCAACTTTACGTTGCCGTCAAACTTCATGGCGGATAATGTCCTAGACGGGACGACGTTGTTTCCCCATTTGGGAAAGTATCAGCTCCCCTCTTTCAGGGAGCGCTTTCGGGGAGTCTCGATCGAGGAGACGGGATCCCATGTTGCCGGACTGGCGTTCCTGGTAAGTCTTTCTTTCAAGACTTGTTATATTTTGTCGTTGTTAACTTTATCGAGTGTCCATTGATAATTCTATCTGCGTTTTATAGGCGTTCCAGTCTTCCCTGGCTTTGCACGCCGAAACAACGAAGATAGAAGGTCTAGTGTCTTATGCTCTTGAGAGAGAGAACGCGGCGTTGGAGAGGGAGAAGTCCGCTCTGGCACGTGCCGAGGAGATGTTCGTATGGATCCACGATGCCCTGAACGAGTCGGAGGCTGTTGGACGTGCGAGGGACGAGGCGAACTACCATCTAAAGCAGTCCCTGTCCCTTATCGCCGAACAAAGGGCGGAGCTGGACAAGACTAAGGAATCCTTGGCTGCGAATGAAAAAGAAGCCGAGGAGTCCAAGTCCAGGGTGGCGGAGCTAGAGGGAGAGGTGAAAGAGCTGAAGGATGAAGTGAAGTCTGTCTTCGCCCTTGCCCGACTGACCGCTCGGGCGACAATCATGCGACAACACTTGTTGGGCAAGTATCCCCTCGCCTCTGCGTCGGATGAGCTGGCGTTCTTTTTGTCGAGCGTCGAGACCGAGAGAGATCTTGACTCGGACGATGAGAAGGAGGCCGACAAGGAGGAAGTGGACGAGGGCTCTAAAGGCGAGGCCTCTGGCAAAGACGCGACCGATGACCCTTCTCAGCTTTAGAAAATCTTTATCATTTTTGTTTTTTATCGCTCGATCGTTGGTGGTCGTACGTCTCCGGGTTGTCGACCTATCTTTTTTATTTGGATGTAACTGACCGATCATTCAATGAATGAAACTTACATTTCTTGTTGAATTTATGTCTTATACAAATTATCAATTGTGAAATTCACTAAGTATAAAATGAACAAGAAGTAGTGCGACCTAGGCATCCATTGTAATACAACGATTAGAACATAAGTCATATTACCTTTATATTTTTAAATCGTGTAAGCAAACACAAGTACATGCGATCAAAGCATTCATTCAGAACATGAAATTCTTCTAAGTTAAAAAACTCAGATCGTGGGTCGTTAGACCCTATGATCGAGAAATTAAATCGTATGATGAACTTGAATCATGCGTCCCTATGATAAGATAGTCAGGTCATAAAGTAGACCTTATTGCTTATGTCGTGCGATCCTGCGAAAGTGTACTGAAGTCGCACGATAGACTTAGTAACTTCTGTCGTGCGATCCTGTGATAAAACAATGTCAGAGGTTGGTCATTGGCTAACCAACGACCCTCCGATGCTTAAGTCAGTAATCGCCGTGATGAATAAGAAATTGTATGAAAGAAGGAAAAAGACTTAGAAAAAAATACCTTTTCAAGTGTGTTGCATTCCAGCTACGTGGGACATCTCGATTGTCGAGGGTTTGGAGCCGATAGGTGATATCTTATGGAATTCCCATTCAATTCCCTTAATCCAACCAAAGAATGATACACGACATATATACACGCGAATAAGGCCAATGGGCCAAACAAACTAGGCTACAGAAATGGGCTACAAATACACAAATACAGAAATATATATTAACATCCCCCCGCAGTTTGATCGAGAGGAGAGTGGCGAACGTTCAAACTGGTCCTGAATTCGTTGAAGAGCGTAAACGGAAGGCCTTTGGTGAAGATGTCAGCGTACTGAGCCGAAGACGGAACGTGTAGAACACGAACAAGACCTCGAGCAACCTGGTCTCTCACAAAATGGATATCAATTTCAATGTGTTTAGTGCGTTGGTGTTGAACCGAGTTTGATGACATGTAAACATAACTGATGTTGTCACAGTAGACAATGGTAGCTTTGGCCGGGGGACACCGAAGCTCACGCAGGAGGTTACGAACCCAGCATGTCTCAGCAACGGCATTTGCAACGCCGCGATACTCTACCTCGGCACTTGATCGAGAAATAACTCCTTGCCGTTTAGAGGACCAAGATATAAGGTTATCTCCAAGAAATACACAATATCCAGAGGTCGAACGGCGGGAGACTGGACACCCACCCCAATCTGCGTCAGAATAGGCGATCAAGTCTGAGCTGGGAGACACATGAAGCTGAAGACCATGGTCCAGTGTGCCTCTAATGTAACGCATAATGCGCTTCAGAGCATGGAGATGAGGTTCCCGTGGATCGTGCATAAACAGGCAGATCTGCTGAACTGCGAAAGAGATGTCGGGGCGCGTGAATGTGAGATACTGAAGAGCTCCGGAGAGACTGCAGTACATCGATGGATCTGCAACCGGAGGACCAGTGTTATCCAACTTGAGAATAAGCTCAGCTGGAGTGCGAGCAGGGTTGCACTGAAGCATATTAGCACGCTCCAGAATCTCGGTGGCGTATTTTCTCTGTGAGAGAAATAGGCCCTGTGATGTGCGGGTGGCAGAGATACCCAGGAAGCAGTGAAGAGCACCGAGGTCGGTCATAGCAAACTCACGGCTGAGCTGAACAATGATAGACTGAAGCAGTGAAGAAGAGGAGGCCGTCAACACTATGTCATCAACATACAAGAGAAGGTAGGCTGTACCAGTGGCCTGGTGATATGTAAAGAGAGAGGAATTGGTCCGACTGTGTTGGAACCCCATGCGAAGAGCATGCCGAGCAAAACGCTAGTACCAGGCCCGGGGGGCCTGTTTAAGGCCATATAGAGATCGCTGAAGATGACATACATAGTCTGGATGTTGTTGGTCCCTGAAACCCGGCAGCTGGTGCATATAGACAGTCTCCTGTAGGTGCCCGTGAAGAAAAGCATTCTTCACATCTAGCTGGTGTATAGACAAACTGAGAACAGCGTGAATAGTAGCCGGTTTAACAACCAGACTGAAAGTTTAATCACAATCAATCCCTTGCTGTTGACTACGCCCATTGGCCACCAAACGCGCCTTATAGCGAGAGAGAGAGAACCGTCAGCATTGAACTTCCGTTTAAACAACCACATGGATCGAACCACATTAGTACCCGGTGGTCGTGGCACAAGCACCCAAGTGCCGTTTGTAATAAGGGCATTATATTCCTCATCCATGGCTTTATGCCAGTTTGGATCTTTCAAAGCCTGTAGGTGGGACCTCGGGACAGAGGATATGGATGTGGAGTGAAGGTTAAGTCGATGTGTGGGTTTGAAAATGCCACTTTTAGAGCGGGTGTTCATAGGATGACCGTGTGGCGGAGATGGGGAAGGGGAGGGAGGAGGAGAGGGAATGAGGGTCTCATCCTCGACAGCCGGATCTGGAGCTGGATCTGGAGCTGGATCTGGAGCTGGAACGTGAATAGGGGGATCAGGATCGGTATTGGGAGAGGTGATGTGATTTGGTTGAGATGGCTGAAGGATTTGGCGGAGGATAGGTGAGACCTCCGTGTCAGAGAGGAAGTCATAAGAGGGTGGCTCGGTGGGTGTAACAGAACCATAGGGAAATACGGTCTCGGCAAAGGTGACGTGACGAGAGATGATGATCTTCCGAGTGGAGAGATCATAGCTACGAAACCTACGATGAAAGGTGGGATAACCCAGAAATATGCAGGGATATGAGCGGGGCTGGAGTTTGTGAGTAGGGTGTAGACGCGGGAAACATAAGCACCCAAAGACGCGGAGATGGTCATAAGTTGGGCGACGACGAAAAAGACGATAGTGAAGTGTGTCATTGGAGATGGACACAGAAGGAAGGATATTGAGGAGGTGAGATGCCATGTGAAGGGCTTCAGGCCAAAAGGTGGGTGGAAGGTGAGAGTGAAGGAGGAGGGTGCGCATCATGTTATTCACAGTGCGAATCATTCGTTCGGACTTCCCGTTTTGTTGAGAAGTGTGAGGGCAAGAAAATCGAAAGGTGATGCCATTGGATGCAAAATGGTCATGAAACATGGTGTTGTTGTATTCTCCCCCGTTGTCACATTGAAAATGTTTTATGGTGCCTTGAAATTGGGTTTTAATGATGTTAGAAAGATGGAGAAATTTTTGAAAGACTTCTGATTTATGTTTAAGAGGGTAGACCCAAAGATAATGGGTGTAATGATCAAGAAATAAGACATAATATCGCAAACCACCAATACTAGAAATAGGAGATGTCCACAAGTCGGAATGAATAATTTCAAAAGGCGCAGAAACATGGGAGTTAGAAAGATAAAACGGAAGTCTAGTATGTTTGCCAAGTTGACAAGCTTGACAAATTACATTATTTTTTGGAAAACTTCTGGAAATAGAACTATTAGAAAATAAATGCTTCAAGACTTGGTCGCCTGGATGACCGAGTCGTTGATGCCAAGTGGTAGAGCTGGTGGAGACGAAGGCATGGCTTGTGGAGCTCGTGACTGGATAAAGAGGCCCGGAACTGTCACATCGGATGAGAGGTCGACGTGTCTGATAATCAAGAACAGTGAAACCAAACGGGTCAAAGTTGATAGAGCAATTATTTTGGGTGGTAAATTTGCGAACAGAGATAAGATTTTTAATAATATTGGGTGTTATAAAGACATTTTGTAAGCGTAAAGGTCGATATAAATTCGGGATTGGAAAGTTTGTGTGTCCCGAAGTCGTAACAGGTATTGCAGAACCATTACCAACATAAATAGAACGAGGAGTATGATGATTATTACAAACGGGATTTAGAATACCTGCGTTTGCGTGAACATGATCGGTCGCCCTAGTGTCCATAACCCATCTGCCATTGCCCGGGTCGTTCAAGGTCATCGTGTTAAACATGCTCGGTAAGGAGGTGGGTTGATCCGAGGTGCCCAACCAAGCCCAAGGGGGCTGATCAGAGCTGCTGGGCTGCACGTAGGCCTGTGGGCTGGTGTCGGCTGCTGGATGGACCAGTTGAGGTCTGGGGCCAAGGAGTCCGGTGGACGTTGAAATGGGCCGACTCCAGGAAGAAGTGGGCTGAGGTTGTTGCTGTCGTGCAGCCTACGAGTGGTTCTGTGAGTGCGTCGGTGGTGGGAAATAAACCCATCCGTAATTATTATTGCGTGACGGAGGTGCGCTGGTGGTGTTAGGCGGTGATTGGCGATGGCGATTAAAATTGTTGTAAGCTCCTCGTCGATTGTTCCGGCGGAAGTTATTGTTATTTCCACCGCCACGGTTTGATGATGAATTACCGACATGTAATAGAGACGGGGCTGATGAGTGGTGATCGTGAGATGGAGAGGGAACCCGAGCAGAGAGGAGGCGTTGTTCTTCCACCCCTAGCATGGACCGCATTTCAGAGAATATGGGAAAACGTTTGCTGTGGCGGATGATATTGGCAACACCGTCAAACTTACTCGACAAACCATTGATTGCGTGAATGACAACGTGCTTTTCCTTCACCTTCTCGCCAAGACCTTCCAGCAGATCATCAATCTTCTTGACCTTGGTGCAATAATCATGGACCGAAAGATCCCCCATTGAGATAGTCCGGAGTTCACTTTCGAGTTGCAAGGCCGTGGCATCCTTGTTTTCACAGAAGAGAGCATCAATGTTGAGCCAAATTTTCCGGGCAGTAGCGTTGGTAGAATGAACGGAGGTGATGAGAGATTGGGAGATACTTCCGAAGAGCCACGGTTTAACCATGGCATCTAGTTTTTCCTATTCGGGATCCGTAGGAGGCTTGTTCGGGGCATCATAGGAATCGTCTATGTGATTAAGAACATCATAGGTGATGCAATGGGCGGTAAACAGGTCTCGCCAGGGATCATAGTTACGGGTTGTGAGATCAAGAATTAAAGGGACATACGTTTTGATGTTGGTGATAACGTATGCCTTATGGGTAGGAGAAGGGTTCTTGTCGTCGGACATGGTGGTGGAGGAGGGCAGACTTGGCCGGCGAAGAAGGTAGAAGATCGAGAGAGGGAAGGAGAAAAGACATGAGAGTTTTTAGGGAAGAAGAGAAAGAGTCTCTGATACCATGATATCTTATGGAATTCCCATTCAATTCCCTTAATCCAACCAAAAAATGATACACGACATATATACACGCGAATAAGGCCAATGGGCCAAACAAACTAGGCTACATAAATGGGCTACAAATACACAAATACAGAAATATATATTAACAATAGGCACCTTTACCCACGATTTCTTAGATACGATAAGGACCTTCCCACTTGGTGGAAAGCTTACCCGCATTGAGCTCTTGAGTGCTTTGGAACACTCGTCGGAGGACGTAGTCGCCTTCTTGAAAAACTTTAGCTTTGACATTCTTGTTGAAATGTCGCCCGACCGCTTGCCTCTACGACGCCATTCTGATCAATGCTGATTCTCTAAGTTCTTCAAGGGTGTCGAGGTCATAACTTAAATCAACCAGGTTATGGTCGACGGAAGTATGCCTCAAGGTTGGGAGCTAGACCTCGACCGGCAAAACGGCTTCACAACCATAGACCAAAGAGAAAGGGGTTTGTCCTGTGGACATGCGGGGCGTCGTACGATTCTCCCATAGGACCGAAGGGAGTTCTTCGACCCACTTTCCCTTTGCAGCTTTTAACCTCTTCTTGATCGAAGCAATGATGGTTTTATTGCTCAACTCAGCAAGTCCATTTTCCTGGGGATACCTGGGTGTCGAGGTCGTTAGTTTGATATTGCGGTCTTCATAGAACTGTAGAGTCCTGTTGCTTATGAACTGGGATCCATTATCGCAGACAATTTCAGATGGAATCCCAAACCTGCATATGATGTTAGTCTGGATAAAAGAGACGACTTCCTTGTCCCGAACTTGGGAAAAGACAGCTGCTTCTACCCATTTAGAGAAATAATCCGTAAGTACGAGGAGAAATACCTTTTGCCCAGGGGTAGGTGGTAGCTTACCAACAATATCCATTCCCCACCTCATGTAGGGCCATGGGATCAATGTCAAGTGTAGAGGTTCAGAGGGTTTATGGGACGTACCTGAATGTCGTTGACAGGGGTCACAGTTCTGGACATACCTGATGGCGTCTTGTCGCAGTGTTGACCAAAAATAGCCTTGTCGAGAGATACGATTGGCCAAACTGCGACCTCCTGAGTGGTTGCCACACTCTCCATCATGCATCTCTTAAAAGATCTTCTGAACTTGACTTTTGCTGATGACACATCTCAGGTTTAAGCCTGTCGATGATCGTCGATAGAGTCTATCTCTGATCATGACATAGCTGGATGCTTTGAATCTGATCCTCCGAGCTTCCATCTTGTCTTATGGGAGTTGGTCGTGCATAAGGAAATTTCGGATGTCGCACGACCAATCATCTTCTTGGTCTTCGATCTGGACGACATCGTTATTTTCGATGGACGATGTCGCCAGATGGATCATAGGAATACTGTTGAATATTGGTTCGACCAGAGCAGATCCAAGGTTTGCTAAAGCGTCGGCTTGAGTGTTCTGGTCCCTTGGAATCTGTTCAATAGAAAATGATTTGAACTTTTTAGATTTTTCTTTTGCTACCTTTAGGTACGCTGTCATTTTTGAATCTTTGGCCGCGAATTCTCCGTTCATCTGGTTCACGACCAGGAGTGAATCGCTTCTGACATGTAGCGCGGTTGCCCCCGAGTCGTGGGCCATATTCATTCCCACGATCAGGGCTTCGTACTCAGCTTTGTTGTTGGTGTCTTTAAAGTCGCATCGCACGGAATACACCATTTTGCCCCCCTGTGGCGACTTTAAGACAGGCCTAGTCCTGAACCCCTAACGTTGGACGATCCGTCGACATGTAAAATCCAGGGCACGTCGTCATGAGTCGCCACAGTAGACACTTCGAGCTCTGCTTCTTTTTCCATAGAGGAATACCTGGTTTCGGCGTCCAAGAGAGATTTACTTACATAGTAGATTGGGAGTTGTTGCTTTTCATCTTCTCGTATCAGGACAACACTTACTGCATTAGGACTAACAGCCAAATATAGCTGCAAGACCTCATGGCCGTGAGGCTTTGACAGCAAAGGAGGCGATGTCATGTACTCCTTTAGTTTTTGCAATGCTTGCTCATGATCGTCGGTCCAATCGAAGCCTTTATTCTTCATGAGGACGTTATAAAATAAATGACATCTATTTGAGGATCGAGAGATAAACATGTTCAAAGCTGCCACCCGACCAGTGAGCCTTTGGACTTCTTTGAATTTTCTTGGAGATTTAATCTCGATGATAGCTTTGATCTGGTCGGGATTGGCCTCGATTCCCCGACGAGTGACCATATAGCCTAGGAATTTCCCGGCACTGATACCAAAGGAGCACTTCGTCGGGTTGAGCTTCATGCTATATTTTCGAAGAATATCGAACGACTGCCTCAAATGTTCGACGTGGTCGACTGCTTGCTTTGACTTGACTAGCATGTCGTCGATATACACCTCCATCGTGTCGCCAAGGTGATCTTTGAACATCTTATTTACCAGACGCTGGTAGGTAGAACCTGCATTTTTTAAACCGAATGGCATAACTTTATAACAATAAATACCTCGATCGGTCATGAATGCAGTTTTCTCCTGGTCCTCGACGTGCATCAGGATTTAATTGTATCCAGAGTAAGATTCCATGAACGTCAATAGTTCATGCCCTGCTGTCGCGTCGACCATGGCATCGATATGTGGCAATGGGAAAGGATCTTTTGGACAAGCTTTGTTGAGATCTGTAAAATCAATACAGACCCTCCATTTGCCATTTTTCTTCGCCACGACCAAGACATTAGCAAGCCAGTCGAGGTACTTTACTTCTCGAATTTTCCCTGTCTTGAGGAGGTTGTCGACCTCGTCATTTATCACCTTATTCCTTTCAGGAGAAAATTTACGGCGCTTTTGTTTGATAGGCTTAAATGATGGGTCGACATTGAGCTAATGGGAAATGATGTTGGGGTCTATGCCGACCATGTCTTCGTGCGACCAGGCAAAACAGTTGGCGTGTTACTGCAAGAAAGATATCAATTTGTCTTTAAGGCAGGGATCGATGAACGAACCTATAAAGACCTTCTGGTCAGGCTTGCTCTGGTCCAGGACGACTTCCTCTAGGCGATAGTCGTCGGCTGTCCCAGGAGCATCCTGGACATGTAATTGCTAGATGGCCTGCTTCTGCGGCTTCAGGGTGGTCTTGTAGCAGTCACGGGCGACTTTTGGCTCACTTTTAATCTCCTAGACTCCCCACGGCGTAGGGAACTTCATGGTCTGATGATACGTCGAGGGAACAACTTTCATATCATGGATCCATGGTCGACCTAAGATGATGTTATAGGCCGACGCACAGTCGATGACGTTGAACTTGTTCTGCTTGTTGATACCTCTGGCATAGACAAGCAGGGTGATCTCTCCAAAGGTACTCGTCGCGTCTCCATTGAAACCGACCAAGGTTGTCGAGCGTCGGGTGATTTCCGATCGATTGATTCCCATGGCCTTGATGGTATCAAGGAAGATGACGTTTGCTGAACTGCCTCCGTCGACCAAGACTCGTCGGGTCAAACAGTTACCAATCGTGAGTTGAATAATCAACCCGTCATGATGTTTCCGATACGAATCGCCGAGGTCGTCCTGGTCGAATGAAATCTTCATGGCTTCTAACTCCAGATCTCCTTTGGGTCTTGATGAACGAGGGGTAGGTCGATCGTCAGGTGCTTGGTTGGCGTGACGCTTGGTTGCGGAATATGTCAGACCGCATAGGTCGGAACCACTAGTTATGCAGTTGACGACCTTTGCATGATCGGGATTCGGCGATCGAACGTCGTTAGTTGGAGTAACGACGTCGTCGATGATATCTTTGAGATTGCCCCTCGGGACGTGGTATGCTAGCTTTTTTTTTAGAGCTATGCAGTCGTCCGTCGAATGGCCGTGGTCGACATGGAAGTCGCACCACTTTGACTTATCCTTCTTACCGTCGTCTTTGTCGGACTCCTTTAGCCACCGGATGGTCGCCTGGACGGTCTTCAGGGCCTCAACCAGGTCCTTAGTAGTCCCTTTGAGTCCATAGGAGGATATCTTAGGGTACTGAGGAAATTTGGTGGCGGTCGCGGTCTTGAACTCCGCTTTCGTCTTGAATCGGACGTTCGAGATTTGTCGTGCAGGTTCTGACTTGGATACTGCCTTTGCCTTGAACTCTGGCTTCTTTACACTCAACGACCTCTTGTCGTCAGAATGCTTACGACGAAAGGCGGCATCGTCTTCAACCCTCATATAGGCAAGGGTTCTGTCCCGGACGTCTTCGAAATTCTCTGGGGGATACTTGGTCAGATCGGTGTATAGACCCGAACTGTCGTCTAGACCACGTTTGTAGGCTTCGATCACGGTCTTGAAGTCGCAATTACGGACACTGATCATTTCTGCATTGAATCTAATGAAATAACTCTGGATAGATTCACCGGCCTTCTGCACGACATAATATAGGTCGCCGGTCTGCTTCTCCATCTTGCGACTACTGGCGAATTGCTGGGAGAACTGGTTGACTAACTCAGCGAATGACCCGATGGATTTGGGCCTGAGGTTAATAAACCATTGAAGGGCAGGACCCGTGAGGGTCGCCCCGAAACTCTTGCACATGCAAACTTCCTGGTACATATGTGGGATCGAGACCGTCCACATTAAATGCTTATACTGCGCGATGTGCTCCGTTGGATCGGTTATTCCTGAATACTTGGGCGTGAAGGCGGGGATATTATATTTCTTCGGGACATCGACTGTCGCGATCATGTCAACGAAAGGTGGCGCCTGGTACCCCGAACGAGGCTCGACATCGACGGGCACGGCTTCCCCCGGTAGCTTAGCGAGCAAAGACAGGACACACTCATTTTGGTCTTCCAACATCTTCAACCGCTGGGCAACGGGGTCGTTAGGATCGGAATTCATACCTGTTGGAGGAATAACTTCTGAACTGGTGCCATTTCCGTACGACGAGCCATTGGCGTCCCCATTGAAAGGGACGTATTACGGCTGGGACCCATTGTGCATGGGTGGTGGTCTCAGATGCTGAGGCGAAACTGGCCCAAACTGGGGATTTGGGATGAACGATCCCTGCTGCTGATTCTGCATGAATGGACCTTGCTGCTGACCGAACGGTACTGGACCTGGATTCTGGACGAATGGTCTTAGACCGTTCTATATTCCAAACGATACATTCGAATTTTGATTCCTCAGCCGCGCAATTTCCTCAGTGGCCCTTCGACTTTGATCAGCAAGGACGTTGATTTGATTTCGCGCAGCTTCCAACTCCTGATACATCTGGGCAATGAGCTGCTCTTGATTTCCATGGGCTGCCATTTTCCTGAAACAGAAAGAAGATGAAACTCCAAGAAATCATTAGTAAGACGCACATTTTTTGAAGACTTTCTCTAGATGGGGCGACAAACTGTTAATGCCAAAAATCGTCCAAAATGACAACTTAAGGTTGATTGTGGAGCTTGTTTGGGCAAAATTTCACAGGTCTTGACCACGACCAGAAGAGGTAAGACACATGTTATGAGCTATATCTTGTATTAAGATAAGGTCCTGACAAAGACCAAAAAACCTCCGTCGTTCCCCTAATAGGTAAGTCGAGACTTCCGCCCGACACTCGACCTCGACGTCGTACGTTCCACCCGACCGTCGCATAGAACCATGCGACCTCGACTAACTAACGCGCTTTACAACTGTTACGTTTGTTTAATGATTAATGCAGGAGTCAACATCATTAATGGACAACGGTTATAACCGACGAAATCAGTTATGAGCATCTAATCCAGCAATGAAGACAGCGACTGTTACAAGAATCATTAAAGTCCTTAATGATCCAATTAAAACTCCCGAAGACTATAAATATCAAGGTTCAACATCAGTTTAAAGGGAATTGGACACAAATCAATCATCGAATAACACAGAGGCAGATCACAAGAAACAAATATCAACAGAAGAGACTCAGAACATCGAGTAACAAGCACAAGCATTCGAGCTCAGAAGAACATTCGCAGCAGAGAATTCACTCTCAAAGATCGCTCTCGACACACGACAATTCATTTTTACACACGACGCACATTGTTTAAACACTGAAAACACTTGTACTTTACATTTCGAAGTCTTTTCCTTCATTTGTATTGTAATCTTTGTACGATCGACACCAGTAACACCAAGGACATCGCCCCTGATTGGCGACCATAGTGAAGCGACGACATCCATTGTCGTCCGCAGGTTTTTTCCTCGTTGAGGTTTTTCCTGCGTCATCAAATTCCCTGTCTCATTTACATTTTTATCCTTATCGCACTCTTTTTTTGAAAGATTCCTTTCTTTAGTTGTTAAAGTCCACATCGACCTTAAGTTGTCCCTTTGGTGCGATTTTTGGCATTAACAGTTTGGCGCCATCTAGAGAAAATCTTCGACAAACGTGCGTCGTACTAACAATTTCTTGGAGTTTCCTTTGTTCTCTATTGCAGAAAAATGGCAAATAACGAAGGCCCAGAACAAGCCACTGTTTCTGCGCATGAGGGGCTCGAAAATACACAAGACGCTCCTGAAACAGTCAACGATTACCGCTTGGAAGAAGTCGTCTTAGACTCAAGCAAACCGGAACAAAAAGTTTCTATCGGGTCATCCCTCAATCTCTGCCTTAAGGAAAAGCTAATATCTTTTTTGCAGGAACATGCTGACTGTGTCGCCTGGTCGCATGAAGATATGGTCGGCATAGATCCTAGTGTCATCTCCCACAAGCTCAACGTCGACCCGTCATTCAAACCTGTTAAGCAGAAGCGAAGAAAATTTGCTCCTGAAAGAAATAAGGTGATAAATGACGAAGTCGACAACCTTCTTAAGACAGGAAAGATTCGAGAAGTAAAGTACCCCGATTGGCTTGCTAACGTCGTGGTCGTAGCAAAGAAGAATGGAAAGTGGAGGGTCTGTATCGACTTCACAGACCTCAACAAAGCTTGTCCAAAAGATCCTCTTCCGTTACCTCACATCGATGCCATGGTCGACGCGACAGCGAGGCATGAACTACTGACGTTCATGGACGCCTATTCCGGATACAATCAAATCCTAATGCACGTCGAGGACCAAGAAAAAACCGCATTTATGACGGACCGAGGTATTTACTGTTATAAGGTTATGCCATTCGGACTAAAAAATGCAGGTTCTACTTACCAGCGCTTGGTGAATAAGATGTTCAAAGACCGTCTTGGCGACATGATAGAAGTATACATCGACGATATGTTGGTCAAATCGAAGCAAGCTATCGACCACGTCGAGCATTTAAGGCAATCGTTCGACATCCTTCGAGAATACAACATGAAGCTTAACCCGACGAAATGCTCCTTCGGTGTCGGCGCTGGGAAATTCCTGGGCTACATGGTCACTCGTCGACGAATCGAAGCTAATCCTGACCAGATCAAAACAATTATTGAAATTAAGTCTCCTAGAAATTTCAAAGAGGTCCAGAAGCTCACTGGTCGAGTAGCAGCGTTGAACAGGTTTATCTCTCGATCTTCAGATAAATGCCATATGTTTTACAATGTCCTCAGGAAAAATACAGGCTTCGACTGGACCGACGGCCATGAACAGGCATTGCAAAAGCTTAAAGAGTATATGGCGTCGCCTCCCTTGTTGTCAAAACCTCACAATCATGAAGTACTACAACTATATCTGGTTGTCAGTCCTAATGCAGTAAGTGTCGTCCTAACATGAGAAGATGAAAAGCAGCAACTGCTGATCTACTATGTAAGTAAATCTCTTTTGGACGCAAAAACCAGGTATTCCTCTATGGAAAAACTGCTCTTATCGCTAGTCACAACCGCTAAAAAACTACGACACTATTTCGAATCGCATCCCATTACTGTCGTAACTAACTTCCCTCTTAAGCCTGTCTTAAGAAAACCTGAGTTGACAGGTCGCCTAGCAAAATGGAGTATATACCTCAGCAGTTACGACATCGACTTCAAGCCCAGGACTGCGATCAAGTCACAAGCCTTGGCAGATTTTGTCGCTGATTTCAGCCCAGAGCTGGAGAGAGAAGCAGAGCTCGAGGTATCGACTGTAGCGACTCACGACGACACACCCTGGATCCTACACGTCGATGGGTCATCCAACATTAGAGGCTCAGGACTAGGCGTCGTCTTAAAGTCGCCACATGGGGGGGTAAGATGGTATACTCGATCCGGTGCGATTTCAAAACCACCAACAACGAAGCTGAATATGAAGCCCTGATCGTGGGAATGAACATGGCCCATGACTCGGGGGCAACCGCGCTACACGTTAAAAGCGATTCTCTCCTGGTGGTAAACCAGATCAATGGAGAATTCGCAGCAAAAGACTCAAAAATGACAGCATACCTGAAAGTAGCGAAAGCAATGTCCGAGAAGTTTAAATCTTTTTCGATTGAACAGATCCCAAGGGACCAAAATACTCAAGCCGACGCTTTGGCAAACCTTAGATCTGCTTTGGTCGAACCAATATTCGACGCCATTCCCATGATCCATCTGGAGACATCGTCCATCGAAAATGTCGACGTCGTCCAGATAAAAGACCAAGAAGACAGTTGTTCGCGCGACATTCAAAATTTCCTTGTGCACGACCAACTCCTAGAAGACAAGTTGGAATCCCGGAAGATCAGATTCAAGGCATCTAAATATGTCATGATTGGGGATAAGCTCTATCGACGATCATCAACAGGTTTAAACTTAAGATGCGTCATTAGCAAGAGCCATATCCAGAGAATCCTTCAAGAAATGCACGACGGTGAGTGTGGAAATCATTCAGGTGGTCGCAGTTTGGCTAATCGCATCTCCCGACAAGGGTATTTTTGGCCAACATTGCGACAAGACGCCGTCAAATATATCCAGAACTGTGACCCTTGTCAGCGACACTCAGGTATGTCCCATAAACTCTCTGAACCCTTACACTCGTCACTTATCCCATGGCCCTTCATGAGGTAGGGAATGGATATCGTCGGCAAGATACCCCCGGCCCCGGGGCAAAAGGTATTCCTCCTTGTACTCACCGACTATTTTTCCAAATGGGTGGAGGCGGCTGCTTTTTCCCAAGTAAGGGACAAAAAAGTCATCTCTTTTATCCAGACTAACATCATATGCAGATTTGGAATTCCATCCGAAATCGTCTGTGAAAACGGATCCCAATTCCTAAGCGACAGAACCCAACAATTCTGCGAAGACAGGAATATCAAGCTGACAACGTCGACTCTAAGATATCCCCAGGCTAACGGACTTGTTGATTCAAGTAACAAGACCATTATTGCTTCGATAAAAAAAAGGCTAAAAGCCGCAAAAGGAAAGTGGGTTGAAGAACTCCCTTCAGTCCCGTGGGCAAATTGCACGATGCCCCGCACGTCCACAGGACAAACCCCTTTTTCTCTCGTCTACGGTTGTGTAGCAGTTCTACCAGTCGAGACTCAGCTCCCAACCTCGAGGCATACTTCCGTCGACCACAACACGGTTGATTTAAGTTATGACCTCGACGCCCTCGAAGAACTGAGAGAATCGGCCTTGATCAGAATGACATCACAGAAGCAGGCGGTCGAGCGACATTTCAATAAGCATGTCAAAATTAAAGTTTTTCAAGAAGGCGATTACGTCCTCCGTCGAGCGTTCCAGAACACTCGAGAGTTCAATGCATGTAAGCTTTCTACTAAATGGGAAGGTCCTTACCGCATCTCCGAAGTCGTTGGTAAGGGAGCTTATCGACTCCAAACCCTCGATGGTCAAGAAAATCCCACGTAGCTGGAATGCGACGCACCTAAAAAGTACTTCTTTTGAAACCACTTTTTTCTCATACAAATTTTCTGGCAATAAATGATTTAAGGATCGAAGGGTCGACCTACCTCTGACATTATCTTCTCACAGGATCACACGACTTAGTCGTACGGCCATAAGATCTAACGACCTTATAATCTAAGTTCCTGGACTTAGAAAAATTTTGTACGCTCTAACACATCGATGACATATATTTGAGTTTATCAATGGAATTCAAAATTTAAGTTTCAATCTTTATATTGCAATGAATGCCTAAGTCGCACGATTCTCCGCTCATCCTATACTTGACAAATTATACGGTTGACGTCACATCTGTCTACGACGTATGTGAAATCGATATAAAAATTCGACAAAAGGATGAAATTCATTTACGAAACGAACGATTACATAGGAGCGACCGACGGTCGAGTATACGAAAGCAAAAACAAAATTAAAAAGGCTCGACCACCAACGATCGAGACTTGAAAACATAGTATCTCCTAAATCTAGAGAAGAGTGTCGATCGTATGCCCTGTCTCGACCTTCGAGTCCTCGTCAACCCCGAAAAATCGCTAAGAAGCTAATGCAAGGATCAAACGAGTATGTTAGAGTTTCTTTGACACCATATGCCGCGACATTTTGAGAATGCGGCTCTTAAGATTAATGTTAAGGTTGGAGGAAGGAATATGATCTTCTCGACGGTTGACTTCCAGTCCAACATCCTCTCTATCTTCGCGTATCTAACAAAAGAAGATTGAAACATCTGCCAAATACCAAAGAAGTCTATTAAAACAAACATTCAGCAAAAACATTGGGAACACGAGTTTTGAAAGAAAAACTCACAAGGAACGCTAGTCCAGCTAAACGCGATCCCATCTCTTCGATGGAGATCCCTTGAAAACGCTCCTTGAAAGATAAGAGCTGATATTTCCCCAGATACGGAAATGGCTTCGTCTCGACAAGGACATTGTCAATAAGGGGGATCATTGACAACGTAAAGTTGATCGACATGACTTCCTCCTCATCCTCTCCCGTCTGTACACCCTTGCCCCTGGCGGCTGATGAAAGGATCGACGAGGATATAAAGAACATCGTCGCCAGATGTGCAGAATCTACGAACGTCGCGTCTAGCGCAATCCAAGCCTTTACTGGCTCGGACACAATTATTCTCGGGGCGTCTCTGATCTTTTAAAGACTTGAAAAATCAAGAAACTATGCTTTATATAAATACATAAAAGCTTCGAAAATTTTATTGAGCAAAGAGAAATAGAGGATCGAAGAAGAAATTCGCAATGAAAAGCTCTTCAAGAAGAATGATACATTATGATCCCTACTTATACAAGCGATCATGACAAATCAAGTCCCTTGATGACCGCCACGCGTCCCCGACCTTTGGTATAACTACACAGATTAACGACACCTGTCATCGACAGCTGGTAAGCACCATCGCGCGTCAGCATAATGTCACGATCTCATTCCCTTTTCAACTTCTCGTTCAGTTAGAAGCGGACCAGTCTAGTTCCAGAAGCGACTAAGGTAATTTTCGACACTTGCCATAATCTTACGCGTCTGATTGACAAAATTTAAAATCCGAATTTGCCATCCTACTTTCAAATTTTGGGGGCAAACTGTTTGGGCAAAATTTCGCAGGTCTCGACCACGACCAGAAGAGGTAAGACACATGTTATGAGCTATATCTTGTATTAAGATAAGGTCCTGACAAAGACCCAAAAACCTTCGTCGTTCCCCTAAAAGGTAAGTCGAGACTTCCTCCCAACACTCGACCTCGACGTCGTACGTTCCACCCGACCGTCGCATAGAACCATGCGACCTCGACCAACTAACGCGCTTTACAACTGTTACGTTTGTTTAATGATTAATGCAGGAGTCAACATCAGTAATGGACAACGGCTATAACCGACGAAATCAGTTATGAGCATCTAATCCAGCAATGAAGACAACGACCGTTATAACAATCATTAAAGTCCTTAATGATCCAATTAAAACTCCCGAAGACTATAAATATCAAGCTTCAACATCAATTTAAAGGGAATTGGACACAAATCAATCATCGAATAACACAGAGGCAGATCACAAGAAACAAATATCAACAGAAGAGACTCAGAACTTCGAGTAACAAGCACAAGCATTCGAGCTCAGAAGAACATTCGCAGCAGAGAATTCACTCTCAAAGATCGCTCTCGACGCACGACAACCACACACGACAATTCATTTTTACACACGACGCGCATTGTTTAAACACTGAAAACACTTGTACTTTACATTTCGAAGTCTTTTCCTTCATTTATATTGTAATCTCTGTACGATCGACACCAGTAACACCAAGGACATCGCCCCTGATTGGCGACCATAGTGAAGCGACGACATCCATTGTCGTCCGCAGGTTTTTTCCTCGTTGAGGTTTTTTCTGCGTCATCAAATTCCCTGTCTCATTTATATTGTTATCCTTGTCGCACGCTTTTGTCGAAAGATTCCTTTCTTTAGTTGTTAAAGTCCACATCGACCTTAAGTTGTCCCTTTGGTGCGATTTTTGGCATTAACAGAGCTTAACAACTAAATATAGGAATCGTTCGACAAAGCAATGCGACTATGACAAAAATGTAAATGAGACGAAGGGAATTTGGTGATGCGGGAAAAACCTCAACGAGGAAACAACCCGCGGACGACAGTGATGATGTCGTCGCTGCACTATGGTCACCAAACAGGGGCAATGTCCTTATGTTTCAGGTGTCGAGAGTACAATGGTTACAATAAAAAATGAAAGAAAGACTTTAAATGTAAAGTAAACAAGTGTATCGAATGTAAAAACAAATGCGTCGTGTGTAAGGATTATGCGTCGTGCATCGAAATCGTGCGTCGAGAGCGATCTTTAGAGAGAGAGTTCTTTACTTCAAGTACTTTTTGCTGTGTGTTTGTTCTTGAAATCAGATGTCCACAAATGAGGCTAGCGTCTTTGTATTTATAGTCTTCGCAGCTTTGAATGACCTTCATGAATGTAAGAGTAACAGTCGTAACGGTCGTTGTGGTTAATGATCGTAATTAACCTTGTCGATTATGTCTGTTGGCCATTAATGTTGTTGACCCTGCATTAAACATAGAAATCATAACAATTATCACACGTTAGTAGGTCGAGGTCGTGAGGTGTCTTACGACGGTCGAGTGTCGTGAGTAACTTTCTGGTCGTGGTCGAGACTGGTGAAATTTTACCCAAACACATACCGAATGAAAACGAAAACCCAACTTTTCTTCTGCTTTTTCTTTGAACCGACCCTTCTAACCTTAATTTGAGATCTTTTCTCACATCAAGCCGACTCCAACTTTAAATACACACTCTACTTCCAACAATTGACAAAATCCACCTCCAAGTTCAAGTTCCACAATTTACTTGAACTTTGAGTCAATTACAAATTCAACCCTATCATTAATTCATTTACAATAATATTTCCATTATTTTAAACATTCTTCCCAAAAATAATAGTATATTAATTATGGGAATTTTGGAGTGTTACAAATCTCCCCAACTTGAAAATGGTTTCGTCCTCGAAATCAAAATTAGGTAAATAGATGAGGATATTTTTTCCTCACATCCTCTTCAGCTTCCCACATCACGTTAACACCTCTGTGATGTTTCCACGGAGATACCTTTAACATTACCCGCTCCCCAACTTGGAAACAACATGATATTCTATTGATCTCTTTTAGTTATTAATCAAAGCTCTACTTGTCCAGCCTCTATTCCTTGATCGGAATCCAAAATCGAAATTCCCCAGTAACTTATTTCTAAGACGCCGTTGCCAGGAGATAAACTAGTCCAGAACCGGGTTGGGTCACAACCACCATTGAAAACTAGCCTTTTGATTTAAATCAATAGTGGATCCGATTGTCCACCTTATCTTCTACTTGGTACCAGTTCATCTTCAAGAACACATCACCGCGCTAAAATTTTCATCTGAAGAGCTCGCTAAACAAAATAATTAGATAATTGCTAAATTATCCCACTTTTACTCAGGAATTTTCAAGGGTTGCAAACCTTCCTTTGCTATATCAATTATTAAAGCATCCTCCAAAATAGTAACTGGTATAGCTAACTTTAATCAAAGATTATAGTACAAAAAGACAAGCTAGCATACTATTACATAATACACCCACATGTATAAAATTAACAAGAAATATATCAGAAAATACATCCGCCAATCCCTTAGTTCCTTCCGCCATCATGTAAAATGCCCAGTCCATTGGTCTTGGGATATTGGGTTTCTTCTCTTGATTTCCACTCTTCTTTAACTTGGGCAATCCCTTCGGAAATGACCGGGCTGTTTGCACTCAAAACATGTTGGTCCTTGTATGGGACAATTCCCCATGGTGTGACCACTCTTACCACACTTGAAACATTCTAGCCAAGTCACCCGACACGGACCATAGTGTTTACTTTTACATTTCTGGCACCAATTCAGCTCCTAACGAGGCTCAAAATAAGTGTTCTCAATAAAGGGCTTCGACCCATGCGAAGATTCGGATCGACCTTCCCCTTTTCTTTTCTCTCCTACTTGGGCTTTCTCAGCTTTATCTTTTGCATAAACCTATTCTATGATCTTTGCTTCCTCAATCGTCTCTCTAAGAGTTAAGGCTCTGGAATTCCGAACTCTAGACATCATATCAGCCGATAATCCTTTCAGATAAGCCTTGATCTTTTCTTTTTCAGTTGGGGCCACATGCCCTACTAAATTTAGTTTCTCCAGAAGTATTTGAGTATATTCTCTCACTGATAATTTCCCTTTCTTAAGTGTTCAAAATTCTTCTTCAATCCGATCCATTTCGTTCTCGTTACAATACTGATAACTTTGTTATCTGACGGGTTTTTACCCTCCAAATCATACGTTTGTGGCTTGTCTGGAAGTAAGAATTGGCATTTCGGACTAATATTTTGTGCAAGTGTTGTGCAGACATACATGGTGTCAATTGGAAGGAAAAAACAGCCTATTTATACTCCATTTGAGCATCCCGGTAGAAAAGAGTGTCGAACCAAGTGAACGAGCAAAGAAAACGAAAAAGTTGGGTTGTGCTATTGTGCCATGCTATTGTGACATATGTCACAATCGCGAGGGCACTATCGCACAAAGTGTACCGCGGCCATTTGGAGGCCTGGCGATTGTGCCCTGGCGATTGTGACTCTGTCACTATCGCTGGCACTTTAGCCGTCGGGGTGCTGGCACTATAAAAAGCTGCAGAATCTTAATTGTTAGGGTTATCTTGGGATTGCTGGAGGCTACACTTCTAGGGGAGCTGTTAGAACCGTTTTTGAGAGACAAAGAAGATCTTGCACTGATTTTGAAGGTGGAGACTCAATTTGGAGCTACAAATTGGTAGTGTGTATCAAATCTTGAGGGAGTTTCTTCATTTCCATAGTATTTGTTGAGAAACAATGTTCTTGGGTGTTGTCATCTTCTTCTCTTTGATGTTATTTGCTACTAGTAACATGAGCTAAACATTTTGAGGTTGGGGGAAAGATGGATTTTGGATTTTTACCATTAAATACATGATTATTGCATTTATTTATTCATTACACTTGATGGTTGATGTTTGTATTGCTTGTTCTTATTGTTTGTGAGATTGGCCTTCTTACTCATCTTTTGGTTGTATTTCCTTTTGAGAAATTGGTTTTGTAACTTGATAAAAGCTAGATAAACCTAGGGTGAGATATTGGATAGAGATATACCAAGTAAACCTTAGTTTTGTGCATGTGATTCTTATGCTTAATGAGTTGATTGTTTATGTTTATTGGTTGAGAGACTTTAATATACATTACATGATGCATTCTTGTGTATTTTGGGAATTGCTAAATTCAACCTTGTGTATTGATTTATGAATGTGTGTTATCTATTTGTTGGTGAAGTCTAAATGAAATCTAACCCCTAGCCTTTTCTCATCATCTTGGTAATTTCTTTGTGTTGTATGAAACATTGTTAACTTGCTCTTCTTTGCTTACCTTCAATTCTTGAGATAGTTAGTTAATTAATCAAAACTCAAACCAAATTTTATCAACCGTCCATTCTAGATGTGTGGCTAGCCTTTGTGATACTTAAACTCGTAGTTCCTTCGATCGATACTCGTACTTAGTACGTATTACTTGATTGACACCGTACACTTGCGGTAGATTTGGAGGGTTGCATAAACCGTCTATCAAGTTTTTGGCGTCGTTGCCGGGGAACTATTTGTAGTGTTGATATCACTGCCGGTTATAGCACTGCTAGATTGGACACCATTCTTTTATTTAATTATTCTTTGTCTCTCACTATTCTATTGGTTTGTTTTCAGGTACTCGCTCTAGTGTATGGCAAGAAGACGTAACCGCGGAAGAGCGCAAGTGCCCTTAGATCCCGAAATCGAATGTACACTTCGACAAAGGAGAAGAGCACGTGAGCAAAACATGGCGGATAATCGACCGCTAAGGGATTTTGAAATCCCCATTTATGATGGGAACCGACAAGGCATCCGCCCACCAAATACGGCGGAAAATTTCAAAATCAAGCCGGCCATCATAAATATGGTTCAACAAGAACAATTTTGCGGGTTATCCTCCGAAGACCCGGTAGCTCACCTCGATAGGTTCACCGAAATTCTTGGCACATTTAAGCTGAACGGGTTAACAAATGAAGCCGTTCGTCTTAAATTGTTTCCATTCACCTTGAGGGATCGAGCCAAGTTGTGGCAAAAGAGTATTCCTGCCGGACAAATCACCACTTGGGATGAATTGGTGAAGGCATTTTTGACAAAATTCTTTCCTCCCGGCCGTACCGCACGGTTGAGAGCGGAGATCACACAGTTCCAACAGATGTACCAAGAATCGCTATATGATGCTTGGAAAGGTATCGAGAGTTTCTCCGAAAGTGGCCTCACTATGGTCTCGAATCATGGCGTGTCGTCGAAATGTTCTACAATGCACTCACCCCGCATTACAAGGGTATTGTCGATTCTGCGACGGGAGGTGCACTTATGGCCAGACCTCACGACGATGCATACGCCTTAATCTGTGAAATGGACGATAACAACTATCAATGGCACTCCGAGAGAAGTAACCACTCCCGAAGGCCAATTGGGTCAACTTCACAAGATACATCTGAAATCGCGACCTTGAAGGCTCAAGTTACCGGATTAACAAACCAATTGCGGGGTATGTCGGTGAGAGCGGTTGGCACCCCAAGTTGTCAAATTTATGGTGAACTTCACCAAACCGAAGAATGCCGATTTGTTGCATCTTTGGACGACAACAATGTTGAACAAGTTAATTACATGCAAAATTGCCCAAACCGACAAACCAACGACCCTTTCTCCAACACATACAATCCGGGTTGGAGGAATCATCCCAACTTTTCTTGGTCCAACCAATCGAACCAAACGGACCAACAAGGGGGTGACGCGGGTCGGCAACAACAACAAGGTCAATCACAACAACAATTTGCCCCATCCCGAAATTTTAGACCTCTCGGTTTCCAGAATCAAGGAAATCAAAGCATGGGAAATAATGGGGAGGGGTCGTCAAATGAAAAGAAATCGGGTTTGGAGGAAATAATGATGAAATGCTTATCAAAGATGGACACGGTTATGCAAGGTCATGAGCAAAATACCGCCGCCATCAAAGCGGTTGCCCAAGGCGGTGAGCAAAATACTGTGGCTATCCGAAGTCTTGAATGAAAATTTAGTCAATTGGCTCACGCACAATCATCAAAGAACCAAGGCGACTTTCCTAGCCATCCCGAGAAAAATCCTCGAGAAAAATGCAAAGCCATTACGCTAAGAAGTGGAAAGCCATTGATCAAGGACCCGACAAGAGATGACATGGGTCCCGAGGAAGAAGAAGTGCCACCTACGCAAGAGCCCGATCTCATGGAAATAGAGGTTGAAGATGTTGTGGAAACATCCAAGAAGACACAAGAGGCACCGTCATCATCCAAACCAGTCGTGAAAGCTTACAAGCCACCGATACCATTCCCAAACCGTCTTAAGGTGTTGGTCCCGAAGGGCTATACAAGTTTGTAGAAGGGGGGGTTGAATACAAATACCCAGATTTTACTTTTCTAAATTGTTTATTGACAAATCATTAACAATTTACAGCTTGTTGCGGAACAAGATTAAGGATAAACCTAAATCTAAACAAGTTGGAACACTAAGTTTCTTGCACTAAGAAAGAGAAGGAAATTACTAATAATAACCTATCTCAAGATAAGAAGGATGAACTTGTCCAGAGTTAGCAAGTTACTTCAAAATGAAGTGAGTTCTTCTTCTTATATACTGCATGCATTTAATGCATGGCAGTTTACACTTTACACGTGGCAGCAGCTCATTGGTTGTATGTCATTGACCTTTGTTGACAACCTTAGTAGACGCATGTTTGAACAGTGTAGTATCAAAGTGGTTGTACGATTTCAGACAAAAAGGAGGTTCTTTTCTGACATATGATACGGAGTCGTGCAAGGGTGGTTAAGACAAAAGTACTTTGTACGGAGGACTTCATGATCAGCTTTTCGTTGATTCAGCGGTTTATCATTCTATATCAGCGAATGATAAAGTTCAGCGATAGCTGAAGTCTTGTACTTGATACTTCACGTTGAGTGGACAAATCTGAGTCTTCGTTGATCCGCATCAGTTCATTAGGAGACTTGTCGCTGGTTCTTGAGCTTGATCTTCGACTTCAGCGTAGAACCTATGTTGACGTGAAACTTGTCTTCAGAGATCATAAGTAAACAACTAACTTATCAGCGATCCCCATAAGGACTGAACAGACTCAGAGTATTATGGTGAACAGTGTTCGCTGAATGTTTAATCTAAAGAGCGAGAATTCCTATCAGCGGTACTGTAAGATCTTAGTACTTATCAGCGATAGTGAAACTCTGATACATATAAGAGAGGGTCATTATCAAATCACTGAGGGTTTGGATCAACAATCTCCCCCTATTTGATTATGACATAGCAACAGAGAAAATTGCTATTTAATGAAAACATAAGGATAAAAAGAACTCATAAAATATTTGTCCCTTTTACTATTTTCTGGGATCTTTTCTGTACTGATGGAGTAAAGTACTTTCGTTGAAATCTTTCTTTAAACTTCGAATCAGATTACAAAAGGAAGTGGAAAGATTACAAGTACAAGCGAAATAAATTACAAGTACAAAAGAATAACTGATACAATAGAAGAATGAGGCGATCCTATCAGTTTATAAAGGTTCTTCCTTAATGAGAAGTTCATCAAGGGTCTTTGATGTGGGGATCATCCAGTCAGGGACCTTTACACCTTGATTCTTTTTGTTCAGCGCTTCTTCAAAAATAAAAGGTTTGAGATGTCGTGCCTGAATGTCGTTTTTGAAATCACACCAGTAGATGAGATCTTTCAGCTGTTTGATGGGAGTGATGGGAAGTTCAGAGATACGTTGAAAATGCTTTCGTCCATCCCAGTCAATAAAGAATATCCCATAGGGTTCGCTTATGACTTTCCCAGGGATGAAAGTCTCACCAAGAGGAAGAGATGTGTCAAGTGCAGAAAGGTCAGGTTCTGGACCAAGGACTTCCTCAAGGGAAAAACCAATACCTGTTTCGTTTCGTTTCTGAGGACCTGAGTCTGAAGATTTAGACTTTTTCTTTGCAGAGGCCCTTCTTTTCTGACTTTCGAGAGGAGGAGGAGGAGGAATATCCACACATGAAGAGACTAAGTCGATCTGTTTGTTTATCATCTTTTCAACATGATCCTTGTACTTAGACTGAGACTTCTGGATGGCTAATCTGATCTCCAACCATTCAGAGAGACCATACTTCGTGATGGCTTCAGCATAGAATTTTTCGTACTGTCCATTCTCTCTGAATATCTCGATTTCAGCGATTGAAACTTTGAGGGTTGATCTTCCAGCGATGAGTACCTTGATGATTCTGGAAGGTCGATATCTGAAGTGCACCTTTTCTTTGCACCAGATTAAGGTAGATTGAGACACAGTTCTCTTTTCTTCAACGATCTTCTTTCAGCTGACGTTGAACTTCGATTGGAGTTCTTTTCAGCTTGGGGTCTTTCACCGATTGTTGAGTAAGCTGGATGTCGAGTTCTCTGTCTTTTTCTTCAACTTCCCTTCTTTCAGCGATTAGACGTTCAGCTCTGAGGTGATCCTTGTATTCCTTTTGAGAAAGTTTGAACTTTGGAGGAATAGAAGGAAGTTGATCACGCTTCAGAATGATTCGCTGAGCCTCGAACTTCTTTATTATCTCTTCTCTTCTTTTTTGATCCTCTTCACTTGGTTTTTCAGGAACCAAGGAAGGTCTGTTTGTATGAGAGAGCATCTGTTCTTCAGGTTCATCAGTCTCAGAGATCAAATCCAAGACTGGGATTATTTCTTCAGCGTTGGGAGCTGGGATTATTGTTGGTGAAGTCGCAGCTGTAGGAACTTCAGTGATATCCTCAAACAGGGGAGAGGACTAGCTGAAACACAACGATCGTATGAGTAAGAACTTGGGTAGAACAGAGATAGAGAAAGAGTGTGGTTGTGTATAGAGGTTTTATGGAGTGGAGAGCTGAATATGTATACATATATAGAGGAGGGATGATTGTAAGGAAGATTTAGTGTACCTGACAAACTGGCTTTGGAAGCGAGATCGTCAGATTGTCATTGTCTTCAGCGACACCTTTTCCTTTGCCCTTGTCAGCTTCAGACGCTGAAGGCTTTGATTTGGTCCGCTGCCCTGAAGGTTCGTTTATCACGATCCCTTTAAGAACTGTAGTCCTCTGAGCAGGCTTGACGATAAAGGAGTCATCATCATCATCATCATCGTCATCATCATCATTCTTTGGAGAAGAGGATGGTTCATCATCAGATAAGTCGATGGCTTCTTCATCTTCAGCTTCAGATTCAGATTCTCCAGCTTCTTCTTCGAGTTGCTCCCCCTCAGATACAGAGGTAAGCTTCTCGGTTCCCTCAGGGTTTTCATCTCCCTGAGGTCCAGCGGTTGTTTCTTCATTTGTCTTCTCACCCTCTTCAGTAAGGGTGAGGTCTTCAGTCTTCTCCCCCTTGATAGATTCATCATGGGGAAGGTCTTCAGATATCTTCTCCCCCCTTCCTCATGAGTGGGGGAGGAATGCGATGACTCAACAGTAGGTATTGGTTCCCTGTCTACTTGGCCAGGGACCCCCATATAATCTTCAATCGCTGCTACTCTGTCTTCTAGGCCAGTAATAGCAGGACTGATCTTTTGTAGATTATCTCGATCGGCCTGAGTTAATTGAGAAGTTGAGGTGGTCAGGTGATCGAGCACTTTCTGAACAATCTCTTTGACCGCAGAGACTTCAGACTTCACTGGGTTTACCGAGGTGTTAACTTCAGTCTTTACAGCAGACATCTCTCCTTCTAGTTTTCCAACCGATGTCTTCAGCGTTGTGACTTCGCTGGACATGGATTGAACTGTTGTTTTGATGGCAAGGTAGTCTATGTAGATGTCAATGAGAACTTTGGCAAAGTTGCTGAGAGTATGATCAACCTTCTATAAGTCAGCTTTGGAGGCATTCTTCTCAACCACTGTTGTCAGCTTTGTGAGATTCTCTCCAGCGTTTGTTACAGCTGAAGAGTTGTCGGAGAGAGTAGTGATGAGACCTGTCAGCTTCGTCTCTAGGGTCTTCAGAGAGGCGTTGATGTATCCCAAATTAGGACCTGTAACATATAAGTACTTGTGAATAGAGGAAAGCTCAGAAGTTTGGGGTTCAGTTACAGTGTATATGGGTTGGTGTATACCTGCAGGAGGGTCGACGAAGTCATCAAAACTTCTGTGACCTGAAAAATGTTCCATGTCGTCAGCGAGAGTGCGTATACGCATGGACGTTCCTACGGGTCCTGTATCAGCTTTAGCTTCTGGAGGAATGATAGGTGCTCCAGTGACATCTGTATTAGAGTCCAATTTAGTAGAGGGAGGAACGAAGGTTGAGAATGTTGGTTGGGTGCGGGGTTCAGCGTTGGATCCGCTGAGAATCGCTTCTTCAGTCTGTAGAGAGACTGAAGGAGGTTGGGTAGATTCCAAGTTTATAACCTCAGCGTTTAGAGACGCTGAATCTGGGATAGAATGGGTGGCTTGTTCAGCTGTGGCAGAGCGTATCACTGAACGTTCCTTCAGCTCTTCGAGATGAGCTGAGGAGTCTTCAGCAAGAGATTGTTGGGGTTGCTCCTTGGTTTTCTTAGTTCTTTTGGAGCTAAGTTGGGTAGAGGAGTGTTTCCTTTTATGAGAAGGAATGGAGGTTGCAGCTTGGGTATCAGCGATGGGTTTGTCCGCTGAAGGAGCTGCAAAAGTCGAAGAAGTAGGGTTGAGAAGAGTTAAGAGTGTAGAAAGACGTACCTCGTTTTCCACTGGTTTGAAGTCGAGTACCTTAGGGCCAACCTGAGAGAGTTTCAGGTCACCCTCTTTTGGGTAGTTATCCTTCAGGCCTGTTTGGAAGACGGCGCTGATGAATCTTGGATAAGGAACCCATGGAGATCGGTCAGCGGCAGAGTCTACTCTGAGAACTAGATCATCGTAGATTATCGATGCCCAGTCTATATGTAGACCTTTCAGCAAAGCATATCCCATTGCTTGCTGAGGTTGAGCGGCTTGATCAGAGGAGCCGGTCTTTGCAGTCATGCAGCTTATTAAGTGAGCGAAGATGAAGTTCATCTCGCTGGGCATTTTTGACTTCTTGATGAGGGTCAGCTTCTTCTTAGGCTTCTTGTCCCTCCCAGTTTCCCATACGTAGCCCATTGCATCGAAGAATGCAGTGATGGCTTCCCTATCTGGGTGTTTCTTGTGGTCAGGGAGGGGAACAAAAGGTTTTTCTTTAGAGGCGAAGGGAAGGCTCAGGGCTTTGTGGATAATGGCAGGGGTGATTTTTATAGTGACATAATCAGTATCACAGAGGATACAGTCAATTGTCTTTGAGGAGTCTTTGGTTGATGGTAGCTGAGAGTGTCTGGCAGAATACCAGAACTGAGATAGCAGTAGCTGATGTGCAGGAGGTGTTATGGTCAGGGCTGTGGAGAGGCAACAATTTTTCAGGAAATTCACAGCATCATTCAGATGTGTGACTTGCTTTCGAGGAGGAAACTCGATAAGCGCATAGAGGTTGTTGGTTTTTGTCCAATCCAGTTCTTCAAGATAGAACTTGACCTGAGAAGCCTTGATGATTTCCAATTCCTCAGCAGCAGAAGTGTTTTCAGCGATGGTGTTCTTAGCAATGGAAATGTCAGTAGATGCCATTTCTGTATTATCAGTTCAACCAAAGATTAACAAATAAGAATAATCTTAATGTGGAAAGATTTTCCAATAAGATGGTTCGAATTTTGTCCATTTCATTCAGACAAAAATGTCTTAATGAAGATTAGGGTTTTTCTTGGTTTTGAAAAACGAAATGCAAACCCAATAAAAATCTTGTTTTCCAGTTTCCTTTGAGAATTGGGATTCTGAAAAAAACGTATGAAGAACAAGTTTAAGATTTTGCGTTTAAACTTGAAGAACAACCATGAAAGGTTGTGTTCATAAAACCATGAAAGAAATGATTTCATTTGAAAAAGTTCTTTTGTTTGATCTTGTAAAAACAAAGAGAAGATCATTAACAAGTTTAAGAAATAGGTAAATAATAGAATTATTAACCTGGTTCGTTGAAGAAGAAGAAGTTCTTGAAAACTTGAGAGCACAAATGCAACAATACTTTTTTTTTTTTGCTTGGAGGAGAAGTTTTTCGCGTAAAGGAAAAATATAAACCCAAAAAGTGTTTATATAGTGAGATTAGAGAGAGAGAAAAACTCGAGCGGGAAAGTTTTTCATCATGACACGGACACGTGTTTGCATTTGATTGGATGGTAAACGAAACGTGCAAACGTGTGTCAGAAAAAGAACGTGCCGGGGCTTATCCGTTACAATGACGTCACAACTGTCCTTTTATTTTCTAGGATGGCTCTGAGGTTTTGAAAACTCAGGGACACTTTTGAAAATATGAAGCACTGAATAGAGATCAGTGTTGGTTTTAGAAATTTCAAAGTATCGCTGATTAAGGAAGAGATATTCAGCGATGCAATTTGTTTTGAAATCTTGCATTCACATGCGATTGTCAGCGAGAGAAAAACATACCTTGATATCAGTGAATCAAGTTTTATTCAGAGAGAAAATGATTGAATGGGTTATACAAGTTGATTTTATCCTTGCGCTGATCAAATGTGAACCGCTGAAGATTTTACTCTTCAAAGTTCAACATTCCAAGCTCGCTGATGAGAAAGTTGAATCTTGTCTCATCAAGAGGTTTGGTGAACATATCAGCTAACTGATAATCAGTTGGGATAAAGTGAAGTTCTATATCACCATTCATCACATGATCTCTGATAAAATGATACCTGATTTCGATGTGTTTTGTCTTTGAGTGTAGCACTGGATTGTTGGCTATAGCGATGGCACTTGTGCTGTCGCAATAGATTGGAATATTTGAGAGTTGTAGGTCATAGTCCAGTAGTTGATTTCTCATCCACAAGACCTGAGAACAACAGCTTCCAGCGGCTACATACTCAGCTTCAGCTGTGGAGGTGGACACTGAGTTTGGTTTTTACTTGTCCAACTCACCAGCTTTCCACCCAGGAGCTGACAGCCTCCTGTGGTGCTTTTCCTATCCAATTTGCAACCTGCAAAATCACTATCTGAATAGGCGATTAGATCGAACCCTGAGTCTTTGGGATACCAAAGACCTAGATTCGCAGTACCCTTAAGGTATCGAAAAATTCGCTTTACAGTGGTCATATGAGATATCTTAGGTTCAGCTTGATATCGTGCACACAAATAGGTTGCGTACATAATATCGGGTCGGCTAGCTGTAAGATACAAAAGAGAGCCGATCATACCACAGTACAGCGTGACATTAACAGGAGTACCATTAGTATCCTTATCTAGTGCCAGCGGTGGTGCCATAGGGGTTTTCATAGCCGAACTCTGAGTTAAATCGAATTTCTTCAGCATATCTTTAACATACTTTCCCTGATTAATGAAAGTTCCTTTTTCATTTTGCTTTATCTGAAGACCAAGGAAATATGTCAGTTCACCCATCATGCTCATTTTATACTCATCTTTCATTCTATCAGCGAAACGAGTACAAAGATCAGGGTTAGTAGAACCAAATATAATGTCATCAACATATATCTGAACAAGATTGATATGACCTTTTACTTTCCTGAAGAATAGAGTCTTATCAATTTTACCACGCTCAAATTGTTCAATATGGAGATAAGTAGAGAGTGTGTCATACCATGCACGTGGAGCTTGCTTTAAGCCATAAAGTGCCTTATCCAGTTTATAAACATAGACTTCTTCATTCAGCTTTCCATTTAGAAACGCTGACTTAACATCCATCTGATATACTTTGAAGTCTTTGTGTACAGCGTATGCTAAGAATAGACGAATAGATTCTAGTCTTGCTACTGGAGCAAATGTTTCGTTGTAATCTATGCCTTCCTCTTGTCTGTATCCCTGAGCAACAAGACGAGCCTTGTTGCGGGTTACAGTTTCATGTTCGTCCAACTTGTTTCGATAGACCCATTTAGTGCCTATCACTGTCTTGTCAGTTGGTCTTCGAACAAGTTTCCAAACTTTGTTTCTTTCGAATTCAGTCAGCTCTTCTTGCATGGCGCTGACCTAGTTTGGATCTTTGAGGGCATCATCTACTTTCTTTGGTTCAGTCAGAGAAATAAAGTTAACAAATAAACATATATTACCTGCACTTCGTCGAGTCTGAACACCAGCGTTTGGATCACCAAGAATTTGATCAATTGGGTGATTTACAGTCCATCGCTGAGCCGGAGCGTGAGACGCTGACTCAACCTGAACTGGAGGAGCTGAAGATGAGGCTTCAACAACTTCTGGAAAATCAGTTAAGAGAGGATTGGGTGCAGATGTCATTTCATTCACTGATTGCTGAGAAGTAGATGGAATGTCTGAGACATTTGGTTCAGAGGCAGGTATAGTGTTTAAAGGAACAGTTGAGACCCTTGATGTTTCAGCTTCACTATTCTGCATGTTTGGAATGATAGTAGGATTATCATCTTCAATTGTACGAGTATGAGTGGGAATATCTTATGAATCACCAAGATGAGAAAACATCCATTGATTCAGTTCTTCAGTATCAGCGGACGGTTTAGAGTTCGCTGAACGGGATTCGTCAAACGTGACGTGAATTGTTTCTTCTACAGTTTCTCTTCTTCGATTGAAGACTCTGAAGGCTTTGGAGATTGAAGAATATCCAAGAAAGATTCCATCATCAGCCTTAGGATCAAACTTTCCAAGGGCATCTCTGTTGTTCAGTATGAAACACTGACATCCAAAGATGTGAAGAAAGCTGATTGAAGGCTTTCTCCCATGAAAACGTTCATAGGATGTTTTATTGAATCTTTTGACTATCAGCGACCTGTTTTGCATAAAACAAGCAGTGTTGACAGCTTCTGCCCAAAACTGAGTAGGCATGTGAGAATCGCTGAGCATTGAACGTGCAACTTCAATAATTGTTCTATTTCTTCTTTCAGCGACTCCATTTTGTTGCGGTGTTCTCACTGATGAAAAGTTATGAGAAATACCCTTACTCTCAAAGAAGGAATCAAGAGAACTGTTTTTGAATTCAGTCCCATGATCACTCCTTATTGAGCGAACGGTCAAGTTGTTCAGGGTTTCCATCTTCCGAACAAAGGTGATGAGTTCTTCAGGGGTGTCACTCTTAGAACGGAGAAACATTACCCATGTATAGCGAGAGAATTCATCAACTATGACCAGTGTATATTTCTTTCCAGCGATGGATTGTTTGTTAACAGGGCCAAACAAATCCATATGGAGAAGTTGTAGAGGAGTTGACACTGATGAGACTTGCTTTGACTTAAAGCTTGCTTTGGTCTGCTTCCCTTTCTCACACGCTGAACATAAAGACTCTTTGGCGTATGAGTGCTGAGGTAGACCAGTGACTAACTCTTTTGAAGAAAGAGTGTTCAGTGTCTTGAAATTCAGATGAGAGAGCCTCTTATGCCATAGCCAGTTGACATCAGATGAGGCTTTTGAGAAGAAATAGGAGTTCTCAGTGGTTGTTGAGTCCATGTTTATTACATAAACATTTTCCAAACGATAACCGCTGAGAGATATCTTCTCCTTTTTGTCAGTGATAAAGCAGGATTCCTTAGTAAAGATTACTTTGTTATCCTTGTCGCAAAGCTGACTGATGCTTAAAAGATTATGCTTCAGCCCTTCAACATATGCGACTCTTCTGAAGGTTGTTGTAGCATTAGAGAGTACACCAAACCCTCGGGTATGTCCTTTTCCATTTCCACCGAAAGTCACAGAGGGACCCTTCTCTTCCTTGTATTCAGCGAGCAGGCTTTTCTTTCCAGTCATGTGTCTAGAGCATCCGCTATCGAGATACCAGATACCCTTCTTAACCTGCATTACAAAGGAAGATTAGTTTTTCTTGGGTACCCACTTAACCATGTGTACACTTTGTCAGTGGAAGTAGTTGGAATGGAAGGTTCAACAATCTTCACAACATTTGAAGATTCATCTTTGTCAGTCTTCACTTTGGTTAATTTCTTAACCTCAGTGGTCTTCTTTGCCTTGGGGGCAATGATCTTCACCTTAGCTATCTTTTCAGCTTTGGTGGCTGTGAGGCACTTACTAGCAATATGATCAGTGAGTCCACAGTGATAACATTTCCTATAACTAAAAGTAGTTCTAGGACCATTTGATTGCTGAGCTTTAGATTTTGAATTAGAAGTACCAGCACCAAGTAAGTTGTTGGCTTTTGAAATGGGAGGAACATTCAGTTCTTCGGATTTCTTACCAGAGACATCCACTCTGATTCTAGGAGTAGATCGCTGAATAGATCCACGCCAAGTAGATCCAGAGATCTGATTCCTTGATCCAGAGGGATGAATCACTAAAGCTTTAGAAGCATTCAGCTTAGGTACTAAGGTACCCTTCTGAGGATTTTGGTTAAAAGCCTTTCCTTTACCCTTATCTTTAAAGACAGAGGTAGGATTTGGATAAACCATTTTATCTTTACCTTTTGAAGAGGTAGAAATCTCCTCAGGGATAGGCGGTCTAGAAGAGGAACACTGAGAGGATGAAGTATCAGTGACTGAGGATACGAAAGTTCCAAATAAGAGCATGGAACGATCAGTGGTTGGTTCTAGAAGATCAGTTTTGTAACCAAGACCACGTTTATCACTCAGGGGAATCTGAGACTTAATTATCTCAGTGATCTTTGTTGAAGAATTACACCATCATTCAACAGTAGCTTTTTCAGCTCTTAATGCAGCGATAGCTTCTTCGCGCTCGATTTTGACTAACTGATTTAAGTGCACTTGATCTTTAAAATCTTCTTCAATTTTAGAAAGCTTTTCTATTTGAAGGTGACAGTTTTTAAGCTGTTCAGCGAGATCAAGGTTTTGATTTTCAACTACAGTTTTGCCATTCATGGCTTCATATAAACTTCTAGTCAAGAGATCGATTTTACGAAGACTATCAGCTTCATCAATATTTGCAATATTGGTAAAGAAAGAAGGTGATACCTGAATAGCAGAGGTTGAAGTGGAGGGAATGTCTGAACTTTCTTCCTCATCTTCAATCTTGGCCATAAGACAGAGATTGGCTTCATCATCTTCAGAGTCAGATGATGATTCTTCTTCATCAGAGGCAGCCCAATCATAGTTAGCCATCAGGCCTTTGCCTTTCTTCTTGAAACTTTTCAGCTTCGCATACTTTTCTTTCAGCTTGGCGTATTTGTCATATTTATTCCTGGGACCTGCACTCGTTAGACCTGCACTCGTTAGCGAAATGTCCTATCTTTTCGCAGTTAAAACAAGTAGCAGTAGCCTTATCAACGGGAGCTGATGATCTTGGCTTGTTAGTAATGGAAAGAGGTTTATTCTTTATGAACATTTTCTTTTTGGCGAATCTCCTGAACTTTTTAGTGAGGAGAGCCAAAGATTCATCATCATCTAAAGAGTCAGAATCTGATGACCTTTCAGAGTTATTTTCCAACTCAGTGATAGTGACCGAGGGTCGCTGAGTGGAAGGTTCCTCTGAGATTAAAGCAACAGGGGTGCTTTTGGAATCTTTTACAAGATTCTTCTTAAGATGACTCGATTGCTCATGATTCATCATTGTGCCATATAAGGTAGAAAGGGTCATTGATCTTAGATCATTTGACAGCTTGAGACACATAGAATAACTGTCCCAACTTTCAGGTAAACATTCTAAAAACTTTGTCAGCACTTCAAAGTTAGCATATTCCTTACCAACAGTTTTTAGATCTATTAATAAACAGTTAAAACGTTGGTGAACTTCAGAGAGAGTTTCATTCTTACCACAAATGAAACTTTCGTACTGTCTTACCAGGTTGATCTTTCGAGAGTCCTGGACTTCAGAAGTACCTTCATACTGAACACAGATTATGTCCCACATAGCTTTTGAGGTTTTCAGGTTCATGACGGAATGGTAGACTTCGTCAGGAAGAGCCATGGATAGTATGGATCTGGCTTTTGTGTCGATAGCCACTTTCTTCTTATCTTCGTCAGTCCACATATGAACTTCCTTGGGTATCAACCTTTCTGGAATAGCAGGTCTATTCTCAGCGGTTGGTACTGCAACATCAATTCTTACAGGAATATATGGGCCATTTTCAAGATAGTAAGGCATAATAGGGTCTACACCTTCTAAGAAGAGAATCATCCTATTTTTCCATAGATTAAAATTATCTCTGGAGAATCTAGGGGGTTTTGCAAGAGAACCATTGTCGATATAATTTGTGTTTGTGTTGGTAGCCATTTTCAGAAATAGCAAGGAAGAGAAATCTTAGTATAGATTAGATCTTGTTTATGAGATTAAACAAATCTGCTCTGATACCACTTGTTGGTCCCGAAGGGCTATACAAGTTTGTAGAAGGGGGGGGGGGGTGAATACAAACACACAGATTTTACTTTTCTAAATTGTTTATTGATAAATCATTAACAATTTACAGCTTGTTGCGGAACAAGATTAAGGATAAACCTAAATCTAAACAAGTTGGAACACTAAGTTTCTTGCACTAAGAAAGAGAAGGAAATTACTAATAATAACCTATCTCAAGATAAGAAGGATGAACTTGTCCAGAGTTAGCAAGTTACTTCAAAATGAAGTGAGTTCTTCTTCTTATATACTGCATGCATTTAATGCATGGCAGTTTACACTTTACACGTGGCAGCAGCTCATTGGTTGTATGTCATTAACCTTTGTTGACAACCTTAGTAGCCGTATGTTTGAACAGTGTAGTATCAGAGTGGTTGTACGATTTCAGACAATAAGGAGGTTCTTTTCTGACATATCGTAAGGAGTCGTGCAAGGGTGGTTAAGACAAAAGTACTTTGTATGGAGGACTTCATGATCAGCTTTTCGTTGATTCAGCGGTTTATCATTCTATATCAGCGAATGATAAAGTTCAGCGATAGCTGAAGTCTTGTACTTGATACTTCACGTTGAGTGTACAAATCTGAGTCTTCGATGATCCGCATCAGTTCATTAGGAGACTTGTCGCTGGTTCTTGAGCTTGATCTTCGACTTCAGCGTAGAACCTATGTTGACGTGAAACTTGTCTTCAGAGATCATAAGTAAACAACTAACTTATCAGCGATCACCATAAGGACTGAACAGACTCAGAGTATTATGGTGAACAATGTTCGCTGAATGTTTAATCTAAAGAGCGAGAATTCCTATCAGCGGTACTGTAAGATCTTAGTACTTATCAGCGATAGTGAAACTCTGATACATATTGTTTACTTACAATTTTCACTAAGTATATAAGAGAGGGTCATTATCAAATCACTGAGGGTTTGGATCAACATAAGGAATACAAGGACCAACAACAATTTGCTAAGTTATTATACATTTTCAAGAAGTTACAAATCAACATTCCTTTTGCGGATGCTTTAGCTAAAATGCCGTCATATGCCAAGTTCTTGAAGGACATTTTGTCCAATAAAAGGAAGATTGAAGAACACGCTACCGTAGCACTCACCGAAGAGTGTAGTGCCATCATCCAAAACAAACTTCCACCCAAGCTTAAAGATCCAGGGAGTTTTACTATCCCTATTCAAATTGGTGATTTTGAGTTTGGTAAAGCTTTATGTGATTTAGGTGCAAGTATTAATCTTGTGCCATTATCTATTTTCAAGAAACTCGGTCTTGGGGAAATCAAATCCACAAGGGTTACTCTCCAACTTGCGGACCGATTGATAAAGCACCCACACGGAATAATTGAAGATGTCCTAAACAAGGCCAGGAAGTTCTACTTCCCCGTAGACTTTGTGGTCTTGGACATGGAAGAAGACGTCGATGTACCTCTCATTCTAGGGAGACCGTTCCTAGCAACCGGGGGTGCGTTAATCGATGTCCAAGGGGGTAAATTAAGCAATCTTCAATGTGTTTAATTGTGCTAGAAGCCAAAGCGACATGAATGCATGCTTTAGTGTGGATGTTGTGGATGAAGTGGTGCAAAAGGTTTTTGAACGGGAATCAACCGATGAAGAGCTCGGTAACGTATTGACGAATGGTCTCTTTGAAGAAGACGGTGATGAGAGCGAAAGAAAAGAATATATGATGCAATTGGGAGCAACACCCTTCCGGAAGTTTCCAAGGAACCAACAATTCGAAGACTTGGGGCCTAAAAATGCTAAACCCCAACCGTCGGCGGAAGTTCCTCCGAAACTAGAGCTCAAGCCGTTACCCTCTCATTTAGAGTACGCTTACTTAGGGGCAAACTCTACCTTGCCCGTGATCATATCATCACATCTAAGTAAGTTGGAAAAAGAAAAGCTACTAAGAGTGTTGAGGGAGCATCAATCCGTCATCGGGTGGACAATCACCGACTTGAAAGGGTTAAGCCCTTCCTTTTGCATGCACCGGATTAATATGGAGGATGGGTTTAAGCCATCCATTGAGCATCAAAGGAGGTTAAACCCCAATATGAAAGAAGTGGTACGAAAGAAAGTGATGAAGTTACTTGACGCGGGCATTATTTATTCGATTTCCGACAGTCCTTGGACTAGCCCCGTTCAAGTGGTTCCCAAGAAAGGTGGGGTAACGGTGGTGAAAAACGACAAGAACGAATTAATTCCAACAAGAACCGTTACCGGTTGGAGAGTGTGCATTGATTATCGTAAACTCAACAACGCCACTAGAAAAGATCATTTTCCTCTACCATTCATCGATCAAATGTTGGAGAGATTGGTCGGGCACGCCTATTATTGCTTTCTTGATGGCTATTCGGGATATAACCAAATCCCAATTGCCCCCAAAGATCAAGAGAAGACAACATTCACTTGTCCATATGGCACTTTTTCCTATCGGCGTATGCCCTTCGGATTATGCAACGCACCCGCCACATTTCAACGTTGCATGATGGCTATCTTCTCCGACATGATAGAGAAAACAATGGAAATATTCATTGATGACTTCTCCATTTTTGGGGATTCTTATGATGTTTTCCTGGGAAATCTCAAATTAGTCGTCAAGAGATGTCAAGATACCGATTTAGTCTTGAATTAGGAGAAGTGTCACTTCATGGTGACGAAAGGTATTGTGTTGGGCCACAAAGTGTCGGCTATGGGCATTGAAGTAGACAAGGCAAAAGTTGAAGTGATTGAGAAACTTCCATATCCCACTTCCGTGAAAGGGATCCGTAGCTTCTTGGGTCATGCGGGGTTCTACCGACGGTTCATCAAGGATTTCTCCAAGATTGCCAAACCTCTATCCGAGTTGCTATTCAAAGATGGCAAGTTTGACTTCACCGAGAGTTGTGAAATAGCCTATGATAGGCTAAAGAAAGAGCTCACATCCGCACCAATTCTTACCGCATCGGATTGGACCCTACCCTTTGAAGTCATGTGTGATGCTAGTGACTTGGCCGTGGGGGCTGTTTTGGGCCAACGGAAGAACAAAAAGCTCCATGCAATATACTACGCTAGCAAAACCTTGGATGAGGCACAAGTCAATTATGCCACCACGGAAGAGGAGTTGCTAGCGGTTGTATTTGCATGTGAAAAATTTAGATCATATCTTGTTGGGTCTAAAGTCATTGTTTACACGGATCATTTCGCACTTAAATATCTTATGTCCAAGAAAGATGCAAAACCTAGATTAATCCGTTGGATTTTACTTTTGCAGGAATTTGATATCGAGATCGTGGACAAAAAGGAAACGGAGAATCTCGTAGCGGACCACATATCCCGGCTAGAGGGAGTGAAACAAGAGGATGCCATCCCGATCAATGAATCCTTTCCGGATGAGCAATTGTATGCCATTGGCGTAACCGACCCATGGTACGCGGATGTGGTCAATTTTCTAGCAAGTGGTGTGACTCCTCATGGCCTAAGCTCACATCAAAGGCAGAAATTCTTTGCCGATGTAAAGTATTATTTTTGGGAGGAGCCATATCTCTATAAGCATTGTGGGGACGAGATGATTCGGCGTTGTGTGCCCGATGAAGAAAAATAGAATGTACTAAAGCATTGCCACTCTCTCGAGTGTGGTGGTCACTGTTAATGCCAAAAATCGTCCAGAAGGAAAACTTAAGGTTGATTGTGGATTTTAACAACTAAAGAAAAGAATCTTTCGACAAAGCGTACGACAAAGGAGAAAAACGTAAATGAGACAGAGATTTGATGGCGTGGGAAAAACCTCAACAAGGAAAAAACCCGCGGACGACTGTGGAAGTCGTCGCTGCACTATAATCGCCAAACAGGGGCGATGTCCTTGTGTTCCAGGTGTCGATCGTACAGAGATTACAATACAAATGAAAGAAAGACTTCGAAATAGCGACCATTGATGGATCCTTTCCTTTCCATGATTTCAGAGAGATTCGAGAGAGATATTTTCTTACTTTTCCTTAGCGGTTTGCTTCTAAACCTGCAAGAGTTAGAGCTTTCAATGATTTGTAGCGCCTATATAAGGTACAATTCTCTAGTCTTTGTATGCGTTGTAAGTCAATAGCTAGGAAACCTAGGAGGAATTGGGATATTTGGGGATTTTCAGAGCGACATATCTGGTTGGCGGGATTAGCGATGTCAACGGAACCCAAGAGTACTATCCAGGATCAGGATGCTATAGATGACTTTAGACTTTTAGCGAAAATCCCTGCAGGGATCTTTGTGAGCAAGGCTGGTAACATTCGACCGGAGATATGTCCCGAGGGATACGTTGTGATATATGAGTATCCCTTTAAAATAGGCTTCGAGTGGCCCTTTTCTCCTCTGGCGAAGTCTTTTATGTGTAAGTTTGACCTCCCTCTTGGACAATTGATGCCCAATTCTGGAGAGTAGTTCTAGTCATCGAGCGACTTACTTCACACTGGAAGTCGCCGATGAATATAAAAGATCTCTTGACCGCTTACCAGGTCAAGAAGGACCAGTATCGTCGCTACAGCCTCTTCTAAAGATACAAGGGGGACCGTACTTTGGTTCAAAACACTGCGGTTAACGATCTTAAGTGGAAGACCAGGTACGTCTTCGTGCGGGTAGCAACGCTGGATACTGATAGCGATTGGATTAGGTCTGGATGGAACATGGCCGGTGAGTTTCGACTATGGCCGAGCGTTTTGTTCTACTTATTATCTGTCGTTTTACCTACCGACTAACTTTCTCTCTCTGTGCTTTCAGATATCAATTTTGACAGTGTGGAGCCCAACGAGGATTCCGAGGCCAAGATCGAAAAGTTATTGGAGATTAGCGTCGAGGACCGATCGTTTATCACACGTCAATTGATAGATGAGGATGATGACGATGTGGTTTTCTTGAGTGATCGTGTACAGGTGGGTCGAAAGGAGAGAGAGAGAGAGAGAAGAAAGGGAGATAGTAGAAGAGTAGGACAAGCCTGAGGATACCGAGGAAACTGAGGAGAAGAAGGCAGAGGAGACAGAGGTAGAGATGATTGGTAAGTGTACCCTACTTTGTTTCGTACCTCTTCTTTTGTTTTTGTATTTTAGTTTATCTTTTCTTCTTTGTTTCATAGGAGAATTTCAGCAAGAATCTTTACAAAAAACTCAACAGCCGCAACCGAAGGTGTCGTTGGCGATGGCTAAGAGGGCGGCTCAGGCTGAACTGGCTCGCCAAGCGAAGGAGAGAAGGCAAGAGGTCTCGACAGCTGGGTCGGGGGTCCTCAAGGGGAAAGAGGCTCCGATAATCGGATCGGGAGTCCTCAAGAAGACGAGGACGTCCATCAGGAGGGAACCGTCTTCGAAGAGGGATGGCTCGTCGAGAGTCGTTTCGCCGAAGAAGGCGAAGGTGTCGACCATATCTGTCGAGAAGACTCCCGGCGTGGTCGATGCGACACCCGTTGATTCTGCGCATCCGACGAAATCGACGGGGTCTTCTGCTGCCGCGTCGGGCCCTGCTTCGGCCGACAAGGGCAAGGGCGCGTGGACGGGAGAGGAAACGACGGTGAATTTTACCTTGCTGGCGGATTTCATGGTGGATAACGTCCTAGGCGGGACGAGCTTGTTCCCCCATTTGGACAAGTTCCAGCTCCCTGCTTTTAGGGAACGTTTTAATGGGGTTTCTATGGAGGTCGCGGCATCTTATGTAGCTGGCTTGGCGTTCATGGTAAGTCTATCTTTCAAGACGTTGTTATCGTTGTCATTGTCGGTGTCGTTGTTTAACGTGTTTCATACATATTTCAGACGTTTCAGTCTTCACTGGCCCTGCAAGTCGAGACGGTGAAGATGGAGGGTCTTATGGCTTCTGCCACTAAGAGGGAGAATGTAGCGCTGGTGAGGGAGAAGTCTGCCCTGGCACGCGTCGAAGAAATGTCAGCCCTAGACCAGCTAGAAGCTGTTACTCACGCGAGGGACGATGTAAATTCTCGTCTGAAGGATTCCTTCTATGTGGTTGCAAATCAGAGAGAGGAAATGGACATGATGCGAGCGGTCTTAGATACGAAGGAAAAAGAGATCGAAGGATCAAAATCCAAGGTGGCGGTCCTGGAGAAGGAGGTAGGGAAGCTCAAGGAAGAGGTTGCGTCGACCTTTGCCTTAGGTCGATTGACTGCAAGGGCGGCGATCATGCAACCACATTTGTCAGGAAAAAACTCCTCTAGCCTCGGCGTCAAGCGAACATGCTTATTTCATGAACGAGCTCGGATCCATAAGGGACCTTGATTCTGATGACGAGAAAGAGATGGAGGAAGAAGAGGTCGTGGATGGAGGTCCCCAGGGTGAGGTCTCGGGTAAGGATGCCGCCGACGCCCCTCTTAATGCTTAGTGGAATTTTTATCTTCGTTTTTGAGTACTCGACCGTTGGTGGTCGAGTTATATGTAATTATACATTCTATGGATGAAACGTTTTCTCTTCCGTTGAACTCATGTGTTGTTTTGGTTTACATATGTCATAGATAAAATATCATCTGTGAAATTCGTCAAGTATAGAACAAAACAGGGAATCGTGCGACTTAGGCATCTATTGTATTTACTAAGACTAGCATACAAGCCATGAGATTTTCATATCTTTCAATGAAAAACATAGATATGAGCGATCAAAGCATTCATTCAAAACATGAGACTTGTCTAAGTTGAGAAACTTAGATTATGGGTTGTTAAGCCAAACGATCGTAGGAATAGATCGTACGACGAAACTTGAGTCGAATGCCCCTGTGATAGAATATTCAAGTCATATGCATGAGCACTTATGTCATGCGACCTTGCGAGATTAAAGTCATGTAGTAGACTTTTAGCAATTTATGTCATGCGATCTGCGATAAGACAATGTTAGAGGTTGGTCGTTGGCTAACCAACGACCCTCCGATGCTTAAGTCAGTAATCGTTCGCGATAAGAAATCATATGAAAGAAGAGAAAAGAAGTTAGGGAATGTACCTTCTCAGGGTATTGCCCCCTGTCATTTATTATCCTATTCTTTTCAGGAGAAAATAGGTTTTAAATGACGAATCAACACAGAGATATTGGGAAATACCATCTATGTCTGCGCCGACCGTGTTTTCGCGCGACATGGCAAGATAGTCGTTTTGTTCCTGTAGGAAAGGCATAAATTTGCCTTTAAGGATAGAAAGACGTACCTGTCGATATCTGTCGAGGCCTTATGGTCAGGTCGTGACTGCTAGACAGCTTACTTTCTTTGTTTCAGAGTGGTCTTATAGCAGTCATGGGCGACTTTCGGCTCACTTTTGATTTCTTGGACTCCCCACGACGTTGGGGACTTCAGGGTCTGATGATACGTCGAGGGAACAACTTTCATTTCATGGATCCATGGTCGACCTAAAATGATGTTATAGGCTGACGCACAATCGACGACCTAAAATGATGTTATAGGCTGACGCACAATCGATGACGCTGAATTTGGTTTGCTTGATGATATCTCCATAGGTGCTCGTCGTATCTCCATTGAAACCGACCAAAGTCGTCGAACGTCGGGTGATTTCCGAAGGGTCGATTCCCATGGCCTTGATGGTGTCGAGGAAAATGACGTTCGCTGAACTGCCCTAATCGATCAAGACTCGTCAGGTTAAACAATTACCAATCGTGAGTTGAATGATCAACCCGTCATGATGTTTTTGATATGAATCACCAAGGTCGTCTTGATCGAACACAATCTTCATAGCTTCCAACTCCAAATCTCCTTTGGGTCTCGATGAACGCGGGATAGGTCGATCGTCAGGTGCTTGACTGGCATGACGCTTAGCTGCGGAGTACGTCAGACCACACACGTCGGAACCACCAGTGATGCAATTGACGACCTTCGCATGCTCTGGGGTCGGCGGCTGATGATCGTTAGCTGAAGTAACGACATCATCGATGATATCTTTGAGGTTTCCTTTCAGAACATGATATGGTAACTCCTTTTTAAGAGCTATGCAATCATCTGTCATGTGACCGTGGTCAACGTGGAAGTCGCACCACTTCGATTTGTCTTTCTTATCGTCGTTTTGCTTGGATTTCTTTGGCCATTGGATGGTTGCATGGGAAGCCTTCAGAGCTTCGACCAAATTCTTAGTGGTCCCTTTGAATCCGTAGGAGGAAATCTTAGGGTACTGAGGAAATTGGCTTTCGCTTTTGTCTTGAATCGGACGTTGGAGATCTGTCGCGCGGGTTCTATCTTGGAAATTGCCTTTGTCTTGAACTCTGGTTTTCTTACACCCAACAACTTCTTGTCGTCGGTATGTTTTCGACGGAAGGCAGCATGGTCCTCTACCCTCATATATGCTAAGGTTCGAGCTTGGACGTCTTCGAAGTTTTCCGGAGGGTACTTGGTCAGATCAGTGTATAGACCTGAACTGTCATCGAGACCGTGCTTGTAGGCCTCGATTGTGGTCTTGACATCACAGTTGCGTACACTGATCATTTCAGCGTTAAACCTGTTGAAATAACTCCTAATGGATTCACCGGTCTTTTGAATGACGTAGTATAGATCGTTGGTTTGCTTCTCCATCTTGCGACTGCTGGCGAATTGCTGGGAGAATTGGTTGACTAACTCAGCGAACGACCCGATGGATTTGGGTTTGAGATTAATCAACCACTGGAGGGCAGGTCTTGTGAGTGTCGCCCCAAAACTCTTGCACATGCAAACTTCTTGATACATGTGTGGGATCGAGACCGTCCACATGAGCTGCTTGTACTGTGCGATGTGCTCCATTGGATCAGTCATCCCTGAATACTTGGGCGTGAAGGCGGGGATATTATACTTCTTTGGGACATCGACAGTCGCGATTGTGTCGATAAAAGGTGACGCTTGATATCCCGATCGAGGCTCGACATCGACGGGTACCGCTGCTCCTGGTAATTTAGCGAGCAAAGATAGGACACGATCATTCTGGTCCTCTAGCATTTTCAATCGCTGAGCGACGGGGTCGTTAGGATATCGGCCGGTCGGGGGAATGACTCCCGAACTGGTACCATTTCCATACGATGAACCATTAGCGTCCCCATTGAAAGGAACGAAAAACGACTGCGACCCATTCTGAAACGGCTGCGATCCATTCGGAAACAGCTGCGATCCATTCTGAAATATTTGCGATCCATTCTGAAACGACTGCGATCCATTCTGAAACGGTTGCGATCCATTTTGCATGGGAGGTGGCCTTATACGATAAGGGTCATATGTCCAGACTGGGGATTTGGGTTGAACACCCCCGGTTGCTGGTTCTGCATGAATGGACTTGGATTGCGGACGAACGAAACTGAACCAGGGTTATGGACATATGGAGCAGATCCTGGATTCGGACCAAATAATCCTTGACCAGGGTTCTGGACGAATGGTCGTGGACCATTCTGCGGTCCGAAGGGATTTCTCAGCCGCACGATTTCCTCGGCTGCTCTTCGATTCTGATCAGCCATGGCGTTCATTTGATTTCGTGCAACTTTCAGTTCCTGATACATCTGAGCAATGACTTGCTCTGGATTTTCAGGGGCTGCCATTTTTCTGTAATAAATAAAAGAAGAAACTCCAAGAAACCGTTAGTAACACGTACGTTTGCCGAAGATTTTCTCTAGATGGGGTCCCACGGATGGCGCCAAACTGTTAATGCCAAAAATCGTCCAGAAGGATAACTTAAGGTTGATTGTGGAATTTAACAACTAAAGAAAAGAATCTTTCGACAACGAGTACGACAACGGAGAAAAACGTAAATGAGACAGAGATTTGATGGCGTGGGAAAAACCTCAACAAGGAAAAAACCCGCGGACGACTGTGGAAGTCGTCGCTGCACCATAATCGCCAAACAGGGGCGATGTCCTTGTGTTCCAGGTGTCTATCGTACAGAGATTACAATACAAATGAAAGAAAGACTTCGAAATGTAAAGTAACAAGTGTTTTTTATGTGAAACAGTGTGCGTTGCGTATAAAAATGATGTGTCGTGCGTGATTGTCTTGCATCGAGAGCGATTCTTCGAGAGATAGTTCTTTGCTTCAGGTGTTCTTGAGAGTTCAGTTGCGCTCAGATGGTGTGTGATGCGAGTTGTCAGATAATAGATAAATAGATGATAATCTGATGATATCCGATCCCCCCTCAAATGATGATTGAGCCTTTGCTTTTATAGTCTTCGGATGCATTAATTGATTCCTTAAACGCTTTGGGTAATTGTCGTAACGGACGTCGAGTTGAATGTTGTTAATTGCTCTGTCGGTTTCACCCGTTGACCATAAATATTGTTTGACATGCATTAAATGATAAGATTATAACAGAAAAAACATACGTTAGCTTGGTCGAGGTCGTGTGTTTCCAGACGACAGTCGAAGGTTATGTCACGACGGTCGAGGGTTATCTGCGACCATAAATTCGGTCAAAGGAAAAAAGTGTTTAGGTTTTGACTTTATTGTGAAAGAATTGTGTCAAATATTTTAAGCATCATGGTCGTGGTTGAGACTGGTGATTTTTTGCCCAAACAGTCACTTTAGCACCGATCGCACCGCGTCAAAGGTCTTACAATCCGGCTTCTATTGGCCGACCTTATTCAAAGATGCATGAAACTTCATTGCTTATTGTGACCGATGCCAAAGAGTCGGAAAGATCTAAAAAAGGAACGAAATGACCCTGAAGATATTCATGGAGGTAGAGATCTTCGATGTATGGGGCATCGACTTCATGGGGCCATTCCCGCCGTCCTACAAGAACGAGTACATTTTGGTGGCGGTGGACTATGTGTCTAAGTGGGTCGAAGCAATCGCAACCCCCAAGAATGACTCAAAGGTAGTAATCAACTTTCTACGGAAGCATATCTTCTCTAGGTTTGGAGTTCCTAGAGCATTGGTGAGTGACGGAGGTAGTCACTTTTGTAACCGTTATTTGGATGTCGTGCTTAAAAAGTACTGCATCATACACCGAGTCACTACCCCTTATCACCCCCAAGGTAATGGGCTAGCTGAAGTGTCAAACCGATAGCTCAAACAAATCTTGGAAAAGACGGTTAGTTCATCTAGAAAAGATTGGTCGGCAAAGCTCGCTGATGCACTATGGGCGTATCGTACAACATTTAAAACGCCCATAGGCATGTCACCATACCGACTAATCTTCGGAAAATCATGTCATTTACCGGTGGAATTGGAGCACCACGCTTATTGGGCAATCAAGGCCCTGAATTTCGAGCTAAATGCAGCGGGAAAAAAGCGAACTTTACAACTAAACGAGCTCGACGAAATCCGTCTAGAGGCGTACGAGAATGCACGCATCTACAAGGAGCGGACCTAACGCTTTCATGATAAATTTATCGTGAATCGGACGTTTTACGAAGGTCAAAAGGTGTTATTGTTCAATTCTCGTCTTCAATTATTTTCGGGAAAATTGAAGTCACGATGGTCCGGTCTGTTCACGGTGGTAAAAGTTCACTCATACGGGGCCATCGAGCTAAAGGGTGATGATGGAGAGGTGTTCAAGGTCTACGATCAAAGAGTGAAGCCGTATCTCGAAGGCGAGTCGATGGAAGTGAAAGACTCGATCCCAATATCCGTACCGACCTAAGATCGTCAAGGTCGTGCCATGACCCTAAATAAGGCGCTAGGTGGGAGGCAACCCACCGAGGCTAGTCGTATTTTTGTCAATATTTAGCTCGATTTTGTTTGGCAATGCAATTTCTCATGAAAACCAGCCAAAACACCTCTATTTTTGTTCTAATATCTTTGTTGCAGCAAGCGTGGCACACCCCTCGAAGAAATTATTCTCGGTACAAGGAAGGCTATAGTGCCCGCGGAAGTGGCATTGTCACAACCGCGGTGTCACTATCGTTGTATTCCAAGAACTCCCAAGTTTTTGTCACTTTAGCCAACTCTCGGTACCACCTTCGCGATAATGCCCTAGCGATTGTGACAGGCACAATCGCCTTGTCACTATCGCTCCTTCTCTGAAAATTTCCCAAGCCACAATCGCATTCGGTCTAATCTCTCGGTACGCCACCAGCGAGTGTGACATTTCATTATCGCTGTGTCACAATCGCCCATTCGTAATCTGGTTTCACCCACTCTCGGTACCGATCTCGCGATAGTGCCCTAGCGATTGTACAGGCACTATCGCCTTGTCACTATCGCCGTCGAGCTGTTTGGTTTAAAAAACCCTAGGCCGACCCTTTTGTCACTCACGCACACATTGCATTTTCTTAACACAATTTCACCATGGATTGGAATTAGGGTTCACTTTTCACCAATTGTGGTTATTAGTTCTATATTGTGGGTTTTGGTGTTTTTGCTAGTTACATGGTCTATCTTGAACATCTTGCACACTAGCCACCTTAATCTTTCTAGTGTGTGAATTTTGTGCTTACATTGCGATAATTTGGTACCTACATTGTAAATTTGTACCAAAATGCCTCTAATTCTTTGGTGTCTTAGTAACCTAGTAATGTCCATTTTGAGCTCTTAAATCTTTGCCATTGTTCTAAATTGTGATTATTATCTGTGGTCTGCTTCTTGTGTGGGTTAACCTTGGTTAGGGAAAGTATGAACTTGTACTCGCAATGCATCTTGTTTTGAGTCATACCATGATATATTTATGCCGAGTAACTGTTATCAATTTTAATAAAAAAACCTTTATTCTCATGGCTTAGCTCTCCAAGTTTCTCTTGCAGATATCCACCATGGTACGCAGCGCCCTTCTCAATAGCCAGCGCCAAAGATTGCGTGACGAACAAGAGGAGGCAGAATTGGAGAGCCTGGCTAGTTCCAGAAATGGCGCATATCCAATGCGGCTGGAGCAAAATGCTAGACGTGGGTTCATAGTTGAAAGGGGGATCAACGTGGCGGGACTTCAATCGACAACTATCCCGGCCACCATTGATGGACGACACTGGGCCCATTTCACTCGTACCCGCGCTTCATACCATCCGGGTCTAGTGCGCGAGTTCTATGCATCAATGGTCCCGGCGGTGTTTCGAAGCATGGGGCGTGTTTGGGTGCAAGGGGTACAAGTGGAGATCACCTCCACTTCCATCAATGACTACCTACAAACCCTGACACCTCCCAACGAGGACTACAACGAGGGATACCCCGTTGCTGCCGATTACTACCCGGAGCTTAGTGAGATGGTTGCTGCTCTTCGCCATGACCAGTCGAATGTGTGGGTACCAGTAACGACCGACCTATGCCATGGTGATCTCTTGCCCGACATGGCTTTTTGGGCGGTATTCATATCGCATAGCATCATTTCATCCACCCACCGCACCAAGATTACGATCGAGAATGCCCAATTGTTGCACGCCATCCAGAGTGACATGTCCATTGATGTTGGGCATTTTATTGTTCAGAGCATCCTCAAAACCGGGTGCAGTCCCAACTTCCTTCTCGATTTTCCGTGCCTCATCACATACTTTTGTAGGAGGGCAGGGATTGCGGCGGCTTTTGAGGAGGCAGACCTTGTAGCCCCACCGTCGGACATATGCAGGAAGACCTATAATTCTTTTTGCTCACGACACGGGTTCCCCAATGTCACTGATGGGGGTCGTTATCGGAACAGATCACAATGCGCAGCTCAGGCCCAACATCAAGCGCAGCCACAGGATGCCGCGCAACCACGCCAACCACGGCCACCGCGACAACCACAGCAGCAAAACAAGGATGCGGTTCTCGCTGCGATTCAGGAGATGCGGACCACGCAGCTAGCTCACGGAGTGATTTTAGAGCGAGTTGCCGACTCTATTACGTCCTCCAGCCAACCGCCCTCTAGCCCGCCACCCTCTGATCCACAACGCTCTCAACCATCCAGCCCACCAGAATATGTTCCGTCGTGCTGTAAAGAATCACCAATTCGCCAGAACAGATTCACCCACCTCTTGACCTGCTCCTACTCATGAAGACGTCGGCGTGGCGATGCCGGAGTATCCTCCTCGCGGCAGCCCTTGGGAAAAATATGACAGCTTAGTTTGTTTCCTTTTTCACTTTTGTTCGCTTTATTTTCTAATTGTATGTCCAACTGTTATATCTCAAGTGATGGTTAAAATTCCACAAACGATACTTTTAAACTATTTCTGCTCATTGGGGACAATGTGTCTCAAAGGTTTAGAGTTGTTGTTTTTGGTATCTCTTTTCTGGGTCGATGTGTATGAACTTTTATTTTGATCATTAAAATGCGTTGTGGGTATAATGTTGAATTAATCGGAATGAATACATATGCTTAAAGTGATTGTTTAGGCGAATTAGAAAAACTTTCATTGACATGTAGTATCTATGTTGAGTCATGCTTGTGGAGGGATAAAGTAATTGTGTATACTAATTGTGGACATTAGTGGAGACCACCCTAGTGAGACTTTGAGCTTTAATGCCATCAATTCTGAGTGATGTTCTATCTTTGTTCGCCATCCTTATACACGTCTAAATTCTTTCAATTTGATAGTGATCTCATTTTTTCCTTGCATTGAGTAGTAAAGATTAAACTTCCAATTTAACATGTTTATTTATTACTTGTGAATTATGTGTACCTTGAGAAATGATATCGGGCTATGTGTGCAAATTCTTTGTTCTATCATCTTTATCTCCCTTTCTCTTATCCCCTTGTTGATGTGTGGTTCCCTTAGCCACTTTGCAGCCACTACTAAGCCAAATACTTTGATTTATCCGGATACACTAACCTACACGTAGTCTAAGTGCATCAAGGAGTGAGAAATGTGGCCAATAGCGCCAAAATAGCTGGGAATGATCGTTGAAACATGAAGGGTAGAAAAAAAATCAAAAATCAAAAAAATAGAATAAAACTTGCATCTGCTATAAGCAAGTCTTTGTACAAGTATGATAGTCGAAGTTTTGCATTACATGCATTGATGGAAATTGTGCGATTCAAAGAAAGGAAGACGAAAAAGAAAGAGCTACTATTAGTTTTGATGCACTTAGGACTAATGGTACTTTACCATTCTTTCCATTCCACTACCTTGAGCCATTTCTCACCCTTTAAGCCCCGATTGATCTTTTGGAAAGCATAATTTGTGAGTAATACATGTTTAATTCGTTTCTTGCTACTCAATTCCTTCATGAGATCTTATTTGACTACTACGTGTTTCTATACTATCACATGCGGATGATCTTATGAATTTTTGTATATCAACTCCCCCGCATGTATTTGTGATGTGTGTGAACCTAGGATTCAAGAGTAAGAGAGCATCCCGTGAGGCTAGGGTCGAAGCGAAATCCTCCACTAGTTGTGTGCATGATGAAATTGATCAAAACGAGCATTCGCTTGATAATAGTCTCATGTCAATGATAGTTTTATCTAAACTCGGTTAATCAAGAAGCTAGGTAGTGTATGTTGGTTCTTATTAATTTCATATTAGGCTTGCTGCGTTTTTGATGATTAAAATGTTTGTTCATATTATCCCCTTTCGAAAACCCATCACTTAGAAGCTTGCCTGTTTTATCGTTATCATATTGTCTTACGCCAATTTTTGCTTGAGGACAAGCAAAAACTAGGTTTGGAGTTGTTGATAACTTTGTTATCTGACGGGGTTTTACCCTCCAAATCATACGTTTGTGGCTTGTCTTGAAGTAAGAATTGGCATTTCGGACTAATATTTTGTGCAACTGTTGTGCAGACATACATGGTGTCAATTGGAAGGAAAAAACAGCCTATTTATACTCCATTTGAGCATCCCGGTAGAAAAGAGTGTCGAACCAACTGAAAGAGCGAAGAAAACGAAAAAGTTGGGCTGTGCTATTGTGCCATGCTATTGTAACATATGTCACAATCGCGAGGGCACTATCGCACAAAGTGTACCGCGGCCATTTGGAGGCCTGACGATTAGGGGTGAGCATCGGGTCGGGTCGGTCGGGTTCGGCCCAAAAACCCACCACCCGATCGGGTTTCGAGGCTAGGGGAGATCACCCGAAATCCGTCCGATATAAACATCGGGTTTCGGGTTTCGGGGCTATCGGGGCCGGATCGGGTTGGACTGTTTTTTTTTGGGCTGTTTTTTGGGTTGTTTTTTAAATCTTAATGTTTTTTTTGTACTGTTTTTTAAAGCTGTTATTTTGGACTGATTTTGGGCTTTTACATCTTACACAAATATGAAACACAATTAACAATTTAAGACATTTGATTTTGGGTGAAAACTAATTTAGATTTTAGTCTGATACGATTTGGGATACTGATGTCTGATACGATTTAGGAAATATTAGTATTAGGTATATATATATTTTATTTAAAAATTAATTTTTTATTAAATTTCGGATATTTCGGGTCGGATCGGGTGGGAAAACCAAGACCCAACCCGATCCGTTATATTTCTTGGATTTATCGGGTTCGGGGTGATCGGGTTCGGATTTATCGGGTTCGGGATTTTGGCCTCTTTCTCGGGTTCGTGGCGGTCGGGTTTCTCGGGGCGGTCGGGTTTTGCTCACCCCTACTGGCGATTGTGCCCTGGCGATTGTGACTCTATCACTATCGCTGGCACTTTAGCCGTCGGGGAGCTGGCACTATAAAAAGCTGTAGAATCTTAATTTTTAGGGTTATCTCGGGATTGCTGGAGGCTACATTTCTAGGGGAGCTGTTAGAACCGTTTTTGAGAGACAAAGAAGACCTTGCACTGATTTTGAAGGTGGAGACTCAATTTGGAGCTACAAATTGGTAGTGTGTATCAAATCTTGAGGGAGTTTCTTCATTTCCATAGTATTTGTTGAGAAACAATGTTCTTGGGTGTTGTCATCTTCTTCTCTTTGATGTTATTTGCTACTAGTAATATGAGCTAAACATTTTGAGGTTGGGGGAAAGATGGATTTTGGATTTTTACCGTTAAATACATGATTATTGCATTTATTTAGTCATTACACTTGTTGGTTGAAGTTTGTCTTGCTTGTTCTTATTGTTTGTGAGATTGGCCTTCTTACTCATCTTTTGGTTGTATTTCCTTTTGAGAATTTGGTTTTATAACTTGATAAAAGCTAGATAAACCTAGGGTGAGATATTGGATAGAGATATACCAAGTAAACCCTAGTTTTGTGCATGTGATTCTTATGCTTAATGAGTTGATTGTTTATGTTTATTGGTTGAGAGACTTTAATATACATTACATGATGCATTCTTGCTATTACTTGAGAGATAATAGTAAGTATTTTGGGAATTGCTAAATTCAACCTTGTGTATTGATTTATGAATGTGTGTTATATATTTGTTGGTGAAGTCTAAATGAAATCTAACCCCTAGCCTTTTCTCATCATCTTGGTAATTTCTTGGTGTTGTATGAAACATTGTTAACTTGCTCTTCTTTGCTTACCTTCAATTCTTGAGATAGTTAGTTAATTAATCAAAACTCAAACCAAATTTTATCAACCGTCCATTCTAGATGTGTGGCTAGCCTTTGTGATACTTAAACTCGTAGTTCCTTGGATCGATACTCGTACTCAGTACGTATTACTTGATTGACACCTTACACTTGCGGTAGATTTGGAGGGTTGCATAAACCGTCTATCAAATACTCTTCTAGAATCTTTTGCTTAAACGACTCTTATGTCATAGCAGCCAAAACTGGGGCCGTTACTGTCGATGTTACGATGTTCCACCAGGTCAACGCATTCCCGCTCAACATCTGAGATCCGAACCTAACCTTCGATTCTTCGTCACATTCACAAGCTCTAAAAGCCTGTTCCATTTCCCTAATCCAATTCATAGAAACAATCGGGTTATCTGACCCAGCAAACTCCAGTGGCTTGCAGCTCAAAAATGTCTTGTAAGAACAAACTCTATCCACTCTCTTGTTAATATTCAGTACTGTATTAACAGGCGGAGTTACAACACCAGTTCCTGTCACAGGTCGTCATGACTCAGCACCCCTATCATTTAACACCTTCATAAACATTTTTGATTGTTGTGCCAGTGCCGCATTTATCGCTCGCATCATATTTTCCATCATGCGAGATTCCATTGTAGATTCTGTCGTCACCGGATTAGAAGTATCGGCAGTCGTTCTTTGTGCTTGACTTTCTCCTCCTCCTATTAAAGGTGGCCTCGGTAGACTTTCGTAAGTTCCACCCTTTTCAGGTTGCTTCTCCGCCACCCATTCATTCACTGCCCTCTCTTCCGAAGAATTAGGGATTTGGTTGGTGTATTCACCATCTTATTCAACTATAGCACAAAGAGATAACCATTAGAAATGGTTACACGTATCCCAAACACAAGAATCGTACTTTAACGTTCATTAGTCACTGTCACAATTTAGAAACAAGTATGCTTGCGTAACAATATATTCATAATAACAGTAGCTAATTGAAATTGTGAATATACTACACATGAGAATCCTCGTTACCATCGTTACAGTGCTTAATTCACGTATTTCCGTCGACTCTAAGACTATCCCGTCTTAGCACTTCTACCCATATCTCACACATCATAACTTAATTCATCTCAGCTTAAGTCTAGGTATCTCACAATCATACCTAGTTCACTTAAACTACAACTCTGATACCATACTGAAACACCCTGAAATTCACAATAAATTTAAATCTTAAAAATTTATCCGAGTTTTCCACTATAACTTCCAAACTTTCATTTACAACCAAGATATAGTGACAAGTTTTCATACTTACAAATGATACACTATAAACAACCATCTAATCTGATCTATGAACATAAAATCAGTTCATAAGGTAATTCACAATATCTCCAGAACCATAGCCCTGGTACTCCTCGACACTCATCCCTGCTTATTCCTTCCCGAACTAGTACCTGGTAAGAAAATTTAATTTGAAACAATTAGGCTTACGCCTACTGAGAACATCCAGTTTTTCCAAATGAACACTTTATAAGCTTTGAAACCAAAGTATTGCGATGACGAGAATATGTCCGATTACATGAATATGACTAACACTCAGTAGTCATATCATCACGTTCCAGAGCCTACTACGAATCATCACAGATTCTAGATCATTGCTCATGTCAAGAAATTAGTGTCATGCTTATTTCTTTAGTGGAAGTGGGAATTACCATCAAGCGCCTGACCTATCCCTTACTTTCCAACAAAATCGGGAATTACGATTAGCGCCCCGCCTATTCCACGATTTCACCTCGTAATACAAAATGGGAATTACCATTAAGTGCCCGACCTATTACTCATTTCAATCAACGGGAATTACCATTAAAAGCCCGACCTATTCTACGTTCATCACATCATAACACTAAATGGGAATTACCATTAGAGCCCGACCTATTCCGCATTTATCAAATTAACGGGAATTACGATAAGCACCACGCCTATTCCATCCAGAAAACACTATTCATACCGAAAACACTATTCATCCAGAAAACACTATTCATACCGGAATCACTATTCATACCAGAAAACACTATTCATACCAGAATCACTATTCATATCGGAAAACACTATTCATATCGGATCCCAAAGGGAACCGGATCCCATATCGGATCCCAATTGGAACCGGATCCCATCGAAACCGGTTTAGACACCGGGACTCAATACCGGGACTTCGACACGGGATTCCAACACCGGGACTCCTACACCGGGACTCCTGGTTCATCTTCCGACTTCTCAATTTTACCCAGCTCAGTTTACAGTTTCATTCAGTACTCTAAAATTTGATTTGTACTCGTTCATACAGATATCATTACTTCTACAATACCAAATTAATTCATCTTATCAATTCATTTAAGACAAAATTTAAAGGATGAACTCACCTGATGAATCTTGAACTTTGATATCCAGGCCAGACAACTTCACTTTTAATCCGAACTCTGATTTAGTCTAGAAGAAAATCAATTGAACTATGATTATCAATTCTCTACAGATTCAATCCAGAATTACTTGAATTTCTTACCGTATGAAAACGAAAACCCAGCTTTTCTTCTGCTCTTTCTTTGAACCGACCCTTCTAACCTTAATTTGACATCTTTTCTCACATCCAGCCGACTCCAACTTTAAATACACACTCTACTTCCAACAATTGACAAAATCCACCTCCAAGTTCAAGTTCCACAAATTACTTGAACTTTGAGTCAATTACAAATTCAACCATATCATTAATTCATTTAAAATAATATTCCCATTATTTTAAACATTCTTCCCAAAAATAAAAGTACATTAATTATGGGAATTTTGGAGTGTTACAAAATTATAACGGTTGTAAAAATTAAGGTTCAAACGAGAACGCTAACTATTTACGAGAACACGAGAACGGCCGCCCATGTCCAAAATCACATGTGATTCACGTACAAAATCACATGTGATTTTACACTACCTGGAAATCTGGACGTGAATCACATGTGATTTTGTACAAAATCCAGGTAGTGTAAAATCACATGTGATTTTGTACAAATCACGTACAAAATCCAGGTAGTGTAAAATCACATGTGATTTTGGACGTGAATCACATGTGATTTTGTACATGGGCGATCGTTCTCGTGTTATCGTAAATAGTTAGCGTTCTCGTTTGAACCTTTCTCTCTCTCTCTCTCTCTCTCTCTCTATATATATATATATATATATATATAATGAGGGAGGTTCAGGGGAAAACTCAAAAAAACGAAAAACTGAAGAACACCCTGGTGGTCCTTCATCTGGGCGGTATGCACTTGTGCATACAGGTAAATTATGTTGTTTTTTTATGCACTTGTACATATGCACATGTGCATGTTACAAATTATTTGTATGCACAAGTGCATACCGTCCAGATTAAGGGCTACCAAGATGTTCTTCAGTTTTCCTTTTTTTAGGTTTTCCCGTGAACCTGGCCCTATATATAATATATGCAAAATATCGTGTGAGAAGTTGAGGTTAACGTGAAAAACGTGAAATGAATATAAACTGTTGATCAATTTTCATCAAATGCCCTCAATGAATTGCGGGCTTAGAAGGGTATTGATCTGGTGCATCTCGGTGCATATCATTCTAATGTACATTCATTTATCATCTAACGGTTGATAACCACTTCTCACACTTCTCATGTTAACCTTCAATTGAAAACCGATTTTCGATTGTGAACCAGGAAACAAAGGAGAGTTCGGTATGTGTCAACACCTCCACTATTTTTTTCATCGTGTCATTATGATAAATAATACATGGATGATGAATCATGTATTATTCATCATGAATAGTGCATGTTCGTTCACATTCGTTAGTCATGTTGAATGTGGACATCCGGGAACTCGTGTCGCGCTCTCCTTTGTCCCTCGGTTCACAACCGAAAATTGGTTTTCAATTGAACTTCTCTCTCTATATATATACATAGAAATAGATCTTGTAAGAAGAGTTAAGGTGCGAAGGTAAGAAAATATTTGAGTCTGTTATCACTTTTTGGGGATATTTGTTTACCTCTTAATAGTTCCATTAAGAGGCAACCTCTAAATCCAAAGAGGTGAATATTGTTTGGCAAAAAAAAAACTTCTCTTAATGGTTCTGAATCTCTCTGAATGATTTTGTATCTTGGATGTCCCTTAATCATTCAGCACCCTAATTTCATTCTGGACAATTACCAAACAACCAAATTTCATTTTGCACTATATCATAACAGTTTCTTAATCATGCACCAAACCATTCAGCAACTGACAAACAACCCCCTTAATCTCAAACCCACCCATAAATCTTGCTTGATCGGTGATTGATTTGGTGCATCTAGGTTCATCACATATCGGTGTCTCAATCCTAATTTGCAATTTTGCATCCAATGGTAGAGATCATTTCTTACCCTTCTCATCATAACTTTTATTCTAACTACAAGTCTAGAACCCAACACTATATATATATATATATGTATATATATATATATATATGTATATATATATATATATATGAGAACCCTATATATTGTGATAATTATGAAAATTATTATTTAGAATATTGTTTCACGCAGTTTATTAATCTAAGGCTATAATTTAATATATTTATTAACATACATTTGTTTGACAATGTGTATGTTTCATATTTATTCGATTCACGATGTGATACTTTTGTTGTATTTTTTGTTTCCCAAACACATGAAAATGTTCACGTTGTGAAACAAATATATATGATAAAATACATCGTGAAACAAATATATGTTTATCAATATATCAAATTCTAGTCTTAGATGGGAAAAAAATCACCAGAAACAATACCTTACACAAATATATGGGGTTTTGAAATGATTAAAACAAAAAAATGAAAAAATGATGATCACTCTAATAAGTAATAACCATTTATCTATACAATATGCAAATGTGCATTCAATCAATTTGTTTTGTATGTATATGCGCATATATAGAATCCAAGACACATATTCAATTATTTGTATACATATAGCATGTCATATAAATAAGGGAAATTAATTAAAATACCCAAAGTTTGACTTTGACTTGCAAAAATACTCACATTCTCGAATTTTTTGCAAAAATACGCATTTTTCCGCGGTGGGTCCCGCGATCGCGGACGCGTGCCACGTGGCCCGCGGTTGGCCGAATTTTTCAAGTTTGGCCCCTCTAGTTTTGGGCAAAAAAATTATATTTTTTGTCCCTCTAGTTTTTAGGTTATCATTTTATGTAGTTGAGGTTTTTAAAGTGTTGTTTCATGTCTTTGCTCTAACACAACTTAGGTCTCTTTTGTTTGTTAAATTACAACTTCGGTCCCTTATTTTACTAAATTACAGCGTATATAAGTTACGTTTGATAAATTACACGGGCCGATAAAGTAGATAAAATCATGTTATATATCAAAACAAGAACACTAAACATACAATATTTATCGTCCCAATCAAGGGAAATCAATGTTCAGATCAATGCTATCATATGATATAGTTCCATGTGGTTCAAGCTCCGACGGGCCCTGCGTGTTACTTAGTTGGCTGACTGAACGTCTACTCCTTGGCACGCTTGAAGGGGCGGGAGTTGGACACTCTCCACGAGTATGTCCTACGCATTGGCACCGAGTACATTTTCGCTGTATCGGAACTTCACCACGTGATGGACGTCGATCGTTCTTTCTCGGTCTCCCGACTCTATTCTTAGTGTTTAACGGTGGATAGCATGGCGGAAGGGGGTCGGGTGGAGACACCCATGCTTCAGGGGGTCCAGCTGGATTTATTACCTCTGCGTATGTTGCCCGGTAAGTTTCGGACGTGACGAAATTTACAGCCAAGTCGCTGCAATATCTACGACCCATATGTCTTGCCGCATCGATGGCATGGCCGCACGGTAACCCAGATATTTGCCATTGGAAATATGAACAAACATGGTCGGTCATATTGACAATCGCGTCAAGTTGGTTATCCCGAACCTGGTACCTCCCATACCCGATTTCGCTTACCCATCATGCCGACGCGTGACCCGCCGTGAGGAGAAGTATCTCCTCCGCCGCTGATGTGAGTCTATTACGCAGCTCAACTCCTTTTCGGCGTCGAAGTTGGTACCACTCTTGTTGAAAGGCTCGAAAGTACTCCATAAGAGTAACAATCGGACATCTACGCGCAAAACGGGAGAGTGCATTCACCGACTCTGCACTATTGGAGGTCAGAATGTCATACCGTTGTGCAGGAAAATGGGTCGCGGACCACCTCTCTGGTCCAACATCGTCCATAACTTTGGCTGCTTTCGTGGCACTAACTCATAGAACATTCATGTACCGGTCAAACTCTCGAGCCGTATATGCTTTGCATGCCTTCCAGTAGACATCGTGGTAGGTGGTAATACGTTTGTCCTGACCTTTGGCGTTCATCTCAAAATGTCGACAACATAAGGCGTGAGGGGCGTTTGGGTACATGGCAGAGATTGCGGAGCTTATGGAAGGAGCCTTGTCGGACATAAACACCAACCCTTGCGGGTCTCCGATAGCTTGTCTCAACATGGACAGAAACCAAGTCCACTCCTCCCCGGTTTCGGACTTGCCTACTCCGAAAGCTACGGGAACGATGGAGTTATTCCCGTCCATGGCAACCGACAGGAACACCATACCCTAGTAAGGGCCCTTTAAATGGGCATCGTCTATTACCAGGACACGACGCAGATTTGCCACAAATGTACGGATCTGCAAAAACGTAGGTGGTTTCTCTTTGTAAATGTTTTAGTTTATAATGTGTAAACATATGACGTGTTAAAATACGTACCGCGGGTCCAAGAGCAACGAAGCACATCTCAAACCGTCCATTTGAATCGGTCCTTATCTGGGTGACCGTACCTGGATTATGCAGCTGCAAATTATATAAATACGTTGGGAGTCGTTCATACGACTCCTCGAACGTGCTCTAACCATTAGCAGTGCCCTGCATCGCGCACGCCAGCCTTGGTGGTAACCAATTGTGATCTCGTACTGCTGGTGTACATCGCTCACGATGTCCTTTGGACGCAATGACCTGCTAGCATCAAGAAATTTGCTTTTCAGTATCGCACCCAAAGTCCTTTTGTTGGCTTGTTTGTGGTTGGGATTCAGTTGCGTTCTCGAACAAGTGTGTACGTCGTGCAACTTTCTAATAACTAACATCCCTCATTTCTCTCCCACGGGCCTCGCGTACATCCTCCAATTACAATTTTCTCTCGCACATTCAACTACGTATCTGCTTTTGTCGGATCTCGGCGTGTAACTTTCGAAACCCTCTTCTATGAACTTAATTCCGACCTGTGTGGCCAAGTCATCCTTCGAATCAAATATCTCACCTACTTGTATCCTTGAACTGCGATTATAAGGTGTAGGTTCGTAGGTTTGTGTATGGGTATTCGGGTCTGGAAGAATATGGGGCATATCAAAAAAGTCATTTAACTGACTAAATGATTTATTACTAGGGGTATATTCTTCGTCCTCATCACTATCGGTATTTGATCTGTCTATATCAGAATTACCCATTGTGAAAACATGGGTTTCGTCATCAGCAACTCCAGCAAAGCGTCCTTCTTGGTCTTCTTTTTCTTCTTCTTCTTCTTGTGGTTGTTGTTGTTGCGTCTCCGGAACAAAATCGGATAACAGTCGTTAAGACCATATGCATGATCCAAATAAACCGTTGGGTCGTAGGACGCCGGGAATTGAGAATCAGGCTCCTCCATTTGGAGGTCTTCGTCATCACCGTCGTCATCGTCTTCGTCGCACACCGATGAATCGGCATACACAAAAAGTAATGGAGGTCTTTCTGATTCGGCTGCAAAGTACAGAAAACCAGAGATATCCCCATCGTTGGATAACTCCACAAATGACCCATCATCATTCTTGAACACTAACTTGCAAACAGCAGAATGGTCGATTTCACATTTTTGCATGGCGTATGCAACAAACTTCTGATAAGAAAAGTTTACTGACAATTTTACACCATGCTTAGATTTATAAACAAAATTCCACTCATTGTTGTCTTGCACCCATTCACCATCGTAACAGAAAAATAGCTTAGCTTTTGCAACAAATGAACTCATTTTTTCAGTAGTATCTCAAAAACAAAATACTGAAGAAAGAAAGCAAAAAGAAGGATGGAATGGGTGTGAATTATGGATTGCATTTTACTGATATTTATGGATGAAATCTCATTGAGGAAGATGAATTGCAACCACAAATTGGTCTTCCATGTACAATAATTCAACATTGATGAAACAACTAACATGAATTACAACCACAAATTGGTCTTCCAATTATAATGATTCAACATTGATGAAACAAGCCAGTGAATTTCAACCACAATTTGGTCTTCCAAGTACAATAATTGTGGAAAAAAACAGTAAAAACATGCAAAAATTCGTGCAAAAAGGACTAATAATGTAATTTTTTGCCCCATCGCAGACTACTACCGCGGGACAGGGGCCAAAGTGGTTACCGCGGGCATAGTTGGGGGGGCCGCGGTAGGCATGACAATTTGGCCCAACCCGGTGGAGAACCCGGTTCACCCGACCTGACCGGGGCCGGGGATTCCCCGCCAAACCGGGGACCGGGGCCGGAGAAACCCGCTAGTTGAAAACCGGGGCCGGGGCCAGGGCCGGGTTGACCATCCCCCGCCCCACCCCGGACCCGGTATATATATATATATATATATATATATATATATATATATATTAATAAATAAAATATTTTATATATTTATTAAATATATAATAAATTTTAATTTTCTAAACGCTAAACCCATTACCAATTTTGAACCAGACATCACTTAAGCATCCTAATATCATCAAATTCAAGGAGGTATACTTAATTTTCCATCATCATTTCAAGAATTTCTGAGTTTAATTCCTCAAAATTTCTGTTTTTGTTGGTTGGTTGTCTCCCTCTATTTCTCTCTCACTGATTTTTCATATATGTTTACAACTTGAGGGTTGCAAGCAGTTAGTATTTGGGGTGTGAAATCGATCTACTTTTTACTGTTTGAGGTCCATATCGATTTGGTTTTTATTTTTACTGCTCGAGGTTTGCAATCGATTTGTTTATCGATTCTGTTTGAGGGTTGCAATCGATTGTGTTTATCAATCTATGATTTCAGTTGCAACCAAAGTAGTGGGTGCTCCAGCTCCAGGTAATCATGTGTTGGAATATGTTTTGACTAAGGGACCGTTTACAAAACGCTTACCCGGGTAAGTGCTTACCAAGTCATATTAGCTTACCGGATGAATATGGCAAGTACTGTCAGGATCGATTCCAAACAAGAATAATTATACTTAGAAATCAGAATTAAAGAATCTTGCGGAATAGAACTTTAATTCAAACACACTCAATGAACAACTAATCAGAAAACACAATCTGTTTGTATTCAATACTTCAACTCACAAGTTTACAACCAAACCTCAATCTTGTTGAACAGGCTCAACAAGACGACTTCTACTTCTCTAGAAATAGGGTTCTAAACCTTGAGGTTAATTCTCTCTAAAACAAAAACGAATTCTAAAACTCTCACGGAATAGCTATCTATCAAAAACTATTTATACTAAATAATTACAAGATAACTATCAAAACAAAATTGATCTTCAGAATATTCTTTCATGCTTATCTTCAATCATTCCATATTTATCTCCAACATTCTCGCATTCCATAATTATGATCACAAGCAGCATTAACATCGTTATGCACAAGCAGTACTAACATTGTTCCATCAGCATTAACTTTTACTTGCAGTACTAACCTTGCTCTGGCAGTAGTATTGTTGTTCTGGCAGTACTAACCATACTTAGCAAATCTTCAGTTCCCAACAATCTCCCCCTAACTTGACTTTTTAGGTTGAGAAGTCAAGTTCTTCAGATGATGCTTCCAAAACCTAATCATGAACACATAAATCAGGATTCAAACCCAGGCTTTGATTGATAATCCTTCTCACCAAGTATCTTCCCATTTCAGAATCCTTGTTGCAAGCCAACTTAGCATGTAGCATTCCATTCAACCTTTTCTTGTTGTGCTTGTATGCAACATCCACCAAACAATACTCATGATATGTATAGTCAAGTGTGATGACATACACTCCACATTTTTCAATGAGCATCCAGTTGGTAATGGCTTGAAAATTTCTTTCTATCATATACTGAACTGCTTCTGGTTTGAACATTAGGCACAGGTATTTAAGAACCAATTTGATGATAGACATCTCTTTCTCATTCAGCATATTTCCATACAGCTTCATTCCAACCTTGTACATCTCCTCTACGTCAGATCTAGAGCACATTCTGATAAGTCTTCCCCATGTAGAACAGATCTCATACTTCCCATCTGCTCTTTTGACTCTAATGTACTCCTTTCTCTGATCTACCAAGGTATCCCAGAAGATGATCTCAGGAGGCATGAAAGATAATGGGTCAACTTTGATTGGATCAGTATCAACCATAGTGATATACATATCACATTGAGCATTACTTGGTTGACCTGATGGAGTTGCTACTTCTTCTTCAGCAACCTTTGTATCATCTTTCTTTTCTGGAACATCCTCTTCTTTTTCTTCTTCTACCACTGGTTCTACCCTAGGTTTCTTAACAACTTTCCTTTTGGTAGCTATAGACTTGGTTCTTGTTCTTTTCAGTGACACCAGCTTTTCACCCAGGGTTTCTTCTTTCTTTTTAGGAGTGTCATGTTTGGCTTTAATCAAAGCCTCTGCAACTTCAACTTCTTCCAAAGTAGGCATTTTAGTTTCTGTTGCTTCCTTTGTTTTTGCTGCTCCTTTTGTTTCTGCTGCTTCTTCCTTTGTAGATACTGCTTCTTGCATGGTTTCTGCTGCTTCTTTTGTTTCTGCTGCCTCTGGAATGGTTTCTGCCGCTTCTGCTTTTTGACTTTCATCAGCATTAACCGTTTCTGCTGTTGGTTCAGTTTCTGCTTCTTTCTGAATTTCAGCAGCATTAACCTTTTCTGCTGTTGGTTCCGTTTCTGCTTCTTTCTGAATTTCAGCAGCATTAACCTTTTCTGCTGCATGATCAGTTTCTGCTTCTTTTGCAATTTCTTCAACACACTCATTCTCCCCCTTTTCCTGTGCACTCTCCATGTTGAATTCAGCTTCTGACTCCCCCTTTTTGGGAGCATCATTGTTGGGGCTTCTTCTTTTAAGAACATACTGAGCTTTCTTCTTCCTGTGCATCAACTTTGTAATCAGCTTCTTATGCTTCTCAAGCTGTGTTTGTTGATATAGGACCACTTTCTTGAGTCCATCTATCTCCTTTTGCTGACTTACAACATCTGTGTTGATATTGGCAATGGTTTCCATCAATTCCTCATATGTATATCTATCCTCACCTTGTTTAGGAGTTTTTACTTCCTTTAAAGGATCACTGGAAATTTTAGTAGGTGTCTTTTTGCCTAGCAAAAGCACCTCCTACCCCCGTGGTTTCTTGGCACCTGGGACCTCTGAATGATTTCTCATTCTGAGTTGCCGTGAGGAAGGTCTTAGTTATGTTACCACTGTCCTTCTCTGTGCTAGCAGAAGTAGTGGCAGCCTTGCTACTCACATGCTCAACCTTCTCCTTAGTGAGCACCTTCTTGGGGTTGGGAGACACCCCTGTGGTTTCCCTTTTGATATTCTCTATTGGAGAATGCTCCAATAGAGGGCTTAAAGGCTTTGGGCTTGTAGGAGGTACATCAAGGGAAGGAGCCTTGTGTACCATTCTTCTTGTAAACTTTTTGGTTATGAGAGGAGTGGGTCTTTGAAGAATGGACTGAGGAATTTCTTTGGTGATTGAAGGTGGGGTTTGGCTATCAGTGGGTTGGTCTAATGAGGGCCTTGACCCTGATGACATACCTTCTCGTGTGTGGGACACACCCATCATTGTAGAGAACAATGGAGTGTCAACTCCTTCCGAGTCCCTGGAAGTTCTTCTCATATTTGAGAAGACCTTTCCTTTAGGGGGTTTAGGTACATACACCTCAGAAAATTGAGGCAAATCCGTCAATTCCTGAGTAATCACTGCTTGGATAAACCTTGGGTACATATAAAAACTCTTTTTGGACTCCAGGTTTGACACAAGATCATTGAAAATCATTTGTGAAAAATTAAACTTCCTGGCAGTGGCCAAGCAGACCAGGGCATAAGCAATGGTACTGCTAAACTCACTCCATCCAGTAGTTTTCTTTGAAATGCAATGCATTAAGGTATGAACAAAGAATCTCCATTGTGTAGAAAATTTAGACTTGAAAAACTTAAAGATTCCAATGGGACCTTCATACCCCATTCTCGTTAAAGTTGAGTATAGATCGTCATTAGGAATAGACGTCATACCTGAGGCATCATCCAATCGAAGAGTGATGCGAATAAGCTCCTCTGTAACATTCAAGGGTTTGTCACACACCCTTGTTTTGATGATTTTCTGCCCATCTTCAGACACCACGGTGGCATTTTCCCAGAACTGCTTCTGATGCTCGGTGTAGATTGTCGGGGTCACCGTTAGGGCATAGGATATATGCGTGGACTTGAGGAAATCCACAATGTCGTGAAAACCTGCGGACTGTTTTGGCTTCTGGAGCATGGCAATCTCGTTGTGTTCGTCGATAAACTCCATTGTACTTGAGGATTCTTGACAGAAAACAGAGATTCTTGGGAGAGAATAGTTAGAAAGAGAGAGAGATGAATAGAATTCAAAGAGACGTTATGAACTTTGGCGGGCTGAAAGAGGTATTTATAGCAGTATTAGCCCTAATTTTTCTTTTAAAGCAGTATTAACGACACATGCAGTATTAAGTACGAAGCAGTATTAACTATGTACTGGCAGTAGTAACTATGCACTGGCAGTAGTAACTATGCACTGGCAGTAGTAACTATGCACTGGCAGTAATAACTATGCACTGGCAGTAGTAACTATACACTGGCAGTAGTAACTTTTCAGCACTTGTCAATCTGAGTCATACAGAAGATCCTGAGAAGAAGAGTTAGTAGTACCAAATATAGAAGGAAATACAGGTATAAAAACTGAAAATCATGACTTTATTCAAGGTTGATCATGCCCACACTTGTTACCAAGAAAGTGAATCTACCCACATCAAAGGCTTTTGTGAATAGATCAGCAAACTGGTCATTGGTATGAACTTTAGCAACTTGAATTAATTTCTTTTCATTACAATCTCGAATAAAGTGATACCTGATCTCTATGTGCTTTGTTTTTTAGTGTTTGACTGGATTGTTAACAATGCTAATAGCACTGTTGTTGTCAATGAAGATTGGAGTGTGAAGAAATGTTACCCCATAGTCCAACATCTGATTCTGTATCCATAGAACCTGAGAGCAGCAGCTTGCAGCAGCTATATACTCAGCTTCTGTTGTAGATAAGGACACTGTGGTTTGTTTCTTACACTGCCAAGAGACTAGTCTTGCACCCAAAAACTGACATCCACCTGAAGTAGACTTCCTATCCATGTTAGCTCCACCCAAGTCACTATCTGAGTATGCAAGTAAATCAAAGGATGATTCATAAGGATACCAGAGACCTAATCTAGGTTGCCCTCTTAGGTATCTAAATATCCTCTTGACTGCATGAAGGTGTGATTGCTTTGGTGTAACTTGGAATCTGGCACATACACATACTGGAAACATAATATCTGGTCTAGAGGCTGTGAGATACATGAGTGATCCAATCATTGATCTGTAATGATGGACATCCACATCCTCCCCCTCAAGATCAGCATTGATCTGTTTGTGTATCTCCATTGGTGTGCTTGTTGGCTTTGAGTCTGATAATCCAAACTTATCCAGGATGTCTTTCACATATTTGGATTGGCATATGAAAATCCCATCCTTCTTCTGTTTCACCTGAAGCCCAAGGAAGAAAGTAAGTTCACCCATGGAACTCATCTTGAAGCTCTTGTGCATTAACTCCTCAAAGTCTTTACACATGTGATCATTTGAGGATCCAAAGATAATGTCATCCACATAGATCTGAACAAGTAGGGTGTCCTTCTTTTTCCTTTTAATGAATAAGGTCTTATCAATGATTCCTCTTTCAAATCCATTTTCCAAGAGATAGGTCGACAGGGTGTCATACCATGCTCTTGGGGCTTGATGTAGACCATAAAGTGCCTTCTTTAACTTGTACACTCTGTCAGGATACAATGGAATCTCAAATCCAGGGGGTTGACAGACATACACTTCTTCATCTATAGTCCCATATAGAAAAACACTTTTTACATCCATCTGGTAGACCTTGAACTTCATATATGAGGCATAGGCTAGAAACAACCTAATTGCCTCAATCCTTGCAACTGGAGCAAAGACTTCCTCATAGTCTATACCCTCTTCCTGAGTATACCCTTGTGCAACCAGCCTGGCTTTGTTCTTGATCACAATTCCTCTCTCATCCTTCTTATTTCTGAAAATCCACTTGGTGCCAATTGCCCTATGACCTTTTGGAAGGTCCACCAAGTTCCAAACATTATGTAGCTTGAACTGTAGCAGCTCCTCTTGAATTGCTTCTATCCAACATGGATCTTTCATAGCATCATAAGCCTTTTTGGGCTCAATTTGGGATAGAAAGCAAGTGAGTACAGTATTAACTGTATTTTGCTGATCTTGTAGCTCTTGAAGTCTGCTTTGATTCCTAGTCATCATGGGAGAAGCAATGTCTCCAATTACCAACTCAGGAGGATGATTTTTCTGAGTTCTTGATGGATGACCAGATTCCTCTTGTAAGTTCACATCCAGATTTGACTCATTTAAGTCTGGATTTTCTTCAGCTTCTTCAGTCACTTCAGACTCTCTGGAATTTGGACTTGAAGGCTGAATTTCCTCTATTCTTCTCTCTTCTTCATTCTGAATGGGTTCAGCTTCCTTTTCTTGTTCACAGAAGTCAACAGGATCAATGGTAGGGAGTGGAAATATCACAGACTGAATTCTGTGATCTGATGGTGGTGCATCCCTTTGTCCTGCATTTACATTACTACTGATACCCAAAGAATTAGTGAGTGAATCAATGTCAAATAGCCAATCAGGACCAGAACCAATAGGATTTGGTGTGTTCTCATTGCATTTGACATTGTCACTTTCTTCAATTATTCTAGAAGAGGTATTAAACACTCTGTAAGCCTTACTCTGAGATGAGTAACCAACAAGAAAACCATCATCTGCTTTGCTATCAAACTTACCTAAGTGAGATTTGGTATTGAGAATTGTACAAGGACACCCAAATGGTTTGAAAAATCCAATAAATGGTTTCTTTTTCTGAAAAAGCTCATAAGGTGTCTTGTTTTTAGGCTTTATTACTAAAACTCTGTTTTGGACATAACAAGCAGTATTAACTGCTTCTGCCCAAAAAGTAGTGGGTAATTTTGAATCAGCTAACAGAGATCTAGCAGCCTCAATCAGTGTCCTATTCCTTCTCTCAGCAACACCATTCTGTTGTGGAGTCCTAGGAGCACTGTATTGTCTCTCAATTCCTTTTTCCTTACAAAAGGTGTTTAGATCAAGGTTTTTAAATTCAGTCCCATTATCTGATCTAATGACTTTCACTTTTTGATTTGATTGGTTTTCAATTCTAAGAATAAAAGATTTGATCAGTCCACTTGTCTCATCTTTAGTTCTCAGAAAATATACCCAAGTAAATCTAGAGTAATCATCAATAATAACTAAACAGTATGACTTCTTGCCAATGCTCATGACATTTGTAGGGCCAAACAGATCCATATGCAACAACTGAAGAGGATTTGGGATAGTGTTTATCTCTTTGGACTTAGGAGAAGTTTTGTGTTGTTTGCCTTTGAGACAAGCAACACAATGATCATCACATGAATAAACTTTTGATGGTAAACCCCTAACAAGATTATTTTTAACAAGTTTATTCATTGTTTTAAAATTCATGTGACACATCCTTCTGTGCCAAAGTGATGATTCATCCATTGAAGCTTTTGATACCAAACAGTTTAGGGATGAATCAGATGAAACACTTTCTAAATCTAAACAATACACATTATCCTTTCTAGGAGTTCTCAATAGTATCATGTTTTCATCAACTACTTTGAATCCAGGAGCAAGAATAATGCATTCAGAATCAGTAAATAATATACTATGTTTCTTGTCACAGACCTGTGATACACTTAACAGGTTGTATCTCAATTGCTCAACATAGTAAACATCCTCAAATGTCATCTTACCTTTTGATACATCACCTTTACCACTTATTTTACCTCCTGCAGGATTATTCCCAAAAGAAACATGTCCTCCATCAATTCTTTTGAAATTCTTGAGGCAGGCCATGTTACCTGTCATGTGCCTGGAGCAACCACTATCAACATGCCAGATGCTCTTCCCCTTGAGCTATTGGTTGCCCTGCACATAAGATAAATCAATTAGTTTTTATTGGGAACCCAAGCCAAAGTGGTCTTGGGTCTCCCTTGCTCATCAAAGTACTTACATTCAGTTTGGATAAGTTTTTCAACCTGAGGAACTTCAGTACTGGAGTACTTTGTCAAGATGATTGGTCTAGCAGCACAAACACTAGAAGCAGTATTATCTTTAGAAGAAGTACTAACAGTGTTAGCAGTACTAACACTGCAAGCAGCAGTATTGCTTCTAGAAGAAGTACTAACAGTGTTAGAAGCACTAACACTGCTAGCAGCAGTACTATCTGAGGCAGCAGTACTAACACTAGTGCTTTTAGGAACCCACATTGTGACACATTCTTTTTCAGTCTTTTTCCTCATGTGGCTTTTGGATTTAGCTTGTTTCTTAGCCACATGGTTTCTTACAGGCTTCCTATAACCATTTGATTTTTGAAAAGTTCTTTGAAAATTTATCCTTTGGTTAATAGGATTGAAATAACAGTGTTTGGCAAGGTGATTCAATTTGCCACAGATAAAACAAGGTTTTGGTCTGTTAATCCTTTGTAGATCAACTCCTTGTTTTTGAGCCCACTGATTATTCCAGTTTCTTTGATTTCCCCTCTTTTTATCATGTTTTTGGGGTTCATTCTTTTGAGAATTCTTGCAAGAACAATGTTCACAAGTATTGGAATTCACAACAGTGGTCTGTGTATAATGAACTCCCTTTCCTTTTTCAGATCTTTTCATCTCATTGTTCTTATCCCAGGGACTTCCACCTTCCTCATTAGTCTTGATGTAATTCTCTAAGGGGATCTCACCACTGACATTCTTGTTCCTTTTCTTTGACTCTTCTTTTTCAGTTTTATCCTCAACAACAACTTCATATAATGGATCTACTTTAGTAGCTCCTTCAGGTAAGTCCTTCGTATCCTTGGTTTCTAACAGGTCTGACCTAGGAGGGATGTATGTGTTGTTGTAGGGTGGGGGTGTGGCATTGTACCCTAGGCCTGGTTTCATCTTACTGTGGATTTGAGCATTTATTATGGTGTCCATGACTTTAGAAGCACATGAAAACTTTTCAACATCAAGTTTTACTTTCTCAAGTTCTCCTTTTAATTTCTCACATTCCTCCCTAGACTCTTTCAGTTGGAACTCCAGACCATTCTTTTCCCACTTCCAGTAGTTTGTATCATATGAGTGTTGAAGTTCATTGGCTTGAAAAGCCTTAATTTGTTCTTCAAACCTCTCAACAATCACTACATAATCTCTTCTATCCTTTTCTAATCTCTTAAGGTCATCACACATTCCCTGGTTGTGATCTCTATACTTTTTCACAGTGTCTATACAAGCTTGAGAACAGAGATTAGATTTTACCTCAGTAGGAAGATCTGAGACTTCTGCCATGAGTGCATGATTCTGAATTGCCTCTTCTGCTTGATCACTCCAATCAAATCCCATTCCTTGTTGAGAAACAAGGGCTTGAACAGAGTTTCTGTTCTGGTTGAAGCTTCCAGTCTGAGCTTGTTGATGGTTGTTTTGAGATACTCCACCTCTGCATTCTCTGGCAAAGTGTCCCATCTTATGACACTTGTAGCATTCCACCTTAGACTTGTCAAACCCATCACCATCTTCTCTTCTTTGGGAAAAGTTGTTTCTCCCAGTCCTCTTTATAAACTTCTTCACCCTCATAGAAAGCATAGCCATCTGCCACTTGATATCCATCTCCTCAAGATCATCAGCATTAATCTGTTCTAAGTCATCATTAATTAATGAGGAGTTAACATGACTAGAAAAGAAAGCTTCTAGTACAGAATCATTGGCCTTCTCCTGATTGACTCCACCAACAGTACTAACTGCTTCAGGGTTAGCAGTAGAATCAGTTGATGCTGATAGGAGTGCAGCATTATACACATATCCTGAGGGCTTCTTCTTGGCTTCAACCTCTGCTTCAAATACCCTAAGATCATTGTAAATATCATCAAGCTCTTTATCTTCTAACTGGTCATTCTGTCTGAAAGACACAGTATACATTGTCCATTCCTCACCAAGCTCTTTATCTTCTAACTGGTCATGATCTTAGAAACTTCCTGTTTACATCATCAGCCTCCATACGAACTCCAATTGTAGCCAATTCTCCAATCAACTTATTAAATCTATCAAAAGTTTGAGTCATAGACTCATTCTTTGTAGAAGTAAAATTTTCATATTGTTGCTTAAGAATTGCCTTCTGGTTCCTCTTGGTGCTCTTGGTACCAGTGAATCTCTTTTCCAATGCATTCCATAAAATCTGGGCATCAGTGCAGTGATGAAATTGGTGCTGATACTCATTGGGAATAGCCAAAAGCAGAGTGCTTAAGGCTTTCATCTCTGTTTGTCTAACCTTTCTTTCTGCATCAGTCTTTGGAGGGGGTCGTTTGCCATCTGGTCCAACCCTTCCTTCAGCACATGGACCATTCTCTATAATATCCCAGATGGAATAATCAGTAAGCAAAATATACTGCTTGATTCTAATCTTCCACATGTCAAACTCATTAGGCCTGAGCATGGGAACCTTTGAAACAAGAGTACTGTTTGATTCAACTGTGTTGTCCATAATGATTGTAGATTTCTAAGAAACCAAGCTCTGATACCACTTGTTAGGATCGATTCCAAACAAGAATAATTATACTTAGAAATCAGAATTAAAGAATCTTGCGGAATAGAACTTTAATTCAAACACACTCAACGAACAACTAATCAGAAAACACAATCTGTTTGTATTCAATACTTCAACTCACAAGTTTACAACCAAACCTCAATCTTGTTGAACAGGCTCAACAAGACGACTTCTACTTCTCTAGAAATAGGCTTCTAAACCTTGAGGTTAATTCTCTCTAAAACAAAAACGAATTCTAAAACTCTCACGGAATAGCTATCTATCAAAAACTATTTATACTAAATAATTACAAGATAACTATCAAAACAAAATTGATCTTCAGAATATTCTTTCATGCTTATCTCCAATCATTCCATCTTTATCTCCAACATTCTCGCATTCCATAATTATGATCACAAGCAGCATTAACATCGTTATGCACAAGCAGTACTAACATTGTTCCAGCAGCATTAACTTTTACTTGCAGTACTAACCTTGCTCTGGCAGTAGTATTGTTGTTCTGGCAGTACTAACCATACTTAGCAAATCTTCAGTTCCCAACAAGTACCAAGAATCTTACCCGGTAAGAGCGGACGCAAGGATCGAGAGTCTTACCCGGTAAGTGAGTGCGACGACTCTTACCACGGTTAGCGCTTACCAGATAAATTGTTGCATACGGTGTCATTTTGGTGGACTAAAATCTTATCGGGAAGTAAGTGATAGTGTTGAATTTTATCGGTAAGCACTTACCCGGGTAAGTGATTATATAAACGACCCCTAAATCTAATATTTTATGATGTTTATTTACGTATACAAATGCAGCGCTTCTATATCTAAAATAGTCACATTTCTTAAGTCATATATGAATTGGTTTTGGTAAAAATATAATGAATGATCTCTAACAAAACATGTATGCATTTGATGCCATTTTTTGCACTAATCGACACCAAAGACTTGTGGAACTCAAGTTGTAGCCTTTATACGCAGTAACCATTACAAGAACCGGGTCATAACCGGGTCGGGGAACCGGGTAAAAAACGGGGAACGGATCTTGACCGGGGACGAGGTTGGTATCCCCGTACCCGCCCGGGGCCGGGGGACATTATCATAAATCGGGGCCGGGGCCGGGGATGGGGAACCCCGCCCCATACTCGCCCCGTTGTCATGCCTAGTCCGCGGGACATATGGGCCAAACATGGGGACACGTGGGCACTGACCCGCGATCACGGGGCCCACAGCGGAAAAAATGGTTATTTTTGCTAAAAAATCGAGAATGTGGGTATTTTTGCAAGTCAAAGTCAAACTATGAGTATATTAATTAATTTCCCTATAAATAATTAGTTAATTTTTAATTTTTTTAAAGGTTTTCTGACCTCATTCTTTACATGTATACGTATATGTAATTACTGAATTGAATCAGATCAATATGATATTATTGAATTTTAAATTATAATCCAACAATCACATGACGTGCCACAGACATAACGTGACGTGAGACACAAGCCTTGAGCCATAACACACCATGGCGGCTGTCACAGCGAGCCTTTTAGAACAGTGTAATTAAGTCCAACGACTTTTTACACACCGTTATAAAATTGCAAATGAAAAATAGAGTATGAAATTCATTATAAAATTTGTGGTATAAAAATTGCCACAACTTTTATTATGTATTTTCTTTAAAAGAGACTGAGATACATCCAAGGTTCTAAATGGTGTAAGGCGTGGCGGAGAAGTCAAGTCTCAAGCCTTAGAAGCTATGGCGAGGCAATGACGTCTGTCAAGGCATGACTTATGGCGGCAAATCTTTATATCATATATAATATTATATATAGAAACATATGTTTTGTACTATAAATCGATGAGTCAATGATAATAAACAAATTAAATTAAATTATATATTATAAACTAGCAAATAATACATTAAAAACGTAAAAAAAATATCAAATATCACGTTACAAAAGACCGCACATTAGGCCATAATATGCCACAAACATAACGTGATGTAAGACACAAACCTTGAATCACGACACGTCACGTTGACTATCGCAACGAGCCTTTTAGAACAATAGATACATCATCTTTTCTGCCCTGAAGTCTCAAAATAAGCAGCAGGTCCACCCTGACACATTACACATGTAAACCTGACCATGTTGACCTTATTCACACGTGATTACACCTCATCGTACTATTTATCAATTCATCTCTACCAAAATTTTAAAACAAGAAAAATTGAAACTTTTATCTCTATTTTACTTCAATAAATTATATATTATCTATATACTATATTATAAATTATTTATGAAAAACTTTTAAAAATAACCCTAAAACTTCATGTACATTTATTTAATGTTAATTATTTAAAATTTTTTAAAAACAATTAATGAAACTTTATATGTCGCTTTTAATGCTAATCAGGCCCGACCCGGATATAAGGCGATGAGGGTAGCCGCCCTGGTCAGCATCCAAGCCCAGGACATCAATGCTCCAACCAATGCACATTTGGTGTTTATGTGTGAGATAGTGAGAATGAGATGGAGAGTCATGAGAGTTTATCCTATATTCCTATGTACCTCAATTCATCTAATCTTGACAGGTGTATAAAATATAATATAATATATATTTTATTGGAAAGTTAGTGATCCACTACCAATCTCTAATATATATTTAAATATTTAATCCTATAAGACTTTGAAATAAAACAACTAATTTAATCACCTACTTTTTTCTTTTCTTTTTTACAAAAAAAGTTGATATCGGCAACCTCAACCGGCCCACAATCGGCTGTCTATCCATAATGTGGGGGCATACCTGACTCACTCAGCGGTTGTGGCTATGAGGTGTCTTGGGTTCGAACCCGAGACCTTCTGTTTTTTGTACAAAGATGCCCCCACCCATTATCAACTGAGCTACGCCATTGGCTACTTTTTTCTTTTCTAATAAAATGAATAAAAGAGTTTACGTTTTATTTAATTTTATTTTATTTACATAAAATTTAAAAAATAAAAAATAAGATATAAGTATGATTCAAATATATTATAGAGTAATATTCTTTTATTTGTTTTTACTTTATCCATGATTATAGATTGTTAATTTTTTTTAACAAAAATAACATATTTTTACATTCTTTTATATTATTAACTTTTTATATTATGTTTTAGTATAATCTTAAAGTTATAGTTGAATTATTAAAGTTATATTTGTAGACTATCATGAGTCGAGAAAGGCTGAACTGAGTATTATTCTTGGTATTGAAAATAAATTTTTAGTAAATGTTTACTCTGTTAAAATAATTGATGTTTTGGCTTTGCATAAAATCGTTTTAGATTATGTATGTTTATGTATAGTTGTTCATGGTTTTCATTTAAATCACACATATTATTTTATCAATTTAATAAAAATAATTTTTTTTATATTTGTGGGGGCATTTTTTTGCTTTTCCGCCCTGGGCATGTAAAACCACTGATGCTAATTACTTGATTTATATTAACAATCTTCAAATTCTTAAATCGTGGACTCTTATTAATTAATCCTTATCTTTAATCACTTTCAAATCCTCAAATCATAAACTCCTTAAAAACATCATTCTTTAAACAAATTTATAAAAAAAACATGACGGTTTTCTCAAAAGCACACATTAAAATATTAAAATTGAGATATATCGCGCTGCATTACACGAGTAAACTTCCAGTTTTCTAAAGTATATAAACGTGGAGAAAGTTTCAAATCTATAAGATTTCTTAAAACTTGATATGTATTGAGAAAAAAAATTATTGTTACCACTATTATTAATTTACATAAATTCATTATAAAAGGTGTACTTAAATGATAAATTTATAAAACGTTTTTAATAATATAATTGTAAGTTGTTATATATTCACACACGTGAAACATAAATACACCGCTAACGACTGTGTAAACTTATATGGTCGTACATAAAATATATGTTTATTTCCATTTAAAAGAAACCCGAATTAAATCATATTAATTGTTAAATGCATGTTAAAATATAATTATGATAATTACATGATGTTATCTGTAAATAAATAAATATATATATATGTATATATAATTATATTAATATTTTAAGTTAATTATATAAATTACTACAAATAATTATTTAACCTTCGTTTAAGTTATGGACCAACTATAATATTCTATATAAATAAGGTGCATGATAGGCCAAAATGGTTTTTGTGATTAAATCTTTGAAATTCAGCTATCACTTAAATACAAAAAATAAACATTTCTCTTATGTAATATATATATTAGATTTAGAGTTTTGGGCTAACAGTTGGTGGGAGTCAAAAATGTCTTCGTGTGTTAACTACCGTAGTGAAAATCTCAATTGATTTATTAATGCTCGTTCAAAGACTCGTCAAATATACAAAGGTACAACTATGAGTGTTTTTTTATTTAAGTCATTGAGTCTGATAGAGTTTTATTATTAGAAAAGTTTTCTGATTTAGTTATAGCCAATATATGTTTCCGCTGCGTTTTAAGGTTACAAAATTGATCTAAAACCTACAACAATGGATGTTGAAATCTTTAAAATAAATACTAAATTGGAGTTACTTGTAATTCATTTTAATGATTTTGACTTTCGATTCTCCATTTTAGAGAAATTATATAGAATATGTTGCTCTGAAAAATATGTCCAATAGATTATTTATAATTTATCTAAAATAAAGAACTACAAGTCAAAATTTGTAAAAACTTTTAAATTTAACACCAACAAATTCTCGAGTTTAGAGATTTTAACATCTAGCATAGTACTAACATATTTTATAAAATTAACATCATAATATACCTTTTAAAAATAATTCATATGAAATAATAATAATTCAATCTAACTGTTAGACGTATTGAATATTTGTTGAGTGGTGTTAGGTGGGTGAGATTGGTAGGTGGCAATGGGTTAGGGGTAGAGTAAAGTAGGGTAGAGGCGGTGGGTGGGGTTGATTTGGGGTGGTGGGGGTGGTTTGTAACGTCCCAAAAACAAAACAAGCATTCATCTAGAGTTAGGCATTCAAATTACATAATTAAACTTGTCTTTACACCATCCGTAAATCATACTAAACAAAAATGACAGCGGAAGTCTCTAAATTCCACAGCCGAGTGTTATTCTATAGTCATCATAGCCAAAACTTGAAGTTACTCTAAGCTTCAAGTCCTTCTTATCGCCTCCTAGTTCTTACTTGAAGAACCCTTAACATGCTTACCTGAAAATGGTTTAGTTTTGAAAGCGAGGGTTAGACCAAAAGGTCTAGTGAATTCCCTCTGAAAACATGTACACAGTATAAAATCGTTTATAAAAATATCATCGTAAACCTTAACATAACCTCAGGCATGGTACTACACTGTATATGGGATCACATAAACATTCCGCGATCGGGACCCAATGGGCTACCCTCTCGCCCTCAACCGGAGCCTACGCAAACTCCCCTTCCCGGAGCTTACGCAGACCCCCTTTCTACTCGAAATAGGAGGAAACGAATTCCAACCTACCAGTCTGTCATACATATCCAAGGGATCATCAGATCCCGAGGATCTATCTCTGATCCCACAGTGTAGACCGACTCCACATAGCACATCATTCATTTCATAAAACATGCAACCTTAAATCCTTTAAATCATCATTCTCATTTCATCATATCAATAATAAGCTTTCTTAAGTAAAACATGTAGTTCATGGAAAAACATGCGTGACAGTTACAAACAGTTCATGCTCGTACATAAAACCATAATCAGTTAAAACATTTAACACTTTACGTTGTAAAAAGGTTTAGGGAACTCACTTCGATGGCACTGAATGCACCCTTGCTTTACTCTCGCGTTAACCCAACTTGACACCTAAAAGATCGGCAATTCCTTAATCAGACACAGAGATCCAGATCTTACCAAATACCCAGAGCTTTCCGGACACTAACACTTTCCGGATACTGGAGTATTCCGGACACTAACACCTTCCGGATACCCCAACTGTCCGAACACCCAAACATCCCGGATACCCGAACTGTCCGGATATGTAACAACCCAAGTCCCTTTCACACAACAAATCACATATGTAACATAACATTGACATAACAAACGAACATCATATTACAAGTACGGTCTCGTAGTCTTTTACAATCAAAAGAAGTCATTCTACTACAAACTTCATACTAAATACATACATAACATTTAACCATTTTAATACAACTGCTAAACATGCCAAATTCTTCATCATATATCTCTTCACAAAAGCCATTCCTCGATTACTCTAATTACTTGCCCTTACCCGATCCGCCACCTGGAATACATATTTCAAAACAAAATGAGGGTTAGACCTAATGGTCTAAGTGAGAAAATCCCTGTTAATTTGAAACCATTTATATAACTTCATTCATATAAATCACACAACACAATCAAATATATCAATTTGAACTCACACATATTGTACCTTCCCTTCTCATTTCTCCTGGCCATATTAGTTGGTAGCAAGCCAACTAATAAATTACAACGTTGTACAACATCTACAGCCAAGCAACGCTATACAGGTTCTATAGCCAAACACACCGGTCCTACGTCAGGCCAACGTATTATAACATAGTATAATACTCATGTAAATATAATACCTCAATATATTATAATTCACATCTATCACACATAAAAACCAATAACCACCAATTATCACATTTCCAAACATACGTATATGTATTCCAGTTGAAAATACTTTTAAAGGAAAACTCGCCTGTTTTGATTATTACACACGCTCGCAAGCTCCTTTCAAACTGGTCTTATCTCTTACCACGACTTCCACAGAATCTGAAACAATGTAAGGTACATATACTGCTTTACTAGCCAACATATAAAGCTTACCAGTTCCTGTTCTCAACTGTATCACTAAACTTAACAACTACCGGGACTATACAGAGTACCGGGCTTCTCAGTACCGGGACTTCACAGTACCGGGACTCTTTGGTACTGGGAGGTGGCAATACCGGGAGTTGGCAATACCGGGAGTTGGCAATACCGGGAGTTCACTATACCGGAAGTCGACACTACCGGGAGTCGACTAGACCGGGACTCCACACTACCGGGAGTCGACCATACCGGGAGTCTACCGGGACTTCCCCGGGACTATCAAGAACACAGTCGGTTCCATTTTCTCAGAAATCGATTGAGACTAACACTAAACAATGAAATCGACGTTTCTAAACCGATAGATATCTTCTACTCATGATTATAAACACAAAATATAAAGGGACTTACCTCAAAATCGTTTCTAACCCAATCGATTGATGCTCAAACCGTAACTTTCTTCTTTCGCTTTCTTCGCCTTCAAAACTCCCGCACACACACACTCTTTCTATTTTTGGTATATGAATACTATCTGATGACTTAAGAGGTAATATTAAACCACAACTTACCAAATGGGCCTTGAACTTCTCAAATTTAACCCAAACACCCCTAAACTCATAATTTTTCCCAAACATACTCTAAACATCTAATTTTAAAGCTATCTTTATTTAACGGAAAGAGGATTTAACTAACGGACTTACCCGGGGTATTACATCATCTCCCCCTTTAAAGAATTCCGTCCCGGAATTCAGTTAAGTAAAAAGATGAGGGTATTTGGCTCTCATTTCAGTCTCTGACTCCCATGTAGCATCCTGACCTCTATGATGCCTCCACTGAACTTTCACTTGCCTGATCTCCTTATTCCACAGCACTTTAACTTTACGATCCACTATAGCTTTCGGCTCTTCCACATAATTCAGTTTTTCGTCGACTCGGATATCTGGTAGAGAGACTGCCTGGTCTGGAGTAACCAAACACTTTCGGAAGTTCGATACATGAAACGCATTATGGATTCTGCTCAATTCTGGTGGAAGATCTAATCGGTAAGCAACTTCACCGATCCTTTCTGTTATTGCAAACGGTCCAATATACCTAGGGCTAAGTTTACCTTGTCGTCCAAACCTGATGACCCCTTTCCACGGCAAAACCTTTAACATTACGTAATCCCCAACTTGAAATTCCAATGGCTTTCGGCGTCGGTCAGCGTAGCTTTTCTGTCTGTCTTGAGCCACTTTCAATCGTTCACGGATCTGAGTAAATTAACCCAAACACCCCAAAACTCATAATTTTTCCCAAATGGGCCTTGAACTTCTCAAATTTAACCCAAACACCCCAAAACTCATAATTTTTCCCAAACATACTCTAAACATCTAATTTTAAAGTTATCTTTATTTAACGGAAAGAGGATTTAACTAACGGACTTATCCGGGGTATTACAGGATACCCCAACATCCCGGATACCCGAACTTCCCGGATACCCGAACTGTCCGGAAGGACATTCACCCGGACACTCTCGAGAAAACTCTACCCGGACACTAGCATTTACCCGGAGACTACTTACCCAGAAACCAAAGGCACTACCCGGAAACCCCCCCCCACCGTCCGGACACTACTATCCGGACGGGGCGACGTCCGGAAACGACGAACTGGCCGAAACCCTCAACTCCAAAACTGATTAAAACTCAGTTTTCTGATAACAGTTCGATTAGACAAACTTAAGGGTTCATCCACTAGTCATAATCACTCAATTAATTCCAATTTAAACCACTAAAATCGACATGAAGACAACAAAACCCAAAATGCTCAACATAAAGGTTATTTAGGTGAAGAACCCATTAAACACTACCGATTCTAGCCCCAAATCCTAGACAACAAAGGATAAGAAACTTGGAATCAACAGAATAAGATGTCTTAGATGATTACCTTGGCAATTTATTCCTTAACAAGAGTTTTCCCACTTTAGCTTTCTTCTTCCTTTCTCTTCTTAGCCACCAAACACACACAAGGGCCAAAACACTGATTTCTAAAATGAAAACCCTAGGGAAATGGAGCTTTAAATACTTCCCAACAATTGCCAAAAGGCCCCTTAACCTAACTTGCATTCTTTAGACATCGGCCACCAAACTTTCAATACATACTTAAAATTTCGGGTTGTTACAACACTCCCCCCTTAAAAGAATTTCGTCCCCGGAATTCCTTATTGGGAAAAGATGCGGGTATCTTGCCCACACCAAAACTGCCACTTCCCCCCAAGGTAAACCTATTTCTGACTCAGTCAACCACCTCATTAAATTCGAAACAAGAAACCTTGTGTGCACTTCCTTCAGTTCTTACGGTACTTCTAACTCGAAAGCTACTGTTCCTACTCGATCGGTCTTGACAACAGAAGATTAACCAAGGCTTCTCAAGCATCTATACTTCCTTTAAGAAGGAACTTGGCTAAATCCTCCGCCACCACACGAGGTTCATTTACCAAGCGACAAACACCCACTTGACAGCTTGGCACTTGGCCAACCCTATACACCTCGACAACTCACAACCTAGAGTTCCTTCATCGTATCACAACTCTCAACCCTATACCACCTAACAATCGTCTATGTAGATAACGTTTCCCTTTCTCGGACCATTACACATCTCTTCACCACCTCACCACTCCATACTTATACGTAACTAAGAGTAGGAACCTCCAACCCATTGCTGAAGTGTCCACCTACTCGAATTAAACCTATCCTGAAACACGACCATTCTTCGCTGATTGTCACGTTTGTCTAATCATAAAAACATAACTCCGGTTATCCTCACTCAAGTGGGAGGAGTAACCATGGTCACACCATACTATTCTCAATAGTTTAATCACCGCACGACCAATTTGTTTAAACATTTCTCACAACGTCACTAACTTAATTCATTCAGTTGTCTCATCTACTTCTTTCCTGTACAAAATCATACACAATTCCCTTCCTCAATACTCTTTCCAACGGTTCGCACACTTATCAATGACAATCTACACAACACTGCACCTTTCGGCATCACCGTCAGGTTTACTACTTCCAACTTACTCACTTATTCTGACATACTATCTTCACCTCCCCACATTAGCGTGGAGCATTGCCCACCGAGCATTACTTGCCCCTCTCTCCCGACCTTTCCACATGCTGGTATCGCTTTCTCATTACTCACATAACCAAACAGTTGCACCAAGATCTTATCTTAAGGCATTCAACCAAGCCGTCTTGAAACGAGACCAGTGTTCGACATCACTACACATTCTTTAATCTCCAACTTTTACTTTCTTAGACATTTCTTTCACACATAAGCAACAATTCACATTCTTTAAGGATTTCACATCTATCCCACCACATTTTGACTAACACAACCCTCACCCTCTTTAAACTTCCAATGACCCCAAAGTATGTTTCTTAGTAACGTCCCCTATTCACTCTAATAATCCACCCCCTTGGATTCCCTATTACAAACGGATCTATTAATTCAGGAACACCCCGAAACTCGGGTTCCACAATTCTTTCGATTAACCACCAAGATCATAAAATCAGATAGATATATATATACAGTCATCCTAGCTTTCTTACTTAGATTTACCTTAAATAATTCTTTAACAATCAGTGTGTTAATCTCAATAACACTTCCCCAAGAATTCTCGGTAGAATTGTAACACATCCTGTAATAACAAATGAATGTCATTACTTAACAAATCTATAAAATTTTAATCAACCAACCAAAGGCTTATACCTCTATCATGACCTTTCAAATTAACTAATGATCATACTACCACTCCGACCCACAATCATCATCATGTCATTATTTAAACATAACCAAAATTTCCAACTATTTCCTTCTAGGATCATTCCCTCACGCATAAGAAACAATTTTCATTCTTTAGCGATTTCTCATCTACTATACTACAGTTTGACTAACCTATTCATCATCTTCTTTAAACTTACTCTGCCTTCAAGAATATACTTACTTAACAACATACATAACCACAAAGCTTGGCCTCCCAGCTGGGCAATCACCCATTTCTGCCCCGGCATTCCATCCCGATAACAGTCAAAATAAACACCAACTTACAAACCACGTACTTCAACAACTTGGATTGCAAAACGTACACTCTATCCGAAATCCCGAAAGGACTTCCTTCTAATCCTTCATCTTTCTAACATTGCCTTACTACATCACCGGATGACACAGATAGCTTGACAAATACTGTCACTACACATCCTTACACTCTTTGCCCATAACATCACACTGCAGACCATATCTCTCATGATCATCCATACACAGTTTAAACTCGCCCTCAAAGTTACCCGCATGAAATCGAGCCTATCTCGCTAGTTAGTCCTTTCACAACTTGCTGAACTATAACTCACGAGTTTTCAATTAGCTCAAACACAAACATTCTAGCTAGCTCTTTATGATTCGAGCTTTTACGTAAGCTGGACACAGTCCCTCACTAAACGATAAAGTCTACACACTCGCTTCGCTCGTGCTACTTACCTCATTATTCTATGAACCCTCCATACTTTGCAAATAGAATGCTTATTCAAAACAATAACTTCTCCTCCTCTTAACACCCCTACAAGGTGTTCTATCAACTTCCAACCTTCTGGTTCAAGACTTCAGTCTCGGCCACCTTACACAACTGTCGACTTTTACAACAACAGATAACCTATAACTACTTTCTTAACTTATTCTTTAACAAGGGTTCCTTACGGAACTTAATCCTACCAATATATCATAATCACTTCATAATACGTCTCCCTCTTTTCTGAACTTACTCCTGTAACATCAATATTACAAACTCACCTCAAAACTCATATCCAACACCGTGGACATTTCGTTTCTGCCTCTCAACACTACTCAACGGGTTGCTAATACCAACACCTCGATGACTTCTACTCCTTCCCCTGGGCCCAATCCGTCCCTCAACAACCGTACTTCCAGTTACCGAACAAGGGTGCAAACCCTCATACAACCGATACTATATTCCACTTCCGATTCTACCACTGTTCACCTTTCCTCTAGAACACATATACTGCAACTACATACGTTCTCCCCTGACTTGTCCAACACCTTTCCACTCTCGGAGTTCCTTCTTAACTTATAACGTAATATTCTACGACCTAGTAGGTTCATAGCCTTCATGCATGACAATACAGTAAATAAATCTTTTCGCACATTTCATCATTTTAAATAAACAACGTTTGGAAAACACTTGGGTACACATGACCCCATCACTCTTATAACTTCAACGCCCTGCACAACGATTCGAGAATCGTTTGCATGCATCTTTCCGTGAACCTTAATCTTACTCAATTCCGAACGATGTTATTACGACAGTAATACGTTGAATGAAAATCCTTTCATACGACACAATTTCGAAATAAATTACTGACACCAAGTAAACCAGTCGGTTCTCACACTCTTTTATATGATATCAATCGGTTAAAATTCATTTGATTGTAAAAGTTTTGCTGGCACACGTCTTCTCTACCTTTTGTAATAATTTAACTTGTCATGAAAAGTGTGAAATACTTTGCAATCGTTAGGCTCAAAATTTCATTGTGCAATGTGAATGAAATCACCTTTTCTTTAAACATACATTTGCACATTCTGACTCCTTTTCGATCAAAATTGATATTTACACATTTAATTTAAATCGTGAAAATTTTCATGTTATATTTAAGAAAGCTATGCATGAAACTCTACTTGCAATTAAAGGCTACTCACCCTAGCAAGGTCAACCGCTTTACCCACGCAACTTATCCTTGACGCTCTTCCTTCGACCAAGGGTCGCCCTCTCGGTCAAGCACTAACTTGATGTACATGCGTTCCACATCTCACTTACTCAACCATTTCACACTATTTTCGCTTTGATCGACTATCTCACCTTCTACTTCTACATGCTTTCAATTCACTATAAGTATCTTATTTCATTTATCCTGCCAATGAAAAGCTAGACTAAAAAGTCAGGGCTCCATTGATACTTTCAAGGTTTTGACACTGTTCGATCTTACCCTCCCAACTGATCTATCCCATGGTTTCCAAAACTAGGACTCTCCCGAAACTGGAGTCTTACTCAAACTCAAACATTCATCCTCTCCGAATCCACGAAGAGCTACCTCTAGACGACTCATAACATTCTTTACAAAGTTTCTTCTCTACGATGTCTACATACATCACATCATAATGACTCTTACACGATACTTCCCCAAACAATGGAGCTCGGTCTATCCCTCAGGGATCTTGCTGACCTATTCCTCAACGCTCTCCCAGCCATAGCGCTAAACTGAAAGAAACCGATAGTTATTCCTTACTAGACGTGACACAACAAATTTGCTATAAGTAAGGTATTGTAAGCACGCACATGTACCTGTAAGTTCGTAATTACACTGGCCAGGTGTAATCCCAAACTTACCTTACACGTTTGTCCTTGGCACCTTATTCTTAAGCGCATTTATAGTGATCGTTCCTAGAGGCAATCCTATGTCTCGGTTGTGTTCCTCATCTTACAGTTTAAGTTTAGGCCCGAATGGTCACCTAAATCCCTTAAACTAAGGCTCTGATACCATTTGTAACGTCCCAAAAACAAAACAAGCATTCATCTAGAGTTAGGCATTCAAATTACATAATTAAACTTGTCTTTACACCATCCGTAAATCATACTAAACAAAAATGACAGTGGAAGTCTCTAAATTCCACAGCCGAGAGTTATTCTATAGTCATCATAGCCAAAACTTGAAGTTACTCTAAGCTTCAAGTCCTTCTTATCGCCTCCTAGTTCTTACTTGAAGAACCCTTAACATACTTACCTGAAAATGGTTTAGTTTTGAAAGCGAGGGTTAGACCAAAAGGTCTAGTGAATTCCCTCCACAAAACATGTACACAGTATAAAATCGTTTATAAAAATATCATCGTAAACCTTAACATAACATCAGGCATGGTACTACACTGTATATGGAATCACATAAACATTCCACGATCGGGACCCAATGGGCTACCCTCTCGCCCTCAACCGAAGCCTACGCAAACTCCCCTTCCCGGAGCTTACGCAGACCCCCTTTCTACTCGAAATAAAAGGAAACGAATTCCAACCTACCAGTCAGTCATACATATCTAAGGGATCATCAGATCCCGAGGATCTATCTCTGATCCCACAGTATAGACCGACTCCACATGGCACATCATTCATTTCATAAAACATGCAACCTTAAATCCTTTAAATCACCATTCTCATTTCATCATATCAATAATAAGCTTTCTTAAGTAAAACATGTAGTTCATGGAAAAACATGCGTGACGGTTACAAGCAGTTCATGCTCGTACATAAAACCATAATCAGTTAAAACATTTAACACTTTACGTAGTAAAAAGGTTTAGGGAACTCACCTCGATGGCACTGAATGCACCCTTGCTTTACTCTCGCGTTAACCTAACTTGACACCTAAAAGATCGGCAATTCCTTAATCAGACACATAGATCCAGATCTTACCAAATACCCAGAGCTTTCCGGACACTAACACTTTCCGGATACTGGAGTATTCCGGACACTAACACCTTCCGGATACCCCAACTGTCCGAACACCCAAACATCCCGGATACCCGAACTGTCCGGAAGGACATTCACCCGGACACTCTCGAGAAAACTCTACCCGGACACTAGCATTTACCCGGAGACTACTTACCCGGAAACCAAAGGCACTACCCGGAAACCCCCCACCGTCCGGACACTACTATCCGGACGGGGCGACGTCCGGAAACGACGAACTGGCCGAAACCCTCAACTCCAAAACTGATTAAAACTCAGTTTTCTGATAACAGTTCGATTAGACAAACTTAAGAGTTCATCCACTAGTCATAATCACTCAATTAATTCCAATTTAAACCACTAAAATCGACATGAAGACAACAAAACCCAAAATGCTCAACATAAAGGTTATTTAGGTGAACAACCCATTAAACCCTACCGATTCTAGCCCCAAATCCTAGACAACAGAGGATAAGAAACTTGGAATCAACAGAATAAGATGTCATAGATGATTACCTTGGCAATTTCTTCCTTAACAAGAGTTTTCCCACTTTAGCTTTCTTCTTCCTTTCTCTTCTTAGCCACCAAACACACACAAGGGCCAAAACACTGATTTCTAAAATGAAAACCCTAGGGAAATGGAGCTTTAAATACTTCCCAACAATTGCCAAAAGGCCCCTTAACCTAACTTGCATTCTTTAGACATCGGCCACCAAACTTTCAATACATACTTAAAATTTCGGGTTGTTACATGGTTGGTGGTGGGTTTGGATGGTGTTGGTAATATAGTAGGTGGGGGCGTCTGGGGGAAGTGTTCGGTAGACAGGGATAGTCGGTGGCGGTAGGGGGGTGGGTGATGGTAGGGTGGATGGGGGTAGTGTTAATGAATGGTGGATGGTGGTGCTTTGGGTTCGTGGTGGGTGGGTACTACGGTCGTATGTCGGAGATATCTTACCAACGACGACTATGACAACGGTCGTGTATAATTTAAGGGACTTTATCTTAATACAAGACTTGTCGTATGAAATAAGTCCTTTGGTTTCTTGCGTCGGTCGTGAGGTGTGATTTTTTACCCAAACAAATATAATTTAAGAAAATGTTTCTAAACCATAAGGATCAAATTGGAATGTACTATATTCTTAAATAACTTATGGAGCTCAAATGGATCGTAAATAGTCCGACCCATTGATATAACCATCTACATCAGCTCTAAATTATATGCAGTTATGCACTATGTAGTCATGCATATAGATGGTTAAATGGTTCAGTCGGGGATTGTTTGAGACTGGTTTAAGACCGTTGATTATGACCGGTTATTATATTCACCAAAAACAAGATCTGGTCTAGTCTGGTCAAGGACCGGTTATGGGACTGTCATGATTTTTATTTAAAATATTTTTTTAAATGTATTTCAGGTATATTTTGAAATTTAATATTAAATGTATTTAATTGAACACCAAAAATATATTTAAAGTGTATTTTATTAAGTGAATTATAATAAAAACGTATTTTTGACATCCAATTGAATATTTTAAAGTATATTTGATTGAACAAAATATTTATAACAAAAAAATATTTTTTTATAGTGTGTTTGATTGACCAACTATAATGAAAACATATTTACTAATGAAAACAAATTCTTCAACAAATATTTTTATATGTTAAAAATAAATAAGTGGGACCGATTTGTGTCCGGCCCGGAACTGGTTCTCATAACCGGGTCTTTACAATCTTAATCGAATCGAAGTATTTTGTCGGGAGCAAGACCGGTTACGACGACACTGTTTAGGACCAAGCCCGATTTTTGCACCCGCAATCAGAGCCAGGCCTGGAATCTAAACCGGAGTCGGAGAGAGATTGAGGAGATCGATTGCTTAAAGTACTAGATGTCCATGGGATGATGATCACTGACACTGTAAATGATAAGACAAAGGTAAAGCCAACAAATGAAGAAAAAAAGGATAGAGATGAACAGAAGATAAAATTGTGGCTGCCGAATAATCAGACAAATTCGGAGGCAAAATGAGTCGGAAAATCATAATTTTGAAAGTTATGAACAGTAACAAGCAGGGATCTGCAATCCGAGATAGCATAAGCGAATCAGGTCAGTGAAATAAGTGAGCAATGTCGCCGATGCATAAAGCGATTCGGTTAATTTTGAAGTTATTGGCGCATCTGCATCAGAATTATGTTATGTGTGCATAATACGTCACTAGTTATGTAGAAGCTGAATGTATACATTTCCTTAACAAACTTTAATGTTCGCTAGAAATTAGTTTGTTTGAAGTTCAGTACGGATAAAGTTGTATATATGAGTTAGGGGTTGTTTGGTTGATTTTTCATTAAGTTCTAGATGGATAAAGTTTTTTGCGTATGTTTGTATTAGATTGAGAAGATTTTTGTTTGACATAGTTTTTTTTTTCATGGATGCAAGCAACATTTTTATAAGTGGGATGAACATGTTTGGAAAAAGCTTGACTTTCTAAAACTCCCACTAGAAGCTTACCGAATAAGTCATTTTCTATATCAATAAGTTACTATGATCAAACAGTCATAAATAGCTGACCTAATAAGTTATGAGTCTCGTTAAGCTGTTACCAAACAGACTCTTAACATGTCTGTATGGATTGAGAAGGTTTTGTGCGTTTATAAGTCTAACAAATTACACAAAAATCCGAACAATGAATTGGATTGTCCATAACATATATTTAAATAAATATATAATATTGTAGGCCTATATCTGTTGAAGAATCCATCGTCATCCTTGTTTTCAGTTTTTCCATACGTATACATACACTTGTCTGTTTGTTCATTTATTATTTCATACTGTTTTACTACATAGTTATACATATATACTTGAGATTCTGGTTTTGATAACCTTGGTCCTAAAAAAACTCATAAAGATAATATATCTAGAGTTGTTGGTCCCGAAGGGCTATACAAGTTTGTAGAGGGGGGGGGGGTTGAATACAAACACACAGATTTTACTTTTCTAAATTGTTTATTGATAAATCATTAACAATTTACAGCTTGTTGCGGAAACAAGATTAAGGATAAATCCTAAATCTAAACAAGTTGGAACACTAAGTTTCTTGCACTAAGAAGGAGAAGGAAATTACTAATAATAACCTATCTCAAGATAAGAAGGATGAACTTGTCCAGAGTTAGCAAGTTACTTCAAAATGAAGTGAGTTCTTCTTCTTATATACTGAATGCATTTAATGCATTGCAGTTTACACTTTACACGTGGCAGCAGCTGATTGGTTGCATGTCATTGACCTTTGTTGACAACCTAAGTAGCCGCATGTATGGACAGTGTAGTATCAGAGTGGTTGTACGAATTCAGACAATAAGGAGGTTCTTTTTCTGACATATCGTACGATGATGTGCAAGGGTGGTTTAGACAAAAGTACTTTGTACGGAGGACTTCATGATCAGCTTTTCGTTGATTCAGCGATCTATCATTCTTTATCAGCGAATGATAGAATTCAGCGATAGCCAAGTTTGTAGAAGGGGGGGGGGGGGGGGTTGAATAAAAACACACAGATTTTACTTTTCTAAATTGTTTATTGATAAATCATTAACAATTTACAGCTTGTTGCGGAAACAAGATTAAGGATAAATCCTAAATCTAAACAAGTTGGAACACTAAGTTTCTTGCACTAAGAAGGAGAAGGAAATTACTAATAATAACCTATCTCAAGATAAGAAGGATGAACTTGTCCAGAGTTAGCAAGTTACTTCAAAATGAAGTGAGTTCTTCTTCTTATATATTGCATGCATTTAATGCATTGCAGTTTACACTTTACACGTGGCAGCAGCTGATTGGTTGCATGTCATTGACCTTTGTTGACAACCTAAGTAGCCGCATGTATGAACAGTGTAGTATCAGAGTGGTTGTACGAATTCAGACAATAAGGAGGTTCTTTTTCTGACATATCGTACGAAGATGTGCAAGGGTGGTTTAGACAAAAGTACTTTGTACGGAGGACTTCATGATCAGTTTTTCGTTGATTCAGCGATCTATCATTCTTTATCAGCGAATGATAGAATTCAGCGATAGCCAAAGTCTTGTACTTGATACTTCACGTTGAGTGGACAAATCTGAGTCTTCGCTGATCCGCATCAGGTCATTAGGAGACTTGTCGCTGGTTCTTGAGCTTGATCTTCGACTTCAGCGTAGAACCTATGTTGACGTGAAACTTGTCTTCAGGGATCATAAGTAAACAACTAACTTATCAGCGATCACCATAAGTACTGAACAGACTCAGAAAATTATGGTGAACAGTTTCGCTGAATGTTTAATCTAAAGAGCGAGAGTTCCTATCAGCGGTACTGGAAGATCTTAGTACTTATCAGCGATAGTGAAACTCTGATACATATTGTTTACTTACAATTTTCACTAAGTATATAAGAGAGGATCATTATCAAATCACTGAGGGTTTGGATCAACAATCTCCCCCTATTTGATTATGACATAGCAACAGAGAAAATTGCTATTTAATGAAAACATAAGGATAAAAAGAACTTATAAAATATTTGTCCCTTTTACTGTTTTTTGGGATCTTTTCTGTACTGATGGAGTAAAGTACGTTCGCTGAAATTTTTCTTTAAACTTTGTAAAGATTACAGAGGGAAGTGGAAAAATTACAAGTACAACGAATAAAATTACAAGTACAAAAGATGTAGACAGATAAGGATAGAAAGAATTACAAGGCGATCCTATCTGTCAAAAGGTTCTTCCTTGATGAGAAGTTCATCGAGGGTCTTTGATGTGGGAATCATCCAGTCAGGGACATCTACTCCTTGATTCTTTTTCTTCAGAGCTTCTTCAAAAATCAAGGGCTTCAGGTGTCTAGTTTTGATGTCGCGTCTGACTTCACACCAGTATATGAGATCTCTGAGTTGTTCGATGGGAGCGAGGTAGAGCTCAGAGATACGTTGAAAGTGATGATTTACATAGTAGTCTAAAATAATATACCATAGGGATCACTTACAACTGTGCTAGGAATGAAAGTTTCTCCAGGTGGTAGGGAGGTGTCAAGCGCTGAGAGATCAGCATCAGGGCCAAGAACTTCAGCACGAGAGAAACCAATACCTGTTTCATTTCGTATAGGAGGACCTGATTCAGAGACTTTCTTTTCCTTAGCAGAGACTTTTCTTTGTTGAGGAAGAGTAGGAGGAATATCCACAGCAGAAGAAAGCAGGTCGATCTGTTTGTTTAAGATCTTCTCGACATGGCTTTTGAACTTTGAGCGCGATCCCTGAATGGCTAATTTTGTTTCTAACCATTCAGAGAGACCAAATTTTTCTAAGGTAGCAGCATAGAAGGTTTGCTTGGTTTTGTCATCTCTGTAGACATCCACTTCAACAATAGGAACGTTAGCGTACAGTCTTCCTCTGATGTTTACTTTGATGATTTTGGATGGTCTAGATCGATAGGTCAGCATTTGTTTAGCCCATTCCAAAGTCGTATCAGAGACCTTAGTCTTTTCTCTAATGATCTCTTGAGCATCATCCCATAGCTGACGTTGAACATCAATGGGAACTCTTTTCAGCTTGGGATCTTTTATTGATCGTTGAGTAAGCTTGATGGTGTATTCTCTGTCTTTTTCTTTAGCTTCCTTTCTTTTAGCGATTAGGCGTTCAGCTCTGAGGTGTTCCTTGTATTCCTTTTGGGAAATTCTGAACTTTGGAGGAACAGTAGGAAGTTGATCACGCTTTAGAATGATTCGCTGATCTTCGAGTCTCTTGATCATTGCATCTCTCTTTTCTTGATCCTCTTCACTTAGCTTTTGAGGAGCCAAGGAAGGTCTGTTTTTGTGAGAGAGAGACTATTCTTCAGGTTCATCAGTCTCAGAGATCAAATCCAAGACTGGGATTATTTCTTCAGCGTTGGGAGCTGGAATTATTGTTGAAGTCGCAGTTGTAGGAACTTCAGCGATATCCTCAAACAGGGGAGAGGACTGGCTGAAACACAGCGATCTTTCAAGTAAGAACATGGGTAGAACAGAGAGAGATAGAGTATGGGATAATGTATATAGGTTTGTGGAGAGTAGAACTGAGTGTATAGAGGAGGGATGTTGTGTAAGATTAATGTACCTGACAAACCGGCTTGTTAAGCAAGATCATCAGATTTTCATTTTCAGCGACACTTTTTCCTTTGCCCTTGTCAGCTTCAGATGCTGATGGCGTTGTCTTTGTCCGCTCCCCTGTAGGTTCATTTATCAGAATACCTTTAAGAGCTTTAGATCTCAGAGCAGGCTTGACGATAAAAGAATCATCATCATCGTCATCTTCGTCATCATCATTCTTTGGAGAAGAGGATGGTTCATTATCAGATAAGTCGATGGCTTCTTCATCTTCAGCTTCAGACTCTGTTTCTTCAGCTTCTTCTTCGAGTTGCTCCCCCTCAGATACAAAGGCGAGCTTCTCGGTTCCCTCAGGGTGTTCATCTCCCTGAGGTCCAGCGGCTGCTTCAGCTTCATTGAAGGTGAGGTCTTCATTCTTCTCTCCCCTGATAGATTCATCATGGGAAAGGTCTTCAGCGCTCTTCGAAGGGTCTTCAGCGCTCTTCTCCCCCTCTTTTTCATGTTGACTGGGGGAGGAATGAGAAGATTCAGCAGCTCGTGTGGTTTCCCTGTCTTCTTGACCAGGGATCCCCACGCAGATTTCAATCGCTGATAATCTGTTTTCTATGCCAGAAATACCAGGATTGATCTTCACAAGTTCAGCACGATCCGCCGTAGTAAAAGATGGAGGTGCAGGGGCAGGTGCAGGGGCGGTCGTGTTTGTCAGAATCTGCTTCAACAAGTTCTGAATTGAAGAGATGTCATTCTTCATCGTGTTGACATCAGTCTTCACAGAACTCATATCAGTTTTTACTGAACTGACATTAGCCTTTACAGCAGACATATCACCTTCGAGTGTGCCAACCGATGTCTTCAGCGTTGTTACTTCTTTGGAAATGGTGTCAACTGATTTCTTGATGTCGAGGTAGTCTGTGTAGATGTCAGCTAGAACTTTTGCAAAATCACCGAGTGATTTGTCAACCTTCTCCACATCATCTTTGGAGGCATTCTTTCCGACTTCGGTTGTAAGCTTTAAAAGATTCTCTCCAGCGTTTGTTACAGCTGTAGAGTTGTCGGAAAGAGTGGTAGTGAGACCTATCAGCGACGTCTCTAGTGTCTTCAGAGAGGCGTTGATGTCTCTCAAATTAGGACCTGTAACATATAAAAACTTGTGAACAGAGGAAAGCTCAGAAGTTTGGGGTTTAGTAACAGTGTATAGGGGTTGGTGAGTACCTGCAGGAGGATTGGTGAATTCATCAAAATCACGAGTTCCTGAGTAAAGTTCCATATCGTCAGTGAGAGTTCGCGAACGTATGGACAGCTCTGCAGGTCCTACATCCTTCGTTCCTTTAGCTTCTGGAGGAATGATAGGTGCAGCTGTGATAACTGGAGTGGTGTCCAAATGAGTGGAGGGAGAAGCGAAGGGTAAGAATAGAGGTTGGTTACCGAGTTCAGCGTTGGAATCGCTGAGAATCACTTCATCAGTCTTTTGAGAGACTGAGGGAGGTTGGGTAGATTCCAAATTTGTAACCTCAACGTTTGGAGACGCTGAGGTCGGGATTAAAGGGATGGCTTGTTCAGGTGTGGCAGAGCGTACCACTGAACTTTCCTTCAGCTCAACAGGAGGAGCTGAGGAGTCTTTAGCAGGAGATTGCTTGGGTTGCTCCTTGGTTATCTTAGTTCTTTTGGAACCAAGTTGGGTGTCAGAATGTTTCCTTTTAAGAGGAATAGAGGTAGCAGCTGGGGTATCAGCGGTGGGTTTGTCCGCTGAAGGAGCTGCAGAAGTAGAAGAAGTAGTAGGGTTAAGAAGAGTCAAGAGTGTAGAAAGACGTACATCATTCACCACTGGTTTGAAGTCGAGTATCTTCGGGCCGACCTGAGAGAGTTTCAGGTCACCATCAGTTGGGTAGCTCTCCTTCAGGCCTTTTTGGAAAATGGCGCTGATGAACCGAGGATATGGGACCCATGGAGGTCTGTCAGTGACGGTGTCCACTCTTAGCACTAGGTCATCATAGATGATCGATGCCCAGTCTATGTTGAGACCTTTCAGCAGAGCATATCCCATTACTTGCTGAGGCTTAGCGGCTTGGTCAGAGGAGCCGCTCTTTGCAGTCATGCAGCTGATTAGATGGGCGCAGATGAAATTCATCTCGCTGGGCATTTTCGATTTCTTGATAATCGTCAGCTTCTTCTCGGGCTTCATGTCTCTGCCGATTTCCCATACATAGCCCATTGCATTGAAAAATGCAATGATGGCTTCCCTGTCTGAGTTTTCTTGGGGTCAGGGAGGGGAACGAAGGGTTTTTCCTTGGTGGCGATGGGAAGGCTAATAGCTTTACAAATGATGGCAGGGGTGATCTTCATGGTGCCATATTCGATATCGCAAAGGATGCAATCGATTGTTTTGGAGGGGTCTTTGGCTGAAGGTAGCTGAGAGTGTCTGGCTGAGTACCAGAATTGTGAGAGCAAAAGCTGATGTGCGGGAGGGGTAATGGTCAAGGCTGTGGAGATGCAGCAATTCTTGAGGAATTTCACAGCATCATCTAGATGTGTGACTTGCTTTCGAGGAGGAAACTCGAGAAGCGCATAGAGGTTGTTCACCTTAGTCCAATCCAGTTTGTCAAGGGCAAACTTGACTTGAGGAGCCTTGAAGATGTCCACTTCTTCAGCAGTTTTATCAGCATCATTGTTTTCAGCGATGGTGTTCTTGGGAATGTCAGAAGATGCCATTTTCTTTGATGTTTGAAGAAGATGAACAGTTGTTCTTGAAAAAATCGAGAGCAAAATGCAACAGTGAATTCTTTCTTTGCTTGGAGGAGAAGTTCGCGTAAAAGAAAAATATAAACGAAGAATTTGTTTATATAGAGAGATTTTAGAAAGAGAAAATCTTGAGCGGGAAAAGATTTTCATCATGACCCGGACACGTGTTTGCATTTGATTGGTGAGTAAACGAAACGTGCAAACGTGTGTCAGAAAGAAGAACGTGCTAGGGCTTATCCGTTGTAATGGCGTCACAACTGCCCTTTCATATTCATGGTTGTCTCTGAGGTTTTGAAAAACTCAGGGACACTTTTGAAAATATGAAGCACTGAATTTAGAAATATCAGTGAAGGTTTTTAGAAATTTCAAAGTATCGCTGATAAGAAAGAGATATTCAGCGATGTGATTTGTTTTAAAATCTTGCATTTACATGCGATTTGTCAGAGAAGAAAAAAAACATACCTTGATATCAGCGAATCAAGTTTATTCAGAGAGAAAATGATAGAATGGGTTATATGTCGATTTTATCCTATCGCTGATCAAATGTGAACCGTTGAAGATTTTACCCTTCAAAGTTCAGCATTCCAAGCTCGCTGATGAGAAAGTTGAATCTTGTCTCATCAAGAGGTTTGGTGAACAGATCAGCTAACTGATAATCAGTTGGGATAAAGTGAAGTTCTATATCACCATTCATCACATGATCTCTGATAAAATGATACCTGATTTCGATGTGTTTTGTCTTTGAGTGTAGCACTAGATTATTGGCTATAGCGATGGCACTAGTGCTGTCGCAATAGATTGGAATTTTTGAGAGCTGAAGGTCATAGTCCATTAGTTGATTTCTCATCCACAAGACCTAAGAACAGCAGTTTCCAGCGGCTACATACTCAGCTTCAGCTGTAGAGGTGGACACTGAGTTTTGCTTTTTACTTGTCCAACTCACCAGCTTTCCACCCAGGAGCTGGCATCCTCCTGTGGTGCTTTTCCTATCCATTCTGCAACCTGCAAAATCACTATCTGAATAGGCGATTAAATCGAATCCTGAGTCTTTGGGATACCAAAGACCTAGATTCGCTGTACCCTTAAGATATCGAAAAATTCGCTTTGTGTAACGTCCCAAAAAGTACAAGAAATTTAAAATTTTTAAAGTAACATTTCATTAATAAAAACTCATTTAATAATTCAATCATTTCATTTGCAAACTCATAATTAATATTCTCACGAACAATAAACAGCGGAATAAATGTCTAAAATTAAAATCATAAAAGTAATCAACTCTTCCCACGCGCCAGTGTGTACTCGTCACGCCTTGGAGCCACTCGTACCTGAAACCACAATTTATTGGGAAAGGGTAAGCACGAAGCTTAGTGAATTCAGACACCATAAATAACACAGTTATTCCCACACCACCTCTAAACAGATAATTGCACATAACAGCATACAAGTCTACGAACAAATCATAAACATGCATACCTACACCATCCCACCCAAAGGCATAAGCTGGTCCACCCGACCACACGATAACCGTGCAAGCATTACCCGGCTCCCCCGGGTTCCTACGCCACCCGCGTATACAACCTTCGGTCCCACCGAGTTACTACGCCACCCGCGTATATAAACCTCGGCCCCACCAAACTCCTACGCCACCCGCGTAGTCACAACAATAAGGTCCGACTAGACACCCCACTATCTAGTCCCGCATTACAAACAATTAAAACTACCACACACGTACAAATTTACTGTAAAAATAACCGACATTAGTTATAGTGAGAGAACTCACCTCGTAAGCGCGCCTAGCTCACAAACAATAATTCAAGCTTCACAAATCCAAGATCACTTCCCAACACCTAAACAATCGTTAAAATGTATTAACACGAGACCCGGACCCTAAAACACGACGCACCCTTAAATCGTCACTAAAACGACTTTTCGGTCTAACCAAACAGGTCTGTTCGGGACCTGTTCCGACCTCCATAAACCCAGAAAATCCTCAATTAAATTACATAACCAGAAGGTGCTCTGAGTTAGGGTTCCAAGGACATATTATACACCTCCTAACGATTTTTCTACAATTTAATACAGATTTTATAAGAACGGTTCGCAGAACAGTGAAAAACAGCACCTTTCAGTAATAAACGACGATTTGACCTATGCTACGTTCCGAACTGGATTTTGTACAAAACACAGAAACGTTACTAGACTCAGAACGGGAACGTTTGGCACCGATTTCACCCCAATACGACGTTCCTATAAAAAGTTATGGCTTTCCCAAAACAGTGGCAGAAACTGTGACTTTTAAAACGGGACGCGAACTGACACATCCGGACCTGCTGTATAAACAGCCAATTTACGCCTAGCTAGAGGCCGAACCGGACTTCCGCTAAAACACGAAAAGTGTGCCCGGCACAGAATGTGAACCGTGGGCACCGGATTCGCCTTAATCCGAGCTACAACGGAAACGTTATGGCCGTCGCAAAACAGTGGCAGACAAACGTTTTCACATGAAATGACAAATATTGTTTATAAACCCATTAAGCCAAAGCTTAACCCAAACAGACCCGAACAGACTACAAGCTTACCGGAAAGGGCTAAACTACGCTGGACAACAACCGCACCTCCCACTGCCGCCTCCGGCGGTGGTGGTGGTTGGCGGCAGCGACGGTGGTTACGGTTACACCCTCCGGCGGAAACTCCCAACATCAACCGAAACGACACACCCGCAACCTCACCCCGCACGCACCCGCGCCTGCACACACCTGCACCACGTCTCTGCCGCCACCCCGGCGGCGTGCAGCGGTGGCTGCGGCGGTGGTGGTGGTCTTGCGATCGAAACGACAAAAGGGGAAAAGAGACGGATGAAGTTCTTACCTTGAGACGACGACGACGCGACGTAACCATACCGAAACCGATGGCATTTCTCTCACGCCGGTGACCTCTTTCCTCCTCCTCTCCACTCTCGCTCACCTAGACACTCGGTTTCTCTCTCTTTTTTCTCCGGCCGGCGACAACGAGGGGGAGGGGGATGAGCCGTAGGGTTTAGCTCTCTCCTATTCTCACTTCTTTCTCTTGTTTTCTCATCACGCCACAAACACAACATACAATATGGGTTTAGGTTTTGCTATTCCTATTCTTTGTTTTTCTTGTGAGTCACGACAACAACCCTCACAACAATATGGGTTCGGTTTAGGAGAAGCATGGGCCGAAACTATGGATAAGTTTTGGCCCTTTGACACTAATGGCCCCTCAACTAAAAACCTTCTCGCAATTAACCAAAATTCCGACATTTTTAACGATTAGGTCCAACTCGACTAACCCCATTAACGGAACCCACATTAAATAAAACTTTTTAAAAAAAGAATTAACACTAATAAATTACATACCGGGATACGGGCTTTACAACTCTCCCCCACTTGGATTAGACTTCGTCCTCGAAGTCTCTGCCTACGAATAGCTCCGGATAGTTCTTCCTCATCTCAACCTCAGGTTCCTAAGTCCACTTGAAATCCCTTCTAAAACTTCTCGAACACTTTTCTAACTAACGTACTCCTTCTAGGACACTGGGATTATGATCGGCAGAACACCCCAACAATTGGAATCATTCCTAGCCAAGCGACTTCGGTTGCCTCCCAACCTTAGATATTCCATACATCCCGAGTCAACTCTCAAGCTCTAACCATTCTAAAGTTGCCTACCAATATACCCAACTGGATACTCGGATCCGATCATTCCTACCGTTAACTGTCGATTAACTCCTACGAATTCTAATAGACTCCAAAGATTTTCAATAAATTACATTAACAAACATCGGCCCCCCGCCGAACATCGGTCCAACCGATTACAATAGTCGAGGTATTATCCCAGACAATAACACAAATAGATATCACCCACACTCAAATCAACTAACACACATGTAGGTCATTCCACCATAACCATTCATCACGAGTGATCATTTCAGGGTTACAACTACCCTCACCATGATTATCTTAAAATCGGCTACAATTCTCCGATCATACTAAAGGTGTTTGGCCTCAAGCCCAAAAGTCGACACCTAAATATACCACCTACCTCAAAATGGTTAATGCGCATTTATTCTCTTAATTACAAAGGGCATCATTCCCTTAACCGATACTATTCGTCCTACAGTACCAACACGCGTGGAATACCCAACCTTCCACCGTCGACGTATCCCCCACACTTGCTCTATGAAGCTAAGTTATACTGAATCGAGGATACACCCTGACGCCTACCTCTCAGGTAACGCCTCCAGGCCCAGCACACCGGAACTACCTCCCAGGTATGTGCCCACGACTAAATCTCCCTAGTACCTACGAAAAGCCTAGGTTATAACACATGAATACCGGGGTCGCACCTCGAGATACTCAACCGACCACTACCAACGACTGACTAACGTTTCTAAGGTTCCGAAGCAAAACAACCTACCAACAACATGCCTATCCCGGATTGACTCACTCACCCAAACGTGTAACTACTCAACGTGCCATGAATGCCAAACGGTGCGACAAAACAATTCATCAACAAGACTCCACATCGAGCCATTAAAACTGTGCAATTGACCCATGACTATCTCAATAGTCAAAACCGAGCAAAATGCTCCACGCTTGCTAGACCCATAAGTCGGTCAAAACGCGTTTAAAATAAAGTTTAAGCAAGCAGTACTCTGAAATCAACATTAGCCCCAAAACTCAACACGGTTCAAACAAAAGAGTTTTCCAAAAGGACTCGCACCCTTAAAAATTCTCAAAATGACACATAGCTCATAAAAGCGCATTTCCCACATGGTTTACAATAATCCTTTACAAAATATTTCCAACGTCAAAGTTTTTCATCCCAAAAAGATCGTATGCAATAAAACTACTATTACCAGACCGGTAGTTACGCAAAACTGGGCACGCTCGTTCCGCATAGAAAAATCATGTTGAAAATCGTTCATTTGCAGTTCAGTTTAATCACATAAAAACAAAGTGTAATAACTAATTTCTTTAAAATGAACCTCCTCGATTCCAGTATGGATTGACTCATGACATGCACCTAAAGTAACCGCTTGACCTTAAATAGGGTGCGACAAAGGTGCGCACATAATTCAAAATAAGTTTCACGACATTTGATTCCAAAATTCTTCTTTTTAGTCATAAAATGATGTGACACAGGGTTCACCAACGAATTTTTTCGCGCGTCAGCTAGTCATCCAAAACGATGAAACGGTTTACTCATATATTTTTGTTAAAACTCAACTGTCTCGTGTAAGTTTCAAACTTCAAGGTAGAAACCAATCCGCTTCTATCAATTGGAAATATCGACTAAAACCTCATAAAATCTCTAACTGGAGGTAGGCATGCGAGTTTGTAACTCTTCCTCAAAGTTTCGTACTTGGGACACATGACGTCAAGACCTTATATTTAAAAAAAAATATGTATTTATCGAAAATGCTCAAAATACTCGTTTCCTCTAAAGCAAAAGTTTTTTTTTAATTTCCCAAAAATGATCGGCAATTCTAAATTAACCGAATGTCAACAATCTACGTGTTTATTTTCCCAAAATATAACACATTGTAACCGCATGCATGATATTCACAACATTAAAACACTCATTTGACTAAATGTCTTTCATTTCAACAAAAAGAGACTAAGACCTTCCCATGCACGACTCGTTTATCAAAAAATGTCGAGAACAAAGGTTACCCAAGTATGCATACCCCTAAATCGATAATTCGTATTTTCATGGAAATGTCAATAAAACATCCAGCTGACTAAAAACGCACTAAACGACTCATTTTAAATATTACCAAAATTCTTCCACGCATCGCTTATGCCACGCATGAATCAATCCACACACTGAACCATTTGCAATGAAATACTTAGTGACGCAAACTCTCGAAAGAAAAGTTATGCGACACTAGAGTTCCAAACTCGTTTTAAACAAGCCACCAAAATAGCTTTATACAGACATCGTGGAATGTAACTTTCCGTCTCAACCCTAACATATGTGGAGGAGTTCCAATGTTAAAGTCTCAAGCCGTAGTCGCTTACCTAACATCTTAACCACCGAAAAACACAGATATCATCGTACCCGAAAGAACCGTTGGAAATTAATCAAGTGAAACAATTTTAACAAAGTTTGCAACTCTCGTGATAAAACGGTTTCAAGCACTTTCAAAACTATAATTCGAAATCTTGTGTGTGTGCTAAACATTTCCCAAAGTTCCAAAATACAATCCATATAAGGATCGGAAACACGAGAATTAATCGATGCAATCCTATTTTCCAAAATAAACTCTGTGCATGACTCAGTCGGCATTCACGTCTCGACTCATACTCCCCCAAACCTCCCCAATCCCCTATCGTCCTCCGAACATTTAACCTCTTAGGGCAAGTTGGGAAATTACGTCAAACAATCCCTACGATTTTTCCTCAAATCGAAGTCGGCTCTATAAGCCGATGACTCTAGCACAATCTTCCATCTTGGCCCGAAATGACCTGCTTATAACAATTATCATCCCTATCGTCACTCCAAGTGACTAATACTAGAATCATCCTTCTATTCCAACGACTACTAATTTAAAGCCTTCACCACTACCCCAACGATCATCACGTCAAAGCAATTCAAGTACACACCTGTACTAATAGGTTTACTATAGTTGTTCCTCCTTGTGACGGCTATTCTGGGTAGATATTACAACGAGTTATTAGCACACAATAACTCACACTAATAACGCTCACGCTCAACTCCTTGGATTCCTCGTGACTTTCCCCGACTCAAGCATTGATCCTGTGCTTCCGGTAGTAGGAGCTCTACTACTACCATCCACACCTATCATCGCCCGTTCCGAGTCCCATCCCAAGGGGTCCAAGTAGTTTCTCGCCGAAACTATACACATATGCCCGCACCGGCATATGTACACACTCTTCCTAGCTCCTTAGAAATTCCATCCAAACCACTACCCTTGCTACTACCGAATCCCTACTAATCATAACGAGTTGCCTCGCGAATACCCGATCATATGCAGTGCGAAACAAATAGACATTCGAATACATGATTCTATCCTAGAACGGTTGGACTCAAATAAGATCTGCGCAATAGAACTAAATCAAATATTCTAAGGCTATAAATCTCTTACTGCATACAACCTAGAGGGCATCCACTTAGTAACCTATCATAATTAGCATAAATTCCTAATAGCATGTAGTACAACATACAGCATAGTGTCAACAACAGGCAATCTAGCATGCATACCCTATGATCTAGAAAGCAATAAAACACTAAGTACTGTACCTTTCCCTTTGGCTCCGGCTGACTGTACACACTGCGCCTTTGATCACCGTTTCTCAAACGGATTTTTCCTTCCTCTTATTTTCCAAAAACTTTAAAGAAAATTTTATAGCCGCAAACCTGAGATCAAACACACCGAGATGCGTTTGATTCACTCAAGCTGTGCTCTGATACCAAGTTGTAACGTCCCAAAAAGTACAAGAAATTTAAAAATTTTAAAGTAACATTTCATTAATAAAAACTCATTTAATAATTCAATCATTTCATTTGCAAACTCATAATTAATATTCTCACGAACAATAAACAGCGGAATAAATGTCTAAAATTAAAATCATAAAAGTAATCAACTCTTCCCACGCGCCAGTGTGTACTCGTCACGCCTTGGAGCCACTCGTACCTGAAACCACAATTTATTGGGAAAGGGTAAGCACGAAGCTTAGTGAATTCAGACACCATAAATAACACAGTTATTCCCACACCACCTCTAAACAGATAATTGCACATAACAGCATACGAGTCTACGAACAAATCATAAACATGCATACCTACACCATCCCACCCAAAGGCATAAGCTGGTCCACCCGACCACACGATAACCGTGCAAGCATTACCCGGCTCCCCCGGGTTCCTACGCCACCCGCGTATACAACCTTCGGTCCCACCGAGTTACTACGCCACCCGCTTTCCCAAAACAGTGGCAGAAACTGTGACTTTTAAAACGGGACGCGAACTGACACATCCGGACCTGCTGTATAAACAGCCAATTTACGCCTAGCTAGAAGCCGAACCGGACTTCCGCTAAAACACGAAAAGTGTGCCCGGCACAGAATGTGAACCGTGGGCACCGGATTCGCCTCAATCCGAGCTACGACGGAAAAGTTTATGCCGTCGCAAAACAGTGGCAGACAAACGTTTTCACATGAAATGACAAATATTGTTTATAAACCCATTAAGCCAAAGCTTAACCCAAACAGACCCGAACAGACTACAAGCTTACCGGAAAGGGCTAAACTACGCTGGACAACAACCGCACCTCCCACTGCCGCCTCCGGTGGTGGTGGTGGTTGGCGGCAGCGACGGTGGTTACGGTTACACCCTCCGGCGGAAACTCCCAACATCAACCGAAACGACACACCCGCAACCTCACCCCGCACGCACCCGCGCCTGCACACACCTGCACCACGTCTCTGCCGCCACCCCGGCGGCGTGCAGCGGTGGCTGCGGCGGTGGTGGTGGTCTTGCGATCGAAACGACAAAAGGGGAAAAGAGACGGATGAAGTTCTTACCTTGAGACGACGACGACGCGACGTAACCATACCGAAACCGATGGCATTTCTCTCACGCCGGTGACCTCTTTCCTCCTCCTCTCCACTCTCGCTCACCTAGACACTCGGTTTCTCTCTCTTTTTTCTCCGGCCGACGACAACGATGGGGAGGGGGATGAGCCGTAAGGTTTAGCTCTCTCCTATTCTCACTTCTTTCTCTTGTTTTCTCATCACGCCACAAACACAACATACAATATGGGTTTAGGTTTTGCTATTCCTATTCTTTGTTTTTCTTGTGAGTCACGACAACAACCCTCACAACAATATGGGTTCGGTTTAGGAGAAGCATGGGCCGAAACTATGGATAAGTTTTGGCCCTTTGACACTAATGGCCCCTCAACTAAAAACCTTCTCGCAATTAACCAAAATTCCGACATTTTTAACGATTAGGTCCAACTCGACTAACCCCATTAACGGAACCCACATTAAATAAAACTTTTTAAAAAAAGAATTAACACTAATAAATTACATACCGGGATACGGGCTTTACACTTTGCAGCTTTCATATGAGATATCTTAGGTTCAGCTTGATATCGTGCACACAAGCATGTTGCAAACATGATATCGGGTCGGTTAGCTGTAAGATACAACAGTGAGCCGATCATCCCACGGTACAACGTGACATTAACAGGAACACCCTTAGTGTCCTTATCGAGTGTCAGCGGTGGTGCCATAGGGGTTTTCATAGCTGAACTTTCAGTTAAGTCGAATTTCTTCAGCATATCTTTAACATACTTTCCCTGATTAATTAAAGTTCCTTTTTCATTTTGTTTTATCTGTAGACCAAGGAAATATGTTAGTTCACCCATCATGCTCATCTTATACTCATCTTTCATTCTATCAGCGAAACGAGTACAAAGATCAGGGTTAGTAGAGCCAAATATAATATCATCAACATATATTTGAAAAAGAATGAGATGACCTTTTACTTTCCTGAAAAATAGAGTTTTGTCGATTTTACCTCGCTCAAATTTTTCAATATGGAGATAAGTAGAAAGAGTGTCATACCATGCACGTGGAGCTTGCTTTAAGCCATAAAGTGCCTTATCCAGTTTATAAACATAACCTGGACGCTTAGGATATGAGAATCCTGGAGGTTGTTCCACATAGACTTCTTCATTCAGCTTTCCAGTTAGAAATGCTGATTTAACATCCATCTGATATACTTTGAAGTCTTTGTGTACAGCGTATGCTAAGAATAGACGAATAGATTCTAGTCTTGCTACAGGAGCAAAAGTTTCGTCATAATCTATGCCTTCCTCTTGTCTGTATCCCTGAGCAACAAGACGAGCCTTGTTGCGGGCAACAGTTCCATGTTCGTCCAACTTGTTTCGATAGACCTATTTAGTACCTATCACTGTTTTGTCAGTTGGTCTTCGAACAAGTTTCCAAACTTTGTTTCTTTCGAATTCAGTCAGCTCTTCTTGCATGGCGCTGACCCAGTTTGGATCTTTGAGGGCATCATCTACTTTCTTTGGTTCAGTTAGTGAAATAAAATTTACAAATAAACAGATATTACCTGCACTTCGTCGAGTCTGAATACCAGCGTTTGGATCACCAAGAATTTGATCAATTGGGTGATTTACAGTCCATCACTGAGCCGGAGCGTGAGACGCTGACTCAACTTGAACTGGAGGAACTGAAGATGAAGCTTCAGCGACGTCTGGAGTATCAGCTAAGTGAGGAATGGATGCAGTTGTCATTATATTCACTGATTGCTGAGAAGTAGATGGTATATCTGAGATATTGGATTCAGAAGCAGGTATAGTGTTTATAGGAACTGCTGAGACCCATGATGTTTCAGCTTCACTATTCTGCATATTTGGAATGATAGTAGGACCATCATCTTCAACTGTATGAGCACGAGGAGTGGGAATATCTTCTGAATCACCAAGATGAGAAAACATCCATTGATTCAGTTCTTCAGTATCAGCGGACGGTTTAGAGTTCGTTGAACGGGACTCGTCAAATGTGACGTGGATTGTTTCTTCAACAGTTTGTCTTCTTCGATTGAAGACTCTGAAGGCTTTGGAAACTGAGGAGTATCCAAGAAAGATTCCATCATCAGCCTTAGGATCAAACTTTCCAAGGGCATCTCTGTTGTTCAGTATGAAACACTGACATCCAAAGATGTGAAGAAAGCTGATTGAAGGCTTTCTCCCATGAAAAAGTTCATAGGCTGTTTTATTGAATCTTTTGACTATCAGCGACCTGTTTTGCGTAAAACAAGCGGTGTTGACAGCTTCTGCCCAAAACTGAGTAGGCAGGTGAGAATCGCTGAGCATTGAACATGCAGCTTCAATAATTGTTCTATTTCTTCTTTCAGCGACTCCATTTTGTTGCGGTGTTCTCACTGACGAAAAGTTGTGAGAAATACCCTTACTCTCAAAGAAGGAATCAAGAGAACTGTTTTTTAATTCAGTCCCATGATCACTCCTTATTGAGCGAACGGTCAAATTGTTCAGGGTTTCCATCTTCCGAACAAAGGTGATGAGTTCTTCAGGGGTGTCACTCTTGGAACGGAGAAACATAACCCATGTATAACGAGAGAATTCATCAACTATGACCAGCGTATATTTTCTTTCCAGCGATGGATTGTTTGTTAACAGGGCCAAACAAATCCATATGGAGTAGTTGTAGAGGAGATGACACTGAGGAGACTTGCTTTGACTTAAAGCTTGCTTTGGTCTGCTTCCCTTTTTCACACGCTGAACATAAAGACTCTTTGGCGTATGAGTGTTGAGGTAGACCAGTAACTAACTCTTTTGAAGAAAGAGTGTTCGGTGTCTTGAAATTCAGATGGGAAAGCCTCTTATGCCATAGCCAGTTGACATCAGATGAGGCTTTTGAGAAGAAACAGGAGTTCTCAGTGGTGGTTGAGTCCATGTTTATTACATAAACATTTTCCAAACGATAACCGCTGAGAGCTATCTTCTCCTTTTTGTCAGTGAACAAGCAGGATTCCTTAGTAAAGATTACTTTGTTATCCTTGTCGCAAAGCTGACTGATGCTTAAAAGATTATGCTTAAGCCCTTCAACATATGCGACTCTTCTGAAGGTGGTTGTACCATTAGAGAGTACACCAAACCCTCGGGTATGTCCTTTTCCATTTCCACCGAAAGTCACAGAGGGACCCTTGTCTTCCTTGTATTCAGCGAGCAGGCTTTTCTTTCCAGTCATGTGTCTAGAGCATCCGCTATCGAGATACCAGATACCCTTCTGAACCTGCATTACAAAGGAAGTTTAGTTTTTCTTGGGTACCCACTTAACCATGTGTACACCTTTGTCAGTGGAAGCAGTTGGAATGGAAGGTTCAGCAGTCTTCGCAGCATTTGAAGATTCAGCTTTGTCAGTCTTCACTTTAGTTAATTTCTTAACCTCAGTGGTCTTCTTTGCCTTGGGGGCAATCTTCACCTTAGCTATCTTATCAGCTTTGGTGGCTGAGGGGCACTTACTAGCAATATGATCAGTGAGTCCACAGTGATAACATTTCCTATAACTAAAAGTAGTTCTAGGACCATTTGAATGCTGAGCTTTTGATTTTGAAATAGAAGGACCAACACCAAATAAGCTTTTGGCTTTAGAAATGGGAGGAACATTTCGTTCTTCAGATTTCTTACCAAGGATATCCACTCTGAGTCTTGGAGTAGATCGCTGAATAGACCCACACTGAGTAGATCCAGAGATCTGATTCCTTGATCCAAAGGAATAAATCACTAAAGCTTTAGAAGCATTCAGCTTTGGTACTAAAGTACCCTTCTGAGGATTTTTGGTTCAACACAATTCCTTTACCTTTATCTTTAAAGACAGAGGTAGGTTTTGGATAAATCGTTTTATTTTACCTTTTGAAGAGGCAGAGATTTCCTCAGGGATAGGCGGTCTGGACGAGGAACACTGAGAGGATGAAGTGTCAGCGACTGAGGATACGAAAGTTCCAAATAAGAGCATGGAACGATCAGTGGTTGGTTCTTTAGTTTCATATTTGTAACTAAGACCACGTTTATCACTCAGGGGTATCTGAGACTTAATTATCTCAATGATCTTTGTTGAATAGTTACACCATCCTTCAACAGTAGCTTTTTCAGCTTTCAAAGCAGCGATAGCTTCTGCTCGTTCGATTTTGACTAGCTGATTTAAATGCACTTGATCTTTAAAATCTTCTTCAATTTTAGAAAGCTTTTCTATTTGAAGGTGACAGTTTTTAAGCTGTTCAGCGAGATCAAGGTTTTGGTTTTCAACTATAGTTTTGCCATTCATGGCTTCATATAATCTTCTAGTCAAGAGATCGATTTTGCGGAGACTATCAGCTTCATCAATATTTGCAATATTTGTAAAGAAGGAAGGTGATACCTGAATTGCAGATGTTGAAGTAGAGGGAACGTCTGAACTTTCTTCCTCATCTTCAATCTTTGCCATAAGACAGAAATTGGCTTCATCATCCTCAGAATCAGATGATGATTCTTCTTCTTCAGAAGCAGCCCAATCGTAAACCATCAGGCCTTTGCCTTTCTTCTTGAAGCTTTTCAGCTTTGCATATTTTTCTTTCAGCTTAGAATATTTGTCACCTTTATTCCTGGGAATAAAGGATTTCTTGGGAAACGCTGAGTTTCTCGATACTTTCTTAGACCTGCACTCGTTAGCGAAATGTCCAATCTTTTCGCAGTTAAAACAAGTAGCAGTAGCCTTATCAACAGTAGCTGATGATCTTGGCTTATCAGTTATAGAAAGAGGTTTGTTCTTTCTGAACATTTTCTTTTTGGCGAATCTCCTGAACTTTTTAGTTAGGAGAGCCAAAGATTCATCATCATCTGAAGAGTCAGAATCTGATGACCTTTCAGAGTTACTCTCTAACTCAGTGATAGTGACCGAGGGTCGCTGAGTAGAAGGTTCCTCTGAGATTAAAGCAACAGGGGTGCTTTTGGAATCTTTTACAAGATTCTTCTAAAGATGGCTTGATTGCTCATGATTCAGCATCGTGCCATATAAGGTAGCAAGGGTCATTGATCTTAGATCCTTTGACAGCTTGAGACACATAGAATAACTGTCCCAGCTTTTAGGTAAACATTCTAGAAACTTTGTTAGTACTTCAAAGTTAGAATATTCCTTACCAACAATTTTCAGATCTATTATTAAGCAATTAAAACGTTGGTGAACTTCAGAGAGAGTCTCATTCTTACCACAAATGAAACTTTCATACTGTCTTACCAGGTTGATCTTTCGAGAGTCCTGGACTTCAGCAGTACCTTCATACTGAACACATATAGTGTCCCACATGGCTTTTGAGGATTTCAGGTTCATGACGGAATGGTAGACTTCGTCAGGAAGAGCCATGGATAGTATGGATCTGGCTTTTGTATCGATAGCCACTTTCTTCTTATCTTCGTCAGTCCACGTATGAACTTCTTTGGGTACCAGCCTTTCTGGAATAGCAGGTCTATTCTCAGCGGTAGGTACAGCGGCATCAATTCTTACAGGAATAAAAGTGCCATTTTCAAGATAATAAGGCATAGTAGGGTCTACACCTTCTAGGAAGAGAGTCATCCTATTTTTCCATAGATTAAAATTATCTCTGGAGAATCTAGGGGGTTTTGCAAGAGAACCATTGTCTATATAGTTTGTGTTTGTGTTGGTGGCCATTATTCAGAAACAGCAAGGAAGAGAAATCTTAGTATAGATTCGATCTTGCTTATGAGATTAAACAAATCTGCTCTGATACCACTTGTTGGTCCCGAAGGGCTATACTAGTTTGTAGAAGGGGGGGGGGGGTTGAATACAAACACACAGATTTTACTTTTCTAAATTGTTTATTGATAAATCATTCACAATTTACAGCTTGTTGCGGAAACAAGATTAAGGATAAATCCTAAATCTAAACAAGTTGGAACACTAAGTTTCTTGCACTAAGAAGGAGAAGGAAATTACTAATAATAACCTATCTCAAGATAAGAAGGATGAACTTGTCTAGAGTTAGCAAGTTACTTCAAAATGAAGTGAGTTCTTCTTCTTATATACTGCATGCATTTAATGCATTGCAGTTTACACTTTACACATGGCAGCAGCTGATTGGTTGCATGGCATTGACCTTTGTTGACAACCTAAGTAGCCGCATGTATGAACAGTGTAGTATCAGAGTGGTTGTACGAATTCAGACAATAAGGAGGTTCTTTTTCTGACATATCGTACGGAGATGTGCAAGGGTGGTTTAGACAAAAGTACTTTGTACGGAGGACTTCATGATCAGCTTTTCGTTGATTCGGCGATCTATCATTCTTTATCAGCGAATGATAGAATTCAGCGATAGCCAAAGTCTTGTACTTGATACTTCACGTTGAGTGGACAAATATGAGTCTTCGCTGATCCGCATCAGTTCATTAGGAGACTTGTCGCTGGTTCTTGAGCTTGATCTTCGACTTCAGCGTAGAACCTATGTTGACGTGAAACTTGTCTTCAGGGATCATAAGTAAACAACTAACTTATCAGCGATCACCATAAGTACTGAACAGACTCAGAAAATTATGGTGAACAGTTTCGATGAATGTTTAATCTAAAGAGCGAGAGTTCCTATCAGCGGTACTGGAAGATCTTAGTACTTATCAGCGATAGTGAAACTCTGATACATATTGTTTACTTACAATTTTCACTAAGTATATAAGAGAGGGTCATTATCAAATCACTGAGGGTTTGGATCAACAAGAGTTAACATTAATTTGCCATATGCATCTAGATAAAGGATCATGTGTGTGTGTGTCTCTCTCTCTGAGAAAAAGAGGCTTACAGGTCATTTACTTTACTGGATGAAAATGGCATTGGCAATAGTCGAGAATCTTACCCGATAAGTAAAAGTGACGACTCTTACCGGGTAAATTAATTGTTGCATGCAATACCATTTTGATGGAGTACAATTTTACCTAATAAAGTAAGTTAGAATATTGACTATTACAGATAAGTGGTTACTCGGTAAGTGGTTGGATAAACGCCTCTACAAGTCATAACTCTCAATGCATTATTGATTGTACTTGATGCATCAGTGATTTGGGCTGAGGAAAAGTGATTTGTACTTGATGTATTAATGCTTAAACGGAGTAGACGGGGATATTAATTCAATTTATTCAACTTACATAACAAACACCTGATCTTAAATCTAGATAGATGCCTTAATCCGTCCACACATGTCTTAATAAAAGAAAATAACCCTAAACTGATAGATGAGTAGTTGTACACCAAATTTCATCCGATGACAACATCTTGAAATTTCAACAATTAATAAACGACAATACCTTTATTTGTCAAAACCGTCACGTCGACATTAATTTGTATCTTTCTCTTGTACCCACTCGATAAAATCGCCAAGATTTTTGTTCGAGTGCCCGTGTTCTCCGACACTACCCGTAACCTTTTCTTTCAACTCCAACGCCTTCGTTACATATCTTTTGTTGCTAAGCACATCCTCTACCTTACTTCTTATTTCTTCTCGTCTCACGATACCCGCTTCGTCTTTCTTAAACCGCACACCCGTCTTCCAGATGTTGCAAATGTAATCCTCGTTGTAAAATTGATCCGCAAAGTATGGCCAACACAAGAAAGGGCGTCCGTTGGTCAACCACAATGGCTCACGAAACAAGCCACCGAAAGGTGAGCCAAGACCTTTTGTTGAGGTGCCCACGTCACGATTCTTCCACGAGATCCTACTCGTTCGATATAACCATCTGGGTACGTAGCCGTGGTCTCTTTGGTCAAACCCGGTCGAACCACCCACAAGAATGGTCTATTGCAAAGCTCTAGCCCAAGTGACAACTCTTCAAACTGAGTCTGGTTGATTACAGTAAAGCTCCCGAAAGCTAGGTAAATGACTGAACCATTTGGTCGCTGATCGAGCCATGGTAAGCAGGTCGAGTCTTCTTGCCAGAAGTGGCCGGCTTGGTTAACCAGCCGGTTGCTGGCTAGCAGCGGGCCTATCGGCACCAGCTGTGGGTACAGGCTAAATGTTGCCAGCTCCAGCTCGGTGGCTGAGTTGCATATAAACCATTCGGTCAATCTAGCGGCCTCTACAGCTTCTACCACTACTTGAAAAAAGACTTTTACGGTGGCCGAGTCCTCGAAGCACGTCCATGGGAGGTTTGTGGGTTTTAAATGCGGCATGGTTTCGGAAGCCCGAATCATCTGATCTTGTAAAGGCATGCCTACAATATAAAAAGAAACTTCTATAAACACTTACTGGGTAAGCGCTTACCAAATAACTTAGGCGTTTTTGAAATCTTACAATATAGGTTTCGGGGTCTACCCCAAAGGGTTATTACAGTAAAACTGGGTTTATAGGATTTTAAAAACGTTTGTCCTAATAGACTGGTTTACAAGACTTATGAGCGGTTTAGTAAACACTTACCCGGTAAGTGCTTACCAATATCATTTACCTTATTGATCAGTATGGCGAGGACCAATAAGCTTACCCAGTAAGAGACAAGAGAAGGACTGAGAGTCTTACCCGGTAAGTGCTTACCAAGTTTGTTGGTTCCCGTTTTGCTTATACAAGATTGTCAGATCTATTAGTTCGAATTTATGTTTGATGCGGAAGCGTATTTGAATAACTAACAGATATGTTTGATAGATTTAGAACATAATATAAATAAACAGTGAACAGGAAATAATATCTCAAAGTTTACTGAATATATATATTAAGAACAGATTCAAGAACAGTGAGTAAGCAAAGCTTTTAAAACAGATATGACTCTCAAAGTGTTTAAAGCTATGTGTTCTTGTGATGTTTTTCTCTCTTGAATTCTTGATTGTTCGATTGATCGATCGATGGATTGATAGATTAATAGGAAGAACTCAACATGAGTCTTCCTTATATACTACTCTAAGGGGACCATAAAGCATATGCTACTATTCAGAAAGGACGGTATGAATAGTTGGACGGATGGCATGAACAGTTGGACGTGTTGTATTGCATTTAATGCAGCAGACGTCTATTATGTACTAAGCCCTATTGAATCCAACCAGAGTTTGACACGTTGCAGTTGGACAGGGCATGCTACCATGCAAGTTGATGAACAGGTCCTGTAACAGTAGCAAGATATTATAAATATCTTTTAAGTCTTTGTTGAAGACCGCAGAGGCTCTGTGAAGTGCCACAGAGGTTCTGCGGTTTGGTCCTTAGAAGAGCAGTCTTCACCGGATTCCGAGTCTTTGGTCTTCTTTGCGCGTATGACAGAGCTTCTGTAGGGCGCCTCTTTAGCTTCTGTAGCTTCTTGACCTTGATCTCTCGGTAAGTTCGGCAGAGCCTCTGTAAGAGGCTTTCTTCACTTAGCCTATTTTTCACTACTTCTAAATACTTCTATGATTAGGAAGATTGAAGCTAACAATCTCCCCCTAAGTAGTGAAAAATAAAAAATTTAACTTGAGTTTAGTTAGGCTAAGTTAGATAAGACAGAGGTTAAACAATACCTCGAAAGTTCTTTCATTCAGAAATATGCCAGAGGCATTTTACATTTGAGTACAATGAAAGATAAACTTTTGACTTGGTTTGCAGAGATTTGAGGTTTGAGAATCAGATTTTGGCATCTTTGAAATCGTTGTAGCTTTTGTTGTCTCTTTCGATTCTTCTGATCTCTTTGTAGAAACTGATGCAGAGTTCTCTTAGGCGAATTGTGGCATCAATCTCTTGGATGAAAGTATCTACAGCATCTCTATCCATTTTCTCTGTACCTCTGTATTTTACAAGGCTTGCTCTGAACTTGTTCAGAGTACTAGTTGCGTACTTCTGACAATCCATGCACACAAATAGTTTGATTTCGCCTTGTGGGTTTTGAAATACTAACCCGAATCTTGGTTCTGTAATGATAGAGTTGGGCACGGCGTCGGGTGGGCAGCGATCTTCTGGTGGTCGTAAATTTAGATGTTTGAGACCAAGATCCTTTCCCAGTTGAAAATCTATCATACTGAAGATCAGAAGCTTTTCCCTCATTGCTTTTCTTAACACTTGATAGGCTCTGGTGTTTGCCTCTGTGTTGTAGTTGTCCTTTGTCCATTGCAGACGGTCAGGTAGATCATAAGGATTGATATTTCTTAGGTCAGCATCAGCGAAGGTGGTTTCTGAATTGTCTTCTCTTCTGACTTTGTAAAGATTGTACCTGACCCTTGGATAGGTTCTTGTAAAGGAGAACTTGCAGAAGATTACCTTTTTGATCTTGTGGATTGAGAAGACATCTGCTTTGGTTCTTGGCTTTGTCCTTGTGAAGATGTTCTCAAATTCTTCTCTGATCCTTGAATCTGTCACATGATCTGTTGGATGATTGGTCTGAAAGGTTTGTTTATAGAGGTATTTGTATACCACTTCTTCCATCTCTTCATGTGTTGGACCAGGTTGTGGTACTTGTCTTCTGAGACTCTCCATCTGTTGAACAACTTCTGCAGCTCTGCCAGTAAGTGGAATGTCTGACAGGGGCTTTAATCCATATGCCCAATCAACTTCTTCAGGCTTTGGAGTTTGGAAGGCATCAAAGGCGCTCTTCATCAATTTCTCTGTAGGCTTGGGCAATGATTTCTTTTTCTTGGGCTCTTCTGTCAGTATTGCTTTGCCCTTGTCTTTGGCTTTTGGAGGTGCAGAACCTGTTTCTTCTGTAGGTTTGGAGGTTGGTGCTTCTGTTGGCTTGATGGTTGCCTCTGTAGGTTTTGACACTTGTGTTTTAGAGGACTTTTGTGGCAATGGTTCTGTTGGCTTGAGTTGCTCTGTAACCTCTGTTGGAGGTTCTTTGGTGACTTCTTCTGTGAGCTCTATTTCTGTTGGTGAAGATTGGACATCGAATCTTCTTGCCATTTTGAAAGCTAATGTGAACCTGTGCCTTTCTTCTTCTCTCTGCGACAGTCGATCAGTCATTGTATTGTGCATCTTTCTCAGAATATCAGAAGCAGAGGTCGCAGAGGTCGTTGCTCTTATTGGTTTGGTGGCAATCGACTTTCTTCTTGGTATGGTTTGGGGTTTTTCTGTTGATTTTGTTGAAGGACTCTTTTCCAAGTTGATTACCACAGGGGTGGTTGTTGCCTCTGTGGTATGCTGATCAGCTTCTGGAATATTGGTTTCTTCAGGACTTGATTCCACAGAGATGGGTGTTGTCTCTGTGGTCTGTTGATTTTGTTTTTGATCTTGGGTTTGTTTTGGAGGGGCTTGACTGATTGGTTCTGCTGCGATTGGCGGAGTTTGTATTCCTCTGGTCGTAGCTTTCTCCCTTATATTCTCCCCCTCAGGATTATCTGATGGACCAGGATGGTCATCATCAGAATCATCCTGACTTTTATCAGAAGTACCCTCTGCTCTGCAGGAAGCTTTGGGTTTCTTTGGTAGTTTTGCTCCTGCGGCCATCAACTTCGCACATACATCATCACAGAGGCCGAAAAGAGTTGCAAGCTCTGCTTCTGTGTTGAAGCGCATTCTGAACTCTTTGACGTAATTGGCATTTGCAGCAGTGAAGGAGATAATGACTTCTGTGACCTGGTTTATGACATTCTGGCCGAGCTCTGTTAGCTGTGCTCTGGTCATGTAGTCTTTAGGCTGCATCAGTATTGTGTTGCGCATTGCTTCTGCTTGAACGTTTTGCAGAGCCTTCTGTAGATCTGCGGGTGTGATGCTCTGTGATTTGTTGGATTGCTTGTTCATTTGTTCAAGGAAATGTTTTACTGATTCCTTGAATGCAGAAGTTGCGGTGATTCCAAAATCTTTAGCAGCAGAAGTGGCTGTAGTTGTTGCAGTTGTTTGCGCATAAGATTTCATCTCTGTGATGGCTGTTTTCACCTCTGTGGACAGATTGTCCATTTTGGTGTTGAGATTCAGCAAGGCCGTTGATGTTTTCTTTGCAAAAGATGTGAAAGAGCTTTGCAACTCTTTCATGGTTTGGTTCACAGAGGTGACAAGGGTTTGGAACTCATCCCTTGATACTTGTGTCCCTTGTGTAACCTCTGGAGGAACACATTCGTCTCCAGAGTGAGTCCCTGCTCCTGGGACACCTTCGTTCACCCTTGTTTGTACGTTGGGGGTGGAAGGATTTCCATCTGATCTTCGAGCAGAAGCATCTAGTGCTTTAAACTCTACAGAAGTTCTGTGAACGACATTGTCTAGATCCACTTCAGAGGTGGGTACTAGATTATCCTTCTGTTGACTCGGAGACTTGTCTAGAGTCTCTTCGTCGTTGTGCTTACTACTTCTCTCTGAAAGAAGGGTTGGCCCTATTTCGTGCGTGGCAGAGGAAACGAATTCTTCTGTAGGGTGTTCTAGTGTGATCTGGGGCGATTGATCACGAACTATAGGTGAGTCTCTTTGAGGAGACTCCCTAGGAATGGATTCCCCGGTTTTTGTGGGCGCAGAAGTCGAAAGAGTGACTTCTGGCTGGTTGGGTTGGGTTTGGATCGAGCTGTGCTGCTCTATTTCAATAACTCCCTCTGCAGCTAGACCTGCGGAGTTAGATGTGTGGGTTGCACTGGGAGTTGGTTTTGGTTGTGTGCCTCTATTAATCCAGGCATCTTTTCTTGTTTCCTCTGCTGTTAATCATCCAAGCACTACATCATTGTCTATCTTTTCAGCTTCTATAGATATCTGATGGCTTGGAGCTTCTTCTCTATCTTCTGTTGAAGTTCCTTGCTCTGTGCCTAAGAAGTCATACATTTGATGAGAGTCGTATAACCTCATGACGTGTGGATGATAGAGACCTTTTCGTATCCTGACAGCTTCTTCTTCGTTTGAATCTACCTCTGAGACCTCCATTCTTGTCTCTGTTACTTCATCTCTATTCCACTGAGCTTCTGTGGTATGTTCAGTGGGTGGAGAAGATGGTTCTGCAGGGGGTTGTTGAATAGCAGAAGCAGAGGAAAGTGGTTCCTCTGTAGGGGTCTTGGTTTTCTTTCCCTTTTCTTCTTCTTCTCTTTAGATCCCTCAGAAGACTTCCTCTTTGAAGGATAAATGGCTTTCCTTATATTTCTGAAGATCTTCTGGTTGGCCTTGTGTTTAGCCAACTTTATCTTCCATTCTTCCTCTGTTAGTCTTTCTACAACACTACCTCCTATGGGTATTCCTATACGCGAGGGTGTTACAGAACTGGGTTCAGGAGTTCTGTAAACGTGTGTGTACTCACTAACTAGTTCTTCATTACTAGCATAACCTAACATTACCTTTGACAGTGGCCTGCTGTGCGGGTAGCCGTCCTCATGTTCTGTAGGGGTGTTTTTGGACATAGGAAATTGCTTAGGTTTGGGACCGTCCATTGGCCATTTTTGGATAAGGAGTAGGGGTTCGAAAAGTACACTAAGGATTCGCTGGAACTGCAGAGGGGGCAACCAGTTGTGATCAGATATTTTGGCTTTCTGGGAGGCGATTTTGCGATCGATGGTGTTGATGATCTCTTGCATCATTATGGTGGCATAATCTAGTGGTAGATCATAGTACACACCATACATGATTGAGAGAATTTGAGGTGAGCTTTGATCGATGCTCCCGATTTTTCTAGTGAGGCAACGATTTAGGATGGAGAATAAGGTATTCCACAGAGGGGGAAGTCTTGCTCTGCGGAAATCGTTCCTCTTTTTCAACTGTTGATTGTACCCTAACATGTGCAGAAAGTCGACAAGTTCTTCATTTGTTGGTTGGGGGCATACTTTTTGATTCCCATGAGTCCTCTTGTTGGAAGGCCAAATTCTAATGAGAACATGGTGCGGTTGAACATCAGTTCAAGACTCTTACTTTGGTCAGGCTTAGAGATATAGCCTCTTATCAAATCGGTGTCAGCGTCATAACGGCAAGATTGCCAAAACTGATGTAGGTAACGTACAGGTAATTGTTCAACGGTTTTGCTAAGAAGAGGGTAAAGAAAGTGGTTCTCTAGGATGTTTAGCAGGATGGCATGTTCTTTACCAAAAGCCGTAGGAGAAGGAACAAGATAACAATTGTTCGATTTAATGGGAAGGGTTTGCTCGAAATGGTCATTAGAGAAAAATTGTTGCAGGTGGGTAGTGGGTACAAAGGATGCCTCGTCGCCGGAGTCATGTCTGTTGGTATCGGCGGCAGTATGTGAGTTGTGGGAGTGCTCAGAATGTACTAGAGAGAGTGGTGGAGAGTTCATCGGTGAAACGTGAGTAGCTTTGGAACTGGAAGCCATTTGTAAGTTTGAAAGCTCTAGGTTTTCAGAAAGAAATAAGCAAGTTCGCCGGAGAAGATGAGAGAATAGTAAAGTTTTGAAAGTTATTTTAACTTAGGTTTTATACTGTGGCAACGGGTAGAATTTGGAACGGTGAAAATGTGAGAAAGTTAATAAAATTTGAGGTCCGCACTCGAGTTCATTTGGCGTGGAGCAAGTTTCCAGGACGACGTTATATGTACGTCAATGAAAACTCGACATGTCAATAGTGTCAGTGATGACGAGACGTCTTAGGCGGCCATATTAAATGAAAAGCGCGTGGGTTTAAATTTTCACCACAGAAAAGTTACCGTTAAAAAGTTACCGTTACAGAAGTTCCTAAGTGAAAATCTTTACAGAAGCTCTGTGATTTTGAAAAACTTTTATCTCTGTAGATTGTATCTTATGAAAATTTGTTTGAAAAACGCAAGGAGAGGATCGATAAATCTTTAGTAGAGAAATAGTCCTACAGAGGTTTTTGGACCTCTGCCAGAGCCAGCAGAGGCTCTGTTACAGGAAATTTCTAATAACTAATAATTTATAAACATTTTTGGTCATCCAAGTTTTTGATCAGATTTAACAATGTATTTAGGACCTATTTGAAAGTTGGTGTCCTATAAAATTGTAAATCTCAAAGATTTTGTGCAGCAGAAGTCTTTTGAAAGATTTGAGTGATCTACAGAGGTTCTTTGGATGAAAGTAATCTGTAGCTTAAGACTTTTGTAGCAATGTGCGTGCAATTGGTTTCCGAGATGACATTCCAAAAGATCGATAGAGGTTAAATTTACGATCATAGAGCATATTTCTGGCAGAGCCTCTGTTGAGCTCAGCAGAAGCTCTATGACCTTAAATTTCTCATAACGCACATTTTATGAAACTTTTTGATCTTTTGATTTTTGACATGTTATTCACAGTATATTTAGGACATATTTGACAATTTTTGTCCTAGAAAACTGTTTTCAAAAACCTAAAAGTACGAGATACTAACCTTTTGTTCTTTTAGTTTGGCGAGTGTGATTTCTTTTGTCGCATTCTTAGCTCCCCCTTGACTTATAAATCTCTGTAGATTCAGCAAGGTCTCCTTTTTCGCTCCCCCTTGATCTAACAACCTCTGTAGATCAAGTGTCTTCTTCTGCTCCCCCTTGACCTATGCTTGGTTCAGAATAAGATAAGTTGTGCACAAGACATAGGTCAAGATCATCAGAGGTTCTGTGAAGGTTGTCAGAGGTTCTGAGCAGACCTTACAGAAGTTCTGTGATATCAAGAACTATTGTAGATTTAAGAATTTACATACAGAAAATAATAAATAAACAAAAATATTTACAAAATATACAGTATCTATGTTGTACTTACAGAGGTTTTGGGTACCCATAACCGTATGGGTCCTATTGTATGAAACGCCTTTATGCATTTGTCATACATACCAGAAATGAAAGGCTTTTGAGCATTTTGAACAGGTATAGAGCCTTTCACTATCCAACCCTTTTTCACCTTTTTAAAAGTTTGATTAACTAATTTGTCCAACCTATGATCATGCAAAAATTTCGATGTTGAGGTCTGAAGTTTTGAAAACATATTAGGCTTAAAAGATCCTTCACAATTGAATTTCCTGATCCGTTTAGCAAAAATATTCTTTTTCCTTAAATTTTCCTCAAACATCTTTTGGAGATTAGATTTGCATCTTTTCTCCAACATGATTTCAGTTGATAAATTAGAGAGTCCTTTTGTTAGTTTGGATATTTCTGTTTTAAAAATCCTTCTCTCTTTTTCAAAGTCATCTTTTTGACTTAAATCTTGAAATCTTTGAACCTTCAACTGTTCAGATTCTTTTCTTTCAGAATCAGATTCTTCCCTTTCTTTTTCAAGGATATTCTGCAATTCTGAGATTTTATAAGTAAGCTTCATCGACTTTGTTTCAAGAACAGTTTTCTTCTCTTCATAATTTCCTCTTTCATTGACCACAATCTTTTCAAAATTGAAAATTAGTTTAGAGAAGTTTAAACATTTTAGTTCAAGTCTTTTCTTTTCTTCATCTGACAAAGATAAGTTCCTTTTAGTTCAAGATTTTCACAGTTTAAGTTTTTAACAGATTTTTCAAGTTTAGCAATTTTATCAGAAATAATAAAAATGCTTTTGTTCTTTTCATCTAGTTCTTTTTCAAGAGAAGGAATTATTTGGCGAAAATTTGTGCTGAGTTTTGAATAAAAAATTGAATCAACATCACCACAAAATTTCATTCTAGACATTTTAAATGAAGTTTTTAACGAAAGAAACAGTTTCTATGATGTTACCAGATCAAATAAATCGAAAATGGCAGTAAAACAGAATCTGTTTGAAGGAATGAAGAACAGGTTAAAAACAGACAATTTCTATCAAAAATCTTTGTAGAAACGAGGATTACTTGATATTGAGAATCAAGCTTTGCTCTGATACCAATTGTTGGTTCCCGTTTTGCTTATACAAGATTGTCAGATCTATTAGTTCGAATTTATGTTTGATGCGGAAGCGTATTTGAATAACTAACATATATGTTTGATAGATTTAGAACATAATATAAATAAACAGTGAACATGAAATAATATCTCAAAGTTTACTGAATATATATATTAAGAACAGATTCAAGAACAGTGAGTAAGCAAAGCTTTTAAAATAGATACGACTCTCAAAGTGTTTAAAGCTATGTGTTCTTGTGATGTTTTTCTCTCTTGAATTCTTGATTGTTCGATTGATCGATCGATGGATTGATAGATTAATAGGAAGAACTCAACATGAGTCTTCCTTATATACTACTCTAAGGGGACCATAAAGCATATGCTACTATTCAGAAAGGACGGTATGAATAGTTGGACGGATGGCATGAACAGTTGGACGTGATGTATTGCATTTAATGCAGCAGACGTCTATTATGTACTAAGCCCTATTGAATCCAACCAGAGTTTGACACGTTGCAGTTGGACAGGGCACGCTACCATGCAAGTTGATGAACAGGTCCTGTAACAGTAGCAAGATATTATAAATATCTTTTAAGTCTTTGTTGAAGACCGCAGAGGCTCTGTGAAGTGCCACACAGGTTCTGCGGTTTGGTCCTTAGAAGAGCAGTCTTCACCGGATTCCGAGTCTTTGGTCTTCTTTGCGCGTATGACAGAGCTTCTGTAGGGCGCCTCTTTAGCTTCTGTAGCTTCTTCACCTTGATCTCTCGGTAAGTTCGGCAGAGCCTCTGTAAGAGGCTTTCTTCATTTAGCCTATTTTTCACTACTTCTAAATACTTCTATGATTAGGAAGATTGAAGCTAACAAAGTTTAAAATGCTTATCAACAATCCGTTTTCATGGCCAATGATGAAACACTATAAGGTAAATGAAGGTGAATATTTTACCGGTAAGAGCTTACCCACCCTCTAGCTTCCTAGCTAGCTAGACTCATATGCAATAAATTATATGATTATATATATATATATATATATATATATATATATATATATATATATATATATATATATATATATATATATATATATATATATATATATATATATATATAGGGTCCCCTTCTTTTGTTAACCAGTGCATATATGCACATCAGGCAATTGTAATATGTGCATATATGCAATGCCCCGATGTGCATATATGCAATACATGAAAAAGTTAACAAAAGAAGGAGACCCTATATATATATATCACCATTGTTGTCTATGATTCCATCATCAATCAATTTTCTGATAAGAAAGCATGGAGGCCAAAAAAGCAAGTGAAGCAGGCCAAAAAGCTGCTCTTCTAATTCCCATCTTCTTGGCAACTTTTATGGCCCATCCCATGCAATCATCAGCAATAACACAAGTAATTTTACTACCATCTTCTTTGTTAATCTTCTCTCTAACTTCTTCCAATTTTCCTGCCATGGATTGCAATATTGATTTGGCCAGCTTACAAATATCACTTCTATCCTCCCATGGCTCTAACCCATCTGGGATCGAAACCATCTGCATTAGACCCCCGAACCCATTGCGGTCTAGCCAATTGCTGGTCACGAGCTTGTGGTTGACCTCCGTGTTCACGAACGTAACCTTGATGCCTTTCTCGACTAGCCGTTGAGCTAGCTCCATTGTAGGCATGACATGGCCTTGTGCCGGGTAAGGTATGACTAGAACATGAGGTTTTGCCATGGTTATGTTGTGAAGTTTTGACCCAAAACCACAAATGAGCACGGTATATGGGTAAGATGTACGTAGATATGACTTTTACCTTAAAGAATAGAGCAGTTATTTCAGTGATGACCCGCTCGACTAGTGAAATGTATGGAAAAGGGGGAAAACATAAACGGGAGGTTCTAAGAAGTTTGACCCAAAACCAAAACAAGCATATATCTGGGGAAGATGTATCTGAAGAGTATAGCAGTTATTTCAGTGATGACCCTCGACAAGTGAAATGTGTTGGAAAGAAAGAACAGCTAGGAAAGACAAGACGGTATTGATTGAACTGTACTTCAAGAGACGCCTAAGCTAGGAGATTCTAAGAAGTGGGTGTGGTTATCATACTTGATTGTGAGCTCTCTTTTATAGACATAAATGATTTAAATGTTTAAGGCTCTATTATACGTGACCTTGTAGATTTTAATTTTCATGTTTATTTATTTTACTTTTTACCTTTTAGTTTTTTATTTTTCATTTTACACTTTCAGTATATTAACACATATAATCGTATACTAACTAAAATACGTTCAAAAAATACTTTTTAATTTTAACAAGTTACACCATTATATTCGTCTCGTCGATACCTTCGAAATGAGTCCAACATTGAATATTTTTTGATTTAAGTATATAATTATATATCATATATACATTTCTTTTTTTACAAATTACACCATTGTAATCGTCTCGTCAATACCTTCGAAATGAGCCTAATATTAAACATCAGTGGCCTTTTGGATTTAATCCTATTATTAAATATCATGAACATGTACGAATTAATTTCTTTTGTATCTCTTACATTATTTCATTTTCATTTTACACCCTTATAATATTAAAAATAATAATCATTGTTTAACTAAAACATATTAATAAATGCATTTTTTTACAAATTATATTATTACAATATTCTCGTCAATATTAGTCTCATTTCGAACGTATCGAAGAGACGATTATAATTGTGTAACTAGTTAAAATTAAAACATATTTTTTTAACGTATTTTAACTAATATACGATTATATGTGTTAATATACTAATTATATTATTATACGTCATACGTTTACGTTATTTTTTTATATTGTTATTCGTCGATACCTTCTTATTTTGTACACATATACATACCACTCATATTATGTCCTCACAGCATCTACAACAAGTTTTGCAAAAATTAAATTAAATGCCACAAGTTCATTTTTCACTTACACAAATACCTCATCCCTTCCCTGATTTGCAAAAATGCACCAAGATCCCTCTTCAATCAAATACCTCATCCCTCTTCAATCAGTCCCGGGTCGGGCCTTAACGTATTTTAACGTAATTATGTATGTTAATGTGATATGTTAAAACGTATTTTTTAGAGAGAAAATACTTCACAAGATAAAACGTATTTTTACGCCCAACTCGTTATTAGCATGACATAAGTTGATAAACATTTTTAAAAATAAGCATAAGTTGTTTTAAATAAGCAATCCCAAATACCCTTTAATGTGATATGTTAAAACGTATTTTTAAGACATTTGAGTTAACATATGATTATTATGTTTAATGTAATAAGAGTATAAAACGAAAATTGAAAAGTTGGAGATGTACCATAAATTAAATATTTAACTATAAAAGTATGAATTTTAAATATAAATATATTTTTATATAGTATATATGATATATAATAAAATAATTAAATCAAAAAAATTCAATCTTGGGCTCATTTAGAACGTATCGAAGAGACGATTATAATGGTGTAATTTGTTAAAATTAAAACGTATTTTTTAACGTATTTTAGCTAATATACAATTATACGTGTTAATATGATGAAGGTGTAAAACGAAAATTAGAAAAGTAAAAGGTATAAAGTAAATTAAATAAGTAAGTATAGGGGGTAAATTGTAAATATTTAATTAAGTTTTGGTTTGTGAGAGGAAAAGGGGGGCCGACAAGCTGCAGGGTAGGCTTAGCAACATTCTTTCTCGTCTTCTTGCAAATGGACTGTTATATATATATATATATATATATATATATATATATATATATATATATATATATATATATATATATATGTGCAAGGATATTTTGCAAACCACATCTTAACCCTCCATCTTGTTTTTTTTTGGAAGGGTATCCTAGACTATTCCTAGACTAATCCCTTGGCAAATTATGACTCTAAGACATCCGTCCTGATTAAACCTCAGTGGCCACAATTGTTGTGTGCGTCTGGATTCGAACAATGGGCAGATGTGATATTTCACCACATCCCCCAAGGCCTTAGCCAGTACGCCACAACCCTTGTGGTTACCCTCCATCTTGTTCTCAATTAAATTATTCTCCTTTATATATATAGATAGATATATAATAATTGAATTGGATCATATCAATATGATATTATTGAATGAACTATAAGCCAATAATAATAAGAGAAATTAATTAAAATACCCAAAGTTTGACTTTGACTTGCTAAAATACCCACTTTCTCGATCATTTTGCAAAAATGCCCAAAAAATCCGCGATTAGGTTCGTGATCGCGGACCAGGGAAAAAACCCAAAAAAAAGTCCCGCGATTGGAGAGACGTCACCCGCGGCACACTCAAATTGGTTAATCAGATTTGAAATTTACACTTTATACCCCTATAATTATTTACTTAGTTTACTTTATACCTTTTACTTTCCTAATTTTAATTTTACACTTTTATCATATTAACACATATAATCGTTTATTAACTAAAATACGTTAAAAAAATACGTTTTAATTTTAACAAGTTACACCATTGTAATCGTCTCTTCGATACCTTCGAAATGAGCCTGATATTGAATATTTTTTGATTTAATTATTTAATTATATATCATATATACTACATAAAAATATTTTTAATATTTACAATTCATAACATTATAGTTAATTATTTAATTTATGGAACATTTCTTACCTTTTCAATTTTCGTTTTACACTCTTATCGCATTAACATAATAATCATATATTAACTAAAATATGTTAAAAAGTACGTTTTAACATATCACATTAACATACATATTTACGTTAAAATATGTTAAGGAGTTCGATATATATATATATAGGGGCTTAATCAAATGAGAACTGTTTATTTTGTGGTAACCGTAAGAACCAATGTGAGCCACACATTTAAAATAACTAATATAAATTTTAAATAAATACAAAAGGGTGTTTTAGTAATTTTGTTTCCTAAATCTAATTAAATAATTAAATCCTAAAATATCTCCCTATATTCAACACGTCTCTCTCCTCTCCCTCACCTTTTCTATCTACCAATACCAAAAACCTAGCCTCCATACCTTCATCACAGCCGCCACACACCCCCTCCCCCCCGACGATCTGCAGTGTTTCAGCCCAGCTGCCGCACCCCCCCCCCCCCCTGACGATCTGCAGTGTTTCAGCACAACCTCCGCACACCCCCTCTCTGTAACGTCCCAAAAACATAACATGCATTCAACCAGAAATAAGCATTCAAATTACATAATTAAACTTGTCCATAAATGTTAATTCTCCTATACTAAACAAAATTTGACAGCGGAAGTCTAAAATCCACAGCCGAGAGCTACATCTATAGTCATTAGAATCCAAAACTCTGGAGTCGCTCTAGTCTCCGAATCCTCCTTGAGTCACTCCTAGTTCTTACTAGAAGAACCCATAGCGCGCTTACCTGAAAATGGTTTAGTTTTTGAAAAGCGAGGGTTAGACCAAAAGGTCTAGTGAATTCCCTCCATAAACATTCATCACAGTAAAAAGATCATTTAATAAAGAAAATACTTTCACGTCTTTCTCATAACATCATCCAAGGTTAAACACGGGGTTCAGGGAACTGCATAAGCTACTCCGATCGGGGCCTAACAGACACCCTCTCGTCTACGCCGGAATCCAAATGGACTCCCCGTTCCTTCATGTAGGAGAAAACAAATTCCAACCTACAAGCTAACCTCCATATGCCCAAGGAATCAGAGATCCCAAGGTACCCCGTCCCCACCGTGCAACCGACTCCACATAACATACATATACGTTGAAACCATATTCATGAAAACATAAAACATCTTTCGTGTTGTGGGTAAACATGTAAATCATAGAAGCATGCATAATCTTTATAAATCAATTCATGCTCGATAAAGAAACCATATTCAGTAAAAATGGTACGTCATAAAAAGGAGTGAGAGAACTCACCTTTGATTATCGTAAACGCACTTCTTAAACTCTTCCCAGCTAAACCAATCGAACACCTAAGGGCAATAGATCCTCATCAGATAAAACGGCTCAACCTACTGTCCAACACATGGTTTTCGGGTACTGACTTGTCCGGATACCACACTTGTCCGGATACTACACTTGTCCGGATACTACACTTGTCCGGATACCATACTAGTCCGGATACCATACTAGTCCGGATACCATACTAGTCCGGATACCGTACTAGTCCGGATACCATACTAGTCCGGATACCACCATGGAGCTTTACCCGGACACTAGCATCCGTATCCGGAAACCACCATATCATCAAGAACTGAAGGTGTCCGGATACGACTGCTGTCCGAAAATAAATTTCTTAAAAGTGATTTCTAACCCGATTTTAGCCATTAGTTTGATTAGATAACCATAAGGGTTCATCCACCAACCTCAAACACCCAAATAATCCCACTTTAAATCTCTTAAATCGATTCATTAATACAAACCCATAAAACTCATTTTCAAGGAAAATATGGTGAAAATCAATTAATCTATAACATCAGTCTTAAGAATCCATAACAAAGAGATGGAGGAGCACTACCCTAATCAGAAGAACGAATTAGGATGTTTTACCTTCAGATTCTAGCTTGATTCTTCTTTCACTCTTGATTTCTTCTCAAGCCTTCTTCCTTTCTTTCTTCCTTAGCCACCAACACCAAGAGCACTCCCACACAACACTGATTTCAGCCCAATGGAGGCTGCCCTAGGGATTGGAGTCTATATATACACTTCATAAATTGACAATCTAGTCCCTCAAGTTAACTTCCATTTATTTCACTTTGACCACCAACTTTAAAACTCACTAGAATTTTGGGTTGTTACAACACTCCCCCCTTAAAAGAATTCCGTCCCCGGAATTCCTCATTGGAAAAGATGCGGGTATCATGCCCACACCATAATTGACACTTCCCCAAGTTAAGGCCACTTCTGACTCAGTCAACCACCTCAATAGATTCGAAACATGGAACATTGGATGCATTCCCTTCAGATCTTACGGTACTCTAACTCGCAGACTACTGTTCCTATTCGATCGGTCTTAACCATAGAAGAATAAATAAGGCTTCTCAAGCACCTTTACTTCCCAAAAGGAGGAACCTGGCGGAATCCTCTACTACCACACGAGATTCATCTACTAAGAAACGGTCACTCACTTGACAGTTTGGCACAGGGCCAACCCTGTACATCCCGACAACTCACAACCCAGAGTTCCTTCATCGTATCACAACTCTCAACCCTATACCACTCAACAATCGTCTATGCAGATAACGTTTCCCCTTTCTCGGACCACCTAGACCACGGTTCGCCAACCATTACACATATCTCCACCACTTCATCACTTCATCCTTGTACGTAACCCAGGGTAGGAACCTTCAAACCTAACGTTGAAGTGTTCACCTACTCGAATTAAGCTTATCCTGAAACACATCAAATCCTCGCTGATTACCACGTTCGTTCGGTCATAAAACATAACTCCGGTTACCCTCACCCAACTGGGAGGAATAACCATGGTCACACCGTACTATTCTCACTAGCTTAAACACTGCACGACCAAATCGTTTAAACATTTCTCTCAAAGTCACTAACTTAACTCATTTAGTTGTCTCATCCACTTCTTCCCTGCACAAAACATACACAATTTCCTTCCTCAATATTCTTTCCAACGGTTCGCACACTTATCAATGACAATCTACGCAATACTGTACCTTTCGGCAATACTGTCAAGTTTACTACTTCCAATTTACTCACTCGTTCCGACATGCTATCTATACCTTCCCCACGTTAGCGTAGAGCACTGCTCACCAAACATTACTTGCCCCTCTCTCCCGACCTTTCCACATGTTGATACCGCTTTCTCATTGCTTACATAACCAAACAGTTGCACCAAGAGCTTATCTTAAGGCATTCAACCAAGCCGTCTTGAAACAAGACCAGTGTTCGACGTCACTACACATTCTTTAATCTCCAACTTTTACCTTCTCAGACATTTCTTTCACACATGAGAAACAATTCACATTCTTTAAGGATTTCACATCTATCCCACCACATTTTGATTAACACAACCCTCATCCTCTTTAAATTTCCAATGACCCCAAAGTATGTTTCTTAGTAACATCCCCTATTCACTCTAACAATCCACCCCCCTTGGATTCCCTATTACAAACGGATCTATTAACTCAGGAACACCCCGAAACTCGGGTTCCACAATTCTTTCGATTAACCACCATGATCATAAAATCAGACAGATGCATATATACCGTCATCCCGGCTCTCTTACTTAGATTTACCTTAAATAATTCTTTAACACTCAGTTCTAATCCCAAAAACACTTCCCCAAGAATTGTAACACACCCTGTAATAACAAATGAACGTCATTACTTAACAAATCTATAAAATTTTAATCAACCATCCAAAGGCTTATACCTCTATCATGACGTTTCAAATCACTAATGATCATACTACCACTCCGACCCACAATCATCATCATGTCATTCCTTAAACATAACCAAAAGTTCCAACTATTTCCTTCTAGGATCATTCCCTCACGCACAAGGAACAATTTTCATCTCACCTACTATACTACAACTTGACTAATCTATTCATCATCTTCTTTAAACTTACTCTGCCTTCAAGAATATACTTAACAACATACATGACCACAAAGCTTGGTCTCACAACTGGGCAATCACCCAATTCTGTCCCGTTATTCCATTCCGATAACAGTCAAAATAAACACCAACTTCCAAACCACGTACTTTAACAACTGAGATTGCAAAACGTACACTCTACCCGAAATCCCATAAGGGTTTCCTTCTAATCCTTCATCTTTCTAACATCGCCTTACTACATCGTCGGCTGACACAGATGTCTTGGCAATTGAAGCTACTATTCATTCGTACAATCACACTCCTATCATCACACTACCGACCAAGTCTCTCATGGTCATTCGTACACAATTCACACTTTCCTTCATATTCTCCCAAATACTACAATTGAGTCTGTCTCGCTACTTAGTTCTCTCCCAACTTGTTGAACTAGGACTCTCGAGTTCACACTTAGCTCAAACACAAACATCCTAGCTAGCTCTTTATGACCCGAGTCCTTTCTTAGACACGACACATTTCTTACTGACTGGTATAGTCTACACTCACTCCGCTTGTGTTACACACCTTGTCCTTCTACGGACCCTCCTCGCCTCGTAAATAGAACGCCCATTCAACAACAACAGTCTCTTACTAAATTAACACCTCTACAAGATATTCTATCAACTTACACTCATCTGATTTGAGTCTTCGGCCTCGGCCAACATACACCGTTGCCGACTTCAACAACAAAAGTCACTCTTAACTACTTCCTTATCCTATCCTTTAACATGAGTTCCTTACGGGACCTATACTTCCTACACATCATAGTTAACTTTATAATCCGTCGCCCCTATTTCGAAACTTACTCATGTAACATCGATATTACAAGCTCCCTTCGAAACTCATGGCCCACACCGTGGACCCTTCATTCCTGCCTCACAACACTACTCATAAAGAGTTGCTAAAACCAATACCTTGATGACTCCTAGTCCTTCTTCCGGACACCATCGCCCCTCGGCAACTGTGTTCTCAGTCACTGAGCAAAGGTACAGACCCTCAAACACCTGACACTAAAATCCATTCCCGACTCTTCCAAGGTCCAACTCTCCCCCTTAAACGCAAATACCAAAACTACATACGTTCTCCCTTGACTTGACCAACGCCTCTCCGCTCTCGGAGTTCTTCCTTAGCTTAAGACGTAATACTCTACGACCTAGTGGGTTCATAGCCTTCATGCATGACAATACAGTAAATAATTCCTTTTACCCATTTTATCATTTTAAATAAACAACATTTAGAAACAACTCGGGTACCCGTGACCCCATCACTCTTATAACTTCAAAACCCTACACAACGATTCGAGAATCGTTGGCATGCATCTTCCCGTGAACATCAATCTTGCTCAATCCGAACAATGGAATTACGAGAATACTATATTGCATGAAAATCTTTTCGTATGAGACAATTCTGAAAGAATTACCGACACCAAGTAAACCAGTCGGTTCTCACACCCAATTGTATGATATCGAAAGGTCAATAAGCATTTTGGTTATAAGTGAAATGCAGGTAACCATTTTCTTGACCATTTTTGTAACAATTTAACTTATCATTAAAAGTGTGGAATACTTTGCAAATCGTTAACCTCAGAATTTCAATGTGCGACGTACTGAAATCGCTTTTTCTTTAAACGTGCACTCGTACAAGCTGACTCATTTTGTCCAAAGTTGACATTTACATTTTTATTTTAAATCGTGAGAATTTCATGTTACATAAAAGAACGCCATGCATGAGACTCTATTTGCAATAGAAGGCTACTCACTCAACGAGGTCAACCGCTTTACTCACGCAGCTTATCCTTGATACTCCACTTACGACCAAAGGTCGCCCTCTCGGTCAAGCACTAACTTGATGTACATGCGTTCCACATCTCACTTACTCAACCATTTCACACTATTTTCGCTTTGATCGACTACCTCACTTTCTACTTCTACATGCTTTCAATTCACTATAAGTATCTTATTCTATTTATCCTGCCAATGAAAAGCTAGACTAAAAAGTCAGGGCTCCATTGATACTTTCAAGGTTTTGACAATGTTCGATCTTACCCTCCCAACTGATCTATCCCATGGTTTCCATAACTAGGACTCTCCCGAAACTGGAGTCTTACTCAAACTCAAACATTCATCCTCTCCGAATCCACGAAGAGCTACCTCTAGACGACTCATAACATTCTTCACAACGTTTCTTCTCTACGATGTCTACATACATCACATCATAATGACTCTTACACGACACTTCCCCAAGCAATGGAGCTCGGTCTATCCCTCAGGGATCTTGCTGACCTATTCCTCAACGCTCTCCCAGCCATAGCGCTAAACTGAAAGAAACCGATAGTTAATCCTTACTAGACGTGACACAACAAATTTGCTATAAGTAAGGTATTGTAAGCACGCACATGTACCTGTATGTTCGTAATTACACTGGCCAGGTGTAATCCCAAACTTACCTTACACGTTTGTCCTTGGCACCTTATTCCTAAGCGCATTTATAGTGATCGTTCCTAGAGGCAATCCTATGTCTCGGCTGTGTCCCTCATCTTACAGTTTAAGTTTAGGCCCTAATGGTCACCTAAATCCTTTAAACTAAGGCTCTGATACCATTTGTAACGTCCCAAAAACATAACATGCATTCAACCAGAAATAAGCATTCCAATTACATAATTAAACTTGTCCATAAATGTTAATTCTCCTATACTAAACAAAATTTGACAGCGGAAGTCTAAAATCCACAGCCGAGAGCTACATCTATAGTCATTAGAATCCAAAACTCTGGAGTCGCTCTAGTCTCCGAATCCTCCTTGAGTCACTCCTAGTTCTTACTAGAAGAACCCATAGCGCACTTACCTGAAAATGGTTTAGTTTTTGAAAAGCGAGGGTTAGACCAAAAGTTCTAGTGAATTCTCTCCATAAACATTCATCACAGTAAAAAGATCATTTCATAAAGAAAATACTTTCACGTCTTTCTCATAACATCATCCAAGGTTAAACACGGGGTTCAAGGAACTGCATAAGCTACTCCGATCGGGGCCTAACAGACACCCTCTCGTCTACGCCGGAATCCAAATGGACTCCCCGTTCCTTCATGTAGGAGAAAACAAATTCCAACCTACAAGCTAACCTCCATATGCCCAAGGAATCAGAGATCCCAAAGTACCCCGTCCCCACCGTGCAACCGACTCCACATAACATACACATACGTTGAAACCATATTCATGAAAACATAAAACATCTTTCGTGTTGTGGGTAAACATGTAAATCATAGAAGCATGCATAATCTTTATAAATCAATTCATGCTCGATAAAGAAACCATATTCAGTAAAAATGGTACGTCATAAAAAGGAGTGAGAGAACTCACCTTTGATTATCGTAGAACGCACTTCTTAAACTCTTCCCAGCTAAACCAATCGAACACCTAAGGGCAATAGATCCTCATCAGATAAAATGGCTCAACCTACTGTCCAGCACATGGTTTCCGGGTACTGACTTGTCCGGATACCACACTTGTCCGGATACTACACTTGTCCGGATACTACACTTGTCCGGATACTACACTTGTCCGGATACCATACTAGTCCGGATACCGTACTAGTCCGGATACCATACTAGTCCGGATACCACCATGGAGCTTTACCCGGACACTAGCATCTGTATCCGGAAACCACCATATCATCAAGAACTGAAGGTGTCCGGATACGACTGCTGTCCGAAAATAAATTTCTTAAAAGTGATTTCTAACCCGATTTTAGCCATTAGTTTGATTAGATAACCATAAGGGTTCATCCACCAACCCCAAACACCCAAATAATCCCACTTTAAATCTCTTAAATCGATTCATTAATACAAACCCATAAAACTCATTTTCAAGGAAAATATGGTGAAAATCCATTAATCTATAACATCAGTCTTAAGAATGCATAACAAAGAGATGGAGGAGCACTACCCTAATCAGAAGAACGAATTAGGATGTTTTACCTTCAGATTCTAGCTTGATTCTTCCTTTCACTCTTGATTTCTTCTCAAGCCTTCTTCCTTTCTTCCTTTCTTTCTTCCTTAGCCACCAACACCAAGAGCACTCCCACACAACACTGATTTCAGCCCAATGGAGGTTGCCCTAGGGATTGGAGTCTATATATACACTTCATAAATTGACAATCTAGTCCCTCAAGTTAACTTCCATTTATTTCACTTTGACCACCAACTTTAAAACTCACTAGAATTTTGGGTTGTTACACTCTCCCCCGACGATTTACGGTGTTTCAGCACAGCCGCTGCACACCCCTTCCCCCCGATGATCGTCTAGGTGTAGTGGAGACGATGACGATGTGGTGGAGACGATGACGATGTGGGGGTTTCTCAGATTTTTGGTTCCACCTGATAGTGAAGATGCTCTTATCAATCTGCACTGTTTCAATTTTTGTAAGATTTGATTTATGGGTTTTTTTAATTAATGATTTCATGGTGGATCTTGGTAGCTTTATTGCTCATTAGTTGAGGAATAAATAACAAAATTTTTGAGGAAATTTCATGTGTTGGATTGAAATCCAAGGGGTTTCATGTTCATGAATAGGATGAAGGTTCAATGGAAGTTTTTTATGTTCATGAATCGACAAAATTAAATTGTTATCTTCAAGAAAAAAACCGTAAGGGTAAAAATTAAATTCCTTCATGCATCCCAATTGAATAAGCTGCAACATGGCTGTTTTGAATAAGCCGTTACGGCTGTCCATTTGGTGGCTTATTGGTATCACGGTGGTATCACATGTGGTATCAGAGTGGTATCACATATGGTATCACATTGATAACATGTGGTTGCTGTCTTATAGTATGAATCACATATACGGCTGTAACACAAAGGTATCACAGTGCATTTTCAAAGGGTCTTACAGGCAAATGGTATCACGATGCATTTTCAAAGGGTATCACATGCAAAGGGTATCACAGTGCATTTTCAAAGGCAACTTGGTGTCACCGAAGGCCGGAGGCAAGAGGCCGGAGAGAGGAGAGAGAGGAGAGAGGAGATTCTAAAAATACCTAAAATGCCCTTTTATTTAAATTTCAAACAAAATTACCAAAATTAATAATTTCCTAATTTATAGCTTAATATGTGGCTCACATTGGTTCTTACGGTTACCACAAAATAAACAGTTCTCCCTTTAATGGCCCCATATATATATATATATATATATATATATATATATATATATATATATATATATATATACTAGTTATTTACCCGATGTAATGCAGCGAGACGTATAATCCAAATAATTTGACGATTTAATCAATTATTAACTAAAATACGTTAAATATTGATTTTTAATTTTAACAAGTTACACCATTAATATCGTCTCGTCGATACCTTCGAAATGAGCTCAATATTGAATATTTTTTGATTTAATTATATTATACTTATTTAGTTAGTTTACTTTATACCTAATAGTTTTTTATTTTTCATTTAGTTAATATAAGATTATTATTTTAATGTAATAAGAGTGAAACAAAATTGAAAAAATAAGAGATGTACCATAAATTAAATAATTAACTATAAGGGTATGAATTGTAAATATTAAAAATATTTTTATGTAGTATATATGATATATAATAAAATAAATAAATCAAAAAATATTCAATATTAGGCTTATTTCGAAGGTATCAAAGAGACGATTACAATGGTGTAACTTGTTAAAATTAAAACGTAATTTTTTAACGTATTTTAGTTAATAAACGATTATATGTGTTAATGTGATTAAAAGTGTAAAACTAAAATTAAGAAAATAAAAGGTTTAAAGTAACTAAGTAAATAATTATAGGGGTATAAAGTGTAAATTTCAAATCAATTTAACCAATTTGAGTGTGACGTGGGTGACGTGTCTCCAAATTGCGGGACTTTTTTTTGGGTTTTTTCCATGGTTCGCGATCACGGATCTAATCGTGGGTTTTTTTGGATATTTTTGCAAAATGGTCGAAAAAATAGGTATTTTAACAAGTTAAAGTCAAACTTTATGTATTTTAATTAATTTCCTTAATAATAACACATGATTCACTTATAAAATTGCAAATAAGAATGCGAAATTCATCATAGAATTTGTGGTATAAAAATTGCTACAGATTTTATTCTGTATTTTCTTTAAAAGGGACTGAGATACATCATCTTCTTGTCAGTTGTCACCCAAAAGTATCAAAATAAGCAGCAGGTCCACCCCTGACACATCACGCATGTAAACCTGACCATGTTTTTTTTACCTTATTCACATGTGGTTACACCTCATCATTTGAAACAAAAGTAAAATTTGAAACTTTTAATTTCTATCTTATTTCAATAAGTTTTATATTGTTTTCTAAAATATAAAATTATGAAAAAAAACCAAATTTAAAGAATTTTTTAAAGATTGATATATAAAGAGAAAAAATAATGTTATATTTATTATTATTATTATTGAGGTCGAATTATTATTAGTTTACATAAACTCATTATAAAAGGTATATCTGACTGATAAATTATTAAAACATTTTTAATAATATAATCTTAAGTTGTCATATGTTCATGACACGTGTCACACAAAGACACCGTAACTATATGATCGCACACATAGTAAACGTTTACTTTCATTTGAAATATTATACCTAAATTAAATCATGTTGGGATTGTTAAATATATATGTTAAAATGTAATTATAATAATTACAAGCTAGGTGTTATCTATAAATATGTATAATTATATTAATGTTTTAAGATAATTATATAAACTATTATAGATAATTATTAAACCTTATTTGAGTTATGGACCAACTATATACTCTATATAAATAAGGTGATAGGCTAAAATGGTTTTAGAGATTAAATCTTTGAGATTTAGCTATCAGTTAAATACAAAAAATTAACATTTTATCTTAGATATGTAAAGGTACAATTATGAACACCCTATTGTGTATTATTTAATTTGTTTTAGCAAGCTATTGGGTCTGATAGAGTTTTATTATTACAAAAGTTTTCTGATTTAGTTATAACCAATATATTTTTCCACTGCATTTTAAGGTTACAAAATTGATCTAAAACCCTATGATAATGGCCGTTGAGATGTCTAAAACTAAAAATAAGTTGGAGTTAAATTTAATTCCTTTTAATGATTTTGATGTTTAATTATTTATTTTAGTGAATTATAGAGAACAGATTGATCTTAAAAACATGTACAATAGATTATTTAAAATTTATCTAAAATAAAGAAATACAAATCACACTTTGTAAAAACTTTAAATTTAACACTAACAAATTCTCTGAGTTAAGATATTTTAACATCTAGTATACTATTAAAATATTTTTATAAAATTAACATGATAATACACTTTTTACAAATAATCTATATAAAACAATAAGAGCATTCACACGCGTCTTGCAAGTGGCCCTGCAAGATGACATGGCATGTCATGTGTCTTGCAAGACCTTGCAATGATCTTGCTAATTGTGCAAGGCCTTTCAACCATTATTATATATTAAACAAAACATTTATTAATTTAGTTAGTTATTATTAATATTAGTTATTATTAATATGTTTGTTTAAATATTAGTTATTATTAATATGTTTATTAAATTTAATTCATTTATTAGTTTATTTGAACATTTTTTTTAATATTTTTATAAAAATTTCTTACCCACACTTTATTTTAAGAAAACAAAAGTAAATTTTTAGTTATCTATATTTTATAATTAATTTATTAGTTATATTATAATTATCTATATTATTTATATTATAATTATTTATATTATAATTTATTAGTTTAGAAAGGAGTTTGGTCTTGCATGTGTGTGAAAGGTGTTATTGCAAAGTTGATGTGGCACTTGTGAAATGAGTATGATCTTGCAGGTGTGTGGATGGTCTAATAATTCAATCTAATTGTTGGACGTGTTGAATGGTTGTTGGGGTGGTGAGTGGTGTTAGACTGTGTTGATCCAAACCCTCAGTGATTTGATAATGGCCCTTTAAGAAACACTTAGTGAAAATTGTAAGTAGACAATATGTATTAGAGTTTCACTATCGCTGATAAGTACTATGTCTCTATAGTACCGCTGATAAGAAACTCATGTTCTTTAATGATAACATTCAGCGAACACTGTTCATCAATATAGCTCTGAGCCTGTTCAGTCTTATTGATGATCGTTGATAATTTAGTTGTTTACTTATGATCCCCGAAGACAAGTTTTACGTCAACAAAGGTTCTACGCTGAAGTCGAAGATCAAGCCCAAGAACCAGCGACATAGTCTACTAATGAACTGATGCGGATATCAGCGAAGCCAAGACTTGCCCAATCAACGTGAAGTTACAAGTAGAAGACTTTAGCAATCGCTGAGCTTTATCACTTGCTGATAAAGTACTGTTCAACGAACGCTGATCATAAGGTTTACTCTACAAGTTACTTTTGTCTTTCCCCTTGCACGTCTCCGTACGATAATGTCAGAAAGGACATCCCTTATGTCTAGGATCGTACAACCAACTCTGATTCTACACTATACACCATGCAGCTACTAAGGTTGTCTACAAAGGTCAAACCATGCAACCAATCAGCTGCTGCCACGTGTAAAGCACTACTGAAATGCATTAAATGCATGCAGTATATAGGAAGAACCCTACTTCAGAAATGAAGTGTTTGGACATCTTCTTCTTTCTCTCTTAGTGTTAGAATATTTATCTTTAATATTCTTATCTCATTTCTGTCTTAATTCTAGTGCAAGAAACTTAGTGTTCTTAACTTGTTTAGATTAGGCTTAGTCCTTAATCTTGTTCCACAACAAGTTGTAAATTGTTTGATCATATCAATAAACAATTTAGAAAGTAAAAATCTGTGTGTTTGTATTCAACCCCCCTTCTACAAACTTGTATAACCCTCTCGGGACCAACAAGTGGTATCAGAGCAGATTTGTTTAATCTCATAAACAAGATCCTGCTGATACTAATCTTTTCTCTTCCTTGCTATTTCTCATAATGGCTACCAACACAAACACAAACTATATTGATAATGGTTCTCTTGCAAAACCTCCCAGATTTTCCAGAGATAATTTCAATCTATGAAAAAATAGGATGATACTCTTCTTAGAAGGTGTAGACCCTCTTATGCCTTACTACATCGAAAATGGCCCATATATTCCTGTGAGAATTGATCCTGAAGTTCCAGGCACTATTGATAGAGCTGCCATTCCTGAAAGATTGATTCCCAAGGAAATTCATATGTGGACTGATGAAGATAAGAAGAAAGTGGCTATCGACACCAAAGCCAGATCCATTCTTTCCATGGCTCTTCCTGACGAAGTCTACCATTCCGTCATGAACCTGAAAACCTCCAAAGCCATGTGGGACACAATCCGTGTTCAGTATGAAGGTACGTCTGAAGTCAAGGACTCACGAAAGATCAACCTGGTAAGACAGTACGAAAGCTTCATTTGTGGTAAGAATGAATCTCTCTCTGAAGTATATCAGCGGTTTAACTGTTTAATAATGGATCTGAAAACCGTTGGTAAGGAATATTCTAACTTTGAAGTTCTGACAAAGTTCTTAGAATGTTTACCTGAAAGCTGGGACAGTTATTCAATGTGTCTCAAGCTGTCAAAGGATCTTAAATCTATGATTCTTTCTACCTTATATGGCATGATGCTTAATCATGAGCAATCGAGTCATCTTAAGAAGAATCTTGTAAAAGATTCCAAAAGCACCCCTGTTGCTTTAATCTCAGAGTCACCTTCCACTCAGCGATCCACTGTTACTATCACTGAATTGGAGACTAACTTTGAATGCTCATCAGATCCTGACTCTTCAGATCTTGATGAATCTATGGCTCTCCTTTCTAATAAATTTAGGAGATTCGCCAAAAAGAATCTATGAATCTATGGCTCTCCTTGCTTTAATCTGACTCTGAAGATGATGATGAGGCCAATCTCTGTCTAATGGCCAAAATCGAAGATGAGGAAGAAAATTCTAACATTCCCTCTGCTTCAACCTCTGCTACTAAGGTATCACCTTCTTTCTTTACCGATATTTCAGATATTGATGAAGCTGATAGTCTTCGAAAGATCGATCTCCTGACTATGAGTTTATATGATGCTATGAATGGCAAAACTGTTGTTGAAAATCAAAACCTTGATCTCGCTGAATAACTCAAAAACTGTCACCTTCAAATAGAAAAGCTTTCTAAAATTGAAGAAGATTTAAAAGATCAAGTTCATATTAATCAGCTAGTTAAAATCGAACGCGAAGAAGCTATCGCTGCATTGAAAGCTGAAAAAGCTACTGTTGAAGGATGGTGTAAATCCTCAACAACGATCACTGAGATAATTAAGTCTCAGATTCGTCTGAGTGACAAACGTGGTCTTGGTTATAAAGTTAACGCTGAAAAACCAACCACTGACCATTCCATGCTTAAATTTGGAATGTTTGTCTCCTCTATCCCTGACACTTCATCTGCTTAGTGTTCCTCTTCAATAACTCCTATCCCTGAGGAAATCTCTACCTTAGTTTCTAAAGGTAAAGAGAAAATTGTTTATCTAAAACCTCAGATGAGTACCTTTGTACCGAAGCTGAATGCTTCTAAAGCTTCAATGACCCATCCCTTTAACTCTAAGAACAAGATCCCTGGATTTATTCAGCGATCTACTCCTAGAATTAAAGTGGATATTATTGGTAAGAAATATGAAGAACTGATAGTTCCTCCCATTTCCAATGCCAAAGGTATATTTGGTGCTGGCCCTGCTCATTTGAAATTAACGGCTCAACATGCAAATGGTCCTAAAGCTACTTTTAGTTATAGGAAATGTTATCACTATGGACTTACCAATCATATTGCTAGTAAGTGCCCCACAGCCACCAAAGCTGAAAAGATAGCTAAGGTGAAGATAAATGCCCCAAAGGCAAAGAAGACCACTGAGGTTAAGAAATTAACCATAGTGAAAACTGACAAAGCTGAATCTTCAAATGCTGCGAAGATTGTTGAACCTTCCACTTCCTCTACCACCGCGGACAAATGTAAGCCCAAAATGAAATGGGTGCCTAAGTCGAACTAATCTTCCTTTGTTTGCAGGTTAAGAAGGGTATCTGGTATCTCGATAACTGATGCTCTAGACACATGACTGGTAAGAAGAACCTGCTCACTGAGTATAAGGAAGAGAAGGGTCCCTCAGTGACCTTCGGTGGAAACGGAAGAGGACACACCTGAGGGTTTGGTGTACTCTCTAATGGTACAACCACCTTCAGAAGGGTCGCATATGTTGAAGGACTGAAGCATAATCTTCTAAGCATCAGTCAGCTTTGCGACATGGATAACAAAGTGATTTTTACTAAGGAATCCTGCTTTGTCGCTGACAAAAAGGAGAAGATAGCTCTCAGCGGTTATTGTTGGTCCTGAAGGGCTATACAAGTTTGTAGAAGGGGGGGGGGGGGGGATGAATACAAACATTAAGATTTTACTTTTCTAAATTGTTTATTGATAAATCATTAACAATTTACAGCTTGTTGCGGAAACAAGATTAAGGATAAACCTAAATCTAAACAAGTTGGAACACTAAGTTTCTTGCACTAAGAAAGAGAAGGAAATTACTAATAATAACCTATCTCAAGATAAGAAGGATGAACTTGTCCAGAGTTAGCAAGTTACTTCAAAATGAAGTGAGTTCTTCTTCTTATATACTGCATGCATTTAATGCATGGCAGTTTACACTTTACACGTGGCAGCAGCTCATTGGTTATACGTCATTGACCTTTGTTGACAACCTTAATAGTCGCTTGTTTGAACAGTGTAGTATTAGAGTGGTTGTACGATTTCAGACAATAAGGAGGTTCTTTTTCTGACATATCGTACGGAGTCGTGCAAGGGTGGTTAAGACAAAAGTACTTTGTACGGAGGACTTCATGATCAGCTTTTCGTTGATTCAGCGATCTATCATTCTACATCAGCGAATGATAGAATTCAGCGAATGATAGAATTCAGCGATAGCTAAAGTATTGTACTTGATACTTCACGTTGTGTGGACAAATCTGAGTCTTTGCTGATCCGCATCAGTTCATTAGGAGACTTGTCGCTGGTTCTTGAGCTTGATCTTCGACTTCAGCGTAGAACCTATGTTGACGTGAAACTTGTCTTCAGAGATCATAAGTAAACAACTAACTTATCAGCGATTACCATAAGTACTGAACGGACTCAGAGCATTATGGTGAACAGTGTTCGCTGAATGTTTAATCTAAAGAGCGAGAGTTCCTATCAGCGGTACTGTAAGATTTTAGTACTTATCAGCGATATTGTTTACTCTGATACATATTGTTTACTTACAATTTTCACTAAGTATATAAGAGAGGGTCATTATCAAATCACTGAGGGTTTGGATCAACAATCTCCCCCTATTTGATTATGACATAGCAGCAAAGAAAATTGCTATTTAATGAGAACATAAGGATAAAAAGAACTCATAAAATATTTGTCCCTTTTACTGTTTTCTGGGATCTTTTCTGTACTGATAGAGTAAAGTACGTTCGCTGAAATATTTCTTTAAACTTCGTAAAGATTACACATGGAAGTGGAAAAATTACAAGTACATCGAATAAAATTACAAGTACAAAAGAATAACTGATACAATAGAAGAATGAGGCGATCCTATCAGCTTATAGAGGTACTTCCTTAATGAGTTGTTCATCAAGGGTCATTGATGTGGGAATCATCCAGTCAGGGACATTTACTCCTTGATTTCTTTTGTTCAGCGCTTCTTCAAAAATCAAGGGTTTGAGATGCCGTGCCTGAATGTTATTCTTGAAGTCACACCAGTAGATGAGATCTTTCAGCTGTTCGATGGGAGTGATGGGAAGTTCAGAGATTCGTTGAAAACGCTTTCGTCCATCCCAGTCATTGAAGAATATCCCGTAGGGTTGGCTTATGACTTTCCCAGGGATGAAAGTCTCAGGTTCATGACCAAGGACTTCTTCCATAGATAAACCAATACCTGTTTCGTTTCGAATACGAGGACCATCTTCTGAGGATTTAGACTTTTTCTTTGTAGAGGCCCGTCGTTTCTGACTTTCGAGAGGAGGAGGAGGAATATTCACACAAGAATAGACTAAGTCGATCTGCTTGTTTATTAGCTTTTCAAAATGATCCTTGTACTTAGACTGAGACTTCTGGATGGCTAATCTGATCTCCAACCATTCAGAGAGTCCGTACTGCGTGATAGCTTCAGCATATAATTTTTCGTACATTCCGTCTTCTCTGAATATCTCGATTTCAGCGATAGAAACTTTGATGGTTGATTTTCCAGATACGAGTACCTTGATTATTCTGGAAGGTCGAAGTCTGAAGTGTACCTTTTCTTTGCTCCAGGCTAGGGTAGATTGAGACACAGTTCTCTTTTCTTCAACGATCTTCTTGGCTTCTTCCCATAGCTTACGTTGAACTTCGATTGGAGCTCTTTTTAGCTTGGGGTCTTTTACTGATCGTTGAGTAAGCTGGATGGCGTATTCTCTGTCTTTTTCTTCAGCTTCCCTTCTTTCAGCGATTAGACGTTCAACTCTGAGGTGATCCTTGTATTCCTTTTTTGAAAGTTTGAACTTTGTAGGAATAGATGGAAGTTGATCACGCTTCAGAATGATTCGCTGATCCTCGAACTTATTTATCATCTCATCTCTTATTTTCTGATCCTCTTCACTTAGCTTTTGAGGAGCCAAAGAAGGTATGTTTTTGTGAGAGAGTATCTGTTCTTCAGGTTCATCAGTCTCAGAGTTCAAATCTAAGACCGGGATTATTTCTTCAGCTTTGCGAGCTGGGATTATTGTTGGTGAAGTCGCAGCTGTAGGAACTTCAGCGATATCCTCAAACAGGGGAGAGGACTAGCTGAAACACAACGATCGTTCGAGTAAGAACTTGGGTAGAACAGAGATAGAGAAAGAATGGGATAAAGTGTATGGAGGTTATAGCGAGTGTAGAACTGATAATGTGTATAGAGAGGAGGGATGTAGTGCAAGGAAGATTAGTGTACCTGACAAACCGGCTTTTTAAGCAAGATCGTCAGATTTTCATCGTCTTCAGCGACACTTTTTCCTTTGCCCTTGTCAGCTTCAGACGCTGATAGCTTTGTCTTTGTCCGCTCCCCTGTAGGTTCATTTATCAGTATTCCTCTAAGAGCTGTGGTCCTCTGAGCAGGCTTGACGATAAAAGAGTCATCATCATCATCATCATCATCATCTTCATCATCATCATTCTTTGGAGAAGAGGATGGTTCGTCATCAGACAAGTCGATGGCTTCTTCATCTTCAGCTTCAGACTCAGATTCTTCAGCTTCTCCTTCGAGTTGCTCCCCCTCAGATGCAGAGGTAAGCTTCTCGGTTCCCTCAGGGTGTTCATCTCTTTGAGGTCCAGCGGCTGCTTCAATTGTCTTCTCACCTTCTTCAGTAAAGGTGAGGTCTTCAGTCTTCTCTCCCCTGATAGATTCATCATGGGAAAGGTCTTCAGCGCTCTTCCCCCCCTTTTTCATGATAGATTCATCATGGGAAAGGTCTTCAATCGCTGATAATCTGTTTTCTAGACCAGAAATACCAGGATTGATCTTCACGAGTTCAGCACGATCCGTCGGAGTAAAAGATGAAGGTGCAGGGGCAGGGGCGGTCGTGTTGGTCAGGATCTGCTGCATCATTTGCTTCATCGAATCCACGTCAGTCTTTACAGAACTCACGTCGGACTTTACAGCAGACACATCTCCTTCGATTCTGCCAACCGATGTATTCAGCGTTGTGACCTCGCTGGACATGGTTTCAACTGATGTTTTGATGGCGAGGTAGTCTGTGTTGATATCAGCGAGAACTTTGGCAAAGTTGCTGAGCGTTTTATCAACCTTCTCCAAGTCAGCTTTGGAGGCATTCTTTTCGACCACGGATGTCAGCTTTGTGAGATTCTCTCCAGCGTTTGTTACAACTGAAGAGTTGTCGGAAAGAGTAGTTGTGAGACCTGTCAGCGTCGTCTCTATTGTCTTCATAGAGGCGTTGATGTCTCCCAAATTAGGCCTTTAACATATAAGAACTTGTGAACAGAGGAAAGCTCAGAAGTTTGAGGTTCAGTTACAGTGTATAGGGGTTGGTGTATACCTGCAGGAGGATTAGTGAATGCATCAAAATCTCGGTGTCCTGAGAAAAGTTCCATGTCGTCAGCTAGAGTGCGTGGATGCATGGTCATCGCTGCAGGTCCTACGCCCATCATTCCTTGAGTGTCAGCTTTAGCTTCTGGAGGAATGATAGGTGCTTCAGTGATAACTGGAGTAGAGTCCAATTGAGTAGAGGGAGAAGCGAAGGTTAAGAATGGAGGTTGGGTGCGGAGTTCAGCGTTGGATTCGCTGAGAATCGCTTCGTCGGTCTTTTGAGAGACTGAAGGAGGTTAGGTAGATTCCAAGTTTGTAACCTCAGCGTTTAGAGACGCTGAAGCTGGGATAGAATGGGTGGCTTGTTCAGCTGTGGCAGAGTGTACCACTGAACGTTCCTTCAACTCTTTGAGATGAGCTGAGGAGTCTTCAGCAAGAGATTGCTGGGGTTGCTCCTTGGTTTTCTTAGTTCTTTTGGAACTAAGTTGGGTGGAGGAGTGTTTCCTTTTAAGAGAAGGAATGGAGGTTGCAGCCTGGGTATCAGCGGTGGGTTTGTCCGCTGAAGGAGCTGCAGAAGTAGAAGAAGTAGATTTGAGAAGAGTTAAATGTGTAGAAAGACGTACCTCATTCGCCACTGGCTTGAAGTCGAGAACCTTAGGGCCAACCTGAGAGAGTTTCAGGTCACCCTCTTTTGGGTAGCTGTCCTTCAGGCCTGTTTGGAATACGACGCTGATGAATCGAGGATAAGGAATCCATGGAGATCTGTCAGCGGCGGACTCTACTCTGAGTACCAGATCATCGTAGATTATCGATGCCCAGTCTATATGTAGACCTTTCAGCAAGGCATATCCCATTGCTTGCTGAGGCTGAGCGGCTTGATCAGAGGACCCGGTCTTTGCAGTCATGCAGCTGATTAAGTGAGAGAAGATGAAATTCATCTCGCTGGGCATTTTAGACTTTTTGATGAGGGTCAGCTTCTTCTCGGGCTTCTTGTCCCTCCCAGTATCCCATACATAGCCCATTGCATCGAAGAATGCAATGATAGCTTCCTTATCTGAGTGTTTCTTGTGGTCAGGGAAGGGAACAAAGGGTTTTTCTTTGGTGGCCAAGGGAAGGTTCAGGGCTTTGCGGATAATGGCAGGTGTAATTTTCATAGTGCCATAGTCAGTATCGCAGAGGATGCAGTCAATTGGTTTTGAGGAGTCTTTGGTTGATGGTAGCTGAGAGTGTCTGGCAGAGTACCATAATTAGGATAGCAGTAGCTGATGTGCAGGAGGTGTTATGGTCAGGGCTGTGGATAGACAACAATTCTTCAGAAAGTTCACAGCATCATCTAGATGTGTGACTTGCTTTCGAGGAGGAAACTCGAGAAGCGCATAGAGGTTATTTGGCTTGGTCCAATCCAGTTCTTCAAGAGAGAACTTAACCTGAGGAGCCTTGATGATATCCAATTCCTCAGTAGTATTTTCAGCAGCAGTGTTCTCAGCGATGGTGTTCTTGGAAATGTCAGTAGATGCCATTTTCTGTATATCAGTTCAACCAAAGATTAACAAATAAGAATAATCTTAATGTGGAAATATTTTCCAATAAGATGGTTCGAATTTTGTCCATTTCATTCAGACAAAAATGTCTTAATGAAGATTAGGGTTTTTCTTGTTTTTGAAAAAAAAAAAACAAACCCAATGAAAATCATGTTTTCCACTTTTTGAGAAAGGATTCTGGAAAAACGAATGAAGAACAAGTTTAAGATTTTGCGTTTAAACTTGAAGAACAACCATGAAAGGTTGTGTTCATAAAACCATGAAAGAAATGATTTCATTTTATAAAGTTCTTTTGTTTGATCTTGTGAAAACAAAGAGAAGATCATTAACAAGTTTGAAGAAACAGGTAAAATAAAAGAATTATTAACCTGGTTCGTTGAGGAAGATGAAGTTCTTAAGTTCTTGAAAAACTTGAGAGCACAAATGCAACAGTAAATTTTCTTTTTCTTGCTTGGAGGAGAAGTTCGCGTAAAAGAAAAATTTAAACCCAGAATAAGTTTATATAGTGAGATTAGAGAGAGAGAACATCTTGAACGGGAAAAGATTTTCATCATGACACAGACACGTGTTTGCATTTGATTGGAAGGTAAACGAAACGTGCAAACGTGTGTCAGAAAGTAGAACGTGCCAGGGCTTATCCGTTGCAATGACGTCACAACTGTCCTTTCATATTCTTGGATGTCTCTGAGGTTTTGAAAACTCAGGGACACTTTTGAAAATATGAAGCACTGAATAGAAATATCAGTGTTGGTTTTAGAAATTTCAAAGTATCGCTGATTAAGGAAGATATATTCAGCGATGCGATTTATTTTGAAATCTTGCATTTACATGCGATTGTCAGAGAGAGAAAAACATACCTTGATATAAGCGAATCAAGTTTATTCAGAGAGAAGATGATAGAATGGGTTATACAAGTCGATTTTATCCTATCGCTGATCAAATGTGAACCGCTGAAGATTTTACTCTTCAAAGTTCAACATTCCAAACTCGCTGATGAGAAAGTTGAATCTTGTCTCATCAAGAGGTTTGGTGAACAGATTAGCTAACTGATAATCAGTTGGGATAAAGTGAAGTTCTATATCACCATTCATCACATGATCTCTGATAAAGTGATACCTGATTTCGATGTGTTTTGTCTTTGAGTGTAGTACTGGATTATTTGCTATAGCGATGGCACTTGTGCTGTGGCAATATATTGGAATATTTGAGAGCTGAAGGTCATAGTCCAGTAGTTGATTTCTCATCTACAAGACCTGAGAACAACAGCTTCCAGCGGCTACATACTCAGCTTTAGCTGTGGAGGTCGACACTGAGTTTTGCTTTTTGCTTGTCCAACTCACCAGCTTTCCACCCAGGAGCCGACATCCTCCTGTGGTGCTTTTCCTATCCAATTTGCAACCTGCAAAATCACTATCTAAATAGGCGATTAGATCGAATCCTGAGTCTTTGGGATACCAAAGACCTAGATTCGCAGTACCCTTAAGGTATCGAAAAATTCGCTTTACAGCGGTCATATGAGATATCTTGGGTTCAGCTTGATATCGTGCACACAAACATGTTGCATACATAATATCGGGTCGGCTAGCTGTAAGATACAAGAGAGAGCCGATCATCCCACGGTACATCATGACATTAACAGGAATACCCTTAGTATCCTTGTCTAGTTTCAGCGGTGGTGCCATAGGGGTTTTCATAGCTGAACTTTGAGTTAAGTCGAATTTCTTCAGCATATCTTTAACATACTTTCCCTGATTAATGAAAGTTCCCTATTCACTTTGCCTTATCTGAAGACCAAGGAAATATGTTAGTTCACCCATCATGCTCATTTTATACTCATCTTTCATTTTATCAGCGAAACGAGTACAAAGATCAGGGTTAGTAGAGCCAAATATAATGTCATCAACATATATCTGAACAAGAATGATATGACCTTTTACTTTCCTGAAAAATAGAGTTTTGTCGATTTTACCTCGCTCAAATTGTTCAACATGGAGATAAGTAGATAGAGTGTCATACATGCACGTGGAGCTTTCTTCAAGCCATAAAGTGCCTTATCCAGTTTATAAACATAACCTGGACGCTTAGGATCTGAGAATCCTGGAGGTTATTCCACATAGACTTCTTCATTCAGCTTTCCATTTAGAAACGCTGACTTAACATCCATCTGATATACTTTGAAGTCTTTGTGTACAGCGTATGCTAAGAATAGACGAATAGATTCTAGCCTTGCTACTGGAGCAAATGTTTCGTCGTAATTTATGCCTTCCTCTTGTCTGTATCCCTGAGCAACAAGACGAGCCTTGTTGCGGGTTACAGTTCCATGTTCGTCCAACTTGTTTCGATAGACCCATTTAGTGCCTATCACTGTTTTGTCAGTTGGTCTTCGAACAAGTTTCCAAACTTTGTTTCTTTCGAATTCAGTCAGCTCTTCTTGCATGGCGCTGACCCAGTTTGGATCTTTGAGGGCATCATCTACTTTCTTTGGTTCAGTCAGAGAAATAAAGTTAACAAATAAACAAATATTACCTGCACTTCATCGAGTCTAAATACCAGTGTTTGGATCACCAAGAATTTGATCAATTGGGTGATTTACAGTCCATCGCTGAGCCGGAGCGTGAGACGTTGACTCAACCTGAACTGGAGTAGCTGAAGATGAGGCTTCAACGACGTCTGGAGTATCAGCTAAGAGAGGAATGGGTGCAGTTGTCATTATATTCACTGATTGCTGAGAAGTAGATGGAATGTCTGAGACATTGGGTTTAGAAGCAGGTATTGTGTTTAAAGGAACAGCTGAGACCCATGATGTTTCAGCTTCACTATTCTGCATATTTGGGATGATAGTAGGACTATCATCTTCAACTGTATGAGTATGAGAAGTGGGAATATCTTATGAATCACCAAGATGAGAAAACATCCATTGATTCATCAAACGTGACGTGAATTGTTTCTTCAACAGTTTGTCTTCTTCGATTGAAGACTCTAAAGGCTTTGGAGATTGAAGAATATCCAAGAAAGATTCCATCATCAGCCTTAGGATCAAACTTTCCAAGGGCATCTCTGTTGTTCAGTATGAAACACTGACATCCAAAGATGTGAAGAAAGCTGATTGAAGGCTTTCTCCCATGAAAAAGTTCATAGGCTGTCTTATTGAATCTTTTGACTATCAGCGACCTGTTTTGCGTAAAACAAGCAGTGTTGACAGCTTCTGCCCAAAACTGAGTAGGCAGGTGAGAATCGCTGAGCATTGAACGTGCAACTTCAATAATTGTTCTATTTCTTCTTTCAGCGACTCCATTTTGTTGCGGTGTTCTCACTGATGAAAAGTTATGAGAAATACCCTTACTCTCAAAGAGGAATCAAGAGAACTGTTTTTGAATTCAGTCCCATGATCACTCCTTATTGAGCGAACGGTCAAATAGTTCAGGGTTTCCATCTTCCGAACAAAGGTGATGAGTTCTTCAGGGGTGTCACTCTTTGAACGGAGAAACATAACCCATGTATAACGAGAGAATTCATCAACTATGACCAGTGTATATTTTCTTTCCAGCAATGGATTGTTTGTTAACAGGGCCAAACAAATCCATATGGAGAAGTTGCAGAGGAGATGACACTGAGGAGACTTGCTTTGACTTAAAGCTTGCTTTGGTCTATTTCCCTTTCTCACACGCTAAACATAAAGACTCTTTGGCGTATGAGTGCTGAGGTAGACCAGTGACTAACTCTTTTGAAGAAAGAGTGTTCAGTGTCTTGAAATTCAGATGAGAGAGCCGCTTATGCCATAGCCAGTTGACATCAGATGAGGCTTTTGAGAAGAAACATGAGTTCTCAGTGGTTGTTGAGTCCATGTTTATTACATAAACATTTTCCAAACGATAACCGCTGAGAGCTATCTTCTCCTTTTTATCAGTGACAAAGCAGGTTTCCTTGGTAAAGATTACCTTGTTATCCTTGTCGCAAAGCTGACTGATGCTTAAAAGATTATGCTTCAGCCCTTCAACATATGCGACTCTTCGGAAGGTGGTTGTACCATTAGAGAGTACACCAAACCCTCGGGTATGTCCTTTTCCATTTCCTCCAAAAGTCACAGAGGGACCCTTTTCTTCCTTTTATTCAGCGAGCATGTTTTTCTTTCCAGTCATGTGTCTAGAGCATCCGCTATCGAGATACCAGATACCCTTCTTAACCTGCATCACAAAGGAAGATTAGTTTTTCTTGGGTACCCACTCAACCATGTGTACATGTTTGTCAGTGGAAGTAGTTGGAATGGAAGGTTCAACAATCTTCGCAGCATTTGAAGATTCAGCTTTGTCAGTTTTCACTTTGGTTAATTTCTTAACCTCAGTGGTCTTCTTTGCCTTGGGGGCAATCTTCACCTTAGCTATCTTTTCAGCTTTCTTAATTTCTTAACCTCAGCTTTTTACTAGCAATATGATCAGTGAGTCCACAGTGATAACATTTCCTATAACTAAAAGTAGTTCTAGGACCATTTGAATGCTGAGCTTTAGATTTTGAATTAGAAGTACCAGCACCAAGTAAGCTGATGACTTTTGAAATGGGAGGAACATTCAGTTCTTCGGATTTCTTACCAGAGACATCCACTATGATTCTAGGAGTAGATCGCTGAATAGATCCACGCTGAGTAGATCCAGAGATCTGATTCCTTGATCTAGAGGAATGAATCACTAAAGCTTTAGAAGCATTCACCCTAGGTACTAAGGTACCCTTCTGAGAATTTTGGTAAATAGCAATTCCTATGCCTTTATCTTTAAAGACAGAGGTAGGTTTTGGATAAACCATTTTCTCTTTACCTTTTGAAGAGGTAGAAGTTTCCTCAGGGATAGGCGGTATGGACGAGGAACACTGAGAGGATGAAGTATCAGCGACTGAGGATAAAAAGTTCCAAATAAGAGCATGGAACGATCAGTGGTTGGTTCTAGATTATCAGCTTTGTAACCAAGACCATGTTTATCACTCAGGGGAATCTGAGACTTAATTATCTCAGTGATCTTTGTTGAAGAATTACACCATCCTTCAACAGTAGCTTTTTCAGCTCTTAAAGCAGAGATGGCTTCTTCTCGCTCGATTTTGACTAGCTGATTTAAATGCACTTGATCTTTAAAATCATCTTCAATTTTAGAAAGTTTTTCTATTTGAAGGTGACAGTTTTTGAGCTGCTCAGCGAGATTAAGGTTTTGATTTTCAACTACAGTTTTGCCATTCATGGCTTCATATAAACTTCTAGTCAAGAGATCGATTTTGCGAAGACTATCAGCTTCATCAATATTTGCAATATTTGTAAAGAAGGAAGGTGATACCTGAATAGCAGAGGTTGAAGTAGAGGGAATGTCTGAGCTTTCTTCCTCATCTTCAATCTTGGCCATAAGACATAGATTGGCTTCATCATCTTCAGAGTCAGATGATGATTCTTCTTCATCAGAGGCAGCCCAATCATAAGCCATCAGGCCTTTGCCTTTCTTCTTAAAGCTTTTCAGCTTCACATACTTTTCTTTCAGCTTAGCGTATTTGTCATCTTTATTCCTGGGAATAAAGGATTTATTGGGAAACGCTGAGTTTCTCGAAACTTTCTTAGACTTGCACTCGTTAGCGAAATGTCCAATCTTTTCACAGTTAAAACAAGTAGCAGTAGCCTTATCAACAATAGCTGATGATCTTGGCTTATCAGTAATAGAAAGGGGTTTGTTCTTTCTGAACATTTTCTTTTTGGAGAATCTCCTGAACTTTTTAGTTAGGAGAGCCAAAGATTCATCATCATCTGAAGAGTCAGATTCTGATGACCTTTCAGAGTTACTTTCTAACTCAGTGATAGTGACCACGGGTCGCTGAGTAGAAGGTTCTTCTGAGATTAAAGCAACAGGGGTGCTTTTGGAATCTTTTACAAGATTCTTCTTAAGATTACTTGATTGCTCATGATTCAGCATCGTGCCATATAAGGTAGCAAGGGTCATTGATCTTAGATCATTTGACAGCTTGAGACTCATAGAATAATTGTCCCAGCTTTCAGGTAAACATTCTAGAAACTTTGTCAGCACTTCAAAGTTAGAATATTCCTTACCAACAGTTTTTAGATCTATTATCAAGTAATTAAAACGTTGGTGAACTTCAGAGAGAGTTTCATTCTTACCACAAATGAAACTTTCATATTGTCTTACCAGCTTGATCTTTCGAGAGTCCTGGACTTCAGACGTACCTTCATACTGAACACATATTGTGTCCCACATGGCTTTTGAGGATTTCAGGTTCATGACGGAATGGTAGACTTCGTCAGGTAGAGCCATGGATAGTATGGATCTGCCTTTTGTGTCGATAGCCACTTTCTTCTTATCTTCGTCAGTCCACATATGAACTTCCTTGGGTATCAGCCTTTCTGGAATAGCAGGTCTATTCTCAGCGGCTGGTACTGCATCATCGATTCTTACAGGAATATATGGGCCGTTTTCAAGATAGTAAGGCATAGTAGGGTCTACACCTTCTAAGAAGAGAATCATCCTATTTTTCCATAGATTAAAATTATCTCTGGAGAATCTAGGGGGTTTAGCAAGAGAACCATTGTCGATATAATTTATGTTTGTGTTGGCAGCCATTTTCAGAAATAGCAAGGAAGAGAAATCTTAGTATAGATTAGATCTTTGTTTATGAGATTAAACAAATCTGCTCTGATACCACTTGTTGGTCCTGAAGGGATATACAAGTTTGTAGAAGGGGGGGGGGGATGAATACAAACACTAAGATTTTACTTTTCTAAATTATTTATTGATAGATCATTAACAATTTACAGCTTGTTGCGGAAACAAGATTAAGGATAAACCTAAATCTAAACAAGTTGGAACACTAAGTTTCTTGCACTAAGAAAGAGAAGGAAATTACTAATAATAACCTATCTCAAGATAAGAAGGATGAACTTGTCCAGAGTTAGCAAGTTACTTCAAAATGAAGTGAGTTCTTCTTCTTATATACTGCATGCATTTAATGCATGGCAGTTTACACTTTACACATGGCAGTAGCTCATTGGTTGTACGTCATTGACCTTTGTTGACAACCTTAGTAGCCGCATGTTTGAACAGTGTAGTATTAGAGTGGTTGTACGATTTCAGACAATAAGGAGGTTCTTTTTCTGACATATCGTACGGAGTCGTGCAAGGGTGGTTAAGACAAAAGTACTTTGTACGGAGGACTTCATGATCAACTTTTCGTTGATTCAGCGATCTATCATTCTACATCAGCGAATGATAGAATTCAACGATAGCTAAAGTCTTGTACTTGATACTTCACGTTGTGTGGACAAATCTGAGTCTTCGCTGATCCGCATCAGTTCATTAGGAGACTTGTCGCTGGTTCTTGAGCTTGATCTTCAACTTCAGCGTAGAACCTATGTTGACGTGAAACTTGTCTTCAGAGATCATAAGTAAACAACTAACTTATCAGCGATTACCATAAGTACTGAACAGACTCAGAGCATTATGGTGAACAGTGTTCGCTGAATGTTTAATCTAAAGAGCGAGAGTTCCTATCAGCGGTACTGTAAGATTTTAGTACTTATCAGCGATATTGTTTACTCTGATACATATTGTTTACTTACAATTTTCACTAAGTATATAAGAGAGGGTCATCATCAAATCACTGAGGGTTTGGATCAACAGTTATCGTTTAGAAAATGTTTACGTTATAAACATGGATTCAACAACCACTGAGAACTCCTGTTTCTTCTCAAAAGCCTCATCTGATGCCAACTGGTTATGCCAACTGAGAACTCCTGTTTCATGGGAGAAAGCCTTCAATTAGCTTTCTTCACATCTTTGGATGTCAGTGTTTCATACTGAACAACAGAGATGCCCTTGGAAAGTTTGATCCTAAGGCTGATGATGGAATCTTTCTTGGATACTCCTCAGTCTCCAAAGCTTTCAAAGTCTTCAATCGAAGAAGACAGACTGTTGAAGAAACTATTCACGTCACTTTTGACGAATCCAGTTCAGCGAATTCTAGACCTTCTGCTGATACTAAAAAACTAAATCAATGGATGTTTTCTCATTTTGGTGATTCAGAAGACATTCCCACTCCTCCATCTCATACTCATCCCGCTGAAGATGATGGTCCTACTATTATCCCAAGCATGCAGACTAGTGAAGCTGAAACATCATGGGTCTCAGCTATTCCTTTAAACACTATGCCTGATTCTAAACCCTCTGTCTCAGACATACCATCTACTTCTCAGCAATCAATGAATGAAATGACATCTGCACATATTTCTCTCTTGGTTGATATACCAGAAGTTGCTGAAGCCTCATCTTCAGCTCCTTCAGAAGTTCACATTGAGCCATCAACTTTCGCTCCGGCTCAGCGATGGACTATAAATCACCCTATTGAACAAATTCTTGGTGATCCAAATGCTGGTGTTCAGACTCGACGAAGTGCAGGTAATATTTGTTTATTTGTTAACTTTATTTCTCTGATTGAACCAAAAAAAACAGATGATGCCCTCCAAGATCCAAACTGGGTCAGTGCTATGCAAGAAGAGCTGACTGAATTTGAAAGAAACAAAGTTTGGAAGCTTGTTCCTCATCCATCTGACAAGTCGGTGATAGGCACTAAATGGGTCTATCGAAACAAGTTGGATGAACATGGAACTGTAACCCGCAACAAGGCTCGACTTGTTGCTTAGGGATACAGATAAGAGGAAGGTATAGATTACGACGAAACTTTTGCTTCAGTGGCTAGACTAGAAGCCATTTGTCTTTTCTTAGCTTACGCTGTACACAAAGACTTCAAAGTTTATCAGATGGATGTTAAGTCAGCATCCCTAAATGGAAAGCTGAATGAAGAAGTTTACGTAGAACAACCTCCAGGATTCTCAGATCCTAAACATCCAGGTTATGTTTATAAACTGGATAAGGCACTCTATGGCTTAAAGCAAGCTCCTCGTGCATGGTATGACACTCTATCCTCTTATCTCCTTATCGAAAAATTTGAGCGTGGTAAAATCGACAAGACTCTAATTTTCAGGAAAGTAAAAGGTCATATCATTCTTGTTCAAATATATGTCGATGATATTATATTTGGTTCTACTAACCCTGACCTTTGTACTCGTTTCTCTGAAAGGATGAAAGCAGAGTATAAAATGAGTATGATGGGTGAGCTAACATATTTCCTTGGTCTTCAGATAAAACAAAATGAAAAAGGAACTTTCATTAATCAGGGAAAGTATGTTAAAGATATGCTGAAGAAATTTGATTTAACTCAGAGTTCAGCTATGAAAACCCCTATGGCACCGCCGCTGACACTAAACAAGGATACCTCTGGAATACATGTTAATGTCACGACGTACCGTGGGATGATCGGCTCTCTTCTGTACCTTACAGCTAGCCGGTCTGATATTATGTACGCAACCTGTTTGTGTGCACGATATCAAGCTGAACCTAAGGAATCTCATATGATCGTTGTAAAGCGAATCTTTCGTTACCTTAAGGGTACTCCTAACCAAGGTCTTTGGTATCCCAAAGACTCAGGGTTTGATCTAGTCGCCTATTCAGATAGTGATTTTGCAGGTTGCAAATTGGATAGGAAAAGCACCACAGGAGGCTGTCAGCTTCTGGGTGGAAAGCTAGTGAGTTGGACAAGTAAGAGCAAAACTCAGTGTCCACCTCAACCGCTGAAGCTGAGTACGTAGCTGCTGGAAGCTGTTGTTCTCAGGTATTGTGGATGAGAAATCAACTACTGGACTATGACCTTCAGCTCTCAAAGATTCCAATCTATTGCGACAGCACTAGTGCCATCGCTATAGCCAATAATCCAGTGCTACACTCAAAGACTAAACACATCGAAATCATGTATCATTTTATCAGAGATCATGTGATGAATGGTGATATAGAGCTTCATTTTATCCCAACTGATTTTAAGTTAGCTGATCTGTTCACCAAGCCTCTTGATGAGACAAGATTTAACTTTCTCATAAGCGAGCTTGGAATGCTGAACTTTGAAGAATAAAATCTTCAGCGGTTCACATTTGATCAGTGATAGGATAAAACCAACTTGTACAAACCATTCTATCATCTATTCTCTGAACAAAATTGATTCGCTGATATCAAGGTACGTTCTCTCTTGCTCGCTGACGTTCGCCTAGAGCTGAAAGATTTCAAAATAAATTGCATCGCTGAATATCTCTTCCTTTCAGTGATACTTTGAAATTTCTAAAACCAACACTGATATTTCTATTCAGTGCTTCGTATTTTCAAAATGTCATTGAGTTTTCAAAAACCTCAGAGACATCCTAAAATATGAAAGGACGTTTGTGACGTAATCAAATGGATTTTTCTGACACACGTTTGCACGTTTCGTTTTCTCATCAAATCAAATGCAAACACGTGTCCGTGTCATCATGAAAAACTTTTCCCGCTCATAGTTTTTCTCTCTCTACTCTCACTATATAAACCCATTCGAGTTTATATTTTTACCTTTACACGAACAACTTCCTCTTCACGCAAGAACATTGTTGCATTTCGAACTCCTCATTTTCCAGAAATTGTTTGTCTTCTTCAATCAAGGTTAATATTATTATTATTATTTACCTGTATTTAACTTGTTTTTGATCTTATTCTTGTTTTTAACAGATCAAACAAAAGAAACCTTTTTAAAATGAAATCATTTTCTTCTCATGATTTTATGAACACAATCTTCATGGTTGTTCTTCAAGTTTAAAACAAAAATCTTAAACTTGTTTTTCACATGTTTTTCCAGAATCTCTTCTTCAAACAGAAACTGGAAAACACATACTCTTCGTGTTTTGTATTTCTTTTTCAAACCAAGAAAAACCCTAATCTTCATTAAAGCATCTTTTGTCTGAATGAAATGGGCAAAATTCAAAAACATCTGTTTGGAAAATCTTTCCACATTAAGACATTTTTTTGTTCATCTTCTTCGTGGTTTTATGTGTTACACAGAAATGGCATCTACTACTGACGCACCTTCTGCTAAGTCCCCCACTACTGCTGAGAAAGTGGTTCTCACCAAGGCTCCTCAGGTCAAGTTTAAACTTCAAAATGTCACCTTCCAACACTACAACCACTATTGCGCTTTTCGATTTTCCTCAGCGAAAGCAAGTCACACATCTGGATGATGCTGTGAATTTTCTCAAAACCTGCTGCTTATCTACAGCCCTAACTACTGTACCCCCTGCCCATAAATTCCTTTTAGCTTAGTTCTGATATACTGCCGGACAAGCTCAGGTTCCTTCACCCAAAGACCCAACGAAACTAGTTGATGTCATCCTCTGTGACACCAAATTTGGCACCACCAAAATCAACCATGCTATTATCAGGCATGCACTCAACCTACCCGCAGCTACCAAAGAAAAACACTTTATCTCTCTACCAAACCACAAAAACCTAGCTGATAGGGAAGCAATCACTGCATTCTTTGATGCAATGGGTTACACATGGGACACAGGGAGAGATAAACTCCCTGAGAAGAAGCTGACCCTGATCAAGAATCAAAGATGCCCAGCGAGATAACTTCATCTTCGATCACCTGATAAGCTGCATGACAGCGAAAACGGGTTCCTTTGATCAAGCCTCTCAACCTCAGCAAGCCATGGGCTATGCACTGCTGAAAGGTCTCCACGTCGATTGGGCGTCAATCATCTACGACGATTTGGCGTTCAAGGTGGATATGGCTGACAGACCAACATGCGTTCCATACCCCCGTTTCATCAGCGCCGTCTTTCTAAGAGGACCCGGGGTCAAATACCCAAAAGAGGGTGATCTGAGACTCTCTCAGGTTGGCCCTAAGGTGCTCGACTTCAGCCTCATGCCAAACGAGGTACGTCTCTCTACTCTCTTATCTATTCTTAATCCTCCTTCTTCTACTTCTGCGGCTACCTCAGCAGAAATCCCCACCGTTGATACCCACGCTGCACCCTCCACTCCTTCTCGTAAAAGGAAACACTCTACTTACCAACTTGACTCTGAAAGGATCAAGAAAGCCAAGGAGCAACCCTCCAAGCCATCAACGACTGAAGACTCCACGACTCATCTTGTACAAGAGTCGCTGGATAGTTTCGTGGTACGCTCTGCCACAGCTGATACATCCACCCCTTCCATCCCAACTTCAGCGTCTCTAAACGCTGAGGTTATAGCTTTGGAACAGAACCCCTCTCCTTCAGACCATCTAAGAACTGAAGAAGTATTTCTCAGCCAATCCAATGCTGAACCCCGCACCAAATCCCTCTTCTCAACCTTTGTTCCTCCCACTCAATCTTTGGACACTCCACCAGTTTTCCCCTCGTTCTCTGGAACGCCCGTCATCATACATGATTCAGCTGCTGATACTCTACACATGATGATGGATGCAAATTTAGGATCTGCAGGCACCTACATGCTCCAAGGCACTCTCGAAGGCGATATGGAACACTACTCAGGTCTACGAGGTTTCAACAACTTCGCCAACCCGCCTGCAGGTATACACAAAACCATAAACATTCCTCTCTCTCAACCCCAAACTTCTAAACTTTCCTCTGTTCACAAGTTATTTACTGTTACAGGTCCTAATTTGGGAGATATTCAAAACTCCCTGAAAGATCTGGTGACAAAGGTGGAATCTTACAACACCACTCTCTCCACCAACTCTTCAGCGGTTACAAACGCTGGAGAGAATCTCAAAACGCTGACAACCGAGGTCGCTAAGAAAACCTCCAGTGCTGACATGGAGAAGGTTGAAGGTCATATTGGAAGCTTTGCTACTACAATCGCTGACCACTCCACCATCGTAAACAATCTCAGCTTGGCGCATATCACCCTCTCTACAAACTTCACCACGCTGTCCAATGAAGTCACAACATTGACGACAGCGGTTGGAACTCTTCAGGGTGAGGTGACTTCTGTCAAGACTGAGATTGGCACTGTCAAAGACCTACTCCAACAAGTACTAGATCTCCTGAACACCCCAACTTGCGCTCCTTCTCAGTTCACTCAGGCTGATCGAGAGGATCTTCAAAGCTTCAATCCTGCTATTTCTGGCCTAGAAGACAGAATAGCAGTGATTGAAGCCTGTGTGGGAATCACTGGCCTAGAAGACAATGACTCTCATGCTGCTACTGCTGACATTCCAATTACCTCCCCTCCTCATCATAAGGAAGAGGGGGAGAAGAACGATGAAGGTCTTCCCTATAATGCTGAGGGGGAGACAAATGAAACTGCTGCTGCTGCTACTTCTACTGGACAACCTCAGGGAGTTGAAAACCCTAAGGGAACCGAGAAACCTCCCTCTGTATCTGAGGGGGAGCAACTCGAAGAGCAACATGATGAAGCTGTTGCTAATGTTACTACTCCTTATGCTGACGAGGTTGAATTTGAAGAAGAAGCTGAAGACGACGAACCCATCGACATCGATGATGATGAACCATCATCATCCCCTAAAAATAATGATGATGATGACGACTTCTTCTTTGTTCAGCCCAAGAAGGTCCATGTGAAAGGGATTTCAATAAATGAACCATCAGGGGAGACGACTAAGACAAAACCTGCAGCAACTGAAGCTGATAAAGGCAAAAACAAAGGCCTCGCTGCAGAAGGCAATCTGTCAATCCTTCAGACAAAGCCAGTTTGTCAGGTACAATATCTCTTATTCCCTTACTCTGCATCCCTCCTCTATCCCTTCTCAATCTCAGTCCTCCTCTCCATAAAACCTCTATACACTTAAACCCCATTCTTTTCTCTATCTCTTTCTTCCAATGATCTTACTTAAACGATCACTGTGTTTCAGCTAGTCCTCTCCCCTGCTTGAGGATCCAGATGAAGTTCCCATGGCTTTAACTTCATCAACAATAATCCCAGTCACAAGAGCTGAAGAAATAATCCCAGTCTTGGATTTAACCACTGAGACTGATGAACCTGAAGAACAACAACTCTCTTACCAAAACAGACCTTCCTTAGCTCCTCAAACGCTAAGTGAAGAGGATCAGAAAAAGAGAGATGAAATGATCAAACAACTTGAAGATCAGACTGTCAAGGAAAGAATACACTGATCATCTCAAGGCTGAAATACAACTCGCTGATCGAAGGAAAGCTAAAGAACAAGATAAGGCTCTCGCCATCCAGCTTGTCCAACAATCAGTGAAAGACCCTGATCTCAAAAGAACTCCCATTGAAGTCCAACGTCAGTTATGGGAAGACGCCCAGAAGATCGTTGAAGAAAAGACCAAGGTATCTGATTCTACTTTGTAATGGTGAAAAGAAAGACTGAACTATCGATCTCGGCCATCCAGAATCAACAAGGTACTTATCAAGGGAAAATCAACCATAGGCGTTCCTGTCGTTGAAGTTGACATATTCAGAGAAGATGGTACCAAACAACACATCTATGCTGCTACGATCAAGAAGTACGGTCTCTCTGAATGGTTGGAGATGCGAATAGCCATTCAGCGATCTCGCTCACAATATAAGAGCTATGTTGAGAAGATTATAAATTCTCATATCGACTTGGTTTCTTCTGCTGTGGATATTCCTCCTCCTATTCCAACTCAACAAAGAAGGGCCTCTGCAAAGAAAAAGATAAAATCTTCAGACTCAGATCCTCCTATCCGGAACGAAACAGGTATTGGTTTATCACATGCTGAAGTACTTGGTCCTGAACCTGACCTCTCAGTGCTTGACACCTCCCTGCCTCCTGGTGAACGCTTCATTCCTGGAAAAGTCATAAGGGAACCATATGGTATCTTCTTTCACGACTATGATGGAGGACAACACTTTCAACGCATCTCTGAGCTTCCCATTACTCCCATCGAACAACTCAAGGATCTCATCTACTGGTGTGAATTCAGACACGATCTTCAGGCACGCTATCTCAAGCCCCTAATCTTCGCTGAAGCAAAGAACAAACGGGATCTTGGAGTAACTGTCTCTGACTGGATGATACCTACATCAAAGACCCTTGATGAACTTCTCGTTAAGGAAGAACCTTATAGCTGATAGGATTGACTTGTATTTCTTCTATCTCTATCAGCTTATATCTTTTGTACTTGTAAATTTATTTGCTGTACTTATAATTTTTCCACTTCCCTTTGTAACCTTATACGAAGTTTAAAGAAAAATTTCAGCGAATGTACTTTACTCCATCAGTACTGAAAAGATCCCAGAAAACAGTAAAAGGGACAAATATTTTATAAGTTCTTTTTATCCTTATATTTTCATACTTAGCAATTTTCCTTCATTGCTATGTCAATATGCAATTTTCATACTTACTCCATTAGACTGTGTTGATCCAAACCCTCAGTGATTTGATAATGACCCTTTAAGAAACACTTAGGTGTTGTTTGTTTTTTAAGAGATCTAAAGTCTGAAGTCTTATTTCACTTCTGTTTTATGAGAGGTGGTACTGAAATCTGAAATCTGAAATCTGAATCATAAGACTGTTTGTTTTTAAAATTGAAACGTCTGAATTTGAATCTGAATCTAAGGTCATAGAAAATCAAAATCATCCACCTTTGATGGTGGTACTATGGTCGACCCACAGAAAAACTGCAACACCATTGTCTTTAGAGTTCGGTGGTGTGAAGATAAGAAAAACAATATACAATTGACGTCGGTTAACCATAGCCAGCCCGTCGAGGTGCAAGAAAACAACCGAGCACCACCACCTAGAAGGATGGTGGCTTGAAGGACCAACAGCTCGAAGAAAACAACGGCAACAACCGTGGAATTTCGAAGCAAAAACATACCCAGTCACCAATAGGTAACATCCGGTGGTGCATACTCAAACGAGCAACAACCATGTGGTGAGTAATGACCGACGGCGACAGATCGGTGTCGATGACGAAAAGAGAAAACGGCAGCAGCCACTTATTGCCGTCGGTAACACAACCATGAACGGCTGTCGCCAAAAAAAAACTCTAGCGTCACCTGGCAGCAGCAGGTCACATAAAACCTTGATTATGCGACGACCACGGCTCCAGCTGCCGCTGACCACCGTTTCCGTTTGGATAAAACGCAGCCGGCTCCTTGGCGATGGAGGCTGGAACGACCGGCGATGGAGGCTGGAACGACCAGTTCCAATACGACGATTAGGGAAGAAATTGAGAGAGTGAGTGAGTGCATGTGGGCGGCTGTGGTGGTAGGACGAGAACGAGAGGTGAGGCTGGAGAGAAATCGATGAGGGAGAGAACGAGAGTGCAGATGGCGACTGCCGGCGGTGAGGACGGCGATGGTGGTGGTGGTTGCAGGTCGAAATCGAGTGGGGTGAGGGAGATGTGAGGTGCGATCGAGAGAAGATGGAGGAGGAGGTGATGGTGGCTGGAATGAAATTAGGGCACAGATGAGAGAAAAAGAGGTTTTAAGAGAGAAGAGTGTCTCTTGTGAATTAAGGGTTTTTAAGAGCTTTTAAGTTCTTTTAAAAAAAAACACTCTTAAATGCATATGGTCTGACCGAATTAGATTTAAGACCCTTTAAGACTTTTTTTAAAAAACAAACACACCCTTAGTGAAAATTGTAAGTAGACAATATGTATTAGAGTTTCACTATCGCTGATAAGTACTATGTCTCTACAGTACCGCTGATAGGAAACTCATGTTCTTTAATGATAACATTCAGCGAACACTGTTCATCAATATAGCTTTGAGCCTGTTCAGTCCTATTGATGATCGCTGATAGTTTAGTTGTTTACTTATGATCCCTGAAGACAAGTTTCACGTCAACAAAGGTTCTACGCTGAAGTCGAAGATCAAGTCCAAGAACCAGCGACAGAGTCTACTAATGAACTGATGCGGATATCAGCGAAGCCAAGATTTGTCCACTCAATGTAAAGTTACAAGTAGAAGACTTTAGCAATCGCTGAGCTTTATCACTCGCTGATAAAGTACTGTTCAACGAACGCTGATCATAAGGTTTACTCTACAAGTTACTTTTGTCTTTCCTTTTGCACGTCTCCGTACGATAATGTCAGAAAGGACATCCCTTATGTCTAGGATCGTACAACCAACTCTGATTCTGTTGATCCAAACCCTCAGTTGTTTGATAATAACCCTCTTTTAAACACTTAGTGAAAATTGTAAGTAAACAATATGTATTAGAGTTCCACTATCTCTGATAAGTACTAGGACTTTACAGTACCACTGATAGGAACTCTCGCTCTCTAGATTAGACATTCAGCGAACACTGTTCATCCAGTAGCTCTGAGCCTGTTCAGTCTCTGTGATGATCGCTGATAGTTTAGTTGTTTACTTATGATCCCTGAAGACAAGTTTCACGTCAACAAAGGTTCTACGCTGAAGTCGAAGATCAAGCCCAAGAACCAGCGACAAGTCTACTAATGAACTGATGTGGAGATCAGCGAAGCAAGACCTGTCCACTCAATGTGAAGTATCAAGTAGAAGACTTCAGCAATCGCAGAGCTTTATCATTCGCTGATAAAGAACTGTTCAATGAACGTTGATCATGAGGTCTACTCTACAAGTTACTTTTGTCTATCCCCTTGCACGTCTCCGTACGAAATGTCAGAACGGGCCTCCCTTCTGTTTAGAATCGTACAACAAACTCTGATTCTACACTGTGCACCATGCGGCTACTAAGGTTGTCTACAAAGGTTAAAACATGCAACCACTCAGCTGCTGCCACGTGTAAAGTAACACTGCCATGCATTAAATGCATGCAGTATATAAAGAAGAACCCTACTTCAGAATTGAAGTGCTCGACCATCTTCTTCTTTCTCTCTTAGTGTTAGAATATTATTCGTAATATTCTTATCTCCTTTCTATCTTATTTCTAGTGCAAGAAACTTAGTGTTCTTAACTTGTTTAGATTAGGTTAATCCTTAATCTTGTTCCGCAACAAGTTGTAAATTGGTTTAAGATTTATCAATAAACAATTTAGAAAGTAAAAATTGTGTGTTTGTATTCAACCCCCCCTTCTACAAACTTGTATAACCCTTCGGGACCAACAAGTGGTATCAGAGCAGATTTGTTTAATCTCATAAACAAGACCTTATCTATACTAATCTCTTCTTCCTTGCTATTTCTTAAAATGGCCACCAAAACAAACACTAACTATATTGACAACGGTTCTCTTGCAAAACCCCCTAGATTCTCCAGAGATAACTTTAATCTGTGGAAAAATAGGATGATTCTCTTCTTAGAAGGTGTAGACCCTACTATGCCTTACTATCTTGAAAACGGCCCATATATTCCTGTTAGTATTGATCCTGAAGTTCTAGCCGCTGAGAATAGAGCTGCTATTCCAGAAAGGTTGGTTCCCAAGGAAATTCATATGTGGACTGATGAAGATAAGAAGAAAGTGGCTATCGACACTAAAGCCAGATCCATTCTTTCCATGGCCCTTCCTGACGAAGTCTACCATTCCGTCATGAACCTGAAAACCTCCAAAGCCATGTGGGACATAATCTGTGTTCAGTATGAAGGTACATCTGAAGTCCAGGACTCACGTAAGATCAACCTGCTAAGACAGTACGAAAGCTTCATTTGCGGTAAGAATGAATCTCTCTCTGAAGTACACCAACGTTTTAACTGCTTAATAATAGATCTAAAAACTGTTGGTAAGGAATATTCTAACTTTGAAGTATTGACAAAGTTCTTAGAATGTTTACCTGAAAGCTGGGACAGTTATTCAATGTGTCTCAAGCTATCAAAGGATGTTAGGACACTGAAGTTGTCCTTTATAATAGAAAGTTTTGTAAAGCAATAGCTGTGTTAAAGGGCTTATGCTTAATTGTTGTAGCAAGTGATGAAGACTATAAATAGGTCTTTACTTGTAGTTTGTAAAAAAGTGAATTCATTAATACAAGATGTAGATCTCTAATCACTTTGTGTTCTCTCTAGGTTAGATTTCTTTTTCAATAATGTTCTTCATCATCTTGTTACACAATACTTGGATTGTATGAAGATCATGGACCTAACAAGTGGTATCAGAGCCAAATCGAAGAATTTTTCATCGATACGATCATTGGATCTTCACAATTCAAGTGTTTTTAGCCCTATTTTGCTCAGATTTCGGATTCTTATGGTGTTTGTTCAAGAAAAAGTTGAACTCACTTTTTGGATCAAAAGTATGCCAAATCGATCAAATTACAAGTTTTGATCAACTAGAAATCTGTTCATCTTCATTTTTCGAATAAGTCTGCGAAAGAATCACTGAAATTGGTCAAGAATTGAAGAAGTTATGATGATTTTAGTGATTTTCGGATGCTGTTACTTGAATTCGGATTATTCTTGATGAATTCGGATCCTTCATCGTTTACTGTTCATTGATGATTTCGGATCCTTCATGTTTTACTGTTCATGGTTTCGGATGCTACTATTGTTTGGATGGCTTAGATGGTTTCGAACTGTTCAGAGTTGTTGGTTTCGGATCTTGTGAAGTCCGAAATATTGCTGAATTTGGTTATCTTAGTTCTGAGTTGTTCTCGGAATGCGCTTACACCTAAAAGTTCAAAAATGTGGATGGTTTCACATCTTTCTGATCCAAACTCTAATAGTTTCTGATTCCTCTTGTTCCGAATTGATGGTTTTATATAAAGATCTGTTTTTCATATACAAGACTTGAAGATGGTTTGACAAAGTGTATGTTGGAGAAGATTGACTTTACAAAGAGCTGAAGACTACTGTCATATTTTTTTAAATCTTGAATCCAAAGGGGGAGATTGTTAGAGCATTATTGTATTCAAGATTTACTGTAAAGTCAATGTACTTTATTAGTTGCTAGTGCCTTTATACCTTGTATGTTATGGGTATAAATAGGCATGTCTAGTTCTTAGTTAGAAAGGAATCTAGATCCCTTTAGGAACTTCTTGAGCATTTTGTCATTTGTACTTTAGAGATCAATATATGGATGACAAGTTTGCCTTCTAAATTCTCTCTACATTTGTTCTTTACATATTGCTAGATCTGGGATTTCACATTAATACTAAGAGACACGACTGAAATTGAAGAAGGTTTTCGATGATAATGATGCTCACTTTCATCGAAAAAGGGGGAGAAATGTTTAATTCAATTTCATGTCAAAGAGCTTTCAAGTCAAAGATATTTCATGTCAAAGAACTTTCAAGTCAAAGATTCGTGAACAAAGACTGAAGATCAGGGGGAGAAGGATCATGTGAAGTCCAAATGTTGCTGAATTTGGTTATCTTAGTTCTGAGTTGTTCTCGGAATGCGCTTACACCTAAAAGGTTCAAAGGTATGGATGGCTTCGCATCTTTCTAATCCTCATTCTAATGGTTTCGAATTCCATTTTTTCAAGATAGGCATGGTTTCGCATCCAACATGATACGAAATGGCTTGATTTCGAACCCTACATGATCCGGATTCATTGATTTCGGACCCTTCATGATTCAAATTGCCCTTATTTCGGACCCTTCATGATTTGAATTGTCCTGATTTCGAACCCTTCATGATTCGAATTGAGTGATTTCGAACCCTTCATGATTCGAATTCCATGATTTCGAACCCTTCACGATCCGAATTCATTGATTTCGCACCCTACATGATTCGAATTCCCTGATTTCGCACCTAACATGATCCGAATTGAGCTGATTTCGCACCCTACTTAATCCGAATCCATGGTTTCGAATCTGCCTACATCCGAATTCTGATGGTTTCGGATCCAAGAAATTTATTGAAAAATATTTCTCATTAAAAAAAAAATCCGCTAACCGGGGACATTGTTTATGGATTTTAGCATAACGTGTGTGTGACATCATTCAGATATTCAGCTTGCCACATACATTTAGCAACTGTCAAAGTTTAAAAGAGCTCAAGTCTTTCAAGATATTCAGAAGTTGATTGTTGGAGTTCAGTCTTTGATTGGATTGGAAGAGACACTTGAATATTTGCAATCATTATTCTGAAGTTTTGTTGACGATGCTAGACCTTTGAGTTCTTTTTATCATTCTTCTGACTTGATCAACCAGAATTGTGAGAGCTTGCAATCATTGTTCTGGTGCTTTGGTTGTGATTCAGACTTTTGAGTGCTTATAATCATCCAGCTATTTCTTGAAGATTGAAGTTCTGGATTCTCTTCATTCAGTGGCTTGAAGTATTTTGAAGACGAGCATTTCTCCACAGTTGCTGAACAATGTTATTTGCTTGGGTCGTCTCATCCCTACCGAGTAGCGCGTGTTTTTACCGTTACTTCTTCGAGCAAATTCGTATCAAGCTCTTAAGCCGAATTCCTACTCAACTCGTGATAAAACGACGGATTCCTTGTTTTACACTAAGAATGCATTTGGTTTTTCATTCAAAACTCACTCGTTATCATTCTTGTGGGCTTATCGGAACGAGCTCGAGTTTCTACATTTTGGAGATGTTGTTCGTGCACTTAGTGGAGTACATTGGATCTAAGTTTACTCAAGGTTGAAAATATGATGAATAAGAGCAACATTCAAGGGGGAGCCAAGCCTACATTTGAAGAATGCACTGCTAAAGTTTTTACAAGGAAATCAAGGGGGAGAGGAGCTAATGATTTGAAGATGATTTTCTTTCCAAAACTTTAGGGGGAGAATGTTAGGACACTGAAGTTGTCCGGTAAGAATGAATCTCTCTCTGAAGTACACCAACGTTTTAACTGCTTAATAATAGATCTAAAAACTGTTGGTAAGGAATATTCTAACTTTGAAGTATTGACAAAGTTCTTAGAATGTTTACCTGAAAGCTGGGACAGTTATTCAATGTGTCTCAAGCTATCAAAGGATGTTAGGACACTGAAGTTGTCCTTTATAATAGAAAGTTTTGTAAAGCAATAGCTGTGTTAAAGGGCTTATGCTTAATTGTTGTAGCAAGTGAGGAAGACTATAAATAGGTCTTTACTTGTAGTTTGTAAAAAAGTGAATTCATTAATACAAGATGTAGATCTCTAATCACTTTGTGTTCTCTCTAGGTTAGATTTCTTTTTCAATAATGTTCTTCATCATCTTGTTACACAATACTTGGATTGTATGAAGATCATGGACCTAACAAAGGATCTAAAATCCATGACTCTTTCTACCTTATATGGCACGATGCTTATCATGAGCAATCGAGTCATCTTAAGAAGAATCTTGTAAAAGATTCCAAAAGCACCCCTGTTGCTTTAATCTCAGAGTCACCTACCACTCAGCGATCGACTATCACTGAGTTGGAGACTAAATCTGAATGTTCATCAGATCCTGACTCTTCAGATCTGGATGAATCTATGGCTCTCCTTTCTAATAAATTCAGGAGATTCGCCAATAAGAAAAATTTCAGAAAGAACAAACCTCTTGCTATTACTGATAAGCCAAGATCATCAACTCCTGTTGATAAGGCTACTGCTACTTGCTATAACTGTGAAAAGATTGGACATTTTGCTAGGGAATGCAGGTCAAAGAAAGTCTCTAGATCCTCAGCTTTTCCCAAGAAAAACTTTACTCCCAGGACTAGAGATGAAAAATACAAAAAGCTGAAAGAAAGGTATTCAAAGCTGAAAACCTTTAAGAAGAAAGGCAAAGGCCTGATGGCTGACTATGATTGGGCTGCCTCTGACGAAGAAGAATCATCTGAATCTGAAGATGATGATGAAGCCAATCTCTGTCTCATGGCCAAACTTGAATATGAGAAAGAAAAGTCTGACATTCCCTCTACTTCAACCTCTGCTACTAAGGTATCACCTTCCTTCTTTACCAGTATTTTAAATATTGACGAAGCTGATAGTCTTCGAAAAATCGATCTTTTGACCAGAAGTTTATATGAAGCCATGAATGGCAAAACTGTTATTGAAAATCAAAACCTTGATCTCGCTGAACAGCTTAAAAACCGTCACCTTCAAATAGAAAAGCTTTCTAAAATTGAAGAAGATTTTAAAGATCAAGTTCATATAAATCAGCTAGTCAAAATCGAGCGCGAAGAAGCTATCGCTGCATTAAAAGCTGAAAAAGCTACTGTTGATGGATGGTATAAATCCTCAACAACGATCACTGAGATAATTAAGTCTCAGATTCCCCTGAGTGATAAACGTGGTCTTGGTTACAAAGATGAAACTCTATAACCAACCACTGACCGTTCCATGCTTAAGTTTGGAATGTTCGTATCCTCTATCCCTGACACTTTCTCTTCTCAGTGTTCCTCTTCAAAACCTCCCATCTCTGAGGAAATCTCTACCTTAACTTCTAAAGGCAAAGAGAAAATTGTTTATCCAAAACCTAACTCAGTCTCTAAAGACAAAGGTAAAGGAATTGCTTTTAACCAAAAACCTCAGAAGGGTACCTTTGTACCTAAGCTGAATGCTTCTAAAGCTTCAGTGACTTATCCATCTACTTCTAAGTACAAGATCCCTGGATTTATTCAGCGATCTACTCCTAGACTTAAAGTGGATATAACTGGTAAGAAATCTGAAGAACTGATAGTTCCTCTCATTTCCAATACCAAAGGTATACTTTGTGCTAGCCCTGCTCATTTAAAACTAACGGCTAAACATGCAAATGGTCCTAAGACTACTTTTAGTTTTAGGAAATGTTATCACCGTGGACTTACAAATCATATTGCTAGTAAGTGCCTTACAGCCACCAAAGCTGAAAAGACAGCTAAGGTGAAGATTATTGCCCCCAAGGCAAAGAAGACCATTGAGGTTAAGAAATTAACCAAAGTGAAGACTGACAAAGCTGAATCTTCAAATGCTGCGAAGACTGCTGAACCTTCCATTCCATCTACCTCCACTGACAAGTGTGTACACATGATGAAATGGGTGCCCAAGTCAAACTAATCTTCCTTTGTTTGCAGGTTAAGAAGGGTATCTGGTATCTCGATAGCGGATGCTCTAGACACATGACTGGTAAGAAGAACCTGCTCACTGAGTATAAGGAAGAGAAGGGTCCCTCTGTGACTCTCGGTGGAAATGGAAAAGGACACACCCGAGGGTTTGGTGTACTCTCTAATGGTACAACAACCTTCAGAAGAGTCGCATATGTTGAAGGGCTGAAGCATAATCTTCTAAGCATCAGTCAGCTTTGCGACATGGATAACAAAGTAATCTTTACTAAAGAATCCTGCTTTGTCGCCGACAAAAAGGAGAAGATAGCTCTCAGCGATTATCGTTTGGAAAATGTTTATGTAATAAACATGGACTCAACAACCACTGAGAACTCCTGTTTCTTCTCAAAAGCCTCATCTGATGTCAACTGGCTATGGCATAAGAGGCTCTCTCATCTAAACTTCAAGACACTGAATACACTATCTTCTAAAGAGTTAGTTACTGGTTTACCTCAACACTCATACGCCAAAGAGTCCTTATGTTCAGCGTGTGAAAAAGGCAAGCAGACCAAAGCAAGCTTCAAGTCAAAGCAAGTCTCCTCAGTGTCATCTCCTCTACAACTTCCCTATATGAATTTGTTTGGCCCTGTTAACAAACAATCCATCGCTGGAAAGAAATATACACTGGTCATAGTTGATGAATTCTCTCGCTATACCTGGGTAATGTTTCTCCGTTCTAAGAGTGACACTCCTGAAGAACTCATCACCTTTGTCAGGAAAATGGAAGTCCTGAACAATATGACCGTTCGCTCAATAAGGAGTGATCATGGGACTGAATTCAAAAACAGTTCTCGTGATTCCTTCTTTGAGAGTAAGGGTATTTCTCACAACTTCTCTTCAGTGAGAACACCGCAACAAAATGGAGTCGCTGAAAGAAGAAATAGAACTATCATTGAAGATGCACGTTCAATGCTCAACGATTCTCACCTGCCTACTCAGTTTTGGGCAGAAGCCGTCAACACTGCTTGTTTTACGCAAAACAGGTCGCTGATAGTCAAAAGATTAAAAAAGACAGCCTATGAACTTTTTCATGGGAGAAAGCCTTCAATTAGCTTTCTTCACATCTTTGGATGTCAGTGTTTCATACTGAACAACAGCTGTTCCCCTAAACACTATGCCTGCTTCTGAACCAAATTTCTCAGACATTCCATCTACTTCTCAGCAATCAGTGAATGTAATGACATCCGCACCTACTCCTTTCTTGACTGATATACCAGAAGTTGCTGAAGCCTCATCTTCAGCCCCTCAAGTTCAGGTTGAGTCAGCGACTCATGCTCCGGCTCAGCGATGGACTATTAATCACCCAATTGATCAAATTCTTGGTGATCCAAATGCCGGTGTTCAGACTCGACGAAGTGCAGGTAACATTTGTTTATTTGTTAACTTTATTTCTCTGATTGAACCAAAGAAAACAGATGATGCCCTCCAAGATCCAAACTGTGTCAGCGCTATGCAAGAAGAGCTGACTGAATTTGAAAGAAACAAAGTTTGGAAGCTTGTTCCTCGTCCATCTGACAAGTCAGTCATAGGCACTAAATGGGTCTATCGAAACAAGTTGGATGAACATGGAACTGTAACCCGCAACAAGGCTCGACTCGTTGCTCAGGGATACAGACAAGAGGAAGGTATAGATTATGACAAAACCTTTGCTCCAGTGGCAAGACTAGAAGCCATTCGTCTTTTCTTAGCATACGCTGTACACAAAGACTTCAAAGTGTATCAAATGGATGTCAAGTCAGCGTTCCATAATGGAAAGATGAATGAAGAAGTCTACGTGGAACAACCTCCAGGATTCTCAGATCCTAAGCATCCAGGATATGTTTATAAATTGGATAAGGTACTTTATGGCTTAAAGCAAGCTCCTCGTGCATGGTATGACACTCTATCTACTTATCTCCATATTGAACAATTTGAGCGTGGTAAAATCGATAAGACTCTATTTTTCAGGAAAGTAAAAGGTCATATTATTCTTGTTCAGATATATGTTGATGACATTATATTTGGTTCTACTAACCCTGACCTTTGTACTCGTTTCGCTGATAGAATGAAAGCAGAGTATAAAATGAGTATGATGGGTGAGCTAACATGTTTCCTTGGTCTTCAGATAAAACAAAATGAAAAGGGAACTTTCATTAATCAGGGAAAGTATGTTAAAGATATGCTGAAGAAATTTGATTTAACTCAGAGTTCAGCTATGAAAACCCCTATGGCACCACCGTTGACACTAAACAAGGATCCTTCTGGAATACCTGTTAATGTCACGACGTACCGTGGGATGATCGGCTCTCTTCTGTATCTTACAGCTAGCCGACCTGATATTATGTACGCAACCTGTTTGTGTGCACGATATCAAGCTGAACCTAAGGAATCTCATATGATCGCTGTAAAGCGAATCTTTCGTTACCTTAAGGGTACTCCTAACCTAGGTCTTTGGTATCCCAAAGAATCAGGGTTTGATCTGATCGCCTATTCAGATAGTGATTTTGCAGGTTGCAAAATGGATTGGAAAAGCACCACAGGAGGATGTCAGCTCCTAGGTGGAAAGCTGGTGAGTTGGACAAGTAAAAAGCAAAACTCAGTGTCCACCTCCACCGCTGAAGCTGAGTACGTAGCTGCTGGAAGCTGTTATTCTCAAGTCTTGTGGATGAGAAATCAACTACTGGACTATGACCTTCAGTTCTCGAAAATTCCAATCTATTGCGACAGCACTAGTGCCATCGCTATAGCCAACAATCTAGTGCTACACTCAAAGACCAAACACATCGAAATCAGGTATCATTTTATCAGAGATCATGTGATGAATGGTGATATAGAACTTCACTTTATCCCAACTGACTTTCAGTTAGCTGATCTTTTCACAAATCTCTTGATGAGACAAGATTTAACTTTCTCATAAGCGAGCTTGGAATGCTGAACTTTGAAGAATAAATCTTCAGCGGTTCGCATTTGATCTGCGACAGGATAAAACCAACTTATATAACCCATTCTATCATCTTCTCTCTGAACAAACTTGACTCGCTGATGTTAAGGTATGATCTCTCTTTACTCGCTGACGTTCGCAAATGAATGCAAAATTTCAAAACAAATTGCAAAGCTTTGAAATTTCTAAAACAAACACTGATATTTCTATTCAGTGCTTCATTTTTTTTTAAAAAAAAGTGTCCCTAAGCTCTCAAAAACCTCAGAGACATCCTAAAATGTGAAATGACGTTTGTGACATAATCAAACGGATAAACCCTGGCACGTTCTTTTTCTGACACACGTTTGCACGTTTCGTTTTCTCATCCAATCAAATGCAAACACGTGTCCGTGTCATGATGAAAAACTTTCCCTCTCTAGTTTTTCTCTCTTTCTATTCTCACTATATAAACCATTTCGAGTTTATATTTTCCTTTACGCGAACAACTTCTCCTACAAGAAAAGAATTACTGTTGCATCTTGAACTCTTGTTTCCAGAAACTGTTCATCTTCTTCTTCAACAACAAGGTTAATATTCTTATTATTTACCTGTTTTAACTTGTTTCTGATCTTCTCATTGTTTCTACAAGATCAAACAAAAGAACTTTTAAAAATGAAATCATTTCTTTCATGGTTTTATGAACACAACCTTCATGGTTGTTCTTCAAGTTTACATCTCAAAATCTTTAAACTTGAAACCTCATATGTTTTTCCAGAATCCTTATCTTTTAAGAAAGAGGAAACTGGAAAATAAGACATTCACTAGTATTTGTCTCTTTTTGTCAAAACTAGAAAAACCCTAATCTTCATTAAGACATCTTTGGTCTGCATGAAATGGACAAAACTCAACAACATCTTATTGGAAAATCTTTCCACATTAAGACATTGTTCTTTATCTCTTCTTCATGTTTATATGTGATTAACAGAAATGGCATCTTCTACTACTGCTCCTACTACTGGGAAATCTCCTGCTGCTGAGAAACTAAATCTCATCAAGGGTTCTCAGGTCAAGTTCACGCTTGAGAAAGTCACTTTCAACAACAACAATCTCTATGCGCTTTTGGATTTTCCTCCGAAAAAGCAAGTCAGGCATCTGGATGATGCTGTAAACTTTCTCAAAACCTATTGCTTATCTACAGCCCTCACTACCGTACCCCCTGCCCATGAATTCCTTCTATCTCAGTTCTGGTATACTGCCAGACGAGCTCAGGTTCCTTCATCCAAAGACCCTGAGAAGCTACTTGATGTCATTCTCTGTGACACCAAATTTGGCACCACCAAAATCAACCCCGCCATTATCAGGCGTGCACTCAACCTACCCATAGCTATGAAAGAAAAACGCTTTGTCCCTCTGCCAAACCACAAAAACCATGCTGATAGAGAAGCCATCACTGCCTTCTTTGATGCAATGGGTTACACATGGGACACCGGGAGGGATAAATTACCCGATAAGAAGCTGACCCTGATCAAGAAATCAAAGATGCCCAGCGAGATGAACTTCATCTTCGCCCACTTGATAAGCTGCATGACAGCGAAGTCCGGCTGCTCTAATGAAGCCGCTCAACCTCAACAAGCAATGGGCTATGCATTGCTGAAAGGTCTCTATGTTGACTGGGCCTCGATCATCTACGCCGATCTTACGTCCAGAGTAGATATGGCTGATAGACCATCATGGGTTCCATATCCCAGATTCATCAGCGCTGTCTTTCTACAAGTACTTGGGGACAAATACCCAAAAGAGGGTGATCTGAGACTCTCTCAGGTTGGCCCTAAGGTGCTCGACTTCAAGTCTCTGCCAAACGAGGTACGTCTCTCTACTCTCTTACCTCTTCTCAATCCTCCTTCTTCTACTTCTGCAGCTACTTCAGTGGAAATCCCCACCGCTGATACCCAGGCTGCACCCTCCACTACTTCTCGTAAAAGGAAACTCTCATCTTCCCAACTTGATTCCAAAAGAATCAAGAAAATGAAGGAGCAACCCTGCAAGCCATCAACGACTGAAGACTCCACGACTCACCTTATACAAGAGTCGCTGGATAGTTTTGTGGTACGCTCTGCCACAGCTGCTCAAGCCACCCCTTCCATCCAAACCTCAGCGTCTCTAAACACTGAGGTTAGAAACTTGGAACTGAACCCACCTCCTTCATCCTCTCTACAGACTGAAGTGATTGTCAGCGGATCCAACGCTGAACCCCGCACCCAACCAATCTCCTCATCCTTCACTCCTCCCACTTTTTCTTTGGACACTCCACCAATTTTCCCACCGTTCTCAGGAACCAACGTCATCGTTCATGATTCAGCTGCTGATACTCTACATGCGATGATGGAAACAAACTTAGGATCTGCAGGCACCTCCATGCACCAAGGCACTCTCGAAGGCGACATGGAATATCATTCAGGGTTACAAGGTTTTGACAACTTCGCCAACCCGCCTGCAGGTATACACATTACTCCAAACACTCCTCTCTCTCAACTCCAAACTTCTGAGATTTCCTCTTTTCATAAGTTAATACCTTTTTCAGGTCCTAATTTAGGTGATATCAACATCTTCCTGAAAGACTTGGAAACTAAGGTGGAATCTCTCACCACTACTCTCTCCACCAACTCTTCAGCGGTTACAGACGCTGGAGAAAATCTGAAAAAGCTGACCGAGGTTGTTGATAAGAAAGCCTCCAGTGCTGATCTGGAGAAGATAGATGGCAACATTGCAAGTTTTGCTGCTGCTCTTGCTTAAAACTCTACTGCCATCAACAATCTCAACCTCTCCCATACTAACATGTCCAGCGAAGTCACAACGCTGAAGACAGAAGTGTCCTTCTTAAGGACAGATGTCAGCACTGCCACCAATCTACTGCAGCAAATCCTCGATCGCCTGAATGCTGCTACTTGTGCTCCTTCGCACTTTACTCAGGTAGATCGAAAAGATCTTCAAAGACTCAATCCTGCTATATCTGGCCTAGAAGACAGATTAAGCAAAATTGAAACTTGTGTTGGGATCTCTGGCCTGGAAGACAGGGACCCAATGCATGTTGCTGCTGCTGAGAATGTTGTGTCCTCCCCCATCCATCATGTGGAAGAGGGAGAGAAGACTAAAGAAGACCTTCCCCATAATGTTGAGGGGGAGAAGAAAACTCTTGAAGACCTTCCTCTAGCTGAGGGGAGACGAGTTATACTACTGTTGCTGCTGGACAACCTCAGGGAGTTGAAAACACTGAGGAAACCGAGAAACCTCCCTCTATATCTGAGGGGGAGCAACTCGATGAGGAAACTGAAGCTGCTGCTGACGTGACCAAACCTTACGCTGATAAGGACGAGTCTGAAGAAGAAGCTGAAGACGATGAAGCTGTCGACATCTCTGACGACGAACCATCATCAACTCATAAAAATGATGATGATGATGATGATGACTTCTTCTTCGTTGAGCCCAAGAAGGTCCCTGAGAAAGGGATTTTGATAAAAGAACCATCAGGGGAGACGACTAAGACAAAGCCTGCAGCGTCTGAAGCTGATAAAGGCAAAAACAAAGGCCTCGCTGAAGAAGGCAATCTGGCCATCTTTCAGATAAAGCCAGTTTGTCAGGTACAATATCTTCTATTCCCTTACTCTGCATCTCTCATCTATCCCTTCTCAATCTCAATCCTTTTATCCATAAAACCTCTATACACTTAAACCCCATTCTTTTCTCTATCTCTTTCTTCCCATAATCTTACATAAACGATCGCTGTGTTTCAGCTAGTCCTCTCCCCTGCTTGAGGATCCAACTGAAGTCCCCACTGCTGCACCAACAATAATCCCAGCCACAAGAGCTGAAGAAATAATCCCGGTCTTGGATTTAATCACTGAGACCGATGAACCTGAAGAACAACTTCTCTCTCACAAAAACAGACCTTCCTTAGCTCCTCAAAAGCTAAGTGAAGAGGATCAGAAAAGGAGAGAAGAAATTACCAAGAAGTTCGAGGATCAGCGAATCATACTCCCTCGCTTCAAAGTCCCTGTTCCCACAAAGTTCAGGTTATCAAAGAAAGAGTTCGCTGATCATCTTAGAGCCACAAGATTACTCGCCGAAAAGAAGGAAACTGAAGAAAAAGATAAGGCCCTCGCCATCCAGCTTGCCCAAGAATCGGTGAATGACCCCAAACTGAAAAGAACTCCCATCGAAGTCCAACGTCAGTTATAGGAAGACGCCCAGAAGATCGTTGAAGAAAAGACCAAGGTATCTGATTCTACCTTGGAATGGTGCAAAGAAAGACTGCACTATCGATATCGGGCTGCCAGAATTCACAAGGTGATCATCAGAGGAAAAACGACCATAGATGTTCCAGTTGTTAAGGTCGATCTATTCAGAGAAAATGGTACCAAGGAAAACATCTACGCTGGTACGATCAATAAGTACGGTTTCTCTGAATGGTTGGAGATGCGAATAGCCATTCAGCGATCTAGCTCGCAATATAAGAGACATGTCGAGAAAATCATAAATACCCAGATCGACTTGGTTTCTTCTGTTGTGGATATTCCTCCTCCTCCTCCTCCTCTTGAGACTCAACGAACAAAGGCCTCTACTAAGAAAAAGTCCAAACCATCAGATTCAGGTCCTTCTATCCGGAACGAAACAGGTATTGGTTTTTCACGTGCTGAAGTACTTGGTCCTGATCCTGATCTCTCAGTGCTGGATACCTCTCTGCCTCCTGGTGAACGTTTCGTCCCTGGTAAAGTCATAAGCAATCCTTATGGTATCTTCTTTCTCGACTATGATGAAGGACAACATTTTCAACGTGTCTCTGAGCTTCCCATCACTCCCATTGAATAGCTCAGGGATCTCATCTATTGGTGTGAATTCAGACAGGATCTTCAGGCACGATATCTCAAGCCCTTGATCTTTGCTGAAGCAAAGAATAAACGAGATCAAGGAGTAACGGTCCCTGACTGGATGATACCCAAAACAAAGACCCTTGATGAACTTCTCATTAAGGAAGAACCTTTTGAAGGCTGATAGGATTTCCTTGTAATCTTTCTATCTTTATCAGCTTACCTCTTTTATACTTGTAATTTAAATTTGCTGTACTTGTAATTTTTCTACTTCCCTCTATAATCTTATACGAAGTTAAAAGAAAATTTTTAGCGAATGTACTTTACTCCAGCAGTACTTAAAAGATCCCAGAAAACAGTAAAAGGGACAAATATTTTATGAGTTCTTTTTATCCTTATGTTTTCATACTTAGCAATTTTCTTTGTTGCTATGTCATAATCAAATAGGGGGAGATTGTTGATCCAAACCCTCAGTGATTTGATAATGACCCTCTCTTAAAAACTTAGTGAAAATTGTAAGTAAACAATATGTATTAGAGTTCCACTATCGCTGATAAGTACTAGGACTTTACAGTACCGCTGATAGGAACTCTCGCTCTCTAGATTAGACATTCAGCGAACACTGTTCATCCAGTAGCTCTGAGCCTGTTCAGTCTCTGTGATGATCGCTGATAGTTTAGTTGTTTACTTATGATCCCTGAAGACAAGTTTCACGTCAACAAAGGTTCTACGCTGAAGTCGAAGATCAAGCCCAAGAACCAGCGACAAGTCTACTAATGAACTGATGCGGATATCAGCGAAGCAAGACCTGTCCACTCAACGTGAAGTATCAAGTAGAAGACTTCAGCAATCACTGAGCTTTATCATTCGCTGATAAAGAACTGTTCAACGAACGTTGATCATGAGGTCTACTCTACAAGTTACTTTTGTCTATCCCCTTGCACGTCTCCGTACGAAATGTCAGAACGAGCCTCCCTTCTGTCTAGAATCGTACAACAAACTCTAATTCTACACTGTGCACCATGCGGCTACTAAGGTTGTCTACAAAGGTTAAAACATGCAAACACTCAGCTGCTGCCATGTGTAAAGTAACACTGCCATGCATTAAATGCATGCAGTATATAAAGAAGAACCCTACTTCAGAATTGAAGTGCTCGGCCATCTTCTTCTTTCTCTCTTAGTGTTAGAATATTATTCGTAATATTCTTATCTCCTTTCTATCTTATTTCTAGTGCAAGAAACTTAGTGTTCTTAACCTGTTTAGATTAGGTTAATCCTTAATCTTGTTCCGCAACAAGTTGTAAATTGTTTTAAGATTTATCAATAAACAATTTAGAAAGTAAAAATCGTGTGTTTGCATTCAACCCCCCCTTCTACAAACTTGTATAACCCTTCGGGACCAACAGATTCTACACTGTACACCATGCGGCTACTAAGGTTGTCTACAAAGGTCAAACCATGCAACCCATCAGCTGCTGCCACGTGTAAAGCAATACTGAAATGCATTAAATGAATGCAGTATATAAGAAGAACCCTACTTCAGAAATGAAGTGTTCGGCCATCTTCTTCTTTCTCTCTTAGTGTTAGAATATTTATCTTTAATATTCTTATCTCCTTTATGTCTTAATTCTAGTGCAAGAAACTTAGTGTTCTTAACTTGTTTAGATTAGGCTTAGTCCTTAATCTTGTTCGGCAACAAGTTGTAAATTGTTTGATCATATCAATAAACAATTTAGAAAGTAAAAATATGTGTGTTTGTATTCAACCCCCCTTCTACAAACTTGTATAACCCTCTCGGGACCAACAAGTGGTATCAGAGCAGATTTGTTTAATCTCATAAACAAGATCCTGCTGATACTAATCTTTTCTCTTCCTTGCTATTTCTCATAATGGCTACCAACACAAACACAAACTATATTGATAATGGTTCTCTTGCAAAACCTCCCAGATTTTCCAGAGATAATGTCAATCTATAAAAAAATAGGATGATACACTTCTTAGAAGGTGTAGACCCTACTATGCCTTACTACATCGAAAATGGCCCATATATTCCTGTGAGAATTGATCCTGAAGTTCCAGGCACTGCTGATAGAGCTGTCATTCCTGAAAGATTGATTCCCAAGAAAATTCATATGTGGACTGATGAAGATAAGAAGAAAGTGGCTATCGACACCAAAGCCAGATCCATTCTTTCCATGGCTCTTCCTGAAGAAGTCTACCATTCCGTCATGAACCTGAAAACCTCCAAAGCTATGTGGGACACAATCTGTGTTCAGTATGAAGGTATGTCTGAAGTCCAGGACTCACGAAAGATCAACCTGGTAAGACAGTACGAAAGCTTCATTTGTGGTAAGAATGAATCTCTCTCTGAAGTACATCAGCGGTTTAACTGTTTAATAATAGATCTGAAAATCGTTGGTAAGGAATATTCTAACCTGTTTGTGTGCACGATATCAAGCTGAACCTAAGGAATCTCATATGATCGTTGTAAAGCGAATCTTTCGTTACCTTAAGGGTACTCCTAACCTAGGTCTTTGGTATCCCAAAGATTCAGGGTTTGATCTGATCGCCTATTCAGATAGTGATTTTGCAGGTTGCAAAATGGATAGGAAAAGCACCACAGGAGGATGTCAGCTCCTAGGTGGAAAGCTGGTGAGTTGGACAAGTAAAAAGCAAAACTCAGTGTCCACCTCCACCGCTGAAGCTGAGTACGTAGCTGCTGGAAGCTGTTGTTCTCAAGTCTTGTGGATGAGAAATCAACTACTGGACTATGACCTTCAGTTCTCGAAAATTCCAATCTATTGCGACAGCACTAGTGCCATCGCTATAGCCAACAATCTAGTGCTACACTCAAAGACCAAACACATCGAAATCAGGTATCATTTTATCAGAGATCATGTGATGAATGGTGATATAGAACTTCACTTTATCCCAACTGACTTTCAGTTAGCTGATCTTTTCACAAACCTCTTGATGAGACAAGATTTAACTTTCTCATCAGCGAGCTTGGAATGCTGAACTTTGAAGAATAAAATCTTCAGCGGTTCGCATTTGATCTGCGACAGGATAAAACCAACTTATATAACCCATTCTATCATCTTCTCTCTGAACAAACTTGACTCGCTGATGTTAAGGTATGATCTCTCTTTACTCGCTGACGTTCGCAAATGAATGCAAGATTTCAAAACAAATTGCAAAGCTTTGAAATTTCTAAAACAAACACTGATATTTCTATTCAGTGCTTCATTTTTTTTTAAAAAAAAAGTGTCCCTAAGCTCTCAAAAACCTCAGAGACATCCTAAAATGTGAAATGACGTTTGTGACATAATCAAACGGATAAACCCTGGCACGTTCTTTTTCTGACACACGTTTGCACGTTTCGTTTTCTCATCCAATCAAATGCAAACACGTGTCCGTGTCATGATGAAAAACTTTCCCTCTCTAGTTTTTCTCTCTTTCTATTCTCACTATATAAACCATTTCGAGTTTATATTTTCCTTTACGCGAACAACTTCTCCTACAAGAAAAGAATTACTGTTGCATCTTGAACTCTTGTTTCCAGAAACTGTTCATCTTCTTCTTCAACAACAAGGTTAATATTCTTATTATTTACCTGTTTTAACTTGTTTCTGATCTTCTCATTGTTTCTACAAGATCAAACAAAAGAACTTTTAAAAATGAAATCATTTCTTTCATGGTTTTATGAACACAACCTTCATGGTTGTTCTTCAAGTTTACATCTCAAAATCTTTAAACTTGAAACCTCATATGTTTTTCCAGAGTCCTTATCTTTTAAGAAAGAGGAAACTGGAAAATAAGACATTCACTAGTATTTGTCTCTTTTTGTCAAAACTAGAAAAACCCTAATCTTCATTAAGACATCTTTGGTCTGAATGAAATGGACAAAACTCAACAACATCTTATTGGAAAATCTTTCCACATTAAGACATTGTTCTTTATCTCTTCTTCATGTTTATATGTGATTAACAGAAATGGCATCTTCTACTACTGCTCCTACTACTGGGAAATCTCCTGCTGCTGAGAAACTAAATCTCATCAAGGGTTCTCAGGTCAAGTTCACGCTTGAGAAAGTCACTTTCAACAACAACAATCTCTATGCGCTTTTGGATTTTCCTCCGAAAAAGCAAGTCAGGCATCTGGATGATGCTGTAAACTTTCTCAAAACCTATTGCTTATCTACAGCCCTCACTACCGTACCCCCTGCCCATGAATTCCTTCTATCTCAGTTCTGGTATACTGCCAGACGAGCTCAGGTTCCTTCATCCAAAGACCCTGAGAAGCTACTTGATGTCATTCTCTGTGACACCAAATTTGGCACCACCAAAATCAACCCCGCCATTATCAGGCGTGCACTCAACCTACCCATAGCTATGAAAGAAAAACGCTTTGTCCCTCTGCCAAACCACAAAAACCATGCTGATAGAGAAGCCATCACTGCCTTCTTTGATGCAATGGGTTACACATGGGACACCGGGAGGGATAAATTACCCGATAAGAAGCTGACCCTGATCAAGAAATCAAAGATGCCCAGCGAGATGAACTTCATCTTCGCCCACTTGATAAGCTGCATGACAGCGAAGTCCGGCTGCTCTAATGAAGCCGCTCAACCTCAACAAGCAATGGGCTATGCATTGCTGAAAGGTCTCCATGTTGACTGGGCCTCGATCATCTACGCCGATCTTGCGTCCAGAGTAGATATGGCTGATAGACCATCATGGGTTCCATATCCCAGATTCATCAGCGCTGTCTTTCTACAAGTACTTGGGGACAAATACCCAAAAGAGGGTGATATGAGACTCTCTCAGGTTGGCCCTAAGGTGCTCGACTTCAAGTCTCTGCCAAACGAGGTACGTCTCTCTACTCTCTTACCTCTTCTCAATCCTCCTTCTTCTACTTCTGCAGCTACTTCAGTGGAAATCCCCACCGCTGATACCCAGGCTGCACCCTCCACTACTTCTCGTAAAAGGAAACTCTCATCTTCCCAACTTGATTCCAAAAGAATCAAGAAAATGAAGGAGCAACCCTGCAAGCCATCAACGGCTGAAGACTCCACGACTCACCTTATACAAGAGTCGCTGGATAGTTTTGTGGTACGCTCTGCCACAGCTGCTCAAGCCACCCCTTCCATCCAAATCTCAGCGTCTCTAAACACTGAGGTTAGAAACTTGGAACTGAACCCACCTCCTTCATCCTCTCTACAGACTGAAGTGATTGTCAGCGGATCCAACGCTGAACCCCGCACCCAACCAATCTTCTCATCCTTCACTCCTCCCACTTTTTCTTTGGACACTCCACCAATTTTCCCACCGTTCTCAGGAACCAACGTCATCGTTCATGATTCAGCTGCTGATACTCTACATGCGATGATGGAAACAAACTTAGGATCTGCAGGCACCTCCATGCACCAAGGCACTCTCGAAGGCGACATGGAATATCATTCAGGGTTACAAGGTTTTGACAACTTCGCCAACCCGCCTGCAGGTATACACATAACTCCAAACACTCCTCTCTCTCAACTCCAAACTTCTGAGATTTCCTCTTTTCATAAGTTAATACCTTTTTCAGGTCCTAATTTAGGTGATATCAACATCTTCCTGAAAGACTTGGAAACTAAGGTGGAATCTCTCACCACTACTCTCTCCACCAACTCTTCAGCGGTTACAGACGCTGGAGAAAATCTGAAAAAGCTGACCGAGGTTGTTGATAAGAAAGCCTCCAGTGCTGATCTGGAGAAGATAGATGGCAACATTGCAAGTTTTGCTGCTGCTCTTGCTTAAAACTCTACTGCCATCAACAATCTCAACCTCTCCCATACTAACATGTCCAGCGAAGTCACAACGCTGAAGACAGAAGTGTCCTTCTTAAGGACAGATGTCAGCACTGCCACCAATCTACTGCAGCAAATCCTCGATCGCCTGAATGCTGCTACTTGTGCTCCTTCGCACTTTACTCAGGTAGATCGAAAAGATCTTCAAAGACTCAATCCTGCTATATCTGGCCTAGAAGACAGATTAAGCAAAATTGAAACTTGTGTTGGGATCTCTGGCCTGGAAGACAGGGACCCAATGCATGTTGCTGCTGCTGAGAATGTTGTGTCCTCCCCCATCCATCATGTGGAAGAGGGAGAGAAGACTAAAGAAGACCTTCCCCATAATGTTGAGGGGGAGAAGAAAACTCTTGAAGACCTTCCTCTAGCTGAGGGGAGACGAGTTATACTACTGTTGCTGCTGGACAACCTCAGGGAGTTGAAAACACTGAGGAAACCGAGAAACATCCCTCTATATCTGAGGGGGAGCAACTCGATGAGGAAACTGAAGCTGCTGCTGACGTGACCAAACCTTACGCTGATAAGGACGAGTCTGAAGAAGAAGCTGAAGACGATGAAGCTGTCGACATCTCTGACGACGAACCATCATCAACTCATAAAAATGATGATGATGATGATGATGACTTCTTCTTCGTTGAGCCCAAGAAGGTCCCTGAGAAAGGGATTTTGATAAAAGAACCATCAGGGGAGACGACTAAGACAAAGCCTGCAGCGTCTGAAGCTGATAAAGGCAAAAACAAAGGCCTCGCTGCAGAAGGCAATCTGGCCATCTTTCAGATAAAGCCAGTTTGTCAGGTACAATATCTTCTATTCCCTTACTCTGCATCTCTCATCTATCCCTTCTCAATCTCAATCCTTTTATCCATAAAACCTCTATACACTTAAACCCCATTCTTTTCTCTATCTCTTTCTTCCCATAATCTTACATAAACGATCGCTGTGTTTCAGCTAGTCCTCTCCCCTGCTTGAGGATCCAACTGAAGTCCCCACTGCTGCACCAACAATAATCCCAGCCACAAGAGCTGAAGAAATAATCCCGGTCTTGGATTTAATCACTGAGACCGATGAACCTGAAGAACAACTTCTCTCTCACAAAAACAGACCTTCCTTAGCTCCTCAAAAGCTAAGTGAAGAGGATCAGAAAAGGAGAGAAGAAATTACCAAGAAGTTCGAGGATCAGCGAATCATACTCCCTCGCTTCAAAGTCCCTGTTCCCACAAAGTTCAGGTTATCAAAGAAAGAGTTCGCTGATCAACTTAGAGCCACAAGATTACTCGCCGAAAAGAAGGAAACTGAAGAAAAAGATAAGGCCCTCGCCATCCAGCTTGCCCAAGAATCGGTGAATGACCCCAAACTGAAAAGAACTCCCATCGAAGTCCAACGTCAGTTATAGGAAGACGCCCAGAAGATCGTTGAAGAAAAGACCAAGGTATCTGATTCTACCTTGGAATGGTGCAAAGAAAGACTGCACTATCGATATCGGGCTGCCAGAATTCACAAGGTGATCATCAGAGGAAAAACGACCATAGATGTTCCAGTTGTTAAGGTCGATCTATTCAGAGAAAATGGTACCAAGGAAAACATCTACGCTGGTACGATCAATAAGTACGGTTTCTCTGAATGGTTGGAGATGCGAATAGCCATTCAGCGATCTAGCTCGCAATATAAGAGACATGTCGAGAAAATCATAAATACCCAGATCGACTTGGTTTCTTCTGTTGTGGATATTCCTCCTCCTCCTCCTCCTCTTGAGACTCAACGAACAAAGGCCTCTACTAAGAAAAAGTCCAAACCATCAGATTCAGGTCCTTCTATCCGGAACGAAACAGGTATTGGTTTTTCACGTGCTGAAGTACTTGGTCCTGATCCTGATCTCTCAGTGCTGGATACCTCTCTGCCTCCTGGTGAACGTTTCGTCCCTGGTAAAGTCATAAGCAATCCTTATGGTATCTTCTTTCTCGACTATGATGAAGGACAACATTTTCAACGTGTCTCTGAGCTTCCCATCACTCCCATTGAATAGCTCAGGGATCTCATCTATTGGTGTGAATTCAGACAGGATCTTCAGGCACGATATCTCAAGCCCTTGATCTTTGCTGAAGCAAAGAATAAACGAGATCAAGGAGTAACGGTCCCTGACTGGATGATACCCAAAACAAAGACCCTTGATGAACTTCTCATTAAGGAAGAACCTTTTGAAGGCTGATAGGATTTCCTTGTAATCTTTCTATCTTTATCAGCTTACCTCTTTTATACTTGTAATTTAAATTTGCTGTACTTGTAATTTTTCTACTTCCCTCTGTAATCTTATACGAAGTTAAAAGAAAATTTTTAGCGAATGTACTTTACTCCAGCAGTACTTAAAAGATCCCAGAAAACAGTAAAAGGGACAAATATTTTATGAGTTCTTTTTATCCTTATGTTTTCATACTTAGCAATTTTCTTTGTTGCTATGTCATAATCAAATAGGGGGAGATTGTTGATCCAAACCCTCAGTGATTTGATAATGACCCTCTCTTAAAAACTTAGTGAAAATTGTAAGTAAACAATATGTATTAGAGTTCCACTATCGCTGATAAGTACTAGGACTTTACAGTACCGCTGATAGGAACTCTCGCTCTCTAGATTAGACATTCAGCGAACACTGTTCATCCAGTAGCTCTGAGCCTGTTCAGTCTCTGTGATGAACGCTGATAGTTTAGTTGTTTACTTATGATCCCTGAAGACAAGTTTCACGTCAACAAAGGTTCTACGCTGAAGTCGAAGATCAAGCCCAAGAACCAGCGACAAGTCTACTAATGAACTGATGCGGATATCAGCGAAGCAAGACCTGTCCACTCAATGTGAAGTATCAAGTAGAAGACTTCAGCAATCACTGAGCTTTATCATTCGCTGATAAAGAACTGTTCAACGAACGTTGATCATGAGGTCTACTCTACAAGTTACTTTTGTCTATCCCCTTGCACGTCTCCGTACGAAATGTCAGAACGGGCCTCCCTTCTGTCTAGAATCGTACAACAAACTCTAATTCTACACTGTGCACCATGCGGCTACTAAGGTTGTCTACAAAGGTTAAAACATGCAACCACTCAGCTGCTGCCACGTGTAAAGTAACACTGCCATGCATTAAATGCATGCAGTATATAAAGAAGAACCCTACTTCAGAATTGAAGTGCTCGGCCATCTTCTTCTTTCTCTCTTAGTGTTAGAATATTATTCGTAATATTCTTATCTCCTTTCTATCTTATTTCTAGTGCAAGAAACTTAGTGTTCTTAACCTGTTTAGATTAGGTTAATCCTTAATCTTGTTCCGCAACAAGTTGTAAATTGTTTTAAGATTTATCAATAAACAATTTAGAAAGTAAAAATCGTGTGTTTGCATTCAACCCCCCCTTCTACAAACTTGTATAACCCTTCGGGACCAACAGATTCTACACTGTACACCATGCGGCTACTAAGGTTGTCTACAAAGGTCAAACCATGCAACCCATCAGCTGTTGCCACGTGTAAAGCAATACTGAAATGCATTAAATGAATGCAGTATATAAGAAGAACCCTACTTCAGAAATGAAGTGTTCGGCCATCTTCTTCTTTCTCTCTTAGTGTTAGAATATTTATCTTTAATATTCTTATCTCCTTTATGTCTTAATTCTAGTGCAAGAAACTTAGTGTTCTTAACTTGTTTAGATTAGGCTTAGTCCTTAATCTTGTTCGGCAACAAGTTGTAAATTGTTTGATCATATCAATAAACAATTTAGAAAGTAAAAATATGTGTGTTTGTATTCAACCCCCCTTCTACAAACTTGTATAACCCTCTCGGGACCAACAAGTGGTATCAGAGCAGATTTGTTTAATCTCATAAACAAGATCCTGCTGATACTAATCTTTTCTCTTCCTTGCTATTTCTCATAATGGCTACCAACACAAACACAAACTATATTGATAATGGTTCTCTTGCAAAACCTCCCAGATTTTCCAGAGATAATGTCAATCTATAAAAAAATAGGATGATACACTTCTTAGAAGGTGTAGACCCTACTATGCCTTACTACATCGAAAATGGCCCATATATTCCTGTGAGAATTGATCCTGAAGTTCCAGGCACTGCTGATAGAGCTGTCATTCCTGAAAGATTGATTCCCAAGAAAATTCATATGTGGACTGATGAAGATAAGAAGAAAGTGGCTATCGACACCAAAGCCAGATCCATTCTTTCCATGGCTCTTCCTGAAGAAGTCTACCATTCCGGCATGAACCGGAAAACCTCCAAAGCTATGTGGGACACAATCTGTGTTCAGTATGAAGGTATGTCTGAAGTCCAGGACTCACGAAAGATCAACCTGGTAAGACAGTACGAAAGCTTCATTTGTGGTAAGAATGAATCTCTCTCTGAAGTACATCAGCGGTTTAACTGTTTAATAATAGATCTGAAAATCGTTGGTAAGGAATATTCTAACCTGTTTGTGTGCACGATATCAAGCTGAACCTAAGGAATCTCATATGATCGTTGTAAAGCGAATCTTTCGTTACCTTAAGGGTACTCCTAACCTAGGTCTTTGGTATCCCAAAGATTCAGGGTTTGATCTGATCGCCTATTCAGATAGTGATTTTGCAGGTTGCAAAATGGATAGGAAAAGCACCACAGGAGGATGTCAGCTCCTAGGTGGAAAGCTGGTGAGTTGGACAAGTAAAAAGCAAAACTCAGTGTCCACCTCCACCGCTGAAGCTGAGTACGTAGCTGCTGGAAGCTGTTGTTCTCAAGTCTTGTGGATGAGAAATCAACTACTGGACTATGACCTTCAGTTCTCGAAAATTCCAATCTATTGCGACAGCACTAGTGCCATCGCTATAGCCAACAATCTAGTGCTACACTCAAAGACCAAACACATCGAAATCAGGTATCATTTTATCAGAGATCATGTGATGAATGGTGATATAGAACTTCACTTTATCCCAACTGACTTTCAGTTAGCTGATCTTTTCACAAACCTCTTGATGAGACAAGATTTAACTTTCTCATCAGCGAGCTTGGAATGCTGAACTTTGAAGAATAAAATCTTCAGCGGTTCGCATTTGATCTGCGACAGGATAAAACCAACTTATATAACCCATTCTATCATCTTCTCTCTGAACAAACTTGACTCGCTGATGTTAAGGTATGATCTCTCTTTACTCGCTGACGTTCGCAAATGAATGCAAGATTTCAAAACAAATTGCAAAGCTTTGAAATTTCTAAAACAAACACTGATATTTCTATTCAGTGCTTCATTTTTTTTTTAAAAAAAAGTGTCCCTAAGCTCTCAAAAACCTCAGAGACATCCTAAAATGTGAAATGACGTTTGTGACATAATCAAACGGATAAACCCTGGCACGTTCTTTTTCTGACACACGTTTGCACGTTTCGTTTTCTCATCCAATCAAATGCAAACACGTGTCCGTGTCATGATGAAAAACTTTCCCTCTCTAGTTTTTCTCTCTTTCTATTCTCACTATATAAACCATTTCGAGTTTATATTTTCCTTTACGCGAACAACTTCTCCTACAAGAAAAGAATTACTGTTGCATCTTGAACTCTTGTTTCCAGAAACTGTTCATCTTCTTCTTCAACAACAAGGTTAATATTCTTATTATTTACCTGTTTTAACTTGTTTCTGATCTTCTCATTGTTTCTACAAGATCAAACAAAAGAACTTTTAAAAATGAAATCATTTCTTTCATGGTTTTATGAACACAACCTTCATGGTTGTTCTTCAAGTTTACATCTCAAAATCTTTAAACTTGAAACCTCATATGTTTTTCCAGAGTCCTTATCTTTTAAGAAAGAGGAAACTGGAAAATAAGACATTCACTAGTATTTGTCTCTTTTTGTCAAAACTAGAAAAACCCTAATCTTCATTAAGACATCTTTGGTCTGAATGAAATGGACAAAACTCAACAACATCTTATTGGAAAATCTTTCCACATTAAGACATTGTTCTTTATCTCTTCTTCATGTTTATATGTGATTAACAGAAATGGCATCTTCTACTACTGCTCCTACTACTGGGAAATCTCCTGCTGCTGAGAAACTAAATCTCATCAAGGGTTCTCAGGTCAAGTTCACGCTTGAGAAAGTCACTTTCAACAACAACAATCTCTATGCGCTTTTGGATTTTCCTCCGAAAAAGCAAGTCAGGCATCTGGATGATGCTGTAAACTTTCTCAAAACCTATTGCTTATCTACAGCCCTCACTACCGTACCCCCTGCCCATGAATTCCTTCTATCTCAGTTCTGGTATACTGCCAGACGAGCTCAGGTTCCTTCATCCAAAGACCCTGAGAAGCTACTTGATGTCATTCTCTGTGACACCAAATTTGGCACCACCAAAATCAACCCCGCCATTATCAGGCGTGCACTCAACCTACCCATAGCTATGAAAGAAAAACGCTTTGTCCCTCTGCCAAACCACAAAAACCATGCTGATAGAGAAGCCATCACTGCCTTCTTTGATGCAATGGGTTACACATGGGACACCGGGAGGGATAAATTACCCGATAAGAAGCTGACCCTGATCAAGAAATCAAAGATGCCCAGCGAGATGAACTTCATCTTCGCCCACTTGATAAGCTGCATGACAGCGAAGTCCGGCTGCTCTAATGAAGCCGCTCAACCTCAACAAGCAATGGGCTATGCATTGCTGAAAGGTCTCCATGTTGACTGGGCCTCGATCATCTACGCCGATCTTGCGTCCAGAGTAGATATGGCTGATAGACCATCATGGGTTCCATATCCCAGATTCATCAGCGCTGTCTTTCTACAAGTACTTGGGGACAAATACCCAAAAGAGGGTGATATGAGACTCTCTCAGGTTGGCCCTAAGGTGCTCGACTTCAAGTCTCTGCCAAACGAGGTACGTCTCTCTACTCTCTTACCTCTTCTCAATCCTCCTTCTTCTACTTCTGCAGCTACTTCAGTGGAAATCCCCACCGCTGATACCCAGGCTGCACCCTCCACTACTTCTCGTAAAAGGAAACTCTCATCTTCCCAACTTGATTCCAAAAGAATCAAGAAAATGAAGGAGCAACCCTGCAAGCCATCAACGGCTGAAGACTCCACGACTCACCTTATACAAGAGTCGCTGGATAGTTTTGTGGTACGCTCTGCCACAGCTGCTCAAGCCACCCCTTCCATCCAAATCTCAGCGTCTCTAAACACTGAGGTTAGAAACTTGGAACTGAACCCACCTCCTTCATCCTCTCTACAGACTGAAGTGATTGTCAGCGGATCCAACGCTGAACCCCGCACCCAACCAATCTTCTCATCCTTCACTCCTCCCACTTTTTCTTTGGACACTCCACCAATTTTCCCACCGTTCTCAGGAACCAACGTCATCGTTCATGATTCAGCTGCTGATACTCTACATGCGATGATGGAAACAAACTTAGGATCTGCAGGCACCTCCATGCACCAAGGCACTCTCGAAGGCGACATGGAATATCATTCAGGGTTACAAGGTTTTGACAACTTCGCCAACCCGCCTGCAGGTATACACATAACTCCAAACACTCCTCTCTCTCAACTCCAAACTTCTGAGATTTCCTCTTTTCATAAGTTAATACCTTTTTCAGGTCCTAATTTAGGTGATATCAACATCTTCCTGAAAGACTTGGAAACTAAGGTGGAATCTCTCACCACTACTCTCTCCACCAACTCTTCAGCGGTTACAGACGCTGGAGAAAATCTGAAAAAGCTGACCGAGGTTGTTGATAAGAAAGCCTCCAGTGCTGATCTGGAGAAGATAGATGGCAACATTGCAAGTTTTGCTGCTGCTCTTGCTTAAAACTCTACTGCCATCAACAATCTCAACCTCTCCCATACTAACATGTCCAGCGAAGTCACAACGCTGAAGACAGAAGTGTCCTTCTTAAGGACAGATGTCAGCACTGCCACCAATCTACTGCAGCAAATCCTCGATCGCCTGAATGCTGCTACTTGTGCTCCTTCGCACTTTACTCAGGTAGATCGAAAAGATCTTCAAAGACTCAATCCTGCTATATCTGGCCTAGAAGACAGAATAAGCAAAATTGAAACATGTGTTGGGATCTCTGGCCAGGAAGACAGGGACCCAATGCATGCTGCTGCTGCTGAGAATGTTGTGTCCTCCCCCATCCATCATGTAGAAGAGGGGGAGAAGACTAAAGAAGACCTTCCCCATAATGTTGAGGGGGAGAAGAAAACTCTTGAAGACCTTCCCCTAGCTGAGGGGAAACGAGTTATACTACTATTGCTGCTGGACAACCTTAGGGAGTTGAAAACCCTGAGGAAACCGAGAAACATCCATCTATATCTGAGGGGGAGCAACTCGATGAGGAAACTGAAGCTGCTGCTGACGTGACCAAACCTTACGCTGATAAGGACGAGTCTGAAGAAGAAGCTGAAGACGATGAAGCTGTCGACATCTCTGACGACGAACCATCATCAACTCATAAAAATGATGATGATGATGATGACTTCTTCTTCGTTGAGCCCAAGAAGGTCCCTGAGAAAGGGATTTTGATAAAAGAACCATCAGGGGAGACGACTAAGACAAAGCCTGCAGCGTCTGAAGCTGATAAAGGCAAAAACAAAGGCCTCGCTGCAGAAGGCAATCTGGCCATCTTTCAGATAAAGCCAGTTTGTCAGGTACAATATCTTCTATTCCCTTACTCTGCATCTCTCATCTATCCCTTCTCAATCTCAATCCTTCTATCCATAAAACCTCTATACACTTAAACCCCATTCTTTTCTCTATCTCTTTCTTCCCATAATCTTACATAAACGATCGCTGTGTTTCAGCTAGTCCTCTCCCCTGCTTGAGGATCCAACTGAAGTCCCCACTGCTGCACCAACAATAATCCCAGCCACAAGAGCTGAAGAAATAATCCCGGTCTTGGATTTAATCACTGAGACCGATGAACCTGAAGAACAACTTCTCTCTCACAAAAACAGACCTTCCTTAGCTCCTCAAAAGCTAAGTGAAGAGGATCAGAAAAGGAGAGAAGAAATTACCAAGAAGTTCGAGGATTAGCGAATCATACTCCCTCGCTCCAAAGTCCCTGTTCCCACAAAGTTCAGGTTATCAAAGAAAGAGTTCGCTGATCATCTTAGAGCCACAAGATTACTCGCCGAAAAGAAGGAAGCTGAAGAAAAAGATAAGGCCCTCGCCATCCAGCTTGCCCAAGAATCGGTGAATGACCCCAAACTGAAAAGAACTCCCATCGAAGTCCAACGTCAGTTATAGGAAGACGCCCAGAAGATCGTTGAAGAAAAGACCAAGGTATCTGATTCTACCTTGGAATGGTGCAAAGAAAGACTGCACTATCGATATCGGGCTGCCAGAATTCACAAGGTGATCATCAGAGGAAAAACGGCCATAGATGTTCCAGTTGTTAAGGTCGATCTATTCAGAGAAAATGGTACCAAGGAAAACATCTACGCTGGTACGATCAATAAGTACGGTTTCTCTGAATGGTTGGAGATGCGAATAGCCATTCAGCGATCTAGCTCGCAATATAAGAGACATGTCGAGAAAATCATAAATACCCAGATCGACTTGGTTTCTTCTGCTGTGGATATTCCTCCTCCTCCTCCTCTTGAGACTCAACGAACAAAGGCCTCTACTAAGAAAAAGTCCAAACCATCAGATTCAGGTCCTTCTATCCGGAACGAAACAGGTATTGGTTTTTCACGTGCTGAAGTACTTGGTCCTGATCCTGATCTCTCAGTGCTGGATACCTCTCTGCCTCCTGGTGAACGTTTCGTCCCTGGTAAAGTCATAAGCAATCCTTATGGTATCTTCTTTCTCGACTATGATGAAGGACAACATTTTCAACGTGTCTCTGAGCTTCCCATCACTCCCATTGAATAGCTCAGGGATCTCATCTATTGGTGTGAATTCAGACAGGATCTTCAGGCACGATATCTCAAGCCCTTGATCTTTGCTGAAGCAAAGAATAAACGAGATCAAGGAGTAACGGTCCCTGACTGGATGATACCCAAAACAAAGACCCTTGATGAACTTCTCATTAAGGAAGAACCTTTTGAAGGCTGATAGGATTTCCTTGTAATCTTTCTATCTTTATCAGCTTACCTCTTTTATACTTGTAATTTAAATTTGCTGTACCTGTAATTTTTCTACTTCCCTCTGTAATCTTATACGAAGTTAAAAGAAAATTTTTAGCGAATGTACTTTACTCCAGCAGTACTTAAAAGATCCCAGAAAACAGTAAAAGGGACAAATATTTTATGAGTTCTTTTTATCCTTATGTTTTCATACTTAGCAATTTTCTTTGTTGCTATGTCATAATCAAATAGGGGGAGATTGTTGATCCAAACCCTCAGTGATTTGATAATGACCCTCTCTTAAAAACTTAGTGAAAATTGTAAGTAAACAATATGTATTAGAGTTCCACTATCGCTGATAAGTACTAGGACTTTACAGTACCGCTGATAGGAACTCTCGCTCTCTAGATTAGACATTCAGCGAACACTGTTCATCCAGTAGCTCTGAGCCTGTTCAGTCTCTGTGATGATCGCTGATAGTTTAGTTGTTTACTTATGATCCCTGAAGACAAGTTTCACGTCAACAAAGGTTCTACGCTGAAGTCGAAGATCAAGCCCAAGAACCAGCGACAAGTCTACTAATGAACTGATACGGATATTAGCGAAGCAAGACCTGTCCACTCAACGTGAAGTATCAAGTAGAAGACTTCAGCAATCGCTGAGCTTTATCATTCGCTGATAAAGAACTGTTCAACGAACGTTGATCATGAGGTCTACTCTACAAGTTACTTTTGTCTATCCCCTTGCACGTCTCCGTACGAAATGTCAGAACGGGCCTCCCTTCTGTCTAGAATCGTACAACAAACTCTGATTCTACACTGTGCACCATGCGGCTACTAAGGTTGTCTACAAAGGTTAAAACATTCAACCACTCAGCTGCTGCCATGTGTAAAGTAACACTGCCATTCATTAAATGCATGCAGTATATAAACAAGAACCCTACTTCAGAATTGAAGTGCTCGGCCATCTTCTTCTTTCTCTCTTAGTGTTAGAATATTATTCGTAATATTCTTATCTCCTTTCTATCTTATTTCTAGTGCAAGAAACTTAGTGTTCTTAACCTGTTTAGATTAGGTTAATCCTTAATCTTGTTCCGCAACAAGTTGTAAATTGTTTTAAGATTTATCAATAAACAATTTAGAAAGTAAAAATCGTGTGTTTGTATTCAACCCCCCTTCTACAAACTTGTATAACCCTTCGGGACCAACAGATTCTACACTGTACACCATGCGGCTACTAAGGTTGTCTACAAAGGTCAAACCATGCAACCCATCAGCTGCTGCCACGTGTAAAGCAATACTGAAATGCATTAAATGAATGCAGTATATAAGAAGAACCCTACTTCAGAAATGAAGTGTTCGGCCATCTTCTTCTTTCTCTCTTAGTGTTAGAATATTTATCTTTAATATTCTTATCTCCTTTATGTCTTAATTCTAGTGCAAGAAACTTAGTGTTCTTAACTTGTTTAGATTAGGCTTAGTCCTTAATCTTGTTCGGCAACAAGTTGTAAATTGTTTGATCATATCAATAAACAATTTAGAAAGTAAAAATATGTGTGTTTGTATTCAACCCCCCTTCTACAAACTTGTATAACCCTCTCGGGACCAACAAGTGGTATCAGAGCAGATTTGTTTAATCTCATAAACAAGATCCTGCTGATACTAATCTTTTCTCTTCCTTGCTATTTCTCATAATGGCTACCAACACAAACACAAACTATATTAATAATGGTTCTCTTGCAAAACCTCCCAGATTTTCCAGAGATAATTTAAATCTATAAAAAAATAGGATGATACACTTCTTAGAAGGTGTAGACCCTACTATGCCTTACTACATCGAAAATGGCCCATATATTCCTGTGAGAATTGATCCTGAAGTTCCAGGCACTGCTGATAGAGCTGTCATTCCTGAAAGATTGATTCCCAAGAAAATTCATATGTGGACTGATGAAGATAAGAAGAAAGTGGCTATCGACACCAAAGCCAGATCCATTCTTTCCATGGCTCTTCCGGAAGAAGTCTACCATTCCGTCATGAACCTGAAAACCTCCAAAGCTATGTGGGACACAATCTGTGTTCAGTATGAAGGTATGTCTGAAGTCCAGGACTCACGAAAGATCAACCTGGTAAGACAGTACGAAAGCTTCATTTGTGGTAAGAATGAATCTCTCTCTGAAGTACATCAGCGGTTTAACTGTTTAATAATAGATCAGAAAATCGTTGGTAAGGAATATTCTAACTTTGAAGTTCTGACAAACTTCTTAGAATGTTTACCTGAAAGCTGGGACAATTATTCAATGTGTCTCAAGCTGTCAAAGGATCTTAAATCTGTGACTCTTTCTACCTTATATGGCACGATGCTTTATCATGAGCAATCGAGTCATCTTAAGAAGAATCTTGTAAAAGATTCCAAAAGCACCCTGTTGCTTTAATCTCAGAGTCACCTTCCACTCAGCGATCCACTGTTACTATCACTGAATTGGAGAGTAACTCTGAATGCTCATCAGATCCTGACTCTTCAGATATTGATGAATCTATGGCTCTCCTTTCTAATAAATTCAGGAGATTCGCCAAAAAGAAAATTTTCAGAAAGAACAAACCTCTTGCTATTACTGACAAGCCAAGATCATCAACTCCTGTTGATAAGGCTACTGCTACTTGCTATAACTGTGAAAAGATAGGACATTTTGCTAGCGAGTGCAGGTCAAAGAAAGTTTCTAAAACCTCAGCTTTCTCCAAGAAATCCTCTAACCCCAGGGCTAGAGATGACAAGTATCAAAAGCTGAAAGAAAGGTACGCAAAGCTGAAAAGCTTTAAGAAGAAAGGCAAAGGCCTGATGGCTGACTATGATTGGGCTGCTTCTGATGAAGAAGAATCATCTGACTCTGAAGATGATGATGAGGCCAATCTCTGTCTAATGGCCAAAATCGAAGATGAGGAAGAAAATTCTAACATTCACTCTGCTTCAACCTCTGCTACTAAGGTATCACCTTCTTTCTTTACCAATATTTCAGATATTGATGAAGCTGATAGTCTTCGAAAGATCGATCTCCTGACTATGAGTTTATATGATGCTATAAATGGCAAAACTGTTTTTGAAAATCAAAACCTTGATCTCGCTGAACAACTCAAAAACTGTCACCTTCAAATAGAAAAGCTTTCTAAAATTGAAGATGATTTAAAAGATCAAGTTCATATTAATCAGCTAGTCAAAATCGAACGCGAAGAAGCTATCGCTGCATTGAAAGCTGAAAAAGCTATTGTTGAAGGTTGGTGTAAATCCTCAACAACGATCACTGAGATAATTAAGTCTCAGATTCCTCTGAGTGACAAACGTGGTCTTGGTTATAAAGCTGACGCTGAAAAACCAACCACTGACCATTCCATGCTTAAATTTGGAATGTTTGTCTCATCTATCCCTGACACTTCATCTTCTTAGTGTTCCTCTTCAAAAACTCCTATCCCTGAGGAAATCTCTACCTAAGTTTCTAAAGGTAAAGAGAAAATTGTTTATCTAAAACCTCAGATGAGTACCTTTATACCGAAGCTGAATGCTTCTAAAGCTTCAGTGACCCATCCCTTTAACTCTAAGAACAAGATCTCTGGATTTATTCAGCGATCTACTCCTAGAATTAAAGTGGATATTATTGGTAAGAAATCTGAAGAACTGGTAGTTCCTCCCTTTTCCAATGCCAAAGGTATATTTGGTGCTGGCCCTGCTCATTTGAAATTAACGGCTCAGCATGCAAATGGTCCTAAAGCTACTTTTAGTTATAGGAAATGTTATCACTGTGGACTTACCAATCATAATGCTAGTAAGTGCATCACAACCACCAAAGCTGAAAAGATAGCTAAGGTGAAGATAAATGTCCCCAAGGCAAAGAAGACCACTGAGGTTAAGAAATTAACCAAAGTGAAAACTGACAAAGCTGAATCTTCAAATGCTGCGAAGATTGCTAAACCTTCCACTTCCTCTACCACCGCTGACAAATCTAAGCCCAAAATGAAATGGGTGCCTAAGTCGAACTAATCTTCCTTTGTTAAGAAGGGTATCTGGTATCTCGATAGCGGATGCTCTAGACACATGACTGGTAAGAAGAACCTGCTCACTGAGTATAAGGAAGAGAAGGGTCCCTCAGTGACCTTCGGTGGAAACAGAAAAGGACACATCCGAGGGTTTGGTGTACTCTCTAATGGTACAACCACCTTCAGAAGGATCGCATATGTTGAAGGACTGAAGCATAATCTTCTAAGCATCAGTCAGCTATGCGACAAGGATAACAAAGTGATTTTCACTAAGGAATCCTACTTTGTCGCTAACAAAAAGGAGAAGATAGCTCTCAGCGGTTATCGTTTAGAAAATGTTTACGTTATAAACATGGACTCAACAACCACGAAGAGCTCCTGCTTCTTCTCAAAAGCCTCATCTGATGCCAACTGGTTATGGCATAAGAGACTCTCTCATCTCAAATTTAAGACACAGAATACTCTTTCCTCTAAAGAGTTAGTCACTGCTCTACCTCAACACTCATACGCCAAAGAGTCTTATGTTCAGCGTGTGAGAAAGAGAAACAGACCAAAACAAGCTTCAAGTCAAAGCAAGTCTTCTCAATGTCATCTCCTCTACAACTTCTCCATATGGATTTGTTTGGCCCTGTTAACAAACAATCCATCACTGGAAAGAAATATACATTGGTCATAGTTGATGAATTCTCTCGCTATACCTGGGTAATGTTTCTCCGCTCTAAGAGTGACACCCCTGAAGAACTCATCACCTTTGTTAGGAAAATGGAAGTCCTGAACAACATGACCGTTCGCTCAATAAGGAGTGATCATGGAACTGAATTCAAAAATAGTTCTCTTGATTCCTTCTTTGAAAGTAAGGGTATTTCTCAAAACTTCTCTTCAGTGAGAACACCGCAACAAAATGGAGTCGTTGAAAGAAGAAATAGAACTATCATTGAAGTTGCACGTTCAATGCTCAGCGATTCTCACCTGCCTACTCAGTTTTGGGCAGAAGCTGTCAACACTGCTTGTTTTACTCAAAACCGGTCGCTCATCGTCAAAAGATTCAAGAAGACAACCTATGAACCTTTTCATGGGAGAAAGCCTTCAATTAGCTTTCTTCACATCTTTGGATGTCAGTGTTTTATACTGAACAACAGAGATGACCTTGGAAAGTTTGATCCTAAGGTTGATGATGGAATCTTTCTTGGATACTCCTCAGTCTCCAAAGCTTTCAAAGTTTTCAATCGAAGAAGACAGACTGTTGAAGAAACTATTCATGTCACTTTTGACGAATCCCGTTCAGCGAATTCTAGACCTTCTGCTGATACTAAAGAACTGAATCAATGGATGTTTTGTCATCTTGGTGATTCAGAAGACACTTCCACTCCTCCATCTCATACTCATCCGGCTGAAGATGATGGTCCTACTATCATCCCAAGCATGCAGACTAGTAAAGCTGAAACATCATCGGTCTCAGCTATTCCTTTAAACACTATGCCTGCTTCTGAACCCTCTGTCTCAGACATACCATCTACTTCTCAGCAATCAGTGAATGAAATGACATATGCACATATTCCTCTCTTGGCTGATATACCAGAAGTTGCTGAAGCCTCATCTTCAGCTCCTCCAGAAGTTCACATTGAGCCATCAACTTTCGCTCCGACTCAGCGATGGACTATAAATCACCCTATTGAACAAATTCTTGGTGATCCAAATGCTGGTGTTCAGACTCGACAGAGTGTAGGTAATATTTGTTTATTTGTTAACTTTATTTCTCTGATTGAACCAAAGAAAATAGATGATGCCCTCCAAGATCCAAACTGGGTCAGTGCTATGCAAGAAGAGCTGACTGAATTTGAAAGAAACAAAGTTTGGAATCTTGTTCCTCGTCCATCTGACAAGTCGGTGATAGGCACAAAATGGGTCTATCGAAACAAGTTGGATGAACATGGAACTGTAACCCGCAACAAGGCTCGACTTGTTGCTTAGGGATACAGACAAGAGGAAGGTATAGATTACGACGAAACTTTTGTTTCAGTGGCTAGACTAGAAGCCATTCGTCTTTTCTTAGCTTACGCTGTACACAAAGACTTCAAAGTTTATCAGATGGATGTTAAGTCAACATTCCTAAATGGAAAGCTGAATTAAGAAGTTTACGTAGAACAACCTCCAGGATTCTCAGATCCTAAACATCCAGGTTATGTTTATAAACTGGATAAGGCACTCTATGGCTTAAAGCAAGCTCCCCGTGCATGGTATGACACTCTATCCTCTTATCTCCTTATCGAAAAATTTGAGCGTGGTAAAATCAACAAGACTCTATTTTTCCGGAAAGTAAAAGGTCCTATCATTCTTGTTCAAATATATGTCGATGATATTATATTTGGTTCTACTAACCCTGACCTTTGTACTCGTTTCTCTGAAATGATGAAAGCAGAGTATAAAATGAGTATAATGGGTGAGCTAACATATTTCCTTGGTCTTCAGATAAAACAAAATGAAAAAGGAACTTTCATTAATCAGGGAAAGTATGTAAAAGATATGCTGAAGAAATTTGATTTAACTCAGAGTTCAGCTATGAAAACCCCTATGGCACCGCCGCTGACACTAAAGAAGGATACCTCTGGAATACCTGTTAATGTCACGACGTACCGTGGGATGATCGGCTCTCTTCTGTACCTTACAGCTAGCCGACCTGATATTATGTACGCAACCTGTTTGTGTGCACGATATCAAGCTGAACCTAAGGAATCTCATATGATCGTTGTAAAGCGAATATTTCGTTACCTTAAGGGTACTCCTAACCTAAGTCTTTGGTATCCCAAAGACTCAGGGTTTGATCTAATCGCCTATTCAGATAGTGATTTTGCAGGTTGCAAATTGGATAGGAAAAGCACTACGGGAGGCTGTCAGCTCCTGGGTGGAAAGCTGATGAGTTGGACAAGTAAGAAGCAAAACTCAGTGTCCACCTCAACCGCTGAAGCTGAGTACGTAGCCGCTGGAAGCTGTTGTTCACAGGTCTTGTGGATGAGAAATCAACTACTGGACTATGACCTTCAACTCTCAAAGATTCCAATCTATTGCGACAACACTAGTGCCATCGCTATAGACAATATTCCAGTGCTACACTCAAAGACTAAACACTTCAAAATCAGGTATCATTTTATCAGAGCTCATGTGATGAATGGTGATATAGAACTTCATTTTATCCCAACTGATTTTAAGTTAGCTGATATGTTCACCAAGCCTCTTGATTAGACAAGATTTAACTTTCTCATCAGCGATCTTGGAATGCTGAACTTTGAAGAATAAAATCTTCAGCGGTTCGCATTTGATCAGTGATAGGATAAAACCAACTTGTACAAACCATTCTATCATCTACTCTCTGAACAAAATTGATTCGTTGATATCAAGGTACGTTCTCTCTTGCTCGCTGACGTTCGCCTAGAGCTGAAAGATTTCAAAATAAATTGCATCGCTGAATATCTCTTCCTTTCAGTGATACTTTGAAATTTCTAAAACCAACACTGATATTTCTATTCAGTGCTTCGTATTTTCAAAATGTCCTTGAGTTTTCAAAGACCTCAGACACATCCTAAAACATGAAAGGACGTTTGTGACGTAATCAAACGGATAAACCCTGGCACGTTCTTTTTCTGACACACGTTTGCACGTTTCGTTTTCTCATCAAATCAAATGCAAACACGTGTCCGTGTCATCATGAAAAACTTTTCCCGCTCATAGTTTTTCTCTCTCTACTCTCACTATATAAACCCATTCGAGTTTATATTTTTACCTTTACGCGAACAACTTCCTCTTCACGCAAGAACATTGTTGCATTTTGAACTCCTCATTTTCTAGAAATTGTTTGTCTTCTTCAATCAAGGTTAATATTGTTATTATTATTTACCTGTATTTAACTTGTTTTTGATCTTATTCTTGTTTTTAACAGATCAAACAAAAGAAACCTTTTTAAAATGAAATCATTTTCTTCTCATGATTTTATGAACACAATCTTCATGGTTGTTCTTCAAGTTTAAAACAAAAATCTTAAACTTGTTCTTCACATGTTTTTCCAGAATCTCTTTTTCAAACAGAAACTGGAAAACACATACTCTTCGTGTTTTGTATTTCTTTTTCAAAACAAGAAAAACCCTAATCTTCATTAAAGCATCTTTTGTCTGAATGAAATGGACAAAATTCAAAAACATCTGTTTGGAAAATCTTTCCACATTAAGACAGTTTTGTTCATCTTCTTCGTGGTTTTATGTGTTACACAGAAATGGCATCTACTACTGACGCACCTTCTGCTAAGTCCCCCACTACTGCTGAGAAAGTGGTTCTCACCAAGGCTCCTCAGGTCAAGTTTAAACTTGAAAATGTCACCTTCCAACACAACAACCACTATGCGCTTTTCGATTTTCCTCAGCGAAAGCAAGTCACACATCTGGATGATGCTGTGAATTTTCTCAAAACCTGCTGCTTATCTACAGCCCTAACTACTGTACCCCCTGCCCATAAATTCCTTTTAGCTCAGTTCTGGTATACTGCCAGACAAGCTCAGGTTCCTTCACCCAAAGACCCAACGAAACTCGTTGATGTCATCCTCTGTGACACCAAATTTGGCACCTGTAACGACCCAGACCATTTTGGAAAGGTTTTATGTTATACGTTAAGCTTTGTTAATAAGTGGAAGTTGAGGGACTAGTTGGTATTTTTGGATGGAGTACTTAAGGGCACAAAACCCTAGGTAACATTCCATTTTTCCCTGATTTGTGTATGTGGCGGCTGTTCTTCTTGAGAGAAAATAGAAGAGAGCTTTTGAAGGTTTTGGGTATTTGAAGAGAAGGATCATCAAGACTTGGAATCAGAAGAAGGAATAAGATTGAATTTCGTTCTCTGCAAGAATCGTAGCAGGTAACCTCTCATCCTTATATTTAATCCTCAATTCTTGCTGATGATTTTGTCGTTTTGGGGGTTTTTGTTGAAAAGTTGAGTTTGAGCTAAATGGGAGAAATTAGGCATCATATAGTGTTTTCGCAGCTAGGATTTCAATTTTTGTTGAGCATAGTGATCCTAATATTGTTGCTTATCTGTAATTGGTAAGATTCGAGCGTATCTGTGATTTCTCGGACCGAATAGGAGTCAGGTCGACGTCCGGAAAGTCCTCTGGACGTCCGGACACTTCGAACAGTTTGAAGGTTTCCGGATGCGGAAACTGTCTGGATGAGCGGAGTATCCGGTAAGGGTTGTCCGGTAAGTTTAAGTGTCCGAGATGTATGAGGTCCGGTAAGTAGGAAGTACCCGGACAGTAGGTCCACCCGGAATGCAGAGTTATCCAGAAAGTAGTGTTGTCCGGAAAACAGAGGTGTTCGGACAGTTGTGATGTCCGGTAAGTAGTGTCGTCCGGAAAGTAAGGGTGTCCGGTAAGTTTGGTTAGTCAGCTTATGTGTTTGTCCTTTAACTCAGGTAGATCGTTTGGAAGTACAGAGCAGAGTAGGAAGGAAGCAAGCATACCAGGTGAGTTTTTCTAACTAAAATACGTGACTTTTAACGTGTTTTCTAAAGTAAGTACATGATGAGAAATGCCATGTTTTATTCCTATGCTTTTAACTGTATGAAAGTTTATTTAAAGTTTTATATGAGATGTATGCATACATTGTGGTAGACGTAAATTGGCTAAGTCGGGGGGAGGTTCCGCCAGTACTCACGTCGGGGGGAGGTTCCGTTTATGCCATGGAAGGGAGTATCCAGTAAGGCAGCGTGAGACTGACTCGTTGTCACTTTCGAGTGACTTCAGGGTGCCATTTACGGGAGCGGATTTATCCATGAAAGTTTTATGTAAAGTTATATGATAGTTTCGTAAAAGTTATGTGAAAGTTTTATGCAAAGATATTTGAAAGTGATGAACTGCTTTTAATTGATTTTGAGAACTGTCAGGAGGGAACTCACTAGACCTCATGGTCTAACCCTCGCATTTTTCCAAACTAAACCTTTTCAGGTAAGCAGATAATAGGAGGCTCCAATAAGCGAGCAAGAGCAGGATAGAGTACAGCTGCAGTTAGAGACAGTGCCACACATACTTTTAGTGGTAGTTATTCTCAGTTGTGTATAGGTTGTTTCCGCCAACCTAAGTTATTTAGACAAATGTAATGAAATTTTATGGACCCAGTTTTGTAATTATTTAAATATAAATGCTAAGTATGCTTTATTTAGATTGGGTTGTTACAGCACCACCAAAATCAACCCTGCTATTATCAGGCGTGCACTCAACCTACCCGCAGCTACCAAAGAAAAACGCTTTATCTCTCTACCAAACCACAAAAACCTAGTTGATAGGGAAGCAATCACTGCATTTCTTGATGCAATGGGGTACACATGGGACACAGGGAGAGATAAACTCCCTGAGAAGAAGCTGACCCTGATTAAGAAATCAAAGATGCCCAGCGAGATGAACTTCATCTTCACTCACCTGATAAGCTGCATGACAGCGAAAACTGGCTCCTCTGATCAAGCCTCTCAACCTCAGCAAGCCATGGGCTATGCACTGCTGAAAGGTCTCTACGTCGACTGGGCGTCAATCATCTACGACGATTTGGCGTTCAAGGTGGATATGGCTGACAGACCAACATGCGTTCCATACCTCCGTTTCATCAGCACCGTCTTTCTAAGAGGACCCGGGGACAAATACCCAAAAGAGGGTGATCTGAGACTCTCTCAGGTTGGCCCTAAGGTGCTCGACTTCAGCCCCATGCCAAACGAGGTACGTCTCTCTACTCTCTTATCTATTCTTAATCCTCCTTCTTCTACTTCTGCGGCTATCTCAGCGGAAATCCCCACCGCTGATACCCACGCTGCACCCTCCACGCCTTCTCGTAAAAGGAAACACTCTACTTCCCAACTTGACTCCGAAAGGATCAAGAAAACCAAGGAGCAACCCTCCAAGCCATCAATTACTGAAGACTCCATGACTCATATTGTACAAGAGTCGCTGGATAGTTTCGTGGTACGCTCTGCCACAGCTGATACATCCACCCCTTCCATCCCAACTTCTGCGTCTCTAAACGCTGAGGTTATAGCTTTAGAACAGAACCCCTCTCTTTCAGACCATCTAAGGACTAAAGAAGTATTTCTCAGCGAATCCAACGTTGAACCCCGCACCAAATCCCTCTTCTCAACCTTTGTTCCTCCCACTCAATCTTTGGACACTCCACCAGTTTTCCCCTCGTTCTCTGGAACGCCCATCATCATACATGATTCAGCTGCTGATACTCTACACATGATGATGGATGCAAATTTAGGATCTGCAGGCACCTACATGCGTCAAGGCACTCTCTAAGGCGATATGGAACACTACTCAGATCTACGAGGTTTCAACAATTTCGCCAACCCGCCTGCAGGTATACACAAAACCATAAACATTCCTCTCTCTCTCAACCCCAAACTTCTGAGCTTTCCTCTGTTCACAAGTTATTTACTGTTACAGGTCCTAATTTGGGAGATATTCAAAACTCCCTGAAAGATCTGGTGACAAAGGTGGAATCTTACAACACCACTCTCTCCACCAACTCTTCAGCGGTTACAGACGCTGGAGAGAATCTCAAAACGCTGACAACCGAGGTCGCTAAGAAAGCCTCCAGTGTTGACATGGAGAAGGTTGAAGGTCATATTGGAAGCTTTGCTACTACAATCGCTGACCACTCCACCCTCGTCAACAATCTCAGCTTGGCGCACACCACCCTCTCTACAAACTTCACTACGCTGTCCAATGAAGTCACAACATTGACGACAGTAGTTGGAACTCTTCAGGGTGAGGTGACTTCTGTCAAGACTGAGGTTGGCACTGTCAAAGACCTACTCCAACAAGTACTCGATCGCCTGAACGCCCCAACTTGCGCTCCTTCTCACTTCACTCAGGCTGATCGAGAGGATCTTCAAAGCCTCAATCCTGCTATTTCTGGCCTAGAAGACATAATAGAAGTGATTGAAACCTGCGTGGAAATCACTGGCCTAGAAGACAGTGACTCTCATGCTGCTGTTGCTGACATTCCAATTACCTCCCCTCCTCATCATGAGGAAGAGGGGGAGAAGAACGATGAAGGTCTTCCCCATAATGCTGAGGGGGAGTCAAATGAAACTGCTGCTGCTACTTCTATTGGACAACCTCAAGGAGCTGAAAACCCTGAGGGAACCGAGAAACCTCCCTCTGTATCTTAGGGGGAGCAACTCGAAGAGCAACATGATGAAGTTGTTGCTGATGTTACTACTCCTTATGCTGACGAGGTCGAATCTGAAGAAGAAGCTGAAGACGACGAACCCATCGACATCGATGATGATGAACCATCATCATCCCCTAAAAATAATCATAACGATGACGATGATGATGACAACTTCTTCTTTGTTCAGCCCAAGAAGGTCCCTGTGAAAGGGATTTCAATAAATGAACCATCAGGGGAGACGACTAAGACAAAACCTGCAGCAACTGAAGTTGATAAAGGCAAAAACAAAGGCCTCGCTGCAGAAGGCAATCTGTCAATCCTTCAGACAAAGCCAGTTTGTCAGGTACAGTATCTCTTATTCCCTTACTCTGCATCCCTCCTCTATCCTTTCTCAATCTCAGTCCTCCTCTCCATAAAACCTGTATACACTTAAACCCCATTCTTTTCTCTATCTCTTTCTTCCAATGATCTTACTTAAACGATCGCTGTGTTTCAGCTAGTCCTCTCCCCTGCTTGAGGATCCAGCTGAAGTTCCCACGGCTGCAACTTCATCAACAATAATCCCAGCCACAAGAGCTGAAGAAATAATCCCAGTCTTGGATTTAACCACTGAGACTGATGAACTTGAAGAACAACTGCTCTCTCACCAAAACAGACCTTCCTTAGCTCCTCAAACGCTAAGTGAGGAGGATCAGAAAAAGGGAGATGAAATGATCAAACTGCTTGAAGATCAGCGAATCATCCTTCCTCATGACAAATTCCCTGCTCCCAAGTTCAGACTATCAAGGAAAGAATACACTGATCATCTCAAGGCTGAAAAACAACTCGCTGATCGAAGGAAAGATGAAGAACAAGATAAGGCGCTCGCATTCCAGCTTGTCCAACAATCAGTGATAGACACTGATCTCAAAAGAACTCCCATTGAAGTCCAACGTCAGTTATGGGAAGACGCCTAGAAGATCGTTGAAGAAAAGACCAAGGTATATGATTCTACTTTGGAATGGTGCAAAGAAAGACTGAACTATCGATCTCGGCCATCCAGAATCAACAAGGTACTTATCAAGGGAAAATAGACCATATGCGTTCCTGTCGTTGAAGTTGACATATTCAGAGAAGATGGTACCAAACGACACATCTATGCTGCTACAATCAAGAAGTACGGTCTCTCTGAATGGTTGGAGATGCGAATAGCCAATCAGCGATCTCGCTCACAATATAAGAGCCATGTCGAGAAGATTATAAATTCTCAGATCGACTTGGTTTCTTCTGCTGTGGATATTCGTCCTCCTATTCCAACTCAACAAAGAAGGGCCTCTGCAAAGAAAAAGATAAAATCTTCAGACTCAGGTCCTCCTATCCGGAACGAAACAGGTATTGGTTTCTCACGTGCTGAAGTACTTGGTCCTGAACCTGACCTCTCAGCGCTTGACACCTCCCTGCCTCATGGTGAACGCTTCATTCCTGGAAAAGTCATAAGCGAACCATATGGTATCTTCTTTCACGACTATGATGGAGGACAACGCTTTCAACGCATCTCTGAGATTCCCATCACTCCCATCGAACAACTCAAGGATCTCATCTACTGGTGTTAAATTCAGACACGATCTTCAGGCACGCTATCTCATGCCCCTAATCTTTGCTGAAGCAAAGAACAAACGGGATCTTGGAGTAACTGTCCCTGACTGATAATACCTACATCAAAGACCCTTGATGAACTTCTCGTTAAGGAAGAACCTTATAGCTGATAGGATTGCCTTGTATTTCTTCTATCTTTATCAGCTTATATCTTTTGTACTTGTAAATTCATTTGCTGTACTTATAATTTTTCCACTTCCCTTTGTAACCTTATACGAAGTTTAAAGAAAAATTTCAGCGAATGTACTTTACTCCATCAGTACTGAAAAGATCCCAGAAAACAGTAAAAGGGACAAATATTTTATAAGTTCTTTTTATCCTTATGTTTTCATACTTAGCAATTTTCCTTCATTGCTATGTCAATATGCAATTTTCATATTTTACTCCACTAGACTGTGTTGATCCAAACCGTCAGTGATTTGATAATGACCCTTTAAGAAACACTTAGTGAAAATTGTAAGTAGACAATATGTATTAGAGTTTCACTATCGTTGATAAGTACTATGTCTCTACAGTACCGCTGATAGGAAACTCATGTTCTTTAATGATAACATTCAGCGAACACTGTTCATCAATATAGCTCTGAGCCTGTTCAGTCTTATTGATGATCGCTGATAGTTTAGTTGTTTACTTATGATCCCTGAAGACAAGTTTCACGTCAACAAAGGTTCTACGCTGAAGTCAAAGATCAAGCCCAAGAACCAGCGACAGAGTCTACTAATGAACTGATGCGGATATCAGCGAAGCCAAGATTTGTGTTAGGGTCGATTTATGTTGATGTAAAGTTCAGGGTTTAAATTGTAATTGTTTAATTTGAGCCTTATTAGTGAATGGGCCGTGGGCTTGTTAACCACGGGCCCGCCATATATAAAGCAATCTAGCCTTAGAAAAATAGGCTAGTTGTCTCATTTGCTTTCTTTCACTCTTATTGTAATTCTCTCATATTGAAAGCTAATACAGAGATGACAAGTTGATATCGTATGCTTTACTGTTTAATCGTTTGATTTAATTATTGTTGCACGGATCTGAGACTAACAATTGGTATCAGAGCAGACGGACGAACGATTCAAAGTGATTCTTGATATCTGGTAAGAATTTTTTCTCTAAAATTCGACTTGTTCTTGAGTGAAATTTCGAATTTTTGATTCTGCTAAAATTGAGTGTTCTTATTTATTGGATATTGTTAGTATTACTCATATTAGTAATTCTGCAATTTTTCTCGTGTCAATTCGATCGTTTGAGTGATTTTTTTAAGAAAAATCAAGCTTTGGTTTTTGGTTGTGTTCATATCAAAAATCATAATTCTTTTCGTCAAAATCGTGGTATTTTGCTTCAAAATTGATTTGGGTAGTGTTTTTTTGTGTTTGGAAGTGTTTCTAATCTTTCAGGATCGTTTTTGAGAAACCCTAATCGATTCCCAATCGATTTCATCACTTCAGCCGTCCTTTCCGGATACATCAGCCGTGGTTTCCGGACAGTTCTAAACTTTTCGGATAATCGCGTAATCTTTCCGGACACGATCCAACTTTCCGGGTAAGTCTTTAATTTCAATCTTTCTGGGTAGATTTGTTCCGAAAACCCAAAGTTTCCGGTAAAATATTGTTTCCGGACAACTCAAAGTTTCCGGTAACCTATTTTATCCGGACAACCAAAAGTTTCCGGTCAAATTGATTGTTTCCGGACACCATCATCCGGGAAGCATATCATCCGGTAAGTACTGCCACCCGGTAAGTTCTGCTTATATTTAATTCATCCGGTAAACTTACTTCACCCGATAACCTTATTTTTCGGGATTCCTTATCCGGAAACCACCCGGATTCCATAATCCGGGAGCTTTAAGTATCCTTGATACTGTTCCACTTTGAATCGAACCAACGTCTGACGATCACATTAGTGCAACCATCAAAGATGTCTCGAGATGCTTATGCCATAAGCAACCACACCACGCCTCCAGCTCTTGGAGAATCTTGTCAGGTATGTCTACCAACCCATAATGCGTTAGTTGATAAAATTCAATTGCTTGGTCAAAAGGTAGTGTCCCATATGTTTTCTTCGAATGAACAACTTCTTGAAATTAACTCGTTAAAAGCAAAGTTAGATGTTCAAACTAAGATAACAGAAAAGCTTAAATCTGACAACACCTACCTAAAGGAAAAGTGTGCTAATCTTTCGATAGCACCAAAAGATCTTCGAGCTAAGATATCTGATCTGACCTTAAAGCTTGATCAGTGTTTAAATGAGAAAGCAGAAGTTGTTTATCAATGTTCCGCTCTCCAAATTCAACACAAGGAATGTGTAGCTAAAATTCTTGATCTTGAAACCAAACTTCATAGGAGAGGTCAATCTGATCAGACCATTCATATGAATAAACCCAAAGAGTTCACCTATTTTAACAAAGAGTGGGGAATCGGATATGATAACCCACACTATTTGAAAAAGTGAAGATACCAAACTCCTACTTTGTATGATTTTGCATGTTTTGGGTTAGACAAAGAGTATCCGGAATATGCCATTCAATGGACTGGTCCTCTTGAACCTGAAATGGAAGAGGAAACCGAGGAATATAAACGCGCACACAAACGAGGAATACAACTTCCGTTTTGTTATGAACCTTTGAATTATTCCTATTAAAAGAACTAAAAGTATCTCTCAAATGACTACTTCGACCCCTACAAGGTTGCTACGCCCAAGGATTCCTCCAAAAAGGATGAGAACCAAGCACCCACAACCAAGACTGAGACGGACGAGTTTAAACTCTATGTTCCCCCTCTCATCTTGGAAGCAAAGATTGTCGAGTTGGAGGAGTCGCTTGAGAAAGAAAGGTCTGTTTTTCAAAACGAGAAGAAAGCGCTAATTCAGGAACTTGAGAAACTCAAATCTAAGAAAACCGAAGGTGTGACAAATGAAGAAAAGGAAACTCTTCAGTGTGAAATCAATAAGCTCTCATCTAAATTATCTGAAATGACAAGAGAAACGATAAAAGAGCACATGAGTAATGGTCAACTCCAAGTGCAGGTTAACCTACTTCAAAATATAACGAAGATTTCACCTGAACTTTCCTCGAACTCATCTGACACATCCTCGTGTAAAGCCTTCATCGGAAATATCTCTTCGAAAGAAAGTAAAGTTTCTCAAGATGAGTGTGTTAACAGGAATTTAAAATCTGATTTTTCAAATGCTTCCGCACCGAATTCCCCAAAGCACACAACCGAAAGCACAGCGTACTCCTCGCCTTCCTTGACCAATCCAAGTCCTGAAATTCCGGAAGTCGATTTTTCAGAATATATGAACTCTGAAGGCAATTCTGATGGAGAGTTTGAGTCGTTCCCTTTCGACAAACCTTTTCCGAGCCATACTGATTTTTCTATCCCCCGTAGTCAATCGACCGGTCAACTTTGAAAAGGGTGCTTGTTCAAACACAAAGACCCCAGCTGTGATTAAGATTTCCAAATCTAAACCTGTTTCTCAAAACCAATCACAACCGAGGCAGAAGACCGAGCGATTGCCTATAAAATATCCTGTTTCTTCAAAAGTCACTGACCACGCTGTTAATGTGGGTTCAGATAAAACCGGTCAGCCTAAACAAGATAAACCAAAAAGGCTAGCTAGGGAATCTATTGAGAAAGAGGTATCAAAGTCATTTAACACTGTTTTCTATCCTAGGATGCATAAGCATGATTGCGCATGGAATCATAGGAATAATTTTGTTAAACGAGATGTTAATTTTCCAATTAAACTCTACTCCATTCAGCAATTGATTCAATTATCGCATGATTGCTTATGCTGTTCTAGTTATGGTTGGAATGACTTTGATGATATCAATAACAATGATTGGTTTGGGTCATATCACATGTATAATCATACACCCAAACGCAAACCCCGTAATAACAAGAGAAAATATCATAAACAACGGGGTTCTCAAACAGAGGTTAAACCACAGCGGGAGACCAAACCCATTCCAAAACGGGCTCCTCCCACTGAGGTTAAACCGACACCCAAGAGGCAACCTGCTACAAAACCTGTTCCTCCAAAAGGTGTACAGTCTACACCTAAGAGGCAACATGTTCCAAAACCAGTTACTCCAAACGGTGTACAATCTGCACCTAAGGGGAAGTCTGAGTCAAAGCAAGTTCCTCCTCGAGGTGCCAAACCTAACCCTCCCGGACCCAGGCAAATCTGGGTACGAAAGGTCCACTAATCTTGTTTTGCAGGACGGTCATGTGTGATACTTTGACTCTGGATGCTCCAAGCACATGACCGGAAGGAGGGAGCTACTCACAAACTACCTGGAACTATTTGGCGAAGAGTGTTCATGTGTTCAGGGGGAGCATGAACCGGTATCAGGTAAGTTTTCTCAACTGTTGAGGGGGAGCGTCACACACAGCTTTTCTTAAAAATGTTAACAAGTTTTTTGTGTGTGTGGATACTTCTGTATGTTTTTCATCGTATGTTCATCATTTAAGGGGGAGAGACACAGTGTTTTTTTCTTTAAAATGCTCAAAAGTTTTTTTTGTGTCGGCCTCCCCATTGCACTATTCGAGGGGGAGCAAAGTCATCTCCATGCTCAGTTTGAGGGGGAGCGAGAAAAGGTTCGTTTTAAATCCAAATAGTCCTATTTGTGCAAAATCTACAAGGACAGAGCTACCTTTTTGTGACAATCCCAGAGTATCCGGACAGGTATCCGGAAACCCTATCTTTCCGGATAGGTTTCCGGACCGGGTCCTTATCCGGATTGGATGGGAACCCGGATACCACACTCGGACTCTTGGCTCCCATTTAATGGATCCGGAAACCGTTTTCATTCACTTATCCGGAATCTTTCGCGAAAACAAAAATCACACTCTCAATTCGAGGGGGAGCAAGTCAATCCCCATGCATGTTTTGAGGGGGAGCAAGATAATCTCCGAGCGAGAGACGAGATTTAGGGAATCCCATGGTCCAGCCAGCGCCGGAGGAACCTTCCCCGGGACATAGAACATGTGAGAAGGAGAGAATTACGGTCCAAAGCGAACCAAGAAAGATCAAGCCGTAAAGATAACGAGGCTTATGAGCGAATCCAGCCAAGTGATATCCGGGTAGCCACATCTACTATCCCGTCTCATTTGTTGGGACAGGATATTGAAGAAGCCTCCGTGGACCCAGCGGAGCAATTGCACAACCTCCTTATCCACTCATCCGTCTCTCAAAAGACGGATGTTTCAGTTTCTCACGGGGATCAAGCACAACTTCCACCGGTCTCTCATTTGGAGAGTGCTGGTGTTGAAATTAGCGACCAGCAATCCCTGTTCGCGACTTCATTTCGTGCACCATCGAGTCTAGACCCATTTGTAATTGAAGATTTTTCGGCTAGGACACTTGATGAGGAACAACACCAAGTCGAGACTCTTCATGACTCGAACGGAACCACCGTAGTGTCTCCGCCTTTCGGTGGAACGCGAGGATCGGGGGGAAATCCTACCACAGCCATCGACATGCCAACTGTGAACGTAGGTGGCTCTGCCTCTAAGGTAGATGCCTCAACGGGTGATCTAAGTGACCTCGACGTTACTCACCCTGACTTTGTGTCGCAAGGGTCCCTGGACAGCACCCTTAAGGCTGTCCAAGAGGCAATGGAGCAGCATGTCGCCACCGAGCTCGCCAAAATAATCAAAGGCAAGGCAAAGATCGTGGAAACTGAAACCACACCTACACCTCCACCGATATTCGTTCAGCCAATCTATTCGGTGGATACTCTGAAGACGATGCTTTTGGCTCAGTTACTCCAGCAATCTGAATCCGACGCCTCAACTGAAGCAGACCTGATATCTGTTCTGAAATCCCAGGTCGCTGCTCCTTCATCATCCATTACCACTCGTTTAGACGCCATTGACTCGACTCTCAAGGACTACAACCAAGCGCTCACAACGCTATCCGAGAGGGTCCGCTCACTCGAAGATACCTGTAAGAGTCAAGCTGGCGGTCTGAAACGCAAGCACGATGACCAGGATGATCCTGATCACCGTGAGGGGGAGAAACGACTACGACCTACCGAGATCGCCCCTATCCTCACAGAATCTACAACTGTGGTTCATCTGGAACCAGCAACTGTGGCAACAACAACCGACGCCGAACCTGAAGCCGAGTTGCCATTAGCCGAGATGGTAATAGATATGGACATCTAAGATGATGAAGACCCGACGGTTGAAAAGCCCGAGGGTTCAAAACAGGAACTGTTCGACTTTGATTCATCAGACAGACCATTACTGGATATGATCGATCCAGACTGCGAAGCCAACCCGGAGACCGAATATGCATGGTACGAAAAAGTCGCCAGTGCCGTAAATCTCCAGGTAAATTTGGTTTTCCCTACTGATGAAGACGACAACATCGAATATGATCAGTTCCTGCTACAGAATTTATATGGTTCTTCTCCCGTTCACTATGCTCAACCCACCGGAACTTCAACAAGACCTGAAACTACTACTGCCGACATTTCGACATCCCCTCTTCAACAACAGAAAGCTCCTGATCTACCTCCCCTTCCTCAGCAACAAATCCGTTGGGAGAAGATCCCTGTATTTATTCCTCACCTGGAGGAATCCATGAAGAAGTTGTTTGTTCACAAGCTACGCCAGATCGAGCCGACCTTTTGCCTTGGTATTTACAACTACCGCCCCGAATACCAACGCCGATACATCAGCGCAATGAAGCGGTGTCTTCCAGTCAGCCAAGTCAAAACCAAGAATCAGATCACAGAAGTGCTCAACATCGAGTCATGCCGCATCATGAAGATCGTCTATCCAGTCTTCACCGTTCGCCGTGAAGATGGTAATGAATGGAGATTTTCTGAAGCCGACTTCCAGCACCTCCGACCGTTTGACTTCCTGGCTCTTCTGAAAGACCTTCGCACTAGAACCATCCGACCGCTTAGCGTTACAAAGGCGCTCGAAGCTGTTCGTCGATTCCTGTTCCGCACAATTATGATGTCTTATCTAACGGACTTCCAAATGGCTATCGAGAACATGGCGAAGAAAGTAAATCTGATAAAGCCGAATCTGCAAGCTCCTGAGTTGAATATGTATCCCGAGAACGCTATGCTTCTAGAACCAGAATTTGGGATCGTCTTCATCAATGAACAGAAAGAAAAAAGATTTATGCGGTTCAGTCAGGTAGAAAGATTCTGCGACGGCACACTCTACAAAGTTCGAGATGCTCTTCGAAAGATCATTCAGCACGAGTCTGAAAATCCAAGGGTTTCGTATGTTCCTAATCCAAATAAAATAACTGCTTGGAATGCCCTGGAAATGGTTGAAGAAGGCATCGACTATCGCCGTGCTATCAGATGGTTCGAGATTCACTTCACGCTTCAAAAAAGACATGTCGAGAACTGGCGCCAAATCGAACTTCAAATCAAAGGGGGAGATTGTTAGGGTCAATTTATGTTGATTTAAAGTTCAGGGTTTAAATTGTAATTGTTTAATTTAAGCCTTATTAGTGAACGGGCCGTGGGCTTGTTAACCACGGGCCCGCCATATATAAAGCAATCTAGCCTTAGAAAAATAGGCTAGTTGTCTCATTTGCTTTCTTTCACTCTTATTGTAATTCTCTCATATTGAAAGCTAATACAGAGATGACCAGTTGAAATCGTATGCTTTACTGTTTAATCGTTTGATTTCATTATTGTTGCACGGATCTGAGACTAACAATTTGTCTACTCAACGTGAAGTTACAAGTAGAAGACTTTAGCAATCGCTGAGCTTTATCATTCGCTGATAAAGTACTGTTCAACGAACGCTGATCATAAGGTTTACTCTACAAGTTACTTTTGTCTTTCCCCTTGCACGTCTCCGTACGATAATGTCAGAAAGGACATCCCTTATGTCTAGGGTCGTACAACCAACTCTGATTCTACACTGTACACCATGCGGCTACTAAGGTTGTCTACAAAGGTCAAACCATGCAACCAATCAGCTGCTGCCACGTGTAAAGCAATACTGAAATGCATTAAATGCATGCAGTATATAAGAAGAACCCTACTTCAGAAATGAAGTGTTCGGCCATCTTCTTCTTTCTCTCTTAGTGTTAGAATATTTATCTTTAATATTCTTATCTCCTTTCTGTCTTAATTCTAGTGCAAAAACAAGTTGTAAATTGTTTGATCATATCAATAAACAATTTAGAAAGTAAAAATCTGTGTGTTTGTATTCAACCCCCCTTCTACAAACTTGTATAACCATCTCGGGACCAACAGACTGTTTGCTGGGTGAGATTGGTAGGTGGCAATGGTTTATGGGTAGAGTAAGGTAGGGTAGAGTTGGTATTTGGGGGGGTGGGGTTGTGGGGGCGGTTGGTCGGGGGTGGGGGGCGGTTGGTGGTGGGGGAGGGTGTTTGGGGGTAGTGGGTGATGGTGGGGTAGTGGTTAATGGATTACGGATGGTGGTCCTTTAGGTTCGTTGTGGGTGGGGTGAGAGTGTAGCTTGGGGTAGGGGTGGGGTGGAGTAAGGTAGGGTGAAAATCTTTGATGATTGGGCATGGAAGTTTGGATGATTGGATCATGTGAAACCACTATTTAACATAGCATACGAAGATTACTTGGGTTCCGGTGAGAAGTTGAGGTTAACGTGAGAAGAGTGAGGTGGTTATCAATTATTAGATGAGAAATGGATGCATGTTAGGATGAGATGCGCCAGATCAATCCTCATTTAAGCCGCAATTCATGGAAGGACATTTGATTGAAAATGATCAACGGTTTAAATTCACTTTTCAGGTTGTGTTCAACTTCTCACACAATCTTTCACCTATATATATATATCGTATAACAACCCAAAAACCATACACAACATGCACAAAAACATCACAAAATGGGTCCCAACACATCTCATTATAATCAGAGTTTACAGAAGAAATAGCAGCGAAAACACACATCCACAGTCGAGATGTCTAAAGCTAAGCAAAACTACTATAGTGCTCTAGACCAGCTACCTTCGTCTCTAAGCCTTATGAACTTGTCCTTCCCTTTTGAAGTAGCATCACAAAACCTCTTTCCTAAAAATTGTTTTGGTTTTGAAAAACGAGGGTTAGACCATAAGGTCTAGTGAATTCCCTCTCGAAACAGTTAAAAAGAATCTCATCTTTATATCACGTAACTGTCATATCAATGAATAAAACAACAGTTTGTAAACAATTGCCACATAAGGGTATTTGCACATTGGTCTCCACGTCCATCACCTCCACGTGATGTCCACATTTGGGTCCCCAGTAAATCCCCATGGCCCCAGTAGATGCCATATTTGTGTGCACGAGAAACAGATTCAAGGCACACGGTTCACCAAACTCCCAAGGATCCTCAAGGATCCAAGGTACAACCATCCCCCACTGTGTAACCCGACTCCACATACAAACATATAAACATGAAAGCAATACAAATCATGAATATGCGGTAAAACGATCTCATAGTTATAAAATAAAATTTCTCATGCCAGTGTACAAAATGTCGATATCATAGTTATGGAAAACATGCTCAAGTTAATTTTTCATATAAAAGGGGTACAAGGGAACTCACATGATCACAGTATAGGCAGATGCTCACACTTTACGTCCTACCAAAACGACACCTAAAAGATCAGACAGTTTCCCCACAATCAAAACAACTATCCGGGAAAATTTACGTGGAACTCCATCCGAGAACTACCGGAAATCTATCCGGGAACTACCGGGACTCCATCCGGGAACTACCGAGACTCCATCCGGGAACTACCAGAAATTCATTCGAGAACTACCGGAAATCCAATCGGAATACCATTCGGAAACTACCGGGACTCCATCCGGAAACTCTCGGAAATCCATCCGGGAACTTATCCGAACACGGCGACGTCCGGGTACTTCGTACTGTGAAAACCCCAAAACTCCTAAAAATCGATTTAAGCACTGATTAAGCCATTGACCAGATTAGAAAACCCTAAGGATTCATATTTCAACTTTAAATGGTCACTTATTCCCACAAAACCGTCTCAAATCGATCCAAAACATCCCAAAACCCAAATATCTTAGTTGGAGAAGAACACAGTGAACTCAAAAAGGGTTTCTCCTCAACAAGTTTATTTTACCAAGATTGCAGGATTGAAAGAGATTGCAAGGTTTTAGGCTTACCTTCAGATGATGATGATTCACAAACGATTTCTTTGAACCAAACCCTTGCTAGAATTTCTTCTCAGCCGCCACCTCTATCTTCCTGATGGAATTTCTCATACAAAATGGAAGAATTAGGGGTTTTGGTCCCACTTATACCTTGTTTAAATTTCTACTTGAGACCCTCAAGTTTATTTTCCTTACTTTTAACCACAACACACCAAAGGCTTAACATTTTAGGACACAGGTGTTACAACACCCCCCCCCCCTTAAAAGAATTTCGTCCCCGGAATTCCTTGGTCAATCAGACACGGGTGCCTGTCCCTCGTCTCGGGAGCTGCTTCCCAAGTCGCTTCTTGTCCACTTGTACAACTTATAATGACAAACCATACCGACTTTCAACCAATGCTCTCAAACTTAGAGGCGCGAAACACATTACAAATCCCACAAGGTTACCCGGTCCCTTTGTCAATCCTTCAATCCATTAAACAAAATATAACCGACTTACTATAACATGGCCCATCCGTCTTTTCTTTCGGCATATCTCAAAACCAAACCAAACCGAACCGAACCAAACCAAACCGTACCGAACCGAACCAAACCAAACCGAACCAAACTGAAACAAACCAAGCCAAACCAAGCCAACACAAACCAAGCCAACACAAACCAAGCCAAGCCAAGCCAAGCCAAACAAAACCAAACCAACACAAACCAAACCAAGCCAATATCTTTGGCATCAAACCGACCCCCCAACCTTAGGTTTCACGATTTGCACTCCCAAATTTAACAGCTTTGGTTTCAATTGATCTTCCAAGCATTTCTGTCCAAGACCACAACTTTCTGAGGCTAGGAATACTCACATAATGTACTTGTAGCCCTTCTGACCATTTATGCCACATATAAATGTAACATCATAGGCAACCGTACCATATATTGTCCGCTTTGTCTACACACCTGGACTCACGGTTTTAAAACGCGTCTCATCACGAATTTCACAAACATTTTCACTTCCTTACAGAAGGACTTTCACCGAGTTCATGTTACAACGGCATGAATCCTTTACTAAAGTAAGCAGTCACCCAATTCGCCAAATCTTGGCACCAGGTCAACCTTGAATTTTGACTTCCCACTACGACACGCGTCTAACAGAAAAGTATTTTCTCTCCCCAAGACACGTTGACTACATCCCAACATTGTTAACCAAACACGCCAACATTCTACACTTGTATATAACTAACAGTAGGAGATCGCCATAATCCACCATCCGGGGTAAGGAATAAATCACCTTGAAGATTTACAACCACACTTTCACTGCATCCATCAAGTGTCCAACCAAATAAGGAATGAATCTCAGTTTCACTCGCCCAACCGGCAGGAGTGACCGTGCTCACATAACACTATTCCAAATACATTGTCGAATGACCTGCTCACTTTGGAACGTCCACATTTTTAACACTTATTCAGATCCGACGGTCTTACACTTTGAGTGTGTAACACCCTTAAAATTGGAAAGAGCAACTAAATAAAATTTTCAACAAAATAACCACTTAAGGATAAAATTCCTTCTACAAAGCATTCTTGGAATTACCTCAATATAAACATTATATTTTCAACAATCAAAATCTAAGTCATTCGCCAAGACTACAAAAGGTCGGGTGTTACTCAACCCCAAAATCAAGTTGCTATTCCCCAAGTGCGGAAGACTTCACCAAGCTACTTACTTCTTGAGCGCACAACTAGCTCTCCACTCTTCACAGTGTCACTAGAACTACATCCCAACCGGAACCTGTTGCACATGCCGAAAAGTAAAAAGGTTAGGCTAACGCCCAGTGAGTTCAAGATATTTATCAAGATAATATAATTCATAAGACGAAAAAGGTGTAATTTAAATCATGAGTTCAAAATGATTTACTTTAAAAGCAACCCACCCATTTTCCTACGCACACAGATCCCGTGATGAAAGCTTTAATATAAAACGATTCTCATAATGGACACATCCCAAAACCAACTTGAAAAGTGAAGTAGAATTTGATTTCTAAAATGATTGAAATCACGAATAAATCGCTATTATTTTAAAACATCCTAAGCACGGATGAGGCATAACCCACAGCAACACCTTTCGGTGACGGGGGAGACCCGTTTACATTGTACGTGACGGAACACAAAAGTGGGTCACATACCTATGTAATAAACAAACACGTGGACTATACTCATAAGACATATCGAGCTCAACCACTCCAGATCTATTGCCCGTGGAGACTCAAATTCAACCCCTCCAGGTCTATACTTTGAGATGTCCAAGTCCACACAAAACATACAAGCACATTGGGATTACACCTTACGGCTCATGGGACGATGCCCGGACATATAGACCCACATCTTACTTACTATGAAACTCGATGCCTATCCTGTGCCAAACACATTGGAATTACGCCTTACTGCTCATGGGACGATGCCCGACCATATAGGCCCACATCTTACTTACCATGAAACCCGATGCCTATTCCGTGCTACAATGGGAGAAACTAGCGTCTCATCATTGAACGTAAAAATTCAAGTGCCTATGGATCCATAGCAAATAAGGTCTAAAACTGGACTTTAAGCTATCAAAACTGGACGAATGTCCCCAAGACTTAACAAAATCCATTACCGAGCCATAGCTCGACTAACTCAAAAGATCAACCGTGAAAAGTCATAAAATGAAATTAAAAGTAGAAACACACACTTTTGTCGATAAATATTTCGAATCCATGAAAACCTGAAACAAGACATTGGGTTAGGTTAACCCTATTTTCCAAGGAACTCACACTGTTACATTTCCAAATCGTCCCATAACGTACTATATGCATGTCTCCAAAATATACATTAAAAATGCATTTTTGTATCAAGTAGACTCCATTTATAAAATAAATCGTCAAAACATTTTCATTTATGATTTATCTATCAAATTTCCCAAAAATCCCAATTTTGGGTGTTTTACAATATTTACAAAGTTAAATACTTCAAAAAGTCAAAACCCACCAAATAACTCAACAATTGATAATTTTCATGTAATACACATAAGTACTTGGAAAAATAACATTTTTGGCATGTACAACATTTTCACAAATCAACTTGAACTCACTTTGGTAGATTTAGGCTAAATCTAGATTTTCCCTAATTTGACCTACTTTGAAGAAACTTGAATCTTCAAGCCAAATCCTGCAAAACCTAGATCCATAAGTTTCCAACCATCAAAAACCGCATTCAACCATATAAAATCGTTCCCCAAACATTTTCATCAAATAATCTCAACTTACACCCAAAACCCTAATTTTCCAATAAAGAAGGGAAGAGAAGATTTACCTCAATCACCATACGAATCCACCAACCAAACACTTCTTGGGTTACCAAAATGAGTCTTGAACTCCAAAAGATGAAAGGGCTTTGAAGAGGGTTGGATAAAACCCTAAAATCAAGAAATCTTCAAGATTAGATGAGATGAGATGAAAAGTTCCACTTCATAGATCCTCCATCTTCTCCTAGATGCAAAAAATCTCAAGGGTTTTCCAAGGATTGGGGCTTTAAGGGTACAAAAACCCTAAAATACCAAAAGGGTTCGGTTTAGAGAGAAAAGGAAAGGTTTGGTTGAAGTGTGAAATGGAAAAAGAGGCTGGAACCCCGTTTTTAAACTCCCCAGCATGCGTGGGTGACCTTGCCTAGCGATAGTGCCCATGGCATAGTTCCCGACACTATCGCGACATATGTACCGCAACTTCCCCACTTCCCGCGACCTTGTCACGCGAGAGTGCCCTTGTGCACAATCGCGTGCATAGTCGCCGACAATGTACCGAGAGGTGGTGGTCACCAGCGACTGTGCCCTCGGCGATAGTGACCATGTCACAGTCGCCGGGCATAGTCGCGCCATGCACTCCTCAACCCGAAAACCTCATTTTCCAATCCCAAACTCCCTCGGTACTTCTTTCGATCGCAACTAGCCTCGTCATTCTCGGTCGTAAACTTGTGGGGCACGTGTCGTTTGTCGAGCTACTTCTCTTATCTAAAGTTTACGGGTGTTACAATCCTCCCAACCTTGAAAGATATTTCGTCCTCGAAATCTAATTCTCGTACTTCCAACTTTTACTGAGCTTAAACCTATTCATGTCCCCTCAGCTTCCAACTGAGATTTAACTTTTTTCCTTCTTGACTAAACTGTCACGAAAATCTTCGCATTGATGCTCACACTCAATGTCCCTTTAGGCACGTTAAACTTACATCCGAGTAACACGTAACTTTCTAGGCTAGCTTATAATTCATTAGACTTTGATTGCCTCCCAACCTTAGGTATTCCATACTTCTCCCATGAAAACTCCCGACTCCCAGTCAATCAGATCTACACGCCTTTAAATTCCTTCTCCAACCAATCTAAGGTTCATCACCACCGAAACCAGCAAAATCTCCAAATCCAACTGTTCCCGTTGCTGAATTGACACTTAATTCTAACAAGCACTAACATGCCATAAAACATGCGGTCGTCCCCGACTCAATGATTAAACCCCTTCCAGAATACATCCAATTACCAATCATCCAATCGACAGATTCGTTTACCATTCAAAGAAAGTCATCCGACCATAACTACTTTTCACCATCTGAATCTCTTAAACCCCTAAAAGCGATACGATTATCCCTTAAGATTGGACTACAACGCTCTGAATACACCAACGATTCACGACCTCAAGATCCGAAAGTTGACACCTAGACATACTACCAAGATCAAGCCACTGCAGAACTCCACACGCGAGATTCATTCATCGAGCATCCCCACAAAACCCAAGTTATCCACATGGTGTCTAAAGGGTCCTATACGTCCTTTATGCAGAAGCCGACAAACCCAAAACAAGGTTGCCGAAGATAACGATTACCATAAGCATTAACATAAGATACCACGAGTCTCACCCTTCAGTTACAAAAGTACGTCAAATCTGCAAATGATACTACTCGGTCTACGGTTCCATCACGCGTCGGAATACTCAACCTTCCACTCTCAAAGTTTTATACACACTTACTCCTTACCGGGGTTACCTAACCTTTCCAAGGTTCTAATGAGTTCAAGGTATTTCAAGTGAAATACTTAACAAATATGCCAATCGAAAACTTTTATAGAAATTTTTTCAACATGAAGGTTTTCATATCAGTTTAATTGTACGCATAAAATCTACTACTACCAACTGGGTAATTGTTCAAAAATGGACACACTCGTCCCACATATGAAAATCATCTTGAAAACCATTTCATCACAATTCAAGCTACTAACAAAACGCAAAAGCATGCTCAGTAACTTTTTGAAATGAACCGCTACGGTCCTAGCATGGATTGATTTATGCCACATACGTAAAGTAATTTCTTGCATTAAGATAATGTGTAACAACATGTTGGTACAATGTTTTCGAAAAAGAACTTAAACGACGCCAAACTCCAAAAATTCTTTATTTTAACTATAACTGACGCGAAGTAAGATTTACCAACAAAATTCGCAATTTGTGAGTTTATTTCCCAAAAATGGTGAAACGATCCATAAATACACTTTGGTTAAAATATAAAATGATTTGCGGCGATTCCAAGTTTAAAGACAAAAATCAATACGTTTTCATCATTCGAAGATATCGACTAAAATATCGTGAAGAAATTTCAATTTGGAATGTGCATGCAAACTTGTAACACTTTCTTAGTGATTTTTCGGAAATAAAATTACATGCAACAGGTAGTCCATACTAAAATTCTTTCAAAGGAGAAGATTTCATTAAATCAAATTTAGAAGTTTACTCATTTGGTAATATCATGACATAGGCGTAAAACCTTTTTGTCAAGACTCATACAGGTTAATGTATTTTCTCAAAACATAGGAAAATAGTATGTGTTTGCAATTGGTTGACACCTAAAGGATTTAATTCGACTGCAAATTTCAAATCGTACGAATAATGCGCATTAATGTTCCAAAAACATAAATAACTCCACACAACTTTAGGTTAATGCAAATCACTTTCCAAAATGCCCATGAAGGTGCATTTATACCAAAAGATTTATACTCGTAAGATGAATCGTTAAAATATATCAATACCTAAGATTTACTCATCAAAATATTCAAAATATATTCCTCAAACCAAAAGGTTTACAATTTTCAAATGTTCACAAGGCCGGGAATGACCAAAATCCAATGACTCACACGATAGTATTTTCAGAGTAAACTATAACACACACTATGTGTAACGCCCTAAAGATCAGGGCTAATTTGAACCTTAAAATACAACAAGTTATAATAGAATAACGTCCAAAACTTTTATATAAGAAGTGAATTAACCATGAGGAGGTATATTTACAAATATTGAATCCTTCAAATAACCTATTAATCTAATCATGTCACTATAATTAGATTAACTAAGTTATCTAAGTAATCCATCAAAATCTCCTTCCGTTAATTGACTTCTCCGCTATCTCAAAACACTCGTCCCACATCCCTTTACTTTCCCGAGCTAGTGCCTGGTGAGAAAATAGAATTTGAAACGATTAGGCCAACGCCTAGTGAGAACATTTGGTTTCAAAATAGTATTTATAAAAATTACTGTAAACAAGGCATAACAAACCTGATTTGCCCTTTTTCTTACCACACGCATAACCATTCTTTGATAACGGGTTAAACCCGGTTCCATGACTATGACCTGACGTTAAGTCAGTCATTTCTCATGGTCCAGAGCCCACACTACGAATCTTCACGGATTCTAGATTAATGATCTTACCCAATAAATCGCAATAACACATGCCCATTTATTGGAAAGGAAGTAGAGATTACAATCACTCATGTCAATCCCTTTTTCTTCCTTAGAAATCGGGAATTACGATTAATTCTACGTCTATTCCACGATTTCCCACACACACTGGAATAATGATTAGTCCTACACGCCTATTCCATGTGATTACCAAACACTAGTACCTATGGATCCATTACACTTACTACACATTTGCATAGTATCAAACTAAAACAATCTTTAGGCCTAACACACTACCATTCATCTGTAAGTATGTTCAAGCTACTAGGATTGTATTTCAACTCCTAATTCATACCTTTTCAGAAGTTAGTAAAAACTTACAGTTCCTGTATACATAAAAAGTGACCGGACAACACAACTTTCCGGATACCCCTAACTATCCGGATAATGAATCTTTCCGGACATCACTACTTACCGGATACCTAAGCTTTCCGGATATATAACTTTCCGAATACAAATCTTACCGGATACATATATAATCCGGATACTGTCCGGTAACTACACAATTAACAACTTACCGGGTAACTTTGCCTTGTCCGGAAACCTTCATTCAGTGGTTTCCGGATACTATCTTTTATCTGGATACTTTGTCCTGCAGCTTAGAAATTCAATCCAAATCCATGTATGTTCCATTCAGCTTGTTTTAAACACAACCATACAGTCCCAAAATAGTTTATACAAGTGTTTTAACATTTAATTTGACAGAAAACAAGGATTTAAGCAAAAAGTGAATGAACTCACGTTATTGAGATAAAACTCACTTCACTGCACAATTCAAGGATCCAATCTGATGATATTGACTCTGGAAACCAATTCAACAACAGATTCGTTCACAACCATACATCTATAACAAGTTTTGTTTGAACTCAAGGTAAATTTCTTACCAATTTGAAGACCTAAACTTGATTTCCTTCTCTTCTTTCTCTTTTCTTTCTCTTTTCTTTCTCTATATCTTTCTCTCTCTGCCTTTGCCGACTCCAACAAATCTGAATTGAGATAATATCTCAATTCAGTTAACCCATCCCTAAAGTATCCTCATCTTTCCCAAAATAACCCAATACCCCTTCAAGTTTCTAACTTTCCAATTTAACATCAAACTTTGATTATTTAACTTTTAACCCCATTGATTAACATTATTGCACAATAGTACAAAACTAAAAACCCAATTACAAAACAAGTTCATTCATATTAAACATAATATAACGAAAATTCGAGATGTTACAATAATCCCCAACTTGAAAATGATTTCGTCCCCGAAATCAAAGTTAGGTAAACAAATGAGGATATCTAATCTTCATATCCTCTTCTGACTCTAAAGTCACATTAGCACCTCGATGATGTTTCCATTATACCTTTAACATAACCAATTCCTTATTATTACGCAACTTTCTAACCGATCTTTCCAATATTGCATCTGGTTCTTCCACACAGCGGCTCTTTTCGTCTACTCTTACGTCAGTAAGTGGGATCACATCGGTCTCTTCGGCTAAACATTTCCGAAGGTAACAAACATGGAAGGTATTGTGGATGCCTTCTAGTTCATGTGGAAGATCCAACTGATAAGCTTGTAATCCCACTCGCTTAGTTACAGTGAAGGTCCTAGAAAACGAGGACTCAACTTCCCACGTTTACCAAATCTTATCACACCTTTCCATGGGGATACTTTAAGCATCACACGCTCCCCAACTTGGAATTCTTTTGGTCTTCTTTTCGGATCAGCATAACTCTTTTGTCGATCCTGAGCTGCTTTCATATGCTGCCGAATTTCTTTTACCTTGTCAGCTGTCTGTTGCACCAATTCCGGACCAGCAAACTGCTTCTCTCCGGCTTCTAACCAGCACACCGGGGTTCTACACTTCCGACCATACAAAGCTTCGAAAGGTGCTCTTCCAATACTGGAATGATAACTATTGTTATACGCAAATTCCACTAAAGGTAAATGCGCATCCCAGTTACCTCAAAAATCCAATACACATGACCTGAGCATATCTTTCAAAGTTTGAATAGTTCTTTCACTTTGCCCATCGGTTTGGGGATGATAAGCAGTGCTTAAATTAACTTTCGTACCCAATTCTTCTTGTAATGACTGCCAAAACCTCGAGGTAAACCGACTATCACGATCTGACACTATAGACACCGGTATACCATGTCTTGACACCCCTTCATCAATATACAGCTTCGCCAATTTATCTATTGGTGACGCTTCTTTCATAGCCAGAAAATGAGCACTCTTAGTCAGTCGATCCACAATTACCCATATAGTGTCGTTACCTTTTTGCGTCTTTGGTAACTTCGTCACAAAATCCATGGTAATCTACTCCCACTTCCATTCTGGAATCTCCAAAGATTGGAAACTTCTGTAAGGCCTTTGATGTTCCGCTTTTACTAACGAACATGTTCTACACTTCTCTACTATTCGGGCCACATCTACTTTCATAGTTGGCCACCAATAATGCAATTTCAAATCCCTATACATCTTAGTACTCCCAGGATGTATAGAATACTTAGATTTATGAGCATCTTAGAGAATTAACTCTCGATTTCCTCCAGCCTTAGGCACCCAAACACGACCTTGGAACAGTTTCATTCCACGGCTATCTTCAGTCAGTTAAAGATGCTGCTTACTCATGACTTCATATTTTAGATTCTCTTCCAATAGAGCCTCAGCTTGTGCCTCTTTTATTCTTTCAATCAAACTGGATGTCACATCAATTCTAGCGTTGGTCGTTTTCAAACACCCACTATATTCTTTTCTACTTAAAGCATCAGCTACGACATTTGCCTTACCGGGATGGTAATGCAATTCGCAATCGTAATCTTTAAGTAACTCTAACCAACGTCGTTGTCTCATGTTTAACTCTTTTTGATCAAAGACATGTTTCAAGCTCTTGTGATCAGTATAAAGAGTACACTTCGTTCCATATAAATAATGTCGCCACAGCTTCAAAGCAAATACGACCGCTGCTAATTCCAAATCATGGGTAGTATAATTCTTCTCATGCTCTTTAAGTTGTCTTGATGCATAAGCAATCACTTTGCCACGTTGCATCAATACACATCCTAGACCCATCTTTGACGCGTCGCTATATACAACCAAATCTTCTGTTCCTTCAGGTAAGGCAAGAATAGGTGCTTCACATAACTTTTGACGCAAAGTTTTGAAAGCTGATTCTTGTTTTTCAGTCCAAACAAACTTCACGTTCTTTCGAGTTAGCAAAGTCAATGCAGAAGAAATCTTTGAGAAGTCTTTAATAAACCTTCGGTAGTAACCGGCTAGGCCTAAGAAACTTCTTATTTCAGGCGCACTTTTTGGTGTCTCCCAATTTGTCATAGCTTCTATCTTTGCTGGGTCTACTTTAACTCCCTCCGAAGTGATCACATGACCTAGAAATTGTACCTCTTTTAACCAAAATTCACATTTTGAGAACTTCGTGTACAATTTCTCTCTTCTCAACACTTCTAAGACTTCACGTAGATGATGTTTGTGATCTGCTTCCGTCTTCGAATTTACAAGTATGTCATCAATGAATACAATGACCGACTTATCTAAAAATGGTCGACATACTCTGTTTATCAGATCAATGAACACTGCTGGAGCATTAGTCAACCCAAATGGCATTACAAGGAATTCATAATGCCCGTACCTTGTCCTAAACGCTGTCTTCGGAATGTCTTCATCTCTTACTCGAACTTAATGGTACCCTGACCTTAAATCAATCTTGGAAAAGCATCCCGCACCTTGGAGTTGATCGAACAGGTCATCAATCCTAGGAAGCGGATACTTGTTCTTAATTGTCACCTTATTCAGCTCGCGGTAATCGATACACATTCTCATAGTTCCATCTTTCTTCTTAACAAACAAAACCGGAGCTCCCCAAGGTGAAGAACTCGGTCTAACAAAACCTTTATCCAACAACTCCTGAAGGTGAGTCATCGTCTCTTTCATTTCGGCCGGCGCTAAGCGATACAGTGCACGCGCTATTGGTGCTGATCCAGGGATAAGATCAATACGAAACTCTACATGTCGTTCACCGGTAGGCCTGGAAGATCATCGGGAAATACGTCCGAGAATTCACGTACCACCTTTATATCTTCCACTTGTTTCTTTTCCGACTTTATATCTAAAACATACGCCAGATAGGATGAACATCCTTTCATTAAACATTTATGCGCTTTTGCAACAGAAATTAACGGAACTTCCCCTTTTTGCTTTTCCCCAAAGATGAGTACATCATCCTTATAAGCCATCGGAATCCGAATTAATTTTTTTGCATAAAGTATCTCTGCCTCGTTGACTGTCAGCCAGTCCATGCCAACAATCACATCAAATCCCCCACTGAAAATTTCGTTTCCCCTACTGAAATAAAACAACCATCTAGTCTTTCACGAACCAAGACTTGACCCCCGTTAGCTACCTCAACTACTAAGGCATCTTCCAAGGTAGTGACAGGCATAGCTAACTTGGGGTAGAACGACTGGGACACAAACGACAAATTTGCACCACAGTCAAATAAAATGCGCGCAAGAATAGAATTAACGAGGAATGTACCCGAAACAACGTCTTTCGATTCTTTGGCCTCATCAGCTGTCATTTGGAATGCCCGACCCGTTGGCTTTGGAACATTTGGTTTCTTGTTTTGATCTTCGCTTTTTTTCAACTTTGGGCACTCCCGACGGAAGTGACCCGGTTGTTTACATTCATAGCACGTTGATCCTTGTACAGGACAATTGTTTGCCATATGCCCACTTTTACCACATTTGAAACATTCCAACGCTGTCACCCGACACTGCCCAGAGTGCTTACTCCTACACTTCGGACACCAATTCGGGTCACGACGAGATTCATAATGAGCACTTTTACCAGTTGTCTTCGATTTCTGAGAAGACTCTGACCGGCCTTCCCACTTTCGTTTTTCTCCAACTTGAATCTTTTCTTCTTTATCTTTGACATAGACTTCTTCCATCACTTTAGCTTCCTCAATTTTTTCCCTCAGTGTTGAAGCTTTAGCATTTCGTACACGGGACATCATGTCCGCTAGCAAACCTTTCAAGTAAGCTTTAATCTTTTCTTTCTCAGTGGAAGCCACATGCCCCACCAAGTTCAGCTTCTCCATAAAAGTTTCAGTATACTTCCTAATTGACATATTACCTTTCTTAAGAGTCCGAAACTCTTCTTCAATTCTATCCATCTCGTTTTCATTACAGTATTCTTCCAATATCTTTTTCTTGAATGACTCCCAAGTCATAGCGGTCAAGACTGGAGCCGAAATTGTAGACGTCACTACATTCCACCAAGTCAGCGCATTACCTCTTAGCATTTGAGATGCAAATCAAACATTTGACTTTTCATCGCATTCACAAGCTCGGAAAGCTTGTTCCATTTCCCTGATCCAGTTCATGCAGGCTACTGGATTATCTGCTCCAATAAACTCTGGCGGTTTACTGCTTAGAAATGTTTTGTATGAGCAGATTCTTTCAACTCTCCTTTCTGTCTCCAACCTAGGGTTACTAACTGGATTTATTACCCTAGTATCAGTTCCCGTTCGACGTAGCTCCATACTTCGATCGTTCAGTACTTTCATAAACATTTCGGCTTGTTTTTCCATCACTGTATTCATCATTCTTATCATGTTTTCCATCATACGAGATTCCATTATCGATTCAGGCGTTTCTGGGCTGGCGGTACTGGTACCCGTTCTATGTACCTGACTATCCGCTCCTCCCGTAAAATGTAACCTCGTCGGTCTCTTATGAGTTCCGCCCGTTCCAGGTTGCTTTTCTCCTGACCAATCAATTCCGGTCCTATCCATCGAAGAAATAGGAGACATGGGTGGCGTATTTACCATTGTTCTGATATAACACAAAGAGATAACCATAAGAAATGGTTACACCCATCTAAACATACGAAACGTACTTTACCGATCATTAGTCACTGTAACAATTTAGAAACAAGTATGCTTGTGTAACAATATATTCATAATAACAGTAGCTAATTGGAATTGTGAACATATCCTACAGGAGAATCCTCGTTACCATCGTTACAGTACTAATTTCATGTATTTCCGTCGACTCTAAGACTATCCTGTCTTAGTAATTCTACCCATATCTCACGAATCATAACTTAATCCATCTCAGCTTAAGTCTAAGTATCTCATCAGCATACTTAGTTCACTTAAACTATTGCTCTGATACCATATTGTAACACCCTAAAGATCAGGGCTAATTTGAACCTCAAAATACAACAAGTTATAATAGAATAACATCCAAAACTTTTATATAAGAAGTGAATTAACCATGAGGAGGTATATTTACAAGTACCGAATCCTTCAAATAACCTATTAATCTAATCATGTCACTATAATTAGATTAACTAAGTTATCTAAGTAATCCATCAAAATCTCCTTTCGTTAATTGACTTCTCCGCTATCTCAAAACACTCGTCCCACATCCCTTTACTTTCCCGAGCTAGTACCTGGTAAGAAAATAGAATTTGAAACGATTAGGCCAACGCCTAGTGAGAACATTCGGTTTCAAAATAATATTTATAAAAATTACTGTAAACAAGGCATAACAAACCTGGTTTACCCTTTTTCTTACCACACGCATAACCATCCTTTGATAACGGGTTAAACCCGGTTCCATGACTACGACTTGACGTTAAGTCAGTCATTTCTCATGGTCCAGAGCCCACACTACGAATCTTCACGGATTCTAGATTAATGCTCTTACCCAATAAATCGCAATAAAACATGCCCATTTATTGGAAAGAAAGTAGAGATTACAATCAACTCATGTCAATCCCTTTTTCTTCCTTAGAAATCGGGAATTACGATTAAATCTACGTCTATTCCATGATTTCCTACACACACTGGAATAACGATTAGTCCCACATGCCTATTCCATGTGATTACCAAACACTAGTGCCTATGGATCCATTACACTTACTACACATCTGCATAGTATCAAACTAAAACAATCTTTAGGCCTAACACACTACCATTCATCTGTAAGTATGTTCAAGCTACTAGGATTGTGTTTCAACTCCTAATTCATACCTTTTCAGAAGTTCGTAAAAACTTACAGTTCCTGTATACATCAAAAGTGACCGGACAACACAACTTTCCGGATACCCCTAACTATCCGGATAATGAATCTTTCCGGACATCACTACTTACCGAATACCTAAGCTTTCCGGATATATAACTTTCCGAATACAAATCTTACCGGATACATATATAATCCGGATACTGTCCGGTAACTACACAATTAACAACTTACCGGGTAACTTTGCCTTGTCCGGAAACCTTCATTCAGTGGTTTCCGGATACTTTCTTTTATCCGGAAACTTCATCCTGCAGCTTAGAAATTCAACCCAAATCCATGTATGTTCCATTCAGCTTGTTTTAAACACAACCATACAGTCCCAAAACAGTTTATACAAGTGTCTTAACATTTAATTTGACAGAAAACAAGGATTTAAGCAAAAAGTGAATGAACTCACCTTATTGAGATAAAATTCACTTCACTACACAATTCAAGGATCCAATCTGATGATATTGATTCTGGAAACCAATTCAACAACAGATTCGTTCACAACCATACATCTATAACAAGTTTTGTTTGAACTCAAGGTAAATTTCTTACCAATTTGAAGACCTAAACTTGATTTCCTTCTCTTCTTTCTCTTTTCTTTCTCTCTATCTTTCTCTCTCTGCCTTTGCCGACTCCAACAAATCTGAATATAGATAATATCTCAATTCAGTTAACCCATCCCTAAAGTATCCTCATCTTTCCCAAAATAACCCAATACCCCTTCAAGTTTCTAACTTTCCAATTTAATATCAAACTTTGATTATTTAACTTTTAACCCCATTGATTAACATTATTGCACAATAGTACAAAACTAAAAACCCAATTACAAAACAACTTCATTCATATTAAACATAATATAACGAAAATTCGAGATGTTACACTATGCATATTCCCAACAAAGACAAAAATGCATTTTTACCAAATAACCGCCATTTATGCAATAATTCATCAAAATATCAAGAATTAGTGGCTACCAAGTCATGCATACCACTAGATCAATATAATACATTTGCGTGAAATGATAATAAAAGAATCAATTAATCAAAGCGCATAAAGCAAATCGTTAAGAATAGTTAGCAGGATGTTATTTCAAGCATTACTGACACCACGTATAAATCAATCCGTATACTGAACAAGTTGCAACGAAATATGCAAACACAAATCTTCTAAAGAGAAATTATGCGACACTAAAGTTCCAAAAACCAATCCTTTTGGTCGTCTTACGGCATAAAATAGCATTTCTCAACAAAACCCGCATGAGACAAAACGCCCAATTGTAACACCCTAAAATCAGGGCTAATTTAAACCTCAAATTAAAACAAGGTTTAAACATAATTTTTCTAAGCTTTTATACATAAGTGGAGAATTAACCATAATGGTCATATTTACAAACATAGAACTCTTCAAATTACCTATTAATCTAATCATGTCACTATAATCAGATTAACTAGGTTATCTAAGCAATCTATCAAAACCTCCGTATTCATTTACTTCTCCGCTAATCCAAAAGCTCTCGTCCCACATCCCTTTATTTTCCCGAGCTAGTACCAGGTAAAAAAACATCATTTGAAACGATTAGGCTAACGCCTAGTAAGAACATTCGGTTTCAAAACAATATTTATACAAATCAATGTAAACAAGGCATAACAAACCTGGTTTACCCTTTTTCTTATCACATGCGTAACCATCCTTTAATAACGGGGATTAAACCCGATTCCATGAATACGACCTGACAATAAGTCAGCCATTTCTCATGTACCAGAGCCGCGCTACGAATCTTTACAGATTCTAGATTAATGATCTTATCCAATAAATCGCAATATACATATGCCCATTTATTGGAAAGGAAATAGAGATTACAATATACACATGCCAATCCCTTCTTTTCCTTAGAAATCGGGAATTCCGAATAAATCTACGTCTATTCCACGATTTCCCAAACACTAGGCCAATGGATCCATACCACCTATTTGTACTCGTACAGGCATTTATTTAATATAGATTCCTCATAACAACCTGTATGAGCAAATCATATTTATACCACATAGATTCCTCATAGCAACGGGATGAGCGAATATATTTACATCACCTAGATTCCTCATAGCAACGGTATGAGCGAATATATTTATATCACATAGATTACTCATACCAACGGTATGAGCGAATCTCCTTTATAAATCCTTCATGTCATTTATGAACTTAAGCAAAACCAACAATTTAGAATATTAGATTTTACTTTCTAAAATCCTTCTTTCGAAATCCATCCAAATAGTTCATTATAAAAATGCAACTTACCGTAGTTTAAAAACATTATAAAAAGGTAAGGTAAGAATGAACTCACCTGATAGCAGTAGTATAACTCTTTCTTTTCTTTCTCTAAAATGTATGAATTTTTGTCACCAACTTCACAGAGATCTGAAATACTCATATACATAATGTACTATATTAATCTACTGTACATGACCCTTAAAGACTAAGAATCCATAAAACAACCAAAATTAACAACACTTATCGCAACCAACTAGCTGCGATAAACCTTGTCGCAACCCACTGTTGCGATAACTCCCACTTGTCGCAACCAACTGTTGCGATATAACACCTTATCGCAACCTACTATTGCGATACAACCACTTATCGCAACCATCTGTTGCGATATTACCTTCTTGTCGCAACCCAAAGCTTGCGACACTCATAACTTTCGCAACTATCATAACTGTCGCAACTATCATAACTATCGCAACTAACTGAGTTCATAACTATCTCAATCAACTGAAAAACATAATAACCCAGAAATTTATGTTTTAAGCTATGCATGTTTCTATAAACTTCCAGATATGTTTATTACTACAAAAAGAACATAAACATACATCCAGATTTTTCATAATACTCACAAACATCATAACTCAATTTCTAAACCCATAGAAACTTTTAGCTAAAAAGATGATAGATTATAGTGAGAATCTTACCTTTGATTTCTAAAACTGCAACCCTTAATTAGCAGTAATTTGTTTCCTTTCTTCTTCTTCTTCTTTTTCTCGTTTCACTCTATCTCCCTCTCTCTTCTCTCTTTGCCGCACCAACACACACACACACACACCACAAGATACAAAAATGAAATGAAGATAAAATATCTCTTATCCAAATCATATGTATGAAGCGGTGGTGGATTTAGAGTTTCACCAATTGACCAAACAAACCTCTTACTTCCATCATTTAACAACTTTAACCCTCCCATTTATAAATTAAAAATAAAGTTTACCCCTTAACTTATAATTCCAACAATCGATTAACATAACTTATTCGGGGCTAAACTCCAAAATTAATCTATCACATAATAATTTATACCTTATCAAATAATTATACTCAAATTATTTAATAAACCTAAACGTAATCTTTTATGGAAAAATCGAGATGTTACACCAATATAATCCAAAATCAAAACACATAATAACTAAAGTATGCACATTACAAAATTGCACTCACGCAACACAAAACGTCGTAAAACAAAATTCTGTAAACGTCTATGGGCTCAATGGCCTCAACTCAACCAAATGGTGCCAAACCTTTCGCTTCCAAAAATCGAATTGCATAAAGCAAAATCATGACTAAAATGTCAACTTTTCAAAAATTCCCTTTTTGTTGTAATACAATATAAACATTACTTTTCGACAAAACTTGCATTAAATAAATTTTCCAATAAAGCTCAACATACCCATAATGGAAGATAACTCTCCGTCCAAACCTTAACATATGTGGAGGAGATCCAATGTTAAAGTCATAAGTCGTAGTTACTTGTCCAACATCTTAAGCAATATCAAATATGGATATCACTGTATCCGAAAGTAACGTTGGACAATGACAAAATAAAGCAAGTCCCAACAAAGTTTGCAACTCCCCGTCATAAAATAATTTCATGCATGTTCAAAACCATGATTTAAAATCTTGTGTGTGCTAAACGTTTTTTTGGAGATTTTGTAACACAATCCACATGAGGATTTGACACACAAGAAATAACTGATGCAATTCATTTTAAAAATAAACTTTGTGCATGATTTTAGTCGGCACCCAACGTCTCAAACCACACTCTTCCAGATTCCTCCGGTCACACTATCGTCATCCGGATGCTCAAACATCTTAAGGCAAAATTGGAAGTTACATCGATTAACCTTACGATTTCTCCTCCAATTAAGGTCGACTCAATAAGCCTATGGTTCTAATCCAACCAACAATTTCGACCCAACACGGTCCGCTTAACGCAATTATCATGCTTATTGTCACTCTAAGTGACTAATGCTAAAATCGTCAATCTCTTCCAACGACTACTTTCTTACAAACTACGTCACAACCCCAACGATAGTCACATCAAGTAGTCCAAGTATGTGCATGTAACTAGTAGGTTCACATAACACTGGCCATGTGCAATTATAAACGTACCGTACATGATTATCCTTGCTACCCTCTACGTGATTCTCGTTTCTAGCGACTCCATCGACCTCAAAATGTCCTATCTTAAAGTGCCTAATGGTGAAATTTCACTTTCATTCGCTTAAAAGGACGCTAGTTTGAGTCTAGATATCCAAAATTAACACCTAATTCTCTCAAACTTAAGCTCTGATACCAACTTGTAACACCCTTAAAATTGGAAAGAGCAACAAAATAAAATTTTCAATAAAATAACCACTTAAGGATAAAACTCCTTCTACAAACCATATTTGGAATTACCTCAATATAAACATTATATTTTCAACAATAAAAATCTAAGTCATTCACCAAGACTACAAAAGGTCGGGTGTTACTCAAACCCAAAATCAAGTTGATATTCCCCAAGTGCGGAAGATTTCACCAAGCTACTTACTTCTTGAGCACACAACTAGCTTTTCACTCTTCCCAGTGTCACTAGAACTACATCCCAACCGGAACCTGTTGCACATGCCGACAAATAAAAAGGTTAGGCTAACGCCTAGTGAGTTCAAGATTTTTATCATGATAATATAATTCGTAAGACGAAAGAGGTGTAATTTAAATAATGAGTTCAAAATGATTTACTTTAAATGCAACCCATCCTTTTTCCAACGCACACAGATCCCGTGATGAAAGCTTTAATATAAAACAATTCTCATAATGGACTCATCCCAAAACCAACTTGAAAAGTGAAGTAGAATTTGATTTCTAAAATGATTGAAATCACGAATAAATCGCTATTATGTAAAACATCCTAAACATGGATGAGGCATAACCCACAACTCATATGTCGTAGAAAACAATTCATATAAATATAATACGTCACCGAAAACATGGATAAAAATAAATACCCAAAACAACACCTTTCAGTGACGGGGGAGGCCCGTTTACATTGTACGTGACGGAACACAAAAGTGGGTCACATACCTATGTAATAAACAAACACATGGACTATACTTATAAGACATATCGAGCTCAACCACTCCAGATCTATTTCCCGTGGAGACTCAAATTCAACCCCTCCAAGTCTATACTTTGAGATGTCCAAGTCCACACAAAACATACAAGCACATTGGGATTACACCTTACTGCTCATGGGACGATGCCCGACCCACATCTTACTTACTATGAAACCCGATGCCTATCCCGTGCCAAGCACATTGGAATTACGCCTTACTGCTCATGGGACGATGCCCGACCATATAGGCCCACATCTTACTTACCATGAAACCCGATGCCTATTCCATGCTACAATGGGAGAAACTAGCGTCTCATCATTGAACGTAAAAACTCAAGTGCCTATGGATCCATAGCAAATAAGGTCTAAAACATTACATGACTCCAAACGAATGAACAAATGCATTCAAAACATGTAATTCTCCAATAAACATAAATTATGACCAAAACTCGACTTTAAGCTATCAAAACTGGACGAATGTCCCCGGAACTTAACAAGATCCATTACCGAGCCATAGCTCGACTAACTCAAAAGATCAATCGTGAAAAGTCATAAAATAAAATTAAACGTAGCAACACACACTTTTGTCGATAAATATTTCGAATCCATGAAAACCCGAAACAAGACATTGGGTTAGGATAACCCTCTTTTCCAAGGAACTCACACCGTTACATTTCCAAATCGTCCCATAACTTACTATATGCATGTCTCTAAAATATACAATAAAAATTCATTTTCGTATCAAGTAGACTCCATTTATAAAATAAATCATCAAAACATTTTCATTTACGATTTATCTATCAAATTTCCCAAAAATACCAATTTTGGGTGTTTTACAATATTTACAAAGTTAAATACTTCAAAAAGTCAAAACCCACCAAATAACTCAACAATTGATAAATTTCATGTAAAACACATAAGTACTTGGAAAAATAACATTTTGGCATGTACAACGTTTTCACAAATCAACTTGCTAGATTTAGGCTAAATCTAGACTTTTCCCCAATTTGAGCTACTTTGAAGAAACTTGAATCTTCAAGCCAAATCCTCCAAAACCTAGATCCATAAGCTTCCAACCATCAAAAACCACATTCAACCATACAAAATCGTTCCCCAAACATTTTCATCAAATAATCTCAACTTACACCCAAAACCCTAATTTTCCAATAAAGAAGGGAAGAGAAGATTTACCTCAATCGCCATATGAATCCACCAACCAAACACTTATAGGGTTACCAAAATGAGTCTTGAACTCCAAAAGATGAAAGGGCTTTGAAGAGGGTTGGATAAAACCCTAAAATCAAGAAATCTTCAAGATTAGATGAGATGAGATGAAAAGTTCCACTTCATAGATCCTCCATCTTCTCCTAGATGCAAAAAATCTCAAGGGTTTTCCAAGGATTGGGGCTTTAAGGGTGCAAAAACCCTAAAATACCAAAAGGGTTCGGTTTAGAGAGAAAAGGAAAGGTTTGATTAAAGTGTGAAATGGAAAAAGAGGCTGGAAACCCGTTTTTAAACTCTCCAGCACGCGTGGGCGACTTTGCCCAGCGATAGTGCCCATGGCATAGTCGTCGGCACTATCGCGGCATGTGTACCACAGCTTCCCAACTTCGTGCGACCTTGTCACGTGAGAGTGCCATTGGACACAATCGCGGGCATAGTCGCCGACATTATACCGAGAGGTGGTGGTCACCAGCGACTGTGCCCTCGGTGATAGTGACCATGTCACAGTCGCCAGGCATAGTCGCGCCATGCACTCCTCGACCCAAAAACCTTGTTTTCCGATCCCAAACTCCCTCGGTACTTCCTTCGATCGCAACTAGCTTCGTCCTTCCCGGTTCCTCGTAAACTTGTGGGTCACGTGTCATTTGTCGAGCTACTTCTCTTATCAAAGTTTATGGGTGTTACAGAGTGTCCCGTACAACGACTTATATGATGCCTTTTCGAAGGCATAGGTCATGTCCTCTCAAAGAAAGACTTATTGACTCATACGAGTCTCTTCACACTTTAACCAAGACATACAGCAAAATCCAAAATCCAAAATCCATTTAAAACATTGCTTCACCTATTAACATCCACTCCATTCCCGATCGCTCCAAACATGCCAACGAAACTTTGCGTTACTAAGCCCAACCAACGGTTTCATCACCATTCTAATTCATGATAATCAACCAAGTCTTCCTGAAATATCATTCAATGATCAACAACCCCACACGTTTCTCGTTTCTCAAACAGGGTCAACATAATCACCAGAATTTCTTCGTGCACCAAGAGCAATTCACATTCCTCAAGGATCCCGTATCGACTATGTCACTTCGTAAACTAACCAATCCAATATATTCATCGATATTTTATTGATCCCAACATGAACTCACTTAGTAACTCATGCCACGAAAAGCGCATGGTTCCTCTTTTGGGCAACCACCAACCACTGATTTATTTTGACAATAACCATATCATAACCCCAACTTACAAACCATGCATCCCAACTACATGCTTAATACTTCGTACTCTCATCCACAACCTCCGAAATGACTTCCATCTGTGTTTATCCTTCTTTACAACACATCACTATAACATTGTCTTGCGCAACTACCTTAGCAAAGGATATCACTAAATTATCTACACAATATTCACCCACAACTTCACACCGCAGACCAGGTGCTCCCGGCCATTTGCACACATCACAATGTCGCTTTCATTTCCATCTAAGTTCATAAATAACCAAGTCTGTCGCACGACTTGTCTGGCGCTGAATTTAGACAAACCACCATTCACGATTTCCCGTACTTCCTCAAAATATACGTTCCTAGACAATCCATTGCGAGATCCATGAAAATCATTCCACGACAAGGTACAATCTCTTACAGTTCGATATACTCGAGGCACCTACTTCGGTGGTGCTAACCGCTTCGTTCCTACACGGGTCATCAAAACTCTCACGAAATCACATAGGTACTGCACTACTCCACATTCCTTAGACCCACACGGGGTAGTACAGCATCATGCCGCGTATACATTTCCCCGACCACCCTTCATTTCCATGAACAGATTTAGCGAATTATCCGCACCGGAATTCCTCCTCGAATCTTAGTTTCTCAATGATGGACACTTTTAACAGTTATCAGCCTTAACATCCCTAGCTAAAACAGCGAGGCTTCCACCATTTCATCGACACACAAACCTTTTCCAACGGAACATATCGCTTCTAACGCATTGCACTAACCTCGTGCCCTACAGTCCTTACAATTCAAGTAATAAGACTTGCGTGGTGCGTAGCCTATTACAATACCTCACACTACACGACTCATACCCGATATCCTTTCCTCAGGGCACAATATCTACTTATTAAAATGCTACTGTTTAAAGCATCTCAACAACTTCCGACTTCATCATGGGTATACCCGCTTCATGGGAAACCACATCACCCGTTAACGATCAGTATCAAACTCATTGCCTGGGACCCCCCGCTAGTCCGTTTTGTTTTAACTGAAACACTAAGGCCATGATGAAATCAACCGAACAATTTCCAATTCGGCCTTGCGTCGCTCTTAAATGCACCAACAACTACGACCTACGGAGTTCATAGCCTTCATGCATGACAACACACTGATTTAAATCATTTTCCACACTTGGAAGTTCGATAAATACGATAATGAGAAACAACTTAGCATATACATGGCACATCACTACTCAAGCCAAATCGTAAACACAACGACCCTAAGGTCGCTCGCATGCCACCCCACGATAAATCACGACTTTAGTCAACCGAACCAGCATCTGCCCAAATAAAACTTATTAAGTAAAACATTTCCAATACGATTAAAGTTTCGGAACGAAATCACTTATATGGAGCGAGTCAGTCGACTCCCACACTCCTTATGTTAAAGGTACTACTACTCGTATCAGTTATAAAAGCTTTTGCCCTAAAATGTTTTTTATGACTTTCACAAGAGTGTTTATCCCCACACGAAAAAGTAAAATAATTCACAGATCACTATGCTCAAAATATCATCTTGCATTGTAAACAAGCTTATCTTTTTCTTTAAACACATGCTCGCCGTGTCGACTCATTTTTCCCAAAACATGGAGCTCATTATGCTCGTAAATAATCTTAACACAAAAGAGTCCATGTAAGTCATTTAAGAAAAGACACCACGCATGAAACTAACTTTGCGATGAAGGCTATTCACTCTAATAAGGTCCAACATTAAACCCACAATAACTTCTCGTCGACCCTCGACTTTCGGCCATCGGTCATCTTCTCGCCCTTACCACAACTTGTGTTCTCGTATAGACCAATGATTCACAACCATGCGATTTTCAAAATTTAACATTAAGGTCGAACAACGACCGCTTACCTCCTGTCCTACTCATACACACGCTTTGATCAAACCCGTACATCTTTCCTTCATCATTCTTGTTACTACACCGCTTGACTAACAGTCAAGGGTTCATTTTCTTTACCCCGATTTTGCTCGAAGTCTTCGAGGTTCCAACACAGTTCTCCTTCTTTTCCCACATGATTGACACATCAAACCATGGGATAAGGACTCAATACAACTAGGAGTTTAATACGCATTCCTCCTTTCATCCCATTTGATCACACAAAGTTCCACCTTTGATCAGTTCAATAACGCCACGATCCGTCCTCCCTCAAGAAGGTGTCACAAATCTCACTATGAGTGATCCCATGCATCATAATAAAATCATTGTCGTCATCGCAAGGTTAGACTTTACTCTATTCTATCACTCCTCCATTGACTATCTCAACCATAGCAATCTATTCCACATTACAAGAACTGGAAACACCCCAAATAACCGATACTCAAACGCAACTCCGCATAATAAGGTAATTTGAGCACGTACATGTACCTATAAATTCATAATTACACTGGCCAGGTGTAATGTAAATTTACTTTACATGTCAGCTCTCTTAACCTTATCCTTAGTGCACCTAGAGTGATCTTTCTTAAAAACATCCTATATCTTGGTTGTGTCCCTAAATTCACAGTTTAAGTTTAGGCCTATCCGGTCACCTAAATCCCTTAAACTATGGCTCTTATAACATTTGTAACAACCCAAAAACCATACACAACATGCACAAAAACATCACAAAATGGGTCCCAATACATCTCATTATAATAAGAGTTTACAGAAGAAATAGCAGCGGAAATACACTTCCACAGCCGAGATGTCTAAAGGTAAGCAAAACTACTATAGTGCTCTAGACCAACTACCTTCGTCTCTAAGTCTTCTGAACTTCTCCTTCCCTTTGGAAGTAGAATCACAAAACCTCTTGCCTGAAAATTGTTTTAGTTTTGAAAGGGTTAGACAATGAGGTCTAGTGAATTCCCTCTCGAAACAGTTAAAAAGAATCCCATCTTTATATCACATAACTGTCATATCAATGAATAAAACAACAGTTTGTAAACAATTGCCACATAAGGGTATTTGCACAGTGGTCTCCACGTCCATCACCTCCACGTGATGTCCACACTCGGGGCCCCAGTAGATCCCTATGACCCCCTAGTAAATGCCATATCCGTGTGCACGAGAAACAGATTCAAGGCACACGGTTCACCAAACTCCCAAGGATCCTTAAGGATCCAAGGCACAACCATCCCCCATGGTGCAACCCGACTCCACATACAAGCATATAAACATTAAAGCAATACAAATCATGAATATGCGGTAAAACGATCTCATAGTTATAAAATAACATTTCTCATGTCAGTGTACAAAATGCCGATATCATAGTTATGGAAAATATGCTCAAGTTGATTTTTCACATAAAAGCGGTACAAGGGAACTCACCTGATCACGTATAGGCAGATGCTCACGCTTTACGTCCTCCCAAAACGACACCTAAAAGATCATACGGTTTCCCCACAATCAGAACAACTATCCGGACATCACTATCCAAGAAAAACTACTGGGAACTCCATTCGGGAACTACCGGGACTCCATCCGGGAACTACCAGAAATCCATTCGGGAACTACCGGGACTCCATCCGGGAACTACCGAAAATCCATCCAGAAACTACCGGGACTCCATTCGGGAACTACCGGGAATCCATCCGGGAACTACCGGGAATCCATCCGAGAACTACCGGGACTCCATCCGGGAACTACCGAAAATCCATCCGAGAACTTATCCGGACAAGGCGACGTTCGGGTACTTCGTACTGTGAAAACCCCAGAACTCCCAAAAATCGATTTAAGCACTGATTAAGCAATTGACCAGATTAGAAAACCCTAAGGATTTATATTTCAACTTTAAATGGTGACTTATTCCCACAAAACCGTCTCAAATCGATCCAAAACATCCCAAAACCCAAATATCTTATTTGGAGAAGAACACAGTGAACTCAAAAAGGGTTTCTCCTCAACAAGTTTACTTTACCAATATTGCATAATTGAAAGAGATTGCGAGGTTTTAGGCTTACCTTCAGATGATGATTCTTCACAAACGGTTTATTTGAACCAAACCCTTGCTAGAATTTCTTATCAACCGCCACGTCTCTCTTCCTGATGGAATTTCTCATACAAAATGGAAGAATTAGGGGTTTTGGTCCCCATTTATACCTTGTTTAAATTTCTTCTTGAGACCCTTAAGTTTATTTTCTTTACTTTTAACCACAACACACCAAAGGGTTAACATTTTAGGACACAGGTGTTACATTTCGGGTTCAAACGAGAACAATACTTATTTAAAAGAACATGAGAACTAATAAAACCATGTATGATTTTACGTTAACATGCAAAAAAAAGGACTTTGGTCGCGACTTCAGGTCCGTGTGGCCTTTTTCACACATTAATGTAAATCATATATGATTTTCTTGGTTCTCGTATTCTTTTAAATAAGTATTGTTTTTGTTTGATCTTTCCTTTGTGTGTGTATACACACACACACATATATATATATATATATATATAGAGAGAGAGAGAGAGAGAGAGTGAAGTTCATTTGTTAACTCAAGATTTTGTATTAACTATGTTAACCCTTTTCAACCAATAAGAAGTCCTTTTCTATTGTGGTTTCAAATGTGTATCCAACAATTAAATAGGGGTATGAATGGAATTCTATGTATTTTTTTGTAACTTTCATTTATTGAGGGAGTTACAAATATAAACTTTTCCTTGATTCTAGCCATATTTTTAATTCTTAAGTATTTTGTAACTTTTAATATCGAATAAGTGTATGAAATTCACATTTTTGCATCATGAACATAGACAACAACATTATGAATTACAGTGTTTTTAATGTTGTTGAGGAGAGAGTAGACGTAGATGTTCGTTCGATTGATGAAGATGATGAAACACAGCTCGATCAAGGTGAACATTATTCCAACTAGATTACTTGGGCAGATAAACGTGAGTTGAAAACGTTGAATCCAAACAAAATGATTGTATAGGTAAGTTCATTCATGTTCATAGACGTTCATAAATGGTTATGTTCATTCATGTTCAAGGTAGTAATATAGCCATCACAACAAAAGTCTTATATTTTAACACGATTATATATGAACACGAATGAACACAACTATACATGAACTTCTATGAATAAGGAAGATGCGATCGAGTAAATGTAAAAGAAGCAATTGAGTCAAATTCCTAAAATGCTCCCATTCATTTGTGTCCAATATCATTATTTATTTCAAGGGTCCATGTCGTAGTTAATGCTTGGATGGTTTTGATCTCAACCATCAAGTAATATAACAATAATTAAGATTTGAGTTAACAAAATTAGTACAAAAAATAACGTTAACAAATGAAATCAACTCTTTCTCTCTATATATATATCTATAGAGGAAGATCAAACGAGAACGCTAACTATTTAAGAAAACAAGAAAACAACAAATCATGTGCAAAATCACATGTGATTTTACATTAACTGCAAAAACTGGACACGTGCGACTTTGGCCGCGACTTAAAGTGGCGGAAAAAATCGCGTAATCATATATGATTTTGTACATGAATCATATATGATTTTGTACATAGTCATTATTTTCTTGTTTTATTAAATAGTTAGCGTTCTCGTATTAACCACCTCTATATATATATATATATATGACATGTGTATATATATCATTGAAATGAGAGGACCAAGAAAAAGGTGGGGATGTAAGGTCGTTGATTGAGGTGGTCGAATGGATTAATAAACAAAAGGATAAAAACGTTATTGTGATTTTAATAGGGCAAGATACATTTATTGTCCCTCTGGTTTTAAACGTCATTGATTGTCCTTTTAATTAGCTTAGCGGTGTTTTTCTTTTTCTTTATTTATGGATATATATATATATATATATATATATATATATATATATATATATATATATATATATATATATATATATATATATATATATATATGGTGCATTTCATTTGCAAATCAATCAGATTGTACAAACTCTGCAAACCACTATATTAGGAAACAATAGATATATTTATGGATAATTATCATGATTCATTAATTATGATTGAGATATATATGAAAGATGATAATGTTCATTAATTATGATCGTGACTTTAAATTAGGAAACATAATAAAAACATATATTTGTTAGACTTGATGAACGGCTAAGATTGGTCAGAGTTTGTACAATCTGATTGGTTTGTAAATGATATTCACTATATATATCTATACTACATATATAAGCATTTACATCAAATGTCTTAAAGACAAGTCTTTAAGCTTGAGGTACCACCATTTTATGCAACAATTTTAAAAATCTCTTAAAATACAACTTAAGATGCCTAAGGTACAAACTTTCAATGCATTTATTGAATAAAGGAGACATGTTACCTTTTCAGACACACATACCGATTTTCTTCTTCTCCCTCTCCACACACGCAAACACCCCTCACCATACCGAGTTTCTACTTCATGACTCCAACCATACCGAAGTACAACCTACAACCATATTTTTCTTCATCTACTTCTTCAAGACCATACCTTCAGTACAGAACTCTACTTGCACGCTTTCTTCATCTTGCATATAAATCAAGACCATGGATTCAGATAAATTTTTAAAAAGTGGCACGGAGCTTCAACAAATATCAATTCTCCCTCATTTTCGATTTTGATTTTAGGTAAAAACCCTAGCTCTTATATTTTGATTTTGATTTTGTTTTTGATTTGGGTTTGGGTTCACAATATGGTATCTTATGATTTCAACATTTCAAAGATTTGGGTTTACAATCTCGTGTAAATGAGAAGGATTCTTTGTACTGATTATTGATTATCCATGGATTCAGATAAATTTTCAAAAAGTGGCACGGAGCTTCAACAAATATCACTTCTCCTTCATTTTCGATTTTGATTTTAGGTAAACCCTCTAACTCTTGTTTTTGATTTGGGTTTGGGTTCACAATATGGTATCTTATGGTTTCAACATTTCAAAGATTTGGGTTTACAATCTCGTGTAAATGAGAAGGATTCTTTGTACTGATTATTGATTACGTGTATAAAAATTTGTTTGTTCGATTAGGCCTGGGATTGTTTGGTAAAGTGTGGGATGCAACAAATCTATTCAACTTTATGAACCAATGAACTATCACGGTTTGGGTGGATTGTTTTTGAAGTTTTCTGCATAAAAATACCGTTTTTGTGTAGAATTGCAATCTCTTATAGCTACTCTGACCAACTTCAACCCATAAAAATACAAATTTTCGTGCAACTTGATCTACTTCATGACCTGGTAAAATGAATCACACCTTACACAGCAAAGATTTTGTTCGATTTTGATTTTTTTTTATTGGGTTCACATCTTATGATTTCAACATTTCAAAGATTTGGGTGAGTGAGGCATCAAGTTTAGATTTTTGTTGCCTTCTGAGTGTTTCCCCTACATTTGTTTCCTTTTTCTGTTATTCCTGGATAATGTCAAAAGTGCAGTTTTCTAACTCCCAAAAACTGTCAACTAAATCGTTTATAGGAAATTTTTGGCACATAAGAAGCAAGCGAAAAGCCACCATCTGAAAAGGGTGAAATTAAAGAAAACTAAATGGTTAAACTAATTAAATACCAAGTGAAAAGATTGGCAGAATGCTTGACAATGGTTTATGAGTAAGGCAACCACATAAGGACATTTTAAGGACATTTTTCAAGTCAATATTTCCAACTGTCAACTTGAAATTTAAGTTAACTTATGCTAGAAAAGGTGCCACTAACCATTTGTGAGTTTTAAAACTTTGACCTAAAGAAAACTAAATGGTTAAACTAATTAAATACCAAGTGAAAAGATAGACATAGACTGCATGTTAAGAAGTTTTCATTGTGCTAATTCTTTGAGAAGTTGAATTAACATTGGGAGTCAACCTGTGAGGTCTATGTGTGACATACTGTTCGTAAACCTTTTAGAGTTTTCACTGATAATGTAGCCATACAAACCACACATGCTCCGTCCTAAGTGCCCTTGTGAAACAAAATATCATATTAGCAATGTGAGAAGACCATGTGAAAACAATATATAATTTGTGCAGAAAATGCAATTCCACTCTAGATATGAACACATATACATATAAGAGAAAGAGAAGTTCCATCTAGCAATCTACTTAGGTACTGCAAGTTACCATCAAACTCTAAAAGGTTTACTGCAAGTTGATATCTAAGCTACTGCAAGTTACCATCAAAATATTATCACAAAGATCTAAAATCATTACTTCACCAAACGTCTAAAAAAATGCAGTTTGATGGATTTTTTTGGTAAGATATGAGGTATTAGATGCGGAATTTAATGAAAAAAGAGCACGTTTGAGCGACACTCGTAAATAGCTCGTATTAATGACCATGAGAAGAAAATCATCAAATGTAAGTGTAGAATTGTAGTTGATTCTTTGTCCCCGCACTACTAAACCCAAATGAGAAACTGCCCAAACAGGGCTTAACGAGAGCAGCCATAGTCCATGTGGTTGTGATTTGATGATTAAGAGGCTGGACAACCATGGCTTAATGTGGACAACCACGGCCCCCAACCCAACCACACACCCAGTTTCACTTATCTTATGCCATGGCCTCTTTTGGAGCAGCTTACGAGTCAAATTGTCGATCTGCTATCTCGAACAGCCCACCTTTTTGTACAAAAACAGTGAGCTTAATGGCTTCTCACTCGATCAGACCAATACATGGGTATTTACCTGTTCAGCATCCATTGATCTTTACCTGTTGGATGAAAATTATTTCTCTTGGACTGCTTGCCATCCATCCATCCATCCCATTACTTCCTATATTTTATATTTATGCATGTACTCTAAATAACTTTAATAAAACTTGACTCAATATGTGATACATTAACATGACAATTCATGATTGATGGATTTAGAACAGTGAGTCTCTATTTAATTTAAGAACATCAACTATATGATATTGGTGGTGATTGACATGCCAAGTTCTTGCTGTTATAGGTTGGCCATTTGAGGGAGGTATCAAATAAATATGATTTGAATTATTTTCCTGGTAAATTTGAAGTTGCCGTGAGAAAAGAAATCCAAATCGTACAAACCGAAGGATAGTTGTATTGTAGCAAGATGGTTAGAACTTAAAAGAAAGTTTCCCCACCCGTGAAACCACAAACCTATTTTGACTATATCTAACTGTTGAAATCTCAAGATGCTTGGATAAGTGGCTTATCTAATTACGTTTTTGCTAGAAATGGGCAAAATTGGATCTCGGTATCTTCTGTTTCTGTTCAATTTAGTGGAAAAGTAGGTTGAGCACTTGATTTGTTTATAAACCTGTTTATCTTTTATTAGTTGTAGTATGTGTAAGCTGATCTTTCTTGTTTGCAGGCTGGTTTCTATGATATACGAGAGCATTTTGTAAGTTTGTTATTAGATTTAACAACTCCAGTGCCTCAAGATGTCAGCATATGTCCATCAGATGGAATGGGAGTATTCCGCCAGGAGTCTCACAAGTGAGGAAGGATCTGGTATGCTTACAATTGGTAGTGTTGAGAAACATGGGAACACAATTACTTTTTGTAGGAAAGGTGTAAAGAAAGATAGATTCTTTCAATCTTTCAATCAAGATGCTGGCATATAGAGTCCAAAAAAGATAACACCGCCAATTTTAACAAGCATGGAGAGCAACTCACATATGTTTTAGTAGGTTTAAATATTGCCAATAATTCAAGACGTTGGAGACTACAATTACAACAACACCAGTAAACAATTGTAGTGCTTTGTACAATCAAGAAGAGCAACTCCCACAATTGTAGTGCTTTGGCCTAAAGACAAAATATGGAGGTCAATTTTTTCGTTCTTTTTTTGATGCTACTTGGTCAAGAAATAGCTTCTATTTCCTCCTTCAATTATTTCGATTTTAGGGTTAATGTTTGTGAATGCAAATTATGTTTGAATTGGGTTTGGAGCATTAGATTTATTTTTCTTTCAAGAGGAAGAATAACCAAATGATCACAAAATGATTGTCCTTGAATGTCACAAATCATCTATCCCTATAATCTTTAGCAACATGTACAAGTTGCACTGCCGTGTTAAGGTTATGGTGTTATTTATATTTTTACAATGAATTGCGTTTTATTTTATTTTAAATTTTATGTCTTGCTGCATTGTGTAGGTACACAACTAGATTGCTTGTCTTGATATTTGTTCATGTTGTTGGAGCATGTGTTGGCTGTATGTATAAAGGTGACCCTCCAAAACTTGAGACAATAGTGGAAGGGCTAATTAGAAACCTCTGGCAGAGTAATGAAGACCTCTTTAATTTTTGGTTTAGTTCTAGATCAGTGAGAGATTGGCCTCTTCTGATGTGCTGGTAATATTCCTGCAAGCTTTCTTTTTGAGTATTTCTTATTACATTAGTGCCATATTAGAAATAGTTACTCCATTTCAGTAAAAACTAATCTGCATTTATGTTATTGTGATGTATAGAGGCAGTTAACGCCAATGGAACTGCACTTACACACATACACACACACACACACATTAATATGTGCCTTAAATCTTCCAGATCTCTTGTGTTGTGGTTTTGGTTCCAACTTCTACATGTACAAGATCAATGGAACTACAAACACCAATGTCGTTAGAGCTGCTGCCGAAAAAGGTTTGAGCAATTTCTATCTGATATAACCGCTTCTATCGTCTTTAAGGTAACGTTGACGTCTGCTATAATTTTGATGGTTCTTTGCCCGTTGCTCTCTGAAGACAACCATAATGGTAATTGCTTCCTTGTGTTGAAGAGGTAACTTGAGGTTTTTGACTGTATTTGCTTCCTTTTTTATGTTTAGGAACAACATAATGGTAGTAGTTTACATATTTGTTGAAAATTGTAGATGAGGTTTTTGAACGAATAGTTCTTGTATCTTTTAGTTTTGGTTGCAGTTGCAGGTTTTCTTCTTTTGTTTGTCTGGAGGAAAGAGATCTTAAGTGTACCTACTTAGATCGTCTAAGTTATTTTCCATGTAAAGACAATTGACACATGTCTTCAAGATTCTACAAGATTCTAAGTTTTCCATGTAAAAACTTAAAACTCCGATCATGTGAAATTGACGTATTTAGTTCTGGGATTGTCGGTCCTTTGTTATGTTCTCCTAACTAACTCTTATTCAAAATGTATAAATTTACGTAAACCCTATCATTGTAAAAATCTCAATAAAATCACAAAAGCTTTAGAATCGTTTACATTCACCGCTCCCGCCGCATTGCGCGAGTACACTGCTAGTATATATATATATATATATATATATACTTGAAATCATGTGAGACCATGCTATTTGCGTGAGACTGTGAGACCAACAAATTAAAATGAAACCTTCACAACAAAAGACTGTGAAGATACTATGATGGTAAACCTTCACAGTGTTTTTGCTGTGAAGATTCGTTATTTTTCTTATCTTCACAATGAATCACTGTGAAGGTTTAGTGTTAATTTTGTGGTCTCACGAAAACCGGTTGGTCTCACGTGAACCCAACCCTATATGTGGTCTCACGGTCTCACGTTAACTTTGTGCATATGTGCATAGGGGTAATTTTGTCAAAACACAATAATCATAAAAATGGTAAGTGCTATCTATGGTAACTAGTTCCCGAAACAATTAATTGTGCATACATGAACAAATTCAAATAAAATAACTACCAAATTCAAAAACAGGGAGAAGATCTTGAATTTGTGCATACATGAACAAATTCAAAAACAGACATTAAACCATTACTTGAAATTCGTAAATAAAAAAAAATTAATACATAATATCAAAACTTAATTTGTGCATACATGCACAAATTCAAAAACATACATTAAACCATTTACATAATTTGTTCATATATGCACAAATTCATATAAATTAATACATAATATCAAACCTTAATTTGTGCATACATGCACAAATTCATATAAATTAGTACATAATATCAAACCTTAATTTGTGCATATATGCACAAATTCAAAAACCGACATAAAATACTGTCAAAATTGTTTAGATGATTACCATATTAAATTTTAATTATAATCAAAAGAAAAAACACAAACAATAAAATAAAATAACTACCAAAATTAAAAAGGAGAAAAAATATGGAAAGAATAGAGGAAGGAAATCTTGAAATGAAATACCAAATATACCCCCATTTAATACATGAGGCGTATAAAGCAACATAAAAGAGAAACGAATTGTGATTGGTGGAAATTTGGTTAACATGATTAATACCAATGGGATGGTAAACAAAAGAAGGAGACTATATATATATATATATATATATATATATATATATATAACTATTTTAATTTAGAGACACATGGTTTGACTTCATGTAAACTACATGAACCGATATGTGATTCACTCTATATAATTTTAATATTATAATATTACACGAGGTAAAATAGACAATTACTCACATTTTGTTAAAAGGAAAGATAAATAGAACACAATACAATGGACAGAATGAATCGTAATTCTCATTAATCATAAGCCCTTTATATAGGGATGAGTTACAAGTAGATAACTACAAGATACTTCAATTCTAATCTATCTCTATCCCTATCTCTATCGTCATATCATTTAGACGATGACACATTTATCCTACAACACTCCTCCTTGTGCCGAGTCAAAGGAGTGAAGGTGCACAATTGTTGCCTCGTTAAAACCTTACACCAAAATAAAAACCCAGTGGGAAAAAATAAAAATATGACGAAGGAAAGAGTACAACGCATTAGCTTATTTCCAATACATAGACTTTTCCTTTAGTCTAGTTTTCTCTTAGATTCGTACATTAATCATGAGAGTTAAGAAAACATGATGGTATATAAAATGATGCCTCACTAAAACCTTACACTAAGGAACAAAACCTAATAGGAAAAATAAAACCTTGGTTGAAGGAAAGAGCACAACATACCAATATTACATATACAGTAGACTCTCCCTTTTGTCTACCACTCCCCCTGATTCGTGCATTAATCAAGGAAGGTTTAAAACATTTCCATTTTAATACTTTCTACATGTTTCCTAAATATGATTTTAAGTATTGATTTGGTAAGCAAACATGTCACATTTTCCTCACATCTTATTCAGTTCACTTGAATCTTGAGGAGAATTGATTATATAAAAACTTAAGCAAAGTATGATTTGTGTTATAACCCTTGATATATCTTACTTTCATTTCTTAGATACATGATGCATTATTTCCATACATGCAAGTTGTATAGTGATCAAAATCAAAATTACTAGCTCCTCTTATATGTGTAATGATAGTCCTTAACCATATACACTCTTGAATAGTCTCATGGAGAGTAAGATTGCTGATAGTATAAGAAGATAGCTATTAAGGGTTTGCTTAGTTTACTTCCAAGCAATTGGCATGTTCCATATGATAATTCCTTATCCAGTTTGGGAACAACCTTTATATGAGTTGGACATATACCTAATGTCAACAAATATATACCAAGACATTGTTTGGTGTTTTTCTATAAGAGCCAATACTTTTGCCGCTCACAATCTAAGTAGGTATTGAAGTTCATTATCAATCCATTTTTCTCCGTAGAGAAATTATAAGCCCACGTCAATGGTGCCAAAAGATTAATTTGAAACCATTCCAATGACGTTGCGTTGGCGCTGAGCTAAATCTAGCTGACAAGTTCAGTGAGAAGTTCAATATACGGTAAAGTGTATTATGTTGAGTACAATAATGCACCTATTGTACTTAGGTATGGAATTCCAGCTCCTAACACCTCTTCGTCCTCATCCTTTAGACGAAATGGATCTTTCCTTATATCCAACACTTTGACTGATCATGGGAGTGCTAATCGGATGCGCTTTGTCCATAATAGGTAGCCTGATCATTTTCAAGACATATGCGGATCGGTGGATTAATATTTCACAGACTCGGTGTCGTAGCTCAAGTATCTATACAAAACCAAGTTTTCCCATGATCTTTCATCTCAAATTCAAATTTCAAGTAGCTTGTGTTTTCTCTTATATCATCAAGAGTGTCTATTATGTTCATAACATCGACATATAGAGCTACTATGAAAATTTGGGACTTGTTTTCTTATATAAATACGCAAGGGCACAGTTCATCGTTATTATTTATCGTTTCCCAATCAAGTATTCACTCAGGCGGGTATACCACATCCGCATAGATTGCTTTAATCTATAAAGTGAGTGTTTCATATTTATTGTAATCACATTTCATAGTTTAAATGTAACAACCAGGTTTCTCTTTTATAAGTAAGAGAGTCTAGTGGCCAATTTGTGAAGAAGGAAAGTTCTAGTAAGGACCTATTTTGCAATTTAAGGGGGGTATATAAGGGCACTTTTCCCTAGGGCAACCTACATTGTCCAAAAATCAGTGTTTTGGGTCTGGTGTGTGTGCGGCGGCGAGAAGAAGAAAGGAAGGAGAAGAGCTCAGCTTGGAACTTCTCATTTGGTGCCAAGGATTCAGTCAGGTAATTATTCCATTTATGTTATTTAGGTTATGGCAAACTTCTTCTTCTTTTGGAAAACGAGTTAAGGATGAAAGGAGAATTAAATAGATGGGTAGATTAAACTTCTTTGTGTTCTTCATATTCTAATAGCTGGGTTTTGAGAGTTTTAAATCCTTGCCAACCATTTCGTTGGGAAGAGCATAGATTAAGAAGATTAAAGGGATAAATGAAATTTCGGTTGAGTTTATTATTAGTTGTTATGGGTAAATGTTTGATGAAGAGTTAGTTTAGCATTTGAACCAACTGAACCAGAGTATTTTGCCTCTGATCTAAGACCTGCGTGTGAACAGTGAGAAAGAAACCAGGCTGGCGCAAAGTCCAGTTTGCGCCATAGGCGCTGGCGCAAAGTCCAAATTGCGCCATAGGCATTGGCGTAAAGTTCAGTTTGCGCCAAGCATGGGTGGCGCAAATCTTTGGGTGGCGCAAATCTTGGTTGTTCCAGTGTTGGGCCGATCTGATGGTTGGGCCGCATGATTGATTTGGACTTAGGTTGGTTTTGGGATAAAAGATTTAAGGCCTGGTATGAAGAGGATAATCTTAACTATTTATTTAAGTTAGGGTTAAGAGGAGAATGTAGAATCAGATATTGAGCTAAACCTAATAAATTTATAAATTAATTATTAGGTGAACGGTCGGTGCACGACTCCCAGTTAAGGAAAGAATTTGCTATCAGGTGAGTTCTCTCACTCCTTTTTATGACGTACTATGTTTTACTGAATATGGTTCCTTTTCAAGCATGAAATGATTTATAAAGATACGCATGCTTTCATGAATTTCATGTTTATTCGCAATTGATATGGTGTTTCAAGCTTTCATGAATATGATTTTTAAATGTATATGTATGCTATGTGGAGTCGGTTGCACGGTGGGGTCAGGGTACCTTGGGATCTCTGATCCCTTGGGCATATGGAGGTTAGCTTGTAGGTTGGAATTCGTTTTCTCCTACATGAAGGAACGGGGAGTCCATTTGGATTCCGGCGTAGACGAGAGGGTGTCCGTTAGGCCCCGATCGGAGTAGCTTATGCGATCCCTGAACCCCGTGTTTAACCTTGGATGATGTCCTGAGAAAGATGTGAAAATGTTTTCTTCATGAAATGACCTTTATACTGTGATAAATGTTTATGGAGGGAATTCACTAGACCTTTTGGTCTAACCCTCGCTTTTTAAAAACTAAACCATTTTCAGGTAAGCGTACAGTGGGAAATTCTAGTAAGAATTAGTTGGAGACAAGAAAGATGTGGAGCTCGTAGCGACTCCAAGTTTTTGAATGACGCCTATAGATAGAATCTCGGCTGTGGACGTAGAGTCTTCCGCTGTTATTTTCTTTTAGATCACTTTATTGTTAATGTAAAGACAAGATATTCTTGTAATGGGAATGCTTATTTCTAGATGAATGCATGTTATGTTTTTTGGGATGTTACAAATGGTATCCGAGCCTTAGTTTAAGGGATTTAGGTGACCAATAGGGCCTAAACTTAAACTGTAAGATGAGGAACACAGCCGAGACATAGGATTGCCTCTAGGAACGATCACTATAAATGCGCTAGGAAATAAGGTGCCAAGGACAAACGTGTAAGGTAAGTTTGGGATTACACCTGGCCAGTGTAATTACGAACTTACAGGTACGCGTGCGTGCTTAAACTTACCTTATATAGCAAAATTGTTGTGTCATAACTAGCAAAGGTTAATTGTTGTTTTCTTTCAGCGTTAGTGAAATGGCTGGGAGAACTTTGAGGAGTAGGTCGGCACCTGCTGTGCCAAGGAATCAAGATGTAGAGGTACTAAAGAATGGACCGGTGGAACCGGCGAGGGCAACTGTTACCCGTGGAAGGGGAAGAGGTAGGGGTCGTGGAAGGGGTCAGGGAAGAACACCCCGTCGGGCCGCCACCCAAGTGGCCGGGGATGGAGGAAACCCGAACCTAAGAACGACTCGTGCAACTAGAAGAACGAGGAGTGTGGAAGCCCCCGTTCATCAAGAAGACTCTCTTCAGGAGAGTTCAGCTTCTGCAAGGAGGGTAACTCAGCCAAGGGGACGGGGTCGAGGCCGCGGATCTACTTTTGTCACTCGAGAAAACCTAGCTGCTGAATTGGGTAAGATTCAAGAGACCTTGCAGGCTCTCCTCACTAAGCAGAATGAGTCAGCTTCGGGAAGCAAAGAAGCAAGTGAGAACCGAGAAAGCGTGGAACTGTCTAGTCCACTAGTGACCGGTACTGGGAGTCACTTGAATTCAAACCCTCAAGTGATGAATGAGTTAGCAGCTAAGGGATGCAATTTCAAGGCCTTTGCCTCATGCAAGCCCCCTACTTTTAAAGGCGAATATGACCCTATCTTGGCAATGAAATGGGTGAAGGAAATGGAACTGGTCTTCGATACATGCAAATGTGTTGATGGGGACAAAGTAATGTTTGCTTTGTCCATGTTGAAATCTGATGCAGTTTACTGGTGGGAGGCTGAGACTGGGGGAAAGGGTTCGGCAATGGCTAAGGGATTGTTGTGGGAAGCGTTCGTAGACAGGTTCAAAGCTCAGTTCTGCCCGCTCGCGGTAGTAAAAAGATTGGAAGAAGAGTTCTTGGGGTTGGATCAGGGAGGTATGACAGTGCGAGAGTATACTACAAAGTTTATTGAGAAGTCTCGCTTTGCAGATTTGTATGTGCCAACGGAGGAACGCCGAGTGGAGCGTTTCATTCATGGACTGAAAAGCAGTATCCGAGAACTAGTTCTGACAAGGTACCCCACCACCTTTCAGGCAGCCATTAACGCGGCCGAGATGATTGAAAAGGAAAAGGTTCGTCAGATGACTGAGAAGGGTGTTGAAAAGCGCAAATGGGAAGGACCGGGTAAGGACTTCAGAAAAGGGAAAATGTTGCGACCAGACAATCGTGTTAGTAAGGATACCGTTGGAAAACCATGTACACAATGTAACAGGGTGCATCGGGGAGAATGCATGGCAGGTTCAAACTCATGCTTCCGGTGTGGCTTGCCCGGTCATATGTCAAAGGATTGTCGCAGTGGGGGAAAATCTTGTTACGAATGTAGGGCTACTGGCCACATGCGTAATGATTGCCCACATTTGAAGAAAGGGGGATCAGTTCCGTTTGGTGAACGTCAGGGTGGAAAAGAAAATTACAAGGGAGCATAACCGGTGTGTCCGAAGGGACGTGCATTCCGCATGACTGCGGAAGAGGCGGAGGAAGTTCCAGATGTGGTGGCAGGTACGTTTCTAGTGAACTCTCTATGTGCCAAGGTGTTATTTGATTCAGGAGCAAATCGCTCCTCTGTATCGCATGCTTTTATGAAATGTTTGGGGGTGAGTCCTAGACGTTTGGAGAGAGCACTAGAGGTGGAAACTGCAAATGATAGGTGGAAACTGCAAATGATATAGAAGGGAGGTTGTTGCCTACGAAGTTATATCCCATGGCAATGGGAGAGTTTGACGTAGTGTTGGGTATGGATTGGTTATCCACGAACGATGCGAATATCGTTTGCAACAAAAACCTGATCAGGATCCGGTCACCGGATGGAGATACCGTAGTGATCTATTGGAACCGACGTGATAGAAAAACCATCCTTATCTCCATGATTAGGGCTACTAAGTGTTTGAGAAAGGGGTGTCAAGGGTTTTTGGCGTACGTGTTGGACGCCAAGAAAGAGAAGCGTGGGGTGGGCGATGTGCGAGTGGTAAATGAGTACCCGGAGGTATTTCCAGATGACTTGACAAGTCTACCCCTGGATCGTCAGATCGAGTTCAGAATTGATCTGATGCCTGGATCTGCACCGATTGCCCACGCACCGTATAGATTGGCGCCGTCCGAAATGAAGGAAATGATGACTCAATTGCAGGAGTTATTAGACAAGGGATTCGTTAGACCGAGTACATCTCCGTGGGGAGCACCTGTGATCTTCGTGAAGAAGAAGGATGGTACTATGCGAATGTGCATAGACTACCAAGAACTCAACAAGGTCACGATCAAGAATAAGTATCCGATCCCGAGAATCGACGACCTGTTTGATCAGTTACAAGGAGCCGGTTACTTTTCCAAGATTGATCTGAGGTCAGGGTATCATCAACTCAAGGTGAGGGAGGAGGATGTGCCGAAGACTGCATTTCGGACCAGTTATGGACACTACGAATTCCTGGTGATGCCGTTCGGGCTAACCAACGCCCCGGCAGCATTCATGGACTTAATGAATAGGGTATGCCAACCTTATTTGAATCAGTTCGTGATAGTGTTCATAGATGACATCCTGATATTTTCAAGATCGGAAGGGGAGCACGAAAGCCACCTTCGTACAATTCTCGAGCTATTGAAGCAAGAGAAGTTGTATGCGAAGTTTTCCAAGTGCGAGTTTTGCCTGAGGGAAGTGCAGTTCCTCGGGCATGTGGTGTCTGAGAAGGGGATCATGGTCGATCCGGCTAAGATTGAAGCCATCCGAGACTGGGAGCAACCTAAGAATCCGTCAGAAGTTCGAAGTTTCCTCGGACTGGCGGGGTACTACCGGAAGTTCATCAAAGACTTTTCGCGTATTGCCACGCCACTGACCTCTTTAACGAAGAAGAATGTCAAGTTCGTCTGGTTAGAGAAACAAGAAGAAGCATTTCAGAAATTGAAGGATATGCTGAGTAGCGCTCCGGTTTTGTCGTTACCCGACGGTTCTGATGATTTCGTGGTTTTCAGTGACGCATCGAAGCTCGGCTTGGGTTGCGTACTCATGCAACGGGGAAAGGTGATCGCGTATGCCTCGCGGCAATTAAAGGATCATGAGGTTTGATACCCCACTCACGATTTAGAACTGGCGGCAGTGGTCTTCGCTCTAAAGATTTGGCGACATTACCTGTATGGGACGAAGTGCCAGATCTTCACGGACCGCAAAAGCTTATGTCATCTCTTTGACCAAAAAGAATTGAATATGCGCCAAAGAAGGTGGATTGAATTGTTGACTGACTACGACTGTAAGATTGAATATCACCCGGGTAAGGCAAATGTAGTGGCGGACGCTTTAAGTCGTAAGGAACGAAGTGGAACCCCTAGTATTGTGGCCATGAGGGCTGAGGTGACATTCAATTTGTTAGCAGAGATAAAGAAATATCAAGCTGAAGTGCTCGAAGCTGAAAATCTCAAGAAGGAAAGAATGGTAGGACAAGTGTCCTCGCTAGTGGAAGATAGTCGAGGGGTGAAGTGTCTTAGTGGGAGAATCTGGGTTCCGAAACTCGGAGAGCTCCGAAAGCTAATACTAGAGGAAGCTCACAAATCGAAGTACACGATTCACCCCGGGACTAACAAGATGTACGGAGACCTACGTCGTGACTATTGGTGGCCTGGAATGAAAAAGGATATAGCTCATCTTGTAGAGACCTGTATGACGTGTTCGCGTGTAAAGATCGAACATCAAAGACCGTACCGGAAGCTCCAGTCGTTAGAGATACCGATGTGGAAGTGGGACCAGATCACGATAGAGTTCGTGACCCATTTTCCTAGAACTCCAAAGGGTTATGACGCCATTTGGGTGGTCGTGGATCGTATATGTGATCTTGTCAATCTAGATAATGTTAAACGTATCAGGTATCGAGTCTGATTCGTTTGACTTTAACTTTACGCTGTGAAGTTTTTTGGGGATCAAAATGAGACACAATTGAAAAATTCAATGACACTTCCTGTCGTTCCCATGGAAAATCCTTTTTCCTATCTCCCCCTAACGACAGGAAGGCTGTCTCATCAAAGTGACAACCCGCAAATCTAGCGGTAAAGGGATCACTCGTCAAGGGTTCTAATTAGCGGATAATTGTTGGGGATTCATATCCAACATTTGATGACTCGTATTTAAGACCCATTTTGGTACGCTGTAGGGGCGTAATTGGCACATATACAACACAACTAGACATATGTAAATGTAAAATATCAAGCTTATATCCAGTTACCAACTGGTACACACAAGATTGGTTGGCTGGTTGTGGGTCTAAACACGAATAAGTAAAGTTGCATGTAATATTGCATTACCCCATGCAGATGTGGATAAATTGGTGCGCATAACCAATGCCCTAGCTACCATCTATATTCTTTTGATGACAACTTTTATCATTTTACGAGACCATTCTATATATACACATGCGGTACAAATGCAATAATCATCAAATCCTTATGATGTAAATTTTCCAGCATTCTAAGTCATGTAGACTTGATGAGAAAAAAAATCAGGGTGGTGAGTCCTTCAACGTATAATTAATGTAGGAGTGCAACATTTCATGTGGACTATAATACGACACGTGTTCATCGTGTCAAAACCAGAACCATAAAGTACTTTAATGGCCCGCATTCTGGATGTTTATGTCCATAAATATCACCTTGTATTCTTTGTAAGAATGAAATATTATGTCGTTAGCTTTAGGATGGTCTCATTCTTGTTTTGGCTAAGGATCAGGGTATAAAAGTTCTAGGTATTAGAGAGGGCATGTTATGATGGTGGTGTTGCTTCTTGTGCAGTAGAAGTCAACAGTTACAATTTGGTTAATTCCCTCGTTTTATCTTTCACTCGAAAGAGAATGTATCTAAGTGTATTTTGCAATACATACATCACTATGTCATGACCATGGTGTCCCACGTGGTCATGCCGAAACATATATGTGTCATTGTTCCAAAGTTCTTTATTGGTGACAAAATATGATTTACTAACATAGATAATCCATTAATCTGATACATTAATTTCTCTAATATATATTGCTTTCATATCATTAGAGTTGATGTACATATACCCATTTCTATTCTTATAATATGATTGGTATGAATATTTTAACAAGGTTTATATTGATATAGTGCTCTATCGACAAGTGACAGTCCATCGTCTAAGTGTTTAGAGGAATTAAAATAATTAATTAAATGAAAATAATCTGTTTCTTAGGATTGTATGAGATGCGACAAAAACAATCAAGTTCTCCTCGATACATTCCAACATGGAACGAAGAACGTAGAGAATTTTGCATTTGTTTTTGACGTGTTTATTTACATCTATAACAACTATAAACTTGGGTGTATATATACGCAAATGCAATTAATTTTATTGTTAAAGTATATTTAAATAAACTTATACTTAACCAATCTTATATATGACATAGTTCATTTATAACTTGTTCCATTTTCTACTAGGAGTTCGTTCCCGACTCTTGCCATGAATTTGACCCTTTCCACGACCTTTTCCACATGGTACATAAATGACATGTGTGTGTGGATCAATATGTTTAATTCACTATCCTTTAGAGTTCTTTCCACTTCCAGCGCTTGCCTTATTAACTTCAAGAATTTCCTTTATCCGGGTATGTCTAGCGTTGTTTAAAAAAACATTGCTACAACTCTTAGCCACTTGCATTAAGTTAATATTCCCGAATATTAACTTATACTGTTTCATTAGATGATTGGTGATATAGGAAAGATGAAAAGGTGTTATGATTCACATAATATTTTGTGAGTTCCTTGCCACAAAGATTGAGATGCATTTTGAGACATGACATTTCTTTGTCAAAATCAGTTACCTTCTTGTAATCAAGTAAGTAGGTTTCTTTCCAATGTATGATTAGTTTGAGAAGTATATGGTACTGAATATTCCCGAAATTCCTTTTTGGGACTACCCACGGTTCTTGGGGGTTTCTAGTTATTCTCTCTGAAGGTTGTGACTGATGTATCGTCTCAAAAATTTTAAAGTATTTAATTGTATCTTAACATCTAGTGTTTTTTTTTCTTTAGGGTCAAAATGGTTCGATGACTTTTGCATATTTTCTTGTGTTTTTTCGAACCTATCTTATGGTAATCAAGTACTTTTGATTCAAAGATGTCGTAGAAAATGGAGAACATATTGTTTTCTAAAAAAGTGAATTATGGTTTATACTTATTATGTTATGCATGAAATTTCATTATCATAATAGTATTGGATTTTTGTATGCTTACATTTTGTTGATAATACTTCATCAATTTGGGAAGAGAAACCACTCAATCTATTGGATCTCCAGGTAGTAGGGGAATCACATGGATTGCTTAAGTCCCTATAAACCTTAGGGCTATTTACACCCGTTTGACAAAATCCAAATCGATATCTTGCGATTTAATTAGTTTGAACATTGTTAATTATAGAGTTTTTGGCAAGAGGCCAAAATTAATATATGGATTTGGCATATGAAACCAATTTCCATCTTTTAATACCTTAATAGTATTTTAAGAGATTTTGTCATTAGACAAATAAATATTAGTTTTGACATAAAGTCAAATTCGAATTTTTAACCTCTTAATAGTATTTTTGGATTGTTTGCTAAAAAACCAAAATATATGGGGGGGGTGGAAATGTAACTTCCTTTATTATTTATAACATTGAAATTAATGAGTATGAACTCATAATCAAGATAACCATTTGATTTATAACAATTATGAATTAAGATAAACATTTATATAATATAAACATTTAAATATTATATGATAAAATCAATCAAAGAATACATAATTAAACGGTAATTGATTTTACTGCTCATTTAAATAATAATTTAAATGGTCTAAATCAAACTAGTTATCCAAATACGTAAATAATATTAAAATAATTAACCGATTGTATATATCCATATTATATATCAATTGAGCAAGTCTAAGTAACTAACATTAATACGTCTAAAACATCAAAGTTATACTATCATAATCAAAATTAATTTAATTTACAGTTTATATACCAACGTAATAAATATATGTAAAAGAAAACTTACTGATAGAAAATTTAAAAATAAATTAAATAGAGTTTGATAAAACAAAATCAATCCCATGATTTCATAGATAAAGGGCGGATTTCCCAACACCTTTTAACTATAACAACCGGGTTTTTATGGAAAATGTGAAAGTTTGGTGGCCGAAGTCTAAGCATTGAAAGTTGGACTTGAGGGACCTATTTGCAATTTTTGGGAAGTATAAATAGCTACAATTCCCTAGGGCATGATTTTAGAAATCAGTATTTTTCTTTGTTCTTGTGGTTGGCGGCTAGAAGCAAGAAGAGAAGGGAAGAAGAAGCAAAGAAAAGGAAAATCAAAGAAGGTAATCTCCTCTAATCTTCTTCCTGCTGATTGTTTAATGTTTCCTCTCTTTGTGGTCTAAGTATTTTAGTGAGAAACCTTTGATTTCATTGTGTTCTTCACCAAAAGCTCTTAAAAGTATTTTTGGGGGTTTTGATTAGTAAGTATCTATTTAGAGGTAAGGAAATGGATTAAGTGGGTGTTTCGGTTTGGTGGATGAACCCTTATGTTTGTCTAATCGAACTAATGGCTGAAAATGATTTTATTAAGCACTTTGAGAATTTTATTTTCGCACAGCCCGTAGTTTTCGGACATCGCCCCGTCCGGACAGTAGTGACCGGACAGTGGGGGTTTTCAGGTAGGGTTAGTAGGTGTCCGGGTGTCGTGGGTATCCAGGTAGTGCGATCAGCTCAGGTCTCCGGATGAGACATCCGGAAAGTGGAACGTCCGGAAAGTGTTTGTGTCTGGATGTTAGTATGACCGGAAAGTGGGTTTCATCCGGAGAGTAGTATGTCCGGATTGGTGTCCGGAAAGTACTTGCGTCCAGAAAGTGGTATATCCGGAAAGTGTCATCTGGACAGTAGGGTTGAACTGTTTAAACTGATGCGAATCTAAATCCCTTAGGTGTTCGATTGGATTAGCTTGGAGATATTTAAGGAGTGCGTACAGCGCTAACGAAAGGTGAGTTCCCTAAACCATTTTTATGACGTAAGATGTTAAATGCTTTTTAACTGATTATGGTTCTTTACGACCATGAAATGTTTACGAACTGATGTGCATGTTTCCCATGAAAAACACTTACTTTATCTAAAAGAATATTTGACATGATGAAATGAGAATGATGATTTACAAAGAGTCAAAGTTGCATGTTTATGAAATGAATAATGTGCTATGTGGAGTCGGTCTGCACTGTGGGATCAGAGAGAGATCCTCGGGATCTGATGATCCCTTGGATATGTATGACAGATCGGTAGGTTGGAATTCGTTTCCTTCTATTCGGGTAGAGGGGAGTCTGCGTAGGCTCCGATGCGAGGCAAGGGGGGAGTTCGCTGGGGCCCCGATCGCGGAATGTTTATTTAATCCAATACACAGTGCAGTACCATGCTTGATGATATGTTAAGGTTAACGATGAATCTTTTATAAATGTTTTCATACCGTTTTACATGTTGTTTTCGAAGGGAATTCACTAGACCTTTTGGTCTAACCCTCGCTTTTCAAAAACTAAACCATTTTCAGGTAAGCGTACTACGGGTTCTTCTAGTAAGAACTAGGAGAGTTGGCAGGGAGGATTTGGAGCTTAGAGCGACTCCGGAATTTTGAGTATGATACTTTTAGATAGAGCTCTCGGTTGTGGATTAGAGACTTCCGATGTCAAGTTTTGTTTAGTACAGGTTGATGATGTTTCAAAGACAATTTATTTATGTAATTCGAATGCTTTTTGTATGTTAATGCATGTTATGTGTTTTGGGACATTACAAATGGTATCAGATGAGGAACACAACCGAGACATAGGATTGCCTCTAGGAATGATCACTATAAATGCGCTTAGGAATAAGGTGCCAAGGACAAACGTGTAAGGTAAGTTTGGGATTACACCTGGCCAATGTAATTACGAACTTACAGGTACATGTGCGTGCTTACAATACCTTACTTATAGCAAATTTGTTGTGTCATGTCTAGCAAGGATTAATTATCGGTTTCTTTCAGTTTAGCGCTATGGCTGGGAGAACGTTGAGGAATAGGTCAGCAAGATCCCTGAGGGATAGACCGAGCTCCATTTTTTGGGAAGTGTCGTGTAAGATCATATATGATGTGATGTATGTATACACCGAAGAGAGGAAATGTTGTATAGAATGTTATGAGTCGTCTAGAGGTAACTCTTCGTGGATTCGAAGAGGATGGATGATGAGTTTGAGTAAGACTCCTGTTTCAGGAGAGTCCCAGTTCAAGAGATTGCGAAGTAGATCAGTTCGGATGGTAAGGAAGGACAGTGTCGAAACCTTGAAAGTGTCAATGGAGCCCTGACTTCTTAGTCGAGCTTTTCAATGGCAGGATAAATGAAATAAGATACCTATAGTGAATTTAAAGCATATAGAAGTAGAAAGTGAGATAGTTGTCAAAACGAAAATAGTGTGAAATGGTTGAGTAAGTGAGATGTGGAACGCATGTACAGCAAGTTATTGTATAACCAAGAGGGCGGCCATTGGTCGAAGGAAGAGTGTCAAGGATAAGTTGCGTGAGTAAAGCGGTTGACCTTGTTAGGGTGAGTAGCCTTCAATTGCAAGTAGAGTTTCATGCATAGCTTTCTTAAATGTAACATGAAAATTTTCACGATTTAAGTTAAATGTGTAAATATCAATTTTGATCGAAAAGGAGTCAGAATGTGCAAACGTATGTTTAAAGAAAAGGTGATTTCATTCACATTGCACAATGAAATTTTGAGCCTAACGATTTGCAAAGTAATTCACACTTTTCATGATAAGTTAAATTGTTACAAAAAGGTCGAGAAAACGTGTGCCAGCAAAACTTTTACAATCAAAATGAATTTTAACCTGTTGATATCATATAAAAGTGTGTGAGAACCGACTGGTTTACTTGGTGTCGGTAATTTCTTTCGGAATTGTGTCGTTTGAAAGGATTTTCATTCAACGTATTACTGTCGTAATAACATCGTTCGGAATTGAGTAAGATTAAGGTTCACGGAAAGATGCATGCAAACGATTCTCGGATCGTTGTGCAGGGCGTTGAAGTTATAAGAGTGATGGGGTCATGTGTACCCAAGTGTTTTCCAAACGTTGTTTATTTAAAATGATGAAATGTGCGAAAAGATTTATTTACTGTATTGCCATGCATGAAGGCTATGAACCCACTAGGTCGTAGAGTATTACATTATAAGTTAAGGAAGAACTCCGAGAGCGGAAAGGTGTTGGACAAGTCAGGGGAGAACGTATGTAGTTTTGGTATATGTGTTCAAGAGGAGAGTTGGAGAATGGAAGAGTCGGGAATGGATATTAGTGTCGGGTGTATGAGGGCCTGTACCATTGCTCGATGACTGGGAATACAGTTGCCGAGGAACGATGGTGTCTGGGGGAAGGACTAGAAGTCGTCAAGGTGTTGATTTTAGCAACTCGTTATGAGTAGTGTTGTGAGGCAGAAATGAAAAGCCCACGGTGTGGGATATGAGTTTTGAGGTGAGCTTGTAATATTGATGGTACATGAGTAAGTTTTGAAATAAGGGCGACGGATTATGAAGTTGATTATGTTGTGTTGGAAGGAATAGGTTCCGTAAGGAACCCATGTTAAAGAATAGGTTAATAAAGTAGTTACAAGTTGACTTTTGTTGTTGAAGTCGGCAGCGGTGTAAGTTGGCTGAGGCCGAAGACTTGAACTAGGAGAGTGAAAGTTGATAGAACGCCTTATAGAGGTGTTAAGTTAGTGAGAGATTGATGTTTTAGATAAGCGTTCTACTTGCGAGGTATGGAGGGTTCGTAGAAGGATAAGGCATGTAGCACGAACGGAGCGAGTGTGTAAGTTATATCGTCCAGTGAGGGATTGTGCTATGTTTATGTAAGAGCTCGGATCGTAGAGAGCTAGCAAGAACGATTACATTTGAGCTAAGTGGGAACTAGGGAGTTATAGTTCAACTAGAGTGAGAAAGGACAAAGTAGCGAGATAGGCTCGATTTTTATGCGGGAAAATTGGAAGGCGAGTTTAAATTGTGTATGGATGGCCATGAGAGATTTGGTATGCAGTGTGATGTTATGGGTGAGGAATGTACGGTCATGTAGTGGCAATAATTGCCAAGATAAATGTGCCAGTTAGTGTTGTAGTAACTTGATGTTAGAAAGATGAAGCATTGGATGGAAGCCTTTTTCGGGATTTCGGATGAGGTGTGCGAATTGTTAAGTAAGTGGTTGGAACACGTAGTTGTAAGTGGCAGTGCGATACGTCTATTATCGGAGTAGAATGTCAGAGAAGTAATGGGTGCTTGCCTAAATGAGAGACCAAGCGTTTTTCTGGCTATGTGAGCCGCTAAGTAAGTATATTCTTGAAATCGCTGTAAGTTAAAGAAGATGATGGATGGGTTTATCAAAATGTGGGGTACTAGATGCGAAATCTTTATTGATTGAGAATTGTTCCTATGGATGAAAGGATTATCCGAGAAGGTAATAGTTGAAGATCAAAGAATGTGTAGTAACAGCAAACACTGGTGTCAGTTCGAGATGATTTGGTCGAAAGCCTTAAGTTAGAATTTTAGTGCAACCGTTTGGTTATGTATAGTAATGAGAAAGTATTTTTTTCAGCTTGGGAATTATCGGAAGATAGGGGCGAGTAATGTTGGTGGGCAGTGCTCCACGCTAACGTGGGGAGGTGAAGATAGTATGTCGGAATAAGTGAGTAAACTGGAAGTAGTAAGCTTGACAGTAATGTCGAAAGGTGCAGTGTTGTATAGATTGTCATTGATAAGTGTGCAAACTTTTGGAAAGAGTATTGAGGAAGGGAATTGTGTATGATTTTGTGCGGGAAAGAAGTGGATAAGACAACTGAATGAGTTAAGTTAGTGACTTTGTGAGAAATGTTTAAACGAATTGGTCGTGCAGTGATTAAGCTAGTGAGAATAGTATGGTGTGACCATGGTTACTCCTCCCAGTGGAGTGAGGATAACCGGAGTTATGTTTTATATGAATGAACGAACGTGGCAATCAGTGAGGAATTGATGTGTTTCAGGATAAATTTAATTTGAGTAGGTGAACACTTCAACGATGGGTTTGGAGGTTCCTACTCTTAGTTACGTATAAGTATGGGGTGGTGAAGTGGTGAGGATGGGAGAGATGATTGACGAACTGTGGTCTAGGTGGTCCGAGAAAAGGGAAATGTTATCTGCATTGACGATTATTGGGTGGTGCAAGGTAGCGAGTTGTGATACGATGAAGGAACTCGGGGTTGTGAGTTGTCGGGATGTACAGGGTTGGCCTTGTGCCAAGCTGTCAAGTGAGTGACTGTTTCTTAGTAAATGAATCTCGTGATGTAGCGGGGGATTCCGCCAGATTCCTCCTTAAAGGAAGTAAAGATGCATGAGAAGCCTTATTTAATCTACTATTGTTAAGACCGATCGAATAGGAAAAGTAGCCTACGAGTTAGAGTACCGTAAGAACTGAAGGGAATGCATCCAATGTTCCATGTTTCGATTTTAATGAGGTGGTTGGCTGAGTCAGAAGTGGCATTACCTTGGGGAAGTGTCAGTTGTGGTGTGGGCATGATACCCGCGTCTTTTCCAATAAGGAAATCTGGGGACGGAATTCTTTTAAGGGGGGAGTGTTGTAACAACCGGGTTTTTATGGAAAATGTGAAAGTTTGGTGGCCGAAGTCTAAGCATTGAAAGTTAGACTTGAGGGACCTATTGGCAATTTTTGAGAAGTATAAATAGCTACAATTCCCTAGGGCATGATTTTAGAAATCAATATTTTTCTTTGTTCTTGTGGTTGGCGGCTAGAAGCAAGAAGAGAAGGGAAGAAGAAGCAAAGAAAAGGAAAATCAAAGAAGGTAATCTCCTCTAATCTTCTTCCTGCAGATTTTTTAATGTTTCCTCTCTTTGTGGTCTATGTATTTTAGTGAGAAACCTTTGATTTCATTGTGTTCTTCACCAAAAGCTCTTAAAACTAACAACCGGTGTTTTTTATAGAAAATGTGAAAGTTTGGTGGCCGAAGTCTAAGCATTTAAAGTTAGACTTGAGGGACCTTTTGGCAATTTTTGAGAAGTATTTATAGCTCCAATTCCCTAGGGCTTAATTTTAGAACTCAGTATTTTGGTTCTTGAGGGTATGGCGGCTAAGAGAAAGAAAGAAAGAAAGAGCAAAGTGGGTGATTTCTCAGTTAAGGAGAAGATTTGTAAAGGTAATCATCCAATCTATTTCCTTATGTTTATTTCAAGCTTTCTTTTCTCTTTTGTCTACGAATTTGGGGATGAAATCGTGAGGGATTGCTGAGTTTTCACCTAAACATCTCTTTAATGGGTATTTTGGGTTTTTGTTGATAAGGTATCGATTTGGTAGTTAAAGATGGAATGTTTAAGTGTTTTATGGTTGGGGTTTGAGTCCAGTTGATTTCCTAATCAAACCCACAGCAGAAAACCTGTTTTAATCGCTTTTAGAAAAACAAATTTCGTCCAGCCCGTAGTTTCCGGATACTGGAAATTCTCGATGTCTTAGTGCTTTCCAGATAGGTTAGAGGTGTCCGGGTAGAGTTTTTGAGGGAGTTACCGGATGTGTGTTCTTACCGGATAAGTGGGTTACCGGGTGTTTAGTACCCGGTAAAGGGTGTGTCTGGAAAGTTCGGGTATCCGGAAAGTGCTGTGTACCCGGTAAGTTCTGGATCATTATTTCTGATTAAGGGATTGCAAATCTTTTAGGTGTCAAGTTTGGTTAACTCGAGAGTAGAGCAAGTGCGCGTTCATTATTGTCAAGGTGAGTTCTCTCAGCCCTTTTTATGACGTACTATGTTTTACTAATTATGGTTTCGATTACATGCATGAACTGTTTTATAAATGTCTTGCATTCTTTCCATGAATTGCATGTTATTCAGCAAATGAAATGATGCTTAAAGTTTTCTTAAATGAGATTTCGAAACGTTATGTATATGCTATGTGGAGTCGGTTTACACAATGGGGTCAGGGTACCTTGGGATTTGATAATTCCTTGGGCATATGTGGTCAGCTTGTGGGTTGGAATTTGTTTCCTTCCTACTCGGATAACAGGGGATTTGATGCTTATGTGAAGAATGTGAACTGTTTTCAATGAAAGGATTCTATACTGTGATAAATATTAATGGAGGGAATTCACTAGACCTTTTGGTCTAACCCTCGCTTTTCAAAAACTAAACCATTTTCAGGTAAGCGTGTTACGGGTTCTTCTAGTAAGAACTAAGAGATGGCAAGAAGGATTTGGAGCTTAGAGCGACTCCAAGATTTTTGATTAAGATGACTATAGATAGAGCTCTCGGATGTGGATTAGAGACTTCCGCTGTCAAGTTTTGTTTAGTATAGGTTGATGATGTTTTAAAGACAAGTTATTTATGTAATTCGAATGCTTATTCTATGTTAATGCATGTAATGATTTTTTTGGGACGTTACAAATGGTATCAAAGCCTTAGTTTAAGGGATTTAGGTGACCAGTCGGGCTTAAACTTTAACTGTAAGATGAGAAACACAGCCGAGACATAGGATTGCCTCTAGGAACGATCACTATAAATGCACTTAAGAATAAGGTGTCAAGGACAAACGTGTAAGGTAAGTTTGGGATTACACCTGGCAAGTGTAAATACAAACTTACAGGTACATGTGCGTGCTTAAAATACCTTTTATAGCAAATTTGTTGTGTTAAGTTAGTTTATATGTCGTGTTCCAGTAATCTAGAATGTCAGCAAGATCCCTGATGGGGTAGAGTGAGACCCATTATTGGGAAGTATCGTGAGAGATCATTTATGATGTGATGTATGTATACATCGAAGAGAAGAAATGTTGTATAGAATGTTATGAGTCGTCTAGAGGTAGCTCTTAGTAGACTCGAAGAGGATGATTGTCGAGTTTGAGTAAGACTCCTGTTTCGGGAGAGTCCCAGTTCAAGGAATCACGGGATAGGTCAGTCGGGATGGTAAGGGAGGACAGTGTCAAAACCTTGAAAGTATCAATGTAGCCCTGACTTCTTAGTCGAGCTTTTCATGGCAGGATAAATGAAATAAGATACCTATAGTGAATTGAAAGCATGTAGAAGTAGAAAGTGATATAGTTGATCAAAACGAAAATAGTGTAAAATGGTTGAGTAAGTGAGAGGTGGAACGTATGTACAGCAAGTTATTGCATGACCGAGAGGGCGACCATTGGTCGAAGGTAGAGTGTCAAGGATAAGTTGCGTGAGTAAAACGGTTGACCTTGTTCGGGTAAGTAGCTTTCAATTGCAAGTAGAGTTTCATGCATAGCTTTCTTATATGTAACATGAAATTTTCACGATTTAAGTTAAATGTGTAAATATCAATTTTGATCGAAATTGAGTCAGAATGCGCAAGCGTATGTTAAAGAAAAGGTGATTTCATTCATAATTGCACAATGAAATTTTGAGCTTGACGATTTGCAAAGTATTTCACACTTTTAATGATAAGTTAAATCGTTACAAAAAGTTCGAGAAAACCGTTTGCCAGCAAAACTTTGACAATCGAAATGAGTTTTAACCTGTTAGGACCTTGTCATTAACTCCGTTAAAAACGATCGTTAGAGGCAGGGGTATTTTCGTCCTTTCACCATTTTGTCCTATTTTTGTAATTCTATTTGTTTCTATTGTTTTTTTTGTAAATACAATCAAACCTTAAGGACCTATATGTAAAATTAACTAATATATATATATATATATATATATATATATATATATATATATATACCCACCATTACAATCACCATCCACCACCGCCACTACCACCCACCATTACAACCACCATCCACCATCCCAATCCGCCACCACTGCCAACCACCATCACCCACCATTACAAGTTTCCAACAACCACCATCCACCACTACCACCCACCATTACAACTACCACCCACCATTACAACCACCATCCACCACTACCACTACCACCCACCATTACAACCACCATCCACCATCCCAATCCGCCACCACTACCAACCACCATCCACCACTACCACCCACCATTACAACTACCATCTAGCATCCCAATCCGCCACCACTGCCAACCACCATCACCCACCATTACAAGTTTCCAACAACCACCATCCACCACTACCACCCACCATTACAACTACCACCCACCATTACAACCACCATCCACCATTACAACCACCATTCACCATCCCAATTTGCCACCACTGCCAACCACCATTACAACCACCATCCACCATCCCAATCCGCCACCATAGATGGAATCTTTATAGAAGCAGAGGGAGAAAGAGAGTGTTACAAAGAGAAATGGTGGTGGCCGGAGAAATGGTGGTGGTCGATGATGTAGTTGCTATGGTTGAATGTAATCTCAATTTCTCTCTCTCTCTCTCTCTCTTTCACACACACACACACACACACACACACACACACATACACGCATACTTGACATTTTCTCTCTCTACAAAACCCATCACTTGAATCATCAACAACAGAGCTCGAAAACTGATAAACACAAATTAAATGACCCAGCTCCGCAATCTTATTGTTTCTCATTTCAATTCAATCAATTACACCAAAAATTTGGAAACAAGAAAGACCCATTAATTTAAAGGGTGTGGTGCCTGCAAAAAAGGTGGGGGAGGAGGAAGACAATGTCCCCTCTGTGAGATATATATATATATATATATATATACATATATTAGAGGTAATCCTATTTGGTCCCTAAAGTTTGATATACTTTACACATATAAGAAAAAACAAAAAGAATTGCAAAAACAGGAAGAAAATGTGAAATGACGAAAATACCTCTGACTCTAACGGTGGTTTTTAACGGGGTTAGTGGCAAGGTCCTGATTTGTAACAACCATAATTCTTAAGTGTAAGGTATAGTGGCCGAAATGTAAGAAGTGAAAGTTTTGATAAAGGGCTGGTTTGCAAACTTTGAAAAATATAAACAGGGACCACATCCCTAGGGTTGGAGCTGTTTTTGATGGTGCTCTGATTGTGGGCGGCTGGAAACGAAACCGAGAGAGAAAGGGGTGGCTGGAAGTTGGCGAAATCGTGAAGGAACTCCGATCTTTGGTAAGTAATGCATCCCTTGATATGATTCCTTGCACTCAATAGCTAGATATGTTGAATTCCAAGTTATATTTCAAGTTTTAGCTGTGTTACTGTTTAAGATCACGGTGGAGGGTTTTTGTTTACAAACGAGATTATCAATTAGTGAAATCAATCGATTAGGGATCCTGTTAGTTAAGGAATAGAATGGAACCTGTTGTGTAAGGATGTTGTGTTTAAATCTTAGCACCTTAATTTGGAATGTTTGGGGAAGACCTTGTTTAGTAATGTGCGATTTTCGTTTCTGGTTCGTAAACCACCGGGAGTTGAGTCCCGTAGTTGCTGGTACCGGGAGTTGAGTCTCGTAGTTGCTGGTACCGGAAGTTGAGTCCCGTAGTTGCTGGTACCGGGAGTTGAGTCCCGTAGCTGCTAGGCACCGGGAGTTGAGTCCCGTAATGGATCGGTACCGGGAGTTGAGTCCGGGACTAGGAGAGATAATGGGACTTGGGTATCGGGTCTTGGTTGGGCCGGACAGTCGTGATGGGCCGAGAGATTTTAAGCCCCTGTTGGGCTTAGATTTGTGTGGGCTAGTAGCATATAAATATTAGACTTAGCAAGCCTTAGAAGGAATTCGTTAAATAGTTAATGATTCATAGTTGTTCTAAAGACCGAGTTGAGAGATGAAAGGTAGGATCGAGATTTGAGTTGCATCTAATTAATTTATCGGTTTAATTATTAGGTGTACGTTCAGATCGAGACAACAGGTTAGGAAGAGAATTGCTGTCAGGTGAGTTCCCTAAACCCTTTTTACGATGAAAATTCTTAATGATTAACTGATTATGGTTCTTGACGAGCATGAAATATTTACAAATTGAATTGCATGATTTCTCACGTACGAACTGGTTTATTTGAGAAATGTTGTCATGATGAAATGAAAAGCGTGCTAAGTAAAGATTCTATTTTTACGTTATTATGAAATGTATGTGCATGTTATGTGATGTCGGTCTGCACTGTGGGATCAGAGAGCCTCGGGATCCGATGATCCCTTGGATATGTACGGAGGGAATTCACTAGACCCTTTGGTCTAACCCTCCTAGGCGGGTATCGGGGAGTCTGCTTGGGCCCCGATACGAGAAGGCGAAAAGGGGAGTCTACTTGGGCCCCGATTCGAGAAGGCGAAAGGGGAGTCTGCTTGGGCCCCGATCGCGGATGGTTATGTGATCCCCTACACGGTGCAGTACCATATGTGATGATTTATGATTTATGATGAAGTTTTATAAATGATTTGTACATTATCTATACTTGTTGTTTTACGGAGGGAATTCACTAGACCCTTTGGTCTAACCCTCGCTTTTCAAAACTAAAACCTTTTTCAGGTAAGAAATTAGTAGAAGGCTCAGGTAAGTGTGCAAGAGCAAGTTAAGGAACGGATGCAGCTAGAGACAGTGCAAGTGCCACGTGTAGCAGTTAGTTTATTCTCAGTTGTGTATAGGTTGTTTCCGCCAACCTTAGTTTAGATGAATGTAATGAAATTTTGGGACCCAGTTTGGTAAATGTTATGACTTAATGCTATGGTTGTCTTATTGTATCCTTGGGGGTGTTACAAATGGTATCAGATCCATAGTTTAAGGGATTTAGGTGACCGGACGGGCCTAAACTTAAACTTGGGGGTAGAAAATCATAACTGAGAATCAGGAAATGCGTTAAGAGGGCACTAATGTAGGCACAGGAGATGCGTTAGGAGGACACTATTATAGGGATAGGAATAATAGGGTACTAAGGACTGTCATGTAAGGTAAGTTTGGGATTTCACCTGGCCAGTGTAATTGCGAACTTACAGGTACATGTATGTGCTTAACCTACCTTATTAACCTACCTAGTGCTTATGTCGTATTCCAGTACTTTAGAAGGTCAACGAGATCCCTGAGGGGTAGACTAAGGCCCCTTGTAGGAGAAGTTTCATGAGAATTCATTTATGATGTGATGTATGTATACATCGTAGAGAAGGAATGTCGTACAGAATGTTATGAGTCGTCTAGAAGTAGCTCTGCGTGGATTTGGAGAGGACGAATGTTGAGTTTGAGTGAGACTCATGTTTTGGGAAAGTCTTAGGTATAGAAATCATGGGATAGATCAGTCGGATGGTAAGGAAAGACTGTGTCGAAATCGTGAAAGTGTCAATGGAGCTCTGGCTTCTTAGTTGAGCTTTTCGAGGGCAGGGTAAATGAAATAAGATACCTATAGTGAAGTGAAAGCATGTAGAAGTAGAAAGCGAGATAGTTGATCAAAACGAAAGTAGTATGAAAGGGGTTAATTAAGTGAGATGTGGAAAGCGTGTCCAGCATGTTGTTGCTTGACCGAGATGGCGACCATTGGTCGAAGGAAGAGTGTCAAGGATAAGTGGCGTGAGTAAAGCGGTTGACCTTGTTAGGGTAAGTAGCTTTCTATTGCAAGTAGAGTTTCATGCATAACTTTTCTAAATGTAACATGAAATTTTGAGCTTAACGATTTGTAAAGTATTTCACATTTTTTTTGCGTTCTTTTGTGTAACATGAAAGTTTCGAGATTTAAAGTAAATATGTAAATGTCAATTTTGAACAAAATGAGTCAGCTTGTACGATTGCAAGTTTAAAGAAAAAGCGATTTCAGTTACGTCGCACATTGAAATTCTGAGCTTAACGATTTGTAAAGTAGTCCTTATTTTTATGGTAAGTTAAATTGTTACAAAAAGGTCGAGAAAGCATTTGTCAGCAAAACTTTTACAATCAAAATGAGTTTTAACATGTAGATATCATATAAAAGGGTGTGAGAACCGACTGGTTTACTTGGCGTCGGTACCTTCTTTCGGAATTGTGTCGTATGAAAAGACTTTCATTCAGCGTATCACTGTCGTAATAACATCGTTCGGATTGAGTAAGATTAAGGTTCACAGGAAAATGCATGCAATCGATCCTCGAATCGTTGTGCAGGGCATTGAAGTTACAAGAGTGGTGGGGACAAGTGTACCCAAGATGTTTTCAAATGTTGTTTATTTAAAATGATAAAATGTACGAATGACTTATCTACTGTGTGTCATGCATGAAGGCTATGAACTCACTAGGTCATAGGATATTGCATATTAAGCTAAGGAAGAACTTCAAGAGTGGAGAAATGTCGGGCAAATCGGGAAGGAATGTTGTAGCCTTGGTATTTGTGTTCAAGAGGAAAGGTGAAAAGTGGTAGAGTCGGAAGTAGATTATAGCGTCGGGGGTATGAGGGTCTGTACCCTTGCTCGGTGACTGGGAATACAGTTGCCGAGGGACGATGGTGTCCGGGGGAAGGACTAGAAGTCATCAAGGCGTTGATCTTAGCAACTCGTTATGAGTTGTGTGGAGAGGAAGAATGAAATGTTTATGGCGCAGGAATATGAGCTTCGAGGAGAGCTTGTAATGTTGATGGTATATGAATAGGTTTCGAAAGGAGGGAGACAGATCATGAAGTTGATCATGATATGTTGGAAGGATTAGGTTCCGTAAGGAACCCTTGTTAAAGAATAAGTTAAGAAAGTAGTTACAGGTTGTCAGTGATGTAGAAGTCAATAGTTGTGATGGCCGAGGCCGAAGACGTAAACCAGAAGGTTGAAAATTGATAGAACACCTTGTAGGGGTGTTAAGAAGATGAGAAGTTATCGTTTTGAATAAGCGCTCTATTTACGAGATAGAAAAAGGGGTTCGTAGAATGCTGAGGAATGTAGCACAACGAAGCGAGTGGGTAGACTTTATCAGTCAGTAAGGAAATGTGCCGCGTCTAGGTAAGGGCTCAGACCGTAAGGAGCTAGCTAGAATGTCTGAGGTTGAATTAATTGAGAACTTGTGAGTTATAGTTCAGCTAGTGGGGAAAGGACTATGTAACGAGTTAGACTTGCTTGTGTTTATGGGAGGATATGAAGGCAAGTTCGGTTTGTGTGAATGATCATGAGAGATCTGGTTTGCAGTATGATGTATGGACACAGGGTGTACGGCTGTGTAGTGTCAGTATTTGTCAAGCTAAATGTGTCAACTAGTGTCGTAGCGATATGATGTTAGAGAGAAGGGAAGCGACAGGTATAAGTTTTTTGGGGGCTTCGGGTGAAGTGTTCGACTTGTTAACCGGATCGTTGGAGCACGTGGAGTGTAAGTTGTTGTTGTGGTACGATTGTTCGGGATAGAACGACGGAGCGGTGGTAGGTGGTTACCCGAAGGAGAAACCAAGTGTTCTTATTTGAATGAGTCGCTATGTAAGCATATTTTGGGATCTTTGGAAGTTTAAGGAAGATGATGGGTGTCTTGGTAAAAATGTGGTGGGATAAACGTGAGTCCTTAGGTATGAATGAAATGTCTGAGAAAGTGAAAGTGGGAAATTAAAGAATGTGTAGTGTTGTCGAGCGCTGATGTCGTTTAAGACGACTTGAGAATGCCTTAAGTTAGGATAATGATGCAACTGTTTGGTTATGTAAGTGAGGAGAAGATGATTTCAGTTTGTGGAAAGGTCGAGAGAGAAGGATAAGTAACGTTGGTGAGCAGTGCTCCACGATAACGTGGGGAGGCGAAGATAATATGTCGGATTAAGTGAGTAAATTGGAAGTAGCAAATTGCCGGCAGTGCCGAAAGGTGCAGTGTTGTGTAGAGTGTCGTTAATAAGTGTGTGAACTGTTAGAAAGAGTATTGAAGAAGGGAATCGTGTATGACCTTGTGCGTGAATGAAGTGGATGAGACAGCTAAATGAGTTAAGTTAGTAACTATGTGAGAAAGGTTAAAAGGAACTGGTCGTATAGTGATTAAGCTAGTGAGAATAGCATGGTGTGACCATGGTTACTCATCCCAGTGGAGTGAGGATAAACGGAGTTATGTTCTTATGAATGAATGAACGTGGCAATCAGGGAGAAATTGATGTGTTTCAGGACAAGTTTAATCTGAATAGGTGCACACTTCAGTAATTGAGTTGGGAGGTTTCTACTCTCAGTTACGTTTTGAGTATGGGGTGGTGAGGTAGCGAGGATGTGGGGGATGATTGACGAACTGTGGTCTAGGTGATCCGAGAAAAAGGAGAAATGTTTTATGTATAGACGACTGTTGGGTGGTGCAAGGTTGTGAGTTGTGATGCGATGAAAGAACTCGGGATTGTGAGTTGTCGGGATGTACAGGGTTGGCCAGGTGCCAAGCTGTCAAGTAAGCGAATGTTTCTTTGTGAATGAATCTCGTGTTGTAACGGGGGAATTCATCCAGGTTTCTCCTTAAAGGAAGTAAAGATGCATGAGAAGCCTTATTTAATCTTCTATTGTTAAGACTGATCGAGTAGGAATAGTAGCCTACGAGTTGGAGTACCGTAAGAACTGAAGGGAATGTAACCATTGTTGCACGTTTCGAATTTAATGAGATGGGTTACTGAGTTAGAAGTGGCTTTACCAAATGGAAATGCCATGGTAGGTGTGAAAATAAGTTACTCGCATCTTTTCCAATAAGAAATTTCGGGGACGGAATTCTTTTAGGGGGGGAGTGTTGTAACAACCCTAATTCTTAAGTGTAAGGTTTAGTGGACGAAATGTAAGAAGTGAAAGTTTTGATAAAGGGCTGGTTTGCAAACTTTGAAAAATATAAATAGGGACCACATCCCTAGGGTTGGAGCTGTTTTTGATGGTGCTCTGATTGTGGGCGGCTGGAAACGAAACCGAGAGAGAAAGGGGCGGCTGGAAGTTGGCGAAATCGTGAAGGAACTCCGATCTTTGGTAAGTAATGCATCCCTTGATATGATTCCTTGCACTCAATAGCTAGATATGTTGAATTCCAAGTTATATTTCAAGTTTTAGCTGTGTTACTGTTTAAGATCACGGTGGAGGGTTTTTGTTTACGAACGAGATTATCAATTAGTGAAATCAATCGATTAGGGATCCTGTTAGTTAAGGAATAGAATGGAACCTGTTGTGTAAGGATGTTGTGTTTAAATCTTAGCACCTTAATTTGGAATGTTTGGGGAAGACCTTGTTTAGTAATGTGCGATTTTCGTTTCTGGTTCGTAAACCACCGGGAGTTGAGTCCCGTAGTTGCTGGTACCGGGAGTTGAGTCCCGTAGTTGCTAGTACCGGAAGTTGAGTCCCGTAGATGCTAGGCACCGGGAGTTGAGTCCCGTAATGGATCGGTACCGGGAGTTGAGTCCGGGACTATGAGAGATACCGGGACTTGGGTATCGGGTCTTGGTTGGGCCGGACAGTTGGTTGGGCCGGTAGTCGTGATGGGCCGAGAGATTTTAAGCCCCTGTTGGGCTTAAATTTGTGTGGGCTAGTAGCATATAAATATTAGACTTAGCAAGCCTTAGAAGGAATTCGTTAAATAGTTAATGATTCATAGTTGTTCTAAAGACCGAGTTGAGAGATGAAAGGTAGGATCGAGATTTGAGTTGCATCTAATTAATTTATCGGTTTAATTATTAGGTGTACGTTCAGATCGAGACAACAGGTTAGGAAGAGAATTGCTGTCAGGTGAGTTCCCTAAACCCTTTTTACGATGAAAATTCTTAATGATTAACTGATTATGGTTCTTGACGAGCATGAAATATTTACAAATTGAATTGCATGATTTCTCACGTACGAACTGGTTTATTTGAGAAATGTTGTCATGATGAAATGAAAAGCGTGCTAAGTAAAGATTCTATTTTTACGTTATTATGAAATGTATGTGCATGTTATGTGATGTCGGTCTGCACTGTGGGATCAGAGAGCCTCGGGATCCGATGATCCCCTGGATATGTACGGAGGGAATTCACTAGACCCTTTGGTTTAACCCTCCTAGGCGGGTATCGGGGAGTCTGCTTGGGCCCCGATACGAGAAGGCGAAAAGGGGAGTCTACTTGGGCCCCGATTCGAGAAGGCGAAAGGGGAGTCTGCTTGGGCCCCGATCGCGGATGGTTATGTGATCCCCTACACGGTGCAGTACCATATGTGATGATTTATGATTTATGATGAAGTTTTATAAATGATTTGTACATTATCTATACTTGTTGTTTTACGGAGGGAATTCACTAGACCCTTTGGTCTAACCCTCGCTTTTCAAAACTAAAACCTTTTTCAGGTAAGAAATTAGTAGAAGGCTCAGGTAAGTGTGCAATAGCAAGTTAAGGAACGGATGCAGCTAGAGGCAGTGCAAGTGCCACGTGTAGCAGTTAGTTTATTCTCAGTTGTGTATAGGTTGTTTCCGCCAACCTTAGTTTAGATGAATGTAATGAAATTTTGGGACCCAGTTTGGTAAATGTTATGACTTAATGCTATGGTTGTCTTATTGTATCCTTGGGGGTGTTACATGATTCTAGAGCAAAATCAGAACATGAGGACCAAAAGTCGACTTATGAAACCACATGTCCTTGTTTCTAAGAAATCACTATACCTTAGGGACCAAAAGTAAAGTTTACTCTAAATCTGACCATGTTTTTTTTTACCTTATTCACATGTGGTTACACCTCATCATCAATATATCTCTAACAAAATTTTAAAACAAAATAAAATTTAAAACTTTTATTCTCTATTTTACTTCAATAAGTTTTATATTGTTTTCTAAAATATAAAATTATGAAAAAACTAAATTTAAAGAATTTTTCAAAACTTGATATATAAAGAGAAAAAATAATGTTATATTTATTATTAATATTATTGAGGTCGACTTATTATTTGTTTACATAAACTCATTATAAAAGGTATATCTGACTGATAAATTATTAAAACATTTTTAATAATATAATCTTAAGTTGTCATATGTTCATGACACGTGTCACACAAAGACACCGTAGCTATATGATCGCACACAAAGTAAACGTTTACTTCCATTTGAAATATTATACCTGAATTAAATCATGTTGGTATTGTTACATATATATGTTAAACTGTAATTATAATAATTACAAGCTAGGTGTTATCTGTAAATATGTATAATTATATTAATGTTTTAAGATAACTATATAAACTATTATAGATAATTATTAAACTTTATTTGAGTTATGGACCAACTATATAGTCTATATAAATAAGGTGATAGGCTAAAATGTTTTAGAGATTAAATCTTTGAGATTTAGCTATTAGTTAAATACAAAAAATTAACATTTTATCTTAGATATGTAAAGGTACAATCATGAACACCCTATGGTGTATTATTTAATTTGTTTTAGCAACCCATTGGGTCTGACAGAGTTTTATTATTAAAAAAGTTTTCTGATTTAGTTATAACCAATATATTTTTCCACTGCGTTTTAAGGTTACAAAATTGATCTAAAACCCTATGATAATGGACGTTGAGATGTCTAAAACTAAAAATAAGTTGGAGTTAAATTTAATTCTTTTAATGATTTTGACTTTTAATTATTTATTTTAGAGAAATTATAGAGAATATATTGCTCTTAAAAACATGTACAATAGATTATCTATAATTTATCTAAAATAAAGAAATACGAATCAAAATTTGTAAAAGCTTTAAATTTAACACCAACAAATTCTTTGAGTTAAGATATTTTAACATCTAGTATAGTATTAAAATATTTTATAAAATTTACATGATAATACACTTTTTACAAATAATCTATATAAAACAATAATAATTCAATCTAATTGTTGGACGTGTTGAATGGTTGTTGGGGTGGTGAGTGGTGTTAGACTGTTTGCTGGGTGAGATTGATAGGTGGCAATGGGTTAGGGGTAGAGTAAGGTAGGGTAGAGTTGGCATGTGGGGCTGATTTGGGGTGGTGGGTGCGGTTGGTGGTGGGGGAGGGTGTTTGGGGGTAGTGGGTGGTGGTTTTTAGTGGCGGTAGGAGGTGGGTGATGGTGGGGTAGTGGTTAATGGATGGTGGTGCTTTGGGTTCGTTGTGGGTGGGGTTAGAGTGTAGCTTGGGGTAGGGGTAGGGGTGGGGTGGAGTAAGGTAGGGTGAAAATCTTGGATGATTGGGCATGGTAGTTTGGATGATTGGATCATGTGAAACCACTATTTAACACAGAATATGAAGATTACTATATATAAAGTTGGGTTCTCGTGAGAAGTTAAGGTTAATGTGAGAAGAGTGAGGTGGTTATCAATCATTAGATGAGAAATGGATGCACGTTAGGATGAGATGCGTCAGATCAATCCTCATTTAAGCTGCAATTCATGGAAGGATATTTGATTGAAAATGATCAACGGTTTAAATTCACTTTTCACGTTGAGTTCAACTTCTCACACAATCTTTCACCTATATATATATTTCGTATAACAACCCAAAAACCATACACAACATGCAGAAAAACATCACAAAATGGGTCCCAACACATCTCATTATAATCAGAGTTTACAGACTAAATAGCAGCGAAAATACACTTCCACAACCGAGATGTCTAAACCTAAGCAAAACTACTATAGTGCTCTAGACCAGCTACCTTCGTCTCTAAGCCTTATGAACTTCTCCTTCACTTTTGAAGTAGCATCACAAAACCTTTTGCCTGAAAATTGTTTTAGTTTTGAAAAGTGAGGGTTAGACCATAAGGTCTAGTGAATTCCCTCTCGAAACAGTTAAAAAGAATCTCATCTTTATATCACGTAACTGTCATATCAATGAATAAAACAACATTTTGTAAACAATTACCACATAAGGGTATTTGCACAGTGGTATCCACGTCCATCACCTCCACGTGATGTCTACACTCGGGCCCCCCAATAAATCTCCATGGCCCCCAAGTAGATGCAATATCCGTGTGCACGAGAAACAGATTCAAGACACACGGTTCACCAAACTCCCAAGGATCCTCAAGGTTACAAGGTACAACCATCCCCCACTGTGCAACCCGACTCCACATACAATCATATAAACATGAAAGCAATACAAATCATGAATATGCGGTAAAACGATCCCATAGTTATAAAATAACATTTCTCATGTCAGTGTACAAAATGTCGATATCATAGTTATGGAAAACATGCTCAAGTTAATTTTTCATATAAAAGGGGTACAAGGGAACTCACCTGATCACGGTATAGGCAGATGCTCAAATTTTACGTCCTCCCGAAACGACACCTAAAAGATCAGACAATTTCCCCACAATCAGAACAACTATCCAGACAAACTATCCGGGAAAAACTACCGGGAACTCCATCCGAGAACTACCAGAAATCCATCCGGGAACTACCGGGACTCCATCCGGGAACTACCGGAAATCCATGCGGGAGCTACCAGAACTCCATCCGGAAACTACCGAAAATCCATCCGGGAACTTATCCGGACACGGCGACGTCCGGGTATTTCGTACTGTGAAAACCCCAGAACTCCCAAAAATCGATTTAAGCACTGATTAAGCCATTGACCAAATTAGAAAACCCTAAGGATTTATATTTCATTTTTAATAGGTCACTTTTTCCCACAAAACCGTCTCAAATCGATCCAAAACATCGCAAAACCCAAATATCTTATTTGGAGAAGAACACAATGAACTCAAAAAGGGTTTCTCCTCAACAAGTTTATTTTACCAAGATTGCAGGATTGAAAGAGATTGCAAGGTTTTAGGCTTACCTTCAGATGATGATTCTTCACAAACGATTTCATTGAACCAAACCCTTGCTAGAATTTCTTCTCAGCCGCCACCTCTCTCTTCCTGATGGAATTTCTCATACAAAATAGAAGAATTAGGGGTTTTGGTCCCATTTATACCTTGTTTAAGTTTCTACTTGAGACCCTCAAGTTTCTTTTCTTTACTTTTAACCACAACACACCAAAGGCTTAACATTTTAGGACACGGGTGTTACAACACCTCCCCCCTTAAAAGAATTTCATCCCCGGAATTCATTGGTCAATCAGACACGGTGCCTGACCCTCGTCTCGGGAGCTGCTTCCCATGTCGCTTCTTGTCCACTTGTACAACTTATAATGACAAACCACACTGGCTTTCAACCAATGCTCTCAGAATTAGAGGCGCGAAACACATTACAAATCCCACAAGGTTACCCGGTCCCTTTGCCAATCCTTCAATCCATTAAACAAAATACAAACGACTTACTAAAACATGGCCCATCCCTCTTTTCTTTCGACATATCTCAAAACCAAACCAATCCGAACCAAACCGAACCGAACCAAACTGAAACAATCTAAGCCAAGCCAAACCAAACCAAACCAAGCCAAACCAAACCAAACCAAACCAAACCAAACCAACACAAACCAAGCCAAGCCAAACCAAACCAAACAAAACCAAGCCAAACCAAGCCAAGCCAATATCTTTGGCATCAAACCGACCCCCAACCTTAGGTTTCACGATTTGCACTCCCAAATTTAACAGTTTTGGTTCCAATTGATCTTCCAAGCATTTCTGTCCAAGACCACAACTTTCTGAGGCTAGGAATACTCACATAATGTACTTGTATCCCTTCCGACCATTGATGCCACATATAAATGTGACATCCTAGGCAACCGTACCAGATATTGTCTGCTTTGTCCACACACATGGACTCACGGTTTTAAAACGCATCTCATCACGACTTTCACAAACCTTTTCACTTCCTTACAGAAGGACTTTCACCGAGTTCATGTTACAACGGCATGAATCCTTTACTAAAGTAAGCAGTCACCCAATTCGCCAAATCTTGGCACCAGGTCAACCTTGAATTTTGACTTCCCACTACGACACGCGTCTAACACAAAAGTATTTTCTTTCCCCAAGACACGTTGACTACATCCCAACATTGTTAACCAAACACGCCAACATTCCAAACTTGTATATAACTAACAGTAAGACACCTCCATAATCAACCATCTGGGGTAAGGAATAAATCACCTTGAAGATTTACATCCACACTTTCACTGCATCCATGAAGCATCCAACCAAATAAGGAATGAATCTCAGTTTCACTCGCCCAACCGGCAGGAGTGACCGTGCTCACACAACACTATTCAAAATACACTATCGAATGACCTGCTCACTTTGGAACATCCACATTTTTAACATTTATTCAGATCCAACGGTCTTACACTTTGAGTGTGTAACACCCTTAAAATTGGAAAGAACAACTAAATAAAATTTTCAATAAAATAACCACTTAAGGATAAAATTCCTTCTACAAACCATTCTTGGAATTACCTCAATATAAACATTATATTTTCAACAATCAAAATCTAATTCATTCGCCAAGACTACAAAAGGTCGGGTGTTACTCAACCCCAAAATCAAGTTGATATTCCCCAAGTGCGGAAGACTTCACCAAGCTACTTACTTCTTGAGCACACCACTAGCTCTCCACTCTTCGCAGTGTCACTAGAACTACATCCCAACCGGAACCTGTTGCACATGCCGACAAATAAAAAGGTTAGGCTAACGCCTAGTGAGTTCAAAAGTTTTATCATGATTATATAATTCGTAAGACGAAAGAGGTGTAATTTAAATCATGAGTTCAAAATGATTTACTTTAAATGCAACCCACCCATTTCCCAACGCACACAGATCCCGTGATGAAAGCTTTAATATAAAACGATTCTCATAATGGACTCATCCCAAAACCAACTTAAAAAGTGAAGTAGAATTTGATTTCCAAAATGATTGAAATCACGAATAAATCGCTATTATTTAAAACATCCTAAACACGGATGAGGCATAACCCATAACTCATATGTCGTGGAAAACAATTCATATAAATATAACACGTCACCGAAAACATGGATAAAAATAAATACCCAAAGCAACACCTTTCGATGACGGGGGAGGCCCGTTTACATTGCACGTGACAGAACACAAAAGGGGGTCACATACCTATGTAATAAACAAACACGTGGACTATACTCATTAGACATATCGAGCTCAACCACTCCAGATCTATTGCCCGTGAAGACTCAAATTCAACCCCTCCAGGTCTATACTTTGAGATGTCCAAGTCCACACAAAACATATAAGCACATTGGGATTACACCTTACTGCTCATGGGACGATACCCGACCATATAGGCCCACATCTTACTTACCATGAAACCCGATGTCTATCCCGTGCCAAGCACATTGGAATTACGCCTTACTGCTCATGGGACGATGCCCGACTATATAGGCCCACATCTTACTTACCATGAAACCCAATGCCTATTCCGTGCTACAATGGGAGAAACTAGTGTCTCATCATTGAACGTGTAACACCCTCAAATTTGGAAAGAGCAACTAACTTTAATTTCAATAAAATAACCAAAATAGGATAAAATCCTTTCTACAAACCATCATTGAAAATACCTCAAGAGTTAAACATCACGACTTCTACTTAACACAAGACGGGTTTTACTTAACACAAGACGGGTTTTACTTAACACAATACATGTTGCTAATCCCAATTAAGTGTGGAAGACTTCATTAAGCAAATCACTTCACGTGCACCGTACTAGCACTCATCACTCCAAAGTGTAGCTAAAACTATTCCCAACCTGAACCTGTTGCACATGCCGACAAATAAAAAGGTTAGGCTAACGCCTAGTGAGTTCAAGAGTTTACATCATGATCGAACAATTGGTTAGACAAAAGAGTTTAGCGTAAGTCATGATTTTCGAAAATAGGATTTGTATAAAAATACACCGATAACCCAATTTCGAAACGCACACCAAATCCATGAGGAAAGCCTCCAATGGAAATCATTTCTCGGCAATGGACTCAAATCCAAAACTCACTCAAGAGGTAAATAAATAATAAATTCCCAAATAATCATCAATGCGAATAATAATCCAATAGTGGGAAACATCCAATTAAGAATGAGACATAAAATACCGTCCATCAGACATGGAAAAACAATCCATATGCATATAACACGACGCCGACAACATGGAGAAACAATTACTCGAAAACAACACCCTTTGGTGACGGGGGAGACCCGATTGCATCGAATGTGGCGAACACATAAACTAGACCATAACTTAATAAGCACAAGTAAGCTTCATGGATGGGAACACTCATGACATCAACCATATCCCGGTCTCTAGTCAGTTTTAGACATCAACCCAAACCGGGTCTTTAGTCTATTGAGGCATCAATCCAGACCGGATCTCTAGCCTAGTGAGACTTCAATCCAAACCGGATCTTTAGTCCACGGAGACATCAATCCAAACCGGATCTTTAGTCTAATGTAACATCAATATAAACTGGATCTTTAGTCAAGAGAGGCATCAACCCAAACCGGTCTCTAGCCTAGTGCGACATCAACCCAAACCGGGTCTTTAGTCCACGGAGACATCAATTCATACCGGATCTCTAGTCTAAACCACCAATTTCAATCATACTGGATATTTAGCTTGAGATCCCACCATCCAAAACAAGCTTACTCAATCTTAAAATTTATACACGACCTCAAAAGAATAACCAATGCATTCAAATCACTAAATCTCAAATATAATGCAATTCATGCAAATCAAACCCCAAGCCCACGTCGAGCTTATCAAAACCGGGTGAATGCCCTCGAGACTCAACCGAGTCCAAAATCGAGCCATCGGCTCAAAAGATCTAATTATCGTTTATCAAAATCAACTCATGCAAATGAAGTGCACCTAACCTACATCATGCAAACACATACTTCGAGGCATGATAATCTCACAACCCCTTCATTGCCACTTTCCCAATGAAGTCAAATCATATATGCATCTATATGTATGTGTGTGTGTATGCACAAATCTTATATAACTCAACAATGCATATGTCCCGCCATAGCTCATTAGACCCAAAGGTACTAAGAATACAAAATCATCAAACGGTCTTCACACATAAGACCAAACACTCACACCGTCACATACTCAAATAAAACGCAATTAAGCACATAACACATCCAAGGCTCCACCTCGAGCTACTAAACCGGCAAGCACTCAACAGACTCATTTGAGTATAAATCAAGCCCTTAAAGGCAAAATAACCGTTTTGCTAAATACGTGTTGTTCACACGTTTTCCGTAAACCAAAATACATCGTTACCCAAAATCTTTGCCTTCTCAATTCTCAATTGGCCTTCGGCCCAAAAATAAAAGGTTTACAACTCTCAAAATATTTATACGGTCAAGATTGACCAAAATCCCCAACTCACACGTTCACATTTTCAAATGTAACATATCATAATTATCGCATAATCACAACAAACACTAAAAGTGTAGTTTGACCAAATAACCTTAACTTATGCAATAAATAAACAAAACCATTTTCACTCGTGATTTATTTATCAATCACTCAAAATACCCAAATGAGGGTATTTTACAAGATTTATAAAGCTTAACACTTTGATTAAATCAAAACCCCCCTAAATAGCTCAACAAGAGATAATTTTATATAAAGCACACAAATACTTTAAAATAAACATTTTGGCATTTACAACATTTTCACAAATCAACTTGAACTCACCTTGCTAGATTAGGCTAAATCTAGATTTTCCCAAACGTAAGCTCCTTTGAAGAAATACGAATCTTCAAGTCCAAATCTTCCAAAACCTAGATCCATAAGTTTCCAACCATAAATATCCAGATCTAACCATGTAGAATCATTCCCCAAACATAATACATTAAAACCCAACTTATACTAAAACCCTAGTTCTTATAGATGAAAAAAATAAGACTTCCTTAACCAATCACTACCAATAAAGCTCACAATGGAAGAGAAGGTGAAAACCACAAAACCCTAGCTTTTGGGTAGAGAGATATTACCTTTATCACTTGAATCTCCAACCAAAAGCTCCTAATCACCCACAAAAGCTTCAAGCTTCCATATCTTCAACAATGGTGGAAAGGGGTTTAGTTTGAGTGGAGAAGATGAAGAAGAAAGAAAGAGTTTAGGGTTCTTCTTGGGAGAAATCGTTCAAGAGAGAGAGAAACAGAGTTGGGATGTTGAAAATGAAATGAGGGGAGAGAGAGAGAAAAGTCTTAAAAGCAAAACACAAATTCCATCAGACACCACGCGGACGTCCGGATTGCCTCTCGCGGACGTCGGACCTCGACATGACCGACACCCACATTTCCGCTGACGACCCACGGATTTCCGCGCCATGCGGACTTCCGGCATGCGCCTCTCGTGGACGTCCGCAACTCCAAATTTTAGTTTTCCAATTTTCAGGGTGTTACAATCCTCCCAACCTTAGAATGATTTCGTCCTCGAAATCTAGGTCCTTTACAACCAAGGCTAACCAACTCAACACCGATCATGTTCAAATAGCTTCCAATTGGAATCTAATTCCCCCCACATAGACTGCTATAACAAACCTCAAGCAACCCTTACCAAACAATGTCCTTTCAGGCACATTGTACTTATGTCCGGGTGAACGCTCCATCTACTGGATTAACTCCCAACCAAACTACGTCGGTTGTCTCTCAACCTTAGGTGTTCCATACTTCCCCGACGATGGATCCCGACTCTAAATCAATCCGTGTCCGCACACTCTTAAATTTCTCCAATTAGTCCAAGGTTTGCCCTCATCTAAAACTAACAAACTTCCAATTTCCAAGGTTCCCGCTGCTGGAGTGGCACTTATTCCTAACGAGTCCCATTAGACTCCAACACCGACGGTCGTCACTGACCCATAATTTACACCACTTCTAAAACACGTCTAAGTACCAATCATCCAATCGACAGATTCTTCTACCACAAGAGAAGGGTCGTCCCACTAAAAACTATATATCGCAATCGAACTTAAGATCATCATAACCGATACCACCATTTATTAAAATTTGGACTACACCTTCCAATCACACCAGTGGTTCTTGGCCCCGAAATCCAAAAGTTGACACCTAGTCACACCACCAAAACTCGACCCATCACAGAGCGCCACACACGAGCTTCATTTCTCAAACATCCCCACCAATCCATGGTCATCCCCACGGTCTAAAAGGTCCTACACGTCCTTCATACAAAATCGACAACCAGCAACGAGGTTGCCGACGTAAACGGCCACCAAAAGCACTAACAGGAGACACCGCAAGTCCCACCTTTTATTAGCCACAAGAAAAAAAAATCGACCCCGCAAACGAAAGGTTTTACACGCCCTCACCCCTAACTGGGGTTTCTCAACCTCACCAAGCCTAAAGAGTTCAAGGTTTTCAAGTGACAGACTCAATAAATATGCCAATAAAGTTTTCACTAGATTTTTCAACACGAAGGTTTTTATACTAACATCACATACGTACAAAAACTTACCACTACCTAGCCGGTGGTTGCACAAACATGGACACACTCGTCCCACGTATGAAAAATCATTTTTGAAAACTATTTCATCGCAAATCAGTTTACTACGAAACGTAAAAATGTACTCAAGAACTTTTAAAATGAACCGCCAGGGTCCCATCACGGATTTACTTATGCCAAACACGCAAAGTAATTTCTGACATTAAAATAGTGTTCAACAGCCTGTTTATACGAACTTCAAAAGAAGGATTTATACGACATCAATTTCCAAAATTTTCATTTTTAACCATAAAACGACCTGAACTGCAATTCCTTAGCAACTTCGCATGTGTCAGTTTGTTCATAGAGAAACAATTCATATACACACCTTGGTTAAAACACGACATGATTTGGGCCATCTCCTAGTTTTTAAATTAAATAACAAGATATTTTCATCATTTGGAAATATCGGTTTAAACATCGAAAAGGAATCTCAAATCAAAATTGTGTATGCCGATCTGTAACACTTTCTTAGTAATCACTCTGAAATAGTATAGCACATACCAGATAGTCAATACTAAATTTTCAAGTAGAGATTTATTAAATCAAATTTTCAAAATTTCTCCTTCAATCATATAATGACAAGGAAACAAAATCTTTTGACCAGGCTTGCATACCTCAATGGGTTTTTCTCAAAACTTCGGAAAACAATATGTGCACATAATTTGATTGACACATAAAACGATTCAAATCAACCTCAAACCTTAAACCGCACAAGCGATACACATTAACGCCCCAAAATAGTGGCTATAAAACTATTCATGTCAATAAATCAATATAGTGCATTTGCGAGTAAGAACCTAAAAAATGCCAGCAAACGAGAGTGCATAAAACAGAACATTAGAGATGTACTATCATGATGCTCCTATATGTATTACTCACGCCACGTATAAATCATTTCGCACACTTATCAAGTTGTAACAAATATGCTACCACGATTCTCGAAGGAGAGCCATGTGGCATTAAAACTCCAAAACCACTCCTTTTGATGCAATACGACATAAAGCACATTTTTCAACAAAATTCGCATGAGACGCAATACTCCCTCAAACCCATATATTAACGCACGCAATCATTCAAGTATGAACATGGCAAAGTGTCACTCATGCACCGTAAAACATCGTAAAACGAAACTCCATCGTACTCCACAAAAACTTCCATCAAACTCGATAGAACTCAACAACATCCAACCAAGTAAATGGTGTCAAAGTTTTCGTTTTCAATACTCAAATCGCGTAAAACAATGAGATCAAATCATCAAAATTCCAAAATCTCCTTTTTACGAGATAAAACAACACCTCTTCGTCAAGACTCGCAAAATCCAAATTCCCATTAAAGATCAACACTGAAACCAGGGAATGTAACTCTTCGTCCGAACCTTAACATATGTGGAGGAGATCCAATGTTAAAGTCGCAAGTCGCAATTACTTATCCAAAACCATAAACGACTTAAAACATGGATATCACGGTATCCGAAAGTAGTAGCGGACAGCCACAAAGAACAAAGTAAGTCCCGACCAGGTTCACAACTGCGTGTCGTAAAATAACTTCACGCATGTTCCAAAATCCTGGTTTAAAATCTTGTGTGTGTCAAACGTTTTCCAAAATTTCGCAATACCATCCATACAACGATTTGAAACACAAGAAATAATTGATGCAATTTATTTTAAAAGCAAAATAAATTTTGTGCATGCATTTTGTCGGCACTCAACGTACAGGTCACATTCCTCCAATTTCTCCGATCACACTATTGTCATCCGGATACTCACACATCTTAACGCAAAATGGAAAGTCACATCTACTAACCCCACATTTCTCCTCGAATCAAGGTCAATTCAATAAGCCTACGGCTCCAATCCAACTATCAATTTCGACCCGAACGGTCCACTTAATGCAATCAACATGCTTACCGCCACTCCAAACGGCAAATGCTAAAGTCGTCAACCTCTTTTAACGACTACTCGCTTAGAACTCCTTCACTACCCCAACGGTCATCACACTAGAGTCGTTCAAGTACTCTCATGTAACTGGTAGGTTCACCATAACACTGGCCAGGTGCAATTATGAACGTACCGTACATGATCATCCTTGCTACTCTTGACGTGACTTCTCATTTCTAGTGACCCAACAACTTTCGAATATCCTATCTTAGAGTGCCTAATGGTGCAATCTCGCTCTCATTTACTTAAAACAATGCTAGTTTGAGTCTAGGTATCCAACAATCAACACCTAATTCTCTTGAACTTATGGTCTGATACCAACTTGTAACACCCTCAAATTTGGAAAGAGCAACTAACTTTAATTTCAATAAAATAACCAAAATAGGATAAAATCTTTTCTACAAACCATCCTTGAAAATAGCTCAAGAGTTAAACATCACGACTTCTACAATTAACAACTGAAGACGGGTGTTACTTAACACAATACAAGTTGCTAATCCCAATTAAGTGCGGAAGACTTCACTAAGCAAATCACTTCACGTGCACCCTACTAGCACTCATCACTCCACAGTGTAGCTAAAGCTATTCCCAACCTGTACCTGTTGCACATGCCGACAAATAAAAAGGTTAGGCTAACACCTAGTGAGTTCAAGAGTTTACATCATGATCGAACAATTGGTTAGACAAAAGAGTTTAGCGTAAGTCATGATTTCTGAAAATGGGATTTGTATAAAAATACACCAACAACCCAATTTCCAAACGCACACCAAATCCATGAGGAAAGCCTCCAATGGAAATCATTTCTCAGCAATGGACTCAAATCCAAAACTCACTCAAGAGGTAAATAAATAATAAATTCCCAAATAATCATCAATGCGAATAATAATCCAATAGTAGAAAACATCCAATTAAAAATGAGACATAAAATACCATCCATCAGTCATGGAAAAAAATCCATATGCATATAACACGACGCCGACAACATGGAGAAACAATTACCCAAAAACAACACCCTTCGGTGACGGGGGAGACCCGATTGCATCGAATGTGGCGAACACATAAACTAGACCATAACTTAATAAGCACAAGTAAGCTTCATGGATGGGAATACTCATGACATCAACCATATCCCGGTCTCTAGTCAGTTTTAGACATCAACCCAAACCGGGTCTTTAGTTTATTGAGGCATCAACCCAGACCAGATCTCTAGCCTAGTGAGACATCAATCTAAACCGGATCTTTAGTCCACGGAGACATCAATCCAAACCGGATCTTTAGTCTAATGTGACATTAATCCAAACCGGATCTTTAGTCAAGTGAGGCATCAACCCAAACCGGTCTCTAGCCTAGTGCGACATCAACCTAAACCGGGTGTTTAGTCCACGAAGACAAAAATCCATACCGGATCTCTAGCCTAAACCACCAAGTTTAATCCTACTGGATCTTTACCTTGGGATCCCACCATCCAAAACAATCTTACTCAATCTTAAAATTTATACATGACCTCAAAAGAATAATCAATACATTCAAATCACGTAAATCTCAAATATAATACAATTCATGCAAATCAAACCCCAAGCCCACGTCGAGCTTATCAAAACCGGGCGAATTCCCTCGAGACTCAACCGAGTCCAAAACCGAGCCATCAGCTCAAAAGATCCAATGATCGTTTATCAAAATCAACTCATGCAAATGAAGTGCACCTAACCCACATCATGCAAACACGTGCTCCAAGGCATGATAATCTCACAACCCCTTCATTGCCACTTTCCTAATGAAGTCAAATCATATATGCATCTATATGTTTGTGTGTGTGTATACGCAAATCTTATATAACTCAACAATGCATATGTCCTGCCATAGCTAATTAGACCCAAAGGTACTAAGAATACAAAATCATCAAACGGTATTCACACATCAGACCAAACACTCATACCGGCACATACTCAAATAAAACGCAATTAAGCACATAAAACATCCAAGGCTCCACCTCGAGCTACTAAACCGGCAAGCACACAAAAGACTCATTTGAGTATAAATCAATCCCTTAAAGGCAAAATAACCGTTTTGCTAAATACGTGTTGTTCACACGTTTTTCGTAAACCAAAATAATCGTTACCCAAAATCTTTGCCTTCTCGATTCTCAATTGGCATTCGGCCCAAAAATAAAAGGTTTACAACTCTCAAAATATTCATAAGGTCAAGATTGACCAAAATCCCCAACTTACACGTTCACATTTTCAAATGTAACATATCATAGTTATCGCATAATCACAACAAACACTAAAAGTGTATTTTGACCAAATAACCTTTACTTATGCAATAAATTAACAAAACCATTTTCACTCGTGATTTATTTATCAATCACTCAAAATCCCCAAATGAGGGTATTTTACAAGATTTATAAAGCTTAACACTTTGATTAAATCAAAACCCCCCTAAATAGCTCAACAAGAGATAATTTTATATAAAGCACACAAATACTTTAAAATAAATATTTTGGCATTTACAACGTTTTCACAAATCAACTTGAACTCACCTTGCTAGATTAGGCTAAATCTAGATTTTCCCAAACGTAAGCTCCTATGAAGAAATACGAATCTTCAAGTCCAAATCTTCCAAAACCTAGATCCATAAGTTTCCAACCATAAATATCCAGATCTAACCATGTAGAATCATTCCCCAAACATAATACATCAAAACCCAACTTATACTAAAACCCTAGTTCTTATAGATGAAGAAAAATAAGGTTTCCTTAACCAATCACCACCAAAATCACACCAATAAAGCTCACAATGGAAGAGAAGGTGAAAACCACAAAACCCTAGCTTTTGGGTAGAGAGATATTACCTTTATCACTTGAATCTCCAAACAAAAGCTCCTAATCACCCACAAAAGCTTCAAGCTTCCATATCTTCAACAATGGTGGAAAGGGGTTTAGTTTGAGTGGAGAAGATGAAGAAGAGAGAAAGAGTCTAGGGTTCTTCTTGGGAGAAATCCTTCAAGAGAGAGAGAGAAACTGAGTTGGGATGTTGAAAATGAAATGAGGGGAGAGAGAGAGAGAAAAGTCTTAAAAGCAAAACACAAATTCCATCAGACACCACGCGGATATCCGGATTGCCTCTCGCGGACATCCGACCTCGACATGACCGACACCCACATTTCCCCTGTTGCTTCCGTGGACGACCCGCAGATTTCTGCGCCATGCGGACGTCCGACATGTGCCTCTCGCGGACGTCCGCAACTCCAAATTTTGGTTTTCCAATTTTTGGGGTGTTACAGAACGTAAAAACTCAAGTGCGATCCATAGAAAATAAGGTTTAAAACATTACATGACTCCAAACAAATGAACAAATGCATTCAAAACATGTAATTCTCCAATAAACATAAATTATGACCAAAACTCGACTTTAAGCTATCAAAACTGGACGAATGTTCCCAAGACTTAACAAAATCCATTACCGAGCCATAGCTCGACTAACTCAAAAGATCAATCGTGAAAAGTCATAAAATGAAATTAAACGTAGCAACACACACTTTTGTCGATAAAATATTTCGAATCCATGAAAACCCGAAACAAGACATTGGGTTAGGATAACCCTCTTTTCCAAGGAACTCACACCGTTACATTTCCAAATCGTCCCATAACGTACTATATGCATGTCTCCAAAATATACACTAAATGCATTTTCATATCAAGTAGACTCCATTTATAAAATAAATCATCAAAACATTTTCATTTATGATTTATCTATCAAATTTCCCAAAAATCCCAATTTTGGGTGTTTTACAATATTTACAAAGTTCAATACTTCAAAAAGTCAAAACCCACCAAATAACTCAACAATTGATAATTTTCATGTAAAACACATAAATACTTGAAAAAATAACATTTTTGGCATGTACAACGTTTTCACAAATCAACTTGAACTCAGCTTGCTAGATTTAGGCTAAATCTAGATTTTTCCCCAATTTGAGCTACTTTGAAGAAACTTGAATCTTCAAGCCAAATCCTCCAAAACCTAGATCCATAAGTTTCCAACCATCAAAAACCACATTCAACCATACAAAATCGTTCCCCAAACATTTTCATCAAATAATCTCAACTTACACCCAAAACCCTAATTTTCCAATAAAGAAGGGAAAGGAAGATTTACATCAATCACCATATGAATCCACCAACCAAACACTTCTAGGGTTACCAAAATGAGTCTTGAACACCAAAAGATGAAAGGGTTTTGAAGAGGGTTGGATAAAACCCTAAAATCAATAAATCTTCAAGATTATATGAGATGAGATGAAAAGTTCCACTTCATAGATCCTCCATCTTCTCCTAGATGCATAAGATCTCAAGGGTTTTCCAAGGATTGAGGCTTTAAGGGTGCAAAAACCCTAAAATACCAAAAGGGTTCGGTTTAGAGAGAAAAGGAAAGGTTTGGTTGAAGTGTGAAATGGAAAAAGAGGCTGGAAACCCGTTTTTAAACTCTCCAGCATGCGTGGGTGACCTTGCCCAGTGATAGTGCCCATGGCATAGTCCCCGGCACTATCGTGGCATGTGTACCGCAGCTTACCTACTTCCCGCGACCTTGCCATGCGAGAGTGCCCTTGGGCACAATCGCGGGCATAGTCGCCGACATTGTACCGAGAGGTGGTGGTCACCAACGACTGTGCCCTCGGCGATAGTGACCATGTCACAGTTGTTAATGCCAAAAATCGCCCAAAAGAACAACTTTAGGTTGATGTGGACTTTTAACAACTAAAGAAACGTATCTCAAGACCAAGCAACACAATCGCAAGGAAAAAGTAAGCAAGACAAGAGATTCGGTGACGCAGAAAACCCCAAAACGAAGGTAAAAACCGCGGTCGACTTGTGAGAGTCGACGGTGCACTATAGTCGCCAATCAGGGGCGAAAGTCCTTTTGTAACAGGCGTTTTCTGTACAACAGATTACAAATGAATGTAAAAATAGACATAGTCGTGTATAAATGACGTGTGCCGTATGTAAATCGTGCGAAATAAGCTGCTGTCGTGCGGTTCATACTGCTATTGTGCGAAGATTGCTTTAGCGATATTCGTTCGAATGCTATGTAGATTGCTGCGTTTTTTATGTGTAATTGCTTAGAAAGTAGATGGAGCAGATGTCAATCAGATTAGATCAGATTGTTTGTAGTAGTTCAGATTAGCCCAGCTTGCTTTTTCGGTTGTAGTACAGGACTTTATATAGCTGTCGGGCTTTAATTGCCATTGATGACTCGTCCGTTACTGGCCGTTTGCACCATGAATGCTCGTGGACCTGCATTAATGAACAAAAGAAACGGGTGTTGACTGTTAACGGTTAGTATAATCGTACGACCGTCTTAAGTCTCATACGTCGGTCGTACGAAAACGTACGACCAGCATAAAAACATACGACCGAGCATACGTCTGTAAATAACTTGTAAGAATTTATCTTAGTACAGGAGTGGTCTTATGAAAATGTTATCTGAGTTTTCTAGCGTCGGTCGTGAGGTGTGATTTTTTACCCAAACAGTTTGCCCCCAAAATTTGAATTTTAGGCGTGAAATTCGAATTTTAAATCCGACGATGTGTTTCGACACGTGTCGCGCGGGGAGAGATTCTGGTCGAATTCCAACCGTCTTGGTTTAATTTGCATTGGAGGAAATGATGAGGTCGTGACGTCACGACGGCGTGTCAGAGGTGAAATGACGTCTAGAGGACAGGTGTCGCCCATCGGCATGATGCATGCGAAAAGGCGTTTGACAGGTGTCGACCTGACATGATTTTTTCCATAAATAACGCGATTCAGAGAGTTGTTTTCTTTTTACGCTTGCAAATACCTTTTCAAGAGAGTTTTTCGAGAGAAAGAGTTAGAGGATTTTTACTGCTTGTTCAATCGTTCGAGGTTTTTAGACACATAAGGTACGATCTTTTACCCTTCTTTTCGTCATGCGGCTAAAGTCGATAGCTAAGAAGGCTTATGCGCGTAAGGACCTTATGGACCTATACGTAGCACAGGTTTCTGTGCCTGACTTTTCTGTCTCCTCTGAGCCGACGAGCTCTTTTCAAGAGAAGGAGGAAGTGGAAGCTTTTAGGTTATCGGCGGGTATTCCCGTCGAAATCCGACTATACACTCCCGACCAACTTAGACCGGCGGAGTGTCTAGAAGGATTCTTTGTCATGTATGAGTATCCTTTTAGAATAGGATTCAGATGTCCATTTACTCCTCTGGTTAGGGAGTTTTTAGGTATCTTCGACTTATCTCCTGGTCAGATCCTGCCCGAACTTTGGCAAATCTTTCAGGAGATCGATCGGATCACCGGTGATTGGGATGTTCCTTTCACGGTTCGTGATCTGTTGATGGAGTTTGATGTGAAGTCGGACGACTATCACCGTTATAACCCATCCTCTAGGCTAAGAGGAGGATATACGTTGGTCCCTGACACCCTGGTCCATGATCGTGGGTGGAAGACCAAATATGTTCTCGGTCATGTACGAACGCAGGGTCGTGTAGACGAGGATACTTCCTGGGTCGCGTCTGTTAATGCCAAAAATCGCACCAAAGTACAACTTAAGGTCGATGTGGACTTTAACAACTAAAGAAAAGAATCTTTTGACAAAGCGTGCGACAAAGACGAAAATGTAAACGAGACAGAGAATTTGGTAACACGGGAAAATCTCAACGAGGAAAAAACCCGCGGACGACTGTGGAAGTCGTCGCTGCACTATGGTCACCAAACAGGGGCGATGTCCTTGTGTTTCTGGTGTCGATCGTACAGAGATTACAATACAAATGAAAGAAAGATTTCGAAATGTAAAGTAACAAGTGTTTCGAATGTAAAAACAATGTGCGTCGTGTGTTTAAACTGTGTGTCGTACGCAGATGTCGTGCGTCGAGAGCGATTCTTCTGTGAATGATTTCTTTGCTTCGAGTGTTCTTAGGAGTTTGAGTACTTGTGTCGGTTGTTCGATGTCCCTTGAACTGAGGATTGAGCTTGGAATTTATAGTCTTCGGGCGCTTTAATTGGCTCATTAAATACTTCGATAACTATCGTAACGGATGTCGTCTTTAGTGCTGTTAATGGCTTCCATCAGTTATAGTCGTTGTCCATTAATGACGTTGACTCCTGCAATAAATACTAAACAAACATAACAGTTGTATCACGCGTTAGCTAGTCGAGGTCACATGGTTCTATGCGACGATCGTGTGAAACGTACGACATCGTGGTCGAGTGTCGTGAGGTAAATAACTTTTGATCTTAACTTTAGTCAGGGGATAAAGTGCTATGATTTTACCTTACCAGAAGTAACAGATGTGAGTGCTTTTACTTACCTTGGTCGTGGTCGAGACTGGTGAAATTTTGCCCAAACAGTTTGCCCCTAAAATTTGAAAGTAGAATGCTAAATTCAAATTTTAAATTTTCTCAGTCGGACGCATAAAACTATGACACGTGTCGAAAGTTATTTTGGTTGACATGGAATCGAATCGGTTTGATTCTAACTAGAGAAGGAAGTCGAAGAGGAGATAGGATCGTGACGTCATGCTGACGTACGATGGTGCTTAGCAGCTGTCATGGCCAGGTGTCAGCGATCCGTGTGGTTATACGAAAAGACAGGACGCGTGTCGATCATCGAAGGATTCGACCTGATACGATCGATCGCTTAAATAGAGACTTTGATGGATCATTTCCTTTTATGGCTTTAGGGTGATATTCTTTTTCTGATTCCTTACCGCCCTTCTTCCGATTTTCTCTGAAATTGCTAGGATTTCTGACTATTTCGAAGTTTTTGAGCTATATAAGGCATAATTTCTCGCCCTTCCATTCATTCTTGACTGAGGCATTCGTGCTTTGAATTCCTCGCTTTTAAGTTTATTATGTGATGCTCTTCTTTTGTATGTTCTCAGGAAGATCGTTGACAAAGGTGCCAATCATCTCTGCTAGGAGAATGGCACGACTTGAGCGTACCTGCAAAGGAAAGATGCAAAGGGACCCTGATCGCTGCGTCGGGGTTTTACTGAAGACGGGGACGACGACTCTGAAAGGGATACTTTCAAAGGTTGATGACTTATCGAGAGTCACTAAGCCTGAAAAGGTGAAGGCATTGATCGTGATTGACGCGATGTCCATGGAATCTACGCATATGGCGACGATGTCCTCTGCAACCATGTCGAGCCCTTCTTCAGCCGACAAGGGCAAGGGTGCAAAGATGGGAGAGGGTGAGAAGAAAGTCATGACGGTCAACTTTATGTTGCCGTTAGACCTCTTAACTGTCCATGTCCTTGATGGGATGGAGTCGTTTCCGCATCTGGGGAAATATCAGCCCCTATCTTTCGAGGAGCGTTTTCGAGGGATCCCTGTCGTGAAAACGGGATCATGTATAGCCATACAGGCGTTCGTTGTAAGTTTTTCTTTCAAAACTAATGTTTTTCTCAGTTTTCATCGGACGCTTGCTAACATATATCTTTTGTTTTTACAGATGTTTCGATCTCTCCTCGTTCGATATGAGAGGACAGAGAAGACATTGGACCGGAAGTTGATCGTTGAGAGTGTCATATTCTTTCCTCCAACCTTAACATTAATCTTGAGAGTCGTATTCTCAAGATACTGCAGACTTACCTTCACGACATGTCGTGGCGTAGGATGTCTTTCATACTCGTTTGATCCTTGCATAAGTTCTTTAATGCGCTTCGGGGCAAAGAATTTTTCATACCTGATCGTTAGTGATCGAGTTGTCTAATGTAATTATGTTTAAGTATGAATGAAGTTTCGTGATATTTTTCATTGTTCACTGCAAGTAATTGTCGGAAGTAATTTCACTTGTATGAATACACTTGTAAATCGAATACAACCGTAGATACGTGCGACTAAGGCTTTCTATTGAAAGGTAACGACCATAATATTAGTCGTGTAAAAATCAAGTATACATGCGTTTAGAGCATTCATTCAGATCATGAGGCTTTTCTAAGTTGAGAGACTTAGATTGTGAGCCGATTGCATAATCGAATCGTGCGATCACTTTAAATCATGTATCGAGTTGTGTATCAGACTTATGTTATGCGATTTTGGGAAAGTTACATGATAAACTTTTGTCGTGCGATCCTGCGATAAAATATTGTCAGAGGTTGGTCGTTGGATAACCAACGACCCTCCGATGCTTAAGTTAGTTACCGTCGAGGTGAAGTAAAAAATCATATGAAAAAGGGTTTAAAAGAAATACCTCTTTAGATGCGTTGCATTCCAGCTGCGTGGGATTTCTTGGTTGTCGAGGGTCTGGAGTCGATAGGCCCCTTTACCCACGACTTCAGATATACGATAAGGACCTTCCCACTTAATGGAAAGTTTACCTGCGTTGAGCTCTTGAGTGTTTTGGAACACTGGACGGAGGACGTAGTCATCTTCTTAAAAGACTTTGATTTTGACGTTTTTGTTGAAATGTCGCTCGACCGCTTGCTTTTGTGACGCCATCCTAATCAAGGCTGATTCTCAAAGTTCTTCGAGGGCGTCGAGGTCGTATCATAAATCGACCAAGTTATGATCGACTGAAGTATTCCTTGAAGTTGGGAATTGGACCTCGACCGGCAAGACTGCTTCGCAACCGTAGACGAGAGAGATAGGGGTTTGTCCTGTGGACGTGTGTGGTGTCGTGCGATTTGCCCACAGGACTGAAGGGAGTTCTTCAACCCACGTTCCCTTTGCAGCTTTTAGCCTTTTCTTGATCGAAGCAATAATGGTCTTATTACTTGATTCAGCAAGCCCGTTAGCTTGGGGGTATCTGGGGGTCGAGGTTGTCAGTTTGATGTTTTTGTCTTCGCAGAATTGTTGGGTCCTGTCGCTTATGAATTGGGATCCGTTGTCACAGACGATTTCGGATGGAATCCTAAATCTGCATATGATGTTAGTATGTATAAAATAGATGACTTCTTTATCCCTAACTTGGGAAAAAGCAGCTGCCTCAACCCATTTGGAAAAATAATCGGTGAGTACAAGGAGGAATACCTTTTATCCCGGGGCCGGGGGTAGCTTGCAGACAATATCCATTCCCCATCTCATGAAGGGCCATGGGATAAGTGTCGAGTGCAAGGATTCAGAGGGTTTATGTGACATACCTGAGTGTCGTTGAAAAGGATCACAGTTCTGGACATATTTGACGGCGTCTTGTCGCAATGTTGGCAAAAAATACCCTTGTCGAGAGATACGATTAGCCAAACTGCGACCTCCTGAATGATTGCCACATTCGCCGTCGTGCATTTCTTGAAGGATTTTCTGGGCCTGACTTTTGCTAATGACGCATCTTAGGTTTTATCCTGTTGATGATCGTCGATAGAGCTTATCCGCAATCATGATATATTTGGATGCTTTGAATCTGATCTTCCGGGCCTACATCTTGTCTTCTGGGAGTTGGTCGTGAGTGAGGAAATTTCGGATATCGCACGACCAATCATCCTCTTCATCTTCGATCTGGACGACATCGACGTTTTCGATGGACGATGTTGCCAGATGGATCATGGGAATGGCGTCGAATATTGGTTTGACCAAAGCAGACCCGAGATTTGCTAAAGTGTCGGCCTGAGTATTCTGATCCCTCGGGATCTGTTCAATAGAAAAAGATTTGAATTATTTGGCTTTTTCTTTTGCTACCTTTAAGTACGCTGTCATTTTTGAATCTTTGGCCGCGAATTCCCCATTGATCTGGTTTACCACCAGGAGAGAATCTCTTTTGTCATGTAACGCGGTTGCCCCCGAGTCGTTGGCCATATTCATTCCTATTATCAGGGCTTCATACTCGGCTTCGTTGTTGGTGGTTTTGAAATCGCACCGGATCGAATACACCATCTTGCCCCCCTGTGGCGACTTTAAGACGACGCCTAGTCCTGAACCCCTAACATTGGACGAACCGTCGACATGCAAGATCCAAGGCACGTCGTCGTGAGTCGCCACAGTTGACACTTCGAGCTCTGCTTCTTTCTCCAATTCAAGGCTGAAATCGGCAATGAAGTCTGCCAAGTCCTGCGATTTAATCGCAGTCCTGGGTTTGAAATCAATGTCGTAACTGCTGAGATATATACTCCATTTTGCTAAGCGACCTGTGAACTCAGGCTTTTTTAAGACAGACTTTGGAGGAAAGTTAGTCACGACAGTAATAGGATGCGATTCAAAATAGTGTCGCAGTTTTTTAGCAGCTGTAACTAGCGACAAAAGCAATTTCTCCATTGAGGAATACCTGGTTTCTGCGTCCAAAAGGGATTTACTTACATAGTAGACCGGCAATTGTTGCTTTTCATCTTCTCGCGTCAGTACGGTGCTTACTGCATTTGGACTAACAGCCAAATATAGTTGCAAGACCTCATGATTGCGAGGTTTCGACAATAGAGGAGGCGACGTCATGTACTCTTTAAGCTTTTGTAATGCCTGCTCATGGCCGTCGGTCCAGTCGAAGCCTCTATTTTTCCTGAGGACATTGTAAAATAGATGGCATTTATCTGAGGATCGGGAGATAAACCTGTTCAAGGCTGCTAACCGACCAGTGAGCCTTTGGACCTCTTTGAAATTTCTCGGAGACTTGATCTCGACGATAGCCTTGATCTGGTCGGGATTAGCCTCGATGCCTCGACGAGTGACCATGTAGCCTAAGAATTTTCCAGCGCTGACACCAAAGGAACACTTTGATGGGTTAAGCTTCATGCTATATTTTCGAAGGATGTCGAACGACTGCTTCAAGTGTTCGACGTGATCGACTGCTTGCTTTGACTTGACGAGCATGTCATCGATGTATACCTCCATTGTGTCGCCAAGATGATCCTTGAACATCTTGTTCACCAGGCGCTGGTAGGTAGATCCTGCATTTTTTAGTCCAAATGGCATAACCTTATAACAGTAAATACCTCGGTCTGTCATGAATGCGATTTTTTCTTGATCCTCGACGTGCATTAGGATTTGATTATATCCGAAATAGGCGTCCATGAACGTCAATAGTTTGTGCCCCGCTGTTGCGTCGACCATGGCATCAATATGTGGCAATGGAAAAGGATCTTTTGGACAAGCTTTGTTAAGATCGGTGAAGTCGATACAGACTCTCCATTTGCCATTTTTCTTCGCCACGACCACGACGTTAGCAAACCAATCGGGATATTTTACTTCGCGAATTTTTCCCGTCTTGAGAAGGTTGTCGACTTCGTCATTTATCACCTTATTCCTTTCAGGAGCAAATTTCCTTCGCTTCTGCTTTACAGGTTTGAATGATGGGTCGACGTTGAGTTTGTGGGATATGACGCCAGGATCTATACCGACCATATCTTCATGCGACCAGGCGAAACAATCAGCATATTCCTGCAAAAAAGACATCAACTTTTCCCTAAGGCAGGGACTGAGGGATGACCCGATAAAGACTTTTTGCTCAGGCTTGCTTGGATCCAGGACGACTTCCTCCAAGTGATAATCGTTGACTGCTTCAGGAGCATCTTGTGCATTTTCGAGCCCCTCCTGTTCTTGGACATCGGCTTGTTCTGGGTTTCCGTTATTTGCCATCCTCCTGAAACAGGGAATAAAGAAGACTACAAGAAACCGTTAGTAGGACCCACGTTTGTCGAAGATTTTCTCTAGATGGGGTCCCACGGATGGCGCCAAACTGTTAATGCCAAAAATCGCACCAAAGTACAACTTAAGGTCAATGTGGACTTTAACAACTAAAGAAAAGAATCTTTTGACAAAGCGTGCGACAAAGACGAAAATGTAAACGAGACAGAGAATTTGGTGACGCGGGAAAAACCTCAACGAGGAAAAAACCCGCGGAAGACTGTGGAAGTCGTCGCTGCACTATGGTCGCCAAACAGGGGCGATGTCCTTGTGTTTCTGGTGTCGATCGTACAGAGATTACAATACAAATGAAAGAAAGATTTCGAAATGTAAAGTAACAAGTGTTTCGAATGTAAAAACAATGTGCGTCGTGTGTTTAAACTGTGTGTCGTGCGCTGATGTCGTGCGTCGAGAGCGATTCTTCTGTGAATGATTTCTTTGCTTCGAGTGTTCTTCGGAGTTTGAGTACTTGTGTATGTTGTTCAATGTCCCTTGAACTGAGGATTGAGCTTGGAATTTATAGTCTTCGGGTGCTTTAATTGGCTCATTAAATACTTCGATAACTGTCGTAACGGACGTCGTCTTTAGTGCTATTAATGGCTTCCATAAGTTATAGCCGTTGTCCATTAATGACGTTGACTCCTTCAATAAACACTAAACAAACGTAACAGTTGTATCACGCGTTAGCTAGTCGAGGTCGCATTGTTCTATGCGACAATCGTGTGAAACGTACGACATCGTGGTCGAGTGTCGTGAGGTAAATAACTTTTGATCTTAACTTTAGTCGGGGGATAAAGTGCTATGATTTTACCTTACCAGAAGTAACAGAAGTGAGTGCTTTTACTTACCTTGGTCGTGGTCGAGATTGGTGAAATTTTGCCTAAACAGCGTCTGGGTGGAACACCAGCGGTACATAAATTTTGTTCTATCGTACGTCTTTTAGCATTTAACTTTGTCTTTTGCTAATTCTTTGTCACTTGTTTCAGATGTCGATTTCGCTAAGTTCGGTCCCGCAGTCGATTCTCAAGAAAAAGTTGCGAGACTTTTTTCTTGTGGACTCGGAGAGTTGTTTGACCCTCCTAATCGTACGACCGTTAGCACCTCAGAAGCTGAAGAAAGAAGTCAACGAGAGACTTCGCCAAGTGAGTGTTTATTAATCGTACGTTTTTTACTTTTCTTCGGGTCGTGCGACGATATCTGATACTTTTATTTATAGGTGGTTCTGATATGCAGTCTGCCTCGGGCAAGGCGAAGAGAGAGGCCCAACTGGCCTTGGCTAAGAAGGCCAAAGAGTTGAAGCGGAAGGATCCTCTGACATCGGGGTCGAAGGTTTTGAAGAAGTCGAAGTCGGTTCCCCTGAGGGAACTGTCGTCGGCGGGTGGAGACCCCTTAAAGGTCTCCACTCCCGAGAAGATGAAGACGTCCGCGGACGTGCCGAGGATGACTCTGACACCGCCTGGGTCGTTCACTGCGGAGGAGAAGGGGAAGGGTCCTCAGACGGAGGGGTCCCCTAAGGTTACGACGGTAAACTTTTCGTTACTGTCGGACTTCTTGTTGGACGGCGTCTTGGATAGGGCGAAGATTTTCCCTAACTTGGAAAAATTTCTTCTACCAGCCTTCAAGGATCGTTACCGCGACGCTACCATGGACGAGACAGGGTCTCACGTCGCAGGCATGGCCTTCCTGGTGAGTTTTTCGTTTTCATCGTATGTTTCTTCATCTTTTAGTAAGTTAGACTTACCTTATGTCTTTTCATGCGACTGCAGGCGTTTCAGGCGTCGTTGTGCCTCTTTGGCCAACTGGAGGAGCTCCAGAAGGTCGAACCTTGCATCACTGAGAAACTTCAGCGAGCGCAAGATGACGAGCTTAAAGCTCGAGAGGATGAGCGGGCGGCTAAGGCCAAGGCGAAGGCTCTCTCCGTCTAAGTGGACGACCTCGAGAGCCTTCTAGAGACGTCGTCGCTGGAGAAGGGGGAGCTCCAGAATCGTCTCAAGGAAACGTTGGAAATGGCCTCTACTTATGAAGCAGAAGTGACGACGACTAAAGCATCCCTCACCGTGTGCGAAAAACAGGTGGGGGAGCTCAAGATGTCGGTTAAGGCCGCTGAGGCCAAGACGGGTGCCTTGGAGGAGAAGCTCCTCTCGTTTGAGGCGTTGACCCATCTGAAGGTCAGGGCGGCGATTATGCGCCGTCACCTGTAGGGGGAAACCCCTTTGGCTGGCGCAGAGGCTGAGGTCGCGTCCTACCAAGACGGGTGCCTTTGGAGTCGACCAGGGCCCTCAGTAGGCTTTTGAGCTTTTGTAATTTGTACTTCTTTCTAGGGCGACCGTTGGTGGTCGTGTCTTGTCTTGTATTACTTTTAGATTTAATACAAGTATGTCTTTCATTATACTTTTGTGTGCTTTACTTTGTAAATAAACAAAATAAGCTAGTATAGAAAGTAGTAAAGCAAACGTAAAATCGTACGACATAGGTACATACAGCTTTGGAAGTAGTCGGACGTCTGGGCCGAGAAGATATTATAAGTATGGAATTCAAGTCATAAGACTTTGATTCCGACACTTAGTTTAAAGAACACCTATGATGATCATAAGACTTGTATAATGAATCATAAGATTCCTTTTGTGACACGCAAGTCTAAAAGACTTTGCTTTCTCATAATGTAAGTCGTAAGACTGACATTCGTGCGATCCTGCGAGTCTACAAATATAAGATTCTGGGGTGGTCGTTGGTTTGACCAACGACCCTCCGATGCTTAAGTCATTAATCGTTTGTCGAAGTAAATCGAAATTTTTTAAAAGAAGTACTTTTTTAGATGTACTGCGTTCCAGCTTCGTGGGATGTCTTGGTCGTCGAGGGTTTGAAGCCTATAAGCACCCTTCCTGACGACCTCGGATATTCGATAAGGTCCTTCCCACTTAGTGGACAACTTACCTGCATTTGGTTCCTTAGTGTTCTAGAACACCCGTCGCAAGACGTAGTCTCCTTCCTGAAAGATTTTGGCTTTAACATTTTTATTGAAATGTCGCTCAACGACTTGTTGTTGAGATGCCATCCTGACCAAAGCAGACTCTCTTAACTCTTCAAGAGCGTCGAGGTCGTAGCTCAGGTTTACCAGATTATGATCAACGGACGTATGTCTCGATGTCGGGAGCCGTATTTCAATAGGTAAGACGGCTTCGCAACCGTAGACCAATGAAAACGGTGTTTGCCCCGTCGATGTTCGAGGCATCGTACGATTGGCCCATAGGACCGATGGGAGTTCTTCGACCCACTTCCCTTTGCGGCCTTAAGTCTTTTCTTGATTGAATTGATGATGACTTTATTGCTTGATTCTATAAGACCGTTAGATTGGGGATAACGTGGGGTTGAGGTCGTAAGTTTGATACTACGATCCTCAAAAAATCGTAGTGTACGATCGCTTATGAACTGCAACCCATTCTCACACACGATTTCGGAACGGATTCCGAACCTGCATAGGATGTTAGTCTGGATAAAAGAAATAACTTCTTTGTCCCGAATCTGGGAGTAAGCGGCTGCTTCTATCCATTTGGAAAAATAATCTGTAAGGACTAACAGAAAGACCGTTTGCCCTGGGGCAGGAGGTAATTTGCCAACGATGTCCATCCCCCACCTCATGAAAGGCCATGGAATTAAGGACGTATGTAAAGGTTCGGAGGTCGATAGGTCATACCTGAATGTCGTTGACATGCATTGCAGCCTTGAACGTACCTGGTGGCATCTTGCCTTAATGTCGGCTAATAATAACCTTTGTGAGATACGATTTGCAAGACTGCGATAACCTGAGTGGTTGCCACATTCTCCATCGTGAATTTCCTTTAAGATATTTTGTACCTGTTCGAAATTATCGATGCACCTTAGATTTAGACCCGTCGACGAGCGTCGATAGAGTCTATCGCCAATGATTATGTATTTCGATGCCTTGAATCGAATCTTGCGAGCTTCCATTCGATCTTCAGGTAGTTGATCGTGCATAAGGTAATTTTTTATGTCAGTTGACCAACTATCTTCCGTGCTAAGAGCACATATTTCTTTGGAGTCTTCAATAGATGAAGTCGCTAGATGTATCATAGGAATAGCATCGAATGACGACTTATTAAGCGCTGATCCAAGGTTAGCTAGTGTGTCATCCTGAGTGTTTTGATCTCTGGAAATTTGCTCGATTGAGAATGGATCAAACATCTTGGATTTATCTTTGGCTATTTTGAGGTAGGCCATCATTTTGGAATCTTTGGCTGAGAATTCCCCGCTCATTTGGTTTACGACCAGTAGGGAATCGCTTCTGACGTGGAGCCCGACTGCCCCCAAGTCGTGAGCCATATTCACGCCCACGATCAGAGCTTCGTACTCCGCCTCGTTGTTAGTAGCTTTGAAACTGCATTGGATTGATTACACCATCTTGCCCCTTTGTGGGGACTCTAAGACGACACCAAGGCCTGCTCCTCTAGAGTTTGAGGAACCGTCGACATGGAGTATCCAGGTCGTGTCGCTTATAATCACCATAGTACAAATTTCGGTATGTGCTTCTTTTTCCAATTCGGGACTGAAGTCAGCGACAAAATCAACCAAGACCTGCGATTTTATTGTTGTGCGAGGCTTAAAGTCGATATCGTAGCTACTGAGGTATATACTCCATTTTTTTAGTCGACCTGATAACTCAGGTTTTTTCAGGATTGACTTAAGAGGAAAGTTTGTTACGACGGTAATGGGATGGGATTCAAAGTAGTGTCTTAACTTCTTTGCTGTTGTCACTAGCGACAAAAGTAATTTCTCCATGGACGTATACCGAGTTTCTGTGTCCAATAGTGACTTACTGACGTAGTAAATTGGCATTTGCTGCTTGTCGTCCTCTCTAGTTAAGACGGCACATACAGAGTGAGGACATATGGTGAGGTACAGTTGTAGGACCTCACGTTCTTTTGGTTTCGAAAGTAATGGTGGGACGGCCATATATTCTTTCAATCGTTGTAACGCTTGCTCGTGATCGTCCGTCCAGTCGAAGCCTTTGTTTTTCTCAAAACGTTATAGAACAGACGACATTTATCCGACGACCGTGAGATGAAGCGATTTAAAGCGGCCACCCGACCCGTGAGTCATTGGACCTCTTTGAAATTTCTAGGCAACTTGATATTCATCAAGGCCTTGATTTGATCTGGGTTTGCCTCTATGCCTCGCCGTGTGACCATATAGCCCAGGAATTTCCCGGCACTGACTCCGAAAGAACACTTCGTAGGATTCAATTTCATCTGATATTTCCGTAGGATGTCGAAGGATTTCCTCAAATGATCGATATGATTGGCCGCCTTCTTGGATTTGACAAGCATGTCGTCAATGTAGACCTCCATGGTGTCGCCAAGATGCTCTTTGAACATCTTGTTAATCAATCGTTGATAGGTCGACCCTGCATTCTTCATACCAGAAGGCATTACTTTGTAGCAATAGATGCCTTTGTATGTCATGAAAGCGGTCTTCTCTTGGTCTTCGTTGTGCATCAAAATTTGGTTGTACCCAAAATAGGCATCCATGAACGTTAGGATTTCATGTCCTGCTGTCGCGTCGACCATAGCGTCGATGTGGGGTAATTGGAACGGATCTTTAGGACATGCCTTATTAAGGTCTGTGAAGTCGATGCAAACGCGCCACTTCCCATTCTTATTCTGTACGACCACGACATTGGCTAACCAATCGGGGTATTTTACCTCTCTGATCTTCCCAGTTTTAAGCAAGTTGTCGACCTCATCGTTGATCACTTTGTTCCGCTCAGGAGCGAACTTTCGACGCTTTTGCTTTACTGGTTTAAAAGATGGGTCGAGGTTTAGCTTGTGGGATATGACATTGGGGTCTATTCCCACCATGTCCTCATGTGTCCAAGCGAAACAGTCAGCATATTCCTGTAAAAAGGAGATTAGTTGACTTTTTATGGCAGGATCTAATGATGCCCCCATGAATACAATCTGATCAGGCTTATTCTAGTCCAGGATGACTTCTTCTAGACGATAGTCACTGGAAGATTCAGGGGCGTCTTGGATCTGCAACTGTTGCGCCGCAGGATCTGATTGGGCTGCCATTATCCTAGAGTCAACAAAAACTTTTCTAGATCGTTAGAGCGATGTATGCGATGGTCTGAGATTTTCTTCAGATGGGTCCCCAAGGTGGGCGCCAAACTGTTAATGCCATAAATAGCCCAAAAGAACAACTTAAGGTTGATATGGACTTTTAACAACTAAAGAAACGTATCTCAAGACCAAGCAACACAATCGCAAGGAAAAGTAAGTAAGACAAGAGATTTGGTGACGCAGAAAACCCCAAAACGAGGGTAAAAACCGCGGTCGACTTGTGAGAGCCGACGGTGCACTATAGTCGCCAATCAGGGGCGAAAGTCCTTTTGTAACAGGTGTTTTGTGTACAACAGATTACAAATGAATGTAAAAATAGACTTAGTCGTGTATAAATGACGTGTGTCGTGCGGTTCGAACTGCTGTCGTGCGAATATTGCTTTAGCGATATTCGTTCAAATGCTCTGTAGATTGCTGCATTTTCGATGTGTAATTGCTTAGAAAGTAGATGGAGCAGATGTCAATCAGATTAGATCAGATTGTTTGTAGTAGTTCAGATTAGCTCAGCTTGGTTTTTCGGTTGCAGTACATGCCTTTATATAGCTTTCGTTGGTCATTAAAGGTGTCTTTATGGCGCACTTCGTAACTGTTGTCGGGCTTTAAATGTCATTGATGACTCGTCCGTTACTGGCCGTTTGCACCATGAATGCTCGTGGACCTGCATTAATGAACAAAAGAAACAAGTTTTGACTGTTAACGGTTAGTATAATCGTACGACCGTCTTAAGTCCCATACGTCGGTCGTATAGAACGTACGACCAGCATAAGAACATACGACCAAGCTCCCTCGGTACTTCCTTCGATCGCAACTAGCTTCGTCCTTCCTGGTTCCTCGTAAACTTGTGGGTCACGTGTCGTTTGTCGAGCTACTTCTCTTATCGAAAGTTTACGGGTGTTACAGAGTGTCCCGTACAACCACTTATATGATGCCTTTTCGAAGGCATAGGTCACGTCCTCTCAAAGAAAGACTTATTGACTCATACGAGTCTCTTTACAGTTTAACCAAGACATACACCAAAATCCAAAATCCGTTTAAAACATTGCTTCACCTATCAACATCCACTCTATTCCCGATCGCTCCAAACATGCCAACGAAACTTTGCGTTACTAAGCCCAACTAACGGTTTCATCACCATTCTAATTCGAGATAATCAACCAAGTCTTCCTGAAATATCATTCAATGATCAACAACCCACACGTTTCTCATTTCCCAAACAGGGTCAACATACTCACCAGAATGTTTTCGTGCACCAAGAGCAATTCACATTCCTCAAGGATCTCGTATCGACTATGTCACTTCGTAAACTAACCAATCCAATATCTTCATCGATATTTTATTGATCCCAACATGAACTCACTTAGTGACTCATGCCACGAAAAGCGCATGGTTCCTCTTTTGGGCAACCACCAACCACCGATTTATTCTGACAATAACCATATCATAACCCCAACTTACAAACCATGAATCCCAACTACATGCTTAATACTTCGTACTCTCATCCACAACCTCCGAAACGACTTTTATCTGTGTTTATCCTTCTTTACAACACATCACTATAACATTGTCTTGCGCAACTACCTTGGCAAAGGATATCACTAATTTATCCAAACAATATCCACCCACAACTTCACACCGCAGACCAAGTGCTCCTGGCCATTTGCGCACATAACAATGTCGCTTTCTCGTAAGATATTCAGCTGTGTGTGTGTATGTTTGTGATGTATGTGTGCAGCAAAGTGAAACAAGAATTATCGCAACACTCAAGCAAGGAATTCGCAACCTACATAAATTCAGCTGTATGTGAGTATGCTTAAGGAATTCGCAAGCCAAAGAAGAAGGTTTGCGCAAGAGGCAGTTGCGATTGCCTGACTTAGTTAAATTGACCTACATGATTGCTTGCTTCAATTAATTTTCACCTACATGTTTGCTTGCTTTGAATTAGTTTCACCTAGTTGCTTTCTTGCTTAATTAGATTAAGCTACTTGCTTGACTGCTTCCAGATCTCGTATACTTCGGTTTTCGTAAGATTGGTTAACAGATTTTCTGCACCAGATCTCAAGGGTTTTCTTTCGTGTAACACTGGTTTTCGCAAGCTATTCTTACGAAAATAGTAACTTTTCGTAAGCCTTTGTTACGCAAACCTCAAGTTGTTCGTATACCACTCCTACGCAAATCTCAACTTTTCGCAAGCCACTCATCTGTGACTTTTGAGTATTTCGCAACTGCTCTTGTGATTTTTTGTTACTTAGTCAAATTTTCTAAATTGTTCATTTCAGACCTTTCTGTTTGGTTACTGTTTTTCTGATCTGTTCTGTTTAAGCATTTTTTTAGATCACGATGGCTTATCAAGTTTCAGTTAATTGTCCTCCGGTGCTAATCAAAGATTCAGATTTTGATCAATGGACGATTTCTTTTATTGATTTTATTTCGAGGAGAGAAAACGGAGATTATATGATAAAATCTTTCACCGAAGGTCCGTTGATCATACATAAAAGGGCGGAAGATTTTACTGAAGATGAGATTAAACGGAAGAAAGCAGACAAGGATGCTTCGTCAAACTTACTCTTTGCTATTCTCAAAATTTCGCCTCACATCTACAAACAGGTTGAAGTGTATAAAAATTACCCTTTGCAGATGTGGAATGAATTAACGAAGCTTATGCATGATCAAAGGTTGAATTCAAGAGAAAAGAAGAGAATAAAGTTGAAAGGGAAGATGATAAAGAGAAGATTATCGAGCTTACAAAGAAGTTGCAAGAGATGGAAAATCTTTTGAGTATGGAAAGAGAAGATTTCAAGAAAGAAAGAATGGGTCTTGCTAAAAGAGTTTCGGAACTTGAAATGGCGTTGAAGTCAAAGACTAAAGAAATTGATGACAAGAAAGATGTTGAACTCAAATGTCTAAGACTTTCCAAGCAGAACTCAGATTTTCAGAAAGTCTTATTTTTAGAGAAAGAAAAATTGGAGAAGGAAAGACGTGTGTTTGAAGAGAAAAGGAAAGATTTTGAAGCTCTAAATGGAAAGCTGTCAGAGAAAATTTCTGAGCTTCAAAAAGAGTTAGATAAGGAAAGTGAAGAGCTTGAAAAGATGAACAAAGCTGATTTTCAGGCCAGGAGCGTAAAGGATGATTTTTCTGTAGAACGGAAGATATTTCAGCAAGAAATTCAGAAACTCACGAAAAATTTGGCGGGTTTATCTACAGATATCATGAAGGAAAAGAGGGTGAATTGTGATATTCGGAAGAAGCTCGAGTTGATGACAAAGGAACGAAATGCCTTAACAGACAAAGTGAGGTCGTTCAACAACTCCGAGTGTTTTTCAGAATGTCCGATGCGTCCTTCAAACATTTTCTACGAGCATTCTGTGGATATGTCTTCCAAATACTATGATGATCTTCCTTCCTACAAAAGAGTCAACATGCAATGGAAGGTAAAAGGTAAATTTCCTGGAAAAGATGTACCACAATCATCATTTCCAAATAAGAACTTTACAACGAAAGTTAATTCTTTTGTTAATTCTTATTGCGGAAATAATGATTTTGTTAATAATAATTATGTTCAATATTGGTATGGTACTTACCATTTTCCTTCTTATAGAGCTCCGCTTAACGTGTCAGGACCCAAGACTCGTTGGGTACCAAAATCTACTTAATCTGTTTTGCAGATTTAGAGACAAGTGTTGAACTCTCGGAAGATGAAGTACTTGTGCTTTCAAAGAAGACATTGAACATCACATGATTTCAGGGAGTTTTCTATCTTTTAATATATACATGGGATATTTGGTAAATCTTTTGGTATTTTGTAGGGGGGGAGATATAAAAGACAATGGTTTTTGAACACATCAGTTCAAAACCCGCACTTCAACGGTAAAGGCTTCTAAACAAATCAGTTTAGAACCCGTACTTCAATGACTATGACTTCTAAACAAATCAGTTTAGAACTCGTACTTATCAGGTGATATCTTTTTTAACTTTAACTGCCATATCTTTTTGTTTCTCAAATCAAGTGATAAAAAGGTAACATTGTGTTATATTTTATTTCTATTAACGTTGAAAGTTTGAACCTTCACAAATTTAATTCAATAAAGTGAAATTCTTCAATTTTTCATTCAATGAATAAAATGTGTGTTAAGGATGATTTTACGAGCATTTTTGTATCGTCGGAGTTATATTTGTTTCTACTTTCGCTTCTAAAATAAGTCGAAAGGTCAGCGAAACATGTTTGAGATTTTGATATAAGCGCAAAATTGTGTAAATCTAGACTTATACATAATACAATGCTCAAAAAAATCCTTTTTGTCAGAATGGTGGATGGAAATGAAAATATAAGCGAAGCACAAAGTTTTTGAACCAAGCAAATGAGATGCAATAAAAAAAATCATTTGGTTTGATAGTCTGTACCTGTGGCCTATCTGGTTTGGGAAATTAAGTCCCAAGGGGTACTTGATACCTAGCCCCTAAGATCAACTGGTCTGGGATTGGCTTACCCAAATCCTGCTATAGAACCAGGTAGAAAGCCATGTTCTACTGGTACAGATGGGATTTAGGTATATCGATGTAGCCTTTCTGGTTCGGGAGAGTAAGTCCCAAGGGGTGCTCGTCACCTAGCCCCTAAGGCCAACTGGTCTGGGATCGGCTGACCCAAATCCTGCTTGAGGACCAGTTAGAAAGTTACGTTTACGGTATATCTAGGTCTTAATAAACCTGGTGATAAAAATATGCCAATGTGCACAAAAGTAAAAGATGCCAATGAGAACAATATCAAAAGATGCCAATGTGCACAAAATCAAAAGATGCCAATGAGCACACATCTCTTGAAACTTGGGAAAATACAAAGTCGTGATAAACCTGTAAATTTGTGAAAATCCTGATTTTGGACAAATAGTGTGAGTCGAGCAAAGTATTCTTATATGTTTTAGAGTTGCATATGCTTGTAGCTAATCATATTTCGCATGCTAGCACACCAAATAGATTTTATAAAGGGGTTGAAACTGAACATTTGAAACTTGATATGCAATGATGTCTTGTATTTGAATCCAAACACATTCATTTGATTTTATTTTATTGAACAATCTGTTAAATTTCATTAAGTTGAATTTCTTTTGTTTGGTGTTCAAATGATTAATTGTTAGTAGTTAAAAAATGTAGTTCAATGAATTTTTTTTTCCTTGTACAAATTTGTTAAAATGTGTGTTAATGAAATTTTATGCAAATTTTCAAGGGGAGAAAATCATCTTGCTCTACAATTCTTATTTTTAGGGGAAGCAAGATCTTTCGTTTATGGGGAGATTGTTTGTGTTTTTTCAAGGGGAAGAAATGTTTTTGAAGAGGGAGATTGTTCGTGACTGAAATTGAAAAGATTTTCGATGCTCGTGATGCTCACTTTCATCGAAAAAGGGGGAGAATGTCTACATCAATTTCATGTCAAAGATTCGTTTTATTGTCAACGGGGAGATTTGTAGAGAGAAGACGTCGTTTCAAGAAAGGATAGGGGGAGTTTTATTCTTCAAGAGTTTTTAAGAAATCGATTGATCAGTTATGTGATCTCTTTCTTTTGAACTCGCGCGTTTATGAAGATCGACACTGGAGAATGAAATTCTCAAGTCAATGGAAATGGGGAGAATTCTTCAAGAGTTTGAGGAAAATCAATTGATCCATTCTGTGATCTCTTTTTCTTGAACTTGTGCTTATTTGTATTCAAAAGCTTTGTGTGAAGATTCTTATTCTCCTGCTCGAAGAAAGAAGTTTGTTATTTGCCGTTTGAAGATTGGATGACGTTTTGACTTTGACAAGCTTTGATGAAGACCGAAGATTCAAGAAAGTTAAAGCTTGCTGATCGCATTTGTTTAAACCTTGAATCCAAGGGGGAGATTGTTAGTGCAATATGTCTTCAAGGTTTAAATATAGAAAGGTCAAAGTCAAAGTCAATGTAATGTGTTTAGTATAAATAGGTTTAGTTGTGTGTTAGTATGGGAGACTCTTAGAAACATTCTCATAATTCACATTCATATCTTAGAGAGAGAAAGTGTTGAACTCATATCTTGTATATAGTGTTCTTGATCAATGGATGACAAATTCACATCTTCTCTATCTTGATTGATCCTTAGGGATTAACAATTGGTATCAGAGCACATTATTGAAGATCTTGGATTAACAATTTCCATCTAAGTTCATAAATAACCAAGTATGTCTCACGACTTGTCTGGCGCTGAATTTAGACAAACCACCACTCACGATTTCCCGTACTTGCTCAAAATATACGTTCCTAGACAATCCATTGCGAGCTCCATGAATATTTCCACGACAAGGTACAATCCGTCGATATACTCGAGGCATCTACTTCGGTGGTGCCAACCGCTTCGTTCCTACACGGGTCATCAAAACTCTCATGAAATCACATAGCTACTGCACTACTCCATATTCTTCACACCCACACGGGGTGGTCCAGCATCATGCCGCGTTTACATTTCCCCGACCACCCTTCATTTCCATGAACAGATTTAGCGAATTAGCCGCACCGGAATTCCTCCTCGAATCTCAGTTTCTCAATGATAATCTCAAGGCTGGACACTTTTAACAGTTATCAACCTTAACATCCTTACCTAAAACAACGAGGCTGTAAGTCCAGGATACAATCTTACAATCAATATAACAATGAATAGAATAGTAATCGAGAAGTAATTTGATCAAGAATACTTGTATTCAATGAAGAACAGATTTACAGATCTTAGAGAAAGCGTATCTCAAAGATTACAAAATATGAATACAAGAATATGCGGGAAAAGTTAGTTAGCGTAACAGTGCTAACCACTATATATACTGAAACGGAAATACTAAAGCTACAGTACATATAAGAAAGACTAATAGGAACAATACACGTGTCCTAATTAGTTAACTAAATACAAAGTAAAGTATCTAGTTATAAGTTCTGAACAGGTTGTTCAGAACTTCTGAACATTCATCTGATTAGGCATATCATAACTTCTGACTCTTCTCTTTAGAATCTTTCCGTGTAATACTTCTGAGTCTTCTTAGTCAGAACTCTGACCCTTCATATCAGAACATCTGAGCCTTCTCATCAGATCTTTAACACTTGGTTTATTGACAAAACCCAGATCTAACAATCTCCCCCTTTTTGTCAAATAAACTTGTACTTTGCATCATCCAATTCTTTTAAGGCAGGAACAATCTTCTGTAACAGCACATTCCTCTGAGTAAGTCTCTTGTCAATTCTATCAATAATTTCTTGAAAAGTTTCAACCTGCTGAGTCATCACTTCCTGAGTTATGTTGGATTGCTTTGTTTTCAACATCTTTTTCTCCAAATTGTGCTTGATGAATCTCAAAGTTCCAGAGCAGTATTTTGCAGTCTCCTTCGCTCTGAAAAAGATCTTTTCACTCTTGTTTTTCAAAAAGACTCCCAATTCTGGATGTCTGGACACACTTCCAGTTCTGATCATGATCTGTGATGGGTCTTGAAAGATAGACACATGGCCTTTGTAAATACAGAGCTATTTGAAAATCTGTATAACAATGCCATCTTAGGATGTAAAACATAGCTTCAATCACTATACTCCTTGCCTTCCTTTCATTCTTATCTTTGCTTGATTCTTTGAAGCACAACATACTGTGTAGTCTGTAGAAATCCATTACTGATAGCTTTTCAAAGTCCGCATCAGTAAAATAGTACACCTTTCCATCTTCTCTCAATACTTCAAAGGATAAGTATTCTTGCTTTCTGAACTGCTTGATCTTTAGTTCTCTGATCCCAGTGATTAGAAAATCTGAATACACGTCTTTCTTTGGTTTTCCAAGACATCTTGATTCTCAGCCAACCAGATCTGAGTCTCTTTTGGTTTGTCATGATATACACTTAGAAAGTTTACTTCACTTGGATTAAAGAAGTTTGGCAGATCAAACTCTAGAAAATACCCATTCACATCTACAGATCTTTCATCTTCTTTTGGTTCTGACTGTTCAGGTTGATCAATACTTGTCATTTGAGCACTCTGAGAAGTTGTCTCTGAATTTCTTCTTCAATTTCTTCTGAAAATACCTCATTCACCTCATATTCCGGTGGAAACACAAAATCACTATGCAACATTCTTTTAGGATTAACTTCTGATAATAACCATTCACCACAGTTTCTGATCTTATTTCTGAGACTCAATCTTCTTTTCACAGACTTCACACATCTTCTCTTAAGATTTTCTCTTTCATTACCAGAATACCTTTTCATTTCATTTAGTAACCAACTCAAAGTTGCATTACTATATTTAACCAAATCCTTTAATCTGAATAGTTCAAGTCTTTCATGAAGTGTATATGCAAATCCTTCTGATTCCATTCCTTCATTTATAAATCATGGCTTATTTACACCAATCCCTGGAACCATCACTGGACAGCTCAAGTTGCATTTCTCTTTTCTTCCTTCAATGGCCAGTTGAAAATCATACAAGTACATGTTCCTGACATAGATGCCCAGAAGTCTCCTGCATTCAATCTCTATCCAGGCCTCTTCAGTACTGGCAAAGAATTTTACTAGGAAGATTTGATCATCAAGTATCAATCTGTGGAAATCAAAGATATACATGACCACTTTTACATTTCTTTCTTTCAGAACTTCCAATCTTACATACTTCAGACCATCAAACTCTTCTATTTGAAACATCAGTACTTTCTCAATCTTTTTCTGAATGTGCAATCTTGAATCAGGAATTCTGAATCTGTTTGAGGCTTCTGCATAAATCATCTGAGATCTCCCATCCATGAAACCATCAACATTGTTTTCCACAACTTCATAGTCTTCCTCTGTGTGATAAAGATTCTCATATGTTTCCTCTGGAAAAATGTCATCATGAAATTGTCTAGTAAGAGGTACATCACTCATTTCCAGAACAAAGTCACATACAGGCTCTTCTAACATTGGCAAGTCAATCTTAGGGATCTCAATTGGCTTTCTGAATAGATATTCTGAAGGCATGAAGTATTCTTTAACTTTTTTCATATTCTTCTTCAACATCAGCAATGTCATCCACATAGTTGAAATAAAAATCCTCTTTAAATTTCTGAGAATAGCCAACAGTACTATCTTCTTCTCCCATCAGATCAATAGGTCTTACCACCTTCACAACCCTTTGAATTTTCTGAACATTGAGTGCTCTGACTAACTCACTGTGCATCCTTCTGATCAAAATCTCATTCAATCTCCTTTCTTCCAGTTCAGAATTCAACAAGCCAACTCTGACATATGGGACAATAACTGTACAAGTGTTCACAACCACTAATCTTTCATCTATTTCCTCTGACCCCAAAACAGGTTCCTCAATGGCTTCAGTTTCATCAGAATTAACTTCCATTTCTGCATCTAAGTTCAATTCCTCTGTTTTATCAGAATCATTACCATCCATACATTCCATCTCCATTTCCTCTGTATCTGAGCTTGTAATCTGAACAATCTGAGTATCCACTTTCTGAATATTTTCCTCTGTCTGAACCAACTGCATATCTGCCATTTCAAAATCTTCTACACAGATATCATTATCAGAACTCATCTTTTGCCTTTTCTCCCCCTTTTGATGATCATGAGAATCATCATCATCAAACTTCCTTTTAGAGTTCTGAACATTATTAACCTCAGGTTCAGCTTCTGTAAGTGGAATAATTGCAAATGGTTTTGAAGTTGTAGCCAAAGAAGTACTTATTACTTGAAATATAGAGTCTTGCATACTCTTCATTTGTTTCTTCAGATCCTTCTGAAATTCAGAAATAATATCCTTGATCTCCTTTTTATGAGATTCCAAGGATATCTTCATATCATCCACCTTAGTCTCAATAGACTTCATTTTTCCTTCCAATGTGTTTTTTAATTCATTCATCTCATCATTCAATTCATCCACCTTTTCCCCCAATTTTTCTACTTTTTCCCCCATCACCGTGTTTTGTTTCTGAATCTTTACAAATTCAGAAGAGTCTAACTGTGAACCTGAACCAACAGATGGTCCAGTTTTCATGTGTCCAGAGGACTCGTGGCCTGTAGATAACACTAAGTCATCTTGTACAACAGATGCACATTTTAATGAAGCTTTTGTAATGTTCACATCACCAGGACTTCCATCCAATCCTTGACATCCAAAATTAGGAGTGTCTATGAATGTTTTGTCAGGAATACGAAATTCCTGATTTATGCAAGTGTTAGAAGGAATTTCAGGCTCAATATGGATAGGACTGTGATATCCAGACTCAATGTGATGAAAAATAGGTTGGGATTTATCACCTCCCTCCAAATGAGTTTGGGATGGTTCCCCTGATTTTTGTGAAACAGTAGCAGGTTGAACTGCTTTTGAGTGGGTATAGATGGGTTGTTCAAGATCCACCACTAGGTCCATGGTGATTTTTTCAATATTGGACACCAAGAATCGTGAACCAATAGCAGATGTGGTTACCTGGTTAAGATTAGCTAGTACAGAGGCATCTCTTTCTGTTTGAACCTCTGGTGACATTCTCTCATCCTCACCACCCTTATTCTGTTTTTCCTCTCATATTCTAACCGAGCTCTCAGAATTTTGCCCCTCATTTCTCTCAGAATGTTCACCCATTTGAACATCCTCCCCCTCTCTAACATGACTAGACCCCTCACCTCTCTTCTCAGGTTGGTCCTCATGGGTAGGGATTTGAGGTTCTTCAATTCCCATAGAGGTGCAATAAGCTTTTAAAATCTCACTCTCCCTTGGAATGTAATTCCTAAGTGATCTTGGCAAGAGTTTGTGATTAGGATAATTTTGAATATTAGTAACAGAAGACATCTTACCCAAATAGAAAATGGGACCATGCTGCTCATCTGATCTTCTTGGAATGGTTCTGTTTTCTTGCATTGCATACCAAATCACAAGTTGCCAATACCTTATGTAAGGTATATATGACAGGGGTGTATCCTTTGTTTTCCTCTGAATAGCCTTCTGATTTTTCTCAAATGTATTCTTCATGTCTTCCCAAAGTATAACAGTATAGTCATAATGCCTATTCTTCACTAAACCTTGAAAAATTTGAAGAATCTGTTTTGAACCCTGATCCGCAGAACTATTCTTCCCTGACAAACATTTATTAATCACATGAAAGAAACATGCCCAAATTGGTGGCAATTTGTTCCTTCTGAAACCACTAAGAGTCCTTAACCCCTCATTGTATCCTAACCTCATAAACTCTGCAATCAATTCTTCTGTTAAAGGTGAGTCTTCAAAGTCTGTCCTTTGTTGTACATCATCTTTTTCTGGTAAATTGAGCATTTCCCTCAGTGCAGGGATTGATAACGTGATTGTTACTCCTCAAATTTCAGATACAAATTTATTCTCTTCTAACCTAAGATATTTCCACCATTGTTGAATATACTGAACAGGGACAGATTTGTGTCTTGTAAACCATTTCCTGTAGGGATGATATTTGAATAAATCCATTATGATCCTGTGTTCAGGCTTAAATCTACTTTCCTCAAACAATAACACACAATTATTTTCTGACAACTTCAACCATTCTCTTTCAGGAACAATTCTTTCCACTAAATTTGGTCTTCTTGACATCATTGACCCTGCAGCACTCTGTTCATGTTCGACATTCATATTTCCCTCATCTGCATTCCCCTCAGATTCAACCATTTCTTCATCTCCTGCATTTATTTCATCGTTTCCTACTGCTTCTTCTTCAATAGGTATATTTTGAACTTCATCATTGTCCGAATCAGATTCCTCCATTAAAGACTTAGTACTATGCAGAGATATATGACTACTTCTTCGAAATCCAGACATGATTTAAGAAGAAAACAAACTCAAAGAACTCTGGATTGATTCGTATCTCACTTTTCGCTCTGGAATTTGAATGAATTTGAAAGTGGGATTTTAAGACCTATTTAAAATCCGCGAAGTTGAAAGGTTTGACGGAAAAACGAGGTCAAAGTTATAACGGAGTCAACACATTTGAAATGCCACAGAGGATTTAAATGAAATGCGTGGCATAATCAACCAAATATGAAGCTGACACGTGTTATTGGATAGAATATTAACATAAGTCAAAGATCTGAATAACACGCTCAGATGATTGTCGTTCCTTTATCAGTGATCTGATTATTCTACTCAGAGTTCTGAGTCCATGATTCAGAAGAATTTGCCTTGTAACCAAACTATTTAAAATCAACTTCTGACAAATGTAAAAACTTTAATTATTCAGAAGAGGTTTGAACAGATAGAAAATCATTTTATCATCAGAATTCTGTTCAAATAGTTATGATTTGTGAAACTCATTTAAAATCTTATATCTGAATAAGAAAATTTTGAGATTCAGATAAAGTTTGAACAAGTGAGAAAAAAATTTATCATTAACAGCTTGTTCTTCTTAGAATGATCAGAGATAAGAAATGAAAACAAACCTTTTAATCATCATGAAATGATTTCCAAAAGATATTAATGCTCCCCCTTGACTTTAGCATGTACTTAATAAAGATGAGATGAGATATAAAGAATAATAGAAAGAAAATAATCCACAAAAATTGAAGTACTTGTATTTCTCAGAAATGAAATCTTGAAAGTTGGATTTCTGAAGTATTGATTCAGAAGATCTGAACCCAAGACGCAGAAGTCTGAACTTAAGAGTCAGAATTCTGAGTACAAGACTCAGAGTTCTGAGTACACTACTCAGAAAATCTTACTTAGCAGGATTTAACATTTCTGAAAATCAACTAACAAGTAATATCAATTAGTCAGATTAAGCATTCCTATTTTACATATGAGAAACGAGAACCTTTTGTGATCAAGAGGCTTTGTGAACAAGTCAGCCAATTGATACTTTGTATGCACAAAGTGCATCTCTATTGTTCCCTTTTCCACATAGTCTTTTATAAAATGATACCTCACATCTATGTGTTTAGTCTTTGAATGTTGAACAGGGTTCTGAGTAATGGCAATTGCACTTTCTGAATCACAGTAGATAGGAATTTTGTTGAGCTGATACCCATAATCCATGAGTCGTGTTCTCATCCACAAAGTTTGAGAACATGAAGCAGCAGCAGCAACATACTCTGCCTCAGCAGTTGATGTGGACACACAATTTTGCTTCTTTGATGCCCAACTCACTATTTTATCCCCTAGAAAGTGACAAGCACCAGATGTACTCTTTCTATCCATTCTACTTCCTGCATGATCAGCATCAGTGAAAGCAGTTAGTTTAAAGTCAGTTTCCTTTAGATACCATAAACCAAGATCAGGTGTTCCTTTGAGATATCTGAGAATCCTTTTGACAGCCAACATATGTGATTCTTTGGGATTGGATTGAAATCTAGCACAAAAACAGGTAGAAAACATGATGTCTGGCCTACTTGCAGTCAAATATAGTAATGATCCAATCATGCCTCTATAAAGTTTGTTATCTACTGAAACTCCTTTGAGATCAGCATCTAACTTTATATTTGTTGCCATAGGAGTTCTCATAGAAGCACAATCAGACATTTTGAACTTTTTCAGGATGTCCCTTACATATTTTCCTTGATTTATAAAAATACCATTTGGTAATTGTTTGACTTGAAGTCCAAGGAAAAAATTAAGTTCACCCATCATGCTCATTTTAAATTCAGATTTCATGATTTTAGAAAAATCATCACACATTTTTGCACTGGTAGAGCCAAATATTATGTCATCAACATAAATTTGAACAAGAATCAAATCCTCACCTTGTTTCTTTAAAAACAAAGTTGTGTCAATCGTACCTTTCTTGTAGCCTGAACCTAACAAGTGTTGAGTAAGAGTGTCATACCAGGCTCTTGGTGCTTGTTTTAGACCATATAAAGCTTTATCTAAAATATAGACATGGTCAGTAAATTCTGAATCAACAAAGCCTTCAGGTTGATGTACATACACCTCTTCATTAAGTATACCATTCAGAAATGTTGATTTGACATCCATCTGATATACTTTGAAATTCTTGTGTGCAGCATAGGCCAAAAATATCCTGATGGCCTCTATTCTTGCCACTGGTGCAAATGTCTCATCATAGTCAATTCCTTCCTGTTGACAGTATCCCTTAGCAACCAATCTTGCCTTGTTTCTGATGACAACACCTGACTCATCCTTTTTATTTCTGAATACCCATTTAGTTCCAATGATAGATTTACCTTCAGGCCTTGGAATGAGTCTCCAGACTTTGTTCCTTTCAAACTGAAGCAATTCCTCTTGCATTGCTGAAATCCAATCTGGATCCTCTAGGGCTTCATTAGCTTTCTTAGGTTCAATAACACTTAGGAAACCTGCAAACATTGCTTCATTTGCAGTAGCTGATCTGGTTTTTACTCCTGCTGATAGATCACCAATCACTTGATGAATGGGATGATCTTTAGTCCATTTGTTTGCACTAGGAAGCACATCAATCTCTGAATAATTGTTGTTTGTATCATTCTCATCAATGATAGCTTGTAATTCTGAACTGTCCCCTTGTTCTGATGAATTTGAGTTTAAATTCCGAACAATGAAGTCAGAGTTCTGAGTGACTTGTTCAGAGTTCTGAATACGAGGTTCAGAAGTCTGAATACAAGGTTCAGAATTCTGAGTATCAGGGTCAGAATTTTCATCACTTGTATTTATCAGAGTTGGACATTCCTCAGATGGACCTTTATCAGAAATTACAGTTGTTTGAACCACTTCTGAAGTTCTTTTCATCTCATTGATCATCTTTGGGTTTTCAAATTCTGCATAAGAATCAAAAGTCAGTTCAAGAAAAGCATCCTTAAACAGTGAATTGAGTTCTGAACAAATAGGATTAGAGTTTGTACCAGAAGTCATTTTTGTCCTGTTCTACATGAGTTCTGAACTGTCTTGTTCAGAAGTCTTCATTCTGACTTCATCAAATGTTACATTGATGCTTTCCATCATCCTCTTGGTTCTTCTGTTGTAGATTCTGAATGCTTTGGAAGTTAATGAATAACCAACAAAGTATCCTTCATCTGCCTTTTTATCAAACTTACCAAGATTTTCTCTGTCTTTAAGAACATAGCATCTGCAACCAAAAACATGAAAGAATTTGATTAATGGTTTTCTTTTATTTATCAGTTCATAAGCAGTCTTATTTAATCTTTTATTGATTAAAGTTCTGTTCTGTGTAAAATAAGCAGTTGCAATTGCTTCAGCCCATAAGAAAGTTGGAAGATTTGAAAAGGCCAGCATGGTTCTTGCAGCCTCAACTAGAGTCCTGTTTTTCCTTTCAACAACACCATTTTGTTGAGGAGTTTTGACTGCACAGAAATTGTGAGAAATCCCAGAACTTTCTAAAAACTTCTGAAGAGTCTCATTTATGAACTCTGTTCCATTATCACTTCTGATTTTCTGGACTGGAAGTTGTAAGAGAACTTGAATCCTTTTGATAAAGTTTATCAATGTAGTAGCAGCTTCTGACTTAGCTCTTAGGAATTCAACCCATGTGTATCTGGAATATTCATCAACAATTACAAGCATATACTTCTTTCCTCCCATAGACTGAACTGAAATAGGACCACAAAGATCAGTATGAATCATTTCCAATGGTGCTTTGCAAGATGAGTCCATTTTTAATTTGTGAGAACTCTTTTTCATCTTGCCCGTTTCACAAGCTGAGCATAATGATTCCTTTTCAAATTTAATCTTTGGTAATCCTTTAACCAGATGTTTTGCAACAAGATTATTCAGATCTTTGAAGTTTAAATGAGAACATCTTTTGTGCCACAGCCAGCATTCATTTGCAATTGAGTTTGATAAAAGACAAACATGATTTAATGTTTGTATTTTTGAAAAATTAACCACAAATAAGTCCACGTGTATTTTGGCCCAGAAGACTTTAAGATCATTCTCAGTTAAAATCATGCAACCTGTTATTTTGAACTTGATTTGACAAAGACTGTCTAAAAACTGACTTATGCTAAAAAGATTATGTTGTAAACCTTCAACATAGAAAACTTTTTGAATTGTCAGATCTCCTTTTGTTAAATCCCCATAACCTTTAACTTGACCTTTGCTGTTATTTCCAAAGTTTACTGCTCCTCCAGCCTTTTCTGTGAAATTTGGTAGAAAATACTTCTGACCTGTCATGTGTCTTGAAGCTCCTGAATCTAAAAACCACACATGACAGCCCTGCAAAAACAATCAGTTAGTTTTAGGTACCCATTTTGGAATGGGTCCTTCTTTGTTAGCTTTGTCATTTGATTTAACAAAAGTGCCTTTAACTTTCCATTCAAAATCTTTCTTTAAACACCATTTACCTTGAACTTTTATGAAGTCAGAACATTTTCTGTTCACAAATTTATTCAATTTCTTCTTGAAAGTTTTAAATTTGGATGTTGCAATTTAAAACCAATTGTAAGTCCAGGATACAATCTTATAATCAATATAACAATGAATAGAATAGTAATCGAGAAGTAATTTGATCAAGAATACTTGTATTCAATGAAGAACAGATTTACAGATCTTAGAGAAAGCGTATCTCAAAGATTACAAAATATGAATACAAGAATATGCGGGAAAAGTTAGTTAGCGTAACAGTGCTAACCACTATATATACTGAAACGGAAATACTAAAGCTACAGTACATATAAGAAAGACTAATAGGAACAATACACGTGTCCTAATTAGTTAACTAAATACAAAGTAAAGTATCTAGTTATAAGTTCTGAACAGGTTGTTCAGAACTTCTGAACATTCATCTAATTAGGCATATCATAACTTCTGACTCTTCTCTTTAGAATTTTTCCGTGTAATACTTCTGAGTCTTCTTAGTCAGAACTCTGACCCTTCATATCAGAACATCTGAGCCTTCTCATCAGATCTTTAACACTTGGTTTATTGACAAAACCCAGATCTAACAGAGGCTTCCACCATTTCATCGACACACAAAACTTTTCCAACGGAACCTACCGCTTCCAACGCAATGTACTAACCTCTTGTCATACAGTCCTTACAAGTCAAGTAATAAGACTCGCATGGTACGTAGCCTATTACAATACCTCACACTACACGACTCATACCCGATATCCTTTCCTCAGGGCACAATATCTACTTATTAACATGCTACTTTTTAAAGCATCTCAACAACTTCGGACTTCATCATGGGTATACCCGCTTCACGGGAAACCACATCACCCGTTAACGATCAGTATCAAACTCATTGCCCAGGACCTCCGCTAGTCCATTTTGTTTTAACTGAAACACTAAGGCCATAATGAAATCAACCGAACAATTTCCAATTCATCCTTGCCTCGCTCTTAAATGCACCAACAACTACGACATACGGAGTTCATAGCCTTCATGCATGACAACACACTGATTTAAATCATTTTGCACACTTAGAAGTTCGATAAATACGATAATGAGAAACAACTTAGCATATACATGGCATATCACTACTCAGCCCGAATCGTAAACACAACGACCCTAAGGTCGCTCGCATGCCACCCCACGATAAATCATGACTTTAGTCAACCGAACCAGCTTCGACCCAAATAAAACGTATTAAGTAAAACATTTCCAATACGATTAAAGTTTCAGAACGAAATCACTTATATGGAGCGAGCCAGTCGGCTCCCACGCTCCTTATGTTAAAAGTACTACCACTTGCATCAGTTATAAAAGCTTTTGCGGTAAAATGTATTTTTATGACTTTCACAACAATGTTTATCCCCACACGGAAAAGTAAAATAATTCACAGATCGCTATGCTCAAAATATCATCGTGCATTGTAAACAAGCTTATCTTTTTCTTTAAACACACGCTCGCGCGTGTCGACTCATTTTTCCCAAAACAAGAAGCTCATTATGCTGGTAAATAACACAAAAGAGTCCATGTAAGTCATTTAAGAAAATACACCATGCATGAAACTAACTTTGCGATGAAGGCTATTCACTCAAATAAGGTCCAACATTAAACCCACAATAACTTCTCGTCGACCCTCGACTTTCGGCCACCGGTCATCTTCTCGCCCTTACCACAAATTGTGTTCTCGTATAGCCCAATGATTCACAACCATCCGATTTTCAAAATTTAACATTAAGGTCGAACAACGATCGCTTACCTCCTGTCCTACTCATACACACGCTATGATCAAACCCGTACAACTTTCCTTCATCATTCTTGTTACTACACCGCTTGACTAACAGTCAAGGGTTCATTTTCTTTACCCGATTTTGCTCGAAGCCTTCGAGGTTCCAACACAGTTCTCCTTCTTTTCCCACCCAATTGACACATCAAACCATGGGATAAGGACTCACTAAAACTAGGAGTTTACTCCTCATTCCTCCCTTCATCCCTTTGATCACACAAAGTTCCACCTTTGATCAGTTCAATAACGCCACGATCCGTCCTCCCTCTAGAAGGTGTCACAAATCTCACTATGAATAACCCCACGCATCATAATAAAATCATTGTCGTCATCGCAAGGTTAGACTTTACTCTATTCTATCACTCCTCCATCGACTATCTCAACCATAGCAATCTATTTCACATTACAAGAACTGGAAACACCCCAAATAACCGATACTCAAACGCAACTCCGCATAATAAGGTAATCTGAGCACATACATGTACCTGTAAATTCACAATTACATTGGCCAGGTGTAATGTAAATTTACTTTACATGTCAGTTCTCTTAACCTTCTCCTTAGTGCACCTAGAGTGATCTTTCTTAAAGACATCCTATATCTCGGTTGTGTCCCTAAATTCACAGTTTAAGTTTAGGCCCATCCGGTCACCTAAATCCTTTAAACTATGGCTCTGATACCATTTATAACAACCCAAAACCCATACACAACATGCACAAAAACATCAAAAAATGGGTCCCAATACATCTCATTATAATCAGAGTTTACAGAAGAAATAGCAGTGGAAGCACACTTCCACAGCCGAGATGTCTAAAGCTAAGCAAAACTACTATAATGCTCTAGACCAACTACCTTCGTCTCTAAGCCTTCTGAACTTCTCCTTCTTTTTGGAAGTAGCATGTCAAAACCACTTGCCTGAAAATTGTTTTAGTTTTGAAATTAGACCATGAGGTCTAGTGAATTCCCTCTCGAAACAGTTAAAAAGAATCTCATCTTTATATCACGTAACTATCATATCAATAAATAAAACAACAGTTTGTAAACAATTACCACATAAGGGTATTTGCACAGTGGTTTCCACGTCCATCACCTCCACGTGATTTCCACACTCGGGGCCCCCAGTAGATCCCCATCTCCCCCCAAGAGATGCCATATCCGTGTGCACGAGAAACAGATTCAAGGCACACGGTTCACCAAACTCCCAAGGATCCTCAAGGATCCAAGGTACAACCATCCCCCATTGTGCAACCCGACTCCACATACAAGCATATAAACATGAAAGCAATACAAATCATGAATATCCGGTAAAACGATCTCATAGTTATAAAATAACATTTCTCATGTCAGTGTACAAAATGTCGATATTATAGTTATGGAAAACATGCTGAAGTTGATTTTTCACATAAAAGCGGTACAAGGGAACTCACCTAATCACGTATAGGCAGTTGCTCACACTTTATGTCCTCCCGAAACGACACCTAAAAGATCATACAGTTTCCCCACAATCAGAACAACTATCCGGACATCACTATCCAGGAAAAATTACCGATAACTCCACCCGGGAACTACCGGAACTCCACCCGGGAACTACCATAAATCCATCCGGTAACTACCGGGACTCCATCCGGGAACTACCGGGACTCCATTCGGGAACTACCGGGACTCCATCCGGGAACTTATCCGGACAGGGCGATGTCCGGGTACTTCGTACTGTGAAAACCCCAGAACTCTCAAAAATCGATTTAAGCACTGATTAATCCATTGACCATATTAGAAAACCCTAAGGATTTATATTTCAACTTTAAATGGTCACTTATTCCCACAAAACCGTCTTAAATCGATCCAAAACATCCCAAAATCCAAATATCTTATTTGGAGAAGAACACAGTGAACTCAAAAAGGGTTTCTCCTCAACAAGTTTACTTTACCAAGATTGCAGAATTGAAAGAGATTGCAAGGTTTTAGGCTTGCCTTCAAATGATGATTCTTCACAAATGATTTCTTTGAACCAACCCCTTGCTAGAATTTCTTCTCAGCCGCCACCTCTCTCTTCCTGATGGAATTTCTCATACAAAATGGAAGAATTGGGGGTTTTGGTCCCCATTTATACCTTGTTTAAATTTCTTCTTGAGACCCTCAAGTTTCTTTTCTTTACTTTTAACCACAACACACCAAAGGGTTAACATTTTAGGACACGGGTGTTACATTTCGGGTTCAAACGAGAACAATACTTATTTAAAAGAACATGAGAACTAACAAAATCATGTATGATTTTACGTTAACATGCAAAAAAAAGGACTTTGGTCGCGACTTCCGGTCCGTGTGGCCTTTTTCACACATTAATGTAAATCGTATATGATTTTCTTGGTTCTCGTATTCTTTTAAATAAGTATTGTTTTTGTTTGATCTTTCCTTTGTGTGTATATATATATATATTTATATATATATATATATATATATATATATATATATAGAGAGAGAGAGAGAGAGAGAGAGAGAGTGAAGTTCATTTGTTAACTCAAGATTTTGTATTGACTATGTTAACCCTTTTCAACCAATAAGAAGTCATTTTCTATTGTGGTTTCAAATGTGTATCCAACAATTAAATAGGGGTATGAATGAAATTCCATGTATTTTTTTTTTGTAACTTTCATTTATTGAGGGAGTTACAAATATAAACTTTTCCTTGATTCTAGCCATATTTTTAATTCTTAAGTATTTGGTAACTTTTAATATCGAATAAGTGTATGAAATTCATATTTTTGCATCATGAACATAGACAACAACATTATGAATTACAGTGTTTTTAATGCTATTGAGGAGAGAGTAGACGTAGATGTTCGTTCGATTGATGAAGATGATGAAACCCAGCTCGATCAAGGTGAACATTATTCCAACCAGATTACTTGGGCAGATAAACGTAGAGTTGAAAACGTTGAATCCAAACAAAACGATTGTATGGTAAGTTCATCCATGTTCATAGACGTTCATAAATGGTTATGTTCATCCATGTTCATGGTAATAATATAGCCGTCACAACAAAAGTCTTATATTTTAACACGATTATATATGAACACGGATGAACCCAACTATACATGAACTTCTATGAATAAGGAAGATGCGATCGAGTAAATGTAAAAGAAGCAATAGAGTCAAATTCCTAAAATGCCCCCATTAATTTGTGTCCAATATCATTATTTATTTCAAGGGTCCATGTCGTAGTTAATGCTTGAATGGTTTTGATCTCAACCATCAAGTAATATATCAATGATTAAGATTTGAGTTAACAAAATTAGCACAAAAAATAACGTTAACAAATGAACTCAACTCTTTCTCTATATATATATATATATATCTATAGAGGAAGATCAAATGAGAACGTTAACTATTTACGAAAACAAGAAAACAACAAATCATGTGCAAAATCACATGTGATTTTACATTAACTGCAAAAACTGGACACGTGCGACTTTGGCCGCGACTTAAAGTGGCGGGAAAAGTAGAGTAATCATATATGATTTTGTACGTGAATCATATATGATTTTGTACGTGAATCATATATGATTTTGTACATACAGTTGTTTTCTTGTTTTCTTAAATAGTTAGCGTTCTCGTATAAACCACCTCTCTATATATATATATATATATATATATATATATATATAGAGAGAGAGAGAGAGAGGGGGGGACAATAAAATGTAAACTCCTAAATGTATGTAAACTATGTAAACTAATCCTAACCATTGAATGTTGATCTTGATCAATATTACTGGAAGGGCAGATTCGTCTTTTATATCATATAATTAATAACGGCAGTTTCATATATTTTAGGAAGGGATTTAGTTTAATATTTTTTTATTATTTTTTTCCAAAGAATTCGTGAGATTCTTCTTCCTCAAGTCGTGATATTCTCCTTCTTCCATGATAATCGGCTTTCAATTTAATCTTCAAACTCACAACCGTAAAACTCAAGGCTTTTCATAAAAATATCTTCACTGTTCTTAGTTTCTGGACTAGTTGTCCTCATCATGTCGAACGTTCATGAAGAATGAAACAATGGAGAACAAAGTATGCATGACGAGATGATGGCCGAAGATGTTCTTGCCGACTTTGTTATTTCAGTTGCTTCCGACGAAGAGCGTGATGAAGATGTAATCCAAGAGTCTGAATTAATGGATTGCCAAGATCCCCACGACGTTACACCGATCAAGAACAGTAACGTTCTTTTCATAAGTCTTTTTAACGTGGATGTATAAGTTTATTTTGATTTTCCAGAATATCTGTTGACAAATTGTGTATCTCGATGTGTTTTTTATATTTTTTTTTGTATGAAGCAATGATAAGTCATCTGTGCTAAAGGTAATGTGTATTTTGTTGTGAATTTTCATATATACACCACCTGTTTTCATATGTGAAATATGCAGGTATTGTTAATATGAAAATAATTAGTAACTGTCGATGTGATTACTCTTCGATCCAATTTTCATATGTACAATAATCCGTTATATTTGTTACCTATGTAATTATCAAAATGTGAATTTTCATAATATTTTATGTTATAGCACTATTTGTTTATGCATATAAAAACACGAAATCTGATTGAAATAGTTTTATATGACACTGTTTTCATAACCATAACACTGTTTTTCATATATGAAATATGATTGAAATAGTTATATATGACACTGTTTTCATATATGTCATCGAGGATGTGGCAACTTTAGTTTAGTTTTTACTTGTGTATTTTTGTCTATATTTGATTTAGTGTAATTTGGTATTAAGATGACTTGTTTTATTCATTATTAGCTTTCTTTTTTTATGTAGTAGTACGACACGAGACGTTTGTTTCACCCGGGGGTACGAAATATTGGATACCGGTTGTGGACAATAGTTTTAAGATAGGTCTGGGATACGAGTTTAGGTCACTTGATCTCGCTGATATTGCATACATGAAATATGCTGAAGAAGCCGGTTTTGATGTTCGGCAGTCCAATAAGAAAAAAAATAGGCTTGGGGATGTGCAAAATCGTTACTTATTGTGTAGTAAGCAAGGTCTTCCGGCAAGTAAAGATGTTGAGCAAATGTCTAGGAACTCAAATGTTAAACGTACTAACTGTAGAGCGTGTATTAAGTTTAGACTTAGAAAGGAGAGTGTTAGAACCAGATCCGTGCAACAATATAGAAATCGTAATGATAAATCAATAAGAACAATGATTTCCAACTGTCATCCATTTCATTAACTTTCAGAGAGAATTTGCAATAAGAGTTTAGAAAGTAAAAGGATGATTAGCTTGTTTTTCCAAGCTAATCACACAATAAATACATCGGGCCCGTGGTTAACAAGCCCACGGCCCGTTCACTAATCAGGCTCAAATTAAACTATTACAATTTAACCCTTGAACTTTAAATCAACTATAAAACCTGCCCTAACAATCTCCCCCTTTGATTTGAAGTTCGAGTTCGCGCTCTAGCTCTCGCCAGTTGAACACATATCGTTTGCGCAACGCGAAGTGAACCTCAAAGAATCTGATGGCGCGGCGATAGTCGATGCGATCTTCAATCATTTCCAAGGCATTCCGAGCAATAGTTTCATTCTGATTCGGAACATTAGAATACCTTGGATTCTCAGACTCGTGCTGAATAATCTTTCGAAGAGCATCTCTGACCTTTAGAAGCGTGCCGTCGCATAATCTTTTCACCTGACTGAAGCGCATGAATTTCTTCTCCTTTTGCTCATTGAGGTAAATAATCCCGAATTCTGGTTCCAGAAGCATAGCGTTCTCGGGATACATGTTTAACTCAGGTGCTTTCAGATTCGGCTTGATCAGATGTACCTTTTTCGCCTTGTTCTCGATAGCCATTTGGAAGTCCGTTAGATAAGACATCATGATGGTGCGGACCAGGTATCGACGAACAGCTTCGAGCACCTTTGTAATCTCTAGCGGTCGGATGGTTCTTGTACGTAGGTCTTTCAGAATAACCAGAAAGTCGAGCGGTCGGAGGTTCTTGAAGTCAGCTTCTGAAAATTTCCATTCGTTCGCATCTTCACGTCGAACAGTGAAAACTGGGTAGACGATCCTCATAATGCGTCTTGAATAGATACTGATTACCTCTGTGATCCGAAGTTTAGTTCTAACCTGGTTGACTGGAAGACACCGCTGCATTGTGCTGATATATCGGCGTTGAAATTATGGGTTAAGGTTGTAAATAACCAGACAGAAGGTCGGCTCGATCGGGCGAAGCTTGTGGACGAACAGCTTCTTCAAAGATTCCTCCAAGTGAGGGATAAGTACCATGATCTTCTCCCAACGGATTTGTTGTTGTTGAGGAGGGGGAGGAAGATCAGAAGCTGTCATGGGAGGAGTAGTTGTCGGAATATCGGAAGTAGTAGACTCGGGTCTTGTTGATGATGTTTCGGCGGGTTGAGCATAGTGAACGGGGGATGTTCCATACAAATTTTGGAGCAGGAACTGATCGTAATCAATATTGTCGTCCTCATCAGTGGGGAAGACCAAATTTACCTGGAGATTTACGGCACTGGCGGCTTTTTCGTACCATGCATCTTCGGTCTCCGGGTTGGCTTCACAATCTGGATCTATCATGCCCAGAATCGGTATGTCTGATGAGTCAAAATCAATCAGTTCCTGTGTTGAACCCTCGGGCTTTTCAACCGTCGGGTCTTCTTCATCTGATATCTCCATATCTATAACCATGTCTGCTAAAGGCAACTCGGCTTCTGGTGCTTCTGTTGTAGCTGCCGCAGTTGGGGGATCCTGATGAACCACAGTTGTAGTTTCAGTAGTCAGGATCTGGGCGGTCTCGATTTGGCGTTGTCGTTTCTCCATATCCTGGCGGACAGTCTTAAGGGTGCTGTCCAGGGACCCTGATGACACAAAGTCTGGGTTACTAACTCCGGGACCACTTAGGTTACCCGTTAAGGCATCTACCGCGGGGGTAGATCCACCTACGCTCACAATTGGCGTGATAATAGCTGTGGTAGGATTTCTGTCTGATCCTCGTGTTCTGCCAGACGGAGACACTACAGACGTTCCGGTCGGATCACAAAGAGCCGCGACTTGGTGTTGTTCCGCATCAAGTGTCCTAGTCAAAGAATCTTCAATAACAAGTGGATCTAGACTCGATGGTGCACTGAAAGAAGTCGAGACCGGGGGTTGTTGGTTTCTTGTTTCAACACCAGTACTCTCCGAGTGAGAGACCGGTGGAAGTTGTGCTATATCCCCGTGTGAGACTGAAACATCCGTCTTTTGAGAGACGGATGAGTGGCTGGGGGGGGTCGTCCAATTGCTCCGCTGGGTCCACGGAGTCTTCTTCAATACCCCGTCCCAACAAATAAGACGGGATAGCAGATGTGGCTACCCGGATATCGCTTGGTTCGGTTCGCTCAGGAGCCTCTTTTTCTTTACGGCTCGTTCTTTCCTGGTTCAACTTTGAACGCAGTTCTCTCTGCCTCGCATGATCTAACTCTTCTACTTGTTCTCCCTCAGATGTCCTAATAATAGGTCCGGTTCCAGTATGAGGAGGTGAGTCAAGAGGGATTCCAACAGTGAAATTTGGGTTAGGTTCGATACCGTGAGGTATTTGTTTCAGGCGTATGGTACGGTCGGTATCGGAGTCCGTGGAGTCAGATACCACGTCTTCAACATGGTGAGGTGGGGAAGGGGGTTCAGTAATATATGGTTCGGTCGAACGATGAAGTGCGGGTCTAGATTAGGGTTGGCTGTAACCGGGTCGCGATCCCGCTGCACCGCCTACACTCGCTCCCCTTCCTCTCACAACTAACACACCCCGCCCGACAGCACCTGCTTGTCTGGCCCTTCCACCTCTCATCCTCGGACCCTCACGTTCCTTGGGTCTATTTCCCTGGGCAGGTCCCTCCGGCTCTGGCGGGACCATGGGATTACCTAACTCTCCCCTGTATGCAACTACCCCTAGTGCATTGGGATCAGCAACGGCTAATAGGGCTTCAGGGATGGGCATGGCTACCGCATTGGATGGGTTGCGGATAACCATGAACTGAAGATGGCGGATAGGGCATACCTGATGTGCAGCACGTCTGGGTATCACTGGATTAGCGTCCATGTGTTGACGCACTGCTAGCGATAGGAAACGAGGGTACGGGAGAAACTTATTCTGTTTCGTTCCTCCGATGTGTCGGATGGTGGTAACAAGTTCACGCCAGATGATCATGGCGAAGTCGACATGGCGGTTGTAGCAGATGGCGTGAACTAGGCGTAGAAAGTCACCGGTGCACTGATCTATACCTTTCCATCTAGAGGATAGACACTTATTCAGAATCATAAACAAGGTGTACCAGATGGGGGCTAGGTATTTCCGGTTGAACGCTGAAGTTCTGGGAAGATCATGGTTGTAGCCGAGTGCGTGGATTTGTGCGCATAGTGTGTCGTCATTTACAGTAGGATCGTACCGTTCATGACCTGCGGCGTCGGCAGCCGGAAGAGAAAGGAGGCGGTGAAAGGAATCAGGCGTCAGAGTGAACGGCTGGTTGTCTATCATGGCCGTAATCGTCTGTGAAGTACCGGCCATGCGGATCTGTGCCGCGAACCACACTTGAAGAACGTAGATCAACGGGACGTCGGTAGTGCGGTTGTGGGCCTCACGAATAGGATGGCCCATGAGGATATCCAGTATAATCTGGTGGTTAGGGTTGGGTCTGAAGAGCGCCGGGTCCAGGTAGTGATTGTCGGCCTCCATCTCGGTGCCATGGTCAGGGTCAACCAAGGCAGCATCTGCTTCGTCGTTTATGATTTCCTCTTCTTAAGGTATCTGCTCTTCCGGAGGGTGTTGTGGATTTTGTTGATCCGCCATTGTAATATCTGTAAAAGAACAGCATAGTTAGTTATGGAGACGGATGAACAAGTGTCGGCGCGTACCTTTGCGTTGATTGGCTCAATCTGAGACAGATCGAGGACTGATAGTGACAAAACAGGTACTGAAATGATCATCAACAGGGGTATCCGGATAAAGTTGGGAATGCCAAAGTGTCCGGATGCACAGGTGTCCGGATACAGGATAGGGAATAAAAACTTTCCGGACAACTCATGTAATCCGGACAAAAGTGTCCGGAAAACGTGAATGTCCGGACGGGAAGAATGTTCCCGGATAAAACGAGGATACCGGACAAAGGGTTAACCTGTTGCGAAATATATCCAGAAAATATTAGAATCCGGACACCAAAGTTCCCGGTAGTTGAACTTACCGGAAACCCTAAGGTTTCCGGACAACTAGGTTTCCGGTTGAATTGAGTGTCCGGATGAAACAACAAGTCGATGCATGAGCCCGGATAAAACCGCATCCGGATGAATGTTCCAGGATACTATGAAAGTGTCCGAACGTAATTTCAAATCTGCTTCTTATCGATCGAGAGCCCGAAACATATGCCAAAGAGTATACAAAGCATCGATGTGAGAATCTAAGCACAGTGGGGAACGAAGCATTCCATAGAATGGCGTGCTAAGCACAGAATGGAAGAAACCCATAAGGGGTGTTCGGGACTGTTTAATCGATCATTCGAGGAATCGATTAGCGGCTGAAAGTGTGTGAAACTCTTAATAAAGTGAATAGCAGTGATGGACGAGACACATACCTGAGTTCGAGAGTGAGAACCAGAGAGAATCGATGAAGAAGCCGAGAGTCCGAGCGAGAGAGAGAAACCGTCGAGGGGTTTAGGGTTTTAGGGCGATTTTCCGGATAATAATAAAAAAAGGAGTCCGGTGGCTTATATAAACCAGGTGGTGTCCGGGTTCTTAGCCGACCCGGATTCATACCCGGTCCGGATACTGTCCGGAAACCATGAGCCGACCCGGATTCATATCCGGTCCGGATACTGTCCGGAAACCATGGGGTTTCTGGATACTGTCCGGATAACTTCAAACGGTCCTTTTCCTTGGAATTTTGCAGAAATCTGAACTGGAAGAGGACTTTCTCTCGCTCCCCCTCAAACTGAGCATGGGGATTTATCGCTCCGCCTTGGATAGTGCAGTAGAGTGTAGTGGAGGAGTCTGACACAAAAAAAACTTTTAGACTTTTAAAGAAAAACTTGTGCCGCTCCCCCTCAGATGATGATTATAACACACACGCAGGAGTGCCCACACACACAAAAACTATTAACATTTAAGAAAAAATTGTGTGTGACACTCCCCCTCAAAGTATGAGGAATCTTACCTGATACCGCAATGTGCTCCCCCTGAACACAAGAACATATGGTGAAAGCACAGAGATAGTGAACGAAAATACAGACGACAATATGAAATAAGAGAAACACACGAAGAAAGAGAGAAAACAAACGAGATCTACCTAATAAATACAGAGACTAAAATCTAACTATGTAACCGAGACAAGTAGAATACAGGTGCGAGGAAGTGTATACTCATGAGGAGTAGACAGTTACGCGTAGATGTATGGAACTTGTAAGAGGCACACATTCGGATTAAGTCTTCAGATTTAGCATACCTAGCTTGAACACAAGAGTTTTAAAACGTTTTTCGTCCAAGGCTTTGGTAAACAGGTCTGCTAACTGATGCTCAGTATTTACGAAGTGGAGTTCGACTGTACCTCTTTCGACGTGATCCTTAATAAAATGATACCGAACGTCGATGTGCTTCGTCTTGGTGTGTTGGACCGGGTTGCTTGATATGGCAATTGCGCTCTTTGAGTCACAGTAGATCGGGACTTTGACATACGTGAATTCGTAGTCTTTGAGTTGTGTCCTCATCCAGATTACTTGGGAACATCAGCTTGCGGCGGCTACATACTCCGCCTCAGCAGTTGATGTTGAAACGCATTGTTGTTTCTTCGAAGCCCAACTTACCAGGCTGTCTCCCAAGAACTGAATGTGTCCCGAGGTGCTCTTGCGGTCCAACATGCATCCCGCGTGATCCGTGTCAGAGTAAGAGGATAGGCCAAAACCTGTTTCTTTCGGATACCAAAGGCCAAGATCAGCAGTACCACGTAAATAACAAAAAATTCGTTTAACGGCATTGTAATGAGACTCTTTAGGGTTTGACTGATAACGGGCGCAAAGAAATGTTGAAAACATGATGTACGGTCTACTGGCAGTTAAGTACATTAAAGAACCGATCATTCCCCGATACAATTTGGTGTTGACAGCCTTTCCGTTAGGATCGGCGTCAAGCTTTGTATTGGTTGCCATGGGAGTTTTCATTGGTGAGGACTGGTCCAATTGGAATTTCCGAAGAATATCCCTAATGTATTTGGACTGGTTTATGAAAATTCCTGTCGACAGTTGTTTAACTTGAAGACCAAGGAAAAAATTCATCTCACAAAGCATACTCATTTAAAAAAATCTTCCCATGAGATTGGCAAAGTTCTTTGCATATAATGGACTAGTAGAACCGAAAATGATGTCATCGACATATACCTGGACTAGGATGATGTGACCCTTTACATTCTTGATAAACAGAGTAGAATCAATGGTACCTCGTGTAAAGTCGGATTCTAACAGGAACTTAGACAGTGTATTGTACCATGCTCGCGGAGCTTGCTTTAAGCCGTATAGTGCCTTGTCTAAGATGTAGACATGATCAGGCTTCGAGTCATCCACAAACCCATTGGGTTGAGACACGTAAACTTCTTCTTGGAGGTCGCCGTAAAGAAAGGCTGTCTTCACATCCATTTGGAAGACTGTGAAGTTCTTGTGTACTGCATAAGCGAGAAACATACGGATTGCCTCGATGCGTGCGACCGGAGCATAGGTCTCATCATAGTCGATCCCCTCTTGTTGTCGGTACCCTTTGGCCACAAGACGCGCCTTGTTGCGAACAACGATGCCGTCTTCGTCCTTTTTATTTTTGAAGATCCATTTGGTGCCGATTACCGTCTTGTACTTAGGACGTGGAACCAGTCGCCATACCTTTAGAGCTTTGAATTGATTTAGCTCTTCTTGCATGGCTATGATCCAGTCTGGATCTTCGAGCGCTTCGCGTACGTTCGTCGGCTCAATCTTGCTTAAGAAGCCGGAAAAGAGACAGAAGTTGGCGGAAACGCCTCGTGTACGAACAGGAGTAGAAGGATCACCGATTATCTAATGTAGGGGATGGGCCTTCGTCCATTTGGTGGAATGCGGAAGCGGCTGCTGGGTGGAGTGAGACACATCCGGATCCACATACGAACCAGATGGAAGGTCTTGAATCGCTTCAAGAGTGGCAGTCTTGTTTCTTGGAGGAAGTGGGGGAGGATTCGTCGATGGTTGAACAACTTCTGGTCTCGAGAAGTTCAGAGGTTGAGCATCGGTTGTAGCAGATGACGAATCAGTAGGAGCTATCTCCGAGAATATAGGTTCCTCCGGGGGGTTACAGTACCAGGTGCATGCGTATCTGAAGATGACGGTTGAGTTGTCTCTATTGTTGTTGATGGCGTGCTCGTAGAAGGAGGCGGACCAGATAAAGCGGCCGAGTCCTCATTGCGAGCAGCTTCAAGTCGCGGTTGCGCTGAGACAGGAGCAGAAGAGTTAAGTATGTCATCATAGAAATATTGAAACAGTAAATCTAAATCAGAAGAGTCAGCACTCGATGAAGATGCATGATTCAGATTTACTGTGGCTTGTGCAGATCCCGAACTCGAAGGTCCGGAAGCTAGCACTCCAGTTAAACCGGGTTCTGAACTGAGTTGTTCAGAAGCCAAATCTGCGGCTTCGTCGAATGTCACGTTTATGCTTTCAACAACGGATTTGGTCTGTTTGTTGTAAACGCGATACGCCTTAGCCGTCATGGAGTAGCCGATGAAAACTCCTTCGTCCGCCTTGGGGCTGAATTTGCCGAGATCATCCTTGTCGTTCAATACGTAGCACGAGCATCCGAAGGCGTGAAAGTAGCCGATGGTTGGAACGTGATTATTCATGATCTCGTACGGCGTCTTGTTGAACCGCTTGAGAAGGATAGAGCGGTTTTGCGTGTAGCATGCCGTAGACACCGCTTCAGCCCTGAGATATAGCGGTAGATTTGGTTGGGAAAGCATTGTGCAGGCAGCTTCAACGAGAGTCCGTTTCCGTCTTTCCACCACTCCGTTTTGCTGAGGAGTGCGTGCGGCAGAGAAGGTGTCTGTGATGCCCACTGACCTCTGATAGTCATCCACCTTTTGATTCTTAAACTCCGTCCCGTTGTCAGTTCTGATGGACTGAACGTGTTGAAGCTTGTTCTTCTGGATAGTCTTCAGGTGATCAATAATGAGCTCCGGAGTTTCTTCCTTCGAGCGTAAGAACATCACCCAAGTGTAGCGTGAGTAGTCGTCCACCATCACAAGCACGTATTTGCGCTTATTGATGCTCGGAACACGCATTGGACCACACAAATCCATATGAATGAGTTCGAGGGTCCGGGACGTGCTCGGAGTTGCCTTCGGCAGATGTGATGCGCGTTTCATCTTTCCTAAACCCTAAACCCTGATAGTGCGTGCGGCAAAGATGGTGTGTGTGATGCCCACTGACCTCTGATAGTCATCCACCTTTTGATTCTTGAATTCCGTCCCGTTGTCAGTTCTGATGGACTGAACGTGTTGAAGCTTGTTCTTCTGGACAGTCTTCAGGTGATCAATAATGAGCTCCGGAGTTTCTTCCTTCGAGCGTAAGAACATCACCCAAGTGTAGCGTGAGTAGTCGTCCACCATCACAAGCACGTATTTGCGCTTATTGATGCTCGGAACACGCATTGGACCACACAAATCAATATGAATGAGTTCGAGGGTCCGGGACGTGCTCGAAGTTGCCTTCGGCGGATGTGATGCGCGCTTCATCTTTCCCTTTTCGCATGCCCCACAGAGACGATCCTTCACGAACGGAAGTTGGGGCACGCCTCTGACGTGTCTGTCTAACTCCAGTTGATTGATACTTCTGAAGTTGAGGTGTGAAAGACGTCTATGCCAGAGACAAACTTGATCAGAGTCTGCTTTTGACAAGAGGCAGACAGGTTTGTCGGATTTGATTGCTGCGAGGTCAATGGTGTAGAGATTGGTCTTTCGAGTTCCAACCAGTAGCTCTTCTCCGTCGTTGTTGAGGATTCTAAACCTTGTGGCTTTGAAGCTGACCTCAAGATCCTTGTCGCAGAATTAACCGATGCTGAAGAGATTGTGTCCTAATCCTGCGACGTGGGATACCTTCTTGATTGTTATCTTGTCTTGTACAATGTCGCCGTAGCCCACGATCTGCGACTTCTCGTTATTCCCAAATCTCACGTGTCCGCAGTATTCTTCTTTGTAGTTCGTGAGAAGCTCCCTTCTTCCGGTCATGTGCTTGGAGCATCCAAAGTCTAAGTACGACACATGACCGTTCTGCAAAACAAGATTAGTGACGTTTAGGTACCCAAATTTGCTTGGGTCCTGGAGGGTTAGGTTGGGCACCGTTTGGTGAAGCTTGCTTTGTCCCAGCTTTCCCTTTAGGTGCAGGATTTACACCGGTAGAGGGAACTGGTTTTGGCACTTGTTTCCTCTTCGGTGCAGAATTTACACCTTTAGGAGGAACAGATTTTGTGGCAGCTTTCCACCTGGGTGCCGGTTTAACCTTTAGGATGAACAGATTTTGTGGCAACTCGTGTAGGAATGGGGTGAGTCTCCCTCTGTAGTTTAACCGCTTGATTGGTACCCCGTTGGGAATGGTGTTTTTGCTTATTATTGTGGGGTTTTTGCTTATGAAATAAGTTACCAACAAAATAAGGCGCATACCAATCATTATTGTGAATATCATCAAAATCATTCCAACCACAATTAGAACAACATAAACAATCATGCGATAACTGAATCAATTGATTAAGAGAATTAACTTTAACGGGAAAAGAAACATCAAAATGGTTCCAATGATTCAAAGCATAATTGTCTTTGTATATTCTAGAATTAAAAACAGGTGGGGACGACTTTGACGTATCCTTCTTGACAGATTCCCTCTTTAGCCACTTTGGTGTTTCTTTATTAGCGCGACCATTTTTATCTGAAACAACAGGGACAGAATGATCAGCGACTTTAGGAGGAGCAGTGTTGTTGGTTGGCAAAGGTCCGGTCTCTTGCCTCGGCTGTGATTGCCTTTTAGAAACTGGTTTAGAAGTTGGTTTTGATTGAGAAATCTTGATCACAGTTGTGGCCTTTGTGTTAGAACATTGACCTTTTTGAAAATCGACCGTATGATTCACCACAGGAGATAAAAAATCAGTGTGACTTGGAAGAGGGTTGTCAAAGGGGAATGACTCAAACTCTTCATCACAGTTACCTTCGGAGTTCATGTACTCTGAAAAATCTATCTTGGGAAGTACTGGACTAGGATCAGGTGAGGAAGGCGAGGAACTCTTTGTGCTAGTGTGCTTTGGGGAATTTGGTGCGGAAGCTAAGAAAAAATCAGAGTTCAAATTCCTTAAAACACTCTCGTCTTGAGAATTTTGACCGTCTTGTGAACTAGAAATCTTGCCTAAGAAAGCTTTGCACGAAGACGTGTCGGATGAATTTTAGGAAAGGTCGGGTGAAATCTGCTTTTTAGATTGCAATTGGTCAATTTGCTCTTGAAGCTGACCATTTCTCGTGTACTCTTTCATCTTTTCTGTTGCCAAGGCAGACAATTGTGATGTGAGTCGATTGATTTCACTCCGAAGGATTTCCTGTCCTTCACCAGACACAACTTCGGTTTTGACCGGTTGTAGATTCTCAAGTTTTGTAAGTAAGACTTGTCTTTCCATTTGAAACCTTGATCTTTCTTTCTCAATGGACTCCTCCAACTAGACTATCTTTGCTTCCAAGATGAGAGGGGGAACATAGAGTTTAAACTCATCCGTCTCAGTCTTGGTTGCAGGTGCTAGGTCCTCATCCTTTTTGGAGGAATCCTTGGGACTAGCTACCTTGTAGGGGTCGAAGTAGTCATTGGACAGGTACTTTTTGTCCTTTTGATATGAGTAGTTTAAAGGTTCATAACAAAATGGAAGTTGAATTCCTCGTTTTTGTGTGCGTTTATGTTCCTCGGTTTCCTCTTCCTTTTCAGGTTCAAGAGGACCAGTCCATTGAATTGCGTACTCCGGATACTTTTTATCGAACCCATAACACGCAAAATCATACAGAGTGGGAACTTGATATCTTCCCTTTTTCAAATAGTGTGGGTTATCATATCCGATTCCCCATTCTTTGTTAAAGTACGTGAACTCTTTGGGTTTATTCAAAAAAATGGTTTGATCAGTTTGGCCCCTTTTGTGGAGTTTGGTTTCAAGATCAAGAATTTTGGCCACATACTCCTTGTGTTGAATTTGAAGAGAAGAACATTGATAAGTAATGTCTTCTTTCTCATTCAAGCACTGATCAAACTAACATTGGAGATCAGATAATTTGGCCCTTAAGTCTTTAGGTGCTAATGACAGATTTTTGCATTTAATGGTCAAGTTAGCATTTTCAGACTTATACTTCTCAGTTAATTTCTTTTGAACATTAAGCTTTACAGTTATTGAACTAATTTCAAGCTTTTGTTCTTCATTTGTGGCCTTGAGGGAGTTTGCCTTTTCGGTGATAGTTTGCAGTTGAAGTATGAAGTTTTGTAGGCAAGAATCACATACCTGATTTGTTGTTGCCTTTTCTTCATCCGTAGACGATTGATATCCCATGAAAGCATCAGCACCTTCATAATCGTCCTCATCATCAGATCTTCCTAGCCAGTACTCATTTTCAGCGAACATTGCCTCCCCAGCCTCCTTCTGTCTAGCCAGTGCAAACTTGGCCTCATAGTAGTAAGAGTTCTTCACTGTAGGCTGACGGCAGTCTTTAGCGAAGTGACCATGTTTCCCGCAGTTGTAGCATTTCACAGGTTCATCTCTCTTCTTCCGGTCACCTTTCTTTGTCTTCTCCTTCTTCTCAGATTGATCTTGCTCTTCTACCTTCTTCTTTCCTTCACAACGATCCTTATAGTCATGACGCTTATTGGAGGAAGTGGAGTAGCGTTGACTATTGGAATATGGCTTCTTGTAGAACTGTTGTTGTTGAAAGGATTTAGTCAGAAGGGCAATAGCTTTCATTAAGTTTGATACTTCACCATCAGCATCACTGTCTTTCTCGTCTTCAGGTTCTGACCCGGAGGAGGTTTGCTGTGGACCGCGTCTGGGTTGGCTGCCCGAAGATTTCCCTAGTTTGGAAGTCATGAGGGCAATAGGATCAGCAGATGGTTTTGGCTCATTCTTCTTCTCTCCCAGAAGCTCATTCACTTCATCTTCGTCTTGGAGAAGTGTCTCATACAGTTCATTGATGATGATGTTCTCTATCAAGTTGTTGTGCTTGACATGAGAAGCATACACTTTCCATTCAGGTAGCAAGTTGTTGAGGAACTTTAGTGTGTTCTCGGTGTTGGAATGAACAATTTTATTCTTGTTCAGTTCATTGAGGAGTAGACAAAATCGTCCATAGGTCTGGGTGAGGGATTAACCGTTGCGCTGCTTAAACCCATCAAACTTGGTTATCGCGCTATTTATCTTCAGCTGATTTCGTACAACGCTCCCACGCATCATTATGGCTACTTGGTCCCACATGCCCTTAGCCGTTTCTTTGTAACTATCTATGGCAGTGTAGATGGAATTAGGAAGAGCTTGAATCAGATATCTCTTTGCATGCTTTTCACCTTCAATCATGCCTCTTTCAAATTATGTCATCTCAGCAAGAGTCTTGTCCTCACGTCGAGCTACATCAGTTGAAGTTGCAGCTATGTCCTCCATTGGCTTGGGAATTGGGCCATTATCTAGAGCTCTCTTGATGTACTCATAGTTGTCCTTGTACTCTATGAAGATCATGAACCTATCTCGCCATTGGCTGTACTCGTTCGGATAGAGACGTGGTGGCTTGGTGTCAGTGCCAATTGCGAGAGCATCATGAGAAGTAGACATCTTTGGTTGCGACGGAGTGATCGCCAGACGGGTTGATCGATTCAAAGGGTAAACCTAACGCAAGGCACTAAGAGTGAAATCCTAACGCAGGGTCTACGAGTGGTATTGAACTAAGAGTGATCTTACTGGATAGGAATCCAAATAAGTGATCTGATCTGGAAGTGTCCGGATCTGATTTGATGCAAGTGGATCAATAAACAGAACAGAAGTGTCCGGATAAAATGAAGAGACCGGATAACTTGAGTTGTCCGGATAACAGAAAGAGTCCGGATATCAGAAAGAATCCGGACAGTGTAAGCTTTCCAGATAACATATAGCACAAACTTTCCGGATAACAGAGGTTACCGGATGTGCAATGATTCCGGATATATTGAAACAAGATGTTTCCGGATACACTAAAGTTTCCGGGTACAATGGATTGTCCGGATAAGATATGTCCGGAAACACTGGGTTTCCGGATTCAAATGTTACCCGGATTGTATAAGGAAAAGTGACTTACCCGGATTGTAGAACTTACCCGGAAAGATGAGGAGTCTGGATGGAATACTTACCCGGATGAGTTACCCGGAAAAGTGAAGAATCTGGATGGAATAACACAAACGTCCGGACACCTTGAAGTTATCCGGAAACGACGGCTGGTTTTCCGGAAAAGTCGGCTGTTTGCTCAAATCGATCGAATTTTCGATTAGGGTTGCCCAAAATCGATCCTGGAAGATTAGTAACAATGCCAAACACAAAAATAACACTAATCCAATCGATTTCAATGCAAAAACAACAAGTTTTGATGGTTAAAAATCGGATTTTTATCAAGAACACTACCAAAAACTTTTGATCTTAAATTGCTCAATTAAACACTCAAACGATCGAATTGAAATGCAAAAATTTGCAGAATTACTCACAAGTATAATGCTAACACAACCCAATAAACAGAATTGAACAATTTAGCCAGAATCAGGATTTTGAAAATTCAAGATGAACACATACGGGAAAAGTCAAAATCTTACCAGAAATCTCTAGAGAGGTTTTGAATCGAATCCGTCCGTCTGCTCTGATACCAATTGTTAGAACCAGATCTGTGCAACAATATAGAAATTGTAATGATAAATCAATAAGAACAATGATTTACAACTATCATCCCTTTCATTAACTTTTCAGAGAGAATTTGCAATAAGAGTTTAGAAAGTAAAAGGATGATTAGCTTGTTTTTCCAAGCTAATCACACAATAAATACATCGGGCCCATGGTTAACAAGCCCACGGCCCGTTCACTAATCAGGCTCGAATTAAACTATTACAATTTAACCCTTGAACTTTAAATCAACTATAAAACCTGCCCTAACAGAGAGTCGTACGTATGTGGTTTATAAGTTTGAAGAAAGACACAACCACACTCTATACAGTGATGTGGACAAGGGAATGTCACGCTCCAAAACACGGTTGCAATATACAGATTTTAGGAATGTGTATAATGCATCATCATCGTGTATTGGTGGGGCAAAGTCTTATAATATTCAGGCAGCTCTTAAAGGCGGATACGAACATGTTAATGCTACCCAGGTCGACTACCAGAATGCTAGAATCGCCATGGGCACGTTTGTGGGGAGGAAAGATGTGCATATGTTGGTTAATATTTTGTGCAAACGTAGAACCGTGGTGCCCGGTTACGTTTTTGATATATTGGTCAAGGACGGGGAGTTACAAGCGATTTTCTGGGCTGATGAGATCTCTAGGCTAAATTACAAAGAGTTTGGTGACACCATATCGTTTGATGCGACATATCGTACGAATCGGTACGTATCACAATATTTTTCCTTTTTTTAGTTGCTTCAAATATTTGATATTTAATTAACTGTCTTTATATGTTTTTCTTTTGACAGTCATGCTATGAATTTTGTTCCGTTCATTGCCATCGACAACCATAAGCGGTCAGTGGTTGTAGGCTCTACATTGATCAGCCACGAGAACATAGAAAGGTTTAAATGGGTGTTGTCTGCATTTTTTAAAGCACACGAGAAACAACCTACCCTTGTTATAACTGATCAATGCGCTGCCATGAAACAAGCAGTATCGGCTATTTTCACAGAGTCCAAACATCGACTGTGTATGTGGCACATTATGAAGAAACTTCCCGGCAAGGTTAGTTATATTTTATAAGGGAGTTGGTAAATTATTGTGAATTTTTATTCGACTTTTTAATAAAATAATATGTTCGTCTAGCTTTTTTTTAATTATGTTTAATGTTTTGTAGATAACTTCCGATCTTGATGCCAATGTTTCTTTCAAAAGAAGATTCAACAAATTGGTTTGGAATAATCACATGAGTCTGGAAGAATTTGAGAATGAGTGGTGTTGTATAATTGATGACTACGAGTTGCATCATAATGATTGGTTGAGAGACATTTATGCAATTAGGCAATCTTGGATATATGCGTATTATAGGGATGTTCCAATGTCTGGGCTAACGAGGACTACCTCTCGATCAGAGAGTGCTCATGCGTTCTTTAGGATATATGCATCATATCGCAATGATCTGGTAAGGTTTTTGCATGCGTTTGATGGTGCAATTGAGAAGCAGAGGAATAAGCATCAGATACTTGAGTTCATAACTAGAAACACTTTCCCCCGATGTGCCACGTCGTTGGTGATCGAGAGGCATGCTTTAGAGGTATATACTCGTACTTTATTTAAAGAAGTTCAAAAGGAGATCAAGAAATCCGCGTATCATTGCGGAGTTGTGTATCTTGGTGAAGATGGTGATACTCGGAGATATAGGGTTTTACACAAAAATATGAAGGCCGTTACGAAGTTTTCGTATCACGTACGTTAATTCGATTTTTTGTATTTTTCATATAGTTTTTAATTCGTTTTTATGAAGTGTATAACATATATTTCATAATTTATTTGTTTAACAGGTTTCACACAACACAAACACAGGCATAATGGAATGCGAATGTAATTTTTTTCCTCGGAATGGGTTCCCATGTCGACACATGTTCAAGATTTTACTAAACGATGATTTTGTTTCGATTCCTGACATTCTTATCTGTTGTCGATGGACGAGGGGTTTGGTTCTTGTTGAAGTTCAGGCTGCACGTGCACGGTATGGTGAGGTTGACGTTGAGAAGGAGCGACTGATTAACGGTTTATATTCTAAACTTGATTTGCTTGTTAGCCGAATTAGAAACGACAAAGGTAAGTTGAACGTTCTTACGGAAATGTTGGAGAACATGAAGTCCGAGTTTGAAGTTGACAATATTCTTCCATCCGTTTCTGGCAATAGATCGGAAGCACTTAGGGAATGTTATGGTGTGGATGCTCCTGATGAGGTTCAGGTGTTACCCCCGGCTGGTATACGGAACAAGGGGTGCGGTACAGGTAAACGGTTGGTAGGGGCTTTGGAGAAAGCGACCAAGAAGGCTAAGAAGCCAATGCGTGTGTGTAGGAGATGCAAGAAATTGGGGAACCATGACTCAAGAAATTGTCCGTCGTGAAATAATGACGACTAGGTTGTTTTTTTACTTGTTCGTTTGACTTAATGTTTTCCCTTTTATAGGTGCCGTGGTTTTGGATTACTTTTAAATTATATATGAACTTCCAAGTTATCAAATTGAACATTTTTGCTATGAGTATTGTTTTTATAAATTTAAATCCTAGGTTTTCGTGCAAGAGCTGTTGTTTGTTATGTAATCCTTTTTTTTAACATCAATTTATCATCTTTCACATCAAAAGAAATACACCATTATGAAATTTAGATGACATGCATGTTAATCGAATGCAGTTGTGGGTTTGGTTGTTGTTATGAAATCTACACGAAAGTTCACATATAAAAATTCTTGGAAGAGATGATATGAAAATAATGCATGGAAGATATGTTATTCACCCACCCTTTTGTGTGAAAGATGAAGTGAAATTGGTATTTTTACTTATTGTCAACAGTATTTATATTAGAAACACATAAATATATTTTTTTTGTTCTAAATGATATTTTTCCTCATATACCAAATATCTTATGTGTTATATGTAATATCGTTAAGATTTGATATTTCAATCATGGAAACATACGTAACTTAAAAGGTCATTTTCACCGACACACGCCAAAAGTTATGAAATATCAAAGCGTTTTATCAATAAATATAATGAAGTACGCGCCATATCTAAAAGTCTTAAAATACCAAAACATCAATTGTGAAAACCCGATAAGATAAGTGTTAATCACAACACATGACTAAACATCCATCAACTACTAATATTGTTTAATAGAAAAACCCATTATGTTTCTCAAATTTTTGCAAGTCGATCGGACCGCGTTGCGTTTCACGATCCAGAATATGTGATTGTGTCCCTTTGTCCATTTTGTAAAACCGTGATACCTCCGATTCGACATACTCTCGTCTCGTGTTCCCTTCGCTCAAGAGAATTTTCGCCGTGTACTTTTTCCTAAGCACCTCAAGTTGTTTTGCTTGTGTCGGTCCTTCTTTGTCAAGATTCGTGATCAAACCGCGGCTCCCTCCCCCCATATAGCACTCCATGTGCCTCATCAAGAAAACCCCGCAGTCTACGTAATTCCTCCTTGTTTGCCAACTTGTAACAAGTCTAACTTTTGGGAAGTTTTCGACAATTTTCCCAGCGGGGTGGCGTGTATCTTTAAGGTGTGTGGCCATCATCATTTGTTGTACATGAGAAAGTATAATGTACTTTTTTAATGCGACTAAAAAAACGTGTAATGTTTAATATGAAAGAATTATTATTACCAACAAACTGACGTCCGCCTCGCATTTTTCGTCTATGTCTCTTCCGTTAGACGATGGTTGCATGTTGTCGATTATCTCGATGACAATACTTTTGAGGTTGAAAACCACACAATAGTAATGTCGATCTCTCATCATCGGAAAGAATATCTGATCATTTTGAAATAATAGTCAATTAACTTAAACAAGACGATAAAATATAATGAATTCATGTTATCGAATTTGCGCATGTTTCATACCAAATCCACGTTCCTCATGTTGACGTTTTCAACCTGGTTTGTCGTTGCATCCGCAATGTTCTTGATGAACCATTCGTATCTCTTGTTGTACTGGTATAGATGGGTTAACAGCACTCCACCCCCCTGAAATTTGTATGCCTTGTTAGAATAGTAAAATGTGAAGTACTGTTAGCGTTATGAAAATTCGTATTAATACTCACAAGAACCGATGTTTTAAAAAAGAACCATCGTGGGGAGTAGACGTTCATGTATCTTTCCTCATGGTTCAAAATGTCTACCCACCCATCTACGATGTTGGTGAATATATGCTCATCATACGCAGCAAGGCTTTCCATTCCCGCCCGAAAAATTTGTTGACCCGTGTTTGATGAGTACAACATGTCACTACATTTGTCAACATATGTTTCACGTTATGAATAGTAATTCATGCTAATTTCGTATACGACTATAATTATGATACTAAAAAATATGCAAATTACGTTATGCTAAAGTTCAAAAAATTCATAACATGAATGGACTTACTCGGCGCCGCCATACGCATCCAAACAAAGTTCGTGCACCTTTTTCTCGTCATTTGTCAAAGCCATCCGTATCTCGACGCACCGCGTTACGTACGGTGATCTCATCTGATCACCAAGTTTTGTCTCTCGGTGGCTCTCCCTACGATGCATGACATCACCGAACACAGTATTTTTCCCTTTATCGGCCGCCGTGTACTGAATTATTTGATTATCCCCCAAACTAGCATTTTGCTTATCACCAACTAGCGAAGCTGAATGTGCAGCTTTTGATGCTGTATCCACCGACCTTTGTTGTATATCATTGTCTATCACATTGAACGTTTGTGTGCACCAGATCTGTGAAAGCGGAGTCGGTGTAAGTTCAAACTCCAATCTGGTTGGTGTAACCTCCGTCGGTCGAGGCACACCCAAATTCCCTTTACTCGTAACCGAACAATCCTTCCAAGCATCGTTTCCCTTGTCCTCCCCAACACTATCATTCTCAACGTCGTCATATGTCCTAACATCAGCAACGAAAATCGTATCGAATCTCTCTTGATAATTATCAAAGTTGACATCCTCCGGGAACAACTCCATTGCCTCTTTTATCAACTTGCTCACGTCATGCCTCGCGTAATATATTTGATCCAAGTGAGCATCGATCTTCGCCATGTATTCCTGGTTTACATAAGATGTTGGGTTACATAGGATGTCGATATCCAGTCAGATTTCACATCTTTTAAACTATACAAACATACATATTTTACCTAAAACAACTTTGGTATAAATCTAATTTGGTAGTGCACTCAGATTTCATACCCTACATACAAAACATATGAAATAAATGTTTTACCTAAATTAACATGTCTAAACTCAGATTTCCTACACTTTTGATACAAAACATATGAAATAAATGTTTTACCTAAATTAACATGTTTCTGGTTTTCATACAGAAGGTATTTCCTATACTTTTGATATTTCTCATTATTTCACACAATTTTTTTAAAACAACATGTTTTCACCAAATGTAACCAAATGGAAGAAAATATTTTTCCTACATTCTGATTTCACAAAAATTCAATCATGTTTTCACATAAACATACTGTTCTGCATAACTTTGTTTTTTTCACACAATCGCCCCATAATTCCCAAATCCTATTTTAACCCCAAACACAACAGATTTTTTCATAATTTGTTTCGGGGTTTTCATACAGCAGGTATTCAATATTTTTTGTTATTTCACATGATTTCACACATGTTTTTTAAAACATGTTAATTTCACATAATTTAACAAATGTGTTCACATAATTTCAAAGTATTCTGCATAAAAAAAACTATTGTGCAGCAAAAGCGTGATTTCCAATGTTACGAAATTGCTTGCCATTTGCAACTGACAGATTTCACACAATCTGATTTCACACAAAACAATTGAAATTATGTGAAATTTTGTGATTTCACCTAATTTCATACACTTTTTTTCCAGCCAATAGTCCCATAATCCCCATTTTTTTTACCCAAAACACAATATTTTTTCATTCATTGTTGGGGTTTTCACACAACAGAGCATAAAACCAATTTGTGTTGGTTTTTTCATCATATACTATCACAACAAGTTTTCATACCTTCTTCTGTCGGAGCATTCACAGAAACGCCCTCCATGTCAATGTCGACGGGATTATCCCGTGTATTCTTGAACTTCGAAAAGGATGTGAGCAGCCTTACGCGGTCACTCTTCCTCCTCGCTGCAGAAAGCATCCACTCTTGTCAATATATGAACAAAATCGACAGATTTCATACAGTTTCAAGAAACCCTAACCTCTAATGTGCCTCGGTTCGCCATCCATCTTCTTCGATATCGCTTTCGTTTTTCACAGAATAAAGCCAAAAAAAAATCAGAATCTTTGAATCAATTAATTTCACAGAATCATAACTTCTTTTTGGAGTGATATGGCCGTGAAATATGGAAGCAATACACCTTGATCCCTAATTTCACGGTTACCTTTTTTATCCCAATTTCGGTAGACGGTTTTTTGTCTTTTTTACCCTTTTCATACTTCTTCTTGGACCATATTGCCACCGCTTTCATAGGTTATTACATGATTGTCACCGCCCCAATTAGCACCATTGATTGAAATGATCAACGGTCTAGATTAGTTAACATAGTTTACACATTTTTCAGAGTTTACATTTTAGTGAGCCTCTATATATATATATATGTGACATGTGTATATTGAAATGAGAGGACCAAGAAAATGGTGGGGATGTAAGGTGGTTGATTGAGGTGGGCCAATGGATTAATAAACAAAAGGATAAAAACGTCGTTGTGATTTTAATAAGGCAAGATACATTTATTGTCCCTCTGGTTTTAAACGTCATTGATTGTTTTTTTAATTAGCTTAGCAGTGTTTTTCTTTTTCTTTTTAATGGATATATATATATATATACTTGAAATCATGTGAGATTCCGTCAGACTGTGAGACCAAAAAATTATAATTAAACCTTCACAGCAAAAGACTGTGAAGGTACTATGACGGTAAACCTTCACAGTGTTTTTGTTGTGAAGGTTCGTTATTTTTCTTACCTTCACAATGAATCACTGTAAAGGTTCAGTGTTAATTTTGTGGTCTCACGGTCTCACGAAAACAAGTTGGTCTCACGTGAACCAAACCCTATATATATGTGGTCTCACGGTCTCACGTTAACTTTGTGCATATGTGCATAGGGGTAATTTTGTCAAAACACAAGAATCATAAAAATGGTAAGTGCTATCTATGGTAACTAGTTCCCGAGACAATTAATTGTGCATACATGAACAAATTCAAATAAAATAAATACCAAATTTAAAAAAGAGAAAAATATGAAAACAATACATGGAGAAGATCTTGAATTTGTGCATACATGAACAAATTCAAAAACAGACATTAAACCATTACTTGAAATTCGTAAATAAAAAAAATTAATACATAATATCAAAACTTAATTTGTGCATACATGTACAAATTCAAAAACATACATTAAACCATTTACATAATTTGTTCATATATGCACAAATTCATATAAATTAGTACATAATATCAAACCTTAATTTGTGCATATATGCACAAATTCAAAAACCGACATAAAATACAATCAAAATTGTTTAGATAATTACCATATTAAATATTTAATTATAATCAAAAGAAAAACCACAAACAATAAAAATAAAATAACTACCAAAATTAAAAAAGGAGAAAGAATATGGAAAGAATAGAGGAAGAAAATCTTGAAATGAAATACCAAATATACCCCAATTTAATACATGAGACGTGTAAAGCAACATAAAAAAGAAACGAATTGTGATTGGTGGAAATTTGATTAACATGATTAATACCAATGGAATGGTTAATCAAAGAAGGAGACTATATATACATATATATATATATAGAGAGAGAGAGAGGAAGGTTTAAACGAGAAGTGTACCTATTTACGAGAAACGCGAGGAGCGCCTTCCATGTATTGAATCACATGTGATCCACTACTCCCGAAAAAATCGGGTAGCGGGCGACCTGGTTCGCGAGTCGCGTGGAAGTCGCCCGGATCACATGTGATTTTAGGCGTGAATCACATGTGATCCACTACATGGGCGGAAGCCCCCCGATCAGGTGTGAATCACATGTGATTTTGTACGTGAATCACATGTGTTTTTGTACGTGAATCACATGTGATTCAGTACATGGGCGGTGCTCCTCGCGTTTTCTTAAATTGTTACGCTCCTCGTTTGAACCCGCCTCTATATATATATATATATAACTATTTTAACTTAGAAACACATAGTTTGACTTCATGTAAACTACATGAACCGATATGTGATTCACTTTATATAATTTTAATATTATAATATTACACGAGGTAAAATAGACAATTACTCACATTTAAATATTTATTGATTTAAAAAACAAACAATATTATTAATTTTGTTTTTAAACTTAAATAATGTCTTTTACCAATAGAGAATTAAAATAAGACTTTAAGGTCTAACACATCCTAAAAATAACAAATAAAATCTTCATAAAAACAGGCTTTTTAAGTTAAGGTGTCTTTAATTTCTATCACTATTTTGCTTGTGTTTGTGTCAATGTTTTTCATAAAACTTTTTGGAACCGAATTGTGACAAAAAAAAACTTGCACTTTTGAATCAAGAATACTCTTTCCATTTGTTTGAATAAAGTATATGTTATCAACATTAATGTTGGTTATCATGACAAATAACTATATTACAAATAGATATTTACTTTATAGCTATTTGACTGTATTTTCTTACAAAATAGCCACAAAGTTTCAAGTCAACGTTGCAAGAAATTTTTCCTTACAGTTTTGCAACTTTTGAAATGGGTTTGCAGTTTTACAACTTACGACTTTGGCTTGTCTTTTGTGTTTATACAAAGAAATGTGGTACCGCAACTTGGGTTCTTTTAATGGTTTTCGCGGTGGGCCCACTTTTTTCACTCGATATGTTAGATTTTATTAGAAACAATAAAGAAAAATGTTTCGCAATGTTGACTTGTGGTTTATTGGCTATTTTGTGAGAAACAATTGTGAGACAACTATAAAGTAAATCTTTTAGTGAGGTGATAATTTGAAAGGTTGCAGTTTTTATGGGTTTTTACGGTAGGCTCACTTTTTCACTCAATATGTGAGATTTTTTCAAAAACAACAAGAAAAATGTCTTACAATACTGACTTACTGTAACAACCCACCTCACAAGACAAGCCAAAACACTGGAGTAACATATGCATAATATAATCAATGCCAAACGGCCTCAAATTCAAGTCTTACAAAAAGCTAAATTCAACGGTTGGCGGCACAATCGGGTTTACAGCTGAGAATTTTCATAAAAGTAAAACTATTCGGACAACTATCAAAATCTTCAAATCCACTAGTCGTTTCCGGACAAGTCCGATTCTCGGGTGCTCGCTTTCCGGTAAAAGAGTTTACAGACTCTCCCTCTCAATCCGGAAGTATTCGGTAAACACTTCCCAGGTACTACTTCCGGTATTCCCTTTGTTCGATAATCTCCTATCCGGACTCTAGTCCTGGTTAGATACAAGAGGTTTCCGGAAACCTGCCATATATGTCTGGGTACGGCGATTTCCGGTAACTGCGATGTTCCAAGGAAACAAGCCATCGATTCTCTTCAAATCCCAATACTTATACATTAAAAATCGATGGGGTTGTAGTCTCATCCTTTCTTAACATAATTATAACATTTAATTCACCCAAAGTCTCATTTCTTTGGGAGGAAATCGATTTCATTAGGTTAAAAGCATAGAACTTAGCAAAAGCAGATTTTCAAGTGATTTACTCATGGATTTTAGGGATTAAGTTAGGATTACGTTCTTGGAGATTGCAGATTACACTAATGCCTTTGATTCCAACCTCGCACCGAAGGCCTCTAGGTCCTTTGCATACACTGATCGCACCCTTAGCCGCACACACAATAATAGAGATGAAATCAGGGTTATTAGGGTTTTACTCCTATTTATAGTTCTCACATAAAAAGACTACACTTTCAATTTTCTTACTTCCACCGCCAAACTTTTATTAAATTGGAATTTGGGCCGATTATTACACTTACGGTTTATTGGCTATTTTATAAAAAAATTGTTAAATCGGTATAAAGTAATTTTTTTATGAGGTGGTAATTTGAAATGTTACGTATTTTAATGGTTTTAGCAATGGGTCAATTTTTTCACACAATGTGTCATATTTTGTCAAAAACGACAACATAAAATATTTTGCATTATTGAGTTGCAATTGCTGACCTATTTTTATATAACGTGAGGTCGTTATCAAGTGAAGTTTTTAATGAAGTGGTTGTTGAAATGATAATGCCAATTAATGATGCAAGTTAATTGTGACTAAATAATCTTCCCATTGAAAAAAAAGGTTTGAATAGCAGGGACTTATTATTGTTAATTGGGTTTTTGTGTATTCGTTAAACCAATATTTACAAATATAATTAACTTTGACGTATAAAATGTACACCTGCTAAATTTTGAGGGAAAGACAATAAAAAGTCGATAAATTCATTTGACATAAACCAAAAATTTGAAAAAGTCTTTCAAAATCAACAAAAAAACCTAAAAAAACCACCGATATCAACCATAAAACCTAACTTTTTTTTCACAAAATCTATCAAAAAACTTAAAAGAATCTTTTGAAACGATAAAATTCGACATATATGCATCGGATAATTTTACAAACGTATGATCCTTTAGAAAAACACATTCGCTCATCCAAAATCTTGAGTCCACCACCATGTTTGAATAAAGTGTATATAAAACCGTCCACATGAGGCTTTCACTCCCACTTTAAGATCTTTTTTATCGTGGTATGTCATCTAAGCAACTCTTTCAATTAACCTTTCAAAAAGTTATAAGAAAGTTATTATATATACTCTTTTAAATTAAAATAGACTAAATCATTACAAATATAAAAATAAAAGGTTAATAAAATATGGTGCATTTAATAAGTATGGATAGGTGCATTTACTATAACCCAATTTAAAATCATCTTTCAATAAGAATTATGGACTTCACTTTATAGATGACTTGATCTTTTTTCCTTTGTTGGTTAATTAAATTTATATATTATTTTATAACTTATTCTATTTTTGTAAATATTTTTCTCGTTTAAAGAATTTAGCATGTTGTGCATTTTAAAATTTGTGTATATTTTATCTATTAATTATTAAAATAAGATATGGATACTCTTTTTTGCTTATGTATTTTGGTAGGTGAAGTTTATTAGTTTATCTACTATTTAGTGTTGTGTTTGGTATGTAAATAGGAGATGATTGGATGAACGTGATTTTAGGTTTTAATTTTGTAGGGTTTCATAAAATCACCACATTTGTGGATGATATTTGATTAAGTATTTACTAGGTGTCTACATGTGCAAAGCAACGGGATACATCTTGATTCCTTAGGTCCTGTTTGGTTTGCGGGATAGAAATGAATTTGAAATCTGATTCCATATTTGGTTTGAGGTATTTCCTGAATTTGAAGTCTCTAGATTTCATTGAAATCTGATATATTTTCATTTTGTTCAACCTCTTTTTGCTATAAATATGATACATTTTGAGTTTGTATATTTGTTTTTTCGCTGTGTACCTGCATACTGTAGTGGTATATATTTTCTTTATGTGAATTGAAGATGGAAAACTAAGATTCCTAGTTAAAAAGATAATATCTTAAATTAATGGTTGAGCATTTGTATACAATCATATGTCGCCTTCTAAAAATGTGTATCAAATCAAAACTTGCATATTTTTTATCACCTAAACTCCTAAAGTAAGTAGAAATAAAGTAGTAATTTAACATATTTATTTTCAAATATAGATGAATGGATCTCAAGTGGAACAATTATGCTAGCAATAGTTTTATTTGATAGTAGGAATTAAAATGGTATTTATTTGATGAGCATTCAAAACATAAAGATAATGATTAATAGAGTAAATTATAAATTTCATCCGTCTGGTTTGATGAAAATTTGGATTGGGTCCTTTAATTGAAATAATTATGGGATGGTCATTGTGGTTTTATTTTGGTTATGGATTAGGTCCTTCATGTTAATAGCCGTTTAAAAACTCCTTAACTTAGAAACTTTGTTATGTTTTTGTTGTGTTATTGAAACATCCAGGACAAATTTAAACCTTAAAATTTCACAAAGTTAACCATAATTTCATCCAACTTTTATAAATAAATGGAGAATTAGTAATGAGGGTTCACATACACAAATTGAATTTATCAAAACAACCTGCTAATCTAATCCTAAACATTAAGATCATATTATACTAGTTGTTTAGACCATTCACCAAAACATCCTCGTATATGCTAACTTCTCCATTCATCACCAAAAGTTGAGTATCAGAAATCACTCGTCCCTCATCCCGCTATTACTTTCCCGAGCTCGTATCTGGTAAGAAAATTTAATTTGAAACTATTAGGCTTGCGCCTAGTGAGAACATCCATTTTCAAATTAAAACTTTATAGGCTTTGGAAACCAATGTAAACAAAGCGTATAAACAAACATGGTTTGCCACCATTCTTACCGTACACATACACATCTTGCGATGACGGGAACATACCCGATTCCATGAATATGACTAACACTCAGTAAGTCGTATCATCATGTTCGAGAGCCTACTACGAATCATCACAGATTTGAGATCATTGCTCATGTCCAAGAAATTACAATTTACTTTATGCCTACTTCTTGGAGTGGAATTAGAGATTACAATTTACTTTATGCCTATCTCTTACCTTCCCATAGAAATCAGGAATTACGATTAACTCTCGCCTATTTCTAGATTTCTCATCACAATACGAAATGGGAATTACAATTTACTTTATGCCTATTCCTCATTTCACGTCAACGGGAATTACAATTTACTTTATGTTTATTCCACGTCTCACATCACAATACAAAATGGGAATTACAATTTACTTTATGCCTATTCCTCATTTCTCATCACCTTCCGAAATGGGAATTACAATTTACTTTATGCATATTCCTCATTTCAGGTCAACGGGAATTACAATTTACTTTATGCGTATTCCACGTTAAAATAATGCCAGTGCTATGGATCCATTACACTTACTAGCATACATGCATGTTGGGTCACCAAGATTTGAAATTGACTCATCGATGATTTTCTCTATATCTTACTTAGAATATTTTAGCATGGTTCTTTTGTAATGACTTGTACAATATATCAACTGTTCGGTGAAGTCGAAGATCAACCGAAACCAAGCTTGAAGACATTCTCATTGTGGAAATAAGAAGTATCTTCTCAACATACATACAAGTCATTGTCCACCGATTGTGTGTCCACACATCGGTGGACAACCTCCCCACTGAATATCCTCTCATCGGTGGAAGCATCCCACCGATCCCTTGGCTCAAATCGGTGGGATCTTTGTTTCAATGGTTTTCTTTGCAGATGGTTTCAATGTCCAAAGCCAGTTATATCGGTGGAACTCCATCGGTGTGATTTGTCTTGGAATACACATCAAGAAGATCATTTAATATGGGACAATATCTATTGCCAGGTAAAAGTGACTTTCTGTCATCTTGTCTATTTTTAGATAAAGTCCCTTTCAGCATGGGTTCTATTCCTTGTACCAAGGAAAATGTGATAATGACATATCAACTTTTTAAAAGTCTACTGGTACGAAGCAAGTCCCCTGAAGACAGGTGTCCCAAGCATTTAATGCTCACCTCACTATAAAAGGATGTAGAAGGCTCCCTGCAAACCACGCTTTCTGGAAATCTCTCTCAGTGCAAGAAATCTCCATATTGCTTAAAAACTTCATAGCTTTGTTGTAAGTGTTCTTAGTTGTTTTGTTTAGTATACTTTTGTGAAAGATTGTTAGAATAGTTTATCTGTTCTTTTCCGCAACAGTCTTTAGTTTCTATGTGTAATTCTTGTTGAAGGTTTTCAATAATAGAATTAAAATTGTTAAAATTTTGAGTATTGTATTCAACCCCCCCCCCTTTCTACAATAATTGTTATAGCCATCTGGGACTAACAAGTGGTATCAGAGCAGAAAGTTTATCTCATAAACTTGATCTGCAATGGCTGCCTCTTCATCTTCAACTGTTGAAAATGCTTTTCAAAACAACTTTTCTGAAAATGGTTCCATTACCAAACCTCCTAAGTTTAATCCTAACAACTTTTCTCTTTGGAAAAGTCGTATGATGCTATTCATGGAAGGAGTGGATACTAGATATCCAACCATTCTCAAAGAGGGACCTATTATCCCTAGAGTCTGGGCTCGCTATGAAACGCAGAGGCCTGGTAAAGAAACTGCTGATAAGGAGGACTCTAGTGACTCCGATGATTCTGATGAGCATTCTGACAAAGAGAAATCTAAGGCTACTGGTCGTTATATCCTCAAAAATCCTAAGAAATATACTGATGAGGAAAAACGTCTGGTTACTCTTGATTCAAAGCTTAGAGCAATCATTGCTCTCTCACTTCCTGATGAAGTCTATCATTCTCTGGTTAACTTTGAAACTGCTAAAGAGATGTGGACCACATTGTGTGTTATGTACGAAGGAACAGAGGAAGTGAAGAAATGCAAAAAGATCTCTCTCATCAGAAAGTATGAGCTTTTCACTCATGAAAAAGGTGAATCTCTTCCTAGCTACTATAATCGTTTTAACTCTCTTCTGAATGATCTGAAGTTATTAGGCAGAGTCTATGATAATGAGGAAGTTCTAAACAAGTTCATGGATTGTCTCCCTGATTTTTGGGAGAACATGTGCACTTGTATCAAAACTTCCAAGGACCTTGAGTACATGCCTTTAATTGTTTTATATGGAACTCTCTTCAACTTTGAACAAACCAAGTTACAAAGGAAATCTTTCATTAAAGAGATAAAGGGCACTTCTATTGCCCTTGTTAGTGAAAATTCCAAGAAATCTCAAAGTGTTCCACGCATCACCTATCCTTCATCAGATTCTGACAATGAAAGCCAAAACAACTCTTCTCACCAATCGGAGGCATATCTAAGTGATGCCGATGATGAAGGTGAAGAAATCTCGGTTAAGCAGTTGTCTGATGAAATAGCCATGTTGGCTGGTTTCAAAAACAAATCTCGTTTTTCAAACAAATCCAAATCTTTCAGAAAACCCTTCTCTTCTACAAAAACTCCCTCGTCTGATAAAACAAATGAGGAATGTTTTAACTGTGGAAAGAAAGGACACTTCACAACTGAGTGTAGAAGTAAGCGTGTGATGAACTCTAGAAATTCATCTTCTGACAAGTTTTCCTCCAAGTATGAAAAACCCAAAAATAACACTTTCAAATCAAACCTTGCCAAGAAAGATACTCAATCCTCGTCCAAAGATCATCAAGAAAGGGCTGAGAAGTACAAAGCCAAATACAAGAAAGAAAAGGAAAGAAATGAGGGTCTCCTTAGAAAAGGAAAGGGCCTCATGGCCGAAATACATGATTAGGAAGAAGAGACCTCTGACAGTGACAACAACTCTCCCAACAAGTGCTTTATGGCCATCTCAGAAGATGTGGAAGATTCTGAAAAAGCTAGCTCTCCAATGGCTTTGGTGTCAACTGGGTGCTCGACATCATACTCTCAGGTCTTTGAGCACCATCAAATATGGTACCTGGATAGTGGGTGCTCACGCCACATGACAGGAAATAAATCTCTTCTCATCAACTATGTGTCTGGAAAAGGTCCATCTGTAACTTTTGGTGACAACTCTAAAGGTTACACCAAAGGATATGGAACTCTCACAAATGGATCTGTCACTTTCAATAAAGTGGCATTTGTTGAAGGCCTCATGCATAATCTACTCAGCATTAGCCAACTGTGTGATCTAGGATATAAAGTTATTTTCGAACTTTGTATCTGTACTGTTGTTGACAAAAACATGAAAGTGGTTCTTTCCGGAAAAAGAATGGAAAATGTCTATATCATTGATATGGGACAAAACAACAGTTCTTCCAATGTATGCTTTGTGTCAGATGACACAGCCAAAAGGAACTGGCTGTGGCATAAACGACTATCTCATCTGAACTTCAAAACACTCAATAAAATCTCTAACAAAGAGCTGGTGACTGGCATGCCAAAGTTGAACTTTGTCAAAGAGAAGCTGTGTGATGCATGTGAAAAAGGGAAGCTCACCAAAACTTCTTTCAAGACCAAGCAATGCTCTTCCATCACTCTTCCTCTTCAGATGCTGCATATGGATCTATGTGGACCAGTCAGCACTCCAAGTCTAGGAGGCAAAAGGTACATTCTTGTAATTGTTGATGAATTTACTAGATATACTTGGGTGTCTTTTCTCAGGTATAAAAGTGATGCAACTGAAGAAATTATCAACTTTGTCAAGAAAAATGAAGTCCTTAATGGACAACTTGTACGTTCCGTGAGGAGTGACAATGGCACTGAATTCAGAAACAGTGCTCTTGAAGACTTCTTCAATGAGAAAGGAATTTCTCAAAACTTCTCTGCTGTCAGATCTCCTCAGCAAAATGGAGTGGTGGAAAGGAAGAGCAGAACTCTGTGTGAGGCTGCTAGATCCATGCTAAGTGAATCCAACATACCTACCTATTTCTGGGCTGAAGCTGTTAATACTGCTTGTTTTACCCAAAATAGGTCGGTGATTTCCAAAAGACATGATAAGACCCCATATGAAGTTTTCCATGGCAGAAAACCAAATATTGGCTTTCTTCATGTTTTTGGCTGTGTGTGCTTTATTCTAAATGATCGAGATAATCTTGGGAAGTTTGATCCCAAAGCTGATGAAGGAATCTTTGTTGGATACTCTCTATCCTCCAAAGCTTATCGTGTGTACAATCTCAGGAGAAAATGCATTGATGAGTCTATTCATGTCAAATTCGATGATCTAAGATCATCATCTTCTTCAAATGATGATGATGAATTACACAGATGGATCTCTTCATGCATAGGTGATGCTCCTATTGTCAATTCTACCGATGCATCCCTCATCCATTCAAATCCATCTACTACCAACAACCAAGTTGGGTCACCTTCCATTGTGCCTAACACCTCTTCCACCGAAATTGACCATCTCCCCACCGACATGAATAATCCCACCAACTTGCATCCTTCCACCGACATGTACCATGCCACCGAAACACAACATTCCACCGATCCTGCGCCTACCATCGAAAATTCTGCTCTCCTCCGAACCTCTGATCCCACACAAAATATTCCACCACCTTTACCTCCTGCCACTAAATGGACCAAAGATCACCCCATAGATCAAATCATTGGTGATCAACAAGCTGGAGTCCAAACTCGCAGAGGGGTTGGAAATATTTGTCTCTATGTGAACTTTCTCTCTCTTATTGAACCCAAGAAAATTGATGAAGCTCTAGCAGATCCCTGTTGGATCACTGCCATGCAAGAAGAGCTTTCCCAATTTGAGAGAAACAAAGTTTGGAGATTGGTTCCCAGACCTCCAAAGAAGACAATCATTGGAACCAAGTGGATCTTCAGAAACAAGATGGATGAAGAAGGAACTGTTATCAGAAATAAGGCCAGACTGGTTGCTCAAGGATACCGACAGGAAGAGGGCATTGACTATGATGAGACATTTGCCCCTTGTTTCAAGACTTGAAGCCATAAGAATCTTTCTGGCTCATGCTGCCTACCGAAATTTCAGGGTCTTTCAGATGGATGTCAAAAGTGCTTTCCTCAATGGGGAACTTGCAGAGGAAGTCTATGTGAAACAACCACCAGGCTTTGAAGACCCAGCTCATCCAGACTATGTGTACAGATTAGACAAGGCTCTCTATGGCCTCAAGCAAGCTCCTCGTGCTTGGTATGACACTCTTGTTGTCTTTCTTCTAAAGAATGGATACTCCAGAGGTAAAATTGACAAGACTCTCTTTATCAAGAAGACCTCAGGAAATATCATTCTTGTCCAAATCTATGTTGATGACATCATCTTTGGTGCCACTGATGAATCACTATGTGATGAGTTTGCTTCTCTCATGATGAGTGAATATGAGATGAGCATGATGGGAGAGCTTACATTCTTTTTAGGCCTTCAGGTCAAACAATCTTCAGAAGGGATTTTTATAAATCAAAGTAAATATATTCGTGACTTTCTGAAGAAATTCAACTTTTTAGATAGCCCTCCTATGAAAACTCCCATGGCACCACCTTTGAAACTTGATGCTGATCTAAATGGTGAATCTGTGGATGTTACTAATTATCGAGGGAGGATTGGTTCTCTTCTGTATTTAACTGCTAGCAGACCGGATATTATGTTTGCTACTTGTCTGTATGCCCATTATCAAGCCAATACAAAAGAATCTCATTTGGCTGCTGTAAAACGGATCTTCCGGTATCTGAAAGGTACCTTGCACCTGGGTCTTTGGTATCTCAAAGACTCAGGGTTTGAACTAATCGGGTATTCAGATTCAGATTATGCAGGTTCCAAAATTGACAGAAAAGTACCACAGGTAGCTGCCAACTTCTTGGTGGAAAACTAGTTAGCTGGTCCAGCAAGAAACAAAACTCAGTTTCAACTTCAACTGCTGAAGCTGAATATGTAGCTGCTGGAAGCTATTGTACTCAAATACTGTGGTTGAAAAATCAACTGCGGGACTATGCTCAAATCTATTCCAAAGTCCCAATTATGTGTGATAATTCAAGTGCAATAGCCATTGCAAATAATCCAGTTCTACATTCCAGATCAAAGCACATAGACATCAGATATCACTTCATCAGGGACCACATCTCAAAAGGTGACATTGAGCTGCATTTCATTCCTACAGATCTTCAGCTTGCCGGTTTGTTCACAAAACCCTTGGATGAAGCCAGGTTCAATTTTCTAATAAGTGAACTTGGAATGTTGTACTTAGATAATTAAAAAAATTGCTATAAATAATCAAGCTCACCGATCTCTCAATGATCGGTGGCTTTGCTCTACACCGAAATTCAATTCGGTCTCCTCTGCACCGACTCATACATAGGTGTTCTCCTTTCTTCACAGATCCAAATATATTATTCGACTCTTTGGCTTCTCATCGGTAAGAATTACCCCACCGACATCCCTGGTGCACTCTAGTCGGTGTCGTTCAGTCCATCGAATCTCATATCGGTGGTCTATCCCATATATTGATACCTTTCGTCGGTGTCGATTTGCTCACTCTAAAACCATATATGGTTCAAATCGGTGGTAATCTTCAAGTATCACCGATCCCTCTTCACCGACCCATGTCAATCTTATCCCATACACTTCCCCATGATTACATCGCTCTACAAACCCTTGGTGTCAGTGATGCTTGACCCTTCCCCTTCCGTGTAAATCCTTTTTGACCACACATCCCCAAATCTTCATCATTACATTTTTAAATTTTATTTTATTAAGAAACCCTTCTCTCACACCCTTTCTAACCGTTACCGCCTTATTTCAAAATATAAAACCTTTCCTCTTCCCTCGACTTCCCTATAAAACCCCCATCCACACCTTCTTACTCCTTTTATTTCAAAACCTACACTCTCTCTCTCTCAAACCTGAAACCTCTTCATCCTTTCTTCTACATCCAAACCTGCAACAATGGCTCCCGCCAAAAGCGTCAAAGACATACCCACTTGCTTTGAAGATTTGAAATTCAATAACTGCAATCATGTTGCCAGATTTGAACATGATCCTGCCCATCCTGAATTTAGCACGGTAACCAAGTTCTTAACCCGCTCCCCTCTCCTTCATGCTTTCTCGTGCAACCCCAAAATGAGCAAATTGCTCATTGGAAAGTGCTGGCTCACATGTGTGTATGACCCTTCCAACGAGGCCATTCATGCATCTATCCTTACTGATGAGGAAAGTGATCACGAGCTCACCTTCGGCGTTGATGACGTTCGTAGTGCTCTCCGAATCGAAGCTTTCTCTGAATATGTTGACATGAATGTCGACAACCTCCTGGAGCAAGTTATCAACACCCTTGGTTATGTCCATCAATCTGAAGACAATGCCTCCAAATCCTCTAAAGGCCCCGGTACTCTCCTTCGCAACAAAATGGGTGGTGTGTGGAACTTCTTTTTCGCCCACGTGATTCATTGTCTTTCTCGAAAGACAAGTGGTCAGGATCAATCCCCCTCGTATATTACAAAGTTGGCCCATGCACTTATCTTCCATAGAAAAGTCGACTTTGCCCAGTATTTCTTTACTGAATTGACTGAAGTGATCAAGCATCCGAAACGGTGTCATGTCGCATATCCTCGCTTCATCTCTATGATCCTACAACACAAGCTCGGCTCCGCTTTGGATTCGGATCGCAAGTCTCAATCTCCTCATTTCACATACGACTGGACATCCCCCATTGTTGGCCAAAAGACCCTAGATGTTGGTCGGCTCGCTACTGATCTTCCATTGCGCCAAGGTATGATCTCTTTTGCTCTTTCTCCCAATCTTCACTGGGGTGAGGCGGAAGCTCCCGGGTTTCAACACCCGGAAGTTCCCGCGGAACCCCAAGTTGTAGTGACCCCTTCTCCCCGTCCTCGAGTGACGTCGGGTGGCGCTAAAAAGAAACAACGAAAGGCCACCGACACCTCCGCACCCGCTTCTCGAACCACGCCACCGAGAGATCCCTCGGAGGCTTCCCCGGTTCAAAACCCGTCTCATAAGCGGAGGCACTCATCATCCCCCTCGAGATCTCCTTTAAAGAGGTCTCGGAAACCTTCGGCCCCACCGTCTAAGCCAACTGTCGATTCTCAAAAATCGCCAGTTGTTGAATTTCACCCCTCCGGGCCAAGGGAATCCGTTATCACCCCGACAACCTCCTCTGTTGCCTCTTCACAGGCTTCAGTTGTACATTTGGAGGAACCACAACTTACCCCCCCACTCGCTTCTCTAGGTGGTGGAGATGACCTCGGGGTCTCTCCCCTCGAGGGTTCAGATTTTTCACTGCACAGCCTTATACCCGATTGTTATGAGATCGATGATGCACAACCCGCTGAGGGTTCCCCCACAGAAAAATCCCCCCCCCCCCCCCCACGAGACTTCTTTGAATTTCTACTAGAAGACACCGGTTCTCCCCGAACCACGATTCCCACCTATGAGACCATTATCACCGATCCACCATCTCCACCGAAAATACCCACCCCAATCACTTCACCTCACCGATCCCCCATTAACTCACCTCGCCGACCACCCTCTCCTCCACCGATGCCGCCCTCTCCCCGACAAAGATTTCTTTTACCTGAACCTTAATGGGCTCAACCAACCTCCTCTAATTTTATTGAGGAAACAATACTACCTCATTCCCGATTATCACTGCAAGATCCCCGATTCCAATTACACGAGGACCGTGCTCCTCCCATTGTAGGTATTCGGCTACTGAGTGAATTGATAGCGGAGGTTCAGGAAAGTGCTCGTCAGTGTAGATTGGTTGGTACTCAATTCGAAACTTTGACCACTTGTCATTCTGACCTTGCAGTCTCTTTCGGTGCCTTTAAAGCATCAACGACAGTAAAAGATGCTGAGCTCTTTCGTCTTCATAGTGAGGCCCGTCGGCAACAGAATCTTCGGACCCGTCTCTCTGACTCTCTTGAATCACTTCATCAAAAGGTTGATCTCCTTGAGAGGAGCCTGGATTGGGATTTGGATCTGGGTGACTTTACTTTGACTAGTGTTGATCCTGCAAGTATCAACCTTCTTCACTCCAAACTTGATCAGGTCTTCACTCTATTGGGTTTGACGGTTCGGCCTGTTGCTGAGGGGAAGAAATTTGATCCACCATCGAAAATGCCTTCGGTCAAACGAACAAACAGCAATCAACCCTCACTTACCACCGATCAACCACACATCCACATCTCAAACAAAGCCACCGATCTTCCAGGTACTGCACCGAAACCCTTTGGCACTACTTCTTCTCCTTCTCCTCAACAATCGGTGGAGAGATCTTCACCGAATGTCACTCCACATAAGACACCACCGAAATCCTCTCCACCACCGAAGTCGTCACCACCACCGAAAACATCACCACCACCGATTCCTTCTCCATCGGTGGAGAAAATACCAGCACTATCTGAGGGGGAGCAAGTATCCAAAACCCCTAACGATAAAGGAAAGAAAATAATTTATGCCGAAGAAGAAAAGAAAAAGAAAGAGTTAGCCAAATATGGGTCCCGACCTGAGGGTGCCCAAACTCTAAAACTCAAGCCTTCATCCCAAGTAACTACCACCGATCTCGGTCTATCTCCTCAAGAAATTGAGGAGACCAGACTTGCTCAGAAAGATTTGGATGAATCTCAAGCTCTTTCTCTGAAAGCTGCCAAGGAGGAAGCAGCAAAAGTAAAGTCTATCGATTCCATCAAAACTCAGAAATCGGCACTGAGTGCTCTTCAGGAAGAAAAGGATAATGAAATATCCTGGTACAAAAAGGTAATGCACTACCGAACCAACAAGTCTCCAATCACGGGTATCAAAATTGCCACTTCCAAAGCCAACCCTGCCGACATTAGATTGATCATTGAAAGAGAAGATGGCATTTCTAGAAGTATTAGAGATTACCACTTGAAACAATTCGGCCTCTTCGAATGGTTTGAACTCTCTAAACTTCTAGTGAAGAGCATAAATCCAAAGAAATATGTATTCGTCGAGTACATATGGTTGATGGATAAAATGAAAGAAGTGAAAAAGAAACATAACATCATCCTCTCCTCCGATGAAAGAGCCAAACTTTAAACTCTCAAGGATGACATCCGCCTACCGAATACAAAGAACCAAAAAGTCACCGATCACATCTTCAAAGACTTGGCCGCAAAAGGAAGGATTCCCTATGTGGACAATCTAAATTTGTCTCTTACCACTTCAACCACCTATCCCTCAACCATGATAAGTTTTTCACCGATTCCCGGACTCTGCTTCAATTATGGGTTCGGCCACCGACGTTTCTTCAGGTTTTCTCAAATCCCCTTGGCCGACATCATTTTCCTTGAAGGCATATCCAATCTAATGCCTAACATCCCCGAAGCACATCCTTTCTACCAGAACATCTTCGCCGAAATCCGCCGACGTCATGAAATGAGAAAGAAATAATCTAAGTGTTTTCTTTTTCATTGCTTAAATACTTGTATCATTTTCTTCAGTTTCGAATGTATGAAGATCTAAATTAAATGCAAGTATTTCTCTTCTATTTTAATTTCTTGTTGCACATAATACTTGTAAATATTGTCTATAGTATACATACTCATACAAAAGAAAAATAGATCAAAAAGAACAAAAAGAATGGTCTATGTGAAAAGAACCCAAAAAGAGTAAAAAGGGTCAAAATACATTTTACTTTTCTATGCTCTTTAAATATTCTAAGGAAGGAGCTCAAATTCAAATAGGGGGAGATTGTTGGGTCACCAAGATTTGAAATTGACTCACCGATGCTTTTCTCTATATCTTACTTAGAATATTTTAGCATGGTTCTTTTGTAATGACTTGTTGATAGGTAGGTTTACACCCCTCTTTGACTAACCGCAAGTGTACGGTGTCGTCTCAAGTAATACGTACGGAAGTACGAGTATCGAACCCACAGGAACTAGGTGTTAAGTACCTCAATGACTGTAGTAAATATTAACTAAGCGGTTGAAATTTTGTTTGGTTGAATTTCTGAATTACTGAATTAACAAAAGCACACAAAAACGTTGGAAAAGTTGATTAATTGGAAAAGGTTAAGAGGGAAGAAGGAGGGTTGGAATCCGTATGACTTATTGAATGAGAATTCATAGTGAATTATGATTAGTTCTAACGATTAATGACTTGCAAAACCCGGCCTCATTGCACTCTTTCAAGCTGCAACAAGGATTAATTCAATTAAGATTGTTTATCTATCGATCTCACAAATAAATTGAATTAATGAAAAAGATTTAGAACACAACACCGAATAAATTGGTATATCTCTATCCAATTCTCCTCGGTAGCTATTGAACCCGATCTAAATCTCAAGACTTCTCTCGAATGTACTCAAGAACGATAAAATCATTTAACTAGTGATCAATTAGTTAAATGCAATGCGTATAAGTTCAAAAACGTCATCCATCTATTAAAACCAAAACATAAATCATCCAAAGTTTACATCAATAACCCAAACATCATCCAACCCCCCAACATGTAGTTTAGCTAATGTTGGGGGTGTGTAAAAGAAACTGAAAAGTTACAAAAAGCTTCAAAGAATTCATGGTTCGAAAAGTTCTAGAGGTAATGATAAATAACTCCTGAGAAGAATCCCCTTCGATCTCGCGTGCTCAATCGTCTTTGATTTCTTGTTCCGATCTGTTTCCCTCGTGTCTCCCTCTTCAAAGATCTCTGTTTTTCCTCCAAAATTCGCCCCTTGGCCAGCCGTCGTCGTGTGTCCAGTCCAAAGTGCCCAACCCTAGCTAAAAGAAAGAGTTTTAAATAACTGGGCGTCGGGGCCAGTACTGGCGCCAGTCCAGTACTGGCGCCAGTTGGCTGGCGCCAAGACTGGCGCCAAGACTGGCGCCAGGTTCTGTTTAAAATATCGGCGCGGATTGCGGCGCCAGTTGGCTGGCGCCAAGACTGGCGCCGACTTCTGTTTCGTTTCTTGGCGCGGATTTTGGCGCAAGTTCACTGGCGCGGAGACTGGCGCCAGCTTCTGTTTCTCATTTCCTCGATTCTTCTCGTTTTCAGCTCCGGAACTCAAATCTGCTGCTCTTTTGGAAATCAATGCTTAAACCTGTACTTTCTCAACAAAAACCCGTTAAACATTCGTATTTCACTTGAAGACATGCGTAAACCACCTAATTTGAGATTAAAAATAATGTCGAAAACCGACATTATCAACAACCCCAAACCGAGTGTTGCTTGTCCTCAAGCAAAATAGCGATAGAAAATTTTAAAAACCAGGGTCAAAACAAAATTCGCACAGTTGTGAAGTCGGTGGTGTCATTATGGATCTCTACATATCCTATTCAACAAAAGGAATTAACAGATTAATCAGAATCCTTTACCGAGACACCCCCAGTTTGCAAAGGTCGAAACACTTACTCTCTGAGAATAGAACTGGTTGGGACCACACTACATCAAATTCCACCTAAATTCATGCATGATCAGGGAGGATTTCGCCTCGACCCTACCTCGCTGGACTCTCAATTCACTCGAACCCTAGGTTGTCCCACATGTCGTCATGCAATTGGAGGTTATATGCAAGAATACTCGAATAATAGCATGAACAACGTAACAAGAAAGACGCACCAATGTCCAAATAAACGATCTCAGAAGGAACCAACTAACAAGACTAAGACTATCAGTGTCAACTTCATCTATCCTCATACTTTCCAAAGGATCATCCAGGTCTTTACAAGGGTTGCAATGGGGCTAGGCTATTGGCTAAGAAACGAAAGGTAAATCGGATCAAAAGTCCTCACAGTACCTGTGTACGAACAAATAGTTACCCTTCCTTTTTGTCTTTTGCCTCTTTCAACATGGTTGCATCCCACTTCCCTTGATTGAGTATGTCAACCTTATTTCCTTCTATACATTTGAGCTCCCCATATTTTTTATTTTTTTTATTTTTTTTCTACAGTGAGCTGACCAATTGGCCTTATTTCTTTTTCACTGTTTTTTTTAATTACCCTTTTTGCATGACCCTTTTTGGTCATATCACTCTTTCCGTACTTCCTTCTGATTTACATCCATCTATTCCCCCCCTTTTCCATGAAATGTCCCATCCTACCTCTCGTAACCGGCACTTGTTCGGACCAAGGTAGGCTATTATAAAGGCTAGGGTTTAATATGGGGTTTAGAATCGACATAATCAGTGTTTGGCTGCAAAAATGGCTAAGGATCACTCGAAAAGAAAGGTGCGCAAGATAAAACTCTCTATACTCACATTGCGTGGAATCATTTCTAAATGTCTATACTCAGATAAAATGCTAACGACACTAGATATCCCGATGGACGTCTTTGCTAATTGGCGCAAGTCTATAGTGAGATCAACTATAGTCACGACAAAAATTAGTGAAAAGTGTATCGAGTTCATGTATTTCCTCCCAGAATCGACGCTTGATTGGCTCAATACCTCACTCTTGGGTGGTCTCCACTAATGTCCCTAATGCATACAATCCTTCGGGTCTCATTCGATGCTATATTATCCTTTACAGTTCATTCCTCAAAAACAACGTTTTATTTACTCCTAGCGGTGAATCAGAAAGCATTCAATCATGGACCATAATTCCATTCCTTTCCTAAGATATAATACAGATCAACAAAATGACACAATGACTTCACTGCTACCCCAAACCGAAATATACATTGTCCCCAATGTGCACTTACTCTATTACATTCCACTAACAATAACTTGTGCGAATTAAGTACAGTTATCCCAAATAAAAGTATGCAAATTATGTAAAGTCATCCATCAAAATTAGAGCAACCAGATCAAAAAGAAAATGAAAACAAACCGTCTTCATTCCCCACGGTCCCGACATCTGGCCCCGCCCGGTTGTTGTCTCCTCACTCTCCTGTTTGCCGGCGGGTTGGCTGGTCCTGCTGCATCCGGGACTTGCTTACCTCTCATCCATCGACTCATAATTCATATCATATAAGCAACAAATAGCAAAACTCATGGAAACTCATCTTATGCATCACAACCCAGTATACTCAACAGACAGGACTAAACAAGTTCTTAACAAGCACAAAGCCATCACAAATGGTGAGCCTAACTAGATACTATCACGAATCCCACAAGAGAATCAAGCCCTATGTGAGAAAACTACGAAATAATCATGGCAAAACATTCTCATGGCATCAATCATCACAAAATCATGTATACTCACTTGGACATGAAGAACAATGGAAGGAAATTAGCCATACCTTCGATTTTGACTACACATTCCCGACAAGAGTGAAATTAAGGGGTAGAGAGTGTACCTTGATGTCTTCTGGAAGAGAAAGTTAGAAAAGATTGGTAGATTCTTGAACTCGAAGGTCGAAATCGAGGGATGAAGGTGTTTGTGAGAGGAAAACGGCTGAAAGGAGAATTAGGGTTGTGAAAAAAATCTGAAAAAAAAAACGAAAAGGGGTTTTATACCTGTCAGCAGTTCCGCGCAGATACCGGCGCCGATTGGTCCGCTCGGTGATCCGCGTCAGCCTCTGTTTGTGCAACCCGCGCCGATGCTGGCGCTAGTGGACTGGCTCGAGAACCCGCGCCAGCTACTATTATATTACGCTTATTCAACTCGCGCCGATTCTGGCGCCAGTGGACTGGCGCCGATATTGACGCCGGCCACTGTTTGAATCCTTTCACCTCTTTCTTGCTTCTTCCGTTCTTTGCTCACCGAACTTCACCGCACCGATCTTAAGGAGATATTTCTCAGGAACAAACAAACACGCAAATTAGAAACAAAAATTCAAAAGACGAAATAACAAAAATAAAAGCTAACCTACGGTGGGTTGCCTCCCACCAAGCGTCGTGTTTACTGTCGTGGCACGACTTCCCATATAATCACTCCTTAGGCTCGTTCATATAGATGCTTGGGATTTTTGCAACGTCACCACCCACATACGGTTTCACCCGTTGACCATTTACCTTGAATCGTTGACCGTCCGTCCCTTCTAGCTCCACCGAGCCATAGGGGAATACTTCAATCACTTTGAATGGTCCCAACCACTTGATCTTTAGCTTACCTGGAAATAAACGCAAACGCGAATTAAATAATAATACTTGCATACCAGGAGTGATTACCTTCTCTCGTAGGCGTTGGTCGTGAAATCTCTTGGTGCGCTCTTTGTAGATCGTGGCACTCTCGTATGCATCCAAACGGATTTCTTCCAATTGATTCAGTTGCAAAAACCTCTTCTTACCAGCCGCGTCTAACTCCATGTTCAACCGCTTCACTGCCCAATATGCTCTATGCTCCAACTCAACTGGTAGGTGACATGATTTGCCGAACACCAACCGGTATGGAGTGGTTCCAATAGGAGTCTTGAATGCAGTCCGATACGCCCATAAGGCGTCATCCAATCTCAGCGACCAGTCCTTCCTTGATGCGTTTACAGTCTTTTCGAGAATATACTTCAGCTCCCGGTTGGAGACTTCAGCCAATCCGTTAGCTTGTGGATGGTACGGAGTAGTCACACGATGCTTGACTCCGTACTTCTTCAACAAAGCTTCTAGATAATGGTTGCAGAAGTGACTCCCTCCGTCACTGATTAATGCTCTCGGTACCCCAAATCTTGTGAACACGTTCTTCTTCAAAACCTGGATGACCGTCTTCGAGTCATTGGCTGGGGTGGCAGTAGCCTCCACCCACTTAGAAACGTAGTCGATGGCGACTAGGATGTACTCATTCCGGTATGACGGTGGGAAGGGACCCATAAAGTCGATGCCCCATACGTCAAAGAGTTCGACTTCTACGAAGATTTGCATCGGCATCTCGTCTCTCTTTGATATATTCCCACTCCGTTGGCATCGGTCACACTTGGAGACGAATTTCCTTGCGTCTTTAAACATAGTCGGCCAGAAAAATCCAGATTGCAACATCTTTGCAACCGTGCGATCCGTGCTGAAATGGCCTCCACATTCTAACGTGTGGCAAAATGTGAGGATACTCTTTTTCTCTTCATCAGGCACGCAGCGTATGATCATTCCATCTCCACATCTCTTGTACAAGAATGGCTCATCCCAATAGTACCGTTTAGCATCCGAATAGAACTTCTTCCGCTGATGTGAGTTCAATCCAAAAGGCTTCACATTTCCTGCAAGAAAATTAACCAAGTCAGCATACCATGGGTCAACAGAACTTACCGCGAAAAGTTGCTCATCAGGAAACGCGTCATTGATGGGCTTGGTTTCTAGTGGCTTGGTGTCCTCTTCTCCAATTCTGGACAGGTGATCGGCTACCGTGTTTTCCGATCCTTTCTTGTCTCGGATTTCGATATCGAACTCTTGAAGTAGAAGGACCCATCTGATCAGGCGTGGTTTTGCGTTCTTCTTTGCCATTAAGTACTTCAAGGCCGAGTGATCGGTGTACACGATGATCTTCGATCCCACCAAGTATGATCTGAACTTCTCGAATGCATACACGACCGCTAACAACTCCTTCTCGGTGGTTGCATAATTCACTTGAGCCTCGTCTAAAGTCTTGCTCGCATAATAGATGACATGCAGCTTCTTTTCTTTCCTTTGGCCCAAAACAGCCCCAACAGCGATGTCGCTTGCGTCGCACATCAACTCGAAGGGAAGGCTCCAATCGGGTGCTGTCAAAATGGGGGCTGAGATGAGTTCCTTCTTCAACCTGTCAAACGCAGTAATACATTCGTCAGTAAACACAAAATAAATATCCTTTAAAAGTAAAGAGCTTAAGGGTTTAGAAATTTTGTAAAAATCCTTGATGAACCGCCGGTAGAACCCGGCGTGACCCAAAAAGCTCCGCACTCCCTTAACCGTCGTGAGATGTGGAAGATTCTCTATCACGTCTATCTTTGCTTTATCGACCTCGATGCCTTCTTTGAAGATTTTGTGACCCAAAACAATCCCCTCGGTCACCATGAAATGGCATTTCTCCCAATTCAGCACCAAGCTCGTCTCTTGCCATCTTTTCAAAACCGCCTCCAAATGGTCTAGGCATGTGTCGAACGAGTCTCCGAAGACCGAGAAATCGTCCATGAAAACCTCAATCGTTTTCTCCACCATATCGGAGAAGATGGCCATCATGCACCTCTGAAAAGTAGCCGGTGCGTTACATAATCCGAACGGCATTCTCCGATACGCGAAAGTGCCATATGGACAAGTAAAGGTCGTCTTATCCTGATCCTCCGATGCAATTGGGATTTGATTGTATCCCGAATATCCGTCAAGAAAACAACAGTACGCATGGTCCGAAAGTCGCTCCAACATCTGATCAATAAATGGAAGTGGGAAGTGGTCTTTCTCGTCGTTCAATTTCCGATAGTCGATGCATACACGCCATCCGGTCACTGTTCGCGATGGAATGAGCTCATCGTTGTTATTTTTCACGACCGTAATTCTTCCTTTCTTGGGTACCACTTGTATCGGACTGACCCATGGACTGTCAGCCACATCATATATGATTCCAGCATCTAGAAGTTTTAATACTTCTTTCCGAACCACTTCTTTCATGTTTGGATTTAGACGGCGTTGGTGCTGAACCGTTGGCTTGTGTCCCTCTTCCAGATTGATTCTATACATGCAAAATGTTGGACTTAGCCCCTTCAAGTCTGCTATGGTCCACCCGATGGCGGATTGGTGAGCCCTCAAGACTCGGATCAACCTTTCTTTCTCTACTAAAGTGAGGTGTGCAGCTATGATCACTGGTAATGTCGAGTTGCTGCCTAGATAGGCATGATCAAGGTGTGCCGGTAACTGTTTAAGCTCTAACGTGGGTGGCACCTTTGATGATGGCTGTGATTTGGCAATTGGTTCACCCAAATCCTCTTTCGTTGGTCTTCTCGGACCTCGATACACAGACAATGCATTCAGTTGCATCACACTCTCATTCTCGCCATCGGTGCATATTCCGATTAAGGCATTCCCGAGTGGATCATCACTATGATTAAATTGGGAAGCCTCTTCAACAATCTCATCTATCACATCAACCCGATAGCAAGTACCTCGCTCCACCCCGACTCGTGATGTTGGGAAAACATTGAACACGACTCTTTCTTTGCCAACATTGAGAGAAAGCTTTCCTCCTTGCACATCGATTAGCGCAGCTCCGGTGGCCAGAAATGGTCGGCCCATAATGAGAGGAATCTCTTTATCTTCATCCATGTCTAAGATAACAAAATCTGCTGGAAAGTAGAATTTGTCCACCTTCACCAGAACGTCTTCGATAACTCCATACGGATATTTAATGGATATATCCGCCAGTTGGAGTGTCACGTTCGTCGGCTGCACTTCTCCCAATCCAAGCTTCCTGAAAATGGACAGAGGCATCAAGTTAATACTCGCACCTAAATCACAAAGTGCCTTACCAAAATCAGAACCTCCTATATGAACAGGAATCGTAAAACTCCCTGGATCTTTCAACTTTTGAGGAAGTTTGTGCTGGATTATTGCACTGCACTCTTCAGTAAGTGCCACAATTGCGTGTTCCTCAATTTTCCTCTTGTTAGAGAGGATGTCCTTTAAGAACTTCACGTACGAAGGCATCTGAGCTAATACATCTGCAAAGGGAATGTTAATGTGTAACTTTTTAAAGACTTCTAAAAATTTAGAAAACTAAACCTCATCCCTTTGTGCCTTCAAACGGTTCGGATATGGAACTTTCGGTGCCACCGGTGGTATGGTTATCTTTGGTGTAGATTTTGGCATCTCAGCGCTGGGAGTTTTCTTATCTTCCATTTCCAGCTCCTCATCCATCTTCTCTTCATCTTCTCCTTCCGTCGTATGATCATGAGTTTCTTTTTCCACTTCTCTCGCCTCAAGACGTGGGTCTTTAACTAACTCTTTCCCGCATCTCAGCTGAATTGCCTTACAATCCTCTCTTGTCTTCTTCTCGCTTTGGCTCGGGAATGTACCTTGACTCCGATTAGCCAACGCTTCTGCCATCTGTCCCATTTGTCCTTTAAGAATTCGGATCGATGCAGTGTTCTGATCCGTCGCAGTTCTTATCATTCCGACTGAACTTGTCAGCGTCCCAATGGATGATGTCAATTCTCCGACCGCATTATCCATCTTCGAGACAAATTTCATCAACATCTCCTCCAATCCGGACTTCTTCTCACCTCTTTGCCCCTCTTCTTGCCTCCTTTGATTGTAACCTGGAGGACGATAAACATTAGTATTTTGAGTAGAAGAGTTAGAATTGTTACCGAATTGGTTCTGCTATTGATGGAACATAGGCTCTTTTTGCGCGTTCTGTGGTTGACTCCACGAGAAGTTTGGATGTCGTTTCCATCCCTCATTGTAAGTATTCGAGAAAGGGTCATTCCTCGGCCGGTTATTGCGGTTTTGAAGGAATTGCACTTGCTCCGGCGGAGGAAATTCTTGAGATGAACCCATTGGCTCTTGGTAGCCCATATCTCCTTGACAAATTGGATGAATTGCTGTCCCTTTCAGCTGATTGGTGATGGCTGCCAATTGTGCCTTAATGACTTTCAGTTCGTCGGTCTCTTGCACACTCGCCACTCTCCTAGTGGCTGCTCGAGGTGTGACATAGCTATGTTCTGCAAGATTCTCAATCAACTCATACGCGTCCTCATATGACATATTCATCAATGCACCGCCAGCAGCGGCGGTGAGGTCATTCTTATGTTGTGGATGCAATCCTCCAAAGAACGTTTGGATGACCATCCATTCTTGCAAGCCATGATGAGGGCACTTTTTCAGCATACCCTTGTACCGCTCCCAGGCCTCATAGAAAGACTCCTGATCCCATTGGGCAAAATGGGTGATGTCCGACAGCAGTTGGGCTGTTCGCCCCGGTGGAAAGAATTTATTCAAGAAGGATGTCACCATGTCATTCCATGTACGAATCTGCTCGTTTGGCAGACTCTCTTCCCCTTCAGTTGCTCGACCCCTCAATGAAAATGGAAAGAGTCGGAGTTTGATCGAATCCGGGTCAACTCCATTCACCTTGAAGGTGTTGCAGATCTTCTCGAACGTTCTCAAATGGCTATGCGGGTCTTTAGTTGCTGCTCCTCCGAACATGTTTGCTTGCACCAATTGGATGGTGCCAGTCTTGATTTCAAAATTGTTTGCTACAATTGGAGGAATATAAGGTCCTCTCTATGCGGCCCCCATGTTCGGGTTGGCAAAATTTCGCATAGGTACCCTCTGTGGTGGTGGTGGTGGACGATTGACATTGTTGTTAACGTTGTTGTTGTTAACGCCATTGTTGGCATTATTGTTAACACCAGCGTTGAGGTTCTGATTGACCGGAATTTCGTTGTTGTTCACCGGAATCTCCTAATTAATGTCGTTATTGACACTGTCCATTTCTTGCTGAATTCTGAGTCTAGCTTGCCTCCTTAGTCTCCTTGCAGTCCTTTCGATCTCAGGATCAAATGGTTCGAGTTCACCAGAGGAACTCCTCCTTAGCATAAACTAGAAGTGACCTGCAATAGGGAATAAAGCACAAATTAGGTCTCGTGGCAAAGCAGTAGCAAGAAAAAAAATTGCAATAAAAGAAAATGCTCAATATAATAATTGCTACAACTAGTAGTGATATTAACACAAAACAAGTTCCCCGGCAACGACGCCAAAAACTTGATAGGTAGGTTTACACCCCCCCCCCCCCTTTGACTAACCGCAAGTGTACGGTGTCGTCTCAAGTAATACGTACGGAAGTACGAGTATCGAACCCACAGGAACTAGGTGTTAAGTACCTCAATGACTGTAGTAACTATTAACTAAGCGATCGAAATTTGGTTTGGTTGAATTTCTGAATTACTGAATTAACAAAAGCACACAAAAACGTTGGAAAAGTTGATTAATTGGAAAAGGTTAAGAGGGAAGAAGGAGGGTTGGAATCCGTATGACTTATTGAATGAGAATTCATAGTGAATTATGATTAGTTCTAACGATTAATGACTTGCAAAACCCGGCCTCATTGCACTCTTTCAAGCTGCAACAAGGATTAATTCAATTAAGATTGTTTATCTATCGATCTCACAAATAAATTGAATTAATGAAAAAGATTTAGAACACAACACCGAAGAAATTGGTATCTCTCTATCCAATTCTCCTCGGTAGCTATTGAACCCGATCTAAATCTCAAGACTTCTCTCGAATGTACTCAAGAACGATAAAATCATTTAACTAGTGATCAATTAGTTAAACGCAATGAGTATAAGTTCAAAAACGTCATCCATCTATTAAAACCAAAACATAAATCATCCAAAGTTTACATCAATAACCCAAACATCATCCAACCCCCCAACATGTAGTTTAGCTCATGTTGGGGGTGTGTAAAAGAAACTGAAAAGTTACAAAAAGCTTCAAAGAATTCATGGTTCGAAAAGTTCTAGAGGTAATGATAAATAACTCCCTGAGAAGAATCCCCTTCGATCTCGCATGCTCAATCGTCTTTTATTTCTTGTTCCGATCTGTTTCCCTCGTGTCTCCCTCTTCAAAGATCTCTGTTTTCCTCCAAAAATCGCCCCTTGGCCAGCCGTCGTCGTGTGTCCAGTCCAAAGTGCCTAACCCTAGCTAAAAGAAAGAGTTTTAAATAACTGGGCGTCGGGGCCAGTACTGGCGCCAGTCCAGTACTGGCGCCAGGTTCTGTTTAAAATATCGGCGCGGATTGCGGCGCCAGTTGGCTGGCGCCAAGACTGGCGCCGGCTTCTGTTTCGTTTCTTGGCGCGGATTTTGGCGCCAGTTCACTGGCGCAGAGACTGGCGCTAGCTTCTGTTTCTCATTTCCTCGATTCTTCTCGTTTTCAGCTCCGGAACTCAAATCTGCTGCTCTTTTGGAAATCAATGCTTAAACCTGTACTTTCTCAACAAAAACCCGTTAAACATTCGTATTTCACTTGAAGACATGCGTAAACCACCTAATTTGAGATTAAAAATAATGTCGAAAACCGACATTATCACTTGTACAATATATCAACTGTTCGGTGTAGTCGAAGATCAACCGAAACCAAGCTTGAAGACATTCTCATTGTGGAAATAAGAAGTATCTTCTCAACATACATACAAGTCATTGTCCACCGATTGTATGTCCACACATCGGTGGACAACCTCCCCACCGAACATCCTCTCGTCGGTGGAAGCATCCCACCGATCCATTGGCTCAAATCGGTGGGATCTTTGTTTCAATAGTTTTCTTTGCAGATGGTTTCAATATCCAAAGCCAGTTATATCGGTGGAACTCCATCGGTGTGATTTGTCTTGGAATACACATCAAGAAGATCATTTAATATGGGACAATATCTATTGCCAGGTAAAAGTGACTTTCTGTCATCTTATTTATTTTTAGATAAAGTCCATTTCAGCATGGGTTCTATTCCTTGTACCAAGGAAAAGGTGATAATGACATATCAACTTTTCAAAAGTCTACTGGTACGAAGCAAGTCCCCTGAAGACAGGTGTCCCAAGCATTTAATGCTCACCTCACTATAAAAGGAAGTAGAAGGCTCCCATGCAAACCATGCTTTCTGGAAATCTCTCTCAGTGCAAGAAATCTCCATATTGCTTAAAAACTTCATAGCTTTGTTCTAAGTGTTCTTAGTTGTTTTGTTTAGTATACTTTGTGAAAGATTGTTAGAATAGTTTATCTGTTCTTTTCCGCAACAGTCTTTAGTTTCTATGTGTAATTCTTGTTGAAGGTTTTCAATAATAGAATTAAAATTGTGAAAATTTTGAGTATTGTATTCAACCCCCCCCCCCCCCCCCCCCCCACCTTCTACAATACTTGTTATAGCCATCTGGGACTAACAATACTTGTTCAAACATTTAGAGAGAGAAATAATATTTTAATAGATGAATGTAATATTTTAATATTAAAATCAATGTTTGAACCAAAATGAGTAATCTGTTGGAGATGAATGTAATTTTTTTATAGAATTTTTAATTTTTCCTTCTCTATTTTAAAGAAATTTTGAAGATGCTCTAATTAGCTCCATTTTTTAAATCATGTAACGTCACGACGATACTTTTCTCTGGCTTTGCTTTTCAAAATTGCATTTTGGCCTCCGGTAATCCATTTCCCTAACTTTTTTTTACTTCTTACTTAGGGCATCTCCAATGGTTCACACTATATTTAACACCAAATTTCAAAAATAATGTAAAAGTAGTGTATACTTTAGTGTTAATAATAAATCATCTCCAATGGATAACACTATTTTTTAAAAGTGATGTAAAAATAGTGTAAATGAATAGTGTTACACCAAATATAATGTAATACTATTCATTACACCAAATTTAGTGTGGAAAATATAGACCCTATTGGAGATGTGAATAGTGTTTTTTACACCAAATTTAGTGTATGGTGTAAGATTTAGCGACTCTATAAGGGCATCTCCAATGGGTGACACTATATTTTACACCAAATGTTAAAAGTAGTGTAAAAAGTGGTGTTAATAGTAAGTCTTCTCCAATGAGTAACACTATTTTTTACACCAAATCCTTTTTTATATTAATTTATTGAACTTTCAATAATATCTTTATATTTATTAACTTTACACTTTATACCTATCTTTTTTATTTAGATCATATATAACTTAATATTTTTATATTAAACTCTCAATAATATTCTTAAAATTTAGAAGATAGTGACGAATGCTCGTCAATAACATTGAAGAAGGAAATAGACAACTTTTAGAGCAATTGAAAAAAACATCGACACAAAGGGAACTCTTTTTGGAAATGCAACAAACCAAGGAAGAAAATAAAATATTGTTTAGGGATGTGAATTCAATACATGATCCCAATATACCAGCATATGTCGAGACCGAACAAGCACAAATTTTAGAGAAAAGAACTCAACAACAACATCAACATCAATAGACCCCGCCTACATCGAGTTCGTTTGGACCAATCTTTAATAATCTTGGAGGATCTGGAAGCGATTTACCGGATTATTAGATTTATAGTAATTTCATTTCGGTGTTATTACGTAATTTAAAATTTCCGTTGATTATGTTTTCATCTTTTAATATTAGCTTATTTTCATTGAATATTTTATCATGTTGTTACTTATAACTTAATTAAAACATAACTAAAAAATTGATATAAAAATAATTTATAATATATATATATATATAATAAACCTATTAAAATTTTAACACTTTAAAAAACAAAAATAATAAATCTCAAAATTAAGGGACCAAAAATGTAATTGAAAAAGTAGTGTAAAAAGTAGTGTAAATGAATAGTGTTACATCTATAGTGTAATACTATTCATTACACTAAATTTAGTGTGGAATATAGAGACCTCATTAGAGATGTAAATAATGTCATTTACACCAAATTTAGTGTTTAATATAATATTTAATGACTCCATTGGAGATGATCTAAGGGGAATTAAGACCTTCTTAGTTCTTAGAATGACTAATTAGCTCCATTTTTTTAAAATCACGTTTTGTCTGGCATTCATCTTTTCTTATTTACTTCCTTCCCTATATATTCAAATCCATAACAACATACCTTGAACCCAATATTAGAACAGAAACCTAAATAAAACATTTTTAATAGGGTGTCTAGGATTGCTTATTTTTTTGACTTATTTGCTTATTGCTTTTACTCACGCAAATAATAAGTTATTTTTAGGGGCTGTTTGTTTTTAACAATTCATCACTTATTTAAAACTAAACACTTTTTCGGTCAGGTGTCAAGTAATTCAGTATGTTTGTTTTTTCTTCTAAAAAAGACCCACTTAACACTTAAATTCCACTGACCGAAAAAGTGTCTAGGGCATCACTTTTTTTGACTTATTTTCATCAGCCTCCATACATCTCCATCTCAGGAACATCTCCATCTCAAATCTCTCTCTCTCTCTCTCTTTCTCTCTCGTGTGCGACTCAAGAACATCTCCATCTCCAACCGATCTACAGCTACATCTCGAAGCAATCAGCTCCATCTTCTTCTCCATAATCGATTTCTGGTATGTCTCCATGGTTCGTTTTTGGTATGTCGATTTCTCCAATCATTTCTGCAAATCTGTTCGTTATTTGACAGAAATAATCTGCTCGATTTTTTGTTTTTGGTGCTCGATTTCTGCAAATAATCTTTGTTTCGATTTTTGGGTCGATTTGCAGATATCGACAAATGATCTGCAGAAATCGATTTGCAGAAATCGATTTGCAGAAATCTTGTAATATGTTTTTAGTTAATATATGCAACTCGATTATTATTTGATATATGCAGCTGAGGGTTATTGTTTCAAATGCAAATGGCAATAATGTTTGATTGTGAGGGTTGTTGAGGCCTGAGGGTTGTACCCCTCTGTTTCGTCCCTACTGTTTGATTGTGAGACAGCCCTTATAAAGAAGAATGAGGTACGTTGGAACAGTTGGTTAGTTGTAATGCTTTTGATTGATCAATAAATTATGTCTTTCAAAAAAAATGCAAATGGCAATATGCTTGTTGTGCCAATGGAATAGGTAATCTGTTTGTAAAATTAATTAGCCAATTGTTTGATGGTATTTTGTATTTACATTTTTTGTGTTGGCATTATTACCCTATGTGCTTCCATTTACTCCGTTTCGATCTTATAAAATCTCTATATATATACTCTATAATTTTGTTGCTAAAAATCAAAATGTTCAATTTGTTAGGTGGTGATGAGGCCGAAGAGATTCCATTGCATGGGAGTGCCGCTTATGGCTAGTGTAAGGGAAGAAATTACAACACAATTGATGCAAAACGGAAATTGATTTTAGTTGTTATGAGACTTTGTTCATGTTTTCTATTGTATTTGAACCAATTAACGTATTTCAGTTGTTATAAAGAGTAATTTTAGTAGTATAATTTAATTTATTTCAACAGTATCACATTTTTAGAGATAAAATAATCGGTACTACGTATTCAGATGTTTTCAGATTTCAACTTACAAAAACAAACAGTCTTTCTGATTCAGATTTCAGACTTCAGCGCCACCACTTAAAAATCAGGACTGAAATCAGTGTTCAGACTTCAGCACCACTTAAAAACAAAAGCCACCTAAGAATCCCAAATAATCTATCATACCCTTATTCTCAATTGTCTCTCTTCGGCGACTTCCGGAACTATCCGGAAAAGTATTCCGGACTCAAAGTCTGGAACCATCCGGTAAATGGATCCGGTATTCTATCCGGACACCATCCGGAATCCGGTACCAATCCGGTACAATCCGGAACTTACCCGAATCCGATATCAAATCCGGTACAATCCGGAACTCAAATCCGGTACCAATCCGGAATCCGGTACCAATCTGGATTACTCATCTTCCAAATTTCACCAATTTCATCCAGTTCCACTATTTTTCACCCAGGATTCTAACAATTGATTTGTATCCGTTCATACATATCTCATTACTTGCACAAAACCCATTCAGTTCAAGTTATCAATTCTATTAAGACAAAATTTAAAAGATGAACTCACCTTAGGTTAGCAATCGAACAGAAACTACAATTTCAATTTACCCGGTGCTTCAAAATCAAATTTGCTCCTCAATGATTCCAAAACCTGATGAAATTCAAACCTTATTCATACTATCAATCTTAATAAAATAAGATTGGTAAGGATCATCAATTCTTACCTGATGAAACTTTTAACAAGTCTCTTTCTGCCTCTAAACCGACTCCAACAATTGATTTGAGATCTTTTCTCAATTCACTTGCCGACTCATTCATTAAGTATAAAATCAACTTTCAATAATTGACAGAATCAACCTCCAAGTTTCAAGTTTCACAATTAACTTAAACTTTGGTCAATTACAATTTCAACCCTTGAGTTTTACATTTACAAATAGTCCAAATCTTAGACTAAATTACATTTCGAGCCCATTCATATTAAATATAATATAATGGAAATTCGAGGTGTTACAATTATGAACTTTATAATTATTTCAAAAACCTGTCTTGTTAATTTCTGAAACTCAATAGTAATAATAATAAAAAGAAAAAAAATAATTTCCCACTCCATTAACTAATATATGGCTTCTTCCCCGGTTATCCACCATAGCCCACCCCCATTATCCCATACGCGGTTTCGTATCCAATAATCTACTCCTCGCCATATATAGTTTTAAGGACATGTGTTTGTATATATTTTTCTTGGAACAAGTTTATTAACAAAAGAATATTTTTTATAGTGAATAAATCTAGATCTGTTAAGAATTGAACCTATATTTTTTTGTAATAAATCCTCGGGTTTAAGAAATCGAAAGAGGCTTTCCTTCATCTTCCTCTCTGAGATTTTTGGGTTTTGAATTTTATGGTTTTGGCAATGGTTTTTTTTTAATATGGTATAAATTTTAGGGTTTTTTTATATTAGATTTAGCTTTCTTGATGTTGTTGTATTCTTGATGAGTTATTAACAAGTTTGATGTTGTGGATGAATTTGATATTTTTTGTATTTTTGATTTAACTAAGCTTTTTTCTTAGGGTTGAGAAAGATGAAAACCAATGGTATAAAATCCAGATCTACACAAATGGTTTCAAAAAGATTTTGTTGATTTGTTCTTAAAATATGATTTTTGTTGTTGATTTGTTCTTAAATAATGGGTTTGTTTAGTTGATTTTATTCTTCAAAAACGATTTTATATTGTTCATTTTAGAGTAAATTAAAGATTTGGTCCTTGTGGTATGCTGATTTTACGAAAATCGTCCCTAGACTTCATTTATTATGGATTTGGTACCAGTAGTATGCATTTTGTGATGGAATTGGTCTCTAGACCAAACGACCGTCAAGATATTCTGTTAAACTCAAGGGCATTTCTGTCCTTTCATCTTTTGAATATTAGTTCTTGTTTTTTTTAAACTGGACTAAATTATTTTGTCCTTTATGCTTTTTAATACACCAATTATAATATGCCACGTGTCCTTTATATATTTCTTTTCTTTTTACCACATTATGAAATTAAAAACAAAATATTGTATAATATATATATATACTAGGTATGTACCCGCGCGTGATACGGCGCGAAGGATCTCCAGGTTAACGTCGAGAACTCCAAATAACATAAGTTAGTATTCTTCGTCCCTCTCGATACTAACTCTATGAAGGCATGGTGCCACTCTAAGAGCTCGGGAAGTTGGGAAGTTGAAAGCCGAGTCGACTCGGATCTCGGCAAGGACATTCGGGGACACATAATGATGGACTCGACATCATAATATACCTTTTAAAAATAATTCATATAAAATAATAATAGTTCAATCTAACTGTTAGACGTATTGAATAGTTGTTGAGTGGTGTTAGGCGGGTGAGATTGGTAGGTGGCAATGGGTTAGGCGTAGAGTAAGGTAGGGTAGAGGTGGTGGGTGGTGTTGATTTACGGTGGTGGGGGTGGTTGGTGGTGGGTTTGGATGGTGTTGGTAATATAGTAGGTGGGGGTGTTTGGGGGAAGTGTTTGGTAGACAAGGATAGTCGGTGGTGGTTCTTAGTGGCGGTAGGGGGTGGGTGATGGTAGGGTGGATGGGGGTAGTGTTAATGGATGGTGGATGGTGGTGCTTTGGGTTCGTGGTGGGTGGGTACTACGGTCGTATGTCGGAGATATCTTACCAGCGACGACTAGGACAATGGTCGTGCATAATTTAAGGGACCTTATCTTAATACAAGACTTGTCGTACGAAATAAGTCTTTTGGTTTCTTGCGTCGTCGTGAGGTGTGATTTTTTTACCCAAACAAGTATAATTTAAGAAAATGTTTCTAAACCATGAGGACCAAATTGGAATGTACTATATTCTTAAATAACTTATGGGCCTCAAATGGATCGTAAATAGTCCGGCCCATTGATATAACCATCTACATCTGCTCTAAATTATATGCAGTTATGCACTATGCAGTCATGCATATAGATGGTTAAATGGTCCATTCGGGGATTGTTTAAGACCGTTGATTATGACAGGTTCTTATATTCACCGAAAACAAAATCTGGTTCAGTCTGGTCAAGGACCGGTTATGGGACCGTCATGATTTTTTATTTAAAATATTTTTTAATGTATTTCACGTATATTTTGAAATTTAATTTTAAATGTATTTAATTGAACACCAAAAATATATTTAAAGTGTATTTTATTAAGTGAATTATAATAAAAACGTATTTTTGACATATTCCATTGATCCAATTGAATATTTTAAAGTATATTTGATTGAACAAAATATTTATAACAATTTTTTATAGTGTGTTTGATTGACCAACTATAATGAAAACATATTTACTAGTGTATTTGATTAAACAAGTTCTTCAACAAATATTTTTTATATGTTAAAAATAAATTTAAAATAAATAAGTGGGACCGATTTGTGTCTGGCCCGGAACTGGTTCTCATAACCGGGTCTTTACAATCTTAATCGGATCGAAGTATTTTGTCGGGACCAAGACCGGTTACGACGACACTGTTTAGGACCAAGACCGATTTTTGCACCCGCAATCAGAGCCAGGCCTGGAATCCAAGCCGGAGTTGGAGAGAGATTGAGGAGATCGATTGCTTGAAGTACTAGATTTCTATGGGATGATGATCACTGACACTGTAAATGATAAAGACAAAGGTAAAGCCAACAATTGAAGAAAAAAAAGGATAGAGATGAACGAAAGATAAAATTGTGGCTGCCGAATAATCAGACAAATTCGGAGGCAAAATGAGTCGGAAAATCATAATTTTGACAGTTGTGAACAGTAACAGCAGAGATCTGCAATCTGAGATAGCAGAAGCGAATCAGGTCACTGAAATAAATGAGCAATGCCGCCGATGCATAAAGCGATTCGGTTAATTTTGAAGTTATTGGCTCATCTGCATCAGAATTATGTTATGTGTGCATAATACGTCACTAGTTATGTAGAAGCTGAATGTATACATTTCTTAACAAGTTTGTTTGAAGTTCAGTACGGATAAAGTTGTATATATGAGTTAGGGGTTGTTTGGTTGATTTTTCATTAAGTTCTAGATGGATGAAGTTTTCTGCGTAGAATAATCTGTTTGTATTAGATTGAGAAGATTTTTGTTTGACAGAGTTTTTTTTTTCATAGATGCAAGCAACATTTTATAAGTGGGATGAACATGTTTGGAAAAAGCTTGACTTTTTAAAACTCCCACTAGAAGCTTACTGAATAAGCCATTTTCTATATCAATAAGTTACTATGATCAAACAGTCATAAATAGCTGACCTAATAAGTTGTGAGTCTCGTTAAGCTGTTTGGTATATGTCTGTATGGATTGAGAAGGTTTTTTCATAAATAAATAAATAGATCGAGAATATTTTTGTTTGAGATTTATTTTTCATATATTAAGCCAATTACACGTACTTTATTATTTCAAATATCTTTATTATCCAAACTTGTGTCGTGATTTATACAAGAAAGTGATCCCACGCTTGGAAAAGGAAAGGTTTGTGCGTTTAGAGTTAACACTAATTTGCCATATGCATCTAGATAAAGGATCGTCTCTCTCTCTCTCTCTCTCTCTCTCTCTCTCTCTCTCTCTCTCTCTCTCTCTCTCTCTCTCTCTCTCTCTCTCTCTCTCTCTCTCTCTCTCTCCTCTCTCTCTCTCTCTCTCTCTCTCTCTCTCTCTCTCTCTCTCTCTCTCTCTCTCTCTCTCTCTCTCTCTCTCTCTCTCTCTCTCTCTCTCTCTCTCTCTCTCTCTCTCTCTCTCTCTCTCTCTCTCTGAGAAAAAGAGTTAAAAATGCTTATCTGATAAGTGCTTACGGGTCATTTACTTTACTGGATGAAAATGGCATAGGCAATAGTTGAGAATCTTACCCGATAAGTAAAAGTGACGACTCTTACCGGGTAAATTAATTGTTGCATACAATACCATTTTGATAGAGTATAATTTTACCTAATAAAGTAAGTTAGAATATTGACTATTACAGATAAGTGCTTACTGGGTAAGTGGTTGGATAAACGCCCCTACAAATCATAACTCTCAATGTATTATTGATTGTACTTGATGCACAAGTGATTTGGGCTGAGGAAAAGTGATTTGTACTTGATGTATTGAGTAGACGGGGATATTAATTCAATTTATTCAACTTACATAACAAATAACCTGATCTTAAATCTAGATAGACGTCTTAATCTATCCACACACGTCTTAATAAAAGAAAATAACCCTAAACTGATAGATGAGTAGTTTTACACCAAATTTCATCCGATGACAACATCTTGAAATTTCAACAATAAACGACAATACCTTTATTTGTCAAACAACGTCACGTTGACCCGACATTAATTTGTATCTTTCTCTTGTACCCACTCGATAAAATCGCCAAGATTTTTGTTCGAGCGCCCGTGTTCTCCGACACAACCCGTAACCTTTTCTTTCAACTCCAACGCCTTCGTTACATATCTTTTGTTGCTAAGCACCTCCTCTACCTTACTTCTTATTTCTTCTCGTCTCACGATACCCGCTTCGTCTTTCTTAAACCGCACACCCGTGTTCCAGATGTTGCAAATGTAATCCTCGTTGTAAAATTGATCTGCAAAGTACGGCCAACACAAGAAAGGGCGTCCGTTGGTCAAACCCTCTAAAGTCGAGTTCCAACCACAATGGCTCACGAAACAAGCCACCGAAGGGTGAGCCAAGACCTTCTGTTGAGGTGCCCACGTCACGATTCTTCCACGAGATCCTACTCGTTCGATATAACCATCTGGGTATGTAGCCGTGGTCTCTTTGGTCAAACCCGGTCGAACCACCCACAAGAATGGCCTATTGCAAAGCTCGAGCCCAAGTGCCAACTCTTCAAACTGAGTCTGGTTGATTACAGTAAAGCTCCCGAAAGCTAGGTAAATGACTGAACCATTTGGTTGCTGATCGAGCCATGGTAAGCAGGTCGAGTCTTCTTGCCAGAAGTGGCCGGCTTGGTTAGCCAGCCGGTTGCTGGCTAGCAGCGGGCCTATCGGCACCAGCTGTGGGTACAGGCTAAATGCTGCCAGCTCCAGCTCGGTGGCTGAGTTGCATATAAACCATTCGGTCAATCTAGCGGCCTCTACAGCTTCTACGACTACTTGAAAAAAGACTTTTACGGTGGCCGAGTCCTCGTAACACGTCCACGGGAGGTTTGTGGGTTTTAAATGCGGCATGGTTTCGGAAGCCCGAATCATCTGATCTTGTAAAGGCATGCCTACAATATAAAAAGAAACTTCTATAAACACTTACCGGGTAAGCACTTACCAAATCACTTAGGCGTTTTTGAAATCCTAAAATATAGGTTTCGGGTTCTACCCCAAAGGGTTATTACAGTAAAACTGGGTTTATAGGATTTTAAAAACGTTTGTCCTAATAGACTGTTTTACAAGACTTATGAGCGGTTTAGTAAACACTTAACCGGTAAGTGCTTACCAATATCATTTACCTTATTGAGCATGACGAGAACCAAGAAGCTTACCCGGTAAGTGCTTACCAAGTTTAAAATGCTTATCAACAATCCGTTTTCATGGCCAATGATGAAACACTATAAGGTAAATGAAGGTGAATATTTTACCGGTAAGAGCTTACCCACCCTCTAGCTTCCTAGCTAGCTAGACTCATATGCAATAAATTATATGATTATATATATATATATATATATATATATATATATATATCTCACCATTGTTGTCTATGATTCCATCATCAATCAATTTCTGATAAGAAAGCATGGAGGCCAAAAAAGCAAGTGAAGCAGGCCAAAAAGCTGCTCTTCTAATTCCCATCTTCTTGGCAACTTTTATGGCCCATCCCATGCAATCATCAGCAATAACACAAGTAATTTTACTACCATCTTCTTTGTTAATCTTCTCTATAAGTTCTTCCAATTTTCCTGCCATGGATTGCAATATTGATTTGGCCAGCTTACAAATATCACTTCTATCCTCCCATGGCTCTAACCCATCTGGGATCGAAACCATCTGTATTAGACCCCCGAACCCATTGTGGTCTAGCCAATTGCTGGTCACGAGCTTGTGGCTGACCTCCGTGTTCACGAACGTAACCTTAATGCCTTTCTCGACTAGCCGTTGAGCTAGCTCCATTGTAGGCATGACATGGCCTTGTGCCGGGTAAGGTATGACTAGAACATGAGGTTTTGCCATGGTTATGTTGTGAAGTTTTGACCCAAAACCACAAATGAACACGGTATATGGGTAAGATGTACGTAGATCTGACTTTTACCTTAAAGAATAGAGCAGTTATTTCAGTGATGACCCGCTCGACTAGTGAAATGTATGGAAAAGGGAGAAAAACATAAATGGGAGGTTCTAAGAAGTTTGACCCAAAACCAAAACAAGCATATATCTGGGGAAGATGTATCTGAAGAGTAGAGCAGTTATTTCAGTGATGACCCTTGACAAGTGAAATGTGTTGGAAAGGAAGAACAGTCAGGAAAGACAAGACGGTATTAATTGAACTGTACTTCAAGAGACGCCTAAGCTAGGAGATTCTAAGAAGTGGGTGTGGTTATCATACTTGATTGTGAGCTCTCTTTTATAGACATAAATGATTTAAATGTTAAGGCTCTATTATACGTGACCTTGTAGATTTTAATTTTCACTTTTTTTGTTTGTTTTGTCTCTTTTGGTGTTTAACAATTTTGTTATTAGGTGGGTTTGTTGAGCTAATATCAATGCCTAACAAATAAAATACCGCTTTCATAAATAAATACTTGTGAGGAGGTCATATAGCTAATACGTCAAATAACCCCGAAACACGCTTCATATGAGTGTTTTTAATTATAAATATGGACCCTACAAGTTATGTATAGTTTGGAGAATATGAGCCATAGGGCTAAAATATACTTGTTTGGAGCAAAGAAAATCTAAACCATCAAATTTTTTATTATAGCAAAATTGTTGAAGATGCTCTGCGTTTCATACGCAACATGCTAATCAGTATAAAGTTAGACAGTTCTAGAATTGTTAGTGATCCTATTTTAAAAGGCACATCATGACAGCTCATAGGCGCACCATGTCGTCAAGTCGTGCCTTTGACGCCTTGATGATCCTTAGCGGCTATGTAAGGCAAGACACACACCATGGCTTCTTAACGGGCATTATGGTGCTTGTTTTCTGAGACACTATTTGACTTGCTAATTAGTTTTTTTAATACATATGTTGTATTTTTTTAGAACTTTTTTGTGTTTTTACATTTTAAAAAATAAAAGGGAAATCAATTTATGATATAACATTCTTTTAAGCTACATATGTAATATTAATATATGATATGAATATAAATTGTTCAATATCATTATATATATATATATATATAGGGTCCCCTTCTTTTGTTAACCAGTGCATATATGCACATCAGGCAATTGTAATATGTGCATATATGCAAGGTATATTGAGTTTGTACGGGTTTGTACAAACTATTTGGTTTGTATTTGATACCACCCCTATATATATATATATATATATTATAGGTAAAGGATCGTATGAGAAGTGGACCTGAACCGTTGATGATCATTTTTTTATCAAATGTTCTCCCATGAATTGCAGCTTAGAAGGGAATTGACCCAGTGCATCTTATCTCGGTGCATCTCATTCTAAATTTTTAATGTGCTTCCATTTCTCATCTCGGTGAAAAGTGGTTATCAACCGTTTGATGAGAAATGGACACACATAAGAATGAGATGCACCAAGATAAAATGCATTTGGTCAATTCCCTTCTAAGCTGCAATTCATGGGAGGTCATTTGAGTAAAAATTGATCAAAAATTCAGATCCAATTCTCATGCTTCTTTCATTAACCTACGTAATCATATATAAACTAAAAAACATTAAAAATCTCTATCGAGCGAATCTTTTTCAAATTTTTTGACCGATTGATCTTATTGACCTTGAATTTATGTGCAATTTAAAAACAAATAAAATCATAAAATTGGCATTGTGAACATGAAACATTATTATTTAGTTCGAGTTCGAGTTCTCGCCTTTAGTTTCGAAATGGTACAATCGCACACTGGTACATTTCTTGTATTATAACTAAAAAAACATGGTAGAAGGAATACAATAATTCAAAATTTGTACCATCACCTACTGATAAGGAACTTGTGGACAGTCGTACCCCTAAGCTGGTTCGCAGGCTTATGCAAAATTTGAATTATTGTAGGCCTTCATGGAAGTTCTCTATTTTGTATATAGGATATTACGAAATCCATCGTTCAAAACACCCAGGGGCCAGGAGCCCCAATAAAATAAAGACCTAGTCGACAGGTGTACATCAATATATATATAGGGAAGAGTTCAATAGAGAAGTTCAAATATTTAGAAAAATAGAGAAGTGATCTTGGCCATTTATTCGGTCAAGATCGGCGGCTTTGACCGAGAAGCAGCGGATAATTACTCGCGTGGTCTGCACAAGATAGAGGGGTAGTTTCGTAAAAAATACACGGGCTGAGTTCATATATGAATCTGTGTGATTCACATATGAACTATACGTTCATATATGAACCTTTGTAATTCACATATAAACTCTTTTTAACTAATTCATATATGAACCTTTGTGATTCATATATGAATCAGTTAATTTGTTCATATGAGAAGTAGTTAAAAAAATTTCATATATGAATCACAAAGATTCATATATGAACACAAAGGTTCATATATGAATTAGTTAAAAAAATTCATATATGAATCACAAAGGTTTATATACGAACACAAAGATTCATATATGAATCAATTAATTGGTTCAACTGATTCATATATGAACCTACAGTTAATTAGTTTTATATATGAAACACAAAAGTTCATATATGAATCACAAGATTCATATATGAATTAGTTATAACGAGTTCATATGTGAATTACAAATGTTCATATATGAACGTATAGTTCATATGTGAATCACACAGATTCATATATGAACTCACCCGTGTTTTTTGTAAAAGTTACGAAATTGCCTTTCTATTTTTAGAACAGCCGCAACTTTTGACCAGTCAAAGCCGCAACTTTTGACCAATTATAACCGATCTTGACCGAATAAATGACCAAGATCACTTCTCTATTTCTCTAAATATTTGGACTTCTCTATTGAACCTAAGGATATATATATATATATATATATATATATATATATATAAGATGCAAACTGGTCCAAACCATCCATTTCACTTAGAGCATCTCCAATGGTGACCATGAATGACTTGATCAAGTCATTGGTTGGTGGGGTCCACCATTTGTTTATTAATTAAATGGAAGACTTGGTACAAATCGCTTGGTGCAGACCAAGTGGTTGGAGAAGGGTTTGTGAGAGGCAACCCAAAATTGCTTCAAGTCATTGATGGGTCCCACTGATTTTTTTATTTTTTTATATTGTTTCAAGTCATTTGAAAGGATAGACCATTGTGGATGCCCTTAGATGATGAGTTTTATTTATTTACAAAAAAAATCCGTCCAAGGGTAATCAAGTCATTTCAGTTTTTTCATTCTTTTATTATATTATTTACATAAGAGTAAATTACATGAATGGTCTATGTGTTAAAGTGGTTTTAACACTCTGAGTCCCTAAAATGAAATAATTATGGGTTTCATCCTCGTGGTTTAATCTTTGTATCCTATAGAGTCCCTAAAATTAACTCTGTCCATATTTTGTCCGTTAAAGTGGTCACGTGCATGGCACATGATGGGTAGTTTGGTCATTTTAGTATTTTCATCATTTTACATTAAAAAAAATAAAAACAAAAAAAACAAACACCAATTAGATCGTGCCACATGTCCCTCTTTCCTCTACCTCCTCCCATCCGGCAACGATTTTCCGACAATGATCCGATTTTCCGGCAAGCCTCATCATTCTCATCATTCTTCACCCCAAACATCAATCAAATCCCAGATTTGTCTCAACATTTATCAATAAAATCAACACAATAAAGATTTGATTTTAAGAAAAGGGTGTATTTCATATAAAGATTTTATTTTAAAATACGGGTCAATCTCAGAACTGCCTAATGTTTCGATTAAAGGAGATGATATCGCTGCTTTGTTGTACTCATCTGGGACAACTGGAGTTAGTAAGGTTGTTGTTTTCGTTCAAATCGAGTATTATGGTGGAACCAAGGTTAGCCTGTGAATCCATGGTTTTCCTCTTTCGCCCTCTTTTCTTGGGCTCGTGGTAAAACATGGTGGGGTTTGTTTGTAAGATGGAACATCTATCCAGAAGACCATCTTCGGCTTTCTGTAACATTGAAGCCTCACAAACGACTCTGGGCCACCATGATTACGACCCACACGAAATCACCCACATTCTTGGTGGCAAACTATAATCTCACCCTGGTTTTCGTGCACTAAACTATTGTTATCAGATTTATTTCCTAGTGAAACACAAACACGATCCTCTGAATGGTGCAAAGGATCATTCGTAACTCCGCCTGTTAATTCCACGAAAAGGGAAATCCCTTTTATAGGAGCACCCCTACCACCGATTTTCAGTTGTGTTCAAGGGAAAAGCGAGATCTCCATAATCAATTCTTTATTAAACCTAATTGAAATCGAGATCAAACAAAACCAGGTTAACAAAAATCCAAATCCCTGGTTGGGCTTCCACATCTCCATAATCGATTTATTATTAAACCTAATTGAAATTGAAATCAAACAAAACCATGTGTACACAAAATCGAATCCAATGGGAGATGGTTCATCTGGATATGGTCGATTTCAGTTTATTTCGTGGTTTTTTTTTATGGTTGTTGAAGTAACAACAGAGATGGGCTCGATGTGGAAACAAAGGAAAAATGGGAGATGGTTCATCTGGATATGGTCGGGATGGACAAGACGTAGTCTTGCGGAGGAGCAAGTGGCGGATGCTGACCGGTGTTGGGTGTGAAAGATGAAGTCACCGAAGGGAGGGTGAAGTCACTGTCGGAGTAAACAACACAATATATAGAATAAATTACATTATTGTCCCTATTATTTTAATAGAAAATAAAAAAGGACTAAAATGAACAAACTACCCATCATACCCATCATGTGCCATGCACATGACCACTTTAACAGAAAGAATTTGGACGGAGTTAGTTTTAGGGACTCAATAGGATACAAAGTTTAAACCACCAGGATGAAATCCATAATTATTTCATTTTAGGGACTCAGAGTGTTAAAACCACTATAACTCAGGGACCGGACCATTCATGTAATTTACTCTTATGTAAATAGTATAATAAAAGAATGAAAAAACTGAAATGACGTGATTACCCTTGGACGGATTTTTTTTTGTAAATAAATAAAACTCATCATCTAAGTGAAATGGATGGTTTAGACCAGTTTGTAAAGTTTCTAAGAATCATTGGGTTTGCATATGAAACGCATCTTATATATATATATATATATATATATATATATATATATATATATATATATATATATATATATATATATATATATATAGACTTGAGATCATGTGAGACCAAGCCATTTTCGTGAGACCCGTGAGACCAAAAAAATAACACTAAACCTTCACAGCAAAAGACTGTAAAGGTATTGTGAAGGTAAACCTTCACAGTGTTTTTACTGTGAAGGTTCGCTATTTTGCCTACCTTCACAATGAATCGTTGTGAAGTTTTAGTGTTATTTTGTGGTCTCACGGTCTCACGAAAACAGGTTGGTCTCACGTGAACCCAACCTATATATATATATAGATATAGATATAGAGGTGGTTCATACGAGAACACTAACTATTTAAGAAAACAAGAAAACAGTTGTTATGTACAAAATCATATATGATTCACGTACAAAATCATATATGATTACGCGACTTTTCCCGCCACTTTAAGTCGCGGCCAAAGTCGCACGTGTCCAGTTTTTGCAGTTAATGTAAAATCACATGTGATTTTGCACATGATTTGTTGTTTTCTTGTTTTCTTAAATAGTTAGCGTTCTCGTTTGATCTTCCTCTATAGATATATATATAGAGAGAAAGAGTTGACTCAATTGCTTCTTTTACATTTACTCGATCGCATCTTCCTTATTCATAAAAGTTCATGTATAGTTGGGTTCATCCGTGTTCATATATAATCATGTTAAAATATAAGACTTTTGTTGTGATGGCTATATTACTACCATGAACATGGATGAAGATAACCATTTATGAACGTCTATGAACATGGATGAACTTACCCATATAATCGTTTTGTTTGGATTCAACGTTTTCAACTCTACGTTTATCTGCCCAGGTAATCTGGTTGGAATAATGTTCACCTTGATCGAGTTGTGTTTCATCATCTTCATCAATCGAACGAACATCTACGTCTACTCTCTCCTCAACAGCATTAAAAACACTGTAATTCATAATGTTGTTGTCTATGTCCATGATGCAAAAATATGAATTTCATACACTTATTCGATATTAAAAGTTACCAAATACTTGAGAATCAAAAATATGGCAAGAATCAAGGAAAGGTTTATATTTGTAACTCCCTCAATAAATGAAAGTTACAAAAAAATACATGGAATTCCATTCATACCCCTATTTAATTGTTGGATACACATTTTGAAACCACAATAGAAAATGACTTCTTATTGGTTGAAAAGGGTTAACATAGTTAATACAAAATCTTGAGTTAACAAATGAACTTCACTCACTATCTCTCTCTCTCTCTCTCTCTCTCTCTCTCTATATATATATATATATATATATATATATATATATATATACACACACACAAAGGAAATATCAAACAAAAACAATACTTATTTAAAAGAATTCGAAAACCAAGAAAATCATATATGATTTACATTAATGTGTGAAAAAGGCCACACGGACCTGAAGTCGTGACCAAAGTCCTTTTTTTTGCATGTTAATGTAAAATCATACATGATTTTGTTAGTTCTCATGTTCTTTTAAATAAGTATTGTTCTAGTTTGAACCCGAAATGTAACACTCATGTCCTAAAATGTTAACCCTTTGGTGTGTTGTGGTTAAAAGTAAAGAAAAGAAACTTGAGGGTCTCAAGAAGAAATTTAAACAAGGTATAAATGGGGACCAAAACCCCTAATTCTTCCATTTTGTATGAGAAATTCCATAAGGAAGAAAGAGGTGGCGGCTGAGAAGAAATTCTAGCAAGGGTTTGGTTCAAAAAAATCGTTTGTAAAGAATCATCATCTGAATGTAAGCCTAAAACCTTGTAATCTCTTTCAATTCTGCAATCTTGGTAAAGTAAACTTGTTGAGGAGAAACCCTTTTGAGTTCACTATGTTCTTCTCCAAATTAGATATTTGGGTTTTGGAATGTTTTGGATCGATTTGAGACGGTTTTGTGGGAATAAGTGACCATTTAAAGTTGAAATATAAATTCTTAGGGTTTTCTAATCTGGTCAATGGCTTAAACAGTGCTTAAATCGATTTTTGGGAGTTTTGGGTTTTCACAGTACGAAGTACCCGGACGTCGCCGTGTACGGATAAGTTCCCGGATAGATTTTCGGTAGTTCCCGGATGGAGTCCCGGTAGTTCCCGGATGGATTTCCGGTAGTTCACGGATGAAAGTTCAGGATCTATTCTTACAATCAAATATGAACAATTAAGATCGTATTCACAGCAACTGGTTATATGATTTATTAACAATCTGTGAATTACAAGATATTACAATGAATTTCTCTAAATGGATTCACCAAAGATTATATCAAAGATTTTTTCAAAGATTCTCCAAAAGATTCTATCAGCTACAGTTGCTAACTCCTATATATACTGTAGAGAATAGCTAAAGCTACAGTACATATGAGAAACAGACTAATAGAAGAACAATTACACGTGTCCTAATTAGTAACTGAATATAACAGAGAATATCCCAAGATATGAATTCTGAACATACTTCTGAATAAGCGCTTCAGAACATTTGTCTTCATAGTCAGAAGTTCTGAGTCTCCTACTCAGAACTCTGAACCTTCTAGTCAGAATCCAACACTTAGAATCTTTTTGAGATTTCTCACTCAGAACTTCTGAGTCTTCTACTCAGAACTTCTGAGTCTTCTGAGTCTTCTTTAGTCTTCTTACTCAGAACTCAACACTTGTGTTTTTGACAAAACTCTAGACCTAACAATCTCCCCCTTTTTGTCAAACACACTTGTACTTTCCATCATCAAATTCGTAGAGCAGGAACAATCTTCAGAAGGATCTCTTCTGAATGCTTTGACAACTTCTGCTCAGAATTCTGAATAATCTGAGTTAACAACTTCTGGTCAGTCTTTAATCAGCAGCAGCAACGATTTCCAAATTGATTTCTGTTATATATTTGCTTTTTCTTTGCTCCCCCTTGAAATGACAATTCTCATCTTCATGACAACTTTCATAAGATTTCTTTATAAGAAACAATAGATCAGTTTCCTTTTCCTCTTCTCCTTCTTAAAATAACATTTCTCTCTTTTGTTGTTTCTGTACAATCATTTTCTATTTTCTTCTCCCCTTAAAGTTTTGTAAAGCAGAAACATATCAATCTCCAAAATCTTTAGCTTTTCTCCCCCTAAAGTTTTGGAAAGCAAAATCATCTTCAAAATCTTTAGCTTTTCTCCCCCTTGATTTTCAAAACTTTAGCGATGAAGTCTATGCTTTTTCTCCTCCTTAATGAATAACCTTGCTCCCCCTCAAAATAAGAATTCTGGAGCAAATTGTTTTCTCCCCCTGAAAGTATGCATATATTTCATTAAAATTATTCATTTCAAATATAGTGCTTTAATGAAAACATTTATACAAGAAAAATAAGATTCACTGAACTACACTTGATAACTACTAACATTTGATCATTTGAAAATTTTACAAAAGAAATCCAACTTAATGAAATTTATCAGATTTTTCAATCAAATGAAATCAAATGCATGTGTTTGGATTCAAATACAAGTCATCATTGCATATAAAGTTAAAAATGTTCAGTTTCAATCTCTTTATTAAATCTATTTGGTGTGCTTAGCATGCGAAATATGATTAGCTTCAAGCATATGCAATTCTAAAAACATATACGAATACTTTGCTCTACTCACACTATTTGTCCAAAATCAGGATTTTCACAAATTTAAAAGTTTATTGCGACTTTGTATTTTCCCAAAGTTTCAAGAGATGTGTGCTCATTGGCATCTTTTAATTTTGTGCACATTGGCATCTTTTAATCAAAAAGTTTAGTAAGAATAAGATACATCGTTAAACATGACTTTCTATCTGGTTCTATTGCAGGATTTGGGTCAGCATATCCAAGACCAGTTGGTCTTAGGTGCTAGGTGACAAGCACCCCATGGAACTTAATTTCCCAAACCAGAAAGGCCATATCGATATATCTTAAACCCATTTGTACCAGTAGAACATGGCTTTCTATCTGGTTCTATTGCAGGATTTGGGTCAGCCGATCCCAGACCAGTTGATCTTAGGGACTAGGTGTCGAGCACCCCTTAGGACTTACTCTCCCAAACCAGAAAGGCCACAGGTACAAACTTTCAAACTAAATGATTTTATATATATTTATATTTCATCTCAATCACTTGGTACTAAAACGTAGTACTTCCCCCATATTTTTGTTTCCATCCAACATTCTGACATTTAGGCTTTTTGAACATTATATTCTATATAAGTATAGATTTCATAACATTGAGCATTCGGCATAATTTCATTCATGTTTTGCTTACCTTTCGATTTAATTCAGAAGTGAAAGTTGAAACAAATATAGCTCAGATAATACAAAATACTTGTAAAATCACTTTTTGACACACATTTATTCATTGAATGAAAATTAAAAAAAAAATCATATCATTGAATTAAATTGTTAAGATTCAAACATTCAAAGCAATAGAAATAAAACATAATACAATGTTACCTTTCACCACTTGTTCCTTGAAACAGAAAAATATGACAGTTAAGGATATCACCTGAGAAGTATGAGTTCTAAACTGATTTGTTTAGAAGTCTTAGTCTCTGAAGTACGGGTCCTGAACCGAATTATTCAGAAGCCATAGTCATTTAAATACGGGTTTTGAACTGATATGTTCAAAAACCTAAAACGTTGAAGCACGGGTTTTGAACTTTATCTTGAAACAATCAGATCAAATTTTGAGTCAATACTTCCTCTGAAATCAAGATAATCCTGCAAAATCAAGAGATTTTGGTAATCATCTACGATGATTCCTCATTAGTTATAAAAAAATTCTGAGTAGTAGAGTCAGAATTCTGATTAGAAGAGTCAGAATTCTGAGTAACTTGCTCAAAATTCTAAGTATCAGAGTCAGAATTCTGATTAGTTGAGTCAGAATTCTGAGTAGTAGAGTCAGAAGTCTGAGTAACTTGTTCAAAATTCTGATTAGTTGAGTCAGAATTCTGAGTAATAGAGTCAGAACTTCTGAGTAAGAGAGTCAGAATTCTGATAAAACTATCCAGAGAAAATTCCTTAGAAAAATGTTTGGATTTTGTGATTTTTGAACATTCTGAACTTCAAATCACCATAACTTGCTCAAAAATCAGAATTTTTCAACCAAAATTTGCAGGGTTGCTTAAAATGTGATTCTGAACACATTCTCTGGAAATGTTTTCTACGAAAAACACTCACATCTATGAGTTCGATAACCTCATAGCAAACAAAACTTTTTCAAAAAAATCTTCAAGATCAACAAATTGATCTATATGAATCAGAAATCCATAATTACATTCAGATCGAGTTTTGGACTGAATTATCCAAAAGTCAAAATTCTCAATTTAAGCACAACATCTGTTTTCAGTCATGTGTCAATATATGATCATTCAGCTTTACACATGAATAACCTGCAAAACAGATTAAGTTGTCTTTGGTACCCATATGAACTTGGGTCCAGATTTGTTAGGTGCAGTGGCATATGCAGATATTCTATAAGAACCATACCAGTGCGGAATAAACTTCTTGTTCACAAAATCATTAGTCCCACAATATGAACAACAAAGTTTCTTTTGTGCAACTCTGACTAATTGATTTACAGAATAAATCACATCAGGTTTAACAAAAGATTTTCTTTGAAATGTATTGTTCTTCTTGACATTTGAATTAGGAACTTTTGATTTTGGCACTTCTTTCTTAGAAGTTGTTCCTTTAACTCTCCATTCCATCTTAACTCTTTTGAAGATGAGATTATCTTTAGGCTTAGAAGAAGTATTCACTTTAGGCACATCCGAATTATTATCTAATTTATCAAACAGAGAATTATAGAAAAGATTCGAAGGATGAATCTGATCCTTTGAGAAATCATTTGATCTTTTTAATTCTTTTAAAGAAATGTTTTTAAAAATTGAACTTGAAGTTGTTTTAAATGAACATTCAGAGTTAGTTGAGTTTACAAGCGGAGTCTGATCAATTGTATCAGGACTTGCTTGTTTTGAAACACCAACTTTAAAAATAATATCTTCAAGTTCTTTCACCTTGTTGATTAAAACATTATTTTCTTTAAAAATCAAATCATATTTCTTTTGAAGATCAGATTTTACCATTTGCTCCTTCATAATATCTGTTGATAAACCAGATAATTTCTTTGTTAGCTTCTTTATCTCATTTTGAAAAATCTTTCGTTCATCTAAAAAATTATCTTTTATGCATTTTTCTTTAAAATCATTTACCTTCTTCTTTTCAGTTTCTTTACTTCCATCTTCTAACTCTTTCTCCAACTCATTGATTTTCACAGAAAACTCATTTAACATTTCAGTTTTCTTTTTCTCAAAACCATTCTTTTCTTTTTGAAAAACATTTTTCTTGCATTCAAACTCTTTTCTTTCTTTTGCAAGAATTTTCTCCAAATCAGAAATTTTCATAGATAATTCAACAGACTTTGTTTCAAAACCTTTCCTCTCAGTTTGAAAGTCTCTTCTTTCTTTCTCAAATTTCTCTCTTTCAAGTATAAGAACTTGTTCAAAATCATAGATTTGTTTCAAGAGTTGACAATTTTTCATTTCACATGATTTGATTCTACTTTTAGAATCTGTCAACATCTTTCTTTCAAAATTGATTTTCTCTTTCAAATCAACATTCTCTTTTTCTAACAACTTTGTGTTCTCTTGAGCCTTTTCGAAATCTTTTAGAAGATTGAATTTATCTTTTTGCAAATTTACAACAACTTTTGCACTTTCCTCAAATTTGGCTTCAAGATTAGCAATCTTGCTTTCAAAATGAACAATCTCAGTTTTTGGTTTAGAAATTGTTTCTTTTGCTTTTACAGGACTTAATTTTTGTAAATTGTCTGAACTGGTTATAGAAATTGCAGGTCTCACAAAAACTTCAATAATCTCAGGCATGATGAAATGACAAATTCGAATATCAACTATGAATTATGATCAAAAATGAGAATCAACACAAATCTAGAACATGCAAGAATTAATCAAATCTGTCACATGCATTTCATCAAACAGTTAGAGTACATGAATTAATGAAATCTTCTTTTCAACAAAAAATTTGAATACTAATCAACATGCAGCAGATATAATCACCTTGATCAAGAAACCAATCAAGAATTTCGAAAACATACCTGTGATCTCTGTTTAATTTCGAGAATTAATCAGCATAGAGAGAAAATCTTTGGATGACTTGATTGTAAGATATCGATTCAACAGAAAGACAAATTCAAATTTCTTGAATCAATGATAGAAACGAATTCAAGAATTGTTAGGAATTCAAGAATTGTTAGCATCAGCGGAATCAATTTACGAATTGATCAAGAAACTTCAAGAACGCGATCAAACACACTCTTGGACGAATTTGTTTGTTGATTGGCTCTGATACCAATTGAAAGTTCAGGATCTATTCTTACAATCAAATATGAACAATTAAGATCGTATTCACAGCAACTGGTCATATGATTTATTAACAATCTGTGAATTACAAGATATTACAATGAATTTCTCTAAATGGATTCACCAAAGATTATATCAAAGATTCTCCAAAAGATTCTATCAGCTACAGTTGCTAACTCCTATATATACTGTAGAGAATAGCTAAAGCTACAGTACATATGAGAAACAGACTAATAGAAGAACAATTACACGTGTCCTAATTAGTAACTGAATATAACAGAGAATATCCCAAGATATGAATTCTGAACATACTTCTGAATAAGCGCTTCAGAACATTTGTCTTCATAGTCAGAAGTTCTGAGTCTCCTACTCAGAACTCTGAACCTTCTAGTCAGAATCCAACACTTAGAATCTTTTTGAGATTTCTCACTCAGAACTTCTGAGTCTTCTACTCAGAACTTCTGAGTCTTCTGAGTCTTCTTTAGTCTTCTTACTCAGAACTCAACACTTGTGTTTTTGACAAAACTCTAGACCTAACAACGGATGGAGTCCCGGTAGTTTCCGGATGGATTTCCGGTAGTTCGCGGATGGAGTCCTGGTAGTTCCCGGATGGATTTCCGGTAGTTCCCGGATGGAGTCCCGGTAGTTCCCGGATGGATTTTCGGTAGTTCCCGGATGGAGTTCCGGTAGTTCCCGGTATTTTTTCCGGGATAGTGATGTCCAGATAGTTGTTCTGATGGTGGGGAAACTGTATGATCTTTTAGGTATCGTTTCGGGAGGACGTAAAGTGTGAGCATCTGCCTATACGTGATCAGGTGAGTTCTCTTGTACCGCTTTTATGTGAAATATCAACTTGAGCATGTTTTCCATAACTATGATATCGACATTTTGTACACTGACACGATAAACGTTATTTTATAACTATGAGATCGTTTTACCGCATATTCATGATTTGTATTGCTTTCATGTTTATATGCTTGTATGTGGAGTCGGGTTGCACACTGGGGGATGGTTCTACCTTGGATTCTTGAGGATCCTTGGGAGTTTGGTGAACCATGTGCCTTGAATCTGTTTCTCGTGCACACGGATATGGCATCTACTGGGGGGCATGGAGATCTACTGGGGGCCTCGAGTGTGGACATTACGTGGAGGTGACGGAAGTAGAGACCACTATGCAAATACCCTTATGTGGCAATTGTTTACAAACTGTTGTTTTATTCATTTATATGACAGTTACGTGATATAAAGATGAGATTCTTTTTAATTGTTTCGAGAGAGAATTCACTTGACCTCATGGTCTAACCCTCACTTTTCAAAACTAAAACAATTTTCAGGCAAGAGGTTTTGTGATGCTACTTCCAAAGGGAAGGAGAAGTTCAGAAGGCTTAGAGACGAAGGTAGCTGGTCTAGAGCACTATAGTAGTTTTGCTTAGCTTTAGACATCTCGGTTGTGGAAATGTGTTTCCGCTGCTATTTCTTTTGTAAACTCTGATTATAATGAAATGTATTGGGACCCATTTTGTGATGTTTTTGTGCATGTTGTGTATGGTTTTTGGGTTGTTACAAATGGTATCAGAGCCATAGTTTAAGGGATTTAGGTGACCGGATGGGCCTAATCTTAAACTGTGAATTTAGGGACACAACCGAGATATAGGATGTCTTTAAGAAAGACCACTCTAGGTGCACTAAGGATAAGGTTAAGAGAACTGACATGTAAAGTAAATTTACATTACACCTGGTTAGTGTAATTGTGAATTAACAGGTACATGTACGTGCTCAGATTACCTCATTATGTGGAGTTGCGTTTCAGTATCGGTTATTTGAGGTGTTTCCAGTTCCTGTAATGTGGAATAGATTGCTATGGCTGAGATAGTCAATGGAGGAGTGATAGAATATAGTAAAGTCTAACCTTGCGATGACGGCAATGATTTTATTATGATGCGTGGGGTCACTCATAGTAAGATTTGTGACACCTTCTTGAGGGAGGACGGATCGTGGCGTTATTGAACTGATCAAAGGTGGAACTTTGTGTGATCAAAGGGGATGAAGGGAGGAATGAGGAGTAAAATCCTAGTTGTAGTGAGTCCTTATCCCATGGTTTGATGTGTCAATCGGGTGGGAAAAGAAGGAGAACTGTGTTGGAACCTCAAAGACTTCGAGCAAAATCGGCTAAAGAAAATGAACCCTTGACTGTTAGTCAAGCGGTGTAGTAACAAGAATGATGAAGGAAAGATGTACGGGTTTGATCAAAGCATGTGTATGAGTAGGACAAGAGGTAAGCGATCGTTGTTCGACCTTAATGTTAAATTTTAAAAATCGCATGGTTGTGAATCATTGGTCTATACGAGAACACAAGTTGTGGTAAGGGCGAGAAGATGACCGGTGGCCGAAAGTCGAGGGTCGACGAGAAGTTATTGTGGGTTTAATGTTGGACCTTATTAGAGTGAATAGACTTCATTGCAAAGTTAGTTTCATGCATGGTGTCTTTTCTTAAATGACTTACATGGACTCTTTTGTGTTAAGATTATTTACGAGCATAATGAGCTCCTTGTTTTGGGAAAAATGAGTCGACACGCGCGAGCGTGTGTTTAAAGAAAAATATAAGCTTGTTTACAATGCACGATGATATTTTGAGCATAGTGATCTGTGAATTATTTTACTTTTCCGTGTGGGGATAAACACTGTTGTGAAAGTCATAAAAAAACATTTTACCGCAAAAGCTTTTATAACTGATACAAGTAGTAGTACTTTTAACATAAGGAGTATGGGAGCCGATTGGCTCACTCCATATAAGTGATTTCGTTCTGAAACTTTAATCGTATTGGAAATGTTTTACTTAATACGTTTTATTTGGGCCGATGCTGGTTCGGTTGACTAAAGTTGTGATTTATCGTGGGGTGGCATGTGAGCGACCTTAGGGTCGTTGTGTTTATGATTCGGCTTGAGTAGTGATGTGCCATGTATATGCTAAGTTGTTTCTCATTATCGTATTTAACTTCCAAGTGTGCAAAATGATTTAAATCAGTGTGTTGTCACGCATGAAGGCTATGAACTTCGTAGGTCGTAGTTGTTGGTGCATTTAAGAGCGAGGCAAGGCTGAATTGGAAATTTTTCGGTTGATTTCATTATGGCCTTAGTGTTTCAGTTAAAACAAAACGGACTAGCAGGGGTCCCGGGCAATGAGTTTGATACTGATCCTTAACGGGTGATGTGGTTTCCCGTGAAGCGGGTATACCCATGATGAAGTCGGAAGTTGTTGAGATGCTTTAAACAGTAGCATGTTAATAAGTAGATATTGTGCCCTGAGGAAAGGACATCGGGTATGAGTCGTGTAGTGTGAGGTATTGTAATAGGCTACGTACCACACGAGTCTTATTACTTGACTTGTAAGGACGGTAGGGCACGAGGTTAGTACAATGCGTTGGAAGCGGTAGGTTTCGTTGGAAAAGTTTTGTGTGTCGATGAAATGGTGGAAGCCTCGTTGTTTTAGCTAGGGATGTTAAGGCTTATAACTGTGAAAGTGTCCAGCCTTGAGATTATCATTGAGAAACTGAGATTCGAGGAGGAATTCCGGTGCGGCTAATTCGCTAAATCTGTTCATGGAAATGAAGGGTGGCTGGGGAAATGTATACGCGGCATGATGTTGTACCACCCCGTGTAGGTGTGAAGAATGTGGAGTAGTGCAGTAGCTATGTGATTTCGTGAGAGTTTTGATGACCCGTGTAGGAACGAAGCGGTTGGCACCACCGAAGTAGGTGCCTCGAGTATATCGACCTGTAAGGGAGTGTACCTTGTCGTGGAAAGATTTTCATGGAGCTCGCAATGGATTGTCTAGGAACGTATATTTTGAGCAAGTACGGGAAATCGTGAGTGGTGGTTTGTCTAAATTCAGCGCCAGACAAGTCGTGAGACAGACTTGTTATGTGTGCAAATGGCCGAGAGCACCTGTTCTGCGGTGTGAAGTTGTGGGTGGATATTGTGTGGATAAATTAGTGATATCCTTTGCCAAGGTAGTTGTGCAAGGCAATGTTATAGTGATGTGTTGTAAAGAAGGATAAACACAGATGGAAGTCGTTTCGGAGGTTGTGGATGAGAGTACGAAGTATTAAGCATGTAGTTGGGATGCATGGTTTGTAAGTTGGGGTTATGATATGGTTATTGTCACAATAAATCGGTGGTTGGTGGATGCCCAAAAGAGGAACCATGCGCTTTTCGTGGCATGAGTCACTAAGTGAGTTCATGTTGGGATCAATAAAATATCGATGAAGATATTGGATTGGTTAGTTTACGAAGTGACATAGTCGATACGGGATCCTTGAGGAATGTGAATTGCTCTTGGTGCACAAAAAAATTCTGGTGAGAATGTTGACCCTGTTTGGGAAACGAGAAACGTGTGGGGTTGTTGATCATTGAATGATATTTCAGGAAGACTTGGCTGATTATCTCGAATTAGAATGGTGATGAAACCGTTGGTTGGGCTTAGTAACGCAAAGTTTCGTTGGTATGTTTGGAGCGATCGGGAATGGAATGGATGTTGATAGGTGAAGCAATGTTTTAAACGGATTTTGGATTTTGGATTTTGGTGTATGTCTTGGTTAAAGTGTGAAGAGACTCGTATGAGTCAATAAGTCTTTCTTTGAGAGGACGTGACCTATGCCTTCGAAAAGGCATCGTATAAGTGGTTGTACGGGACACTCTGTAACACCCGTAAACTTTCGATAAGAGAAGTAGCTCGACAAACGACACGTGACCCACAAGTTTACGAGGAACCGGGAAGGACGAAGCTAGTTGCGATCGAAGGAAGTACCGAGGGAGTTTGGGATCAGAAAACAAGGTTTCGGGTCGAGGAGTGCATGGCACGACTATGCTCGGCGACTGTGACATGATCACTATCGCTGAGGGCACAATCGCTGGTGACCACCACCTCTCGGTACAATGTCGGTGACTATGCCCGCAATTGTGCCCAAAGGCACTCTCGCGTGACAAGGTCGTGGAAAGTGGGGAAGCTGCGGTACACATGCTGCGATAGTGCCGACGACTATGCCATGGGCACTATCGCTGGGCAAGGTCACCCACGCGTGCTGGAGAGTTTAAAAACGGGTTTCCAGTCTCTTTTTCCATTTCACACTTCAACCAAACCTTTCCTTTTCTCTCTAAACCGAACCCTTTTGGTATTTTAGGGTTTTTGCACCCTTAAAGCCTCAATCCTTAGAAAACCCTTAAGATCTTTTGCATCTATGAGAAGATGGAGGATCTATGAAGTGGAACTTTTCATCTCATCTCATCTAATCTTGAAGATTTCTTGATTATAGGGTTTTATCCAACCCTCTTCAAAACCCTTTCATCTTTTGGTATTCAAGACTCATTTTGGTAACCCTAGAAGTGTTTGGTTGGTGGATTCATATGGTGATTGAGGTAAATCTTCTCTTCCTTTCTTTATTGGAAAATTAGGGGTTTGGGTGTAAGTTGAGATTATTTGATGAAAATGTTTGGGGAACGATTTTGTATGGTTGAATGTGGTTTTTGATGGTTGGAAACTTATGGATCTAGGTTTTGGAGGATTTGGCTTGAAGATTCAAGTTTCTTCAAAGTAGCTCAAATTGGGGAAAAATCTAGATTTAGCCTAAATTTAGCAAGGTGAGTTCAAGTTGATTTGTGAAAACGTTGTACATGCGAAAAATGTTATTTTTCCAAGTACTTATGTGTTCTACATGAAAATTATCAATTGTTGAGTTATTTGGTGGGTTTTGACTTTTTGAAGTATTTAACTTTGTAAATATTGTAAAACACCCAAAATTGGGATTTTTGGGAAATTTGATAGATAAATCATAAATAAAAATGTTTTGATGATTTATTTTATAAATGGAGTCTCCTTGATACGAAAATGCATTTTTAGTGTATATTTTGGACACATGCATATAGTACGTTATGAGACGATTAGGAAATGTAACGGCGTGAGTTCCTTGGAAAAGAGGGTTATCCTAACCCAATGTCTTGTTTCGGGTTTTTATGGATTCGAAATATTTATCGACAAAACTGTGTTGCTACGTTTAATTTCATTTTATGACTTTTCACGATTGATCTTTTGAGTTAGTCGAGCTATGAATCGGTAATGGATTTTGTTAAGTCTTGGGGACATTCGTCCAGTTTTGATAGCTTAAAGTCGAGTTTTGGTCACAATTTATGTTTATTGGAGAATTACATGTTTTGAATGCATTTGTTCATTCGTTTGGAGTCATGTAATGTTTTAGACCTTATTTGCTATGGATCCATAGGCACTTGAGTTTTTACGTTCAATGATGAGACGCTAGTTTCTCCCATTGTAGCACGGAATAGGCATCAGGTTTCATGGTAAGTAAGATATGGGCCTATATGGTCGGACATCGTCCCATGAGCAGTAAGGCGTAATTCCAATGTGCTTGGCACGGGATAGGCATCGAGTTTCATGGTAAGTAAGATGTGGGCCTATATGGTCGGGCATCATCCCATGAGCAGTAAGGTGTTATCCCAATGTGCTTGTATGTTTTGTATGGACTTGGACATCTCAAAGTATAGACCTGGAGGGGTTGAATTTGAGTCTCCACGAGCAATAGACCTGGAGTGGTTGAGCTCGATATGTCTTATGAGTATAGTTCACGTGTTTGTTTATTACATAGGTATGTGACTCACTTTTGTGTTCCGTCACGTACAATGTAAACGGGCCTTCCCCGTCATCCAAAGGTGTTGCTTTGGGTATTTATTTTTATCCATGTTTTCGGTGACGTATTATATTTATATGAATTGTTTTCCATGACATATGAGTTGTGGGTTATGCCTCATCCGTGTTTAGGATGTTTTAAATAATAGCGATTTATTCGTGATTTCAATCATTTTGGAAATCAAATTCTACTTCACTTTTCAAGTTGGTTTTGGGATGAGTCCATTATGAGAATCGTTTTATAGTAAAGCTTTCATTACGGGATCTGTGTGCGTTGAAAAATGGGTGGGTTGCATTTAAAGTAAATCATTTTGAACTCATGATTTAAATTACACCTCTCTCGTCTTACGAATTATATAATCATGATAAAACTCTTGAACTCACTAGGCGTTAGCCTAACCTTTTTATTTGTCGGCATGTGCAACAGGTTCCGGTTGGAATGTAGTTCTAGTGGCACTGTGAAGGGTGGAGAGCTAGTTGTGTGCTCAAGAAGTAAGTAGCTTGGTGAAGTCTTCCGCACTTGGGGAATATCAACTTGATTTTGGGGTTGAGTAACACCTGACCTTTTGTAGTCTTGACGAATGACTTAGATTTTGAGTGTTGAAAATATAATGCTTATATTGAGGTAATTCCAAGAATGGTTTGTAGAAGGAATTTTATCCTTAAGTGGTTATTTTATTGAAAATTTTATTTAGATGCTCTTTCCAGTTTTAAGGGTGTTACAAGTTGGTATCATAGCTTAAGTTTGAGAGAATTAGGTGTTGATTTTGGATACCTAGACTCAAACTAGCGTCCTTTTAAGCGAATGAAAGTGAAATTTCACCATTAGGCACTTTAAGATAGGACATTTTGAGGTTGATGGAGTCGCTAGAAACGAGAATCACGTAGAGGGTAGCAAGGATAATCATGTATGGTACATTAATAATTGCACCTGGCCAGTGTTATGGTGAACCTAGTAGTTACATGCACATACTTGGACTACTTGATGTGACGATCGTTGGGGTAGTGAAGGAGTTTGTAAGAAAGTAGTCGTTGGAAGAGATTGACGATTTTAGCATTAGTCACTTGGAGTGACAATAAGCATGATAATTGCGTTAAGCGGACCGTGTCGGGTCGAAATTGTTGGTTGGATTAGAACCATAGGCTTATTGAGTCGACCTTAATTCGAGGAGAAATCGTAAGGTTAATCGATGTAACTTCCAATTTTGCCTTAAGATGTTTGAGCATCCGGATGACGATAGTGTGACCGGAGGAATCTGGAAGAGTGTGGTTTGAGACGTTGGGTGCCGACTAAATTCATGCACAAAATTTATTTTTAAAATGAATTGCATCAGTTATTTATTGTGTTTCAAATCCTCATGTGGATTGTGTTACAAAATCTCGGAAAAACGTTTAGCACAAACAAGATTTTAAATCATGGTTTTGAACATGCATGAAATTATTTTATAGCGGGGAGTTGCAAACTCTGTCGGGACTTGCTTTATTTTGTCGTTGTCCAACATTACTTTCGGATACAGTGATATCCATATTTGATGTTGTTTAAGATGTTGGACAAGTAACTACGACTTCTGACTTTAACATTGGATCTCCTCCACATATGTTAAGGTTTGGACGGAGAGTTATATTCCATTATATTCCATTTTTGTCGAAAAGTGTTGTTTATATTGTATTACAACAAAAAGGGAATTTTCGGAATTTTGACATTTTAGTTATGATTTTGCTTTATGCAATTCGATTTTTGGAAGCGAAAGGTTTGGCACCATTTGGTTGAGTTGAGGCCATTGAGCCCATAGAGTTTTACAGAATTTTGTTTTACGACGTTTTATGTCGCGTGAGTGCAATTTTGTAATGTGCATACTTTAGTTATTATGTGTGTTGATTTTGGATTATATTGGGCATTTTGTCTCACGCGGGTTTTGTTGAGAAATGTTATTTTATGCTGTAAGACGACCAAAAGGATTGGTTTTTGGAACTTTAGTGTCGCATAATTTCTCTTTTGAAGATTTGTGTTAGCACATTTCGTTGCAACTTGTTCAGTATACGGATTGATTTATACGTGGCGTGAGTAATGCTTGAAAGAACATCCTACTAGCTATTCTTAACGATTTGCTTTATGCGCTTTGATTAATTGATTCTTTTATTATCATTTCACGCAAATGCATTATATTGATCTAGGGGTATGCATGGCTTGGTAGCCACTAATTCTTGATATTTTGATGAATTATTGTATAAATGGAGGTTATTTGGTAAAAATGCATTTTTGTCTTTGTTGGGAATATGCATAGTGTGTGTTATAGTTTACTCTGAAAATACTATCGTGTGAGTCATTGGATTTTGGTCATTCCCGACCTTGTGAACATTTGAAAATTGTAAACCTTTTGGTTTGAGGAATATATTTTGAATATTTTGATTAGTAAATCTTAGGTATTGATATATTTTAACGATTCATCTTACGAGTATAAATCTTTTGGTATAAATGCACCTTCATGGGCGTTTTGGAAAATGATTTGCATTAACCTAAAGTTGTGTGGAGTTATTTATGTTTTTGGAACATTAATGCGCATTATTCGTACGATTCAAAATCTGCAGTCGAATTAAATCCTTTAGGTGTCAACCAATTGCAAGCACTTACTATTTTCCTAAGTTTTGAGAAAATACATTAACGTGTATGAGTCTTGACAAAAAGGTTTTACGCCTATGTCATGATATGACCAAATGAGGAAACTTCAAAATTTGATTTAACGAAATCTTCTACTTTGAAAGAATTTTAGTATGGACTACCTGTTGCATGTAATTTTATTTTCGGAAAATCACTAAGAAAGTGTTACAAGTTTGCATGCATATTCCAAATTGAAATTTCTTTACGATATTTTAGTCGATATCTTCGAATGATGAAAACGTATTGATTTTTGTCTTTAAACTTGGAATCGCCGCAAATCATTTTATATTTTAACCAAAGTGTATTTATGGATCGTTTCACCGTTTTTGTGAAATAAACTCACACATTACGACTTTTGTTGGAAAATCTTACTTCGCGTCATTTATAGTTAAAAGAAAGAATTTTTGGAGTTTGGAGTCGTTTAAGTTCTTTTTCGAAAACATTGTACCACCATGTTGTTACACATTATCTTAATGCAAGAAATTACTTTACGTATGTGGCATAAATCAATCCATGCTAGGACCGTAGCGGTTCATTTCAAAATGTTGTTGAGCATGCTTTTGCGTTTTGTTAGTAGCTTGAATTGTGATGAAATGGTTTTCAAGATGATTTTCATATGTGGGACGAGTGTGTCCATTTTTGCACAATTACCGAGTAGGTAGTAGTAGATTTTATGCGTACAATTAAATTGATATGAAAACCTTCGTGTTGAAAAAATTTCTATAAACGTTTTCGATTGGCATATTTGTTAAGTATTTCACTTGAAAGACCTTGAACTCATTAGAACCTTGGAAAGGTTAAGTAACCCTGGTAAGGAGTAAGTGTGTATAAAACTTCGAGAGTGGAAGGTTGAGTATTCCGACGCGTGATGGAACCGTAGACCGAGTAGTATCATTTGCAGATTCGACGTACTTTTGTAACTGAAGGGTGAGACTCGTGGTATCTTATGTTAATACTTATGGTAATCGTTATCTTCAGTAGCCTTGTTTTGGGTTTGTCGGCTTCTACATAAAGGACGTATAGGACCCTTTAGACACCATGTGGATAACTTGGGTTTTGTGGGGATGCTCGATGAATGAATCTCGCGTGTGGAGTTCTGCAGTGGTTTGATCTTGGTAGTATGGCTAGGTGTCAACTTTCGAATCTTGAGGTCGTGAATCGTTGGTGTATTCGGAGCGTTGTAGTCTAATCTTAAGGGATAATCGTATCGCTTGTAGGGGTTTAAGGGATTCAGATGGTGAAAAGTAGTTATGATCGGATGACTTTCCTTGAATGGTAAAGGAATCTGTCGATTGGATGATTGGTAATTGGATGTATTATGGAAGGGGTTTAATCATTGGGTCAGGGAAGACCGCCTATTTTGGGGTATGTTAGTGCTTGTTAGAATTAAGTGTCAATTCAGCAGCGGGAACAATTGGATTTGGAGATTTTGCTGGTTTCTGTGGTGATGAACCTTAGATTTGTTGGAGAAGGAATTTAAAGGCGTGTAGATCTGATTAACTGGGAGTCGGGAATTTCCGTGGGAGAAGTATGGAACACCTAAGATTGGGAGCCAATCGAAGTTTAATGAATTATAAGCTAGCCTAGAAAGTTACGTGTTACTCGGATATAAGTTTAATGTGACTAAAGGGACATTGAGTGTGAGCATCAATGCGAAGATTTCCGTGACCGTTTAGTCAAGAAGGAAAAAAAAATTAATCTCAGTTGGAGCTGAGGGGACATGAATAGGTTTGAGCTCAGTAATAGTTGGAAGTACGAGAATTAGATTTCGAGGACGAAATCTCTTTCAAGGTTGGGAGGATTGTAACACCCGTAAACTTTCGATAAGAGAAGTAGCTCGACAAACGACACGTGGTCCACAAATTTACGAGGAACCGGGAAGGCGAAGCTAGTTTCGATCGAAGGAAGTACCGAGGGAGTTTGGGATCGGAAAACGACGTTTTCGGGTTGAGGAATGCATGGCGCGACTATGCTCGGCGACTGTGACATGGTCACTATCGCCGAGGGCACAGTCGCTGGTGACCACCACCTCTCGGTACAATGTCGGCGACAATGCTCGCGATTGTGCCCAATGGCACTCTCGCATGGCAAGGTCGCGGGAAGTGGGGAAGCTACGATACACATAGCGCGATAGTGCCGGCGACTATGCCATGGGCACTATCGCTGGACAAGGTCTCCCATGATAACGCCACTTTTTGGCGTTATTTTCGGTCCACAAACCAATGAGTTTGGCTTGTGTTGGAGCAAAGAGGCGGAATTTTATGGTTTATCGAGTGAATTGTACAGGTAATCTAAAAGACAACATTCATCGAGAAAAGAAGCGGAAAAGAGTCCAAATTAGAGACAAAACAAATCCCAACGGAAGCCTAAGATCCAAGCCCGAGACTCGTGCCCAAACCATGACCCAGAACCTGAACCGGACACATCAGGAAAGCGCGCGGTTTGTTGCGCGGTTTGAAGCCACGGGACAAACCACGTAAGTCTCTGTTCCATTCCTATATTTCGCGTTTTCCGGATTTTAGGTTATCACTTCTCGACGGACGACGACAAGCTGCTCAGGGGCGACTTTCAGAGGTTTTACACAGCCTTTTGAGCCACGGTAGAGGATCGATTGAGGAGAAGTTCACCACGCGAAGCAGATTAGAGCCGAGAGAAGGGAGTTCATCAGTACACTCTTCACGTTCACGATCATCATGTTTACACACACTATTCTTATTCCTTTTCTTGTGTTTTTGTCCACCACCAACATGAACTAATCTTTAGATGTTGGGGGTTGGAATGAATTTGGTTTAAGCTTATGAACATGTGATTTGAACTTTTTATCAGTTTTTCCTAATTTAATGAAGCATGTGATTTAGGTTTTAATGCTTTTGTGAGTCTGGCCAACTTTCAATTGTTGTGTTTGTTATCAGTTAAGTTCGAGAGAGTTAATTGTTAACTAGAACTAGAAATTGCATGCCTAAGGTGAGAAATTGGATAGAGATATACCAAGTAAGCCTTAGTCCTATTAAAATCTTGAATTTAATGTGTTTTGAATCCCATAGGTTAAGATCGAGAGATAAAACTTGTGCCTTCAAAATAAAATCCGTGGTTGCTTGAGAAAGAACCACGGTGATTTTAGAGATTGGGTATTCATTAAAGGGAATAACTGGTAATTGTTTTGAGTCAGATGTTTATATGTGAAAACCTTAGGATTTCCAACCCTCAACTGTTTTCTCTATCCAAAGTTTCCTCAAGTTGTCTACTGTCTCGTGTTTGATTTATTTGCAATTGATTAGTTTAATACCAACAACTCAAGTTTGCGACCGTTCAGTTAATAGATCTTATAGTCATTGTGATACTTAGTTCCTAGTTCCCTGTGTTCGATACTCGTACTTTCAGTACTATTACTTGATTTCGACACCGTACACTTGCGGTAAGATTTAGGGGGATGTAATCCCGCCTATCAAGTTTTTGGCGCCGTTGCCGGGGAACTAGTTGCAACTGATAGCACTACCAATTATAAGCGCTATTACATTGAACATTTTTATTTTTGTTATTTTATTTCATCACTTTCAGTTTTTGGATTGCTAATTTTGTTTACTTTCCGTTTCAGGTACTAATTGGTTTATGGCAAGGAAAACCCGAGGGGAAGGACTCGAACCACTCGATCCGTAAATCGAAAGAACCGCCCGTAAGTTACGAAAAGAATCTAAAGTTAAAAGACATCTGAAGATGGGTGACGAAGCTCCTCCTGAGAGACGTCCTATGCGGCCATTTGCCGATCCAAATGTGGCAGCCGCACACATAGGCATCCAACCACTACTGTGGCGAACTCTTTTGAGCTTAAACCGAGTACCATGGTGATGGTACAACAAAATCAGTATGGAGGAGCACCGACAGAAGATCCTCATGCACATCTCCATGCATTTGAGAGGATTTGCAACACGTTTAAGATCAATGGGATGGAAGATGATGCAATCAAGCTGAGGCTGTTCAGTTTTTCACTTAAAGGCAGAGCCGAAACTTGGACAGAAAGTATCCAACCAGACTCGATCACCACTTGGGCGCAACTGAAAGCGGCCTTCCTCCAGAAATTCTTCCCACCAAGCAGAACCGCCCAACTTATGGCTGAAATCACCCATTTTTCTCAATGGGATCAAGAGACATTGTATGAAGCTTGGGAGAGGTACAAAGATATGATCAAGAAATGCCCTCATCATGGGTTGCAAGGTAAGGTCATTATCCAAATGTTATTCAGTGGACTTCACCCGCAGTTCAAAAACGACATCACATCTGCATCGGGTGGAGCCCTAATGGATAAGTCTTATGAGGAATCATGCGAACTGATCGATAATCTGGCTGAACATAGTTTTGTTACTCCAAGATCAGTCGTTAGAAGAGTTACGAGTGTGCAAGAGAATGATGAGATGAAGGTGATAAAAGCTCATTTAAAGGGAGGCAGTTCAGACGTGTTCCCCGCTTCACAAGAACCTGAACAGGTTCAGTTTTTACAAAACCGGAACAACCAGCCGAGGAACGACCCTTTCTCGAACACATATAATGAGGGGTGGAAGAAACACCCTAATTTTTCATAGAGTCAACCCGATCAACAACAACAAGGTAATCATTCCAATTTTTTCTAACTCTCCTAATTCTAACAATGTTTACCGTCCTCCAGGTTACAAGCAACGGATATTTGATGAAGGACCATCCAGGGAGAAGAAACCGGGGCTAGAGGACATGATGATTAAGTTCATGACCAAGATGGATAGCACAGTTGAATAATTAGCAAGCACGGTTAACACAGTCAAGGCAACTACTGATCAGAATACGACATCTATTAAGCTCCTGAAAAGGCAAGTGGGACAAATTTCTGAAGTCTTACAAAACCAAGCTCCCGGGACATTTCCGAGTCAAACAGAAAGGAAAACCCGGGAAGAGTGCAAAGCCATTTATCTGAGAAGTGGCAAAGAGATGATCAAGGAGGTAAATGTTGAGCTGAAAGATGGTATTTCTAGTGATTTGGTTGATCAGGAAGAGCCAAAGGAGAAAAAGGTAACACCTAAATCAAAGCCGGTAGTCAACCCATATGTGCCACCGCTACCTTTCCCGAATATAGTGAAGGCACATAACGATGAGAAACAATTCAAGAAATTTCTTTACATCTTCAAGAAGTTGCACATCAACATACCATTTGCAGAAGCATTTGCCCAGATGCCAACATATCTCAAGTTCATGAAGAAAATCTTATCCAAGAAGAGGGGAATTGAACACCAGGCTACCATTGCACTTACTGAAGAATGCAGTGCAATCATTCAGAATAAGCTTCCCCCGAAGCTTCAAGATCCAGGGAGTTTTTCTATACCTATACAAACTGGAAATCTTTGCTTTGATAAGGTTTTATGCGATTTAGGAGCAAGTATTAATTTAATGCCTCTATCCATTTTCAGGAAACTTGGCTTGGGGGAAGTGAAGCCAACGAATATGACTCTACAACTCGCCGATAGATCCATAACGTATCCGTATGGAGTGATAGAGGATGTTCTAATTAAAGTTGACAAGTTCTACTTTCCGGTACACTTCGTGGTGCTGGATATCGATGAAGATAAAGAGGTCCCATTGATATTGGGAAGACCTTTTCAGGCCACAAGCAAAGCGCTTATCGACATGGAAGAAGGCGAGATGACCTTGAGGGTTGGCAGCGAAAAGGTAATGTTCAAGATGTTCGAGAGTGTAAGAGGTAGAAGTGAAGAGGAGTCCGATAATCAAGGAAAACCAGCTGTGGAAGAAACTGCGGAAGACCGTAAGTGCGGGCAAGTCGATTCCGCAAATACCGATCCAAGTTGAGAGCCACATAGTCGTGCCACGACTTTAACTGAGGCGCTGGGTGGGAGGCAACCCACCGAGGTTTGTTTTCTTTATTATTCAAGTTATGTTTGGTGTGTTTGTTTTTATTTATTTACAATATATATATATATATATATATATATATATATATATATATATATATATATATATATATATATATATATATATATAATAAGGGATGAACAAAGACTTACGCGGGTTTGGGCGCGGTTTCAAGTCGCGGCCCAAACCGCGCAAGCCTCTGGAGGTTTTTGCGAGACAGGCAGTTACGCGGGATGCCACGTAGTTTCAGGCCGCAGCCCAAACCGCGCGGCTCCCCTGACACGTCTAGGGTGTTTCTCGTGCATCGTTTTTCCTTTTCTTACTTTGTGTCGTTTTGTTTCTCTGCTTTCCTTCTCCGTTTGCTTTTATTTCTTTTGTTTATGTGATCTCTCTCCATCTTCTCCGGTTACTCCCTGCGTTTCCCTCCAATTTTTCAAAAGACTCTCCTCCGTCCGGTCAGACAGGTATGTTCTAACTCTGTATGTTAACGAGTGGTGTATGATGCTTTGTTTCCTTATTAGTTAAACGAGATGCAACAAACCTAAGTTTCACTTAGGTTTGGCGTGCCTCACTTTTCAACATCTACACACTCATTTTTCAACATCTACACACTCACTTTTACTGCTGTGTAAACCTCGGTTTTACCGAGGTTTGGGGTTGGCTTTATTTGACAAACCTAGGCCACGGCCTAGGTTTGGGGTGGCCATTTTTGAAAAACTTTAGGCTAGCTCTTTGATGTTTCGTGTTAATACTTCGTCTTTCCTGTCTGATAACTGCAATAACTGCACAATGATACGTGTCACACCTATGTATCGCCTGAACTGACACTTACACATTGGGGACAATGTGTGGGTAAGGTTTGGAGTTGCCCAAGCGGGCCCACGTTTATGCACGTAGATTTTCTGCACTTCTGAATGTTTAGATCATAGTAGCTAAATTTTTGTTTTGGATGATTGAGACCGGCCATTGTGGGAAGAACCTCGTGATAGTAACGTGACCATTAGGGAAGGACCGGGAAAAGACATGACTAGGGACATTAGTGGAGACCACCCAATAGAGAGATTTGAGCCTAAAAGACGTACTTCATTTCGAGGGATTTAAACACGAAATTCATATACACTTTTTCGAATTCCTTGTCGTGATTATAGAGTGATCTCGCTATAATATTGCATTGAGTAGCAAAGACGACCATCGGGATATTGGGTAAGGGTGTAGTAGACCATATCGTGTGGACCTTAAGAGATGATTCCAGGCATTGTGTGCAATTTTAACCCAATTTTTATCTATCGTCCCTTGTGACCCCTTATGTGTGTATCCATAACCCAGTTTGCAGCCAGACACTCACCCTATTCATTTCAAACCCACCATTAAACCCGAACCAAAAGCCTTAGCCAACCCTTATCCGAAAGTGTGTCAATCAGAAGCGGTAATGATTAGCAGAAGATAGAGCGGAAAATAAAAAAGTACAGGCCAGTCATGAAAATAAATAATAGATAGAAAAGAGGGCCAATGCAGCCCCAATCAAATAAAGAGGGCCAATGATGCCCTACCAAAAAAAATGCAGTTAGTTAGATAGTATTTACAGCAGCTAAATTAGAGAGTCAAAGCGACTCCAGTGACAAAGAGGGCCAAGTGATAGAAAGTGAAGTCAAGAAGTTCAGAACTGCTAATGGGTAACACACCGAGGATTTTCGCTTACCCTTCGTTTCCTAGCCATAACCCTAGCCCCGTTACAACCCTTGTAAATACCTGGATGATCTTCTGGAAAATGTGATTAGGGTATACGACCACCTTTGCCAATATTCCCTGTCTTGCAACTTGATTCCTTTCTGAGATTGACTTTTTGGACATTTGTGCGTCTTTCATTAGAGTTGTCATGTTATTCTTGAGTATTCTTGTACATAACTTCCTTATACATGACAACATGTGCGACAGCCTAGGTTCGAGTGAAATGAGAGTATCCCGTGAGGTAGGGTCGAGGCAAAATGTTTTCCCTAGTATGTTTGGACCCAGTACGACCTTAATGTAATCAGAGCAGTCACGAGTTCAACTCACAATGGAAGGCCATAGATCAACCAGAATAAGAATGAGGCGAGGGTGAGATAAGCATTTACAGGCATGGGAAATCACCAGTGCATTACGTGGTACCAATTGGGAGTTGTGCAGTTATTACTTCACCGATATATGCTTTTATTCTATTTTATCGCTAATTTGCTTGAGGACAAGCAACGCTCGGTTTGGCGTTGTTGATAACGCCACTTTTTGGCGTTATTTTCGGTCCACAAACCAATGAGATTGGCTTGTGTTGGAGCAAAGAGGTGGAATTTTATGGTTTATCGAGTGAATTGTACAGGTAATTTAAAAGACAACATTCATCGAGAAAAGAAGCGGAAAAGAGTCCAAATTAGAGCCAAAACGAAGCCCAACGGAAGCCTAAGATCCAAGCCCGAGACCCGTGCCCAAACCATGACCCAGAACCTGAACCGGACACATCAGGAAAGCGCGCGGTTTGTTGCGCGGTTTGAAGCCACGGGACAAACCACGTAAGTCTCTGTTCCATTCCTATATTTCGCGTTTTCCGGATTTTAGGTTATCACTTCTCGACGGACGACGGCAGGCTGCTCAGGGGCGACTTTCAGAGGTTTTTCACAGACTTTTGAGCCACCATAGAGGATCGGTTGAGGAGAAGTTCACCACGCGAAGCGGATTAGAGCCGAGAGAAGGGAGTTCATCAGTACACTCTTCACGTTCACGATCATCATGTTTACACACACTATTCTTATTCCTTTTCTTGTGTTTTTGTCCACCACCAACATGAACTAATCTTTAGATGTTGGGGGTTAGAATGAATTTGGTTTAAGCTTATGAACATGTGATTTGAACTTTTTATCAGTTTTTCCTAATTTAATGAAGCATGTGATTTAGGTTTTAATGCTTTTGTGAGTCTGGCCAACTTTCAATTGTTGTGTTTGTTATCAGTTAAGTTCGAGAGAGTTAATTGTTAACTAGAACTAGAAATTGCATGCCTAAGGTGAGAAATTGGATAGAGATATACCAAGTAAGCCTTAGTCCTATTAAAATCTTGAATTTAATGTGTTTTGAATCCCATAGGTTAAGATCGAGAGATAAAACTTGTTCCTTCAAAATAAAATCCGTGGTTGCTTGAGAAAGAACCACGGTGATTTTAGAGATTGGGTATTCATTAAAGGGAATAACCGGTAATTGTTTTGAGTCAGATGTTTATATGTGAAAACCTTAGGATTTCCAACCCTCAACTGTTTTCTCTATCCAAAGTTTCCTCAAGTTGTCTACTGTCTCGTATTTGATTTATTTGCAATTGATTAGTTTAATACCAACAACTCAAGTTTGCGACCGTTCAATTAATAGATCTTATAGTCATTGTGATACTTAGTTCCTAGTTCCCTGTGTTCGATACTCGTACTTTCAGTACTATTACTTGATTTCGACACCGTACACTTGCGGTAAGATTTAGGGGGAGTAAACCCGTCTAGCAGCCCACGCGTGCTGGAGAGTTTAAAAACGGGTTTCCAGCCTCTTTTTCCATTTCACACTTCAACCAAACTTTTCCTTTTCTCTCTAAACCGAACCCTTTTGGTATTTTAGGGTTTTTACACCCTTGAAGACTCAATCCTTGGAAAACCCTTGAGATCTTTTGCACCTAGGAGAAGATGGAGGATCTATGAAGTGGAACTTTTCATCTCATCTCATCTAATCTTGAAGATTTCTTGATTTTAGGGTTTTATCCAACCCTCTTCAAAACCCTTTCATCTTTAGGAGTTCAAGACTCATTTTGGTAACCCTAGAAGTGTTTGGTTGGTGGATTCATATGGTCATTGAGGTAAATCTTTTCTTCCCTTCTTTATTGGAAAATTAGGGTTTGGGTGTAAGTTGAGATTATTTGATGAAAATATTTGGGGAACGATTTTGTATTATTGAATGTGGTTTTTGATGGTTGGAAACTTATGGATCTAGGTTTTGGAGGATTTGGCTTGAAGATTCAAGTTTCTTCAAAATAGCTCAAATTGGGGAAAATCTAGATTTAACCTAAATCTAGCAAGGTGAGTTCAAATTGATTTGTGAAAACGTTGTACATGCCAAAAATGTTATTTTTCCAAGTACATATGTGTTTTACTTGAAAATTATCGATTATTGAGTTATTTGGTGGGTTTTTGTTGATCCAAACCCTCAGTGATTTGATAATGACTCTATGAGAAACACTTAGTGAAAATTGTAAGTAGACAATATGTATTATAGTTTCACTATCACTGATAAGTACTATGTCTCTACAGTACCGCTGATAAGAAACTCATGTTCTTTAAATTACACATTCAGCGATACTGTTCATCAGCAAGCCCTGAGCCTGTTCAGTCTTACTGATGATCGCTGATAGTTTTAGTTGTTTACTTATGATCCCTGAAGACAAGTTTCATGTCAACTATGTTCTACGCTGAAGTTGAAGATCAAGCCAAAGAACCAGCGACAAGTCTACTAATGAACTGATGCGGATATCAGCGAAACCAAGACCTGTCCACTCAACGTGAAGTTTCAAGTAGAAGACTTCACGAACGCTGAACTTTATCACTCGCTGATAAGGAATCATTCAGCGAACGCTGATCATGAAGTCTTCCTCTACAAGTTACTTTTGTCTTATCCCCTTGCACGTCTCCGTACGATCTGTCAGAATGGACATCCCTTTTGTCCAGAATCGTACAACCAATTCTGATTCTACATTGTTCATCATGCGGCTACTAGGTTGTCTACTAAAGTCAAACCATGCAAGCAACCAGTTGCTGCCACGTGTAAAGTGATATTGTTGTGCATTAAATGCATGCAGTATATAAAGGAAACCCTACTTCAGAAATGAAGTGCTCGACCATTTCCTAATCTTCTCTATTCTGTGTGTTAGAATATTATCCTTAGTATTCTTATCTTCTCTCTATCTTAATTCTAGTGCAAGAAATCTTAGTGATTCTCTTAACTTGTTTAGATTAGGTTTATTCCTTAATCTTGTTCCGCAACAAGTTGTAAATTGTTTGATACATATCAATAAACAATTTAGAAAAGTAAAAATCGTGTGTTTGTATTCACCCCCCCTTCTACAAACTTGTATAACCCATACGGGACCAACAAGTGGTATCAGAGCAGATTGTTTAATCCTATAAACAAGATCTTGCTTATACTAATCTCTTTTCTCTTCCTTGCTATTTTCTAAAATGGCTAACACCACAAACACAAACTATATCGACAATGGTTCTCTTGCCAAACCCCCTAGATTTTCCAGAGATAACTTTAATCTGTGGAAAAATAGGATGATGCTCTTCTTGGAAGGTGTAGACCCTACTATGCCTTATAACATCGAGAATGGTCCATATATCCCTGTTAGGATTGATCCCGAAATTCCAGGCACTGCCACTAGAGCTGCCATTCCTGAAAGAATCATTCTCAAGGAAGTTCACACTTGGACTGATGAAGACAAGAAGAAGGTGGCTATCGACACTAAATCCAGATCTGTCATCTCTATGGCTCTTCCTAACAAAGTCTACCATTCTGTCATGAACCTGAAAACCTCCAAATCCATGTGGGACACAATCTGTGTTCAATATGAAGGTACATCTGAAGTCCAGAACTCAAGAAAGATCAACCTGGTAAGACAGTACGAAAGCTTCATTTGTGGTAAGAATGAAACTCTCTCTGAAGTACATCAGCGGTTTAACTGTTTAAGTATTGATCTAAAAACCGTTGGTAAGGAACATTCTAACTTTGAGATCCTGATAAAGTTTCTAGAATGTCTACCTGAAAGCTGGGACAGTTATTCAATGTGTCTCAAGCTATCAAGGGATCTAAAATCAATGACCCTCTCTACCTTATTTGGCACTATGCTCAATCATGAGCAGTCGTGTCATCTTAAGAAGAATCTTGTAAAAGATTCCAAAAGCACACCTGTTGCTTTACTCTCAGAGTCACCTTCCACTCAACGATCAACTATCACTATCACTGAGTTGGAAACTAACTCTGAATGCTCATCAGATGCTGATCCTTCAGATCTTGATGAATCTCTGGCACTCCTGACTAATACATTTAGGAGATTCGCCATAAAGTGTAACTTTAGAAGAAATAAACCTCTTGCACTCACTGACAAGCCAAAATCATCAACTCCTGTTGATAAGACAACTGCTACCTGCTTTAACTTTGAAAAAGTAGGACACTTCGCTAGTGAATGCAGGTCTAAGAAAGTCTTCAAACCCTCATCTTCTTCCTACAAGAAATACTCTAACCCCAGGGCTAGAGATGACAAATACAAGAAGCTGAAAGAAAAATATTCAAAGCTGACTTCGACTGGGCTGCCTCTGACACTGAAGAATCATCTGACTCTGAAGATGATGATGAGGCCAATCTCTGCCTCATGGCAAAAATAGAAGACGAGGAAGAAAATTTTGAAATTCCCTCTATTTCAACTTCTACCTCTAAGGTATCAACTTCTTTCTTTACTAATATTTCAGATATTAATGAAGCTGATAGTCTTCGGAAAATTGATCTTCTGACTGTAAATTTATATGATGCCACGAATGGCAAGACCATAGTTGAAAATCAAAACATTGATCTAGTTGAACAACTTTGAAACTGTCACCTTCAAATAGAAAAGATTTCTAAAATTGAAGAAGATTTAAAAGATCAGGTCCATATAAATCAGATAGTCAAAATCGAACGTGAAGAAGCTATCGCTGCATTAAAAGCTGAAAAGGCTATTGTTGAAGGATGGTGTAAATCCTCAACAACGATCACTGAGATTATAAGGTCTCAGATTCCCATGAGTGATAAAAGTGGACTTGGTTATAAAGCTGATACTCTAGAACCAACCACTGATCGTTCCATGCTCAAATTTGGAACGTTCGTATCCTCAGTCCCTGAAACCTCCTCATCTCAGTGTTCCTCTTCTAAAAACCCCATCCCTGAGGAAAAACCTACCTTAATCTCTAAAGGTAAAGGAAAAGAAAAAGTTTTCAACCAAAAACCTCAGAAGGGTACCTTTGTACCTAAGCTGAATGCTTCTAAAGCTTCAGTGACTTATCCCTCCACTTCTAAGAATAAGATCCCAGGATTCGTTCAGCGATCTACTCCTAGAATCAGAGTGGATATAATTGGTAAGAAATCTGAAGAACTGATTGTTCCTCCAATTTCCAATCCCAAAGGTATACTTGGTGCTGGCCCTGCTCATTTAAAAATCTCGGCTAAGCATGCAAATGGTCCTAAAGCTACTTTTAGCTATAGGAAATGTTATCACTGTGGACTTACCGATCATGTTGATCCAAACCCTCAGTGATTTGATAATGACCCTCTCCTTTATACTTAGTGAAAATTGTAAGTAAACAATATGTATCAGAGTTTACTATCGCTGATAAGTACTAAGACATTACAGTACCGCTGATAGGAACTCTCGCTCTTTAGATTAAACATTCAGCGAACACTGTTCACCATAATGCTCTGAGCCTGTTCAGTCCTTATGGTGATCGCTGATAAGTTAGTTGTTTACTTATGATCCCTGAAGACAAGTTTCACGTCAACATAGGTTCTACGCTGAAGTCGAAGATCAAGCTCAAGAACCAGCGACAAGTCTCCTAATGAACTGATGCGGATCAACGAAGAATCAGATTTGTCCACTCAATGTGAAGTATCAAATACAAGACTTCAGCTATCGCTGAACTTTATCATTCGCTGATAAATAATGTTAAAGTGCTGAATCAACGAAAGCTGATCATGAAGTCCTCCGTACAAAGTACTTTTGTCTTAACCACCCTTGCACGACTCCGTACGATATGTCAGAAAAGAACCTCCTTATTGTCTGAAATCGTACAACCACTCTGATACTACACTGTTCAAACATGCGGCTACTAAGGTTGTCAACAAAGGTCAATGACATACAACCAATGAGCTGCTGCCACGTGTAAAGTATAAACTGCCATGCATTAAATGCATGCAGTATATAAGAAGGACTCCAGCTTCATTTTTGAATCACTCAAAAACTCTGGACGAGTCACTTGCTAACTCTGGTCAAGTAATCTTTCTTATCTTGAGATAGGTTATTATTAGTAATTTCCTTCTTTTTCTTAGTGCAAGAAACTTAGTGTTCCAACTTGTGTAGATTTAGGTTTATCCTTAATCTTGTTCCGCAACAAGCTGTAAGTTGTTAATGATTTATCAATAAACAATTTAGAAATGTAAAATCTGTGTGTTTGTATTCAACCCCCCCCCCCCCTTCTACAAACTTGTATAGCCCTTCGGGACCAACAAGTGGTATCAGAGCATATTTGTTTAATCTCATAAACAAGATCTGATCTATACTAAGATTTCTCTTCCTTGCTATTTCTTAAAATGGCTACCAACACAAACACAAACTATATTGACAACGGTTCTATTGCAAAACCCCCTAGATTCTCCAGAGATAATTTTAATCTATGGAAAAATAGGATGATTCTCTTCTTAGAAGGTGTAGACCCTACTATGCCTTATTATCTTGAAAACGGCCCATATATTCCTGTAAGAATTGATGTTGCAGTTCCAGCCGCTGAGAATAGACCTGCTATTCTAGAAAGGCTGATTCCTAAAGAAATTCATATGTGGACTGATGAAGATAAGAAGAAAGTGGCTATCGACACCAAAGCCAGATCCATACTCTCCATGGTTCTTCCTGACGAAGTCTACCATTCCGTCATGAACCTGAAAACCTCGAAAGCTATGTGGGACACAATCTGTGTTCAGTATGAAGGTACTTCTGAAGTCCAGGACTCTCGAAAGATCAACCTGGTAAGACAGTATGAAAGTTTCATTTGTGGTAAGAATGAAACTCTCTCTGAAGTAAACCAACGTTTTAACTGTTTAATAATAGATCTAAAAACTGTTGGTAAGAATATTCTAACTTTGAAGTGCTGACAAAGTTCTTAGAATGTTTACCTAAAAGCTAGGACAGTTATTCTGTGTGTCTCAAGCTGTCAAAGGATCTAAAATCAATGACCCTTTCTACCTTATATGGCACGATGCTGAATTATGAGCAATCGAGTCATCTTAAGAAGAATCTTGTAAAAGATTCCAAAAGCACCCCTGTTGCTTTAATCTCAGAGGAACCTTCCACTCAGTGACCCTCGGTCACTGTCACTGAGTTGGAGAGTAACTCTGAAAGATCATCAGATTCTGACTCTTCAGATGATGATGAATCTTTGGCTCTCCTCACTAAAAAGTTCAGGAGATTCGCCAAAAAGAAAATGTTCAGAAAGAATAAACCTCTTTCCATTACTGACAAGCCAAGATCATCAGCTCATGTTGATAAGGCTACTGCTACTTGTTTTAACTGTGAAAAGATAGGACATTTCGCTAACGAGTGCAGGTCAAAGAAAGTTTCGAGAAACTCAGTGTTTCCCAAGAAATCCTTTATTCCCAGGAATAGAGATGACAAATACGCCAAGCTGAAAGAAAAGTATGCGAAGCTGAAAAGCTTTAAGAAGAAAGGCAAAGGCTTGATGGCTGACTATGATTGGGCTGCCTCTGATGAAGAAAAATCATCTGAATCTGAAGATGATGAAGCCAATCTCTGTCTTATGGCCAAACTTGAAGATGAGGAAGACAATTCTGACATTCCCTCTACTTCAACCTCTGCTACTCAGGTATCACCTTCCTTCTTTACCAATATTGCAAATATTGATGAAGCTGATAGTCTTCGTAAAATCGATCTCTTGACTAGAAGTTTATATGAAGCCATGAATGGCAAAACTGAAGTTGAAAATCAAAACCTTGATCTCGCTGAACAACTCAAAAACTGTCACCTTCAAATAGAAAATCTTTCTAAAATTGAAGAAGATTTTAAAGATCAAGTTCACCTAAATCAGCCAGTCAAAATCGAACGCGAAGAAGCTATCGCTACATTAAGAGCTGAAAAAGCTACTGTTGATGGATGGTATAATTCCTCAACAAAGATCACTGAGATAATTAAGTCTCCGATTCCCCTGAGTGATAAACGTGGTCTTGGTTACAAAGCTGATATTCTAGAACCAACCACTGATCGTTCCATGCTCTTATTTTGAACTTTCGTATCCTCAGTCGCTGATACTTTATCCTCTCAGTGTTCCTCTTCTCATCCGCCTAACCCTGAGGAAGTCTCTACCTCTTCGAAAGGTAAAGAGAAAATGGTTTATCCAAAACCTACCTCTGTCTCTAAGGATAAAGGTAAAGGAATTGCTTTTAACCAAAATCCTCAGAAGGGTATCTGTATACCTAAGCTGAATGCTTCTAAAGCTTCAGTGACCTATCCCTCTGGATCAAGGAATCAGATCTCTAGATCTACTCAGCGTGGATCTATTCAGCGATCTACTCCTAGACTCAGAATGGAGGTCTTTGGTAAGAAATCCGAAGAACTAAATGTTCCTCCCATTTCAAAAACCAATAGCTTATTTGGTGCTGGTCCTTCTAATTCAAAATCAAAAGCTCAGCATTCAAATGGTCCTAGAACTATTTTTAGTTATAGGAAATGTTATCACTGTGGACTTACTGATCATATTTCTAGTAAGTGCCCCACAGCCACCAAAGCTGAAAAGATAGCTAAGGTGAAGATCATTGCCCCCAAGGCAAAGAAGACCACTGAGGTTAAGAAATTAACCAAAGTGAAGACTGACAAAGCAGAATCTACAAATGCTGCGAAGACTGCTGAACCTTCCATTCCAACTACTTCCACTGACAAGTGTGTACACATGGTTATGTGGGTACCCAAGAAAAACTAATCTTCCTTTGTAATGCAGGTTAAGAAGGGTATCTGGTATCTCGATAGCGGATGCTCTAGACACATGACTGGAACGAAAAGCATGCTCGCTGAATACAAGGAAGAGAAGGGTCCCTCTGTGACTTTCGGTGGAAATGGAAAAGGACATACCCGAGGGTTTGGTGTACTCTCAAATAGTACAACAACCTTCAGAAGAGTCTCATATGTTGAAGGGCTGAAGCATAATCTTTTAAGCATCAGTCAGCTTTGCGACATGGATAACAAGGTAATCTTTACCAAGGAATCCTGCTTTGTCGCTGACAAAAAGGAGAAGATATCTCTCAGCGGTTATCGTTTGGAAAATGTTTATGTAATAAACATGGACTCAACAACCACTGAGAACTCCTGTTTCTTCTCAAAAGCCTCATCTGATGTCAACTGGCTATGGCATAAGAGGCTCTCTCATCTAAACTTCAAGACATTGAATACTCTTTCTTCAAAAGAGTTAGTCACTGGTCTACCTCAGCACTCATACGCCAAAGAGTCTTTATGTTCAGCGTGTGAGAAAGGGAATCAGACCAAAGCAAGCTTTAAATCAAAGCAAGTCTCCTCAGTGTCATCTCCTCTACAACTTATCCATATGGATTTGTTTGGCCCTGTTGACAAACAATCCATCGCTGGAAAGAAATATACGCTGGTCATAGTTGATGAATTCTCTCGCTATACATGGGTTATGTTTCTCCGTTCTAAGAGTGACACCCCTAAAGAACTCATCACCTTTGTTCGGAAGATGGAAACCCTGAACAACTTGACCGTTCGCTCAATAAGGAGTGATCATGGGACTGAATTCAAAAACAGTTCTTTTGATTCCTTCTTTGAGAGTAAGGGTATTTCTCACAACTTTTCATCAGTGAGAACACCGCAACAAATTGGAGTCGCTGAAAGAAGAAATAGAACAATTATTGAAGCTGCACGTTCAATGCTCAACGATTCTCACCTGCCTACTCAGTTTTGGGCAGAAGCTGTCAACACTGCTTGTTTTACGCAAAACTGGTCGTTGATAGTCAAAAGATTCAATAAGACAGCCTATGAACGTTTTCATGGGAGAAAGCCTTTAATTAGCTTTCTTCACATCTTTGGATGTCAGTGTTTCATACTGAACAACAGAGATGCCCTTGGAAAGTTTGATCCTAAGGCTGATGATGGAATCTTTCTTGGATATTCTTCAATCTCCAAAGCCTTCAGAGTCTTCAATCGAAGAAGACAAACTGTAGAAGAAACTATTCACGTCACGTTTGACGAATCCCGTTCAGCGAACTCTAAACCGTCCGCTGATACTGAAGAACTGAATCAATGGATGTTTTCTCATCTTGGTGATTCAGAAGATATTCCCACTCCTCATAATCATACAGTTGAAGATGATAGTCCTACTATCATCCCAAATATGCAGAATAGTGAAGCTGAAACATCATGGGTCTCAGCTGTTCCTTTAAACACTATACCTGCTTCTGAACCAAATGTCTCAGACATTCCATCTACTTCTCAGCAATCAGTGAATGAAATGACATCTGCACCTACTCCTCTCTATGCTGATATACCAGAAGCTGCTGAAGCCTCATCTTCAGCTCCTCCAGTTCAGGTTGAGTCAACGTCTTATGCTCCTGCTCAGCGATGGACTGTAAATCACCCAATTGATCAAATTCATGGTGATCCAAACGCTGGTGTTCAGACTCTCCGAAGTGCAGGTAATATTTGTTTATTTGTTAACTTTATTTCTCTGATTGAACCAAAGAAAATAGATGATGCCCTCAAAGATCCAAACTGGGTCAGCGCCATGCAAGAAGAGCTGACTGAATTCGAAAGAAACAAAGTTTGGAAACTTGTTCGAAGACCAACTGACAAAACAGTGATAGGCACTAAATGGGTCCATCGAAACAAGTTGGACGAACATGGAACTATAACCCGCAACAAGGCTCGACTTCTTGTTCAGGGATACAGACAAGAGGAAGGCATAGATTACGACGAAATATTTGCTCCAGTAGCAAGACTAGAATATATTCGTCTATTCTTAGCATACGCTGTACACAAAGACTTCAAAGTATATCAGATGGATGTTAAGTCAGTGTTTCTAAATGGAAAGCTGAATGAAGAAGTCTATGTGGAACAACCTCCAGGATTCTCAGATCCTAAGCGTCCAAGTTATGTTTATAAACTGGATAAGGCACTTTATGGCTTAAAGCAAGCTCCTCGTGCATGGTATGACACTCTTTCTACTTATCTCCATATTGAAAAATTTGAGAGAGGAAAAATCGACAAAACTCTATTTTTCAGAATAGTGAAAGGTCATATCATTCTTGTTCAGATATATGTTGATGACATTATATTTGGTTCTACTAACCCTGATCTTTGTACTCGTTTCGCTGATAGAATGAAAGATGAGTATAAAATGAGCATGATGGGTGAGCTAACATATTTCCTTGGTCTTCAGATAAAGCAAAATGAAAAAGGAACTTTCATTAATCAGGGAAAGTATGTTAAAGATATGCTGAAGAAATTCGATTTAACTCAGAGTTCAGCTATGAAAACCCCTATGGCACCACCGCTGACACTAAACAAGGATACTAATGGTATTCCTGTTAACGTCACGCTGTACCGTGGGATGATCAGCTCTCTCTTGTATCTTACAGCTAGCCGACCCGATATTATGTACGCAACCTGTTTGTGTGCACGATATCATGCTGAACCTAAGGAATCTCATATGATTGCTGTAAAGCGAATTTTTCGATACCTTAAGGGTACTGCGAATCTAGGTCTTTGGTATCCCAAAGACTCAGGGTTCGATCTAATCGCCTATTCAGATAGTGATTTTGCAGGTTGCAAATTGGATAGGAAAAGCACCACAGGAGGCTGTCAGCTCCTGGGTGGAAAGCTGGTGAGTTGGACAAGTAAAAAGCAAAACTCAGTGTCCACCTCCACAGCTGAAGATGAATATGTAGCCACTGGAAGCTGTTGTTCTCAGGTCTTGTGGATGAGAAATCAACTACTGGACTATGACCTTCAGCTCTCGAAAATTCCAATCTATTGCGACAGCACAAGTGCCATCGCTATAGCCAACAATCCAGTGCTACACTCAAAGACAAAACACATCGAAATCAGGTATCATTTTATCAGAGATCATGTGATGAATGGTGATATAGAACTTCACTTTATCCCAACTGATTATTAGTTAGCTGATCTGTTTACCAAACCTCTTGATGAGACAAGATTCAACTTTCTCATCAGCGAGCTTGGAATGCTGAACTTTGAAGAGTAAAATCTTCAGCGGTTCACATTTGATCAGCGATAGGATAAAATCAACTTGTATAACCCATTCTATCATTTTCTCTCTGAATAAACTTGATTCACTGATATCAAGGTATGTTTTCTCTCGCTGACAATCGCATGTAAATGCAAGATTTCAAGACTAATTGCATCGCTGAATATCTCTTCCTTAATCAGCGATACTTTGAAATTTCTAAAACCAACACTGATATTTCTATTCAGTGCTTCATGTTTTCAAAAGTGTCCCTGAGCTTTCAAAACCTCAGAGACATCCTAAAATATGAAAGGACATCCGTGACGTCATTGCAACGGATAAGCCCTGTCACGTTCTTTTTTCTGACACACGTTTGCACGTTTCATTTACCTTCCAATCAAATGCAAACACGTGTCCGCGTCATGATGAAAATCTTTTCCCGCTCAAGATTTTCTCTCTCTAATCTCACTATATAAACACATTTTGGGTTTATATTTTTCCTTTACGCGAACAACTTCTTCCTCAAGAAAACTACTGTTGCATTTGTGCTCTCAAGTTTTTCAAGAACTGTTCATCTTCTTCTTCAACGAACCAGGTTAATATTTCTTTTATTTACCTGTTTCTTAAACTTGTTAATGATCTTCTCATTGTTTTTACAAGATCAAACAAAAGAACTTTTTCAAAAATGAAATCATTTCTTTCATGGTTGTTCTTCAAGTTTAATCGCAATAATCTTAAACTTGTTCTTCATACGTTTTTCCAGAATCCTAATCCTCAAAGGAAACTGGAAAACAAGATTTTTTTTGGGTTTGCATTTCTTTTTTCAAAAACAAGAAACCCCTAATCTTCATTAAGACATTTTTGTCTGAATGAAATGGACAAAATTCGAACCATCTTATTGGAAAATCTTTCCACATTAAGATTATATCTTTGGTTGAACTGATAATACAACAATGGCATCTACTGATATTCCTACTGCTGAGAACACTGCTGCTGCTGAGGAACTGGAAATCACCAAGGCTCCTCAGGTCAAGTTCACGCTTGAGGAACTGGATTGGACATAAACAAACAACCTCTATGCTCTTTTCGATTTTACTCCTCGAAAGCAAGTCACACATATGAATGATGCTGTGAAATTCCTCAAAACCTGTTGCCTCTCTACAGCGCTGACCATAACACCTCCTGCACATCAGCTACTACTATCTCAGTTCTGGTATTCTGCCAGACACTCTCAGCAACCATCGACCAAAGATTCCTCAAAGAAAATAGATTGCATCCTCTGTGATACTGATTTTGGCACCATAAAAATCACCCCTGCCATTATCTGAAAAGCACTGAGCTTTCCCATCGCCACAAAAGAAAAACCCTTTGTTCCTCTCCCTGACCACAAAAAATACGCTGATAGGGAAGCCATCACTGCATTCTTTGATGCAATGGGTTATGTATGGGAAACTGGGAGGGATAAGAAGCCTGAAAAGAAGCCGACCCTCATCAAGAAGTCAAAAATGCCCAGCGAGATGAACTCCATCTTCGCACACTTGATAAGCTGCATGACTGCAAAGACCGGCTCCTCTGATCAAGCCGCTCAACCTCAGCAAGCAATGGGATATGCATTGCAGAAAGGACTTCATGTTGACTGGGCTTCGATAATCTACGATGATCTTATACTCAAAGTAGACTCTGCCGCTGACCGACCACCATGGGTTCCATATCCAAGATTCCTCAGCGCCATTTTCCAAACCGGCCTGAAAGATAACTACCCAAAAGTAGGAGACTTGAAACTCTCTCAGGTTGGTCCTAAGGTACTTGACTTCAAGCCAGTGGAAAACGAGGTACGTCTCTCTACTCTTTTAACTATTCTCAATCCTCCTTCTTCTACTTCTGCAGTTCATTTAGTGGACAAATCCACCGCTGATACCCAAGCTGCAACCTCCACTCCTTCTAGAAAAAGGAAACACTCTACTACCCAACTTGGTTCCAAAAGAACTAAGAAAACCAAGGAGCAACCCCAGCAATCTCATGCTGAAGACTCCTCAGCTCATCTTGAAGAGCTGAAGGAAAGTTCAGTGGTACGCTCTGCCATAGCTGAACAAGCCACCCATTCCATCCCAGCTTCAGTGTCTCTAAACGCTGAAGTTATAAACTTGGAAACTACCCAACCTCCTCCAGTCTCTCTACAGACTGAAGAAGTGATTCTCAGTGGATCCAACACTGAATCAGCTCCACAACCAACTTTCTCAACCTTCGCTTCTCTCTCTACTCTATTGGACTCTAATCCAGTTTTCACCACGATCACTAGAGCACCCGTCATTTTTCCAGAAGCTAAAGCTGATACTTTTCAAGGAATGATGGATGCAGGACCTGCAGGAATGTCTATGCGTACACGCACTCTAGCTGACGACATGGAACTTTTCTCAGGACACAGAGGTTTTGACGAATTCACCAACCCTCCTGCAGGTATACACCAACCCATATACACTGTAACTAAACCCGAAACTTCTGAGCTTTCCTTTGTTCACAAGTACTTATCTGTTACAGGTCCTAATTTGGGAGACATCAACGCCTCTCTGAAGAACCTAGATACAAAGCTGACAGGTTACACCACTACTCTCTCAGACAACTCTTCAGCTGTAACAAACGCTGGAGAGAATCTCAACAAGCTGACAAAAGTGGTGGAACAGAAAGCCTCCAAAGATGATTTGGAGAAGGTTGATGGTACTCTTGGTGACTTTGCCAAAGTTCTTGCTGACATCGACACAGGCTACACCTCTCTCAAAACAACAGTTCAAACCATGTCCAGCGAGTTCACAACGCTGAAGACATCAGTTGGAAATCTTCAGGGAGAGATGACTGCTGTAAAGACTGACGTGAGTTCAGTAAACACTGACGTGAGTTCTATAAAGACTGACGTGAGTTCTGTAAAGACTGACGTAAGTTCAGTGAAGACGATGGTAAAGCAGATCCTCGAACGCATGAACGCCCCTGCCCCTGCACATTCGCATTTTACTCCGGCGGATCATGCTGAACTTTTCAAGATCACTCCTGCTATTACTGGCCTAGAAGACAGAGTAGCAGCGATTGGAAATTATATCGTGTCCCTGGCCAAGAAGACAGGGAACCAACACCATCTGCCGAGTCATCGCATTCCTCCCCCACTCATCATGAGGAAGGGGGGAGAAGAACTCTGAAGACCTTCCCCATGATGAATCTATCGAGGGGGAGAGGACTGAAAACCTTACCCTTAGTGAAGAGGGTGAGAAGACAACTGAAGAAACAACTGCTGGACCTCAGGGAGATGAAAACCCTGAGGGAACCGAGAAGCTTACCTCTGTATCTGAGGGGGAGCAACTCGAAGAGGCTGCTGAAGAATCTGAATCTGAAGCTGAAGATGAAGAAGCCGTCGACCTCTCTGACGATGAACCATCATCCAGTGATAAGGGTGATGATGACGATGATAATGATGATGAGGACTCCTTTATCGTCAAGCATGTTCAGAAGAGTACATCTCTTAAAGGGATCTTGATAAACGAACCTTCAGGGGAGTGGACCAAGACAAAGCCTGCAGCGTCTGAAGCTGACAAGGGCAAAGGAAAAAGTGTCGCTGAAGACGATGAAAATCTGACGATCTTGCTTCCAAAGCCAGTTTGTCAGGTACACTAAATCTTACTTCTTTACACTGCATCCCTCCTTTATCTATACACATTATCAGCTCTACTCTCCACAAAAAGCCTATACACTTAAACCCATTTCTTTTCTCTGTTCTACCCAAGTTCTTATTCGTACGATATCAAAAGGCCTACTTTAATCTGGTGCAAAGAAAAGGTACACTTCAGATATCGACCTGCCAGAATCAACAAGGTACATATCACTGGAAAATCAACCCTCAAAGTTTCAATCGCTGAAATCGAGATATTCAGAGAAAACGGACAGTACGAAAAATTCTATGCTGAAGCCATCACGAAGTACGGTCTCTCTGAATGGTTGGAGATCAGATTAGCCATCCAGAAGTCTCAATCTAAGTACAAGGATCATTTCGAAAAGATGATAAATCAACAGATCGACTTAGTATCTTCTTGTGTGGATATTCCTCCTCCCCCTCCTCTCGAAAATCAGAAAAGAAGGGCCTCTGCAAAGAAAAGGTCTAAACCTTCAGACTCAGGTCCTCTTATACGGAACGAAACAGGTATTGGTTTTTCTCGTGCTGAAGTTCTTGGTCCAGAACCTGACCTTTTCGCACTTGACACATCTCTTCCTCCTGGTGAGACTTTCATCCCTGGGAAAGTCATCAGCAAACCCTATGGGATATTCTTTATTGACTATGGTGGACGAAAACGTTTTCAACGTATCTCTGAACTTCCATCACTCCCATCGAACAGCTGAAAGATCTCATCTACTGGTGTGAATTCAAACGCGACATTCAGGCACGGCATCTTAAACCCTTGATTTTTGAAGAAGCTCTGAACAAAATGAATCAAGGAGTAAATGTCCCTGACTGGATGATTCCCACATCAAAGACCCTGGATGAACTTCTCATTAAGGAAGAACCTTTATAAACTGATAATATCGCCTTATTCTTCTATTTTATCAGTTATTCTTTTGTACTTGTAATTTATTTCGCTTGTACTTATAATCTTTCCACTTCCCTTTGTAATCTTATATGAAGTTTAAAGAAAGATTTCAGCGAAAGTACTTTACTCCATCAGTACAGAAAAGATCCCAGAAAACAGTAAAAGGGACAAATATTTTATGAGTTCTTTTTATCCTTATGTTTTCATTTAATACCAATTTTCTCTGTTGCTATGTCATAATCAAATAGGGGGAGATTGTTGATCCAAACCCTCAGTGATTTGATAATGACCCTCTTCTTTATACTTAGTGAAAATTGTAAGTAAACAATATGTATCAGAGTTTCACTATCGCTGATAAGTACTAAGACCTTACAGTACCGCTGATAGGAACTCTCGCTCTTTATATTAAACATTCAGCGAACACTGTTCACCATAATGCTCTGAGCCTGTTCAGTCCTTATGGTGATCGCTGATAAGTTAGTTGTTTACTTATGATCCATGAAGACAAGTTTCACGTCAACATAGGTTCTACGCTGAAGTCGAAGATCAAGCTTAAGAACCAGCGACAAGTCTCTTAATGAACTGATGCAGATCAGCAAAGACTCAGATTTGTCCACTCAACGTGAAGTATCAAGTACAAGACTTCAGCTATCGCTGAACTTTATCATTCGCTGATAAACAATGTTAAAGCCCTGAATCAACGAAAGCTGATCATGAAGTCCTCCGTACAAAGTACTTTTGTCTTAACCACCCTTGCACGACTCCGTACGATATGTCAGAAAAGAACCTCCTTATTGTCTGAAATCGTACAACCACTCTGATACTACACTGTTCAAACATGCGGCTACTAAGGTTGTCAACAAAGGTCAATGACATACAACCAATGAGCTGCTGCCACGTGTAAAGTATAAACTGCCATGCATTAAATGCATGCAGTATATAAGAAGGACTCCAGCTTCATTTTTGAAGCACTCGAAAACTCTGGACGAGTCACTTGCTAACTCTGGTCAAGTAATCTTTCTTATCTTGAGATAGGTTATTATTAGTAATTTCCTTCTCTTTCTTAGTGCAAGAGACTTAGTGTTCCAACTTGTTTAGATTTAGGTTTATCCTTAATCTTGTTCCGCAACAAGCTGTAAGTTGTTAATGATTTATCAATAAACAATTTAGAAAAGTAAAATCTGTGTGTTTGTATTCAACCCCCCCTTCTACAAACTTGTATAGCCCTTCGGGACCAACATATCATATTACTAGTAAGTGCCCCACAGCCACCAAAGCTAAAAAGTTATCTAAGGTGAAGATCAATGCCCCAAGGCAAAGAACACCAATCCTGGTGCAAATCAGGTTAAGGTGAAACCAACCACTAAGGTTAAGAAATTAACCAAAGTGAAGACTAGTTCTGAAGCTGAATCTTCAAATGTTGCGAAGATTGTTGAACCTTCCACTTCCTCTACCACCACTGACAAGTGTGGGCCCATGGTTAAATGGGTGCCCAAGTCTAAATAATCTTCCTTTGTTTGCATGTTCAGAAGGGTATCTGGTATCTTGATAGCGGATGCTCTAGACATATGACTGGCAAGAAAAACCTACTCACTGAAAACAAGGAAGAGAAAGGTCCCTCAGTGACCTTCGGTGGAAACGGAAAAGGCTATACCAGAGGATTTGGTGTACTCTCAAATGGTACAACAGCCTTCAGAAGAGTCGCATATGTTGAAGATAATCTTCTAAGAATTAGTCAGCTGTGTGACAAGGATAACAAAGTGATTTTCACTAAGGAATCCTGCTTTGTCACTGACAAAAAGGAGAATATAGCTCTCAGCGGATACCATATGGAAAATGTTTATGTTATAAACATGGACTCTACAACCACTAAGAACTCCTGTTTCTTCTCAAAAGCCTCATCTGATGTCAACTGGCTATGGCATAAGAGGCTTTCCCATCTAAACTTCAAGACACTGGATACTCTTTCTTCAAAAGAGTTGGTCACCGGTCTACCTCAACACTCATACGCTAAGGAATCTCTATGTTCAGCGTGTGAGAAAGGTTAACAAACCAAGGCAAGTTTCAAGTCTAAGCAAGTTTCCTCAGTGTCATATCCTCTACAACTTCCCCATATGGATCTGTTTGGCCCTGTTAACAAACAATCCCTCACTGGAAAGAAATATACATTGGTCATAGTTGATGAGTCCTCTCGCTATACCTGGGTAATGTTTCTCCGTTCCAAGAGTGACACCCCTAAAGAACTAATCACTTTTGTCAGGAAAATGGAAGTCCTGAACAACATGACTGTTCGCTCTATAAGGAGTGATCATGGGACTGAATTCAAAAACAGTTCTCCTGATTCCTTCTTTGAAAGCAAGGGTATTTCTCACAACTTTTCCTCAGTGAGAACACCGCAACAAAATGGAGTCGCTGAAAGAAGAAATCGAACTATCATCGAAGCTGCACGTTTAATGCTCAGCGATTCTCATCTACCTACTCAGTTTTGGGCATAAGCTGTCAACACTGCTTGTTTTACTCAAAACACGTCGCTGATTGTCAAAAGATTCAAGAAGACAGCCTATGAACTTTTCCATGGGAGAAAGCCTTCAATTAGCTTTCTTCACATCTTTGGATGTCAGTGTTTCATACTGAACAACAGAGATGCCCTTGGAAAGTTTGATCCTAAGGCTGATGATGGAATCTTTCTTGGATATTCTTTAGTCTCCAAAGCCTTCAGAGTTTTCAATCGAAGAAGACAAACTATAGAAGAAACAATCCACGTCACTTTTGACAAATCTCGTTCAGCGAACTCTAGACCTTCTGCTGATACTGAAGAACTGAATCAATGGATGTTTTCTCATCTTGGTGATTCAGAAGATGCTCCTATCCCTCCAACTCATACTCATACCGCTGAAGATGATGATCCTATAATCATCCCAAGCATGCAGACAAGTAAAGCTGAATCCTCATGGGTCTCAGTTGTTCCTCTTAACACTATGCCTGCTTCTGAACCTTCTATCTCAGATATACCATCTACTTCTCAGCAATCAGTGAATAAAATGACATCTGAACCTCTTCCTCTCTTGCTGAAGCCTCATCTTCAGCTCCTCCAGAAGTTCAGATTGAGTCAGCGACTTATGCTCCGGCTCAGCGATGGACTATAAGTCACCCTATTTATCAGATTCTTGGTGATCCAAACGTTGGTGTTCAGACTCGACGAAGTTCAGGTAACATTTGTTTATTTGTTAACTTTATTTCTCTGATTGAACCAAAGAAAACAGATGATGGCCTCAGAGATCCAAACTGGGTCAGCGCTATGCAAGAAGAGCTGACAGAATTCGAAAGAAACAAAGTTTGGAAGCTCGTTCCGCGACCATATGACAAGTCAGTGATAGGCACTAAATGGGTCTATCGAAACAAGTTGGATGAACATGGAACTGTAACCCGCAACAAGGCTCGTCTTATTGCTCAGGGGTACAGACAAGAGGAAGGTATAGATTACGACGAAACATTCACCCCAGTGGTAAGACTAGAAGCCATTCGTCTATTCTTAGCTTACGTTGTACACAAAGACTTCAAGGTTTATCAGATGGATGTTAAATCAGCGTTCCTCAATGGAAGGCTGAATGAAGAAGTCTACGTGGAACAACCTCCAGGATTCTCAGATTCTAAGCATCCAGGTTATGTTTATAAATTGGATAAGGCACTTTATGGCTTAAAGGAAGCTCCTCGTGTATGGTATGACACGCTCTCTACTTATCTCCATATTGAAAAATTTGAGCGAGGTAAAATCGATAAAACTCTATTTTTCAGGAAAGTAAAAGGTCATATTATTCTTGTTCAAATATATGTCGATGATATTTTATTTGGTTCCACTAACCCTGACCTATATACTCGTTTTGCTGAAAGAATGAAAGCTGAATACAAAATGAGTATGATGGGTGAGCTAACCTATTTCCTTGGTCTTCAAATCAAGCAGTGTGAAAAAGGAACTTTCAATCACCAAGGAAAATATGTTAAAGATATGCTGAAAAAATTTGATTTAACTCAGAGCTCAGCTATGAAAACCCCTATGGCACCGCCACTGACACTAAACAAGGATCCTTCAGGAAAACCTGTTAATGTCACAGCGTACCGTGGGATGATCGTCTCTCTTCTGTATCTTACAGCTAGCCGACCTGATATTATGTACGCAACTTGTTTATGTGCACGATATCAAGCTGAACCTAAGGAATCTCATTTGATCGCTGTAAAGCGAATTTTTCGATACCTTAATGGTACCCCTAACCTAGGTCTTTGGTATCCCAAAGACTCAGGGTTTGATCTAATCGCCTATTCAGATAGTAATTTTGTAGGATGCAAATTGGATAGGAAAAGCACCATAGGAGGCTGTCAGCTCCTAGGTGGAAAGCTGGTGAGTTGGACAAGTAAAAAGCAAAACTCAGTGTCCACCTCAACCGCTGAAGCTGAATATGTAGCTGCTGGAAGCTGTTATTCTCAAGTCTTGTGGATGAGAAATCAACTACTGGACTATGACCTTCAGTTCTCCAAAATTCCAATATATTGCGACAGCACTAGTGCCATCGCTATAGCAAACAATCCAGTGCTACACTCAAAGACCAAACACATTTAAATCATGTATCATTTTATCAGAGATCATGTGATGAATGGTGATATAGAACTTCATTTTATCCCAACTAATTTTTAGTTAGTTGATCTTTTCACCAAACCTCTTGATGAGACAAGATTCAACTTTCTCATCAGCGAGCTTGGAATGCTGAACTTAGAAGAGTAAAATCTTCAGCGGTTCTCACTGGATCAGTGATACAATGAATTTGTATAACCCTATTAATCACCCTATCTCTGAACAAAAATGATTCGCTGATATCAAGGTATGTTCTCTCTTACTCGCTGACGTTCGCCTAAGAATGCAAGATTTCAAAATAAATTGCATCGCTGAATATCTCTTCCTTACAGTGATTCTTTTGAAATTCTAAAACTAACACGATATTTCTAATCAGTGCTTCATGTTTTCAAATTGTCCCTGTGTTTTTCTAAAACCCTTAGAGACATCCTAAAATGTGAAAGGACGTTTGTGACGTCATCACAACAGATAGACCATGGCATGCCTTTTCTCTGACACATTCGCCCGTTTCGTTTACCTTGTCCAATCAAATTCAAGGGACGTGTCCGTGTCATCATGAAAAACTTTACCGCTCATAGTTTTTCTCTCTCTACACTCACTATATAAACCCATTGTGTTTATATTTTTACCTTTTACGCGAACATCGTCTCTCTCAAGCAAGAATCAACTGTTGCATTTATTTTTTTGTGGCAACTAATAAACTTGTTTTTGATCTTATTCTTGATTCTAAAAGATCAAACAAAAGAACTTTTTCCAAATGAAATCATTTTCTTCGTGATTTTATGAATGCAATCTGTTTCTCAGATTGTTCTTTAAGTTTAAAATAAAAATATTAAACTTGACATTTTCATAAGATTTTCCAGAATCGCTTCTTTAAAAGGAAACTGGAAAACAAGAACATTCACTACGTTTTGTATTTTTTCAAAACTAGAAAAACCCTAATCTCCATTTCTTTCCCTAAATGGAAATTACAAAACCCTAAAACCCCATATTTTGGAATTTTATCCATTCTAAGAACTTCTCTTCATCTTCTTCATGTTTATATGTTGTAAACAGAAATGGCAACCACTGACGCAACTACTCAGTCTCCAACTACTTCTGAAAGTACTGAACTCGTCAAAGCCCCTCATGTCAACTTCGAAATCGAGCAAGTGACCTTTCAAGGAAATAATCCTTATGCTCTCTTAAAATTTCCTCCGAAGAAGAAGATCACTCACCTAAATGACGCTGTCAATTTCCTCCAGACCTATCCTCTATCGACAGCTGTGACCGTGACACCCCCTGCTCACAAGAACCTTCTCGCTCAGTTCTGGTATACTGCCAGAAGAGCTCAAATTACCTCCACCAAAGACCCCAATAAGAAAATCGATGTCATCCTCGTCGACACCAAACATGGTTCTGCCAAGATTACTCCCGGCTCTATCAGGTCTGCCCTCAACCTCCCTGGTAGTACAAAGGAAAAACGTTTCGTTCCTCTACCTAATCCCAAGAACCCAGCTGATAGAGAAGCCCTCATTGCATTCTTTGATGCAATGCAGTATGTATGGGAAACAGGGAGAGACAAACTCCCTGACAAGAAGCTGACCTCCATCAAAAAATCCAAAATGCCCAGCTAGATGAACTTCATCTTCGCTCATCAGATCAGCTGCATGACAGCTAAGGTTGGTTCTACTGACCAAGCCTCCAAACCTCAACAGGCTATGGGGTACGCACTGCTGAAGGACCTTCACATCGATTGGGCCAAAATCATTTTCGACGACATGATGCTCAGAGTCGATGAAACAAAGAGGCCAACGGCTGTTCTATATCCCTGATTTGTCAGCTCTCTCTTCCGACAAGGGCTTGGGGAAAAATACCCGAAGGTGGGCGACCTGAAGTTATCACAGGTTGGCCCTAAGGTTCTCGACTTCAAGCCCCTGGAAAACGAGGTACGTCTCTATACTCTCTTACCTCTTCTCAGACCTAACTCTTCTTCTACTTCTGCAGCTACGACATCGGCAGCGGTACACCCAACCGCTGGTACCCAGGCTGCAAAATCCACTCATTCTCAAAAAAGGAAACCTTCTAACACCCCACTTGGCACTCCTAAGCCCAATAAGTCCTCCAAGGAGCAACCCCCTAAGCCTACCCAGGCTGAAGACACCACGTCTATCTCTCCAAAGAAGATGCTGGATAGTTCCGTGGTACGCTCTGCCACAGCTGCTGAATCAACACCTTAAATACTCGCTTCAGGGTCTCTAAATGCTGAGGTTGTCCTGGAACAGAACCTCCCTCCCTCAGTACCTCCAAGTACTGTGGAAGTATTTCTCGGCGATTCCAACGCTGAATCCGGCACCCAATCCCTCTTCTCAACCTTCATTCCTCCCACTATTTCTTTGGTCACTACACCTCTCTTTCCTCCAATCTCCACAACAAACATCATCCTGAGTGATACATCTGCTGAAGCTCTACAGCGGATGATGGATCAAAACATAGGACCTGCGGGCACCTCTATGCGTCAAGGCTCTCTGGAAGACGCCATGGAAAAATATTCAGGTTATCGAAGCTTCGATGACTTCGTCAACCACCCCGCAGGTATACACAACACCTTAAACACTCCTCTCTCAAAATCCCCAACTTCTGAGCTTTCCTTTGTTCATAAGTTTTTATCTTCTACAGGTCCTAATTTGGGCGACATCAACAACTCGCTCAAGGATTTGTCTACCAAGGTGGAATCTCTCACCACCACTCTCTCCTCAAACTCTTCAGTGGTTACAAACGCTGGAGAGGCTCTCAAGACACTCACCACAGAGGTGAAAGGCAAAGCATCCTGTGCTGATCTGGATAAGATGGAAGGTAGTCTTTCAAAGGTTGCTGAGACTCTCGCTGACAACTCCACCTCCATCAACACTCTAAACTCTACCAACACCTCCCTGTCTAACGAAGTCACATCGTTGAAGATAGCGGTTGGATATCTTCAGGGAGAGGTGTCTACCTTAAAGATAGATGTCAGCACTGCCACAAATCTCCTACAGCAAATCCTCGATCGCCTAAATGCTCCAACCTGTCCTCCTTCATATTTCACTCAGACTGATCGGGAAAATCTTGAAAGAATCAGCCCTGCTATTTCTGGCCCGGAAGACATAATAGCAAGGGTTGAAACTTGCGTTGGGATCACTGGCCAAGAAGACAGTGACCCAAAGCATGCTGATGCCGCTGCTGCTACTGTATCCTCCCCCATCCATCATGTAGAAGAGGGGGAGAAGAAGACTCAAGAAGACCTTCCCCATAACTCTGATGGGGAGGGTATTATTTCTGATGCTACTGAAAAACCTCAGGGAGTTGAAAACCCTGAGGGAACCGAGTTCTCCCAACACAACGATGAACCTGAGGGGGAGCAACTCGAAGAAGAACTGGAAGACACTGCAGTTCTTGTTCCTTCTGAGGACGAAGCTGAAGAAGAAGAAGAAGAATAAGAAGAAGAAGAAGAAGAAGAAGAAGAAGATGAAGATCTCAAACTTCATGACGACGAACCATCAACATCACCTAAAGATGATGATGATGATGACGTCGAATTCTCCTTTCAACCTAGAAGGGCCCCTGCTAAAAAAAGGGTAGTTTTTAAAGATACATCAGCGGAGGGGATCGCTAAAAATCCTGCAGCGACTGAAGCCGACAATGGCAAAAATAAAGGCGTCACTACTGAAGGCAATCTGACTATCTTGCTTCGAAAGCCAGTTTGCCAGGTACAATATATTTTCTTCCCTTACACTGCATCCCTCCTTTATCCCTTCTCAACCTCAGTTCTCCTCTCCATAAAACCTTTACACACTTAAACCTCATTCTTTCACTATCTCTTTTCCCAAATGATCTTACTTAAACGATCGTGATGTTTCAGCTAGTCCTCTCCCCTGCTTGAGGATCCAGCTGAAGTTCCTCTAGCTACATCAACAATAAATCCAACCCAGAGTGCTGAAGAAATAATCCCAGTCTTAGACTTCGCTGAGACTGATGAACCTGAAGAAGAACTGCTCTCTCATAACAAACGACCTTCCTTGGATCCTCAACAGCTAAGTGAAGAAGAACTGAAAAGGAGAGAAGCAATGATCAAACAGCTTGAAGATCAGCGAATCATCTGTGGCCCTCGATTCAAAATAACAAGAAAGGAAGTCGCTGAACACTTCAAAGATGAAAAACAACTCGTCGATCGAAGAAGAGCTGAAGAAAGAGATAAAGCTTATGCTATTGAGCTCGTTCAACAATCGGTGAAAGACCCTGAACTGAAAAAGACACCCATCTCAGTTCAACGTCAACTGTGGAAGGACGCCCAAAAGATCGTCGAGAAGAAGACCAAGGTATCTGACTCAACCCTGGTATGGTGCAAAGAACGACTAAGCTATCGATATCGGGTTTCCAGAATCAATAAAGTGAACATCAGAGGAAGGATGTCAATAAACGTTCTAGTTGTTGACGTCGACATATACAGAGAAAATGGTAGTAAGGAAACCATCTACGCTTCATCGATCAGAAAGTATGGTTTCTATGAGTGGTTGGAGATACGAATAGCCATTCAGCGATCACACTCAACTTTTAAAGACCATGTCGAGAAAGTTTTAAATAAACAGATTGACTTGGTTACATCTGTTGTGGATATTCCTCCTCCTCCTCCTCCTGTTCAACGAAGAAGGGCCTCTGCAAAGAAAAAGATAACTTCTTCAGATTCAGGTCCTCCTATCTGAAATGAAACAGGAATTGGCTTTTCACGCGAAGACGTTCTTGGTCCTGAGCCTGATCTCTCAGTTCTAGATGTCACTCTGCCTCCTAGTGAACGCTTTGTCCCTGGAAAAGTCTTAAGCGATCCTTATGGTATCTTCTTCAGAGACTACGATGGACGAGAATGCTTTCAACGCATCTCTGAGCTACCCATCACTCCTATCGAACAGCTCAGGGATCTCGCTTATTGGTGCGGTTTTAGAGATGATCTTCTCGGACACTTCATGAAGCCCTTGATCTTTAAAGAAGCAAAGCGAAGACGGGATCTTGGAGAAACTGTCCCTGATTGGATGATCCCTACCACAAAAACCCTTGATGAACTTCTCATTAAGGATGAACCTGTATTGCTAATAGGATTTCCTGTAATTCTTCTATCTTTATCAGCTTATATCTTTTGTACTTGTAAATTTTATTTGTTGTACTTATAATTTTTCTACTTCCCTCTGTAACTTATACGAAGTTTAAAGAAAAATTTCAGCGAATGTACTTTACTCCATCAGTCCGTAAAAGATCCCCGAAAACAGTAAATGAGACAAATAATTTATGAGTTCTTTTTATCCTTATGTTTTCATACTTAGCAATTTTCTTTTTGTTGCTATGTCATAATCAAATAGGGGGAGATTGTTGAAACAAACCCTCAGTGATTTGATAATGACTCTATGAGAAATACTTAGTGAAAATTGTAAGTAGACAATATGTATTAGAGTTTCACTATCACTGATAAGTACTATGTCTCTACAGTACCGCTTTCATCACGGGATCTGTGTTCGTTGGAAAATGGGTGGGTTGCATTTAAAGTAAATCATTTGAACTCATGATTTAAATTACACCTCTCTCGTCTTACGAATTATATAATCATGATAAAACTCTTGAACTCACTAGGCGTTAGCCTAACCTTTTTATTTGTCGGCATGTGCAACAGGTTCCGGTTGGGATGTAGGTCTAGTGACACTGCGAAGAGTGGAGAGCTAGTTGTGTGCTCAAGAAGTAAGTAGCTTGGTGAAGTCTTCCGCACTTGGGGAATAGCAACTTGATTTTGGGGTTGAGTAACACCCGACCTTTTATAGTCTTGGCAAATGACTTAGATTTTGATTGTTGAAAATATAATGTTTATATTGAGGTAATTCCAAGAATGGTTTGTAGAAGTAATTTTATCCTTAAGTGGTTATTTTATTGACAATTTTATTTAGTCGCTCTTTCCAATTTTAAGGGTGTTACACACTCAAAGTGTAAGACCGTCGGATCTGAATAAGTGTTAAAAATGTGGATGTTCCAAAGTGAGCAGGTCATTCGACAGTGTATTTGGAATAGTGTTGTGTGAGCACGGTCACTCCTGCCGATTGGGCAAGTGAAATTGATATTCATTCGTTATTTGGCTGGACGCTTGATGGATGCAGTGAAAGTGTGGATGTAAATCTTCAAGGTGATTTATTCCTTACCCCGGATGGTGGATTATGGAGGTCTCCTAGTGTTAGTTATATACAAGTGTGGAATGTTGGCGTGTTTGGTTAACAATGTTGGGATGTAGTCAACGTGTCTCGGGGAAAGAAAATACTTTTGTGTTAGACGCGTGTCGTAGTGGGAAGTCAAAATTCAAGGTTGACCTGGTGGCAAGATTTGGCGAATTGGGTGACTGCTTACTTTAGTAAAGGATTCATGTCGTTGTAACATGAACTCGGTGAAATTCCTTCTGTAAGGAAGTGAAAATGTTTGTGAAAGTCGTGATGAGACGCGTTTTAAAACAGTAATTCCAGGTGTGTGGACAAAGCGGACAATATCTGGTATGGTTGCCTGGGATGTTACATTTATATGTGGCATAAATGGTCGGAAGGGCTACAAGTACATTATGTGAGTATTCCTAGCCTCAGAAAGTTGTGGTCTTGGACAGAAATGCTTGGAAGATCAATTGGAACCAAAGCTGTTAAATTTGGGAGTGCAAATCGTGAAACCTAAGGTTGGGGGGTCGGTTTGATGCCAAAGATATTGGCTTGGTTTGGTTTGGCTTGGCTTGGTTTGTTTTAGTTTGGTTCGGTTTGGTTTGGTTTTGAGATATGTCGAAAGAAAATAGGGATGTGCCATGTTTTAGTAAGTCAATTGTATTTTGTTTAATGGATTGAAGGATTGGCAAAGGGACCGGGTAACCTGGTGGGATTTGTAATGTGTTTCGCACCTCTAATTATGAGAACATTGGTTGAAAGTCGGTGTGGTTTGTCATTATGAGTTATACAAGTGGACAAGAAGCGACTTGGGAAGTAGCTCCCGAGACGAGGGTCAAGCACCTGTGTCTGATTGACCAAGGAATTCCGGGGACGAAATTCTTTTAATGGGGGAGGTGTTGTAACACCCGTGTCCTAAAATGTTAAGCCTTTGGTGTGTTGTGGTTAAAAGTAAAGAAAAGAAACTTGAGGGTCTTAAGTAGAAATTTAAACAAGGTATAAATGGGACCAAAACCCCTAATTCTTCCATTTTGTATGAGAAATTCCACCAGGAAGAGAGAGGTGGCGCCTGAGAAGAAATTATAGCAAGGGTTTGGTTCAAAGAAATCGTTTGTGAAGAATCATCATCTGAAGGTAGGCCTAAAACCTTGCAATCTCTTTCAATCCTGCAATCTTGGTAAAATAAACTTGTTGAGGAGAAACCCTTTTTGAGTTCACTGTGTTCTTCTCCAAATAAGATATTTGGGTTTTGAGATGTTTTGAATCGATTTGAGACGGTTTTGTGGGAATAAGTGACCATTTAAAGTTGAAATATAAATCCTTAGGGTTTTCTAATCTTGTCAATGGCTTAATTAGTGCTTAAATCGATTTTTGGGAGTTCTGGGGTTTTCACAGTACAAAGTACTCGGACGTCGCCGTGTCCGGATAAGTTCCTGGATGGATTTCCGGTAGTTCCCTGATGGAGTCCCGGTAGTTCCCGGATGGAGTCCCGACAGTTCTAGGATGGATTTCTGGTAGTTCTAGTATGGAGTTCCCGGTAATTTTTCCTGGATAGTTTGTCCGGATAGTTGTTCTGATTGTGGGGAAACTGTCTGATCTTTTAGGTGTCATTTCGGGAGGACGTAAAGTGTGAGCATCTACCTATACCGTGATCAGGTGAGTTCCCTTGTACCCCTTTTATATGAAATATTAACTTGAGCATGTTTTCCATAACTATGATATCGGCATTTTGTACACTGACATGAGAAATGTTATTTTATAACTATGAGATCGTTTTACCGCATATTCATGATTTGTATTGCTTTCATGTTTATATGCTTGTATGTGGAGTCGGGTTGCACAGTGGGGGATGGTTGTACCTTGGATCCTTGAGGATCCTTGGGAGTTTGGTGAACCGTGTGCCTTGAATCTGTTTCTCGTGCACATGGATATGACATCTACTGGGGGCCATGGGGATTTACTGGGGGGCCCCGAGTGTGGACATCACGTGCAGGTGATGGACGTGGAGACCACTGTGCAAATACCCTTATGTAGCAATTGTTTACAAACTGTTGTTTTATTCATTGATATGATAGTTACGTGATATAAAGATGAGATTCTTTAATTGTTTCGAGAGGGAATTCACTAGACCTTATGGTCTAACCCTCACTTTTCAAAACTAAAACAATTTTCAGGCAAGATGTTTTGTGATGCTACTTCAAAATGGAAGGACAAGTTCAGAAGGCTTAGAGACGAAGGTAGCTGGTCTAGAGCACTATAGTAGTTTTGTTTAGCTTTAGACATCTCGGCTGTGGAAGTGTGTTTTCGCTACTATTTCTTATGTAAACTCTGATTATAATGAGATGTGTTGGGACCTATTTTGTGATGTTTTTGTGCATGTTGTGTATGGTTTTTGGGTTGTTATACGAAATATATAGATAGGTGAAAGATTGTGTGAGAAGTTGAACTCAACGTGAAAAGTGAATTTAAACCGTTGATCATTTTCATATATGAACCTTTGTGATTCATATATGAACTTTTTTTAACTAATTCTCATATGAACTAATTAACTGATTCATATATCAATCACAAAGGTTCATAAATGAATTAGTTAAAAAAAGTTTATATGTGAATCACAAAGGTTCATATATGAATGTATAGTTCATATGTGAATCACACAGATTCATATATGAACTTGTCCCACATATTTTTACGAAACTACCCCTCTATCTTGTGCAGACCACGCGAGGAATTATCCGTTGCTTTTCGGTCAAAGCTGCCGATCTTGACCGAATGAATGGCTAAGATCATTTCTTTACTTCTCATATATTTAGCATTTCTCAAATGAACCTCTCTCTATATATATATGTATATATGTATACATGTAGAGAGTGAGGTTAGAAACCTTTCGAAAAATTAAAAAAAAAATTAAAGAACGGTCTAATGATCAATTATCTATATGGTATGATATGTGTATACAGATAATTGAAGACGTGTCTTGGTTTCTATGCATATATGTATATCAGACAAATTGATTGTATGTATATGTGCATGCCGTACACATAAATGATTATGAGTTTTTCAAAAAAAAAATTGGTTTAATCATTTCAGAACCTTATATATTTGTGATAACTGTGAAATTATTATTGCAAGATATTATTTCACGTGATTCTTTTACATCTAAGGTTATAATTTGATATATTGATTAACATATATTTGTTGCACAATGTATTTTATCATATATATTTGTTTCACAATGTGAACATTTTTCATGTGTTTGAGAAACAAAAAATACAACAAAAATTTACATATTGTGAACCGAATAAATATGAAACGTACACGTTGTGAAACAAATGTATGTTAATCAATATATTAAATTCTAGCCTTAGATAAAAAAATCACGTGAAACAATATTCTACAATAATAATTATCACAATATATAGGGTTATCATATTTAGGGCCAAGTTCAAAGGAAAACCTCAAATAAACGGAAAACTAAGGTCCCTGGTAGCCCTTCATCTGGATGGTATGCATTTGTGCATACGGGTAATTTTTAACATGCTCACGTGCATATGCACAAATGCATAATGCATAAGTGCATAAAAACAAAAAAAACAACAACTTATTTTACCTGTATGCACAAATGCATATCGTCCAGATGAAAGACTACCAAGGTGTTCCTTAGTTTTTCATTTTTTTGAGGTTTTCCCTTGAACCTCCCTCCTCATACACACACACACACACACACACACACATATATATATATATATATATATATATATATATATATATATATATATATATATATATATATATATATATATATACTAGCAGTTTACCCGCGCGATGCAGCGCAGGTGAATCACAACTCTAAAGCAATAACTTACGGGCCGTTTACAAAACGCTTACTCGGGTAAGTGTTACCAAGTCACATTAGCTTACTGGATGAATATGGCAAAGGCCAAGCCTCTTACCCGATAAGAGCGAAAGCAAGGACCGAGAGTCTTACCCGGTAAGTGAGTGCGACGACTCTTTCCACGGTTAGCGCTTACGGCTAAGTTGTTGCATATGATGCCATTTTAGTGCATGAATTGAAATTTGAGATAATTTTTTATTCTGAAAATGGTGTTGGATTGCAAGTTCATTGCCACAATATGACCTTGGCGTACCACAATATTTTATATATTATTTAATTTTAAGCATCAATACAATCCCGTGTTCGATGTTTCAACATATTCAATCAACAAGTCTGTAATCATCCCCTGCTATCCTCTAGCACTGCATCTAATGATGAAGAATTTATCTTTTAGCACATCATAAAATAACATATACAAATAGAAACAACAAGGCCAATTAAGGTGGGTTGGGTGCAATAAGATGTTTATGCATAAACTACAGCCAGCACTTTACTTGTCTACAAGTAAATGCAGCAATACATGCCTAAACATAGAGGAAATTTGAAACCAGAAAACCTACCCATCATATGATGCATAAAGTATTCCCAACCCATTGCATACGATGTTGTTTTGATGGACTATAATCAATTCTGTAAGATAAGTGACAGTGTCGAAATTTACCGGTAAGTGCTTACCGGGTAAGCATTTGGGTAAACGGCCCCTAAGACACTACTCAAAACACTCATCTGCTAAGGTTTTATAAAGATATATTTAAAATATTTGATGGTTCACATGTCGTATTAAGAGTTTTTGGCAATGCCATGAAATGTATCAAGGTGACTCCTCAACACAGAGACAGACAATGATAAAATGAGTACGCTCATGTTAATTGTTATCTGCATAAAAATTAAGACTCTCTTGATGAAATTGGTTACAATCGAAGTCGGATAAAATTTAAAAGTGGAAAAGGGATCTTTGTTTACAAACGTACATTAGCTTTATTTTTTTCTTAAAATTTAGAGATTTTTTTTTGTTGTGTATTTGAACTATTCCTTGCAGATTTGTAATTAAATGAGAATAAATTCTAATTTCTCAAAGGTTACAGAAATTAAAATAGTTTCCTTGAAAGTTTATAATCCCCTCATTTATAACTAATGCTCATCATACACATATAGGGAGTGAGAATCACGCAACCGACACACATGGCTCCAATATGATGAATGAAAAACAAATAAATGTCATTTAAAAAACGATGATTTGACCGGCATTTCTTACGTTGTGTAGATTGTAAACTTTTCTTGTAGTAAAACCATGTTGTAGATCCTCATTTTGTTTGTTACGGTCACTTTTCCATTAACTGTAGCAATAGCAGGAAGTTGGGGAAGGTAAAACGTAAGAAATGAAAGTTCTCACAAAGAATATGGTTAAGCAAGAATCACATCTCTTATATTCAATATTCAACCATTAAGCATGCATCTTTCTGTGTAAGCATTCATGTTTAAAAGTTATGAGTAACAGAGGCAAAAATTAATGACCATGCTGCCTCTTAAGAAATGATTGCTAGATCGCCAGGTTGTACTCTTTTTTTTGCAAACTCCCTGGCAACCTAACAATAGCAAATAAGCATCAAGGTATGTAAAAGAGCTTGTGGTTAAACATTGAGAACCAATTGCTCACAAAGATAGCCAACATACAAAATATTGATTGCAACAAACTTAAATTGAAGTTCCATAAATGCTGAATCCAAGCTGAAAATTCCAATTGCCTGTTAGCATTCAGATCCCACAGTGTCTCTCTACTTTCCATAAACAACCTACATTCTGTTATATATTATATTTGATTGGTTATATATTTAAACCATCCACTCACCATGATACAACCAGAATCAGAATGTGTGTAGAATCACAATTATCAAATTACTAAACACAAAATTTTACTATATGTATTCAAACAACACAATTTACCTAGAGAGATGAAAAACACTTTCCATTAAACTTGAAATAGAGTATGAGGGTTTTCGTACCTTACCGGGCAGAGAAAATCAAAATGGAGGTGATGTATGTTTCTTTTTATAATCGATTTCCAAGAACATCTTTCGAGGAGAAAACACCTATACACCCAAATAGAAATTTGATGGTGAGTTTCAAATAGAAAAATGGAACCAACCGATTATCTCATAACTCACCATCAAATTTGGAAAAAGTGACTCCAACCAAAACACAAAGAGAGGCGTATTCAGTTCCCACCTCCTGCTTTTAACAGCTTTATACCTTAAAGGAAATATAGACAGATCCATTACTACAAGAGATTGTTGGAAAGGAGCATGACTGATACAGAAAATCGATAGAAAAATCTAAAAAGCAAACCAATTTGTTAACAAAACAAACCAATTTGATAACTTAAAAATCTATGAAGCAATTTTATAACAAAAGACAACGAAATAAAAATGGAACTAACTGATTTCAATAGCATTCAATAGAAAAATTGGTTCCAACCAATTCACAAGGGAGGCCATCTTGAATTCCCACCTCCTGCTTTAGCAATTTTATACCTGAAATAAATGCAACAATGTACGATTCATTTTTGTATGAAGTTTCAACTGGCATTTCGAACGTACGAAGCCAGATATATACAGAGATGAGCATTGTCAGATATAAGCTGCTGCACAAAAGGCAAAAGGTAGAGACAGAGATGGAGTTCCTATCCTTAACATAAAAATAAGTAATCAAAGGGGACCAGAAACTTTCCCACATAAAAAGGGAAAACTTGGAGTGTGACTACAACTTACTTGAACGCCACAAAGTATATGCATTTCTATTAATAATTATTAGAGTGTTTTCCAAAACCGTATCCATGAACACGTTAAAGCATTAGAGTGTGACTACAACTTACTTGAAGGCCACAAAGTACAAGTATCTAGCAACTAGGGCCTGATTACTAACAAATTGAAGCACAAATCAAACAGAAGCAAAAAAAAATTATATAATAACAAATGAACCAGAAAGGCAGAAAGAATAGTAAATGAAAGATTGGTAAGTTTAGTACCTTTAAAGCTTGGGTTATCCTCTGCCTAAAGAAAGAAAAATTATGTTAAGATAAAAACATAATCTCATTAAGACATTTCATCGAACACTTATACTACAATGGAGTAGAGCAAAATAGGCCAGAGGTATTTGTCATTACGGATCGTCCTCAAGTGAAAAAACAACCAATTAAGTATGGAAAAAACATTAGTATAACCATAGCTCTTTGCAAGTGTACACCAAGCATTTGAAACTGTTTTGCACCATAAGCTTGCCCACAAAATGTTTCCAATGCACTCCTTATGCCCATCTGATCAACAAATTAAAGCAATTAACTTTAATGAAATTGACCCACAAAAACAAAAACCCCACATTAATAGGCACCAAGAAACAGATATTTTTCAGGGTCTCGTGGGATTAGTCGTGGTGTGTGCAAGCTGACTCTGACATCCACACGGTAACCTAAGCAAGAAAAGAAAAGAAGAAGAAGAAGAAGAAATCTTTTTTGTTACCATGAAGGAGAAACCGGTGACACTGGCGAAAGAAGTGGCCATAGATGCACCAGAAAGAGAGAGCTCTCCAAGATGGCCTATGAACATGATTGATATTAGCAGAAAACTATATTGAAGAAAGCTAACCACAATAAAAGGACCTGCTAACATCAGTTGTTGCTTCAGTTCTGCAAAAATCTCCACTATGTATTTGGATTTTGGGATAGTATAAGAAAATCCAAGAAGTGGTTTGGAGTACTCTTTTTGATCCATTTCTCTCAGGTCTTGTCTTCTTGCCTTGAAAGTTGAAACTAAAAAGAATCAATAAGAAATGAACCAAATTTGGTTCGATTGCTATGATGTAGGATGGTTTCAAATTTAAATAGAAGAATCAACAATAAAGGTATGAAAACAAATTGATGAATGGTGACCACCAATAAAAGGTGCACTTGAAAAAGAAAACACTGCAATATGGGGAAAAAACATGGATGAACTTTATCATTATGCATTCAACACTGATAAACTCTTAAAGAAAGAAACTGCAGAATATTCATATCATGATTCAAGACTTTAGCCATCAACAACTTGTGGTGATAAAAAGGATTTCTTTAACTGCATTTAAAGACATCATGTGAAAAAGAAACAAATTTTTTATCACAAATATCTGATGAACGTAAAAGGTTGAAAACAAATATCACTTAACTACTTGAATACTAAAATATATGTTATGAGGAAGAATTAAAAGTGAGAATGATGTTACGAGAAATAACTAAAGCGAGAATGATTACCCCTTGAAGCTCCTGTATCAATCTGCATCGATCTCTTTTCTATAAAATAAAGAACCAATAACAACACTTAGGTCACACAAAAAAAATTTGTTAAAATGGAAGCATTTGAACAAATAAAGAGCAAACAGAAGATAGAGATAATCTTACCAGGACCAAAATCTATAAATGGAAATACCATACCAAAATCTATAAACAGAAGATAAAGATAATATTCTTACCAGGATCTTCTTTTCATTCTTCGTCCTACAAGCTCTTTTCAGATCCATCTTCAACACTTGCAATAAGAGGGACGAACAACAGTCTAAATGAGTCCAGGATTTGGTCCGGAGAGATTAAAATAAATTTTGACTCTTTGGAAACTCTAAAGTCGGGAACAAAAAAACCACCAGGAAGACAAACTTCTGTTGGGAACACAAATTTGGGAAGATAAAAGATTGAAATACCATATTTAGTGTGCATTTTAGGATCAACCTGGAAGTTGGAGAGTAACCTGGAATTAGTGGTAACACCTTCTATGAAAATGTTGTTGGCCATCATCAAAGGAAGCCATTCTCTGAAAATGATATCGTCAAATTGCAGATTTTCAAGGGTTTAAGTATATTTAGAAAGCAAAGGCTCAGAAAACATGAAATAGAGGAATAAAGGTATACCATTCATTGCTGATAACAGGAAATTGCATATTTTCAAGTGTTAGATAGTTTAAAGCAGATTCATCCGTATGATGAGAGATGGAGAGATGTACCTTCGTTTGTAGAGAGCCTCAATTTAAAATCGATCAAAACCGGTCAGGAGATGGAGAAGTGATTTATATATGAACCCATGCTCTTAATTTATATGCAACATGGCATGCAAGAAGAAGAAGAAGAAGTACTGAAGGTATGGTAGAAGAAGTATGGTAGTTTTTGGCGTGTGAAAGCTTCCTAAGCCAGGCGTGAAACGTGAAAGAGTTGGTATGGCTGTACTGTGAGAAGGTAAGGTAAGTGAGTGAACCGTCCTTTTTGGTGGTACAATTTAAATATCTTGCTTAATGGAGTTGTAAGTTGTGCTTCCTCACTTGTAATTAAGAGATTTTCAGATTTTATGCATAAAATGATGGTACCTTATGCTTAAAAAGTTGTCTTTAAGACATTAGGTTAAAATGCTTATATATGTAGTATAGATATATATATATATATATACATATATATATAGAATAAGGTTCAAACGAGAACGATAACTATTTACGAGAACTACGAGAACGGCCGACCATGTACAAAATCACTGGTGATTCACATACAAAATCATATGTGATTAAAATTATGGACACCCGCGGTTTGTCCCGCGGTTTGCAAAGCGCGCGGTTTGTCCTGCGGTTTGTACTGTGAATCACCGGTGATTTTGTACATGGCCGGCCGTTCTCGTAGTGAGGTTGTTCCAAAAATAGAAGGCAGTTTCGTAACTTCTACGAATACACGAAACGAGTTCATATATGAACCTGTGTGATTGACATATGAACTATCTGTTCATATGTGAACCCATGTAATTCACATATGAACTCTTTTTAACTAATTCATATATGAACCTTTGTGTTTCATATATGAAACTAATTAACTGTAGGTTCATATATGAATCAGTTGAACCAATTAACTAATTCATATATGAACCTTTGTGATTCATATATGAACTTTTTTTTAACTAATTCTCATATGAACTAATTAACTGATTCATATATGAATCACAAAGGTTCATATATGAATTAGTTAAAAAGAGTTCATATGTGAATTACAAAGGTTCATATATGAGCGTATAGTTCATATGTGAATCACACAGATTCATATATGAACTCGTCTCGCATATTTTTACGAAACTACCCCTCTATAATGTGCAGACGACGCGCATACCACACAAGGAATTATCCGCTGCTTCTCGGTCAAAGCCGCTGATCTTAACCCGATGAATGTCTAAGATCATTTCTCTATTTCTCATATATTTAGCACTTCTCAAATGAATCTCTCCTTATATATATATATATATATATATATATATATATATATATATATATATATATATATATATATATATATGGTTAGGTTCTAGTTATGATGAGAAAGGTAAGGGATCTCTACCTTTGGATGCAAATTAGGATGAAATGCATTGAGACACATATATGTGATGAACCAAGATGCACCAAATAAATCCTCGTATCAAGCGCGATTATGGGTGGATTTGAGATTAAAGGGGTTGTTTTCCAGTTGCTGAATGATTTGGTGCATGATGATTAAATGTCCATAATGATTAAGAGACCCTTATGATATAGTGCAAAATGAAAATGGTTATTTGGCAATTGTTTAGAAATGAAATTAGGTCGCTGAATGGTTGAGGGACATCCAAGATACAAAATCATTGGGAGAGTTTTAGAGCCATTAAGAGGCAGATTTTTTTTTGCCAAACAAGATTCACCTCTTAGCATTCTGAGGTTGCCTCTTAATGGTACTCGTAAGAGGTAAACAAACAACCCCTAAAAGTGATCAATGGCCCAAATCTCTTCTAACCTTCTCATGTTAACTCTTCTAACAAGATCCTTCATGTGTATGTATGTATATATATATATATAGACTTGAGATCATGTGAGACCAGACTATTTCGTTGAGACCATGAGACCAAAAAATTAACTCTAACCCTTCATAGCAAAAGACTGTGAAGGTACTGTGATGGTAAACCTTCACATTGTTTTTGCTGTGAAGATTGTTGTTTTTCTTACCTTCACAATGAATCACAGTGAAGGTTTAGTGTTAATTTATTGGTCTCACGGTCTCACGAAAACATGTTGGTCTCACGTGAACCCAACCCTATATATATATATATAGGGTGCATTTCATTTGCAAACCAATCAGATAGTACAAACTCTGCAAACCACTATATTAGGAAACAATAGATATATTTATGGATTATTATCATGATTCATTAATTATGATTGAGATATATATGGAAGATGATAAGGTTCATTAAGTATGATCATGCCTTTAAATTGGAAAACATAATAAAAACATATATTTGTTAGACTTGATGAACGACTAAGATTGGTTTGCAGAGTTTGTACAATCTGATTGGTTTGCAAATGATATTCACTATATATATATATATATATAGACTTGAAATAATGTGAGACCATGCTATTTCCGTGATACTGTGAGACCAAAAAATTAAAATTAAACCTTCACAGCAAAAGACTGTGAAGGTACTATGATGGTAAACCTTCACAGTGTTTTTGTTGTGAAGGTTCGTTATTTTTCTTACCTTCACAATGAATGACTGTGAAGGTTTAGTGTTAATTTTGTGGTCTTACAGTCTCACGAAAACATGTTGGTCTCACGTGAACCCAACCCTATATATATGTGGTCTCATGGTCTCACGTTAACTTTGTGCATATGTGCATAGGGGTAATTTTGTCAAAACACAAGAATCATAAAAATGGTAAGTGCTATCTATGGTAACTAGTTTCCGAAACAATTAATTGTGCATACATGAACAAATTCAAATAAAACAACTACCAAATTTAAAAAAGAAAAAAATATGAAAACAATACATGGAGAAGATATTGAATTTGGGCATACATGAACAAATTCAAAAACAGACATTAAACCATTACTTGAAATTCGTAAATAAATAAATAAAAATTAATACATAATATCAAAACTTAATTTGTGCATACATGCACAAATTCAAAAACATACATTAAACCATTTACATTATTTGTTCATATATGCACAAATTCATATAAATTAATACATAATATCAAACCTTGATTTGTGCATATATGCACAAATTCATATAAATTAGTACATAATATCAAACCTGAATTTGTGCATATATGCACAAATTCAAAAACCGACATAAAATACGGTCAAAATTGTTTAGATAATTACCATATTAAATATTTAATTATAGTCAAAAGAAAAAACACAAACAATAAAAATAAAATAACTACCCAAAATTAAAAAGAAGAAAAAATATGGAAAGAATAGAGGAAGGAAATCTTGAAAAGAAATACCAAATATACCCCCATTTAATACATGAGGCGTATAAAGCAACATAAAAGAGAAACAAATTGTGATTGGTGGAAATTTAACCTATAAGGATTATTTAAATTGTCATAATAGAGCTAGAGAGAGAATGAGAGAGAGAGAGAGAGAGAGAGAGACGGCGAGGGTGAGCGAGTGGGTGAGAGATAGGACTGGTGAGGGGGCTAGGAGAAGAGAGAATGTGTACAGTGACGTGAATCAGATTAGAAAAAGCTACCGTAACTTAACATCTTTCATCTTCTTCAACTTCCCGGAAGGATGGGATGTTCCACAACTTTGGAGAACGTTCAAGAGATTTGGAGACGTCGGGGATATCTATATGGCTAGGAAAAGAACACGTAATGAGAAGAGATTTGGATTCGTTAGATTTAGAAACGTGCAAAACGTCGAAGAAATGGAGAAGAGGTTGAACTGTATTTGGATAGGAACATACAAATTACGTGTGTTCTTGGCTAAACCGGATAAACAAAGCGGACAGGTAGGTGCGAATAGGTCGACGTATTTGTGCAGAAAAAGAGCCGAGCCTACGTATGCGCACAGGACAGGTCTCGATGGGAGAGTAGAAGAAAGAAACAATCGATCGTTCAGCGACGTGGTTAGAGGGCGACAACATACGACACCAATAGTGAACGAAGAGAAAGTATTGAAGGAGGAGGTGGTAATGCACTGGAAATCGAAGGAGCAATCTAAAGAACCGTTGAGGAGATGCTTAATCGGAAATGTCACGACTCTAGAAAATGTAGAGGCGATTAGGGCTTTATGCAAATTGGAGGAATTAATAGATTGTTCGTTGAAATTATTGGGGGGGTAGGAATATTCTTTTGGCATTCGAATAGGAAGCGACAATGCAAAACCTTCTTAACAACAAAGCTCACGGGATCTACCAGTGGGTGAAGGACCTAAGGAGGTGGTCAAAAGGATACTGCTCCGCGGAAAGGGTGGTCTGGCTGAAAATTCAAGGGGTATCGCTGCATGCATGGAATCCGGAAGTGTTTTCCAATATCACAACGAGATGGGGTAAGGTTATCAAGACGACCAATTGCGAGTGGGAGAACCGCAGCAATCTAGAATGTGGGAACACACTTATTGCCACTTCGATTAGATCAACAATAGACGAACTCAGAAGCGTCAAAATTGATAACTTATTCTACAGGGTTAGCATAAAGGAAGAAGAATTAGACGTAGTGGACCAATTAATTGATGTTGAGAGCGAATGTGACTGGGAGGAGGAGGATTCGGACATTCCTTCGGAATGGTCGGAAGAAGATATAGAGGACGATGAATGGGTACAGGAGAGCTGGATAGAAGGTATGGTGGGAGCACATGAGGGGGAACACAATAGTTTTGGAAACAACAACGACGAAGCAGCAGCGGGTCTACAATCGCCTGCTAAGGCCCCAATCGGAGACAACGGAGGGGTTATCTCCAGCGAAGTGGTGTCGCCGGCACCTGAGATGGAAATGGATACGGAGTCCAATGGGAAACATGCGAATGGGGGAGACAAAGAGTCACCTATGGCGGCAGTAGTCCCAATGTCGACCGACGTTAAAACTTTGGAAAAGGAAGAAAATTCAAATATGGGGGACACGTGCCCTTTCAACCAGGTCCAAGGAATTGGTGGGCCTGTGGTAGATGATGGACAAAATGCAATCCCTGTGTGTGGAGAAGGCCGAATTGAGACCCATGAGTTTGAAAAAAGGAATTCTTTAGACTCTAGGCCTAAGGAGGTAAAGGATAATTTTATCATGGCCCAAAAAGAGACATGTAGCCCACATAGTCTTGGTAACCCAATTACACCAGACCCAAATCTGGATCGAGAAGGAAAACATGCAGAAGCGGAAATCACAGAAAGGGGGATATCTGACCGTATCGGGAAAGGAAAAGAAATCAAAGGAGTAATGGGGGGCAAAGCGAAATCAGGTGAAGGAGACAGACAGAAGGCGAAAAAAGGCGAAATGAGTAACATGAGGAGGGGGAAAATGGGTTTCCACCTCATTAAGCAACTGGCCAGGTCGAATACGCAGAAAAACGCACAGAAGAAAAAACCGTCAGGGGAAGGGGGGGAAACGATCAAGACCATCAGAGCCATGAAGAGGAGTAAAATTGCGGGTAGTATGGACAACAAGAAATCATTATCAAATGAGCTAAAAAGTACAGATTCATCGGTAAATACGACGTCATTCGGAGAAAAATTAGGATTGGTTTGGGAAGCACACAGTGCAGGAAAAAAGAGGAACGCAACGGGTGGAGCAGATAACTGCCACAGGTAAGTTTAGTAGCATCCTATGTGTCGTCTGATTCGTAGCTTATGAAGTTATTATCGATCAATATTAGGGGATTAGGAGCTGTCGTCAAAAGAAATTGGATTCGCAATATATGTTTAAAAGAAAAAGTGAGCGCGATGGGGATTCAAGAAACGAAACAAAAACATTGGTGTGATAGACAAATAACGGCCTTGTGGGGATACGATGGGGTGGGCTACATGCAATCCGCAGCAGTGGGTAATTCGGGAGGCTTGCTCCTAATGTGGGATAGAAATGAGTTTTCGTGTGAATTCTTTATAGCGGAAAAAAGTTTCGTGGCAGCGGTGGGGAAATGGAGGGGAGTTAGTGAACTTGTGGGTTTAGTGAACGTGTATGGACCAAGGGAGGCCAAAGAAAGGGTGGAGTTGTGGAACCAACTTGGGAAACTATGTGATAAGGAGGAGGTTAGATGGTGCTTATTTGGGGACTTCAACGAAGTTAGAGGGAGACACGAGAGACTCAACTCCATCACCAATGACAAAGGTGCGGAAGACTTCAACATGTTCATACGAAGAAACCGGTTGGTGGAGATCACATTGGGGGGACAAAAGTTTACGAGAGTGAGTGACGATGGGACAAAGTTCAGCAAATTGGATAGATTTCTAGTATCCAATGAATTTATTGAAATATGGAAACAAGTGGGGGTAAAGGCGTTAGAGAAAGTATGGTCGGATCACTATCCGATTATGCTAGCGGACAATAAACAAGATTTTGGTCCTAAACCGTTTAAAATCTTTGACTCGTGGTTAGAAGGGGAGGAAACCGAAAGTATGATTAAAGAGGCGTGGAGCAAAACCGTTACATCTAGATACCCGGATGGAGCATTTAGAGACAAGTTAAAGAACGTGAAAATAGCTTTAAAAAGGTTGAGCAACGAAAAATTTGGGGAGTTAGAAGGACAGATTGAAATGAATAAAAAAGAGGCATGTAGATGGGAAACCGAAGCAGAAAAAAGACAACTTGACGAAAGCGAAAGAGCCCGTTGGATTGTTTGTAGAAAGAAGTGGTTGGAAGGTGAACACAAGAAAGTAGAGATAGCAAGACAAAAAGCGAAAATCAAGTGGGCGAAGGAGGGGGATGAGAATTCTAAACTTTTCCATGCGGCAATAAAGAAAAGAGAACGATTGAATGGGATCCGAGGCTTGAATGTTAACTCATGTTGGACGGAGGATCCGGAAAAAATTAAAGAAGCGGTCTTCGAATTCTTTAAAAATAAGTTCGCTAGTCACAAGAGTAACAGACCGAAGCTTAAGAGCGAAAAATTCAACCGTTTAACGGTGGAAGAGGCCGAAAGTCTAGAAAGACCTTTCACGGAGGAAGAAGTAGAGGAAGCGATCAAATCATGTGGTAGCAAAAAATCCCAAGGCCCGGATGGGATAACTTTTTCATTCATAAAGAGATTTTGGGAGGTTATTAAAGGAGATCTTATGAAGGCGTTGGTGAACTTTTGGGAAGTGGCGGAGATAAAAGGGGGTTGTAACGCATCATTCTTGGCACTCATTCCAAAAAACGCAAATGCGATCAGCTTGAATGAATTTAGACCGATAAGTCTTATTGGGGTGTTTTACAAGATTCTCGCAAAAATATTGGCGGAGAGAATGAAAAAGGTGATGGGTGGTATAATTGGGGAGACACAATCGGCCTTTCTACGAGGGAGATTTATAGTAGATGGTGTCCTAATCGCAAACGAGGCGGTAGACGTGATACGACGATCGAAAAAAAGGCATGGTATTTAAGGTAGATTTCGAGAAGGCATACGATAGCGTGGAGTGGGGATTCTTATTGGACACCTTGAAAGATATGGGTTTCGGCACGAGGTGGTGTGCGTGGATAAAGGCTTGTCTAAAATCGTCATCGGTGTCGGTATTGGTAAATGGGTCTCCAACAAAGGTGTTTCATATGGAGAAAGGGCTTATGCAAGGTGACCCACTTGCCCCGTTTTTATTTTTGGTGGTAGCGGAGAGCTTGAATGTGATGATGTTTGAAGCGCGGGAAAAAGGATTGTTCGAAGGTGTAAAGGTCGGTAAAAATGAGGTGTTGTTGACGCATTTACAATATGCCGATGATGTAGTATTCTTCGGCAAATGGAGCTTGCAAAATGTAAGAAACCTCATGAAGATAGTTCAAAGCTTCCATGCGGTATCGGGGTTAAGAATTAATATTAACAAAAGTAAATTGTTTGGCGTGGGAGTTATCGAGGAGGAGATACAAATTTGGGCTAGAGGATTGGGATGCGGATATGGATCATTGCCGTTCACTTATCTTGGGCTTCCGGTGGGTGCAAAGATGTCCAAAATCGAAAATTGGAAGAAGGTAATTGAGAAGATGAAAAATAAGTTGGCCGATTGGAAAGCAAAATTAATTTCATTTGGAGGTAAGTTATCGTTAGTCAAGTCGGTTCTTGGTTCTTTGTCGTTGTACTATTTCTCTCTTTTTAGAGCCCCGAGAGGAGTGATTCGAGAGTTAGAGAAAGTGAGAAGTTCTTTTTTTTAGGGAGGGTGTAAAGGGTTAGACTCGAATAAGACATTGTCTTGGGTAAAATGGGAGAGAGTGTTGAGAAACTTTAAATTTGGTTGTCTAAATGTGGGGGTCTTCAAGTTTCCAATTGGGCTTTGTTGGGGAAATGGTGGTGGCGGTTTGGTATCGAAAAAGAAGCTTTATGGGTGAAAGTGGTTAAAAGTATTTATGGGGTGGAGGGGGTTTAAAGAGGGAGGGCGGATGCATCTCGGGGAGAGCCTCGGTGTGGTCTAACATTAGGAGAATTGGTCAAGATTTGGACATTTTGGGTGTAGATTTCTCGTCTTCGTTCGGGGTAGATGTGGGTAATGGTTGTGAGACGAGTTTGTGGTCGGATAGGTGGGTAGGCAGTTTGGAGTTGGGGAAGTCGTTTAAGAGACTTTTTCAACTCGAGATCAATAAGGATGCCAAAATTTCCGAGAGAGGGCGTTGGGTTGGAGATGAGTGGGAGTAGTGTTGGGGGTGGAGAAGGGAGCCTAGGGGGAGAGAATTAGGCGAATTGGAGAATCTTTGTAATGTCCTTCGAGGTTGGAAACCGAGAGTTGATATGAGAGATTGTGCGAGGTGGGTCTTCGGTGAGGATGAGTTATTTTCCTTGCGAAAAATCAAGTCAATAATTGTAGAGAAAGAGATGGTTAGTGGTAGTATGCCGGAGGAAACATGGTGGTCAAAGGCGGTCCCGAAAAAAATTGGTATTTTTGTGTGGAGAACGAGACTAGGACGCATCCCATGTAGGGCGATCCTAGATAAAATGGTGATAGACCTTCCATCCGTGTTGTGTCCTAGGTGCGAGAAGGAGGTGGAGACGATCAATCACGCCTTGGTAAAGTTTCAAGAGGTGCATAAGATTTGGCAAGAGATGTTTCGATGGTGGAAAATCGATAAAACCAATTTCGACTCGATTAATGACGTGTTAGCGCATCCTAATTCTGCAGGTGACAACGGTTTTCATCCGACTTATTGGACGGATGCGGTTTGGTCGTTCTTATAATCTATTTGGGGTCACCGTAACGGCATTGTGTTTAAAGGCGATAAAAAGCGACTGGAAGACATGTTTTTTGAAATCCAAAGAAGAAGCTTTGAATGGATCGAGAGTAGGTGTCGAGATAGGAAAATCGACTGGAAGGTGTGGCTTTCCGAGCCGGAAAGTCTGCTGTGTTCGTAAACCACATGTACGTAGCAATCATTTTGGTTTTTGCTCCTTTATGGTTGCCGTTTTGGGTGTTCCAGGATGCGGTGCAGCAGCTGCTGGCGTGCTTCGGACTAGATGAGGATAATTGTAGCAGATTGGATCGAAGTGCTTTGATGAGAGGCTGGGTGAATTCAGACCTGGGGGGCGATGGCTGTTTCCATTAAGCCGGGCTGGTTAGTTTGCCTCTCGCAAACAGGTTCGGGGTGGTTACTAGTGCTGTGTCTAATGGGTCTGCCTTTAATTTTCTTTCTTCTTGTTTTTTTGTTCCTTTGGTTTCATGCTGGTCGAATTGGCTGCCTCTGTTAAGGTGGCTATCTTGTAAAGGTTAATTGGTTTGTACTTTGTTTTTGGTAATAAAGCTTAATGTCGTTAAAAAAAAATGATTAATACCAATGAAATGGTTAACAAAAGAAGAAGACTATATATATATATATATAGGGTCGGGTTCAAGGGAAAACCTAAAAAACCGGAAAACTGAAGAACACCATAGGAGCCCTTCATCTGGACGGTATGCACTTATGCATACAGGTAATTTGCAACATGCGCACATGCATATGCACAAATGAATAATGCACTTGTGCATAAAAACCAAAAAGTCAACTTAATTTACCTGTATGCACAAATGCATACCGTCCAGATGAAGGGCCCCTAGGGTGTTCTTCAGTTTTCCGTTTTTTTGAGGTTTTCCCTTGAACCTCTCTCTCTCTCTCTCTCTCTATATATATATATATATATATACATATATATTTTAGAGTAAATTACATAAATGGTCCCTATGGTATGGTCATATTTTGGATATGGTCCTTAAAACGCATTAATTACACTGAGTGTCCCTGTGGTTCGACTAACCACACGCAGAGGGTCCCTTCCTCTAATGTCGTCTAACCTGGCACCGTTAATGTCCCCACTCGCCTAAAATCAGAGGGGTAAAATCATCATTCCACCTTTTCTTTCTCATTTAAATCACTTAAGCACTTCTCTCTCTGCTAATTCTTCTCAACGGTCCTATTTCACTTCTCTTTCGCTCCACCTATGAAGAGATGCAGTTGTGGATCAGATGCAATAGTGAGAACTTCGTGGACCTCATCAAACCTAGGAAGACGTTTTTATTGTTGTTCAAGAAAGGTATTTCATTTTCTTCATCTTTGTCAAACAGGGATTGGATTTGCCCTAATTTCTCCATCTTCAATTTCCATGATAAATAAGCAAGAAGCTGTGGTTTCATTGATTGGTATGACCCAGCTTTGTGTGATCGATCAAAGATGATTATTCCAGGGTTGTTAAAGTCGAAGAACAAGGTGGAACAAGAAAATCGCAGACTGAAGTTGCTGTTGTGTCTAACATGGTTGGCGATTGGAGTGTTTTTTGTATTTTGGTTGACCTAATTTGTTGTAATAGGCCAACTATTGGTTAATGTAAGTTTTTGTTGTTTTGGTTAGGCTAACTATTACTTAATGAGTGTTTTTGTTGTTTAATGTTGTTAGCTTCAATCTTCCTAATCATAGAAGTATTTAGAAGTAGTGAAAAATAGGCTAAGTGAAGAAAGCCTCTTACAGAGGCTCTGCCGAACTTACCGAGAGATCAAGGTCAAGAAGCTACAGAAGCTAAAGAGGCGCCCTACAGAAGCTCTGTCATACGCACAAAGAAGACCAAAGACTCGGAATCCGGTGAAGACTGCTCTTCTAAGGACCAAACCGCAGAACCTATGTGGCACTTCACAGAGCCTCTGCGGTCTTCAACAAAGACTTAAAAGATATTTATAATATCTTGCTACTGTTACAGGACCTGTTCATCAACTTGCATGGTAGCATACCCTGTCCAACTGCAACGTGTCAAACTCTGGTTGGATTCAATAGGGCTTAGTACATAATAGACGTCTGCTGCATTAAATGCAATACAGCACGTCCAACTGTTCATGCCATCCGTCCAACTATTCATACCGTCCTTTGTGAATAGTAGCATATGCTTTATGGTCCCCTTAGAGTAGTATATAAGGAAGACTCATGTTGAGTTCTTCCTATCCATCGATCGATCAATCGAACAATCGAAACAAGAATTCAAGAGAGAAAAACATCACAAGCTTTAAACACTTTGAGAGTCATATCTGTTTTAAAAGCTTTGCTTAACTCACTGTTCTTGAATCTGTTCTTAATATATATATTCAGTAAACTTTGAGATATTATTTCCTGTTCACTGTTTATTTATATTATGTTCTAAATCTATCAAACATATCTGTTAGTTCTTCAAATACGCTTCCGCATCAAACTCAAACTTGAACTAATAGATCTGATAATCTTGTTTAAACAAAACCGGGAACCAACAATTGGTATCAGAGCGAAGCTTGATTTTCAATATCAAGTGATCCTCGTTTTTACAAGATTAGTGATAGAAATCATTTTTTTCTATTCCTCATCTCTAGGTTAAAACTCCATTAAAGTGTACTCTGGGAACTGTTCAAACCCAGAAAACTTTCCAGATCTTCAGACTCATACTCTTTAAATCATACTATCTTTTCAGAACCTTAAAAATGACAAATACAAATAACTTCTTTACTGCTGGTTCACTCACCAAGCCTCCTACTCTCCTACGAGATGAGTATCCTCAATGGAAGATAAGAATGGTTCATTTCTTTGAGGGTACTGAAAAAAATCTAGTACAATATCTTTACAACCTTCCTCCTGTTCCTATGATAGCAGTACCACGAGTACCAGCTACTGCTGAATCTCCAGAAATCCCTGAACATCAAAAACCAAAACCAAAAGAAGAATGGTCAAATGAAGATAAGGCAGAAGATGAAGTTGCACAGAAAACAAAAAGAATCCTGATAATGGCTATCCCCAACGAGCTTTTTCAATCCTTAGATGCATGCGAAACTGCGCACGATCTTTGGAAAGAATTAGAAAGACAGTTGGAAGGGGGTGCTAAAACACAAAAGAACCGAAGGGCACAGTACATAAATGAATATCATGCATTCAGAGCCTCTGCAACAGAATCTCTGCAAACAACGTACGACAGGTTCAACTCTCTCATAAACAATTGTAGAAAGTCTGGCATTCACAGAACCTCGGAAGAAAATAACGTTATGTTTCTAAAGAGTCTGAATGATGAGTGGCTTCAACTGTCTATGTCTTTACAAACAAACCAAGATATAGACTCATGGACACTCTCTGATCTCTATGGAACACTAGCTGCACAAGAGCCTCAAATAGCACAGGCTAAAACAATAGCCATTGCACCATACGCATTGGTTAGTAAAACAACAGAGGCTACAGAGAGACCAAGAAATGAGAGAGCAACAGATGAAAAGAAGAAGGAGAAAAAAAAGATAGTGATGGTTGATAGCGAAGAAGACGAGCTGATAGAGGAAGAAATAACTCTTGCGTCATTAGCTAAATCATTGGCTCTATTGACAAGAGAGTTCAGAGGTAATCAAAGAAATTTTGGAAATGACATATATAGCAGAGACAACCAGAGAGATAGAAGAGATGATGAAAGAAGAGAAGAATCAAGTGACCGACAGAGGTCAGACTACAGAAGTGACCGACAGAGGTCGAGCGACAGAAACTACAGAGGAAATGACCGACAGAGGTCAGATGACAAGGTAGGCCACACACAAGAATGCTACAAATGTGGTAAGCCTGGTCATTATGCAAACGAATGCCGAACAGAGAAAGGTGGAGACCAACAGAAGTCCGACGATCGAACTGGAAACACCTCCCAAGGTTGCTTCAACTGCGGCAAGCCAGGCCATTTCGCAAAAGATTGCAGAAGTAGACAAAATCACCCACAGAAGGACTCAGCTTTTTACAAAAAGAAGGCTGAATATTATGCACAAAAATCCCTAATGGCGAACAAAGGGCATTCTGAAGCAAATAAAGAGGACTTCGAGTCAGACTCTACATCTGATGATGAATTCACCACCAATGCCCTGTTCTGTGGCATGGCAGAAGTCGACTCCGACACTGACAATGAGGTATCCATTTCAAACTCTACCTCTTGTATTAAATATGTAGAAAATGATTCAGTTAGACTTAACATTGAATTGATTGAACTCAAAGAGATAAATGAAAGTATTCAGAAAAGACTCACCTTTAATGAGAGAGAAGTAAGGCTTCTCACTCAAGAAAAAGCCAAAATTTTTGAAGAAAAGGAAAGAGTAGAAAAATATTGGAGCAAAAATGTAGATCCTTTAAAAAGGCAAATTTCTGAATTAACCTCTGCTTTAAAAGTCAAAACTAAAGAGCTTTCAGTTTCTAGGAGTGAAACAACTGACATAAGAGCTCTCAAAGAGTACTTTCAAAAAGAGAGAGAGGTACTTTGGCAAGATCTACTCAGAAGAGAGGTTTTACTTCAAAACTATAAAGATGCACAGAAGGTGTATGAGAAAGTAAACTCACAAATAGGAAGACGAGGTATATGGTACGATGATATTACTCTAGGTGTTGAAGGCAAAAGACTTAAACCTCTGTCTTCTCTGTTTGTGGTAGGAAAAACAAATAAACCAATTTTTCCAAACTTACTCTCTGTAAGTAAGAGGGTTAAAATCTCTGAAGAACCTCACTTAAGGAAACATACGAAGATGATCAATGTATGGTTTGAAAACACAGATTCATCATCTTCAACCTTTGTTAACAGAGGAATCAAACCAAAGAAATATCTGAAAACACAAGATCAGATTGGTATCTTTAAGTTTGGTAAACCAGAGACTCAAACACAGGTCGCTTTTGTCTGTATGATAGATGTCAAAAAGAAATTATCTGCAAAAGCTCCTGAGTTTAAACGCATCTTTTCAGAAGAAAATCTTAAAAGATCAATTGAAAAAGAAATTTTGGAAGTTTTGAAATCAAATGTTTTAGAAAATCTCTGTACATCTTCTATAGATCAAATTCTCGCTGAAGAGATCTCATCTGAAACGTTTGCCATCTATGAAAGTTTTTCTACAGAGGAAGAAAACTCGTACGATACATGCTCAGAAAATCCAACCTCTGTCGAAAGAAATGACTCAACCTCTGTATATGAGGACGATTCATCCTCTAACGACTCAGAGACTGATTCTAAATCAGGGATAATTCACTGTGACACAGAGGATGTTAAATTCTCCTCTGAGGTTATTAACAGAACAATTTCTCCAAAAGAGAAAATCACAGAGATACCTATCTGTCCAGATTTTCTAAAAATGTGTATACAAGTCAAAACCTCTACAGAGCTTGATAATTTGAAAAAGGCCTCTGAAAATCCTAAAAGCTCAAAATTTTCAAAACCTTTAAGGCCTGAAGCTAACAAATATCTTTCCTCTGTGACAGTGAAGACAGACGTTCACCACAGAAGAGACTCACAGAAGGCAGGGCCTAAACAAGATTTTTGCAAAAAACATTCTAGTATTCATAGATCTTCTTGTAATAGGAAATCTAATGTTAAAAACGAATGTAATGCCTCTGTGACTCAGTTCAATGAATTCAATGAAAAATTCAAACAAATCACGTCTCATATTAAATACTGTCATTGTTTTGATCTTATGTTCAGATTGAAAAATCACTTCTCAAGTCCAGATTGCTTACTCTCCACTAAAATTCAAACTCTAAAGTCAAAACCTAGAGAGATACAATCTGATCTTTCTACAAAAAATAAAATGTATTTCAAGAATGCTAAGGCAAACTTGAAAAATTCTAACAATATTGGACCCATATGGATATGGGTACCTAAGTCTCTGTGATTGTCTTCCATAAGCGGTATATGCCAATTTGGTATCTTGACTCCGGATGCTCAAGGCACATGACTGGCGACAGAAGTTTACTATCCACGTACAAAGAAACACACGATGGTGGATCTGTAACTTTTGGAGACAACAAGAAGGGACACATCAAAGGCTATGGAGTCATACAGAAGGAAAACGTCTCTGTATACAAAGTTGCATATGTGAATGGCCTTAAACACAACCTACTCAGTGTAAGTCAACTCTGTGATACAGGATTTGATGTCTTGTTCAAAAGGACTTTCTGCTCTCTGCAAAGTGAAGACACAGGAATGGAACTTCTGCGAGCCGAAAGAAAAGGTGATCTGTATCTGATGAACTTTTGTTCAACAACCAAGGACAAAGTTTGCCTTGTAGCTTGCGAAAGTAAAGAAGCCTGGTTATGGCATAACAGGTTCTGTCACTTGAACTTTCACACCTTGGATAAATTGGTCAAACTTGATCTAGTTAAAGGTTTGCCTAATGTTAAATTTAATAGGGATCACTTGTGTTCTGCATGTGAGATGGGAAAACTCAGAAGAGCTTCCCACAGAGGCAAAACAGATGTGTCGTGCACTAGGCCTCTGTACATGCTTCATGTCGACCTCTGCGGTCCTATTGCCATACAGAGCCTAGGTGGCAAGAAATATATAGTTGTCTTAATTGATGAGTATTCGCGCTTCACATGGGTTGAATTTGTTCGAAAGAAATCGGATGTTCCAATCATCTTGAATAATCTAATGAAAAGAATCCAAGTTCTTTATGAATGCAGAATACAGAAGTTAAGAAGTGACAATGGCACAAAATTTAAAAACTCTGTCATTGAAGCCTATCTTTCTACAGAAGGAATATCACAGAACTTCTCTGCCGCACGCACTCCACAGCAGAATGACGTAGTCGAAAGGAAGAATCGAACGCTCGTGGAGGCCGCAAGAACTATGCTATCAGCATACGGATTACCGATGAACTTTTGGGCAGAAGCAATTTCTACCGCTTGTTACACACAGAATCGGTCAACCATTGTGAAAAGACACATCAAGACTCCTTACGAACTGATCAACAAAAGGCGGCCAAACATCAAGTTTTTCCATGTGTTTGGATGTAAATGCTTTGTTTTAAACGACAGAGATTCAAGGGGAAAGTTTGAAGTAAAAGCTGACGAAGGAAAATTCATTGGATACTCTGCCACTTCCAAAGCCTACAGAGTATACCTTACAAGATCTCGCAAAATCATAGAAAGTATCAATGTTTCTTTTGATGATTCTTTCCAAATGACTTCTGAGCAAATCCGTTCAGAACTCGAACTTAAAAGAGAAACCTCTGGCATCTCGCAAACGAAAGAAGACTTGAATCTTCTATTTTTAGAGATGTTCCACGATGACATTGATCCTGTTGTTGGAACCATCAGAGTTTCTGAAGAACCATCTTCTGTTGGACAAAATCCTACAGGTATGACTCTAATTGGTCCAAATAATTCTTCATCTTCTTCTATAAATACTACAGATGCAAATGCCGAAGAAGAAAATGCAGAAGATGAAACATCAAGAAAAACGACCACAGAAGCTGCAGAAAAACAAACTCCACAATCCACAGAAGAACAAATTATAGATGTAATTGAGGACCAAGACTATATGTCCTCAGAGGAACAAACTCCACCACCACTCATACCAATCATTCCACAAATGGTAGAATCTTCTACCAAGGTAAGAATAACGACAGAGGCTATACAAGAAGAAGATCCACAAGAAGCTTCTGAAGAAAGGTTCGATGACATTGATGACCATCTTCCTCGCACCACTCAGTGGACAAAAAGCCATCCTCCAAGCCAAATAATCGGAGAACCCTCTGACTCAGTAAAAACCAGGTCTGCCACTGCTAATTTTTGTTTCTTTACAAATTTTATTAGTGTGATAGAACCAAAGAAGATTTCTGAAGCACTAGATGACCCAAACTGGGTAGACACCATACAAGAAGAACTTATGCAGTTTGAGCGTAACAGAGTATGGACTTTAGTACCTCTGCCACGAGGGAAACAGCCATTGGGACTAAGTGGGTCTACAGAAATAAGAAGGATGAAGATGGAGTGGTCATCAGAAACAAAGCACGATTGGTGGCCAAGGGATATAGACAAGAAGAAGGCATAGACTACGATGAGACTTTTGCCCCTGTCGCACGGCTCGAAGCAATAAGAATATTCTTAGCCTTCACAGCCCACAGAGGATTTAAAGTTTATCAGATGGACGTAAAATCAGCTTTTCTCAACGGTGAAATCCAAGAAGAGGTTTACGTAAATCAGCCACCAGGGTTTGAAAGCTCAAAGTTCCCAAGGCATGTATACTACCTTGAAAAGGCTCTGTACGGACTGAAACAGGCTCCAAGAGCATGGTACGAACGACTTTCTACCTTTCTTCTAGTAAATGGCTACAACAGAGGTACAACAGATACTACCTTATTCTATAAACGTAAAAACAGTGAAATAATGCTTGTACAAATCTATGTGGACGACATAATTTTTGGGTCTTCTAACACAGAAGAGTGCAAAAGTTTTGAAAAACTCATGCAGAGTGAGTTTGAAATGAGTATGATGGGAGAACTAACATTCTTCCTCGGACTCCAAGTCAAACAAACATCAGAGGGAATTTTTATAAATCAGGCCAAATATGTCTCTGACATTCTTTTCAAGTATAGCCTCTCTGATACCTCTGCAATGAAAACTCCAATGGCCACTGGAAATAAGTTATCCTTAGATCCAGATGGCATCTCTGTAGAATGCACTCTCTACAGAGGCATGATTGGATATTTGTTTTACTTAACTGCAAGCAGACCTGACATTATGCATGCCACATGTCTTTGTGCACGTTATCAAGCTAATCCAAAGAAATCACACTATGATGCTGTGAAAAGAATCTTTAGATATCTAAAGGGGACAAAAAATCTCGGTCTCTGGTATCCACAGAACTCTGGTTTTAGTCTTAAAGCTTATACAGATTCAGACTATGGAGGATGCATGCTCGACAGAAAGAGTACCTCTGGGAGTTGTCAATTCCTAGGTGGTAAACTAGTCAGTTGGACCTCCAAAAAGCAAAATTGTGTCTCAACATCCAATGCAGAAGCTGAATACGTTCCTGTTGCTAGCTGTTGTTCTCAGGTTCTATGGATGAAGACTCAGCTAAAAGACTACGGCCACATCCTATTCAAAATACCTATCTTCTGTGATTCCAAGAGTGCCATTGCTATCTCTGCCAATCCTGTGCAACACTCAAAAACCAAGCATGTCGATATAAGGTACCATTTCTTGAAACATCATGTTGAATACGGTACAATCGAGATGCATTTCGTGCCCACAGAATACCAACTCGCGGACTTATTCACCAAAGCTTTAGACGAGAAAAGATTCAATTTCTTGGTGGGTAAGTTAGGAATGATCAATATGACGTAAAAAATCCTCTGTAAGTATAGCTTTATCTTCTGTAAATATGTAAATATTTCTAATTATTTTTGCTTTAATTAATTTATTTTTGTATGTAAGTTCTCAATGTTAAATAGTTCTTAAAATCACAGAGCTTCTGTAAGTCTACTCAGAACCTCTGACAACCCCTACAGAACCTCTGGAAAATATGACCTATGTTCTATGCAAAACTTATCATTCTTTGATCCAAGCATAGGTCAAGGGGGAGCAAAAGGAAAATTCCTGATCTACAGAGGTGATTAGATCAAGGGGGAGCAAAAAGGGATCCTGAAATGATCTACAGAGGTAAAACTTTCAAGGGAAAGCCAAAGAAGAATGTCAATGAATCTATATCGACAGAAGTCAGACATCACTGCCGAGAAAAGAAGAACCAAAAGGTATGTCTCTCGCACAAAAGGTTTTTGAAAACAGTTTTCTAGGACACAAATTGTCAAATATGTCCTAAATATACTGTGGATAACATTTCAAAAATCAAAAGATCGAAAAGTTTCATAAAATTTGAGTTATGAGAAATTTAAGGTCATAGAGCTTCTGCTGAGCTCAACAGAAGCTCTGCCAGAAATATACTCTGAGATCGCAACTTTAACCTCTATCGATCTTTTGGAATGTTATCTCGGAAACCAAACAGACTCGCCATGACCTTCTCGAACAAAACTTTTTTCATAACAATTTTTTCGGACACCAACTTTCAAATATGTCCGAAAAACATCTCTTAAAACAGATCAAAAATTGGATGATCAGAAAAGTTAATAGAATTTTCGTTATGAGATTTTTTCCCTCATAGAGCTTCTGCTGGCCCTCCCAGAGCTTCTGCAAGTTCCAACAGAGCCACAAAACCTCTGCGAGTAAAAACTCTTAACTAAAAATCCTATTTGATCCTCTCCGATGCCTTTACAAAACGTTTTTGGTTAAAAAGGAACCCCACAGAAGTCATGATAACAATGAGATATATGAGAAAGGGATACACATCAAAGATTTTCAAAATCACAGAACCTCTGTAAACTACAGAAGTTCTGTCAATCTGTTACTTGGGCATTTCTGTAGTAATAACGGTTACTTTTACTGAGAGTGAACTACATGTGGCTAAGAATAACCCCACGCGCCTAGCATTAATGGGCCGCGCACGATGTCCTGTCATCCTCTGACATGGCCTACGTGTCCCATTTTCATTGGGCGTACATGGAACGTTTTCTGTGGAAAATTGAACCCGCCGTTCTAACTTGAGTTCGGATTCCAAATTTTAATCCATTGCCATATATTTTACTCTTTCGAATTCTACCGTTTTACCCTCCTATAAAAACCAAGCTTACCCTCTCATAAACTTTTTACAAACTCTCATTCTTCTCCTGCGAAACCTGCAAATTTCTTATTCTCAGTACCAAATGGCTTCATCTTCTCAAGCTATCTCCCCTGCACACTCTCCGGCAACCTCACCAGAACATTCACCTGCTCATTCTGAACATTCAGAAAACCCCAACCCTGCCCAAAACATTGAACTAGAAGATTCCGACGATTCAGCAGACTTTGCTCCAACCACACATCTTCAAAACTTCATAGCAAAGGATCATTTAGAAAAAGTACTACCAATCAAATCCAACAATTGCTATTTAGTCCCCTCACCCACTGCTTTCGGCGAAGCCCATGCCATTCTTCTAAACATAATGGAAAATCATATCCTCTTCCCTTTACTCTCAAGAACCCCAAAGAAAATTCCAGTAAGATACCTGAACCAGTTTTGGCAAAGTTTCCGATTTGATAAAGATGATTCTCTTATCAAAGGATACATTTCAAAACCCGACAAATCTGAGCATCTGGAAATCAAGTTCAATAGAACAATGTTCTCACTTGAATTCAACCTACCAACAAGGGGTCTTCTTGGATTAAAGAAGTACGCAGAGCAACCAATAGACGACGAGATCTGTCGTATCCTAGAAATGCTTGGGTACTACACACCACTGAGGAAGAGAAATGACTTCCGCAGAGGCAGATTACCACCTTTGTGGAACACCTTGTTCTCAATTCTTAACAGATGCCTGACAGGGAAGATAGGCAGTATTGACCAGAGCTCACATCAGATATTGACCATCATGTATGGGGTTTACTATGATCTCCCACTGGATTATGCGACCATAATGATGCAAGAGATCATTAACACCATCGACAGAAAGAACAACACAAGAAGGGTCAAAGAGAACGATCCTAAGTTTCTACCACCTCTGCAATTCCAAAGAATACTGGGAGTCTTGTTCGAACCTCTGTTGCTAATACAGAAATGGCCAATGGAAGGGCCAATTCCCAAACAGTTCCCAATGAGCAAAAATATTCCCACTGATCATGTAGATGGCTACACACACTGCAGACCTTTGTCAAAGAAACTTCTGAGGTATGCCAAGAATAAAACCCTTAAGAAAGAGTATATACGCGATCATAGAACTCCTAAACCGAGTCCTATGACACCCCCGCGTTTAGGTGTCCCCCTAGGAACAATGATTGCAGAACCTCTTTCCACTCAAGAAGAAAAAGATAACAAATTAGCAAAACACATGGCTATTCAACTCAGCTTCATAGCCAAACGTGCAGAGCTCATGGGAAAGAAGTCCTCTTCAAAATCAAAAAGGAGGAAAACTGCAGAAGGCACCTCTACAAGCGCTGCAGAAGATCAACCTTCACCTCCTCATGCCACAGAAATTGGCTCCTCTGCTCCTCCCTCTTCTCCAAAACAGAAGAAGAAAAGAAAATCAAAAACCACAGAGGAAGGGGCACCAAAACCTAAGAGGAGGAAATCCAAAAAGAAGCATGGTAAATCACTTGATAAATTGGTTACCATAGAAGAGGAAGCAATCGAAGAAGAAAGAACTGCAGAAGAAGAAGACGCAAAAGAAGAAATGACAGAAGAGGGATATCAATCTCCCCATCAATCCCCAGATCGGTTTGCTCACCAAGGAAACATTAACGATTTCCTACAGAACCCCGACATTGCCAACACTTTAAATACAGCAAGATGGACGGCACAACCTCTCGACCACCATTCCCCAGAAGAACAATACTTCTCTATTTCCGGCATTGACACACATCTGTAAGAAGATGATCAAACACCCAGAGATCAATCAGCTGAGACACCTATTATTCTACAGAACCCCTTCATTCAGCAAGGATTGGACGTTCACAGAAGGAGTCCAAGCCCAGCTTCAGAAGAAATAGGACAAACAGAAACTCAGTGGAATAGAGATGAAGTAACATAGACAAGAATGGAGGTCTCAGAGATAGATTCAGACGAAGAAGAAGCTGTCTGGATACGAAAAGGTCTCTATCATCCACATATCATGAAGTTATACGGATCTCATCAAATGTATGACTTCTTAGGCACAGAGCAAAGAACTTCAACAGTGGATAGGGTAGAAACATCTGGAGGAAAAGAAAATATAAAAGAAAAAGATGCCGAAGATGAAGAAGGCACACATCCCTCACCCCCTCCCAGTGCAATCCACACATCTAACTCCGCAGGTCTAGCTGCAGAAGGAGTTATTGAAATAGAGCAGCACAGCTCGATCCAAAACCAACCCATCCAGCCAGAAGTCACTCTTTCGACTTCTGCGCCCACAGAAACCGGGGAATCCATTCCTAGGGAGTCTCCTCAGAGAGACTCACCTATAGTTCGTGATCAACCGCCCCAGATCACAACAGAACACCCTACAGAGAAATTCGTTTCCTCTGCCACACGCACACAACTAGGGCCAACCCTTCTTTCAAAGAGAAGTAGTGAGCACAACGACGAAGAGACTCTAGACAAGTCTCCGAGTCAACAGAAGGATAATCTAGTACCCACCTCTGGAGTGGATCTAGACAATGTCGTTCACAGAACTTCTGTAGAGTCTGAAGCACTAGATGCTTCTGCTCGAAGATCAGATGGAAATCCTTCCACCCCCAACGTACAAACAAGGGTGAACGAAGGTGTCCCAGGAGCAGGGACTCACTCTGGAGACGAATGTGTTCCTCCAGAGGTTACACCAGGGACACAAGTATCAAGGGATGAGTTCCAAACCCTTGTCACCTCTGTGAACCAAACCATGAAAGAGTTGCAAAGCTCTTTCACATCTTTTGCAGAGAAAACATCAACGGCCATGCTGAATTTGAACACCAAAATGGACAATCTGTCCACAGAGGTGAAAACAGCCATCACAGAGATGAAATCTTCTGCGCAAACAACTGCAACAACTACAGCCACTTCTGCTGCTAAAGATTTTGGAATCACCGCAACTTCTGCATTCAAGGAATCAGTAAAATATTTCCTTGAACAAATGAACAAGCAATCCAACAAATCACAGAGCATCACACCCGCAGATCTACAGAAGGCTCTGCAAAACGTTCAAGCAGAAGCAATGCGCAACACAATACTGATACAGCCTAAAGACTATATGACCAGAGCACAGCTAACAGAGCTCGGCCAAAATGTCATAAACCAGGTCACTGAAGTCATTGTCTCCTTCACTACTGCAAATGCCAACTACGTCAAAGAGTTCAGAAAAAGTGTCGGCAGAATGCGCTTCAACACAGAAGCAGAGCTTGCAACTCTTTTCGGCCTTTGTGATGATGTATGTGCGAAGTTGATGGCCGCAGGAGCAGAACTACCAAAGAAACCCAAAGCTTCCTGCAGAGCAGAGGGTACTTCTGATAAAAGTCAGGATGATTCTGATGATGACCATCCTGGTCTATCAGATAATCCTGAGGGGGAGAATATAAGAGAGAAAGCTACGACCAGAGGAATACAAGCTCCACCAATCGCAGCAGAACCAATCAGTCAAGCCCCTCCAGAACAAACCCAAGATCAACAACAAAATCAACAGACCACAGAGACAACACCCATCTCTGTGGAATCAAGTCCTGAAGAAACCAATATTCCAGAAGCTGATCAGCATACCACAGAGGCAACAACCAACCCTGTAGTAATCAACTTGGAAAAGAGTCCTTCAACAAAATCAACAGAAAAACTCCAAACCATACCAAGAAGAAAGTCGATTGCCACCAAACCAATAAGAGCAACGACCTCTGCGACCTCTGCTTCTGATATTCTGAGAAAGATGCACAATACAATGACTGATCGAATGTCGCAGAGAGAAGAAGAAAGGCACAGGTTCACATTAGCTTTCAAAATGGCAAGAAGATTCGATGTCCAATCTTCACCAACAGAAATAGAGCTCACAGAAGAAGTCACCAAAGAACCTCCAACAGAGGTTACAGAGCAACTCAAGCCAACAGAACCATCGCCACAAAAGTCCTCTAAAACACAAGTGTCAAAACCTACAGAGGCAACCATCAAGCCAACAGAAGCACCAACCTCCAAACCTACAGAAGAAACAGGTTCTGCACCTCCAAAAGCCAAAGACAAGGGCAAAGCAATACTGACAGAAGAGCCCAAGAAAAAGAAATCATTGCCCAAGCCTACAGAGAAATTAATGAAGAGCGCCTTTGATGCCTTCCAAACTCCAAAGCCTGAAGAAGTTGACTGGGCATATGGATTGAAGCCTCTGTCAGACATTCCACTAACAGGTAGAGCTGCAGAAGTTGTTCAACAGATGGAGAGTCTCAGAAGACAAGTACCACAACCTGGTCCAACACATGAAGAAATGGAAGAAGTGGTATACAAATACCTCTATAAACAAACCTTTCAGACCAATCATCCAACAGATCATGTGACAGATTCAAGGATCAGAGAAGAATTTGAGAACATCTTCACAAGGACAAAGCCAAGAACCAAAGCAGATGTCTTCTCAATCCACACGATCAAAAAGGTAATCTTCTGCAAGTTCTCCTTTACAAGAACCTATCCAAGGGTCAGGTACAACCTTTACAAAGTCAGAAGAGAAGACAATTCAGAAACCACCTTCGCTGATGCTGACCTAAGAAATATCAATCCTTATGATCTACCTGACCTTCTGCAACGGACAAAGGACAACTACAACACAGAGGCAAACACCAGAGCCTATCAAGTATTAAGAAAAGCAATGAGGGAAAAGCTTCTGATCTTCAGTATGATAGATTTTCAACTGGGAAAGGATCTTGGTCTCAAACATCTAAATTTACGACCACCAGAAGATCGTTGCCCACCCGACGCCGTGCCCAACTCTATCATTAAAGAACCAAGATTCGGGTTAGTATTTCAAAACCCACAAGGCGAAATCAAACTATTTGTGTGCATGGATTGTCAGAAGTACGCAACTAGTACTCTGAACAAGTTCAGAGCAAGCCTTGTAAAATACAGAGGTACAGAGAAAATGGATAGAGATGCTGCAGATACTTTCATCAAAGAGATTGATGCCACAATTCGCCTAAGAGAACTCTGCATCAGTTTCTACAAAGAGATCAGAAGAATCGGAAGAGACAACAGAAGCTACAACGATTTCAAAGATGCCAAAATCTGATTTTCAAACCTCAAATCTCTGCAAACCAAGTCAAAAATTTATCTTTCATTGTACTCAAATGTAAAATGCCTCTGGCATATTTCTGAATGAAAGAACTTTCGAGGTATTGTTTAACCTCTGTCTTATCTAACTTATCCTAACTAAACTCAAGTTAAATTTTTTATTTTTCACTACTTAGGGGGAGATTGTTAGCTTCAATCTTCCTAATTATAGAAGTATTTAGAAGTAGTGAAAAATAGGCTAAGTGAAGAAAGCCTCTTACAGAGGCTCTGCCGAACTTACCGAGAGATCAAGGTCAAGAAGCTACAGAAGCTAAAGAGGCGCCCTACATAAGCTCTGTCATACGCACAAAGAAGACCAAAGACTCGGAATCCGGTGAAGACTGCTCTTCTAAGGACCAAACCGCAGAACCTCTGTGGCACTTCACAGAGCCTCTGCGGTCTTCAACAAAGACTTAAAAGATATTTATAATATCTTGCTACTGTTACAGGACCTGTTCATCAACTTGCATGGTAGCATGCCCTGTCCAACTGCAACGTGTCAAACTCTGGTTGCATTCAATAGGGCTTAGTACATAATATACGTCTGCTGCATTAAATGCAATACAGCACGTCCAACTGTTCATGCCGTCCGTCCAACTATTCATACCGTCCTTTGTGAATAGTAGCATATGCTTTATGGTTCCCTTAGAGTAGTATATAAGGAAGACTCATGTTGAGTTCTTCCTATCCATCGATCGATCAATCGAACAATCGAAACAAGAATTCAAGAGAGAAAAACATCACAAGCTTTAAACACTTTGAGAGTCATATCTGTTTTAAAAGCTTTGCTTAACTCACTGTTCTTGAATCTGTTCTTAATATATATATTCAGTAAACTTTGAGATATTATTTCCTGTTCACTGTTTATTTATATTATGTTCTAAATCTATCAAACATATCTGTTAGTTCTTCAAATACGCTTCCGCATCAAACTCAAACTTGAACTAATAGATCTGATAATCTTGTTTAAACAAAACCGGGAACCAACAAATGTAATCTCAGATTGGTTATTGTAAGATCAAGTGGTTTAATGTAATATTTTTGATTTGTTTAAACTCAGATTGTAGAATGTATACTAATACAATTTGCTTAATTTAATAATTTCGTTTTTTTAAACTCAACAATTTGCATAAACCAACAGTTTGCATAAGCAACAATTTGCATAACCAACAGTTTCCGTAAGCAACAATTTGCATAAACTATTGTTTAATCCCATAAACTATTAACATGTACATCCAAAAAACAACCAAAAATAGGTGATCCCATAAACTATTGTTACTGTCTAACATACACATCCAAAAACAACCATCATTAAACAAGATCTATTATTTGCATCACTAATATCCAAAAGCTACTGTTAATCATTAAATTACATAAGAACCACATCATGGGGCTTGTCCCTTGCAGCTCCTAGAGTTATTACCTTGTTTCCTACATTTCAGACATGTTACTGTCTTTCCAACTCTTTTCAGCTTCCTTCCTGAGTCAGTCACCTCTACAACAGCCTTCTTCCTCTTCTTCTTTGGCCTACCAACTTGAGTGTGATGGGTGGGTGGAATCAAAGTGGTTGAGCAAGTAGACTTCACCCACAACTTCCTTCCATTAATCGGTTCCAACTTGTAACTATACATATGTTTCAATGTATCCATCCAATAAGTTTGATGCACCCAGTTCTCTAGAATTTCAGCCTGTTCTCCATTTCTATGCATATTCCATATACATGCAACAACATGTTTGTATGGAATTCCAGTGATCTCCCATTTCCTGGAAGAACACCATTTTTCCCTTACATCTACAATGCATTGGTCCATCCATGGACCACTAACCTGGTATCTGCATTCACCATTCCATATGACATGGTAATCCACAACATCCTTCTTGATATGATCAAATATTTTGTCACATTTGGAGTGAAGGGACCTTGTGCTTTGTCAATTAGGGTCTGCACATTTGCTATTCTCTTCATGATGTATTGCCTTATATACTCCAAATAGGTGATAATGGGTTTGTCCTTTCCTTCCACTAATTGTTTGTTGAATACCTCACAGATGTTGTTCAACAACACATATGTATGACTTCTTCCTGTAATTTATAATCCAATTGTAAGTAACATGTGTTAATTAAGCAACATATCTTAAAAACCAACTTAAATAAGCCTAAGTACCTGTAAAATGATACCTGGACCAATGATGAGGGGGTATCAGCTTCAACGAATTAAATGTTTGTTCATTCACCATCTTCAGATGCTCCATCTCACAATCCAACTCTTGGACAGTGGTTGTTGAGGCACACTTCCACAACAAATCCTTGTACAGTTTACCTTTCCAAGTTTTCTTCATATTTTCATGGATGTGCCTTAGGCAAAACTTGTGTTCTGCACAAGGGAATACCTGTGCAATTACAGGTACTATTCCCTACAAGTCACACAAACATATATATTTAAGAGTAAAACAAATATACTAATATAATAACTAAGAGATGTATAGAATAGAAAAGTACCTTTTGTCTGCCAGTAATGAATGTGAAATTTGAATTTCTTGTCAGATCTAGATCATCTCCTAAGCAACTTAAATACCAGGTCCATGAAGCTGTGTTTTCTGCCTCAACAATGGCGTATGCAAGGGGGTATGTGCCATTGTTGGAATCAATTCCAACAACTGTGAGAATCTGTCCAGGAAAAGGACCTTTCATGAAGGCTCCATCCAACCCTAAAAAATCTCTCATGCCATTCTTGAAACCCCTTTTCAAAGCCCCAAGACACACATACACCCTCTTGAATCTTCTTGTTTCAATTGATGGGTTAGGGTCCACCTCAACCTCTAACTTCACAGTTGTGTCAACATTTGTTCTCTGAACTTCAAGAAGGTAGTCCCTCAAAGTCTTGTACTGCTCAGCATAGTCTCCACGAAGTTTATTCAAAGCCATTGCCTTTGCTCTATGTGATTTCATCCTTGAACAGTTTTGCTCATACTTTTTCTGCATATCCATTTGAACAGCCTTGACAGGGATATCTGGATTGTGAATTAGGGTATCAACTAGATTTTGGGATAGGAAAGAAGCTGTACACGCCCTAACATATCTTGTTTGGAGACATTTATGGGTCTCCACATATGTTTTGACCATCCAATTGGAATCATTTTTACCTTTGGAAACCAGTAGGACCCAAGGACATGAGGGCCCACTGATTGATTCTGCCTTTTAGTTAATATTGCATGCATATCAATCATTTTTTTAATGCCATCTTTGGTACCAAATACCTTACCAACATAAAAACTGGGAACCCCTTCTGTTTGTTCACTTTCAGCCCTTTCCATCCTAATATGTTTCAACTTTCTTTTCTTTTCCATCTCCAAATCTGACTCATCTGTGTTGCTTTCAAAATTATCATGATCCAATGCATAAACAACAATATTGTTTCCTTCTCCAGCCACTTGTTCCTCCCTCCTACCAATCCACTCTGCTTCAACATCTGTGTGTATGTCAAAGGCCCTGATGTCTATGTCTACTTTGTCCACTTCATCCACAATGTAATCACTATCATCACTGTCATCACTCTGACACTCATCACTCTGTACATTATTACTCTCCTGATCACTTGCATATGCTCTTTCAGTTCTATTGGGGTCAAATTCATAATCTCGGAAAGGATTAAATTTCTGTGAAAACAATCCTTGGCTTTCAAGTTTATCAAACACATAATTGAATTGGTCATCATCCAAAACATCATTAGTAGGACCATTATGTTGATCATCCATTACATTGACATGATTATGATCCAATTCAGTGAAATCTAGGTGGACTAGATCACCCAATTCAGTGGCATTATGTTGGACTTGATCACCCAATTCAGTGGCATCTAGGTGGACTTGATCCATTACATTGACATGATTATGATCCAATTCAGTGGCATCTAGGTGGACTTGATCACCCAATTCAGTGGCATTATGCTGGACTTGATCACCCAATTCAGTGGCATCTAGGTGGACTTGATCATCCAATTCAGTGGCATTATGTTGGACTTGATCACCCAATTCAGTGGCATTTAGGTGGACTTGATCACCTATTTCAGTGGCATTATGTTGGACTTGATCACCTAATTTAATGGAACTTTGTTGGACTTGATCACCTATCTCATTGGCATTTGGTTGGACTTGATCACTATTGTCATGCCATTCAAGCATTAGTCTCTTCCTGCAAAAGCTATGTGAGTTCCAGATCAGTGCAACAAGTAATAGAAATCAATAGATAATAACACAAACGATATGATTTCCAATGGTCATCCACTTTACTTTCAATATGAGAGAGAATTACAATAAGTTCAAGAAAGTGAAAATAGACAACTAGCTTAATTTTCTAAGCTAAAGAACATTATATATGTTGGGCCCATGGCATGGAAGCCCACGGCCCGTTTACACAATTAAGGGTCAAATTACAATAAATAACATATTAGCCCTTGAACTTCTATTCAACCAAATTTGACCCTAACAATCTCCCCCTTTGAATTGATGTTCGAGTTCGCGCCAGTTCTCGACATATCTCTTTCGAAGCGCAAAGTGGACCTCGAACATTCGGGTGGCTCGGCGGTAGTCGATGCGTTCTTCAATCACTTCTAAGGCATTTCGATCGGTTGTCTCATTCGGTTTAGGAACATATGAATACCTTTGATTTTCTGATTCGTGAGTGATGATGTTGCGAAGAGCATCTTTGACCTTGAGGAGTGTGCCGTCGCAGAATCTGTCGACCTGACTGAGCGAAGAAACCTATTTTTTCATGATCGTTGAGGTATACTATCCCAAATTCCGGTTCTAGAAGCAGTGCGTTCTCGGGATACATCTTCAGTTCGGGCGCTTTCAGATTCGGTTTCAGCAGGTTTACCTTCTTAGCTCTGTTCTCGATTGCCATTTGAAAGTCTGAAAGATAGGACATCATAATTGTCCGAATAAGGAATCAACGAACAGCTTCGAGCGCTTTGGTTACATGCAGCGGTCGGATAGTTCTGGTTCAGAGGTCTTTCAGTATAGCTTGGAAGTCGAACGGTCTGAGGTGTTTGAAGTCAACTTCGGAAAATCTCCATTCATTACCGTCTTCTCGTTGGACGGTGAATACCGGAAACATGACTTTAAAAATTCTACTTGTTTGAACATTGAGCACTTCGGTGATCTTGTGCTTGGTTCGGACTTGGCTAACTGGCAAAGACCGCTTCATTGCGTTTAAATACTGGCTTTGGTATTCCGGGTCGGAACTGGAAATCCCAAGGCAAAATGAAGACTCGATAGTGCATAACATGTGAACGTATAGCTTCTTCAGAGATTCCTCCAGGTGAGGAATGAGGATCATGATCTTCTCCCATCAGATTTGTTGTTGTAGGGGAGGAGGATGATCAGAAGCTGTCGGTTGTTGAGGAGACGTTGGATTTGCAGCAGTTGAAGTTTTGGGTCTTGTAGAAGTCTCGGGGGCCTGAGCAGTGTGAACGGGTGTACCATATAGGTTTTGCAGCATAAACTGGTCGTAGTAAACGTTGTCGTCTTCATCAGTAGGAAAGATCAGGTTTACCTGGAGATTTATCGCACTGGCGGCTTTTTCGTACCATGCATTTTCGGTCTCCGGGTCGATCTCGATGCATGGATCAATCAGATTGAGTGCAGGCCTATCTGATGCGTCATATGTGACCAATTCCTGTATTTCTCCATCAAACTTTTCAACCATCGGGTCTTCGTCGTCTGAGATTTCCATGTCTATAACCATCTCAGAGAGGCTCAACTGTGCTTCAGGTTCGTCTTCGGTTGCAGTTGCCACAGTTGATGGTTCCGGTTGAACCACGGTTGATTCAGGGATGATTGAGGCGGACTCAGATAGTCGTAGTCTCTTGTTCTCCCCCTCACAGTGATCAGGATCATCCTGGTCATCGTGCCGTCTCTTGAGTCCGCCAGCTTGACTCTTGCAAGTGTCTTCGAGTGAGCCGACTCTTTCGGACAGCGTTTTGAGCGCTTGTTGAACGTCCTTGAGAGTCGTGTCAAGCTGGTCCAATCTGGTAGTAATGGATGACGAAGGAGCAGATACCTGTGATCGTAAACGGAGATCATGTCTGCTTCAGTAGAGGCATCGGTATCGGTGTGTTGGAGCAGCTGAGCTAGGAGCATAGTCTTTAAGGTGTCCACCGAATAGATTGGCTGAACGGGAGCCGGTGGAGGTGTTGGTACGGTTTCAGGTTCGACTACTTTCTCCTTACCTTTTGTTTAGGTAAAATTTCACCAGTCTCGACCACGATCAAAACAAGGAAAACATTTATTACACTTTTCCATAATCAGATAAAGTCACAAAACATTTTTATCTACAGTCCGAAGTTTAAAACAAAACTTACTCTCGACCGTCGTACGGAACCTTACGACCTCGACCGACTAACGTATGACATTTCTGTTACTTTTTATTTGTTTAATGTAGGGTCAATGTCATTTATGACCAACGGACATAACCGATAGAGACAATTAAGAGCATTAAACCTAGCGACCGTTATGACAGTTATCAGCAGTGATTATGGAGTCATTTAAAGCAATCAAAGACTATAAATACAAGGATTCCATCTTCATTTGCGGACATCATAACTGACATCTTAGCACAACTGAACTATCAAGAACACTCGAAGCAAAGAATTCTCTCACAACAGATCTCACTCGACGCACGACTTACACGCACGACACTTAGTTCCTACACACGACGCACCAGTTTTTTACATTCGATACACTTGTTACTTTACATTTAAAGTCTTTCTTTCATTTGTATTGTAATCATTGTACTCTCGACACCTGAAACGTAAGGATATCGCCCCTGTTTGGCGACCATAGTGCAGCGACGACCCCCAAAGTCGTCCTCGGGTTTTTTCCTCGTTGAGGTTTTTCCCGCGTCACCAAAATCTTTGTCTTATTTACATTTTCTATATTTGTCGTACGGTTTGTCGAAAGATTCCTATTCTTTATTTGTTAAGCTCCACAATCAACCTTAAGTTATCCTTCTGGACGATTTTTGGCATTAACAGTTTGGCGCCCACCGTGGGGCCCCATCTAGAGAAAATCTTCGACAAACGTGCGTCTTACTAACTTTTTCTTGGAGTTTCCTCTCTTTTCTTTTTGAGGAAAATGGCAGGTGATGGAAACCCAGAGCAGATCATTGCCCAGATACATGGAGAATTTGAGAATGCACAAGATATTCCTGGGATAGTCGACGACTATCGCCTGGAGGAAGTCGTCTTGGATCAGAGCAAGCCTGACCAGAAAGTCTTTGTAGGGTCGTCCCTTGATCCCTACCTTAAAGATAAGCTAATATCTTTCTTGCAGGAACATACCGATTGTTTTGCTTGGTGGCACGAAGACATGGTCGGCATAGACCCCAGCGTTGTTAATGCCAAAAATCGCACAAAAGTACAACTTAAGGTCGATATGGACATTTAACAACTAAAGAAACGTATCCCAAGCCAAATAACACAATTGCGAGGAAAAAGTAAATAAGAAGAGAGATTTGTGATGCGGAAAACCCCAAAACGAGTAAAAAACCGCGGTCGACTCTGTGACAGTCGACAGTGCACTATGGTTCGCCAAACAGGGGCGAAAGTCCTTTTGTGACAGATGATATGTGTACAATAGGTTACAAATGAAGTAAAAATACACTTAGTCGTGTGTAAAAAGTGTGCGTCGTGTGTTTAAACTGTGTGAAACAAGCTGTTGTCGTGCGGTTTGAACTGTTGTCGTGCGGTTTGAACTGTTGCCGTGCGGTACTTGCGTTAGCGACGTGTGCTCGAATGCGAGAGAGAAAATATAGAAGTAGATGAGAATGCAGTTGTATAGCTAGATGAACTCGTCCCTTTGCTCGAGGTTGGAACATGCCTTTATATAGGTTTCGCCGGTCATTAATGTGCTTTAATTGTTGGTCTTGTAACCGCTGCCGACATTAAATGCGCTTTGATGATTGGCTTTGTAACCGCTGTCGATTCTTTAATGTCATTAAGATCTCGACCGTTATTGTCCGTTGTACCATAATGGCTTGTAGACCTGCATTAATGAACAAAAGAAACGGTTATCGACCATTGATAGTTAGTGTAATCGTAAGACCGTCTTAAGTTCTGGACATTGGTTCTTATGGAGCATACGACTGTCGCCGACATACAAGACCATGTATATGACTGTAAACGTCTTGTAAGACCTTATTTTAATATAAGAATAGTCTTATGACAATGTCGTAAGACCAGGTCGCAGGACCAGGATGATATAAGATCGACGACAGGAGATTGTTGACGTAAGACTGACGGGTCGTAACTGGCGACATAAGACTGGCGACATAAGACTAGCGACGTAAGACTAGTATCGTTTGACTTGCGACATGTAACACGAGACACGTGTGACATGCGGTGTGTGTCGAGCGATCATGAGATGTAAAGTCACTATCCTGAGTGACTATTGACACAAGATGTCGTTTAATAACCAACTATCGTATGTCGGGGATATGGCAATAATGGGTATTACCCTTGTAGGTCGGGGGTATGACTTTTGTAGGTATTAGGGTAATCAAGGTCCACGGGTCATGTCGAGTGAATTTCCCAAGTCGGTCGAGGGTGTGATTTTTTACCAAAACAGTTAGCCCCCCGAGATCTGAATTTCAAAGCCATTGGAATTTCAGATCTCGCACCAAAGTAAAATGATGAGCCGTGTCATTTCTACTAATTGTATCATTAGAAGAAAACCGACTTGGTCAGCTAAAATCGTTAGACCAGTCGATAGTGTTAAGTAAGTTGGAATGATCGAAAGATGATCTTTAATGCGCGAGGTACTTGTGGCATTCATCCACTAATGTGAAGGATGAAAAATTTAACGACGATCGTAAGACGACCTTAAAATATAAGGAACTGACGATGATCGTAAGACGATCTTTATCAAAATGATACGTATGGGACGGAAAACAATCGTAAGATGATTGGGCCGTAATAATGCTTGGTGACGATCATAAGATGATCGAACCAAGATAAAATTTAAGAATCTTGTGATACAGTCGTTAAAGACTTATGTTCTGGCGTTCCAAGCCGATACGGTCGTTATAGACTTTTGATCTGGCGTTTAGAGCCGATAGGGTCGTGAGAGACCTATGATCTGGCATTTACAGCCGATACGGTCGTTAGAGACCTATGATCTGGCGTTTACAGCCGATACGGTCGTTAGAGACCTAAGATCTGGCATTTACAGCCGACACGGTCGTTAGAGACCTATGATCTGGCGTTCATAGCCGATACGGTCGTTGGAGACCTTTGATCTGGCGTTACGAGCCGATACGGTCGTTAGAGACTTATGATCTGGCGTTCCGAGCCGATACGGTCGTTAGAGACCTATGATCTGGCGTTCCGAGCCGATACGGTCATTAGAGACCTATGTTATGATTTGAACTGTTGTCGTGCGGTTTGAACTGTTGTCGTGCGGTTTGAACTGTTGTCGTGCGGTACTTGCGTTAGCGACGTGTGCTCGAATGCGAGAGAGAAAATATATAAGTAGATGAGAATGCAGTTGTATAGCTAGATGAACTCGTCCCTTTGCTCGAGGTTGGAACATGCCTTTATATAGGTTTCGCCGGTCATTAATGTGCTTTAATGGTTGGTCTTGTAACCGCTGCCGACATTAAATGCGCTTTGATGATTGGCTTTGTAACCGCTGTCGAGTCTTTAATGTCATTAAGAGCTCGACCGTTATTGTCCGTTGTACCATATTGGCTTGTAGACCTGCATTAATGAACAAAAGAAACGGCTGTCGACCATTGATAGTTAGTGTAATCGTAAGACCGTCTTAAGCTCTGGACGTCGGTCTTATGGGGCATACGACCGTCGCCGACATACAAGACCATGTATATGACTGTAAACGAATTGTAAGAGCTTATTTTAATATAAGAATAGTCTTATGACAATGTTGTAAGACCAGGTCGCAGGACCAGGATGATATAAGATCGACGACAGGAGACTGTTGATGTAAGACCGACGGGTCGTAACTGGCGACATAAGACTGGCGACATAAGACTAGCGACGTAAGACTAGTATCGTTTGACTTGCGACATGTAACACGCGACACGTATGACATGCGGTGCGTGTCGAGCGATCATGAGATGTAAAGTCACTATCCTAAGTGACTATTGACATAGGATGTCATTTAATAACCAACTATCGTATGTCGGGGATATGGCAATAATGGGTATTACCCTTGTCGGTCGGTGGTATGACTTTTGTAGGTATTAGGGTAATCAAGGTCCACGGGTCATGTCGAGGGAATTTCCCAAGTCGGTCGAGGGTGTAATTTTTTACCCAAACAAGCGTCATTTCCCATAAGCTCAATATCGACCCATCATTTAAACCAATCAAACAAAAGCGACGAAAATTTGCTCCTGAGAGGAATAAGGTGATAAATAACGAGGTCGACAACCTCCTCAAGATAGGGAAAATTCGAGAAGTAACGTACCCCGACTGGCTTGCTAATGTCGTGGTCGTGGCGAAGAAAAATGGCAAATGGAGGGTTTGTATCAATTTTACAGATCTCAACAAAGCTTGTCCAAAAGATCCATTCCCGCTGCCACATATCGATGCCATGGTCGACGCGACAGCAGGACATGAACTATTGACGTTCATGGATGCTTATTCTGGATACAATCAGATCCTGATGCACGTCGAGGACCAGGAGAAAACTGCATTCATGACAGACCGAGGTATTTACTGTTATAAGGTTATGCCTTTTGGACTAAAAAATGCAGGTTCTACCTACCAGCGCCTAGTGGATAAGATGTTCAAAGATCATCTTGGCGACACGATGGAAGTCTATATCGACGACATGCTCGTCAAGTCAAACCAAGCAATCGAACACGTCGAGCATTTGAGGCAGTCGTTCGACATCCTTCAGAAGTATATCATGAAGCTCAACCCGACGAAGTGTTCCTTTGGTGTCAGTGCCAGGAAATTCCTGGGCTACATGGTCACTCGTCGAGGAATCGAGGCTAATCCCGACCAGATCAAAGCTATTATCGAGATCAAATCTCCTATAAATTTCAAAGAGGTCCAAAAGCTCACTGGTCGAGTGGCAGCTCTGAGCACGTTTATCTCCCGATCCTCAGACATGTGTCATTTATTTTACAATGTCCTCAGGAAGAACAAAGGCTTCGATTGGACCGACGATCATGACCAGGCACTGCAAAAGTTGAAAGAGTATATGGCGTCACCTCCCTTGCTGTCGAAGCCTCACGATCATGAGGTCTTGCAGCTATATTTAGTTGTCAGTCCAAATGCAGTAAGCGTCGTCCTGACACGGGAAGATGAACAATAGCAACTGCCGATCTATTATATAAGTAAATCTCTCTTGGATGCCGAAACCAGGTATTCCTCAATGGAAAAACTACTCTTGTCGCTTGTTACAGCCGCGAAGAAATTGCGACATTATTTTGAATCACATCCTATTACTGTCGTGACTAACTTTCCTCTAAAGTCTGTCCTGAGGAAACCTGAGTTGACAGGTCGATTGGCAAAATGGAGCATATATCTCAGTGGTTACGACATCAATTTCAAGCCCAGGACCGCGATCAAATCGCAAGCCTTGGCGGATTTTGTTGCTGATTTCAGCCCTGAGCTAGAAAAAGAAGCAGAGCTCGAAGTGTTTACTGTGGCGACTCACGACGACGTACCCTGGACTCAACATGTCGATGGATCGTCCAACTCAAGAGGTTCAGGACTAGGCGTCGTCTTACAGTCGCCACAGGGGGGCAAGATGGTGTATTCCGTGCGATGCGACTTCAAAACCACCAACAACGAATCTGAGTATGAAGCCTTGATCGTGGGGATGAATATGGCCCACGACTCGGGGGAAACCGCGCTACATCTAAAAAGATATTCTCTCCTGGTCGTGAACCATATTAATGGAGAATTTGCATCCAAAGATTCAAAAATGACAGCGTACCTAAAGGTAGCAAAAGAGAAATCCGAAAAATTCAAATCATTCCCTATTGAACAGATTCCGAGGGATCAGAATGCTCAAGCCGATGCTTTAGCAAACCTGGGGTCTGCATTGGTCGAACCAATATTCGACAGCATTCCTTTGATCCATCTGGCGACATCGTCCATCGAAAATGTCGATGTCATCCAGATCGAAGACCAGGAAGAGGATTGGTCGTGCGACATCCGAAATTTCCTTATGCACGACCAACTCCGAGAAGACAAGATGGAAGCTCGTAAGATCAGATTCAAGGCATCTAGGTATGTCATGATCGGAGATAGACTCTATCGACGATCATCGACAGGGTTAAACCTGAGATGTGTCGTCAGCAAAAGCCAAGTTCAGAAGATCATTCAAGAGATGCACGATGGAGAGTGTGGCAATCACTCAGGAGGTCGCAGTTTGGCTAATCGTATTTCTCGACAAGGTTACTTTTGGCCAACACTGCGACAAGACGCCGTAAGGTATGTACAGAACTGTGATCCCTGTCAGTGTCATTCAGGTATGTCCCATAAACCTTCTGAACCTTTACATTCGACACTTATCCCATGGCCCTTCATGAGGTGAGGAATGGATATTGTCGGCAAGCTACCACCTGCCCCTGGGCAAAAAGTATTTCTCCTCGTACTTACGAATTATTTTTCTAAGTGGGTAGAAGCAGATGCCTTTTCCCAAGTTCGGGACAAGGAAGTCGTCTCTTGTATCCAAACTAACATCATATGCAGGTTTGGGATTCCATCCGAAATTGTCTGCGACAATGGATCCCAGTTCATAAGCAACAAGACTCGACAGTTCTGTGAAGACCGCAACATTAAGCTGACGACCTCGACCCCCAGATATCCCCAGGCAAACGGACTTGCTGAGTCAAGCAATAAGACCATTATTGCTTCGATCATGAAAAGGTTAAAAGCTGCAAAGGGAAAATGGGTCGAAGAACTCCCTTCGGTCATGTGGGCGAATCGCACGACACCACGCACGTCCACAGGACAAACCCCTTTCCCTCTAGTCTACGGTTGCGAAGCAGTCTTGCCGGTCGAGGTCCAGCTCCCGACCTCGAGGCATACTTCCGTCGATCACAACCTGGTTGATTTAAGTTATGACCTCGATGCCCTTGAAGAGCTCAGAGAATCAGCCTTGATCAGAATGGCATCACAGAAGGAAGCGGTCGAACGACATTTCAAAAAGAATGTCAAAGTTAAAATCTTTCAAGAAGGCGACTATGTCCTACGACGAGTATTTCAGAACACTCAAGAGCTCAATGCAGGTAAGCTTTCCACCAAATGGGAAGGTCCTTATCTAATCTCAGAAGTTGTGGGAAAAGGCGCCTATCGGCTCCAAACCCTCGACGGTCAAGATATCCCACGTAGCTGGAATGCAACACATCTAAAAAGATATTTCTTCTAAACCCTTTTCTCTCATACAATTTTTATTCATCACGACGATCACTGACTTAAGCATCGGAGGGTCGTTAGTTAGCCAACGACCAACCTCTGACAATATTTTATCGCATGATCGCACGACATAAGTTACTAAGTCTATCACATGACATCAGTACATTTTCGCAGGATCGCATGACATAAGTAATCGGGTCTACTATATGACTTGGCTATCTTGTCGCATGGACGCATAATTCAGATTCACCGCACGATTTAATTGTGCGATCGACCCACGATCTAACTGTTTTAACTTAGAAAAATCTCATGTTCTGAATGTATGCTTTGAACGCATGTACATATGTTTGCTTACACGATTTATGTTTTAATCGTTATCTTTCAATAAAGGCCTTCGTCGCACGTGCCTACGTTTGTTATATATACGACTTATGTTTATTCTCGTACGATCAGCACTGTGCTCGATGTTTGTTTATTGATTGACAATAAAATAATGCACAAATTCAAAGGAAATGTAAATTTCATTTCATTAAACGGTCAGGTACATTCAAATAACTCGACCACTAACGATCGAGTGATAAAAACAAAAGACAAAGAACTTTCTATGTTTGAAGAGGAACGTCAGTCATATCCTTGTCCAAGGCCTCGCCCTTTAAGCTCTCTTCGATCTCCTCCTCCTCGACCTCCTTCTCGTCATCTGAATCGAGATCTGTCGCAGATCCAACATCCCTCAGGTAGACGGCAAGCTCCTCCGATACCGAGGCAAGAGGATTCTTTCCCAACAGATTTTGCCTCATAATCGCCGCCCTGGCAGTCAGACGAGCCAAGGCAAAAATGGACTTAGCCTTGTCCTTGAGCTCCTTCATCTCCTTCTTCAGGCTCACCACTTTGGACTTGGAATCCTCAGCTTCTTTTTCATTCGCAGCCGAGGATTGACAGGGACTGCTTCAGGGACTGCTTCAGGCGATGGTTGGCCTCATCCTTTGCACATCCGACGACCTCTAACTCTTTCAGAGCATCATCGAGACGTTTAGACATAGCCTCTTCGCGCTCCAAGGCGACCTTCTCCCTTTCCAATGCCGCATTCCCCCTCTCGTGAGCAGAGGACACCAAATCCCTTATCTTCTCCGTTTCGGCGCGCAAGGCAAGGGAAGACTGGAACGCCTGTAAAACATAAGACACACGTTAATACACACTCGACAAAGGTTAAACAATCATAAAATAACACAAGTTTTGAAAGAAAAACTTACCAGGAACGCCAGTCCGGCAACGTGAGATCCCGTCTCCTCGATCGGGAATCCCTCGAAACGCTCCTTGAAAGAAGGGAGCAGATACTTCCCTAGATGAGGAAACAGATCCGTCCCGTATAGGACATTGCCAGCCATAAAGTATGACGGCAACGTAAAGTTGACCGTCGTGACCTTAGCCTCTCCCGTCGCATGGTCCTTGCCCTTGTCGGCCGACAAAGGGGTCGACGTGGTAGATGGAGACTTCTCCGTTTTTGCCGAAGGCGCCGAACTAAAAGGGGTTGCAGCGATCGCACTAGAAGACGTCTTCATCTTCGCAGGCGATGCAACCGATTCCTTCGCCTTCTCGGGCGTGACGACTCTCGACGAGTCATCAACCCTCGAAGACAGTTCCCTCAAGATCGTCATCCTCGTCTTCTTTGGAACCTCAGGCCCAGCGGTCGAGGTCCTTTGCCTTTTTTCTTTGCCCTTACGGGCAAACTCAAGTTGAGTTGCCCTTTTGGCACTAACAGTCGGCACCTTTACATGAGATTCCCCTGGAAACAACGAAGAGGAAAACGTTACACGATAGACGTAAGAGAAAAGATCGAGGTCGAGTAGTAATGAATAAAACACTTACCAGTCATCTCCTCTTCTCCTTCTCTCGACTCTTCCTCTTTCTCCTCTGTCTCCTCTTCTCCTTCTTCCTCCCCATGTTTCTCTCCTCGATTCTCTCCTAGATATACCAAGTCTTCGTCGTCTTCGTCCACCAGATGTCGTGTGAAAAACGATCGCTCCACAGTACTGAATTCCAAGAATGCGTCGATCTTTGCTTGAGAGTTGGTGTAGGGCTTCACGTCCTCAAACTTAATATCTGTCAACATATAGAAGGCAGGTTAGAAATAAGTTGAAAGTTAGCACACGACGTGCGACATAAGGATAAAAAATCTTACTCTACATATTCCAGCCGGCCCTAATCCAGCCGGTCTCAGAATCGAGAGTCGACTTACGCACAAACGTGTACATGGTCTTCCACTTACGGTCATTTACAGCAGTCTTTAGGACCAAGGTGCGATCGCCCTTAAACCTAGAAAACAGGCTATAGCGATGACATCCGTCCTTCTTGACTTGATAAGCCAAGAGGAGGTCGCGCACATTCATGGGAGATTCCCATTTTTCGGTAAGGCACTCAATCACTTGTATGACTCGCCAGAATTGGGGCATTAATTGGTCTGGCGCTAAATCGAACTCGAGCATAAAAGCCTTGGCCAAAGGCAAATAAGGCCATTCGAAACCTATCTTAAAGGGATATTCGTATATCACGATATACCCCTCAGGACACTCATTTTGTCGAGTCTGACCTGCTCTAATCAGTGTAATCCCTGCAGGGATTTTTGCCAAACTTCTAAGGGCATCGAGATCCTCTTGTTCTCGGATAGAACTTACAGGCTCGGTCGACATTTCTAACTTTGTTAGGCTGACTTATAAAGATCAATAAATCGTACCTTATATAGGCGCTCTAAATCCTCCAAACTCTAACTCTAATCAAGATCTTGCAGGTTTGGAAATGAATCGCTGAAGAATAGCAAGAAAATCTCTCTCTAAACTCTCCGTAAGCTTAAAATGGAAAAGATCCATAGCGGGTCTCTATTTATGTAAATAATCGTGTCAGGTCGAGTCCCTCGATGATCAACACGTGCCCTTACCTTTTCGTATGCATACACGAATCGTCAACACCTGGCGATGACAGCTGTTGGGCACGATCGTACGTCATCATGACATCATGATCTTATCCCCTTTTCGAATTCCCCTCTAGTTGGAATCAAACCGATTCAGTTGCCTAGCCAACGACTTTCGACACGTGTCATAACCCTGGACGTCCGACTGACAAAATTTAAACTTCGAATTTGCCACTCTATTTTCAAATTTTGGGGGCAAACTGTTTGGGTAAAATTTCACCAGTCTCGACCATGACCAAAACAAGGAAAACATTTATTACAATTTTCCATAATCAGATAAAGTCACAAAACATTTTTATCTATAGTCCGAAGTTTAAAACAAAACTTACTCTCGACCTCGCCCGTCGTACGGAACCTCACGACCTCGACCGACTAACGTATGACATTTCTGTTACTTTTCATTTGTTTAATGCAGGGTCAATGTCATTTATGACCAACGGACATAACCGACAAAGACAGTTAAGAGCATTAAACCTAGCGACCGTTATGACAGTTATCAGCAGTGATTATGGAGTCCTTTAAAGCAATCAAAGACTATAAATACAAGGATTCCATCTTCATTTACGGACATTGTTAATGCCAAAAATCGCACCAAAGGGACAACTTAAGGTCGATGTGGACTTAAACAACTAAAGGAAGAATCTTTCGACGAAGCGTGCGACGAGGATAAAAATAAAGAAACAAGGGATTTGATGACGCAGGAAAAACCTCAATCGAGGAAAAAGCCTGCAGATGACAGGGGGTGTCGTCGCTGCACTATGGTCACCAATCAGGGGCGATGTCCTTGATACTGGCATCGGTCATACGATGATTACAATACAAATGAAGGAAATGCTTCGAAATGTAAAGTACAAATGTTTAAAGTGTAAAACAGGTGTTTGTCGTGTGAATACAAGTGTAAACAACTGTTGGTCGAAAGCTGTTGGCGTGCGTCGAGAACGATGACTTGAGCTTTTCTTCGAGTGTTCTTGAGTTCGCTGTAGGGTTCTGGCTTTCAATACTTGATTTCCAGAGTTTGAGGGTTCTTATCTATGAGCTTGAATGTTTTTCTCTGCTGTTCGGTGATGTTCGCTGATGATTGCTGATGTGTATCGGATGTTAACTGATGATCCTTGATGTGAAGACTTAGCTTGGTATTTATAGTCTTCGCGTCATTAATTAGCTCCATTAATGCTTTGATCAACGGCTACAACGGCTGGAAACGGTTACCTGAGTGATTATCCATAATGTTCTTCGTCCGTTACGGCTGCTTGCTGTTAATGGCTTTGACTCCTGCATTAAATACTTAACAAACGTAACAGTCAAGGTTATCGTTAGCTTTGGTCGAAGGTGCAGTGATTTTACGCGATGGTCGTGCGGGACGGGCGACGCTATGGTCGAGTGTCGCGAGGAACTCTCGACTTACCTTTTAGGAGGGATGACGATGGTGTTTTGGGTCTTTGTCGAGACCTTATCTTAATACAATATATAGTTCTTAATCGTACGTCTTACCTGTTCTGGTCGCGGTCGAGCGACGTGATTTTTTGCCCAAACAGACATCATATCTGACATCTTAGCACAATTGAACTATCAAGAACACTCGAAGCAAAGAATTCTCTCACAACAGATCGCTCTCGACGCACGACTTACACGCACGACACTTAGTTCCTACACATGACGCACCAGGTTTTTACATTCGATACACTTGTTACTTTACATTTAAAGTCTTTCTTTCATTTATATTGTAATCACTGTACTCTCGACACCTGAAACGTAAGGATATCGCCGCTGTTTGGCGACCATTGTGCAGCGACGACCCCTAAAGTTGTCCGCGAGTCTTTTCCTTGTTGAGGTTTTTCCCGCGTCACCAAAATCTGTCTTATTTACATTTTCTGTCTTTGACGTACGGTTTGTCGAAAGATTCCTATTCTTTAGTTGTTAAGCTCCACAATCAACCTTAAGTTATCCTTCTGGACGATTTTTGGCATTAACACCTTTGATCAGACTTTTGAGTTTGTCGAGCTCAGTGATGAGGCGCTGCTCCATTGCCTCGCTGCTCCATTGCCTCAGTGATGAGGCGCTGCTCCAACCTTAAGGTAGGGTGCTGTCCAGATATCCCTTTGACACAGAGTCGGGTAAAATAACTCCGGGATCACTTAGATTACCCGTTGAGGCATCTACCTTAGAGGTAGAGCCACCTACGTTCACGGTTGGCGATGGTGTGGCCGTGGTAGGATTTCCTTTCGATCCTCGCATTCCGCTTAAAGGCGGAGACACTACGAAAGTTCCGATCGAGTCATGAAGAGCATCGATTTGTAGAATCTCATCTTGTGTCCAAGCCAAAGAATGTACTATATCAAGTGGCTATAGACTCGATGGTGCTCTGAAAGAAGGCGAGACCGGGGAAGACTGGTCTCTTGTTTCAATACCCATACTCTCCAAGTGAGAGATCGGTAGAAGTTGTGCTATGTCCCTGTTAATGCCAAAAATCATCCAGAATGATAACTTAAGGTTGATTGTGGAGCTTAACAACTAAAGAATAAGAATCTTGCAACAAAGACAGAAAATGTAAATAAGACAAAGATTTTGGTGACGCGGGAAAAACCTCAACGAGGAAAAAACCGGCGGACGACTTTGGGGGTCGTCGCTGCACTATGATCGCCAAACAGGGGCGATATCCTTTGTTACAGGTGTCGAGAGTACAATGATTACAATACAGATGAAATAAAGTCTTGAAATATAAAATAACAAGTGAATCGTTTTTAAGAAACTGGTGCGTCGTGTGTAAAGATTGTATGTCGTGCGAATGAGTCTTGCGTCGAGAGCGGTCACTTGAGAGAGAATTCTTTGAGTGTTTTTGCTGTGTATTCCTTGTTCTTGAAATCAGATCTCCGCAAATGAGACTGGAATCTTCATATTTATAGCCTTCGAGTGCCTTGAATGACTCCATAAATGCTTCTGATAACGGTCGCAACGGTCACTGCTGTTAATGCTCATAATTGCCTCTGTCGGTTACGTCCGTTGGCCATAAATGACATTGACCCTGCATTAAATAGAACAAACATAACAGTTGTATCGTGCGTTAGTAGGTCGAGATCGTGAAACAGCTTACGACAATCCTGCAAGGTCGTAGTCGAACGTCTTGGGAGAGTTTCGACCTGTACTTCTGGGAGGGATAACGAGTGGATTAAATATGTTTAACAGGACCTTATCTCAATCCAAGATATGTCGTGTGTCATGTGTCTTATCTTTCTTTGTCGAGGTCGAGGGTCGAGGGATCGTGGATTTTTACCCAAACAGTTTGCCCCCAAAATTTAAAAAATGGAGTGGCAAATTAAAATTTCAAAAGTTTTTAAATTTTGTCAGTCGGACGTCTAGGGTCGAGACACGTGTCAAAAAATCCTTTCAGTTACCATGGAATTAGATCGGTCCAATTCTAACTAAAGAGGAAGTCGAAAAGGAGATAAGGTCGTGACGTCATGCTGACGTACGATCGTGCATAACAGTTGTACGTGCCAGGTGTCGACGATCTGTCGAGTATTCGAAAAGGCAAGGGCACGTATCGACCATCGGGTGACCCGACCCGACACGATCATTTACATAAATAGCGACCCCATATGGATCCTTTCCTACTTTACGATTCCAAAGAGATTTTATAGCGAGATTTCTTCTTGGTTTCTTATTGTTCTTCGCCGAATCCTTTCCAAACCTTCCAGAGATCTTCGAACAAGTTAGAGATTTCGAGGTTCTAGAGCACCTATATAAGGTACGACTCTCCGGTCTGTGTATGCGTCGTAAGTCTATTGGCTAACGGGTTTATCGATGACGACAAGGCCTAGGAGTGTCACTCAGGATCAGAATGATATTGATAGTTTTAGAAATCTAGTGAAGATCCCTGCGGGGATTTCAGTGAGCAAGGTCGGTCAGATTCGACCGGAGATGTGTCCCAAGGGGTACGTCGTGATATACGAGTATCCCTTTAGAATAGGCTTTGAATGGCCCTACTCCCCTTTAGCGAAGTCCTTTATGTACGAGTTTGACCTCTCGCCAGGGCAACTGATGCCCCAATTATGGAGGGTCATCCAGGTCGTCGAGCGACTTACCAAGAACTGGGAGTCGCCGATGAATGTGAAAGACCTCTTGACCGCCTATCAGGTCAAGATAGATATGTACTGTCGCTATAGCTTGTTCTCAAAGCATAAGGGCGATCGTACTCTGGTCCTAAAAATTGCGGTTAACGACCGCAAATGGAAGACCTGGTATGTCTTTGTGCGGGTAGCGACGCTGGACCCCAACAGCGATTGGATCAGGTCTGGATGGAACATGGCGGGTGAGTTTCTAGCTTTAGTCGAGCGTCTGTATTACTTGTATTGCTTTATGTCTCGATTAATCTTCTTCCTCTATGTTTTCAGACATAAAGTTCGATGTCGTGAAGCCTAACGACGACTCTCAGGCTAAAAGCGAGAAGTTCTTGGAGATCAGTCCTGAAGACTGATCGTTCATCACACGACATTTAGTGGACGAGGACGAAGATTTAGTGTTCTTGGGAGAAAATCTTCGAGAGGGTCGGGAGGAGGCGGAGGAAGAAGAAGAGGAAGAGGAGTTTGAGGAGACCGAGGAGACTGAGAAGGAGGAGAAGAAAGAGGAGTCGAAAGAAGAGACAGAGGTAGAGATGACTGGTAAGTGTATCCTACTCTGTTCGACACATTTCTTCACTCATTTTAGTGTTTTGATTATTCTTCCTTTCTTGTTTCACAAAAGAATCCCAACAGCCCCAGCCAAAGGTGTCGTCTGCGATGGCCAAGAGGGCGGCTCAGGCCGAACTGGCTAATAAGGCGAGGGAAAAGAGGAAGGATGCCCCGACAGCTGGGTTGGGGATCCTTAAGAGAAAAGAGGCTCCGACAACTGGGTCCGGAGTCCTAAAGAGGACGAGGACATCCGTCTCGAGGGAACCGTCTTTGAAGATGGGCGACTCGTCGAGAGTCGTCTCGCCTGAGAAGGCGAAGGCGTCAACCGCATCTGTCGAGAAGACTTCCGACACGATCGACGTTTCACCTGTCGATCCTATGCATCCGGCGAAATCGACGGTGTCTCCTACTGCCACGTCAGGCCCCTCGTCGGCCGACAAGGGCAAGGGCGCGCGAACGGGAGAGGGCGAGAGAGAAGAAACGACGGTAAACTTTACGTTTCCGTCGGATTTCATGGTCGACAATGTCCTGGACGGGACGAGCTTGTTTCCCCACTTAGACAAGTTTCAGCTCCCCTCTTTCAGGGAGCGCTTCAATGGGGTCTCTATCGAGAGTGTGGGGTCTTATGTCGCCGGACTGGCGTTTATGGTAAGTCTATCTTTCAAGACTTTGTTTTTCGTTTGTCGTTGTCGTTGTCGGGTATTTTACTAACGAGTTTATATGTATTTCAGACGTTTCAGTCTTCCTTGGCCCTGCATGCCGAGACGACGTAGATCGAGGGTCTAGTGTCCTCTGCTCTTAAGAGAGAGGATGCGGCATTGGAGAGGGAAAAGTCCGCCCTGGTACGTATCGAGGACATGTCGATACGACTCGACGATGCCCTGAACTAGCTGGAAGCCGTCGGACATGCGAGGGACGACGTGAACTCTCGTCTGAAGCAATCCTTCTCTGTGATTGTCGACCAAAGAGAGGAGCTGGACAGGAGGCAGGCGTCCTTGGACATGAAGGAGAAAGAGGTCGAGTAGACCAAGTCTATGGTGGCGGACCTGGAGAAGGAGGTGAGAGAGCTCAAAGATGAGGTTGCGTCTACCTTTGCCGTTGCTCGTCTGACAGCTCGGGCGGCGATCATGCGGCAATACTTGTCGGGGAAGAATCCCCTCGCGTCTGCAGCTGAGGAGCTAGCCTTTTTTCTAGCCAAGACCGGGACCGACAGGGATCTCGACTCTGATGATGAGAAAGAGGCTGAGGAAGAAGAGGTTGTGGACGAAGGCCTCCAGGGTGAAGCTTCGGGCAAGGATGCTGCCGACGCTTCTTCTAATCCTTAGAGAATTTTTTCCTTTCGTCTTAGTTTTGAATGCTCGACCGTTGGTGGTCGAGTCACTTTAGATGTAATCGTTCGTGGCGTAAATGAAATTTATCCTTTTGCTGAACTCGTGCATTTATTTCGATTCACACATGCCGTGGGTAAATATAATACCAACCGCGAAATTCATTAAGTATAGAACAAACAAGGAATCGTGCGACTTAGGCATCCATTGTAATTATAAAGACTAGTGCACAAGTCACAAGACTTTCATACTTTATGATCATGTTGGCAAACATAAGTACATACGACCAAGGCATTCATTCAGAACGCGAAATGTTTCTAAGTTAAGAAACTCAGATCATGGGGTCGCTAGACCTGGAAGATCGTACGACTATATCGTACGACGAAAGTTGAGTCGTACGCCCCTGTGATGGAATAATCAAGTCATAGACCTGAACACTTATGTCATGCGACTTTACGAGATTAAAGTCATGTAGTAGACTTTGCAATCTTATGTCGTGCGATCTGCGATAAAACAATGTCAGAGGTTGGTCGTTGGCTAGCCAACGACCCTCCGATGCTTAAGTCAGTAATCGTCGTGATAAAAAATCGTATGAAAGAAGGAGAAGAATTTCAGAAAAAATACCTTCTCAGACCTTTAAAGGGGGATTTGCCCCCTCGTCATTTATCACCTTATTCCTTTCAAGAGCGAATAGGTTTAAATGACGGGTCGACAAGGATTTTTAGGAATTGACGCCAACGTATATGTCGACCATGTCTTCGTGCGACAAGGCAAAACAGCTGGCATGTTCCTGTAAGAAAGATATTAGTTTGTCTTTAAAGCAGGGATCGAAAGACGAACCTGTCGAGATCTTCCGGTCGTGCTTGCTTCGATCCAGGATTACTTCATCGACCCGTGATTGCCAGATAGCCTACTTTTGCGGTTTCAGGGTGGTCTTATAGCAATCACGGGCGACTTTCGGCTCGCTTTTGATCTCTTGGATTCCCCATGGCGTAGGAAATTTCATGGTCTGGTGGTACGTCGAGGGAACAGCCTTCATCCCATGGATCCACGGCCGGCCTAAGATGATGTTGTAGGCTGACGAGCAATCAATGACGTTGAACTTGGTCTGCTTGTTGATTCCTCCAGCATACACAGGCAAGGTGATCTCTCCAAATGTACTCATCGCTTCTCCATTGAAACCGACCAAGGTTGTCGCGCGTCGGGTGATTTCCGATCTGTAACACCCTCAAATTTGGAACGAGCAACTAATTTAAAATTCAATAAAATACCCAAAATAAATATAATTACTTCTACAATCCATTCCTTAAAATACCTCGGAATTTAAAACACTATAATTCTCACCATAAATTACTTAAACGGGTGTTACTTAACACAACCCAAGTTGCAAGCCCCAATTAAATGCGGAAGACTTCACTAAACACTTCACCTCTTGTGCACACTACTAGCACTCGCCACTTCATAATGTAGCTTGAGCTACCCCAACCTGAGCCTGTTGCACATGCCGACAAATAAAAAGGGTTAGGCTTACGCCTTGTGAGTTCAAGCATTTTATCATGACTACATAAAAATCATAAATCGGAAGGTTGTGGTTTTTGTCATGATTTAGATAAATCTTTCGTTGAAAGTTGCGACAAAGATTATTATTTCCAAAGGGTTTCCCAAACGGGCATAAATGACTCATTTTCCAACACACAAAATCTAGGAGAAAAGTTCCCAAAATGTATAAAGCGTTTTCTACAGTGAATTCCAACTCCAACTCACTCAAAACATGTTTAGACGTAAATATCCCAAGAATTATAAACATGGACAAAATTCCAACATTTACAACATCCGAATAAAATGAGGCATAAAACTCTGTCAATGAACCATGAAGACATTTCATATAAATAAAGTACGTCACCGAAAATATGGATAAAAACATATACCCAAAACCCCACCTTTCGGTGACGGGGGAGACCCGATTCCATCGAAAGTGACGGGCACACAAAGTTAAGTCACTCGTGATGTTACTGGATTACACCTCAAGCCCCGACCTTAGTTCCCATGCCATAAAGACATCACAACCTCAAGCCATAAATAGATTGCCTTCATTGCATACCCCGTAGAGTTACACCTCAAGGACTTACAGGCGACCTTATTGGATATCCAGTCTAGACGAGTTACACCTCAAGGACTTCAATGTCTCTTATTGCCTACTCGCTAGTGGCCCCCACGGCCTACGCATATAATCATGCGTTCCCATAGTCTACTCCTCGTGCACAAAGAGATAGACCATCAAATAAAGACTGACTCATATGCCTATGGATCCAATGCAACACAGTCTACCAAAGCATGCTCAACTCGAAATGTCAAAACACCCAAGCATGCAAATATCAATAATGTGCAATAATATGCATCTAAACCACAGTTAGGTAAACAAGTACCATAAAGCCGTTATTAACCCAAAACCTGACGCGGTTACGCAAAAAGGGTTTTCCCAAAAGGACTCACACCTTTACAATTCTCAAAATAACTCTTGACACTAAATCGGGTATTTCCCACATGGTTTATAAAATCAATTTACACTAACATGATTAAACCGTCAAATAAACCTCATTTTGAGCAATCAACCTTTTAAAGACAAAATATGATTTCTAACCATCCAAATATTCAAAAGCCCCAAATATGGGTGTTTTACACATTTATGAAGATAAACATTTCAAAAGAGTTAAATTATCCAAATAACTGAACCATGTATCTTTTCAAGTAAAACACACACATATTTGTAAAATACTCATTTTGGCATGTACAACGTTTTCGCAAAGTAACTTGAACTCACCTTACTAGATTTAAGCTAAATCTAGAGTTCTCCAAACGTAAGCTCCCTTGAAGAAGTTTGCATCCTCAAGCCAAAACCCCCAGAAACCTAAATTCATAACTTCCAACCATGAATATTCATATTCAACCACTTTAAAACTATTCCCCAAACATCTTATATTAAAATCTTCATTTTGACCAAAACCCCAATATTAACCTAACTTCTCCAAAATCATCCAAACCAAAATTGAGTAAACAAAACACTAGGAGATCATCAATGGAACATTTATAACTCATATGAAAGTATAGAAACTAGGAGGGTGAACTCACCACTTAGGTTTTGATGAAAACCTAGAAAACCCAAAAAATCTCTAAGATGTTGTGGATGAAACTTGCTCTTGAATCTATATATGAAATCAATAGCATAAAATGGGTAAGGAACGCATCAATCTCCAAGAGAAACCCCAAAATCGGTTAGGGTTTTGTGAGGGAGAAAAGGGAAAACGATTTGGGAGAGAAAGGGAGGAGATTCGAGACTTACCATCCCCAAACACCCTTGAATCATCCAAAGATCTTCCAAACTCTTTCTATATCCTTGAAGAGCTCTAAAAAACGGAACCATAGCAAGTTGAATCGCCAAAATCGGAGTTGAAACGAGAGAGATATGAAGAAATGAAGTTTGGGGTGTGAATTTCGTATTTGACAGCAACCAGGTACCCGACCGCGACAATGACACGGTCATTGTCGTTGGTCATAGTCGCTAGTGGTGTACCGTAGGCTGTACCCTTGCCGCGACATTGACACGCGACATTGACACGGTCATAGTCGCTGGTCATAGTCGCACAAAGTGTACCGTAACTGTTTTGGCCATAACTTCTTCGTTATAGCTCCGTTTTCGCTCCGGAAAGAACTGTTGGACTCGTATTCGAATTCCCCATCCAACAAGACCATAAAATCTAGGATTTAACCCAAAATCCTATTTTTCATATTTTTCTTAAAAGATCGATTCCACACTGATTCGAAGTTGTACTTATCCGAAAATTACGGGTGTTACACGATCGATCGATTCCCATGGCCTTGATGGTGTCAAGGAAAATGACGTTCGTTGAACTGCCTCCATCGACCAAGACTCGCCGGGTTAAACAATTACCAATCGTGAGCTGAATAATCAACCCGTCATGATGCTTCTGATATGTGTCACCGAGGTCGTCTTGGTCAAACGTGATTTTCATAGCTTCTAGCTCCAGATCTCCTTTGGGTCTTGATGAACGCGGGATAGGTCGATCGTTAGATTCCTAGCTGACATGACGTTTGGTTACGGAATACGTCAGACCGCATACGTCAGAACCACCAGTGATGCAGTTGACGACCTTTGCATGCTCGGGGGTTGGCGGTCGATTGTCGTTAACTGGAGTAACGACATTATCGATGATATCCTTGAGACTTCCTTTCGGGATGTGATATGCTATCTCCTTTTTGAGAGTTATGCAATCATCTGTCGCGTGACCATGGTTGACATGGAAGTCACACCACTTTGATTTATCTTTCTTATCGTCGCTTTGGTCGGACTTCTTTGGCCACCGGATGGTCGCCTGGACGGTCTTCAGAGCCTCGACCAAGTCCTTAGTAGTCCCTTTGAATCCGTAGGAGGATATCTTAGGGTACTGAGGGAATTTGGTCGCGGTCTTGAACTCCGCTTTTGTCTTGAATCGGACGTTCGAGATTTGTCGCGCAGGCTCTGACTTGGATGCTGCTTTTATTTTGAACTCCGGCTTCTTAACACCAAGCGACCTCTTGTCGTCAATGTGCTTACGACGAAAGGCAGCATCAACTTCTACCCTCATATAAGCAAGGGTTCTGGCTCGGACGTCTTCAAAATTCTCTGGGGGATACTTGGTCAGATCGGTGTATAGACCCGAACTTTCGTCTAGACCACACTTGTAAGCTTCGAACGCGGTTTTGACGCCACTTTGCGGACACTGATCATCTCTGCATTGAACCTATTGAAGTACCTTCGAATAGATTCATTGACCTTCTCCATCTTGCGACTACTGGCGAACTGCTGGGAGAATTGGTTGACCAATTCAGCGAACGACCCGATGGATTTGGGTTTGAGGTTGATCAACCATTGGAGAGCAGGATCTGTGAGGGTCGCCCCGAAACTTTTGCACATACATACTTTTTGGTACATGTGAGGGATCGAGACCGTCCACATGAGCTGCTTATACTGCGCGATGTGCTCCGTCAGATCGGTCACCCCCGAATACTTGGGCATGAAGTCGGGGATGTTATACTTCTTCGGGACGTCGACGGTCGCGATCTTGTCGACGAAAGGCGACGCCTGAAATCCCGAACGAGGCTCGACATCGACAGGTACGGCTGCCCCTGGTAGTTTAGCGAGCAATGACAGGACACGCTAGTTCTGATCTTCTAGCATTTTCAACCGTTGGGCGACAGGGTCATTAGGATCGGGATTCGCACCTTCCAACGGATCAACTCCAGAATTGGTGCCATTGCCGTACGACGAGCCATTGGCGTCCCCATTGAAAGGGACGAAATGTGGCTGCGACCCATTCTGAAACGGCTGAGATCCATTCTGGAATGGTTGGGATCCATTCTGAAATGGTTGGGATCCATTCTGCATGGGTGGCAGCCTTATATACTAAGGAGGAACCATCCCGAACTAGGGATTTGGGTTGAACGTCCCCTACTGCTGGTTCTGCATGAATGGACCTGGCTGCTGATTCTGGCTGAATGGACCTGGCTACTGATTCTGCATGAATGGACCTGGTCCTGGATTACGGACGAACGGAGCCGAACCAGGGTTATGGACGAATGGAGCGGATCCTGGATTCTGACCGAACGATCCTTGACCTGGATTCTGGACGAATGGTCTTGGACCGTTCTGGGGTCCGAAGGGATTCCTCAGCCGCGCGATTTCCTCAGCTGCTCTTCGACCCTGCTCAGCCATGGCATTGATTTGATTTCGCGCAACTTCTAACTCCTGATACATCTGGGCAATGGGATGCTCTTGATTTCCAGGGGCTGCCATTTTCCTCAAATAGAAAACTGGGGAAACTACAAGAAACCGTTAGTAGAACACACGTTTTTCGAAGATTTTCACCAGTCTCGACCACGACCAGAAAAGGTAAGACACATGTTATGAGCTATATCTTGTATTAAGATAAGGTCCCGACAAAGACCCAAAAAACCCTCGTCGTCCCTCCTAACAGGTAAGTCGAGAGTTCCTCACGACACTCGACCTCGACGTCGCCCGTTCCGCACGACCGTCGCACAAAACCGTACGACCTTGACTAACGCGTTATACGACTGTTATATTTGTTCAGTGATTAATGCAGGAGTCAAAGTCATTAATGGGCAACGGTTATAACCGAGGAAGAGCAATTATGAAGAGTTACAACTGACGACCGTTACAACAATCATCAAAGATCTTAATGATTCAATTAAAATCACCCGAAGACTATAAATCCCAAGTTCAATCCTCAGTTTCAGGACATCGAATAACACAGTGAGAGAGATAGAACAAGAGCATCGAACAACAGAAGCAAACGCAAACACTCGAAGAATATTCATTCGAAGCAAAGAGATCATTCATAGAAGATCGCTCTCGACACACGACATTCACTCTCGACCAACAGTTCACATATTGTTTTCACACACGACGCATATTGTTTTTACATTTCAAACACTTGTACTTTACATTTCGAAGTCTTTCCCTTCATTTGTATTGTAATCTCTGTACGATCGACACCTGAAACACCAAGGACATCGCCCCTGATTGGCGACCATAGTGCAGCGACGACATCCATTGTCGTCCGCAGGTTGTTTCCTCGTTGAGGTTTTTCCTGCGTCATCAAATCTTCTGTCTCATTTACATTTTTGTCTTTGTCGCACGCCTTTGTCGAATGATTCCTTTCTTTAGTTGTTGAAGTCCACATCGACCTTAAGTTGTCCCTTTGGTGTGATTTTTGGCATTAACAGTTTGGCGCCATCCGTGGGACCTCATCTAGACAAAATCTTCGACAAACGTGCGTTTTACTAACGGTTTCTTAGAGCTTTCTTTGTTCTCTGTTTCAGGAAAATGGCAGTCCCTGGAGATCAGCAACATGTCATTGCCCAGATGTACCAGGAGCTTGAAGTTGCTCGAAATCAAATCAACGCCATGGCAGAGCAAAGTCGCAGAGCAGCTGAGGAGATAGCTCTCTTCGATCTCCTCCTCCTCGACCTCCTTCTCGTCATCTGAATCGAGATCTGTCGCAGATCCGACATCTCTCAGGTAGACGGCAAGCTCCTCCGATGCCGAGGCAAGAGGATTCTTCCCCAACAGATTTTTCCTTATAATCGCCGCCCTGGCAGTCAGACGAGCCAAGGCAAAAATGGACTTAGCCTTGTCCTTGAGCTCCTTCATCTCCTTCTTCAGGCTCACCACTTTGGACTTGGAATCCTCAGCTTCTTTTTCATTCGCAGCCGGGGAATCCTTAGTCCTGTCTAGCTCTTCCAATTGGTCGGCGATCATTGACAAGGACTGCTTCAGGCGATGGTTGGCCTCATCCTTTGCACGTCCGACGACCTCTAACTCTTTCAGAGCCTCATCGAGACGTTTAGACATAGCCTCTCCGCGCTCTAAGGCGACCTTCTCCCTTTCCAATGCCGCATTCCCCCTCTCGTGAGCAGAGGACACCAAACCCCTTATCTTCTCCGTTTCGGCGCGCAAGGCAAGGGAAGACTGGAACGCCTGTAAAACATAAGACACGCGTTAATAAACACTCGACAAAGGTTAAACAATCATAAAATAACACAAGTTTTGATAGAAAAACTTACCAGGAACGCCAGTCCGGCAACGTGAGATCCCGTCTCCTCGACCGGGAATCCCTCGAAACGCTCCTTGAAAGAAGGGAGCAGATACTTCCCTAGATGAGGAAACAGATCCGTCCCGTCTAGGACATTGCCAGCCATAAAGTATGACGACAACGTAAAGTTGACCGTCGTGACCTTAGCCTCTCCCGTCGCATGGTCCTTGCCCTTGTCGGCCGACAAAGGGGTCGACGTGGTAGATGGAGACTTCGCCATTTTTGCCGGAGGCGCCGAACTAATAGGGGTTGCAACGATCGCACTAGAAGACGTCTTCATCTTCGCAGGCGATGCGACCGATTCCTTCGCCTTCTCGGGCGTGACGACTCTCGACGAGTCATCAACCCTCGAAGACAGTTCCCTCGAGATCGTCATCCTCGTCTTCTTTGGAACCTCAGGCCCAGCGGTCGAGGTCCTTTGCCTTTTTTCTTTGACCTTACGGGCAAACTCAAGTTGAGCTTCCCTTTTGGCACTAACAGTCGGCACCTTTACATGAGATTCCCCTGGAAACAACGAAGAGGAAAACGTTACACGATAGACGTAAGAGAAAAGATCGAGGTCGAGTAGTAATGAATAAAACACTTACCAGTCATCTCCTCTTCTCCTTCTCTCGACTCTTCCTCTTTCTCCTCTGTCTCCTCTTTTCCTTCTTCCTCCCCACGTTTCTCTCCTCGATTCTCTCATAGATATACCAAGTCTTCGTCGTCTTCGTCCACCAGATGTCGTGTGAAAAACGATCGCTCCACAGTACTGAAGTCCAAGAATGCGTCGATCTTTGCTTGAGAGTTGGTGTAGGGCTTCACGTCCTCAAACTTAATATCTGTCAACATATAGAAGGCAGGTTAGAAATAAGTTGAAAGTTAGCACACGACGTGCGACATAAGGATAAAAAATCTTACCCGACATATTCCAGCCGGCCCTAATCCAGCCGCTCTCAGAATCGAGAGTCGACTTACGTACAAATGCGTACATGGTCTTCCACTTACGGTCATTTACAGCAGTCTTTAGGACCAAGGTGCGATCGCCCTTAAACCTAGAAAACAGGCTATAGCGATGACATCCGTCCTTTTTGACTTGATAAGCCAAGAGGAGGTCGCGCACATTCATGGGAGATTCCCATTTTTCGGTAAGGCACTCAATCACTTGTATGACTCGCCAGAATTGGAGCATTAATTGGTCCGGCGCTAAATCGAACTCAAGCATAAAAGCCTTGTCCAAAGGCAAATAAGACCATTCGAAACCTATCTTAAAGGGATATTCGTATATCACGATATACCCCTCAAGACACTCATTTTGTCGAGTCTGACCTGCTCTAATCAGTGTAATCCCTGCAGGGATTTTTGCCAAACTTCTAAGGGCATCGAGATCCTATTGTTCTCGGATAGAACTTACAAGCTCGGTCGACATTTCTAACTTTGTTAGGCAGGCTTATAAAGATCAATAAATCGTACCTTATATAGGCGCTCTAAATCCTCCAAACTCTAACTCTAATCAAGATCTTGCAGGTTTGGAAATGAATCGCTGAAGAATAGCAAGAAAATCTCTCTCTAAACTCTCCGTAAGCTTAAAATGGAAAAGATCCATAGCGGGTCTCTATTTATGTAAATAATCGTGTCAGGTCGAGTCCCTCGATGATCGACACGTGCCCTTACCTTTTCGTATGCATACACGGATCTTCGACACCTGGCGATGACAGCTGTTGGGCACGATCGTACGTCATCATGACATCATGATCTTATCCCCTTTTCGACTTCCCCTCTAGTTGGAATCAAACCGATTCATTTGCCTAGCCAACGACTTTCGACACGTGTCATAACCCTGGACGTCCGACTGACAAAATTTAAACTTCGAATTTGCCACTCTATTTTCAAATTTTGGGGGCAAACTGTTTGGGTAAAATTTCACCAGTCTCGACCATGACCAAAACAAGGAAAACATTTATTACACTTTTCCATAATCAGATAAAGTCACAAAACATTTTTATCTACAGTTCGAAGTTTAAAACAAAACTTACTCTCGACCTCGACCGTCGTACGGAACCTCACGACCTCGACCGACTAACGTATGACATTTCTGTTACTTTTCATTTGTTTAATGCAGGGTCAATGTCATTTATGACCAACGGACATAACCGACAAAGACAGTTAAGAGCATTAAACCTAGCGACCGTTATGACAGTTATCAGCAGTGATTATGGAGTCATTTAAAGCAATCAAAGACTATAAATACAAGGATTCCATCTTCATTTACGGACATTGTTAATGCCAAAAATCGCACCAAAGGGACAACTTAAGGTCGATGTGGACTTAAACAACTAAAGGAAGAATCTTTCGACGAAGCGTGCGACGAGGATAAAAATAAAGAAACAAGGGATTTGATGACGCAGGAAAAACCTCAATCGAGGAAAAAACCTGCAGACGACAGGGGGTGTCGTCGCTGCACTATGGTCACCAATCAGGGGCGATGTCCTTGATACTGGCATCGGTCGTACAAATGAAGGAAATGCTTCGAAATGTAAAGTACAAATGTTTAAAGTGTAAAACAGGTGTTTGTCGTGTGAACACAAGTGTAAACAACTGTTGGTCGAAAGTTGTTGGCGTGTGTCGAGAGCGATGACTTGAGCTTTTCTTCGAGTGTTCTTGAGTTCGCTATAGAGTTCTGGCTTTCAATACTTGATTTCCAGAGTTTGAGGATTCTTAGCTATGAGCTTGAATGTTTTTCTCTGCTGTTCGGTGATGTTCGCTGATGATTGCTGATGTGTATCGGATGTTAACTGATGATCCTTGATGTGAAGAGTTTGCTTGGTATTTATAGTCTTCGCGTCATTAATTGGCTCCATTAATGCTTTGATCAACGGCTACAACGGCTGGAAACGGTTGCCGGAGTGATTATCCATAATGTTCTTCGTCCGTTACGGCTGCTTGCTGTTAATGGCTTTGACTCCTGCATTAAATACTTAACAAACATAACAGTCAAGGTTATCGTTAGCTTTGGTCGAAGGTGCAGTGATTTTACACGATGGTCGTGCGGGACGGGCGACGCTATGGTCGTGTGTCGCGAGGAACTCTCGACTTACCTTTTAGGAGGAATGACGATGGTGTTTTGGGTCTTTGTCGAGACCTTATCTTAATACAAGATATAGTTCTTAATCGTACGTCTTACCTGTTCTGGTCGCGGTCGAGCGACGTGATTTTTTGACCAAACAGTTTGCCCCCAAAATTTGAAAATTGAATGTCAATTTAAGTTTTAAATTTTGCTTGTCGAAGACTTGTGACCTGGGTTGAGGGACTTACCTGGTTGTCGTGGAACTAGACCGGTTCGCCTTTAACTGAACGAGAAGTTGAAAAGTTATGACGTCATACTGATGCACGATGATGCTTACCAGCTGTCGAGGACAGGTGTCGAAGATCCGGGTGGGTATACGAAAGGGCATGGACGCGTGTTGATTTATCGAAACACTCGTCCTGATATGATCGGTTGCATAAATAGAGATCTCGACGGATCTTTTCTTGATATGTTTTCAAAGTGTTTTGTTGGGAAGGGATTTCTCACCAATTTTCACTTGAACTTATTCGAATCTTTGCGAATCTTTGGCTAGCAGTTTAGAGCGTTTATATAAGATCTTGTTCTGTCCTCTGATTCACAATGTCGACGGAACCTGTTAGCCTTATCATGAATCACGTAGACTTGGATGCTTTTAGGAGTTTGGCAAAAATCTCGGCAAATATAGAGTTGCGGTGTTCGGGGATTGTTCGTTCTATGGACTGCCCCGAGGGATATATTTCTTTGTATGAGTATCCTTTTAAGATAGGGTTTCAGTGGCCGTTTTCTGGTTTATCTAAGTCATTCATGCAGGATTTCGATGTGTCGCCGGGACAATTGATGCCCCAACTTTGGCGAGTTCTACTAGTTACTGAGCGAGCGTCCACAAAATGGGAGTCTCCTATGATCATGAATGATTTCTTGACGGCGTATCAAGTTAAAAAGGATAAGAACTGGCGTTATAGTCCTTATTCTAAGTTCAGGGGTGATCGTTCTTTGGTTTTGGGAACTGGTGTTAATTATCGTGGGTGGAAGTCGAGGTATGTGTTTGTTCTTGCCGATTCACTGGATTCCAACAGCGATTGGATGCGATCAGGCTGGAATAAGACAGGTATGCTTCGCCATTTTCTGAGTTTCATTTTTATGGCTTTTACTTACCACTCTTCTCCTGTTATCCTCGGAGATTCAGTTTGATGAAGTGAAACCGACTGCGGATTCCCAGGCTAAGATCAACAAGTTCTTGAGTCTTAGTGTTGACGAACGATCTTTCGTTACGTGGCAATTGGTGGCCGAAGACGAGGACGTGGCGGTGGATGCTGAACGAGAGGAAACGACCGGTAAACATTTTACGATTGTTGGTTTTCACCATTTTTATTCTCCATCTGATGTTTCATGTATTTCCGGTTAGTGTCGACTGAGAAGAAATCAGTCTCTAAGGCGAGAGGGAAGCAGATCATGCGTGCCCTTCGGGGTAAAGACGTTTCGACAGCTGGGTCGAGCCAAAAGAGAACCAGGAAGACGTTCCTGAGGGAACCGTCATCGAGGGTTGATAACTCATCGAGAGTTGTTCTGCCTAAGAAGGGGAAGGCGTCATCCAGCCGTCCTGGCGCGATGGACGCGACACCGGCAAGTTCGGCGCTTCCGGCGACAATGACGAGACCGGTGTTCGAAATGTCAACCCCATCATCTGCCGTCAGGGGCGAGGGGTCCTATGGCGGATGGTGTCCTAGACGGTTAATTTTTCATTGCCGTCGGACTTTATGGCGGATGGTGTCCTAGACGGGACGACGTTGTTTCCTCACTTGGAGAGGTGTTTGCTTCCATCTTTCAGGGAGCGTTTTCATGGGGTTCCGGCCGGAGAGATAGGATCTCAGGTTGCCAGTCTGGCGTTCTCAGTAAGTATCAATCTTTCATGACTTGTTTCAACGTTCGATGTCGTTCGTTGTCTAACACTTTTTCGTGTATTTTTAGACGTTCCAATTGTCTCTGGCATTGTACGCCGAGATGTCGAAAGCCGAGGAGTTGGTGGCGTCTGCTTTAAAAAGGGAGGAAGCGGCGTTGGAGAGGGAGAGGTTGGCTTTGGCACGTGCCGATGAGTTAGCTATTCAGCCTTTCGATGCTCAGTACGAACTGCAAGCCCTAAGTCGAACGAGGGAAATGGCAGATGATGATCCTCAGGTCGGGACCTCTGGCAATAATGCGATGGATGCTCCTCCTGCAGTTTAGGAATTTTTGCTTCCTTTGTTTTTGTTGGCCGTTGGTGGTCAATTTTTTGGATGTAACATATTGACCTGATGAAATGGAGGTTGTTTTTTTATTTTTATTTTATCGAATTGACAATCTCGTCACATAAATGTTGTTAGTTATGTAACTGATTGTGGAATACATGATAGGTCATGCAACTACGTCGCCTATTGTTAGAGCAAGAGTAAGAGCGTAATATGAGAGTATGTGATTAAAGCACCCATTGACACATAAATCGTAAGGTTTTTTATTACGCTGACAAACATAAATACATGCGACTAAGGCATACATTTAAAACGCGAAGTTTTTCTAAGTTAAGAAACTCAGACTGCGAAGTCGTTTAGACTATAAGATCGTGCGATTAAGTCGTTCGAGGAGCTATGAGGCGTGATCAAGTCATGGACCTGATCATCTATATCGTGCGATCCTGTGATAAAGGGATGTCGGGGGTTTGGTCGTTGGCTAACCAATGACCCTCCGATGCTTAAGTCAGTAGCTGTTTGTGAGAAAATTTTGTATGGAAAAGAGTTAGAAATCATACCTTTCTCCTTCATGGGGTATTGCCCCCTGTCATTTATTATCCTATTCTTTTTGGAAAGAAAGATAGGTTTTAAATGACAGGTCGACACGACGATCCGATGAGATACTGTCTGTGATTGATCATGTCGTCATACGACAGGGCACCATAACGACGTTTCGACTCATTCTCGATCTTCAGGATTCCCAATGGCGTAGGGGATTTTAATTGACAACTTTCGCATGCTCGGGAGTCGATGGTCGATGGCTGTTAATAACGACATTATCAATAATATCTTTGAGATTACCTTGTGGGACATGATACGCTAGTTCCTTCATCAATGCGATACAATCATCTGTCGCATGACCATGGTCGACGTGGAAGTCGCACCACTTTGATTTATCCTTCTTAGCATCGTCCAAGTCAGACTTCTTCGGCCACCGGATGGTCGCTTGGGAACTTTTCAGAGCTTCGACTAGGTCCTTTGCAGATCCTTTGAATCCGTAAGAGGATATCTTGGGGTACTGAGTGAACTTAGTCGCGGTCTTGGCCTCTGCTTTCGTCTTGGAACGAACATTTGAAATTTGGCACGTGGGCTCTATTCTGGAAACAGCCTTTGTCTTGAACTCTGGCTTTCTGACGCCTAACGACTTCTTGTCGTCAGTGTGCTTGCGACGAAAGGCGGCATCATCCTCGACCCTCATATATGCAAAGGTTCGAGCTCGGACGTCTTCGAAATTCTCTGGTGGATACTTGGTCAGATCGATATATAGACCTGAACTATCGTCCAGACCACGCTTATAGGCTTCGATCGCAGTTTTGATGTCACAATTGCGGATACTGATCATTTCGGCATTGAATCTATTGAAATAACTTCGAATAGACTCATTGGTCTTCTGCACGACATAGTACAGATCACTAGTCTGCTTTTCCATCTTACGACTGCTGGCGAATTGTCGGGAGAATTGGTTGACCAATTCGGCGAACGACCCGATAGATTTGGGTTTGAGATTGATCAACTACTGGAGAGCTGGACCAGTGAGAGTCGCCCCGAAACTCTTGCACATGCATACTTCCTGGTACATGTGTGGAATCGAGATTGTCCACATGAGCTGCTTATACTGCGCGACATGCTCGGTTGGATCGGTCACACCCGAATACTTGGGAGTGAAGGCAGGAATGTTATACTTCTTTGGGACCTCGACGGTTGCAATCTCGTCGATGAAGGGCGACGCCTGATACCCCGAGCGAGGCTCAACGTCGACAGGCACGGCTGCCCCAGGCAACTTGGCGAGCAAGGACAGGACGCGCTCATTTTGGTCTTCTAACATCTTCAAACGTTGGGCGATGGGATCGTTAAGATCAGGATTTGCCCCTGTCGAGGGATTGGTCCCTGGGCTAGTGTCATTTCCATGCGACGAACCATTGGTGTCCCTGTTGAACGGAACAAAATATGGCTGCGACCCATAGTGGAATTGCTGCGGTTCATTTTGAAACGATTGTGGTCCCTGCTGAAATGGCTGCGATCTCTGCTGCAAAGATTGCGATCCTTGCTGGAAAGGTTGCGGACCACTTTGGAATGGCTGGGAAAACGGCTGGGATCCATTCTGAAACGGCTGGGCGCCACCTTGCAATGGTTGGGATCCATTGTTCAAGGGTGGTGGTCGGATGTGCTGAGGGGGAATCTGCCCAGACTGGGGATTCTGAATGAACAGACCCGGCTGCTGATTCTGCATGAATGGACCTGGATGCTGATTATGCGCGGACGGGCCTGGTCCCGGACCTGGATTCTGGATGAATGGTCTAGGACCATTCTGGGGTCCAAAAGGATTCCTTAGCCGCACGATCTCTTCAGCTGCTCTGCGATTCTGCTCTGCCATTGCATTGAGTTGATTCCTGGCAACCTCGAGCTCCTGATACATCTGCGCGACGGCTTGCTGCGGATTTCCATGGGCTGCCATTTTCCTGCAACAGAAAATAGAAGAAACTCCAAGAAACTATTAGTAGAATGCACGTTCGTCGAGGATTTTCTCTAGATGTAGTCCCACGGATGGCGCCAAACTGTTAATGCCAAAAATTGCACCAAAGGGACAACTTAAGGTCGATGTGGACTTAAACAACTAAAGGAAGAATCTTTCGACGAAGCGTGCGACGAGGATAAAAATAAAGAAACAAGGGATTTGATGACGTAGGAAAAACCTCAATCGAGGAAAAAACCTGCAGACGACAGGGGGTGTCGTCGCTGCACTATGGTCGCCAATCAGGGGCAATGTCCTTGATACTGGCGTCGGTCGTACGATGATTACAATACAAATGAAGGAAATGCTTCGAAATGTAAAGTACAAATGTTTAAAGTGTAAAACAGGTGTTTGTCGTGTGAATACAAGTGTAAACAACTGTTGGTCGAAAGCTGTTGGCGTGCGTCGAGAACGATGACTTGAGCTTTTCTTCGAGTGTTCTTGAGTTCGCTGTAGGGTTCTGGCTTTCAATACTTGATTTCTAGAGTTTGAGGGTTCTTATCTATGAGCTTGAATGTTTTTCTCTGCTGTTCGGTGATGTTCGGTGATGTTCGCTGATGATTGCTGATGTGTATCGGATGTTAACTGATGATCCTTGATGTGACGACTTAGCTTGGTATTTATAGTCTTCGCGTCATTAATTAGCTCCATTAATGCTTTGATCGACGGCTACAACGGCTAGAAACGGTTGCCGGAGTGATTATCCATAATGTTCTTCGTCCGTTACGGCTGCTTGCTGTTAATGGCTTTGACTCCTGCATTAAATACTTAACAAACGTAACAGTCAAGGTTATCGTTAGCTTTGGTCGAAGGTGCAGTGATTTTACGCGATGGTCGTGCGGGACGGGCGACGCTATGGTCGAGTGTCGCGAGGAACTCTCGAATTACCTTTTAGGAGGGATGACGATGGTGTTTTGGGTCTTTGTCGAGACCTTATCTTAATTCAAGATATAGTTCTTAATCGTACGTCTTACCTGTTCTGGTCGCGGTATAGCGACGTGATTTTTTGCCCAAACAGACATCATATCTGACATCTTAGCACAACTGAACTATCAAGAACACTCGAAGCAAAGAATTCTCTCACAACAGATCGCTCTCGACGCACGACTTACACGCACGACACTTAGTTCCTACACATGACGCACCAGGTTTTTACATTCGATACACTTGTTACTTTACATTTAAAGTCTTTCTTTCATTTATATTGTAATCACTGTACTCTCGACACCTGAAACGTAAGGATATCTCCCCTGTTTGGCGACCATTGTGCAGCGACGACCCCTAAAGTTGTCCGCGAGTCTTTTCCTTGTTAAGGTTTTTCCCGCGTCACCAAAATCTGTCTTATTTACATTTTCTGTCTTTGTCGTACGGTTTGTCGAAAGATTCCTATTCTTTAGTTGTTAAGCTCCACAATCAACCTTAAGTTATCCTTCTGGGCGATTTTTGGCATTAACACCTTTGATCAGACTTTTGAGTTTGTCGAGCTCAGTGATGAGACGTTGCTCCATTGCCTCGTGAACAGCCTTTAGGGTGCTGTCCAGATATCCCTTTGACACAGAGTCGGGTAAAATAACTCCGGGATCACTTAGATTACCCGTTGAGGCATCTACCTTAGAGGTAGAGCCACCTACGTTCACGGTTGGCGATGGTGTGGCCGTGGTAGGATTTCCTTTCGATCCTCGCATTCCGCTTAAAGGCGGAGACACTACGAAAGTTCTGATCGAGTCACGAAGAGCATCGATTTGTAGAATCTCATCTTGTGTCCAAGCCAAAGAATGTACTATATCAAGTGGCTATAGACTCGATGGTGCTATGAAAGAAGGCGAGACCGGGGGAGACTGGTCTCTTGTTTCAATACCCATACTCTCCAAGTGAGAGATCGGTAGAAGTTGTGCTATGTCCCTGTTAATGCCAAAAATCATCCAGAATGATAACTTAAGGTTGATTGTGGAGCTTAACAACTAAAGAATAAGAATCTTGCAACAAAGCATGCGACAAAGACAGAAAATGTAAATAAAAAAAGATTTTGGTGACGCGGGAAAAACCTCAACGAGGAAAAAACCCGCGGACGACTTTGGGAGTCGTCGCTGCACTATGATCGCCAAACAGGGGCGATATCCTTTGTTCCAGGTGTCGAGAGTACAATGATTACAATACAGATGAAATAAAGTCTTGAAATATAAAATAACAAGTGAATCGTGCGTAAGAAACTGGTGCGTCGTGTGTAGAGATTGTATGTCGTGCGTATGAGTCGTGCGTCGAGAGCGGTCACTTGAGAGAGAATTCTTTGAGTGTTTTTGCTGTGTATTCCTTGTTCTTGAAATCAGATCTCTGCAAATGAGACTGGAATCTTCATATTTATAGCCTTCGAGTGCCTTGAATGACTCCATAAATGCTTCTGATAACGGTCGCAACGGTCACTGCTGTTAATGCTCATAATTGCCTCTGTCGGTTACGTCCGTTGGCCATAAATGACATTGACCCTGCATTAAATAGAACAAACATAACAGTTGTATCGTGCGTTAGTAGGTCGAGATCGTGAAACAGCTTACGACAATCCTGCAAGGTCGTAGTCGAACGTCTTGGGAGAGTTTCGACCTGTACTTCTGGGAGGGATAACGAGTGGATTAAATATGTTTAACAGGACCTTATCTAAATCCAAGATATGTCGTGTGTCATGTGTCTTATCTTTCTTTGTCGAGGTCGAGGGTCGAGGGATCATGGATTTTTACCCAAACAGTTTGCCCCCAAAATTTAAAAAATGGAGTGGCAAATTAAAATTTCAAAAGTTTTTAAATTTTGTCAGTCGGACGTCTAGGGTCGAGACACGTGTCAAAAAATCCTTTCAGTTACCATGGAATTAGATCGGTCCAATTCTAACTAAAGAGGAAGTCGAAAAGGAGATAAGGTCGTGACGTCATGCTGACGTACGATCGTGCATAACAGTTGTACGTGCCAGGTGTCGACGATCCGTTGAGTATTCGAAAAGGCAAGGGCACGTGTCGACCATCGGGTGACCCGACCCGACACGATCATTTACATAAATAGCGACCCCCGATGGATCCTTTCCTACTTTACGATTCCAAAGAGATTTTATAGCGAGATTTCTTCTTGGTTTCTTATTGTTCTTCGCCGAATCCTTTCCAAACCTTCCAGAGATCTTCGAACAAGTTAGAGATTTCGAGGTTCTAGAGCACCTATATAAGGTACGACTCTCCGGTCTGTGTATGCGTCGTAAGTCTATTGCTAGGAAGCCTAGGAAGAATTGGGACATTTGGGGTTTTTCAGACATGCAAACTTGGCTAACGGGTTTATCGATGACGACAAGGCCTAGGAGTGTCACTCAGGATCAGAATGATATTGATAGTTTTAGAAATCTAGCGAAGATCCCTGCGGGGATTTCAGTGAGCAAGGTCGGTCAGATTCGACCGGAGATGTGTCCCAAGGGGTACGTCGTGATATACGAGTATCCCTTTAGAATAGTATTTGAATGGCCCTACTCCCCTTTAGCGAAGTCCTTTATGTACGAGTTTGACCTCTCGCCAGGGCAACTGATGCCCCAATTTTGGAGGGTCATCCAGGTCGTCGAGCGACTTACCAAGAACTAGGAGTCGCCGATGAATGTGAAAGACCTCTTGACCGCCTATCAGGTCAAGATAGATATGTACTATAGCTATAGCATGTTCTCAAAGCATAAGGGCGGTCGTACTCTGGTCCTAAAAACTGCGGTTAACGACCGCAAATGGAAGACCGAGTACGTCTTTGTGCGGGTAGCGACGCTGGACCCCGACAGCGATTGGATCAGGTCTGGATGGAACATGGCGGGTGAGTTTCTAGCTTTAGTCGAGCGTCTGTATTACTTGTATTGCTTTATGTCTCGATTAATCTTCTTCCTCTATGTTTTCAGACATAAAGTTCGATGTCGTGAAGCCTAACGACGACTCTCAGGCTAAAAGCGAGAAGTTCTTGGAGATCAGTCCTGAAGACTGATCGTTCATCACACGACATTTAGTGGACGAGGACGAAGATTTAGTGTTCTTGGGAGAAAATCTTCGAGAGGGTCGGGAGTAGGCGGAGGAAGAAGAAGAGGAAGAGGAGTATGAGGAGACCGAGGAGACTGAGAAGGAGGAAAAGAAAGAGGAGTCGAAAGAAGAGACAGAGGTAGAGATGACTGGTAAGTGTATCCTACTCTGTTCGACACATTTCTTCCCTCATTTCAGTGTTTTGATTATTCTTCCTTTCTTGTTTCACAAAAGAATCCCAACAGCCCCAGCCAAAGGTGTCGTCTGCGATGGCCAAGAGGGCGGCTCAGGCCGAACTGGCTAATAAGGCGAGGGAAAAGAGGAAGGATGCCCCGACAGCTGGGTCGGGGATCCTTAAGAGAAAAGAGGTTCCGACAACTGGGTCCGGAGTCCTAAAGAGGACGAGGACATCCGTCCCGAGGGAACCGTCTTTGAAGATTGGCGACTCGTCGAGAGTCGTCTCGCCTGAGAAGGCGAAGGCGTCAACCGCATCTGTCGAGAAGACTTCTGACACGATCGACGTGACACCTGTCGATCCTACGCATCCGGCGAAATCGACGGTGTCTCCTACTGCCACGTCAGGCCCCTCGTCGGCCGACAAGGGCAAGGGCACGCGAACGGGAGAGGGCGAGAGAGAAGAAACGACGGTAAACTTTACGTTTCCGTCGGATTTCATAGTCGACAATGTCCTGGACGGGACGAGCTTGTTTCCCCACTTAGACAAGTTTCTGCTCCCCTCTTTCAGGGAGCGCTTCAATGGGGTCTCTATCGAGAGTGTGGGGTCTTATGTCGCCGGACTGGTGTTTATGGTAAGTCTATCTTTCAAGACTTTGTTTTTCGTTTGTCGTTGTCGTTGTCGGGTATTTTACTAACGAGTTTATATGTGTTTCAGACGTTTCAGTCTTCCTTGGCCCTGCATGCCGAGACGACGAAGATCGAGGTTCTAGTGTCCTCTGCTCTTAAGAGAGAGGATGCGGCGTTGGAGAGGGAGAAGTCCGCCCTGGCACGTGTCGAGGACATGTCGATACGACTCGACGATGCCCTGAACTAGCTGGAAGCCGTCGGACATGCGAGGGACGACGTGAACTCTCGTCTGAAGCAATCCTTCTCTGTGATTGTCGACCAAAGAGAGGAGCTAGACAGGAGGCAGGCGTCCTTGGACATGAAGGAGAAAGAGGTCGAGTAGACCAAGTCTAAGGTGGCGGACCTGGAGAAGGAGGTGAGAGAGCTCAAAGATGAGGCTGCGTCTACCTTTGCCCTTGCTCGTCTGACAGCTCGGGCGGCGATCATGCGGCAACACTTGTCGGGGAAGAATCCCCTCGCGTCTGCAGCTGAGGAGCTAGCCTTTTTTCTAGCCAAGACCGGGACCGACAGGGATCTCGACTCTGATGATGAGAAAGAGGCTGAGGAAGAAGAGGTTGTGGACGAAGGCCTCCAGGGTGAAGCTTCGGGCAAGGATGCTGCCGACGCTCCTTCTAATCCTTAGAGAATTTTTTCCTTTCATCTTAGTTTTGAATGCTCGACCGTTGGTGGTAAATGAAATTTATCCTTTTGCTGAACTCGTGCATTTATTTCGATTCACACATGCCGTAGGTAAATATAATACCAACCGCGAAATTCATTAAGTATAGAACAAACAAGGAATCGTGCGACTTAGGCATCCATTGTAATTATAAAGACTAGTGCACAAGTCACAAGACTTTCATACTTTATGATCACGTTGGCAAACATAAGTACATACGACCAAGGCATTCATTTAGAACGCGAAACTTTTCTAAGTTAAGAAACTCAGATCATGGGGTCGCTAGACCTGGAAGATCGTACGACTATATCGTACGACGAAAGTTGAGTCGTACGCCCCTGTGATGGAATAATCAAGTCATAGACCTGAACACTTATGTCATGCGACTTTACGAGATTAAAGTCGTGTAGTAGACTTTGCAATCTTATGTCATGCGATCTGCGATAAAACAATGTCAGAGGTTGGTCGTTGGCTAGCCAACGACCCTCCGATGCTTAAGTCAGTAATCGTCGTGATAAAAAATCGTATGAAAGAAGGAGAAGAATTTCAGAAAAAATACCTTCTCAGACCTTTAAAGGGGGATTTGCCCCCTCGTCATTTATCACCTTATTCCTTTCAGGAGCGAATAGGTTTAAATGACGGGTCGACAAGGATTTTTGGGAATTGACGCCAACGTATATGTCGACCATGTCTTCGTGCGACAAGGCAAAACAGCCGGCATGTTCCTGTAAGAAAGATATTAGTTTGTGTTTAAAGCAGGGATCGAAAGACGAACCTGTCGAGATCTTCCGGTCGTGCTTGCTTCGATCCAGGATTACTTCGTCGACCCGTGATTGCCAGATAGCCTACTTTTGCGGTTTCAGGGTGGTCTTATAGCAATCACGGGCGACTTTCGGCTCGCTTTTGATCTCTTGGATTCCCCATGGCGTAGGAAATTTCATGGTCTGGTGGTACGTCGAGGGAACAGCCTTCATCTCATGGATCCACGGCCGGTCTAAGATGATGTTGTAGGCTGACGAGCAATCAATGACGTTGAACTTGGTCTGCTTGTTGATTCCTCCAGCATAGACAGGCAAGGTGATCTCTCCAAATGTACTCATCGCGTCTCCATTGAAACCGACCAAGGTTGTCGAGCGTCGGGTGATTTCCGATCTGTAACACCCTCAAATTTGGAACGAGCAACTAATTTAAAATTCAATAAAATACCCAAAATAAATATAATTACTTCTACAATCCATTCCTTAAAATACCTCGGAATTTAAAACATTATAATTCTCACCATAAATTACTTAAACGGGTGTTACTTAACACAACCCAAGTTGCAAGCCCCAATTAAATGCGGAAGACTTCACTAAACACTTCACCTCTTGTGCACACTACTAGCACTCACCAATTCATAATGTAGCTAGAGCTACCCCAACCTGAGCCTGTTGCACATGCCGACAAATAAAAAGGGTTAGGCTTACGCCTAGTGAGTTCAAGCATTTTATCATGACTACATAAAAATCATAAATCGGAAGGTTGTGGTTTTTGTCATGATTTAGATAAATCTTTCGTTGAAAGTTGCGACAAAGATTATTATTTCCAAAGGGTTTCCCAAACGGGCATAAATGACTCATTTTCCAACACACAAGATCTAGGAGAAAAGTTCCCAAAATGTATAAAGCGTTTTCTACAGTGAATTCCAACTCCAACTCACTCAAAACATGTTTAGACGTAAATATCCCAAGAATTATAAACATGGACAAAATTCCAACATTTAAAACATCCGAATAAAATGAGGCATAAAACTCTGTCAATGAACCATGAAGACATTTCATATAAATAAAGTACGTCACCGAAAATATGGATAAAAACATATACCCAAAACCCCACCTTTCGGTGACGGGGGAGACCCGATTCCATCGAAAGTGACGGGCACACAAAGTTAAGTCACTCGTGATGTTACTGGATTACACCTCAAGCCCCGACCTTAGTTCCCATGCCATAAAGACATCACAACCTCAAGCCATAAATAGATTGCCTTCATTGCATACCCCGTAGAGTTACACCTCAAGGACTTACAGGCGACCTTATTGCATATCCAGTCTAGACGAGTTACACCTCAAGGACTTCAATGTCTCTTATTGCCTACTCGCTAGTGGCCCCCACGGCCTACGCATATAATCATGCGTTCCCATAGTCTACTCCTCGTGCACAAATAGATAGACCATCAAATAAAGACTGACTCATATGCCTATGGATCCAATGCAACACAGTCTACCAAAGCATGCTCAACTCGAAATGTCAAAACACCCAAGCATGCAAATATCAATAATGTTCAATAATATGCATCTAAACCTCAGTTAGGTAAACAAGTACCACAAAGCCGTTATTAACCCAAAACCTGACGCGGTTACGCAAAAAAGGTTTTCCCAAAAGGACTCACACCTTTACAATTCTCAAAATAACTCTTGACACTAAATCGGGTATTTCCCACATGGTTTATAAAATCAATTTACACTAACATGATTAAACCGTCAAATAAACCTCATTTTGAGCAATCAACCTTTTAAAGACAAAATATGATTTCTAACCATCCAAATATTCAAAAGCCCCAAATATGGGTGTTTTACACATTTATGAAGATAAACATGTCAAAAGAGTTAAATTATCCAAATAACTCAACCATGTATCTTTTCAAGTAAAACACACACATATTTGTAAAATACTCATTTTGGCATGTACAACGTTTTCGTAAAGTAACTTGAACTCACCTTACTAGATTTAAGCTAAATCTAGAGTTCTCCAAACGTAAGCTCCCTTGAAGAAGTTTGCATCCTCAAGCCAAAACCTCCAGAAACCTAAATTCATAACTTCCAACCATGAATATTCATATTCAACCACTTTAAAACTATTCCCCAAACATCTTATATTAAAATCTTCATTTTGACCAAAACCCCAATATTAACCTAACTTCTCCAAAATCATCCAAACCAAAATTGAGTAAACAAAACACTAGGAGATGATCAATGGAACATTTATAACTCATATGAAAGTATAGAAACTAGGAGGATGAACTCACCACTTAGGTTTTGATGAAAACCTAAAAAACCCCAAAAATCTCTAAGATGTTGTGGATGAAACTTGCTCTTGCATCTATAGATGAAATCAATAGCATAAAATGGGTAAGGAACGCATCAATCTCCAAGAGAAACCCCAAAATCGGTTAGGGTTTTGTGAGGGAGAAAAGGGAAAACGATTTGGGAGAGAAAGAGAGGAGATTCGAGACTTACCATCCCCAAACACCCTTGAATAATCCAATGATCTTCCAAACTCTTTCTAGATCCTTGAAGAGCTCTCAAAAATGGAACCATAGCAAGTTGAATCGCCAAAATCGGAGTTGAAACGAGAGAGATATGAAGAAATGAAGTTTGGGGTGTGAATTTCGTATTTGACAGCAACCAGGTACCCGACCGCGACAATGACACGGTCATTGTCGGTGGTCATAGTCGCTAGTGGTGTACCGTAGGCTGTACCCTTGCCGCGACATTGACACGCGACATTGACACGGTCATAGTCGTTGGTCATAGTCGCACAAAGTGTACCGTAACTGTTTTGGCCATAACTTCTTCGTTATAGCTCCGTTTTCGCTCCGGAAAGAACCGTTGGACTCGTATTCGAATTCCCCATCCAACAATACCATAAAATCTAGGATTTAACCCAAAATCCTATTTTTCATATTTTTCTTAAAAGATCGATTCCACACTGATTCGAAGTTGTACTTATCCGAAAATTACGGGTGTTACACGATCGATCGATTCCCATGGCCTTGATGGTGTCAAGGAAAATGACGTTCATTGAACTGCCTCCAACGACCAAGACTCTTCGGGTTAAATAATTACCAATCGTGAGCTGAATAATCAACCCGTCATGATGCTTCTGATATGTGTCACCGAGGTCGTCTTGGTCAAACGTGATTTTCATAGCTTCTAGCTCCAGATCTCCTTTGGGTCTTGATGAACGCGGGATAGGTCGATCATTAGATGCCTGGATAGCATGACGTTTGGTTATGGAATACGTCAGACCGCATATGTCAGAACCACCAGTGATGCAGTTGACGACCTTTGCATGCTCGGGGGTTGGCGGTCGATTGTCGTTAACTGGAGTAACGACATTATCGATGATATCCTTGAGAATTCCTTTCGGGATGTGATATGCTATCTCCTTTTTGAGAGCTATGCAATCATCTGTCGCGTGACCATGGTCGACATGGAAGTCACACCACTTTGATTTATCTTTCTTATCGTCGCTTTGGTCGGACTTCTTCGGCCACCGGATGGTCGCCTGGATGGTCTTCAGAGCCTCGACCAAGTCCTTAGTAGTCCCTTTGAATCCGTAGGAGGATATCTTAGGGTACTGAGGGAATTTGGTCGCGGTCTTGAACTCCGCTTTTGTCTTGAATCGGACGTTCGAGATTTGTCGCGCAGGCTCTGACTTGGATGCTGCTTTTATTTTGAACTCTGGCTTCTTAACTCCAAGCGACCTCTTGTCGTCAATGTGCTTACGACGAAAGGCAGCATCATTTTCTACCCTCATATAAGCAAGGGTTCTGGCTCGGACGTCTTCGAAATTCTCTGGGGGATACTTGGTCAGATCGGTGTATAGACCCGAACTTTCGTCTAGACCACGCTTGTAAGCTTCCATCGCGGTTTTAACGCCACTGTTGCGGACACTGATCATCTCTGCATTGAACCTATTGAAGTACCTTCGAATAGATTCATTGACCTTCTCCATCTTGCGACTACTGGCGAACTGCTGGGAGAATTGGTTGACCAATTCAGCGAACGACCCGATGGATTTGGGTTTGAGGTTGATCAACCATTGGAGAGCAGGACCTGTGAGGGTCGCCCCGAAACTTTTGCACATACATACTTCTTGGTACATGTGAGGGATCGAGACCGTCCACATGAGCTGCTTATACTGCGCGATGTGCTCCGTCGGATCGGTCACCCCCGAATACTTGGGCGTGAAGTCGGGGATGTTATACTTCTTCGGGACGTCGACGGTCGTGATCTTGTCGACGAAAGGCGATGCCTGAAATCCCGAACGAGGCTCGACATCGACAGGTACGGCTGCCCCTAGCAGTTTAGCGAGCAATGACAGGACACGCTAGTTCTGATCTTCTAGCATTTTCAACCGTTGGGCGACAGGGTCATTAGGATCGGGATTCGCACCTGCCAACGGATCAACTCCAGAATTGGTGCCATTGTCGTACGACGAGCCATTGGCGTCCCCATTGAAAGGGACGAAATGTGGCTGCGACCCATTTTGAAACGGCTGAGATCCATTCTGGAATGGTTGGGATCCATTCTGAAATGGTTGGGATCCATTCTGCATGGGTGGCAGCCTTATATACTGAGGAGGAACCGTCCCGAACTGGGGATTTGGGTTGAACGTCCCCTGCTGCTGGTTCTGCATGAATGGACCTGGCTGCTGATTTTGGCTGAATGGACCTGGCTACTGATTCTGCATGAATGGACCTGGTCCTGGATTACGGACGAACGGAGCCGAACCAGGGTTATGGACGAATGGAGCGGATCCTTGATTCTGACCGAACGATCCTTGACCTGGATTCTGGACGAATGGTCTTGGACCGTTCTGGGGTCCGAAGGGATTCCTCAGCCGCGCGATTTCCTCAGCTGCTCTTCGACCCTGCTCAGCCATGGCATTGATTTGATTTCGCGCAACTTCCAACTCCTGATACATCTGGGCAATGGGATGCTCTTGATTTCCAGGGGCTGCCATTTTCCTCAAATAGAAAACAGGGGACACTACAAGAAACCGTTAGTAGAACACACGTTTGTCGAAGATTTTCACCAGTCTCGACCACGACCAGAAAAGGTAAGATACATGTTATGAGCTATATCTTGTATTAAGATAAGGTCCCGACAAAGACCCAAAAAACCTCCGTCGTCCCTCGTAACAGGTAAGTCGAGAGTTCCTCACGACACTCGACCTCGACGACGCCCGTTCCGCACAACCGTCGCACAAAACCGTACGACCTTGACTAACGCGTTATACGACTGTTATATTTGTTCAGTGATTAATGCAGGAGTCAAAGTCATTAATGGGCAACGGTCATAACCGAGGAAGAGCAATTATGAAGAGTTACAACTGACGACCATTACAACAATCATCAAAGATCTTAATGATTCAATTAAAATCACCCGAAGACTATAAATCCCAAGTTCAATCCTCAGTTTCAGGACATCGAATAACACAGTGAGATAGATAGAACAAGAGCATCGAACAACAGAAGCAAACACAAACACTCGAAGAATATTCATTCGAAGCAAAGAGATCATTCATAGAAGATCGCTCTCGACGCACGACATTCACTCTCGACCAACAGTTCACATATTGTTTTCACACACGACGCATATTGTTTTTACATTTCAAACACTTGTACTTTACATTTCGAAGTCTTTCCCTTCATTTGTATTGTAATCTCTGTACGATCGACACCTGAAACACCAAGGACATCGCCCCTGATTGGCGACCATAGTGCAGCGACGACATCCATTGTCGTCAGCAGGTTGTTTCCTCGTTGACGTTTTTCCTGCGTCATCAAATCTTCTGTCTCATTTACATTTTTGTCTTTGTCGCACGCCTTTGTCGAATGATTCCTTTCTTTAGTTGTTAAAGTCCACATCGACCTTAAGTTGTCCCTTTGGTGTGATTTTAGGCATTAACAGTTTGGCGCCATCCGTGGGACCTCATCTAGACAAAATCTTCGACAAACGTGCGTTTTACTAACGGTTTCTTAGAGCTTTCTTTGTTCTCTGTTTCAGGAAAATGGCAGTCCCTGGAGATCAGCAACATGTCATTGCCCAGATGTACCAGGAGCTTGAAGTTGCTCGAAATCAAATCAACGCCATGGCAGAGCAAAGTCGCAGAGCAGCTGAGGAGATAGCACGACTAAGGAATCCCTTTGGACCTCAGAATGGTCCTAGGCCATTCGTTCAGAATCTAGGCCAAGGATCGTTCGGTCAGAATGGTCCTCGACCATTCGCGCATAATCCAGGTCCAGGATCAGGTCCGTTCGCTCAGAATCAGCATCCAGGTCCGTTCATGCAGAACCAGCAGTCGGGACCGTTCAATCCAAATCCCCAGTTCGGGACGGTTCCTCCTCAGCACATAAGGCCACCACCCATGCAAAATGGGTCGCAACCATTTCAGAATGGGTCGCAGCCATTTTAGAATGGATCGCAGCCATTTCAGAATGGGTCGCAGCCATTTCAGAATGGGTCGCAGCCGTATTTTGTTCCTTTCAACGGAGACGCCAATGGCTCGTCGCATGGCAATGGCACCTGTTCAGGAATCAATCCGCAAGCAGGGGCAAATCTCGACCCCATGACCCCGTCGCCCAGCGATAGAAAATGCTAGAAGATCAGAACGAACGCGTCCTATCTTTGCTCTCCAAGCTACCTGGGGCAGCCGTGCCCGTTGATGTCGAACCTCGATCAGGATTTTAGGCGTCACCCTTCGTCGATGAGATCGCGACCGTTGAGGTCCCAAAGAAATACAACGTCCCCGCCTTTACGCCCAAGTATTCGGGAGTGACCGATCCAACAGAGCACGTCGCGCAGTATAAGCAGCTCATGTGGACGATCTCGATCCCACACATGTATCAGGAGGTCTGTATGTGCAAAAGCTTCGGTGCGACTCTGATAACTCTATTTTTAGAGTTATTATTTCCATTTATTTTCCACTTTATTTTTGTCAATTTTAGCCATTTCACTTCTAAAAACCCCCATTCTTGTTATAATTCTCGAAAATGAGCAAAAGGAGTGAACCATAGTTTTTAATGAATTATTTGGTGGAATTTGGGTGTTTTTCACGTTTTATCCTGCAGTGACCACTGTTGTGCCCACTCCGGGTCCCCACTCTTCGAACTGATCAAAAAGAAACTATTAGTTGGGATCTAATTTTCTGGAGGAGGAAGGTTCATATGGCAGAGAAATGGCTGAAGAAGTACAAGGTAGTTCTCATTGAAGATAGCATCAAGTACACCTCTTTGTACTTGGAGATTGACTTGGAAAAGGGACAATTGGATAAAAGGATTGCCCATTAGAGCTGAACTCTGCCATAACACAGCAGTCTTTACCCATTGGAAGACCCACCTCTTTTGTGTAATACCCAACTCCTTCTCCTAGTATATAAAGGAGCACTTGGGTGCCATTAAATGGATGCTTGGTTATCATCCTTGAATACTTTTAGTCTTAAATTCTCTCAATTACCACATTAGCTTTAGTCTTTTATTTACTGCAGTATCTAGCTTTAATTTTCAGTAATTTACTTTCTTAGTTTAAATTGTAGTTTGTATTACACAGTGCAGGGACGACTTCTCGTTCCCCACTGTGAGCAGTTAATTCAAGTCACTTTCAGTTTTATTATGTGCAAATCTTCATCTTTTGTTTTCATTACTTCGGAAATGCTAGGCTAAACATCCATTGCGATGTAGGAAAGAGAAGTACCTGGATTTTATTAAAAATGCTTGAGTAATCTTTATACTTAGAATATTTGTTGTTTTGGTCATTCATTCTCGATATTTACCCAAGGATGCGAACAAGCCGATCACTTGCAAGGATCTAAAGTCTAGTTCTTAACTTAGAAATAAGTAGAACGCAGTGACACGAGCTTGAATGATGCTAGGGGATTCGAAAGAATTCTTATGACACTTACGAAAGTGAGGTCGGCATAGTGAGCTAATCTCTGCCCACTGGAGTAGTAGGTAAGCTAATTTGTGTATTAAAAACACTTAGAGTATTTGTCTCTACACATTCCATCGAGGCCTGAAAAGGTCCATTTAGAGATTACCATTGACAAAACAACAAGTACTAAGAGTATGGGATTTTTATCTAACGGTGTGAGTATTTTGTAACCGGGCTTTTCTAGCGAAAATGCCCACCTCGAATACAATAATCATTTTTAGGACCGAGTATTTGGTATAAAATCTAGGGAAAATCTAACCTACATTCCTCCTTTTTAATCTTAGTAAAATCGTTAAAATAGCCATTTCACCAAACCAAACCAAAGTATTATTTTCCTCTCTAGTTGAAACTTGTAAAAGGAGCTCATGAGAACCATATTGTTTTGATTGTCCAGTCCCTGTGGATTCGATTCTGGTATTTTACCAACTATTACTTGCTGTGACGATCATAGTGGACAGTGTACACTTGCACTTCCCACTGTGGACAGTTTGCAACCCACTGCGATTAAAACACATATTTCGCACGTAACAAGTTTTTGGCGCCGTTGCCGGGGACTGGCGTGATTTTAAATCTCAAGACATTAGTTTTTGTTCGAGCCCGAGTAACTCGTTTTTCTAAGCTTTTCGTGTTGCATGCCAAGGCAACAACACGAACCTTTGTTACCAATCGATCATGAAATAGAAAAAACCTTTAGAAGAGGACGTAAAGGTAAAAAAAAATACAAATCGACAACCCCCTGTGAACCCCACTGTGAACATGGCAGGTGTGGGAGTTGAAAGGCCCATCAACCCACCAATAGTGGAGACCACAGTGACGATTGCCGATAGCAAAGATCGAAAAATACGGGACTATGCTACTCCGGGACTTAATGATTTAAGCTCCGGGATTCTAAGGCCCAACATTATTGCACAACACTTTGAACTCAAACCGGTGATGTTTCAAATGATCCAAGCTATGGGTCAATTTGGAGGATTACCGTCTGAGGATCCACACTCGCACTTAAGATCTTTTTTGGAATTATCGGACTCTTTTCAACTTCAAGATGTGTCTGATTTGGCCTTAAGGCTGAAACTCTTCCCTTTTACATTGAGGGGTAGAGCAAGAGCTTGGCTAAATTCACAACCACCAAATTCGATAATTACATGGGCAAATCTTGCTGAAAAGTTTTTACAAAAATACTTTCCTCCTACGAGGAATCTCAAGTTTCGAAATGATATCATTTTATTTCAGCAAGGTGAGGATGAGGCAGTTTCTGATGCATGGGAACGTTTTAAGGAACTTTTACGAAAGTGCCCACATCACGGCATCCCACATTGCATCCAATTGGAGACCTTTTACAATGGTCTTTCCAATGATGCCAAGATCATATAGATGCCACAGCTGGTGGAGCTTTTACAGCTAAAACCTACAATGAAGGGTATCAAATCCTAGAGAAAGTGTCCAATAACAACACCGAATGGTCAAACCCTAGGGCAAACACACCAAAAACCAACTCCATTGACTCAGATGCACTTAAATCCATTAATGCACAACTAGTAGCCTTAACTAAACTAGTTTTAAATGGAAATATAGGACAGGTCAATTCAGCAGTGGGCACTCCACAACTCCCTGATAGTTGTTCTTTTTGTGGAGAAGAGCATACCTTTGACTACTGTCCTGGAAACCCTGAGGCTGTTAATTTGATAGGAACTCAATCTAGAAATAGCCCATTTTCACAAACCTACAATCCGAATTGGAGAAATCACCCTAACTTCTCCTGGACTTTGAATCAAGGATTTCAACCCCCTGGGGTGAGTCAAGGACAAAACAGGCCACAAAATCCACCTGGATTTCACCAGCCTAGTCATTTTCACAGTGGGCACTCCCCACAAAATTTTCACAGTGGGCAGTCCCCACAAAATTTTCAACAAAGACAACAACACGCACTTGATGCACCATCTTCGCTCGAATCATTACTGAAAGGTTTCATGAGTCAAACTCAAGCAGCCATGAGAAATTTTGAGACTCAACTAGGACAATTAGCCGCCGAAGTTAAGAATAGACTACCCGGTAAATTGCCTAGCGACACTGAGCATCCTAAGGGACTAGGAATAGAACATGTCAAGTCCATAACGCTTAGGAGTGGAAAGGATCTGAAAGACATTGTTTTCGAGTCTGATGATTCACCTCAAATACCCACTGTCATTCCCACAGTGGGCACTCCTCAAGTCACTGTCATTCCCACAGTGGGCACTCCTCAAGTCACTGTCATCCCCACAGTGGGGAACGACATCCCTGACCTTCCCACTTTTGGACCTGTTCCCAAACCTACTGTTTCAAAGCCAATACCACAGCAAACTCAAATTGACCCACGAAGCATTCCCTTTCCTCAAAGAATGAAGCCTAAAAATGTCGATGTTCAGTTTAAAAAATTCTTAGACATTTTTAAGCAACTTCACATTAACATACCCTTGGTAGAGGCTCTCGAGCAAATGCCAAGCTATGTTAAATTTTTAAAGGATATTTTGAACAAAAAGAGAAAGTTGGGTGAATTTGAGACTGTGGCTTTGACCGAAGAATGTAGTGCCCTCCTTACTAGCAAGATTCCACCTAAGTTGAAAGACCCGGGTAGTTTCACCATTCCATGCACAATAGGAGGACAAGAAGTAGGTCAAGCACTCTGTGATCTAGGAGCTAGTGTCAACTTGATGCCACTGTCCATTTTTAAAAAGTTAGGTATTGGAGAGGCTAGACCCACAACCGTGACATTACAACTAGCCGACCGGTCCATTGCCTATCCCAAGGGAAAAATAGAAGACGTTTTGGTCCAAGTGGATAAATTTATCTTCCCCGCCGATTTTCTAGTTCTAGATTATGAGGCCGATAAAGAAATCCTAATCATCTTAGGGCGTCCGTTTCTTGCAACCGGACGTACTTTGATTGATGTGCACAAAGGGGAACTCACGATGCGAGTTAATGACCAAGAGGTAACATTCAATGTCTTCAAGGCCCTTAAGTATATAGACACCGAAGACTGTTTTGCTTTGAGTTCGATTTATGGATCCCACAGTTTTGACCCAGTGCCCACAGTGAGAAGCACAGTGCCCACAGTGGGGAGTAAGAGTGAGCACTCCGACTCTAAAAATGATGACACTTTTGAGGATGAGTGTAACGAAATTTTGGTAGCTTTTGAGCTGCTAGATTTCAAGGAGAGACATGTCAAACTACCATATAAACATCCCCCTGACATGAATTTGAAGTCATTGCCTTCCCACTTAAAGTATGCCTACCTCAATGAGTTAGAAGAACCCTGTCACCACTCCTACATAAATGAAAAAACCAACAAGGAGAAGATCAAGAGGTGGCCTGACCAAAAAATCACTCATGGAAATTTTGTGGAGGGACAAAAAGTGCTACTTTTTAATTCAAGGTTAAGGATGTTTCCGGAAAAATTAAAATCTCGATGGAAAGAGCCTTACACTGTGGTCAAGGTAAGTCCTTTTGGAACTCTGGACTTAATGGCTCCTCAATTCGGAAAAATCTTTAAAGTCAATGGACAAAGGGTGAAGCACTTTCTGAGCGACAGTGCCCACTCTCCATCCCGCTCTGGTTAAGCAATGTCACAACCGTTTGTAAATATTTTATTTCAGTTATTTGCTGTCTTTTTATTATTTTTGGTCTTTTTAATTCTGCATGGTAGTTTGTTTTAATGTGTGTAGGAGAAATTGCCGCTTTTTGGAGGAAAAATCAAGAAAAAGCTTCGCAGTGGGGAGATGCATGTCCCTGCGTTCCCCACTCCAAATCTGAAGAAGGATAGGACGGTTTTTGAGGGGCCCAAGGCTGACACACATCAACTTTTTCTTACAAATCAGTCAACTTTTGCTGCCATCTTACACCCATTTCTCCATTTTTCAAGAAAAGCTATCATTATCACTCTCTCTCTCCAAAAAGGACCGTTTCCCTCCATTTTATTACCCAAAAGATAAACCCTTTCCATTCTAAATTCCAAAAACCACCTTTACTCCAAATATTCAAAAACACACATACTCTTCTTCTCCATTTTTCTCTCTCGAACCACACCAACCCAACCCTACCAAAAAAAAATCCTTGCGCTTAAAAGGAAGAAAGAAAAGGTTGAGAGAAAGAGAAAGGAAGAAGAAGAAAGGCTGGCAAAGGAAGAGGAGGAGAGGAAACAACGAGAGAAAGCCGAACGGTTGGCAAGAGATGAAGAGGAAGAGGAAAGGATTAGGGTTGAAAAGAAGATGGTTTCGAGGAGGACTCTGGCGACAGTTCACCGCAAGCAACCCCGACCCACTAATGGTTTGTTAAAACAATGGTTTCGCTCGTTTGCTCCCTAAAACAATTTTATTTTGCTGTTTTGTTTTAATTTCTGCCTATGGCTAGGCGTTTGACAATATTTGCTGTTTTTGGGTATTGAATGCATGGAAATCCTACTTCTGGGTAGGTACTTTTGGGTACTAACGTAATTGTTGTTTGAATGCTTGTTTGATCTCGTTTCCATTTCAAGGTACAACTTTCGGCTTCCGACTTAAAAAGGTCCCTTTTGTAAGTACGAATCTCAACTTGATACCGTGAAATGATATAGGCCGTTTTTCGCATCCAAAACACGATCCTTTTTGTACCCCAAACCACCACCTTTGTTCGTTAATTCAATGTCACAGTGGGGACACTGTGAGATTTTAAGTTTGAGGTGGGAACTTCCAGAGTGACCTCCAGTCTTCCCACAGTGGGGACACTGTGAAGTCTAAGTTTGAGGTGGGTAAGCCATACCCCCCCTCCCAAAAAATATATATATACAAAAACAGAAGAAAAGCGGAGTGTCACTAACAAACTTGATGGTGTGCCTTTCTGGACCATCAAAGTGTTCACTCCCAGAAAAAGATGGTGTGCCTATTCTGGACCATCAGAATACCCACTCTCACAAAAATAGCCATACCCAAAATAAAGCCTGAAAGTGTGCGTACATACTAATGAAAAATCCAAAACATCCACTTCTTGAAATAAAAATCTCCAAAGCGAGATTTTCGGTCCATGTTTGGAAATACTTGCCAAAAAGCCCTTGGGAAAATATTCAAAGCCATAAACCCGTCGAACCCAAGAAAGCCCTATTGATTAATGGAAAACAAGGGAAAGATTTCGTCAAACACAAAAGTGAAATTTTCAAGTTTGAACCGAAGGAAGTATCGAAGGAAGGAGATCAACGCCCATTCAAGTCAAGAAGTATGTAAGTCCCTAAAAGTTCTAGTGCATTTTGTTTATTTTATTTCTTTCTTTTTATTACTTGGGGACAAGTAATGGTTTAAGTTTGAGGTTGTGATAACTCTATTTTTAGAGTTATTATTTCCATTTATTTTCCACTTTATTTTTGTCAATTTTAGCCATTTCACTTCTAAAAACCCCCATTCTTGTTATAATTCTCGAAAATGAGCAAAAGGAGTGAACCATAGTTTTTAATGAATTATTTGGTGGAATTTGGGTGTTTTTCACGTTTTATCCTGCAGTGACCACTGTTGTGCCCACTCCGGGTCCCCACTCTTCGAACTGATCAAAAAGAAACTATTAGTTGGGATCTAATTTTCTGGAGGAGGAAGGTTCATATGGCAGATAAATGGCTGGAGAAGTACAAGGTAGTTCTCATTGAAGATAGCATCAAGTACACCTCTTTGTACTTGGAGATTGACTTGGAAAAGGGACCATTGGATAAAAGGATTGCCCATTAGAGCTGAACTCTGCCATAACACAGCAGTCTTTACCCATTGGAAGACCCACCTCTTTTGTGTAATACCCAACTCCTTCTCCTAGTATATAAAGGAGCACTTGGGTGCCATTAAATGGATGCTTGGTTATCATCCTTGAATACTTTTAGTCTTAAATTCTCTCAATTACCACATTAGCTTTAGTCTTTTATTTACTGCAGTATCTAGCTTTAATTTTCAGTAATTTACTTTCTTAGTTTAAATTGTAGTTCGTATTACACAGTGCAGGGACGACTTCTCGTTCCCCACTGTGAGCAGTTAAATCAAGTCACTTTCAGTTTTATTATGTGCAAATCTTCATCTTTTGTTTTTTTTACTTCGGAAATGCTAGGCTAAACATCCTTTGGGATGTAGGAAAGAGAAGTACCTGGATTTTATTAAAAATGCTTGAGTAATCTTTATACTTAGAATATTTGTTGTTTTGGTCATTCATTCTCGATATTTACCCAAGGATGCGAACAAGCCGATCACTTGCAAGGATCTAAAGTCTAGTTCTTAACTTAGAAATAAGTAGAACGCAGTGACACGAGCTTGAATGATGCTAGGGGATTCGAAAGAATTCTTATGACACTTACGAAAGTGAGGTCGGCATAGTGAGCTAATCTCTGCCCACTGGAGTAGTAGGTAAGCTAATTTGTGTATTAAAAACACTTAGAGTATTTGTCTCTACACATTCCATCGAGGCCTGAAAAGGTCCATTTAGAGATTACCATTGACAAAACAACAAGTACTAAGAGTATGGGATTTTTATCTAACGGTGTGAGTATTTTGTAACCGGGCTTTTCTAGCGAAAATGCCCACCTCGAATACAAGGATCATTTTTAGGACCGAGTATTTGGTATAAAATATAGGGAAAATCTAACCTACATTCCTCCTTTTTAATCTTAGTAAAATCGTTAAAATAGCCATTTCACCAAACCAAACCAAAGTATTATTTTCCTCTCTAGTTGAAACTTTTAAAAGGAGCTCATGAGAACCATATTGTCTTGATTGTCCAGTCCCTGTGGATTCGATTCTGGTATTTTACCAACTATTACTTGTTGTGACGATCATAGTGGACAGTGTACACTTGCACTTCCCACTGTGGACAGTTTGCAACCCACTGCGATTAAAACACATATTTCGCTGAATTGGTCAACCAATTCTCCCAGCAATTCTCCAGCAGTCGCAAGATGGAGAAGCAGACCAGTGACCTGTATTACGTCATGCAGAAGACCAGCGAGTCTATCCGCAGTTATTTCAATCGATTCAATGCGGAGATGATCAGCATTCGCAATTGTGACGTCAAGACTGCAATTGAAGCTTATAAGCGTGGTCTGGACGACAACTCTGGTTTATACACTGACCTGACCAAGTATCCTCCGGAGAATTTTGAAGACGTCCGAGCTCGAACCCTAGCATACATGAGAGTAGAGGACGACACTGCCTTTCGTCGCAAGCATACCGCGACAAAAGATCGTTAGGTGTGAAAAAGCCCGAGTTCAAGACAAAAGCAATTTCCAAAATAGAGCCCGTGCGCCAGACCTCGAACGTCCGATTCAAGATGAAAGCAGAGGCTAAGACTGCGACCAAATTTCCTCAGTACCCCAAGATATCCTCTTATGGATTCAAAGGATCCACTAAAGATTTGGTCGAAGCTCTGAAGATCGCCCAGGCGACTATTCGATGGCCGAAGAAGTCCGATCAGGACGACGCTAAGAAAGATAAATCTAAATGGTGTGACTTTCATGTCGACCATGGTCATGTGACAGATGATTGCATAGCTCTCAAAAAGGAGATGGCATATCACGTCCAGAAGGGAAATTTAAAAGACATCATCGACGACGTCGTTACCCCAGCTAACGACGTTCGACCGTCAACCCCCGAGCATGCAAAAGTCGTCAATTGTATCACCGGTGGTTCCGACGTATGTGGTATGACGTACTCCGCGGAAAAACGTCACGCCAGTCAAGCACCTGACGATCGGCCTGTCCCGCGTTCATCAAGGCCTAAAGGAGATCTGGAGTTGGAAGCTATGAAGATTGTATTCGACCAAGACGATCTCGGCGATTCGTACCAGAAACATCATGACGGGTTTATCATTCAACTCACGGTTGGTAATTGTTTAACTCGACGAGTCTTGGTCGATGGGGGTAGTTTAGCGAACGTCGCCTTCCTTGGCACCATCAAGGACATGGGAATCGATCGTTCGGAAATCACCCGACGTTCGACAACTTTGGTCAGTTTCAATGGAGAAGCGACGAGCACCTATGGAGATATCATCTTGCCAGTCTACGCCGGAGGAATCAACAAGCAAACCAAGTTCAGCGTCATCGACTGTGCGTCGGCTTATAACATCATCTTAGGTCGACCATGGATCCATGAGATGAAGGCCGTTCCCTCGACGTATCATCAGACTCTGAAGTTCTCTACATCGTGGGGGATCCAGGAGATAAAAAGTGAGCCGAAAGTCGCTCGTGATTGCTATAAAACCACTCTGAAGCCGCGAAAGTAGACCTTCTATTGTGGCGACTCACGACGACATTTAGTGTATCGTCTTAGAATCGCCACAAAGGGGCAGGATGGTAGCAATAATCAAGACGTCCCACGTAGTTGGGCGCGACGCGTCAGAAAAGGTACGTCTTCTAAACCCTTTTCTATTTTTTCATACGATTTTTAACAACGACGGTTACTGACTTAAGCATCGGAGGGTCGTTGGTTAGCCAACGACCAACCTCTGACATTGTTTATTCCGCAGAATCGCGCGACAATAATCAAACGACTCTAGTTTTACAAAGTCGCACGACATAAACAATCAGATCTTTGACTTGATCATCCTTCAACAGGGGCACACGATTCAAATTAATCGCACGACTTAGTCGTACAATCGCGAAGTCTAACAACCTCATGATCTAAGTTTCTTAACTTTAGTCGCATGTGCTTATGTTTATATATACGGTTTAAAAGTCTTATGGCTTACGTTTCAGTTATTGTGTTACAATAAATGCTTAAGTCGCATGACTCCTTGTATTTTATGAATTTGACAGTCGATGTGATATTTTATAAAACACAGGTTCAAAAGAAGCCCGAATTTCATTCATCGAATAAACTGTCATTTACAAAAAGCTCGACCACCAACGGTCGAGCAACAAAGAAACAGAAATAAATTAAGATATCTTTCTAAGGTTGGGGAGGGACGTCGGTCGCATCTTTGCACGACACGTCACCCTGGAAATCCTCCTCCTCCTCCTCGACCTCCTTCTCATCATCCGAGTCGAGCTCTCTCTCGGTCCCGACCTCCTTGAAGAACAGATCCAATTCGTCCGACGCTGAGGCCACAGGATTCTTGCCTAGTAAGTGATTTCGCATGATAGCCGCTCGAGCAGTGAGTCGAGCGAAGGAAAAGATGGACTTATTCTCATCCCTCAACTTCTCTAACTCCTTCTCTAAATCCACGGCTTTGGATTGAGAATCCTCAACTTCTTTCTCCTTCATAACCAGGGACTCCTTCATCCCCTCCAGTTTGTCCCTTTGATTGTGCATCACAGACAGGGACTCCTTTAGACGCGAATTCATATCATCCCTCGCGTGGTCGAGAGACTCCAGCTCGTTCAAGGCATCGTCGAGTTTCACCGATGCCGCCTCTTCGCGTTCTAAAGTGGACCTTTCCCTTTCTAACGTCGCATCTTCTTTCTCGATGGCAGAAGCCACTAAGCCTTCTACCTTTGTTGATTTAGCGTACAACGCCAAAGACGACTGAAACATCTGAAAACATATGAAAAACACAGTAGCAAAGAATACGACGTCGACAACAGATAAACAAAAGTCTTGAAAGATAGACTTACCATGAACGCTAGTCCAGCAACATGGGCCTCAGTATCTGTTTGGGCAAAAAATCACGTCGCTCGACCGCGACTAGAACAGGTAAGACGTATGATTAAGGACTATATCTTGTATTAAGATAAGGTCTCGACGAAGACCCAGAGCACCATCGTCGTCCCTTATAAAAGGTACCACGACGCTCGACCATAGCGTCGACCGATCCGCACGACTATTATATAAAGGCGTGCGACCTCGACCAAAGCTGACGTTAACCATAACCGTTTGTTAAGTGTTTAATACAGGAGTCAAAGTCATTAAGGAGCATCGACTATAACCGACGCAATCATTAAACAGCCGGCGACCGTAACGGACGAAGTTTATTACTCCGGCGACTGTTTCCAACCGTTAAGGCCATTAAAGGAGCATTCATGGATGAAGCTAAGGACGCGAAGACTATAAATATCAAGATCAATCAACATTTCAACATATCAAATATCCGGCGATTAACAACCGAAGCAATATTCAAGAACACCTGAAGTGAAGAACCATTATTCTAAGTATCGCTCTCGACGCACGACAACAACCCTCGACCATCAGTTCATACTTTGTTTTCACACACGACAAACACCTGTTTTTACATTCCAAACACTTGTACTTTACATTTCGAAGCATTTTCTTCATTTGTATTGTAATCAATGTACGATCGACACTAGTATCCAAGGACATCGCCCCTGATTGGCGACCATAGTGCAGCGACGACACCTCCTGTCGTCCGCAGGTTTTTTCCTCGTTTGAGGTTTATCCTGCGTCATCAAATCCCTTGTTTCTTTATTTTATTTATCGTCGCACGTCTCGTCGAAAGATTCTTTCTTTAGTTGTTTAAGTCCACATCGACCTTAAGTTGTCCCTTTGGTGCGATTTTTGGCATTAACAGTTTGGCGCCATCCGTGGGACCACATCTAGAGAAAATCCTTGACGAACGTGCATTCTACTAATAGTTCCTTGGAGTTTCTTCTGTTTTCTGTCGCAGGAAAATGGCGGATAACGGGAATCCAGAACAAGTCGTTATACCAGTACACGCAAGCTTAGAAAATGCACAAAACTCCCCAGCAGCTGTCGATGAGTATCATTTGGAGGAAATCATTCTAGATCAAAGCAAACCCGATCAAAAGATTCTTGTGGATTCATCCCTTGATCCCCACATTAAAGAAAACCTCATATCCTTTTTGCAGGAGCATGCTGATTGCTTCGCCTGGTCACATGAAGATATGGTCGGTATTGACCCCAATGTCATTGCTCATAAGCTTAACGTCGATCCATCGTTCAAACCTATCAAGCAAAAACGTCGCAAGTTCGCTCCTGAAAGAAATAAAGTAATAAATGATGAGGTCAACAACCTCCTCAAGATAGGAAAGATTCGGGAGGTAAAATATCCTGATTGGCTCGCTAACGTCGTGGTCGTAGCCAAGAAGAATGGAAAATGGAGGGTCTGTATCGACTTCACCGATCTCAATAAAGCCTGTCCAAAGGATCCATTCCCGTTACCTCATATTGACGCCATGGTCGATGCAACCGCGGGGCATGAGTTATTAACGTTCATGGACGCCTATTCTGGATACAACCAAATTTTAATGCACGTTGACGACCAAGAGAAAACCGCTTTCATGACGGATCGAGGTATTTATTGTTACAAAGTTATGCCTTTCAGACTAAAAAATGCAGGTTCTACCTACAAACGGCTGGTAAACAAGATGTTCAAAGACCATCTTGGAGACATGATGGAGGTATATATCGACGACATGTTAGTGAAGTCGAAGCAAGCGATTGATCACATCGATCACCTCAGGCAATCGTTCGATATCCTCCGGAAGTATAACATGAAGCTCAATCCGACGAAATGTTCCTTTGGCGTTAGTGCCGGGAAGTTCCTGGATTATATGGTCACTCGTCGAGGCATTGAGGCTAACCCCGACCAAATCAAGGCCATCATTGAGATCAAATCTCCTCGAAATTTCAAAGAAGTCCAGAAACTCACCGGTCGAGTAGCAGCTCTAAACAGCTTTATCTCCCGATCTTCAGATAAATGTCATCTATTTTATAATGTCCTCAGGAAAAATAGGGGCTTCGACTCAATGATCATGAGCAAGCCTTGCAAAAACTCAAGGAATACATGGCGTCGCCTCCTCTGTTGTCAAAACCTCACGATCATGAGATCCTACAGTTGTATTTGGCTGTCAGCCCAAATGCAGTAAATGTTGTTCTGACACGAGAAGATGAAAAACAGCAATTGCCGATCTATTATGTAAGTAAATCACTTTTAGATGCAGAAACCAGGTATTCCTCTATGGAAAAATTACTCTTATCACTAGTCACTGCTGCTAAAAACTACGTCTTTACTTTGAATCACATCCTATTAATGTCGTGACTAACTTCCCTCTTAAATCTGTCTTAAGAAAACCCGAGTTGACAGGTCGCTTAGCAAAATGGATTATATATCTAAGCAGTTATGACATCGATTTTAAACCCAGGACCGCGATCAAATCGCAAGCCTTGGCAGATTTTATCGCCGATTTCAGCCCTGAGTTAGAAAAAGAAGCAGAACTCAAAGTGTCCGTTGTGGCGACTCGCGACGACGTACCTTGGATTCTACATGTCGATGGATCATCCAACATTAGACGCTCTGGACTGGGCGTCGTCTTAAAGTCGCCACAGGGGGGAAGACGGTATACTCGGTCCGATGCGACTTCAAAACCACCAATAACGAGGCTGAGTATGAAGCCCTGATCATGGGAATGAATATGGCCCACGACTCGGGGGCAACCGCACTGCATGTCAAGAGCGATTCCCTGCTGGTAGTAAACCAGATCAATGGAGAATTCGCAGCCAAGGATTCAAAAATGACAGCATATCTAAGCGTGGCAAAAGAAATTTCCAAAAAATTTAAATCTTTTTCTATTGAACAGATTCCGCGAGACCAGAACACTCAGGCCGACGCATTGGCAAACCTTGGGTCCGCTTTAGTTGAACCAATATTTGATGTTATTCCTATGATTCACCTGGCAACGCCGTCCATTGGAAACACAGATGTCATCCAGATCGAAGACGAAGAAGATGATTGGTCACGCGACATTCGAAATTTCCTCGTGCACGACCAACTCCCCGAAGACAAAATGGAGGCTCGAAAAATCAGATTCAAAGCATCTAAGTACGTCATGATCAAAAATAAGCTTTATCGGCGATCATCGACAGGCTTAAATTTAAGGTGCGTCATCAGCAAAAATCAAGCCCAGAAAATCCTCCAAGAGATGCACGACGGCGAATGCGGTAATCATTCAGGAGGTCGTAGTTTAGCTAATCGTATATCCCGACAAGGATATTTTTGGCCAACACTGCGACAATACGCCATCAAGTACGTCCAGGGTTGCGACCCCTGTCAACGACACTCATGTATGTCTCATAAACCCTCGGAACCTTTGCACTCGACGCTTATCCCATGGCCCTTCATGAGGTGGGGAATGGATATCGTCGGCAAGCTGCCACCTGCTCTAGGACAAAAGGTATTCCTCCTCGTACTTACTGATTATTTTTCCAAGTGGGTCGAAGCGGCTGCTTTCTCCCAAATCAAGGATAAAGAAGTCATCTCTTTTATCCAAACTAATATCATATGCAGGTTTGGAATTCCGTCCGAGATTGTCTGCGACAATGGATCATAATTCATAAGCGACATGACCAGCAGTTCTGCGATGACAGGAATATCAAGCTAACAACCTCAACTCCCAGATATCCTTAAGCCAATGGACTTGCGGAATCGAGTAACAAAACTATTATAGCTTTGATCAGGAAGCGGTTGAAGGCTGCAAAGGGAAGATGGGTCGAAGAACTCCCTTCGATCCTGTGGGCAAATCGCACGACGCCACGCACGTCCTCAGGACAAACCCCTTTCTCTCTCGTCTACGGCTGCGAAGCAGTCCTAACGGTCGAGGTCCAACTCCCAACCTCAAGGCACACTTCCATTGAACATAACTTGGTTGATCTATGTTGCGACCTCGACGCCCTCGAAGAACTCAGAGAATCAGCCTTAATCAGAATGGCGTCGCAGAAGCAAGCGGTCGAACGGTATTTCAACAAACATGTCAAGGTCAAAGTCTTTCAAGAAGGCGATTATGTTCTTCGCCGAGTGTTCCAAAACACTCAAGAACCCAACGCGGGAAAACTTTCAATCAAGTGGGAAGGCCCATACCGTATCTCTGAAGTCGTTGGTAAGGGAGCCTATCGACTCCAGACCCTCGACAATCAAGAGATCCCGCGTAGTTGGAATGCGACGCATCTCAAAAGATATTTCTTTTAAGATTACTTCTTTCTCATACAAATTGTTACTTGAAAATAAACATCATAGGATCGAAAGATAATTACGGGAACGCACAACATAGATGCCCAAGTTCACGAATCGATCGTCTTATCACGGGGGCATCTAAATTTCGTCGTACGATTGGTAGGTTTTAATGACCTCTCAATAAAAGTTTCTAAACTTTGAAATTTTTTCATATTCATCGATGATATATATTCATGATTGTCAATACAATTCAAAGTGTCTGAGTTATATTCTTCATATTGCAAAGAATGCCTAAGTCGCACGATTCTTCGCTCATTTTACAGACGATAACATGTTCACAAAACGAACAGTTATACAAAGATAGACTAAAACTCGTTACACACTAATAAGCTCGAGCCTAAACTACATAAAACAAAAAATGTGGAGAAGAGTGTCAGTCGGAGTCTTGACCTTCGAGATCGTGGCAGCGTCAAAACATGTTAATGCAAGGATCAAACCAGTATGTTAGGAATTGTTTTCCAACTGCTTACGCCATAATATTCTGCGAATGTGGCTCTTAAGATTAACGTTAAGGCTGGAACATCTGTTTTCTGACGAGTGACCTCCACTCCAATATTGTTCCCATCTTGACACACTTAATGAAAAGAAAAAGAGGCATCTGTCAAATACGAAGGGAACACGTTAGCAAAACATAAAAACGAAAGAACATCGATAACACAAGTTTTGAAAGAAAAACTTACAAGGAACGCCAGTTCGGCTAAACACAGTCCTATCTCTTCAATAGAGATCCTTTGAAAACACTCCTCGGAAACTAAGGGCTGATGTTTCCCCAGATGCGGAAGTGACTTCATCCTGACGAGGACGTAGTCAAACGAGAGGGACGGCGACAGCTCAAAGCTGATCACCATAAGTTCCTCCTCGTTCTCTCCCGTCTTTACACCCCCGCCCATGTCGGCTGACGAAAGGGTTGACGTGGAAGAAGACATCGTCGCCAGGTGCGCAGAATACACAGACATCGTGTTCATCGTAACCAATATCGTCAACGATTCAGGTATCGCAACCCTTGATAGATCTCCAACCACCCAAGATTTGAACAAAGTCGAGATTCTAGAGAAGGGCCTCATCAGAAACAGAAAACTTTTAAAGAAAATCTCTAAAGAAAACAACCCATTGTGATCTCTATTTATGCAGGAAATCGCAACAAGTCGAGTCCGCTGATGATCAACACGCGTCCATACCTATCCGAATCTTCGACACCTGTCTTCGATAGCTGGTAAGCATCATCGTGCGTCAGTATGACATCATAACTTTTCAACTTCTCGTTTAGTTAAAGGTGAACTGGTTCAGTTCCACGACAACCAGGTAAGTCCCTCAACCCAGGTCACAAGTCTTCGACAAGCAAAATTTAAAACTTAAACTTGACATTCAATTTTCAAATTTTGGGGGCAAACTGTTTGGGCAAAAAATCACGTCGCTCGACCGCGACCAGAACAGGTAAGACGTATGATTAAGGACTATATCTTGTATTAAGATAGGGTCTCGACAAAGACCCAGAGCACCATCGTCGTCCCTCATAAAAGGTAACACGACGCTCGACCATAGCGTCGACCGATCCGCACGACTATTATATAAAGGCGTGCGACCTCGACCGAAGCTGACGTTAACCATAACCGTTTGTTAAGTGTTTAATACTGGAGTCAAAGTCATTAAGGAGCAACGACTATAACCGACGCAATCATTAAACAGCCGGCGACCGTAACGGACGAAGATCATTACTCCGGCGACCGTTTCCAACCGTTAAGGCCATTAAAGGAGCATTCATGGATGAAGCTAAGGACGCGAAGACTATAAATATCAAGCTCAATCAACATTTCAACATATCAAATATCCGGCGATTAACAACCGAAGCAATATTCAAGAACACCTGAAGTGAAGAACCATTATTCTAAGTATCGCTCTCGACGCACGACAACAACCCTCGACCATCAGTTCATACTTTGTTTTCACACACGACAAACACCTGTTTTTACATTCCAAACACTTGTACTTTACATTTCAAAGCATTTTATTCATTTGTATTGTAATCACTGTACGATCGACACCAGTATCCAAGGACATCGCCCCTGATTGGCGACCATAGTGCAGCGACGACACCCCCTGTCGTCCGCAGGTTTTTTTCTCGTTTGAGGTTTTTCCTGCGTCATCAAATCCCTTGTTTCTTTATTTTATTTATCGTCGCACGTCTCGTCGAAAGATTCTTTCTTTAGTTGTTTAAGTCCACATCGACCTTAAGTTGTCCCTTTGGTGCGATTTTTGGCATTAACAGTATCCTCGAGAGAAACTCCGTCAAAACACTCTCTGAAAGAAGGGAGCTGATACTTTCCCAAATGAGGGAACAGTTCCGTCCCGTCTAGGACATTATCATCCAAAAAATCCGACGGCAACGTTAAGTTCACCGTCGTTTCAGAGCCCGTTTTCGCGCCCTTGCCCCTGTCGGCGAAAGAAGGGCCTAACGCGGCAAGAGAAGACATCGTCGCCGGTCGCGCCGTATCAACGGACCTTGTATCAAAAACCTTCTCGATAAACACGGTCGATACCTTAGCCCTCTCAGGTGGGACGACTCTCGACGAACCACCCGTCTTTGGCGATGGTTCACTCAAAACGGACATCCTCGTCCTCTTGAGGAGACCCGACCCAGATATCAGGACTTGTTTTCTCTTTAAGACCCCCGACCCAGCTGTCGAGGTATCCTTCCCCCTGTCTACACTCGCCTTGCGAGTTAGCTCAACTTGAGCCATTTTCTCGACGGCTGCAAGCGCCGAAGATTCTCCTGTATGGTAAAAGAAAGAATTAAACGATTGAGAACAAAGATAGATTAGGACGAGCAGAAGAAAAAAGATACTTTCCAGTTATCTCTACTTCCTCCTCCTCCTCTCTCCTCGATCGCCTCAGAATCCTCTCTCTCATCTTCTTCTTTCTCCTCTCGACCCATCCTCACTCTGTCGCTCAAGAAACGGTGTCATCATCCTCGTCTAGCAAATGACGCGTGACGTATGACCGGTCTTCAGTACTAAACTCCAGGAACTTTTCGACCTTAGCCCAGGAAGCATCGTCCGGCTCTACCTTGTCGAAATCAATATCTACGCATAAAAAAGAAGATCAGCCAAAAAAACAACCGAGCAACAGAATAACATAAAAACATATAATCAAAGGCTCACCCGTCATATTCCAACCCTCCCTAACCCAGTCACTATCAGTGTCCAACGTCAACACCCGTACGAATACATACCTCTTCGTCCACCCACGGTCGTTGACCGCAGTATTTAAAACCAGGGTACGATCACCCTTGTACCTTGAAAACAAACTATAGCGACGGTACCGGTCACTTTTGACCTTATACGCCGTCAGTAGGTCCCTCACATTCATCGGTGGATTCCAGTTGGAGGTAAGTCGTTCGATGATCAGGATAACTTGCCTGAACTAGGGCATCAGTTGCCCCGGTGAAAGATCAAATTCACACATGAACTCTTTGACCAGAGAAGAATATGGCCAATAAAATCCTATCTTGAACGGGTATTCGTATATAACGACGTACCCCTCGGGGCACATTTCCGGTCGAACCTTGCCAACCTTGCTTACGGTGATCCCCATGGGAATCCTCGCTAGACTTCTAAAGTCGTCGATATCTTCTTCGTTTTTAATGGGGCTTCTAGGCTCTGTCGACATTGCCAACCCCGTTAAATTGACTTGCACTTCTGAAAGGCCCTAGATATCCCAGTTTTTTCTAGGCTTTCTAGCAATAGACTTGCGACGCAAACGCAAACTGGAGGATCGTATCTTATATGATCTCAGAAAATCCTAATTAGGTCAAAGATTCTTGCAAGTTTAGAAATAATCGAACGAAAATCGACAAAAAAAACCCTTAAAGAAATCTTTGCTTAAAACCCTCTGAAATCGTAAACAAGAAAAGATCCATAGTAATCTTTATTTATGTAGTCGATCATGTCAGGTCGAGTCCTTTGATAATCACTGCGTGCCCTCATCCCTTCGTATAACCACACGGATCGTCGACACCTGTCAAAGACAGCTGGTAAGCACAATCGTGCATCAGTATGACGTCACGACCTTGTTTTCTCTTCGACTTCTCGTTCAGTTAGAATTGAACCAATCCGGTTCCGAGACAACCAAGGTATTTTTCAACACAAGACCCTGAACACCCGACAGGCAAAATTTAAAATTCGAATTTGCCATCCTACTTTCAAATTTTGGGGGCAAACAGTTTGGGCAAAATTTCACCAGTCTCGACCACGACCAGAAAAGGTAAGACACATGTTATGAGCTATATCTTGTATTAAGATAAGGTCCCGACAAAGACCCAAAAAACCTCCGTCATCCCTCCTAACAGGTAAGTCGAGAGTTCCTCACGACACTCGACCTCGACGTCGCCCGTTCTGCACGACCGTCGCACAAAACCGTACGACCTTGACTAACGCGTTATACGACTGTTATATTTGTTCAGAGATTAATGCAGGAGTCAAAGTCATTAATGGGCAACGGTCATAACCGACGAAGAGCAATTATGAAGAGTTACAACTGACGACCGTTACAACAATCATCAAAGATCTTAATGATTCAATTAAAATCACCCGAAGACTATAAATCCCAAGTTCAATCCTCAGTTTCAGGACATCGAATAACACAGTGAGAGAGATAGAACAAGAGCATCGAACAACAGAAGCAAACGCAAACACTCGAAGAATATTCATTCTAAGCAAAGAGATCATTCATAGAATATCGCTCTCGACGCACGACATTCACTCTCGACCAACAGTTCACATATTGTTTTCACACACGACGCACATTGTTTTTACATTTCAAACACTTGTACTTTACATTTCGAAGTCTTTCCCTTCATTTGTATTGTAATATCTGTACGATCGACACCCAGAACACCAAGGACATCGCCCCTGATTGGCGACCATAGTGCAGCGATGACAACCATTGTCGTCCGCAGGTTTTTTCCTCGGTGAGGTTTTTCCTGCATCATCAAATCTTCTGGCTCATTTACATTTCTGTCTTTGTCGCACGCCTTTGTCGAATGATTCCTTTCTTTAGTTGTTAAAGTCCACATCGACCTTAAGTTGTCCCTTTGGTGCGATTTTTGGCATTAACATGCGTCGTGTGTAAAGACTATATGTTGTGCGTATGAGTCGTGCGTCGAGAGCGGTCACTTGAGATAGAATTCTTTGAGTGTTTTCGCTGTGTATTCCTTGTTCTTGAAATCAGATCTCCACAAATGAGACTGGAATCTTCATATTTATAGCCTTCGAGTGCCTTGAATGACTCCATAAATGCTTCTGATAACGGTCGCAACGGTCACTGCTGTTAATGCTCATAGTTGCCTCTGTCGGTTATGTCCGTTGGCCATAAATGACATTGACCCTGCATTAAATAGAACAAACATAACAATTGTATCGTGCGTTAGTAGGTCGAGATCGTGAAACAGCTTACGACAATCCTGCAAGGTCGTAGTCGAACGTCTTGGGAGACTTTCGACCTGTACTTTTGGGAGGGATAACGAGTGGATTAAATATGTTTAACAAGACCTTATCTCAATCCAAGATATGTCGTGTGTCATGTGTCTTATCTTTCTTTGTCGAGGTCGAGGGTCTAGGGATCGTGGATTTTTACCCAAACAGTCCCCGTGCGAAGTTGAAACACCCGTCTTTTGAGAGACGGATGAGTGGCTAGGGAGGTCGTGGATTGCGCCGCTAGGTCTATGGCGGCTTCTTCAATACCTCGTCCCAACAAATGAGACGAAGTAGCATATGTGGCTACCTGGATGACGCTGGTTTGGGGTCGCTCAGAAGCCTCTTTATTTTTACGGCTTATCCGCTCATGATTCTTTTTAGATCTAACTCCACTCTGTCTCACCTCTTCTGGATTTTCAACTAATACTCCCTCCTCTCTCCTTATGTCTCCCGTATTAGACTGGGTAATAGGGATTAGAGGGGTTGTGGGTGAGTCAGATGAGATTCCTTCGGTCAACTGTGGGTTTGGTCCGATATGGGTAGGTATTAGGGATGCGCGTATAGCACGGTCCGTATCGGATTCGGTGGAGTCAGATTCCACATACTCAACCTGTCTGGTCGGTGAGGGAGGATCAGATACGTAAGGCTCCGGGTCCCGGTGAAGCATCGGTCTAGACGACGTTCCAGCTTCGGTCGTCGTCCGGGTGATAGGAATGGAAGGTTGATGGCTTGTACCGGCTTGGTGGGATTGGGTAGTACTGGCACGCGTATCCAATGCACCGCCCACGCCTGTTCCCCTCCCATGTAATCTCAACACACCCCGTCCGAGAGCCCCAACTGCCCGGACTCTACCATCTCTCGTCCTCGGACCCTCACGTCTCTTGGGTCTATGTCCCTGCGGAGGTCCCTCCAGCTCTGGCTGGACCATGGGATTCCCTAACACTCGCCTATATTCTATCATATCCGGTGCATTGGGGTCCGCGTGTGCCAGTAAGTGTTCAGGTATAGACATGGCTGGGGTATCAGGTGGATTATGAATCACTAAATACTAAAAGTTATTATGAGGACATACCGGATGATTGATACGTCTCGGGATAAGGGGATTCACATCCATGTGCTGTCGAACGGCCAGAGAAAAGAATCGCGGAAATGGTAGGAACTTCTTCTTGGACCCGCCCGTCTGTCGGATGGCTTGCACAATTTCATGCCAGATGATTGCGGAGTAGTCTATCCCTTTCCATCGGGAGGACAGGAATGTATTCAGGATGGTGAATAGTGTGTACCAGACGGGCGCGATGTATTTCCGGTTGAATCCGGACGGACGGTCGAGATCATGGCAATATCCAAGCACGTGGATGTCAGCACAGAGTGTGACGTCATCGATGGTGGGTGCGTACGCGGTATGGCCTCCGGCAGTCGGTTCTGGGAGTGATAAGAGTCGTCGGAAGGAGTCGGGTGTGAGTGTGAATGGGTAGTTGTCGATGCTGGCGGTGATGGTCTGGATGTTGTTGACAGTGACAACTCTCGTCGTGCGCTACACTTGGTAAACATAGATTACCGGCATGTCAGTTGTGGCAGTGAGTGTTCGACGAAGTGGGTGGCCGAGCATGATATCAACCACCACTCGATGTGCGGGTAGGAATTCGGCGGCGTCAAGATGGTGGTTGTTTGGATTGATCTCAATGCCATGGTCCTCGGGAACCAAGGCAATGTCCTCCTCGTCGTCTATGATATCCTCCTGCGGAGGGATGTTCTGCTGTTGTTCCTCCTGTTGATCCGCCATTTAGAATGCCTGCAAAACACAGTATCAGAACATGGACGGGATAAAATCAACTCCAATGCATACCTTAGCATTTTAATGGCTCAATCAGCGGTTGATTGAGGACTGGCTGTTAAAGCGTGACATTGGGACTGCCAATGTTGGAAAAATGCAAAGGCATTGGACTCAAGCAGTGTCCGGATAAACAGGGTATCCGGACAAGGAGGACTTACCGGGTAAAACAGGGGTTACCGGATAACAGAGGGGTTACCGGGTAAAAGATAGTTACCGGACAAAGTGGTTCTGACCGGGTGAGGTAGGCTTACCGGGTAAAAGGTTACCGGATTGAGACGACTTACCGGATACAAATAGGTTACCGGACACTGATCTTATCGGATGTCGAACTTACCCGATACAAAGGTATCCGGACGACATGGGTTACCGGGGATCAAAGTTTCTGGAATGATCGAAAAGTAGCAATTACCGGGTATGATGATAGTGTCCGGGTAACTTGAATGTTACCGGATTATATGGTGGTTACCGGGTAATATGCATGTTACCGGGTGGTCTAGGGTTTCCGGACGAGGGACTGTGGTGTTCGAATCGATCCAAACAGCAATCAAAATCAGATCTAAGTAAGCTATGCGATTCTAAACATGAGGGAGTGTCCCAAACTAGGATTTAGTCGATGTAGATAACCTATAGTTCGACTAACAATCCAATCGTCTCAAGTCGGGTTTTAGAAATCCTCGGACGATCTTAAGAACGATAGAATCCCGGTTAAAAGTTCGAATCAATGATCACTAATCGATCGAGAGGAGAGATGAGGAACACATACCTGTGGTTTTGAGAAGATTGGAGCACGTTTGATCAAGTTCCGAGTGAGATCGAGTGTGTGTGAGAGGCGAGAGGGTTTAAGAGGGTTTTGTGAGGAATCCGGGTAGAGTAGAAAAGTAAGGGTTTCCGGATGCTTGTTTAAATAAGGGGGACACTTACCGGATTGGGTGCCCGGTAACTTACCTGGTCCGGTAAGTTTACCCGGTAACTTGAGGTTACCGGACACTTACCAGGAAGCTATCCGGGTAGACCAAAATGTGTGTGTTTTGGCTATTTTGCCCCTAATTGAAAAATTCCCTGCTCCCCCTCGACTTATGCACGGATATTACTCTGCTCCCCCTCGGAACAGGAATGTTAGTAGGTTAGGAGACGTCAATCACATACAAGCAAAAAAAACTTTGACACTTTTAAGAAAAAAATGTGTGACGCTCCCCCTCAAATGATGAACACAGATGGTTGTGCTCCCCCTCAGAATGTGCATGGACTGTGATGTGAAGTGCACTCGGGAATGTCCTTACACACACAAAAAAAAATCTGACAGTTAAAAAATTGTGTGCGACAATCCCCCTCAACAGTAGATGTAACATACCTGATAGCTGGTTGTGCTCCCCCTGAACACATGAACACTTGTGAAAGCACAGATATAACCAAATAAACTAGACGGCAATATTAAACAAAAGAAACACACGTGGAAAGAAAGTAAACAATCGAAATCTACCTAATAAATACAGAGACTCAACCTACCTATGTAACTGATACAAGTATAATACAGGTGCGAGAAAATGTATGCTCAATCATCAGGAGTGTGAACAACGGATTTTGAGTAGACAGTTTCTCGTAGATGTATGGAACTTGTAACGGATACACAATCAGATCAAGTCTTCAGATTTAGCATACCTAACCTGGACACTAGATAATTAAAGCATTTTTCGTCCAGGGGTTTTGTAAACAGGTCTGCTAACTGATGTTCTGTATTTACAAAATAGAGTTCGACTGTACCTCTTTCAGCGTGATCCTTGATAAAATGGTACCGAACGTCTATGTGCTTCGTTTTTGTATGCTGAACCGGATTGCTGGATATAGCAATTGCGCTCTTCGAGTCGTAGTAGATGGGCACCTTGACGTATGTAAAGCCGTAGTCCTTGAGTTGCGTCCGCATCCAAATCACCTGAGAACAGCAGCTCGCGGCGGCCACGTATTCCCCCTCGGCAGTCGACGTAGAGACGCACTGCTGCTTCTTGGATGCCCAACTCACTAAGGTATCGCCAAAGAACTGCACATGACCCGATGTACTCTTTCGATCCATCATGCTGCCCGCGTGGTCCGCATCAGAGTATGCAGACAACTCAAAACCTGTCTTTTTTGGGTACCACAAGCCAAGATCAGTAGTACCGCGTAGATAACGAAAAATTCATTTTACAACTATTAAGTGAGACTCTTTCGGTTTTGACTGAAACCGGGCACAAAGAAATGTTGAGAACATGATGTCCGGTCTACTAGCAGTTAAGTACATTAAAGAACCAATCATACACCGGTACGTTTTAGTGTCCACATCCTTTCCGTTAGGATCAGCGTGTAACTTTGTACCGGGTGCCATGGGAGTTTTCATTGGTGAGGACTGTTCCATCTAGAATTTCTTAAGAATATCCCGGATGTACTTGGCCTGATTTATGAATATCCCGGTCAACAGCTGTTTAACTTGAAGACCGAGAAAGAAATTCATCTCACAAAGCATACTCATTTTAAAAAAATTCCCCATTAACTTGGCAAAGTTCTTAGCAAACTGAGGATTAGTAGACCCAAAAATTATGTCATCGACATACACTTGAACTAAAACAATATGACCTTTTTCTTTTTTGATAAAGAGAGTTGAATCGATTTTACCTCGTGTGAATTCCGATTTTATCAAAAACTTTGTTAACGTATCATACCAGGACCGTGGGGCTTGCTTCAATCCGTAGAGGGCCTTGTCTAGGATGTAGACATGATCAGGCTTCTTCTCGTCCACGAACCCGTCCAGTTGCGATACGTACACTTCTTCCTTGAGTTCGCCGTTAAGGAATGCGGTCTTCACATCCATTTGGAAGACCGTGAAGTTCTTGTGTGCGGCGTATGCAAGGAACATACGTATAGCATCGATCCTCGCCACCGGAGCATATGTTTCGTCATAGTCAATCCCTTCTTGTTGACGGTATCCCTTAGCTACGAGACGCGCCTTGTTGCATACTATGATGCCGTCCTCATCCTTCTTGTTCTTGAAGATCCACTTAGTGCCGATCACCGTCTTGTGAGATGGACGTGGGACAAGTCGCCATACCTTGAGAGCCTCGAATTGGTTGAGCTCCTCTTGCATGTCCATGACCCAGTCCGGATCTTCGAGTGCTTCGCGGATGGTTGTAGGCTCGATCTTACTCAAGAATCCGGAGAAGAGGCAGAAATTGGTCGATGCGCCACGCGTTTGGACTGAAGTGGAGGGATCATCGATGATTTGGTGCAGGAGATGAGCTCTCGTCCATTTGGTGGTGTGTGGAAGCGGCTGCTGAGTTGAGTGTGAGGCATCCGGATCCACGTAATCACCAGATGGAAGGTCTTGTACAGCTTTAAGTGTCGCAGGTTGATTTCTCGGAGGAGATGGGGGAGGATTCGTCGAAGGCTGAGCAACTTCTGGTTCCGAGAAATTTAGAGGTTGATCAATGATTGCAGCAGATGACGAATCTTGAGGAGCGATCTCCGTATTTTGTACTGGTACCTCTGGGGGGATGGTAGTATCAGATGATGTTGAGGATGATGACTGAGGTGTCTCCACAGTAATGGATGTAATGCTAGTCAAGGGCGGCGGACCGAAGAGATTCGCCGAATCCTCGATTTGATCAGCTTCAAGTCTTGGTTGCGCTGAGACACGAGGAGTAGAGATGTTAAACATATCATCATAAAAATATTGGAACAATAAATCTAAATCTGAAAGATCAGCATTCGACGTAGATGCATGATTCGGATTTACTACCGTTTGTGCAGATCCCGAACGTTGAAGTTCGGAAGCTAGCACACCAGTTAAACCGGGTTCTGAACTGATGTGTTCAGAAGCCAAATCTGCGGCTTCGTCGAATGTCACGTTTACACTCTCGGTAACGGTTTTAGTCCGTTTGTTGTAAACGTGATACGCCTTAGCCTGCATGGAGTATCCTATGAACACTCCCTCATCCGCTTTTGGGTTAAATTTGCCGAGATCATCTTTGTCGTTGAGGACGTAGCACGTGCATCCGAATGCATGGAAGTACTTGATGTTCGGAACGCGGTTATTCATGATCTCATACGGCGTCTTGTTGAACCGGTTGTTAATAATGGAGCAGTTTTGCGTGTAGCATGCAGTAGACACCGCTTCGGCCCAGAGAAATAACGGCAGTTTGGACTGAGAAAGCATCGTGCGAGCAGCTTCGATGAGGGTACGGTTGCGTTGTTCCACCACTCCATTTTGTTGAGGAGTACGTGCGGCCGAGAAGGTTTACGAGATACCGACTGAGTTCCAGATCAGTGCAACAAACGATATAAATCAATAGATGTAGAACAAGACAGTATGATTTGGAAGAGGTTTGTCGAAGGGAAACGACTCAAACTCTTCATCAGAATTGCCCTCGGAATTCATGAATTCTGAAAAATCGATATCCGGGATAGTGGGACTTGGATTGGCCGAGGAAGGCGAGGAACACTTTCTGTCTGTGTGCTTTGGAGAATCGGTGCGGAAGCTTTTGAAAAATCAGAGTTTAAATTCCTTATAACACACTCATCTTAAGACTCTTTACTTTCTTGTGAAGATATTTTTCCTATGAAAGCTTTACACGAGGATGTGTTAGATGAGTTGGAGGAAAGTTCGGGTGAAATCTGCTTTTTAGTTTGGAGTAGGTCAATCTGCTCTTGGAGTTGACCATTTCTCATGTGCTCTTTCATCGTTTCTGTTGCCAGGGCAGACAGTTTTTATGTGAGCTTATTGATTTCACACCGAAGGATTTCCTGTCCTTCATCCGACACAATTTCGGTTTTCTCAAGTTCTGTAATAAGCGTTGACTTTTCCTTTTGAAAACAAGACCTTTCCTTCTCGAGTGACTCTTCTAACTCGACTATTTTTGCTTCCAAGATGAGAGGGGAACATAGAGTTTGAACTCATCTGTCTCAGTCTTAGGTTCGGTTGCTTGGACCTCATCCTTTTTGGAGGAATCCTTGCGCGTTACAACCTTATAGCAGTCAAAGTAGTCATTCGAGAGGTACTTCTTTTGATTTTTCTCATAATAATAGTTCAAAGGCTCATAACAAAAAGGAAGTTGCATTTTTGTTGTGTGTTTTCGCTTATATTCCTCAGTTTCCTCTTCCTTTTCAGGTTCAAGAGGGCCAATCCATTTAATCCCATATTCTGGATACTTTTTGTCTATTCCAAAATAGCCAAAGTCATACAGTGTAGGTCTTTTGAATATACCCTTTTTCAAGTAGTGTGGGTTATCGTATCCGATTCCCCATTCCTTGTTAAAATAAGTGAACTCCTTGGGTTTATTCATGTGTATGGTCTGATCAGTTTGACCTCTTTTGTGGAGTTTGGTTTCAAGATCAACTATTTTAGCAACAAACTCCTTGTGCTGAATTTGAAGAGCAGAGCATTGATAAACAATTTCTGCTTTCTCATTCTCACACTGATCTAGCTGTGATTGAAGTTCAGATATCTTGGCCCTTTTGTCCTTAGGTGCTATTGAAAGATTTTTGTATTTTTCTTTTAAATTAGCATTTTCGGACTTGTGTTTCTCAGTTATTCTCTTTTGAACATCTAGCTTTTCAGATAGTGATTTAATCTCAAGCAATTGTTCTTTAGAGGTGGCCTTGTAGGAATCTATCCGTTCAGCAAGAGATTGCAGTTCATTAAAGAAATCTTGATGGATAGGTTCACATACCTGACATGACTTTGCCTTTTCTTCATCAGCAGGAGAGTGGTAGCCCATAAATGCATCAGCACCATCAGATTCGCTTTCATCATCAGAACGACCCAACCAGTAGTCATCTTCAACAAATAAAGCTTCTCCTGCTTCTTTTTGTTCTGCTAGAGCGAGCTTAGCCTTGTAATAATGAGCGTTCTTCACAACAGGCTTTCTACAGTCTTTGGCAAAATGACCTAGCTTCCCGCAGTAATAACATGTCACGGGTTCATCTTTCTTCTTTGAATCAGACTTGCGGTCATATTTCTCTGTCTTTTCCTTATTGTCAGACTGGTTGGACTCATCAGCTTTCTTCTTTCCTTCATATTTGTCCTGATAATCATGGCGCTTGTTGGAGGAGGTGGAGTAGCGCTGATTATTGGACGTCGGCTTCTTGTAGAACTTCTGTTGTTGGAAGGATTTAGAGAGCAGGGCCATTGCTTTCTTAATGGCAGATACTTCAGGATCAGAATCATTGTCTTCCTTTTCTTCAGGTTCTGACTCAGATTCGCTTTGCTTTTGGGCACGTTTGGAATGACGGCCAGAAGATTTCCCTCGTTTGGAAGACATAAGTGCCAGTGGATCAGCAGTTGGCTTGGATGCAGACTTTTTCTCGTTCATGATCTCCATCACTTCATCTTCGTCCTGCAGTAGCATCTCATAGAGCTCGTGGATGCCGACTTTCTCCATCAAGTGGTTGTGCTTGACGTGAGATGCGAATACTTTCCATCCAGGCAAGAGGTTGTTGAGAAATTTGAGCGTGTTCTCCGTGTTAGAACGAGTGATTTGGTTCTTGTGAAGCTCGTTGAGAAGGAGACAGAAGCGTTCATAGGTCTGTGAGAGGGATTCGCCGGTGCGCTGTTTAAACCCATCAAACTTGGTTATGGAGCTGTTGATTTTCAGTTGATTCCCGACTTCGCTCCCGCGCATCATTTTCTCTACTTGATCCCACATGCCCTTAGCTGTCTTTTTGTAGATGTCGATGGCTGTGTAGATCGTGTTGGGTAGAGCCTGAACAAGGTACCTCTTAGCATGCTTTTCTCCCTCAATCATGCCTCTTTTGTCGGCAGTCATCTCGGAGAGTGCCTTTTTCTCGACACGAGCTTGACCACCTACTTCAGTTGCTGGTATAGTCTTCATGGGTTAAAAAATTGGCCCGTCTTCTAGAGCTCGCCAGATAAACTCGAAGTTATCCTTTGACTCAATAAAGATTAGAAATTTGTCCCGCCATTGGCTGTATTCACCTTGGTAGAGACATGGCGGCTTGGAGTCGGTGCCGATAGCAAGAGCGTCGTGCGAAGACATTTTATGTTGCACTAACTTCATCGTCAAACGATTGATTCGATTCAAAGTGATAACCTAACGCAAGGCACTAAGAGTGATATCCTAACGCAGGTTCTAAGAGTGGATTATGCTAAATCAGGTAAGAAATCGACTAAGCAGAACTTATCGGATAGGAATCCGGATGAAAGATATCTAATCTGGAAGTGTCCAGATCAGATTGTGAAAGACAGGTAAATTTGCAAAGGTTACCGGATGAGCTTGAGTTACCGGGTAACAGAGGGTTACCGGGTGAAACAAGTTATCGGATGAATTACAAATGAGGAAAAATGAAACTTACCTGGTGGAAGAGCTTACTGGAAGAAAGAGCTTACCGGATGATGAGCTTACCGATAACAAAATTAAGAATTTACCGGGTGGAATGACTTACCGGATAAAGGGTTTATCGGATGTCTGGAAGTTACCGGATGACAAATCAAAACCACAAACTTACCGATAACAAAAATAAAGCCAAGCTTATCGGGTGAGGAACTTACCGGTTGAACAGCAATTATCGGGAACTTGTCCGGAAAGTGTAACTAGCCGGTAAGTGATTGCAATACGGTAAGAGGAAGTTACCTGGTAACTTTGAGTTACCCGATAACAAGGGAAATATGATGACTTACCCGGTAACAAGATGATAGACCCGGTAACCACGGTTGTGGTATCCGGTAACTGCGGCTGTGGTTTCCAAAAACGCAAGAATTCGACTAGGGTTCTTCAAAATCGTTCCTGAAAGATTAGGAACTCGACCAAGCACAATAATAACAATACCCAAATCGATTTTGAAGCAAAACAACAAGTTTTTGATGGTAAAAATTGGATTTTTGCAAGGATAGAGACCAAAAACTTATGGAACTTGATTTTGCCAATAACACAATCAAAAAGTCGAATTAAGATGTGTAAACATGCAGATTTGCATATAATGATTATACTAATCAAGTATGATATGCGAAATCAATCAATTTTAGCAAAATCAAGATATGAGATTTTTAATATCAAGAACACAGTCGACTTTTTGAATACAAACCTTACCAGAAATCCAAAAGACACTTTGAATCGATTCGTCCGTTTGCTCTGATACCAATTGTGAGTTCCAGATCAGTGCAACAAGTAATAGAAATCAATAGATAATAACACAAACGATATGATTTCCAATGGTCATCCACTTTACTTTCAATATGAGAGAGAATTACAATAAGTTCAAGAAAGTGAAAATAGACAACTAGCTTAATTTTCTAAGCTAAACAACATTATATATGATGGGCCCATGGCATGGAAGCCCACGGCCCGTTTACACAATTAAGGCTCAAATTACAATAAATAACATATTAGCCCTTGAACTTCTATTTAACCAAATTTGACCCTAACATGCTAGCAACTCCTTCATGCACCTTTTTCATAAGTCTACTTAACTCAGGTGAAGGATTTTCTTCAATCTCTTCTATGACAACATTAGTACCCCTAGGACTAGTCAAATAAGTACCCACCGTACTTTTCCATTGTTCAGTGTATATTTCAAACACTCTGCATCCAGGAACATATTTCAACATGTTTATCACATCGTGGTCATTTCTTACTGCTTTTAGACCAAAGTCCAAGTCCGAACCAGGGATTCTAAAGTGATAATAAGTAGGGATTGGTTGTCTATAGCCAATTTCCATCATCATGGCATCCAACTCATGTACAGAGAACACATCTGTGTCTACTAAATCAACATGACTTAACTTACCTTGAACATAACTCCTACCAGGTTTCTTAGTGAAAAACCCTCCATGATGAATCTTGAAGCTAACCAACATATGGTACAACTCTGTGAAAAAAAAACGATTTTATCATTACCATATCCAACTAACCATCACATGACATTAAAAAGGAGGGAAAATAAACTGTTAGCTGCATTACATACTATATACGTCAATGTACTCGCTGGTTGATGGGGTACTTCGAACCTGCCACAATGTACCCCCCCATTTTGCACGAAGAAGAAGAATCTTGCTTGGATTTTCACAGAGTATCTCTTGAAGAAAAGGGTTTTCACAGATGGATGGATGATGGTGGGTTTTTTTGATAAGGATTAAGCAAAGAAATGAAAGGTCTTCCCTTAATTACTCTGGTTATACGTAAATGAGGGGACAAAGTGGGATGGACGATTTTACCCCTCTAATTTTAGGCGCGTAAATTGATTAACGGTGCCAGGTTAGACGGCGTTAGAGGGAGGGACCCTCTGCGTGCGGTTAGTCGAACCACAGGGACACTCAGTGTAATTAATGCGTTTTAGGGACCATATCCAAAATATGACCATACCACAGGGACCATTTATGTAATTTACTCTATATTTTAATTTAGAAACACATAGTTTGACTTCATGTAAACTACATGAACCGATATGTGATTCACTCTATATAATTTTAATATTATAATATTACACGAGGTAAAATAGACAATTACTCACATTTAAATATTTATTGATTTAAAAAACAAACAATATTATTAATTTTGTTTTTAAACTTAAATAATGTCTTTTACCAATAGAGAATTAAAATAAGACTTTTAAGGTCTAACACATCCTAAAAATAACAAATAAAATCTTAATAAAAACAGGCTTTTTGAGTTAAGGTGTCTTTAATTTCTATCAATATTTTGCATGTGTTTGTGTCAATGCTTTTCATAAAACTTTTTGGAACCGGATTGTGACAACAACAAAAATAAAAAAAACTTGCACTTTTGAATCAAGAATACTCTTTCCATTTGTTTGAATAAAGTATATGTTATCAACATTAATGAGGGTTATCATCACAAATAACTATATTACAAATAGATATTTACTTTATACCTATTTGACAGTATTTTCTTACAAAATTGTAATACCTCGGGTAAGTTCGTTAGTTAAATCCTCTTTCCATTTAAATTAGTTAACTTTAAAATTGGATGTTTAGGGTAAGTTTGGGTTAATTTATAAGTTTAGGGGTGTTTGGGTCATTATGGATTAGTTCAAGGTCTAAAATGGTAAATAGGGTTTAATATTATCCCTTTAGGTATCCAGATATTTTCATAAAGCAGAAAACATTCATATAGTGTGTGTATGTGTGTTTTTGAGTCAAAAAGAAGAAGAAGGGTCACAAGGTTAAGGCTTCAATTGGGTTACTTGGAAGTGATTTGAGGTATGTTTCCTTTACATTTTATATGTGTAATTACTAGTAGAAAGTTCCCATCAGATTAGAATCATCAATTTCATGTCTGGTTGTAATTTCTGTCGATTCTGGGTAGAAATTGGGTAAACCGACAGAGGTTTCCGGACACAATATGATGGTGTCCGGTAATTTCTTTGATAGTGTCCGGAAGATGTTCTAATGGTGTCCGGACGAGTCCATTATCCGGTAAGTCTCTCTTTCTATAGTTTCCGGATGAAATTAGATACAAGATAGTATCCGGATTACCTTGGTGTCCGGATGATGTCCGGATTGTTTATGCTGTCCGGGAAGTTGTGTTGTCCGGATAGTTCATGTTGTCCGGATAGTTCATGTTGTCCGGATAGTTCATGGTGTCCGGAAACTTTGGTTGTTTGGTCACTTTTGAGATTTCAGATACTTTTGAGTATCCAGTAACTGTGTGTTTTGTCAACTTTTGGATAGGATATGAATGAGGACTGGAAATACTGTGGACTCGACTTAAGTTCGGGTTTGGGGGAAACATTTGAGGATAAGAGTTAGATAGAGTTATCTAGAGTTCTTAGCCTTCTAGTAAGTCATATGTGTTCGATTGGTAAAAAGGTAATTGTATCTAATTGTTTCAGATTCTGTGAATTTGGAGTGAAAGCTAAATCGTTTTGAGAAAATCTTGGAAGCGTTTTGATAAGCAAACAGGTTAGTTTTACTTTAAAACGTTTTCAAACTGGAATATATATATATATATATATATATATATATATATATATATATGAGATGAGTATATGGTAGGAATGTGATGACGTATTTATAAATGAAGTATGATATATTGAGATGTATATTATATTTATTTTTACATTAGCATTACACTACACGAGTGCACGTTGGCCGGGCTTAGGACCGGTGGAGTTTGGTTGTACGGAGGGACAGCGGAGTTGGCTGTATCTTAGTGCAGTGGAGTAAAATGATTAGTTGGCTCGCAACCAACTAATATGGCCATGGTAATGAGGAGATGAACACAGTGCACGAGTCTTGCTTGGTATTTAATTACTTGTTGTATATTTGTGTTTTACAAAAAGGATTACTAAACTGACAGGGATTATCTCACTAGACCGTTTGGTCTAACCCTCATTTTGTTTTCAAAAACATGTATTCCAGGTCAAGGAAGGTATAAAGGCAAGGATAAAGTATGACGTGCTTTTGAAGGCCATTTGGGATTTAGAAGTTTTCCTTAAACGTTTTGTACGGATAGTATTGTAAATTATGCTAGCGAAAAGTTTGGACCACATTATGTAATGTACTTCTTTAAGACTTTCGGACCTTATGTGAATAATATGAATCTTTTGTTATATGTCTTTGGCTGGTAAATGCTATTATATGGTGTATATTTTGGACGGGTCGTTACAGATGGTATCAGAGCCCTAGTTTAAGGGATTTAGGTATTCGGATCCATACCTAGACTTAAACTGCATGTGAAGTAGGATGTCCCTATTATTTTAGAACCTTGGGATGCTAAATATAAAGGGTAGAAGGAACATCATGTAAGGTAATTTCATATTACACCTGGCCAGTGTAATTGTGAACTTACAGGTACATGTTTGAACTGGAATACCTTATTATATTGGGGTATGTGCTTATGTGTATATTAACCTTGTTAAAGTCAACATGATGGCAAGTGGTACTCGACGTACAAATAGAGAGGGATCCTAATAGAACGAATCCAACAATCGGAACAAGGGGAAGAGGTGGGGATCGAGGTAGGGGCAGAACTGGAGGTAGAGTTCAGTCGCAAGGCACCGAATTTGTTACAAGAGACGATTTGGCGGCTGAAATGGGAAGACTACAAGAAAATATACAAGTTATGTTCGACCGAACTCGTCATACTGAGACTGAAATACCAGATCCTAGTCTGGAAGGCGAGATGCCCATTACACCTACTGTCATACCGGTGCCAAGGAAGTGTGATTATAAGATGTTCCTGAGCTGCAAACCTCCGACTTACTCAGGAGAAAGAGACCCAGTAAAGGCTATGAGGTGGCTAAAAGAGATAGAAGTCATTTTCAAAACCAGCAAATGTGCCGAGGAAGATAGAGTGTTATATGGAACCGCGATGCTGAAGGCCGATGCTCTATATTGGTGGGAAGCTCTTATTACCTCTAGAGGATCAGATGTGTATTCTACTTTTTCTTGGGAAGAATTCGCCATAGCTTTTAAAAGGCAGTTTTGTCCTCAAGCTGTCGTAAGACAGTTGGAAGAAGAATTCATGAATTTGCAACAAGGTAAGCTATCAGTTCGGGATTACACTGCGCTTTCTAAAGAAGTCCCATTTTGCAGAATACTATGTGGCTACTGAAGCACTCAAAATGGAAAGGTTTATCTTTGGATTAAATTCGGAAATCAGAGGTTTAGTGATTGCTAAGGGAACCGATACTTTCTCAGCCGTTGTAGATGCCGCCGAGAATGTAGAATGAGATAAAGGGAGGGATGCTGGTGATAGAAGTTTTAGGAAAAGAAAATTGGAAGAAATGACGTATGATTTGAAGGAGTACGAATCCCAGAGGTTTGATAGTCGTTCACCATTCAGACCAGCTGAAAGACCATGTCCAAAATGCAACCGTATTCATCAAGGAAACTGTTATGTGGATTCCCGAATTTGTTACAAGTGTGGAAAGACTGGTCACATTGCTAAAAACTGTCGGGTAACTCGATTTTGTTTCTCTTGCAACTCCCCTGATCATATTCAGTCAGATTGTCCACAATAGAAAGCACATCAGGGTAGTATGACGGTGAGACCAATGGATGTTAGGCCAGGAGGGATACAAAGGCCTGAAGTACCGAAAGCAAAGGGTCTAGCCTTCCAAATGACGGCACAAAAAGCAAAGGAAATTCCGGATGAGGTTACGGGTATATTTCTAACAAACTCTATACGTGCTAAAGTGTTATCTGACTTCGGTGCAAAACAATCATTGGTATTTCCGTTCTTTTGTTGCTTATCTGTGTTAGAGATATAGATGGGTGTGGGGTGTCTATTCAGTTAGTTTCTATGGCTTTGATTGAGTTTGGAGTAGTAGTGATAAGTATTCATATCTTTTCGCTTAACCGAATTCCGGGACGGAATTCTTTTAAGGGGGAGATGATGTAATACCCCGGGTAAGTTTATTAGTTAAATCCTCTTTCCATTTAAATTAGTTAACTTTAAAATTGGATGTTTAGGGTAAGTTTGGGTTAATTTATAAGTTTAGGGGTGTTTGGGTCATTATGGATTAGTTCAAGGTCTAAAATAGTAAATAAGGTTTAATATTATCCCTTTAGGTATCCAGATATTTTCATAAAGCAGAAAACATTCAGATAGTGTATGTGTGTGTGTGTGTGTGTATGTGTGTGTGTGTGTGTGTGTGTGTGTGTGTGTGTGTGTGTGTGTGTGTGTGTGTGTGTGTGTGTGTTTGAGTCAAGAAGAAGAAGAAGAAAGGGTCACAAGGTTAAGGCTTCAATTGGGTTACTTGGAAGTGATTTGAGGTATGTTTCCTTTACATTTTATGTGTGTAATTACTAGTAGAAAGTTCCTATCGGATTAGAATCATCAATTTCATGTCTGGTAGTAATTTCTGTCGATTCTGGGTAGAAATTGGGTAAACCGACAGAGGTTTCCGGACACAATATGATGGTGTCCGGTAATTTCTTTGATAGTGTCCGGAAGATGTTCTAATGGTGTCCGGACGAGTCCATTATCCGGTAAGTCTCTCTTTCTATAGTTTCCGGATGAAATTAGATACCAGATAGTATCCGGATTACCTTGGTGTCCGGATGATGTCCGGATTGTTTATGCGATCCGAGAAGTTGTGTTGTCCGGATAGTTCATGTTGTCCGGATAGTTCATGTTGTCCGGATAGTTCATGGTGTCCGGAAACTTTGGTTGTTTGGTCACTTTTGAGATTTCAGATACTTTTGAGTATCCAGTAACTGTGTGTTTTGTCAACTTTTGGATATGATATGAATGAGGACTAGAAATACTGTAGACTCGACTTAAGTTCGGGTTTGGGGGAAACATTTGAGGATAAGAGTTAGATAGGGTTATCTAGAGTTCTTAGCCTTCTAGTAAGTCATATGTGTTCGATTGGTAAAAAGGTAATTGTATCTAATTGTTTCAGATTCTGTGAATTTGGAGTGAAAGCTAAATCGTTTTGAGAAAAGCTTGGAAGCGTTTTGATAAGCAAACAGGTTAGTTTTACTTTAAAACGTTTTCAAACTGGAGTAACATATGCATAATATAATCAATGCCAAACGGCCTCAAATTCAAGTCTTACAAAAAGCTAAATTCAACGGATGGCGGCACAATCAGGTTTACAGCTGAGAATTTTCATAAAAATAAAACTATTCGGACAACTATCAAAATCTTCAAATCCACACTCCTCAAAGTCGGGCCTCGTCCGGATCACAAGGTGTCCGGATCCTGCCTTTCCGGGTTCCCCAACCCTGATGTAACCGGATACTACTATTCGGGCATAAACGTCCGGATACCAGTCATTTCTAGACAAGTCCGGTTCTCGGGTGCTCGCTTTTCGGTAAAAGAGTTTTCGGACTCTCCCTCTCAATCCGGAAGTATCCGGTAAACACTTCCCATGTACTACTTCCGGTATTCCCTTTGTCCGATAATCCCCTATCCGGACTCTAGTCCTGGTTAGATACAAGAGGTTTTCGGAAGCGTACGGCATTTTCCGGTAACTGCGATGTTCCAAGGAAACAAGCCATCGAATCTCTTCAAATCCCAATACTTATACATTAAAAAATCGATGGGGTTGCAGTCTCATCCTTTCTTAACATAATTATAACATTTAATTCACCCAAAGTCTCATTTCTTTGGGAGGAAATTGATTTCATCAGGTTAAAAGCATAGAACTTAGCAAAAGCAGATTTTCAAGTGATTTACTCATGGATTTTAGGGATTAAGTTAGGGTTACCTTCTTGGAGATTGCAGATTACACTAATGCCTTTGATTCCAACCTCGCAACGAAGGCCTCCAGGTCCTTTGCACACACTGATCGCACCCTTAGCCGCACACACAATAATAGAGATGATATCAGGGTTATTAGGGTTTTACTCCTATTTATAGTTCTCACATAAAAAGACTACACTTTCCATTTTCTTACTTCCACCACCAAACTTTTATTAAATTGCAATTTGGGCCGATTATTACACTTACGGTTTATTGGCTATTTTATAAAAAAAATTGTTAAATCGGTATAAAGTAATTTTTTTATGAGGTGGTAATTTGAAATGTTACGTATTTTAATGGTTTTAGCAATGGTTCCATTTCTCACACAATGTGTCATATTTTGTCAAAAACGACAACATAAAATATTTTGCATTATTGAGTTGCAATTGCTGACCTATTTTTATATAACGTGAGGTCGTTATCAAGTGAAGTTTTTAATGAAGTGGTTGTTGAAATGATAATGCCAATTAATGATGCAAGTTAATTGTGACTAAATAATCTTCCCATTGAAAAAAAAGGTTTGAATAGCAGGGACTTATTATTGTTAATTGGGTTTTTGTGTATTCGTTAAACCAATATTTACAAATATAATTAACTTTGACGTATAAAATGTACACCTGCTAAATTTTGAGGGAAAGACAATAAAAAGTCGATAAATTCATTTGACATAAACCAAAAATTTGAAAAAGTCTTTCAAAATCAACAAAAAAACCTAAAAAAACCACCGATATCAACCATAAAACCTAACTTTTTTTTTCACAAAATCTATCAAAAAACTTAAAAGAATCTTTTGAAACGATAAAATTCGACATATATGCATCGGATAATTTTACAAACGTATGATCCTTTAGAAAAACACATTCGCTCATCCAAAATCTTGAGTCCACCACCATGTTTGAATAAAGTGTATATAAAACCGTCCACATGAGGCTTTCACTCCCACTTTAAGATCTTTTTTATCGTGGTATGTCATCTAAGCAACTCTTTCAATTAACCTTTCAAAAAGTTATAAGAAAGTTATTATATATACTCTTTTAAATTAAAATAGACTAAATCATTACAAATATAAAAATAAAAGGTTAATAAAATATGGTGCATTTAATAAGTATGGATAGGTGCATTTACTATAACCCAATTTAAAATCATCTTTCAATGTCAACTAAGAATTATGGACTTGATCTTTTTTTCTTTGTTGGTTAATTAAATTTATATATTATTTTATAACTTATTCTATTTTTATAAATGTTTTTCTCGTTTAAAGAATTTAGCATGTTGTGCATTTTAAAATTTGTGTATATTTTATCTATTAATTATTAAAATAAGATTTGGATACTTTTTTTGCTTATGTATTTTGGTAGGTGAAGTTTATCTACTATTTAGTGTTGTGTTTGGTATGTAAATAGGAGATGATTGGATTGGATGAACGTGATTTTAGGTTTTAATTTGAAATTAGTTAATTACTAGTTTTGTTCCATCTTTCTTGTTTTTGTTTTACATATTTTGTAGGGTTTCATAAAATCACCACATTTGTGGATGATATTTGATTAAGTATTTACTAGGTGTCTACGTGTGCAAAGCAACAGGATACATTTTGATTATAAAGTTGACATCTTGATTCCTTAGGTCATGTTTGGTTTGTAGGATTGAAATGAATTTGGAATCTGATCCCATATTTGGTTTGAGGTATTTCCTGAATTTGAAGTCTCTAGATTTCATTGAAATCCCACGAACCACATGCTCCCTTAATCTTACTTTCTCCTTTGCTCTATTCTAGATATATTTTCATTTTGTTCAACCTCTTTTTGCTATAAATACGATATATTTTGAGTTTGTATATTTGTTTTTTAGCTGTGTACCTGTATACTACTGTAGTGGTATATATTTTCTTTATGTGAATTGAAGATGAAAAACTAAGATTCCTAGTTAAAAGATAATATCTTAAATTAATGGTTGAGCATTTGTATACAATCATATGTGGCCATCTAAAAATGTGTATCAAATCAAAACTTGCATATTTTTTATCACCTAAACTCCAAAAGTAAGTAGAAATAAAGTTGTAATTTAACATATTTATTTTCAAATATAGATGAATGGATCTCAAGTGGAACAATTATGCTAGCAATAGTTTTATTGGATAGTAGGAATTAAAATGGTATTTATTTGATGAGCATTCAAAACATAAAGATAATGATTAATAGAGTAAATTATAAATTTCATCCCTCTGGTTTGATGAAATTTTGGATTGGGTCCTTTAATTGAAATAATTATAGGATGATTATTGTGGTTTTATTTTTGTTATGGATTAGGTCCTTCATGTCAATAGCCGTTTAAAAACTCCATTAACTTAGAAACATTTTTAAGTTTTTGTTGTGTTATGAACTTTATAATTATTTCAAAAACCTGTTTTGTTAATTTCTGAAACTCAATAGTAATAATAATAAAAAGAAAAAAACAAATTTCCCACTCCATTAACTAATATATGGCTTCTTCCCCGGTTATACACCATAGCCCACCCCCATTATCCCATACGCGGTTTCGTATCCAATAATCGACCCCTCGCCATATATAGTTTTAAGGACATGTGTTTGTATATTTTTTTCTTGGTACAAGTTTATTAACAAAAGAATGTTTTTTATAGTGAATAAATCTAGATCTGTTAAGAATTGAACCTATATTTTTTTGTAATAAATCCTCGGGTTTAAGAAATCGAAAGAGGCTTTCCTTCATCTTCCACTTTGAGATTTTTGGGTTTTGAATTTTATGGTTTTGGCAATGGTTTCTTTAATATGGTATAAATTTTAGGTTTTTTTTATTTAGATTTAGCTTTCTTGATGTTGTTGTATTCTTGATGAGTTATTAACAAGTTTGATGTTGTCAATGAATTTGATATTTTTTGTGTTTTTGATTTTAACTAAGCTTTTTCTTAGGGTTGAGAAAGATGAAAACCAATGGTATAAAATCCAAATCTACACAAATGGTTCCAAAAATAGATTTTGTTGATTTGTTCTTAAAATATGGGTTTTGTTGTTGATTTGTTCTTAAAAAAATAGGATTTGTTGTTGATTTGTTCTTAAAATATGGGTTTTGTTGTTGATTTGTTCTTAAAAAATGGGATTTGTTGTTGATTTGTTCTTAAAATATGGGTTTTGTTGTTGATTTGTTCTTAAAAAAATGGAATTTGTTGTTGATTTGTTCTTAAAATATGGGTTTTGTTGTTGATTTGTTCTTAAAAAAATGGGTTTTGTTGTTGATTTGTTCTTAAATAATGTGTTTGTTTAGTTGATTTTATTCTTCAAAAACGACTTTATATTGTTCATTTTAGAGTAAATTAAAGATTTGGTCCTTGTGGGTATGCTGATTTTATGAAAATCGTCCCTAGACTTCATTTATTATGGATTTGGTACCAGTAGTATGCATTTTCTGTTGGAATTGGTCCCTAGACCAAACGGCCGTTAAGATGTTCTGTTAAACTCAAGGGCATTTCTGTCCTTTCATCTTTTGAATATTAGTTTTTGTTTTTTTTAACTGGACTAAATTATTTTGTCCATTAATGCTTTTTAATACACCAATTATAATGTGCCACATGTCCTTTATATATTTCTTTTCTTTTTACTACATTATGAAATTAAAAACAAAATATTGTATATACTAGGTATGTACCCGCGCGCGATGCGGCGCGAAGGATCTCCAGGTTAACGTCGAGAACTCCAAATAACATAAGTTGGTATTCTTCGTCCCTCTCGATACTAACTCTATGAAGGCATGGTGCCACTCTAAGAGCTCGGGAAGTTGAAAGCCGAGTCAACTCGGATCTCGGCAAGGACATTCGAGGACTGCGAAAGAGAGAAAAGATAACGATTTTGTTGGTCCCCAAGGGCTATACAAGTTTGTAGAAGGGGGGGGTTGAATACAAACACACGTTTTTACTTTTCTAAATTGTTTATTGATAACTCAAGACAATTTACAACTTGTTGCGGAACAAGATTAAGGATAAACCTAATCTAAACAAGTCTTGAGAAACACTAAGTTTCTTGCACTAGAAAGAGTTAAAAAAATTACGAATAATAACTTAACAATAAGAAATAAGAAGATGGTCCGAGCACACTTCAAAACTGAAGTAAGGTTCTTCTTATATACTGCATGCATTTAATGCATGGCAGTATGGCTTTACACGTGGCAGCAGCTGAGTGGTTGCATGTCATTGACCTTTGTAGACAACCTTAGTAGCCGCATGGTGCACAGTGTAGAATCAGAGTTGTTGTACGATTACAGACAAAAGGGATGTCCGTTCTTACAGTTCGTACGGAGACGTGCAAGGGAGGTAAGACAATAGTAACATACAAGGAGACTTCATGATCAGCTTTCGTTGAGTCAGATCTTTATCAGCGAATGATAAAGTTCAGCGATTGCTGAAGTCTTCTACTTGATACTTCACGTTGAATGGACAGGTCTTGCTTCGCTAATATCCGCATCAGTTCATGAGTAGACTTGTCGCTGGTTCTTGAGCTTGATCTTCGACTTCAGCGTAGAACTTTGGTTGACGTGAAACTTGTCTTCAGGGATCATAAGTAAATAACTAACTTATCAGCGATCATCTCATAGACTGAACAGGCTCAGAGCTATATGATGATGAACAGTGTTCGCTGAATATCTAATCTAAAGAGTGAGAGTTCCTATCAGCGGTACTGTAAAGTCTTAGTACTTATCAGCGATAGTGAAACTCTGATACATATTGTTTACTTACAATTTTCACTAAGTGTTTAAGAGAGTGTCATTATCAAATCACTGAGGGTTTGGATCAACAATCTCCCCCTATTTGATTATGACATAGCAACAGAGAAAATTGCTATTTAATGAAAACATAAGGATAAAAAGAACTCATAAAATATTTGTCCCTTTTACTGTTTTCTGGGATCTTTTCAGTACTGATGGAGTAAAGTACATTCGCTGAAATTTTTCTTTAAACTTCGTAAAGATTACATAGGGAAGTGGAAAAATTACAAGTACAGCAAATAAAATTACAAGTACAAAAGATATAGACAGATAAGGATAGAAAGAATTACAAGGCGATCCTATCCGTCAAAAGGTTCTTCCTTGATGAGAAGTTCATCGAGGGTCTTTGATGTGGGAATCATCCAGTCAGGGACATTTACTCCTTGATTCTTTTTGTTCAGAGCTTCTTCAAAAATCAAGGGCTTCAGGTGTCTAGCTTTAATGTCGCGTCTGACTTCACACCAGTATATGAGATATCTGAGTTGTTCGATGGGAGTGATTGGAATCTCAGAGATGCGTTGAAAGTGATGATTTCCTTGGTAGTCTAGAAAGAATATACCATAAGGATCACTTACAACTTTGCCAGGAATGAAAGTTTCTCCAGGAGGTAGGGAGGTGTCAAGCACTGAGAGATCAGCATCAGGGCCAAGAACTTCAGCACGAGAGAAACCAATACCTGTTTCATTTCGTATAGGAGGACCTGAGTCTGAGGCTTTCTTTTCCTTTGCAGAGACTCTTCTTTGTTGAGGAGGAAGAAGAGTGGAAGGAGGAATATCCACAGCAGAAGAAACCAAGTCGATCTGAGTATTTAAAATTTTCTCGACATGGCTCTTGAACTTTGAGCGCGATCCCTGAATGGCTAATTTTACTTCCAACCATTCAGAGAAACCAAACTTCTCTAAAGTAGTAGCATAGAAGGTTTGCTTGGTTTTGTCTTCTCTGAATACATCAATTTCAACAACAGGAACGTCAACGAACAGTCTTCCTCTGATGTTTACTTTGATGATTTTGGATGGTCGAGATCGATAATTCAGCATTTCTTTACACCATTTCAAAGTTGTATCAGATACTTTCGTCTTTTCTTCAACGATCCTTTGGGCATCATCCCATAGCTGACGTTGGACATCAATAGGAGTTCTTTTCAGCGCGGGGTCTTTCACCGATTGTTGGACAAGCTGGATGGCGAGTTCTCTGTCTTTTTCTTCACCTTCCCTTCTTTCAGCGATTAACCTTCCAGCTCTAAGGTGATCCTGGTATTCCTTTTGTGAAAGTCTGAACTTTGAAGGAATAGAAGGAAGTTGATCACGCTTCAGGATGATTCGCTGATCTTCGAATCTCTTGATCATTGCATCTCTCTTTTCTTGATCCTCTTCACTCAGCTTTTGAGGAGCCAAGGAAGGTCTGTTTTGGTGAGAGAGTTGTTGTTCTTCAGGTTCATCAGTCTCAGTGGTTAAATCCAAGACTGGGATTATTTCTTCAACTCTTGTGGCTGGGATTATTCTTGGTGTAGTCGAAGGAGGTTCAGCGAGATCCTCAAACAGGGGAGAGGACTAGCTGAAACACAGCGATCGTTTAAGTAAGTAGAGTTGGGGAAGAAAGAGATAGAGAAAAGAATGTGGTTAAGTGTATAGAGGTTTTATGGATAGAAGGATTGAGATTGAGAAGGGATAGAGGAGGGATGCAGTGTAGAGGAATAGGAGGTAGTGTACCTGACAAACTGGCTTTTGAAACAAGATCATCAGATTGTCTTCTGCAGCAAGGCCTTTGTTTTTGCCTTTGTCAGCTTCAGACGCTGCAGGCTTTGTCTTGGTCCGCTCCCCTGAAGGTCCGTTTATCGAAATCCCTTTGAGAGCTGTAGTCTTCTGAACAGGCTTGACGATAAATGAGTCATCATCATCATCATCATCATCGTCATCATCATCATTCTTTGGAGAAGAAGATGGTTCATCATCAGAGATGTCGACAGCTTCATCGTCTTCAGCTTCGTCTTCATCAGATTCAACTTCTTCAGCGTAGGGTGAGGTTACATCTGCAGCAACTTCAATGTTCTGCTCTTCGAGTTGCTCTCCCTCAGATACAGAGGAAGGTTTCTCGGTTCCCTCAGGGTTTTCAACTCCCTAAGGTTTTGAAGAAGTAGCATCAGCTTCAGTCTCAATACCCTCCCACTCAGCATGGGGAAGGTCTTCTTTATTTTTCTTCACCCCCTCATCATTATGGGGAAGGTCTTCTTTAGGATTCTCCCCCTCTTCCACATCATGGTTGGGGGAGGTAACGGACTTTTCAGCAACAGCAGCAGTAATAGGATTACTGTCTTCTTGGCCAGTAATTCTTATGCAGTTTTCAATCGCTGCTACTCTGTCTTCTAGGCCAGTATTAGCAGGACTGGTCTTTTTGAGATCGTCTCGATCGGCTTGAGTGAAATGAGAAGTTGGGGTGTTCAGGCGATCGAGCACTTTCTGAACAATCTCTTTGATCGCAGAGACTTCAGTCTTGATCGTGGAAACTTCACTCTTAAGAGAACCAACCTCTGTCTTCAATGATGTGACTTCATTGGACAGAGAGGTGAAGTTTGTTGAGAGAGTGGTTGTGGCGGTTGAGTTTTCAGCGAGGGTGGTAGAAAATTTAGCAATGCTACCATCCACCTTCTCCAGATCAGCTTTGAAGGCTTTCTTTTCGACCTCAGTGGTCAAAGTCTTCAAGTTCTCTCCAGCGTTTGTAACCGCTGAAGAGTTGGCAGATAGAGTTTTGTTGAAAGACTCCATCTTTGTTTCCAGGGCCGTCAGGGAGGTGTTGATATCCCCCAAATTAGGACCTGAAAAAGTTATAAACTTATGAACAGAGGAAAGCTCAGAAGTTTGGGATTGAGAGAGAGAAGTGTGTGGGATTTTGTGTATACCTGCAGGCGGGTTGGCGAAGTTGTCGAAACCTCGATGTCCTGAAAAAGTTTCGTAGTCGTCTTCAATATTTCCTAGACGACTGGAAGTACCTGCAGGTCCTGTGGTGTGTCCTATCATCCTCTGAAAATGTTCAGCAGTAGTGTCGCTGAGGATGATGGTTGTTGAGGAGAATAGGGGAATAGATTGAGTGACCAAAGGTGAGAGGAATGGAGGATGAGAATGATGGTTGGGTGCGGGGTTCAGCGTTGGATCCGCTGAGAATCACTTCAGTCTGTAGAGAGGCTGAAGGAGGTGGGTTCATTTCCAAGTTTATAACTTCAACGTTTAGAGACGCTAAAGCTGGGATGGAAGGGGTGGTTTGTTCAGCTATGGCAGAGCGTACCACTGAACTTTCCATCAGCTCTTCAAGATGAGCTGAGGAGTCTTCAACATGTAAATGCTGGGGGGGGGGGGGTTTGCTCCTTGGTTTTCTTGATTCTTTTGGAACCAAGTTGGGTAGTAGATTGTTTCCTTTTTCTAGAAGGAGTGGAGGTTGCAGCTGGGGTATCAGCGGTGGGGATTTCCACTGAATGAGTCGCAGAAGTAGAAGAAGGAGGATTGAGAATAGACAAGAGAGTAGAGAGACGTACCTCGTTTTGGGTAGTTATCCTTAAGGAAGTAGAAGAAGGAGGATTGAGAATAGACAAGAAGTAGAAGCAGGGGCTTGAAGTCGAGCACCTTAGGGCCAACCTGAGAGAGTTTCAGGTCTCCTACTTTTGGGTAGTTATCCTTAAGGCCGGTTTGGAAGATGGCGCTGAGGAATCTTGGGTATGGAACCCATGATGGTCTATCAGCAAAATCTACTCTAAGCGCAAGATCGTCGTAGATTATCGAGGCCTAGTCAACATGGAGACCCTTCAGCAATGCATAGCCCATGGCTTGCTGAGGTTGAGCAGCTTGATCAGAGGAGCCACTCTTCGCTGTCATGCAGCTTATCAGGTGTGCGTAGATGAAGTCCATCTCGCTGGGCATTTTTGACTTCTTGATTGCAGTTAATTTCTTCTCGGCTTTTTCATCTCTCCCTTGATCCCAAACGTACTTCATTGCATCAAAGAATGCAATGAGTGTTTCTCTATCAGCATGTCTCTTGGGATCAGGAAAAGAAACAAATGGTTTATCTTTGGTGGCAACAGGGAGATTCAATGCTTTTCGAATGATAGCAGGGTTGATTTTGATGGTGCCAAAATCAGTGTCACAGAGGATGACATCAAGTAGTTTGGTAGGGTCTTTGGATGATGGTAGCTGAGTGTGTCTGGCGGTATACCAAAATTGAGATAATAGTAACTGATGAGCAGGGGGTGTTATGGTCAAGGCTGTAGAGAGGCAACAGGTTTTCAGAAAATTCACAGCGTCGTCTAGATGTTTGACTTGTTTCTTCGGAGGAAAATCGAACAGCGCATGGAGGTTGTTTGATTTTGTAAAAGAGATATCCTCAATTTTGAACTTGACCTGAGGAGCCTTGGTGATTTCAAGTTCCTCATCAGCAGTAGTGTTCTCAGCAGTTGGAATACCAGTAGAAGGAGCAGCCATTTCTGTAATCAGCTCAACCAAAGATCAACAAAACAAATAGTCTTAATGTGGAAATATTTTCCAATAAGATGTTTTTGAATTTTGTCCATTTCATTCAGCCAAAAATCTCTTTGAGAAAGATTAGGGTTTTTCTTGTTTTGAAAAATAGTTACAAAACGTAGAGATTATGTGTTTTCCAGTTTTCATTTGAAGAAGGAATTCTGGAAAAACATATGAAGAACAAGTTTACGAGTTTTGATATAAACTTGAAGAACAACCATGAAGGTTGTATTCATAAAATCATGAACAGAAAATGTTTTCATTTTATAAAAGTTCTTTTGTTTGATCTATTAAAAGCAAAGAATAAGATCATAAACAAGTAATGTAGGTAAATAATAAGAGTATTAACCTGGTTCGTCAAAGAAGAAGATGAACAGTTTCTGGAAATTTTGAGAGCTCAAAATGCAACAGTAAATCTTTTTCTTGCTTGGAGGAGAAGTTTTTTTTTCGCGTAAAGAGAAAAATATAAACCCAAACTGGTTTATATAGAGAGAGTAGAGAGAGAGAAAATCTTGAGCGGGGAAAGATTTTCATCATGACACGGACACGTGTTTGCATTTGATTGGAAGGTAAACGAAACGTGCAATCGTGTGTCAGAAAAAGAACGTGCCAGGGCTTATCCGTTGCGATGACGTCACAACTGTCCTTTCATATTTTAGGATGTCTCTGAGGTTTTGAAAGCTCAGGGACACTTTTGAAAATATAAAGCACTGAATAGAAATATCAGTGTTGGTTTTAAGAAATTTCAAAGTATCATTGTTAAGGAACAGATATATTCAGCGATGCAATTTGTTTTAAAATCTTACATTCACATGCGAACGTCAGCGAGTAAGAGAGAAAACATACCTTGACATCAGCGAATCAATTATGTTCAGAGAGAGCATGATAGAATGGGTTATACAAGTTGATTTTATCCTATCGCTGATCAAATGTGAACCGCTGAAGATTTTACTCTTCAAAGTTCAGCATTCCAAGCTCGCTGATGAGAAAGTTGAATCTTGTCTCATCAAGAGGTTTGGTGAACAGATCAGTAACTGATAGTCAGTTGGGATAAAATGAAGTTCTATATCACCATTCATCACATGATCTCTGATAAAATGATACCTGATTTCGATGTGTTTTGTCTTTGAGTGTAGCACTGGATTGTAGGCTATAGCGATGGCACTTGTGCTGTCGCAATAGATTGGAATTTTCGAGAGCTGAAGGTCATAGTCTAGTAGTTGATTTCTCATCCACAAGACCTGAGAACAACAGCTTCCAGCGGCTACATACTCAGTTTCAGCAGTTGAGGTGGACACGGAGTTTTGCTTTTTACTTGTCCAACTCACCAGCTTTCCACCCAGGAGCTGACAGCCTCCTGTGGTGCTTTTCCTATCCAATTTGCAACCAGCAAAATCACTATCTGAATAGGCGATTAGATCAAACCCTGAGTCTTTGGGATACCAAAGACCTAGGTTCATAGTACCCTTAAGGTAACGAAAGATTCGCTTTACAGGGATCATATGAGATTCCTTAGGTTTAACTTGATATCGTGCACACAAACAGGTTGCGTACATAATATTGGGTCGGCTAGCTGTAAGATACAAGAGAGAGCCGATCATCCCACGGTACAGCGTGACATTAACAGGTATTCCATTTGAATCATTGTCTAGTGTCAGCGGTGGTGCCATAGGGGTTTTCATAGCTGAACTCTGAGTTAAATCGAATTTCTTCAGCATATCTTTAACATACTTTCCCTGATTAGTGAAAGTTCCTTTTTCATTTTGCTTTATCTGAAGACCAAGGAAATATGTTATCTCACCCATCATGCTCATTTTATACTCTTCTTTCATTCTATCAGCGAAACGAGTACAAAGGTCAGGGTTAGTAGAACCAAATATAATGTCATCAACATATATCTGAACAAGAATAATATGACCTTTTACTTTCCTGAAGAATAGAGTCTTATCGATTTTACCACGCTCAAATTGTTCAATATGGAGATAAGTAGAGAGAGTGTCATACCATGCACGAGGAGCTTGCTTTAAGCCATAAAGTGCCTTATCCAGTTTATAAACATAACCTGGACACTTAGGATCTGAGAATCCTGGAGGTTGTTCCACATAGACTTTTTTATTCAACTTTCCATTTAGAAATGCTGACTTAACATCCATCTGATATACTTTGAAGTCTTTGTGTACAGCGTATGCTAAGAATAGACGAATAGATTCTAGTCTTGCTACTGGAGCAAATGTTTCGTCGTAATCTATGCCTTCCTCTTGTCTGTATCCCTGAGCAACAAGACGAGCCTTGTTGCGGGTTATAGTTCCATGTTCGTCCAACTTGTTTCGATAGACCCATTTAGTGCCTATCACTGTTTTGTCAGTTGGTCTTCGAACAAGTTTCCAAACTTTGTTTCTTTCGAATTCAGTCAGCTCTTCTTGCATGGCGCTGACCCAGTTTGGATCTTTGAGGGCATCATCTATTTTCTTTGGTTCAATCAGAGAAATAAAGTTAACAAATAAAAAAATATTACCTGCACTTCGTTGAGTCTGAACACCAGCGTTTGGATCACCAAGAATTTGATCAATTGGGTGATTTACAGTCCATCGCTGAGCAGGAGCATAAGTCGCTGACTCAAATTGAACTGGAGGAGCTGAAGATGAAGTTTCAGCAACTTCTGGAAAATCAGCCAAGAGAGGAGTAGGTGCAGATGTCATCTCATTTACTGATTGCTGAGAAGTAGATGGAATGTCTGAGACATTTGGTTCAGAAGCAGGTATAGTGTTTAAAGGAACTGTTGAGACCCATGATGTTTCAGCTTCACTATTCTGCATGTTTGGGATGATAGTAGGACTATCATCTTCAACTGTATGAGTATGAGGAGTGGGAATATCTTCTGAATCACCAAGATGAGAAAACATCCATTGATTTAGTTCTTCAGTATCAGCAGAAGGTCGAGAATTCGCTGAACGGGATTCGTCAAAAGTGATGTGAATAGTTTCTTCAACAGTTTGTCTTCTTCGATTGAAGACTCTGAAGGCTTTGGAGATTGAAGAATATCCAAGAAAGATTCCATCATCAGCCTTAGGATCAAACTTTCCAAGGGCATCTCTGTTGTTCAGTATGAAACACTGACATCCAAAGATGTGAAGAAAGCTAATTAAAGGCTTTCTCCCATGAAAAGGTTCATAGGCTGTTTTATTAAATCTTTTGACTATCAGCGACCTGTTTTGCGTAAAACAAGCAGTGTTGACAGCTTCTGCCCAAAACTGAGTAGGCAGGTGAGAATCGCTGAGCATTGAACGTGCAACTTCAATAATAGTTCTATTTCTTCTTTCAGCGACTCCGTTTTGTTGCGGTGTTCTCACTGAAGAAAAGTTGTGAGAAATACCCTTACTCTCAAAGAAGGAATCAAGAGAACTATTTTTGAATTCAGTCCCATGATCACTCCTTATTGAGCGAACGATCAAGTTGTTCAGGGTTTCCATTTTCCGAACAAAGGTGATGAGTTCTTCAGGGGTGTCACTCTTAGAACGGAGAAACATAACCCATGTATATCGAGAGAATTCATCAACTATGACCAGTGTATATTTCTTTCCAGCGATGGATTGTTTGTTAACACGGCCAAACAAATCCATATGGAGAAGTTGTAGAGGAGATGATACTGAAGAAACTTGTTTTGACTTAAAGCTTGCTTTGGTCTGTTTGCCTTTCTCACACGCTGAACATAAGGATTCTTTGGCGTATGAGTGCAGAGGTAGACCAGTGACTAACTCTTTTGAAGAAAGAGTGTTCAGTGTCTTGAAGTTTAGATGAGAGAGCCTCTTATGCCATAGCCAGTTGACATCAGATGAGGCTTTTGAGAAGAAATAGGAGTTCTTAGTGGTTGTTGAGTCCATGTTTATTACATAAACATTTTCCAAACGATAACCGCTGAGAGCTATCTTCTCCTTTTTGTCAGCAACAAATCAGGATTCCTTAGTAAAGATTACTTTGTTATCCTTGTCGCAAAGCTGACTGATGCTTAGAAGATTATGCTTCAGCCCTTCAACATATGCGACTCTTCTGAAGGTTGTTGTACCATTAGATAGTACACCAAACCCTCGGGTATGTCCTTTTCCATTTCCACCGAAAGTTACAGAGGGACCCTTCTCTTCTTTGTACTCAGTGAGCAGGTTCTTCATACCAGTCATGTGTCTAGAGCATCCGCTATCGAGATACCAGATACCCTTCTTAACCTGCATTACAAAGGAAGATTAGTTTTTCTTAGGTACCCACTTAACCATGTGTACACTTGTCAGTGGGGTTAGAAGAAGAGGTGGAAGGTTCAGCAGTCTTCGCAGCATTTGAAGATTCAGCTTTGTCAGTCTTTACTTTGGTTAATTTCTTAACCTCAGTTGGCTTCTTTGCCTTGGGGGCAATGATCTTCACCTTAGCTATCTTTTCAGCTTGGTGGCTGTGGGGCACTTACTAGCAATATGATTTGTAAGTCCACAATGATAACATTTACTATAACCAAAAGTAGTTCTAGGACCATTTGCATGCTGAGCTTTAGATTTTGAATTAGAAGGACCAGCACCAAGTAAGCTATTGGTTTTTGAAATGGGAGGAACATTTAGTTCTTCGGATTTCTTACCAATGATTTCCACTTTGATTCTAGGAGTAGATCGCTGAATAGATCCACGCTGAATAAATCCAGAGATCTTATTCTTTGAATCAGAGGGATAAGTCACTGAAGCTTTAGAAGCGTTCAGCTTAGGTACAGAGGTACCCTTCTGAGGATTTTGGTTAAAATCAATTCCTTTACCTTTGTTTTTAAAGACTGAGGTAGGTTTTGGATAAATAACTTTTTCTTTACCTCTAGAAGTTAAGGTAGAGATTTCCTCAGGGATAGGCGGTTTAGAAAAGGAACACTGAGAGGATGAAGTATCAGCGACTGAGGATACGAAAGTTCCAAATAAGAGCTTGGAACGATCAGTGGTTGGTTCTAGAGTATCAGCTTTGTAACCAAGACCACGATTATCACTCAGGGGAATCTGAGACTTAATTATCTCAGTGATCTTTGTTGAGGAATTATACCATCCATCAACAGTAGTTTTTTCATCTTTTAATGCAGCGATAGCTTCTTCGCGCTCGATTTTGACTAGCTGATTTAGGTGAACTTGATCTTTAAAATCTTCTTCACTTTTAGAAAGATTTTCTATTTGAAGGTGAAAATTTTTAAGTTGTTTAGCGAGATCACGGTTTTGATTTTCAACTACAGTTTTGCCATTCATGGCTTCATATAAACTTCTAGTCAAGAGATCGATCTTTCAAAGACTATCAGCTTCATCAATATTTGCAATATTGGTAAAGAAGGAAGGTGATACCTAAGTTGCAGAGGTTGAAGTAGAGGGAATGTCAGAATTTTCTTCCTTATTTTCATGTTTTGCCATGAGACATAGATTGGCTTCATCATCATCTTCAGAGTCAGATGATTCTTCTTCATCAGAGGCAGCCCAATCATAGTCAGCCATGAGGCCTTTGCCTTTCTTCTTAAAGGTTTTCAGCTTTGCATACTTTTCTTTCACCTTTTTATATTTTTCATCTCTATTCCTGGGAATAAAGTTTTTCTTGGGAAAAGCTGAGGGTCTAGAGACTTTCCTTGACCTGCACTCGCTAGCAAAATGTCCTATCTTTTCACAGTTATAGCAAGTAGCAGTAGCCTTATCAACAGGGGTTGATGATCTTGGCTTGTCAGTAATAGCAAGAGGTTTATTCTTCTTGAAATTACTCTTTCTAGCAAATCTCCTGAACTTATTAGCCAGAAATGCCAGAGTTTCATCATTATCTGAAACGTCAGAGTCTGATGATCTTTCAGAGTTAGTTTCCAACTCAGTGACAGTGATAGTCGATCGCTGAATGGAAGGTGACTCTGAGATTAAAGCAACAGGGGTGCTTTTGGAATCTTTTACAAGATTTTTCTTAAGATGACTCGATTGCTCATGATTCAGCATCGTGCCATATAAGGCAGAAAGGGTCATTGATTTAAGATCCTTTGACAGCTTGAGACACATAGAATAACTGTCCCAGCTTTCAGGTAAACATTCTAAGAACTTTGTCAGTACTTCAAAGTTAGAATATTCCTTACCAACAGTTTTTAGATCTATTATTAAGAAGTTAAAACGTTGGTGTACTTCAGAGAGAGTTTCATTCTTACCACAAATGAAGCTTTCATACTGTCTTACCAGGTTGATCTTTCGAGAGTCCTGGACTTCAGAAGTACCTTCATACTGAACACAGATTGTGTCCCACATAGCTTTTGAGGTTTTCAGGTTCATGACGGAATGGTAGACTTCGTCAGGAAGAGCCATGGAGAGTATGGATCTGGCTTTGGTGTCGATAGCCACTTTCTTCTTATCTTCATCAGTCCACATATGAATTTCCTTAGGAATCAGCCTTTCTGGAATAGCAGGTCTATTCTCAGCGGCTGGAACTGCAGCATCAATTCTTACAGGAATATATGGGCCGTTTTCAAGATAATAAGGCATAGTAGGGTCTACACCTTCTAAGAAGAGAATCATCCTATTTTTCCATAGATTAAAATTATCTCTGGAGAATCTAGGGGGTTTTGCAAGAGAACCGTTGTCAATATAGTTTGTGTTTGTGTTGGTAGCCATTTTAAGAAATAGCTAGGAAGAGAAATCTTAGTATAGATCAGATCTTGTTTATGAGATTAAACAAATCTGCTCTGATACCACTTGTTGGTCCCGAAGGGCTATACAAGTTTGTAGAAGGGGGGTGAATACAAACACACGTTTTTACTTTTCTAAATTGTTTATTGATAAATCAAGACAATTTACAACTTGTTGCGGAACAAGATTAAGGATAAACCTAATCTAAACAAGTCTTGAGAAACACTAAGTTTCTTGCACTAGAAAGAGTTAAAAAAATTACGAATAATAATTTAACAATAAGAAATAAGAAGATGGTCCGAGCACACTTCAAAACTGAAGTAAGATTCTTCTTATATACTGCATGCATTTAATGCATGGCAGTATGGCTTTACACGTGGCAGCAGCTGAGTGGTTGCATGTCATTGACCTTTGTAGACAACCTTAGTAGCCGCATGGTGCACAGTGTAGAATCAGAGTTGTTGTACGATTACAGACAAAAGGGATGTCCATTCTGACAGTTCGTACGGAGACGTGCAAGGGAGGTAAGACAATAGTAACATACAGGGAGACTTCATGATCAGCTTTCGTTGAGTCAGATCTTTATCAGCGAATGATAAAGTTCAGCGATTGATGAAGTCTTCTACTTGATACTTCACGTTGAATGGACAGGTCTTGCTTCGCTGATATCCGCATCAGTTCATGAGTAGACTTGTCGCTGGTTCTTGAGCTTGATCTTCGACTTCAGCGTAGAACTTTGGTTGACGTGAAACTTGTCTTCAGGGATCATAAGTAAACAACTAACTTATCAGCGATCATCTCATAGACTGAACAGGCTCAGAGCTATATGATGATGAACAGTGTTCGCTGAATATCTAATCTAAAGAGTGAGAGTTCCTATCAGCGGTACTGTAAAGTCTTAGAACTTATCAGCGATAGTGAAACTCTGATACATATTGTTTACTTACAATTTTCACTAAGTGTTTAAGAGAGGGTCATTATCAAATCACTGAGGGTTTGGATCAACAGATTTTGATGAGTCTGATTCATCTGTTAATCCATCAACCAAGTTTTTTACTCGGGTGACTTCTCACTGATTCGCCCAACTGCAACGAAATGAAAGAGCGACCATCTTTGGCTAGTTTAAAGTTAAAACTTATCTTGACGATTATATCAAACAAACGACATTAGGGAAAAAAATATTAGACCTACAATAAATATGTAAAAGTGATTTTTTTTTTGTTGAGTTCTATGAATAATAATAGGCTTATATACGATGAATCAGAAGACATAAATATAAACAAAAGACAACTCTTTGTAAAAAGACATGGTTACAAGCCTTCATGATCAATGACAATATATCATACAGCAAACAACATATAAAATATAAACATTGCATGTACAAGAACTACTTGAATCATAAAAATTACCTTTCAGCATCATCTTCAGCGTCATTTCCATTCCCCCCCCCCCCCCCACACCCCCTAACCCCCACCGATGCAGAAGATTCCATCGATAATGCAACCTCTTGTTGTAGCCTAATAAGCTCATCATTTGCTGAAACTACAGCTTCCATAGTTGTTCCACCAATAAAAAGTCTATCTTCTTAGGCGCATGAATCTTCCTCCAGGCCAAAAGCCTTAACAAACCATACCTCTTTCCATGAGAGATTTTCAAACACGCATTCTTCAACTCTTTCCCCTGGGCTGAGACTGAGAAATTATCTATTGTTTCATCTTTTACGTTTGCATTGGCTTCTGCTTGACCACCAAGCACTGAAGCTCGAACACCAATCACCACTGTAAATGCTTCACTGTCATCTTTCAGAACCTCTTGCTTCGCCCGCTTTAATGATTGCCATTGTTGATCCAAACCCTCAGTGATTTGATAATGACTTTGAGAAACACTTGGTGAAAATTGTAAGTAGACAATATGTATTAATGTTTTGTCATCAAAGAAAATATACTAAGTCTGTTTAGTATCGCTGATGAAAAACATACGCCTTAAATTTATACTTTAGCGAACACTGTACATCAGTGAGCCCTGAGCATGTTCAGTCTCACTGATGATCGCTGATAATTTATGTTGTTTACTTATGATCCCTGAAGACAAGATTCACGTCAACTATGTTCTACGCTGAATTCGAAGATCAAGCCAAAGAACCAGCGACTAAGTCTACTAGTGACCTGATGCGGATATCAGCGAAGCCAAGACTTATCCATCCCACGTGAAGTTTCAAGTAGAAGACTTCAGCGAACGCTAAACTTTATCATTCGCTGATAAAGATTCATTCAGCGAACGCTGATCATGAAGCCTGCTCTACAAGCAACTTTTGTCTTATCCTCTTGCACGCCTCCATACGATTTTGTCAGAACGGACATCCCTTTTGTCCAGAATCGTACAACCAACTCTGCTACTATATTGTTCATCATACGGCCACTAGGTTGTCTACTGAAGTCAAATCATGCAACCAACCAGAGGATGCCACGTGTAAAGGTATACTTACTTGCATTAAATGCATGTAGTATATAAAGGAAACCCTACTTCATTTTGAAGTGCTCGGCCAGTCCTCTCTCGTTGAACTACTGTGTGAAAGAAAACTATCCTTAGTTTTCTTAATCTTCTTTCTCTCTTATTTCTAGTGCAAGAACTCTTTGTGTTCTCATAGTTTGTTTAGATTAGGTTTATTCCTTAATCTTGTTCCGCAACAAACTGAAAATTGTTTGATACATATCAATAAACAATTTAGAAAGATAAAAATCGTGGGTTTGTAATCACCCCCCCCCCCTTCTACAAACTTGTATAACCCCTTTGGGACCAACAAGTGGTATCAGAGTAGTTTGTTTAATCTGATAAACAAGATCTTGCGTATACCCTCATCCTTTTCTCTTCCTTGCTATTCTTCATTATGGCAAATCCTACAAACACTAACTACAATACTACATAGATAATGGCTCTCTTGCCAAACCCCCTAGATTTAGCAAAGATAATTTCAATCTTTGGAAAAATAGGATGATGCTCTTCTTGGAAGGTGTAGATCCCACTATACCTTACTATATTGAAAATGTACCATATGTTCCTTTCATTATAGACCCTGCTATTCCAGTCACTGCTACTAGAGCTTCCATCCCTGAACGAATCATTCCCAGGGAAGTTAACACATGGACTGATGAAGACAAGAAGAAGGTGGCCATCGATACTAAGACCAGATCTATCATCTCAATGGCTCTTCCTGATGAAGTCTACCACTCCATGATGAACCTGAAGAGTTCCAAAGCCACGTGGGACACTATATGTGTTCAATATGAAGATATTACTGAAGTCCAGGATTCGAGAAAGATCAACCTGGTAAGACAGTACAAAAGTTTCATCTGTGGTAAGAATGAAACCCTCTCTGAAATACATCAACGGTTTAACTGTTTAATCATTGATTTAAAAACTGTTGGTAAAGAATATTCAAACTTTGAGATCCTTACAAAGTTTCTGGAATGTCTTCCTGAAAGCTGGGACAATTATTCCATGTGTCTTAAGCTCTCTAAGGATCTTAAATTCATGACCCTCTCTACCTTATTTGGCACTATGCTCAATCATGAGCAGTCGTGTCAACTTAAGAAGAATCTTGTAAAAGATTCCAAAAGCACACCTGTTGCTTTACTCTCCTCAGAGTTGGTACCTACTCAGCGTTCTACTGTCACTATCACTGAGTTGGAATCTAACTCTGATGAATCATCAGAAGCTGATCCTTCAGAACTTGATGAGTCACTGGCACTCCTGACTAATTTTTTCAGGAGATTCGCCAGAAAGAGTAACTTCAGAAGAAATAAACCTCTTTCACTCACTGACAAGCCCAAATCTTCAACTCCTGTAGATAAGGCCACTGCTACCTGCTTTAACTTTGAAAAAGTAGGACACTTTGCTAGTGAATGCAGGTCAAAGAAAATCTTTAAACCTTCATCTTCTTCCTACAAGAAATCCTCTAACCCCAGGGCTAGAGATGACAAATACCAGAAGCTGAAAGAAAAGTATGCTAAGCTGAAAGCATACAAAAAGAAAGGAAAAGGTCTGATCGCTGAAGATCATGACTGGGTTGCTTCTGATGAAGAATCATCTGACTCTGATGATGATGATGAAGCAAATCTCTGCCGCATGGCCCAATAGAAGAAGAGGAAGAAAAAGATGAAATTCCCTCTACTTCTACCTCCACCTCTCAAGTATCAAATCCTTCTACTGATACTTCTACTTCAGTCGTTAATGACATTGATAAATGTCGAACCATCGATCTATTAACTGTTGATTTTTATGATGCCATGAATGGCAAGACCAAAGCTGAAAAACAAAATATTGATCTCGCTGAATAGATTAAAAACCGTGACTTACAAATTCATAAGCTTTCTAAAATAGAAGAAAATTTGAAAGATCATGTCTACTTAAATCAAATCATCAGTACTGAGCGAGAAGAAGCTATCGCTGCATTAAAGGCTGAAAAGACTACTGTTGAAGGATGGTGTAAATCCTCAACAACGATTAATGAGATAATAGGTGCTCAGATTCCCCTGAGTGACAAACGTGGTCTTGGTTATAAAGTTGACGTTGAAGAACCAACCACTGATCGTTCCATGCTTAAGTTTGGAATGTTCATGTCATCTATCCCTGACACCTCTTCGTCTTAATGCTCGTCTTCTAAAACTCCCATCCTTGAGAATAAACCTACCTTAATTTCTAAAGGTAAAAAAAAGAATTTCAAAAACCTCAGAAGGGTACCAAAGTACCTAAGCTGAAAGTTTCTAAAATTTCAGTGAGCCATCCTCTACTTCTAGGACCAAGATCCATGAATTCATTCAGCGATCTACTCCTAAAGAGTGAATGTAATTGGTAAGAAATCCGAAGAACTGATAATTCCTCCAATTTCCAACGCCAAAAGTATTATTGGTGCTGGCCCTGCCCATTTAAAAATCTCTGCTAAGCATGCAAATGGTCCTAAAGCTACTTTTAGCTATAGGAAATGTTATCACTGTGGACTTACTGATCACATTGCTAGTAAGTGCCCCACAGCTACCAAGGCTGAGAAACTAGCCAAGGTAAAGAATACTGCCCCCAAGGCAAAGAAGATCATCCCTGATAGAAATCAGGCCAAGATATAAGACACCACTGAGGTTAAGAAATTAACCAAAGTGAAGAATGTCACTGAAGCTGAATCTTCAAATGCTGCGAAGATTGATGAACCTTCTACTTCCTCTACCACCACTAACAAATGTGGACCCATAGTTAAGTGGGTACCTATTCAAACTTAATCTTCCTTATGTATGCAGGTCCTGAAGGGTATCTGGTATCTCGATAGCGGATGCTCTAGACACATGACTGGAAAAAAGAACCTGCTCGTTGAATACAAGGAAGAGAAAGGTCCCTCAGTGACCTATGGTGGAAATGGAAAAGGCTATACCCGAGCATTTGGTGTACTCTCTAATGGTACAACTACCTTCAGAAGAGTTGCATATGTTGAAGGGTTGAAACACAATCTTCTGAGCATCAGTCAGCTATGCGATAAGGACTACAAAGTGTGTTTCACTAAGGAATCCTGCTTTGTCACTGACAAAAAAGAGAAAGTCGGTCCCAGTGGATACCGTCTAGAAAATGTTTATGTTATAAACATGGACTCAACAACCACTGAAAATTCTTGTTTCTTCTCCAAAGCCTCATCTAATGTAAACTGGCTATGGCATAAGAGGCTCTCTCGTCTAAACTTCAAGACACTGAATACTCTTTCTTCAAAAGAACTAGTCACTAGTCTTCCTCAACATTCATACGCTAAGGAATCTCTATGTTCAGCGTGTGAAAAAGGAAAACAAACCAAAGCAAGCTTCAAGTCAAAGCAAGTTTCCTCAGTGTCATCTCCTCTTTAACTTCTTCACATGGATCTGTTTGGCCCTGTCAACAAACAATCCATCGCTGGAAAGAAATATACACTGGTCATTGTTGATGAATTCTCTCGCTACACCTGAGTTATGTTCCTCCGTTCTAAGAGTGAAACCCGTGATGAACTCATTGCCTTTGTCAGAAAAATGGAAGTCCTGAATAATATGACCGTTCGCTCAATAAGGAGTGATCATGGGATTGAATTCAAAAACAGTTCCCTTGAAAACTTCTTTGAAAGCAAGGGTATTTCTCACAACTTTTCTTCAGTGAGAACACCGCAACAAAATGGAGACACTGAAAGAAGAAATTGAACGATCATCGAAGATGCACGTTCAATGCTTAGTGATTCTCATCTACCTACTCAGTTCTGGGCAGAAGCTGTCAACACTGCTTGTTTTACTCCAAACAGGTCGCTGATTGTCAGAAGATTCAAGAAAACAGCCTACGAACTTTTCCATGGGAGAAAGCCTTCTATTAGCTTTCTTCACATCTTTGGATGTCAGTGTTTCATACTGAACAACAGAGATACCCTTGGAAAGTTTGATCCCAAGGATAATGATGGAATCTTTCTTGGATATTCTTCAATCTCTAAAGCCTTCAGAGTCATCAATCATAGAAGACAAACTGTAGAAGAAACAATCCACGTCACCTTTAACGAAACCCGTTCAGCGAATTCAAGACCTTCTGCTGATACTGAAGAACTGAATCAATAGATGTTTTCTCATCTTGGAGATTCAGAAGCTAATCCTATACCGCAAACCAATACTCCTACCGCTGATGATGATCCTACCATCATCCCAAGCATGCAGACAATTGAAGCTGAATCGTCATGGGTTTCAGCTGTTCCTCTCAACACTATGCCTGCTTCTGAACCATCTACCTCAGATATCCCATCTACTTCTCAGCAATCAGTGAATGAAATGCTATCTGAACCTCTTCCTCTCTTTCCTGAAATACCTGAAGTTGTTGAAGCCTCTTCTTCAGCTCCTCCAGAAGTTCAAATTGAGTCAGCAAATAATGCTCCGGCTCAGCGATGGACTATTAATCACCCCATTGATCAGATTCTTGGTGATCCAAACGCTGGTGTTCAGACTCGACGAGGTTCAGGTAATATTTGTTTATTTGTTAACTTTATTTCTCTGATTGAACCAAAGAAAACAGATGATGCCCTCAGAGATCCAAACTGGGCCAGCGCTATACAAGAAGAGCTGACAGAATTTGAAAGAAACAAAGGTTGAAATCTCGTTCCAAGACCATCTGACAAGTCAGTAATAGGCACTAAGTGGGTCTATCGAAACAAGTTGGATGAACATGGAACTGTAACCCGCAAAAAGGCTCGTCTTGTTGCTCAGGGATACAGACAAGAGGAAGGCATAGACTATGACGAAACATTTGCGCTAGTGGCAAGACTCGAAGCTATTCGTATATCAAATGGATGTGAAATCAGCATTCTTAAACGGAAGGCTGAATGAAGAAGTCTATGTTGAGCAACCTCCAGGATTCACTGATCCTAAGCATCCAGGTTATGTATATAAGCTGGATAAGGCACTTTATGGCTTAAAGCAAGCTCCTCGTGCATGGTATGAAACTCTCTCAACTTATCTCCATATTGAAAAAATTAAGCGTGGTAAAATCGATAAAACTCTATTTTTCAGGAAAGTAAAAGGTCATATCATTCTTGTTCAAATATATGTCGATGATATTATATTTGGTTCTACTAACCCTGATTTATGTACTCGTTTCGCTGAAAGAATGAAAGCTGGATATAAAATGAGTATGATGGATGAACTAACATATTTCCTTGGTCTTCAAATCAAGCAGAATGAAAAAGGCACTTTCATTCACCAAGGTAAGTATGTTAAACCCCAATGGCACCGCCGCTGACACTTAACAAAGATCCTTCAGGGAAGCCTATTAATGTCACAGCATACCGTGGGATGATCGGCTCTCTTCTGTATCTTACAGCGAGTCATCCTGATATTATGTATGCTACTTGTTTATGTGCACGATATCAATCTGAACTTAAGGAATCTCATTTGATCGCTGTAAAGCGTATTTTTTGATACCTTAAAGGTTCTCCCAGTCTAGGTCTTTGTGTAACACCCTAAAAACAGGGCCAATTTAAAACTTAAAAAAATGCCACAAGTTATGATCATAAGACTTCAAACTTCTATAACCTGAGGATCAAAGGTAAAGGTTTTATATACAACATATCATAATTCAAATAACCTATTAATCTAATCATACATCATAATTAGATTAATTAAGTTATCTAATCCTTTGTCCCAAAAGCATCCAAAATAGCTAGATCCTCCGTTATCTCTAAGTTGAGTCTTTCCAAAAATCCTCATCACACTTTCCCGCTTATTTCCCGGAGCTTGTACCTGGTAAGAAAATTCAACTTGAAACATTAGGCTTTCGCCTAGTGAGAATATTCAAATCAAATTTAAAGTTAAACAATTAAAATCTCAACAGATACATCAAACCTGTTCTCGCTCATCTTACCATACAATAACTCCTTTCAATACTGGGAATCTACCCCACTCCCATACTTATGACTAATTCGTCTAGCCATAACCACACTACCAAGAGTCTACTATAAATCATCCCAGATTCAAAGTCAAAACTCTTATCTAAGAAATTACAAGTCAAAGCCTGCCTATTTCTTATTCCTCTTTTCATAATTGGGAAATCTCTGATCTTCCCTGTAACAATGGAAATCTCCGATCTTCCATTTGAAATAGGAATTACAAATCAAAATCTGCCTATTCCACATTTCATATTTTCCTCACCTCAGAATCAATGGTCCCAATGGGATTATTATATCGCGATAAACAATCGGGACCCCCGATGATTCAAGGTACACTCAATTACTAAAAATTACATCCCTTTGGTCAATGGCAAGTATTCGGTTCCCATTAGACCGTACCCAGGTTCCCCCGATGACCGGATGCCTATTTTTAGTAATTACAACATAATACATAAGTATTATAACTCTTATCAGTGTATATGCATAACACACAATGTAATACATTCTATATATGTATTTATAAAGAATCTTAATAATTCTAGTACCTCGACTTCTTGGCTATCCCCTCTTTGCAATTTAGCACGGGGACCAACATAGCATAACTTTTAAATCATTTAACTGGACTCTTTACCGATTAAGACGAGTCCTTTGTTTATCATGTTTAGACATACATATTACATATTTATTTCAATATTAATTGCTGAACTTTAAAGAGAGTTAAATAAACTCACCTGATATGAAGTCACTCTTCTTTTTAATTCTTTTAAAAACGTAAGGACTTCTGTCTTCACCACCACAGTTTACTGTAATACCCAATACACAAATATACTGATATTAATTTACAAAACAGGACTCTCTAAAAACTAAGAATCCTTAATCTCTAAAATCAACGTCTCAAGTCGCAACCAACTAAAAATCAAAAACCCTTGTCGCAATACACTGTGCCAAGTCGCAACCAACTACTGCGACTTCAACACCAAATCGCAACCCACTATTGCGATTCCAATCCAAGTCGCAATCAACTGTTGCGACTCCAATGCCAAGTCGCAATCCTCTATTGCGATTTCGACACCAAGTCGCAATCAACTGTTGCGACTCCAATGCCAAGTCGCAACCCTCTATTACGACTTCAACCCAAATCGCAACCTTCTATTGCGACTTGCTTGAATGTCGCAATGCACTACTGCAACTTGCTTGAATGTCTCAACCCTCTGCAATTATCTAAAACCCATATTTTTACTTTTAAGCTATGTTTGATTCTGTAAACATGCAGATATGTTCAATACACCTATCTTAACATATCTACTAACCCAGATTCTCAAAATCATCCAAAACAATCAAAACCCAATTCTAAACTCATGGAAATCTCTATAAACATGACATGAAAAATTTAAGTAAGAGGAATACCTTTGCTAAACCAGTTTGTATTCTCAAATTGCAGCAAGAAACTACTTCTCTTTTCCTCCTTCTTTCTCTTACGATTCTTTCTCTCCTTCTCTTTGTCTTTGCCGTGAAAAACACCACACCAACACACACTTAGAATGTTAAATGACTTGATTTTGGACACCTCATCCTCATCTAATTCAATTGAGGCGGTGATGTGATTGAAGTTTGATCACATTGACCAAACAAACCTCCAAGTTTCCCCAAATGACAACTTTCACCCTCATACTTATAAATTAAAATTAAAGTTTACCCCTAACTTATTATTCCCTAAAAACGATTCAACGTAACTTATTCGGGGTTAAACTCTAAAATTAATTTGTCAAATAAATAATCATAACTTATCGATTAATTATACTCAATTAATTAATAAAACCCATCATCATTATTTATGAAAATTCGAGATGTTACAATACTCCCCAATTTGGAAATGATTTCATCCTCGAAATCAAAGCTAAGCAAACAAATGGGGATATCTAACTTTCATATCTTCTTCTGACTCTAAAGTCACATTAGCACCTCGATGATGCTTCCATTGAAGTTTCAACATTACCATCTCTTTACCACTTCGTAACTTCTTAACTGACTTTTCCAGAATTGCCTCTGGTTCCTCTACACATCGGCTCCCTTCATCTACCCTTACATCAGTAAGTGGAATCACATCTTGTTCTTCGGCTAAACATTTCCGAAGATAACACACATGAAATGTATTATGGATCCCTTCCAGCTCAGGTGGAAGATCCAATTGATACGCTTGTAGACCAACTCTTTTGGTGATAGTGAAAGGTCCTAGAAAACGAGGACTCAACTTCCCACGCTTTCCAAACGGTATCACTCCTTTCCATGGGGACACTTTAAGCATCACACGCTCCCCAACTTGGAATTCTTTTGGTCTTCTTTTCGGATCAGCATAGCTTTTCTGTCTATCTTGAGCCGCTTTCATATGCTGCCGAATTTCCTTTACTTTGTCCGTGGTTTGTTGCACAAGTTCCGGACCAGCGAACTGTTTCTCCCCGGCTTCTAACCAGCACACCAGAGTTCTGCATTTCCTACCATACAATGACTCGAAAGGTGCTCTTCCAATACTGGAATGGTAACTGTTATTGTAAGAAAATTCTACTAACGGCAAATGAGAATCCCAGTTACCTCCAAAATCTAGCACACACGATCTAAGCATATCTTCCAAAGTCTGTATTGTTCTTTCGCTTTGGCCGTCAGTTTGTGGGTGATAAGCAGTACTTAGATTAACTCTCGTACCCAATTCTTCTTGAAGCGACTGCCAAAACCTGGAAGTAAATCGACTGTCACGATCAGACACAATAGACACCGGTATACCGTGTCGTGACACTACTTCATCAATGTATAGTTTCGCCAATCTATCTATTGGTGATGCTTCTTTCATAGCTAAGAAATGAGCACTCTTCATCAGTCGATCGACGATTACCCAAATGGTATCGTTACCTTTTTTCGTCTTTGGTAACTTTGTCACGAAATCCATGTAATCTTATCCCATTTCCATTCCGGAATTTCCAAAGATTGAAAGCTTCCGTATGGTCTTTGGTGTTCTGCTTTTACTAACGAACAAGTTCCGCATGTCTCTACTTTTCGTGCCACATCAACTTTCATAGCCGGCCACCAATAATGGAACTTCAAATCTCTATACATCTTGGTACTTCCCGGATGTATAGAATACTTAGATCTATGCGCATCTTCGAGAATCAACTCCCGGTTTCCACCTATCTTTAGTACCCAAACACGGCCTTGGAACAACTTAATTCCACGGCTATCTTCAGTCAACTGAAGATGTTGCTTGCTCATCACTTCTTCTTTCAAGTTGTCTTCTAACAGAGCTTCCACTTGGGCGGCTTTTATTCTTTCAATTAAACTTGACATTACATCAATTCTGGCGTTTGTCGTTTTCACACACCACTATACTCTTTTCTGCTCAAGGCATCAGCTACAACATTTGCTTTACCTGGGTGGTAATGCAATTCACAATCGTAGTCCTTCAATAATTCGAGCCATCGCCTTTGCCTCATATTCAACTCCTTATGATCAAAAACATGCTGTAAACTTTTATGATCAGTGAAGAGTGTGCACTTTGTTCCATAGAGATAATGACGCCACAACTTTAAAGCAAACACAACAGCTGCTAATTCCAAATCGTGGGTAGGATAATTCTTTTCATGTTCTTTCAACTGTCTTGACGCATAGGCAATCACCTTGCCTCGTTGCATCAATACACATCCTAAACCCATCTTAGATGTGTCACTATAGACTACCAAATCTTCAGTCCCTTCTGGCAGTGCAAGAATAGGAGCTTCACACAACTTCTGCCGTAAGGTTCTGAAGGCTGTCTCCTTCTTTTCGGTCCAAACAAGCTTCACATTCTTATGAGTCAACATCGTCAGAGTAGAAGCAATCTTTGAGAAGTCTTTAATAAATCTCCGGTAATAACCTGTGAGACCCAAGAAACTTCTTATTTCGGACGCGCTTTTCGGAGTCTCCCAATTCATCATTGCTTCTATTTTTGCTGGATCTACTTTCACCCCTTCCGATGAAATCACATGACCAAGAAATTGTACTTCTTTCAACCAAAATTCACACTTAGAGAATTTTGCATACAATTTCTCTTTTCGTAACACTTCTAAAACTTCACGAAGATGGTGTTCATGGTCGTTCTCATCCTTCGAATAGACGAGTATGTCATCAATAAAAACGATAACAAACTTATCTAGAAATGGTCGACACACTCTATTCATCAGATCCATGAATATAGCTGGAGCATTAGTCAACCCAAATGGCATCACGAGAAATTCATAATGCCCGTACCTTGTTCTAAACGCCGTCTTTGGAACGTCTTCTTCTCTTACTCGCACTTGGTGATACCCCGACCTTAGATCAATTTTAGAAAAACATCCCGCTCCATGGAGTTGATCAAACAAATCATCTATCCTTGGAAGTGGATACTTATTCTTTATCGTCACTTTGTTCAGCTCCCGATAATCTATGCACATTCTCATAGTGCCATCTTTCTTCTTAACAAACAACACTGGAGCTCCCCAAGGCGAAGAACTCGGTCTAACAAAACCCTTATCTAATAACTCTTGCAATTGAGACATCATTTCTGTCATCTCAGCTGGCGCTAGGCGGTAAGGTGCACGAGCTATCGGTGCTGCTCCAGGAATAAGATCGATGCGGAACTCTACTTGTCTTTCAGCTGGTAGACCTGGAAGATCATCCGGAAATACATCCGGAAACTCACGCACCACGTTGATATCTTGAATATGTTTCTTTTCTAACTTCGTATCTATAACATAAGCTAAATAAAACCAACACCCCTTCGATAAACATTTACGCGCCTTTGCCACTGAAATCAACGGAACATCTCCTTTTTGCTTTTCTCCAAATACGAATACGTCATCTATGTCGGTCATCGGAATTCGAATCAGCTTCTTTGCACACATTATTTCCGCCTGGTTATTGCTCAACCAGTCCATACCCACAATAATATCAAAACCCCCAATTTCCATTAACAACAAGTTAATCGGAAATTCTATTCCCTCTATCAAAATTTTACAATCGACCAGACTTTCATTAACCAAAGACTGGACTCCATTAGCTATCTCAACTACTAAAGCCTCTCCTAAAGTAGTGACAGGCATAGCTAGCTTACGCTGGAACAACTTGGATACAAAAGAATAATTTGCGCCACTATCAAATAACACACGTGCAGGAATGGAGTTTATAAGAAATGTACCCGAGACCACATCTTTTGATCCTTTCGCTTCATCAGTAGTCATTTGAAATGCACGTCCAGTTGGTTTGGGAATAACCAACTTTCTTCCCTGATCTCCTTCCTTCTTCAACTTCGGACAATCTCTCCGAAAATGACCTGGTTGTTGACATTCAAAACAAACTGATCCTGGTACGGTACAATTTGTTGCTATATTCCCCGCCTTCCCGCACTTGAAACATTGATTTCCAACCACTCGGCATTGACCAAAATGTTTACTCTTGCATTTAGAACACCAACTTGGTTCCCTACGAGAATCATAACGAATGTTCTTTCCAAACAACCTTATTTTCTGAGAAGATTCTGAACGACCTTCCCACTTTCTCTTTTCCCCCGGTTGCGCTTTCTCCTCTTTGTCTTTAACGTACATTTCTTCTATCACCTTTGCTTCTTCAATCGTCTCTCTTAAAGTAGCAGATTTCGAACTGCGGACCCTCTTCATCATATCCGCCGGTAGACCCTTCAGATAATATTTAATCTTGTCTTTCTCAGCTGGAGCCACATGCCCCACGAGGTTCAGCTTTTCCATAAAGGATTCGGTATACTTTCTCACTGTCATGTTACCTTTCTTGAGATTTCTGAACTCTTCTTCGATTCGGTCCATTTCGGTCTCGTTACAATATTCTTCCAGAATCTTTACTTTGAACTGTTCCCAAGTCACGACATTCAGAACTGCTTTCGTCACAGAAGATGAGAACACGTTCCACCACTGCAACGCGTTACCGCGTAACATTTGTGACCCAAATCGAACTTTCGACCTTTCGTCACTACATTCACAACCCCGAAAGTCTTGTTCAATTTCTCTTATCCAGTTCATACAAGCCACTGGATTGTCATCTCCCTTGAATTCCGGCGGTCTACAGCTCAGGAAGGTTTTGTAGGAGCAGTTTCTTTCAACCCTTCTTTCTGCCCCCGATCCTGGGTTTCCAGTTGGATTTATCACACTGGTATTAACTACCGTTCGTCTTGGTTCCGTACCTCGATCGTTGAACATTTTCATAAACATCTCAGCCTGTCTTCCCATAGTGGTATTCATCATTTCCGTTTGCCTCTCCATTGATGCATTCATCAGTCTGGTCACGTTTTCCATTATGCGGCCTTCCATGCTTGAGTCCGATGGCGTTTGATCGGCAGTACTAGCACCCCCTCGATGTACTCGACTTCGCATTCCTCCTAAGGAAAGAAAATCTGGAGGCGTCTCTTGAATTCCGCTTACTCCAGTTTGCCTTTCTCCCGCATCGTCTAACCAATTCCTATTCATAGAAAAATTTGGAGACCTCGGAGGTGTATTCACCATTGATCTAAATGAGCACAACAGAATACTCATCAGTAATGGTTTATACAACTAGACATACAATACGTACTTTACCGCTAATCAGTCACTGTAACAATTTAGAAACAAGTATGCTTGTGTAATAATATATTCATAATAACAGTAGCTAATTGAAATTGCGAACATATCATACATGAGAATTCTCATTACCATTGTTACAGTACTAACCTCGTGATAATGTCGTTTTCCGACATTATTTTGATCCCGAAGTCGTTCTGTTTGTTGTAAGTTCCCGAGTAAAAATAGTAGAATTTAATGGTTTTTATGAGAAAGTACAGGTTTATATGGAAGAATGATGTTGGAAGTGTTTTGGAGCAATCGGAGCAAGTCTACAACAGTCCAGTGCAAAAAGAAGAAAAATCAGATTTTTGGACCAATCAGTGCTCTGCGCGCCTCTGAGCGCGCCTCCAAACGCCCCCACAAACGCTCACGTTGCGCGCCTCTGAGCGCGCCTACAAACGCGCCCACAAACGCGCAGGCTTATTTTTGTAAAACATTCCAGTGCTCTGCGCGCCTCTGAGCGCGCCTCCAAACGCGCCCACAAACGCGCCAAGCCCCTGATACGTTTTTAAAGCCTTTTTCTGCTAGGGTTGAGGGGGGAATCAATCAGTTACGGCCGTAGACTCTTTCTGGGCGATTTTGGGAGCACGAGAGCGATTCTTGAAGACGAATAGAAGGCAAGAAACATCAATCAACGAGAATCAAAAGGCGAATCGAGTTCATTCATCGAAGGATTAAGCTTTTCAGGGAGTTTTAGATTTCATTTCTTTTAAGAACCAACATGTTTACTTTCGTTTTTGTTATGTCATTTCTGAGTTTTGGAACCCCCAATATGAACTAATCCGTTCATGTTGGGGGGTTGGTTTGAATCATGGTTGGATGATTATTTAGCTTTACAGTAGATACGATTGATTTGATTTCTATGGATGAAACATGTGGGATTGTTCTTAATGCTTGTAATAGTCCGATCATCTATTATTTGATTTAATGAATCTTTTAACGTTTGAGAAAAGTTTTGAGGTTTATCTAATCCTTCATGTCTTAGTCGAATTTGAGATAGAAATATGATAATTCGTACTTTGTGGGTTTTTAATCATTGTTTGTTCAATTATCTTTGTTGAGATCGAATGACGATACAGAGTGTTGAATGAATGTTGCTATAGCTTGATAGAGTATAGTGATGGTTTGTGATTATACCAGTCATCCTGGAGTTATGTCAATCGTGTCAAATCTGTGCGTTAAGTAATTGTTTACCTGAGGAATCCAACCCTCCAACTCTCTCTCTCTTTTCTGAATTAATTAAGCTTTAATTCGTGTTCTGATAAGTAACAACCCAAATCAATTTGCGATAGTCTAGTTAATAATCTATACAGTCATTGTGGTACTTGACACCTGGTTCCTTTGGTTCGATACTCGTACTTACCGTACGTTATTACTTGATTCGACCCGTACACTTGCGGTAGATTTAGGGGGGTGTAAACCCGCCTATCAAGTTTTTGGCGCCGTTGCCGGGGAACCTGTTTTGTGTGAATATCACTACCAGCTGTAGAAGTTATTACATTAGACACCCTGTTTTTATTTTATTATAATCTGTTTTAAAGGTTCATATATTTTTGGGTTTTGAGATTCTATATTCTCTGTTTCAGGTTACCTCTTGGTTTATGCCAAGAAGAAGACTGTTTCGGGAATTACTACCGATTGACCCGGAAATAGAACGGACCGCCAGAGACCTAAGAAGACAAGCACGGAACAGAATGGACGTCAACAACTTCGAAGAAGATTGGGATGAGGAGATGGTCATGGGCAATGTTCCACCAAATGCAAATGCAAACAATGGTCCTCCTCCTAATAATCAGAACAATCAGAACCACAATAACGCCAATCACGGTCCAAACAACGTCAATGACAACGTCAACAATGGTGTCAACAATGGGATCAATCATAATCTCAATCACAACGCCAATCATGGTATCCATCATAATGTCAATCAACCACCACCACCACAAAGGGTACCCATGAGAAATTTCGCCAATCCAAACATGGGGGCTGCACAACGTGGATACGCACCACCGATAGCTGCAAACAACTTTGAAATCAAACTTGGCACTATCCAATTGGTGCAATCGAACATGTTTGGAGGTGCAGCAACTGAATATCCTCATGCACATTTGCGCTCATTCGAAAAGATATGCAATACCTTCAAGGTAAATGGGGCGGATCAAGATTCAATCAAGATACGGTTATTCCCATTCTCATTAAGGGACCGAGCCACTACTTGGGAAGAGAATCTACCCCCGGGGTCGATTCGAACATGGAATGATATGGTGACGGCTTTTATCAACAAGTTCTTTCCACCGGGGCGAACGGCTCAACTGTTATCCGACATCACGCATTTTTCGCAATGGGATCAAGAGTCGTTGTACGAGGCATGGGAAAGATATAAAGCGATGCTCAAGAAGTGTCCACATCACGGTTTACAAGAATGGATGGTTATGCAAACGTTCTATGGAGGACTGCTTCCTCAGTACAAGAATGACCTTACAGCCGCAGCAGGTGGTGCATTCATGAACAAGCCATATGAAGATGCGTATGAGTTCATAGAGAATCTAGCGGAACACAGCTATTCCATTCCAAGATCCGCTGCTAGAAAAGTTGCAAGCGTTCAAGAAACGGAAGAGTTGAAGGCTATAAAGGCACAGTTGAATGCACTAACCAATCAGTTGAAAGGAGCGACTATTCAACCGAATGTTCAGAATCTTCAAGACTATCAATCGCCGGAACAAGTCCAGTTCGTTCAAAACCAAAATAATCAGCCGAGGAATGACCCATTTTCCAACACCTATAACGAGGGATGGAAGAGACATCCTAACTTTTCTTGGAGTCAACCTCAACAAGGCCCGGGCAAGGAAACGATGCAACAGCAACAGCAGCAGCAGCAGTATGGTAACCATTCTAACTCTTCGAATTCTTTTCCATCTAACAATGTTTATCGTCCCCCAGGTTACAATCAGAGGAAATATGATGAGGGGCAATCTTCAGAAAAGAAGCCGGGGTTAGAAGACATGATGATGAAATTCATGTCAAAGATGGAAGGTGCGGTTGAAGGATTGACAAGTACAGTGGGTAATGTGAAGGCGACAACTGACCAAAATACTGCCTCAATCAGAATGTTAGAAAGACAAGTCGGACAAATCGCTGAAGCACTACAATCCAGGACTCAATGTCAATTCCCTAGTCAGACTGAACGAATACCAAGAGAGGAGTGCAAGGCTATTCATCTGAGAAGTGGAACGGAGTTGATTAGAGACCCTACACGGGAGCCTTCACCAAATGAAGCCGAGCAAGAGGTGGAGATCATTGACATGGATGCGTTGGAGGCTGATAGAGAGATTGTGAGTGAAGAGAATAAGAAGAATGAAGAAAAGGCACCAAAGCAACCACAGGTCAAGCCGACAACTCCAAAAGTGCCCTATCCGAGCAGGCTTAAAGCCCACAGGGATGATCTAAACTTTTCTAAATTTCTTGAAATTTTTAAGAAATTGCATATTAACATCCCTTTTGCAGATGCTTTGGCACAAATGCCAACATACCTCAAGTTTATGAAAGATATCTTATCCAAGAAGAGGAAGATTGAAGATCAGGCCACAATTGCACTTACTGAGGAGTGCAGCGCGATCATACAGAACAAGCTTCCCCCGAAGCTTAAGGATCCAGGGAGTTTTTCGATCCCTATCCAAATTGGGAGCTTTAATTTTAATAAGGTATTATGCGATCTAGGAGCTAGTATTAACCTAATACCGTTATCTGTTTTCAGGAAGCTCGGCTTAGGGGAGGTGAAGCCGACATTCATGACTCTTCAGCTTGCCGATAGATCGATAAGGTACCCATATGGAGTGATCGAAGACGTCTGGATAAAGGTTGGCAAGTTTTACTTCCCGATGGACTTTGTGGTGTTGGATATCGATGAGGACATAGAGGTCCCGCTGATACTGGGAAGATCCTTCCTAGCCACAAGCCGAGCGCTGATCGACATGGAGGAAGGCGAGATGACTTTGAGAGTTGGTGGTGAGAGGGAAGTGTTCAAGATGTTCGAGAAGATAAGAGATAGAGGCGAAGAGAAATTTGGTGAGCAAGAAAGGCCGAAGGAGTGATCGGAAAGAAAGTCGTGCCACGACAGAAAATACGGCGCTGGGTGGGAGACAACCCACCATAGGTTAAATCTTAATTTTTATTTTGGTCAGTTTCTTATTTTTGTATGCTTTCTTTTGTTTTGTGTGTTGTTTTTGTGTTTTGTGTTTTTGTGTTTAGTTTTTGATCCCTGATAGCAATTCCGATATGACCAAGAGCAAGGCAGGAGAAGGAAGGGCAGAAATAGGTGAACAGTAATCCACGCATGCATCCTGAAAGGTATCTACACAACACCTCTTTGCAAACCTCGGTTTCACCAAGGTTTGGGGTCCCTGTTTTCACTTGAACTTTATCGTTTTATGACTCCTTGTTGAGAAAACAAACCTAATCTAGATATTAGGTTTGGGGTGGCGTAATTACTGTTAGTTGTAATGTATCGCTATTTCGTGATTATATTTTGTGTGCTATTTGTTTCCATTGGGGACAATGTTTATATCTGGTTTGGGGTGATTTGTCGAGTCTATCGTTGGTTGATCTCAGTGGATTGAATAATCACCCTGTTTATAGTGAGGAATGGACGACCAGTTGAGCATGATTTAGTGTGAGAGTTCGAAGACACTGATTTTGGGGAAAGGATCTAGAAAGGATAATATAGCACAAAGGTGGACCTGGGCGACTGCACACATAGAGACATTAGTGGAGACCACCCGTAAGTTTGTTGAGCCATACACGTGCTAACTTCGATTCTGAGAGACTACACACTACTCGATACACTTTTCATTAGTCCTTTGATCGTTGTTGTAGCTGATCTCGCTATAACTTGCATCCATTATCAAAGACATCCATAGGAATAGAAGTGAAGCTTCTGCCTATCTTTGTGAACAAACCATGTGAGAACTCATAAAGCTTATTGGTTGCTGCTAATCCCACTGCTTTTCACTACTCAAGGTTCTCAAATGAAAACCCGTTGTAACCCCCTCAGTAAAAAAAAACTGCAAACCCAGTAAATCAGTCATAAAGGGTTTTGCCAAAAAAAAGAGCTAAATAAAACTGAGGGGTCAGTTTAAAGAATTTGAGAGAAGTGTTAGGAAGCTTGAACGAAAGAAAGAAGGGAGGATCACCAAATATCGTCATAAATCCTTTGACCTCCACCCAAAAGCAGCAACCATACCCATTTAAAGATCTGAATTCAGCATGGAGAGTTTGTAAGGAATGGCGAAGCAACGTTTCTATGTCCTAGTCTTGATAATGGATTTCTTCTGAGATTAATTTGTGTACAACTGTGCGTTATTGTTTAATTGTTGTTCATGCAAGCTTTGTGAATTCTTGTACCCAACTTCTGAAAGCATGACAACATGTGTGAAACCTAGGGCTCGAGTGAAGAGAGAAAACCGTGAGGTAGGGTCAAGGCGAAATCCTCTCTAAGTGTGTGTTTAGTATAGGTACACTTACGTGTGGTGTGGTCCCTGATAGATCCCTTTCCCAAGGTTTTGCTGTTTAGAATTCCATAGCTAGGTCTGCTCACTGTTCGTCCATCTCATAGATAATTCGTGGTGATTTTTGAGTTAACTAGAGATCGCTAATGATATTCTCGACAACACAAAATTGCGATTGTTTGGATTGTGGTTGAATGCTTATTTGTGTCGCTATTTTGCTTGGGGACAAGCAACGCTCGGTTTGGGGTTGTTGATAATGTCGTTTTCCGACATTATTTTGATCCCGAAGTCGTTCTGTTTGTTGTAAGTTCCCGAGTAAAAATAGTAGAATTTAATGGTTTTTATGAGAAAGTACAGGTTTATATGGAAGAATGATGTTGGAAGAGTTTTGGAGCAATCGGAGCAAGTCTACAACAGTCCAGTGCAAAAAGAAGAAAAACCAGATTTTTGGACCAATCATTGCTCTGCGCGCCTCTGAGCGCGCCTCCAAACGCCCCCACAAACGCTCACGTTGCGCGCCTCTGAGCGCGCCTACAAACGCGCCCACAAACGCGCAGGCTTATTTTTGTAAAACATTCCAGTGCTCTGCGCGCCTCTGAGCGCGCCTCCAAACGCGCCCACAAACGCGCCAAGCCCCTGATACGTTTTTAAAGCCTTTTTCTGCTAGGGTTGAGGGGGGAATCAATCAGTTACGGCCGTAGACTCTTTCTGGGCGATTTTGGGAGCACAAGGGCGATTCTTGAAGACGAATAGAAGGCAAGAAACATCAATCAACGAGAATCAAAAGGCGAATCGAGTTCATTCATCGAAGGATTAAGCTTTTCAGGGAGTTTTAGATTTCATTTCTTTTAAGAACCAACATGTTTACTTTCGTTTTTGTTATGTCATTTCTGAGTTTTGGAACCCCCAATATGAACTAATCCGTTCATGTTGGGGGGTTGGTTTGAATCATGGTTGGATGATTATTTAGCTTTACAGTAGATACGATTGATTTGATTTCTATGGATGAAACATGTGGGATTGTTCTTAATGCTTGTAATAGTCCGATCATCTATTATTTGATTTAATGAATCTTTTAACGTTTGAGAAAAGTTTTGAGGTTTATCTAATCCTTCATGTCTTAGTCGAATTTGAGATAGAAATATGATAATTCGTACTTTGTGGGTTTTTAATCATTGTTTGTTCAATTATCTTTGTTGAGATCGAATGACGATACAGAGTGTTGAATGAATGTTGCTATAGCTTGATAGAGTATAGTGATGGTTTGTGATTATACCAGTCATCCTGGAGTTATGTCAATCGTGTCAAATCTGTGCGTTAATTAATTGTTTACCTGAGGAATCCAACCCTCCAACTCTCTCTCTTTTCTGAATTAATTAAGCTTTAATTCGTGTTCTGATAAGTAACAACCCAAATCAATTTGCGATAGTCTAGTTAATAATCTATACAGTCATTGTGGTACTTGACACCTGGTTCCTTTGGTTCGATACTCGTACTTACCGTACGTTATTACTTGATTCGACCCGTACACTTGCGGTAGATTTAGGGGGGTGTAAACCCACCTATCACCTCGCGTATTTCTGTCGGCTCTAAAACTACCCAATCTTAGTACTTCTACCCATAACTCACGAATCATAACTTAATTCATCACAGCTTAAGTCTAGGTATCTCAAGTTCATACCTAGTTCGCTTAAACTACAGCTCTGATACCATATTGTAACACCCTAAAAACAGGGCCAATTTAAAACTTAAAAAAATGCCACAAGTTATGATCATAAGACTTCAAACTTCTATAACCTGAGGATCAAAGGTAAAGGTTTTATATACAACATATCATAATTCAAATAACCTATTAATCTAATCATACATCATAATTAGATTAATTAAGTTATCTAATCCTTTGTCCCAAAAGCATCCAAAATAGCTAGATCCTCAGTTATCTCTAAGTTGAGTCTTTCCAAAAATCCTCATCACACTTTCCCGCTTATTTCCCGGAGCTTGTACCTGGTAAGAAAATTCAACTTGAAACATTAGGATTTCGCCTAGTGAGAATATTCAAATCAAATTTAAAGTTAAACAATTAAAATCTCAACAGATACATCAAACATGTTCTCGCTCATCTTACCATACAATAACTCCTTTCAATACTGGGAATCTACCCCACTCCCATACTTATGACTAATTCGTCTAGCCATAACCACACTACCAAGAGTCTACTATAAATCATCCCAGATTCAAAGTCAAAACTCTTATCTAAGAAATTACAAGTCAAAGCCTACCTATTTCTTATTCCTCTTTTCATAATTGGGAAATCTCTGATCTTCCCTGTAACAATGGAAATCTCCGATCTTCCATTTGAAATAGGAATTACAAATCAAAATCTGCCTATTCCACATTTCATATTTTCCTCACCTCAGAATCAATGGTCCCAATGGGATTATTATATCGCGATAAACAACCGGGACCCCCGATGATTCAAGGTACACTCAATTACTAAAAATTACATCCCTTTGGTCAATGGCAAGTATTCGGTTCCCATTAGACCGTACCCAGGTGCCCCCGATGACCGGATGCCTATTTTTAGTAATTACAACATAATACATAAGTATTATACCTCTTATCAGTGTATATGCATAACACACAATGTAAGACATTCTATATATGTATTTATAAAGAATCTTAATAATTCTAGTACCTCGACTTCTTGGCTATCCCCTCTTTGCAATTTAGCACGGGGACCAACATAGCATAACTTTTAAATCATTTAACTGGACTCTTTACTGATTAAGACGAGTCCTTTATTTATCATGTTTAGACATACATATTACATATCTATTTCAATATTAATTGCTGAACTTTAAAGAGAGTTAAATAAACTCACCTGATATGAAGTCACTCTTCTTTTTAATTCTTTTAAAAACGTAAGGACTTCTGTCTTCACCACCACAGTTTACTGTAATACCCAATACACAAATATACTGATATTAATTTACAAAACATGACTCTCTAAAAACTAAGAATCCTTAATCTCTAAAATCAACGTCTCAAGTCGCAATCAACTAAAAATCAAAAACCCTTGTCGCAATACACTGTGCCAAGTCGCAACCAACTACTGCGACTTCAACACCAAATCGCAACCCACTATTGCGATTCCAATCCAAGTCGCAATCAATTGTTGCGACTCCAATGCCATGTCGCAATCCTCTATTGCGATTTCGACACCAAGTCGCAATCAACTGTTGCGACTCCAATGCCAAGTCGCAACCCTCTATTGCGACTTCAACCCAAATCGCAACCTTCTATGGCGACTTGCTTGAATGTCGCAATGCACATCTGCGACTTGCTTGAATGTCTCAACCCTCTGCAATTATCTAAAACCCAGATTTTTACTTTTAAGCTATGTTTGATTCTGTAAACATGCAGATATGTTCAATACACCTATCTTAACATATCTACTAACCAGATTCTCAAAATCATCCAAAACAATCAAAACCCAATTCTAAACTCATGGAAATCTCTATAAACATGACATGAAAAATTTAAGTAAGAGGAATACCTTTGCTAAACCAGTTTGTATTCTCAAATTGCAGCAAGAAACTACTTCTCTTTTCCTCCTTCTTTCTCTTACGATTCTTTCTCTCCTTCTCTTTGTCTTTGCCGTGAAAAACACCACACCAACACACACTTAGAATGTTAAATGACTTGATTTTGGACACCTTATCCTCATCTAATTCAATTGAGGCGGTGATGTGATTGAAGTTTGATCACATTGACCAAACAAACCTCCAAGTTTCCCCAAATGACAACTTTCACCCTCATACTTATAAATTAAAATTAAAGTTTACCCCTAACTTATTATTCCCTAAAAACGATTCAACGTAACTTATTCGGGGTTAAACTCTAAAATTAATTTGTCAAATAAATAATCATAACTTATCGATTAATTATACTCAATTAATTAATAAAACCCATCATCATTATTTATGAAAATTCGAGATGTTACACTTTGGTATCCCAAAGACTCAGGGTTTGATCTAATCGCCTATTCAGATAGTGATTTTGCAGTATGCAAATTGGATAGGAAAAGCACCACAGCAGGCTGTCAGCTCCTGGGTGGTGAGCTGGTGAGTTGGACAAGTAAAAAGCAAAATTCAGTGTCCACCTCAACCGCTGAAGCTGAGTACGTAGCCGCTGGAAGTTGTTGTTCTCAGGTCTTATGGATGAGAAATCAACTATTGGACTATGACCTTCAGCTCTCCAAAATTCCAATCTATTGCGACAGCACTAGTGCCATCGCCATAGCAAACAATCCAGTGCTACACTCAAAGACCAAACATATCTAGATCAGGTATCATTTTATCAGAGATCATGTGATGAATGGTGATATAGAACTTCCTTTTATCCCAACTGACTTTCAGTTAGCTGATTTTTTCACCAAACCTCTTGATGAGACAAGATTCAACTTTCTCATCAGCGAGCTTAGAATGCTGAACCTAGAAGAGTAAAATCTGCAATGGTTAGCATTGGATCAGTAATAATTTTTTTATATATATCCTCATTCATCATTTAATCTCTGAACAAAAGGTTCCCTGATCACAAGGTACGTTTTATCTCTTAAACGTTGAAGTTCGCTTCAGCATGCAGAATTTTAAAATAATTTACATCGCTGAATATCTCTTCCTTTCAGTGATTCTTTTGAAACTCTAAAATGTCACTGATATTTCCAATCAGTGATTCTTTTGAAACCCTAAACCATTTAATCTCTGAACAAAAGGTTCCCTGATCACAAGGTACGTTTTATCTCTTAAACGTTGAAGTTCGCTTCAGCATGCAGAATTTTAAAATAATTTACATCGCTGAATATCTCTTCCTTTCAGTGATTCTTTTGAAACTCTAAAATGTCACTGATATTTCCAATCAGTGCTTCTTAAATGTTTTAAAATGTCCCTGAGTTTTTTCCAAAAACCCTCAGAGACAACTTAAAATGTGAAAAGACGTTTGTGACATCATACAATGGATAACCCTTGGCACAACCTTTCATCTGACACGCTCGCCCGTTTCGTTTCCTTGTCCAATAAGATTCAAGGGACGTGTCACGTGTCATCATGAGAAACTTTTCCCGCTCATTAGTTTCTATCTCTACTCTCACTATATAAACCATTCGAGTTTATATTTCTACCCTTTACGCATTCGAAGTCTCTTAAGGCAATAGAACTCCCTTGCATTTGGATTTTTTAAAGAATTTGTGCTCAACTCCTCGCATTTTAACAACACAGGTTCACGTTTTCATCCTCTAATCCTCTCTAAACTTGTTTTTGATCTTATTCTTGTTCTTTAAAAGATCAAACAAAGGAACTTTCTAAAAACATGAAATCATCTTATTCACATGAACACAACTTGTTTACAAGTTGTTCTTGTAAGTTTAAAATCAAAATCTTAAACTTATCTTTTCATACGTTTTTCCAGAATCCTTCCTTAAAAGGAAACTGGAAAACAAGAAATTTCACTAGTTTTTGAACTTCTTGTCAAAACTAGAAACCCTAAAAACCCTTATTTTGGAAACTTTTTCCATTTTAAGTTTTTGTCTTATCTTCTTCTACATCTTTTGTTACTCTGAACAGAAATGGCTTCCAACACTGATGTTGCTGCAACCACTGCTCCTTCTGTCTCTGCCTTCCAAAGAGCTGCCAACAGGAAGCTCTCAATGAACCAGATCACATTCCAATCCAAAAACCCTTACGCTCTCTTGGAATTCCCCAAGAAAAAGATGGTTACCCATCTTGATGATGCAGTCAACTTCATCAAAACATTCCCTCTTTTAACAGCCATGACCATTAAGCCCCCAGCCCACAAAAGGCTCCTACAACAATTCTGGTACACAGCTCACTGTACCACTGCCACATCCACCAAAAACCCTAACCGCCAGTACGACGTTATCGCCTTCGAAACCAAACTTGGCAAAGCCCAAATCAACCCTAGAGCGATACGCTCAGCCCTGAACCTTCCCAGTGGTTCGAAAGCTCATCCATTCATCCCATTCCATGATCCCAACTCTCACAAGGAAAGGCGGAAATCATCCATTTCCTCGACTGCATGAGGTACATATGGAACCCTGATCGTGAAGGCATCCCTGAGAAGAAGCTCACTATGATCCTCAAGAACAAGATGCCCTCTAAGCTGAATTTCATTTGTGCTCATGTCATAAGCTGTATGACTGCCAAGACGGGCTCTACGGATCAGGCCTCCAAACCTCAGACTGTCATGGCCTACGCCTTGCTGAAGGGTCTTCACGTCGATTGGGCCGGAATGATCTTCTAAGACCTGATGGAGAGAGTGGAGATGCCTGAACGACCAGCGGTAGTTCCTTATCCTCGCTTTCTCAGTGCCATTTTTGCTCATGTCTGAAAGATGAATACCCCAAGGTTGGCAACCTGAAACTTTCTCAGGTTGGCCTGAAGGTGCTTGACTTCAAGCCTGTCTCCAACGAGGTACGTCTCTCTACTTTTCTTACTCTTCTCCGCTCTTCTTCTTCTTCTTCTTCTGCAGCTACCTCCACGGCAGCGGTCCCACTACCCCCCTTGGAATCCATAAGTCTAAGAAGATTTCAAAAGAGCACCCCAAGCCTTCCCAGGCTGAAGACTCCACATCGTTCCCTCTGCAGACGACGATGGATAGTTTCGTGGTACACTCCGCCACATCCGCTGAACCCACCCATTCCATACCAGCTTCAGTGCCTCAGTTCACTGAAACGTTTTTGGATGAGAACCCCCACTCCACAGCGCCTCAAAGCGCTTCTGAGAGAATTTCCAGCGGATCCAACGCTGATACTGCTACCACCACCCTCTTGACAACCTTTGCTCCTCCCTCCAATTCTTTGGTCTCTTCACATTTCATCTCGGCCTCAGCAAAACCTACATCAGTCATCCATCTAGACGACAATGCTGCTGCTGAACTTCGGCGCCTGATACAGCAGAATCAAGGACCTGCATGTGCTTCAAGACCTTCCTCGCTGGAGATTGACATGGCCTATTACTCAGGTCATCCAGATATCCACAACTTCTCCAACCCACCTACAGGTATCCTAAACACTACTCTCTCTGGACCCCCAACTTCTGAGCTTTCCTTCGCTCACACGTTTTCTACTTTTACAGGTCCTAACTTGGGCACGATCAGCCACTCCCTCAAGGAGATCGCTGAAAAGGTGGAAAAACTCACCACCACCATCACCAACAACTCCTCAGCGGTTACAGCCGTTGGGGAGACGCTGAAGAAAATAGCCGACTCTGCTAAAGACAAAGCTGAGGACGCTGACGTCACCGAGCTTGATGGTGGTCTGAACACTGTGAAACAAGCCATCATCAACAACACTTCCACCATCTCCACTCTCAACACCACAAACACCGACCTCTCCTCTAACTTCTCAAACCTATCCAGCGAAGTCACAACGCTGAAGACAGAGGTCTCAAATCTTAAGGGGGGGATGACCTCCTTGAAAAGTGAGGTGAGTGGTCTCGCTCAGAAAGTCGACACCTCAAACGACTTGCTCAAACGAATACTGCAGCGCATCGAAGCACCCACGGTCCCCTTATCCCATTTCTCTCAGGTTGACAGAGAGAAAATGGAGTTGGTCGTGGACTTTATTCTCAAAGACACTCCTGCTATCTCTGGCCTAGAAGACAGTGTAGCAGCGATGGAAGGTAGTTCAGGACATCCTGGCCCAGAAGCCAGGAGGCCTGAACAGGTATTTGCTACTACAGTTGCTGCTGCTACCTCCCCCATCCAACATGTGGAGGAGGGGGAGAAGGAAAAGAGTGATGAAGGCCTTCCCCATGTTTCTGAGGGGGAGGTTAATGATGAAGAACCTCAGGATGATGCAAATCCTGAGGGAACCGAAAGAAGTCCCTCTCATTCTGAGGGGGAGCATTTCGAAGAACAGGCAAACTTTCCAGTGATTGTTGAATCCTCAGAGACTGATGAGGATGCTGAAGATGAAGAAGACCTAGATCTGAAAGAAACGGGGATCGACTTTTCTCGTGAAGCAGTTCTTGGTCCTGATCTTGATCTCTCCGGACTCGATGTCTTTCTACCTCCCGCTGAAACACATCTTTGGTAAGGTTCTCAGTAACCCTTATGGCATCTTCTTCTATGAGTGCACCGGTCGCCCATGCTTTCAACGAGTCTGTAAGCTACACAAAGCTCTCATCGAACAGCTCAGAGATTTACTTTATTGGTGTGACTACAACAAGGACATCCAAGAAATCTTCCTGAAGCCCCTGATCTTCAAAGAAGCAAAGAAAATAAGAGATCAGGGAGTGAAAGTCCCTGATTGGATGATTCCTGGAACTGATACTCTTGACGAACTTCTCGCCAAAAAAGAATCGGTATAGCTGATAGGATCACTTTTGGTAATTCTTTTATCTTTATCATCTTGTAACTTTTTGTACTTGTAATTATTATTCGCTTTACTTGTAATTTTTCCACTTCCCTTATAATTTTTACGAAGTTAATGAAAAATTTCAGTGAATGTACTTTACTCCATCAGTACTAGAAAAAGATCCCAGAAAATAGTAAATGGGACACGCACTTTTTGAGTTCTTTTTATCCTTATGTTTTCTGTGACTTCCAGATTAGAGCATACAAACAGTAGAAATCAACAAGTAGAAACAGTCAGAATGATTTCAACTGGTCTTCCAATTCACTTTCAATAATCAGAGAGAATTACAATACGTGTGAAAGTAAAATATGACAACTAGCCTATTTTCTAAGGCTAACAAAGCTTTATATACTTAGGGCCTAAACTACTAAGCCCATGGCCCGTTTACACATTTAAGCCCATAATACACCTTTTACATACTAAGCCCTTGAACTTCTATTCAACACGACTTTATCGCTAACAATCTCCCCCTTTGAATTGAAGTTCGAGTTCGCGCCAGTTCTCGACGTATCTCTTTCGGAGCGCAAAGTAGATCTCAAAACTTCGGATGGCTCGGCGGTAGTCGATGCGGTCTTCAATCACTTCTAAGGCTTCTCGTGCGGTTATCTCGTTTGGATTGGAGACAAACGCCGATTTTTGATTTTCGGATTCATGGGTGATGATGTTTCGAAGAGCATCTCTGACTTTGAGGAGCGTACCATCGCAGAATCTGTCAACCTGGCTGAAGTGAAGAAACCTCTTTTCTTTCTGATCATTGAGGTATACTATCCCAAGTTCTGGTTCTAGTAGCAGTGAGTTCTCGGGATACATCTTCAGCTCGGGTGCTTTCAGATTCGGTTTCAATAGGTTTATCTTCTTGGTTCTGTGCTCGGTCCCCATTTGGAAGTCTGTGATGTAGGAAATCATAACTTTGTGGAGTAGGAATCGACGGACAGCCTCGAGCGCTTTGGTAACATGAAGTGGTCTGATGGTTCTGGTTCGGAGGTCTTTCAGTAGAGCGTGGAAGTCGAACGGTCTGAGGTTCTTAAAGTCAGCTTCGGAAAATCTCCATTCATTTCTGTCTTCGCGTCGGACGGTGAATACTGGAAACATGACTCTAAGGATTCGGCCAGTTTGGATGTTGAGCACTTCAGCGATTTTGTGCTTTGTTCGGACTTGGCTAACTGGCAGACACCGCTTCATTGCATTTACGTACTGGCTTTGGTATTCCTTGTCGAATTTGGAAATCCCAAGGCAGAAGGTTGGTTCTATGGGGCGTAACTTGTGAACAAATAGCTTCTTCAGAGATTCCTCCAGGTGAGGAATAAGGATCATAATCTTCTCCCATCGGATTTGTTGCTGTAGAGAAGGAGGTTGATCGGAAGTTGTTGGTTGTTGAGGAGATGTCGGATTTGTAGCAGTAGAAGTCTCGGGAATCTGTAAAGTGTGGGCAGGTGTACCATACAAGTTTTGTAATAAGAACTAGTCGTAGTCGATGTCGTCGTCGGCATCGGTGGGAAATACGAGATTTACCTCGAAGTTTATCGCACTGGTGGCTTTTTTATACCATGCGTTTTCGGCTTCCGGGTCAATCTCTGAATCAGGATCAATCAGGTTAAGAACATCCCTTTCTTTGCTTATCCCTATCTTCTCCTAATAAAGCTAAACTATTGTGTCTTTTAAACTTCTTTGTTTATCCCTATCTTATCAAAGTAAATCATCTCCTAAATAACCAAAAGCTAATCTTTTCCTTATCAAAGTAAATCATCTCCTAAACAATCCAAATTATTTCCAAAAGTACCATATCTCTTCTCCAATTTTTTTTCCTAAGCAACTCAAACTTTCGTGATACGGGATTCGGGATTCGGCACTACCATGGATCAAAACCAAGTAAGTTTTTTTTTATCTTTGAATTCTCTTCTCGTGATTACAGAGTTGGGGCTGTTTGTTCCTCGCAAGTTTTTTTGGCTTTTAGGCTTTTGTTTGTTCCTCGTAAGTTTTTTCACTCAGCATCTATTGACTATTGCTATGGCCTCTTTTGGCTTTTGTTTGTTGGACGTTGGTGCCCAGTGGGGCTTTTAGGCTTTACTCTTGTGTGGATAATAAAAGATTTTTAGTGCCTTTCAAAAAAAAAACCAATTGTTTTTTCAATAGTTTATTTAATTCATGACTCTTCTTAAAAAATTTATTTCTTTAGTGCCTTTATCAGCAATTGTTTTTTAGTGCCTTTATCAGCAATCCAATCCAATCCAATATCTATTAAAAAATTTATTTCTCTCTCTTCCACCTACCTAATTTCAATCTCAATCCAATCTTACATTTTTTACACTTTATTAACAATCCAATCCAATCTCAAATATTTTAAAAAAATATATATATTTAATATATTATCATATATATATAATATTTTTATTATTATTCTTGAATATAAAAAATAGAAAAAAAACTATCTAATATTATAAAACATAATTATAATTATAAAAAAAGAAACTTACATTGAAATTAAATAAAAAAAAGTTACAAATAGAAGTACGGAATTACATATTAAAATGCATAAATGACATACTTAATTATCAGTACCGAATTTTTGCCATATATGCTCAATCAAATCATTTCTTAGAGCATTATGTGTCTCCCTATCACGAAGTTGTTCCCTATTGGTCATATAAGTGGCTAGGTTTCCAATCCGTTCGGTAGAGAATGCAGGCGCTTGACCATCATCTCCTGTGGGTTGTCCATTTGTGGGCATATCGTTAAGAAATTCAGTAGGATCATAATAATGAAGGTATGTGTCTCGTTCATCTTCAACAATCATATTATGCAGGATGATACAAGCAATCATAATTCGTCCCATATTATCTTTGTCCCAAACAAGACATGGGTGTCGAATAAAGGCAAAACGAGCTTGTAGAACTCCAAATGCTCGTTCAACATCTTTTCTGTAAGACTCTTGATATTGAGCGAACAACTTGTGTTTCTGCAATGTGGGAAACGTAATTGACTTGACAAATGTAGCCCATGAAGGATATATTCCATCTGTAAGATAATATGCCCTATTGTTTTCACGACCATTCACAATATAGCTAACTTTTGGTGCTCGACCTGTCAATACATCATCAAAAATAGGAGATCGGTGAAGTACATTAATATCATTTAACGAACCTGGTGTTCCAAAGAAAGCGTGCCATATCCATAAATCATATGATGTAAATCATTAAAATCATTTGAAATCGAAGAAAGTTGTGATGCCTTACCTTTTCCTTTTTTTTTGTTGCATCTCTGCCTGCAGGACGTGAAATTGTTGAACCACTAGTTGGCGATTCTTGGTTGATGTCGACAGAATTTCCTTCCTCCGTAGTTCTTGATTTTTTTGTGCTTCCACCACTTTCTTCATCATCCACTTCATATACCGAGCGAGAACGTGTTGGTTCACGATGTAACTGCAAGTCCCACTTGGGATGTTTACACATAACTTCATTAAATACCTTTAGATCATTAAACTTTTTCCCAGCCGCCTCATAAATTTTGTGAGCTACGTTCTCTACATCCGTGTTACTCATTCCACTCTTTTTTTGACGGTATGCTTCTCTGTAAGCACCAACCCACTTGCTTGCATTTTCGTTAAGTCGAGACCAACGACCTTTCATTTGATTTTCGTTCCGGTCACCAAGCCCTTCTGGATTTTCTGCTCGAGTTGCATCATACTGTTCTTTCACTCGTGACCACAACTTTCCTTTCTTTTGGTTTTTGCCACGAGTAGCATCTTCACTAACGAAGATCCATGATGACATCAGAACCATATCTTCTCTCGTATCCCATGAATCGACTCTTGAACCCTTTTGCGAAGTTTGAACATTTTCAGGGATGCTAATGTGATTATCATAAGAAGGTAACTCAAGGTTTTCATTTTGTGTGTTTGAGAAATTTTGAAGGTTATCAGGATATTCAGAACTCAAACAATAATTTGGATAGTTTGGATCCATAACAGAAAATTGCAAAAAATAGTGTTTTCAAGATAAGAGAGTACTGAAATAGAGAGAAAGATTGGTGTGTTAAAAATATGTCAAGAGTGGTCTCTATTTGTAGGAAATTGAAAAATATGAATTTTGATATATTTTTTATTTTTTTATTTTTTTATTTAACTTATCTTTTTATTAAGATAAGATTTTTATCTTTAAAAATCTTAAAAAAATTAAAATTCAATTCAATCTCAATATCGGATTGCAATACGGATTGTTTCAAATTATTGGATTTTACTTTTTCATTTTGAGAATCTTTTTTGTCTTTTCCCAATTTTGGTGAGACCGGATTGGGTTGGTTCACCAATAAAGCTAGTCTTACCAAGCTGCACAATATTCAAATCCATTAAACTTGTTTTTTTTAATAGTTTATTTAATTATGAATTTTGAGGCCATATGAATTTTTGAGGCTACTGTTAAAATTAGAGCAAATGTTAATAAAAACCAACGAATTGTTTTTATTACTACTACATATTTGTTAGGCTTATTAATTAGAGCAAATGTTAATTTAAGTTAGGATTGGTTTAAAATCAATATCTTTATTGTTGATTATTAGTTGTGGTATTTATTTTAATGTGGTATTTTTGTTTAGGGAGATGATTCAACAATGTGGAACTCAACAATGATTCGGATGAGACACGTGAAAAAGAAGAGTATGTCCAATCAAATAGCAAAAGAAAACGAGAAAACAAAGGTGCTAAAGGAGGGAAGGAGAGGGCCGAGTGTTGGAAATACTTTGACGTTTTGTTTATTGAGGAGGATGGAGTAAAACGGAAACACGCAAAGTGCAAGTTTTGTGGCACGGTACTTAAAGCCGATCCGGTAAGAAACGGTACTTCTAGCCTTAAAAAACATTATCCTATTTGTGACAAGAATCCCGAGTTTTGCATGAAAAAACAAAGTCACTTATCGTTTAGAAAAAACGCTAGCGGGGAAAGTAGTGTGCAAACTTGGAAGCACGATGAGGGTAGAATAAAAAAGGCTTTGTTAAATTTGTTTGTTGTTGGTGAATTGCCTTTTAAATTTGTTGAAAACGAGGCATTTGTTGAATACACTGATGCTTTAAATGGTAAGGTTATTTTGCCATCACGTCACAAAGTGTCTAAGGATGTTGGAAAATATTACATAGATGAAAGAAATAAGTTATTGGCTTATTTAAGTAAACCAACAAACACCGTTCACTTGACTACGGATACTTGGACATCATCGTGCCAAAAGGTGAACTACATGGTTGTTACGGCTCATTTTATAGATGACGATTGGGTGATGCATAAACGAATTATTAACTTTAGACCAATTGATAGTCATAGGGGGGATGAAGTGGGTCGTGAATTGTTAGATTGCATACATAGTTGGGGGATAAAAAATGTTATGACTATGACGGTGGATAATGCATCAACTAATGATAAGGCGCTAGAGTATTTGGTGAAAAAGTTGCCTAATATGTATGATGGAGGGAAACATTTTCAAGTTAGGTGTTTTGCGCATATTCTAAACCTAATTGTAAAAGATGGTTTAAAGGAGAACATTTATTATATTGATTGTGTGCAAAAGGCGGTTAGGTATATTAGACACTCGACACAAAGAAGATCCAAATTTAAAAAGTGCATGGAAGCTTGTAACATTGAATCAAAAAGGTTTTTGTGTGGTGATTGTCCTACTAGGTGGAATTCCACCTTTGAGATGTTGAAGATTGCCGTGGAGTTAAGGGAGGTATTTTTCATGTTTGAACTTGAAGATGCTAGTTATTTTCGTGATCTTGATAGAGTGCCCGAGCATTCGGATTTTGGTATGTGCAAACTAGTGGTCGATTTTTTAGAGAAATTCAAGATTAAAACGGAAATTGTATCGGCCACTTCAAAGCCCTTAGCTCATTTGTTTTTTAGAGAAATTCTAGATGTGGACAAACATCTACGTGTGTGGGAGGGGAACTCCGATTTTTGTTTAATGGTTCACTCAATGCGAGAAAAATACGAGAAGTATTGGGGGAAGTTTGACGAACTTAATGACTTTATGTATTTTGCCGTTATGTTGGATCCTACAATGAAATCATCATTTATTGGACATGCGTTTAGAAAGATGATTATGTATAACATATCGAAGTACAACCCCATGTCAAATGAAGTGCTAGAGATGAAGGTGGTGACTATGGTGCAAGAGATTGAGAAAAGATTGGATGTTTTGTTTAAAACATACAAAGAAAGGTTTGACACGGTTGACCTTACTTCCGCATCTCAAGAAGCGTGTAATGAAGAAGATTTGATATCATGTGATGGGGGAAATGAATTTTTGGGGGAGTTTCTACATGTGGAAGAAAGTAACTCGGTTGCAATTGAAACCGAGTTAAAGAGGTACCTAAATGAGCCAAAGATTTCTTATACTACCGAGTTTGACATACTTAGATGGTGGAAACAAAATGCTATGAGGTTCCCAATTGTATCTCGGATGGCCAAAGGTGAATTATTTTACTTTCATTTTTTTTGATAATATGTTTACAATATTATTGTTTATGAACTTTCGTCATTTTATTTTTGTTAGATATTTTGGGAATACAAATTTCCACAGTGGCATCCGAGTCGGAGTTTAGTACGAGCGGTCGTGTACTAGACTCATATAGAACAAACTTGTCACCTTCCATAGTTGAGGCTTTGATTTGCACTCAAGATTGGGTGAGAAAGTCGAGGAAGCCGATTGTAGATGATATTGATGATATATTAAAGGACGACGACATTGCCAAAGGTAATAAAAATTATGTTAATTAATACTAACTTTATTTGCCTCTTGATTAGTTGTAATTTGTTAATATTAACTAACTTTGTTTCTTTTTATATATATAGAGATTGAAGAGGCGATAAACGAACAAAACGGAAAAGGAAAAGTGTAAAAGAATATTGAAAATTGTTGAATTTTTGCTTTGGTTTGACCTTTTGATTGTTAAATTTTTAATTGTTTCAGATTGATTTTGAAACACATTTGAAACATTATGAATATCATTTTGGTTTGGGATTATTGTTAAATTTTTTATTGTTTGATATTTGTTTAAAAAATTCGGTCCTAAGTGGTGCTAGTCCCGAATTTCCCGTCCTAAAACCGAAACCGAACCGGTACATACGGTTCGGTTTTCGGTACCGGTTTTTACACCCAAAAATTTTCGGTACCAACCGGTCCTGGACCGATCTCATCCCTAAGTGAGGCGACTCTTTCGGACAGAAGGTTTAAGGCTTTCTGTACATCCTTGAGAGTCGAATCAAGCTGGTCCAATCTGTTAGTCATGGATGACGAAGGAGCAGATACCTGTGAGCATAGAACTGATACCAGGTCTGCTTCAGTGGAGGCATCGGTGTCGGTATGCTGGAGCAGTTGAGCCAGAAGCATAGTCTTGAGTGTGTCCACCGAATAAGATGGCTGAACGGGAGCCGGTGGAGGTGTTGGTGCGGTTTCAGATTCAACTATCTTCTCTTTCCCTTTGATCAAGCTCTTGATTTTGTCGATCTCGGTGGTGAACTGCTGATCCATTGCCTCGCAGACAGCCTTTAGGGCGCTGTCCAGATATTCCCTTGACATTCCGTCGGGTGACTTAACTCCGGGATCACTTAGATTACCCATTGAGGTACCTACCGCAGAGGTAGGACCACCTACTTTCACGGATGGCAAAGGTGTGGCCGTGGTAGGATTTCCTTCCGATCCTCGTGTTCCGCTTAAAGGCGGAGACACTACAGAAGTTCCGATCGGGTCACGAAGAACACCGATTTATGGAATCTCGTCATGTGTCCTAGCCAAAGAATGTATAATATCAAGTGGCTCTAGACTCGAACGTGCATCGAAAGAAGGCGAGACCGGGGGAGGCTGGTCTCTTGTTTCAATACCAATACTCTCTGATTGAGAGATCGGTAGACGTTGTGCTCAGTCCCCATGTAAAAGTGAAACACCCGTCTGTTGAGAGACGGATGAGTGGCTAGGGAGGTTGTGCAATTGCGCCGCTAGGTCCACGGCGGCTTCTTCAATACCTTGTCCCAACGGATGAGACAAGATAGCAGATGTGGCTACCTGGCTGACGTTGGTTTGGGGTCGCTTATGAGCCTCTCTAGTCCTAATGCTCGTTCTCTCTTGATTATTTTTAGATCTCCATTCTCTCTGACTCTCTTGTTCAATATTTTGAACTATTTCTCCCTTCGTTCTCCTTGTGTTTCCCGTAATAGGCTGAGATGTAGGGATGAGGGGGTGTAGGTGAGTCAGAAGGGGATCCTTCGGTCAATGGTGGATGACCTCCGATACGAGTAGGTATTAATGAAAGGCGGGTTGCGCATTCCGTATCGGAGTCAGTGGAGTCAGAATCCATCACGTCAGTTTGGACGAATGGAGATAAGGGTTCAGTGGTGTCCGTTCCGGGGTCGCGATGAAGCATTGGTCTTTCTGTTTCAGTGACGACTGGGACCTCGTGTAAGCTAGTCGACGGTCCGGCTTCGTTAGTCGTTCGGGTGGTTTGGATGGCTGGTTGTTGGTTGGTTCCGGGTCGGATGGAATGGGTAGTACTGGCATGCGTATCCAATACACCGCCCGCGCCTGTTCCCCTCCCATGTACACTCAACACACACCTTCTGGGAGCCCCAGCTACCCGGACTCTACCTCCTTGAGTCCTTGGACCCTCACGTCTCTCAGGTCTATGTCCCTGGGGAGGTCCCACCGGCTCTGGCTGGACCATGGGAGCTCCTAACACTCTCCTATATTCTAACACACTCAGTGCATTGGGGTCCGCATGTACCAGTAGGGCTTCAGGTAAGGGCATGGCTCTGGCGTCGGATGGGTTTCGAATCGCAAGATATTGCAGATGAAAAGGAGGACATACCGGATGGTTGATGCATCGCGGTATTCCTGGATTCGCGTCCATGTGTTGTCTGACGGCCAGTGAGAGGAATCGTGGAAATGGTAGGAACTTTTTCTGCTTTGACCCACCGATCTGTCTGATAGCTTGAACTAGTTCGTGCCATATCACCATCGCGTAGTCGATGTGCCTATTGTAGCATACGGCATGGAAGAGTCGTAGGAAGTCGCCGGTACATTGATCTATACCCTTCCATCTGGATGAGAGACACCTGTTCAGTATTGTGAACAGCGTGTACCAGATGGGCGCTAGATATTTACGGTTGAAGGGTGATGGACGATCGATGGCATGGTTGTAGCCGAGCGCTCGGATCTGGGCACAGAGAGTCGTCTCATTGACCGCGGGGTCATAGGCTTGATGACCGCCGGCGGTGGCTTCAGGTAAAGACAGCAGACGGCGGAACGACTCAGGTGTGAGCGTGAAAGGGTGATTGTCGATCCGCGCCGTAATCGTTTGAGAGTTGGCAGCCGTGATAACTTGAGCTGAAAGCCATACTTGATAGACGTATATCACAGGGACGTCGGCCGTTGCGGTGAGTGCATCACGGAGAAGGTGACCGAGAAGAATGTCCACGACCACACGGTGTTGTGGTCGGAACTCGGCGGCGTCCAGTTGGTGGTTGTTGGCTTCAATTTCAATGCCATGGTCTGGTTGGACCAAAGCATTATCAGCTGTTAATGCCAAAAATCGCACCAAAGTACAACTTAAGGTCGATGTGGACTTTAACAACTAAAGAAAAGAATCTTTTGACAAAGCATGCGACAAAGACGAAAATGTAAACGAGACAAAGAATTTGGTGACGCGGGAAAAACCTCAACGAGGAAAAAACCCGCGGACGACTGTGGAAGTCGTCGCTGCACTATGGTCGCCAAACAGGGGCGATGTCCTTGTGTTTCTGGTGTCGATCGTACAGAGATTACAATACAAATGAAAGGAAGATTTCAAAATGTAAAGTAACAAGTGTTTCGAATGTAAAATCAATGTGCGTCGTTTGTTTAAACTGATGTCGTGCGTCGAGAGTGATTCTTCTAAGAGCGATTTCTGTGCTTCAAGTGTTCTTTCGAGTTTGAGTGTTTGTGTCTGTTGTTCGATGTGTTGTTCGATGTCCTGTTCGATGAATTGTCCGATGTGTTGTTCGATGTGTTGTTCGATGTCCCTTGAACTGAGGATTGAGCTTGGAATTTATAGTCTTCGGGCGCTTTAATTGGATCATTAAATACTTCGATAACTGTCGTAACGGACGTCGTCTTTAGTGCTATTAATGGCTTCCATCAGTTATAGTCGTTGTCCATTAATGACGTTGAATCCTGCAATAAACACTAAACAAATGTAACAGTTGTATCACGCGTTAGCTAGTCGAGGTCGCATGGTTCTATGCGACGATCGTGTGAAATGTACGTTATCGTAGTCGAGTGTCGTCAGGTAAATAACTTTTGATCTTAACTTTAGTCGGGGGATAAAGTGCTATGATTTTACCTTACCAGAAGTAACAGAAGTGAGTGCTTTTACTTACCTTGGTCGTGGTCGAGACTGGTGAAATTTTTCCCAAACAGTTTGCCCCCAAAATTTGAAAGCAGAATGCTAAATTCAAATTTTAAATTTTGTCAGTCGGACGCATAAAACTATGACATGTGTCGAAAGTTACTCTAGTTACTTTGGGACTAGACTGGTTCAATTCAAACTAGAGAGCGAAGTCGAAAAGGAGATAGGATCGAGACGTCGTGCTGACGTTCGATGGTGCTTAGCAGCTGTCATGGCCAGGTGTCAGCGATCTGCGTGGTTATACGAAAAGACGGGACGCGTGTCTATCATCGAAGGACTCGACCTGACACGATCGACTGCATATATAAAGGTCACGATGGGTTTTTCCCTGTTTACGTTTTCAGAGAATTTTAGGCGAAGATTCCTTATTGATTTCCTTGCTGTTTTTCGTCCGATCCCTTCTATTCTAGCAAGAATCTTCGACTCGGTTAGGATTCTCAAGGTCTAGAGTGCTTATATAAGGTGCGATTCTTCAGTTTGCGTATGCGTCGCAAATCTATTGCTAGGAAGCCTAGGAAAAATTGGGATATCTGGGGTCTTTCAGATAGACAAACATTGTTGACGGGGATAGAGATGTCCACAGAGCCCAGAAGTACCATCAAAAGCGACGAGGATATCGACGACTTCAGAAGCTTAGCGAGAATTCCTGCTGGGATAACTATACGCAAGGCGGGCAGGATTCGTCCCGAGATATGCCCTGAAGGGTACGTCGTGATATACGAGTACCCATTCAAGATAGGCTTCCACTGGCCATATTCGCTTCTGGCCAAGGCATTTATGTGTGAGTTCGATCTTTCGCCAGGGCAGCTGATGCCCCAATTTTGGCGCGTGATCCGGGTCATTGAACGACTTACTTCACACTGGGAATCGCCCATGAACGTGAGGGACCTATTGACGGCGTACCAGGTCAAGAAGGACCAATACTGTCACTATAGTTTGTTTTCGAGATACAAGGGCGAGCGCACCTTGGTTCAAAACACGTCAGTCAATGATCGAAAATGGAAGACTCGGTATGTGTTTGTGCGATTGGCGACGTTAGATACCGATAGTGACTGGATCAGATCTGGTTGGAATATGACGGGTAAGCCTTTCGTCGTACGTCTTATGTATCTTTGGTGCTTTCCGTCTAATATTTTTTCTTATGTGTAGATATTGATTTTGACAAGGTAAAACCTGACGATGACTCTAAAGCCAAGGTCAAGAAGTTTCTGGAGTTTAGTGTTGATGAACGATCGTACGTCACGCGTCACCTGATAGATAAGGACGACGACATTGTTTTCCTGGGTGATAGAATACGGATGGGTCGAGAAGAAAAAGAAGAAGAAGAGGAATCTGAGGAGACTGAGGAGGAGGAAAAGGAGGAAGAACCAGACGTAGAGATAACTGGTAAGTATCTTTTGGCCTTCTTTCCATTCAACCTAGTCTTTTTCCACCCTCAAGTGTCTAATTCTTTCTTTTGCCATGCAGGAGAATCTCGGGCGAAGATGACGCCTGCAGCTGCCAAGAAGACGGCTCAAATCAAGCTGGCTCGCAAAGCGAAGGAAGACAGGGAGAAGGATGCCTCGACGACTGGGTCGGGGGTCCTAAAGAGAAAAGAGGTCCCGACAGCTGGGTCGGGTATACTTAAGAGGACGGGGATGTCCGTTACGAGGGAACCGACGTTAAAGACGGGTGGCTCATCTGGAGTCGCCTTGTCTAGGAAGGCGAAGGCGTCGGCCATGTTTGACACGACTGACGTAAGATCTGTTGATACGGCGCAACCGGCGTCGATGTCTCCCACTGCCGTATCTGGCCCTTCGACGGCCGACAAGGGAAAAGGTGCGCAGACAGGCTTTGTGGGGGAAACGACGGTCAACTTCACGTTGTCGTCGGATTTCTTAGATGATAATTGTTGGACATTGTGTCCAGAGTCATTAACTATTGGTAATATTTCTAGTAATAGCAGGGTCCTTTTGGGTTGTCCTTAAGACCCAAATAACAATCAGAAGAATGAAAGGGAGTTAAAGTAGTTAGTTTATTAATTTGTCATTTGATGATAAATTAACTATAAGCAACAATATAATTAATTGGATTAATTATAGGGACTAAATGATAATTGGTTAAAAGAGTTTTTTTAACAAGCTTATCGTTTCAAGGGGGCTAGGTGTAAATAAGGGGATTATAAATAAACTACTAGGGATCAAACCCTAATGAGTTTTTTGATCAATCTCTCTCTCTCTATTGAGGCCGTAACCTCCCTTCTCCTCCCTCCCAAAATCGTAAACCCTAAATAAGGGTTTAGGGTTTAAAGCTTCAATCTTGATTGTTGGTTTGGTGTTCTTAAGTGTGAGACACTAGAGGGATTCACACTATTGATCCTTGACATCCAAGAAGCAAGAACAAGGTTAATTCATCTTTGTGTTTTCGACAATCACGAGAAACAAGTTAGTGTTCTTGATTCTTTCTATTGTAGTTAATCATCTAGAACGTATGCATCTATATAAGTTGTTTGTTTGTATTGCCATGGATGATTCAATTCTAAATATGCTTCCGTTGCCTATATCATGTGGTCGTATGGTTTAACAAAACCTTTCAGTGGTATCAGAGCCAAAGTTCTTAGATTTTAGCTCAATAGCATAAAATTTGTATTGAATTTTCTGAAAAAACGCAACGAGCCGTTTTACCTATTCTCGGAGTTTGAACCGTCGGATCGTCGTGTTTTTTGGACAGTAGTTTCACGACATTCTGTTTTACCTTCTGGACGGTTGGATTAATCGTTTGAGGTCCAGAAGGCACCTGTTTTATTTTTGACATAGTGCAGTAAGTTTGTAGCCATTGAATTGCTTAATCCCTAAATTAGGGTTTCATTGTCTTAACCTCAAAGGCTGTTTTTTGGAAACTAAAATTTTTTCTTGCTTGCATGAAAAAGTTTCTATTTTTAGCAATTAAAGTTTTATTGGTATCCCTAAAGGGTATAGGGTAGTAGTCGTTTTTTATGCATGTTATACCATAATTGTGTATGGCGTAGTAGTCGTTTTTTTTGCTTGTTATACCTAATTGTGTATGGCTAGTTTCCTAACTTGCCTAAGAAAACACATCAATAATAAGCTATGGCAAATATCGAATGGATAATCTTGAATTGAATAAGATAATCTTAAATACCTTCTTACAATAAACAAATATATTCAAGTTTGAATAAATATTGTAAGATAAACATTGACATTATTTATATAGTGAATATAATTTATATGTCAAATATTCACATTAATTATTAGCATGTGTCATCACATGTTTAATTGGAATCAAATATGGAAACAATTATATTATTTGTTAAATATGTGCTCAGATGGTTAATTAGAATTAATTGGATAATCATAATTTTAAATTGTTTAAAATTTCATTCAATTTTTATATATATATTATACCTCAATTATATATATATATGATTAAATAATACATTGATAGTCAAACCGAGACTAGACGTACTCACTATAAACACTCTAAGGGGGTTTAAGGGGGTTTAAGGAGGTTACCTATAATATGGTTACCGAATGAGTCAAGGGTTTTTAAAACGCCATGCGTTACCAAACTCACCGCCTCTTGTGTGGACTAGTGGAATTACCGAAAAGGTTTGATAGGTCAATGTGACAAGTTAAAAGTATTAACTATGAAGTATAAAACGAAAATCCCGTTTTAGATATACTAAGAAATGTGAAAGTCGTATGCTACCCATGATGAAGAACACACATAATCTTATAGTTTGTTAACGGAGCGTGTGCGGTTTGTCGGCACGTTAATGTGAAACTATAGTTGAAAATGATGTGGCGCTCGTGATTCTCAAGCGTACTTGAGCCGAGGGGTCCATGTGTTTTTCCATGGTCGATTCACTATCTTGTTTGTGATCCTCGACATCCCAGTCACAAATAGAAGATAATCATAATTGAGATTAACATGCCATTGACATAAGTCAATGAATCTCAAAAGACCTAGGAGTTTCATAGTGAATGAAATTAACAAATAGCATTTGTTTACCTAAAATAACCTTGTGATGTGATTACGGCATCCCTTTTCACATCATAAGATAAAATATGGATCCTAGCCTTGTTAAATATTTTGGATAATTAATTTTAAGGGTTGAATATCAAACTACCTAAAATAAAACTATATCTACAGATGGCTGAAAATATTCCTCCTCCTCCTTCTCACTCAACATCCAACCTTACGTTACTCTCTATCCTAAGTAAAGATAAGTTAACTGGGCCAAACTACTTGGATTGGATTCGTGCCTTGAGAATTGCCTTGAGGTACGAAGACAAAGAGTATTTGCTCGACGAGGATCTTCCTATACTTAATGATGATGCAAGCCCTGAAGCAGTAACTGAATACAATAAGCAATTCGCTGAATCTACAAAAGTCGCGTGTCTCATGTTGGCGTCCATGTCACCGGAACTTCAAAAGAGTTTCGGGAACATGGGGGCGTTTGAACTAAATGAGCAGCTTCGTGAAATGTTTCAGGAGCAAGCGAGGCAAGAAAGGTTACAAGTCGTAAAATCACTTATGGAATGTAAACAATAGGACGGTGCCCCTGTATGTGCGCATGTGCAAAGGATGAAAGCGTACATTGACAGGTTTGGCAATCTAGGTGTCGATTTCCCAAGAGAGCTTGCCATTGACATGGTGCTAAACTCTCTTAGTGGGGCATATAAACAGTTCATTGTGAACTTCAATATGAACAATATGGACAAGACCTTGATGGAGCTCCATGGCGTGTTGAGATCTGCTGAAGCCAGCATGGGTAAGACCCAAAGTGCTCACTCAACTACCCCCGTCCTGGCCATTAGGGAAGGTGGCTATAAGAAGAAGAAAGTTTCTCATCCCAAAGGGAAGGGAAAGGCTAAAGTTGTTCCACGCAACCAAGGCCTTAAGAGAAAAGTTGATTCTTCTGACATACCACCCATAAGTGACCCTAAAGAGGCCATATGCTTTTACTGTCAACAAAAGGGCCATTGGAAGAGAAGCTGACAGGATCGAATCTTAACAAGACTAATAATACTTAGAATTCAGAATTAAAGAATCTGCGGAATAGAACTTTAATTCACACAATCAAAGAACAATATATCAGAAAACACACAGCTGTTTGTATTCACTTATTCGACTCACAAGCTTACAACCAAACCTCAATCTTGATGAACAGGCTCAATCAAGACGACTTCTACTTCTCTAGAAATAGGGTTCTAAACCTTGAGGTTAATTCTCTCTAAACAAAATCGAATTCTGTATCTCACGTATACGTCTTCTGTATTAGCTATCTATGAACAACTATTTATACACAATAGGTACAAGATAACTATCGAAAATAGATTGATCTTCTGAATCTTCTTTAAGCATATCTTCATCTATTCCATCTTTATCTCCAAAATCTTCGCATCCCAAACTTATCACTTTAGCAGTATTAACTTCATTCAGTATGAGCAGTACTAATAATCTCCAGCAACATTAACTTGTTCCAGCAGCATTAATCTTGATCCAGCAGCATTAACTTGACTAGCAGTACTAACAATGATCTAGCAGTATTAATCTTGATTCAGCAGCATTAATGTATCAGCAGTACTAACAATGATCTAGCAGTATTAACATTGTCTTGCAGTAGTAACTATTGCATAAGCAGTACTAACTTTGTCTGGCAGCACTAATGTTGTTCTGGCAGTAGTAATGTCCACTTGCAGTAGTAATTATGCCCTGGCAGTACTAACTTTGTTCTGGCAGTATTATCCATACTTAGCAAATATCTTCAGTTCCCAACAATCTCCCCCTAACTTGACTTTTCAGGAAGAGAAGTCAAGTTCTTCAGATGATGCTTCCAAAACTTAATCATGAACGCATAAATCAGGATTCACTCCCAGACTTTGATTGATAATCCTTCTTACCAGGTATCTTGCCATCTCAGAGTCTTTGTCACTCACCAACTTAGTTTTTAGCATTCCATCCAACCTTTTCATGATGTGCTTGTATATTTTATCCACCAAGTAATACTCATGATATGCATTGTCAAGAGTTATGACATACACACCACGGTTTTCAATAAGCATCCATTTGGTAACAACTTGAAATTGCCTTTCTGTCAAATACTTAACTGCTTCTGTATTGAACATTAGACACAAGAATTCAAGTACCATTTTGGTGATGGACATTCCATTTTCAGTCAGCATATTTCCATAAAGCTTCATTCCTACCTTGAACATTTCTTCCAAGTCTGATCTAGAGCACATCCTTAAAAGTTTTCCCCATGTAGAACTGACCTCAAACTTCCCATCTGCTCTTTTTACTCTAATGTACTCCTTTCTCTGATCTTTCAAAGTATCCCAGAAGATGATTTCAGGAGCCATAGAAGCTAATGGTTTAGCTTTGATTGGATTGGTATCAACCACAGTAATATACATATCACATTGAGCATTTGGCAGTGATTGTACATTGCTTGGTTGACCTGAGGGAGTTGCCACTTCTTCTTCAGCAACTTTTGGATCAGATTTCTCTTTCACTGCTTCCTCCTGGGCTTCTTCTACAGTTGGTTCCACCCTTGGCTTCTTTACATCTTTCTTCTTTGAAGCTATGGACTTTGTTCTTGGTCTTTTGGTTGACATCATCTTTGTTCTTTTGAAAGTTTTAACAGCTTCAGGAATGATTTCAGCTGTTTCCTTTGTTGCTGCTGCTTCCGGGATGGTTTCTGCTGCCTTATGTTTTTCAGCAGCAGTAACCATTTCTACTGCTATAGCTGTTACTGCTTCTTTTATAACCTTTAATGCTGCTGCTTCAACACTATCCTTCACAATCCAAAATATCTCTGCATCAATCTCGGATTTAGTTGCAGGTACTGCTTCCTTCTCACTTTCAGATACTGCTGCCTCCACAAGATTCTTCAAAATTTCAGTTACTGCTGCTTCAGTCTCAGACACTGCAGCATTATCTGTTTCTACTGCTTGGTCAGTTTAGAAATAGGGTTCTAAACCTTGAGGTTAATTCTCTCTAAACAAAATCGAATTCTGTATCTCACGTATACGTCTTCTGTATTAGCTATCTATGAACAACTATTTATACACAATAGGTACAAGATAACTATCGAAAATAGATTGATCTTCTGAATCTTCTTTAAGCATATCTTCATCTATTCCATCTTTATCTCCAAAATCTTCGCATCCCAAACTTATTACTTTAGCAGTATTAACTTCATTCAGTATGAGCAGTACTAATAATCTCCAGCAGCATTAACTTGTTCCAGCAGCATTAATCTTGATCCAGCAGCATTAACTTGACTAGCAGTACTAACAATGATCTAGCAGTATTAATCTTGATTCAGCAGCATTAATGTATCAGCAGTACTAACAATGATCTAGCAGTATTAACTTTGTCTTGCAGTAGTAACTATTGCATAAGCAGTACTAACTTTGTCTGGCAGCACTAATGTTGTTCTGGCAGTAGTAATGTCCACTTACAGTAGTAATTATGCCCTGGCAGTACTAACTTTGTTCTGGTAGTATTATCCATACTTAGCAAATATCTTCATTTCCCAACAGAAGCTGCCCAAAATATCTGTCGGACACCTTTGAAGTGTTCAAAGGATTCAAAAATGAAGTAGAAAACCAACTGGGCAAGAAGATCAAGATGCTCCGATCCGACAGGGGTGGAGAATACTTGAGTCATGCATTCTACGACTATCTAAGGGATTGTGGAATAGTTTCGCAATTATCTCCTCCCAGAACACCACAACTCAATGGTGTTGCTGAGAGAAGAAATCAAACGCTACTTGATATGGTTCGGTCCATGATGAGTCGTGCTACACTTCCAATATCGTTCTGGGGCTATGCCTTAGAAACTGCAGCTCATATCTTAAACCTCGTTCCAACTAAGAAGCTTGCAAAGACACCCTCTGAAATGTGGACTGGGACTCGTCCCTCGTTGGCACATATAAAGGTCTGGGGTTGTGAAGTCTTCGTTCGGCGCGAAACTAACGACAAGCTAGAACCTAGAGCAGAGAAGTGTCGGTTCATTGGTTATCCCTACAAATCCTTTGGATATATATTTTACAAACCTTCGGAGAACAAAGTGTTTGTAGCTAGAAGGGGAGTCTTCCAAGAAAGGGAGCTCATTTCCAAAAGGGATAGTGGGAGCAGCATTGATCTTGAAGAAATTCAAGAAACAACCAATGATGAACCTATAGTTGACACTAGCCCTCAACATGAGGTTGAACCACCTGTTGAAGAAACTAACATACCTCCACCACCTCTTCGCAGAACTAGTAGAGTAAGTCAACCTCCTGAGTTTTATTATGGTTTTCATATTACAAAGGAAGGAGACACACTAGTCAATGATAAAACATTTGATAGTGCGGATGAGCCATTCAACTACGAGGAAGCGATGGCAGGCCCTGAGGCTGCCAAATAGAAAGAGGCCATGGAAAGCGAGATTCAATCTATGTACGATAACCAAGTTTGGAAATTGGTTGATCACACACCAGGTCGCAAGACAGTTGGGTGTAAGTGGATCTTCAAAAAGAAGACCGACATGGATGGGAATGTGCACACATTCAAGGCTAGACTGGTTGCAAAAGGTTACACTCAAACTCAAGGAATTGATTATGATGAAACCTTCTCACCAGTGGCAAATATTAAGTCTATCAGTATATTGCTTGCCATAGCTGCATTTCATGACTATGAAATATGGCAAATGAATGTAAAAACCGCTTTCCTCAATGGGAAACTTGATGAGGATGTGTATATGGCACAACCTGAAGGTTTTGTACATACCGAGTATCCATATAAAGTGTGTAAGCTTGAAAGATCCATTTATGGACTTAAACAAGCGTCTCGTAGCTGGAATATTTGTTTTCATGAAAAGGTCAAGGAATTTGGATTTTCTCGAAGCGAAGATGAGTCATGCATATATGTTAAGGCTAGTGGGAGTAATGTTGTATTTATAGTCTTGTATGTTGATGACATACTACTCATAGGAAACAATATTCCGATGTTGCAAGATGTAAAGGTCTGGCTCGAGAAATGTTTCGCTATGAAAGATTTGGGAAATGCAGCATACATACTTGGAATAAGAATTTATCGAGATAGAACCAAGCGTTTAATTGGACTTAGCCAAAGTACATACCTGGATAAGATATTGAAGAAATTCAATATGAGTGAATCCAAGAAAGGGTATTTGCCCATGCAACATGGCATAAGATTGAGTATAGATCAATGTCCCAGCACTAGTAAAGAACTGGACAGAATGAGTCGAATTCCATATGCATCTGCTATAGGATCGATCATGTATGCCATGACATGTACTAGACCTGATGTCTCATTTGCTTTAAGCATGGTGAGTAGATATCAAGGGAACCCAGGCGAAAGTCATTGGACGGCTGTAAAGAGCATTCTTAAGTATCTTCGGAGGACTAAAGATGTATTCTTAGTCTATGGTGGAAAAGATGAATTACGAGTAACAGGTTATACTGATGCGAGTTTCCAGACAGATCGGGATGATTCCCGCTCGCAGTCAGGATAGGTATTCTTGTTGAATGGTGGGGTCGTGACTTGGAAAATTTCCAAGCAGGACACGGTGGGGGAGTATCATACTGAAGCCATAGGTGTTAGAATTATCAAAATACCTTGAATGTTTTAGTTGTTAGTTTGATGTATTGAAAACGTAATAAATTGTATTTGATTTGGAGATTATTATATGGAGATTATAATATATGCTGGATTGCGTCCATTTACATTTAATTTATTATCGTGTTTTCGTTTTGCATGTTTAGAACCAACTTCCTGAGTATTAATTTACTTAAACCTCCACAATCAGTCATACTCCTGGAAGTAAGTAGTGATTCAAGACTGTCATGGAGTGTTAGAAGCATAGAGAATGCAACTAACATTCATGAGTACCTAATAGTGATTTGGGTATTGGAACAACCCGCACTCAAAAGTTTACTTCATGGATTAAGTCAGAGTAATTTTGAGATGATAATATTTTATGTTCTTCAAACGGAGATACATAGAGTTTTGATCTATGATTCTGTTATGCTTTGGTGTGCTCCAACGCTGACCGTAACTGGCAGCTATACAGGGTATGTCCATGTATAATATGATGAGTAGAAATGAACTGTGTAGTCAAAGTTTATTTGTTCCTTCTGCCTTAACAGGAGAAGCGATATCCATGGGCCCCTCGATGATTTGGTGTTGACATTAAGTGTTTGGCCAAACCCTGACTAGAATTGATGTGTTCAATTGAGTAGTCTGATGAATTCAACACATATCGGAAATCGGGAAACATAATCTTGATCCATGAGATAGACATTTATCCATGTCTCAGGTTCATATGATATCTTGTAGAACAAAGGAACATTAAATCACTTATCTTAGGACCGAATCTTTATCAGAGTTCGGCAGCTGCATTGGATGGCTTGCTCTCTGCTGATTATTTGAAAGCGTTAAACCAAATAGAGTTAATAACTTGTCCAAGTGGGAGACTGTTGGACATAGTGTCCAGAGTCATTAACTATTGGTAATATTTCTAGTAATACCAGGGTCCTTTTGGGTTGCCCTTAAGACCCAAATAACAATCAGAAGAATGAAAGGAGTTAAAGTAGTTAGTTTATTAATTTGTCATTTCATGATAAATTAATTATAAGCTACAATATAATTAATTGGATTAATTATAGGGACTAAATGATAATTGGTTAAAAGAGTTTTTTTAACAAGCTTATCGTTTCAAGGGGGCTAGGTGTAAATAAGGGGATTATAAATAAACTACTAGGGATCAAACCCTAATGAGTTTTTTGATCAATCTCTCTCTCTCTATTGAGGCCGTAACCTCCCCTCTCCTCCCTCCCAAAATCGTAAACCCTAAATAAGGGTTTAGGGTTTAAAGCTTCAATCTTAATTGTTGGTTTGGTGTTCTTAAGTGTGAGCCACTAGAGGGATTCACACTATTGATCCTTGACATCCAAGAAGCAAGAACAAGGTTAATTCATCTTTGTGTTTTCGACAATCACGAGAAACAAGTAAGTGTTCTTGATTCTTTCTATTGTAGTTAATCATCTAGAACGTATACATCTTTATAAGTTGTTTGTTTGTATTGCCATGGATGATTCTATTCTAAATATGCTTCTGTTGCCTATATCATGTGGTAGTACGGTTTAACAAAACCTTTCAATAATGTCCTAGACGGGACGAGATTGTTCCCCCACTTGGGAAAGTACCAGCTCCCTTCTTTCAGAGAGCATTTTAACGGGGTTTCTCTCGAAGATACGGAATCCTATGTCGCTGGGTTCATGTTTTTGGTAAGTCTATCTTTCAAGACTTTGTCCATTTGTCGTTGTCATCGTTGTTGTTGTTATTAACAATGCTTATGTTATGCTTTCTACAGGCGTTTCAAGCCTCCTTGGCTTTGCAGACCGAAACGTCGAAGGTAGAAGGTTTGACGGCTTCTGCTATTAAGGAAGAAGATGCGGCATTGGAGAAGGAAAAGTCTACTCTGGAGCGAGAAGAGGCGACGTCAGTGCATCTCGACGATGATTTGAACGAGTTGGAAGCCGTCGGTCATGCGAGAGATGACGTGAGCTCGCGCCTGAAGCAGTCCCTGACTTTGATGCGTGACCAAAGAGAGAAGTTGGAGGGGATGAAAGAATCCTTGACTGTGAGAAAAAAAGTAGTCGAGGAATCTAAATCCAAGATGGTGGGCTTAGAGAAGGAGTTAGAGGAGCTGAGGGACGAGAATAAGTCCATCTTCTCTTTTGCTGGACTCACTGCACGTGCGGCGATCATGCGACGCCACTTGCTAGGCAAGGATCCTTTAGCCTCGGCGTCGGACGAGCTGGACATCTTTTACAAGGAGGTCGGGGCTGAGAGGGACCTTGACTCAGACGATGAGAAAGAAGTTGAGGAGGAGGAAGGTCCCCAGGTCGAGGCATTAGGCAAGGATGTTGTTAATGCCAAAAATCGCACCAAAGGGACAACTTAAGGTCGATGTGGACTTTAACAACTAAAGAAAGGAATCGTTCGACAAAGGTGTGCGACAAAGACAAAAATGTAAATGGGACAGAGGATTTGATGACGCAGGAAAAACCTCAACGAGGAAAAAACCTGCGGACGACTGTGGAAGTCGTCGCTGCACTATAGTCGCCAATCAGGGGCGATGTCCTTGGTGTTCCGGGTGTCGATCGTACAGAGATTACAATACAAATGAAGGGAAAGACTTCGAAATGTAAAGTACAAGTGTTTGAAATGTAAAAACAGTGTGCGTCGTGTGTGAAAACAATGTGTAAACTGTTGGTCGAGAATGAAAGTCTTGCGTCAAGAGCGATCTTCTATGAATGATCTCTTTGCTTCGAATGAATATTCTTCGAGTGTTTACGTTTGCTTCTGTTGTTCGATGTTCGGTCGTTCAGTGTTCAGTCCTCTTGTTCTATCTCTCTTCATGTGTTATTCGATGTCCTGAAACTGAGGATTGATCTTGGGATTTATAGTCTTCGGATGATTTTAATTGAATCATTAAGATCTTTGATGGTTGTTGTAATGGTCGTCGTCTTCAATGTAGGATTAGATGCTCATAACTGATTTCGTCGGTTATAGCCGTTGTCCATTAATGCTCATAAGAGTCGTATAACGCGTTAGTCGGCCGAGGTCGCATGATTCTACGCGACGGTCGTGCGAAGTAGGCGACGTCGAGGTCGAGTGTCGTGAGAAACTCTCGACTTACCTTTTAGGAGGGACGACGGAGGTTTTTTGGGTCTTTGTCGAGGCCTTATCTTAATACAAGATATGGTTCATAACATGTGTCTTACCTTTTCTGGTCGTGGTCGAGACTGGTGAAATTTTGCCCAAACAGTTTGCCCCCAAAATTTGAAAGTAGGATGGCAAATTCGAATTTTAAATTTTGCCTGTCGGGCATTCAGGGTCTTGTGTTGAAAAATACCTTGGTTGTCTCGGAACCGGATTGGTTTAATTCTAACTGAACGAGAAGTCGAGGAGAAAACGAGGTCGTGACGTCATACTGACGCACGATTGTGCTTACCAGCTGTCGTTGACAGGTGTCGACGATCCGTGTGGTCATACGAAGGGACGAGGGCACGCGGTGATTGTCAAAGGACTCGACCTGACATGATCGACTGCATAAATAAAGATTACTATGGATCTTTTCTTGTTTACGATTTTAGAGGGTTTTAAGCAAATATTTCTTTAAGGGTTTTCTTGTCGCTTTTCGTTCGATTATTTCTAAACCTGCAAGAATCTTTGACCTAATTAGGATTTTCTGAGATCATATAAGATACGACCCTCCAGTTTGCGTATGCGTCGCAAGTCTATTGCTAGAAAGCCTAGAAAAAACTGGGATATCTGGGGCCTTTCAGAAGTGCAAATCAATTTAACGGGGTTGGCAATGTCGACAGAGCATAGAAGCACCATTAAGAACGAAGAAGATCTCGACGACTTTAGAAGTCTAGCGAGGATTCCCATGGGGATCACCGTAAGCAAGGTTGGCAAGGTTCGACCGGAAATGTGCCCCAAGGGGTACGTCGTTATATACGAATACCCGTTCAAGATAGGCTTTCATTGGCCATATTCGCCTCTGGTCAAAGAGTTCATGTGTGAATTCGATCTTTCACCGGGGCAACTGAGGTTTGATCTTGGGATTTATAGTCTTCGGATGATTTTAATTGAATCATTAAGATCTTTGATGATTGTTGTAACGGTCGTCATCTTCAATGTGGGATTAGATGCTCATAACTGATTTCTTCGATTATAGCCGATGTCAATTAATGACTTTGACTCTTGCATTAATCACTGAACAAATATAACAGTCGTATAACGCGTTAGTCGGCCGAGGTCGCATGATTCTACGTGACGGTCGTGCGAAGTAGGCGACGTCGAGGTCGAGTGTTGTGAGAAACTCTCGACTTACCTTTTAGGAGGGACGACGGAGGTTTTTTGGGTCTTTGTCGGGGCCTTATCTTAATACAAGATATGGTTCATAACATGTGTCTTACCTTTTCTGGTCGTGGTCGAGACTGGTAAAATTTTGCCCAAACAGATGTGGCCGACACTCCTCCTCTGCCTTAGAAGATGTGTCTCTGTTTATTTCGTTTCTTTGCTACTCGATCGTTGGTGGTCGAGCTTTTTTGTAACTGATAGTTTATTCAATGAATGAAACTTAGACTTCTTTTGAACTTACGCTTTGTATATTTCATGAACAAATATAATGTTAATCGTAAGATTTAGTAAGTAGAGAATAATCGAGAAATCATACGACTTAGGCATACATTGCAATACAACAATTAGAACATAAGCCATAAGACTTCTAAATCGTATATTCAAACATAAACACATGCGATCAAAGCATACATTCAGAGGGTGAAAATCTTTCAAAGTTAAGAAACTTAGAATGCAAAATCGTTAGACTTTGCGATCGTACGACTAAGTCGTGCGAAGAACTGCGAATCGTGTGTCCATGTGGAAGGATGATCAAGTCGTAGACCTGGTCGTTTACGTCGTGCAACTTTGCGAAACTAAAGTCGTTTTAGACTTAGTGATTATCGGCGTGCGATTCTGCGAAAAAACAATGTTAAAGGTTGGTCGTTGGCTAACCAACGACCCTCCGATGCTTAAGTCAGTAATCGTTTGTGATAAAAAATCGTATGGTAGAAGAAGAAGGGAATTTTGAAAGCATACCCTCTCGGATGGGGTACTTGCCCCCTGTCATTTATCATCCTATTCTTTTCAGGAGAGAGTAGGTTTTAAATGACGGATCGACACTGAGATCGCGACGAACAACGTATACGTCTATGCCGACCGCGTTTTCGTGCGACAGGGAAAAAATAGTCGGAATATCCTGTAGGAGAGGCAGAAGTTTTAAGATTACGGATAGAAGGACGAACCTGTCGAGACCCTACGATCATGCTTAGCCTTCGACCTGCGACCGCCGGACAGCTTACTTTCGCGGCTTCAGGGTTGTCTTATAGCAGTCACGAGCGACTTTTGGCTCACTTTTGATTTCTTGAACTCCCCACGGCGTAGGGAACTTCAGAGTCTGATGATACGTCGAGGGAACGGCTTTCATTTCATAGATCCATGGTCGACCTAAAATGATGTTATAGGCCGACACAAAATCGATGACGCTAAACTTGGTCTGCTTGTTGATTCCTCTGGCATAGACCGGCAGGATGATCTCTCCATAGGTGCTCATCGCTTCTCCATTGAAACCAACTAAGGTCGTCGAACGTCGGGTGATTTCCGAGCGATCGATTCCCATAGCCTTGATGGTGTTAAGGAAAATGACGTTCGTTGAACTGCCCCCATCGACCAAGACTCGTCGAGTTAAACAATTACCAATCGTGAGTTGAATGATCAACCCATGATGGTGCTTCTGATACGAGTCTCCGAGGTCGTCTTGGTCGAATATGATCTTCATAGCTTCCAATTCCAAATCTCCTTTGGGCCTTGATGAACGCGGAATAGGTCGATCGTCAGGTGCTTGACTGGCGTGACGTTTGGCCGCGGAATACGTCAGACCACATACGTCGGAACCACCAGTGATGCAATTGACGTCCTTTGCGTGCTCTGGGGTCGGCGGTCGATGATCGCTAGCTGAAGTAACGACATCATCGATGATATCTATGAGATTTCCTTTCGGGACATGATATGCTAGTTCTTTTTTTAGAGCTATGCAATCATCTGTTGCGTGACCATGGTCGACATGAAAGTCGCACCATTTTGACTTATCTTTCTTAGCATCGTCCTGATCGGATTTCTTTGGCCATCGGATGGTCGCTTGAGTGGTCTTCAGAGCTTCGACCAAATCTTTAGTGGACCCTTTGAATCCGTAAGAGGATATCTTGGGGTACTGAGGAAACTTGATCGCGGTCTTGGCCTCTGCTTTTGTCTTGAATCGGACATTAGAAATCTGGCGCGCGAGCTCTACCTTAGAAATTGCTTTTGTTTTGAACTCTGGCTTCTTTACACCCAATGACCTCTTGTGGTCGGTATACTTGCGACGAAAGGCAGCGTCGTCTTCTACCCTCATATACACTAGGGTTCGAGCTCAGACGTCTTCGAAATTTTCTGGGGGATACTTGGTCAGATCAGTGTATAAGCCCGAACTGTCGTCCAGACCACGATTATAAGCTTCGATTGCGGTCTTGACGTCACAATTGCGAACACTGATCATCTTTGCATTGAATCTATTGAAATAACTTCGAATAGACTCATTGGTCTTCTGCACGACATAATACAGATCACTGGTCTGCTTCTCCATCTTGCGACTGCTGGCGAATTGCTGAGAGAATTGGTTACCAACTCGACGAACGACCCGATGGACTTGGGTTTGAGATTGATCAACCATTGGAGGGCAGGACCAGTGAGAGTCGCGCCGAAGCTCTTGCAGATACAGACCTCCTGATACATATGCGGGATCGAAATCGTCCACATGAGCTGCTTATATTGCGTGACGTGCTCTGTTGGATCGGTCACTCCCGAATACTTGGGCGTGAAGGCGGGGACGTTGTATTTCTTCAGGACCTCGACAGTTGCGATCTTGTCGATGAAAGGTGACGCTTGAAATTCTGATCGAGGCTCGACGTCGACGGCCACAGCTGCCCCAGGCAGCTTGGCGAGCAAAGATAGGACGCGCTCGTTCTGATCTTCTAGCACCTTCAGTCGCTGGGCGATGGGATCATTAGGATCAGGATGCATACCTGTCTGCGGATTGACTCCTGAACTGGTGCCATTGCCATGCGACGAGCCATTGGCGTCCCCGTTAAAAGGGACAAAATATGGTTGTGATCCATTTTGAAACGGCTGCGACCCATTCTGAAACGGCTGTGACCCATTCTGAAATGGCTGCGATCCATTCTGCATGGGTGGTGGCCTTATATGCTGAGGAGGAACTGTCCCGAACTGGGGATTTGGGTTGAACGGCCCCAGCTGCTGGTTCTGCATGAACGGACCTGGATGCTGATTCTGAGCGAACGGACCTGGATGCTGATTCTGAGCGAATGGACCCGATCCTGGACCTGAATTATGCACAAATGGTCTAGGACCATTTTGACCGAACGATCCGTGGCCTGGATTCTGAACGAATGGCCTAGGACCATGCTGAGGACCAAAGGGATTCCTCAGTCGCGCGATCTCCTCGGCTGCTCTGCATTAATTTGATTCCGCGCGACCTCCAATTCCTGATACATCTGGGCAATGACATGCTCTTGATTTCCGGGGGTTGCCATTTTCCTGAAACAGGGAATAGAGAAGACTACAAGAAACCGTTAGTAGGACGCACGTTTGTCGAAGATTTTCTCTATATGGGGTCCCACGGATGGCGCCAAACTGTTAATGCCAAAAATCGCACCAAAGTACAACTTAAGGTCGATGTGGACTTTAACAACTAAAGAAAAGAATCTTTTGACAAAGCATGCGACAAAGACGAAAATGTAAATGAGACAGAGAATTTGGTGACGCGGGAAAAACCTCAACGAGGAAAAAACCCGCGGACGACTGTGGAAGTCGTCGCTGCACTATGGTCGCCAAACAGGGGCGATGTCCTTGTGTTTCTGGTGTCGATCGTACAGAGATTACAATACAAATGAAAGGAAGATTTCAAAATGTAAAGTAACAAGTGTTTCGAATGTAAAAATAATGTGCGTCGTGTGTTTAAACTGTATGTCGTGCGCTGATGTCGTGCGTCGAGAGCGATTCTTCTGAGAGCGATTTCTGTGCTTCAAGTGTTCTTTCGAGTTCGAGTGTTTGTGTATGTTGTTCGATGTGTTGTTCGATGTCCTGTTCGATGTGTTGTCCGATGTGTTGTTCGATGTGTTGTTCGATGTCCCTTGAACTGAGGATTGAGCTTGGAATTTATAGTCTTCGGGTGCTTTAATTGGATCATTAAATACTTCGATAACTGTCGTAACGGACGTCGTCTTTAGTGCTGTTAATGGCTTCCATCAGTTATAGCCGTTGACCATTAATGACGTTGACTCCTGCAATAAACACTAAACAAACGTAACAGTTGTATCACGCGTTAGCTAGTCGAGGTCGCATGGTTCTATGCGACGATCGTGTAAAACGTACGACATCGTGGTCGAGTGTCGTGAGGTAAATAACTTTTGATCTTAACTTTAGTCGGGGGATAAAATGCTATGATTTTACCTTACCAGAAGTAACAGAAGTGAGTGCTTTTACTTACCTTGGTCGTGGTCGAGACTGGTGAAATTTTGCCCAAACATCAGCTGCTTCGTCAATGAATTCCTCTTGAGGAGGTATATTTTCTTGACGTTGTTGTTGTTCTTGATCCGCCATTTATACCTGAAATTCACGAAGTTAGAATACTGACGGATCAAATTACAGTCAGCGCGTACCTTTGCAAGATATTGGATCAATCTGGAACAGATTGAGGACTGGCAGTGAGAAAACAGGGTACTGGATTGTTGGTATTGGAAGTGTCCGGACAAATGCATATGAAAACAAAGGTTTCCGGACAAACCAAGGTTTCCGGACAAAGGTATCCGGACAAACCAAGGTTTCCTGACATGTCAATGGTTTCCGGATAAAGGATGTATCCGGAAAAAATGAGGTTTCCGGATAAGGCATTAGTGATCGGACGATATGTATCCGGACAAGATGGAACATCCGGATAGTTGAACTTACCGGAAACAATTAATTTTACGGACAACTGGGGTTACCGGATGATTTGGTTACCGGACACCTCTCACAATCCGGATAGTTGAACTTACCGGAAACCCTTAGGTTTCCGGACAACTGGGGTTACCGGATGTTAGTGGTGTTCGGATAAAATATCTAGCTCTATGGTGGTGTCCGGATGAGTTGAATGTGTCCGGATAGTTTGAAACTATCCGTACAACATCCGGTATACTCTATACTGTCCAAAGCAAGCCCCAAATCGAAGTAGATCTATTCTATTAAGTTCGAATCGATGTATTATGCGACACAATAACAAGATTGGAGACTAAACATGTGTAGAGCAAATAGAACCTAAGTCGACGTCGAAATGGTATTCGGAACCCCTTAAACGACCATTCCAGTGGTCGATTTGTGCAAGTGAGTGCGTGAAGTAAGCATAATCAAGATCGATATTTATAATGGAGGAACATACCTGATTTTGGAGTTCGAGACCGAAGAAATTAGTGCAAATCGAAGGTTTCCGAGTGAGAGAGAGGAACTGAAGGGTTTTGTGGGTTTCGCAAGAATCCGGATAAAATGAGAAGGGAAGGGTCCGGATTCTATTTATAGGGGTCGGACTTTCTGGATGGGTCTTACCCGGAAACCTATTCGGTCCGGATAGTGTCCGGTCCGGAAACCTATCCGGACAGATGGGTGTCCAGGAACCCGTCCGGACACTTTGTGATTTCAGATAAAATTACCCCTGTTCTTCCAAATTTCTTAAAAAATTTATCATTCTGGTTTTGAAAGAACTTTTCCTCGCTCCCCCTCAAAGTGAGCATGGGAATTTCTCTGCTCCCCCTCGGATTGTGCATGTGAGTGCAATGGAGGGACGAACACACATAAAACTTTTGACATTTAAAGCGAAAAACTGTGTGTCGCTCCCCCTTAAATGATGAACAAATAGAAAGTTTGCTCCCCCTCGGAATGTGCAAGTAGTGTGAAATGAAGCACACTTGGAATGTCCATACACAAAACCTTTTGAAAGTTTAAAAAAACAGTTGTGTGACACTCCCCCTCAAAAGTATAATATACTTACCTGATACTCATTCGTGCTCCCCCTGAACACATGAACAACTTGTGAAAGCACATATATAATTACAGAAAGTAGACGACAGTAATAAACAGAAAAGGAAACACACGTTAAAAGAAAGTAAACAGACGAAATGTACCTAATTAATACAGAGATTTAACCGAAAAAGTGTAAACGATACAAGTAGAATACAGATGCGAGAAAGTGTATACTCAATCATCTGGAGTGTAACCAACAGATGATGACTAGACAGTTTCTCGTAGATGTATGGAACTTGTATTGGGCACACGATCAGGTCAAATCTTCGGATTTAGCATACCTAACCTGGACACTAGATAATTAAAGCGTTTTTCGTCCAGGGGTTTTGTAAACAGGTCTGCTAATTGATGTTCTGTATTAACAAAATAGAGTTCGACTGTACCTCTTTCGACGTGATCCTTGATGAAATGGTACCGAACGTCTATGTGTTTCGTCTTTGTATGCTGGACCGGATTGCTGGATATTGCAATGGCGCTCTTCGAGTCGCAGTAGATGGGCACCTTGGTGTATGTAAAACCGTAATCCTTGTGTTGCGTGCGCATCCATATAACTTGTGAACAACAGCTTGTCGCGGCCACGTATTCCGCCTCGGCAGTCGACGTAGAGACGCACTGCTGCTTCTTGGATGCCCAACTCACCAGACTGTCGCCCAAGAACTGCACATGTCCCGATGTGCTCTTCCGATCCATCATGCTGCCCGCGTGGTCCGCATCAGAATATGTCGAAAGCTCAAAACCTGTCTCTTTCGGGTACCACAAGCCAAGATCAGCAGTACCTCTCAAATAACGAAATATTCGTTTAACAACTATTAAATGAGACTCCTTAGGTTTTGACTGAAACCTGGCGCAAAGAAATGTTGAAAACATGATATCCGGTCTACTAGCTGTTAGATACATTAAAGAACCGATCACTCCCCGGTACGTTTTTGTGTCCACATCCTTTCTGTTAGGATCGGCGTGTAACTTTGTACCGAGTGCCATGGGAGTTTTCATTGATGAGGACTGTTCCATCGGAATTTCCGAAGAATATCCCTGATGTACTTGGCCTGATTTATGAATATCCTGGTCGACAGTTGTTTAAATTGAAGACCGAGGAAAAAATTCATCTCACACAACATACTCATTTTAAAATATTGTCCCATTAGAGTGGCAAAGTTCTTACAGTATAGCGGGTTAGTAGAACCAAAGATTATGTCATCAACATACACTTGAACTAACACTATGTGACCTTTTTCGTTTTTAATAAATAGGGTTGTATCGATTTTACCTCTTGAAAATCCCGATTTTATTAAAAACTTAGACAGCGTATCATACCAGGCCCGTGGAGCTTGCTTCAAACCGTATAGCGCCTTATCTAGAATGTAGACATGATTAGGCTTCTTTTCGTCCACGAACCCATCCGGTTGCAAAACGTACACCTCTTCCTTGATCTCGCCGCTGAGGAAAGCGGTCTTCACATCCATTTGGAAGACCGTGAAGTTTTTATGTGTGGCGTATGCAAGGAACATACGTATTACTTCGATTCTCGCCACCGGGGCGTATGTCTCGTCATAGTCTATCCCTTCTTGTTGATGGTATCCCTTGGCCACGAGACGCGCCTTGTTCCGTACGATGATGTCATCCTCGTCCTTCTTGTTCTTGAAGATCCATTTGGTGCCGATCACCGTCTTGTGAGAAGGACGTGGGACAAGTCGCCATACATTGAGGGCCTCAAATTGATTGAGTTCCTCTTGCATAGCCATGACCTAATCTTCTAAAGCTTTGGAGACGGTCGTAGGCTCGATCTTACTCAGGAATCCAAAGAAGAGGCAGAAGTTGGTCGATGCGCCTCGTGTTTCTACTGGTGTAGAGGGATCACCGATAATCTGGTGCAAGGGATGAGCTCTTGTCCATTTGGTGGTGTGTGGAAGCGGCTGTTGAGTCGTGTGTGAGGTGTCCGGATCCACGTATCCACCAGTTGGAAGGTCTTGAACAGCTTCAAGTGTAGCAGGTTGGTTTCTCGGAGGAGACTTGGGAGGATTCGTCGAAGGTTGAGTAACTTCTGGTTCCGGGGAAGGCAGAGGTTGATCAATGAGTGTAGTTGAGGACGAATCTTCAAGAGCGATCTCCGGGTTTTATATTGGTTCCTCCGGGGGGATTGTTGTATCAATTGATGATGACGTTGAGGGCTGAGGTGTCTCCAGAGTGATCGTCGAGTCTTCGATTTGAGCAGCTTCAATCCTTGGTTGCGCTGAGACACGAGGGGTAGAAGCGTTAAATAAATCATCATAAAAGTATTGAAACATTAAATCTAAATCAGAAAGTTGAGCATTCGACGGAGATGCATGATTTGGATTTACTGTTGTTTGTGCAGATCCCGAACGTGAAAGTTCGGAAGCTAGCACGCCAGTTAAACCGGGTTCTGAATTGATTTGTTCAGAAGCCAATTCTGCGGCTTCGTCGAATGTCACGTTTACACTCTCGAGAACGGTTTTTGTCCGTTAGTTGTAAACGCGATACGCCTTAGCCTGCATGGAGTATCCTATTCGGACTGAATTTCCCGAGATCATCCTTGTTATTGAGAATGTAGCACGTGCATCCGAACGCGGAAGTACTTGATGTTCGGGATGCGATTGTTGATGATCTCGTACGGCGTCTTGTTATACCGCTTGTTGATGATGTAGCAGTTTTGCGTGTAGCATGCAGTTGATACCGCTTCAGCCCATAGAAATAGAGGCATCTTTGACTGTGACAGCATTGTGCGAGCGGCTTCGACTAGGGTATGGTTGCGTCTTTCCACCACTTTGTTTTGTTGAGGAGTGCGTGCGGCCGAGAAGGTTTGCGAGATACCGACGGATGTCAGTTTTTGGTTCACCGTTTGATTTTTAAATTCTGTCCCGTTGTCGGTCCTGATGGTCTGAACTTGCTGTCGAAGGTTCAGTTGGATAGTCTTCAGGTGGTTGATAATCAGCTCCGGGGTTTCGTCCTTCGAGCGTAGGAACTTTACCCAAGTGTAGCGTGAGAAGTCATCCACCATCACCAGGACGTACTTTCGTTTGTTGATGCTTTGAACACGCATCGGTCCACACAAATCCATATGGATAAGTTTGAGGGACCGGGACGTGCTCAGAGCGGCCTTCGGCTTGTGCGTCGCTCGCTTCATCTTTCCCATTTCGCATGCCCTGCGGAGTCGGTCCTTCACGAATTGAAGTTCGGGCATGCCTTTCACGTGTCCGCCAAGCACCAGCTTGTTGATACTTTTGAAGTTTAGGTGCAAGAGACGTTGGTGCCAAATCCACGCTTGCTGAGAATTGGCCTTTGACATCAGGCAGACAGAGTCATCGGACTTCAGGGCTGAGAGGTCGATGGTGTAGAGGTTGGTCTTTCGTGTTCCAACCAGCAGTTCGGTTCCGTCGTCAGTGCGGACACTACACCTTTTGGCTTTGAATCTGACCTCAAGATCTTTATTGCAGAATTGGCCGATGCTGAACAATTTGTGTCCCAGTCCTGCGACGTATGAAACTTTTTTATCGTGATCTTGTCTTGGAAAATGTCGTCGTAGCCCAAAATCGGCGCCTTGTTATCGTTTTCGAATCTCACGTTTCCGCAATATTTTTCTTTGTAGTTCGTGAGTAGATCCCTACTCCCGGTCATGTGCTTGGAGCATCCAGAATCTAAGTACCACACATCACCGTCCTGCAAAAACGAGATTAGCGGACTTTAGGTACCCATTTAAAAATGGGTCCTGGAGGGTTAGGTTTTACACCTGTTGGAGGAACTTGTTTTGAGGCAGGTTTCCTCTTGGGTGTAGGTTTAACCTCTGTAGGAGGAACCCGTTTTGAAATGGGTTTCCTTTCTTGTTTAGGTTTAACCTCTGATTGGGAACCCCGTTTTGTATTTGATTTCTTTTTGTTTTTACGGGATTTGCGTTTTGGTGCAGAATTATAGACATGATAAGAACCAAACCAATCAGTTGAAATATTAATGTCATCAAAGTCATTCCAACCAAAACTAGAACAACATAAACAATCATGCGATAATTGAATCAATTGCTGAATAGAATAAAGTTTAATCGGAAATTTAATATCTTGTTCAACAAAATCATTCTTATGATTCAAAGCACAATCGTTCTTATTCATTCTAGGATAAAAGACTGTATTAAATGACTTCGACGCAACATTGTTCTCACTAGATTCCTTGCCTACCCACTTTGGTTTGTCTTGTTTGGCCCGACCATTTTTATCTGAAACAGCATTAACAGAATGGTCAGCAGAGGTTGAGTAGACAAGACGTTTATCAGTCGATCGACCGATATTTTGCCTCGGTTGTGATTGTTTTTGAGAACAAGAATCAGTTTTAGAATCCTTGATCACAGCCGGGGTCGTTGGTTTTGTGGAACATTCGCCTTTTTGAAAATTGATCGGTCGATTTACCGCTGGCGAAAGAAAGTCGGTATGACTTGGAAGAGGTTTGTCGAATGGGAACGATTCAAACTCTTCATCAGAATTACCCTCGAAATTCATAAAGTTGGAAAATCTATATCCGGAATCAATGGATTTGGATTGGTCGAGGGAGGTGAGGAACACTTTGTGTCGGTGTGCTTAGGTGAACCTGGTGCGGAAGCTAAGAAAAAATCAGAGTTTGGATTCTTTAAAACACACTCATCTTGAGAACCTTTACCGTTTAGAGAGGATGCTTTTCCAATGAAAGCTTTGCACGAGGATGTGTCAAATGAGTCCGAGGAAGATTCGGGTGAAATCGTCTTTTCTTCTTGGAGTAGGTCAATTTTCTCTTGAAGTTGACCATTTCTCACATGCTCCTTCATCGCTTATGTCGCCAAAGCAGACAGCTTTGATGTGAGCCGATCGATTTCATTCCGAAGGATTTCCTGTCCTTCATCCGACACAGACTCGGTTTTAACGGATTTAAGTGCCTCAAGTTCGGTTACGAGCGCTTGCTTTTCCTTTTGAAAACGTGATCTTTCCTTCTCGAGTGACTCCTCTAATTCGACTATTTTGCTTCCAAAATGAGAGGCGGGACATAGAGTTTAAACTCGTCCGTCTCAGTTTTGGGTTCAGGTGCTTGAGCCTCATCCTTTTTGGAGGAATCATTGGGCGTCGCAACCTTATAGATATCAAAGTAGTCATTCGAGAGGTATTTCTTAGGATTTTTCTTGTACGACCAGTTCATAGGTTCGTAGCAAAAAGGAAGTTGCATTTTGGTGGTATGTTTGCGCTTGTATTCCTCAGTTTCCTCTTCTTTCTCTGGTTCAAGAGGACCAGTCCATTTGATTTGGTATTCAGGATACTTCTTAGCTATACCGAGACAATTAAAGTGATAAAGTATCGGTGTTTTAGCTATACCCTTTTTCAAGTACTGAGGGTTGTCGTATCCGATTCCCCATTCCTTGTTGAAGTATGTGAATTCCTTGGGTTTATTCATGTAAATAGTCTGGTCTGTTTGACCTCTTTTGTGGAGTTTGGTTTCAAGATCTGTTATTTTGGAGACCATTTCCTTATGCTGAATTTGAAGAGAAGAGCATTGATAAACAATCTCTATGTTCTCATTCTTACACTGATCCAGCTGTGAACCCAGTGACAGGCAAAAGGCCTCATGCAAGGAAGGTATCCATCCACCCTTATAAGGAGGACTTCGTTCCCCCTCCTAGCCGATGTGGGATCTCACAATCCACCCACCTAAGTGGGATCAGCGTCCTCGCTGACACATCGACCCGGTGACCGGCTCTGAGGTGGTGGGGAATGGGTACAGACTACAAGGTGATGGGGAAGAAGTTCTTTTCGAAAACCACCGCCAGCCCCTCTGAAGGGTGATTGAGGACGAAGGGTGGGGGGTCTAGATGCCGGAGATGGTGGCTTTGGCCGGTTGGAGGATGGTGCTCGAGGTTGGGGACGAACAGCCCCGTCCATTTGTTGTATATATATATATATATATGAGGGAGGTTCAAGGGAAAACCTCAAAAAATGGAAAACTAAGGAACACCTAGATAGCCTTTCATCTACACCGTATGCATTTGTGCATACAGGTAAATTATGTTGTTTTCTTGGTTTTTATGCACTTGTGCATTATGCATTTGTGCATATGCACGTGTGCATGTTACAAATTACCTGTATGCACAAGTGCATACCGTCCACATGAAGGGCTACCAGAGTGTTCCTTAGTTTTCCGTTTATTTGAGGTTTCCCCTTGAACCTGACCCAAATATATATATATATGTTTGTGTGTATATATGTGTATTTTATATATAGGGTCAGGTTCAAGGGAAAACTTAAAAAAACGGAAAAATGAAGAACACCCTAGGGGTCCTTCATCTCGACGCTATGCACTTGTGATACAGGTAATTTGTAACATGCGTATACACAAATGCATAATGCACTTGTGCATAAAAACCAAAAAGTCAACTTAATTTACCTGTATGCACAAATGCATACCGTCCAAATGAAGGGCTCCTAAGGTGCTCTTCAGTTTTCCGTTTTTTTTTGAGGTTTTTCCTTGAACCCCCCTCTTTATATATATATAATTTGAAATATGATATTTATTAAATGAAGTTTGAGTTTAACCCTCCAAGTTTCAATATATACATTATGGCCCTTGCTTTTATAACGATTAAATTCAAAAAATGTCAAAATAAAGGAAATTGGAAAAAGACCTTTATGCCCTCGACTTTAACGGACCTGGTAGACGGCCGTTAGACCGAAGGACCAAATCCAACAGAATTTGCATACCACTGACACCAAATCCATAATAAACGAAGTATAGGGACGAAATTCGTAAAAATCGACAAACCACGAGGACCAAATCCGTAATTTACTATTGATTTTATTTTACAAAATTGAGTTTTCGTTGTTGTTGGTCCCGAAGGCCTATACAAGTTTGTAGAAGGGGGAGTAGAATACAAACACACAGATTTTACTTTTCTAAATTGTTTATTGATAAATCATTAACAATTTACAGCTTGTTGCGGAAACAAGATTAAGGATAAACCTAAATCTAAACAAGTTGGAACACTAAGGTTTCTTGCACTAAGAGAGATAAGGAAATTACTAATAATAACCAATCTTGAGATAAGAGATTGAACTTGTCCAAAGTTAGCAAGTTACTTCAAATGAAGTGGGTTCATCTCTTTATATACTGCATGCATTTAATGCAAGTCAGTATACACTTTACACGTGTCATCAGCTGGTTGGTTGCATGTCATTGACCTTTGTTGACAACCTTAGTAGCCGCATGGATGAACAGTGTAGTATCAGAGTGGTTGTACGATTTCAGACAGTCGGAGGTTCTTTTCTGACATTTCGTACGGAGTCGTGCAAGGGAGGTTAAGACAAAAGTACTTTGTACGGAGGACTTCATGATCAGCTTTCGTTGATTCAGAGCATTATCATTATCTATTCAGCGAATGATAAAGTTCAGCGATAGCTGAAGTCTTGTACTTGATACTTCACGTTGAGTGGACAAATCTGAGTCTTCGCTGATCCGCATCAGTTCATTAGGAGACTTGTCGCTGGTTCTTGAGCTTGATCTTCGACTTCAACGTAGAACCTTTGTTGACGTGAAACTTGTCTTCAGGGATCATAAGTAAACAACTAACTTATCATTGATCATCATAATGACTGAACAGACTCAGAGCATTAATGGTGAACAGTGTTCGCTGAATGTTTAATTTAAAGAGCGAGAGTTCCTATCAGCGGTACTGTAAGATCTTAGTACTTATCAGCGATAGTGAAACTCAGATACATATTGTTTACTTACAATTTTCACTAAGTATATAAGAGAGGGTCATTATCAAATCACTGAGGGTTTGGATCAACAATCTCCCCCTATTTGATTATGACATAGCAACAAAGAAAATTGCTATTTAATGAAAACATAAGGATAAAAAGAACTCATAAAATATTTGTCCATTTTACTGTTTTCTGGGATCTTTTCAGTACTGATGGAGTAAAGTACGTTCGCTGAAATCTTTCTTTAAAACTTTGAATCAGGTTACAAAGAGAAATGGAAAGATTACAAGTACAAGCGAAATAAATTACAAGTACAAAAGAATAACTGATACAATAGAGAAATAGGCGATCATATCAGTTTGTAAAGGGTTCTTCCTTAATGAGAAGTTCATCAAGGGTCATTGGTGTGGTGGGAATCATCCAGTCAGGAACGGTTACACCTTGTTTTCTTTTGATCAGTGCTTCTTCAAAAATCAAGGGTTTCAGATGTCGTGCCTGAGGGTCATTCCTGAAGTCACACCAGTAGATGAGATCTCTCAGCTGTTCGATGGGAGTGATGTGAAGTTCAGAGATGCGTTGAAAATGCTTTCCACCATCGTAGTCAAAGAAAAATATCCCGTAGGGTTCGCTTATGACTTTGCCAAGGATGAAAGTCTCACCAGGAGGAATAGATGTGTCAAGCATGGAAAGATCAGGATCAGGACCAAGGACTTCAGCACGTGAAAAACCAATACCTGTTTCATTTCGTATGACAGGGCCATCAATTGAAGATATAGATTTCTTCTTCTTCGCTGAGGCCTTTCTTTTCTGACTTTCGAGAGGAGGAGGAGGAGGAGGAATATCCACACAGGAGTAGACTAAGTCGATTTGTTTGTTGATCAGCTTTTCAACATGTTCCTTGTACTTCGACTTGGACTTCTGGATGGCTAACCTGATCTCCAACCATTCAGAGAGACCGTACTTCGTTATGGCTTCAGCATAGAATTTTTCGTACTTCTTATCTTCTCTGAATATCTCGACTTCAGCGATTGAAACAAGGGTTGTTCTTCCAGAGATGAATACCTTGTTGATTTTGGCAGGAGAGAGTCTGTAGTTGACCTTTTCTTTGCACCAGGCTAAAGTGGACTGAGACACAGTTCTCTTTTCTTCAGTTATCTTCTTGGCGTTTTCCCAGAGCTGACGTTGAACTTCAATAGGAACTTTTTTTAGCTTGGGGTCTTTCACTGATCGTTTAGAAAGCTGGATGGCGTATTCTCTGTCCTTTTCTTCAGCTTCCTTTCTTTCAGCGATTAATCTTTCAGCTCTGAGGTGATCCTTGTATTCCTTTTTGGAAATTCTGAACTTTGGAGGAACTGAAGGAAGTTGATCACGCCTCAGAATGATTCGCTGGTCCTCGAATTGCTTTATTATCTCCTCTCTTCTTTTTTGATCCTCTTCACTTAGCTTTTGAGGAGCTAAGGAAGGTCTGTGTCTGTGCGAGAGTAGCTGTTCTTCTGGCTCATCAGTCTCAGAGTTCAAATCTAAGACTGGGATTATTTCTTCAGTAGCAGCTAGTATTATTGGTGAAGTCGCAGTTGTAGAACCTTCAGCGATATCCTCAAACAGGGGAGAGGACTAGCTGAAACACAGCGATCTTACAAGTAAGAACTTGGGTAGAATCAGAGAGAGAAAATTTGTTCAAGTGTATAGGCTTGGGTAGTAGAACTGATAGTGTATGATAGAGGAGGGATGGAGTGAGAGATGTTTAGTGTACCTGACAAACCGGCTTTTCAAGCAAGATCGTCAGATTGTCATCTTCAGCGACGCTTTTGCCTTTGCCTTTCTCAGCTCCAGAGGTTGAGGGCTTTGTCTTTGTCCGCTCCCCTGAAGGTTCATTTATCGAGATTCCCTTAAGAACTTTGATCTTCGGAGCAGGTTTGACGATAAAGAAGTCATCGTCATTTTCGTCATCATCATCATCATTCTTTGGAGAAGAGGATGGTTCATTATCAGGGATGTCGACGGCTTCATCATCTTCTGCTTCGGATTCGGTTTTATCAGCTTCTTCTTCGAGTTGCTCCCCCTCAGATACAGAGGCGAGCTTCTCGGTTTCCTCAGGGTTTTCATCTCCCTGAGGTCCAGCGGTGGTTTCTTCAGCATCCTTCTTCTCTCCCCTGATAGATTCATCATGGGAAAGGTCTTCAGCGCTCTTGGAGAGATCTTCAGCGCTCTTCTCCCCCTCTTTCTCATGATGAGTGGGGGAGGAATGGGATGACTCAGCAGCGTTGGTAGGTTCTCTGTCTTCTTGGCCAGAGATACTTATACAAACTTCAATCTTTGCTATTCTGTCTTGAAGGCCAGAAATAGCAGGATTGATCTTCTCCAGCCCAGTGCGATCCGCCGCTGTGAAATTGTCAGATGCAGGGACAGGGGCAGGGGCAGGAGCAGGAGTATTCGCTTTGTGTAGTAGCTGCTCGATCATCGTTTTCATCGAACTAACATCGGTATTTACAAAGCCTAAGTCAGTCTTTACAGTAGACATATCTCCCTCTAGATGTCCAACCGATGTCTTCAGCGTTGTGACCTCGCTGGACATGGATGAAACTGAAATTTTGAGAGAGGTGTAGTCTGTGTAGATGTCAGCGAGCACCTTGGCGAAGTCGCTGAGAGTTTTATCAACCTGTTTCATGTCATCTGTGGAAGCCTTCTTCTCCACCACCGTTGTCAGCTTTATAAGATTCTCTCCAACGTTTGTTACAGCTGTAGAGTTATTTGAAAAGGTAGTGGTGAGACCTGTTAGCTTTGTCTCCATGGACTTCAGAGAGGCGTTGATGTCTCCCAAATTAGGACCTGTAACATATAAGAACTTGTGAACATAGGAAAGCTCCGAAGTTTGGGGTTTAGCGACAGTGTTTATGGGTTGGTGTGTACCTGCAGGAGGATTGATGAACTCGTCAAAATTACGGGTTCCTGAAAAATGTTCCATGTCATCTTCAAAAGTGCCCATGGATTGTCCTGCAGGTCCTGTCTTCATCATTTCTGGAGTATCAGCTTTAGTTTCCGTAGAAATGATGGCAGCTCCAGCGAAATCTGGAGGAGAGACCAAATGAGTAGAGGGAGGAGCGAAGGATAAGAATGGAGGTTGGGTTCTGAGTTCAGCGTTGGATTCGCTGACAATCACTTCATCAGTCTTTTGAGAGACTGAAGGAGGTTGGGTAGGTTCCAAGTTTGTAACCTCAGCGTTTAGAGACGCTGAAGTTGGGATGGAATGGATGGGTTGTTCAGGTGTGGCAGAGCGTACCACTGAACGTTCCTTCAGCTCTGCAGAAAGAGCTGAGGAGTCTTCAGCATGAGATTGTTGGGGTTGCTCCTTTGTTTTCTTGATCCTTTTAGAACCAAGTGGGGTAGATGATTGTTTCCTTTTCTTAGAAGGAGAGGATTTTGTGGCCAGGGTATCAGCGATGGGTATTGTCGCTGAAGGAGCCACAGAAGCAGAAGAAGAAGGGTTGAGAAGAGTTAAAAGGGTAGAAAGACGTACCTCATTTTCAACTCGTTTGAAGTCAAGTACCGTAGGGCCAACCTGAGAGAGTTTCAGGTCACCCTCTTGTGGGTAGCTGTCCTTCAGGCCATATTGGAAGATGGCGCTGATGAATCGGGGGTAAGGAACCCATGGAGGTCTGTCAGCGGCAGAGTCTACTTTTTGCACCAAGTCATCATAGATAAGAGATGCCCAGTCAATGTGTAGACCTTTCAGCAGAGCGTATCCCATTGCTTGCTGAGGTTGAGCGGCTTGGTCAGAGGAGCTGGTCTTGGCAGTCATGCAGCTGATTAAGTGAGCGAAGATGAAGTTCATCTCGCTGGGCATTTTCGACTTCTTTATCAGGGTCAGCTTCTTCTCGGGCTTCTTGTCTCTGCCTATTTCCCACACATAGCCCATTGCATCGAAAAATGCAATAAGAGCTTCTTTGTCAGCGAGTTTCTTATGGTCAGGGAAAGGAACAAAAGGCTTTTCTTTTGTAGCGTTGGGAAAGTTCAGAGCTTTGCGAATGATGGTAGGTGTGATCTTTATCGTGCCATACTCAGTATCGCTGAGGATACAATCAATTGTTTTGGAGGGATCTTTGGCGGATGGTAACTGAGAGTGTCTGGCAGAGTACCAGAACTGGGATAGTAGTAGCTGACTTGCAGGAGGTGAGATGGTCAGGGCTATTGAAATGCAGCAATTCTTTAGGAAATTCACAGCATCTTTCAGATGTGTGACTTGCTTTCGAGGAGGAAACTCGAGAAGCGCAGAAAGGTTGTTCGTTTTGGTCCAATCTAGTTGATCCAGAGTGAACTTAACCTGAGGAGCCTTGATAATTTCTACTTCCTCAGAATCAGCGGAGAAGTTCTCAGCGGTAGCAGGAATGTCAGACGATGCCATTTCTCTGTATTATCAGTTCAACCAAAGATGTTAACAAATAAGAATAATCTTAATGTGGAAAGATTTTCCATTAAGATGGTTCAAATTTTATCCATTTCATTCAGACACAAATGTCTTAATGAAGATTAGGGTTTTTCTTGATTTTAAGAAACGAAATGTAAAACCCATTTATTCTTGTTATCCAGTTTTCTATGAAGAAATAGATTTTGGAAACGAATGAAGAACAAGTTTAAGATTTTTGCATTTAAACTTGAAGAACAACCATGAAATGGTTGTGTTCATAAAACCATGAAAAAAAATGATTTCATTTTAAGAAGTTCTTTTGTTTGATCTTGTTTAAACAAGGAAAAGATCGGAAACAAGTTATACGCATTCGGTAATAAATAAGAACATATTAACCTTGATGTTTGATGAAGAAGATGATGAACAGTTCTTGAAGTTTTAGAAAGCACAAATGCAACAGTGAATTCTTTCTTGCGGAGGAAGATTGTTCGCGTAAAAGAAAAATATAAACCACGAGTTTGTTTATATAGAGAGATTAGAGAGAGAAAATCTTGAGCGGGAAAAGATTTTCATCATGACACGGACACGTGTTTGCATTTGATTGGAAGTTTGAACGAGACGTGCAAACGTGTGTCAGAAAGAGAAAACATGCCGGGGTTTATCCGTTGTAATGACGTCACAACTGTCCTTTCATATTCTTTTAGGATGTCTCTGAGGTTTTGAAAGCTCAGGGACTCTTTTACAAACATGAAGCACTGAATGAAAATATCAGTGATGGTTTTAAGAATTTTCAAAATATCGCTGTTAAGGAAGAGATATTCAGCGATGCATTTTGTTTTGAAATCTTGCATTTTCATGCGATTGTCAGAGAGAGAAAACACACCTTGATATCAGCTTGACCAAGTTTTATTCAGAGAGAAGATGATTGAATAGGTTATACGAGTTGATTTTATCCTATCGCTGATCAATGTGAACCGTTGAGGATTTTACCCTTCAAAGTTCAGCATTCCAAGCTCGCTGATGAGAAAGTTGAATCTTGTCTCATCAAGAGGTTTGGTAAATAAATCAGCTAACTGATAATCAGTTGGGATAAAATGAAGTTCTATATCACCATTCATCACATGATCTCTGATAAAATGATATCTGATTTCTATGTGTTTGGTCTTTGAAAGTAGTACTGGATTGTTTGCTATGGCGATGGCGCTCGTGCTGTCGCAATAGATTGGAATTTTGGAGAGCTGAAGATCATAGTCTAGTAGCTGATTTCTCATCCACAAGACTTGAGAACAACAGCTTCCAGCAGCTACATATTCAGCTTCAGCTGTGGAAGTGGACACTGAATTTTGCTTTTTACTTGTCCAACTTACCAGCTTTCCACCCAGGAGCTGACATCCTCCTGTGGTGCTTTTCCTATCCATTTTGCAACCTGCAAAATCACTATCTGAATAGGCGGTTAGATCGAATCCTGAATCTTTGGGATACCAAAGACCTAGGTTCGCTGTACCCTTAAGGTATCGAAAGATTCGCTTTACAGCTTTCATATGAGATAGCATAGGTTCAGCTTGATATCGTGCACACAAACATGTTGCATACATAATATCGGGTCGGCTAGCTGTAAGATACAAGAGAGAGCCGATCATCCCACGGTACAGCGTGACATTAACAGGTATTCCCTTTGAATCCTTGTCAAATGTCAGCGGTGGTGCCATAGGGGTTTTCATAGCTGAACTATGAGTTAAATCAAATTTCTTCAGCATATCTTTAACATACTTTCCCTGATTAATAAACGTTCCTTTTTCAGTTTGCTTAATCTGAAGACCAAGGAAATATGTTAGTTCACCCATCATGCTCATTTTATACTCATCTTTCATTCTATCAGCGAAACGAGTACAAAGCTCAGGGTTAGTAGAACCAAATATAATGTCATCAACATATATTTGAACTAGAATGATATGACCTTTCACTTTTCTAAAAAATAGAGTTTTGTCAATCTTACCTCGCTCAAATTTTTCAATATGGAGATAAGTAGAAAGAGTGTCATACCATGCACGAGGAGCTTGCTTCAAGCCATAAAGGGCCTTATCCAGTTTATAAACATAACCTGGACGCTTAGAATCTGAGAATCCTGGAGGTTGTTCCACATACACTTCTTCATTCAGCTTTCCATTCAGAAACGCTGACTTAACATCCATCTGATGTACTTTGAAGTTTTTGTGTACAGCATATGCTAAGAATAGACGAATAGATTCAAGTCTTGCTACTGGAGAAAATGTTTCATCATAATCTATACCTTCCTCTTGTCTGTATCCCTGAGCAACAAGACGAGCTTTGTTGCGGGTTACAGTACCATGTTCGTCCAACTTGTTTCGATAGACCCATTTAGTGCCTATTACTGTTTTATCAGTTGGTCTCCGAACAAGTTTCCATACTTTGTTTCTTTCGAATTCAGTCAGCTCTTCTTGCATGGCGCTGACCCAGTTTGAATCTTTGAGGGCATCATCTATTTTCTTTGGTTCAGTTAGAGAAATAAAGTTAACAAATAAACAAATATTACCTGCACTTCGTCGAGTCTGAACACCAGCGTTTGGATCACCAAGAATTTGATCAATTGGGTGATTTACGGTCCATCGCTGAGCCGGAGCATAAGTCGCTGACTCATCTTGAACTGGAGGAGCTGAAGATGAGGCTTCAGCTACTTCTGGAGTTTCAGCTAAGAGAGGAATACTTGCATTTGTCATTTCATTTACTGATTGCTGAGAGATAGATGGAATGTCTGAGGTATTTGGTTCAGCGGTAGGTATAGTGTTTATAGGAACAGCTGAGACCCATGATGTTTCAGCTTCACTATTCTGCATGTTTGGAATGATAGGAGGACTATCATCTTCTACTGGATGAGCATGAGGAGTGGGAATATCTTCTGAATCACCAAGATGAGAAAACATCCCTTGATTCAGTTCTTCAGTATCAGCAGACGGTTTAGAGTTCGCTGAACGGGATTCGTCAAACGTGACGTGAATAGTTTCTTCTACAGTTTGTCTTCTACGATTGAAGACTCTGAAGGCTTTGGAAACTGAGGAGTATCCAAGAAAGATTCCATCATCAGCCTTAGGATCAAACTTTCCAAGAGCATCTCTGTTGTTCAGTATGAAACACTGACATCCAAAGATGTGAAGAAAGCTAATTGAAGTCTTTCTCCCATGAAAGAGTTCATAGGCTGTCTTTTTGAATCTTTTAACTATCAGCGACCTATTTTGCGTAAAACAAGCAGTGTTGACAGCTTCTGCCCAAAACTGAGTAGGCAGGTGAGAATCACTGAGCATTGAACGTGCAGCTTCAATAATTGTTCTATTTCTTCTTTCAGCGACTCCATTTTGTTGCGGTGTTCTCACTGAAGAGAAGTTGTGAGAAATACCCTTACTCTCAAGGAAGGAATCAAGAGAACTGTTTTTGAATTCAGTCCCATGATCACTCCTTATTGAGCGAACGGTCAGATTGTTCAGGGTTTCCATCTTCCGAACAAAGGTGATGAGTTCTTCAGGGGTGTCACTCTTAGAACGGAGAAACATTACCCAAGTGAAGCGAGAGAATTCATCAACTATGACCAGCGTATATTTCTTTCCAGCGATGGATTGTTTGTTAACAGGGCCAAACAAATCCATATGGAGTAGTTGTAGAGGAGATGACACTGAAGAAACTTGCTTTGTTTTAAAGCTTGCTTTGGTCTGCTTCCCTTTTTCACACGCTGAACATAAAGACTCTTTGGCGTATGAATGCTGAGGTAGACCAGTGACTAACTCTTTTGAAGAAAGAGTGTTCAGTGTCTTGAAATTTAGATGAGATAGCCTCTTATGCCATAGCCAGTTGACATCAGATGAGGCCTTTGAGAAGAAACAGGAGTTCTCAGTGGTTGTTGAGTCCATGTTTATTACATAAACATTTTCCAAACGATAACCGCTGAGAGCTATCTTCTCCTTTTTGTCAGCGACAAAGCAGGATTCCTTAGTAAAGATTACTTTGTTATCCATATCGCAAAGCTGACTGATGCTTAGAAGATTATGCTTCAGCCCTTCAACATATGCGACTCTTCTGAAGGAGGTTGTACCATTTGAAAGTACACCATACCCTCGGGTATGTCCTTTTCCATTTCCACCGAAAGTCACAGAGGGACCCTTCTCTTCCTTGTATTCAGCGAGCAGGCTTTTCTTTCCAGTCATGTGTCTAGAGCATCCGCTATCGAGATACCAGATACCCTTCTTAACCTGCAATACAAAGGAAGATTAGTTTTTCTTGGGTACCCACTTGACCATGTATACACATTTGTCAGTGGAAGTAGTTGGAATGGAAGATTCAGCAGTCTTCGCAGCATTTGAGGATACGAACGTTCCAAATTTAAGCATTGAACGCTCAGTGGTTGGTTTTGGAGTATCATATTTGTAACCCAGACCACGTTTATCACTTAGGGGAATCTGAGACTTTATTATCTCAGTGATCTTTGTTGAAGAATTACACCATCCTTCAACAGTAGCTTTTTCAGCTTTTAATGCAGCGATAGCTTCTGCTCGTTCGATTTTGACTAGCTGATTCAAATATACTTGATCTTTAAAATCTTCTTCAATTTTAGAAAGCTTTTCTATTTGAAGGTGGCAGTTTTTAAGCTTTTCAGCGAGATCAAGGTTTTGGTTTTCAACCACAGTTTTGCCGTTCATGGCTTCGTATAAACTTCTAGTCAAGAGATCGATCTTACGGAGACTATCAGCTTCATCAATATTTGCAATATTGGTAAAGAAAGAAGGTGATACCTAAATAGCAGAGGTTGAAGTGGAGGGAATATCTGAACTTTCTTCCTCTTCTTCAATCTTGGCCATAAGACATAGATTTGCTTCATTATCTTCAGAGTCAGATGATGATGCTTCTTCATCAGAAGCAGCCCAATCAAAGTTAGCCATCAGGCCTTTATTCTTCTTCTTAAAGCTTTTCAGCTTAGCATATTTTTCTTTCAGCTTTGAATATTTGTCATCTTTATTCCTTGGAACAAAGGATTTCTTTGTAAAAGCTGAGGGTCTAGAAACTTTCTTAGACCTGCACTCGTTAGCGAAATGTCCTGTCTTTTCGCAGTTAAAACAAGTAGCAGTTGCCTTATCAACAAAAGCTGATGATCTAGGCTTGTCAGTTATGGAAAGAGGTTTGTTCTTTCTAAACATTTTCTTTTTGGCAAATCTCCTGAACTTTTTAGTTAGGAGAGCCAAAGATTCATCATCATCTAAAGAATCAGAATCTGATGACCTTTCAGAGTTACTTTCTAACTCAGTGATAGTGACCGAGGATCGCTGAGTAGAAGGTTCCTCTGAGATTAAAGCAACAGGGGTGCTTTTGGAATCTTTTACAAGATTCTTCTTAAGATGGCTCGATTGCTCATGATTCAGCAACATGCCATATAAGGTTGAAAGGGTCATTGATTTTAGATCCTTTGACAGCTTGAGACACATAGAATAATTGTCCCAGCTTTCAGGTAAACATTCTAGAAACTTTGTCAGTACTTCAAAGTTAGAATATTACTTACCAACAGTTTTCAGATCTATAATTAAACAATTAAAACGTTGGTGAACTTCAGAGAGAGATTCATTCTTACCAGAAATGAAGCTTTCGTATTGTCTTACCAGGTTGATCTTTCTTGAGTCCTGGACTTCAGACGTTCCTTCATACTGAACACATATTGTGTCCCACATGGCTTTTGATGTTTTCAGGTTCATGACGGAATGGTAGACTTCGTCAGGAAGAGCCATGGATAGTATGGATCTGGCTTTTGTATCTATAGCCACTTTCTTCTTATCTTCGTCAGTCCATTGAAAGATTTCCTTAGAGACCAGCCTTTCTGGAATAGCAGGTCTATTCTCAGTGGCTGGAACAGCAGCATCAATTCTTACAGGGATGAATGGACCATTCTCAAGATAGTAAGGCATAGTAGGGTCTACACCTTCTAAGAAGAGTGTCATCCTATTTTTTCATAAGTTGAAGTTATCTTTGGAAAATCTAGGGGGTTTAGCAAGAGAACCATTGTCTATATAATTTTTGTTTGTGTTGGTGGCCATTTTCAGATAATAGCAAGGAAGAGAAATATCTTAGATTATATCTTGTTTATGAGATTAAACAAATCCGCTCTGATACCACTTGTTGGTCCCGAAGGCCTATACAAGTTTGTAGAAGGGGGGGTTGAATACAAACACACAGATTTTACTTTTCTAAATTGTTTATTGATAAATCATTAACAATTTACAGCTTGTTGCGGAAACAAGATTAAGGATAAACCTAAATCTAAACAAGTTGGAACACTAAGGTTTCTTGCACTAAGAGAGATAAGGAAATTACTAATAATAACCTATCTTGAGATAAGAGATTGAACTTGTCCAAAGTTAGCAAGTTACTTCAAATGAAGTGGGTTCATCTCTTTATATACTGCATGCATTTAATGCAAGTCAGTATACACTTTACACGTGTCATCAGCTGGTTGGTTTCATGTCATTGACCTTTGTTGACAACCTTAGTAGCCGCATGGATGAACAGTGTAGTATCAGAGTGGTTGTACGATTTCAGACTGTCGGAGGTTCTTTTCTGACATTTCGTACGGAGTCGTGCAAGGGAGGTTAAGACAAAAGTACTTTGTACGGAGGACTTCATGATCAGCTTTCGTTGATTCAGAGCATTATCATTATCTATTCAGTGAATGATAAAGTTCAGCGATAGCTGAAGTCTTGTACTTGATACTTCACGTTGAGTGGACAAATCTGAGTCTTCGCTGATCCGCATCAGTTCATTAGGAGACTTGTCGCTGGTTCTTGAGCTTGATCTTCGACTTCAGCGTAGAACCTTTGTTGACGTGAAACTTGTCTTCAGGGATCATAAGTAAACAACTAACTTATCAGCGATCATCATAATGACTGAACAGACTCAGAGCATTAATGGTGAACAGTGTTCGCTGAATGTTTAATTTAAAGAGCGAGAGTTCCTATCAGCGGTACTGTAAGATCTTAGTACTTATCAGCGATAGTGAAACTCTGATACATATTGTTTACTTACAATTTTCACTAAGTATATAAGAGAGGGTCATTATCAAATCACTGAGGGTTTGGATCAACAGTTGTTAATTATGTTCTTCAATTATTATTTTTATTGGATTGAATCTTTTGACAACATGTTCAAAACAGGTGGTAATGATCGAAAGAAGGCAAAAGCAGATTCGCATAATGATGTTGGGGTTTCTACATCGAAGGACATAATTTTCAGCCATTGCAAAGAGGAGGTAGATGTTGTCCCAATCAACTACATACCAGGAAGTTTGACACTCGTGTACTACAACCCAAATTTTTTTGAAGAGTTGGACACGTCTGAAAAAATACCTTGAAGACTCGAAAGCACGAAGGACATTGCCAGTTATAGACCCTCCAATTTGTGATTCACCAATTGAAGACGGGGTTTCTAAAAAGGACAGCGCATGCGCCGAAATGGAAGATGATAGCCCAACTTTCGATTTGGGAATTTGACCTGCTAAAGATGGACCACAAGAAGTCGCAGCCGGGACTTTGGTGCAAGAACCATCGAAAACCAAAGACAAAGGGAAGCAAATCGCCACTGAAGCTCAAGAAGAGATTAAGCAACCTCGGCGGCGAAGCATAAAGTTGGGCGATCATCTACGCTCTCCATTCGTTGTTCGGTTGTTGATCCAAACTCTCTCAGTGATTTCATGATGACCCTTAGAATTACTTAGTGAAAATTATAATATAAGTAATATTGTATGTATAAGTGTTTCACCATCAGTGATAACATATTGAGTATGTTCAGTATCACTGATGGTAACCACTTCATTATCCCTCAGTGATAAATGTACATCAGTGATAACTGAGTCTGTTCAGTTTCACTGATGATCACTGATTGTTTCATTTATAATCAATGTTATTTGTAATCCTCGAAGACAAGTTTCGCGACAAAGAGTTCATCGATGACATCGAAGACAAAGCTAATGAACGAGTGACAAGTCTACTAATGATCTGATGCGGACATCAATGAAACCAATACAAGTCCACACACGCGACATTTCTAGAAGAAGACTTCACCGATAGCTGACTTACATCAGGTATTCACTGATGGAAGTTCAACTCAGCGATCGCTGATCATGAAGCCCCCTCTCCAATAAATGTTTGTCTTATCCTCTTGCACAACTCCGTACGATTTGTCATAAGGGACATGCCTTTGTCCAGAATCGTATAAACCACTCTGCCACTGCACTGTTCACTATGCGACCCAAAGCATGTTTGTAAAAGTCAGAAGCATGCACCGAATCAAATGCTGACACGTGTAAAGTCCTCCTGCCATGCATTAAATGCATTGGGTATAAATAGGAGGAATGCCCCTTCAGTTTGAAGGTGGTCATCCCTGAACCTCTTAATGCCTTAAAAAATTATCCTTGATTTTATATCTTCTCTTTTCTCTCTTTCTTAGTGCAAGAACTCTTAGTGATTCTCAAGTTTGTTTAGATTAGGTATTTTACTTAATCTTATTCTGCAACAAACTGTAAGTTGTTTGATTTAGCAATAGACAATTTAGAAAACTATAAAAATTATGTGTTTGTATTCAACCCCCCCCCCCCCTCTACAAACTATTGCTTGTATAACCCTACGGGACCAACATCGGTGTGTGGAATTACAAATTTCCACTGAAGATAAAAAAAATTACACGACTATGTCATCACGAATTTTGGCGGAAAATAGTAAGTATTACTTTAGATTTATTCAATTCATAATGTATCATGTACTTTTATATAATTAATTATAACATGATCAAATATGTGAAATCACAGTGACAAGCATTTTTGGGGTCCCGATGACACGAAACTGGACCGTATCGATATAGAGAGTTTCTTGGTGAGAGCTGTGATGACCGATAAAGTAATTGATGCATGGGGTGAACTCCTGAACTATAATGAAAGGTACCGGAATTGAGACTCCCCAAAAAGATTTTTTTTCAACACGGTAGTGATCGTAAGATACAAACTTTAAATTTACATCTTGTGTTTTAAATATAATGTAGAGAATAACTACATTAAAAAAATGCACATGGTGATGTTGCTCTGAGAACCAAGACAAAGGACATTAACAAACAGTATTCGATTTTCCGAAGAAACCCATCTGCATCGAAAAAACACAACATGGATCTGATCCGGATGAAAGACGTTGACTTGGTACGTTTCTTACCTCGCACTAAATACAAGTTTTTTTATTAAACACTAACTATTATCAATTTATATCTTACTAGACATAGTTATAATTTATTATTAGGTGTTTTTCCCAATAATCACCTCAAACCATTGGTACATCATCATGTTCAACCTCAAAACCCCTTCGGTTGAAATTTTGGACAACAAGTATGCTGCTCGAACGGACGATGATACAATGATGAAGTCTTATGGATATGTAACAGACATTCTGGTATGTAATTAGAAACATCTCGTTGACTTTCTCATGAATGAATTAATAATGAATGCTAACTGAATCATGACATACATTAACAGGAGATGATGATGATGATTAAACATCTGAACAGTGTTGGACACCCGGCTGTAAGAGTTTTAGATGAGGTTGGGCAAGAAAGGCTAGAGATGGAGTGACAAACAAAGAAAAGTTATCAATACTATGGAGTTTTCGTGATGAGACACATGAATACCTACATGGGTAAAAAGAGAGAGTGGTGTACAAGTTTATGCACTGAAGGGCCAACACAAGAATCACATTTAGGAGACCTAAGGATCAAGTATGCTAACAAACTTCTTCTCAGTGATTACAACAAACGCAAAGGCCACGTTCACGGAGAAATAGACAAGTTTCATTCGATCGATGAAAAAGTCCATGCACATCTGATCGAAACAGCAAGAAACTCAAGGAATGACAGGCTCTAGCTTTAGTGTTTTGAAATTATGTTTTTTGAACATCATGGCAATGGTTTGAAGTTTGGTATGTTAGGAACACTATATGATTGCATTTCCCTTATTATTATGTTTTAGGAAACTTTGTTTTGGTGACTTTTAACTGTTTGATTGAACTATGGTATTTTGATGATTTGCTATTCTATTGGAATTTGCTTAAAAATTAAATATTTATTTTTGTCAATTGTGTTTTTTTGATGAATAAACACTTTAAACCAAGAAATAATAAGAGTTGAGACGTATGGAAAATAAAAAAAGAATTAACACTTGACAGGTACACATCTTAATTAAAGGAACTGTCATTTATACAACAACACATCTCATTTAATGTTTGCTTTTATTAGGGATATATATTTCTGATGAATATTGAAAACACCTTTAGATAGGTTTAATGTGCATGATTTATTAAGTAAAGACAAAATTAATAATAGATTCACATTAAAAACCATCCCAAAATATTCACTACCTACGTACACATGATATATCCTTAACTACGGATTCATGTAAAACCACCAAATTAAAACCATTACCCATCATTCACTAACCATCACAACCATCATTGTTCAAAGGGATTCAGATACACCTGGACAGCCCCACACGTGCATGTCTCATCGAGGCACCTGAATCGATCGATACTTCAGTGCCTGATGATCTGAAGATGAACATGCATCATAGCGTATGTCGATCACTTTCTCCAACTTATCATCGACCTCATTCTTCAATTCTCTTGAATCATCTCCTTCGATGCTTCTTCAAGATAGTGAATTCCTCAACAAGACGAAGCTGATGGTGGATGATGATGTTAGCAAAGGACATGGGACAAACAACATTAGAAAAATCGACAAAGTTTGGATCCATGAAGATTAATGTTGAATAAAGAAAGATATTGAGTGAAGTTGTGAAATAGAAAGAGGGAGGAAAGGAATATCTTATATAAAAAAATAGAGAGTGATAATGGGTTAAATCTTGTGCCGGCAATAGAGATTATCTAAATCTCTTAAAACCACAAAGCAATGATATCAACTAAAGATTTGGTTTATTAATTTTAAATTGAAAGAAGTAGTCATGCACCACACAAATAATTAAATACATATTAAACTAAGTACCGCACATCGGACAATTTATAAAAAAAGGTCTCGGGCGTTTAACGAATTCAGTTTCCATTATAAACTAAGTACCGTGCATCGGACAATTACGAGAATCATGCCTCACCATCTCCCCGCGTGTTCGACGCATTCTTTTCGATCTCTTTGATTCTTTTTCAGCTCTCTCCCTGACACTAATCAACCGTTTACCGGTTCCACACCCCTTGTTACGAATCCCACATGGTGGCAGTATGAGAAGCAGTTTCAGGCACCGACCCACCAATAAGCTCTTGTATGTTGTTGTTCTTCCATTCCACACTCGACTTCACAGGAGCATCAGCCTCAACAGAAGCATTCAATGCAGATAATTGATCCATAAACTTCTGCAATGCATCCTTATCATTCATAATCAGCTCAACTATTTTATTTTCTCAACCAATACAAATATGTTACCCATCAACCTCTCTTTTTCGATGTCTATTTCACCGTAACGGACACGAGCAGGTAACCATTGTGGAGGTATAAGATCACGTCTCCACCGACACAACACATACCGCTCCAGTATTTCATCAATATGATTATTTAAGAACACATATAAAATATGACGACATAATATTCCATCCCTAAAAAACATGTTGCATTCGCAATCATAGGAACCTTCAACCTTATCTAGTGTAACCAAAATAAAAAAAAATTACGTATAAATTGACAAAACAGTAAAAATATAAATACATATACACAGTGAAATTGAAACCATGAAAATAGAATTATCAAAACATACCTTATATTTCCTCTTCACCTCCTTAGCTTTGTTACAATGGCTTATGGTGTAAACATCTTTACCACCAATCTCCTCTACACGAACGACACCGCACAACAAAAATGCCTTGTTCAACTCTTTTTGCACATCGAAAAAAATATTACGCGTATATACACTCGATGCATGGGCTTCAAGATCGCTAGTAGATATCATGCGGGGGTTCGTGGTTTCGTCTTCACTTCAAGTGAACAATGGTTTTTCCTTTGACATTCAACCGCCATATCAAAAGACCGTAAAAACACCACTAGATTCTTCCAAAAAGTTGCGTAGACATTAAAAAAAACATTAATACTTTCGAAAAGTGAAGTGGTCTTCATCAAACCAGACATAGGTGTATCTTTGAAATACGTGGGAATCCGCGATTCTCTAATATTGTACAACTCATCAAACCATGAATCGCCTCGCAGTCCAAACCTATCAATTAACTCATTCCACTGTGCCTCGAAGTATTCGGGGTCTATGTGTAAATTCCAAATCAACTTGTTTAGATCCCCAACAAAAGTTGTTTGCTTCAATAAGTACACACTTATCTACATAAAATATTAATCATATGAATTAAAAACATTATATATAATATAATTTATAATTAACAGATAAATATCATGAGACTTGTAAAACATTCTACCTTCCCCTTTATTTTCTTTGTAATGTGCCACATGCACAAACGATGAATACTGTCCGGAAAAGCAATTGGAATGGCTTGTTTCAATGATGGGCATTGATCAATAATAACCAACTACGGTTGCGAGCCATGAGCCTTAACGAAATCTTTTAACACCCAAAGTATAATTGGGTATCGATTCGCCACGAATCAATGCAACGCCAACAACATTCTTCTTATGATTGTCAACGACAACAAACAGGACGAAAATCATAGCATGCCTAAAAAACGACATACAATAATATAATATTTAAAATTGTAACTAATTAAAAAATGGAATAATAAAACATTAATTGCTTGTCTGGAATGTAGCATCGAATGAAATGACATCACCAAACTCCCGATAATTCATCCTAGCGGTTTCGTCAACCCAGAAAATAGTCAGTAACTCTTTCTCGTCACACTTATAATTACGGGCAATATTTTTTACGACTAATCATTGTGTAAATCAACATCTGTGCATCTTTGTTCCAGACAAAAGTAACCATGTCTTTCTTGAAGTTTTGATAATCTTTCACGGTGTCTCTCGTGGTTTCAACACCACCCTTAAGTGCATTACGCATCCTATGAGACTTGGATATACCTACCTTAGAACTACAAGCATGAAAAACATTCATTTATTCGGCATATGTTAACGAACGGCTTGCACGTGACAAACGCATCTCGTAATCATTAAGAAGTAAATGGTTATGTTTCTCAACGAACTTATACACCGCATACACACCTTTTTCCTTAACAAAATGAATTTTAATACAAGCTAAACATCCAAACCGCTTCAGGTTAGAATTACGGTGACGTCTCTTACTAGATACCTCTAATGAATCATATATTTTCTTTGACGCATCACCTTGCCTATTACAAACAAAGTACCTAGTGGTCACAATACCATCTTTATTCTTCTTCTTGTTAGAACGACGGACATCAAAACCAGCAACCATAGCATACTTATGTTGATCCAAACCCTCAGTGATTTGATAATGACCCTCTCTTATATACTTAGTGAAAATTGTAAGTAAACAATATGTATCAGAGTTTCACTATCGCTGAAAAGTACTAAGATCTTACAGTACCGCTGATAGGAACTCTCGCTCTTTAGATTAAACATTCAGCGAACATTGTTCACCATAATACTCTGAGTCTGTTCATTCCTTATGGTGATCGCTGATAAGTTAGTTGTTTACTTATGATCTCTGAAGACAAGTTTCACGTCAACATAGGTTCTACGCTGAAGTCGAAGATCAAGCTCAAGAACCAGCGACAAGTCTCCTAATGAACTGATGCGGATCAGCGAAGACTCAGATTTGTCCACTCAACGTGAAGTATCAAGTACAAGACTTCAGCTATCGCTGAACTTTATCATTCGCTAATATAGAATGATAAACCGTTGAATCAACGAAAAGTTGATCATGAAGTCCTCTGTACAAAGTACTTTTGTCTTAACCACCCTTGCACGACTCCGTACGATGTGTCAGAAAAGAAACTCCTTATTGTCTGAAATTGTACAACCACTCTGATACTACACTGTTCAAACATGCGGCTACTAAGGTTGTCAACAAAGGTCAATGACATGCAACCAATCAGCTGCTGCCACGTGTAAAGTGTAAATTGCCATGCATTAAATGCATGCAGTATATAAGAAGAAGAACTCACTTCATTTTGAAGTAACTTGCTAACTCTGGACAAGTTCATCCTTTTTATCTTGAGATAGGTTATTATTAGTAATTTCCTTCTCTTTCTTAGTGCAAAAAACTTTGTGTTCCAACTTGTTTAGATTTAGGTTTATCCTTAATCTTGTTCCGCAACAAGCTGTAAAATGTTAATGATTTATCAATAAACAATTTAGAAAAGTAAAATCTGAGTGTTTGTATTCAACCCCCCCCCCCCCCTTCTACAAACTTGTATAGCCCTTCGGGACCAACAACTTACGATATGCACGTTTCGCCAAGTCGACAGTACCAAATGAATCTCCGACTTTTATGTTAAAAAATTCATCAACAATAGGTACATACTACTTTGTGCCACCTGCACTCTCCTCCATTATTTGAGAAATATTGTCTAAAAAATATTATATAAATATGCATGCAACAAATATACTACATGAATAAAAGACATGGGATCAAATATTCACCCTACATAACTCATTTAATAATATAATAAGTTTGCTTTAATAAAAAAATTACCTAATAGAATATATATTAATGAACACAATCACTTCACTAAATTATGAAAACCCTAATTAATTGAAAGCCTATGAGTTTTACAGACCATCATTAAATAAAATACTAAATACCTTCATCTTCATCTTCATCCTCATCACAACATCCTTTTTTAACAGCTTCATCTTGTTCATTCTCAAATTCAGGGTTATATTTCAAACCGTAAGTAAGCAACGAAGTGAACAACCCAAAGTTTTCGATAGCTTCAACAACTTCTTTACCATTATCATTGGGATTAGGTTCGGCTTCAACATCATTCATAGCAGGAACAACAGTTTGATTAAGACGACGATCTTCATCTATCTCGCCAGAAATGCTAAACGACCCAGATACCAACCGCCTACCAACACCTTTCATCATCAACGACGATTCACCTTTTGCATCTTTGTCATTACGGTCCATCACGTATATATATATATATATATATGGGTTAAATCAAATGAGAACCACAAAAAGGTTGAGAACCGTGAGAACCGATCTAAGCCGTAATTTTGTTTTGATCCTATGGTTTTAATTGAAAAATGTTTCACCACATGAAAAGGGCATAATTGTTATTTTGGTAACACAGATGATTCATTAGATGAAACACATGCATATATTCACCGGATGAAACACACGAATTCACCACATGAAACACACAATTCACAAGACGAAACACAATGATTCACCAGATGAAACACACGAATTCACCACATGAAACACATAAATTTACTAGATGAAACACAATGATTCACTAGATGAAACACACAAATTCACCACATGAAACACACATTTCACTAGATAAAACACGATGAGTCACCCGATGAATCACATAGATTCACCACCTGAAATCAAATACAATTTTCATATCTAATTTATTTCACCTAATGAAATACATAATTTCAGTGTATATGTTGTTCTTCACCTCATGAAATCAAAATAAAACGTTTGTTATAAATTACGAGCATAAAGAAACTGCTGCCTCTTCATCTAAAATCTTCCTTGATTTCATCTTAAAAATTGCAAGAACCCTAAATAATACCATAATTCCAAAACCATAATCAACTATGTACCATCAGATATCAAACCTTATACCTTCAATCACCATTTTTTCATAAACAAAAGATTCATATAGCTCATCTGCTAGCAAAACAACAGGTAGAAAGGTCGTCTAACTTCCTCGAAAGACACGATCATATCAAATCGAGTCAAAACCCCATTGGAAATCATTGTTTACCAATGGAGGGTTTTTGTACACAATTTTGCAAAATCACAAGCTGTTGCATCATAAAGAGGATGCATATATAAGTTTCTTGCACCTTCGATGTGAACGACTCGACAGATTCTGTAATAACCAAGTTTTCAATGTGAAGAATTGTAAGTTGGAGGGAAGGAAAGTGAAAGCTTAATCTTGAGGGACCAAAGTGTAATTTTGGGAAAGAGGGTATAAAATCCTCATTTTGGGCACAAAACCCTAGAGAATTCTCATTTTTTAGAGTGGCTTGTATGTGGGGGAGCAGAAAGAAGAAATCAATCTAGCTTCTGGGTTTTGAGAAGGAGGCAAGGAGAGGGTTGGCATCAGTTTGGAAAGGTAATCTCTTAAATTCATACTCTTATTGTGATTTCAGGTGGGTTTCATGTTTTGATGAGTTTCTAGATTTAACGAGGACCTAATCGCAGTTTATAGTGTATGAGGAATTGATTTTTAGTATCTAGTAACGTCATGTTGATTCCTGCAATCATTTCCAATGTTTTCGGCTAGTGTACGTCCATTTGGGTCGAGATTTTATCACTCAGAATGAATCGAGTGAAAGCCCAGCTTAATCCGGAACTTGATGAATCTGATTCATGAATAGGAATCCGGAAGGATAGCGGGTTCCGGAATGTAATCCGGAAAGATGGCGGATTCCGGATTGGGATCCGGAAAGATGACGGATTCCGAATTGGAATCCGGAAGGAGTGCGGGTTTTGGAATGAGGAATCCGGAAGAGTGTCGGATTTCCGGATTTGGATCCGGAAAAGTGGTGGAATCCGGAACTTTGGTTCGGATCCTGGAGTGCATCTTTAGTCGAATTATTTGAGGGTCTGGTCAGGACTTTGTGAGTGTCAACTTAAGACTTATCACTCTCGTTATCTTTGCAATCATAGGTGTCCTACCTAGAGACCTGAAGCCTAAGTGAGGAGTTTTGGAGCAAGCAAGATCAGGTGAGTCTTCTAACTGAAAATGTGTTGATTTATGTATTACTTAAAATGCATGAGATATGATGAAACCGCATGTTTTATCCTTTATGTGAAACTGCATGTTTTACTTTGTTTGAGAAAGTTAAGATATTATGTATGCATACATTTGGAAGTGAGCATGTCTTGGCTAAGTCGGGGGGTGTGGCCCGCCAGTGCTCATACCGGGGGGGGGGGGTGTCCCATTTATGCCATGGTAGGTGTGACCCAATACGGCAGTGTGAGACTGACACGTTGTCACGGGTGTGCGTGACTTTTCAGTGCGCCATGTGCATGGATAGTTCTTGCGTGTGAAAGTTTAAATGTTTTAAGGATGAGAAGAGTTTATAAATGTTTATAAACTGTTTAAAATGTTTTATGTGGTATAAATGTTTGTTTCTAGAGGGAACTCACTAGACCTCATGGTCTAACCCTCGCATTTCCAAAAACTAAACCATTTTCAGGTAAACGCTAGTAGAAGGCTCTATTAAGGGCAAGGAGAAGGCGTGAGAGCGAAGCTTGGGTCTAGAAGGAGGTCAACATATTTTAGTATGCCAGGTTTAGTATCGTAGAAATCTCAGTTGTGTATTGGGTTGTTCCGCAAACCTTGTATGTTTATGATTGTATTACGGGGCCATTTTGGAGAGTTGTTAATTCTTGTTGTTTACGCTTTGTTTTCGAGTTGGGTTGTTACAGATTCCTGTGGCAAAACGATTCTAGTGGCTTTAATTTGTGTTTAATTTGGCGCTGGCTGTTCTGGTGGCGGTGGCGGACTCGCCGAAAACAATGGTTGGTGCAGACTTCTTCTGTGAAAGATGGTCTCATTCCCCAAAAATAAACTACAAATGGCGACATTTTCTTCCATCAAAACCACCGCCAATTCCAAACCTTCTCCTCCTTCGTCTTCTTCACCCTTTTCAAAGCCCTACCTTTCACAGTTATCCCTCAATTTCCCCAAAATTATGCCATTTTCGCCCAAATCCTATTTTGTTTCTTGTGTAATGAGCAAACAATCAACTCATGGTCTAATGGCGGAGGAGACTATAACACCTATTCTCAAAATCTGAAATAACTGGAAGTTTTGGGGCCAAAGTGAGAAATTTTGAAACTTAGGGACTAAGTGGCAAAATCAGATGATTAAATGGAGCAAAACCCTTTCACTCTTCATTGTGACGGCTACTCATTTGAGAAGAAGGGATTTTAGAGGATACAACTCTTGTGAAGGTTGAATTAGGAGGATTGCATCAAGAGCTTGAAGACTTCATCTTCAAGGTATGGTTCTTTCCCCCAATCTACATTTTCTTGCTTGATTTGAGGAGATGGTTGTGTGGAAAACCATGATTCATCCTATTTCTAAGTTTTTTAGTTATCACCATTGCAAATGGTGGGATTAATGAATCTCCTTGTGGTAGGAGTGGTCTATGAACGTTGTGCAACTACCATGTGTGTTATTGCTTTGCTAAATAGGCCTTAAGGCGGTTGTGGTTATTTCATGTTTTACTATAGTGATTTAAACTGCTTAGTAGGGAATTCACTAGACCTTATGGTCTAACCCTCTCTTTCCAAAACCTAAAAACCATTTTCAGGTAAGGGTGTGGTAGGTGCTTCCTCCAAGGGAAATGAGAAGGGTTGAAGTCTAGAGGCGACTAGCTAGAGACCTTTACCCGTTTCTTTGTTTTCTTTTTAGACATATCGGTTGTATTCGTATGTGAACCGTTGTACTCTTGGAATTTATTGTCTAACTTTGAAAATGTTGGGACCCTTATGGGCTTTTGGTTATGATTTTTCTTTTGGAGATTTTGGGTTGTTACAAATGGTATCAGAGCCATAGTTTAAGGGATTTAGGCGACCGGATGGGCCTAAACTTAAACTATGAGGATAGGGACACAACCGAGATATAGGATGCCCGTAGGAAATGTCTTAGGGAGGACACGTAGGATAGGGTATCAAGGATCGTCATGTGAGGTAAATTGGGAATTACATCTGGCCAATGTAATTATGAATCTACAGGCACATGTGGATGCTTATCTTGCCTCATGGTATAAAGTTGTGGTATTAAGCGTTTGTTTTATGTGAATTATTTCAGTTTCGTCATGTCGGAAAGATCATTGAGGAGCAGGTCGGTGCCCAGTGGGTGGGCAATCTTGACCAATGAGGTCCTTGCAGATGGACCGGTGGACCCTTCGAGGCCGACGACCACTCGAGGGAGGGGAAGAGGTTGTGGTAGGGGACGTGGGACTATACCCCTAAGGGCTACCACCCAAGTGGGAGGATGCCGTGGGAAAAAGAAGACCCCAGTTATTCGCCGAACAAGAAGTGTAGAGATACCGGTTGAACATGAGGGGTCTCACCAAGAGAGCTCGGCAACAGGAGGCCAAGCCTTTGTGACCCAAGAGGCATTTGCCGCTAAAATGGAGAAACTTCAGGACACATTGAAACATTGGATGACTCATCATGAAGGGTCGGAGTCGAAAAGCAAAGAGAAAAGTGGAAGCAAATCGGTTTCGAAAATGTCTAGCCCACCCGTGACGGGGGTAGGTAGTCACCCGCAATCTACAACTCTAGTGGTGAATGAGTCGGCTTCTAAAGGATGCAACTACAAAGCATTCTCTTCTTGCAAACCTCCTACTTTCAAGGGGGGAATGCGATCCAGTTTTAGCAATGAAGTGGATTCGGGAGATGGAACTTGTCTTTGACACGTGCAAGTGTGCCGAGGAAGACAAGGTGGTATTTGCATTGTCTATGTTGAAGTCGGATGCTATCTTTTGGTGGGATGCCGAGATGGGGGGAATGGGATCTTCAGTAGTCCGGACTATGACTTGGGAAGTTTTTGTGGGAAAATTCAAGGCACAGTTTTGCCCACTAGCGGCAATCAAAAAGTTGGAAGAAGAGTTTTTGAATTTAGAACAAAGGGAAATGACTGTGAGAGAGTACACTACCAAGTTTTTGGAAAAGGCTCGTTTTGCGGAGTTGTATGTGCCTATCGAAGAACGTCGGGTTGAGCGGTATATCTATGGGTTGAAGAGTAGCATCCAAGAGTTGGTATCGGCAAGGAATCCCACCACTTTCCAAGTGGCCATTAATGCGGCCGAGCTGACTGAAAAAGGAAAAGAACCGCCAAGTGGCTAAGAGAGGCAGGGATAAGAGGAAGTGAGACGAACCGGGAGGCGATGCGAGGAAGGGAAGGGCCTTTAGGCCGGAGCCTCGAGTGAATCGTGGGACGGGCGATAGGCCGTGTGGGAAGTGTCACCGGATTCACCGTGGAGAGTGTATGTCGGATTTGAGGTCATGTTATCGATGTGGGTTGTCGGGTCATATGTCGAGGGATTGCCCGAGTGGGAAGTCATGTTTTCAGTGTGGATCAACGGACCATATAAAGTACGATTGCCCGCAATTGAAGAGAGGAGGGTCGGTGCCATCCGGGGGGTCGTCATGTGAGCAAGGGAAATGAGAAAAGAGAAAAGTCGGCACGCGCGAAAGGGCGTGCATTCCACATGACTGCGATTAAGGCGGAGGATACTCCGGATGTCGTGACAGGTACCTTTTTGGTGAACTCTATTTGTGCCAAAGTGTTATTTGATTCGGGAGCGAATCGCTCCTTTGTATCTCCTGATTTTGTGAAGTGTTTGAGGGTGAAACCCAAGCGTTTGGAGCATGCCTTAGAGGTTGAGACCGCCGATGATAATCGGGTGTCTATTAGCGATGTGGTTGAGGGGTGTTGTATAGATGTAGAGGGGAGCTTGGTATCGTTGCAATTGTACCTCATGCCAATGGGGGAGTTTGATGTAGTGTTGGGGATGGATTGGTTAGTAAAGAATAACGCTAACATTGTGTGTAATAAGAAGTTAATCCATATCCACCTACCGAATAAGGGGATGGTAGTGATTTATGGAAATCGTCGAGATATAAAGTCTAGCCTTATTTCTATGATTAAAGCTACCAAGTGTTTAAGGAAGGGATGTCAGAGTTATCTAGCCTATGTAGTGGATGCTAAAAAGGAAATGTAACACCTCGATTTTTGTATAAAGTGTTAACATGGGTTTTATTGATAAAGCTATGTTTTATTATGTGATAGATTAATTTTAGAGTTTAACCCTGAATAAGTTACGTTATTTGTTTTACGTAATTATAAGTTAAGGGGTAAACTTTAATTTTAATTTAGAAGTTTAAGGGTATGTTTCGCCAATTAATGGAAGTGTGGGGGTTAAATTGGTAAAGATGATGAAAGCTCTTCTCCACCACCGCCTCAATTTATAGACAAGGTCAAAAGTGATATTATCTTCACTTTTTATTTGGTGACATTGTGTGTATGTATGTGTTTTACGGTGAGAGAGAAAGAGAAACGAGAAAAGAGAGAAAAGAAGAAGAAAAGCAGATTGTAGCTGGAAATTAATAGATAATCTGAGGAATCAAAGGTATATCCCTTGCTTAAATTTTACCTTTCATATAGTTAAAGCTTTATAATGGTTTAGAAATTGGGTTTTGATGATTTTTGGATGTTGTGAGAAATCTGAGTTTATGGATAGTTTCTGTTAATGATGTTAAGCATATCTGCACTTTTGTAGAAATTATTATGGCTTAAAAGTATAGATTTCTGGGTTAATTATGATTTCAGTGAGTTAAGACAGTTATGAACATTGCAGCAGTTGGTTGCGATACTTATGAATAGTTACGATAGTTATGAATGTCGCAACCTTGGGTTGCGACAAGGTTGGTTGTATCGCAACAGTTAGTTGCGATAAGATGCATGTCGCAACAGTTGGTTGCGACAAGAAGGGGTTATCGCAACAGTGGGTTGCGATAAGTACTGTGTCGCAAGTAGAAGGTTGCGACAAGGGTTATCGCAGTTAGTGGGTTGCGATAAGAGTGGTGAATTTTGGATATTTAGGATTCTTAGTCTTTAAAGGGTCCTGTACAGTAGATTAATACCAGTACAATATGTATTTGGGTATCTCAGATCTCTGTGAAGTTGGTGACGGAAATCTTTACAGCTTTGAGAAAGTAAAGTAAGAGGGACGCTACTACTATCAGGTGAGTTCATTCTTACCTTACCCTTTTTATAACGTTTTAAATTATGGTAAGATGCATTTTTATAATGAAATGTTTTGAATGAATTTTGGATGGACGAGTGTACGAGTTTTAACTATTGGATCTAATGGGCAAGTGAGTTACAATAATATTTATATCAAGGACAGTGAGTGATGATATTGATTGATAGACTTATGTTATGAGAAATTAACATATTAAATATGATTTGCTCATACTGAATGCTATGAGGAATCTATGAAACATTAAATGTGATTTGCTCATACTGAATCCTATGAGAAATCCATATTAAGCAATAACCTGCACGAGTACAAATAAGTGTAATGGATCCATAGGCACTAGTTGATATGAATACAGGGAATAGACGTGGATTAATCGTAATTCCAGTGTGTGAGAGAAATCGTGGAATAGGCGTGGACTAATCGTAATTCCCGATTTCTAAGGAAGAGAAGGGATTGGCATGTGTAATTGTAATCTCTACTTCCTTTCCAAGAAATTGCCATGTGTAATTGTAATTTCTTGGACATGAGCATTAATCTAGAATCCGTGGAGATTTGTAGTGTGGGCTCTGGAATAGACAAAGTATAATTGTTATTCCCGTGTATCATTGAGAAGGAGGAATAGGCAAGGTATAATTGCTATTCTCGTGTATCCTTGAAATGATTGAATAGGCAAAGTATAATTGCTATTCGTGAGGAATGATTGAATAGGGAAAGTAGAATTGCTATTCGTATAGAATGTTTGAATAGGCATAATATAATTGCTATTAAAGTAGAATTTTTGAATAAGCATAATATAATTGCTATTCAGGTAGAATGTTTGAATAGGCATACTATAATTGCTATTCAGGTTGAATGTTTGAATAGGCATAGTATAATTGCTATTCAGGTTGAATAATTGAATGGGCAAAGTAAAGTTACTATTTGTATTTGAGATGTGGAAATATGAATTAGATAAAGTGTAAGTGTTGTTTCATGTGTTTTCGACGAATTAGAAATAGGCAATATATAAGTGCTATTTCTGCTTCCATTCTAAGGAGAAGGTATGGCGATTGAATTTAAGTCTTTAGGCTTGATCGATAAACTAGAATCCGTGATTATTCGTAGTAGGCTATTGAACATGGTGTTATGACTTTTTGAATGATAGTCATACTCATGGGATTGAGTATGATTCTGTTATTATGAGATGAGTACGAGTATGGTAAGAACGAGTGTAAGTCAAGTTTGATAAACCTTGTTTACATTGATTTAAAAGTATTATTTTGAAACTGAATGTTCTCACTAGGCATTAGCCTAATCGTTTCAAATTATATTTTCTTACCAGGTATGAGCTCAGGGAAGTAATGGGATGAGTGAAGAGTTTATGGTGACGACAAGTTGATGTAAATTAACTTTTGTCATTATTTTCGCTAGTTAAGAACATTTATGTTATGGATATTAGATGCGTAAACCCTTTTATTTCATGTTTAAATTTACCCTGATTTTAGGGTGTTACAATATGGTATCAGAGCCTTAGTTTAAGTGAACTAGGTATGATGATGAGATACCTAGACTTAAGCTGAGATGAATTAAGTTATGATGTGAGAGATATGGGTAGAAGTACTAAGACGGGATAGTCTTAGAGTCGACGGAAATACGTGAAATTAGTACTGTAGCGATGGTAACGAGGATTCTCATGTACGATATATTCACAGTTTCAATTATCTACTGTTATTATGAATATGTTACTACACAAGCATACTTGTTTCTAAATTGTTACAGTGACTAATGAACGGTAAAGTACGTTTCGTATATCTTGTTATGTGTAACCATTTCTTATGGTTATTTCTTTGTGTTATATCAGAACGATGGTGAATACGCCACCAATGTCCCCTATTTTTTCGAGGGATAGGGCCGTGATTGATTGGTCAGTGGAAAAGCGACCGGAGGTGGTTGGAACACATGAAAGTCCGCCGAGATTACCTTCTATGGGAGGAGCGGACAGTAGGGTTGTAACAACCCAAATCCCTTATACACAATAAATCACACAATGTAACATAACATTGATATAACAAACGAAACATCATATTACAAGTACGGTCCCTTAGTCTTTTACAATCAGAAGAAGCCATTCTACTACAAACTTCTTACTAAATACATACATAACATTTAATCATTATAATACTCATGTAAATATAATACCTCAATATATTATAATTCACATATCAACACATAATCACCAATTATCACATTCCTAAACCATACATATATGTATTCCAGTTAAAAACGCTTTTAAAGTAAAACTCACATGTTTTTATTATTACACACTTTTTAGTCCTCCACAAAGAATTTTGCTTTCACCTTCGATTCACAGTATCTGAAACAATCATGTACAAATATTGTTTTACCACTTTGAACACATAGAGCTTGCTAGGACTAAGAGCTTTAGATAACTCTATCTAACTCTTATCCTTAATTGTCTTCCCCAACCCGAACTTAAGTCAAGTCCACAGTACTTTCGATCCTTATTCATTCCCTATCCATGAAGTAACCAGACACAGGCTACTGGACACTTAAAAGCATCTAAACTCATCAATTAGACCAATCAGCCAAAGTATCCGAAAACCACAGTTTATCCGGACAACACTACTTTTCCGGACAGCATAACTTTTTCGGACAACACCATTAATCCGGACAACCTAAACAATCTGGACGTCATCCGGACACCAAAGTAATCCGGATACCATCCGGTATCTAATTCTATCCGGAAAACATAGGAAAATAGAACTTACCCGGATGAAGAACTCGTCCGGACACCACCAACAAAGTTACCCAGACACTCCCAACAAAATCACCCAGACACATTCAAAGTGTCCGGACATCTCTGACGGTTTGCCCTATTTCTACCCAGAATTCGACTATGATTTATACCAGATCGATTTTGATGATTTTAATCCGACAGAAACTTCCTATTAGCAATTACAAACATAAATTGTAAAGGAAACATACCTGTAATCTCTTCCAAATACACCAAATGATGCCTTAAGCTAGCTTTTCTTCCTTTCTTCTTTTCTTCCAAAACACACACACAGCAAATTGCTTTTCTAGATAATATCTGCTGTTTTTTTTTTTGAAATATCAGATTAACTAAGGGATAATATCTAACCCATTTTTACCCTTTAAACCCTAAGCTATCCCTTAATGACCCAAAATACCCTTAACTCCTAATTTAACCCAAATTCACCCTAAACATTAATTATGAAGTCAAATAATTTTAACGGAACTAACTTTTAACTAACGAACTTACCCGGGGTATTACATCATCTCCCCCTTAAAAGAATTCCGTCCCGGAATTCAATTAAGCAAAAAGATAAGGGTATTTGGCTCTCATTTCCGCTTCTGATTCCCACGTAGCATCTTGACCTCTATGATGCCTCCACTGAACTTTCACTTGCCTGATTTCCTTATTCCGCAGCACTTTAACTTTATGATCAACTATAGCTTCCGGTTCTTCCACATAATTCAATCTTTCATCGACTTGTATTTCTGGTAGGGAGACTGACTGATCTGGAGTAACCAAACACTTTCGGAAGTTCGATACGTGAAATGCATTATGGATCCTGCTCAATTCTGGCGGAAGATCTAATCGGTAAGCTACTTCACCGATCCTTTCTGTAATTGCAAATGGTTCGATATACCTTGGGCTAAGTTTACCTTGTCTCCCAAATCGGATGACTCCCTTCCATGGCGAAACTTTTAACATTACGAAATCCCCGACTTGAAATTCCAAAGGCTTTCGACGTCGATCAGCGTAGCTCTTCTGTCTATCTTGAGCCACTTTCAATCTTTCTTGGATCTGAGTAACCTTATCGATGGTTAACTGAACTATTTCCGGCCCTGTTAACTGTTTCTCTCCCACTTCGTTCCAACACAGAGGCGTTCGGCATTTCCTACCATACAGTACTTCGAACGGTGCCGCTTGTATGCTGGAATGATAACTGTTGTTATATGCAAACTCAATCAACGGTAAGTGCTTATCCCATGATCCCCCAAAATCAACAATGCAAGCCCGGAGCATATCTTCTAAGGTCTGAATCGTTCGTTCACTCTGCCCATCTGTTTGAGGATGATACGCCGTACTTAACTTTATCTGTGTCCCCATTTCCCTTTGAAAACTTCTCCAAAATCTTGAAGTAAAACGACTATCACGATCAGAAATAATCGAGATTGGAACTCCATGTCGAGTTACTATTTCGTCAATGTACAACTTAGCTAATCGCTCCATCGAATCGGTTTCCTTTATCGGTAGAAAGTGTGCAGACTTTTTCAATCTGTCGACGATCACCCAAATAGAATCAAATCCCTTCGGAGTCCTTGGTAACTTCATGATGAAATCTATGGTAATCTGTTCCCATTTCCACATAGGTATTTCTAGCCGCTGTAGTTGACCAAACGGCTTTTGGTGTTCGATCTTCACTTTCTTACAAGTATCACATCTTTCCACATACTGAGCAATCCCTCTTTTTATCCCTGGCCACCAATAGAATTGCTTTAGGTCTTTATACATCTTGTTTGTACCTGGGTGAATAGAGAAACGGGATTGATGAGCTTCTTGTAAAACACGATCACGTAACCCACCTAAACGAGGTACCCACACTCTGTTTCCCAGACACAATAACCCCCGATCATCTTTTACTAGCAATGCTGACATCCCCACTAACCGTTCTGATTTCAGATTTTCATCCTGATAAGCTTCCACTTGACACTTCTGCAATTCGTCAAATATGTTGGGTAGGAGTTCAGTTCGTAGCGAAATAACTTTTATTGTTCCACTCCTTTCTTGACGACTCAATGCATCCGCCACCACATTCGCCATTCTCGGGTGATAAAGGATTTCACAGTCGTAATCGTTCAGCAATTCTAGCCATCTCCTTTGTCTCATATTCAGTTCCTTCTGATCAAAGAGGTGTTGGAGACTCTTGTGATCAGTATAAATCTGACATTTGGAACCATACAGATAATGTCTCCAAATTTTCAACGCGAAGACAACTGCTGCAAGCTCCATGTCGTGCGTAGGATACTGTCTTTCATGATCCTTTAATTGACGAGAAGCATAAGCAATAACCTTTCCCCGTTGCATAAGTACACATCCCAACCCCAGTTTTGACGCATCACTATAAACAACAAAATCTTCCGAACCTTCAGGTAGCGATAGAATCGGTGCGCTGCACAGTTTCTCTTTCAATATCCGGAATGCCTCGTCTTGTTCTGTTTTCCATTCAAACTTCAGGTTCTTCCGGGTCAGCTTAGTCAAAGGCGTTGCGATACAAGAGAAGTCTTTTATAAATTTCCGATAGTAGCCGGCTAAACCCAGAAAACTACGTACTTCGGTTGCTGTCTTCGGCGGTTCCCACTTTTCAATTGCTTCCACCTTTGTTGGATCAACTTGGATACCTTTCTCAAAAACCACGTGCCCCAGAAACTGAACTTTCCGTAGCCAGAATTCACATTTAGAAAATTTTGCATACAACTTTTCCTTTTTCAGCAGCTCCAGAATCAAACGAAGATGTTGCGCGTGCTCTTTCTTGGATCGGGAATAGATAAGGATATCATCGATAAATACAATAACAAATTTATCGAGATACGGCTTACATACCCGATTCATTAAATCCATAAAGGCAGCTGGAGCGTTCGTCAGTCCAAACGGCATCACTAAGAATTCGTGATGACCATACCTTGTTCGAAAAGCAGTCTTTAGAACGTCTTCTTCTTTAACTTTCAACTAGTGATAACCGGATCTTAGATCAATCTTGGAGAAATAGCAAGCTCCAACTAACTGATCGAAGAGGTCATCAATCCGGGGTAACGGATACTTGTTCTTTATCGTGCGCTTATTCAGTTCTCGGTAGTCGATACACATTCTCATCGAACCATCCTTCTTTTTCACAAATATCACTGGTGCTCCCCACGGTGAAGAACTAGGTCTGATGAAGCCTTTATCGGATAGATCTTGTAGTTGTGCCATCATCTCTTTCATCTCTGGAGGTGCCAGACGATAAGGTGCACGGGCTACAGGAGTGGCTCCAGGAATCATGTCTATACCGAACTCTACTTGTCTAACAGGCGGAAGACTATTCAAGTCTTCGGGGAATACTTCAGGGAATTCACTAACAATAGGAATTTCTTCCATCCTATTCTTTTCTGGCTTAATATCTATCACGTAAGCCAAGTAACTCTGACAACCCTTATTCACACACTTACGGGCTTTTATCATAGATATAAGGCTAGATTGATGATTCCTACGATCACCATAAATCACTACTGGTCCTTTCTCAGGTAATACCACGTTTATTAATTTCTTATCACACACTATGTTAGCCTGATTCTCGGCTAACCAGTCCATTCCCACTACGACGTCAAACTCTATCAAAGTTATAGGAAACAATTGTATCGGCACTCTACACTCCTCTATATTTATCACACAGTCATCAAATACTTCTTTAACAGACACTTGATTATCATTTGCCGTATCTACTGATAGAGCATGTTCTAGCATTTTAGGTTTCAAACACAGGCAAGCAGCAAATGCAGGAGACACAAACGATCGGTTTGCACCGGAATCAAATAACACCTTAGCACGTGTAGAGTTTATTAAAAATGTACATGTGACTACATCCGGAGTTTCCTCCGCTTCTTTCTCAGTCATTTGAAATGTGCGACCCCTGGTTACTGGCGGTTCCAGTCTTGGTATTCCTGGTTTAACAATCGTTGGCCTGCCCGATGACCCACCTTGTTGTATCCTCCCCCGCGGACAGTCCGACTGAAGGTTGTTGGAACCCAGATACACTTAATCAAGATTAACAATCTGTTAGTGGAGTTTAGAGTTTGATGCGGAAGCGTATTAAACTAACAGATATGTTTGATAGATATTAGAACGCACATATATAAAGAAAACAGTAAGGAATAAAAAGGATTTCTTGAACAGTTACTGTTATTCAATATATAATAAGAACACGAAGAACAGATTAAGAACTGTTGGTGTGTGTGAGAATATAACACTCAGATATTTGACAATAAAGCTTGAGAGTATTAGTGATTCCTTGTTTTTTTCGTTCTTAGGAAGATCTCAACATGAGACTTCCTTTTATACTACTCTTAGAAGACTACGAAGTAGGTCACTATTCCTTTTACGGCATGAATAGTGAACTGGATGGTGTGAGCAGTGGACTGGATGGTGTGAGCAGTTGTTTGAGCTATGCGCATTTAATGGAGCAGATGTACTTTTGGTAAATGCATTAAATGGCACAGACGTCTATTTTGTACCATGCCCTATTGAGTCCACTCAGAGCTTGACACGTGTTTTGACAGTACTTTTCCATGCAAGTTGATGAACGTATCCAGTAATATCTTCCAAGTCTTCATAGCAGACCACAGAGGCTCTGTAAGGCATTACAGAGGTTCTATGGTCTGACCTTCTGTGGAGCAGTCCACTTGTTTCCGAGTTGATCTTCTTCTTGCGCACTACAGAGGTTCTGTGATTACCTCTGTAGCTTCTGTGGCTTTCTGGACTTGATCTTCTGGAGAAAGTGGCAGAGCCTCTGTGAGAGGCTTTTCTATACTTAGCCTATTTTTCACTACTTCTAAGTATTTCTTATGATTAGGAAGATTGAAGCTAACAATCTCCCCCTAAGTAGTGAAAAAGAAAAATTTGACTTTGAGTTTAGTTAGGCTAAGTTAGATAAGACAGAGGTTAAACAATACCTCGAAATTTCTTTCATTTAGAAATATGCCAGAGGCATTTTACATTTGAGTACAATGAAAGATAAAACTTTGTTTGCAGAGATTGGAGGTCTGAGAATCAGATTTTGGCATCTTTGAAATCGTTGTAGCTTCTGTTGTCTCTGCCGACTTTTCTGATCTCTTTGTAGAATCTGATGCAGAGTTCTCTTAGGCGGATTGTTGAGTCTATTTCTCTGATGAAAGTATCTGCATCATCTCTATCCATTTTCTCTGTACCTCTGTATTTTACAAGGCTTGTTCTGAATTTGCTCAGAGTACTGGTTGCGTACTTCTGACAATCCATGAGTACAAAAAGTTTAACCTGGTGTTGTGGGTTTTGAAATACTAACCCAAAACTTGGTTCTCTGATGATTGAGTTGGGCACTGCGTCTGGTGGGCAGCGATCTTCTGGTGGTCGTAGATCTAGATGTTTGAGACCAAGATCTTTTCCCAGCTGAAAATCTATCATGCTGTATAGCAGAAGCTTTTCCCTCATTGCTTTTCTCAATACTTGATAGGCTCTGGTGTTTGCCTCTGTGTTGTAGTTGTCCTTTGTCCATTGCAGAAGGTCAGGTAGATCGTATGGATTGATGTTTCTTAAGTCAGCATCAGCGAAGGTAGATTCTGAATTGTTCTCTCTTCTGACTCTGTAAAGATTGTACCTGACCCTTGGATAGGTTCTAGTGAAGGAGAATCTGCAGAAGATCACTTTTTTTATTTTGTGAATTGAGAAGACATCTGCTTTGGCTCTTGGCTTTGTTCTCGTGAAGATGTTCTCAAATTCTTCTCTGATCCTTGGATCTGTCACATGATCTATTGGATAGTTTGTCTGAAAGGATTGTTTGTAGAGGTACTTGTATACCACTTCTTCCATTTCTTCATGTGTTGGACCAGGTCGTGGAATTTGTCTTCTGAGACTCTCCATCTGTTGAACAACTTCTGCAGCTCTACCAGTTAAAGGAGTTTCTGACAGAGGCTTCAATCCATGTGCCCAGTCAACTTCTTCGGGTTTTGGGGTTTGAAAGGCGTCAAACGCACTCTTCATCAGTTTCTCTGTTGGCTTTGACAATGTTTTCTTCTTCTTAGGCTCTTCTGTCAGTATCCCTTTGCCTTTATCTTTTGTTGTCGTGGCAGAACCTGTTGCTTCTGTGGGATTTGAGGTTTGCACTTCTGTAGGTTTGATGGAGGTTGCCTCTGTGGATTTTGACGATTGTGACTTAGAGGACTTTTGTGGCGATGGTTCTGTTGGCTTGACTTGCTCTGTAACCTCTGTTGGAGGTTGTTTGGTGACTTCTTCTGTGAGCTCAGTTTCTGTTGATGAAGTGTTGTCATTAAATCTTCTTGCCATTCTGAACGCTAAGGTGAACCTGTGCCTTTCTTCTTCTCTCTTCACCATACGATCACTCATTGTTGTGTGCATCCTTTTTAGAATGTCAGAAGCAGAGGTCGTTGCTCTTTTTGGTTTGGTGGCAATCGACTTTCTTCTGGGTATGGTTTGGGGTGTTTCCACAGAGGTGGGTGTTTTCTCTGTGGTTGGTTCATCTGTTTCTTCCAAGATGATTACCTCAGGGGCGGTTGTTGCCTCTGAGGTTTGCTTATCTGCTTCTGTAGTGTTGGGTTCTTCAGAGGTTGAATCCACAGAGATGGGTGTATTCTCTGTGGTTTGTTGAGTTTGTTGTTGTCGGGTCTGTTCTGGAGGTGCTTGACTCAGAGGTTCTGCGGCTATTGGTGGACCTGTAAGTCCTCTGCTTGCAGTTTTCTCTGTAGTTTTCTCCCCCTCAGGATGATCTGATGGACCAGGATGGTCATCATCATCAGAGTCATCCTGACCCTTGTCTGATGTACCCTCTGCTCTGCAGGAAGCATCGGGTTTCTTTGGCATTGTGGCTCCAGCAGCAATCAGTTTCGCGCAGACATCATCACAGAGGCCAAGAAGAGTTGCTAGCTCTGCCTCTGTTTTGAATCTCATCCTTCCTACACTTTCTCTGAAATCTTTGACGAAGTTAGCATTGGCAGTGGTGAAGGAAAGGATGACTTCTGTCACTTGATTAATCACGTTCCGCCCAAGCTCTGTCAGCTGTGCTCTTGTCATGTAGTCTTTGGGTTGCATCAGCATGGTATTTCGCATGGCTTCTTCTTGAACTTTTTGTAGGGCCTTCTGTAGATCTGCAGGAGTGATGCCCGTTGACACTGAAGTCTGTTTGTTCAATTGATCAAGGAACTTGTTGATGGAGTTCTCAATCGAAGAAGTAGTTGTTGCGTCAGACGTGGTGGATGCGGTAGCAGCAGACTTCATCTGTGAGATGGCAGTTTTCACCTCTGTGGACAGGTTATCCATTTTGGTGTTCAGGTTTAGCAGTGCCAGTGATGTTGTCTCTGCAAAAGATTTGAAAGAGCTTTGCAACTCTTTCAAGGTTTGGTTCACAGAGGTCTCAAGGGTTTGGAACTCATCCCTTGTGACTTGTGTTCCGGTGGTAACCTCTGGAGGAACACATTCGTCTCCAGAGTGAATCCCTGTTCCTGGGATACCTTCTTTCATTCCTGTTTGTACGTTGAGAATGGAAGGATTTCCTTCTGATCCTTGAGAAGAAACATGAGTTTCAATCCCTACAGAAGTTCTGAGAAGAACATTGTCCAAATCCACTCCAGAGGTGGGTATTGGAATATCCTTCTGTTGACTAGGAGACTTGTCTAGAGTCTCTTTGTCTTTGTGCTCTCTACTTCTCTCTGAAAGAAGTGTGGGTCTTAATAAGTGCGTGTCAGAGGAAACAAATTCCTCTGTAGGGTGTTCTTGTGTGATCTGGGGCGATTGATCACGAACATTAGGTGAGTCTCTTTGAGGAGACTCCCTAGGAATGGATTCCCCGGTTTCTGTGGGCACAGAGGTTGAAAGAGTAACCTCTGGCTGGATGGGTTGGGTTGGGATCGAGCTGTGCTGCTCTTTTTCAATAACTCCTTCTGCAGCTAGACCTGCGGAGTTAGAAATGTGGGTTGCACTGGGAGTTTGGTTTGGTTGTGTGCCTTCTTCAACTTCGGCATCTTTTCTTGTTTCTTCTTCTGGTTCTGTGGAAGTTCCTTGCTCTGTGCGCAAGGAGTCATACATGTGATGAGATCCGTATAATCTCATGACATGAGGATGATAGAGACCTTTTCGTATCCACATAGCCTCTTCTTCATCTGAATCTTCCTCTGAGATTTCTATCCCTGTTTCTGTGGTTTCTTCTACAACCGTTGCCTCTGTAACTTCAGTTGTATTCCACTCAGCTTCGGTTTGTTCTGTATCTTCTGAAGCTTGGTTTGGACTTCTTCTGTGGACGTCCAACCCTTGAATGAAAGGGTTTTGTAAAATCACAGGGGTTTCGGCTGGTTGATTTCTGGGTGTTGTGTCATCTTCTTGTAGATGTGTGTCAATACCAGAAATGAAGAAATCATGTTCTTCTGGAGAGTGATGGTCGAGAGGTTGTGTCGTCCACCCTGCTGTATTAAGGGTGTTTGCAATTTCGGGGTTCTGTAGGAAATCATTCAGGTCTCCCTGGTGAGCAAATCTATCTGGAGATTGATAGGGTGATTGATATCCTTCTTCTGTCATTCCTATTTCTGCATCTTCTTCTTCTGCAGTTTCACCCTCTATGATTGCCTCTTCTGCAATGGTAACCAATTTTTTAAATGATTTTCCATGCTTCTTTTTGGTTTTCCTCCTTTTTGGTTTTGGTGTCCCTTCCTCTGTTGATTTGGATCTTTTCTTTTTCTGTTTTGTGAAAAGGGGAGGAGCAGAGGAGCCAATCTCTATGGCATGGGGAGGTGAAGGTCTATCTTCTGCAGTGCTAGTTGATGTGCCTTCTGCAGTTTTTCTCTTCTTAGCTTTTGGAGTAGAAGCAGAGATCTTCGCTGAAGATTTCTTTCCCATTATTTCTGCGCGTTTGGCTATGAAGCTGAGCTGAATAGCCATGTGTTTTGCTAACTTTTGATCCTTTTCTGCTTGAGTGGAAAGAGGTTTTGCTATCATTGTTCCTAGGGGGACACCTAAACGCGGGGGTGTCATAGGACTCGGTTTTGGAGTTCTATGATCGCGTATATACTCTTTCTTAAGGGATATGTTCGATGCGTAGCGCAGAAGTTTCTTTGACAGAGGTCTGCAGTGTGAGTAGCCATCAGCATGATCAGTGGGGGTATTTTTGTTCATCGGGAACTGTTTGGGAGTTGGCCCTTCCATTGGCCAATTTTGGATTAGCAGCAGAGGTTCGAACAGTACTCCCAATATTCTTTGGAATTGCAGAGGTGGTAGAAAGTTGGGATCGTTCTCTTTGACCCTTTTCGAGTTGTTCTTTCTGTCGATGGTGTTTATGATCTCTTGCATCATTATGGTCGCATAATCTAGTGGAAGATCATAGTAAACCCCATACATGATGCTCAAGATTTGATGTGAGCTCTGGTCAATACTCCCTATCTTTCCTGTCAAGCATCTGTTCAGAATAGAGAACAAAGTGTTCCACAGTGGTGGTAATCGGCCTCTGCGGAAGTCATTTCTCTTCCGTAGTTGGGTGTTGTACCCAAGCATTTCCACGAATCTACAGAGCTCTTCGTCTGTTGGTTGCTCTGCATAACTTTTCAATCCCAGAAGACCCCTTGTTGGTAGGTTGAATTCAAGTGAGAACATTGTTCTGTTGAACTTGATTTCAAGATGCTCAGTTTTATAAGGTCTTGAAATGTACCCTTTGATAAGAGAATCGTCTTTATCAAATCGGCAGCTTTGCCAAAATTGGTTCAAATAACGGACTGGTATTCTGTTAGGGGTTCTTGATAGTAGAGGGAAAAGGATATGGTTTTCCATGATGTTCAGAAGTATGGCATGGGCTTCGCCGAAAGTAGTGGGTGAGGGGACCAAATAGCAGTTGTTGGATTTAATAGGAAGAGTGGCTTCGAAATGATCCTTAGCTATGAAGTTTTGCAAGTGTGTCGTCGGAGCAAAGTCTGCGGAATCCCCGGAATCTTGTTGTTCAATATCTCTTGCAAGGCTGGGGTTTTCAGAATGTTCTGAATGAGCAGGGGAGTTTTCCGTTGAGTTCGCCGGAGAGAGTTCATAGGATGTAGCTCGAGAAGATGAAGCCATTTGCAAGTGTTTTGCAGGGTATCGCCGGAGAAGAAGATGAGAGTTTGTAAAAGGTTTTATGAGAGGGTAAGGTTTGTTTTTATAGGATGGTAAAACGGTAGACTTCGAAAGGGTAAAATATATGGCAATGGATTAAAGTTTGGAATCCGCACTCGAGTTTGAGCGGCGGGTTCAACTTACCAAAAAAAACGTTCCATTTTTGCCCAATGAAAATGGGACACGTAGGCCATGTCAGAAGATGACAGGACGTCGTGCGCGGCCCATTAATGCTAGGCGCGTGGAGTTGTTCTTAGCCATATGAGTTTCACTCGCAGAAAAAGTAACCGTTATTACTACAGAGATGCCCAAGTAATCAGATTGACAGAGCTTCTGTAGTTTACAGAGGCTCTGTGATCTTGAAAATCTTTGATGTTTATCCCTTTTTCATATATCGCATTGTTATCATGACTTCTGTGGGGTTCTTCTTTAACCAAAACATTTGTAAAAGCATTGGAGAGGATAAAATCGGATTTTTGTGAAGAAATTTGCTTCGCAGAGGTTTTGTGGCTCTGTTGGAACTTGCAGAAGTTCTGTGAGGGCCAGCAGAAGCTCTATGAGAGAAAAAATCTCATAACAAAAATTTTATTAGTATTTTTGATCATCCAATTTTTGATTTGGTTTAAGAGATGTTTTTCGGACATATTTGAAAGTTTGTGTCCGAGAAAACTGTTTTAAAAAAACGGTTTGTTCGAGAAGGTCATGGTCTGCGTTTTCGGTTTCCGAGATAACATTCCAAAAGATCGACAGAAGGTTAATTTGTGATCACAGAGCATATTTCCTGCAGAAGCTCTGTTGAGCTCAGCAGAAGCTCTATGACCTTAAATTTCTCCTAATTCGAATTTTGTGAAACTTTTTGAGCTTTTGATTTTTGAGATGTTATTCACAGTATATTTAGGACATATTTGACAATTCTTGTCCTAGAAAATTGTTTTCCAAAAACCTTTTGTGCGAGAGACATACCTTTTGGTTCTTTTGTTCTCGGCAGTTTTGTCTTTCTTCTGTCGATGGAGAATTATCGACATTCTTCTTCGGCTTTCCTTTGAGAGATTTACCTCTGTAGATCATCTCAGTGGGCCTCTTTTGCTCCCCCTTGATCTAATCTCTTCTGTAGATCAAGAATTTTCCTTTTGCTCCCCCTTGACCTAATCACCTCTGTAGATCAAGTAATTTCCTTTTGCTCCCCCTTGACCTATGCTTGGATCAAAGAATGATAAGTTTTGCATAGAACATAGGTCATGGTCTTTCAGAGGTTCTGTAGGGGTCGTCAGAGGTTCTGAGTTGACTTACAGAAGCTCTGTGATTTTAAGAACTATTTAAGGTTTTAAGAATTTACATACAGAAGTAGAATCAATCAAAGCAATAAATTAAGCAATGTATTTACTTACTATTTACAGAATATAAAACTATACTTACTGAGGATTTTCACACCATGTTAATCATTCCTATCTTACCCACCAAGAAGTTGAATCTTTTCTCGTCTAGTGCTTTGGTGAATAAGTCAGCGAGTTGATATTCTGTGGGCACAAAATGCATTTCGATTGTACCGTATTCAACATGATGTTTCAAGAAGTGATACCTTATATCGATATGCTTGGTTTTTGAGTGTTGCACAGGGTTGGCAGAGATAGCAATAGCACTTTTGGAATCGCAGAAGATGGGTATTTTGAACAGAATGTGGCCGTAGTCTTTTAGCTGAGTCTTCATCCATAGAACCTGAGAACAACAGCTAGCGGCAGCAACGTATTCAGCTTCTGCAGTGGATGTGGAAACACAATTCTGCTTCTTGGAGGTCCAACTGACTAGTTTACCACCTAGGAATTGACAACTCCCAGAGGTACTCTTTCTGTCGAGCATGCATCCTCCATAGTCTGAATCTGTATAAGCTTTAAAACCAAAACCAGAGTTCTGTGGATACCAGAGACCAAGATTTTTGGTCCCTTTTAGGTATCTAAAGATTCTCTTTACGGCATCATAATGTGATTTCTTTGGGTTAGCTTGATAGCGTGCACAGAGACATGTGGCATGCATAATGTCAGGTCTGCTTGCTGTTAAGTATAACAGAGATCCAATCATGCCTCTGTAGAGAGTGCATTCTATAGAGATGCCATCTGAATCTAAGAATAACTTGTTTCCAGTGGCCATTGGAGTTTTCATTGCAGAGGCATCAGAGAAGCTATATTTGGTAAGAATGTAAGAGACATATTTAGCTTGATTTATAAAAATTCCATCCGATGATTGTTTGACTTGGAGTCCGAGGAAGAAAGTTAATTCTCCCATCATACTCATTTCAAACTCACTCTGCATGAGTTTTTCAAATCTTTTACACTCTTCTGAGTTAGTAGACCCAAAAATTATGTCATCTACGTATATTTGTACAAGCATTATCTCACTACTTTTGCGTTTATAGAATAAGGTAGTATCTGTTGTACCTCTGTTGTAACCATTGACTAGAAGAAAGGTAGAAAGTCGTTCATACCATGCTCGTGGAGCCTGTTTCAGTCCATATAGAGCTTTTTCAAGGTAGTATACATGCCTTGGAAACTTTGAGCTTTCAAATCCTGGTGGCTGATTAACGTAGACCTCTTCTTGGATTTCACCGTTGAGAAAAGCTGATTTTACGTCCATCTGATAGACTTTAAAACCTCTGTGGGCTGCGAAGGCTAAGAATATTCTTATTGCTTCGAGCCGTGCGACAGGGGCAAAAGTTTCATCGTAGTCTATGCCTTCTTCTTGTCTATATCCCTTTGCTACTAATCTTGCTTTGTTTCTGATGACCACTCCATCTTCATCCTTCTTGTTTCTGTAGACCCATTTAGTCCCAATGGCCTGTTTTCCTCTTGGCAGAGGTACTAGAGTCCATACTCTGTTACGCTCAAATTGCAAAAGTTCTTCTTGCATGGCGTCTACCCAGTTTGGGTCATCTAGGGCTTCAGAAATCTTCTTTGGTTCTATCACACTAATAAAATTTGTAAAGAAACAAAAGTTAGCAGTGGCAGACCTTGTTTTTACTGCGTCAGAAGGTTCTCCGATTATTTGGCTTGGAGGATGGCTTTTTGTCCATTGAGTTGTGCGTGGAAGATGATCATCAATGTCATTCAGACTTTCTTTAGAGACTTCTTGTGTTTCTTCTTGTGTAGCCTCTGTTGTTCTTCGTGCCTTGGTAGTTGATTCTACCGTTTGTGGAATGATTGGTATGAGTGGTGGTGGAGTTTGTTCCTCTGAGGACGTATAGTCTTGGTCCTCGATTTCCTCTGTAATTGGTTCTTCTGTTGTTTGTTCAGCTTTTGTGGTCGTTTTCCTTGATGTTTCATCTTCTGCACTTTCTTCTGCTTCGGCAATTGCATCTGTAGTATTTACAGAAGAAGATGAAGCATTATTAGGACCAGTTAGTGACAAACCTGTAGGATTTTGTCCGACAGAGGATGGTTCTTCAGAAACCCTGATTGTTCCAACAGAAGGATCAATGTTTTCGTTGAGCATCTCTAAAAATAGAAGATCCAAGTCTTCTTTTGCTCGTGAGATGACAGAGGATTTCCCTTTAATTCCGAGTTCTGAACTGATTTGTTCAGAAGTCATTTGGAATGAATCATCAAAAGAAACATTGATGCTTTCTACAATCTTGTGAGACTTTGTAAGGAATGTTCTGTAGGCTTTGGAAGTGGCAGAGTATCCAATGAATTTGCCTTCATCTGCTTTTACATCAAACTTTCCTCTTGAATCTCTGTCGTTTAAGACGAAGCATTTGCATCCGAATACATGGAAAAATTTGATGTTTGGACGCCGTTTGTTAAGCAATTCGTAAGGCGTCTTGAGGTGTCTTTTCACAATGGTTGATCGATTTTGAGTATAACACGCAGTAGAAATTGCTTCTGCCCAAAAGTTCATTGATAATCCGCATGCTGACATCATAGTTCTTGCGGCTTCCACAAGTGTTCGATTTTTTCTTTCGACAACACCGTTCTGTTGTGGAGTGCGATCTGCAGAGAAGTTCTGTGATATTCCTTCTGTTGAAAGATAGGCTTCAATGACAGAGTTTTTAAATTCTGTGCCATTGTCACTTCTTAACTTCTGTATTCTGCAATTATAAAGAACTTGGATTCTTTTCATTAGATTTATCAATATATTTGGAACATCTGATTTCTTTCTAACGAATTCAACCCATGTGAAACGCGAATACTCATCAATTAGGACAAGTATGTATTTCTTGCCACCTAGGCTCTGTATGGCAATGGGACCGCAGAGGTCGACATGAAGCATGTACAGAGGTCTAGTGCAAGATACATCTGTTTTGCCTTTGTGGGAAGCTCTTTTGAGTTTTCCCATCTCACAGGCAGAACATAAATGATCCTTATTGAATTTAACATTTGGCAAACCTTTAACTAGATCAAGTTTGACCAGTTTTTCCAATGTGTGAAAATTTAAGTGACAGAACCTGTTGTGCCATAACCAGGCTTCTTCACTTTTGCAGGCAACAAGGCAAACTTTGTCTTTGTTCTTTGAGTTGAAGTTCATTAGATATAGATCACCTATTCTTTCAGCTCGCAGAAGTTCCATACTTGTTTCTTCACTTTGTAGAGAGCAGAAAGTTCTTTTGAACAACACATTGAATCCTGTATCACAAAGTTGACTTACACTGAGTAGGTTGTGCTTAAGGCCATCCACATATGCAACTTTGTATACAGAAACGTCTTCTTTCCTTATGACTCCATAGCCTTTTATGTGTCCTTTCTTGTTGTCTCCAAAAGTCACAGATCCACCATCTTGTGTTTCTTTGTACGTGGATAGTGCACTTCTGTCACCAGTCATGTGCCTTGAGCATCCGGAGTCTAGATACCAGATTGGCACATACTTCTTCTGCAGGACAATCACAGAGATTTAGGTACCCATATCCATATGGGTCCAATATTGTTAGAGTTTTTCAAGTTTGCCTTGGCATTCTTGAAATACATTTTGTTCTCTGCAGAAGAGTCAGATTGTTTCTTTGTGGGATTTGACTTTTGAATTGTCGTAGAGAGTAAACAGACTTGACTTGAAAAATGATTATTAAGTTTAGACATAAGATCAAAGCAATGACAGTATTGAATATGAGATGTAATTTGCTTGAACTTTTCATTGAACTTTTTAAACTCAGCCACAGAGGCATTACATTCTTTCTTTACATTAGATTTCCTATTACTAGAAGATCTATGAATATTCGAATGTTGTTTGCAAAAGCTCTGTTTAGGACCTGCCTTCTGTGGGTTGCTTCTGTGGTGAACTTCTTTCATCACTGTCACAGAAGAAAAAGATTTATTAACCTTGAGTTTTGAAAATCTAGAACTTATAGGATCAATAGAGGTCTTCTGTAACATTTTAAGCTCAGCAGAGGTTTTGATATGTAGATTCAATTTTAGAAAATCTTGGCAGATTGGAATCTCTGTGAGTTTCTCTTTTGGAGAAATAGTTCTGTGAGGAACTTCAGAGGAGAATTTGACATCCTCTGTGTCACAGTGAATTATCCCTGATTTGAAATCAGTCTCTGAGTTGTCAGAGGATGAATCGTCCTCGTATACAGAGGTTGAGTCAATTCTTTCAATAGAGGCTGGATTTTCTGAGCGTGTATCGTACGAGCTTTCTTTCTCTTTAGAATAGTTTTCATAGATTGCAGAGGTTTCTAATAAGATTTCTTCAGTGAGAGTTTTATCTATAGAAGATGTACAGAAATTTTCTAAAACGCTTGATTTCCATATTTCCAAAATTTCTTTTTCAATTAAATTTTTAAAGTTTTCTTCTGAAAAAATGGGTTTAAACTCAGGAGCTTCTGCTGATAATTTCTTTTCAACGTTTATCAAACAGACAAAAGCAACCTGTGTTTGGGTCTCTGGTTTACCAAACTTGAAGATACCAATCTGATCTTGTGTTTTCAGATATTTCTTTGGTTTGATACCTCTATTGACAGAGGTTGAAGATGATGAGTCTGTGTTTTCAAACCACACGTTAATCATCTTCTTATGTTTCTTCAAGTAAGGATCCACAGAGATTTTCGCCCGTTTGCTTACAGAGATTAGATTTGGAAAATCTGGTTTGTTTGTTTTTCCAATCACAAATAACAAGGACAGAGGTTTGTTTCTTTTGCCTTCAACACCTAGGGTGATATCATCATACCCTATACCTCGTCTCCCTATTTGTGAGTTTATTTTTTCATAAACTTTCTGTGCATCTTTATAGTTTTTAAGCAAAACTTCTCTTCTGAGTAAATCTTGCCATAATACCTCTCTTTCTCTTTGAAAGTATTCTTTAAGAGATCTTATGTCAGTAGTTTCGCTCCTTGAAACTGAAAGTTCTTTTGTTTTATCTTTTAAAGTATTGGTTAATTCAGAAATTTGTTTTTTTAAAGGATCTAGAGTTTTGTTCCAATTCTTTTCTATTCTCTCTTTTTCCTCAAAAATCTTTGCTTTTTCTTGAGTGAGAAGCCGTACTTCTCTCTCATTGAAAGTGAGTCTTTTCTGAATACTTTGATTTATCTCTTTCAGTTCAATTAATTCAATGTTAATTCTAAGTGTATTATCATCTACAGAGGTAATACAAGAGTTGGAATTTGAAGTAGATACCTCAGAGTCAGTGCAGGAGTCGACTTCTGCCATGCCACAGAAGAGGGCATTAGCGGTATGTTCATCGTCAGAAGTAGAGTCTGACTGGAAGTCTTCTGTGTTCTCCTCAGAATGTCCTTTTGCCATTAAGGATTTTTGAGCATAATATTCAGCTTTCTTTTTGTAGAAAGCAGAGTCCCTCTGTGGGCGATTTGATCTGCTTCTGCATTCATTCGCAAAATGGCCTGGTTTGCCGCAGTTAAAACATCCTTGAGGAGTGTTTCCTGTTCGATCATTGGACTTCTGTAGGTCTCCGCCTTTCTCTGATCTACATTCATTTGCATAGTGACCAGGTTTGCCGCATTTGTAGCATTCTTGCTGCGTGTGGCTTACCGAGTCATCTGACCTCTGTCGGTCATTCCCTCTGTAATTTCTATCGTTTGACCTCTGTCGGCCACTTGATTCTTCTCCTCTTCTGTTGTCTCTTCTGTCATCCTGGTTTTCTCTATCATATCTTTCATTTCCGGAACCTCTTCTGTTTCCTCTGAACTCTTTTGTCAATAGAGCTAAAGATTTAGCTAGTGACGCAAGAGTTATTTCCTTTTCTGCTTGCTCTTCTTCTTCACTGTCAATTATCACCATCTTCTTCTTCTCCTTCTTCTTCTCCTCTGTGGCTTTATCATTTCTTGGTCTCTGTGCATCCTCTTTAGTTTTACTAACCAATGCATATGGTGCAATGGTTAGTGTTTTAGCCTGTGCTATCTGAGGTTCTTGTGCGGCTAATGTTCCGTAAAGATCAGAGAGAGTCCAGGTGTCTAGATCCTGATTTGTCTGTAGGGACATAGACAGCTGGAGCTATTCTTCATTTAGACTTTTTAAAAACATGACATTGTTTTCTTCAGAAGTTCTGTCAATGCCTGATTTTCTGCACTGGTTGATTAGAGAGTTGAATCTGTCGTATGTTGTTTGCAGAGATTCTGTTGCAGAGGCTTTGAATGCATGATATTCATTGATGTACTGTGCTTTTCGGTTTTTTTGTGTTTTAGCACCTCCTTCCAACTGTCTTTCCAGTTCTTTCCACAGATCATGCGCTGTTTCACATGAATCCAAGGATTGAAAGAGTTCGTTGGGTATTGCCATAATTAATGTCCTCTTGGTTTTCTGAGCAACTTCATCTTCTGCTTTATCTTCGGTTGACCACTCCCCTTTTGGCTTTGGTTTTTGATGTTCGGGGATTTCGGCAGATTCAGCAGTAGCAGGTATACGAGGTACTACTGTCATGGGAATAGGAGTAGGATTGTACAGATATTGTACTTGATTTTTTTCAGTGCCCTCGAAAAAATGGACCATTCTTATTTTCCACTGAGGATACTCATCTCGAAGGAGAGTAGGAGGTTTAGTGAGAGAACCAGTAGTAAAGAAATTATTTGTATTTGTCATTTGAAGATTTTTAGAAAGAAAGTATGACTAAAGAGTTACTTCGATGAGCTTGAAGATTTTCTGGGTTTAAGCAGTTTCCAGACACAATTTTAAATCTCAATAATATCTATCAAGAGTCTTGATAAGTGGATCACTTGATATTGAAAATCAAGGAAGGCTCTGATACCAATTGTTGGAACCCAGATACACTTAATCAAGATTAACAATCTGTTAGTGGAGTTTAGAGTTTGATGCGGAAGCGTATTAAACTAACAGATATGTTTGATAGATATTAGAACGCACATATATAAAGAAAACAGTAAGGAATAAAAAGGATTTCTTGAACAGTTACTGTTATTCAATATATAATAAGAACACGAAGAACAGATTAAGAACTGTTGGTGTGTGTGAGAATATAACACTCAGATATTTGACAATAAAGCTTGAGAGTATTAGTGATTCCTTGTTTTTTTCGTTCTTAGGAAGATCTCAACATGAGACTTCCTTTTATACTACTCTTAGAAGACTACGAAGTAGGTCACTATTCCTTTTACGGCATGAATAGTGAACTGGATGGTGTGAGCAGTGGACTGGATGGTGTGAGCAGTTGTTTGAGCTATGCGCATTTAATGGAGCAGATGTACTTTTGGTAAATGCATTAAATGGCGCAGACGTCTATTTTGTACCATGCCCTATTGAGTCCACTCAGAGCTTGACACGTGTTTTGACAGTACTTTTCCATGCAAGTTGATGAACGTATCCAGTAATATCTTCCAAGTCTTCATAGCAGACCACAGAGGCTCTGTAAGGCATTACAGAGGTTCTATGGTCTGACCTTCTGTGGAGCAGTCCATTTGTTTCCGAGTTGATCTTCTTCTTGCGCACTACAGAGGTTCTGTGATTACCTCTGTAGCTTCTGTGGCTTTCTGGACTTGATCTTCTGGAGAAAGTGGCAGAGCCTCTGTGAGAGGCTTTTCTATACTTAGCCTATTTTTCACTACTTCTAAGTATTTCTTATGATTAGGAAGATTGAAGCTAACAAAGGTGATCCGGAGAATTGCATAAGAAACATAACCGCGTTACCTTACAATCTTTAATAACGTGTCCGGTCTTCCCACACTTATAACACGCTCGTAAATCACCTTGGCAATTTCCTTGGTGGACACGGTTCCACTTCTGACATGGTCTTTCCGCTGGTCGAAACGGCGGACGATTATCATACCTCTGAAATCGGGACTTCTTCGGATCGTGTTGTGGTCCTTCCCACTTTCTCTTCCCGATACTTTTATCGCCAGCATCCCTTCTAACATCTCTTTCAACATTCTCTGCGGCATCAACTGCAGCTGAGAAGGTATCGGGTCCTTTTGCAGTCACTAGCCTTCTGACTTCTGAGTTCAGCCCAAAAATAAACCTTTCCGTCTTCATCGCCTCCGTAGCAACGTAGTATTCTGCGAACCGAGACTTTTCCAGAAAGCTAGCGGTGTAGTCTCGAACGGATAAGTTTCCTTGTTGCAAGTTCATAAATTCCCCTTCCAATTGTTTGACGGCTGCTTGGGGACAAAATGCGTTCCTGTAGGCTATCACAAATTCTTCCCAAGAGAGGGTAGAATAAACATCAGATCCTTTAGAATGAATAAAAGATTCCCACCAATACAAAGCATCCCCTTTTAACATTGTTGTCCCATATAATACCCTATCTTCATCTGCACACTTGCTTGTCTTGAAAATAGATTCTATTTCCTTCATCCATCTCATTGCTTTCACGGGATCCCTGTCTCCTGAGTAGGTCGGAGGTCTACAGCTCAAAACATTTTGTAGTCACACCTCCTTTGTACTGGTACAACAGTTGGTGTGATTAGCATTTCATCTTCCGGTCCGGGATCCGGTATTCCAGTCTCATTATGACGGTTTCGATCAAACATTGTTTGTATGCTAGCCTGCAATCTTCCCATTTCTGCCATTAGATCATCCCTGGTAACAAACTCTGTACTATGTGGCTGGACTATGCCTCCGGCTCGACCTCCAGCTCTACCCCCGGTTCTACCCCCGACTCTGCCCCCAGTTTTGCCTCCCCTGTCCCCCGTTCCTATCGGCGGATTCGTACTATTCGGATTTCTTCCTCCTCCTCGATTCGAATTCCGTGTACCGCTTGCCATTCTGTAGATTTAAACAAGGTTAATATACACATAAGCACATACCCCATATAACAAGGTATTGAAGTTCACACATGTACATGTAAGATCACAATTACACTGGCCAGGTGTAATATGAAATTACCTTACATGATGTTCCTTCTACCTTTTATACTTAATATCCCAAGGTTCTACAATAATAGGGACATCCTACTTCACATGCAGTTTAAGTCTAGGTACAGATACAAATACCTAAATCCCTTAAACTAAGGCTCTGATACCATTTGTAACAACCCAAATCCCTTATACACAATAAATCACACAATGTAACATAACATTGATATAACAAACGAAACATCATATTACAAGTACGGTCCCTTAGTCTTTTACAATCAGAAGAAGCCATTCTACTACAAACTTCTTACTAAATACATACATAACATTTAATCATTATAATACAACTGCTAAACATGCCAAAATCTTCGTCATATAATCCTTCACAAAAGCCATCCATCGATTACTCTAATTACTTGTTCTTACGCGATCCACCACCTGGAATACATATTTTTAAAACAAAATGAGGGTTAGACACGATGGTCTAAGTGAGAAAATCATTGTTAGTTTGAAACCATTTATATAACTTTATTCATGTAAATCACGCAACACAATCACATATATCCAATTAAGCTCACATGTCATGTACCTTCCCTTCTCATTCCTCCTGGCCATATTAGTTGGTTGCAAACCAACTAATAATTTACAACGCTGTACAACATCTACAGCCAAACAACGCTATACGGATTCTATAGCCAAACACACCGGTCCTAAGCCCGGCCAAAGTATTATAACACATTATAATACTCATGTAAATATAATACCTCAATATATTATAATTCACATATCAACACATAATCACCAATTATCACATTCCCAAACCATACATATATGTATTCCAGTTAAAAACGCTTTTAAAGTAAAACTCACCTGTTTTGATTATTACACACTTTTTAGTCCTCCACAAAGAATTCTGCTTTCACCTTCGATTCACAGTATCTGAAACAATCATGTACAAATATTGTTTTACCACTTTGAACACATAGAGCTTGCTAGGACTAAGATCTTTAGATAACTCTATCTAACTCTTATCCTTAATTGTCTTCCCCAACCCGAACTTAAGTCAAGTCCACAGTACTTTCGATCCTTATTCATTCCCTATCCATGAATTAACCAGACACAGGCTACTGGACACTTAAAAGCATCTAAACTCATCAATTAGACCAACCAGCCAAAGTATCCGGAAACCACAGTTTATCCGAACAACACTACTTTTCCGGACAACATAACTTTTCCGGACAACACCATTAATCCGGACAACCTAAACAATTCGGACGTCATCCGGACACCAAAGTAATCCGGATACCATCCGGTATCTAATTCTATCCGGAAAACATATGATGGAGAACATGACGCGAATGATGAATGCAACAATGGCACAACAAACAGAAATGTTTATGAAGGCGCTGAATGATCGAAGTTCGGAGTTACGACGAATGGAGACTGATACTGGTGTAATAAATCCAATTCGTAATCCTGTGATGGATGTAGACAAGAGGGTGGAAAGAGTCTGCTCATATAAAACATTTCTAAGCTGTAAACCGCCAGAGTTTATCGGAGCAGACAATCCAGTGACGTGTATGAATTGGCTCAGAGAGATGGAACAAGCTTTCCGAGCTTGTGAGTGTGATGAGAAATCAAAGGTCAGATTCGGGTCCCAAATGTTACGAGGAAATGCGTTGACTTGGTGGAATATAGTGACGTCTACTATAACGACTCCAGTCTTAGATGCTATAACGTGGGAGTCTTTCAAGAAAAAGATTCTGGAGGAATATTGCAACGAGAACGAGATGGATAGGATTGAAGAAGAGTTTCGGACTCTTAAGAAGGGTACTTCGTCTATTAGGAAGTACACTGAGTCCTTTATGGAAAAGTTAAACTTAGTGGAGCATGTGGATCTAACTGAGAAGGAAAAGATTAAGGCTTACCTGAAGGGTTTGCCAGCTGATATGATGTCCCGAGTTAGGAGTTCAAAAGCTTCAACATTAAGGGAAACGATTGAGGAAGCAAAGGTTGTAGAAGAAGTTTATGCAAGGGACAAAGCGGAGAAGGCTCAAATGGGAGAGAAAAGAAAATTTGAAAGTCGATCGGAACCTTCACAAGGACTGAAGTCCCTTATTAAGGACACTCAACTTGAGACTCGACCAGAGTCTAATTGGTGTTAGGAATGTAAGAGTAAACATTTTGGGCCGATATCAAGGGAGTGTTTTAAATGTGGAAAGAGTGGTCATCAAATAGAGAACTGTCCCATCCAAGGACCAACTTGCTATGAATGTAAGAAGCCTGATCATTATCGAATGGATTGCCCAACGCTGAAAGATAGCGGGAATAAAGGGAAGAAACCAAACATCTCAACATCAAAGGATTGAACTTTTCACGTGACGATGAAAGACGTTAAGGAATGGATGGATACGTTTTTGATACTGTCCTTGTTTATTCTACGCAAAAGTGTATGTATATTATGTAAGTAATGCTAACTTATCTTTTGTATTTTGGTCTGTATCAAAAGTTAGCTATAATAGTTGTTATTTTGGATACATGCTTTAATGATTGAAAGGGTTAAAATAAGATCAAGTTATAGTTGGATAAAAGATTTGATAATTGTATAGTTACCCCAAGGAGATCCGCAAAATTTTAAGTTGGGGAGTGGGTAATGTTGAAGAATGTAAGATCCAGAAGATGTGCAAAGTTGAGTCCTTGTTCTTCCTGGACTTTTAACTGTGATTAAGTATGTAAGATTAGTAATTGAAAGGGATATATGACATATTTTATGTTGGTATGATGTTATTCCATTTACTGAAGTAAGAATGGATGAGAAGAGTCGTTATGTGGAGGAACTGGAAGCGATTCTAGAGAGATCGGTTAAGAAGTTACGATCTAAGAATGTGGTTATGTTAAAGGTACAATAGAAACATCATCGAGGTGCTAATGTGACGTTAGAGTCGAAAGAGAATATGAAAATTTGATATCCTCACTTGTTTGCCTAGCTTTGATTTCGAGGACGAAATCATTTTCAAGTTGGGGAGTATTGTAACACCTCGATTTTTGTATAAAGTGTTAAGATGGGTTTTATTGATAAAGCTATGTTTTATTATGTGATAGATTAATTTTAGAGTTTAACCCTGAATAAGTTACGTTATTTGTTTTACGTAATTATAAGTTAAGGGGTAAACTTTAATTTTAAGTTAGAAGTTTAAGGGTATGTTTTGCCAATTAATGGAAGTGTGGGGGTTAAATTGGTAAAGATGATGAAAGCTCTTCTCCACCACCGCCTCAATTTCTAGACAAGGTCAAAAGTGATATTATCTTCACTTTTCATTTGGTGACATTGTGTGTATGTATGTGTTTTACGGTGAGAGAGAGAGAGAGAAAGAGAAACGAGAAAAGAGAGAAAAGAAGAAGAAAAGCATATTGTAGCTGGAAATTAAGAGATAATCTGAGGAATCAAAGGTATATCCCTTGCTTAAATTTTACCTTTCATATAGTTAAAGCTTTATAATGGTTTAGAAATTGGGTTTTGATGATTTTTGGATGTTGTGAGAAATCTGAGTTTATGGATAATTTCTGTTAATGGTGTTAAGCATATCTGCACTTTTGTAGAAATTATTATGGCTTAAAAGTATAGATTTCTGGGTTAATTATGATTTCAGTGAGTTGAGACAGTTATGAACATCGCAGCAGTTAGTTGCGATACTTATGAATAGTTGCGATAGTTATGAATGTCGCAACCTTGGGTTGCGACAAGGTTGGTTGTATCGCAACAGTTAGTTGCGATAAAATGCATGTCGCAACAGTTGGTTGCGACAAGAAGGGGTTATCGCAACAGTGGGTTGCGATAAGTACTGTGTCGCAAGTAGAAGGTTGCGACAAGGGTTATCGCAGTTAGTGGGTTGCGATAAGAGTGGTGAATTTTGGATATTTAGGATTCTTAGTCTTTAAAGGGTCCTGTACAGTAGATTAATACCAGTACAATATGTATTTGGGTATTTCAGATCTCTGTGAAGTTGGTGACGGAAATCTTTACAGCTTTGAGAAAGTAAAGTAAGAGGGACGCTACTACTATCAGGTGAGTTCATTCTTACCTTACCCTTTTTATAACGTTTTAAATTATGGTAAGATGCATTTTTATAATGAAATGTTTTGAATGAATTTTGGATGGACGAGTGTACGGGTTTTAACTATTGGATCTAATGGGCAAGTGAGTTACTTTAATATTTATATCAAGGACAGTGAGTGATGATATTGATTGATAGACTTATGTTATGAGAAATTAACATATTAAATATGATTTGCTCATACTGAATGCTATGAGGAATCTATGGGACATTAAATGTGATTTGCTCATACTGAATGTTATGAGAAATCCATATTAAGCAATAACCTGCACGAGTACAAATAAGTGTAATGGATCCATAGGCACTAGTTGATATGAACACATGGAATAGACGTGGATTAATCGTAATTCCAGTGTGTGTGAGAAATCGTGGAATAGGCGTGGACTAATCGTAATTCCCTATTTCAAAGGAAGTTAAGGGATTGGCATGTGTAATTGTAATCTCTACTTCCTTTCCAAGAAATTGGCATGTGTAATTGTAACTTCTTGGACATGAGCATTAATCTAGAATTCGTGGAGATTTGTAGTGTGGGCTCTGGAATAGACAAAGTATAATTGTTATTCCCGTGTATCATTGAGAAGGAGGAATAGGCAAGGTATAATTGCTATTCTCGTGTATCCTTGAAATGATTGAATAGGCAAAGTATAATTGCTATTCGTGAGGAATGATTGAATAGGCAAAGTAGAATTGCTATTCGTATAGAATGTTTGAATAGGCATAATATAATTGCTATTCAGGTAGAATGTTTGAATAGGCATAATATAATTTCTATTCAGGTTGAAGGTTTGAATAGGCATAATATAATTGCTATTCAGGTTGAATAATTGAATAGGCAAAGTAAAGTTACTATTTGTATTTGAGATGTGGAAATATGAATTAGATAAAGTGTAAGTGTTGTTTCATGTGTTTTCGACGGATTAGAAATAGGCAATATATAAGTGCTATTTCAGCTTCCATTCTAAGGAGAAGGTATGGCGATTGAATTTAAGTCTTTAGGCTTGATCGATAAACTAGAATCCGTGATGATTCGTAGTAGGTTATTGAACATGGTGTTATGACTTTTTGAATGATAGTCATACTCATGGGATTGAGTATGATTCTGTTATTATGAGATGAGTACGAGTATGGTAAGAACGAGTGTAAGTCAAGTTTGATAAACCTTGTTTACATTGATTTAAAAGTATTATTTTGAAACTAAATGTTCTCACTAGGCGTTAGCCTAATCGTTTCAAATTATATTTTCTTACCAGGTATTAGCTCAGGGAAGTAATGGGATGAGTGAAGAGTTTATGGTGACGACAAGTTGATGTAAATTAACTCTTGTCATTATTTTCGCTAGTTATGAACATTTATGTTATGGATATTAGATGCGTAAACCCTTTTATTTCAGGTTTAAATTTACCCTGATTTTAGGGTGTTACAAGAAAAGCATGGGGTAGAGGAGGTGTCGGTAGTGGGAGAGTACCCGGAAGTGTTTCTGGATGATTTGAGTGATCTACCTCCGGATCGTCAAATCGAGTTTCGGATCGACTTGGTGTCGGGAGCCGCTTCAATAGCTCGCGCACCATATCGATTGGCTCCATCAGAAATGAAGGAGACGATGACCCAATTTCAAGAGTTATTGGATAAGGGGTTTGTAAGACCGAGTACCTCACCGTGGGGAGCACCGGTACTCTTTGTGAAGAAGAATAACAGGACTATGCAGATGTGCATAGATTACAAGGTCACCGTTAAGAACAAGTATCCACTTCCCAGAATAGATGACTTGTTTGATTAGTTGCAAGGGGCTAGCTACTTCTCAAAAATAGATCTGAGATCGGGGTACCATCAGCTCAAGGTGCGTGAAGAAGACATTCCAAAGACGGCTTTTCGGACTCGATATGGGCATTATGAGTTCTTGGTAATGCCATTCGGACTGACGAACGCCCTCGCCGCTTTTATGGATTTGATGAATAGAGTGTGTCAACCTTACTTGGATAAGTTTGTGATTGTCTTCATAGACAATATTCTTATTTACTCGAAGTCGGAGGAAGAGCACGAAGAACATTTAAGGGTCGTGTTGGAATTATTGAAGCGGGAAAAGCTTTACGCAAAGTTCTCAAAATGCGAATTTTGGCTTCGGGAGGTCCAGTTCTTGGGACACGTGGTGTCCTAAAGTGGAATTAAGGTTGATCCAACGAAGGTGGAAGCTATTAGAAATTGGGAGCCGCCTAGGACGCCATTGGAAGTCCGGAGTTTTCTTGGGCTAGCGGGGTATTATCGGAAATTTATCAAGGACTTTTTGCGAATTGCTACTCCATTGACCTCCCTGACTAAGAAAACGTCAAGTTCAGTTGGACGGAAAGTCAAGAGGAAGCCTTTCGGAAATTGAAAGAAATGTTGAGTAGCGCCCCAATTCTAACCTTATCGGATGGAACCAAAGATTTTGTGGTGTATAGTGACGCATCTAAGTTGGGTTTGGGATGTGTTTTAATGCAGCGTGGGAAGGTGATTGCATATGCATCTCGCCAATTGAAGGAGCATGAGAGGCGATACCCCACACACGACTTGGAATTGGCGGCCGTTGTCTTCGCTTTAAAGATTTGGAGGCATTACTTATTTAGGGCGAAGTGTCAAATCTTCACATATCACAAAAGTCTCCGTCACCTCTTCGATAAAAAGGAGTTAAATATGCGACAACGAAGGTGGATGGAATTGTTGACGGACTACGATTGCGAGATCGAGTATCATCCCGGAAAGGCCAACGTGGTGGCCGATGCCCTAAGCCGTAAGGAAAGGGGTGAAGCTTCGAAAATCTTGGCCTTAAGGGTCGATGTCACATTCAATCTGTTAGGGGAAGTAAAGAAGTGGCAAGCGGAAGCGTTAGCGGTCGAGAACCTTAAGAAAGAACGAATGGTTGGGAATGCAGCTTCTTTGGTGGAGGATAGCCGAGGGTTGAAATGCCTCAATGGTAGAATCTGGATTCCGAAGCTCGGGGATGTTCAAAAAGTGATATTGGAGGAGGCCCACAAGTTAAAGTATTCCATTCATCCGGAAACCAATAAGATGTTTGGGGATCTACGACAATGTTATTGGTGGCCGGACATGAAGAAGGACATAGCATACTTCATTGAGAGATGTACGGCGTGCCTAAGGGTAAAGATGGAGCACCAACGACCGTATGGTAAACTCCAACCATTGGACATTCCAGTTTGGAAGTGGGATCAAATTACGATGGATTTCGTGACGAAATTGCCTAGGACTCCAAAGGGCTTTGACGCCATATGGGTGATAGTGGATTGACTCTCCAAGTCGGCGCATTTCTTACCCATAAAGGAATCGTATTCGATGGAGAGGTTAGCAAAGTTGTACATCGACGAGATAGTGACCCGCCATGGCGTACCGTCATCAATAGTTTCAGATCGCGATAGTCGATTCACATCGACATTTTGGAGGAGTTTTCAACAAGAAATGGGATCCCAAATCAAGATGAGTATCGCATACCATCCGCAGACCGATGGCCAGAGCGAGTGGACTATTTAAACTTTGGAAGACATGTTGAGGGCTTGCGCGTTAGACTTCCAAGGCTCGTGGGAGAACCACCTACCGTTGATCGAATTTGCATATAACAATAGTTATCATGCGAGCATAAAGGCTGCACCTTATGAGGTACTCTACGGCAGGAAGTGTCGGACACCTCTTTGTTGGAACGAGGTTGGGGAGAAGCAACTGGCAGAACCCGAGATAGTACAGTTGACCGCGGATAAGATTGTTCAAGTGAGAGAAGGATTGAAGGCTGCGCGTGATCGGCAAAAGAGTTATGCGGACAAGAGGCGTAAAGACATCGAATTCCAGGGTGGGGATAAAGTGATACTAAAAGTATCCCCTTGGAAGGGAGTGGTACGATTCGAAAAGAAGGGAAAGTTGAGTCCACGCTATATTGGACCATTTGAGATTATCGAACGAATTGGGGAAGTAGCGTACAAGTTAGAGCTACCCGAAGAGTTGCGTGGAATCCACAATACCTTCCATGTTTCGAACTTAAGGAAGTGTTTAGCGGAGGTTGACATGGCTATACCATTGCATGAAGTGCAAGTGGACGATAGATTAAACTTTATCGAGGAACCTGAGGCGATCACCGATCGCAAGGTCAAGAAGTTGAGGAACAAAGAAATCAACCTTGTGAAGGTGCGTTGGCGGTTTCACAAAGGACAAGAAGCGACTTGGGAAACCGAATCCAAGATGAGGACTAAATAACCGCATCTTTTCAATGATGGAATTCCGGGGACGGAATTCTATTAAGGGGGAGGTGTTGTAACACCTCATATTCTCAAAATCTGAAATAACTGGAAGTTTTGGGGCCAAAGTGAGAAAATTTGAACCTTAGGGACTAAGTGGCAAAATCAGAGGATTAAATGGAGCAAAACCCTTTCACTCTTCATTGTGACGGCTACTCATTTGAGAAAAAGGGATTTTAGAGGATACAACTCTTGTGAAGGTTGAATTAGGAGGATTGAATCAAGAGCTTGAAGACTTCATCTTCAAGGTATGGTTCTTTCCCCCAATCTACATTTTCTTGCTTGATTTGAGGAGATGGTTGTGTAGAAAACCATGATTCATCCTATTTCTAAGTTTTTTAGTTATCACCATTGGAAATGGTGGGATTAATGAATCTCCTTGTGGTTTGTGAGCTTATCTTTAAGAAGCTTGCACCATTTCAATGGAGTAATTGGGTTTTGACAAGAATGAGATTTTGGGGTTAAAAGAGATGAATCATTGGATAATTTTCATGGAGATTTACATGTTTTAGACTTGGGTTTTGATCCCTAAAGGTGTGTTTAGCTAAAACTATCAGTTTTGGAAGCTTTCAAGCACTTGGGACCAATTTGGGGATTTTTGGGATTGGATTTCGGAGTGTCTTGCAAGTGCAGGTTTTGGAAGCCACAAACAGTGACTTGCGCGGCCTGAAGCCGCGAGGTAAGGGGCGCAAGCCCCTGTTTGGTGTGCTTCATCGTTTTGCTTCGTTTATCGTTCGGTGTTGGTTTGAGGCATCGTTGGGGTTTATTTTAGGGGTTTATGGAAGGTCTTTTGGTGCATGATTAGAGGGTTTAACATTACTTCTATAATCCCCAATTCATATGCATGGCAACGGGGCGGGTATGGGGAGGGGTTCACAACCCCCGGCCCCGGCCCCGACCCCAGTTTTTGGTACCTTCCCCCGGTGCCGGTCCCGGGCGGGTACGGGGATTAATATCCCATCCCCGGTCAACTGGTCAATCCCCGGTCAAGACCAGGTACCCGTTCCCCGGTTTCTACCCGGTTCCCCGACCCGGTTTGCTGCTGGTTTTTATTTCTATTTTTACGACTGTTTTCCTGCATCTTGTAGCAGACGACGTATTTAATCACGGCAGCTGCTAATTTTTTTGCTGTTTTAAGGCTGTTTTTTGCTGTTTTTACCAAGTTGTTATCAAGTAGCAGACGACGTATTTAATCATAGAATAGGGTAGTTTCTTTGAAACAATTTTGCTTAAACTAAATGTCAGCCATAACATTGAAAATTCTTCATTCAAGTCAAAAGCTCCAAGGAATTACACTGGTAAAATTCCTTATTTCAAATGGTCAAACATTGAAACAATTTAAGAGTAATCAAAAGCATTAAATGAACTTAAATGAAATATATACAAAACATTAAGTATATAAATATATAAAATAAATAATTTTTTAATTATATAATATATACCGGGTACGGGGCGGGTCGGGGGATAGTCATCCCGACCCCGACCCCGATTTCCTAAAAGCGGGTATCCCCGTTCCGGACCCGGTACCCGGTTTGGCGGGGAATCCCCGGCCTCGATCGAGTCGGGTGGACCGGGTTCCCCACCGGGTCGGGCCAAATTGCCATGCCTACCAATTCAGGTGTTCGGTTGGTGAAGAAGTGAGTTTCGGTTAGGGTGTCGAATAGCCAAACCTTTAGGTGAGTTCCCTTAACCCTTCTCACTCAAATGAATTGTTTATGCAAGTTTTATCTACTGAATTTTGGTATGAACTCATCCATATCATTCATATGCATACGAAGGTTAATCACGAATGTTATAAAAGCATTTGAAATTATACTTGCATTGATTCGTTTGATTATTAATCTTTGATTGATGTGATGCCTGTGAGTCGGGTTGCACAATGAGCATAGTGTACCTTGGGGTATTACATACCCCATGGGAGTTGTAATATATCCCCGTATGTGTGGAATCCGTTGCCTATATACAAGGATTATGGGGAGTTTGCTTGGGCCCTGAAGGCGAGAGGGGAGTCGGTTTGGGCCCCGATCGTGGTTACTACCGTGTGGTAGGAGTGGTCTATGAACGTTGTGCAACTACCTTGTGTGTTATTGCTTTGCTAAATGGGCCTTAAGGCAGTTGTGGTTATTTCATGTTTTACTATTGTGATTTTAACTGCTTAGTAGGGAATTCACTAGACCTTATGGTCTAACCCTCTCTTTCCAAAACTTAAAAACCATTTTCAAGTAAGGGCGTGGTAGGTGCTTCCTCCAAGGGAAAGGAGAAGGCTTGAAGTCTAGAGGCGACTAGCTAGAGACCTTTACCCGTTTCTTTGTTTTCTTTTTAGACATCTCGGTTGTATTCGTATGTGAACCGCTATAACTTTGAAAATGTTGGGACCCTTATGGGCTTTTGGTTATGATTTTGCTTTTGGAGATTTTGGGTTGTTACAGAGACGGTGGCGGTTAATGATCAATCGACGGTCCTCCGCCCTGATTCTCTTGGCCGGTTTGGTAAGTTTGGAGGGAAGTATGTTCCTGAAACCCTAATGTGATTTGTGCAGTTTCTGATTAACAACCAACAAGGATTGAAACATATTAATACCCAGAATGGCCTCTCAATTTTAATTTCAATTCATAATAAATCATAAACTTCTAACTTATTTCAAAATTGCCATTGCTTTTAATCACCATAGATTAAAATCAATTAACGGTTTAGATTGGTTTTCACGGTTCTCAACTTATTTTTGGTTCTCATATATATATATATATGTATGTATGTATGTATGTATGTATGTATGTATGTATGTATGTATGTATGTATTTATGTATGTATGTATGTATGTATGTATGTATGTATGTATGTCACCTTAGGACACACCTTGAAAAACGTTGTAACCTCGCCATAACTTATAAGGCTTAACCTCGTCATCATGTTACGCCTCTAAGAGTTTTTTTTCCTTAAAAGTTTTCAAGTTATTTTCTTCCAAGTAAATGCATTATTTAAAATGTATTTCAATTCTAAATTTCAAAACTCAAAATTAAAAGAATAAGAATAACATATTTGTGTAAAAGGATTTAATATAACACTTCTTCTAAAAACAGGGTCGGAGCCAAGATCGGATTTGAGATCGGTCCAATGGGACGAGATCCATTAAGGTGCGTTTGGTACACTGGACATGACATAACATGATAGAACAAGGATCATTGTCCCATGTTTGGCAGAACTTTTATGTGGGACAGGAACAATATAGTAGAACAAAGTGAAACAAGTTTGTTCCACTCTTACCCCATGGAACAAGGTGGAACAAACTTATGTTTTACCAATATAACCTCAAAATAAAATATATATCTTCTAAAACATCAAATAAGCCTCATATTTAATACTTTATTTATTTATTCATTAAATTTTATTTATTATATTTATGCTTTTTGAACTTTCATTTTACTTTCCTCAAAAATTATTTTTATATGGCTTCTATGTTTTGGTTAATTTATGTAAATTATTAAATATTAGTACTAAAAAAATATAGAAAATGTTAGAAAATAGAAATTGAAAACTACATAACTTTTTATTTTTGTGTCATTTTAATCGTCTTGAATAAAACGTTTCTAATTGTTTATTTTGTTTAAAAAATATTAATTTCATTATAATTTAATAAATTACATAATTAATCAAAATATATAAAATATATAAACAACTTATTAAGGGTAAATTGGTCAATATTATATGTTATGTTCTGTCCAATTTGTCTGTCCAATTTTGTCTTACCAAACGCTGAACAACTGTCATGTCTTGTTTTGTATTGTCTCGTTCTGTTCTGTCTTGTCTGCGTACCAAACACACCCTTATAGAACCCAAACCTGTCATATAATTTTTGGTTAGTATCCGGACCAAGATTGATCAAACCAATTTTAAAGGGAAAGATTTGGACCTGATCCAAGACCGATCTGTACCCATCTCAATTTTCGCATACAAAAAACCTAAAAACTCCAAAATCTTATTTTTCTGTGTTTTAAAGGAGCTTTTGGAAATGCGTATATCAACTTAGCATTTGTTGCTTTTAGGGGGTTCCTAGTGTAAAAATATGGGGGGTGTAAATGTGATTTATACATAAATCAGGGCGTATTGTGTAAATAAAACGGGCAGACCAGACATCTATCTCCCGGGAGCTAAAAGAGATAAAATTCGATAAATCTTGCCATCGATAAAGCACGAAGAACAGTACTTCAATCGATCAAGGACAGCATGACAGAGGACGATTGCGCTAGGGTTTCTATGCCTGAATCGAAACCTGCAACTGATTCATCTAATACGAAGCAAAGGTGTTCGATTTCCTACATTATAAACCCTAGTTTTTTGCTTTATTGGTCGTCCAATCGGCGAAATTTTCCATCAAAAGCTTATTGTATTATCTTATGAGTATAATCGCACCTAATGTTGATTGTTTACGTTATCATTTCGCCTGAATGGTAATAGCTATTTAGGGCTTACCTCGGTTTATGGATTTACATCGGACATGCAACCCTAACAACAAATCTGTAGTCATTACTCGCATAAAAGGAAATGAATTATTGTGTGTGTATATTGGAACGAGTTAACTCGTTCTAAAATGGTACTTACTGCTTTTTCCGAAACATATAAAAGAATGACAATTGCTACATTTAGGTAGAGACTAGAGTGTAGAGACCCTGCTAACTTGGGGATGGTCTTTTTGATGTTGTATTTCTGCTCCGGCTGTAGTCAATTAGTTTAGACTTCAGATTATTTTATATCGTAATATTCATGAGCTATATTGTATTTTTACTGTTACTTGATGGTTTGGTGCCTGTAATTTGAATATGGATGTCAAATCTGCTGTGTTGAGTCATTTCTTGCTTATATGGAGTTATATCTGTTCATTGGGTTCATTGATACATGTTGTTTATGGTAAGAATCGACTGGAGTTATGTCAACTATGTCAAAAGATGAATACAGTAAAATAGCTATGGCATGTTTGGCTAGCAAATATAGAAGTCAGGGACCCCCACATATGTTTGTTGCTGATACAAATTGGATTATTGGTAATCAACAGGTTCACTTTAGCTGACATAAACCACAGTTGTATAATCTTTATTTTGTTAATCTAGATTGGGTGTATGGGCACTGCAAAAAGTAATTAGTTCCTCTTTGTTCATCAGACCTTGCTGTACTTGATCCATTTTTACCATTGTTTTTGGTTTACTTGCCTACTTCTTTATGTTTGTGCTTAAGCTTTATAGTAACATTTATCTCAGGAATGAAATTGGTGGATTACTTTTAATGCAGGAAAAAGAGAAAATGGGATCAGCCAGCCGAGTCCTTGGTTTCAGCTGGAATAGCAGTCCCTGGAGTCCTTCCCCTCGGCAACATGGGATCTTTTATGGGGATCATACATCCTGGTGTTGTTCCTGTTTCTAGTGCTTCTTTGATAAACCATCTTACTGCTAGTTATGGAAATTTACAGCAGGTTATGGCACCCTCCATTCAGCAGCATGCTATTTCACTGGCCCAAAAGATTCAAGTAAGATTCGAAGGGAGGTTTTGGTTTTTTTGTTTTGGAACCTGCCCTATATAAGTTAGTCAAAAGATTGTTTTTACGGTTTTTAAAGCTTTAAACACATAAATCACACTCAATATTCTTCCACTCTAGGTGTATAGACTAAACACCACACTGGGCAAGACCTGCATGCTAGAAACATTTACTTTCTAATCGTTTGCATCCTTCCATTAACTGAATCTTCTCCCCCTGTTCTTCATTGTCAAAAGGCTCATGCAATCAGGAAAGTGATCCACATCAAAGATTTGTTGTTTTCAGTTTTCGCACAATGAAATAGGATTCACCCTAGTGGAATGTCTTGCCTTTTTTTACAAGAGAGTAGTGTTCAATCAGTATTATGTTTTAATTTTTCTTTAAATATTGGACGATACTTAGCTCAACCTTAAAATTTTATTCTTATCATGGTTGGGGGAGAAAGGTGGCTTGCTTTTCTAGTTAATTCTGCAAGTAACATGTATGGTGATAAGCGCCTGCTAGGCTGCTACTACTTAGGAGAGAAACATACATTTTATACGTTTATAGTAGATATAAGTTGAATAATTTTGTCACCTGAGGAGCCATGGTTGATGATTGTAGAACCTATTATTTTGTTCTTTATTGTCATTATAAGTATGCATTAGCTGCACATCCTTCTTGTAGCCAAAGATTCAAGAGGAGTTGATAGCAAGAGAAATTGTCATAAATGACGCAGAGTCTTCTGTACGATATAAGCTTACAAAACGCCAAACACAAGAAGAGGTGATTTACATTCTATTGTTAATATTAAATTATTAATAACCAGATAAAAAGTTGTGGTATACATAAGATATGTTCCTATAGGTAAAATTGGATTTGCAAGTTTTTTTACTTGTCACTTATAGGGTGTTATAACCTTTTGCAGATTCAGAAATGCACTGGTGCTATAGTGATAACAAGGTAATTTTCTCACCTAGGATATATGATGTCTTTTTCTGTGTTCGTTGTTCGTATGATGATAATGAAGTTCTTCTGCAGGGGTAAATATCGGCCGCCAAATGCACCATCTGATGGCGAAAAACCATTATATCTTCATGTTTCTGCTGGCACCCATGTAAGTTTGTTTTTTGTTGCTTCTCTCTTAGTGGCAGATTTTGGATTACAACTAGCTTCAAGGTCTTCGAGAAAAATGCCAGTTTTGGTTTTTTTATGGTTATTTTTCTCTATGGATGAAAAAATCGTAGCAATTTAATTATTTGGTTTGCTGCTGTAGTTGGAAACAACAGCAGACAGGATAAAATCAGTTGATCAGGCAGCTGCGATGGTAGAGGAAATCTTGAAGCAGGGTGCTGTAACCAATGGACTAAAGGTGACATGGCAATTTGTTACATTTCTTAAGGGTACATTGCTGAAATGATTGACATAGGAAACACTTTTGATTCTTTTATCAGGTGATTCAACCATTTAGCACATGTGTGTTTTTGGGCTTTGAGCCTGATCCCTCCTTGAACATTATTGCTCGGATTCGTGGACCAAATGTGAGCTTTTCTCTCTTTCTCTCTCTGATGCATCCACATTATAGTGATTAGAATAACTTAAATGGATTTATGTAACTATGTCGATGGTTATTGTTATTAGTTCTTTTTTTATATTTCTTTTTGTAAATTTATGAAGTTTGTGTTACTGATGATGAAGATGAAAGATTCTAATTTTGAAGCTTTCCCTAACATCTCCATACGATTGGGAGAGTTCTTTTCTTTTGGTTCTGGTTGGGTTTTGTACATGCAGGATCAGTATGTAAATCACATTATGCATGAAACAGGATCAACTGTCTTGCTAAAAGGACGTGGTTCAGGAAATTCAAGAAGTTCAAATTCTGAAGGTAGTATTTAATTATTTATGTTACTATTACGATGTCCTTTCGTTTCTACTTCCTAAATTATAAGTTTCCTATTATTTGCTTGCAGAACAACAGCCACTGCATCTCTTTTTGTCAAGTAGTAATCCTAAAAGCCTTGAACATGCCAAGCTTCTGGCTGAGAATCTTCTGGATACAATATGTGCAGAATGTGGTGCCTCTAGGTATTAGGTTGAACATGAATAATTTCAGTATTTTATGAAGGGATTCACTTCTTTAATTGAGAATGCAATATTTCTATGGGTTTCCCCCTATTTTTTAATATTTTTGAAGGGTAAAATGCATGAAAATGCAACGAAATTTGCCTTAGTTTCTATTTAGTGTAACAAATAACGATTTTTTCCTCGATCAATGTAAAAGAGTTTCAAGTTTCCTATTTTTACTCAATTTGACCGGTAATATGCTGATCTTGTAACATTTGATTATGTAGATGTCAAGCTTATAGTCCACTTCGCCATAACCTTTTCGTGAACATTTTGATAAATCTTTCGTAAATGGGTATCTATGTTATCAAATGTTACAAGATCAGTAGGTTACCGGTCAAAATGGGTGCGAAATAGGAATTTTGAAACTTTGTTACATTGATTGAGAAATTTATTTATCTGTTACACTAAATAGGAACTAAATTTTTGTTGCATTTTGCCCTAGTTGGCATGAAATAAGCTTGAGTACATGTCATGAGGCCCCATTTACAAAAATGATTATTTCTGACTACCGTTTTACTGTCCTAGGGTATCGTCTTGTAAGGTGTATGGTGCGGTCCCACCACCACAACACTTGTTGGCTGGAGTCCCGAATTCTGCAGTTGTGTTGGAAAGCACCACCAAGATAACCGCCAACTCAACATCATCGACTACAGACTTCATTCGATCCCCATCAACTCTTTTGGTTACATCCCTTGGCCCGACCACTGTTCTTTCACATGGGACTGCTCCCCAGAGTTTGGGAGGCTTGAATCCCGGGATTAATCCTCAGTTGTCATTGAGCCATGGTACGAGCTACAATGGGTATGGTGGGATATATCCACAAGCCACTCCTTTGCAGCAAGTTGCGTTGGCCCTTAGGCAAACCACTTCACCGATTACTTCTACAGTTCCTCCTACACAAAAAGTTGGAAATATAACTTCGAGCGCGTACTCTGAGAAGGAAAGACGGCCCCCTCAAAAACGGAAGTTTCAGGAACTGCCTGTTGCTGCGGAAGGGCCTGTGAAAACTCATCAGGTATCTGTGCTCTAACTCTGTAAGTATATCTAAGATTTAGCTTTTTCATTTTGTGTTTCAGGTCCTTTGGTTAAACGACCTTCCGATAGTTTTTTTTCTTCTAATAAATCCATGACCTTCTGACGGTTTTGAGAATGTCTTTGCTTAACAGAGGAAATGCCTATTCCACTAGGGATGGAAACGGGGGTATTGGGCGGGTAATACACCTCCTCCCCATACCCCGACCCCCGTTTAAGCCCTCCCTCCCCGACGGGTTCGGGGGGAAGGAATCCCCAGCGGGGTTGGGGAAACTCGGTGGGTACCCGTTTAGTAAAAAACAACGTATTCTAAAATTAAAATAATGAAGTCACTAAAAATATTACCAATATTGAAATATCAAATATATTTGTCATTTAATAATAAATAAATATATATATATACACACCCACTATATACATCTAGGGTTGGGTTCCGGTGAGAAGTTGAGGTTAACGTGCGAAGTGCGATGTTATCAACCGTTGGATGAGAAATGGATGCACATTAGGATGAGATGCACCAGATCAATTCTCTTCTAAGGCGCAATTCATGGGAGGGCATTTGATTAAAAGTGATCAACGGTTCAGATCCACTTCTCACGTTAACCTCAACTCTCACACGATCCTTCGCCTATACATATAATAAATAAAATAAAATAAATTAATCGGGATCGGATTAGGGGCGGGTAGTGCCATCCCCGACCCCGCTTCGGGTATGAAAATAAGTCTCATTCCAGCCCCTTTACCCGTCAACCCGGGAAATCCACGGCCCATTAGGGTCGGGTACCCGCCCTAACGGGTAAAATTTCCATCTCTATATTCCACACACAATAATGCCTAGAAACCTATTAGAAGGTCGTGGATTTAAAAAACACTTGTCGGGAGGTCATTTAGTTATACAACTCTTTGAATACTTAAAAAACACTTGTCGGGATTTAAAAAACACTTGTCGTGGATTTAAAAAACACTTGTCGGGATTTAAAAAACACTTGCCAAACATCACATGGTGGTTGTTTCACTCCTGAAGAATTCGTTACCTATGGCTCGAAATTGCATTGCACATAGACGAACCTTATAAAATACTTTCTAATAGAACTATATTTGGAATTTGCTCGTCAGACATCTCCAAGCACCTATTCATTTAGAGTGTCATCCTATCTTGTATAATCAGTGTAAAAGTGTAAATTACATTATTACCCCTCAATGGGCCCCTTACCGAAATGGCATGCGTCTTTGATGCACATTCATCTTATTGTTGTGGAAATCAAATGATTATACTCTCTACAGATGACTTACAATCGATTGTCTGGCATTCGAGAAGCCAGGTCTCTCCCAAAGATTTCACCTAATTGATTATCAAACAGAATCCCCTTCCCTATTTATATATACGTACTATTTACTTATTGACCGTACCTTACGTGTTGACCCCAGGGTATAACAGTCTTTAACGCCTTCGTGTGCCACTGTGCTAAAACACCCTCAAGGTTGGAAACGTCAAAACACAAAAAAACACACGGAAAAGTATAACAATAAGGATGTCAATCTAAAGAGAATAAAATGCTCGTTTTTTTGGGTATAATTTGCTTGGCTTCAATTTTGGTTAAATATTTAGCCTATTTTCAATTAGAAAAATGGGGGGATAATCTTTTTTGTTTTTAAAGAAAAGTTGTAACTACTTTTTTAATCACATCTAATGGATCAAATCATCTGACGATTGAGATCTATTCTCAAGTTCTCAACCTGTATTGATGTAGGGTAATAAATGGATCCTTTGGATTCCCCTTTTTCTTTCACAAATGCACATTTATTTGATTAACCAATTCTTGTTATTATTTTGGTTCTGACTTGTATCACTTAATATTACAGGTATTTTCTCTGACCTTGTATGAAGTTAACAGCTGATGGTGGACCTGTCTGTTGGACATTTGTATTTTCACAGGGTTTTCAAATGCGTAGGCGGCCTGAACCGATGCTGCTTTGGTGCTTTTTAAATTCCGACTTTCTCTGCAGTCCACTCCATGCACATAATTAATTTGCTATCTGAAATTGCAATCCCAACAGGCATGAAAGCACAAATCACCCTACGATTCGAGTTCTCTTGTCTGATGATCGAGTTGAACATATCTGCGCAAGGAAGCATCCATGTGCATGCTATATATATATATATATATCTGATGATCGAGTTGAACATATCTGCACAAGGAAGCATCCATGTGCATGCTAGATATATATATATATATATATATATATATTCCTTTAAAAGGCAACCGGTGCCCTTGGCCATCAAAGAAAACGGGAAATCCTAGGTTTGAGTTTAAACAATAACCAAACTAAACGTACCCGATATATCCCATCTGGAAGTAGGGTCCGGGAAGGGTAGGATCTACACAAATGTTACATCTACTTCTATAAGTAGAGAGGCCGTTTCTTCAAAACCTCTGACTGGCAAATCGGGTTTTTTTTGTGAAAAATTAGGAGCTAAATGGAAATCAACTACTGGTTGGCCTTGGCCATCAAAGAAAGCGAGAAATCCTAGGTTTGAACAATAACAAAACGAGATAAAACGTATCCGATATGTTGCTTCTTGGAAGTAAGGTCTGGGGACGGTAGGATGTACTTAAGAGTTAAGACCTTAAGACCTTACCTGTGATTTAGATATCGTGGTTTTCGTTTTTATGGTTTGTAATTCATTGTTGTTTCGGTCCTTGTGGTTTACATATCTTTACTGTTTTGGTCCCTTGTGCTTAAAAAGTAGGAATTAGTCTAGGGACTAAAATAGTAATAAATTGCAAACCATAGGGATGGAAATCGTAAATTCTAAACCACAGGGACGATAATCATAATTTACTCTAGCTTTTTAATTTTTTCCCTGGAAAATTAAGACAGAAACAGAAATCCTGAGTAAATTTTGAAATGTTTAGAATAAATAAGTACGTTTGCTGAAAAAATGTTAAAAGGGCGAAGAAAATAGAGACAAAAGGTTAATATTAGTTATTTCAATCGGTTTTTGTAGCTTTGAGGTAAAGGGGTCGTTTATGCTACTTCCGCTTGCATTATTTCATGTGCATATGGAAAAGCTTCATTGCCAATCAACAGCAACACAAGATTACACCTGTGTTTCTTCAATTTCATGTACTTTGCTCGTTTTGAGCCGTGCTTGCATAATTATCAAGATTTTGAGGGTTAATTTTCTTTGTTTATTTTATATTTTACATTTTATATTATTGATCAAAAGTCAAAACTGATCCGGGAGAATCCCTTTGAATTGTATGCTTTTTGATTTGCTACAGGGATCGGGAATCTTAAGGCGAAGTGAAGTGAAACCGCAGACTAGCACAAGGATGGTGTCATCTATGCCAGCTCCGGTGAAGCTGGTCCAGCCATCGTCCAATGGAATGATGCCACCCCCTCCACGGACCATGCCCCCACCGCCTCCGAAATTCAATTCACCAACCCCTGTCACAAAGGTGCTCAAGGGAACCAGTGCAAACAAATCAGAAACCAAACCGGTACCTGGTGAGTTTACAAACTTATACTTTCACCACTACAACAAAATCGGCTTTATAGGCGCCAAATATGTCTAAATGTCATATTAGAGTGGTTTTTAGGGGCCGTTTACCCAACGCCAAATATGGGACATAACAATTGTGTGTATGATATAAAGGTGTTGATAGGACGTTTTTGGATACCCTAACAAGTTTTTCAAAACACATTTGAAATAAGTAGTTTTTAGGGACCATTTACCCAATGCTTACCAATGAACACTTTTATTTAACTTACTAGGTAAGATTTTAGTCCATTAAAATGGCATTGTATGCAACATTTTTATCCGGTAACCGCTTACCGGGTAAGATTCTTAATTCTTGTCATGTACATTCGATAAAGTAAAGTGAGCCGGTAAGCACTTGCACGATAAGCGTTTAGTAAACGGTCTCTTCGCTTTTTGTATATGACACTTTGGTCATATGAACACATGTTTTTATAAGACCATTGTTATAAGACAAATTTTCAAATAGTGTCATATAAAAACACTATTAGGACGGTTTATTTCAAAAGTGTACTAAAACCTGTTAGGACGTCGAAGATAATTGCAACACTTTTGCATAGGACGGATAATTGTTTGATCTTAATATTTAGAGTAAATTACGATTTTAGTCTATGTGGTTTAGAAATTGCCGTTTTCGTCCCTATGGTTTGCAATTTATTGCTATTTTCGTCCCTGGATTATTCTACCTTTGAGTACAGGAGACCGAAAAAGTAAAGAATTTTAAACCACTTTGTAAATCATATGGACAAAAATAGCAATGAATTACAGATCATAGGGACGAAAACCGTAATTTCTAAACCACGAGGATGAAAGACGTAATTTACTCTAATATTTAAGTCCTACAAAGTCGATTTATTATACTGCAATGTGGGTTGCTAAATGTAATTACGAGTTCGTCTCATGACTCCGCCACCCATTTCAGAAACTTTAACCAGTCTTATGGAGTATGGAGACGAAGATGATGACATCGAGGAGCCCACGGAAGAACCCGTAACAAACGATTCAAAACCGTTGCCGACTTCTAAACCTTTCTGGGCCGTGTGAATTGAAGCCGTTGGTAATATCTAAACGAGTTGCTTATGCACATATACAGTCTTTGTATTGGAGCATTGGGAAGTTGCCCTAATTGCAAAACACAAAACTTCATTGGAGCGGAGCGCGAAGTTTTATGACGGACTCGTTATCGTTTCCGGTGATTATCGGGATTCAATGAGAGATCGAGGTTTCGGTAATCTTGTTCGTATCTTTTGAATCGAATAACGGTATTTGGAGCTGTGATTATGTAACTGTAGGTCAAACTAGAAATGAGCTTTAAGAAATAGTGAAGTTACCATTTTGTCCTTTATGTGACTTTAACTTGCTATCGTAGTTTCCAACCCTTTTCATATTGTTTTTCTTCATATTCTTTATGTTAATGAACAAAACAAAAACAGAAAATGGAGGTAAGCATTTTTTGTTTTTAGACTTTCAGAGTAAACTACGTTTTTAGAGATTTTAGAGATTCAAAAGCGTATTGCAACGACAAATATATAGAATACTTTACAACCTTCTCCCTTCTATCCTTATGTTGTAGTAAGGTAGGGCGGTTCACTTGAGTTGCTCAACCGCCCCTTAGCCCCGTGCTCATGACGCGCTGCGGAACCTCCACCATCAGGGGACCAACTGAAACACCCCGAAATTCACAATAAATTTAAAACTTAAATTATCAGAGTTCACCACTGATAATTCAAACTTTCATTTACATTGAAGAATTCACGAGTTTCGAACATATACAAGTTTATCGTATTCATCAACTAGTCTAATTCCTGATCAATACACAAATCCAAAAGCACCACTCTGGAACTTCTCGACACTCCTCCCTGCTCATCCTTTCCCGAGCTCTTACCTGGTAAAAAAAGTTTAATTTGAACGATTAGGCTTACGGCTAGTGAGAACATCCAGTTTTTTCCCAAATCAACTCTTTATAAGCTTTAAAACCAAAGTTAAGCAAAACATATAACCCAACCTGATTTGCCACCATTCTTACCGTACACATAACACCCGGGAATCTTACCCGATTACATGAGAATGACAAACACAAAGTAGGTCATAGTCTCATATTCCAGAGCGCTATTACGAATCCCACAGATTCTAGATTATTGCTCATGTCAAGAAATTACAATCAGTGCCATGCCTATTTCTTGAAGTGGAAGTAGGAATTACCATTAAGTGCTCGGCCTATCCCTTACCTTCCAACAGAAATCGGGAATTACGATTAGCGCCCCGCCTATTCCACGATTTCACATCATAATACGAAATGGGAATTACCATTAAGCCCCGGCCTATTCCACGTTCATCACATCATAACACTAAATGGGAATTACCATTAGAGCCCGGCCTATTTCGCATTTATCCAATTCACGGGAATTACGATTAGCGCCACGCCTATTCCACGTTCATCATATAATAACACTAAATGGGAATTACCATTAGAGCCCGGCCTATTCCGCATTTATCCAATTCACGGGAATTACGATTAGCGCCACACCTATTCCACGTGATTACATAATACTAGTGTCTATGGATCCATTACACTTACTAGCATACGTGCATAGTTACTCGAACGCACAAAACAGTTCATATTATTTTCTCAAAGCTAAGAGTCCCAAATAATCTATCCGGAAAAGCCATATTCGGGTTATCATCCGGAATCCGGTAAAACATCCGGACACTCATCCGGAATCCGGTACATTCCGGATCCGGTATTCTATCCGGACACCATCCGAAATCTGATACCAAGTTCGGAACTCATTACGGAATCCGGTACCAAATCCGGTACTAATCCGGAATCCGGTACAATCCGGAACTCACATCTTCCGGACTTCACAAATTATACCCAGTTCAATCTTACTGTTTTTCTACCAATTCTCAATCATTCACTTAAATCTATTTCAAAGAGATATCGTTCTTTCACAAAACCAATTCACATCCATTTTTATTAAGATAAATCAGAAGGATGAACTCACCTAAGGTTAGCAATCGAACAGAAACTGCAATTTCAAATTACCCAGTGCTTCAAAACCAAATCTGCTCCTCAATGATTCCAAAACCTGATTAAATTCAAACCTTATTCATACTATCAATCTTAATCAAAGAATATTGGTAAGGATCATCAATTCTTACCTGAAGAAACTTGATTTTTCACAGAGAAACTTTCTCTGCCTCTAAATCGACTTCAACAAAACAATTTGAGACCTTTTCTCATCATTTGTCGACTCACAGCTTATAAACCATAACAACTTTTAACAATTTACGAATTCAACCCTGGAGTTTTACATTTACAAATAGTCCAAAAACTTAGACTAAATTACATTTCAAGGTGTTACACCAAGCAGGGCATAGCTAGCGGCATAAGAGCAGACTCAGCATCAGCGGCTTCGTGTCGCACTGGAGTGATCCAATATGTGGTTCCGCACGTTCCACCACTTCTCCGTTCATTTCCAATACTGGTCGTGAAACACCATGAGTTGACGGGTTAGGTACCAGTAGTGACAATGGCAAAGGGGGGGAACAGGAAACTCGTTGTGGTAGTGGAATGACCGCACCTAGTCAGGATTCATTCTCGTCCTGATCCACCACGAAATTCTTTTTGAAATAAAAAAAGATCCTCTTTCGTCCCAGGCTCTTCTTTTTTTTATTAAAAAAATAATCCAGATATCTCCAATAAACTACACTAAATGTAACACCCTCAAATTTGGAACGAGCAACTAACTTTAAAATTTAATAAAATAACCAAAATAGATAAAATCATTTCTACAATTCATCCCTCAAACTACCTCGGAATTAAAACATCATAAATTCTATAGTTTGTAACTTAAGACGGTCGTTACCTAATACAACATCAGTTGCTAGTCCAAACTATTGCGGAAGACTTCACTACTCAAGTCACCTCTCGTACACTCTACTAGCACTCGCCACTTCACAATGTAGCTAGAGCTACCCCAACCTGATCCTGTTGCACATGCCGACAAATAAAAAGGGTTAGGCTTACGCCTAGTGAGTTCAAGCATTTTATCATGACTATATAAAATCATAAATCGGAAGGTAGTTGTTATAGTCATGATCTAAATAAATCTTTAAATGAAAGATCGCGACAAAGACTATCATTTCCAAAAGGTTTCCCAAACGGCATAAATGACTCATTTTCCAACGCGCTCAAAATCCATGGGAACCATTCCCAAAAGTGTAAAGTGTTTTCCAAAATGAGTTACGAAACCTAACTCACCCAAATACGTGAATAAATCTAGTTTAGGAAAAACCTTCAAATACAGTTGACGATATATACTCAACCCGTAAAACATGGAAACCATCCATTTAAATATAACCTTTCATTGAAAACATAATACGAAGCAATACTCACGCAAACGTAAAATGTATTAAAATCCAAATACCATAAACGGGGGAGACCCGTATCCGTTGAAGGTGGAGATAACACATAAATTAAACCACGATTAATTAAATGCAAGTAAGCTTCTTGGATGTGGAAAACAGATGACATCAACCATACTAGGTCTTTATTCAGTCATCGGCATCAATCATACTAGATCTTTAGCCCATCTTAGACATCAACCAAAACTAGGTCTTTAGTCCATCTCCGGCATCAACCAAAACTAGGTCTTTAGCCCTTCTTAGACATCAATCATACTAGGTCTTTAGTCCAAGCCATCAAGTTCAATCCTACTGGATCTTTACCTTGGGAAAACCCACCATCCGAAACAAGCTTACTCGACTTAAATATAAATACATGACCCCAAAAGAATAACTAATGCATTCAAAATCATGTAAATCTCAAACATAATGCAACTCATGCAATGCAAACCCCAAGCCCACGTCGAGCTTAATAAAACCGGGCGAATGCCATCAAGACTCAACCGAGCCCAAAACCGAGCCCTCTGCTCAAAAGATCTAATGATCATTAATCACATCAACTCATGCAAATAATGTGCATCTATATGTGCGTGTATGCGTATATGCAACTCTATCATAATTCAACAAGCATATAACACACAAAGATTCATTAGACCCAAAGGTACTACGAATACAAAATCATCAAACGGTCTTCGCACCTAAGACCAAACACTCAAACCGGCACATATTCAAATAAATTGCAATTAGGCATGTAACGCACCCAAGACTCCATCTCGAGCCACTAAAACCGACAAACACTCATGACTATCACAAAGTCAAAAACCGCGCAAAGTGCTCCAAGCTTGCTAGACCCATAAATGTCGGTCATCATCGCATAAAACTCGTTTAAACATTGTTTAGGTAAACAAGTACCATAAAACCATCATTAACCCCCAAAACTCAACACGGTTTAAACAAGAAGGGTTTTCCCAAAGGACTCACACCCTTAACGTTCTCAAAATGACCCATAACACTAAAAGTGCATTTTCCCAAATGGTTTATTAAAATCATTTACACCAACATGATTAAACCATCAAATAAACCTCATTTTGAGCAATTAATCTTTTAAAGACAAAATATGGCTTCTAACCATCCAAATAACCAAAAGCCCCAAATATGGGTGTTTTACACATTTATAAAGATAAACACTTCCAAAAGAGTTAAACTATCCAAATAACTCACCATAGATATTTTCAAGTAAAACACACACAAATATTTGGAAAATATCATTTTGGCATGTACAAAGTTTTCGCAAAGTAACTTGAACTCACCTTGCTAGATTTAAGCTAAATCTAGAGTTCTCCAAACGTAAGCTCCTTTGAGAAACTTGCATCTTCAAGCCAAATCTTCCAAAAACCTATATCCACAAGTTTCCAACCATAAATAATCATCCCCAAACACTTATATATGTTTCCCCCAACATAAGTCATCCAAAAACACCAAATATATCAAAACCCTAACCTCTTAGATGGAGAAAAGTGAGAAGCTTACCTCAACCACCGCCAAATACTCCTGGACCATTCAACATACTTCAAAACTCTTCCTAGATCCTTGAAGATCTCTCAAAATTGAAACCGTAGCAACTTGAATCAACAAAATCGGAGTTGTGGTGCAAAAGTTATGAAGGTTTGAAGATTATGGCTGAAAGTCGCGTCTTAATACACCAGACCCGCTCCCGCGGTTTACCCCGCGGCCTCAAGTCGCGGGATAAGTCGCGCGCCTCCCCAAGGCTGGACTCCAGAGGCTTATGCGGCTTGGGCCGCGGCCCAAGGTCGCGCACCAGGCCGCGCGACCCTCTGTTGGGTCGGATACTGTTTCGGCCGTAACTTCTTCGTTATAGCTCCGTTTTTACACCGGAAAGAACCGTTGAACTCGTATTCGAATTCCCCATCCAACAAGACCATAAAATCTAAGATTTAAACCAAAATCCTATTTTCATATTTTTCTTAAAAGACCGGTTTCACACTGATTCGAAATTGTACTTATCCGAAAATTACGGGTGTTACAATCCTCCCAACCTTAGAATGATTTCGTCCTCGAAATCTAGTTCTCGCACGATCCATGGCTACCGCGCCCAACACATTTCAAGTTCCTTCTATTTCAACCAGATTCGAATCTTAATCCCCAAAGAATTTCACATAACAACTTCTTGGGCAACGAGTCCCTGCTTAGTCATAACACACATACATCCAATTGAAAGCCTAATCTACTGGAGTGGCTTTTGAAAACCAGACTTAAGTTGTCTCCCAACCTTAAGTGATCCATACTATCCAACGACATATTCGAGCTCCCCAATCACTCCAGATCCACATGTTCTTAAATTTTATCTTCAAACTAGTCCAAAGTTCAATCACCACCGAAATCAATTAAAATCTTTGAATCCCAAATATTCCTGCCACTTGGACTAGCATTCATTCTTAACGGATTCCATTAATGCCAACACCGACGGTCATCACTGACCCCTCAATTACACAACTCCAAAAATGTGTTTAATTATTAATCATCCAATCGACAGATTCTCTTACCACACAAGGAAAGTCATTTCACTAGATCCTTTTATCACAATTGAACATCTACAGATTACTACAATCATTACCATCATTCATTTAAAATCGGACTACAATCCCCCGATTACACTAAAGGTGCTTGGCCTCAAGCCCAAAAGTTGACACCTAGTCATACCACTAAGTTGAATCACCACAGACTCTACACACGAGCTTCACTCGTCGAGCCTTCTTACAAAACCAAGGTTATCGATATGGTGTCTAAAGGGTCCCACATACGAAAGTTGACCAAGACCCCAAAATAAGATTCCCAACACGAAAGGTTACCACCAACCTCAATATAAGATACCGTGAATCAGATCTCTTAGTTACAAAAGTGCATCATCCCCGCACCCAACACCATTCGGCCTACAGCGCTATCACGCGTGGAATGCTCAAACCTTCCACCAACAAAGTGCTACACGCATTTACTCTTAATTGGGTCACTTACCCTTTCCAAGGTCCTAACGAGTTCAAGGTTTTCAAGCGAATTATTTAACAAATATGCCAATTAACAAAGTCTTTAACAAAATTTTCAACACAAAGATTTTCATATCAAATAAATCATACGCATAGAAAACTACTATCAGTTTGGTAGTTACGCAAAAATGGACACGCTCGTCCCACATATGAAAATCATGTTGAAAATTATTTCCTTGCAGTTCAGTTCACCCACAAAACGCAAAAGCGTAATAAACAATTTCTTTAAAATGAACCGCCACGGTTCTAGTATGGATTGACTCATGACATGCACGTAAAGTGACTGTCCGACTTTAAATGGGGTGCAACAAAAGGTGTGCACGTATTTCAAAAGAAGTCCAAACGACATTTGACTCCTAAAATTTCCTTATCAACCATAAAATGGTATGGAACAAGATTTACCAAACAAATTTGTGCGCGTCAGTTTATTACCCAAAAACGATGAAACGATTCGCAAATGCACCTTAGACCATCCACATTGATGATCTCATTTTTGAGATTGTGAATAAGACAAAAATACTTTTTTAAAAAAATAAATAAAAAAGAAAACCTACAAACAATCTCAAACGAAACGAACCTAATCGCTCAACAAACTAAGATTGGTCAATATTGTTGTTTTATTTTTTTTTAAAAATGACACATGTCATGATTTTATTGGTTTGTTTAGATTTTTATTAAATAAAACTTATTTTATTAGAAAATTGACTTTAATAAATAAATTAAAAAATAAAAAATATACCAAAATTCATGGTTTTCAATTCCCTACAAATAGAGACCAATGTTGACATATTTTCACCACACCAATTTTTCTCAGGTTCACATGCCAATGTCTCCCAATTATTGTATAAAAAATAAAAAATATAATTTTTATAAAATAATATTGTAGATTAGATTAGATTGTAGGGGATTGTGGTTGGAGTATGAAAATTTTGAGATTGGATTGGAGTTGAATATTATGTAAGTGGATGAGAGAGAAAATAATATTTTAATTGAGATTGGATTGGTTGAGATTGTTGTTGTGGATGGTCTTAGTCAAAACACAAAATGACTTGTGCAAGTTCCATATTTAAGACAAAACCAATCCATTTCCATCATTTGAAAATATCGACTAAAACATCATAAAACCTCAAATTGGGGGTAGGCATGCAAGCTTGTAACATTTCCTTAAGGTTTTCTTGCAATGGTACACATGCACTAAATAACTCATACCAAAATTTCAAAAAGATGAAATTCTTTACATTCGTTTTCCAAAAATTTCCTCAAATGGTCACATGACGACACACGAGCAAAATGTTTCTGACAAACTGTACACAACAATGCGTTTTTCCAAAACATACGAGGAAGTATGTGTTAATAATTTATTGACACCAAAAAGGGTTCAAACCTATTTTCAAATCTCAAATTGCACTAACGGTGTGCGTCAATGTTCAAAAACATAAGAAACTACACACGGCATAGTTTTATACAAACAATTTTTCTAAAATCTTAATCACGAAGCATTTCCTCAAAGTTTCGTACTTGGAACATAAAACGTCAAAACATCAATGCTTAAAATGTAATTGTTAAAATACTCAAAACGCACATTTCCTCCAAAATCAAAAGGTTTTCAACTTTCCAAAACATTCAGCAAATCAAAATTGACCAATGTCAACGACTCATACTTTCGTGTGTGTTTTTTCAAAATGTAAGTATTGCGAACTATGCATGACTTCTACAACACCAAAATACTCTTTGACCAAATGGTCACCATTTATACAATGCGTTAATAAAATAATTCCACTCTTGTTTCGTTTAACAAAGTGTCGAGAAACATAGTCACCAAGCTATGCATACCCCTAAGTCGATATAACACATTTTACATAAAAATGCAAATAAAACATTTAGTTGACCAAAAGCGCACCAATCAATTTATTATGAAATGTCATCAAAATGTTCTTTCATGCCTCACTTAATCCACGTACAAATCAATCCATACACTGAACTATTTGCAACAAAATGCTTAAAAACACAAACTTTTGAAAGAGAAGTTACGCGACACTAGAGTTCCAAACTCATCTTTTCTTAGTCGCCTTATGGCATAAAATTAACTTTTCTCAACAAAACTCAAGTGGGGCCAAATGCCCAACATAACTCGTAAACTTTTCACATAAGCAAATAGAGTATGCACATTGTGAAATTATACTCACACGACCCAACACGTCGTAAAACAAAGCTCCATGAAATTCAACGAACTCGATGACTCCAAGTCAACAAAACAGCACCAAACATTGTGCTTCCAAGGCTAAGTTGCTATAAGCAAAATCATGAATGAGACGCCAAAATCCCAAAAAGGGTAATACCACATAAACAACATTGTTTAACAACTCACGTTAAACAAATTCTTCAAAATAGTTTTACACAGACATCATGGAAGATAACTTTCCGTCCAAACTCTAACATATGTGGAGGAGATCCAATGTTAAAGTCACAAGTCGTAGTTACTTGCCCAACATCTTAAACATCATAAAAATATGATTGTCATTATATCCAAAACAAATGTTGAACACCAATGAAATAAAGCAAAACAAATCCCGGCGGAGTTTGCAACTCCCGCAATAAAATGGTTTCATGCACGTTCAAAACCATGATTTGAAATCTTGTGTGTGTGCTAAACATTTCTCAAAAATTATAACACAATCCATATAAGGATTGGAAACACAAGAAATAGTTGATGCAATTTATTTTCAAAATAAACTTTGTGCATGACTTAGTCGGCATTCAACGTCTCAACTCATACTCCTCCATAATCCTCCGGTCCACTATTGTCACCCGGACATTCAAACCTCTTAAGGCAAGTTGGGAAATACATCAATCAACTTTTCGGTTTTTCCTCAAATCAAAGTCGGCTCAATAAGCCTATGGTTCTAGTCCAACCATCAATCTCGACCCGAAACGGTCTACTTAAAGCAAATATCATGTTTATCGTCACTCCAAGTGACTAATACTAGAATCGTCCATCTGTTCCAACGACTACTAGCTTAGAACCTCTTTTACTACCCCAACGATCATCACATGAAAGCAATTCAAGTACGCACATGTACTAGTAGGTTCACCATGACACTAGTCAGGTGTCACTGTGAACGAACCGTACATGATTATCCTTGCTACTCTCGACGTGATTCTCGTTTCTAACAACATCCATTGACCTCAAAACATCCTATCTTAAAGTGCCTAAGGGTGAATTTCACTCTCATTTACTTAAACAAACGCTAATTTGAATCTAGGTATCCAAAATCAACACCTAAATCTCTCAAACTTATGCTCTGATACCAACTTGTAACACCCTCAAATTTGGAACGAGCAACTAACTTTAAAATTTAATAAAATAACCAAAATAGAGAAAATCATTTCTACAATTCATCCCTCAAACTACCTCGGAATTAAAACATCATAAATTCTACAGTTTGTAACTTAAGACGGCCGTTACTTAATACAACACCAGTTGCTAGTCCAAACTATTGCGGAAGACTTCACTACTCAAGTCACCTCTCGTGCACTCTACTAGCACTCGCCACTTCACAATGTAGCTAGAGCTACCCCAACCTAATCCTGTTGCACATGCCAACAAATAAAAAGGGTTAGGCTTACGCCTAGTGAGTTCAAGCATTTTATCATGACTATATAAAATCATAAATCGGAAGGTAGTTGTTATAGTCATGATCTAAATAAATCTTTAAATGAAAGATCGCGACAAAAACTATCATTTCCAAAAGGTTTCCCAAACGGCATAAATGACTCATTTTCCAACGCACTCAAAATCCATGGGAACCATTCCCAAAAGTGTAAAGTGTTTTCCAAAATGAGTTACGAAACCCAACTCACCCAAATACGTTAATAAATCTAGTTTAGGAAAAAGCTTCAAATACAGTTGACAATATATACTCAACCCGTAAAACATGGAAACCATCCATTTAAATATAACCTTTCATTGAAAATATAATACGAAGCAATACTCACGCAAACGTAAAATGTATTAAAATCCAAATACCATAAACGGGGGAGACCCGTATCCGTTGAAGGTGGAGATAACACATAAATTAAACCACGATTAATTAAATGCAAGTAAGCTTCTTGGATGTGGAAAACAGATGACATCAACCATACTAGGTCTTTATTCAATCATCGGCATCAATCATACTAGATCTTTAGCCCATCTTAGACATCAACCAAAACTAGGTCTTTAGTCCACTTTAGACATCAACCAAAACTGGGTCTTTAGTCCATCTTCGGCATCAACCAAAACTAGGTCTTTAGCCCTTCTTAGACATCAATCATACTAGGTCTTTAGTCCAAGCCATCAAGTTCAATCCTACTGGATCTTTACCTTGGGAAAACCCACCATCCGAAACAAGCTTACTCGACTTAAATATAAATACATGACCCCAAAAGAATAACTAATGCATTCAAAATCATGTAAATCTCAAACATAATGCAACTCATGCAATGCAAACCCCAAGCCCACGTCGAGCTTAATAAAATCGGGCGAATGCCATCAAGACTCAACCGAGCCCAAAACCGAGCCCTCTGCTCAAAAGATCTAATGATCATTAATCACATCAACTCATGCAAATAATGTGCATCTATATGTCCGTGTATGCGTATATGTAACTCTATCATAATTCAACAAGCATATAACACACAAAGATTCATTAGACCCAAAGGTACTACGAATACAAAATCATCAAACGGTCTTCGCACCTAAGACCAAACACTCAAACCGGCACATATTCAAATAAATTGCAATTAGGCATGTAACGCACCCAAGACTCCACCTCGAGCCACTAAAACCGACAAACACTCATGACTATCACAAAGTCAAAAACCGCGCAAAGTGCTCCAAGCTTGCTAGACCCATAAATGTCGGTCATCATCGCATAAAACTCGTTTAAACATTGTTTAGGTAAACAAGTACCATAAAACCATCATTAACCCCCAAAACTCAACACGGGTTAAACAAGAAGGGTTTTCCCAAAGGACTCACACCCTTAACATTCTCAAAATGACTCATAACACTAAAAGTGCATTTTCCCAAATGGTTTATTAAAATCATTTACACCAACATGATTAAACCATCAAATAAACCTCATTTTGAGCAATTAATCTTTTAAAGACAAAATATGATTTCTAACCATCCAAATAACCAAAAGCCCCAAATATAGGTGTTTTACACATTTATGAAGATAAACACTTCCAAAAGAGTTAAACTATCCAAATAACTCACCATAGATATTTTCAAGTAAAACACACACAAATATTTGGAAAAGATCATTTTGGCAAGTACAAAGTTTTCGCAAAGTAACTTGAACTCACCTTGCTAGATTTAAGCATAATCTAGAGTTCTCCAAACGTAAGCTCCTTTGAGAAACTTGCATCTTCAAGCCAAATCTTCCAAAAACCTAGATCCACAAGTTTCCAACCATAAATAATCATCCCCAAACACTTACATATGTTTCCCCCAACATAAGTCATCCAAAAACACCAAAGATATCAAAACCCTAAACTCTTAGATGGAGAAAAGTGAGAAGCTTACCTCAACCACCGCCAAATACTCCTGGACCATTCAACATACTTCAAAACTCTTCCTAGATCCTTGAAGATCTCTCAAAAACGAAACCGTAGCAACTTGAATCATCAAAATCGGAGTTGTGGTGCAAAAGTTATGAAGGTTTGAAGATTAGGGCGGAAAATCGCGTCTTAATACACCATACCCGCTCCCGCGGTTTACCCCGCGGCCTCAAGTCGCGGGATAAGTCGCGCGCCTCCCCAAGGCTGGACTCCAGAGGCTTACACGGCTTTGGCCGCGGCTCAAGGTCGCGCACCAGGCCGCGCGGCCCTCTGTTGGGTCGGATACTGTTTCGGCCGTAACTTCTTCAAATAGCTCTGTTTTTGCTCCGGAAAGAACCGTTGAACTCGTATTCGAATTCCCTATCCAACAAGACCATAAAATCTAAGATTTAAACCAAAATCCTATTTTTCATATTTTTCTTAAAAGACCGGTTTCACACTGATTCGAAATTGTACTTATCCAAAAATTACGGGTGTTACACTAAAGAGAACTGTCAAGTACATACGATGCCTAGAAATGATAGTAACACCTGGGGCTTCGAAATACCAAATCCCAGCTTAAGTCCAAAAGGCTTCAAGAATTCATGCGTAAGGGTAAGGAACTTTGGATGGACTAATGCGAATGGGTGTAAGCCTCGCTGCCAGTGTTGACCACACTGAGAGACACGAAAGTGCAGCTCGCCTCCCTTCCGGTCGCCTTAGCTTCTGAATCCAATCTTGAACGTTCTGTTAGGCATTCACAAATTCACTTCTCTTTCAAGTTCCTATAAGATTGTTATGCTCGTCTCGTAGTGAGGAAGAGTGAGTGCGCTTTCAAAAGTTTCGACTATGCTGGATTGTGCCCTCCGAGCAGAAGGTGTCCTCAGGGCTTAGTTGGATTTGAGTAGAAATCCTGATTACGTCGAGTGGGGAGGCGTTAGTGTTCAACGCACCACGTCCATCCTTATGGAATCCATCTGGACAACTTACCCTTAAACTTTCTCCAACCCCAGAGAAGAGAACATCGAGGATACGCGGTAGCTCATCCATCACTCCCACTTGAAGTTAAGAGGTAGTAGGAGCATGAGATGACGGCTCACACACGAATGTTGTCAAAGCTACTAAGGAAGGAAATGATATAGCAAGTACTAAAATTGTAAAATTAGAACTTCTATTGGGGTTGAAGGTAATAATTTTCAGATATTTTGATACACTATTTTAAAGTGTAAATTACAATATAATTGTTGGTTGGAGATGCTCTTATATCAATACATTATTATTTATTTCCATCACCATTAAGTAATTAGTGACAGTTAGGGGCCCGATTTTGGTTATCGGTTTTAAGAACATCGATACTAATAACCGGCTCAAAAACGGCTCGTTCCACCCTTCTATCAAGAGAGCAACTGTTTGGAATTGCTTATTTAAAACGACTTAAGTTTTTTTTGTAAAATTGTTCATCAACTTATGTGGTATCGAAACTATACGGTATTAAACCGGAGTTTTACAAAAAAGAGTTTGAATTATCTTATGACGATACCAAAATGTAATAAGTTGATAAGTTGCTTTTTAAGGGGCGTAAGTGATTGATTATACATGTAAAAAGACACAAAAACTGAAAAGTTATTTTAAATAAGTTAATAAGTTAAAAGAGAGTGACTTATCGAAAACTCCTTATTATTGGTGTCAAGCCAGTATAAACATTTTTCTTCCATCCAAACACTAAAAACTTCTTCTTGCCGATACCACACCAGAGTAAGTCAACAACTTTAAATAAATAATCCTAAACACCACCTAAAGGGTGCGTTTGGTACACTGGACAAGACAGAACAGAGATCATTGTCCCATGTTTGGCAAGACTTTTATGTGGAACAGACAGGAACAGAATGGAACAAGCTGAAACAGGCCTGTTCCACCCCTACCCCATGGAACAAGCTGGAACAAACTTATGTTTTACCAATATAACCTCAAAATAAAATCTAATTTTCTACTAAAACATCAAATACACATTCCATTTTAAATTTATTTCATTCTTTAAATTTTATTTATTTGTATTTTATCGTATGTTATATGTTCTGTCCAGTTCTGTCTACCAAAAGCAGAACAGTTGTCATGTCCTGTTCTGTCTTGTCCCGTCCTATCTTGTCTGCGTACCAAACGCACCAAAAAAGCCATGCTCTTAGTTAGAAACTCGTTTAAGGTCATTTATCCAAAATACCCAAAGAGACCAGGTACTTTTGAACCACGATCGAACATTTTGACTTTCCAAGTAAACAAAATTTAAATGCCAAAGACACAGCCACTTCGCATCCGAAAGGAGCCAACTCCATCACGTAACACTTATAAACCGAAAACCACAGCTAACGGCATTGTCACGACATATCGACAACTGCTACTTTATTCAACGAAAGATTCCCATCTGGGTATTTACTTGTTGGACGTGTTGGCATACTCGTCGTCTTCATAATCATGACGGTTCAGACTGCCATCACCACCGTCTTCATTACCACCACCAACTGACGCCTCTTGCCCAAAACCATCGTTGAACAGATCATTCCCAGCGGCATCATTATTATTCCCGCCGCCATACTCACCAAAATTGTTGCTGCTGCCACCACCATAACCACCTCTGCTTCCATAGCCACCACCACCACTACCGCCCCTGTACCCACCAGCTCCTACATAGCCGCCACCACTGTATCCACCAGCTCCTCCGTAGCCGCCACCAGCACCACCACCCATGCCTCCATGTCCAACACCACCACCAAAGGATGGACGGGGCTTCTCTTGGGCAAAGTTGACTCTAATCCTTCGACCATGGAGTTCCTGAAACTCATTACAAACAAGAAAAACATTCACAACGGCTATACAGTTTTCAAATAATCCAAATTAAGCATCCACTTTAAAAAGTAACCAATTACTTTCCAATTCTACCTTAATTATGAGACGGAAACGTACGCTACTTCCTCTATTTTTAAGGGTAAAATTGCATTTACTTAAAAAAGTGTAATAACTACGTATTTCTAAACCTATGTGTATTTTTCATTGTTGACATTTATTTTGGACAAAAGAGTACGAGTTTTTATTTGCTCAATTGTTGTTACCTCAAATTTAACCATATCCTACAAAAGATAAAAGTCCAAATAAACATCCACCAAATCCAATCATGCTATGCCACTTAAAGGAGTGTAGACAATCCATTTCTTTTCTCCCAGTGAAATATTCTTGATCAGAAACCAGAACTACTTTTCATTGGCATCCTCTAGACTCATCAATTTGATCTAAATGATATAACAAAGTATCAAGATTTCCACTAAAGGGCTGTTTACGAAAAGCTCAGCAGGTGTCACTTACCTTACTGGGTGAGGATGATAAAGACCAAGAATCTTATCCGGTAAGAGGTGGGGCCGAGAATCTTAACCGGTAAGTATAGGACATGACTCTTACCTGGTAAGTACTTACAGGGTAAAAAAAGACTTACAAACAATCCATTTTAATGGCCGAGGATGTTACCCCATAAGGTAAGTAAGACGGGTGACACTTTCGGTAAGCGTTTAGCGAATGGCTCTTAAGGCTATGTTTGGCAAGCTAGCTGGTAGCGGATCAACTAATTACGTTTCGCAAAAACTCACTTATGGCTATCCAAACAGGGGCTTTTCGAAAAAGCTCGAAAGCTAGCTTATGAATAACAAACAATGCCTCAAAGAACTATTAAAAAACAAAGCTAAAGAGCTACGATCAAAAGCTCAAAACACAACATCATGATCTTCTTTGAGAGCTGGATTAATTTAGCTTAAAAACTACAAATAAAATGTAAATGCATCCATCCATCCATCTTATGCAAGCATTCACCAAAAAAATCCACAATTTCAAGTAACAAATTTTCTATAATTTGCATGATACCTTGCCATCCATGTCCTGAAGAGCAGTATTAGCTGCATCAGCTGATGTATAACTAACAAAGCCAAAACCTCGAGACCTACCAGAATCACGGTCCGTGATAACTTTGGCTGCGGAAATCAGAGCAGTTGTAGTGAGTCTAAATCTAATGATATCTTATCAAATCTTCCACTGTCCCATACAGAATCAAAATTTGAAATTACGAACCAACTAAATTAAGCCATAGATTTACCCTAGTATTTAACTCCAAATTCAAAGTAAATCAAACCAAACTAACGAGCGCACAGTATATGCCAATCCACCCCGCAGGTGGGGTCTGAGGGGTATGATATACACAGACTTGACCTCTACCCCAAAGAGTAGGGTTGTTGTTTCCATGAAGATAGGGTGTCGGGGCTGTTTACTAAACATTTACTGCCTCTTACCAGGTAAGAGACGCTTACCCGGTCAAAGATGATAGGTGTTTATCAACAATCTTACGGACAAGAATCTTACCGGGAAAGTGAGGGTGGTGCCTCATAATGGATCATCACTTACCGACCTGGTGACGTTTACCAACAACTTTACCCGGTAAGGAGAGGGTGGTGACTATTACCCGGTAAGCGCTTACCAAACAAAAATTGGTAAACGGCCCCTTACTGGGTAAGAGCCTCTTACCCGGTAGAAGATGATGTCGTTTACTTACGTTTCTGACTGACGAGTCAACTACCAATATGTCACTAACCGAGTCAAACATTGCTCACCTAAATTGTTTTTATTGTTAAGCAGTTACTACAAAACACTTGGTAAACAGCCATTTTCAGTAGATCGAACCTCTTACCCATACTGCACTCTTACCCGGTTAACGCCTACCCAATTTGTGCCGGTAAACGGCTCCTAAATCGTGACGACTTAAACATATCCCAATACCCACCACTATTGCAACGATCGTAATTTGACTTGAAAAAACTTTTTGAGGACAGAAACGTTGCAATCCTTATCGAACATCCAAAAATGAATCATTGCAATTTTGTGGGACAGATGGAGTATATAGCAATTGAATTCTGATGCTAACAGATATATACCATCTATCACTTCCCCATATTGCTGAAAAGCTTCTCTTAATCCCATTTCATCGGTTCCATATGAAAGTCCTGCATAGAATAAACAAATTTGTTAGTCTCGATGCTAATTTGAGACCATGCACCCTAAATATGACGTAAAAATAGCAAATTGAATCAAAGGGTCATTGGCCTAATAGTACTCATGTTACCGGTAGAGCCCAGCCTCACCAAAGGTGAGGAGTGTGTATGAGTATTTGGTGTATATAATACTATTATATTCTTTAAAAAAGCAAAATGAATTACCTCCAACAAAGAGCTTGGCAGATGACATGCTTCTGATTGCCTGAAAAAGTGGTGAATTTGATGATAATCCGATACTTGCATGCTTGCTTCCTGACTGTTTAAACAGATTTCCAACTCTACCAAGAAACGCCATTTTGAGAATGGACCTTGAATGACAGGAGAATTCGAAGGAATGTCAAAATTTGCAGTAGAAACAAAAAAGTCAACACAACATAAATCCAAAACCAAAACGAACCAAGCGAGCCAGGTATATCCTATCCAAGTGTGGGGCTGGAGGTGGAATTTGCGCAGACTGCTCAAGGAGTAGAGTGGCAGTTTCCGCGAAAACCCCAACTTGTGAAAAGTGTGAGAGGCATGAAGATCTTTCCCACAAATGGTGCATTTGGTACACAAGACAAGACAGAACAAGATTTTGGAGTGACATTAGACCCGGATAAGAAGGGACTTAGTGGGACAAAAATGCTATTTTTTTGTACCACCCGAATAGGTGGAACAAAAATCACAAAGGTGGAACAAAATTGGTAAATTACTAAAGTACCCTTGTCAATTAAAACTCTTTTAACACCTTCTACTATTCTTTCACCTGCCTACACTACTGTTCCATTTCCATCCTGTCTAGTCAGCTTACCAAACGCACCAGAAGTGTGAAAAGTTAGACAAAGAGCCAATAGAACTTAAATTAAAAGCAATCATCATCATAAATCCCTACTTTCATATCAGATTATATAACAAATTTCTAACAACAAATAGTTATTATAAACACCAAACGAATGAGGTACGCAAAAAACAACTGAAATCCGTGTTTATGATCACTGAAACAGGCCAAGTTCGCCAAATAAACGCACCAATCACGTATCAGTTCACAATTCGCATATTTGCAGGTATTCAAATCAAACAAAATTTCATTAAATACAGAATGAAGCAAGCGGATTAACCCAAATAATCACCGACAATTCGTTTTCAATAAACCAGAAACCCTAATCATATCAAAATATGAAATATACAGATGGAATCAGTAATGTACTCGAACATGATCGATTTTATAAGTAGTGAAAGAGGATGAAAACGATTACGTTGTTAGGGTTTATGGTGACGAACCTTACGACTGTTGGCTCTGTCTTCCTCTCTCGTGCCCCTTTTCTACCCTACTGACATTTCCCACCGCAAGTAATTTTATAGTAGGAGGGGTGGTTGCACGTGTCATCTCTATGTTAATGGCAAATTTGTAATCTTTCAAATTAAAAAGGGTTCCTCTTTTTCCTTTTACTTTTAATCTTTAAACGATAGTTTTGTTATTCCTACATGAAGCATCAACTCCAGCTATATAAAAGCAATAAACCTTAAAAGACACAGGCGTCTATTACCTTAAGAACATATTATTAACATAACAAGACGTCGTCACGAATTCACGTCCTTAATTTTAGGGTTGTTGGAGTGAAAACGACAGTGAATAAAAATGGAAAAGAATTACATGACCCTCATTTTAAAATAGAATGAAAATTTAGGTTTCAAACAATATCTTTTACTTTCAATTTCAGTAATTATAAAATAGGTAAATTTCAAATCAATATCATTACAACTTAATAAAATATATATGTGGCTGAATATTTTATTTACAAATTTAAACAAAAACACACTAACATCAACAACCTCTAACACTATCCCATAGCATATATATTGACAATCACAACCATAAAATTAAAGGTGGAACACGGTAATTTCCAACCATGATGCAACTGTCGTGAATAACGGTAACAGCCCCTCCCCGCCCCGCCCCGAGGGAGGTGGGTTGGAGGTTCTCGGTTGTTAATACGGAGAAGCAGGCATGGGATCATGTGAGAAGTTCCATTTTTGGTGAGAAATACTTTTAAACCGTTGATCACTTTTAATCAAATACCCTCCCATGAATTGCGGCTTAAAAGGACATTGATTCGGTGCATCTCATACTAATGTTCACCCATTTCTCATCCAACGGTTGATAACCACTTCTCACCGGAACCCAACCCCGGAGAAGCAATATTCAAGAAATGAAGAAAATGAAATTTTCATTGAAATTGACAAAAAGACAAAATTGCCCTTGCCGTAACAGAAAAGGAGGATGGCCATTTGATTCAGGGACTGATTCCAAAAAACCACAAAGTTTTTTCCATAATCAATTAAGTTCCAAAACCAAATCCTTAAAAATTGACATACCAGAACCAGAACCAAAACCGTAATATACTCTAAAAGTAATTAACAAATCGGATTTTTATCCCTAAAGTTATTTAACTCAATAACCTACAAAAGCTCGATTTGCTCGTTTTGCAAAATGACCACGATCATAGCCTCCGCTGCCATACCCATCAGCGCCTCCATAGAACGGATGGGGCTTCTCTTCCGCAAAGCTAATTTTAATCTTTCGACCATATAGTTCCTGAAACTCGTTACAAACAACAAAATCGGTTTCCAAATAAAATATCAGTTTTCATTATTTGTTCCATTTCTCCCAAATTCAACCATTTAAAGAAACTTTACACAAAAGATAGAATAGTCCATATAAACAACAAAATAACCAACCCTATATATATAGGATACAAATCAAATACAAACCATGTATTTGTTGCACCCCCTTACAAACCAATGTGCATATGTGAACAATGTGTGCATAATCTGAGATGCATATATGCATTATCCCATATGAATGTATGTCCATTATATGTATATTCTTGCACGTATGCATATGCATATGCATATGTATATGCACGTTGTTCACATATGCACACTAGTTTGTAAGGTGTGCAACAAATGCAAGGTTTGCATTTTACGGAGCCTCTCCCTCTCTCCCTCTCCCTCTCCCTCTCCCTCTCCCTCTCCCTCTCCCTCTCCCTCTCCCTCTCCCTCTCCCTCTCCCTCTCCCTCTCCCTCTCCCTCTCCCTCTCCCTCTCCCTCTCCCTCTCCCTCTCCCTCTCCCTCTCCCTCTCCCTCTCCCTCTCCCTCTCCCTCTCCCTCTCCCTCTCTCTCTCTCTCTCTCTCTCTCTCTCTCTCTCTCTCTCTCTCTCTCTCTCTCTTTATCTATCTATCTATCTATCTATATATATATATATATATATCCTATGGGGACAGAGAGTGAGATGCATGCAGACCTGTTCCAAATCCCTCGGATTCCAAATCCCTAAAAGACATTCCCTCAAACCAAACGGACCCTAAAAGGTCTAATATATAGTGCATTCCCATGATTTCCGTATCAAAGGGGTGATTTTTTTAAGCAAATAATATTATGTACGGCAAATACTCATGCACAATCTTCACCTTTGTTGAGGTTTGAACCCTTGACCTCCAGGGAGGTTGGGCTCCGGTTGGGCTCCGGTAACCCAAATACTGTTGAGCCAATGACCCTTTGGTGAGGTGATACTTTTTATATACCCCTTTGTCCCAAAATAAGTATTCACTTCCAAAATAATTTGCTAAATTTCCAATTCCACCTTTATCTATGATGCAAAAATATTTAAGCCTTATATAATGGAAAATTCGTGAAGGGTAAAATTGCCATTCATTTAATTAAAAAGTGTAATAATTATATATTCATAAAACATGTGTGCTTTTTTGTTGTGAACATTTATTTTAAAATGGTGTGCGTTTCTATAGCTTGAGGATGCATAATAATAATACCTTGCCATTCATCTCTTGGAGAGCGGTGTTAGCATCATCCGCTGAAACATATCTAACAAAGCCAAAACCTCGAGACCTACCAGAATCACGATCCGTGATAACAGTGACTGCAAAAATCCGAGCAAATGTAGTGAGTCTAAATCTAACGATATCAATAATGCCCTATTTATCAAATCTTCCACTGTCCCATAGTAAGGTGCGTTTGGTATGCAGATAGAAACAGGACAGGACAGGAGTGACGAGAGTGAGTAGGCGAGTGAAAGAATTGTGGGAGCGTTTTAAGGTTTTTAATTTGAAATAGGTAGTTTAGTAATTTACATATCTTATCTCGTCTCCCTAGTTTTTGTTCCACCTATTTTGGTTGGACAATGCATGTTTGTCCCACTCAGTCCAGTCTTGTCCCTGTATAAGGGCATGTTTGTTAACAGCTTAATAAGCTTAACGAGACTCGCAACATATTTAGTCGGCTATACATGATTGTTTGGTAGTGGCTTGATGATATAGAAAGTGACTTATTCAGTACAGCTTTATGCAGAAAATTGTTGTTTTTCCAAATCTGCCTCTCCCAATTAAAAAACACGATCCTTCTATCTATGAAAAACCTTCCCAATCTATCCAGACAGATTAATCTACACATACAACTTTATCCATACAAGACTTAATAGAAAACCAACCAAACAGCCCCTAGTTGTCCTACCAAACCTGGGACAACAAGTTTTTGTCCCGCTCCTGTCCTGTGTACTAAACACACCCACAAAATCAAATTTTGACATTATGCAACGATTATATTTACCCGAATGATTTAGATATGCCGTAGTATTTAACTCCACATTCAAACTAAAGTAAATTGTGAAGACTGAAACATATCCCGATACCCAACCACTTTTGTAATTTAAGTTGGAAAACTATTTAAGGAAATGTCGCAATCCTTATCGAACAATCCAAAAATGAAAAATCGCAATTTTGTGGGACAGATGGAGAATATTATATAGCAATTGAATTCGGATGACGATAGATATATACCATCTATCACTTCCCCATATTGTTGAAAAGCATCTTTCAATCTAACTTCATCGGTAGCATATGGAAGTCCTGCATAGAATAATTTTTTTTGTTATTATGAATGTAACTTTGAGAGCATGAACCCTACATATGACATGAAAAAAAAGCAAAATAAACCAAAGGGTCATTGACCCGACGATACCCGAGTTACCGGTAGAACCCACCTCCCAGGAGGTCAAAGGTTCAAACCTCACCAAATGTGAGGAGTGTGCTTGAGTATTTGCCGTATATAATAAATATCATATACTTTTAAGAAAAGCAGAATGATACACCTGCAATAAAGAGCTTAGCAGATGACATGCTTCTAATTGCCTGGAAAAGTGGTGAATTTGTGGAAGATAATCCGATACTTGCATGCTTCCTTCGTGGTTGTTTAAGCAGATTGCCAACTCTACCAAAGAATGCCATTTTTGTGAAATAAACGGAGGAATCTGAAAGAGATACCAAATGCTGTGATACCAACAACAAAGATTACAAAACTCTAAATTTCTGAATGACCAGCTGCTTCTACCCCACTCTCTTATTATTCCATTTTCACAACTAACTATGCAGGGGTGGATTTAGCCATTTAGGCATTTGGTACACGAGACCGGACAAAAAACCTGGCCTCCCATGCTTGGTGTGACATTAACGGCCTGTTTGTTAGCAGCTTAACGAGCTTAATGGGACTCCCAACTTATTCGGTTAACTATACATGACTGTTTGGCAGTGGCTTAATTATCTCAAAAATGACTTATTCAGTAAGCTTCTAGGGGAGCTTTATACAGAAAGTCATGTTTTTTTTTCCAAACCTTCCATTCCCAATTAAAAAACATGCTCATTCCATCTACGAAAAAACCTTCTCATTATATACAAACAGACAACTTTACCCATACAAGACTTCAGAATAACCAAACAAACAGCCCCTCAAGACCGGACAGGGCAGGAACGCGACAAAAACGTCTTTTTCTATACAAAAATTGGTGGAGCAAAATGAAGAAAATGGCACCAGATTGGTAAACTACTAAACTACCCATATCAAAATAAAACCCTAAAACCTTCGTAATCGTTTCACCCAATTACCTCACTCTCCGTCATCTACCAAACGATATTGGGTTGGAGTGAATTGGTGTAAAAACTTGCGATTTTATACAATTTCAAGCCAAATCACCATTGCTAAAACTAAAACTAAAACATGCTACATTATAAAATTAAAAGAAAAAAACTGATGCCAAAACCGAAACGACCGAACCGAATCAGTAAACAAATTGCACGATTGAAACCCCATAACAAATTTCTTCTATTGAACACGTATAATATCAATATCGAGAAAGCGAACAATGGTGAAGACATGTCAAGAGCCAATTACGTATCAGTTCATAATCCGCATAGTTTCAGGTATTCAAAGCACATAAAACTTCACGAAAAAACACATATGATGATATGAAGCAACAAGTGGATTAATCATCATCATTTATTTTTCAATAAACCCTAATCAAATCAGTAATTAAGAAACAATTACGAAATTAGGGTTTCGGGTTACGAACCTTACGACTCGTGCCCCTTTTTCTATCCTACTGAGAATACTGGTGCTCGTAGTATTACATATTTGGATTTGGGAGGGATGGTTGCACGTGCTATGCACGTGTCACTCCGTCAACTCGGTTTTTGGTGCCGGTAGCCGGTAGGTAGGTGATTAGGCTGCAAAACTCACTAATAAGCTAATTGTTAACTGATAAGCTAGCTGATAAATAAGTCATGTTTGGCAAAACTAGCTTATAAACATGTAAAATGATTAAAAGAGACACCTTCAAAAAATTATCATTTATAATATTTAATTATATAATTAAAACAAATTTATAGCAATATAGTATGTTAATTAATACAACCAATATAGTAAAAAAAATTAAATAATATAACATGTTAATTAAAAGAAGTTAAAATTTATTATTACATATATATTATAAATTTTGAATTTGTTAAAACAAGTTTTAGAAAAAGTTATATATTAACTTATGATTTTATAACTGTTACGTATAATATAAAAAAATAATCAAATAATAATTAAAAAGATAATAGCAATTGATAATTAAAATATATTGATTAATATTAAAAAATATATAAAAATAATTTATATGATTCAACATTCAACAATAACTCTAAATAATTAAAAATTAATGTCAAGACTTGAGATCATTTGAGACCAGACTATTTTCGTGAGACCGTAAGACCAAAAAATTAACACTAAACCTTCACAGCAAAATACTGTGAAGGTACGGTGATGGTAAACCTTCACAGTGTTTTTGCTGTGAAGGTTCGTTGTTTTTCTTACCTTCACAATGAATCATGTGAAGATTTAGTGTTAATTTTGTGGTTTCACGGTCTCACGAAAACAGGTTGGTCTCACGTGAACTCAACCCTTAATGTCAATGTATAACTAAAAGTTAATTTAATAATTTTCAGTTAATATTAATTAATTAATAATAATTAAATTTAAAAAATTAATATTTATTTATAATTATCTATACTTTATGAAAATTGTAAAACGGTTTTTTTTCAAGAGTTTGTTTTTCAAGATTACCATTTATTAAGCATAATGTACAACATTTTAAGGTGACCTCTCCCACGATCTCTCAAAAATCAAACAAATTCAATTTCTAAGTTACACTTTATACCCTTAGAATTAGTTTTTCAATTTACTTTTAATCCCTTTCTTTTTCAATTTTTATTTTACACCCTTATCGTTTTAACATAAATAATCGTATATGAATTAGAATGCATTAAAAAAATACATTTCTTTTTTACAAATTACACCATTGTAATCGTCTCGTCAATACCTTCGAAATGAGCCCAATATTGAATATTTTTGGATTTTATCATGTTATTAAATATCATGAACATGTTCGAATTAATTTGTTTTATATCCCTTACATTATTCATTTTCATTTTACACCCTTATAATATTATGTTACACTTTATACCCTTAGAATTAGGGAATTTAATTAAAATACCCAAAGTTTGACTTTGACTTACCAAAATACCCATTTCTCTCCCGTTTTTACCAAAATACTCATTTTTTCCGCGAAGGAGGTCCGCGATCGCGGGCAGGGACCATTTTTGACACTTTTTGAAACTTTTACGGGGAGTGTCCCGAGGTGGACCCAATTTATTTTGAATTGAAATGTTACACTTTCAACCCCTATACTTATTTACTTACTTTACTTTATACCTTTTACTTTCATAATTTTAATTTTACATTTAACACATATAATCGTTTATTAACTAAAATACGTTAAAAAATACGTTTTAATTTTAACAAGTTACACCATTATAATCGTCCCTTCGATACGTTCGAAATGAGCCTAATATTGAATATTTTTGGATTTATTTATTTTATTATATATCATATATACTACATAAAAATATTTTTAATATTTACAATTCATACTTTTATAGTTAATTATTTAATTTATGGTACATCTCTTATTTTTTTCAATTTTGTTTTACACTCCTATCGCATTAACATAATAATCATATATTAACTAATTCATTAAATCGTTTTAAATTATTATTATTTGTATGTGTTTATAGATATCGTGAATGACAATAGGACAAAGTTTCACGAGAAGAATATGAAATGAGGTTTTGACAAGTTGATATCACTGGACTCATTTAAGAATTGTGAAAATGGGTATTTGGCGAATGATGATTCATGTGTGTTTGGAGCTGAAGTATTTGCAGTTACAGAGTATGCACAAAAGGTTCGATGTCTGTCCATCACAAAGCATCCGCCAATTTTTAATACTTACACTTGGACCATCGATAATAAAATAAATAAAACGTATTTTAACTATAAGAGTATCATGAATTAAATAATTAACTATAAAAGTATGAATTGTAAATATAAGTAATATTTTTATGTAGTGTATATGATATATATTAAAATATATAAATCAAAAAATATTCAAGATTGGCTCATTTCGAACGTATCGAAGAGACGATTATAATGGTGTAACTTGTTAAAATTAAAACGTATTTTTTTAAACGATTATATGTGTTAAATGTAAAATTAAAATTATCAAAGTAAAAGGTATAAAATAAAGCAAGTAAATAAGTATAGGGGTTGAAAGTGTAACATTTCAATTCAAAATGAAATTGGGTCCACCGCGGGACACTCTTCCGTGATGGCAGGGTAAAAGTTTCAAAAAAGTGTCAAAAATGGTCCCTGCTCGCGATCGCGGACCCCTTCGCGGAAAAAATGGGTATTTTGGTAAAAACGGGAGAGAAATAGGTATTTTGGTAAGTCAAAGTCAAACTTTGGGTATTTTAATTAAATTCTCTTATAATTAGTTATCCAATTTACTTTTAATTTCTTACTTTTTCATTTTTTATTTTGCACCCTTATAATATTAACATAAATAATCGTATATGAACAAGAATGAATTAAAAATATATATTTCTTTTTTTATAAATTATACCATTGTAATCGTCTCGTCAATACCTTCGAAATAAGCCTAATATTGAATATTTTAGAATTTAATCATATTATTAAATATCATGAACATGTACAAATTAATTTGTTTTATATCTTTTACATTATTCATTTTCATTTTACACTCTTATAATATTAAAAATACATAATCATAGTTTAACTAAAACATATTAATAAATGAATTTTTTTTACAAATTATATTATTACAATATTCTCGTCAATAATTTCAAAATTAGTTTATTATTAAATATTTTTTTAACTTAATAATATTGTGAAATATCAAAAATACGTATCAAGACTTTTCAAGAATGACGTACCGGGATTTTTTTTAAACTTGTACATTTTACGCTTTTATCTATATTTATCTATTATATTTTTTAAAAATAATTTCATTTACGGTTATTCTTGGATTTTTAAGAAGTACAAACCTCAATACACCATGTACAAGTTTAAAAGTTTTAAAACCTTCAACGTTCAACATGATACTTAAAAATAAAATTATTTTTTATTTTTAAATTATATTTTATACCATTATAATTAGTTATTTAATTTACTTTATATCCCTTCTTCTTTCATTTTTTATTTTTCATTTTACATCTTTATCATATCAACATACATAAACTAAAATACATTAAAAATATATGTTTTTCTTTTTTTATAAATTATACCGTTATAACCGTTCATCAAAACCTTCAAAATGAGCACAAATGTTATGCGTTTGAAGATCCCCACTATCGAATGGATATTTTTCAATTCTTTTGACCAATTAACCATATTGATCTTTAGTTTTATACATCTGATATGCGATTTAAAAGCGAATAAATATGAACATGAAACAAAATTATTTTTTCGAATTCTCGGCTTTAGATTCGAGATATTTCGTGCCGCATCGCGCGCGGGTACGTATCTAGTAGTTAATTAATATAATAATGAGGAGCAATATTAGAATATTTACAAAAACTAGTTTATAAGCTAGCTTATGATCATCCAAACATGTACCCAGAAAAAAAACTAACTTATAAGCTAGTTTTTTTTTGCCAAAAAATACCTAAGGGTTTTTTTGTTGGATTTTCACTAAAGTGTGCAATGGTTTGTTTAAGTGAATAGTTTTATTTATATAGATTCGAAATGTTTTTGTTTAGAATGGTTTGCTTTAAGGGTGAACATAGTGTATTATCATGTTTTTATATATATCATGTATCAATTAATTATAATTGGTATTTAAAATTTTATACTATGCATTAATCAATTGTATTTTGTACCAATTTTTTTTTGTTACTAAAATTTTATATCAACAATGCAAAAATTGAAGTTATAAATTATTTAGATTGACATTTTTACTATCTAGGTCAAGATGTACTAAAAAGGTCGAACATTAATAGCATGTTGACATGTCTTCATATAACATAAACATTCATTAATAGTCTAATACAAATCGTAATTGAGGTGCAACAATAGACCGTGTAGGTGGTCAGGTGGACAAGCTATTATAGCTTTTAAGATTTGGTGAATTAATTCAATCAAGTTCTACATATCAACTTGTATTATAATTAAGCAAATATATAACAAGATGATTTAAATTTATAAACCCAAATATGTTGTATTATTGATTAAAGTTTGATTATTAAATAATTAAAATAATAAGTCGGTACATTACAGGATTACCGTGGTACACGACTTAAAATATCAGGTATCAATAAGTTTGGATAATTGATCCTACCAACCAATTAGATTGGTACCGGTTAAATTGATACGGTCGATACATAATTTGGTCGGTTTGCCTTGGTACAAAGTTGACACCCCTAGTTTTGCATAAAACTTCCCGCTATAACCTTACCGAATAAGTCACTTTCTATGTCATTAAATCACTAGCAAACAACCATGCATAGATGATCAAATGAGTTGTGCTTGTGCATCTCATTAACCTGCTAAAAAAACCCAACTTAACCCAATAACCCAACCTGCCCGAAGTCACTTGATACCTAATTGAGTTGTAAAGTCTTTATATTGTAGGTATGGGTTGGAAATTTGGAATCAGGTTAAGGTTGAACCCAGTCCAACACGAAAACCATGGATTTAATATGATTGTTAAGTACTCAATTAATATATGTAATTGTTAGCTTGAATAGAAAGTGTCATGCAAATATCTTTAATATATCTTATGTAATTGTTGGTTTTATTTGTATGTTCTCATTTTTATTTTACTTCGTTTAAACACAATCATAAAACTAGATTATAAAATAATATAGCAAAGTTTCAACCCCACCAAACTAACCTAACACAACCCTTACGGTTTGGTGAATACTTATTTTTGCCTCTCATCTATAACATGCACATACACACACAATTGAATATGCAACATATGGTGAATACACGGTGAACACAATCCAAATCTACGAGATCAGGTATAAAATGTCAATATAATATAGACACAAACTAAATCAATAAAATTAAATATAGCATCATAGTAGAAAACTTCTAAAGATTATTTACATTATATTCATCTTATATGTACATTTAAGTGTACATGTATCTAGGCAACGAATAGATGACACAAAGAAAAAAGATATATCATATATGTATGAAATTTTCTAAAGAAAATATACTAATTTTTATTTATTAAATAACGGCAATTAATTAGTTAATTAATTAATTAACACCGTTAGAGCTAGATGCTTCGTGCCGCATCGCGTGCGTGTACGTAACTAGTTATCTATTAACTATATAATATAACTATTATGTTTTAAATAAATGGTAAAATAACAGGGCCGTGAAAGGGTGTTCTATAGGTGTCGTCGCACAGGGCCTCCGATTGTCGAGGCCTCCAGTTTTTAATTATTTTTATATGTATAAATTAGAGTATATAAAAAATAATCCGCTAAGAGAAAAAAGTTGATATGTGGCTTAGTTGGGTAGTGCTTATGTTTCTTTAGCGGCTACCCCAGGTTCTAATCTCGTGGTGCACCAAAAAGACTTATTTTTTATGGGATTGTCCTATAGTCTTTTTTTTAATAACTTGTAACTTCTAATGTATGGTCTTTTTAATTTCTAACTTATGGTTTTTTTAATAATTTTTAATTTCTAACTGTATTGGAGTCATAGAATCTCTTACTTTTAAAGTAACTTAACTATAAATCATAAGAAAAAGACAATTGTTGTAGGATAAATGTGCCATCGTCAAAGTATAAGACGATAATGATAAAGTTAGAGATAGAGATATACACATTAGAGTTAAATTAGAACTTGGTATCTCATGATTATCTCTTTGTAAACCATCCCTATATAAAGGGCTTATGATTAATGAGAATTACGATTCATTCTCTCCATTCTGTTGTGTTTTATTCGCTTTTCTCTTCAACACGTTATCAGCACGTAAGCTCAATCAATGTTGAGCATCGACCGCTCAAGTCCAGGTTCTTTTTGTTCTCAACTTTATCAATCAATTCAAGTAAGTTTTTTTCTTCACTGCTACTTGTTAAATTTAATATTACATCAAACATTGTTATACGGTTTCAAGTTGAAAAACGATCACATGCTATTTTTTTTACAACTGTGTAGCATAAAAACTTGTTTTTAATGAGTATGTTGCTTTTCCAACTATATGAAAAAACTAGAATTGTTTATGTTCATGTTTACATGTAAAATTATAGAAGCAACCACAACCTGGCTAAAATAATAATTATAATAGTAATAATAGGAAAATTGGTTCTTGCTTTGGTGCTCCGTTAGAGCTTCATAATTAATTGATTATGTGTCTTAATTTATTTATTTTTTGTTTTCTTAATATTTTATGATGACTGAAATCAATACTTAAAAAAAAATTTATTATTGAATTTAACAACCGTAAAATATAAACAACAATTTGAAACCATATTATATTTTTTTATTAATTATAATATAGGCTTTGATAATAATGGACTTACTATTATTTTATATTGGTTATTATTAATTTTAGACCATCTTAGGATTATGTAGGTTTAAAATTGTTGTAAATAATTGGTTAAGAAAAAAAATTGTATTCTGAAACCAAAGTGTTTTTTTTTTGGACCGGCATATGTAATTCATCATATTTATTGATTGGGTTCTTCTTATTTATAAAATATTTATCATATTATTAGATTGTTATATTATTAGTTTAAGTTGATTCAACATGTTTTAAAATTATTTGGGTATGATAACTTTTATTTATATGATAATATTTATCGTTTTGAACTATTATTATTGTTATTTATTAATGCTTATCAAATTAGATTACAATGTTCGTATCAATATGATTAATTTAAATGTTAATCTAAATATTTGTATGCTTATATGCTTATCCACTTAAATATTTGTATGTTTATATGCTTATACTTAGTTTATAATAGCATTTATTTATATCTATTTATTATTTGTTTATGTTAATATTTAAATGTTTATCTTAATTATAATTTATATATTTATAATTAAATTTTGAAAGTTACACTTCAACTTCCATAATTTTTAGTATATTGCTAAAAGCTCTAGCATGAAAATATTAAAAATATTTATCTTGATTATGAGTTCCTACTCATTATTTTCAATCTTAATTCATTTTTGGAAGTTACACTTCTAACCCCTAAATATTTTGGTATTTTACCAAAAACTCTAAAAATAACATGAAAATGTTAAAATATTAATCAAATGTTTATCTTGATCATGAGTTCCTACTCATTAATTCCAATCTTATAAATAACTTTTGGATGTTACACTTCCAACCCCCTAATATTTGGTCTTTTACCAAAAGATCCATAAATACCAATAAGATGTTATAAGTTTGAATTTGACTTTATGTCAAAACTAATATTGATTTGTCTAATGGCAAAATCTCTAAAAATACTGTTGGGTCACTTAGATTTGAAGATGACCTCAGTCTCTCAATTTCACAGTTCATACTTAGAATAATTTTTAGGTTCTTTAGCAGTTTAATTGTATAAAAATGTTCGGTGAAGTCGAAGATCAACCGAAGAAACAAAGTAGAAGTATATCTTCAAAGCGGATTGAAGATAGAATTCTCAACCAAAGATTAAGCTGCTACTTGAAGACTTTTCCTAAAGTCTTAGCCAGGTCACTTGAAGATTTTGAAGAAGCAAAATTTTGAAGAAGATGAAATGTTAGGCAAGATTTTGAAGAAGCAAAACTTTGAAGAAGATCAAAATCTTGAAGACAATATCTTCGGCAAGATCTTTGAAGAGGATAACATGTTAGGCAAAATACATGTTAGGAACATCTTCGGCAAAGAAGTCTTCGGCAAAGAAATTTTAGCAGGTATATTAACTTTATATCTGCAGAATATATTCAGGATATCTTGCATTGACAGAGACATCATCCTAAGATCAGAAAAAGGTTCTTTGGACTTCTTATCTTCTTCAAGAAACTTCAGCTTCAACAAGCAGGTCAACGCTTGAAGACAAAAGTGAAAAGACAAAATCACTTTTCAGAAGACTGCTTCCGTTCTGCCTTCCAAGCCCTCCTTGACAAGTGTCCATTGCATTTATTGCATGAGGCACTATAAAAGGAGATCCTCTTCATCCTTGCAACTAACCAGTTTTACAGACTCTATCAAAGCTTTCAAGTGCTGGCCTTTCTCTCTCAAGAAGTTCACTTGTTTTCTTAGTGTGTTACAATTGTTCTTCATTCTCTGTGTGACTGTGTGTTAGATTGTTTGAGTAGATTTTATCTGTTCTGTTCCGCAACAATCAATAGTTTCTGTGTGTAATTCTTATTTGAAGTTTTTCAATAAAAGAATTAAATTAAGTGAAAAATTTTGTGTATTGTATTCAACCCCCCCTTCTACAATACTTGTTTACCATTGCTAATCCATAGCTGGGACCAACAAATACTATTAAGATATTAAAACATTGAAATTGGCTTCATATGCCAAACCCTTATTCTTCTTGGCCTCTTGCCAAAAGCTCTATAATTAACAATGTTATCTCAAAATTAAATAAATCGCAATATATCAATTGGATTTTGTCAAACGGGTGTAAATAACCCTAAGGTTTGTAGGGACTTAAGAAATCCACGTGATTCCCCTACTACCTGGAGATCCAATAGATTGAGTGGTTCTTATTCGCAAATTGAAGTATTGATGAAGTATTATCAATAAAATGTAAGAGTATAAAATCCAATACTTTTATGATAATGAAATTTCATGCATAACATAATAAGTATAAACCATAATTCACTATTTTAGAAAACAATATGTTCTCCATTCTCTACGACATCTTTGAATCAAAAGTACTTGATTACCATAAGATAGGTTCGAAAAAACACAAGAAAATACGCAAAAGTCATCGAACCATTTTGACCCTAAAGAAAAAAAAACACTAGATGTTAAGATACAAGTAAATATTTTAAAACTTTTGAGACGATAGATCAGTCACAATCTTCATAGAGAATAACTAGAAACCCCCAAGAACCGTGGGTAGTCCCAAAAAAGAAATTCGGGAATATTCAGTACCATATACTTCTCAAACTAATCATACAGTGGAAAGAAACCTACTTACTTGATTACAAGAAGGTAACTGATTTTGACAAAGAAATGTCATGTCTCAAAATGCATCTCAATCTTTGTGGCAAGGAACTCACAAAAGATTATGCGAATCATAACATCTTTTCATCTTTCCTATATCACCAATCATACTAATGAAACAGTATAAGCTGCAATATAACATTTAACAAACTCATTAACTTAATGCAAGTGGTTAAGAGTTGTAGCAATGTTTTTTTAACAACGCTAGACATACCCGGATAAAGAAAATTCTTGGGGTTAATAAGGCAAGCGTTGGAGGTGGAAAGAACTCCAATGGATAGTGAGTTGAACATATTAATCCACACACATATGCTAAATATGTACCATATGGACAAGGTTGTGGAAAGGGTCAAATTAATGAAAAAAGTCGAGAACGAACTCCTAATAGAAAATGGAACAAATTAACTATGTCATATATAAGATTGATTAAGTATAAGTTTATTTAAATACACTTTAACTATCAAATTAATTGCATTTGTGTATATATACACATGCGTTTATAACCATTAGAGGTGTAAATGAACACATAAAAGAACAAATGCAAAACTCTCAATGTTCTTCGTTCCATGTAGGAATGTATCGAGGAGAACTTGATTGTTTTTGTGACATATCATACAATCATAAGAAATAGATTGTTATTCATTGAATTAATAATTTTTAATTCCTCCAAACACTTAGACGATGGACTGCCACTTGTTGCTTAATGACACAAGATCAATCACTAAAGCACTATATTAATAGAAACCTTGTTAAGATATTCGTATCAATGAGAAATCATATTATAAGAATGGAAATGGGTATATGTACATCAACTCTAATGATATGAAAGCAAACATACATTAGAGAAATTAATGTATCAAATTAATGGATTATCTATGTCATTAAATCATATTTTGTCACCAATAAAGAACTTTGGGACAATGACACATATATGTTTCGGCATGACCACGTGGGACACCATGGTCATGACATAGTGATCTATGTATTGGAAAATACACATTGACACATCCTCTTTTGAGTGAAAGATAAAACGAGGGAATTAACCAAATTGTAACTGTTGACTTCTACTGCACAAGAAGCAACAACACCATCATAATATGCCCTCTCCAATACCTTGAACTTTTGTATACCCTGATTCTTAGCCAAGACAGGAATGAGACCATCCTAAAGCTAAGGACATAATATAAAAATATTTCATTCTTACAACGAATACAAGGTGATATTTATGGACATAAACATCCAGAATGCGGACCATTAAAGTACTTATGGTTCTGGTTTTGACATGATGAACACGTGTCGTATTATGGTCCACATGAAATGTTACACTCCTAGCACTAGTTATACGTTTAAGAACTAACCACCCTGATTTTCTCATCAAGTCTGCATGAGCTAGAATGCTGGAGAATTTACATCATAAGGATTTTATGATTATTGCATATGTATAGAGGTTAATGTAGAGTTTCCTATACCCCTTGTGTATATATAAAACGGTCTCGTAGAATGATAAAGGTTGTCATCAAAAGAATATAGATGGTAGCTAGGGCATTGGTTATGCGCACCAATTTATCCAAATCTACATGGGGTTATGCAATATTACATGCAACTTTACTTATTCGTTTTTAGACCCACAACCAACCAACTAACCTTATGCATACCAGTTGGTAACTGGATATAAGCCTGATATTTAACATTTACGCATGTTTGGTTGTGTAGTATATGTGCCAATTGCGCCCCCACAGCGCACCAAAATGGGTCCTTTAAAACGATTGAGTATATATGTTGGATATGAATCTCCAACAATTATCCGCTATTTAGAACCTTTGACGGGTGATCCTAATATCGCATGATTTGCGGATAGTCACTCTGATGACAGTCTTCTTGTCGTTAGGGGGAGATAGGGAAAAGTATTTTCCAAGGGAACGACATGAACTGTCATGGAATGTTCCCACTTTAGTCCCCAAACTTCACAATGGAAAGTTGAAGTCAAACGAATCAGACTCGATACCTGATACGTTAAATACTATTTCAAAAGTGACAAGATCACACATACGAGCTGCTAATATACCCGTAAGGTTAAAAGTCCCCAACAGGGGCACAACGCCGTTGGAAAGTGCGTTGCAATCACACATAGTGGAGGTGTGGTTGAGGTCGTAGCTACCAAATGGAAGTGGTGGAAGCTACCCGGTTCGATGAATAACTATTCTAAAGGAAGAGAATAGTGAGGCACATCCATTTATCATCAATACATAAAACTCTCATGAGATTATCTCTAATTATGTCCATGAATCATCACTGGAGGACGCTCCGAAGTTAATATTGATTCTAGAGATAAATAAAATCTTAAATGAACTATGAGAGTACATATGAGTCAATGGACAGATCATATATATTCATTGATGATTTATTCACATTTACTATTGCTCATAAGACGATAGAGCACGACGACATCGAACCACGCTCGGTTGAATAATATCAACAAAGCATATTGACCTAAAGAACAATCCAGAAAGAATTATATTCTTTGACAAAGGATGGGGTATTTGGTTCGGTAGTGCTAACCCACCAAGTGTAAAGCCCGTAGGACATAACTGAGTCTTTGTCAGAAAGCGTAACGAGAATAATGAAGTCCTAATGCATAAGGCTCTCCTTTGGCGCAAGGTTTCTCACAACGCACTGGATTGACCACAATAAGACTTACTCTCTCGTGATGGAGAACGTACTGCTAATTAATTAGCCAAGTAGTTTCCAAAGGACTGGAAATTGCAGCTCAATGATGTAGTTACTACATATCTCTATGGGGATCTAAATTCAGAGATATATAAAAGTTCTTGATGGCATTATACCAATATCAAGTAACTCTAAACCAAGAAATGCGTTTACAATAAAATTGAAACACTCACTTTATAGATTAAAGCAATCTATGCGGATGTGGTATACCCGCCTGAGTGAATACTTGATTGGGAAATGATAAATAAGAACGATGAACTGTGCCCTTGCGTATTTATATAAGAAAACAAGTCCCAGATTTTCATAGTAGCTCTATATGTCGATGTTATAAACATAATAGACACTCTTGATGAAATAAGAGAAAACACAAGCTACTTGAAATCTGAATTTGAGATGAAAGATCGTGGGAAAACTTGGTTTTGTCTAGATACTTGAGCTACGACACCGAGTTTGTGGAATATTAATCCACCGATCCGCATATGTCTAGAAAATGATCAGGCGACCTAATATGGACAAAGCGCATCCGATTAGCACTCCCATGATCGATCAAAGTGATGGATATAAGGAAAGATCCATTTCGTCTAAAGGATGAGGACGAAGAGGTGTTAGGAGCTGGAATTCCATACCTAAGTACAATAGGCGCATTATTGTACTCAACATAATACACTTGACCGTATATTGTACTTCTCACTGAACTTGTCAGCTAGATTTAGCTCAGCGCCAACGCAACGTCATTGGAATGATTTCAAATTAATCTTTTGGCACCATTGACGTGGGCTTATAATTTCCCTACGGAGAAAAGTGGATTGATAATGAAACTTCAATACCTACTTAGATTGTGAGCGGCAAAAGTACTGGCCCTTATAGAAAAACACCAAACAATGCCTTGGTATACATTTGCTGATATTAAGTATATGTTTGACTCATATAAAGGGTGTTCCCAAACTGGATAAGGAATTATCATATGAAACATGTCGATTGCTTGGAAGTAAACTAAGCAAACCCTTAATAGCTATCTTCTTATATTATCAACAATCTTACTCTCCATGAGACTATTCAAGAGTGTATATGGTTAAGGACTATCATTACACATATAAGAGGAGCTAGTAATTTTGAGTTTAACCACTATACAACTTGCATGTATGGAAATAGTGCATCATGTATTGAAGAAATGAAAGTAAGATATATCAAGGGTTATAACACAAAGCATATTTTGCTTAAGTTTTCATATAATCAATTATCCTCAAGATTCAAGTGAATTGAATAAGATGCGAGGAAAATGTGACATGTTTGTTTACCAAATCAATATGTAAAACCATATTTGGGAAACATGTAGAAGGTATTAAAATGGAAATGTTTTAAACCTCCTTTGATTAATGCACGAATCAGGGGGAGTAGTAGACAAAAGAGGGAGTCTACTATATATGTAATATTGGTATGTTGTGCTCTTTCCTTCAACCAAGGTTTTATTTTTCCCATTGGGTTTTGTTCCTTGGTGTAAGGTTTTAGTGAGGCAACGGTTTATATACCATCATGTTTTCTTAACTCTCATGATTAATGTACGAATCTAAGAGAGAATTAGACTAAAGTAAAAGTCTATGTATTGGAAATAAGCTAGTGCGTTGTACTCTTTCCTTCGTCATATTTTTATTTTTCCCACTGGGTTTTTATTTTGGCGTAAGGTTTTAACGAGGCAACAATTGTGCACCTTCACTCCTTTGACTCGGCACAAGGGGGAGTGTTGTAGGATAAATGTGCCATCGTCAAAGTATAAGATGATAATGATAAAGTTAGAGATAGAGATATACACATTAGAGTTAGATTAGAACTTGGTATCTCATGATTATCTATTTGTAAACCATCCCTATATAAAGGGCTTATGATTAATGAGAATTACGATTCATTCTCTCCATTCTGTTGTGTTTTATTCGCTTTTCTCTTCAACAACAATTTAATTATATAACAATTTCATATTACTATCTAATTATATGATTTTTTATGATTACTTAATCTTCAATTGTTTATTTTATGGATTTAAACTAAAGAGGTGGGTTCAAACGAGAATGCTAACTATTTACGAGAACGGCCGCCCATGTACAAAAATCACTAGTGATTCGCGTACAAAATCACTGGTGATTCGCGCGACTTGCCGCGCGACTTGCAAGTCGCGGCCCAAAGTGCGCATGTCCAGGATTTTAATCACCAGTGATTTTGTACGCGAATCACCAGTGATTTTGTACATGATCGGCCATTCTCGTCGTTATCGTAAATAGTTATCGTTCTCGTTTGAACCTTCTTCTTAAACTAAAATATCAATTGTGGGTCATTTTATTTGCATTTTGTTTGTATAAACTTCTTAAACCATGTCTTTTTTATTTCTTTCTTTATATTCATTTGTTTTTGTATATACCGTTTATTATTTGTTTTCTTTATTATTGATAAAAACCTTCTTATTAAAACCTTGTAATTCGATTAAAACCTCGTATCCACATTTCAAAGTATGAATTTCAGTTTATGAGTAAATCTTATTATTGATTATTCTTATATTTTTCCTTTCAATGATTTCTTCTTCTATTGATTATTTAATGAACTTTAAAAGTATTTTTTGATCATTTTTATATTTTCTTAATATTTTTTCACAACTTTTGAAATCTTATTGCCTCAAGAGAGATTAAATGTTTTGCTTTTGATATCAATCAAAAATTAGTTTCTAGCAAATCTTGATTATAAAGTATAATTAAATGATTTTGTGTTATATTATATATTGTATATTATACGTATTATGCGATTAATCTTAGTTTTTTTATCTTATTAATTTTTTATTGCTACCACGAAATTAATCAGATAAGAATATATGGATCAGTTTAATTTTTATTTGAATCTTGTTTATGATTATTTGAATTTTCACACATATTTTATAAAATAATTTAGTTTTGAATTTAATACATAATATAATAAAAAAAATATAGGTTCACATTTAGGTTTTTGCACAGGGCCTCCAAAATGTCAGGAACGCCCTGTAAAATAATAAAAGAGTAAATTGCAATTTTGGTTTTTGTGGTATGTTGTTTGTCAAAAGACCATTATGCCCTCATGTGCAAGTCACATGGGTTTTTTTTTTACGGAAGCAGCCTAACGGGAGCACTTTTACATACCACAAGGGTTTTTTTTTCAATAAATGTTTTATAGGAACCAAAAGTGAAAAAAACAACAAACCACATGGACCAAAATTGAACTTTACTCTAATTAATAATATTAATTCTCTTAAATTACTATGTTAAAATGGATCTCATAATTTTTAGGTTTTTAAATGATTTATCCAAAAAGACAATAATCATTTGTAAAAAATAATTTTATAATAAGGAATTTAATTAAAATACTCAAAGTTTGACTTTGGCTTGCAAAAATACCCAAAATGGCACCCCTTTTGCAGAATACCCCATTTTTCCGCGATGGGGTCCGCGGTCGCGGACCAGGTTCACGTGGCCCGCAATTTGGTCCCGCGGTGGTCCCGCGATGGGGCCGAAAATTACAATTTTGGTCTCTGCCGCGAAGGGGGGCCGCGATTTGGAGCCATATTTTACAGTTTTGGCCCCTCTCCTCGATGGGGTCCGCGATTTGGAGGTAAAATTTTCATTTTTGGTCCCCTTTTGCACGATTTTTGCATGTTTTTACTGTTTTTTTCCACAATTATTGTACTTGGAAGACCAAATTGTGGTTGAAATTCACTGGCTTGTTTCATCAATGTTGAATTATTGTACTTGGAAGACCAATTTGTGGTTGTAATTCATCTTGGTTGTTTTATCAATGTAGAATTATTGTACCTCAATGAAATTTCATCCATAAATATCAGTAAAATGCAATCCATAATTCACATCCATTCCATCCTTCTTTCTTGCTTTCTTTCTTCAGTATTTTATTTTTGAGATACTACTGAAAAAATGAGTTCATCTGTTGCAAAAGCTAAACTATTTTTTTGTTACGATGGTGAATGGGTGCAAGACAACAATGTAACATCCTAAATCTTCGTTATTATTATTATTATAATAAGATTGGGATGTATTTGTATTTGGAGTAACCTTGAATTATATAGAGTATTATAATTCAATTAGGGTTAAAATACAAATGATTGAAAGTTTAAAGATTCTTTTAGGAAATATTAAACTTGAGGGTTTGTTGTGTCATTTCTTTAAAAATTTGAGATGTGGTGGGTAATTTGAGTATGACTCATCTGTTTGATTGTGAGGTGTCACACAATTAGTCTAAATGACTAATTGTGTGTGTGTGTTTGTGAGTTTGTTCGGCAACAAAGAGAATAGAGATAACGAGAGAGAGAGCGAGAAAGAAGAAGGCAGAAGAAAGAAAAGTTTGATTTTGGAAGAATTGTGGTAAGGAAATCTGATTTTCTTCTATTAATTTCTTAATCTAAGTGGTGTATTAAGCTATAAATTATCTGTTCAGATTTGGATTAAGCTGAGAAGAGTTTTTGTGAAGAACACTGTGTCCAGAAAAATGATAAGGTGACTTTATTCAATCTTCTTAAAATTAAGCAATTAGAATTGAAATTGATATGTTATACTGGTGTTTAAACATGAGGGTATGACTTAATTGAGAAATGGTAGGCTTAATGAGATGAATTTATGAACTGACTTAATGAAGAAGACGAATGAACAGTGTTTGCGAAAAGTGAGAATTTCGCAACAGTTGGTTGCGAAAAGTGTTAGAATTCGCAAGCATGGCTTGCGAGTTTTGAAGAATTCGCAAACGTGGCTTGCGAGTTTTGAAGAACTCGCAACAGTGGGTTGCGACTTTTGAACTTTTTGCAGCTTTGGCTTGCGAAAAGTGTAGTTTTTCGCTACTGTGGCTTGCGAAATTTTTGGACTTTCAGTAGCAGTTTGAAGCTTTTATGTGAAATGCAATCTGATACTTATATGCTAGTTGTTATATGATTATAACTCAGAATTTGATACGAAAGCCATGATATGAATAATTGTAAAGGACTTATTTATGAGTCCGATCATATAGTTAACATTTGAGATGTTGATCCCCGATGCTAATTAGCAAAAATAGGGATAATTGTTGTAATTAATATTCTGTATTTAGACATATAGAATATATGATGTATCGTACAATCTTTAGTATACGATAGAAAGGGTGATGATACACAGTTACTGTGTTACGTTGGCTAGCAATATTCATCCGGTCGTGGGGGCATTTAGTACGGTCTAATGGAAAACGTTTACTAGCCATTGACCATTGGGATGTTATTTCTAGTTGTTGGGGTGAATCTTGAATCATCTGTGAGGGCCCTTGTTGTTGATCGCGATATAGAAATAAAATTCCATTTGGGGGCCAGTGTTTCAAGGTGGTGAGAAAGTGAAATGTGGAATAGGCAGACATCGAGTTTGTAATTCCCATTTCAGACGGAAGATTTGAGATCTTCAATTTTTAGGGAAGTTCAGAGATAGGCATAAAGTAATTTGTAATCTCTACTTCCGGACTAAGAAATAAGCAGGTATAGAAACTGTAATTTCTTTGGATGGGGAGTTACTTATAATCTGGTATGATTTATAGTAGCTCTTGTTGATATTATTACGACTAGATGAATTAGTCATAAGGATGGGAATTGGGTGGATTCCTGTTGTTGAAAAGAGCTTTGGTACGGTAAGATGGTTGATAACAGGTTTGATATATCTGTTAATATTTTAGTTGTTAAATTTTAATTTGATTTGAATATTCTCACTAGGCGAAAGCCTAATGTTTCAAGTTGAATTTTCTTACCAGGTACAAGCTCCGGGAAATAAGCGGGATGTGCGTTGAGAGCATTTGGAAAGACTCAGAATTGAATTAACAGAGGATCTAGATATTCTTTTGGTGCTTTTGGGGACTGATGATTAGATAACCTAGTTAATCTAATTATGATGTATGATTTGATTAATAGGTTATTTGATTTAGAAGCTATTGTTTATAGAAAACCTTGATGTATGATCCTCTTGTTATATAAGTTTGAAGTTTATTGTCATAACTTGTGGAATTTTTAAGGTTTAAATTAGCCCTGTTTTTAGGGTGTTACAATATGGCATCAGAGCAATAGTTTAAGCGAACTAAGTATGCTGATGAGATACTTAGACTTAAGCTGAGATGAATTAAGTTATGACTTGTGAGATTTGGGTAGAAATACTAAGACGGGATAGTCTTAGAGTCAACGGAAATACGTGAAATTAGTACTGTGATAATGGTAACAAGGATTCTCATGTATGATATGTTCACAATTTCAATTAGCTACTGTTATTATGAATATATTGTTACGCGAGCATGCTTATTTTTAAATTGTTACAGTGACTAACGATCGGTAAAGTACGTTTTGTATAGGGGTATGTGCATAACCATTTCTTATGGTTATCCCTTTAGGTTATAGTAGAACGATGGTGAATATGCCACCAAAATCCTTTGGAGGATAGATCGGTAAATGATTGGGGGTTGGAAGGACAACCTGGAAATTGGCGGGACTCATGAACGTCCGCCAAGGTAACCTTTAATAGGTGGTTGATGCGTGTAGAGATAGAATATGAGATGTTTGATCAAGACGAAAATAGTATGACATGGTTGATAAGTGAATCGTGGAATGCATGTATAGCAAACGTCATAAGGCCGAGAGGGCGACCACCGGTCGGAGGTAGAATGTCAATGATAAGTTACGTAAGTAAGACGATTGACCTCGTTGAGTACTTAGCCTTCATTTGCGAGTAAAGTTTTATGCATGGTGTTCTAGTGTGTGTTACATGAATTTTCATGATTTCAAACCAAATGCATAAATAACAGTTTTAGTCAAGGTTGAATTAGTATGTGCAAGTGAGTATTTAAAGAAAAGGCAATCCCATTTACGTCGCACAACGAAATTTTGGAGTTGTTACAAAATATTTCTTACTTTACATGAAAAGTTGATTTGTAGCAAGAAAGCGTTGGCCAGCAAAACATTTAATAACCAACAAGAGTATTGATCTAATAACGTCATATAAATAAGTGGGAGAACCGACTAGCTTAATTCGTGTCGGTAAAACTTTTTCGAACTATTGTTGTATGAAAAGATTTTTATTTAATATATTACCGTCGTAACAACTTTGTTTTGGTTGAGAAAGATTGAGTTTATGGAAATTTAATATGCAAACAATTCTCGAGATCGTTGTGCAGTACATTGGAGTCGTGTGAATGTTGGGGTCATGTGTGCCCAAGTTATTCCAAATGTTGTTATTTAAAATGAGAAAATGTGTGAATTGATTTATGTATCAAGTTGTCATGCATGAAGGCTATGAACTCGCTAGGTCGTAGAGTATTACGCTTTAAGTTAAGAAAGAACTCCAAGAATGGAGAAGTGTTGGATAAACCTGAGGAAAAAGTTTGTAGTTTTGGTAATTGTGTTAAAATGAGAGATGAACAGTGTGAGAGTTGAAAGTGGACTTTAGTGTCGGTTGCATAAGAGTCTGTACCATTGTTCGCTGACTAGGAATACAGTTGCCGAGGGACGATTGTGTCCGGAGGAAGAATTAGGTTCAGTTAAGGACCTTAAGGTTAAGGAAGTGTCGACATGTCAAGTATTGACTTTGAAGTCGATAGTTGTGTAAGGTGTATGAGACCTTTCGCCTGTCATTGGGTGCGGTCTGGGTGCGTCACGCGTATGCCCGTGCGGACAGGAACAAAGACTGTGAGCGGTACTGGTATGCTGTTATGCAAAGGGTATGCGCAAAGCAATTATTGTGTACGACATGGTTAAGGATTTGAGTGATTGACGAATAAATCACTAATGAAAGAAGTCTCGAATTATTGTTGCACAAGCGAAAGATATGTAGTCAAAAACACGCTTTTAATATTTTTGTGGATGTGCAATATTTATGAGGTATTACGTTTTAAAAATGTGCACATGTGAGTTGGGGGATTTTGGTAAATTCGACCAGGTAAAGTTTTTTTAAGAGTGGTAAAACTTTGTTTTGGGGCCGATGGCCAATTAAGAGATAGGTACAGAATTGGGTAACAATGTATTTAGGTTTATGTACTCGTGTGCGTGACACATGTTTAACCAAATGTTTATTTTAGCCTTAAAGGCTTGATTGATATTCAAATGAGTCTTTTGAATGTTTGTCAGTTTTAATGACTCGAGATGGAGTCTTGGTTGTGTTATATGCTTAACTGCATTTTATTTGAATAAGTGTCGGTCTTAAGTGTAAAGACTGTTTGATAATTTTCGCGTTTTTAATACCTTAGGAACTAACGAACCTTGGCGAAGTATATACTTTGTGAAGTATATAAGAATTGCATATACCTATATAAATTGACTTCGTTGGGAAAGTAGCAATGAAGGAGTCATAGATTTATTATGCCTCGGAACGTATGTTGCATAATGATCATTGATCCTTGGAGTAGATGGCTCGGTTTTGAACTCAGTTGAGTCTTAAGAGCATTGACCCGATTTAATAAGCTCGTTGTAGGCTTGGGTTGGGATTACATGGATGTTATTAAAATATAAGTTTGCATGATGTGAATGTTTTGGGTATTCTTTTGGATTTAATTATTGTTAAGTCTTAAATCAGAAGAATAAAAGCTGAAGGACCACTTTGTAAGAGTGTTAAGATTATGAAAGACTGTTGTGTTATAGAAGTGTTTTACTTGCGATGTGGATGGTTTACAAAGGAGAAAGTATTAGGCACAAATGAAGTGAGGTATGGAAAATGTTGATCTGTGAAGGATTGTACCGTGTTTTAGTATTGGTTTGGAATCACAAGGAGCTAGTATGAACGAATAAGTTCAAGTTATTTAGCAAATCGAAAGTGGTAGTTCAACTAAAGTTGGGGAGGAGATATTTAGTGAAATAAACTCGGTTAATATGTGTATGAATGATTGTGAGAAACCTGGTCTGTGGTGAAAGGCTATGTGTGGAGAATGTACGAGTGAGTATAGGTATCAACTGCCAAGATAAATGTGTCAACTAGTATGTATTATGAAGTTAGAACTAGGAAGCATCTGATGGAAGTCTTTTCGGGGATTCCGGATGAAAAGTACCACTTTGTCATTAAAGTTGTTGGGGCATGTAGTTTGTAAGATGGAGTAGTGATATGGCTAATATCGAAACAGAATGTCGGAATGGTATTGGGTGTTTACCCAAAGTGATTTTGATTGTGTGAGTTGCTTCCTATGATAGAAAGATTGGACTTAAGAATGTAATCATATTGCAGGTTCAATAGAGTTATCACTTTTGATGTTCAATACTTTGGTGATTGGTTGTATTGTGGTTGTGCGATGAGATAGTGATGTGAGGAAGTGATAGCATTCTATACTGAAGAAACGTATAAGTCATGGATGTAATAATGGACTGTCGTGGTTGTTGAAATATTTAATAGTAACGAGTATGCTTAATTTACAGTGTACGTGGAAATTTCAGGTAGTACATGTTAATGTTATTTTGAGACCTGGAGAGTGAGTTGGGATGATGATGGGGTGAAAGGAAGACTCTTGTTCTTCTCAATCCCATTGGTTTTAGATGAAGAGAATACTGTAACCGTTAAGCTGTAGTATTGGAGTATTCAGTAGATGTAAAAGAAATACATCGAATGCAGTTCTCGGTGTTACGAGGATTTGGCTAGAGATCTTAACTGACGTTTTTAGAGAAACTATCCTTTTGGACTGTAGCTGTGTGGTGGATATTCCGTGTAAACAAGAGAGAAATGATAACGGTATGCTAGACTAAGAAGTAGTCAAACATGGATTTGATGATAACAATTACTCTAAGAGGATTGGTTTACAGGTATATCATTTGGATCTTCCGCCAGAATTGGGAGGGGTACATAATACCTTCCAAGTATGTTATCTTCGGAAATGTTTGGCCGAAGAGGAAGATGTGATTTCACTCACTGATGTGAGAGTAGATGAAAAGAGTCGCGGTGTGGAAGAACCAAAGGCAATTTTGGAAAGATCAGTTAGGAAGCTACGTAGTGGTAAAGAAGTAGCTATGTTGAAAGTTCAGTGGAAACACCACCGAGGTAGTAATGTAACTTTAGAGTCGAAAGAGAGTATGAGGGATAGATATCCTCATTTGTTTACCTGACTTTGATTTCGAGGACGAAATCATTTTCAAGTTGGGGAGTATTGTAACATCCTAAATCTTCGTTATTATTATTATTATTATTATAATAAGATTAGGATGTATTTGTATTTGGAGTAACCTTGAATTATATAGAGTATTATAATTCAATTAGGGTTAAAATACAAATGATTGAAAGTTTAAAGATTCTTTTAGGAAATATTAAACTTGAGGGTTTGTTGTGTCATTTCTTTAAAAATTTGAGATGTGGTGGGTAATTTGAGTATGACTCATCTGTTTGATTGTGAGGTGTCACACAATTAGTCTAAATGACTAATTGTGTGTGTGTGTTTGTGAGTTTGTTCGGCAACAAAGAGAATAGAGATAACGAGAGAGAGAGCGAGAAAGAAGAAGGCAGAAGAAAGAAAAGTTTGATTTTGGAAGAATTGTGGTAAGGAAATCTGATTTTCTTCTATTAATTTCTTAATCTAAGTGGTGTATTAAGCTATAAATCATCTGTTCAGATTTGGATTAAGCTGAGAAGAGTTTTTGTGAAGAACACTGTGTCCAGAAAACTGATAAGGTGAGTTTATTCAATCTTCTTAAAATTAAGCAATTAGAATTGAAATTGATATGTTATACTGGTGTTTAAACATGAGGGTATGACTTAATTGAGAAATGGTAGGCTTAATGAGATGAATTTATGAACTGACTTAATGAAGAAGACGAATGAACAGTGTTTGCGAAAAGTGAGAATTTCGCAACAGTTGGTTGCGAAAAGTGTTAGAATTCGCAAGCATGGTTTGCGAGTTTTGGAGAATTCGCAAGCATGGCTTGCGAGTTTTGAAGAATTCGCAAACGTGGCTTGCGAGTTTTGAAGAACTCGCAACAGTGGGTTGCGACTTTTGAACTTTTCGCAGCTTTGGCTTGCGAAAAGTGTAGTTTTTCGCTACTGTGGCTTGCGAAATTTTTGGACTTTCAGTAGCAGTTTGAAGCTTTTATGTGAAATGCAATCTGATACTTATATGCTAGTTGTTATATGATTATAACTCAGAATTTGATACGAAAGCCATGATATGAATAATTGTAAAGGACTTATTTATGAGTCCGATCATATAGTTAACATTTGAGATGTTGATCCCCGATGCTAATTAGCAAAAATGGGGATAATTGTTGTAATTAATATTCTGTATTTAGACATATAGAATATATGATGTATCGTACAATCTTTAGTATACAATAGAAAGGGTGATGATACACAGTTACTGTGTTACGTTGGCTAGCAATATTCATCCGGTCGTGGGGGCATTTAGTACGGTCTAATGGAAACCGTTTACTAGCCATTGACCATTGGGATGTTATTTCTAGTTGTTGGAGTGAATCTTGAATCATCTGTGAGGGCCCTTGTTGTTGATCGCGATATAGAAATAAAATTCCATTTGGGGGCCAGTGTTTCAAGGTGGTGAGAAAGTGAAATGTGGAATAGGCAGACATCGAGTTTGTAATTCCCATTTCAGACGGAAGATTTGAGATCTTCAATTTTTAGGGAAGTTCAGAGATAGGCATAAAGTAATTTGTAATCTCTACTTCCGGACTAAGAAATAAGCAGGTATAGAAACTGTAATTTCTTTGGATGGGGAGTTACTTATAATCTGGTATGATTTATAGTAACTCTTGTTGATATTATTACGACTAGATGAATTAGTCATAAGGATGGGAATTGGGTGGATTCCTGTTGTTGAAAAGAGCTTTGGTACGGTAAGATGGTTGATAACAGGTTTGATATATCTGTTAATATTTTAGTTGTTAAATTTTAATTTGATTTGAATATTCTCACTAGGCGAAAGCCTAATGTTTCAAGTTGAATTTTCTTACCAGGTACAAGCTCCGGGAAATAAGCGGGATGTGCGTTGAGAGCATTTGGAAAGACTCATAATTGAATTAACAGAGGATCTATATATTCTTTTGGTGCTTTTGGGGACTGATGATTAGATAACCTAGTTAATCTAATTATGATGTATGATTTGATTAATAGGTTATTTGATTTAGAAGCTATTGTTTATAGAAAACCTTGATGTATGATCCTCTTGTTATATAAGTTTGAAGTTTATTGTCATAACTTGTGGAATTTTTAAGGTTTAAATTAGCCCTGTTTTTAGGGTGTTACAAACAATGAGTAGAGTTTTGCTTATAAATCTAAGCATGGTGTAAAATTGCCAGTAAACTTTTCTTATCAGAAGTTTGTTACATACGTCATGCAAAAATGTGGAATCGACCCTTCTGCTGTTTGCAAGTTAGTGTTCAAGAATGGTGATGGGTCAATTGTGGAGTTATCCAACGATGGGGATATCTCTGTGTTGGGTCATTGACCAGCATCTTCCTAAATCGAAACGTGGCGCTGGCTGCTACGCTATATGGAAATAAGTTGCGCCTTCTCCACCAGCAATTGCTTTTGGCGTAGTGGTAAGCGCTTGGATCCTAACATGTGGTATCATAGCAGGTCACGGGTTCGAATCCCATGGAGTGCATTTAAAAATGCTAAAGGCATGTTGTGCAGCCATTGACTTCTAGCGAAGCTCTTGTTAGTGCTGGCAGATGCTGGGGGAGGGGATTGTTGGGTCATTGACCAGCATCTTCCTAAATCGAAACGTGGCGCTGGCTGCTACGCTATATGGAAATAAGTTGCGCATTCTCCACCAGCAATTGCTTTTGGCGTAGTGGTAAGCGCTTGGATCCTAACACTCTGGTTTTCTGCACTTTGCAGCCCAGTCAGAAAAACCTCCATCACTTTTTGTGTATGCCGATTCATTGGTGTGCGACGAAGACGATGACGAAGGTGATGACGACGGTGATGACGAAGACCTCCAAATGGAGGAGCCTGATTCTCAATTTCAGGCGTCCTACGACCCAACAGTTTATTCAGATCATGCATATGGTCTTAACGACTGTTATCCTGATTTTGTTCCGAAGACGCAACAACAAGAAGAAGAAGACCAAGAAGGACGCTTTGCTGGAGTTGCTGATGACGAAACCCATGTTTTCACAATGGGTAGATCTGATATAGACAGATCAGGTACCGATAGTGATAGTGATGAGGACGAAGAAGGAGGAAAATATACCCCTAGTAGTAAATCATTTAGTCAGTTAAATGACTTTTTTGATATGCCCCCTATTCTTCCAACCCCGGATACCCATACACAAACCTACGAACCTGCACCTTATAATCCCAGTTCAAGGATACAAGTAGGTCAAATATTTGATTCTGTAAAGCCCGTATCCCGGTATGGATTTATTTTAGTAATTTAATTTTTCTCGTAACGATTTTCTTTTATTAACGGGATTTGGCGGCAAGGACCAAAAAAATGAATTAATTTGGTTATAATTGATTAATTGGTAAAATCCTAACTTAATAGGTAAAAATGAATTCACTTTAAAAAATCAGGGACTAAAAATGTAATTTTGAATCAAATTTTGCATGGGATCGGCCCTTAAAGAACCGACCCCCCTTCCCTCTTGTCGTTTTCCTTTCACGCAAGAAACACCCCAAAACCCTAGCCGTTCCCATCGTTTCCGTTTTCTTTTGCTGTCACCGCCGAACCACCGCGAGACCACCAGCACCGCCACCGCTAGCGGCTGCCGGCGAGAGGGAGAAGCAGCGAGAGAGAGAGAGAGAGAGAGGGAGAGACGATCGGGAAGAGAAGGGAGTCGGGTTTTCGTCGTGGTTGCTGCTGCGTTTTTATCGAGAGGTAAGTTTTCATTTTTCTCTTTGTTTTCTTGTTCGTCGCCGTCGAACCACCACCGCCGCCGCAGCCTGGCTGCAGTCGGTGTGCCATCGCCGTGCACCACCATTCGGTGGCTGCAACGTGTGTGTTTGGTGCTGCCGTTAGGGTGTGAGTGGGTGTGAATGGCCGAGTTATTGGTGGTAACGCTCTTTTCGCCGCGCCGGTGGTTTATTACCAAACCACCCCCACCGTAGGTGGTGGCTGCCGCCTACACGCCGCCACCGTCCACCACTGCCTGAGATGGCAGTGGGTGGTGTTTATTTATCCCAGCCATTAGATGCCTAAACCCTAATCCTAATCCTAAATGCCTAAACTCTAAACCGAACCAAAGTTATCATTTTATGTGAAAACGCCTAATTTGTCCCTGTTTTGTAAAATCCATAGAAAAATCTAGGAAACTCGGATTGAGGTGAAACCAGTGCCCAAAACTCTCAAATTGTGTCTAGTATGTTTCTTATGTTTTACAGAAAAATTATTAAAGCCTCTAGCTAGGGCAAAATTGGCAATTAGTACAGACTGGTCTGAAATTCGCAGTTTGGGTAGTCGGCCTCGTATGAACGCGTGCGATATGTCCATGGAAAGCTAATACATGGGACTCTCTAATTATGGAATAATATTTCTGGTTTGATGGGTTTAAGGGGGGCTAAACAGGTCACGAACAGACCTGCAGTTTTGGACCAAAAGCTGGAAAATGCCCTTTTAGGCTTGTAGTTGTAATTTTGGGTTGGGGCTACGTATTGACCCTTTATAACACTTCTTTAGGCGGAAAGAAGTGAGTTGGAGTGGACGGGTTCTTGTTGCTGTTCGTGGAGTTCTGCACTGCTATTCGAGGTGAGTTCACTCACTGCGTAGGATATGGATTATATGTGCATTGTTGTAGCTCGTGTGTGTTAACTGATTGGTTGTGGGTAATATTCAATTGTGTTAGTGTCTAGTATAAGACCTTGGGAGTTGTATAAGACTCGGGGAGACCGAGGAATACGTACACGGGTGTGGTATGTACTCGGGGAGACCGAGGAATACGTGCACATGTGTTGTATGAATTCGGGGAGACCGATGGATACATACATAGGTGATCTTGCATGAGTTTGCTTGTTTCGGATATGTTCTTAGACTGGCATGTAATGTTTGTTTATGTCTATCTGCTGATAGGGGTGGTGTTTATATGATTGCTAGCTTACGTACGTGTTTGAATTCACTAAGCTTCGTGCTTACCCTTTTCCCTATAAATTACTGTTTCAGGTACGAGTGGCACTAAGGCGTGACGGTACACACTGGCGCGTTGAGGAGACTATCACCATTATTTATTTTGAGACACTATGTTTAGAATTATTATATTTTCCGCTGTTTTTAATTGAGTTGGTTGTTTAACTTAACGAGGTTTTGGATAATACGTTTATTTGGATTCAAACACTTGTGGTTTATTTAATTAAAATAGTATTTTTAAAAGTTCAAATTTATTGTAATTTTTTGGACGTTACAGATTCGAATGATGACTTGGCCACACAGGTCGGAATTAAGTTCATACAAGAGGGTTTCGAAAGTTACACGCCAAGATCCGACAAAACCAGATACGAAGTTGTATGTGCGAGAGAAAATTGTAATTGGAGGATGCACGCGAGGTTCGTGGGCCCTAAAGGAGGGATGTTTTTATTAGAAAGTTGCACGACGAACACACTTGTTCGAGGACGCAACTGAATCCCAACCACAAACAAGCCAACAAAAGGACTTTGGGTGCATTACTGAAAGGCAAATTTCTTGATGCTAGCAGGGCATTGCGTCCAAAGGACATCGTGAACGATATAAACCAGCAATACGGGATCACAATTGGTTACTACCAAGGCTGGCGTGCGCGATGCAGGGCACTGCTAATGGTCAGAGGCACGTTCGATGAGTCGTATGAACGACTCCCAGCGTATTTATATAATTTGCAGCTGCAGAATCCAAGTACGGTCACCCAGATAAGACCGATTCAAATGGACGTTTTGAGTTGTGCTCCGTTGCCCTTGGACCCGCGGTATGTATATCAACACGTCATATGTTTACACATTATAAACTATAACATTTACAAAGGGAAACCACCTACGTTTTTGCAGATCCGCACTATTCTGGCAAATCTGCGTCGTGTCCTGGTAATAGACGTTGCCCATTTAAAGGGGTCTTACTTGGGTATGATGTTCCTGGCGGTTGCCATGGACGGGAATAACGCCACCCGTAGCTTTCGGAGTAGGCAAGTCCAAAACCGGGGAGGAGTGGACTAGGTTTTTGTCCATGTAGAGACAAGCTATCAGAGACCCGGAAGGGTTGGTGTTTATGTCTGACAGGGCTGCTTCCATAAGCGCCACAATCTCTGCCATGTACCCAAACGCCCCTCACGCCTTATGTTGTCTACTGGAAGGCATGCAGAGCGTATACGGCTCGGGAGTTTGACCGGTACATGAATGTTCTACGAGTTAGTGCCAATGATGCATCCAAAGTTATGGACGATGTTGGACCGGAGAGGTGGTCCGCGACCCATTTTCCTGCACAACGATATGACATTCTGACCTCCAATAGTGCAGAGTCGGTTAATGCACTCTCCCGTTTTGCGCGTAGATTACCGATTGTACAACTTATGGAGTACTTCCGGGCCTTTCAACAAGAGTGGTACCAACTTCGACGCCGAAAAGGAGGTGAGATGCATCGACTTGGCTGTAAATTTCTTCACGTCCGAAACTTACCGGGCAACATACCAGGAGGTAATAAATCCATCTGGACCCCCTGAAGCATGGGTGTCTCCACCCGACCCCCTTCCGCCATGCTATCCACCGTTAAACACTAAGAACAGAGCCGGGAGACCGAGAAAGAACGATCGACGTCCATCACATGGTGAAGGTTCGATACAGTGAAAATGTACTCGGTGCCAATGCGTAGGACATACTCGTGGAGAGTGTCCAACTCCCGCCCCTTCAACCATGCCAAACAGTAGACGTTCAGTCAGCCAACAAAGTAGCACGCATGGCCCGTCAGAGCTTGGACCACATGAAAGTATAAGATATGATAGCGTTGATCTGAACATTGATTTCCCTTGATTGGGACGATAAATCTTGTATGCTTAGTGCTCTTGTTTTATATATAACATTATTTTATCTATTTTATCGTCCCGTGTAATTTATCAAATATTAGTGATTTACGTTGTAACTTAACAAACAAAAGAGACCCATGAGATCCTTAAAATGAAATGTTATAAGTTTGACTATCCTTAACGAAACAATGTTATTTTTTTAGCAACAAAAGCTCCCAAAGGTTAACAAAAGACCAATAGTAGCAATAGACTTGCTTTCTCCAAGAGAGTTAAAGAGTGTTTCCTCCTATTTATTTTATAGGCTTTATACACCTTAAATTGGTTTATGTATTTCAAATACCCAAACCTACCTATCTTAACAACAAACTGCACAAAAACCTCACATTTACATACACATTTTCACTCTCTAATTTCTACTCTTTTTCCTTAACTTCTTTTGTTTCCTCTGCAACTCCTCTGTCGCGAAGAAGGACGACCGGAGCTGAGAAAAGAGCTCCTTCACCAGCGAAAATGGTGTTGCTGTTCTCTGATCCTGCTCCAAACCCATTTTTCTATATTAAATACATTAATTAATTTCTATATTACTTTAAAGAAATACCTGTAACAACTCAGACAATACGTGTGAAAAAAAACAGTAAAAACATGCAAAAACACCTTAAAAACCCTAAATACATAAAATGATAGCCTAAAAACTAGAGGGACCAAAACTGCAATTTTTTGGCTCTAAATCGCGGCCCCCATCGAGGGGAGGGGCCAAAAGTGAAAATTCGGACCATCGCAGGCCAAATCGCGGGCCCAGTCCACGATCGCGGACCCATCACGAATATTTTGGATATTTCTGCAAAATGAGTTGACATTTAAGGTATTTCTGCAAGTGAAAATCAACCTTTACATATTTTAGTTAATTTCCCTTTATAATATCAACTACACATTAAATAAACAACGGATAATCAACCGCCTTCGTCAAAATGGTCTTCCGGTCCAACCATAAACTTTGACAACCACCAAAAACATCTCCCCACGTTCCCACAAACTTTTCCAATGCTTCATCAACGGTGGATTAGCCGCTGGATCACGTCATTAAACAACACTCAATCACACCAGAACACCTCCTCCTGCCACTATTCGTTGAATAATCAATAAATGGTCTCGTTTCCGCCATAGAAGACAAAACCTCGAAATTTACAGGCTGTTTCTTGGAAGACTTGATTTAAAAAGCTTCGCAATTTTCCTCTAAATCTTTCATAAATTCAAAAAGAGTCGTGTTTTTCCATTCTGTCTGCTCATAATTCTTCCAGATACCTGCCACATGCACCAATAAGTGCAAGTATTTTGTACTTTTATCAACAGTTAATCATTGACCACTTTCTTGGAAATGAAGTTTTTATGGATTAATACATATATCGAAGTTTTGTTTAGTTTGTATTTTGATTGACCACCAGATTTAGGATCTAAATTTTCTTCTGGGTCAGCTAAAGATTAGGGATTTATAGTTCATTTCTTCTGTTCATAGTATACCTTTGTGGGTTTATTCATATTCTTTGATTTCATCTTGTTTTTTTGGTTCATTTCTACACAAATTCTTCGATTTGGATATATTCTTTAAACTGGGGTTTGACCGTTTGAGATATATTACTAAATTTTGGTTTGCACACCAAGTGTTCGACGATATTCCTCAGAGAGTTGAGAGTGTTTTCTGGGACTTTATTTGTCTCTGTGTTTCTTGATTCTTCCGTAAATTTCGATATGGGAAGTTGCAACCCAATAACAGAGATCCAGGAAGACGAGAACTTGATCGCGGCCGCGAGGCTTATTCTAAGCGAATTGGGGTTGAACAAGAAACTGTCTAACGAAGCTAGGGAAATCTTAGCGGATCTACGCACGCAGTTGTCGTCCATGGCGAAGATCGTAGAAACTAAAGATGAAGACGAAGACGAAGAACTAAGCGATGTCAAGGGGCGGCTTAATTCGATTCAGGATAAGGTCATGACATGGGAGGTTGGTCAGTTGATGATATGGGATGCAGGGCCCGATGAAGCTAACGAGCATCAGAAGGCGGTGAACGAGGCCCAAAGATTGGTTACAACCTTAGAGAATTTGAATCCAAGCAAAGACAGTGAAGAACACGAGCTATTGAGATCGGCTAATGATATTATTCAAACATCCATGGCCAAACTCGAGGAGGAGTTCAAGCATATACTTATTCAAAATCGGCAGAATTTTGAACCCGAACGTCTGTCTTTTCGATCTAGCGAAGATGATGGGGTGGTAGACGATGGCTTGTTTACATCTTTTGCGGATGATTCTTTTGAATATTCTATTCGTCGGGATAGTATAAGCCGAGGAGCCGAGGTTCATATCATGGATTTGATCAATCCTCAGGTGATTCCCGATCTAAAAACCATTGCTAGTTTAATGCTTGATTCGAATTATGGTAGAGAATGTTCCCAAGCTTTCATCAGCATTCGTAAAGATGCTTTAGATGATTGTTTATTCGTTCTCGAAGTAGAGAAATCGAGTATTGAAGATATTCTGAAAATGGAATGGGTTACATTGAATTCCAAGATCAGAAGATGGACAAAGACGTTGAGGATCTTCGTAAGGATTTATCTTGCAAGCGAAAAGTTCTTGTGTGAGCAGATTTTTGGGTCCGTAGGGTCGTTTTGTTTCTCCGAGTCATCAAAAGCTTCGATCTTGCAACTTCTTAATTTCGCAGAAGCCATTGCGGTTGGACCCCACAAACCCGAAAAATTGCACCGGATTCTCGACATGTATGAAGTGTTAGCAGATTTGACACCAGATATCGAGTCTTTTTACCCAGATGATAACGGATCTTATTTGAGAACGGAATTCCAAGATGTGCTTAATCGAGTAGGCGTTTGTGCAACTGCAACGTTTCTTGAATTCAAGAACGCAGTGGGGTCCAGTGTGTCGAATGCTGCTTTTCCAGGAGGTGGGATTCATCATCTCACTCGCTACGTAATGAATTACATTAGAACCCTCATCGATTACAGTAATTCCCTAAATACCCTTTTGAAGGACCATGGTGACGGAGATGATCAAGACCCATCGTCATCGCCGGATTCGACCTTTGAAGACGATAGCGGTAATGGGAACTCATCTTTATCTCCATTGGGGTTGCATTTTCGATCCTTAATGTCTATTCTTGAATCCAACCTCGAAGAGAAATCAAGATTATACAAAGAAGATGCACTCGGACACCTTTTCTTGATGAACAATGTCCATTACATGACTGAAAAAGTCAAAGGGTCAGAGCTAAGAACCATACTCGGAGACAATTGGATTCGAAAACATAACTGGAAGTTCCAACATTACGCCATGAGTTACGAAAGATCCACGTGGAGTTGGATCTTGAGTTTACTCAGAGACGAGGGGCTTCATCATCCGGGTAGTTCGAGTTCAATCTCCAAGACTCTACTTAAGGAGAGGTTGCAGGTGTTTTACACCGCGTTCGAAGAGATCTACAAGAGTCAAACCGGATGGTCAATTCCAAATAGTCAACTTTGCGAGGACGTGAGGATCTCGATGTCGCTTAAGGTGATTCAAGCTTATCGAACTTTCGTTGGTCGGCACGTGAATCATATCAATGAGAAGTATATAAAGTACAGTGCTGATGATTTGGAGAATTATCTCTTGGATCTGTTTGAGGGTTCTCCAAGATCATTACATAGTTTCCATAGAAGGTGATTTTGTTAGCTTTTGTGTGTATCTTTTTTGCTCACATCTTTTGTGAGACCTTTTGTGCTAGAAAATTGTGTTATTATGTGAATCCTTTTCAAGTTACAGCTGTTACCTCATTTGTAATGTTAACATCATCGACACACATGTAAGATCATACTTCTTTCTAAGTGCCACATCAGCTTTGCAATAACACCTTTCACACACATGCTTTCACACACATGCAAGACCAAACTCTTTTCTAAACTAATGAATTATAATATAAACATATTAATAATTAATGTTTAAACAAACAAATTAATTAAATTAAAAAATGATTTTGTTTAATATATTTACTTTGTGAAAGGCTTTTCTAATTTAGCAAGATGATGATTATCTTGCAAGACACTTGTCATGCCATGTCATCTTGCAAGGGGTCTTACAAGACGTGTATGGATGCTCTAACATCTCCCATAGATTCTTTAAAATAGAAAAGAAAAATAATAAGATTAAATAAGAAAAAACTTCTAAGTTTAAAATATATATATATTTTTAAATTTGATGAATGGTAAGAAAAATTGCTTTTCCATTTTCTTCAACCAATAAATTAAACTATCATTATTTAATAATTATAAAAGATGCATTAATATGATTTAGTTATATAATATTTTAATAATATAATTAATGTTAAAGTATCTAAAATAGAGAATTTGTAGATTATAATTTAAAATAATTTTATTTAAAAATTTTGATTTTTGATTCTCCCGGTTATTGAAAACCTATTAAATTACTTGTTGGTCAAGTTAAGTTTGCCAGCCATTAGAGACCAAGGGTCAGGCTTTAAGACCTCAAGAGTCAAAGGTCAAACAATGGTGGTGGGATGTAGATAATCTGTGCAGGAAAAGCCAGAAGTTTTCCAATTTCATTATATGCATTTTTTTGCCATAAAAGAAAAACTAAGGTGTAGTTTATTAAATGTTTATCATCATATGAATGCTTATTAGTATTACTTGTCTTATTTATTGATCGAGTTTAATGAGATTGAAAATTTTATCTGATAAGAGGTATAACAAGGACCGAGAATTTTATCTAGTAATTGAGAAAAAAAGATTTGTACTCGGTAAACGTTTATTGGGTTTAAGATACTTACCAACATCCCATTTTGCTGGCTAGAGATGTTATACTATAAGGTAAGTGATGAGGTCATGAGGATGTCTCTCATCCGGTAAGTGTTTTCCAGATAAACGTTTGGTAAAGACCCCCCCTAAAGAGACGGTTTACCAAAAGTTTACAAGGTAAACATTTACCAGCAAGACTGCAAGAGTCACCACCCTCACTTACCTTGTTGTGTAACATTTTCTGCCATCAAAATAAACTGTTAGTAAATGTTCTTTACCCGGTAAGTGTCTACCGGGTAAGATTTTTCTCCCTCGTTTAATGGAAGATCCGTATGTCTCTTACCGGGTATGATTCTTGATTCTTTTCTAGTTAAACAAGTGACATATGATAAATACTTATCCAATAAGAGTTTGATAATGACTTAATTAGCTTAATGGCTGAAATAGTTTATTCGCACAACCATTTTATGCTGTTTACTTGTGACTTAATCATAATATAGGGGCTTATTCGCACAATGAGTTTGGGATCTCTTGTCCCCGTTAAGACAAACTTATGACAAAAATACCCCTGCTAAAAAAGAACGGCTCCTTAAAAAAATCCCTGGAAGCTTCACACCTCCTTCCTTAAATCGGTGCTACTCCTCCTTAAATCGACGCTCCTCCTTCAATCTCCGGCCAACGTCCTGCTTCTTCAAGCTCCGACGACCGTCCCGTCGATTTCCTTCAAGGTGTGTCAATTTCTTTTTTTTTCGATTCCCTCCTCCCATCCTGTCGATTTGGTGCTCTACTTCACAGATTTTGTGTCGATTTAATCACTTGTTCATAGTGGTTCGTCGATTTCTTTCTCTGTCGATATTGTCTCCCTCAAAGCGGTTCTCTTGCCCACCCAAGCTTCAATCTGAACCAGCCATTGATTTGGGAACTTGTAAGAAAAAGTCATCATCTTTGTAGGTAAAGAAGAAGATCTAATATGAGGCAGTAAATGGACCAGCGAATTTTCATGGAAATAGTGAAACAAATGCAAAAGATTCATTTTGGGAGCAGATCAGAGGATCTCATCTACAAGAAATCCAAGTAGTGCTTCTAGGTTAGAAGAAATAAGATCATCCCTTTTTTTCAAGTATTGTTATGTAATGTTTTTTTTAACATAGTGTGATGTGTTTTAGATGCTGTCAAATATGTTTTTTCTCCTAAAAATGGACAAATTTTGATGTGTTTTTTTTCTCAAAATGGTCGGAATTATTCAAACTGATAATTCAAATAAAAGAGTAAACAATAGTATCAATTTATCTAGACAAATAAATTTATCCATACAGAAGTTAATAATTTCAAAAACGGGGTTTTAAGGTGTTATGATTTTTATGATTCAATACTAATAGGCGATGTCGCGGTGAAGTGAATGAGTCAAGTGGAAAAGTCAACCCTTGAAATGTTTGACCTAATCTAAATAAAACAATAAAGTTTAGAGCATCCACAACAAGAATTTCATTTGGATATCATTTGGATTGCAAAAGTGTCAACTAGGATTTCTATTTTAAAAATTGCAGTGGTTGTAAGTATAATTGCTAAATTAGAAATTGGTTTTGGTAATTTGTAAATGTCAAATCAGTACTTTTTGCTGATGTGGCAGTGAATAGTATAAAAAATTGTAGGGAATAATTTCTAAATTAGAAATTGCTTTATGTCAAATCATGTTTTGTGATGTTTTGTAGAGTATGTATATGAAAAAATGTATGAATAATTTTATTTGTTAATAAAAATATTAATTTTTTTTGAAAGGCATAAATATTAAAAAATGCAAAATATAATTTATATTAAAGTACAATAAAAAAATTACATATTAAAAAAAATATAAACTTAACATATAAAAATACATCATTATAATTTAGGATATTATCTTACTGATGGGATCTATCCTAATTGGGCTACATTCGTGAAGTCAATTCCATTATCTCAATCCCCAAAACATCGACTATTTGTAAAGAAACAAGAGGCTGCTAGGAAAGATGTAGAAAGAGCGTTTGAGGTACTCAAATCACGTTTCGCTATTATATGTGTGCCATCTTGTATGTGGTGCAAAGAGATAATTGGAGAAATAATGAGAGCATGTATAATGATGCACAACATGATCGTCGAAGATGAACGTCATATTTATATTCGTCAATTTGATGATATAAACGATGATGTTAATTTTACTATACGTCTCAAATCTCTCGTAGCATACTTCCCAAGTACGAAAACTATCTCCAAAATCACATACAAGTACGTAATCGGTCAACGAATCATTGTTTACAATCATATTTGATTGAAGAGATTTGGCAAAGATTTAGAGAAGAAGAAAATGACGATTAATGTAATATTTTTACTTTGTATTTTAATTTAATGTTTTATAAATTAAATATTTGATTTATTTTATTTTATTAATAAAATATTTCGTATTAAATTATAGTAAAGAATATTTAATTGTAGTTTTGTTGTTATTTGATTAAAATATAGTTTTTTATGACGGAGTGTCACTTTAGAAAGTGGTTGAAATTTCATTGTTGTAGAGGATAATTTCAAGATAATTGCAAAGCTGATGTGGCGCTGATGTGACACATTTGCAATTGTAATGAAATTTCATTGTTGTAGATGCTCTTAGGCATTGGGCTGAATCCACTTTTGAAAAATGTACAATTTTGATGCATAGGGCTAAATAAGATGGTCCTTAATTTTTTTAGCCACTTTTAGAAACAATCCTATAAAAATAACCACTTTTTTAAAAAAAATCACAAAACTAGTCACCCATCTCTCCCTCATGTTTTGTTTGAGGAGAAATGACCCACAAAGAATCACTTTTCAAATAAAAAATAACATTAAAAAATTAAATATTCCTCATTGATTTGACTATACACAAAAGATTTCTAATTTGACAAAAGATTCATGATTTGACAAATCTCTTAAAAGTAAAAAGGGGAAGAATCTGATTCCTGACCACATCGAGAATGTTGCACTTTGGAATCAGATTCTTCCCTTTTTGATTTTAGGCCATCAGTACGCCATCCCTCTATCTTTCAAAGATTCCAGCTCCACATCAGCTTTTCTCAATCCCTCACTCAATCCCTAAACACCCTTACCCCATTCCCTCAAACCCTTTTGCCACCTCATTTATTTTAATTCTTTTATTTATACATTTAATTATTTAACAAAATAAAAATATTTATATATTTTTTAATAAATAAAAATAAGATAAATAATAAAAATTAAAATTAATATCATTCATTAAAAATAAAAATTACAAAATAAATTTAAAAATCTACTCGTCGTCATTGTTGGAAACTTGGATACGCCAAATATGTTCGACCAAATCCGACCGAAGGTTATTATGAGTGTCCTGGTTTATGACTTCTCGAACATTTGCCGCGCGTTGTGTCTCACTGATTTGGCTTTCGATATCATCCGTGAAAAAGTCGTTTTCCACGTCACCACAAATAACATGGTTTTCGTCTTCGCGTATCATATTGTGTAATATGACACAAGCGTACATAATGTTTGCCAATCTTGAGAGTTCCCATCCGCGTGCCGGGTTATGAAGTATATGCCAACGTGCTTTAAGCACGCCAAAAGCTCGTTCAACATCTTTACGTGCGGATTCTTGCGCGGACTTGAACTTTTGTCGTTTAAGGTCTTGTGGGCACGTAAATGATTTTACGAAAGTAGCCCATTCCGGATATATCCCATCTGTTAGATAATATCCGTGCTTGTAGGTGGCTCCATTTACCTCAAAAGGGCACTCGGGTGCTTTTCCATCATTGACTGATTGAGAACATTGAGAGAGTTTGAGAGGTGTGAAAAATAAGAGGTTGAGAGAATTTTAGAGAGTTTGAGAGGTGTGAGAAATAAGAGGTTGAGGGTTAAATATATAGTGGGATCAAATTGAGAAAAAAATTATTTATTTTTGTTTAAAAATAGCCGTTCAACGGCATTATTTTTAAAAATTAAATAATTTTTTTTAATAAACCTTCGGGATGAATCGGGATCCCGAACCCGGAATCCATCCCGCCCCGCCATCCCCGCAAGGGCCGTAGCCCATTCCCGCTGAGCCCGAAGGCATCCCGAGCCCCATCTTTCGCCGGGTACGAATGGCCTTAAGAGATTTGTCAAATCAGAAATCTTTTGTCAAATTAACAATCTTTTGTGTATAGTTAAATCAATTAGGAATCTTTAATTTTTTAATGTTATTTTTTCTTCTGAAAAGTGATTCTTTGTGGGCCATCTAAACATGAGGAGAGATGGGTAGCTAGTTTTGTGATTTTTTTAAAAAGTGGCTATTTTTGTAGGATTGTTTTCAAAAGTGACTAAAAAAATTAAGAGGAAAACTGTAACACCCTAAAAATCAGGGCAAATTTAAACCTGAACTAAAAGGGTTTACATATCTAATATCCATAAAATATTCAGTTATAAAGATTGGAAATAGTGACAAAATTCCAATTACATCAAAGGATCACTAATTGACGACTTATTAATCTAAACCATTCATACATGATTCTAGATTATCTGAGTTGTCTAAAGGATCTCCAAAAGACTATCGTATCTTCAAAAGATATTTACATCAACTTGTCACCATCATATACTCTCCACTCATCCCATTACTTCCCTGAGCTCGTACCTGGTAAGAAAATATAATTTGAAACGATTAGGCTAACGCCTACTGAGAACATTCAGTTTCAAAATAATACTTTTAAAATCAATGTAAATAAGGCATAACAAACCTGATTTACCATCATTCTTACCATACGTAAAAACATCTTGCGATGACGGGATCATACCCGATTCCATGAATATGACTAACACTAAGTCAGTCATGATATCACGTTCAAAAGCCCACTACGAATCTCCACAGATTCTAGATTAATGCTCATATCCAAGAAATTACAATTAGTCCATGCCTATTTCTTGGAGAGGAAGTAGATATTACAATTAAGTCATGCCTATCTCTTTCCTTCCTATAGAAATCGGGAATTACGATTAGTCCACGCCTATCCCACGATTTCTCATCAATGTGAAATGGGAATTACGATTAGTCCACGCCTATTCCACGTTTATCAAACACACGGGAATTACGATTAGTCCACGCCTATTCCGCGTGTTCATATAAAACTAGTGCCTATGGATCCATTACACTTATTTGTACTCGTGCATGTTATTGCTTAATATAAATCATTTTCAAATAACGTTAATGAAATTAAGCAAAACCATTAATTTAAAGACAAACAGTCTTACCTCGTATAATCGTCCATCAAAGTTCATTCAGGAAATATCTCTTTATAAAATGTACCTTACCACAATTTAAATACGTTTTAAAAGGGTAAGGTAAGAATGAACTCACCTGATAGCAATAGTGTTACTTCACTTCTTGAGATTGTAATAATTTCCACCACCAACTATACAAAATCTGAAATAACCCAAATACAGATGGTACTTGTATCAATCTACTAAATATGACTCTTTAAAGACTAAGAATCCTAAATAACCCAAAATTTCATCATTTATCGTAACCCAAAGGAAACGCATTTAACTTTGTCGCAACCCACTTCTTGCGACAACCAAGTTTGTCGCAACTAACTACTTGCGACATCCTGACTTGTCTCAACTCAAAGAACCCCAAAGCAACTTTGTCGCAACCCAAAGCTTGCGACATTCATCCTTATCGCAACCAACTGTTGCGACATATCCCTTTATCGCAACCAACGTGTTGCGACAATCATACTTATCTCAACTAACAGAAAACGTAATTAAGCCAAAACTGATACTTTTAAGCCATGTATGAATCTATAAACTTTCAGATATGCTTAATATTACTATAAGAAGAGACTCATAAACCCAGATTTCTCGTATCTTTGAAAACATCAAAACCCAATTTTTAAACCCATAGAAAGCTACATAAACATAGTAGGAATGATTATTGTGAAGAACATACCTTTGTTTTCACCAATTAGTACCCTTAATTCACTGCTAATAATTCTGCGTTCTTCTTCTTCTTTCTTTCTTGTTGCCGAGAATAAACCCAAGAACCAAAAAGTGAACAAAATATCTCATCTATCTATTTTAATCAAAATGAGGCGTGGTGATGGATAAGGTTTTATCACCTTAACCAAATCAACCCTACACTTTTATCAAATGACAACTTTAACCCTTCAATTAATAAATTAAAATTAAAGCTTACCTCTTAACTTATAACTCCGTAAAACAAATAACGTAACTTACTCGGGGATAAACTCTAAAATTAATCTATCAAATAATTATACTCAATTCATCAACAAAACCAATCGTAACACTTTATATAAAAATCGAGGTGTTACAGAAACATATTAAAATGTTTAGATAACCAAAACTTTTCAAAAATTCTAAATCAACGTATGTGTTAGAGATGTTTTAAAAGATGCTTATTCAATCAGAATTATGGTTTTATTATGGCATTTCGCTTATCGAGAATCTTACTCGATAAGTGATGGTAATGACTTTGACCCGGTTAGCATTTACTAGATATGAGACAGAGGCGGAATTAGCAGTTTTTGAAGTTCTGACACCATTTGACCACAAAAAACAAATCTATATATGTATCTTATAATAATCACCTGTCGGTTAGTTGTTTGTTTTTTGTATGTGAGGTTATTTGTTCGAGTCTTTTGTCCCAGGTTTTCCAGAAACATAAAACCTTCAATTAAAAGCTAAAAACTGAAGAAGAAAAAAATGATTCAAATGAGGTTTAAATATGAGCTTCGAATAAGGAAACAGACTATACAAATCAACCATACCAAAAGAAATTTGCATTATTATTCTAGTTTAAAAAGATATACACTTACCCCCAACAAAATAATACGGTGACACTTTTTACGATCCTAAATCTTTTAATAGCACGCGGAAGAATGAAAATGTGCTATGTGCCACCGTATCACCATAACTGCTCAGCCTTTGGTATGGGAACATTACAAGGTAAGGTAAGTTTCAAATCACGTAAGTACTATGAACTGTAAATAAATAGTATCCTTATACAATTATGTAAATACTGAAAATACTACATATGTTTACGCCGGTTTGGGAAATCACATCAAAATGATTTGGTTTAAGCTTAACGTCAGATGTTGTTTCCTTTCCTTTCACGTTTTGTTTATAATTTGTATCTCGATTTATTTGACGTTGAATAAATAAGTAGTTTGCTTTGAAAGTTACTTATATGTTTGCTAGTTGTAGAGATGGCCAAATGGGCCTCGTCTGGGACTGGCGAAGACTAGGATTGACTTGGGACCGGCTTAGGCCCACCGGTCTTTAACCGATTATGATTTTCTATCAAAAACAAGGTCGGGCTCGGGACCTGTCCAATTTTTATTTAAAACTTATTTCTAGATATATTTTAAGATGTATTTTTAAGTGTATTTAATTGAACACCAAATGCATATTTAAGTGTATTTTATTAAGTGTGTTACAATAAACTATTTTTTTTGTGTATTTAGTTGACCCAAATTAATATTATAAAGTATATTTGATTGACAAATAACAAAAACGTATTTTTAGTGTATCTGATTGACCAATTATAATAATAAAATATTTGTTTGTGTATTTTATTTACGTTTTTAATGTCTTATTTGTTAGTTTTTAATATATATCATAATTTAACTTGTTTATTATCATTAACTCGTTGAGTAACAGTACAAAACATTTTTTTTATATATAACATTATATAGTATATTGAAATTTGCCGTCATAAGTCACGCATTGGAAAACGGCATGGCCTCACGGTGGCTCCTAAGGCTTGAGACTAGGCCTCGCCGGCACACCACGCCTCACGCTATTTAGAACCATAGAAATAATACACGATGCATTAGTTTTTACTGTTTTTATAATTTTGTGGATTGTCAAACAATTAGCCCTTTTACTAGAAAAGGTTACATGAAAAAAATAATATAACAAGTTCATTAGGCATTAGGACTCTTTTTAGTCTATGTAGGGGTTGTTTGGGAGTGCTTATATTTTTGACTTATTTGCTTATAGCTTCTCTCCACCGCAAATAAGCTATTTGGAGTGTTTGGATAGAAAAAATCAAAAGTGCTTATTTGCTTCTCCTCACCACAAATAAGTTGTTTTTGATAAGTCATTCCATACCTCCTTATTTTTTCCTTCTCCTTATTTCCTTATCTATCCAAATTACCTTTTTACCCTCAATTTTTAACAAACACTTTTTAAAAACTGATTTTCCTCACCACATAAGCAAATAAGCATAAGTTAAAAATATAAGCACTCCCAAACACCCCGTAGAAAAATAAACATGAGAATGAAAATAAAAATGACAAACTTCTTTAATTAATCCAGAATTACAATTTATGCTTATGTAAAAAAAAACTCATTTTATTATATAAAGTCAATTTTTTAATTACCAATCCTACTAATTACAGTTCTTAAGGGTGTGTTTGGTACATTGGACAGGACAGGACAGGACAAGACAAGACAAGACAGAATATGGATGTCTGTCCTATGTTAGAACTTTTATGTTACAGACATGATCAAAGTGGAACAAGCGTGTTGTAACACCCCGAAAATCCCAACTCAGTCTATAAACGAAGTTATTTGGAATTATTAAAGGATAAGGTTTTGCCTTGGAGTGTGGAACACGTGATGCTATTTGGGTCGCATAAGAAATCGGGCAAGATTGGGCTCGGTACCTGGGCCACGAGAGTGCCCGGCGATTGTGACATGGTCACTATCGCCAGGGCACTATCGCCCAATATGTACCGAGAGGTGGGGAGAGACCAGCGAGTGTGACACTCGCGATAGTGACATGGTCACTTTCGCAGTGTCACTATCGCCCCATATGTACCGAGAGTTTTGGGGTAACGGGCGAGTATGCCCGGCGATAGTGACAGTGTCACTATCGCGATGTCACTATCGCCGACGGGTCCTGAGGGTTTTAAACCCACGCCTTTCAGCCCTCTTTCATTTCTATTCCATCTCCCTCTCTCTAAACTCTCCCAAACGAACCCCTTTTCCCCATTTCAGTTTTTGAAGCCTCTAAGGCTCCGATTTTGGAGTTTCTAAGTGATTCCTTGCATCTTGAAGAAGATTTGGAAGCAAAGGTATGGGTTCATCTTCCTCATCTCTTTTGTTGGTTCAAATCTTTTAGAGTTCACCTAACCCTCTTCCAAACCCTTTCATCCTTCTTGAAGAAACGAAGTTTGAATCTCACTTTGGTAACACTAGAAGTGTTTAGTTGGTGGTTTCACTTGATGATTGAGGTAATCTTCTTTTCTCTTCATTTTGGAAATTAAGGTTTCGATCTATTGGTGATTTTGGGTGTAATATGTTGGGAGAAATAGTTATAAGTGTTTGGGGATAAATATTTATGGTTGGAAACTTATGGATTCAGGTTTTGGAAGATTTGGACTTGAAGATACGGACTTCTTCAAAGGAGCATACGTATGGGAAAATCTAGATTTAGCTTAATCTAGCGAGGCGAGTTCAAGTTGCTTTGTAAAAACTTTGTACATGCCAAAATATGTGTGTTGGTCCCGAAGGGTTATACAAGTTTGTAGAAGGGGGGGTTGAATACAAACACACGCTTTTTACTTTTCTAAATTGTTTATTGATAAATCAAGACAATTTACAACTTGTTGCGGAACAAGATTAAGGACTAATCCTAATCTAAACAAGTTAAGAACACTAAGTTTCTTGCACTAGAATAAGATATAAAGGAGATAAGGAAATTACGAGTAATAACCTAACGCACAGTAGTAAGGAAGAATAAGAAGATGACTGAGCACACTTCATTTCTGAAGTAGGGTTCTTCTTATATACTGCATGCATTTAATGCATGACAGTATTGCTTTACACGTGACAGGAGCTGAGTGGTTGCATGTCATTGACCTTTGTAGACAACCTTATTAGCCTCATGGTGCACAGTGTAGAATCAAAGTTTGTTGTACGATTCTAGACAGAAGGGATGTCCGTTCTGACATTTCGTACGGAGACGTGCAAGGGGGGAAAGACAAAAATAACTTGTAGAGGAAGACTTCATGATCAGCTTTCGTTGAATCAGTACTTTATCAGCGAATGATAAAGCTCAGCGATTGCTGAAGTCTTCTACTTGTAACTTCACGTTAAGTGGACAAATCTTGGCTTCGCTGATATCCGCATCAGTTCATTAGTAGACTTGTCGTTGTTCTTGAGCTTGATCTTCGACTTCAACGTAGAACATATGTTGACGTGAAACTTGTCTTCAGGGATCATAAGTAAACAACTAACTTATCAGCGATTATCACAGAGACTGAACAGGCTCAGAGCTACTGGATGAATAGTGTTCGCTGAACTTTAAACTTAAAGAGCGAGAGTTCCTATCAGCGGTACTGTAAAGTCTTAGTACTTATCAGCGATAGAGAAACTCTAATACATATTGTTTACTTACAATTTTCACTAAGTGTTTCAAGAGAGGGTCATTATCAAATCACTGAGGGTTTGGATCAACAATCTCCCCCTATTTGATTATGACATAGCAACAAAGAAAATTGCTAAGTATGAAAACATAAGGATAAAAAGAACTCATAAAATATTTGTCCCTTTTACTGTTTTCTGGGATCTTTTCAGTACTGATGGAGTAAAGTACATTCGCTGAAATTTTTCTTTAAACTTCGTAAAGATTACAAAGGGAAGTGGAAAAATTACAAGTACAACAAATAAAATTACAAGTACAGAAGATATAGACAGATAAGGATAGAAGAATTATAAGAGAGATCCTATCCGTCAATGGGTTCTTCCTTAATGAGAAGTTCATCAAGGGTCTTTGATGTGGGAATCATCCAGTCAGGGACCGTTACTCCTTTATCTTTTTTGTTCTTTGCTTCTTCAAAAATCAAGGGCTTAAGGTATCGAGCCTGAAGGTCGCGTCTGAATTCACACCAGTAGATGAGGTCTCTGAGCTGTTCGATGGGAGTGATGGGAAGCTCAGAGATGCGTTGAAAGTGTTGTCTTCCATCATAGTCTAAAAAGAAGATACCATAGGGTTCGCTTAAGACTTTTCCAGGGATGAAAGTTTCACCAGGAGGCAGAGAGGTGTCAAGCGCTGAGAGGTCAGGGTCAGGACCAAGTACTTCAGCACGAGAGAAACCAATACCTGTTTCGTTCCGTATAGGAGGACCTGAACCTGAAGGTTTCAGATTTTTCTTTGTAGAGGCCCTTCTTTGTTGAGTTGGAAGAGGAGAGGGAGGAAGAATATCCACAGCAAAAGAAACCAAGTCGATCTGAGAATTTACAATCTTCTCGACATGGCTCTTGAATTTTGAGCGAGATCACTGAATGGCTATTCGTATCTCCAACCATTCAGAGAAACCAAACTTCTCTAATGAAGTAGCGTAAAAGGTTTGCTTGGTCTTGTCTTCTCTGAATACGTCAACTTCAACAACAGGAACGTCTACAAACATTTTTCCTCTAATATTTACCTTGTTGATTCTGGATGGTCGAGATCGATAGTTCAGTCTTTCGTTGCACCATTCCAAAGTAGAATCAGATACCTTGGTCTTTTCTTCAACTATCCTCTAGACGTCTTCCCATAACTGACGTTGGACTTCGATGGGAGTTCTTTTCAGCGCTGGGTCTTTCACCGATTGTTGGGCAAGCTGGATGGCAAGAGCCTTATCTTTTTCTTCAACTTCCTTCTTTTCGGCGAGTAATCTTACAACTCTGAGGTGATCAGTGAATTCTTTCTTCGTAAGTCTGAACTTTGTAGGAACAGGAATTTTGTCACGAGGAAGAATGATTCGCTGATCTTCAAGCTGTTTAATCATTGCATATCTCTTTTCTTGATCCTCTTCACTTAGCTTTTGAGGAGCCAAGGAAGGTCTCTTTTCATCAATCCTAGTGGTTAAATCCAAGACTGGGATTATTTCTTCAGCTCTTGTGGCTGGGATTATTTTTGGTGTAGTTGTAGGAGCTTCAGCGGGATCCTCAAACAGGGGAGAGGACTAGCTGAAATACAGCGATTGTTTAAGTAAGAACATGGGAAGAAAGAGATAGAATAGAATGGGGTTTAAGTGTATAGAGGTTTTATGGATAGAAGGATTGAGATTGAGAAGGGATAGAGGAGGGATGCAGTATAATGGAAGAGAAGATATTGTACCTGACAAGCTGGCTTAATCTGAAGGATAGCCAGATTTCCTTCTGCAGCGAGGCCTTTGTTTTTGCCTTTGTAAGCTTCAGACGCTGCAGGCTTTGTCTTAGTCGTCTCCCCTGATGGTTCATTTATCGAAATCCCTTTCACAGGGACCTTCTTGGGCTCAACGAAGAAGAAGTCATCATCATCATCGTCATCATCATCATCTTTAGGGGATGTTGATGGTTCTTCATCATCGATATCGATGGGTTCTTCGTATTCATCTTCTTCTTCTTTAGACTCGACCTCATCAGCGTAAGGTTTTGTCACATCAGCAACGACTTCTTTGTGTTGCTCTTCGAGTTGCTCCCCCTCAGATACAGAGGGAGGTTTCTCGGTTCCCTCAGGGTTTTCAACTCCCTAAGGTTTTGAAGTAGAAGCAACAGTTTCATTTTTCTTCTCCCCCTCATCATTATGGGGTAGGTCTTCATCTCTCTTCTCCCCCTCTTCCACATGATGAGGAGGGGAGGCAAGAGGAATATCATCAACATCAGCAGCATCATCAGTATGAGAATAACTGTCTTCTAGGCCAGTGATTCCCATGCATATCTCAACCACTGCTAATCTGTCATCTAGGCCATATATAGCAGGATGGAGGCTTTGAAGATCCTCTCGATCCGTCTGAGTAAAATGCGATGGAGTGCTCGTTGGAGCATTCAGACGATCGAGAATTTGTTGCAGTAGATTGGTGGCAGCGCTGACATCTGTCCTTAAGAATGACACTTCTGTCTTCAGCGATGTGACTTCGCTGGACAGGTTTGTATGGGAGAGGTTGAGATTGGTGATGGCAGCCGAGTTTTCAGCAAGAGTAGCAGCAAAAGTTGCAATGCTGCCATCCACCTTCTCCAGATCAGCACTGGAGGCTTTCTTTTCGACCTCAGTGGTCAGCGTCTTCAGATTTTCTCCAGCGTTTGTAACCGCTGAAGAGTTTGCCGAGAGAGTGGAGGTGAGCGATTCCACTTTTGTTTCCAAGTCTTTCAGGGAGTTCTTGATATCTCCCAAATTAGGACCTGAAAAAGTTATGAACTTATGAATAGAGGAAAGCTCAGAAGTTTGGGGTTGAGAAAGATTAGTGTTTGGGATATTTTGTATATGGTTGGCGAAGTTGTCAAAACCTCGAAAACCTGTAAAAGTTTCATAGTCTTCTTCAATAGTTCCATGACGACTTGAAGTACCTGCAGGTCCTGTGGATTGTCCTATCATCCTCTGAAGATGTTCAGCAGTAGTGTCGCTGAGGAGGATGTTTGTTGAAGAGAATAGGGGAAGAGATTGAGTGACCAAAGGAGAGGTGGGAGGAATGATGGTTGATAAAGTGGGTTAGGTGCGGGGTTCAGCGTTGGATCCGCTGTCAATCACTTCAGTCACTAGAGGGACTGAAGGAGGTGGGTTCTGTTCCAAGTTTATAACTTCAGCGTTTAGAGACGCTGAAGCTGGGATGGAAGGGGTGGCTTGATCAGCTATGGCAGAGCGTACCACTGAACTATCCATCAGCTCTTCAAGATGAGTTGTGGAGTCTTCAGCATGTGAATGCTGGGGGGGTTGCTCCTTGGTTTTCTTGATCCTTTTGGAACCAAGTTGGGAAGTAGATTGTTTCCTTTTTCGAGAAGGAGTGGAGGGTGCAGCTTGGGTATCAGCGGTGGGGATTTCCACTGAATGAGCCGCAGAAGTAGAAGAAGGAGGATTAAGAAGAGATAAAAGAGTAGTAAGACGTACCTCGTTTGCCAGCGGCTTGAAGTCGAGCATCTTAGGGCCAACCTGAGAGAGTCTCAAATCACCCTCTTTTGGGTACTTGTCCCCAAGTCCCTGTTGAAAGACGGCGCTGATGAATCTGGGATATGGAACCCATGAAGGTCTATCAGCCATATCTACTCTGAATGCAAGGTCGTCATAGATGATCGAGGCCCAATCAACATGGAGACCCTTCAGCAATGCATAGCCCATGGCTTGCTGAGGTTGAGCAGCTTGATCAGAGGATCCACTATTCGCTGTCATGCAGCTTATCAGGTGTGTGAAGATGAAGTTCATCTCGCTTGGCATTTTGGACTTCTTGATCAGGGTCAGTTTCTTCTCAATCTCCTTGCCCCTCCCTGTGTCCCATGCGTAACCCATTGCATCAAAGAATGCAGTGATGGCTTCCCTATCAGCATGGTTTTTGTGGTTTGGGAGAGAGACAAAAGGTTTTTCTTTGGTGGCAGTGGGTAGGCTGAGTGCTCGCCTGATAATGGCAAGGTTGATTTTGGTTGTGCCAAATTTGGTGTCACAGAGAATGACATCAAGGAGTTTCTTAGGGTCTTTGGATGAAGGAACCTGAGTGTGTCTGGCAGTATACCAGAACTGAGATAGAAGGAATTTATGGGCAGGGGGTACGAAGGTTAAGGCTTTGAATAAGCAGCAGGTTTGGAGAAAATTCACAGCATCATTCAGATGCATGACTTGCTTTCGAGGAGGAAAATCGAAAAGCGTATAGAGGTTGTTTGATTTAAAAAAGTCTACTTTCTCAAGCGTAAACTTTACCTGTGGAGCCTTTGGTAGAGTCAGTTTCTTCGTTGCAGGAGATTTCTCAACGGTAGGAGCAGCAGCTGAAGATGCCATTTCTGTTTAACATATATAAACATGAAGAAGAGATAAAGAACAATGTCTTAATGTGGAGAGAATTTCCAATAAGACGTTGTCGAATTTTGTCCATTTCATTCAGACAAAGATGTCTTAATGAAGATTAGGGTTTTCTTTGTTTTCAATAAGAAATACAAAACAATAAATGCCTTGTGTCCCAGTTTCCTTTAGTGAGAAGGATTCTGGAAAAACATATGAAGAACAAGTTTAACATTTTGTTTTAAACTTGAAGAACAACCATGAAAAGGTTGGGTTTATAAAACCATGAAAGAAATGATTTCATTTTTAAAAGTTCATTTGTTTGATCTTGTAGAAACAATGAGAAGATAAAAAACAAGTTAAAAAACAGGTAAATAATAAGAATATTAACCTGGTAGTCGAAGAAGAAGATGAACAGTTTTCTGGAAAACTCGAGTTCAAAAAGCAACAGTAGTTTTTCTTGCTTGGAGAAGAAGTTCGCGTAAAGGAAAAATATAAACTCGAAATGGTTTATTTAGACAGAATAGAAAGAGAAAATCTTGAGCGGAAAAAGATTTTCATGATGACACGGACACTTGTTTGCATTTGATTGGATGGTAAACGAAACGTGCAAACGTGTGTCAGAAAAAGAACGTGCCAGGGTTTATCCGTTGTGATGATGTCACAAACGTCCTTTCATATTTTAGGATGTCTCTGAGGTTTTGAAAGCTCAGGGACATTTTGAAAACATGAAGCACTAAATAGAAATATCAGTGTTAGTTTTAGAAATTTCAAAGTATCGCTGTTAAGGAAGAGATATTCAGCGATGCAATTTGTTTTGAAATCTTGCATTCATTTGCGAACGTCAGCGAGTAAAGAGAGAACATACCTTGATATCAGCGAATCAACTTTGTTTAGAGAGAAGATGATAGAATGGGTTATATAAGTTGGTTTTATCCGGTCTCTGATCAAATGTGAACCACTGAAGATTTTACTCTTTAAAGTTCAACATTCCAAGCTCGCTGATGAGAAAGTTGAATCTTGTCTCATCAAGAGGTTTGGTAAATAGACCAGCTAACTGAAAATTAGTTGGGATAAAATGAAGTTCTATATCACCATTTATCACATGATCTCTGATAAAATGATACCTGATTTCGATATGTTTGGTCTTTGAGTGTAGCACTGGGTTGTTGGCTATAGCGATGGCACTTGTGCTATCGCAATAGATTGGAATTTTCGAAAGCTGAAGGTCATAGTCTAGTAGTTGATTTCTCATCCACAAGACCTGAGAACAACAGCTTCCAGCAGCTACATACTCAGCTTCAGCAGTTGAGGTGGACACTGAGTTTTGCTTTTTACTTGTCCAACTCACCAGCTTTCCACCCAGGAGCTGACAGCCTCATGTGGTGCTTTTCCTATCCAATTTGCAACCTGCAAAATCACTATCTGAATAGGCGATTAGATCAAACCCTGAGTCTTTGGGATACCAAAGACCTAGTTTAGGAGTACCCTTAAGGTAACGAAATATTCGCTTTACAGCGATCATATGAGATTCCTTAGGTTCAGCTTGATATCGTGCACACAAACAGGTTGCGTACATAATATCAAGTCGGCTAGCTGTAAGATACAAAAGAGAGCTGATCATCCCACGGTATGTCGTGACGTTAACAGGTATTCCAGAAGAATCCTTGTTTAGTGTCAGCGGTGGTGCCATAGGGGTTTTCATAGCTGAACTCTGAGTTAGATCAAATTTCTTCAGCATATCTTTAACATACTTTCCCTGATTTATGAAAGTTCCTTTTTCATTTTGCTTTATCTGAAGACCAAGGAAATATGTTAGCTCACCCATCATACTCATTTTATACTCTGCTTTCATCCTATCAGCGAAACAAGTACAAAGGTCAGGGTTAGTAGAACCAAATATAATGTCATCAACATATATCTGAACAAGAATAATATGACCTTTTACTTTCCTGAAGAATAGAGTCTTATCGATTTTACCACGCTCAAATTTTTCAATATGGAGATAAGTAGAGAGAGTGTCATACCATGCACGAGGAGCTTGCTTTAAGCCATAAAGTGCCTTATCCAGTTTATAAACATAACCTGGATGCTTAGGATATGAGAATCCTGGAGGTTGTTCCACGTAGACTTCTTCATTCAGCTTTCCATTGAGAAATGCTGACTTAACATCCATTTGATACACTTTGAAGTCTTTGTGTACAGCGTAGGCTAAGAATAGACGAATAGATTCTAGTCTTGCTACTAGAGCAAATGTTTCGTCGTAGTCTATACCTTCCTCTTGTCTGTATCCCTGAGCAATAAGACGATCTTTATTGCGGGTTACAGTTCCATGTTCGTCCAACTTATTTCGATAGACCCATTTAGTTCCTATCACTGTCTTGTCAGTTGGTCTTCGAACAAGATTCCAAACTTTGTTTCTTTCAAATTCTGTCAGCTCTTCTTGCATAGCGCTGACCCAGTTTGGATCTCTGAGGGCATCATCTATTTTCTTTGGTTCAATCAGAGAAATAAAGTTAACAAATAAACAAATATTACCTGCACTTCGTCAAGTCTGAACACCAGCGTTTGGATCACCAAGAATTTGATCAATAGGGTGATTGATAGTCCATCGCTGAGCCGGAGCATGAATCGCTGACTCAACCTGAACTGGAGGGGCTGAAGATGAGGCTTCAACAACTTCTGGAATATCAGCCAAGAGAGGAGTAGGTGCAGATGTCATCACATTCACTGATTGCTGAGAAGTAGATGGAATGTCTGAGGTAGAGGGTTCAGAAGCAGGTATAGTGTTTAAAGGAATAGCTGAGACCCATGATGTTTCAACTTCACTAGTCTGCATGTTTGGGATGATAGTAGGACCATCATCTTCAACGGTATGAGTATGAGGAGTGGGAATATCTTCTGAATCACCAAGATGAGAAAACATCCATTGATTCAGTTCTTCAGTATCAACAGAGGGTCTAGAATTCGCTGAACGGGATTCGTCAAAGGTGACATGAATCGTTTCTTCTACAGTCTGTCTTCTACGATTGAAGACTCTGAAAACTTTGGAGATAGAAGAATATCCAAGAAAGATTCCATCATCAGCCTTAGGATCAAACTTTCCAAGGGCATCTCTGTTGTTCAGTATGAAACACTGACATCCAAAGATGTGAAGAAAGCTAATTGAAGGCTTTCTCCCATGAAAAAGTTCATAGGCTGTTTTATTGAATCTTTTGACTATCAGCGACCTGTTTTGCATAAAACAAGCAGTGTTGACAGCTTCTGCCCAAAACTGAGTAGGCAGGTGATAATCGCTGAGCATTGAACGTGCAACTTCAATAATAGTTCGATTTCTTCTTTCAGGGACTCCATTTTGTTGTGGTGTTCTCACTGAAGAAAAGTTGTGAGAAATACCCTTACTCTCAAAGAAGGAATCAAGAGAACTGTTTTTGAATTTGTTAAACCAAGATCTAATCAAGATTAGAGAGAAGATATGAATTCGTCATCTCATTACACTCAAGAACACAGTTACAAGCTCTCTAAGGATATGAGTTATGAGTTATGAGAGACTTACCCTAACTAACTACAACTAAGCTATTTATACTAAACACATTACAAGGACTTTGACTTTGACCTTTCTATATTTAAACCTTGAAGACATATTGCACTAACAATCTCCCCCTTGGATTCAAGGTTTAAACAAATGCGATCAGCAGGCTTTAGCTTTCTTGAATCTTCGGTCTTCATCAAAGCTTGTCAAAGTCAAAACGTCATCCAATCTTCAAACGACAAATAACGAACTTCTATCTTCGAACAGGAGAATATGGATCTTCACACAAAGCATTTTAGAACAAATAAGCACAAGTTCAAGAAAAAGAGATCACTGAAATGATCAATCGATTTTCCTCAAACTATTGAAGAATTCTCCCCATTTCCATTGACTTGAGAATTTCATTCTTCAGTGTCGATCTTCATAAACGCGCGAGTTCAAAAGAAAGAGATCACAGAAATGATCAATCGATTTCTTAAAAACTCTTGAAGAATAAAACTCCCCCTATCATTTCTTGAAACGACGTCTTCTTTCTACAAATCTCCCCGTTGACATTAAAACGAATCTTTGATTTTAAACTTTCTTTGACATGAAATTGATGTAGACATTCTCCCCCTTTTTCGATGAAAGTGAGCATCACGAGCATCGAAAATCTTTTCAATTTCAGTCACGAACAATCTCCCCCGACTCAAACAATTCTCCCTCTTGAAAATCACAAACAATCTTCCCATAAACGAAAGATCTTGCTCCCCCTAAAAATAAGAATTATAGAGCAAGTTGATTTTCTCCCCCTGAAAATTTGCATAAAATTTCATCAGCACACAATTTACCAAACTTATATAAGGAAAATTGAATTCATTGAACGACATTTTATAACTAACAACATTTAATAATTTGAACACCAAACAAAAGAAATTCAACTTAATGAAATGTAACAGATATTCCCATCAAGTGAAATCAAATGCATGCGTTTGGATTCAAAAACAAGACATCATCGCATATCGAGTTACAAAAGTTCAATTTCAACCCCTTTATAAAATCTATTTGGTGGACTAGCATGCGAAATATGATTAGCAACAAGCAAATGCACCTCTAAAACCTATAAGAATACTTTGCTCTTACTCACAATATTTGTCCAAAAACAGAATTTTCACAAATTTACAGGTTTATCGCGACTTTGTATTTTCCCCAAGTTTCAAGAGATGTGTGCTCTTAGGCATCTTTTCATATTGTGCACATTGGGAACTTTTATTATGTGCTCATTGGCATCTTTTATAATCAAACGGTTTATTAAGATTAAGATACACCGTAAACGTAACTTTCTAACTGGTCCTATAGCAGGATTTGGGTCAGCCGATCCCAGACCAGTTGGCCTTAGGGGCTAGGTGTCGAGCACCCCTTGGGACTTACTTTCCCGAACCAGAAAGGCTACATCGATATACCTTAATCCCATCTGTACCAGTAGAACATGGCTTTCTACCTGGTTCTATAGCAGGATTTGGGTCAGCCAATCCCAGATCAGTTGATCTTAGGGGCTAGGTAACGAGTACCCCTTGGGACTTAATCTCCCAAACCAGATAGGCCACAGGCACAGACTATCAAACTGAATGATTTTATTATATATATATATATATAATTTTTTTTATCGCATCTCAATCACTTGGTTAAAAAACGTAGTGCTTCCCCCATATTTTCGTTTCCATTCATGATTAAGACGAATAGGCTTTGTGAGCATTGTATTCTGTATAAGTCTAGATTTACACAATTTTGCGCTTATATCAAAATCTCAAACATGTTTCGCTGACCTTTCGACTTATTTCAGAAGCGAAAGTAGAAAAAATATAACTCCGACGATACAAAAATGCTCGTAACATCATCCTTAACACACATTTTATTCATTGAATGAAAAATTTAAGAATTTCACTTCATTGAATTAAATTTGTGAAGGTTCAAACTTTCAACGTTAGTGGAAATAAAATATAACACAATGTTACCTTTTAAGCACATGTCCTAAAAATAAAAAGATATGACAGTGAAAGGATATCACCTGATAAGTACGAGTTCTAAACTGATTTGTTTAGAAGTCATAGCCTTTGAAGTACGGGTTCTGAACTGATTTGTTCAGAAGCCATTACCGTTGAAGTGCGGGTTTTGAACTGATGTGTTCAAAAACCATTACCGTTGAAGTGCGGGTTTTGAACTGATTTGTTCAAAAGCCATTACCGTTGAAGTGCGGGTTTTGAACTGATGTGTTCAAAAACCATTGTCTTTTATATCTCTCCCCCTACAAAATACCAAAAGATTTACCAAATATCCCATGTATATATTAAAAGATAGAAAACTCCCATGATCACTCCTTATTGAGCGAACGGTCAAGTTGTTCAGGACTTCCATTTTCCTGACAAAGGTGATGAGTTCTTTAGGTGTGTCACTCTTAGAACGGAGAAACATTACCCATGTATAGCGAGAGAATTCATCAACTATGACCAGCGTAAATTTCTTTCCAGCGATGGATTGTTTGTTAACAGGGCCAAACAAATCCATATGGAGAAGTTGTAGAGGAGATGACACTGAGGAAACTTGCTTAGACTTAAAGCTTGCTTTGGTCTGCTTCCCTTTCTCACACGCTGAACATAAGGATTCTTTAGCGTCTGAGTGTTGAGGTAGACCAGTGACTAACTCTTTAGAAGAAAGAGTGTTCAGTGTCTTGAAGTTTAGATGAGAGAGCCTCTTATGCCATATCCAGTTGACATCAAATGAGGCTTTTGAGAAGAAACAGGAGTTCTCAGTGGTTGTTGAGTCCATGTTTATTACATAAACATTTTCCAAACGATAACCGCTGAGAGCTATCTTCTCCTTTTTGTCAGCGACAAAGCAGGATTCCTTAGTAAAAATTACTTTGTTATCCATGTCGCAAAGCTGACTGATGCTTAGAAGATTATGCTTCAACCCTTCAACATATGTGACTCTTCTGAAGGTTGTTGTACCATTAGAGAGTACACCAAACCCTCAGGTATGTCCTTTTCCGTTTCCACCGAAAGTTACAGAGGGACCCTTCTCTTCCTTGTATTCAGAGAGCAGGCTTTTCTTTCCAGTCATGTGTCTAGAGCATCCGCTATCAAGATACCAGATACCCTTCTTAACCTGCATTATAAAGGAAGACTAGTTTGTCTTGGGTACACACTTAACCATGTGTACACACTTGTCAGTGGGTTTAGAAGAGGAGGTGGAAGGTTCAGCAATCTTCGCAGCATTTGAAGATTCAGCTTTGTCAGTCTTCACTTTGGTTAATTTTTTAACCTCAGTGGTCTTCTTTGCCTTGGGGGCAATGATCTTCACCTTAGCTATCTTTTCAGCTTGGGTGGCTGTGGGGCACTTACTAGCAATATGATTGGTAAGTCCACAGTGATAACATTTCCTATAACTAAAAGTAGTTCTAGGACCATTTGCATGCTGAGCTTTTGATTTTGAATTAGAAGGACCAGCACCAAGTAAACTTTTGGTATTTGAAATAGAAGGAACATTCAGTTCTTCGGATTTCTTACCAATGGTATCCACTTTGATTCTAGGAGTAGATCGCTGAATAGATCCACGCTGAATAAATCCAGGAATCTTATTCTTTGAACCAGAGGGATAAGTCACTGAAGGTTTAGAAGCATTCAGCTTAGGTACAAATGTACCCTTCTGAGGATTTTGGTTAAAAGCAATTCCTTTACCTTTATTTTTAAAGACTGAGGTAGGTTTAGGATAAACAATTTTCTTTTTACCTTTAGAGGTTAAGGTAGAGACTTCCTCAGGGATAGGAGGTTTTGAAGAGGAACACTGAGATGAGAAAGTGTCAGGGATAGAGGATACGAACATTCCAAACTTAAGCATGGAACGGTTAGTGGTTGGTTCTAGAGTATCAGCTTTGTAACCAATACCACGTTTATCACTCAGGGGAATCTGAGACTTTATTATCTCAGTGATCTTTGTTGAGGAGTTATACCATCCATCAACAGTAGCTTTTTCAGCTTTTAATGCAGCGATAGCTTCTTCGCGCTCGATTTTGATTAGCTGATTTAAATGAACTTGATCTTTAAAATCTTCTTCAATTTTAGAAAGCTTTTCTATTTGAAGGTGACAGTTTTTAAGCTGTTCAGCGTGATCAAGGTTTTGATTTTCAATAACAGTTTTGCCATTCATGGCTTCATATAAACTTCTAGTCAAGAGATCGATCTTTTGAAGACTATTAGCTTCATCAATATTTAAAATATTGGTAAAGAAGGAAGGTGATACCTTAGTAGCAGAGGTTGAAGTAGAGGGAATGTCAGAATTTTCTTCCTCATCTTCAAGTTTGGCCATGAGACATAGATTGGCTTCATCATCATCTTCAGAGTCAGATGATTCTTCTTCGTCAGAGGCAGCCCAATCATAGTCAGCCATCAGGCCTTTGCCTTTCTTCTTAAAGGTTTTCAGCTTTGAATACCTTTCTTTCAGCTTTTTGTATTTTTCATCTCTAGTCCTGGGAGTAAAGTTTTTCTTGGGAAAAGCTGAGGATCTAGAGACTTTCTTTGACCTGCACTCGCTAGCAAAATGTTCTATCTTTTCACAGTTATATCAAGTAGCAGTAGCCTTATCAATAGGGGTTGATGATCTTGGCTTGTCAGTAATAGCAAGAGGTTTGTTCTTTCTGAAATTACTCTTTCTAGCAAATCTCCTGAACTTATTAGCCAGGAATGCCAGAGTTTCATCATCATCTGAAGCGTCAGAATCTGATGAACGTTCAGAGTTAGTTTCCAACTCAGTGACAGTGATAGTAGATCACTGAGTGAAAGGTAACTCTGAGAGTAAAGCAACAAGGGTGCTTTTGGAATCTTTTACAAGATTCTTCTTAAGATGACTTGATTGCTCATGATTAAGCATCGTGCCATATAAGGTAGAAAGAGTCATAGATCTTAGATCTTTTGACAGCTTGAGACACATTGAATAACTGTCCCAGCTTTCAGGTAAACATTCTAAGAACTTTGTCAGTACTTCAAAGTTAGAATATTCCTTACCAACAGTTTTCAGATCTATTATTAAGCAGTTAAAATGTTGGTGTACTTCAGAGAGAGTTTCATTCTTACCACAAATGAAGCTTTCGTATTGTCTTACCAGGTTGATCTTGCGTGAGTCCTGGACTTCAGAAGTACCTTCATACTGAACACAGATTGTGTCCCACATGGCTTTTGAGGTTTTCAGGTTCATGACGGAATGGTAGACTTCGTCAGGAAGAGCCATGGAAAGTATGGATCTGGCTTTGGTGTCGATAGCCACTTTCTTCTTATCTTCATCAGTCCACATATGAATTTCCTTCTAAGATAGTAAGGCATAGTAGGATCTACACCTTCTAAGAAGAGAATCATCCTATTTTTCCATATATTAAAGTTATCTCTAGAAAATCTAGGGGGTTTTGCAAGAGAACCATTGTCAATATAGTTAGTGTTTGTGTTGGTAGCCATTTTAAGAAATAGCAAGGAATAGAAAAGATTAGTATAGATAAGATCTTGTTTATGAGATTAAACAAATCTGCTCTGATACCACTTGTTGGTCCCGAAGGGTTATACAAGTTTGTAGAAAGGGGAGTTGAATACAAATACACGATTTTTACTTTTCTAAATTGTTTATTGATAAATCAAGACAATTTACAACTTGTTGTGGAACAAGATTAAGGACTAATCCTAATCTAAACAAGTTAAGAACACTAAGTTTCTTGCACTAGAATAAGATAGAAAGGAGATAAGGAAATTACGAGTAATAACCTAACACACAGTAGTAAGGAAGAATAAGAAGATGGATGAGCACACTTCATTTCTGAAGTAGGGTTCTTCTTATATACTGCATGCATTTAATGCATGGCAGTATTGTTTTACACGTGGCAGCAACTGAGTGGTTGCATGTTATTAACCTTTGTAGACAACCTTAGTAGCCGCATGGTGCACAGTGTAGAATCAGAGTTTGTTGTACAATTCTAGACAGAAGGGATGTCCGTTCTGACATTTCGTACGGAGACGTGCAAGGGGGGAAAGACAAAAATAACTTGTAGAGGAAGACTTCATGATCAACTTTCGTTGAATCAGTACTTTATCAGCGAATGATAAAGCTCAGCGATTGCTGAAGTCTTCTACTTGTAACTTCACGTTGAGTGGACAAATCTTGACTTCGCTGATATCCGCATCAGTTCATTAGTAGACTTGTCGTTGTTCTTGAGCTTGATCTTCGACTTCAGCGTAGAACATATGTTGACGTAAAACTTATCTTCGGGGATCATAAGTAAACAACTAACTTATCAGCGATTATCACAGAGACTGAACAGGCTCAGAGCTACTGGATGAATAGTGTTCGCTGAACTTTAAACTTAAAGAGCGAGAGTTCCTATCAGCGGTACTGTAAAGTCTTAGTACTTATCAGCGATAGAGAAATTCTAATACATATTGTTTACTTACAATTTTCACTAAGTGTTTCAAGAGAGGGTCATTATCAAATCACTGAGGGTTTGGATCAACAATGTGTTTTAAAGTGTTTGTGTGCTTTATGTGAAATTACCTCTTCTTGAGTTATTTGGTGGGTTTTGATTTAATCAGAATGTTGAACTTTACATATCTTGTAAAACACCCACATTTGGGGATTTTGAATGATTGATGAATAAATCACGAGTAAAAGAGGTTTTGATAATTTATTGCATAAGTAAAGAGGATTTGGTCAAAATACACTTTTATTGTTTTTGTGATTATGTGATAACTATGATGTGGCGTAATTGAAAGTGTGAACGTGTGGGTTGGGGATTTTGGTAAATTCGACCATAAGAATGTTTTGGAAGTTGTAAACATTTATTTTGGGGCCGATGGCCAATTGAGGAATTAAAAGGTAAATATTTTGGGTAACGACGCATTTTGGTTTACGTAACCGTGTGAGTGACACGTACTTAACCAAACGTTTATTTTGGCCTTAAAGGCTTGACTTATACTTAAATGAGTCTTTTGAGTGTTTGTCGGTTCTGGAGACTCGAGGTGGAGTCTTGAATGTGTTATATGCTTAAGTGCATTTTATTTGAATATGTGCCGGTTTGAGCGTTGGTCTTATGTGTGAAGACTGTTTGAGGTTTTCGTATTCTTAGTACCTTTGGGACTAATGAACCTCGGTGAATTATCTGCATTGTTGAATTATGAAAGAGTTGCACATACGTATACATATAGATGCATATATGATTTGACTTCATTGGGAAGGTGGCAATGACGGGGTTGTGAGACTATCATACCTCGGAGCATGTGTTTGCATTTTGTGGGCTAGATGCATTTTCATTTGCATGAATTGATGTTGATAAATGATCATTAGATCTTTTGAGCAGAGGGCTCGGTTTTGGACTCGGTTGAGTCTTGATGGCATTCGCCCGGTTTTAATAAGCTCGACGTGGGCTTGGGGTTTGCATTGCATGATTTGCATTATATTGAGATTTACATGATTTGAATGCATTAGTTATTCTTTTGGGGTCATGTATATACTTTTAAGTCGAGTAAGCTTGTTTCGGATGGTGGGTTTTCCCAAGGTAAAGATCCAGTAGGATTGAACTTGATGGCTTGGACTAAAGACCTAGTATGGTTGATGTCTAAGAAGGGCTAACGACCTAGTATGGTTGATGACGAAGATGGACTAAATACCTAGTATGGTTGATGTCTAAGAAGGGCTAAAGACCTAGTATGGTTGATGCCGAAGATGGACTAAAGACCTAGTATGGTTGATGTCTAAGATGGGCTAAAGATCTAGTATGATTGATGCCAAGGATTGACTAAAGACCTAGTATGGTTGATGTCATCTGTTTTCCACATCCAAGAAGCTTACTTGCATATATTTAATCGTGGTTTAATTTATGTGTTTGCCACATTCGATGAGATCGGGTCTCCCCCGTCACCGAAGGGTATTGATTTCGGGTATTTTATATATTCGCATTGTTGAGGTTATATTATATGCATATGGATTGTTTTCCATGATTGATGGCCGGATTTATGTTACATCCTTATTGGATGTTTTAACTATTGGAGTTTTATTCGCAGTGGCGATTATTTGAGAAATTATTATTAAGTAACTCTTGATGTGAGTTTTGAATTTGAGTCCTTTGCAGGGAAACAACTTTCATTGGAAGCTTTCCTCTCAGAAATTGTATGCGTTGGAAAATGGGTTGTCGATGTCTTTTATACAAACCCTTTTGGAAAATCATTTATTAAGTTGAAGCTGTCGATTTATCAAATGATTTGCTCGTGATGTAAACTCTTGAACTCACTAGGCGTTAGCCTAATCTTTTATTTGTCGGCATGTGCAACAGGTCCAGGTTGGGAATAGCTTTAGCTACACTGTGAAGTGATGAGTGCTAGTAGAGTGCACGAGAAGTGAGATGCTTAGCGAAGTCTTCCGCACTTGTTGGGATTAGCAACTTGTAATTGGGTTAAGTAACACCCGCCTTGAGTTATTGTAATTAAAGATAGTTGCTCATCCCAATTTTGAGGGTGTTACAAGTTGGTATCAGAGCATAAGTTTGAGAGAATTAGGTGTTGATTGTTGGATACCTAGACTCAAACTAGCGTTGTTTTAAGTGATTGAGAGCGAGATTTCACCATTTGACACTCTAAGATAAGATATTCGGACGTTGTTAAGGTTACTAGAAGCGAGAAGTCACGTCATGAGTAGCAAGGGTGATCATGTACGGTACGTTCATAATTGCACCTGGCCAGTGTTATGGTGAACCTACCGGTTACATGAGAGTACTTGGACGACTCTAACGTGATGACCGTTGGGGTAGTAAAGGAGTTCTAAGCGAGTAGACATTAGAAGAAGTTGACGACTTTAGTAGTTGCCATTTGGAGTGGCGGTAAGCATGATTGATTGTATTAAGTAGACCGTTCTGGTCGGACTTGAGAGTTGGATTGGAGCCGTAGGCTTATTGAATTGACCTTGATTCGAGGAAAGTTATGGGGTTAGTCGATGTGACTTTCCACCTTGCGTTAAGATGTGCGAGTATCCGGATGACAATAGTGTGATCGGAGTAACTGGAAGAATGTAGCTTGGACGTTGAGTGCCGACAAAATGCATGCACGAAATTTATTTTCTTTTTAAAATAAATTGCATCGATTATTTCTTATGTTTCAAATCGTCGGATGGACGGTATTACTAACTCTTGGAAAAGTTTGACATACACAAGATTTTAAACCATGATTTTGGAACATGCATGAAATTATTTTACGACAGGCGGTTAAGAACCTGGCCGGGATTTATTTTGTTTCTCGTAGTCGTCCACTACTACTTTCGGATATTGTGATATCCATGTTTAAATGTCATTTATGGTTTTGGATAAGTAACCGCGACTTATGACCTTAACATTGGATCTCCTCCACATATGTTAAGGTCTGGACGGAGAGTTACATTCCCTTGTTTCGATGTTGACTTTTAATGGGAATTTGAATTTTGCGAACCTTGACGAAAGGGTGTCGTTTTATTTTGGGTTGCAACAGGAAGGGGTTTTATGATTTGGATGATTTGATTATAGCATTGTTTTATGCGAGTTGTTTATTGAAAACGAAAACTTTGACGCCGTATAATTGGTTTGATATGGTCGAGTTCCACTGAATTTATGGACGTTTTGTGAAGTATGACCGAGTTCGTTTTACGACGTTATGGGGTGCATGAGTGACACTGAGTCATGTGCATACCTGGATGATGGCGTGCGTTATTATATAGGTTGAGTGAGTATTGAGTCTCATGCGAATTTTGTTGAAAATATGCTTCATGACGTTTTGCATCAAAAAGAGTGGTTTTGGAGTTTTGGTGCCGCATAGCTTCTCTTTTGAGAATTGTGATAGCATATTTGTTGCAACTTGCTAGATGTGCAAATTAATTTATACGTGGCGTGAGTAATGCATATAAGAGCATCATGATGGCGCATCTCTAATGTTATTTCTCGCACATGCACTACATTGATGGATTGACATGAGTAGTTTGTAGCCACTATTTTGAGGCGTTAGTGTGCATCGCTTGTGTGGTTTGAGGTTTAAAGTTGACTTGAATTATGTTGTGTGTCAATCAAATTTTGTGCACGTATGGTTTTCTGAAGTTTTGAGAAAAACAAACTGAGGCGTGTGAGCCTGGTCAAGGGATTTTATTTATTTGTCCTTTTGCGATTGAACGAGAATTTTTGAATTTTGAGTTAATGAATTTCCACTTCGAAAATTTGCAATGACTATCCGGTATGCGTTATACCATTTCAGAGTGACTGCTAAGAAAGTGCTGCAGATCGGCATGCAAAATTTTAATTTGAGATTTCTTTTCAATGTTTAAACCGATATTTCCAAATGATGAAAATATCCTGTTATTTGATTTAAAGACTGGGAGATGGCCCAGACTATGCCGTGTTTTAGCCAAAGTGTGTAAATGTTTTGCTTCGTTTCTATGTGAATAAAACTGACACATGCGAAGTTGTTAATGAATTTCAGTTCATGTCGTTTTATGGTTAAAAAGAGAACTTTGGGAATTGATGTCGTGTAAATCCTTCTTTTCAAGTTTGTACACACAGTAAGTCGAACGCTATTTTAATATAGGAAATTACTTTGAGTGTCTAGCACAAGTAAATCCGCGATGTGAACCAAGCGGTTCATTTTAAAAGTTGTTGAATACGTTTTATGTTTCGGTAGTAAACTAAATTGTGATGAAAAGGTTTTCAAATGATTTTCATACGTGGGACGAGTGCGTCCATGTTTGTGCGTCCACTAGCTGAGTAGTGGTAAGTTTTTGTACGTATATGATGTTAGTATAAAAACTTTTGTGTTGAAAAATCTAGTGAAAACTTTACTGACATATTTATTGAGTCTGTCACTTGAAAACCTTGAACTCTTTAGGCTTGGTGAGGTTGAGCAACCCCAGATAGGGGTGAGGGCGTGTAGAACCTTTCGATAAAAGATCGGGTTTCTAACGCGTGTGATTGTCGTGAGCCGTATGATGTCGTTTGCGGGAACGAACCATTTCTTGTGGGCAACTAAAAGGTGGGACTTGCGGTGTCCCTTGTTAGTGCTTTGGTAACCGTTCACTTCGACAACCTTGTCTTGGGTTGTCGGTATTGCTTGAAGGTCGTGTAGGACCCTTTAGACCGTGGGGATGACTATGGATTGGTGGAACTATTTGAGGAATGAAACTCGTGTGTGGAGCTCTGTGATGAGTCGAGTTTTGGTGGTGTGACTAGGTGTCAACTTTCGGAGTTCGAGGCCAAGGACCACTAGTGTGATTGGAGAGTGTAGCAAATTTTAATAAATGGTGGTATCGGGCATGATGAACTTAAGTTCGATTGTGACGAATGGTTTAGCGGGATGACCCTCTGCTTGTGGTAGAAGAATCTGTCGACTAGATGATCGGAGTTAGACGTGATTTGGGAATGGAGTAACTGATAAATCAGTGACGACCGTCGGTATTGGAGTCTAGTGGGACTCGTTAGAGGTAAGTACCGGTTCGGCAGTGGGAACCTTAGATTTGGAAGTTCGTTGATTTTAGATGTAATCAAACCCTGGACGAACTGGAGAAATTTAAGAGTGTGCGAACACGGATTGATTTAGAGTAGGGATCCGTCGTCGGGAAAGTATGGAACACATAAGGTTGGGAGACGACCGAGGTATTGTGGTTGGAAGTTGATGGATTATGGTCGGCGTTGAGTTGATCAACATTTGGTTGTAAAGGATCTAGATTCGAGGACGAAATCATTCTAAGGTTGGGAGGATTGTAACACCCCGAAAATCCTAACTCAGTCTATAAACGAAGTTATTTGGAATTATTAAAGGATAAGGTTTTGCCTTGGAGTGTGGAACACGTGATGCTATTTGGGTCGCATAAGAAATCGGGCAAGATTGGGCTCGGTACCTGGGCCGTGAGAGTGCCCGGCGATTGTGACCTGGTCACTATCGCCAGGGCACTATCGCCCAACATGGTCACTTTCGCAGTGTCACTATCACCCCATATGTACCGAGAGTTTTGGGGTAGCGGGCGAGTATGCCCGGCGATAGTGACAGTGTCACTATCGCGGTGTCACTATCGCCGACGGGTCCTGAGGGTTTTAAACCCACGCCTTTCAGCCTTCTTTCATTTCTATTCCATCTCCCTCTCTCTAAACTCTCCCAAACGAACCCCTTTTCCCCATTTCAGTTTTTGAAGCCTCTAAGGCTCCGATTTTGGAGTTTCTAAGTGATTCCTTGCATCTTGAAGAAGATTTGGAAGCAAAGGTATGGGTTCATCTTCCTCATCTCTTTTGTTGGTTCAAATCTTTTAGAGTTCACCTAACCCTCTTCCAAACCCTTTCATCCTTCTTGAAGAAACGAAGTTTGAAGCTCACTTTGGTAACACTAGAAGTGTTTAGTTGGTGGTTTCACTTGATGATTGAGGTAATCTTCTTTTCTCTTCATTTTGGAAATTAGGGTTTCGATCTATTGGTGATTTTGGGTGTAATATGTTGGGAGAAATAGTTCTAAGTGTTTGGGGATAAATATTTATGGTTGGAAACTTATGGATTCAGGTTTTGGAAGATTTGGACTTGAAGATACAGACTTCTTCAAAGGAGCATACGTATGGGAAAATCTAGATTTAGCTTAATCTAGCGAGGTGAGTTCAAGTTGCTTTGTGAAAACTTTGTACATGCCAAAATATGTGTTTTAAAGTGTTTGTGTGCTTTATGTGAAATTACCTCTTCTTGAGTTATTTGGTGAGTTTTGATTTAATCAGAATGTTGAACTTTACATATCTTGTAAAACACCCACATTTGGGGATTTTGAATGATTGATGAATAAATCACGAGTACAAGAGGTTTTGATAATTTATTGCATAAGTAAAGAGGATTTGGTCAAAATACACTTTTAGTGTTTTTGTGATTATGTGATAACTATGATGTGGCGTAATTTAAAGTGTGAACGTGTGGGTTGGGGATTTTGGTAAATTCGACCATGTGAATGTTTTGGAAGTCGTAAACATTTATTTTGGGGCCGATGGCCAATTGATGAATTAAAAGGTAAAGATTTTGGGTAACGACGCATTTTGGTTTACGTAACCGTGTGAGTGACACGTACTTAACCAAACGTTTATTTTGGCCTTAAAGGCTTGACTTATACTTAAATGAGTCTTTTGAGTGTTTGCCGGTTCTGGAGACTCGAGATGGAGTCTTGGATGTGTTATATGCTTAAGTGAATTTTATTTGAATATGTGCCGGTTTGAGCGTTGGTCTTATGTGTGAAGACCGTTTGAGGTTTTCGTATTCTTAGTACCTTTGGGACTAATGAACCTCGGTGAATTATATGAATTGTTGAATTATGAAAGAGTTGCACATACGTATACATATAGATGCATATATGATTTGACTTCATTGGGAAGGTGGCAATGAAGGGGTTGTGAGACTATCATACCTCGGAGCATGTGTTTGCATTTTGTGGGCTAGATGCATTTTCATTTGCATGAATTGATGTTGATAAATGATCATTAGATCTTTTGAGCAGAGGGCTCGGCTTTGGACTCAGTTGAGTCTTGATGGCATTCGCCCGATTTTAATAAGCTCGACGTGGGCTTGGGGTTTGCATTGCATGCGTTGCATTATATTGAGATTTACATGATTTGAATGCATTAGTTATTCTTTTGGGGTCATGTATATACTTTTAAGTCGAGTAAGCTTGTTTCGGATGGTGGGTTTTCCCAAGGTAAAGATCCAGTAGGATTGAACTTGATGGCTTGGACTAAAGACCTAGTATGGTTGATGTCTAAGAAGGGCTAAAGACCTACTATGGTTGATGCCGAAGATGGACTAAAGACCTAGTATGGTTGATGTCTAAGAAGGGCTAAAGACCTATTATGGTTGATGCCGAAGATGGACTAAAGACCTAGTATGGTTGATGTCTAAGATGGACTAAAGACCTAGTATGGTTGATGTCTAAGATGGGCTAAAGATCTAGTATGATTGATGCCGAGGATTGACTAAAGACCTAGTATGGTTGATGTCATATGTTTTCCACATCCAAAAAGCTTACTTGCATTTATTTAATCGTGGTTTAATTTATGTGTTTGCCACATTCGATGAGATCGGGTCTCCCCCGTCACCGAAGGGTATTGATTTAGGGTATTTTATATATTCGCATTGTTGAGGTTATATTATATGCATATGGATTGTTTTCCATGATTGACGGGCGGATTTATGTTACATCCTTATTGGATGTTTTAACTATTGGAGTTTTATTCGCAGTGACGATTATTTGAGAAATTATTATTAAGTAACTCTTGATGTGAGTTTTGAATTTGAGTCCTTTGCAGGGAAACGACTTTCATTGGAAGCTTTCCTCTCAGAAATCGTATGCGTTGGAAAATGGGTTGTCGATGTCTTTTATACAAACCCTTTTGGAAAATCATTTATTAAGTTGAAGCTGTCGATTTATCAAATGATTTGCTCGTGATGTAAACTCTTGAACTCACTAGGCGTTAGCCTAACCTTTTATTTGTCGGCATGTGCAACATGTCCAGGTTGGGAATAGCTTTAGCTACACTGTGAAGTGATGAGTGCTAGTAGAGTACACGAGAAGTGAGATGCTTAGCGAAGTCTTCCGCACTTGTTGGGATTAGCAACTTGTAATTGGGTTAAGTAACTCCCGTTTTGAGTTGTTAGTTGTTTAATTCGTGAGGTTTAAACTGTTGAGGTATTTTAAGGATGATATGTAGAAGTAATTTTATCATCTTTTAGTTTAATTTATTGTAATTAAAGATAGTTGTTCATCCTAATTTTGAGGGTGTTACACGTGTTCCATCCCATCCCATGGAACAAGCTGGAACAGACTTAAGTTTTATCAATATAACCTCAAAGTAAAATCTATTTATCTTCTAAAACATCAAATAAGCCTTCTATTTTATATTTTATTCATTCTTTCAAATTTATTTATTGTATTTTATGTTTTTTAAACTTTCACTTTATTTTTCTCAAAATATTATTTTTATATGGTTTCTATATTTTGATTAATTTATGTAAATTATTAAACACTAATAGTAAAAATACATAGAAAATGCTATAAAATAAAAATTGGAAACTACATTTTTATTTTTATTTTTTTTGGTGTTGCTTTAATAGTCTTGAAAAAAACTTTCTAATAGCTTTTTTTTGTTATAAAAATATTTATTTTATTATAGTTTAATAAATTATATAATTAATTAAAATATGTAAAATGTATAAACAACTTATTAAGGGTAAATTGGTCAATGTTCCCCTGTTGTGTTCTGTTCATTTCTGTCTTACCAAACACTAAACAAATGTTGTGTCATATCCCGTCTTATTTTATATTGTCTTTGTACGAAATGAACCTTAAAAACAATGTATTTACATTGAAAAAAGTTAAAAAAATAAATAAAAGAACACATAAAAATTACTTTATAAACCCACTATCCAATTATGAAATCCACTTGCTTTTCTTTCTCCCTTTAAACCTTTCTTCTACACATTTCTAAACCCACTATGGTTTCTGTTGGATTCTCTAAAGCAGATTTCAGATAGATGACGAATCAGCATGAGATAACACGAAGAAATAGAACACGAATCAACCACATATACCAAAAAATTAGGAATTTAAGTTGGGGTTTGAGATATATTACAGAATTTTTGGTTTGATCACCAAGTGTTCGAGAAAATGCCCCCTTTTAGTTGATAGCATTTCTGGGACTCGACCCATGATGGAAACAGTAGCAGAAGAGAAGTTGATAACTGCTGCTAGGCTTATTATGAGGGAAGTGGATTCCAACAGGAAATTGTCTCATAAAGCAAGGAAGATCTTGGTGGATCTTCGCACAAAATTGTCTTCCATTTCGACGATCTCTGAAGACGAAGAGCTAAGTGATATCAAGAAGCAGATTGATTCGATTAAAGATAAGATGATATGGAATTATAGGCCTGATGAAGTTAAAGAGTATTTGAAGGAAGTGGAGGGGGTAAGAAGATCGGTTGAAAAGTTAAAGAGTTTGAATCTAAGTAGAGACAGTGAAGAACATAAGATTTTGAGGAAAGCAAATGATGTTCTTCATATATCAATTCCCAGAATCGAGGAGTTGTTCACACGTATGCTTGTTCATAATAGGTATAACTTTGTGCCTAGGCATTTTCGTTCTAGTGAAGATGATATGGTAGATGAGAGCTCGATTGTCTCTGTTATGGATGATTCGGTTGATGATTCAATTCAAAGAGATGGTAAAAGCATAGGAGGAAAGGTTTACATCATGCATTTGATTGATCCAGTGGTGATTCCTGATCTGAAAAGCATTGTTAATTTAATGTTTGGTATGAATTATGGTAGAGAATGTTCCGATGCATTCATCAGCGTACGTAAAGATGCTTTAGATGATTTGTTATTCATTCTTGAAATAGAGAAATCGAGCATTGAAGATGTTTTGAAGATGGAATGGGTTGTATTGGATTCCAAGATCAGGAGATGGATGAAGGCAATGACGATCTTCATAAGGATTTATCTTGCAAGTGAGAAGTTGTTGTGTGAGCAAATTTTTGGGCAAGGTGAGTCTATAAGCTCATTGTATTTCTTCGGGTCATCAAAAGCTTCTATCTTGCAGTTTCTGAATTTCGCAGAAGCCATTGCGGTTGGACGCCACAAACCCGAAAAATTATACCGAATTCTCGACATGTATGAAGTGTTAGCACATTTGACACCAGATATCGAGTCTTTTTACCCAGATGATTTGAGAACGGAATTCCAGGACGTGCTTAATCGAGTAGGCGTTTGTGCAACCACAACGTTTCTTGAATTTAAGAACGCAGTGGGGTCCATTGTGTCGAAGGCCGCTTTTCCCGGAAGTGGGATTCATCCTCACACTCGCTACGTAATGATTTACATTAGAAACCTCATTGATTATAGTAATTCCCTAAATACCCTTTTGAAGGACCATGGTGATGGAGATGATCAAGACTCATCGTCATTGCCGGATTCGACCTTTGAAGACGATGGCCGCAACGGGAACTCATCTTTATCTCCAATGGGGTTGCATTTCCAATCGCTGTTGTCAAAACTTGAATCCAACCTTGAGGAGAAATCAAGATTATACACAGAAGATGCATTGGGTCACCTTTTCTTGATGAACAATGTCCATTACATGAGCGAAAAGGTCAAAGGGTCAGAGCTAAGCACCATACTTGGGGACGATTGGATTCGAAAGCATATCCGGAAGTTCCAACAATATGCCATGAGTTACGAAAGATCCACCTGGAGTCCGATCTTGAAACTACTTACTGACGAGGGGCTTTATGGTCATTCAGGTAGTTCAAATCCACTCTCCAAGACTCGACTCATGGAGAGGCTGAATATATTCTACAAGGCGTTCGAAGAGATCTACAAGACTCAAACTGGATGGTTAATACCAAATAACGAACTTCGCGAGGATACGAGGATCTCAATATCACTCAAGATATGTGAAGGTTATCGAAATTTCATCGGTAGGTTTAGAGTTCATATCAATGAAAAGTATATCAAGTATAGTGCAGAAGATCTCGAGAATTATCTCTTGGATTTGTTTGAGGGTTCTGCAACATCATTATAGTTTTCAATTTCATTAGATATATTTTCTCAAGTTTGTATTGCAAGTGTTACCTTATGCATCAAAACTGTACATTTTATGAATTTGTCAGTTTTGATCTTGTAAGATTGTTTTTGTATAGATTATAAGTGTCACTTACCTTACCGAGTGAGTAGTTCAAGGATCGAGAATCTGACCTGGTAAGAGGCAGCATAGCTATAACCGAGAATATTACCCGGTAAGTGAAGGGAAATACTCCATGACCGGTAAAACACGCTTACCAACAATCCAATTTAGTGATGATTTTTGTGGGTAAGCGCTCGGTAAACAACCCATAAGTCAAACATTTCAATGGTTGACTCATTCACCCCATTGCTATCAGTTTTTGAATCATCAAAATTACAAAATCATTAAAAGCCCATATTTGAAATTGGAAGATTTTTAGTTTTCTTTTTATGGCAAAAGATTATTATATATAATATGAAATTGAAAGACTTGTGGTTATTATTTGACTTTTGACCGTCTGGTTGTAGAATGTTGTTTACTTTCTTTCAGGATTTGCTAGTGAAGTTCATTATTGGGAATTTAATTAAAATACCTAAAGTTTGACTTTGACTTACCAAAATACCCATTTTTTTTCTGAATTTGTCAAAATACCCATTTTTTCCGCGATTGGGGTCTGCGATCGTGGATAGGGACCAATTTTGAAAATATGCATCCCACGATCGCGAAATAAAATCCCGCGACACACCCAATTCGTGAGATTTGATGACTTTTGAATTGAAATTTACACTTTCAACCCCTATACTTATTTACTTACTTTATTTTATAACTTTTACTTTCATAATTTTAATTTTACATTTAACACATATAATCGTTTATTAATTAAAATACGTTAAAAAAATACGTTTTAATTTTAACAAGTTACACCATTATAATCGTCTTTTCGATACGTTCGAAATGATTGAGTATTTTTGGATTTATATATTTTAATATATATCATATACACTACATAAAAATATTTTTTATATTTAAAATTCATATTCTTATAGTTAATTATTTAATTTGTGGTACTCTTATAGTTAAAATACGTTTTATTTATTTTATTATCGATGGTCCAAGTGTAAGTATTAAAAATTGGCGGAGGCTTTGTGATGGACATACATCGATCCTTTTGTGCATACTCTGTAACTGCAAATACTTCAGCTCCAAACACACATGAATCATCATTGACCAAATACCCATTTTCACAATTCTTAAATGAGTCCAGTGATACCAACTTGTCAAAACCCCATTTCATATTCTTCTCGTGAAACCTTGTCCTATTGCCATTCACGATATCTATAAACACATACAAATAATAATAATTTAAAACGATTTAATGAATTAGTTAATATATGATTATTATGTTAATGCGATAGAAGTGTAAAACAAAATTGAAAAAAATAAGAAATGTACCATAAATTAAATAATTAACTATAAGCGTATGAATTGTAAATATTAAAAATATTTTTATGTAGTATATATGATATATAATAAAATAAATAAATCCAAAAATATTCAATATTGGGCTCATTTCGAACGTATCGAAGAGACGATTATAATGGTGTAACTTGTTAAAATTAAAACGTATTTTTTTAACGTATTTTAGTTAATAAACGATTATATGTGTTAAATGTAAAATTAAAATTATGAAAATAAAAGGTATAAAGTAAAGTAAGTAAATAAGTACAGGGGTTGAAAGTGTAAATTTCAATTACAATTCACAATTTTGGTATGGTCGCGGGATTCAATTTTTCAAAAGACACCCTATCCCGCGATCGCGGGACAAATCGCGGGAAAATGGGTATTTTGGTAAATTCAGGAGAGAAATGAGTATTTTGGTAAGTCAAAGTCAAACTTTGAGTATTTTAATTAAATTTCATTCATTATTTGGTATTAACCATTCGGTTTGACTCTTGTAGATCTTTTCGAACACGGTGTAAAGCATCTTGAGCCTCTCTCCTTCAATTGAGTCTTATAGATTGAACTTAAACTACCTGAAGGATGAAACCTCATCTCTAAGGCCATGAGTATCGGTACCCAATGAACCCACTTGCCACTTCAGCGCCACATCAGCTTTTCTCTTTTCTACCCTCCTTATCCAATCCTTACCCAAAAGTGGAGTACCACTACCCAATGAACCCAATTAACCCACTTGCCACCTCATTTTTTTTAATTCTTTTATTTATACATTTAATTATTTAACAAAATAAAAATATTTATATATTTTTAATAAATAAAAATAAGATAAATAATAAAAATAAAAATTCATATTTTTTCTTTTTTCCTTTTTGCGTTGGTGTCGGGTTTGATGGTTCCGGGATTGATTGTTGTGTGGAGATCGATTGTGGTGTGTGCGGTTGTTGGGTTTCAGGAACAAAGTCGTCGTCGAGATTGATTGCGGGTTGAGGAAGTTGGTAATTGGCTGGAGTAAAACCTTGTTGAAGCAAACCATGACGTGTAAATTGATAAGGAATATACGGGTGTTGCGGAACTTGTTGAGAAAACGCTTGTTGCGGAATATAACCTTGTTGAGAAAACGCTTGGAAGCCAAGCTCCGGGTCTTGTTGCGGTGTATCCGATCGGTTACGACGGGATGTAGGTGTGGTGTTTGGATTCATGATGAAATTTGAGAGAAATGGAAGAAGGTATTGAATTTGAAAGAAATGGAAGAAAGTATGTTTTGGTGTGAAAAAATAAGATGGAATAAGTTAATATATATAGTGTGTATAACTTGAAGAAAAAAATTAATTTTTTTTGTAATATAGCCGTTTACCAACGGCATTGTTTAAAAAAATCAAAAAAAAATTAAAAAAATTTAAATATGCAACGGGTTGATCGGGTTGGTGAACCCGGTAGCCGAACCCGATTGCTACCCGGCCACCCCCCTTACCGCTGGCCACCTCAACTGAGCCCGAGCCCGAGCCCGTACCCGATGGTGGTACGGGTGGTCTAAGTAGATTCAAGATGGAGCGCTCTAGGTGGATCTTTTGTAACTCATGGCATATTGTTGAAATAGTATAGGATAATTAATTATTAGTATTAGTTATTGGTTTTTTATTTTACATTTTATATATTTTTGAGATAATTATAACAATTCTAAACAAATCTGATTAACTAACTATTAGTTATTTACTTAATTAGTCTAATTGAAGATTTAATATTTGATGTAAAGTCATAGTAATTTGTTTTGAATTTTGAATAGTGTATTATATAATTTGTAATCTTTTTGAATTTTGAATCGTCAAGTTCTTCATATTTTGTGATTTTAGGTTTAATCATGAGTAAGAAAAGAACAATATATCTTTTTTCAAGCAAAATGAGGACGTTAATGATCCACAACTACATCATGTCAATAATAATCTTGCGGAAAATGTGATTGATATGGAAGACACTATTAGGATTGTAATACCCGGGTAAGTTTGTTAGTTAAATTCTAGTTCCGTTAAATTTATTTAACTCTATAATTGATGTTTAGGGTAAGTTTGGGAAAATTCAAAAGTTTAGGGGTGTTTGGGTCTTTATTGAATAGTGCAAGGTCTAAATTAGTAAATATGGTTTAATATTATCTCTTAAGGTATCCAGATATTTTTCAAAAAAGAAGAAAACATCCAGATTAGTGTGTGTGTGTTTTGAGAAGAGAAGAAGAAGAAAGAAGAGTCTTGTGGCTAAGGCTTCAATTTGGTGTACTTGGAAGTGATTTGAGGTATGTTTCCTTTGTGTTTTATGTCTGTAATTGCTAGTAGATAGTTTCTATCGGAGTAGAATCATCGATTTCATGTCTGGGGTTGATTCAGTCGATTTCTAGGTAAAAATGGGGTAAACCGACAGAGGTTTCCGGACACAATATGAATGTGTTCGGTAGTTTCTTTTAGGGGTGTCCGGTAGTTCTTCCTTGCAGGTATCCGGTAGATGAAGTGTCCGGGTAAGTTCCTCTTTCTATAGTTTCCGGTTGAAATTAGTTATCGGATGGTGTCCGGATTTCTTTGGTTTTCGGATGTCGTCCGGATTGTTTAAGTTGTCCGGATTGTTATGTCATCCGGATTGGGTATGTATCCGGAAAGTAGTGTTGTCCGGATTAGTCATGTTGTCCGGATAGTTCTGTAGTATCCGGAAACCTTAGTTGTTTGGTCACTTTTGAGAATTCAGATACTTTTGAGTATCCAGTGGCTTGTGTTTTGTCGACTCTTGGATAGTTTATGAATGAGGACTGAATGTACTGTAGACTTGACTTCAGTTCAGGTTGGGGGAATCAATTGAGGATTAGAATTATCTAGAGTTCTTAGCTTTAGTAAGTCTTATGTGTTCTATTTGGTAAGGAGATACTTGTATCTATTTGTTTCAGATTCTGTGAATACTGGGTGAAAGACTAAATCTTTGGAAAAGGCTTGGAAGCATTTTGATAAGCGAACAAGTAAGTTTTACTTTAAAATGTTTTCAAACTGGAATACATATATGTGGATTGAGTATGTGATAAGTAGTGTGATTATGTGCATATGTATGAAGTATGATATATTGAGGTGTATATTATATTTATACGAGTATTACACTACACGAGTGCACATTGGCCGGGCTTAGGACCGGCAGAGTTTGGCTGTACGGAGGGACAACGGTGTTGGCTGTATTTAGTACAACAGAGTAAGTTTATTAGTTGGCTCGCAACCATCTAATATGGCCATGGAAATGAGACAGGAAATTACACGATGCATGAGTTATAATTGGTATTTATATTTGAAGGATGTATATGGTGTTTGTACAAATGGTTTTAAACTAACAGGGATTTTCTCACTTAGACCACTAGGTCTAACCCTCATTTTGTTTTAAAAATATGTATTCCAGGTCGTGGATCAAGTAAGAGCAAATGAGAAGGGTAACCTGTATCTAGCTTTTGGAAGATGTATGTTTTGAAGACTATGACGTGTTTTGTAGTTATAACTTTGTTATTTAGTAGCAAAAAGTTTGTAATGGAATCCGTAATATAGTTGTAAAGACTAAGGGACCGAAGTTGTTATGTGATGTATCTTTTGATTATGTAACGATGTTATGCAATATATGTTATGTGACGCATGTTTGAGAATCGGGTCGTTACAGATGGTATCAGAGCTTTGATTGAGTACCTATCCAGTTATTTCCTATAGCTTTGATTGAGTTTGATGTGGTAGTGGGAATGGATTGGTTAGCCGAGAATCAGGCTAGTATAGTTTGTGATAAGAAGTTGATCAATGTTGTTTCACCTGAGAAAGGACAGGTAGTGATTTACGGTGACCGTAGAAATCATCAGTCTTGCCTTATCTCTATGATGAAAGCTCGTAAATGTGTTAATAAAGGCTGCCCGAGTTACTTAGCTTATGTAATAGATACTAAGCTAGAAAAGGATAAGTTAGAAGATATTCCTGTTGTTTGTGAATTTCCGTAAGTTTTCCCAGAAGATTTGAATAGTCTTCCGCCCGTTAGACAAGTAGAGTTTGGCATAGATTTGATTCCTGGAGCCGCTCCTGTTGCCCGTGCACCGTATCGTTTGGCACCTCCAGAGATGAAAGAAATGATGACGCAACTGCAAGATCTTTCAGATAAGGGCTTCATCAGACCCAGTTCTTCACCGTGGGGTGCACCGGTTCTGTTTGTGAAAAAGAAGGATGGTTTGATGAGGATGTGCATTGACTATCGGGAAATGAATAAACGCACGATCAAGAACAAGTATCCGCTTCCCAGAATTGATGACTTCTTCGATCAATTAGTTGGAGCTTGTTATTTCTCCAAGATTGATCTAAGATCTGGTTATCACCAGCTGAAGGTTAAAGAAGAAGATGTTCTGAAAACTGCTTTTCACACAAGGTATGGTTACTACGAATTCTTAGTGATGCCTCCAGACTGGGATTGGGATGTGTACTAATGCAGCGTGGGAAAGTTATTGCTTATGCTTTTCGTCAACTGAAAGATCATGAACGGCAGTATCCTACACACGACATGGAACTTGTAGCAGTTGTTTTCGCGCTAAAGATTTGGAGACATTATCTCTACGGTTCTAAATGTCAAATTTTTACCGATCATAAGAGTCTCCAACATCTTTTCGATCAGCGGGAATTGAATATGAGGCAAAGAAGATGGTTAGAACTGGTGAATGACTACGATTGTGAAATTCTCTATCATCCGGGAAAGGCAAATGTGGTAGCTGATGCACTAAGTCGTCAAGAAAGGAGTGGAACAATAAAAACCATTGCATTACGAGCGGAACTTCTACCTAACATCTTTGAAGAATTGAAGAAATGGCAAGTAGAAGCCTTTCAAGAAGAACACTTGAAACCAGAACGGTTAGTGGGTATATCAGCATCACTTGTAAAAGATGATCGTGGGTTACTGTGTCTGGGAAACAGAATTTGGGTGCCTCGTTTGGGTGGTTTACGTGATCGGGTACTACAAGAAGCTCACCAATCTCGTTCTCTATTCAAACATGTACGAATAAGATGTATAAAGATCTACGACAGTTCTACTGGTGGCCGGGAATGAAAAGAAGTATTGCCCAGCATGTGGAAGGTTGTACCACTTGTAAGAAAGTAAAGATGGAACATCAAAAGCCTTTTGGTCAGTTACAACATTTAGAAATACCTATGTTGTAACACCCTAAAAATCAGGGCTAATTTAAACTTCAATTGTAACCTGTTATGACAAAATAACATCCAAACTCTTATATAAAAGGAGAATTAACTATGAGGTTTCATAATTACAACATGGAATTCTCCCAATAACTTATTAATCTAACCATGTCCACTACAATTAGATTAACTAAGTTATCTAAGCAATCCATCAAAAAGCCTTCATGCATTAGCTAACTCCTCCGCTTATCTCTTAAGTTGGATACATCAAAAGCTCTCGGCCCACATCCCATTTACTTCCCTGAGCCTGTACCTGGTAAGAAAATTTAATTTGAAAGATTAGGCTTACGCCTAGTGAGAACATCCAATTTCAAATTAAAGACGTTAACAGTTTGAAAATATCTAATACATATAAACAAACCTGTTCTTCACCATTCTTACCATACATATGCTCACCTCAACGACAGGATCATGCCCGATCCCATGAATATGACTAACATTCAGTAGGTCATATTATCAAAATCAAGAGTCTACTACGAATCCTTATAGATGTAATACCTCGGGTAAGTCCGTTAGTTAAATCCCCTTTCCGTTAAGTTTAGTTAACTTTATTAAAGTATGTTTAGGGTAGAAACTGGTTAAATGATAATTTAAAGAAGTTTTAGTTAATAATGAAGAGTCTAAGGGTTGAAATGGTAATTATGGTTAGTGATATCTGAATTAGATATCCAGGTGTCTTCATTTCAGAAAACTCAGATTAGTAAGTGTGTGTGTGTATTGGGAGCAAAAAGAAGAAAGAAAGGTTTGGTGGCTAAGAATTCAAATTGGAGTACTTGAAAGAGATATTAAGGTATGTTTCTGGTACAATTTATGTGTGTAATTGCTAGTAGATAGTTCCTATCGGAGTAGAATAGCTGATTTCATAACTGGGGTTGATTTTTGTCGATTTCTGGGTGAAAAAAGGCAAACCGACAGAGGTTTCCGGACACAGTAAGAATGTGTCCGGTAGTCTCGTTGGTGGTGTCCGGGTAGCTTCTTTGGTGGTGTCCGGGTAAGTTGTTGATAGTGTCCGGACGATTTGATTGATGGTTTCTGGATGATTTAGATACCGGATGGCATCCGGATTCCTTTGGTGTCCGGATTCATCATGTTGTCCGGATTCTTTGTGTTGTCCGGAAAGTTGTACGGATACTTTGTGGTTTCCGGATATTTTGGCTGTTGAGTCAATTTTTAAGGATAAGAGTTATGTAGATGTATCTAGAGTTCATAGCCTGCTAGTAAGTTTTATATATAAGTTGGTAAGGAGATATTTGTATTTAATCTGTTTCAGATTCTGTGGATTTGGATTGAAAGACTGAATCTTTTGGAGAAAGGCTTGAAAGGGTGTTTGATAAGAAATCAGGTGAGTTTTACTTTTAAAACGTTTTCAACTGGGATACATATATATGTGATATATATATGAGATGGATATATGATTAAGGTGTGAATATTTTGTGTTTATAATATAGTAAGTTATTATATTCCTATGTGCATTACATTACACAGGTGCACATTAGTCGGGTTCCGGTGTGCGGACCGACGGGTAGTCGGGTTCCGGTATGCGGACCGACGGGTAGCTGAATTTCGGTGTGCGGACCGGTGAGTAGCCGGGTTCCGGTGTGCGGACCGGTACGTTGATTATTTATTAATTGGCTTGCTACCAATTAGTATGGCCAGTTGTGGAGGAATAAGGTGGGATGAGATGTATGAGTCTTGAATGATATTGATATACGTGTATTATATGGATGTATATGAACAGTTTTATATAAATGATTTTGATACAAAGGTTTATTAAACTGACAAGGATTTCCTCACTAGACCATTAGGTCTAACCCTCATTTTCCTTTCAAAAATATGTATTCCAGGTCAAGGATCTTTTGTTAGCAAAGGGAAGGAAAAAACATAGGAGGCGGTTGCTAGCTGTCGAAGATTAGGATATATTTACCTTTCTGTACTGTATAGTTTTGAGACTTTGGGACCGAATGTGAATTATCATGTATTTTGTTATGAAAGTAACGACGTTGTGTATGAAATGTTAACTTTATATATATTATGTATGTCTTGGGATAGCGGGTCGTTACAATAGATTCTAGGCTATTACTCTTATCCAAGAAATTACAAGTTACTTTATGCCTATTTCTTGACCCGAAAGGAGAGATTACAAGTTACTTTATGTCTACCTCTGGACTTCCTCTAGAAATCAGGAATTACAATTTACTTAATGCCTATTCCTCGATTTCTATACTATGAAATATAAATTACAATTTCCTTTATGCCTATTTCTCATTTCATAACACCTTTACAAAATGGGAACTACAATTTACTTCATGCCTATTCCTCATTTCAGGTCAACGGGAATTACAAATTGCTTTATGTCTATTCCTCGTTACAATACATAACAATGCCTATGGATCCATTACACATACTATACACAATTATAGTATTCACTTAACCCCAACCTTTTAGCCTAACACACTAACATTCGACCGTAAGTATGTTCAAGTTACTAAGATTGTATTTCAATTTCTCAATCATACACTGTCCAAAAGTTATCAAAACTACAAGTTATCAGATGCTTAAAAGAATCCAGAATATCAAAAGTGGCCAAACAGCTAGAGTTTCCGGACACCCCCAAACTATCCGGATAACAGAACTTCCCGGATACCCATACTTACTAGACATACTAATCCTATCCGGATACTTACCGGAAACATAAACAGTCCGGACAACAAAACTTTCCGGACAACATGTCTTTCCGGTCAATATGGCTTTCCGGACAATATCCGGAAACCAAGGTAATCCGGATACCATCCGGTATCTAATTCATCCGGAAACTACAAACTATTAATACTTTCCGGATGTTCTTGCCTCGTCCGGACATCTTCGCACAAAGGTTTCCGGATACTGTTCTTTTGTCCGGAAACCTCGACCTGCAGCCTTTTTTACAGTCTAAATCCGTGTCTGTTCCATTCAGCTTGTTTCAACACATTCATTCAGTGCCAATACAGTTTATACACCTATCTTAATGAATAATTTTACAGAAAACAAGGATTTTGGTCAAAATAGAGAATGAACTCACCTTTAAGAAAATAAACCCACTTCTCTTCACAATCCGATTCCAAGCTGTTATCAATGATTCTGGAAACCAATTTCAATAAATAGATTGTTCATAACTAAACAATTACAACAAACCATATTTGAATCCATGGTGAATTCCTTACCAATTTTGAAGACAAAATCTTGAGTTTTTCTTTCTTCTCTTCTTTCTCTCTTTTCTCTCTAATCTCTTTCTCTGACTTTCTCTAAACCGACCCAAACAAGAAAAATGAGATATTTCTCAAATCTCAGCCTCTTATCCACACACTATCACTAAATGACCAATCACACCTTCTAGTTTCTAACTTTACACAATACCATCAAACTTTGGTTTTTTAACTTTTAACCCCATTGATTTAAATACTTGCAAAGATAACACAAACTTACAACTTAATTACAAAACAACTTCACTTATATTAAAATATAACATAACGAAATTTCGGGATGTTACAATACTCCCCAACTTGAAAACGATTTCGTCCCCGAAATCAAAGCTAGGTAAACATGTGAGGATATATAGTCTTCATATCCTCCTCCGACTCTAACGTCACGTTAGCACCTCGATGATGCTTCCACTGTACCTTTAACATAACCACTTCCTTACCACTACGTAACCTTCTAACCGATCTTTTCAAAATTGCTTCCGGTTCTTCTACACAACGACTCTTCTCATCCACTCTCACGTCAGAAAGTGGAATCACATCAGTCTCTTCGGCTAAACATTTCCGAAGGTAACAAACATGGAAGGTATTGTGGATGCCTTCCAATTCAGGTGGAAGATCCAACTAGTAAGCTTGTAATCCCACTCGCTTAGTTATAGTGAAAGGTCCTAGAAAACGAGGACTTAACTTCCCACGTTTGCCAAACCTTATCGCACATTTCCATGGGGATACCTTAAGCATCACGCGCTCCCCAACTTGGAATTCTTTTGGTCTTCTTTTCGGATCAGCATAACTCTTTTGTCTATCTTTAGCCGCTTTCATATGCTTACGTATTTCCTTCACTTTGTCAGCTGTTTGTTGTACAAGTTCCGGACCAGCAAACTGTTTCTCTCCGGCTTCTAACCAACACACCGGCGTTCTACATTTCCGACCATACAAAGCTTCGAAAGGTGCTCTTCCAATACTGGAATGATAACTATTGTTATACGCAAATTCCACTAAAGGTAAATGCGTATCCAGTTACCTCCAAAATCCAATACACACGATCTGAGCATGTCTTCCAAAGTTTGAATAGTTCTTTCACTTTGACCGTCAGTTTGCGGATGATACGCAATACTCAAATTAACTTTCGTACCCAATTCTTCTTGTAGTGACTGCCAAAACCTCGAGGTAAACCGACTATCATGATCTGACACTATAGACACCGGTATACCATGTCTTGACACCACTTCATCAATATATAGCTTCGCCAATTTATCTATTGGTGACGCTTCTTTCATAGCCATAAAATGAGCACTCTTAGTCAATCTGTCCACGATTACCCATATAGTGTCGTTACCCTTTTGCGTCTTTGGTAACTTCGTCACGAAATCCATAGTAATATTTTCCCACTTCCACTCCGGAATTTCTAAAGATTGAAAACTTCCGTAAGGCTTTTGATGTTCTGCTTTTACTAAAGAACATGTCCTACACTTCTCTACTATTCGGGCCACATTTACTTTCATAGCTGGCCACCAATAATGTAGCTTCAAATCCCTATACATCTTAGTACTCCCAGGATGTATAGAATACCTAGATCTATGGGCGTCTTCGAGAATCAACTCTCGATTTCCTCCAATCTTTGGTACCCAAACACGGCCTTGAAACAACTTAATTCCACGACTGTCTTCAATCAGTTGAAGATGTTGTTTGCTCATCACTTCCTCTTTCATATTTTCTTCTCGTAAGGCTTCCGCTTGTGCCTCCTTTATCTTTTCCATTAAACTTGACGTCACGTCAATTCTAGCGTTAGTCGATTTCAAACACCCACTATACTCTTTTCTGCTTAAAGCATCAGCTACGACATTTGCTTTACCAGGATGGTAATGCAATTCACAATCGTAATCCTTAAGTAACTCTAACCAGCGCCGTTGTCTCATGTTCAACTCTTTCTGATCAAAGACATGTTGCAAGCTTTTATGATCAGTATAAAGAGTACACTTCGTTCCATACAAATAATGCCTCCACAACTTCAAAGCAAAAACAACCGCTGCTAATTCCAAATCGTGCGTAGGATAATTCTTCCCATGCTCTTTAAGTTGCCTTGATGCATAAGCAATCACTTTGCCACGTTGCATCAATACACATCCTAGACCCATCTTTGAAGCATCACTATAGACCACCAAATCTTCTGTTCCTTCTGGTAAGGCAAGAATAGGAGCTTCACATAACTTTTGACGTAAAGTTCTGAAAGCTGATTCTTGATTCTCCGTCCAAACAAACTTCACATTCTTTCGGGTCAGTAAAGTTAAAGCAGAAGCAATCTTTGAGAAGTCTTTAATAAACCTACGGTAGTAACCGGCTAGGCCTAAGAAACTTCTTATATCAGACGCACATCTTGGTGTCTCCCAATTCGTCATAGCTTCTATCTTGGCTGGGTCTACTTTGACTCCCTCCGAAGTGATCACATGACCTAGAAATTGTACTTCTTTTAACCAAAATTCACATTTCGAAAACTTTTCATACAACTTCTCTTTTCTCAACACTTCTAAGACTTTACGAAGATGGCGTTCATGGTCGTCTTCATTCTTCGAATAAATAAGTATGTCATCGATGAACACAATGACAAACTTATCCAATAATGGTCGACATACTTTGTTCATCAGATCCATGAACACGACAGGAGCATTAGTCAACCCAAATGGCATCACAAGGAATTCATAATGTTCGTACCTCATCCTGAATGCTGTCTTCGGAATATCTTCATCTCTTACTCGAACTTGATGGTACCCCGACCTCAAATCAATCTTAGAAAAACATCCCGCACCTTGAAGTTGATCAAACAGATCATCAATTCTTGGAAGCGGATACTTGTTCTTAATCGTCACCTTATTCAGCTCACGATAGTCGATACACATTCTCATGGTGCCGTCTTTCTTTTTAACAAACAAAACCGGAGCTCCCCATGGTGAAGAACTCGGTCTAACAAAACCTTTATCCAACAACTCCTGAAGTTGAGTCATCATCTCTTTCATTACGGCCGGCGCTAAGCGATACGGTGCACGCGCTATCGGTGCCGATCCAGGGATCAGATCAATACGAAACTCTACCTGCCGTTCAGTCGGTAGGCCAGGAAGATCATTGGGAAATACGTCCGGAAATTTACGTACCACCTTAATATCTTCCACTTGTTTCTTTTCCGACCTTACATCTAAAACATACGCCAGATAGGATGAACATCCTTTCATTAAACATTTACGCGCTTTTGTAATAGAAATTAACGGAACTTCCCCTTTTCTCCTTTCCCCAAAGATGAGTACATCATCCCTATCAGCCATCGGAATCCGGATTAATTTCTTTGCACAAAGTATCTCTGCTTGGTTGACTGTCAGCCAGTCCATACCCACTATTACATCAAATCCTCCAATTTCTATCAACAAGAAGTCGATCGGAAATTTCGTTTCCCCTATTGAAATAAAACCACCATCTAATCTTTCACGAACCAAGACTTGACCCCTGTTAGCTACCTCAACTATTAAAGCATCTTCCAAGGTAGTGACAGACATAACTAACTTGTGGTAAAACAACTTGGACACAAACGACAAATTTGCACCACAGTCAAATAAAATGCGCGCAGGAATAGAATTTATGAGGAATGTACCAGAAACGACATCTTTTGATTCTTTCGCCTCTTCCGCCGTCATATGAAATGCCTGGCCCGTTGGTTTAGGAACATCTGGTTTCCTTCCTTGATCTCCGCCCTTCTTTAACTTCGGACAATCTCTTCGGATGTGTCCGGGCTGTTTACACTCAAAACAGATCGGTCCTTGAATAGGACAGTTTGCCGCTATATGCCCAGGCTTCCCACATTTGAAGCACTCGTTCCCGGCTATCCGACACTGACCAAAATGTTTACTTTTGCATTTCGAACACCAACTTGGTTCCCGGCGAGGTTCATAACGAACATTCTTTCCAAATAATTTGGATTTTTGAGAAGAATCCGACGACCTTCCCACTTCCGCTTTTTCTCCCACGTGTGTCTTTTCTTCTTTATCCTTTGCGTACACTTTCTCTATAACTTTTTCTTCTTCAATCGTCTTTCTCAACGTTGAAGCTTTTGAACTCCGCACCCTTGACATCATATCTGCCGACAAACCCTTCAAATAAGCTTTAACTTTGTCTTTCTCAGTTGGAGCCACATGCCCCACTAAGTTTAGCTTCTCCATGAAAGATTCTATATACTTCCTAACATATGAAGTACCTTTCTTGAGAGTCCGAAACTCTTCTTCAATTCTATCCATCTCGCTTTCTGTAACAACCCGATAACAAAATATACATATAACATATAATCCATAAAAGCTTTACAACAATTTACTTCATAGTTCACATTCGGTCCCCAAAGTCTGACTAATATAAAAATTCAGTACAAACTTGATCCACTTTAAGTTACATAGCAATAACAATAAAATTATAAGTACAAAAGCATCCATAATAACATGATGATTATCTTCTCAAAAGCTAGCCAACAAGTACTCAATCTACTTGTTCTTACTGGAGCCACCACTTGGAATACAAAATTTTTGAAACAGAAAATGAGGGTTAGACCTAAGGGTCTAGTGAGTAAATCACTGACATTTGTAAGTCATTTAAAATTCATTTATATAAAACACTCTTTATATAAATACACATACATCACACGTAAGTTAATACCAGCTAACATTTATGTATCATACCTGTCTCATTCCACCTTATCCCTCCACCAATGGCCAATATCAATTGGTTGCGAGCCAATTTATCACACCGGTCCAAAGCCCGACCACGTATTATATTTTCATATAATACTCACGTAATTATAATATCTCAATATATTACAATCACCCACGTATGACATATTCATACACTTTATCATACTTTCGTTATTCACATAAAGCATTCCAGAAAATACTTTTTAAAGTAAAACTCACCTGGTATGTTTATCACAAAAGCTTTTCCAAGATAAATCACGTATGACCACCCTTCACAGAATCTGAAATCACACAAAATACCAAATATCTCTTTTAAAACACCCAAATCGCAATCAACCACTGCGATTCCAAGCCAAGTCGCAAACGACCATTGCGACTTCATAACCAAGTCGCAACCAACCATTGCGACTTCGATGAATGTCGCAGTCGTCCATTGCGACTTCGATGAATGTCGCAGTCGTCCATTGCGACTTCGATGAATGTCTCAGTCCACTGTTCATCCTAAAACCCAGATTTTTGCAGTTTATACTATGTATGTTACTGATAACTTGCAGATATGTTTAAGACTAATAACATAACCTAACCATAAATTCAGATTCCTCACAACATCCATTTTTAATCAAAACCCACCTAAAACTCATCTTGCAAACTCAAGAACACTTTTAAGAATTAAAACATACACAAGGATGGATTTGATACCTGGATTACTTCAGTTTAACACTTTAAATTACTGCAGCAACTTCTTGAATCCCTTCTTTTCCTTCTTTCCCTTGATTTCTCTCGATTTCTTACTCTCTCTCTATAAACCGAATACCTCACACACATACACACTTTGTATTTTTCCTAATCAAGTCTAAGGGTGACACCTCCTTGTATCTCAAGGAGAGTGTGGCGGTGGTGGATAAGAGGTTTGGCAAAAGTACCAAACAAACCTCCAACTTATTCTATTTGGCAAGATTTAACCCCAAACTTCCAAATAAAAATTAAAACTTACCCCTTAACTTCTAACTCCATAAAACACTTTTAATAAAGACTTATAAAATTTCTCAAATTAAATTAGATAAAAATACCTGGTTCTTACAACATCTCCCCCTTAGAAGAATTCCGTCCCGGAATTCAGTTAAGAGAACAAATGAGGGTATTTGGTTCTCATCTCCGACTCTGATTCCCACGTCGCATCCTGACCTCTATGATGTTTCCACTGAACCTTTACCTGTCTGATCTCTTTATTCCTCAAAACTTTGACCTTATGATCAACTATGGCTTCCGGTTCCTCCACATAGTTTAACTTTTCATCAACCTGAATATCTGGTAGAGAGACTGCCTGGTCTGGTGTAACTAAACATTTCTGAAAATTCGATACATGAAACGCGTTGTGAATCCTGCTCAATTCCGACGGAAGATCCAATCTGTACGCTACTTCTCCGATCCTTTCCGTAATTTCAAATGGCCCAATATACCGCGGACTAAGTTTACCTTGCTTCCCAAAACGTATGACTCCTTTCCAGGGCGATACTTTCAACATTACAAAATCCCCAACCTGAAACTCTAACGGTTTCCGACGTCGATCAGCATAGCTTTTCTGTCTGTCTTGAGCTGTTTTCAATCTATCCCGAATCTGAGTAATCTTATCCGCTGTTAACTGTACTATTTCTGGCCCTGCTAATTGTTTCTCCCCTACTTCATTCCAACACAAAGGCGTTCGGCATTTTCTACCATACAATACTTCAAACGGTGCCGCTTGAATGCTGGAATGATAACTGTTGTTGTAGGCAAATTCTATCAGAGGCAGATGTTTATCCCACGATCCCCCAAAATCAACTATACAAGCCCGAAGCATATCTTCTAAAGTCTGGATTGTTCTTTCACTCTGCCCGTCAGTCTGAGGATGATATGCTGTACTCAACTTTATCTGCGTTCCCATCTCTTTTTGAAAGCTTCTCCAGAATCTGGAAGTAAAACGACTATCTCGATCAGAAATAATCGAGATTGGAATTCCATGTCGAGTTACTATTTCATTAATGTACAATTTAGCTAAACGTTCCAAGGAATCAGTTTCTTTTATCGGCAAGAAATGAGCAGACTTCGTCAATCTATCCACAATCACCCAAATAGAATCGAATCCCTTTGAAGTTCTAGGCAACTTGGTAATAAAATCAGTAGTGATCTGATCCCATTTCCACATTGGTATATCCAGTCGTTGTAACTGTCCAAATGGCTTCTGATGTTCAATCTTTACTTTCTTGCAAGTAGTACAATCTTCCACATACTTAGCAACACTTCTCTTCATTCCCGGCCACCAATAGAACTGTTTCAAATCTCTATACATTTTATTTGTACCTGGATGAATAGAAAATCGAGACTGATGAGCTTCTTGTAGTACACGATCACGTAATCCACCCAAACGAGGTACCCAAATTCTGTTTCCCATACACAATAACCCACGGTCATCTTTCCCAAGCAATGCTGACATTCCCACCAACCGTTCTGACTTCCAACTTTCTTCCTGATAAGCATCTATTTGGCATTTTAGCAATTCGTCAAAGATATTAGGAAGGAGTTCAGCTCGTAACGATATAGCTTTTATTGTTCCACTTCTTTCTTGACGACTCAGTGCATCTGCTACCACGTTCGCCTTCCCAGGGTGATAAAGAATTTCACAATCATAATCATTTACTAATTCTAACCATCTTCTTTGCCTCATATTCAGTTCCTTCTGATCGAATAGATGTTGGAGACTTTTATGGTCAGTGAAAATTTGACATTTAGAACCATAAAGATAATGTCTCCAAATCTTCAATGCAAAGACCACTGCTGCAAGCTCCATATCATGAGTAGGATATTGTCTTTCATGATCCTTCAGTTGACGGGAAGCATATGCAATCACCTTTCCACGTTGCATAAGTACGCATCCCAATCCCAATTTAGAAGCATCACTGTAGACCACAAAATCATCGGAACCTTCTGGCAATGCTAATATCGGTGCGCTGCAAAGTTTCTCCTTCAATATTCTGAATGCCTCATCCTGTTCTGCTTTCCATTCAAACTTCAGATTCTTCCGAGTCAGCTTAGTCAATGGCGTTGCAATTCGAGAAAAATCTTTTATAAACTTCCGATAGTATCCAGCTAGACCCAGAAAGCTACGTACTTCGGTTGCTGTTTTCGGCGGTTCCCATCTTTCAATTGCTTCCACTTTCGCTGGATCAACTTGTATACCCTTCTCTGAAACTATATGAACCAAAAACTGAACTTCCCGCAACCAGAATTCACATTTAGAGAACTTAGCGTACAACTTTTCTTTCTTTAATAACTCCAAAATCAAACGAAGATGTTGCGCATGATCCTCTTTGGATCAGGAATAAATAAGTATATCATCGATAAATACTATGACAAATTTATCGAGATAAGGCTTACATACCCGATTCATTAGATCCATAAAAGCGGCTGGAGCGTTCGTCAATCCGAAAGGCATTACCAAAAATTCGTAGTGGCCGTATCTTGTGCGAAAAGCAGTCTTTAAAACATCCTCTTCCTTAACCTTCAACTGATGGTAGCCAAATCTGAGATCAATCTTGGAGAAGTAACAAGCTCCAACTAATTGATCGAAAAGATCATCAATTCTTGGAAGTGGATACTTGTTCTTGATCGTACGCTTGTTCAGCTCCCGGTAATCGATACACATTCTCATCGAGCCGTCTTTATTCTTCACAAATAAAACTGGTGCACCCCACGGCGAAGAGCTGGGTCTGATGAAGCCCTTATCAGATAAATCTTGAAGCTGTGCCATCATTTCTTTCATTTCTGGAGGTGCTAGTCTGTACGGCGCACGAGCAATTGGAGTGGCTCCAGGTACCAGGTCTATACCAAATTCTACTTGCCTAACAGGAGGAAGACTATTCAAGTCTTCAGGAAAAACTTCTGGGTATTCACTAACAATGGAAATATCTTCCAGCTTAATCTTTTCAGGCCTACTATCTATCACATAGGCTAAATAACTCGAGTAACCCTTACTAACACATTTACGGGCTTTTATCATAGATATAAGATTGGACTGATGATTCTTACGATCACCAGAGATCACTACTGCCCTCTTATTAGGTAAAACAACGTTGATTATTTTCTTATCACAAACTATGTTAGCCCGATTTTCAGCTAACCAATCCATTCCTACTACCACATCAAATTCGATCAATTCTATTGGGAATAGTTGTATCGGTACTCCACACCCCTCTATATTTATCATGCAACAATCAAAAACCTCTTTAACTGCCACTTGGTTATCATTTGCCGTGTCTACTAGTAAAGCATGTGTTGGACAACCTAAGGGGGGGGGGGGGGGGTAAGGTTGTATTTAAAATCTTTTTCTTTCAAAAATTCTTTGAACAAATAAATACAGTACAAACAATACAGTAAAAATAAAGCAGAGTATAAACAAGTAAATATACAACAATTATATAAACAGATATAATTTAAATGCACAGCGGAAATGTAAAGAGATAAGGGAAAGAGAATACTTGACAACGATATTTTTAAAGTGGTTCACCAAACACAAAGTTGGCTAGTCCACCTCGAGAAAATAACACTTCTCGGAGATCCAATACGAAACGTGTTCTTTACGGTAGAAACACAAACCTTAATACAACAAACGCGAAACACTCTTCTTTGAGAGATTAATGTGGATCACTCACTCTAATTCAAACACTTACAAGAGGGTAGAGATTTTAATATGAATAATCACTCTTGAATAAGGTTTATCACTTGGATATTTTTAGAGAGTTTGATCACTTGAGTTGTGTTGCTGATTCAACTAATCGAGAGATTTTAATCTGCTATCAACTCAAGATTTCTTGCTCAAAAATTAATTTTATCAGTTTAAGTGATTTAGTGTGAGTAAGAAAGCAGCAGAATAATAATCAAATGCTGAGGGAGAATTTATTGCTGAAGTTGGTGTAGCATTGAAGGCTGCTGGATGCTTGTATTTATACTGGATGATCATCAGTCTTGGGGATTTCGCGGTATACCGCCAGACCATCGCGGTATACCTGCGTCAGAAAAAGTGTACTGCAAGGAGAAGGTCAACCTACAAAAGATCAACGGCTACAAGTACCCGCGGTATACCGCGTTGCACATGGCGGTATACCGCCTGAAAAAGTTGTCTGACAAAAGAAGCTTCATATGCAGATGATGCTGATGGTGAACAGTACCCGCGGTATACCGCGAAGACCTTGGCGGTATACCGCCTGAAGTTTTGTCCAATGAGAGCAAGGCAACGCAGGGTGGTTCGGCTGATCACACTTCTTGCAACAGATGATGAACAGTAGCAAACAGCATATATATATATATATCAAGTGATTTAATATATATATAAAAAAAATATTGTATATATATATTTGATTCAAATATATTTATATAGATACGAAATATCCAAGTGATAAAATATTTTAGGGTGTTTATCATTTTAAAATAAAATGACGAAACTCTTCAGACTTGGATACTTCAGATAAAAAATTTATCGAGATCATTTAAATATCTGCACACTCGGATAAAATATTAGATAACAAAATAATGCGGTGTGTTTTGTAATCATCAAAATAAATATGGAGATGTGATTTTATGTGTACCAAAAATATATCACAATATTTAAAGCTGGGTACACTTGCACCAACAATCTCCCCCTTTTTGATGATGACAAACACAACGCTAAACACGAGAGCATACTCGGTTTCTCTCCCCCTTTTGTCGAAGCAAAAAGGGTTCAAGAAAGTCGCTTATGCTCCCCCTCGAAAGATGCTCCCCCTCAAAATATGAAATATTTGAGAGTTAGTATTTATCAAGGGTTATACTCAAGCATGCCTAAACCAAGTCTTAATTTAAAGAACGCCTTCTTGTTTAGAGCTTTAGTGAAAATATCGGCCAAATTATCTTCCGAATCAACCTTTTCAAGCACGATTTTGCCTTTTTGAACATTATCTCGTAAAAAGTGATGTCTCAATTCAATATGTTTGGTACGAGAATGCAAAACGGGATTTTTACTTAAGTTTATGGCACTTGAGTTATCACACATAATTGGAATTTTGGTTAGGTGTACCTCAAAATCGGTAAGTGTGTGTTTCATCCATAGGACTTGAGCACATGCTCTTGCGGCGGCTACATATTCCGATTCGGTGGTAGACAAAGCTACGGATTGTTGTTTCTTAGAGAACCAAGATACAAGTGAGAGACCTATAAAGGCGCATACCCCACTAGTACTTTTTCGGTCAACAATAGATCCACCAAGATCGGAATCGGCAAAACACGTTACTTCTAACTCGGGTTGCTTTGCGTACCATAAGCCAAGATTAGTAGTACCTCGTAAATATCGAAAAATACGCTTGACAGCTTCATAGTGAGATTGTTTAGGTGAAGATTGAAAACGAGCACATAAACATACACTAAACATAATGTCAGGTCTACTAGCAGTTAAATATAATAAACTACCAATCATACCACGATAAATCTTTTCATTAAAATCGTTTCCCTCCTCGTCACGAGATAATTGCAAATTTGTGGTCATTGGAGTTTCAACGGGTTTGACATTTTCAAAGTTAAACTTTTTCAACATATCTTTACAATATTTAGATTGACTAATGAAAATACCAGTTTCACATTGTTTTATTTGCAATCCTAAGAAGTATTTTAACTCTCCCATCATGCTCATTTCAAACTCGCTTGTCATTTTCGCAGAAAATTCATTACACAGTTTTTCATTAGTGGAACCAAAAATAATATCATCAACATATACTTGCACAACCACAATATCATTTTGAACATATTTCACAAATAAAGTATTATCAATTTTACCCATAATATAACCACTAACAATTAAAAAGGTTTTTAATCTATCATACCACGCACGCGGAGCCTGCTTTAAACCATAAAGCGCCTTTTTTAATTTATAAACATGTGTCGGGTTTTCAAAACTTTCAAAACCGGGAGGTTGAGAAACGTATACCTCCTCATTTATAATACCATTTAAGAAAGCACTTTTAACATCCATTTGAAATAACTTAAAATCTTTAGCATTTGCAAAAGCGAGAAGCATTCGAATAGACTCCAACCTTGCAACCGGTGCAAAGGTTTCGTCATAATCTATACCTTCTTGTTGACTGTACCCCTTGGCAACTAAACGTGCCTTGTTTCGTGTGACTCCACCGTTTTCGTCTACCTTGTTTCGGAAGACCCATCTTGTGCCAATAATGGTTTGACTACTAGGGCTAGGCACTAAGTCCCACACATCATTCCTAGTAAATTGGTTTAACTCATCTTGCATGGCCAATATCCAATCCTCATCACCTAAAGCTTCATCTATGGTTTTAGGTTCTATGGTTGAGATAAAGGCATGGAAAGCACAATGGGTAAGGATTTGTGATCTAGTTGTCCTTTGGTTTAGGTCACCTATAATTTGATCTACGGGATGGCCTCGAGCGGTTCTAAGGTTAGGATCATCTATACCTTGTGGAATAAAGCATGGAGGGGCATCACTAGATTCAATATTATTTGTGGAAGGTTGGGTACCTAAATCCAAGGTACTAAGTTGTTGGGCTAAGACATCTCCTTCACGGATATTATCATTTGCTAAGGATGCACTCGGTTTGGGAGGACTCTCGTCAAAACTAACATTAAGGGATTCTTCCACTACCATGGTCTCCTTATTTAGGATTCTATAGGCTTTGCTATTCCAAGAATAACCTAGGAACACTCCCTCATAGGCTTTGGGGTCAAATTTGGTTAGGTAGGATTTGGTGTTTAAAATGAAACATTTACAACCAAAAACTTTTAGGTGAGCTAGGGAAGGTTTTCTACCTCGGTAAAGTTCATAGGGTGTCTTATTTAGGATACCTCTAATTAGGACACGGTTAAGCACATAGGTCGCGGTAGCAACGGCATCACACCAAAACTTTTGGGGAACTTGATGTTCGTTTAGCATAGTTCTACTCATTTCTTGCAACGTTCGATTTTTCCTTTCAACAACCCCGTTAGATTGAGGAGTTCGAGGAGCCGAAAAGTTATGAGTTATACCATGTTTATCACAAAAGGCACCAAATTGTACATCATTATCGAATTCTCGTCCATGGTCCGTACGTATGGAAACAATCGTACAACCTTGTTGGTTTTGAATTCGTTTTCCCAAAATTTTAAACTTTTCAAAAGCCTCATTTTTATGTCTCAAAAATAAAGTCCAAGTATAACGGGAATAATCATCCACAATAACCAAAGTATAAAAATTTCCTCCAAAACTTTGAATAGCCATCGGGCCAAAAAGATCCATATGTAAAAGTTCTAAAACTCTTTGAGTAGAAATAACATTTTTTGATTTATGAGAAACGTGATGTTGTTTGCCGACACGACAAGCATCACAAAAATGATTATCAAACTTTAATTTTGGCAGGTCACTCACAAGCTCCTTATTTTTTAAGTTTTGCATTAATCTTAGATTAGCGTGACCTAAACGCCTATGCCATAAAGTAGAAACATCATTAATAGAAGATAAGCATACATTATCAGATACAACAGTTTTACAAATATATAAATTTCCTTTTACAAAGCCATTTAAAAGAACTTTGCCATTTTTTATGATTTTACAAGAATCTTCTTCGAAGACAACAGTTGTATTATTTTTACACAATTGGCGAACACTCAATAAATTAAAATGTAAATTATCAACATGATTAACATTAAGAAATTGAACATTATTGCAAGAGACTGTACCTCTACCAATTATATTTCCTTTGGAGTTTCCTCCAAAAATTACCTGTCCACCATCACATGACTTATATGATGAAAAGAGATTATTGTTTCCGGTCATGTGACGTGTGCAACCACTATCGAGTATCCAGTCCATATCAAGGTCAATCTACAATAATGAAGATGTAACTTTTATGGTCCCCATTTCTCGTGGGTCCTTGACAATTAGTTTCAAAAGTCAACCAACATACATATATATAAAGTAAAACAGAATATATATATATATAATATATTACACAATATTAATATATATATATAATACATCAAATCATATTAATATATATATATAACAAACACCATATTATATATATATATATGTAATACGTATATATATGTAAACAAACAGTACATAGAATATATATTACTTATATATATAATGTATACAACAAAATATATTTAAACTATATATATATACATAACACATTTAAAACCATAAACGCATACCACCGGGATTATCATTACTAAACATTCCTTTTGGAATCCATTTATTTACCATTTTAATTTTGCGATTATATTTATCATACACATAAAAACAAGTATTTACATTCGCATTATTATTAGGTTTAGAATATTTATCATGGTACATGCGAGCATACGGTTTTCTCGTATTATAATTTACATTATTTATTTTACGCACATACGGAGGTTTTTGCACATATTGATTTCTTGTATTTACTTTAGGTGATTCATAGAATCTTTTGATGGGTATACATGAACATTTATCAACACAAGTATTGGAACCAATGCCTTTTCTACATTTTATACGGTTAGGCATATTAAGCATGTTAAGAACTTTCTCATTGCTACTTTCAAAGGCTTTAGCTAGCATGTTATCTTTTTCATATGAAGCACATTTAGCCTTTAAACATGTAATCTCATTATCAAGAATATCACATTTTGTACAAATAATATTTTCATGTGATTTTTTATTCAAGCATGCAATTTCTTTATTTAAAACATCACAAGATTTACAAAAATCTTTTTCTCCTAATTTAGTTTCTAATTTAGCAATTATATCTATATCATTTTCAGATTTTTGTTTAACATTTTTTATTTCCTTTTTACATGCATTTACAGTTTCTTTTAACATAGCATTCTCATCTTGGTAACGATTTGCAAGAGCGGCCATTTTATGAAAAGATTCATATAATTCTTCAAGATTATTTTCACTATCACTTTCATAATCACTATCGTAATCCGAGTAAGAAGATTTTACCTCGTCGTCGCTATCGGCCATAAGACAAATGGCTTGATAGTCATCTTCTTCTTCACTCTCGCTCCACGCGCCTCCAATGAAGGCTTTCTCCTTCTTCTTTTGGAATTTGTTCTTTTTCGGACATTCATTGGCGTAGTGGTCTTTGTCACCACATGAGTAGCAAAAGCCTCTCTTTGGCTTAGCTTTATCGTCTTCACTCGAGTCGCCATTTTTCTTAACTTTTTCGTCTCGTTTATGGAACTTACGACTTCGATTTTCACCACCACGACGGTAGTTACCGTTTCTTTGAAATCTGCCATTGTTAGAAAATTTATTATTATTATTAAGAAATTTGGAAAAGTTTCTTACCAACATGGCGACTTCATCGAGAGTTTCGGATGGATCTTTCGAGGAGCTAGCTTTCTCCTTTTTCTTCTCATCTTTTGGTGTTGAGACATTGAGAGCGATTGATTTCTTTTTAACTTGCTCCCGGTCTTTGTTTCTTTTAAGTGCAATTTCATGCACTTTAAGATTACCGATCAAGTCATCTATCTTCATTATGGAAAGGTCACGGGAGTCTTCTAAGGATGTTATCTTTTGCATCCACTCCGAAGGAAGAGCTCGTAGGATTTTCCTTATATAGTCCTCGTTAGGATAAGTGCGATCCAAACCTTTCAAAGTAGTCACAATAAGGTTAAATCTTTTAAACATTGAGTCAATTGACTCATCTTGTTTCATTTCGAATAGTTCATAATCGTGAACTAAAATATTTACTTTACTAGATTTAACCTCCGTGTTTCCACGATGAGTATTATTTAAACTTTCCCATATTTGATTTGCAGTTTTATAAGTATATACTCTTTCAATTTCGTCAGATGTTAAAGCAGCATATAATATATTCTTAGCTTCAAAGTTTAAACAAAAATGAGCTTCATCAGAAGTAGTCCAGTCATCTATAGGTTTATCAATATAAACATCATCTTTCACAATGGTGGGTTTAAAATTCCCTTTTTCTATGATGTTCCAAATCTTTTGATTTTTGCCACGCACGTGACATTCAAATAGCTCGGCCCAAATGCCAAACTTTTCAGTATCTATCAAAGGAGGTTTTGAAAACACGATATTAGTTTGTTGAGCCATTTAGAAGAATAAGAGAAAAATATGCAGAATATTTTGAAAGACCTGCTCTGATACCAAATGTTGGACAACCTAAGGGGGGGGGGGGGGGGTAAGGTTGTATTTAAAATCTTTTTCTTTCAAAAATTCTTTGAACAAATAAATACAGTACAAACAATACAGTAAAAATAAAGCAGAGTATAAACAAGTAAATATACAACAATTATATAAACAGATATAATTTAAATGCACAGCGGAAATGTAAAGAGATAAGGGAAAGAGAATACTTGACAACGATATTTTTAAAGTGGTTCACCAAACACAAAGTTGGCTAGTCCACCTCGAGAAAATAACACTTCTCGGAGATCCAATACGAAACGTGTTCTTTACGGTAGAAACACAAACCTTAATACAACAAACGCGAAACACTCTTCTTTGAGAGATTAATGTGGATCACTCACTCTAATTCAAACACTTACAAGAGGGTAGAGATTTTAATATGAATAATCACTCTTGAATAAGGTTTATCACTTGGATATTTTTAGAGAGTTTGATCACTTGAGTTGTGTTGCTGATTCAACTAATCGAGAGATTTTAATCTGCTATCAACTCAAGATTTCTTGCTCAAAAATTAATTTTATCAGTTTAAGTGATTTAGTGTGAGTAAGAAAGCAGCAGAATAATAATCAAATGCTGAGGGAGAATTTATTGCTGAAGTTGGTGTAGCATTGAAGGCTGCTGGATGCTTGTATTTATACTGGATGATCATCAGTCTTGGGGATTTCGCGGTATACCGCCAGACCATCGCGGTATACCTGCGTCAGAAAAAGTGTACTGCAAGGAGAAGGTCAACCTGCAAAAGATCAACGGCTACAAGTACCCGCGGTATACCGCGTTGCACATGGCGGTATACCGCCTGAAAAAGTTGTCTGACAAAAGAAGCTTCATATGCAGATGATGCTGATGGTGAACAGTACCCGCGGTATACCGCGAAGACCTTGGCGGTATACCGCCTGAAGTTTTGTCCAATGAGAGCAAGGCAACGCAGGGTGGTTCGGCTGATCACACTTCTTGCAACAGATGATGAACAGTAGCAAACAGCATATATATATATATATATCAAGTGATTTAATATATATATAAAAAAAATATTGTATATATATATTTGATTCAAATATATTTATATAGATACGAAATATCCAAGTGATAAAATATTTTAGGGTGTTTATCATTTTAAAATAAAATGACGAAACTCTTCAGACTTGGATACTTCAGATAAAAAATTTATCGAGATCATTTAAATATCTGCACACTCGGATAAAATATTAGATAACAAAATAATGCGGTGTGTTTTGTAATCATCAAAATAAATATGGAGATGTGATTTTATGTGTACCAAAAATATATCACAATATTTAAAGCTGGGTACACTTGCACCAACAGCATGTTTTAACATTTTAGGCTCTAAATGCATGTGAGCAGCAAAAGAGGGAGACACAAAAGATCGGTTTGCACCGGAATCAAATAACACCTTAGCACGCGTGGGGTTTATGAAAAATGTACCTGTGACCACATCTGGAGTTTCCTCCGCCTCTTTAGCTGTCATTTGGAATGTACGGGCCCTCGTTTTTGGCGGTTCTATTCTTGGGACTACTGGTCTAGTAATGGCTGGTTTCCCGGATGTACCCCCTTGTTGCATTCTACCTCGTGGACAGTCTGATTGGAGGTGATCCGGAGAATTACAGAAAAAGCAAAACTGCGTTGATCGACAATCTTTAACAACATGACCGGTTTTCCCACACTTAAAACAAACCCGAGATTCCACTTGACAATTTCCCTGATGGTAGCGATTACATCTCGGACATGGTCTTTCCGCTGGTCGGAACGACGGACGGTTATCAAACCTCGGGAATCTAGACTTCTTTGGATCCTATGGTGGTCCTTCCCATTTCCTTTTCCCCAAGCTCTTATCACCGGCATCCCTTTTATTGTCTCGTTCGACATTTTCTGCAGCATCCACTGCAGCTGTAAACGTATCTGGCCTTGTTGCAGTCACTAGTCTTCGAACTTCTGAATTCAACCCATAGATAAATCTCTCCATTTTCATCTTTTCTGTAGCAACATAATATCCTGCAAAACGAGACTTTTCTAAAAATCGAGCAGTATAATCTCTGACTGACAAATTCCCTTGCTGTAGATTCATAAATTCTTCTTCCAATTGTCTGACAGCAGCTTGTGGACAGAAGTGTGTTGTGAAAGCTAACACGAATTCCTCCCATGAAAAAGTAGTATATATATCCGCTCCTCTCGATTCTATATGAGCCTCCGACCAATACAAAGCATCACCTTTCAGCATCGCAGCTCCATAAAGTACTTTATCTTCTTCAACACATTTACACGTTTTGAAAATAGCCTCGATTTCTTTCAGCCATCTCATAGCTTTTACCGGATCCCGATCTCGTGAATATGTAGGGGGCTTGCAACTAAGAAACATTTTGTAGTCACACCTTTTCATCATCGGTAAGACCGTAGAGGTAAGTGGTATTTCAACTTCGTGTTCCGGACTTGGTCTTTCAGTTTCATTATGACGATTATGTTCGAACATAGCTTGTATGCTATCCTGTAATCTCCCCATTTCAGCAGTCAAATCATCCTGTGTAACAAACTCTGTACCATGCTGTTGTGTTCTACCTCCAGTTCGGCCCCCAGTTCCCCTTCCGATTCTGCCTCTACCACGATCTCCTCCTCTTCCCCCTGTTCCTATTGGTGGATTCTCTCCACCCGAATTCCTTCCTCCTCTTTGATTCCTTTGTCTAGTTCCACTTGCCATTCTGTAGATTCAAACAAAGTTAATATACACATAAGCACGTACCCCATATAACAAGGTATTCCAGTTCAAACATGTACCTGTAAGATCGTAATTACACTGGCCTGGTGTAATTTGAAATTACCTTACATGATGTTCCTTCTACCTTTTATACTTAGCATCCCCAGGTTCTAAAATATTAGGGACATCCTACTTCACATGCAGTTTAAGTCTAGGTACATATACTAATACCTAAATCCCTTAAACTAGGGCTCTGATACCATCTGTAACAACCCGATAACAAAATATACATATAACATATAATCCATAAAAGCTTTACAACAATTTACTTCATAGTTCACATTCGGTCCCCAAAGTCTGACTAATATAAAAATTCAGTACAAACTTGATCCACTTTAAGTTACATAGCAATAACAATAAAATTATAAGTACAAAAGCATCCATAATAACATGATGATTATCTTCTCAAAAGCTAGCCAACAAGTACTCAATCTACTTGTTCTTAATGGAGCCACCACCTGGAATACAAAATTTTTGAAACAGAAAATGAGGGTTAGACCTAAGGGTCTAGTGAGTAAATCCCTGACATTTGTAAGTCATTAAAAATTCATTTATATAAAGCACTCTTTATATAAATACACATACATCACACGTAAGTTAATACCAGCTAACATTTATGTATCATACCTGTCTCATTCCACCTTATCCCTCCACCAATGGCCAATATCAATTGATTGCGAGCCAATTTATCACACCGGTCCAAAGCCCGGCCACGTATTATATTTTCATATAATACTCACGTAATTATAATATCTCAATATATTACAATCACCCACGTATGACATATTCATACACTTTATCATACTTTCGTTATTCACATAAAGCATTCCAGAAAATACTTTTTAAAGTAAAACTCACCTGGTATGTTTATCACAAAAACTTTTCCAAGATAAATCACGTATGACCACCCTTCACAGAATCTGAAATCACACAAAATACCAAATATCTCTTTTAAAACTAAACTTACGAAATCCTCAACTCAAGTCGCAACCCCTCAAAAAGTAAATTAAGATCGCAATGAACAGTACCAAGTCGCAACCTCCTACTGCGACTTCACCCCGAAGTCGCAACCCACTATTGCGACTTCACCCCTAAGTCGCAATCAACTACTGCGATTCCAAACCCAAATCGCAATCAACCACTGCGATTCCAAGCCAAGTCGCAAACGACCATTGCGACTTCATAACCAAGTCGCAACCAACCATTGCGACTTCGATGAATGTCGCAGTCGTCCATTGCGACTTCGATGAATGTCGCAGTCGTCCATTGCGACTTCGATGAATGTCTCAGTCCACTGTTCATCCTAAAACCCAGATTTTTGCAGTTTTATACTATGTATGTTACTGATAACTTGCAGATATGTTTAAGACTAATAACATAACCTAACCATAAATTCAGATTCCTCAAAACATCCATTTTTAATCAAAACCCACCTAAAACTCATCTTGCAAACTCAAGAACACTTTTAAGAATTAAAACATACACAAGGATGGATTTGATACCTGGATTACTTCAGTTTAACACTTTAAATTACTGCAGCAACTTCTTGAATCCCTTCTTTTCCTTCTTTCCTTTGATTTCTCTCGATTTCTTACTCTCTCTCTCTAAACCGAATACCTCACACACATACACACTTTGTATTTTTCCTAATCAAGTCTAAGGGTGACACCTCCTTGTATCTCAAGGAGAGTGTGGCGGTGGTGGATAAGAGGTTTGGCAAAAGTACCAAACAAACCTCCAACTTATTCTATTTGGCAAGATTTAACCCCAAACTTCCAAATAAAAATTAAAACTTACTGTTAGAACTTTTGTAATTGTATGATCATATGATGGTGTCGAGACCGGATAATCTTAAGAATCGTGTCGGAAAGGCACTTTCCGAATACAACAATTCGACCCTATAAGCCTTGGGTTCACGAACTTTGTATTGGGATAATTCTTAAGATTTTCTCACACCAAAGGCTATGATATGAGAACTCTATATTTCGTTATCCAAATTCTAGATCACATATTTATAGAAAGAAATCGACGGTTACAAGCGGTTACAACCGCTTATGGATAAGATCAAAATTGACAGCACTTATTAGCGACAGCTGATGGCTTTCAGCGACAATTTTCAGCATTTCAGCGACATGTTTCAGCTTTTCAGCGACATCCCTTAGAAAATTCTATATTTTTCGAACCTCGACACCGCTTTAAGGCGATCTAAGATGATAATGGAAACTAGTAAGTGTGCACTCCGCACCTCCTAACTTACGTATGTTTGCCTTATCGTCTTAATCGATCTCAATTAAATCACAATTACACCAAAATGATTGATGACACTAAAATCACCAACATTCCTCCCCCATTTTAGTGTAATCCTTTGATTTACAACGTACTATAAATATGTGAAATTCAAACATACGCATAAATGAAAATGTCACGAAGATTGAATTTCCATTTTAGTATATTACACATTCCAAATATTCGAGAATCGGGGTGTTCTAAGAATTGAACCCTTCAACCCATTTGAATACATGAAGATAATATACACATATGTTCGTACAAATCTAGATAACACAACTTGACACATTTGTAAAGGCCTTGTGTCCTTATCCATTCATGAACGTATAGAAAGCCAAGTCGAAAACTTTCTTGAAGCGGCCACACTTCACGTCCACTTAGGTGATTCTTTTATATCTTGCACCTGCATATGCAATTTTTCAAAAGAATCATTAAGAAATAAAATTTTCAGCCTTACAACACTTGCAGGTCTAAGCACATACCTTGGGATGATAATATTATGTGCTTCAATTTTATTAATAAGCCTTCCACATTGAATTCAACCTTTAACGTTATATTAAAGGGGAATTGGGTATCTTATTAATAAAGATCTATATGGACTTTAAACCCATCCCGATCACGGACTTGTGCACTAAGTCCCTAGCCAATGCCTTTGTTAAGTGGTCGGCTAAATTGTTATGAGTTCTAACGAACTCTACGGATATCACCCCATGCATGATTAATTCTCTAACCATGTTATGTCTCACTCCCAAGTGCCTCGACTTTCCATTGTATACTTGGCTATATGCTTTAGCCAAAGTCGCAGCACTATCACAATGAATACTTATAGGTGATATCGGCTTCAGCCAAAAAGGAATCTCATAAATTAAATTCTTTAGCCACTCTGCCTCTTTACCAGCGGCTGCCAAAGCTACAAATTCAGATTCCATGGTGGAATTTGTGATGCAAGTTTGTTTCTTTAAGGCCCAAGAGATGGCGCCTCCACCGAGCAAGAATGCCCATCCACTAGTAGAAGAATGATCCTCTACATTGGATATCCAACTCGCATCCGTGTAGCCTTCGATCACCGAAGGAAACCCAATATATGTTATACCATAACTCATGGTTCCTTTTAAATATTTGAATACCCTTCTTACCGCTTGCCAATGATGAGTACTCGGTCTACTAGTAAACCGACTCAACCTACCAACGGCATAGGCAATGTCCGGACGTGTACTTGTCATGGCATACATCAAGCACCCGATTGCCTTAGAGTATTCTAATTGTGAAACGGCTTCACCCTCGTTAGGCATAAGCTTTTCACTTGGATCCATCGGAGTACTCACGGGCGAAGAATTTAACATATTAAACTTCTTTAACACTTTCTCGACATAGTGAGATTGCGTTATGGCCAAACCTTTGTTCTCCCGTTTAATCCTTATCCCGAGGATCACTTCGGCCTCCCCCAAATCCTTCATCGAGAATTGGGATGACAAAAATTCTTTTGTCAAGTTTACTTGTCTTTGGTCCGTGCCAAAGATTAACATGTCGTCAACATATAAACAAATTATGACGCCTCTACCGGAATCGTCAAATTTGCTATACACACATTTTTCCGATTGGTTTAAATGAAAACCATTAGACAAAACCACTTCATCAAACTTTTGATGCCACTGTTTTGGGGCTTGCTTCAAACCATAAAGTGATTTAATCAATTTACATACTTTATGTTCATTCCCTGACATCACAAAGCCTTCCGGTTGCTTCATGTAAACCTCCTCCTTTAAATCACCATTAAGAAATGCCGTCTTGACATCCATTTGGTGAATTACCAAATTATTAATAGCTGCCAACGCTATTAATAATCGAATGGTGGAAATTCGAGCGACCGGTGCATAGGTATCGAAATAATCAATACCTTCTTTTTGCCGAAATCCTTGAATTACCAACCGGGCTTTAAACTTATCGATGGTACCATCGACTTTCATTTTCTTCTTGAAAATCCACTTGCAACCCAAAGGTTTGCAACGCGGTGGTAAGTCGGCCAACACCCATGTGTTATTCCCCATGATAGACTCCATCTCATCATTTATTGCCTCTTTCCAAAAGGCGACGTCTTGAGACTTCATAGCCTCATCATAGGTTCTTGGATCTTCCTCTATGCTATAACAATAAGCATATTGAGATTCAATTTCATCTCGTGAACCTTCAACTAAGTATAGTTGAAAGTCGGAACCAAAAGATTTCTCAATCCTTCCTCGTTTACTTCTTCGAGGTTCGGGAATTTTCAAAGAAATTTCCTTTTCTTTTCCACTATCTTTGATTCCACTCGTACTTGGAATCACATCTTTCGGTCTTGGAATCGAGGTAAATCGATTCTCATCGAATATTGCATCCCTTGATTCTATAACGGTGTTAACCGAAATAGAGTCGTTGGGTTCAATAACATAGAACCGATATGCCTTTGAATGCTCGGCATATCCGATGAATATACAATCGATTCCTCTTTCTCCCAAAGTTTTTCTTTTGGGATCCGTTAACCTTACCACAGCTCGGCAACCCCAAACTCGTAAATAATTTAAGTTTGGTTTCTTCTTGAACCAAAGTTCATAAGGAGTATCCTTACTCCTTTTGTTTGGTACCCGGTTCAAAACATAGCAAGCCGTCAACATGGCTTCACCCCAAAATCCGTCACTAAGACCGGAGTAGGATAACATCGAGTTAACCATTTCTTTTAAAACTCGATTCTTTCGTTCCGCAACACCATTTTGTTGAGGTGTATACGGTGCCGTGTTCTCGTGTATAATTCCAACAGATTGGAAATATAGAGGATCAAAGTATTCACCGCCTCTATCGGTTCTCAACTTTTTAATTAAAATATTTTGCTGCAATTCCACTTCGGTTTTATAAATCTTAAATTTTTCTAAAACTTCGTCTTTCGAATGGAGTAGAAAAATATAACAAAATCTCGAAGCGTCGTCTATAAATGTAGCAAAATACTTTTTATTTCCAAGTGAAGGAGTCGCATGCAAGTCACACAGATCACTATGGATTAAATCCAAAACCATAGATGATCTTTTAATTTTAGGGAAAGGTTGACGTGTGATTTTTGTAAGCATGCAAGTCTTACACTTTTCCAAATTTAAATTAAAGGAAGGTATCATGCCATCCTTGGACATTTCATGCATTCTTTTGTAATGCACGTGTCCAAGTCTAGCATGCCAAAGAAAGGACAAATTGCTATTATCTACCATGCAAACAGAATTTTCATAACCAAATTCATTTATTATATTTAACATAAACATCCCAGAATTGTAGTAACCAAATCCAATAAACATACCACACCGCGATAGTACATACTTATCGCTTTCATATACTTGTTTAAAACCTAATTTGTTCAACACACTTCCGGAGACTAGATTCTTCCGGATATTAGGTACAAATAAAACATTGTTTAATTTCAACAAATTCCCAGAGCTAAACTTCAAATCCACACAACCACGACCCAAGATTGGAGCACTAGACTCGTTGCCCATATGAAAGACCGATCCATCTTCCACCGGTTCGAACTTCTTGAACCATCTTTGATCCTTGCACACGTGACTCGTGGCACCCGAGTCTACCCACCACGCAATATTATCATCTTGTACATAAAATGCATAGGAAATTAGTGGTACATAATTCTTACTTGAATTATTAGAAATGATCGAGTTTTGACCTTGATTTGGGGGTTGGTCGTTCGACCCTTGTCCCGCACCACTCGTACTCGCTCCATTCTTGTTACCTTTACCAACTCGACAATCTCGTTTGAAATGTCCTGTTCGACCACAGATCCAACAAGTCATTTTTGACTTTTTGTTGGGTCCATGTTTGGGATTGTCGAACATCCGTTTTTTACCTTTGTCGAATTTCTTCTTGGTCGTGTTCTTACGCTCCTCAACCATGTTGACATTGGATGAACTTGGGATATCCTTATCCTTGGTCTTACCACTTTCTTGCACACGTAGTGATTCCTCAATACGTAAGTGGCTCCCAAGTTGCACCAAAGAAAGTTCTTCCTTTTTGTGTTTAATTGTGTGTTTGAAGTCTTTCCATGATGGTGGCAACTTGTCAATTATGCTCGACACCGATATGGATTCATCCATATGCATATGGTGTTGAGTATATTGACCAAGGATCCGGAGCAATTCGTTGTATTGCTCCATTACGGGCCTAGAATCGATCATCTTGTAATTATTAAAATTACTTACAAGGAACTTCTTACTCGAAGCATCCTCGGCCATGTATTTCGATTCCAAGACATCCCACAATTCTTTTGATGATTCTACATTTTGGTAAACATCAAATAAAGCATCAGACATACCGTTAAGAATATGCCCACGGCATATGTAGTCGTCGTTCTCCCATTTGTTTTTACGTCGGATTGCCTCCAAAGGTGAATCTTCATCGATCTCCGGCATAGGGGTGCTAAGAACATACGCAACCTTCAAAGTGGTGAGAATAAAGTTCATCTTCTTTTGCCATCGACGAAAATCGTTTCCTAGAAACTTCTCTAGTTTGCCGAATTTCGAAGTCATATCACGAACGGATTCCTCTCGATTTGCCATCGTTAATCAAACAGAAATTGTTGTATTCGAATGTTAGAACTTTTGTAATTGTATGATCATATGATGGTGTCGAGACCGGATAATCTTAAGAATCATGCCGGAAAGGCACTTTCCGAATACAACAATTCGACCCTATAAGCCTTGGGTTCACGAACTTTGTATTGGGATAATTCTTAAGATTTTCTCACACCAAAGGCTATGATATGAGAACTCTATATTTCGTTATCCAAATTCTCGATCACATATTTATAGAAAGAAATCGACGGTTACAAGCGGTTACAAAACGGTTACAACCGCTTATGGATAAGATCAAAATTGACAGCACTTATTAGCGACAGCTGATGGCTTTCAGCGACAATTTTCAGCATTTCAGCGACAGGTTTCAGCTTTTCAGCGACAGCCCTTAGAAAATTCTATATTTTTCGAACTTCGACACCGCTTTAAGGCGATCTAAGATGATAATGGAAACTTGTAAGTGTGCACTCCGCACCTCCTAACTTACGTATTTTTGCCTTATCGTCTTAATCGATCTCAATTAAATCACAATTACACCAAAATGATTGATGACACTAAAATCACCAACACTTACCCCTTAACTTCTAACTCCATAAAACACTTTTAATAAAGACTTATAAAATTTCTCAAATTAAACTAGATAAAAATACCTGGTTCTTACACTTTCGTTGCAGTATTCTTCCAGAAGCTTTTTCTTGAAGGACTCCCAAGTCATAGCAGTCAAGACTGGAGCCGAGATTGTAGCCGTCACTACATTCCACCAAGTCAGGGCATTACCTCTTAACATTTGAGATGCAAATCTGACTTTTGACTTCTCATCGCATTCACAAGCTCGGAAAGCTTGTTCCATTTCCCTGATCCAATTCATGCAGGCCACTGGATTATCTGCTCCTTTAAACTCTGGTGGTTTACAGCTTACGAATGTTTTGTACGAGCAGATTCTTTCAACTCTCCTTTCTGCCTCTAACCCAGGGTTACCAACTGGATTTGTTACCCCAGTATCAGTTCCCGTTCGACGTAACTCCGTACTTCGATCGTTCAGTGCTTTCATAAACATTTCAGTTTGTTTTTCCATTGCTGTATTCATCATTCTTGTCATATTTTCCATCATCCGAGACTCTATTGTTGACTCAGACGTTTCTTGGCCGGCGGTACTGGTACCCGTTCTATGCACCTGACTATCCGTTCCTCCAGTGAAATGTAACCTCGGCGGGCTCTCATGAGTTCCGCCCGTTCCAGGTTGTCCCTCCAACCTCCAATCATTTACTGCTCTGTCCTCCAAAGAATTAGTGGACCTCGGTGGCGTATTCACCATTATTCTGATATAACACAAAGGAATAACCATCAGAAATGGTTACATACAGCTAGACATACGAAACGTACTTTACCGATCATTAGTCACTGTGACAATTTAGAAACAAGTATGCTGGTGTAACAATATATTCATAATAACATTAGCTAATTGGAATTGTGAACATATCATACAGGAGAATCCTCGTTACCATCGTTACAGTACTAATTTCACGTATTTCCGTCGACTATAAGACTATCCCGTCTTAGTACTTCTACCCATATCTCACATATCATAACTTATTTCATCTTAGCTTAAGTCTAGGTATCTCACTTAGCATACCTAGTTCACTTAAACTAATGCTCTGATACCATATTGTAACACCCTAAAAATCAGGGCTAATTTAAACTTCAATTGTAACCAGTTATGACAAAATAACATCCAAACTCTTATATAAGAGGAGAATTAACTATGAGGTTTCATAATTACAACATGGAATTTTCCCAATAACTTATTAATCTAACCATGTCCACTACAATTAGATTAACTAAGTTATCTAAGCAATCCATCAAAAAGCCTTCATGCATTAGCTAACTCCTCCGCTTATCTCTTAAGTTGGATAGATCAAAAGCTCTCAGCCCACATCCCATTTACTTCCCTGAGCCTGTACCTGGTAAGAAAATTTAATTTGAAAGATTAGGCTTACGCCTAGTGAGAACATCCAATTTCAAATTAAAGACGTTAACAGTTTGAAAATATCTAATACATATAAACAAACCTGTTCTTCACCATTCTTACCATACATATGCTCACCTCAACGACAGGATCATGCCCGATCCCATGAATATGACTAACATTCAGTAGGTCATATTATCAAATTTAAGAGTCTACTACGAATCCTTATAGATTCTAGGCTATTACTCTTATCCAAGAAATTACAAGTTACTTTATGCTTATTTCTTGACCCGGAAGGAGAGATTACAAGTTACTTTATGTCTACCTCTGGTCTTCCTCTAGAAATCAGGAATTACAATTTACTTAATGCCTATTCCTCGATTTCTATACTATGAAATAGAAATTACAATTTCCTTTATGCCTATTTCTCATTTCATAACACTTTTACAAAATGGGAACTACAATTTACTTCATGCCTGTTTGGGCAAAAAATCACGTCGCTCGACCGCGACCAGAACAGATAAGACGTATGATTAGGGACTATATCTTGTATTAAGATAAGGTCTCGACAAAGACCTAGAACACCATCGTCGTCCCTCATAAAAGGTAAGTCGAGAGTTTCTTACGACGCTCGACCATAGCGTCGTCCGATCCGCACGACTATTATATAAAGATGTGTGACTTCGAGCAAAGCTAACGTTAACCATGACCGTTTATTAAGTGTTTAATGCAGGAGTAAAAGTCATTAAGGAGCAGCGACTATAACCGACGCAATCATTAAACAGCCGGCGACCGTAACGGACGAAGATCATTACTCCGGCGACTGTTTCCAACCGTTAAGGCCATTAAAGGAGCATTCATGGATGAAGCTAAGGTCGCGAAGACTATAAATATCAAGCTCAATCAACATTTCAACACATCAAATATCCAGCGATTAACAACCGAAGCAATATTCAAGAACACCTAAAGTGAAGAACCATTATTCTAAGTATCGCTCTCGACGCACGACAACAGCCCTCGACCAGCAGTTCATACTTTGTTTCGTACACGACAAACACTTGTTTTTACGTTCAAACACTTGTACTTTACATTTCGAAGCATTTTCTTCATTTGTATTGTAATCACTGTACGATCGACACCAGTATCCAAGGACATCGCCCCTGATTGGCGACCATAGTATAGCGACGACACCCACTGTCGTCCGCAGGTTTTTTCCTCGTTTGAGGTTTTTCATGCGTCATCAAATCCCTTGTTTCTTTATTTTATTTATCGTCGCACGTCTCATCGAAAGATTCTTTCTTTAGTTGTTTAAGTCCACATCGACCTTAAGTTGTCCCTTTGGTGTGATTTTTGGCATTAACAGTTTGGCGCCATCTGTGGGACTACATCTAGAGAAAATCCTCAACGAACGTGCATTCTACTAATAGTTTCTTAGAGTTTCTTCTATTTTATGTTGCAGGAAAATGGCAGCCCCTGGAAATCCGCAGCAAGCCGTCGCTCAGATGTATCAGGAGCTCGAGGTTGCCAGGAATCAACTCAATGCAATGGCAGAGCAGAATCGCAGAGCAGCTGAAGAGATCCCGTGGCTAAGGAATCCTTTTGGACCCCAGAATGGTCCTAGACCATTCATCCAGAATCCAGGTCCGGGACCAGTCACGTCCGCGCAGAATCAGCATCCAGGTCTATTAATGCAGAATCAGCAGCTGGGTCCGTTCATTCCGAATCCCCAGTCTGGGCAGATTCCCCCTCAGCACATCCGACCACCACCCTTGAACAATGGATCCCAACCATTGCAAGGTGGCTCCCAGCCGTTTCAGAATGAATCCCATTCGTTTTCCCAGCCGTTCCAAAGTGGTCCGCAACCTTTCAAACAAGGATCGCAACCTTTCCAGCAAGGATCGCAATCTTTCCAGCAGGGATCGCAGCCATTTCAGCATGGACCACAATCGTTTCAGAATGGACCTCAGTAATTCCACTATGGGTCGCAGCCATATTTTGTTCCGTTCAACAGGGACACCAATGGTTCGTCGCATGGTAATGGCACTAGTCCAGGGACCAATCCCTCGACAGGGGCAAATCCTGATCTTAAAGATCCCGTTGCCCAGCGTTTGAAGATGTTAGAAGACCAAAATGAGCGCGTCCTGTCCTTGCTCACCAAGTTGCCTGGGGCAGCCGTGCCTGTCGACGTCGAGCCTCGCTCGGGGTATCAGGCGTCGCCCTTCATCGACGAGATCGCCACCGTCGAGGTCCCAAAGAAGTATAACATTCCCGCCTTCACTCCCAAGTATTCGGGTGTAAACCGATCCAACCGAGCATGTCGCGCAGTATAAGCAGCTCATGTGGACGATCTCGATTCCACACATGTACCAGGAAGTATGCATGTGCAAGAGTTTTGGGGCGACTCTCACTGGTTCAGCTCTCCAGTGGTTGATCAATCTCAAACCCAAATCTATCGGGTCGTTCGCCGAATTGGTCAACCAATTCTCCCGGCAATTCGCCAGCAGTCGTAAGATGGAAAAGCAGACTAGTGATCTGTACTATGTCGTGCAGAAGACCAATGAGTCTATTCGAAGTTATTTCAATAGATTCAATGCCGAAATGATCAGCATCCGCAATTGTGACATCAAAACTGCGATCGAAGCTTATAAGCGTGGTCTAGACGATAGTTCAGGTCTATATATCGATCTGACCAAGTATCCCCCAGAGACTTTCGAAGACGTCCGAGCTCGAACCTTAGCATATATGAGGGTCGAAGACGATGCAGCCTTTCGTCGCAAACACACTGACGACAAGAAGCCGTTAGGTGTCAAGAAGCCAGAATTCAAGCCGAAAGCCATATCCAGAATAGAGCCAGCGCGTCAGATTTCAAACGTTTGTTTCAAGACGAAGGCAGAAGCTAAAACCGTGACTAAATTCCCCGTGTACCCCAAGATCTCCTCTTATGGGTTCAAAGGGTCAGCTAAAGACTTAGTCGAAGCTCTGAAGACCACCCAAGCAACCATCCGGTGGCCGAAGAAGTCTGACTTGGACGATGCTAAGAAGGATAAATCAAAGTGGTGCGACTTCCACGTCGACCATGGTCATGCGACAGATGATTGTACCGCACTCAAGAAGGAATTGGCATATCATGTTCCACAAGGTAATCTCAAAGATATTATTGATAATGTCGTTATTAACAGCCATCGACCGTCGAATCCCGAGCATGTAAAAGTTATCAATTAAAATCCCCTACGCCATTGGGAACCCTGAACATCGAGAATGAGTCGAAACGTCGCTATGGTGCCCTGTCGTACGACGACATGATCAATCACAGACAGTATCTCATCGGATCGTCGTGTCGTCCTGTCATTTAAAACCTATCTTTCTTTCCAAAAAGAATAGGATAATAAATGACAGGGGGGCAATACCCCATGAAGGAGAAAGGTATGATTTCTAACTCTTTTCCATACAAATTTTTCTCACAAACAGCTACTGACTTAAGCATCGGAGGGTCGTTGGTGAGCCAACGACCAACCCTCGACATCGTTTTATCGCAGGATCGCACGACATAGACAATTAGGTCCATGACTTGATCACACCTTACAGCTAGTCGAACGACTTGGACTTAAGCATCGGAGGGTCGTTGGTGAGACAACGACCAACCCTCGACATCGTTTTATCGCAGGATCGCATGACATAGACAATCAGGTCCATGACTTGATCACACCTTACAGCTAGTCGAACGACTTGGTCGTACGATCGCATAGACGGCTTCGCAGCCTGAGCTTCTTAACTTAGAAAAACTTCGCGTTTTGAATAAATACCTTAGTCGCATGTATTGGTGTTTGATTAGCATACATTCTAAACGAATGCCTTATTTTTTCTGTCTTATATGTATCTTATGTTCAATTGATGCGATATTTGTTTACCAAATATATAAAGCATAAGTTCGACCATAAGAAAAATTGTCAAGAACATATTCGACCCCCAACGGTCGAGCAACAAAAAGAGAAAATTCTTAAACTAAAGAAGGAACATCTGTTGCATTCGTGCCCGAAGTCCCGTCCAGAAGGTTTTCGCCTGCCACCTCTTCTTCGACATCTTTCTCATCATCTAAGTCAAGATCTCTCTCGGTCCCAACGCCATTCAGATAGATGTCCAACTCCTCCTTCGCCGAAGCAAGAGGGTCTTTTCCTAGCAGATGTCGTCGCATGATAGCAGCACGCGCAGTAAGTCGAGCGTAAGAAAAGAAAGACATATTCTCGACCGTCAACTCCTCGAACTCTTTCTCCAAGTTCGTCGCTTTAATCTTGGATTCTTCAACCTCCTTTTTCTTCGCAGCTAAAGATGCCTTCATTCCCTCCAGCTCCTCTCTCTGATTACACATCAAAGATAGAGATTCCGTCAAACGGGAATTCACCTCGTCCCTTGCATGACTGAGGGCATCTAGCTCATCAAAAGCATGGTCAAGACGCATTGACACCGCCTCTTCGTGTTCCAGGGCAACTTTTTCCTTAGCCAACGCTGCTTCTTCGTCCTTGATAACATAAGCCGTCGAGCTCCCTACATTCGTCGTCTCAGCCTGTAATGCTAAGCAAGCTTGAAGTACCTGCAAAATCATAAAGACGAACATCGTTAATAGACAACGACAACGACAGCGACAAAACAAGTTTTGAAAGAAAAACTTACCAAGAATACGAGTCCAGTTGCATGGAACTTTTTTTCTCAAAAGAAAACCCGTCAAAACGCTCCCTGAAAGACGGGAGCAAATATTTTTCTAAGTGGGGAAGCAACTTCGTCTCGTCCAAGACATTGCCGTCCAGAAAATCCGACGGCAACGTAAAGTTGACCGTCGTCTCCCCCACAGATCCTTTCTACGCGCCTTTGCCCATGTCGGCCGACGAATGGGCCGGATAGGACGACGGGAAACATCGTCGCCGGTTGCGAAGTATCCACAGATTTTACGCCGGTCGTGTCAAAGACAACCGACGCCATCGCCTTCCTGGACAAGGCAACCCTCGGTGGGTTACCCGTCTTCAGAGAAGGTTCCCTCAGAATGGACATCTTTGTCCTCTTCGAGAAGTCAGACCCAGCCGTCGGGACTTCTTTTATTTTCAAGAGACCCGACCCAGATGTCGAGACCTCTTTCTTCTTCAGGACCCCTGACCCAGTCGTCGAAGTGTCCTTCTTTCTATTATCCCTCGCCTTGCGAGTCGGTTCAGCCTGAGTCATCATCCTAGTAACAGAAGATGACACCCGTGCATGAGATTCCCCTGTATGGGCGAAAACAAAGGATTAGACACTCGAAGAATAAAAATAGATTAAGTTAAGAAGAGAAGAGAAGAACAATTACCGGTTATCTCTACTTCCAGATCATCTCCTTCAGTCCCCTCGGACTCCTCTTCTTCTTCATCATTTTTCTCCATTTCCTCTCGACCCATTCTGATCCTATCACTCAAGAGAACAGTGTCGTCATCCTCATCTACTAGGTGACGATTAACGTACGTCCGATCCCTGCCACTGAACTCTAAAATTTCTTGATCTTAGCCTTGGATTCTTGATCAGGTTTTACTTTGTCAAAATTAATATCTGAGCATAAGAGAAAAGAACAGTCAAAGAGGAATCAGATAAGAACCGTTTAAATATATATATATATATATATATATAGATCGACAACTCACCCGTCATATTCCAGCCCTCTCTGATCCAGTCACTATCAGAGTCGAACGTCGCCAACCGTACGAATACATATTTCTTCTTCCACCCACGATCATTGACTGATGTATTTAAAACGAAAGTACGATCACCTTTATATCTCGAAAACAAGCTATAGCGCCAATACTGGTCCTTTGTGACTTTGTACGCCGTCAGAAGGTCCCTCACACCCATCGGTGAATCCCAACCGGAAGTAAGTCGTTCAATGACCAAAATGACTCGCCAAAACTGGGGCATCAGTTGTCCTGGCGAGAGGTCAAATTCACACATAAACTCCTTGGCTAGAGGCGAATATGGCCAGCGGAAACCTATCTTAAACGGGTACTCATGTATAACAGCATACCCTTTAGCACACATTTCAGGACGAACGCCACCAGCCCTGTTTATAATGATCCCCATGGGAATCCTAGCCAGGCTTCTGAAGTCGTCTAGATCATCCTCGGTTTCTATAATACTCTTAGGTTCCGTCGACATCTCTAAACCTGTCAAATTAATAAGCAAGTCCGAAAAACCCCAGTTATCCCAGTTCTTCTTAGGTTTCCTGGCAATGGACTTGCGGCGCATACGACGACTAAAGAATTGGTATCTTATATGATCCTGAAAATTGATTCCGAACAGGGTAATCGAACGAAAAGCGACAACGAAACCCTAAGAAAAAGTTCTGCTCAACACTCTCCTAAATTGTAAACAGAAGAAAGCCAATCGCAATCTCTATTTATGTGGACGGATATGTCAGATCGAGTCCTTCAGCAAATCAACACGCGTCCATGTCCTTTCGTATACCTATCCGAATCTTAGACACCTGTCTTCGACAGCTGGTAAGCATCATCGTGCGTCAGTGTGACGTCACAACTTTTCAACTTCTCGTTCAGTTAAAGGCGAACCGGTCTAGTTCCACGACAACCAGGTAAGTCCCTCAACCCAGGTCACAAGTCTAAGCGTTCGACAAGCAAAATTTGAAACTTAAACTTGACATTCAATTTTCAAATTTTGGGGGCAAACTGTTTGGGCAAAAAATCACGTCGCTCGACCGCGACCAGAACAGGTAAGACGTATGATTAGGGACTATATCTTGTATTAAGATAAGGTCTCGACAAAGACCTAGAACACCATCGTCGTCCCTCATAAAAGGTAAGTCGAGAGTTCCTTACGACGCTCAACCATAGCGTCGCCCGATCCGCACGACTATTATATAAAGACGTGCGACTTCGACCAAAGTTAACGTTAACCATGACCGTTTATTAAGTGTTTAATGCAAGAGTAAAAGTCATTAAGGAGCAGCGACTATAACCGACGCAATCATTAAACAGCCGGCGACCGTAACGGACGAAGATCATTACTCCGGCGACCGTTTCCAACCGTTAAGGCCATTAAAGGAGCATTCATGGATGAAGCTAAGGACGCGAAGACTATAAATATCAAGCTCAATCAACATTTCAATACATCAAATATCCGACGATTAACAACCGAAGCAATATTCAAGAACACCTGAAGTGAAGAACCATTATTCTAAGTATCGCTCTCGACGCACGACAACAGCCCTCGACCAGCAGTTCATACTTTGTTTCGACAAACACCTATTTTTACGTTCAAACACTTGTAATTTACATTTTGAAGCATTTTTTTCATTTGTATTGTAATCATTGTACGATCGACACTAGTATCCAAGGACATCGCCCCTGATTGGCGACCATAGTATAGCGACGACACCCACTGTCGTCCGCAGGTTTTTTCCTCGTTTGAGGTTTTTCCTGCGTCATCAAATCCCTTGTTTCTTTATTTTATTTATCGTCGCACGTCTCATCGAAAGATTCTTTCTTTAGTTGTTTAAGTCCACATCGACCTTAAGTTGTCCCTTTGGTGCGATTTTTGGCATTAACAATGCCTATTCCTCATTTCAGGTCAACGGGAATTACAAATTGCTTTATGTCTATTCCTCGTTACAATACATAACAATGCCTATGGATCCATTACACATACTATACACAATTATAGTATTCACTTAACCCCAACCTTTTAGCCTAACACACTAACATTCGACCGTAAGTATGTTCAAGTTACTAAGATTGTATTTCAATTTCTCAATCATACACTGTCCAAAAGTTATCAAAACTACAAGTTATCAGATGCTTAAAAGAATCCAGAATATCAAAAGTGGCCAAACAGCTAGAGTTTCCGGACACCCCCAAACTATCCGGATAACAGAACTTCCCGGATACCCATACTTACTAGACTTGGAATTCTTTTGGTCTGCTTTTCGGATCAGCATAACTCTTTTGGCTATCTTGAGCCGCTTTCATATGCATACGTATTCCCTTCACTTTGTCAGCTGTTTGTTGTACAAGTTCCGGACCAGCAAACTGTTTCTCTCCGGCTTCTAACCAACACACAGGAGTTCTACATTTCCGACCATACAAAGCTTCGAAAGGTGCTCTTCCAATACTGGAATGATAACTATTGTTATACGCAAATTACACTAAAGGTAAATGCGTATCCAGTTACCTCCAAAATCCAATACACACGATCTGAGCATGTCTTCCAAAGTTTGAATAGTTCTCTCACTTTGACCGTCAGTTTGCGGATGATACGCAGTACTCAAATTAACTTTTGTACCCAATTCTTCTTGTAGTGATTGCCAAAACCACGAGGTAAACCGACTATCACGATCTGACACTATAGACACTGGTATACCATGTCTTGACAGCACTTCATCAATATATAGCTTCGCCAATTTATCTATTGGTGACGCTTCTTTTATAGCCAGAAAATGAGCACTCTTAGTCAATCTGTCCACGATTACCCATATAGTGTCGTTACCCTTTTGCGTCTTTGGTAACTTCGTCACGAAATCCATAGTAATATTTTCCCACTTCCACTCCGGAATTTCTAAAGACTGAAAACTTCCGTAAGGCGTTTGATGTTCTGCTTTTACTAAAGAACATGTCCTACACTTCTCTACTATTCGGGCCACATCTACTTTCATAGCTGGCCACCAATAATGTAGCTTTAAATCCCTATACATCTTAGTACTCCCAGGATGTATAGAATACCTAGATCTATGGGCGTCTTCGAGAATCAACTCTCGATTTCCTCCAATCTTTGGTACCCAAACACGGCCTTGAAACAACTTAATTCCACGGTTGTCTTCAATCAGTTGAAGATGTTGTTTGCTCATCACTTCCTCTTTCAGATTTTCTTCTCGTAAGGCTTCCGCTTGTGCCTCCTTTATCTTTTCCATCAAACTTGACGTCACGTCAATTCTAGCGTTAGTCGATTTCAAACACCCACTATACTCTTTTATGCTTAAAGCATCAGCTACGACATTTGCTTTACCAGGATGGTAATGCAATTCACAATCGCAATCCTTAAGTAACTCTAACCAGCGCCGTTGTCTCATGTTCAACTCTTTCTGATCAAAGACATGTTACAAGCTTTTGTGATCAGTATAAAGAGTACACTTCGTTCCATACAAATAATGCCTCCACAGCTTCAAAGCAAAAACAACCGCTGCTAATTCCAAATTGTGCGTAGGATAATTCTTCCCATGCTCTTTAAGTTGCCTTGATGCATAAGCAATCACTTTGCCACGTTGCATCAATACACATCCTAGACCCATCTTTGAAGCATCACTATAGACCACCAAATATTCTGTTCCTTCTGGTAAGGCAAGAATAGGAGCTTCACATAACTTTTGACGTAAAGTTCTGAAAGCTGATTATTGTTTCTCCGTCCAAACAAACTTCACATTCTTTCGAGTCAGTAAAGTCAAAGCAGAAGCAATCTTTGAGAAGTCTTTAATAAACCTACGGTAGTAACCGGCTAGGCCTAAGAAACTTCTTATATCAGACGCACTTCTTGGTGTCTCCTAATTCGTCATAGCTTCTATCTTGGCTGGGTCTACTTTGACTCCCTCCGAAGTGATCACATGACCTAGAAAGTGTACTTCTTTTAACCAAAATTCACATTTCGAAAACTTTTCATACAACTTCTCTTTTCTCAACACTTCTAAGACTTTATGAAGATGGCGTTCATGATCGTCTTCATTCTTCGAATAAATAAGTATGTCATCGATGAACACAATGACAAACTTATCCAAGAATGGTCGACATACTCTGTTCATCAGATCCATGAACACGGCGGGAGCATTAGTCAACCCAAATGGCATCACAAGGAATTCATAATGTTCGTACCTCGTCCTGAATGCTGTCTTCGGAATATCTTCATCTCTTACACGAACTTGATGGTACCCCGACCTCAAATCAATCTTAGAAAAACATCCCGCACCTTGAAGTTGATCAAACAGATCATCAATTCTTGGAAGCGGATACTTGTTCTTAATCGTCACCTTATTCAGCTCACGATAGTCAATACACATTCTCATGGTGCCGTCTTTCTTTTTAACAAACAAAACCGGAGCTCCCCAAGGTGAAGAACTCGGTCTAACAAAACCTTTATCCAACAACTCCTGAAGTTGAGTCATCATCTCTTTCATTTCGGTCGGCGCTAAGCGATACGGTGCACGCGCTATCGGTGCCGATCCAGGGATCAAATCAATACGAAACTCTACCTTCCGTTCAGTCGGTAGGCCAGGAAGATCATCGGGAAATACGTTCGGAAATTCACGTACCACCTTAATATCTTCCACTTGTTTCTTTTCCGACCTTACATCTAAAACATACGCCAGATAGGATGAACATCCTTTCATTAAACATTTACGCGCTTTTGTAATAGAAATTAACGGAACTTCCCCTTTTTGCTTTTCCCCAAAGATGAGTACATCATCCCTATCAGCCATCGGAATCCGGATTAATTTCTTTGCATAAAGTATCTCTGCTTGGTTGACTGTCAGCCAGTCCATACCCACTATTACATCAAATCCTCCAATTTCCATCAATAACAAGTCGATCGGAAATTTCGTTTCCCCTATTGAAATAAAACCACCATCTAATCTTTCACGAACCAAGACTTGACACCCGTTAGCTACCTCAACTATTAAAGCATCTTCCAAGGTAGTGACAGACATAACTAACTTGTGGTAAAACAACTTGGACACAAACGACAAATTTGCACCACAGTCAAATAAAATGCGCGCATGAATAGAATTTATGAGGAATGTACCAGAAACGACATCTTTTGATTCTTTCGCCTCTTCCGTCGTCATATGAAATGCCTGGCCCGTTGGTTTAGGAACATCTGGTTTCCTTCCTTGATCTCCGCCCTTCTTTAACTTCGGACAATCTCTTCGGATGTGTCCGGGCTGTTTACACTCAAAACAGATCGGTCCTTGAATAGGACAGTTTGCCGCTATATGCCCAGGCTTCCCACATTTGAAGCACTCGTTCCCGGCTATCCGACACTAACTAAAATGTTTACTTTTGCATTTCGAACACCAACTTGGTTCCCGGCGAGGTTCATAACGAACATTCTTTCCAAATAATTTGGATTTTTGAGAAGAATCCGACCGACCTTCCCACTTCCGCTTTTTCTCCCACGTGTGTCTTTTCTTCTTTATCCTTTGCGTACACTTCCTCTATAACTTTTTCTTCTTCAATCGTCTTTCTCAACGTTGAAGCTTTTGAACTCCGCACCCTTGACATCATATCTGCCGACAAACCCTTCAAATAAGCTTTAACTTTGTCTTTCTCAGTTGGAGCCACATGCCCCACTAAGTTTAGCTTCTCCATGAAAGATTCTGTATACTTCCTAACAGATGAAATACCTTTCTTGAGAGTCCGAAACTCTTCTTCAATTCTATCCATCTCGCTTTCGTTGCAGTATTCTTCCAGAAGCTTTTTCTTAAAGGACTCCCAAGTCATAGCAGTCAAGACTGGAGCCGAGATTGTAGCCGTCACTACATTCCACCAAGTCAGGGCATTACCTTTTAACATTTGAGATGCAAATATGACTTTTGACTTCTCATCGCATTCACAAGCTCGGAAAGCTTGTTCCATTTCCCTGATCCAATTCATGCAGGCCACTGGATTATCTGCTCCTTTAAACTCTGGTGGTTTACAGCTTAGGAATGTTTTGTATGAGCAGATTCTTTCAACTCTCCTTTCTGCCTCTAACCCAGGGTTACCAACTGGATTTATTACCACAGTATCAGTTTCCGTTCGACGTAACTCCGTACTTCGATCGTTCAGTGCTTTCATAAACATTTCAGCTTGTTTTTCCATTGTTGTATTCATCATTCTTGTCATATTTTCCATCATTCGAGACTCTATTGTTGACTCAGGCGTTTCTTGGCCGGCGGTACTGGTACCCGTTCTATGCACCTGACTATCCGTTCCTCCAGTGAAATGTAACCTCGGCGGGCTCTCATGAGTTCCGCCCGTTCCATGTTGTCCCTCCAACCCCCAATCATTTACTGCTCTGTCCTTCAAAGAATTAGAGGACCTCGGTGGCGTATTCACCATTATTCTGATATAACACAAAGGAATAACCATAAGAAATGGTTACATACAGCTAGACATACGAAACGTACTTTACCGATCATTAGTCATTGTGACAATTTAGAAACAAGTATGCTGGTGTAACAATATATTCATAATAACAGTAGCTAATTGGAATTGTGAACATATCATACAGGAGAATCCTCGTTACAATCGTTACAGTACTAATTTCACGTATTTCCGTCGACTATAAGACTATCCCGTCTTAGTACTTCTACCCATATCTCACATATCATAACTTATTTCATCTCAGCTTAAGTCTAGGTATCTAACTTAGCATACCTAGTTCACTTAAACTAATGCTCTGATACCATATTGTAACACCCTAAAAATCAGGGCTAATTTAAACTTCAATTGTAACCAGTTATGACAAAATAACATCCAAACTCTTATATAAGAGGAGAATTAACTATGAGGTTTCATAATTACAACATGGAATTTTCCCAATAACTTATTAATCTAACCATGTCCACTACAATTAGATTAACTAAGTTATCTAAGCAATCCATCAAAAAGCCTTCATGCATTAGCTAACTCCTCCGCTTATCTTTTAAGTTGGATACATCAAAAGCTCTCGGCCCACATCCCATTTACTTCCCTGAGCCTGTACCTGGTAAGAAAATTTAATTTGAAAGATTAGGCTTACGCCTAGTGAGAACATCCAATTTCAAATTAAAGACGTTAACAGTTTGAAAATATCTAATACATATAAACAAACATGTTCTTCACCATTCTTACCATACATATGCTCACCTCAACGACATGATCATGCCCGATCCCATGAATATGACTAACATTCAGTAGGTCATATTATCAAAATCAAGAGTCTACTACGAATCCTTATAGATTCTAGGCTATTACTCTTATCCAATAAATTACAAGTTACTTTATGCCTATTTCTTGACCCGGAAGGAGAGATTACAAGTTACTTTATGTCTACCTCTGGTCTTCCTCTAGAAATCAGGAATTACAATTTACTTAATGCCTATTCCTCGATTTCTATACTATGAAATAGAAATTACAATTTCCTTTATGCCTATTTCTCATTTCATAACACCTTTACAAAATGGGAACTACAATTTACTTCATGCCTATTCCTCATTTCAGGTCAACGGGAATTACAAATTGCTTTATGTTTATTCCTCGTTACATTACATAACAATGCCTATGGATCCATTACACATACTATACACAATTATAGTATTCACTTAACCCCAACCTTTTAGACTAACACACTAACATCCGATCGTAAGTATGTTCAAGTTACTAAGATTGTTTTTCAATTTCTCAATCATACACTGTCCAAAAGCTATCAAAACTACAAGTTATCAGATGCTTAAAAGAATCCAGAATATCAAAAGTGGCAAAACAGCTAGAGTTTCCGGACACCCGCAAACTATCCGGATAACAGAACTTCCTGGATACCCATACTTACCGGACATACTAATCCTATCCGGATACTTACTGGAAACATAAACAGTCCGGACAACAAAACTTTCCTGACAACATGTCTTTCCGGTCAATATGGCTTTCCGGACAATATCCGGAAACCAAGGTAATCCGGATACCATCCGGTATCTAATTCATCCGGAAACTACAAACTATTAATACTTACCGGATGTTCTTGCCTCGTCCGGACACCTTCGCACAGAGGTTTCCGGATACTGTTCTTTTGTCCGGAAACCTTGACCTGCAGCCTTTTTTTATAGTCTAAATCCGTGTCTGTTCCATTCAGCTTGTTTCAACACATTCATTCAGTCCCAATACAGTTTATACACCTATCTTAATGATTAATTTTACAGAAAACAAGGATTTAGGTCAAAATAGAGAATGAACTCACCTTTAAGAAAATAAACCCACTTCTCTTCACAATCTGATTCCAAGCTGTTATCAATGATTCTGGAAACCAATTTCAATAAATAGATTGTTCATAACTAAACAATTACAACAAACCATATCTGAATCCATGGTGAATTCCTTACCAATTTTGAAGACAAAATCTTGAGTTTTTCTTTCTTCTCTTCTTTCTCTCTTTTCTCTCTAATCTCTTTCTCTGACTTTCTCTAAACCGACCCAAACAAGAAAAATGAGATATTTCTCAAATCTCAGCCTCTTATCCACACACTATCACTAAATGACCAATCACACCTTCTAGTTTCTAACTTTACACAATACCATCAAACTTTGGTTATTTAACTTTTAACCCCATTGATTTAAATACTTGAAAAGATAACACAAACTTACAACTTAATTACAAAACAACTTCACTTCTATTAAAATATAACATAACGAAATTTTGGGATGTTACATATGTGGAAGTGGGATCAGATTACTACATATTTCATCACGAAGCTACCAAGGACTCCGAAAGGGTTTGATGCAATTTGGGTGATCGTTGACAGGTTGACAAAGTCTGTTCACTTTCTACCGATAAAAGAAACCTATTCGTTGGAAAGACTAGCCAAATTGTATATCGATGAAATAGTAACTCGACACGGAGTTCCAATCTCGATTATTTCTGATCGTGATAGTCGTTTTACTTCAAGATTCTGGAGGAGTTTTCAAAAAGAAATGGGAACGCAGATAAAGTTAAGTACAACGTATCATCCTCAAACTGACGGTCAGAGTGAACGAACGATTCAGACTTTGGAAGATATGCTACGGGCCTGCATTGTTGACTTTGGGGGATAATGGGATAAGCATTTGCTGTTGATAGAATTTGCCTACAATAACAGTTATCATTCCAGCATACAAGCGACACCGTTTGAAGTTCTGTATGGTAGAAAATGCCGAACGCCTCTGTGTTGGAACGAAGTGGGAGAGAAACAATTAGCGGGGCCAGATATAGTTCAGTTAACCACGGATAAGATTACTCAGATTCGGGAATGATTGAAAGTGGCTCAAGACAGACAGAAAAGCTACGCTGACCAACGCCGAAAACCGTTAGAATTCCAAGTTGCAGATTTTGTAATGCTGAAAGTCTCACCTTGGAAAGGAGTCATTCGATTTGGGAAACAAGGCAAACTGAGCCCAAGGTACATTGGACCGTTTGCTATCACAGAAAGAATCGGTGAAGTAGCCTACAGGTTAGCTCTTCCGCCAGAGTTAAGCAGAATCCACAACACTTTTCACGTATCAAATTTTCGAAAGTGTTTGGTTACGCCAGATCAGGCAGTTTCTCTACCAGATATACAGGTTGATGAAAGGTTGAATTACGTGGAAGAACCAGAAGCCATTGTTGACAGTAAAGTCAAAGTTTTGCGGAATGGTAAGGAGATCAAGGAAGTAAAAGTTCAGTGGCGACATCATAAAGGGCAGGATGCTACATGGGAATTAGAATCAGAAATGAAAACTAAGTACCCGTACCTTTTTACCTAACCGAATTCCGGGACGGAATTCTTTTAAGGGGGAGATGATGTAATACCCGGATAAGTTTGTTAGTTAAATTCTAGTTCCGTTAAATTTATTTAACTCTATAATTGATGTTTAGGGTAAGTTTGGGTAAATTCATATGTTTAGGGGTGTTTGGGTCTTTATTGAATAGTGCAAGGTATAAATTAGTAAATATGGTTTAATATTATCTCTTAAGGTATCCAGATATTTTTCAAAAAACCAGAAAACATCCAGATTAGTGTGTGTGTGTTTTGAGGAGAGAAGAAGAAGAAAGAAGAGTCTTGTGGCTAAGGCTTCAATTTGGTGTACTTGGAAGTGATTTGAGGTGTGTTTCCTTTGTGTTTTATGTCTGTAATTGCTAGTAGATAGTTTCCATCGGAGTAGAATCATCGATTTCATGTCTGGGGCTGATTCAGTCGATTTCTGGGTAAAAATGGGGTAAACCGACAGAGGTTTCCGGACACAATATGAATGTGTCTGGTAGTTTCTTTTGGGGGTGTCCGGTAGTTCTTCCTTGTAGGTATCCGGTAGATGAAGTGTCCGGGTAAGTTCCTCTTTCTATAGTTTCCGGTTGAAATTAGTTATCGGATGGTGTCCGGATTGCTTTGGTTTCCGGATGTCGTCCGAATTGTTTAAGTTGTCCGGATTGTTATGTCATCCGGATTGGGTATGTATCCGGAAAGTTGTGTTGTCCGAATTAGTCCTGTTGTCCGGATAGTTCTGTAATATCCGGAAACCTTAGCTGTTTGGTCACTTTTGAGAATTCAGATACTTTTGAGTATCCAGTGGCTTGTGTTTTTGTCGACTCTTGGATAGTTTATGAATGAGGACTGAATGTACTGTAGACTTGACTTCAGTTCGGGTTGGGGGAATCAATTGAGGATTAGAATTATCTAGAGTTCTTAGCTTTAGTAAGTCTTATGTGTTCTATTTGGTAAGAAGATACTTGTATCTATTTGTTTCAGATTCTGTGAATACTGGGTGAAAGACTAAATCTTTGGAAAAGGCTTGGAAGCATTTTGATAAGCGAACAGGTGAGTTTTACTTTAAAATGTTTTCAAACTGGAATACATATATGTGGTTTGAGTATGTGATAAGTAGTGTGATTATGTGCATATGTATGAAGTATGATATATTGAGGTGTATATTATATTTATACGAGTATTACACTACACGAGTGCACATTGGCCGGGCTTAGGACCGGCGGAGTTTGGCTGTACGGAGGGACAGCGGTGTTGGCTGTATTTAGTACAGCGGAGTAAATTTATTAGTTGGCTCGCAACCATCTAATATGGCCATGGAAATGAGACAGGAAAGTACACGATGCATGAGTTATAATTGGTATTTATATTTGAAGGATGTATATGGTGTTTGTGCAAATGGTTTTAAACTAACAGGGATTTTCTCACTTAGACCACTAGGTCTAACCCTCATTTTGTTTTAAAAATATGTATTCCAGGTCGTGGATCAAGTAAGAGCAAATGAGAAGGGTAACCTGTATCTAGCTTTTGGAAGATGTATGTTTTGAAGACTATGACGTGTTTTGTAGTTATAACTTTGTTATTTAGTAGCAAAAAGTTTGTAATGGAATCCGTAATATAGTTGTAAAGACTAAGGGACCGAAGTTGTTATGTGATGTATCTTTTGATTATGTAATGATGTTATGCAATATATGTTATTTGACGCATGTTTGAGAATCGGGTCGTTACAAGGATTGAACCTGAAAAGATTGATGTATCAAATGTGGAGAATGTCAAATAGATTCTTTGATTCATGATCTAGGGACACGACATTCAATTTTAAGTTATCCAAATAACCAACTTGATGAGATTATGTGAGCATATATTAAACTTGGACCATATCAACTTCATAAATCAAAGTATCATTTTAGTCTGGATGGTCCTAACAGTAAAATGCGAAGTTTTCAAGTAGCTTGGTTTAAGAGTTTAATAGTGGTTGGAATATTCCAAGAAAACGTGTTGAAGCCTCTAACTAATTATTTTTGTTCCCAGCAGACTAGTCAATGAGAAAATTATGAACATTGGAAGAATTATGTGTTAGTCTAAGGTGTAACTTTTTTTATTCAGATACAATATTATCGATATTATTTTTAAATAAAGTGTAATATTGAACGTCAGAACCCCCTATCTTAAATTCCTGGTTGCACCTCTATATGAGAGGAAGCATATCACATGAGAGATATGTTAAGTAACCCGTATTAAAATATATCAATTAATAAATTAAATTTAATAAGAAAAGCAAAAACTAATAAAATTATAGATGAATTTTGTTTTAATAATTTTATTATATATGTATGTGTATTAAATTTATATAATAACCTATAAATAAAATTAAATTCTATAAATAAAAATGAAAAGTGAGGTTCTTATAATAAGCTTGATTGTAGTTTTATTGAAGTTCTTATTTTGTTGATGTGACAATAATATGATAGAAAAAAAACCTTAGAAATGAGGTTTTAAGAAGGTCTAAATGGCATGAGGCGTGGCGTGGTGGCGAGGTCAAGCCTTAAGTCTTAGGAGCCACGATGAAACCATGATGTTTTCAAGACCTGACTTATGACGTCAAATTTCTAACTCATATATAATATTATACATAAAAACCTATGTTTTGTAGTGTTAGTCAATGGGTCAATAGTAATAAACAAGTTAAATTAGAACATATATTAAAAAACTTGCAAATAAGACATTAAAAAAATCAAATATCGCCTTAGTCAAGGTTATCTTTTGTTCATAAAAGTATAAAGAGTAAACTCCAATTTTGGTCCTTAAGGTATGGTGATTTATTTGAAACGGGACCTATGGTTTCAAAAATCAACTCTGCGCCCTCAGGGTTTGAATTTTGCTCTGAAACCGGGACCTGACCACTAACTCTGTTAAAAGAGTCCGTTATAGTCAGGGGCAAAATAGTCCAACCATATTTTTGTCCCCTTTTACATTCTTATTTTGTTTTTCCTTAATTTTGTGAAACACATAGAACTTCAGGACCTGTTATGTATAACTCTTTTTCCATGGGTCTGTATCCTTTTCCAACAATCAGACACATGGTTTGAGTTTCCATGGTTGAGCTGGCAAAGCTCATCCACACCCACCACCCTTCACTCTCTCTCTTTCTTTCTCTTTCTCTCTCTTATCATCCTCATAAGCCCACCACCTTTTGAGACCTTCGGCTCCGCCGACATATACATCAACACCATTGCTGCCACCACTCCTTCCATCACCTTCCACCATCAAAGCTGTAATGCTCGATAACGCGTTATCGAAGTCGCTAAAACCCTGAACTTACCCACTTACTACTTTTACACCAGCGGGTCTTCCGACCTTTGTGTATATACAAGATTCTTGCCTAGTTAACCCTAACTGGGTAACTGGAGTTGTCCTAGAGTGGTGAGTTCCGGTTGATCCCTATGGCATGAATGCAAAAAAACATCGTCCTTGTGTAAATGTTCATCCCTCGCGCCATTTTTCTTGGATTTGGTCGGTTCCATGGAATGTTGATTGAACTGGTTCATGGGCAACAGTGGTTGTGTGTAACACCCGTAATTTTTGGATAAGTACAATTTCGAATCAGTGTAGAATCGATCTTCTAAGATAAATATGAAAAATAGAATTTTGGATTAAATCCTAGATTTTATGGTCTTGTTGGATGGGGAATTCGAATACGAGTCCAACGGTTCTTTTCAGAGCGAAAACGGAGCTAAAACGAAGAAGTTATGGTCAAAACAGTGTTTTAAGAAGAAACCGGGCAACCAGTATCTCGCACGCGTTGTGGCGCTAGTATACCCGTGTGGAGCACCTGATCAGCATAAAACGCGATTTCAACCCCCAAACTTCATTTCTTCATATCTCTCTCATTTCAACTCCGATTTTAGTGATTCAAATTGCTATGGTTTTGTTTTTTAGAGCTCTTCAAGGATATAGAAAGAGTATTGAAGTTTATGGGAAGATCCAAGAGTATTTGGTGGTGGTTGAGGTAAGCTTCTCTCTTTTCTCCATCTAAGAAGTTAGAGTTTTGGTATTTTTGGTGGTTTTGGACGTTTTATGTTGGGGGAAACGTATATAAGTGTTTGAGGATGATTATTTATGGTTGGAAACTTATGGATCTAGGTTTTTGGAAGATTTGGGCTTGAAGATTCGTGTTTCTTCAAAGGAGCTTACGTTTGGGGAAAATCTAGATATAGCCTAATCTAGCAAGGTGAGTTCAAGTTGATTTGTGAAAACGTTGTACATGCCAAAAAAATGTTCTTTTACAAGTATTTATGTGTTTTACATAATATTATCAATTGTTGAGTTATTTGTTGGGTTTTGATCATTTGAAGCATTTAAATTTATAAACATTGTAAAATACCCATATTTGGGATTTTTGGGTAATTTGATAAATGAATCATAAATGAAAGTGTCTAGATGATTTATGGTACAAATGAAGTCTATTCCATGGTTTATGCATTTTGGCGTATTCGATTTTATAACCATTTGGAAAATACACGTTATCGTGTCATGAGGCTTTTGGAAAATTAAGTGTAAGATTTCACTTGGAAAATGGTTTGTCTCAACCGATGATGAGTTTTGGGGTAATCATGTCTTTGAGATATGTGTTTGCATAAACGCCGATCGATTGCGTTTTATTGTTTTAATGACCATTATTGTATGATCAAATTGTTTGTTGAGCTAGTTGGCTCGTGTTCGATTTAAAAGAGTTTTGGGGACTTTAGTCTGGGTCATTTTACTCTATGTTGGGCCTTTGAAGTTTCATATTTTAAGAGTGTTGGACATTCTTTTAAATAACATTCATTTGAGGCATATTTAATCATTAAATTACATGTTTACGAATGTTGGACATTCTTTGGAGTCATGTAGTTTAGACTGTGTTGCATTGGATCCATAGGCACGTAAGTCAGTGATCTTTTGGTGATGGTCGATTGGGTATTTCGGGGTTGGACCTCGGGACCCATGTTTATGACCTTAAACTTTTCAAGTAGGCACTAGGAGGGTTGAGTCCGGAGGTGCTACCTTGGAGGTAGACACTAGAACCTTCGCCGCTTTGAAGGGGATGCCTTGGAGGTAGTCCTAAGCGTGCCGAGCCTTGTGGTGGAATCCTAGGGATAGACACTAAGGTCAACTGTCTCTTGAGGTGAAACTTGTTGAGAAGTCGTAGGAACCCTTGGACGTCTAGTCGCGAGGTGTTGTACGATTAACGTTGTACGGGTGGTATACTTATGTGTTTCCTCCACCCTCAATGGATACGGGTCTCCCCCGTTGTTGTCAATATTTTATTGAGTCTCGTGATATGCATGTTTTATTTACTGTAAGCCTTGTGCGAGTAATTACAAGTATTGACTTTGATATTGGAACCCCTCCACGTATGTTAAGGTTTGCTTGAATGACTACCCTTTGCGTGGGTTATCGAGTCGGTCACATGCTTTCGGGAACGTATTATATGTATTTGGATTGTTTTCCATGTTCTTATGGGTGTTGTATTATTCCTCCTCCTTTTTGGGATGTTTTGAATAATAGAGTTTTACTCAAGTTTACTTTATTTGGAAATTTAATAATCATTCACGTTTTAGGTGAGCTTTCCGATCTAAATCCGTTATTGAGAAATGTTTCATTGTGGAGTTTTCGACAAGGGTTTTGTGTGCGTTGTAAAATGATTGTTCACACTTCACACACTTAAATATAATCCTTTTGTAAAATCGTGATTTTGAGTTGTACTCATTTGGTTTAACGAACTATTTTAATCATGATGAAAACTCTTGAACTCACTAGACGTTAGTCTAACCCTTTTTATTTGTCGGCATGTGCAACAGGTTCCGGTTGGGAATAGTTCTAGTGACACTATGAAGAGTGGGGAGCTAGTCGTGTGCTCAAGAAGTAAGTAACTTGGTGAAGTCTCCCGCATTTTGGAATTAGTAACTTTGGTTTGAGTTACGTAACACCCGACTTTTGTAGTCGTCGTGTAGGACTTAAGATATTGAATTGTAGAAGTTATTATGTTTTATTTTTGAGGTATTTCCAAGAATGGTTTGTAGAAGGAATTTTATCCTTATTTGATTATTTTATCGAAGTTTTTGTCTAGTTGCTCTTTCCAACTTTGAGGGTGTTACATTGTGAGTTCGTGGCCGGTGATGGTGTCGTTGGTGGTGCTGATGGTCACCACGACGATTATGGTCCCTGTGTTTCAATCACTCTCTCTCTCTCTCTCTCACACACACACACACACACATATATATATATATATGTATATATTTTATATTATTAGAGTTTTGATGTTGTGGGTGTTTTACATACATGGACCACTCATGTCATTTGAGTTGAAGGCTAGGAACGAACCATAGAGGCCAACTCCCAGAGGCAAACTTGAAACGAACCACATGACCAATCATCCTTGGAGTTGCAGGTTCTTGATGGGGTTGTCATGTGATTTCGTCACTGGAGATGCTTACCGAACAGGTTTTTCCAATGGTGAAGGGTGGTGCCAGAAAAAAAGATGATTGGTCCCTGTGTGTATGTGTATAAAGGTTCATGAATCGTCGTCGCTCACATGAAGATCTCCAAACGATTCTTCGACAAAATTGAAAGAGATGACGATGATGGTGGAACCATGGAGGGGTGGGTGATGGTGGTGATCGGAGTTTACGTGGAGAGGACGATGAAGATGATAAAGTTGGACTTAGTTACAGAGTTGGTCCTTGTATTTTCATGGTTTTTACAAAAATAAGAAAAAAACAAAAAGAATTGCAAAAAGAAGAAGAAAACCATATTGGACGAAAATACCCATGTCTCTAACGGAGACTTTTAACGAAGTTAGTGACGTCCCACTTTCAGAGCAAAATTCAAACCCTAAAGACGTAAAATTGGATTATGAAACTATAAATCCACGTTTCAAAGAAATCACCATACCTCAAGAACCAAAATTGAAGTTTACTCAAGTATAAAACATCTAGTGTTAGGACCATAAATGTCCTACATATTAGAAAGATATATAAATAATTATATAGTGCTTAATTAGATTTATTATTTATTGTAAAAGCCTTATTTGTGTTAAATGGGCTTAGATTAGTTTGATGGGTCATGCGCCTTTGTGTTTAAAGCCTTGGTATATAAGGTTTCCTTAACCTTAGAATTAAGTTAGAGTTTTTCATTAGAGTTTTCATTAGCGATTCATTATACAAGTTGAGAGCTTAATTGTTAGAGAGAGATAGTTAAGTTTTTCATTCAAACATTTGTAACTATCTTGATTTATGAATACGAGAGGGATGACAAGTTGAAATCATTATTTGTTCTTGTTATTTCTCATTGAATCGTTGTTACCTGATCAATCTGGAACTAACAATTGGTATCAGAGCCGAATCGGTGATTTGAAGATATAGAAGAAATCGAACGAAAGCGAGAAAAAGTTTAAAATTCGTAGTGAATTTTCTGGAAAAACGCAGCGAGCCGTTTTGCCTATTCCCGAAGATTGAACCGTCGGATCGTCACGATTTTTTGACAGTAGCTCCATGACATTCCGTTTTACATTCTGTACGGTTGGATTAATCGTTTGAGGTCCAGAAAATATCTGTTTTGTTTTCGAAATAGTGCAGCAATTTTGTGGTTAAATCGTTCATCAATCGTGTTTGAAAATCTTTTTCATTGATTTAAGAGTAAACTCTAATTTTGGTCCTTGAGGTTTAGTGAAAAGTCTGAAAATGGGACTTGAACTTTAATAAGTCTAAAAGTCATCCTTGTGGTTTGCATTTGGCTTTGAAAATGGTCCTTAGCCACTAACTCCGTTAATAATGTTTGTCAAAGTGAGGGGCATTTTGGTCTCTTTACTAATTTCTTTTTGTTTCGTTTCAATAAAATTATTTTTGTGCAAATATATAAAGCTTGATCTGATTAGCAGAATAGCAGATAAGAAAAAGAAAAGAAAACAGAACACCACCGTCCATCCTTCTCCGACAATTTATAAATCTCATCACAAGAACTTACAGATCAATCGAAAGCCACACATAGATCATCTGTTGAATCCATGAAACCGATTTTTCAACCACTTCGATTTTTTGAGCACAGGGACGACGAAACTTCGATTTGACGCTTCTGGTTTCGATTTTTGAGCATAGGGACGAAACTTCGATTTAACGCTTCTGGTTTCGATTTTTGAGCACGGGGACGAAACTTCGTTTTTTGGGTTTTGGTTGTGAATCCAAGTAGATGGAAGAGTGGTAGCGTATTTAAGCAAGTGCAGGTTTTTGTTTTGAGTCTCTCCTCTTCTTCTCCGTCGATAGAGCTAGAGATAAGAGGGTGTCCCTGTGGTTTGGTTTTGCTGCAAGATCTTTAATGGTCCCTATGATTTTGTTCAAAAAAAGGAAACCACAAACCTAAAGGTGTGTGTGTGTCCATGGGATTTGTTTTCGTTTATGGTTTGGTTCATATCTTGGTGGTCGGCGTTGGGGATGAAGGATGTGGTAAGATTGGAGAAGAGGGAACCAGTGTTCTCGGTGTCGTCAAGTGAGGAAGGGCGCCATGGGGAGATTCTGTGCAAGGCAGTTATGTAAAAGCAGTTTGGGAACAAATACACGAAGCATCTCAAATGCAGTTCTGTAAGCAAGGAAAAATATATGCTTATTTTGAACTTCAAATTGATAGGAATTTGCATACGACTAAAGTAAATTTGATAATGGCGTCAAACTTTATAACACGAAATTCATGATATAATCATTATTAAATCTATATTTCGAAGCACTATATCTGAATTATGTATGAACTGTATAATTGAACTAGATGTTTTGGTATCAAAGAAAATTTGTTCAAGTTGGAAGTTGGAAATCAGTTAGCATTCACCATAAAAGTCAAAATTGTGTTCGCAAGCTATTGTATCAAACCAAAAAGAAAAAGGGGGGAGAAAGACAATCGGATGACACCTCTTTGTTTTGTTTGCAATCCTCTTCTTCAGTGGAGGAAGCTCGAATCATGAAGAAATTGACATTTTGCTTATGTTGTTTCTTGTAGCGATTGTTGTTGAAGAAGTGTAATCTCATGTTGGTGATCGGAGATTCTTGGTCGGAGCCGGAAATAGTGATCGGGTTTATCTCTTGAGTTTTTTTTTTCCCGAAAGGAGGTTTTGTCTCTGAGTTACACATCATATATTGCCTGTATACATAAATATATTAAAAAAATTAATTTTAAAAGAAAATTAGAAACATAAGTAGTAAGACAAAAGTACCCTTGGCTTAACAGATAAATTTTAACAATGTTAGTGATTGGGGACCATCTTCAAAGCAAAAAGCAAACCACAAGGATGATATTTAGACTTATTAAAGTTTAGATCCCACTTTCAGACATTTCAATAAACCTCAAGGACCAAAATTAGAGTTTACTCTTGATTTAATAATTCGTTTGTCAAATCTCGATTGTTTGCTCGTTTATATCTGCTGTTATCTGCGTTTATATCGATTCTCAAAGGTGTTAATTTCTCAATTAAAAATCAAATTTTGAGTTTTGGTAGTGTTCTTATATTTTTTTGGTGATTTTTGGAAAATAGGATATATTTTGCTTAGAAATCGATTTGGGTGTGTTTTTGGTCAAAATCTAACCCTACAGAAGTGAAATCAAGCAACCCTATCGATCCCAGATCCGAATAGCAACCACAGCCGCAGTGTACGGGTAAGTTTCGTATTTCTCAAGTGTCCGGATGAAACCAACTTTCCGGTAGAAACCAAGTGTCCGAATGAATTTTTTGTTACCGGATGAAAACAAACATTTCCGGTCAAAATCACACTTTCCGGTCAAATTTCAAGTGTCCGGTCAATACAAAACTTTCCGGTCAATTCAAAACTTTCCGGATGATTTTTGTGTTGGTCGTTCTTGTTGACTGAAATTCCTTTTTTTTACGTTTGACCAATTTTTTTTCTTAGTGGTTCATCCATAGCTCTCTTACAAATAAAATAAACAATAAGTTATTTTGTTTAACTTAAAGTGTTTTTTTTTATTTTGTTTGACTTAATTTTATTTGGTTTGTTGTTGATCGAGAAATAAGTTATTCATCCGGTAAGATTAACTTGACATCCGGTAAGCACTCCTCGTCCGGTAAGAATCTCTTTCACCCGGTAAGTTCAATTGTTTTATTTTATCCGGGAACCATTTTCGTCCGGTAAGTCCTTGTCATTTCATCCGGACAGTATCCGGTATACTTATTCCTTTCCGGTAAGCTTCATATCACCCGGTAAGCCATTTTTACCCGGACTCCATCCGGTATCTTCGTGTCCGGTAAGTATTTGTTTATCTATTATCCGGTAATCTCATCTCCTCCGGTAAACCAACTTTCATCCGGAAACTCATTCATCCGGTAAGTTGTGTTTGATAAATTTTTGATTGGTAAGTTCTTGTCGGTACCCGAGTTACCGAACGTCTCGTGACTGAAAGTTTTTTCAAAAGTTGCAATTTTTCTTAACGATTGATTTGCAATTTTTGTGATCTTTGAGATAATTTGCGACTATTATCATTTTATGTGATTTTAGTTGTCGTTGTTTGATCTAACTTGGTTTGTTTATCTTGCAGATTTCACTTTCGAAGAGTGATCTCGTTCGTTCGAATTCGATAATAATCAGATCTTAAATCTTAGAAACGAATTTATTTTTAGATTTGTTTTTCAAATTTAATTTTTGATTTTTCTTCCGCATTTTTGATTCTTCAAAATAACACCGATCAACGATCAAATTTTTCAGGTAACAATGGATTTTTTTAATTCAGAAGAAAGGCTTGATTTTTTGTATCTATCTTGTTTTACACAAGACAAAATTAACGATTTACTCAAGAAGTTTCGGCTGATAGAAAGTCGAAAGATTTTGAAGCTACCAACGTTAGATTAAGAAATAACCATGCTGAATTATCAAAGAAATTCACTGAGCTTCAAAACCAAGTGACAAAAGACAAAGAAAAGTTTGAGTTGAAGGAGAGGTTATTAGAAACTGAAAATACTGAGCTGAAAAAGAAGCTATCTGTTCTATCATCACGAGATGATATCAGGAAGACTGAGAAAGAGCAAGAAAGACGACAAGAAAAGAATGTCAAGCAAGCAGATGATTTGATCAGCAAGTACGTCAAAGAACTGAAGGAACTAAAATCTCAAATATGGAACAGTTCTGAGAAGCTGACTGAAGAAGAAGAGAAAGGTAAACTCCTGAACTGTGAAAACCTTGAGCTTAAAAGTAAACTAAATACTCTTGAAAAGGTTTTTGAAAAGGAGAAAGAAAGTTTTGCAAAGGAAATACAATTGCTTACACAAAAGCAATCTGGGCTTTCAACCAAGTCTCTTGAAGAGAAGAAAAGTCTTGAGCTTATGTGTCTAAAACTTTCAAAACAAATCTCCGACTTTGAAAAAGTTTTGATATTAGAAAGAGAAAAGTTTGAATCCGAACGCAAATCTTTTTCTAAAAAGAATGGAGAACTTTCTTTGAAAATATCTGAGTTGGAGAAAGAATTAGACGTTCTAATCAAAGAGTCTGAAAAGATGAAAGTTGAAGGTTTTAGAGCAAAATGTTTAAAAGATGATTTTTCAAAAGAGAGAAAGATTCTTAAGTCCGAGATTTCTAAACTTACACAGAGATTATCTGGATTAGCAACCGAGACTTTGAAAAAACAAATGGTTAAATTTGATTCAAAGAATTCTGTCAAATCAAATGAATTTTCAAAAGATCAGATTCGACATTCCAATCTTTTCTATAATTCTCGTGTTGATAAGAAAGATAATCAATCTTTCAAGAAAGTAAACATGGTGTGGAGAGTTAAAGGAACCACTCCTGCTCCAAAGTCATTCGTCTATGTTAAGAGTGACAAGAACAACAGAGATTTTTATGCTAAACCTTTTGTGAAATCTGATCGTGCTTACTCTGTTAATAAGCTGATCAGCTTATCTACACAGAAGCTGTGTTGTTCTTACTGTGGAACAAGTGACTTTGTGAATAAAGATCATGCTAAGTATTGGTATGGTACTTATAGATCCCAGGTCCTCATAAGTCATTTAACCAACAAGGATCCATCAAAAGATGGATACCAAAATCAGTCTAATCGGTTTTGCAGGAATGTCATGTTCGGATTTAATTTCTATTATTCACATCACATGACGAGCATTCAAAGGTTATGCCACATTTGAGGGGGAGTACTATGAAAGGTAAGTGAACTCTAACTGAATTCAAAGACCGTGGTCAGTCATTCTGAATAACTAACTTGTGTTTGTTATTCTCTGCGTTTAACTTCCATAATTGTCACGTGTCATTTTTCTTGACTTAGTTATTTCCATGTCACACATATTCGTTGATTTTTCGATGGAAATACACTCGTTTGAATTCATAGTTGTTTCTCAAAGTTCGCTATTTCTTGCACATGATTCAATTCTTATCTGATATATTAATTGTGACTTGTTCTTCACAATTAAACTTTCTGATCGTTGTCTCATTTATTGCAAATACTGTGCTTATTGAGTCCTTCTGTTTTGCGCTTGATCTTGTTTCTTGAAATTCCGTTATTTCAAACAATGACTTCTGAATATTTCAGTTCAGAACTCGTTCTTAAATGTTTTTATGACTTCTGATCATCTCAGATCAGGACTCGTTCTTAACTGTTTTGACTTCTAAACACATCAGTTTAGAACTCGTTGTTGGTGCAAGTGTACCACATCTCTATATATTTATATATATTTATTTTGATGATTACAAACACACCGTATTATTGTTTATCTAACAATCCTATCCAAGTGTACAGTTCTTGAAGAACACGAAGATTTTATCTGAAGAGTTCAAGACGGAAGATTTACGTCGTCATTATTGTTTTTAACTAATAATGATAAACACCCTAAAATAATATACCACTTGGATATTTCTAAAAACCATAATTGATTTTAATTAAATAAGGTTTATTGAGAAGATCCAGCAAGATTGGTTGCGTCCTGGAAGGTGTCTATTCTGACGCCGGTATACCGTGGAGAATGCCCGGTATACCGCGGGTACATATTGGCCGGTATACCGCGGGTGTTCAGCCGGTATACCGCGGCAGGCGTGGTGTTTGTTTCTGATTGGTTGGAAGTACTTTTTCTGATGGCGGTATACCGCGAGTCCTAGCCGGTATACCGCGGGTACGTATTCCAGAAGTCAACTTTGCATGAGAGCCGTTGAGTGTCAGTGTACTTTTGTCTGCACGGTATACCGCGTGCATTTGGCGGTATACCGCGCCTCATATTTCCGTTGGAGATGCTGATATATAAAGAAGCATGCTGGTGATGAAGAAGGAAGACCACACCAACAGCAACATCAACAATCCAAACTCTCAGCTCTCTCACTCTCACTTATTTTATATATATATATTTTATAAAACATTTTTTATAAAATATCCAAGTGTGAGATATTATACAAGAGTGATTACCCATTGTGAGTTATACTCCTCTTGTAAGTATTTGAATAACGGGTGTGTGATCCTGTTTATCTCATAGCAGAGGCTTGAGAAACTATTACAAATTCCTTTGTATTTGGTTTGTGTTCTACCGTAAAGAATACATTTATTGGATCGTGTCGAGAAGTGTCTCGGCTGCTGGTTTATCACAGTTGGTGGTAAATCAGTAAATCTCTGTGTCAAGTATCTCTATCCCTTATCTCTTTATTTATTCCGCTGTGCTTTTAATTATATCTGTTTATATAATTGTTGTGTATTTATTATTTGTATACTCTGATTTATTTATACTGTTTCTGTACTGTATTTATTTATAAAAGATTTTTTGAAAGTAAAAGATTTTAAATACAACCTTTCCCCCCCCTAGGTTGTCTAACATTTGGTATCAGAGCGGGGCTTTCAAAAATTATCTGTTTAATTTTTTAAAAGTTATATCTTTTATTTAATGGCTCAACAAAATGCTTGGTTTTCTAAATCTCTTCTTATTGATTTCGAAAATTTTGATCTTTGGGCAAATTCTTTTGAACGTTATGTTCGTGGGATAAATCAAAATATTTGGGATATTATTATTAAAGGAAATTTCAAACCCACAAAATTTCAAAACAACAAAGTTGTTGAAAAACCTAGCTCGGAATGGTCCGACGAAGATGAGGCTAATTATTGTTTAAATTATGAAGCCAAAAATTTTCTCTTTTCGGTTCTTACTAACGATGATATTGAGCGTGTTTATCTCTTTGAAACTGCTCGTGATATTTGGGAGAACTTGAACATCACCTATGGTGGAAACTCAAAAGAAAAGAGAGACGAAACCCGAGATCAAAGAAATGAAGAAACGTGTCTCATGGCCGGCCATGATAATGAGGTATCTTCATCATATTCTTCTAAAAATAATTGTGATAGTAATTATAGTGATAATTATTATAGTGACGATGGAAATAATCTTGACGAATTATATAAATCATTTCATGATATGTCCGCTCTTGCAAATAGGTATAAAGATGAAATCTCTAATTTAAAAGAAACCGTATCCGCATATAAAAAGGAAATAGATGACGGTAAACAAAAATCTGCTCATGATTTAGATGTTATCACTAAATTAGAAAATAAATTAAGTGAAAAAGATATTTGTAAATCTTGTGTTATTTTAAATGATAAAATTGCATGTTTAGAGAAAAGAACATGTGAAAATATTTTATGTACAAAATGCGATATACTTGAAAATGAAATTGCATGTTTAAATGCTAAATGTAAATCGCATGAGAAAAATGAATTATTAGCAAATGCTTTTAATAGTAGCAATGATAAAGTGCTTAAAATGCTAAATATATCAAATCGTATAAATTGCCGAAAAGGCATTGGTTCAAATACGTGTATTGAAAAATGTGATTGTATGCCAATTAAAAAGGTTTTTGAAAAACCTAAATTTGTTGTTAAAAATAAAACGCAAAAACCTCCGTATGTTCCTAAAATGAATTATGTGAATTATATGTCGAGAAAATCACATGCGTTTATGTATAATAATAAGTTTGCGAATCCTAAGAAAAATGTTAATCCGCATACTTCTTTTTACGTCTATGATGAATACGATCGTAAAATTAAGATGGTTAGAAAATGGATTCCGAAAGGAATGTTTAATGTTGATAATCCCGGTGGGATGCGTTTGTGGTTTTAAACCATTTATATGGCTTTGTATGTTTGTCGTGTTTGTTTTATGTCGACAACATATTTTTTTGCAGTTTATGTTTTATACTAACTGTTAAAAGGACCCATAAGAAAAGGGTACCACGAAATATTTTCTTTGCCTTTTGTAGGTGTTTCCTGACGAGGATATAATACGTGTTTCCTGACGAGGATATAATACGTGGTTCCTGGCGAGGATACAATACGTAGTTACCTGCCGAGGTTATAATACATGGTTACCTGCCGAGGTTATAATACGTGGTTACCTGCCGAGGTTATAATACGTGGTTACCTGCCGAGGTTATAATACGTGGTTACCTGCCGAGGTTATAATACGTGGTTACCTGCCGAGGTTATAATACGTGGTTACCTGCCGAGGTTATAATACGTGGTTTCCTGGCGAGGATACAATACGTGTTTCCTGACGAGGATATAATACGTGTTCCCTGACGAGGTCATAATACGTGGTTTTTTTTGCTCACATAAAATTAACCGAAAATTGAAGCCTTAAGATCCGTTTTGGTGCAAGTGTTTCGTATTGGTTTGTATATCTTTGTCTCTATTGCTTTTTGCATTTTATTTTATCCCTCAAATTTTATAAAATCAACTTGATATCGTTATTAATTTGAGGGGGAGCGTTTTAGCTCTTTTACCCATGAGTTTATGCTCTCTCAATTATATGCATATTTTGAGGGGGAGCATCTCTCGAGGGGGAGCATACCGTCTTTCTTAACCCTTTTTGCTTCGACAAACGGGGGAGAGAAACCGCATATGCTCTTGCTTAGCGGTTGTGTTTGTCATCATCAAAAAGGGGGAGATTGTTGGTGCAAGTGTACCACATCTCTATATATTTATATATATTTATTTTGATGATTACTGTTAGTCCCAGATGGCTTAACAAGTATTGTAGAAGGGGGGGTTGAATACAATACACAAAAATTTCACAATTTTAATTCTTATATTTGAAAAACTTTCAAAAGAATTACACACAGAAAACTTAAGATTGTTGCGGAAAAGAACAGATAAACTATTCTAACAATCTTACACAAAGTATACAACAAAACAACTAAGAACACTAAGAGCAAAGCTATTGAGTTTTAAGGCTTAAAAGAAGGTTTCTTGCACTGAGAGAATTTCTTGAAAGCGTGAGAATTGCATGAAGAGCACTTCTCCTTTTATAGTGCCAAGGAGTGCCCAAGCATTAAATGCTTGGGACACTTGTCATCTTCACATATGCTGATAATGTTGACTTCAGGAGAACTGTGAAGTCCTTGTCACTTTTCACTAGGTGCAGACAGAGTAGCTTGAGCAGATAACAGGGACCTTAGCTGAAGGTGGATAAAAAGACAAACTGTCACTTTTCTCTGCTGGAGGATATTGTCCCATAATAAATGATCTTCTGTCTTGAGCCTTTAGCACCGAAGTGGTTTCCACCGAGATTGAGAAATCTTCGGTGGAAAGGAGACTAGTCCACCGAAATTGCAAGCATGTTTCGGTGGTAACTAGTCCACCGAAATTGCGAGCATGTTTCGGTGGTGAGAGGACCACCGAAATTACGAGCATGTTTCGGTGGTGAGAGGACCACCGAAATTACGAGCATGTTTCGGTGGTGAGAGGACCAACAAAATTACAAGTATATTTCGGTGGTGAGAGGACCACCGAAGTTACATGTATATTTCGGTGGTGAGAGGGCCACCGAAGATGTCCTATAACTTCGGTGGAGAGAAGGCCACCGAAATGTCAAGGGATTTCGGTGGTGATGACTTGTTTGAAAGTTGCCGAGAGTCTTCTATTTTCCACAAGTAGAGAGTCTTCAAGCTTGGTTTCGGTTGATCTTCGACTTCACCGAACATTTGCTATCTTGTACAAGTCATTCAAAGAACTGAACTAAAATATTCTAAGTAGGAGTTTTAGGGAAAACATCGGTGAGTCAATTTCAAATCCTTGGTGACCCAACAATCTCCCCCTATTTGAATTTGAGCTCCTTATCTTAGAATATTCAAGAGTAAATAAAAGCAAGTGCGTTTTTGACCCTTTTTACTCTTTTGGGTTCTTTTCACATAGACCATTCTTTTTTTTGATCTTTTTGACCTTTTTCTTTTGTATGTGTATGTATACTATGTACAGTATTTACAGGGAACAAAAAATGAAGTATGTACGGAAATAAAATTCAAATAGAGATACTTGTATTAAGATAAGTTCTCGTACAATTTTTTCAAAAAGAGAAATTAACTTTTACAAGTACTAACTGGAGAGAACTTACTTCTTTGAGGTTTTGCGGCGCTTGATTTCATCCAGTAAGTTTCTATAGAACGGTTGAGCTTCGGGGATGTTCGGAAAGAGGTTGTGAATGCCTTCCAGAAATATGGTATCGGCTATGGACATCTGGGCAAATCTGAAGAATGCCCGACGACCGAGACCGTCGTTGAAGAATAATCCTGGTATTGGTGAGAGGCTCAAGGTTGTGGTAGGATAGGGAACAGAGGTGGGAATGGTAAGGTTAAGATTGCTTACATTTGGGATTTTACCTTCTTTTGCCATTTCCTTGAAGACTGAGTCAGGAGGATTTTTGACTTTGGGGAGGATGATCTTCTCTTTCAGAGACAGCAGTTTGGCTCTTTCTTCGGTGGAGAGAATGATGTTATGTTTTCTTTTGATCTCCTTCATCTTATTCATTAGACCATCAATGTATTTTACAAAGATGTCTTTCCTTGGATTTGGACTCTTGACGAGGTGTTGAGTGATTTCATACCATTCCGAGAGACCGAAGAGTTGGAGATGGCTTTCTTTCACACTCTTCATAGAACCATCATCCCAGCTAATAATCAATCTGATATCTTGAGGATTTGCTTTGGAGGTGGCAATCTTTACTGAAGAAATTTGTGACCTATAGCTCCGGTGGTGCATGGTCTTTTTGTACCAATTAATTTCTTCATTCTTTTGTTGTTCCAAGGCACTGAGCACCGATTTCTGTGTTTGGATGGCATCGGTGGACTTGACTTTTGAAGCTTCTTCTGTGGCAGCTTTGAGAGAAAGATCTCTGGATTTGTCTAAGTCGATTTGAGCTATTCTTGCTTCCTCAATTTCTTGAGCAGAGAGGCCAAGTTCGGTGGTGATTGGTTGAGAAGCAGGCTTGAGTTTGAGAGTTTCAGCGTCCTTCGGTCGAGCCCCATATTTTGTCAGATCCTTTTTCTTCTTTGCTTCTCTGGCCAATTCTTCGGCCGAAAGAATTCTTTTCCCTTTGTCTTCGGTAGCATTGCTGGACTGCTCCCCCTCAACTGATGCATTAAGGTCAAGAGCTTCGGTGGAGCCAGTATTGGTCGGTGAGAGTGAGACATGTTTCGGTGGAGAAGAGGGTTTCGGTGGAGAAGAGGGCTTCGGTGGAGAGAAAGGTTTCGGTGACGAGGATGGTTTCGGTGGTGAGGATGGTTTCGGTGGTGAGGATGGTTTCGGTGGTGAGGATGGTTTCGGTGGAGGCTGGTTACTGGAAAGTTTCTTTATGGATGGAAGTTTCGGTGGAGCCGTGGTTTTCTCCCCCTCAGGAACAGCCGGCAACTTGAAACCTAACTCATAGAAGGCCTTATCAAACTTGGAGTGTAGGAAGGCCAGACTCGTTTCGGTGGTATGGGGAACCAAGGCAAAATCACCGAGATCCATTTCCCACTAGGAACGTTCAGGACAGGGTGAGTCGGTGGAAGGTTTGGAGAGGGACTCCACTGTGGTAGAAAGGGCAGATAATTTCTCTTGAATGGGCCGTAGGGCTTCGGTGATGGCATCAAGAAGAAGATGCGGTAGCTGAGACTCGAGGGTAGAGATGCGGGAATTGGCTTGGGAGATTAAGGTGATGGTGGATTTAAGAAAGGTAGAGGTGCGGTCAATGTGCGGGGAAGTGCGGCCACCGATTTCGGGAAACTGGAAGAGTAGTCGGTGGGGGTCAGGCTCGGGAATGGGAAGATGGAGGTAAGGCACCAAGTCGTCGGTTTGTAGCATTCGGGGGGGAGTAGGGGATCGGGGGGGTGATTGTTGCGAGGACGAGGGAGACTCGGTGTGATGTTCTTCGGTGGACGGGATGGTTTGGGGAGAACCAGTGTCCGCTAAAAGAAAATCAAAGAAATCAAAGGGTGCAATTGGGGGGGAACCCTTAGAGGGTTGTGCAATGTCTTCGATCGAAAACTGATCGGGTGTAAAGCTGTGTAGTGTGAAGTCAGAACCCTCGAGCGGAGAGATCTCGAGGTCATCCCCACCACCCAAGGAGTCGAGTGGGGAGGTATGTGGGGGGTTCTCCTGAAATGTAACTGAGGCCTTTCGAGAGGCAACAGAGGAGACGGTGGGGTGTGTAGCGGGTACCCTTGGCCCGGAGGGATGAAGTTCAACAACCGGCGATTTTGGAGAATCGACGGTTGGATGAGTCGGTTGGGCCGATGGTTTCCGAGACCTCTTTGGAAGAGATCCCGAAGGGGAGGGTGAGTGCCTCCGCTTGTGAGAAGGGGTGTGAACCGGGGAAGTCTCCGAGGGATCTCTCGGTGACGTGGTTCGAGAAGCGGGAGCGGAGGTGCCGGTGGCCTTTTGTCGTTTCTTTTGAGTGCCACCCGACGTCACTCGGGACCGGGGAGAAGGGACCACAACATTTGGAGTGACCTCGGGAATTTCCAGGTGGCGAAACCCGGGAATTTCCGCGTCACCCCAACGAAGTTCGGGAGATAGAGCGAAGGAAATCATACCTGGGCGTAATGGGCGATCGGTGGCGAGCGGCTTGACGTTGAGGGTTTTGGTGCCCACAACGGGAGATGACCATTCATACGAGAACCGGGGCGAGGAAGAGCGGCGATCGGTTTCCAAAGCTTTGGAAAGCTTGTGTTGTAAGATCATGGAGATGAAGCGGGGAAAAGCAACGTAACACTTCTTGGGAGTTTTGATGACCTCGACAAGCTCTGAGAAGAAATATTGGGCGAAGTCAACTTTCCTTTGGAAGATGAGGGCATGAGCGAGTTTGTTGACGTGTGAGGGTGATTGGTCATGCCCACTTGTTTTGCGTGAGAGGCAATGGATAACGTGAGCGAAGAAGAAATTCCAAATGCCTCCCATTTTGCTACGAAGAAGAGTACCGGGGCCTTTGGAGCTTTTGGAGGAGTCGTCGAGCACATAACCGGTGGTAAGAACAATGTCTTCATGGATGGTATCCAAATACATGTCTTCATAGTCGGGAAAGGCATCGATCTTGAGAGCTAGACGAACATCATCGACCCCAAAAGTGAGGTCGTGATCACCTTCGGCATTGGTGAAGATGGAGGCGTGAATGGCCTCATTGGAGGGATCGTACACGGAGGATAGCCAGAATTGACTAATGAGCATTTTGCTCATCCTGGGGTTGCATGAGAAGGCATGAAGAAGAGGAGAGCGAGACAGAAATTTAGCGATAGTAGAGAACTCGGGATGAGCGGGATCGGATTCAAGGCGGGCAACGTGATTGCATTGGTTGAAGCGGAGGTCTTCAAAACGTGTAGGAATTTGATATCGAGAGGATGCCATGAGAGAGTTATGTTTGAAAGAGAAGAGAGAGTTGCAGGTTTGAATCGTGAGAAAGGAGTGGGGAGGAAGTGAAGGGAGGTATGTATATATAGGGAAATGATAGGGCATTGTGATGATGAATTTGTATGGGGAGAGGGGACATGCGGCTCATGAGGTGAAAGGGTTATTGGGAATCGGGACACGGAGCGGCGGATAGGCGAAGGGTCTGACGCAAAAGCAATTGAGTGGTCACAAGTGGGCTTTGGGAACCGTGTGAATCGGTGTAGACTCGGTGGAGCTTCGGTGGAGGAATCGGTGTTCGCTCGGTGGACGATCGGTGGGACTTCGGTGGGACTTCGGTGGAAGAAAGGTTTCACCGATTTGGATAGTACCACCGAAATGGGGCTTCGGTGATAGAAAGGTTCACCGAATTTGGATAGTACCACCGAAATGAGATGATCACCGATTTGAGATTTCGGTGGTGGACAGTGTTCACCGATTTGAGATGACCACCGATTTGAGACTTCGGTGGTGAACAGATTTCACCGATTTGGGATGACCACCGATTTGAGACTTCGGTGGTGGACAAGTTTCACCGATTTGAGATGACCACCGAAATGAGATTTCGGTGGTGGACAGATTTCCACCGATTCTGGAAATTTTCACCGAAACGTGCTTCGGTGGTAGGCACGCTTCACCGATACTCGAGATTATTACCGAAATGGAAAAGAGATAGAAAAGATTCGACACATAGGTTGTCCACCGATGAGAGATCGGTGGAGAGAGAGAAGTAGATACGAAGGTGTCCACCGATGTTAGATCGGTGGAACATGAACACATATTTATTCTTGGAAATTGCACATCCCAAGTTCACTGATGAGAAAGTTGAACCTGGTTTCATCAAGAGGTTTGGTGAAAATATCGGCAAGCTGCAAATCGGTGGGAATGAAGTGTAGTTCAATGTCACCTTTGGAAATGTGATCTCTTATGAAGTGATACCTGATATCGATGTGTTTAGATCTAGAATGAAGAACAGGATTATTTGCTATAGCTATAGCACTGGAATTATCACACAGAATTGGGACTTTAGAAAAGAATTGATTATAGTCCCTTAGTTGGTTTCTCATCCATAGAATCTGAGCACAGCAGCTCCCGGCAGCTACATATTCAGCCTCAGCAGTAGAGGTGGATACAGAGTTTTGTTTCTTGCTGGACCAACTTACTAATTTTCCCCCAAGGAGCTGACAGCTTCCTGTAGTACTCTTTCTATCAATCTGGGAACCTGCAAAGTCTGAATCTGAATAGCCAATTAGTTCAAAACTTGAGTCTTTGGGATACCAAAGACCCAAGTGCAGTGTGCCCTTAAGATACCGAAAAATTCGTTTTACAGCCTTTAAATGTGATACTTTAGGATTGGCCTGATAACGAGCACATAGACAGGTAGCAAACATAATATCCGGTCTGCTAGCAGTTAGGTAAAGAAGAGAGCCTATCATACCTCGGTAAAGAGTAACATCCACAGATTCACCTTTTAGATCGACACACAATTTCAAGGGAGGTGCCATGGGAGTTTTCATAGGAGAGCTGTCTAGAAAGTTAAATTTCTTCAGAAGGTCCCGAATATATTTGCTTTGATTTATAAAAATTCCTTCTGAAGATTGTTTGACTTGAAGGCCCAAGAAAAATGTAAGCTCTCCCATCATGCTCATCTCATATTCACTCATCATGAGAGAGGCAAACTCATCACATAGGCATTCATCAGTGGCACCAAAGATGATGTCATCAACATAGATTTGAACAAGAATTATATTACCTGAGGTTTCTTTGATGAAGAGAGTATTGTCAATTTTACCTCTGGAATATCCATGCTTGAGAAGAAAGTTGGCAAGAGTGTCATACCAAGCACGTGGAGCTTGCTTGAGACCATACAAAGCTTTGTCAAGTCTGTACACAAAGTTTGGATGAGCTGGGTCTTCAAAGCCAGGAGGTTGTTTCACGTAGACTTCTTCTGCAAGTTCCCCATTGAGAAAGGCACTTTTAACATCCATTTGAAAAACCCTAAAATTTCGGTAGGCAGCATGAGCCAGAAAGATCCTTATAGCTTCAAGTCTTGCAACAGGGGCAAATGTTTCATCATAGTCAATGCCTTCTTCCTGTCTGTATCCTTGAGCTACCAATCGGGCCTTGTTCCTGATCACAGTACCATCTTCATCCATTTTGTTCCTGAATACCCACTTGGTTCCAATGATTGTCTTGTTTCTGGGTTTGGGAACCAATCTCCAAACTTTATTTCTCTGGAACTGAGAAAGTTCTTCTTGCATGGCAGTGATCCAACAAGGATCTGATAGAGCTTCATCCACTTTCTTGGGTTCAGAGAGAGAGAGGAAATTCACATAGAGACAGATATTTCCAACTCCTCTGCGGGTTTGGACACCTGCTTGTTGATCACCAATAATTTGATCTATGGGGTGATCTTTGGTCCATTTTAGAGCAGGGGGTAAAGGTGATGGGGTATGAGGAGTAGAGTGAAATGGAGTAGTAGGATCAGAGGTTTGGTGTAAAATGGGATTTTCGGTAGTGGAACCCATGAGATTTTCGGTGGGATTAGGGATGGAAGAAGGGCTTTGGTGTAGATTTTCGGTGGAAATAGGGAGCTTGGTGTGAGAGATGGGTTGATCAATTTCGGTGGGAGAGAGTGATCCAGCTGGGTTTTTTGAGATGGAAGGATTTGAGGGAATAGAGGAGATATCGGTGGAAGTGACTAAGGGAGTATCACCAATACATGATGAAATCCATCTGTGTAAATCATCCTCATCACTTGAAAGTGAGGAACATCTGAGATCATCAAACTTGACATGGATGGATTCATCAATGCTTTTTCTTCTGAGATTGTACACCCTATAAGCTTTGGAGGATAAGGAGTATCCAACAAATATTCCCTCATCTGCCTTGGGATCAAACTTCCCAAGATTTTCACGATCATTAAGAATAAAGCAGATACACCCAAAGACATGAAGAAAGCCAATATTTGGTTTTCTACCATGAAAAACTTCATACGGGGTTTTATCATGTCTTTTGGATATTACTGACCTGTTTTGAGTGAAGCAGGCAGTATTCACAGCTTCGGCCCAAAAATAGGTGGGAAGATTTGATTCGCTCAGCATGGATCTAGCGGCCTCACACAGTGTTCTGTTTTTCCTTTCCACCACTCCATTTTGCTGAGGAGTACGAACAGCGGAGAAGTTCTGAGAGATCCCTTTCTCGGTGAAGAAGTCTTCAAGAGCACTATTTCTGAATTCAGTGCCATTGTCACTTCTTACCGAGCGGACAAGCTGGCCATTTAGAACTTCATTTTTCTTGACAAAGTTGATGATTTCTTCAGTAGCATCACTTTTGTACCTGAGAAAGAACACCCAAGTATATCTGGTAAATTCATCAACAATAACAAGAATATACCTTTTGCCTCCAAGACTTGGAGTGCTGACTGGTCCACATAGATCCATGTGCAGCAATTGAAGAGGAAGAGTGATGGAAGAGCATTGCTTCGTCTTGAAGGATGTTTTGGTGAGCTTTCCCTTTTCACATGCATCACACAGCTTCTCTTTGACAAAGTTCAACTTTGGCATGCCCGTCACCAGCTCTTTGTTGGAAATTTTATGCAAGGTCTTGAAGTTTAGATGAGAAAGACGTTTGTGCCACAACCAGTTTCTTTTGGATGCATCATTTGACACAAAGCAGACATTTGAAGAAGAATTGGATTGCCCCATATCTATGACGTAGACATTTTCCATCCGTCTTCCCGATAATACCACATTGAAATGTTTGTCTACCACAGAGCAGACACAAAGTTCAAAGATAACTTTGTATCCAAGATCACACAGTTGGCTAATGCTGAGAAGGTTATGCATGAGGCCGTCCACAAAAGCCACTTTGTTGAAGGTTACAGATCCGTTAGAGAGGGTCCCGTATCCTTTGGTGTAAGCCTTAGAATTATCACCAAAGGTTACAGATGGACCTTTTCCCGGCACATAGTTGATGAGAAGAGACTTGTTTCCCGTCATATGGCGTGAGCACCCGCTGTCTAAATACCAAATTTGATGGTGCTCAAAAGCCTGCATGCAAACACATATTAGTTCTTTGGTACCCATTTTGTAATGGGTCCTTTGGGGTTAGAAGAGCTTGATTCCTTAAGCTTGGATCTATCAATCCTATCCTTGGGACAGTCCTTAGCCATATGAAAAGTGTCACCACAGTTATAGCATTTTCTATAGATAAAAACCTTTTTAGCATTTTTCATGTTTTGGCTTTTATCATTTGTTCTTATGACCTTGTTAGAGGAGAACAGAGCAGGGGGCTTGGACCCAAGGATTCCTTTGGATAAATCTTTGGGAGTTGATTTTCTCAAAAGCACAGATCTAGGTACATAGGTGTTGTAAGAGGGAATGTTTGGGGTAGAACTTTTGGGATGAGAGCTTGCCATGCAGTTGACTATCGATTTTCCTTTGTCAGCACAGGAAATCCTTTTTGAGTGAACAGGAGTTTCTCTTTTGGGGATCTTTGAGGGCTTAGGTTCGGTGTAGGTGTCTATGTGAATAGATTTCAACACTTCATGAAGAGGGATTGGAGGGTCATAGATTGTGGGATCGGTGGGCACAAAGGAGATGAGATCGGTGGGTTTAGATCTTTTGGAAGGATTAGCTTTTGCAGAGTTTGAGGAGGAGGCTTCATCCATGACTGAAAATTTGAGCTGATCATGGATGGGTTTGGAAACGTCATTTGAATCTTGCTTCTCAATAATTTGCAATGAGGAGTCTTTGGCCTTTAAGGATATCCCATATTTTAAGGCTTCACACAGATCTAACGAGTTCAAAGAGATGGAATCACAAGAGCTGGAATCAGAAAGATCATCACAAGCATTGGTGGGGGGAACAAGAGCAAAAGTGGACTCACAAACATCAGTTTTTCCAAATCCTAGACCGAACTTGTTTGTACTACAGATTTGACTTTGAAAGATTTGTTCAAGATTTTTGGAAGAGCTTGACCATTTTTTAATGACTTCTTGTTCCCTTTTTAGTTTCTTAAAGAGAGAGTTCTTTTCTTTTGAGATCAGATGATTTATTGTTTTCAAGTCCTCAAGCTCAATTTTTATTTCCTCAAACCTTTTAAGCTTAGACATGCAAATTTCAAGTTCAGCTTTGAGCTCTTTCACTTGAACAGATTTTCTATTCTTACTGTCTTTAACAGAATAAAAATCTTGAGTTAAAGATTCATAAGCATTGATCTTTTCAATATCAGACATATTATTGAAGGGATGTACCTGAGCGTAGGCTGTGGAGCACCCAGTTGCCACTAGAGCCATAGGTGAAGTGGCACTTTCGGAAACTTCCATTTCTTCTGAGATGGCCACGAAGCATCTATTCTGAGAATCACTGTCGGAGGTGTCTTCGTCGTCCCAATCGTGGGTTTCTGCCATGAGACCCTTCCCTTTTCTCTCTAGACCCTCACTCCTTTCCTTCTCTTTCTTGTACTTGGCCTTATATTTCTCGGCACGCTCCTGATGATTTAAGAAGGATGGTGGGGACTCCTTTTTGGGAAAGGTTGATTTGAAAGGCATGTGTTTGGATTTTTCCCTTTTTGAAGAGGGATTGTCAGAAGAAGTAAATTTGGACTTGGAGATACGCTTGCTTCTACACTCAGATGCAAAATGTCCTTTCTTGCCACAGTTGTAGCATTCCTCATTGGACTTGTCAGAAGAGGTTTTGAAAGATGAAGTTTTTCTAAGACTTCGAGATTTGTTGAAGGGACGAAACTTGTGTTTAGAACCGGCCATCATTGCCATCTCATCCGACAACTGTTCAACCATGATATCCTCACCTTCATCATCAGCATCACTAAGATATGCTTCCGTTTGGTGGGTTACATTTGTTTGGCTGTCATTGTCAGAGTCAGATGAAGGATAGGTGATTCTAGGAAGATTTTGAGAATTCTTGGAACTTTCACTAACAAGAGCTATAGAGGAGCTCTTTATTTCCTTGATGAAAGATTTCCGTTGAAGCTTGGTTTGCTCAAAGTTGAAAAGAGTACCATATAGTACGGTTAAGGGCATGAACTCAAGGTCCTTGGTAGTTTTGATGCAAGTACATATATTTTCCCAAAAATCTGGGAGACAATCCATGAACTTGCACAAGACTTCCTCATTATCATAGACTCTGCCCAACAACTTAAGATCATTTAAAAGAGAGTTGAAGCGGTTATAGAAACTAGGAAGAGAATCTCCTTTTTCAAAAGAAAAAAGTTCATACTTTCTGATAAGACCAATCTTTTTGCATTTCTTGACTTCCTCTGTACCTTCGTACAGAACACATAGAGTGGTCCACATTTCTTTGGCAGTTTCAAAGTTCACCAAAGAGTGGTAGACCTCATCAGGAAGAGAGAGAGCAATAATAGCTCTTACCTTGGAGTCAAGAGTAACTAAACGTTTCTCCTCATCAGTATACTTTTTAGGATTTTTGAGAATATACCGACCAGTAGCACTGGATTTTTCCTCATCAGAATCACTTGAGATTTCCTTTTCAAAGGCCTCTTTGCCTGGCCTCTGCGTGTCATAGCGAGCCCAAACTCTGGGGATAATGGGTCCCTCGTTGAGAATGGTTGGATATCTAGTATCCACTCCTTCCATGAATAGCATCATGCGGCTTTTCCACAAAGAGAAGTTGTTGGGATTGAACTTAGGAGGTTTTGAAATAGAGCCGTTTTCAGAGAAGTTGTTTTGAAAAGAGTTTTCAACAGTAGAAGAAGAAGAGGCAGCCATCGCAGATCAAGTTTATGGAATTAAACTTTCTGCTCTGATACCACTTGTTAGTCCCAGATGGCTTAACAAGTATTGTAGAAGGGGGGGTTGAATACAATACACAAAAATTTCACAATTTTAATTCTTATATTTGAAAAACTTTCAAAAGAATTACACACAGAAAACTTAAGATTGTTGCGGAAAAGAACAGATAAACTATTCTAACAATCTTACACAAAGTATACAACAAAACAACTAAGAACACTAAGAGCAAAGCTATTGAGTTTTAAGGCTTAAAAGAAGGTTTCTTGCACTGAGAGAATTTCTTGAAAGCGTGAGAATTGCATGAAGAGCACTTCTCATTTTATAGTGCCAAGGAGTGCCCAAGCATTAAATGCTTGGGACACTTGTCATCTTCACATATGCTGATAATGTTGACTTCAGGAGAACTGTGAAGTCCTTGTCACTTTTCACTAGGTGCAGACAGAGTAGCTTGAGCAGATAACAGGGACCTTAGCTGAAGGTGGATAAAAAGACAAACTGTCACTTTTCTCTGCTGGAGGATATTGTCCCATAATAAATGATCTTCTGTCTTGAGCCTTTAGCACCGAAGTGGTTTCCACCGAGATTGAGAAATCTTCGGTGGAAAGGAGACTAGTCCACCGAAATTGCAAGCATGTTTCGGTGGTAACTAGTCCACCGAAATTGCGAGCATGTTTCGGTGGTGAGAGGACCACCGAAATTACGAGCATGTTTCGGTGGTGAGAGGACCACCGAAATTACGAGCATGTTTCGGTGGTGAGAGGACCAACGAAATTACAAGTATATTTCGGTGGTGAGAGGACCACCGAAGTTACATGTATATTTCGGTGGTGAGAGGGCCACCGAAGATGTCCTATAACTTCGGTGGAGAGAAGGCCACCGAAATGTCAAGGGATTTCGGTGGTGATGACTTGTTTGAAAGTTGCCGAGAGTCTTCTATTTTCCACAAGTAGAGAGTCTTCAAGCTTGGTTTCGGTTGATCTTCGACTTCACCGAACATTTGCTATCTTGTACAAGTCATTCAAAGAACTGAACTAAAATATTCTAAGTAGGAGTTTTAGGGAAAACATCGGTGAGTCAATTTCAAATCCTTGGTGACCCAACAATTACAAACACACCGTATTATTGTTTATCTAACAATCCTATCCAAGTGTACAGTTCTTGAAGAACACGAAGATTTTATCTGAAGAGTTCAAGACGGAAGATTTACGTCGTCATTATTGTTTTTAACTAATAATGATAAACACCCTAAAATAATATACCACTTGGATATTTCTAAAAACCATAATTGATTTTAATTAAATAAGGTTTATTGAGAAGATCCAGCAAGATTGGTTGCGTCCTGGAAGGTGTCTATTCTGACGCCGGTATACCGTGGAGAATGCCCGGTATACCGCGGGTACATATTGGCCGGTATACCGCGGGTGTTCAGCCGGTATACCGCGGCAGGCGTGGTGTTTGTTTCTGATTGGTTGGAAGTACTTTTTCTGACGGCGGTATACCGCGAGTCCTAGCCGGTATACCGCGGGTACGTATTCCAGAAGTCAACTTTGCATGAGAGCCGTTGAGTGTCAGTGTACTTTTGTCTGCACGGTATACCGCGTGCATTTGGCGGTATACCGCGCCTCATATTTCCGTTGGAGATGCTGATATATAAAGAAGCATGCTGGTGATGAAGAAGGAAGACCACACCAACAGCAACATCAACAATCCAAACTCTCAGCTCTCTCACTCTCACTTATTTTATATATATATTTTATAAAACATTTTTTATAAAATATCCAAGTGTGAGATATTATACAAGAGTGATTACCCATTGTGAGTTATACTCCTCTTGTAAGTATTTGAATAACGGGTGTGTGATCCTGTTTATCTCATAGCAGAGGCTTGAGAAACTATTACAAATTCCTTTGTATTTGGTTTGTGTTCTACCGTAAAGAATACATTTATTGGATCGTGTCGAGAAGTGTCTCGGCTGCTGGTTTATCACAGTTGGTGGTAAATCAGTAAATCTCTGTGTCAAGTATCTCTATCCCTTATCTCTTTATTTATTCCGCTGTGCTTTTAATTATATCTGTTTATATAATTGTTGTGTATTTATTATTTGTATACTCTGATTTATTTATACTGTTTCTGTACTGTATTTATTTATAAAAGATTTTTTGAAAGTAAAAGATTTTAAATACAACCTTTCCCCCCCTAGGTTGTCTAACACTCGTAATTCACTGTTTACTAAACTGTTCAAACTCGTTGCATGAAAGGAGTGTTAGGAATTATACCATTTCTATGGTCAATCCAAGACCGGAAGGACCTACCCAAGAAACACATCCCTTATAGACTACAGTGAGGGGCCTAGATGATAGATGAGTTTGGAGAGAAAAGAATATGGTGAGGATGTGACATGACCTAAAATAATTAATTGGTCCTTACCAAACCGAGTCAGTTATCCGGGTAACCACACAATCTATTCATTCTCGTTCTTTAGAGATGAATATTGAAACAGACATGGACCCAGTGTCGATAACTTGTGTCACCCCACCTAGCCACTCAAGTATCTCATAAAAGATGATTGTTTCATATATTCACGGAGATTTAGCACATAATCTATCTATTCCTCACTCGGAGGTCTTAGATATTGAAACAGGAAGACATCAGCTCCGGTCTCCTAACTTCACATTCTATTCATTGTGTCAATTGATTTTAACTTGCGTCCCATGTTAAATCAATATTTTGAGCCAAACAGATATAATCTGATTCTTTCACACATGCACGAGTCTTTGTGATTCCAATCGCATATCTTTGTGATATTGCCGGAACAGTTTGAGAGGTTAATTTTTAAAATTTTAATTCAGTGATAACTGGAAGTCCTATCAGAGATACCCTATTGCCAACTCTGAACATAGGCCACACAATTTTTTAAATTGTTGTGATAACAGTTACTATGTGTCTCTGTGTTAGACTTTTACCCCATGTTGGTTACTTACTGTTTTGATCTGGATTTTTTGCTACTCGTTACTATTGTATTTGAACGTGCATGATGCTCCGGATGCTCCTACTCATCATGAGGGGGAGAAAGGGTACAGATTCAAAGACACGGATTATCAAGTTGAGGGGGGAGTTAGCAAAAGCCGAGGGGGAGTAATTGTTGATTTTTTTATTGAGGGGGAGTTAGCAGCCGAGGAGGAGTAACGAAGTCCCCATGCAAAAGCCGAGGGGGAGTAACTGTTGATTCATCAGCCAAGGGGGAGTAACAGTTCCGAAAAGAGCTCAAAGCGAAAAGGTTTCAAAGTGCATACAAGTAATCAATTCTTCTCGTTTCTTATCAAGTGGTGTTCTCTTCAAAGTATTTCCTCCATCATATGAAGACCAAGAGCTTTATTCAAGGGGGAGCGCTGAAAAGACATGAAGACAAGCAACATCATTGCATTTCAACGATTCAAGAAGAAGAGAAGATCAAGACTTGAAGGTTTCAAGACCGATTTTTATTTATATATCTTTAGGGGGAGATTGTTAGGACCATAAATGTCCTACATATTAGAAAGATATATAAATAATTATATAGTGCTTAATTAGATTTATTATTTATTGTAAAAGCCTTATTTGTGTTAAATGGGCTTAGATTAGCTTGATGGGCCATGGGCCTTTGTGTTTAAAGCCTTGGTATATAAGGTTTCCTTAACCTTAGAATTAGGTTAGAGTTTTTCATTAGAGTTTTCATTAGCGATTCATTATACAAGTTGAGAGCTTAATTGTTAGAGAGAGATAGTTAAGTTTTTCATTCAAACCTTTGTAACTATCTTGATTTATGAATACGAGATGGATGACAAGTTGAAATCATTATTTGTTCTTGTTATTTCTCATTGAATCGTTGTTACCTGATCAATCTGGAACTAACATCTAGCCCCAAATCCGCAAATTGGGTTGTTACTTTTGACTGATAATAATCTTATTTTGAAAAAATAAAAAATTAATCAAAACGAATATCTCACATAAGATTATCATTAAAATATATATGCTTTTAGTTATTATGAGAAAAATAAAAATAAATCATTTAGTCAAAATTTTGAGAACTTTAAAATAATTATGTTTATATTGTGATTCTTCATCACATAATAACATGAAAAAAAGTATTTTACAAATAAAATGAATCACTAATTTTTTTCTTCCTTTATAAATAGTTATCTCAATCCTATTTAAGAACCAAACATATTTATCAATTTTTGTGAAGTATATATAAATGTACAACAAATAATCATATATATTACTCATCTTTAACGAGACTTGAATTCTCGATTTCAGGAGGTTGGAATCTTAGAGGTAACCCGAATACCACTGAACCAAAATATGAGATCATCTTAGTTTATTATAAGACTACATTCGATTCTTATTTGTAACCAGGTATATGAGTTAAGTTGTATGTGTGGATAAATTTGTCTATCCAAAACAAAATATGTTGTTCAATGTTTTTCCTCTCAATCAACCGTCTTAATGATTTAAATGGCCCGTCTCATTTTTCCGCTTTAGCTCCGACACACCCTCAGACCTTTTAAACCACTCTAAATATAAAATACATGTCATTTTATTCCACAATCATGTAACAAAATACATGTTTTTTTTGAAAGAGTGTCCTAGGCTATGTCTAGACTAATCCCTTGGCAAATTATAACTGTAAGACATCAACCCTGATTAAACCTCAGTGACCACAATTGTTATGTACGCCTGAATTATAACCCTGGACAGATAGAATATTACATCATATACATGTTATAGTTTACCACTTACCCAAAAATGTAAACTAGATACTCAAAAATGTAAGATTTTAAATAGGGAATTTAATTAAAATACCTAAAGTTTGACTTTGACTTACCAAAATACTCATTTTCTAAACCATTTTGCAAAAATATCCATTTTTTCCGCGATTGGGTCTGCGATCGCGAACCAGGGTCCATTTTGAAATTTTTTATCCCGCCAGTGTCCCCCTACCACTCAAATTTGTAAATTGTAATTGAAATTTACTCTTTCAACCCCTATACTTATTTACTTACTTTACTTTATATCTTTTACTTTCATAATTTTAATTTTACATTTAACATATATAATCGTTTAACATAAAAATACGTTTTAATTTTAACAAGTTACACCATTATAATCGTCTCTTCGATACGTTCGAAATGAGCCCAATATTGAATATTTTTGGATTTATTTATTTTATTATATATCATATATATACTACATAAAAATATTTATAATATTTATAATTCATATCCTTATAGTTAATTATTTAATATACGATTATAATGGTATAATTTGTTAAAATTATTTTTTTAACATATAAAAGGTTTGAAAATACGTTTTCCAAAGAAGTTACTTTTTCCTACAATTTGCTCTGGAAAAGGTAAGGACACATAAAACTACTTTATGAAACCGACATCCGATTATAAAATCCAGTGCCTTTCTTTCTCCTTCTCAAGTGTTGTTCTAAACATTTCTGAACCCACTGTGGTTTCCCAGTTTCCCTTGCATCTTCTAAGCAGCATCATATAGAAGAAGAATCAGCCACATATACCAAAAAATTAGGAATTTAAGTTGGGGTTTGAGATATATTACAGAATTTTTGGTTTGCACAACAAGTGTTCGATAAAATGCCCCCTTATAGTTGATAGCATTTCAAGAAGAGAAGTTGATAGCTGCTGCTATGCTTATTATCAGTGAATTGGATTCCAACATGAAATTGTCTCGTGAAGCAAGTAAAATCTTGGTGAATCTTCGCACAAAATTGTCGTCCATTTCGGAGATCTCTGAAAATGAAGAACCAAGTGATACCAGGAAGCAGCTTGATTCGATCAACGATAAGATCATGATATGGAATTGTGGGCCTGATGAAGTTAATGAGTATTTGAAGGGAGTGGAAGGGGTAAGAAGATTGGTTGAAAGCTTAGAGAGTTTGAATCCAAGTAAAGAAAGTGAAGGACATAAGATCTTGATGAAGGCAAATGATGTGCTTCAGACATCAATTCCCAGAATTGAGGAGTTGTTCAAGTGTATCTGTGTATGCTTGTTTATAATAGATATAACTTTGTGCCTAGGCGTTTTCGATCTAGCGAAAATGATGGAGTCGATGAGAGCTTGATTGTCTCTTTTATGGATGATTCGGTTGATGATTCTATTATAAGAGACGGTATAAGCAAAGGAGCGAAGGTTTACATCATGCATTTGATCAATCCCGAGGTGATTCCTGATCTGAAAAACATTGTTAATTTAATGTTTGGTATGAATTATGGTAGAGAATGTTCCGATGCATTCATCAGTGTCCGTAAAGATGCTTTAGATGATTTGTTATTCATTCTTGAAATAGAGAAATCGAGGATCAAAGATGTTTTGAAGATGGAGCGGGTTGCTTTGAGTTCCAAGATCAAGAGATGGACAAAGGCAATGAGGATCTTCATAAGGATTTATCTTGCAAGTGAGAAGTTCTTGTGTGAGCAAATTTTTGGGCAAGGCGAGTCTACAAGCTCATTGTATTTCTTCGAGTCATCAAAAGCTTCTATCTTTCAGTTTCTGAATTTTGCGGAAGCTGTTGCCGTTGACAAAACTCTTGCGATTCTATGTATGCATGATGCGTTAGCACCGGATATCAAGTCCTCTTACCCCGATGAAAATGGATCATACTTGAGAACAAAATTCCAAGACGTGCTTAATAGAGTAGGCGATAATGCTGGTGCAACATTCTCACAATTTGTGAAGGCGGTGAGGTCCAACAAGTCGGATGTAGGTTTCCTAAAGGTGGAATTCACCATCTCACTCGCTACGTAATGAATTAAATTACTACCCTTGTCGCCTATTATAATTCCCTAAATACCATTTTTATCGACCATGGTGTGAGAGATGAGCAAGATTCATTATCTTTGCTAGAGACAAGTTCGGGCTTAGATGACTATAACATCAACAGGTCTCATCTTTATCTCCAATGGGGTTACGTTTCTGATCGCTGATGTCAATTCTTGAATCCAACCTTGAGAAGAAATCAAGATTATACCAAGAAAATGCATTGAGAGACATTTTCTTGATGAACAATGTCCATTACATGGGCGAAAAGGTCAAAGGGTCAAAGCTAAGAACCATACTTGGGGGCGATTGGATTCGGAAGTATAACCGGAAGTTCCAACATTATGCCATGAGTTATGAAGAATCCGTCTGGAGCCGATCGTGAAATATCTTACAGATGAGGAGCCTTTTATAGCCACGGTTCATTTGCAGTGGATGCTGCAGACGTTCTGCAACATGTTTGTGGAGATCTACAAGAGTCAAACTGGATGGTTAATACCAAATAATGAACAGCGTGAGGATCTGAGGATGTCGATATCAGCAAGGTTTGTCAAGGTTATCGAAATCTCATCGATAGGTACGGAAATTATATCGATGAGAAGTATATCATGTGTAGTGCAGATGATTTGGAGAATTATTTCTTGGATCTGTTTGAGGGTTCTGCAAAAAAAGTGTACATTTTATGAATTTGTCGGTTTTGATTGTATAATATTCTTTCGATTAGATTAAGGGGAAAAGTTCAGAAAAACCTAATAAACTATCGCATTTTGAATGATCAAGTCCCTGAACTATTTTTTGAATGAAAAAACCATTAAACTTTCTCATTTTGAATGATCAAGTAAATGAACATTGTTTTCAATACACTGATGAATGCGTCAGAACATTCTCTATCGGATGAACATGAGAAGGATTGAGAATCATACCCGGTAAGAGCGCTGGCAAAGATCGAGAGTCTTACCCAGTAAGTGAGAGTGACGACCTTTACCCACTAAGCGCTCACGGGATGAATTGTTGCATACAATTTCGTTTTAATGGACTAAAATCATACCCGGTAAGCTAAGTAAAAGTGTTGAGTCTTGCCTGTAAGCGCTTAGGTAAACGTCCCTTTAATCTCCCCCTTCTACAAAAGAAGGGCATCTAGGTTGCTAACTGTATGTCAACCTATTACTTCTAAATTTCAGACCTTAAATGTTATATTGTTACCAATTTGACGCCAACGTCTGATATGCTATAACTCCAAGGCAGTTGTCGGACTTTTAGCTATATCATGTTTAGTTATGTCTTATTTATGCATAAAATTCGATTCATTTCCAGTATCGAAATAGGTACAGACAACAACATGTTCTACTCTGAAAAGAAATTTGATATTTTATTTATTGAATTGAAGGCAAGGAAGCATTCTAAAAGCACAAATAAGTTTATACTTGCCTTTCATGTAGCACAATGCTTTTCCCAGAAGCTGCAGCCCAATGTTTTACCTGTAGAATTTAAAAGCTACATGGGGTTTTAATGATTAAAAAACTGTTAGGCAATGGGGTGAATGAGTCAACCATTGAAATGTTGGGTTGTTTACCAAGTGCTTGCTTACCCGACAATAATCATCACCAACAGTTACCTATACCATAAAAATTGATTGCTGGTAAACGTGTTTTACAAGGTTATATTATCGGTCTTTGCTATGCCTCTTACAGTATTACCGGGTAAGATTTGCCTCTGGTGTGTAGCTCAGCTGGCAAAGGGGTGGGGTGACTTTGCCCAAATACATAACAGTTCATGGGTCGATCTCAGGCCCCCCACTAACCTCAGCCGCTGAGTGAGCCAAAAAATGCCCCCTCACATTGGTGTCCTTGGAGGCAGGTTCCGTGTGGGTTCGGTTAGGGTTGCCGGTAATCAACTTTTGCCCAAATTACCGGGTAAGATTCTCGATACTTGAAATACTCACTCGAAAAGGTAGGTGACACCCAATAAATGCTTAAGTCCATTGGTCTAAATAAAAGAATCTTACAAGATCAAAACTGAGAAACGCATAAGGTAACACTTGTTACATTGAAATAAGGACTTGAGAAGATATCTAATAATATAGATAAGTGCAAAAGCTAATGAGATTAATGATCAAGATCATCTGCACTATAATGATTTTGCAGAACCCTCAAACAGATCCAAGAGATAATTCTCCAAATCATCTGGACTATACTTGATATACTTCTTATTGATAAAATGTCCGAATCTACTAATGAAAGTTCGATAACATAGACACACCTTGACTGATATTGAGATCCTCAAATCGTTACGAAGTTCAATATTTGGTATTAACCATCCAGTTTGACTCTTGTAGATCTTTTCGAATGAAGAGTAAAACTTCTGCAGCCGCCTGTGTAGAATCTTGGAGTCTGAAAATGAAATACCTACTTCTTTAAGTAGTTCCAAGATCGGGCTCCATGTGGATCTTTCATAACTCATGGCATATTGTTGGGACTTCCGGTTATGTTCCCGAATCCAATCGTCCCCAGGCATAGTTCTTAGCTCTGACCCTTTGACCTTTTCACTCATGTAATGGACATTGTTCATCAAGAAAAGGTGTCCCAATGCATCTTCTTTGTATAATCTTGATTTCTCAACAAGGTTGGATTCAAGAATTTGCATCAGCCATCGAAAATGCAACCGCATTGGAGATAAAGATGAGATCTCGTTGACGCTATCATCCTCTAAGGCCGAAATTGTCTTTAGCCAAGATGATGAATCTTGATCATCTCTCCCACCATGGTCCATTAAAATGGTATTTAGGGAATTATCATAGATGACAAGGGTTGTAATGTAATTCATTACGTAGCGAGTGAGATGGTGAATTCCACCTTTAGGAAAAGCTACATCTGAAATGTTGGACCTCACTGCATTCATAAATTCAAAGAATGTTGCACCGGCATAATCGCCTACTCTATTAAGCACGTCTTGGAATTTTGTTCTCAAGTATGATCCACTTTCATCGACGTAAGTGGACTTGATATCCGGTGAAAGATCTACTAACGTATCATGCATACTTAGAATCGTGAGAATTTTTTCTTGTTCATGATGTCCAACGGCAAAAACTTCAGCAAAATTAAGAAACTGCAAGATAGAAGCTTTTGATGACTCGGAGAAATACAATGAGCTTATAGACTCACCTTGCCCAAAAATTTGCTCACACAATAACTTCTCACTTGCAAGATAAATCCTTACGAAGATCCTCATTGCCTTTGTCCATCTCTTGATCTTGGAATTCAAAGCAACCCGTTCCATCTTCAAAACATCTTCAATGCTCGATTTCTCTATTTCAAGAATGAATAACAAATCATCTAAAGCATCTTTACGGACGCTGATGAATGCATCGGAACATTCTCTACCATAATTCATACCAAACATTAAATTAGCAATGCTTTTCAGATCAGGAATCGCCTCAGGATTGATCAAATGCATGATGCAAGTCTTTCCTCCTTTGCTCATACCATCTCTTCTAATAGAATCATCAACTGAATCATCCATAAAAGAGACAATTGAGCTCTCATCGACCCCGTCATCTTCGCTGGGTCGAAAACGCCTAGGCACAAAATTATACCTATTATGAACAAGAATACGCTTGAACAACCCCTCAATTCTGTGAATTGATGTATCTAGAACATCATTTGCCTTCGTCAAAATCTTATGTTCTTCACTGTCTTTACTTGGATTCAAACTCTCTAAGCTTTCAACCAATATTCTTACCCCGTCCACTTCTTTCAAATACTCTTTAAATTCATCAGGCCCATAATACCATATCATGGTCTTATTCTTGATCGAATCAAGCTGCTTCTCGATGTCACTTAGTTCCTCATCTGCAGAGATCTCCCACAATTTTGTGCGCAGATCCACCAAGATTTTCCTTACTTTATGAGACAATTTCTTGTTGGAATCCAATTCCCTCATAATAAGCCTAGCAGCAACTATCAACTTCTCTTCTTCTACTGTTTCCATCATGGGTTGAGTCCCAGAAATGTTATCAACTAAAAGGGGGCATTTTCTCAAACAGTTGGTGTGCAAACAAAAAATTCTCTAATATATATCTCCAACCCCGACTTAAATTCCTAATTTTCGTGTTATCTGCTGTTGATTCTTCTTCTATTTCTTCGTGTTATCTGATGTTGATTCGTCTTCTACCTGATGATGCTTACAAGTTCCAAGAGAAACCACAGTGAAGAAAGGTTTAAAATGGAGAAAGAAAGGCAGTAGGTTTCATAATCAGATAGTGGTTTTCATAAAGTATTTTTTTATATGTAAATGCCTTGCTCTTTGGTTAAGGGTATTAATAATTAAATAAACTGTCTTGTCTATAGTATCTTATAATACATTTAACCCTCAAACTCTTAAAAGCAACCTCTCAAGCTATATGTACAACACTTTAATGCATAATGTAACGTCCCAAAAATTACAAGCAAATTTAAAATTTTAAATAAACAATTCATTGATAACAACTCAATAAATGATCCCAACGTTTCGTTTGCAAACACATAATTAATGTCTTTATAAAATAAAACCAGCGGAATAAACGTTTAATTATTAAAATCATAAAGCGACCAGCTCTTCTCGCGCGCCAGTGTGTACTCGTCACGCCTTGGAGCCGCCCGTACCTGAAACCACAGTTTATTGGGAAAGGGTAAGCACGAAACTTAGTGAATTCCAACACATGCGCAGATAGGAATTATATACACATCTCCCCTATCCGCACATAAGCAACAACATCACAGTTACATAAAACGAGTAAACATCTACAAGTAATTATGTATCCAACACCTCAGTACCATCGAGGCCTCGGTCCCACCGAATTGTAATGTATCCAACACCTCAGTACCATCGAGGCCTCGGTCCCACCGAATTGTAATGTATCCAACACCTCAGTACCATCGAGGCCTCGGTCCCACCGAATTGTAATGTAACCAACACCTCAGTACCATCGGGACCTCGGTCCCACCGAATTGTAATGTAACACATTTATACCAAGCATTCAAACCAATCAAATATTACACACCACAAACAACTAGTTCACACCACAAAGACAATAGTACATACAAACTATTATGACATGCATACAACCCCTAACTACACAGTGAGAGAACTCACCTCGAATGCGCGCCCAGCTTAATAACACAATTCAAGCTTCACAAATACGGTCACTTCCCAGCACCTAAACGCATGTTAAAACGTGTCAATACGAGACCCGGACCCTATGACACGACACACGCTTAAACCGTCACTAAAACTAAATTCCGTTCACCCAAAACAGGTCTGTTCGGGACCTGTTTCGACCCCTTTAAACCCAGAAAATTCCCAATATTATTTCATGACCAGAAAATACTCTGAGTTAGGGTTTCAAGGACATATTATACGCCTCCTAACGATTTTTCTACAATTTACTACGGATTTTACAAAAACAGTTTCCGGAACAGCGAAATTCAGCACCTTTCAGTATAAAACGACAAATCGACCCATGCTACGTCCCGAACTGGGTTTTGCACGAAACACAGAAACGTTTCTAGACTCAAAAAGGGAACTTTTGACACCGATTTCACCCCAAACCGAGTTACGAGCAGAAAGTTATGACCATGACAAAACAGTGGCAGATTATAACACTGTCGGTTTACCGACCTGCTGTAAAAACAGAAGTTTTCCGCCTAGCTAGGGGCCGAACCAGCCTTTCGCTAAAACACGAAAAACGTGCCCGACACAGAATGTGAACCGTGGACACCAGAATCGCCTCAAACCGAGTTACGAAGAGAAAGTTATGGCCGAAATACGAACTGGACAGAAAACTAATTTTCACATAAAATGACGAAACACCGAACTTGCGACCACTTTTTCGCCCAGCTAGAGACCGAACCAGTTTTCCGCTAAAACACGGAAAACGTGCTCGACCCTGAACTTGAACCGTGGGCGCCAGTTTCGGCTCAAACGGAGTTACAACGGAAAAGTTATGGTCGCGCGAAAACTGGACAGCACACTAAAATTTTCATAAAAGATAACTTTATAAACGGTTCGCGGCTCCAACGATTCGGGGTTTACGCTAAGAGTGTGACCCACTGCCACCGCCCTCCACCCACAGCCACCGCAGCGGCGGCGTGCGGCGGTGGTGGTCTCGCCGGAAAAAACAAAAAGGAAAAGAAAAGAACGAGACTAACGAGAACCACATACCTCACGACGGCGTCTCACCACCACAACCAAACCGCTCCCTCTCGATCACTCCGACGACAGCGGGTGGTGGCGGTCTCCGGCGACGGCAGTAGCGGCGGCGAGGCTGCTGCTGTATTCCTTCTTCTCGACTCTCTCTCTTTCTCGCGATAACACTCTCTCTTCGCTTCTATTTCTCCGGCCGCACCACACAAGCAAAACGAGAAGAAGGGTCGTAGGGTTGGAGTTGCTTTGGGTTTGCTTGATTCATAAGGAAAGAAAAAAAGAAAAGGAAAACGAGAATGGGATTACGGTCATGGGCCGTGACCCATGCATAAGTTCCAACAATTGCCCCTTTAGCCCCTCAACTACACTTCATTTCACAATCTATAACGAAAGGCACGAAGGCTAACATTTTTGGTCCTTTTTGACACCAAACTACTAACCAAAAACAAATAAAGGTAGACATTTTAAATTATTAAAATTAATTAATAAACGTACCGGGACACGGGCTTTACAACTCTCCCCCACTTGGATTAGAATTCGCCCCCGAAGTCTACGTCCGCAAACAGCTTCTAATAATTCTCTCGCATTTGATGATATCCCAAACTCAAACCACTTTCAAGCTCTAACCCTTCTAATGGTGCTCACCAATATACCCTACAGGATACCCGACTACGATCATTCCTACCCTTAACTGTCGATTAACTACCACAAATGCTAATAGACTCCAAAGATTTTCAATAAATTATATCAACAAAACATCGACCCCCTGCCGAACATCGGTCCAACCGATTGCAATAACAAACATCGGCCACCCGCCGAACATCGGTCCAACCGATCACAATAACGAACATCGGCCACCCGCCGAACATCGGTCCAACCGATCACAATAACTCAAATAAGCGTGGTATTATCCTAGACACTAACACAAATTGATATCCCCCACTACCAAATCACTAACACACACGTAGATCATTCCACCACAACCATTCATCACAAGTGATCATTTCAGGGTTACTACTACCATCACCATGATTATCTTAACATCGACTACAATTCTCCGATTATACTAAAGGTGTTTGGCCTCAAGCCCAAAAGTCGACACCTAAATATACCACCTACCTCAAAATGGTTGATGCGCATTTATTCTCTTAATAACAAAGGGCATCAATCCCTTAACCGATACTATTCGGCCTACAGTACTAACGCGCGTGGAATACCTACCTTCCACCGTCGACGCACCATCCACACTTGTTCTACGAAGCCAAGTCACACCGTATCGAGGATACACCTTGACGTCTACCTCCCAGGTAACGCCTCAAGACCCAACACACCGGAACTACCTCCCAGGTAAGTGCCCACAACTATATCCTCCTAGTACCTACTGGAAAGTCTAGGTTAAAACACATGAATACCGGGGTCCCACCCCGAGATACCCAACCGACCATTACCAACGACTGACTAACGTGTCTAAGGATCCAAAGCAAACAGCCTACCAACAACATGCCTATTCCGGATTGACTCACTCACCCAAACATGTAAACACTCAATGTGCAAAGAATGCCAAACGGTGCGACAAAAATAACTCATCAACTATACTCCACATCGAGCCATTAAAACCGGGCAATTGGCCCATGACTAACTCCAAGTCAAAACCGAGCAAAATGCTCCACGCTTGCTAGACCCATAGGTCGGAAAATGCGTTTAAACAAAGTTTAAGCAAGCAATACTCTGAAATCAACCTTAGTCCCAGACTCAACACGGGTTAAACAAAAGAGTTTTCCAAAAGGACTCACACCCTGAAAATTCTCGAAATGACACATGACACTTAAAAGCACATTTCCCCAAATGGTTTACAAAATCATTTACAAAATATTTTCAACATCAGGATTTTCATCTCAAAAAGATCGTATGTAATAAAACTACTATTACCTGATCGATAGTTACGCAAAACTGGACACGCTCGCCCCACAAAGGAAAATCATGTTGAAAATCGTTCCATTGCAGTTCAGTTTACTCACACAAAAGCAAAGCGTAATAAATAATTTCTTTTAAAATGAACCGCCTCGATTCCAGTATGGATTGACTCACGTCGTGCACTTAAAGTAACCGCTTGACCTTAAACAGGGTCCGACAAAGGTGTGCACATAATTCAAAATAAGTTTCACGACAATTGATTCAAAAATTCTTCTTTTTGATCATAAAATGACGTGGCACAGGGTTCGCCACCAATTTTTCGCGCGTCAGCTAGTCACACAAAACGATGACACGGTTTACAAATATATTTTTGTTAAAACACAACTGTCTCGTGTAAGTTTCAAACTTGAAGACAGAAACCAATTCGCTTCTAATAATTGGAAATATCGACTAAAAACCTCGTAAAATCTCAAACTGGGGGCAGGCATGCAAGCTTGTAACACTTCCTCAAGTTTCGTACTTGGGACATATAATGTCAAAACATTATAGTTTTAAAAAAATGTATTTATCGAAAATGCTCAAAATACTCGTTTCCTCCAAAGCAAAAGTTTTTAATTTCCCAAAAAAAAATGAACGGTAAATCTAAATTAACCGAATGTCAAAAATCTACGCATTTATATTTCCAAAATATAACACATTGTAATCGTATGCATGATGTTTACAACATTAAAACACTCCTTGGATCAAATGGTCTTTCATTTCGACAAAAAGGAACTAAAGCATTTTCATGCATGACGCGTTCATCAAAATGCCGAGAACAAAGGTTACCCCAGTATGCATACCCCTAAGTCGATAAATCGCATTTTCATGAAAATGTCAATAAAACCTTTAGCTGACTAAAAAGCGCACTAAACAATTCCTTATGAAATGTTACCAAAATTCCTCCATGCATCACTTATGTCACGCATGAATCAATCCACACACTGAACCATTTGCAATAAAACACTTAGTAATACAAACTCTCGAACGAAAAGTTAAGCGACACTAGAATTCCAAACTCATTTTAGACAAATCACTAAAATCGCCTTTAAACAGGCATCGTGGAATGTAACTTTCCGTCTCAACTCTAACACATGTGGAGGAGTTCCAATGTTAGAGTCTCAAGCCGTAGTCACTTACCCAACATCTTAACCACCACAAAACACGGATAACATCGTACCCGAAAGAACCGTTGGAAAAATAACGAAAATGAGACAAATTCTAACAAAGTTTGCACTCCCGTGATAAAACGATTTCATACACTTTCAAAACCATATTTCAAAATCTTGTGTGTGTTGAGCAGTTCCCAAAGTTCCAAAACACCGCCCATACAAAGATTTAAAACACAAGAATTTGTTAATGCAATCTTATTTTCAAAATAACTTCGTGCATGACTCATTCGGCATTCAACGTCTCGACTCATGCTCCTCTCTACCTTTCCAATCCAATATCGTCCTCCGGACATTTAAACCTCTTAAGGCAAGTTGGGAAAACACATCAAATCATCTTACGGGTTTTCCTCAAATCAAAGTCGGCTCTATGAGCCTATGACTCTAGCACAATCTTCCATCTTGGCCCGAAATGATCTGCTTACAACAAATGTCATCCTTATCGTCACTCCAAGTGACTAATATTAGAATCGTCTTTCTATTCCAACGACTACTAGTCTAGAACCTTCATCACTACCCCAACGATCATCACCTCTAGCAAATCAAGTACACACATGTACCAGTGGATCTACTATATTTGTCTCTCCTCGTGACGGCTATTCAGGGTAGATAATACAACGCGTTATTAGCACATAACAACGCACACTAACAACACTCACGCCCAACTCCTTGGATTCCTCGTGACTTCCCCGACTCGAGCATTGATCTTGTGCTTCCGGTAGTAGGACCTCTACTACTACCTTCCACACCTATCATCGCTCGTTCCGAGTCTCATCCCGAGGGTCCAAGTAGTTTCTCGCCGAAACTATACACATAATATAAATAATCCACACATGCCAGTTCAAGAACATATCCTAAACAGGCAACTCATCCAACTACTGTATATATAAAACCATCGGTCTCCCCGATCAGACAGTCACAATTGTATACTTAATAAACCATCGGTCACCCCGATCATACAACGACAATTAAATATATAATTAACCATATGCCTGCACCAGCACATATATACATCCACCCTTCCTAGCTCCCTAGGAATTTCCTCTTATCCCACTACCCTTGCTACTACCGAATCCCTACTAATTATGACGAGTGACCTTGCGAATACCCGACTATATGCAGTGCGAAATAAATAGACAGTCGAATACAAGACTCTATCCTAAAACGGTTGGACTCAAACAAGAGCTGCGCAATAGAACTAAATCGAATATTCTAAGGCTATAAATCTCTTACTGCATACAACCTAGAGGGCATCCACTTAGTAACCTATCATAATTCACATAAATTCCTAATAGAAAGCAGTTCAACATACCGCATAGTGTCAACAACAGGCAATCTAGCATGCATACTCTATGATCTAGAAAGCAATGAAACACTAAGTACTGTACCTTTCCCCTTTGGCTCCGGCTGACTGTACACACTGCGCCTCCAATCACCGTTTCTCAAACGGATCTTTCCTTCGTTTTATTTCCCAAAAACTTTAAAGAAAATTTTTATAGCCGTAAACTTGAGATCAAACACACCGAAATGCGTTTAATTCACTCAAGCCGTGCTCTGATACCAAGTTGTAACGTCCCAAAAATTACAAGCAAATTTAAAATTTTAAATAAACAATTCATTGATAACAACTCAATAAATGATCTCAACGTTTCGTTTGCAAACACATAATTAATGTCTTTATAAAATAAAACCAGCGGAATAAACGTTTAATTATTAAAATCATAAAGCGACCAGCTCTTCTCGCGCGCCAGTGTGTACTCGTCACGCCTTGGAGCCGCCCGTACCTGAAACCACAGTTTATTGGGAAAGGGTAAGCACGAAGCTTAGTGAATTCCAACACATGCGCAGATAGGAATTATATACACATCTCCCCTATCCGCACATAAGCAACAACATCACAGTTACATAAAACGAGTAAACATCTACAAGTAATTATGTATCCAACACCTCAGTACCATCGAGGCCTCGGTCCCACCGAATTGTAATGTATCCAACACCTCAGTACCATCGAGGCCTCGATCCCACCGAATTGTAATGTATCCAACACCTCAGTACCATCGAGGCCTCGGTCCCACCGAATTGTAATGTATCCAACACCTCAGTACCATCGAGGCCTCGGTCCCACCGAATTGTAATGTAACCAACACCTCAGTACCATCGGGGCCTCGGTCCCACCGAATTGTAATGTAACACATTTATACCAAGCATTCAAACCAATCAAATATTACACACCACAAACAACTAGTTCACACCACAAAGACAATAGTACATACAAACTATTATGACATGCATACAACCCCTAACTACACAGTGAGAGAACTCACCTCGAATGCGCGCCCAGCTTAATAACACAATTCAAGCTTCACAAATACGGTCACTTCCCAGCACCTAAACGCATGTTAAAACGTGTCAATACGAGACCCCGACCCTATGACACGACACATGCTTAAACCGTCACTAAAACTAAATTCCGTTCACCCAAAACAGGTCTGTTCGGGACCTGTTTCGACCCCTTTAAACCCAGAAAATTCCCAATATTATTTCATGAGCAGAAAATACTCTGAGTTAGGGTTTCAAGGACATATTATACGCCTCCTAACGATTTTTCTACAATTTACTACGGATTTTACAAAAACAGTTTCCGGAACAGCGAAATTCAGCACCTTTCAGTATAAAACGACAAATCGACCCATGCTACGTCCCGAACTGGGTATTGCACGAAACACAGAAAAGTTTCTAGACTCAAAAAGGGAACTTTTGACACCGATTTCACCCCAAACCGAGTTACGAGCAGAAAGTTATGACCATGACAAAACAGTGGCAGATTACAACACTGTCGGTTTACCGACCTGCTGTAAAAACAGAAGTTTTCCGCCTAGCTAGGGGCCGAACCAGCCTTTCGCTAAAACACGAAAAACGTGCCCGACACAGAATGTGAACCGTGGACACCAGAATCGCCTCAAACCGAGTTACGACGAGAAAGTTATGGCCGAAATACGAACTGGACAGAAAACTAATTTTCACATAAAATGACGAAACACCGAACTTGCGACCACTTTTTCGCCCAGCTAGAGACCGAACCAGTTTTCCGCTAAAACACGGAAAACGTGCTCGACCCTGAACGTGAACCGTGGGCGCCAGTTTCGGCTCAAACGGAGTTACAACGGAAAAGTTATAGTCGCGCGAAAACTGGACAGCACACTAAAATTTTCATAAAAGATAACTTTATAAACGGTTCGCGGCTCCAACGATTCGGGGTTTACGCTAAGAGTGTGACCCACTGCCACCGCCCTCCACCCACAGCCACCGCAGCGGCGGCGTGCGGCGGTGGTGGTCTCGCCGGAAAAACGAAAAGGAAAAGAAAAGAACGAGACTAACGAGAACCACATACCTCACGACGGCGTCTCACCACCACAACCAAACCGCTCCCTCTCGATCACTCCGACGACAGCGGGTGGTGGCGGTCTCCGGCGACGGCAGTAGCGGCGGCGAGGCTGCTGCTGTATTCCTTCTTCTCGACTCTCTCTCTCTTTCTCGCGATAACACTCTCTCTTCGCTTCTATTTCTCCGGCCGCACCACACAAGCAAAACGAGAAGAAGGGTCGTAGGGTTGGAGTTGCTTTGGGTTTGCTTGATTCATAAGGAAAGAAAAAAAGAAAAGGAAAACGAGAATGGGATTACGGTCATGGGCCGTGACCCATGCATAAGTTCCAATAATTGCCCCTTTAGCCCCTCAACTACACTTCATTTCACAATCTATAACGAAAGGCACGAAGGCTAACATTTTTGGTCCTTTTTGACACCAAACTACTAACCAAAAACAAATAAAGGTAGACATTTTAAATTATTAAAATTAATTAATAAACGTACCGGGACACGGGCTTTACACATAATTACTTAAATTTTGAGAGAAAGAGAGAGAGAGACAACACTGATGCATCAAAAAGCCAACTCTTTCTCCTGCACGCCGAGAAGGTTCTCCTATACGCTCCCTCCGATTCCCATACATCAATTTAGACCGTTCATGCTCCCAAGACATCGATTCCGGCTCCCAAGGCGTCGACACAGTTTCCTTCAATTTCTCGATTGATGGATATAAAGCTTCAACCGGTAAACATTGATGATCTAGATGGAATTATAGATACGCAGTTTCAATGTTTTTTAGGTTTCCTTCATCTCGAGCTCTTCTTCACCCATTTCTCTTGCGTCAAACGCAGGTAACAAACTGTTTGGGAAAAAAATCACCAGTCTCGACCACGACCAGAAAAGGTAAGACACATATTATGAACAATGTCTTGTATTAAGATAAGGTCTCGACAAAGACCCTTAAAACCTCCGTCGCCCCTCTTAAAAGGTAAGTCGAGAGTTCCTCACGACGCTCGACCATAATGTCGCCTGTTTCATACGACCGTCGCATAGGACTATGCGACCTCGACCAATTAACTCAAGATATTGCTGTTATGCTTGTTCAATGTTTAATGCAGGAGTCAACATCATTAATGGACAACGGCTATAACTGATGAAGGTCATTAACAGCACTAAAAGCAACGTCCGTTACGACAGTTATCGAAGGTATTTAATGAGCCAATTAAAGCGCCCGAAGACTATAAATTCCAAGCTCAATCATCAGTTCAGGGGACATCGAATCAATATCTATCATTATTGAATTCCAGAAGAACACCGCGTACTCAAGAACACAAGAACAAAGAATTCTCTCTCGAAGAATCGCTCTCGACGCACGATATTCACACACGACGCACACTGTTTTTACATTCAAAACACTTGTTACTTTACATTCAAAGTATTTCCTTTCATTTGTATTGTAATCACTGTACGATCGACACCCGAAACTCAAGGACGTCGCCCCTGTTTGGCGATCATAGTTCAGCGACGACATCTACTGTCGTCCGCAGGTTTTTTCCTCGTTGAGGTTTTTCCTGCGTCATCAAATCTCTGTCTCATTTACATTTTTATCCTTTGTCGTACGCTTTGTCGAGAGATTCCTTTCTTTAGTTGTTAAATTCCACAATCAACCTTAAGTTATCCTTTTGGACGATTTTTGGCATTAACAGTTTGGCGCCATTCGTGGGACCCCATCTAGAGAAAATCTTCGACAAACGTACGTTTTACTAACGGTTTCTTGTAGTTTCCTCTGTTTTCTGTCTCAGGAAAATGACAGCCCCTGGAAATCCAGAGCAAACCCTCGCCCAGATGTACCAAGAGTTGGAAGTTGCACGAAACCAAATCAATGCCATGGCTGAGCAGAGTCGAAGAGCATCTGAGGAAATCGCTCGGCTGAGGAATCCCTTCGGACCGCAGAACGGTGCAAGACCATTCGTCCATAATCCAGGTCAAGGATCATTCGGTCAGAATCCAGGATCTGCTCCATTCGTCCACAATCCTGGTTCGGCTCCGTTCATCCGTAATCCAGGACCAGGTCCATTCATGCAGAATCAACAGCCAGGTCCATTCATGCAGAATCAGCAGCCAGGTCCATTCGCGCAAAACCACCAACCGAGACCGTTCAACCCAAATCCCCAGTCTGGGCATGTTCCTCCTCAATATATCAGGCCTCCACCCATTTCAGACCGACCTCCACCCATTTCAGAACGGGTCGCAGCCATTTCAGTTCCAGAATGGGTCGCAGCCGTTTCAGAATGGATCACAACCGTTTCAGAGTAGATCCCAGCCATTTTTTGTTCCTTTCAACGGGGACGCTAATGGTTCGTCGTATGGAAATGGTACCAGTTCGGGAGTCATTCCCCCGACCGGTCCAGATCCTAGCGACCCCGTCGCCCATAGATTAAAAATGCTAGAAGATCAAAACAATCGTGTCCTATCCCTACTCGCTAAGCTACCGTCGAGGTCCCGAAGAAATACACTGTTCCCGCCTTCACACCCAAGTACTCGGGCGTGATCGATCCAACTGAGCACGTCGCGCAGTATAAGCAGCTCATGTGGACAATCTCAATCCCACATATGTATCAAGAAGTTTGTATGTGCAAAAGCTTCGGTGCAACTCTCACTGGTCCCGCTCTCCAATGGTTGATCAATCTCAAACCCAAAACCATCGGGTCGTTCGCTGAATTGGTCAACCAATTCTCTCAGCAATTCGCCAGCAGTCGCAAAATGGAAAAGCAGACCAGTGACCTGTATTATATTGTACAGAAAGCCAATGAGTCTATCCGAAATTATTTCAATAGATTCAATGCAGAGATGATCAGTATCCGCAACTGTGACATTAAGACTGCGATCGAAGCTTATAAACGTGGTCTAGATGACAACTCAGGTTTATACATTGATTTGACCAAATATCCCCAGAGACTTTCGAAGACGTCCGAGCTCGAACCTTAGCTTATATGAGGGTGGAGGACGACGCTGCCTTTCGTCGCAAGCACACTGACGACAAGAAGACGTTAGGTGTAAGGAAGCCATAATTCAAGATGAAAGCAATTTCCAAGATAGAGCCCGCACGACAGATCTCCAATGTCCGATTCAAGACGAAGGCAGATGCTAAGACCACAAGCAAGTTCCCTTAGTACCCTAAGGGGCTGTTTGGTTCACTGGAAAGTGATAGAATCTGGTGGAATTGGAATGTGACATTCCATTGACCAGATTCCATTCCAGTGTTTGGTTCAATCTTTTGTAGCTTGGAATCTCAAAATTTTCCATTGAATTCCTTATTTTCCATTCTTGACATTCCATCACACTATGCAAGGATTTTAAAGGAATGGAATGTCTCACTATTTTCCATCTAAAAATACCCTTGCTCTTCATTTCTCCAAATACAGCCTCTCCTCTCGATCTCTCTGATAAGATCGAACCAACATCCATTTGAAGGTCTCTTCTATCGCTCGATTCTCCGATTAGATCGAACCAACAGCCACCATTTGAAGCCCTCTTCTATCACTCGATTCTCTCCTCTCGATTCTCTGATCAAATCGAACCAACACCATTCGATGGTATTCAATGAGTTTTGTTCCTCATATTCGATGGTGGGCTCTGATTGTAGCAATCGATGGCGGCTGTTGAGAGAATGGGAAAATCGATTAAGAAATCGATGGGTGATGGTGTAGTGGCGTGGAGCTGCAGGTCGAGAGAGATGGTGCAAGTGGGTGGTGCGACAAGGCAGGAATCAAAAATGGTGATGAAGCTGGTGGGGATGAGATGGAAATCGGTCAAAGGGAAGCTATGGTCGCCGACGAGTTCTTGTTGTGCAGGGGCTGTTAGGGCAAAATCGAGAGTGATGAGAGAGGAGGGCAGCTGTGGTTGGGGAAGTATTTAATGACTGTTTTTTTTTGTTTAAAAAATTAAAATTAATAAAAGGGTAGTTTGGTCATTTACTCAAATTTCATTCCAATTCCAAAGCTACATTCTGTGAACCAAACAGACAGATTCCAATTCTTTTAACAAATTCCATTCCAATTTTGTGAACCAAACAGCTGGTCAAACCTGACAACATTCCATTCCAATTCCTTCAAAGTCAAATTCCTTTGACAAATTCCATTCCATCCAAAAACATTCTGTGAACCAAACGCCACCTAAGATATCCTCTTATGGATTCAAAGGATCCACTAAGGATCTAGTTGAAGCTCTGAAGGTCTCCCAGGCAACCATCCGATGGCCAAAGAAGTCCGATCAGGACGACAGTAAGAAGGACAAGTCAAAGTGGTGCGACTTCCATGTCGACCACGGTCACCTAACGGACGATTGCATAACTCTCAAAAAGGAGCTGGCATATCACGTCCCGAAGGGCAATCTCAAGAATATCATCGATGACGTCGTTATCCCAGCTAACGACGCTCGACCGCCGACTCCCGATCATACGAAGGTCGTCAATTGCATAACTGGTGGGTCTGACGTATGTGGTCTGACGTACTCCGCGGCCAAACGTCACGCAAGCCAGGCACCTGACGACCGACCTATCCCACGTTCATCGAGACCCAAAGGAGATCTGGAGTTAGAAGCTATGAAGATTGTGTTCGATCAAGACGACCTTGGCGACTCGTACCAGAAACATCATAATGGGTTGATCATTCAACTCACGATCGGTAACTGCTTAACCCGACGAGTCTTAATCGACGGGGGCATTTCAGTGAACGTCATTTTCCTCGGCACCATCAAAGCCATAAGAATCGACCATTCAGAAATCACCCGACGTTCGACAACTTTGGTCGGTTTCAATGGAGAAGCGACAAGCACCTATGGAGATATTATTCTGCCAGTCTACGCTGGAGGAATCAACAAGCAGACCAAGTTCAGAGTCATCGATTGTGCGTCGGCCTATAACATCATCTTAGGCCGACCATGGATCCATGAAATGAAAGCCGTCCCTTCGACGTATCATCAGACCCTGAAGTTCCCTACGCCATGGGGAATCCAAGAAATCAGAAGTGAATCGAAAATCGCCCGTGATTGCTATAAGACCACTCTGAAGCCACGAAAGTAGACCGTCTAACAAAGGTCACGACAGGTTCGTCCTTCCACACTTAAAGACAACTTATGCCTTCTACACAGGAATAAAACAACAACCTTGCCTTGTCGCACGAAAACATAGTCGACATAAGTCCAAGCGTTATTTCTCGGCGTCGATCTGCCATTTATAATTTATTCTTCCTGGAAGAAATAAGATAATAAATAACAGGGGGCAAGTAGACATACAGAAAGGTACGAATTCTAAATTCTTTTCTTTTCTTTCATACGATTTTTTATCACAAACGACCACTGACTTAAGCATCAGAGGGTCGTTGGTTAGCCAACGACCAACCTCTAACATTGTTTCATGACAGGATCGCATGATATTGGCTACTAAGTCTTCTATATGACCTTAGTCGCACATGGTCGAATGATACATATCACTGAAGTTGTCATACGACTTCAATCTTGCAGAATCGCATGATATAAATGCTCGAGTATATGACTTAACTATTTTTACCACAGGGGCATACGACTCAAGTTTCACCGTACGATCTAGTCGTACGATCGTCTGGTTTAGCAATCCATGATCTATGTTCCTTAACTTAGACAAACTACATGTTCTGAATAAATGCTTTAACTGCACATACCTATGTTTGTTTTGCACGATTTAAAGGTCTAAAAATCTTGCGACTTGTGTTCTAGTCAATATATTACAGTGAAAGCCTATGTCGCACGTCCTTACGTTCATCTCTTATACGATGTATGTTTACTTTATAACATTTGATATTGTATTGGCTTACAAAGTAAATAAGACAAAGTAATGCATGCGTTCAAAAGAGAAAATCTTTTCATTACATATCTAAACGACGATTACATCCAAACGACTCGACCACCAACGGTCGATCGGTAAAAAACAAAAATTTCCTAAAGCTGGGGAGGATCATCGGCTGCATCCTTGCTTGAAGCCTCACCTTGGGGACATCCATCCCCGACCTCTTCTTCCTCCGCCTCTTTCTCGTCATCAGAATCAAGGTCCCTTTCAGACCCGACCTCGCTCAGGAAGAAATGGAGTTCGCTCGATGCCAAGGCCAGAGGAGTTTTTCCTGACAGATGTTGCCGCATGATCGCCGCCCGTGCAGTCAAACGACCTAAAGCAAAGGTCGACGCGGCCTCCTCCTTAAGCTTTTCTATTTCTTTTTCCAGGGCCGTCACCTTGGATTTCGATCCCTCGATTTCGATCCTCTCGCATGAGTGACAGCTTCTAGCTGGTCCAAGGCATCGTCGAGTTTTACCGACATTTCTTCGGCACGTGCCAGGGCAGACTTCTCCCTCACCAACGCCGCATTCTCCATCTTTGTAGCAGAAGCCACTAGACCTTCTATCTTCACCGTCTCGGCTTGCAGGGCCAGCGAAGATTGAAACGTCTGAAATATGTGAAACATATTAAACATCGACAACGACAACGACAACGACAACGACAACGACAACGACAAGTGAAAAACGAAGTCTTGAGAGATAGACTTACCATGAACGCTAAACCGGCTACATAAGATGCCGCGGCCTCCATGGAAACCCCATTAAAACGCTCCCTGAAAGCGGGAAGCTGGTACTTATCCAAATGGGGGAACAAGCTCGTCCCGTCTAGGACGTTGTCCACCATGAAATCCGTCGGCAAAGTGAAATTCACCGTCGTTTCCTCTCCCGTCCATGCGCCCTTGCCCTTGTCGGCCGGTGCAGGGCCTGACGCGGCAACATGAGATCCCGTCGATTTCGTCGGATGCGCAGGATCGACGGGTGTCGTGTCAACCGTGTCGGAAGTCTCCTCGACAGATACGGTCGACACCTTCGCCTTCTCAGGCAAGACGACTCTCGATGAGCCGCCCGTCTTCAAAGACGGTTCCCTCCGGACGGACATCCTCGTCCTCTTGAGGACTCCCGACCCAATTGTCGGAGCCTCTTTTCTCTTAAGGACCCCCGACCCAACTATCGAGGTTTCCTTCCTCCTTTCCCTCGCCTGGCGAGCCAATTCGGCCTGAGCCGCTCTTTTAGCCATCGCCGACGACACCTTCGGATGCGGCTGTGGAGTTCCCTGAGAGGATTCCTGTTGGGGTTCTCCTGTGAAACAAAGAAGAGATAAACTAAAATACAAAAACAAGAGAAGAGGTATGTTAAAACAAAGTAGAGTACACTTACCAGTCATCTCTACCTCTGTCTCCTCTGCCTCCTTCCCCTCAGATTCCTCGGTACCCTCAGACTCGATATCTTTCCCTCTTTTTTCCTTTTCTCTCTCCTCACGACCCAACTGTATCCTGTCGCTCAAGAATACCACGTCGTCATCTTCGTCTATCAATTGACGTGTAACGAATGAACGGTACTCGACGCTAATCTCCAGGAACTTTTCAATTTTGGCCTGAGAATCTTCGTTGGGCTCTACACCGTCAAAATTGATATCTGAAAACACAGAAAAAGAAGATTAACGAAGGGCAAAATGACCGATATAACAAACTTTCGACTATAGTTAAAACTCACCGGCCATGTTCCACCCATACCTGATCCAATCACTGTTAGTATCCAATGTATTCGTACGAAGACGTACCTGGTCTTCCACTTATGGTCGTTAACCGCAGTTCTTTGAACCAAGGTACGATCGCCCTTATGCTTGGAGAATAAGCTATAGCGACGGTACTGATCCATCTTGACCTGATAAGCGGCCAAGAGGTCTTTTATGTTCATCGGCGACTCCCAGTGTGAGGTAAGTCGCTCGATGACCTGAATCACCCTCCAGAACTGGGGCATCAGTTGTCCAGGCGAGAGATCAAACTCGCACATAAAGGACTTCGCCAAAAGAAAATAGGGCCACTCGAAGCCTATTCTAAAGGGATACTCGTATATCACGACATATCCCTCGGGACACATCTCCGGTCGAATATTACCGGCCTTGTTCACAGAAATCTCCACAGGGATTCTTGCTAAAACCCTAAAGTCATCTATAGCATCCTGATCCTGGATAATACTCCTAGGCTCAGTCGACATCGCTAACCCCGTCAACAAGATTTGACGTTCAGAAAAACCCCAAATATCCCAGTTCTTCCTAGGTTTCCTAGCAATTGACTTACGACGCATACAAAGACCGAGAATCGTACCTTATATAGGCGCGCTAAAACCTCGAAACTCTAACAGGTCGAAGATCTCTTGCAGGTTTGAGAAAGATTCGGCGAAAAACAGCAGGAAATCGCAAAAAATCTCTTCTAAAAACTTTGTGAAACAAGAAAGGACCTGTCAAGGGTCGCTATTTATGTAAATGATCGTGTCAGATCGAACCTCTCGATGGTCGACATGTACCCTCGCCTTTTCGTATAACCACGTGGATCATCGACACCTGGCGCGTACAGCTGTTATGCATGATCGCACGTCAGCATGACATCACGTCCTTATCGCCTTTTCGATTCCTTCCTTAGTCGAAATCGAACCAATCCAGTTCCAAGGAAAACCGAAAAAACTTTTTAAACACATGTCACGACTCTGAGCATTTGATTAGCAAAATTTAAAAACTCGAGTTTGCCGCTCTATTTTTCAAATTTTGGGGGCAAACTGTATGGGCAAAAAATCACCAGTCTCGACCACGACCAGAAAAGGTAAGACACATATCATGAACAATGTCTTGTATTAAGATAAGGTCTCGACAAAGACCCTTAAAACCTCCGTCGCCCCTCTTAAAAGGTAAGTCGAGAGTTCCTCACGACGCTCGACCATAATGTCGCCTGTTTCATACGACCGTCGCATAGGACTATGCGACCTCGACCAATTAACTCAAGATATTGCTGTTATGCTTGTTCAGTGTTTAATGCAGGAGTCAACATCATTAATGGACAACGGCTATAACTGATGAAGGTCATTAACAGCACTAAAAGCAACGTCCGTTACGTCAGTTATCGAAGGTATTTAATGAGCCAATTAAAGCGCCCAAAGACTATAAATTCCAAGCTCAATCATCAGTTCAGGGGACATCGAATCAATATCTATCATTATCGAATTCCAGAAGAACACCGCGTACTCAAGAACACAAGAACACAAGAACAAAGAATTCTCTCTCGAAGAATCGCTCTCGACGCACGATATTCACACACGACGCACACTGTTTTTACATTCAAAACACTTGTTACTTTACATTCAAAGTATTTCCTTTCATTTGTATTGTAATCACTGTACGATCGACACCCGAAACTCAAGGACGTCGCCCCTGTTTGGCGATAATAGTTCATCGACGACATCTACTGTCGTCCGCAGGTTTTTTCCTCGTTGAGATTTTTCCTGCGTCATCAAATCTCTGTCTCATTTACATTTTTATCCTTTGTCGTACGCTTTGTCGAGAGATTCCTTTCTTTAGTTGTTAAATTCCACAATCAACCTTAAGTTATCCTTTTGGACGATTTTTGGCATTAACACAAACGAAACCCTAGATTCTAATGGAAGCTTCAATCTTCTCTAATTTATGGAAATTTGGTAAACATTGATGATCTAGATGGAATTATAGATACGCAGTTTCAATGTTTTTTAGGTCTCCTTCATCTCGAGCTCTTCTTCACCTATTTCTCTTGCGTCAAATGCAAATTTCAGAGACTGTTCTAAGTTGAGGTTATTACTCTGTATTCTCCAATCACTTCTTATGTTTCTTCATCTCGATTTGTCATACTCGAATTTGGGTTTTTTTCCTGTGTATATTGTGAGGTATTTGTTAAAGTTATCTTTGTAACAATGCAGGGCTTTTTATACTCTGCTAATCGATTGAAATCTTGTTCATCTCAGGGTTTCACCATCACCACCGTTTCACGGTTTCAAACCGATTTCACGGCTTCACGATTTCTTCTCAGGGTTTCACCATCTCAGGTACGTTGTCACCATTGATTTGGGTTTCTGTTTGCACAAAGTTTGTCACAAGTTTCTTTTTCTGTTTGGGGTTTAATCCACTTGGGTTTCACCATCAATTTGTTTATGTTTGCGTTTCACCATCGATTTGGGTTTAGGGTTTAATCGATTTGTTTCTGTTTGCAGGCGATATACAATACGATAAACAAAATAATTCATTGTGGTTCAAAAGCAACTTTACCCCTTGGTCCAAATCAAATGTGACGGGAGTTTGTTTATGATGGTTTAAATATTGAAATAGGTATTTGGCTTCATTAAGGACTATTAGTGATCTTTTTGTTTGTATGTTTGTCTGTATTTGTATATATGTTTTCATTTGATTTTTTGGGAGTTTGTTTTGTTTAACAGTTTTTGTTGATAAATATATTATTTATCTATTTGCAGAAACTATTATATGCTTTGACGGAAGCACATTTCATCATAGGTCTATGATTGTTTTATAGAAAGGTACTTGGATTTTCAAACGCTTTTGTGCTTTTATGGTTTCTTGTGGTTTTTGCATTCATTAAGGGATTTACATTTTGTTTAATCTGATGATGGTAAGACGTTGAAGTACTCAACATGTTTTGTTGCATTTTTGTTTTCAAAATTAAATTATCTTTTTGATGCAACAAAATATTGATGCTTGAGATTGTGAAACTCTCCACATAAAAACTAAAAGGTGATGGAGATATAGAATCCCCTCTGTTTTCATGTATCACATTCTACAAGATAAATCCCATACTCTGTATTGTACTTCGTTATAATCATGTCTTTGAAGCAATTGATTTTTGTGAAAAAATGTTCTTTTTTCCTCTCATTTAACAAAAAAGCTATAATTTCCAGTTTAGTGCTTCTTTTGAGGGTGGCAACACTAAGAAAATGACAACACATGAAGGTCAAATACAACAGATCTTGGTCTAATATAGATAATGCCAATGTTTTGTTATTTATTGTATTCTGAATAATGTTTATTAAGCTTTTGTCATATTAACATAGATTTAGGGACCGTTTACTAAACGCTTATCCCTTAAGTGCTTACCGGGTCATTTATCTTATTTTTACCGGGTGAACATGACAATTGGCAAGGGCCGAGAATCTTACCCGGTAAAAGTGATTATGACGTGGATAGTCTTACCCGGTAAGTGATGGTGACGACTCTTACCGTACAAGCATTTACCGGGTATATTGTTGCATACATACCATTGTGATGGACTACAAACTTACCCGGTAAAGTAAGTTAGAATGTTAGACTTTTATTGTTGGGTAAGTGCTTGGGTAAATGGGACCTTAAAAAATATTCTGGAATGAAACAGTTGAATGGTATTATCTATGTTCAACTTTAAGCTGCTACCCAGGATGGATTATTCTATTTGTTCAATTATTGTTAGATCTGAAGTTTTGTCAATAAACCAAGTGTTGAATATCTGATAAGAAGACTCAGATGTTCTGAGTAGAGAAGTCAGAGGTCTGACTGTGAAAGCTCAGAAGTATTGATCAGAGAAATCAGAAGTCTGGAAAGAGAAGTCAGATGTCTGAGTTAAGGAGTCAGAAGATCTGAGAAGCTTTATCAGAAGAATGTTCAGAAGTTCTGAACTACCTGTTCAGAACTTATGACGAGATACTTTACTTAGTATTTTATAAACTAATTAGGACACGTGTTATGTTCTTATTAGTCTTTCTTATTTGTACTGTAGCTTTAAGATGTCCGTTGCAGTATAAATAGTAGTTAGCTCTATGTTTCTAACTGATTGATTTTTCCCGTATAACTTTGTATTCATTCTCTGTAATCTTTGATATTCTCTCTCTCATAGATCTGTATTTCTGTTCATCATTGAATACAATTGGGCTTGATCATACAACTTCTCAATTACTGCTTTCTATATTGATTGTGAGATTAGATCCTGTTCTTTCAATTGGTATCAGAGCCAATCAACAAACAAATTCGTTCAAGATTGTTATCGCGAAGATCAATTGATAAATTTCTTGAAGATTTCTTGATTCATTCAAAATTCGATTCCGCTGCTAGGGCTAGTTCTTGAATTCTTGTCAATTCTTGAATTACCTGTTACATTTCGATCAAGAAACTCGAATTTGTCTTTCTGTTGAATTTTCTTACAATCATGTCTTCTAAAGAATATCTAGCCATGGGATCTGAAACCAAACCGCCTGTTCTTATACCAGAAGAGTATCAGCAATGGAAAATCCGAATGATCCAATTCCTAGACAACATTGATGAAAACCTTATGATTTCTATTCGAGAAGGCCCAATTGAAGTATACATCGATGTTGCTGCAACCCCTGCTACAGAGACAACTCCAGAAATTCCAGCGACCAGGGTGAAAAAGAGTTATTCCCAATACACAGCTGAACAGAAAAATAGGCATGCTATTGACAAAAGAGCAATTACTTTGATGACTTTGGCTGTCCCAAATGAGGTTCTTAACAGGATTGACAGTGGATCATCAGCTAAAGAAATGTGGGACGAATTGGAAAGGCAAATGTTAGGAACTGTGAGATCTATTCAGGCAAAGTTAAATCAAAGCATAAATGCTTATGAAAGGTTCAAAGCAAAAGAGTCAGAAAGTTTGACACAGACATACAGTAAATTTTGCACTATTCTAAATGACTTGAGAAGAAATGGACTGAAGAAAACAAAATCAGAAATAAATTACAAATTTCTGAACAGTCTAAATTCAGAATGGTCATCATTTGCCATAAGTCTGCAAATGAACAAGGATATGTGTGAAGAAGACTTAAATGATCTATTCTGTGTTCTTAATCAACATGAAGACTCTGTCAAGTTAGTTGTGGAAGAGAAGAAAAATGTTGCTGATCAGTTAGCGTTCTTATCAAAGTCCAAAGCAATCAAAGCACCCAAAAAGACTGCATATCTATCAGAGATACCTAATCTGGAAGAATCTGACAAGGAAGAAGGATCAGAAGATGATGAAGATATCAAGATAATGGCTGAGAAACTAGCTTTGTTGACAAATACTTTCAATAAAAGGTATGGGAAGGGTAGATTTCAAGGAAATTATAAGAGAGTTGGGAGTTCAGACTATAAGAAGAAAGAAGACAGAGAAGAAAATAAGTTTGAAAAGAGAGTAGAGAGAAGTGAAGAAAACAATGAAGAGAAGGATGAAAGAAAAGAAAAGAATATGTGTTTCAAATGTGGAAAATCTGGCCACTATGCTAAGGATTGCAGAGTTAAAATTGTGAAAGACTATGAGTACTACACCAAGAAGGCTCAGCTTGCAAAGAAGAGAGATGATAAAATTGCTTTGTTGGCTGAACAGGAGAATTGGTTGTACTATACTTCTGATGAAGATGATCACATCAACTTTCCACAGATGCAAAGCTATATGGCAAAAATGAGGAATGAGGATGATTCTGATTTTGAAGATGCTGATTCTGAGTCATCTGCTGAGGTACATTCTTCACTTGAATTAGAGTTAATGACACAGATTGGTGAAATGAAAACTGAATTTGCTAATCTAAGAAAACAGATAAAAGGAGAAAGAAATTTGGTTAACAAATTCAGAATTGAAAAAGAAGTAATAAAAGAACAATATGAAGAATCTGAGGCTGAGAAACAGAAAGTTAAAGATGAAAATTCTGAATTGATGAAAAGGCTTTCTGAACTAAAAGTTGAGTTTTCAAAAATAAAGGATGAAAAAGGTGATTTACAAATAAAATTTGATATGTTATTTGAAGAAAGAAAGAATTTATACACTAAAATTAAAGAATTAGAAGATCTGAATTTGAAAAGGGGTCAGACTCAGCAAACACTAAATCTTTTATTAAACAACGTTAAAGATACAAGATTTTACAACCCAAAGAAGGGATTGGGATTGGAAGAAAATGTCACTTTAAAAAGAGCTCCAATTAACTTGTATGAAAAACTTCAAGTTTCTAAGCCAAAAATCCCAGAAATTGTTGAAGTTTTCATAAGACCTGCTAGTTCTATAACAAGTTCTGACAATTTGCAAAGACCAAACTCTAAAAAGTCAGATGAGAAAATTTCTGAGTCTAAAACAGAAAAGTCAGTTGGTTCAGAAGAAAAGGTTAAGAAAGAAGTTTCTAAACCAACAGATGAAAAGCCAAGATACAATGATACTAAATTCAAGTATGATTCCTTAAATGTCAGCTACAAAAATAAACAACCAAGTTTTTCATATCATGACATTGAGAGCATATTTGACACAAGTAAAAATTCTGAAACAGTCAATCAGAAGTCTGAAACTTCTAGTCAGGATTCTGAACTTTGTAGTCAGAACTCTGAGTCTAAAGATCAGACATCTGGGTCTGTAAATCAGAACTCTGACTCAGGTAGCCAGAAGTCTGATTCAACTGGATTTTCTGAAACAAAATCAGATGAATTTTTGCAACTTGAAAAGAGATTTAATCTTGTGAGTCAAGAACTTGAGGACTTAAGGAAAGCTTATGATGAACTTGAAAATGATTTCTGTGAGGTGGATATTAAACTTGAAGAAGCTTTGAAAGAAAAGAATATTTTTATTCAGAAAATAACAGAGCTTGAAAAACTGAAGACTGAGTATGATCTTTTTAAAATTAATGCTTCAAGAGAAAATGATAAATTCTTTAATGAATCAAGTACATATGAAAAAGGTGAATCATCTAATTCTTCTAACAAAAAGAACTTGAATTTTTCAGAAAAAGAAGAAAGCAAAAGGAAAGATGATCTTGCAAAGTTGAATGATCTGAAAAGGGATCTTGAGAAGCTTAGAATGAAATCTACTTCTGAACTCAAAGCTAGAAATTCTTGTAATAAGGGCAATTGTACTCTGAACAGTATCAATAAAAATGAAATGACCTATGTTTCAGATTTATTGTCACTTGCAAAGAAAAATCTTGTTTGTGTTAGATGTAAAAATGATTCATTCCAATATTCTCATAAATGTCAAGTCAAAATAACTTCTGTTTCATACATAAGAAAAGATATTCAGAAAGTTTCTGTTTCTCAAAATACAGAAAAGAAGAAAATTTCTGTTCCTCAGACTCAGAAGAAAGAAAAGATAAAAGAAAAGAAAGTTGAAAATATAGCAAAACCAAAAGTTACAACTCTCAAAAAGAATTTAAACAAGCTTGTAAGCAGAAAATGTTCTGACTTCATAAAAGTTCAAGGAAAGTGGTGTTTGAAGAAAGATTTTGAGTGGAGAGTAAAAGGTACTAATGTTAAATCCAATGACAAAGCTAACAAAGATGGACCCATTCCAAAATGGGTACCTAAACCTAACTGATCCTTTTGCAGGGCTGTCATGTGTGGTTTTTAGATTCAGGAGCTTCAAGACACATGACAGGTCAGAAGTCTTTTCTATCAAACTTCACAGAAAAGGCTGGAGGAGCAGTAAACTTTGGAAATAACAGCAAAGGACAAGTCAAAGGTTATGGGGATTTAACTAAAGGGGATCTGACTATCCAAAAGGTTTTCTATGTTGAAGGATTACAGCATAATCTTTTCAGCATAAGTCAGTTTTTAGACAGTCTTTGTCAAATTAAGTTTCAAATAACAGGTTGCATGATTTTAACTGAAAATGATGTTAAAGTCTTCTGGGCCAAAAGACATATGGACTTATTTGTAGTTAATTTTTCAAAATTGAAAACATTAAATACAGTTTGTCTTTTATCAAAATCAACTGCAAATGAATGCTGGCTTTGGCACAAAAGATGTTCTCATCTGAATTTCAAAGATCTTAATAATCTTGTTGCAAAACATTTGGTTAAAGGCTTACCAAAGCTTAAATTTGAAAAAGAATCATTATGCTCAGCTTGTGAAATGGGCAAGATGAAAAAGAGTTCTCACAAATTAAAAATGGACTCATCTTGCAAAGCACCATTAGAAATGATTCATACTGATCTTTGTGGTCCAATTTCAGTTCAATCTATGGGAGGAAAGAAATATATGCTTGTGATTGTTGATGAATTATCCAGATACACATGGGTTGAGTTCCTAAGAGCTAAGTCAGAAGCTGCTACTACATTGATAAATTTTATCAAAAGGATTCAAGTTCTCTTACAACTTCAAGTTCAGAAAATCAGAAGTGATAATGGAACAGAGTTCAGAAATGAGACTCTTCAGAATTTTTTAGAAAGTTCTGGGATTTCTCACAATTTTTCTGCTGTCAGAACTCCTCAACAAAATGGTGTTGTTGAAAGGAAGAATAGAACTCTAGTTGAAGCTGCGAGAACAATGCTGGCTTATGCAAATCTTCCTACTTTCCTATGGGCTGAAGCAATTGCAACTGCTTGTTTTACACAAAATAGAACTTTAATCAATAAGAGATTAAATAAGACTGCTTATGAACTGATAAATAAAAGAAAACCATTAATCAAATTCTTTCATGTTTTTGGTTGCAGGTGCTATGTTCTCAGAGACAGAGAAAATCTTGCCAAATTCGATAAAAAGGCAGATGAAGGATACTTTGTGGGTCTTAGAATTTTGAGCAAGTTACTCAGAATTCTGACTCTTCTAATCAAAATTCTGACTCTACTACTCATAATTTTTTTTTGATAACTAATGAGGAATCATCGTAGATGATTACCAAAATCTCTTGATTTTGCAGGATTATCTTGATTTCAGAGGAAGTATTGACTCAAAATTTGATCTGATTGTTTCAAGATAATGTTCAAAACCCGTGATTCAACGTTTTAGGTTTTTGAACATATCAGTTCAAAACCCGTACTTAAATGACTTTGGCTTTTGAATAATTCAGTTCAGGACCCGTACTTCAGAGACTAAGACTTCTAAACAAATCAGTTTAGAACTCATACTTCTCAGGTGATATCCTTAACTGTCATATTTTTCTGTTTCAAGGAACAAGTGGTGAAAGGTAACATTGTATTATGTTTTATTTCTATTGCTTTGAATGTTTGAATCTTAACAATTTAATTCAATGATATGATTTTTTTTTATTCAATGAATAAATGTGTGTCAAAAAGTGATTTTACAAGTATTTTGTATTATCTGAGCTATATTTGTTTCAACTTTCACTTCTGAATTAAATCGAACGGTAAGCAAAACATGAATGAAATTATGCCGAATGCTCAATGTTATGAAATCTATACTTATATAGAATATAATGTTCAAAAAGCCTAAATGTCAGAATGTTGGATGGAAACAAAAATATGGGGGAAGTACTACGTTTTAGTACCAAGTGATTGAGATGAAATATAAATATATATAAAATTATTTAGTTTGAAAGTTTGTACCTGTGGCCTTTCTGGTTTGGGAGAGTAAGTCCTAAGGGGTGCTCGACACCTAGTCCCTAAGATCAACTGGTCTGGGATCGGCTGACCCAAATCCTGCAATAGAACCAGATAGAAAGCCATGTTCTACTGGTACAAATGGGTTTATGATATATCGATGTGGCCTTTCTGGTTTGGGAAATTAAGTTCCATGGGGTGCTTGTCACCTAGCACCTAAGACCAACTGGTCTGGGATATGCTGACCCAAATCCTGCAATAGAACCAGATAGAAAGTCATGTTTAACGATGTATCTTATTCTTACTAAACTTTTTGATTAAAAGATGCCAATGTGCACAAAATTAAAAGATGTCAATGAGCACAAAATTAAAAGATGCCAATGAGCACACATCTCTTGAAACTTTGGGAAAATTCAAAGTCGCAATAAACCTGTAAATTTGTGAAAATCCTGTTTTTGGACAAATAGTGTGAGTAGAGCAAAGTATTCGTATATGTTTTTAGAATTGCATATTCTTGAAGCTAATCATATTTCGCATGCTAAGCACACCAAATAGATTTAATAAAGAGATTGAAACTGAACATTTTTAACTTGATATGCAATGATGACTTGTATTTGAATCCAAACACATGCATTTGATTTCATTTGATTGAAAAATCTGATAAATTTCATCAAGTTGGATTTCTTTTGTAAAATTTTCAAATGATCAAATGTTAGTAGTTATCAAGTGTAGTTCAGTGAATCTTATTTTTCTTGTATAAATGTTTTCATTAAAGCACTATATTTGAAATGAATAATTTTAATGAAATATATGCATACTTTCAGGGGGAGAAAACAAATTGCTCCATAATTCTTATTTTGAGGGGGAGCAAGGTTATTCATTAAGGAGGAGAAAAAGCATAGACTTCATTCGAAGAAAAAGCATCGCTAAAGTTTTGAAAATCAAGGGGGAGAAAAGCTAAAGATTTTGAAGATGATTTTGCTTTCCAAAACTTTAGGGGGAGAAATCTTATGAAAGCTGAAATGAAGATGAGAATTGTCATTTCAAGGGGGAGCAAAGAAAAAGCAAATATATAACAGAAATCAATTTGGAAATCGTTGCTGCTGCTGATTAAAGACTGACCAGAAGTTGTTAAACTCAAATTATTCAGAGTTCTGAGCAGAAGTTGTCAAAGCATTCAGAAGAGATCCTTCTGAAGATTGTTCCTGTTCTAAAAATTTTGATGATGAAAAGTACTAAAAATTTTGATGATGAAAAGTACTAGTGTATTTGACAAAAAGGGGGAGATTGTTAGGTCTAGAGTTTTGTCAAAAACACAAGTGTTCGTTTCTGAATTGAAGACTCAGAGTTCTGAGTAGAAGACTCAGAACTTCTGAATAGAGATGCAGAAAAGATTCTAAGTTTGGTCAGAAGACTCAGAGTTCTGAGTAGGAGACTCAGAACTTCTGACTATGAAGACAAATGTTCTGAAGCGCCTATTCAGAAGTATGTTCAGAAGTTCTGAACAACATGTTCAGAACTTATATCTTAGGATATTTTCTGTTATAATCAGTTACTAATTAGGACACGTGTAATTGTTCTATTAGTCTGTTTCTTATATATACTGTAGCTTTAGCTATTCTCTACAGTATATATAGTGTTAGCAACTGTTTGCTAACTAATCTTTGATATAATCTTTGGTGAATCCATTTAGAGAAAAATTCATTATAATATCTTGTAATTCACAGATTGTTAATAAATCATATGACCAGTTGCTGTGAATACGATCTTAATTGTTCATATTTGATTGTAAGAGTGTATCCTGGACTTTCAATTATGGATCAGATGAGAATGGAGCTTTGGATGGAAGCTCTTATTTTTTGGTCTAACCTTCATCTGTTTGACTTTGGGAGTATAGGGACCAAATGGTTGATGTGTTTGAAGAACATGTTGGATATGAATACTGATCCTTTGGTTATATTTATTTTTTTATGTCATTAGACCTATTAGAGAATATGCAAAGGTTTTGGACCAACTTTTATAGTCAACAGAATTTAAGTGTCACTTGAGTGCAATGATATAGAGATTTGGAATTTCCATGGAGTACTAGCAGCACCAACAATGGTTGTATTTCATTTTGGGCTTTGAATGTTTATCATCTCTTGAATGGTATTTATGATTGGGCTTTAATTTTTGGTTTCTAAATGTTGTAAATTGGGTTTATTTTTTAGTTTTTTCCCAAAACTTTCTATAGGTAGATGTTCAAAATTGCAAAATTTGCTAATGTTTTAATCTTTTAATAAAGTTTTTCACAGGTTTCATCCCTGTTTCCAAAAATAATACTAATTGAGATATCTATTATCCTTCTTATAAATTTGCATTCAATACATTGTCAAATTATTTTATAATTAGTTGAATTGTATAACGTGTGTGGAAAATGTTTAATATGAAAGAACATTTAGTTGATGATTATTTTATAAAGGTTTCCTTCATGGAAAAGTATTTGGAAAGGTTTCCTTTATGTAATTTCTCTAAGAAAGTTGATTTTCTCCAAAACATTTATAAGAGTTGAGGAATCAAAACACATTATGTAATTTCTCTAAGAGATAGTTTTTTTTGAATTTGTTTTTTAGCCTTTTTCATCCCTAATATTTTATATGGAATGGGATTGCTATCTAAACTATTTAAACCTCTATCGGAATCCTGTATTCATGCCAAAAAAAAGTGTTTATTATATTTAAAATTGGCTTTTACATCCCGCCGTATTACGTGGGTACTCGGCTAGTTTTCTATAGTATCACTGGTCTATTTTATAAGTTTTTAAGGGGCGTTTGGTTCATTTTAACTAATGTGAAAGAAAATAAAAATAGAAATGCAGAAGAATGAGAATAGAAATGAGCATTGTATTGATGTTGTTTGGTTAAACCATTATAATTAATAAAAAATATTTTATACAATATTTTTAATACAAATAGGTGACATCCAACGTGAAAATAAAAAAATATTTTCCATTCAACATCGAGAGATGAAGGGACGCATGAGATAAGATGACTGAACGGGAATAAGATTTTCATCCCCCCGAATTTGGTCATGTATGGAAATTAATGGATTTGAGGTAATGAATCTATTATATTATATCAGACCAAACAACAGTTTTCATTATCATTCTCGTTCCTTACCCCTCAATACTCCCAACCAAACACCCCTAAATTTTTTATTTTTAAACTTGGAGAATCTATCATTATTATTATTTTTCTCATTTTTATTCCTGAACTCTGAACCAAAAAGCTCTGATACAATTGTTATGTTATTTTGTTTCATGTAACTTTTTCAAGTAAAAGGAGATAATCACTTGAGAACCCTATAAAATTGTGAGAACCTTAAAAACTAATGCATGAAAACTTGTTCGGTAAGCTAATACGGATCCATGTCCGATAAACAGTCCGGAATCATATCCGAAACATCTATCCGGAAACATCCGGAAAATCCAAGAATCCGGTAACATCCGGAAAAAGTATCCGGACTCCAAGTCCGGAACCATCCGGAAATCACATCCGGTAACCAATCCGAAAAACCATCCGATATCCTGAAGTATTCGGTATCCGGTAAATCCATCTGGACAACTATCCGGAATCCGGAATTATCCGGTATCCGGAATCAATCCGGAAAATCATCCGGAACTTTCCGGAAAACTCATCTTCTGGATTTCGATCATACCCAGTTCATGACATACGATTTTATTCCAAATTCCCAATAACTCTTTTGTAATACTTTCAAAGATATATTAATGAGTTTATTTCTACTCAACATATCAATTTTTAACTTGGAAAATACAAAGAGTAGATGAACTCACCTGTAGAATTCGAAGTCGACAAGAGCAAGCTCAGAATCAAATTCAACTCTCTTTCACCAACACGACTCAAAGACCTAATCAAATACCGGATTACTTTGTGATTTCAAAAACAAAAACTGCAAGAATCCATTTGAAATTCCTTACCGAAAGACAATCGATAAACTCTCTGCTTGACAAACCGACTTCGAGAACCAAAATAGAGATATTCTAAATTCTAAACCGATTCCTTCAATTTATACCCATAAAACTATCCACAAATGACAAAATCCACCCCAAAGTTTCATAATTCACAAAACTTAAAAACTTTGGCCAAATACACTTTTGACCCTTCCATATCAAAATATAACATAACTTTGATCATGGAAATTCGAGGTGTTACAAATCTCCCCAACTTGGAAATGATTTCGTCCTCGAAATCAAGGTTAGGTAAATAAATGAGGATATATATTCCTCATATCCTCTTCAGCTTCCCACGTCACGTTAACACCTCTATGATGTTTCCACTGTACTTTAACCATGATCACTTCCTTATGTCGTAGCTTCTTAGTCGTCCTTTCTAGAATTGCTTCAGGCTCCTCCACACAATGACTCTTTTCATCCACTTTTATCTCAGAAAGTGGTATAACATTTTCTTCTTCGGCTAGATATTTCCGAAGATAACTGTAACACCCTCAAATTTGGAAAGAGCAACTAACTTTAATTTCGTTAAAATAACCAAAGGAGGATAAAAATCCTTTCTACAAACCATTCTTGGGAAAACCTCAAAATTTAAAACATAACTGTAACATCCCGATTTCCCATTTCCTACTCAAATAACATACATTGCATAATATAGATTTATACATAAAAAGATTACATAATAAACCACATTCGGTCCCAAACAGTCTTGAGATAACAAATACATAATAAACTTCTAAATTACATCATCCTACACTTGATCCTTTCTTTTGCTAACGAACGAACTCTGTCCTGGAAAACATATTTTAAAACAGAAAATGAGGGTTAGACTAAACAGTCTAGTGAGGGAATCCCTGTCAGTTTAAACTCTCTTTATAAAACCATTTATAAAAATAGTTTAATAAATAATCTTTCTGCACACGTATATAAATACCAATTAGGACTCGTGCACCGTACCCCCTTTCTCATTTTCAATTCCCTTGGCCATTTCTGATTGGTAGCGAGCCAACCCCACACTGTACGACATTTACAGCACCCACGCTGTACGACATTTACAGCACCGCTGTACGACAACTACAGCAAAACTCCACCGGCATAGTTCGGCGTGCTCTCGTGTAGTGTAATCAAAACTTTTATAAATAAACCTTATATCTCATTATATAACGAATTTATTTATAAATCACACTACAATTTCCATACACATATTTTTACCAATATAAACACACCATCACATTTCATCACATATCGATAGAACATTCACTTAATCCAAATTCAACTGCTTCCCAGTTAAAAATCATTTCTTTTACAATAAAAACTCACCTTAGCGATAGCACCTCAACGTATGCTCCAAAACTCACAATTATCCAAACCGAACACCTGAATTGAACGTCACCAAAAATAGTTTTAAACTACTTAACCATACTTCCTAAACATCTTTATCAATACCCCAAAACAAACCCCAAACATCTGCTACAACCCTAGACTCAAATGACCAACAAAACAGAAAACATGAAAAACCAACAGAGCCCGGCGCCAGTGGCTCGGCGCCGATCCATCGGCGCCACCCATCGGCGCGGGTTTCTGTTCCTCAAACCTGCACGATCCTCTTCTTCAAAATCCAAGGTTTTCTCAATTCAATTTCTTCCCAAATCAGTTCTAAACCTCCCAAATCAACATTTTAAGTACTATGAACCTTTTAAAACCAATGCCAACATTTTTAAACATCAAAATCCATCCAATGTCATCCATTGATTTGTCACTTTTAAACCCAAAAGCTTTAAAACTCCATCCATGGAAGAATATGAATTTTAACAAGAAATTCAATAGAAATCTTTACTGGATGAACAAGACTCATAACAATCCATCCCAAAATCATTTACCTTTCTTTTGATTTCAATAAGACACAACTCTTTCAAGAATTTCAAAGATCCCTAAACCAAAATGAAGAAGATAAAGAAACATACCTGCAGCAATCTTCTTCTTCTTCCTCCCTTCTTTCTCTCAAATTCCTTCTCTACCTCTCTATATCTCTGATTTGTTTCTAAACTCTCAAACTCACACACTCAAATTGATTTTGCTAAAAACTGAATTCTTATCCTAATACACAAATGAGTCGGTTTGTAGCCAAATTTGGTCATAAGTACCAATTCAACCCTCAACTTCTAACACTTGACCATCTAAACTTCTAAACTACCAAATCTACTCTAAACCTCCTCAAATAACATAACTCACCTTAAATTCAAATTTCTTATCAAAACTATCATATAAAAGTTAAGATAATTACCCGGTTATTACATTCTTCCCCCCTTAAAAGAATTCCGTCCCGGAATTCATTTCTTCAAACCTACTCAACTATAACATACTAATCTCTACTATAACTCCCAACACAATTATCACACACCTAAATGCAATTACACAATTAGATATCATATATTGGTTCGTACCAAAACAACTAACATTTTAGCACGTATAAGATTTATAGAAACATACCTGTATCATCCTTCAAAATTTCCTCCTCTTCTTGCCCCATTACTTGGAAGACTTGACCCTGACCTTTCGACATTTCAGACCTTTGCATAATTCCTGTTTCAATACGCGTGGATCCTGTCATCTTAATACCTTGCTGTGTTTTCCATTGTGGACACTCATACTGAAGATGCTCCGGGGAATTGCAAAAGTAACAATGTCTAGTTACATAACAATCTCTAACAACATGACCTGTCTTTCCACATTTATAGCAAGTTCTGGAATCACCATAACAATCTCCTTGATGAACACTGTGACATTTTGAACATGGTATTTCGTAACTATCATACTCTTGATAATTATTAAACTCTTGGAATTCATCTTCTTCAGAATCGTATGTGGTTTCCTCCATCTTCCTTTTTCCAGTACTCTTATGTTCAGCATCTCTTCTCATATCTTGTTCCATATTTTCCGCAGCATTTACAGCTTCAGAGAAAGTCTTGGGTTCTTGTGCAGTCACTAATTTCCGAATTCCTGAACTTAATCCAAATATAAATCTTGCTACCTTCAATTTCTCCGTTGCCACAAAATATTCCGCGAACTGAGACTTTTCTATAAATTTAGCAGTGTAATCTCTAACTGATAAACCTTGCTGATGTAGATTCATGAACTCTTCTTCCAATTCTTTAATTGATGCCTGGGGACAGAACTGTTCTTTAAACGCCGTAGTAAATTCATTCCAACTAATAGTGGTGTATACATCTGATCTTCTGGAGGTAATATAAGCTTCCCACCAGTACAAAGCATCTGACTTTAGCATTGCTGTTCCATACAACACTCTATCTTCATCGGCACATTTGCTAGTCTTGAATATAGCTTCTATCTCCTTTAACCACCTCATTGCTTTCACCGGGTCTCTTTGTCCTGAATAAGTCAGAGGCTTGCAATTTAAGAACATCTTGAAATCACATCTTCTTAATACTGGCATGATAGTAGGCGTAATTGGTATTTCATCTTCCAAGTTAGAATCAGGTATGCTGGTTTCATTATGGCGAGCTTGATCAAACATAGTTTGTATATTAGCTTGAAGTCTTCCCATTTCCGTTCTTAGTTCATTTCTCGTAATAAATTCTGCACCTCGTCCCTGAATTCTGCCTCCAATTCTACCTCTACTTCTTTCTCCCCTTCTTCCCCTTGTCCCAATCGTTGGATTTGTTCTAATAGAATTTCTTCCTCCACCTCTGTTCGTTGATCTAGTACCACTTGCCATTCTGTAGATTCAAACAAAGTTAATAAACACATAGACACATTCCCCATATAACAAGGTATTCCAGTCCAACATGTACCTGAAAAATCATAATTACACTGGCCAGGTGTAATTCGATATTACCTTACATGATGTTCCTTCTTCCTTTTTATACTTAACCTCCCAAGGTTCTAAAATAATAAGGACATCCTACTTCACATGCAGTTTAAGTCTAGGTATAGATCCGTATACCTAAATCCCTTAAACTAGGGCTCTGATACCATTTGTAACATCCCGATTTCCCATTTCCTACTCAAATAACATACATTGCATAATATAGATTTATACATAAAAAGATTACATAATAAACCACATCCGGTCCCAAACAGTCTTGAGATAACAAATACATAATAAACTTCTAAATTACATCATCCTACACTTGATCCTTTCTTTTGCTAACGAACGAACTCTGTCCTGGAAAACATATTTTAAAACAGAAAATGAGGGTTAGACTAAACAGTCTAGTGAGGGAATCCCTGTCAGTTTAAACTCTCTTTATAAAACCATTTATAAAAATAGTTTAATAAATAATCTTTCTGCACACGTATATAAATACCAATTAGGACTCGTGCACCGTACCCCCTTTCTCATTTTCAATTCCCTTGGCCATTTCTGATTGGTAGCGAGCCAACCCCACACTGTACGACATTTACAGCACCCACGCTGTACGACATTTACAGCACCGCTGTACGACAACTACAGCAAAACTCCACCGGCATAGTTCGGCGTGCTCTCGTGTAGTGTAATCAAAACTTTTATAAATAAACCTTATATCTCATTATATAACGAATTTATTTATAAATCACACTACAATTTCCATACACATATTTTTACCAATATAAACACACCATCACATTTCATCACATATCGATAGAACATTCACTTAATCCAAATTCAACTGCTTCCCAGTTAAAAATCATTTCTTTTACAATAAAAACTCACCTTAGCGATAGCACCTCAACGTATGCTCCAAAACTCACAATTATCCAAACCGAACACCTGAATTGAACGTCACCAAAAATAGTTTTAAACTACTTAACCATACTTCCTAAACATCTTTATCAATACCCCAAAAACAAACCCCAAACATCTGCTACAACCCTAGACTCAAATGACCAACAAAATAGAAAACATGAAAAACCAACAGAGCCCGGCGCCAGTGGCTCGGCGCCGATCCATCGGCGCCACCCATCGGCGCGGGTTTCTGTTCCTCAAACCTGCACGATCCTCTTCTTCAAAATCCAAGGTTTTCTCAATTCAATTTCTTCCCAAATCAGTTCTAAACCTCCCAAATCAACATTTTAAGTACTATGAACCTTTTAAAACCAATACCAACATTTTTAAACATCAAAATCCATCCAATGACATCCATTGATTTGTCACTTTTAAACCCAAAAGCTTTAAAACTCCATCCATGGAAGAATATGAATTTTAACAAGAAATTCAATAGAAATCTTTACTGGATGAACAAGACTCATAACAATCCATCCCAAAATCATTTACCTTTCTTTTGATTTCAATAAGACACAACTCTTTCAAGAATTTCAAAGATCCCTAAACCAAAATGAAGAAGATAAAGAAACATACCTGCAGCAATCTTCTTCTTCTTCCTCCCTTCTTTCTCTCAAATTCCTTCTCTACCTCTCTATATCTCTGATTTGTTTCTAAACTCTCAAACTCACACACTCAAATTGATTTTGCTAAAAACTGAATTCTTATCCTAATACACAAATGAGTCGGTTTGTAGCCAAATTTGGTCATAAGTACCAATTCAACCCTCAACTTCTAACACTTGACCATCTAAACTTCTAAACTACCAAATCTACTCTAAACCTCCTCAAATAACATAACTCACCTTAAATTCAAATTTCTTATCAAAACTATCATATAAAAGTTAAGATAATTACCCGGTTATTACAATAACAACTCTCACAATTGACAACTCAAGTCACACTAAGTGACCAAATAAAGTCGGGTGTTACTTAACACAAGTACAAGTTGCTAATCCCAAAATAAGTGTGGAAGACTTCATCAAGCAAATCACCTCTAGAGCACACTACTAGCACTCATCTCTTCACAGTGTTGCTAAAGCTATTCCCAACCCAAACCTGTTGCACATGCCGACAAATAAAAAGGTTAGGCTAACGCCTAGTGAGTTCAAGAGTTTACATCATGATTAAAATAATTTGTTAGACCAAAAAATTCAACTTAAATCATGATTTCCGAAAAGGAATTTGTATTAAATATACCGACAACCCATTTTCCAAATGCGCACAAATTCCGTGACGAACGTTTCCGATGAAAATCATTTCCCAACAATGGACTCAAATCCAAACTCACTCAAGATGTAACTAAATATTAAATTTCCAAATGACATCAATGCAAATAAAACTCCAATAGTCGGAACATCCAACCAAAGATGTGGCATAAAATACCGCCCATAAATCAATGAAAAACAATCTATACGCATATAATACGATGCCGACAACATGGATAAACCAAAGACCCAAACAACACCCTTTGGTGACGGGGGAGACCCGATTTCATTGAATGTGGCGAACACACCAATTAAACTACAAATATAAATTACAAGCATATTTCATGGATGGGAAAAAACATATGACATCAACCATATCCAGGTCTTTAGTCAATTTTGGACATCAACCCAAACTGGATATTTAGTCCATGGAGACATCAACTCAAAACGACTCTCTAGTCTAAAGAAACATCAACCCAAACCGGATCTTTAGTCTATTGTGACATCAATCCAAACCGGATTTTTAGTCTATTGTGACATCAATCCAAACCGGATCTCTAGTTTATTGTGACATCAATCCAAACCGAATCTCTAGTTTATTGAGGCATCAACCCAAAAACCCAAATTGGATCTCTAGCCTAAACCACCAAGTTCAACCCGACCAGATCTTTACTTTGGAATCTCACCATCCAAACATGCTTATTTAATCTAGAAATTTATACATGACTCTAAAAGAATAACCAACGCATTCAAATCATGTAATTCCCAAATACGATGCAATTCATGCAAATCATAACCCAAGCCCACATCGAGCTATCAAAACCGGGCAAATTCCCTCAAGACCCAACAGAGTCCAAAACCGAGCCATAAGCTCAAAAGATCCGATTATCATTTGTTAAAAGTCAACTCATGCAAATGAAGTGTATCTAACCCACATCATGCAAACACATGCTCCGAGGCATGATTAACTCAAGACCCCTTCATTGCCACCTTCCCAAAGAAGTCAAACTATATATATATATATATATGTGTGTGTGTGTGTGTGTGTGTGTATGTGTGTACGTATACTCAAATCCTTTATAACTTGATAATGCATATAACTCGCAATGGTTTATTAGACCCAAAAGTACCAAGAATACATAATTGTCAAATGGTCTTCACATATAAGACAAAACACTCAAAGGGTGCACATTCTCAATTAAAACGCAAATAAGCACATAACTCATCCAAGGCTCCATCTCGAGCTACTAAAACCGGCAAACACTCAAAAGACCCATTTGAGTATGAATCAAGCCCTTAAAAGCAAAATAAACGTTTGGCTAAATACGCATTGCCCACACGGTTACGTAAACCAAAATACATCGATACTCAAAATATTTGCCTCTTAATTCTCAATTGGCCTTCGGCCCAAAATAGAAAGGTTTACAACTCTCAAAATGTTCATAAGGTCAAGATTGATCAAAATCCCCAACTCACACGTTCACATTTTCAAAACGTAACGTATCATAACTATTGCATAATCTCAACAAACACTGAAAGTGTATTTTGACCAAACAACCTTCACTTATGCAATAAATTAACAAAACACTTTCATTCGTGATTTATTTATCAATCACTCAAAATCCCCAAATGTGGGTGTTTTACAAGATTTGTAAAGCTCAACACTTTGATTAATCAAAACCCACTAAATAACTCAACAACTGATAATTTTATATAAAGCACACAAACACTTTAAAATAAACATTTTGGCATGTACAACGTTTTCACAAATCAACTTAAACTCACCTTACTAGATTAGGCTAAATCTAGATTTTTCCCAACGTAAGCTCCTTTGAAGAAACACGAATCTTCAAGCCCAAATCTACCAAAAACCTTCATCACTTGAATCCTCAAAGCAAAAGCTCCTAGTCTCCCACATAAGCTTCAAGCTTCCAAATCTTCAAAAATGGTGGAATGGGTTTGGTTTGAGTGGAGAAGATGAAGAAGAGAAAAGGAAGGGTTTGTGATTTCTTGGGAGGAAATCGGTTTAGAGAGAGAGAGAGAGAAACCTGAGTTGGGGTTTTGAAATGAAGTGAGGGAAGAGAGAGGGAAAAGTCTTAAAAGCAACCAAAAAGATCGCACCAGGCCTTACACGGACGTCCGGCTGGCAACCATGCGGACGTCCGGCCCGCAACCATGCGGACGTCCGGCCCGCAACCATGCGGACGTCCGACCCTTGATCTGATCCCTGAACTTCGAACTCTGTTGCTTCCGCAGACGACCCATGGTCTTCCGGCTGGACACGGACGTCCGGCCTTATCCCTATGCGGACGTCCGCAAGTCCAAAAATCAAAAAGTCAGGAAACTTTGGGGTGTTACAATAACAAACATGGAAAGTATTATGAAATCCTTCCAACTCGGGTGGAAGATATAACTGATATGCTTGCAGTCCCACTCTCCTGGTTATAGTGAAAGGCCCAAGAAAACGAGGACTTAACTTTCCACGCTTCCCAAATCTTATAATACCTTTCCACGGAGATATCTTTAGCATCACCCGCTCCCCAACTTGAAATTCTTTCGGTCTTCTTTTCGGATCGGTATAACTCTTTTGTCGATCTTGAGCCGCTTTCATGTGTTTCCGAATTTCTTTCACTTTATCGGCCGTTTGTTGCACTATTTCAGGACCATCAAATTGTTTTTCTCCAGCTTCCAACCAACATATTGGAGTTCTACATTTCCGTCCATATAAGGCTTCAAAAGGTGCCCTTCCAATACTGGAATGATAACTATATTATACTCAAACACCACTAAAGGTAAACGCGTATCCCATAAATGAGTACAACATCATTTTCGGGCATAGGGATCCAAATTAATTTCTTAGCACAAGGAATTTTTGCCTGATAATTCACCAACCAATCCATACCAATAACTATATCAAACCCACCAATTTTCTATCAAAATCAAATTAATCGGGAATTCCTTTACTTCTACCATAACTGTACAACCCTCAAGTATTTCCTGAACTAAGACTTTACCCCCATTTGCTAGATCAACTAGTAAAGTATCTTCCAAAATAGTAACTGGTATAGATAACTTTGAATAAAAGATTGTAGTACAAAAGACAAGCTAGCACCACTATTACATATGTTGGGTCATCAAAGATTTGAAGATGACCTCATGATCTCCTTACATACTTTGAAAAACATTTTCCATACTTAGAGAAATTTTGGATGGTTCTTTGTAATGGCTTGTACAAGATAGCAAATGTTTGGTGAAGTCAAAGATCAACCAAAGTCAAGATTGAAGATTCTCTCATTGTGGAAGTGAAAGATTTTTTCTCAACGCATACAAGTCATAGTCCACCGATTGTCTCCATGAAGATCGGTGAGATCCCAAACAGGAGATTTCCCCCTTATCTCCTTGCCATGAAGATCTTCATCATAAGAGGTAAAGTTGGCCATCCCACCGATTGTCCCCATGAAAATCGATGGGATCCTCAAAGTTGGAGAATTCTCTCATAACACCACTCCTAAGAAGACTCTCACCTACCTTGTACATGACAAGTCGGTGGGATCCTCAAATAGGAGGATCCTCCCTTGTGTCCATGCTAAAAGGTTTTCTCTTCAAAGAAGGAATGTATGGGTATGGAAGAAAAAAGTTTATTTGTCCTTTTTCCCATTCTTAGATATTGTCTCCATCAAACCTTTCTAGTATTGTAGGATAAGACACATCAACTTTTGAGAGCCAAACCTATCCTTCAAATGACAAAGTGACAAGTGTCCCATGCATCACATGCTCATGGCACTATATAAAGATGAAGACCTCTCCATGCAGAATATCTCTTGAAATTCTTGAAAGACTTGAAGATTACTCTGTGCTCAAGATATTCTACTCCTTTCTCTCTTTGAACTTTATAGCTTTCAATCTTTGTGTTTTAGAAGTTGTTTAGTTTTCAGTATTACTTTGTGAAGATTGTTAGAATAGATTTTATCTGTTCTTTCCGCAACAATCTAATTGGTCTATGTGTTCTATGTGTAATTCTTGATTTGGATATTTTCAATAAAATAATTAATTAAAGTGAAAAAATTGTGTATTGTATTCAACCCCCCCCATTCTACAATACCTGTTCTTGTTCTTATTAGACATCTGGGACTAACAAGTGGTATCAGAGCAGAAAGTTTAATCTTAATAAACTTGATCTGCAATGGCTGCTTCTTCTTCCAAAAATGAAGCTTTCTCTCAAAACATTTTTTCTGAAAACGACTCTATAGCCAAACCTCCCAAGTTTAACCCCAACAACTTTTCTTTGTGGAAAAGCCGGATGATGCTTTTCATGGAAGGAGTGGATAGTAGATATCCAACCATTCTCAGTGAGGGACCCATAGTCCCTAGAGTCTGGTCTCGCTATGATACCGAGAAATTCGGTAAGAAAGTTGTCGACAAAGATGATTATGATGATTCCTCTGATGAAGAAAAATCTGCTGCTAATGGTCGTTACATTCTTAAGATTCCCAAGAAATATACTGATGAAGAAAAACATCTTGTGTCTCTTGATTCTAAAGTCAGAACTATCATTGCTCTCTCTCTCTTCCTGATGAAGTGTACCACTCTCTGGTAAATCTCTCTACTGCCAAAGAGATGTGGTCCACTCTGTGTGTTTTGTACGAAGGTACAAATGAAGTTAAAAAGAGCAGAAAGATTGCTCTTGTTAGAAAATATGAACTATTTTCTTATGAGAGAGAAGAATCTCTTTCCAACTACTATAACCGCTTTAACAGTCTTCTTAATGACTTAAAGCTGTTAGGTAGAGTGTATGACAATGAGGAAATCTTGTGCAAGTTTATGGACTGTCTTCCTGATTTTTGGGAAAACATCTGTACTTGTATAAAGACAACCAAGGATCTTGATCATATGCCTCTCACTTCTCTTTATGGAACTCTTTTCAACTATGAGCAGACTAAGCTGCAAAGGAAGTCTGTCATCACAGATATAAAGGGCTCTTCCATAGCTCTCCTAAGTGATTCTTCCAAAAGAACTAAGTGTATTCCAAGAATCACCTACCCATTTGACTCTGACCATGATAGTTGTTACGAGTTTGACTACACCCTATAAAAAGATGTTTCGTTTATAATAAATAAACCTTGACGCAAGTATACATCTTGGTTTATTATCGTCCTTAAACAAGTAATAATGGTACAAAAGTACCGAATATCGATCCCACAGGGAAGCGTGGAAAAGTTTCTCTTTAAAAGTCCAATTCGTAAAAGCGAGTTTCAGATGGCGAATTCGAAAACAATATTTTGGTGGTTTTGTTAACAACTAATGACAGGAATCATTTATAAAAAGAAGCACATGGTATAAAGATCCGATGGGAAGATAATAATAGTTAAATAAGAAGGTGAGACGACATTCCTTAGTTATCTCAAATGTCGACTATTTTATGATACAACGTACCGAGTGTCAATTGGTCAATTGTGATACACCATAAGACATAACATTGATTTAAATAACCTTGGACAATCATGCAGTACGGTACACCTCTCTATTTAGTCATCGGTCTCGATCCCAACTTCACTTTATACCCCGAACTAGGACGTTATCCCATCATCGTTTGGTTTCTACTTATAAATGATGTAACAACTAAAAAGCAAATAATGGAGATGGACAATACACAAACAAACTACAATACTTATTGTTAAAAGTACGTAACTTGTCGTGCAAGTAAACAATTCTCTAGGATCTAATTATAGCTCTTGAAAAACAGTTTGAAGAGAAGAATATGATGAGTGAACTGAGAAGTTAACGACACCTTTAAATCACACGAAAAGTCTTGTTTTAAATGTGGAAGTCTAAAATGAAAGTGCCTCGTGAGTGTAACGGGATTCTTTGTATCAAAACTTCTATAACTCAATTAATTATATCCATTCGTGAACCAATCTAGTTGGGGATCCGAAAGTATTAGTCGGACTTCCGGTGAATGATAATTAATAGAATCGTATTATAAATGATATTATGAAATCCAAAAACGTTAATTAAATTATAAATGATATTGAAACATGCAAATAACGACTTATCTTTATAACGAACTCCTTTCAATTCTATGGACTATACTCAACCGTGAACCAATCTAGTTGGGTATCCGACAGTATTAGTCGGACTTCCGGTGAGTGATAGTTACGAAATCGTTATCTGAATGCATACAATTTGGGTCGTTGTTTACTTGTGCAAACTGAAAGTAAACTTAATGCAAACAGTCCGTTTGGAACTGCTGGATACGATCGAACGTGTGCACACATAGTTAAAACAGTTTAAGCAATAAAAGAGATGTAGAAATGCAACATATATAATCTAACAATCGATAACAAAGGTTGAACCGAAAAGGATCAAACCGAAAAAACTAGCTTCAACAGTGAACACCGAATGCTATGGAGATATTACACTAACAATCTACTTGATCGACAACTAGTTTGAAGATGGCTGCATATTACAGCCGGCTATGTCTATATATAACAGGTTTGTGGCTTGAAGAAGAAGAAAAGATCCATGGATCGGGTAAGATCGATGGCCTTTCTTATCTATGGGCCGACTTAGCATATCAAACCCAAAAGAAGCCAAAGTGTTGTTTTTCTACATACAAGTTGGAACCAGTCCATTAAGCCGGCCCAATTCAGTTTTTTATCTGACCAAAACGAGAGTGTTTATAAATCCGAGAGTTTATGTGCATGGCCTAAAAAGAGAGAATCCACCCAAAAACGTTCAACGCTGCAGTCCGCTACTATCTTGCACTACATACATCAAAGCTGGATTCACTACGGCCATATCATCGAACCTGAAACGCACATAGTTATTTTAGCTTTTTGTTGCATTTTTCTTAATTTTATATGAAAACGGTAAAGTTTATTTTCTGCTTAAAATTGTTAGAAAACATTAACTAAATGACTTAATGGGGAACGAAAATGAGCTCAAAAATTGGAATTAAACGCTTAAAATAGGGTTAATAAATAACCCTATCACAACCGCAAATTCGAACTGTTGTTTGCCCCCAAGCAACTTTATTAAGAATGTAATTTTTGAGCTACTTACTTTTGAGTATTAAGAACTAGTATTTTTCCATAATCATTATACCAACAAACACACTCTTTCCGTTATGTTCACTTCATGCAATTTGATAGCCATCCATAAAATAAATGTTCAACATCTCACATCAAAAATTATCAACCATAAGCTAGCCAACTAATTCCTTGATCAATTAGAATCCATTTATTGCAACCATGAGGGGCTCATGCATTTGGCCTTTTCATTTAATTTCTTGCATGCCTTTTCCAAGATTTTTATGGCACAATTTTTCTGCTGTCTTTTGTTTGTGAGGCTTGAAATGAGACACATTGGTCTCTTTGGTGTCTTTGACACTTTTCTGAATGCATTGAAAATTTTGCCGAAGCTATGCTTCGTTTATGAAAATTTTCAAATTTGGTGCATTTTCGACTTTTGGAACACTTGATGCAAAGAGATGTATGTGTTCATGAGATGATATGGTTATGATCATGCAATGTTTACCATATCGTGCCCCCTCCCAAAACTTTGAAGGGTTCAATGTCCTCATTTGAACATTAGGTGTATAAGCATTGTGTTTTCATGGAGAAAGGTGATGAATATGAATGTTGCATGGACTCTAACAAAAAGTTGGGGAATCAAAGAATTACAAGGCTAGTTCTAGTGATACAAAAATGGAAGAATTGAGACTCGTTATTTTATTCAGGCTATCAACGCAAACAATGAACAAATGAAATTAAGTGTGAATTGTGTGTAAAGTGACATGAAGAAAATAACAGTTACTCAACATTCAACAATCCCATACTCTATTATCTAACATGCATGAAACGAAAGACTCTTATTCTAAAGCAATAAAGGGTTTTATAGAAGACGAAACCTATCCTACTCGTGGGGAGTAGGCTGCTGCCCAGCAGGTTTCCACAATAAGTCCAAAGGGAATGGGGGAAGATCTTTCACCAATTCAGGGTGTTCTTTCATCCACATCGCACGCTGCAAATCATCTTTCATCTTTTCATATTGAAACTATCGCTCCACACGCCTTACCATTTCCTTCATCATTCCTCTCATCTCACCATTCTCATCGGATATCTGCTGAGTCAATTGTCTAACCTGCTTAGTTATCAGAACCCTGTGTTCTTTGAGGGTTGCTTTGATGTCACCTTTTAGCAAACGGATGCTTGCCTCCAAAGACGCAAATCCATCACCATTTGGTTCGGGTTTGAAAATCGTGTTATTTCGCATCAATCTATCCACATTGGTTTTGTCTAAAAACAATTTCTCCGTTGAAATTCGTCCATGGATAAAGTGATGACGTTTGCTCATTCCATCAATGCATGTATAATTGTTGGGTACGACATACGTGCATTAGATCGTTCAATACCCCCAACAATTATATCAGAAATGAATCGACCAACATTAAACTTTAGTTCAGACATAATGCAATAAATAATAAACACTCTTGTCATGCAAAGTGATGCATCGTGAGAAGTGGGAAATAACGTGTGCCTAAGAAAATAAAACCACACATTTGCCTCGGGTTTGAGACAATGGGTACGTAGAAAACGTGTATTTCCCTTAAACTCCCATTCAGATACATCATGAGCAATAACATTCAAAATATTCTACAAGTCCTCATCAGATGCACAATCATTCAATCTTTGAAATTCAGAATACCGGGGTGGTTTAAGTCCCAAAACTTGATTTATGGTCGTGGCCGAAAAATCAATAGTGGTTTGTCGGACTTTGATTTCTACACCGTTTGTAACAGCAAGTCCAGATTGAACTTGGTATTCATTTCACATAACCTTTCCCATCCTAACTTTGTGATTGTGTACCCAAATTTTGGGTGTGCAAGAAGTGCACTTACGTGGAACGACTTGGGTGTGTGACAAATTTTCGAACTAAAATTATCATGTTGTAAGAAAGCTTCATGACAACTAAACATATCAGATTTAGATAAAAATGTATTAGGTGAGATACCCACTTTTGTTTTACCCTTGTCCACCACAGTTGGTGGAATGGTCTGTTGGTTCTTCTCGAGCTCCTCGATTCTTACTATGTTCTCGTCTCCATGTTCTTTTAGAGCATCCCTTCCTTCTTCATTGATCTTTCTCCTCAGTGTGAGCTTCGATCATGCCCTTAAGTCGCCTTTTGTATTGAACAGGTGAAGCAGGGGATTGTTGTCGGTTCAGACTGTTCGATGGTTGGGGGTTCAAAGGGGTTGGATTAGGGTTTCGTCGGTGATCATAAGGCACCGATGTAGATGAAGTGGTGGGGGGGGGTTAGAGGGGATTTGGTCTGGTCGAGTGAACAGTACGAAAGGTAGAATGGGGGTTTGGAATGGCTTCACCTCGAGAGTTCAGAATGATCACCCGTGGGATTGCATGAGACCCATTAGGAAGAGGGTTTTGTGGTTGCTGCCTCAGAGGAGGAAATACAGGTGGAGGTGATACAGGTCTTCGAAATGTTAGCAGACCATGATCAAAGTGATGAAGGAGGTCTCTGGAAGATATGAACGTACGATCGAAAACTCCGGTGATCATCCGACGACTTTCCGGCGACTCTTGAAAAATAGAGTTTAGGTTAGGTGTTACCGAGTTGCTGGACATGGCGTTGAACGGAGGGTTCCCAAAACTAGGTCGAGCGTGGTTTTGTTGCGGATGCATCGCCAAAGAGTCGGCGACAGAGGCGAGAGTGAGAAGAGAAGAGGGAGGGTTATTTTGCTGAGGGGTGTTTGGGAATGGCCCAAAATTCATGTTTCGGTTCATGATTTGAGGTATAATCGAGCAAGAATGGGTGGAAGACGAAGAGCCGATGACTGTTCGGTTTTTATGAGCATCGCCATCGTCTCCGTCGATCTCTTTTATACTCGAGAGAAGATGCCATCAAGTACACGTTTGGATTTTGGAGAAGAAGACTGATGTGTACAGTGATTTGGTGTCAGATTGGAAGCTACAATTGCCGGCGCTGGTGATGTGTTCAGGAATCATGGGGAAGAGGAGGGAAATGAGGAGTTGTTTGGTTAAGGTTGAAACAGGAAAACAACAAAATCAGCTATTGTACTTCTCAAATCTTATTTTAAAAAATTGAACTAGAATAAAATCTCTCAATTCTCATCTAGTTCGGTCAATCCGATTCAGTCCAAATTGAACTATAAAGAAATCTGATTTTGTATTTTCATCCATCTTAAAACCCATGATTTTTAGGATAGCAAATTTAATCATTCTTGGGCCTAGAGTTAGCTGATAACTCTCATTTTGAGCGTTATTTACATTCCGTTTGTGTGTGTTTTTCTTCCATTTTAGTTGTGTTTTCTTTTTATTTGTTTGTGTTTCTTCCTTTTATTATTTTATTTTAATTTGGAGTTGTTGAGGATGTTTTTAGAGTTAAACACATCATTTTGTGTTAAAAATGTCATTGGCGAATTTGTGGGCACCCAGTGCCCACTGTGGGCACTCTTGCAAGTTGTACGCAGTGCAAGTTGTATATGGGCGGTGGAGTTGTTGCTGTCCACATGATTTCAAATTGTTTCTGTCCACATGATTTCAAAGAGAGTCATCACCTTGCATCATCATCAAATGTTCAAGTATAAAAGGAAGATGATAGGAGAGCAATTTGAACACAATCCATCCATATTTATCTTCTTACTTTGCTTTCCAACAAACACCTCAAGCCTTTGGCTTGAGGTGTAGTAGTTTAAATTATGTATTTTAATTTCGTATTTCATTTATTGTATTTAACTTTATGAAATTAGTTACTTCTTATTTCCTTTCTTTTATCATGTCTTTTACTTTTATTTTGAGCTAATCACCTCTTTAGGTGTGGGTGTGAGTCAAACATGAGACTAGTAGGCGACACTTGGGTGTTGCCATTATTACTAGCTCTTAAGCTTGGTCACTTAAGTTGGGACTTAAACTCAACGCAGATAAGCTGATCACCTTGAAGTGTTAATATTAGATCTTAGACCTCGAGAGGGGCGGATCCGAAATACGGCTTAAGTGATGCACAAAGATTTGAGAGAGTCTTCGATAACCACGTAGAGATACGGGTTCTGCATGATTTACTAAGGTTCGAACTTCGGTCGAGATTTATATCACAAAGAGATTTGGGTGTAAATCTCCATACTGATTGAACTTTGATTTTTGAGTCATACTTAGTTAAATCGGCAAGATTAAGAGTCGGCAATAATGGTGACTTTATGAGCATTTTGTAGAACCGGTCTATAAAAATCCACTTTTGAGATATCACGCTTTTTATAGACATTCCGTACTACAAAGTGACTAACCATTTCGTCACTACGAGCATCTCAAGGAAAACTTACACCCATACCCACCTTATTTACTTATTTAGTTTTTGTTGTTAAAAACCCAAAACTCACTCACAAAAAATATTTTCTTCTTCTCTCATTGAAATCGGTGTATTCTCGACTTAGGACTCGGAACTTTGAAATCCAATCCATGTGGATACGCTACTCGGTACTTTTACCACTTTATTACTTGTAGCGATCCCAGTGTTGGTGTATACTTGCGCCCCCACTGTGGGAACATTTGTGCCCACATTTTTGGGTACACGATATCCAGCTACCATTAGCCCAAATTTGATTGGGATAAGAATATCGAGTCTAACCAAATAATTGCATTGGGCCACCAGTTTGTTTATTAAGACAGATTGGCGGATTCGAGCCCATTTGGTTAGGAATTGTTATTTTTATCGGATGAGTTAAAAGTAGCGTTTTGCTCAGATTATTTCTCAAAACCAGAGTTTTAAACAAAATACCCTCATCACCAACTCTAAAATAAAAATTTGGCTAAGAGCCGATTTTTTTTTATTTCCTCCTTATGATATTTCAATCACCAAAACTGACATGTGTAGATCCTTCCCAAAACTTTTTAAGTAAACTTGAAAGATTTTTGGTTTTTCTTTTCTTTTCTTTTTATACAGTAAAATAAATTTATATATATTTTTTAAATAGATATTTACAATTCCTTGGATTAAAATCCAAGACCCTACCATAGTGGTCAATTTAGGAGATGAACAACCTCTACAGGTTGTTGTGTCAGTGCAGAGGGCTCGATAAAAGGTTTTACCCTTTGTCCGTTTACCTTGAAAGTAGTCCCCTTTTCTGGATCAATTAATTCAACAACACCGTAGGGGAAAACTTTTGCAATCTGATATGGTCCCATCCACCTAGAATTTAGCTTACCTGGAAACAACCTGAGTCTAGATTTGAAAAGCAGGGCTTGTTGTCCTTCAAAGAACTCTTTGTGAACAATCTTTTTGTCATGCCATTTTTTGTGTTTTCCTTATAAAGTTTGGCATTTTCATAGGAAAAATTCCTATGCTCTTCTAGTTCACATAATTGCAAAGTTCTTTTTCTTCCGGCCTCGTCTAAACTCATGTTAAGTTCTTTAATGGCCCAATAGGCCTTGTGCTCTAGTTCAACAGGTAAATAGCAGGCCTTTCCAAAAACCAACTTATAAGGAGACATTCCAATAGGAGTTTTGTAAGCAGTCCGGTAGGCCCACATGGCATCATCTAATTTGGAGGCCCAATCTTTTCTGTGTGGCTTGACTACCTTAGCTAAAATTCCTTTTATTTCCCTATTGAACAATTCAGCCAAACCATTGGTTTGTGGGTGGTAAGCAGTTGCCACCCTGTGCTGAATATTGTATTTTTTCAAAACTTCCTCTAATAAGTTGTTTATGAAGTGAGTGCCCTCATCACTGATCAGGGCACGTGGTGTACCAAACCGAGTGAAAATGTGTAACATCTCGATTTTGCTATATAAGAATTATATTTGGTTTATTAAATAATGTGAGTATAAATATTTAATAAGTTGCGATCGTTTATTTGATAAATTAATTTTTGAGTTTATCCCCGATTAAGTTACGTAATTTATTGGGTGGAGTTATAAGTTAAAGGGTAAACTTTAATTTTAATTTGGAAGTATGAGGGTATATTTTGCTAGTTAAAGGAAGTTGGAGGTTTGGATGGATTAATGTTGATTAAGGTGTCAACCTCACAGTAAAAGATGGACTCAATGAGGAGGTGTCCTCATATCCCATGTGTAGGTCATATGGTGTCAAAGTGAAGTGTGTGTATTTTGGGTAAAAGAGAGAGAGAGATAGAAAAGAAGAAAGAAAAGCCAAAAGAACAAGAAGATTAACTGATATTTACCAACTGGAGAATTAAGCTAAATTTGTGGAAATCAAATCAAGGTAATCTTCTTGTATAAATTTCTATTTCTATAGATAAGGATTTGCTATGGAGTTTGATGTGGGTTTTAGATGATTTTGAAGATTATTATAATCTGATTTGAGAATCTTGTTATGTTAATGGTCCTAAGCATATCTGCAGATTATTAGAAATATGTATGGTTGGAAGCATGGATTTTGTGTTTATAAGCTTTTATAAGAATAAAATGGGTTTTGATGATTTTGGAATGTTTTGGGAATCTAAGTTAATAGATATGTTAGAATAGTAGTATTGAACATATCTGCAAATTTATAGAAACATGCATAGCTTAAATCTTCAAATTCTGGGTTTTTACGCTTTTTAGTTGGTTGAGACATGTTTGAATGTTAGTTGGTTGAGACATGTTTGAATGTTAGTTGGTTGAGACATGTTTGAATATTAGTTGGTTGCGACTTTGAATAGTGTCATGTCTCAACAGTTGGTTGCGACTTCAACAGATGAATAGTGTCATGTCTCAACAGTCGGTTGCGACTTTGAATAGTGTCATGTCTCAACAGTTGGTTGCGACTTCAACCGAGGATTTTGGATTACTTAATATTTTTAAGTCTTTAAGGGGCTGGAACAGTAGATTAATACCAGTACTTTATGTATTTGAGTATTTCAGATCTCTGGAAAGTTAGTGACGAAAACAAGGAAAGGGTAACGCGTCTACTAACAGGTGAGTTCATTCTTACCTTACCTTTTTATAATGTTTTAAAGTATGGTAAGGTGTGTTTTATAAATGAACTGATTTAATGACTTTTGGAAGAATAATTTTATGAAGTAAAAATATATCAAGACTCGTAAGTGTTAATAGTAATGGTTAGACTTATAGATTGAGGAATTGATGTATTAAAATATGATCGGCTTATATTAAATAATATAAGAGATCTATAAAGGAGGTTTTGATTTTACTGAATGATATGAGGAAATTGTATGATAAATATGTGATCGGCTTATATTGAATAATATGAGAAATACATATAAGCATTATCTTGTATGAGTAAGAGGAACGGATTCATAAGCATTAGTTTTATTTTGATAACGTAGGATAGGTAAAGTATAATTGCTATTCCTGTTTATTTTGGAGGGGAATGAATAGGCGAAGTAGAATTGCTATTCATATTAATAAATAGGCAAAGTAGAATTGCTATTTAGAATTGAAAAGGAGGAATAGACAAAGTATAATCGTTATTCCCATGTATCCTTGGAGTGATTGAATAGACAAAGTAGAATTGTTATTCATGTGATTGAATAGACAAAGTAGAATTGTTATTCATGTGATTGAATAGACAAAGTAGAATTGTTATTCATGTGATTGAATAGACAAAGTAGAATTGTTATTCATGTGGAATAGGTTGAATAGACAAAGTAGAATTGTTATTCATGTGAATGATTGAATAGACAAAGTAGAATTGTTATTCATGTGGAATAGGTTGAATAGGCATAGTATAATTGCTATTCAGGTTGAATGAGTTAATAGGCAAAGAAGAGTTGCTATTTATATTTGAGATGTGGAAATATGAACTAGACGAAGTATAAGTGTTGTTTCTTGGGTTTTCGATGGAGTAAAAGAAGGCAATATATAAATGCTATTTATATATCCATTTCAAGAAGATGGTATAACGTTTGAATGTAAGTCAGTAGGTTTGATTGATAAACTAGAATTCGTGATGATTCGTAGTAGACTATTGAGTATGGTGAAGTGACTTTATGACTGATAGTCATATTCATGGGATTGAGTATGATTCAGTTATTATGAGATGAGTAAGAGTATGGTAAGGACGAGTGTAAGTCAAGTTTGATAAACCTTGTTTACATTATTTTAAAAGTATTATTTTGGAACTGAATGTTCTCACTAGGCGTTAGCCTAATCGTTTCAAATTATATTTTCTTACCAGGTATGAGCAGGGAAGTAATGGGATGAGTGAAGAGTTTATAGAGATGACAAGTTTGATGTAAATTGACTTTAGTCACTATTTTCTCTTATTTAGAATGTTAGTTATGGATAATAGTGATGTAAACCCTTTTTAATTCAGGTTTAAATTTGCCCTGATTTTTAGGGTGTTACAAAATGTGCTTTGTAAGAAATTTGACAACTGTTTTAGCATCATTGGAGTGGCGGGACATAGCCTCCACCCATTTGGAAACATAGTCTACAGCTACCAAGATGTAAGCACAGTTGTTGGACAATGGAAAAGGTCCCATAAAATCAATGCCCCAGACATCAAACAATTCTACTTCTAAAATTCCGTTTAAGGGCATCTCATTTCGTTGAGAGATATTTCCACTCCTCTGACACTCGTTACAACTTTTCGCAAAGTTGTGAGCATCATTGTTTAGGGTAGGCCAGTAAAATCCTGATTGTAGGACTTTAACAACCGTCCTATGTCCACCAAAGTGACCTCCACATGGTCCTGTATGGCAATGATGTAAAATAGATGTCACTTCTTCCGTTTGGATGCACCTTCTTATTACCTTATCTGCACAGATTTTAAATAAGTATGGATCATCCCACAGGAACTTTTTTGAATCAAAAATGAGTTTCTTTTTTTGATGTTTGTTGAGTTCCTTGGGAATGATCCCACAAGCAAGATAATTAACGATATCTGCAAACCAAGGTAATGCAATATGTTGTACAGCTAAAATTATTTCATCTGGAAAAACCTCACAGATATCACTTGTGTGTTCTTTGGTATCTTGTTTTTCCAGACTTCACAAGTGGTCAGCTACCTGATTATTTATACCCTTTCTATCAACAATCTCCAAATCAAATTCTTGTAATAACAAGACCCACCTGATTAACCTAGGTTTTGCATCTTTCTTAGAAATGAGATACTTGATGGCAGCATGGTCAGTGTGTACAGTGACTTTGGCACCCATCAAGTATGATATGAATTTTTCAAAAGCAAAAACTACGGCTAATAGTTCTTTTTCAGTGGTAGTGTAATTAATTTGAGCTTCATTAAGGGTTTTACTGGCATAGTAAATGGAATGAAAAACTTTATTTTTCCTATGGCCTACAACAGCTCCAACAGCCCAATCACTAGCATCACTCATAATTTCAAAAGGCAAGGACCAATCTGGTGCCATTATTACAGGAGCAGTGACCAATGCTTCTTTTAAGATTTCAAAAGCCTTTTTACATTCTTCATCAAAATTGAAAGCATGGTCAAGCTGTAGTAGTGTACACAAAGGTTTGGATATTTTGGAAAAATCTTTGATAAACCTTCGGTAAAAACCTGCATGGCCTAAAAAACTTCTGTTCCCTTTTACATTGGTTGGTTCAGGTGAATTTGCAATCACTTCCAATTTTTCCTTATCAACCTCAATACCTCTATTGGAAATGAGGTGTCCCAATACAATGCCCTCTTTGACCATAAAGTGACATTTTTCCCAATTTAAAACCAAATCAGTTTCCTCACACCTTTTAAGGCTTTTCTCAAGGTTTTCTAAACACAAATCGTATGATGTCCCATAAACAGAAAAATCATTCATGAAGACTTCCATGGACTGTTCAAGCATATCTGAAAAAATAGACATCATACATCTTTGGAAAGTGGCAGGAGCATTACACAGTCCAAAAGGCATTCTTTTGAAAGCAAAAGTACCATAAGGGCAAGTGAAAGTGGTTTTCTCTTGATCTTCTGGTGCAATGGAAATTTGATTGTAGCCTGAGTAACCATCTAAGAAACAATAAAACTCCTTTCCCGCTAGTCTGTCTAACATTTGGTCTATGAAGGGTAATGAAAAATGATCTTTTTGTATAGCTTGGTTAAGCTTCCGGTAATCCATACATATCCTCCAACCTGACATGACTCTAGTGGGTGTCAGTTCATTTTTCTCATTAGTTATTACAGTTACTCCTCCTTTCTTGGGTACACACTGCACAGGACTGAGACATGTACTACTAGCAATAGGATAAATTATGCCAGCATCAAGCCATTTTAAAATCTATTTTTTCACAACCTCTTTCATCATTGGATTAAGTCTTCTTTGAGGTTCAACCGAGGTGAAATCTTTATTTTCTAAAATGATTTTATGTTGACAAATAGTAGGGCTTATACCCTTCAAATCAGCTATCGTCCATCCTATGGCTTTAGTGTGTTGTTTTAACATACTAACCAACTTTTCCTCTTGATCAGTTTCTAATGAGGATGAGATAATGACTGGCAACTTCCCTGATTCTCCTAAAAAGGCATATTTTAAATGTGAGGGGAGTTGTTTAAGCTCTAAGTCTGGGGCACAATCTAAGGAAGGCACAAGGGTTTTTCTATCCTTATTCTCTAAAACTTCAACAGCAGAGGTGACCTGTATGTCTTCTAAGTCCCCAAACTCTGCATCATCCTTTTCACTATCAGATTTTCCAATTCCCATTATATCCTCAAAACTTTGTTCTTGACACCAAGATTCAATCAAGCCTAATGTAGAGCATTCCTCTCTTTCTTCAGGATATTTAAGGGAGTCCAACACATTAAAAGTCACCTGTTGGTCTTGAACCCTCATGGTGAGTTCACCTTTTTGGACATCAATTAGAGTTCTGCCTGTAGCCAAGAAAGGCCTTCCTAAAATAATAGGAATGTCTTTATCTGCTTCAAACTCCAAAATGATAAAATCTGCAGGGAAAATGAACTTATCAACCTGGACAAGGACATCTTCAATCTTACCTTTAGGCCAAGCTATTGACTTATCTGCTAACAAAAGTGAAACGGTTGTGGGTCTAGCTTCACCTATGCCTAAAGTGTTAAAAACAGATAAAGGCATAAGGTTTACATTGGCACCTAAATCACATAGAGCTTGTCCTACTTATTTTCCTCCTATGGAACATGGGATTGTAAAACTTCCAGGATCTTTCATCTTTGGAGGGATTTTGTTTGACAACATAGCACTACAACCTTCAGTCAGAGCTACAGTCTCATATTCATTCAACTTTTTCTTTTTGCTCAGAATGTCTTTTAAGAACTTTGCATACGTTGACATTTGTTCAATGGCTTCCACCAAAGGTATGTTAATATGCAACTGTTTAAAAACGTCTAGAAACTTTTTGAATTGCAATTCTTCTTTCTCATTCTTCATCCTTTAGGGATAAGGAATGTAAAGAGGAATTGTTGTAGGAGGTATAATCTGTAAAAGAGTAGGTGCTGCTGTTGTAGGTAAGGTTTTGTCTTTCTTATCATCACTAGGCATTTTGGGACTGCCATCAGCTTGTGGCACATCCACAATAGGATTTTCTTTGGTTTGTGAATCTCTCTTGGGTTTATCAGAAGTTAACAGTGGAAAAATAGGAATGGTAGTGGAACTATTGGGCACAACAGTGTTATTTGCTCCAATATTTCCACTAGGCTGAGTAGAGTTTGAAACTGTGTTTTTCTTTTCTGGCTCTGCTTTGTCTGGGTTTTTAAAACCTTTTTGTAAATTTTCTGGTAAATCCTTACCACTCCTCAAAGTTACAACTTTTACATGCTCTTTTCCGATTCTTGGGGTATTTCAGTATCACTAGGCAAAGAACCGGGAGGTCGTTTCCTCATTTCCAAAGCCATTTGACCCATTTGGGTTTCCAGATTTTTAATGGATGCCTGAGTTTGAGACATGAAACCCTTCATCATTGCTTCCAAAGAAGTAGATGACTCAGCATGATGGTTTGACTTTTAATAAAAAGTATGTTGGTTATTTTGAGAATTTGCGTGCTGATTGTTTTGAGGTCTGTGCTGAAATTGCTGGTTTTGACCTTGCAATTTTGGTGGTGGTGGATTCAAAGATGGACTATGCTATGAAAAGTTAGGATGGTTCCTCCACTCAGGGTTGTAAGTTTGAGAGAAGGGACCTCCTTTGTTGTTGGTGTTATTATTATTGTGAATGTTATGACCAACGTAGTTGATATACTCAGGATTTCCAGGACAATGGTCAAAATTATGGCCATCACCACAGTATGTGCATTGTATAGACTTGACAGTAGGAGGTGGTGCAACAGGGTTAAGTGTTACAACATTATGGTTTTTAATCAAAGATGCCATGTCACTTAACTGTGAAGATATTACTGCATAAGCATCAGGATCTTGCACTCCCGCTGTCCTTCTAACTGGTAATGCACGTGGATCAGCCCACTGACCATTGTTGTTAGAAATTCTTTCAAGGATGTCATATCCTTCATTGTAGGTACAAGATGTGAAAGCTCCGTTTGCAGTAGCGTCGATCATTTGTTTTGCAGTAATATTTAAACCACTGTAAAACGTCTCCAACTGTATGCAATACGGAATGCCATGATGAGGGCATTTTCTCAAAATCTCCTTGTACCTATCCCATGCATCAGGAACTGCTTCATCATCCATTTGTCTAAAAGTATAGATTGCATTTCTGGATTTAGCATTCCTCGTGGGTGGAAAATATTTTTTTAAAAATTTCTCAGCCATTTGGGCCCATGTAACTATAGAGTCTGGCTTCAAGGAGTTATACCAAGATCTTGCACTGTCTCTTAATGAGTACGGAAAAAGTTTTAATTTTAGTGCATCATCTTCAACTCCTAGAAGCTTAAAAGAATCTGTAATTTCCATGAAAGACTGTAAGTAAGAATGAGGATCCTCTGTTGCCATACCAGCGTATTGACCGTTGGTTTGTAACATATGAAACATTATTGGTTTTAATTCAAAGTGTTGTGCTTGCAAAGTTGGTTTTAGAATTCCTGAATGTAACTGGGTTAAAACAGGAACTGCGTAAGACATAATACCACCATCCTTAGAATTAGCCAACCGAAAAATGTTTTGTTCCTCATCATCAATGTTATTTACTGGCTGGTTTTCTGGAATTTCATTATTAATAGGTCGTCCATCAGGATTGACAAACGGGGGGCTTCCTCATAATCCGACATAGACTCACTATCAGACATCTCAGAAGAGCTCAAGACTTGGTTAGCTCTTTGAATTCTTCTTCGCTGTCTAAACGTTCGTTCAATATCGGGATCAAATTGGAATAATTCACCGTGAGGCAACCTTGGTATACACTATCTATTTTTTTGGTTTTTCAAATAGGTGGTAGAAAAACTTGCTTTTAAAAACTTTACTTTGAGTAAAAGAAAAACTTCTATCGTGCTTCCCTGGCAACGGCGCCAAAAACTTGTTACGACTTTGACTACACCCTATAAAAAGATGTTTCGTTTATAATAAATAAACCTTGACGCAAATATACATCTTGGTTTATTATCGTCCTTAATCAAGTAATAATGGTACAAACGTACCGAATATCGATCCCACGGGGAAGCGTAGAAAAGATTCTCTTTAAAAGTCCAATTCGTAAAAGCGAGTTTCAGATGGCGAATTCGAAAACAATATTTTGGTGGTTTTGTTAACAACTAATGACAGGAATCAGTTATAAAAAGAAGCACAGGGTATAAAGATCCGTTGGGAAGATAATAATAGTTAAATAAGAAGGTGAGACGACATTCCTTAGTTATCTCAAATGTCGACTATTTTATGATACAACGTACCGAGTGTCAATTGGTCAATTATGATACACCATAAGACATAACATTGATTTAAATAACCTTGGACAATCATGCAGTATGGTACACCTCTCTATTTAGTTATCAGTCTCGATCCCAACTTCACTTTATACCCCGAACTAGGACGTTATCCCATCATCGTTCGGTTTCTACTTATAAATGATGTAACAACTAAAAAGCAAATAATGGAGATGGACAATACACAAACAAACTACAATACTTATTGTTAAAAGTACGTAACTTGTCGTGCAAGTAAATAATTCTCTAGGATCTAATTATAGCTCTTGAAAAACAGTTTGAAGAGAAGAATATGATGAGTGAACTGAGAAGTTAACGACAACTTTAAATCACACGGAAAGTCTTGTTTTAAATGTGGAAGTCTAAAATGAAAGTGCCTCGTGAGTGTAACGGGATTCTTTGTATCAAAACTTCTATAACTCAATTAATTATATCCATCCGTGAACCAATCTAGTTGGGGATCCGAAAGTATTAGTCGGACTTCCGGTGAATGATAATTAATAGAATCGTATTAGAATTGATATTACGAAATCCAAAAACGTTAATTAAATTATAAATGATATTGAAACATGCAAATAACGACTTATCTTTATAACGAACTCCTTTCAATTCTATGGACTATACTCAACCGTGAACCAATCTAGTTGGGGATCCGACAGTATTAGTCGTACTTCCGGTGAGTGATAGTTACAGAATCGTTATCGGAATGCATACAAATTGGTTCGTTGTTTATTTGTGCAAACCGAAAGTAAACTTAATGCAAACAGTCCGTTTGGAACTGCTGGATACGATCGAACTTGTGCACACACAGTTAAAACAGTTTAAGCAACAAAAGAGATGTAGAAATGCAACATATATAATCTAACAATCGATAACAAAGGTTGAACCGAAAAGGATCAAACCGAAGGAACTAGCTTCAGCAGTGAACACCGAATGCTATGGAGATATTACACTAACAATCTACTTGATCGACAACTAGTTTGAAGATGGCTGCATATTACAACCGGCTATGTCTATATATAACAGGTTTGTGGCTTGAAGAAGAAGAAGAAAGGATCCATGGATCGGGTAAGATCGATGGCCTTTCTTATCTATGGGCCGACTTAGCATATCAAACCCAAAAGAAGCCCAAGTGTTGTTTGTCTACATACAAGTTGGAACCGGTCCATTAAGCCGGCCCAGTTCGGTTTTTTATTCGACCAAAACGAGAGTGTTTATAAATCTGAGAGTTTATGTGCATGGCCCAAAAAGAGAGAATCCACCCAAAAACGTTCAACGCTGCAGTCCGCTACTATCTTGCACTGCATACATCAAAGCTGGATTCACTACGGCCATATCATTGAACCTGAAACGCACACAGTTATTTTAGCTTTTTGTTGCATTTTTCTTAATTTTATATGAAAACGGTAAAGTTTATTTTCTGCTTAAAATTGTTAGAAAACATTAACTAAATGACTCATTGGGGAACGAAAATGAGCTCAAAAATTGGAATTAAACGCTTAAAATAGGGTTAATAAATAACCCTATCAATAGTCAAGAAGATCCCAATGACCATTCGGAGGCATATCTTAGTGATGCTGAGGATGAATGTGAGGAAACCTCAATTGACAACCTATCAGATGGAATGACCATGTTGGATGGGTATTCTAAATCCAAATCTCACCTCTCCTCTAGAAAATCTAAGTCTAGTAGAAAATCATCCTCCTCTCTCTCTCCAAACACTCCTCTTTGGACAAAACTAATGAGGAATGTTTTAACTGTGGAAAAATGGGTCATTTTGCCTCTGAGTGCAGAAGTAAACAACTTGAAAGACCCAGAACTTCTTCCTCAGGGCGATTTTCCTCAAAATCGGAAAGATCCAAATATGATTCCACCAATCTCTCCTCTTCTGCAAATTCTGACCGGGCAGAAAGATACAAAGAAAAATACAAGAGAGAAAATGAAAGACATGAAAGACTTGTCAGAAAAGCAAAGGGTCTGCCTGCTAAAACTCATGATTTGGCAGATGAACCCACATCTGAAAGCGAGAATGACACTTCAAATGTGTGTTTCATGGCCAAGATAGATGACATGGATGATCCAGAAGGCCATACCCCTTCAACTGCTCTTGTATCAGCTAAGTGCCTCTCCTCCTCATCACAGGTACATCCATTTCTATCTCTTTCTAATGCTGAAAAGGTTGAAGCATTTGATTCTTTAACCATTGATCTGTTTGATGCTAAAACTGCTAAGAAAAAGACAAATGCTCAAATAAAATCTCTTTCCTCTCAACTTCTATTATGTCACTCTCAACTGGAAAACTTTGACAAAGTTAAGGCTGAGCTTGAAGATCTAAAATCCATCAACTTTATTCTTGCCAAGGAGAAAAACAAAATATTTAAACGTTTTCAAAAGGAGCAAGAAATTATGGGAAAATGGATCAGTTCTTCCAAAAATCTGGAAAAGATTTTTCAAGATCAGATTTCTTGTGATGACAAAACTGGTCTAGGCTTTGGAAAAATGGAAACCGATCAATCTTCAAAATCTCATGCTCCCACCTCTTGTGCTTCACCTACTTTTTGTGAAACCTCCTATTCTAATTCTATTGGGTGTGTGTCTACGAATTCTGCCGACACATCTGAAGCTTTAAAATTTGGAATGTTTTTAAAGGCAAAAGATCACATTTCATTTCCAAATGAAGAAGCTCAAAATTCCAATGACTCTTCCAATCATATTCATGACTCTCTAAAAATCTTAACTTTAGATGAATCATCCTCCTCTTCCAACTCAAACACAAAAATTTCTATCTCTGAAAAAGGAAAGTCTTTGGGTGCTGACTCTTTCTTAAAAGGAAATTCTCCAAATTTCTCCAAAAATATTTTTGTGACTTCCTCCACCGATTTTGTTCCCCGATCTGTGAACATCAAAATGTCTAATTCAAAAGAGAGGATTCCTTTCCTCCCAAATTTTGAAAAAGGAATTTTAGGTGTTGCAACCCAAATCCTTGATACTTCATCAAAATCTTTGAGGACAAACGTAAAAGACAAAAGTAAGGAAAAATGTCAAGGTTCTAAAAAGGCACTTCTTTATAGAAAATGTTATATCTGTGGTGATATTTTTCATTTTGCTAAAAACTGTCCAAAAGGAAGAATTGACCTGAGTGATACAAAAAAAATTGGCTACCGATTTTCCACCGAAACTGCCACCGATTTTCATCAAATATCTTTCCAAAAATCGGTGGGAATGCCCTTATTTTCGGTAGGGAAGACCAAAAAAAAATATGGCTACCGATTTTCCACCGAAATTGCCACCGATTTTCATCAAAAATCTTTCCAAAAATCGGTGGGTATGCCTTTATTTTCGGTGGGGAAGACCAAAAAAAATATTGCCGATGTTTCCAATTGTTCGTGGTGTTTCTTCTCCATCGGACGCTGAGGGGGAGAAACCATCTGAGGGGGAGCAACTACCTGAAGGGAAGAAACTATTTGAGGGGGAGCAATATCAGCGTCCAACTCGATCAACACCAACCCTCAGTACTCATATTCAGCATCCAACTCAGTTTTTGGTCAAACATATGGGAACCGGATAACCAACCAAGGGGGAGCAGATTTGTCTAACCAATGTAACTAAGGGGTATGACAACCAAGACACAGGAAGAAGGGTGATGACTACCGATAAGGAAGCTAAAGATGCTATGAGAAAGAAAGAAGATGCAAGATATGGGCAAAGGCATCCTGAAGCTATCTCACTCAAACTCAAACCTCCTTCAAAGATTATCACCAAGTTGGATCTGGGCATATCTGTTTCTTCTATGATGGAAGTACATTCTATTTCATTCATATTGTTTATTGTTTATTGTTTATTATTTCATTCATTTCATTCATTGTAAATATCATATACACACACACAAAAATGGACTGTGTGAAAAATAACCTAAAAGAGTAAAACAGGGTCAACATGCTTTATTCATTATCTTACTCATGTTTTTCTAAGTATGGATGTCATCATCAAATAGGGGGAGATTGTTGGGTCATCAAAGATTTGAAGATGACCTCATGATCTCCTTACATACTTTGAAAAACATTTTCCATACTTAGAGAAATTTTGGATGGTTCTTTGTAATGGCTTGTACAAGATAGCAAATATTTGGTGAAGTCAAAGATCAACCAAAGTCAAGATTGAAGATTCTCCCATTGTGCAAGTGAAAGATTTTTTCTCAACACATACAAGTCATAGTCCACCGATTGTCTCCATGAAGATCGGTGAGATCCCAAACAGGAGATTTCCCCCTTATCTCCTTGCCATGAAGATCTTCATCATAAGAGGTAAAGTTGGCCATCCCACCGATTGTCTCCATGAAAATCGGTGGGATCCTCAAAGTTGGAGGATTCTCTCATAACACCACTCCTAAGAAGACTCTCACATACCTTGTCCATGACAAGTCGGTGGGATCCTCAAATAGGAGGATCCTCCCTTGTATCCATGCTAAAAGGTTTTCTCTTCAAAGAAGGAATGTATGGGTATGGAAGAAAAAAGTTCATTTGTCCTTTTTCCCATTCTTAGATATTGTCTCCATCAAACCTTTCTAGTATTGTAGGATAAGGCACATCAACTTTTAAGAGCCAAACCTATCCTTCAAATGACAAAGTGACAAGTGTCCCATGCATCACATGCTCATGGCACTATATAAAGATGAAGACCTCTCCATGCAGAATATCTCTTGAAATTCTTGAAAGACTTGAAGATTACTCGGTGCTAAAGATATTCTACTCCTTTCTCTCTTTGAACTTTATAGCTTTCAATCTTTGTGTTTTAGAAGTTGTTTAGTTTTCAGTATTACTTTGTGAAGATTGTTAGAATAGATTTTATCTGTTCTTTCCGCAACAATCTAATTGGTCTATGTGTTCTATGTGTAATTCTTGATTTGAATATTTTCAATAAAATAATTAATTAAAGTGAAAAAACTGTGTATTGTATTCAACCCCCCCCCCCCCCTTCTGCAATACATGTTCTTGTTCTTATTAGCCATCTGGGACTAACAACATAATATACACGCATGTATATAATTAACAATGATTATATCATAAAGTACATCTGTCGATTCCTTAGTTTCTTCCGCCATCATGTAAAATGCTCAGCCCGTTGGTCTTGGGGTATTGGGTTTCTTCTCTTGATTTCTGCTCTTCTTTAGCTTTGGGCAATCCCTTCGGTAATGACCAGGTTGCGTACATGTTGGTCCCGAAGGGCTATACAAGTTTGTAGAAGGGGGGGGGGGGGGTTGAATACAAACACACAGATTTTACTTTTCTAAATTGTTTATTGATAAATCATTAACAATTTACAGCTTGTTGCAGAAACAAGATTAAGGATAAACCTAAATCTAAACAAGTTGGAACACTAAGTTTCTTGCACTAAGAAAGATAAGCAAATTACTAATAATAACCTATCTTGAGATAAGAGGATGAACTTGTCCAGAGTTAGCAAGTTACTTCAAAATGAAGTGAGTTCATCTCTTTATATACTGCATGCATTTAATGCATGTCAGTTTACACTTTACACGTGGCAGCAGCTCATTGGTTGCATGTCATTGACCTTTGTAGACAACCTTAGTAGCCGCATGAATGAACAGTGTAGTATCAGAGTGGTTGTATGATTTCAGACAATAAGGAGGTTCTTTTCTGACATATCGTACGGAGTCGTGCAAGGGTGGTTAAGACAAAAATACTTTGTACGGAGGACTTCATGATCAGCTTTCGTTGAAACAGAGCTTTATCATATTATATCAGCGAATGATAAAGTTCAGCGATAGCTGAAGTCTTGTACTTGATACTTCACGTTGAGTGGACAAATCTGAGTCTTCGCTGATCCGCATCAGTTCATTAGGAGACTTGTCGCTGGTTCTTGAGCTTGATCTTCGACTTCAGCGTAGAACCTATGTTGACGTGAAACTTGTCTTCAGAGATCATAAGTAAACAACTAACTTATCAGCGATCACCATAAGTACTGAACAAACTCGGAGTATTATGGTGAACAGTGTTTGCTGAATGTTTAATCTAAAGAGCGAGAGTTCCTATCAGCGGTACTGTAAGGTCTTAGTACTTATCAGCGATAGTGAAACTCTGATACATATTGTTTACTTACAATTTTCACTAAGTATTAAGAGAGGGTCATTATCAAATCACTGAGGGTTTGGATCAACAATCTCCCCCTATTTGATTATGACATAGCAACAAATAAAATTGCTATTTAATGAAAACATAAGGATAAAAAGAACTCATAAAATATTTGTCCCTTTTACTGTTTTCTGGGATCTTTTCTGTACTGATGGAGTAAAGTACTTTCGCTGAAATCTTTCTTTAAACTTCGTATCAGATTACAAAGGGAAGTGGAAAGATAATAAGTACAAGCGAAATAAATTACAAGTACAGAAGAATAACTGATACAATAGAAGAATTTAGGCGATTCTATCAGCTTATAGAGGTTCTTCCTTAATGAGAAGTTCATCAAGGGTCAGTGATGTGGGAATCATCCAGTCAGGAACTGTTACACTTTGATTTCTTTTGTTCAGCGCTTCTTCAAAGATCAAGGGTTTCAGATGTCGTGCCCGAATGTCATTCTTGAAGTCACACCAGTAGATAAGATCTTTCAGCTGTTAGATGGGAGTGATGGGAAGCTCAGAGATGCGTTGAAAACACTTTCGTCCATCATAGTCAATAAAGAATATCCCATAGGGTTCGCTTATGACTTTCCCAGGGATGAAAGTCTCACCTTCAGGAAGAGATGTGTCAAGTCCAGAAAGATCAGGGTCAGGACCTAGAACTTCAGCACGAGAAAAACCAATACCAGTTTCGTTTCGAATGCGAGGAACATCATTTGAAGATTTAGACTTCTTCTTCGTTGAGGCCCTTCTTTTCTGACTTTCGAGAGGAGGAGGAGGAATATCCACACAAGAATAGACTAAGTCGATCTGCTTGTTTATCAGCTTTTTGAAATGTTCTTTGTACTTAGACTGAGACTTCTGTATGGCTAATATGATCTCCAACCATTCAGAGAGACCGTACTGTGTGATAGCTTCAGCATAGAATTTTTCGTACTTATCATTCTCTCTGAATATCTCGATTTCAGCGATTGAAACTTTGAGGATTGATCTTCCAGTGATGAGTACCTTAATGATTCTTGAAGCTCGATGTCGGAAGTGAACCTTTTCTTGGCACCAGATCAAAGTAGATTTGGACACAATTCTCTTTTCTTCCACGATCTTCTTGGCGTCTTCCCATAGCTGACGTTGAACTTCGATTGGAGCTCTTTTCAGCTTGGGGTCTTTCACTGATTGTCGAGAAAGCTGGATGGCGAGTTCTCTGTCTTTTTCTTCAGCTTCTCTTCTTTCAACGATTAGCCTTTCAGCTCTGAGGTGATCCTTGTATTCCTTTTGTGTAAGTCTGAACTTTGGAGTGACGGAAGGAAGTTGATCACGCTTCAAAATGATTCGCTGAGCCTCAAACTTCTTTATTATTTCTTCTTTTCTTCTCTGATCATCTTCACTTGGTTTTTGAGGAACCAAGGAAGGTCTGCTTGTATGAGCGAGCGTCTGTTCTTCGGGTTCATCAGTCTCAGAGATCAAATCCAAGACTGGGATTATATCTTCAGCAGCAGCTGGGATTATTGTTGGTGAAGTCGCAGTTGTAGAAACTTCAGCGATATCCTCAAACAGGGGAGATGACTAGCTGAAACACAGCGATCTTTCGAATAAGAACTTGGGTAGAATCAGAGAAAGGAAATTGGTTTAAGTGTATAGGCTTGTGGATAGTAGAACTGATAAAGTGTATAGAGGATGGATGTAGCAAGGAAGATTTAGTGTACCTGACAAACCGGCTTTTCAAGCAAGATCGCCAGATTGTCTTCTTCAGCGAGGCCTTTGTTTTTGCCTTTGTCAGCTTCGGACGCTGAAGTTTTTGTCTTGGTCCGCTCCCCTGTGGATTCTTTTATCACAATCCCTTTAAGAGCTTTAATCCTCTGAGCAGGTTTGACGATAAAGGAGTCATCATCATCATCATCATTCTTTGGAGAAGAGGATGGTTCATCATCAGAGATGTCGATGACTTCATCATCTTCAGCTTCAGATTCTTCAGTTTCTTCTTCGAGTTGCTCCCCCTTAGATACAGAGGTAAGCTTATCGGTTCCCTCAAGGTTTTCAACTCCCTGAGGTCCAGCAGCAGCTTCTTCAGCTGTCCTCTCACTCTCATCAGCAAGGGTGAGGTCTTCAGTCTTCTCCTCCTCAACAGATTCATCGTGGAGAAGGTATTCGGAGTTCTTCTTCTCCCCCCTTCTTCATGATGAATGGGGGAGGAATGTGTTGACTCAGCAGCTGTTTTAGGTTCCCTGTCTTCTTGGCCAGGGATTCCCATATAAACTTCAATCTCTGCTACTCTGTCTTCTAGGCCAGAGATAGCAGGACTGATCTTCAAGAGTTCAGCATGATCCGCCGTAGTAAATCTTTCAGGTGCAGGGGCAGGGGCAGGGGCGGACGTGTTGGTCAGGATTTGCTGCATCATTATCTTCATAGAATCAACGTCAGTCTTTACAGAACTTACGTCAGTCTTTACAGCGAGCATATCTCCCTCGAGTTTTCCAACCGATGTCTTCAGCGTTGTGACTTCGCTGGACATGGATGAAACTGAAGTCTTGAGAGAGAGGTGGTCTGTGTAGATGTCAGCGAGCACCTTTGCAAAGTCGCCAAGGGTTTTATCAATCTTCTTCAAGTCAACTTTGGAGGCTTTCCCTTCCACCACTGTTGTCAGCTTTGTAAGATTCTCTCCAGCGTTTGTTACAGCTGTAGAGTTGTCAGAGAGAGTAGTGGTGAGACCTGTCAGCTTCGTCTCCAAGTTCTTCAGAGAGGCGTTGATGTCTCCCAAATTAGGACCTGTAACAGATAAGTACTTGAGAACAAAGGAAAGCTCAGAAGTTTCGGGTTCAGTTACAGTGTATATGGTTTGGTGTGTACCTGCAGGAGGGTTGGTGAAATCATCAAAATTTTTGTGCCCTGAGAAGGTCCTGTGGCCATCATTCCTTGAGTACTTATCTGCAGCGTTGGTTGGGTTCGGAGTTTAGCGTTGGATCCGCTGAGAAGTACTTCTCCAGTCTTTTGAGAGACTAAAGGAGGTTGGGTAGATTCCAAGTTTGTAACCTCAGCGTTGAGAGACGTTGAAGTTGGGATGGAATGGGTGGCTTGTTCAGGTGTGGCAGAGCGTACCACTGAACGTTCCTTCAGCTCTTCAAGATGAGCTGAGGAGTCTTCAGCATGAGATTGCTGGGGTTGCTCCTTGGTTACCTTAGTTCTTTTGGAACTAAGTTGGGTAGCTGAGTGTTTCCTTTTATGAGAAGGAATGGGGGTTGCAGCCTGGGTATCAGCGAGGGGTGTGATCGCTGAAGGAGCTGCAGAAGTAGAAGAAGTAGGGTTGAGAAGAGTTAAAAGTGTAGAAAGACGTACCTCGTTTTCCACCGGTTTGAAGTCGAGAACTTTAGGACCAACCTGAGAGAGTTTCAGGTCTCCATCTAGTGGGTAGCTGTCCTTCAGGCCAGTTTGGAAGACGGCGCTGATGAATCTGGGATAAGGAACCCATGGAGATCGGTCAGCGGCATAATCTACTCTTTGTACCAGATCATCGTAGATTATCGATGCCCAGTCTATATGTAGACCTTTCAGCAATGCATATCCCATTGCTTGATGAGGTTGAGCGGCTTGGTCAGAGGAGCCGGTCTTTGCAGTCATGCAGCTAATCAGATGAGCGAAGATGAAATTCATATCGCTGGGCATTTTGGATTTCTTGATGAGGGTTAGTTTCTTCTCAGGCTTCTTGTCCATCCCAGTTTCCCATATGTAGCCCATTGCATCGAAGAATGCAGTGATGGCTTCCCTGTCTAAATGTTTCTTGTGGTCAGGGAGAGGAACAAAAGGTTTTTCTTTTGTAGCAGTGGGAAGGTTCAGACTGAGGCTTTGCGAATGATGGCAGGGGTTATCTTCATCGTGCCAAAATCAGTATCACAGAGGATACAGTCAATTGTCTTTGAGGGATCTTTGGCTGATGGTAGCTGAGAGTGTCTGGCAGAGTACCAGAACTGAGAAAGTATTAGCTGATGTGCAGGAGGTGTTATGGCCAGGGCTGTTGAGAGGCAACAATTCTTCAGGAAGTTCACAGCATCATTCAGATGTGTGACTTGCTTACGAGGAGGAAACTCGAAAAGCGCATAGAGGTTATTTGATTTAGTCCAATCAAGTTCTTCTAGAGTGAACTTGACCTGAGGAGCTTTTGTGATTTCCAATTCCTCAGCATCAGCGACAGTAATGTTCTCAGCGGTAGGAATGTCAGCAGATGCCATTTTCTGTATTAATCAGTTCAACCAAAGATTTAACAAATAAGAATAATCTTAATGTGGAAAGATTTTCCAATAAGATGGTTCGAATTTTGTCCATTTCATTCAAACAAAAATGTCTTAATGAAGATTAGGGTTTTTCTTAGTTTTGAAAAAGAAAATGCAAACCCATTAAAAGTCTTGTTTTCCAGTTTCTGGAAACGAACATATGAAGAACAAGTTTAAGATTTTGCGTTTAAACTTGAAGAACAACCATGAAAGGTTGTGTTCATAAAACCATGAAAGAAATGATTTCATTTTGAAAAAGTTCTTTTGTTTGATCTTTTAAAACAAAGAGAAGATCAGAAATAAGTTATAAACAATAGGTAAATAATAAGAACATATTAACCTTTGATGTTTGATGAAGAAGGAGATGAACAGTTGTTCTTGAAAATATGATTGTTCGAAATGCAACAGTAAATCTTTCTTTGCTTGGAGGATAAGTTGTTCGCGTAAAAGGAAAATATAAACCAAGAATGTGTTTATATAGTGAGATTAGAGAGAGAAAATCTTGAGCGGGAAAAGATTTTCATCATGACAAGGACACGTGTTTGCATTTGATTGGAAGTTGAACGAAACGTGCAAACGTGTGTCAGAAAAAGAACATGCCGGGGTTTATCCGTTGCAATGACGTCACAACTGTCCTTTCATATTCTTTTAGGATATCTCTGAGGTTTTGAAAAACTCAGGGACACTTTTGAAAACATGAAGCACTGAATAGAAATATCAGTGATGGTTTTGGAAATTTCAAAATATCGCTGATTAAGAAAGAGATTCAGCGATGCAATTTGTTTTGAAATCTTGCATTCACATGCGATTGTCAGTGAGAGAAAAACATACCTTGATATCAACGAATCAAGTTTATTCAGAGAGAAGATGATAGAATAGGTTATACAAGTTGATTTTATCCCGAGGATTATACAGGTTTGTATAATAGTATCGCTGATCAAATGTGAACCGCTGAAGATTTTACTCTTCAAAGTTCAGCATTCCAAGCTCGCTGATGAGAAAGTTGAATCTTGTCTCATCAAGAGGTTTGGTGAACAAATCAGCTAACTGATAATCAGTTGGGATAAAGTGAAGTTCTATATCACCATTCATCACATGATCTCTGATAAAATGATATCTGATTTCGATGTGTTTTGTCTTTGAGTGTAGCACTGGATTGTTGGCTATAGCGATGGCACTTGTGCTGTTCGCAATAGATTGGAATTTTTTAGAACTGAAGGTCATAGTCTAGTAGTTGATTTCTCATCCACAATACCTGAGAACAACAGCTTCCAGCGGCTACATATTCAGCTTCAGCTGTGGAGGTGGACACTGAGTTTTGCTTTTTACTTGTCCAACTCACCAGCTTTCCACCCAGGAGCTGACATCCTCCTGTGGTGTTTTTCCTATCCATTTTGCAACCTGCAAAATCACTATCTGAATAGGCGATTAGATCGAATCCAGAGTCTTTGGGATACCAAAGACCTAGATTCGCAGTACCCTTAAGGTATCGAAAAATTCGCTTTATCTGAAGACCAAGGAAATATGTTAGTTCACCCATCATGCTCATTTTATACTCATCTTTCATTCTATCAGCGAAACGAGTACAAAGATCAGGGTTAGTAGAACCAAATATAATGTCATCAACATATATCTGAACTAGAATGATATGACCTTTTACTATTCAAAAAAATAGAGTTTTGTCAATTTTACCTCGCTCAAATTTTTCAATATGGAGATAAGTAAAGAGAGTGTCATAGCATGCACGAGGAGCTTGTTTTAAGCCATAAAGTGCCTTATCCAGTTTATAAACATAACCTGGACGCTTAGAATCTGAGAATCCTGGAGGTTGTTCCACATAGACTTCTTCATTCAGCTTTCCATTTAGAAACGCTGACTTTACATCCATCTGATGTACTTTGAAGCCTTTGTGTATAGCGTATGCTAAGAATGGACGAATAGATTCTAGTCTTGCTACTGGAGCAAATGTTTCGTCGTAATCTATGCCTTCCTCTTGTCTGTATCCCTGAGCAACAAGACGAGCCTTGGTGCGGGTTACAGTTCCATGTTCGTCCAACTTGTTTCGATAGACCCATTTAGTGCCTATCACTGTCTTGTCAGTTGGTCTTCGAACAAGTTTCCAAACTTTGTTTCTTTCGAATTCAGTCAGCTCTTCTTACATGGCGCTGACCCAGTTTGGATCTTTGAGGGCATCATCTATTTTCTTTGGTTCAGTTAGAGAAATAAAGTTAACAAATAAACAAATGTTACCTGCACTTCGTCGAGTCTGAACACCAGCGTTTGGATCACCAAGAATTTGATCAATTGGGTGATTTACAGTCCATCGCTGAGCCGGAGCATAAGTCGCTGACTCAACCTGAACTGGAGGAGCTGAAGATGAGGCTTCAGCAACTTCTGGAGTATCAGCCAAGAGAGGAGTGGTTGCAGTTGTCATTTCATTCACTCATTGCTGAGAAATAGATGGAATGTCTGAGACATTTGGTTCAGAAGCAGGTATAGTGTTTAAAGGAACCGCTGAGACCCATGATGTTTCAGCTTCACTATTCTGCATGTTTGGAATGATAGTAGGACTATCATCAACTGTATGAGTATGAGGAGTGGGAATATCTTCTGAACCACCAAGATGAGAAAACAACCATTGATTCAGTTCTTCAGTATCAGCGGACGGTTTAGAGTTCGCTGAAAGGGATTCGTCAAACGTGACGTGAATAGTTTCTTCTACAGTTTGTCTTCTACGATTGAAGACTCTGAAGGCTTTGGAAATTGAAGAATATCCAAGAAAGATTCCATCATCAGCCTTAGGATCAAACTTTCCAAGGGCATCTCTGTTGTTCAGTATAAAACACTGACATCCAAAGATGTGAAGAAAGCTGATTGAAGGCTTTCTCCCATGAAAAAGTTCATAGGATGTCTTATTGAATCTTTTGACTATCAGCGACCTGTTTTGCGTAAAACAAGCAGTGTTGACAGCTTCTGCCCAAAACTAAGTAGGCAGGTGAGAATCGCTGAGCATTGAACGTGCAGCTTCAATAATTGTTCTATTTCTTCTTTCAGCGACTCCATTTTGTTGCGGTGTTCTCACTGATGAAAAGTTGTGAGAAATACCCTTACTCTCAAAGAAGGAATCAAGAGAACTGTTTTTGAATTCAGTCCCATGATCACTCCTTATTGAGCGAACGGTCAAGTTGTTCAGGGTTTCCATCTTCCGAACAAAGGTGATAAGTTCTTCAGGGGTGTCACTCTTAGAACGGAGAAACATTACCCATGTAAAGCGAGAGAATTCGTCAACTATGACCAGCGTATATTTCTTTCCAGCGATGGATTGTTTGTTAACAGGGCCAAACAAATCCATATGGAGAAGTTGTAGAGGAGATGACACTGAGGAGACTTGCTTTGACTTAAAGCTTGCTTTGGTTTGCTTCCCTTTCTCACACGCTGAACATAAAGACTCTTTGGCGTATGAGTGTTGAGGTAGACCAGTGACTAACTCTTTTGAAGAAAGAGTATTCAGTGTCTTGAAATTTAGATGAGAGAGCCTCTTATGCCATAGCCAGTTGACATCAGATGATGCTTTTGAGAAGAAACATGAGTTCTCAGTGGTTGTTGAGTCCATGTTTATTACATAAACATTTTCCAAACGATAACCGCTGAGAGCTATCTTCTCCTTTTTGTCAGTGACAAAGCAGGATTCCTTAGTAAAGATTACTTTGTTATCCTTGTCGCAAAGCTGACTGATGCTTAGAAGATTATGCTTCAGCCCTTCAACATATGCGACTCTTCTGAAGGTGGTTGTACCATTTGAGAGTACACCAAACCCTCGGGTATGTCCTTTTCCATTTCCACCAAAAGTCACAGAGGGACCCTTCTCTTCCTTGTATTCAGCGAGCAGGCTCTTCTTTCCAGTCATGTGTCTAGAGCATCCGCTATCGAGATACCAGATACCCTTCTTAACCTGCATTACAAAGGAAGATTAGTTTTTCTTGGGTACCCACTTAACCATGTATACACATTTGACAGTGGAAGTAGTTGGAATGGAAGGTTCAGCAGTCTTCGCAGCATTTGAAGATTCAGCTTTGTCAGTCTTCACTTTGGTTAATTTCTTAACCTCAGTGGTCTTCTTTGCCTTGGGGGCAGTGATCTTCACCTTAGCTATCTTTTCAGCTTTGGTGGATGTGGGGCACTTACTAGCAATATGATCAGTGAGTCCACAGTGATAACATTTCCTATAACTAAAAGTAGTTTTAGGACTATTTGAATGTTGAGCTTTAGATTTTGAAATAGAAGGACCAGCACCAAATAAACTATTGGCTTTAGAAATAGGAGGAACATTCAGTTCTTCGGATTTCTTACCAAGGACATCCACTCTAAGTCTAGGAGTAGATCGTTGAATAGATCCACGCTGAGTAGATCCAGAGATCTGATTCCTTGATCCAGAGGGATAGGTCACTGAAGCTTTAGAAGCATTCAGCTTAGGTACTAAGGTACCCTTCTGAGGATTTTGGTTAAAAGCAATTCCTTTACCTTTATCTTTAAAGACAGAGGTAGGTTTTGGATAAACCATTCTCTCTTTACCTTTTGAAGAGGTAGGAGTTTCCTCAGGGATAGTCGGTCTGGACGAGGAACACTGAGAGGATGAAGTATCAGCGACTGAGGATACGAAAGTTCCAAATAAGAGCATGGAACGATCAGTGGTTGGTTCTTGAGTATCAGCTTTGTAACCAAGACCACGTTTATCACTCAGGGGAATCCGAGACTTAATTATCTCAGTGATCTTTGTTGAGGAATTATACCATCCATCAACAGTAGCTTTTTCAGCTCTTAATGCAGCGATAGCTTCTTCGCGCTCGATTTTGACTAGCTAATTTAAGTGAACTTGATCTTTAAAATCTTCTTCAATTTTAGAAAGGTTTTCTATTTGAAGGTGACAGTTTTTAAGTTGTTCAGCGAGATCAAGGTTTTGATTTTCAACTATTGTTTTGCTATTCATGGCTTCATATAAACTTCAAGTCAAGAGATCGATCTTTCGAAGACTATCAACTTCATCGATATTAGCAATATTTGTAAAGAAGGAAGGTGATACCTGAATTGCAGAGGTTGAAGTAGAGGGAATGTCTGAACTTTCTTCCTCATCTTCAATCTTGGCCATAAGACAGAGATTAGCTTCATCATCTTCAGAGTCAGATGATGATACTTCTTCATCAGAAGCAGCCCAATCATAGTTATCCATCAGGCCTTTGCGTTTCTTCTTAAATCTTTTCAGCTTCGCATAATTTTCTTTCAGCTTTGCGTATTTGTCATCTTTATTCCTGGGAATAAAGGATTTCTTTGGAAAAGCTGAGGGTCTAGAAACTTTCTTTGACCTGCACTCGTTAGCGAAATGTCCTATCTTTTCACAGTTAAAACAAGTAGCAGTAGCCTTATCAACAAGAACTGATGATCTTGGCTTGTCAGTTATGGAAAGAGGTTTGTTCTTTCTAAACATTTTCTTTTTGGCGAATCTCCTGAACTTTTTAGTGAGGAGAGCCAAAGATTCATCATCATCTGAAGAGTCAAAATTTGATGACCTTTCAGAGTTACTCTCCAACTCAGTGATAGTGACCAAGGGTCGCTGAGTGGAAGGTTCCTCTGAGATTAAAGCAACAGGGGTGCTTTTGGAATCTTTTACAAGATTCTTCTTAAGATGACTCGATTGCTCATGATTCAGCATCGTGCCATATAAGGTAGAAAGGGTCATTGATTTTAGATCCTTTGACAGCTAGAGACACATAGAATAACTGTCCCAGCTTTTAGGTAAACATTCTAAAAACTTTGTCAGCACTTCAAAGTTAGAATATTCCTTACCAACATTTTTCAGATCTATAATTAAACAGTTGAAACGTTGGTGAACTTCAGAGAGAGTTTCATTCTTACCAGAAATGAAGCTTTCATACTGTCTTACAAGGTTGATCTTTCGAGAGTCCTGGACTTCAGCAGTACCTTCATACTGAACACATATTGTGTCCCACATAGCTTTTGAGGTTTTCAGGTTCATGACGGAATGGTAGACTTCGTCAGGAAGAGCAATGGATAGTATGGATCTGGCTTTTGTGTCGATAGCCACTTTATTCTTATCTTCATCAGTCCACATATGAATTTCTTTAGGAATCAGCCTTTCTGGAATAGCAGGTCTATTCTCAGCGGCTGGAACTGCAGGGTCAATTCTTATAGGAATATATGGGCCATTTTCAAGATAATAAGGCATAGTAGGGTCTACACCTTCTAAGAAGAGAATCATCCTATTTTTCCATAGATTAAAATTATCTCTGGAGAATCTAGGGGGTTTTGCAAGAGAACCATTGTCGATATAGTTTGTGTTTGTGTTGGTAGCCATTTTCAGAAATAGCAAGGAAGAGAAATCTTAGTATAGATTAGATCTTGTTTATGAGATTAAACAAATCTGCTCTGATACCACTTGTTGGTCCCGAAGGGCTATACAAGTTTGTAGAAGGGGGGGGGGGGTTGAATACAAACACACAGATTTTACTTTTCTAAATTGTTTATTGATAAATCATTAACAATTTACAACTTGTTGCGAAAACAAGATTAAGGATAAACCTAAATCTAAACAAGTTGGAACACTAAGTTTCTTGCACTAAGAAAGATAAGGAAATTACTAATAATAACCTATCTTGAGATAAGAGGATGAACTTGTCCAGAGTTAGCAAGTTACTTCAAAATGAAGTGAGTTCATCTCTTTATATACTGCATGCATTTAATGCATGTCAGTTTACACTTTACACGTGGCAGCAGCTCATTGGTTGCATGTTATTGACCTTTGTAGACAACCTTAGTAGTTGCATGAATGAACAGTGTAGTATCAGAGTGGTTGTACGATTTCAGACAATAAGGAGGTTATTTTCTAACATATCATATGGAGTCGTGCAAGGGTGGTTAAGACAAAAGTACTTTGTACGGAGGACTTCATGATCAACTTTCGTTGAAACAGAGCTTTATCATATTATATCAGCGAATGATAAAGTTCAGCGATAGCTGAAGTCTTGTACTTGATACTTCACGTTGAGTGGACAAATCTGAGTCTTCGCTGATCCGCATCAGTTCATTAGGAGACTTGTCGCTGGTTCTTGAGCTTGATCTTCGACTTCAGCGTAGAATCTATGTTGACGTGAAACTTGTCTTCAGAGATCATAAGTAAACAACTAACTTATCAGCGATCACCATAAGTACTGAACAGACTCAGAGAATTATGGTGAACAGTGTTCGCTGAATGTTTAATCTAAAGAGCGAGAGTTCCTATCAGCGGTACTGTAAGGTCTTAGAACTTATCAGCGATAGTGAAACTCTGATACATATTGTTTACTTACAATTTTCACTAAGTATTAAGAGAGGGTCATTATCAAATCACTGAGGGTTTGGATCAACAGTACATTCAAAACATGTCGGTCCTTGGATGGGACAGTTCCCCATGGTGTGACCACTCTTACCACACTTGAAACATTCTAGTGAAGTCACTCGACACGGACCAAAGTGTTTGCTTTTACATTTCTGGCACCAATTCGGTTCCTGACGAGGCTCAAAACAAGTGTTCTCGATAAAGGTCTTTGGTTCTTGCGAAGATTCCGATTGACCTTCCCACTTTCTTTTCTCTCCTACTTGAGCTTTCTCAACTTTATCTCTAGCCTCAACTCCCTTCATTCTCCCATTAGCATTCCTTACCAGATTCGTAGATGGAATTACATTTTCAGCACCCATAGCTCGTCCCTGAAATTAAACATTCCTATCATCTAATAATTTCATAAACATTTATTGCTGTTGAGTCAGTGCAGCATTCATAACTCTCGTCATGTTTTCCATCAGGCGTGACTCCAGAGTAGATTATGTCATCGTCGGATTAGAAGTACCAACACCAGGTCGATGAGTTTGACTTTCTCCTTCCCCTAGGATAAGTGGCATTGGTGGACTTGTGTTAACTCCATCCTTTTCAGGTTGATTCACCACCGATTCATTTGCCATACGGTCCTCCGAAAAAGTAGGAGATCTATTTGGTGTATTAACCATCGTATTCTGCTGAAGCACATAAGAATGATCATAAGGAAGAATCATATAACTCGAATACAAGGAAATGTACTTCAACGTTCATTAATCGCTGTAACAATCATAAACAAGTACGCTTACGTAACAATATATTCATAATGACAGTAGCTAATTGAAATTATGAACATACTATACATAAGAATTCTCGTTACCATCATCACAGTTCATAATTCACGTATTTCTGTCGACTCTAAGACTATCCCGTCTTAGTATTTCTACCCAATCTCACAAATCATATCTTATTCATCTCAGCTTAAGTCTAGGTATCTTACGATCATACCTAGTTCGCTTAAACTACAGCTCTGATACCAAACTAAAACACCCTAAAAACCACAATAAATTTAAACCTTATATTTATCAGAGTTTACCATTACAACTTTCAAACTTCCATTTACAACCGGGATATAGTGACAAGTTTCATACTTACAAATGATATATAATAAACAACCAGCTAATCTGATCTATGAACACAAAATCAGTTCATAAAGGTTGTTCACAATATCTCCAACATTTCTCCGATAACACTAAATTATTCATCATAACTCCAAAAGCGTAACTCTGGTACTCCTCGACACTCATCCCTGCTTATCCCTTCTCGAGCTAGTACCTGATAAAAAATTTAATTTGGAAAAGATTAGGCTTACGCCTAGTAAGAACATCCAATTTTCAAATTAAAAACTTTATAAGCTTTGAAAACCGAATTGTAAACAAAGCATATAAATTAACCTGATCGCAATCTTTCTTACCATACACATAACATCTTTCGATGACTGGAATTATACCCGATTCCATGAGTATGACAAACACTAAGTAAATCATAATCTCATGTTTCAGAGCGCCACTACGAATCACCACAGATTCTAGATCATTGCTCACATCCAAGAAATTACAATTAGCGCCATGCCTATTTCTTGAAGTGGAAGTAGGAATTACCATTAAGCTCCCGGCCTATCCCTTATCTTCCAATAGAAATCGGGAATTACGATTAGCGCCACGCCTATTCCACGATTTCACATCACAATACGAAATGGGAATTACCATTAGCGCCCGGCCTATTCCTCATTTCAAATCAACGGGAATTACGATTAGCGCCACGCCTATTCCACGTTTATCACATCATAACACTAAATGGGAATTACCATTAGAGACCAGCCTATTCCTCATTTATCAAATCCACGAGAATTACGATTAGCGACACGCCTATTCCACGTGTTCACATAATACTAGTGCCTATGGATCCATTACACTTCCTAGCATATGTGTGTATCAACTCAAAACACATAACAACTCGTATCATACCCTCAGTCGAGTTATAATTATTCTGGTACTGTTAAAATCATAATATGTTTCGTAATCATAAAACATTTGAACAGTACAATTTAGCACAGAACATACAGGAAAACTTGTCCGGTAAACTAATCCGGATCCAAGTCCGATAAGCAGTCCGGAATCATATCCGAAAATCAAATCCGGAACATCTATCCGGAAACATTCGGAAAATCCAAGAATTCAATAACATCCGGAAAAAGTATCCGAACTCCAAATCAGGAACCATCCGGGAATCACATCTGATAACCAATCCGGAAAACCATCCGGTATCCGGTAAATCCATCTGGACAACTATCCGGAATCCGGAATTATTCGGTATCCGGAATCAATCCGGAAAATCATTTGGAATCCGGAACTTTCCGGAAAACTCATCTTCCGGATTTCGATCATACCCAGTTCATGACATACGATTTTATTCCAAATTCCCAATAACTCTTTTGTAATACTTTCAAAGATATATTAATGAGTTTATTTATACTCAACATATCAATTTTTAACTTGGAAAATACAAAGAGTAGATGAACTCACCTGTAGAATTCGAAGTCGACAGGACCAAGCTCAGAATCAAATTCAACTCTCTTTCACCAACACGACTCAGAGACCTAATCAAATAATGGATTACTTTGTGATTTCAAAAACAAAAACGGCAAGAATCCATTTGAAATTCCTTATCGAAAGACAATCGATAATCTCTATGCTTGACAAACCTGTTAGTCCCAGATGGCTTAACAAGTATTGTAGAAGGGGGTGGGGATTGAATACAATACTCAAAATTTTCACAATTTTAATTCTATTATTGAAAATCTTTCAACAAGAATTACACATAGAAACTAAAGACTGTTGCGGAAAAGAACAGATAAACTATTCTAACAATCTTTCACAAAGTATACTGAAAACAAAAAAACTTGAACACTTATAACAAAGCTATAAAGTTCTTGAGCAAAATGGAGAATTCTTGCACTGAGATAATTTTCTAGAAAGCGTGGTTTGCATGGGAGCTTCCTCCTCCTTTTATAGTGTGGGAAGCGTTAAATGCTTAAGACATTTGTCATCAGGAGATTTGCTTGTAGGTGTTGACCTCTGAAAAGTTGATGTGTCTTTGTCACCTTTTTCCTTGGTACTAGGAAGAATACCCATGCTGATTGAGACATTATCTAAAAATGGATAAAGCGCCAAATAGTCACTTTTACCTGGCAATAGATATTGTCCCAAAATAGATGATCTTCTTGATGTGTTTTCCAAGGCAGTTCCGCTGATAATGTTCCACTAATATGAGTGCCTTGGAGTTTGCAATTGAGAACATCTTTGAAGATACTTGAAATCCCACCGATTTAAAGCTCATATCGGTGTGACTCATCTTTGGCCGATCATCAGAAGGATCGGTGGAGGATGTCCACCGATGTGTGACACAACCATCGGTGAATAATGACTTGTTGTATGTTGAGAAGGTTATTCTTCATTTCCACAATGAGAATATCTTCAAGCTTGGTTTCGGTTGATCTTCGACTTCACCGAACATTTGCTATCTTGTACAAGTCATTTTAAAGAACCATCCAAAAAAATATTGTAAGTAAGATTTAGGAGAAACACCGGTGAGTCAATTTCAAATCTTTGGTGACCCAACAATCTCCCCCTATTTGAATTTGAGCTCTATACTTAGAATATTTAGGAGTATCTGAGAATAAAATGCATTTTGACCATTTTTACTCTTTTTGGGTTCTTTTCACATAGACCATTCTTTTGTTCTTTTTTGATCTATTTTGCTTTGTATGAGTTTGTACAGTATAACCAATATTTACAAGTAAGTAAAATAAATATGTGCAACATAGAAATTCAAATAGATGAAAAGTACTAGTATTCAAGTAAAATTTTCATATATCCGAAAATGAAAAATTACAAGTACTTAAAAGGAGAAAAACACCTAGATCATTTCTTTGGTTTATGAAGGCGGCATTTGATTTCGTCGGTGATGTTCTTGTAGTGTATCTGAGTTTCGGGGATATGTGGCATAAGGTTGGAGATGCCATGAAGAAAGGTGATGTCGGCGAGATGGATATGAGCAAATCTGAAGAATCGTCGGCGGCCAAGACCATCATTGAAGAACAGACCAGGAATCGGTGAGATGCATAGAGTGGTAGAGGGATAGATGATGGAGGTTGGGATGGACAAGTTGAGATTGTCCACATAAGGGATTCTTCCGTGCGAAGCCATTTCCTTGAAGATTGTGTCTTTAACCGATTGGGATTTGGTGTTGGGAAGTTGAACATCTTCTTGAAGGGATTGAAGAGAAGCTCGTCCGTCGGTGGAGAGCACGATGTTGTGTTTCTTCTTTATCTCTTTCATTTTGTTCATCAACCCATCGATGTACTTAATGAATATGTCTTTCTTGGGATTAGTACAGTTTACCAAGAGCCTAGAAATTTCAAACCATTCGAAGAGATCGAATTTCCTGAGGTGATAATCTCTAATCCTCCTTGAGAGTCCATCTTCCCTTTCAACAATGAGCTTGATGTCGGAGGGGTTTTGCTTCGAAGTTTGTAACACCCGTAAATTTCGAATCAGTGTGAAACCGACCTTTTAAGAAAAATATGAAAAATAGGATTTTGATCTAAATCTTAGATTTTATGGTCTTGTTGGATGAGGAATTCAAATACGAGTCCAACGGTCCTTTCCGGAGCGAAAACGGAGCTAAAACGAGAAAGTTATGGCCAAAACGAATTTCGGTACACTTTGAGCTATTGTGCCCGGCGATAGTGACACTGTCACAATCGCCGTGTCACTATCGCCCATAATGTACAGAGAGTTGGGGGACGCGGGCGATTGTGCCCTGGCGATAGTGACACTGTCACTATCGTCGTGTCACTTTAGCCGACGGATTCTAGGGTGTTTTAAACCCTTTTCTTCTTCTTTCTTCTTCATTTGCATTACCACTCTCAAACTCTCTCATCTCTCTCTCTAAAAATCGTTTCTTTCTTAAGAAACCCTAAAACCTCCCCTCTCCTCCCCATCTTCTTCACCAAATCACCACCACCACCATGGTTGGAAAACATTAACACCTTCAAGATATCGTCCTCTTCATCTTCTCCACAAATTTCTAGGGTTTTTACCCAACCCTTTCCACTCCTTTTGAAGTTAGGAGTTGTGGTGCATCTTAGAGGTTGTAGAGACATTTTGGGTTTATTCAAGTAAGGTTAAGGTAAATCTCCTCTTCTCTTCATTTTGAAGTTAGGGTTTTGGCTAAGTGAATATTGTTGGTATAAATTGATTTGATGATGATTCCTTGTGGTTAGACTTTAGTATTAATAGTTGGAAATTCATAAATCTAGGTTTTGGAAGTTTTGGCTTGAGGATGCAAACTTCATCAAGGGAGCTTACGTTTGGAGAACTCTAGATTTAGCTTAAATCTAGCGAGGTGAGTTCAAGTTACTTTACGAAAACTTTGTACATGCCAAAATGATATTTTCCAAATATTTGTGTGTTTCACTTGAAAATTTATGTGATGGAATTATTTGAATGGTTAACTCTTTTGAAGTGTTTATCTTCATAAATGTGTAAAACACCCATATTTGGGGCTTTTGAATATTTGATGGTTAAAAACCATAATGTGTCTTTAAAAGTCTAATTACTCAGAATGAAGATTATTTGATGGTTTAATAAAGTTTGTGTAAATGATTTTAATAAACCATTTGTGAAATGCACTTTTAGTGTTATGGGTCATTTGAGAATATTAAGGGTGTGAGTCCTCTTTGGAAATGAGGGTTATCCCGATCCAAGATTTTATTTCGGGTTTGCATGGATTTGAAGTACTTACCGACAACCGGTGTGTGTTGTTGTACTTAATGACATTTTATGACTTTTATGAATTATCTTTCGAATTGGTTGAGCTTGTGGCTCAGTATTGGGTTTTATTACGACTTGAGAACAAGTGTCCGTGTCGATAGCATCAGAGTTGATTTTTGATTTATGATTTATGTTATTTGGGAATTGCATGTTTAATTGCATTTGTTTATATGTTTGGAGTCGTGTAATGTGTTAGACCTTGTTAGCCATGGATCCATAGGCATAGTAATGGCAATAGATCTGGAGTGATTGAGTCATGTAGCACGGGATAGGCATCAGGATCCGTGATAAGTAAGGCGTGGGCCTATATGGTCGGGCGTCGTCTCACGGGCAGTAAGGTGTAATCCCAATGTGCTGTTGTGGATTTGGAGTGACCCAACGTATAGACCTGGAGTGGTTGAAGTTGGGGAGCTCCCTAGTCTCGCGGGCAATAGACCTGGAGTGATTGAGCCTAGTTTACGAGATTAGCCACGTGGGTGTTTTTATTACATAGTAAGTGACCCACTTTGGTGCTCCGTCACGTGCGATGTATACGGGTCTCCCCCGTCACCGAAAGGTGTTGTTTTGGGTATTTGTTACTACTCATGTTTTTGGTGACGTGTTCTATTTATATGGATTAATTTTCCGTGGTACATAAGTTGCGGTTTATATCTCATCCGTGTATGATGTTTTGGGTATTTGTGTTACCTCCACCTTCAACGGATACGAGTCTTCCCCGTTTATGGTGTTTGGTCTTTATTACCTTTTAAGGTCACGTGAGTATTGCTTCGTATTGTGTTTTTTAATAAAGAGTTATATTTAACGGATGATTTCCATGTTTTACGGGTTGAGTATGTATTGTCAACCGTATTTGAAGGTTTTGCCTAAACTAAACTTATTCACATATTTGAGTGAGTTGGAAATGTAATTCATTTTGGAAAACGTATTATGCCTTTTGGGAGCGTCCCCATGGAAATGTGTGAGTTGGAAAATGGATTGATTTGCAATTAAAGTAAACTCTTTTGAAATCATGACTAATCTATTTACTTACTTGATTTATGAATTTATATAGTCATGATAAAATGCTTGAACTCACTAGGCGTTAGCCTAACCCTTTTTATTTGTCGGCATGTGCAACAGGTCTCAGGTTGGGAGTAGTTCTAGTGACACGTGTGAAAGGTCGTGTGCTAGTAGAGTGCTCGCGAGGTGATTTGAATTAGTGAAGTCTTCCGCACGTATTTGGAATTAGCAACTTGTGTCGGGTTAAGTAACACCCATTTAAGTTAATTTCTTGAGGGAATTATAATGTTTTAAATTCCGAGGTAATTTAAGGAATGAATTGTAGAAATGATTTTATCTTGTTGGGTATTTTATCGAAATTTTATTTAGTTGCTCGTTCCAAATTTGAGGGTGTTACAAAGTTGCTATCTTGATACCTGTGATCGGGGACCTGTTGGTTCGGTAGTGCATGGCCTTTTTGTACCATTTAACCTCTTCTTCCTTTTCTTCTTCTATGGTGCCCAGTTCAGATTTCTGGGCAAGTATGGGATCGGTAGACTTTGCTTTGATAGCTTCCTCTTTGGCAATCTTCATAGATAATGCCTTAGAATCATCCAGGGCTTTTTGAGCAAGTCTAGCCTCCTTAATTTCTTGGGGAGATAGACCCAGATCGGTGGTGGTTCCTTGAGTGGGAGGTTTTAGCTTTAAGGTTTGGGCATCGGCATGTCTAGCCCCATACTTGGCTAATTCTTTCTTTTTTTTCTCTTCTTTGGTCTCATCCTCTGCAGAGATGATCTTTTTCCCTTTGTCCTTTGGAGTAGAGGCCGAAAGAGTTTGCTCCCCCTCAATTGTTGCCGTCGGTGTGGGTTTCACCACCGATGGGATTTCGGTCGGTATGATTGCAGGAATCGGTGTTGATGAAGCTATCGGTGTATGAGTGGTGGTCGGTGTCGGTGATCATGTCGGTGCATGAGTGGTGGTCGGTGTCGGTGATGCTGTCGGTGCACCTGAGGTGGCCACCGATGTGGAGATTTTTGGTTTGAAGAAACGGATTGTTGTTTTGTCGGTGGGGTCTGATGGAGGTCTGTTGCTACCAAGATGCCTAACAGAAGGCCTTTTCGGGGACTTTAGGAGGCTTTTCTCCCCCTCAGCAACTGCCGCAGATTCCAGGCCCAAGTGAGCAAGCATACGGTCCACCGAGGCATGAATGTGCTGAAGCCTGCCCCTGTCAGAATTATCAAAGGCAAAATCACCCAAATCGAAATCCCAATCTAGGTTGTTGTTGAGGGAGTCAACCTTCTGATGAAGCTTTTGAAGTGATTCGGTGAGAGAGGTATGAAGAGACTGATTCCGAGTCTCACGAGTAATTAAATGACCGATTTCCGAGTCCTTGAAATCGGTAGAAGCTTTGATAGAGGCCACCGATACGGCCAAGTTGTTGTGGGAGGAGTTCAGAGTGTCTATCTTCTGAGCAAAGGTAGCCATATTCTTTGTGATGGGACGAAGCAGATCCCGAATGGTTGATTCCAGAAGTTGAGGTTACCGAGACTCCAACACTGAGACACGCTCATTCGACTGAGCAATCATGGAAATAGTAGCCTGCTTAAAAGACTCGAACTGAGTGCCCACCAACCGACACTGTCGGGAACTTTCCTGAACTTCGGCAATTAGGTCACTTGGAAGCCGAATACATGTAAGAGGAGTGGAAGTACCAACATTGGGGAGTTGGAATCGGGGAGCGGTGGGTGATAGTGGCGTATGGGGGAGTGATCTTTCCTTTGGTAGAGTTGAGGAGGAGGGTTTAGCAGATAGGGGATCGGGTCTCGGTGGTGGTGGAGGTGGTGGTGGTGGATGAGATGGGGATGAGCTAGATTCAGAAGATGAGGATCGGGGAGACTGATCGGTGGGGGTGGGGGATCGGTGTGGTGATTGTGTCGGTGAGGGAGAGCGCCGGGGAGTAGGGACTTTTGTCGGTGAGGGAGAGGGTCGGGGGGGAGGTTTGCTTCAGTGAAACATGTGTCGGGGATGGGTGTGTCGGGGGTGACTTCGGTGAGGGAGTAGAATCGATATTCATGACTTCATCGGTGGTATGTTTCCGAGGGGAGCCAGTATCCTCCAATAAAAAATCAATAAAGTCCCTAGTGGTTTGAGTAACATGTGAACCCTCAGCGGGTTGTGCATCATCGATCTCTAGATCGGGTGATAGGCTGTGCAGTGTGAACTCAGTGCCTTCGAGGGGAGAGACCCCGAAGTCATCTCTACCACCCAATGAAGTGGGTGATGAGGGAATAGTAGGGTTCTCCTGAAATTCAACTGATGCCTTTGGAGAGGCAGCAAAGGAGTCGGTTTGGGGTTTATCAGATTTCCCTGGCCTGGAAGGGACAACTTTAGCCACCGATTTTGGAGAATCGGTAGCCTGCTTAGAAGTGGTGGCCGAAGGTTTTCGAGATCTCTTTAGAGGAGATCTCGGTGGGGATTTAGAGTGCCTACGCTTATGAGAAGGGGTTGGGACTTAGGTAGCCTCCGAGGGATCTCTCAGGGGCATAGTCCCGGAAGCGGACACAGAGGTGCCGGTGGCCCTAGATTGTTTCTTTTTGGCGCCACCCGACTTCACTCGGGGACGGGGAGATGGGGCCACTACAGCTGGGGGTTCCACGAGAATGTCAGGGTGTCGAAACTCGGGTATTTCCGCGTCTCCCCAGTGGAGATCGGAAGAGTGAGCGAAGGAAATCATACCTGGTCGAAGGGGCTCATCGGTGGTAAGAGGGCCGACATCAAGAGTCTTCTGGCCGACGATTGGAGAGGACCAATCATATTTGAATCGGGGAGTTTTGGCCTTTCCATCGGCGTCCAAAGCGGCACCGAGCTTATGTTGAACAAGCATGGAGATGAAGCAAGGATAATCAACTTGGCATCTTTTGGGGTGCTTGATAAATTCAACCAGTTCTGTAAAGAAGTATTGTGCAAAATCGATCTTTCTTTGGAAGATGAGAGCATGAGCAAGAGAAGTGATGTAAGAGGCAGATTGGTCATGTCCACTAGTTTTTCTGGATAGACAATAGATCACGTGGGCAAAGAAAAAATTCCAGATACCTCCCATTTTACCTCTTACAAGAGTACCTGGTGAGGTGCATGTCTTCATAGTTGGAAAATGTCGTAATCTTCAAGGCACGACGAACATCATCCACCCCAAATGTGAGATCATGATTGCCTTCTTTATTAGTAAGGATAGAAGCATGAACTGCTTCGTTGGAGGGATCGTACACAACAGTAAGCCAGAAGTTGCCAATGAGCATTTTGCTCATTTTAGGGTTGCAAGTGAAAGCATGAAGAAGAGGAGAGCGGGTTAAGAACTTGGTAATGGTAGTGAACTCGGGATGAGCGGGATCGGATTCTAACCTTGCAACATGATTGCAAGGATTGAAATTGAGGTCTTCGAAGCATGTAGGAGATTCCTTGACCACTTTCGTGGTTTTGGTAGCCTTGGACGTGGTAGAGGATGCCATTGTTGAAGAGAAGTTGCAGGTTGGTGTTCTTGAGAAAGAAGAAGATCGAGAGTGGTTTGCAGGTATGCGGAAAATGAGGAAGTGAGAAGATAGTGGGTATATATAGGATTAGGGTTTGAAAAGGGTTTTGGGCGGCAACGGTTAAGGGTGGAAATCGAAGGGTCATGAATTAACTGAATTATAAAATGGGTTTAAGTAGTAATGATGAAAATTTAAAAGATGTGGTCATAAGGAATGGGAAGGGTCAAGGGTTTCTGACACATAGGTTAGTAGGATGATGTAAGCATTGGGAAGTGTATAGGATAAGAATGGCAAGGGTTCGGAGGGATGAATACACCGAAGTGATAAGTGATGTCGGTAGAGAAGGTAATCGGTGGATAAGTTGGAGAGAGGAGGTGCCACCGACGCATGGGTTTCGGTGAGAATGGGATTTCAATGAAAGAGCGCTACCGACTATGAGTTTAAAGATGAGGATGTCAGTGAGTAGGTGTCACTGAGAAGTCGTCGGTGGTGTTTGTCATCGAGAAGTCGTCGGTGAGAAATCACAAGGGAAATCGGTGGCAGAGGAACTACCGAGATGAGATCGGTGTATGAATCGGGGACAATAAATTTGGGTTTCGGTGAATAAAAGCCACCGATGTGAGTAAATATCGGTGATAGAGACCACCGATCAGGTTTTAGCATCGGTGAGGAGACCCCGACCAAAAGCATTTTTTTTAACATAACCTCATACATCAAGATATAACATTCCAAGTTCACTGATTAGAAAATTGAACCTGGCTTCATCTAAGGGTTTGGTGAACAAGTCTGCAAGCTGAAGATCAGTAGGAATAAAGTGCATCTCAATGTCACCTTTGGAAATGTGATCTCTGATGAAGTGATATCTTATATCTATGTGTTTTGATCTGTAATGTACAACTGGATTATTTGCAATAGCAATTGCACTTGAATTGTCACATAGAATTGAGACTTTTGAGTAGACTTGAGCATAGTCCCGAAGTTGATTTTTCATCCACAGGATCTGAGCACAGCAACTTCCAACTGCAACATATTCAGCCTCAGCAGTAGAGTTGGAGACAGAGTTCTTGCTGGACCAGCTGACTAATTTGCCACCAAGAAGTTGGCAGCTGCCTGTGGTACTCTTCCTGTCAATTTTAGAACCTGCATAGTCTGAATCTGAATACCCAATTAGCTCAAAACTTGAGTCTTTGGGATACCAAAGACCCAGATGCAAGGTACATTTTAGATACCGGAAAATCCGTTTTACAGCAGCCAAATGAGATTCTTTTGGGTTGGCTTGATAACGGGCACAAAGACAAGTAGCAAACATAATATCCGGTCTACTAGCAGTTAAATAGAGAAGAGAAGCAATCATACCTCAATAATTCGTTACATCAACACATTGTCCATCTGGATCGGTATGAATTTTCAAAGGTGGTGCCATGGGAGTTTTCATAGGAGAGCTATCTAAGAAGTTAAATTTCTTCAGAAGGTCACGAATATATTTACTTTGATTTATGAAAATCCCTTCTGAAGTTTGTTTGACCTGAATGCCCAGAAAAAATGTAAGCTCTCCCATCATGCTCATCTCATATTGACTCATCATGAGAGAAGCAAATTCATCACATAGTGATTCATCAGTGGCACCAAAGATGATGTCATCTACATAAATTTGAACAAGAATGAGATTACCTGAGGTCTTCTTGATAAAGAGAGTGTTGTCAATTTTACCTCTGGAGTATCCATTCTTTAGAAGAAAATCAACAAGAATGTCATACCAAGCACGTGGAGTTTGCTTGAGACCATAGAGAGCCTTGTCTTAATCTGTACACATAGTCTGGATGAGTTGGGTCTTCAAAACCAGGTGGTTGTTTCACATAGACTTCCTCTGCAAGTTCCCTATTGAGGAAAGCACTTTTGACATCCATCTGAAAGACCCAGAAATTTCGGTAGGCAGCATGAGCCGAAAAGATTCTTATGGCTTCAAGTCTTGCAACAGGGGCAAAAGTTTCATCATAGTCAATACATTCTTCCTGTTTGTATCCTTGAGCCACCAGTCTGGCCTTGTTTCTGACAACCGTACCTTCTTCATCCATCTTATTCCTGAAGATCCACTTGGTTCCAATGATTGTCTTCTTTGGAGGTCTGGGAACCAATCTCCAAACCTTGTTTCTTTCAAACTGAGAAAGTTCCTCTTGCATGGCAGTGATCCAACAGGGATCTGCTAGAGCTTCATCAATCTTCTTAGGCTCAATAAGAGAGAGAAAGTTCACATAGAGACAAATGTTTCCAACTCCTCTTCGTGTTTGGAATCCAGCTTGTTGATCACCGATGATTTGATCTATGGGATGATCGTTTGTCCATTTTGTGGCAGGAGGTAAAGGTGGTGGAATATTTAGTATGGAGGTTGATGGAAGATTTTGATGAATAGGAGTGGGATCAGGGATGTCGGTGGATGGCTGATTTTCGGTGGTAGACAGAGGTTCGGTGGGAGGCTGAATTTCGGTGGAAGGATGATCAATTTCGGTGGTGGAAGTGTTGGGCATTATGGAGGGTGACCCAACTTGGTGATTTGAAGAAAAAGGATTTGAGGGAGTGAAAGGAATGGATGACGCATCGGTGGAGTTAGCTGTAGGAGCATCACCGATGCATGATGAAATCCATGTAATTCATCATCATCATCATTTGAGAGAGATGAGGATCTTAGGTCATCAAATTTTACATGAATGGACTCATCAATGCATTTTCTCCTGAGATTATACACACGATATGCTTTGGAGGATAAAGAGTATCCAACAAAGATTCCTTCATCAGCTTTGGGATCGAATTTCCCAAGGTTGTCACGATCATTCAGAATGAAACACACACAGCCAAAGACGTGAAGAAAACCTATATTTGGTTTTCTGCCATGGAAAACTTCATAAGGGGTCTTATCATGCCTTTTTCACATGCATCACACAGCTTTTCTTTGACAAAGTTTAACTTTGGCATCCCAGTCACCAACTCTTTGTGTGAGATTTTGTGGAGACTTTTAAAGTTGAGATGAGATAGACGTTTATGCCATAGCCAGTTCCTTTTGGTTGTGTCATCCGACACAAAGCATACACTGGATAAATTATTTTTTTGTCCCATATCAATGATATATACATTTTCCATTCTTTTCCCAGAGAGAACCACTTTCATGTTTTTTGTCAACAATAGTACAAATACAAAGTTCAAAGATAACTTTGTATCCTAAGTCACACAGTTGGCTAATACTTAACAGATTATGCATGAGTCCTTCAACAAATGCAACTTTGTTGAAGGTGACAGATTCGTTGGTGAGAGTTCCATATTCTTTGGTGTAGCCTCTAGAATTGTCCCCAAATGTTACAGATGGACCCTTTTCAGACACATAGTTAATGAGAAGAGATTTGTTTCCAGTCATGTGACGTGAGCACCCACTATCCAAATACCATATTTGATGGTGCTCAAGAACCTGCATGCATACACAGATTAGTTCCTAGGTACCCATTTGGTGGTGGGTCCTTTGGGGTTAGAGACGGATTCCTTAGTTTTGGTTCGATCTATTCTATCCTTGGGACAATCCTCTGCAAGATGAAAAGTGTCACCACAATTGTAACATTTTCTATAGATGAACGTCTTTTTAGGTTTTTGCACTTTTTCTTTTCCTTTCCCTTCGACATTAATTTGAATAGCTTTAGGACCAAAAGATGAGATGAGGGAAGGAAAACTTAAAATCCCATTACCAGAAGTTGTGGGAGCATAGTTGGTGGATGGATTCCTTGAAGAGTTATTGAAAAGGTCTTTTCCAAGGTCTGAAGATTTTCTTTTTAAAGAAAGATTGGTGGTATTGTCTCTTTTGAAAATCTTTGATTTTGAAGAATCATGAGAAGATCCTTCATCAATGGTCAAGTCTTTTAAGAGATTATTAATGGGTTTAGAAACATCATTGGAGTCTTGTTTCTCAAAGTTTTGGACAGAAGAAGATTCTTTAGCTTTTATAAAAATTCCGAATTTTAAAGCTTCATTCAAATCATCCGAGTTTAAAGAAATAGAGTCACAAGAGCTTGACTCTGAGGCATCATCCCATACACTCAAGGTAGAGGCAAGAGCATGAGAAGAGGTTTCAAGATGGGTTTTTCCAAAGCCTAAACCAAATTTATTATCACCAGCGATTTGGTCTTGAAAGATTTTCTCAAGATTTTTCGAAGAACTTGTCCATTTTCTAACGGTCTCTTGTTCTCTTCTTAATCTCCTAAAAAGCTTGTTTTTCTCTTTTGAAATAATGTGATTTATGGTTTTCAGGTCCTCAAGCTCAGCCTTGATTTCCTTAAACTTTTCAAGTTTGGACATACAGATTTCAAGTTGAGAGGAAAGATTTTTGACTTGAATAGATTTTCTTTTCTTGGCATCCTTCATACTATAGAAGTCATTAGTTAAGGATTCATATGCCTCAATATTTTCAGTGTCAATCATAGAATTAAAGGGATGTACCTAAGAGTATGATGTAGAGCACACAGTTGACACCAGAGCCATTGGAGAGCCAACCTTTTCAGAATCTTCCATGTCTTCAGATATGGCCATGAAACACATGTTGGGAGAATCACTGTCAGAAGTTTCTTCTTCATCCCAATTATGAATTTCTGTCATAAGCCCTTTTCCTTTTCTGAGGAGACCCTCACTTCTTTCTTTCTCTTTCTTGTACTTAGCCTTATACTTCTCAGCACGTTCTTGATGATCTTGAGAAGATGATTGAGTACCTTTCTTGGAAAAGGTTGATTTGAAGGAGCTGTTTTTGGGTTTCTCATACTTTGAAGAAAACTTATCAGAGGAAGTGGTCCTAGATTTTGCAACATGCTTACTTCTGCACTCAGAAGCAAAATGTCCTTTCTTACCACAATTAAAACACTCCTCATTGGACTTATCAGAAGAGGGAGTTTTAGTGGAAGAGGAGGGTTTTCTGAAACTTCTAGATTTGTTAAAAGAACGAGACTTGTTCTTGAAACCAGCCATCATAGCCATTTCATCAGACATCTGCTCAACCGAGGTTTCCTCACCTTCATCATCGGCATCACTTAGATATGCCTCTGTTTGGTGGGTAGAGTTGTTTTGGCTGTCATTGCCAGAGTCTGATGTAGGATAGGTGATTCGAGGAACACTTTGAGATTTCTTCGAATTTTCACTGACAAGGGCTATAGAAGAGCCCTTTATCTCTTTAATGAAAGATTGCCTTTGAAGTTTGGATTGTTCAAAGTTGAAAAGAGTTCCATACAAGACAGTTAAGGGCATGTACTCAAGGTCCTTGGTTGTCTTGATGCAAGTGCATATGTTCTCCCAAAATTCAGGGAGACAATCCATGAACTTGCATAAGACTTCCTCACTATCATAGATTCGGCCCAATAACTTCAGATCATTTAGAAGACTGTTGAATCGATTATAGTAGCTTGGGAGAGATTCACCTTTCTCATGAGCAAAGAGCTCATACTTTCTGATGAGAGCAATCTTTTTGCTCTTTTTCACTTCCTCTGTACCTTCGTACAGTACACACAGTGTGGTCCACATTTCTTTAGCAGTTTCAAAGTTTACTAGAGAGTGATAGACCTCACCAGGAAGAGAGAGAGCAATAATTGCCCTGAGCTTAGAGTCAAGAGAAACCAAACGTTTTTCCTCATCGGTATATTTCTTGGGGTTTTTGAGGATATAACGACCAGTAGCTTTGTATTTCTCTTTGTCAGAAGGCTCATCAGAATCATCGGAGTCACTAGAGTCCTCCTTATCAATGGTTTCTTTACCAGGCCTCTGTGTTTCATAGCGAGCCCAGACTCTAGGGATAATAGGTCCCTCTTGGAGAATGGTTGGATATCTAGTATCCACTCCTTCCATGAATAGCATCATACGACTTTTCCAAAGAGAAAAGTTGTTAGGGGTTAAACTTAGGAGGTTTGGTAATGGAGCCATTTTCAGAAAAGTTGTTTTGAAAAGAGTTTTCATTTGCTGAAGAGGAAGAGGCAGCCATCGCAGATCAAGTTTATGAAGTAAACTTTCTGCTCTGATACCACTTGTTAGTCCCAAATGGCTTAACAAGTATTGTAGAAGGGGGGGGGGGGGGGGGGGGGGGGTTGAATACAATACTCAAATTTTTCACAATTTTAATTCTATTATTGAAAATCTTTCAACAAGAATTACACATAGAAACTAAAGACTGTTGCGGAAAAGAACATATAAACTATTCTAACAATCTTTCACAAAGTATACTGAAAACAAAACAACTTGAACACTTATAACAAAGCTATAAAGTTCTTGAGCAAAATGGAGAATTCTTGCACTGAGATAATTTTCCAGAAAGTGTGGTTTGCATGGGAGCTTCCTCCTCCTTTTATAGTGTGGGAAACATTAAATGCTTAGGACACTTGTCATCAGGAGATTTGCTTGTAGGTGTTGACCTCTGAAAAGTTGATGTGTCCTTGTCACCTTTTTCTTTGGTACTAGGAAGAATACCCATGCTGATTGAGACGTTATCTAAAAATGGATAAAGCGCCAAATAGTCACTTTTACCTGGCAATAGATATTGTCCCAAAATAGATGATCTTCTTGATGTGTTTTCCAAGGCAGTTCGGGGGGGGGGGGGGGGGGTTGAATACAATACTCAAATTTTTCACAATTTTAATTCTATTATTGAAAATCTTTCAACAAGAATTACACATAGAAACTAAAGACTGTTGCGGAAAAGAACATATAAACTATTCTAACAATCTTTCACAAAGTATACTGAAAACAAAACAACTTGAACACTTATAACAAAGCTATAAAGTTCTTGAGCAAAATGGAGAATTCTTGCACTGAGATAATTTTCCAGAAAGTGTGGTTTGCATGGGAGCTTCCTCCTCCTTTTATAGTGTGGGAAACATTAAATGCTTAGGACACTTGTCATCAGGAGATTTGCTTGTAGGTGTTGACCTCTGAAAAGTTGATGTGTCCTTGTCACCTTTTTCTTTGGTACTAGGAAGAATACCCATGCTGATTGAGACGTTATCTAAAAATGGATAAAGCGCCAAATAGTCACTTTTACCTGGCAATAGATATTGTCCCAAAATAGATGATCTTCTTGATGTGTTTTCCAAGGCAGTTCCGCTGATAATGTTCCACTGATATGAGTGCCTTGGAGTTTCCAATTGAGAACATTTGTGAAGATACTTGAAATCCCACCGATTTAAAGCTCACATCGGTGTGACTCATCTTTGGCCGATCATCAGAAGGATCGGTGGAGGATGTCCACCGATGTGTGACACAACCATCGGTGGATAATGACTTGTTGTATGTTGAGAAGGTTATTCTTCATTTCCACAATGAGAATATCTTCAAGCTTGGTTTCGGTTGATCTTTAACTTCACCGAACATTTGCTATCTTGTACAAGTCATTTTAAAGAACCATCCTAAAATATTCTAAGTAAGATTTAGGAGAAACATCGGTGAGTCAATTTCAAATCTTTGGTGACCCAAAAAAACCGACTTCCAGAACCAAAATTGAGATATTTTTAATTCTAAACCGACTCCTTCAACTTATACCCATAAAACTATCCACAAATGACAAAATCCACCCTAAAGTTTCATAATTCACAAAACTTAAAAACTTTGGCCAAATACACTTTTGACCCTTCCATATCAAAATATAACATAACTTTGATCATGAAAATTCGAGGTGTTGCATTATCATATCCGAAATCCGATCGGATTTTTGTTTTACCCACTCGAACCAGACCGACTCACACCCCTAAATTTTTAAGAGCGGTAAGAACCGCCAAATATTTATATAACAATGGTTTTCTTCTTGCCGTTCAAATGAGTAAAATAGACAATTATAACCATTCCATCAGTCTTATTAATTTCTTTTTCAAAACTTTAACATCATCTCTAATGCGTTAAGACGATCTCCAATGAATCCTCTATTTTGCTCACTATCTCTATTTTACTCTCTAAAACATCTTCAATGAACCCTCTATTTTACTATCTATAATAGATAACTGAATAGTAACTCTCTAAAGAGTTATTATTCATAATCTCTATTTTATTCTAGAGAAGAAAACAATATATACTTGAAATATTCTTTTTAAAGTAGAAAATAGAATAATACATTGCAAAAAACATAACTGATAGAGATCGATCTTCACCATCGCCTTATTAAATGTTTCGTTAATCATCCCCAAACACTTTCTGCATGCATCCTTTACTGCAATAGAGATCGATCTTCACCATCGCCATTTCCATTAATCTATCATCAAACCCTAACCCTAACCCTAACCCTAACCCCTTCTCTATCCCTCTAATTGTTCTTCTTCATTCACTCTTCCGTTGTGGCTTTATGATTTCTTCCAATGCTGGAGCTGCCAACGATTTCAATGTTAGGTTTCAACAAATGGATGTTCAAATAGGTTCGATCTATAGGGATTTTTGTTTCTCTCTTCCATGCATTTCCTTTAATTGTATGAATTCTCAATTTATCTGATGATTCATGAATCTGTTGGTGTTTGAAATTGAATTCGGCAACTTGAGAATTTTCGCTAGCAAATTTCTGGATTTTTCATCAGAATTGCAATCGTTAGAACTAGAGCACACTAGATTACCTGAACTCTGATCTCTATAGTTCTTGTCAATGTTGAAATAGAAATATGTTATTCTTGCATTCCGGTAACAATTTGGATCAATTTTTAGTAACAATTTTAGATCAGTGTTGATTAGACGATTAGGTTTTCCTTCATGGACCTAATATACAACATATTGTTATATGCTCATTTAGTGATTTTTTTTTTCTGCGGTTCATGTATGTTAAAGAACTTCTAGATGTATTCATCTCTCTGCCCCTTATAGGTCCCGGTTGTTGTTATCTTACGGGCTGTTTGGTTGGTTTTTCACCGACTCTTTTATGTATATAGTTGTCTGCATGGATTAATCTATCTGTATAGATTTGGAATGTTTTTGTTTGGAAGGGTTTTCTCGTAAAAAAAAACCTTGTTTTTTAATTGGGAGGGGTAGGTTTGGAAACTTTTTGTCTTTCTGCATAAAGCTCCCCCTAGAAGCTTATTGAGTAGTCGCTCTCTATGTCTTTAAGCCTTTTGTCATTCTGCATAAGGGTTATTGAATAGTCACTTTCTATATCTTTAAGCCACTATTAATCAATCATGTATAACTGACTAAGTTTTGAGTCCCATTAAGCTCATTAAGCTACAAACAAACAAGCCCTAATGTCTTTGCCCTTTGGCATACAACATCATAGTTGTGTGATACTGAATCAATCGTCTTGGGGATTTGTTGAATAAGCCAGAATGGTACAAAATATTGTAGTGGTGGTAAAGAGCATCAAACATGACTAGTTTATCGGCCAACAACTAATTTATTAGCAGACAACTGGTTTTTTAGCCAACAAACAACTTATTAGCTAGTTTGCCAAACGTAGCTCTAATCATTTATTGAATTCTTTCATGTATGTTAAAAGAACTTCTAAGAGCATCCGCAATGGAGCTTTTCCAAAATCTTTTTGGAAAGCTTAAGTTTGTGGGTCCCACTTTTTTAGAAAAAGTGTACCATTGTGGGATGCTCAAACGGATGTGTTTATCACCCCTCCCCTGATAGGTCCCGATTTCAATTGTCTGAATGTCTTTTTGCTTTTGTTTTACAGCATCATATATTAGTTGTGTGAGATGGAATCAATCGTCTAGAGGCTTTATCGAATAAGCCAGAATGGAAGAAAATAACAGGAGTGGTAGTAATAAGCATCAAAACGAGGTACTCGAGGTTTCTAACTGCAGTAAGCGAGATAATTCGGATCTCGAGGGTACTAGCACCATCGATGATCAAAATGAGCATCTTCATGCTATCATCACCGATGAGATTCCACTTAATCGTGCAAAGATTGTAGCCCATGCTTCTGTCACCTCCTCATCGTCTTCTTCGTGTCTGTTGGATGTCGATTATGATGAAAAAGACGCAGTCGATGTCTCCTCTAGTTCCGAAGAAAATGGTTCTCGTGCAGATGCTGAATCATCAGCGGACACTTCTAGTTCTTCGCCTCAATGGAGCATGGTAAGTGAATCCCCAGTTAACGGGCCCGCGATTAATCAAGAATCTTCGTTATCACCAGAAATTTCACCTCAAAATTCGGATCTGAATGAAGCAAAAACGTCTCCGATGCAATCTCCTGTGGTACAAGTGATGGAGCGAACGGGTAGTTATGATCCAAACAGGATTCCGTCGTCCACTTTTGCTCAAAAACCCGCAAATGGTACGGATTGGACTGCAACTTCTAACGAATCGTTATTTAGTCTTCATAATGGGAAATCTGGAGAGCTTAACAAGGCTGATTTCTCATCTGGTTTGCCAACGGTGATAGAAACGACATCGGAAGTTGATCAAAAGAGTGTTAGTACCGTTGGCGAAGCTGGAGAGAAAGATAATCTCGAAATCGAAAGCAAGGCGCCAATTGTTTCGGTAAATGAAGATGGGAACGGAGTGAATCCTGCTAGTCCTGTGTAAGTTTCTGCTTGATCTATAAGTTTCGATATAAAGTCCGCATACGCCTTCTTTTGCATCACTTGGGAGCCGTTTACTAAACGCTTACCCGGTAAGCGTCGGGTAAATGGCCCCTTAGGGTGCGTTTGGTACAGGGGATAGGACATGACAAAAGCTTGTTGTCCCATTGTTCATACAACAATTAGACCGGAACATGACAAGACTCTTGTTGGACAAAAATACATTTTTTTCTGGCCCATCTATTTTTTTTTCTTTATATCCCGCCAAAATAGGTGGACAAAAATCAGGGAGATGGGGAATTGGTAAATTACTAAACTACCCATGTTAAAATAGAACCCTAAACATTTTGCAATTCTTTCACCCGTCTACCTCACTGTGCTCGTCCTGTGTCTTGTCTAGTGTGGTATGCGGGACATGATAAAAACGTATTGTCTTTGGTGCGACATTTAGACAGCCACAGGAAATGACAGAACAGGACAAAAATGCTTTCTTTTTGTCCCACCACAATAGGTGGAACAAAAATAAGGAAGATGGAACAAAAGTTAACCATAAGGGTTGTGGCGTACTGGTTAAGGCCCTGGGGGATGTGGTGGAATATCCCATCTGTCCAAGGTTCTAATTTAGGCATACACAACAATTATGGCCACCGATGTCTTACAGTCATAATTTGCCCCTCCCCCCCCCCCCCCCCCCCCCCCAAAAAAAAAAAAATGGTAAAATACTAAACTACCCATGTCAAATTGAAACCCTAAAACCTTACACAATTCTTTCACCCGCCTACCAACCAAGTAACGCACCCTTACATCTGGCCATGAAACTTAAAGATTTCTGGAAGTAGACCCTTGTTTCTAATTATTCATCATCGTAGAATTATGGTTAACGTAACGGAAACTCTTGTCATACTCCCAGAGTCGAAGATGCATCTTCAATGAAGTCGGATTCTAAAACAACTCCACCACCACCAACACCCCCGGCACCGGAGGGAACCACCGGAGCAAACCCAAAAACCGGTGGCCGCAGATGCTTCAATTGCTTCTCTTGTTGTGCATCTCGTGGTTGAACCGTTCTTAGATAGATTCATCCGACCGACAAGATCAGCCATTGCGGAATGACCCGAGTATCTGCATCTCTTTTCGAGGTCCAAATGGTTCACCGGCATGGATCCAGAAATTGGATTCGTTATCATGATGAGAAGAAGCCAAGGTACGTAGCTGTGAAACAGATTTGGTTCTGGTACAACCGTTTGAATTGCAAACCGAACGGCTCGGTTTGGTTTGGTTTGTGGTTTCTAACGATAAACGAGACCAAACCGAACCGAACTATTCTTATAAATTGTGTTTAACTTGATTTATCTTGTATTTGAATCATTCGATTTATACTAAAGGAATTCATTTTTTTTACTAGGGTTATGTTTGGTCAACTTAATAAAAACCAACTCTTAGCCGAAAAGCAAGATGTTTGGCTAAAGGGTTGCTTACCAAACGCTTACCAGTTGTCACTTACCTTTGGAGTGAGCATGACAAGGACCGACCGAGAATCTTACCCGATAAGAGGCATAGCAAAGACTGAAACTCTCACCCGACAAGTGAGGGAGAAGACTCTTACCAGATAAGCGTTACCGGATAAAAGTTGTTTACCAACGATCTATTTTGATGGCCGATAATGTTATCCTGTGAGGTAAGTGAAGGTGAGGCTCTTGCACGTAAGTTTACCGGCAATACTCACCACCCTCACTTTTACTTTATTGTGTAACATTCTCGGCTATCAAAATGGATTACCGGTAAGCTTCTTTTTACCTGGGAAACGCTTACCAGATATGAGTCTTCACCCTCCTTACCGGGTAAGATTATTGGTCCTTAATCCTTACTATGGTTCTTACCGGGTACGATTCTCGGTATGTTCACCGGTCACACCGTAAGGTAAGTAGCATCCGGTAAGCGTTTGGTAAACGACCCCTAAATCTGAACTGGATTTGAAGTAGACTAGTCAAACTTTATCGAGTTCAAATATAAAAATGAGCTCATAACGTATAACAAACCGATCATTTCATTTGATTTCTTCTCAAGTTTTTCAAGTAATTTGTATGTTCAAATATTTCCAGTTGAGTGTGGACAAAATGATCAGATACTGAATAAAACGCTTCACTCGACAAAAGCAACAACGCTGTCAAAGTAATCAACTAATATGAAAAAGTAGAAGAAAAAAACAAGAGCAAAATGCATATGAAAGAGTTACAATTGGTGAAATATCCCTTCTCTGAGTTTGTGAGTTGTGACCAGACAAAGCCTATCTCAAAACATAGCAAAATGCATCAAAATCCTACAAACATGTTTATCATTTAATGACGTGGATGTTCACTTACAAATAGTACACAAAAGAGTTGCAATTAATTAGGGGTGTTTGGGATTGCTTATATTTTTGACTTATTTGCTTATAGCTTTTTCTCATCACAAATAAGCTATTTGGAGTGTTTGGGTAGGAAAAAATCAAAAGTGCTTATGACTTTTACTCACCACAAATTACCTTTTTACCCTCAATTATTAACAAACCCTACCACACATATCGTCAGTTACCCTCTTTAAATTATAAATGTTTTTAAGTTATTATTATTTTTAAATTATTAATGTTATTTAACGTATTGTTATTTTTTTTAATTATTAATGTTAAAAAAATGATATAGAAGAATGTCCTTTTTGGTCATTTTACATAAATAAGCAAACTTTTGCCCAACACTAAAAAACTCCTTATTTGCTTATCATGTTTCCACACCACAATAAGCTAATCCAAACACTTTTTAAAAAGCTCATTTTCCTTACCACATAAGTTGATAAACACTTTTGAAAATAAGCATAAGTTAAAAATATAAGCAATCCCAAACACCCCTAAATAGACGATAAACTTGACATCTAAATCATCAAATGTAACAAGATGAACGGACTAACAGTCAAAATGGGTAAATTATTTGAAATATTGATATATAATAAATGGAATATAAAAAAATTAAACTTTGTTACATTTGTTAAGAAAAATTGTTTACAGTAAATAAGATTCCAGGTAAATTTCATTGTATTTTGATACATTTTACCCATTCACAAAATACTGTGTGACATTGATTTCAAATAATCAAATGAAAATAAGCAGGTTTACAGTACATTGAAACCATAGTATTCATTTTTGGATGAGATTTATAGTCTGTTTGTTAGTAGCTTGATAAGTTTAATAGGAATCACAACTTATTCAGTCAGCTATACATGACTTTGTTTGGTAACGACCATGGGCGGACCTAGCTTGGAGGATACGGTGGCACGTGCCACCGTATTATTTCTCCGGCGAAGGGTAAAAAATTTTAGGTACGTGAAAGGTGCAACCGTATCGTTTTGGAAGGTGCTATCGTATTATTTTGAAAACTTCAAGAAGGTGCAACCCTACCTAGTAATCAACAAAAAACAAAAAAACTTTTGAAATCAATCAAAAAAATCGAAATAAAGCTCTTGAAATCAACCAATAAAAGGGAAAAAAATTCCCCAAAATCGATAAAGAAACTTAAAAATCTCTCGACATCAAGCAAAAAGTTTTAAAAATCCCTCGAAACAGTGGAATTAGGCTAAAAACACATCAGACAATATTGAATGCCGGTAAAAAGATGAAAATACGTCGATAGAAACCATGTTTTTTGTAATTATTTTTTGTCTATATTATATGGTGCCACCGTATGTAAAATTTTTTGGATCATCCCCTGGTAACGACTTCTTGATGTAGAAAGTAACCTGTTCAGTAAGCTTCATGCAGAGAGCCACGTTTTTCCTAAACATGTCTCTCCGAATTAAAAACCATGCTCCATATATCAATGAAAATACAAGCAAGTTAATCTACACATATGGCTTTATTCGTACATGACTTAATGGAAAATCAACTGCATGACCCCTAATTAGTTTTAAAAACTAACTGGGGGTAAAATGTAATGAAAACAAAAGATGAAGGACCAGATTTGAAAATTATTAATTTTTGTAAACATTTGACTTCTTCCAAAATTAGCCGAAAATGAATCGAAAGGCTAAAACTCGGTATCTCTTGCCGTCTTTTCCAAAACACAAAAATTAGGGTTTGAACAAAACCCTTTTCAAACACTTTGATACAAATTATACAGATCTCTACATCAAACGAATTTCGATATTTAGTTCTATTGAATCCTTGTTAGGGTTCCAGCAATGAGTCGTCACCGGAAACCTCTAAAACTGCTGTTAATTATCTGGTTCTTCTTCACTTCCACCGGTTACATCGCCGTTTCCGGCAACGATATCGACAAATCAGCACTCCTGGAGTTCAAGAGCTCCGTTTCCGATCCTTCAGGAGTGCTGGTAAGCTGGAATTGGAGCAATTCGGATGTTTGTTCGTGGGTCGGAGTTTCATGTGGGTCGAATTCTCGGGTTGTAGCTCTTAGTATCACTGGTGGAGGTAATTCAGGCTCTTTTACTTGTAGTAGATATGATCAATTTCCTTTATATGGATTCGGAATTAGGAAAAATTGTGTGAATAGTAATGCTAAATTGATGGGGAAATTATCGTATGCTATTTCGAAGCTTTCGGAACTTAGGGTTTTATCACTCCCTTTTAATGATCTAATTGGGGATATTCCTGCTGAAATTTGGGGTTTGAAGAAACTGGAAGTGATTGATCTTGAAGGAAATTTGATTAATGGGAGTTTAAATTCCAATTTCAGAGGTTTCGATGGTATTAGGGTTCTTAATTTAGGGTTTAATCAGATATCAGGGGAGATACCTGATTCATTAGTGAATTTGAAGAATCTTCAGGTTCTGAATTTAGCAGGAAATCATATAAACGGTTCGATTCCGAAGTTCTTTAATGAATTTATAGATTTAAGGGGGTTGTATTTGTCTTTCAATCGTTTTACGGGGAAAATTCCAAGTGAGATAGGGTACAATTGCGGTAATCTCGAGCATTTAGAACTTGCCGGAAACTTCTTGCTTGGCCGGATTCCGGCCAGTTTATCAAACTGTACTAAATTGCAATCCCTTTTGTTGTATTCAAACATGCTTCAAGAAGAAATCCCAATCGAGCTTGGTCGGCTTCTGATGCTACAAGTTCTGGATGTTTCTAGAAACAGCCTCGGTGGTGCAATACCACGCGAGCTCGGAAACTGTACAGAACTCTCCGTTCTCGTGTTCTCAAACTTGTTAAATCCGATCCCTAATGATCGTGATTCTTATGGCGATTTCTTGGCTCGTTCTCAAGAAGAGTACAATTACTTTCTGGGTGCATTGCCTTTGGAAGTTACGATTCTGCCCAAGCTGAAACTGCTATGGGCGCCAAGAGCGACTTTGGAGGGCAAGTTTCCGAACAACTGGGGTGCGTGTAGAACCTTGGAAATGGTAAATTTAGCCCGGAATTTGTTCACCCATGGAATCCCAAACCGGCTCGGTCTCTGCAAGAAGTTGCGGTTTCTTGATTTGAGCTCGAACCAGTTGACCGGAGAGCTTAGCAATGAACTTCCAGTTCCTTGTATGACCGTGTTTGATGTTAGTTGCAATCATCTTTCGGGTTCGATTCCCTCTTTTCGTTATGCCTCCTGTAAACCCTTCAATCCCGACTCACCATATCTTCGGTATTTTGCATTTCAAACGGCAAAAGATGGTGGAAATCTTGCAATAATGCATAATTTCGGTGGGAATAACTTCACAGGGGGGTTGAGTTCAATTCCGGTTGCGCCAAGAATGGCTGAGAAATCTTGCAATGTGTCGTTCGACGATTTGTCGGGATCTTCGCCGGAAAACTTGATGGCGGCAACTCCATCTCCCGAACAGTCGCCGGAGCCGAGAAAAACGGGTGGTTATGTCAGTCACTCCAATTCTTCTTCCACTCCGGCGCAAAAGAGTGGGACCCGCAAGTTGAATTCGATCGAAGTTGCTTCGATAACGTCGGCTTCAGCTGTTTTTTCAGTTCTTTTAGCTTTGGGTGTTCTCTTTCTGTGTACCCGTTGGAAGCCGAATTCCGTGGCAAATGGGTCGACCCACAACGAAGTTACAATTTTTACTGATATCGGGGTCTCGTTGACGTTTGATAACCTGATACGGGCAACAGGTGGCTTTAACGCTAGCAACTGTATCGGAAACGGTGGATTTGGAGCTACGTACAAAGCCGAGATCTCGAACGAGATCGTGGTAGCGATAAAACGACTGGCGGTAGGACGGTTTCAAGGGATTCAACAGTTTGATGCCGAGATTAAGACGTTAGGGCGGCTCCGCCACCCAAATCTCGTCACATTAATCGGATATCACGCTAGTGAAACCGAGATGTTTCTCATTTATAACTACCTCCCTGGCGGAAACCTAGAACGATTCATCCAAGAAAGGCCGGCGAAGGCGGTCGATTGGCGGGTCCTCCACAAGGTGGCGTTGGACGTGGCTCGATCACTCGCGTACCTCCACGATCAGTGTGTTCCTCGTGTTCTTCATCGTGACGTGAAGCCGAGTAATATTTTACTAGACGATGATTTCAACGCGTATTTATCCGATTTCGGTTTGGCTCGGCTTTTGGGTACGTCGGAAACCCACGCCACCACCGGAGTCGCCGGAACTTTCGGTTACGTGGCGCCGGAGTACGCGATGACGTGTCGGGTCTCGGACAAAGCCGATGTTTACAGTTACGGGGTGGTGCTATTGGAACTGATATCCGACAAGAAAGCGTTGGACCCGTCGTTTTCGCCTTACGGCAACGGGTTCAACATTGTTGCATGGGCCTGTATGTTGCTCCGGCAGGGGCAGGCCAAGGAGTTTTTCACGGCGGCGTTGTGGGACAACGGTCCGCATGATGACCTGGTGCAGGTGTTGCACCTGGCGGTGGTTTGCACCATGGACTCGTTGTCCACAAGGCCCACGATGAAACAAGTGGTACGGAGGTTGAAGCAACTTCAACCTCCGTCATGTTAACGGAAAAATATATTAGTATTCATTACGAGCTGTAAATTGTTGTATATTTTTGTTGATGATAACTGGGGTACGCAAAGATTCGTTTCAACCGTTCGTTCGTTCTTGTACAAAATATTAAAAACCAGTATCCAAATTATGTTTTACGACGTGCACTTTAACTTGAAAAAATTTACCAATTCGGATATAGAAAACGATACTCTACTTCCATCGAGAATTCGAGATGCAAATTTGTTTTCTGCAATGCTCGTATATGACCTTAATGTAACCTTATTTAACCTTTCATTCGACACATAAATGGACCAAAAAACGAGTCCTTCCCTACAAAAATTCTCAATCACAGACACATCGTTTTTCGAGAATTTCCACGTCTCTTGGTATCAGAGCGATGGCGGGCTGATGACGATATGTCTAAGTGGATGTTCGACGTCGCCACCACCGCCGTGTTTGACAAACTCCGCCGGAGTGAGAAAGCTACCATGACAAACACAAACTATTCGCACATCTTCGCCTTTTCGGTATTTGTACAAAAACCCTTCAATCTTCTTGCCATTGATGCCGTCTCCTTTAATGGAAACGCACGGCATGTCGGCTAACATCAACTTCAGGGTTTCATCCTTCAGGGTTTCATCCTTAGTAGAATGGTTTCCGCTAAGGATCTGAGATGTTGCGGAGAGTTTCTCTGCAACATGCTCGGAAACAATCGAGTTTGACCGGTTCAAACTCGAACCGGAGATCTGATATGAGATGGATTGATTGCTTATCGTGCTCCTCGATTCATCCTCTTTATTTGTTCCTATAATTCGATCATTCAGCAGTTTAGATACAACATTCTATTGCTAATGAACGACTTAAACTGATTCTGATATTAAAATGATAAATATAACAATCACCTTTTTTATTTTATTTCTTATTTTTCATTTTAGTAATATTTAAGTTATATTATGTACCTGAAAAATGATGTTGACATTCCAAGTCGGAAACCCCCGAAGATCCGCCGCTGGCCGGAGATCCGATGGATGCCTGTGACGGAAACGGCGGCGGCCGTGGAAGTGGAGGCAACAGTGACGGTGGTGAGGATCGCCATAACTCGTTTCCGTTTGATAAATTTCTTCTTTTTATCTCACAATTCTCCTCCGCCGGCGACCCTTTCACTATCCTACCGTTTTTTAGCTTTTCCACTCGTTTCCTTTTTGCCTCCGACCGCCGTAACGACTGCAATTCCTTCCTCTTCTTCCACTCCTCCTCCGTCTCAATCGGCAGCGAACGCGTTCTCGTTAACGGCGGATACAACGACAGTGGTGTCGGATCATCGGTTTCCGGGAACCTCGAGAAATCGGCGGCGGAAGATGAACGGATTAACCTATCGTCGTCCGTACACCGTCGTTCAACCCCAAATCGGCCGTTCAACGACAAACCTAAACTCAGCTCCACGTTTTCTTCCATGAGTGTTTCCTCTTTCAACGAATGGCCACCGACTCCGCCGTCGTACACAAACGTTTTCAACAAATCCATCGGAAATTAACCTACAGCCTCCGCTTCTCTTAATGGATTTTTCGGCCAAGTTTTTCAGGCATATCGTTACAAAAATCCAAACAACATTTATTTCGACTGAATTCGATGAGAAAAAAACAAAAGATTTCTCTGCGGATCAAGAAGATTTTCCCCGGAAAATATTGCCGGATTTTCTCCGTCAGCCAGCGAGCGAGAGAGAGAGAAAGTATGGGTGCGAAAGAGAGAACAAGCGGAGAGATTTTTAACGTGGTGGGGGCGTGGTAAAGTACTAAAATACCCTTGAAGGATGGGTTTCGGATAAAGTTGGATGTGACACGTGGAGTTACGGAAGAAGGAAGAGTCGGCCACGTAAGCCTCGGAAAGGAACGAAAACAGACGGCAGAACAAAGGTTTTTCTTTCTTTTGGGGATACTGAGGCGTTAAATGACTGACACGTGTCGGTTAAAGGGTACGGATTAATAGGCACGTGTGTAGTAGGTTTTCTGTAGTTAGTAACTTCCATTTATCAGGCTAACGGCGGTCCCCCAGTAGTCACACGAATCATCGTGTTGGGTTGGCTGGCGTTGACGTGGAGATTAGAAAAAAGGACACGTGGAAGACAACCCTCTCGTCTTCTAGGATCCTGTAATTAAGCAGATAAAGTTGTGTTTATATTATCTTATTAAAATTTTAAAACAGTTTCTTTGAAAGGTTTAAGTTAGAGCATTCACACACGTCTTGCAAGATGCCATGACATGTCATATGTTTTGCAAGGTCTTGTAAGGTCTTAGACTACCATGATCTTGCACAATTAGCAAGTTATTTCAACCAATATAATATATTAAACAAAATCATTTATTAATTTAATTAGTTAGTTAGTTTGTTTATTTATATTATTTATATTATAATTTATTAGTTTAGAAAAGAGTTTGGTCTTACATGTGTGTGGATGATGTTATTGCAAAGCTGATGTGGCATTTATGAAAGGAGTATGGTCTTGCAGGTGTGTGGATGGTCTTAATAACAAGTCTTATAACCTCTAAAGCTATACTATCTATACTATGTTATAAATCATTTATGAAAAAACTCTTAAGAGCATCTCCAATGCATGATCTTTTAATAGTTTTTTACTATTAGAATAAGTTATTTGGAAGACTTTTTACCGTTGGAGTAAAAGGTTATTTGAAGAAAAGCTTTTAAATCTCTAACCTTTTGTTTGAAAGACTTTTCCAAACTAATTTTCATTTTATCCCACTTTTCAACTTTACCTTTTTTATATAAATTTTCACATTAACCTCTTTATTCAATCTTTATTTTCAATTTAACCTTTTTAATATTTATTAATTAATCTAATTTATTAATATAAGTAATATTTTATAAGAAAATATATCCTCTATATATAACCCATATAATCATATAACTTTCTCCTTCATTTGCTATTTCATACTTCCAAATATGTCCGACGACGTCATCGAGCAACTCTTGATACAAGTAAATGAATTTATTATCAATGAACTAGCAGACGATAACGAAAGAAGCCCGAGATGAAGCAGAAAGTTCAAGCTGAGATGAAAGATATGCAAGATCTAATCAATAAAACTACTACTTTGCGGATGTCTATGTTAGATCTGAAGTTTTGTCAAATGCTAAGTGTTTTGTTCTGAACAGAAGACTCAGAAGTTCTGAGTAGAAGACTCAGAAGTTCTGAGTGAGAGATCTCGAAAAGATTACAAGTGTTGAGATCTGAGTAGAAGACTCAGAGTTCTGAGTAGAAGACTCAGAAGTTCTGAATGAAGAAGTATCGAAAAGAATACAAGTGTGGATCTGAACAGAAGGGTCAGAGTTCTGAGTAGGAAACTCAGAACTTGTAAAGCCCGTGTCCCGGTGCGTTTATTAATTAATTTTAATAATTTAAAATGTTTACCTTTAATTGTTTTTGGTTAGGAGTGAGAGGCTTGCAAGTTGAAGGGCCATTTGTGACAAAAGGCCAAAAACCCATATTGGGTTTCGGCCCATGCAGTTTATTGTAGAAATCCATTTTTTTTTTGTTGAAAGATATGGGTGCCGTGAAGTAGAAACAAGAGATGAGAAATTCCAAAACCCTAAGCATTCTTTTCTTTTCTTTTTGGTTGTGCCGCACGCAAGGGGGGAAGGAGAATCAGCTTCTTTTTTTTCTTTTTCCTGCCACCGTGAACCACCAGCAACACCACCAGCGCCGTCGTGATTGTTGCCGGCGAGAGAGAGAGAGAGACAGCAGCAAGAGAGGGAGTAGCGAGAGTGATAGGGAGCAGCCGGTGATCGGGATTTCCGTACGTTAACTGCTGAGTTCCGTCGTAGGGTAAGTTCCCTTTCGTTTGCTTCTTTTCGTCGCCACCGGAACCGCCATCGCCGCCGCAGCCTTGGCTGCCGGCGGTGTGGCCGTCGTCATGCGCCACCGCGAGTGGCGGCAGTTTGCGCGTAGTATGCTGGAGGTCGGGATAGGGTAAGGATTTCGTTTCATATGTTATCGCCGAATTCGTAAACCTTAATCGTCGCCGCCGGTCGCCACCGGCGACCACCACTGCCGGAGATGGCAGTGGGTGGCGCGTGGCCGTGACCAGACCATAGTCACTGTAGAGCCCTTAACCCGTGACTTAATCGTTTAAGCCGAACCGTACAAACCGTTTTTATAAATCGTGATTTTATGAAAATTCTAAGTGTGCTGTCCAGTTTTCGTGTGATCATAACTTTTCCGTCGTAACTCCGTTTGAGCCGAAACTGGCGCCCATGGTTCAAGTTCAGGGTCGGGCACGTTTTCCGTGTTTTAGCGGAAAACTGGTTCGGTCTCTAGCTGGGCGAAAAAGTGGTCGCAAGTTCGGTGTTTCGTCATTTTATGTGCAAAATTCTAGAATCTGCCACTGTTTTGCGTAGACCATAACTTTCTGCTCGTAACTCGGTTTGGGGTGAAATCGGTGTCAAAAGTTCCCTTTTTGAGTCTAGAAACTTTTCTGTGTTTTGTGCAAAACCCAGTTCGGGACGTAGCATGGGTCGAATTGTCGTTTTATACTGAAAGGTGCTGAATCTCGCTGTGCTGGAAACTGTTTTTGTAAAATTCGTATTAAATTGTAGAAAAATCGTTAGGAGGCGTATAATATGTCCTTGGAACCCTAACTCAGAGGACTTTCTGGTCACGAAATAATATTGGGAATTTTCTGGGTTTAAAGGGGTCGAAACAGGTCCCGAACAGACCTGTTTTGGGTGAACGGAATTTAGTTTTAGTGACGGTTTAAGCGTGTGTCGTGTCATAGGGTCCGGGTCTCGTATTGACACGTTTTAACATGCATTTAGGTGCTGGGAAGTGACCGTAATTGTGAAGCTTGAATTGTGTTATTAAGCTGGGCGCGCATTCGAGGTGAGTTCTCTCACTGTGTAGTTAGGGGTTGTATGCATGTCATAATAGTTTGTATGTACTACTGTCTTTGTGGTGTGAACTAGTTGTTTGTGGTGTGTAATATTTGATTGGTTTGAATGCTTGGTATAAATGTGTTACATTACAATTCGGTGGGACCGAGGCCTCGATGGTACTGAGGTGTTGGTTACATTACAATTCGGTGGGACCGAGGCCTCGATGGTACTGAGGTGTTGGTTACATTACAATTCGGTGGGACCGAGGCCTCGATGGTACTGAGGTGTTGGATACATTACAATTCGGTGGGACCGAGGCCTCGATGGTACTGAGGTGTTGGATACATAATTACTTGTAGGCGTTTACTCGTTTTATGTAACTGTGATGTTGTTGCTTATGTGCGGATAGGGGTGATGTGTATATAATTCCTATCTGCGCATGTGTTGGAATTCACTAAGCTTCGTGCTTACCCTTTCCCAATAAACTGTGGTTTCAGGTCCGAGCGGCTTCAAGGCGTGACGAGTACACACTGGCGCGCGAGGAGAGCTGGTCGCTTTATGATTTTGATAATTAAACGTTTATTCCGCTGGTTTTATTTTATAAAGATATTAATTATGTGTTTGCAAACGAAACGTTGGGATCATTTAATGAGTTGTTATCAATGAATTGTTAATTTAAAAATTTAAATTTGCTTGTAATTTTCGGGACGTTACAACTTGGTATCAGAGCACAACTTGAGTGAATCAAACGCACCTCGGTGTGTTTGGTCTCAAGTTGCGGCTGAGAAATTTTCAAATTCTTTATTAAATCTTTTTGGAAAATAAAAGAAAGGAAAACCCGTTTGAGAAACGGTGATCGATGGCGCAGTGTGTACAGTCAGCCGGAGCCAAGGGAAAAGGTACAGTACTTAGTGTTTTATTGCTTTCTAGATCATAGAGTATGCATGCTAGATTGCCTGTTGTGGACACTATGATGTATGTTGAACTACTTGCTATCAGGAATTTATGCGAATTATGATAGGTTACTAAGTGATTGCCCTCTAGGTTGTATGCAGTAAGAGATTTATAGCCTTAGAATATTCGATTTAGTTCTATTGCGCAGCTCTTGTTTGAGTCCAACCGTTCTAGGATAGAGTCTTGTATTCGTCTGTCTATTTATTTCGCACTGCATATAATCGGGTATTCGCGAGGTCACTCGTCATAATTAGTAGGAATTCGGTAGCAGCAAGGGTAGTGGGATAAGAGGAAATTCCTAGGGAGCTAGGAAGGGTGGATGTATATATATGCTGGTGCGGGCATATGGTTAATTATATATTTAATTGTTGTTGTATGATCGGGGTGACCGATGGTTTATTATGTATACAATTGTGGCTGTCTGATCGGGGAGACCGATGGTCTTATATATACAGTAGTTGTATGAGTTTGCCTGTTTAGGATATGTTCTTGAACTGGCATGTGTGGATTAATTATGTTATGTGTATAGTTTCGGCGAGAAACCACTTGGACCCTCGGGATGGGACTCGGAACGAGCGATGATAGGCGTGGAAGGTAGTAGTAGAGCTCCTACTACCGGAAGCACAGGATCAATGCTCGAGTCGGGGAAGTCACGAGGAATCCAAGGAGTTGAGCGTGAGTGTTGTTAGTATGAGTTATTATGTGCTAATAACGCGTTGTATTATCTACCCTGAATAGCCGTCACGAGGGGAGACAATTATAGTAGATCCACTGGTACATGTGTGTACTTGGCTTGCTTTGATGGGATGGTCGTTGGGGTAGTGTCGAAGGTTCTAAACTAGTAGTCGTTGGAATAGAAAGACGATTATAGTATTAGTCACTTGGAGTGACGATAAGGATGATATTTGTTGTAAGCAGATCATTTCGGGCCAAGATGGGAGATTGTGCTAGAGCCATAGGCTTATAGAGCCGACTTGGATTTGAGGAAAAATCGTAGGGATTATTTGACGTAATTTCCCAACTTGCCCTAAGAGGTTAAATGTTCGGAGGACGATAGTGGATTGGAGAGGTTTGGAGGAGTATGAGTCGAGACGTGGAATGCCGACTGAGTCATGCACGAAGTTTATTTTGAAAATAAAATTGCATTAACTACTTCTGGTGTTTCAAATCCTTTTAGAGATGGTGTTTTGGAATTTTGGGAAATGTTTAGTACACACACAAGATTTCGAATTATGGTTTTGAAAGTGCATGAAACCTTTTTATCACGAGAGTTTCAAACTTTGTTAAAATTGTATCATTGATTATTTCCAACGGTTCTTTCGGGTATGATGATATCCGTGTTTTGTGGTGTTTAAAATGTTGGGCAAGTGACTACGGTTTGCGACTTTAACATTGGAATTCCTCCACATATGTTAGAGTTGAGACGGAAAGTTACATCCCGCGGTGTCTGTATAAGACTATTTGGGTGATTTGGTTAAAATAAGTTGGTTAAACAATGTTGTTTTATGGTTTTACCGTGGGAAGAGATTTTTGGGATTTTGGCGTCTCATTCATGCTTTTGCTTTGGCAATTTGACTTTGGGGGCACAATGTATGGTGCTATTTTATTGACTTTGAGTCATTGAGTTCATTAGGGTCCATGAAGTTTTGTTTTACGGCATGTTGAGTCGTGTGGGTTTAATTTTGCGAGGTGCATATCTTATTTGTTTATGTGACCATTTGGGGAAATTTTGGAAATCAATTTAAAGAACCCCACCTTTTGAGATTTGGTGTGAGTTAATTGGAGCTTTTGTGTCATTGCAAGAAAATTTTAAGGAAGTGTTACAAGCTTGCATGCCTGCCCCCAGTTTGAGATTTTATGAGGTTTTAGTCGATATTTCCAATTAATAGAAGCGGACTGGTTTCTGTCTTCAAGTTTGAAACTTACACGAGACAGTTGTGTTTTAACAAAATATAGTTGTAAACCGTGTCATCGTTTTGTGTGATTAGCTGACGCGCGAAAATTTGTGGAGAACCCTGTGCCACGTCATTTTATGATTTAAAAAGAAGAATTTTTGAATCAAATGTCGTGAAACTTAATTTAAATTATGTACACACCTTTGTCGCACCCTGTTTAAGGTCAAACGGTTACTTTAAGTGCACGTCATGAGTCAATCCATACTGGAATCGAGGCGGTTCATTTTAAAGAAATTATTTATTGCGCTTTGCTTTTGTGTGAGTAAACTGAACTACAATGGAGCGATTTTCAACATGATTTTCCTATGTGGGACGAGCGTGTCCAGTTTTGCGTAACTACCGACCTGGTAATAGTAGTTTTATTGCTTACGGTCTTTTTGAAATGAAAAATCTTGACGTTGAGAATATTTTGTAAATGATTTTGTAAACCATTTGGGAAGTGCGTTTATAAGTGATATGGGTCATTTTGAGAATTTTAAGGGTGTGAGTCCTTTTGTTTAGCTCGTGTCGAGTTTGGGACTAATGCTATTTAAGAGTATCGCTTGCTTAAACTTTAATTAAATGTGTTTTTGACCGACTTATGGGTCTAGCAAGCGTGGAGCATTTTGCTCGGTTTTGATTTGGAGTTTGTCATGGGCTAATTGCCCGGTTTTAATGACTCGAGGTGGAGTCTTGTTGATGAATTGTTTTGTCGCACCGTTTGGCATTCATTGCACGTCGAGTATTTACATGTTTGGGTGAGTGAGTCAATCCGGAATAGGCATGTTGTTGGTAGGCTGTTTGCTTTGGATCCTTAGGCACGTTAGTCAGTCGTTGGTAATGGTCGGTTGGGTATCTCGGGGTGGGACCCCGATATTCATGTGTTTTAACCTAGACTTTCCAGTAGGTACTAGGAGGATATAGTCGTGGGCACTTACCTGGGAGGTAGATCCGGTGTGACTTGGCTTCGTAGAGCAAGTGTGGATGATACGTCGACGGTGGAAGGTAGATATTCCACGCGCGTTAGTACTGTAGGCCGAATAGTATCGGTTAAGGGATTGACGCCCTTTGTTAATAAGAGAATAAATGCACATCAACCATTTTGAGGTAGGTGGTATATTTAGGTGTCGACTTTTGGGCTTGAGGCCAAACACCTTTAGTATAATCGGAGAGTTGTAGCCGATTTTAAGATAATCATGGTGGTGGTAGTTGTAACCCTGAAATGATCACTTGTGATGGATGGTTATGGTAGAATGACCTACGTGTGTGTTAGTTGATTTGGTTGTGGGGGATATCTATTTGAGTTAGTGTCTAGGATAATACCACGCTTATGTGATTCATTGTAATCGGTTGGACCGATGTTCGGCGGGTGGCCGATGTTTGTTATTGTAATCGGTTGGACCGATGTTCGGCGGGTGGCCGATGTTTGTTATTGTAATCGGTGGGACCGATGTTCGGCGGGGGGGGGGGGGGATGTTTGTTATTGTAATCGGTTGGACCGAGGTTCGGCAAGGGGTCGATGTTTTGTTAAATATAAGTTATTGAAAATCTTTGGAGCCTATTAGAATTCGTAGAAGTTAATCGTCAATTAATGGTAGGAATGATCGGATTCGAGTATCCTGTAGGGTATATTGGTGAGCATCTTTAGAATGGTTAGAGCTTGAAAAATTTAATCGGGAGGTATGAATCATCTAAGGTTGGGAGACAACCGAAGTCGTTAACTAGGAATGATTCCGATTGTTGGAGCGTTCTTCCAATCGCGTTTTCAGTGTTCTTGAAGGAGTGTTGTTAGTAAGGTAGTATTCGGGAGATTCTTAGACGGTGTGAGAAATTAGGTTCCAGTTAGTGAAAGTCCAGTGGCAACTCAGAAAGGGTTCTAAGTGGACTTGGGAACCTGAGGCTGAGATGAGGGAGAGCTATCCAGAGCTATTCACGGGCATAGACTTCGAGGACGAAGTCTAATTCAAGCGGGGGAGAGTTGTAAAGCCCGTGTCCCGGTGCGTTTATTAATTAATTTTAATAATTTAAAATGTTTACCTTTAATTGTTTTTGGTTAGGAGTGAGAGGCTTGCAAGTTGAAGGGCCATTTGTGACAAAAGGCCAAAAACCCATATTGGGTTTCGGCCCATGCAGTTTATTGTAGAAATCCATTTTTTTTGTTGAAAGATGTGGGTGCCGTGAAGTAGAAACAAGAGATGAGAAATTCCAAAACCCTAAGCATTCTTTTCTTTTCTTTTTGGTTGTGCCGCACGCAAGGGGGGAAGGAGAATCAGCTTCTTTTTTTTTCTTTTTCCTGCCACCGTGAACCACCAGCAACACCACCAGCGCCGTCGTGATTGTTGCCGGCGAGAGAGAGAGAGAGACAGCAGCAAGAGAGGGAGTAGCGAGAGTGATAGGGAGCAGCCGGTGATCGGGATTTCCGTACGTTAACTGCTGAGTTCCGTCGTAGGGTAAGTTCCCTTTCGTTTGCTTCTTTTCGTCGCCACCGGAACCGCCATCGCCGCCGCAGCCTTGGCTGCCGGCGGTGTGGCCGTCGTCATGCGCCACCGCGAGTGGCGGCAGTTTGCGCGTAGTATGCTGGAGGTCGGGATAGGGTAAGGATTTCGTTTCATATGTTATCGCCGAATTCGTAAACCTTAATCGTCGCCGCCGGTTAAATATAAGTTATTGAAAATCTTTGGAGCCTATTAGAATTCGTAGAAGTTAATCGTCAATTAATGGTAGGAATGATCGGATTCGAGTATCCTGTAGGGTATATTGGTGAGCATCTTTAGAATGGTTAGAGCTTGAAAAATTTAATCGGGAGGTATGAATCATCTAAGGTTGGGAGACAACCGAAGTCGTTAACTAGGAATGATTCCGATTGTTGGAGCGTTCTTCCAATCGCGTTTTCAGTGTTCTTGAAGGAGTGTTGTTAGTAAGGTAGTATTCGGGAGATTCTTAGACGGTGTGAGAAATTAGGTTCCAGTTAGTGAAAGTCCAGTGGCAACTCAGAAAGGGTTCTAAGTGGACTTGGGAACCTGAGGCTGAGATGAGGGAGAGCTATCCAGAGCTATTCACGGGCATAGACTTCGAGGACGAAGTCTAATTCAAGCGGGGGAGAGTTGTAAAGCCCGTGTCCCGGGGCGTTTATTAATTAATTTTAATAATTTAAAATGTTTACCTTTAATTGTTTTTGGTTAGGAGTGAGAGGCTTGCAAGTTGAAGGGCCATTTGTGACAAAAGGCCAAAAACCCATATTGGGTTTCGGCCCATGCAGTTTATTGTAGAAATCCATTTTTTTTTTGTTGAAAGATGTGGGTGCCGTGAAGTAGAAACAAGAGATGAGAAATTCCAAAACCCTAAGCATTCTTTTCTTTTCTTTTTGGTTGTGCCGCACGCAAGGGGGGAAGGAGAATCAGCTTCTTTTTTTTCTTTTTCCTGCCACCGTGAACCACCAGCAACACCACCAGCGCCGTCGTGATTGTTGCCGGCGAGAGAGAGAGAGAGACAGCAGCAAGAGAGGGAGTAGCGAGAGTGATAGGGAGCAGCCGGTGATCGGGATTTCCGTACGTTAACTGCTGAGTTCCGTCGTAGGGTAAGTTCCCTTTCGTTTGCTTCTTTTCGTCGCCACCGGAACCGCCATCGCCGCCGCAGCCTTGGCTGCCGGCGGTGTGGCCGTCGTCATGCGCCACCGCGAGTGGCGGCAGTTTGCGCGTAGTATGCTGGAGGTCGGGATAGGGTAAGGATTTCGTTTCATATGTTATCGCCGAATTCGTAAACCTTAATCGTCGCCGCCGGTCGCCACCGGCGACCACCACTGCCGGAGATGGCAGTGGGTGGCGCGTGGCCGTGACCAGACCATAGTCACTGTAGAGCCCTTAACCCGTGACTTAATCGTTTAAGCCGAATCGTACAAACCGTTTTTATAAATCGTGATTTTATGAAAATTCTAAGTGTGCTGTCCAGTTTTCGTGTGATCATAACTTTTCCGTCGTAACTCCGTTTGAGCCGAAACTGGCGCCCATGGTTCAAGTTCAGGGTCGGGCACGTTTTCCGTGTTTTAGCGGAAAACTGGTTCGGTCTCTAGCTGGGCGAAAAAGTGGTCGCAAGTTCGGTGTTTCGTCATTTTATGTGCAAAATTCTAGAATCTGCCACTGTTTTGCGTAGACCATAACCTTCTGCTCGTAACTCGGTTTGGGGTGAAATCGGTGTCAAAAGTTCCCTTTTTGAGTCTAGAAACTTTTCTGTGTTTTGTGCAAAACCCAGTTCGGGACGTAGCATGGGTCGAATTGTCGTTTTATACTGAAAGGTGCTGAATCTCGCTGTGCTGGAAACTGTTTTTGTAAAATTCGTATTAAATTGTAGAAAAATCGTTAGGAGGCGTATAATATGTCCTTGGAACCCTAACTCAGAGGACTTTCTGGTCACGAAATAATATTGGGAATTTTCTGGGTTTAAAGGGGTCGAAACAGGTCCCGAACAGATCTGTTTTGGGTGAACGGAATTTAGTTTTAGTGACGGTTTAAGCGTGTGTCGTGTCATAGGGTCCGGGTCTCGTATTGACACGTTTTAACATGCATTTAGGTGCTGGGAAGTGACCGTAATTGTGAAGCTTGAATTGTGTTCACTACAAAAAAATTGAAATTTCCGACGGCCAAATCCGTCGGTAATCCGTCGGTAAAAGGCTAAATCCGTCGGTAATCCGTCGGTAATCGTCGTCGGAATTAACCTGGTCGGTAATTAATTTACCGACGGATTACCGACGGAATTTACCGACGGATTACCGACGGCCAAGATTACCGACGGATCACCGACGGATCACCGACGCCGGCTTATACCGACGGATTACCGACGGTCCTTTTTACCGACGGATTACCGACGGTCCTCTTTACCGACGGATTACCGACGGATTTGGCCGTCGGTAAATTTATTTAAATTAAATTAAATCTAAATGAATTAAAATATTAAATTATATTTTGTAAAAATTACCGACGGCAAATCCGTCGGTAATCCGTCGGTAATATTTATTTTAATTAAAAAAAATAATAAAAAATATCTAACAAACTGCACAAAAAAACCTGTATTTAATTCCTGGGCAAAAACTATTACAAAATACAGAACAAACTGCACAAAAAACCTGTATTTAATTCCTGGGCAAAAACTATTACAAAATACTATTGTATTTAATAAATATCATATCCGTAAACAAATTACAATTTATCCCAAATACAAAACAAACTAAACTGAGGGGGGAGCGGGGGAACTTCCAAACTGCATCATAAAGGCTTCAAACTTTTTCACTTTCTCCTCCAATGCTTTCCTTGCTTCTCGGTCTTGTTTCGCTTCCTCCTCCAATGCTTTCCTTGCTTCTCGGTCTTGTTTCGCTTCCTCCTCCATTTTGAGTCTCGCTTCTTTTTCTTGTCGTACCTCCTCTCTAAGTGCATCCCACTAAAATTCAACATTTGATAAACATAAAACAAATGTTAGACGACATTTGACAAACGTATAACTATTACACATTTGACAAGAATACATACCTCCTCGTCGTGATGAGAGCTCCCACTTGTAGCGGCACCTGAATTACCGGACATAGCATATTCGGGATCCTGAGTCCCAAATCCAAAATAGCGGCCCTTACGTCGTCCCCCGACACTACGCTTCCATAAGTCTGAGTCATTGGGTGGAACGGCGTCGGGAGGTAAATCGGGGTACTCCTCCGCTCTAATATGTCCGTAGGTATCCTATGGTTTTACAAAAATAATGTGTTAACATATATAGAAAATTCGGCAGCATTTCGACTGTAATTTGAGCATATCCATTATATGTGTAGTATCAAAACAATCCTATCGTCCACCCAACAATGGCAGCCCAAACTAAATGAATTAAATTACACAACTCTATAACAAAGTTTGCTATCTCTTCTATCTAACTTGTAAAACAAAAACAAATATATATACATAAGCAATACATGTCCAGACATACAAACATTCATACGTATATAGACATGTATGCATACACATACTCTTATAGGCAATTGCCGATACATATGCCACTTATATACACGTATACATATATAGAAAAACAATCTACCACTATAATGGAACTTACCGCAACGTCAGCTGCTTTTGGGTATGAGTAGATCGGAGGATCCGTGGACGGACCGGTCGCACCCGGTATAAGCTTCCGGTTAGTGCAGTGCAACCTCTCATAGACCTCCCCACCAGTAGGGTCACGGCCCCAAGCCTCTCTCTACAATAGACAACTTCAAATGTCAGTAGATAACAAAGTCATGTATATATACATATATAGGTTTATATTCATCAACTATATACATTTAGTGTAGTGGATAATAAATTACCATGCGGTCCCGATGCATAGCAGTAGTAATGGATCCTCCACAGTGACTCGATGTCTTCCCTTGATATTTGGTATTACGATTGGACGTATTAGCCTTAGATGAACGCCTGAACTCGTCCTTGTTCCATGCCTGTTAAAAAGTAGACATAAATCAAATTGTACAACCAGATTAAAATATTCAACAACACTAATATTCAACAACGCTTACCCGGTCAATCATTTGGACCCAATACTCGTTCATTATCCACTCAGGGGGGTATGGGATAAGCATCCGATAGTCATAATTATCGAACTCTATACCCTCGATAGCTAGTAGTTGACCGGCAGCATACTGATGGGAATCACACATCGTATCTGAATACCGGCTCCTCACGGCACGCCGTATGGCAAGTAGAATGTCGGCGTCCATATGAGGCGGCCAACTATAAAGCAACTGCATACACATTGTTTCGATTAAGTAAAATAAATTAAAACAAGTAGTTTAATGGACTAAAATACAAACCCGGACACGATCCAACATCATCGTGAAGTGTGAATCAGGGACATCCTTATAGTGAGCCCATGGACCGGCGAACGTGGTCCGAAAGATTTTCAAGACCCCCCGACGAACCTCCGTTTTCTTAAACCTTCACAATTGCAAAATATACAATACAAAAAACATTAGAGCCGGTTTATTATGTACTAGGATTAAACATATACCAAATCTACTTACACGGCAGTTGTAGTCAACTCGATCAGCGGTCTCGTACCCTGAGACCGAGGCATCTCGGATGAAATACTGATGCCTCTAACCCTCGAATGAACGAGGGTTAGACAATGGGTCAACTCAGAATGGGTCAACTCAGAATCAAGCTTGTAAAATAGCATGCAATGGTTTTTGCAAGCGTCGATCTTTACTTTTGGTAGAGCAAGCTTTTTCAAACTCTTCTTCGTCTCGTAGAAGTTACCGGGTAGTTTGTCACCCTCGGGTAGCATCTCTTTAATTACGGGAACAATTCGGTTATAAGTCGTCTCGGGTACATTACATTCTGCCTTCCAATTCAACAATCTCGTCGCAGCTCCTAATTTCGAGTAATTTGGACACCCATCCCATAAAGGTTCGTCAGCAGCTTGTAACATGTTAAAAAACCCTTGTGCAGACGGATTAGGGGATTCTTCTTCCCATGTCATGCCATCATGTATCATGTGATCGTTCACCATTTCAACATAACCTTCATTGTGATCTACCACCGGAGCAGTAGAAGATTGACCCACGTCTTGATCAGGTGCATAGTAAAAGGTTTCACCATGTCCCCACCATATGGTATAATCAGGCATGAAACCATGCTTCATCAAATGCAACCTCACCTCATCTCTTTCTTTAAAGCGTGAGTTTTCACACTTTTTACAAGGGCATCTGATACGAAGCACTATCCCATTACGCGTAGGTTTCTTGTCGACCGTCCCTACATTGGCGTAGGCATAGTCCAAAAAAATGTCCATCGCAACAATATAATCGACCCTAAGAAACCCCTGACGGTCATTCTTTTTATACATCCATCCTCTATTTGTCGACATATTCAATAACTACAACAAGGAAAGAAGTAGTTAGTGAAAATTGAGTTGGGTTTTTCTTTCCTTCAATTACTTAATTTCTGTACAATTTCTGTAAATTAATGTGTATGCATATGTTGGATTATGTGTTTGTTGTTGAGTTGATTCTTAATCTAATTAAGTGTTGTATTTATTTTTGTTTTTGATCTGCAAGTAAATTTTATGGCTGTTTTGGATGTTATTTTCAGGGTAAATGGGATAGATTTCGAGGAGATCCGAGTAGATATCTTGAAAAACCAGCAATACACCCCTGAATATAAGGGTTTGTTTGCTACCATCTGCATTGATTTTGTGCATATATGGTTACAACTTTGTAGGCTTTCACAATTTAAGGTGATATATGTTTTGAAGCAAATTGACTGGTTGTACGTTTTTTGTTTATGCTTTTTCTTCGTTGCAATATAGATGATGTGTGTTAATCTACAGTTTTTGTACTTAAATTGAGATTTTCTTGTATCTTTGATGTTCCCACATGAGAAACAAGTCTAGCTTATAATAAGTTTGATTCATCCAAGTAGTTTGTATCAATAGAGGTAACTTCTCGTAGAACATCAATTCATTATTCTATAATATATATCATCTACCTGTATGTTCTTTGAATTAGACATGTAGATCATGAATGAACCATTGACAACACTAAGCATTTTCACCATTCTTGTTTTATGCAGCAATTAATCCAATGTATCAAGTTCCAGCAATAGCTGATGGACGGTTTAAGCTCTTTGAGAGGTTCTTTTTGTTTCATGTTCTAAAATCCTTTTTCTGTTTCTTGTTCTAGAATCCGTTTTTATGTTAACTCCCGTTTCACTATGTATAAAAAAAACTATGTTGTGCTTTGCAGTCATGCAATTCTTATCTACATCTCTTGTGCATTTCCTGGAGTGGCTAGTCAAGTAAACTTGATGCAAAACAGCAACAACAAGTCATCAACATTTATATTCTAATTTATATTAATAAACTTGATGCAAACAACAAACAATAAAGACTAAAACCATGTAAACTTGATGCAAGCATCTAAAATACTAAAACGAAGTACCGTTGAGGAGAAGCAGCAGGTTTGTCGAGGAGAAGCAATCAGGTGGTCGTCGAGGAGAAGCAGCAGCGATTGAGCCCTAGTTCGTCGAGGAGAAGCAGCAGCGGTGTAGCCCTAGTTCGTCGTTCGTCCAGATGGATATGGCTCTCGATGGCGACGCTCGGCTGGTGGTGGTGGATGTTGATGGCAATGGCGATGGCGGCTGGTGGTGGCTCTCGACGGCGACGGCCGGTGGTGGCTCTCGATGGCGACGGCGGCTGGTGGTGGCTCTCGACGACGTCTGCTTCTTCTCCGTTAGGGATTTTGAGCGAGAGGGAAAGAGTTGGGGGAAAATGATCGAGAGGGAAATAATTTTGGGGAAAACGAGTGAGAGGGAAATAATTTTGGGGAAATAATTTAACAAAATATCTTTTAATTAGATTTTCTTTTACTTAATTAGTTGATTTTTTGTATTTATTTTTATTTGTCTTTAATAATATCATACGTTTGGGATGGGGTTCAAACGATAATTAAAAGTCAATTTACGAAAACATAAGAACATCTTAACTAGGGGTGTGTAAAACCCGAATAATCCGAAATCCGAACCCGAACCCGAACCGAAAATAAAGTATTTTTGCAATACCCGAATACCCCGAAATCCGAAACCCGACTTTTGGGGGAATATTTAGGTTCGGATCGGGTTTGATCTTTAAATATTATATAAATTTATTTATTTATCTAATTATCTTTAGAAAATCGTAAATTATAGTCGGTAGAAATGTTTTTTAATTTTTAAATTTATTATCGATTTCATCAATCTCTCGTTTGATTGAATAAATTCTTAAAATCGATTGAATTTATATATACTTTTTGTATTATAATAATACCCGAACCCGACCGACATTAACCCGAAACCCGACCAACCCGAACCCGAAGAAATCCGAAATCCGAAACCTAAAGTTCGGGTCTTGATTTTCATATCCGAAATTCGATCGGGTTTTCGGTTTGTCCACCCGACCCGCCCTGACCCGCTCGATGCACACCCCTAATCTTAATTACCGACGGATTACCGACGGATTATTTAATTAAAAAAATCAAAAATAAAAATTAAATAATCCGTCGGTTATTATTATATGTATTTTAAATAATAACAAATATATTTAATGATATAAAAATATATTTTATCAGAAATTCATCGATTTTATTATTATTATTATTATTATTATTATTATTATTATTATATGTTACCAATAAATCTATTAAAATTCAGTAAAGCCCTTTAAAAACCAATAAAATTGATTAAAGTTCAATAGATCTATTAATGTCTATAGAACTATTAAACCCTATAGAATCGATTAAACCTCAATAAAATCGATTAAATCTCAATAAAATCGATTAAGGCCCAACAGAATCCAATAAAATTGATTAACAACCATTATAATCGAATAAGACTCTTTATGACTTATTAAGTCCCACTAACATCAATGGTGACTTACTACACGTTAGTATACGAATGTGTACTATATATATATATATATATATATATATATATATATATGCATGTGGTGTGTATTGAGTTCAATAAGGCCGATAAGACCAACTATAACTTATTAAGAACTACTAAAGCTTACTAAGAATCATTATAACCCAACAAAACTTTTTATGACTTGTTAAGACTCAGTAACACCAATAGTGACTTATTACGTGATTGTATGCATGTGGTGTACTACATATATGCATGTCGTATGTATTGGGTTCTATAAGATCACTAAGGCCCATGTAGCTTATTAAGAATCACTAAAGCCTATTAAGAACCATCATAGTCCAACAAGACCTTTATGACTTAATAAGGCCAAATAACACTTATTATGTGTTTGTATGTATGTATATACTGCATATATGCATGTGGTGTGTATTGGGCTCTATAAGATCACTAAGTGAAATTTATCGGGCTTTTATGGGTTACAATGACTCTTAATGAACTATTAGGCCTTTAAAGCCCAGTAGAACCCTTTAAAGCCCGATAGATTCTTTAAAGCCTAATAAAATCGCTTAAATTCAGATAGAATTGATTAAAACTCAATAAAACCCTTTATGGCTTATTACATGTTTGTATACAAAGTGTGTACTGTATATATGCATGTGGGGTCTATTGGGGTTGATAAAACCACTAAGACCCACTATAGGTTAATAAGACCCAATGAGATCCATTATAACACAATAAGATACTTTATGGCTTATTATGACCTGCTAACACCAACGGTGACTTATTGTCTAGCTGTATGTACACAATTACCAAACAACACACATATTGTATGTTATCTATACATTCGTATATACATGTGTACCTATACTATCATACTTGTACATATACATCCACACATACATGTATATACATACAAACATTCATACACATATACAAACATTCATAAACATATAGACAATACACATGACACATAAATTAACATATATGTATTGTATATACATATGTGTACATCATCCACTTGTACATACACACATGCATGTATACACATACATATATTTTTACATATATACACATATGGACTTAGTGTAGTGAATGACATTGAACCATAATAGGCTTCAGTGACTTTTAAAGAACTTGATTGGGACTTGATGGTTCTATTGGCTTAGTAGTCGTTCAAGAATTGTATCACGTCTCTTACTGAACTATAACGGGTCTTAATGTGCATAAGTGACTTTTACTTAACTATGTTGGGCATTCATGGGTTTTAGTGGCTCTTAATGAACTTGATTGGGCCTTGGATTAGTTAATAAAAATAAATAAAAAATAAAAATTAAATAATCCGTCTTTTACTTAACTATGTTGGGCATTCATGGGTTTTAGTGGCTCTTAATGAACTTGATTGGGCCTTGGATTAGTTAATAAAAATAAATAAAAAATAAAAATTAAATAATCCGTCGGTAATTACCGACGGATTACCGACGGATTACCGACGGATTATTTAATTAAAAAAATAAAAAATAAAAATTAAATAATCCGTCGGTAATCCGTCGGTAATTACCGACGGATTACCGACAGATTATTTAATTAAAAAAATAAAAAATAAAAATTAAATAATCCGTCGGTAATCCGTCGGTAATTACCGACGGATTACCGACGGATTATTTAATTAAAAAAATTAAAAATAAAAATTAAATAATCCGTCGGTAATCCGTCGGTAATTACCGACGGATTATTTAATTAAAAAAATAAAAAATAAAAAATAAATAATCCGTCGGTAATTACCGACGGATTACCGACGGGTATTTATTTATTTATTTTTTAAATTTTTTTAAATGAAATCCGTCGGTAATTACCGACGGTTTGTATCCGTCGGTAATTTTCGTCGGAAATTTGAGTTTTTCTAGTAGTGGTTATTAAGCTGGGCGCGCATTCGAGGTGAGTTCTCTCACTGTGTAGTTAGGGGTTGTATGCATGTCATAATAGTTTGTATGTACTACTGTCTTTGTGGTGTGAACTAGTTGTTTGTGGTGTGTAATATTTGATTGGTTTGAATGCTTGGTATAAATGTGTTACATTACAATTCGGTGGGACCGAGGCCTCGATGGTACTGAGGTGTTGGTTACATTACAATTCGGTGGGACCGAGGCCTCGATGGTACTGAGGTGTTGGATACATTACAATTCGGTGGGACCGAGGCCTCGATGGTACTGAGGTGTTGGATACATAATTACTTGTAGGCGTTTACTCGTTTTATGTAACTGTGATGTTGTTGCTTATGTGCGGATAGGGGTGATGTGTATATAATTCCTATTTGCGCATGTGTTGGAATTCACTAAGCTTCGTGCTTACCCTTTCCCAACAAACTGTGGTTTCAGGTCCGAGCGGCTTCAAGGCGTGACGAGTACACACTGGCGCGCGAGGAGAGCTGGTCGCTTTATGATTTTGATAATTAAACGTTTATTCCGCTGGTTTTATTTTATAAAGATATTAATTATGTGTTTGCAAACGAAACGTTGGGATCATTTAATGAGTTGTTATCAATGAATTGTTAATTTAAAATTTTAAATTTGCTTGTAATTTTCGGGACGTTACAGAACTTCTGATAAAGAAGATGAAAATATCACAAGTGCTTGAAGGAAGTTCTGAGGCGCTTAATCAGAAGGATGTTCATGTTCAGAACTTATGACTTAGGATATTTTCAGTTATATTCTGTTACTAATTAGGACACGTGCAATTGTTCTATTAGTCTTTCATTTATATGTACTGTAGCTTTAGCTTTTCTCTTACAGTATATATATAGGAGTTAGCAATTGTAAGCTAACTAATCTTTGAAATTATCTTTCGCATATCTTTGTATTCGCTTTGTAATCTTTGAGAGACTCTCTCTCTAGATCTGTAATCCGTTCTTAATCGAATACAAGTTTGTTTGATCAAATTCTCTGTTAGATTGTTCTTAATTGTTCGTAATTGATTGTAAGATTGAATCCTGGTTTCTACAATTGGTATCAGAGCCACTCAACAAACAAATTCTTTCAAGATCGTGTTCGTGAAGATTTCCTGATCGTGTTCTTGAAGATTTCTTGATTAATTCGAAAATTGATTCCGCTGCTACTCGCAATTCCTGAATTCTTAGTAATTCTTGAATTCATTCTGATTTTGTTCAAGAAATTCGAGTTTGTCTTTCTGTTGAATCGATAATTCATCTTATAATCATGTCTAAAGAATTTCTATCGATGGGATCTGAGACAAAACCCCCTGTTCTTATACCTGAAGAATATCAGCAATGGAAGATTCGTATTATTCAATTCTTGGATAATATTGATGAGAATCTTATGATTTCAATTCGCGAAGGTCCTATAGAAGTTTATGTTGATGTTGCTGCTACACCTGCAACTGATACTACTCCTGAAATTCCTGCTACTAAAGTGAAGAAGCTGTTTTCACAATACACAGAGGCACAGAAACATAGACATGCCATTGACAAAAGAGCTGTTACTCTGTTGACTTTAGCTATTCCAAATGATGTTTTTAACAGAATTGATAGTGGAACATCCGCAAAGGAGATGTGGGATGAACTTGAAAAGCAAATGCTTGGTACAACCAAATCAATTCAAGCAAAACTGAATCAGTGCATAAATGCATATGAGAGATTCAAAGCAAAGGAATCTGAAAGTTTAACTCAGACTTACAACAAGTTTTGCACAATATTAAATGATCTGAGACGGAATGGGCTAAAGAAAACAAAGTCAGAGATCAACTACAAGTTTTTAAACTGTCTTAATTCAGAATGGTCTTCATTTGCAATCAATCTTCAGATGAATAAAAATATGTGTGAAGAAGATCTGAATGATCTATTTTGTGTTCTGAATCAACATGAGGATTCTGTTAAGCAAGTAGTTGAAGAAAAGAAATATGTGTCTGATCAATTGGCGTTACTTTCAGAAAGGAAAACCAAAGTCGTCAAAACAACAAAGAAATCTGTGTTTCTGTCTGAAATCCCAAAGCTAGAAGAGGAATATGAGAAGGAAGAAGGATCTGAGGAAGATGATGATGATATCAAGTTATTTGCTGAGAAGTTAGCTTTGTTGACTAATACTTTCAACAAAAGGTATGGAAAGAAAAGATTTGAAGGTAAATACAGAAAAGAGGGACAAGGGAGCTCAGAAGAAAAGTATAAGAAGAGAGATGATAGAGAAGAAAATAAGTATGAGAAGAAAGAAGAAAATAAATATGAAAAGAAGGAAGAGAAAGAAGAGAGAAGAGAAAAAGAGTTATGTTTCAAGTGTGGAAAACCTGGTCATTTTGCCAGAGATTGCAGAGTCAAAGTGGTCAAAGATTATGAATACTACACGAAGAAGGCTCAGCTGGCTAAAACCAAGGATGATGGAGTTGCATTGTTGGCAGAACAAGAGAATTGGCTGTATTATTCTTCTGATGAAGATGATTGCATTCATTTCTCACAAATGCAAAGTTACATGGCCAAAATGAGGAATGAAGAAGATTCTGACTAAGAAGATGCTGGTTCTGAATCTTCTGCTGAGGTACATTCTGCTCTTGAAATAGATTTAATGACTCAAATTGGTAACATGAATTCTGAATTTGTTAAACTGAGAAAACAGATAAAAGGTGAAAGAATTCTAGTTAACAAATTCAGAACAGAAAAGGAAATAATTAAAGAACAATTTGAAGAATCTAAGGTTGAGAAACAAAAAGTCAGAAATGAGAATTCTGATCTTTTAAAAAGGATTTCTGAATTAAAAAGTGATCTCACAAAAGTAAAAGATGAAAAGATTGATTTACAAATTAAATTTGTAACGTCCCAAAAATTACAAGGAATTTAAATTTTCAAAAATAATGCATTTCACTATAATCAAATCACAAGTTAACAAATCCCATTACAATAAAAATAAACGCCGTTGGTTTAAACCGTCAAACAAAGTTCAAGCAGCGGAAAAGTTATATAATTAAATCCCCATTTAATAAAAATTTAACTTAAACAGTCTTCGCCTTGCGCCCGTGTGTATCGTCATGCTCGACTGCTACTCGCACCTGGAATCATAAGATATTGGGAAGGGGTAAGCACGAAGCTTAGTGAATTCAAACCATAAATAGGATCGCAATTATATCAGCATCACCCTTAAACAGCTAGTTATCGCAACCAACTCATACCATGCAATCACGTCCTGCACCCAAATTTATATATACCAAATACACCAGCACATATATTTCTTGGAACATCCATCAAGAAAATATATCACGATTAATAATAAGCCCTATACTTCTTGGAACGACCATCAAGAAGATATAATCACAACTCATTATACAAACACATATACTTCTTGGAACAACCATCAAGAAAATATATCACCATTAACAATAAACCTTATACTTCTTGGAACGACCATCAAGAAGATATAATCACAACTCATTATATAAACACATATACTTCTTGGAACAACCATCAAGAAAATATATCACCATTAACAATAAACCTTATACTTCTTGGAACGACCATCAAGAAGATATAATCACAACTCATTATATAAACACATATACTTCTTGGAACAACCATCAAGAAGTACATCAATCACAGTTCAATATATATACACAATTATATATACCCCATAACACAATAATATCAACAAACAATCATAACTATCACACTCGAGCTATAGTAATACAAATATAATTCCCATCCTATTTAGTGAGAGAACTCACCTCAAAAGCAAAGCTTATGTCCTCAACAGCAACACGAACCGGCCAACACCAACTCACCTTTTTCCACCTAAATAAGTGTTAACAAATGTCAAAGTGACGCCCCAACCCAAAGCCACGACTACTAAATTATAAAATACATTTTCCAGTTTTTTACTCTCAACACACAGGTCTGTTCGGGACCTGTTAAACCCCTTATAAACTGATAAATCCAGGAATATTTTTCCATAAACACAAAGTCCCATGTCTTAGGGTTCCAGGGACATATCGCACGCGCTCTAATGATTTTTCTACAATTTACTATGGATTTTACAAAACCGACTTGCAGCACAGTGAAAAACAGGACCTTTCAGTACAAAACAGCAATTTGACACTAGCTATGGTCCGAACTTGTAACACCCCGCTTACCACGACACAATATTGTCCGCTTTGCCCCACTGGCTCACGGATTTGTTCTTGGCGACCTGGCAAGGACTTCGCAAGGACTTCCCAGGAGGTCACCCATCCTGGTACTACTCCCACCCAAGCACGCTTAACCACAGAGTTCCCAAGGAACCCGCATGCTTGTGTCTGGTAAGGCCAAGGTTTACTAATATACCCAGCATCTCTCCTGTCCACGGCCGATGTGGATATGCCTAAGGTGTTACAGAAGTGGTTTTTCTGTAAAACATATGAAACTTACTAGACTCAGAATGGGAGATTTTGGCACTAATTTCACCCCAATACGATGTTCCTATAAAAAGTTATGGCTTTCACCAAAACAGTGGCAGAAACTGTGTAATTCACATGAAATGACAAATAATGCTTAGTAACCCATTAAGCCATAGCTTAACCCAAACAGACCCGAATGAACCTTTGAGGATGCAAACAAATAGGGTATTCTAAATGCAAGTAAAAACAACCCCAAAACATACAATCAACAACCACAATGAGGCCCCAAAATTTTAGCGTGGAAAACCCCTCAAAATCGAGAGTAAAAACCACGGGACTACTAGAGCCGCTTCAAATCCACTACCACCAATATTAGAGCAATAAAAAGTCTTCTCTAGATTATACTAGAGGCATACAAAACCATCATACACTTGGAAATAAGCACATCAAGATGTATGGAACCAAAATAGAGCAAGAATGGAGAAAAATCACCACAAAGTTACTGCTGTGCAGAACCCCACGAAACCATGACCTCCGGACCTCAAAACCACGATCCCACCATCCAGAATGTTGATGAAGATGTCATGAAGCTGCTCACCAAAAATCACGACGATCCGACCGTTCAATCTCCGGGAAACAGAAGTTTTCTGCAGCTAGGTTTACAAATACGAAAAATGGAGCTCTCTCACTTTTTCTTGTTTCTCTCTACTCTCTCTTTTGTTGCTACTCTCTCTCGGCCGAACTCACAAGGGAAGGGGAGGGAGGGGCCGTAGGGTTTTTCTTTCTCCCTTTCTTTCCTCTTTTCTTCCTTGCCAAGCCACGAAACCAACACCCTCAAAATGAAACATGAAATCGGTTTTGGGTTGTGCATGGGCCGAAATGTACATTGTTTTGGCCCTTTAACAATTTGATCCCTCAACTAATTCCATCTCGTACTCTAACCAACGATTTGACATAATTAACTATTAGGTCGTCTAACCTCGTTAACGGAAACCACGTTAAATAAAACTTAAGAGAAAAGAATTAATAAAAAAGAAAATACATACTGGGATACGGGCTTTACAAAATTTGATATGTTGCTTGATGAAAGGAAGAAATTATATTCTAAAATCAAAGAATTAGAAGATCTTAATCTGAAAAGAGGTCAAACTCAACAAACTTTAAGTCTTCTCACAAGCATTGTTAAAGATACTAGGTTTTACAATCCAAAAATGGGATTAGGTTTGGATGAAAATGTTGTTTTGAAAAGAGCTCCATTAAATCTCTATGATTTTGACAAACTACATGTTCCTAAACCAAAAATTCCAGAGATTGTTGAAGTTTTTGTTAGACCTGCAAGTTCTATAACAAGTTCAGACAATTTAAAAAAATTAAGTCCTGTAAAAGCAAAGGAAACTATTTCTGAACCAAAATCTGAGAAGTCAGAAATTTCAAAAGACAAGGTCAAGAAAGAAATTTCAAAAGAAACAGAAGAGAAACCAAGATATAATGATGCTAAATTCAAATATGACTCTCTGAATGTTAGTTACAAAAATAAACAACCAAGTTTTTCTTATCCTGACATTGAAAGTGTATTTGGTGAAAGCAAGGTTTCTGAGACAAACAATCAGAAGTCTGAGTCTTCTAGTCAGAGTTCTGACTCCATTAGTCAGAACTCTGAGTCTGAAGGTCAGAAGTCTGATACTGTTAGTCAAAATTCTGAGTCAACTGAAATTTCTCAATCTAATTCAGAAAGTTTCTTAGAACTGGAAAAGTGGTTTAAACTTGTTAGTCAAGAACTTGAAGAGTTGAGGAAAAGTTTTGATGATCTTGAGAGTGATTTTTGTGATACTGATTTTAAACTAGGACAAGTTTTAAAGGAAAATAAAACTTATGTTCAGAAGATAACAGAGCTTGAGAAGTTAAAGGCTGAATATGAACTTTTTAAGATTAATGTTTTAAAAGAAGATAAGAAATTCCTTGATGAATCAAGTACATTTGAAAAAGGTGAATCATCTTTGTCATCTACTAATTCTGAAAAGTTGAATGTTTCAGAAAGAGAGGAAAGCAAAAGGGAAGATGATCTGAAAAAGATTTATGAGGAGATTGGATTAAATACTACTTCTGAATCCAAAGCTAGTAATTCTTGTAATAGTTGCAATTGTAATCTGGATACTATCAATAAAAGCAAAAAGATTTTTGATTCAGATCTGTTGTCACTTGCAAGAAAGAATCTTAAATGTGTTCAATGTGGTAGTCATTCATTTCAATTCTCTCAGAAAAGTCAAAATTCAAAGATATTTTCTAAGACTTCTTATAAAATCAAAGCAAAACAAAATTCAGAAAAGAAGACTGAAAATGTTCCTCAAACTCAGATAAAAGGAAAGAAGATTGAAAACATTTCTCAATCTAAATCAAAAGGAAAGAGCAATGAAAACTTGTTTCAATATAAAGAAAAGAAGACTTAAAATGTTTATCAGTCACAACCAAAAGTTTTCCAGAAGAAAAGAAACAATTTTGTGAACAGAAAGTGTTCTGATTTCATAAAAGTACAAGGGCAGTGGTGCTTAAAAGAAGATTTTGAGTGGAAAGTCAAAGGAACTCATGTTAAATCTAATGTTAAAGCTAACAAAGAAGGACCCATTCAAGTATGGGTACCTAAAACTAACTAAATGTTTTTGCAGGGCTGTCATGTGTGGTTTTTAGATTCTGGAGCTTCAAGACACATGACATGTCATAAGTCTTCTCTGACAAATTTCACAGAAAAGGCTGGAGGAGCAGTTAACTTTGGAAATAATAGCAAATGACAAGTTAGAGGTTTTGGAGATTTAACAAAAGGAGATCTGACTATTCAGAAACTTTTCTATGTGGAGGGTTTACAACACAATTTGTTCAGCATAAGTCAGTTTTTGGACAGTTTCTGTCAGATCAAGTTCAGCATAACAGGTTGCATGATTTTAACTCAGAATGATATAAAAGTATTTTGGGCCAAAAGACATATGGACTTATTTGTGGTTATTTTTTCAAAGATTCAAGCATTAACCCCTGTTTGTCTATTATCAAAAGTTGTTACTAATGAATGTTGCCTGTGGCACAGAAGATGTTCTCATTTAAATTTCAAGGAGTTGAACAATCTAGTCAGCAATAATCTTGTGAAAGGACTACCAAAGATAAAGTTTGAGAAAGAATCATTATGTTCAGCATGTGAAATGGGTAAGATGAAGAAGATTTCTCATAAGTTGAAAATGGACTCATCTTGCAAAACACCATTAGAGATGTTGCATACAGATCTGTGTGGTCCTATTTCAGTTCAATCAATGGGAGGAAAGAAGTATATACTTGTTATTGTTGATGAGTATTTATGATACACATGGGTTGAATTCTTAAGAGCAAAATCTGAGGCTGCTGAGACACTGATTAATTTCATCAAAAGGATTCAAGTCCTTTTGCAACTTCCAGTTCAGAAAATCAGGAGTGACAATGGAACAGAGTTTAGAAATGAGACCTTTCAGAACTTTTTGCAGAGCTTTGGAATTTCTCATAATTTTTCTGCTGTCAGAACTCCTCAACAAAATGGTGTTGTTGAAAGAAAGAACAGAACTCTAGTTGAAGCTGCAAGAACCATGTTGGCCTATTCAAATCTTCCAACCTTCCTATGGGCTGAAGCAATTGCTACTGCTTGTTTTACTCAAAACAGAACTTTGATAAATAAAAGATTAAATAAAACTGCTTATGAACTGATCAACAAAAGAAAACCACTGATTAAATTTTTTCATGTTTTTGGATGCAGATGTTATGTTCTCAAAGATCGAGAAAATCTTGGCAAATTTGATAAAAAAAGGCAGATGAAGGTTACTTTGTTGGTTATTCATTAACTTCCAAAGCATTCAGAATCTACAATAGAAGAACCAAGAGGATTATGGAAAGCATAAATGTTACATTTGATGAATCAAGAATGAAGACTTCTGAACAAAACAGTTCAGAACTCAATGAGGATAAGACAAAAATGACTTCTGAATCAGATTCTAATCCTAACTATTCAGAACTCAATTTATTGTTTAAGGATGCATTTCTGGATCTAACATCTGAATCTTATGCAGATTTTGAAAATCCAAAAATGGTTCAAGAAATGAAAAAGGGATGATCAGAGGTACAAACAACAGTGATTTCTGATTCTGGTCCATCTGAGGAATGTCCAATGTTAGTTAATACAAGTGATGAAGTTTCTGAGCCTAGTACTCAGAATGCTCAGAATTCTGGACAAGGTACTCAGGATTTCTGAATAAGGGACTCAGAACTCTGAACAAGTTACTCAGAATTCCGACTCTACTCAAAATTCAAACTTGAATGTTACACCTCAGAGGAATAGTTCAGAATTACTTGCTGTTAGTGATGAGAATGATACAAACAACAACTTATCAGATATTGAATTGCTTCCAAGTTCAAACAAATGGACAAAAGACCATCCTATTCATCAAGTGATAGGAGATCCATCAGTGGGAGTGCAGACTAGATCAACTACAGCAAATGAAGCAATGTTTGTAGGATTCTTAAGTGTCATTGAACCTAAGAAATCCAATGAAGCCCTAGAGGATCCAGACTGGATTTTAGCTATGCAAGATGAATTGCTACAGTTTGAAAGAAACAAAGTCTGGAGACTAATTCCAAAACCTGAAGGAAAATCTATTATTGGAACAAAATGGGTGTTCAGAAATAAGAAAGATAAGTCAGGTGTTGTAGTCAGAAATAAAGCTAGATTGGTTGCTAAGGGATATTCTCAACAAGAAGGAATAGATTATGATGAGACATTTGCACATGTGGCAAGAATAGAAGCAATTAGAATTTTCTTGGCATATGCTGCACATAAGAACTTCAAAGTATATCAAATGGATGTTAAATCAGCTTTTCTGAATGGTATACTTAATGAAGAAGTTTATGTCTATCAACCAGAAGGTTTTGTTGATCCTGAGTTTCCAGATCATGTGTATGTTTTAGATAAAGCATTGTATGGTCTGAAACAAGCACCAAGAGCCTGGTATGACACTCTAACTCAACACTTATTAAAATCTGGCTTCAAGAAAGGTACAATTGATACAACATTATTCTTAAAGAAACAAGGTGATGATTTGATCTTAATCCAGATTTATATAGATGATATTATTTGGTTCTACTAGTGCAGAACTTTGTGATGAATTCTCTGAAGTCATGAAATCTGAATTTGAGATGAGCATGATGGGAGAATTGAATTTTTTCCTTGGTCTTCAAGTAAAACAATTACCAAATGGTATTTTTATAAATCAAGGAAAATATGTAAAAGATATTTTGAAAAAGTTTAAAATGTATGATTGTGCTGCTATGAGAACACATATGGCTACAAATGTCAAGTTAGATGCTGATCTCTCTGGAGTATTAGTAGATAACAAGGTTTATAGAGGCATGATTGGATCTTTGCTTTATCTAACTGCAAGTAGACCAGATATTATGTTTGCTACATGTTTCTGTGCAAGATTTCACTCTAATCCAAAAGAATCTCATTTGTTGGCAGTAAAAAGGATCTTAAGATATCTCAACGGTTCACCTGATTTGGGCCTTTGGTATCCAAAACAAACTGATTTCAAATTAACTGCATTTACTGATGCTGATCATGCAGGAAGCAGATTGGACAGGAAAAGTACTTCTGGTGCTTGTCATTTTTTGGGAGACAAGGTAGTGAGTTGGGCTTCAAAGAAACAAAACTGTGTGTCTATATCAACTGCTGAGGCAGAGTATGTAGCTGCTGCTGCTTGTTGCTCTCAAACATTGTGGATGAGAACACAACTCATGGACTATGGATATCAGCTCAATAAGATTCCAATTTATTGTGACTCAGAAAGTGCCATTGCTATTACTCAGAATCCTGTTCAGCACTCAAAAACCAAGCATATTGATGTAAGGTATCATTTTATTAAAGACTATGTAGAAAAAGGAACTATAGAAAAGCCCTTTGTGCATACAAAGTATCAATTGACTGACTTGTTCACAAAGCCTCTTGATCACAAAAGGTTCAATTTTCTCATATGTAAAATAGGAATGCTTAATCTAACTAATTGAACATAGTTGTTAATTTTCAGAAATGAAAATTTTTCTAAGTAAATTTCTGAGTAGTGTACTCAGAATTCTGACTCTCTTGTTCAGAATTCTGACTCTGGAGTTCAGAACTTCTGACTCTTGAGTTCAGAACTTCTGAGTCAATACTTCAGAAATTTGACTTTAAATTTTTACTTTTGAGTAGGTTACTCAGAATTTCTGACTACCTTTTAGAACTCATTTCTGAAATTTACAAGTATTTTAATTTGTTATTAAGTTCTTTCAATTTTTGTTCTTTTCATATTTTCTTATGTCTAATATGTGTTTGAAGTATATGCTTAAGTCAAGGGGGAGCATTTGACATATTTCAGAAAACAATCTGATGCACTAAGGTTTGTACTTTCTTTCTTATCACAAATCATTCTAAGGTGAACAAGCTTTAAATGATAAAAGAATTTTTCACTTGTTCAAAACTACTTCTGAATCCTTAATAAGTTTTCAAGGTCAGATGTCAGATTTTAAATGATTTTCAAAAATCATAAATCATCAAAAGAAGGACAGAATTCTGATGATAAAATAATTTTCTATCTGTTCAAACTACTTCTGAGTGATTAAATGTTTTATACAATCAGAAGTTGAGACTTAAATGAATTTGTAAAGGGAATTTCTTCTGAACTGTGTACTGAGAACATCTGAGTATGCATTCTCAGAATTCTGAGCGTGTTATTCATAACTTTTAACTTGTTTTAATTTCTATCAAATAACACGTGTCAGCTTCTTATTCAATTGACTATGCCACGTTTCATTTAATATCCTTTGTGGCATTTCACAGTGTTCAAATCCGTTATAAATCTGACATAAAGTGCCTTTTCACCGTTAAATTCTTTCAACTACGAGGATTTTTGTAACAACCCGGATTCCCAACATACTGTTGGTCCCGAAGGCCTATACAAGTTTGTAGAAGGGGGGGGGGGTTGAATACAAACACACATATTTTACTTTTCTAAATTGTTTATTGATAAATCATTAACAATTTACAGCTTGTTGCGGAGACAAGATTAAGGATAAACCTAAATCTAAACAAGTTGGAACACTAAGGTTTCTTGCACTAAGAAAGATAAGGAAATTACTAATAATAACCTATCTTGAGATAAGAGATATGAACTTGTCCAGAGTTAGCAAGTTACTTCAAAATGAAGCGAGTTCATCTCTTTATATACTGCATGCATTTAATGCAAGTCAGTATATACTTTACACGTGTCATCAGCTGGTTGGTTGCATGTCATTGACCTTGGTTGACAACCTTAGTAGCCGAAAAGATGAACAGTGTAGTATCAGAGTGGTTGTACGATTTCAGATATTCGGAGGTTCTTTTCTGACATTTCGTACGGAGGCGTGCAAGGGTGGTTAAGACAAAAGTACTTTGTACGGAGGACTTCATGATCAGCTTTCGTTGATTCAGCGATTATCATTTACTATTCAGCAGATGATAAAGTTCAGCGATAGCTGAAGTCTTGTACTTGATACTTCACGTTGAGTGGACAAATCTGAGTCTTCGCTGATCCGCATCAGTTCATTAGGAGACTTGTCGCTGGTTCTTGAGCTTGATCTTCGACTTCAGCGTAGAACCTTTGTTGACGTGAAACTTGTCTTCAGGGATCATAAGTAAACAACTAACTTATCAGCGATCATCATAATGACTGAACAGACTCAGAGCATTTATGGTGAACAGTTTCGCTGAATGTTTAATCTAAAGAGCGAGAGTTCCTATCAGCGGTACTGGAAGATCTTAGTACTTATCAGCGATAGTGAAACTCTGATACATATTGTTTACTTACAATTTTCACTAAGTATTTAAGAGAGGGTCATTATCAAATCACTGAGGGTTTGGATCAACAATCTCCCCCTATTTGATTATGACATAGCAACAAAGAAAATTGCTATTTAATGAAAACATAAGGATAAAAAGAATTCATAAAATATTTGTCTCTTTTACTGTTTTCTGGGATCTTTTCAGTACTGATGGAGTAAAGTACGTTCGCTGAAATCTTTCTTTAAAACTTTGAATCAGGTTACAATGAAGAACAGAAAGATTACAAGTACAAGCGAAATAATTTACAAGTACAGAAGGATAACTGATACAATAGAGAAAAAGGAGATTATATCAGTTTTCAAAAGGTTCTTCCTTAATGAGAAGTTCATCAAGGGTCTTGTCAGTGGGGATCATCCAGCCAGGGACATTTACTCCTTGATTTTTTAACTTCAGAGCAGCTTCAAAAATCAAGGGCTTCAGGTGTCTAGCTTTGACGTCGTGTCTGACTTCACACCAGTGTACGAGATCTCTGAGTTGTTCGATTGGAGCGATGTGGAGCTCAGAGACACGTTGAAAGTGAGGATTTCCATCATAGTCTAAAAAGAATATACCATATGGATCACTTACCACTGTGCCAGGGATGGAAATTTCTCCAGGTGGTAGGGAGGTGTCAAGCATTGAAAGATCAGCATCAGGGCCAAGAACTTCAGCACGAGAGAAACCAATAACTGTTTCATTTCGAATGATTGGACCTGAGTTAGAAACTTTATTCTTCTTTGCAGAGGCTTTCTTCGGTTGAGGAAGAGTAGGAGGAATATCTACACAGGATGAGAGCAGGTCGATCTGTTTGTTTAAGATCATTTCGACATGGCTTTTGAACTTTGAGCGTGATCCCTGAATGGCTAATTTTGTTTCTAACCATTCAGAGAGACCAAACTTTTCTAAGGTAGCAGCATAGAAGGTTTGTTTGGTTTTGTCATCTCTGTAGACATTCACTTCAACAACAGGAACATCAACGTACATTTTTCCTCTGATGTTGCCTTTGATAATTTTGGATGGTCTTGATCGATAGGTCAGCATTTGTTTAGCCCATTCCAAAGTTGTATCAGAGACCTTTGTCTTTTCTCTAACGATCTCTTGAGCATCATCCCAGAGCTGACGTTGAACATCAATGGGAACTCTTTTCAGCTTGGGGTCTTTGATTGATCGTTGAGTAAGCTTGATGGAGTATTCTCTGTCTTTTTCTTCAGCTTCCTTTCTTTCAGCGATGAGGCGTTCAGCTCTGAGGTGTTCCTTGTATTCAGCTTTTGAAATTCTGAACTTAGGAGGAACTGAGGGCAGTTGATCACGCCTTAGAATGATTCGCTGATCCTCGAATCGCTTTATTATTTCTTCTCTTCTCTTTTGATCCTCTTCACTCAGCTTTTGAGGAGCTGAGGAAGGTCTGTTTCTGTGCAAGAGAGGTTGTTCTTCTGGTTCATCAGTCTCAGAGATCAAATCCAAGACTGGGATTATTTCTTCAGCGGCAGCTGGAATTATTGGTGAAGTCGCAGTTGAGGATCCTTCAGCGATATCCTCAAACAGGGGAGAGGACTAGCTGAAACGCAGCGATCTTACAAATAAGAACTGGGTAGAAGAACTTGGGTAGAGAAGATAGAAAAAGAATGTGGATGTGTAGAGAGGTTGTGGAGTAGAGAACTGATTGTGTATAGAGATGTTCAGGGAAGGAATATAAGTAAAGTTTAGTGTACCTGACAAACCGGTTTTTCAAGCAAGATCGCCAGATTTTCATCTTCAGCGAGGCCTTTGCCTTTGCCTTTGCCTTTCTCAGCGCCATAGGCTGAGGGCTTTGTCTTTGTCTTCTCCCCTGAAGGTTCATTTATCAAGATTCCCTTAAGAGCTTTGATCCTTGGAGCAGGTTTGACGATAAAGAAATCATCGTCATCTTCGTCATCATCATCATCATTCTTTGGAGAAGAAGATGGTTCATCATCAGGGATGTCGATGGCTTCATCATCTTCTGCTTCGGATTCTTCAGCATCTTCTTCGAGTTGCTCCCCCTCAGATACAGAGGCGAGCTTCTCGGTTCCCTCAGGGTTTTCATCTCCCTGAGGTTTTTCAGTGATCAGATCTTCATTCCTCTCTCCCCTGATAGATTCATCATGGGAAAGGTCTTCAGCGCTTTTGTTCAGATCTTCAGCGCTCTTCTCAGTGGTATGTTCAGCGCTCTTCTCCCCCTCTTTCTCATGATGACTGGGGGAGGAATGGGTAGACTCAGCGTTGGTGTTATCTCTGTCTTCTGGGCCAGAGATTTTCACACAACCTTCAAGCTTTGCTATTCTGTCTTCTAGGCCAGAAATAGCAGGCGTGATTTTCTTCAGCTCTGTGCGATCCGCCTCTGTGAAAGATTCCAAAATAGGGGCAGGGGCAGGAGCGAAATCGCTGAGAGTCTTATCAACAATCTTGATGTCGTCTGTGGAAGCTTTCTTTTCCACCACCGTTGTCAGCTTCGTTAGATTCTCTCCAGCATTTGTTACAGCTGTAGAGTTGTTGGAGAGTGTGGTGGTGAGATCAGTCAGCTTAGTTTCCACGGACTTCAGAGACTCGTTGATGTCTCCCAAATTAGGACCTGTAACACATAAGTACTTGTGAATAAAGGAAAGCTCAAAAGTTTCAGGTTTAGTTACAGTGTATATGGGTTGATTCGTACCTGCAGGAGGATTGACGAAGTCGTCAAAGTTGCGGACTCCTGAAAAATGTTCCATATCCTCTTCGAAAGTTCGGTGAGGTATGGTGATCTCTGCAGGTCCTTTCTTCATCATTTGTTGAGAAGCGTCAGCGGTGGCTTCTGGAATGATGGCATCTCCAGTGTTAGCTGGAGGAGTGTCCAAAGAAGTGGAGGGAGGAGCGAAGGATAAGATTGGGATTCGGGTACTGAGTTCAGCGTTGGAATCGCTGACAATCACTTTATCAGTCTTTTGAGAGACTGAGGGAGGTTGGGTAGTTTCCAAGTTTCTAACCTCAGCGTTTGGAGACGCTGAAGTCTGGATTGGAGGGATGGATTGAACGGGTGTGGCAGAGCGTACCACGAAACTTTCCTTCAGCTCTTCAGAATGAGCTGAGGAGTCTTCAGCATGGGATTGCTGGGGTTGCTCCTTGGTTTTCTTGATCCTTTTGGAATCAAGTTGGGTGAGAGAGGGTTTCCTTTTCTTAGAAGGAGAGGATTGTGTGGCCGGGGTATCAGCGATGGGTATTGTCGCTGAAGGAGCCACAGAAAGCGGAGAATTTAGAAGAGTGAGAAGAGTAGAGAGACGTACCTCGTTGGCGACAGGTTTGAAATCGAGCACCTTAGGGCCAACCTGAGAAAGTTTCAGGTCACCCTCTTCAGGATAGCTGTCCTTCAGGCCATATTGGAAGATGGCGCTGATGAATCTTGGGTAAGGAACCCATGCTGGTCGGTCAGCGGCAGAATCCACGCGTTGTACTAGGTCATTATATATGATAGAGGCCCAGTCAATGTTTAGACCTTTCAGTAGTGCGTATCCCATAGCTTGCGTAGGTTGTGCGGCTTGATCAGAAGAGCCGGACTTCGCTGTCATGCAGCTGATCAGGTGAGCGAAGATGAAATTCATCTCGCTGGGCATTTTGGACTTCTTTATCAGCGTCAGTTTCTTCTCGGGCTTCTTGTCCCTTCCAATGTCCCAGATGTAACCCATTGTGTCGAGAAAAGCAATGATGGCATCTTTGTCAGCTTGCTTCTTATGGTCAGGGAATGGAACGAAGGGTTTTTCTTTGGTGGCATTGGGAAAATTCAGGGCTTTTCGAATGATAGCGGGGGTTATCTTAATTGTGCCATACTCAGTATCGCTGAGTATGCAATCGATGGTTTTGGAGGGGTCTTTGGCGGAGGGTAGCTGAGTGTGTCTGGCAGAGTACCAGAACTGGGATAGTAGTAACTGATTTGCGGGAGGTGTGATGGTCAGGGCTGTTGAAATGCAGCAGTTTTTCAGGAAATTCACAGCATCATCCAGATGTGTGACTTGCTTTCGAGGAGGAAACTCGAGAATCGCAGAGAGGTTGTTCACATTAGTCCAATCTAGTTGATCCAGCTTGAACTTAACCTGAGGGGCTTTGATGATGTCCACTTCCTCAGAGTCAGCGGAGATGGACTCAGCGGTGACATTAATCTTTGAAGATGCCATTTCTCTGTATTATCAGTTCAACCAAAGATGTTAACAAATAAGAATTGTCTTAGTATGGAAAGAATTTCCATTAAGATTGTTCGATTTTTGTCCATTTCATTCAGACATAAATGTCTTAATGAAGATTAGGGTTTTTCATGATTTTGAAATGAAATGTAAAACCCATAAAGTCTTGTATTGCAGTTTCTAAAAGAAAACTGGATACGAATGAAGAACAAGTTTAAGATTTAGATTTAAAACTTGAAGAACAACCATGAAATGGTTGTGTTCATAAAACCATGAAAGAAATGATTTTATTTTACAAAGTTCTTTTGTTTGATCTTGTTAAAACAATGAGAAGATCGAAAACAAGTTATCTGCATTTGATAATAGATAAGAACATATTAACCTTGATGTTTTGATGAAGAAGATGATGAACAGTTCTTGAGGTTTTTGAGAGCACAAATGCAACAGAGAATTCTTTCTTGCGGAGGAAGATTGTTCGCGTAAAAGACAAATATAAACCAAGAGTTGTTTATATATGGAGTTTTAGAGAGAGAAAACCTTGAGCGGGAAAAGGTTTTCATCATGACACGGACACGTGTTTGCATTTGATTGGAAGTTTGAACGAAACGTGCAAACGTGTGTCAGAAAGAAATCGTGCCTAGTGTTATCCGTTGCAATGACGTCACAACTGTCCTTTCACATTCTTGTAGGATGTCTCTGAGGTTTTGAAAAACTCAGGGACTCTTTTGAAAAACATGAAGCACTGAATAGAAAATATCAGTGAAGGTTTAAAGAACTTTCAAAATATCGCTGTTAAGGAAGAGATATTCAGCGATGCAATTTATTTTGAAATCTTGCATTTACATGCGATTTTCAGAGAGAGAAAACATACCTGGATATCAGTTTTACCAAGTTTATTCAGAGAGAAGATGATGAAATGGATTATATAAGTTGATTTTATCCCGAAGGCTATACAAGATTGTATAAACGTATCGCTGATCAAATGTGAACCGCTGAAGATTTTACCCTTCAAAGTTCAGCATTCCAAGCTCGCTGATGAGAAAGTTGAATCTTGTCTCATCAAGAGGTTTGGTAAACAAATCAGCTAACTGATAATCAGTTGGGATAAAATGAAGTTCTATATCACCATTCATCACATGATCTCTGATAAAATGATATCTGATTTCTATGTGTTTTGTCTTTGAGTGTAGCACTGGATTGTTTGCTATAGCGATGGCACTAGTGCTGTCGCAATAGATTGGAATTTTGGAGAGCTGAAGATCATAGTCTAGTAGCTGATTTCTCATCCACAAGACTTGAGAACAACAGCTTCCAGCGGCTACATATTCAGCTTCAGCTGTGGAAGTGGACACTGAGTTTTGCTTCTTACTTGTCCAACTTACCAGCTTTCCACCCAGGAGCTGACATCCTCCTGTGGTGCTTTTCCTATCCATTTTGCAACCTGCAAAATCACTGTCTGAATAGGCGGTTAGATCGAATCCTGAGTCTTTAGGATACCAAAGACCTAGATTCGCTGTACCCTTAAGATATCGAAAGATTCGCTTTACAGCTTTCATATGGGATATCTTAGGTTCAGCTTGATATCGTGCGCACAAACATGTTGCAAACATAATATCGGGTCGGCTAGCTGTAAGATACAATAGTGAGCCGATCATCCCACGGTACAGCGTGACATTGACAGGAACACCCTTTGTGTCCTTATCAAGTCGAATTTTCAGTTAAGTCGAATTTCTGAACTTTCAGTTAAGTCGAATTTCTTCAGCATATCTTTAACATATTTTCCCTGATTTATAAAAGTTCCTTTTTCAGTTTGCTTAATCTGAAGACCAAGGAAATATGTTAGTTCACCCATCATGCTCATTTTATACTCATCTTTCATTCTATCAGCGAAACGAGTACAAAGCTCAGGGTTAGTAGAACCAAATATAATGTCATCAACATATATTTGAACTAAAATGATATGACCTTTCACTTTTCTAAAAAATAGAGTTTTGTCAATCTTACCTCTCTCAAATTTTTCAATATGGAGATAAGTAGAGAGAGTATCATACCATGCACGAGGAGCTTGCTTTAAGCCATAAAGTGCCTTGTCCAGTTTATAAACATAACCTGGACGCTTAGGATCTGAGAATCCTGGAGGTTGTTCCACATAAACTTCTTCATTCAGCTTTCCATTCAGAAACGCTGACTTAACATCCATCTGATGTACAGTGAAGTTTTTGTGTACATCATATGCTAAGAAAAGACGAATAGATTCAAGTTTTGCTACTGGAGCAAAAGTTTTGTCATAATCTATGCCTTCCTCTTGTCTGTATCCCTGAGCAACAAGACGAGCTTTGTTGCGAGTTACAGTACCATGTTCGTCCAACTTGTTTCGATAGACCCATTTAGTGCCTATCACCGTTTTGTCAGTTGGTCTACGAACGAGTTTCCAAACTTTGTTTCTTTCGAATTCAGTCAGCTCTTCTTGCATAGCGCTGACCCAGTTTGGATCTCTGAGGGCATCATCTATTTTCTTTGGTTCAGTTAGAGAAATAAAGTTAACAAATAAACAAATATTACATGCACTTCTACGAGTCTGAATACCAGCGTTGGGATCACCAAGAATTTGATCGATTGGGTGAATTACAGTCCATCGCTGAGCCGGAGCATACGTCGTTGACACAGTCTGAACTGGAGAAACTGAAGATGTGGCTTCAGCTACTTCTGGATTATCAGCTAAGAGAGGAATGTTTGCATTTGTCACTTTATTCACTGATTGTTGAGAAATAGATGGAATGTCTGAGACATTTGGATCAACTGCAGGTATAGTGTTTATAGGAACAACTGAGACCCATGATGTTTCAGCTTCACTATTCTGCATATCTGGAATGATAGTGGGACTATCATCTTCTACTGGATGAGCATGAGGAGTGGGAATATCTTCTGAATCACCAAGATGAGAAAACATCCATTGATTCAGTTCTTCTGTATCAGCGTTCGGTTTAGAATTCGCTGAACGGGATTCATCAAACGTGACGTGAATAGTTTCTTCTACAGTTTGTCTTCTACGGTTGAAGACTATGAAGGCTTTGGAGACTGAGGAGTATCCAAGAAAGATTCCATCATCAGCCTTTGGATCAAACTTTCCAAGGGCATCTCTGTTGTTCAGTATGAAACACTGACATCCAAAGATGTGAAGAAAGCTGATTGAAGGCTTTCTCCCATGAAAAAGTTCATAGGCTGTCTTTTTGAATCTTTTAACTATCAGCGACCTGTTTTGCGTAAAACAAGCAGTGTTGACAGCTTCTGCCCAAAACTGAGTAGGCAGGTGAGAATCGCTGAGCATTGAACGTGCAGCTTCAATAATTGTTCTATTTCTTCTTTCAGCGACTCCATTTTGTTGCGGTGTTCTCACTGATGAAAAGTTGTGAGAAATACCCTTACTCTCAAGGAAGGAATCAAGAGAACTGTTTTTGAATTCAGTTCCATGATCACTCCTTATTGAGCGAACAGTCATATTGTTCAGAGTTTCCATCTTCCGAACAAAGGTGATGAGTTATTCAGGGGTGTCACTCTTAGAACGGAGAAACATTACCCATGTGTAACGAGAGAATTCATCAACTATGACCAGCATATATTTCTTTCCAGCGATGGATTGTTTGTTAACGGGGCCAAACAAATCCATATGGAGTAGTTGTAGAGGAGATGACACTGAGGAGACTTGCTTTGACTTAAAGCTTGCCTTGGTCTGCTTCCCTTTTTCACACGCTGAACATAAAGACTCTTTGGCGTATGATTGCTGAGGTAGACCAGTGACTAACTCTTTGGAGGAAAGAGTATTCAGTGTCTTGAAATTTAGATGTGAGAGCCTCTTGTGCCATAGCCAGTTAACATCAGAAGATGCCTTTGAGAAGAAACAGGAGTTCTCAGTGGTTGTTGAGTCCATGTTTATTACATAAACATTTTCCAAACGATAACCGCTGAGAGCTATCTTCTCCTTTTTGTCAGAGACAAAGCAGGATTCCTTAGTAAAAATTACTTTGTTATCCATGTCGCAAAGCTGACTGATGCTCAGAAGATTATGCTTCAGCCCTTCAACATATGCGACTCTTCTGAAGGAGGTTGTACCATTTGAAAGTACACCATACCCTCGGGTATGTCCTTTTCCATTTCCACCGAAAGTCACAGAGGGACCTTTCTCTTCCTTGTATTCAGCGAGCAGGCTTTTCTTACCAGTCATGTGTCTAGAGCATCCGCTATCGAGATACCAGATACCCTTCTTATCCTGCAATACAAAGGAAGATTAGTTTTTCTTAGGTACCCACTTAACCATGTATACACGTTTGTCAGTGGAAGTAGTTGGAATTGAAGGTTCAGCAGTCTTCGCAGCATTTGAAGATTCAGCTTTGTCTTTCTTCACTTTGGTTAATTTCTTAACCTCAGTGGTAGAATTCACCTTGACCTGATTTGCACCAGGGTTGGTCTTCTTTGCCTTGGGGGCAATCTTCACCTTAGCTATCTTTTCAGCTTTGGTGGCTGTGGGGCACTTACTAGCAATATGATCGGTAAGTCCACAGTGATAACATTTCCTATAACTAAAAGTAGTTCTAGGACCACTTGTATGCTGAGCTTTTAATTTTGAATTAGAAGTGCCAGCACCAAGTAAACTATTGGCTTTAGAAATGGGACGAACATTCAGTTCTTCAGATTTCTTACCAAGGAGATCCACTCTGAGTCTAGGAGTAGATCGCTGAATAGATCCAGAGATCAGCTTTCTAGATCCAGAGGGGTTGGTCACTGAGGCTTTAGAAGCATTCAGCTTTGGTACTAAGGTACCCTTCTGAGGATTTTGATAAATAACAATTCCTTTACCTTTGTCTTTAGAGACAGAGGTAGGTTTTGAATAAACCATTTTCTCCTTGACTTTTGAGGAGGTAGGAGTTTCCTCAGGGATTGGTGTAATGGAAGAGGAGCACTGAGATGATGAAGTGTCAGGGACTGAGGATACGAACGTTCCAAATTTAAGCATTGAACGTTCAGTGGTTGGTTTTGGAGTATCATATTTATAACCCAGACCACGTTTATCACTCAGAGGAATCTGAGCCTTAATTATCTCAGTGATCTTTGTTGAAGAATTACACCATCCTTCAACAGTAGCTTTTTCAGCCTCTAATGCAGCGATAGCTTCTGCTCGTTCGATTTTGACTAGCTGATTTAAATATACTTGATCGTTAAAATCTTCTTCAATTTTAGAAAGCTTTTCTATTTGAAGGTGGCAGTTTTTAAGCTTTTCAGCGAGATCAAGATTTTGGTTTTCAACCACAGTTTTGCCGTTCATGGCTTCGTATAAACATCTAGTCAAGAGATCGATCTTACGGAGACTATCAGCTTCATCAATATTTGCAATATTGGTAAAGAAAGAAGGTGATACCTGAATGGTAGATGTTGAAGTGGAGGGAATGTTTGAACTTTCTTCCTCTTCTTCAATCTTAGCCATGAGACATTGATTTGCTTCATCATCTTCAGAATCAGATGATGATGCTTCTTCATCAGAAGCAGCCCAATCATAGTCAGCCATCAGGCCTTTTCCTTTCTTCTTAAAGCTTTTTCAGCTTTGCATACTTCTCCTTCAGCTTTGAGTATTTTTCATCTTTATTCCTTGGAACAAAGGATTTCTTTGTAAAAGCTGAAGGTCTCATGATTTTCTTTGACCTGCACTCATTAGCGAAATGACCTGTCTTTTCGCAGTTGAAACAAGTAGCAGTAGCCTTATCAACAAAAGCTGATGATTTAGGCTTGTCAGTTATGGAAAGAGGTTTGTTCTTTCTAAACATTTTCTTCTTGGCGAATCTCCTGAACTTTTTAGTTAGGAGAGCCAAGGATTCATCATCATCTGAAGAATCAGAATCTGATGACCTTTCAGAGTTACTCTCTAACTCAGTGATAGTGACCGAGGGTCGCTGACTAGAAGGTTCCTCTGAGATTAAAGCAACAGGGGTGCTTTTGGAATCTTTAACAAGATTCTTCTTAAGATGGCTCGATTGCTTATGATTCAGCAACGTGCCATATAAGGTAGCAAGGGTCATTGATCTTAGATCCTTTGATAGCTTGAGACACATGGAATAATTTTCCCAGCTTTCAGGTAAACATTCTAGAAACTTTGTCAGCACTTCAAAGTTAGAATATTCCTTACCAACAGTTTTCAGATCTATAATTAAACAATTAAAACGTTGGTGAACTTCAGAGAGAGTTTCATTCTTACCAGAAATGAAGCTTTCGTATTGTCTTACCAGGTTGATCTTTCTTGAGTCCTGGACTTCAGACGTTCCTTCATACTGAACACATATTGTGTCCCACATGGCTTTTGATGACTTCAGGTTCATGACGGAATGGTAGACTTCGTCAGGAAGGGCCATGGATAGTATGGATCTGGCTTTTGTATCTATAGCCACTTTCTTCTTATCTTCGTCGGTCCACTGATGGATTTCTTTAGGAATCAGCCTTTCTGGAATAGCAGGTCTATTTGCAGTGGCTGGAACTAAAGGATCAATTGTTACAGGGATGTGTGGGCCGTTCTCAAGATAGTAAGGTATAGTAGGGTCTACACCTTCTAAGAAGAGTGTCATCCTATTTTTCCACAAGTTGAAGTTGTCTCTGGAAAATCTAGGGGGTTTTGCAAGAGAACCATTGTCTATATAATGTGTGTTTGAGTTGGTGGCCATTTTCAGATAATAGCAAGGAAGAGAAATATCTTAGATTAGATCTTGTTTATGAGATTAAACAAATCCGCTCTGATACCACTTGTTGGTCCCGAAGGACTATACAAGTTTGTAGAAGGGGGGGGGGGGGGGGTTGAATACAAACACACAGATTTTACTTTTCTAAATTGTTTATTGATAAATCATTAACAATTTACAGCTTGTTGCGGAGACAAGATTAAGGATAAACCTAAATCTAAACAAGTTGGAACACTAAGGTTTCTTGCACTAAGAAAGATAAGGAAATTACTAATAATAACCTATCTTGAGATAAGAGATATGAACTTGTCCAGAGTTAGCAAGTTACTTCAAAATGAAGTGAGTTCATCTCTTTATATACTGCATGCATTTAATGCAAGTCAGTATATACTTTACACGTGTCATCAGCTGGTTGGTTGCATGTCATTGATCTTGGTTGACAACCTTAGTAGCCGAAAGGATGAACAGTGTAGTATCAGAGTGGTTGTACGATTTCAGATATTCGGAGGTTCTTTTCTAACATTTCGTACGGAGGCGTGCAAGGGTGGTTAAGACAAAAGTACTTTGTACGGAGGACTTCATGATCAGCTTTCGTTGATTCAGCGATTATCATTTACTATTCAGTAGATGATAAAGTTCAGCGATAGCTGAAGTCTTGTACTTGATACTTCACGTTGAGTGGACAAATCTGAGTCTTCGCTGATCCGCATCAGTTCATTAGGAGACTTGTCGCTGGTTCTTGAGCTTGATCTTCGACTTCAGCGTAGAACCTTTGTTGACGTGAAACTTGTCTTCAGGGATCATAAGTAAACAACTAACTTATCAGCGATCATCATAATGACTGAACAGACTCAGAGCATTTATGGTGAATAGTTTCGCTGAATGTTTAATCTAAAGAGCGAGAGTTCCTATCAGCGGTACTGGAAGATCTTAGTACTTATCAGCGATAGTGAAACTCTGATACATATTGTTTACTTACAATTTTCACTAAGTATTTAAGAGAGGGTCATTATCAAATCCCTGAGGGTTTGGATCAACACATACAAATAACATATATTTCACCACAAAATAATACATCATATTTCATTTACGGTCCCTTATCTTAACCAAGTAGGTCTTTCAGTACAAACTTTTTCGTTCATAATAAAGTACAAAATATCATAACAGATACAAAACACATCTTGAATCTTCATAATCATATATCTTCCAAAAAGCTAGACATGGTTAACGTATCATTTGTCTTTACTTGCTCCACGACCTGGAATACATAATTTAAAACAAAAATGAGGGTTAGACCTTGAGGTCTAGTGAGAAAATCCTCGTTAGTTAAAAATCATCTTTTAGCAACATTCAATACACATAATGCACATAATAAAAATACCGAATATGACTCATGAATCATGTATCTTTTCATCTCTTTCTCTTTCTCTTGGCTATATTAATTGGTAACAAGCCAATTAATTAATTTACACCGCTGTACTAAATACAGCCAACACCGCTGTCCCTTTATACAGCCAACTTTCACCGGTCCTAAGCCCGGCCAACTAGCACCCATACAATGTAATACTCATATAAACACTATATGCACAATATTACACTCATTCACATATATGTATTCCATTTGAAAACATTTTAGATAAAAACTCACTTGATTCGTTTAATTTCCAAGATCCTCCCACGCTATTACCAAGCACTCCAAATTCTTCAGTCCCGTTTCACGGAATCTGTACCACATAAATACAAATATTTCTTTTAAAGACTAATATCTCTAAAAATCTTGAAATCTTCGACTCAAGTCGCAGTCCACTATTGAAATACCCCATGGTGCAATTCACTACACTAAGTCGCAACCAACTACTGCGACACAGTACCAAGTCGCAATCAACTACTGCGACTTCTCCCTCATGTCGCAACCAACTGTTGCGACAATCCCCTCAAGTCGCAACCAACTGTTGCGACATAGCACCAAGTCGCAATACACTGTTGCGACTTCATGAGCAAGTCGCAACTCAAGGTTGCGACATTCATGAAGATCATAAATTCAACCATGTCGCAACCCACTGTTGCGACTTCAATGAATGTCTCAGTCCCCTGTTCTTCTTAAAACCCAGAAATCTAAACTTTTAAGCTATGCATGTTACTATAATTATGCAGATATGTTTAAGACTATTAACATAACCTAACCATATGCTCAGATTTCCCAAAACATCCTTAAATCATCAAAACCCACTTCTAAAACTCATGTAAAACGTAATATACATAAAAGTAAGGATTATATAGATTAAATACCTTTGTTGCCTTGCTATGAATCTTACAAACCCAGCTGAATCTTATCTTCTTCTTCTTCTTCTTCCTTCCCTTCTACGGTTCTCTCTTCTTTCTCTCAACCGAAACACATACACACACACACACACTTTGTTTTGATATTAGCTTAACCAAATGAGGACACCTCCTCCTAGAGAAGGAAATGTGGCGGTGGTGGTGTGTGGTTTGGGTAAATAGACCATAAAAACCCTAGGCTTCACTCATTTGACAAAACACCCCCTTATACTTCCATAATATAATAAAAACTTATCCCTTAACTTCTAACTCCATAATTACTCAACTAACATTTATAAAACTAACTCCAAACCTTTCTTAAATTAAAATATTAACACTAAATAAATTAATGACGTACCTGGTTATTACAACATCTCCCCCTTAAAAGAATTCCGTCCTGGAATTCAGTTAAGTGAACAGATGAGGGTATTTGGTTCTCATTTCTGACTCTGATTCCCACGTAGCATCCTGACCCCTATGATGTCGCCACTGAACTTTCACTTGTCTTATCTCCTTATTCCGTAGAACTTTGACTTTTCGATCAACAATCGCTTCAGGTTCCTCCACATAATTCAGCTTTTCATCAACTCGTATATCTGGTAGAGACACTGCCTGATCTGGTGTAACCAAACACTTTCGAAAATTCGACACATGAAAAGCGTTGTGAATCCTGCTTAACTCTGGTGGTAAATCTAGTCGGTAAGCTACTTCCCCAATTCTTTCAGTAATTGCAAACGGTCCAATATATCTCGGACTAAGTTTACCTTGCTTTCCAAATCGAATGACTCCTTTCCAAGGTGAGACTTTTAACATTACAAAATCTCCAACTTGGAACTCTAATGGTTTCCGGCGTCGGTCGGCATAGCTTTTCTATCTGTCTTGAGCCACTTTCAATCTTTCCCGAATCTGAGTAACCTTATCCGCTGTTAACTGCACTATATCTGGTCCTGCTAACTGTTTCTCTCCCACTTCATTCCAACACAGAGGCGTTCGACATTTTCTACCATACAATACTTCAAACGGTGCCGCTTGAATGCTGGAATGATAACTGTTGTTGTAGGCAAATTCGATCAACGGTAAATGCTTATCCCATGATCCCCCAAAGTCAACAATGCAAGCCCGGAGCATATCTTCTAATGTCTGAATCGTTCGTTCACTCTGACCATCAGTTTGAGGATGGTAAGCTGTACTTAACTTTATCTGCGTCCCCATCTCCTTTTGAAAACTTCTCCAGAATCTTGAAGTAAAACGACTATCCCGATCTGAAATAATCGAGATTGGAACTCCATGTCGAGTTACCATTTCGTCAATTTTTTATTTTGGCTAAATGTTCCATCGAATCAGTTTCCTTTATCGGTAAGAAGTGAGCAGACTTCGTTAATCTATCTACAATCACCCAAATAGAATCAAATCCCTTCGTAGTCCTTGGTAGCTTTGTAATGAAATCTGTAGTAATCTGATCTCATTTCCACGTCGGTATTTCCAATCGTTGTAACTGACCAAACGGCTTTTGATGTTCAATCTTTACCTTCTTGCAAGTAGTACAATCTTCCACATACTGCGCAATGCTTCTTTTGATTCCCAGCCACCAATAAAATTGTTTCAGATCTTTATATATCTTATTCGTACCTGGATGAATAGAAAATCGAGATTGATGAGCTTCTTGCAGTACGCGATTACGTAATCCACCCAAACGAGGTACCCAAATTCTGTTTCCCATATACAATAACCCACGGTCATCTTTCACAAGCAATGCTGATATTCCCACTAACCGTTCTGATTTCAAACATTCTTCTTGATAGGCTTCTATTTGACACTTCAACAATTCGTCAAAGATATTAGGTAAGAGTTCAGCTCGTAGTGATATAGATTTTATTGTTCCACTTCTTTCTTGACGACTCAGTGCATCGGCCACCACATTCGCCTTTCCCGGGTGATAAAGAATCTCACAGTCGTAATCATTCACCAGTTCTAGCCATCTTCTTTGCCTCATATTTAATTCCCTCTGATCGAAGAGGTGTTGGAGACTCTTATGATCGGTATAAATTTGACATTTGGAACCATAAATATAATGTCTCCAAATCTTCAACGCGAAAACAACTGCTGCTAGCTCCATGTCGTGTGTTGGATACTGTCGTTCATGATCTTTTAGTTGACGAGAAGCATAAGCAATAACTTTCCCACGCTGCATAAGTACACATCCTAATCCCAGTTTAGAAGCATCACTGTAAACAACAAAGTCTTCAGAACCTTCAGGTAATGCTAGTATCGGCGCGCTGCAAAGTTTCTCTTTCAATATTCGGAATGCTTCATCCTGTTCTGCTTTCCATTCAAACTTCAGATTCTTTCGAGTCAGCTTTGTCAAAGGCGTCGCGATACGAGAGAAGTCTTTTATAAACTTTCGATAGTAACCGGCTAAACCCAGAAAACTACGTACCTCGGTTGGCGTTCTCGGCGGTTCCCACTTTTCAATCGCTTCTACTTTCATTGGATCAACTTGAATACCTTTCACTGAAACTACATGCCCCAGAAACTGAACTTCCCGTAACCAGAATTCACATTTCGAAAATTTAGCATACAATTTTTCTTGCTTCAATAGTTCTAGAACCAAACGAAGATGTTGAGCGTGCTCTTCCTTGGATCGGGAATAGATAAGTATATCATCGATAAATACAATCACGAATTTATCAAGATACGGCTTACATACCCGATTCATTAAATCCATAAAGGCAGCTGGAGTATTCGTCAAACCAAACGGCATCACTAAGAATTCATAATGACCATACCTTGTGCGAAAAGCAGTCTTCAGAACGTCTTCTTCTTTAAACTTCAACTGATGATAACCGGATATTAGATCAATCTTAGAGAAATAACAAGCTCCAACTAACTGATCGAAGAGGTCATCAATTCTGGGTAATGGATACTTGTTCTTGATCGTACGCTTATTCAATTCCCGGTAGTCGATACACATTCTCATCGAACCATCCTTCTTTTTCACAAATAACACTGGTGCTCCCCACGGCGAAGAACTCGGTCTAATGAAGCCTTTATCTGAAAGATCCTGCAGTTGAGTCATCATCTCTTTCATCTCTGGAGGTGCCAAACGATATGGTGCACGGGCAACAGGAGCGGCTCCAGGAATCAGATCTATACCAAACTCTACTTGTCTAATGGGCGGAAGACTATTAAAGTCTTCAGGGAACACTTCCGGAAATTCACTAACAATCGGAATATCTTCCAACTTGTTCTTTTCTGGCTTAATATCTATCACATAAGCTAAATAACTCTGACAACCCTTATTCACACGCTTACGGGCTTTTATCATAGATATAAGGCAAGACTGATGATTTCTACGATCACCATAAATCACTACTGGCCCCTTCTCAGGTAACACAACATTTATTAACTTCTTATCACAAATTATGTTAGCTTGATTCTCGGCTAACCAATCCATTCCCACTACCACATCAAACTCGACCAGTGCTATTGGAAATAACTGAATCGGTACTCCGCACCCTTCTATATCTATCACACAGCTATCAAATACTTCTTTAACCGACACTTGATTATCATTTGCAGTATCTACCATTAAAGCATGATCTAACACTTTAGGCTTTAAATGCATATAAGCAGCAAATGAAGGAGACACAAACGATCGGTTTGCACCGGAATCAAATAACACCTTAGCACGTGTAGAATTTATTAGGAATGTACCTGTAACCACGTCTGGAGTTTCCTCCGCTTCCTTTGCTGTCATCTGAAATGAACGACCCCTTGTTCTTGCTGGTTCTGGCCTCTGTACTACTGGTCTGACACCCGTCGGTCTTACTGACGTACCCCCTGATTGTATTCTACCCAGTGGACAATCGGACTGAAGATGATCACGATAATTGCACGAGTAACAAAATCTAACGACTCGACAGTCTTTAGCAATGTGACCGACCTTTCCGCACTTATAACAGTTTCTAGGATCCACTTGACATCTACCTTGATGAAAACGGTGGCACCTTGGGCAAGGTCTTTCAACTGGTTGAAAAGGTGAACGGCTATCAAATTGCTGAAATCTTGACTTCTTCGGATCATGTAGTGGTCCTTCCCATTTTCTATTTCCCATACTCTTATCACCAATAGCCCTCCTATTATCTCGCTCCACATCTTCCGTGGCATCTACTGCAGATGAGAAAGTATCGGGTCCATTTGCAGTTACTAGCCTCCTGACATCTGGATTCAACCCGAAGATAAACCTCTCCACTTTCATTGCCTCCGTGGCAACGTAATACTCCTCAAAACGAGATTTTTCTAGAAAACGAGCAGTGTAGTCCCGAACAGATAAGTTTCCTTGCTGCAAATTCATAAACTCCCCCTCTAGTTGTTTAACAGCTTAATGAGGACAGAACTGCTTCCGGAAAGCTATAACAAATTCTTCCCACGAGAAGGTAGAATATATGTCCGAACCTCCCGAAGATATATGAGCTTCCCACCAGTACAAAGCGTCACCCTTCAACATTGCGGTTCCATAAAGTACCCTATCCTCATCCGCGCACTTGCTAGTCTTGTAGATGGATTCTATTTCCTTCAACCATCGCATAACTTTCACTGGATCCCGATCTCCTGAATAGGTCGGAGGCTTACAACTAAGAAACATTTTGTAATCACACTTTTTCATTATGGGTCCAACGGTAGGAGTAATAGGCATCTCTTCTTCATGTGTGGGATCTGGTCTTTCCGTTTCGGTATTATGCGTCTGGTTAAACATAGCCTGGATATTTGCCTGTAATCTTCCTATTTCGGCCGCTAAATCGTCTCTCGTAACAAACTCCGTACCACGTCCCTGAACTCTGCCCCCACTTCTGCCTCTGCATCTTTCTCCCCCTCTTCCCCTTCCTCCGGCTGTTGGATTGGTTCTATTCGGATTTCCTTCCCCTTCCCGATTTGTTCGTCTCGTACCACTTGCCATTCTGTTGATTCAAACAAGGTTAATTATACACATAAACACATACCCCATATAACAAGGTACTCCAGTCCAAACATGTACCTGTAAGATCACAATTACACTGGCCAGGTGTAATCTGAAATTACCTTACATGATGTTCCTTCTACCTTTTTATATTTAACATCCCAAGGTTCTACAATAACGGGGACATCCTACTTCACATGCAGTTTAAGTCTAGGTACAGATACTAATACCTAAATCCCTTAAACTAGGGCTCTGATACCATCTGTAACAACCCGGATTCCCAACATACAAATAACATATATTTCACCACAAAATAATACATCATATTTCATTTACGGTCCCTTATCTTAACCAAGTAGGTCTTTCAGTACAAACTTTTTCGTTCATAATAAAGTACAAAATATCATAACAGATACAAAACACATCTTGAATCTTCATAATCATATATCTTCCAAAAAGCTAGACATGATTAACGTATCATTTGTCTTTACTTGCTCCACGACCTGGAATACATATTTTAAAACAAAAATGAGGGTTAGACCTTGAGGTCTAGTGAGAAAATCCTCGTTAGTTAAAAATCATCTTTTACCAACATTCAATACACATAATGCACATAATAAAAATACCAAATATGACTCATGAATCATGTATCTTTTCATCTCTTTCTCTTTCTATTTCTCTGGGCCATATTAACTGTGTTGGTCCCGAAGGCCTATACAATTTTGTAGAAGGGGGGGGGGGGGGTTGAATACAAACACACAGATTTTACTTTTCTAAATTGTTTATTGATAAATCATTAACAATTTACAGTTTGTTGCGGAAACAAGATTAAGGACAAACCTAAATCTAAACAAGTTGGAACACTAAGGTTTCTTGCACTAAGAGAGATAAGGAAATTACTAATAATAACCTATCTTGAGATAAGAGATTAAACTTGTCCAGAGTTAGCAAGTTACTTCAAATGAAGTGGGTTCATCTCTTTATATACTGCATGCATTTAATGCAAGTCAGTATACATTTTACACGTGTCATCAGCTGGTTGGTTGCATGTCATTGACCTTGGTTGACAACCTTAGTAGCCGCATGGATGAACAGTGTAGTATCAGAGTGGTTGTACGATTTCAGACAGTCGGAGGTTCTTTTCTGACATTTCGTACGGAGTCGTGCAAGGGAGGTTAAGACAAAAGTACTTTGTACGGAGGACTTCATGATCAGCTTTCGTTGATTCAGCGATTATCATTTTCTATTCAGAGAATGATAAAGTTCAGCGATAGCTGAAGTCTTGTACTTGATACTTCACGTTGAGTGGACAAATCTGAGTCTTCGCTGATCCGCATCAGTTCATTAGGAGACTTGTCGCTGGTTCTTGAGCTTGATCTTCGACTTCAGCGTAGAACCTTTGTTGACGTGAAACTTGTCTTCAGGGATCATAAGTAAACAACTAACTTATCATCGATCATCATAATGACTGAACAGACTCAGAGCATTATTGATGAACAGTGTTCGCTGAATGTTTAATTTAAAAGAGCGAGAGTTCCTATCAGCGGTACTGTAAGATCTTAGTACTTATCAGCGATAGTGAAACTCTGATACATATTGTTTACTTACAATTTTCACTAAGTATATAAGAGAGGGTCATTATCAAATCACTGAGGGTTTGGATCAACAATCTCCCCCTATTTGATTATGACATAGCAACAAAGAAAATTGCTAAGTATGAAAACATAAGGATAAAAAGAACTCATAAAATATTTGTCCCTTTTACTGTTTTCTGGGATCTTTTCAGTACCGATGGAGTAAAGTACATTCGCTGAAATCTTTCTTTAAAACTTTGAATCAGGTTACAAAGAGAAATGGAAAGATTACAAGTACGAGCGAAATAAATTACAAGTACAGAAGAATAACTGATACAATAGAGAAAAGGGTGATCATATCAGCTTATAAAGGTTCTTCCTTGATGAGAAGTTCATCAAGGGTCTTTGATGTGGGGATCATCCAGTCAGGGACATCTTCTCCTTGATTCTTTTTCTTCAGAGCTGCTTCAAAAATCAAGGGCTTCAGGTGTCTAGCTTTGATGTTGCGTCTGACTTCACACCAGTATACGAGATCTCTGAGTTGTTCGATGGGAGCGATGTCTAGCTCAGAGATACGTTGAAAGTGATGATTTCCATAGTAGTCTAAAAAGAATATACCATATGGATCACTTACAACTGTGCCAGGAATGAATGTTTCTCCAGGTGGTAGAGAGGTGTCAAGCATTGAGAGATCGGCATCAGGGCCAACAATTTCAGCACGAGAGAAACCAATGTCCGTTTCATTCCGAATATGAGGACCTGAACCAGAGGCTTTCTTTTTCTTATCAGGGACTTTTCTTGGTTGAGGAAGAGTAGGAGGAATATCCACAGCAGATGAAAGCAGGTCGATCTGTTTGTTTAAGATCTTCTCGACATGGCTTTTGAACTTTGGGCGCGATCCCTGAATGGCTAATTTTGTTTCTAACCATTCAGAGAGACTAAACTTTTCTAAGGTAACAGCATAGAAAGTTTGCTTGGTTTCGTCATCTCTGTAGACGTCCACTTCAACAACAGGAACTTCAGCGTACAGTCTTCCTCTGATGTTTGCCTTGACGATTTTGGATGGTCTAGATCGATAGGTCAGCATTTGTTTAGCCCATTCCAAAGTCGTATCAGAGACCTTAGTCTTTTCTCTGATGATCTCTTGAGCATCATCCTATAGCTGACGTTGAACATCAATGGGAACTCTTTTCAGCTTGGGGTCTTTTATTGATCATTGAGTAAGTTTGATGGCGTATTCTCTGTCTTTTTCTTCAGCTTCTTTTCTTTCAGCGATTAGACGTTCAACTCTGAGGTGTTCCTTGTATTCCTTTTTGGAAATCCTGAACTTTGGACGAACTGAAGGAAGTTGATCACGCCTCAGAATGATTCGCTGATCCTCGAATCGCTTTATTATTTCCTCTCTTCTTTTCTGATCCTCTTCACTTAGCTTTTGAGGAGCTAAGGAAGGTCTGCCTCTGTGCGAGAGTAGCTGTTCTTCTGGTTCATCAGTCTTAGAGATTAAATCTAAGACTGGGATTATTTCTTCAGCAGCAGCTGGTATTATTGGTGAAGTCGCAGTTGTGGAGCCTTCAGCGATATTCTCAAACAGGGGAGAGGACTAGCTGAAACACAGCGATCTTACGAGTAAGAACTTGGGTAGAATCAGATAGAGAGAATTGGTTCAAGTGTATAGGCTTGGGTAGTAGAACTGATAGTGTATGATAGAGGAGGGATGGAGTGAGAGATGTTTATCATACCTGATAAACCGGCTTTTCAAGCAAGATCATCAGATTGTCATCTTCAGCGACGCTTTTGCGTTTGCCTTTCTCAGCTCCAGAGGCTGAGGGCTTTGTCTTTGTCCGCTCCCCTAAAGGTTCATTTATCGAGATTCCCTTAAGAGCTTTGATCTTCTGAGCAGGTTTGACGATAAAGAAGTCATCGTCATCGTCATCTTCGTCATCATCATCATCATTCTTTGGAGAAGAAGATGGTTCATCATCAGGGATGTCGACGGCTTCATCATCTTCTGCTTCGGATTCAGTTTTCTCAACTTCTTCTTCGAGTTGCTCCCCCTCAGATACAGAGGCGAGCTTCTCGGTTTCCTCAGAGTTTTCATCTCCCTGAGGTCCAGCGGTGGTTTCTTCAGTATTCATCTTCTCTCCCCTGATAGATTCATCATGGGAAAGGTCTTCAGCGCTCTTGGCGAGGTCTTCAGCACTCTTCTCCCCCTCTTTTTCATGATGACTGGGGAGGAATGGGTAGATTCAGCAGCGTTGGTAGGTTCTCTGTCTTCTTGGCCAGAGAGACCTACACAAACTTCAATCTTTGCTAATCTGTCTTCTAGGCCAGAAATAGCAGGATTGATCTTCCCGAGCTCAATGCGATCCGCCGCTGTAAAATGTTCAGATTCAGGGACAGGGGCAGGAGCAGGAGTATTCGCCTTGTGCAGCAGTTGTTCGATCATAGTCTTCATCGAACCAACGTCACTCTTTACAGAGCTTAAGTCAGTCGTCAGAGTGTTGACATTTGTCTTCACAGCAGACATATCTCCCTCTAGTGTTCCAACCGATGTCTTCAGCGTTGTTACCTCGCTGGACATGGATGAAACTGAATTTTTGAGAGAGGTGTAGTCTGTGTAGATATCAGCGAGCACCTTGGCGAAGTCGCTGAGAGTTTTATCAACCTGCTTCATGTCATCTGTGGAAGCCTTCTTCTCCACCACCGTTGTCAGCTTGTTCAGATTCTCTCCAGCGTTTGTTACAGCTGTAGAGTTATTGGAGAGAGTAGTGGTGAGACCTGTCAGCTTTGTCTCCACGGACTTCAGAAAGGGGTTGATATCTCCCAAATTAGGACCTGTAACATATAAAAACTTGTGAACAGAGGAAAGCTCAGAAGTTTGGGGTTTAGTCACAGTGTGTATGGGTTGTTGTTTACCTGCAGGAGGATTGGTGAATTCATCGAAATCACGGGTTCCTGAGTAAAGTTCCATGTCATCTTCAAAAGTGCCCATGGATTTTTCTGCAGGTCTTGTCTTCATCATTCCTGGAGAATCATCTTTAGGTTCCGAGGAGATGATGGCAGCTCCAGTTAGATCTGGAGTAGAGACCAAATGAGTTGAGGGAGGAGCGAAGGATAAGAATGGGGGTTGGGTTATGAGTTCAGCGTTGGATTCGCTGACAATCACTTCATCAGTCTTTTGAGAGACTGAAGGAGGTTGGGTAGGTTCCAAGTTTGTAACCTCAGCGTTTAGAGACGCTGAAGTTGGGATAAAATGGATGGCTTGTTCAGGTGTGGCAGAGCGTACCACTGAACGTTCCTTCAGCTCTGCAGAAGGAGCTGAGGAGTCTTCAGCATGAGATTGATGGGGTTGCTCCTTTGTTTTCTTGATCCTTTTAGAATCAAGTGGGGTAGAAGAATGTTTCCTTTTCTTAGAAGGAGAGGATTTTGTGGCCAGGGTATCAGCGATGGGTATTGTCGCTGAAGGAGCCACAGAATGAGAAGAAGAAGGGTTGAGAAGAGTTAAGAGGGTAGAAAGACGTACCTCATTTTCAACAGGTTTGAAGTCGAGTACCTTAGGGCCAATCTGAGAGAGTTTCAGATCGCCCTCTTGCGGGTAGCTGTCCTTCAGGCCATATTGAAAGATAGGGATGATGAATCGGGGGTAAGGAACCCATGCAGGCCTGTCAGCGGCAGAGTCTACTCTTTGCAGCAAGTCATCATAGATGAGAGATGCCCAGTCAATGTGTAGACCTTTCAGCAGAGCGTATCCCATAGCTTGCTGAGGTTGAGCGGCTTGACCAGAAGAGTCGGTCTTGGCAGTCATGCAGCTGATAAGGTGAGCGAAGATGAAGTTCATCTCGCTGGGCATTTTCGATTTCTTCAGCAGTGTTAGCTTCTTCTCAGGCTTCTTGTCTCTGCCCATTTCCCATACATAGCCCATTGCATCAAAAAATGCAATAAGAGCTTCTTTGTCAGCGAGCTTCTTATGGTCAGGGAAAGGAACAAAAGGTTTTTCCTTTGTAGCGATGGGAAAGTTCAGAGCTTTGGGAATGATGGCAGGTGTGATCTTTATCGTGCCATATTCAGTATCGCAGAGGATACAATCAACTGTTTTGGAGGGATCTTTGGCGGAAGGTAGCTGAGAGTGTCTGGCAGAGTACCAGAACTGAGATAGTAGCAGCTGACTTGCAGGGGGTGAAATGGTCAGGGCTGTTGAAATGCAACAATTCTTCAGGAAATTCACAGCATCTGTCAGATGTGTGACTTGCTTTCGAGGAGGAAACTCGAGAAGCGCAGAAAGGTTGTTTATCTTAGTCCAGTCTAGTTGATCCAGAGTGAACTTAACCTGAGGAGCCTTGATGATTTCCACTTCCTTAGAGTCAGTAGAGATGTTCTCAGCGGTAGTAGGAATGTTAGACGTTGCCATTTCCTGTATTATCAGTTCAACCAAAGATTAACAAATAAGAATAATCTTAATGTGGAAAGATTTTCCATTAAGATGGTTCGAATTTTGTCCATTTCATTCAGACAAAATGTCTTAATGAAGATTAGGGTTTTTCTTGATTTTTGAAACGAAATGTAAAACCCATTTTCTTGTTTTCCAGTTTTCTATGAAGAAATAGATTCTGGAAACGAATGAAGAACAAGTTTAAGATTTAGCATTTAAACTTGAAGAACAACCATGAAATGGTTGTGTTCATAAAACCACGAAAGAAAATGATTTCATTTTACGAAGTTCTTTTGTTTGATCTTGTTAAAACAATGAGAAGATCAGAAACAAGTTATACGCATTCGGTAATAAATAAGAACATATTAACCTTGATGTTTGATGAAGAAGATGATGAACAGTTCTTGAAGTTTTTGAAATCACAAATGCAACAGTGAATTCTTTCTTGCGGAGGAAGATTGATCGCGTAAAAGAAAAATATAAACAAAGAATTTGTTTATATAGAGATTTTAGAAAGAGAAAATCTTGAGCGGGAAAAGATTTTCATCATGACACGGACACGTGTTTGCATTTGATTGGAAGCTTGAACGAGACGTGCAAACGTGTGTCAGGAAGAGAAAACGTGCCGGGGTTTTATCCGTTGCAATGACATCACAACTGTCCTTTCATATTCTTGGTTGTCTCTGAGGTTTAGAAAAAACTCAGGGATTCTTTTGAAAACATGAAGCACTGAATAGAAATATCAGTGAAGGTTTTAAGAAATTTCAAAACATCGCTGTTAAGGAAGAGATATTCAGCGATGCATTTTGTTTTGAAATCTTGCATTTTCATGCGATTGTCAGAAAGAGTAAACATACCTTGATATCAGTGAATCAAGTTTATTCAGAGAGAAGATGATACAATGGGTTATACAAGTTGATTTTATCCTATCGCTGATCAATGTGAACCGCTGAAGATTTTATCCTTCAAAGTTCAGCATTCCAAGCTCGCTGATGAGAAAGTTGAATCTTGTCTCATCAAGAGGTTTGGTAAATAAGTCAGCTAACTGATAATCAGTTGGAATAAAATGAAGTTCTATATCACCATTCATCACATGATCTCTGATAAAATGATATCTGATTTCTATATGTTTGGTCTTTGAATGTAGTACTGGATTGTTTGCTATAGGGATGGCACTTGTGCTGTCGCAATAGATTGGAATTTTGGAGAGCTGAAGATCATAGTCTAGTAGCTGATTTCTCATCCACAAGACTTGAGAACAACAGCTTCCAGCAGCTACATATTCAGCTTCAGCTGTGGGAGTGGACACTGAATTTTGCTTTTTACTTGTCCAACTTACCAGCTTTCCACCCAGGAGCTGACATCCTCCTGTGGTGCTTTTCCTATCCATTTTGCAACCTGCAAAATCACTATCTGAATAGGCGGTTAGATCGAATCCTGAATCTTTGGGATACCAAAGACCTAGATTCGATGTACCCTTAAGATATCGAAAGATTCGCTTTACAGCTTTCATATGAGATATCTTAGGTTCAGCTTGATATCGTGCACATAAGCATGTTGCAAACATAATATCGGGTCGGCTAGCTGTAAGATACAATAGAGAGCCGATCATCCCACGGTACAGGGTGACATTGACAGGAACACCCTTAGTGTCCTTATCAAGTGTCAGCGGTGGTGCCATAGGGGTTTTCATAGCTGAACTTTCAGTTAAGTCGAATTTCTTCAGCATATCTTTAACATACTTTCCCTGATTAATAAAAGTTCCTTTCTCAGTTTGCTTAATCTGAAGACCAAGGAAATATGTTAGTTCACCCATCATGCTCATTTTGTACTCATCTTTCATTCTATCAGCGAAACGAGTACAAAGCGCATGGTTAGTAGACCCAAATATAATGTCATCAACATATATTTGAACTAGAATGATATGACCTTTCACTTTTCTAAAAAATAGAGTTTTGTCAATCTTACCTCGCTCAAATTTTTCAATATGGAGATAAGTAGAAAGAGTATCATACCATGCACGTGGAGCTTGCTTCAAGCCATAAAGTGCCTTATCCAGTTTATAAACATAACCTGGACGCTTAGAATCTGAGAATCCTGGAGGTTGTTCCACATACACTTCTTCATTCAGCTTTCCATTTAGAAACGCTGACTTAACATCCATCTGATGTACTTTGAAGTTTTTGTGTACAGCGTATGCTAAGAATAGACGAATAGATTCAAGTCTTGCTACTGGAGCAAATGTTTCGTCATAATCTATACCTTCCTCTTGTCTGTATCCCTGAGCAACAAGTCGAGTTTTGTTGCGGGTTACAGTACCATGTTCGTCCAACTTGTTTCGATATACCCATTTAGTGCCTATTACTGTTTTATCAGTTGGTCTCTGAACAAGTTTCCAAACTTTGCTTCTTTCGAATTCAGTCAGCTCTTCTTGCATGGCGCTGACCCAGTTTGGATCTTTGAGGGCATCATCTACTTTCTTTGGTTCAGTTAGTGAAATAAAATTTACAAATAAACAAATATTACCTGCACTTTGTCGAGTCTGAATCCCAGCGTTTGGATCACCAAGAATTTGATCAATTGGGTGATTTATAGTCCATCGCTGAGCCGGAGCGTAAGACGCTGACTCAACTTGAACTGGAGGATTAGTTTTTCTTGGGTACCCACTTGACCATGTATACACGTTTGTCAGTGGAAGTAGTTAGAATGGAAGATTCAGCAGTCTTCGCAGTATTTGAAGATTCAGCTTTGTCTTTCTTCACTTTGGTTAATTTCTTAACTTCAGTGGTAGGATTCACCTTGACCTGATTTGCGCCAAGGTTGGTCTTCTTTGCCTTGGAGGCAATCTTCACCTTAGCTATCTTTTTAGCTTTGGTGGCTGTGGGGCACTTACTAGCAATATGATCGGTAAGTCCACAGTGATAACATTTCCTATAACTAAAATTAGTTCTAGGACCATTTGAATGCTGAGCTTTTAATTTTGAATTAGAAGTGCCAGCACCAAGTAAACTATTGGCTTTAGAAATGGGACGAACATTCAGTTCTTCAGATTTCTTACCAAGGACATCCAATCTGAGTCTAGGAGTAGATCGCTGAATAGATCCAGATATCTGCTTCCTTGATCTAGAGGGATGAGCCACTGAAGCTTTAGAAGCATTCAGCTTTCGTACTAAGGTACCCTTCTGAGGATTCTGGTAAATAACAATTCCTTTACCTTTGTCTTTAGAGACAGAGGTAGGTTTTGAATAAACCATTTTCTCCTTGCCTTTTGAGGAGGTAGGAGTTTCCTCAGGGATTGGTGTAACGGACGAGGAGCACTGAGAAGATGAAGTATCAGCGACTGAGGATACGAACGTTCCAAATTTAAGCATTGAACGCTCAATGGTTGGTTTTGGAGTTTCATATTTGTAACCCAAACCATGTTTATCACTCAGGGGAATCTGAGACTTTATTATCTCAGTGATCTTTGTTGAAGAATTACACCATCCTTCAACAGTAGCCTTTTCAGCCTTTAATGCAGCGATAGCTTCTGCTCATTCGATTTTGACTAGCTGATTTAAATATACTTGATCTTTAAAATCTTCTTCAATTTTAGAAAGCTTTTCTATTTGAAGGTGACAGTTTTTAAGCTTTTCAGCGAGATCAAGATTTTGGTTTTCAACCACAGTTTTGCCGTTCATGGCTTCGTATAAACTTATAGTCAAGAGATCGATCTTACGGAGACTATCAGCTTCATCAATATTTGCAATATTGGTAAAGAAAGAAGGTGATACCTGAATAGCAGATGTTGAAGTGGAGGGAATGTCTGAACTTTCTTCCTCTTCTTCAATCTTGGCCATAAGACATAGATTTGCTTCATCATCTTCAGAGTCAGATGATGATGCTTCTTCATCAGAAGCAGCCCAATCATAGTCAGCCACCAGGCCTTTATTCTTCTTCTTAAAGCTTTTCAGCTTTGCATATTTTTCTTTCAGCTTTGAATATTTGTCATCTTTATTCCTTGGAACAAAGGGTTTCTTTGTAAAAGCTGAGGGTCTAGAAACTTTCTTAGACCTGCACTCGTTAGCGAAATGTCCTGTCTTTTCGCAGTTAAAACAAGTAGCAGTAGCCTTATCAACAAAAGCCGATGATCTAGGCTTGTCAGTTATGGAAAGAGGTTTGTTCTTTCTAAACATTTTCTTTTTGGCAAATCTCCTGAATTTCTTAGTTAGGAGAGCCAAAGATTCATCATTATCTGAATAATCAGAATCTGATGACCTTTCAGAGTTACTTTCTAACTCAGTGATAGTGACCGAGGGTCGCTGAGTAGAAGGTTCCTTTGAGATTAAAGCAACAGGGGTGCTTTTGGAATCTTTTACAAGATTCTTCTTAAGATGGCTCGATTGCTCATGAGTCAGCAACGTGCCATATAAGGTTGAAAGGGTCATTGATTTTAGATCCTTTGATAGCTTGAGACACATAGCATAATTGTCCCAGCTTTCAGGTAAACATTCTAGAAACTTTGTCAGTACTTCAAAGTTAGAATATTCCTTACCAACAGTTTTCAGATCTATAATTAAACAATTAAAACGTTGGTGAACTTCAGAGAGAGATTCATTCTTACCAGAAATGAAGCTTTCGTATTGTCTTACCAGGTTGATCTTTCTTGAATCCTGGACTTCAGACGTTCCTTCATACTGAACACATATTGTGTCCCACATGGCCTTTGATGTTTTCAGATTCATGACGGAATGGTAGACTTCGTCAGGAAGAGCCATGGATAGTATGGATCTTGCTTTTGTATCTATAGCCACTTTCTTCTTATCTTCGTCAGTCCATTGAAAGATTTCCTTAGGTACCAGCCTTTCTGGAATAGCAGGTCTATTCTCAGCGGCTGGAACAGCAGCATCAATTCTTACAGGGATGAATGGACCATTCTCTAGATAATAAGGCATAGTAGGGTCTACACCTTCTAAGAAGAGTGTCATCCTATTTTTCCATAAGTTGAAGTTATCTTTGGAAAATCTAGGGGGTTTAGCAAGAGAACCATTGTCTATAAAATTTGTGTTTGTGTTGGTGGCCATTTTCAGATAATAGCAAGGAAGATAAATATCTTAGATTAGATCTTGTTTATGAGGTTAAACAAATCCGCTCTGATACCACTTGTTGGTCCCGAAGGCCTATACAAGTTTGTAGAAGGGGGGGGGGTTGAATACAAACACACAGATTTTACTTTTCTAAATTATTTATTGATAAATCATTAATAATTTACAGCTTGTTGCGGAAACAAGATTAAGGATAAACCTAAATCTAAACAAGTTGGAACAGTAAGGTTTCTTGCACTAAGAGAGATAAGGAAATTACTAATAATAACCTATCTTGAGATAAGAGATTGAACTTGTCCAGAGTTATCAAGTTACTTCAAATGAAGTGGGTTCATCTCTTTATATACTGCATGCATTTAATGCAAGTCAGTATACACTTTACACGTGTCATCAGCTGGTTGGTTGCATGTCATTGACCTTGGTTGACAACCTTAGTAGCCGCATGGATGAACAGTGTAGTATCAGAGTGGTTGTACGATTTCAGACAGTCGGAGGTTCTTTTCTGACATTTCGTACGGAGTCGTGCAAGGGAGGTTAAGACAAAAGTACTTTGTACGGAGGACTTCATGATCAGCTTTCGTTGATTCAGCGATTATCATTTTCTATTCAGCGAATGATAAAGTTCAGCGATAGCTGAAGTCTTGTACTTGATACTTCACGTTGAGTGGACAAATCTGAGTCTTCGCTGATCCGCATCAGTTCATTAGGAGACTTGTCGCTGGTTCTTGAGCTTGATCTTCGACTTCAGCGTAGAACCTTTGTTGACGTGAAACTTGTCTTCGGGGATCATAAGTAAACAACTAACTTATCAACGATCATCATAATGACTGAACAGACTCAGAGCATTAATGATGAACAGTGTTCGCTGAATGTTTAATTTAAAAGAGAGAGAGTTCCTATCAGCGGTACTGTAAGATCTTAGTACTTATCAGCGATAGTGAAACTCTGATACATATTGTTTACTTACAATTTTCACTAAGTATATAAGAGAGGGTCATTATCAAATCACAAAATTGGATCAACAAATTGGTAGCAAGCCAATTAATTAATTTACACCGATGTACTAAATACAGCCAACACCGTTGTCCCTTTATACAGCCAACTTTCACCGGTCCAAAGCCCGGCCACCTAGCACCCATACAATGTAATACTCATATAAACACTATATGCACAATATTACACTCATTCATATATATGTATTCCATTTGAAAACATTTTAGATAAAAACTCACTTGATTCGTTTAATTTCCAAGATCCTCCCACGCTATTACCAAGCACTCCAAATTCTTCAGTCCCGTTTCACGGAATCTGTACCACATAAATACAAATATTTCTTTTAAAGACTAATATCTCTAAAAATCCTGAAATCTTCGACTCAAGTCGCAGTCCACTATTGAAATACCCCATGTCGCAATTCACTACACTAAGTCGCAACCAACTACTGCGACACAGTACCAAGTCGCAATCAACTACTGCGACTTCTCCCTCATGTCGCAACCAACTGTTGCGACAATCCCCTCAAGTAGCAACCAACTGTCGCGACATAGCACCAAGTCGCAATACACTATTGCGACTTCATGAGCAAGTCGCAACTCAAGGTTGCGACATTCATGAAGATCATAAATTCAACCATGTCGCAACCCACTGTTGCGACTTCAATGAATGTCTCAGTCCCCTGTTCTTCTTAAAACCCAGAAATCTAAACTTTTAAGCTATGCATGTTACTGTAATTATGCAGATATGTTTAAGACTATTAACATAACCTAACCATATGCTCAGATTTCCCAAAACATCCTTAAATCATCAAAACCCACTTCTAAAGCTCATTTAAAACGTAATATACATAAAAGTAAGGATTATATAGATTAAATACCTTTGTTGCCTTGCTATGAATCTTACAAACCCAGCTGAATCTTATCTTCTTCTTCTTCTTCTTCTTCCTTCCCTTCTACGGTTCTCTCTTCTTTCTCTCAACCGAAACACATACACACACACACACTTTGTTTTGATATTAGCTTAACCAAATGAGGACACCTCCTCCTAGAGAAGGAAATGTGGCGGTGGTGGTGTGTGGTTTAGGTAAATAGACCATACAAACCCTAGGCTTCACTCATTTGACAAAACACCCCCTTATACTTCCATAATATAATAAAAACTTATCTCTTAACTTCTAACTCCATAATTACTCAACTAACATTTATAAAACTAACTCCAAACCTTTCTTAAATTAAAATATTAACACTAAATAAATTAATGACGTACCTGGTTATTACAATTTTAAATAGGTCTTAAAATCCCTCTTTCAAATTTATTTGAAATTCGAGAGCGAAAAGTGAGATACGCATAAATCCAGAGTTCATTGATTCTGTTTTCTTTCGATATTCCAAATTTCGATTATGTCTGGTTCAAGGAGAAGTAGGGCCATATCATTACACTCGTCGAAAACCTTGATGGGATCCTCTTCGGATTCAGAGAATGATGAAGTCCAAATGCCTGTGAATCGAGCCGAAGAAGAAGGGGCTTTAGGAGAAAACATTATTTTAAGGGGAAATAATGAGGGAAATACAGGGGATGAGGAAATGGCAGAATCAGAAGGAAACGCAGATGATTTAAATGAAAATTTACCACATGAGCAGAGTGTGGCTAGGTCTATTGTTTCTGGAAGATCTAATTCTTTGGAACGAGTGGTACCTGAAAGTGAATATTTAGACTTAATAGAAAATAATTGTGTGTTAGTACTTGATGAAACTAGGTTCAAGGATGAACATCGAATTATCATTGAATTGCTGAAGTATCACCCTTTCAAAAAGTGGTTCACAATGAAGAAATCTGTTCCAGTTCAATATATACAACAAAGGTGGAAACATTTGGAGTTACAAGGTAACAATTTTATATCTGAAATAAGGGGAGTTACTGTAACTTTAACTGTGCAATTCATGAGAACAATGTTGAGGCTGTCAGAGAAAGATGATTTAGAGGGTAGGTTAGATTTTGAAGATTCTCCATTAACAGAGGAATTACTTGTTGAATTCAGAAAATTAGGATATAATGAAGAATTGAAGAATCTAAGTTTTTTCAGGAGAAACAAATTGCCACCAATCTGGGCTTGCTTCTTCAATATTGTTAACAAATGTCTTTCTGGGAAGAATATCTCTCTTGATCAAGGCTCAAGGCAAATTTTGCAGATCTTTCATGGTTTAGTGAAGAATAGGCATTATGATTATGCTTCAATTCTGTGGGAAGATATGAAGAACACGTTTGAGAGGAATCAAAGGGAAAAAGAAGGGAAAACAAAAGATAAAATACTTACTTATATCCCTTATCAAAGATATTGGCAGTTGGTCATTTGGTATGCAATGGATCAAGACAAGAATATTCCAAGAAGATCAAATGAGGAACATGGGCCAATCTTCTATATGGGTAAAATGATTTCTGCTCTCAAACTTGAAAATTTTCCAAATCATAGACCTCTTCCAAGGTCTCTTAGGCAATACATTCTAGGACACATTGAGATATTAAAAGCTTATTGCACCTCTATGGGATTTGAACAACCTCATATCCCTACCCAAGAGGAAAACCCTGAGATGAGAGGTGAGGGGTCTAGTGCAGTTAGAGAGGGGGAGAATGTTCAGGAGGGAGAACATTCTGAGAGAATAGAGAGGCAAAATTCAGAGAGCTTGGTTAGAATGGAAGTTGAAAAAACAGAAAGAGAGTGGTGAGGATGAGATAATGTTAACAGAATTTGAAACAGAAAGAGGTAATTCTGATCCAGCCGAATTAAACCGGGCAAACACATCTATTGTTGGTTCACAATTCTTGGTGACTAACATTGAAGAAAACACCATGGAGCCCGTGGTGGAACTTGAACAAACCATCCCTAGCCACTCAGAAACATTTCAACATGTTACTGATTTATTTCAAACAGGGGAACCATCCCAAACTTATTTGGAGGGAGGTGATCAATCCTAAAATATCTTTCAACACATAGAGTCTGGATTACACAGTCCAATCCATATTGAGCCTGAAATTCCATTTCACACTAGCACATCACAAGAATTTTGTATTCCTGTATCAACATCCATAGACATTCCTACTATTGGTTGTCAAGGATTGGATGGAAGTCCTGGTGAAGTGAACATCTTAAAAGCTTCATTACACAGTGCATCTGTTGCACATGGTGTCCTTGTGTCACCTACAGGCAATGAGTTCTCTGAACACATGCAAACTGGGTCATTTGTTGATCCTGGATTCACGTTAGAAACTTCTGAATTTGAAAAGATTCAGAAACAAAATCTTGTTCTTGGTGAGAAAGTGGAAAGTTTGGAGAAGACTGTTGTTTCTTTAAAAGATGAGGTCAAGGAATTCAGAATCCTGTTGGAAGGCAAAGCTAAATCAGTTGAAAATAAGGTGGATGATGTGAAAGAATCCTTGGAATCTCATAAAAAGGAGATCAAGGATGATTTATCAGAATTTCAAAAGATGTTGTTGAAAAGTATGGAGGAGATGAAAACTTCTTTGGTCAATGCTTTCAGTTCTAATATTGCAAGGATTTCAGAACCTCTTGCGATCATGCCTATGTCTGTTGCAGTATCAGAAATTGAACCAGAAACAACTCAGAACTTGAAAAGAAAGTTTGATGATAATGAGCCTCATCATCATCAAAAGGGGGAGAAGAAGCAGAAGCTTAGTACTGAGTTAGAAGTTGTTGAAGAAGTTTCTGAAGGAGATACTGATAAAATAGAGGAACTAGAATTGAATACTGAAATGGAGGTAAATTCTGATGAAACAGATATAATTATGGCAGAGGAGAGCATGTTTGGATCAGATGAAGTTATCTTGGCTGACAAAAATGTTATGACAGAAGAGGATTTGCTGTCAGATTCTTCTGAAGAAGGTTTTGAAATAAGTATGGCAAATGTTACTGAAGAGAGCATATCTGAAAGATCAGAGGAAAATCATGCTTAGAGATTGTTCCCTTTGTCAGAAATCAGTTATTTAATTCTGAGATTGAAGAAAGAAGAATGAATGAAGTTCTGAGAAGAAGAATGCATAGTGAGATGGTCAGAGCTTTGAATGTTCAGAAAATTCATAAGATGATCAAAATGGTGAGACCTATTGATATGTTGGGAGAAGAGGATTACTCTGTTGGATATTTAAGCAAATTTCAAGATGAGTTTGAATTGCATTTTATTGATGAGCTAAATGTTCTTGATGGTGAATATGAAAAAGTTGAAAACTACTTCATGCCTTTGGAGTATGTGTACAAAAGGCCAATTGTGATTCCAAGAGTTGAACTTCCAATGTTAGAAGAGCCTTTGTGTGATTTCATCATAGAACTAAGTGACAATCCTCTTACAAAACAATTTCACAGAAATATTTTTCCAGAGGAGAATTATGAGAATGTTTATTACACAGAAGGAGAATATGTTGACTTGGAGAGTCTGATTGATGGTTTTATGGATGGAAGAATGCAGATGATCTATGTAGAGGCTTCAAACAGAATGAGAAAACTTGATGAGAAGCTACATGTTCAGAAAAGAATAGAAAAGGTGCTGATGTTCAAATATGAAGAGTTTGATGGCTTAAAATACATTAGTATGGAAGTTCTGAAGGAAGGGAATCTGGAAGTTAGTATGACAAGTTTTGATTTCCACAGATTGTGTTTGGATGATCAAATTTTCTTGGTAAAATTCTTTGCTTGTACAGAAGAAGCTTGGGTAGAAATTGAATGCAGAAGAATTCTGGGAGTCTATGTCAGGAATATGCATCTGTATGACTTTCAGTTGGAAATTGAATCAAGAAAAGAAAAATGCAATATGAGTTGCCCAATCAGAGATCCAGTTCACAGTATCAATCAGTGTGGGTTCATCAATGAAGGAATGGAAAATGAAGGATTCATTTACAGAGATACTGAAAGACTTAAATTCTTTAAGCTGAATGATCTTGTGAAATACAGTGATGCTACTTTGTAATGGTTATTGGAAGAAATGGATAGGGTTATTGAAGATCAAAGGGTAATTCTGAAGGAAAAGTGCATAAGACATATCAAAGAAAGGCTGAATCTGAGAACAAATGTAAGGGAATGCAATGAGTTCATGCCTTCAGAAGAAAATCCTAAGAAGATGTTGCATATTGACTTTGTGTTTCCAGCTGAATATGAAGTTAATGGTGTATGCTCAAAAGAGATTGAGGAGATGATTCCAGATGTTGTATCACAAGAAGAAGTTCAGATGGAAGATGCTGAACAAGCAGAAAAATCTGGAGCTGTTGAAGAAGAACTATATGTTGATTTGAATGCTATATTCTTGGAGTTTACATTGTCAAACTTCTTTCAACCAAGAGAAGTAAATTTTCTGAGTGTTTATCATGATAGATCAGAATTTTATCAATGGATGCGTGCTGAGTTGAAAAGACTTCAAGGAAAGAAAAAGAGATCTGTATATTCTGACTATATGATCACTGGAATCAGAGAGTTGGTGGTTAAACAGTTAAAGAAACATGAGTACTATAGGTTTGAAGTGCTAAGAGAAGATGGAAGAGTTTACTATTTTACTGAAGCAGACTTTGATGAAATCTCAATCTTTGATTTCTACAAGTTATACTCTCTTTTATCAAACAAAGATTGTAGCAAACTCAAGAAGGAAAGAGGAGCATTGGCAACAGTGAGAGATGCTATGTTTTACATTCTGAGATGGCATGCATATACAGACTTCCAAATTGCTTTATATGTGCAGAGACCATGTGTTTATCTCTCAAGGCCAAATAATGAGCATGTTTAGTTAGACGTTTTGAGATCTGGATATGTGGGTACATTTCCTGAGTTGGGAGTTGTGATGAAGAATAATCAAAAGCAAAAGATCTATTTCAGAGCTAGTGAAGCTGCTAAATATTGCTCTGGTACTCTCAGATTCATCAAGCACAACTTGACCAAGAAAATACAAACAGGAGTTAAAGATGATAAAACTGAAAAGACAGAGGAACTGATCGAAGTAATTGATAGAAGACTTGCTCTAAGAAATGTTTTACTACTGAAGATTGTTCCTGCTCTCAAAGAGTTTGATGATGAGAAGTACAATAGTATTTGACAAAAAGGGGGAGATTGTTAGATCTGAAGTTTTGTCAAATGCTAAGTGTTTTGTTCTGAACAGAAGACTCAGAAGTTCTGAGTAGAAGACTCAGAAGTTCTGAGTGAGAGATCTCGAAAAGATTACAAGTGTTGAGATCTGAGTAGAAGACTCAGAGTTCTGAGTAGAAGACTCAGAAGTTCTGAATGAAGAAGTATCGAAAAGAATACAAGTGTGGATCTGAACAGAAGGGTCAGAGTTCTATGTAGGAGACTCAGAACTTCTGATAAAGAAGATGAAAATATCACAAGTGCTTGAAGGAAGTTCTGAGGCGCTTAATCAGAAGGATGTTCAGAAGTTCTGAACATGTTGTTCAGAACTTATGACTTAGGATATTTTCAGTTATATTTTGTTACTAATTAGGACACGTGTAATTGTTCTATTAGTCTTTCATGTATATGTACTGTAGCTTTAGCTTTTCTCTTACAGTATATATATAGGAGTTAGCAACTGTAAGCTAACTAATCTTTGACATTATCTTTCGCATATCTTTGTATTCGCTTTGTAATCTTTGAGAGACTCTCTCTCTAGATCTGTAATCTGTTCTTAATCGAATACAAGTTTGTTTGATCAAATTCTCTGTTAGATTGTTCTTAATTGTTCGTAATTGATTGTAAGATTGAATCCTGGTTTCTACAGTCTCAAATAGATGAAGTGAATGAAAACATCAAGGAGTTGAAAGAATCGTTCAACCGATCAAAGAGATTCGAAGAAATAATAATCCTATCGCAAAGTATGGAAGGCATGACAAACAAACAACTAGAGTATCATAAAATGTTGTGTGACGAAACTAAAGCGAGATATAGAATTTAGGTTTAGAACTACTTTTTTAAATATCGTTTACTGTAATGTTTTTAAATATTTGAATTTTAATGTTAAGTAGTTTTTGTTTTCGGAGAATATGACGTGGACCTTAAAATGACAAATTAATAAATAAGGGGCTTTTATAAAACATTATAAATAGATGAGGATAGATTATAATAAAATTGATGAAAAAAGCTTTTGAAAAGCTTTTTGCATTGGAGAAGGTTTTTAGGGATAGGTTTTTATTAAAAAAAAGTTAGTGGAAATCTGATGTGGCAAAAGTAAAAAGCTATTGGAAAGGTTATGCATTGTGGATGCTCTAAAAACAACCCCTAAAGCTTTATGTACCACTATTTAATGCTAATTACTTAAAATCTCCTAAAAACAACTAAAGAAACTTTATGTACCGCTTTTAATGTTAATTACTTGATTAATATTTATCTCTAACAACCTTCAAATCCTTAAATCGTGGACTCTTATTAATTAATCTTTATCTCTAACCACTTTCAAATCTTCAAGTCATGAACTCCTTAAAAACGTTATTCTTTAAACAAATTTATAAAAAAACATGACCGTTTTCTCAAAACCACACATTAAAATAAATTAGAACATTAAAATCGAGATATATCGCGTTGCATTGCGCGAGTAAACTTCTAGTATTATAAATCATTTATGAAAAACTCTTAAAAACAACCCCTAAAGCTTTATATATCGTTATTTAATGCTAATTACTTAAAATCTATTAAAAACAACTAATGATGCTTTATGTACCGCTTTTAAAGCTAATTACTTTATTAATATTTATCTCTAACAACCTTTAAATCTTTAAATCGTGGACTCTTATTAATTAATCTTTATCTCTAACCACTTTCAAATCCTTAAATCATGAACTCAGTCTCGGCCCTGGGATAGGGCGACGAGGACGACCGCCCTGGCCAACAACTAAGCCTAGGGGCATCAATGGTCCAAATGCAATGCAGATTCACTAATATGTGGATGTGGGAGACAGTGAAGGTAAATAATATAATTAAATATGTGAGAGACAATGAATTCAATGTAAGAGATTAATAAGAGCATCTCCAACAGCATTTCTAAAATAGGAAAAAGTGGCTTTTGGTTTGCTATATGTCTCCAACAGCTTTGCTATATGTTTTGCTAAAATCGAAAATCTCTAAAAAAATCTCTATGGTTTGCTAAATATAGAGAACTCTCTATTTTAGAAAAAAAAATTAGCAATGCTGTTGGAGTTGAAAGGAAATAATTTTAGCAATTTTGAGTTTTCATTCTCTATTTTAAAAAAAATTTAGCAATGCTGTTGGAGATGCTCTAAGAGTTTAGCCCTCTCCACTCATCTAGTTTTGACACGTGTATGGATATAATATAGTATACATTTTATTGAAAAGATTGTACTTCACTCCCCGTAAATAATATAATTCAACATTTTAGTCTTGTTACTAGCTATATAAGAATTTGAAATACATTAGACCCTTTAATCCCTTGCATTTCCCTTCTCTAATAAAATAAATAAAAGAATTTATGTCTATCTAATTTTATTTTTACTTTTTTCCTTTTCATAAGATTTAAAAAATAAAAAATATATAAACGTATCATTCAAATATATCATAATAAAATAAATAAGTAATATTCTTTTGCTTTTGATTTTATCAATGATTATAAATTGTTAGTGTTTTAATAAATATAACATTAATTTATATTTTTCTACAATATTGCTTTTTATATTTTGTTTTTATATAATCTTAAGAGTAAATTACACTTTTGGTCCCCGTGGTTACCACCTACTATCAAGAGTAGTCCCTATTTCAAACTAATTACAATTATAGTCATTGTGGTATCCATTCCATTTCAATGTTAGTCCTTATTGATTCCTTATTGACTTTAACCATTTATGTGCCGTTAAATGCTAACCCCATCCAAGGGCATAATGGTCCAATTAAACCTTAAATATGAAATTACACTTTAGCATTTTCTTTAATTTTCAATTAAATATAAAATATGTTATTGTTTCTTTAAATTTCATCTTCTCCGATGAAACCCTTCCATCTCTTGCACCATCATCATAGCCACAGTGGATCCATTCCCTAAAAACCCAAATTTGAAAACAAAAAAAAAACCCATATCCAAATGATAATCTGAAACCCAAATCAAAGGAATGTCATACTGGTATTTGAACCAAATGGAACCTAAACGCTAAACATAAAAACGCAAATTGGTTTGGAAAAAACCCCAAACAACAAGCAAATTGGTTTGGAAAAAACGCTAAACATAAAAACGCAACCATCGATGATGAAATCAAAAACAAACCAGGAGAGTGGGACGAATCACAGGGATGATTCACAATGAAATAAAAAACAAACCCAGAACAAACCAACTAGAGAACAAAGCCAAATCGGGAGGTAAAGGGGTATTCACCGGAGGGGTAAGGATTGACAAACCTTTCCGGTCATCTTCTCCAGCTAGCAAATCCGAACCAGAAAAAAACACAAGATCCAAAATAAAAAACCGTGATTCTAAAACAACCCAAGATGCTAAATAAAAACCATAAATAAAAAATAAACCAAATCCCTAAATCGTTCAAATCAACGAATCGAAGAAACCGCCAAGCCCATATGAGCAGAAAAGGTGAACCAGATCTTCCAAGCCAGACGTTCGAAGAAATTGGTTGTCGAGGGAGGTGGTCGACCATCAGGTACGATTGCAAGAAATAGAAGACACCGGAAGGAACATCATTTATCCATCCACGATAGGCGTACGAGAAGACACTGAAAGGTACGATAGCATTTTTCCATATTTGGGAGACGGGGCAGAGGGCCAGACGAGAAGACGCCGGAGTTCATGGAAAGCGAAGAAAGGGAGATGGGTCTCAGATCTAGGTATCGTCGGTAAAGGGAGAACGAACCCAAATCCTGGATATGAGACCTTCGATGCAGATCTTCAAACCAGGGTAGACATCTGGTGATTTAACTTCGATCCAACAGCTTTAGCAAGAAGTAAAGATCTTCCTGTTCGTCAACAAATTTAAGATCAAGAGACGATGTTTGAAGTGAAAAACGAAAATCATCATCCAAATTCCAAACCTGAGATGAAAATAGGATTTGGTTGATTCTATTGAGATTTGGTTAAACCTAACTCCTTAAGGTGAGGCGTGGCATGAGATGTGAACAGAAGATTAGGATCATCATAAAAGAAATAAAAATAAAAAATAAAATGCTCTTGAGTTATATATTATATATAATATATTCTTATTTGTTAAGAAAAATATAGAAGACAAAATTTCCCCTGTGTTAAACGGACGCTTTTAACGGCAGCTAGTCAGAGGGACCATAAGTGAAGCAAAATGGTAACCACAGTGACCAAAACTGTAATTAATTTAAAAGAGGGACTAGAGTTGATAGTAAGTGTTAACCACATGGACCAAAAGTGTAATTTACTCTAATCTTAAAGTTATAATTGTTAAAGTCATATTAGCATATTAGCACAAGTCCAAATAGGTTGAATAAGTTATTATTCTCAATATTGAAAATAAGTTTTTAGCAAACGTTTACTATGAATAATTGATATTTTTTGCTTTAAAAGCTGCACGAAATCGTTTTAGATTATGTATGTTTATGATTTGTTGTTCAGGGCTTTCATATAAATCCCACGTATTATTTTGTTATATTTAATAAAAAAAAAAAATTTATATTTGTGGGGGCATTTTGTAGCTCTTCCGCCCTGGACATGTAAAACCCTAGGACCGGCCCTGCATGAACTTCTTAAAAAACGTTATTTCTTTAAACAAATTTATAAAAAAAACATTATCGTTTTCTTAAAACCACACATTAAAATTAAGATATATCGCGTTGCATTGCATGAGTAGACTTTTAGTTATACTTAATAGTGCTTCACACCCACTCCTCCTTAAATCTTAAGGTATTAGGAAAAAACTTCAAGTTTATCAAAATTGATGTGAGGTGAAATAAATTGTTTTTTTTACTTGTTTCAATAAGATTAAACTATTATTATATCATATAAAGTTTTTTTAAATGCATTTAAGATGATAAAACAATATAGTATTTTAATAATATAACTACTTCTAAAATCTCTAAAATAAAGAATCGATTAAAATAAGATATAATTATCTTTAGTAATTTTCACTTTAGTTTTCTATTTTATAGAATTCATAGAAATTTTATTGGAGGTGCTCTTATTAAATATAATAACATTTATGTAATTTAATATGTATATCAAGTTAAGAAAATGTTCGCAACATAATTTTTCATTTTTAAGTTATTATTTGAATTCTTTTAAAAAATAGCGATAAATCAGTTTTCATAAATGCAAAACTTTAATTATTACAGAAATATTTATTACTCCCTCTGTTCTAAGATAAATAAAATACACAGTTTTAAAAGTTTATAATTATTACACTTTTTAATTAACCAATGTACAATTTTATCCTTAATTATCAAGAGAAAAATTTTCTCCATCACACAATTAAGGATAGAATTGAAAAGTAAACATTTATTTTTGAAAGTAGACAGACACTTATTTTAAGACAAATTAAAATAGTAATGTGAACACTTAATTTGGGACAGAAGGAGTATTATTTATAACTTCAAAAAGGAAAAACAAATCTAAAGAAATAGTTCTTGTCATTTTTTGTTATTATTTTTCAATTCACAAGTTACATTCTGATAATCAAATATACATATTATAATTCATTTGATATATTGAATTTTATTTATTCGTCAATCAAACATTTGATCAAATTTAATAACATTTGAATTTTTTAATTTGCTCTTTTTAATCAGCATTATGCAAATTCAGTGACCGCTAATGATTGTTGAATTTTTTTAACAGAATGTAACAAATTAAAATCTAAACATAAAGTTTTTTTTTTGAAAGACAACAAATTTTATTAAAAAAACAAAATATCCCGAACAAAGGGACCATTCTGCAAGAAGCAGAATGAAACAACACAAGAGCCAAGAAAACAACACAAAGACCCACCTCAAAAGAAAAACAAAAAAACCCAAAACTTGGAGCACCCGAGCATTTTCATAAAGTATAAACATTTTCATGAATTATGTGTGTAAGTTTTTTTTGAAGTATATAATATTTATATACGGTAAATAAATTCACACGCTCTCCTCAGACCTCCTATAAGGTAAAAGATTTTGATACCGCTAGACCAAAGACCCTTTTATATAGTTCATAGTCCAAAATGGAATCATTCACCTTCTTTTGAATGAAACTTTCATTCAAAAAGAATATATTCCCATAATTATTGTGTTATCGGTCATGGAAAAAAAATTAAGACATTCAAAATCTGTAGATAATGTTTTTTGAATAAAATATTTCTTTTTCAAATATTAAATATATTATTATATTAATACGTGTGTATGTATGGGCATATACTTCAAAATTCAAATAAATAGGAAACAATAATACACCAAGTGGGTGTTTATTAATAAACATATGTTTTTACTCTTTTTCAACAAAATTGAATAAATTCTTTAAATACAATTACTAGGAGGGGTCACCAAAATTTGATACTTTAATTCAACTTGATTCTTAAAAAAACATATATTCAACACAAGTTGATTGTCAAGTGGTATATATTTATCTTTAATTATAAGTGTTACAATTACGTCATATTGTAGGTATGACATAACAAGTGATTCTTATTTTATTAAATTTCCATTTTTTGTTATTCAACAATCAACATACAAATTCGCATATTAGATGCATGATTTTATATATCAGTCACATAATGCCTCTACTTGTTTTGATTTGTTGTCTAACTCGTTTAGTAAGTGTAAATTTTCACCCACAATGTATTCATTCATATATTTGTAGTTAATTATTTTTAGAGTAAATTACTAGTTTGGTTCATGTGGTTTTTACATTCTACCCATATTGGTCTCATAATCAAAATAAATACACGAATGGGACTCCTCGTTTGCATTTCCACAAGCTTTTGGTTCCTCTCTCTAACAAAATCAGCTAACCTACTTAACTCAAAGGGTATTTTAGTCATTTATCATATTTTGTCTTTTTCTTAATAAAACAAAAAAAACTAAATATTATATATATATATATAGACGTCATTCTTGTATGATCCTCCCTATATATATATAGGGAAAGGTTCAATAGAGAAGTGCAAATATTTAGAGAAATAGAGAAGTAAAAAAACACGGGACCGTTCATATATGAACGTTCATATATAAACAGTCATATATGAACGTTCATAAATGAACGTTCATAAATGAACGTTCATATAACAGTCATATCTGAACGTTCATATCTGAACGTTCATATATGAACGTTCATATATGACTGTTTATATATGAACGTTCATATATGAACGGTCCCGTGTTTTTTACTTCTCTATTTCTCTAAATATTTGCACTTCTCTATTGAACCTAAGACTATATATATATAGGGAGGATCATACAAGAATGACGTCTATTTAAAAGAATAAAGGGGAACCAATCATAATTATTAACAAAATAATTAATTTTTTAAATAAAGAAGTTTATAAAAGAATATTTAGGTCTTCTTTACTCCTGATTGTTTTAGGATAATCTTCACCTCCTAAATATAACCCATCTCCAGAATATTCTCTATGTGACCTCCATCATCAAAACCTCAACAAGTCCACTTTCTAATCAAACCCTAGAGTTTTAGTTTAAAATGTTGGCTTCTAATCTCTTCCGCCCTCTCCCGCCACCGTTTCAGTCATCTCACTGGAAGATGACGATTGTATCGTCGCACCTTCCGCCATTGCTTGGGCACACTTACTGTAACAACCCGGTTTTCCAAACATGCTTCAAATAACATACATTGCATAACTTCATTACATTCATAATAAAAGATACATAATAAACCACAAACGGTCTCATTAGTCTTGACATTACAAAATATATAAAAGCTTCCTAATCAACATCCATCAAAAGCTCCTTACACTTAATCCTTTCCTTTGCCGATCCTTAACCTGGAAAACATATTTTTGAAAACAAAATGAGGGTTAGACCAAACGGGTCTAGTGAGTTAATCCCGGTCCTTTCCAAAATCATTATAAAACCTTTTATGTAAATCCTTTGTATCAAAATAGTTTAGATAAACCTTTGGTAATTCTTTCGTAAAATATAAACATACCACACGTATATAAATACCAAACAAGACTCGTGCATCGTGCTCCACTCATCCTCATCCTCGTTCCCATGGCCATATTAGTTGATAGCAAGCCAACTAATAAATCAACGCCGTTCAACAACTACGACACACAACGCCGTACAACATCTACGACCAACAACGCCGTACAACAACTACGACACACACTTCAGCCGGCATAGTTCGGCGTGCTCTCGTGTAGTATAATACTTACATCTCATTATTTTATATTTAAAAGCATATACTCCATCGTATCTCAATATACGATATACCACACCATCACACATATCCTTTTCATATATATATATATATATATATATATAAACACATATATATGTTCCCCAATTGAAAACGTTTAAAGTAAAACTCACCTGAATGCTTATTACAACTCTTCCAAGCCTTTTCCAAAGATTCACTCTATCAATCCCAATCCACAGAGTCTGCAATTAGATTAAATACAAATATCCCCTTACTAACTGATCACATAAAACATACTAGAAGACCAAGAACTCTAGATAACTCAAATCCTCAAAAGTGACCAAAACAGCTAAAGTATCCGGACAACCCAAACAACCCGGACAACACCACCTTTTCCGGACAACATGACTTTTCCGGACAACCTCAGTAATCCGGACAGCAAGACTAATCCGGACAACACGAGGAATCCGGACACCACAAACTAATCCGGACAACAAAGGAATCCGGATGCCATCCGGACTCTAAATCATCCGGAAACCATCAATCCAATCGTCCGGACTATATCAACAACTTACCCGGACACCACCCAAGAATCTACCCGGACACATTCATACTGTGTCCGGAAACCTCTGTCGGTTTGGTGCTTTTTACCCAGAAAATCGACTGAATTAATACCAGAAGTGTTTGTGATGTTTCTACTCCGATAGAATCCTTCCAAAAGCAATTACAAACATAAAATACAAAGGAACATACCTTAATTCATCTTCCAAACATACCAAGTTGAACCCTTTAGCACCAAACCCTTCTTTTCTCTTCTTGCTTTCTCTCAACACACACACACACTAATTTTACTGATTTTCTGCTTGTGATAATATCTGGATTCAGAAGGGATAATATCTAACTTAATTTACTACTTTGGTCCTTGAACTTCTCAATAATAACCAAAACACCTATAAACCTTTAATTTAACCAAACTCACCCTAAACCTTAAGCTTTAAAGTTAAATAAACTTAACGGCATTAGATTTTTAACTAACGGATTTACCCGGGTATTTCATTATCTCCCCCTTAAAAGAATTCCGTCCCGGAATTCGGTTAAGCAATAAGGTATGAATATCTATTACTACTACTTCAAACTTAATCAAAGCCATAGTAACTAACTGAATAGCCACCCCACACCCACCTATATCTCTAACACAGATAAGCAACAAAAGCACGGAAATATCAATAACCATGTTGCACCGAAGTCAGATAACACCTTAGCACGTATAGAGTTTATAGAAATATACCTGTAACCTCATCAGGACTTTCTTCCACCTCTTGTTCCGTCATCTGAAAAACTCGACCCTTTGCTTTCGGTACCTCAGGCCCTTGTTTCTCTCCCGGTCTAACACTCGTTGGTCTTACCGTCATACTACCCTGTTGTGCTTTCCATTGCGGACAATCTGACTGAATATGATCCGAGGAATTGCAAACGAAACATAATCGGTTTGCGCGACAATTCTTAGCGACATGTCCAGCCCCTCCACACTTGTAACAACTTCTAGGATCAACATAACAATTTCCTTGATGCACACGGTTGCATTTTGGACATGGTCTTTCAACTGGTCTGAAAGGTGAATAACTATCAAACCTCGGGGATTCATATTCTTCCGAATCGTACATCGTTTCTTCCAGTTTTCTTTTCCCAGCACTCTTATCACCAACGTCTCTCCGGTTATCCTGTTCTACATTTTCCGCGGCATCCACTGCGGCTGAGAAGGTATCGGGTCCTCTTGCAGTCACTAGCTTTCTAATTTCTGCATTTAACCCAAAAATAAACCTTTCCATCTTTAGAGCCTCCGTGGCAACATAGTACTCCGCAAAGCGAGACTTCTCCAGAAAGAGAGCGGTGTAATCCCTAACCGATAAACTTCGCTGGTGTAGGTTCATGAACTCCTCTTCCAACTGTCTAACTGCTGCTTGAGAACAAAACTGTCCTTTGAATGCTGTTGTGAATTCGTCCCAAGTAAAAGTAGAGTATACATCCGACCTTGTGGAATCAATGTGAGCTTCCCACCAGTACAGAGCTTCTGCCTTCAACATCGCCGTTCCGTATAATACTCTGTCCTCATCCGCACACTTACTGGTCTTGAAGATGGCTTCTATTTCCTTCAACCATCTCATCGCTTTCACTGGGTCTCTATCTCCTGAGTAAGTTGGAGGTCTACAGTTTAAGAACATCTTGTAATCACACCTTCTTGACACTGGTATGACCGTAGGTGTAATGGGCATTTCGTCTTCCAAACCAGGATCTGGTGTTTCAGTATGACGAGCTTGGTCGAACATAGTCTGGATATTTGCTTGAAGTCTTCCCATCTCCGCCATCAAATCGTCTCTAGTAATAAACTTCGTACCTCGCCCCTGAACTCTACCTCCGGTTCTGCCCCCAGTTCTACTCCCCGTTCTACCTCCGGATCTACCTCCCCCTCGCTCTCCTCTTCTTCCCCCCGTTCCTATTGGTGTATTCGTACTATTCGGATTTCCTCCTCCTCTTCTATTCGTATTTCGAGTACCGCTTGCCATTCTATAAATTCAGACAAGATTAATATACACATAAGCACATACCCCATATGTAATGACCCAGACCTTTTTCGAAGTGTTTTGCGTTTGGTGTGGAGTTTTAAGCAGAAGTAGAAGTTGAGGGGCTAGTTGGTAAATAGGAGTTGGGGTATAAAAAGGCACAAAACCCTAGAGGACATGCCATTTTCCTGATTTGTGTATGTTTGTTGGTGGCTGATTCTAGAGAGAAAGGGAGGAGAAAAAGGGTTTTGGTGAAGGTTTTGTGCATTGGATTGAGAGGAGCATCAAGCATTGAAACTGGAAGAAGGATTCAAGATTTGGATTTCGTTCTGCAATCAATCAAACCAGGTAATTCGAAGTCCAGATTCCTACCTTGTTGCTATGTTTTGATTGTTAGAATGTTAGTGCGTTCTTGCTAAAAGTCATTCAAGACTCCTAAAGAAGGTTAAGGATCATTAAAACAAGTTTAATCAGTAAAGTTTGTGGATAAATGGTTATAGATGCTTAAGTAAGTGATTCGTCGCATTATATTACTGATTTCAGAGTGTTTAGTAAGATTTCGAACCAATTAGTTCACCCAGCAGTCGTCCGGAAACCTTCAAGTATGAAGGTGTCCGGGTGAGTGTCCGGGAAGTTCTTGACCGTAGTGTAGAAGGTGTCCGGACATAGAGTTGTCCGGAAAATCTATGTCGTCCGGATAAGAGTCGTTGTCCGGGTACTATTCGGTATCCGGAAAAGTGAGGTTATCCGGTAACCTGTCCGGAAAAGTGTGGTTATCCGGAAATCAGAGGTGTCCGGACATTTTAGTGTCCGGTAAGTAGAAACGTCCGGAAAGTGAGAGTGTTCGGTAAGTGGTATCCGAACAGTTTGGTTAGTCAGCTTATGTGTTTATCCTTTAACCCAGGTAGATCGTTTGGGGAGTACAAAGCAAAGTAGGAGGGAAGTAAGCACATCAGGTGAGTTTTCTAAACTAAAACGCGTGGATTTTAACATGTTTTCTAAAGCAAGTACATGATGAGAAATGCCATGTTTTATTCTTATGCTTTAAATTGCATGAAAGTTGTTTACAGTTTTAAATAAGATTTGTGTATGATTTATGGGGCGGGCCTATCCCGTGTATGATTTATGGGGCGGGCCTATCCCGTGTATGATTTATGGGGCGGACCTATTCCGTGAATGCTTTTATGTGAAAGTTTTATGTGAGATGTATGCATACATTGTGTAGACGTAAATTGGCTAAGTCGGGGGGAGGTTCCGCCAGTACTCACGTCGGGGGGAGGTTCCGTTTATGCCATGGGAATGAGTCCCAGTAAGGCAGCGTGATACTGACTCGTTGTCACCCTCGGGTGACTTCAGGGTGCCATTTACGGGAGCGGATTTATCCGTGAAAGATTTTTACTGTTCAGCTTTGTGAAAGTTTATTATTGAAAGTCTTGTATACATTTGAAAGTTATGAGAAAGTTTTATGCAAAGATATTTGAAAGTTAGAAACTGTTTTTTTTTTAAGTTTTGAGGACTGTCAGGAGGGACTCACTAGACCTCATGGTCTAACCCTCGCATTTTCCAAACTAAACCTTTTCAGGCAAGCAGATTGCATGAGGCTCAGGTAGTCGAGCAAGAGCAGGATAGAGCACGGATGCAGATAGAGATATCGTCACTCATATTCTAGTAATAGTTATTCTCAGTTGTGTATAGGTTGTTTCCGCCAACCTAAGTTGTTTAGTCAGATGTAAAGAAATTTTATGGATCCAGTTTTGTAATTGTTTAATATTAATGCTAGTTATGCTTAATTTAGACTGGGTTGTTACAATTGGTATCAGAGCCATAGTTTAAGGGATTTAGGTGACCGGACGGGCCTAAACTTAAACTCGGGAGTAGAAATCACAACTGAGAATCAGGAAATGCGTTAGGAGGGCACTATTGTGGATACAGGAAATGTGTTAGGAGGACACTATTACAGAGATAGGACTAATAGGGCACTGAGGACTGTCATGTAAGGTAAGTTTGAGATTCCACCTGGCCAGTGTAATTGCGGACTTACAGGTACATGTATGTGCTTAACCTGCCTTATTATTCCGAAGTGGTAGTCAAAAGCTAGTGTTTATGTCGTGTTCCAGTACTTTAGAATGTCAGCAAGATCCCTGAGGGGTAGACTGAGACCCTTGTTGGGGAAGTTTCATGAGAAGTCATGGTGATGTGATGTACGTATACATCGTAAGAGAAGAAATGTTGTATAGAGTATTACGAGTCGTCTAGAGGTAGCTCTTCGTGGATTCGGGGAGGAAGAATGCTTGGGTTTGAGTTAGACTCCTGATTCGGGAGAGTCCCATTTCTAGAAATCATGGGATAGATCAGTCAGGATGGTAAGAAAAGTCAGTGTCAAAACCTTGAAGGTATCAATGGAGCCCTGGGTTCTTGGTTGAGCTTTCCATTAGCAGGATAAATGAAATAAGATACCTATAGTGAAATGAAACCATGTAGAAATGGAAAGTGAGATAGTTGGTCAAAACGAAATAGTATGAAATGGTTGAGTAAGTGGACCGTTGAATGTATGTATAGCAAATCGTTGCAAGACCGAGAGGGCGACCACTGTTCGAAAGTAGAGTGTCTATGATAAGTTGCGTGAGTAAAGCGATTGACCTTGTTTGAGTGAGTAGCCTTCAAATGCAAGTAGAGTTTCATGCGTTGAGTTCGTATACGTGTACATGAGATTTTTCATAATCGTGTAAATATCAAATTTGATTGGATATGAGTCGGCGTGTGCAAGTGTATGTTTAAAGAAAAAAAAAATACAAATCCATTTACATCGTACAATGAAGTCTTGAGTTTACGATTTGCAAAATATTCCACTCTTTTCATAATAAGCCAAGAAAACGTTTGAATGCACAACTTTTATAACCAAAATGAGTATTGACATTTCGAAGTTATATAAATGAGTGTGAGGACCGACTGGTCTACTTCGTGTCGGTAAATTTCTTTCAAATTTTGTCGTATGGGAGGATTTTCATCCAATATTTATTTCTGTCGTAACAACACATTTTTGGTTGAGTAAGATTAAGTTTTACAGAAAGATTGCATGCAAACGATCCTCAAGATCGTTGTGCGGGGCATTAGAGTTATGAGAATGTTGGGGTCGGGTGTACCCAAGTTGTTTTCAAGTGTTGTTTCTTTAAAATGATCAAAAGTGTGAAATGATTCATTTATCGCGTTGTCAGGCATGAAGGATATGAACTGAATAGGTCGTAGAGTATTACATTTTAAGCTAAGGAAGAACTCCTAGAGTGGAGAGGTGTTGGACAAATCAGGAAAGAATGTTTGTAGCTTTGGTAGATGCGTTCTAGAGGAGAGGTGAGCAGTGGAAGAGTCAGAAGTGGACTTTAATGTCGGTTGTATGAGGGTCTGTACCCTCGTGCGGTGGCTGGAAGTACAGTTGCCGAGAGACGGTTGTGTTCAGGGAAGGACTAGAAGTCATCGAGGTGTTGGTATAGCAACTCGTTATGAGTAGTGTGGTGAAGTAGAGATGAAATATCCGCGACGTTGAATAAGAGTTTAAGGTGATCCTGTAATATTGACATTACGCGAGTCAGTTTGAAATGAGGACGACGGGATGTGAAGTTGATTAAGAGGTTGGTGTTGGAAAGGTTGTTGTTTTAGATAAGCGTTTTACTTACGTGATGGATGGTTCGCAAAGAATGAAGTATTTGGCACAAGCGAAGTGAGGGTATAGATTATGTCGATTTGTGAGGAAATGTGCCATGTCGATGTAATGGTTTGGTATTGCAAAGAGCTAGCAAGAAACGAGTATGATAGAATTAATCAGAAACTCAGGTGTTGTGGTTCAACTAGAGCTGGGGAGAGACAATGTAGCGAGATAGACTCAGTTATTTATGCGTGAGGTCTTGAAGATAAGTTTGAGTTGTGTATGAATGGCCATGAGAGTCTTGGTCTGCAGTGTGATGTTATGAGTGAGAAATGTACAGTTATGTAGTGGCAATAATTGCCAAGTTAAATGTGCCAGCTAGCGTCGTAGTGATGTGATGTTAGGGAAAGAGGAAACATCGGATAGAACCTTTTTGGGAGTTTCGGATGAGGTGTTCGAGTGTTAACCAGGTTGTTGGAGCACGTAGGGTGTAAGTTGACGTGGTGATATGTTTATGTTCGAGATAGCATCACGGAGTGGTGGTGGGTAGCTACCCAAAGGAGAAACCAAGTGTTTTTAGTTGTAAGAGTCGCTAAGTAAGCATATTTTGGGATCATTGGAAGTTTAAAGAAGAGAATGGATGTATTAGTCAAAATGTGGTGGAATAGATGTGAAATCCTTAAAGAATGTGAGCTGTTGCTTATGTGTGAACGAATTGTCTGAGAAAGTAAAAGTTGGAGTTTAAAGAATGTATAGTGACGTCGAACTCTGGTGTCAGTTCGAGGTGATTTAGTCGAAAGCCTTAAGTTAGAATTTTAGTGCAACCGTTTGGTTATGTATAGTAATGAGACAGCATTTTGCAGCTTGAGAATTGTCGGAAGAGAGGGACGAGTAATGTTGGTGGGCAGTGCTCCACGCTAACGTGGGGAGGTGAAGACAGTATGTTGGAATAAGTAAGTAAATCGGAAGTAGTAAACTTGACAGTAATGCCGATAGGCGTAGTGTTGTGTAGATTGTCCTTGATAAATGTGCGAACTTATGGAAAGAGTATTGAGGAAGGAAATTGTGTATGATTTCGTGTAGGAAAGAAGTGGATAAGACAACTGAATGAGTTAAGTTAGTGACTTCGTGAGAAACGTTCAAACGAACTGATCGGTCAGTGTAAGCTGTTGAGAATAGTAGGGTGTGATCGTGGTTACCCCTCCTAGTCGAGTGGGAGTAACCGAAGCTATGTTATATGACTGGACGCTTGTGGCAAGCAGCGAGAAATTTATGAGCCTTCATGATAAGTGCAATTCGGATAGGTGAGTACTCCAATAAGGAATTATAGAGGTCTCCTACTATTAGACACGTTAAGTGTGAAATGATGAAGTGGTGAGAACGTACGAATTAGTTGTCGAGTTGTAGCCGATGTGATTCGGGAAAGGAGTATGATCTGCATAAGACGAATGTAGGTTGGAAGAAGTAACCTAGAAATTTCAGGCATATCGAGGAGAGGACTCCTAGGAGTGAGCTTGTCGGGATGTACAAGGTTGGCCTTGAGCCGAGTTGTTAGTAAGTGAGTCTTCCTGGTGGAAGATCCTCGTTGTTGTGGCGGGAATTTCCGCCAAGTTCTTTCTTTTAAGGAAGTATAAATGTATGAGAGGCCTTATTTAGACGTGATTAAAACCGTGAGTCCCGATGTGTGGACGGAGGCGAGCAAATGGAGGCGCGGTTGGCCTTGGTTTTATCAGGTAGTTTTAAGCGAGTATAGTGATCGAAGAGGGTGCAAGTAGGTAGTGCAAGATGGCACGATTTAGCAAGTGGTGTCTCGCCGAGGGCGGCTTCAAGTATGGGGTGTGGTTATGTTTCCCATCTGAGCGGTCTGAGGCAATCGGGTAGAAAAGAGTGGATGGGTTGAAAAATATAAGGCTTTGAGCTTTGAAGTTTGAGAGAGAGGTAAGGTGGACTAAGTCTGCGGATTCGTCGAAGCATGAAAGTTGAATAGATAGTGCACGATCTTGAGGTACTCGATGTGAATTTGAGAAGAAATTCATAGTGTGATGCACGTCTCTTTTGTGGAGAGCCGATGTGAGATGATGGCGACCTTGCAAGAGATGCAGGCCATAAGAAGTTGACCTTGTCATTAGTGAGCGAGTTAGAATAGCAGCATACAAGTTAGACTGGTCAGAAGAATTAAAGAGTGTTCATCCGACATTTCATGTCTTAAAGAAGTGTTTGTCAGGAGTCGTTGTGACTGTTCCGTTGAGGGGACATCAGTATAGATGGGAGGTTGACTTACGTAGAAGACCCGATATAAATCGTGAGCGGTAAGGTTTGCTAAACTAGGAACATAGAAGTTTGACTAGTAAAAGTTCATTGGAGATATCATAAGGGACGAGAGACAACGTGGGAAGTAGAATCAGATATGATGTCCAGATACCCACACCTTTTCAAAAACGGAATTCCGGGGACGGGATTCTTTTGAGGGGGGAGTGTTGTAATGACCCAGACCTTTTTCGAAGTGTTTTGCGTTTGGTGTGGAGTTTTAAGCAGAAGTAGAAGTTGAGGGGCTAGTTGGTAAATAGGAGTTGGGGTATAAAAAAGGCACAAAACCCTAGAGGACATGCCATTTTCCTGATTTGTGTATGTTTGTTGGCGGCTGATTCTAGAGAGAAAGGGAGGAGAAAAAGGGTTTTGGTGAAGGTTTTGTGCATTGGATTGAGAGGAGCATCAAGCATTGAAACTGGAAGAAGGATTCAAGATTTGGATTTCGTTCTGCAATCAATCAAACCAGGTAATTCGAAGTCCAGATTCCTACCTTGTTGCTATGTTTTGATTGTTAGAATGTTAGTGAGTTCTTGCTAAAAGTCATTCAAGACTCCTAAAGAAGGTTAAGGATCATTAAAACAAGTTTAATCAGTAAAGTTTGTGGAGAAATTGTTATAGATGCTTAAGTAAGTGATTCGTCGCATTATATTACTGATTTCTGAGTGTTTAGTAAGATTTCGAACCAATTAGTTCACCCAGCAGTCGTCCGGAAACCTTCAAGTATGAAGGTGTCCGGGTGAGTGTCCGGGAAGTTCTTGACCGTAGTGTAGAAGGTGTCCGGACATAGAGTTGTCCGGAAAATCTATGTCGTCCGGATAAGAGTCGTTGTCCGGGTACTATTCGGTATCCGGAAAAGTGAGGTTATCCGGTAACCTGTCCGGAAAAGTGTGGTTATCCGGAAATCAGAGGTGTCCGGACATTTTAGTGTCCGGTAAGTAGAAACGTCCAGAAAGTGAGAGTGTCCGGTAAGTGGTATCCGAACAGTTTGGTTAGTCAGCTTATGTGTTTATCCTTTAACCCAGGTAGATCGTTTGGGGAGTACAAAGCAAAGTAGGAGGGAAGTAAGCACATCAGGTGAGTTTTCTAAACTAAAACGCATGGATTTTAACATGTTTTCTAAAGCAAGTACATGATGAGAAATGCCATGTTTTATTCTTATGCTTTAAATTGCATGAAAGTTGTTTACAGTTTTAAATAAGATTTGTGTATGATTTATGGGGCGGGCCTATCCCGTGTATGATTTATGGGGCGGGCCTATCCCGTGTATGATTTATGGGGCGGACCTATTCCATGAATGCTTTTATGTGAAAGTTTTATGTGAGATGTATGCATACATTGTGTAGACGTAAATTGGCTAAGTCGGGGGGAGGTTCCGCCAGTACTCACGTCGGGGGGAGGTTCCGTTTATGCCATGGGAATGAGTCCCAGTAAGGCAGCGTGATACTGACTCGTTGTCACCCTCGGTTGACTTCAGGGTGCCATTTACGGGAGCGGATTTATCCGTGAAAGATTTTTACTGTTCAGCTTTGTGAAAGTTTATTATTGAAAGTCTTGTATACATTTGAAAGTTATGAGAAAGTTTTATGCAAAGATATGTGAAAGTTAGAAACTGTTTTTTTTTTTTGTTTTGAGGACTGTCAGGAGGGACTCACTAGACCTCATGGTCTAACCCTCGTATTTTCCAAACTAAACCTTTTCAGGCAAGCAGATTGCATGAGGCTCAGGTAGTCGAGCAAGAGCAGGATAGAGCACGGATGCAGATAGAGATATCGTCACTCATATTCTAGTAATAGTTATTCTCAGTTGTGTATAGGTTGTTTCCACCAACCTAAGTTGTTTAGTCAGATGTAAAGAAATTTTATGGATCCAGTTTTGTAATTGTTTAATATTAATGCTAGTTATGCTTAATTTAGACTGGGTTGTTACACCATATAATAAGGTATCCCAGTCCAAACATGCACCTGTAAGATCACAATTACACTGGCCAGGTGTAATCTGAAATTACCTTACATGATGTTCCTTCTACCTTTTATACTTAGCATCCCAAGGTTCTAATATATCAAGGACATCCTACTTCACATGCAGTTTAAGTCTAGGTACGGGTACAAATACCTAAATCCCTTAAACTAGGGCTCTGATACCATTTGTAACAACCCGGTTTTCCAAACATGCTTCAAATAACATACATTGCATAACTTCATTACATTCATAATAAAAGATACATAATAAACCACAAACGGTCTCATTAGTCTTGACATTACAAAATATATAAAAGCTTCCTAATCAACATCCATCAAAAGCTCCTTACACTTAATCCTATCCTTTGTCGATCCTTAACCTGGAAAACATATTTTTGAAAACAAAATGAGGGTTAGACCAAACGGGTCTAGTGAGTTAATCCCGGTCCTTTCCAAAATCATTATAAAACCTTTTATGTAAATCCTTTGTATCAAAATAGTTTAGATAAACCTTTGGTAATTCTTTCGTAAAATATAAACATACCACACGTATATAAATACCAAACAAGACTCGTGCATCGTGCTCCACTCATCCTCATCCTCGTTCCCATGGCCATATTAGTTGGTAGCTAGCCAACTAATAAATCAACGTCGTACAACAACTACGACACACAACGCCGTACAACATCTACGACCAACAACGCCGTACAACAACTACGACACACACTTCAGTCGGCATAGTTCGGCGTGCTCTCGTGTAGTATAATACTTACATAAATATAACATCTCATTATTTTATATTTAAAAGCATATACTCAATCGTATCTCAATATACGATATACCACACCATCACACATATCCTTTTCATATATATATATATATATAAACACACACACACATATATATATATATATATATATATATATATTTCACAAATTCTCAATCCACACATACTCATATATATATAAACACATATATATGTTCCCCAGTTGAAAACGTTTAAAGTAAAACTCACTTGAATGCTTATTACAACTCTTCCAAGCCTTTTCCAAAGATTCAGTCTATCAATCCCAATCCACAGAGTCTGCAATTAGATTAAATACAAATATCCCCTTACTAACTGATCACATAAAACATACTAGAAGACCAAGAACTCTAGATAACTCAAATCCTCAAAAGTGACCAAAACAGCTAAAGTATCCGGACAACCCAAACAACCCGGACAACACCACCTTTTCCGGACAACATGACTTTTCCGGACAACCTCAGTAATCCGGACAGCAAGACTAATCCGGACAACACGAGGAATCCGGACACCACAGACTAATCCGGACAACAAAGGAATCCGGATGCCATCCGGACTCTAAATCATCCGGAAACCATCAATCCAATCGTCCGGACTATATCAACAACTTACCCGGACACCACCCAAGAATCTACCCGGACACATTCATACTGTGTCCGGAAACCTCTGTCGGTTTGGTGCTTTTTACCCAGAAAATCGACTGAATTAATACCAGAAGTGTTTGTGATGTTTCTACTCCGATAGAATCCTTCCAAAAGCAATTACAAACATAAAATACAAAGGAACATACCTTAATTCATCTTCCAAACATACCAAGTTGAACCCTTTAGCACCAAACCCTTCTTTTCTCTTCTTGCTTTCTCTCAACACACACACACACACTAATTTTACTGATTTTCTGCTTGTGATAATATCTGGATTCAGAAGGGATAATATCTAACTTAATTTACTACTTTGGTCCTTGAACTTCTCAATAATAACCAAAATACCTATAAACCTTTAATTTAACCAAACTCACCCTAAACCTTAAGCTTTAAAGTTAAATAAACTTAACGGCATTAGATTTTTAACTAACGGATTTACCCGGGTATTACACTTACAATTGTCTACGACATTCTCCTCCGTTTGATCAGAACAGTTCACCGGTCGGCCACATGTGAAATCCCTTCGGCCAGAACAGTTCACCGGTCAGAGCTTCATTCTCAACCTCCTTGTTCTCTTCCACTCCAATGAACCACGGGAACGTGATGCCGTGAAGAACGTCGTCCACCAAATTTACTCCAAGTTCACATTCTACTGATCTTTTATGCGGAAAGCAATAACAGATGTTTTCTTGCACTATATTTACGAGACCGATCACCGGCGGAATTGGGATCGAAGAGATTCTTGAGATATGGGGAAGTATCATTAATGGGTTTACGGTGCCATTGAAGAAAGAACACAAGGTTTTTTTTGTCGAGGGTTTTGGTTCCTTTGCATAAGTCGAAGAACATGCAGGTATCAACAGAAACTGGCGTTCTGTGTGTCCTTAATGATTTGATTTCCCTAATCTATGTCTTCCATGGATGTGAAATCCGGTGATTAATCATGGTAATTTGTGTTTAGTTTTGATCCTTTATGATCTTGGGTGGATGAGCACATATGATTTAAAGTTTCAAAGTTAATAGAAACATTCTGTCTAAGTTAGTTAGAACAAAATTACATATGATTTTGGTGTTAAGAACTTTAGCTAAACATTCTGTTTAATTCATTTGTATTCTAATCACATATGATTTAGGGTTGCAAACTAATAACAACAAATCCAAACTATATTATCATAAAATCACATATGATTTTGTGAATGATATCAAATATAAGAATCTGTCTAATTACTATAAAATATAATCACATGTGATTTAGTGATGCATATCACACTTAACAATTTCTCCAATTTCATAGTATAATCATATGTGATTTTAGGTTGCATATTATACCTAAACAAGTTGTCCAACTTATTTATCATATAATCATCTGTGATTTTGGGTTGCATATTAAGGATTCGCTTGAAGAAACAAACAGAACAAGATCAATTACCGAAATTGTTTTAACCAGATTTGCATGAATATCAAGAAAAAGACACATACGATTTTGATTTAAATAGGATATTGTGATCCCTGGTGTTTAGGAAGTCAATACTATTAAAAGTTAACCCATATCATAATATGACCTTAATACCCTTTTAGGTTCATTTTGGAAAGTATTATTTTCGGAATTGTTTTTAAAAAAAGCTTGGCTGAGAGTCGCCTATTTATTCTTTTAAATAACATTCATTCTCGTTTGAACCCACCTATATATATATATATACACACATATATGGCGTCGTCTCCGCAAAGCGGCTTGGGGTTGTGGCATGCAACACCGCTCAGTACATTCTCTCGAAGCCCCCGCTCCCGAGGATCTACTCCTTTGGTGACGATGTAAAGCTCGAAGTATCGTAAAATACATTAGACTGTTGTCTTCGGCAGCCACTGCAAAAATCAAAATTTGATCTCGAATCGTTCAACCGGTGAAGAGCTCGTCGGAGGAGATCATGAATATAATACCACATGACAGGTGTTTGTGTCTGGTATCCGATTGTTTATAGTGGCAATCATGGTCACCTGGAAGTTTACCATCACCTTCCGATGGTAAAATGAAGTAGAGGCGACTGAAGTGCATGGTAGTGGTGGCGGTGACGACAACGGTGGCGGAGGAGAATGAAGAGTGGTTTAGATAGCATGAGGATTTGTAGGGGTGGTGGAGGAATAGAAAGGCATAAATAAGAGGCAAAAAAGAGTATGTGAATGTGAACGTGGTGTTATTCAACGTTTCATTAGGCGTTGCATGTTTGAAACATTGGCATTGGACCACCGGAGATGGTGACAGGTAGGCGTACAATTAAGATATAATGGCTGAAGATGGTGATCGACGCCGGAGATGATGACCGGAGGGGTTTACGGAGATGACCAAGATAATGATAAATGACCAAAATATAATTATTATTTTTGTACCTTTTTTTTATTAATAGAAAGACAAAATAATGATAAATGACCAAAATACCATGTGACTTAACTGGGTTAACTGATTTTGTTAGAGGGGGGGACCAAAAGCTTGCGAAAATGCTAACCAGGAGTCTCATTCATGTATTTATTTTGATTTTGGGACCAGGGTGGGTAGAAAGTGTAAACAACAGGAACCAAATCCGTAACTTGCTCTTATTTTTATTGAAGAGTAAATTACGGTTTTAGTCCCTGTGGTTTGTTGAAAATTTCTATTTTCGTTCATATGGTTTTGAAATTATGATTTTCATCCTTATGTGTGATAACCGGGTTTGTTTTGTAAATGAAGTATAATGGTGTGTGTGTGTGTGTGTGTGTGTGTGTGTGGTTTGAAGAATGAAACTTTGGTGGCATTTGTGAGAATAAGAGAAATAGGGTTAAAACCCCTAAAATCCCTCATTTCCATTCATCAGTATTGTGCGGCTGTGTGTGTGAAGCTTGGTGGAGCAAACCTTGCCATTGAGGAAGGAGAGCTTGGAAATTGGAGCTAGGGTTCGTGAATCTTCATCTTCTTCGAGGTAATCCCGTCTCCTTTAAATTTATATGCCTATGGTGGGTTTGATGACGTTTCCTCTTTGGAACTCTTCAAAAATGGTGTAAGAATTGGGAATGAGTATTAAATGGAGGAATCAGTGAGTTAAGAGTGTGTTTTGGTTTGGAACTGATTCCTATTAATGATTGGAATGGCCATATCCATTTGTAGTAGCTTAAAATTGTATTTCTGTCGGATTTCATGTCGGGTTGGGCATTTCGAAGGGAGTAGTTGTTCGATAAAAACCCTATTTGTCCAGAAGTCACACTATTCGGAAATCCTTGGGAATCCGGAAGTGTGTGAGTCCGGAAGCCGGTTGTTGTCCGGAAGGAGTTTCCCGGAAAACATTGGAGAATCCAGAAGTTGGTACCGGAATCCGAAAGGGTCCGGAAAGTACCGGAATCTGGAGGGGATCCGGGAAAGTATCGGAATCCGGAAGGGGTCCGGGAAACTACCGGAAAGTAAATCTGGAATCCGGATTGCCTGTGTCCGGGACTCTGAGTTGTCAGTAATATTTGGAGAATGCCTAGGGGGTCGAGACGTTACGTGAGTAGTTGAGTGACTTATCCACTCTTGTGTGTTGGGTGAAAATGTAGGTACGGATAGTGGATAGCAGTTTCAAGTGAGAACATTTAGCGTGGACGCCAGGTGAGTCTTTCTAAACCGAAGTTCTGACGATGCTTGCTTTTATTGCTCGTATATTTTATATTGTATTGCACGTTTCCATGTGGTTTAAATTATGCAAGTTGAAGGTGTGATATTTATATTGTGGTATGCTTGGGAAGGGACTAGGGGTGGTTTATTATGATGCCATATGGGGAGTGTGTCCCGTACGAAATATATGAACATGTTTCATATAACTACTAAGGGCGGGTGTGTGCCCTAACACGTTGTCACAACTGTGTTCGTGACTAAAGTGTGGATCATCAGTATACGGATGTTTGTTTAAAACTGATAAGGGCGTAATTGTTCATAATTTCTCATAAACTCTTTTATTGGTCATGTGTGGTGTGACTTTGATATCTTGAGGGATCTCACTAGACATTGTGGTCTAACCCTCGCTTTTCAAAATGTAAAACCCTTTTTCAGGCAAGCAGGTAGTCAAGGGCTCTAGTAAGGGCAAGGGCAAGATGTGAGCTGGAGCTTGCGTCTTGTGGAACTAGAAGATCTTCCTTTTTAATATTTTAGATACATTTCTCAGCTGTAATTAGGGTTACTTCCGCGAACCTTAGTTTTGTAATCTCGAATGTGTGACTTATGATTGAGCCGTTTTGGCGTTTATATTTAATTTAGTAGCTTTGGCGTGCTTGTTTGGTGTGGGTTGTTACAGTTGGTATCAGAGCGTTAGTTTAAGAGATTTAGGTGACCAGATGGGCCTAAACTTAAACTGTGGAGTAGGGGGACACAACTGAGATATAGGAAGCCTTTAGGGGAGACCTTGGTCATCGAGAATTCAGAACGATGGTAGTGAGGACTCTCATGTAAGGTAAATTCAAATAACATCTGGCCAATGTCATTATGAATTTACAGGTGCATGGGTATGCTCGATTACTGTTGTTCAGATGAACGATGGATGTGGTAGTGTGTAGCGAGTTCTAACCTTGCAATGATAGCAATGGTTTAGTGTGTTGTGTGAGATCGTTCGTGGTGTAAATGGTGACACTTTCTAGAAGGAGTATTGTTTGAGTTGTTGGTGGCCGATGTGAGGTAGAACCTCTTGGGTTCATAAGGTAAGAATAACTGATTGGAAGTGAGCTCCTAGTTTCTGGTGAGTCTCTACTCTGGGAGTTTGTTGTGTCGATCAATTAAGATCTTGAGAGCTTCAACTCAAGAATCGAGTAGTAGATATGAGCCTTTTGATTCTCTAGTCAGTAGAAGGGTGGTTGAGAAGTGATAGTCGTGTTGATTGATACTATGGGGCAAGGATAGGATAAAAAGGGGTATTGTTGGTTAACATATTTGGGGTCAAAGTGAAGCCGCATATTTTGTAAATCAGTAGTCGGGGTGTGTAGTTGGGACATACAAGCATGTAGGGAAGCACCGGTACCAAAGGTTGTTGCAAATATGAGGAACCTGATTGTTTAGTCGGAAGTAGGGCGCCGGTGTTAAAGTATTGTAAATGCAAACGGTTGACCTTGCTAGAGCGAATAGCCTTCAATGTAAAGTGAGTCCTGCATTGTGTTTTCAAACAAGTTACCTGAGCCCTGCATGTCAAATGTGTGTGTGTGTGTGTGTGTGTGTGTGCTTTGTAAGTTTCTTGTTTTGAAAATGAGTTGGCGCGTGCAAGCGTGTGTTTGAAAGAAAAGACAAATTTATTTACGTCATGTGATAGATTTTAAACTTGGGAAATGGTGAATTATTTCACTTCTTTTTATGAGTGAATTAACCTTTGTTAAGAAATCATGACAACATTTGATCGCATGGTTTTATAAGTGAAATCGGTATGGATACGTTGCTGTCATATCAATGAGTGTGAGAAATTTTGCCGTATTTTAAAATTGCAAGAGTTTCAGTGAATGCACTTTCGATTGTTGGACAAGGTGGTGAGATATCATGGGCTGCGTGTGAGCGATCCTCGAGATCGATGTGTGTGTGGCTATTTTTATGGCGGTGTCGTGTCATGCATATCTAACCTTATTTAACGACATATTTTCAAATGTGCAAAACGATTTAAATCATTGAGTTGTCATGCATGAAGGCTATGAACTCGCTAGGTAGTGAGAGTGTTGGTTCCATTTTTACTTAAACAATGATATTTCTATCTATTAGTTCAAAAAAGATATAGTGCGGAAGCATTTTACGAACTAACATATATGTTTTGATAGAAAGACACACAATATCAAATACACAGAGTGGAAATAACACAGATAATTAACTCAATGATTCACTGTATTTGATATAATAAGGACACCAAGAACACCGAAGGTATTACAAGAATTATGCTCTAATGGTGTGTGTGTCGTGCAAAGCTTAATATCAGAGCTCAACATGAGCCTTCTATTTATACTACTTCTAAAGGGGACAAGGTGGAGACAAGAAGTACTAAGGTACAAAGACACTATCGTGGAACAGTGATAGGTACAACATTGTTGTAGTACGCCGCACTCTACAAAGGTTGCAACCTATCAGAGGTTGACACGTGGAGGCAGTAGGGCGAGCCTTGTACGAATGATCTTCAAGATCTTCGTACAACAGTAAACGTGAGAAGCACGATCGTCTTTGTCTTGATCTTCAAGTATTCTTCTAAGTCTTTAGTCTTCATACCACAGAGGCTCTGCCAAACATGACAGAGGCTCTGTGGCCTTGTCCTCTGAGAAGAGTCTTCTGGCGATTCTTCACTTCGGTCTTCTCGGAGACTCGACAAAGGCTTCTATCGAATACTTCTATACTTAGCCTATTTTTCAATACTTCTCAAACAATAAAGATTGGAGCTAACAATCTCCCCCTAAGTGTTGAAAAATAAAAAATTGAAAGGTGCATGGTTTTCTAGGCTAAGTACACGACAAGAGGTATTTGACCTCTGTAAAATATTTTCTTTTCATATAAGATTATGCCAGAGGCACTTACATTTGATTACATGATGAAAGAAAAGGTAGTAGGTGTAACATCCTGAATTTTCAGAAATAGTATTTTAATGAGAATTGGGATATATTTGTATTTTAGTTTTAACCTTGAATTATGTTGTATTTTTATAATTCAAATGGGGTTAAAATGCAAGTGATTAGAGTTTGGTGCTATTTTGGAAATAATGAAACTTGGAGGTGTAATTGGTCATTTTGGAAAGTATGTATGGATGAAATAGCTGAAAATCAGATATTTATTTCATTCTTTTGTTTTGGGTCGGTTTAGAAAAGAAAGAATAGAGAGAAAAGGGAGAAAGAGAGAAAAGGAAGGAAAACGAGGGTTTTGATCATCAAATTGGTAAGGAATTAATCTGGGTTTCTGATAAATTGTTGTAGATGTATGATAATAAACGAATTTTTTTATCAAATTGGTTTTCAGAATCCATAGCATCAGATTGGAAGCAGATTTGTGCAGCAAAGTGGGTTTTCTTCAAAAAGGTGAGTTCACTTGTGGTTTGTGCAAATCAGTGTTTATATGTTAAATTAAACATTGAAATAGCTGTATAAATTAGTTATGAACTGTATGGAATGGTCTGGAATGAGCTGAATCGAACAGATATGTATCTAGATCGAATTTTAAGCTGCAGGTCGAAGGTTTCCGGATAAAACCATGTATCCGGAAACCGTGGTGATGAATGTCTCCGGACGCGACAAAGTCATCCGGTAAGTCTTAAATTTTGTATAGTTTTCGGATGAAATAAGTTACCGGATGGTATCCGGATTACCTTGGTTTCCGGGTGTCATCCGGATTAGTGAAATACCCGGTAAGTTGATGTATCCGGAAAGATGAGGGTATCCGGAAAGTTGGTGTATCCGGTAAGTCTTGGGTATCCGGAAAACTTGTGTTGTCCGGATAGTTTAAGGTGTCCGGAAACTGGTACTGTCCGGTCACTTTTGGAGTACTCAGTAACTTTAGGACTTGCTGACTTCTAAACAGGTACGGTTTAAGAATTGAAATGCAGTTCTAGTGGCCTGAACATACTTACAGCTGAATGGTAGGTTGTTAGGCTTAATGATTGTTCTAGTTTGATACTAGGCAGGTGTGTAGTAAGTGTAATGGATCCATAGACACTAGTGTTTGGTAATCACATGGAATAGGCGTGTGGTAATAATCGTTATTCCAGTGATATGTGTAGTACTAATGGTTATGTGCACGTGGAATAGATGAAGTTAGTCATTATTCTGATGTGTGTAGTACTAATGGTTATGTGCACGTGGAATAGATGAAGTTAATCATTATTCTGATGTGTGTGAGAAACCCTGGAATAGGCGTGTGGTAATAATCGTTATTCCAGTGTGTGTGTGTGGAAATTGTGGAATAGGCGTGTGGTAATAATCGTTATTCCCAATTTCTAAGGAAGAAAATGGGATTGACATAAGTGCTTGTAATCTCTACTTTCTTTCCGATAAATGGGCATGTGTAATTGCGATTTATTGGATAAGAGCATTAATCTAGAATCTGAGAAAGATTCGTAGCGTGGCTCTGGAATAGGATATGAATGGAAATGGGCATGTGTATATTGCGATTTCTGGAATAAGAGTATTAATCTAGAATCAGTGACGATTCGTAGTGTGGCTCTAAGACATGATATGATGATGAAATGTGTGACAGTCATATTCATGGGATTGGATGAAGATCGTGTTAACGGAATAGAGTTACACGTATGGTAAGAAAAAGGGAATCAGGTTTGATATAACTTGTTTACATTGATTTTGCAAATATTATTATGGAAACGAATGTTCTCACTAGACCTTGGCCTAATCGTTTCAAATGATATTTTCTTACCAGGTACTAGCTCGGGAAGGTAAAAGGGATGTGGGACGAGCATTTTGGATTAGCGGAAAAGTCAATTAACAGAAGGAGTTTTGAAGGATTGCTTAGATAACTTAGTTAATCTGATTATAGTGGCATAATTAGATTAATAGGTTATTTGGAGAATTTTGTACTTGTAAATATACTCCTAGTGGTTAATTCAGTTGATGTATATATGAAAGTGGAAGTTTATTTTATCATAACTTGTTGAAATTTAAGGTTCAAATTAGCCCGGATTTTGGGGCGTTACAATATGGTATCAGAGCAATAGTTTAAGCGAACTAAGTATGCTGAGGAGATACTTAGACTTAAGTTGTGATGAATTAAGTTATGATTCGTGAGAAATGGGTAGAAACAATAAGACGGGATAGTCTTAAGAGTTGACGGAAATATGTGAAATTAGTACTGTAACGATGGTAACGAGGACTCTCCTGTATGATATATTCACAATTTCAATTAACTACTGTTATTTATGAATATATTGTTACATAAGCATGCTTGTTTCTAAATTGTTACAGTGACTAATGATCGGTAAAGTACGTTTTGCATGTCTATACTTGTATAACCATTTCTTATGGTTATCTCTATGTGTCATAGTAGAACGATGGTGGATACGCCACCAAGGTCCTTCAATTCTTTGGAGATTAGATCAGTAAATGATTGGGGGTTGGAAAGACAACCTGGAACTGGCGGGACTCATGAAAGTCCGCCGAGGCAAGCTTTAATAGTATGAAATGGTTGAGTAAGTGGGCCATGGAATGCATGTATAGTAAGTGTTACAAAGCTGAGAGGGCGACCTCTGGTCAGAAGTAGAGTGTCAATGATAAGTCGCGTGAGTAAAACGATTGACCTTGTTTGAGTGAGTAGCCTTCAATTGCGAATAGAGTTTTATGTATGGTGTCCTAGTGTGTGTTACATGAGTTTTTATGATTTCAAAACAAATGCATAGACAACCATTTTAGTCGAGGTTGAGTCAGCATGTGCAAGTGTGTATTTAAAGAAAAAGGAAATTCCAGTTACGGCGCACAAGGAAATTTTGAGTTTAGCAATTTGCAAAATACTTCGTATTTTACATGAAAAGTTGAATGGTAGCAAAAAGGTCAAGAAAGCGTTGGCCAGCAAAACTTTTATAACCAACAAGAGTATTAACTTGATGATATCATATAAACGAATGTGAGAACCGACTAGCTTACTTCGTGTCGGTAATTTTCTTTCAAACTTTGGTCGCATGAACAGATTTTCATTTTTATTACTGTCGTAACAATATCGTTTGGTTGAGAAAGATTAAGTGTTACGGGAAGTTGTATGCAAACGATTCTCGAGATCGTTGTGCAGTACATTGGAGTTATGAGAATGTTGGGGTCATTTGTACCCAAGTTGTTCCTTGTGTTGTTCTTTAAAATGAGAAAATGTGCGAAATGATTCATTTATCAAGTTGTCATGCATGAAGGCTATGAACTCACTAGGTCATAGAGTATTACACTTTAAGCTAAGAAAGAACTCCGAGAGTGAAGAGGTGTTGGATAAATCATGGGAGAATGTTCGTAGTTTTGGAGTTTGGGTTCAAGATGAGAGGTGATCAGTGGGAGAGTCGAAAGTGGACTTTAGTGTCGGATGTATGAGGGTCTGTACCCATTGTTTGATGACTAGAAAAACAGTTGCCAAGGGACGATTGTGTCCGGAGGAAGGACTAGAAGTCGTCAAGGTGATGGAATAGTATGGTGAGACAGAAAGGAAACATCCTTGATGTCAAATAAGAATTTATGGTGATCTTGTGATATTAACGTTGCACGAATAAATTGGAGATGAAAACGATGGGATGTGAATTAGATTATGATATGTTGGAAGGATTAGGTTCAGTTAAGAACCCTTGTTAAAGAATAGGTTAAAGAAGTATCGAGGGGTCGTCTATTGACTTTGAAGTCGGCCATTGTGTAAGGTGTATGAGGCCTTTTGCCTGTCACAGGGTGCGGTCTGGGTGCGTCCCGCGTATGCTTGTGCTTGTAGGAACAAAACCGTGAGCGGTACCGGCATGCTGTTATGCTAAGGGTATGCGCAAAGCGGACATTATCGTGTACGGTGGACTGGGGATGTTACAGAATGGTTTATATTTTGTGAAACACCCACTTTTGGGAAATTTGAGTGATTGACGAATAAAACGCGAGTGAAAGAAATTTTGATTAATTTATCGCATAAGAGAAAGCTATGTGGTCAAATTTCGCTTTTAGAGTTATTGTGGTTGTACAATAATTATGATGTGATATGTGCTTAATTGCATTTTATTTAATTGAGTGTCGTTTTAAGTATTGGTCTTATGTGAGAGAACCGTTTGATGATCTTGTATTCTTAGTACCTTTGGGACTAATGAATCTTGGTGAGTGATATACTTTGTTGAGTATAAAAAAGTTGCATATACGTGTACATATAGATACATATATGGATTGACTTCATTGGGAAGGTAGCAATGAAGGGGTTGTGGGATTATCACGCCTCGGAGCGTGTGTTGCATGATGTGAGTTAGATGTATTTAATTGCATGAGTAGAGGTTGATAAATAATCATTAGATCCTTTGAGCAGATGGCTCGGTTTTGGACTCGGTTGAGTATTGGGAGCATTCGCCTGGTTTGAATAAGCTCGATGTAGGCTTGGGGTTGGAATTATATGAATTGTATTATAATTGAAGTTTACATGATATGAATACATTGGTTATTTCTGAGATCATGTATGAATATTAAGCCTGGAATCGGAAGATTAAAAGTTAAAGGACCACCGTGTAGGGGTGTTAGGATAGTGAAGGGCTGTTGTTTTAGATAAGTGTTTTCTTACGGTGTGGATGGTTTATAAAGGGTGAAGTATTAGGCACGAACGAAGCGAGTGTATAGACTATGCCGATCCGTGAGGGATTGTGCCCTGCCTATGTTTTGGTTTGGAATCACAAAGAGCTAGCATGAAACAAGTAAGTTGAAATTAATTAGAAACCGCGAGTTGTGGTTCAACTAAAGTTGGAGAGGATTATAATAGTGAAATAGACTCAATTAATCATGCAGGAGAACATGAATGTACGTTTGAATTGTGTACAAATGACCATGAGAGACCTGGTCTGCTGTGAGATGTTATGGGTGGAGAATGTACGAACGAGTAGTGGCATCAAGTGCCAAGATAAGTGTGTCAACTAGTATGTAATGTGAAGTTAGAAAGAGACAAGTAATGTTTGGAGGGTAGTACTCCATGCTAACGTGGGAAGAAATGATAAAAAGATCGGACCTAAGAATGTAGTTATACTACAGGTTCAATGGAATTATCACCCTTGTTATACAACACTTTAGCATTTGGTTGCAATATGGTCGCATAGTGCGATAGTGGTGTGAGGAATGGTAACACTTTATACTGAAGAAACGTGTGAGTCATGGATGTAACAAAGGTTTGTCGTAATTATCGAAGTATTCGAAAGTGGTGAGTATGCTCAATTTAAGGTGAGTGTAGATTTTCAAGCAGTAGATGGTAATGTTATTTTGAGACCCGGAGATCGAGTTACGGTTAATGTCGGTATGGTAGACCAAGAAATAGTCGGATAAAGATTTGATGATGAACATTTACTCTAAGGAGGTTTGCAAATCCAAGTTGGGGAGCGGATACTAATGAAAGAGGTAAGGTTCAGAAAATATGAAAAGATGAATTCTTGTTCTTTCAGGACTTTTAAATTGTGATTAAGTACGTAAGACTTAAAGGGAAGAGATGTACAAAATATTTCATGTTGGTATGATGTGATTTCTTTTACTAAAGTAAGAGTGGATGAGAAGAATTGTTGTGTGGAAGAACCAGAGGCAATTTTGGAAAGATCGGTTAGAAAGCTACGTATTGGCAAGGAAGTAGCTATGTTGAAAGTACAGTGGAAACACCATCGAGGTGCTAATGTGACTTTAGGGTCGGAAGAGAATATGAAGGATAGGTATCCCCATCTGTTTACCTGATTCTTGATTTCGAGGACGAAATCATTTTCAAGTTGGGGAGTATTGTAACATCATGAATTTTCAGAAATAGTATTTTAATGAGAATTGGGATATATTTGTATTTTAGTTTTAATCTTGAATTATGTTGTATTTTTATAATTCAAATGGGGTTAAAATGCAAGTGATTAGAGTTTGGTGCTATTTTGGAAATAATGAAACTTGGAGGTGTAATTGGTCATTTTGGAAAGTATGTATAGATGAAATAGCTGAAAATCAGATATTTATTTCATTCTTTTGTTTTGGGTCGGTTTAGAAAAGAAAGAATAGAGAGAAAAGGGAGAAAGAGAGAAAAGGAAGAAAAACAAGGGTTTTGATCATCAAATTGGTAAGGAATTAATCTGGGTTTCTGATAAATTGTTGTAGATGTATGATAATAAACGAATTTGTTTATCAAATTGGTTTTTAGAATCCATAGCATCAGATTGGAAGCAGATTTGTGCAGCAAAGTGGGTTTTCTTCAAAAAGGTGAGTTCATTTGTGGTTTGTGCAAATCAGTGTTTATATGTTAAATTAAACATTGAAATAGCTGTATAAATTAGTTATGAACTGTATGGAATGGTCTGGAATGAGCTGAATCGAACAGATATGTATCTAGATCAAATTTTAAGCTGCAGGTCAAAGGTTTCCGGATAAAACCATGTATCCGGAAACCGTGGTGATGAATGTCTCCGGACGCGACAAAGTCATCCGGTAAGTCTTAAATTTTGTATAGTTTTCGGATGAAATAAGTTACCGGATGGTATCCGGATTACCTTGGTTTCCGGGTGTCATCCGGATTAGTGAAATACCCGATAAGTTGATGTATCCGGAAAGATGAGGGTATCCGGAAAGTTGGTGTATCCGGTAAGTCTTGGGTATCCGGAAAACTTGTGTTGTCCGGATAGTTTAAGGTGTCCGGAAACTGGTACTGTCCGGTCACTTTTGGAGTACTCAGTAACTTTAGGACTTGCTGACTTCTAAACAGGTACGGTTTAAGAATTGAAATGCAGTTCTAGTGGCCTGAACATACTTACAGCTGAATGGTAGGTTGTTAGGCTTAATGATTGTTCTAGTTTGATACTAGGCAGGTGTGTAGTAAGTGTAATGGATCCATAGACACTAGTGTTTGGTAATCACATGGAATAGGCGTGTGGTAATAATCGTTATTCCAGTGATGTGTGTAGTACTAATGGTTATGTGCACGTGGAATAGATGAAGTTAGTCATTATTCTGATGTGTGTAGTACTAATGGTTATGTGCACGTGGAATAGATGAAGTTAATCATTATTCTGATGTGTGTGAGAAACCCTGGAATAGGCGTGTGGTAATAATCGTTATTCCAGAGTGTGTGTAGAAATTGTGGAATAGGCGTGTGGTAATAATCGTTATTCCCAATTTCTAAGGAAGAAAATGGGATTGACATAAGTGCTTGTAATCTCTACTTCCTTTCCGATAAATGGGCATGTGTAATTGCGATTTATTGGATAAGAGCATTAATCTAGAATCTGAGAAAGATTCGTAGTGTGGCTCTGGGATAGGATATGAATGGAAATGGGCATGTGTATATTGCGATTTCTGGAATAAGAGTATTAATCTAGAATCAGTGAAGATTCGTAGTGTGGCTCTAAGACATGATATGATGATGAAATGTGTGACAGTCATATTCATGGGATTGGATGAAGATCGTGTTAACGGAATAGAGTTACACGTATGGTAAGAAAAAGGGAATCATGTTTGATATAACTTGTTTACATTGATTTTGCAAATATTATTATGGAAACGAATGTTCTCACTAGGCGTTGGCCTAATCGTTTCAAATGATGTTTTCTTACCAGGTACTAGCTCGGGAAGGTAAAAGGGATATGGGACGAGCATTTTGGATTAGCGGAAAAGTCAATTAACAGAAGGAGTTTTGAAGGATTGCTTAGATAACTTAGTTAATCTGATTATAGTGGCATAATTAGATTAATAGGTTATTTGGAGAATTTTGTACTTGTAAATATACTCCTAGTGGTTAATTCACTTGATGTATATATGAAAGTGGAAGTTTATTTTATCATAACTTGTTGAAATTTAAGGTTCAAATTAGCCCGGATTTTGGGGCGTTACAGCAGGGTTTTGTAGACTAACTCAGACGTTGGAGTTTTGGAAGTCGATGAAACTTCTGTTGTCGAGTCCTACTTCTTTGAGCTCATGATAGATTCTGATGCAGAGGGTTCTGAAGTTGATTACTGAGTCGATGACCTCTATCAGTCTGTCTACAGAGGCTTTATCCATCAATTCCGTTCCTCTGTGCTCCATGAGGATGGCTCTGAACTCTGTCAAAGTACTTGGTGCATACTTTTGACAGTCCATCTCTAGGAACAGTCTCGACTTCCAGCAGGGTCTTGATAGACTAACCCAACCTTTGGAAATGTAATGATTGAGTTTGGTATGGCAGAGGATGGGCAGTCATCTTCTGGTGGTCTGAGACTTAGGTTTCTCACTCCAAGATCTCGTCCTACATGGAAATCGACTAGGCTGTATAGCAGAAGTTTTTCACGCATGGCTTTCCTGATCACCCTGTATGCCCTTCGATTTGCATCTGTTGTGAAGTTCTGTTTTGTCCAGTTCAGAAGGTCGGGTAGGTCGTAGGGGCTTAAGTTCCTAAGGTCAGCGTTTGAGAATTGGTTCTCAGTTCTGTCCATTCTTTTGACCTTATAGATGTTGTAGAGGACCTTAGGTGTGGTTCTGGTGTGAGAGAACTTATAGTATATGACCTTGTCGATTTTGGAGATTGGGTAGACTTGGTTGACGGGCTTGGGTGTTGTTCTTGTGAAGATGTGATCGAGCTCAGCACGAAAGTCGGGGTCTTGAATGGATGGTGGCATAGAGTCTACGACGATTCTGTTGTATAAGTACCTGTACACTACTTCTTCCATTTGTCGTGGGGGTGCACCAGGTGGAGGCATGGGCCTGCGCAGAGCATTCAATTGCCCTTTTATCTGGGCGACTATGTCCTCTGTAGGTTTTGCCTTTGGATCCAAGACAGGTGTTTTTAACAGAGGGGGAATGCTGAAGGCCCAATCTTCTTCGTCAGGCTTGGGTGTGACGTAGGCGTCGATAGCGCTTTTCATCAATTTCTCTGTAGGTTGATGCTTTGGCTTCTTCTTTTTAGCTTCTTCTGTCAATATTCCCTTGCCTTTGTCTTTTGCCTTCGGCTGGAGATCTTCCTTTTGTACAGAATGGGTTGCCTCTGTTTGTTTCAGCGGTTGAGCTTCTGAGGGCTTAGATGGGGGTGCTTCTGTTGGTTTTACAGGGGTCTTGGTTGGTGAGGCTTCTGTAGACTTGTTCAAATATTTTCTTTTGTGAGCCAAAGTCTTGGTTCTTGTTTTGGTTTTGGGTTCCTCTGCGGTTTTTGGTGTGGGTGTTGGGATAGGTTGGTCTTCTTCAGAAGATGTCAGGATTTGAAACTGTTCAGTTTGTTTGGGGGTTGGAGATGGTAGATCTTCTATGATTACATGGGTTGTTTCTGTTGTTTGGGTTTGGATTTCTTCAGGGGTTGTTTCCACAGAGGTGGTTGTTGCCTCTGTGGTCTTCTGTTGGGTTTGAGTTGGGGGTGCTTGGGATATTGGCTCTGATGATATCGTTGGTGTGGGTAGACCTCTGTTTGTTGCATCTTCGTCTTGTTCCCTTTTCTCCCCCTCGGGATGATCTAATGAATCATCAGAGTCATCATCAGAGTCATCCTGACCCTTGTCTTTGGTACCCTCTGCCCTGCATGATGCTTCTGGTTTCTTTGGAGGAGTGGCACCTGCGGCTATCATCTTTGCGCACAAGTCATCGCAGATGCCAAGTAGATTGTGAACCTCTGCCTCTATGTTGAAGCGCATCTTGCCCACGTTGGCTCTGAAATCTTTGACATAGTTTGCGTTGGCAGCAGTGAAGGCTCTAATGAACTCTGTGACCTGGTCGATTACCCCTTGCCCAAGTTCTGTGATCTGTGCTCTGGTCATGTAGTCGGAGGGCTTCATGGCCAGAGTTTCTCTTGTTGTGTGTTCCTGGATTTGTTCTAAGGCCTTCTTCAGGTCTTCTGGTGTAAGGCCTGTAGAGGTTGGGGTTTGCTCTTTCTTTAGCTTTTCCAGTAGGTCTTTGACAGAGGTTTCGAAGGCAGAGGTTGTTGCCTTTTCGAATTCGGCGGCAGCAGAGGTTGTAGCAGTTGACTTCATCTGGGCTAAGGCATTTTTCACCTCTGTGGACAGGTTATCCATTTTGGTGTTTAGATCGGTTAAGGCCCTGGATGTAGTATCTGCAAAAGAATCAAAAGAGCTTTTCAACCCTTTTAATGTGTTGTCCACAGAGGTGACAAGGGTTTGTAACTCATCCCTTGATACTTGTGGACTAGGTGTAACCTCTGGAGGAACACATGCATCCCTATAGTGAGTCTCTGTTCCAGAGACGCCTTCTTTCGTTCCTGTTTGTACGTTGAGAGCGGAAGGACTTCCCTCTAATCCTCGAGCAGAGGCTTTATCAGCCTCAGACTCTATAGAGGTTCTGTTGAGAACATGGTCCTGATCCACTCTAGAGACGGGTACAGGAGTATTCTCAAGTTGACTTGGGGACTTGTCTAGAGTCCCTTCGTCTATGTGCGCCCTAAGCTCCTCTGAAGAGCCTTTTGTACTTACGTGTGTGCGTGTGGCAGAGGAAACGAATTTCTCTGCAGGGGTGTCTGTTGTGATCTGGGGCGAGGGATCACGAACTAAAGGTGAGTCCTTTGGAGAGGACTCCCTTGGAATAGTTTCCCCGACTTGTATTGGCACATAGGTAGAAAGAGTTTCCTCTGCCCGGTCAGTATGGGTTGGGGTCGAGCTGTGCAGCTCTTGTTCAATATTACCTTCTGCCACTAGACTGGCGGTAATAGAAATGTGGGTTGCACTGGGAGTTGGTTGGGGTTGTGTGCCTCTTCTATCTTCGGCATCTTTTATGGCCTCAGCCTCTGTCAGACACCCTAACCTAATGGTTTCCCTGCTAGTTTCTATCACATCAAAATCAACCATTTCAGTTTCCTCTGTGGCTATCACTGGGATTTCTATCCTAGATGCTAAGGAATTATAGCATGGATGAGAGACAACTAGGCGTTGGACAAGTGGATGCAGAGGTCTTGGTGTTTGTGCCTGGACACCTTCTGAGGTTCTGTCAACTGGCTCTATCACAGAGTCTACCATATCCTCTGTGGCTACCTCTCCCTCTGGACTCTTTCGGAGAACATCATACCCGGGATGGAGGAAGGGGTTCTGTAGCACTTCTGGTGTCGCACTCTGAATATCCTTAGGGGTTTGGTCATCTTCATCCATGTCAGAAGAGATTTTGAAGTCTGGTTCTTCTATTGATTGATTGGATAGGGCTTCTGCGTTCCAGCCAGAAGTATCTAAAGAATCAGCAATATCCTGGCGTTGGAGAAAGGTAGAGAAGTCACCATGTTCTGCATAGTTGATAGGAGTTGGGGATTGCAGAGGCTGTTCACGGGTTTCTTCTGCTGTTTCTTCTTCCATTTCAACTCCCTCTGCAAAGGTTTGCAGAGGAGTGTGGGGTTTCTTGGATTTCTTCTTGCTCTTCTTTCTTTTTGGCTTGGGGGCACCCTCATCAGAAGACTTGTGTTTTCTCTTTTTCTTCTTGTCTTTAGGAGGAGGGGGAGGTGCAGATGATCCAACCTCTGTTGCATGAGGTGGGGACTGTTGGGTTTGGGCAGCACTGGTAGAGGTGCCCTCTGTCGTTTTCCTCTTCTTGTGGGTTTTCTTCTTTTTGGGAGTGGAGGCAGAGGGTTTGCTCTTGGATGAAGAGGAGAGAATTGTGTTTCTCAGAGCGTGAAAGTTGGCTTGTACTTGTTCATGCTTAGCAAAGGCCACTGCCCATTCTTCGTCAGTCATCCTATCTACAACCTTAGATCCTAAGGGGACTCCTAGACGCGGGGGTGTCACAGGACTCGGTTCTGGAGTCCTATGATCGCGTATGTATTCTAACTTAAGCTTCTCGTCACTTACATATGCCAGAAGTTTGGTTGGTAGAGGTCTGCAGAAATTGTATCCTTCCAAGTGCTCTGTTGGAGCGTTCTTTGTCATAGGGTACATTTTTGCAGTTGGTCCCTCCATTGGCCATTTTTGTAGTAGTAGCAAAGGCTCTAGAAGAAGACCTAGAATTCGTTGATATTGTAGAGGAGGTAGATCTTCGGGCGTGGGTCCTTTGGCCCTCTGGGAGGAGATTCTGCGGTCAATGGTGTTGACCATTTCCTGCATCATTATGGTGGCGTAGTCCAGAGGTAGATCGTAGTATACCCCATACATAATGGTCATGACTTGATGAGAGGTTTGGTCTGGACTACCCACTTTCCCAGTTAGACATCTGTTGAGAATGGAGAAGAGAGTATTCCACAGAGGTGGGAACCTATTTCTTCTGAAGTCATTTCTCTTCTTCAACGTGGTATTGTACCCCAACATTTCAGCAAATCTGCAGAACTCTGTGTCTGTGGGTTCCTCTGCGTACTTCTTTATGCCTAGAAGACCTCTTGTGGGTAGACTGAACTCAAGTGAGAACATGGTTCTGTTGAACTTGAGTTCCAGATGCTCGGATTGGTCAGGTTTGGAGATGTAGCCCTTAATTTGTCTATCTTCTAGGTCATACCTGCAGCTCTGCCAGAATTGATTGAGGTATCTGGCAGGGATTTTGTTGACGGTTTTGGTTAATAGAGGGTTAAGAAAATGGTTTTCCAGAATATGTAGAAGAATAGCATGTTCTTCCCCAAATGCAGTTTTTGAGGGAACCAGGTAATGGTTATTGGGTTTTAAGGGAAGAACACGTTCAAAGTGTTCATGTGCGATGAAGTTTAGAAGGTGGGTTGTCGGAGCAAAATCTGCTGATTCACCGGAGTTGTCTTGCTCTAGGTTTCCGGCTATTTCTGGGTTCTGAGAGTGCTCAGACTGAGCAGGAGAGTTCACTGGAGTGTTTGATGTAGAAGCCATTGATGTTTTCTTGAGAGGAATGGAAGTTGCAGGTATTGCAAGGTTCGCCGGAGAAGAAAGGTGGGAGTAAATTCGTAAAAAGATTAGGAAATAATGTTAACGAGGTTATATAGTGGGGGTAGAAACAGATAGAATTCCGTGGTAAAACTGAATTCAATTAACATTTGGGGTCCGCACTCTAGTTTTACAGCTGGGCAAATGTTTCAGAAGGATCGTGTGGCACGCACGTCCAATGAAAGTTTGCCACGTCATAGATGTCAGAACACGATTAGACGTCGTGCGCGGCCCATTAATGCTTGAAGCGTGGGCGTTTCTACTTCCAGATGTCTGTGACCCTCAGAAATAACCCGCATGCTACAGAATTTCCCTAAAAAGCCAAGGGTCAGAAACAACATAGGCTCTATAGTGGAATGAGCTCTGTGGTCTGAAACCTGCTTTTCATTTCCTCTTTGCTTGCACCTTTACCAAAAACGTTTGAAAATACTTTGGAGAGGATCGATAGAATGTTAGTTCAAAATTTTCACTCTCAAAGGCTTTGAGGCTCTGTCAAAGCCAGCAGAGGCTCTATGACTGAAAATTTCTAATAACTAACGATTCATAAAACATTTTGATTATCCAATGTTTTCATTGTTTTAAACACTGTTTTTAGGACATATTTGGAAATTGGTGTCCTAGAAAACTGTTTTGGAAAAAGGTTTTGTGCGAGACATTCTCCTTTTGGTTTACCTTTGTTCGATGAACTTCCTAACTTCTGTGGATTTGGATGACCACTACTCTTCTTTAGCTCCCCCTTGAATTAATAACTTCTGTGGATTAATTCAAGGTCTCCTTCTGCTCCCCCTTGACCTATGCTTGGATTAAATGAGATAAGTAATGCACATAACATAGGTCAAACTCACCAGAGGTTCTGTGGGAGACGTCAGAGGCTCTGAGCAATCCCAAAGAAGCTCTGGTGGGTGCAGAACACTTGGTGATAAAGAATTTACATACAGAAGAATCTAAATATATACATACCAGATCGGCACATACTGCTTCTGTAAGACAATTAGAGATTTTTAGGTACCCATATCCAAATGGGTCCCTTTTTGTCAGAGGTCTTCAAGGTTGCCTTAGCATCCTTGGGTTTGGTTTTAACTTATGTTGAAGAGCCATTTTGTTTCTTCTTTCCCTTGAATTTAGCTTTCTTTTTGGGCAAGAGAGAGAAAACAATGTGGGTTTGAGAAGTGTTGATTTAATTGATACATGAGATCAAAGCAATGACAATAATGAATATGCGAAGAAATTTGCTTGAACTTTTCATTGAAAACATTAAATGGGGGTACAGAGGCATTACATTCTATCCTAGCATTTGACTTCCTATTACAAGAAGACCTATGTAGGCTAGATTGTTGTTTGGAAAATCCTCTGTTGGGAGTAGCCTTCTGTGGACCCCTTCTGTGGTGAACTTCTGCAGGTTTCACTGTCACAGAAGAAAAAGATTTGTTATTTTCAACCCACTTACCCTTTTGTTGCCAAGTTAGTTTTTCTTTAAAAGGTTTTAAGGGTTTTGTAGTCTTTGAACTTATTGGACTTTGAGAAGACATGTCCTTTTGTTGTTTGATTTTCTCAAGCTCAAGAGAGGTTTTGGCTTGTATACACATGTCCAAAAAGTCTGGACAGATAGGAACACTTGTGATTTTCTCCTTGGGAGGAATAGTTCTGTTAAGAACTCCAGATGGTAGCTTAAAATCCTCTGAATCACAAGGTACTATCTCTGACTTAGAGTCCTCAGATTCGTCAGAGGATGAATCGTCCTCATATACAGAGGTTGAGTCACTTAGTTCTCTTTCGACAGTGGCTGGACTTTCAGAACATGTGCCATACTCACTTTCTTCCTTTTCTATGGGACTTTCTTCCAAGTCAACAGAAGTATCTATTAAGATTTCCTCAGAGAGTTTTTGTTTGACAGAGGATGTACAGAGGTTTTCATAGAAGTTGTTTTTCCCAATTTCCACTAACTCCTTTTCTGAGACATGAAGCAATTTTTCTTCTGAAGTGGTAGGCTTGAACTCAGGTGCCTCTGCCGATAGTTTCTTTTCAGAGTCTATCATGTAGACAAAAGCAACCTGTGTTTGAGTCTCGGGATCACCAAACTTGAAGATTCCTATCTGATCTTGAGTTTTCAGATATTTCTTAGGTTTGGATTCTCTTTTGACAGAGATTGAAGGTGACAAATCTGTGTTTTGATACCACACATTTATCATCTTCAGAGGTTTCCTCTCGTGAGGTTCCCCAGAGACTTTTCGCCTTTTACTTACAGAGAGTAGGTTTGGAAATCCTGGTTTTCTTGTACTTTCAATATGAAATAGAGAGGACAGAGACTTGTCTCTTTTGGTTCCAGTGTATGGATCTATATCACAGAAGCCAATTCCCCGTCTCCCTATTTGTGTGTTAATTTTCTCGTACACCTTATGTGCATCTTGATATTTCTTAATTAAAAGATCTCTTCTGAGTAGATCCTGACAGAGGACTTCTCTTTCCTTTTGAAAATAATTTTTAAGAGCTAGGATATTCATTCTGTCGCCCTCAACATCCATAAGTTCTTTTGATTTAGCTTTTAAGGCAGAGTTAAGTTCAGAGATCTTTTCTTTCAAAGGATTTAGGTGTTTGTTTCAATTTCTTCCTTTTCTTGAAAGATTTTAGCCTTTTCTTGAAAGATTTTAGCCTTTTCTTGAAAGAGAAGTCTAGCTTCTCTCTCAAAGAAGGTGAGCTTCTTTTGAACACTTTCGCAGGTCTTTTTAAGTTCTGTGTATTCAATGGTTAGTTTAAGCAAATCAGCTTCTGCTTGATTAGTGTAAAAGTCAGAAGTGGATACCTCACTATAAGAGTCGGAGGAGCTGACCTCTGCCATTCCACAGAACAAGGCATTCTTGTCGCCTTCATCAGATGAATCGTCTGACAGCCAGTTCTCCTGATTCACCATTAGCGACTTCTGAGCATAATACTCTGCCTTCTTTTTGTAGAAAGCGGAGTCCCTCTGAGGGCGGTTTGACTTGCTCCTACAGTCAGCAGCATAGTGGTCTGGCTTGCCGCAATTGAAACATCCCTGGTTCTGGGAAGCGTTGCCAGCTCTGTCGTCGGACTTCTGTCGGTCACCACCTCTGTCATTCCTGTCATTCGACCTCTGTTGGTCGTTCGAACCTTCTCTTCCCTGGTTTCTTGACTCGTACTTTTCTCCTCTACCATCCCTTCCATCACGTTCATAACCTTTCTTCCTGTATCCTCCTCTTCCAAACTCTTTAGTCAGCAGAGCTAAAGATTTAGCTATTGAGGCCATCGTTGCCTCCTCTTCTTCCACCACCTCCTCCTCTTCACTATCAACGACCAATACCCTCTTCTTCTTCTCCTTTTCTTCCACAGCTTTCTCCTTTTTCGGCTTCTCTTTAGCTTCTGTAGCTTTACCAACAAGTGCAAGGGGTGTACTTACTTGAGCTTTTGCTTGTGCAATCTGAGGTTCTTGGGCTGCCAACGTTCCATACAGATCTAACAGAGTCCAGGAGTCTAAGTCCTGATTTGTTTGCAGAGACATAGACAACTGGAGCCATTCTTCATTTAGGCTCTTTAGGAACATGACATTGTTCTCCTCGGAGGTTCTGTGTGTCCCGAACTTCTTGCATTTGTTGATCAGAGAGTTGAACCGGTCGTATGTTGACTGCAGAGATTCTGTCGGCAGAGCTTTGAATGCATAGTATTCATTGATGCATTGGGCTCTGCGGTTCTTCTGAGTCTTGGCCCCTCCCTCCAATTGTTTCTCCAGTTCCTTCCATAGATCGTATGCAGATTCACACGCATCTAGGGATTGGAAGAGGTCATTTGGGATGGCCATTATCAGAAGTCTTTTGGTCTTCTGAGCAACTTCATTTTTGGCCCAATCTGGCTCGGACCACTTATCCTTGGTCTTTGGTTTCTCGTGCTCAGGTATCTCTGGTGTGTCATCTGTGGCAGGTACTCGAGGTACTGTGATCATTGGTACGAAGGGAGGATTTTTGATATAGTAGACAAGTTCTTTGTCAGTACCCTCGAAGAAGTGAATCATTCGTATCTTCCATTGAGGGTACTCGTCTCTTAGCAGAGTGGGTGGCTTGGTTAAAGAACCAGCGGTGAAGAAGTTGTTCGTATTCGTCATTTTGAAAGGTTTTGGAAAATATCAGAAAACAGAGTATGAACTGCAAACTTTCAGATGATGATGTGGATGTTTCGAAAAGTGTTTATAAGCTTAAAACCTTGAGCAATGCACTAAAATGGAGAGTTTTAACCGAGAAAATAGATTCTGTAGGTTTACCAAAGTCGAACTGGTCGAGAATGGCAGAAAAACAGAGTCTGCTTGAAATAAACTAAGAATAGGTTAAAGTCAAGCCAAGTTTCTACCAAAAATCATTGTAAGTGAGGATCTCTTGATATGGAAAATCAAGAACCGCTCTGATACCAATTGTTGGTTCCGTTTTTACTTAAACAAAGATATTTCTATCTATTAGTTCAAACAAGATATAGTGCGGAAGCGTTTTACGAACTAACAGATATGTTTTGATAGAAAGACACACAATATCAAATACACAGAGTGGAAATAACACAGATAATTAACTCAATGATTCACTGTATTTGATATAATAAGGACACCAAGAACACCGAAGGTATTACAAGAATTATGCTCTAATGGTGTGTGTGTTGTGCAAAGCTTAATAGAAGAGCTCAACATGAGCCATCTATTTATACTACTTCTAAAGGGGACAAGGTGGAGACAAGAAGTACTAAGGTACAAAGACACTATCGTGGAACAGTGACAGGTACAACGTTGATGTAGTGCGCCGCACTCTACAAAGGCTGCAACCTATCAGAGGTTGACACGTGGAGGCAGTAGGGCGAGCCTTGTACGAATGATCTTCAAGATCTTCGTACAACAGTAAACGTGAGAAGCACGATCGTCTTTCTCTTGATCTTCAAGTATTCTTTTAAGTCTTTAGTCTTCATACCACAGAGGCTCTGCCAAACATGACAGAGGCTCTGTGGCCTTGTCCTCTGAGAAGAGTCTTCTGGCAATTCTTCACTTCAGTCTTCTCGGAGACTCGACAGAGGCTTCTGTCGAATACTTCTATACTTAGCCTAATTTTCAATACTTCTCAAACAATAAAGATTGGAGCTAACAGAGAGATATCGTATTTAAGGATGAGGGAAAGTTTCAAGAGTGGAAATGTGTGGTTGAGTCGTCGATGGTCGATTCGTGACCTTGGTGTTTCCTTTTAGGGAGAGCGGCGAATATATGCAGTCTTAGTCTTTGACTTTAGTGATGTTTGTATTATGGTAGTCTTTGCTCTTGTTTGGTAATTTGAGGCGTGGTTGGCGGCTGGGGTGTGTGTAACCACCCACACAAAACTAGCCAAAACAAAGGTCCATCAAATTAAATCAAAATTTGCCAAACATGGCCTACACAACGCAATATCCAAAATTTCAAAACTTGAGTTCGCGGAATAAACCCTAATTACAACTGAGAATGTATCTAATCAAGAAATAAAATATAGGGATAGTCTTCTAGTTCCACAAGACGCAAGCTCCAGCTCACATCTTCCCCTTTCCTTTAGCCGATCCCTCTAAAGCCAGCTTACCTGACGTCCACGCTAAGTTTGAAAATGCTATCCGCTATCTGTACCTACATTGGCGCCAACACACAAGAGCGGATAAGTCACCCAACTACCCACATAACACCCAACCCCAGAGCATTCTCAAATTCTCACTACCACACAGAGTCCAGGGCTCCAGCCCAACACACTCAATCCGGAAATATCCGGATTCCAGCTTTCCGGACGTAACTAATCAGGGAGTTTCTGGATCTCTCTTTTTCGGACACGCACTTTCGGATTCTTCCAGAATTCGGTACCTTCCGGATAAGTCACCCAACTACCCACATAACACCCAAACCCCAAGGCATTCTCAAATTCTCACTGCCACATAGAGTCCCGGGCTCCAGCCCAACACACTCAATCCGGAGATATTCGGATTCCAGCTTTCCGGACGCAACTAATCCGAGAGTATTCGGATCTCTCTTTTCGGACACGCGCTTCCGGATTCTTCCGGAATCCGGTACCTTCCGGACTCCTTCCGGATTCCTCGACATTTTCCGGGAAATCACTTCCGGACTCCCAAGGGTTTCCGGATAGAACGATTCCCGAACAACAGGGTTTTTCCGAGCGATTCCACATCGAGTACTATAATCAAATCCACAGATCAACACGAGACTTGCTTTAACCCACAACAAGCAAAGAGGTATTATTTATAGATGATTAGCAAACTATTCCTTTCGATTTCCACATTGATTTAGCTAAGAAAACACACAGACCACAATGGTCTCTTTGAGTGAAACACAAAGGATATTAAATCCCCACTACTCCCAACATTCTTGATTAAATTGAAGAGACGAGAGGAGAAGATTACCTTGAAAAGGATGATTCTCCAAACACAAAGGATATTAAGTCCCCAGAATTCCATCTTCGAACAAATGAGGAAAACGGTTCCTCATGTCTGATTCCACTTCCCAAGTTGCTTCTTGTCCCTTATGGAAACGCCACTGAACCTTCACCAGCGAGATCTCTTTGTTCCTCAACTGCCTGATCTTGCGATCTATGATCGCCAACGGCTCCTCAACATAGTTTAACTTTTCGTCCACATGAATGTCTTCTAACGGTACTGCCATGCTTTCTTCAGCCAGACACTTCTTCAGATTCGACACATGAAAGGTCAAATGAACTCCTCGAAGTTCCTCAGGAAATTCCAACTTGTATGCCACCTCGCACACACGTTCGGTGATGGTAAACGACCCGACATACCTAGGCCTTAGCTTCCCTTTCTTTCCAAATCGCATGACGCCTTTCCACGGTGACACCTTAAGCATCACCTTATCCCCCCACTATGAACTCAATCGGTTTCCTTCTCTTATTCGTATACATCTTTTGGCGGTCCTGAGCCACCTTCAACTTCTCCCTTATCATACTAATCTTATCGGCAGTCAACTGCACGATCTCCGGTCCTGCCAACTGCTTCTCTCCCACCTCATTCCAACAAAACGGTGTTCTACACTTGCGCCCATACAATGCTTTATATGGCGTTGCTTGAAGACTGGTGTGGTAACTATTGTTATACGAGAATTCGATCAATGGCAGATGAGATTCCCACGAGCCCTTGAAGTCTATCACACAAGCACGCAACATATCTTCCAAAGTCTGTATAGTTCTTTCGCTTTGTCCATCCGTCTGAGGGTGATAGGCAGTGCTCATCAAAATTTGCGTACCTAGCTCCCTTTGAGGACTCCTCCAAAAAAATGACGTGAAGCGACTATCATGGTCAGAGACTATGGACGACGGCACTCCATGCCTCGTCACTACTTCATTGACATACAACCTCACCAACTTTTCTAACGAATCATTCTCCCAAATAGGTAGAAAGTGAACCGACTTGGTGAGACAGTCAACTATCACCCATATGGCATCATACCCCTTCGGGGTCCTTGGTAGCTTCGTGACAAAGTCCATCGTGATACTTTCCCACTTCCACACTGGTATCTCTAAGGGTTGCATTTCCCCATAAGGTCTTTGATGTTCTGCCTTGACCTTCAAACAGGTCATACACCGCTCAACAAAGTAAGCGACGTCCTTCTTCAACCCCGGCCACCAATACATTTGCCTCAGGTCTCGGTACATCTTATTGGTTCCCGAGTGTACCGAATATCGCGATTTATGCGCCTCCTCCAAAATACGCTCCCGCAAACCTTCTAACTTAGGAACCCACACACGGTTCCCCAAACATTTCACACCACTCCCGCTACACTCCAAGGATGCCACATAACCGACAATCCTCTTACTCTTCCACATTTCTTCTGCAAGTGCTTCATCTTGGAATTTCTTTATTTCTTCCAACATATTAGAAGTTACCTCCACTCGAAATTCCACTACCTTAGTTGTCTCTCTTCTTTCCTTCCGACTCAAAGCATCAGCTACGACGTTCGCCTTACCTGGATGGTAAAGGATCTCACAATCATAGTCACTTAACAATTCCACCCAGCGTCGATGCCTCATATTTATCCCCTTCTGATCGAACAAGTGCTTGAGGCCTTTATGATCGGAGTAGATCTGACACTTAACTCCATAAAGATAGTGTCTCCATATTTTTATCGCAAAAACCACCGCCGCTAACTCCATATCGTGAGTAGGGTAATTCTTCTCGTGCTCCTTCAATTGACAGGATGCATAGGCGATCACCTTCCCACCTTGCATCAGTACACACTCTAGCCCCAACTTGGATGCATCGTTGTAGATTACGAATCCTTCTGTTCCACTAGGCAACGATAAAATCGGAGCGCTACTCAATTTGTCCTTCAGCTTACTGAATGTTGTTTCCCGAGCCTCCGTCAACTCGAACTTAGCACTTTTCTTGGTCAAAGCGGTCAATGGCGTAGCTATACGAGAAAAGTCTTGAATGAACTTCCGATAGTAGCCCGCTAAGCCAAGAAAACTCCTCACCTCCGATGGTGATCTCGGTGGTTCCCATCCTCTAATGGCCTCCACCTTGGCCGGGTCCACCTTGATACCTTCTCCTGACACCACGTGCCCCAAGAATTGGACTTCCCTAAGCCAAAACTCACACTTAGAGAATTTAGCAAACAACTTCTCTCACCGCAACAACTCCAACACTAAGCGGAGATGCTCTTCGTGCTCACTCTGAGATCGGGAATAGATGAGAATGTCATCTATGAACACAATCACACACGTATCTAACAATGCACTGCACACCCGATTTATTAAATCCATGAACACTGCCGGAGCATTGGTCAACCCGAAGGGCATGACTAGGAACTCGTAATAGCCGTACCTCGTGCGAAAAGACGTCCTAGGCACATCCTCTTCCCTCACCTTCAACTGGTGATAACCGGATCTCAAGTCTATCTTCAATAAGAAGCTCGCCCCTCGCAACTGGTCAAACAAATCATCGATCCTCGGAAGCGGGTACTTATTCTTAACGGTCACTTTATTAAGCTCACGATAATCTATGCACATTCGCATAGACCCATCTTTCTTCTTGACAAAAAGTACCGACGCTCCCTAGGGTGATGAACTAGGGCGTATGAATCCCTTGTCCAATAGCTCCTGCAACCGCGTCATCATTTCCTTCATCTCTGCCGGTGCCAAACGGTACGGCATACGCGCTATCGGTGCCGCTCCAGGCATCAAATCGATCCTAAACTCGACTTGACGATCCGGGGGTAAACCCGTCAAGTCATCCGGAAATACCTCTGGGAAGTCACTCACCACAGGAACATCCTCTATTCCCCTCTTCTCTTTCTTATCGTCTAACACATATGCTAGGAATCCCTGACACCCCTTCTCTAAACAATGACTCGCCTTCATCACCGAGATAAGGCAGGACTTATGCTCACTCCTATCTCCATATATTACCACTTCAGACTTATCAGGCAAAGCAATGCGGATCATCTTCTTATTGCACACGATGCTAGCATTATTACTAGCCAACCAATCCATCCCCACGACGATGTCAAACTCTCCCATACCCATTGGGTACAATCGCAAGGGAAAAGAGTTACCCTCTATTTCAATACTACATCCCTCATACACCTCCCCCACCAAGACCCGACTATCATCCGCAATCTCTACCTCAACACTACACTCTAACCGCTTAGGTTTAACATGCAGACACCGAACAAAGATCGGCGATACAAACGAACGTTTTCACCCCTAGTCAAACAACACTTTAGCAAATTTCGAATTAACAAGAAAGGTACTTGTCACCACATCCGGCACATCAACCGCCTCCTCCGCCGACATATGAAAATCCCTAGCTTTCGCTCGAGTTGGCTCCACTTTCCTTTCTCCACCCCTTCCTCCTTGACTCCCACCAAAACCAACCGACGATCCCTTCCTCAACTGCGAACAGTCAGGTTTGATTTGATCTGGAGAACCACACAAATAGCAAGCCCTCGGGTTAGGACACTCTCGCGCTATGTGTCCCAACCTTCCATACTTGAAACAACCATCATATTCAAAGGAACACTCTCCACGATGTACTTTGTTACACTTTCCACATGGCCTCTCACTGAACCTCGGTCCCACCCACAGCTCGGGCTTAGAGACCTTAGACCTTTTCATATCCCGAACAGGCCCTTCCCACTTTCTCTTATCCACATTCCTCTCCGACATTTGTCGATTCTTCTCCTTCTCAGTTAACTCTACCATGTCGACCGCGGCCTGAAAGGTCGCGGGGCCACGATTTGCACAAGTTCTCTTACACTGCTCTTCAGTCCCCAGACATATCTTTCAACATGCCTTTCCTCAGTAGGCACATATATCTCCGCGAATCGAGCCTTCTCGATGAACTTAGAGGTGTACTCCTGTACTGTCATCGCCCCTTGCTCAAGCCCCAAAAACTCCTCTTCCAACTTCTTTACTGACGCCAACGGGCAAAACTGAGCCTTGAACCTCCTAGTGAACGTTTCCCAAGTAGTCGTCTTCGCTACCTCTGAACCCTTACCACCCGTCTCAACATCCCACCAGAAGATGGCATCTGCCTTCAGCATTGACATAGTAAACAATACTCTATCCCCCTCATCACACTTGCTCATGTCGAAGCCAGTTCCATCTCACGGACCCATCTCATAGCTAAAACCGGGTTGCGCTCCCCACTGAAAGATAGAGGCTTGCATGACGATAAAAAGGTTTTAAAAGTGCACTCTTTCATTTCCCTTGATTCCCCTGCCACAAACGGGGTCACCTGAGAGTGATCTCCCACTCTAGTTGGAGGTAGGCTTGACGCTTCCGTCTTCGTCGCATTCCCACTTGTAGTCCGCCCATCCGATGCAGACCCAGTTCGATGCTTCAGCAATGCTTGCAGTGTTTCTTACAGTTTGCCCATCTCAGCAGTGAACTTTTCCTCGTTCACAAAATCCTGGTTATGATTTTGCCTCGGGCTTTTTTACTGGTTCCCTCCCACCAAAGCGATACTCTCGTGTTGGTACGGCTCGCGCACCTCAGGTGCTTCTTCACTCTTAGCCCGACGGACAGTCGACGCCTTCTTCCTACCTCGAGTCACCACCTCAGTTCCTCCTGTCTGGGTGGCCACTCGTCGGGGTGCCCTTCCCCAACCCCTTCCACGGCCTCCGCCCCTCCCGCGGGTGGCCGTCTGCCTCGGAGGATTCACCGGTCCGTCCTCCAGAATTTCTTCCACGCGAATTCCTCCCCCAACCGGTATTGTACCCACAACTGGGACATACCTACTTCTCAAACTTCTTTCTGACATTCTTGGTTACTGAAACATCACACGATAACACATTTTAAGGCAACAATCTCAAAATAACAAGGCAAAATAAGCACAGTCATGCACCTATAAATTCACAATTACACTATTACACTGGTCAGGTGTAACTCCGAACTTATCTTACATGATAGTTCTCCCCACCCTATTATTCATACTCCCAGTGAGGTCTTCCTAGGCCTTCCTACTTTCTCAGTTGTACTTCCTAATTCCCACAGTTTAAGTTTAAGCCCGTCTGGTCACCTAAATCTCTTAAACTAGCGCTCTGATACCAACTGTAACAACCCACACAAAACTAGCCAAAACAAAGGTCCATCAAATTAAATCAAAATTTGCCAAACATGGCCTACACAACGCAATATCCAAAATTTCAAAACTTGAGTTCGCGGAATAAACTCTAATTACAACTGAGAATGTATCTAATCAAGAAATAAAATATAGGGATAGTCTTCTAGTTCCACAAGACGCAAGCTCCAGCTCACATCTTCCCCTTTCCTTTAGCCGATCCCTCTAAAGCCAGCTTACCTGACGTCCACGCTAAGCTTGAAACTGCTATCCGCTATCTGTACCTACATTGGCGCCAACACACAAGAGCGGATAAGTCACCCAACTACCCACATAACACCCAACCCCAAGGCATTCTCAAATTCTCACTGCCACACAGAGTCCAGGGCTCCAGCCCAACACACTCAATCCGGAAATATCCGGATTCCAGCTTTCCGGACGCAACTAATCAGGGAGTTTCCGGATTTCTCTTTTTCGAACACGCACTTTCGGATTCTTCCGGAATTCGGTACCTTCCGGATTCTTCCGGAATTCGGACTCTTTCGGACTCTTCCGGAATCTGGTACCTTCCGGACACTTCCGAAATCCGGTACATTCCGGACTCCTTCCGGATTCCTCGACATTTTTCGAGAAATCACTTCCGGACTCCCAAGGGTTTCCGGATAAAGCGATTCCCATACAACAGGGTTTTTTCGAGCGATTCCACATCGAGTACTATAATCAAATCCACAGATCAACACGAGACTTGCTTTAACCCACAACAAGCAAAGAGGTATTATTTCTAGATGATTAGCAAACTATTCCTTTCGATTTCCACATTGATTTAGCTAAGAAAACACACAGACCACAATGGTCTCTTTGTGAAACACAAAAGATATTAAATCCCCACTACTCCCAACATTCTTGATTAAATTGAAGAGACGAGAGGAGAATATTACCTTGAAAAGGATGATTCTCCAAACCTTAGCTCCCGATCCAAGCTTTCCTTCTACAAATGGCAAAGTTGCTCCACAAGTTTTCTTTACCCTAGTCGCACCTTACTGAATGAGGAGAAAATGAAGAGTTTTAGGGGATTTAACCCTATTTCTCAACTCCATACAACAGCCACCAACTTTTCAACTTTCACATTTCGCACACCAACTTATTATTTATTTACATGTTAGCCCGGTTATTACAGTGTGTCCCGGGCACTGTTCAAAAAGGCTCGCCGCAACAGCCGCCATGGCGCGTCATGGCTTAAGGCTTGTGCATCACGCCATGTTATGCCTGTGGCACGCCATGGCCCAACGTGCGGTCTTTTGTGACATGATATTTGATTGTTTTTTACGTTTTTAATGTTTTATGTCCTAGTTTTTAATATATAACCTAATTTAATTTGTTTATTATCATTGAATTATCGAATAACAGTACAAAACATATGTTTTTGTATATAATATTATATATGATATAGAGATTTGTCGCCATAAATCACGCCTTGATAAACGTCATGGCCTCGACATGGCTTCTAAGGCTTAAGGCTTGGCCTCGCCGCCACGTCACGCCTCACGCTATTTAGAACCTTGGTCCCGGGTGATTTCGAAGTGGGCAAGATACTTCCAAAAGTAGCGTTGTAGTATGTTGATGAAATGGTATCGGAGTGGAGCCGGAGTTGGGTTACTTATGGTTACTTCCGCGAACCTTAGTTTTGTAATCTTGAATATGTGACTTATGATTGGGCCGTTTTGGCGTTTATATTTAATTTAGTAGCTTTGGCGTGCTTGTTTGGTGTGGGTTGTTACATTATGGTTTATTATTCATTACCCTTTTCGTCCTTGTAATTTAAATTTTATTGATTTTTCCATCCCTGTGGTTTACAATTTATTTCTATTTTAGTTCTTCATAATTAGAACTAGTGTTTTGGCCTTAGGGACGAAAATATAAATGAATTGCAAACCATATGGACGAAAACTGAAATTTCAAAACCATAGAGACAAAACTACAATTTTTAACAAACCACAAGGACGAAAAACATAATTACTCTTTATTTAATTATGGGGAAATTAATTAAAATGCCCTAACTTCGATTTTGACTTACAGGTATACCCAAAACCTCCCCAATTTAACCAAAATACCCAAAAAAAAATCCGTCAAAAGGACCGTGATCACAGACTCAAAAAAAAATCATTTTGATCCCTATAATCCGTGAACCTTGTTCGCGATATCCGTGAAATGGATGTTTTGGGAAGAGTTTGGGAAGTTTCACGGATTCCTTTGTGATAAAAACGTTTTTAATTGATTTAAATATTAAAAAATCTCAAGGTTCACGGATTTATGCCAAGTTTCACGGATTTAAAACATGGATTTATATCAACTACTTTTCTCTTGCAATGTCAAGGTTCACAGATTTATGCCAAGTTTCACGGATTCCTTTGTTAATAAAATCAATTTCACGGACAACCCATTCATTTCATGGACCAAAAATCCAATTCACAAAGGAGTCCGTGATCACGGACCCTTTCACAGAATTTTTGGGTATTTTCATGAAATTGGGGAGAGTTTGGGCATTTCAGTGAGTGAACTTTGAACTTGGGGCATTTTAATTCATTTCCCGTTTTATGATATGTAGTTTCTATTTTCAAGATAAAATAATGAGTTATTTATGTTTTCATCTCTATTGTTTCTTGAAAATTGCTTTTTATGAACTTGTGTTTTTAAAATTATGATTTTTATTTTTATGGTTTACAATTCATTGTTGGTCTAATTCTTATCATTTATTTACTTTTTTCGTTCTTGTGGTTTACTATTCTTTATTGTTTTCATCCGTCATACTTACAGTCAGACATGGCCATATGGCCAGGCCGGATCGGGCTTTTTTTGGGACCGGGCCTAATTACTATTCAAAAGATCGGGCTTTTTTTCAGACCGAGCCGGGATTGGGGGTTGAAGGTCCGGCCCGTTTAGGCCTTTTAAAGACCGGGTTTTTGGAACCGGACCGGGACCGGGCCCAAAACCAGGCCTAAACCGGGCTTTTTAAAAAAATTATATATATACAATTTTTAATAAATATTATTCGTATCCACTATAAAATACTTAATTGGGTTACTCAAACATACTTAAAAATACGTTTTATTATAATTTTGATTGAATTATAAAGAACTACATTTATTGAATTATAAAGAAAAATACATTTAAATAACTATATTTATTGAATTATAAAGAAAAATACATTTAAATAACTACATTTTTTGAATTATAAAGAAAAATACTCTTAATCCTCGTATGGTGGATAGTATGCAAGAGTTCCGGTCATTCGAAGTCTAGTAAGAGCCGTTCCATCATCGAGGTGATCAACATCGAGTCGTTCGTTGTCGGTCTCGTCGTCGTCGTAATGTGATACAGTACTTTCACAATCGGTACTTGGCAGGGTACTTAGTCCGGCACGGAATTCGTTTTCTTCGAGATTTTCTTCCACCCCCTCGAGCTCCGCCTCTAGGTCCGTTTGGTCTTGAATTCTTCAAGACTATCCAAGTAGTCCTTCAAACAAACGCAACATTCTACCGACTTCGGGGTTAATCTTGTCCGACGGGCCGAAAGGATCTTGCCACTAAGAGAAAAAGCGGACTCCGAAGACTGTTAGTATATCACGGGCCATAGATGCCAAAACCGGAAATGCTTGTTCTCTTTCTTGCCAAAATGCTAATATGTTTAATTCTTCAAAATTCTCAACTTGATTCCAAGAGAAATTAGTATTCATGTAAATTTGTAATTCATTGAGATCATTGTCAAATCGGGATTTTTTACTCGATTCATTTTGCACCTCATTTATTAAAGAGGTCATTAAGTCTTTCCGGCTTTGGCGATGACCACTACTAGAAGCACCCGACGTAAATAGTGGTTGTTGGGAGGTTTGTTGGCGTGCTCCCCCATGTCGGACTCTATAAATTTCAAATAATTCTAAAAATTTGCGATTAAATGATGCTTTTCTTCTCGTTGAAAAAGTAGAATTTGTTAACGTATCTAAACCAAAAGCTCGACTTATTTGTGTAATTAAAACCTCAACACCGGTAACCTTTAGCCACGGGTTTAACGTCGCGGCACAAAGAAAAGAAAAGGGGATTTCTCTAAAATATTTTAACAATTTTGCTTTCATTAAAGAAACCATACCCGCCCAATTGTCGTCTTTCTCCTCGTACTCTTTAATTTTCATTGCCAAAATATATAATTGATTTAAAACTAGAGGGCTTGTTGGATAATAAACACCGGATAACCAAGTTGTTGCGTTTTTAAAATCGCCCAAAAGATCGTATAATCCATCAACCACGACCCAATCCCAATCTTGAATACTATTATTTTTGTAATGAATATTATAAAATGCATGTATATAAACTCTTTGTGCACGCAAATTTTCAATCATATAATATGTCGAATTCCATCGCACGGACATATCATGAGCCGGTCCCAAAGCTCTAAATCCACAATCACGGCAATATTTTCTGTTAGTGCTTAATTATGATTGTACCAAGTAGAGGGACCTAATATGTCATTGTATCAAACTTATCATAGGTATATAATGTTTGCTTATTTTCTCTTTAGGAATTAGGTCATCTTATCACACACACTAGCCACACATAGTTCTTACACTCTAATCATATTGTGAGCTTTTGTTGATCATTGAATGAATATAGAGATGGCTTCCTTTATTGTTTATCTAGATTGATTACTTGTTCTGGGATCACAATTGGTATCAGAGCCTGTATATCACATTGATCATATTAGGATTGTTAGGGTTTTTGCAAAAGTTGAGTGTTCTTCATATTTTTCATCTTTTTGGATGAGGCGGAAAGCGTGAAGCGGGCAATGATGCTTCTATCTAGGGCCTTCCAAAGAAAACTTGTGAAAACTCCGGGATCAAACAACCAACGTTACTCATCTGGTTCTAAAAACTTTGAGCACAAGAATCGGATTGAGTCAAATAAACAGTTTGATGATCAAAAGGAAGATGGTAGAAGGTCAGAGGTGAAGAAGTTTGGCGAAAGAAAGGATGATGAGCAAAAGTGTTACAATTGTGGGAAGTCCGGCCATTTCTCCAAAGAGTGTTGGAAACCGAAGGTAAGGGATTCCGACTACTACAAGAAGAAAGCACTGTTGGCAGAGCAGAAGGAGTCTGGAATTGCACTTCTAGTGGAGGAAGAGTATTGGTTGGATCAAACTGATGATGAAAGAGAAGAGGAGACAGTTGCTTTAGCAAAGATGTGCCTGATGAGCAGGGAAGGTGAGGATTCAGAGGCTGATGCGGCGCCTGCGACAAATGAGGTGGATTCCTTCACTGTTAATCACTTTGCTAATCAGTTTAAAGTCCTCACATTAAAACAAGATGAATTAACTGAGAAACTCAATAACGGCATAAAATAATAGAATCTCAAAGACAGCAAATTATTGACCATAACAAGTTAAATGATGAGTTGAAAAAGGAACGAGTTGAGATCTAACAATCTCGAACTTATTTCCGAAAAAGAATGGATGAAATGGAAGAAAAAGTAAGAGTTTCTGAAAAAAGGAAGATTGAGCTTGAACAATTATTGCAATCTTATAAGGATATTAACAACGAATTGACTGAAAAAGCAAGTGATCTAGAAGTGAAGTTGTACAAACTTGGTCAATCTGAACAAACCATTTTTTTAAACACGCCTAAGAATTTCAGATATTACAACTCGAAATGGGGTGTGGGATATGACAATCCTCATTATTTGGAAAATGCTTTGAAAAAGGCACCTTGTCTATACAAGTTTCAATGGCTTAAGCTTCTAACCATAGAACCCAAATACATAATCAAATGGCTTAATGAGGAAGAACAAGGGGTTGAGGAAGAGATTAAAAGAAAGACAACTGTGACCATGCAACTTCCATTTTGTTATGATTCAGCCAATAGGAAGGCACTGCTTTGGAATGGGAAACAAACTTTGTCTAATGACTATTTTCAAAGCTATGTTGTTGAGCCACCAAAGGAAACTGTATCAAAACCCGCTTTTGAAGGAAAAACATATTATCCTCCTTTGGTACTCGAACAGAAGCTTGTCGATCTTGAGTTGAATATTAAAAGCAAAATTGAAGAAGTCAGAAATGACGATCAACTTGGTTTTGATATTGAAAAGGAAGTTATGTTAACTGTTTTGATAAATAGCAAGAGAGATAAGTCTGAAAAGGTTGTTTCTGAATCGTCAACAAAAAACTTTGAAGAAAAGAAATCTCTTGAACTTAGATGCTTGAATCTTTCAAAACAAGTCTCTGATTTTCAGAAAATGTTATTTCTTGAAAACGATCAAATTGAGAAAGAAAGAGAGAGATTTAAGTTCGAAAGAAAATCTCTTGAATCGGAAAGTGTTATATTTTCAAAGAAATGTCTGATTTAGAAAACATTTTGATCAAGGAGAGAAAAGATTTTGAGACTAATAGAGAATACTTTCAAAATGAAATCTCAAGACTTATGGGAAAATTGTCAACTTTATCCACTGAAGCTATGACAGAGTTTGCGAGTAAATCTTCCTCTGATTCAGATGCTTCCTCATGCAAAGCCTTCATGGGCAATAATCTTTACAGTAGCATGCATGTGGATGACTTTGATGATTTTGGTCCTATTGATCTTGAGAAACAACCTGTTAATTAAAACTCTTGTGATATCTTTCACACCTCTTCTTCCGATGACAATAAGGTTGATTGTGTTATTGACATTCCTTGTGATGGGAAGGGTAAGGATGCAAAAGATAAGGTTGTTCAAATCAACTTTAATACTAAACTTCCGGATCACTCTGAATTTTTGATCAAGGAAGAGGAACCCAAGGAGAATTTCTTCGAAGGGGAATCTTCTAAAACCGTTGAGAAAAAGAAAAAGAAAAAGAAGAAAAATAAGCGCAAATCTAAATCTTCTCGAGCTCAAAATTCCTACGCTTACGATTCTTATTTTGATGTCGTTTCAGATCGTTATTTAAGAAACAACTCGCGGTTAGAGTGGAGAATAAAGGAGTCCACACAGGTTGTGGCCTAGAGAAAATCATCTAATGTCGCCTTTAATTCCAAGAAAAACACTTTTGTTTCTACTGTTAGTAATCGTGTTGCTTCCAACAAACAAAAACTTGTTATTCCTTACAAGATTTCTTCAATGCAACAACTGATTAGTTTAGCACATGATCAAATTTGTTGTTCTTCATGTGGTGTAGATGATTTTATCTGCAAGTCTGATTATTCTTCATGGTTTGGTTATAATTTTTATGGTTCCATTCGTTTTTACACAAATAGATATTATAACGACAACAATTCAAAGAAACATGCCAACCCAAAACCTGTTAATTCTCCTAACCCGAAAGGACCCAATTGGCAATGGGTACCTAAAACTGTTTAAATTCCATTTTGCAACTCCGTCATGTGTGGTATTTGGATTCTGGTTGCTCAAAACACATGATAGGTAGAAAGGAGCTGTTGAGCAACTTTGTGGAAAAAGATGGAGGGAAAGTTAAATTTGGGAATCATCAGTACTCTCCAATCTTGGGTTATGGAGATATAGTAACAGACAACGTCAGGATCACCAAAGTTAATTATGTTGAAGTCTTAGGGCATAACTTGTTTAGTATAGGTCAATTTTGCGACAAAGATCTAGAAGTCCATTTCAAAAAGACCCGGTGTGCAGTTCTAACCGACGAAGGAATTGAACTTCTAGTTGGTTCTAGAAAGTCAAATCTTTACACTATTGACCTATCAAAGCTAAAGATGAAGAATGACGTGTGTCTGATGTCTAAGGCAACAATGGAAAAGAGTTGGCTATGGCATAGACGACTATCTCACCTCAATTTTCGTTACATTCAAAAGCTAACGTTGGGTGATTTAGTTATAGGTCTACCGGTTCTGCAGTTTGAGAAAGACAACTTATGTACTGCTTGTGAGAAGGGGAAGATAAAGCGAGCTCCTCACCAACCGAAACCTGAGCCCAGCACACACAAAGCTTTGGAAATCCTTCATATGGATCTCTGTGGCCCGATGAAGACTCAGAGCATCAGTGCCAAACGATACGTGTTAGTCATTGTCGATGATTATTCGAGATACACTTGGGTCAAGTTTCTTCGATCAAAAGACGAAACACCTGACTTGATCATCTCGTTAATCAAACAGCTTCAAGTGAATCGTCAACAAACAGTTCAGACTGTTAGGTCAGATAACGGGACAGAGTTCAAAAACAAGACTCTTGATGATTTCTTTAAGTCATTAGGAATATCTCATCAGTATTCTGCGGCTAGAACACCTCAGCAGAACGGAGTCGTTGAAAGACGAAATCGCACACTAGTTGAAGCCGCCAGAACGATGTTGTCCTATGCTGATCTACCTCTGTTTCTGTGGGCTGAAGCTGTTTCTACGGCATGCTATACACAAAACCGTTCTATTATCCATCGACGGTTTGGCAAAACTCCATATGAATTGATTAATAACAGAAAACCTGTAATACACTACTTTCGTGTTTTTGGATGCAGGTGTGTTGTGCTAAACGATAAGGACAACTTGAACAAATTTAGTGCTAAAGGAATTGAGGGCGTTTTCATCAGATACTCGCTCACGTCAAAAGCATACAGAGTCTATCTCAAGTCTTCCAGAACTGTGAAGGAAAGCATAAACGTCAGATTCGACGAAACTGAAGACATGGCTTCTGTGCAAAATAGTACAGAACCCGCAATATCTGGAATTCTAGCATCTGGACAAATCCGTCCAATGGTGACTAGATCTTCAAACAAGGATCAAGCTTCCACTTCTAACTCTAAACCTAATGATCTTGATTTATTGTTTGAATATTTTTATGATGATTATTTTGGTAATGATAAACCTTCTTCATCTATCACTAACAGGAGTAATGTTGCCACACCACCAGCTAATGCTACATTGTCAGGGCCTTCACCGGTACTGACTACTCCTATAACTGGTGCAACAACTCCTGCATCATCTTCAAGTAACACACATATGGCATCTCCACAAGCAATACAACGTGAATCCACGAATGGTGCTTCTTCGTCGGGTACAACTTCTAACGCCAATGGTGACTGGTGAGGACTCTGCAAGTCAACCTGAGTCATCTTCTGAAGCAGTTCCGGAAGCAGTTCCGGAAGCAGTTCCTGTTGACTCTTCTGTCAATGAACCCGCCCCACAACCGGAACCTACCTTGACAATAGAGTTGAATTTTGATAAAGATCCCACCTTAGTGGATCCCAATGAAAGTGTTGTATCTCTCCTCCCGCATTCAACAAGATGGACTAAGAGTCACCCCATTGAACAAGTCATTGGTGATGTCTCCGAACCTGTAAAGACAAGATCTGCAACGGCTAACGAAGTCCTTTATGCGCTCTTTCTAAGTCAAGTTGAGCCCACAACAGTTCGACAAGCCTTAGAAGATCCGGATTGGATCTTAGCCATGCAAGATGAGATGAATTCTTTTGAAGCATTGAACGTGTGGAGACTAGTTCCTAGATCCAAGGGTAAAATGGTAATTGGTACAAAGTGGGTCCTGAAGAATAAGAAAGATAAAGATGGGATTGTTGTGAGAAACAAAGCACGCCTTGTAGCAAAAGGGTACAGGCAACAAGAGGGAATCGACTACGATGAGACGTATGCACCGGTAGCTCGCTTAGAGGCAATCCGGATGTTTCTTTCATTTGCCGCTTTCAGAAACTTCACTGTCTATCAAATGGACGTAAAGACTGCTTTCTTGAACGGTATCTTGAAAGAAGAAGTATATGTTTCTCAACCGGAGGGCTTTGTGGACAAAGATAAACTAGATCACGTCTACATTCTTGACAAAGCTCTCTACAGTCTCAAGCAAGCTCCTCGAGCCTAGTACGAAATCTTATCTACCTACCTACTTGGTACTGGCTTCCGGAAAGGTAAAATCGAAAACCCCACTTCTCGCAATCCTCTGTTGCGAAGACTATACTTTTCGTAACCCTCTATTGCGATAAGTCCAGAACTCGCAACCCTTGGTTGCGAAAACCTCACTTTTCGTAACTCTCTATTGCGAAAAGTGCACTGTTCATCGTCACTTTCATCTGATAATTCAGTCTCGATTTTTCTTAACCATTAAGCATTCTAAGTGATTCAAATACCAGTACAACACATCTATTAACATTCTTATTGCTTAATTTTAAAGAAAGTCGAATAACTCACCTTAATGAAACTGAACTCTGATCGAAATCTTCACAGCTTCAATTCAATCTTCCAAAAACAGTTCTAAACAGATAATTATGAAATTAATTAACTTCCTTACAAGAATCAGTAAAAGGATTCAAGTTTCTTACCACAAATTCAAACCAAATACTTACTTTCTTCTTCTTCTTCTCGATGTCTATCTCTCTGTCTCGATTTCTCTATGTCTCATGATCTAATTTCAATTTCCTCTTGTTAAACAAATTAACTAAAGAAATCAGTATTTAAAATACTGATTTAATCTCCACTTGACACCTCATTTTAACTAATGAGTCATAAACTCAATTTCCAAAATACACCCCAAACTTTCAAATAAGAACAACTCACCCTTCCAAGTTTACTTTTCTCATAAATAAATTATACCTAAATACAATTTATCTTTTATTAATTTACAACGGAAATTTCGGAATGTTACAATACTCCCCAACTTTGAAAGGATTTCGTCCTCGAAATCAAAGTCAGGTAAACAAATGAGGATACCTATCCCTCATACTCTCTTCCGACTCTAAAGTTACATTAGCACCTCTATGGTGTTTCCACTGAACTTTCAACATAGCTACTCCTTTACCACTGCGTAGCTTCCTAACTAATCTTTCCAAAATTGCCTCCGGTTCTTCCACACCGCGACTCTTTTCATCTACTCTCACATCGGTGAGTGAAATCACATCTTCCTCTTCGGCCAAACATTTCTGAAGATAACATACTTGGAAGGTATTACGTACTCCTCCCAATTCTGGCAGAAGGTCCACATGATATACTTGTAAACCAATCCTCTTAGAGTAATTGTTATCCTCAAATCCATGTTTGACTACTTCTTAGTCTAGCATATCGTTATCATTTCTCTCTTGGTTACACGGAATATCCACCACACAGCTACAGTCCAAAAGGACAGTTTCTCTAAAAAAAACGTCAGTTAAGATCTCTAGCCAAATCCTCGTTACACCGAGAACTGCATTCGATGTATTTCTTTTACACCTACTGAATGTTCCAACACTATAGCTTAACGGTTACAGTATTCTCTTCACCACTTTTACGAAAGAAATGACTTTATTCCGTGTACCTCTCTCATCACGATCGAGAATCGCTTCAGGCTCCTCGCGATAAGAAAGATCAGGTTCTATGTGCTCCAAGGGATAATCATTAACGTGTAAGGGATGATAGTTGTACTCACGAAACAAAGAGACATGGAAGTTGTACCCACGAAACAAAGAGACATGGAACACGTTATGTATTTGGGACAATTGCGGCGGTAGAACTCATCGGTAAGCCACAGCTCCACCCTTTTCTAAAATTTCAAATGGACCGATATATCTCGGGCTCAACTTTCCTTTGAGACCGAAATGTCTAATGCCACGAGTTGGGGAAACCTTCAATTGTCACGAAATGGCTGAGCATGGGCTCAGTGAATGGATTATAACATAATTTCAGAAACAATAATAATAACATCATTAATAAGCGGAAGACTTAAAAATTCAACTGAAGAATGTTTTATAAAACTCAAGACGGTAATTCGTTTAATGCAAAAGAGATGATCAGTAATATTCGAAAACAAGAATCTCAATAAAGGTTCACACTTTAACTTCAAAACGTCATATAAATCAATTCCGTCAATTCCTGTTCAAGTGTTCCGTCAATTCGTGTTCAAGTGTTCGTGGGGTGGCCAAACCACACGAACTATCGGGCCGGCGTGCGGGCACACACACACGAGTCCCCCTTGAATTTAACCACGGTCACATGTTTTGTTCTGTGGGTAAATGTTCTTCTCTAGGATCGATCCATCCGCCCTGGAGCCAACAAAGTCGGCCTAGTCCACAGAGTCGGATTCACGGAAGCCACTATCGGGCTTGACTCTAGTGGACCGAGTTCACATGCAGGACGCCATGACTACAAAGCCGCCATAGAAGGCATCCCAACTAATGTGCCCATTAATTGGGTTGTTCTAAAATCATCGAAAATCACAAATGCCACTTACCCGAATGGCGTTCATAAATCAAGTTCAATATAGTTCACAAGTTCAATATAGTTCACAAGTTCATAATCACTTTCATATAAGACACGTTTTAATAAAATGTCAAAAGATTCAAACAAATGATTCAATAAACCAACATCAATGTTTTACGATAAAACTTTCATAATTCATATGTATCTATATATATTATTGACCACGTTCACGTGATCAATCATAAGGCGGTGAACCACCTTTAGGAAGGGTCAACTACAACAAATAGTTGCCCACGAGTCAAAGGAAGTGAAATCCATACCTTAAACGAAATTGAGATGTAACGCACGATCAAACGAGGTTCACGACGGAGTTGTACGAGCTCGAGTACCTATTTAAACTATAATTTGTTATCACTTGCACAACATAAAACTCACATCATAATCTAATACTGTATTTTGGTTCTAATGGTATCTAAGCAACTTAAATTTCAAAATGAACAGCCCGATATACATTTCGAAACTAAACTCGACACATATGCGGAACTGCATTTTGACAGCTCCTAAACCCCTTCTTTTCGAGCATTTTTCTCATACTTAGAGACCAAACCAGATTATAAGATCTTAATGAAAGCTGTTCTCTAACCTCGTACGGTTCTACTCGAATTGGAATCACTTCATTTGGATCATTTATTGATTTTATATGAATTTTATAAAAACACAGGACTGATCCCGAGTACACAGTGATCAGTCCCAAAAACATGCTGTTTTGAGCCACTTAAAGTCAAAACTGGGTTTTAGGCCCTTCATAAGAATTGTAGAACACACTGATGACCTTTCACTTGTAAAATTTGAGCTCAATCGGACTTACGGTTTGTGAGTTACGCGCTGTCAAAGTACTGGAGCTGCACATACCGTAACGTCCGATTTCCCACTTTTTTCCCGATTCACTTTTTAATGATCCAAACTTCAGATTTTACTCAATTAACCCATTCTAAATATAAACAACATACTAAACGTCAAAATGGAGCTTAATGATTAATCTCTTAAGCTTAATCACAAAACTTTACTCTCTTAGACATTTAACCAAACATTTGGTGAGCAACTAACCGTATAACCACAAAACTCACCATTTTGATTCTAAACTTTACCCTTTTTAAACATACTTCAATTTTGACAAAACCAAACATTTCTAAACACGTATATCATCATAAATTTGCAATTTCAAACCATAATCTAAACCTAAACCTAAACCTAAATGGAAACTAATCTCAAGAACTTACACAAAAACTTAATATCATAGAGAGAAAGTTATACCTCTACGAAGGATTTGACGAGAGAATTCCGAATATATAATTGTACCTTTGATTCCTTCACCAAATTAAGAGAAATCTTAGAGAGAAGTTAACAAAGAGTTTAGAGAGAGAGAGAGGAGTGAGGCGGTGCTGGAAAGATGAAACCAACGAAATATGTAGTTTGTTCTAATCTTTGATAAAATTAGTATATAAGAGTTTATTATTATTATTATTATGAGTTTGGTTAATTTACGGTTTTAACCCCTCAAATATAATGGATGGACATTTAAATATGGTACGTTTTGGAGACGTTAAAGTACACCTTTTTAAAGCGGGGTATTACAATTACTCCCCCCCTTAAAAAGAGATTTTGTCCCCGAAATCGAGTTTAGATAGGAAATTTACATCGATTAAAGAACTCGGGGTACTCCCGTCGCATATGGTTCTCGGTTTCCCATGTCGCCTCACGTTCCGAGTGATTCTTCCATAGAACTTTTACGAAAGGAATTACTTTATTCCGTGTGCCTCTCTCATCGCGATCGAGAATCGCTTCAGGCTCCTCACGATAAGAAAGATCAGGTTCTATGTGCTCCAAGGGATATTCAATAACGTGTAAGGGATGATAATTGTACCCACGAAACAAAGAGACATGGAACACGTTATGTATATGAGACAATTGCAGCGGTAGACCTAATCGGTAAGCCACAGCTCCAACCCTTTCCAAAATTTCAAAGGAACCAATATATCTCGTGCTTAGTTTTCCTTTGAGACTAAAATGTCCGATGCCACGAGTTAGGGAAACCTTCAACAATACCTTATCTCGTAAGTTCTCGACAGATAACCAAAATATTGATCATTAAATACTTAATTAAGGTATATTAATCTCCAAATTATAAAAACGATAAGGTTATTACAATCCACCCAACTTTAAAGAATTTGGTCTTCCAAGCTCATCATCCATAAGTCTTAAAGTACCAATACTTAAAAGTCACAATTTAATCTTAATGCAAGAGATAAAACACCAAAATTACTTCAAAGTCCTATTTATCATCTCAATTAGAATAACTCTATTTATAATAAGACAGTAACAAACTTTCCATCAAAATCATCAAAATATAATATATATCTTAGTTCTAAATACAATACTGCACAACTAATACCGCAAAAAAATCAAATTCTAATTCGAAACATTTGACTTGAGCAATCATATATTCCCAACTAAAAGTCTTTAAATTTATTTGAATTGCAAACCATAATTGCCATATTAAGACATCTATATAACCGATTTTAGAGTAAGCATTTGATAATCAATTTCTCAAAACCATAATGTATAGCCAAGTATATGTCATCCATATTCGAACTTATAAGGTATTCTAGCAATAATCATGCCCCCTTAACTAATTCATCGAATACCAAAAACATTCTGACTATACCCAATTTCAGCTTTTCATACGGACAACCAAGTTTGATAACTATAACTATATCATTAATTCGAAAATTCTAAAACATAATCATTTAAGATTACTAGACTACCAACCCACTTCCTAATATATACTCCTCGCAATGCAATGCCTATAATATAAAAGAAACACTAACATACTATACTCTTAATCACGACATGTTAAGACTTAAATAGCATATCACTTGTAACACTATCGTCAAAGAAAATCACCAATCTAAACGATAATCCAAAATCACATTCATTACTCCTCATGTCAACTAGAGATCCATTTAGAAAAGAAAATAACTCGACCATCACACTTCGGTTACACAATTCATATATCCTTTCCTAATCTCTAGAGTAATAACATAAAAACTTGATAAAGTAGGATAAAAGGTTGTACTAAAATTCAAACGTGTGCCCGAGGCTTTATGTAAACCTTCCCAAAATCGAGATTTAAAGCGTGGGTCTCGATCGGAGGTAAACGATACAGGCGCGCCATGGAGACGTACAAACTCACATTCGAATACTTCTGTCAGTTTATCGATCGACCATGTTTGTCGGACAGGAAGAAAATAAGCCTATTTCCTCAGTCGGTCAACCCTTACCCTAATTTCATTAAGTCTTAAGGTTGTGCGGGGTAGTCCGACTACGTAATCATAGTTATGTTTTCCCATTTCTATATTGGAATGTTCAATTATTAGAGAAGACCACATGGATGTTTTATGCTCACTTTTAACTTGTTGACAAGTGAGACAACGAGCTACAAAGTCGAAAATATCTCGCTTCATTCCAGCCCACCAGAAATGGGTCTTCAATTCACGATACATTTTTGTTGTGCCCGGGTGAACAGAAAACATAGAATTATGAGTATATGTCATAATTAGATCTTTAAGCTCCAAGTTATTCGGAACACAAAGACGATCCCGAAACCACAACACGTGATCATTATCGATTCTGAACTCCGAATTAACATTCTCTTGTGCTTGCTGGAACTTTGCCCACAATTCACTATCGTCCTGTTGGGCTTCTTTGATCCGAGAGATTAGAGTCGGTTCTACCGTTAGACTAGATAGGATTTCCGTTTGTGAACTCAGATAGATTTCTAGACCGAATCATTTGATCTCCAAAGCCAACTCTTTAGAAACAATTAAAGAAGAAACTTGTTCCACAGCTTTACGACTTAAAGCATTGGCGACTACATTAGCCTTGTCTGGATGATACTGTATCTGAACATCATAATCTTTTAGAAGTTCGAGCCATCTCTGCTGACGCATATTTAACTCTTTTTGAGTAAATATGTATTTAAGGCTCTTGTGGTCGGTGAAAACTTCACATGTCTCACCGTACAAATAATGACGCCAAATCTTGAGTGCGAAGATAACCGCAGCCAATTCGAGATCGTGAGTTGGGTAGTTGACCTCATAAGGCTTTAATTGACGTGAAGCATATGCGATCACTCTTCAGTTTTGCATAAGAACACAACCAAGACCTTTCTTTGAAGCATCACTATAAACTTGAAACCAGCCAGTGCCTGACGGCAATACAAGAACAGGCGCGGTAACCAATCGATGTTTCAGTTCCTCGAAACTTGATTCTTGTTCGAAACCCCAATTAAATTTGACTCCTTTTCGGAGTAATCGAGTTAACGATAAAGATATTTTAGAGAAACCTTCGACGAATCGTCTGTAATAACCAGCCAGACCTAGAAAACTACGAACTTCAGATATATTCGTAGGCCGGGACCATTTAGTGACAGTTTCAATTTTTGCCGGATCAACTTTGACACCTTCAGCGAAGATTACGTGTCCGAGGAAAGACACTTGATCAAGCCAGAATTCACATTTGGAACGTTTTGCGTATAACTTTTTCTTTCGTAGAGTTTCCAAAACAATGCGAAGATGTTGATCATGTTGTTCTCTAGACTTTGAGTATATCAAGATGTCATCGATAAACACGATAACAAAGTCGTCGAGATAATCTTTGAAAACCCGATTCATAAGATCCATGAAGACTGCCGGAGCATTAGTTAGACCGAAAGGCATTACCATGAATTCGTAGTGCCCGTAACGAGTTCTGAATGCGGTCTTCGGAATATCACAGTCTCGGATACGAAGTTGATGGTAACCGGAACGAAGATCAATCTTGGAAAAGTACCGTGCCCCTTGTAATTGGTCGAACAGATCATCGATTCTCGGCAACGGATACTCTTTACGGATCGTTACTTTATTAAGCTCCCTGTAATCGATACCGAAAACGTATTGTACCATTTTTATTATTGACGAAAAAGAACTTGAGCCCCACAGTGTGAGACACTGGGTCGAATAAAACCTTTCTTCAATAGGTCATCGAATTGAGTTTTGAGCTTCTTCATTTCAGTTGAAACCATTTGTTAGGGAGCCTTGGAAATAGGAGAAGCTCCCGGTACAAGATCGATGGTGAATTCGACTTCCCGGACTGGTGGTATACCCGGTAATTCATCGGAAAACACATCAAGATATTCAGAAATAACAGGTATGGATGTAGAAGTAGGGGATACTTGTTCGGGATCCTGTAACGAGGTTAGAAAACCTTCGTTACTTTGCCAAGTATATTGATTCACGGTAATAGAGACTAGAGTGCTAACATCTTCTTTTGGAGTATCTTATCAATATCCCCAAACAATATTTGTTTGGCGTTACAGCGTATAATTTCTCGGTGTTGTGATAACCGGTCTACACCCAATATTAGGTCAAAGGGGAACATACGCATTGGAAGTAAAGTGACCTACGTATGCAATTCCCGATAAGCAACGGACAATTGGAAATTCGAGTTATCACATAGATTTCACCACCCATAGGGGTAGATATCATTGTTGGAATTTCGGTAAATAGAATTAAATTCAAATCTACCCGTTCTTATGTCTACCCAATCCTCACAGGTCGAAACCTATGCTCTGATACCACATTTGTAACATAAATGGCGGCTTAATGGCTGAAAATTTATACTTAATCTACAGAATCACTCGATGAGGTTTGCCCCACCATCCCGAACGGCACAGGAGTGGCTCTGATACACATTTGTAACATAAATGCTCTGATACCATTTGTAACACCCCGCTTACCACCACACAATATTGTCCGCTTTGCCCCACTGGCTCACGGATTTGTTCTTGGCGGCCTGGCAAGGACTTCGCAAGGACTTCCCAGGAGGTCACCCATCCTGGTACTACTCCCACCCAAGCACGCTTAACCACAGAGTTCCCAAGGAACCCGCATGCTTGTGGCCCCAAAACGCGTTGTGTCTGGTAAGGCCAAGGTTTACTAATATACCCAGCATCTCTCCTGCCCTCTAAAGGATGTGGGATATGCCTAAGGTGTTACACACACCCCCCTTAGGGACTCATCGTCCTCGATGAGGTTTGCCCCACCATCCCGAACGGCACAGGAGTGGCTCTGATACCATACTGTAACACCCTAAAATTCAGGGCCAATTTAAACCTCAAAATACACACGTTATAATCATCAAAATATCAGACTTTTATAAACCAAAGGATCATAAGTAAGTTTCTATATATACATAAAGTCATCTAACTTAAATAATCTGATCAGTCTAATTATACATCACAACAAGATCAACTAGATTATCTAAGGCTTGTCCCAAAAGTCATCAAAAGAATATCATGATCCTTCGTTATCGCCAAGTCTGATTTCCTTCAACTGAAGTCTCACTTCCCAAACTATTTCCCAGAGCCTGTACCTGGTAAGACAATTTAATTTGAAACATTAGGCTTTCGCCTAGTGAGATTATCCAAATTAAATTAAAATTTAACAACTGAATATTAACAGATATATCAAACCTGTTATCAACCATCTCACCATACCAAGCTCTTATCAACCATTGGAATCCACCTATTCCCTTACTTATGACTAATTCATCTAGTCATCATATTATCAACGAGAATTACTATAAATCCCACCGGACTTATAAATAACTCTAACTCCCAGAAATTACAGTTTCCAAACCTGCTTCTTTCTGAATTAGGATGTCAAATCCTCAACAATAAAGATATCTCATCTTTCGCTTGAAATGGGAATTACAACTCTAAGTCTGCCATTCCTCATTTCGTTTCCTCCCCATCTTGAATCACTGGTCTCAAATGAGATTTCCTTTTTATCGCGATCAACAACCACCAGAGACCCTCACAGATGATTCAAGATTCACTCCAACAACTAGAAATACATCCTAACGGTCCCCTGGCTAGTAAACGGTTCTCATTATACCGCACTTTATGCCCACTAGACCAGATGCATATTTCTAGCCAACGCCACACAATAATTGTGTATCATCACTCTTTCTATTGTATACTAAAGTTATACAATACAACATATATTCTATATCTCTATGTACAGAATATTAATTTCAACGATTATCCCTACTTTGCCATTTAGCATCGGGGATCAACATCTCAACATTTAACTACAGCTCCGGACTCATAAATAAGTCCTTACAATTTAACATATCATGGTTTTTACATCACCAACAGAGTTATAAACATATAACAAATAGCATATACATATCAGATTGCATGTCACATAACAGCCTCAAACTACTACTGAAAGCCCACAATATTCGCAAGCCACTGTAGCGAAAAGCTACACTTTTCGCAAGCCAAAGCTGCGAAAAGTCCACTATTCGCAACCCACTGTTGCGAAAACCCCACTTCTCGCAATCCTCTGTTGCGAAGACTATACTTTTCGTAACCCTCTATTGCGATAAGTCCAGAACTCGCAACCCTTGGTTGCGAAAACCTCACTTTTCGTAACTCTCTATTGCGAAAAGTGCACTGTTCATCGTCACTTTCATCTGATAATTCAGTCTCGATTTTTCTTAACCATTAAGCATTCTAAGTGATTCAAATACCAGTACAACACATCTATTAACATTCTTATTGCTTAATTTTAAAGAAAGTCGAATAACTCACCTTAATGAAACTGAACTCTGATCGAAATCTTCACAGCTTCAATTCAATCTTCCAAAAACAGTTCTAAACAGATAATTATGAAATTAATTAACTTCCTTACAAGAATCAGTAAAAAGATTCAAGTTTCTTACCACAAATTCAAACCAAATACTTACTTTCTTCTTCTTCTCGATGTCTATCTCTCTGTCTCGATTTCTCTATGTCTCATGATCTAATTTCAATTTCCTCTTGTTAAACAAATTAACTAAAGAAATCAGTATTTAAAATACTGATTTAATCTCCACTTGACACCTCATTTTAACTAATGGGTCATAAACTCAATTTCCAAAATACACCCCAAACTTTCAAATAAGAACAACTCACCCTTCCAAGTTTACTTTTCTCATAAATAAATTATACCTAAATACAATTTATCTTTTATTAATTTACAACGGAAACTTCGGGATGTTACAATACTCCCCAACTTTGAAAGGATTTCGTCCTCGAAATCAAAGTCAGGTAAACAAATGAGGATACCTATCCCTCATACTCTCTTCCGACTCTAAAGTTACATTAGCACCTCTATGGTGTTTCCACTGAACTTTCAACATAGCTACTCCTTTACCACTACGTAGCTTCCTAACTAATCTTTCCAAAATTGCCTCCGGTTCTTCCACACCGCGACTCTTTTCATCTACTCTCACATCGGTGAGTGAAATCACATCTTCCTCTTCGGCCAAACATTTTCGAAGATAACATACTTGGAAGGTATTACGTACTCCTCCCAATTCTGGCAGAAGGTCCACATGATATACTTGTAAACCAATCCTCTTAGAGTAATTGTTATCCTCAAATCCATGTTTGACTACTTCTTAGTCTAGCATATCGTTATCATTTCTCTCTTGGTTACACGGAATATCCACCACACAGCTACAGTCCAAAAGGACAGTTTCTCTAAAAAAACGTCAGTTAAGATCTCTAGCCAAATCCTCGTTACACCGAGAACTGCATTCGATGTATTTCTTTTACACCTACTGAATGTTCCAACACTATAGCTTAACGGTTACAGTATTCTCTTCACCTAAACCAATGGGATTGAGAAGAACAAGAGTTTTCCTTTCACCTTATCATCATCACAACTCACTCTCCCGATCTCAAAATAACATTAACATGTATTACCTGAAATTTCCCCGTACACTGTAAATTAAGCATACTTGTTACTATTAAATATTTCAACAACCACGGCAGTCCAATATTACATCCATGACTTACACGTTCCTTCGGTACAAAGTGTTACTACTTCCTTACACCACTATCGCACCAAACGACCACATTACAACCAAGCACAAATGTGTAGTATATCAAGGGGATAATTTCATTGAACTTGTAATATAACTACATTCTTAGGTCTGATCTTTCTATCGTTGTTTTCCCACATTAATATGGAGTACTATTCTCCAAACATTACTTGTCTCTTTCTTCCAACTTTTCCACATACCGATAACACATCCTTATTACTATACAGTTGCACCAAAATTCTAACTTAGGGCATATAACCAAGTCACCTTGAAACTACAACACTGATCGAAGTTACTACATATTCTTTGGAAATCAACTAATATTCTCTAAAAATTTCTATCATAATTAAGAAGCAACTCCTACTCCTTAAACCTTCATTTTTATACTTAATCTACAAGTCCGACTACGTAATCATAGTTATGTCCTATTGGTTCCTTTGAAATTTTGGAAAGGGTTGGAGCTGTGGCTTACCGATTAGGTCTACCGCTGCAATTGTCTCATATACATAACGTGTTCCATGTCTCTTTGTTTCGTGGGTACAATTATCATCCCTTACACGTTATTGAATATCCCTTGGAGCACATAGAACCTGATCTTTCTTATCGTGAGGAGCCTGAAGCGATTCTCGATCGCGATGAGAGAGGCACACGGAATAAAGTAATTCCTTTCGTAAAAGTTCTATGGAAGAATCACTCGGAACGTGAGGCGACATGGGAAACCGAGAACCATATGCGACGGGAGTACCCCGAGTTCTTTAATCGATGTAAATTTCCTATCTAAATTCGATTTCGGGGACGAAATCTCTTTTTAAGGGGGGGAATAATTGTAATACCCCGCTTTAAAAACGTGTACTTTAATGTCTCCAAAATGTATCCTACTTAAATGTCAATCAATTATAGTTGAGGGTTAAATTTGTCAATTAGCTAAAGTTCTTTAATATTAAAAACAAAATTAATTAACTAATAAATATATATATTGTCAAAATCTAAATTGAAGTGTAAACTACATCTTACGTTCCTGTTTAACCACCGCCATCACCATACCTCCTCTCTCTCTCTCTAAACTCTTCTTCTCTCTAAAAATTCTTCCAATTCATTGAAGGAATCAAAGATACAATTACATATTCGGAATCTTCTCGTCAAATCCTTCATAGAGGTATAATTTTCTTCCTTTCTTATTAAGTATTGTGTTGGTTCTTGATTTTGGTTTCTAATTAAGTTTAGGTTGAGTTTATGATGTGGTTATGTATTTAGATGATAAAATACATGTCTAGAAATGTTGGGTTTTGTCAAAATTGAAGTAGGAGTAAAATGGGTAAAGTTTAGAATCAAAATGGTGATTTTTATGTTTATGTGGTTAGTTGCTCACCAAGTGTTCGGGTAAATGCTTAAGAGAATAAAATTTCATGATTAAGCTTAAGAGATTAATCATTAAGCTCCATTTTGATGTTAAGTATGTTATTTTATATTTAGAATAGGTTAATTGAGTAAAATTTGAAGTTTGGTTCATAAAAAGTGAATCGGGAAAAAAATGAGAAATCGGACGTTACGGTATGTGCAGGTTCAACATTTGACAGCGCGTAACTCACAAACCGTAACTCCGATTGAGCTCAAATTTTGCAGAAAGAAGCTACTCGAGGAGTACAACGATTCTTATGAAGGGCCTAAAACCCAGTTTTGACTCTTACTAGCTCAAAATATCGTGTTTTTGGGACTGATCACTGTGTACTCGGGATCAGTCCTGTGTTTTTACAAAATTCGTATAAAATCAACCGATGCTCCAAACGGGGTGATTCCAATTCGAGTAGAACCGTAAGAGGTTAGAGAACAGCTTTCATTAAGATCTTATAATCTGGTTTGGTCTCTAAGTATGAGAAAAATGCTCGAAAAGAAGGGGTTTAGGAGCTGTCAAAATGCAGCTCTGCATATGTGTCGAGTTTAGTTTCGAAATGTATATCGGGCTGTTCGTTTTGAAATTTAAGTTGCTTAGATACCATTAGAACCAAAATACAGTATTAGATTATGATGTGAGTTTTATGTTGTGCAAGTGATAACAAATTATAGTTTAAATAGGTACTCGAGCTCGTACAACTCCGTCATGAACCTCGTTTGATCGTGCGTTACATCTCAATTTCGCTTAAGGTATGGATTTCACTTCCTTTGACTCGCGGGCAACTATTTGATGTAGTTGACCCTTCCTAAAGGTGGTTCACCACCTTATGATTGATCACGTGAGCGTGGTCAATAATATATATATATATATACATATATATGCGAATTATGAAAGTTTTATCGTAAAACATTGATTTGGGTTTATTGAATTATTTGTTTGAATCCTTTTGCTTTTCCTTGATATGTGTCTCGTTTGGAATTGTTTATGAAACCTTGTGAACTATATTGAACTGGAATTATGAACGCCATCCGGGTAAGTGGCATTTGTGATTTTCGATGATTTTAGAACAACCCAAATAATGGGCACATTAGTTGGGATGCCTTCTATGGCGGCTTTGTAGTCATGGCGTCCTGCAGGTGAACTCGGTCCACTAGAGTCAAGCCCGATAGTGGCTTCCGTGAATCCGATTCTGTGGACTAGGTCGACTTTGTTGGCTCCAGGGCGGATGGATCGATCCTAGAGAAGAACATTTACCCACAGAACAAAACATGTGACCGTGGTTAAATTCACGGGGGACTCGTGTGTGTGTGCCCGCACGCCGGCCCGATAGTTCGTGTGGTTTGGCCACCCCACGAACACTTGAACACAAATTGACGGAACACTTGAACAGGAATTGACGGAATTGATTTATATGACGTTTTGAAGTTAAAGTGTGAACCTTTATTGAGATTCTTGTTTTCGAATATTACTGATCATCTCTTTTGCATTAAACGAATTACCGTCTTGAGTTTTATAAAACATTCTTCAGTTGAATTTTTAAGTCTTCCGCTTATTAATGATGTTATTATTATTGTTTCTGAAATTATGTTATAATCCATTCACTGAGCCCATGCTCAGCCGTGTTTCTTGTTTTCTGACACGGCAGGTTCCAAGTGACATTGATAGGGACGGGACTTGAGATCGAGCGTGAAGTTTTGGAGTTTTTAGACTCGTCTTAATATATAAGTTTATAATCCTTTTTGTGACCTAATATTTTGGGATGTAAATCATACTTTAAAAGTTATAATTTGTTTTAGAGTTTTTTAGTAGCTCTGAATTAGTTGTGTAATTATGTTGGGTCCCATTAGTGACATCATCCGTTCCGGACAACGTGGACGGGGGATGTTACAAATGTGGTATCAGAGCATAGGTTTCGACTTGTAGATTAAGTAGGTTTGACCTGTGAGGATTGGGTAGACATAAGAACGGGTAGACTATAATTTAATTCTATTTACCGAAATTCCAACAATGATATCTACCCCTTTGGGTGGTGAAATCTATGTGATAACTCGAATTTCCAACTGTTCGTTGCTTATTGGGAATTGCATACGTAGGTCACTTTACTTTCAATGCGTATGTCCCCTTTTGATCTAATATTGGGTGTAGACCGGTTGTCACACCAACAGGAAATTATATAGGCTGTAATGCCAAACAAATATTGTTGGGGATATTGATAAACTAGAAGCAATCTTCCTAGGGAGATACTCCAAAAGAAGATGTTAGTACTCTAGTCTCTATTACCATGAATTAGTATACTTGGTAAAGCAACGAAAGTTTTCTAGCCTCGTTACAGGATTCCGAACAGGAGCTCAAAACTCAACTCGATGATCTGTTGAAGAAAGGTTTTATTCGACCCAGTGTTTTTCTCTCGGGGGCGCTCCGGTTCTCTTTGTCAAAAAGAAAGACGGTACGATGCGTCTTTGTATCGATAAGCGGGAGCTTAATAAAGTAACGATTCGTAACAAGTATCCGTTGCCGAGAATCGATGATCTGTTCGATCAATTACAAGAGGCTCGATACTTTTCCAAGATTGATCTTCGTTCCGGTTACCATCAACTTCGTATCCGAGACTGTGATATTCCGAAGACCGCATTCAGAACTCGTTACGGGCACTACGAATTCATGGTAATGCCTTTCGGTCTAACTAATGCTCCGGCAGTCTTTATGGATCTTATGAATCGGGTTTTCAAAGATTATCTCGACGACTTTGTTATCGTGTTTATTGATGACATTTTGATATACTCAAAGTCTAGAGAGCAACATGATCAACATCTTCGCATCGTTTTGGAAACTCTTCGAACAAAAAAGTTATATGCAAAACGTTCCAAATGTGAATTCTGGTTTGATCAAGTGTCTTTCCTCGGGCATGTAATCTCCGCCGAAGGTGTCAAAGTTGATCCGGCAAAAATTGAAACCATCACTAAATGGTCTCGACCTACGAACGTATCTGAAGTTCCTGGTTTTCTGGGTCTGGCGGGTTATTACAGACGATTCGTCGAAGGTTTCTCTAAAATATCTTTATCGTTAACTCGATTACTCCGAAAAGGAGTCAAATTTAATTGGGGTTTCGAACAAGAATCAAGTTTCGAGGAACTGAAGCATCGATTGGTTACCGCGCATGTTCTTGTATTGCCGTCAGGCACTGGCTGGTTTCAAGTTTATAGTGATGCTTCAAAGAAAGGTCTCAGTTGTGTTCTTATGCAAAACTGAAGAGTGATCGCATATGCTTCACGTCAATTAAAGCCTTATGAGGTCAACTACCCAACTCACGATCTCGAATTGGCTGCGGTTATCTTCGCACTCAAGATTTGGCGTCATTATTTGTACGGTGAGACATGTGAAGTTTTCACCGACCACAAGAGCCTTAAATACATATTTACTCAAAAAGAGTTAAATATGCGTCAGCGGAGATGGCTCGAACTTCTAAAAGATTATGATGTTCAGATACAGTATCATCCAGACAAGGCTAATGTAGTCGCCAATGCTTTAAGTCGTAAAGCTGTGGAACAAGTTTCTTCTTTAATTGTTTCTAAAGAGTTGGCTTTGGAGATCAAATGATTCGGTCTAGAAATCTATCTGAGTTCACAAACGGAAATCCTATCTAGTCTAACGGTAGAACCGACTCTAATCTCTCAGATCAAAGAAGCCCAACAGGACGATAGTGAATTGTGGGCAAAGTTCCAGCAAGCACAAGAGAATGTTAATTCGGAGTTCAGAATCGATAATGATCACGTGTTGTGGTTTCGGGATCGTCTTTGTGTTCCGAATAACTTGGAGCTTAAAGATCTAATTATGACATATACTCATAATTCTATGTTTTCTGTTCACCCGGGCACAACAAAAATGTATCGTGAATTGAAGACCCATTTCTGGTGGGCTGGAATGAAGCGAGATAGTTCGTGTGGTTTGGCCACCCCAACTCGTGGCATTAGACATTTCGGTCTCAAAGGAAAGTTGAGCATAGGTTACAAATGTGGTATCAGAGCATAGGTTTCGACATAAAAATGGATTACAACTCTCTTCACTCTGCATAAAAATGGTGAGATCCTTCTGGTACAAATTTACGTTGATGATATTATTTTTGGTTCAACTGACCCTGGATTGTGTACTTGGTTTTCGGGCATTATGATGACTAGATTCCAGATGAGTATGATGGAAGAGATTAATTTCTTTCTTGGATTACAAGTCAAGCAATTCTCAACAGGTATCTTCATCAACCAATCAAAGTATGTGTTTGACATCTTGAAGAAATTCAAGATGGAAAACTTTACCTCAATTGGTACACCTATGGCTCCTGGATCTAAAATTGGTCCGGATCCAGATGGTGAAGATGTAGATGTTAAGAATTACAGAGGGATGATAGGTTCATTAATGTACCTGACGGCGAGTCGTCCAGATATAATGTTTTCGACTTGTTTATGTGCAAGATTTCAGGCACAACCAAAGGAGTCACATCTTGGTGCTGTTAAAAGGATATTTCGATATTTGAAGGGGACACCGTACCTTGGTCTGTGGTACCCAAAGGGAACAGGATTCGAACTCACTGCATATTCTGATGCGGATCATGGATGTAGTATGCTAGACCGGAAGAGCACATCTGGTCATGTGCAGTTTTTGGGAGACAAACTAGTAAGTTGCTCTTCGAGGAAACAGAACTATGTTTCAACATCAACTGCGGAGGCAGAATATGTTGTCGCTGCCAGTTGTTGTTCACAGGTTCTGTGGATGAAGACTCAACTGATGGACTACGGCTTCAAGTATGAGAAGATTCCCATCTACTGTGACAGCAAGAGTGCAATTGCCATATCAGCTAACCCAGTCCAGCATACAAAGACCAAACACATCGACATCAGGTATCATTTTATTAAAGATCATGTCGAAAAAGGTACGATTGAATTATACTTTGTCACAACTGAGTTTCAACTTGCTGATCTCTTTACAAAAGCCTTGGATGGAAAACGATTTAATTTCTTAGTATCCAAGCTCGGCATGTTGAACATGAAAGTTTAATATTCTATATTGATCATATAATGGATGGAAATATGTGTATGTCAATCTAGTCATTTCTATCTAGATCGATACATTCAAATTTTCATCACATTCTATTCTCAATATAAGATATATTTTTTTCATGTCTTTGTTTTTTTTTTCATTGTTTATTCTTTTTGTCACTTTATATTCTTGTTATGATACTTGTGTCTGCATAAAGTGTGTTTCATAGTCTCAGGGGGAGTACAATATAAGATGTATGCACAAGAATAGGGGGAGTGTGCATATCTGACAAAGCTTGTAAGTGTTGATTTCATGTGCTCTCTACTTGAAGATCACAAGGTATGTTCTCTAATTTTTTTTATCCACAAACTCTTAAATGATGAAAATCAATTTTTCAAAAACATACTTGCATCATTTAAGGGGGAGCGAAAATATTTCAAAAACCTTGTGTGCTTAATCAATTGGAAGTTGGACATCTTCCAATGTGATAAAATCTTTTAAAATTTTATCTGAAAATGTCCAAGTTTCACTGTTATCGCAACCTTCACTTGCGATATCATGGTGAACAGTGTTTTATCGCAACCTTCTGTTGCGATGAAACCAAGTGTAATTCTTATCGCAACCATGCATTGCGATAAGACGTGGGGAACAGTATCTTGTCGCAACCTTCTGTTGCGATAAGATTGAAAGGTTATCGCAACTTGTTCATTGCGACAACCTGACACGTGGCAGGTCAAAAAAATTCGGACCAATCATTCTTTGCCACGTGTCACTGAAATTCAAATTTCGAATAAATAGGAGTGTTTTTCCAACTTATCTCAACTCAAAAACACTCTTCTCTCTCTCAAATTGCTACTGCAATTTCGATTTTCAAGACGTTTTTGGGTATTTCTGTTTCGTGCATTCTACTCAGATCATCATCGAGGTAATGATTCCTAATTTTCATTCGATTTGAACCATTAAATCATTCGATACTGTCTGTTTTAGGGTTTTAAGTTCGTGTTCTTCATTTTCTGCTTAAATCCTTGTGTTTGTGTGTTTGTGTAGTTAGAAATGCATAGGGTTCACTGTCGAGTGTATTGCGAGCCTAGTAGTATAGGTCTTAACACATTTTGAGCGAAAAATCACAAATCTGGGTTGAACACTTAGGTTTTATTTCAATGTTCATAGTTATCGCAACCAACCCATCTTCAAATCTTCATAACTATCGCAATGGTCTTTGTTCATCCTTATCGCAACCTTGAGTTGCGACAAGATCTTATCGCAATCAATGCGTTGCGATAACCTCTTGTCACATACTTCACGTTGCGATAACCCTTTGCTTGCGATAAGCTTCTGGTGTGGGTTGCGATAAGCCCAACACTTGCGGTATTTTTTGAAAATCTTTTTCAAGGCAAAATCAACTTTGCCACTGTACTAAACTGTTAAGTGGTTCAGATGGCTCAACATGATGGGAACTCTTCGGATGAAAACACCATCATCCGTTCACATTGTTCATCCCATCCGTCTGTCAATGCTCGTGATCGGGATGAAGAAATTTTCCCGAAGGCGAATTTTCTGAGATTTGATGATAACAACCATCATCTGGATCTTGCGGTTCCCTTTGACTATCAGATAATCATAGAGATCATCCGCGGCCATCCTCTACGAACTGCACTTACCAGAGTCGAGCTTGTATCGGCCATATACCTTCAACAATTATGGGGTACAATTCAGTTCAATCCGACTCATCGTACACCACATTTCAAGGCCAGGGTTGATCACTTTGATGCCCGAATCACTCTACGAGGACTCCGTCGTGCACTTAACCTTCCATATTCCGAGAACTTTGAGGATCCGGTTCCCGAAGAACAACTATTCACTGATATTCGAAGTCTTGGATATCAACACCCTGACAACCAAGTTCTCACCGGTTCATCACAGTTCAGACGCACATATCTTCCAAGAATGTGGTACACACTATGTTCTATATTTAACCGTTGCATGACTTCCAGACACACATGCTTAGACAAGACGAATCTGCCTATCCTACGGATGTTCCATGCCTTTGCTTTTAACCGAAACATCGACTACGCTATCCTGCTTTGGAATGAACTTATCGAGCTAGTCGAAGACAAGGCACGCCCGAAGAAGAACAGATCTTTTATACCTTATCAGAGATTCTTCCAGATTCTGATTCATCAGATTATGGAAGATAATCATGAGATTCCACGCCGAGTAAATGCTCCACGAGGCCCGAGCCAGTACATGCATTACATAAAGATGCCTAAGCATGTGGATTTTGCTAACATCGCTGTCATCCGAGAAGACGTACTCGCATATGCTGACCAACAGTCTTGGGTAGTTAGGCAGTATAGGCTAGAAAATGCATTAGTGGTCCAGCCAGATCCGGAGGGACCTCCCCATGATGCAAACCTACTAAGAGGTGAGGGTCAGAATGTCGAGGGGGTTCAAGAACACGGGTTTCTTAAACAACGAGAGGTGAGGAGACCTAAAAGAAAGAGAGTTGGGAGAAGATTAAGGACTGTTGGCCGTGCATCTTCTTCAAGACCAACTCAACCACCACCTCGACCTCCTCCAGTTCAGATATTTGATGATGATGTATCTTGGAACTCAGCCGACGCTGCTGCATCATCTTCTGATGATGATGTAGCTTCATTCATACCTTTTGATGATGATGATGACTCCGACCATGACCCTGATGCCGACTTGATTCCAAGACACATGGGTCGGAGACCACGAGTCGTGAGTTCCGATGTTGATTCCACACGGAACATCGGACTCTCCGACACTGCTACTGACGCCGTGGGCCCTTCAAATGTAAACGAAGAAGTAGAAGTAGAAGTGGAAAATGTAGTTAGTGGTGAGGAAAGAGGGAGAAAAGAATTGAGCGAAGCTGTGATAGAGTCGGACAAATTTGTAACTGCCGACTCTCCCCAAACCGATCTGAGCCGGGTAGCCACATCTTCTGCCAACGAGCGTTTGTCGCCGTTCCGCATTGAATTAGCTAGGGATGAGATCGGGACCGGACCGGTACCGAACCGGGACCGAACCGATTGGTACCGAATTTTTTTGGGACTAAAAAGTGGTACCGAAAACCGAACCTTATATACCGGTTCGGTTTCGGTTTCGGGACGGGAAAATCGGTACTAGTACCACTTAGGACCGAAAATATGAAAATGTATCGAATGTGTATCAAAACCAATAGCAAACCAAAACATCTTCGTAACATTTCAAATGTGTTTCAAAGCAATTCCCGAATCCCAAATTTGTCGATTTTTTGACGTGTTTGTAAGGGTACCGATTTTTTATGGTTATGCATGCGGGGTCGATTTTTTGGGTTTATGGAGAAGGTTTGGTTAGTTTAGAAGATGATATATCTTGATTAGCAAAGATAAGTTTAGTTTATATAGGAGATGATATGCATACTTAAGTTTTTTTATAAAAACAATGACTTTTAAAATTCCGGTTCGGTTTCGGTATTTTCGGGAAAATCCCGGTACCGAATACCGAAATACCGAATACCAAATTTGGAGATTATATGGAACCGAATACCGGACCGAATACATGGTACCGGTTCGGTACCGGTACGGTACCGGTTCGGTCCCGGTTCGGTTCGGGAAATCGGTCTGATTTGCTCATCCCTAGAATCAGCCATGGTGGACCCAGCCATGCATAGCACAGCCCCACCAAGCCACTCATCGGTCTCTCAACAGATCGATGTTTCATTTTCCACAGGGGAATTAGCACAAAGTCTATCGGCAACACAATCGGTGTTTGCTGGTATTGAAACAGGTAGGCTCCGCCCCGGCCACCGACCTTCCTTCAACGCACATCGAGTCTAGGACCATTTGGACGAACATCATTTCCTAGGACATGTATGATGGCACCCCAACAAGTTGTGAGCTTCGTTGGTGCCTCGTGAGGACCGGGTGGAAGTCCTGTCACTGCTAACACCATGCCAGCGGTGAACACAGGCCGTATAGTTGCTACAACTACTATGTTAACCGATAACCTACGTGGCTCGGGTGTTAGATCCATGTTTCCTTCTTTATCTGTCCAGCAGGTGGCTTAGAACCTTGGTCCTTATCCGCACTACATCACATTGGAGGTTCTACGAGCTTCACTTGCATCTATTGACACCACCTACCGGAAACACACCGACGAGCTGAAGAAGATTGTTGGTGACCTATCTGCTGAAGTTAAAAGAGCTATCAAAGGAAAAGGCGTTGCCGAATCATCGTCAACTCCTCCGAATCAACCATTCCGCGATGAATCCGATCCACAAACACCACCATCAGTACCGTTACATCAAATCCCAGAAGACCAGCTCAAATCGGAGTTGTTAGCCCGACTTCTAGCCAAAAGCGACACTAGTACAGCTGAAGAAGTTGACCTAATTGGTTTACTCCGTCAACATACCCAACCTCAAGCCCAAACCTCAAACCAACCACCTTCTAGCAACGACTTCCAGCATCTAACCGATTCTATGAAAGATATGATGGAAGCTATGATGAACGGATTCACCTCCATCACTAACAGGCTTAAAGTTGTCGAAGAGATGTGTGGGATACAAGCTTAAGCTCCACAGAAACGAAGGCATGATGATCCGGATGATCCGGATCTTCATGAGGGGGAGAAGAGAGCACGGGTCAGAAAAACAACGGGCACGAGTACAGGAAATGAAGGGGGTTCAGTCAGTGAACAGGTACCAACTGAAGGTGGAACGGCGACTGATGTGGTATAGGAACAAGACACTGTAATGGATGTTCTATCTGATGTCATAACTAGGGTTGAAAAGCCTTCGGTTGTTGACAATAGAACGACGGATTAGCGGATGGCCGATGATATGCTTATTGATATCATATACATTGATTCAGAAGAAGAGCCAGAACAGTTGAGCCACAAGATCAAAGAAGAAATGGTTGATGTTTTGGATGATGTTCTAGATACTACTAGGGATCAGGTTATGGAAATTGAATCCGAAGATGATGCTCTTCCACCGCCAAAAACAGCAGATCCGGGTATAGGTACTTCAGCTTCACAAGCACCGGTAATTCATGATGGAAAGATCAGAGATCCAGTACTTGAGGCAGAACTTAGAATCTATCAAGTTGTCATTGATGCTGAACCGAGGTACGTGGCTACGGGAGAAAGAGTGACACTCCTGACTCCGTATCTAGAGACCCTAAGGAAAGAACTATATGTACGGGATGTTCATAGAATCAACTTGGAGAAAGTTTATGGGATTGAGTACTGGCCATCACTGAAGAAGATCGAGTTTCTGTACGTTATGAGAAATAAAGACAGAGAACCAGGTGCTGTCAGATCGGACAACATGATAATGAGGTGCTGAAGGTTGAATCTCAAAAGTTGTTCAATGTCTTTTATCATGAGTTCACCGTCTTGAGATCTGATGGTTCTGAATGTGTGTTCTCTGAGGCTGACTTCAAGAGTCTGAAACTAGATGATCTCCTGAGCCTTTACAACCTTCTAGCCACCCGCCTAGAGAAGAAGATTGAATACGACACCGCTTACTAGAGTGTGAAGAAATTTATGAGAAATGTCCTGAAGTTCTCATACATTACCGATTTCCATATGGCTTTAGAATCTCATCAAGCTCATATGAACATCAGAAGACCAAACAAACGCCTGCTTGATATTCAAGGTATCCCCGTCTATACCGTACTGAAAAAGCCTGAGCTCAGGGTTGTCTACCTTGATATTGACTCAAAGAAGAGATTCATGAGAGTAATTGAGATCAACAAGTTCTGTGAGGGTACTATGAAGATAATTTTGGTTCACCTGGAAAGCAAGCTTCGTCTGGATGCAAATGGAAAGGTAAAGCTCACAGATAAAGAAAAGGACCTGATCAACCAAGTGATTGAAGCCATCACCCACCGGAAGGAGTACCGACATGCGTTACGAAGATTCGAGATCATTTTCGGTATTCGGAAAAAATATGTGACCCCGGTAGACGTCTAAATCTTTTGCCTCTACATTGGTACAAAGGGGGAGATTGTTAGTGCTTAATTATGATTGTACCAAGTAGAGGGACCTAATATGTCATTGTGTCAAACTTATCATAGGTATATAATGTTTGTTTATCTCCTCTTTAGGAATTAGGTCATCTTATCACACACACTAGCCACACATAGTTCTTACACTCTAATCATATTGTGAGCTTTTGTTGATCATTGAATGAATATAGAGATGGCTTCCTTTATTGTTTATCTAGATTGATTACTTGTTCTAGGATCACATTTTCTATAAGCCGCATGCATTTATTTACCTTTATTAAAAACTAGGTAATGGCACCGCGCCTTGTGCGGTGAAAACATATATGATTATAAAGATTATTATTAATAAAATAATTGATTTATAAGTCGTAGTTATCTTACTTAAAAATAAAGAAAAACTATATATTTTATTAAAATAAGTATTGATTTATAACCATTGTTAACTTACTAAAAGAAAAGAAATATAAACATTGAAAATAAAACAATTTATAAGTTTTGATTTATCATCATTGTTAACTTACTAAGAAAAACAAAAAATAAATAAATAAAAAATAGACATTATTAATTATGTTTTGATTTATAAGTATTGTTAACTTATACCATATTAAAAATATTTTTGATTTATAAGCATTGTTGGCTTACTAAAAGAAAATAAATAAATAAAAAATAATGCCTATTAAAATAAGTATTGATTTATAAGTATTGTTATCTAACATAATAAAATAACTTAATATATTATTTAGTTCATCTAACCTTACTAGATAAAATATAAATAAATAAACACAATAAAAATAATAATAAAATAACCATCGTTATAACATAATGATTATAATTTTAAAAAAATTGTGAATGTTGAATTTATTAAGTTATGGTTTGGTTAAGTAAAACCAATAAAAAAATATAGAAAATGAAAGGTTAAAGACATTTAATGCTACATTTTCTATTTAAAAAAAATGTTAAATTTTCACAAAATTTTAAGGCCTCAATGGTGGCCTCTCCTTAACCCTCTCTCATACATTCTCCTTTATATATATATCTATATATATATATTGATTCTCCGTAACATAAGTCTAAATTTATCTAGTGTGTTACTGCAAGTTTGTAAACCGTCTTGAACGACTAAATTAATAATGTGGGCAACAGAACGTGTATGAAATATTTCACTGTCCAACATAGGGGTTAAAGCACATTTTAGTTTTTCGACACATACAGTATTATTACTAGCGTTATCAAATGAAATGCTAACGATTTTATTTGATAAATTATAAAAACATAGTGTTTTTTTTTAATTGAAAATTGACGTTCACCCGAATGTGGCGCACCAAACGTTTCAAACGTGATTATACGTTTGACCATTTGCCACGACTACATCCAATGTGCCGTTATACATATATAAGAATTTGGCAATCCGTGTGGTGCGCTCCACACATCACAACTTAAAGAAACGTTGTTAGACATTTGTTCAAACATGTTTTGCATTTCATTTTTAACATCTTTCCACATTTTTATTGTATCACGTCTAAGAGTTTGACAGCTTATCGGAGTGTAGCGAGGTTGTAGACATCTTTAGATCATCTTCGTCATATACGGATTGTGGAAATGTCCAAACGGCAACCCCATTTGAATGACACATTTTGTTGTTAATTCCCGGGCCAACATGGTATCGTACGACCATATTTGACCTTGGTTGTCAAGTATGGGTTGACTTGAATCACCTTCAGACTTGAGTGCCTTGCACGCGGTATCGGTGTGCCTCTTTAAGGTCGAGTTTTCCGAGGTCGCAAGGAGAGCTCCACATCTTTTGCATTGTGCCTTTTTTCCCGTCGTTGAGAACCACCATATTGAAACCATTCCAAACTTCGGATTTTCGTCCGTGTTCGACAATAATTTCTCTAATTTGATCGTTTGATGCACTACCGCGGGCCATTTTGATTGAAGGATGGAAAAATTGAGAGAATGAGAAGTTGCGAAAAATGAACACGAGAAAGCGAGAAATCGAGAATTGTAAGCTAGAATTGTGTTTTTTGCTTTTTTGTAACTTGGTATCTAACCTCATACACCCACTAACCTATTTATAGTGTTTAGGAGGCAAAAAACCAAAAAAACGGCTATAAATCTAAAAAAACGGCTAGTTTTTTTAAATATGGCGGGGCGGGCCTAAACCGGGGCGGGACCGGAAAAATCGAAAAAAACAAGGCCTGGTAGGGCCTGGCGGGCCGGGCTCGAGTCGGGCTTTGGTCGGGCTGGGCTTCGAGCTCCCATCAGGCTTGGGTCGGGCCGGGATCATTTGACCATGACTACTTACAGTTAAAGGTAGAAGTTAGTCTCGTAGACAAAACTGACAATGAATTGCAAATCGTAGGGACAAAAATATCAACCTTAAAACCATGAGGACGAAAGACGTAATTTGTAACAAATCATAGGGACAAAAACGTAATTTATCTCAAATCATATATATTGGTTTAAGACTTGGGAAGGTAAGAGCATCTCCAACAGCTTCCCCATTTTAGAGAAAATGGGGAATATGGGGATTTTGGGTCTAAAATATGCTCCAATAGTTTTCCCAAACCCAACCCCAAAATGGAGAAAGTAGGAGAATCCTCAAAATTTTCTTCAAATATGGAGATTACCTCAAAAATCATTACCAAGTGTGAGGACCAATAGGAAACATTGAAAATAAATATGTAGAGAGAGAAATAATATTTTAATAGATAAATAGAATATTTTAATATTTTAATTAATGTTGGATTCTCCAAAATGGAGAAGCTGTTGGAGATGAATGTATATTTTTTTAGGAATTTTGGCTTTTGATTCTTATTTTAAAAAAATTATGAGGAAGCTGTTGAAGATGCTCTAAAGGTCGTCAGCTGAGGAGAATATGTAAAGTAAGCAAATCAAGAAAGCAGATCTGATGGCCCCACAAAGGCTCCAACTTGTGGTTGTTGGGTCCACTTGGGTCTTTAGATGTACACGTGTCAGACCAGAAGTAGTTGGCCAGCTACATACTCATCAACGTCCAGTCGTCCACCATGCAACTTGCAACAAGAAGTAGCCCAAACGTCACCGTTTTCGATCAGAAAAATTATATTGTCGGGGTAGTTGTCATGTGCACCACACGACCACCATAACTTTTTACGCACACTGGCAAAAGGGTGTGTGTAGTGGGTCCCGCAGTGTGACGTGGCGACAGAGATTTGAACTCGTCAGCACGGCCTTTCTTACACTTTTTTTTAACACACATTTAATTATTTATAACTTTTAATTATTTTTTCAATAAATTTCGGGGAAAAAAAATTAGATCAATTTAAACGGGTATTACAGGGCTGCACATTGGTTGGTTAGCTGGTATCTAACCCAATATTTGCGGTTTGAAAAATCTCAACTTAAACCATACGGGTTTGGTTAGGTTGGTTGGGTTGGTTAGATTGAAACTTCAATACATCATTTTACAATCTAGCTAAACGTTTGTGTTTTAACGAAGTAAAATCAAAATAAGAATATACAAAAAAGCTAACAAACTCAAAAAAAGTTGAAAGTTCATTCAAATAAGAAAGCAAATTACGGTTGAATTTGTAATATAATCTTGAATATAACTAATTAAGTGTTTGTCTAATGCCTAATGTACATATATTAATCAGTGACTTAACAATCATATTAAATTCATTGTATATAAAGGCATCAAGTTCAATCGATACAGTTTTGTCTAATTTAGTATCAACCATGTATCAGGTTAACTCGGGTTAAGTTTTTTTTTTCTCTTCGGATTAGGTTGGCCAGGTTGGTCGGGGTTTTGAGCACTCCTAGGTGTTATTTCCGGTTGTCCTAAGAATTTAAACTAGAATGATAAATCAAAAACCTTTTTTTAGAAAATAAACCCTATTTGAGTAGTCTCTTCGTCCTTTTAACAATTGAGCGCATGTCCGAGGTTGAAAAAATAGAACTTATTTCTTAAGATTGTTTCATTTCATATAAATAAAACAAAACTTTTAATAACAAATACATCACAAACAAAGGTGGGGTATAAGGAAGATGAGATGTACTTACAGAGATGGCCAAATGGGCGGGGGCCCGGTCCGGCATGGTAGAGGCTTGAAGCCCAGCCCGCACGAAGCTCGGTCCGGCCCGACCCGCATCAAGCCCGCCAGGCCGTAACAGGCCAAAATTTCAGGATTTTTGTCGGCCCGACCCGATAGAATTCAAAAAACTAGTTGTTTTATAGCCGCTTTTTCAACAATTTTTGACCCTTTTTTTTGTATTTTTTGCCTCCTCAACACTATAAATAGGATAGTTAGTGTATGGGGGTTAGATACCAAGTTACAAAAACACAATTCTCGCTCACAATTCTCGATTTCTCGCTTTCTCGTGTTCATTTTTCGCAACTTCTCAATCTCTCAGTTCTTCCATTCTCCAATCAAAATGGTCGGCGGTAATGCATCAAACGAACAAATTAGAGAAACTCTTGCCGAGCACGGACGAAAATCCGAAGTATGGAATGGTTACACTATGGTACCCCGCCAACTACCGATGGTGAAGGTAGTGTATCACATTACGACGACGAGACCGACAACGAACGACTCAATGTTGATGACCTCGATGATGGAACGGCTCTTAACATAATTGAAACGATCTAAACTCTTCAATACCATCCACCATACGAGGATTAAGAGTATTTTCTTTATAATTCAATAAATGTAGTTATTTAAATGTATTGTTCAATCAAAATTATAATAAAACGTATTTTTAAGTATGTTTGAGTGGCCCAATTACGTATTTTATAGTGTATTCGAATAAATTTATTAAAAAGCCTAAACAAGCCGGAACCTCAATCATCAAGCCCGGGCCAGCCCGGCCCAGTCCAAAAAAAGCTCAGGTCCTTGAATAGTGTTTCGGCCCGGTCAAACCTTAAGCCCAGACCGATTCGGCCCGGACCGGACATTTAGCCACCTCTAGATGTACACAGACATACATTGGAACAGTTGTTTCCATACCGATCTCCGGCATATGCATAGCGTGCAAAAAAGGGGGGGAGGGGGGAATAATTGCTTTACTGAATTCAGCCACATAAATGCATATACTTTGAAACCGCTATAACATTAAAATCAATATATCAAAAATGGGCGATCTCAGGCTTCGCCCGGAGTAATCTCATTGTAACACAACTGTAGACTTCGTCCCCAACCTTGAGGTAAATTTCACAAAACACATACAGATAGCAGGATTCAAACTCAATTTGATTAGAACATATAAAGTCTCACATAGGATCTTCCAAATTTTGTTCTTTCCCGAATATACCGAAATGTTAGGTAGATGTTAGGTCTGTATACATCTCGACCCTTGAACCCTACTTTCAAGTGGGATTATTGGGTCAACTTGCTTTGGTTTGGTTTACTAAAACATTCAGTAAACCAAACCAAACCAGATCAAAAGTACACAATATATCTTCCACGAACGCAAACAATTTAGCAAACTTAATGGGCCAATTAGATAACGAAGAAACAACAGTACATTTACTTTATCTAGCAAACAAACTTATCACACCCGATGGTAGACGGTGAATTTAATCGGAAACGTTAAAATTTGCAAAATTACAATTCGACCCCTGTGAAACAAAAGCCACCTAGAACAAATTATGTTAGAAAGAACGTCGGAGGATGAAGCTGAAGCTGAAGCGGAAACTGAAACTGAAACTAACAGCAGATAAAACAGTTTTTTGGTCATGAAATTAGTTTTGGCTAAGATGTACTAACCTTCTACCGAGTCCGCGGTATTTGGCAGTAAAACAAATTGTCAGAAAAAAAACGAAATTAAATCAAGCGGTGACAGCTGCGTATTGGGCTGAGCCGCCTCTTCTGCCGCCCCTTCCTCTGCCGAGCTGATGATAACCGTCACCACGTCCGCCAGGGCCGCCTCTTCCTCGGCCGGAAAACTCACCACGCCCACCACCGTAGTCGCTTCTACCATAGCCACGGCTTCCATTGAAGCTTCCACCACGTCCCCTGAAACCGTCGCTTCTGAAACCACCTCGTCCTGACAGAAAACGGCCGCCACGCCCAGTCCCAACTGCAACAATTAATTAACATCATGGTTAAGCATTCAGAGGAAACTTCAACTTTCAGTCATATAAAAAACCAAACAAACACTGTATATCCCACACAGAGGGAGGGTCCAGGGGATAAGATGTATACAGACCTTGCCTCTACCCCCAAGGGTATGGAGGCTTTAACAAAAATAAATTACTTAAAAACAGCAAACATTTCGATAAAATTTGGTGCTTTAAAACAAAGAGGATGTAATCTTGAAATGAATCTATTAAGTTGTCTTTAAGCATTAATATGTCCGGATAAATCAAGATAAGTTGTTTGATTTTTGTTCTGAATGAATGATCAGAATAACAAAAACTTCCATTTTAACCTAATGATGAATGAAAATAAACTGTTTGATAAATATTTAAAAATGACAAAAAGTTAATAATAATATGAATTATTTAAAATAACATAAATAATATGAATTCAACAAGTTCATAACACAATACTTGAGAAATTCAAATATATTTAAAACAATAAAATATTATTGTCTGATTACAATTTTTTTAATGTATGCATGTTGGTAAACTATTTTTTTTATGAGTCGTGTGACTAAAAATTGTAGGACGAGTAATTTTGAAAAAAATTATAACTTAATGCATTAAGATAGGATGGGCTAAGGGGGTGTTTGTTTTCAACTTAATAAGCTTAATCGGTGGTTAGCTTAATTGGTTGTTATATTAACATGTTTGATTTTAACTTAATACTAAAAGATTGGCTTAACATGTTAAGTTAGCCCATCCTATCTTAATGCATCAAGTTAGAGTTATTTTTTTCCAAAATTACTCGTCCTACAATTTTTAATCACACATCTCATTAGAAAAATAGTTTACCAACATAAACAAATTAAAAAAATTGTAATCAAACAACAATACTTATTGTTATAAATATATTTTGAGGTATTAAGTATTGTGTCATGAACTCCTTGAATTCAATTTTTATGTTATTTTAAACAATTCATATTATTTTAAAATTTTTGTCATTTTAAATATTTATCAAGCGATTTATTTTTATTCAGAACTTATGCAGGCATAAGGTTAAAATGGCAAATTTTGTTGTTCAGACTATTTATTCTGGACAAAAATCAAACAACTTATCTTAATTTATCCAAATAGATTAATACTTAAGACAACTTAATAGATTCAGAACTTAACGAACAAAAAATCAAACAGGCCCCAACTTAAAGGGCACGTTTGGTACACTGGACAGGACAAGACAGAACAGAGATCACTGTCCCATGTTTGGCAAAACTTTTATGTGGAACAGAGTGGAACAGGCCTGTTCCACCCCCACCCCATGGAACAAGCTGGAACAGGGTGGAACAGACTTATGTTTTACCAGTATAACCTCAAAATAAAATAAAATTATCTTCTAAAACATCAAATACACGTTATATTTTATATTTTATTCATTCTTTAAATTTTATTTATTTGTATTTTGTCTAATGTTATATGTTCTGTCCAGTTCCGTCTACCAAACGTTGAACAGTTGTTCTGTCCTGTCCTGTCCCGTCCTGTTCTATCCTGTCTGCATACCAAACGCACCCAAAATGTTAAGTCAATTAAGCTAACCACCCATTAAGTTTATTAAGATGAAAACAAACACCTAAATCTCAATGAAATCCCCCCATTTAATATCTTCCCCGTTTTGGGTTTGTCCTCTATTGAGGGTGGAGTTGCTCGTTGGGAGGGAGTCCCTCGCCGTTTAGGTGTATTCTTTTTTTTGTTATAATATATTGCCAGGGCGGCCCTCCTTTCCAAAAAAATGCAACGAAACTTGCATGAGTTCCTATTTAGTGTAACAAATAATTATTCTCTCAAACTATGTAGCAGAGTTTCAAAATTTCCTACCTTTTTACCCATTTTGACCGATAATCTAGCAATCTTGTAACATCTGATGACGTGGATGTCAAAATTATCATCCACTTCAAACCTTTTATAAATAAGGGTGAGCATCGAAACTGGGTACCCACCTTTGGAATCGGAACCGCTCCGAAACTGTCGGTTCCGGAACCGGAACCGATGTGATTGGTTCCGGTTCCGGTTCCGGTTTCTAAAATACGGAACCGATTAAGACTGGTTCTGGTTCTCATTTTTTTTTTGGAACCGTTACCCGCTGGGTATCCGCCGGAACCGGTCCCACTAGGTACCCAAAACCGAAACTGAAAGGTACCCGCTGTTTTTAAATAAAAATTATTTATATATTTAAATATTTAATGATGTGGTATTGGTTTTGTTAGGTGTTATATTCGTTTTGATCCAATTGTTTTATTGACGTCAAGACTCAATACTCGAGAGTTTTGATCCAAGTCGTTTTATTGATGTCAAGACTCAATACTCGAGAGTTTCTAATTTATTTATGTAATAATTAGTTTTTATCGGATTAGTTTTCGCATTTGTTATATTTATTACTTAAAGTTGGTACTTTGTAGTTTGCAATAGAGTTAAAATCACATTTTTATTGTATGTTAAAAAAAATTATAAAACAATTGACACCGGTACCCGGAACCGGAACCGGCGGTTCCGGGATCGGTTCCAAAATATTGAGAACCGATGTAAGCGGTTCCGGTTCCTTCTTTCTAGGAACCGCCGGTTCCGGTTCCATGAAATTTGGCCGGGTACCCGGTTATGCTCACCCCTATTATAAACGGGTATCCACTTCATAATGTTACAAGATCGTTAGGTAGAAAATAAGAAATTTTGTTTAAATTTATCGAGAAAAAGTTTCTTTGTTACACTAAAATAAGAACTAAACCAAACGTTGTTGCATTTTGATGCATCTTGCCCTTATGTCACCAAACAAGATCAAATGTAAAGCAACAAGAAGAAGCAGACCTCGGGTTGTAGTTCTCTTTATCTCTACGACAGCCTCTCGACCACCAATAACAACAGGAGAGCTCTGGATTAAAAAAAATTAAGATTATAATTAGTGCTACTTAGCTAGAAAAGAATGTTAAAGGCTTAATACAATATGAAAAAAAAAATTTATCTAGCAGTCTAATAGCAACATATAACTTAAAAAATGCAGAAAAAGATACAGTGGCTGAGAGTTAGGAGCTTTGCACAAAGTATTTCACAGGACATGAACTTCTCCATCCAGTGTGTGTGTGTGTGTGTGTAGTAGGAGGTTGAAATAAAAGGTTAAATATCGTGATAAGGTAAGCAGTGAAGGTTCATACGTGAATAATTGAAAAAATCCATTTGAAGATGCATATGTGAACCCATATGAATAATCTATAACGTCAGTTCACATACGCATCTTCAAATAGATTTTTTTTTTGGATTTTTTCAATGATTTGCATATAAACCTTCATTTCTTACCTTCTCAATTTAGGAACCCAGAACACCCTCTTTTGCAAGTATTCATGATGAATGACAAGATAAAATATTCATGGTGAATGTCGTGATATATTCATGATGAATTTTATCAACCATGAATACTAGCAAAATAGGTGGTCCCTGAGTTCCTAAAATATTTAAAGTTCCTAAATGAACCTGCCCATACACACACACACACATATATAACATGAAATATAGAAGAATGAGCTGCTTCCATTGTGATTGATTGCAACCTAAAACTGCTTAATAAATCAGACATAGATGAGAATATTTGGTGCATGTCTCCAGAAATCCAAACAATCCATGTGGTGCAAGCAATATACAAAGACTTTACTGATGGGGAACATACAGAGATAAAAAAGGTTTTAGAGTCATGCTTCCACCCTCCCCAAAAAAAAGATGGTCCTATTTTCAAAACATTAAAACAAATTTAATATACCCTGCCTTTTTCTTAGAATTAGATCAGAGTATATTTGTTATTTTTCTTAGAATTAGGTATACACTTTTTTGTGGTAATCAGATGTCTAGGCCAGCGTGCACACACCTGGGGAAGAACCCCATGGCCTAGTCCATATTTGGTGGTTGAGTTGGCCCTCGAGGTTAAGAGGTATACACTTGTTATCGACATAGTTGTATCCCAATTGGGGTAAAACAGGAATTATACAAATTATTCTTCTAAGTAAGCTTTTTACAAAGACCACTCTATTATTGATATGTAGAATAGAAATCTTACATGTTTACAATCTGATGCTTATCAAGTACACAATCGGGTTTCGTAGTACAACTGTGTAATATTAGTTAAGGTGCTTTTACTCGTCACTTAAAAGGAACACATTTGAAAATGTGGCATCAATGTGTCCCACGTTTGGTGCGACATTGGACTAGGACAGGGCAGGACAAGACCGAGTGGGACAAAAATGCATTATTTTTGTCTCAGAAAGATGGGACAAGATTGGTAAATTACTAAACTACCCATGTGAAATTAAAACCCTAGAACCTTTCACAATTTTTTCACCTGTCTAACTCACTCACGCCTCCCGTCTGCGTACCAGACGCACCCTAAATATCATTTTCTAACAAAGACACATGGACAAGTATGGGATGGTACTTGCATGCCTAAGAAGTTTAATTCGCTACATTTATATCGGTAATGCAATATAGATACACCAGATAACATTGATGGCATCTTAGCCTAATAAATATTCCAAGGTGCTTAGGTTAACATCATAAATGAATAACCTTTCTTTATTTCCTAACACTGTTAATACTTGTTTTACGTTTAATCAAACTCTAAGGTGGCGTTTGGTTCGCGGATTCTGAAGGAATTTGATGGAATTGGAATGTTGAATTCTATTGACCAAATTCCATTCCTTCGTTTGGTTCGTTCTTTTTCATGGAAGGAGTCTCTAATTCCATCAAATTCCACAAATGAAGGAATTCAACATTCCTTAGCAACTAGGAGGTATTTTGATGGAATGGAATGTTGTATTTTCATAATTCCAAATATACACTTTAACTAAAATATAACATAATTAAATTAAATTAATTTAATTTAATACTTTAGTTTTTATTTTTTATTTTTTATTTTTTATTTTTTATTTTTTATTTTTTATTTTATTTTATTTATTTTTTAATTAATATAATTTAATACATTTTTTTATTTTCTCGAATTATATTTTTTTTTCGAAATATAATTTTGTTTATCTGACAATATATTTTATTTGGATTGTGTATATTATATCTTTTACACATTAAAGTGTTTTTTTTTAAAACCACGGGTTGTGGCGTACTGGTTAAGGCCATGGGGGATGTGGTGGAATATCCCATCTGCCCAGAGTTCTAATCCAGGCGTACACAACAATTGTGGCCACTGAGGTTTAATCAGGACTGATGTTTTACGGTCATAATTTGTCAAGGGATTAGTCTAGGCATAGCCTAGGACACCCTTCCCAAAAAAAAGTATTTAAAAAATATTTTATTAAAAAATTTAATAATTATTTTATTAAAGCATTTCTGTTTAAAAAATAAAAAATTATTAAAAAGGGTATTTTGGTCATTTACCATAAATTCATTCCAATTCCAAAGATACATTCTGTGAAGTTCACACAGACAGATTCTAATTCCTTTAACAGATTCCAATTCCTTTAACAGATTCCATTCCAATTCTGTCAACCAAACATGCGGTTAAACCTGACAACATTCCATTCCAATTCCTTCAAAGTCAAATTCCTTTGACAGATTCCATTCCATCCAAAAACATTGTGCGAACCAAACGCCACCTAAAAAATGATGATGCTCTTGTTCTAAATTTAGCTTCCAACACGGTGAAAACGTTCTTGATTTCAATGGGTTTAGGTGCCTCAAATTTTATCTTATTATATTTATTGGCAGACCAAATTTCTGAAGGATAAATATGAAATTGAAGGTAAAGACAGATGCACATTTAATTTGTTTGTTCATTCCTTCAACTCTATGCAAAGTCAGATAGATACCTAATACAAAATGTTGTACAAAATACTCACAAAAAGTGTACAAAGTTTGCTGTCTGTCATATAAAGATAAATGTGTAAATAACACTGCCACCATGCGTCTTCCCCCTCAATAAAATTAGTCAGAAACTACGATAGCATCTCAACTTTTTATTGAATCACCGAATCAGCAAATATTAAGATTGTGGAGATGACAAAGTTTTCTCACGACTTAAAATTCATGCAATAGGATGTTATACTGACTTGAGAAACAGGGTCTCCAAGAAAACAACCGCTCTACTCTTCGAGCTAGAGGCCAGGTCTAAGTACATCGACCCTACTTTCGAGTGGGATTTACTGGGTCCGTTTGGTTTGGTGACTTAATAAACAAGTAGGTAATAAGCATCTTGATGTGCAATTGATATCTACCAGATTATAAGCACATCACACTATCAGATGGTGCAAAACCAGAAAATCTGAAAGTTTACCAACCCCCAATATATAAGCTCAGTCTCACATGTCACATGACCAAATGAACCAAAGGATCCAAGTATTATGATCAATGTTCATTCTGAAAACCCTTTCGACCTTGACACTGATCAAAGAATACCATGAGTACTTTCATATAACAGATTATCAAAGAATACCATGAGTACTTTCTTAATTAGTCTGTCCATTTATTTATTTTATTTCTCTGCCTCTCTCTCTCTCTCTCTCTCTCTTCTCAAGTTGGTGGTCTTCGGTGAAAACAGTCGTTCTACTCTTTGGGGTTAAGGTCAGTTATGCGGACATCTCCCCCCTCCCCCCAACCCCACCTCCCAGTGGGACATGCTGGGCTCATTTGGTTTGGTTTAGAACCTGCATCTACCAATCATCAGTAGTTATTGCAGATTTGTTGGTCATCATGGTGTCCTCTTCTTGTATTTTTCTACATCATTTATGTTCTAGTATTTACCTATAAGCTACTTTCACCTAAGAAGTCATACCCACTTACATGTTCAATTTATACCGAAATAGACACGTTTTCCAATGAACTGTCAATACTCTTTAGATCATATGCTGAAACTAGAATCAAGTACTTGGAATAGAATAAGACACTAATACCTTTCATCAATTCATTGTTAAACCAAGAGTAAGCTAGAAAGGTAACTTTAAAGCTACCCATAAAAGTCAAGGGTAAGCAGCATAAACATTCTTCTAGTACTCCCTCCATCCCAAAATAAGTGTCCACATTTCTATTTTAGTTTGTCCCAATATAAATTGTCAACTTTCAAAAAGAAGTGTCTACTTCCAATTCTACCCTTAATTATGAGAGAGAGAGAGAGAAATCCATTACTCCCTTCTTCATTATGGGTACAATTATAATTTAGCTCATTAAATATTTCTAAACTTGTGTCCCTTTTTCATCGTGGACAATATTTTGGGATGAAGGAAATACATCTTTAGAAATAAACATCTATAAAAAATACCATCTTTACGCATGGAAAGAATTTTCCACTTCCATGCAGGTATTTGACCTGTTTCCCATAACCTGTTGCTTCTTTTTTTAAGTTATCAAGTACTGGGTACAGAACAGCAGGTTCTAACATTTTAAGATCTCAAAGATGTCAACTTGTGGTTAACTTCTTATAGTGGCCTAACTTGAACTGTAAATTAAATCATAGATAGCTTAAATTCATAATCAGATCATAGTCGAACCTGAATTGCATTCTGCATGGAGCTGAAATCTTGAAATTCAACAAAGCCAAAACAGAATCCCAGCTGCTGGTCAGAGGACAACAAACATTATTTCACTATACATTAAAGCAATTATCAAAAATATTATGTGTGTCAATTAGATGAACAGACCTTGTTACTTCTGACTTGGATACCTCCTTGCTTAATAGGTCCAAATTTCTTAAACTCCATCTCAAGCTGAGATACTGTTGCATTTAGAGGCAAATTCCGGATATAAATGGAATGACCATCACCTACATGGAGTAAACTATAGCTGAGAATATATATAAGGAATATAAGTCCATGAAATATAACAAAAACCAACTGGCCCAAGCATCTATTGTATCACGGCTACGGTAACAAATAAATATATGTATATATATATATATAGGCGAGGGGTCATGTGAGAAGTTGAGGTTAACGTGAGAAGCGTGAGAAGTGGATTTGAACCGTTGATCACTTTTAATCTCATGCCCTCCCATGAATTGTGCCTTCGAAGGGAATTGATCCGGTGCCTCTCATCCTAATGTGCGTCCATTTTCATCCAACGATTGATAACCACTTCTCACGTTAACCTCAACTTCTCACCGGAACCCAACCCTATATACAATATACAATATATATATATATATGAAGCTTTGTCAGAAAAAGAAGAGAAATTGATGATGTAACTTTAATAGCATATACCCTCATCGTGAACATTGCTACTATCAGGAGAACTAAGGCTACTCGAGGCAATAGGTGCCGCCACTTCTGGTGGTGGACCTTGTGGCACAGTAGCAACTGATATATTTTCAGTTTTTGCAGGAGTTGTCCTTAAAGTATTAGCAGGAACATAAACTTTAGTAGGCCCTGGGCCCCCCTTCTTTGTCTGTGAACTTAGAATTGATGCATAAGACATTTTTGGAGTATCTTCCACGGCAGTAGAAGATATAGATTCTGCCACCGACGGCATATTGTTCTCACTTGGATGGGGTTCAGGTTCCACTGAATTATTTTCATTTGCTAAAAGTCCCTCATTTTCCATAACAACATCTTGGGGGGCTTCTTCTTCAACATTTGGAATTTCTTCTTTATGAACACTAGCAAGGTCTGGCGATGGAGAATCAATTGTGCGAGGAGGATCTGGAAACAGCAATGTCGAACAAAAGTGTCTAAATATCTGCCTAGTAAAAGTCAAGATTGGTCAACGAAATGCAAACATAGATAAAACTGGACCTGAAATCAAGGGCGGTGTTTGCTTCTCGTCTATCCCCTCAACTACCACCACATGATTGTCCTCCATTGGCTTGCTTTCATCTACATACCTGAAAACATCATTAAGCACAAAATAACCCTTGTCTTGTGGAGCAAGGAAAAAGCTTTGTATGAACTTCCTTCTTCGGTCATCTTCCTTCCTGGTTAAGCATCCAGTTACCAAAACAATCACCCCATCCTTGTAAGACTCCTGAGCATCAGCCGTCTTTATCTCAGCCTTGTAGGCAGTGTAATCCAATGAACATATTTTGTCATTGATACCCTGCTCCAGGAAGAACAAGACAACACAATGTTGTACGGTTATACCCAATATTGGTACCACTATCATGTGTTAGGCGTCGTTTGTTTTTTAGAAAAAAGCTCTTATTAGCCTCTTATGTCTGTTTCGTTAGAAGGTAAGGCGTCGTTTGTTTTTTTTCCCAAATTTTCAGTCACTTATGTCTTATCGTCCTCTTATTTGGTAAGAGGTAAACCAACCTCTTGTTTGCCTCTTATTGTTCTCAATGAATTAAACTTAATAGATCATTTCTCTCAATCGATTCACTTGGATTATAAAACTCAATTTACTATAATTAGGAGACTTTCAAATTTAAATTTAGATAATTTAAATATATTATTATCGATTAAACGTATTCGTTTAAATGAACACTAATTTTATAATTTAGATGTAAATTTCGTGATGATGATGCATAAATATGTGAAATTGTATAAATTTATATATATATATATATAAATTCTAACACTATAATATTCTAATGGGTCAAATACATAATTTAAACAAATCAATACATTTATCAGTTTACAAAAACAAACAGTCTTATTGATTCAGATTTCAGACTTCAGCACCACCTCTTATCAATCGGAAGTGAAATAAGACTTCAGACTTCAGCACCTAAAAAACAAATGCCACCTTATATAAACTCACTCTTGAACAGCAACTAATTCCGCGTTGGTTTTTTATTGTGTTGGAGCAGGTGTGGTTTATGTGTGTTTGTTATCATAATCATAGTGATTAGCAGTAGCAGATCGCTTTATGGATATTGACATTAAAATATTGAATTACTTGTGTCCCCTAAATCCTAATCACCAAAGTGATAGGATATCAAACTAGAAGGAAGTACGCATTTGAAAATTCAAGTAGTCAGTGGACAATGACAATAATAAAAATTAATCATCAGAAAATATAAGCCCAGTAAAGCTGAAGTCCTCCTATGTCTACATTTAAAACCATTTCAGCAGACACGATTTATGAAGATTGAAGGCAAATTAATCACAAATTAATGCTTTTTGACTTGCTAGGCCCTTATCGTTAAAGACTGTTTGGCAGTTGCTGAATGGTTTGGTGCAGAATGATTAGGAGGCTCTTATGATATAGTGCAAAATAAAATATGGTTGTTTGGTAATTGTTCAGAATGAAATGGGGACGCTGAATGGTTAAGAGAGACCCAAGATACAAAATCATTCAGAGGCGTTTAGAACCATTAAGAGGCAGACTTTTTTTGACAAACAAGAATTACCTCTTAGCGATTCAGAGGTTGCCTCTTAATGGAACTATTAAGAGGTAAACAAACAACCCCTATAGTATACTATAATCCACATTCTGACCTACATACTATTTGAATAGACAATTCCTTATCTATTCAAAAACCACCAGCACAGCACCTCATTTTTAAGAAGACTAACATCACATCGTACAGGCTTATCATCGCAGCCTTTTTAAAAGCTTCAAGTAATTTATCGGATCATAGAGTGGCTCGATGACCTTTTTATGCAGCTCTAAACCAAAAGAAAACTCCATATCCCCAAATCTAGAAGCAATTAATAATTATACATCCTACAAACTTGCTGCTGTTCTCAATAATTCTAGTCCATGTTCATAAAAGAACAACCATCACCAAAACTATTAGTCATATTCCCTCTATTCAAAAATAAAAGAAAATTAAAGGCAACGTATCTTTTTTCAGTAAGATTGTAATTCAAAGTTACCAATTGGCCATTAGTAATCATTACAAGACAATGATAACATTAAATTTCCCAACAACCAGTTTTCTCCATTTTGTCATTAGTGAGGGGGACTTTAGGTATCTGGTTATCAGTCAAAGGCATGTGCGAAGTGAAATGTTGCCTTATTTTGAGACGAAGGGAATATCTTTTGCTATAATCACATCTAGCTTTTAAAAAATCTGTGTCAGACCCAAACCACCACCAAACATGTTTCCTTTAGCCTCATCAAAGAACCAATGGAATGGTTGGAGTCCAAACATACCCAACACAATATAACACCCTAAATATAGAAAGTCAATGCTACATGTGGGTAGCTGAAAATACCATGCATGAATAGATAAAGGGTAGACGCCACCCTCTGGACCCCCCCCCCCACCACCACCACCACCACCACCTGTCCCACAGCCATCATGGGGGAGGTAAATCACGCATGCATCCCATTGGCAGAGGAATGGTGCCCGGGCTCGAACCCGGGACCTCACTCATGCATTAGAATAACTGAAAGCACTAACTAATTTTTCTAATCTAAATGGAAGCGTTGATGTTATTAGTATTCCAACCAACTTCACAAGATGTCTGAATGAAACAGATTGAGCTATATTTAATCATTATTGTCATATCCAATTATGCATAAATCAAGTCCAGACAGGATAGGATGCAAACAAAAGACTCCTCTAAGAACGTAAAACTGACTATTTTGGAGCACATTCGCTCTTGAAAGACTCGATCATTGTGCTCATTATTCATGAAACTGAACTCCGAATAACATAGACTAATAGGATTTCTTTTTCGGCCACTTGCAACTCTTGTTCATTTTACAGTACTGGATTGTATATTTGTATTAGGTGTTATCATTATTTTCAGGTAAAATATTCAAATAGAAATATACTTCTAATGCCTTGTGAAAAAGGCTACCAAGGTTAAGACAACTTACTTTCATTGTAGTCACAGTTATCATCGTGCCATCTTCCTCTGGCCGGCTTATGAAACTTGAGTCCTGATAAAATTTATGAACCATATTTGGAGAGTGATGAAGTATGTGGTAGTACTGCTCGACAAAGGCATTGCCAACCACTTGTACGCTAGGAGTGGTTGATGGAGCTTCAGTTTGTGTTGCCATTCTAATCAAATGTAACACCATGAAAAAACTATCAGTGACAATTTAACAAAATAGGCAGATGTTGGAGGGAGCTGACTGGGAGAAGTGCATTCATTGCGTAAGGATATATAACCATACGAACAAAATAAGATTGTGCCATAATTATGTAGGAACATAAAAATAAATGTAGATTCCAATGATCTGTATTATCAGTAAAACAATAAGCACACCAACATCAATTAAAATGAGATTAAAGCTTATTCTATACATGAAATAAATGGACATTGTGATATGTCTTGCTATTACTCAAAACATAAGCAAAGGGAAATCAGTTGGAATCGGATACAAATCGAAGGTAACCCACCTTTACATTACAGCATTAGCTAGTATATGCAGTAGTACTTACAAAATAGAAGGTGCAATTCAGAATTCACTTTACAGCACCTTGACAGACTTGTGTATCCACACAAGATGCAACACTTAAAATTGACATTTCAATACCAACCTTTCAAGTTTATGAATGAGAGACGATAAAATGGGAAATCTAAGGGTACCACCAAGCCACAAAGCATGAAATTTATATGATTTGCTGATCTATGAAGAGTACATATGTATGATACTTGCAAAAGTCAGCAGAATTTTCATGTATTAGAGAGCAGAAAGGTTTATTAACGTTTAGTTTTATTTCTAAAAAGAAACCATAATTGGAATGACGATGCATCATCATCTCTCACCCAGACACATGAAGCATAAATGAGTATAATCACAAAAATCACTCTGTCATGCTGCATATTTGTATTAGGAACATTGCAAAATCTTCTTTCCATGGATATATGTCTCGAATTCCGCTCATATGTGGATACACAGGGGAAATGCTTGGGGTTAGGCTTATCGACCACAGCCTTAGTGCCTTACACTTCATCACCAGTGGACACAGACAGTTTTGGTCAGGCCAGCCTGGCCTTATCCCAATAGCCCAGGCTTACCCTTTTAAGACTTAAGAGACCGTGGTTAACTTTTTTTTTCATTATAGCCTTATGCCTTAGAAGCATAGGATCATTCCCTTCACAGTTTTCAGCAGTGCTTCTTCATTATTCCTTGCCTATACTTGTATCTCATGGATCAGTTAAGAGACACCTAATAGAGCTTATTCAGAGATACTGAGGGAATACTGATGCAGCATAGTTTGACAGTTCATTTCTTCACATCTATCTCCGTTTCACATGTTGAATTTTTCTCCTCTCTGTGGTTTTTCCCCAAGGATCGCCAGGTAAATCTGGTAATTTAGTCTTGTTTTGTAACTTCTGTCAGGTTACTCGTTCACTGAATCCAGCATTTACTATATTCATAATATTTTGAATGAAACTGATTCGTAATAAATAAATAAAAAAACCGCATTTACATTTAATCATCCCGATGCATAAAATCAACAAAATACATGCAGCTTAAATTCAGACGATATCACACTAGATCCCACCACCGCTGAATACATAAATCTAACAAAAATAAGCAAACAAAACCAACAAAAAAACAACAACTACGGTCTACGGGATTAAGAACAACAGCAACATCGCAATGCTGATAATGCAAATAGCTTAAAATCAAACACTGAAGACATTGAAGCAACGACAAAATATCTCAAATAATATGCAATTAATAACTCGTCTAGTAAAATCAAAACCCTAAATAGTAATATTCGTGGTTTAAATGATCGAGAAAACAAATGGTAAATTGACAGATTGGAGTTTACCTGTTCGTTATCGAATCTTAAGGATGAAGATAGAAGATCAGCTGATGGTCTTGATATGATGATGAAACTGGAGAGATTGAGACGAACAGTTCGATAAATAAAAAACTGAGTGCAAAAGCTACCTGCGGAGTGATGATATTTGTTGCAGCTGGGCTTTTGGGACTAGTTTTCTAGGTTTGGTTCTTTGATCAGTTGATGTGCTAATAATATTACATATTAGTACTCCAAGTTTCGTTAAATTATATTTTGATCCCTCGGTTGCCGAAAAATAAACAAAATCATAATTTACTCCGACTCATTCTGTATTTTAAGGCCATCCGTAGCCGGCGCGGGATGGGGCTCGGGATGGGTTCGGGCTCAGCGGGAATGGGCTACGGGCTCAGCGGGATGCGGGGTGCGGGATGGATTCCGGGTTCGGGATCCCGATTCATCCCGAAGGTTTATTAAAAAAATTAAAAATAATGCCGTTGAACGGCTCTTTGTAAAAAAAAAATCTCAATTTAATCCCACTATATATTTAACTATCAACCTCTTATTTCTCACACCTCTCAAACTCTCTAAAATTCTCTCAACCTCTTATTTTTAACACCTCTCAAACTCTCTCAAATTCTATCAACCTCTTATTTTTCACACCTCTCTCATCATGAATCCAAACACAACACCTACATCCCGTCGTAACCGACCGAATACACCACAATCGCAAGAAGATCAAGAGCTTGGTTTCCAAGCGTTTACACAACAAGGTTATCATCCGCAATGGTCGCAACAAATTCCGCCACAATTGTCGCAACAAAATCCGCCACAATATCCGCAACAATTTCACCAACAATTTCCTTACCAATTTACACGTCCCGGTTTGATTGAACAAGGTTTTACTTCGGCCAACTACAATCTTCCTTCACCCGCAATCAATCTCGACGACGACATTGTTCCGGAAACCCAACCTTCTACCCCGAACACACCACAATCTATCCCGACACAACAATCTAACCCGGAACCATCAAATCCGAGACCAACAAAAGCAGCCAAACAAACGTGGAGTAAAGCCGAGGAACTCGCGTTAGTGTCGGCGTGGTTCAAAACGTACCCAACAAGCTTGGGACGTCCTAAAAAATGTCCAAAATGGGGAGCCGTTCCAACGATGACGACAACTTCATCGCGGGGTTCAAAACGTACCCAACCTTCCGATGATGATGATGACGAGCAAATTCAACGACCCATCGGGAGAAACAAGGCAAAAAAAACATCAACGAGTAATACGTCCGGGACGAATACGGACGAAAGTGTTACTCAGTTGTTGACGACGTTCAACGACAAGATTGATGATACAATGGAATACAAAATGAAAAAACTCGATCTCGAAATCGAACGCTCAAAACTCGAACGACATAGGTTGGAACAAGAACTCGAAATCGAACGCTCAAAACGATTTGAGAAAGACTTCGAGTTTTTCATGACCCCGCATGATCACCTTACGGGAAACGCTTTGAGGGTTACTTTAGCGAGAAAAGAGCAAATTCAAAAATTTCATAATTGGTAGTGTTTTGTATTTTGTAATTTTTATTTTTAATGAATGGTATGAATTTTTATTTTTATTATTTATCTTATTTTTATTTATTAAAAAATATATAAATATTTTTATTTTGTTAAATAATTAAATGTATAAATAAAAGAATTAAAATAAATGAGGTGGCAAAAGGGTTTGAGGGAATGGGGTAAGGGTGTTTAGGGATTGTTAGGGATTGAGTGAGGGATGGGAGAAAAGCTGATGTGGAGCTGGAATCTTTGAAAGATCCTCTCATGAGGTACTGATGGCCTAAATAGTGAAAATAGAAAACTTTACCTAAAATAATAGTAGTTTAACTTTATTGGTGATAATTAATTAAATATTTATTTCTTTTATCTTCTATCAAGTTTTAGAGAATTCTTTAAACATGAAAAAAAATGTTTTTCAATTTTAGAAAACACTTTACCAAAATTGTTAATAGAGCACAAGTTCTCCATTTTCTCCTTTTTAGATAAAAATTGAGAAAATAAGAATTATGGTCAAAAAAATTCTCCAACGAATTCTTCAAAATAAAGAAAATATGAGAGGGTATAAATTTCTCCAAAGTTGAAGAATTCTCCAAAAATTATTACCATAAGATAGCGTTTGGTATGCAGACTGATCGAACTTGGCTGGACATGACAGGACTGGACATGACAAGATAGTAAGACCGGACTGGACAAGACAGAACAAATGTATGGTTGGTGTTTGGTACGACTAAGACTGTACAAGACAGAACTAGACAAGTTCCCTCCAAAAGTTATTTAATGATTTTATTATCATATAATAATTATAATCAACAAAAATAAATTAAATAATTTAATTTATAAACATTTATACACAATTTTCAATATACATAAATACATGCATATATAATGGTTCCAAATGTGAATGAAATTTTTGGTATAACTGATGGTATTTTGAAAAAATACGATTCGTACAAGGGAGAAATTGTGTTTTACTTGGTTTGAGATATCTTTATCAATTAGCGAAGGCACGGTGAAGATGGTGGATAGTGGTGATGGTGGTGGCGGTCTACAATGGTGGATGGGGTAGTTGTGGTCGATGTGGTGGAGGTAGTGGTGGTGGTGGTTGATGGTGTAGCCGTGAAGGTGGAGGTGGTGTTGGAAAATCGTCTCCTGTCCCAGGTCACCGAAAGGGAGATACTCGCAGCCGAGCTCTCGCCCCACTCCCGTTGCCAACTTCGTGATAGAACGACCATGCGAAGGGATACGGATAGGCTGCCCCTCACTGAGGGCGGAAAAAGAAGTTTGACTTTTTGTTTCATATGCTCTTGCGATGCGTACCTGATACAGAGAAATCTTTGCCGCAATGGTAGTCGACGGTACTATTGGTGGCGGCGATAGTTGAAGGTGGTCGGTGGCTGACGGTGGGTGTGGAGGACATGAAGATAGTACATAGTGGTGGTGGTGGCGGTCGACAGTGGTATACCGTATAGAAGGTAGTTGTGAATGATGTGATTGAGGTACTGATGGAGTTGGCAATGGGCGGTGGCGGTCGATGCCCGGCAGTGGTAGTGGTGGTGGCGATGAACAGTGATTATTGTGGTATATGAAGAGGTAGAGTAGCCAAAAGTGGTGGTAGTTGTGGCTAAGCATGGCAATTTGGCCCGACCCGGTAAGGAACCCGGTCCACCGGACCCGACCGGGGCTGGGGATTCCCAGCCAAACCGGGTACCGGGGACGGGGATACCCGCTTTTAGAAAACCGGGGATGGGGTCGGGGCCGGGATTCCTATCCCCCAACCCACCCCGGGCCCGGTATGTATTATATTATTAAATATATTTATTAAATATATAATCTATACTATATTATAAAGCATTTATGAAAAATTCTTAAAAACAATTCCTAAAGCTTCATGTACCGCTATTTAATGTTAATTACTTAAAATATCTTAAAAACAACTAATGAAGCTTTATGTACCGCTTTTAATGCTAATGACTTGATTAATACTTATCTCTAACAACCTTCAAATCCTTAAATCGTGGACTCTTATTAATTAATCTTTATTTCTAACCACTTTCAAATCCTTAAATCATTAACTCCTTAAAAAGCGTCATTCTTTAAACAATTTATAAAAAAACATGACCGTTTTTTCAAAACCACACATAAAAATAAATTAGAACATTAAAATTGAGATATATCGCGCTGCATTGCACGAGTAGACTTCTGGTATATTTTAAAAATGTTTATTTTTGTGTATTGCATACTGATGTCTCATTCAAGTCGTGAACAAAATTACCAAATAGAAAATTAACCCTAGTTTCCAATTCCATCGACCATCCTCCACACGACCACCTCCGATCCGCCTCCACCTCCGACCTCCAACCTCTGCCTCCACCGTCGGCAACTCAACCTCCGCATCCACCTCCGGCCACAGTCGCCTCCACAGTCTCTTCATCTCTTGTAAGTTGTAAGTTGTAAACATCATTAATTTCATACCATGTTTGTACTAAATTAAAAAATACTTGCCTACTTGGTATTTCCTCCCTTCTATACGAATTTAGGAACACTTTGTGATTCTACTATTTGCAAAGTCCAAATGTGCAGGTCTTTAATTTCAATGAAAATGTTTAGGTCTTTAATTTCAAAGATGGACCGGGTTTTTGGGAAGGATGATTAAATACCTCCTTTGTTCTAATTAATGAAATTCAACCTGCCATTTGTTCTAATTAATCCTTTGTTGATTGCTTTAAAATACTCATTTGTTCTAATTAATGAAATTCAACCTGCCTGCCACTGTTTAGTGATAAATATCATGTGAGTATTCTTAATTAAACAATGTATCTTGAAATAAAACCCTTGTTTTTAAAAATTATTAAGAATAAGAAAAGTTCCACAAAGAGTATAATACAACACTTGACCAATTATCTATCCATCCATACATCCAAGTGGAACAAGCATGTTCGATCCCCACCTCATGGAACAAGGTGGAACAGACTTATATTTTATTAATATAACCTCAAAATAAAATACAATTCTCTTCTAAAACATCAAATACACATTTTTTTATATTTTATTCATTATTTAAATTTTATTTAATGTATTTTATGTTCTTTAAAATTTTACTTTAATGTCCAAAAAATATTATTTTTATATTGTTTCTAGGTTTTGATTAATTTATGTAAATTATTAAATATTAATAGTAAAAAAGTATTAAAATATTAAAAATAAAAATTGAAAACTACATAAACTTTTTATTTTGAGGTTGCTTTGATCTTCTTGAACAAAACTTTCTAATAATATTTTTTATTATTAAAAATATTTATTTCATTATAGTTTAATAAATTACATATGTAATCAAAATATATAAAATGCATAAACAATTTATTAGGGGTAAATTGGTCATGTTATATGTTTTGTTCTGTTCAGTTCTGTCTTACCAAACGTTGAACAATTGTTCTGTCATGTCATGTTCTGTCATGTCTGCATACCAAACGCACCCTTCGAGACATACATACTCTATGCGTGCATGATCCTCATATGTTCATTTGACGTCAGCAGTGTTTTCATGTGACGTAGACATATAAAAACCTACAGCCTCCCACTTGCACAGTCTCCCAATATACACCTCAAGTCAAAGGATAAATGAATAACTACCATATCAAGATTCACTTTTATGACGCCGATCTATGAAGTGATCTTGAAGGCGGGTATGTCCAACACTTGTACCCACAAGTGCAAGTGACTCTGGTCGCATCCCATGCTGGTCTAACTTGACCCTAACCAGACTTCACAATGATCTTAGTTTATTACCATTCCCCCAGTAACAATTGACCATGGATAATTTTAAATAACATCATACGGTTTATGGATTTAAACATGTTAATATAGAACACAATGAAATTAATGTAATGACTCCTACCCAATATGTTAAGACAGATAAAATTTCATTGCTTAATGTTCCAAAAGGTATACTAAAATTACATATCAATTCAAATATTCAAGAATTTTAAACCTATAGAGCTAGTGTGAACATCACGCTTGCTCGTACTCAGGTTTAGTGAATGGATCTTCCGGATTATCTTTCGATCGAACTTCGCAAATCTTCACATCCTCTCGGTTGATAATCTCTCGAATGATGTGATATTTTCTCAGAATATGCTTGGACCGTTGCTGAGACCTTACCTCCTTTGCCTGTGCTATGGCTCCTCATTATCGCAGTAGATCTCGACAGTGACATCAATGCTAGGAACTACACCAAGGTGTGTGATGAACTTCTTCATCCATACAACCTCCTTCCTAGTATATGAAGCTGCCAGGAATTATGACTCTTGACAGTGTCTTGAATACAACTACAGACATGTGATCAATAGAACCAAGAAGCAAGTATACTAGTTGGAACTATGTCGTATTTCAAGTAATAAAATGGTAAAATACCAGACATCATCCCACAGAGATTGGAGTAAAAGTATAATACCCGTTTTATTTATATACTTGTATAGACAATAATTATCATACCCATTATATTTATAGAAGTACGTGTGTGTATATATATATAGATGGCCCTTCTTTTGTTAACCACTCAATTAGTGTTAACCTTGTTAACTAATCTGGGCCATTAATCATCAAAATCAATGGCTAAGTGTTGATCCAAACCCTCAGTGATTTGATAATGACCCTCTCTTATATACTTAGTGAAAATTGTAAGTAAACAATATGTATCAGAGTTTCACTATCGCTGATAAGTACTAAGATCTTACAGTACCGCTGATAGGAACTCTCGCTCTTTTAAATTAAACATTCAGCGAACACTGTTCATCATTAATGCTCTGAGTCTGTTCAGTCATTATGATGATCGCTGATAAGTTAGTTGTTTACTTATGATCCCTGAAGACAAGTTTCACGTCAACAAAAGTTCTACGCTGAAGTCGAAGATCAAGCTCAAGAACCAGCGACAAGTCTCCTAATGAACTGATGCGGATCAGCGAAGACTCAGATTTGTCCACTCAACGTGAAGTATCAAGTACAAGACTTCAGCTATCGCTGAACTCTATCATTCGCTGATATGAAATGATAGATCGCTGAATCAACGAAAGCTGATCATGAAGTCCTCCGTACAAAGTACTTTTGTCTTAACCTCCCTTGCACGACTCCGTACGAAATGTCAGAAAAGAACCTCCGAAAATCTGAAATCGTACAACCATTCTGATACTACACTATTCACCCATACGGCTACTAAGGTTGTCAACCAAGGTCAATGACATGCAACCAACCAGCTGATGACACGTGTAAAGTGTATACTGACTTGCATTAAATGCATGCAGTATATAAAGAGATGAACTCACTTCATTTGAAGTAACTTGCTAACTCTGGACAAGTTCAAATCTCTTATCTCAGATAGGTTATTATTAGTAATTTCCTTATCTCTCTTAGTGCAAGAAACCTTAGTGTTCCAACTTGTTTAGATTTAGGTTTATCCTTAATCTTGTCTCCGCAACAAGCTGTAAATTGTTAATGATTTATCAATAAACAATTTAGAAAAGTAAAATCTGTGTGTTTGTATTCAACCCCCCTTCTACAAACTTGTATAGGCCTTCGGGACCAACAAGTGGTATCAGAGCAGATTTGTTTAATCTCATAAACAAGATCTAATCTAAGATATTTCTCTTCCTTGCTATTATCTGAAAATGGCCAATACAAACACAAATTATATAGACAATGGTTCTCTTGCAAAACCCCCTAGATTTTCCAGAGATAACTTCAACTTATGGAAAAATAGGATGACACTCTTCTTAGAAAGTGTAGACCCTACTATGCCTTACTATATTGAGAATGGTCTATTCATCCCTGTAAGATTTGATGCTGCAGTTCCAGGCACTGAGAATAGACCTGCTATTCCAGAAAGGCTGGTACCTAAAGAAATCCATCAATGGACTGACGAAGATAAGAAGAAAGTGGCTATAGATACAAAAGCCAGATCCATACTATCCATGGCTCTTCCTGACGAAGTCTACCATTCCGTCATGAATCTGAAATCATCAAAAGCCATGTGGGACACAATATGTGTTCAGTATGAAGAAACGTCTGAAGTCCAGGACTCAAGAAAGATCAACCTGGTAAGACAATACGAAAGCTTCATTTCTGGTAAGAATGAAACTCTCTCTGAAGTTCACCAACGTTTTAATTGTTTAATTATAGATCTAAAAACTGTTGGTAAGGAATATTCTAACTTTGAAGTGCTGACAAAGTTTCTAGAATGTTTACCTGAAAGCTGGGACAATTTTTCCATGTGTCTCAAGCTGTCAAAGGATCTAAGATCAATGACCCTTGCTACCTTATATGGCACGTTGCTGAATCATGAGCAATCAAGCCATCTTAAGAAGAATCTTGTAAAAGATTCCAAAAGCACCCCCGTTGCTTTAATCTCAGATGAACCTTCTACTCAGCGACCCTCGGTCACTATCACTGAGTTAGAGAGTAACTCTGAAAGTTCATCAGATTCTGATTTTTCAGATGATGAATCCTTGGCTCTCATAACCAAAAAGTTCAGGAGATTTGCCAAGAAGAAAATGTTTAGAAAGAACAAACCTCTTTCCATAGCTGACAAGCCTAAATCATCAGTTTTTGTTGATAAGGCTACTGCTACTTGTTTTAACTGCGAAAAGATAGGACATTTTGCTAACGAGTGCAGGTCTAAGAAAGTTTCTAGGCCCTCAGCTTTTACAAAGAAATCCTTTGTTCCAAGGAATAAAGATGACAAATACTCAAAGCTGAAAGACAAATATGCGAAGCTGAAAAGCTTTAAGAAGAAAGGAAAAGGCCTGATGGCTGACTATGATTGGGCTGCTTCTGATGAAGAAGCATCATCATCTGATTCTGAAGATGATGAAGCAAATCAATGTCTCATGGCCAAGATTGAAGAGGAAGAAAGATCAGACATTCCCTCCACTTCAACCTCTGCTATTCAGGTATCACCTTCTTTCTTTACCAATATTGCAAATATTGATGAAGCTGATAGTCTCCGTAAGATCGATCTCTTGACTAGAAGTTTATACGAAGCCATGAACGGCAAAACTGTGGTTGAAAACCAAAATCTTGATCTCGCTGAAAAACTTAAAAACTGCCACCTTCAAATAGAAAAGCTTTCTAAAATTGAAGAAGATTTTAAAGATCAAGTATATTTAAATCAGCTAGTCAAAATCGAACGAGCAGAAGCTATCACTGCATTAGAGGCTGAAAAAGCTACTGTTGAAGGATGGTGTAATTCTTCAACAAAGATCACTGAGATAATTAAGGCTCAGATTCCTCTGAGTGATAAACGTGGTCTGGGTTATAAATATGATACTCCAAAACCAACCACTGAACGTTCAATGCTTAAATTTGGAACGTTCGTATCCTCAGTCGCTGACACTTCATCATCTCAGTGCTCCTCGTCCATTACACCAATCCCTGAGGAAACTCCTACCTCCTCAAAAGGCAAGGAGAAAATGGTTTTTTCAAAACCTACCTCTGTCTCTAGAGACAAAGGTAAAGGAATTGTTATTTATCAAAATCCTCAGAAGGGTACCTTAGTACCAAAGCTGAATGCTTCTAAAGCTTCAGTGATCTACCCCTCTGGATCTAGAAATCAGATCTCTGGATTTATTCAGCGTGGATCTATTCAGCGATCTACTCCTAGACTCAGAGTGGATGTCCTTGGTAAGAAATCTGAAGAACTGAATGTTCGTCCCATTTCTAAAGCCAATAGTTTACTTGGTGCTGGCACTTCTAATTCAAAATTAAAATCTCAGCATTCAAATGGTCCTAGAACTACTTTTAGCTATAGGAAATGTTATCACTGTGGACTCACTGATCATATTGCTAGTAAGTGCCCCACAGCCACCAAAGCTGAAAAGATAGCTAAGGTAAAGATTGCCCCCAAGGCAAAGAAGACCAACCCTGGTGCAAATCAGGTCAAGGTGAATTCTACCACTGAGGTTAAGAAATTAACCAAAGTGAAGAAAGACAAAGCTGAATCTTCAAATGCTGCGAAGACCGCTGAACCTTCCATTCCAACTACTTCCACTGACAAGCGTGTTTACATGGTTAAGTGGGTACCCAAGAAAAACTAATCTTCCTTTGTAAATGCAGGTTAAGAAGGGTATCTGGTATCTCGATAGCGGATGCTCTAGACACATGACTGGAAAGAAAAACCTGCTCGCTGAATATAAGGAAGAGAAGGGTCCCTCTGTGACTTTCGGTGGAAATGGAAAAGGACACACCCGAGGGTATGGTGTACTTTCAAATGGTACAACCTCCTTCAGAAGAGTCGCATATGTTGAAGGGCTGAAGCATAATCTTCTAAGCATCAGTCAGCTTTGCGACATGGATAACAAAGTAATTTTTACTAAGGAATCCTGCTTTGTCTCTGACAAAAAGGAGAAGATAGCTCTCAGCGGTTATCGTTTGGAAAATGTTTATGTAATAAACATGGACTCAACAACCACTGAGAACTCCTGTTTCTTCTCAAATGCCTCATCTGATGTCAACTGGCTATGGCATAAGAGGCTCTCTCATCTAAATTTCAAGACACTGAATACTCTTTCGTCAAAAGAGTTAGTCACTGGTCTACCTCAGCATTCATACGCCAAAGAGTCATTATGTTCAGCGTGTGAAAAAGGGAAGCAGACCAAAGCTGTAACGTCCCAAAAATTACAAGGAAATTTAAAATTTTTAAAACATCCATTTCATTGTAAAACAACCATAATCTAGTAACTCATGTCTTAATTGAAATTAACGTCGTTGACTCAAACCGTCAACAAAGTTTATGCAGCGGAAAAATACATAATTAAATTCAAAGGGTTTGAAAGTGAAAGTTTAACAATCTTTGATGCTCTGCGCTTGATGTGTGTACGGTCACGCCCGATTGCCGCCCGCACGTGAAATAACAACATATTGGGAAGGGGTAAGCTATAACGCTTAGTGAATCCAACCACACACGTAGGTAGCAACCCCACGCATATCACCCCTACTCGCAAGTAGGTAACATCACCATCACCACGAATATCAAACCACATAATGTTTATTATATAAGCACAAACCTCGGTCCCACCGAGTACACAAAATACATTAATGCAAGCTTAGTCCCACCGAGCCCTCGGTCCCACCGAGTAAAGATTGTTGTACTAGCTTAGTCCCACCAAGCCCTCGGTCCCACCGAGCCCCTCAGTCCCACCGAGGTGTACACATGCATATATATATTCCACATACGAATTTAACAAATCACAACCAGTTATCACATCCCATCTAGTTCAGGTAAGCACATAAATACACGTAGTAACACGTAACACAAAGAACGACATACATGAAATTCCTAACTACGCGGTGAGAGAACTCACCTCAAGGCTAAGCAACGTGCTCACGAAACGCAACACCAACACGGCAATCTTCTTCACTTTCTCCCACCTAAATACGTAATAAAAGTCAAAGGAAAGTCCCGACCCATAACACGTTTACTAGTTTTCAAACGACTAAAATTCCAGCTTTTTATTAGAAATTACGGGTCTGCTCGGGACCTGTTTTACCCCCTTAAAACTGATAAATACAGAAATTAAAATTCATAATTACGAAGTTCTAAGTCTTACGGTTTCAGGGACGTATCGCACGCGTCCTAACGATTTTTCTATAATTTACTATAGATTTTACAAGAATGCCTCGCAGAGCAGCGAACACCCGGACCTATCAGTACAACATGACAACTTCGCCCTAGCTATGGTCCGAATTGGTCTTTCCACAAGACAGAGGAAACTTAATAGACTCCGAAACGAAACTTTTGGCACCAGTCCCATCCCAAACCGACATTCCAAGCAAAAGTTATGCGTAAAACTAAACAGGGACAGAAAGCTGGAAGTTTTTCGGACCAGGCTGTATAAACAGCCCCATACGGCCCAGCTACAGGCCTAAACGGACTTTCGGCAAAACACGAAAAACTTTCCTGACTCGATTAGTGAGCTTTGGCCACCGATTCCATTTCAATCCGAGCTATGAGTAAAAAGTTACGGCAATAACAAAACAGAGGCAGAAAATCGACATTCACATAAAATGACAAATCACCAACTCGCGACCACTTTTTCACCTAGCTAGAGACTGAACCAGTTTTCCGCTAAAACGCGGAAAACGTGGCTGACCCCGTACTGGAATCGTGGGTACCAACTTCGGCTCAATCGGAGTTACGAGCAGAAAGTTATGAGCTACGCAAAACAGTGGCAGATTACAACCATTCACATGAAATGATAAAACGGTTTCTGAGATTAGGATTAACGGTTTATGGTTTAAGGTTACGGTCAAGGTGGTTTTAGGGTTACACCACGGGCACCACCCACTGCCACCTCCGGCAGTGGGGCACGGCGGCGGCGGCGGCGTTCCGGCGACGGTTCTCCGCACGCACTTACCACCCCATTCTCGCACCACCTCCCTCTATACTCTCGATTGCTATTCACTACAGACATAAACACACGCATACCCACAAGCACCCAGCCACCGTCGTCCACCCATGGCCACCGTAGCGGCGGCGGGCGGCGGTGGTTGCCTCGCCGGAAAAACGAACAAGGAGAGAAAACGATACGGAACAAGGGGAACGACTTACCTTTCGATGTTTGCTCCTCCTCCCTCGACTTCTCCGGCGAATGGTGGTGGTGGCAGCGACCTCCGGCGACTGGAGAAGCTCTCCGGCGACTGGAACAGTTCTCCGGCGACCCACTCTCTCTCTCTCTGCTCGGTGCTCTCTATCTCGCGGTCTCTCTCTCCCTTTCCTACTCCGGCCGATTGAAATATTGAAGAAAAGAAAACGAAAAAAACAAAGGGGCTGCTTGGTTACTTGATTCTCACGGTTTGGAAACTGACGAGAAGAGGAAGAGAGGGGGGGGGGGTCGGTCCCCCTTCCCTTGGCCGTTCAAACCCAAAACACCCCATATTTTCCTTTTTAACCCTCCTCGATTCCGTTCTTGTCATTTTCGGTCCCTGGTTTCTCATCAAAAACACAAAGGTAAACAAGGTCGCCACGTATAACATTCGGGGTCCCTTTGACAACTTCCGTTAAAGAGACTCGCTTTTAAAAAAATAAGAACATTAAGGATTTTAAAACCATACCAGGACACGGGCTTTACAACTCTCCCCCGCTTGAATTAGACTTCGTCCCCGAAGTCTACTCCTGCAAACAGCTCCGGATAATTATCTCGCATCTCCGCTTCAGGTTCCCAAGTCCACTCGGAACCCTTTTGGTGTCTCCATTGAACCTTCACCAAACCAACAACCTTGTTCCGCGAGGTTCTCGTCCTCCTGTCAAGAATAGCGACTGGCTTTTCCACATAATTAAGCCGCTCATCGATCTGAATATCTTCGAGCGGTACTACTGCAGACTCATCCATCACACACTTCCGCAATTGCGAAACGTGGAAGGTGTTATGAATCAGGTTCAGTTCCTCCGGTAACTCCAACCGGTAAGCCACTTTCCCCACGCGGACGATGATCCGGTAAGGCCCAATATAACAAGGCCCTAGCTTCCCCCGCTTACGAAACCGGATCACCCCTTTCCAGGGAGAAACCTTCAACAATACATAATCACCCACCTGAAACTCCAAATCGGATCGCCTTTTGTCGGCGTAGCTCTTCTGCCGACTCTGTGCCGTAACCAAACGGTCCCGCACCATCTGAATTGTCTCGGTCGTCTTCAACACGATGTCAGTACTCCCTAACACCCGATGCCCAACCTCGCCCCAACAAACGGGCGTCCTGCATTTCCTACCGTACAACAACTCGTATGGCGGCATGCCAATACTAGAGTGGTAGCTGTTGTTGTAGGAAAATTCCGCCAAAGGTAGGTACTGATCCCAACTACCTCCAAAATCGATGACACAATCCCGAATCATATCCTCGAGGGTCTGAATGGTTCGCTCGCTCTGTCCGTCCGTCTGTGGATGAAAGGCCGTGCTAAAGTGTAATCGTGTACCCATCTCCGACTGGAACTTCTCCCAAAACCGAGAGGTAAAACGAGTATCCCTGTCGGAGACAATCGAAACTGGCACCCCGTGCCTGGCCACGATCTCACGCACAAACACCTCCGCAAGCTTCTCCGCCGAGGAGCTCTCCCTGATGGCCAAGAAGTGAGCACTCTTGGTCAGACGGTCAACAATCACCCAAATGGCATCGTTCCCACGGGGAGTCCTTGGGAGTTTCGTTATGAAGTCCATAGTAATCTCTTCCCATTTCCATACCGGGACCTCCAACGGTTGCAATTTCCCATGAGGTCGTTGATGTTCCGCTTTGACCTTCCGACAGGTCATACATACCTCAACACACCTAGCTACATCCCGCTTCATGCCGGGCCACCAGTAACCTTCGCGCAAGTCCCTGTACATCTTTGTAGCCCCCGGGTGAATCGAGAACTTGGACTTATGCGCCTCATCCATTAGTACCTGCCGGTTCCCGCCGATGAATGGAACCCAAACCCTACCATGTCGAGTTAACAACCCCCGACTATCACGAACAAAATTCGAGATTTCCCCCGACACTCTTTCCCGCTTTGCATTTTCCTCCAAAACAGACACCTCTTGAGCGCTTCCTATCAACTCCAGGATAGGTGTAATCACTGTCAATCGCTGACAATAACCCCTCAGTGGCTCACCGACCGGATGTCGGCTGAGTGCGTCCGCGACCACGTTCGCCTTACCTGGGTGGTAAAGTATCTCGCAGTCATAATCCTTAACCACATCGAGCCACCTTCGCTGACGCATATTAAGGTTCTGCTGATCCATCAAGTACTTGAGGCTCTTGTGGTCAGTGTAGATCGTACACTTGACACCATAGAGATAGTGCCTCCAAATTTTAAGGGCAAACACTACCGCTCCCAACTCCAGGTCATGAGTCGGGTAATTTGCTTCGTGAGGCTTCAGCTGTCTAGAAGCGTAGGCTATGACCTTGCCGCGCTGCATAAGCACGGCACCCAAACCCTGATGAGAGGCGTCACAATATACTACCAAATCCTCCATGCCCTCGGGTAAGGTTAACACGGGAGCCTCACACAACCGCCTGCGTAGCTCCTCGAACGCCTTCTGTTGTTCCTCACCCCAACTGAAAGCCGCAGATTTCTTTGTTAATCGCGTCATGGGTAACGCGATCTTAGAGAAATCCTGAATAAACCTTCGATAATACCCCGCTAATCCCAGAAAGCTTCTCACCTCAGTAGGAGTCTTCGGCACCTCCCACCGCATCACAGCTGCAATCTTAGCTGGGTCAACCATAATACCATCCTGATTCACGACATGTCCTAGGAACTGGACCTCTCGTAACCAGAATTCGCACTTGGAAAACTTAGCGTATAACTTCTCTCGCCTCAATACTTCCAACACTTCTCGAAGATGCATCTCGTGCTCCTCCTTGGTCTTCGAATACACCAGAATGTCATCGATGAACACAATCACCGAACGGTCCAACATCGGACTACACACTCGGTTCATGAGGTCCATGAACGCTGCAGGTGCATTGGTGAGTCCAAAAGGCATCACCACAAACTCGTAATGACCGTATCGCGTACGGAAAGCCGTCTTTTCCGTGTCCTCACTCCTGACCCGCATCTGGTGGTACCCCGACCGTAGATCAATCTTGGAGAACCATGAGGCCCCCTGAAGCTGGTCGAACAAATCGTCAATCCTTGGCAAAGAATAACGATTCTTTACCGTAAGCTTATTCAGCTCTCGGTAATCTATGCACATCCGCTGTGATCCATCCTTCTTCTTCACGAATAAGATAGGTGCTCCCCACGGCGAACAACTCGGTCTAATGAACTCCTTTTCGAGTAGTTCTTGCAGCTGGGCGTACAACTCTTTCATTTCCGGTGGAGCCAGGCGGTAGGGTGCCTTGGCCACCGGAGCAGCACCCGGAATCAGATCGATTCGAAACTCCACCTGTCGTTCAAGAGGTATCCCCGGTAACTCGTCGGGAAACACATCGGCAAACTCCCTCACGACTGGCACATCTTCGGCAGTCTTCTTCGCCTCGTCAACACGCATATCTATCACGTACGCTAAGTACCCCTGACCACCATGCTGAAGGTGTCTCCGAGCCCTCGCCGCGGAACATATTGCCATAGACCGTCTGGGCGAGTCCCCCTGAACCAACAGTTCTCCCCCGCTTGGGGTTCGAACTCGCACTTGTTTGTGACGACAAACAATCTCTGCGTCGAACTTATCCATCCAATCCATGCCCACAATCACGCAAAGCTCCCGCATAGCAATCGGGATCAGGTCAATGGGAAACCTCACCCCTGAGATCTCTAAGGTGCACCCGCGAAACACGTCTGTGACCGTCAAGGTCCTATCATCAGCCACCTCAATAACCAGAGGATAACTCAAGCGTCCTACAACTCGGCCTAAACCCTCGCTAAAAGTGCGAGACACAAAAGAGTGAGTAGCCCCGCTATCAAACATCACAACTGCAGGCACCGAGTTAACTAGGAATGTACCTAACATATAGTTCGACCACAAATAAATACATGACATGGAAAGGAAAGACAAAAGGAAAGAAGTAAGGGATATACCTGTGACCACTTTAGGCGTCGCCTGTGCCTCATCCACCGTCAACTGGTGAACTCTACCTCGGGCCGCTCCCGTCCCTGGCTGACCAGCTCGACCATCAGTAATGCGCAACGGGGCATTCCCAGGCACCCTCTGAGCTCCACCCCCAGCAGCTACCCCTGCTCTAGGACAGTTGGCCCTTACGTGGCCCGTCTGGTTACAATTGAAACAGACCATTAACGACGTCTTACAATCCCGGCTAAGATGGCCGGGTTGGCCACACTTAAAACACCCCTCTATTCTCCTTGCTCCGGTATCACGGGGCTTAAACCCGCCACTGCTAGAACCCGTGCGCGTACCTGTGAACCTCGAACGCTTCGGCACTGCCGAGATGGGCGTCACTGGCTGTGCCGCCTTCCGCTTCTTAGCTTGGGTCTCCAGCTCAAGCTCCCTCCTTCGAGCGGCGTCCATCATGGCGGATAATGAGGTGTACTGTGCCGTGCTAACAAATTCTCGGATCTCCGTGCGTAGCATATCTTTATACCTCGACATCTTCATCTCTTCCGAGGCGGCATACTGAGGACAGAATAATGCCATCTCGGTAAATTTCCTGTTCATCTCTTTTACCGTCTCTGTTGTCTGGGTGAGCTCTAGGAATTCTTTAGCGATTCGCTCCATTTCTACTGGCGGTACATACTCCGCACGGAAACGAGTGACAAACTCGTCCCAAGTCAAAGTAGTGCGCTCGGCAGGCGTCAATGCCGTGGCGCACCAATCCTTCGCGCCGTCACGGAGTAGATTTACTGCAAAACGGACCTTTAGGTTGTCCGGGCAACCACTGGTCAAAAATGCGAACTCCATGTCAGATACCCATCGCATGCTGGTAATCGGATCCAGGTCTCCCTTAAACTCTGGCGGGGAACAGGCGGAGAGATCCCGGTACTGGAACTCTCGGTTACGGGGATGACCCTCCGCAGGCAGTGGAATAGCTGTAATACGCTCCTCCAGTAGGATCACCACCTCCTCTCTAATAGCGGTGATGATCTCGGGGATCGCCTCCCCGATCGCGTGGGAAACCTCAGTAGCAATCAGTTCCCTAATACGCTCCTCAGTAATCCCTGTCTCGGCTCGCGACTCCGCCGCGTTGTTCCTCCTAGTATTGACCATTCTAGAAAGAGAAAAATCAGAGATCTATAAGCATATATAACTCACCCTACCACGCTCATACTCCACTCCTTGGCTCCCTCGTGACTCTCCCCGACTCAAGCATGGATCCTGTGCTTCAGATAGTAGGAGCTCTACTACTACCCTTCACACCTATCCTTACTCGTTTCGAGTCCTGTCCCGAGACATTCAAGTAGTCGACTACCACAAATAAACACATATAGCCAATCCAGCCCGTACAAACACCTTTCCTAACTCCCAAGAAAGGTCATATCACCCACTATCCTTGCTAACACGGAAGCCCCACTAACCCTGACGAGTCGCCTCGTGAATGCACGGTCGTATACAGTGTAAAACCAGATAGACGTTCGAATAAGAGATTCTATCCTAGAACGGTTGGACTCAAACAAGAGCTGCGCAAATAGAACTAAATCTAATATTCTAAGGCTATTCAGTTCCTACTGCATACAACCTAGAGTGCATTCGCTTAACAACCTATCAAAGCTAGCATGAGTTCCTATAAGCGATAAACCAGCATACGGTACCATACAGTTCACATAAGCAATCTAGCATGCATACACTATACCTGAAAAGCAATAGATACACTAAGTTCCTTACCTTCCCAGCTGGCGTCGGCTGACTGTACACACTGCGCCCACGATCACCGTTCCCAAACGAGTTTTCTCTTTTCATTTAAAACAAAGATTTTTGATAAAAGAATTTAAAGATCTCTTAGCCGCAACTTGAGACCAAACACACCGAGATGTGTTTGATTCACTCAAGCCGTGCTCTGATACCAAGTTGTAACGTCCCAAAAATTACAAGGAAATTTAAAATTTTTAAAACATCCATTTCATTGTAAAACAACCATAATCTAGTAACTCATGTCTTAATTGAAATTAACGTCGTTGACTCAAACCGTCAACAAAGTTTATGCAGCGGAAAAATACATAATTAAATTCAAAGGGTTTGAAAGTGAAAGTTTAACAATCTTTGATGCTCTGCGCTTGATGTGTGTACGGTCACGCCCGATTGCCGCCCGCACCTGAAATAACAACATATTGGGAAGGGGTAAGCTATAACGCTTAGTGAATCCAACCACACACGTAGGTAGCAACCCCACGCATATCACCCCTACTCGCAAGTAGGTAACATCACCATCACCACGAATATCAAACCACATAATGTTTATTATATAAGCACAAACCTCGGTCCCACCGAGTACACAAAATACATTAATGCAAGCTCAGTCCCACCGAGCCCTCGGTCCCACCGAGTAAAGATTGTTGTACTAGCTTAGTCCCACCAAGCCCTCGGTCCCACCGAGCCCCTCAGTCCCACCGAGGTGTACACATGCATATATATATTCCACATACGAATTTAACAAATCACAACCAGTTATCACATCCCATCTAGTTCAGGTAAGCACATAAATACACGTAGTAACACGTAACACAAAGAACGACATACATGAAATTCCTAACTACGCGGTGAGAGAACTCACCTCAAGGCTAAGCAACGTGCTCACGAAACGCAACACCAACACGGCAATCTTCTTCACTTTCTCCCACCTAAATACGTAATAAAAGTCAAAGGAAAGTCCCGACCCATAACACGTTTACTAGTTTTCAAACGACTAAAATTCCAGCTTTTTATTAGAAATTACGGGTCTGCTCGGGACCTGTTTTACCCCCTTAAAACTGATAAATACAGAAATTAAAATTCATAATTACGAAGTTCTAAGTCTTACGGTTTCAGGGACGTATCGCACGCGTCCTAACGATTTTTCTATAATTTACTATAGATTTTACAAGAATGCCTCGCAGAGCAGCGAACACCCGGACCTATCAGTACAACATGGCAACTTCGCCCTAGCTATGGTCCGAATTGGTCTTTCCACAAGACAGAGGAAACTTAATAGACTCCGAAACGAAACTTTTGGCACCAGTCCCATCCCAAACCGACATTCCAAGCAAAAGTTATGCGTAAAACTAAACAGGGACAAAAAGCTGGAAGTTTTTCGGACCAGGCTGTATAAACAGCCCCATACGGCCCAGCTACAGGCCTAAACGGACTTTCGGCAAAACACGAAAAACTTTCCTGACTCGATTAGTGAGCTTTGGCCACTGATTCCATTTCAATCCGAGCTATGAGTAAAAAGTTACGGCCATAACAAAACAGAGGCAGAAAATCGACATTCACATAAAATGACAAATCACCAACTCGCGACCACTTTTTCACCTAGCTAGAGACTGAACCAGTTTTCCGCTAAAACACGGAAAACGTGGCCGACCCCGTACTGGAATCGTGGGTACCAACTTCGGCTCAATCGGAGTTACGAGCAGAAAGTTATGAGCTACGCAAAACAGTGGCAGATTACAACCATTCACATGAAATGATAAAACGGTTTCTGAGATTAGGATTAACGGTTTATGGTTTAAGGTTACGGTCAAGGTGGTTTTAGGGTTACACCACGGGCACCACCCACTGCCACCTCCGGCAGTGGGGCACGGCGGCGGCGGCGGCGTTCCGGCGACGGTTCTCCGCACGCACTTACCACCCCATTCTCGCACCACCTCCCTCTATACTCTCGATTGCTATTCACTACAGACATAAACACACGCATACCCACAAGCACCCAGCCACCGCCGTCCACCCATGGCCACCGTAGCGGCGGCGGGCGGCGGTGGTTGCCTCGCCGGAAAAACGAACAAGGAGAGAAAACGATACGGAACAAGGGGAACGACTTACCTTTCGATGTTTGCTCCTCCTCCCTCGACTTCTCCGGCGAATGGTGGTGGTGGCAGCGACCTCCGGCGACTGGAGAAGCTCTCCGGCGACTGGAACAGTTCTCCGGCGACCCACTCTCTCTCTCTGCTCGGTGCTCTCTATCTCGCGGTCTCTCTCTCCCTTTCCTACTCCGACCGATTGAAATATTGAAGAAAAGAAAACGAAAAAAACAAAGGGGCTGCTTGGTTACTTGATTCTCACGGTTTGGAAACTGACGAGAAGAGGAAGAGAGGGGGGGGGTCGGTCCCCCTTCCCTTGGCCGTTCAAACCCAAAACACCCCATATTTTCCTTTTTAACCCTCCTCGATTCCGTTCTTGTCATTTTCGGTCCCTGGTTTCTCATCAAAAACACAAAGGTAAACAAGGTCGCCACGTATAACATTCGGGGTCCCTTTGACAACTTCCGTTAAAGAGACTCGCTTTTAAAAAAATAAGAACATTAAGGATTTTAAAACCATACCGGGACACGGGCTTTACAACTCTCCCCCGCTTGAATTAGACTTCGTCCCCGAAGTCTACTCCTGCAAACAGCTCCGGATAATTATCTCGCATCTCCGCTTCAGGTTCCCAAGTCCACTCGGAACCCTTTCGGTGTCTCCATTGAACCTTCACCAAACCAACAACCTTGTTCCGCGAGGTTCTCGTCCTCCTGTCAAGAATAGCGACTGGCTTTTCCACATAATTAAGCCGCTCATCGATCTGAATATCTTCGAGCGGTACTACTGCAGACTCATCCATCACACACTTCCGCAATTGCGAAACGTGGAAGGTGTTATGAATCAGGTTCAGTTCCTCCGGTAACTCCAACCGGTAAGCCACTTTCCCCACGCGGGCGATGATCCGGTAAGGCCCAATATAACGAGGCCCTAGCTTCCCCCGCTTACGAAACCGGATCACCCCTTTCCAGGGAGAAACCTTCAACAATACATAATCACCCACCTGAAACTCCAAATCGGATCGCCTTTTGTCGGCGTAGCTCTTCTGCCGACTCTGTGCTGTAACCAAACGGTCCCGCACCATCTGAATTGTCTCGGTCGTCTTCAACACGATGTCAGTACTCCCTAACACCCGATGCCCAACCTCGCCCCAACAAACGGGCGTCCTGCATTTCCTACCGTACAACAACTCGTATGGCGGCATGCCAATACTAGAGTGGTAGCTGTTGTTGTAGGAAAATTCCGCCAAAGGTAGGTACTGATCCCAACTACCTCCAAAATCGATGACACAATCCCGAATCATATCCTCGAGGGTCTGAATGGTTCGCTCGCTCTGTCCGTCCGTCTGTGGATGAAAGGCCGTGCTAAAGTGTAATCGTGTACCCATCTCCGACTGGAACTTCTCCCAAAACCGAGAGGTAAAACGAGTATCCCTGTCGGAGACAATCGAAACTGGCACCCCGTGCCTGGCCACGATCTCACGCACAAACACCTCCGCAAGCTTCTCCGCCGAGGAGCTCTCCCTGATGGCCAAGAAGTGAGCACTCTTGGTCAGACGGTCAACAATCACCCAAATGGCATCGTTCCCACGGGGAGTCCTTGGGAGTTTCGTTATGAAGTCCATAGTAATCTCTTCCCATTTCCATACCGGGACCTCCAACGGTTGCAATTTCCCATGAGGTCGTTGATGTTCCGCTTTGACCTTCCGACAGGTCATACATACCTCAACACACCTAGCTACATCCCGCTTCATGCCGGGCCACCAGTAACCTTCGCGCAAGTCCCTGTACATCTTTGTAGCCCCCGGGTGAATCGAGAACTTGGACTTATGCGCCTCATCCATTAGTACCTGCCGGTTCCCGCCGATGAATGGAACCCAAACCCTACCATGTCGAGTTAACAACCCCCGACTATCACGAACAAAATTCGAGATTTCCCCCGACACTCTTTCCCGCTTTGCATTTTCCTCCAAAACAGCCACCTCTTGAGCGCTTCCTATCGACTCCAGGATAGGTGTAATCACTGTCAATCGCTGACAATAACCCCTCAGTGGCTCACCGACCGGATGTCGGCTGAGTGCGTCCGCGACCACGTTCGCCTTACCTGGGTGGTAAAGTATCTCGCAGTCATAATCCTTAACCACATCGAGCCACCTTCGCTGACGCATATTAAGGTTCTGCTGATCCATCAAGTACTTGAGGCTCTTGTGGTCAGTGTAGATCGTACACTTGACACCATAGAGATAGTGCCTCCAAATTTTAAGGGCAAACACTACCGCTCCCAACTCCAGGTCATGAGTCGGGTAATTTGCTTCGTGAGGCTTCAGCTGTCTAGAAGCGTAGGCTATGACCTTGCCGCGCTGCATAAGCACGGCACCCAAACCCTGATGAGAGGCGTCACAATATAGTACCAAATCCTCCATGCCCTCGGGTAAGGTTAACACGGGAGCCTCACACAATCGCCTGCGTAGCTCCTCGAACGCCTTCTGTTGTTCCTCACCCCAACTGAAAGCCGCAGATTTCTTTGTTAATCGCGTCATGGGTAACGCGATCTTAGAGAAATCCTGAATAAACCTTCGATAATACCCCGCTAATCCCAGAAAGCTTCTCACCTCAGTAGGAGTCTTCGGCACCTCCCACCGCATCACAGCTGCAATCTTAGCTGGGTCAACCATAATACCATCCTGATTCACGACATGTCCTAGGAACTGGACCTCTCGTAACCAGAATTCGCACTTGGAAAACTTAGCGTATAACTTCTCTCGCCTCAATACTTCCAACACTTCTCGAAGATGCATCTCGTGCTCCTCCTTGGTCTTCGAATACACCAGAATGTCATCGATGAACACAATCACCGAACGGTCCAACATCGGACTACACACTCGGTTCATGAGGTCCATGAACGCTGCAGGTGCATTGGTGAGTCCAAAAGGCATCACCACAAACTCGTAATGACCGTATCGCGTATGGAAAGCCGTCTTTTCCGTGTCCTCACTCCTGACCCGCATCTGGTGGTACCCCGACCATAGATCAATCTTGGAGAACCATGAGGCCCCCTGAAGCTGGTCGAACAAATCGTCAATCCTTGGCAAAGAATAACGATTCTTTACCGTAAGCTTATTCAGCTCTCGGTAATCTATGCACATCCGCTGTGATCCATCCTTCTTCTTCACGAATAAGATAGGTGCTCCCCACGGCGAACAACTCGGTCTAATGAACTCCTTTTCGAGTAGTTCTTGCAGCTGGGCGTACAACTCTTTCATTTCCGGTGGAGCCAGGCGGTAGGGTGCCTTGGCCACCGGAGCAGCACCCGGAATCAGATCGATTCGAAACTCCACCTGTCGTTCAGGAGGTATCCCCGGTAACTCGTCGGGAAACACATCGGCAAACTCCCTCACGACTGGCACATCTTCGGCAGTCTTCTTCGCCTCGTCAACACGCATATCTATCACGTACGCTAAGTACCCCTGACCACCATGCTGAAGGTGTCTCCGAGCCCTCGCCGCGGAACATATTGCCATAGACCGTCTGGGCGAGTCCCCCTGAACCAACAGTTCTCCCCCGCTTGGGGTTCGAACTCGCACTTGTTTGTGACGACAAACAATCTCTGCGTCGAACTTATCCATCCAATCCATGCCCACAATCACGCAAAGCTCCCGCATAGCAATCGGGATCAGGTCAATGGGAAACCTCACCCCTGAGATCTCTAAGGTGCACCCGCGAAACACGTCTGTGACCGTCAAGGTCCTATCATCAGCCACCTCAATAACCAGAGGATAACTCAAGCGTCCTACAACTCGGCCTAAACCCTCGCTAAAAGTGCGAGACACAAAAGAGTGAGTAGCCCCGCTATCAAACATCACAACTGCAGGCACCGAGTTAACTAGGAATGTACCTAACATATAGTTCGACCACAAATAAATACATGACATGGAAAGGAAAGACAAAAGGAAAGAAGTAAGGGATATACCTGTGACCACTTTAGGCGTCGCCTGTGCCTCATCCACCGTCAACTGGTGAACTCTACCTCGGGCCGCTCCCGTCCCTGGCTGACCAGCTCGACCATCAGTAATGCGCAACGGGGCATTCCCAGGCACCCTCTGAGCTCCACCCCCAGCAGCTACCCCTGCTCTAGGACAGTTGGCCCTTACGTGGCCCGTCTGGTTACAATTGAAACAGACCATTAACGACGTCTTACAATCCCGGCTAAGATGGCCGGGTTGGCCACACTTAAAACACCCCTCTATTCTCCTTGCTCCGGTATCACGGGGCTTAAACCCGCCACTGCTAGAACCCGTGCGCGTACCTGTGAACCTCGAGCGCTTCGGCACTGCCGGGACACGGGCTTTACAAAAGCAAGCTTTAAGTCAAAGCAAGTTTCTTCAGTGTCATCTCCTCTACAACTACTCCATATGGATTTGTTTGGCCATGTTAACAAACAATCCATCGTTGGAAAGAAATATACGCTGGTCATAGTTGATGAATTCTCTCGCTTCACTTGGGTAATGTTTCTCCGTTCTAAGAGTGACACCCCTGAAGAACTCATCACCTTTGTTCGGAAGATGGAAACTCTGAACAATATGACTGTTCGCTCAATAAGGAGTGATCATGGAACTGAATTCAAAAACAGTTCTCTTGATTCCATCCTTGAGAGTAAGGTTATTTCTCACAACTTTTCGTCAGTGAGAACACCGCAACAAAATGGAGTCGCTGAAAGAAGAAATAGAACAATTATTGAAGCTGCACGTTCAATGCTCAGCGATTCTCACCTGCCTACTCAGTTTTGGGCAGAAGCTGTCAACACTGCTTGTTTTACGCAAAACAGGTCGCTGATAGTTAAAAGATTCAAAAAGACAGCCTATGAACTCTTTCATGGGAGAAAGCCTTCAATCATCTTTCTTCACATCTTTGGATGTCAGTGTTTCATACTGAACAACAAAGATGCCCTTGGAAAGTTTGATCCTAAGGCTGATGATGGAATCTTTCTTGGATACTCCTCAGTTTCCAAAGCCTTCAGAGTCTTCAATCGAAGAAGACAAACCGTAGAAGAAACTATTCACGTCACGTTTGACGAATCCCGTTCAGCGAACTCTAAACCGAACGCTGATACTGAAGAACTGAATCAATGGATGTTTTCTCATCTTGGTGATTCAGAAGATATTCCCACTCCTCATGCTCATCCAGTAGAAGATGATAGTCCCACTATCATTCCAAACATGCAGAATAGTGAAGCTGAAACATCATGGGTCTCAGCTGTTCCTATAAACACTATACCTGCAGTTGATCCAAATGTCTCAGACATTCCATCTATTTCTCAGCAATCAGTGAATGAAGTGACAAATGCAAACATTCCTCTCTTAGCTGATAATCCAGAAGTAGTTGAAGCCTCATCTTCAGTTTCTCCAGTTCAGACTGAGTCAGCGACGTATGCTCCGACTCAGCGATGGACTGTAAATCACCCAATCGATCAAATTCTTGGTGATCCAAACGCTGGTATTCAGACTCATAGAAGTGCAGGTAATATTTGTTTATTTGTTAACTTTATTTCTCTAACTGAACCAAAGAAAATAGATGATGCCCTCAGAGATCCAAACTGGGTCAGCGCTATGCAAGAAGAGCTAACTGAATTCGAAAGAAACAAAGTTTGGAAACTCGTTCGTAGACCAACTGACAAAACGGTGATAGGCACTAAATGGGTCTATCGAAACAAGTTGGACGAACATGGTACTGTAACTCGCAACAAAGCTCGTCTTGTTGCTCAGGGATACAGACAAGAGGAAGGCATAGATTATGACGAAACATTTGCTCCAGTAGCAAGACTTGAATCTATTCGTCTTTTCTTAGCATATGCTGTACACAAAAACTTCACTGTACATCAGATGGATGTTAAGTCAGCGTTTCTGAATGGAAAGCTGAATGAAGAAGTTTATGTGGAACAACCTCCAGGATTCTCAGATCCTAAGCGTCCAGGTTATGTTTATAAACTGGACAAGGCACTTTATGGCTTAAAGCAAGCTCCACGTGCATGGTATGACACTCTTTCCACTTATATCCATATTGAAAAATTTGAGCAAGGTAAGATTGACAAAACTCTATTTTTTAGAAAAGTGAAAGGTCATATCATTCTAGTTCAAATATATGTTGATGACATTATATTTGGTTCTACTAACCCTGAGCTTTGTACTCGTTTCGCTGATAGAATGAAAGATGAGTATAAAATGAGCATGATGGGTGAACTAACATATTTCCTTGGTCTTCAGATTAAGCAAACTGAAAAAGGAACTTTCATTAATCAGGGAAAATATGTTAAAGATATGCTGAAGAAATTCGACTTAACTGAAAGTTCAACTATGAAAACCCCTATGGCACCACCACTGACACTTGATAAGGACACAAAGGGTGTTCCTGTCAATGTCACGCTGTACCGTGGGATGATCGGCTCACTATTGTATCTTACAGCTAGCCGACCCGATATTATGTTTGCAACATGCTTGTGTGCACGATATCAAGCTGAGCCTAAGATATCTCATATGAAAGCTGTAAAGCGAATATTTCGATATCTTAAGGGTACATCGAATCTAGGCCTTTGGTATCCCAAAGACTCAGGATTCGATCTAACCGCCTATTCAGACAGTGATTTTGCAGGTTGCAAAATGGATAGGAAAAGCACCACAGGAGGATGTCAGCTATTGGGTGGAAAGCTGGTAAGTTGGACAAGTAAGAAGCAAAACTCAGTGTCCACTTCCACAGCTGAAGCTGAGTATGTAGCCGCTGGAAGCTGTTGTTCTCAAGTCTTGTGGATGAGAAATCAGCTACTAGACTATGATCTTCAGCTCTCCAAAATTCCAATCTATTGCGACAGCACTAGCGCCATCGCTATAGCCAACAACCCAGTGCTACACTCAAAGACAAAACACATCGAAATCAGATATCATTTTATCAGAGATCATGTGATGAATGGTGATATAGAACTTCATTTTATTCCAACTGATTATCAGTTAGCTGATCTATTTACCAAACCTCTTGATGAGACAAGATTCAACTTTCTCATCAGCGAGCTTGGAATGCTGAACAAGGATAAAACCTTCAGCGGTTCACATTGATCAGCGATAGGATAAAATCAACTTGTATAACCCATTCTATCATTCTCTCTGAATAAACTTGATTCGCTGATATCAAGGTATGTTTTCTCTCTCTGACATATCGCATGTAAATGCAAGATTTCAAAATAAATTGCATCGCTGAATATCTCTTCCTTAACAGCGACTTTTTGAATTTTTTTTAAAACCTTCACTGATATTTCTATTCAGTGCTTCATGTTTTCAAAGAGTCCCTGGGTTTTTCAAAACCTCAGAGACAACCAAGAATATGAAAGGACAGTTGTGACGTCATTGCAACGGATAAACCCCGGCACGTTCTTCTTTCTGACATACGTTTGCACGTTTCGTTCAAACTTCCAATCAAATGCAAACACGTGTCCATGTCATGATGAAAACCTTTTCCCGCTCAAGGTTTTCTCTCTCTAAAATCTCTATATAAACAACTCTTGGTTTATATTTTATCTTTTACGCGATCAAATCTTCCTCCGCAAGAAAATAATTACTGTTGCATTTGTGCTCTCAAATCTTCAAAGAACTGTTCATCATCTTCTTCATTAAACATCAAGGTTATTATGTTCTTATTTATTACCAAATGCTTAACTTGTTTCTGATCTTTTCATTGTTTTAAACAAGATCAAACAAAAGAACTTCTTAAAAATAAAATCATTTCTTTCATGGTTTTATGAACACAACCATTTCATGGTTGTTCTTCAAGTTTTAAATCTAAATCTTAAACTTGTTCTTCATTCGTATCCAGATTTTTTTAGAAACTGGAATACAAGACTTTATGGGTTTTACATTTCCTTTCAAATCATGAAAAACCCTAATCTTCATTAAGACATTTTTGTCTGAATGAAATGGATAAAATTCGAAACATCTTAATGGAAATTTCTTTCCACATTAAGATAATTCTTATTTGTTAACATCTTTGGTTGAACTGATAATACAGAGAAATGGCAACTTCAAAGATCAATGTTACCGCTGAGAACATCTCCGCTGACTCTGAGGAAGTGGAAATCATCAAAGCCCCTCAGGTTAAGTTCAAGCTGGATCAACTAGATTGGACCAAGGTCAACAACCTCTCTGCGCTTCTCGAGTTTCCTCCTCGAAAGCAAGTCACACATCTGGATGATGCTGTGAATTTCCTGAAAAACTGCTGCATTTCAACAGCCCTGACCATCACACCTCCTGCAAGTCAGCTGCTACTATCCCAGTTCTGGTACTCTGCCAGACACTCTCAGCTACCATCCGCCAAAGATCCCTCCAAAACTATTGATTGCATACTCAGCGATACTGAGTATGGCACAATAAAGATAACCCCCGCAATCATTCGAAAAGCACTGAACCTTCCCAATGCTACCAAAGAAAAACCGTTTGTTCCATTCCCTGACCATAAGAAGCATGCTGACAGAGAAGAAATCATTGCTTTCCTCGACGCAATGGGTTACATCTGGGAAACTGGAAGGGACAAGAAGCCCGAGAAGAAGCTGACGCTGATAAAGAAGTCCAAAATGCCCAGCGAGATGAATTTCATCTTCGCACACCTGATCAGCTGCATGACAGCGAAGACCGGCTCCTCTGATCAAGCCGCTCAACCTCAGCAGGCTATGGGATACGCACTGCTGAAAGGTCTACATATTGACTGGGCATCTATCATTTATGATAACCTAGTACAAAGAGTAGATTCTGCTGCTGACAGACCTACATGGGTTCCCTACCCCCGATTCATCAGCGCCATCTTCCAATATGGCCTGAAGGACAACTATCCTCAAGAGGGTGACCTGAAACTTTCTCAGGTTGGCCCTAAGGTGCTCGATTTCAAACCTGTCGACAATGAGGTACGTCTCTCTACCCTTCTCTCTCTTCTTAACCCTAATTCTTCGACTTCTGTGGCTCCTTCAGCGACAATACCCATCGTTGATTCCCCGGCCACACAATCCTCTCCTTCTAAGAAAAGGAAACACTCTACAACCCAACTTGGTTCCAAAAGGATCAAGAAAACCAAGGAGCAACCCCAGCAATCCCATGCTGAAGACTCCTCATGTAACATCCCTTATCCCATATACATGACGTATTACACAATATAACACAATTAAATATAAGAAACAAACTTCACTTTACATGTACGGTCCGGTAGTCTTTTACAAATAGAAAGAAAACATTTGAAATACAATCTTTGTGCTATTTGCATCCATAACACTTAACATTCCATTACAACTACTAAATAAGTCAAAAGCTTCGTCTTAGTCTTCCTTACTAGCCATCCATCTCATACTCTACTTACTTGCCCTTACCTGATCCGCCACCTGGAATACATATTTTTAAAACAAAATGAGGATTAGACCTGTTGGTCTAAGTGAGAAACCCCTGTTAGTTTAAAAACCATTTATATAAACTTCATTCATATAAATCACGCCACATAATTACATATATCCAATTAAGCTCACACCTCGTGCACCTTTCCTTCTCATTTCCTCCTGGCCATATTAGTGGTAGCAAGCCAACTAATAATATACAACGCTGTACAACATCTACAGCCAAACAACGCTATACAAGTTCTATAGCCAATCACACCGGTCTTAAACCCGGCCAACGTATTATAACACGGTTATAATACACATGTAAGTACAATATCTCACTATATTGTAATTCGCATATACCATACATATACACATAATCACTAATTATCACATTCTCAAACCATACGTATATATATTCCAGTTGAAATTACTTTTAAAGTAAAACTCACCTCGTTGCTTTATCCAAAACCTCCGGATCCTTTATCTGTCAATTCGATCTTTCTCCCAAAGTTCACAAAATCTGTAATCAATTAATTACGAAACATTTAACAGTCGAGAATACTAAATGAATCTAAATAGTCTAAAAATCCCATTTTGCTATCTCGGCCAACACTCTCTCGCAACTCTCTCTCTCTTTCCTCGCAACACACTCTCTCTCGCCACCTTCTCTGTCTCTTCCTCGCAACACACTCTCTCCTCGCAATCATGGCTTGCGAGCCCTAACTCCCTCGCAGCTAAAGGCTTGCGAGCCCTAACTCCCTCGCAGCTAAAGGCTGCGAGCCCTAACTCCCTCGCAGCTAAAGGCTGCGAGCCCTAACTCCCTCGCAGCTAAAGGCTGCGAGCCCTAACTCCCTCGCAGCTAAAGGCTGCGAGCCAAAAATCCCATCGCAACCAAGGCTTGCGATTCTTATGAACATTCATAAACCTCTCAATTCACTGAGTTCATCTTTTACCCAGATTTACAGATATGTTTCATACTACCATAGAACACTATCCCAAACCCAAAATACACATATCTTATCAAAACACCAAAACCCACCTACATACCTATTTATCAACTTATAATTATAAAAGGGATAGGTTATAAATGATTGTTACCTTTACTTCCTTGAACTGATCTTAATAATCCAGCTGAAACTCCACAGCTTCCTTCTTCTTCTTCTTCCTAAATTTCCTCTCAACCCTCTCTTCTCTCTTTTCTCTCCTTTCTCTCTGTCGTGAACCAATAACACACACACCTTGTTTTCCTTTTTTTGCCAAGTCTCTACAATGAGACACCTCATCTCAATAAAATAAAAAGAGGCGGTGGATGAAGATAAATATCTTCATAGCTACCAAACAAACCCCATACTTTCATCAAATTGCAAAACACACCCTTAAACTTCCATATTAACCAAACTTTTACCCTAAATATTTTATTATAAACTTATTCAATTTAACGATAAGGGTTTTAAATAACGACTTTACCCGGGGTATTACATCATCTCCCCCTTAAAAGAATTCCGTCCCGGAATTCAGTTAAGCAAAAAGGTGAGGGTATTTGGCTCTCATGTCCGATTCGGTTTCCCACGTAGCATCCTGACCTCTATGATGCCTCCACTGAACCTTCACTTGCCTGATCTCCTTATTCCGCAGCACTTTGACTTTATGATCAACTATTGCTTCCGGTTCTTCCACATAATTCAGTCTTTCGTCGACTTGTATCTCTGGTAGGGAGACTGCCTGATCTTGAGTAACTAAACACTTTCGGAAGTTTGACACGTGAAATGCATTATGAATTCTGCTCAACTCTGGTGGAAGATCTAATCTGTAAGCTACGTCCCCGATCCTTTCAGTGATTGCAAATGGTCCAATATACCTTGGGCTAAGCTTACCCTGTCGACCGAATCTGATGACTCCTTTCCACGGCGAAACCTTTAACATTACATAATCCCCAATTTGAAATTCCAACGGCTTTCGACGGCGATCCGCGTAACTCTTCTGTCTATCTTGAGCCACTTTCAATCTTTCTCGGATCTGTGTAACCTTATCGGCGGTTAACTGAACTATTTCCGGCCCCGCTAACTGTTTCTCTCCCACTTCGTTCCAACACAGAGGCGTTCGACATTTCCTACCATACAGTACTTCAAACGGTGCCGCTTGTATGCTGGAATGATAACTGTTGTTGTAAGCGAATTCGATTAACGGCAAATGCTTATCCCACGATCCCCCAAAATCAACAATACAAGCCCGGAGCATATCTTCTAAGGTCTGAATTGTTCGTTCACTCTGTCCATCTGTTTGAGGATGATACGCCGTACTTAACTTTATCTGAGTCCCCATTTCCCTTTGAAAGCTTCTCCAAAATCTTGAAGTAAAACGACTATCACGATCAGAAATGATCGAGATTGGAACTCCATGTCGAGTTACTATTTCATTAATGTATAACTTAGCTAATCGCTCCAATGAATCGGTTTCCTTTATTGGTAGGAAGTGTGCAGACTTTGACAACCTGTCGACGATCACCCAAATAGAATCGAACCCCTTCGGAGTTCTTGGTAGCTTTGTGATAAAGTCCGTGGTAATCTGCTCCCACTTCCACATAGGTATTTCTAGTCGTTGTAGTTGACCAAATGGCTTTTGATGTTCGATCTTTACCTTCTTACAAGTATCACACCGTTCTACATACTGAGCAATCCCTCTTTTTATCCCCGGCCACCAATAGAATTGCTTTAGGTCTTTATACATCTTGTTTGTACCTGGGTGAATAGAGAAACGGGATTGATGAGCTTCTTGTAAAACACGATCACGTAACCCACCCAAACGAGGTACCCACACTCTGTTTCCCAGACACAATAACCCCCGATCATCTTTTACTAGCAATGCTGACATCCCCGTTAACCGTTCTGATTTCAGATGTTCATCCTGATAAGCCTCCACTTGACACTTCTGCAATTCGTCAAATATGTTGGGTAGGAGTTCAGTTCGTATTGAAACAACTTTTATTGTTCCACTCCTTTCTTGACGACTGAGCGCATCTGCCACTACATTCGCCTTTCCCGGGTGATAAAGGATTTCACAGTCGTAATCATTCAGCAATTCCAACCATCTCCTTTGTCTCATATTTAGTTCCTTCTGATCAAAGAGATGTTGAAGACTCTTGTGGTCAGTATAAATCTGACATTTGGAACCATACAGATAATGTCTCCAAATTTTTAACGCGAAAACGACTGCAGCAAGCTCCATATCGTGCGTAGGATACTGCCGTTCATGATCCTTCAGTTGGCGAGAAGCATAAGCTATAACCTTTCCACGCTGCATAAGCACACAACCCAATCCCAATTTAGACGCATCACTGTAAACGACAAAGTCTTCAGAACCTTCAGGTAGTGATAGAATCGGTGCGCTGCATAGTTTCTCTTTCAATATCCGGAAGGCCTCGTCTTGTTCTGCTTTCCACTCAAACTTTAGGTTCTTCCGGGTCAGCTTAGTCAATGGCGTTGCGATTCGAGAGAAGTCTTTTATAAATTTTCGATAGTAACCGGCTAAACCCAGAAAACTGCGTACCTCTGTTGCTGTCTTAGGTTGTTCCCACTTTTCAACTGCTTCTACTTTCATCGGATCGACTTCTATACCTTTCTCAGAAACCACGTGCCCCAGAAATTGTACTTTCCGTAACCAGAACTCACATTTTGAAAATTTTGCATACAACCTTTCCTTCTTCAGCAGCTCTAGAATCAAACGAAGATGTTGCGCGTGCTCTTCCTTGGATCGAGAATAGATAAGAATATCATCGATAAAAACAATTACAAATTTATCGAGATACGGCTTACATACCCGATTCATCAAATCCATAAAGGCAGCTGGAGCGTTCGTCAATCCAAATGGCATTACTAAAAATTCATGATGACCATACCTCGTTCGAAAAGCAGTCTTTAAAACGTCTTCTTCTTTAACTTTCAGCTGGTGATAACCGGACCTTAGATCAATCTTGGAGAAATAGCAAGCTCCAACTAACTGATCAAAGAGATCATCAATTCGGGGTAGCGGATACTTGTTCTTTATCGTGCGCTTATTCAATTCTCGGTAGTCAATACACATTCTCATCGACCCATCTTTCTTTTTCACAAATAACACTGGTGCTCCCCACGGCGAAGAACTAGGTCTGATGAAACCCTTATCGGATAGATCTTGTAGTTGTGCCATCATCTCTTTCATCTCTGGAGGTGCCAAACGGTACGGTGCACGGGCTACAGGAGTGGCTCCAGGAATTAAGTCTATACCGAACTCGACTTGTCTAACTGGCGGAAGACTGTTCAATTCTTCAGGGAATACTTCAGGGAATTCACTAACGATAGGAATATCTTCCATCCTAATCTTTTCCGGCTTAACATCTATCACGTAAGCCAAGTAACTCTGACAACCCTTATTCACACACTTACGTGCCTTTACTAGTGATATAAGACAGGACTGATGATTCCTACGATCACCATAAATCACTACCGGTCCTTTCTCAGGCAATATAACATTTATTATCTTCTTGTCACACACTATAATAGCCTGATTCTCAGCCAACCAGTCCATTCCCACTACTACATCAAATTCTATCAAAGTTATAGGAAACAATTGTATAGGCACTCCACACCCGTCGATATTAATCACACAACCATCAAATACTTCGCTAACCGACACTTGGTTATCATTTGCAGTATCTACTAATAGAGAATGATCTAACAATTTAGGTTTCAAACACAAACAAGCAGCAAATGCAGGAGACACAAACGATCTGTTTGCACCGGAATCAAATAACACCTTAGCACGTGTAGAGTTTATCAAAAATGTACCTGTGACCACATCTGGAGTTTCCTCCGCTTCTTTCTCAGTCATCTGAAATGCGCGACCTCTGGTTACTGGCGGTTCCAGTCTTGGCACTACTGGTTTAACATTTGCTGGCCTGCCTGATGACCCACCTTGCTGCATCCTCCCTCGCGGACAGTTTGATTGGAAATGATCCGGAGAATTGCATAAGAAACATAGCCGCGTTACCTTACAATCCTTAATGACGTGCCCAGTCTTCCCACACTTATAACATGCTCGCAAATCACCTTGGCAGTTTCCTTGATGGACACGGTTGCACTTCGGACATGGTCTTTCCGCTAGTCGAAACGGCGGACGGTTTTCATACCTTTGAAATCGGGACCTCTTCGGATCATATTGCGGTCCTTCCCACTTTCTCTTTCCGATACTCTTATCTCCCGTATCCCTTCTCATATCTCGTTCAACATTTTCCGCTGCATCAACTGCAGCTGAAAAGGTATCGGGTCCCTTTGCAGTCACTAACCTTCTAATCTCTGAGTTCAACCCAAAGATAAACCTTTCTATCTTCATCGCTTCTGTAGCGACATAGTATTCTGCAAATCGAGATTTTTCCAGAAAGCTAGCAGTATAATCTCGAACGGATAAGCTTCCTTGTTGCAAATTCATGAATTCTCCTTCCAGTTGTTTGACGGCTGCTTGGGGACAAAATGCGTTCCTGTAGACTATCACAAATTCTTCCCAAGATAGGGTAGAATAAACATCGGATCCTTTTGAATGAATAAACGATTCCCACCAATACAACGCATCTCCTTTCAACATGGCTGCCCCGTACAATACTCTATCTTCGTCCGCACACTTACTCGTTTTAAAAATGGCTTCAATTTCCTTCATCCACCTCATTGCTTTCACCGGATCCCGATCCCCTGAGAATGTCGGAGGCTTGCAGCTAAGAAACATTTTGTAATCACATTTTCTCATTACCGGTAAGACCGTTGGGGTAATTGGCATCTCCTCTTCAAGAGTAGGGTCTGGTCTTTCTGTTTCAGTATTATGAGCTTGGTTGAGCATAGCTTGAATATTGTCTTGTAATCTCCCCATTTCTGTCATTAAATCAGCTCTGGTAATGAAATCCGTACTATTTTGTTGAGTTCTACCTCCGGTTCTACCTCCAGCTCCACCTCGAAGCCTACCTCCAGTTCTGCCCCCTGTTCTGCCTCCCCTGTCCCCTGTTCCTACTGGCGGATTAGTTCTGTTTGGATTTCTTCCTCCTCCTCGATTCGAATTTCTTGTACCACTTGCCATTCTGTAGATTTAAACAAGATTAATATACACATAAGCACATACCCCATATAACAAGGTATTCCAGTTCAATCATGTACCTGAAAAATCACAATTACACTGGCCAGGTGTAATATGAAATTACCTTACATGATGTTCCTTCTACCTTTTATACTTCATCATCCCAAGGTTCTATAATGATAGGGACATCCTACTTCACATGCAGTTTAAGTCTAGGTACAGATACAAATACCTAAATCCCTTAAACTAAGGCTCTGATACCATTTGTAACATCCCTTATCCCATATACATGACGTATTACACAATATAACACAATTAAATATAAGAAACAAACTTCACTTTACATGTACGGTCCGGTAGTCTTTTACAAATAGAAAGAAAACATTTGAAATACAATCTTTGTGCTATTTGCATCCATAACACTTAACATTCCATTACAACTACTAAATAAGTCAAAAGCTTCGTCTTAGTCTTCCTTACTAGCCATCCATCTCATACTCTACTTACTTGCCCTTACCTGATCCGCCACCTGGAATACATATTTTTAAAACAAAATGAGGATTAGACCTGTTGGTCTAAGTGAGAAACCCCTGTTAGTTTAAAAACCATTTATATAAACTTCATTCATATAAATCACGCCACATAATTACATATATCCAATTAAGCTCACACCTCGTGCACCTTTCCTTCTCATTTCCTCCTGGCCATATTAGTGGTAGCAAGTCAACTAATAATATACAACGCTGTACAACATCTACAGCCAAACAACGCTATACAAGTTCTATAGCCAATCACACCGGTCTTAAACCCGGCCAACGTATTATAACACGGTTATAATACACATGTAAGTACAATATCTCACTATATTGTAATTCGCATATACCATACATATACACATAATCACTAATTATCACATTCTCAAACCATACGTATATATATTCCAGTTGAAATTACTTTTAAAGTAAAACTCACCTCGTTGCTTTATCCAAAACCTCCGGATCCTTTATCTGTCAATTCGATCTTTCTCCCAAAGTTCACAAAATCTGTAATCAATTAATTACGAAACATTTAACAGTCGAGAATACTAAATGAATCTAAATAGTCTAAAAATCCCATTTTGCTATCTCGGCCAACACTCTCTCGCAACTCTCTCTCTCTTTCCTCGCAACACACTCTCTCTCGCCACCTTCTCTGTCTCTTCCTCGCAACACACTCTCTCCTCGCAATCATGGCTTGCGAGCCCTAACTCCCTCGCAGCTAAAGGCTTGCGAGCCCTAACTCCCTCGCAGCTAAAGGCTGCGAGCCCTAACTCCCTCGCAGCTAAAGGCTGCGAGCCCTAACTCCCTCGCAGCTAAAGGCTGCGAGCCCTAACTCCCTCGCAGCTAAAGGCTGCGAGCCAAAAATCCCATCGCAACCAAGGCTTGCGATTCTTATGAACATTCATAAACCTCTCAATTCACTGAGTTCATCTTTTACCCAGATTTACAGATATGTTTCATACTACCATAGAACACTATCCCAAACCCAAAATACACATATCTTATCAAAACACCAAAACCCACCTACATACCTATTTATCAACTTATAATTATAAAAGGGATAGGTTATAAATGATTGTTACCTTTACTTCCTTGAACTGATCTTAATAATCCAGCTGAAACTCCACAGCTTCCTTCTTCTTCTTCTTCCTAAATTTCCTCTCAACCCTCTCTTCTCTCTTTTCTCTCCTTTCTCTCTGTCGTGAACCAATAACACACACACCTTGTTTTCCTTTTTTTGCCAAGTCTCTACAATGAGACACCTCATCTCAATAAAATAAAAAGAGGCGGTGGATGAAGATAAATATCTTCATAGCTACCAAACAAACCCCATACTTTCATCAAATTGCAAAACACACCCTTAAACTTCCATATTAACCAAACTTTTACCCTAAATATTTTATTATAAACTTATTCAATTTAACGATAAGGGTTTTAAATAACGACTTTACCCGGGGTATTACACCTCAGCTCATTCTGAAGAGCTGAAGGAAAGTTCCGTGGTACGCTCTGCCACACCCGTGCAAGCCATCCCTCCAATCCAGACTTCAGCGTCTCCAAACGCTGAGGTTAGAAACTTGGAACCTACCCAACCTCCCTCAGTCTCTCAAAAGACTGATGAAGTGATTCTCAGCGATTCCAACGCTGAACTCAGAACCCGAACCCCATTCTTATCCTTCGCTTCTCCCTCCACTCACTTGGACACTCCTCCAAAGAACACTGGAGATGCCATCATTCCAGAACCTACAACTGAAGCTTCTCAAAGAATGATGAAGAAAGGATCTGCAGAGATCACCATACCTCACCGTACTTTCGAAGAGGATATGGAACATTTTTCAGGAACTTGCAACTTTGACGAGTTCATCAATCCTCCTGCAGGTACAAATAAAATCATATACACTGTAACTAAACCTGAAACTTCTGAGCTTTCCTTTGTTCACAAGTACTTATCTGTTACAGGTCCTAATTTGGGAGACATCAACGCCTCTCTGAAGTCCGTGGAAACCAAGCTGACAGATCTCACCACTACTCTTTCCAACAACTCTTCAGCTGTAACAAACGCTGGAGAGAATTTGACAAAGCTGACAACGGTGGTGGAAAAGAAAGCTTCCACAGACGACATCAAGATTGTTGATAAGACTCTCAGCGATTTTGCCAAAGTGCTCGCTGACATCTACACTGACTACACCTCACTCAAAAACTCCGTTTCCTCCATGTCTGGCGAAGTCACAACGCTGAAGACATCGGTTGGAGCCTTAGAGGGTGATATGTCAGCTGTAAAGACTGACTTAGGCTCTGTAAAGACCGACGTTGGTGAGATGAAAACGATGATCCAGCAGCTACTCAACAAGGCAAATACTCCAGCTCCTGAACCGACCCCTGCCCCTGCATTGTAAACTTTCACAGCGACGGATCGCAAAGAGCTGGAAAAGATCAATCCTGCTATAACTGGCCTAGAAGTCAGATTAGCAAAGATTGAAAGCTGTGTGGGTATCTCTGGCTAAGAAGACAGAGAGCCTCCAACAGCTGTAGAGTCTACCCATTCCTCCCCCAGTCATCATGAGAAAGAGGGGGAGAAGAGCGCTGAACATCCCAAGGAAAAGAGCGCTGAACATACCGATGAGAAGAGCGCTGAGGATCTTGAAAAGAGCGCTGAAGACCTTTCCCATGATGAATCTATCAGGGGAGAGAAGAATGAAGATCTTATCGCTGGATCTCAGGGAGATGAAAACCCTGAGGGAACCGAGAAGCTCGCCTCTGTATCTGAGGGGGAGCAACTCGAAGAAGACGCTGAAGAATCCGAAGCAGAAGATGATGAAGACATTGACATCCCTGATAATGAACCATCCTCCTCTCCAAGGAATGATGATGATGATGACGAAGATGACGATGATTTCTTTATCGTCAAACCTGCCCCAAGGATTAAAGCTCTTAAGGGGATTTCAATAAACGAACCAACAGGGGAGCGGACAAAGACAAAGCCCTCAGCCTCTGGCGCTGAGAAAGGCAAAGGCAAAAGCGTCGCTGAAGATGACAATCTGACGATCTTGCTTGAAAAGCCGGTTTGTCAGGTACACTAAACATCTCTCACTCCATCCCTCCTCTATGAGTTCTACTACCCTAGCCTACACCTGAACATATTTCTCTTTCTCTTTCTACCCAAGTTCTTCTACCCATGTTCTTATTTGTAAGATCGCTGTGTTTCAGCTAGTCCTCTCCCCTGTTTGAGGATGTCGCTGAAGGTTCTACTACTGCGACTTCACAAATAAAGCCAGCTGCTGCTGATGAAATAATCCCAGTCTTAGATTTGATCTCTGAGACTGATGAACCAGAAGAACAACCTCTCTCGCACAGAAACAGACCTTCCTCAGTTCCTCAAAAGCTGAGTGAAGAGGATCAAAAGAGAAGAGAGGAAATAATAAAGCGATTCGAGGATCAGCGAATCATTCTAAGGCGTGATCAACTTCCTTCAGTTCCTCCAAAGTTCAAAATCTCCAAAGCTGAATACCAGGAACACCTTAGAGCTGAACGCCTTATCGCTGAAAGGAAGGAAGCTGAAGAGAAAGACAGAGAATACGCCATCAAGCTTACTCAACGATCAATCAAAGACCCCAAGCTGAAAAGAGTTCCCATTGATGTTCAACGTCAGCTCTGGGATGATGCTCAAGAAATCGTTAGAGAAAAGACAAAGGTCTCTGATACAACTTTGGAATGGGCTAAACAAATGCTGACCTATCGATCAAGACCATCCAAAATAATCAAAGCCAACATCAGAGGAAAAATGTACGTTGATGTTCCTGTTGTTGAAGTGGATGTCTACAGAGATGACAAAACCAAGCAAACCTTCTATGCTGCTTCATTAGAAAAGTTTGGTCTCTCTGAATGGTTAGAAACGAAATTAGCCATTCAGGGATCTCGCTCAAAATTCAAAAGCCATGTTGAGATGATCTTAAACAAACAGATCGACTTGCTTTCATCTGCTGTGGATATTCCTCCTACTCTTCCTCAACCGAAGAATGCCTCTGCTAAGAAGAAGAAAGTTTCTGATTCAGGTCCAATCATTCGAAATGAAACAGGTATTGGTTTCTCTCGTGCTGAAGTTCTTGGCCCTGATGCTGATCTTTCAATGCTTGACACCTCCCTACCACCTGGAGAAACCTTCATCCCTGGCACAGTGGTAAGTGATCCATATGGTATATTCTTCTTAGACTATGATGGAAATCCTCACTTTCAACGTGTCTCTGAGCTCCACATCGCTCCCATCGAACAACTCAGAGATCTCGTACACTGGTGTGAAGTCAGACGCGATATCAAAGCTAGACACCTGAAGCCCTTGATTTTTGAAGCTGCTCTGAAGTTAAAGGATCAAGGAGTAAATGTTCCTAACTGGATGATTCCCACTGAAAAGATGACCCTTGATGAACTTCTCATTAAGGAAGAACCTTTTGAAAACTGATATGATCTCCTTTTTCTCTATTGTATCAGTTATCCTTCTGTACTTGTAATTTATTTCGCTTGTACTTATAATCTTTCTGTTCTTCATTGTAACCTGATTCAAAGTGTTAAAGAAAGATTTCAGCGAATGTACTTTACTCCATCAGTACTGAAAAGATCCCAGAAAACAGTAAAAGGGACAAATATTTTATGAGTTCTTTTTATCCTTATGTTTTCATTAAATAACAATTTTCTTTGTTGCTATGTCATAATCAAATAGGGGGAGATTGTTGATCCAAACCCTCAGTGATTTGATAGTGACCCTCTCTTATATACTTAGTGAAAATTGTAAGTAAACAATATGTATCAGAGTTTCACTATCGCTGATAAGTACTAAGATCTTACAGTACCGCTGATAGGAACTCTCGCTCTTTTAAATTAAACATTCAGCGAACACTGTTCATCATTAATGCTCTGAGTCTGTTCAGTCATTATGATGATCGCTGACAAGTTAGTTGTTTACTTATGATCCCTGAAGACAAGTTTCACGTCAACAAAGGTTCTACGCTGAAGTCGAAGATCAAGCTCAAGAACCAGCGACAAGTCTCCTAATGAACTGATGCGGATCAGCGAAGACTCAGATTTGTCCACTCAACGTGAAGTATCAAGTACAAGACTTCAGCTATCGCTGAACTCTATCATTCGCTGATATGAAATGATAGATCGCTGAATCAACGAAAGCTGATCATGAAGTCCTCCGTACAAAGTACTTTTGTCTTAACCTCCCTTGCACGACTCCGTACGAAATGTCAGAAAAGAACCTCCGAAAATCTGAAATCGTACAACCACTCTGATACTACACTATTCATCCATACGGCTACTAAGGTTGTCAACCAAGGTCAATGACATGCAACCAACCAGCTGATGACACGTGTAAAGTGTATACTGACTTGCATTAAATGCATGCAGTATATAAAGAGATGAACTCACTTCATTTGAAGTAACTTGCTAACTCTGGACAAGTTCAAATCTCTTATCTAAGATAGGTTATTATTAGTAATTTCCTTATCTCTCTTAGTGCAAGAAACCTTAGTGTTCCAACTTGTTTAGATTTAGGTTTATCCTTAATCTTGTCTCCGCAACAAGCTGTAAATTGTTAATGATTTATCAATAAACAATTTAGAAAAGTAAAATCCGTGTGTTTGTATTCAAACCCCCCTTCTACAAACTTGTATAGGCCTTCGGGACCAACACTAAGATTAAAAGCATTTTTTAATTCATAATTAAAATAAACACGCGTCTGATTTCATTTGCAGCATATATGCATAGTGTTATTATTGTCATTTAACAAATCTGGGTAACAATCAGATAAGGAAACTATTGACCCAATCGCTAAATTCAAGGACCTGATAAGTTCATTCCAAATCGATTGCAAGGATTTCAAAATCAGTGGGCGACTCTCTCTCCAATCTCGATTCAAAAGAAAATCACCAAAGAAATCAGTGGGCAAAAAAATGGCAGTGAAGAAAACCTGCAAAAAAAATGATTCTTCGATGGTTCTTCTTCGATGGCAGTAAAGAAAACCTGCAAAAAAATGGGCAGTGAGATGGTTCTTCTTCGATTTGGAGGCTAGGGAAAGGGAGTGACGTTGATGGAGGCTAGGGGAGCGGCGTTTGCAGGGGGAAGAAGATGAAGACGATTGAGGTCTTCTTCGTCGGCGTTTGCAGGGAAGGGTTTTGTTCTTGTTTTGAATGGTTGGCTAATAAAATTCTGCTTTTCAAAAAAAAAAAAACACCGCCACCACCCACCACCTCCACCACATCGGCAAAAAAATGGCAGTGAAGAAAACCTGCAAAAAAAATGATTCTTCGATGGTTCTTCTTCGATGGCAGCAAAGAAAACCTGCAAGAAAAAAGGCAGTGAGATGGTTCTTCTTCGATGGAGATGGGTCTTCTTCGATTTGGAGGCTAGGGAAGGGGAGTGACGTTGATGGAGGCTAGGGGAGCGGCGTTTGCAGGGGGAAGAAGATGAAGTGTGCATATATGCAATTTTGAAGGGATGCATATATGTTGGGGGTGTAAAGTGTGCATATATGCAATTTTGATATGTGCATATATGCAATTATCTGATGTGCATGTTGTAGGTGTAAAAAATGCATATATGCAGTTTTCATATGTGCATATATGCTACAAATGTAAAGTGTAAATATATGCAATTGTAATATGTGCATATATGCAACTATGATATGTGCATGCGTATGTATTTTCTGAGATATGTTTTAAATAAAATATAATTTAACATCATCAACACATGATATACGATTAAGAAAGAAGAATACGGAGATTAACATTAATCTTAAAAAAATATTATACTAACAACTACCAAAAATATCTAGGCGTGATATTAGGAAACTAAATATACCCAAAATAATTAATATATTAAAAACCCTATATTACCCCTAAACAATTCGACCTATTCCTACTAAAACCAAAACTTTCTCTTAATTTCTATTGGTCTAAAAGAGTTGGTTAACGCTAAATAGACGATTAACAGGAAACCCTATATATATTATATTATAAATACATATGGTTATTGAATTGTAAAAAGAAAAAAAATATATAATAACTATGGGTTTTAAAAGGTGCAGCGTGGAAGATAGAAAGAAAAGAAAAGGAGTCAAAAGTGTTGGGTTGTTTTGGTGTTTGTTAAAATTGAGGGGTTAATTTGTAAAATCCATATATAGGCTTGGGTTTTAGATGGGTTGAATCATATTCATACGGCTGAACAAATTTCACTTTTCCCCCACGCTCTCCTCACCCTAAAACCCTCTCCCGATCGCACAAAATATCCCCAAGAGTTTTGAGAGAAAACCGACCGAAGGGCAAGGAAGAAAAGGGGCAACGATTTCGAGTTAGGCTCGTCAAATTCTCGTCGTTTTGAGGTAAGTTTCCATTCCCATCTCGAAGTTATATAATTAGTATTTGGATTCGAGTTTATGGGTAGTCGGGGGTAGCAATCGAGTTGTTTCGATGGCTCGAAAGTCATCGTTTCGGTATATAAATCCATGGCAGCAAAGGGGTTGTTATAATGGACTTTAGAACCCCAAAATTCTGCTCTATTTTATCTTGGAATGTGTCCTAATTGTTGCCTAACGTTAGTACGTCTGGTCGCCATTATTTTATCGCCAAGAGAGGGGTATGAATTGCCGCAAAAATGGGCGGAAACGACTTGATTTTAGTAGTGAAGTGCTGTTGCTTTTTAGACGTTTATTGTTCGATTTTAATCAAATTTGCTGCTGTGTTTTGGACTATTAATAGCCGATTTTAGTCGAGAATCGCTGCTGCGTTTTATATGATTAATAGTCGATTTAAGCCGTAGAATTCTGCAGCGTTTTGGCGAATTATAGACAATTTTAGACCTAGTTTGATGTTGTTTTGGCAATCAAGTGGGAATAATATTAAGTTGTTTTTGGATAATTATAGGTCGGGATTAAAGGAGTAATTGATCGGTAAATTGACAAGTTTGGTGAAAATCAAGGTACGGATTCCTAAACCTTTCGTTCGTTCGATTCGTTTAAGTAAATTTGCGAACCCTTAAGTTTTCGTTTAATTCGCAATACGTGCTTCATGATTATTTGATTTGTCCGTTACCGTTTCGTTCTCTCGCTCGTAATTCTTCAAGGTCACATATTTTTTATAAAATTGTCCTACACACGTTTTCGTGATGTCAATACTAATAAGATGTTTTACTTGATTCTTAACTTCTTTTTAGTTCGTGGTTGTTGATCCGATGTATATATATATGTATATATATACACACCCGTAAGCTTGGTTCGTTTGTGTTAGCCTTATTCGTACCAAATTATATGAAACTCCTTGACGTCTTTGAGTCGTATCATTTGTTGGATTCTCAACTTTTGAAGATTTAATTAGATTGTTCAATATGTATTAGTCGATAACGTCGTTATTTAAATGTGACTTATTTACGTTTTACCATCGATCATTTTATAAAAAAATCGGTTGATTTGATTTCGATCTCTCAGCCCTTTTGAGACCATTTTGGATAAGTGTGAATAACCTTTTATTTAACTTCGACACCGTTCGCGTGAAATCATTATTTGTTATATGTCACATGTGTGGTGACAATTATTTCGGTTAAGTCGAGCTACTAACCACCTATGGGGGTACCATAGGCATGTCATTGTGGCACCGATGACGTGACACTAACCGTGGCGGTGTGATTAGACCACGGCGTCTCCTTTTTTGTGCTCTTGTGAGGAGCGATATATGATGTGGTGATTATTTGATTTAGGAGGCGTATGGGTCGACCCTAGATTATGTGATATGTTTGTAGGGTGGATGTCGGTGTAGTGCCCAACGCCGCATCTCACAATTAGTACGTGTGGATTTGCTACCCAACATACGGGCCTTTGTGGCCAGATGTCTGACACTTGTCACGTCGGTTGATATGCAAGTGTATGCGTTATTCGAGCTCGATTCGTACCATCATATGTTATTTGTTTGATTTTGACATTATCAGTTATTTAGATTTTTGTCTCACTATATGTTATTCATGGAAGGTAATAATCATCGTTTTTACCAAATTTTCGAAACCATGGTGTCTAATATTTCGAGATCAGATCCTACATTTTAGTATTGTTTCCGTTGTTACGATTATGTATATCCGCGCACTGGGCTTTTGGCTCAGCCGTGTTTTTCTTTCTTCTTTCTTCCTCACGGCAGGTAATCAAGGGGGTTGCTAAGGTTTCGTGAGAAGAGTGGAAAAGGTTCCGATTGGAAGAAGGTTTCGAGAGAAGGACTACAATTTTAGGCATTATTTAATTTATTTCATTCGTTTATTAGACTAGCTCTTTCGGTAACTATTTATGTTTGGTTTTGCTTATTTGTTGGGATCTACTTGAATCTTTGGTTTGGAGTTTATTTCTTATTTGGAGACTTTATATATTTGAAGACACTCTATATTGTTTATTGTGTTTAGAAGTAACCTCTCGTCCTTTAGAATGGGGGTGTTACAAAAAGCGCTTTAAGAGTACAATAAAAGATGTGATTTCAGATGGCGAATTTGAAGAAATGTTTTTGGTTGGTTGGTGTTATCACTGATGTAATTAACAATAAGTAAAAGAAGCAAGGGTGTAAGACTTGTGGTGAGATATTAACCCAAATTTCAGCACACCAGGCAATGCTACAGGAATGCTGCAACATGAAGTTGGCAATAATTAGTTTCATTATCTATTTTGAGAATATTCCTCTGACTTTTTCACCATCCCATTGTTTCAGTTCACATCTCTGTATAGTGTCCAGACTAAAGAAATAATGGAAGTGGAGTTCTCAAAATATATGGAGAATCAAATTCTCTTTGTTAAAAATTACTCTCTCGATGTAATTCTCATATCACTCAAGTTGGTGTAATCCAAGTAGCTTATCTATAAGTCTACTCCATTTCAACCTTTTGAAAAAGTGAACAACTTGTCAAGAATGAATCATTTTGAAAAACATAAGTAACAACTCTCGTTGCAAGTAACTCTCTTAATATTACCTCTCATGTCATTCAAATTGACGTGCATATCAATGGCTTATCTTTAAGTCCATAACACTTTAACACTTTCAAAGTGATCAATTTGTCAAGAGGTAATATAGACTTTACAAAACTTGAAGTGAAATAATAGAACATCATTATTGCCAAACAACATCTACTTTTCTTTGGGTAACATACTTACCCTTTGCCTCACACCCAAGCTAAAATGATTAGCTACTCATTATGGAAATGCAAGACAAGGAAATGTAAAGTACTAAAAATAAAGACATGAAGGTAAATGACTATAATTAAATGACATAAATGTAAAATGGAATGTAAATTAGATGTGTAAATTTAAAGTACTTAAAGCCAGAAAAACTAAAGACGTAAAGTAAATAGCTAAACTAAAGACGAAATGGAAATGAGCAAAGCAAAGTAAAGAAAATTTAAGTGCAATGCCATATGAATGCTTGAAGCATTCATATGTATGAAAGAAAGATTTAAGAAAGAGAAGAAGGATTAAATGAAGAGCATAAAGTACATAAGAACAAGAACATTAATTAGATAACTTGGAGAAGAAGTGGAGCTGATTAAAATCAGCTTCTTCGAGTACATCTTAAATGCCAACCAATGCCCTCTATATATACTACAAAAGAGAGCGACAAGGGTGTAAACTTTAACTAATATCATGGAAATCCAACTAGTTAGTTTATCCAAATACTTAGATAGTACAAAACTAATTAATACATAACTATACATAACATCAGATGTGTAATACCCAGTGGACAACATAATGACTTTTCCACTCTACAAAAATCGACATCGAATTCTTCTCCTCTTTGCTAACAAAGTGTCCACCAGATTCATGTTGTGGGAGTGCTGCAGCATGACCTGTGTTCAACAAGGATTTTCCAAAAATACCAAAGTTAGCCTCCATCTTTATAGAAACCAGAAAATCACAAACTTTAGCTCCACGAATTAAATAAGTGGAAAATAACATAGAAAATGACTCAAAGTTGGGATACAGAAATGAAGTCCTATCTAAAAGCTAAGAAAGAAGTGCTTAAGCACTCAAAAGTGAATGCTTATCAACTCTGTAGTACAATCTGCAATCATGCTTTGCTTGAAGCTCTTCCAGCTTACGACACCGCCATTCAATGTAAACACAAAACCTGATTGTGACTTAAAGTCATCACGATCGGTTTGAAAACTAGCATCTGAGTATCCAAGTATCTTCTTTCGTACCACCGTATAGCAAGAACATATCCTTAGTCCTTCTCAAGTATTTGAGGATATTATTTACTGCCACCCAGTGAGCTTCACCAGGGTTTGAATGGTATCTATTAGTCATGCTTAAAGCATAAGATACGTCAGGTCTAGTACAAATCATGACATACATTATAGATACAATGGTCAAAGCATAAGGAACACCCTTCATGTGATCCATATCTTCCTTTGTTGAAGGACATTGAGAATTTGAGATTTACTCAAATGTATGCCATGTACCATTGGCAAGTTACCTTGTTGATCCAAACCCTTTCAGTGATTTGATGATAACCCATTCTACTTAGTGAAATTACACAAACAATATTGTTCTTAGAAGCTAATCAGTGTCAGCGATCACACTGAGTCTGTTCAGTCATCGCTGGAACACTTTCCTTGATAAAACGACTTAAGTAATATCTGAAGACAAGCCTCACGCTGAACCAAACTCTAAGCTAAAGTCGAAGGGAAGGGCGAACCGCAAAATCAGATGAACTTGATAGATATGGTTGTCGACATGGACATTTCTGATGAAGGATTAAAAAGCCCAAGCGAGAAAAAGAACAGCTGATCGAGTTCACAGCAATGGAACAACCTGCACTAGAAATCGTTGATCCAGAATCAGAACTCGACCTGGAAACCAAAAATTTGTGGCACGCTAAGGCAATAATCGCAATTAACTCCGAGGTCGATATGATTTTCCCCACTCCAACTGATGAACACATAGACTACGATCAGTTTCGTCTTCAAAATATTCAAGCTACTGAATTACCACCAGATGTTCAGAGTGCTCAATCTTCCATCCCTGATGTTGGGTCACCAAGGATTTGAAATTGACTCACCGATGTTTTCCCTAAAACTCCTACTTAGAATATTTTAGTTCAGTTCTTTGAATGACTTGTACAAGATATCAAATATTCGGTGAAGTCGAAGATCAACCGAAACCAAGCTTGAAGACTCTCTACTTGTGGAAAATAGAAGAATCTCGGCAACATTCAAACAAGTCATCACCACCGAAATTCCTTGACATTTCGGTGGCCTTCTCTCCACCGAATTTATAAGACAATTTCGGTGGCCTCTTCCACCGAAGTACATGGACAAATTCGGTGGTCCCCTTCTCCCACCGATGACCCTTTCGGTGCTCCTCTCACCACCGAAATATACATGTAACTTCGGTGGCCCTCTCACCACCGAAATATATATGTAACTTCGGTGGTCCTCTCACCACCGAAATATACATGTAACTTCGGTGGTCGCTTCACCACCGAAGTATACTTGTAATTTCGGTGGTCCTTTCACCACCGAAACATGCTCGCAATTTCGGTGGACTAGTTACCACCGAAACATGCTTGCAATTTCGGTGGACTAGTCTTCTTTCCACCGAAGATTTCTCAATCTCGGTGGAAACCACTTCGGTGCTAAAGGCTCAAGACAGAAGATCATTTATTATGGGACAATATCCTCCAGCAGAGAAAAGTGACAGTTTGTCTTTTTATCCACCTTCAGCTAAGGTCCCTATTATCTGCTCAAGCTACTCTGTCTGCACCTAGTGAAAAGTGACAAGGACTTCACAGTTCTCCTGAAGTCAACATTATCAGCATATGTGAAGATGACAAGTGTCCCAAGCATTTAATGCTTGGGCACTCCTTGGCACTATAAAAGGAGAAGTGCTCTTCTTGCAAATACTTACGCTTTCAAGAAATTCTCTCAGTGCAAGAAACCTTCTTTTAAGCCTTAAAACTCAATAGCTTTGCTCTTAGTGTTCTTAGTTGTTTTGTTGTATACTTTGTGTAAGATTGTTAGAATAGTTTATCTGTTCTTTTCCGCAACAATCTTAGGTTTTCTGTGTGTAATTCTTTTGAAAGTTTTTCAAATATAAGAATTAAAATTGTGAAATTTTTGTGTATTGTATTCAACCCCCCCTTCTACAATACTTGTTAAGCCATCTGGGACTAACAAGTGGTATCAGAGCAGAAAGTTTAATTCCATAAACTTGATCTGCGATGGCTGCCTCTTCTTCTTCTACTGTTGAAAACTCTTTTCAAAACAACTTCTCTGAAAACGGCTCTATTTCAAAACCTCCTAAGTTCAATCCCAACAACTTCTCTTTGTGGAAAAGCCGCATGATGCTATTCATGGAAGGAGTGGATACTAGATATCCAACCATTCTCAACGAGGGACCCATTATCCCCAGAGTTTGGGCTCGCTATGACACGCAGAGGCCAGGCAAAGAGGCCTTTGAAAAGGAAATCTCAAGTGATTCTGATGAGGAAAAATCCAGTGCTACTGGTCGGTATATTCTCAAAAATCCTAAAAAGTATACTGATGAGGAGAAACGTTTAGTTACTCTTGACTCCAAGGTAAGAGCTATTATTGCTCTCTCTCTTCCTGATGAGGTCTACCACTCTTTGGTGAACTTTGAAACTGCCAAAGAAATGTGGACCACTCTATGTGTTCTGTACGAAGGTACAGAGGAAGTCAAGAAATGCAAAAAGATTGGTCTTATCAGAAAGTATGAACTTTTTTCTTTTGAAAAAGGAGATTCTCTTCCTAGTTTCTATAACCGCTTCAACTCTCTTTTAAATGATCTTAAGTTGTTGGGCAGAGTCTATGATAATGAGGAAGTCTTGTGCAAGTTCATGGATTGTCTCCCAGATCTTTGGGAAAATATATGTACTTGCATCAAAACTACCAAGGACCTTGAGTTCATGCCCTTAACCGTACTATATGGTACTCTTTTCAACTTTGAGCAAACCAAGCTTCAACGGAAATCTTTCATCAAGGAAATAAAGAGCTCCTCCATAGCTCTTGTTAGTGAAAGTTCCAAGAATTCTCAAAATCTTCCTAGAATCACCTATCCTTCATCTGACTCTGACAATGACAGCCAAACAAATGTAACCCACCAAACGGAAGCATATCTTAGTGATGCTGATGATGAAGGTGAGGATATCATGGTTGAACAGTTGTCGGATGAGATGGCAATGATGGCCGGTTCTAAACACAAGTTTCGTCCCTTCAACAAATCTCGAAGTCTTAGAAAAACTTCATCTTTCAAAACCTCTTCTGACAAGTCCAATGAGGAATGCTACAACTGTGGCAAGAAAGGACATTTTGCATCTGAGTGTAGAAGCAAGCGTATCTCCAAGTCCAAATTTACTTCTTCTGACAATCCCTCTTCAAAAAGGGAAAAATCCAAACACATGCCTTTCAAATCAACCTTTCCCAAAAAGGAGTCCCCACCATCCTTCTTAAATCATCAGGAGCGTGCCGAGAAATATAAGGCCAAGTACAAGAAAGAGAAGGAAAGGAGTGAGGGTCTAGAGAGAAAAGGGAAGGGTCTCATGGCAGAAACCCACGATTGGGACGACGAAGACACCTCCGACAGTGATTCTCAGAATAGATGCTTTGTGGCCATCTCAGAAGAAATGGAAGTTTCCGAAAGTGCCACTTCACCTATGGCTCTAGTGGCAACTGGGTGCTCCACAGCCTACGCTCAGGTACATCCCTTCAATAATATGTCTGATATTGAAAAGATCAATGCTTATGAATCTTTAACTCAAGACTTTTATTCTGTTAAAGACAGTAAGAATAGAAAATCTGTTCAAGTAAAAGAGCTCAAAGCTGAACTTGAAATTTGCATGTCTAAGCTTAAAAGGTTTGAGGAAATAAAAATTGAGCTTGAGGACTTGAAAACAATAAATCATCTGATCTCAAAAGAAAAGAACTCTCTCTTTAAGAAACTAAAAAGGGAACAAGAAGTCATTAAAAAATGGTCAAGCTCTTCCAAAAATCTTGAACAAATCTTTCAAAGTCAAATCTGTAGTACAAACAAGTTCGGTCTAGGATTTGGAAAAACTGATGTTTGTAAGTCCACTTTTGCTCGTGTTCCCCCCACCAATGCTTGTGATAATCTCTCTGATTCCAGCTCTTGTGATTCCATCTCTTTGAACTCGTTAGATCTGTGTGAAGCCTTAAAATATGGGATATCCTTAAAGGCCAAAGACTCCTCATTGCAAATTACTGAGAAGCAAGATTCAAATGACGTTTCCAAACCCATCCATGATCAGCTCAAACTTTCAGTCATGGATGAAGCCTCCTCCTCAAACTCTGCAAAAGCTAATCCTTCCAAAAGATCTAAACCCACCGATCTCATCTCCTTTGTGCCCACCGATCCCACAATCTATGACCCTCCAATCCCTCTTCATGAAGTGTTGAAATCTATTCACATAGACACCTACACCGAACCTAAGCCCTCAAAGATCCCCAAAAGGGAAACTCCTGTTCATTCAAAAAGGATTTCCTGTGCTGACAAAGGAAAATCGATAGTCAACTGCATGGCAAGCTCTCATCCCAAAAGTTCTACACCAAACATTCCCCTTTACAACACCTATGTACCTAGATCTGTGCTTTTGAGAAAATCAACTCCCAAAGATTTGTCCAAAGGAATCCTTGGGTCCAAGCCCCCTGCTCTGTTCTCCTCTAACAAGGTTATAAGAACAAATGATAAAAGCCAAAACATGAAAAATGCTAAAAAGGTTTTTATCTATAGAAAATGCTATAACTGTGGTGACACTTCTCATATGGCTAAGGACTGTCCCAAGGATAGGATTGATAGATCCAAGCTTAAGGAATCAAGCTCTTCTAACCCCAAAGGACCCATTACAAAATGGGTACCAAAGAACTAATATGTGTTTGCATGCAGGCTTTTGAGCACCATCAAATTTGGTATTTAGACAGCGGGTGCTCACGCCATATGACGGGAAACAAGTCTCTTCTCATCAACTATGTGCCGGGAAAGGGTCCATCTGTAACCTTTGGTGATAATTCTAAGGCTTACACCAAAGGATACGGGACCCTCTCTAACGGATCTGTAACTTTCAACAAAGTGGCTTTTGTGGACGGCCTCATGCATAACCTTCTCAGCATTAGCCAACTGTGTGATCTTGGATACAAAGTTATCTTTGAACTTTGTGTCTGCTCCGTGGTAGACAAACATTTCAATGTGGTATTATCGGGAAGACGGATGGAAAATGTCTACGTCATAGATATGGGGCAATCCAACTCTTCTCCAAATGTCTGCTTTGTGTCAAATGATGCATCCAAAAGAAACTGGTTGTGGCACAAACGTCTTTCTCATCTAAACTTCAAGACCTTGCATAAAATTTCCAACAAAGAGCTGGTGACAGGCATGCCAAAGTTGAACTTTGTCAAAGAGAGGCTGTGTGATGCATGTGAAAAGGGAAAGCTCACCAAAACATCCTTCAAGACGAAGCAATGCTCTTCCATCACTCTTCCTCTTCAATTGCTGCACATGGATCTATGTGGACCAGTCAGCACTCCAAGTCTTGGAGGCAAAAGGTATATTCTTGTTATTGTTGATGAATTTACCAGATATACTTGGGTGTTCTTTCTCAGGTACAAAAGTGATGCTACTGAAGAAATCATCAACTTTGTCAAGAAAAATGAAGTTCTCAATGGCCAGCTTGTCCGCTCGGTAAGAAGTGACAATGGCACTGAATTCAGAAATAGTGCTCTCGAAGACTTCTTCACCGAAAAAGGGATCTCTCAGAACTTCTCCGCTGTTCGTACTCCTCAGCAAAATGGAGTGGTGGAAAGGAAAAACAGAACACTGTGTGAGGCCGCTAGATCCATGCTGAGCGAATCAAATCTTCCCACCTATTTTTGGGCCGAAGCTGTGAATACTGCCTGCTTCACTCAAAACAGGTCAGTAATATCCAAAAGACATGATAAAACCCCGTATGAAGTTTTTCATGGTAGAAAACCAAATATTGGCTTTCTTCATGTCTTTGGGTGTATCTGCTTTATTCTTAATGATCGTGAAAATCTTGGGAAGTTCGATCCCAAGGCAGATGAGGGAATATTTGTTGGATACTCCTTATCCTCCAAAGCTTATAGGGTGTACAATCTCAGAAGAAAAAGCATTGATGAGTCCATCCATGTCAAGTTTGATGATCTCAGATGTTCCTCACTCTCAAGTGATGAGGATGATTTACACAGATGGATTTCATCATGTGTTGGTGATACTCCCTTAGTCACTTCCACCGATATCTCCTCTATTCCCTCAAATCCTTCCATCTCAAAAAACCCAGCTGGATCACTCTCTCCCACCGAAATTGATCAACCCATCTCTCACACCAAGCTCCCCATTTCCACCGAAAATCTACTCCAAAGCCCTTCTTCCATCCCTAATCCCACCGAAAATCTCATGGGTCCCACTACCGAAAATCCCACTTTACACCAAACCTCTGATCCTACTACTCCATTTCACTCTACTCCTCATACCCCATCACCTTTACCCCCTGCTCTAAAATGGACCAAAGATCACCCCATAGATCAAATTATTGGTGATCAACAAGCAGGTGTCCAAACCCGTAGAGGAGTTGGAAATATCTGTCTCTACGTGAATTTCCTCTCTCTCTCTGAACCCAAGAAAGTGGATGAAGCTCTATCAGATCCTTGTTGGATCACTGCCATGCAAGAAGAACTTTCTCAGTTCCAGAGAAATAAAGTTTGGAGATTGGTTCCCAAACCCAGAAACAAGACAATCATTGGAACCAAGTGGGTATTCAGGAACAAAATGGATGAAGATGGTACTGTGATCAGGAACAAGGCCCGATTGGTAGCTCAAGGATACAGACAGGAAGAAGGCATTGACTATGATGAAACATTTGCCCCTGTTGCAAGACTTGAAGCTATAAGGATCTTTCTGGCTCATGCTGCCTACCGAAATTTTAGGGTTTTTCAAATGGATGTTAAAAGTGCCTTTCTCAATGGGGAACTTACAGAAGAAGTCTACGTGAAACAACCTCCTGGCTTTGAAGACCCAGCTCATCCAAACTTTGTGTACAGACTTGACAAAGCTTTGTATGGTCTCAAGCAAGCTCCACGTGCTTGGTATGACACTCTTGCCAACTTTCTTCTCAAGCATGGATATTCCAGAGGTAAAATTGACAATACTCTCTTCATCAAAGAAACCTCAGGTAATATAATTCTTGTTCAAATCTATGTTGATGACATCATCTTTGGTGCCACTGATGAATGCCTATGTGATGAGTTTGCCTCTCTCATGATGAGTGAATATGAGATGAGCATGATGGGAGAGCTTACATTTTTCTTGGGCCTTCAAGTCAAACAATCTTCAGAAGGAATTTTTATAAATCAAAGCAAATATATTCGGGACCTTCTGAAGAAATTTAACTTTCTAGACAGCTCTCCTATGAAAACTCCCATGGCACCTCCCTTGAAATTGTGTGCCGATCTAAAAGGTGAATCTGTGGATGTTACTCTTTACCGAGGTATGATAGGCTCTCTTCTTTACCTAACTGCTAGCAGACCGGATATTATGTTTGCTACCTGTCTATGTGCTCGTTATCAGGCCAATCCTAAAGTATCACATTTAAAGGCTGTAAAACGAATTTTTCGGTATCTTAAGGGCACACTGCACTTGGGTCTTTGGTATCCCAAAGACTCAAGTTTTGAACTAATTGGCTATTCAGATTCAGACTTTGCAGGTTCCCAGATTGATAGAAAGAGTACTACAGGAAGCTGTCAGCTCCTTGGGGGAAAATTAGTAAGTTGGTCCAGCAAGAAACAAAACTCTGTATCCACCTCTACTGCTGAGGCTGAATATGTAGCTGCCGGGAGCTGCTGTGCTCAGATTCTATGGATGAGAAACCAACTAAGGGACTATAATCAATTCTTTTCTAAAGTCCCAATTCTGTGTGATAATTCCAGTGCTATAGCTATAGCAAATAATCCTGTTCTTCATTCTAGATCTAAACACATCGATATCAGATATCACTTCATAAGAGATCACATTTCCAAAGGTGACATTGAACTACACTTCATTCCCACCGATTTGCAGCTTGCCGATATTTTCACCAAACCTCTTGATGAAACCAGGTTCAACTTTCTCATCAGTGAACTTGGGATGTGCAATTTCCAAGAATAAATATGTGTTCATGCTTCACCGATCTCACATCGGTGGACACCTTCGTATCTACTTCTCTCTCTCCACCGATCTCTCATCGGTGGACAACCTATGTGTCAAATCTGTCCACCACCGAAATCTCATTTCGGTGGTCATCTCAAATCGGTGAAACTTGTCCACCACCGAAGTCTCAAATCGGTGGTCATCCCAAATCGGTGAAATCTGTTCACCACCGAAGTCTCAAATCGGTGGTCATCTCAAATCGGTGAAAACTGTCCACCACCGCAATCTCAAATCGGTGATCATCTCATTTCGGTGGTACTATCCAAATTCGGTGAACCTTTCTATCACCGAAGCCCCATTTCGGTGGTACTATCCAAATCGGTGAAACCTTTCTTCCACCGAAGTTCCACCGAAGTCCCACCGAAGTCCCACCGATCGTCAACCGAGCGAACACCGATTCCTCCACCGAAGCATCACCGAGCCTACACCGATTCACACGGTTCCCAAAGCCCACTTGTGACCACTCAATTGCTTTTGCGTCAGACCCTTCGCCTATCCGCCGCTCCTTGTCCCGATTTCCAATAACTCTTTCACCTCAAGAGCCGCATGTCCCCTCTTCCCATACAAAAATCATCATCACCGTGCCTTTTCATTTCCCTATATATACACATACCCCCTTCATTTCTTCCCCACTCCTCACAATTCAAACCTGCAACTCTCTCCACTCCAAACATATCTCTCTCATGGCATCCTCTCGATATCAAATTCCTACACGTTTTGAAGACCTCCGCTTCAACCAATGCAATCACGTTGCCCGCCTTGAATCCGATCCCGCTCATCCCGAGTTCTCTACTATCGCTAAATTTCTGTCTCGCTCTCCTCTTCTTCATGCCTTCTCATGCAACCCCAGGATGAGCAAAATGCTCATTAGTCAATTCTGGCTATCCTCCGTGTACGATCCCTCCAATGAGGCCATTCACGCCTCCATCTTCACCAATGCCGAAGGTGATCACGACCTCACTTTTGGGGTCGATGATGTTCGTCTAGCTCTCAAGATCGATGCCTTTCCCGACTATGAAGACATGTATTTGGATACCATCCATGAAGACATTGTTCTTACCACCGGTTATGTGCTCGACGACTCCTCCAAAAGCTCCAAAGGCCCCGGTACTCTTCTTCGCAGCAAAATGGGAGGCATTTGGAATTTCTTCTTCGCTCACGTTATCCATTGCCTCTCACGCAAAACAAGTGGACATGACCAATCGCCCTCACACGTAAACAAACTCGCTCATGCCCTCATCTTCCAAAGGAAAGTTGACTTCGCCCAATATTTCTTCTCAGAACTTGTCGAGGTCATCAAAACTCCCAAGAAGTGTTATGTTGCTTTTCCCCGCTTCATCTCCATGATTCTACAACACAAGCTTTCCAAAGCTTTGGAGACCGATCGCCGCTCTTCCTCGCCCCGGTTCTCGTATGAATGGTCATCTCCCGTTGTGGGCACCAAAACCCTCAACGTCAAGCCGCTCGCCACCGATCGCCCATTACGCCCAGGTATGATTTCCTTCGCTCTATCTCCCGAACTTCGTTGGGGTGACGCGGAAATTCCCGGGTTTCGCCACTTGGAAATTCCCGAGGTCACTCCAACTGTTGTGGTCCCTTCTCCCCGGTCCCGAGTGACGTCGGGTGGCACTCAAAAGAAACGACAGAAGGCCACCGGCACCTCCGCTCCCGCTTCTCGAACCACGTCACCGAGAGATCCCTCGGAGACTTCCCCGGTTCACACCCCTTCTCACAAGCGGAGGCACTCACCCTCCCCTTCGGGATCTCTTCCAAAGAGGTCTCGGAAACCATCGGCCCAACCGACTCATCCAACCGTCGATTCTCCAAAATCGCCGGTTGTTGAACTTCATCCCTCCGGGCCAAGGGTACCCGCTACACACCCCACCGTCCCCTCTGTTGCCTCTCGAAAGGCCTCAGTTACATTTCAGGAGAACCCCCCGCATACCTCCCCACTCGACTCCTTGGGTGGTGGGGATGACCTCGAGATCTCTCCGCTCGAGGGTTCTGACTTCACACTACACAGCTTTACACCCGATCAGTTTTCGATCGAAGACATTGCACAACCCTCTAAGGGTTCCCCCCCAATTGCACCCTTTGATTTCTTTGATTTTCTTTTAGCGGACACTGGTTCTCCCCAAACCATCCCGTCCACCGAAGAACATCACACCGAGTCTCCCTCGTCCTCGCAACAATCACCCCCCCGATCCCCTGCTCCCCCCCGATCATCTGCTCCCCCCCGATTGCTACAACCCGACAACTTGGTGCCTTACCTCCATATTCCCATTCCCGAGCCTGACCCCCACCGACTACTCTTCCAGTTTCCCGAAATCGGTGGCCACACTTCCCCGCCCATTGACCGCACCTCTACCTTTCTTAAATCTACCATCACCTTAATCTCCCAAGCCAATTCCCGCATCTCTACCCTCGAGACTCAGCTGCCGCATCTTCTTCTTGATGCCATCACCGAAGCCCTACGGCCCGTTCAAGAAAAATTATCTGCCCTTTCTACCACAGTGGAGTCCCTCTCCAAACCTTCCACTGACTCACCCAGTCCTGAACGTTCCCAGTGGGAAATGGATCTCGGTGATTTTGCTTTGGTTCCCCATACCACCGAAACGAGTCTAGCCTTCCTACACTCCAAGTTTGATAAGGCCTTCTATGAGTTAGGTTTCAAGTTGCCGGCTGTTCCTGAGGGGGAGAAAACCACGGCTCCACCGAAACTTCCATCCATAAAGAAAATTTCCAGTAACCAGCCTCCACCGAAACCCTCACCACCGAAACCATCCTCACCACCGAAACCCTCACCACCGAAACCATCCTCACCACCGAAACCATCCTCATCACCGAAACCTTTCTCTCCACCGAAACCCTCTTCTCCACCGAAACATGTCTCACTCTCACCGACCAATACTGGCTCCACCGAAGCTCTTGACCTTAATGCATCAGTTGAGGGGGAGCAGTCCAGCAATGCTCCCGAAGACAAAGGGAAGAGAATTCTTTCGGCCGAAGAATTGGCCAGAGAAGCAAAGAAGAAAAAGGATCTGGCAAAATATGGGGCTCGACCGAAGGACGCTGAAACTCTCAAACTCAAGCCTGCTTCTCAACCAATCACCACCGAACTTGGCCTCTCTGCTCAAGAAATTGAGGAAGCAAGAATAGCTCAAATCGACTTAGACAAATCCAGAGATCTTTCTCTCAAAGCTGCCACAGAAGAAGCTTCAAAAGTCAAGTCCACCGATGCCATCCAAACACAGAGATCGGTGCTCAGTGCCTTGGAACAACAAAAGAATGAAGAAATTAATTGGTACAAAAAGACCATGCACCACCGGAGCTATAGGTCACAAATTTCTTCAGTAAAGATTGCCACCTCCAAAGCAAATCCTCAAGACATCAGATTAATTATTAGCTGGGATGATGGTTCTATGAAGAGTGTGAAAGAAAGCCATCTCCAACTCTTCGGTCTCTCGGAATGGTATGAAATCACTCAACATCTCGTCAAGAGTCCAAATCCAAGGAAAGACATCTTTGTAAAATACATTGATGGTCTAATGAATAAGATGAAGGAGATCAAAAGAAAACATAACATCATTCTCTCCACCGAAGAAAGAGCCAAACTGCTGTCTCTGAAAGAGAAGATCATCCTCCCCAAAGTCAAAAATCCTCCTGACTCAGTCTTCAAGGAAATGGCAAGAGAAGGTAAAATCCCAAATATTTGCCCAGATGTCCATAGCCGATACCATATTTCTGGAAGGCATTCACAACCTCTTTCCAAACATCCCCGAAGCTCAACCGTTCTATAGAAACTTACTGGATGAAATCAAGCGCCGCAAAACCTCAAAGAAGTAAGTTCTCTCCAGTTAGTACTTGTAAAAGTTAATTTCTCTTTTTGTAAAAATTGTACGAGAACTTATCTTAATACAAGTATCTCTATTTGAATTTTATTTCCGTACATACTTCATTTTTTGTTCCCTGTAAATACTGTACATAGTATACATACACATACAAAAGAAAAAGGTCAAAAAGATCAAAAAGAATGGTCTATGTGAAAAGAACCCAAAAGAGTAAAAAGGGTCAAAAACGCACTTACTTTTGTTTACTCTTGAATATTCTAAGATAAGGAGCTCAAATTCAAATAGGGGGAGATTGTTGGGTCACCAAGGATTTGAAATTGACTCACCGATGTTTTCCCTAAAACTCCTACTTAGAATATTTTAGTTCAGTTCTTTGAATGACTTGTACAAGATATCAAATATTCGGTGAAGTCGAAGATCAACCGAAACCAAGCTTGAAGACTCTCTACTTGTGGAAAATAGAAGAATCTCGGCAACATTCAAACAAGTCATCACCACCGAAATTCCTTGACATTTCGGTGGCCTTCTCTCCACCGAATTTATAAGACAATTTCGGTGGCCTCTTCCACCGAAGTACATGGACAAATTCGGTGGTCCCCTTCTCCCACCGATGACCCTTTCGGTGCTCCTCTCACCACCGAAATATACATGTAACTTCGGTGGCCCTCTCACCACCGAAATATATATGTAACTTCGGTGGTCCTCTCACCACCGAAATATACATGTAACTTCGGTGGTCGCTTCACCACCGAAGTATACTTGTAATTTCGGTGGTCCTTTCACCACCGAAACATGCTCGCAATTTCGGTGGACTAGTTACCACCGAAACATGCTTGCAATTTCGGTGGACTAGTCTTCTTTCCACCGAAGATTTCTCAATCTCGGTGGAAACCACTTCGGTGCTAAAGGCTCAAGACAGAAGATCATTTATTATGGGACAATATCCTCCAGCAGAGAAAAGTGACAGTTTGTCTTTTTATCCACCTTCAGCTAAGGTCCCTATTATCTGCTCAAGCTACTCTGTCTGCACCTAGTGAAAAGTGACAAGGACTTCACAGTTCTCCTGAAGTCAACATTATCAGCATATGTGAAGATGACAAGTGTCCCAAGCATTTAATGCTTGGGCACTCCTTGGCACTATAAAAGGAGAAGTGCTCTTCTTGCAAATACTTACGCTTTCAAGAAATTCTCTCAGTGCAAGAAACCTTCTTTTAAGCCTTAAAACTCAATAGCTTTGCTCTTAGTGTTCTTAGTTGTTTTGTTGTATACTTTGTGTAAGATTGTTAGAATAGTTTATCTGTTCTTTTCCGCAACAATCTTAGGTTTTCTGTGTGTAATTCTTTTGAAAGTTTTTCAAATATAAGAATTAAAATTGTGAAATTTTTGTGTATTGTATTCAACCCCCCCTTCTACAATACTTGTTAAGCCATCTGGGACTAACACCTGATTTGTCCGAAACTTCTGAAAAGGAAACCCGACATCTCCTCAAACCGAGACAACACCAAATAAACTCGAACATCTAGTCAAATGGGAAAAGATCATAATTCTAATCCCCCTTTCTCGAAGACTCCCTAAATAAATTGTTTGTTCACCGATTAAGGCCTCTTGATCCAGTTCTGTGCCATGGAATTTCAGACTTTGATGACACTTGTCGAGTGCAATACCTGGAAATCATGAAACGGTGTCAGTCAGTTAAGAACGTCAGAACCAAGCACAAAATCACCAAGATTACCAACATCCAGTTCGGCCACATTCTAAAAGTTTGGTATTCGATTTTCACAGTTACAAGGGAAGATGGGAAGGATTGGACGTTTCTGAGGCCGACTTAAAAAATCTGCAGTTGATTGATTTTCATGCCATTCTGAGGGATTTGCGAACTAGGACTATCAGACCTCTTCATGTCACTAAAGCACTCGAAGCCGTCAAAAGGTTCCTGAAGTGCACGATTTCACTGTCATACATCACAGACTTCCAGGTGGGAATCGAAAACAGGTCAAAGATGGTCAATCTTCTCAAACCCGATCAGAAGGCACCAGAAATGGATAAATACCCGGTAAACACAATGTTGTTCGAGCCAGAGTTTGGAATCATCTACCACAACGCTAAAGGCGAAAAGAAATTTCTCAGATTCAGTCAAGTCAACCGATACTGTGATGGAACTCTGAAATCGTTCAACAAACGCTAACATAGATCATTGCCAAGGAAGAACAGGTACCAAAGACGTTCATGGGAAGTCTCAAATATTGAATGCCCGAGAAGCCTTGGGGTTAGACGAAGACAGACTCGAGTTCCACAGATCTGTGAGAAGCTTTGAAATACTTTTTGCTATCCGTAAAAGATACGTTTTGAACTGGCACGAAATTGAACTTCAATTCAAAGGGGGAGATTGTTAGGGCTGAAAACTTAGTTGAATAGAAATTCAGGGTTCATTTTGTAAATACCCTAACGGGGTATATAAAGTTTTCCTTAAACCTAGTTTAGGTTAATCGTTCATATTCATATTGAAAAACTCTCTGAACGTATTGTAACCGTATTCTCTGAATTTCAATCATATGGATGACAACCTATTATTCTAAATTGTTGATTGTTACTGGTTGATTATCGTTTGTATTGCACTAATCTGGGATCCACACAAGTCTTTCATCGCGAAACATTTCCCTAGCCAGGATTTTACACCTTCTATTATTGGGATATCGTTTCTGATAATCGGTATGTCATCAACATACAATATACTAGGAAGGCAACAATGCTCCCACTGGCTTTATTGTATACATAAGGCTCGTCTTTGTTTTTGATGAATCAAAATTCTTTAATTTTCTCATCAAAGCGAAGATTCCAACTTCGAGATGCTTGCTTTAGTCCATAAATTGACCTTAGTAATTTGCACACTTTATTAGGATGCTTGGGATGTTGAAAGTCTTCTGGTTGTACCATATACACGTCATCGCTTAATGTTCCGTTAAGAAATGTGGTTTTGAAATCCATCTGCCATACCTCATAATCGTGATGTGCAGCAATGGCAAGCAATATCCTAATGGATTTAATCATGGCTATTGGAGATAAGGTTTCATCATAGTCAACACCGTGCATCTGAGTGAAACCCTTTGCTACCAATCTAGCCTTGAATGTGTACGATCCCATTCATGTCGGTTTGATTCTTGAAAATCCATTTGCTCCCAACGACCTTGCATCCTTTGGGCACATCTACCAGATCCCAGACCTGGTTATCCGACATGGATTGTATCTCGGCTTTCACAACATCATGCCATCATCAACCATGTCGTCACAACCAATTAGAAACCCCTGGTATCTATATGTCTCTTGACGAATCCTTCCCGGCCTTCATACCGTTTGTCTCTCATTGGTTACCTCAACATCTTGTTGATCACCAGTGTCAACCTTTGTATCAATAGGTGTTTCTTGAATCTCTTCAAGTTCCACTCTATCCTCTGTCTTAGGCATAGTTAGAAAATCATTTTCTAGAAACTCAGTCTTGCGAGCAACAAACACCTTGTTTTCGCCAAGGTTGTAGAAATATTACCTAATAGTCTCTTTGGGATATCTTACAAAGATACACCTTTCAGATCTAGGTTCTAACTTCTTAGAAGCTTCCCGCTTAAGATAAGCATCACAACCCCAGAGCTTCATATAAGATAGGTTTGGGACCTTCATTGACCACATCTCATATGGGGTCTTGTTGACCTTCATGGTTGCTACATTATTTAGTATTCTGGCAGCAACTTCCAAAGCATACCCCTAAAAACTCTTAGGCAACGTGGTAGGAATCATCATAGATCTAACCATATCTAGCAAGGTACGGTGTAACACCCTCAAATTTGGAAAGAGCAACTAAATAAAATTTTCGATAAAATAACCACTTAAGGAATAAAATCCCTTGCACAAACCATTCTTGGAATTACCTCAAGATAAAACATAACAACTCCCACAATTCATAACTCAAGTCATACTATGCGACCACATAAAGTCGGGTGTCACTTAACACGTGTACAAGTTGCTAATCCCAAAATAAGTGTGGAAGACTTCTCGAGCACACTACAAGCACTCGTCTCTTCACCGTGTCACTAGAACTACTTCCCAACCGGAACCTGTTGCACATGCCGACAAATAAAAAAGGTTAGGCAAACGCCTAGTGAGTTCAAGAGTTTTATCATGATTATATAATTCGTAAAACGAGAGGGATGCAACTTAAATCATGAGTTCAAAAAGAATTTACTTTAGATGCAAATCACCTATTTTTCCAACGCATACAAATCCCGTGATGAAAGCTTTAATGTAAAAACGATTCTCATAATGGACTCATCCCAAGACCTATTTGAAAAGTATAATAGAATTTGAATTCCAAAACGATTGAAATCATGAACAAATCATTATTATTCAAAACATCATAAACACGGATGAAGCATAACCCCCAACTCAAATGTCGTGGAAAACGATCCATATAAATATAATACGTCACTGAAAACATGGATAAAATATACATTCAAAGCAACACCTTCCGGTGACGGGGGAGACCCGGTTACATCGCACGTGACGGGACACAAAAGTGGGTCACATAACTATGTAATAAAACAAACATGTGGACTATTCTCATAATATACCGAGCTCAACCACTCCAGGTCTATTGCCCGTGGAGACTTGGGAGCCCCCAATTTCAACCACTCCAGGTCTATATATTGGGTCACTCCTAATCCACATAAACAAGCACATTGGGATTACCCCTCACTGCCCATGAGACGATGCCCGACCATATAGGCCCACATCTTACTTACCATGAAACCCGATGCCTATCCCGTGCCAAGCACATTGGAATTACACCTTACTGCTCATGGGACAATTCCCGACCATATAGGTCCACATTTTACTTACCATGAAACCCGATGCCTATTCCGTGCTACAATGAGAGAAACTAGCGTCTCATCATTGGACGTAAGAACTCAAGTGCCTATGGATCCATAACAACTAAGGTCAAAACATTACATGACTCCAAACGAATGAACTAGCGCATTCAAAACATGTAATTCTCAATAATTATAAATCATGACCAAAACTCTACGTCGAGCTATCAACTGGACAATTGTCCCCAAAACCCAACATAACCAATTACCGTGAGTCCGTGACACACGCTCAATAATAAAAAAGATTTCGTGTTAAAAGTCATAAATAAAATAAAATGCAAATACCCCACGTTTATGCGAAACATGCTCCATAAAAATAAATAAATAACTCCACACAACTCTAGATTAATATAAATCATTTTACAAAACACCCATCAAGGTGCATTTATACCAAATGACTTACACTCGTAAATAAATCGTTGAACATACCAACACCCAAGGTTTACTCGTCTAAATACTTGAAATACCTATTTTCTCCAAAATTAAAAGGTTTTCAATTCCCAAATGTTTTCAAGGTCGGGAATGACCAAAATCCATTAACCCATACGTTGGTATTTTCAAAACATCCTATAACACAAACTATGCATATTTTCAACAAACACAAAAATGCATTTTTACCAAATAACCTCCATTTATGCAATCAATTAATAAAACACTTTCAATCATGACTTATTTATCAAAGTATCCAAAAATCCCAAATGTGAGTGTTTTATAAGATTTTATAAAGTTAAACACTTCAATAATCAAAACCCGCCAAGTAACCCAACAATGGATAATTTTCATGTAAACGCATAATCGCTTTTAAAATGACATTTTGACATGTACAACGTTTTCACAAATCAACTTGAACTCACCTTGCTAGATTTAAGCTAAATCTAGATTTTCCCTCAACTTGAGCTCCTTTGAAGAAATTGAATCATCAAGCCAAACCTTCCAAAAACCTAGATCCATGAGTTCTCAACCATCAATAACCACATTTAACCATTTAGAATTGTTCCCCAAACATCAACCATCAAAATCTCCATTTATACCCAAAACCCCAATTTGACCTAACTTTTCTCAAAATCATCCAAACCGAATTGGAGAAACAAAACACTAGGAGATCATCAATGGAACATTTATAACTCATAATGAAGCTTGTAAATGGAGGAAATGAACTTACCACTTAGGTTTTGATGAAAACCTAGAAAACCCCAAAAATCTCTAGTGTTGGAGATGAAAACTTGCTCTTGCATCTATAGATGAAACCACTAACATATGACGGAGAGGGAACACTTTAATCTCCATGAAAAGCCCCAAAATCAGTTAGGGTTTGAGGGGGAAGAAGAGGAAATGATTTGGGAGAGAAGAGATGGAGTTTGGGAGTGAGAAATGAGAAGCTTACCACCACCAAATGCTCTTGAATCTTCCAATGAACATCAAAACTAATAACCCATCCTTGAAGAGCTCTCAAAAACGAAACCATAGCATGTTGAATCAAGAAAATCGGAATAGAAATGAGAGAGATATGAAGAAATGAAGTATTGGGGCTGAAAATTGCGCTTTTATGCTCTAGGTGCCCGACGGCTAAAGTCACGTGCGAGAGTGACACAAGTAGGGGTGAGCAATACCGGGTACCCGACCTATTTTCATGGAACCGGAACTGGAACCGGAACCGGAACCGGAACCGCTCCCGTCGGTTCTCATAATTTTGGAACCGGTCCCGGAACCGTTGGGAACCGGTTCCGGTTCCGGGTACCCGCCTACCAATTGTTTTTTTAATTTTCAACATTTTAAATGTCCAACAACTTCTTCCATAAGCATTTTTGGTGTTCGTGTACGTTCGTTTAAAAAATATAGTCGTTTATGTTCGTTTATGTTTGTTTGTTAAAATGTTAAACGAACACAAACAAACTTAAACAAACTTTAATCGAACACATTTATATTTAAAAAAACAAATGGTGCAACCACTCTAATAGGGTGCTCCATTAATATTTTTACAAAGCCTCAAGCCAAAGGGCTCAAGCCAAAGGCTAAACCCAAGCAATGTAGTGAATCCATTAATATTTTTACAAAGCCTCAAGCCAAAGGGCTCAAGGAAAAGGGCTCAAGCCAAAGGCTAAACCCAAGCAATGTAGTAAACTAGTGATGCAATTGAAAGGGAAGAGATGAGGGTTATATATACTGAAAGATGAGGCATGATTTTCTCAAAATTTTCGATGTGGGACAAGGTCTTTCATCAAAAACTGAAAGATGGTGCTGCCAGCTCCCACATCGCTAAGAGTAAACAATTTTTTTAAGGCCTAACACTATATATACAATTTGTCAACCTTTTATGAATGTTCTTTAACAATTTTTTCTTAAACTAGTAATCTTTATTTAGATAATTTTAGAATTTTAATTATTAATCTAATTTAGATATTTTTTCACATAGATTAAATATGTAATAAATATTAAATATTAGATATTTTCTATTAAAATGTACCGGGTACCCAGCGGTTCCGGTTCTGGGTACCCAGCGGTTTCGGGTACCCGGTCCCGGAACCAGTCCCGGCGGGTACCCAGCGGGTAGCGGTTCTACAAAAATGAGAACCGGAACTGGACCCAGTCACATCGGTTCCGTTATTTTAGGAACCGGAACCGGAACCAGTCACATCGGTTCCGGTTCCGAAACCGGCAGTTCCAGAGCGGTTCCGGTTCCAAAGGCGGGTACCCAGTTCCGCTGCTCACCCCTAGACACAAGTGTCACTTTTGCTTAGGGGTGAGCAAAACCCGACCGCCCCGAGAAACCCGACCGACCCGACCACCCGAAAAGCGTCACCCGACCACCCGAACTCCCCGAACCCGATTATTTTTGCGGATATTTCGGCTCGGGGTGGGTACCCATAGACCAAACCCGATCCGTCCGAAATATCCGAACTTCCTTGATGTTGTCCGAATGTCCGAACTGTACCTGTGTATGTTGTGTCTTGTGTGTGTGTATGTGTGTATATATATATATATATATTGCTGCGAGAGATAGAGAAAGAGATATACCTGTTGTGTATGTTGTGTATGTGTGTGTGTGTGTATATATATATATATATTGCTGCGAGAGATAGAGAAAGAGATATACCTGCTGTGTATGTTGTGTATGTGTGTGTGTATATATATATATATATTGCTGCGAGAGATAGAGATATATACTTGCTGTGTATCAGTGTATGTGTGTGTGTATATATATATATATTGCTGCGAGAGATAGAGATATCCGAAAACCCGATCCGAAAACCCGATCCAAAAACCCGAACCCGATCCCACCCGAACCCGAATCCCCGAACTATAGTTTGGACGGGTTTCGGGTGGCCTGAACCCACCCCGAAATCCGACCGGGTTTTGGGTTTTTGGTCCGAACCCGACCGACCCGACCCGTTGCTCACCCCTACTTTTGCTGGGCACTCTCGTCGTGGTCCCATGGCTCTCGGTACAAAACCGGCGAGAGTGACATGCGAGAGTGACACAAGTGTCACTTTTGCTGGTCACTTTAGCCGAGGTCGTATCGAAAGTTGTTTTGGCCATAGCTTCTTCGTTTTTGCTCCGTTTTCGCTCCAGAAAGGCCCGTTGGGTTCGTATTTGAATTCCCCATCCAACATGACTATAAAATATAGTATTTAATCCAAAATCCTATTTTTCATATTTATCTTAAAATGTCGATACCTTCCAAAGGTCGGGGTGTTACATACAGTTACTCCTTTCAAGCACACAATTATGTTGTGGTGTTCTTGGAGGAGTGAGTTGTGGGATTATCCCACACTCTCTAAGATGATGAGTGAATTCTTGGCTCATATATTCACCACCTCGGTCAGACTAAAGAGCTTTTATCTTTTTGGCAAGTTGGTTCTCTACTTCATTCTGAAACTCTTTGAAAATAAGCTTTCAGATTTATGTTTCATTAGATAAACAAATCTATATCTACTAAAATCATCAGTAAATGTAATGAAGTAGTAGCAACCATTTCTTGTGGCTGGGTTGAAGGGCCACATACATCAGTATGCATCACTCTCAACAACTAACTTACTCTTTCGTGCTTTCCTTTAAAAGGTGCTTTAGTCATCTTGCCTAATAAACAATATTAACATTTCTCAAATAAATCATCAGTTGATTCCAAGAAGCACGAGAAGCCAACGTAGGCCTCCTCTAGCGGTATCCACACGTGAGTACGTTTGAATCTCGAACGGTTGCTAGTCCGATGAACCAAAATTACACAAGGAAAAATCAACTTTTCCTTATGTTGTTAGTGTAATCGTTGGCCAACAAGGGGAGAGGATGGATGAGAGTATTTTGTTTTTTTCTTAACCCTAAACCTAATAATAATTAGGTTTATATACCTTCTTTCCATACATGGACCGAGCCCTTATTAAGTTAAACAAGCTTATGGGCTTTTAGGCCTTTTAATTAAATTAATTATTAACTAATCATTGGGCTCAAGTAAATCATTACTTTCCAATGTTGGGCTTTTGGCCCTAATTAATTATTAGCTTAATAATTAATTATTCATATTAAGCCCAATTATGTAATTATCATAGATACATTTTATACACACATCTTTATAATTATTATGAGTTAACATGGTACGGTACCATGTTTTTTTTCTCAATTCAGTGTACGTACACCAAAAAGTATACTGTGTACCAACTAACTCTACTTGGTACCAACTTAATTGGTATCAACATTTTTCGGTTTTGTACCAACATCTCAAAAGTTGAAACTACAATTAAATGAATTAATACAAATTAATGATACAAACCACTTGAGTGTCTAAATAACGTGTTGTTCAGTGTTGCGTTTGTGAAGAGAAAAGATTTAGGGAGTTAGGGTTTCATATAATCGTATTTGCATAGTTGCATTGAGAAGAAAAAACATAAGAGTTGGGAGATTAGAGGTTTAGGAATAGGAAGTCAAGAGTCTAAGTTTAGTGAGTTGTAAGTCAATATTCAACAATCCATCTTCGAGGCCCATTAAAAAACAATCAAATCAACATTTTCTCTACATTAAATCATTAATAAATATATATTTTTATTTCATTTCCTATTTAATAAATAATTAAAAATAATATATATATATATATATATAGGGGCTTAATCAAATAAGAACTATTTAGTTTGTGGTAACTGTAAGAACCGATATTAGCCACTCATTTAAAATAATTAATGTTATTTACTAAAATAAACTAAATGGTAAATTGGTAATTTTTTTTTCACAACTCATAAAACCCTAAAAGTTTTCCAGCGGCCGCTGCACTATCAACATGGCACATATTCATCTCTGCAAAGACCCCGTTCTTCTCTCTCACTCTTATGCTGGTTGTGGTTCTTCTATTTTTCCGGCAATGTGGCCGCTGTTTACACTATCAACATTGCCGACTTCATCCTGACCCTTGATTGGGTGGACCTATAAAGCATGACGAACCGAACCGATTCGATTCGTTTTCTTAACACTATCCTCGAAGACCATAAAAATGGCGGTGACGTCACTTCCGGTAACGTAGATTTGATGAGCACGTTGATTTCAACCAAGATTGATGTCGATGAAGAAGGTTGGAAGCTTTCAGACATTGAAATCAGAGAATGATGTAGATGAAGAAGGAGGGAAGCTTTCAGACATTGAAATCAAAGTTTGCTTCTGGTATGTGTCAAAAACTTCTAGGAGATGAAAATATTAATTTTCTTTTCCTCACAACCATCATTCCACATTCACCGTTTTCTGGGAATCAGAGAGATAATCGGTGCTGGAGATGGATGTGAAAACAAGTGGTGTTGAAGGACTTTTAACCTCTCATTTCGTCGAACCTCCGTTGGTACGGTGGTTACTGGTTGTTGCTTTGGCGGTGGGTTTGCCATAATGGATACCACATCACAGTGGGTATCAAAAAACGGGTATCACAACACGGTATCACAACACATATAGTGGGTATCACAACACGTATAGTGGGTATCACAATGGGTATCACAACAACGTATAGTGGGTATCACATGTAATATAACAGTAGGATATCACAATGTATTTTCTTTTTTTACGAAGTGTATCACAAATTATCATCTCGTATTGCTTTACTAAGTGTATCACATTATGTTTTTTTTCTTTATTTTCGTTATGTTGTTAAGGGTATCACAGTATACACATGTGTTAGCCGGAAAAAAATTCGCCGGAAAAAGTTTGCCGGAGGGAAGAGAGAGGAGAGAGGAGAGAGGAGATTTTAAAATACCTAAAATGCCCTTTTATTTAAATTTCAATCAAAAATACCAAAATTAATAATTTCCTAATTTATAGCTTAATATGTGGCTCATATTGGTTCTTACAGTTACTACAAAATAACTAGTTCTCCCTTGAATGACCCCCTATATATATATATATGGGCCTAATCAAATGAGAACTAAGTAGTTTGTGATAACCATGAGATTCAATATGAACCAATCAATTATCTACATTAATTCTGTTTTTAAAATTTATATAAGAGGATATTTTTTTAATTTTGTAATTTGATTTTTTTATATATATAATTAGATTATTAATTGAATGGATTGCAATCACTCGGTTACCTACTTTTATGGAAAGTGATTTTAATTTATTAAGAAAGTTCCTTAATATTAGGAAAATCTAATATTACGGGAATCCATTGCAATCGACGGCTCCTCCTCAATTTCTTCTCATCTTCTTCGTCTAGTTCCGGCGTCTTCCCCGGATGGAAGCGACTTATCTTCTCCACGTGCAAGCGACTTATCTTTTACGGTTAGTACCTGTGTCTTGCGTCTTCCACTGATTGAAGCGTCTCATCTCCTTTGTGTCTTGTGCTTCCCCAGGTTGAAGCGCCTCATCTTCTCCGATTGGAAATCCGACAGACATTAATGTTCCACCTGTAACACCCTCAAAATTGGAAAAAGCAACTAAATAAAATTTTCAATAAAATAACCACTTAAGGATAAAATTTCTTCTACAAACCATTCTTGAAATTACCTCAATATAAACATTATATTTTCAATAGTCAAAACCTAAGTCATTCGTCAAGACTACAAAAGGTCGGGTGTTACTCAACCCCAAAATCAAGTTGCTATTCCTCAAGTGCGGAAAACTTCACGAAGCTACTTACTTCTTGAGCACACAACTAGCTTTCCACTCTTCACAGTGTCACTAGAACTACACTCCAACCGGAACCTGTTGCACATGCCGACAAATAAAAAGGTTAGGCTAACACCTAATGAGTTCAAGAGTTTTATCATGATTATATAATTTGTAAGACGAGAGAGGTGCAATTTAAATCATGAGTTCAAAAAGGATTTACTTTAAATGCAAACCACCAATTTTCCAACGCACACAAATCTCGTGATGAAAGCTCTAATATAAAACGATTCTCAAAATGGACTCATCTCGAAACCCACTTGAAAAGTGAAATAGTAATTGATTTCCAAAATAATTAAAATCATAAATGAATCGCTATTATTCATAACATCCCCAGCGCGAATGAGGCATACATCACAACCCTTAAAATATGGAAAACAAACCATATAAATAAAATACGTCACCGAAAACATGGATAAAATAAATACCCAAACAACACCTTTCGGTGACGGGGGAGACCCGATTCCATTGTATGTGGCGGAACATAAAGTTAAGCCGCATAACTATGTTATTGAACAACACCTCAGATCGTGACTCTATTGTCTGCTTTAATAAGCTCCAACTCGAGTCGGACTTTATTGCCTGCTATAAAAAGCTACACCTCAAGTCCCACACCCAGCAATGAGTGGCACCACCATATCCTTTATTGCCTGCTGTGCCCAGCTACACCTCAAGGATACACGATCTTATTGCATGTTCATTCTCCAGTAAGTTACACCTCAAGGTTTCTATGGAACCTTTATTGCCTACTTACTAGCATTCAAGATTTGGAGTCTCGGCTCCTTACTTGATAAACCGAGATGTCTAACCCTCGTGCACAAGTGTTTTCATCAACAATAAACCAAAACCTCGGAGTACAACCCAATATGGTTCCTCTCCACAACACCGAGACACAAAAGGTCAAGACGGCGTACATCCCAAAGTGAGAATACCAAGACTTTCCACCATGCAAATATGACCGACTCATATGCCTATGGATCCAATGCATTACGGTCTAATAGTACACGACTCCACTTGAATGACACACACACACACACACACTCAAAACATGTACTCTTCAAATAAAATGCAATAAATGCAACTGGCGACCAAAGCTCCATATTCAAATGTTAAAATCCGGACAAATGTCCTCAAGACTCCGTTAAAATCAAAACCGAGCAAAATGCTCAAAACCCCTTTAGGCCACTAAATAACGGTCCTCATAATATAAAATGCATTTAAACATCATTTAGGTAAACGTATACCACAAAAATCATTATTAACCCGAAACTCGTCACGGATTAGAACCAATGGTTTCCTAAATGGACTCATACTCTTATAATTCTTAAAATGACTCATGACACGAAAATGTGTATTTTCCTCAAATGGTTTATAAAATCAATTACACCAACATGTTTAAACCATTGAATAAACTCCATTCGAGCAATAAATAATTTAAAGACATATTTATGATTCCTACACATCAAAATATCCGAAAATCCCAAATATGGGTGTTTTACAAGGTTTATAAGGTTAAATACTTCATGTAGTCCAAACCCACCAAATAACTCAACAAATGATAATTTCATATAAAACACATAAATACTTGGAAAAGAACAATTTTGGCATGTACAATGTTTTCACAAATCAACTTGAACTCACCTTACTAGATTAGGTTAAATCTAGATTTTCCCCAAACGTAAGTTCCTTTGAAGAACACGAATCTTCAAGCCAAATCTTCCAAAAACCTAGATCCATAAGTTTCCAATGATAAATATTCAGATCCAACCACTTAGAATCGTTTCCCCCAACATAAAACATCAAAATCTCCATTTTGACCCAAAACCCCAATTTGACCTAACTTTTTTCAAAATCATCCAAACTGAAATTGGAGAAATAAAACACTAGGAAGTCAACAATGGGGCATTTACAACTGATAATAAAGTTTAGAATCTAAGAGGATGGACTCACCACTTAGGTTTTGATGAAAACCTAGAAAACCCTAAATTTCTTGAAGATAGAGGTGATGATGATGACCTCTTGATCCTTGCTTCCACTCCACCACCAAATACTCTTGTACCTCCCAAAAACTAACAATCTATCCTTGAAAATCTCTCAAAAACGAAACCATATCAACTTGAATCAACAAAATCGGAGTTGAAATGAGAGAGATATGAGAAAATGAAGTTTTGGGCTGAAAATCGTGTTTTTATGCTCTAGGTGCCCGACGGCTAAAGTGACGCGCGAGAGTGACACAAGTGTCACTTTGGCTGGGCACTCTCGCCGGGGTCCCATGGTTCTCGGTACAAAACCGGCAAGAGTGACACAAGTGTCACTTTCGCTGGTCACTTTAGCCGAGGTTGTACCGAAAGTTGTTTTGGCCATAACTTTTTCGTTTTAGCTCCGTTTTTGCTCTGGAAAGGCCCGTTGGACTCGTATTTGAATTATTCATCCAACAAGACTATAAAATCTAGGATTTAATCCAAAATACTATTTTTCATATTTATCTTAAAAGTTCCAAAAATCTGGATGTTACACCACCACCAAGAGGATCTTCGTGTGAAAAAATAGCAGCTTCTGCAATATTAACCTTCGTACTTGCTATTATCATTCTTGTGTTCAAATTCCTCCATTAATGTTTTTCTCGATTCTGAATATGGTTTGGTCATGTAGAATCTTGGAGTTATAATCTCACATTTTTCTTGGATTTGAGTTGTAATCTTTCACATTTTCTTGGATTTTCGTAAGCTTAGGGTATATCTTAATGATTCAAGTGGTATCACATGGGTATCACACTGCTATCACAGTGGTATATCTTAACTTTTCTTGCGAGACTAGTACAAAATTTGATTTGGTATGTGTGGTCTAAAAACCTAGATCAGATCTAGTATCACATTTTTATCACACGGGTATCATAGTGTTATCATAGTGTGATCACAGTGTGATACACATAGTCGGTGTGTGTCTTTCTATTTAAAAGTATGGTCTAAAAACTCAGATCAGACCTGGTATCACAATTTTCACATGGGTATCACAGTGTGATACACAGTTTTATCACATGGGTATCTCAGAGGGTATCACAAACTAATAGTGGGGTACACTGAAATAAGTTTGGTCGGAGTAAGGTTCGTTAGCGGGAGAGAGGAAAGAGGATAACTACCAAAATTAATATTTTTTTATAATTACCAAAAGACCAATTTACCCCTAAATATTATCCATAAATTCATTTTTTTTTGAAAATTAATAGATAATTACCAAAATTAATGTTTTTAATAATGACCATTGATTATTAATAATGTGTGGTTGAGATTGGATCTCACGGTTATCACAAACAACTCAAGTCTCCCTTGAATGGCCCCCTATGTATATATATAAATTTATAAAAGTCGGTACGGTAGGGTATTACCGTGGTACACGATTTTCAATATCACGTACCAACCAAGTTTATGAAGTTTGTACGGTAGTACCAACCAACTTAATTGGTATCATTCGAATTGGTACGGTTGGTATTGAATTGGTTGGTTTGTCATGGTATAAATTTGACACCCCTAATAATTATTACTCTAATAGAATAATAATTATTTTTCATTTATTACAACACGTAATTTATTTGGTTCATGACCATCATGATCAATTCAAGACATATATACCCTATGCGTACGACCCTCATAGGTTTATTTGACGTCAACAGTTTTCATGTGACGTAGGCATACAAAAATACAGTTTTATGGTCAAACCTCGGTCTCATTCCTTGTTCCCCGACCCGTTCCTTACCTGCAAAACTTGTTCCAACAGTTGTGTTTTAACTGTTTTCATCCTACAAAACTTGTTCCATCCTACAACTGATGTCCTTCTCATTATCTTGTTCAAAAATATTAAAAAACAACATTCATAAACATAACATTATAAGTTTCTAACCAAAAACACATGACAAAGAAAAAGAGGTAGCCATATTCCAAATTTCTAACCAAAAACATTCAAAAAGCTAAAAAGGGCAGAACAAGGAAGTATACAACTATATGTTAAAAGATGTTATTAGAATTGTGCAATCTTGACTTTTGGAAGTTGAAAGGTTACTAACTTAATTTGTTTGTTATATTCCAGGTCCTATATGTAATAAGCAAAATAAAAGGGTTTGAAATAATAAAGTGGGTGAAGCTGTGGAAAAGAGGGACTGCGCCTCACTTATTTGAGGTCTTAAGGGGTAGCGGAGTAATAAGCTTGAACTACAAGGGCTGAAGGCTAAATTTCTGAGGGACTAATTGTGTATCTTCTGAATAGCAGTATATAAAAGTGGAGATATCTCTTTTAGGGTTCAGTACACATACGATATCATCTGATTCTTATCAATCTTTTCTCTCATTTTTCCTCTTCTTCTAGTTAGTCTATATTTTGTAAGTTTTCTTATGTAACTAGAATAGAGTTTCTGTGTTCATAATTTGTTGTTAAAAATAAAACGAATTGTATATTTCTATATGGTATCAGAGCTGTAATGGTTCAATCTGTTGTGTATCTGTTGCCGTGAGCTGTTCAAGCAAGGATCGGTGCTGTAAATTTTTCTTTCTGTTCGTGTTTATTTCCTGCAAGTGTCAACTTAGATCGATATGGTCTCATCGTGAGCCGGTTGGCAAGGATCGGTGCTGTCTCAAGATCATCAGATCGAAGGTTTTCTTTGCTTACGAATAAACTCTGTCTCGTGTCCTTCGTCCTTGATCAAGATCTTTTGTTTTTCTCTCGATCTGGTGGAGTGTATCTATCAGATCTGCAAATCTTGCTCCTGGACTGTGTTTTTAAGTGATAAGACCCTCTCGTCGTGGTTTTTGATACCACTGGTGTGAGGTCTCCTTTTCTCTCAACCTTAGATACCAGATCTATATATCTGGGTTTATCTAAGTCTTGTTTGTTATCTCGGTTTTCTGAAGATATCTGTATTGTTCTTTTAGATCTCGGTTTTCTCCTGTTTAAATCTTTTAGATCTTGGTTCGTCCTTTCGGGTTCAACTAAAGATCTTGCTGCCATTTTTTAAAATCTATAAACAGGTTCAAATCTGTGTATTTCTTTGATACTTTACTTGTTGAGGCTAAGAGATTCTCAGATCTGAGATCCGCTTTTCCTCCTGATCTTGCTGCCATTTTTTTAAAATCTACAAACATCCCTCTTTTCTGGTCTGAGATCATCTATATCTCAGATCCGTTGGATTTTCTATCGTCTTGGTACCTCCTCTTTTTTGGTAGTTCTAACTTTAGTCTCCACTCAGATCTACTTTCCATCTTCTTGATCTGAAACGATTTAGTTTGTGGATCCATTGATCCTTAACAGATCATTTAGTCTTGTAATAGATCTGAGTTTTTCAAGGAATCTTTTTTTTGTAATAACTTTCTTTCTTTGTCTTTAGAAGTACTCTTATATCTTAAATCATTAACTCTTTGTTTCTTCTGTTCAGGTGCGATTTGTGGCCTCTCTCGGGCCTGCCTCTGTTTCTTTCTGTTCTACACTAACTGTTGTGATTGTTTGTCTTGACTTGTTATTCTGCTTCCGCTAATTTTTTGCCTTTTCTCGTTTAATCAAAACATACTTTGAGAGCTTTGAGGTGTGGCTTGACCTAGCACTTTTGAGTGTTTTAAGGAATCCTACTCATCACCTCAGTTCTGTTTGAGTATTTTTGTTGTTGTTTTAGAATCATGTCTGATGAAGAAGACACTGTGGTAAACACTGGGGTATCTCAGATCACCAAACTTGACTTTGGTGATCCCCTATACCTTCATCCCAGCGATACCACAGGGGCTTCTTTACTTCATTTGAAGTTAAACGAGACTGAAAATTACAAGGTTTGGTCCTGTGCAATGATCCTCGCTCTTGAAACAAAAAATAAACTCGGATTTATAGATGGATCTTGCACCAGACCTACCACTGACACTGTCCTGGCTAAACAGTGGGACAGATGTAACTCAGTGGTTTTATCTTGGATATTAAGTTCTATTACTGAAGAGTTATATCTTGGTCAAGTGTTCTCAAAAATTGCCTCTCATGTCTGGTTGGAACTTAAGGAAACCTATGATAAAGTGGATGGCTCTGTTACCTTTAATCTACATAAGAAAATTATTTCTCTAACACAAAACGGGTCATCTGTCTCTGATTACTATCATAGGTTAAACTCTCTGTGGAAACAGTTTGACGCCTTAGTCAAACTCCCTGCTTGCACCTGTAATGCTTCTCAAGATTTTTCTAAACATAACCAACTTTTAAAACTTATGCAATTTCTAATGGGGTTAGATGATGTCTACCAACCAGTAAGGAGCACTATTCTCACTACTGACCCCCTTCCTTCTATCAAGACTGCCTTCTCTATTATATCAAGAGAAGAATCTCACAGAGGAACTTCTAACTCTAACTCATCTGATAAAACTCAATCTTCTGCTTTCTTTGGTAAAACTTCTGATACTAAACGGAAACCTATAAGACCTCCAAATCCAAATTTGTTGTGTAAGCATTGTGGCATGATTGGTCATACAATAGAAAGGTGTTACAAGTTAATAGGCTTTCCACCTAAAGATTTTCAAAGAAAACCAAATGTAAATGGAAATTTTAGACCATCCTCTAACAATGCCGATGCTTCCAATACTCGCAACACTGGGCAGTCCTCTAGCACACCTAGTCCATCTCTGACTCAAGAACAAGTCTCTAAACTTTTGACTCTGCTTAGCTCCAGCTCCAACTCCTCAAATGTGGCATCTGCCAATATGTCCGGTATGTCTCTTTCTTCTTCATCTATCCCTAATTGGATTATAGATTCTGGGGCTACTCAACATATGACCTCATCCCTCAGTAGCCTTAGTAATACATGTGAAATATGTCATCAAGCTAAACAGACTCGGAAAAAATTTGATTTAAGTGATCATAAATCAAAGGAAATAGGGGAATTGATACATTTAGATGTTTGGGGTCCGTATAGAGTTCCCAGTATGGATGGTTTTAAATACTTTCTAACTATTGTCGATAATTTTTCAAGAGCAGTTTGGGTTTATCTTTTAAAAGGAAAAGATGAGGTTTTTGACAACATTGTAAACTTTTCTAACCTCATCCAAACCCAGTTTAATAAAAACATTAAGACAGTTAGAAGTGATAATGGAACTGAGTTCTTAAATCAAAAGGTTTCAACATTTTTTAATTCTCGTGGCATTATACATCAAACCTCCTGTACTTACACTCCACAACAGAATGGTGTTGTGGAACGTAAACACAAGCATTTACTGAATGTTGCAAGGGCTTTAATGTTTCAGGCTGGGATTCCTTTGTACTTGTGGTCTGAATGTGTTCTCACAGCCACTTACTTGATAAATAGAACTCCATCATCCATATTAAATGGTAAAAGTCCTTATGAAGTTATCTACGGATTCCCTCCCGTTCTCACTCATTTAAGAAACTTTGGGTGTTTATGCTTTGCAGTTAAACAAAACAATTTTGATAAGTTCAGCTCTAGGACTGAAAAATGTGTTTTATTTGGATATTCGAATTCGAAAAAGGGTTATAGGCTGTATAGTCTTGAGACTAAACAATTTTTGGTATCTAGAGATGTAACCTTTTATGAAACTGTTTTCCCTTTTAAAATGAGTGAAAATGTGGAGTCTTATGTTGAAAATCTAACTACTTTGAATTTTTTTGATAATGTTACTAGTTCTACTAATGATCTTACTGAAAATCTGCCCAATGAGGAATCTAGGGCTTGGTCTACAACACAAAATAGTTGTCCTAATTCCTCTGGTAGTATGGGTAGCGTTGACAACCAATCAATTGGTATCGACACTACCTTGTCTGCTAGGAATCAAGGAATTTCAGAAACTGGTAATGAGCATGATACTCGTGATGTTGTAGGCCCCCCTCCTGAGGGTCATGATTCTCAAAATCTTCCTGTTGATTCTTCTTCATCCCGGTCTATAAGACAGTCTAGTAGGATTTCTCAGTTCCCTCGAAAATTTGATGATTTTGTCGTTGAAGGCAAAGTAAAATATGGTATTGAAAGGGTAGTAAATTACTCTCATCTAACAAAAGATAATTTTTGTTTTGTGTCAAATCTAAACAAATCCATTGAACCTAGTAGTTATGCTGAGGCTTGCAAGGATCCTAATTGGGTAATTGCAATGAACAATGAAATGGAAGCCCTTAATAGGAATGGTACTTGGATTGTTACTGATCTTCCATCAGGAAGAAAACCTATAGGGTGCAAATGGATTTATAAGATTAAATATAAGGCAAATGGAGAAATAGAGAGGTACAAGGCTAGGCTGGTTGCCAAGGGCTATAGTCAAAGAGAAGGTCTTGACTATGAAGAAACCTTCTCTCCGGTAGTTAAAATGATAACTGTTAGATGTGTAGTAGCTTTATCTGTCCAGTTTAATTGGCCTTTATATCAACTTGACGTGAACAATGCATTCTTATATGGTGATTTAATGAAGAGGTTTATATGACTTTACCTGAAGGGTATTTTTCTAATGATGATAATCAAGTTTGTAAATTAGTGAAATCCCTGTATGGGTTAAAACAGGCTCCTCGTCAGTGGTATGAGAAACTGTCAAATTGCTTATTTGATTATGGGTTTGATCAAAACAATAGTGATTACTCTTAAATCTGGGAAAATTTTTATTATTCTTCTTGTGTATGTAGATGATATTATCATAACTGGAAATAGTAATAGTGAGATTCACCGGGTTAAAAAACACCTGCAAACAAATTTTATGATTAAAGACCTTGGAAAGTTACAATTTTTCTTAGGAATTGAAATCTTAAAAACTAAGGACGGGTTGTGTATGAGTCAAAGAAAGTATTGCTTAGAACTATTGAATGATTTTGGTTACTTAGGGTGTAAGTCAATCAATACCCCAATGGACATGAACATGATAGTAACTGAGTCATCCGGTTCTTCTTCTGATCCTCCATTAGCTGATATTTCTGGATTTCAAAGGTTAATTGGAAGACTCATTTATTTGTTGGCTACAAGACCTGATATTGCCTTTGCAGTACATTGTCTTAGCCAGTTTATGCATGCACCACGTCGATCTCATTTAAGCTTAGCCCTTAGAGTTCTACGGTATCTAAAGAAGGCTCCAGGTAAGGGTGTTTCATTTACTGTTTCTGATTGTTTTAAGTTGTCTGCTTTTGTGGACGCTGACTGGGGAAAGTGTTTATCCACTAGAAGGTCTGTAACAGGGTATTGTATATTTCTGGGTAATTGTCTCATTTCTTGGAAAAGTAAAAAACAAACTGCTGTATCTCGATCTTCAGCAGAATCTGAATATCGAGCTATGGCAGCTGCAGCTTGTGAAATACTTTGGGTTGTAGAAGTTTTATCAAGTCTTAATGTCACAGATTTACTTCCGGTAAATCTTTTGTGTGATAACGACTCTGCAATTAAAATTGCAAACAATCCAGTTTTTCATGAAAAAACTAAACATATCGAGATTGATGTTCACCAAATAAGAAATAAAATTGCTAGTGGATTATTGAAAACTGTTAAGGTCGAGTCTTTGGAAAATACTGCTGATATTTTCACTAAATCTCTATCTTCTTTTCAGCATGATTATTTGTGCAAGAAATTAAAAATGATAGACTTGTTCCATTGTCATGATTGAGGGCGGGTGTTAAAAGATGTTATTAGAATTGTGCAATCTTGACTTTTGGAAGTTGAAAGGTTACTAACTTAATTTGTTTGTTACATTCCAGGTCCTATATGTAATAAGCAAAATAAAAGGGTTTGAAATAATAAAGTGGGTGAAGCTGTGGAAAAGAGGGACTGCGCCTCACTTATTTGAGGTCTTAAGGGGTAGCGGAGTAATAAGCTTGAACTACAAGGGCTGAAGGCTAAATTTCTGAGGGACTAATTGTGTATCTTCTGAATAGCAGTATATAAAAGTGGAGATATCTCTTTTAGGGTTCAGTACACATACGATATCATCTGATTCTTATCAATCTTTTCTCTCATTTTTCCTCTTCTTCTAGTTAGTCTATATTTTGTAAGTTTTCTTATGTAACTAGAATAGAGTTTCTGTGTTCATAATCTGTTGTTAAAAATAAAACGAATTGTATATTTCTATACTAGACATGTGGTGGCCGACAAGCGACAACGGTGTTAGGTGGTGACCGACGATGCATTGACGGCATTGTGGTAGCGCTTGGGCGATCGGAGTCCGACGGTGGCCTGAGTGAAGCCGTCGTTGTGGTCCTGTTGAAGTCTAGAAGAGTCGAAGTCCAAGAGGAACTGTGAGGTCTGAGTGAAGTTTTCGATTACAAATGATGAAAAGTGCAACCTAATTTGGAATAAATATTAATAATAATTAAATATCTACAGAAAATTGACAATCACCAATTCACCATAAGCACAAATGGACAATAAGTTATTAGCTTGACATGGAACAGTAGCAAGTATTTATTTGATAGAATATTGCAACTCCATCTGTAATTCTGTATTGATTGCATGTTATCATTTTCTGTAAATATTGTATTTAACGATTTTAGAGCATCTCCAACAGATTTCCCAAAATTTCTCCAAAATAGAGAACCAAAAGTCAAAATCTCCAAAATAAATTACATTCATCTCCATCAGATTCTCATTTTGAAAAAAAAACAAACATTGATTATAATATTAAAATATTATTTCTCTCTCTAAATATTTATTTTCAAAGATTTCTATTGGTGTTTAGTAATCATTTTTATAGAGTTATCTCCATTTTGAAGAAAAACAAACTCCTTCTCTCTCCTACTTTCTCTATTTTGAAGATAGTTTTGGGAAAGTTGCTGGAACAAAATTATAGCTCAAAATCCTTATATTCTCTATTTTTTCCAAAATGGAGAAGCTGTTGGAGATGCTCTTGGTATTAAGTATACAAATCCGTTCAGAACATCTATTACAATCATAAATCGACAACAAAAGAAGTTAAAATGGTTTAAATGATGAATTATTGGGCCAAGTCACCACAATTAGACATTTGGACCCATTATAGATATTAAGGCCCAACCTTTTCATCATTTATTCTCATCATGGACTTGTGGAGTTGTGGTAATTGATATTTTGATCTATAAAAAACCACAAACCGATAATTATACAACTTTCATATTTTAAATTAAAGATATAACATTATTTTTTGTACCAATTCATTGTAAATTTATCCTTTTCATTGCCAATTTGGCAATTTATAAATATCTTTTGAGGTCGTCCGGAGATTAGTTGGTGCGCGTAAGCTGGCCCGGAAACCCACGGTTACAAAAAAAATCTGTTGATTTTCAGTTAATTTCATTTTTCAAACCACTTGGGTTGTGGTGTTCGTGTACGTTCGTTTAAAAAATATAGTCGTTTATGTTCGTTTATGTTTGTTTGTTAAAATGTTAAACGAACACAAACAAACTTAAACAAACTTTAATCGAACACATTTATATTTAAAAAAACAAATGGTGCAACCACTCTAATAGGGTGCTCCATTAATATTTTTACAAAGCCTCAAGCCAAAGGGCTCAAGCCAAAGGCTAAACCCAAGCAATGTAGTGAATCCATTAATATTTTTACAAAGCCTCAAGCCAAAGGGCTCAAGGAAAAGGGCTCAAGCCAAAGGCTAAACCCAAGCAATGTAGTAAACTAGTGATGCAATTGAAAGGGAAGAGATGAGGGTTATATATACTGAAAGATGAGGCATGATTTTCTCAAAATTTTCGATGTGGGACAAGGTCTTTCATCAAAAACTGAAAGATGGTGCTGCCAGCTCCCACATCGCTAAGAGTAAACAATTTTTTTAAGGCCTAACACTATATATACAATTTGTCAACCTTTTATGAATGTTCTTTAACAATTTTTTCTTAAACTAGTAATCTTTATTTAGATAATTTTAGAATTTTAATTATTAATCTAATTTAGATATTTTTTCACATAGATTAAATATGTAATAAATATTAAATATTAGATATTTTCTATTAAAATGTACCGGGTACCCAGCGGTTCCGGTTCTGGGTACCCAGCGGTTTCGGGTACCCGGTCCCGGAACCAGTCCCGGCGGGTAGCGGTTCTACAAAAATGAGAACCGGAACCGGACCCAGTCACATCGGTTCCGTTATTTTAGGAACCGGAACCGGAACCAGTCACATCGGTTCCGGTTCCGAAACCGGCAGTTCCGGAGCGGTTCCGGTTCCAAAGGCGGGTACCCAGTTCCGCTGCTCACCCCTAGACACAAGTGTCACTTTTGCTTAGGGGTGAGCAAAACCCGACCGCCCCGAGAAACCCGACCGACCCGACCACCCGAACCACCCGAAAAGCGTCACCCGACCACCCGAACTCCCCGAACCCGATTATTTTTGCGGATATTTCGGCTCGGGGTGGGTACCCATAGACCAAACCCGATCCGTCCGAAATATCCGAACTTCCTTGATGTTGTCCGAATGTCCGAACTGTACCTGTGTATGTTGTGTCTTGTGTGTGTGTATGTGTGTGTATATATATATATATATATATATATATTGCTGCGAGAGATAGAGAAAGAGATATACCTGTTGTGTATGTTGTGTATGTGTGTGTGTGTGTATATATATATATATATTGCTGCGAGAGATAGAGAAAGAGATATACCTGCTGTGTATGTTGTGTATGTGTGTGTGTATATATATATATATATATATTGCTGCGAGAGATAGAGATATATACCTGCTGTGTATCAGTGTATGTGTGTGTATATATATATATATTGCTGCGAGAGATAGAGATATCCGAAAACCCGATCCGAAAACCCGAACCCGATCCCACCCAAACCCGAATCCCCGAACTATAGTTTGGACGGGTTTCGGGTGGCCTGAACCTACCCCGAAATCCGACCGGGTTTTGGGTTTTTGGTCCGAACCCGACCGACCCGACCCGTTGCTCACCCCTACTTTTGCTGGGCACTCTCGTCGTGGTCCCATGGCTCTCGGTACAAAACCGGCGAGAGTGACATGCGAGAGTGACACAAGTGTCACTTTTGCTGGTCACTTTAGCCGAGGTCGTATCGAAAGTTGTTTTGGCCATAGCTTCTTCGTTTTTGCTCCGTTTTCGCTCCAGAAAGGCCCGTTGGGTTCGTATTTGAATTCCCCATCCAACATGACTATAAAATATAGTATTTAATCCAAAATCCTATTTTTCATATTTATCTTAAAATGTCGATACCTTCCAAAGGTCGGGGTGTTACATACAGTTACTCCTTTCAAGCACACAATTATGTTGTGGTGTTCTTGGAGGAGTGAGTTGTGGGATTATCCCACACTCTCTAAGATGATGAGTGAATTCTTGGCTCATATATTCACCACCTCGGTCAGACTAAAGAGCTTTTATCTTTTTGGCAAGTTGGTTCTCTACTTCATTCTGAAACTCTTTGAAAATAAGCTTTCAGATTTATGTTTCATTAGATAAACAAATCTATATCTACTAAAATCATCAGTAAATGTAATGAAGTAGTAGCAACCATTTCTTGTGGCTGGGTTGAAGGGCCACATACATCAGTATGCATCACTCTCAACAACTAACTTACTCTTTCGTGCTTTCCTTTAAAAGGTGCTTTAGTCATCTTGCCTAATAAACAATATTAACATTTCTCAAATAAATCATCAGTTGATTCCAAGAAGCACGAGAAGCCAACGTAGGCCTCCTCTAGCGGTATCCACACGTGAGTACGTTTGAATCTCGAACGGTTGCTAGTCCGATGAACCAAAATTACACAAGGAAAAATCAACTTTTCCTTATGTTGTTAGTGTAATCGTTGGCCAACAAGGGGAGAGGATGGATGAGAGTATTTTGTTTTTTTCTTAACCCTAAACCTAATAATAATTAGGTTTATATACCTTCTTTCCATACATGGACCGAGCCCTTATTAAGTTAAACAAGCTTATGGGCTTTTAGGCCTTTTAATTAAATTAATTATTAACTAATCATTGGGCTCAAGTAAATCATTACTTTCCAATGTTGGGCTTTTGGCCCTAATTAATTATTAGTTTAATAATTAATTATTCATATTAAGCCCAATTATGTAATTATCATAGATACATTTTATACACACATCTTTATAATTATTATGAGTTAACATGGTACGGTACCATGTTTTTTTTCTCAATTCAGTGTACGTACACCAAAAAGTATACTGTGTACCAACTAACTCTACTTGGTACCAACTTAATTGGTATCAACATTTTTCGGTTTTGTACCAACATCTCAAAAGTTGAAACTACAATTAAATGAATTAATACAAATTAATGATACAAACCACTTGAGTGTCTAAATAACGTGTTGTTCAGTGTTGCGTTTGTGAAGAGAAAAGATTTAGGGAGTTAGGGTTTCATATAATCGTATTTGCATAGTTGCATTGAGAAGAAAAAACATAAGAGTTGGGAGATTAGAGGTTTAGGAATAGGAAGTCAAGAGTCTAAGTTTAGTGAGTTGTAAGTCAATATTCAACAATCCATCTTCGAGGCCCATTAAAAAACAATCAAATCAACATTTTCTCTACATTAAATCATTAATAAATATATATTTTTATTTCATTTCCTATTTAATAAATAATTAAAAATAATATATATATAGGGGCTTAATCAAATAAGAACTATTTAGTTTGTGGTAACTGTAAGAACCGATATTAGCCACTCATTTAAAATAATTAATGTTATTTACTAAAATAAACTAAATGGTAAATTGGTAATATTTTTTTCACAACTCATAAAACCCTAAAAGTTTTCCAGCGGCCGCTGCACTATCAACATGGCACATATTCATCTCTGCAAAGACCCTGTTCTTCTCTCTCACTCTTATGCTGGTTGTGGTTCTTCTATTTTTCCGGCAATGTGGCCGCTGTTTACACTATCAACATTGCCGACTTCATCCTGACCCTTGATTGGGTGGACCTATAAAGCATGACGAACCGAACCGATTCGATTCGTTTTCTTAACACTATCCTCGAAGACCATAAAAATGGCGGTGACGTCACTTCCGGTAACGTAGATTTGATGAGCACGTTGATTTCAACCAAGATTGATGTCGATGAAGAAGGTTGGAAGCTTTCAGACATTGAAATCAGAGAATGATGTAGATGAAGAAGGAGGGAAGCTTTCAGACATTGAAATCAAAGTTTGCTTCTGGTATGTGTCAAAAACTTCTAGGAGATGAAAATATTAATTTTCTTTTCCTCACAACCATCATTCCACATTCACCGTTTTCTGGGAATCAGAGAGATAATCGGTGCTGGAGATGGATGTGAAAACAAGTGGTGTTGAAGGACTTTTAACCTCTCATTTCGTCGAACCTCCGTTGGTACGGTGGTTACTGGTTGTTGCTTTGGCGGTGGGTTTGCCATAATGGATACCACATCACAGTGGGTATCAAAAAACGGGTATCACAACACGGTATCACAACACATATAGTGGGTATCACAACACGTATAGTGGGTATCACAATGGGTATCACAACAACGTATAGTGGGTATCACATGTAATATAACAGTAGGATATCACAATGTATTTTCTTTTTTTACGAAGTGTATCACAAATTATCATCTCGTATTGCTTTACTAAGTGTATCACATTATGTTTTTTTCTTTATTTTCGTTATGTTGTTAAGGGTATCACAGTATACACATGTGTTAGCCGGAAAAAAATTCGCCGGAAAAAGTTTGCCGGAGGGAAGAGAGAGGAGAGAGGAGATTTTAAAATACCTAAAATGCCCTTTTATTTAAATTTCAATCAAAAATACCAAAATTAATAATTTCCTAATTTATAGCTTAATATGTGGCTCATATTGGTTCTTACAGTTACTACAAAATAACTAGTTCTCCCTTGAATGACCCCCTATATATATATATATATATATATGGGCCTAATCAAATGAGAACTAAGTAGTTTGTGATAACCATGAGATTCAATATGAACCAATCAATTATCTACATTAATTCTGTTTTTAAAATTTATATAAGAGGATATTTTTTTAATTTTGTAATTTGATTTTTTTATATATATAATTAGATTATTAATTGAATGGATTGCAATCAGTCGGTTACCTACTTTTATGGAAAGTGATTTTAATTTATTAAGAAAGTTCCTTAATATTAGGAAAATCTAATATTACGGGAATCCATTGCAATCGACGGCTCCTCCTCAATTTCTTCTCATCTTCTTCGTCTAGTTCCGGCGTCTTCCCCGGATGGAAGCGACTTATCTTCTCCACGTGCAAGCGACTTATCTTTTACGGTTAGTACCTGTGTCTTGCGTCTTCCACTGATTGAAGCGTCTCATCTCCTTTGTGTCTTGTGCTTCCCCAGGTTGAAGCGCCTCATCTTCTCCGATTGGAAATCCGACAGACATTAATGTTCCACCTGTAACACCCTCAAAATTGGAAAAAGCAACTAAATAAAATTTTCAATAAAATAACCACTTAAGGATAAAATTTCTTCTACAAACCATTCTTGAAATTACCTCAATATAAACATTATATTTTCAATAGTCAAAACCTAAGTCATTCGTCAAGACTACAAAAGGTCGGGTGTTACTCAACCCCAAAATCAAGTTGCTATTCCCCAAGTGCGGAAAACTTCACGAAGCTACTTACTTCTTGAGCACACAACTAGCTTTCCACTCTTCACAGTGTCACTAGAACTACACTCCAACCGGTACCTGTTGCACATGCCGACAAATAAAAAGGTTAGGCTAACACCTAACGAGTTCAAGAGTTTTATCATGATTATATAATTTGTAAGACGAGAGAGGTGCAATTTAAATCATGAGTTCAAAAAGGATTTACTTTAAATGCAAACCACCAATTTTCCAACGCACACAAATCTCGTGATGAAAGCTCTAATATAAAACGATTCTCAAAATGGACTCATCTCGAAACCCACTTGAAAAGTGAAATAGTAATTGATTTCCAAAATAATTAAAATCATAAATGAATCGCTATTATTCATAACATCCCCAGCGCGAATGAGGCATACATCACAACCCTTAAAATATGGAAAACAAACCATATAAATAAAATACGTCACCGAAAACATGGATAAAATAAATACCCAAACAACACCTTTCGGTGACGGGGGAGACCCGATTCCATTGTATGTGGCGGAACATAAAGTTAAGCCGCATAACTATGTTATTGAACTACACCTCAGATCGTGACTCTATTGTCTGCTTTAATAAGCTCCAACTCGAGTCGGACTTTATTGTCTGCTATAAAAAGCCACACCTCAAGTCCCACACCCAGCAATGAGTGGCACCACCATATCCTTTATTGCCTGCTGTGCCCAGCTACACCTCAAGGATACACGATCTTATTGCATGTTCATTCTCCAGTAAGTTACACCTCAAGGTTTCTATGGAACCTTTATTGCCTACTTACTAGCATTCAAGATTTGGAGTCTCGGCTCCTTACTTGATAAACCGAGATGTCTAACCCTCGTGCACAAGTGTTTTCATCAACAATAAACCAAAACCTCGGAGTACAACCCAATATGGTTCCTCTCCACAACACCGAGACACAAAAGGTCAAGACGGCGTACATCCCAAAGTGAGAATACCAAGACTTTCCACCATGCAAATATGACCGACTCATATGCCTATGGATCCAATGCATTACGGTCTAATAGTACACGACTCCACTTGAATGACACACACACACACACACTCAAAACATGTACTCTTCAAATAAAATGCAATAAATGCAACTGGCGACCAAAGCTCCATATTCAAATGTTAAAATCCGGACAAATGTCCTCAAGACTCCGTTAAAATCAAAACCGAGCAAAATGCTCAAAACCCGTTTAGGCCACTAAATAACGGTCCTCATAATATAAAATGCATTTAAACATCATTTAGGTAAACGTATACCACAAAAATCATTATTAACCCGAAACTCGTCACGGATTAGAACCAATGGTTTCCTAAATGGACTCATACTCTTATAATTCTTAAAATGACTCATGACACGAAAATGTGTATTTTCCTCAAATGGTTTATAAAATCAATTACACCAACATGTTTAAACCATTGAATAAACTCCATTCGAGCAATAAATAATTTAAAGACATATTTATGATTCCTACACATCAAAATATCCGAAAATCCCAAATATGGGTGTTTTACAAGGTTTATAAGGTTAAATACTTCATGTAGTCCAAACCCACCAAATAACTCAACAAATGATAATTTCATATAAAACACATAAATACTTGGAAAAGAACAATTTTGGCATGTACAATGTTTTCACAAATCAACTTGAACTCACCTTACTAGATTAGGTTAAATCTAGATTTTCCCCAAACGTAAGTTCCTTTGAAGAACACGAATCTTCAAGCCAAATCTTCCAAAAACCTAGATCCATAAGTTTCCAATGATAAATATTCAGATCCAACCACTTAGAATCGTTTCCCCCAACATAAAACATCAAAATCTCCATTTTGACCCAAAACCCCAATTTGACCTAACTTTTTTCAAAATCATCCAAACTGAAATTGGAGAAATAAAACACTAGGAAGTCAACAATGGAGCATTTACAACTGATAATAAAGTTTAGAATCTAAGAGGATGGACTCACCACTTAGGTTTTGATGAAAACCTAGAAAACCCTAAATTTCTTGAAGATAGAGGTGATGATGATGACCTCTTGATCCTTGCTTCCACTCCACCACCAAATACTCTTGTACCTCCCAAAAACTAACAATCTATCCTTGAAAATCTCTCAAAAACGAAACCATATCAACTTGAATCAACAAAATCGGAGTTGAAATGAGAGAGATATGAGAAAATGAAGTTTTGGGCTGAAAATCGTGTTTTTATGCTCTAGGTGCCCGACGGCTAAAGTGACGCGCGAGAGTGACACAAGTGTCACTTTGGCTGGGCACTCTCGCCGGGGTCCCATGGTTCTCGGTACAAAACCGGCGAGAGTGACACAAGTGTCACTTTCGCTGGTCACTTTAGCCGAGGTTGTACCGAAAGTTGTTTTGGCCATAACTTTTTCGTTTTAGCTCCGTTTTTGCTCTGGAAAGGCCCGTTGGACTCGTATTTGAATTATTCATCCAACAAGACTATAAAATCTAGGATTTAATACAAAATACTATTTTTCATATTTATCTTAAAAGTTCCAAAAATCTGGATGTTACACCACCACCAAGAGGATCTTCGTGTGAAAAAATAGCAGCTTCTGCAATATTAACCTTCGTACTTGCTATTATCATTCTTGTGTTCAAATTCCTCCATTAATGTTTTTCTCGATTCTGAATATGGTTTGGTCATGTAGAATCTTGGAGTTATAATCTCACATTTTTCTTGGATTTGAGTTGTAATCTTTCACATTTTCTTGGATTTTCGTAAGCTTAGGGTATATCTTAATGATTCAAGTGGTATCACATGGGTATCACACTGCTATCACAGTGGTATATCTTAACTTTTCTTGCGAGACTAGTACAAAATTTGATTTGGTATGTGTGGTCTAAAAACCTAGATCAGATCTAGTATCACATTTTTATCACACGGGTATCATAGTGTTATCATAGTGTGATCACAGTGTGATACACATAGTCGGTGTGTGTCTTTCTATTTAAAAGTATGGTCTAAAAACTCAGATCAGACCTGGTATCACAATTTTCACATGGGTATCACAGTGTGATACACAGTTTTATCACATGTGTATCTCAGAGGGTATCACAAACTAATAGTGGGGTACACTGAAATAAGTTTGGTCGGAGTAAGGTTCGTTAGCGGGAGAGAGGAAAGAGGATAACTACCAAAATTAATATTTTTTTATAATTACCAAAAGACCAATTTACCCCTAAATATTATCCATAAATTCATTTTTTTTTGAAAATTAATAGATAATTACCAAAATTAATGTTTTTAATAATGACCATTGATTATTAATAATGTGTGGTTGAGATTGGATCTCACGGTTATCACAAACAACTCAAGTCTCCCTTGAATGGCCCCCTATGTATATATATAAATTTATAAAAGTCGGTACGGTAGGGTATTACCGTGGTACACGATTTTCAATATCACGTACCAACCAAGTTTATGAAGTTTGTACGGTAGTACCAACCAACTTAATTGGTATCATTCGAATTGGTACGGTTGGTATTGAATTGGTTGGTTTGTCATGGTATAAATTTGACACCCCTAATAATTATTACTCTAATAGAATAATAATTATTTTTCATTTATTACAACACGTAATTTATTTGGTTCATGACCATCATGATCAATTCAAGACATATATACCCTATGCGTACGACCCTCATAGGTTTATTTGACGTCAACAGTTTTCATGTGACGTAGGCATACAAAAATACAGTTTTATGGTCAAACCTCGGTCTCATTCCTTGTTCCCCGACCCGTTCCTTACCTGCAAAACTTGTTCCAACAGTTGTGTTTTAACTGTTTTCATCCTACAAAACTTGTTCCATCCTACAACTGATGTCCTTCTCATTATCTTGTTCAAAAATATTAAAAAACAACATTCATAAACATAACATTATAAGTTTCTAACCAAAAACACATGACAAAGAAAAAGTGGTAGCCATATTCCAAATTTCTAACCAAAAACATTCAAAAAGCTAAAAAGGGCAGAACAAGGAAGTATACAACTATATGTTAAAAGATGTTATTAGAATTGTGCAATCTTGACTTTTGGAAGTTGAAAGGTTACTAACTTAATTTGTTTGTTACATTCCAGGTCCTATATGTAATAAGCAAAATAAAAGGGTTTGAGATAATAAAGTGGGTGAAGCTGTGGAAAAGAGGGACTGCGCCTCACTTATTTGAGGTCTTAAGGGGTAGCGGAGTAATAAGCTTGAACTATAAGGGCTGAAGGCTAAATTTCTGAGGGACTAATTGTGTATCTTCTGAATAGCAGTATATAAAAGTGGAGATATCTCTTTTAGGGTTCAGTACACATACGATATCATCTGATTCTTATCAATCTTTTCTCTCATTTTTCCTCTTCTTCTAGTTAGTCTATATTTTGTAAGTTTTCTTATGTAACTAGAATAGAGTTTCTGTGTTCATAATTTGTTGTTAAAAATAAAACGAATTGTATATTTCTATATGGTATCAGAGCTGTTCAAGCAAGGATCGGTGCTGTAAATTTTTCTTTCTGTTCGTGTTTATTTCCTGCAAGTGTCAACTTAGATCGATATGGTCTCATCGTGAGCCGGTTGGCAAGGATCGGTGCTGTCTCAAGATCATCAGATCGAAGGTTTTCTTTGCTTACGAATAAACTCTGTCTCGTGTCCTTCGTCCTTGATCAAGATCTTTTGTTTTTCTCTCGATCTGGTGGAGTGTATCTATCAGATCTGCAAATCTTGCTCCTGGACTGTGTTTTTAAGTGATAAGACCCTCTCGTCGTGGTTTTTGATACCACTGGTGTGAGGTCTCCTTTTCTCTCAACCTTAGATACCAGATCTATATATCTGGGTTTATCTAAGTCTTGTTTGTTATCTCGGTTTTCTGAAGATATCTGTATTGTTCTTTTAGATCTCGGTTTTCTCCTGTTTAAATCTTTTAGATCTTGGTTCGTCCTTTCGGGTTCAACTAAAGATCTTGCTGCCATTTTTTAAAATCTATAAACAGGTTCAAATCTGTGTATTTCTTTGATACTTTACTTGTTGAGGCTAAGAGATTCTCAGATCTGAGATCCGCTTTTCCTCCTGATCTTGCTGCCATTTTTTTAAAATCTACAAACATCCCTCTTTTCTGGTCTGAGATCATCTATATCTCAGATCCGTTGGATTTTCTATCGTCTTGGTACCTCCTCTTTTTTGGTAGTTCTAACTTTAGTCTCCACTCAGATCTACTTTCCATCTTCTTGATCTGAAACGATTTAGTTTGTGGATCCATTGATCCTTAACAGATCATTTAGTCTTGTAATAGATCTGAGTTTTTCAAGGAATCTTTTTTTTTGTAATAACTTTCTTTCTTTGTCTTTAGAAGTACTCTTATATCTTAAATCATTAACTCTTTGTTTCTTCTGTTCAGGTGCGATTTGTGGCCTCTCTCGGGCCTGCCTCTGTTTCTTTCTGTTCTACACTAACTGTTGTGATTGTTTGTCTTGACTTGTTATTCTGCTTCCGCTAATTTTTTGCCTTTTCTCGTTTAATCAAAACATACTTTGAGAGCTTTGAGGTGTGGCTTGACCTAGCACTTTTGAGTGTTTTAAGGAATCCTACTCATCACCTCAGTTCTGTTTGAGTATTTTTGTTGTTGTTTTAGAATCATGTCTGATGAAGAAGACACTGTGGTAAACACTGGGGTATCTCAGATCACCAAACTTGACTTTGGTGATCCCCTATACCTTCATCCCAGCGATACCACAGGGGCTTCTTTACTTCATTTGAAGTTAAACGGGACTGAAAATTACAAGGTTTGGTCCTGTGCAATGATCCTCGCTCTTGAAACAAAAAATAAACTCGGATTTATAGATGGATCTTGCACCAGACCTACCACTGACACTGTCCTGGCTAAACAGTGGGACAGATGTAACTCAGTGGTTTTATCTTGGATATTAAGTTCTATTACTGAAGAGTTATATCTTGGTCAAGTGTTCTCAAAAATTGCCTCTCATGTCTGGTTGGAACTTAAGGAAACCTATGATAAAGTGGATGGATCTGTTACCTTTAATCTACATAAGAAAATTATTTCTCTAACACAAAACGGGTCATCTGTCTCTGATTACTATCATAGGTTAAACTCTCTGTGGAAACAGTTTGACGCCTTAGTCAAACTCCCTGCTTGCACCTGTAATGCTTCTCAAGATTTTTCTAAACATAACCAACTTTTAAAACTTATGCAATTTCTAATGGGGTTAGATGATGTCTACCAACCAGTAAGGAGCACTATTCTCACTACTGACCCCCTTCCTTCTATCAAGACTGCCTTCTCTATTATATCAAGAGAAGAATCTCACAGAGGAACTTCTAACTCTAACTCATCTGATAAAACTCAATCTTCTGCTTTCTTTGGTAAAACTTCTGATACTAAACGGAAACCTATAAGACCTCCAAATCCAAATTTGTTGTGTAAGCATTGTGGCATGATTGGTCATACAATAGAAAGGTGTTACAAGTTAATAGGCTTTCCACCTAAAGATTTTCAAAGAAAACCAAATGTAAATGGAAATTTTAGACCATCCTCTAACAATGCCGATGCTTCCAATACTCGCAACACTGGGCAGTCCTCTAGCACACCTAGTCCATCTCTGACTCAAGAACAAGTCTCTAAACTTTTGACTCTGCTTAGCTCCAGCTCCAACTCCTCAAATGTGGCATCTGCCAATATGTCCGGTATGTCTCTTTCTTCTTCATCTATCCCTAATTGGATTATAGATTCTGGGGCTACTCAACATATGACCTCATCCCTCAGTAGCCTTAGTAATACATGTGAAATATGTCATCAAGCTAAACAGACTCGGAAAAAATTTGATTTAAGTGATCATAAATCAAAGGAAATAGGGGAATTGATACATTTAGATGTTTGGGGTCCGTATAGAGTTCCCAGTATGGATGGTTTTAAATACTTTCTAACTATTGTCGATAATTTTTCAAGAGCAGTTTGGGTTTATCTTTTAAAAGGAAAAGATGAGGTTTTTGACAACATTGTAAACTTTTCTAACCTCATCCAAACCCAGTTTAATAAAAACATTAAGACAGTTAGAAGTGATAATGGAACTGAGTTCTTAAATCAAAAGGTTTCAACATTTTTTAATTCTCGTGGCATTATACATCAAACCTCCTGTACTTACACTCCACAACAGAATGGTGTTGTGGAACGTAAACACAAGCATTTACTGAATGTTGCAAGGGCTTTAATGTTTCAGGCTGGGATTCCTTTGTACTTGTGGTCTGAATGTGTTCTCACAGCCACTTACTTGATAAATAGAACTCCATCATCCATATTAAATGGTAAAAGTCCTTATGAAGTTATCTACGGATTCCCTCCCGTTCTCACTCATTTAAGAAACTTTGGGTGTTTATGCTTTGCAGTTAAACAAAACAATTTTGATAAGTTCAGCTCTAGGACTGAAAAATGTGTTTTATTTGGATATTCGAATTCGAAAAAGGGTTATAGGCTGTATAGTCTTGAGACTAAACAATTTTTGGTATCTAGAGATGTAACCTTTTATGAAACTGTTTTCCCTTTTAAAATGAGTGAAAATGTGGAGTCTTATGTTGAAAATCTAACTACTTTGAATTTTTTTGATAATGTTACTAGTTCTACTAATGATCTTACTGAAAATCTGCCCAATGAGGAATCTAGGGCTTGGTCTACAACACAAAATAGTTGTCCTAATTCCTCTGGTAGTATGGGTAGCTTTGACAACCAATCAATTGGTATCGACACTACCTTGTCTGCTAGGAATCAAGGAATTTCAGAAACTGGTAATGAGCATGATACTCGTGATGTTGTAGGCCCCCCTCCTGAGGGTCATGATTCTCAAAATCTTCCTGTTGATTCTTCTTCATCCCGGTCTATAAGACAGTCTAGTAGGATTTCTCAGTTCCCTCGAAAATTTGATGATTTTGTCGTTGAAGGCAAAGTAAAATATGGTATTGAAAGGGTAGTAAATTACTCTCATCTAACAAAAGATAATTTTTGTTTTGTGTCAAATCTAAACAAATCCATTGAACCTAGTAGTTATGCTGAGGCTTGCAAGGATCCTAATTGGGTAATTGCAATGAACAATGAAATGGAAGCCCTTAATAGGAATGGTACTTGGATTGTTACTGATCTTCCATCAGGAAGAAAACCTATAGGGTGCAAATGGATTTATAAGATTAAATATAAGGCAAATGGAGAAATAGAGAGGTACAAGGCTAGGCTGGTTGCCAAGGGCTATAGTCAAAGAGAAGGTCTTGACTATGAAGAAACCTTCTCTCCGGTAGTTAAAATGATAACTGTTAGATGTGTAGTAGCTTTATCTGTCCAGTTTAATTGGCCTTTATATCAACTTGACGTGAACAATGCATTCTTATATGGTGATTTAATGAAGAGGTTTATATGACTTTACCTGAAGGGTATTTTTCTAATGATGATAATCAAGTTTGTAAATTAGTGAAATCCCTGTATGGGTTAAAACAGGCTCTTCGTCAGTGGTATGAGAAACTGTCAAATTGCTTATTTGATTATGGGTTTGATCAAAACAATAGTGATTACTCTCTGTTTACTCTTAAATCTGGGAAAATTTTTATTATTCTTCTTGTGTATGTAGATGATATTATCATAACTGGAAATAGTAATAGTGAGATTCACCGGGTTAAAAAACACCTGCAAACAAATTTTATGATTAAAGACCTTGGAAAGTTACAATTTTTCTTAGGAATTGAAATCTTAAAAACTAAGGACGGTTTGTGTATGAGTCAAAGAAAGTATTGCTTAGAACTATTGAATGATTTTGGTTACTTAGGGTGTAAGTCAATCAATACCCCAATGGACATGAACATGATAGTAACTGAGTCATCCGGTTCTTCTTCTGATCCTCCATTAGCTGATATTTCTGGATTTCAAAGGTTAATTGGAAGACTCATTTATTTGTTGGCTACAAGACCTGATATTGCCTTTGCAGTACATTGTCTTAGCCAGTTTATGCATGCACCACGTCGATCTCATTTAAGCTTAGCCCTTAGAGTTCTACGGTATCTAAAGAAGGCTCCAGGTAAGGGTGTTTCATTTACTGTTTCTGATTGTTTTAAGTTGTCTGCTTTTGTGGACGCTGACTGGGGAAAGTGTTTATCCACTAGAAGGTCTGTAACAGGGTATTGTATATTTCTGGGTAATTGTCTCATTTCTTGGAAAAGTAAAAAACAAACTGCTGTATCTCGATCTTCAGCAGAATCTGAATATCGAGCTATGGCAGCTGCAGCTTGTGAAATACTTTGGGTTGTAGAAGTTTTATCAAGTCTTAATGTCACAGATTTACTTCCGGTAAATCTTTTGTGTGATAACGACTCTGCAATTAAAATTGCAAACAATCCAGTTTTTCATGAAAAAACTAAACATATCGAGATTGATGTTCACCAAATAAGAAATAAAATTGCTAGTGGATTATTGAAAACTGTTAAGGTCGAGTCTTTGGAAAATACTGCTGATATTTTCACTAAATCTCTATCTTCTTTTCAGCATGATTATTTGTGCAAGAAATTAAAAATGATAGACTTGTTCCATTGTCATGATTGAGGGCGGGTGTTAAAAGATGTTATTAGAATTGTGCAATCTTGACTTTTGGAAGTTGAAAGGTTACTAACTTAATTTGTTTGTTACATTCCAGGTCCTATATGTAATAAGCAAAATAAAAGGGTTTGAAATAATAAAGTGGGTGAAGCTGTGGAAAAGAGGGACTGCGCCTCACTTATTTGAGGTCTTAAGGGGTAGCGGAGTAATAAGCTTGAACTACAAGGGCTGAAGGCTAAATTTCTGAGGGACTAATTGTGTATCTTCTGAATAGCAGTATATAAAAGTGGAGATATCTCTTTTAGGGTTCAGTACACATACGATATCATCTGATTCTTATCAATCTTTTCTCTCATTTTTCCTCTTCTTCTAGTTAGTCTATATTTTGTAAGTTTTCTTATGTAACTAGAATAGAGTTTCTGTGTTCATAATCTGTTGTTAAAAATAAAACGAATTGTATATTTCTATACTAGACATGTGGTGGCCGACAAGCGACAACGGTGTTAGGTGGTGACCGACGATGCATTGACGGCATTGTGGTAGCGCTTGGGCGATCGGAGTCCGACGGTGGCCTGAGTGAAGCCGTCGTTGTGGTCCTGTTGAAGTCTAGAAGAGTCGAAGTCCAAGAGGAACTGTGAGGTCTGAGTGAAGTTTTCGATTACAAATGATGAAAAGTGCAACCTAATTTGGAATAAATATTAATAATAATTAAATATCTACAGAAAATTGACAATCACCAATTCACCATAAGCACAAATGGACAATAAGTTATTAGCTTGACATGGAACAGTAGCAAGTATTTATTTGATAGAATATTGCAACTCCATCTGTAATTCTGTATTGATTGCATGTTATCATTTTCTGTAAATATTGTATTTAACGATTTTAGAGCATCTCCAACAGATTTCCCAAAATTTCTCCAAAATAGAGAACCAAAAGTCAAAATCTCCAAAATAAATTACATTCATCTCCATCAGATTCTCATTTTGAAAAAAAAACAAACATTGATTATAATATTAAAATATTATTTCTCTCTCTAAATATTTATTTTCAAAGATTTCTATTGGTGTTTAGTAATCATTTTTATAGAGTTATCTCCATTTTGAAGAAAAACAAACTCCTTCTCTCTCCTACTTTCTCTATTTTGAAGATAGTTTTGGGAAAGTTGCTGGAACAAAATTATAGCTCAAAATCCTTATATTCTCTATTTTTTCCAAAATGGAGAAGCTGTTGGAGATGCTCTTGGTATTAAGTATACAAATCCGTTCAGAACATCTATTACAATCATAAATCGACAACAAAAGAAGTTAAAATGGTTTAAATGATGAATTATTGGGCCAAGTCACCACAATTAGACATTTGGACCCATTATAGATATTAAGGCCCAACCTTTTCATCATTTATTCTCATCATGGACTTGTGGAGTTGTGGTAATTGATATTTTGATCTATAAAAAACCACAAACCGATAATTATACAACTTTCATATTTTAAATTAAAGATATAACATTATTTTTTGTACCAATTCATTGTAAATTTATCCTTTTCATTGCCAATTTGGCAATTTATAAATATCTTTTGAGGTCGTCCGGAGATTAGTTGGTGCGCGTAAGCTGGCCCGAAAACCCACGGTTACAAAAAAAAACTGTTGATTTTCAGTTAATTTCATTTTTCAAACCACTTGGGTTGTGGTGTACAGGTAAAACCTTTGGGGGATGCAGTGGAAGCTCATCTCCCAGGGTTCAAATCCAGGCACCGCCAAAGCCCTTGTGGCCATGGAGGTTCACCTGCGATGACTCCAGGTCATTCGTGGTCGCCCGGGGATTAGTCGGTGCGCGTAAGCTGACCTGGAAACTCACGGTTACCAAAACAAAAAAAATATCTTTTGATTTTCAGTTAATTTCATTTTTCAGATTTTAAATGATCTTTATAATCAACTCAGGTGTTATATAAAATAAGTTGACCATGTACCAATCTTTCATGATTTTTAGACACTTTATAGTGTTATAAAATTTGAACCTAAAGAACTATAGACCACTGTGGCAGAATAGAGAATAGAGATAAATTCAAATCGCTTGTTAATATAGAACTGAAAGTGCCAATTATGAGTCGAAATTTGATCCTTCTTGTGTGTCAAACGGTTTTGGTATCAATTTTTTTTTTTATCTCAAACGAGTAACCGAAATTTGTAGAACAAGTAACCAATACCACACACACGCGACCTCGTTTTGATAGGTTTTTGTTCATTTTACCTACATTTTGTTAATGTAATAAGTTGTAAACGATAATCGACTGGAGAATTATGACGTTAAAATTCGCAATCGTAACAATTAGTTTAATTCTTCGGTGTATTCCTTACGGTTGGTTGGTGTGAGATCCCACATTGGTTGGGGAGGGGAACAAAGATTGTCTTATAAGAGAAACTTGATACCTCCCCTATCAAACGCGTTTTAAAACCGTGAGTCCAGATGTATGGACAAAACAGACAATATCAGGTACGGTTTACCTAGGACGTTACAGTTGGTATATAATGCATTTGTCTTTAAAAAAAAATGAAGATGCACACTTGTGTTATTATAGGTGTCCATTCTTGCCTATAGAGCGAATACACAAGTCATATTTTGTTTGAAACTTGGTATTAGATGTTATATGCTCGATTTGTTAAAAATTAGTATGTAACATTTTGTATTTTGAACTATTTATATAAAAAAACCCAATATGTTAATTTCAGTTAGGCCATGAGTAGCGCAAGCCTCAAGCCCTCAATGCCACATCAGCGCCACATCAGCTTTTCTTCTAACCCTCTCCTCAAGCCCTCAAGCCCTAAAGACCCGTAGCGCAAGCCCTCAAGCCCTAAAGACCCGTAGCGCAAGCCCTCAAGCCCTTTTACCACCTCATTTTTTTTTAATTCTTTTATTTATACATTTAATTATTTAACAACATAAAAATATTTATATATTTTTTAATAAATAAAAATAAGATAAATAATAAAAATAAAAATTCATATCATTCATTAAAAATAAAAATTACAAAATACAAAACACTACCAATTATGATATTTTTTAATTTGCTCTTTTCTCGCTACCGTAGCCATCAAAGCGGGGCCCGAAAGGTGATCATGCGGGGTTATGAAAAACTCGAAGTCTTTTTCAAATCGTTTTGCTCGTTCGATTTCTCGTTCGTGTTCCAACTTTTCTCGTTCGAGTTCGAGTTTTTTCATTTTGTACTCCATTGTATCATCAATCTTCTCGTTGAACGTCGTGAACAACTGAGTAATACTTTCGTTCGTATTCGACCCGCTCGTATTACTCGTTGATGTTTTTTTTGCCTTGTTTCTCCCGATGGGTCGTTGAAGTTGTTCGATGAAGTTGTCGTCATCGTTATCATTGGAAGGGTTGGTACGTTTTGAACCCCGCGATGAAGTTGTCGTCATCGTTGGAACGGCTCCCCATTTTGGACATTTTTTGAGGACTTCCCAAGCTTGTTCGTGAGTGAAAGCAAACCCAAGTTGTGCTCGGTACCGTTCGTGTGCCGTTCGTGAAATGTCGGCCTCACTCATTCCGCTCCCTCTATTAGTGAGCAAGTTGTTGTAGATGCCGCCAAAAGAATTTATTCTTTTATTGAGGTCGTTGAACTTGGTGTTGAGTTGATGAGTTGTTCTATAATTTCCGTGACCCATTAAACTAAAGAACACTTGCCCGACACGGGTCCAAAAACTTTCTACATTTATGTAAATTCAAGTATAAGAATATTAACAAGAATATTAATAATATTAATAATAATAATAATAACAATAATAATAATAACAATAAAAATATTACCACCGGTTTGTGCGTTACCGATAACGGGGTCCTCCGAAACGTCAACCCACGCCGACACTAACGCGAGTTCCTCCTCTTTACTCCACATCTGTTTGGGGGCTCTATTTTCATATTGTTTGTTTTTTCCTTTTCTCGTTGGTCTCGGGTTTGATGGTTGTGTGTAGATGGATTGTGGTGTGTGCGGGCTAGAATGTTGGGTTTCCGGAACAATGTCGTCGGCGAGATTGATTGCGGGTGAAGGAATATTGTAGTTGGCCGGAGTAAAACCTTGTTCAATCATATCGGGACGTGTAAGTTGGTAATAAGGAATTTGTTGCGGATATTGTTGGCGAAATTGTTGCGGATATTGTTGCGAAAATTGTGGCGGATTTTGTGGCGAAAATTGTTGCGAAAATTGTGGCGGATTTGGTTGCGAAAAGTGCGGATGATAACCTTGTTGTGCAAACGCTTGAAAACCAAGCTCCGGGTCTTCTTGCGGTTGCGGTGTATCCGGTCGGTTACGACGGGATGTAGGTGTTTTGTTTGGATTCATGATGAAATTTGAGAGAGTTTGAGAGAATTTGAGAGGGTTTAAGAGAGTTTGAGAGAATTTTATGTGAAAAATAATATGGGTTTGGATTGATATATATAGTGTGATTAAATTGATTTTTTTTTAAAATAGCCGTTGGCAACGGATTTATTTTCAAATTATTAAAAAAAATAAAATTAAAATCACTCGGGTTCAACGGGTTTTGGAACCCGGGGCTGGAACCCGAGCCCGAACCCGCTCCCCCCGTACCACAGCCCGCAGGAACCCGCAGGCCGAGCCCGAGCCGAGCCCTCGGCGTTACACATGGCCTTAGGTGCTGTTTGTTTTTAAGATGTCTGAAGTGTGAAATCTGATTTTACATCTAAAAAGTAAGAGGTGGTGCTGAAGTCTGAAATCTGAAATATTAAGACTGTTTGTTTTTTGAAAATGATAAACATCTTAATTGACTAAAAATATTATGTTTTAAATTTCCAACTTGAAAAAGACCACTATTTGATAACACACACATTCATACCCATCAACCATGCGTGCAATTGAGGATGAGATAGAAGGAACTGAACCCTTAAAAAAATAAGAGGAATTAAGTGGATGGTTCACCTCTAATATTTCAGAGGACATTAAGAGGTTTTCAGACTTTTTTCTAAAAATAAAACAAACAGTCTTAAATCTGTAAACCTCTTAATTTTCAGACTTAAGAGGTTTTAAGAGGTATTTTTTCAAAAACAAACAACCCCTTAGTCTCGTAATAACTATATAGGGAGGGGTCGTTTGGTTTGACGGAATGTTTTTGAGGGAATTTCGTAAAAAAATTTGAAGTTAGGAGGATTTGAAATTGGAAGGATTGAAATGTTTTGTGTGTCTGGTTTGCATGATTTGCAATTTTTTTATAAATACTTTATACTAACAACTTATAACAAATACTATAGGAATGTTAAAGGAAAAACGAAACAGAATAATAATAGAATAAAAGGAGGGAATATATTTTTTTCATTAATCATAAGCCCTTTAAATGAGGAGGATTACATAAATATCATGATAAATATGGAAGAAGATTTAGGGGCCGTTTACCAAACGCTTACCCGGGTAACGGGGTAAGCGCTTACCAATCAAATTTAACAATATCATTTACTTACCGGGTAAGATTTTAGTCCGTTAAATCGTTTTCGTATGCAACAATTCACACGGTTAGCGCTAACCGTGGTAAGAGTAGTCGCACTCACTTACCGGGGTAAGATTCTTGTTCCTTGCATAAGTTGAATTCGCTCTTAACGGGTAAGATTTTTGGTCCTTGCCATATCAATCCAATAGGTAACGTGACTTGGTAAATGCTTACCCGGGTAAGTGTTTAGTAAACGGCCACTTACTCCACAAATAACTCTAATAGTTTATATCTATTTCTATCGTCATATCCTTTAGACGATGACACACTTAATTATTTTTTTTATTAATTTATTATTGTAAAACAAGTTTTTGAACATATTTTAAAACATTATTACAAACAAATCATATGAAATCTCGTGAAATATTGATGAGATTTCCAAATCTAATGTTTGTGAGATTTTAATGAAATCTTGGGATTTCAAATTCATGCAATCTAGACCCGACAAACGTGTCGGGCCGGGTCGGGTTCAAAGTTAAACGGGTCGAGAGTGTTTGACCTTAACCCGATCCGTTTAATAAATGGGTCAGAAAATCCCGACCCGACCCGCCTAACCCGCCTAACCCGTTTAAAAAACTAAAAATTAAATATTGAAAATTCACAAAAAAAATTACAAATCCAAAATTCAAATGAAAACATTATAAATCTAAATTTTATAGTTCAAATTTATAAGTTCTAACCAAATTCAAAACATTAAAAATCCAAATCATTAAAAAGAAAACTTATATATATATATATATATATATATATATATATATATATATGCCTATAGGAGTGGGTTCAAATGAAAACTCATTTTCAATTATGCACACGAGGACAAGTCACAACCATTGATCAAGATTTGGAAAAACTAATCAATTGTTAAAACTTAATGAAACCACTTAAGAAAGGATTAGGGACAAATCTACAAATTTGAATCAACGCCTACAATCTTTGACTTTTTATTTTCTTTTTTAATTAAAAAACTTTTACCCCCTTAAAGTTTAAAATAAATTATCTTAAAAATTACTAATATTTTATTCAAACAAATTACATCAAAAAACGATAATTCGTGCTCTTCGATATGACATCCATCTCGATATAGTTTTTTTCTTCATTTTAACCGTTTTTACGTGAAATGCTATGTATGTGTTATATTCAGTATGAATATGTATGCACGTTTTTTGGTGTCCAAATTCAGTATGAATAACAAAGGGGAACGTTCATTCACTATTCATAACGAATAACACAGTATTCAAAATGAATAATACAACATTCAGGATGAATAATAAACGAATTCCTGATTCATGTATTATTAAACATGAATCGTGTATTAATCACCTTGAATGTTGTAATATTCATCATGAATGATACATTATTCATGATGAATAATATATGAATGACCCGTGAAGGTGTGAACACATGACGCACTCTCTTTTGTTTTCCGATTCACAACCGAAACTTGGTTTTATTCTTTATGAATATGTATGCACATCTCCAGATGTCCACATTCAGTTTGAATAACAAAGGCGAACGTTCATTCACTATTCATGATGAAGAATACAATATTCATGATGAATAATATAACATTCAGGATGAATAATACACGAATTCATGAATCGTGTATTATTCACCCTGAATGATGTATTATTCATACTGAATGATACATTTTTCATGAAGAATAATACATGACTGACCTGTGAAGGTGTGGAGACGTGACGCACTCTCTTTTGTTCCTCGGTTCACAATCGAAACTCGATAGGTTCCCGATTCATCTCGATGGATGTTGGGTTACGGTAATGAATAACACGATGCCTTAGGACGTTGAAGAAAGTGTTGTAGAAGGTGATGTCGAGTTACGGACTTACGGTGTCGAGATGTTGTACACACTTGAACGTACATAAATATTCATAAGAAATATAACACATATATGACATTTCACGTAAAAACGGTTAAAACAACAAACAAAACTATATCGAGATGGATGTCATATTGAAGAGCACGGAATTCTCGTTTTTTTGATGTAATTTGTTTGATTAAAATATTAGTAATTTTTGAGATAATTTATTTTAAACTTTAAGGGAGGTAAAAGTTTTTAATTAAAAAAGAAAATAAAAAGTCAAACATGGTAGGCGTGAGTTTAAATTATCTTTCTTTTTTACCCCTAATCACTTTAATTAATAATTTCAATTAAAAACTCCATTAAATATGAGTCATTGAATCAATAGAGATGGAAATGCCAAAATTTGTCCTCATGTGCACAATTGAAAATGAGTTTTCATTTGAACTTTCCTCTATGCTTATATATATATATATATATATATATATATATAGGGGTTGGTTATTTTACAAACCATTGAAATCTAACAAACCGTATAAACCACGTTCAACCAATCATATTTTTTTTCATTTTTTCCCTTTATTATGGAGGTTGATTAGTCAATAATACATGTGTTGGGTCATCAAGATTTGAAGATGACCTCATGATCTCCTTTTATACTTTGAAAAACATTTTATACTTAGAGAAATTTTGGATGCATGGTTCTTTGTAATGGCTTGTACAAGATAGCAAATGTTTGGTGAAGTCAAAGATCAACCAAAGTCAAGATTAAAGATTCTCTCATTGTGGAAGTGAAAGATCTTTTCTCAACACATACAAGTCATTGTCCACCGATGGTGTTCTCACACATCGGTGGACATCTCTCCACCGAAATCTCTCTCTGTTTCGGCCAAAGAATCCCACCAATAGAAGTCCAATTTCGGTGGGATCTCAAAGAAGTCTCAAAGATACTTTCTCCAAAGATGATGTCACATATCCCAAAGATGATGTCACATATCTCAAAGATGTGTCACATATCCCAAGGCTATCATCGGTGGGATCTCAAAGAAGTCTCAAAGATGCTTTCTTCAAAAATGTGTCACATATCCCAAAGTAACATTTCGGTGGGACCTCAAAGAAGCTTCAAAGATGCTTTCTCCAAAGATGATGTCACATATCCCAAAGATGATGTCACATATCTCAAAGATGTGTCACATATCTCAAAGCTATCATCGGTGGGATCTCAAAGAAGCTTCAAAGATGCTTTCTCCAAAGATGTGTCACATATCCCAAGTTTCCTTCGGTGGTGCAATCTTTAGAAGAAAAATTGAGAAGATATTTTCTACATGGATAAAGTGACATTTTGTCTTATTATCCATTACCATGCAAAGTCCTTTTCTTCTGCATGGGCTCTTCTGACTGTACCTTGTAAAAGGTGACAAGGACTTCACAACTCTCCAGAAGTCAACATCCTCAGCAAGTGTGAAGATGACAAGTGTCCCAAGCATTCAATGCTTGCACACTCCTTGTCACTATAAAAGGAAGACCTCTCCATGCAGAAAAGACTTACATCTTGAGAGACTTGAAGATTACTGTGTGCTCTTGATATTCTACGCAAACTGGAAGATTTCTCTAAGTGCAAGAATTTCCAGTTTGCTTGAAAAACTTTATAGCTTTGTTCTAAGTGTTCTTAGTTATTTTGTTAGTATACTTTGTGTAAGATTGTTAGAATAGTTATCTGTTCTTTTCCGCAACAGTCTTAAGGTTTCTATGTGTAATTCTTGTTGACAGATTTTCAATATAAAAAATTAAAATTGTGAAAATTTTGAGTATTGTATTCAACCCCCCCCCCCCTTCTACAATACTTGGTTAGCCATCTGGGACTAACAACATGAAACAATTTCATCAGGAATATATAAAGATTGATTAATCAACAATATATGAAACAAATTTCATCAAAGTGAGAAATACATGAAACAATTTCATTGTTACATAGAAACAAAAATATATGAAACAATTTCATCAAATAAGAAATTATATGAAACAATTTCATCATATGAAACACTTTCATGAAACAATTTCATTCAAATGAACATTGAAAATAAGAGTTTGTACGGTTTGTTAGATTTCACTAGTTTGTAAAATAATCTTGGCATATATATATAGCCTTAGGTTCAAATGAGAAGTGCAATTTTTTTGAGAAATAGAGAAGTGATATTGACCATTTATTCGGTCAAGATCGGTTATAATTGGTCAAAAGTTGTGGCTGTGACTGGTCAAAAGTTACGGCTGTTCCAAAAATAGAAGGACAATTTCGCAACTTTTACAAAAAACACGGGCTGAGTTCATATATGAATCTGTGTGATTCACATATAAACTATACGTTCATATGTGAACCTTTGTAATTCACATATGAACTCTTTATAACTAATTCATATATGAATCTTGTGATTCATATATGAACCTTTGTATTTCATATATAAAACTAATTAACTGATTCATATATGAATCTTTGTGTTCATATATGAACATTTGTGATTCATATATGAATTTTTTTTAACTAATTCATATATGAATCTTTGTGTTCATATATGAACCTTTGTGTTCATATATGAACCTTTGTGATTCATATATGAATTTTTTTAACTACTTCTCATATGAACAAATTAACTGATTCATATATGAATCACAAAGATTGATTTTAAAAGTATCTTCAATGAGTTCGTATCTTAATATTATTATCACCATATTTTCAACTTCGTCAAGTAAAAATCCGTAAAAATCTCTACAATGATAGTTTTATAACAACTCCTTATGCAGGTCATATTTATTCTATTAATATCAATAATTATATATATATATATATATATATATATATATATATATATATATATATATATATATATATATATATATATATATATATATATATATATATCTATATATATATATAGAGGTGGGGTCAAACGAGAACGCTAACTATTTACGAGAACACGAAAACGGCCGTCCATGTACAAAATCACAGGTGATTCACGTACAAAATCACATGTGATTCGCGCGACTTGCCACGCGACTTGCAAGTCGCGTCCCAGGCCGCGCGTGTCTAGAATTTTAATCACATATGATTTTGTATGTGAATCACATGTGATTTTGTTCATGAGCAGCCGTTCTCGTGTTCCCGTAAATAGTTAACATTCTCGTTTGAACCTTTCTCTCTATATATATGCCCCTTATTTTATAATCATTATAAAAGGTGAAACCAATATAATCCATTAATCCATAGTATTTCTCTCTTTTTAACAAGTTTGTATTTTTTGAAATAATCACCTTCTTTAATTATCTCATAAAAATCAGATTTATTTAAAATTATCCATATATGAAAAAAAGTTCATCCTTGTCACCTTTTCATCTTTGTACACTTCTGAATCATCTTTTTCGTTTTCGTCACTTTTTCATACTGATACAAAAAATTAAGCATTTATGAAAAAATTCACAAAAGATTTTGAAATCATATATGAAAAAAATCATCACTCTTTCATATATAAAACCATATACAAATTCATCACTTTTTCATATATAAAACCATATGAAAATGATACATATATAAAAAGTCATCGCTTTTTGATATATATAAGAGAATTTAATTAAAATACCCAAAGTTTGACTTTAACTTACCAAAATACCCATTTCTCTTCTGTTTTTACCAAAATACCCATTTCTCTTCTGTTTTTACCAAAATACCCATTTTTTCCACGAAGGGGGTCCGTGATCGCGGGCAGGGACCATTTTTGAAAATATGCATCCCGCGATCGCGGGGGAGTGTCCCGCGGTGGAATGATTTTGGTGATTTTTGATTGTTTTCAATTGCAATTTACACTTTCAACCCCTATACTTATTTACTTACTTTACTTTATACCTTTTACTTTCATAATTTTAATTTTACATTTAACACATATAATCGTTTATTAACTAAAATACGTTAAAAAAATACGTTTTAATTTTAACAAGTTACACTATTATAATCGTCTCTTCGATACGTTCGAAATGAGCCAAATATTGAATATTTTTGGATTTATTTATTTTATTATATATCATATATACTACATAAAAATATTTTTTATATTTAAAATTCATATTCTTATAGTTAATTATTTATTTTATGGTACTCTTATAGTTAAAATACGTTTTATTTATTTTATTATCGATGGTCCAAGTGTAAGTATTAAAAATTGGCGGAGGCTTTGTGATGGACATACATCGATCCTTTTGTGCATACTCTGTAACTGTAAATACTTCAGCTCCAAACACACATGAATCATCATTCGCCAAATACCAACTTGTCAAAATGAGTCCAGTGATACCAACTGTAAATACCCATTTTCACAATTCTTAAATAAGTCTAGTGATACCAACTTGTCAAAACCCCATTGCATATTTTTCTCGTGAAACGTTGTCCTATTGCCATTCACGATATATATAAACACATACAAATAAAAATAATTTAAAACGATTTAATGAATTAGTTAATATATGATTATTATGTTAATGCGATAGGAGTGTAAAACAAAATTGAAAAAAATAAGAGATGTATCATAAATTAAATAATTAACTATAAGAGTATGAATTTTAAATATTAAAAATATTTTTATGTAGTATATATGATATATAATAAAATAAATAAATCCAAAAATATTCAATATTGGGCTCATTTCGAACGTATCGAAGAGACGATTATAATGATATAACTTGTTAAAATTAAAACGTATTTTAGTTAATAAACGATTATATGTGTTAAATGTAAAATTAAAATTATGAAAGTAAAAGGTATAAAGTAAAGTAAGTAAATAAGTATAGGGGTTGAAAGTGTAAATTGCAATTGAGAACAATCAAAAATCACCAAAATGACACTCCCCCGCGATCGCAGGATGCATATTTTCAAAAATGGTCCCTGTCCGCGATCGCGGACCCCCTTCGCGGAAAAATGGGTATTTTGGTAAAAACGGGAGAGAAATAGGTATTTTGGTAAGTCAAAGTCAAACTTTGGGTATTTTAATTAAATTCCCTATATAAAACCATATGAAAAATGATGTTACGTTGCATCACTTTTCATCTTTGCCCCCACGGATCCCAAATTTCGCTGCTTTTAAGATCCGAACAAACTCATTTTTTCGTGAATCCACCACCAAGAAAACTATAACTTCAACCCTTTAATCACCATTGCGGGTTCTTCAACGTCAACATCCGGCCAGGGGTGAGCAAAACCCGAACCACCCGATCGGCCCGACCGAACCCGACACCCGAACAAGCCGAAAAATGACTACCCGAGAACCCGCCACCCGAACCACCCGAACCACCCGAACCCGAGGAATTTGATTGGGTATTTCGGGTCGGGTTGGGTCTCCGTTTCCCACACCCGAACCCGTCCGAAACCCGAATAATTTTAAAAATAATATTTTTTTTATCTAGTAAATATTTAATATAACGGGTTAATATTAATAGTTTAAGTGAAATGAATGGTGAAACAGAAGGAGCAGATGATATCAAGCTTCTCCAAAACCACCTATTTAGATTGAGGTTCTAATCAATTTAATTTCAGCTTAATGATTAAGACTGATAGCTTAATAGTTAATCTATTCTTTCTCTTCCCAGACTCGATCTCTCCTACCTCACAAAGAGCAACCCACCAACTCTTTCATACTTTCAAACCCACTATTTCACATGCTATATTCATTTGGGGTTTGATTCTGATGTATATGTGAATTAATGATGTTATTCATGTGTTGGTGTCATGTGGAGAAGTAGACGAAGGCACACAAAGTGTGATGAAAGTTGTATGCCAGATTTGCTGTCTTGGGAAACGGAGACCCGAACTCACCCAAAACCCGAACCCGAAAACCCGAGACCCGAACTCACCCGAAACCCGAGACCCGAACTCTACTTTGGACGGGTTTCGGGTTCCACAATTTCCACCTGATACCCGATTGGGTTTGGGTTTTTGGGGCCCGACCGACCCGTCCGTTGCACACCCCTACATTCGGCGACATTCCGATCTTCTCCATGAGGGCAGAGTACTCCGTTATCGAATCCTCATAAGGGACTACACATACATGACTGCCGCTTATGTCGGTTGACAATGCTGCCAATCTGATACTCGTTGCTATTACGCCGCGGTTGACAATACTGCCAATCTGATACTCGTAGTCGTTGCTTTTACGTCGCCGTGAGACCACGTTTCCAAGATGAGATTAACGTTCCAACCGGCAACCTATATGAAGTTGAAGATGGAAGAATGAAATGAGAAGATTAAGATGGAAGACTGAAGGATCACGTACAAAATTAATGGAATCATGGAGAATTTTCATAGTGGATGTTATATTTTAGGTTAGAGGAGATAAATATGGAAATAACCGAAAATAGATAATAAACTAATTATTAATAAAATATAAAATATAAAATGTTTTAAAATTTCTTCCAAGATTACCCTTTCCTTTATTTCAAATTCAAAAATTTCTCCAATTCATATCAACCGTTGATCATAACAATGAATGGTCTTAAGTAGTTAAGTTACACCGGTTTCACATTAAATTTGTGTTGCAAAAGATTACCGCTATGTATATAACCCCATTAAAATGTCATTTCACACAAAGTTCAAGGTAAAAACCAATCTTTATATCTATAAAAGTAAGATCCAATGATAATGATGTGGCACTCTGATAATGCCGTTTTACGACATTATTTTGATCCCGAAATCGGTCTGTTTGTTGTAAGTTCTCAAGTAAAATAGTAGAATTTAATGGTTTTTGATGAGAAAGTACAGGTTTTTATGAATGAGTGATGATGGAAGAGTTTCAGATCAATCAGAGCAAGTTTACAACAATCGGAGTGAAAAAAAAGTCTAAATTTCTGGACCAAACAGTGCCCTGCGCGTTTCCAGGTGCGTTTCCACACGCGCTCCCATTCGCGCAGCTTTCTGCCAAAAGCATATTCCAGTGCTCTGCGCGGTTCTCTGCGCGTTTCCACACGCGCCGCCAGACGCACTGAAGCCCTGAGTGTTTTTATTCTATTTATCTGCTAGGGTTGAGGGCATTATCAAGAAGTTACGGCTGGAGACTCTTTCTGGGCGATTTCTGGAGCTAAGAGGCGATTTTTGAAGGCAATCAGAAGGAGGGAAACATCAATTAACAAGGATCGAAAGGCGAATCGAGTACGTTCATCGGCGGCTTAGGCTTTTTCAGGGAGTTCTTAGATCTCATCTCCTAATACAAAACATGTTTACTTTCATTTCTATCTTTACATTTCAGAGTTTTGAAACCCCCAATATGAACTAATCCGTTCATGTTGGGGGGTTGGTTTGAATCATGGTTGGATGATCGTTTAGCTTTACAGTAGGTATGATTGATATGATATAGATAGATGGCACATGTAAGATTGTTCTTAATGCTTGTAATAGTCCGATCAACTGTTATTTGATTTTATGAATCTTTAATCTTTGAAAAAAGTTTTTAGGTTTGATTAATCTTTCATGTCTTGGTTGAATTTGAGATAGTGATATAATAATTCATTCCTTGTGGCTTTTAATTACTGATTGTTCAACTACTTTTATTGAGATCGAATGATGATACACTGTGTTGAATGATATTTGCTATAGCTTGATAAAGTATAGTGATGGAATGTGATTATGTCTGTCATCTTGAAGTTATGTCAATCGTATCAAGTATGTAAGTTAAGTAATTGTCTACCTGAGGAATCCGACCCTCCAACTCTTTCTCTTATTTGAATTAATTAAGTTTTAATTCATATTCCAATACGCAACACCCCAAATCAATTTGCATTAGTCTAGTTAATAATCTATACAGTCATTGTGGTACTTGACACCTGGTTCCTTTGGTTCGATACTCGTACTTTATAAGTACTATTACTTGATTCGACCCGTACACTTGCGGTATATTTAGGGGGGGGGTGTAAACCCACCTATCAAGTTTTTGGCGCCGTTGCCGGGGAACCTGTTTTGTGTGAATATCACTACCAGCTGTAGAAATTATTACATTAGCTACCCTGTTTTTATTTTATTATAATCTGCTTTGAAAGTTCATATATTTTTGGGTTTTGAGATTCTATATTCTCTGTTTCAGGTTACCTCTTGGTTTATGCCAAGAAGGAGACTATTTCGGGAATTACTACCGATTGACCCGGAAATAGAAAGAACTGCCAGAGACCTGAGACGACAAGCACGAAACAAAATGGCTGACGTCAACGTTCACATTCAAGATGATTGGGGAGAGGGGATGCCCATGAACAATGGTCGACCAATTCCAAATGTAAACGCGAACAACGTCAACAATAATGTTAATCATGGCGTCAATAACAATGTCAACAATGGTGTGAATAATGGGATCAATCATAATCTCAACCATAACGCCAATCACAATGTCAATCATCCACCACCGCCATCACAAAGGGTACCAATGAGGAATTTCGCCAACCCGAACATAGGAACTGCACAACGAGGACCATATGCACCTCCAATAGCTGCTAACAATTTTGAAATCAAACTTGGTACCATCCAATTGGTGCAATCGAACATATTTGGAGGTGCAGCAACTGAAGACCCCCATGCACACTTGCGCGCCTTCGAAAAGATATGCAATACTTTTAAGGTGAATGGGGATGATCAAGATTCGATCAAGATACGGTTGTTCCCGTTTTCATTGAGGGATCGAGCCACTACTTGGGAAGAGAATATACCACCGGGATCAATTCGAACTTGGAACGATATGGTAACAACATTCCTCAACAAGTTCTTTCCACCTGGGCGAACGGCTCAACTATTATCCGACATCACGCATTTCTCGCAATGGGATCAAGAGTCGTTGTACGAAGCATGGGAAAGATATAAAGCGATGCTCAAGAAGTGTCCACATCATGGGTTACAAGAATGGATGATTATCCAAACATTCTATGTGGGATTGAATCCTCAGTTTAAGAATGACCTCACAGCTGCTGCAGGTGGAGCTTTAATGAACAAGTCCTATGAGGAAGCGGTCGAATTGATAGAGAATCTAGCAGAACATAGATATTCCACTCCAAGATCTGCTGTTAGAAAAGTTGCAAGCGTGCAAGAAACAGAAGAGTTGAAGGCTATAAAGGCACAGTTGACTGCGTTGACTAATCAAATGAGAGGAGCGACTATGCAACCGAATGTTCAGAATGATATGGGTGGTCAAGACCAATTCATGAATCCTCAAGATTATCAATCGTCGGAACAAGTTCAATTCATTCAGAATCAGAACCGGAACAATCGGCCGAGGAATGACCCATTCTCTAACACTTATAACGAGGGATGGAAACGACATCCTAACTTTTCTTGGAGTCAACCTCAACAAGGACCGGGCAAGGAAACGATGGGGCAACAGCAACAGCAACAGCAGTATGGTAACAATTCTAACTCTTCCAATTCTTTTCAGTCTAACAATGTCTATCGCCCCCCAGGTTACAACCAGAGGAAACATGATGAGGGGCAGTAATCAGAAAAGAAGCCGGGTTTGGAAGACATGATGATGAAATTCATGTCAAAGATGGAAGGTGCGGTGGAAGGATTAGCGGGTACGGTGAACACTATGAAATCCACCACGGATCAGAATACCGCTTCAATCCGAATGCTAGAAAGACAAGTGGGCCAGATTTCTGAGGCCTTACAAACCCGACCTCCCGGTCAATTTCCAAGTCAACCCGAGAAGAAGGGTAGAGAAGAATGTAAAGCCATCAGCTTGAGGAGTGGTAAACAACTCACTATAGACCCCACGAGAGATCCTTTGCCGAAAGGAGACAACACCAAGGTGAGTGATGTTGAACCGGAGGATGAACATGAAGAAAAAGTGGATGAAGAAATGGAGATGGAGAAGACGGAAAGCGAGAGAAGAAAGGAGAATGCGACTGTTTCCAAGAAAGCGCCTCCTAAGCCAGTCACACCATCGGTACCATATCCCAATAGGCTAAAAGCCTACAAGGATGATGCAAGCTTTGCTAAATTTTTAGAGGTGTTTAAAAAACTGCATATTAACATTCCTTTTGCAGATGCTTTAGCACATATGCCATCCTATATGAAATTTCTGAAGGATATTCTCTCCAACAAGAGAAAAATCGAGGAGCATGCCACGGTTGCACTTACTGAAGAGTGCAGTGCTATCATTCAGCACAAGCTTCCCCCGAAGCTTAAGGATCCAGGGAGTTTTACTATCCCTATTCAAATAGGCAATTCTGAATTTAGTAAGGCTTTGTGTGATCTTGGAGCGAGTATCAATCTAATGCCATTGTCTATTTTCAGGAGACTCGGACTGGGAGAGGTGCAACCGACCAGTCTATTTTCAGGAGACTCGGACTGGGAGAGGTGCAACCGACCAGAGTGACACTGCAGCATGCTGATAGATCAATCAAATACCCGTATGGTGTAATTGAAGATGTGCTAGTCAAGGTGGACAAATTTTATCTCCCAGTCGACTTCGTGATCCTTGACATGGATGAGGATAAAGAGATACCATTGATCATGGGTCGACCATTTTAAGCCACGGGAGGGGCGTTGATAGATGTGAAAGGGGGAAAGCTCACGTTGAGGGTAGGAGAAGAAGCGGTTTTTGACGTATTCCGAGCAGCAAAGCAGACAATGCAGTACAGTGAATGTTACCGGGTTGATGTCTTGAAATCTCCGATTAGAGAATCATGTGAATCGCAGTTCGGTCAAGATCAATTGGAAAGTGTGATCATGGGTACGATAGATGGTTCAGAAGTTGAAAGTGTAATGCAACTGAATGCATTGCCAAGTCATAGAGGCCCTAGAAGACCGACTGTTGAGGATTTGGGTGAGCCAATACCCAAGTCTCAACCATCATCTCACACTCCGCCTAAGCTCGAGCTGAAACAGTTACCATCTCATCTTGAATATGCATTTTTGGGGGAAAAGGAGACACTCCCGGTTATCATCTCATCCAAGTTGGAAGCAGAGTACAAAGAGAAGTTATTGAGGGTCCTACGTGAGCACCAAACTGCCATTGGTTGGACGATAGCCGATTTAAAAGGCTTAAGTCCAACGTTCTGCACACACCGCATAAACCTTGAAGAAGAACATCGGCCAGTAGTACAACCTCAACACAGACTTAATCCCAACATGAAAGAAGTGGTTCGGAAAGAGATCCTAAAGTTATTGGATGCTGGAATCATCTATCCAGTACCCGATAGCCCATGGGTCAGTCCAGTCCAAGTGGTGCCAAAGAAAGGAGGTGTCACAGTCGTTCGCAACAACAATAATGAACTCATTCCATCTCGGACAGTCACGGGTTGGAGAGTTTGCATTGATTATAGAAGGTTGAACGACGCCACCCGGAAAGACCATTTTCCATTGCCGTTCATTGACCAGATGATAGAGAGACTAGCGGGGCACGAGTATTACTGCTTTTTAGACGGGTATTCGGGATACAATCAAATACCGATTGCTCCCGAAGATCAAGACAAGACCACGTTTACATGCCCCTATGGGACATTCGCGTATAGAAGGATGCCGTTTGGGTTATGTCACGCTCCCGCTATGTTTCAGAGATGCATGATGGCGATCTTTTCGGATATGGTAGAGCGCACCATGGAAATATTTATGGACGACTTCTCGGTGTTTGGTCCATCATTTGATTCTTGTTTGTCTCATCTGGAGGCTGTTTTGAAGAGATGCAAAGAAACGAGCTTAGTTTTGAACTGGGAGAAGTGTCACTTTATGGTGATGGAAGGAATAGTGCTTGGGCACAAGGTGTCAAAAGAGGGAATAGAAGTGGACAAGGCCAAGGTGGCGGTGATAGAGAACTTACCATATCTGAATTCTGTCAAAGGGATTCGAAGCTTTTTGGGACACGCCAGTTTCTACCTGCGGTTTATAAAAGACTTTTCTAAAATCACTAAACCTTTATGTGCTTTACTTCTAAAAGATGCCAAGTTTGATTTCACTGATGATTGTTGTTAGCTTCAATCTTCCTAATCAAAGAAGTATTTAGAAGTAGTGAAAAATAGGCTAAGTGAAGAAAGCCTCTTACAGAGGCTCTGCCGGACTTACCGAGAGATCAAGATCAAGAATCTACAGAAGCTAAAGAGGCGCGCTACAGAAGCTCTGTCATACGCGCAAAGAAGATCAATAACTCGGAATCCGGGGAAGAATGCTCCACAGAGGACCAGACCGCAGAACCTCTGTAACTCATTACAGAGCCTCTGTGGTCCTCACAATAAGACTTGAAGATATTTACAATATCTTGCTACTGTTACAGGACCTGTTCATCAACTTGCATGGTAGCATGCCCTGTCCAATGTCGACGTGTCAAACTCTGATTGGATTCAATAGGGCTTAGTACATAATAGACGTCTGCTGCATTAAATGCAATACAACACGTCTGACTGTTCATGCCACACTTGCAACTGTTCACGACATCCGTTCAACTATTCATCAGTACCGTCTGAATAGTAGCATATGCTTTATGGTCCCCTTTAGAGTAGTATATAAGGAAGACTCATGTTGAGTTCTTCCTTATCACATATAAATAAAACATCACAAGAACACAAAAGCTTATTCACCTTAAAAGTCAGATCTGTTTTGAAGCTTTTCTTACTCACAGTTCTTAAACCTGTTCTTATTTTATATATTCAGTAAACTTTAAGATATAATATTATGTTCACTGTTTATTTATATTTTGGTCTAAATCTATCAAACTTATCTGTTAGTTCTTCAAATACGCTTCCGCATCAAACATTAACTTGAACTAATAGATCTGATAATCTTGTTTAAAGCAAAACGGGAACCAACAATTGGTATCAGAGCAAAGCTTGATTTTCAATATCAAGTGATCCTCGTTTTACAACTTTTATCTGATAGATTATTTTCTCTCTTCATCACCATATTTCTGGATATTAGTTGTACCCAGAAAAACTTTCAGATCTTCATACTCATAAATCCTCCATCAGATTATCCTTTTCTCAAAATGACAAATACCAATAACTTTTTTACTGCTGGCTCATTAACTAAACCTCCTACTCTTCTTAGAGATGAGTATCCTCAATGGAAAATAAGAATGGTTCATTTTTTTGAGGGTACTGAAAAAAATCTCAAACAATATCTTTATAATCTTCCTCCGGTTCCTATGATAACTATGCCACGTGTACCAGCTACTGATGAATCTCTTGAAATCCCTGAACATAAAAAACCTAAGCCAAAAGTAGACTGGTCAGATGAAGATAAGGCAGAAGATGAAGTTGCACAGAAAACGAAAAGAATATTAATCATGGCTATCCCCAACGAAATATTTCAATCTTTAGATGCATGCGAAACAGCGCACGATCTTTGGAAAGAATTAGAAAGACAACTGGAAGGGGGTGCTAAAACACAGAAGAACCGAATAGCACAATACATAAACGAGTATCATGCCTTCAGAGCCTCTGCAACAGAATCTATGCAAACAACATACGATCGGTTCAACTCTCTCATAAACAAATGCAGAAAGTCTGGTATTCACAGAACCACGGAAGAAAATAACGTCATGTTTCTAAAGAGCCTGAACGATGAGTGGCTTCAGTTGTCTATGTCTTTACAAACAAATCAAGATCTAGACTCCTGGACACTCTCTGATCTCTATGGAACACTAGCCGCACAAGAGCCTCAAATAGCTCAAGCTAAAACACTAACCATTGTACCATACACATTGGTTAGTAAATCAACAGAGGCTACGGACAGACCAAAAAATGAGAGATCTACAGAGGAGAAAAAGAAGGAGAAAAAGAAGATGGTAATGATTGATAGCGAAGAAGACGAGCTGATAGAGGAAGAAATAACTCTTGCATCATTAGCTAAATCAATGGCTCTATTGACAAGAGAGTTTAGAAATAACCAAAGGAATTCTGGTAGAAGAGATGATGGAAGAAGAGAAGAATCAAGTAACCAACAGAGGTCAGACTACAGAAATGATGACCAACAGAGGTTGAGCGACAGAAGCTACAGAGGAAATGACCGACAGAGATCAGATGACAAGGTAGGCCACACACAAGAATGCTACAAACGTGGTAAGCCTGGTCATTACGCAAACGAATGCCGAACAGAGAAAGGTGGAGACCAACAGAAGTCCGAAGATCGAACTGGAAACACCTCCCAAGGTTGTTTCAACTGCGGCAAGCCAGGTCATTTCGCAAAAGAATGCAGAAGTAGACAAAATCGCCCACAGAAGGACTCAGCTTTTTACAAAAAGAAGGCTGAGTATTATGCGCAAAAATCCCTAATGGCGAACAGAGGGCATTCTGAGGCAAACAAGGAGGACTTCGAGTCAGACTCTACCTCTGACGATGAATTCCCCACCAATGCCCTGTTCTGTGGCATGGCAGAAGTTGACTCCGGCACTGACACTGAGGTATCCATTTCAAACTCTACCTCAAGTATTAATACTGTAGATGATGATTTATTTAAACTTAACATTGAACTGAAAGAAGTAAATAAAAGCATTCAGAAAAGGCTAACCTTTAATGAGAGAGAAGTAAGGCTTCTCACTCAAGAAAAAGCCAAAATCTTTGAAGAAAAAGAAAAAATCGAAAAATATTGGAGCAAAAATGTAGATCCTTTAAAAAGGCAAATTTCTGATCTAACCTATGCTTTAAAAATCAAAACAAAAGAACTTTCAGTTTCAAGAAGTGAAACAACAGACATAAGAGCTCTCAAAGAATACTTTCAAAAAGAAAGAGAGGTACTTTGGCAAGATCTTTTAAGAAGAGAAGTTTTACTTAAAAACTATAAAGATGCACAGAAGGTGTATGAAAAGGTAAACTCTCAAATAGCAAGACGAGGTATAGGGTACAGTGATATTACCTTAGGAGTTGAAAATAAACAACTAAAACCTCTGTATTCTCTATTTGTTTTGGGAAAAACTAACAAACCAAACTTTCCAAACTTACTTTCTGTAAGTAAAAGGGTTAAAATCTCTGCAGAACCTCACTTGAGGAAACATACAAAGATGATCAATGTATGGTTTGAAAACACAGATTCATCATCTTCAACCTCTGTCAATAGAGGAATCAAACCAAAGAAATATCTGAAAACACAAGATCAGATTGGTATCTTTAAGTTTGGTAAACCAGAGACTCAAACACAGGTCGCTTTTGTCTGCATAATAAACGATGAAAAGAAATTATCAGCAGAAGCTCCTGAGTTTAAACCCATCTTTTCAGAAGAAAAACTTGAAAAATCTATTGAAAAAGAAATTTTGGAAGTTTTGAAATCAAATGTTTTAGAAAATCTCAGTACATCTTCTATAGATCAAATTCTCGCTGAAAAGATCTCATCAGATACCTCTGCCATCTATGAAAGTCATTCTACAGAGGAAGAAAGCTCGTACGATACTTGCTCAGAAAATCCAGCCTCTGTCGAAAGAGATGACTCAACCTTTGTATATGAGGACGATTCAACCTCTGACGACCCAGAGACTGATTCTAAATCAGGGATAGTTCACTATGACACAGAGGATGTTAAAATCTCCTCTGAAGTTCTTAACATAACTATTTCTCCAAAAGAGAAAATCACAGAGATACCTATCTGGCCAGATTTTCTGAACATGTATTTAAAAGTCAAAACCTCTGCTGAACTTGATATATTAAAGAAGACCTCTGTAGATCCTAAAAGTTCAAAATTTTCAAAACCTTTAAGGAAAATTAAAGAGAATCCCACTTGGCAACAAAAGGGAAAATGGCCTGAAGCTAACAAATACTTTTCCTCTGTGACAGTGAAGAAAGATGTTCACCACAGAAGAGAGTCACAGAAGGCAGGAACTAAACAAGACTTTTGCAAACAACATTCTAGTATTCATAGATCTTCTTGTAATAGGAAATCTAATGTAAAGAAAGAGTGTAATGCCTCTGTGGCTCAGTTAAATGAATTCAATGAAAAGTTCAAACGAATCACGTCTCATATTCAATACTGTCATTGTTTTGATCTTATGTTCAAATTGAATAAACACTTCTCAAGTCCAGATTGCTTACTCTCCACTAAAACTCCAAAGTCAAAACCTAGAGAGAAACAATCTGATCTTTCTACAAAGGATAAAATGTATTTCAAGAATGTTAAGGAAAACTTGAAAAATTCTAACAATATTGGACCCATATGGATATGGGTACCTAAGTCTCTGTGATTGTCTTACAGAAGCAACATGTGCCAATTTGGTATCTTGACTTCGGATGCTCAAGGCACATGACTGGCGGCAGAAGATTACTATCCACATACAAAGAAACACACGATGGTGGATCTGTAACTTTTGGAGACAACAAGAAGGGACACATCAAAGGCTATGGAGTCATACAGAAAGAAAATGTCTCTGTATACAAAGTTGCATATGTGAATGGCCTCAAACACAACCTACTAAGTGTAAGTCAACTCTGTGATACATGATTCGATGTGTTATTCAAAAGAACTTTCTGCTCTCTACAAAGTGAAAACACAGGAATGGAACTTCTGCGAGCTGAAAGAAGAGGTGATCTATATCTAATGAACTTTACTTCAAAATCCAATGACAAAGTTTGCCTAGTAGCCTGCAAAAGTGAAGAAGCTTGGTTATGGCACAACAGGTTCTGTCACTTAAACTTTCACACCTTGGATAAACTAGTAAAACTCGATCTAGTTAAAGGTCTGCCAAATGTTAAATTCAATAAGGATCACTTGTGTTCGGCCTGTGAAATAGGAAAACACAGAAGGGCTTCCCACAAAGGCAAAACAAACGTGTCTTGCACTAGGCCTCTGTACATGCTTCATGTCGACCTCTGCGGTCCCATTGCTATACAGAGCCTAGGTGGCAAGAAATACATACTTGTCCTAATTGATGAGTATTCACGTTTCACATGGGTTGAATTTATTAGAAAGAAATCAGATGTTCCAATTATATTGATAAATCTAATGAAAAGAATCCAAGTTCTTTATGACTGCAGAATACAGAAGTTAAGAAGTGACAATGGCACAAAATTTAAAAACTGTGTCATTGAAGCCTATCTTTCTACAGAAGGAATATCACAGAACTTCTCTGCCGCTCGCACTCCACAACAGAACGGTGTAGTCGAAAGAAAGAATCGAACACTTGTGGAGGCCGCAAGAACTATGCTATCAGCATGCGGATTATCAATGAACTTTTGGGCAGAAGCAATTTCTACTGCGTGTTATACACAGAATCGTTCAACCATTGTGAAAAGACACCTCAAGACGCCTTACGAATTGCTTCACAAAAGGCGGCCAAACATCAAGTTTTTCCATGTATTCGGATGCAAATGCTTTGTTTTAAACGACAGAGATTCGAGAGGAAAGTTTGAAGTAAAAGCTGATGAAGGCAAATTCATTGGATACTCTGCCACTTCCAAAGCCTACAGAACCTTCCTTACAAAGTCTCGCAAGATTGTAGAAAGCATTAATGTTTCTTTTGATGATTCATTCCAAATGACTTCTGAGCAAATCAGTTCAGAACTCGGAATTAAAGGGAAATCCTCTGACATCTCAAGAACAAAAGAAGATTTGGATCTTCTATTTTTAGAGATGTTCCAAAATGACATTGATCCTTCTGTTGGAACCATCAGAGTTTCTGAAGAACCATCCTCTGTCGGACAAAATCCTACAGGTATGACTCTAACTGGTCCAAATAATGCTTCATCTTCTTCTATAAATACTACAGAAGCAAATGCCGAAGAAGAAAATGCAGAAGATGAAACATCAAGAAAAACGACCACAGAAGCTGCTGAAAAACAAACTCCAAAATCCACAGAAGAACCAATTACAGAGGAAATCGAGGACCAAGACTATACGTCCTCAGAGGAACAAACTCCACCACCACTCATACCAATCATTCCACAAACGGTAGAATCAACTACCAAGGCACAAAGAACGACAGAGGCTACACAAGAAGAAACACAAGAAGCCTCTGAAGAAAGGTTCGATGACATTGATGATCATCTTCCACGCACAACTCAGTGGACAAAAAGCCATCCTCCAAGCCAAATAATCGGAGAACCTTCTGACTCAGTAAAAACCAGGTCTGCCACTGCTAATTTTTGTTTCTTTACTAACTTTATCAGTGTGATAGAACCAAAGAAGATTTCCGAAGCCCTAGATGACCCAAACTGGGTAGACGCCATGCAAGAAGAACTTCTGCAGTTTGAGCGTAACAAAGTATGGACTTTAGTACATCTGCCACGAGGGAAACAGGCCATTGGGACTAAGTGGGTCTACAGAAACAAGAAGGATGAAGATGGAGTGGTCATCAGAAACAAAGCACGATTGGTAGCCAAGGGTTATAGACAAGAAGAAGGCATAGACTACGATGAGACTTTTGCCCCTGTCGCACGACTCGAAGCAATAAGAATATTCTTAGCCTTCGCAGCCCACAGAGGTTTTAAAGTCTATCAGATGGACGTAAAATCAGCTTTTCTCAACGGTGAAATCCAAGAAGAGGTTTACGTAAATCAGCCACCAGGGTTTGAAAGCTCAAAGTTTCCAAGGCATGTATACTACCTTGAAAAGGCTCTATACGGACTGAAACAGGCTCCAAGAGCATGGTACGAACGCCTTTCTACCTTTCTTCTAGTCAATGGCTACAACAGAGGAACAACAGATACTACCTTATTCTATAAACATAAAAAGGTGAGATAATGCTAGTACAAATCTATGTGGATGACATAATTTTCGGGTCTACTAATTCAGAAGAGTGTAAAAGTTTTGAAAAACTCATGCAGAGTGAGTTTGAAATGAGTATGATGGGAGAATTAACATTCTTCCTCGGACTTCAAGTCAAACAAACTTCAGAGGGAATTTTTATAAATCAAGCCAAATATGTCTCTGACATTCTGTCAAAATATAACCTCTCTGATACCTCTGCAATGAAAACTCCAATGGCCACTGGAAATAAGTTATTCTTAGATCCAAATGGTATCTCTGTAGAATGCACTCTCTACATAGGTATGATTGGATCTCTGTTATACTTAACAACGAGCAGACCTGACATCATGCATGCCACATGTCTTTGTGCACGTTATCAAGCTAATCCTAAGAAATCACATTATGATGCTGTGAAGAGAATCTTTAGATACCTAAAGGGGACCAAAAATCTCGGTCTCTGGTATCCACAGAACTCTGGTTTCAGTCTTAAAGCTTATACAGATTCAGACTATGGAGGATGCATGCTCGACAGAAAGAGTACCTCTGGGAGTTGCCAATTCCTAGGTGGTAAACTAGTCAGTTGGACCTCCAAGAAGCAGAATTGTGTCTCAACATCCACTGCAGAAGCTGAATACGTTGCTGCTGCTAGCTGTTGTTCTCACCTTCTATGGATGAAAACTCAGCTAAAAGACTACGGCCACATCCTATTCAAAATACCCATCTTCTGTGATTCCAAAAGTGCCATTGCTATCTCTGCCAATCCTGTGCAACACTCAAAAACCAAGCATATCGATATAAGGTACCATTTCTTGAAACATCATGTTGAATACGGTACAATTGAAATGCATTTCGTACCAACAGAATATCAACTCGCTGACTTATTCACCAAAGCACTAGACGAGAAAAGATTCAACTTCTTGGTGGGTAAGTTAGGAATGATAAACATGGTGTGACAATCCTCTGTAAGTATAGCTTTATATTCTGTAAATATGTACAAATTTCCTTTATTTTTGCTTTAAATTAATTTATTTCTGTATGTAAGTTCTCAATCTTAAATAGTTCTTAAAATCACAGAGCTTCTGTAAGTCAACTCAGAACCTCTGACGACCCCTACAGAACCTCTGGAAAACATGACCTATGTTCTATGCAAAACTTATCATTCTTTGATCCAAGCATAGGTCAAGGGGGAGCAAAAGGAAATTACTTGATCTACAGAGGTGATTAGATCAAGGGGGAGCAAAAGGGGACCCTGAAATGATCTAAAGAGATAAAACTTTCAAGGGAAAGCCAAAGAAGAATGTCGATGACTCCATATCGACAGAAGTCAGACATCACTGCCGAGAAAAGAAGAACCAAAAGGTATGTCTCTCGCACAAAAGGTATTATAAAACAGTTTTCTAGGGCAAGAATTGTCATATATGTCCTAAATATACTGTGAATAACATTTCAAAAATCAAAAGCTCAAAAAGTTACACAAAATTCGAATTAGGAGAAATTTAAGGTCATAGAGCTTCTGCTGAGCTCAACAGAGGTTCTGCAAGAAATATGCTATGTAATCGCAAATTAACCCTCTGTCGATCTTTTGGAATGTTATCTCGGAAACCGAAAACACAAACCATGACCTTCTCGAACAAACCGTTCTTTCATAACAGTTTTCTCGGACACAAACTTTCAAATATGTCCAAAAATCATCTCTTAAACCAAATCAAAAATTGGATGATCAGAAAATTTAATAAATTTTTTGTTATGAGATTTTTTCCCTCATAGAGCTTCTGCTGGCCCTCACAGAACTTCTGCAAGTTCCAACAGAGCCACAAAACCTCTGCGAGCAAATTTCTTGACTAAAAATCCGATTTGATCCTCTCCAATATCTTTACAAACGTTTTGGTTAAAGAAGAACCCCACAGAAGTCATGATAACAATGAGATATATGAAAAAGGGATAAACATCAAAGATTTTCAAGATCACAGAGCCTCTGTAAACTACAGAAGCTCTGTCAATCTGTTACTTGGGCATCTCTGTAGTAATAACGGTTACTTTTACTGAGAGTGAATTACATGTGGCTAAGAATAACCCCACGCGCCTAGCATTAATGGGGCGCGCACGACGTCCTGTCATCCTCTGACATGGCCTACGTGTCCTATTTTCATTGGGCGTACATGAAACGTTTTCTGTGGAAAGTTGAACCCGCCGTTCTAACTTGAGTACGGATTCCAAATTTTAATCCATTGCCATATATTTTACTCTTTCGAATTCTACCGTTTTACCCTCATATAAAAACCAAGCTTACCCTCTCATAAACCTTTTACAAACTCTCATTCTTCTCCGGCGACACCCTGCAAAAACCTGCAAGTTTCTTATTCTCAGTACCAAATGGCTTCATCTTCTCAAGCTATCTCCCCTGCACAATCTCCGGCGACCTCACCAGAACATTCACCGGCTCATTCTGAACATTCAGAAAACCCCAACCCTGCCCAAAACATTGAACTAGAAGATTCCGGCGACTCAGCAGACTTTGCTCCGACAACACATCTGCAAAACTTCATAGCAAAGGATCACTTCGAAAAAGTACTACCAATCAAATCCAACAACTGCTATTTGGTCCCCTCACCCACTGCTTTCGGCGAAGCCCATGCCATTCTTCTGAACATAATGGAAAATCACATCCTCTTCCCTCTACTCTCAAGAACCCCAAACAAAATACCAGTCAGATATCTGAACCAGTTTTGGCAAAGCTGCCGATTTGATAAAGACGATTCTATTATCAAAGGGTACATTTCAAGACCCGACAAATCTGAACATCTTGAAATCAAGTTCAACAGAACAATGTTCTCACTTGAGTTCAACCTACCCACAAGGGGTCTTCTTGGTTTGAAGAAATATGCAGAGCAACCAACAGACGACGAGCTCTGTCGCTTCGTAGAAATGCTTGGGTACAACACACAACTACGGAAGAGAAATGACTTCCGCAGAGGAAGATTACCACCTCTGTGGAACACTTTGTTCTCTATTCTTAACAGATGCCTGACAGGGAAGATAGGCAGTATTGACCAGAGCTCACATCAGATATTAACCATCATGTATGGGGTTTACTATGATCTACCATTGGATTACGCGACCATAATGATGCAAGAGATCATCAACACCATCGACAGAAAGAACAACACCAGAAGGGTCAAAGAAAATGATCCTAAGTTTCTACCACCTCTGCAATTCCAACGAATACTGGGAGTCATGTTCGAACCTCTGTTGCTGATACAGAAATGGCCAATGGAAGGGCCAATTCCCAAACAATTCCCAATGAGCAAAAATACCCCCACTGATTATGTAGATGGTTACTCACACTGCAGACCTCTGTCAAAGAAACTTCTGAAGTATTCCTCGAATAAAACCCTTAAGAAAGAGTATATACGCGATCATAGAACTCCTAAACCGAGTCATATGACACCCCCGCGTTTAGGTGTCCCCCTAGGAACAATGATTGCAGAACCTCTTTCCACTCAAGAGGAAAAAGATAACAAATTAGCAAAACACATGGCTATTCAACTTAGCTTCATAGCCAAACGTGCAGAGCTCATGGGAAAGAAGTCCTCTTCAAAAACCTCTGCATCTACTCCAAAAGCAAAGAAGAGAAAAACTGCAGAAGGCACCTCTACAAGCGCTGCAAAAGATCAACCTTCACCTCCTCATGCCACAGAAATTGGCTCCTCTGTTCCTCCATCTTCCCCAAAACAAAGGAAGAAAAGAAAATCGAAAATCCCAGAGGAAGGGGCACCAAAACCCAAGAGGAGGAAAACCAAAAAGAAGCATGGTAAATCACTTGAAAAGTTGGTTACCATTGCAGAAGAAGAAGAAATCGCAGAAGAAAGAACTGTAGAAGAAGATGCAGAAGAAGGGATGGCAACATAAGAATATCAATCACCCTATCAATCTCCAGATAGATTTGCTCACCAAGGAGACCTGAACGACTTCCTACAGAACCCTGACATTGCCAACACCCTAAATACAACATGGTGGATGGCACAACCTCTCGACCACCACTCCCCAGAAGAACAATATTTCTCCATTTCTGGCATTGACACACATCTGCAAGAAGATGACACAACACCCAAAGATCAACCAGCTAACACACCTATTATCCTACAGAACCCCTTCATTCAACAAGGATTGGACGTCCACAGAAAGAGTCCAAGCACAGCTACAGAAGAAGAAATAGAAGAAATAGACATGTCAGAAGAAGCTATCAAAGAACGGAATCAAAAGAACGCAACTGAGTGGAATAGAGAAATGGTTAAGGAAATCATAGAGAAAATGGGAGAAAAAGAAAAGGGAAAAGAAAAAGATGCCGAAGTTGAAGAAGGCACAAATCCCTCACCCCCTCCCAGTGCAACCCACATATCTAACTCCGCAGGTCTAGATGCAGAAGGAGTTATTGAAATAGAGCAGCACAGCTCGATCCAAACCCAACCCAACCAGCCAGAAGTCACTCTTTCGACTTCTGCGCCCACATAAACCGGGGAATCCATTCCTAGGGAGTCTCCTCAGAGAGACTCACCTATAGTTCGTGATCCATCGCCCCAGATCACAACAGAACATCCAACAGAGGAATTCGTTTCCTCTGCCACACACACACAACTAGGGCCAACACTTCTTTCAGAGAGAAGTAGTGAGCACAACGACGAAGAGACTCTAGACAAGTCTCCGAGTCAACAGAAGGATAATCTAGTACCCACCTCTGAAGTGGATCTAGACAATGTCATTCACAGAACTTCTGTAGAGTCTGAAGCACTAGATGCTTCTGCTCAAGGATCAGATAGAAATCCTTCCACCCCCATCGTACAAACAAGGGTGAACGAAGGTGTCCCAGGAACAGGGACTCACTCTGGAGACGAATGTGTTCCTCCAGAGGTTACACAAGGAACACAAGTATCAAGGGATGAGTTCCAAACCCTTGTCACCTCTGTGAACCAAACAATGAAAGAGTTGCGAAGCTCTTTCAAATCTTTTTGCAGAGACAACATCGACGACTATCCTGAAACTAAACACCAAAATGGACAATCTGTCCACAGAGGTGAAATCTGCCATCTCAGCGATGAAGTCTTCTGCCGAAACTACTGCCAAAGCAACAGCCACTTCTGCCGCTCAAGAATTCGGAACAACTGCAACTTCTGCGTTCAAGGACTCTGTCAAAAACTTCCTTGAACAAATGAATACGCAATTCAACAAAGCAGAGGGCATTACTCCTGCAGATCTACAGAATGCCCTAAAACAAGTACAAGCAGAGGCAATGCGCAACACGACAATGATGCAGCCAAAAGACTACATGACCAGAGCACAACTAACAGAGCTAGGACAGAACGTCATAAACCAGGTCACATAATTCATTGTCTCATTCACAACAGCAAATGCCAACTTTGTCAAGGATTTCAGAAGAAGTGTTGGCAGAATGCGTTTTAAAATAGAGGCAGAGCTTGCGACTCTACTTGGCCTCTGTGATGACGTCTGTGAAAAGTTGATAGCAGCAGGAGCAGAATTACCGAAGAAAACCAAAGCTTCTTGCAGAGCAGAGGGTAGTTCTGATAAGAGTCAGGATGATTCTGATGATGACCATCCTGGTCCATCAGATAATCCTGAGGGGGAGAATACAAGGGAGAAAGCTACGAGCAGAGGAATACAAACTCCACCAATCGCAGCAGAACCAATCCGTCAAGCTCCTCCAGAACAAACCCAAGATCAACAACAAACTCAACAGCCCACAGAGACAACACCCATCTCTGTGGAATCAAGTCCTGAAGAAACAAATATTCCAGAAGCTGATCAGCAACCCACAGAGGCAACAACCACCCATGTGGTAATCATTTTGGAAGAAAGTCCTTCAACAAAATCAACAGAAAAACCCCCAACCATACCAAGAAGAAAGTCAATTGCCACCAAACCAAAAAGAGCAACGACCTCTGCTTCTGATATTCTGAAAAAGATGCACAATACAATGACTGATCGAATGTCACAGAGAGAAGAAGAAAGGCACAGGTTCACACTAGCTTTCAAAATGGCAAGAAGATTCAACATACCTCAATCCACAGAAACCGAGCTTACAGAAGAAGTCACCAAAGAACCTCCTACAGAGGTTACAGAGCAAAGAAAGCCAACAGAACCAACGCCACAAAAGTCCTCTAAAAAACAAGTGTCAAAACCTACAGAGGCAACCCCCATCAAGCCAACAGAAGCACCAACCTCCAAACCTACAGAAGAAACAGGTTCTGCACCTCCAAAAGCCAAATATAAGGGCAAAGCAATACTGACAGAAGAGCCCAAGAAAAAGAAACCATTGCCCAAGCCTACAGAGAAATTGATGAAGAGCGCCTTTGATGCCTTCCAAACTCCAAAGCCTGAAGAAGAGGACTGGGCATATGGATTGAAGCCTCTGTCAGACATTCTTCTAACTAGTAGAACTGCAGAAGTTGTTCAAAAGATGGAGAGTCTCAGAAGACAAATACCACAACCTAGTCCAACACATGAATAGATGGACGAAGTGGTATACAAATACCTCTATAAACAATCCTTTCAGACCAATCATCCTACAGATCATGTGACAGATCCAAGGATCAGAGAAGAATTTGAGAACATCTTCACAAGGACAAAGCCAAGAACCAAAGCAGATGTCTTCTCAATCCACAAGATCAAAAAGGTAATCTTCTGCAGGTTCTCCTTTACAAGAACCTATCCAAGGGTCAGGTACAATCTTTACAAAGTCAGAAGAGAGAACAATTCAGAAACCACCTTCGCTGATGCTGACCTAAGAAATATCAATCCTTATGATCAACCTGACCTTCTGCAATGGACAAAAGACAACTACAATACATAGCCAAACACCAGAGCCTATCAAGTATTGAGAAAAGCGATGAGGGAAAAGCTTCTGCTCTACAGCATGATAGATTTCCAGCTGGGAAAGGATCTTGGTCTCAAACATCTGGATTTACGACCACCAGAGGATCGCTGCCCACCGGACGCCGTACCTAACTCAATCATCACAGAACCACGGTTTGGGTTAGTATTTCAAAACCCACAAGGCGAAGTTAAACTGTTTGTGTGCATGGACTGTCAGAAGTACGCAACTAGTACTCTGAACAAGTTCAGAACAAGCCTTGTAAAATACAGAGGTACAGAGAAAATGGATAGAGATGCTGCAGATACTTTCATCAGAGAGATTGATGCCACAATCCGCCTAAGAGAACTCTGCATCAGTTTCTACAAAGAGATCAGAAGAGTCGGAAGAGACAACAGAAGCTACAACGATTTCAAAGATGCCAAAATATGATTATCAGACCTCCAATCTATGCAAACCAAGTCAAAGTTTATCTTTCATTGTACTCAAATGTAAAATGCCTCTGGCATATTTCTAAATGAAAGAACTTTCGAGGTATTGTTTAACCTCTGTCTTATCTAACCTTGCCTAACTAAACTCAAGTTCAATTTGTTATTTTTCACTACTTAGGGGGAGATTGTTAGCTTCAATCTTCCTAATCAAAGAAGTATTTAGAAGTAGTGAAAAATAGGCTAAGTGAAGAAAGCCTCTTACAGAGGCTCTGCCGGACTTACCGAGAGATCAAGATCAAGAATCTACAGAAGCTAAAGAGGCGCGCTACAGAAGCTCTGTCATACGCGCAAAGAAGATCAATAACTCGGAATCCGGGGAAGACTGCTCCACAGAGGACCAGACCGCAGAACCTCTGTAACTCATTACAGAGCCTCTGTGGTCCTCACAATAAGACTTGAAGATATTTACAATATCTTGCTACTGTTACAGGACCTGTTCATCAACTTGCATGGTAGCATGCCCTGTCCAACGTCGACGTGTCAAACTCTGATTGGATTCAATAGGGCTTAGTACATAATAGACGTCTGCTGCATTAAATACAATACAACACGTCTGACTGTTCATGCCACACTTGCAACTGTTCACGACATCCGTTCAACTATTCATCAGTACCGTCTGAATAGTAGCATATGCTTTATGGTCCCCTTTAGAGTAGTATATAAGGAAGACTCATGTTGAGTTCTTCCTTATCACATATAAATAAAACATCACAAGAACACAAAAGCTTATTCACCTTAAAAGTCAGATCTGTTTTGAAGCTTTTCTTACTCACAGTTCTTAAACCTGTTCTTATTTTATATATTCAGTAAACTTTAAGATATAATATTCTGTTCACTGTTTATTTATATTTTGGTCTAAATCTATCAAACTTATCTGTTAGTTCTTCAAATACGCTTCTGCATCAAACATTAACTTGAACTAATAGATCTGATAATCTTGTTTAAAGCAAAACGGGAACCAACAATTGTGTTTTGGCATTTGACAGGTTGAAAAAGGAGTTGATCTCGGCGCCTATTCTTACAGCACCTGACTGGAGTCTTCCGTTCATAGTGATGTGCGATGCAAGCGACACAGCAGTCAGAGCGGTCTTGGGGCAAAGGAAAGATAAGAGAATGCACGTGATCTATTATGCCAGCAAGACCTTAGATGAAGCTCAAGTTAACTATGCCACAACCGAGAAGGAGTTATTAGCGGTGGTCTAAGCGTGTGAAAAGTTTAGATCGTATCTGGTGGGAGCAAAAGTAATCGTATACACGGATCATTCAGCGTTGAAGTATCTAATGGCAAAGAAAGATGCAAAGCCGAGGCTCATCAGATGGGTATTACTGCTCCAAGAGTTTGACCTAGAGATCTTGGACAAAAAGGGGACAGAAAACACGGTTGCAGATCACCTGTCGAGGCTCGAGGGTAATAAGGAAGAGGAGAAAGATAAAACATCCATCAATGACACATTCCCAGATGAGCAATTATTTAAGGTTAGTCACTTTGAACCATGGTATGCAGATTTGGTTAACTTCTTGGTAGGAGGATTGGTGCCCTACAACATGAACTCGCATCAAAAGAAGAAATTTCTCTTTGAGGCCAAGAGGTATTATTGGGATGAGCCGCACCTATACAAGATGTGTGCGGATGGGATGATTCGAAAGTGTGTACCGGATGAGGAGAAGACCGACATTCTTACTCATTGTCATACATTAGAATGTGGGGGTCATTTCAATACTGATAGAACGGTGGCCAAGGTTTTACAATCCGGATTCTTCTGGCCATCAATGTTCAAGGAGACGAGGGAATTCATCTCCAAATGTGACCGGTGTCAAAGGACAGGCAACATAACGAAGAAGGATGAAATGCCCATGAAGATCTTCATGGAGGTGGAATTATTTGATGTATGGGGAATAGACTTCATGGGACCGTTCCCAAACTCATACGGGAACGAGTACATTTTAGTTGCGGTCGATTATGTATCGAGATGGGCTGAAGCATTCGCAACGCCATCGAATGATTCCAAAGTTGTGATCAAATTTCTAAAGAAGCATATATTTTCACGCTTTGGGGTTCCGCAGGATTTAAATAGTGATGGGGGTAGCCACTTTTGCAACCGGTATCTTGATGCAGTTCTCAAGAAATACTCGGTCAAACATCGAGTAACTACACCATATCACCCGCAAGCGAATGGGTTAGCCGAAGTCTCCAACAGAGAGCTGAAACACATCTTAGAGAAAACGGTAAATTCTTCACGCAAGGATTGGTCGTTGAAGCTTGATGACGCTCTTTGGGCATATCGGACTGCCTATAAGACACCTTTGGGAACTACACCATACCGGCTAGTATACGGGGAGTCATGCCAGTTGCCCGTGGAATTGGAGTGTCGAGCATTCTGGGCAATTAAGCAATTGAACATGGAGCTAGACGCAGCCGGCAAGAAGAGACTATTACAGATGGTTGAGCTAGAGGAACTTAGACTCGATGCATTCGAAAATGTTTTGATCTACAAAGAGAGGACCAAGAAGTTCCACGACCGGAACCTTCGCGAGAAAGTAATCACTCTAGGTATGAATGTTTTGCTGTTTAACTCACGATTACGTTTGTTCCCAGGCAAGTTGAAGTCCCGGTGGTCTGGCCCATTCAAAGTGGTTGAAGTATTCCCATATGGAGCAGTATAGTTAGAAGGAGCTGATGGGCAGAAATTTAAGGTGAATGGACAACGAGTCAAACCATACTTAGGAGGTGAGATCCCGAGCATTGCAAGCATATATCTAGACGAGCCGGGACATGAGAATAAGTGATTGGAGAAGTCGTGCCACGACAGAAAAAACGGCGCTAGGTGGGAGGCAACCAACCATAGGTTAATTCGAAATTTTGATTTTGTTTTTCGTTTCTTGTGTTTGTGTTTTCTTTTGTTTGTGTGTTTTTGTTTTTGTGTGTTTAAGGAGTGATTTTGACCCCTGAGAGCGTGCGGGACGACACCTTGAGAAAAGCGAATAACGAAAGCGACAAACGGTAAACAGTGCTCTGCGCGTTTGGCAGCGCTAGTCCATCCGTGCAGCCATCCGCGCAGACCACTGGAAGCTTCACAAATGTTTAAACTGCGCGTTTTGCTGCGCTAATCCATCCACGCTCACAAACGCACCAAAGTCTGTTCGAATGAAACTCTAGAGCTCTGCGCGCCTATACGCACGTCTCCATACGCGCCGAGTCCCTGCAGGTATTTAATGCCCAATTTCGGCCCTCTCTCTCATTTTGTGAAACCCTAACATCTCTTGCAGCCGTTTTTCTCTACAAGAACACTTCCTAGTACCGATTTTCATCTATTCCACCAAGGATCTTCAATTTCTACTCTCATTCCACAACTTCTAAAGATCAAAGGTATGAATTCTTACTCTTCTCTCTACAATGTTGGGGTTTTGCACATGCATTCAAGGTACACTTACTCTATGAGTTACTTGCTGAAATTCTTCAAGTGTATAAGTGTTTATGTGTTAAAGATATGCAAAACTTCACTGATTTTGTTGTTTGGTTTGAATGAATGAAATTTTTGTTAGGGAAGTTGTGGGCATTTTACTGTTGAGAGAAAAAAATCATGGTGTTTGGTTCATGTTTCTGCACTCTCATGGTATAATGGTGATTTTGTCCAAGTTAAACCAAACCTTGGTTTCACCAAGGTTTGGGGTTCTTGTAATTTTTGTTAAAAGAGTTGGGTTATCATTGTGCTAAATGTGATATAATGTGCTTGCTAATTTGTTCACCCATGATGATATGTTGCTGGCTGGTGTTTGAAAATCTTTTTGTGGATGAGTTTTGGTATTCTAGCTTTGAAATGGCAAACCCAAACTTTGGTTTGGGGTGTCAATTTAACACCATTCACACAGCACTCCCCAACTACAAACCTTGGTTTCACCAAGGTTTGGGGTTCCTGATTTCACCTGACATTTATCGTTTTATGATTTTCTGTGGTGAAAACAAACCTAATCTAAAGATTAGGTTTGGAGTGGCATTGTCAAGTTGTTTTATCTAACAAATGTAGCTTTTCAGGAACTATGGTGCACACTAACCCTACCCAAGTTGGACGTTTCTTCGCCTACCAAACGTTGTGGCCGGAAGAAAGGGAAGCCCTGACGGAACGCGTGAACGGCATGGTCGAACATAGAAGACACCAATTTAGAAACCGACCAATCTGGTCGGAGAGAGGGTTAAGAATAGATGAAATATCAAACGACAGGGCAAGAGAGATAGCCAGAGAGCGCGGGTGGACAACGTATGTTCATGATCCAGAGCCGTACGATGAGGAGCTGGTCCACGATTTTTACGTTGCCATGATACCACCAGCTTTTAATGAATTTCATTTGGTAATGGTAAGGGGCAGATTGGTACGAATGCCGGCGGAGGCAATCTGCACCCACTATGGGGTACCTCGCCCCAATAACCTTGGTGCCACTTTCGGTCTAACTCCAATTCAAGGTGTCCGCATTGATGCCCATTACAGCCCGGTTCTGTCCTCAACTTTAAGAAGGAGTGGCAAGGAATTATGGGTACCTCATCATCATGACATTAAAAAGTACGAGCTGCGACCTGAGATTGCACTGTGGATGAAATTTCTGAAGTGCATCCTGGCGCCATCTTCACATGACAATACGGTCGATGCTTATTTCGCCAAAATCCTCTACCACATCCAGCTCAACCTCCCAATGGACATAGGCCACATAATCCAGCTTCAACTGATAGACGCGACATCGAGTACCAACAATGTTGGCATTTTACCATTTCCTTGTTTAATAACTCGGTTTTGCAGGGACGCCGGATGTGATGTCGCTGTTACGACACCACCACTACCACTTTTCGATCGACTTACCTACAACGCACAGGTCAATGCGGTAAATCGGAATAATCGAAGGGAAGCCGCTAATAGAGAGAGATGTCGTATGCGCGTCCCAGCGGGAGTGGATGACATGGATGCGGATGATGCTGATGATGCCGACTACAATCCGGCGACTGACATGGAGGGAGTGGAGCTTGGAACAGACATATCGGGATTAGCGATGCAGATGTACCATATGGAGATTCGGTTGAATCGGAGGTTTGACGCACTAGAAGAAGGAAGGAGGTATGATGGGAATTCGCATGCACCGAGCACTTCAAATCAAGATGAAGCGGGACCATCAAATACAAGGAGAAGAAGAAGGTGTCAATAAGAAGCACCAACCAGTCGGGCAGGAGGCGTTTGCGTAGTGGGGTAATCTTTTTATAGTTTTGATGATTTTGTTTAATTTTTCTTTTGTGTTTTTAGTTGGATGACTGTACCGATTCGCTATTTCGTGATTATTTCATGTATGCTATTTGGTCCATTGGGGACAATGTATATGTCTGGTTTAGGGTGGTTTGTCGATTATATCATTCGTTGATCTCAGTGGATTGAACAATCACCTTGTTTTTAGTGATGAGTGTGCAACCTTCCTAGTGTGATGTAGTGTGAGTTTTCGAGGACACTAATTTTGGGGGGAAGAGTTAAAAAGGATAATATAGCACGAGGTTGGATCTAGGTGATTGCATACTTAGAGACATTAGTGGAGACCACCCGTGAGTTGTTGACCACACATTTGCTAAACTTCGATTCTGAGAGACTATGCATTACTCGATACACTTTTCATTTAGTCTTTTGGTCGTTGTTATAGCCTGATCTTACTATAACTTGCATCCGACTATCAAAGACATCCATAGGAATAGGAGTGAAGTTGTTGCCTATCTTTATGAACAAACCATGTACAAGTGCTTGGTTGCTGCTATACCCACTGCTGTTCATAACTCAAATGACCCAAATGTTACCCGTTGTAGCACCCCCAGTAAAAAAAAAATCACAAATCAAGCAACTCAGTTATAAAGGAGTTTGCCAAGAAAAATTATACAAAACTGAGGGGTCAGTTCATGGAGTTTAAATGAAGAGTTGAGAAGTGTGAGTGAAAGAAAACGGGAGGGTCACCCAATCATCATCATAAATCTATTGACCTCCATCCAAAAGCAGCAACCATGACCCATTTATCTGAATTAACATGGAGAGTTTGTAAAGAAAAGCAGGCAACATTCCTGTGTCCTAGTCTTGATAAGTGGATTCCTCCTGAGATCAATTTGTGTACAACTGTGCGTTCTTGTTTAAATGTTGTTCATGCATGCTTTGTGAATTTTTGTACCCAACTTCTGAAAGCATGACAACATGTGTGAAACCTAGGGCTCGAGTGAAGAGAGAAAACCGTGAGGTAGGGTCAAGGCGAAATCCTCTCTAAGTGTGTGTTTAGTCTAGGTACACTCAAGTGTGGTGTGGTCATTGATAACTCCCTTTCCCAAAGTTGTGCTGTTTAGAATCTCATATTTAGGTCTGCTGGGTGGTGTCCATCTCACAGATAACTAGTGGTGGTTGTTGAGTTGACTAGAGATCACTAATGATATTCTCGACAAGTCGAAATTGCGGTTGTTTGGTTAATAGTTGAATGCTTATTTGTGTCGCTGTTTTGCTTGGGGACAAGCAACGCTCGGTTTGGGGTTGTTGATAATGCCGTTTTACGATATTATTTTGATCCCAAAACCGGTCTGTTTGTTGTAAGTTCCCAAGTAAAATAGTAGAATTTAATGGTTTTTGATGAGAAAGTACAGGTTTTTATGAATGAGTGATGATGGAAGAGTTTTGGATCAATCGGAGCAAGTTTACAACAATCGGAGCGAAAAAAGAAAAAGTCTAAATTTCTGGACCAAACAGTGCCCTGCGCGTTTCCAGGTGCGTTTCCACACGCGCTCCCATTCGTGCAGCTTTCTGCCAAAAGCATATTCCAGTGCTCTGCGCGGTTCTCTGCGCGTTTCCACACGTGCCGCCAGACGCGCTGAAGCCTTGAGCGTTTTTATTCTATTTATCTGCTAGGGTTGAGGGCATTATCAAGAAGTTACGGCTGGAGACTCTTTCTGGGCGATTTCTGGAGCTAAGAGGCGATTTTTGAAGGCAATCAGAAGGAGAGAAACATCAATTAACAAGGATCGAAAGGCGAATCGAGTACGTTCATCGGCGGCTTAGGCTTTTTCAGGGAGTTCTTAGATCTCATCTCCTAATACAAAACATGTTTACTTTCATTTATATCTTTACATTTCAGAGTTTTGAAACCCCCAATATGAACTAATCCGTTCATGTTGGGGGGTTGGTTTGAATCATGGTTGGATGATCGTTTAGCTTTACAGTAGGTATGATTGATATGATATAGATAGATGGCACATGTAAGATTGTTCTTAATGCTTGTAATAGTCCGATCAACTGTTATTTGATTTTATGAATCTTTAATCTTTGAGAAAAGTTTTTAGGTTTGATTAATCTTTCATGTCTTGGTTGAATTTGAGATAGTGATATAATAATTCATTCCTTGTGGCTTTTAATTACTAATTGTTCAACTACTTTTGTTGAGATCGAATGATGATACACTGTGTTGAATGATATTTGCTATAGCTTGATAAAGTATAGTGATGGAATGTGATTATGCCTGTCATCTTGAAGTTATGTCAATCGTATCAAATCTGTGAGTTAAGTAATTGTCTACCTGAGGAATCCGACCCTCCAACTCTTTCTCTTATTTGAATTAATTAAGTTTTAATTCGTATTCCAATACGCAACAACCCAAATCAATTTGCATTAGTCTAGTTAATAATCTATACAGTCATTGTGGTACTTGACACCTGGTTCCTTTGGTTCGATACTCGTACTTTATAAGTACTATTACTTGATTCGACCCGTACACTTGCGGTAGATTTAGGGGGGGTGTAAACCCACCTATCACACTCTAAGATTTGAGTATTCTATATTTCTTGGATGGAGAATGGTTTTTGTCTATCCCACATTGATAGAGAGATGGAAAATTGACAATTGATGTTAGGTATATGAAAGGAGGTTGAGATGTCTATGTTTCAACTCTTGGGTTGGAACCTCTTGGCTAATCCTCTAAAACTTATGTTGTTGGTTCATGTTGGCTAACTCTCCAAATCATGGGGTTGGTTTATTGTTAGTTCCAGATCCGTGCAACAATAATGAAATCAAACAGATAAAACAATAGAGTGTAACGATTTCAACTGGTCATCTCTGATTAGCTTTCAATATTAGAGAGAATTACAATAAGAGTGAAAGAAAGCAAATGAGACAACTAGCCTAATTTTCTAAGGCTAGATTGCTTTATATGTGGCGGGCCCGTCGTTAACAAGCCCACGGCCCGTTCACTAACAAAGCCTAATATAAACTATTACAATTAGCCCCTTGAACTTCTAATCAACCAAATATTACCCTAACAATCTCCCCCTTTGATTTGAAGTTCGATTTGGCGCCAGTTCGCGACATATCTTTTTCGAAGCGCGAAGTGGATCTCGAACCATCTGTAGCACGGCGATAGTCGATGCGTTCTTCAACCATTTCCAAGGCATTCCAAGCAGTTATTTCATTTGGATTAGGAACATACGAAACCCTTGGATTTTTAGACTCGTGCTGAATGATCTTTCGAAGAGCATCTCAAACTTTGTAGAGCGTGCCGTCGCAGAATCTTTCTACCTGACTGAACCGCATAAATCTTTTCTCTTTCTGTTCATTGATGAAGACGATCCCAAATTCTGGTTCTAGAAGCATAGCGTTCTCGGGATACATATTCAACTCAGGAGCTTGCAGATTCGGCTTTATCAGATTTACCTTCTTCACCCTGTTCTCGATTGCCATTTGAAAGTCCGTTAGATAAGACATCATAATTGTGCGGACCAGGAATCGACGAACAGCTTCGAGCGCCTTTGTGACAGTAAGAGGTTGGATAGTTCTTGAGCGTAGGTCTTTCAGAATTGACAGGAAGTCGAACGGTTGGAGGTGTTGGAAGTCGGCTTCGGAAAATTTCCATTCATTACCATCTTCACGGCGGACAGTGAATACAGGATAAACGATTTTCATAATGTGGCTTGACTGGATGTTGAGTACCTCTGTGATCTGATATTTGGTTCTGACTTGGCTGATTGGAAGACACCGCTTCATTGCGCTGATGTACCTGCGTTGGTATTCGGGGTTGAAGTTGTAAATACCAAGGCAGAAGGTCGGCTCGATTTGGCGTAGCTTGTGTACAAACAACTTCTTCAGGGTTTCCTCCAGGTGAGGAATAAGTACAGTGATCTTCTCCCAACGGATTCGTTGCTGAGGTGGAGGAGGAAGATCAGAAGCTGTCTGTTGTTGAAGAGGGGATGTCGGAATGTCGGCAGAACTAGTTTCAGGTCTTGTTGAAGTTTCAGCGGGTTGAGTATAGTGAACGGGAGAAGTACCATAAAAATTCTGGAGCAGGAACTGATCATAGTCAATATTGTCATTGTCATCAGTAGGGAAAACCAAGTTAACCTGGAGATTTGCGGCACTGGCGGCTTTTTCAAACCATGCATCTTCGGTCTCTGGGTTGGTTTCGCAGTCTGGATCTATCATATCCAATAAAGGTCTGTCTAATGAGTCAAAGTCAACCAGTTCCTGTGTTGAACCCTCAGGCTTTTCAACCGTCGAGTCTTCATCATCTGACATATCCATATCAATTACCATTTCAGCTAGGGGCAACTCGGCTTCGGCTGTACCTTCGGTTGTTGTAGCTGCAGTTGGAGGTTCCGGTTGAACCACAGTTGTCGTTGTCGTTTCGGTGAGGATAGGGGCGGTCTCGGTTTGTCTTAATATTTTCTCCCCCTCACGGTGATCAGGATCATCCTGGTCATCGTGTTTGCGCTTCAGACCGCCTGATTGACTCTTGCAGGTTTCTTCTAGTGAACGGACTCTTTCGGACAGCGTTGTCATCGCTTGGTTGAAGTCCTTAAGAGTCGAGTCAATGCTATCCAAACGAGTGGTAATGGATGATGAAAGAGCAGTGACATGTGTTTTCAGAACGGATATCAGGTCTGCTTCAGTTGAGGCGTCGGTTTCAGATTGTTGGAGCAGCTGGGCTAGAAGCATCGTCTTGAGGGTGTCCACCGAGTAGGTAGACTGAGTAGGAGCCGGTGGAGTTGTAGGTGCGGTTTCAGCATCGATGATCTTATCTTTACCTTTGATGAGGCGCTTAACGGTGTCGATCTGGGCGGCAACATGCTGCTCCATTGCCTCGCAGACAGCCTTAAGGGTGCTGTCCAGGGACCCTGGTGACACAAAGTCGTGTAAGATAACTCCGGGATCACTTAGATTACCCGTTGAGGCATCTACCATAGAGACAAATCCACCTACGTTCACAGTTGGCAAAGTGGTAGCTGTGGTAGGATTTCCGTCTGATCCTCGTGTTCCGCCAGACGGAGACACTACGGACGTTCCGATCGGGTCACGAAGAGCCTCGATTTATTGTTCCTCTTCATGTGTCCTAGCCGAAGTATGTATAGTATCAAGTGGCTCTAGACTCGATTGTGCACGAAATGAAGTCGCGACCGGGGGCTGCTGGCCGCTTATTTCAACACCGGCACTCTCCGAGTGAGAGACCAGTGGAAGTTGTGCTATATCCCCGTGAGAAACTGAAACATCCGTATTTTGAGAGACGAATGAGTGGATGAGGGGGTTGTGCAATTGCTCCGCTGGGTCCACGGAGGCTTCTTCAATACCCCGTCCCAACGTATGAGACGGGATAGTAGATGTGGCGACCCGGATGTCACTCGTTTGGGGTCGCTCATGAGCCTCGTTATCTTTACGGCTCAATCTTTCCTGGTTCGCTTTCGAACGCAGTTCCCTCCTTCTCACATGATCTAACTCATCACCTAATACTCTCTTGGTTCTATGTCCCTTGGGAGGTCCCTCCGGCGCTGGCTGGACCATGGGATTCCCTAACTCTCGCCTATCAGCAACTACACTTGGTGCAGCGGGATCCGCGTGTGCCAGAAGGGCTTCAGTTGACAAATTCCGGATAATGATGAAGAATCTTTCCGGACCCCTTATATATGGGACAAAGTTTCTGGATGGGACATCCGGATAGATGGGTGTCCGGATACCTGTCCGGATACTTTGGGGATTTTGATAAAAGGATCCCTGTTCTTCCATTTTCAAGAAAAACTGGGACAATTTGAATTATTGAAAGAACCTTCTCTTGCTCCCCCTCAAACTGAGCATGGGGATGGCTTTGCTCCCCCTCGAATGGTGCAATGGAGAGCCCGACACATAAAAACTTTTGAGCATTTAAAGAAAACATTGTGTCGCTCCCCCTCAAATGATGTACAGTAGTTGAAAAACACACAGGAGTGCCCACACACACACAAAAACTTTTTGACAGAAGAAAGAAAAAAAAACTGTGTGTGACGCTCCCCCTCAACAGGTGAGTAAACTTACTTGATACCTGATCATGCTCCCCCTAAACACATAAGCAGCTCGTGAAAGCACAGGTATAGACAAACCTCACATCTTCGTAATATTGTTCCTTGTAGATCGTGAGCAGCTCCCTCCTTCCGGTCATGTGTGTGGAGCATCCAGTGTCTAAGAACCACACATGATCGTCCTGCAAAACAAGTTTAGCGGACCTTGGGTACCCAGATTTGCCTGGGTCCCGGAGGGTTAGGTTTGGCACCTCTCGGAGGAACTTGCTTTGACACAGCTTTCCCTTTAGGTGTAGATTGTACACCGTTTGCGGAAACTGGTTTTGGCACAGGTTGCCTCCTTGGTGTAGGTTTTACACCTTGTGGAGGAACAGGATTTTTTGCAGGTTGCCTCTTTGGTGCCGGTTTAACCTCAGTAGGAGCAACCCATCTAGGAGTGGGTTTGGTCTCCCGCTGTGGTTTAACCTCTGTTTGAGGACCCCGTTGTTTATGATATTTTCTCTTGTTACTACGGGGTTTGCGTTTGGGTGTATGATTATACATGTGATATGACCCAAACCAATCATTGTTTTGATATCATCAAAGTCATTCCAACCACAACTAGAACAACACAAACAATCGTGCGATAATTGAATCAATTGCTGAATGGAGTAAATTTTCATCGGAAAATTAACATCCCTTTTAACAAAATTAGTCCTATGATTCAAAGCACAATCGTTTTTGTTCATTCTAGGGTAAAAAACAGTGTTAAATGACTTTGACGCTTCTTTCTCAATAGATTCCCTAGCTAGCCTCTTTGGTTTATCTCGTTTAGGCTGGCCGGTTTTATTTGATCCCACATTGACAGCATGGTCAGTGACTTTTGAAGAAACATGATTTTTGGTGGGCAATCGCTCGGTCTTTTGCCTCGGCTGTGATTGGTTTTGAGAAACAGGTTTAGATTTGGAAATCTTAATCACAGCTGGGGTCTTTGTGTTTGAACAAGCACCCTTTTCAAAGTTGACCGGTCGATTCACCACTGGTGACAAAAAGTCAGAATGACTCGGAAGAGGTTTGTCGAAAGGGAACGACTCAAACTCTCCATCAGAATTACCTTCGGAGTTCATATATTCTGAAAAATCGACTTCCGGAATTACTGGACATGGATCGGTCGAGGAAGGTGAGGAACACTTTGTGCTTATGTGCTTAGGGTAATTCGGTGCGGAAGCGTTTGAAAAATCAGAGTTTAAATTCCTTTTAGCACACTCATCTTGAGAAACTGTACTTTCTTGTGAAGAGATATTACCTATGAACGCTTTACACGAGGATGTGTCAGATGAGTTAGAGGAAAGTTCAGGTGAAATCTGCTTCGCAGTTTGGAGCAAGTCAAGCTGCACTTGGAGTTGACTATTTATCATATGCTCTTTCATCGTTTCTCTTGTCACTTCAGACAGTCTCGATGAGAGCTTATTGATTTCACACTGAAGAGTTTATTTTTCTTCATTTGACACACCTTCGGTTTTCTCAGATTTGAGTTTCTCAAGTTCCTGAATTAGCGCTTTCTTTTCGTTTTGAAAAACAGACCTTTCTTTCTCAAGTGACTCCTCCAACTCGACAATCTTTGCTTCCAAGATGAGAGGGGGAACATAGAGTTTAAACTCATCCGTCTCAGTCTTGGTTGTGGTTACTTGGACCTCATCCTTTTTGGAGGAATCCTTGGGCGTAGCAACCTTGTATGGGTCGAAGTAGTCATTTGAGAGATACTTTTTGTTCTTTTGATAGGAATAATTTAAAGGTTCATAACAAAACGGAAGTTGTATTCCTCGTTTGTGTGCGCGTTTATATTCCTCGGTTTCCTCTTCCTTTTCAGGTTCTAGAGGACCAGTCCATTGAATAGCATATTCCGGATACTTTTTATCTAACCCAAAACAAGCAAAATCAAACAAAGTGGGTGTTTGGTATCTACCCTTTTTCAAATAGTGTGGGTTATCGTATCCGATTCCCCACTCTTTGTTAAAGTACGTGAACTCTTTGGGTTTATTCAGAAAAATGGTTTGATCAGTTTGACCCCTTTTGTGGAGTTTGGTTTAAAGATCAAGAATTTTAGTAACAAACTCCTTGTGCTGAATTTGAAGAGAGGAACATTGATAAACAATTTCTTCTTTCTCATTCATGCACTGATCAAACTGAGACTGAAGTTCAGATAACTTGGCCCTTATGTCCTTAGGTGCTAATGAGAGATTTTTGCATTTGTCTTTTAGATTAGCATTTTCAGACTTATATTTTTCAGTTATTCTCTTTTGAACATCTAGCTTTTCGGTTAAAGATCTAATCTCAAGCAGTTGTTCTTTAGATGTGGCCTTAAAGGAATCTACCCGTTCAGTAAGTGATTGCACTTGATTAAGGAGATCTTGTTGGTTAGATTCACATACCTGACTTGTCTTTTCCTTTGACTGAGGTGAATAAGACATCTTCAGTTGCACTGGAGTGATCGTCAGACGATGGTTCGATTCAAAGTGAAACAGTATCAAGGATACTTAAATGTCCCCCTCCTGCGACTTAGCACGGGGGTCCTGCTAACCGGGTGGGGTCAAGGGGCAACGCCCTTGCGGGGTCTGAGGGCAGCGCCCCTAGAAAATTTTGAAAAATGAGAGTTCAAAACAGCTCCCGGATTATGTGTCCGGGTGGTTTCCGGATAAGGAATCCGGAAAACTGAGCTTACCGGGTGAAAGACTTTCCGGATGGAATGGGTTTCCGGATGAGATTCTTACTGGGTGACAAGAGATTCCGGATAAAATTCTTTTCGGATGATAAGAATTTCCGGATGAAATCACTTACCGGATGATTGAATATCCGGAAAGATTGGTTACCGGGAACCTTGGGTTTCCGGAACTGATTTATCCGGAAAGAATAGAGTTTTAGTGACTTACCCGGAGTGCTGAACTTACCCAGATTGTTGGACTTACCCGGATTGTTGGATGTACCCGGAAAGAATGCGCAATTATCCGGAAACTTGGGAAGTGTACGGAAACTGCGGCTGCTGTGTCCGGGAACTGCGGCTGACTTTTCAAACTCGATTGAAACTCGATTAGGGTTGCACAAAAGCGTTCCTGAATGATTAGAAACACTCCCAAACACAAAAATAACACTAACCTAATGGATTTTAAAGCAAAAACAACAAGTTTTGATAGTAAAAATTTGATTTTTGATGAAGAACACACTCAAAACTTTTGAATTTGATTTGCTTAATTAACCACTCAAATGGACGAATTAGGTTATGAAAATTTGCAGAATCAACAATAACAATAATACTAACACAACCCAATAAGCAAAATCGAACAATTTTACCAGAATCAAGATTTTGATTTTCCAAGATGAACACAGACGTGAAAAGTCAAAATCTTACCATTAATCAATAGAAAGGCTTTGAATCAAATCTGTCCGTCTGCTCTGATACCAATTGTTAGTTCCAGATCCGTGCAACAATAATGAAATCAAACAGATAAAACAATAGAGTGTAACGATTTCAACTGGTCATCTCTGATTAGCTTTCAATATTAGAGAGAATTACAATAAGAGTGAAAGAAAGCAAATGAGACAACTAACCTAATTTTCTAAGGCTAGATTGCTTTATATGTGGCGGGCCCGTCGTTAACAAGCCCACGACCCGTTCACTAACAAGGCCTAATATAAACTATTACAATTAGCCCCTTGAACTTCTAATCATCCAAATATTACCCTAACATTTATTTTTGCCAACCCTCTTTTTGAAAAAAAAGTTAATCTATAAAGAAAATTCTTTATATATATAAAAGTAAGATCCAATGATAATGATGTGGCACTCTAAGATTTGAGTATTCTATATTTCTTGGATGGAGAATGGTTTTTGTCTATCCCACATTGATGGAGAGATGGAAAATTGATAATTGATGTTAGGTATATGAAAGGAGGGTGAGATGTCTATGTTTCAACTCTTGGGTTGGGACCTCTTGGCTAATCCTCTAAAACTTATGTTGTTGGTTCATGTTGGCTAACTCTCCAAATCATGGGGTTGGTTTATTTTTGCCAACCCTCTTTTTGAAAAAAAGTTAATCTATAAAGAAGAAATATCAATATTTTATATTAAAAGAAAAACCAAGAAAAATGACTTGGCTTCATAAGATTTTGAGTATTCCTCAAACATCGAAATGTGGTTGTGTTTGCTTATTCCACATTGGTTTGAAGAAGGAAAAGTGAATATTGAATGTGTGTTTATAAAAGGAGGAATACATTCTTTTGTAGCAAATCATGTTGTTGGCTCAAATGAGTAAACACTATTTTCTTACAAAATATTTTCTTTAAATCTTCCGATGGAGGAGAACCCCCGAAGTAAACATAAATGAAGGGGCATACCCCACCCTAGGCAACCAAACAAAGAACTCAAGACACTCCCCGAGCTCTAAAATAAAGAAACTAACCCATGGAAAAAATTTATTGAAATTAGATTACGATTACAAAGGCTAAAAATAATCCAAGTTTCTACGTAATCAAAAAGAGCCTAAGGATTAACCGAAACTAAGCACATACTAAGCCCAATAAGACACATTGGCCTAGATATACATGAGGCCAACTAAAAAACAGGTATACACATCAAATAAACTAGGATGAAACATAGGATTCGGTGGATGATTCGACATCCTTTATTAATTGCGTATGTATATAACGGTAGCCCTTCCTTAATAGTTTTTTAGTAGGCTAGGAAAGAAAGAAGAAATGATAGAGCGAAATGGGTTGGTTGCCCAAAGGGCTATCTGATCTGATCATGGGGGGATAGCACAAGGGCTTAAGGCATTGGTTTGCTAAATCGACATACAAGAAGATTGCATCATGCATGGGTTCGAATCCCATTTCTTCCAGTCTTTTCCTACTGAACACTTTCCTGCTCAAGATAGGGTACTAGAAAGGGATCATACGAAGGATATGTTCTTTTTTTAGATCTAGCCTGAATGACTCCTAAACTAAAGGTTTTCATTATATCTAAAGTGTGCAGTGAGGGTTATATTACAGGTATCCAGTCTTTACTTCACTCGACCTAAGCAATGCCCAAAGAGTCCCATGCCTTTCTTGGTCGGACCAAGCCAACTGGCGATTTCCGACAAGTCTTTCCTAATTTTTAGAGCAAGAAGCGGAACTACAGGGATGAAATGAAAAGTGTTTCTTACGATTATGCCCAACAGCCCACTGGAGCAATTTTCCATTCTCCCATTGATTCCTATGAAGATAGGAAACTTGTATTTCTCATTCACAAATTCATCTTTGTTTATGCTTCTAACTCTCAGTTTGGTCCTACTTCTGATTCATTTTGTTACTAAAAAAGGAGGAGGAAGCTTAGTACCAAATGCTTGGCAATCCTTGGTAGAGCTTATTTATGATTTCGTGCTGAACCTGGTAAACGAACAAATAAGGGGTCTTTCCGGAAATGTTAAACAAAAGTTTTTCCCTTGCATCTTGGTCACTTTTACTTTTTTGTTATTTTGTAATCTTCAGGGTATGATACCTTATAGCTTCACAGTTACAAGTCATTTTCTCATTACTTTAGGTCTCTCATTTTCTATTTTTATTGGCATTACTATAGTGGGATTTCAAAGAAATGGGCTTCATTTTTTAAGCTTCTTATTACCCGCAGGAGTCCCACTGCCGTTAGCACCTTTTTTAGTACTCCTTGAGCTAATTTTATATTGTTTTAGCGCATTAAGCTTAGGAATACGTTTATTTGCTAATATGATGGCCGGTCATAGTTTAGTAAAGATTTTAAGTGGGTTCGCTTGGACTATGCTATGTATGAATGATATTTTGTATTTTATAGGGGATCTTGGTCCTTTATTTATAGTTCTTGCATTAACCGGTCTGGAATTAGGTGTAGCTATATTACAAGCTTATGTTTTTACGATCTTAATCTGTATTTACTTGAATGATGCTATAAATATCCATTAAAGTGGTTATTTATTTATTTATAATTGAACAAAAGCGAGGAGGCGAGCTTTGCCGTATTGCATTAGAAAGTGGGGAATTCCATCATCTTTGGTATGCAAATTTCAAGCTGCTACTGCTCCGATAGCTGCTTTAGAGGTTGCTTAGCCAGTATCTGACTGAACTAGCTGGTTTAGATTTCATTAGTTGAAAGTCTTGCACTATTTACACTATTTCAACAAAGACTGTGTAAAATGGATATGATATAAGGGAAGGATTGACCTGTTGGTTGACTTCTCAATTGAGAAAAGACTGGAATGAAACTGGCAATGCTCTCTTCGGTTTTCATCCGGTTGGCAATCCTCTCTTCGGTCATAGCTGAGTTCTGTCTTAGCTTTACGAAAAATGGATAGGCTTAGCCTATTGAATGGGGAGAGCTAGGCTGCATTCACCATCGAATAACGGGGTAAAAGGCTACTTTCAAATATCTTTCCCTGTAGTCGTACTATGACTTTATGAGGGACTGAACTCTAGTCGTACTATTCGATATCATCTAGCAAAGAAGTCAGCTATGGGCAAGACTTGGGGCGGGCCACCAAAGCGGGTTTAGCCGGTTAGAGCTCAAGAGAATCGCTTTACGCCTTGCTTGCAAGAGCTAGACAGCAAAACCATTCCTAGCCACCATTGCTTTCGAAATAGCTTACATTTCAGGGAACATCTACTTGATAATTTTCTATAGTGAAAGCCTTTTTCCAGGCAAAGACCCCACTCATAGGGTGAAGGAAGCCATCACTGGAGAATAGCTCCTAGCCTTATTCTAAGAAGGCGCATGCCATCAAACGAAAGGAAGGGCCCAAACCGTTAGGGAGCATATGTTTCCAATAGCAAGAGTCAGTCCAAGCAGCGGATCACGTTACCCATTTCAACTAGGGAAGTTTCCAAACTAAAATTCGAAATGAGATCTTCCATCTTGATTAGCATGGTAGGTAGGCATGAAAGATGAGGCAAAGAATGTTCCGCATCTCCCCGGCCAGAAGCTTTCAAGACAGGCAAAGGTAAGGGGAAAAACAGATAAGGAAGGGGAAAAAACAGTTAGGAATGACTTTGCTAGGAGTTAGGACCTTTCATCCAATACATATCAGGGGATTTTGATCCCAATAGAATGCTAATTTACCTAGGTCAAAACCACGTTAAGGATACCTCTTTATACCCTTTCTATTATAGGCTTAAAGCATGAGGGTGGACCCTTATTTTAGCTTGCCTATAGCAGGTATTAGAGAAGGATGACCCGCATGTGGGTGAAAAGCCTCTCTAATACTAATAGCGGATAGTGATAGTACGATGGATAGGTCTCATCAAAGGTTCTGGCTGGTATTGCTGCTATAAGTCCGTTCGAGGAGTCCTTGGCATAAACAAAGAAGGATTTGAGTCTGAGAAAGATTGTTTCCCCATTTTCATACGAATAGTGAGAAATCTCAGAGTTTATCCAGTTGGGGCATAGAAAGAAGACCTGAACTCGGTGTTTCCTCAATCTGAATAGATCAATCTGGATTATAGGCCAGCAAGCCCAGAACCAGCAAGCCCGGAACCAGCAAGTGGGAGCCTGCTGGCAAAGAGAATGTTAGTGAGTCTTAGCCATGATCAGACGAATGGTGTCAAAGACAAGAAAGAAGAAAGAGGAAAATGAGACATTCAATCATGATTTAGCGGGGGCAGTTAGACGATGCAAGGTATGCTTCAGAAGGCCTAGTTCAATCTGAGAGGTTTCGCATGCTCTCGCTCCTTAGAAAGATTAGGTGATAGGATACGCCGACCTTTAGTTAGAAAGAGCCGGGTGACCCCCTATCAATATGCTTTTGCCGCTAGCCTCTCCTTTGCTTTTTTAGGTTTCCCATGCCTTGAAGAGGTTAGAGAGGGATATAAAATCCGGATTGAAAGATAGGCATAGATAGTCTAATCTAGAGGATTAGGCATGAGCATACAAAATCAGTCAAATATGAGAAAGATAGATACGAAATCCGGATAAAAAAGATAGAGATATCAGAAATCCGGTATGGAATGATAGATCAATCTGAAAGATGAGGCATGAATGCTAGAAGGCAGGGATAAGTATTCAACCAGAAACCTGAACCCTTTAAGTCGTTCCTTCTATGGGTAAGTCAAGTTCAGTTAGAAAGTCCTTCCCTCTCTGCTCATCCTTCCCCGTTCCTAGCTTAGCTCTCACTATTGAAGCTCGTACGCAATGAGCCTCTCACGTTTCACTGAGATTGCTGCTTAGTCCTTCTCAAAAGCCTAATTCTTTGTTGATCTTAGCTTAGCGTGCTAGCCGCTGCTTCATTTCGTATAGTGATAACGCTTTCTCTTTCTTAGCGCTCCGCCCCCTTGTATAGTAAGGGGAACTTTGGTTGCGCGGCTTTCTCTTATACTTATAGGGGTCTATTTTCTCTGACTTGACTCAGCGGTTAGAGTATCGCTTTCATACGGCGAGAGTCATTGGTTCAAATCCAATAGTAGGTAAAACCGAACGAAAGCCCCGCTTTTGCCAGCATGACAGCAAGCACAGACTGGCAGCAAGGAGTCAACTGAATGACCAAAACATCGGTTGCTTCCACTTGTGGCCTTCTTCGAGCGCCTTGACGGACCCCTTGGACCTCCGACCAATGAGGTGATGACACATGCATGCGTGCATATGAACTTCTAAAGAGTGGGTTCCAAACCTGGGTGGCACTATATAACTCAATCCATTATATTATATTATAAGGTGGTGGATTATTTCTACTAAACTCTGAGATAGAGGAGACTTTAAGGATATTTTGTCGAGATAAGGACTTGCAAAAGTAGAGTAGTCGTAGAAGTAAGGTCTCAGACTCGCGCCAAGAAATTTTGAAGTTTCTTGATCTTGACAGAGGAACATGAATTGGGTTGGGTCTATTGTAGCTTCACTCCTTGGGATAAGTTATCCAATAAATGAATTTCGTGGAATAAGAAGAGCTCATTTGAATGCCGAAACTCTTCTCTTCTATGTCAGCCTTTGAGCAAAACCTCTTTCGTTTCGAGATGCGAAGAATCATATCCCAAAACTAACTAAGAAGAAATCAAGCAACAAACTTTCCCCCTCAGATGAGGCTTAGTTCAGCTAGCCCTAGACAGATCACATCTCATTAGAAAGGCAGGCATTAAATTATCATTAGAAAAGGGCTTCCCAGTAGAAAGAATTGAATTAGCTAAGTCAGTAAGAATGACCGGGGCCCCGTAGAAGGCACAATACGTTCTTAGATTCGACATTACCGGTCAAAGCATTGATTCTAAGCCTCTCGTTAGCTCGTTACAGATCGGTAAGAAGGGGATTCTAAAAGTCTTTTTAGGCCTTAGGTAGGAGAACTCTTCCTATTACGGATAGTACTACTACTCTTTGTTATCCACGTAGTATCTTCGTAACAACCACAAAGGGAAAGAGCGTTAGCTTAGGTTGAGTCTTTGTTTACGTTGATTGTCCGGCGTTGAAGCCATCCCATTTTAAAAAGGAGAACCGGGCTCCATGTAACTACAAGAAAAACAACCTTAACGCACACAACTATAATGCGCCTGTCTTCCGAGCCCTTCCCTTTCTTCACCGGTAATTCAGTAAAGCTCACTTCGCTTGACAAATATATAATTTATCTTTCGACTAAGAAGTGAACCAAGTTGGCACCGATATCGTAATGACTTCTAGTCACTTTTTACCATGCTTTTTATCACTTTTGGAATCAAACTTCACAGATTCTTTATCTATAAAAGAATCATTATTCTTTCAGGACATAATCATTGATGCTTGCACTCGAGCTGGCATATATCTCTTTTATTAGGTCTATGGTCCTCGCTGGAAAATGAGTGAGTCCTTGCTTATTGATTAGTTATAAAATTCTTATGCTAAAGGAGCTTTTAAGCCACTTTTAGGAATCGAATAAGCAATCACAAAGAATGGTAAGCGCTACGAACCTTTGCCCAGTTAATCCAAGTAAGGTTTAAGCGTATATATAGATAGGTTACGGAATGGCCAACAGTTTAGTTCCCCACTGGGGGCACATTTTGTTTGAAACTCTCTATCTAAGAGTCTTAGGTTATAGAAAACCCTATAGTAAGATGCAAGCTTAGTTGAGTAAATTAGTAGGTAGGGCGGACTATTCAATTTACCCCAGGGTTGTTTATGTAGTTGCTTGTAGTTTTTTAGTTGCTAGCTATAAATAATGATATATAGTTCAGGAGAGAGAATCAATGTTCAGTAGTACGCCTGGTTCACCGGGTTCTACCACGAACCCACTTCAGGTCCTAATCTTTGGTATGTCCCTTAGTTAGCTGGGCATACCATTATAATGCTCTCGAAAGAGACTTATTGGCATATGATATGTTGTTATATGCTTTACACATGTACGTTGGACTCTGCTTTCTATATTGATCTTTAGCTGAAAGACCCGATCCTTTCTCCTGTTTCTGAAACGAATGAGTGTCTTGTGATTCGCTTTCACATTTGGTAAAATGGCACATTCAGAAATTGTGAAATTGGCCAGTGTTTTCCCTTTCTCTTTTGGTTCAAAGAAAGAATAGAAAATTGCATACGAGAAGAAGGGTTCGTAGATAACCCGAAAGAAGGAAGAAGAATCTAATGATTTCCCTAATTCTGTGAGAAAGAAAAACCAGTTTGTTAGAGCTGGGGCAGAGAAGCAATCAACAGAATGGGTCCCTGTTGTTCACAAGTGAAGGCACTGAACGGATCAAGATCTCGTAAATTCATTGTCTTTCTTGATTCAAATCAGAAAGAACTTCTTTCGCTATTGAAGCCATGCCTGAGCTGTCAGCTTATTAGCATCCCTCTTCTGCGTTAGGAATTGTCCGAAAAGGTTCGATTGAATCCCATGCTTTCATGGTCCCTATCTCTGCCCCGACACTGGCCAACACGTAGGTCTATTCTGCGCTTTCCTAGGTGCGCATCTCCATCTACTAAAAGTAGGGGTGGTTGCCATAGATAGATTGGGTCATTCGTAACCAGAGCAATAACCGATGCTACAACATAAACTAAAGCTATATGTGGCAGCCCCTAAAGGCATAACCTTTAATGTAGAGGGGTATTATGGGCAATGCACAGTTGCAAGTATATAAAGGGTTGAAGCTCAAACCTTGTATCCTTGTTTTATCTTTTGAAAATCGAAGTTGAATCAAGAGCTCATCGACGAACGACAGATCCCGACGGTTTTTGCTTCTTTTTTCATTTCGATAAAAAAACATAAAACGAAAGTAACAAGAAAATGGGTCGATCTCCGTGTTGCGATAAGGTCGGATTGAAGAAAGGACTGTGGACTCCCGAGGAAGATCAGAAGCTTCTAGCATACATTGAAGAAAATGGCCACGACAGTTGGCGAGCTTTGCCTACGAAAGCTGGTTTTACTTATATTACTCACTTAATTTTTCTTTGAGAGCATATCATATTCGTTTCGAATCAGATGCCAAATAAAAATATATTTCCTTTTCTAAGAAAACAGTTGTGTAATTTGAAACATGTACGTTTTCCTATATGAATATACGAAATTTTGATGTAAAAACACAATACAGGATTGCAAAGATGTGGGAAAAGTTGTAGGTTACGTTGGACGAATTATCTTAGGCCCGATATTAAAAGAGGCAAATCCAGTCTTCAAGAAGAGCAAACCATCATTCAACTTCATGCTCTTTTGGGTAACAGGTATTTTTACTGCTAATACACCGGATCCCATCAGAACTCCACAGTTCAATGTAAAAACTGGAAAGCATGATGTACAATATATTCAATAATATAAAAGAGTTTTAGGTAACAAAATTTATTTAATCATTTATTATATGAAAATACAGATATAATTTTATTATGTTTGTGCTTAGGTGGTCGGCCATAGCAACTCACTTGCCAAAAAGAACGGATAACGAGATCAAGAATTACTGGAACACTCATCTGAAAAAGAGGTTGACTAAAATGGGGATTGATCCGGTGAGCCACAAGCCGAAAAACGATACCCTTTTGTCTAGTGATGGTCAGTCGAAGAGTGTGGCTAACTTGAGCCATATGGCTCAGTGGGAGAGTGCTCGGCTCGAGGCTGAAGCCAGACTGGTTAAACAGTCAAAGCTTCAATGCACAAGCCCGGTTGCGAAACAACCGGGATTAATTGAACCTTCGCCGGCCTCTTTTAAGTTGTTAGCACCAACATCGGGCCCACCTACTAGATGTCTCGATATACTAAAGGCATGGAACAAAGTTTGGGGAAATAAGCACAATGATGTCGGTGGTGGAAATGGAGTCGGAGATATGGAATCACCAACTTCCACAATTTCCACCACCGGCGCCGGAGAGAGCTCCACTAATTTTTTTGAGTTCGTTGGCGGCAATTCGTCGGGATCTTGTGATGATGGAACCACGGGGGAAGACTGCGAGGATGAATGGGAGTACAAGGACGAAAATCAGTTAGAGAATTCGGTTCCCATAACCTCAACATTCAACGAGCTTAATGTGTCGTCCATAGATAACGCTTAGACCACCGAGTCATCAAAGTCCAACAACAACGACGACAACAACAATAACGAGCATGTGCCCGGTGGCAATTTCTTAGAGAGTTTTACAGATCTTCTATTGAGCAGTTCAAGCACAAGTAATCGCGGAGAATTGAAAGATGAAAATGTGTATATGAAAGGGAGGAGTCATTTTTTCTAGCAAGTCATGTTGTTGGCTTAAATGAGTCTACTACTTTTTTTGCAAAAAAAAAAATTCAATCTTTATATATATAAAAGAGAAAACCAAGAAGAGTTGAGGTGGCACCATGAGAATTGAGTATTCTCAAATGGTGGATTGTAGTTAAATTTTGAGTATCCCACATTGCTAAGAAAGGTGTTATATCAATAGAAGAGTTGGGTATATAAAGGATGAGGAGAAACATTTGAAAACTAAAAGGGTCATTTGGCTACTTATGTCATTTTAACCCCCCCCCCCAACATTTTTAATAAAAATAGTTATTTTTAGCCCGCATGTTGAAAGATCAATATATCAATATACAACGGTAAAAAATAATAAATCAATAGAAGTGTTGTGGTTGAGTTTTTTGTATCCCATATTGATATATCAATAGAAGAGTTGGGTATATAAAGGATGAGGAGAAACCATTGATAAAATAATCATAGAGAATAAGGTAGCAACTCCGACACTTTAAAAAATAGAAATCATATTTTATTTTTTCTTATGTTTGCATCCCACATTGAATGAAATAGTGAAATAGGCATGAGGGAGGTGGATACATAAATAAAAGGGTCAACTCTTTTATCTCAATATTGTTTGCATCCACATCGGTTGATGAAATGAAAGTGGCAAGAGGGAGGCAAGTACAAAAGAAATGGCTAACATGGAAGCTAGAACAAACCTATCTTTTTCTATTCTCAACGTTTTGGTCAAGATCAAGTATAGTATATGTTTTTTTATAGTTTAACATACATTTCCCGGTTTTCAGCCTTTTAGTGAAGATCAAGTATATTATATATTGTTTTTAGTTTTTCATATCATTGTTTGCATCCTAAATTGGATGAAAGAATGAAAGAGGCATGAGGGATGTGAATACAAAAAAAAGAAGAGGCCAAGTTTTTTTCCTAATATTGTTTGCATCCTAGATCGGATGATGGAATGAAAGTGGCAAAATGGAGGCGAGTACAAAAGAATTGGCTAACAATAGAAAAAACATATCTTTCTCGAATCTCGATCTTTTGGTTAAGATAAAGTATAATATATGTTTAGTTTAATATCCAATATCTTGGTCATCGTCCTACTTGGTATTATTTTATGAGGCATGCCCATGTAACAACCGGGTTTTCTTTTGCGAGTATGAAAGTTTGGTGTTTGTTGTGAAAATTTGAGAAGTTAAGGTAAGGGACTATTTTGCAATTTATGAAAGGTGTTTATTGACTCCAATCCCTATGGCAACCTCAAAATTCTAGAATCAGTATTTGTTTTTGTTCCTTGTGTTTGACGGCTAGAGAAGGGAAAGGAAGAAGAAGAGAGTTTTTGGGGAAATAAATCAAAGAAGGGAAGAAATCACTAAGGTGCTAAGCTTGTGTAACTCGAGATTCGAACAGGAGTGCGTGCCTTGCAATCACAGGTGAGTTTTTCTGATCCTAAAACCCGTTTAAAGTGTGAAACGTTATGCATGTTCTTATTGACAAATGCTCGTACATTTTCTTAAAACTATGCATGAAAGGTGTGATTTATCTGTGTGGATATAAATTGCTTATGTGTGGACATGCTATGGAGATTATGTGAGATGGGGGTGTGTCCCATAAAAATTTAATATATGAATTCGTTTCATATGTGGGCGATGTGTGCCCTGTACGCTGTCACGGTGTGTGTGACTATAGCGGGTGTGCTCTCTTACGCTGTCACGGTGTGTGTGACCATAGCGTGTGCCATTAGCATGTCAAATTGTGTGGATTATATGTGTGCATGAGTTGAAACTTACTGAAAAGCTTTTATAAAACTTTTATTATTGTGGTATGGCTTTTGAGGGAACTCACTAGGCCTCATGGTCTAACCCTCGCTTTCAAAACTAAAAACCTTTTCAGGTAAGCAGGGGTTAGGGAGCTCGGACAAAGGGAAAGGGAAGGTGTGAGCTGGAGTTTGCATCCTTGAGATTAGAGATCCTATATTCTGAATAGTATAGACTTATTCTCAGTTGTATTTAGGGTTGTACTTCCGCAAACCCATATTAAATTTTGTTGAATTGTGTTGAAGGCCAGTTTTTGGCAGTTTTGATTTATCGATTAAAGCGTGGTTGGTTTTATACGTTTTTGGGTTGTTACAAATGGTATCAGAGCCTTAGTTTAAGAGTTTTAGGTGACCGGACGGGCCTAAACTTAAACTGTGGAGTTAGGAAATACAACTGAGAAATAGGATGACCTTAGCGAGACTGGGTAGAATGATTAATAGGGTGGCGAGGACTGTCAAGTAAGGTAAATTGGCGATTACACCTGGCCAGTGTAATTATGAGCTTACAGGTACATGTAAGTGCTTAATTGCCTTATTATCTTTGAACTGAAGGCTTAATGTTGTTGGTGTTTCTTTGTCAGTCAGTAATCATGTTGAGGAGATCCATGAGGGGCGTATCGGAACCTATTGATGAGGAAATCGAAAGGGAAGCACCACCTGTGCTGGCGGCCGCGCGCGGTAAGGGTAGAGGTCGGGGGAGAGGCCGAGGAAGAGCACCTCGACGAGCGGCTACTCAGGTGAATGAGAACGTGGAAAGAGCCGTTGTGAGGGCACGTGTTACTCGTGGGACGAGGAGTGCGGGAATTCCGCAAGAACCAGAGGCGTCTCATCAGGAGAGCTCTGCGTCCAGGCGGGGAGCGAGTCGAGGTGGAAGTCGTGGGCGAGGTCACGCTCAAGCCTTTGTGACCCAAGAAAACTTCGCCCCTGCCTTGGGGGAAATCCAGGATACATTGAAAGCACTGTTGGCTAAGCAGGATGAGGCGGCTTCGGGGAGTAAGGAGGCTAGTGATAGTAAGGGAGGGGAGACTAGCTCTCATGGTTCAGCTTCGGGGAGCCCTACTCAGTCAAACCCGTTGGCAGTAAATGACCGAGTGCTAAGTGGAGGGTGTAGTTACAAGGCATTCACTTCTTGTAAGCCGCTTGCTTTCAAGGGAGAATGCGATCCCGTGTTGGCGATAAAGTGGATTAGGGAAATGGAACTGGTGTTCGACACTTGTAAGTGTGCTAATAGTGACAGGGTAATGTTCGCTCTGTCCATGCTGAAGTCAGAAGCTATGTTTTGGTGGGATGCGGAGACCGCGGGGGAAGGGTCAAAGGCTGCTAAGAATATGACGTGGGAGACCTTTGTATCGAAGTTTAAGGCGTCATTTTGCCCTATGGCGGCAGTGAAAAGACTAGAGGAAGAGTTCATGGGTTTGGAACAAGGCAGAATGACAGTGATGGAATATACCACGAAGTTTATGGAGAAAGCGAGGTTTGCTGAGTTGTACGTACCGAACGAGGAACGTCGAGTTGAGAGATTCATCTTTGGGTTAAAGAGCAACTTGGGAACTTGAATCGAAAATGAAGGCAAGATACCCGCAACTTTTCCAATAAGGAATTCCGGGGACGAAATTCTTTTAAGGGGGGAGTGTTGTAACAACCGGGTTTTCTTTTGCGAGTATGAAAGTTTGGTGTTTGTTGTGCAAATTTGAGAAGTTAAGGTAAGGGACTATTTTGCAATTTATGAAAGGTGTTTATTGACTCCAATCCCTAGGGCAACCTCAAAATTCTAGAATCAGTATTTATTTTTGTTCCTTGTGTTTGACGGCTAGAGAAGGGAAAGGAAGAAGAAGAGAGGTTTTGGGGAAAGAAATCAAAGAAGGGAAGAAATCACTAAGGTGCTAAGCTTGTGTAACTCGAGATTCGAACAGGAGTGCGTGCCTTGCAATCGCAGGTGAGTTTTTCTGATCCTAAAACCCGTTTAAAGTGTGAAACGTTATGCATGTTCTTATTGACAAATGCTCGTACATTTTCTTAAAACTATGCATGAAAGGTGTGATTTATCTGTGTGGATATAAATTGCTTATGTGTGGACATGCTATGGCGATTATGTGAGATGGGGGCGTGTCCCATAAAAATTTAATATATGAATTCGTTTCATATGTGGGCGGTGTGTGCCCTGTACGTTGTCACGGTGTGTGTGACTATAGCAGGTGTGCTCTCTTACGCTGTCACGGTGTGTGTGACCATAGTGTGTGCCATTAGCATGTCAAGTTGTGTGGATTATATGTGTGCATGAGTTGAAACTTACTGGAAATCTTTTATAAAACTTTTATTATTGTGGTGTGGCTTTTGAGGGAACTCACTAGGCCTCATGGTCTAACCCTCGCTTTCAAAACTAAAAACCTTTTCAGGTAAGCAGGGTTAGGGAGCTCGAACAAAGGGAAAGGGAAGATGTGAGCTGGAGTTTGCATCCTTGAGATTAGAGATCCTATATTCTGAATATTATAGACTTATTCTCAGTTGTATTTAGGGTTGTACTTCCGCAAACCCATATTAAATTTTGTTGAATTGTGTTGAAGGCCAGTTTTTGGCAGTTTTGATTTATCTATTAAAGTGTGGTTGGTTTTATACGTTTTTGGGTTGTTACAGCCCATTATACTAGCTTGATAAAATTATTATTTATAAGTCAATTCAAATATTGTAGAATGGTTGTTCATAAAGATGAACTTTAATTTTTGAAAATATCTTCATACCGTCTATTCTCTCACATTATTATTTGCATCCCACATTGGATAAGATAATGAAAATGGCATGAGGAAAGTGGATACAAAAAGAAAATGCCATTTGTTTTCTCAAATTATTCATTGGATCCCACATCGGATGATAAAATGAAAGTTGCAAGAGGGAGGTGAGTACAAAAATAAAGAGCCAACAATGGGATAAGCATACATTTTCTTGAATCTCAACATTTTTGTTAAGCTCAAGTGTATTTGTTTTTATCTGTTTAATATTTTATATGTGAGTTATCGACCCCACTTGATATTAATTTTATTTTCTATGTGTGAATGTCTGTTATCCTAGCATGGTAATGTGGTTCTTAATTGTGTCTTGAGTTTACACTACCAGCACAATTGGTGCACCCTTCTAATTTTCACTTGAAATATGGAGTAGTAGAATGTTTCTTCTTTTTCATAGATATAAATGAGATTTCAATTAAATTTGTTACAAATTAAAATCGTCCCTTTACAATCTTAAATAAATGTTGAATTAAAATCGTGAATTCTAAAAAAATAAATTACTAACATTTGTAGAGTAACTTGACGAGCATAGTTAGGAAACCAAATTTAGCATATGGTTTTAAGATTGTTGTCAATTTTTTTTAAATGTTGATGAATAGTTGTCGCACACATTTGCCTAAAATTCGTTTAAACTAAAAGGGCATCAAACTTAGGATTCTAAATTCATCCATAAGAATAAGATAAGTAGATATTAATAATTTGTATTGTAATAAAGTAATATCATTAGTTTTTAATAATTTTCGTCAATATACTTTTAGTTCGTTCTAAGATGTATCAATTTCATGATTGAAGTTTGTGCATATGACCATCACATCTTTATTATGAAAATAATAAGATTAGGCTAAATTTTATATACAATCTAGGTTTTGATTACTTTATAATCTTAATATGTTGGTAGCATCTTTTGCCGTCACTTGGGAGCTATTTGGCAGTTGCTGAATGGTTTGGTGCAGGATGATTAAGTCGTCAGAATGATTAAGAGGATCTTATAATATAGTGCAAAATGAAATATGGTTGTTTGCTAACTGTTCAGAATTAAATTTAGAGCATTGAATGGTTAAGGAAGACCCAAGATACAAAATCATTCAGAGGGTTTTAGAACCATTAAGAGACAGACATTTTTTTCTACCAAACAATATTCTCCTCTTAGTGATTCAACTGTTGCCTCTTAATGGAACTATTAAGAAGTAAACAAACAACCCCTTAGGCTAATATAATAATTTTCATGTGACACTTGCTAATTTTTATAGTTTATGTTTTGTAGGTTATTAGACACACTTAACATATCCTTAAATAATTAACATAAGGTGTTAACAGATAAAAAAACACAACAAGGACTGTACATACACATATATCCCAATCTTGCATATTAATTAACTAATTTGCACACACACACACACATTGTGTGTGTGTGTGTCTTATACTATTCGTAACAAAATTATTGTCGAGATACGCAAACTAATCACTTTTACAATGCATTCCTTTAAAAACAATTATCGCCACCGCACAATGCGCGGTGACCAACACTAGTGTTATAGTATAAGAACTCGAATGATGTTAGTGTCTTGTAAAAATTCTTTCCAACGATAGTTATTATAAAAACTCACATTTTTTACTTATAATAACCTCCCATTGGAAATGCTCTAAAATGAAGTCCCGAAAGGGTGCGTTTGGTATGATTATTATGTCATGCTATTTTGTTCTGCTATGTTATGTTCTGTCCTGTCTGAATATCAAACACATCCTAATTGCCATCTAAACATCTATACTAATTAATTTTACATCCATCAATACTAAAACAACTTTTTAAATTTTAAAAATAACGAATAACATAAAAAAAGATTCAAATAACAATACACATATATAAAAATAAGATTGAATTACACTGAAAAGTTACGCATGCATATCACAAGTCATGTCACATAGAACCCATGTTATGTGGTATGGTTTGGTCCCATCTTTTACTACATTTAGCAATGGCTCCCTCCCACTAAACCCCTTCTAGTACTACCACCACCGATTCCCTTTTTATCTCGATGCAACAATCTTAATAATTCTATAGGTGTATTTGGTGTATAAAACATGATGAAATAAAATATAATAAACTTTATCGTCTTACGTTTAACACGATATTAGGTTAGGATAAGATAAGATAAGATAAAACTAAAGGATTGTTTGATTGATTCTCCATTACGTTCAGTATGGATTAGAGATGAAAAATATGGATCATACGGGTCAACATCTTACTTACCATGACGACCCGATGCCTATTCCGTGCTAGGGGTGAGCAAAACCCGACCGACCCGATTAACCCGCCCGACCCGCGACCCGAAAAACCCGAAAATCTTCCACCCGATCACCCGATTAGCCCGAACCCGATTAACCCGACTTTGTACTTCGGTTCGGTTCGGTTTGGGTTTTCCCGAACCCGAACCCGCCCGAAACCCGATTAACCCGATTAACCATGAGTTTTTTGGTCATTTAGTACAATCCATGCATTATATATATATATATATATATATTGTTCAACTTTGACTGCAAATGCATAACAAAAACAAATCTTGATGAAAAAAGAAATGGTATTAAATATCCCACAGTTAATTTTACACTCAAAGTTTTAGCTTCTTAATTTGTTAACTTGATTATGAAGGATATATATAAAAACAACTTTTGTCGTCTGGATTAAATTTGCATGCCACCAAACTAAAATCGCGTATATATATATAATTTCATTTGCAATATATTCCCCAAGTTTAATTTGTTATGTTTATAATTGGTTGAATGAACATTAAACACTAAATCTAGATCATTAAAAATTGGGCTGAAAAAATGGGCTGAAAAAATGGGCTTAGGATCGGCCCAACCCGAACCCGAAACCCGACAACCCGATCACCACCCGAACCCGAACCCGACAACCCGATCACCACCCGAACCCGAAACCCGATTTAGACTTAGGGCGGGTTTCGGGGCCTCCAACTTCCACCTGAAACCCGATTAACCCGAAATGTAAAACCCGAACCCGCCCGACCCGCCCGTTTGCTCACCCCTATTCCGTGCTACAATGATCCCATCATTGAACGTAAAGACTCAAGTGCCCATGGATCCGTTGCATTACAGTCAAAAACATTACATGACTCCAAACGAATGACTAACGCATTCAAAACATGTAATTCTCAAATACGATGCAATAAATGCATATCATAACCAAATGTTCTACATTGAGCTATCAAAATCGGACAATTGTCCCCAAGACCCAATAGAGTCAAAACCGAGCCATAGGCTCAACTAATTAAATAACCATTTGTTAAAAGTCATAAAATGAAATCAAACGTAAACAACCCACGTTTATGCAAACCTATGCTCCAAATACATGAATAACCCAAAACACAATTTCTTATTGGGGCAACCCATTTTCCAAAGATGCCCACGCCATTTACACTTTCAAAACACCCCATAACACAATGTATGCATTTATTCAAAACACACACTAAAAGTGCATTTTCACCAAACGACATCCATTTATAAGATGACTCATCAAAACACATATATTTATGATTCATTTATCAAAGTACACGAAAATCCCAAATATGGATGTTTTACAACAATTATAAAATTCCAAACATCCTAAATAAGTGAAACTCTTCAAATATTCCAACATTTGATAAAAATCATTTAAATCACATAAACACCTTAAAATTGACATTTTTGGCATATACAACATTTTTACAAATCAACTTGAACTCACTGTGCTAGATTTAGGCTAAATCTAGATTTTACTCTAATATGAGCTCCTTGAAGAAACTTGAATCCACAAGTAAAATCCTTCAAACTTTAGATTCACAAGTTTTCTAAACATAAATATACATATCTAAGTGCTTAGAATCATTCCCCAAAGTTTTTTTTTTATCAAAATCTCCATTTTGACTTTTGACATAATTTTCCCAAAAAGTCCTAAATTGGTCAAAATCCATGGATTTGTAAAATACACCAAGAGGGATGTTATAGGATACTAAAATGAAGTTTTTTTTAACATGAATACAAGTTTAGAAATGGTTGGGATAACTTACAAATGGGTTTTTAAGAAAATCCCAAATTATGGTCAACAATGGTGAGGAGATGATGAAGAAGATGAAAATGTTGAGCTTCCACCCACAAGGCTTGAATATCTAGCTCCCAATCTTCTAAATGCACTTGAAGATTTTAATTTGGGGAAATAGATGGGTTTGAACCGATTTGGAAGAGAGGGGAACAGGGTTGGTGAAGAAACAAATGAAGAAAAAGGAGGAAAAATCAGATTTAAAGGGCTGCAACTTTCTGCCCACTTTTTGCACAAACCTCCCGGACGCGAGCAAATAGTAAAGTGGGCGCGCGAGCAGTTTATTTTTCGACCAAAAATTGTTTTTTTTTCAAAAACGATATTCAATCCAACTAACACTCCTAATACTTTCAAAAGACCAATTTAGATTAAATTACCTATAAAACTTGAAATTATACTTACCCACAAAATCTAGGTTTTACAAATTTAAATATATTATTATCGATTAAACGTATTCGTTTAAATGAATGCTAATTTTATAATTTAGATGTAAATTTCGTAATGATAATTAATACCTAAATTTGTGAAATTGTATAAATTTATATATATAAATTCAACACTATAATATTCTAATGGGTCAAATACATAATTTAAAAAATTCAGACTTTAATCATTTTAACAAAACAATCAGTCTTATTCATTTATATTTTAGACTTCAACACCATCTCTTATCAATTAGAAGTGAAATAAGATTCGAAATTTAGCACCTCTTGAAAAACAAACGCCACCTAAGTCATGCCACCATATGCACCATAGTAGGACCTCCCATTAGACCTGGCAAAAGCGACATGACACGCTAACCCGACATGAACTCGACACGAAATAAAAGGGTTTCGGTAATACATTTCAACCCGTTTAAGTAAACGGGTTGACACGACACGATACGAAAATTAAATGGGTAAGGTCAGGGTCAATAATTTCAACTCAAATGACCTGAATAACTTGTTTATATATATACATATATAATAAGTTTTCTTTTTAATTCTTTGGATTTTAATGCTTTGGATTTGGTAAGAAATTATAAGTTTAAATTATAAAATTTGGATTTCTAATGCTTTCATTTGAAATTTTGGATTTGTAATTATTTGTAAATTTTCGAATTTTAATTTTTAATTTTATAATTGTTCAACGGGTTAAATGGGTTAGTTGGTCAAACGGGTTAGCAAGTTTAATAGTTAGGAGGATAAACGGGTTAGGCGGGTCGTGTTCAGGTTGAGATTTTCTGACCCGTTTATTAAACGGGTAGGGTTAGGGTTACGTACTCTCAACCCGTTTAACTTTAAACCCGACACGACAAGACACGTTTGCCAGGTCTACCTCCCATGCCAACACAAATATTTTATTTAAGTTTATATAATAGGGAAACTGACTCAAATAGCCATTTCACGTCCTTAAATTGGACTCTTAACAATCTTCTTCCACTTTTACCAAAATGCCACTACTCTTACAATTTTCAGGCACAAATGCACAATTTGCAAACCTATATCCGCAATTTCAGGCTAGGTCCGCAATTTTTTTTAAAGGAAAATTGTCTAGATTCATTATTTTGTCTTTTAGCTAGGTGTGCAATATTACGGACGTAATGACATTCCAGTTAAAGTTGGAGAGAAATGGCTAGGAACCTAGGAGACTAATTTGTTAGTCTAAAATAACTAAATGGATCAATCTTCATGTAAAATACAGTATTTTTCCCTTTTGATACTATTTTTTTAGTTTTATCTACAATTTCGTACTAATTTCGTCACAACTTGATGTCGTTTGAAATAACACATTTATCAGTTTCGAAATTTACTTGTATTTGTTTTCTTTAAAAACCATATTTTACGTACGTAATTCCCATAAAATGTGAAAATTCCAGGTGTAACAACCCACTCCAAAGTATGCCAAAATAAGACATAAATTAAAATAAACTGCCAAACATGGCCCATAGTTCACACTGTCAAATTTCAAAATTCGGGTTCGCGAAATAAACCCTAAATACAACTGAGAATATCTAAATAATTAAATGCAAAGGGAAGGTCCACTAATGCCATTAGCCACGCCCGCGCTCACGCCTTCTCTTTTCCACTAGAGGAACTGCCCCTAACCTGCTTACCTGAAAAGGATTTCAGTTTTGAAAATGCGAGGGTTAGACCACAAGGTCTAGTGAGATCCCTCAGTTACCTCCACACCACAATAATATTTTAAAGAATTTGCGAAAACATTTAAACAATAGTTAGTTTTGGCAAATTAACAACCACACATATAGAACTGAAATTGCTATCCGGTCACACACACCCGTGACCTGATCTAGGGCACACACCCACCCTTAAGAACAGACCTAGTCCGTTCAGACAATCCATATGGGACACCCCCCCCCCATATACCACACACCATGCATAAATAAATTATATGCAAGCACACAATAAATAAGCACACACGTACGAGTAATTAAACAAGTACCATCAAACTTTAGTTTAGAAAAACTCACCTGGAGTCCTTGCTAGGAATTCCTTACTCGACCAATTGTCTCTACTCGCACCTACATTTGGACCCAACACACATTACCCGGTAAGACTCCGACACACTCGAATTTCTACTACTGAAAAGTCTCAAACGGATAAATACTAGATCCTAGACTCGGTCCACTATTTTTAATACCGGATCTTACAAGCCCAAATATTAAATAAATTCCTGGTCCATTACTCGATTATTGGAGTTGAGCAAAATAACTCTTTAAAAGTCCATGAAGGGCCCACCATTTAAAAGTTTATTTCGGCTCACAATTAAGAATTCCATTTCGGAATTTCATCAATCCAGCAGCCCATATCTTAGGTTTCGAATCCACAACTAACTTTCGGTCCATATTTGAACAAGGGCCACAATTCAAAGTCCAATATTTAAAGTCCATCAGTGAGTTCCAGATCATGCAACAGATTCCGGATCTGATCATGCATTCCGGGTCCACAATTCCAAAGCCCAACAAGGAGTAATTCCGGATCCTCTCTTTTAAAGGTCCATTCCGGATCTCGAATTAAAAGTCCATTTCGGATCTCGAATTTAATAACGCCGGATCATATTTTAATTCCGGATCACGTTTGTTCCGGATCACCTTTTTACGCCCAACTCCGGAACTGCTGGGTTTTTATTTCTTTATCGACTACGCGATTACTCAGATGGTTTAAATTGATTTTCACACAGTTCCATTCTGATGTTAATTTATCAGGATTAAGGGGACACCACTTTACCATATAATTAATTTAGCTAATCAATGGTTCTTAATTTTTATCGATTAGAAATATCATCCAGACACATTTTTCTTCATTCTTACAAGGAGATAACCCAACTCTACATTCTAACTTGATTTCAACAAGATAATATTATACCAGAGATAGTAATTACCTTGCACGATGCTTCCACACACTCTGGGGTTGAAGGATTCTGGGTTGAACTGATTGCCTTGCTTTGCACCCTATTTCACACCTCAGTCGCACACAGTGTTCTAGGTCATTTTTGTGAATCCCTAGGGTTTTTACACCTTTTTATACCTTTACCCAAGCACACCCAACTTATTTATTTTTCACACTTTACACACCAACTTTCATTTATTCCAAAAATACACGGTTATTACATCATCCTCCCCACAAAAGAATTCCGTCCCCGAAATTCCATTTTCGAACAGCCGAGGGAAACGAGCCCTCATCTCAGATTCCAACTCCCACGTTGCTTCTCGTCCCTTATGAAAACGCCACTGCACTTTCACTAGCGAGACCTCCTTATTCCTCGTTTTTCGGACTTTGCGATCTACAATCGCCAAGGTTCTTCTTCATAATTTAATTTCTTATCAACACTAATGTCTTCCAACGGCACTGCCATGGTTTCTTCGGCCAGACACTTCCTCAAATTCGACACATGAAAGGTCGAATGAACTCCCCGGAGTCCCTCAGGCAACTCCAACTTGTACGCCACTTCTCCCACACGCTCAATGATGGCGAACGGCCCGACATATCTAGGCCTTAGCTTCCCTCTTTTCCCAAATCGGACAACTCCCTTCCACGACGATACTTTGAGCATCACTTTATCCCCTACCAAGAACTCAATTGGTTTTCTTCTTTTATTTGCGTACGCTTTTTTGACGATCCTGAGCTACCTTCAACTTCTCCCTGACCATGCTAATCTTATCGGCAGTTAATTGCACGATTTCCGGTCCTGCCAACTGCTTCTCTCCCACCTCATTCCAACATAACGACGTTCTACACTTACGCCCATACAATGCTTCAAACGGTGCTGCTTGAAGACTGGCGTGATAACTGTTGTTATACGAAAACTCGATCAACGGTAGGTGGGATTCCCACGAACCCTTGAAGTCTATCACACACGCACGTAACATATCCTCCAAGGTCTGTATAGTCCTCTCGCTTTGCCCATCCGTCTGAGGGTGATAGGCGGTGCTCAAACAAAGCTGCGTGCCTAACTCCCTTTGCAGACTCCTCCAAAAAGACGACGTGAAGCGACTATCACGATCAGAGACAATGGACGATGGCACGCCGTGCCTTGTCACTATTTCATTGACATATAACTTTGCCAACTTCTCTAACGAATCTGCTCTCCCAAATGGGTAGAAAGTGAGCCGACTTGGTGAGACGGTCAACTATCACCTATATAGCATCATGCCCCTTCGGGGTCCTTGGCAACTTCGTAACAAAGTCCATTGTAATACAGTCCCATTTCTACACCGGTATCTCTAAGGGTTGCATCTCCCCATAAGGTCTTTGATGTTCCGCCTTGACCTTCAGACAGGTCACACACCGTTCCACAAAATATGCGACATCTTTCTTCAATCCCGACCACCAATACAATTGCCTCAGGTCTCGATACATCTTATTAGTACTCGGGTGAACCGAATATCGCGACTTATGCACTTCTTCCAATATTCGTTCACGCAAATCTCCAAACTTAGGAACCTACACTCGGTTCTCAAAACATTTCACACCACTCCTGTTACACTCCAGGGATGTCGCATAACCGACAATCGTCTCACTTTTCCACTGATCTTCTACAAAAGCCTCTTCGTGGTACTTCTTAATCTCGTCCAATAGGTTAGGAACCACATCGACTCGAAAGGCCACCAATTTCGTTGGCTCTCTTCTTTCTTTCCGACTTAGGGCGTCGGTCACGACGTTCACTTTACCTGGATGGTAAAGGATCTCACAATCATAGTCACTTAACAGCCCCACCCAACGGCGCTGTCTCATATTCAACTCCTTCTGATCAAACAAGTGCTGGAGACTCTTATGATCAGAATAAATCTGACACTTAACCCCATAAAGGTAGTGTCTCCAAATCTTTAGCGCGAAAACCACCGCCGCTAACTCCATATCATGCGTAGGATAATTCTTCTCGTGCTCTTTCAACTGACGGGATGCATAGGCGATCACCTTTCCGCCTTGCATCAAAACACACCCTAGCCCCAGCTTGGATGCATCACTGTAAATTACAAATCCTTCGGTCCCATTAGGCAAGGATAAAACTGGAGCACTACTCAACTTGTCTTTCAATTTACTGAACGCTTCTTCCTGGACCTTCGTCCATTCAAACTTAGAATTCTTCTTGGTCAAAGCAGTCAACGGCCTGCTAAACCAAGAAAACTCCTCACCTCGGATGGTGATCTCGGGGGTTCCCATCCTCTAATGGCCTCTACCTTGGCCGGATCTACCTTGATACCATCTTCCGACACCACGTGTTCTAAGAATTGAACTTCCTTAAGCCAGAACTCGCACTTAGAGAAATTTGCAAACAACTTCTCTCGCCGCAACAGGTCTAGCACTAAGCGCTCACTCCGAGATCGGGAATAGATGAGGATGTCGTCGATGAATACAATCACACATTTGTCTAATAGCGCACTGCACACTCGATTCATCAGATCCATGAATACCGCCGGAGCATTAGTCAACTGTTAGGACTAAAAGTCCTATACAATAGAAAGTGATATAAAGAAATAATTAGGTTTATTTATTTGAAGCCTTTAAATGATAATATGGGCTTAATTAGTGTTTATTGGCCATGGGCTTTGACCATGGGCCCTAAGTATTTAAAGTGTGTATAGAGAGGAATTTAGGTAAGACTTTGAGAGAATAGATTTTATTGAGTATGGCTGAGAAAGAGATTAGAGAGGTCTGTTCATCATTCCTATATTGTAACTCTCTATATTCAATCAATAAGGATTAATCGTTTCATATTCATTGTTACTTGATCAAACTGGGATCCACAATCGGTATCAGAGCAGAAGGACGTTGATTCAAAGGTATTTTTCTAATCTTTTCTTGATCATTCATTGAGTGTACGGTGTTCTTCATAAAAAATTTGATTGCTTTGATTTTGGTGTTAAAACCCAAAATTGAGGCTTGATAAAAATTTCTCATAGTCTTTTTAAGATCTCTCTGAGTTTTCAAAACGTTTGGTTGAGTAAAAATCATTGATTTTGGAATTCTTGACTCTTTTGGTTTTTGCTCACTGTTCTTGAAAACTATATATTTTTCTTGTCAAAAGTGCTATTTGATTCGATTTAGGTATTGTTTTTGGCTAGTTTTTGTTGGGACTAATCTTTTGCAGATTGGTTTCTGTTCAAAAGTGCTGAAATCCTTATTCCGGGTAAGTTTTTGCTCCTTCTCATCGCTGTATTCGAAATACCGGTACTGACCTTTCCCGGTACTGTGAAATCCCGATTTTCACTATACCGGTACTGCGATTTCCCGGTATTGCCTATTCCGGTAAACAAATTGCGGGACTCCATAAATTGCGGGACTCCACAAGTTACGGTACTTAATTCACTTTTCCCAGTCCCAGTACTCCATATCAGTTAATACCGGTACTCTCTCCCGGTATTTTTATCGGCAATCTCCCGGTACTCCTTCACAGTTGGTCCCGGTACCCTACCATTTTCTGTCAGTATCTGTTTATTTCTAGTCTCCTTTAGAAATTTCTTTTAGGTTTCATTCCCTTAGGATTTGCGTTAGAACTTGCGTTAGGTCACTCAAATTCCTTTTGAATCACTTTACGTCCTACGATCACCACTGCAATCACAATGGCTACTCAAGACGCACTCGCTATTGGATCTGAGTTCAAGCCACCTGTTCTATATCGCGGGGAGTACAACGTATGGAGAGACAGATTTCTGTGCTTCATTCAGACGAAGCCACTGTATGAGGAGATTCTTCGCTCGCTCAAGGAGGGTCCGACTGTTCCGCCGTTGATGGACGTTCCTGCCATAGAAGGTGGACCTCCTGCCCACAAAGTGCCAAAACCATATGACAGACTGTCGGTAGAAGAGAAACGCAAAGCTGATGGTGACACGATGGCGAAGACTTATCTGGTGTACAGTCTTCCTAACAACATCTACTGTAGTATCGACAGCTACAAGAATACGGCCAAAGGAATGTGGGATCAGCTTGCCAAGATAATGCAAGGTAGTCGAGAAGGAAATCAAATGAAGATCACGAACTGCCTCACTCGCTATGAAGCTTTCAAAGCTAAAAGAGGAGAATCACTTACGGAGACGTACGAGCGTTTCTGCACTCTCTTGAATGACTTACACAAGAACAACATCTTCAAGTCCAATCTAGAATGCAACATCAAGTTTCTCAATAACCTTCAACCAGAATGGAAGGGCTTTGTTCTACACGTCCGCCACAACCGTTCATTAGAGACTGTTCCGCTGCATGAGCTCTACGAGATGTTGCTACAAGATACTGATGATGTCACTGAACTGATGGGAGATAGCAAGTCCAAAAAGAAGGCAAAGGAAGATCCTCTTGCCTTGATGTCTCACAAGAAGGAAAAGCAACCTTCACGCAATTCACAAAGAGAAGAAGCACCGAGTGAGTCTGACCATGAAGATGACGATCCAGATAGTGATTCTGACCCTGAGCTTGACAACATCAAGAAAGTTGTTGCCTTGTTAACCCGGGAGTACGCACGAAAGAAGTTCTTCAAGAAGACATCGAATAACAACCAGCGGTACACCACAAACACCAAGCGTCGGGACTACAAGGACAAGTATGAAGGAAAATGGAAGACTGAAGAAGGGCGAAAGAGGAATGATGAAGGGAAGCGATCTGAAGGAAAGTCTGATGATCGAGCTGATGATGAACCCGTGAAATGCTACAACTGCGGGAGGCGAGGCCACTTCGCCAAAGACTGCCGGAAGCCTGTAGTACGCAATGCTGAGTACTACAAGAACAAAATGCTTCTATCAAGGCAGAAAGAAGCGGGTGAAGCATTGATGGTGGAAGACGATCATTGGCTTCTCAAGACTGATGATGAGAATGAAAATGAGGAAGCACACATGTGTTACACTGGTCTGAATCCGGAAGAATCTGATTCCGAAGATGACTTCCAACAAGAAGAAAGACAAGCGCGAGTGCCAGGTATGTGGTTCCTCTAATGATGACTTGATTAATCAAATGCATGAAATGGTGCGTACTTTAGATTCTTTCAAACATAAGGTTAAGACCAAAGATGCCCACATCTCTAAGCTAGAAGCCGAGGCTAAGATCAAATATGATACCATAGGCAAGCTAGCTATTGAAAAGGCTGAGGACAGATGTGTGATAGAAAACTATCAAACTGAGTGCTCGACCATTTCAAAAAGAACTGAACTCCTCGAGACCCAAATATCTGAATATACTCAAAAGTTAGAGAAGTCTCAGGAGGATTATTCTAAGAGCACTTTAGTTCAAGAAAATGTTTTAAAAGAAAATGAGAAGTTGACCAGTAAGCTTAAGGATCTTGAATCCAAACTTTACAAACTTGGTCAATCTGAACAAACCATCCACTTAAACAAGCCTAAGGAATTTAAATATTACAACTCACTTTGGGGACTCGGATATGACAATCCGTGCTACCTAAAGAAAGTCTTGTCTAAGGTCCCCACTCTATATGAATTCAATTTCATGGGCCTAGATAAGATATATCCCGAGTACAAAATTAAGTGGACTAAGGCATCTCCGAAAGATGAGGAGTTTGAGGATTTTAAAAGGCAAACTGGTATACCTCTACCACCAATAGAGGTAAAACCTAAAACCGATAATCCTTCTACTGAAGACAATGCTAAAACGGACGATGTGCCGCCTAGAAAGAACATAAATGTACAAATCCCTTTCGTGTACGAAACACTTAATGCATCTTATTTGAAAAGCAAAATTCCTTATCTCCCCAATAATTACTTCGACATCTGTTCGCTCGCCAAAACGGTTGAAACTTCGCTTCCTGTTCCGGCATCAACAGATGAAGATTCTAACGATCAAACAGAGTTAAAACGTTATGTTCCACCTCTGATTTTGGGAAATATAATTTTTAAACTTGAAGAATCGATTGCGAGAGATAAGGTCATTTATGAAACCGAAAGGATTGTTCTTTTAGATTCTATCGAAAAGCTCAAACAGACCAAACCCGAGACACTACCCGAATCTGAAAGAGCGACTTATCGAACCGAGATTGCTAAGCTGACCTCTCAACTGTCCGCTTTGGAGACAGAAGCTTTAACGTTGAGAATGGCTAAGGAGAATTCAGTGGATACTCCAATGACGCCGGTCACTCCTGAAACAATCTCGTTTGACATTGCTCCGATCTATTCTGATAGTTCCTCGTGCAAAGCCTTTATAGGAGTGTCTGATGATACAACTGACAAAGATTTGGGCTTGAAGGATAAAGGTAAGGCCATCGAACCCGATTCTGTTCAAAAGAATCTTTTTCCGATTTTTGATAATCCGTTTGCGGATAACTCCTCATCTGACTCTGATGGCGACATTCCACCTGATTCTACACGAAGATTTTCTGAGTTTATGAATTCCACTGCTTGTCATGAAGATGATTTTTCTAAGATTGCTTTTGCTCCAACGCATACTAGTCACACTCAAGTTTTAGAAAAAATGCCCGAACCGGTTAATTTTGAAAAGGGAGAATGTTCCAACTCCAAAAACGTTTCTAAGACCATTTCTTCAAATTCTAAATCTAAAAGACGGTCAAAGAAACGCTCGAAAACCGGTATTTCTCACAAAAGACAATCTTACTACTATAGTTCCTCTGACAATGAGCTTAATGATTCCTCAGATAATCATGTTTTTAGAAGAGTAAAAATGGTTTGGAGAAAGAAATCAACTACAGAAGACCGTAATGGAAACACGTCTCATAATTCTCCTGTAGTTGATACAAAGTCATTTGTTTCTAAGACTGGTTCACCTGCTCATGTTTACCCTATAGCTAAGCTAATCAGTCTAAACCGAGCAAAGCTCTACTGCACTTATTGTGGAAAGAGTGACTTTGTACATCCCAGGTATGTGAACAACTGGTATGGTACCTATAGCATCCCCAATCCCCGTTTTAAAGCCAAGGCATCTAACCATCAAGGTTCCATCAAAGTATGGATACCAAAATCTTTATGATCTGTTTTGCAGGAATGTCATGTGATTCAACCCAGAATAACCTTTTCACATGACTGCATTCGAGGTTATGCTATTTTTGAGGGGGAGTATCAGGTATTTTGACACATACATGAATTTTTTAAGCGAATTCAAAGAACCATGGTAATTCATTCTGGATAACATACTTGTGTTTGTTATTCTCCAATGTTAACTTCCATGAATGCCATGAGTTATATTTTCTTGACTTAGTTATTTCCATGTCTCGTATACTTGTTGATTTTTCGATGGAAATACACTCGCTTGAATTCAAATTTTGTTCTGATAGTACGTCTTTTCTTACTAATGATCCTCTTCTTCTCTGATATAATAATTGTGACTTGTTCTTCACAATTAAACTTTCTGATCAATTGTTTCATTTGTTGCAAACTCTGTGCGTAATGAGTCATTCCTAGTTCGTGCTTGAATTTGTCCTTTGACATTCTTTATCATTTTTATGACTTCTGATCATCTCAGATCAGGACTCGTCCTTAATTGTATTGACTTCTAAACATTTCAGTTTAGAACTCGGTTTTAAATGTGTGCTTCAATGTTTACTAAACTATTTTAACCGAACAAAAAAAAGAGTGTGAAAGGAGTGATAGGATTTATTTTGTTTCTATGGTCTATCCAGAACCGGAATGATCTACCCAAGAAACACATCCGTTATTGACATCAGTGAGGGTCTAGCTTGATAGATGAGTTTGGAGTGAAAAGAAAAAATGGTGAGGATGTGACAGGACTTAAAGAATATATTGGTCCTTACCAAACCGAGTCAGTTAGCCGGGTAACCACACAATCTATTCATTCTCGTTCTTTGGAGATGAATATTGAAACAGACATGGACCCAGTGTCGATAACTCGTGTCACCCCACCTAGCCACTCAAGTATCTCCCAACAGATGCTTGTTTCATATATGCACGGAGAATGATCACATAATCTATCTATTCCTCGCTCGGAGGTCTTAGATATTGAAAAAGGAAGACATCAGCTCCGGTCTTCGAACTTCATTCCTAATCACTGTGTCAGTTGATTTTTAACTTGAGTCCCAAGTTAAATCAAATTTTGAGCCAAACAGATATAAATTATTTCTTTCACACATGCACGAGTCTTTGTGATTCCAATCGCATATCTTCGTGATATTGCCGGAACAGTTTGAGAGGTAATTTTTAATATTTTACTTTAGTGATAACTGGAAGTCCTATCAGAGATACCCCGATGCCAACTCTGAACATAGGCCACACAATTCTTTTAATTGTTGTGTTAACAGTTACTATGTGTTTCTGTGTTAGTTGATTACCCTATTTTGGTTACTTAACGTTTTATCTGGTATTTTTCTACTCATCAGTGTTGTCTTTGAAGTTACATGATGCTTAGGATGCTCCTAATAATCATGAGGGGGAGAACTGATACAGATTCAAAGACATAAATCTTAATCATGAGGGGGAGAACTGATACAGGTTCAAAGACACGGATCATCATCATGAGGAGAGAAATGTTATGAAAGTTTAAAGACCCAGATTATCAAGTTGAGGGGGAGTAACTATTATGATCTGTGCTGAAAAGATTACAAAGTACAAAGTGCATGGTTCTTCTATCCGTTTACAAAGTGCTGAAGTTTTCAAAGCTAATTCAACTCGTGGTTCAACTCGTGATTCTAAGAAGACCAAGAGCATAATTCAAGGGGGAGCGTGAAAGATATGAAGACCTACTACACCAAAGTGCTTCCAAGATTCAAGACGAAGAGAAGGTCAAGACATGAAGAGTTCAAGATCGCATTTTTTCTTTATATAACTTTAGGGGGAGATTGTTAGGACTAAAAGTCCTATAAAATAGAAAGTGATATAAAGAAATAATTAGGTATATTTATTTGAAGCCTTTAAATGATAATATGGGCTTAATTAGTGTTTATTGGCCATGGGCTTTGACCATGGGCCCTAGGTATTTAAAGTGTGTATAAAGAGGAATTTAGGTAAGACTTTGAGAGAATAGATTTTATTGAGTACGGCTGAGAAAGAGATTAGAGAGTTCTGTTCATCATTCCTATATTGTAACTCTCTATATTCAATCAATAAGGATTAATCGTTTCATATTCATTGTTACTTGATCAAACTGGGATCCACATCAACCCAAAGGGCATAACTAGAAACTCATAATGCCCGTACCTCGTACGAAAAGCCGTCTTCGGCACATCCTCTTCCCTTACTTTCAACTGATGATAACCAGACCTTAAGTCTATCTTCGAGAAGAATTTCGCCCCTTGCAACTGATCAAACAAATTGTCGATCCTCGGAAGCGGATATTTATTCTTGATCGTCACCTTGTTAAGTTCGCGATAATCAATGCACATTCGCATCGATCCGTCTTTCTTTTTGACAAAAAGTACCGGTGCTTCCCAGGGCGATGAACTAGGGCGTATGAATCCCTTATCCAACAACTCCTGCAACTGTGTCATCATTTCCTTCATCTCTGCCGGTGCCAACCGATACGGCGCACGCGCTATCGGTGTCGCGCCAGGCATCAACTCAATTCTAAACTCGACCTGGTGATCCGGGGGTAAACCCGTCAGGTCATCCGAAAATACCTCCAGGAATTCACTCACCACAGGAACGTCTTCTATTCCTTTCTTCTCCTTCTTAGCGTCTAATACATACGCTAGAAAACCCTGACACCCCTTCTCTAAACAATGTCTTGCCTTCATCACCGTGATAAGGCAGGACTTACGCTCACGCCTATCCCCATAAATTACTACTTTGGACTTATCCGGCAACGCGATACGAATCATCTTCTTATTGCACACAATGCTAGCATTATTACTAGCCAAACAATCCATCCCCACCACAATATCAAACTCTCCCATACCCATCGGATATAAACGCAAAGGAAAAGTATGACCCTCTACTTCCATACGACACCCCTCATACACTTCCCCCACCAAGACATGACTATCGTCTGCAATCTCTACTTCAAAACCACACTCTAACCGCTTAGGTGTCCCATGCAGACATCGAGCAAAGACCGGCGATACAAACGAACGATTTACACCCGAGTCAAACAACACTTTAGCAAGCTTCGAATTAACAAGAAATGTACCTGTTACCACGTCAGGCACATCAACCGCCTCTTCCGCAGACATGTGAAAAGCTCTAGCTCTCGCTCGACCTGGTTCCACTTTCTTTTCCCCACCTCTTCCTCCTTGACCTCCACCAGAACCACCAGAAGATCCCTTTCTCAACTGCGGGCAATCAGGTTTGAAATGGTCTGGAGAGCCACACATATAACACGCTCTCGGGTTAGAACATTCTCGCGCCATGTGCCCCAGTTTCCTACACTTGTAACAACCATCAGGTTCAAAGCATTCTCCACGGTGCACCTTGTTACACTTCCCACATGGTCTATCACCAAACCTCGGCCCCCCACAGCTCGGGTTTAGAGACCTTAGACCTCTTCACGTCCCGAACGGGTCCATCCCACTTCCTCTTATCCATACTCTTTTCCGACAACTGTCGATTCTTTTCCTTCTCAGTTAACTCTGCCACATCGACCGCCGCCTAAAACGTTGCGAGGCCACGATTCTGTACTAGCTCTCTTATGCTGCTCTTCATACCCCAAACATTCCTTTCAACTCGTCTTTCCTCAGTAGGCACATATACTTCAGCAAAATGTGCCTTCTCAATAAACTTAGAGGTGTATTCTTGCACGGTCATCGACCCCTGCTCAAGCCCCATAAACTCTTCTTCCAATTTCTTTCTTGCCGCCAACGGACAAAACTGGGCTTTAAACCTTCTAGTGAATGTTTCCCACGATGTCGTCTTTGCCACTTCCGAACCCTTACCTCTGGTGTCAACATCCCACCAAAAGATAGTGTCTGCCTTCAGCATTGACATGGCAAACATCACTTCACTCACTTTGACTCTTCTGCCACAAATGGGGTCACTTGAGAGTGACTTCCCATCTCAGTTGTAGGTAACTTGGATGCTTCCGTCTCAGTCGCTTTCAAACTATTAGTCTGCCCTTCCGATGTTGACCCAGTTCGATGCTTCAGCAATGCCTGCAAGGTTTCTTGCAGCTTGCCCATCTCAGCAGTAAATTTCTCTTCAGTCACAAAAGCCTGATTGTGGTTTTGACTCGAGCTCTTTGACTGACTCTCCTTCCCCGAAGCGGTGCTCTCAGTTTGAGTCGGATCGCGCACCTCCGGTGCTCCTGCACTCTTAGCCCGACGGGCGATCGGCGCTTTCTTTCCACCTCTTGTCACCACACCAGTTCCCACGGCCTGGGTGGCAGCTCGTCGGGGTGCTCTTCCCCGACCCCTCCCACGGCCTCCGTCTCTCCTGCGGGTAGCCGGTTGTCTTGGAGGATTCACTGGTCCATCCTCCAGAATCTCCTCCACACAGATTTCCCCCGCTACTGGCACAGTCTCCACAACTGGCACAGATCTACTCCTCAAACTTCGTTCTGACATTCTCGGTTACTGAAACATTACACAATAATATATCTTAACAACAAACCCAAAATAACAAGGCAAGAATGAGCATCGTCATGCACCTGTAAATTCACAATTACACTGGCCAGGTGTAATCTCGAACTTACCTTGCATGATAGTTTTCACCACCCTATTATTCACGCTTCCCAGTGAGGTCTTCCTAGGCCTCTCTTAATTCTCAGTTGTACTCTAACAGTTTAAGTTTAGGCCCATCTGGTCACCTAAATCTCTTAAACTAGTGCTCTGATACCAACTGTAACAACTCACTCCAAAGTATGCCAAAATAAGACATTAATTAAAATAAAAGCCAAACATGGCCCATAGTTCACACTGTCAAAATTCAAAATTCGGGTTCGCGGAATAAACCCTAAATACAAATGAGAATATCTAAAATAATTAAATGCAAAGGGAAGGTCCACTAATGCCATTAGCCACGCCCGCGCTCACGCCTTCTCTTTTCCACTAGAGGAACTGTCCCTAACCTGCTTACTTGAAAAGGATTTCAGTTTTAAAAATGCGAGGGTTAGACCACAAGGTCTAGTGAGATCCCTCAGTTACCTCCACACCACAATCATATTTTAAAGAATTTGCGAAAACATTTAAACAATAGTTAGTTTTGGCAAATTAACAACCACACATATAGAACTGAAATTGCTATCCGGTCACACACACCCGTGACCTGATCTAGGGCACACACCCGCCCTTAAGAACAGACCTAGTCCGTTCAGACAATCCATATGGGACACCCCCCATATACCACACACCATGCATAAATAAATTATATGCAAGCACACAATAAATAAGCACACGCGTACGAGTAAATAAACAAGTAACATCAAACTTTAGTTTAGAAAAACTCACCTGGAGTCCTTGCTAGGAACTCCTTACTCGACAAATTGTCTTTACTCGCACCTACATTTGGACCCAACACACATTACCCGGTAAGACTCCGACACACTCGAATTTCTACTACTGAAAAGTCTCAGACGGATAAATACTGGATCCTAGACTCGGTCCACTATTTTTAATACCGGATCTTACAAGCCCAAATATTAAACAAATTCCTGGTCCATTACTCGATTATTGGAGTCCAGCAAAATAACTCTTTAAAAGTCAATCGATTGAAAATCCATTAAAAGTTTATTTCGGCCCACCATTTAAAAGTTTATTTCGGCCCACAATTAAGAATTCCATTCCGGAATTTCATCAATCCAGCAGCCCATACATTGGGTTTCGAATCCACAACTAACTTTCCCATTAATCTAGTCTTCGGTCCATATTGGAACAAGGCCCACAATTCAAACTCCAATATTTAAAGTCCATCAGTGAGTTCCGGATCATGCAACATATTCCGAATCTGATCATGCATTCCGGGTCCACAATTCCAAAGCCCAACAAGGAGTAATTCTGGATCCTCTCTTTTAAAGGTCCATTCCGGATCTCGAATTAAAAGTCCATTTCAGATCTCGAATTTAATAACTCCGGATCATATTTTAATTCCGTATCACGTTTGTTCCGGATCACGTTTGTTCCGGATCACCTTTTTACGCCCAACTCCAGAACTGCTGGGTTTTTATTTCTTTATCGACTACGCGATTACTCAGATGGTTTAAATTGATTTTCACACAGTTCCATTCTGATGTTAATTTATCAGGATTAAGGGGACACCACTTTACCATATATTTAATTTAGCTAATCAATGGTTCTTAATTTTTATCGATTAGAAATATCATCCAGACACATTTTTCTTCATTCTTACCAGGAGATAACCCAACTCCACATTCTAACTTGATTTCAACAAGATAATATTATACCAGAGATAGTAATTACCTTACACAATGCTTCCACACACTCTTGGTTGAAGGATTCTGGATTGAACTGATTGCCTTGCTTTGCACCCTATTTCACACCTCAGTCGCACACAGTGTTCTAGGTAATTTTTGTGAATCCCTAGGGTTTTTACACCCATTTATACCTTTACCCAAGCACACCCAACTTATTTATTTTTCACACTTTACACACCAACTTTCATTTATTCCAAAAAGACACGGTTATTACATCATCCTCCCCTCAAAAGAATTCCGTCCCCGAAATTCCATTTTCGAATAGCCGAGGGAAACGAGCCCTCATTTCGGATTCCAACTCCCACGTTGCTTCTCGTCCCTTATGAAAATGCCACTGCACTTTCACTAGCGAGACCTCCTTATTCCTCGTCTTCCGGACTTTGCGATCTACAATCGCCAACGGTTCTTCTTCATAATTTAATTTCTCATCAACACTAATGTCTTCCAACGGCACTGCCATGGTTTCTTCGTCCAGACACTTCCTCAAATTCGACACATGAAAGGTCGAATGAACTCCCCGGAGTCCCTCAGGCAACTCCAACTTGTACGCCACTTCTCCCACACGCTCAATGATGGCGAACGACCCGACATATCTAGGCCTTAACTTCCCTCTTTTCCCAAATCGGACAACTCCCTTCCACGGCGATACTTTGAGCATCACTTTATCCCCTACCAAGAACTCAATTGGTTTTCTTCTTTTATTTGCGTACGCTTTTTTGACGATCCTGAGCTGCCTTCAACTTCTCCCTGACCACGCTAATCTTATCGGCAGTTAATTGCACGATTTCCGGTCCTGCCAACTGCTTCTCTCCCACCTCATTCCAACATAACGGCGTTCTACACTTACGCCCATACAAAACGGTGCTGCTTAAAGACTGGCGTGATAACTGTTGTTATACGAAAACTCGATCAACGGTAGGTGGGATTCCCATGAACCCTTGAAGTCTATCACACACGCACGTAACATATCCTCTAAGGTCTGTATAGTCCTCTCGCTTTGCCCATCCGTCTGAGGGTGATAGGCGGTGCTCAAACAAAGCTGCGTGCCTAACTCCCTTTGTAGACTCCTCCAAAAAGACGACGTGAAGCGACTATCACGATCAGAGACAATGGACGATGGCACGCCGTGCCTTGTCACTATTTCATTGACATATAACTTTGCCAACTTCTCTAACGAATCGCTCTCCCGAATGGGTAGAAAGTGAGCCGACTTGGTGAGACGGTCAACTATCACCCATATAGCATCATGCCCCTTCGGGGTCCTTGGCAACTTCGTAACAAAGTCCATTGTAATACAGTCCCATTTCTATACCGGTATCTCTAAGGGTTGCATCTCTCCATAAGGTCTTTGATGTTCCGCCTTAACCTTCAGACAGGTCACACACCGTTCTACAAAATATGCGACATCTTTCTTCAATCCCGGCCACCAATACAATTGCCTCAGGTCTCGATACATCTTATTAGTACCCGGGTGAACCGAATATCGCAACTTATGCGCTTCTTCCAATATTCGTTCATGCAAATCTCCCAACTTAGGAACCCACACTCGGTTCTCAAAACATTTCACACCACTCCTGTTACACTCCCAGGATGTCGCATAACCGACAATCCTCTCACTTTTCCACTGATCTTCTACAAAAGCCTATTCTTGGTACATCTTAATCTCGTCCAATAGGTTAGGAACCACATCGACTCGAAAGGCCACCACTTTCGTTGGTTCTCTTCTTTCTTTCCGACTCAGGGTGTCGGTCACGACGTTCGCTTTACCTGGATGGTAAAGGATCTCACAATCATAGTCACTTAACAGCTCCACCCAACGGCGCTGTATCATATTCAACTCCTTCTGATCAAACAAGTGCTGGAGACTCTTATGATCAGAATAAATCTGACACTTAACCCCATAAAGGTAGTGTCTCCAAATCTTTAGCGCGAAAACCACCGCCGCTAACTCCATATCATGCGTAGGATAATTCTTCTCGTGCTCTATCAACTGACGGGATGCATAGGCGATCACCTTTCCGCCTTGCATCAAAACACACCCTAGCCCCAGCTTGGATGCATCACTGTAAATTACAAATCCTTCGGTCCCATTAGGCAAGGATAAAACTGGAGCACTACTCAACTTGTCTTTCAATTTACTGAACGCTTCTTCCTGGACCTTCGTCCATTCAAACTTAGAATTCTTCTTGGTCAAAGCAGTCAACGGCGTAGCTATCCGAGAAATGTCCTGAATGAACTTCCGATAGTAGCCTGCTAAACCAAGAAAACTCCTCACCTCGGATGGTGATCTCGGGGGTTCCCATCCTCTAATGGCCTCTACCTTGGCCGGATCTACCTTGATACCATCTTCCGACACCACGTGTTCTAAGAATTGAACTTCCTTAAGCCAGAAGTCGCACTTAGAGAATTTTGCAAACAACTTCTCTCGCTGCAACAGGTCTAGCACTAAGCGAATATGCTCTTCGTGCTCACTCCGAGATCGGGAATAGATGAGGATGTCGTCGATGAATACAATCACACACTTGTCTAATAGCGCACTGCACACTCGATTCATCAGATCCATGAATACCGCCGGAGCATTAATCAACCCAAAGGGCTTGACTAGAAACTCATAATGCCCGTCCCTCGTACGAAAAGCCGTCTTCGGCACATCCTCTTCCCTTACTTTCAACTGATGATAACCAGACCTCAAGTCTATCTTTGAGAAGAATTTCGCCCCTTGCAACTGATCAAACAAATCGTCAATCCTCGGAAGCGGATACTTATTCTTGATCGTCACCTTGTTAAGTTCGCGATAATCAATGCACATTCGCATCGATCCGTCTTTCTTCTTGACAAAAAGTACCGGCGCTTCCCAGGGTGATGAACTAGGGCGTATGAATCCCTTATCCAACAACTCCTGCAACTGTGTCATCATTTCCTTCATCACTGCCGGTGCCAACCGATACGGCTCACACGCTATCGGTGTCGCGCCAGGCATCAACTCAATTCTAAACTCAACCTGGCCATCCAGGGGTAAACCCGTCAGGTCATCCGAAAATACCTCCGGGAATTCACTCACCACAGGAACGTCTTCTATTCCTTTCTTCTCCTTCTTAGCGTCTAATACATACGCTAGAAAACCCTGACACCCCTTCTCTAAACAATGTCTTGCCTTCATCACCGTGATAAGGCAGGACTTACGCTCACGCCTATCCCCATAAATTACTACTTCGGACTTATCCGGCAACGCGATATGAATCATCTTGTTATTGCACACAATGCTAGCATTATTACTAGCCAACCAATCCATCCCCACCACAATATCAAACTCTCCCATACCCATCGGATATAAACGCAAAGGAAAAGTATGACCCTCTACTTCGATACTACACCCTCATACACTTCCCCCACCAAGACATGACTATCGTCTGCAATCTCTACTTCAAAACCACACTCTAACCGCTTAGGTATCACATGCAGACACCGAGCAAAGACCGGCGATACAAACGAACGGTTTCCACCCGATTCAAACAACACTTTAGCAAGTTTTGAATTAACAAGAAATGTACCTGTTACCACGTCAGGCACATCAACCGCCTCTTCCGCAGACATGTGAAAAGCTCTAGCTCTCGCTCGACCTGGTTCCACTTTCTATTCCCCACCTCTTCCTCCTTGACCTCCACCAGAACCACCAGAAGATCCCTTTCTCAACTGCGGGCAATCAGGTTTGATATGGTCTGGAGAGCCACACAGATAACACGCTCTCGGATTAGAACATTCTCGCACCATGTGCCCCAGTTTCCCACACTTGTAACAACCATCAGGTTCAAAGCATTCTCCACGGTGCACCTTGTTACACTTCCCACATGGTCTATCACCAAACCTCGGCCCCCCTACAGCTCGGGTTTAGAGACCTTATACCTCTTCACGTCTCGAACGGGTCTATCCCACTTCCTCTTATCCACACTCTTTTCCGACAACTGTCGATTCTTTTCCTTCTCAGTTAACTCTGCCACATCGACCGCCGCCTGAAACGTTGCGAGGCCACGATTTTGTACTAGGTCTCTTATGCTGCTCTTCATACCCCAAACATACCTTTCAACTCGTCTTTCCTCAGTAGGCACATATACTTCAGCAAAATATGCCTTCTTGTTGGGTCACCGAAGATTTGAAATTGACTCACCGATGTTTCCTCTAAATCTTACTTAGAATATTTTAGCATGGTTCTTTATAATGACTTGTACAAGATAGCAAATGTTTAGTGAAGTCAAAGATCAACCAAAGTCAAAATTGAAGATTCTCTCATTGTGGAAGTGAAAGATCTTTTCTCAACACATACAAGTCATTGTCCACCGATGGTGTTCACACACATCGGTAGACACCTCTCCACCGATCACTCTCTGTATCGGCCAACATATCCCACCTATGAAGTCTCTCAAATAGGTGGGATCTCAAAGAAGTCTCAAATATGGTTTTCTTCAAAGATGTGTCACATATCTCAAAGATGCTTTTCTTCAAAGATGTGTCACATATCTCAAAGATGCTTTTCTTCAAAGATGTGTCACCGAAGTCAAAGATGCTTTCCTTCAAAGATGTGTCACATATCTCAAAGATGCTTTTTCTTTAAAGATGTGTCACATATCTCAAAGCATTCATCGGTGGTGTACTCCTTGAAGACAAAATGAGAAGCAAAATTATTATGAGACAAGACAAAATGAGAAGCAAAATTATTATGAGACAAAATCAAATTTGCCAAGAATCATCCCACCGATGATGATGCTTAAATCGGTGGGATCCTTTGTCAAAAGATTTTCTTTGAAGAAAATATCAAGTCTCAAGTAATATTGTCTTGGAAGACACACCAAGGAGACAAGCATGGTACTATTCCTATTTCCAATGAAGTTCAGCATGGGTATTCCTCCTTGTTTCAAGGAAAAGGTGATTGTGACTTATCAACTTTACATAAGTCTATTGGTACGAAGCAAGTAACTGGAGGACATTCGTACTAAGCATTTAATGCTCAGTACACTCATCCTCACTATAAAAGGAAGACCTCTCCATACAGAAGATAACACTTACATCTTGAGATACTTGAAGATTACTGTGTGCTCTAAGATATTCTACGCAAACTGGAAGATTTCTCTCAGTGCAAGAATTTCCATTTTGCTTGAAAAACTTTACAGCTTTGTTCTAAGTGTTCTTAGTTGTTTTGTTAGTATACTTTGTGTAAGATTGTTAGAATAGTTTATATGTTCTTTTCCGCAATTGTCTTAAGTTTTCTATGTGTAATTCTTGTTGAAAGATTTTCAATAATAGAATTAAAATTGTGAAAATTTTGAGTATTGTATTCAACCCCTCCTTCTACAATACTTGTTATAGCCATCTGGGACTAACAAGTGGTATCAGAGCAGAAAGTTTAATTCATAAACTTGATCTGCAATGGCTGCTTCTTCTTCCAAAAATGAAGCTTTTTCTCAAAACATTTTTTTCTGAAAACGGCTCTATAGCCAAACCTCCCAAGTTTAATCCCAACAACTTTTCTTTGTGGAAAAGCCGGATGATGCTTTTCATGGAAGGAATGGATAGTAGATATCCAACTATTCTCAGTGAGGGACCCATAGTCCCTAAAGTTTGGTCTCGCTATGAAACCAAGAAATCCGGTAAGGAAGTTGTTGGCAAAGATGATTCTGATGATTCCTCTGATGAAGAAAAATCTGCTGTTAATGGTCGTTACATTCTTAAAAATCCTAAGAAATATACTGATGAGGAAAAACGTCTTGTGTCTCTTGATTCTAAAGTTAGAACTATCATTGCTCTCTCTCTTCCTGATGAAGTGTACCACTCTCTGGTAAATCTCTCTACTGCCAAAGAAATGTGGTCCAATCCGTGTGTTTTGTACGAAGGTACAAATGAAGTTAAAAAGAGCAGAAAGATTGCTCTTGTTAGAAAATTTGAACTCTTTTCTTATGAGAGAGGAGAATCTCTCTCCAACTACTATAATCGCTTTAACAGTCTTCTTAATGACTTAAAGCTGTTAGGTAGAGTGTATGACAATGAGGAAGTCTTGTGCAAGTTTATGGAGTGTCTTCCTGATTTTTGGGAAAATATCTGTACTTGTATAAAGACAACCAAGGATCTTGATCATATGCCTCTCACTTCTCTTTATGGAACTCTTTTCAACTATGAGCAGACTAAGCTGCAAAGGAAATCTGTCATCACAGACATAAAGAGCTCTCCTCTAGCTCTCCTAAGTGACTCTTCCAAAAAGACTAAGTGTTTTCCAAAAATCACCTACCCATCTGACTCTGACCATGATAGTCAAGAAGATCCCAATGATCATTCGGAGGCATATCTTAGTGATGCTAAGGATGAATGTGAGGAAACTTCAGTTGATAAATTATCTGATGAAATGGCCATGTTGGATGGGTATTCTAAATCTAAATCTCACCACCTTTGTGGAAAATCTAAGTCTGGTAGAAAATCATCCTTTTCTCTCTCCAAACATGATTCCACCAATCTCTCCTCTTCTGCACATTCTGACCGGGCTAAAAGATACAAGGAAAAATACAAGAGAGAAAAAGAAAGAAATGAAAGACTTGTCAGAAAAGCAAAGGGTCTGCCTGCTAAAACTCATGATTTGGCAGATGAACCCACATCTGAAAGCGAGAATGACATCGCAAATGTCTGTTTCATGGCCAAGATAAATGACATGGATGATTCAGAAGGCCACATCTCCTCAACTGCTCTTGTATCAGCTAAGTGCCTCTCCTCCTCATCACAGGTACATCCATTTCTATCTCTTTCTGATAATGAAAAGGTTGAAGCATTTGATTCTTTAACCATTGATCTTTTTGATGCTAAAACTGCTAAGCAAAAGGCAAATGCTCAAATAAAACCTCTTTCCTCTCAACTGCTGTTTTGTCACTCTCAACTGGAAAACTTTGAAAAAGTTAAGGCTGAGCTTGAAGATCTGAAATCCATCAACTTTATTCTTGCCAAGGAGAAAAACAAAATATTCAAACGTTTTCAAAAGGAACAAGAAATCATGAGAAAATGGACCAGTTCTTCCAAAAACCTGGAAAAGATTTTTCAAGATCAGATTTCCTGTAATAACAAAACTGGTCTAGGCTTTGGAAAAATGGAAACTGATAAATCTTCAAAATCTCATGCTTCCACCTCATGTGCTTCACCTACTTCTTGTGAAACTTCCAATTCCAATTCTATTGGGTCTATGTCCATGAATTCTGCAGATTCATCTGAAGATTTAAAATTTGGAATGTTTTTAAAGGCAAAAGATCATATTTCCTTTCCAAAGGAAAAGACTCAAGATTCCAATGATTCTTCCACACCTATCCATGAAGTTCAAAAATTCTTGACTTTAGATGATGCATCCTCCTCTTCCAACTCAAGCAATACATTTTCTAACTCTGAAAAAGGAAAGTCTCTGGGTGCCGATTCTTTATTAAAAAGAAATCCTCCAATTTTTTCTAAAAATACCTATGTGACTTCCCCTACCGATTTTCTTCGCCGATCTGTGAGTCTCAAAATGTCCAATTCAAAAGAAAAGATTTATGTCCTCCCAAATTTTGAAAAAGGAATTATAGGTGCTGCACCCCAATTCTTTGTTACCTCTTCAAAATCTTTGAGCAAAAATAAGGAAAAATATCAAAGTTCTAAAAAGGCATTTCTTTATAGAAAATGCTATATCTGTGGTGATGTTTCTCATTTTGCCAAAGACTGTCCGAAAGAAAGAATTGATCTGAGTAACATAAATTCTTTTCCCTCATCATCTAACCCAAAAGGACCCACCACCAAATGGGTACCTAGGAAATAAATTGTGTGATTGCAGATTTTGAGCTGGACAGATGGATCTATGTGGACAAGTGTGAAAGTTGACAAAACCTTAGAATTCTTTACTCTCATGACATCATCACCTATTATCTTCTAACCATGAAAACCCACCGAATCACCATGAAAACCCATCTCACAAAATCCCTCCATTTTTTTCTTCGTGACATCATCATCCACCACCTTTTTGTCAACCACCTTATTATTAATATTATATATATTTTTTAAATGACCATCGGTGGAAATTTGAATATGTATATATATAATAATAATAATAAACTCTTCTTTTTTTTTGTGCCGACAAAAACAAACCCATAACTATTCTCTTAAAAATACCTCTTCTTTTGTCTCTAACTTTCAATCACCGATTTTAAATCACACTCACCTCCCAAAATCTCTCCATCACCAAAGCCACCACCAAATCAAAGGGCATCTCCACCGAAAATCTCTCTCTCTCTCTCTCCTTCCCACTGAACCTCTGATCCCACTCCATCATCACCCCTAACACAAAATATTCCACCACCTTTACCTCCTGCAACCAAATGGACCAAAGATCACCCCATAGATCAAATCATCGGTGATCAACAAGCAGGTGTCCAAACATTTAGAGCAGTTGGAAATATTTGTCTCTATGTGAATTTTCTCTCTCTTTTATAAACCCAAGAAGATTGATGAAGCTCTTGAAGATCACTGTTGGATCACTGCCATGCAAGAAGAGCTTTCTCAATTTGAGAGAAACAAAGTTTGAAGACTGGTTCCCAGACCCCGAAAGAAGACAATCATTGGAACCAAATGGATCTTCAGAAATAAAATGGATGAAGAAGGCACAATTATCAGAAACAAGGCCAAACTGGTTGCTCAAGGATACCGACAGGAAGAAGGCATTGATTATGATGAAACTTTTGCCCCTGTTGCAAGACTTGAAGCAATAAGAATCTTTCTGGCTCATGCTGCCTACCGAAATTTCAGAGTTCTTCAAATGGATGTCAAAAGTACCTTCCTCAATGGGGAACTTGCAGAGGAAGTCTATGTGAAACAACCTCCTGGCTTTGAAGACCCAGCTCATCCAGACTATGTGTACATAACTAGACAAAGTTCTTTATGGTCTCAAGCAAGCTCCACGTGCTTGGTATGACACTCTTGCCAACTTTCTCTTAAAGAATGGATTTTCCAGAGGTAAAATTGACAACACTCTATTCATCAAGGAAACCTCAGGTAATCTTATTCTTGTCCAAATCTATGTTGATGACATCATCTTGATGACGTCATCACCATGATCTCATCTCACCAATCTACCTCTCACCAGAACCAACTTTCTATGTGTCATCTCCTCATCCCATTCTTTCTTCCATCATATTTCACTCTTGGACAGCAACCCAACTCTCCTTTTTCTCAAAACCCTCATACTACAAACTCTTCCACAGATATCATCCCAAATCCTTCTACTCAAAAAATCCTCAAACTCAATCTTTGTGGGTCATCAAAAAATTGGAAGATGAAATTCCAATATTTTCTTCACCTTGAAGATTTCCTCCATGATGCCGTAGCAGATTTTATCCAAACTCTTCTGAAGATGCCAGAAGATTTCCTCCAACCTCTTCAATAAATTCCACCGACTTTCAAAATTTCGGTGGGAATGATAAATTTTCGAAAAAAAAAGAAAAAAAAAATCAAATTTTTTTTTGACCATACCACCGACCATACCACCGAAATTTCGGTGGTTGGCCTCCAAATTTGGTGGTTATGAGCGAAAAAAAAAAGTTTTTTTACCATACCACCGACCACACCACCGAAATTTCGGTGGTTGGCCCCCAAATTCGGTGGTTATGAGCACACAAAAAAAATCGGTGTTTCCAATTGTTTGTGGTGTTTCTTCTCCGTCGTACGCTGAGGGGGAGAAACCATCTGAGGGGGAGCAATATCAGCGTCCAACTCGATCAACACCAACCCTTTGTACTCGTTTTCAGCGTCCAACTCGGAAAAATGAGGAAATCGGGTGGACCGGTCAAGGGGGAGCACATCAGTCCGGGCGGATCTAACTGAGGGGGAGAAACACAAAACCGACTGATCTACTGAGGGGAGCAAAACAAAGACAAAGGATGATGATGCTGAACAGGAAGTGCTGAAGATGCCAAGAGAAAGAGAAAATGCAAGAGATTGGCAAAAACATCCTGAGGCTGATTCACTCAAACTCAACCCTCCTCAAAGATTGTCACTATAATGGATGTGTCTCCTATCAAAACCCACAGACTCACTTGGCTGAAATCTTTTGAAGTAAGTGGATGACTTGAAGATTTGGAACATCTGAAGAAAAGCAAAAATGCCTGGAAGATAAAGTTCTCCAACACATCAACAGGCTGCTAATCAAAATGAAGAATCCTCAAGCCAGCTACAAGTTTCAACTCGCCCCTCCAAAGATGCATGTAATATTCTTTCTGTTCATATTGTTTATACTTCTTTCCTTTTTCTTTCAATTATTTGTACAGCTATACATTTTTTATTTTTTCTTACTTGTAAATATCATACACTCACAAATCCATAAAAGACAAAATGGATCAAAAAAAATGGTCTCTGTGAAAAGAACCCAAAAAGAGTAAAAAGGGTCAAAATGCAATTTTATTCAGATACTCTTCAATATTCTAAGTATGGAGCTCAAATTCAAATAGGGGGAGATTGTTGGGTCGCCGAAGATTTGAAATTGACTCACCGATGTTTCCTCTAAATCTTACTTAGAATATTTTAGCATGGTTCTTTATAATGACTTGTACAAGATAGCAAATGTTTAGTGAAGTCAAAGATCAACCAAAGTCAAAATTGAAGATTCTCTCATTGTGGAAGTGAAAGATCTTTTCTCAACACATACAAGTCATTGTCCACCGATGGTGTTCACACACATCGGTAGACACCTCTCCACCGATCACTCTCTGTATCGGCCAACATATCCCACCTATGAAGTCTCTCAAATAGGTGGGATCTCAAAGAAGTCTCAAAGATGGTTTTCTTCAAAGATGTGTCACATATCTCAAAGATGCTTTTCTTCAAAGATGTGTCACATATCTCAAAGATGCTTTTCTTCAAAGATGTGTCACCGAAGTCAAAGATGCTTTTCTTCAAAGATGTGTCACATATCTCAAAGATGCTTTTTCTTCAAAGATGTGTAACATATCTCAAAGCATTCATCGGTGGTGTACTCCTTGAAGACAAAATGAGAAGCAAAATTATTATGAGACAAGACAAAATGAGAAGCAAAATTATTATGAGACAAAATCAAATTTGCCAAGAATCATCCCACCGATGATGATGCTTAAATCGGTGGGATCCTTTGTCAAAAGATTTTCTTTGAAGAAAATATCAAGTCTCAAGTAATATTGTCTTGGAAGACACACCAAGGAGACAAGCATGGTACTATTCCTATTTCCAATGAAGTTCAGCATGGGTATTCCTCCTTGTTTCAAGGAAAAGGTGATTGTGACTTATCAACTTTACATAAGTCCATTGGTACGAAGCAAGTAACTGGAGGACATTCGTACTAAGCATTTAATGCTCAGTACACTCATCCTCACTATAAAAGGAAGACCTCTCCATGCAGAAGATAACACTTACATCTTGAGATACTTGAAGATTACTGTGTGCTCTAAGATATTCTACGCAAACTGGAAGATTTCTCTCAGTGCAAGAATTTCCATTTTGCTTGAAAAACTTTACAGCTTTGTTCTAAGTGTTCTTAGTTGTTTTGTTAGTATACTTTGTGTAAGATTGTTAGAATAGTTTATCTGTTCTTTTCCGCAACTGTCTTAAGTTTTCTATGTGTAATTCTTGTTGAAAGATTTTCAATAATAGAATTAAAATTGTGAAAATTTTGAGTATTGTATTCAACCCCCCCTTCTACAATACTTGTTATAGCCATCTGGGACTAACACTTCTCAATAAACTTAGAGGTGTATTCTTTCACGGTCATCGACCCCTGCTCAAGCCCCATAAACTCTTCTTCCAATTTCTTTCTTGCCGCCAACGGACAAAACTGGGCTTTAAACCTTCTAGTGAACGTTTCCCACGATGTCGTCTTTGCCACTTCCGAACCCTTACCTCCGGTGTCAACATCCCACCAAAAGATAGCGTCTGCCTTCAGCATTGACGTGGCAAACATCACTTCACTCACTTTGACTCTTCTGCCACAAATGGGGTCATTTGAGAGTGACTTCCCATCTCAGTTGTAGGTAACTTGGATGCTTCCGTCTCAGTCGCTTTCACACTATTAGTCTGCCCTTCCGATGTTGACCCAGTTCGATGCTTCAGCAATGCCTGCAAGGTTTCTTGCAACTTGCCCATCTCAGCAGTAAATTTCTCTTCAGTCACAAAAGCCTGATTGTGGTTTTGACTCGAGCTCTTTGACTGACTCTCCTTCCCCGAAGCGGTGCTCTCAGTTTGAGTCGGATCGCGCACCTCCGGTGCTCCTGCACTCTTAGCCCGACGGGCGGGCGGCGCTTTCTTTCCACCTCTTGTCACCACACCAGTTCCCACGGCCTGGGTGGCAGCTCGTCGGGGTGCTCTTCCCCGACCCCTCCCACGGCCTCCGTCTCTCCCGCGGGTAGCCGGTTGTCTTGGAGGATTCACTGGTCCATCCTCCAGAATCTCCTCCACGCGGATTTCCGCCGCTACTGGCACAGTCTCCACAACTGGCACAGATCTACTCCTCAAACTTCGTTATGACATTCTCGATTACTGAAACATTACACAATAATACAGCTTAACAACAAACCCAAAATAACAAGGCAAGAATGAGCATCGTCATGCACCTGTAAATTCACAATTACACTGGCCAGGTGTAATCCCGAACTTACCTTGCATGATAGTTTTCACCACCCTATTATTCACGCTTCCTAGTGAGGTCTTCCTAGGCCTTTCTATATTCTCAGTTGTACTCCAACAGTTTAAGTTTAGGCCCATCCGGTCACCTAAATCTGAAATAATTAAATGCAAAGGGAAGGTCCACTAATGCCATTAGCCACGCCCGCACTCACGCCTTCTCTTTTCCACTAGAGGAACTGTCCCTAACCTGCTTACCTGAAAAGGATTTCAGTTTTGAAAATGTGAGGGTTAGACCACAAGGTCTAGTGAGATCCCTCAGTTACCTCCACACCACAATAATATTTTAAAGAATTTTCGAAAACATTTAAACAATAGTTAGTTTTGGCAAATTAACAACCACACATATAGAACTGAAATTGCTATCCAGTCACACACACCCGTGACCTGATCTAGTGCACACACCCGCCCTTAAGAACAGATCTAGTCCATTCAGACAATCTATATGGGACACCCCCCCCCCATATACCACACACCATGCATAAATAAATTATATGCAAGCACACAATAAATAAGCACACGCATACGAGTAAATAAACAAGTACCATCAAACTTTAGTTTAGAAAACTCACCTGGAGTCCTTGCTAGGAACTCCTTACTCGACCAATTGTCTTTACTCGCACCTACATTTGGACCCAACACACATTACCCGGTAAGACTCCGACACACTCGAATTTCTACTACTGAAAAGTCTCAGACGGATAAATACTGGATCCTAGACTCAGTCCACTATTTTTAATACCGGATCTTACAAGCCCAAATATTAAACAAATTCCTGGTCCATTACTCGTTTATTGGAGTCCAACAAAATAACTCTTTAAAAGTCCACCGATTGAAAATCCATTAAAAGTCCATGAAGGGCCCACCATTTAAAAGTTTATTTCGGTCCACAATTAAGAATTCCATTCCTGAATTTCATCAATCCAGCAGCCCTTACCTTGGGTTTCGAATCCACAACTAACTTTCCCATTAATCTAGTCTTCGGTCCATATTGGAACAAGGCCCACAATTCAAAGTCCAATATTTAAAGTCCATAAGTGAGTTCCGGATCACGCAACAGATTCCGGATCTGATCATGCATTCCGGGTCCACAATTCCAAAGCCCAACAAGGAGTAATTCCGAATCCTCTCTTTTAAAGGTCCATTCCGGATCTCAAATTAAAAGTCCATTCCGGATCTCGAATTTAATAACCCCGGATCACGTTTGTTCCGGATCACCTTTTTACGCCCAACTCCGGAACTGCTGGGTTTTTATTTCTTTATCGACTACGCGATTACTCAGATGGTTTAAATTGATTTTCACACAGTTCCATTCTTATGTTAATTTATCAGGATTAAAGGGACACCACTTTACCAACTAATTAATTTAGCTAATCAATGGTTCTTAATTTTTATCGATTAGAAATATCATCCAGACACATTTTTCTTCATTCTTACCAGGATATAACCCAACTCCACATTCTAACTTGATTTCAACAAGATAATATTATACCAGAGATAGTAATTACCTTGCACGATGCTTCCACACACTCTCGGTTGAAGAATTCTGGATTGAACTGATTGCTTTGCTTTGCACCCTGTTTCACACCTCAGCCGCATACAGTGTTCTAGGTGATTTTTGTGAATCCCTAGGGGTTTTACACCCTTTTATACCTTTACCCAAGCACACCCAACTTATTTATTTTTCACACTTTACACACCAACTTTCATTTATTCCAAAAAGACACGGTTATTACACCAGGCGTTGACCGATTTAGCAAGAAAATAATATATCATTTTGACCTTTAAATTAGACCCTTTATAAACGTTGCCTGTTTACCAGATCTGGTTACAATGTCCTAATCATTTCATCTCACCGACGAATATTGTATATTTCTTTTATTTTTACCTAAGTCTGTTGGTACGCGATCTCCTAACACATGCATTAGCATGTTCTTATTTTAATTGCAAAATTACATTAATATTTTTATTAAATTTAGAACATGATCAACTTATTTGATTGTTATATCATTGAAACTTCAACTCTGCGTATTTTGTAATCATAATATTGAAGGTGCATATTTAGATATAAAAGTAATCTTTTATAATCCTAAGGGGCCATTTATCAAACACTTGTCAGGTAAGAACTTATCGACAAGAGTCACCACTCTAACGTATCTTATCGAAAACAATATCGACCATCAAGATGATTTATTGGTAAACGTCTTCTACCAGGTACGAGTCTCTTTCGTCACTTATCGAGTAAGTTTCCAAGTTCATGTTATGCCTCTTACGGGGTAAGATTCTTGTTTCTTACCACACTTACCTGGTAAGGTAAGTGACATCTGATAAGCATTTAGTAAACGATCCATAAATCTTGTTACATAATATTCTCACAATAAAACAAATAACTCGTACTTTTAGTTACTACAATGTGCTCCTATAAAGTTAATTACTTTGTGCTCGTATTTCGATTTGGTCCCCTTGGTAAATGGTTTACATGGCCTGTGTTCCTCCCTTGTTAAAGTACAAGTGGTCCACCTTAGGCCATCAGTACCCCATCCCTCTATCTTTCAAAGATTCCAGCTCCACATCAGCGTCACATCAGCTTTTCTCAATCCCTCACTCAATCCCTAAGGCCATCCGTAGCCCAGCGGGATGGAGGGCGGGATGGAGCGGGGTGGGCTACGGCATCTGCGGGATCGGCGGGAAGGGATGGGATGCGGGATCCCCATCCCGTTTCATCCCGAAGAAAATGTGAGGAGGAGAGGTGGGTCCCAGGTGAGAAATGAGAGGGAGTGGGTTAGGGAATGGGGTACGGGTGTTTAGGGATTGTTAGGGATTGAGTGAGGGATGAGAGAAAAGCTGATGTGGCGCTGATGTGGAGTGGAATATTTGAAAGATTCCCTCCATGGGGTACTGATGGCCTAAACACCCTTACCCCATTCCCTCAAACCCTTTTGCCACCTCATTTATTTTAATTCTTTTATTTATACATTTAATTATTTAACAAAATAAAAATATTTATATATTTTTTAATAAATAAAATAAAATATTCAATCAAACCGGGACGTGTAAATTGGTAAGGAAATTGTTGGTGAAATTGTTGGGGAAATTGTTGCGGATATTGTGGCGGATTTTGTTGCGACCATTGTGGCGGAATTTGTTGCGACCATTGCGGACGATAACCTTGTTGTGTAAACGCTTGGAAACCAAGCTCTTGATCTTCTTGCGATTGTGGTGTATTCGGTCGGTTACGACGGGATGTAGGTGTTCTGTTTGGATTCATGATGAGAGAGGTGTGAAAAATAAGAGGTTGAGAGAATTTGAGAGAGTTTGAGAGGTATGAAAAATAAGAGGTTGAGAGAATTTGAGAGAGTTTGAGAGGTGTGAGAAATAAGAGGTTGAGGGTTAAATATATAGTGGGATTAAATTGAGAAAAAATTTTATTTATTTTTGTTTAAAAAGAGCCGTTCAACGGCATTATTTTTAAAAATTAAATAATTTTTTTTAATAAACCTTCGGGATGAATCGGGATCCCATCCCCGGAATCCATCCCGCCCCGCTGAGCCCGCAAGGCCCGTAGCCCACCCCCGCTGAGCCCGAAGGCATCCCGAGCCCGGGTACGGATGGCCTTATAAATTTATAAGTATCCGTTCATTTACAAAACCATACAATTCGTACAAATTATACAAATCAACTTTAAACGTTCCTCAAATCTAATAAATATATGATTTTATTATGTTTCTTAATCTAAAATCATGACCATAATTATTGAATTTTATCATCTTTCATATATATCTCAAATCGTAATTAATGAATTATGATAGTTATCCATAAATATATCTATTCTTAACCACAAGGCTTGTGGCGTACTGGTTAAGGCCTTGGGGGGATGTGACTCAGAAATCCATCTACCCCGGGTTCGAATCCAGGCGTTGGCAACCTGTGGCCACTAAGGAATTATCTTAGGACTGCATGCTTAGCAGTCAATAAGTGTCAGGGATTAGTCTAGGCAAAGCCTAAGATACCCTTTCAAAAAAAAATATATCTATTCTTTTATAATATAATGGTTTGATAGTTTGTATGAATTGTATGGTTTGAAAATGAAACAACACCATACCTGAATAATTATTTATTAGGTTGGCTTAAATGTTGAAGATTTGATATGCCTCATTAAGCATACTTTGTATTTAGGAACATAAATAGCTTATAAATTTGTAAATTAATTAATTACTTATCTATTGAGATGGCTTAAATGTGGAAGTTTTGTTATGCCTCATTAGACATGAGTATTTTAGGAGGATTTGAAGCAAAAGCATACTTTTCAGAATTTGGTAATCTTGAGCATGTTTGTAATATCCAGGGCAAGATTAATCATAGAAACTCAAAATTTCCCTTTTATTTCTGTTTTATTAGTTATTAAATTATTACATATGACAATTTTGATTTATTGATCTAAAAATATATTAATATAAGGGAAATTAATTAAAATACCCTAAGTCCAACTTCGTGTTACCAAAATGCCACAAATCTCTCCCACTTTGCAAAAATACCCTTTTTTCCGCGATGGAAGCCCGCGATCGCGGGCCAGGGACCATTTCTGACACTTTTTTAAACTTGCAGGGACCATTTTTGAAAAATGGAATCCCGCGATGGTATGTTTTTTGTGACTTTTCAATTGCAAGGGACCATTTTTTAAAAATTCCAAGGACCATTTTTAAAAATTTGAACCGCGTTTGACCATTTTTGACCAATGTTCACCCGCGTTTCGTCAAATTTAATGAATTTAAAATGAAATGTTACACTTTCAACCCCTATACTTATTTACTAAATTTACTTTATACCTTTTAGTTTCATTATTTTAATTTTACATTTAACACATATAATCGTTTATTAACTAAAATACGTTAAAAAGTACGTTTTAATTTTAACAAATTACACCATTATAATCGTCTCTTCGATACGTTCGAAATGAGCCCAATCTTGAATTTTTTTGGATTTATATATTTTAATATATATCATATACAGTTATACACTACATAAAAAAAATATTTTTTATATTTAAAATTCATACCCTTATAGTTAACTATTTAATTTATGGTACGTTTCTTATTTTTTTTCAATTTTTTTCACACTCCTATCGCATTAACATAATAATCATATATTAACTAATTCATTAAATCGTTTTAAATTATTATTATTTGAATGTGTTTATAGATATCGTGAATGACAATAGGAGAAGGTTTCACGAGAAGAATATTAAATGGGGTTTTGACAAGTTGGTATCACTGGACTCATTTAAGAATTGTGAAAATGGGTATTTGGCGAATGATGATTCATGTGTGTTTGGAGCTGAAGTATTTGCAGTTACAGAGTATGCACAAAATGATCGATGTATTTCCAACGTAACTTAGATTAAAATTATTTCATTCAGTTCAGTCCCATCCCGTCCCATCCAGTTCAGTCCCGTCCAGTTCCGTCCCGTCCCATCTAGTATGCGTACCAAACGCTACCTAAGAGTACCGTAAATTAAATAATTAACTATAAAGGTATAAATTGTAAATATTAAAAATATTTTGATGCAGTGTATAACTGTATATGATATATATTAAAATATCTAAATCAAAAAAATTCAAGATTGGGCTCATTTCGAACGTATCGAAGAGACGATTATAATGGTGTAACTTGTTAAAATTAAAACGTATTTTTTAACGTATTTTTGTTGATAAACGATTATATGTGTTAAATGTAAAATTAAATTATAAAAGTAAAAGGTATAAAGTAAAGTTAGTAAATAAGTATAGGGGTTGAAAGTGTAAATATCAAATCAAAATCACAATTTCGAATTGAAATGTTACACTTTCAACCCCTATACTTATTTACTAAATTTACTTTATTCCTTTTAGTTTCATTATTTTAATTTTACATTTAACACATATAATCGTTTATTAACTAAAATACGTTAAAAAAATACGTTTTAATTTTAACAAATTACACCATTATAATCGTCTCTTCGATACGTTCGAAATGAGTCAAATCTTGAATTTTTTTGATTTATATATTTTAATATATATCATATACACTACATCAAAATATTTTTAATATTTACAATTTATACCTTTATAGTTAATTATTTAATTTACGGTACTTTTAGGTAGCGTTTGGTACGCATACTAGATGGGACGGGACGGGACTGAACTGGATGAGACGGGACGGGACTGAACTGAAGAAGATAATTTTAATCTAAGTTACGTTGGAAATACATCGATCATTTTGTGCATACTCTGTAACTGCAAATACTTCAGCTCCAAACACACATGAATCATCATTCGCCAAATACTCATTTTCACAATTCTTAAATGAGTCCAGTAATACCAACTTGTCAAAACCCCATTTAATATTCTTCTCGTGGAACCTTCTCCTATTGTCATTCACGATATCTATAAACACATTCAAATAATAATAATTTAAAACGATTTAATAAATTAGTTAATATATGATTATTATGTTAATGCGATAGAAGTGTAAAACAAAATTGAAAAAAAAAAGATGTGCCATAAATTAAATAATTAACTATAAAGGTATGAATTTTAAATATAAAAAATATTTTTTTATGTAGTGTATAATTGTATATGATATATATTAAAATATATAATTCCAAAAAAATTCAAGATTGGGCTCATTTCGAACGTATCGAAGAGACGATTATAATGGTGTAATTTGTTGAAATTAAAACGTATTTTTTTAACGTATTTTAGTTAATAAACGATTATATGTGTTAAATGTAAAATTAAAATAATGAAACTAAAAGGTATAAAGTAAATTTAGTAAATAAGTATAGGGGTTGAAAGTGTAACATTAACAGTGGTCAAAAATGGTCAAACGCGGTTCAATTTTTCAAAAATGGTCCCTGAAATTTTTCAAAAATGGTCCCTTGCAATTGAAAAGTCACAAAAAACATACCATCGCGGGATTCCATTTTTCAAAAATGGTCCCTGCAAGTTTAAAAAAGTGTCAGAAATGGTCCCTGGCCCGCGATCGCGGGCTCCCATCGCAGAAAAAAGGGGTATTTTTGCAAAGTGGGAGAGATTTGTGGTATTTTGGTAACACTTGGTCAAACTTAGGGTATTTTAATTAATTTCCCTTAATATAAATTATATTTCATCTTTAACATGTAAAAAGAATTAACTAAAAAATAAATATGTCGACTGAGTTTTCTAAAATATATTCAAATATTTTTTAAACTGTTTTATTTGAAAACACTAATATTATTATAATATTATAGTTTTTATAATCATATACAATACATAAAAAAAACAAAAAAACAAAAAATGGCTGATTTTTGTTTCGAACGTGTTTTGATCGGTTACCGGCAATTTATTTTTATTACTTCGATAAACCATAATATACACCAACAACTTTGTTAAAATAGAAAAAAATGTTTTTTTATTTCCTAAGCCTCTCTAATAGCTTTGCTATAATAGAAAAAACTTGAAATTTTTTCAGAATTAAAGAATTTTCTAAAACTTGATGCCAGGAGAGAGAAATGATTATTTTATTTAATCTTACCAATAAAATTGAACTTTTATCATTTTATTTTAAGTTTTTTTTAAATGTATTGGAAAGATAAATTAGATAATATTATATTAATATAACTTTTGTTAAAATCTCTAAAATACAGAATCTGTTGAAGATGAATGTTACTCTTTTTAGAAAATTTTATTTTTGTTTCTCTATTTTAAGAAAAAGTTATAGAAAAACGGTTGAAAATGCTCTTACATTTTATTTCGAACTAAGATTATCTCTAACATATTTATCAAAATTGAAAATTTTGATATTTTATGTAAGTTTTTTGCTGCAACCGAGATTCTTCATTTATTTTTGAGTAAATTACGTTTTTCGTCCTTGTGGTTTGATGAAAATTTCTATTTTCGTCCCTGGTTTTCATTTATTACATTGATGGTCACTATGGTTTGCATTTTATTTCTTATTTAGTCCTTAGTCCTAATAGCAGTTAATTGAGTCTCTTAACTCAAGGGCATAATAGTCTTTTAAGTTAAGACAAACAAATATATTATTATTTTAAACCACATGGGTGGTGGCGTGTTGGCAAGGGCTTGGGGGATGTGGTGGAATATCTCATCCACCCCGGGTTCGAGTCCAGGCGTCAGCATTATGTGGCCAGACTTAGTCTCAGACGGTCGCTTTGTTTGTTTGTTTCCAAATTGCCAAGGATGTAGTCTAGGCAAAGCCTAGATGAACCTTATCAAAAAATATATTATTATTTTATATATTATATGATCCACTTATGGACCCCACACCACACTTCTTTTCTCTATCCACTATTCAACTCACAATATCTTTTCCCTCCTATGGTCATCTTCTACTCTCATCCTCTCCTACAACAAAAACCAGTTAGCCCACCTTAAATCCTCATCATCATGACCATCACCACCAAAACCTCTACATATTGAAACATATAAACACCCACCCACACACACCCACACATATGACACATAAAGTACTTGTAAACAATCATCAAACCCAAATCAATGTCTTACTAAGAAGACTTTTGGTTTGAAGTCAACTAAACTGAGTTGTTGTACATATGACCATATAGGGATGTTACTTCAATTTAGATTTGTGCCAAAAACCCACACCCACATCCACACACATAATACATCGTCAACTAGAACTGTGTGTACGAGAAAATCACTGAAACAATGTGTGTGTTCCAGAAAATCGTTGAAACGGAGTGTGTGTTACATAAACTCATTGAAATAGAGAGAGGAAGAGAGGGAGAGAGAGCGAATGAAAGAGAGCATGTGTAATTCGACACAGATTTACTGTATGTGTATATGTTAACATTTAGCAACAACAACAACAAATTTTGTAACACCCGTAATTTCCGGATAAGTACAACTTCGAATCAGTGTGGAATCGATCTTTTAAGAAAAATATGAAAAATAGGATTTTGGGTTAAATCCTAGATTTTATGGTTTTGTTGGATGGGGAATTCGAATACGAGTCCGACGGTTCTTTCCGGAGCGAAAACGGAGCTATAACAAAGAAGTATGGCCAAAACAACTTTCGGTACAATCTCGGCTAAAGTGACCAGCGAAAGTGACACTTGTGTCACTCTCGCGTGTCACTCTCGCCGGTTTTGTACCGAGAACTATTTGAGCCCGGCGAGAGTGCCCAGCGAAAGTGACACTTGTGTCACTCTCGCACGTCACTTTAGCCGTCGGGTACCTGGAGCATAAATACGAGATTTTTAGCCCCCAAACTTCATTTCTTCATATCTCTCTCATTTCAACTCCGATTTTGGTCATTCAAGTTGCTATGGTTCCGATTTTGAGAGCTATTCAAGGATCTAGAAAGAGTTTTGAAGTTCATAGGAATATTCAAGGGTGTTTGGTGGTGGTAAGTCTCTCAAATCGTTTTTCCTTCCTTCCTCACAAACCCTAACCGATTTTGGGGCTTTTCTTGGAGATTAATGTGTTTCTTATCCACTTTATGCTAGTGATTTCATTTATTGATGCAAGAGCAAGTTTCATCCACAACACTAGAGATGTTTGGGGTTTTCTAGGTTTTCATCAAAACCTAAGTGGTGAGTTTATCCTACTAGCTTCTATACTTTCATATGAGTTAGAAATGTTCCATGGATGATCTTCTAGTATTTTGATTATCCAATTTCGGTTTGGATGATTTTGGAGAAGTTAGGTCAAATTGAGGTTTTGGGTATAAATGGAGATTTTGATGGTTGATGTTTGGAGAACAATTCTAAATGGTTAAATGTAGTTACTCATGGTTTGAATTTATGAATTTAGGTTTTTTGGAAAATTTGGCTTGAGGATCCGAGTTGCATCAAAGGAGCTTACATTGGGAAAATATAGATTTAGCCTAATCTAGCAAGGTGAGTTCAAGTTACTTTGCGAATACTTTGTACATGCCAAAATAGTATTTTCCAAATATTTATGTGTTTTACTTGAAACTATATGTGGTTGAGTTATTTGAATGGTTTAACTCTTTTTAAGTGTTTATCTTCATAAATGTGTAAAACACCCATATTTGGGGCTTTTGGATATTTGGATGGTTAGAAACCATAAATTGTCTTTAAAAGATTAATTGCTCAAAATGAGGTTTATTTGATGGTTTAATCATGTTAGTGTAAATGATTTTAATAAACCATTTGGGAAATGCACTTTTAGTGTTATGGGTCATTTTGAGAATATTAAGGGTGTGAGTCCTTTGGGAAAACCCCTTTTGTTTAACCCATGTTGAGTTTTGGGGTTAATGATGATTTTGGGATACGTGTTTGCTTAAACAATGTTTAAACGCGTTTTATGCGATGATGAACGACATTATGGGTCTAGCAAGCTTGGAGCACTTTGCTCGGTTTTGACTTTGAGATAGTCTTGGGACATTTGTCCGGTTTAAATGGCTCGATGTGGAGTCTTATTTACGGGTTGCTTTTATTGCACCGTGTTGCATATTATTGCACGTTGTTGATATTTACATGCTCGGGGTGGGGTCTAGGATGTGTTATATGCTTAATTGCATTTCATTTGCATGATTTGATGTTGATAAATGATCATTAGATCTTTGAGCAGAGGGCTCGGTTTTGGACTCGATTGAGTCTTGTTGGCATTCGCCCGGTTTTATTAAGCTCGACGTGGGCTTGGGGTTTGCATTACATAAGTTGCAATCATGTTTGAGATTTACATGATTTGAATGCATTGATTATTCTTTTGGGGTCATGTATTTATATTTAAGTCAAGTAAGCTTGTTTCGGATGGTGGGTTTTCCCAAGGTAAAGATCCAGTAGGATTGAACTTGATGGCTTGGACTAAAGACCTAGTATGGTTGATGTTTAAGAAGGGCTAAAGACCTAGTTTTGGTTGATGCCGGAGATGGACTAAAGACCTAGTTTTGGTTGATGTCTAAAATGGACTAAAGACCTAGTTTTGGTTGATGTCTAAGATGGGCTAAAGATCTAGTATGATTGATGCCGAGGATTGACTAAAGACCTATTATGGTTGATGTCATCTGTTTTCCACATCCAAGAAGATTACTTGCATTTATTTAATCGTGGTTTAATTTATGTGTTGCCACATTCGATGAGATCGGGTCTCCCCCGTCACCGAAGGGTGTTGATTTCGGGTATTTTATTTATTCGCATTTGGAGGTTATATTTTATGCATATGGATTGTTTTCCATGGTTGATGGACGGGTTTATGCTACATCTGCTTCAGATTATGTTTTAATAAAGTGTTGTATCTAATGGATGGTTTCCATGTTTTTACGGGTCGAGTATGTATTGTCAACCGTATTTGAAGGTTTTGCCTAAACTAGACTTATTCACGTATTTGAGTGGGTGGAAACGTAATTCATTTTGGAAAACGTATTATACCTTTCGGGAACCTTTCCATGGAAATGTGTGAGTTGGAAAATGGATGATTTGCAATTAAAGTAAACTCTTTCGAAATCATGACTAAATTACTACATTTCGATTTATGATTTTATATAGTCATGATAAAATGCTTGAACTCACTAGGCGTAAGCCTAACCCTTTTTATTTTTCGGCATGTGCAACAGGCTCAGGTTGGGGTAGCTCTAGCTACATTGCGAAGTGGCGAGTACTAGTAGAGTGCACGAGAGGTGACTTGACTAGTGAAGTATTCCGCATTGGTTTGGACTAGCAACTTGTGTGGTGTTAAGTAGCACCTGATTAAGTTATTTATTTGTGGACTTATGATACTTTAAATTCCGAGGTATTGTAAGGAATGAATTGTAGAGACGATTTATCTACTTTTGGTTATTTTATCAAATTTAAAGTTAGTTGCTCGTTCCAAATTTGAGGGTGTTACAAGTTGGTATCAGAGCATAAGTTTGGGAGATTTATGTGTTGATTTTGGATACCTAGACTCAAACTAGCATTTGTTTAAGTAAATGAGAGTGAAATTCACCCTTAGGCACTTTAAGATAGGATGTTTTGAGGTCAATGGATGTTGTTAGAAACGAGAATCACGTCGAGAGTAGCAAGAATAATCATGTACGGTTCGTTCACAGTGACACCTGGCCAGTGTCATGGTGAACCTACTAGTACATGTGCATACTTGAATTGCTTTCATGTGATGATCTTTGGGGTAGTAAAGGAGGTTCTAAGCTAGTAGTCGTTGGAACAGATGGACGATTCTAGTATTAGTCACTTGGAGTGTCGATAAGCATGATATTTGTTTTAAGTAGACCGTTTGGGGTCGAGATTGATGGTTAGACTAGAACCATAGGCTTATTGAGCCGACTTTGATTTGAGGAAAAACCGAAAAGTTGATTGATGTATTTCCCAACTTGCCTTAAGAGGTTTGAATGTCAGGGTGACAATAGTGGACCGGAGGATTATGGAGGAGTATGGGTTGAGACGTTGAGTGCCGACTAAGTTATGCACAAAATTTATTTTGAAAATTGTTAGGATCCAAGCGCTTACCACTACGCCAAAAGCAATTGCTGGTGGAGAAGGCGCAACTTATTTCCATATAGCGTAGCAGGCAGCGCCACGTTTCGATTTAGGGAGATGCTGGTCAATGACCCAACAATCCCCCCCCCCCCAGCATCTGCCAGCACTCTTGGCTGCACAACATGCCTTTGGCATTATAATGCACTCCATGGGATTTGAACCCGTGACCTGCTCTGATACCACATGTTAGGATCCAAGCGCTTATCACTACGCCAAAAGCAATTGCTGGTGGAGAAGGCGCAACTTATTTCCATATAGCGTAGCAGCCAGCGCCACGTTTCGATTTAGGGAGATGCTGGTCAATGACCCAACAAAAATAAATCGCATCAATTATTTCTTATGTTTCGAATCCATATATGGATTGTGTTACAATTTTGGGAAATGTTTAGCACACACACAAGATTTTAAATCATGGGTTTTGAACCTGCACGAAAATGTTTTATTACGGGAGTTGTGAGCCCCGTCGGAAATTGTTCCATTTTATTATTGTCCAATGTTACCTTAGGATACAGTGATATCCATATTTTTTGATGTTTAAGACGTTGGGCAAGTGACTACGGCTTATAACTTTAACATTGGATCTCCTCCACATATGTTAGAGTTTGGACGGAAAGTTGTCTTCCATTATGTCTATGTAAAGTTATTTTGGAGAATTTGTTTAATGTGAGTTGTTAAACAATGTTGTTTATATGGTATTATCCTAGAAGGGGATTTTGGGATTTTGGCGTCTCATTTATGATTTTGCTTATAGCAATTTGGCTTTGAAAGCATAATGTTTAGCACCGTTTTATTGACTTGGAGTCATTGAGTCCATTGAGGTTCATGGAGTTTTGTTTCACGACATGTTGAGTCGTGTGAGTATAATTTCACAAGGTGCATGCTTTAATTACTTATGTGAAAGGTTTATAAGTTATGTGGGTATTTTGTCCCACTCGAGTTTTGTTGAGAAAAGTTAATTTTATGCCATAAGGCGACTAAAAGGAGATGAGTTTGGAACTCTAGTGTCGCGTAACTTTTCTTTCAAAGGTTTGTGTTACTAAGTATTTAGTTGCATATAGTTCAGTGTATGGATTGATTTATACGTGGCTTAAGTGATGCATGAAGGAACATTTTGTTGACATTTCATAATGACTTTCTTGGTGCGCTTTTGGTTAGTTAAATGTTTCATTATCATTTTATGTAAATGCGCTATATCGACTTAGGGGTATGCATAGCTTGGTAACCATTGTTTCTCGACACTTTGATAAACGGGTTGTGCATAAAAATGTTTTATTAACTCCTTGTTTAAATGAGAGACCATTTGGTCAAAGCATGTTTTAGTGGTGTGTGGATCACGAATGGTTTATGATGCATGCTATTTGAAAAACACGAACGTATGAGTCATTGACATTGGTCAATTTTGAATTGTCGAATATTTTGAAAAAAAATTGAAAGCTTTTTGGTTTTGGAGGAAATGTGTGTTTTGAGTATTTTTTTACAAATACATTTTTAGCAATGATGTTTTGACGTTTTATGTTCCAATTATGAAATTTTGAGGAAAGTGCATCGTGATAAAGATTTTAGAAAAATGGTTTGTATAAAACTATGGTGCGTGGAATTCTTATGTTTTGAACATTGATGCGCACCGTCGGTGCAATTTGAGATTTGAAAATAGGTTTGAACCCTTTTTGGTGTCAACAAATTATTGACACTTATTTCCTTATATGTCTTGGAAAAACGCATTGTTGTGTGCAAGTTTGCCAAAAACGTTTTACTCAATTGTCGTTATAGGACCGAATGGGAAATTTTGGGAAATTAATTTAAAGAATTCCATCTTTGGAATTTGGTCGCGAACCATTTGATGCATGTTATTTCGTTCAAAAAAAATTGCTAATGGAAGTGTTACAAGCTTGCATGCCTACCTCAATGTGAGGTTTTAAGATGTTTTAGTCGATATTTTCAAGTGATGGAAACGTATGGGTTTTGTTTTAAATATGGAATTTGCACAAGTTATCTTGTGTTGACTAAGGTGTATTTGTAAACTGTTTCATCGTTTTGTGGAATAAACTGACGCGCGCAAAATTTTGTTGGTGAACCATGTTCCACGCCATTTTATGGTAAAAGGGAAACTTTGGAGTCAAATGTCGTTGGACTTCTTTTGAAATACGTGCACACCTTTTGTTGCACCATGTTTAAAGTCGGGCAGTTACTTTACATGCATGTCATGAGTCAATCCATACTAGAACCGTGGCGGTTCATTTTAAAGAAGTTGTTTATTACGCTTTTGCGTTTTGTGGGTAAACTGAACTGCAATGAAATAATTTTCAACACGATTTTCATATGTGGGACGAGCGTGTCCATTTTTGCGTAACTACCAAATTGATAATAGTAGTTTTGTGCGTACGATTATTTTGATATGAAAAACCTTGTGTTGAAAATTTCTATGAAAAGTTTTGTCGATTGACATATTTATTGAATGATGCACTTGAAACCTTGAACTCATTAGGACCTTGGGAAAGGTTAAGTAATCCGATTAAGAGTAAGTTGTATAGAACCTCAACTGTGAAAAGTCGAGCGTTCGGGCACGTGTTGTGACTATAGGCCGGATGATATCGGCAGCAAAGTCGAGGTACTTGTGGCAATTGGAGGGTTAGACTTGCGGTAACGCATGTTGAGGTTGGTATAACCGTTTTGTTGACAACCTTAGTTTCGTGGAAACACTCGATAAACGGAACTCGTGTGTGGAGTACTGTTAGAGTTCAAAACTTGGTGGTATAACTAGGTGTCGAGCTTGTGGGTCTGAGGTTGGAGACCGTTAGCGAATTCGGAGGGTGTAGTCCGATTCTAAATGAAATAATGGTAACGGTTGTAGTAACCTTAAGATGCTCAATTGTGACGAGTGGTTTTGGTGGAATAACCTTCGTGTATGGTTACAGAACCTGTCGGTTTAATGATTGATGTGGGGATGGATTCTTGGAGTCTATTAGATATCGTTGGATATAGATGGCAAGTAATGGTAGGAATAATCAGAATTGATGATTCTGTTGGGTTCGTTAGCGAACAAACCTTGAATTGACTTAAAGTCGGAAATCGAAATCGGGATGTATGGAACATCTAAGGTTGGGAGACAACCGAAGTCGTCTGACTAGGAATTATTCCAGTTGTCGGAGTGTTCTCCCGAACATAAGTACAATGTACGTGAAGGGGCTTTGTTGATAAGCAATTGTTCGAGGATTTGTCTTTATAGACTGTGTGGAGGGAATTTAGATTCCAGTTAGGAACTGATAAATTATAGTCGGTGTTGAGTCGGTTAGCCTTGGGTTGTAAAGGATGTAAATTTCGAGGACGAAATCATCCTAAGGTTAGGAGGATTGTAACACCCGTAATTTCCGGATAAGTACAACTTCGAATCAGTGTGGAATCGATCTTTTAAGAAAAATATGAAAAATAATATTTTGGGTTAAATCCTAGATTTTATGGTCTTGTTGGATGGGGAATTCGAATACAAGTCCAATGGTTCTTACCGGAGCGAAAACGGAGCTATAACGAAGAAGTTATGGCCAAAACAACTTTCGATACAATCTCGGCTAAAGTGACCAGCGAAAGTGAAACAAGTGTCACTTTCGCGTGTCACTCTCTCCGGTTTTGTACCGAGAACTATTTGAGCCAGGCGAGAGTGCCCAGAGAAAGTGACACTTGTGTCACTCTCGCACGTCACTTTAGCCGTCGGGTACCTGGAGCATAAATACGAGATTTTTAGCCCCCAAACTTCATTTCTTCATATCTCTCTCATTTCAACTCCGATTTTGGTCATTCAAGTTGCTATGGTTCCGATTTTGAGAGCTATTCAAGGATCTAGAAAGAGTTTTGAAGTTCATAGGAAGATTCAAGGGTGTTTGGTGGTGGTAAGTCTCTCAAATCGTTTTTCCTTCCTTCCTTCCTTCCTCACAAACCCTAACCGATTTTGGGGCTTTTCTTGGAGATCAATGTGTTTCTTATCCACTTTATGCTAGTGATTTCATTTATTGATGCAAGAGCAAGTTTCATCCACAACACTAGAGATGTTTGGGGTTTTCTAGGTTTTCATCAAAACCTAAGTGGTGAGTTTATCCTACTAGCTTCTATACTTTCATATGAGTTAGAAATGTTCCATGGATGATCTTCTAGTATTTTGATTATCCAATTTCGGTTTGGATGATTTTGGAGAAGTTAGGCCAAATTGAGGTTTTGGGTATAAATGGAGATTTTGATGGTTGATGTTTGCAGAACAATTCTAAATGGTTAAATGTAGTTACTCATGGTTTGAATTTATGAATTTAGGTTTTTTGGAAAATTTGGCTTGAGGATCCGAGTTGCATCAAAGGAGCTTACGTTGGGAAAATATAGATTTAGCCTAATCTAGCAAGGTGAGTTCAAGTTACTTTGCGAATACTTTGTACATGCCAAAATAGTATTTTCCAAATATTTATGTGTTTTACTTGAAACTATATGTGGTTGAGTTATTTGAATGGTTTAACTCTTTTTAAGTGTTTATCTTCATAAATGTGTAAAACACCCATATTTGGGGCTTTTGGATATTTGGATGGTTAGAAACCATAAATTGTCTTTAAAAGATTAATTGCTCAAAATGAGGTTTATTTGATGGTTTAATCGTGTTAGTGTAAATGATTTTAATAAACCATTTGGGAAATGCACTTTTAGTGTTATGGGTCATTTTGAGAATATTAAGGGTGTGAGTCCTTTGGGAAAACCCCTTTTGTTTAACCCATGTTGAGTTTTGGGGTTAATGATGATTTTGGGATACGCGTTTTATGCGATGATGAACGACATTATGGGTCTAGAAAGCTTGGAGCACTTTGCTCGATTTTGACTTTGAGATAGTCTTGGAACATTTGTCCGGTTTAAATGGCTCGATGTGGAGTCTTATTTACGGGTTGCTTTTATTGCACCGTGTTGCATATTATTGCACGTTGTTGATATTTACATGCTCGGGGTGGGGTCTAGGATGTGTTATATGCTTAATTGCATTTCATTTGCATGATTTGATGTTGATAAATGATCATTAGATCTTTGAGCAGAGGGCTCGGTTTTGGACTCGATTGAGTCTTGTTGGCGTTCGCCCGGTTTTTTTAAGCTCGACGTGGGCTTGGGGTTTGCATTACATAAGTTGCAATCATGTTTGAGATTTACATGATTTGAATGCATTGATTATTCTTTTGGGGTCATGTATTTATATTTAAGTCAAGTAAGCTTGTTTCGGATGGTGGGTTTTCCCAAGGTAAAGATCCAGTAGGATTGAACTTGATGACTTGGACTAAAGACCTAGTATGGTTGATGTTTAAGAAGGGCTAAAGACCTAGTTTTGGTTGATGCCGGAGATGGACTAAAGACCTAGTTTTGGTTGATGTCTAAAATGGACTAAAGACCTAGTTTTGGTTGATGTCTAAGATGGGCTAAAGATCTAGTATGATTGATGCCGAGGATTGACTAAAGACCTAGTATGGTTGATGTCATCTGTTTTCCACATCCAAGAAGCTTACTTGCATTTATTTAATCGTGGTTTAATTTATGTGTTGCCACATTCGATGAGATCGGGTCTCCCCCGTCACCGAAGGGTGTTGATTTCGGGTATTTTATTTATTCGCATTTGGAGGTTATATTTTATGCATATGGATTGTTTTCCATGGTTGATGGACGGGTTTATGCTACATCTGCTTCGGATTATGTTTTAATAAAGTGTTGTATCTAATGGATGGTTTCCATGTTTTTATGGGTCGAGTATGTATTGTCAACCGTATTTGAAGGTTTTCCCTAAACTAGACTTATTCACGTATTTGAGTGGGTAGAAACGTAATTCATTTTGGAAAACGTATTATACCTTTCGGGAACCTTTCCATGGAAATGTGTGAGTTAGAAAATGGATGATTTGCAATTAAAGTAAACTCTTTCGAAATCATGACTAAATTACTACATTTCGATTTATGATTTTATATAGTCATGATAAAATGTTTGAACTCACTAGGCGTAAGCCTAACACTTTTTATTTGTCGGCATGTGCAACAGGCTCAGGTTGGGGTAGCTCTAGCTACATTGCGAAGTGGCGAGTACTAGTAGAGTGCACGAGAGGTGACTTGACTAGTGAAGTATTCCGCATTGGTTTGGACTAGCAACTTGTGTGGTGTTAAGTAGCACCTGATTAAGTTATTTATTTGTGGACTTATGATACTTTAAATTCCGAGGTATTGTAAGGAATGAATTGTAGAGACGATTTATCTACTTTTGGTTATTTTATCAAATTTAAAGTTAGTTGCTCGTTCTAAATTTGAGGGTGTTACAAGTTGGTATCAGAGCATAAGTTTGAGAGATTTAGGTGTTGATTTTGGATACCTAGACTCAAACTAGCATTTGTTTAAGTAAATGAGAGTGAAATTCACCCTTAGGCACTTTAAGATAGGATGTTTTGAGGTCAATGGATGTTGTTAGAAACGAGAATCACGTCGAGAGTAGCAAGAATAATCATGTACGGTTCGTTCACAGTGACACCTGACCAGTGTCATGGTGAACCTACTAGTACATGTGCATACTTGAATTGCTTTCATGTGATGATCGTTGGGGTAGTAAAGGAGGTTCTAAGCTGGTAGTCGTTGGAACAGATGGACGATTCTAGTATTTGTCACTTGGAGTGTCGATAAGAAATTGGTAGTTGGTTTTGTAAATTGATACTTTTTATGTAGCGTCTTTTAGTAAATTAAGAAAATATATTAGTAGTTGGTTTAAATGAATAGAAATTGGATCAAAATATTGGATGAATCAAATTTGATCTAATAGATAACCGAACGGATCCAATCCAATATCCAACGTTAATTGGGTTGAATCAGGTCCGTCAAAATCCATTAAATTTCAACCGACAAATACATGCATATACACACATGACACGTGAAGGTGCATTTTTAATTCGTATATCATTTTTTCAAAAACCCACATGCTTATTTAATTGATTGATGTAGACTAGGTCAACGTAACATGATTAAATTAAATTAACAATGAGCCGACTCCATGTATGATTTCATGTACCTTGTGACCTACTTTACCACCGTCCAAATAATGATTGAATCATTTCTTAATTAGAAAATGTTACAATAAAATAGGGAAACAAAATTTGGTTCAAAACCGTTTATTTTTTTAGAATTTAAGGGGCCGTTTACAAAACGCTTACTCGAGTAAATGCTTAACAAGTCACATTAGCTTACCGGATGAATATGACAAGGACTAAGAATCTTACCCGGTAAGAACGGAAGCAAGGACTAAGAGTCTTACCCGGTAAGTGAGTGTGACGACTCTTACCACAATTAGCGCTTACCAGCTAAATTGTTGCATACGATGCCATTTTGGTGGACTAAAATCTTACCCAGAAAGTAAATGATAGTGTTGAAATTTACCGGTAAACACTTATCCAGGTAAGTGATTAATTAAGTAAACGGCCCCTAAGTATTGGAAATCATTGAATATTTTATTAAAAAAATTAAATGAGTTAAATTTTCAATCAAATAAACATTAAGCGAAAGAAATCTAAATTCAGGGTAGTTTTTCAAATTTATAAACTTTATTTTGTATTTTAAAAATTAAATTAATGTATAAAAAACTTATTCAATACAAGTCATAGCCATACTCGTGAGTTGTTCTCCTTCAAATCCCTCGTCACTCTAAACTATTTACAAACCAGGGTATATGTTCACTACTAAAAAAAACTAGATTTCAGGCGGAAAAATCCGTCGAAAATCCGCCGGAAAACACTGTTTTCGGCGGATACGGTCGCCGGGAAAAGTGGCGCCGAGATTGACTGTTTTCGGCGAAATTTTCGGCGGATACTGTTTTCGGTGGATTTTTCCGCCGAAAATCTGTCGGAAAACAATAGGCATAATTAACAAAACTTTAATTAAAAACATAATTAAAAAATATATTTTCGGTGGATTTTCGGCGGATTTTTCCGCCTGAACTATTTTTATTTATTTATTTATAAATTAATTAAAAATAATATTTTCGGCGGATTTAAATTTTCGGCGGATTATTCCGCCTGAAATATTTTTATTTATTTATAAATTAGAAAAAAATTAATTTCGACAAAATGTTTTCGGCGGATTTCAGGCAGAATAATCCGCCGAAAATATTTTAAATCATTTTTAAATTATTTTTATTTATTTATTGATTTAATATTTATTTTTTTGTGTTTTTCGGCGAAATAACCTGCTAAAAACTATAAAATCTGCTAAAATGCTAAATATCATAAATTAAAACGCCGAATACATTGTTCGGGCCAAAACGACCAAATAATTGTTTCAAATTGTTTCAAATAACACAAAACACAATTATAAAAGTTTCATAATCACTACGGAGGCGGACGCGGCGTATTTTGACTAAGACTTTTGACCAACGTGCACATCTCTTCATATTGTGCTCGAAATCTCGCTTCCTCTTCCCGACGCCTCGCTTCCTCTTCCCGACGCCTCGCTTCCTCTTCTCGACGCTTCTCATCCTCTGCCCGACGTTCCTCCAAATCTTGCTTCAACTCTTGCACTTGGCTCATTAAGTTCTCAACGATGTGCTACAAAATAAAAAAAGACGTTAGAATATTTAATATGAATTAAAAATCAAATTGATAAACATCATTTGATGGAAAAATTTGGTACACACCTGATGGGAGGAAGACGACGCACCACCTGACGATAATGACCCACCCAAGATCGCAGTGGGATCTGGATGGTTTCCAAACCCAAACGAACGACCTCTCTTCGTTCCCCCGGTCACGTCATGCCATAACTGGGTATCAAGTGGCGGATGATTGGCAGGGTCCTCGCCGTATCTCTCTATGGCGCCTGTCCGATACTCACTCTATGGTATTTACAAAATCATACAAGTCAATTTCGACAGCATAACGGCTGTAAATAGGACGTTTCTATTTTCCTGTTAAACACCTAGTAGATCACTGAAACCCCAATAAGATCCATTAACGGTCATTTGGATCCAATAAACCCCTGTTGGATTCATTAACGACCATTTGGATCCAATAAACCACTGTCAGATCTATTTGGCAGCCAAATACGGTTCACTAAAGCCAATACGGTTCATTAAGCCCATAAACATATATGTATACATGTTACTCCCTCTACATATAACCGTAACGGTCCATTAAAGTCCATAATGGTCCATTGAAGCCCAATACGGTCCATTGAAAAAATTATTAGATTTAAAAAATTAATTTTCATTTTCATTTAAATTTATTAGATTTATATTTTCGGCGGATTTTAAAAATTACATATTTATTTTTATTTTAAATTATTTTCGGCGGATTTAAAAAAAATTAATTTTCATTTAAATTTATTAGATTTATATTTTCGGCGGATTTTAAAAATTACATTTTTATTTTTTTTTAAATTATTTTCGGCGGATTTAAAAAAAATTAATTTTCATTTAAATTTCATAGATTTATATTTTCGGCGGATTTTAAAAATTACATTTTTATTCTTTTTTAAAATTATTTTCGGCGGATTTAAAAAAAATTAATTTTCATTTAAATTTATTAGATTTATATTTTCGGCGGATTTTAAAAATTAATTTTTTATTTTTTTTAAATTATTTTCGGCGGATTTAAAAAAAATTAATTTTCATTTAAATTTATTAGATTTATATTTTCGGCGGATTTTAAAAATTAATTTTTTATTTTTTTAAAAATTATTTTCGGCGGATTTACTAAATTTTTTTATTTCTTAATTATTTTTTAATTAATTAAAAATATTCCGGCGGATCATAATTAAAAAATAATTAATGATATTCCGCCGAAAATCCGCCGAAAAAATGTCGCGATTTAAAAAAAAATCTTTTTTGGGATTTTCGGCGGAAGTCAACGGGTTTTGACTTTTTTAATTTCCGCCGAAAATCCGTCGGAAAAGTTCAGGCGAAAATATCCGCCGAAAATCAGGTTTTGTTTAGTAGTGGTTGTACCAAAACAAATCAAACAACATGTACCAATTAAATTGGTATAAATCTTAGTCAGTTGGTAGTACTGTATCAAATATGTAACTTGATGCTTTGTACAGTGCACTATATTAGTATCACATACCATGATAATACGTTTACTGTATCAAATATATGTTTTTTAATCGTGAGTGTTCGAACCAGTTTACACGCACCTCGACTAATCCCATAGGCCCTTAAAAACATTCAGAAAAATCCTTAGTAATCTTGCATGACTCGAACCGGCGACCTGAGAATAATCTTTAAAGGCCCAAGTGTTACCATAATATCTTATGTTGGTCTCTTGGGGGTTTGGAATGTGAGCAAAGTCCTCATTGCTTATTTGATCATGTTACTTGTATTTTATTATTCATAGGCTAAAAAACAAAGTTCCAATAACTAATTTGATTGATGTCGCTTGTAAGTTAAGTTTCATACGCTAAAAATGAGGTTACCGTCACTGATTTACGGTTGAATATTAATGCAAAAAGTTGGCACTGAGTAAAGTCGGTTGGTATACAATATAATGATTTTCATTATCAATTATAATTGGTTGATACAAGATATAAGAGGAGACATGGTACCGTACCATGTTCACTTGAATGATATATAGTAATAGTTGTTTAAGAAATCAATGACTAAGGAAATAGAACCATTTTTGTTAACGGGGTGTTTGGACCAAATTGTACATATCTCGACTAATCTCAAGGGTATAAATGGAATGACAACAATGGCATATTTGTACTGTATGCATGTATGATTGTATCTTAGACTTCATCTTATTTTCTAACTTTTAGTACAAGAAAATTGGCATGAAAACCCTTTTTCACAATCGAGTTTGATATATTCCAAATCGTATTAAATTTGATAACAACTGAAGAAAGAAACTCGTTTTTAATTTGTAGTGATTTATGATAAGATGGAAATGTTTGGACAAAAACATGTATTCTGCTATTGTACGTATACTTGATATTTTGAATCCCAATTAAGGAAACTAGTGTTCGGCACCGCGCCTTACGTGGTGGCGATACTTTCTAAAAAAATATTGAAGTTAAATGGGTTGATGATTACATATTAGATATTAAACTAATATTAACAGATATTAAACTAATATTAATAGATATTATACTTGATATGAAACTATTTCTCAGTTGTTTATTTTGATATATATACATATATAAGTTTTACTCATCAAATTTTGTAAATGGCTTAAAACGATAAAAGAATTATTTGAGACTACTGATTATAATATGGATTGTTTGTCATAACTCGTAATATACTTAATTATAGATTTATCCCATAAATACACCGTGCAAATAGGGTATTGTTACCTAGTTTTGCATAATTGCGAGACATTTGGATAGTGTGCTCACTTTTGTTGTAATGTACTTGTTTGTAACTTTAGCCAAAAACTTTCCACGAAATCATTCATTTCCAAACCAACGGTTGCACGAAGAGTCACAGTAGTTGTTATTAGTATTGTGATCACCGATTATAAGCAAATCCAATTAAATTGTTATTTTTTTATTTCACGTGTTTGAAATATTTCGATCTACTTGAGACTGATTTGTAAAAAATCTTAAAAAAAAGAGGTTTTAATCATTCCATATAAAATGAGAAGTATTATATCGGATTATAGTTTTATTTTTATATATAGTTTGATTTCAATTTAAATTGAAAAATGAAACTGAAAGAATTCATATATCAATGATTGTATTAAGTTGTCTTTTCTAATTTTATATGTTTGGTTGTTCTAATTTAATCTTTTTATATTGCTTCTATCATCTTCTAATATAGATGTTCTTATATCAATTTTAATAAGTTTCATTTTTTATTATAACTAAAATTATATATATTAATTCTATAATTGTTTTTTAGTGTATTGATTTTAGTTAATAATATTAAATGTAATAAGCATTCTATTTATTAAAGAAAGGTTAATAATAATTATTTAATTCTATATTAAATGTAATTAGTGATATTAAACATACTAAATGTTTCATTTGTTAATGACTGGTTAATAATTAATATTTAATTATATGTTAATTCTTAATTTATATATATATATATATATATATATTTATATATTGTTTCTAATTTCATTTATATTAATTTATATAGTAAAAATAATAATATTTTAAATGATAATATTTTCTAACTTTATATATTCATTGAGATTTCAGATATTTAATTAATTTATATATGTTGTACTAAAGAATTTTTTTGAATCTCGTGAAGTGATTTAGTAAATATGTTGTTTTATAAATATAATACATATAAGAATGTTGTGTCATCTTCATTTTATTTTATCCATTAGTTATATAAATTATAATCAATTATAAGAATCCTACTCTAAGAAGATATCATTCTTGATGGATCTTCCTTTTATATATACATATACAAATACATATATTATTATATTCAAGTGTCTTGTACATAGAATTATATATATTAATCATGAACTTCGTTTATATAAATGAGTTTTTAAATATAACGATTATATATATTCACCAATATTATATAACTATAATAAAAATAAAATAAAAATATACATATATCTATGTAATTTCATTTATATAAAAGAGTTTATAATTATTTTAATTATATATGCATATATATATATATATATATATATATATTCAATAAAAAATAGAGTCATGTCAAATAAAAGAATTAAAAAAAATATTGGGTGTAACCAACAACAATGAATAGTCTAATTAAAAGATGTTTTGATGATAAATACATCAATTAAAAAAGTAAAAAATTGACACAAAGAAAACTTGGATTGAGATGCTTATAAATTTGATAAAGTACAAAAAACATAAAAAACAGAGATGAGGATCCACATTTAGCGTACTTGAACCGGACAACTTTCTTTCGAACTCCAATATATATTTATTCTCTCAACCTATAAAAACAACAAAAATAAAAAGTAAATCAAAATTCTCACGAAATTGTAAAGTCTCAAAGGATCCATACTCCAATTCCTTCTTATATATAGATAAACACGTATATATGTCGTAGATGAACAAATTGAGAGTTGTACCGGTTTATCCGATTAAACTCATGTGTATGTATGCTTCTCTTTGTCAATGGGGGTAATTGGTAAGGAAATAGAGAGAAATGGATTGAGGGATGGAGAGATCGTTTAGAATAAAAACAACCATAAACAAAGTGAAAAACTTAAAAAGAAAACATGAATCAAAATGAAGAAATCAAGGAATGAATAGAATAAAAAGGTTAGAGGTTATGGATGTATTAATTGGTTGAGAAAGTAAAAAGGCTTTGAGGAAAGTGAAGGGTTTGGAGGTAAAAAGTTAATGAAAGTGGTTGTAGAATTACCAAAATGGCCTAATTGCAATAAAAAATACATTTGCTCATATAGGGGCATAGAAGTCTTTAACATAATTATTATATAAAAAATTCAAAAAAAGAAGAAAATTTCTAGCTATAAATAGTATCCTAAGAAGGTGCCACCTCATTCTTGGTGGATCTTCCTTTTATATATATATAGATTGCACGTCTTTTTCATAGAATAAATGTTTTTTTTCAACATAATATCTTTGTACTTATCGTTAAGATATGGAATATATGATTGTCACAAAATAGTCGGAGGATAAATGAAATTAGAATTTTAATCAAAATGTTTTTTATTAATGTAACAATTTTTTTTTGAAAGGCAAATGTAACAATTTTTTAATGTTTTGTAATATCGACTGTGGTGTAGTTTCTGTTTTTTGAAAGGCAAATATAACAATTTTTTAAGAAAACACGTGAACGACAAATCATGTGCAAAATCACATGTGATTTTACATTAACGACAAAAAAATGGACACGGACGACTAAACTCACGAGACAAAGTCGCATGAATCATATATCACTACTACAAATATGACTTTTATAAACGGTTGTTTTGGGCTTTATACGCGGTTTTGGAACCGCGTGTATGGCCAGTGTTTGTAAAAGTATCGGCTTTTATACACGGTTCCAAAACCGCGTATAAAACTCAACTTTAATACACGGTTTTACAACCGTTTAGAAATGAATATTAACCGTGTATAAAAGTCACAATCTTACACGGTTTTTAGATGAGACCGTTTAAAGAAGTCCTACACTACAAAAAAAATCCTGACGGCCAAATTCGTCGGTAATCGCCGTCGGAAATCATCTCGTAGGTTTAGCGACGGCCACCATTACCGACGGTTTAGCGACGGCTTTGCTGTCGGTAAATTTCTTTAAATTAAATTAAATCTAAATCAATTTAAATATTAAATTATATTATGTAACAATTACCGACGGCAAATCCGTCAGTAATCCGTCGGTAATGTTTATTTTAATTTAAAAATAATAATTAAAAATACAGAATAAACTGTACAAAAAACCTGTGCAGAAAATGTCGTAATTCCTGGGCAAAAACCATTACAAAACACTATTGTATTTAATACAATATCATCCCAAATCCGTAAACTAATTTCAATGTTAGTTATCCTAATACAAAATAACACTATTGTATCCTATATATATTTGTATCTATGTTGAATTTGAACTTGTCTGGTGAAACTTTCAAGTCTTGGACTAATATTTTTCGAACCTTGTCGTTCTATTCTTTAAGCTTCTCAAGAGCAACTTGTTGTTTTAGGACCTACAACACAACCCCATTCATAAATTAATTTAGAAACAATGAAATGTCAATATTAAGCAGTATTATATATAGGCGAGGGATCGTGAATTGTAATAACAATTGAATGATCTCATTCTCATAGTGCAATTGACCAACCTACAAACACATTCACTAAATACATTAGACATGATTTCTTTCTCTACAAAAATAATCATTATTATTATTATTAGGTCACATTACTTACCTTAACATTCTTGGCTTCAACTTCTACAAGAGGATTTTGCAAGAAACTGTCGATAACCTTCTATGTACGACTCCTTGTGTTTAAGTTAGACGTAGATCATGTTGTTGCTAACTTCATTAGTGGATTTTGATCATCATTTATGGTATTTACCACTTTGTAATGACTGGGAAAACAAATTGGACATCACGTCAAATCTCATCATCAACTTTGTGGCAGTTTCCTGGAAGGAACATATGGAGTGAGTCATAGTTAGTGTATATATATAGTTAGTGTATATATATATATATGTATAGAAGATGCAACCAAAACTACAAGACTTGATGAAAGTCACGTACGATGAGACTAGTTTGTATTTGATGTACAAATACAAACTAGTACTTGTAAGACCTGCAATATTATATTATTGTTTTCTAATTTACTCAATTAAGACCATAAGTAAGTAGTACTTGTAATGCAAACATGAATATATATACCAACTCCGAAACCATGGCCAAAACCAACTCCACACCCAATGCATGCCTGCTTCAATGTTTTTTGCTCCCACCATTTTTAACCGAAAGTTTATGAATGAATATCAAATCAAAGTAACTATCATCAATCATTCATTACGAATTACGATAGATACGACTTAAATGATGGAACAAAATTAGCTTACAGAGTGGTGAACATGCCTACCAACACCAGGAAAAACATCTGATGCTCCTCTAGCAGCAACCATAACTTGACTGGTATTGCACCTGAGAAAACCAAACATGACCCAATGACTAAAATTAACTCAGCTGAATATCTGTGAATATGTGGGGAGGCAGTATATATATATACCTTACCTTTGATAGGATATTAATCTCAAGTTCGATAGAGGGTCATTTGGTTTGTAGCAATGTTCACATTTGTTCTTATGTTACATTCAACTCCAATGGCCTCATTTTGGAAGCATCTCAAGATCAACCACCTCATCAAACAAATGTAATCTAAAGGGAAAAAATAATATATTAAAAACCAATATCTAGCAACTAATGTTGAGTGCCCTAACGTTGCCTCACAAACAGGGGACTATAGTTGACAGAAAACACCCTGCAGGCTAGTACTTCTGAAAGATCAACCACCTCATCAAACAATGATATCATGCCTAAGCCTTGAAGTTATAGAGAAATATAAATGTTGACAAATAAAAGATACAATACACACACTTCTCAAGGCTAACGTTTAAGGTTTAACAGATAACTCTTCCATCATTTCATGGTATTGTAATAAGCTGTTAAGAGGTCAAGGAAACTAACTAATTTTCATACCAGAAAACAGTTTTCAATCCCACAATGTCATTTGCCTTTCTAAATACAATACAAGACCAACACTATTTGCTGCTCTAGCAAGATATGCCAATCCTGCAAAGTATATCAAGGTATTCAAAAAGCAATAGTCATGATTTAAATAGTATGTTGGATTTATTCAAAAATTCAAAATACCATTCAAGACATGAACTAGAAAACAGAATCCATGAATTAATTTAATCATCTAAATTCAGAAAGGATCACATTGAGAAAATTGGAAGAAAGTAAGTAAAAAATATTCACATAAATTATATTCATGGAATTGGGAACAATAGTGAACTCTTCCGATCAATCATCAATTTAAACCTAACATTTTCATAAACAATGTTTCTTTTACCAACCTTCAAAAATAAAATCTTAAACCTAAATATGGCTTGAATCAAATAATATGCATAGACCATTAATCATGTACGAATCCTGAGGCATTATTAATATATATATATATATATATATATGCATACATTTTCCATACGTGAATTTAGGAGTCTAAAGACTACCTGTTTGGCTTTGTAACCCATACGAGCCTTATCGTGTCTTGGGGGATGGGAGACCCGGACAATGGAAGGAAGCTGGCGGTACTCCCAGCACCTGACCCTCTGCATAAATCTCATCACATCGGACTGCTTCTTCCTCCAAAGCTCCGACACATAGGTATAGGCACCTGTTAAGCACAATACAGAGGACGCACATTTAAACTAATCAAAGAGAATGAAAAATTCACAAAAAAACAACACGATTTGGCATCTGATAAACAAATAAATATAAAACGGATTTGCAGAAACAAGGAGAGGATGGAGAGAAGCCATACCCATTGTTACTCTGCCTCCTTGGTAAGAAGCGCACAGGGAGGGATGCTATTGAGCGGTATGGTGGTGGTGACTCTCGACGGGAACTGGTAGTGGTAGTGGCTCTCGACTGAAACTGGTAGTGGTGGTGGCTCTCTTGCAATTAAGGAAACAATATTGGAAGCTTGACCTAGGGAAATTAGGGTGGGAAAGGAATTCGGGGAGGCGGGAAATTGGGGTGGGAAAGGAATTTGGGGGAGGCAGGAGAACCAAAAAAATTGGGTTTTAGATTAGTTTTTTTAATTTATAATTTTTTAAACAATATATCAAATATAAAGTTTATATGTTGAATTTTAACTAAATTATTAAAATTAACTTTCTTAATTTATAACTTTATAAACAATATGGATTTTAACTAAATTATATATGAAATCTTATTTTAAAAGAATAATTATTAAAATTTTAACTAAATAAATAAACATGAAAACAGTCAATGTAAAGTTGTACATGAAAAAGAATTATTAAAATTTTACTATGAATAAAATGCCCCAGATATTAACTGACTTAACGAAAAAAGTTAACGGCTGTTAGGAAAAAACACCAAAACCATTACAATGAGTAGTAACGGATTGTATCATGCCTTGATGGGTCATAATAGACTCATTGTTGTTAATGAACTGTATTAGGTCTTCGTGGACTTTAGTGGTTTTTAATGAACTATATTGGGTCTTTTAAGGGATTGTGACTCTTAAATAACTTAATTAGGTTTGCAATAGGTTTTGATAAGTCGTAATGGACTAACTGTTGTAAACGAACTGTAGTGGGTCTATGAATTTTAATGGCTCTTAATGAACTGTATTGGGCCTTTTAAGGGCTTAAGTGACTCTTAAAGAACTTGATCAGATATGTAATGAGTTTAGATGGGTCGTATTGGACTCGATGACTCTTGATTAATAGTAATGGATTTCGTAGGCATTAGTGACTCTTAATGAATTTGCTTGAACCTTGATAGGTCGTATTGGACTTAACATTTGTTAATTAACCGTATCGGGTCTACATGGCTTTCAACGACTATTAATAATTTGTACTCGATCTCGATTCACTATTCTCAGTGGCAACTAACTGTATTGGGCCTTGATGGCTCTTCATATTTGGTATTCATGGCTTTTGGTGAAATTTAATGAACTATATTTGGTCTTCATGGGCTTTTGGTGAAACTTAATGAACTATATGAGGCCCAATATGAGATTCGGTGACTGTTAATCAACTGTGTTTGGCCTTGATGAGAACATTGACTTATATGCATATGATATATACACATATGAGTAGCCCTGCTCAGTTAATGGTCCTTAACGAATCATATGAGTCAATAGTTGTTATTGAATCTTACTGAGCCTTTAGCTTGAGTGACTCTTAATGATTGTTCGGGTCTTGATGGATTCCACTTATTTTTAATGAACTATAGTAGTCCATGAGGAATCATCAGAATGATTAAGAGGCTTTTATGATATAGTGAAAAATGAAACATGGTTGTTTGGTAATTGTTTAGAATGAAATTATGGTGCTGAATGGTTAAGGGAGGCCCAATATGCTGAATGGTTGTTTACAAATGGTCCTTGACGAATCATATTTGACTTCAGTAACACTTAATGAACTTGATCAGGCTTTGATGGACTCCAAGTACTCTTAATGACATATATACAAACTTACATACACATATAGCTAGACATGTATGACATATACATACTAAAACATATATATGTATATTATGTACTGTATACATATAAGCACTTACATATGTATACACACACACATTCATACATATATGCACATAAACATATAGACATGTACACATGACATACAAATATACATGTATTGTATATACATACGTGTATATACCATGATCCACATAAATCCATACACACATATACTATCATCCACATATACATACACACATATAAAATACATGTGCATATTTTAACATATGTTTGTGTTTAAGTAGTGAAAAAAAAATATTTTAAGATATTTAAAAACATATAAAAACTTAGGCAACGACTTGGTCTGCTTAGCTATATTTTTATGTCCGTGTGGCTCGGATGCAGTGACTACTCTCTTCGAATGTGCCTCGTCATCTTTTTGTACCTACATTAAATATCCATTTCATTGATAATTGTATACTGCTAGGGAGATGAGGCATACGTATACTTAAGGGTTGAGCAAATGCGTGAGGTTGAATAGGGGCAGTCATAGATGGCACTTGGGTGGCAGTCATAACCTTTTTTGAATGGGCCACATCTTCCTTTTGTATGAGAGGCAGAATAGGCTCACTTATTGGTGGGACAGATGTCACCAATTTATTGGTAGTGGCCTATTTAGAAAAAACGATAATGTTAGTAAACATGACGTACATTGGAAAATCTTACTATAACTTAACATAAAAAGTAAAACATATATGTACATACCGGTCGCAACACCACAGAACATATCTCCCATTGGATGAACCCCCCTCTAACTTGACCAAGTTTTAGAGCATCAGCATTTGGCATGGGCGCCGGGAGGTCATACTCTTCACATCCATCCATAATCATGTCAACCTGAACCTTCATGAACCCCTCCTCCAGCGGATAACCATAAAGCATTTTAGTCGATAAAGGAAAGGCCAACCCCTTAGCAACAACTATTTTGGTCGCCCCACACCGGAATACCAAATCAAAGTTTGTGGCCTCCTACAAACGAAACACATAAACATCATAATTTAAAAGATGACCCTTTCGAACTTCTAAACCACGTACAAATGTCTTTTATAGTGAAACCCTAGGTAAGGACTTTTATACGCGGTTGTGTGAAAATAACCGCGTACAAATGTCACATTTTATACGCGGTTTTGTGTTAAAAACCGCGTGTAAAGGGGTTACTTTTACACGCGGTTGTATACCAAAAACCGTGTGTAAAAACAAACCTTTGTACGCGGTTTTTAACAAACAACCGCGTATAAAGGAGTTACTTTCGTACGTGGTTTTTTGCTCAAAACCGCGTGTAATTGTACCTTTTACAAACGGTTTTTTAGATACGATCGCGTATAAAAGCAACTTCTTTGTACGCGGTTTTTTGATACACAACCGCGTATAAAAGGTGACCTTTGTACGCGGTTGTTTCGATGCAACCGTTTGTAATTGTCCAGTACCTTTTATACACGGTTGTTAATTTAGAACCGCGTATAAAATCTTAGATTTAGCAACGGTTCAGCCTTAACCGTGTAAAAAGAGTCCAGATCTGTCCTTTATACACGGTTTTTGTAAAAACAACAAAAACCGCGTATAATTAGGCGCGTATAAAAGTCATATTTGTAGTAGTGTATGATTTTAGGTAGCTCGTAGCACGACCCTTGGTACTCTTTCTTTTACCTTTCAATTTACTTGTATGTTATCTGTTATATGATGAATTAACATGTACACATTATTAGACAGACGATAATGATTTCACACTTTTTATTTATTTTATGTATCATAATATATATATATATATATATATATATGAAAGTTCAAATGAAAACTCAAATTCAATTGTGAACGTGAGGACGAATCTTGGCCCTTCCATTTCTATTGATCCAATGACTCATATTAAATAGAGTTTTTAATTGAAATTATTAATTAAGATGATTAGGGGTAAAAAGGGAAGATAATTTAAACTCGCGCTTACCATATTTGAATTTTTATTTTCTTTTTTAATTAAAAACTTTTACCCCCTTAAAGTTTAAAATAAATTATCTTAAAAATTACTAATATTTTAATCAAACAAATTACATCAAAAAACGAGAATTCCGTGCTCTTCGATATGACATCCATCTCGATATAGTTTTTTTGTTGTTGTTTTAACCGTTTTTAAGTGAAATGTCATATACGTGTTATATTCATTATGAATATTTATGTATTCAAGTGTTTATAACATCTCGACACCGTAAGTCCGTAACTCGACATCACCTTCTACAACACTTTCTTCAACGTCCTAAGGCATCGTGTTCTTCATTACTGTAACCCAACACCCATCGAGATGAATCGGGAACCTATCGAGTTTCGATTGTGAACCGAGGAACGAAAGAGAGTGCGTCTCGTCTCCACACCTTCACGGGTCACTCATGTATTATTCTTCATGAATAATGTATCATTCAGTATGAATAATACATCATTCAGAGTGAATAATACACGATTCATGAATTCGTGTATTATTCGTCCTGAATGTTATATAATTCATTCTGAATATTGTATTATTCATCCTGAATATTGTATTATTCATCATGAATAGTGAATGAACGTTCACCTTTGTTATTCATACTGAATGTGGACACCTGAAGATGTGAATACATATTCATGAAGAATAAAACCAAGTCTCGGTTGTGAATCGGAAAACAAAAGAGAGTGCGTCATGTGTTCACACCTTCACGGGTCATTCATATATTATTCATCATGAATAATGTATCATTCAGGATGAATAATACAACATTCAAGGTGAATAATACATGATTCATGTTTAATAATACATGAATCAGGAATTCGTGTATTATTCATCCTGAATGTTGTATTATTCATTTTGAATACTGTGTTATTCGTCATGAATAGTGAATGAACGTTCCCCTTTGTTATTCATACTGAATATGGACAACAGGAAACGTGCATACATATTCATACCGAATATAACACATACATAGCATTTCACGTAAATTCAAAGTCAAAGATGGTAGACGCTGATTCAAATTTCCATATTTGTTCCTAATCACTTCTCAATTGGTTTCATTAAATTTTAACCATTGATTAGTTTTCCAAATCTTGATCAATGGTTGTGACTTGTCCTCATGTTCACAATTAAAAATGAGTTTTCATTTGAACCTACCCATATATATATATATATACATATATTAAATGTAAAGAGGCGGTGCAATGAATAAATCGTGGTCTGGATTCTGGAAAGCAAGTATTTTTGCGTGTTTAAAAAAATAACAATACTTTCTATTTTGAATTGCCCTCTAGAAAATACAACTTTTTATTTCCATGTTTACATATTTGTCAATCAACATTTAGGGCCCGTTTATCTAATCACTTACCTGGGTAAGTGTTTATCGGTAAAATTAAACACTATCACTTACTTTTCGGGTAAGATTTTAGTCCACCAGAATGACATCGTATGCAACAATTTAACCGGTAAGCGCTAACCATGGTAAGAGCCGTCACACTCACTTACCGGGTAAGACTCTCGGTCCTTGCTTTCAACTCTCGGTCATTGCTTTAGCTCTTACCGGATAAGATTTTTAGTCTTTGCCATATTCATCCGGTAAGCTAATGTGACTTGGTAAGTGTTTGGGTAAAAAATAACACCTCACGACCGACGACAGATAACTCAAATGACATTTATATAAGACCACTATTGTATTAAGATAAGGTCTTGCAGGTTATTTACAAACGAACATTCGGTCGTACAATTTCATTTTGGTCGTATGATCCATACGACCGACGTCCAAGACTCAAGACGGTCGTACGATTACACTAACCGTTAACAGTCAACATCCGTTTCTTTTGTTCATTAATGCAGGTCCACGAGCAATCATGGTACAACGGCTAGTAACGGACGAGCTTTTAATGGCATTAAAGATCCGACGACGGTTACAAAGCAAGTCATCAAGACGCATTTATTGCCGGCGAAAGCTATATAAAGGTCCACTCCACAACCGAAAAAGACATCTGTTACCAAGCTACAAACATCTGAATTCAACATATCTACACTCATTCCTACATTTCTTACACAATACAAACAAATCATCCGAACACATATCGCTTACGCAAGTTTCGCACGACAACAGTTCGATTCGCACGACAACAACTTATTTCGCACGATTTACGCACGACGCAACTTTTTCTTACGATTAAGTTTATTTTCTCTTTTATTGTAATCTGTTGTACACAAAACACTTGTTACCAAAGGACTTTCGCCCCTGTTTGGCGATTATAGTGCACTGTCGACTCTCACAAATCGACCGCGATTTTTCCCTCATTTGGGTTTTCCGCGTCACCAATTCTTCTGTCTTATTTACTTTTTATCGCGATTATGTTGATTGGTCTTGAGATACCTTTCTTTAGTTGTTAAAGTCCACATCAACCTCAAGTTATCCTTTTGGGTGATTTTTGGCATTAACAGTTTGGCGCCATCCGTGGGACCCCATCTAGAGAAAATCTCAGACCACGCATACATCACTCTAACGATCTCGTAAAGTTTTTGTTGTTTCCAGGATAATGGCAGCCCAACCAGATCCTATGGCGCAGCAGTTATAGATCCAAGATATCCCTGAATCCTCAAATGATTATCGTCTAGAAGAAGTCATCTTGGACCAGGATAAGCCTGATCAGATTGTCCTCGTGGGGGCATCATTAGATCCCGTCATAAAGGGTCAGCTAATCTCCTTTTTGCAGGAACATGCTGATTGTTTCGCCTGGACACACGAGGACATGGTGGGCATAGATCCCAATGTCATATCCCACAAGCTGAACGTCGACCCATCCTTCAAGCCAATAAAGCAAAAACGTCGAAAATTCGCCCCTGAGCGGAACAAGGTGATCAACGATGAGGTCGACAACTTGCTTAGAACTGGGAATATCAGAGAAGTAAAATACCTCGGTTGGTTTGCCAATGTCGTGGTCGTACAAAAGAAGAATGGGAAGTGGCGCGTATGTATCGACTTCACAGACCTTAATAAGGCCTGTCCTAAGGATCCGTTCCCATTACCCCACATCGACGCTATGGTCGACGCGACCGCAGGACATGAACTCTTGACGTTCATGGATGCTTATTCTGGATACAATCAGATACTGATGCATAGCGAAGACCAAGAGAACTGCTTTTATGACGGACACAAGCATATACTGTTACAAAGTTATGCCTTTCGGTCTAAACAAATGCAGAGTCAACCTATCAACGGTTGGTCAACAAGATGTTCAAAGAACATCTTGGCGACACCATGGAGGTCTACATTGACGACATTGTAACATCCTGAATTTTCAATAATAAGTATTTTAATGAGAATTGGGATCTTTTGTATTTTGGGTTAAACCTTGAATTATATGGAAATTTTACAATTCAATAGGGTTAAAATACAAGAGATTAAAGTAGGATGTTACTTTCGGAAATAACGAAACTTGGAGGTGTGTTTGGTCAATATGGATAATATGTATGGATAAGGGGCTGAAGAGATGAGATAATATCTCATTTTGGTTTTGTTTGAGTCGGCAGAAGAAAGAAAGGCAGAGAGAAAGAGAGAAAGGGAAAAAGGAAGAAAGCAAGCTTTGATCATCAATTTGGTTTTCAAAATCGTTCAAAACGGATTGGAGCAACATATCGAGATTAAAGTGGATTTTCTTCAAAGAGGTGAGTTCATTCGATTCTTTGTACAAATCAGTGTTTTTAAGTTATAGTAACCTTGGTATATTTGTATGAACTGACTGAGGATTGATTAGAATGAGTAGATTGAACTGATTTCATGTTTTAAATCGATTTGAGGACTTGTTGAACGGACAGTACGCAAAACCTTGAAAGTCCCGGTAGTTGGAAGTCCCGGTAGAGGCAAGTCCCGGTAGTTGAAAGTCCCGGTAGTTGGAAGTCCCGGTAGAGGCAAGTCCCGGTAGTTGAAAGTCCCGGTAGTTGGAAGTCCCGGTAGAGGCAAGTCCCGGTAGTTGGAAGTCCCGGTAGAGGCAAGTCTCGGTAGTTGGGAGTCACGGTAGTTGGAAGTCCCGGTAGAGGCAAGTCCCGGTAGAGGAAAGTCCCGGTACAGGTGAGTCCCGGTACAGCATATCGGGAGTTGAGTAAAGAAACCAGCCTATCTAAATGGTATCACAATTTGATATGGCTCAAGGATCTGATAAGTTAAGTATCTAGAGGCCTTGTATTTTATGTATCTTTCCGGATGTAATGAAATGTGCATTTATGTAAATCGTGGAAATATGCGATTTAGGAATTGTGATGGGAATTATATAGCTTGAACATACATACCTTTGAAAAGTAGTATGTTAGGTTTATAGACTGCGTTAGTCGATACTAGGCAGGAATATAATGCTATATAAAAGAAAAGGATTTATTGGTGATTCGCTCATGCAGTTGCTATGAGGAATCTGTACGATATATATATATGATTTGCTCATACTGAATGATATGAGGAATCTACGAGGTATAAATATAATTCGCTTATACGATTGCTATGAGGAATTTATATTGAGTAAATACCTATATGAGTACAATTAGATGATATGGATCCATAGGCACTGAAGTTTGGTAATCACATGGAATAGGCGTGTGGTATTACTCGTTTAATCGTTATTCCAGTGTGTGTGGGAAATCATGGAATAGGCGTGTGGTATTAATCGTTATTCCTAATTTCTAAGGAAGAGAGTGAGATTGACATAAGTGCTTGTGATCTCTGCTTCCTTACCGATAAATGGGCGTGTGTAATCGCGATTTATTGGTGGAGAGCATTGTTCTAGAATCTGAGAAGATTCGTAGTGTGGCTCTGGGGTATGAAATGCTGATAAATGGGTGTGTGTAATCGCGATTTATTGGTGGAGAGCATTGATCTAGAATCTGAGAAGATTCGTAGTGTGGCTCTGGGGTATGATATACTGATGGAATTGTTGTCAGTCATAGTCATGGGAGTGGATAAAATTGTGTAATGGAATAGAGTTATACGTATGGTAAGAAAAGGGGAATCAGGTTTGTTATAACTTGTTTACATTGAATTTTACAAATGTTATCTTGGAAACGAATGTTCTCACTAGGCGTTGGCCTAATCGTTTCAATTGATGTTTTCTTACCAGGTATCAGCTCGGGGAAGTAAAGGGTTGTGTGACGAGCGTTTTGATATAGCAGAGGTGGATGAATTTAACAAAGAAGAGATTTTGATGGATTGATAGATAACTTGATTAATCTGGTTGTAGTGACATAATTAGATCGATAGGTTATTTGAAGGATCTTGTAATGTGAGTATACTCTTGATGGTTAATCCACTGCCTGTTTTATAAGTCGAAGTATTTATTGTCATAACCTGTTATAATTTGAGGTCTAAATTGGCGAAGATTTTGGGGTGTTACAATATGGTATCAGAGCACTAGTTTAAGCGAACTAAGTATGCTGATAAGATACTTAGACTTAAGCTGTGATGGAGTAGGTTATGATATGTGAGATATGGGTAGAAGTGTTAAGACGGAATAGTCTTAGAGATTAACGGAAATACGTGAAATTAGTACTGTGACAATGGTAACGAGGATTCTCCTGTATAATATGTTCACAATTCCAATTAGCTACTGTTATTATGAATATATTGTTACACGAGCATGCTTATTTCTGAATTATTACAGTGACTAATGATCGATAAGGTACGTTTTGTATGTGTGTACGTGCATAACCATTTCTTATGGTTATCCCTTTTATGTTTTAGTAGAATGATGGTGAATACACCACCAAGGTCCTTTGAAGGACAGATCAGTTTTGATTGGAGGTTGGAAGGATAACCTGGAATTGGCGGGACTCATGAAAGTCCGCCAAGGTAACCTTTAGTAGGTGGATTGATATGTGTGGAGATAGAGTATGAGATGATTGATCAAGATGGAAATGGTATGACATGGTGGAGTATGTGGATCGTGGAATGCCAGTATAGCAAATGTTATAAGGCCGAGAGGGCGACCACTGGTCGGAAGTAGAATGTCAATGATAAGTTACGTAAGTAAGACGATTGACCTTGTTTGAGTAAGTAGCCTTCAATTGCGAGGAAAGTTTTATGCCTGGTGTTTTAGTGTGTGTTACATGAGTTTTCATGATTTCAAACCAAATGCATAAATAACAGTTTTAGTCAAGGTTGAATTAGCATGTGCGAAAGTGTATTTAAAGAAAAAGGCAATCCCATTTACGTCGCACAGCGAAATTTTTGAAGTTTTTACAAAGTATTTCTTACTTTACATGAAAAGTTGAATTGCAGCAAGAAAGCGTTGGTCAGCAAAACGTTTAATAACTAACAGGAGTATGGACCTATTAAACATCATATAAATAGGTGAGAGAACCGACTAGTTTATTTCGTGTCGGTCAAACTTTTTCGAACTGTTGCGTACGAAGAGATTTTCATTTAGTGTATTACCGTCGTAACAACACTGTTTTGGTTGAGAAGGATTGAGTTTTCGGAAATTTAATATGTAAACGATTCTCGAGATCGTTGTGCAGTACTTTGGGGTATGTGTGCCCAAGTTATTTCCCAGTAGGGTTATTTAAAATGAGAAAATGTGCGAAATGATTTTGTCATGCATAAAGGCTATGAACTCTCTAGGTCGTAGAGTATTACGTTATAAGATAAGAAAGAACTCCAAGAGTGGAGAGGTGTTGGATAAACCTTGGGAGAAAGTTTGTAGTTTTGGTAATTGTGTTCAAATGAGAGATGAACAGTGTGAGAGTCGAAAGTGGACTTTAGTGTCGGTTGCATGAGAGTCTGTACCCTTGTTCGCTGACTAGGAATACAGTTGCCGAGGGACGGTTGTGTCCGGAGGAAGAATTAGGTTCAGTTAGGGACCTTAAAGTTAAGGAAGTGTCGACATGTCAAATATTGACTTTGAAGTTGTAACGTCCAAAAAATTACAATAAATTTTAACTTTTAAAAATAAGCATTTCAATAAATGAAACCTCATTAAATATCCAAAACCATTTCGTTTGCAAACTTAACAAAAATATTCTCATTAATAATAAACAGCGGAATTAAATTGTTTAAATGATAATTCAAATCTCATAATTATAATATCTCTTCACGCGCGCCAGTGTGTACCCGTCACGGCTTGGAGCCACTAGTACCTGAAACCACATTATAGGAAAAGGGTAAGCACAAAGCTTAGTGAATTCCATCACATGCGCAGATAGCAATTATATGCACATCACCCCTATCCGCACATGAGCAACAACACAACGGTTACATAATTCAAGTAAACACATACAAGTAATTATGTACTCAACTCCTCGGTCCCACCGAGTTCACACAACATTTCTATCCACTTCCTCGGTCCCACCGAGTTCACAAAACATTTCTATCCACTTCATCGGTCCCACCGAGCCCTCGGTCCCACCGAGTTCACACAACATTTCTATCCACTTCCTCGGTCCCACCGAGATGTACGTATTACACATTTATACTAAGCATTTAAACCAATCAAATATTACGCACCACAAACAACTAGTTCACACCACAAAGACAGTAGTACATACAAACTACTATAACATGCATACAATCCCTAACTACACAGTGAGAGAACTCACCTCAAAAGCAAAGTAGATGTCCTCAACAGCAAAACGAGTCGGCCAACTCCAACTCACCTTTTTCCACCTAAATAAGTGATATCAAACGTCAAAGCGAAGTCCTAACCCAAAGTCACCACTATAAGCTTACACACGAAAAATCCAGCTTTTACTCTAAGATATACAGGTCTGTTCGGGACCTGATTAGCCCCTATTAAACTTATCAACTCAGAAATATTAATCCATAATTAGAAAATTCTATGCCTTAGGGTTCCAGGGACATATCGTACGCGCTCTAACGATTTTCTTACAATTTAATATGAATTTTCTAAAAACAGGACGCGAGTCTGCCAATTCCGGACCTGCTGTCAAAACGATTAAATTACACCTAGCTAGAGGCCGAACTAGACTTCCGCTAAAACACGAAAAGTGTGCCCGGCACAGAATGTGAACCGTGGGCACCGGTTTCGCCTCAAACCGAGCTACGACGGAAAAGTTATGAACGAAACAAAACAGTGACAGATTTAGACCTATCACATGAAATAATAACTATAAAGACGGTTAAGTGTTTTCGCGACAGATCTGGTTTGTGACATGGGTTCACGAGTTCGGTTTTAGAGTTATTAAGGGCTGGACTAAACCACTCACCACCCACTACCTCCTCCGGCAGTGGTGGTTGGCGGCGGCGGCCACCACCGACGGTGGTGGAGATTCGTTAAAACATTCCGATGAGATAACGAAAAGGATACCCACCTAATCCTTTCTCGCCACACCCACACCCACACACATCCTACGACCGCAGGCCCGCCATCACAGCCACCAAACCGGTGGTGCACGACGGTCATGCCGGCGGCAGCCATGGCTGCGGCGCCGGTAGCGGCTTTGTGGTTGAAGCGATGAAGAAAGAAACAAAAAGAAGAGAACTTACCCCTTCAACGACAACCCGACGGCGATCACACGGGACCTCGATTCCTTCCACGTTCCCCCCTCGACGGCTCTCCCTCTCTCTCACCCCCGCTGCTCTCTTCCCTCGCCGGCAGAAAAATCAGCGGCGGCGCTAATGGTGGTGTGTGGTTTCACGGTAGCCGCAAGAGAAAAAAAGAAACGGAAAGGGTGTTCGATGGTACTCACGGCTGCAGCAAGGACGACAACAAGGAAGAGGATTGCTAGGGTTGTCTCTTGTGGGTTGATTGACGAAAGGAAAACGAAAAGAAGAAGGGGTCGGTCCATTTGGGCCGATCCCATGCAAAGTCTTAATCCAATTAACACCTTTAGTCCCTAGGATTTTAATGCATTTCCAACTTTAACCCAATTAATTTAGAATTTTAGTATTTAACCCCTTAGGACAAAATGTTTACAACTAAGGTTTTTTCCCGACAAAGCTTATTATTACGAGATCAATTAGAGATATATTTTATAAATGAATAAAAACGTAAAACTAAAACCGTACCGGGACACGGGCTTTACAGAAGTCGATTGTTGTGTAAGGTGTATGAGACCTTTCGTCTTTCATTGGGTGCGGTCTGGGTGCGTCCCGCGTATGCCTGTGCGGACAGGAACAAAACCGTGAGCGGTACCGGTATGTTGTTATGCAGAGGGTATGCGCAAAGCAAATTTTATCGTGTACGACATAGTTAAAGACTTTGAGTAATTGACGAATAAATCACTAATGAAAGAAGTTTCGAGTTATTGTTGCACAAGCGAAAGATATGTAGTCAAAACACGCTTTTAATGTTTATTGTGGATGTGCAATATTTATGATATTTTACGTTTTAAAAATGTGAACACGTGGGTTGGGGGATTTTGGTAAATCCGACCATGTAAAGTTTTAAGAGTGGTAAACCTTTGTTTTGGGGCCGATGGCCAATTAAGGGATTAAAAAGGGTAAAGATTTTGGGTATCAATGTATTTTGGTTTACGTAATCGTATGAGTGACACATGTTTAACCAAACATTTATTTTGGCCTTAAAGGCTTGATTTATATTCAAATGAGTCTTTTAAATGTTTGTTAGTTTTAGTGACTCGAGATGGAGTCTCGGATGTGTTATATGCTTAACTGCTTTCTATTTGAACAAGTGTCGGTCTTAAGTGTAAAGACTGTTTGGTAAATTGCGCGTTCTTAATACCTTTGAAACTAATGAACCTTGGCGAAGTATATACATTGTGGAGTATAAAAGAGTTGCATATACGCATATATATATGCCTATATAAGTTGACTTCGTTGGGAAAGTAGCAATGATGGGGTCGTAGGATTATCATGCTTCGGAACGTGTGTTGCATAATGATCATTAGATCCTTTGAGTAGATGGCTCGGTATTGAACTCAGTTGAGTCTTAAGAGCATTGACCCGATTTGATAAGCTCGACGTAGGCTTGGGGTTGAAATTGCATGAATGATATTGTAATTGAAGTTTACTTGACGTAAATGCTTTGGTTATCCTTTTGGGGTCATGTATAAATGTTAAGTCTTGACTCAGAAGTTTAAAAGTTGAAGGACCACCTTGTGGGGATGGTAAGAACAGTGAAGGACTGTTGTTTTAGATAAGTGTTTTTACTTATGATGTGGAAGATTTATAAAAGATGAAGTACTAGAGACGAACCAAGGGAGTGTATAGAAAATGTTGATCTGTGAGGGATTGTACCATGTTTTTGTATTGGTTTGGAATCACAAGGAGCTAGTATGAACGTATAAGTTCAAGTTAATTAGAAAATCGTGAGTGGTAGTTCAACTAAAGTTGGGGAGGAGGTATTTAGTGAAATAAACTCGGTTTTTGGACGAGAAAACAGGAATATAAATGTTTTTGTGTATGAGTCTATGAGAGACCTGGTCTGTGGTTAATGTTATGGGTGGAGATTGTACGAACGAGTAGTGGCATTAATTGCCAAGATAGATATGTCAACTAGTATGTAATGTGAAGTCAGAAAGAGGGAGTGCCCGAATGGAAGTTTTCGGGGATTCCGGATGGAAAGTACTATTTGTCAATAAAGTTGATGGAGCATGTGGCTTGTAAGTTGGTGTGGTATAGTGAAGGCAAAATCGTTAAGGAATATATAAGTTGCTCCTTATGTGTGAAAGAATTGTACGAGAAAAGATTAGTTGAAGATCTAAGAATGGGTAGTAATTTCGAACGGTAATGTAGTTTCAAGATAACTTGGTTAAATATTTTAAGTTAAAAATCTTAGTGAAACTGTTTGTTTTGGTTCGTAATGAGAAAATACTATCGATATGTGGAAAGTTGGAAGAAAGAGACAAGTGATACTTGAAATATAGTATTCCACGCTAACGTGGGGAAGCAATGATAGAAAGCTTTGGACTTAAGAATATAGTCATACTACGAGTTCAATGGAGTTATCACCTTTGATATACAACCCTTTAGTGCTTGGTTGAGACGTGTTTGTGTGGTGCGATAGTGATGTGAGAAGGTGATAGCATTTTTGGGTCGAAGAAACGTGTAAGTCATGGATGCAATGATGGATTGTCGTAGTTTTTGAAGCATAATTGATGAGAAAAGTTGTTATGTGAAGGAGCGGGAATCGTTTTTAGAAAAACCTTTTGATAAATTACAATCTAAGAGGGTGATTATAGGTATACTAATATTATATCTTTGAGTTGTTAGTATGACTTTAGAGTCGGAAGAAAGTATGTGAGATAGGTACTCTTTTTTGTTTATCTGATTGTGATTTCGGGGACGAAATCATTTTCAAGTTGGGGAGTATTGTAACATCCTGAATTTTCAATAATAAGTATTTTAATGAGAATTGGGATCTTTTGTATTTTGGGTTAAACCTTGAATTATATGGAAATTTTACAATTCAATAGGGTTAAAATACAAGAGATTAAAGTAGGATGTTACTTTCGGAAATAACGAAACTTGGAGGTGTGTTTGGTCAATATGGATAATATGTATGGATAAGGGGCTAAAGAGATGAGATAATATCTCATTTTGGTTTTGTTTGAGTCGGCAGAAGAAAGAAAGGCAGAGAGAAAGAGAGAAAGGGAAAAAGGAAGAAAGCAAGCTTTGATCATCAATTTGGTTTTCAAAATCGTTCAAAACGGATTGGAGCAACAGATCGAGATTAAAGTGGATTTTCTTCAAGGAGGTGAGTTCATTCGATTCTTTGTACAAATCAGTGTTTTTAAGTTATAGTAACCTTGGTATATTTGTATGAACTGACTGAGGATTGATTAGAATGAGTAGATTGAACTGATTTCATGTTTTAAATCGATTTGAGGACTTGTTGAACGGACAGTACGCAAAACCTTGAAAGTCCCGGTAGTTGGAAGTCCCGGTAGAGGCAAGTCCCGGTAGTTGAAAGTCCAGGTAGTTGGAAGTCCCGGTAGAGGCAAGTCCCGGTAGTTGGAAGTCCCGGTAGTTGGAAGTCCCGGTAGTTGGAAGTCCCAGTAGAGGCAAGTCCCGGTAGAGGTAAGTCCCGGTACAGGTGAGTCTCGGTACATCATATCGGGAGTTGAGTAAAGAAACCAACCTATCTAAATGGTATCACAATTTGATATGGCTCAAGGATCTGATAAGTTAAGTATCTAGAGGCCTTGTATTTTATGTATCTTTCCGGATGTAATGAAATGTGCATTTATGTAAATCGTGGAAATATGCGATTTAGGAATTGTGATGGGAATTATATAGCTTGAACGTACATACCCTTGAAAAGTAGTATGTTAGGTTTATAGACTGCGTTAGTCGATACTAGGCAGGAATATATTGCTATATAAAAGAAAAGGATTTATTGGTGATTCGCTCATACAGTTGCTATGAGGAATCTGTACGATATATATATGATTTGCTCATACTGAATGATATGAGGAATCTACGAGGTATAAATATAATTCGCTTATACGGTTGCTATGAGGAATTTATATTGAGTAAATACCTATATGAGTACAATTAGGTGATATGGATCCATAGGCACTGAAGTTTGGTAATCACATGGAATAGGCGTGTGGTATTACTCGTTTAATCGTTATTCCAGTGTGTGTGGGAAATCATGGAATAGGCGTGTGGTATTAATCGTTATTCCTGATTTCTAAGGAAGAGAGTGAGATTGACATAAGTGCTTGTGATCTCTGTTTCCTTATCGATAAATGGGCGTGTGTAATCGCGATTTATTGGTGGAGAGCATTGATCTAGAATCTGAGAAGATTCGTAGTGTGGCTCTGGGGTATGAAATGCTGATAAATGGGCGTGTGTAATCACGATTTATTGGTGGAGAGCATTGATCTAGAATCTGAGAAGATTCGTAGTGTGGCTCTGGGGTATGATATACTGATGGAATTGTTGTCAGTCATAGTCATGGGAGTGGATAAAATTGTGTAATGGAATAGAGTTATACGTATGGTAAGAAAAGGGGAATCAAGTTTGTTATAACTTGTTTACATTGAATTTTACAAATGTTATCTTGGAAACGAATGTTCTCACTAGACGTTGGCCTAATCGTTTCAATTGATGTTTTCTTACCAGGTATCAGCTCGGGGAAGTAAAGGGTTGTGGGACGAGCGTTTTGATATAGCAGAGGTGGATGAATTTAACAAAGAAGAGATTTTGATGGATTGATAGATAACTTGATTAATATGGTTGTAGTGACATAATTAGATCGATAGGTTATTTGAAGGGTCTTGTAATGTGAATATACTCTTGATGGTTAATCCACTGCCTGTTTTATAAGTCGAAGTATTTATTGTCATAACCTGTTATAATTTGAGGTCTAAATTGGCGAAGATTTTGGGGTGTTACAGACATGCTTGTCAAATCCAAGCAGGCGACCGACCATATCGATCATCTAAAGAAATCCTTCGACATCCTACGAAAATATCAGATGGAGCTGAATCCTACGAAATGTTCTTTCAGAGTCAGCGCCGGGAAATTCCTGGGGTACATGGTCACACGGCGAGGCATAGAGGCAAACCCTGAGCAAATCAAGGCCTTGATAAACATCAAGTCGCCCAGAAACTTCAAGGAGGTCCAACGACTTACAGGTCGTGTAGCGGCGTTAAACCGTTTCATCTCACGGTCGTCTGATAAATGTCGTTTGTTCTATAATGTCTTGAGAAAGAACAAAGGCTTCGACTGGACGGATGATAAGTGGGTTCACACACCCCTAAATCTAACCGCAAGTGTACGGGTCGAAGTCAAGTAATAGTACTAGAAAGTACGAGTATCGAACACAGGGAACTAGGAACTAAGTATCACAATGACTACAATTGCTATTAACTGAACGTCGCAATTTTGAGTGGTTGGTACTAAACTAATTAAATGCAAGCAAAATAAATCAAACACAAGACAATAAACAGCTTAAGGACTTCGGATAGAGAAAACAGTTGAGGGTTGGAAGTCCTAAGGTTCTCTCATATAAACATCTGACTCAAAACAATTACCAGTTATTCCCTTTAATGAATACCCAATCTTTAAATCACCGTTGTTCTTTCTCAAGCAACAACGGGTTTTATTCTAACACGTGGTTCTTTCTCAAGCTACCACGGTTTTTATCTTGAAAAACACAAGTTTTATCTCTCGATCTCAACCTATGGGATTCAAAACACATTAAACTCAAGATTTCAACGGGACTAAGGCTTACTTGGTATATCTCTATCACCAATTTCTCACCTTAGGCATGCAATTTCTAGTTCTAGTTATCAATTAATTCTCTCGAACCTAATTAAAAATGTTAGTCCCAGATGGCTAACCAAGTATTGTAGAAGGGGGGGGGGGGGGTTGAATACAATACTCAAAATTTTCACAATTTTAATTCTTTATATTGAAAATCTTTCAACAAGAATTACACATAGAAAACTTAAGACTGTTGCGGAAAAAAACAGATAACTATTCTAACAATCTTACACAAAGTATACTAACAAAATAACTAAGAACACTTAGAACAAAGCTATAAAGTTTTTCAAGCAAACTGGAAATTCTTGCACTGAGAGAAATCTTCCAATTTTCGTAGAATATCAAGAGCACACAGTAATCTTCAAGTCTCTCAAGATGTTTTTCTTTTCTGCATGGAGAGGTCTTCCTTTTATAGTGACAAGGAGTGTGCAAGCATTGAATGCTTAGGACACTTGTCATCTTCACACTTGCTGAGGATGTTGACTTCTGGAGAGTTGTGAAGTCCTTGTCACCTTTTACTAGGTACTGGAAAGTAGAGCCATGCATGAGAAAAGGACTTTGCATGGTAATGGATAATAAGACAAAATGTCACTTTATCCATGTAGAAAATATCTTCTCAATTTGTCTTCTAAAGATTGCACCACCGAAGGAAACTTGGGATATGTGACACATCTTTGGAGAAGGCATCTTTGAAGCTTCTTTGAGGTCCCACCGAAATGTCACTTTGGGATATGTGACACATCTTTGAAGAAGGCATCTTTGAGACTTCTTTGAGATCCCACCGATGATAGCCTTGGGATATGTGACACATCTTTGAGATATGTGACATCATCTTTGGAGAAAGGCATCTTTGAGACTTCTTTGAGATCCCACCGAAACAGAGAGAAATTTCGGTGGAGATGTGTCCACCGATGTGTGTGAACACCATCGGTGGACAATGACTTGTATGTGATGAGAAAAGATCTTTCACTTACACAATGAGAGAATCTTCAATCTTGACTTTTGGTTGATCTTTGACTTCACCAAACATTTGCTATCTTGTACAAGCCATTACAAAGAACCATGCATCCAAAATTTCTCTAAGTATAAAATGTTTTTCAAAGTATAAAAGGAGATCATGAGGTCATCTTCAAATCTTGATGACCCAACAATCTCCCCCTATTTGATGATGACATCCATACTTAGAAAAACATGAGTAAGACAATGAATAATGCATGTTGACCCTTCTTTACTCTTTTGGGTTCTTTTTCACACAGTCCATTTTTTTGTGTATGTATATATGATATTTACATATAAGAAAAAATAAAAAGGTATAGTTGTACAAATAATTGAAAGAAAAAGGAAAGAAGTATAAACAATATGAACAGAATGAATATTACTTGCATCTTTGGAGGGGCGAGTTGAAACTTGTGTCTGACTTGAGGATTCTTCATTTTGATCAGCAGCCTGTTGATGTGTTGAAGAACTTTATCTTTCAGGCACTTTTGCTTTTCTTCAGATGTTTCAAATATTCAAGTCATTCACTTACTCCAAAAGATTTCAGCCAAGAGAATCTGTGGGTTTTGATAGGAGACAACCCATTATCGTGACAAACTTTGAGGAGGGTTGAGTTTGAGTGAATCAGCCTCAGGATGCTTCTGCCAGTCTCTTGCATTTTCTTTCTTTCTCTTGGCATCTTCAGCTTTTCCTGTTTAGCATCAGCATCCTTTGTCTTTGTTTTGCTCCCCCTCAGTAGATTAGTCGGTTTTGTGTTTCTCCCCCTCAATTAGATCCGCCCGGACTGATGTGCTCCCCCTTTACCGGTCCGTCGATTTCCTCATTTTTTTTTCCAAGTTGGTCGCTGGATATGAGTACTGAGGGTTGATGTTGCTCCCCCTCAGATGAATTCTCCCCCTCAGCGGCCGACGCAAGAAAAACACCAAGAGAAGATGAAAAATCGGCCAAAACCAAGACAATTATTTTTTTTTTTGCACAATACCACCGAATTTGGGGCACACCACCGAAATTTTGGTGGTATTTTTTTTTATCTTCACTACCGAAAATAAGGGCAAACCCACCGATTTTTGGAAGCATTTTTCATGAAAATCGGTGGAAAGTTCGGTGTAAAATCGGATTTTTTTTTTTGCATTCCCACCGAAAATTAAGGAGATCCACCGAAAATTGACAATTTTCGGTAGGAAAATCGGGAGATTTTTTATTTTATTTTTTTTGCTTTCCTACCGAAAAATAAGGAGATCCACCGAAAATTGGCTATTTTCGGTAGGATTTTCGGTGGAAAATCTGGAGTTTTTTTTTTTGCTTTCCCACCGAAAATTAAGGAGATCCACCGAAAATTGGCAATTTTCGGTAGGAAAATCGGTAGGATTTTTTTTTAAACATTCCCACCGAAAATTTGCAAGAGATAGACAAAAATTCGGTGAAATTTTTGAAGAGGTTGAGGGAAATCTGCTAAGACATCTTCAGCAGAGAGTGGAGAAAGTCTTCTAAGGCATTATGGAGAAAATCTTCAAAGAGAAGAAAAGATTGGAATTTCATCTTCCAATTTTTTGATGACCCAAAAAGATTGAGTTTGAGGATTTGGGGTGACATCTGCAGAAGAGTTTGTAGTGGGTGGATTTTATGAAAGGAGAGATGGGTTGCAAACTAAGAGTGAAAAATGATGGAAGAAGGGATGGGATGAGGAGATGACACATAGGAAGATGGGTTAGGTGAGAGGAAGGGTATATGAGAAGCTAGATAAAATTGGTGGGGAGAGAATCGGTAGAGGAAATGGTAGAGGTCTACAACTTTGGTGAGATGAGATCATGGTGATGATATCATTAAAAGAAAAAGATGTCTACCATGCATGGGGTGTAGGTGGTATGGGAAATGATGGTATATGAAAAATGTCGGTAGAAAGCAACTTCGGTGGTGTAAGGGTTTCAGCCACAAGATAGAAATGGATTTAGGAGATTGGAGATGGTGATGTCATTAGAATGACATCATCATGCTTATGAGTCATGAGAGAAAAGAATTCTAAGGTTTTGTCAACTTTCTCACTTGTCCACATAGATCCATCTGCCCAGCTCAAAATCTGCAATCGCAAAGAATTTATTTCCTAGGTACCCATTTGGTGGTGGGTCCTTTTGGGTTAGAAGAGAAAGTGTTGGTGTCACTTAGATCAGCTCTTTCTTTCGGACAGTCTTTGGTAAAATGAGAAGTATCACCACAGATATAGCATTTTCTATGAGGAAAAATCTTTTTAGAAACTTGACATTTTTTCTTACTTTTGCTCAAAGATTTTGAAGAGGTAGCAAAGAATTGGGGTGCATCACCTAAAATTCCTTTTTCAAAATTTGGGAGGACAGAAATCTTTTCTTTTGAATTGGACATTTTGAGACACACAGATCGGGGAAGAAAATCGGTAGGAGAAGTCACACAGGTAGTTTTAGAAAAATTTGGATGAGTTCTTTTTAGGAAAGAATCAGCACCTGCAAATTTGCCTTTTTCAAAGATAGAAAAATTCTTGTTTGAGTTTGAAAAGGAGGATGCAGCATCTAAAGTCAAGAGTTTTTGAAATTCATGGATAGGTGTGGAAGAATCATTGGAATCTTGAGCCTTTTCCTTTGGAAATGAAATATGATCTTTTGCCTTTAAAAACATTCCAAATTTTAAATCTTCAGATGAATTGGCAGAATTCATGGACATAGACCCAATAGAATTGGAAGTGGAAGTTTCACAAGAAGTAGGTGAAACACATGAGGTGGAAGCATGAGATTTTGAAGATTGATCAGTTTCCATTTTTCCAAAGCCTAGACCAGTTTTGTTATAACAGGAAATTTGATCTTGAAAAATCTTTTCCAGGTTTTTGGAAGAACTGGTCCATTTTCTCATGATTTCTTGTTCCTTTTGAAAACGTTTGAATATTTTGTTTTTCTCCTTGGCAAGAATAAAGTTGATGGATTTTAGATCTTCAAGCTCAGCCTTAACTTTTTCAAAGTTTTCCAGTTGAGAGTGACAAAACAGCAGTTGAGAGGAAAGAGATTTTATTTGAGCATTTGCCTTTTGCTTAGCAGTTTTAGCATCAAAAAGATCAATGGTTAAAGAATCAAATGCTTCAACCTTTTCATTATCAGAAAGAGATAGAAATGGATGTACCTGTGATGAGGAGGAGAGGCACTTAGCTGATACAAGAGCAGTTAAGGAGATGTGGCCTTCTGAATCATCCATGTCATTTATCTTGGCCATGAAACAGACATTTGCGATTTCATTCTCGCTTTCAGATGTGGGTTCATCTACCAAATCATGAGTTTTAGCAGGCAGACCCTTTGCTTTTCTGACAAGTCTTTCATTTCTTTCTTTTTCTCTCTTGTATTTTTCCTTGTATCTTTCAGCCCGGTCAGAATGAGCAGAAGAGGATAGATTGGTGGAATCATGTTTGGAAAGAGAAAATGATGATTTTCTACCAGACTTAGATTTTCTAGAAAGGTGGTGAGATTTAGATTTAGAATACCCATCCAACATGGCCATTTCATCAGATAATTTATCAACTGAAGTTTCCTCACATTCATCCTTAGCATCACTAAGATATGCCTCCGAATGATCATTGGGATCTTCTTGACTATCATGGTCAGAGTCAGATGGGTAGGTGATTTTTGGAAAACAATTAGTCTTTTTGGAAGAGTCACTTAGGAGAGCTAGAGGAGAGCTCTTTATGTCTGTGATGATAGATTTCCTTTGCAGCTTAGTCTGCTCATAGTTGAAAAGATTTCCATAAAGAGAAGTGAGAGGCATATGATCAAGATCCTTGGTTGTCTTTATACAAGTACAGATATCTTCCCAAAAATCAGGAAGACATTCCATAAATTTGCACAAGACTTCCTCATTGTCATACACTCTACCTAACAGCTTTAAGTCATTAAGAAGACTGTTAAAGCGATTATAGTAGTTGGAGAGAGATTCTCCTTTCTCATAAGAAAAGAGTTCAAATTTTCTAACAAGAGCAATCTTTCTGCTCTTTTTAACTTCATTTGTACCTTCGTACAAAACACACAGAGTGGACCACATTTCTTTGGCAGTAGAGAGATTTACCAGAGAGTGGTACACTTCATCAGGAAGAGAGAGAGCAATAATAGTTCTAACTTTAGAGTCTAGAGACACAAGCCGTTTTTCCTCATCAGTGTATTACTTAGGATTTTTAAGAATGTAACGACCAGTATCAGCAGATTTTTCTTCATCAGACGAATCATCAGAATCATCTTTGCCAACAACTTCCTTACCAGATTTTTTGCTTTCATAGCGAGACCAGACTCTAGGAACTATGGGTCCCTCACTTAGAATGGTTGGATATCTACTATCCATTCCTTCCATGAAGAGCATCATCCGGCTTTTCCACAAAGAAAAATTGTTGGGATTAAACTTGGGAGGTTTTGAAATAGACCCATTTTCAGAAAAGTTATTTTGAAAAGAGTTTTCAATAGTAGAAGAAGAAGAGGCAGCCATCGCAGATCAAGTTTATGGAATTAAACTTTCTGCTCTGATACCACTTGTTAGGATCCAAGCGCTTACCACTACGCCAAAAGCAATTGCTGGTGGAGAAGGCGCAACTTATTTCCATATAGTGTAGCAGCCAGCGCCACGTTTCGATTTAGGGAGATGCTGGTCAATGACCCAACAATCCTCCCCCCCAGCATCTGCCAGCACTAACGAGAGCTTCGCTAGAAGTCAATGGCTGCACAACATGCCTTTGGCATTTTAAATGCACTCCATGGGATTCGAACCCGTGACCTGCTCTGATACCACTTGTTAGTCCCAGATGGCTAACCAAGTATTGTAGAAAGGGGGTGTTGAATACAATACTCAAAATTTTCACAATTTTAATTCTTTATATTGAAAATCTTTCAACAAGAATTACACATAGAAAACTTAAGACTGTTGCGGAAAAGAACAGATAACTATTCTAACAATCTTACACAAAGTATACTAACAAAATAACTAAGAACACTTAGAACAAAGCTATAAAGTTTTTCAAGCAAACTGGAAATTCTTGCACTGAGAGAAATCTTCCAGTTTGCGTAGAATATCAAGAGCACACAGTAATCTTCAAGTCTCTCAAGATGTTTTTCTTTTCTGCATGGAGAGGTCTTCCTTTTATAGTGACAAGGAGTGTGCAAGCATTGAATGCTTGGGATACTTGTCATCTTCACACTTGCTGAGGATGTTGACTTCTGGAGAGTTGTGAAGTCCTTGTCACCTTTTACTAGGTACTAGAAAGTAGAGCCATGCATGAGAAAAGGACTTTGCATGGTAATGGATAATAAGACAAAATGTCACTTTATCCATGTAGAAAATATCTTCTCAATTTGTCTTCTAAAGATTGCACCACCGAAGGAAACTTGGGATATGTGACACATCTTTGGAGAAGGCATCTTTGAAGCTTCTTTGAGGTCCCACCGAAATGTCACTTTGGGATATGTGACACATCTTTGAAGAAGGAATCTTTGAGACTTCTTTGAGATCCCACCGATGATAGCCTTGGGATATGTGACACATCTTTGAGATATGTGACATCATCTTTGGAGAAAGGCATCTTTGAGACTTCTTTGAGATCCCACCGAAACAGAGAGAAATTTCGGTGGAGATGTGTCCACCGATGTGTGTGAACACCATCGGTGGACAATGACTTGTATGTGATGAGAAAAGATCTTTCACTTCCACAATGAGAGAATCTTCAATCTTGACTTTTGGTTGATCTTTGACTTCACCAAACATTTGCTATCTTGTACAAGCCATTACAAAGAACCATGCATCCAAAATTTCTCTAAGTATAAAATGTTTTTCAAAGTATAAAAGGAGATCATGAGGTCATCTTCAAATCTTGATGACCCAACAAAAAACATCAAAGCAGTTGGAAGCTAGCTAAACTCACAAAGGCATTAAAAACCAAATTACATGCTTCATTAAAATAGGCAAACTGATAAAAATCTCAAGTCATATGTTCACATGCTTAAACCAAATTCATTCCAACCCCCAACATCTAAAGATTAGTTCATGTTGGTGGTGGATAAAAACATAAGAAAAAGAAGGAAACTAGTGTGTGCAAACATAATGATCGTGAACGTGATGAATGTAATGATGGACTCCCTTCTCTCGGCTCTAATCCGATTATCTTCGTGAACTCCTCCTCGATCGATCCACTATTGTCGCTCAAAAGTCTCCGAAAATCCTCTAAAAATCGCCCTCCAGCCGTCGTCCGTGTGTGAATTCCTCTCAAAACCTAGCTGCAGAAAGTGTTTTATAAAACTGGGCGTCGGGGCCAGTACTGGCGCCAGATTCTGTTTAAATTGTCGGCGCAGATTGTGGCGCCAAGACTGGCGCCGACTTCTGTTTCGCATCTTGGCGCGGATTGTGGCGCCAGTTCACTGGCGCCGAGACTGGCGCCAGCTTCTGTTTGACAATTCCTTGATTTCTCTCGTTTTCAGCTCTGGAACTCAACTCTGCTGCTCTTTTGGACAAAAATGCTTATACCTGTTCTTTCTCAGCAAAAACCCGTTAAAAACTCATATTTCACTTGAAGACATGCGTAAACCACCTAGTTTGAGATTAAAAATAATGTCAAAAATCAACATTATCAACAACCCCAAACCGAGCGTTGCTTGTCCTCAAGCAAAATAACGATAGAATAGAATAAAAGCACGCATCAGTGAAATAATAATAACTGCACAACTCCCAATTGGTACCACGTAATGCACTGGTGATTTCCCATACCCGTGAATGCCTATCTCACCCTCGCCTCATCCTTATTATGTTTGATTTATGGCCTTCCATTGTGAGTTGAACTCGTGACAGCTCCGATTACATTAGGGTCGTACTAGGTCCAGACATACTAGGGAAAACATTTCGCCTCGACCCTACCTCACGGGATATTCTCATTTCACTCGAACCTAGGTTATCGCACATGTGTCATGTATAGGAATTTATGTACAAGAATACTCGAATATTACATGACAACTCTATTGAAAGACGCACAAATGTCCAAAAATTGATCTCATAAAGGAATCAAGTAGTAAGACAGGGAATATCAGTAAAGGTGGTCGTGTACCCTAATCACATTTTCCAGAAGATCATCCAGGTCTTTACAAGGGTTGTAATGGGGTTAAGGTTATGGCTACGAAATGAAAGGGAAAACGGTTCAAAGATCCTTGGTGTGTCAAACATTAACAGTTATGAACTTTCTTCACATTCTATCTTTTGGCCCTCTTTATCACTACTGGAGTCGCTTTGACTCTCTTATTGAGCTGTTGTAAAGCTATCTAAATAACTGTATTTTTTTTTGGACTTCATTGGTCCTTTTTATTCGATTGGGGCTGCATTGGCCCTCTTTTCTATTTATTCTCATGACTGGCCTGTATTATTTCTTTTCCGCTCTATCTTTGCAGTTCATTACCGCCTCTGTTGACACACTTTCGGATAAGGGTTGGCTAAGGCTTTTGGCATGGGTTTAAAGGTAGGTTTAGAAATGAACAAGGTGAGTGTTTGGCTACAAAGGGGGTTATGGTTACACACATAATGGGTGAAAAGGTACGATAGCTAAACATGGGTTAACATTGCTCACAATGCCTGGAATCATCTCTTAAGGTCCACACGATATGGTCTACTACACCCTTACCCAATATCCCGATGGTTGTCTTTGCTACCCAATGCAATAATATAGCGAGATCATTCTATATTCACGACAAGGAACTCGAAAAAGTGTATATGAATTAAGTGTTTAAATCCCTCGAAATGAAAAGACGTCTTTTAGGCTCAAATCTCACTAATGGGTGGTCTGCACTAATGTCCCTAGTCATGTCCTTTCCCAGTCCTTCCCTAATGGTCACGTTACTATCACAAGATTCTTCCCACACTGGTCGGTCTCAATCATTCAAAACAAAATTTTTAGCTAAAGTGATCTAGGTACTCAGAAGTGCAGGAAATCTACGTGCATAACGTGGGCCCGATTGGGCAACCCCAAACTTTACCCACACATTGTCCCCAATGTGCACGTGTCGGCGTAGGCGATACTAAAACAAGTATCGTTGTGTGGTTATTACATGTATCAGATAGGTAAGGCATAACATTTAAAGCACAAACATCAAAGAGCTATTCTCATTAAAATGTGGCCACCCCAAACCTAGGTCGTGGCCTAGGTTTGTCAAGCAAAGCCAACCCCAAACCTCGGTGAAACTGAGATTTGCATAGGATTAAAAGTGAGTGTGTAGATGTTTGAAAAGTGAGGCACCCCAAACCTATGTGAAACTTAGGTTTGTTGTATCTCGTTAACTAATCGGGACACAAAACATCATACACCACTCGTTAGCTGCAGAGTTAGAACATACCTGTTTGCCCGGACAGAGAAAATCCTCATGAAAGATTGGAGCGACCTCGGACGAGAGATATCGGAGAAAATGGTGCGAGAGAAGGTAGATACAAAAGAAACAAAACAAAAAGCGACAGAAAGCAAAACAACGAAACACACAAAGCAGGAAAAGAAAACAAAGCACGAAAACAGAACCAGGGGAGCCGCGCGGTTTCCCACGCGGTTTGAAGACCGCGGGATAGACCGCTTAAGCTTCTGTTTGGAAAACCATCCAGAGACCCCCGCGATTTGGCACGCGACTTGCAAGTCGCGGCCAAAACCGCGTATGTCTCTGTTTCAATTTTTTTTCATTTTTATTGCTTTTCGTAACTAAAAACACACTCAAAAACGAAATTTTAAAAGAAAAATGAACCTCGGTGGGTTGCCTCCCACCCAGCGCCGTAGTTACAGTCGTGGCACGACTATGTGGTTCTCAACTTGGTTCGGTGTCCGCGGAATCGAATCTCCCACACTTGCGGTTCTTCGCGGGTTCTTCCACATCTGGCTCTCCTTGACCAGCTCCGTCTCTACGCTTTCCACTCTCGAACATCTTGAACACTACTTTCTCGCCTCCGACTCTCAATGTTATCTCTCCTTCCTCCATATCTATTAGCGCTCTGCTCGTGGCTAGAAAGGATCTTCCTAATATCAGCGGAACCTTTTCGTCTTCATCCATATCCAGCACCACAAAGTCTACCGGAAAGTAGAACTTGTCAACCTTGATCAGTACGTCTTCTATCACTCCATATGGATATATGAGCGATCTATCCGCGAGTTGAAGTGTCATGTACGTTGGCTTCACTTCTCCCAAGCCAAGTTTCCTGAAAACAGATAAAGGCGTTAGATTAATACTAGCTCCTAAATCGCATAATACCTTATCAAAATTAAGCTTCCTAATTTGAATAGGGATCGAAAACTCCCTGGATCTTTGAGCTTCGGGGGAAGCTTGTTCTGAATGATGGCACTACATTCTTCAGTGAGTGTAATGGTAGACTGATGCTCGATTCCCCTCTTCTTGGATAAAATTTCCTTCATGAACTTGAGGTATGTCGGCATTTGAGCAAGTGCCTCCGCGAATGGGATGTTGATGTGAAGCTTCTTGAAGATGTCGAGGAATTTCTTGAACTGTTCCTCATCCTTGCGTGCCTTCACTAGATGTGGAAATGGTAGCGGTGGCACGAACGGTTTGACTACCGGATTGACTGGTGGTTGCTTTGGCTTGGTCTCTTCACTCCTTAAGTTCTCTTCAAGTACCACCTCTTCTTCAGCTTCCAACTCATCCATATCTACAACCTCAACCTCAACCTCTTGCTCTTTAGGATTGGTTTCCTTTGATGCAGGCTCTCGTGTTGTGTCTCCACTCAGCTCCTTGCCACTTCTCAGATAGATGGCATTACATTCTTCCCGGTTTGTCCTTTCGGTTTGACTTGGAAATTTACCGGGTGCTCGGTTTTGTAGTGCTTTCGAAATCTGCCCCACTTGTCTCTCGAGAATCTTGATGGATGCGGTGTTCTGATCAGTTGCAGCTTTCACTGTACTCACCGTGCTTGCCAAACCTTCAACTGTGTTGTCCATATTTGTCATAAACTTTATCATCATGTCTTCCAGTCCCGGTTTCTTCTCCATGGATGGTCCCTCGTCGTATTTCCTTTGGTTAAAACCTGGAGGACGGTAAACATTGTTAGCATGGGAAGAATTAGAAAAGTTAGAAGAATTACCTTGTGGTTGTTGACCGGGTTGACTCCATGAAAAGTTAGGGTGTTTCTTCCACCCTTCATTATACGTGTTCGAGAAAGGATCGTTCCTCGGCTGGTGATTCCGGTTCTGTAAAAACTGAACTTGCTCGGGTTCTTCCGGATTACCACCTTTCAAATGGTTCGTGATCGCAGCTAGTTGAGCTTTTATTTCTTTCATCTCATCCGATTCTTGAACACTATCTACCCGTTTGATAGACGATCGTGGAGTGGCGTAGCTATGTTCGGCTAAGTTCTCGATCAGCTCGACAACTTCTTCATACGTTTTGTTCATGAGCGCTCCACCCGCTGCAGCAGTGAATTCGTTCTTGAACTGCGGGTGAAGTCCTCCAAAGAACGTTTGGATAATCACCCAGCCGTGTAACCCATGATGAGGGCACTTCTTCAACATGTCTTTATATCTTTCCCACGCCTCATATAGTGTCTCTTGGTCCCATTGCGCGAAGTGGGTGATGTCGGCCATCAGTTGAGCGGTTCTTCCTGGAAGGGAAGAATTTCTGGAGAAATGCATCTTTCAGGTCTGCCCATGTAGTGATGAGATCTGATTGTAGGCCCTCTATCCAAATTTCAGCTCTACCCTTTAGGGAAAAACTGAAGAGTCTTAGTTTGATCGCGTTCTCCTCCATCCCATTAATCCTGAACGTGTTGCAGATCCGTTCAAATGCACGAAGATGTGCATGGGGGTCTTCAGTTGGTGCTCCCCCAAACTGATTTTGTTGTACCATCACGATGGTACTCGGCTTGATCTCGAAGTGATTTGCCGCAGTGGTTGGCGCTTGAATGCCTATGCGTGCCGCTGCCACATTCGGGTCGGCAAACGACCGCATAGGACGTCTCGCTTCGTCGCCCATCTCTATCTTGATGTGTTCTTTGGCTTTTGCTTCCTTGCGTAATCGACGGGCGGTTCTCTTAATCTCTGGATCGAGTGGTTCGATTTTCTCCCCTCGGGTTTTCCTTGGCATAAACCAATTAGTACCTGAAAAGAGAGTAGGCGAAGTTAGTAATCCAGAAACTGAAAGTGATGAAATAAAATAACAAAAATAAAAAATGTTCAATGTAATAGTGCTTATAGCTGGTAGTGCTATCAGTTGCAACTAGTTCCCCGGCAACGGCGCCAAAAACTTGATAAGCGGGTTCACACACCCCTAAATCTAACCGCAAGTGTACGGGTCGAAGTCAAGTAATAGTACTAGAAAGTACGAGTATCGAACACAGGGAACTAGGAACTAAGTATCACAATGACTACAATTGCTATTAACTGAACGTCGCAATTTTGAGTGGTTGGTACTAAACTAATTAAATGCAAGCAAAATAAATCAAACAGAAGACAATAAACAGCTTAAGGACTTCAGATAGAGAAAACAGTTGAGGGTTGGAAGTCCTAAGATTCTCTCATATAAACATCTGACTCAAAACAATTACCAGTTATTCCCTTTAATGAATACCCAATCTTTAAATCACCGTTGTTCTTTCTCAAGCAACAACGGGTTTTATTCTAACACGTGGTTCTTTCTCAAGCTACCACGGTTTTTATCTTGAAAAACACAAGTTTTATCTCTCGATCTCAACCTATGGGATTCAAAACACATTAAACCCAAGATTTCAACGGGACTAAGGCTTACTTGGTATATCTCTATCACTAATTTCTCACCTTAGGCATGCAATTTCTAGTTCTAGTTATCAATTAATTCTCTCGAACTTAATTGAAAACAACAAAGCAGTTGGAAGCTAGCTAAACTTTCAAAGGCATTAAAAACCAAATTACATGCTTCATTAAAATAGGCAAACTGATAAAAATCTCAAGTCATATGTTCACATGCTTAAACCAAATTCATTCCAACCCCCAACATCTAAAGATTAGTTCATGTTGGTGGTGGATAAAAACATAAGAAAAGGAAGGAAACTAGTGTGTGCAAACATAATGATCGTGAACGTGATGAATGTAATGATGGACTCCCTTCTCTCGGCTCTAATCCGATTATCTTCGTGAACTCCTCCTCGATTGATCCACTATTGTCGCTCAAAAGTCTCCGAAAATCCTCTAAAAATCGCCCTCCAGCCGTCTACCGTCGTCCGTGTGTGAATTCCTCTCAAAACCTAGCTGCAGAAAGTGTTTTATAAAACTGGGCGTCGGGGCCAGTACTGGCGCCAGATTCTGTTTAAATTGTCGGCGCGGATTGTGGCGCCAGTTGGCTGGCGCCGGCTTCTGTTTCGCATCTTGGCGCGGATTGTGGCGCCAGTTCACTGGCGCCTAGACTGGCGCCAGCTTCTGTTTGACAATTCCTCGATTTCTCTCATTTTCAGCTCCGGAACTCAACTCTGCTGCTCTTTTGGACAAAAATGCTCATACCTGTACTTTCTCAACAAAAACCCGTTAAAAACTCGTATTTCACTTGAAGACATGCGTAAACCACCTAGTTTGAGATTAAAAATAATGTCGAAAATCGACATTATCAACGGACGATCACGAGCAAGCGTTACAACGATTGAAAGAATATATGGCCGTTCCGCCATTGCTTTCGAAACCAGAGGAACACGAGATCCTACAACTATATCTCGCCATAAGTCCTCACTCAGTAAGTGCCGTCTTAACTAGAGAAGACGACAGACATCAACTACCGATTTACTACGTCAGTAAGACTCTATTGGATGCGGAAACACGATATATGTCCGTGGAGAAATTACTTTTGTCACTAGTCACAGCAGCAAAGAAGTTAAGACACTACTTTGAATCCCATCCCGTTACCGTCGTAACAAGCTTTCCTCTTAAGTCGGTCCTGAGAAAACCCGAGCTATCAGGACAACTAGCGAAATGGAGTATCTACCTCAGTAGCTACGGTATTGACTTCAAACCTCGCACAGCAATGAAGTCTCAGGTCCTGTCTGATTTCGTCACTGACTTCAGTCCCGAACTGGAAAAAGAAGCACATATCGAGACATGTACTGTGGCGACTATAAGCGACACGACATGGGTACTCCATGTCGATGGTTCTTCAAACTCCAGAGGAGCAGGTCTTGGTGTCATCTTAAAGTCCCCACAAGGGGGCAAGATGGTGTATTCCATACGATGCAGTTTCAAAGCTACTAACAACGAGGCAGAATACGAAGCTCTGATCGTGAACATGAATATGGCTCGCGACTTGGGGGCAGTCGGACTTCACGTCAGAAGCGATTCCTTGCTGGTCGTAAACCAAATGAACGGGGAATTCGCAGCAAAAGATTCCAAGATGATAGCCTATCTCGGGATAGCCAAGGAGAAGTCAAAAATGTTTGATCCGTTCTCAATCGAACAAATCCCCAGAGATCAAAACACTCAAGCCGATGCACTAGCAAATCTTGGATCAACACTCAATAAGTCGTCGTTCGACGCTATTCCTATGATCCATCTAGCAACCTTATCCATCAAGGACTCTGAGACGATTTGTGTTCTTAACACAGAGAAGGGTTGGTCGCACGACATCAAGAACTATATTGTGCACGACCAGTTGCCTGAGGATAGAATGGAAGCTCGGAAAATTCGATTTAAAGCTTCAAAATATCTCCTCATAGGCGATAGACAGGCCTGGACCTAAGATGCATTGACAATCCAGAACAGGTACAAAATATTCTGAAAGAAATGCACGATGGCGAATGCGGCAACCATTCTGGTGGTCGTAGTCTTGCAAATCGTATATTGCGACAAGGCTACTATTGGCTAACATGAAGGCAAGATGCCACCAGGTATGTCCAAAGCTGTGACGCATGTCAATGACACTCAGGTATGATACACCAACCTTCCGAACCTTTACACACGTCCTTAATCCCATGGCCCTTCATGAGGTGGGGAATGGACATCATTGGTAAATTACCTCCTGCCCCAGGGCAGAAAGTTTTTCTGTTAGTCCTTACAGATTATTTTTCAAAGTGGATAGAAGCAGCCGCTTATTCCCAAATTCGGGACAAAGAGGTAATCTCTTTTATCCAGACTTACATCCTATGTAGGTTTGGAATCCCTTCTAAAATCGTATGTGACAATGGTTCGCAGTTTATAAGTGATCGTACGCAACGGTTTTGTGAGGAGCGTAATATCAAACTTACGACCTCAACCCCACGTTATCCCCAGTCTAACGGTCTTGCAGAATCAATCAATAAAGTCATTATCAATTCAATCAAGAAAAGACTTAAGGCTGCAAAGGGAAAGTGGGTCGAAGAACTCCCATCGGTCCTATGGGCCGATCGTACGACACCTCGAACATCGACAAGACATACACCATTTTCATTGGCTTACGGCCGTGAAGCCGTCTTACCTATTGAAGTGCAGCTTTCGACATCAAGACATACGTCTGTCGATCACAACTTGGTGGACTTGAGCTACAACCTCGACGCTCTCGAATAGCTAAGAGAGTCTGCTTTAGTCAAGATGGCATCTCAGCGACAAGTCGTTGAGCGACATTTCAACAAAGATGTTAAAGCCAAAATCTTTCAGGAAGGTGACTACGTCTTACGACGGGTATTCCAAAAAACTAAAGAACCAAACGCAGGTAAGTTATCCACTAAGTGGGAAGGACCTTATCGAATATCCGAGGTCGTCAGAAAGGGTGCTTACAAGCTTCAAACCCTCGACGACCAAGACATCCCACGAAGCTGGAACGCAGTACATGTAAAAAAGTATTTCTTTTAAATTTTTACTCTCGATTTATTTCGACAAACGATTACTGACTTAAGCATCGGAGGGTCGTTGGTCAAACCAACGACCACCTCTGGTCTCACATTTCAGGCTCGCAGGATCGCACGAACGCCAGTCTTACGATTTATATCGTGAGAAACAAAGTTTTTGAGACTACAAGGTCATGGCTAGTATGTCACGACCAGTAACTCATGACTTGCTTGTCATAAACAGGAACCTTACGATTCATCTCATGAATCTTATGATCACAAACAAGCGCTTTCTTAAATCTGAGTTTCGGAGTCAAAGTCTTATGACTTGAATTCCATACTTAGAATATTACTTCGGCCCAGTCGCCCGGTTACTTCCAAAATTATGTATACCTATGTCGTGCAGTTTTACATTTACTCCTTTATACGCTCGTACTTCAAGTCTTGTTATCTTTCGTTTATTTTGTTTATTATGACAAAGTAAAAATAACGATAGTACGACAAGAAATACACTTGTATTAAAATCAAAAAGAAACAAGACAAAGGCACGACCACCAACGGTCGCCCTGGAACGAAAAATTACAAAAAGTACAAAGGCCTACTTAGGGCCCTGGTCGACTCCGCTCTCGTCTTCCGCACCACCCGTCCTGGTCTCCGCTGAATCGGTATCGTCGACCCTATCCTCTTGGTCGAGATCCTCTTCGGTCCCGACATGCTCGAGGTAGGACACGACCTCGGCCTCCGCGCCAGCCAAGGGATTTTCCCCTGCAGATGACGGCACATAATTGCCTCCCTGACCTTAAGACGGGTCAACGCCTCAAACGAGAGGAGTTTCTCCTTTAAGGCCCCCGTCTTGGCCTCAGCGGCCTTAACGACCGACATCAGGTCCCCCGCCTGTTTTTCGCGCACGATGAGGGTCGCCTTTGTCACCAAAACCTCTGCCTCATAGGCAGAGGCCTTCTCCAACGCCTCCTTGAGGCGACCTCATAGCTCTTCCTTCTCTTGTGACGACGTCTCCAAACTACTATGGAGATCGTCCAGTTGAACGGAGAGAGCCTCCACCCTGGCCTTCGTCGCCCGTTCATCATCTCGAGCTTTACGCTCACCCTCCTGTGCTCGCTGAAGCTCTTCAGCGACGGAAGGGTCGACCTTCTGGAGCTCCTCCAGTTGGCCGAAAAGGCACAACGACGCCTGAAACGCCTGCAGTCGCATGAAAGATGGTAAGACTATCTTATCAGAGAGGAAAATCATACGATACAAAAGAAAAAAGGACATACTAGAAAGGAGAGTCCTGCAACATGAGACCCCGTCTCATCAACAGAAACGCCCCGATAGCGTTCCTTAAAGGCTGGCAGGAGAAATTTTCCCAAGTTTGAGAAAATCTTCGTCCTGTCCAAGACGCCGTCCATCAAAAAGTTCGACAGCAACGGAAAGTTGACCGTCGTAACCTCGGGGGTCTCCTCGACCTGGGAACCTTTCTCCTTATCCCCTGCAGCGGACGATGTCGGGGGCGACGGTGTCACCCTAGGTACACCCGAAGGTGTCTTCGCCTTCTCCGGAGTGGAGACCATCGTAGGCTCTCCACTCGTCTACGACGGTTCCTTCAGGAGAACCGACTTCGTCTTCTTTAAAACCTCCGATCCTTCCTCTTCAGCTCCTTGGCCTTCCGGACCAGAGCTAGTTGTGATTCCTTCCTCTTACCGGAGACAGACTGCATCTCGGAATCAGCTGCAAAAACGACAAGTGGCAGTAACTATCGTACGACCCAAATTAGAAAAGGAAATGTACGATCAGCACTTACTTGTTGAAGTCTCTTGTCGACTTCTCTCCTCGGCTTCTGAAGCTCCAATAGTCGTACGATCAGAAGAGTCGAACAATTCTTCGACGCATCAAGAAAAAAGTCTTGCGACTTTCTCTTTAGAGTCGGGAGCAGACCCGACTGCGGCAAAGTTGATATCTAAAAGCAAGCGACAAAAATTTAGCAAAAGACAAAATTAAATACTGAAAGACGTACGATAAGTTAAAGTTTATATACCCTTGGTGTTCCACCCAGATGCGACCCAGGAAGTATCTTCATCTATACGACCGAGCGTCCGCACCCGACCAATAACATATTTGGCCTTCCACCCACGATCGTGGACCAGGGTGTCGGGAACCAAGGTATGTCTGCCTGTCAGCTTAGAGGACAGGCTATAACGATGGTAGTCGTCCGACTTTACATCAAAAGCCGTCAACAGATCACGCACCGTGAAAGGAACGTCCCAATCAGCAGTGATCCGATTGATCTCCTGAAAGATCTACCAAAGTTCAGGCAAAATCTGCCCAGGAGATAGGTCAAAAACATCCAAAAATTCCCTGACCAGGGGAGTAAAAGGCCATCTAAATTCTATTCTATAAGGATACTCGTATAAAACGAAGAATCCTCTTAGACACTCTAACGGTCTAAGTTGGCCAGACGTATATAACCGGACCTCGGCAGGGATGTCCGCTGACAACCTAAAGGCTTCCACCTCCTCCTTCTCTTGAAAAGAGCTCGCCGGCTCGGAGGAGACAGAAAAGTCGGGCACAGAAACTTGTGCTACGTACAGGTCCATAAGATCCCTGTACGCAGTAGCCTTCTTAAAAGGATAAAAGATCGTACCTTAGACCTCTAAAAACCTCGAACGATCAAGCACCAGTAGATTTCCTCTGAATCTCTCTCGAAAGTATTTCTCGGAAGTGTATCGCAAGCGTAAAAAGGAAGCGATCTCAACGATCGCGATATTTATAGCAACGTCATGTCAGGTCGCCTCGGTGGATGGTCGACAGTTGTCCACCACCTTTTCGCATGCATCATGCCGATGAGCGACACCTGTCCTCTAACGGCTCCACGCCTCTGACACGTCATCGTGACGTCACGACCTCTTCGTCTCCTCTAGTTCGAATCGAACCAAGACGGTTGGGATTCGACCAGACCCTCTCCCCATCTGACACGTGTTAAACCACTTCGTCGGATTTAAAATTCGAATTTCACGCCTAAATTCAAATTTTGGGGGCAAACTGTTTGGGTAAAAAATCACACCTCACAACCGACGACAGATAACTCAAATGACATTTATATAAGACCACTCTTGTATTAAGATAAGGTCTTGCAGATTATTTACAAACGAACATTCGGTCATACAATTTCATGTTGGTCGTATGATCCATACGATCGACGTCCAAGACTCAAGACGGTCGTACGATTACACTAACCGTTAACAGTCAACATCCGTTTCTTTTGTTCATTAATGCAGGCCCACGAGCAATCATGGTACAATGGCCAGTAACGGACGAGCTTTTAATGGCATTACAGACCCGACAGCGGTTACAAAGCAAGTCATCAAGACGCATTTATTGCCGGCGAAAGCTATATAAAGGCCCGCTCCACAACCGAAAAAGACATCTGTTACCAACCTACAAACATCTGAATTCAACATATCTACACTCATTCCTACATTTCTTACACAATACAAACAAAGCATCCGAACACATATCGCTTACGCAAGTTTCGCACGACAGCAGTTCGATTCGCACGACAACAGCTTATTTCGCACGATTTACGCACGACGCACAACTTTTTCTTACGATTAAGTTTATTTTCTCTTTTATTGTAATCTGTTGTACACAAAACACTTGTTACCAAAGGACTTTCGCCCCTGTTTGGCGATCATAGTGCACCGTCGACTCTCACAAGTCGACCGCGGTTTTTTCCCTCGTTTGGGTTTTCCGCATCACCAATTCTCTTGTCTTATTTACTTTTTATCGCGATTATGTTGATTGGTCTTGAGATCCCTTTCTTTACTTGTTAAAGTCTACATCAACCTCAAGTTATCCTTTTGGGTGATTTTTGGCATTAACAGTAAGCACTTACCCGGATAAGCGTTTTGTAAACGGCCCCTTACCACATTATTCTGAAATTCATTGTTGTCTACAATTCTCTTTATTTTGTCTTATTAAGGGAGTATTTGGATTCTGCAAACTGATTATTCTTACTTCAGTGATTTCCAAATTTCACATTTGTTAAGTAATTCGTTTACATCAAGACTACTACTCTTTTATAAACATGGCTTATAAGAAAGTTTCTTCAAATATGTGGCTTAGAGTTGTGTTTTCTGTTTATTTTATTAAGTCGTAGGTCTTTTCAGAACAGTCTCTTCACATCTTCAATCAAAAGTAAGATATACGGAGATTTTTACTTAATACACCCCAACATTCTGGTGAGATATATTAAATTCGTTCGACTTTTTCATCACAATTTTTTTTATATCTGATTCTTTTAACCATGCATAATCAGGTTTTTCTTAGAGAAAAATAATTTTCCTCAAACACAAAAAAAACCCGATTATCATGATATCAAAGTTGTGGGGTTGATTCAACTGACCATAAAGCTTGGGCATTTGGGGAGTATTCTCAAAGGTCACTGGTTCTCCTGCAACGCCACTGGGGATTTTTCTGTCTATTGGGATTAGTCGAGGTGCGTGCAATCTGGCCTGGACACCCATGGTTAACAAAAATAAAGTTGCATTTTACTTGACTTGGGTTGTGGCATACTGGTTAAGACTAATGGAGAATGTAGTGGAAATCTTATCTTCCTTGGGTTTGAATCCATAAGTTACCAAATCTCTTATGACCATGAAGATTCACCTACAATGCAATGACTTCAAGCTATTTGTGATTGCCAAAAAAAAACAGTTGATACACGTAAGCTGGCCCATATATATACTTACCAAAAAAGAGCTCTGCAATGAAATCTTAAATGCATATTGAAAGGCACTGATAACTAATAACAAGTTATGTAACAAATCAAACATTGTATTCTTTTAAAACCGAAAATGAACTAAAACAAGTGGATAAGAAAATAGAAAGCATATGGAAAATGTGGAGTTAATAATTAATGATTTAAGAATTATAGGGACTAAAGACGGATCTTCTGAAAATATATTTGTAGGCGGATTTGGGCGGCGACCATAACCGGCTGGAGACAAGGACAGACGGTGATTACGACTAAACGGGTAGACGTGGTTATCATTTATCAAAGTCCATGAGAGAGAAACTTTACAGGGGTCCCACTGTAAAACTGTCAAAACTTGAGGGGGTATGGTTTTAATAATTTCGGGGTCCTTTTTTGAGATTCCCTCTTTTTCGCAGTTTGTTTTTGTTTCTTTTTTGGTAATACATGTTTTTGAAGTTCACACTTCACACCTAATAAAAAACGGTGGAAGTTTATTGGATTTTTTTTTAACTCTGTGTTTTTTGGGTTAAATTACGTGAACGGATGATCATGAATGATTTGGAGTTATCGTATGTGAATTTGTGTGGTCAACTGGTCATAAGAGTTTTTGTAGCATTTGGATTTGAACCAGTCTATCCGGGTTCGATTCCAAGTGGAGGCAATTGAGGGCATGAGGAGTACCCAGTCCTTGGGTGGTCCAGTCTTTGACTGGGCTTATCCCCCCCAGCCTGTGGTTGGGCCTTAGGTCCAGCGTAAGCTGGGCCGGGACAGCGGCGGATTAGTGGACTGCCCTCGGATGTCCGATACCGCCGGGGAGGCGTGCGTGCGTGTGTGCGTTGTGTTCGTGGTAGTTGATCGAAATGGTCGATGCCGCTATGCCTTCCAAAAAAAAATATTGGATTTGAACCTTGAAAATATGGGATTTTCATTACATCTTCTTGAGTCTTAATCAGTGTGACACGACCTAAATGGTCAATGTCAATTCTTTTTGTAACTGTTTGCTTTCAGGTCAACTTATGCGCACCAACTAATCGATGGCAACAAGAGGTTTAGTAGTGTATGAATTTGAACCCAAGAAGGATGGGATTTCCATTACATCCCCTCACTACAATTAATTGGGTTTATAAAACGCCAAAAAATTTCAAGTGTCGTAATAAACCATTTTTATTATAAGACTAGGAACAAAAAATTAAACATCATTCTAAAGGCGTAATAAGTTGATAGGACGTTTTGGACGTCATAAAAAGTTTTTTATGAATTTCTTAAAAAAAACGTCATATTAACTATTTTATCGGACATTATCTAGAAAAATGCACTATAAAAACAAGTTACTTAAAAAGATGGGTTTATAAGACACTTTCTCTAAAGTGTTCCATAAAATAGTTAATGTGCCGCTTTGTATTAAGAAATTCCTAAGAAACTTGTTAAGACGCCCAAAAGTGACTTATAAACCTATTACAACGCCTATAAATAGAACGCTTTAGTTTTTGGTCTTATAAAGCAGTCAATTAGAATACTTGAAAATTTATAGTGTCTTATAAACCCGATTTTATTGTAGTGCTTTGAGTCTTAACCAATACGTCATAACTCAAATGGTTAATGTCATTTGGTTTGATATGATAAAACCATGGATTATTGAGTTTTTGGGTAATATGTCATTTGGGTTTTAGTGATAATTAAAATGCGCTTGTTAGTATTTCTATTTCTATTCCTTAACATTCTCGTTACCAAGCGAGGACATTGAATATTTGGTTTCAAAATGATATACTTATACAAACAGACAATGGTTAAGTCTGATAAACTCAATATGAAAGTAATAGCTTCTTTGGGGTTTGGGCCGTTTGTTGGCATTGGTCTCTTAAGCGGGCTTTTGTAAAACTGTTTTGTCTCTCACATGATACGCTTGAGGTGGAAAGCGTGAGGTAATTCCAGGTTGTCAGTTACAATCTCTTTAACAAAAATATTCCCAATACCATTTATATTGTCATCATCAATTAATATCAACCAAGTGCCTCATAACATGTAACTGATAATGAAATAGTAGTTGTCGCTGGCGAATTGGATTTTAGATTATAGGACAATTATAAAATGTCCTATTTGAAATTGTTACAATATGTTTTTAAGACGCTTTTAGGCGATTTAACAATTCATTTGGGACGTTTTATAATAAGTGTATCGTAATAGTTATTTTATAAGACATTATTTGAAAAATTATTCTATAAACACAAGTATTCTACAAAAAAACGGGTTTATAAAAACACTTCTCAAAATATCATATAAAATAGCTAATACAACATTTTTTTAAAATTGTTCTGAAAACTTAATAAAAAACCTAAAAGTATCCTATAAACCTATTGTAACATTTGAGATATGACGTTTTATAGTTTGGAGCTATAAACTTAATTCTTATAAAATATGTTATTAAAACATTTTAAGCATCTTATAAATCCAATTTTATTATAACGTTTTATTTTTTAATTCTTTTTAGTATTTATTAAATTATTACAAAAACCATGTTATAGACTAATAGTTTAATTTTCTCTAATAAATCAATTTATAAGATTGTAAGTATTTGACTACACTTTTCACATATTTTCATCCCATTTTATTTTTCAGGTAAATTGAGCAAATGATACAGGGAGAATTCAAGAGTTAATAAGCGTTTTCGTAAATAGTTGGAAAAGAGGAAAACGAGTTCGAAAAGGAATACGATCTCGAAAGAGACTCGAAACTTGGCATCGAAGAAGAGATAAACGAAAAGCACCGAATATAAAGAGAGTTGCGAGAAAGATTGAAAAACAAACTGAAAATCATAAACAGCAGCCAAAGAGAGTTGCAAGTGAGATGAATGATCACTAACTCACATCAAAGTCACGCTACACACTGTTTCTTATTAGCCTCACATGCGCCAAACACAACTGTGTGGTTTTCCAAAGAATTAATCCTTCCATGCATGCTATATGTTCCACGTGGCATTAACTTATTCCTTTCCTTTTATTATTTTCTTTATTATTATCTTTTATTAGTTTTATTATCTTTCCTTCTCCTAGTAAAATTAGGATTAGTCTTATTTAGTAGTTATCCTTTTTCTAGTTTAGATTATAACTAGGGTTAATAGGTTTTATTGTGAATCAGTTAATTATTCAATCAATTAATAAACTTTCTCTTAAGAGTTTTCTCTTAATATTCTTGAGTTTACTGTTAGTAACCTCGTCATCAAAAGGGTTTAGACGTTTGTCGATCCTTCCGCAAACCGACGCTGCATCAGTAAAGTTATCACCTTAAATATTGTTTTTTTATTCATAAAGTAAATATGTATTATGATCACATTTATAATACAAAACTATATAACAAAATATTCGGTTTGTAATTATATTCTTTTAGTTATCATAAAATTATCCAAAAATATCTTATATAAATTTGTAAATCCTATGACCTTAGGGGGCCGTTTGGTTCGTAGAATGTTTTTGGCTGGAACGAAATATGTTAAAGGAATTTGACTTTGAATGAAATGGAATGGAATGTTATCAGGTTTGACTATCTGTTTGGTTGACATACATTGGAATTGAATCTGTTAAAGGAATTGAAATTTCTCTGTTTGGTTCACATAATTTAGCTTTGGAATTGGAATTAAATATTAGTAAATGACCATTATACCCTGTAATAACCGAGGTTTTTAAGGCGAAAGAAATAAGTTTTGTGGGGAAAGTGGTAAAGTTGTAAGTTCGGGGGCTGTTTGGTACTTATTGTAAGAGAGTATAAAAACTCTCATTTAGGGCACAAAACCCTAGGTAATCATTAATTATTTTCCTGTTGGCGGCTGAGAGAGAGAAGGAGTGAGAGCAGAGTAAGAAGAAGTTAATTTCAATCGGTTTTGGGAAGAAGGAAGAGGGAATTGCAAGCATTCAATTCAAGGTAATGATCTGAACTCATTTATTCTCATCTCCTATCAATTTGAGTTGGAATAATTAAGATTTATGGAAAAGTTGGAGTTTCTGGATATATTGAATGAATGGTTGCTCTCTTGCAATGTGTTGATGAAATTTGTAATTCCATGTAAAAGTATCAATCCTTAGAGGTTTATCTTGAATTGCTCCATCTAGGAGATGTTTAATTCTGGTTTTGGTCGATCGAAGCTAACCCCGAAAGTCGTGTCTTCTTAATTTGAGTCCGGAAGTTAGGATCCGGTATTGTAGTCCGGAATAGTCAGTTTGGAAAATAGTCCGGAGTATGTTTGGATCCGGAAACCACAAGAGGATCCGGAATGGATTTGGCCGAATGGATCCGGAACCCACAAGGGATCCGGAATTGAGTTTGACCGATAATGGATCCGGAATCCTTATGAGGATCCGGAATTGGGCTTGGGCCACTGTTAGGTCCGGAATCCTTACGGGATCCGGAATGGGCTTGAAATCGAGTTGGATCCGGAATCCTTATGAGGATCCGGAAATCAGTGTTGGTCCTGGAGTGGGTCGAATCCGGATTTAGATCCGGTATGGGTGAGAGTCCGGAACTGACATCGGACTTAGTAGTGCTTTGAGACCCAGATTTATTTAGAGTATGTGTAGATAGCAGTGGGAAATCAGTTAAGGCTTATTACCTTATTTCCTTTGAACCATAGGTGTTCTACCTAGGAATCTGAAGTTCAAGTGTGAAGTACCGTGCAAAGGCAGCATGTGAGTTTTTCTAATACGTGTTTTAAACGTGTTTTCCAAAGGAAGTAAATGAGTAGAAATGCCATGATTATTTACATGATTTACTTGTTTGAAAGTTTATATGAGATGTATGCATACATTGTGATAGACGTAAATTGGCTACGTCAGGGGGTAGGCCCGCTGTTGATCCAAACCCTCAGTGATTTGATAATGACTCTATGAGAAACACTTAGTGAAAATTGTAAGTAGACAATATGTATTAGAGTTTCACTATCGCTGATAAGTACTAAGACTGTTTCAGTACCGCTGATAGGAACTCTCGTTATTTGATTTATACATTCAGTGATACTGTTCACCAGTGAGCCCTGAGTCTGTTCAGTCTCACTGATGATCGCTGATAAAATATGTTGTTTACTTATGATCCCTGAAGACAAGTTTCACGTCAACAATGTTCTACGCTGAAGTCGAAGATCAAGCCAAAGAACCAGCGACAAGTCTACTAATGAACTGATGTGGATATCAGCGAAGCCAAGACCTGTCCACTCAACGTGAAGTTTCAAGTAGAAGACTTCAGCGAACACTGAACTTTATCATTCGCTGATAAAGATTCATTCAGCGAACGCTGATCATGAAGCCTCCTCTACAAGTTACTTTTTTCTTACCCCCTTGCACGCCTCCGTACGATAATGTCAGAATGGACATCCCTTTTGTCCAAAATCGTACAACCAACTCTGATTCTACACTATTCATCATGCGGCTACTAGGTTGTCTACCAAGGTCAAACCATGCAACCAACCAGCTGCTACCACGTGTAAAGTTGTACTGTTGTGCATTAAATGCATGCAATATATAAAGGAAACCCTACTTCAGAAATGAAGTGCTCGGCCATTTCCTACTTCTTACTATTCTGTGTGTTAGAATATTTGTCTTTAATATTCTTATTTTTCTCTCTTTCTTATTTCTAGTGCAAGAAATCTTTGTGATTCTCATAGCTTGTTTAGATTAGGTTTATTCCTTAATCTTGTTCCGCAACAAGTTGTAAATTGTTTGATACATATCAATAAACAATTTAGAAAAGTAAAAATCGTGTGTTTGTATTCAACCCCCCCCCCCCCCCTTCTACAAACTTGTATAACCCCTTTGGAACCAACAAGTGGTATCAGAGCAGTTTGTTTAATCTCATAAACAAGATCTTGCTTATACTAATTTCTTATCTCTTCCTTGCTATTTTCTAAAATGGCTAACACCACAAACACAAACTATATCGACGATGGTTCTCTTGCAAAACCCCCTAGATTTTCCAGAGATAACTTTAATCTATGGAAAAATAGGATGATGCTCTTCTTGGAAGGTGTAGACCCTACTATGCCTTACTACATCGAGAATGGTCCATATATCCCTATTAGGATTGATCCTGAAGTTCCAGGCACTGCTACTAGAGCTGCCATTCCTGAAAGGATCATTCACAGGGAAGTTCACACTTGGACTGATGAAGACAAGAAGAAGGTGGCTATCGACACTAAAGCCAGATCCATCCTCTCTATGGCTCTTCCTGACGAAGTCTACCATTCCGTCATGAACCTGAAAACCTCCAAAGCCATGTGGGACACAATCTGTGTTCAATATGAAGGTACTTCTGAAGTCCAGGACTCAAGAAAAATCAACCTGGTAAGACAGTACGAAAACTTCATTTGTGGTAAGAATGAAACTCTCTCTGAAGTTCACCAACGTTTTAACTGCTTAATTATTGACTTAAAAACTGTTGGTAAGGAATATTCTAACTTTGAGATCCTGACAAAGTTTCTGGAATGTGTGAGTTCCAGATCCGTGCAACGAACAATGAAATCAAAAGATGTAAAACAATATAGTTTATGATTTCAACTGTTCATCCCTATTAGCTTTCAATTGAGAGAGAATTACAATACAAAGTAGGAAAGCAAATGAGACAACTAGCCTATTTTTTAAGGCTAATGCACATTATATATAACGGGCCCGTGGTTAACAAGCCCACGGCCCGTTCACTAACAAAGCTCAAATTAAAGAATTTCAATACAGACCCTTGAACTTTAATTCAACATAAATTGACCCTAATAATCTCCCCCTTTGATTTGAAGTTCGAGTTCGCGCTCTAGTTCTCGCCAGTTGTAGACGTATCTTTTACGGAGCGCAAAGTGTACCTCGAACATTCTGATAGCTCGGTGATAGTCGATGCGTTCTTCAACAACTTCTAAAGCGTTTCGAGCAGTTATCTCATTCGAGTTAGGAACATACGAAACCTTCTGATTTTCTGATTCATAGGAAATGATTTTGCGAAGAGCATTGTGTACTTTGAAGAGCGTGCCGTCGCAGAATCTGTCTACCTGACTGAAGCGCATAAGTTTCTTCTCATTCTGATCGTTGATGAAGACAATCCCAAATTCCGGTTGTAGAAGCAGAGCGTTCTCGGAATACATCTTCAACTCAGGAGCTTTCAGATTCGGCTTTATCAGATTTACCTTCTTTGCCCTGTTCTCAATTGCCATTTGGAAATCCGTGAGATATGACATCATAATAGTACGGACCAGAAATCGACGAACAGCTTCGAGCGCCTTTGTGACAGGTAGCGGTTGGATGGTTCTTGTACGAAGGTCTTTCAGAATTGCCAGGAAGTCGAACGGTCGGAGGTGCTGGAAGTCGGCTTCGGAAAATTTCCATTCATTCCCATCTTCACGTCGGACAGTGAATACAGGATAAACGATTTTCATAATGCGGCTTGAATGGATGTTGAGTACCTCGGTGATTTTATGCTTGGTTCTGACTTGGCTGAATGGAAGACACCGCTTCATTGCGCTGATGTACCGGCGTTGGTATTCGGGGTTGAAGCTGTAAATACCAAGGCAGAAGGTTAGCTCGATCGGGCGTAGCTTGTGAACAAACAATTTCTTCAGGGATTCCTCCATATAAGGAATAAATATCGGGATCTTCTCCCAACGGATTTGTTGCTGTTGAGGAGGGGCAATATCTGAAGCTGTCGGTTGCAGAGGAGATATCGGAATATCGGCAGTTGTGGACTCGGGTCTTGTTGAAGTTTCAGCGGGTTGAGCAGAGTGAACGGGGGTTTCATATAAATTCTGGAGCAGGAACTGATCATAATCAATATTGTCATCTTCATCAGTAGGGAAAACCAAATTAACCTGGAGATTTGCGGCACTGGCGGCTTTTTCATACCATGCATCTTCGGTCTCCGGGTTGGTCTCGCAGTCTGGGTCAATCATATCCAGTATCGGCATATCTGATGAGTCGAAATTAACCAGTTCCTGTGGTGAACCCTCAGGCTTTTCAACCGTCGGGTCTTCATCATCTGAGATGTCCATGTCTATTACCATCTCGGCTAAGGGCAACTCGGCTTCAGGTTCGGCGTCGGTTGTTGTTGCCGCAGTTGCTGGTTCCAGATGAACCACAGTTGTCGTTTCGGTGAGGATAGAGGCGGTCTCGGTAGGTCTTAGTCGTTTCTCCCCCTCGCAGTGATCAAGATCATCCTGGTCATCGTGCTTGCGCTTCAGACCGCCTGCTTGACTCTTGCAGGTATCTTCGAGTGAACAGACTCTCTCGGACAGCGTTGTGAGCGCTTGGTTGTAGTCCTTGAGAGTCGAGTTAATGGTATCCAATCAAGTGGTAATGGATGATGAAGGAACAATGACCTGTGATTTCAGAACGGTAATCAGGTCTGCTTCGGTTGAGGCGTCACTGTCAGATTGTTGGAGTAGCTGAGCTAAAAGCATCGTCTTGAGTGTTTCCATCGAATAAGTAGGATGAGCATGAGCCAGTGGAGGTGTGGGTGCGGTTTCAGCTTCGACGACCTTTTCTTTGCCTTTGATTAAGCTCTTCATTTTGGCGAGCTCGGCGGCGACGTGCTGCTCCATTGCCTCGCGGACAGCCTTAAGGGTGCTGTCCAGGGACCCTTGTGACACAAAGTCTGGGTGAGTAACTCCGGGATCACTTAGATTACCCATTGAGGCATCTGCCGTAGACGCAGAGCCACCTACGTTCACAGCTGGCGAAATGGTAGCTGTAGTAGGATTTCCGTTCGATCCTCGTGTTCCGCCAGACGGAGACACTACAGACGTTCCGATCGGGTCACGAAGAGCCTCGATTTGTTGTTCCTCATCTTGTGTCCTAATCGAAGAATGAATAATATCAAGTGGCTCTAGACTCAACTGTGCACTGAAAGAAGTCGCGACCGGGGGCTGCTGGTCGCTTATTTCAACACCAGCACTCTCCGAGTGAGAGACCGGTGGAAGTTGTGCTATATCCCCGTGAGAAATTGAAACATCCGTCTTTTGAGAGACGGATGAGTGGATAAGGGGGTTGTGCAATTGCTCCGCTGGGTCCACGGAGGCTTCTTCAATACCCTGTCCCAACACATGAGATAGGATAGCAGATGTGGCTACCCAGATATCGCTCGGTTGGGTTCGCTCAGGAGCCTCTTTATCTTTACGGCTCAATCTTTCCTGGTTCGCTTTCGAACGCAGTTCTCTCCTTCTCACATGTTCTAACTCTTCAACTAAATCTCCCTCGGTTGTCCTAATAGTTCCTGTTCCAGGTTGGGTTAGAGGGGTTGAAGGTGAGGCAGTAGAGGTGCCTTCGTTAAAGTCTGGGTTCGGTCCGATACGGGGAGGGATTTTTGAGAGCCGAATGGCACGGGTCGTATCGGATTCCGTATCAGAGTCAGATTCCACGTTCTGAACATGTGGAGTGGGTGAAGGCTGGTCGAAAAGATATGGTTCGGTTGAATGATGAAGCTTAGGTCTAGATGATGGATCGGCTTGGGCTTGGCTGGAACCGGGACTCGATTCCACTGCACCACTCACGCTAGTACCCCTTCCCCGAACAATCATTACACCCCGCCCGGCAGCACCTGCTGGTCGGGCCCTTCCACCTCTCGTCCTAGGACCCTCACGTCCCTCAGGTCTTTGTCCCTGGGCAGGTCACTCCGGTTCTGGGTGGACCATGGGATTCCCTATCACTTCCCTGTAAGCTAACACTCCTGGTGCAGTGGGATCGGCGTGTGCCAGAAGGGCATCAGGAATGGGCATGGCTACCGCGTTGGATGGGTTGCGAATAACCATGTATTGTAAGTGATGAGGAGGACATACCAGATGGATAAGGCGGCGCGGTATGGCAGGATTGGCGTTCATGTGTTGACGCACAGCAAGCGAAAGGAAACGCTGGTACGGAAGGAACTTCTTCTGTTTAGTACCACCGATTTGACGAATAGCGATGACAAGTTCGCGCCAGATGATCATGGCGAAGTCCACGTGACGATTGTAGCACACGGCGTGGAAGAGTCTGAGGAAATCGCCGGTACATTGATCAATGCCCTTCCATCTCGATGAAAGGCAACGATTGAGAATGGTAAACAAAGTGTACCATATCGGCGCTAGGTATTTGCGGTTGAACGCGGATGGTCTGTCTAGGGCGAAGTTGTAGCCAAGAGCGCGGACTTGAGCGCACAGTGTCGCGTCATTGACCGTGGGGTCATATCCTTGATGACCGCCGACGTTGGCTTCAGGCAGTGATAGAAGGCGGCGGAAGGAGTCCGGTGTAAGCGTAAATTGTTGATTGTCGATCTGAGCGGTGATCGTTTGCGAGTTACCGGCCGTGCGAACTTGTGCAGAGAACCACACTTGGAGCACATACAGCAGTGGGACGTCGGCAGTGGCGGTGAGGGCCTCACGGAGAGGGTGACGCATAAGTATGTTCACAATTACTCGGTGTTGTGGTTGTGGTATGAAGAGTGTCGGGTCCAGGTGGTGATTGTTGGCCTCCAATTCAGTACCATGGTCAGGATCGACCAGGGCGTTATCTGCAGCTTCATCTATAAGTTCCTCTTGAGGAATTTGTTGCTCTTCCGGGTGTTGTGGTGGATGTTGTTTCTGATCCGCCATGAGATCTGTAAAATAAGCACAGTTAGTAACTGAGGCGGATGAACAAGTGTCGGCGCGTACCTTTGCATTAATAGGCTCAATTTGAGACAAATTGAGGACTGACAGTGACGAAACAGGTACAAGATAGACAAAGCGGAGGTGTCCGGACAAATGCATTGAAGACCAAAACTCTCCGGACAAACTTAAGTATCCGGACAACATAGGTTTCCGGATAAAAGTACATTCCGGGCAAAATGGGAATCCGGATGACAAGAGATTCCGGACATTGCTACAACCCGGTAGTTGAACTTACCGGACACCTTGAGGTTTCCGGACAACTAGGTTTCCGGTTGTTGAAATTGACCGAACAAAATATCTAAAACGAGGATGGTGTCCGGATAAAACATCTTACATTTGAACGTGTCCGGACACGACGAGTGTGTCCGGACGAATCTCAAATCAACAAATCGAGTATATGACAACTCTAAACATGTGTAAAAGCATGGATGGTGTATCTATTGACGCATTAGAACACTCAGACTGATTTAAATCAACCAAAACCACATCGAATGACCCCGAAGTCGATTGGACTAAAATGGGGGGTTCGGATGGGTACAATCGATCAACTCGGGGGTCGATTTGAGGTGATAAGTACTCGAAAGTTAACTACATATGATCAGTATGAAGATGCGAATAGTATACCTGAAGTTGGAACGAGAATCGAGTGAAAATCGTAGAAATTGCGATATTCCGAGCGAGAGAGCGAGTTCGAGAGAGGTTTAGGGTTTTGGAGGATGATTCCGGATAAATGAAATGCAACTCCCCGGATGCTATATGTATGGGGTCCAGAATCCGGGTGGTAACCGGGTTCCTATCCAATCCGGATAAGGACCCGGTCCGGAAACCATCCGGAAAGATGGGGTTTCCGGAAACTTGTCCGGATTCTTGGGATTTTTAAAAAATTTCCTGTTCTTGATAATTTTGCAGAAAAATTGAACTGGAAAAGGACCTTCTTTTGCTCCCCCTCAAACTTAGCATGGGGAAAAACCGTGCTCCCCCTCGGATAGTGCAGAAATGTGCAATGAGGAGTCCGACACACAAAAAAAACTTTGAGCATTTAAAGAAAAACACTGTGTCGCTCCCCCTCAAATGATGAATATTATTTGAAAAACACACGCAAGTGCCCACACACATGAAAAACTTTTAAACACTTTTAAGAGAAATTGTATGTGACGCTCCCCTTCAACAGATGAGTAAACTTACCTGATACTGCTTTGTGCTCCCCTTGAACACATAAACACACCGTGAAAGCACGGATATTGACAGTTAAAAGTATACGACAGTATGAAAGAAAAAGAATCACACGAAGAAAGAAAGGAAACAAACGAAATCTACAAAATAAATACTGAGACTTAATCTAACTGTGTAACTTAAACAAGTAGAATACAGGTGCAAGAAAGTGTATGCTCAATCATCAGGAGTGTAAACACCAGATGATGAGTAGACAGTTACTCGAAAATGTATGGAACTTATAACAGGCTCACAATCGGATTAAGTCGTCAGTTTTAGCATACCTAACTTGGACACAAGAGTGTTAAAACGTTTTTCGTCCAAGGCTTTTGTAAAGAGATCTGCTAACTGATGTTCAGTATTTACGAAGTAGAGTTCCACTGTACCTCTTTCGACGTGATCCTTAATGAAGTGATACCGAACGTCGATGTGCTTCGTTTTGGTGTGTTGGACCGGGTTGCTTGATATGGCAATGGCGCTCTTTGAATCGCAGTAAATGGGGACTTTGACATACGTGAAACCGTAGTCTTTGAGTTGTGTCCGCATCTAGATGACTTGAGAACAACAGCTCGCGGTGGCCACGTACTCCGCCTCGGCAGTCGACGTAGACACGCACTGCTGCTTTTTGGATGCCCAACTTACCAGACTATCTCCCAAAACCTGGATATGTCCCGAGGTGCTCTTCCGGTCCATCATACAGCCCACGTGATCTGCATCGGAATAAGCGGATAGTGCAAAACCCGTCTCTCTCGGGTACCACAAGCCAAGATCAGCAGTACCACGTAAATAACGAAAAATTCGTTTGACAGCAGTTAAATGAGACTCCTTAGGTTTCGATTGAAACCGGGCACACAAAAATGTGGAAAACATGATATCCGGTCTACTTGCGGTTAAATACATTAAAGAACCTATCATCCCGCGATACAATTTAGGGTTCACATCCGTTCCGTTAGGATCGGCGTGAAGCTTTCTACCGGGTGCCATGGGAGTTTTCATTGGCGAGGACTGTTCCATCTGGAATTTCCTGAGGATATCCTGGATGTACTTGGCCTGGTTTATGAATATCCCAGTCGACAGTTGTTTAACTTGAAGACCAAGGAAGAAATTCATCTAGCAAAGCATACTCATTTTAAAAAATTTTCCCATTAGATTGGCAAAGTTCTTAGCATATGTGGGATTAGTAGAGCCGAAGATTATGTCATCTACGTACACTTGAACAAGAACTATGTGACCTTTTTCGTTTTTGATAAATAAAGTCGAATCGAATTTACCTCGTGTGAATTTGGACTTTATCAAAAACTCAGACAGTATGTTGTACCATGCTCGCGGAGATTGCTTTAGACCGTAAAGCGCCTTGTCTAGAACGTAGACATGATCAGGCTTCGAATCGTCCACGAATCCTTCCGGTTGTGATACGTACACTTCTTCCTTGATATCGCCGTAGAGAAATGCGGTCTTCACATCCATTTGGAAGACCGTGAAGTTCTTGTGCGTGACGTATGCCAGGAACATACGTATGGCCTCGATTCTTGCCACCGGAGCATAGGTCTCATCATAATCGATCCCTTCTTGTTGTCGGTATCCTTTGGCCACGAGACGCGCTTTGTTGCGTACAACGATGCCGTCTTCGTCCTTCTTATTCTTGAAAATCCACTTGGTGCCGATCATCGTCTTGTGTTTTGGACGTGGAGCCAGTCGCCATACCTTTAGAGCTTTGAATTGATTGAGCTCCTCTTGCATGGCTATGATCCAGTCCAGATCTTCAAGCACTTCGCGTACGTTCGTCGGCTCGATATTGCTTAAGAAGCCGGAGAATAGACAGAAGTTGGCGGATGCACCTCGTGTTTGAACTGGAGTAGAGGGATCACCGATGATTTGATGAAGCGGATGAGCTTTCGTCCATCTGGTGGTGTGCGGAAGCGGCTGTTGAGTTGAGTGAGACGCGTCCGAATCCACATAATCACCAGAAGGTAGGTCTTGAACTGCTTTAAGTGTCACAGGTTGGTTTCTCGGAGGAGGTGGGGGAGGATCCATTGAAGGTTGAATAACTTCTTGGTCCGAGGAGTTCAGAAGTTGATCGGCGAGTGTAGCAGATAACGAAGCACTAGTGGTGGTCTCCGGATTTGTAACAGGTTCCTCCGGGGAAGCAGTAGTATCGGTAGAGGTGGATGATGACGGTTGAGCTGTCTCCACAGTAATTGATGGCGTGCTTGTAGAAGGCGGCGGACCGGAAAGATTCGCAGAATCCTCAGTACGAGCAACTTCTAGTCGAGGTTGTGCTGAGACAGTAGGGGAAACATTAAACATGTCATTATAAAAGAACTTAAACAATAAATCTAAATCAGAAGAGTCAGCATTCGATGAAGATGCATGATTTGGATTTACTGTCGCTTGTGCAGATCCCGAACTTGGAGGTCCGGAAGCTAGCACGCCAGTTAAACCGGGTTCTGAACTGTTTTGTTCAGAAGCCAAATCTGCGCTTCGTTGAATGTCACGTTTACACTCTCGACAACGGTTTTATTCCGTTTGATGTAAACGCGATACGCTTGAGCCTGCATGGAGTATCCGATGAAAACTCCTTCGTCCGCCTTGGGGCTAAATTTGTCGATATCGTCCTTGTCGTTTAAGACGTAGCACGTGCATCCGAAAGCATAGAAGTACTTGATGTTCGGAATGCGATTGTTGATGATCTCGTACGGCGTCTTATTGAACCGCTTATTGAGGATGGAACGGTTTTGCGTATAACAAGCTGTAGACACCGCTTCGGCCCATAGAAATAGTGGTAGATTCGATTGAGAAAGCATGGTGCGAGCCACTTCGACTAGGGTACGGTTGCGACGCTCCACCACTCCGTTTTGCTGAGGAGTGCGTGCGGTAGAGAAGGTGTGTGAAATACCGACTGAAGTTAGATATTCGTCCACCGTTTGATTCTTGAACTCCGTCCCGTTGTCGATCCTTATGGTCTGAACTGATTGTTGTTTGTTCAGTTGGATGGTCTTCAGGTGGTTGATGATCAGCTCCAGAGTTTCGTCTTTCGAGCGAAGGAACTTGACCCATGTGTAGCGCGAGAAGTCATCCACCATCACCAGGACATATTTGCGTTTGTTGATACTCTGAACACGCATCGGTCCACACAAATCCATATGGATAAGTTCGAGAGACCTGGACGTGCTCGGAGTTACCTTCGGTTGATGCGGCACTCGCTTCATCTTTCCCTTTTCACATGCCCCGCAGAGACGATCCTTCACGAATTGAAGACTGGGCATGCCTTTAACGTGTCCGCCCAGCACCAGTTTGTTGATACTTTTGAAGTTGAGGTGCGAAAGTCGTCGATGCCAAAGCAAGCTTGATGGGAATTGGCCTTTGACATGAGGCAGACAGGGTTATTGGGTTTGAGGGCTGCGAGGTCGATTGTGTAGAGGTTGGTCTTGCGTTTCCCAATCAGTAGCTCCTCTCCGTCGTCATTGAGGATTCTACACCTTTTAGCTTTGAAACGGACCTCGAGATCTTTGTCGCAGAACTGCCCGATGCTGAACAGATTGTGTCCCAATCCCGCGACGTGTGATACCTTCTTTATTGTGATCTTTTCTTGGACAATGTCGCCGTAGCCCACGATCGACGCCTTGTTATTGTTGCCAATTCTCACGTCTCCACCATATTCTTCTTTGTAGTTCGTGAGAAGCTCCCTCCTTCCGGTCATGTGCTTGGAGCATCCAGAATCTAAGTACCACACATGACCGTGCTGCAAAATCGAGTTAACGGATTTTAGGTACCCAAATTTGTTTGGGTCATGGAGGGTTAGGTTTGGCACCTCTTGGAGGAACTTGCTTTGACACAGCTTTCCCTTTAGGTGCAGGTTGTACACCGTTTGTGGAAACTGGTTTTGGCACAGATTGCCTCTTAGGTGTAGAATTTACACCTTTCAGAGGAGCAGGTTTCCTCTTGGGTGCCGGTTTAGCCTCAGTAGGAGCAGCCCGTCTTGCAATGGGTTTGGTCTCCCGCTGTTGTTTAACCTCATATTGGAAACCCCGTTGCTTATAGTATTTCTGTTTATTATTATGGAGTTTATTTTTGGGTTTATGATTATTCATGTGATATGACCCAAACTAATAATTTATGTTAATTTCATCAAAATCATTCCAACCACATCTAGAACCACATAAACAATCACACGATAACTGAATCAATTGATGAACTGAATTAAGTTTAATCGGAAAAGAAACTTCAAAACGATTCCAATTATTCCAAACACAATTGTCTTTGTTTATTCTAGAATTAAAAGCAGTAGGGAAAGACTTTGATGTTGTATCCTTGATAGGTTCCTTATTCAGCCACTTTGGTTTTTCTTGTTTTGCGCGACCATTCTTATCTGAAACAACAGGGACAGAACGGTCAGTGACTTTTGAAGAAACATGATTTTTGACAGGCAATCGCACGGTCTTTTACCTCGGCTGTGATTGGTGTTGAGAAACAGGTTTAGGTTTGGGAATCTCAATCACAGCTGGGGCCTTAGTGTTAGAACATGTACCCTTTAGAAAGTTGACCGGTCGATTGACTACTGGTGACAGAAAATCAGTGTGACTCGGAAGAGGTTTGTCGAAAGGGAACGACTCAAACTCTCCATCAGAATTTCCTTCGGAGTTCATATATTCTGAAAAATTGACTTCCAGAATTTCAGGACTTTGATAGGTCAAGGAAGGCGAGGAACACTTAGTGTCAGTGTGCTTTGGGGAATACTGTGCGGAAGCGTTTGAAAAATCAGAGTTTAAATTCCTTTTAACACACTCATCTTGAGAAACCTTACTTTCTTGTGAAGAGATATTTCCTATGAAGGCTTTACACGAGGATGTGTCAGATGAGTTTGAGGAAAGTTCAGGTGAAATCTGCGTTACATTTTAGAGTAGGTCAAGCTGCACTTGGAGTTGACCATTTCTCATGTTCTCTTTCATCGTTTCTCTTGTCATTTCAGACAATTTAGATGAGAGCTTAGTGATTTCACTCTGAAGAGTTTCCTTTTCTTCATTTGACACAACTTCGGTTTCTTAAATTTGAGTTTCTCAATTTCCTGAATAAGCGTTTTCTTTTCGTTTTGAAAAATAGACCTTTCTTTCTCAAGTGACTCCTCCAACTCAACAATCTTTGCTTCCAAGATGAGAGGGGGAACATAGAGTTTAAACTCGTCCGTCTCAATCTCGGTTGCGGTTACTTGGACCTCATCCTTTTTGGAGGAATCCTTGGGCGTAGCAACCTTGTATGGGTCGAAGTAGTCATTTGAGAGATACTTTTTGTTCTTTTGATAGGAATAATTCAAAGGTTCATAACAAAACGGAAGTTGTATTCCTCGTTTGTGTGTGCGCTTATGTTCCTCGGTTTCCTCTTCCTTTTCAGGTTCAAGAGGACCAGTCCATTGAATTGCGTATTCCGGATACTTTTTATCTAATCCAAAACAACCAAAATCATACAAAGTAGGAGTTTGGTATCTTCCCTTTTTTAAATAGTGTGGGTTATCATATCCGATTCCCCATTCTTTGTTAAAGTAGGTGAACTCTTTGGGTTTATTCAGAAAGATGGTTTGATCAGTTTGACCCCTTTTGTGGAGTTTGGTTTCAAGATCAAGAATTTTAGCAACAAACTCCTTGTGCTGAATCTGAAGAGAGGAACATTGATAAACAATTTCTTCTTTCTCATTCATGCACTGATCAAACTGAGACTGAAGATCAGATAATTTGGCCCTTAAGTCTTTAGGTGCTATTGAAAGATTTTTTCATTTATCTTTTAAATTAGCATTTTCAGACTTATATTTTTATGTTATTCTCGTTTGAACATCCAGCTTTTCGGTTAGAGAACTAATCTCAAGCTTTTGTTCTTTAGTGGTGGCCTTAAAGGAATCTGCCTGTTCGGTAAGAGATTGCATATGATTCAAGAAATCCTTTTGGCAAGAATCACATACCTGACTTGTCTTCTCTTCGTCGGCTGGAGAGTGATAGCCCATGAATGCATCAGCACCAGGCTCTTCTTCATCATCAGAACGACCCAACCAGTAGTCGTTTTCCACAAGTAGAGCTTCTCCAGCTTCCTTCTACTCAATCAGGGCGAGCTTAGCCTTGTAGTAATGAGAGTTCTTTACCACATGCCTCTTACAGTCTTTGGCGAAGTGACCAAGCTTTTCACAGTTGTAGCATGTTACTGGTTCATCTTTCTTCTTACTTTCCTCTTTCTCCGTCTTCTCCTTCTTCTCTGACTTATCTTGCTCATCAGCTTTCTTCTTTCCCTCATACTTGTCCTGATGATCGTGGCGCTTGTTGGAGGAGGTGGAGTAGCGCTGATTATTGGACGAAGGCTTCTTATAGAACTTTTGTTGTTGGAAAGATTTAGTGAGCAGAGCTATCGCTTTCTTGAAGTCAGATGCTTCATCATTAGAATCACTGTCTTCCTTTTCTTCAGATTCGGAAGAGTTTTGCTTTTGAGCACGTTTGGAGTGACGGCCCGAGGATTTCCCTTTCTTGGAGGACATTAGTGCAATAGGATCAGCAGCTGGCTTTGTTGCGGTCTTCTTCTCGCTTAGAAGTTCATTCACTTCATCTTCGTCTTGAAGAAGTGTCTCATAAAGTTCATTGATGCCAATGTTCTCTATCAAGTTGTTGTGCTTGACATGAGAAGCAAACACCTTCCATTCTGGCAGCAGATTATTGAGAAACTTGAGCGCGTTTTCGGTGTTGGAACGAGTGATCTTATTCTTGTTCAGTTCATTAAGAAGGGAGCAAAAACGTTCATAGGTCTGGATGAGAGACTCGCCGGTGCGTTGCTTGAATCCATCGAACTTAGTTATTGTGCTGTTTATCTTTAGTTGATTTCCGACATCGCTCCCACGCATCATTCTGGCCACTTGATCCCACATGCCCTTTGCTGTGTCTTTATAACTATCGATGGCAGTGTAGATCGTGTTGGGGAGAGCTTGAACAATATATCTTTTTGCATGCTTTTCACCTTCAATCATGCCTCTTTCATCTTCAGTCAAGTCGGCGATAGTCTTGTCCTCAGTACGGGCTACAGTAGTCGCAGTTGCTGCTATGGTCTTCTTTGGCCAAGTGATTGGATCGTGTTTAAGAGCTCTCTTGATATACTCGTAGTTATCCTTGGACTCTATAAAAATCATGAATCTATCTCGCCACTTGCTGTACTCACCTTGATAGAGGCAAGGTTGTTTGGTGTCGGTGCCGATTGCGAGAGCGTCACGCGAAGACATCTTTGTTGCAACGGAGTGATCGTCAGACGAGTTGATTGATTCAAAGTGTAAACCTAACACAAGGCACTAAGAGTGGAATCCTAACGCAGGTTCTATGACAGATTTGAACTAGGAACTGGTAAGATTTCAACAAACTGAACTCACTGGATAGGAATCCGTATGAGATATCTGATCTAGAGGTGTCCGGATCAGAATTAAGTGAAAACAGTTCAAATCAAACAGAAGTGTCCGGATAAAATAGAAGAGTCCGGACAGCTTAATGTTTCTGGATAAGTAGAAGTGTCCGGACAGCTTGAGGTCTCCAGATAACAGAGGTTACCGGAAGGCAAAAGTGTCCGAATGAAACAAAATAAAACAATACTTACCGGATGATGGACTTACCGGGTGAATGGAGAGTCCGGATAAAAAGTTTTCCCGGATACTTGGGTTGTCCGAATAAAAACTTTTACCGAAAACCTAGGGTTGTTCGGATAAAATCTTTACCGGAAACTTTGGGTTTCCGGAACAAACTTACCCGGAAAGGAGACGTACCCGGAAAGAATAACACAAACGTCCGGAAAGTAAGGACTTGTCCGGAAAGCGCGGATGTGTTACCCGGAAACAGCGGCTGTAGGTTTCCAATCGATTGGGAATCGACTAGGGTTGCTCAAAAACGTTCCTAGATGATTAGAAACACAACCAAACACAAAAATAACACTACCTAAATCGATTTTGAAGCAAAAAGAACACGTTTTGATGGTAAAAATTCGATTTTTAGTGAAGAACACAACCAAAAACTTTGAACTTAAGTTGCTTAATAAACCACTCAAACGATCGAATTAGGTTATGAAAATTTGCAGAATCACTCAAAACAATAATGCTAACAATACCCAATAAGCGAAATCGATCAATTTTGCTTGAATCAAAATATGAATGTGCAAGCAAGAGCACAGACGTGAATAACTAGAAAACTTACCAGAATTCAATGAAAGGCTTTGAATCAATTCTGTCCGTCTGCTCTGATACCAATTGTGAGTTCCAGATCCATGCAACGAACAATGAAATCAAAAGATGTAAAACAATATAGTTTATGATTTCAACTGGTCATCCCTATTAGCTTTCAATTGAGAGAGAATTACAATACAAAGTAGGAATGCAAATGAGACAACTAGCCTATTTTCTAAGGCTAATGCACATTATATATAACGGGCCCATGGTTAACAAGCCCACGGCCCGTTCACTAACAAAGCTCAAATTAAAGAATTGCAATATACAGACCCTTGAACTTTAAATCAACATAAATTGACCCTAACATAATGTCTTCCTGAAAGCTGGGACATTTATTCAATATGTCTCAAGCTATCAAAGGATCTAAAATCTATGACTCTCACTACCTTATTTGGCACTATGCTCAATCATGAGCAGTCGTGTCATCTTAAGAAGAATCTTGTGAAAGATTCCAAAAGCACACCTGTTGCTTTACTCTCAGAGTCACCTTCCACTCAGCGATCAACTATCACTATCACTGAGTTGGAAACTAACTCTGAATGCTCATCAGATGCTGATCCTTTAGATCTTGATGAATCTCTGGCACTCCTGACTAATACATTCAGTAGATTCGCCAGAAAGAGTAACTTCAGAAGAAACAAACCTCTTGCACTTACTGATTAGCCAAAATCGTCAACTCCTGTTGATAAGGCAACTTCTACCTGCTTTAACTGTGAAAAAGTAGGACACTTTGCTAGTGAATGCAGATCAAAGAAAGTCTTTAAACCCTCATCTTCCTTCTCCAAGAAATCCTCTAACCCCAGGGCTAGAGATGACAAATACAAGAAGCTGAAAGAAAATTATTCAAAGCTAAAAAGCTTTAAGAAGAAAGGCAAAGGCTTAGTCGCTGACTTCGACTGGGCTGGCTCTGACACTGAAGAATCATCTGACTCTGAAGATGATGACGAGGCCAATCTCTGCCTCATGGCAAAAATAGAAGACGAGGAAGAAAATTCTGAAATTCCCTCTACTTCAACTTCTACCTCTAAGGTATCAACTTCCTTCTTTACTAATATCTCAGATATTAATGAAGCTGATAGTCTTCGGAGAATCGATCTTCTGACTGTAAATTTATATGATTCCATGAATGGCAAGACCATAGTTGAAAATCAAAACATTGATCTAGTTGAACAGCTTAGAAACTGTCACCTTCAAATAGAAAAGCTTTCTAAAATTGAAGAAGATTTAAAAGATCAGGTCCATATAAATCAGATAGTCAAAATCGAGCGTGAAGAAGCTATCGCTGCATTAAAAGCTGAAAAGGCTACTGTTGAAGGATGGTGTAAATCCTCAACAACGATCACTGAGATAATAAGGTCTCAGATTCCCTTGAGTGATAAAAGTGGTCTTGGTTATAAAGCTGATATTCTAGAACCAACCACTGATCGTTCCATGCTTAAGTTTGGAATGTCTGTATCCTCAATCCCTGACACCTCCTCGTCTCAGTGTTCCTCTTCTAAAACTCCCATTCCTGAGGAAACCTCTACCTCAAGTTCTAAACTGAAAGGTAAAGAGAAAATTGTTTTCCAAAAACCTCAGAAGGCTACCAAAGTACCTAAGCTGAAGAGTGTTAAACCTTCAGCTAATCAATCCTCATCCTCTATGGTCAGCGATCCACTCCTAGGATCAGGCTGAACTTTCTAGCTAAAAATCTTGATGAACCTCAGGTTCCTCCAAGATCTGATGCTAAAGTTATTCTTGGTACAGCCCTGCTCATTTAAAAATTACAAATAAAAATGCCTATGGTCCTAAACCTACTTTTAGCTATAGGAAATGTTATCACTGTGGACTTACCGATCATATTGCTAGTAAGTGCCCCACAGTCACCAAAGCTGAAAAGTTAGCTAAAGTGAAGATCAATGCCCCCAAGGCAAAGAAGACCAATCCTGGTGCAAATCAAGTTAAGGTGAAACCAACCACTGAGGTTAAGAAATTAACCAAAGTGAAGACTAGTCCTGAAGCTGAATCTTCTAATGCTGCGATGATTACTGAACCTTCCACTTCCTCTACCACCACTGACAAATGTGGACCCATGGTAAAATGGGTGCCAAAATAAAACTAATCTTCTTTTGTTTGCAGGTCCTGAAGGGTATCTGGTATCTAGATAGCGAATGCTCTAGACATATGACTGGCAAAAAGAACCTGCTCGCTGAATACAAGGAAGAGAAAGGTCCCTCAGTGACCTTTGGTGGAAATGGAAAAGGCTATACCCGAGGGTTTGGTGTACTCTCTAATGGTACAACAACCTTCAGAAGAGTCGCATATGTTGAAGGACTGAAGCACAATCTTCTTAGCACCAGTCAGCTATGTGACAAGGATCACAAAGTGATTTTCACTAAGGAATCCTGCTTTGTTACTGACAAAAAGGAGAAGATAGCTCTCAACGGATATCTTCTGGAAAATGTTTATGTTATAAACATGGACTCGACAACCACTGAGAACTCCTGTTTCTTCTCAAAAGCCTCATCTGATGTCAACTGGCTATGGCATAAGAGGCTCTATCATCTAAACTTCAAGACACTGAATACTCTTTCTTCTAAAGAGTTGGTCACTGGTCTACCTCAACACTCATACGCTAAAGAATCTCTATGTTCAGCGTGTGAGAAAGGGAAACAAACAAAAGCTAGTTTCAAATCTAAGCAAGTTTCCTCAGTGTCATCTCCTCTTCAACTTCTCCATATGGATCTGTTTGGTCCTGTTAACAAACAATCCCTCACTGGAAAGAAATATACATTGGTCATAGTTGATGAATTCTCTCGCTATACCTGGGTTATGTTTCTCCGTTCTAAGAGTGACACCCCTGAAGAACTCATCACTTTCGTTAGGAAAATGGAAGTCCTGAACAACATGACCGTTCGCTCAATAAGGAGTGATCATGGGACTGAATTCAAAAATAGTTCCCTTGATTCCTTATTTGAAAGCAAGGGTATTTCTCACAACTCTTCCTCAGTGAGAACACCGCAGCAAAATGTAGTCGCTGAAAGAAGAAATCGAACAATCATCGAAGCTGCATGATCAATGCTCAGCGATTCTCACCTACCTACTCAGTTCTGGGCAGAAGCTGTCAACCCTGCTTGTTTTACTCAAAACAGGTCGCTGATTGTGAAAAGATTCAAGAAGACAGCCTATGAACTTTTTCATGGTAGAAAACCTTTAATTAGCTTTCTTCACATCTTTGGATGTCAGTGTTTCATACTGAACAACAGAGATGCCCTTGGAAAGTTTGATCCTAAGGCTGATGATGAAATCTTTCTTGGATACTCTTCTATCTCCAAAGCCTTCAGAGTCTTCAATCGAAGAAGACAAGCTGTAGAAGAAACAATCCACATCACTTTTGACGAATCCCGATCAGCGAACTCTAGACCTTCTGCTGATACTGAAGAACTGAATCAATGGATGTTTTCTCATCTTGGTGATTCAGAAGATGCTCCTATCCTTCCAACTCATACTCATACCGCTGAAGATGATGATCCTACTATCATCCCAAGCATGCAGACTAGTGAAGCTGAATCCTCATGGGTCTCAGATGTTCCTCTCAACACTATGCCTGCTTTTGAACCTTCTATCTCAGACATACCATCTACTTCTCAACAATCAGTGAATGAAATGACATCTGAACCTCTTCCTCTCTTGGCTGCTATACCAGAAGTTGCTGAAGCCTCATCTTCAGCTCCTCCAGAAGTTCAGATTGAGTCAGCGACTTATGCTCTGTCTCAGCTATGGACTATTAATCATCCTATTGATCAAATTCTTGGTGATCCAAACGCTGGTATTCAGACTCGACGAAGTACAGGTAATATTTGTTTATTTGTTAACTTTATTTCTTTGATTGAGCCAAAGAAAATAGATGATGCCCTCAGAGATCCAAACTGGGTCAGCGTTATGCAAGAAGAGCTGACAGAATTTGAAAGAAACAAAGTTTGGAATCTCGTTCCAAGACCATCTAACAAGTCAGTGATAGGCACAAAATGGGTCTATCGAAACATGGAACTGTAACCCGCAACAAGGCTCGTCTTGTTGCTCAGGGATACAGACAAGAGGAAGGTATAGATTACGATGAAACATTCGCCCCAGTGGCAAGACTAGAAGCCATTCGTCTATTCTTAGCTTACGATGTACACAAGGACTTCAAGGTTTATCAAATGGATGTTAAATCAGCATTCCTCACTGGAAGGCTGAATGAAGAAGTCTACGTGGAACAACCTCCAGGATTCTCAGATCCTAAGCATCCAGGTTATGTTTACAAACTGGATAAGGCACTTTATGGCTTAAAGCAAGCTCCTCGTGCATGGTATGACACTCTCTCTACTTATCTCCATATTGAAAAATTTGAGCGAGGTAAAATCGATAAAACTCTATTTTCAGGAAAGTAAAAGGTCATATTATTCTTGTTCAAATATATGTCGATGATATTTTATTTGGTTCCACTAACCCTGACCTATGTACTCGTTTTGCTGAAAGAATGAAAGTTGAATATAAAATGAGTATGATGGGTGAGCTAACATATTTTCTTGGTCTTCAAATCAAACAGAATGAAAAAGGAACTTTCATTCACCAAGGAAAATATGTTAAAGATATGCTGAAAAAGTTTGATTTAACTCAGAGTTCAGCTATGAAAACCCCTATGGCACCGTCGCTGACACTAAACAATGATCCTTCAGGGAAACCTGTTAATGTCACAGCGTACCGTGGGATGATCAGCTCACTTCTGTATCTTACAGCTAGCCGTCCTGATATTATGTACACAACTTGTTTATGTGCACGATATCAAGCTGAACCTAAGGAATCTCATTTGATCACTGTAAAGCGTATTTTTCGTTACCTTAAGGGTACTCCTAACCTAGGTCTTTGCTATCCCAAAGACTCAAGGTTTGATCTAATCGCCTATTCAGATAGTGATTTTGCAGGATGCAAATTGGATAGGAAAAGCACCACAGGAGGCTGTCAGCTCCTGGGTTGAAAGCTGGTGAGTTGGACAAGTAAAAAGCAAAACTCAGTGTCCACCTCAACTGCTGAAGCTGAGTACGTAGCTGCTGGAAGCTGTTGTTCTCAGGTCTTGTGGATGAGAAATCAACTACTGGACTATGACCTTCAGCTCTCCAAAATTCCAATCTATTGTGACAGCACTAGTGCCATCGCTATAGCAAACAATCCAGTGCTACACTCAAAGACCAAACACATCGAGATCAGGTATCATTTTATCAGAGATCATGTGAGGAATGGTGATATAGAACTTCATTTTATCCCAACTGACTTTCAGTTAGCTGATCTTTTCACCAAACCTCTTGATGAGACAAGATTCAACTTTCTCATCAGCGAGTTTAGAATGCTGAACTTAGAAGAGTAAAATCTTCAGTGGTTCACATTTGATAAATGATAAAAATGAACTTATATAACCCTATTAATCACCTACTCTCTGAACAAAATTGATTCGCTGATATCAAGGTATGTTCTCTCTTACTCGCTGACGTTCGCCTAAGAATGCAAGATTTCAAAACAAACCACATCGCTGAATATCTCTTCCTTTCAGTGATATTTTGAAATTATAAAAACTATCACTAATATTTCTAATAAGTGCTTCGTGTTTTAAAAATGTCCCTGAGTTTTCAAAATCCTCAGAGACACCCTAAAATATGAAAGGACGTTGTGACGTCATCACAACGGATAGACCATGGCACGACTTTTCTCTGACACGTTCGCCCGTTTCGTTTACCTTATCCAATCAAATTCAAGGGACGTGTCCGTGTCATCATGAAAAAGTTTCCCGCTCATAGTTTTTCTCTCTCTACTCTCACTATATAAACCCTTTGAGTTTATATTTTTACCTTTTACGCGAACATCATCTCTCTCAGGCAAGAATCAACTATTGCATTTGAAATATTTTCTCAAAGAAACTGTTCATCTTCATCTTCTTCAACACTACAGGTTAATATTTCTTTTATTTTGCAACTAATAAACTTGTTTTTGATCTTATTCTTGGTTCTAAAAGATCAAACAAAAGAACATTTTTCCAAATGAAATCATTTTCTTCATGATTTTATGAACACAATCTGTTTTCAGATTGTTCTTCGGGTTTAAAATAAAAAATCTTAAACTTGACATTTTCATATGTTTTTCCAGAATCCTTTCCTTAAAAGGAAACTGGAAAACAAGAACATTCCCTATGTTTTGTACTTCTTTTCAAAACTAGAAAACCCTAATTTCCATTTCTTTACCTAAATGGAAATTGTAAAATCTTAGAAACCCTTATTTTGGAAACTTTATCCATTTTAAGAACTTCTCTTCATATTCTTCATATTTATATGTTATGAACAGAAATGGCATCTACTGAAGCTCCCACTGCTCAGTCCCCTACTACATCTGAAAAGACTGAACTCCTCCAAGCCCCTCATGTCAACTTCGAAATCGAGCAAGTGACCTTTCAAGGAAACAATCCTTATGCCCTCTTCAACTTTCCTCCAAGGAAGAAGATCACTCACCTGAACGACGCTGTAAATTTCCTCCAGACCTGTCCTCGGTTGACAGCTCTGACCATCAGACCTCCTGCTCACAGGAACCTTCTCGCTCAGTTCTGGTATACTGCCAGAAGAGCTCAGATCACCTCCACCAAAGACCCCAACAAGAAAATTGATGTCATCCTCTTCGATACCGAACATGGTAGTTCAAAGATTACTCCCGGCGCTATCAGATCTGCCCTAATCCTCACTGGTAGTTCAAAGGAAAAACGCTTCATTCCTCTACCTAATTCCAAGAACCCAGCTGATAGAGAAGCCCTCATTGCATTCTTTGATGCAATGCAATATGTATAGGAAACAGGGAGAGATAAACTCCCTAAGAAGAAGCTGACCTCCATCAAAAAATCCAAAATGCCCAGCGAAATGAACTTCATCTTCGCTCATCTAATCAGCTGCATGACAGCTAAGGTTGGTTCAATTGACCAAGCCTCCAAACCCCAACACGCTAAGGGGTACGCACTACCGAAGGACCTTCACATCGATTGGGCTAAAATCATCTTCGACGATATAATGCTAAGAGTTGACGAAACAAAGAGGCCACTGACTGTTCCATATCCCCGTTTTCTTAGCGCTCTCTTCCGACAAGGGCTCGAGGACAAATACCCGAAGGTGGGCGACCTGAAGTTATCACAGGTTGGCCCTAAGGTTCTCGACTACACACCCATGCCAAACGAGGTATGTCTCTCTACTCTCTTATCTCTTCTCAGACCTCCTACTTCTTCTACTTCTGCAGCTACCACTTCGGCAGCGGTAATCCCAACCGCTGATACCCAGGCTGCAACCTCCACTCCTTGTCGAAAGAGAAAACACTCTGACACCCACCTTGGCACCCATAAGCCCAAGAAGTCCTCCAAGGAGCAACCCCCCAAGCCTTCCCAGGCTGAAGACTCCACGTCTATTTCTCCACAGAAGACGGTGGAAAGTTTCGTGGTGCGCTCCGCCACAGCTGCTGAACCATCCCCTTCAATACCCGCTTCAGCGTCTCTAAACGCTGAGGTTGTCTTGGAACAGAACCCCCTCCCTCAGTACCTCTAAATACTACGGAAGTATTCATCGGCGGATCCAACGCTAAATCCGGCACCCCATCCCTCTTCTCAACCATCATTCCTCCCACTATTTCTTTGGTCACTCCACCTCTATTTCCTCCCTTATCTACAACGAATGCCATTCATCTACGTGACACATCCGCTGAAGATCTACAGCGAATGATGGATCAAAACACAGGACCTGCGGGCACCTCTATGCGTCAAGGCTCTCTAGAAGACGACATGGAAAAATATTTAGGTTATCGAAACTTCGATGACTTCGTCAACCATCCCGCAGGTATACACAAAACCTTAAACACTCCTCTCTCAAAATCCCCAACTTCTGAGCTTTCCTTTGTTCATAAGTTTTTATCTTCTACAGGTCCTAATTTGGGAGACATTAACAACTCTCTCAAAGATTTGACTACAAAGGTGGAATCTCTCACCACCACACTCTCCACAAACTCTTTAGTGGTTACAAACGTTGGAGAGGCTCTCAATACACTCACCACCGAGGTGAAAGACAAAGCATCCAGTGCTGATCTGGAAAAGGTGGAAGGCAGTCTTTCCAATGTTGCTCAAGCTCTCACTAACAACTCCACCTCCATCAACACCCTGAACTCTACCAACATCACCCTCTCCAACAACTTCACCACCCTGTCCAACGAAGTCACATCGTTGACGACAGTGGTTGGAAATCTTCAAGGAGAGGTGTCTTCCTTGAAGACGGATGTAAGCACTGCAACAAATCTCCGGCAGCAAATTCTTGATCGCCTGAATGCTGTAACATGTGCTCCTTCACACATTACTCAGGCCAATCGGGAAAATCTAGAAAAGATCAACCCTGCTATTTCTGGCCTGGAAGACAGAATAGCAAGGGTGGAAACTTGCGTTGGGATCACTGGCCTGGAAGACAGTGACCCAAAGCATGCTGATGATGCTGCTGCTGCTACTGTATCCTCCCCCATCCATCATGTGGAAGAGGGGGAGAAGAATCAAGAAGATCTTCCCCATAATGTTGAAGGGGAGACAACTGCTGATAAACCTCAGGGAGTTCAAAACCCTGAGGGAACCGAGAAACCTCCCTCTGATTCTGAGGGGGAGCAACTCGATGAGGACGTTGATGTTGAAGTCCTAGAACCGTCTGCTGATGACGATGAGGAAGAAGCTGAAGAAGACAAAGAAGATCTCGATCTTGCTGACGACGAACCATCAGCATCACCTAAAAATGATGATGATGATGATGGTGTCGACTTCTCCTTCCAACCCAGAAGAGCCCCTGCTCAAAAAGGGGTTGTAATAAACGAATCATCAAGGGAGGGGACCGCTAAAAAGCCTGCATCGACTGAAGTCGACAAGGGCAAAAACAAAGGCGTGCTGAAGGAAATCTGACTATCTTGCTTCGAAAGCCAGTTTGTCAGGTACAATATATTTTCTTCCCTTACACTGCATCCCTCCTCTATCCTTTCTGAATCTCAGTTCTCCTCTCCATAAAATCTCTATACACTTAAACCTCATTCTTTCTCTATCTATTTTCCCAAATGATCTTACTTAAACGATCGTTGTATTTCAGCTAGTCCTCTCCCCTGCTTGAGGATCCAGCTGAAGTTCCTCCAGCTACATTAACAATAAATCCAGCCCCAAGCGCTGAAGAAATAATCCCAGTCTTAGACTTCGCTGAGACTGATGAACCAGAAGAAGAACTGCTCTCTCAAAAAAATAGACCTTCCTTGGCTCCTCAAAAGCTAAGTGAATAAGAACTGAAAAGGAGAGAAGAAATTATCAAACAACTTGAGGATCAGCGAATCATCTGTGCCCCTCGATTCATAATAACAAGAAAAGAAGTCGTTGAACACCTCAAAGCTGAAGAACAACTCGCCGATCAAAAGAGAGCTGAAGAAAAAGATAAAGCTTATGCTATTGAGCTCGTCCAACAATCGGTGAAAGATCTTGATCTGAAGAAGACTCCCATCGCTGTCCAACGACAACTATGGAAGGACGCCCAAAAGATCATCGAGAATAAAACCAAGGTCTCTGACTCTACCTTGGAATGGTGCAAAGAAAGACTGCATTATCGATATCGTGGTTCCAGAATCAACAAGGTGAACATCAGGGGAAAGTCAACCATAAAAGTTCTACTCCTTGACATCGACCTCTTCATAGAGAATGGTCAAAAGGAAACCATCTACCCTTCGTCGATTGCCAAGTACGGTTCCTCTGAATGGTTGGAGATGCGAATAGCCATTCAGCGGTCACGTTCTAAATTCAAAACCTTTGTCGAGAAAGCTCTTAACAAGCAGATCGACTTGGTTACTTCAGCTGTGGATATTCCTCCTCCTCCTACTCAAGATCAACGAAGAAGGTCTGCTGCAAAGAAACAGAAAACACCTTCAGACTCAAGTCCTCCTATTAGAAATGAAACCGGAATTGTTTTTCCACGCGCAGAAGTTTTTGGTCCTGAACCTGATCTCTCAGTTCTCGACATCTCCCTGCCCCCTGGTGAACGTTTCATCCCTGGAAAAGTCTTAAGCGATCCTCATGGTATCTTCTTCAGAGACTACGATGGAAAAGAATGCTTTCAACGCATCTCTGAGCTATGCATTGCCCCTATTGAACAACTCAGGGATCTCGTCTATTGGTGCGGTTTTAGAGATGATCTTCTCGGACACTTCACGAAACCCCTGATCTTTAAAAAAGCAAAGCGAAGATGGGATCTTGGATAAACAGTCCCTGATTGGATGATCCCTACCACTAAAACCCTTGATGAACTTCTCATTAAGGATGAACTTGTATAGCTGATAGGATTCCCTGTAATTCTTCTATTTTTATCAGCTTATATCTTTTGTACTTGTAATTATTATTTGTTGTACTTATAATTTTTCCACTTCCCTTTGTAACTGATACGAAGTTTAATGAAAATTTTCATCGAATGTACTTTACTCCATCAGTACTTAAAATATCCCCGAAAACAGTAAATGGGACAAATATTTTATGAGTCCTTTTTATCCTTATGTTTTCATACTTAGCAATTTTATTTTGTTGCTATGTCATAATCAAATAGGGGGAGATTGTTGATCCAAACCCTCAGTGATTTGATAATGACTCTATGAGAAACACTTAGTGAAAATTGTAAGTAGACAACATGTATTAGAGTTTCACTATCGCTGATAAGTACTGAGATTGTTTCAGTACCGCTGATAGGAACTCTCGTTATTTGATTTATACATTCAGCGATACTGTTCACCAGTGAGCCCTGAGTCTGTTCAGTCTCACTCATGATCGCTGATATAATATGTTGTTTACTTATGATCCCTGAATACAAGTTTCACGTCAACAATGTTCTACGCTGAAGTCGAAGATCAAGCCAAATAACCAGCGACAAGTCTACTAATGAACTGATGCGGATATCGGCGAAGCCAAGACCTGTCCACTCAACGTGAAGTTTCAAGTAGAAGGCTTTAGCGAACGCTAAACTTTATCATTCGCTGATAAAAATTCATTCAGCGAACGCTGATCATGAAGCCTCCTATACAAGTTACTTTTGTCTTACCCCCTTGCACGCCTCCGTACGATAATGTCAGAATGGACATCCCTTTTGCCCAGAATCGTACAACCAACTTTGATTCTACACTATTCATCATGCGGCTACTAGGTTGTCTACCAAGGTCAAACCATGCAACCAACCAGCTGCTGCCACGTGTAAAGTTGTACCGTTGTGCATTAAATGCATGCAGTATATAAAGAAAACCCTACTTCAGAAATGAAGTGTGCTCGGCCATTTCCTTTTTCTTAGTATTTTGTGTGTTAGAATATTTGTCTTTAATATTCTTATTTTATCTCTTTCTTATTTCTAGTGCAAGAAATCTTTGTGATTCTCATAGCTTGTTTAGATTAGGTTTATTCCTTAATCTTGTTCCGCAACAAGTTGTAAATTGTTTGATACATATCAATAAATAATTTAGAAAAGTAAAAATCGTGTGTTTGTATTCAACCCCCCCTTCTACAAACTTGTATAACCCCTTTGGGACCAACACCCGCCAGTGCTCATGCCGGGCGGAGTGACCCGTTTATGCCATGGGAGGGAGTGACCCAGTAAGGCAGCGTGAGACTGACTCGTTGTCACTTCCGAGTGACTTCAGGGTGCCATTTACGAGAGCGGAATTTTCCGTGAAAGTTTTATGTAAAGTTGCTTTGATAGTTATAAACTGTTTTAAAATGTTTTGAGAACTGTTAAATTGAGGGGACTCACTAGACCTCATGGTCTAACCCTCGCATTTTCCAAACTAAACCTTTTCAGGTAAGCAGATAGTAGGGGGCTCTAGTAAGTGAACAGAGCAGGACTAGAGTACAGATGCAGCTAGAGACAGTGCTGCATTTTTTCAGAATTTAGTATTATTCTCAGTTGTGTATAGGTTGTTTCCGCCAACCTAGATTTTGATACAGATGTTTGAGATTTTGAGACCGATTTTGGGATATTTTAATGTTTATTGAATGCTATGCGTTATTTTAGTTTGGGTTGTTACAATTGGTATCAGAGCCATAGTTTAAGGGATTTAGGTGACCGGACGGGCCTAGACTTAAACTGTGGGAATAGAAATCAGAACTAAGAATCAGGAATGTGCTAGGAGGACATTATTACTAGGATAAGACTAATAGGGTGGAGAGGACAGTCATGTAAGGTAGATTCGGGGTTACACCTGGCCAGTGTAATTGGAATTTACAGGTACATGTATGTGCTTAAAATGTCTTATTATTCTTGAGCAGTAGTCTTAAGTAATTTATTTTGTCGTATTTCAGTAACCAAGAATGTCTAAAAGAACCTTGAGAAGTAGATTGTGCCCGAAGTGGGTACAACTCCAGATGTGGGAGAGATTCGCATAGAGAAGATCTTTGAGGAGGAACCGGTGAATCCTCCGAGACGAGCGGCCACCCGCGGAAGGGGCGGAGGCCGAGGAAGAGGACGGGGTAGACCACCGTTGCGAGCTGCCTCTCTGGCAGTTGGGACTGGTGTGGCAACCCGCGGAGGGAAGAAGAAGCCAACCACCCATCGAGCTAAAAGTGCGGGAGCACCTGAAGTGCGTGAACCCTTACATCAGGAGAGTACTGCTTCAGTAGGTGGGGGAAGTCAGTCAGACAACCCGAGGAGAAACCAGAATCAGGCTTTTGTTACTGAGGAGAAGTTTACGCCTGAGATGGGTAAACTACAAGATACTCTACAGGCATTGTTGGAAAATCAGATCAAGAATACATTAGAAGGGCGAACTAGGAGCGGGAATGAGACCAAGACTGAGGCATCTAGTTTACCTCCGACCGTGGTGGGAGATCACTCTATGTCAACTCCATTTGTGGCTAATGAATCAAAGACAGTGAAGGGATGTACCTTCAAGACATTTGCATCGTGTAAGCCTCCGACCTTCAGCGAAGAGCGCAATCCAGTCTTAGCTCTGAGGTGGGTGCGTTAGATGGAGTTAGCTTTTGACACAAGCAAGTGAGCCGAAGAAGACAAAGTGTTGTTCGCAATGTCTATGCTGAAAGCATACGCCATATTCTGGTGGGACGTCGAAACTGGTGGAAAAGGTTCCGAAATAGCAAAGACAACTTCATGGGAGTTATTCACTAAGAGGTTTAAGGCACAGTTTTGTCCAGTAGCAGCAGTCAAGAAGCTTGATGAAGAATTTCTGGGGTTAGAACAAGGAACGATGTCAGTTCAGGAGTACACGTCGAAGTTCATTGAGAAAGCTAGGTTTGTTGAGCTATATGTGACTACTGAGGAGAGGCACATAGAGAGATACATATGGGGATTAAAGAGCAGTGTAAGGGAGTTAGTACAAGTGAAAGGTCCAACTACTTTTCAGGCTGCGGTGGATACTGCAGAACTCACGGAGAAAGAAAAGAACAGAAAGATGACAGAGAGAGTCGGAGACAAGCGGAAATGGGAAGGACCAACCAGGGATGGAAGGAGGTCGAGTGCGCCTAAACCCGAGCTGCGGGTGGGATTTAGATCAGGAGAGAAACCTTGTAGCAAGTGTAACATGATGCATAAGGGAGAGTGTTTGGCAGATAGGGAAGGATGTTTCAAGTGCGGGAAAACGGGGCACATGGCTCGAGACAGCCGCAGTTCGAAGTCATGTTATCAGTATGGTTCGCCAGATCACGTCAAGTGGGACTGTCCGCAGCTAAAGAAAGGGTTTACTAGGGGTGACGGCGGTAGTAGCGAAGGAAGAGGCGGGGAGAGAAAGGTGGAGCCGGCTCGCGCGAGGGCGAGGGCTTTCCACATGTCAGCAGAGGAGGCGGTGAATACGCCTGATGTTGTGACAAGTACTTTCCCAATTGACTCGACTTATGCTAAAGTGTTGTTTGATTCGGGCGCCAATCGCTCGTTTGTGTCGCCTAATTTTATTCGAAAATTGCAAGTGAAACCCAAGAGGTTGAACTTTGGGTTTGAGGTAGAGGTGGCAGATTATAGTCGAGTCTGGGTGAAAGAGGTCTATGAGGGATGTAGCATAGACGTAGACAGTCACTCGTTTCCTTTGCGTTTGTACCCGATGGGGATGGGGGAGTTTGATGTGGTTCTAGGAATGGATTGGTTAGCGGAGAACGATGCTAGCATAGTGTGTAATAAGAAGTTGATCCGTATCGCTTTGCCTGATAAGAAGGAAGTAGTGATTTATGAGGATCGTTAAGATAGGAAGTCGTGTATGATTTCTATGTTGAAAGCTAGGCGGTGTCTGGGAAAGGGATGTCTAGGGTATTTAGCTTATGTGCTAGATGCTAAGAAGGAGAAGAAAGAGGTAAGGGATGTGCCGATAGTCAGCGAGTATCCGGAAGTGTTTTCGGATGACTTGACGTGTCTGCCCTCAGATCGTCAAGTAGAGTTCAGAATAGATCTGATGCCCGGGGCGGCACCGATTGCGCGTGCGCCCTATTGTCTGGCACCGGCAGAAATGAAGGAGATGATGACGCAATTACAAGAGCTACTACACAAGGGTTTCATTCGCCCGAGCTCATCGCCTTGGGGAGCGTCGGTACTTTTTGTGAAGAAGAAGGACGGATCTACGCGGATGTGCATAGATTACCGTGAGCTCAACAAGGTAACAGTGAAGAACAAGTACCCGCTCCCGAGGATTGATGACCTCTTCGTCCAGTTGCAAGGTGCGAGCTACTTTTCGAAGATAGATTTGAGGTCGGGTTACCATCAGCTAAAGGTGAGAGAGGAAGACGTGTCCAAGACAGCTTTTCGTACGAGATATGGACACTACGAGTTCCTAGTCATGCCCTTTGGCTTGACTAATGCCCTAGTACTGTTCATGGATTTGATGAACATAGTGTGTAGCTCGTTGTTAGACAAGTGTGTGATCGTCTTCATCGATGATATCTTGATCTACTCTCGTACCCGTAAGGATCACGAGGAGCATCTTCGAGCGGCGTTAGAATTGCTGAAGCGCGAGAAGTTGTACGCTAAGTTTTTGAAGTGCGAGTTCTGGTTAAGGGAAGTCCAGTTTCTGGGTCACGTCGTGTCGGCGGACGGTATCAAAGTAGACCCCGCTAAGATTGAAGCTATTAAAGATTGGGAATCGCCAAAGTCGCCATCAGAAGTGAGAAGTTTTCTCGGATTATCAGGCTATTATAGGAAGTTCATCCAGGACTTCTCTCGTGTAGCCACACCGTTGACCGCTTTGACAAGGAAGAACGTCAAGTTCATTTGGACCGAAGCGCAAGAAGACGCATTCAAGAGATTGAAAGAGAGTTTAAGCAGCGCTCCGATTTTGTCGTTACCAGATGGATCAGAAGGTTTTGTAATTTACAGTGATGCTTCTAAGCTCGGGCTAGGGTGTGTTTTAATGCAAAACGGGAAGGTGATTGCCTAGGCATCCCGACAGTTGAAAGATCATGAGAAGAACTACCCTACGCACGACATAGAGCTAGCGGCGGTGGTGTTCGCTTTGAAAATATGGTGACACTACTGGTATGGAGTGAAGTGCCAGATTTACACCGACCACAAGAGTCTGAAGCACCTGTTTGATCAGAAGGAAATGAATATGAGACAGAGAAGATGGATGGAGCTACTGAACGACTACGACTGCGAGATCCTTTACCACCCGGGTAAAGCAAATGTCATAGCCGATGCATTGAGTCGGAAAGAGCGATGAGAATCGACCAAAGTAGTGGCTTTCAGAGTCGAGGCAACTTCGAATCTCCTAGACGAAGTTAAGAAGTATCAAGAAGAGGCGTTGCTAGAAGTGAATGTAAAGAGTGAAAGGATCGTTGGGGTTACATCATTGTTCAGTGTCAACAGTGGTGGGTTGACGTGTATGAAAGGCCGAGTATGGATTCGTAAGTTAGGGAACTTGAGAGTAAGCATTTTGGAAGAAGCGCATAAATCGCGATACTATATGCACCCGGGAACGAATAAGATGTACCGGGACTTGAGACAGTTCTACTGGTGGCTGGGAATGAAAAAGGATATCGCTCACTTTGTGGAGCGATGTGTGACATGTTTGAAGGTTAAAGCAGAACATCAACGACCGTATGGAGAACTTCAGTCTAGCGTGATACCAGTATGGAAGTGTGATAACATCACCATGGATTTCGTTAAGAAGTTACCAAGGACTCCGAAGGGTAACGATGCGATATGAGTGATTGTGGATATTCTCACCAAGTCCGCGCATTTCTTACCAATCAAGGAGTCAGATTCGTTAGAAAAGCTATCCCGATTATACATCAATGAGATCGTATCTAAGCACGGGGTGCCGCGATCCATCGTGTCTGACCGTGACAGTCGGTTCACGTCAGCATTTTGGAGAAGCCTCCAACGAGAGTTGGGTTCGCAACTGAAGTTAAGCACGACCTATCATCCTCAAACGGATGGTCAGAGCGAAAGAACTATTCAGACATTAGAGGATATGCTTCGAGCGTGCGTTATCGATTTCAAAGGGTCGTGGGAAGTACATCTACCGTTGATAGAGTTCTCATATAACAATAGTTACCATGCGAGTATCTAGGCAACACCATTCGAAGAATTGTACGGGCGGAAGTATCGTACGCCGTTGTGTTGGAACGAGGTGGGAGAAAGACAGTTAGCAGGACCAGAGAGGCAGAGATTGTACAACTGACAGCGGATAAAATAGAGCTAATCCGTGAAAGGATGAGGATTGCGCAAGATCGACAGAGAAAGTATGCAAATAGAAGAAGGAAGCCTATCGAGTTCCAAGTAGGCGACAAGGTAATGTTAAAGGTCTCGCCTTGGAAAGGGGTGGTATGCTTCGGAATGAAAGGGAAGTTGAGACCGAGATACGTGGGGCCTTTCGTCATCATTGAGCGAGTGGGAGCAGTATCCTACAAGTTAGAATTGCCAGAAGAATTGAGAGGAGTTCACCCGACGTTTCATGTGTCTAATCTAAAGAAGTGTTTGGCCGAGGCTGACGTAGCCATTCCATTAGAGGATGTCAGCATTGACGAGAAATTGACGTACGAAGTAGAACCAATTGAAATCGTGGACAACAAAATTCGCAAAACGAGGAACAAAGAGGTCCGACTAGTAAAGGTCCAGTGGCGGTATCACAAATGACAAGAGGCAACTTGGGAGGTAGAAGCGGACATGAGGTCCAAGTACCCTCATCTCTTCGATAATGGAATTTCGGGGACGTAATTCTTTTGAGGGGGGAGTGTTGTAATAACCGAGGTTTTTAAGCGAAAGAAATAAGTTTTGTGGGGAAAGTGGTAAAGTTGTAAGTTCGGGGGCTGTTTGGTACTTATTGTAAGAGAGTATAAAAACTCTCATTTAGGGCACAAAACCCTAGGTAATCATTATTTGTTTTCCTGTTGGCGGATGAGAGAGAGAGAAGAAGTGAGAGCAGAGTAAGAAGAAGTTAATTTCAATCGGTTTTGGGAAGAAGGAAGAGGGAATTGCAAGCATTCAATTCAAGGTATTGATCTGAACTCATTTATTCTCATCTCCTATCAATTTGAGTTGGAATAATTAAGATTTATGGAAAAGTTGGAGTTTCTAGATATATTGAATGAATGGTTGCTCTCTTGCAATGTGTTGATGAAATTTGTAATTCCATGTAAAAGTATCATTCCTTAGAGGTTTATCTTGAATTTCTCCATCTAGGAGATGTTTAATTTTGGTTTTGGTCGATCGAAGCTAACCCCGAAAGTCGTGTCTTCGTAATTTGAGTCCGGAAGTTAGGATCCGGTATTGTAGTCCGGAATAGTCAGTTCCGGAAAATAGTCCAGAGTATGTTTGGATCCGGAAACCACAAGAGGATCCGGAATGGATTTGGCCGAATGGATCCGGAACCCACAAGGGATCCGGAATTGAGTTTGACCGATAATGGATCCAGAATCCTTATGAGGATCCAGAATTGGGCTTGGGCCGCGGTTAGGTCTGGAATCCTTACGGGATCCGGAATGGGCTTGAAATCGAGTTGGATCCGGAATCATTATGAGGATCCGAAAATCAGTGTTGGTCCCGGAGTGGGTCGAATCCGGATTGAGATCTGGTATAGGTGAGAGTCTGAAACTGACATCGGACTTAGTAGTGCTTTGAGACCCAGATTTATTTAGAGTCTGTGTAGATAGCAGTGGGAAATCAGTTAAGGCTTATTACCTTATTTCCTTTGAACCATAGGTGTTCTACCTAGGAATCTGAAGTTCAAGTGTGAAGTACCGTGCAAAGGCAGCAGGTGAGTTTTTCTAACTAAAAATACGTGTTTTAAACGTGTTTTCCAAAGGAAGTAAATGAGTAGAAATGCCATGATTATTTACATGATTTACTTGTTTGAAAGTTTATATGAGATGTATGCATACATTGTGATAGGCCCGCCAGTGCTCATGCCGGGAGGATTGGCCCGTTTATGCCATGAGAGGGAGTGACCCAGTAAGGCAGCGTGAGACTGACTCGTTGTCACTTCCGAGTGACTTCAGGGTGCCATTTACGGGAGCGGAATTTTCCGTGAAAGTTTTATGTAAAGTTGCTTTGATAGTTATAAACTGTTTTAAAATGTTTTGAGAACTGTTAAATTGAGGGGACTCACTAGACCTCATGGTCTAACCCTCACATTTTCCAAACTAAACCTTTTCAGGTAAGCAGATAGTAGGAGGCTCTAGTAAGTGAACAGAGCCGGATTAGAGTACAGATGCAGCTAGAGACAGTGCTACATTTTTTCAGAATTTAGTATTATTCTCAGTTGTGTATAGGTTGTTTCCGCCAACCTAGATTTTGATACAGATGTTTGAGATTTTGAGACCGATTTTAGGATATTTTAATGTTTATTGAATGCTATGCGTTATTTTAGTTTGGGTTGTTACATACCCTTTTTTGAAAAAGGTGGTGGCCAACGATGGTTCAGATCGGTGGTGGTCGACGGTGGTTGACGGTGGTTCATGTGGGTCAAGGAAGATAGAGATATTTTTGTCTTTTGAAGAAAATAAGGTGGAATGGAATTGAATTCATTCTCATTTGTGATGAAATGACCAAATCCATAACTGGTGGAATGTGTGGAATTCAATTCAATTCCGTAGGTAACTAAACCCCTGAACGGAATTTAGTCAATGAAATTGATCATTCCAATTTTTTTCAATTCCATCGGAATCCTGTGCACGAAACGCCCCCTTAGTGTTATTGTTAAATGACAAACAATTTTGTTTATTATTATGAAAATAAAGGTATTTTCTAAAATTTAATTTAATATACTATTAAGGGTTAAATACAAATAACAATGTATTTAATATGTTTTTTTAATTATTATATTATATATTTAGTTTTCGTATTACAACAATATACTTTTAAATTATTTTTATGGTATTTTGAAAATTTAACCCATTATAACAATGAATAACATATTATTTATTAACATGATTAACTTCCTTTTTTATTGTTTATAGAGTAAATTACATATTTGGTCCATGTGGTATAGTGGTTTTAACACTCCGAGTCCCTAAAATAAAATAATTATGGCGTGCATCCTTGTGGTTTTCATTTTATAACATGTTGAGTCCTTAAAACTAACTCTGTTTAAAAACTCTCCGTTAAGGTGGTCATATGCAAGGCACATGATGGGTATTTTGGTCATTTTATGCATTTTTCTCATTTTAAATTAAAAAATAAAAACAAAAAAACAACAACTTGACACATGCCCCCCTTTCATCACCACCACCACCAAGATTCAAACACAAAAACCTAAATTAGATTCAAATAAAATACATAAATCTACATCAGATTCTAACCCAAAATCTTTAACAAATTACATTAAAAAACACAAATCCATATACCCAGTAACCCAGATGAAGAACACCACACAACCACATGTTTATGAAAATTGGAAAATGCATTCAGAAAGTCCTATACAAAACTCATGTAATTTAAATATACAAAATCTAAATCAAACAAACAAAACCACTAAATCTAAATAAAAAAACAAACAAAATCCCTAAATCTAGATGTGGATGAAGAAGCAGATGAAGAGAAGAATGAGGGGGGCTCGATGTTCAAAACCCCAGAAAAATCGAGCAGACCCTTGAAAAACTCCCAAAACCCATTTCACCCAAAAGATTAAACCAAGTTTCTTCTGAGTTATCCCTTCCAATACCCATTTATTTTATCCATGAAAACGAGTCAGCTTCGACTTCAGTTCATGCCAATACACACACACCTACCCATTTATTTTACTTTTTGGTTTTATTTAAAAATAAATAAATATTTAAAAATATAAATATTACTAATTTTTTATAATTATATAATTATAAAAATAAAACATAAACATTGCGATTTAACATATAAATAAAACATAAAATAATATATATTACATTCGATTATTCTAAAATAACATTATCCGTAGTACGACTGTACGATTAACACGTAAAAGCTGCATGTACTTTTGTATTTGCTCTGAATACGGGGTAGCCCATCCAGCATCACACGGATAACTGTAATGGAAAAAATGTCCTACAATTTACGGAAACGGGTATCCTTCTGTCATATCTAATTTCACATAATGGTTACCATTAACGTACCTAATTGTAAAAATAACATGTTCATACCACACTGGCGGAGTGGACCTAAGTGGCAAGTACGTCCCACTGTCGGTCATACTTATAACGTGTAATATCACATTATATTTTGAAGCAATCAAGACACCTATTTCAGGCATTGTCATCTAGTGTTCAAATGGTGCACCTTGATCTGATCGAAAGAAGTTTAAAGTGTTGTAAGTAATATCCCAATGTTCACCTCCAAAAGCGTTGATGTACTCTGTTTTGTGTGTATCTAGCTCTTCCATCAAGATATACAAGATATATATGATCACTGTACAAAAACACCATCTACTAGAAAATATGAATACTACCAAGGATAATTTACTCAATCAAATGAAAATTATTTTAAGATCAACCATGGAAGGGACATTTGACTAACATAAAGAAAAATATATTTTACAAAATTATAATAAAATCAAAAGTTACGAATTTATAAAATAAAATAAAATCAAAAGTTACAAATTTATAAAATAAAATAAAATCAAAGTTACAAATTTTATAAATTTATAAACAATTTTATAAAATCAAAACATATATAAAATAAGATCAACCATGGAAGGGACATTTGACTAACATAAAGAAAAATATATTTTACAAAGTTATATTAAAATCAAAAGTTACAAATTTATAAAATGAAATAAAATCAAAAGTTACAAATTTTATAAATTTATAAACAAATTTATAAAATCAAAACATATATATATATATATATATATATCATATATATATATATATATCATATATATATATAAAGATAATATATATATATAAACAAAAAATAATAATAATAATATATATATATATGTCAAGTGAAATGAAGGGAGATGATTCCTTAAAAATAATTGACACAAAAAACAATACATTCAACACCCCATTTTTGGTGCAATTAGCACTGCCCTAATTTATGTCATGTCATCTTCATTTTAATCAAAAAGTTTCTAATTGCTATAAGAGCATCTCCAATGGTTGAGAAAATGACTTAGAAAATGACTTAGAGAATGACTTGGAGAATGACTTGAACATGGGTTAATGATTGGAGTCATGACTTGATGATGGGTTTACTTATCAAAGGGTTGAGAAACCTCAAGTGGTTTGAATAATTGTTGTGAGAGGCAACTTCAAGTCTTTCAAGTTTTTGGTGGGACCCACTATTTTTTTAATATAATTTTTTTTGATCAAGTCTTTGGAATGGGTTTACCATTGTGGATGCACTAATTGTTAAAATTTTCAAAACACAAATTTTTAATAAAAAATAATTTAAAAGTAAATAGTTATGATAAGAAAAAATAAAAATATAATATCATAATAAGAAAAGTTGTGAAAATAAGTTACTATTTTAGGCCATCGGTACCCGGCTCGGGATGAGCTCGGGATGGCCTGCGGGATGGTGCGGGATGGGCTACGACCCTTGCGGGATGCGGGGTGCGGGATGGATTCCGGGTTCGGGATCCCGATTCATCCCGAAGGTTTATTAAAAAAAAAATTATTTAATTTTTAAAAATAATGCCGTTGAACGGCTCTTTTTAAACAAAAATAAATAAATTTTTTTCTCAATTTAATCCCACTATATATTTAACCATCAACCTCTTATTTCTCACACCTCTCAAACTCTCTAAAATTCTCTCAACCTCTTATTTTTCACACCTCTCAAACTCTCTCAAATTCTCTCAACCTCTTATTTTTCACACCTCTCAAACTCTCTCAAACACTCTTCCATTCTCTATATTTTAAACAATATGGATTCGCCACAACCCGGTTCACCAACCGCATCATCATCATCCGTAGACACCGACGAGTTGTTGAATCTACAAAGGGAAATTTTTCGACAGACTGCACAATCGCTGTATGGTAGCACCGCCTCATCGTCAACAAGAGAGAGGGCCGCAAACATTGAAAGAGGTCGAGTAACTGCAAACGAGCGGCTTATGCGGGACTACTTTGGTGTCAACCCGATTTATACACCGGATATGTTTAGGCGGCGGTTCAGGATGAGCAGACAACTATTCGAACGAATAGTTGAAGATTTAGAAGTAGGGTATCGGTATTTTAGACTTCGGTTTGACGGGTTAGGCAAACAAGGTTTTTCTCCGATACAAAAGTGTATTTCCGCTATTCGGCAATTGGCGTATGGAGTAACTGCTGACGCACTTGACGAGTACATCCGTATGGGAGAGAAAACGTCACGAGATTGTCTGTACAAATTCTGCACAGGTATTATTGAACTGTATGGTCAAAACTATTTACGCAAGCCTACTTTTATTGATATTCAGAAGTTATACACCGCGCATGAAGCTAAACACGGATTTCCCGGCATGCTCGGCAGCATAGACTGTACTAATTGGGCGTGGGCAAATTGTCCGAATGCATGGCGAGGTCAATTCATGGGAGGTGATCATGAGCACCCGACAATCATGCTAGAAGCAGTGGCCTCTCAAGATCTATGGATCTGGCACGCATACTTTGGTGTTGCCGGTTCCAACAACGACATCAATGTTCTCAATCAGTCGCCCATCTTCAACGATGTATATGATGGAAAAGCATCCGAGTGCCCTTTTGAGGTGAATGGAGTCACCTACAAGCACAGATATTATCTAACGGATGGGATATATCCGGAATGGGCTACTTTCATAAAATCATTTACGTGCCCACAAGACCTTAAACGACAAAAGTTCAAGTCCGCGCAAGAATCCGCACGTAAAGATGTTGAACGAGCTGTTGGCGTGCTTAAAGCACGTTGGCATATACTTCATAACCCGGCACGCGGATGGGAACTCTCAAGATTGGCAAACATTATGTACGCTTGTGTCATATTACACAATATGATACTCGAAGACGAAAACCATGCTATTTGTGGTGACGTGGAAAACGACTTTTTCACGGATGATATCGAAAGCCATATCAGTGAGACACAACGCGCGGCAAATGTTCGAGAAGTCATAAACCGGGACACTCATAATAACCTTCGGTCGGATTTGGTCGAACATATTTGGCGTATCCAAGTTCCCAACAATGACGACGAGTAGATTTTTAAATTTATTTTGTAATTTTTATTTTTAATGAATGATATGAATTTTAATTTATATTATTTATCTTATTTTTATTTATTAAAAAATATATAAATATTTTTATTTTGTTAAATAATTAAATGTATAAATAAAAGAATTAAAATAAATGAGGTGGCAAAAGGGTTTGAGGGAATCGGATAAGGGTGTTTAGGGATTGAGTGAGAGTTAGGAGAAAAGCTGATGTGACGCTGATGTGGAGCTGGAATCTTTGAAAGATGGGGTCATGGGGTACTGATGGCCTTATACGTTTAACCCTTTTATTTAAAATTCTCATTCAATCAGTAAATAACATAAAAAGACTGAAAATTATTATAAAAATATATTATTCCATTAATACGAGTTGAACAAAATATCAAATTGGTTTATCTTAAAATATAATAATTCATTAAAAATAAACCTTAATAGCCCCATAAGTACTTTTTTTATTGATACAAATTAATTTGTTTGGTTTCAAATCATATAAAAAATAATAAGATTACCAAAATTCATTTAACTATAAAAAATAAGGTGTTGTTTGGTTATTTATTTATTAGAAATATTTTATTCATTATTTATGCCTGATTAAATAAGATCTCACTACTACACGAAAAACTTTTGCCTACATTTTTTTTCTGGGAAATCTGTCGCTAAAGGGTGACTCGTCACAAAACCGTCACAAGAGTTGGAGAGTAAATTTTTAGTGGGCAATACAAATCAGTGACAGATTACCCAAAGATTCTCTGGATGATCCATGGGTATTTTCTCGAAAAACATTGGATTCTATCGAATCATTGGTATTTTATGGGTAATCCATTAGTAATAACCGACGGAAATTTTCCTGTGTAAAATTTGTGGGTAAAAGTCATTTGTTTTGTAGTGGCTTTGAGGTCTCAAATTATTCATTTTTTTTTGTCTTGTATGCTAGGAGAGGTTAAAACATGTTACCGGTTCTTTATTAGGCTCCTACCGTCGTCGTAATTCACTAATAGAAAAATAAATCCAATTGCTCTTTTCTCTTTTGTCTAGCGGCACCAAGAAATTGCTCTTGGATCAATCTAAATCGCTCGTCCTATACAAACATTTTCATTTCGATTACGACATCTCCAATGGATAATATCAAATCTTACATTACATTCATACAAATTTGTAACACCCCTACAAATAGAGTTAAATTTAAACCTGAATAACGACGTAGAGGGAGGTTCAGATGAAAACTTCAAAAAAACGGAAAACTGAAAAACACCCTGGTGGCTCTTCATCTGGACGATATGCACTTGTGCATACAGGTAAATTATGTTGTTTTTTTGGTTTTTTTATGCACGTGTGTATATTACAAATTATTTGTATGCACAAGTGCATACCGTCCAGATGAGGGGTTACCAAAGTACTCTTCAGTTTTCTTTTTTTAGGCTTTCCCGTGAACCTGAGCCTAATGATGTAATAATAACATCTATATAAAAGAAATCACCCAAAAAGGGGAAATAGTAATAGCATTTACAATTCTATGAATGAAAATTATAAATGACAACTCACTAATTTAAACTATTTGCGTCTAATTAAAACAGTTGTCAACACAATCTCCCAAAAGGAATCTATTCAGATCTGTATGCCAAATTCCAAAAAATGACTATCTCCAAAACTTGCCACTATCGGCCAATCGCTCGTCCCTCAAACCTTGGGAGCCCCACCGCTAACGGAACCTGATATATATGTCGTTTAAGAAAAAGTGTTAGGATTTACACCTAGTGAGAACAAACATTTATATAATTAAAAAAAGCATAAAACGACATTAAATGTTTCCAAAAATATGAAGTAAGTTATCTTTAACATAAATCAGAAAGGAACCATACTGTAACACCTCATGTCCATAAAATATGAATCTTTTGGAAGTTAGGGATTAAATTGCAATTTGTGTGTTTTAGGGATCTAAAGCTTTCTTTGGAAGAATAAGATGGGGTAAAACCCTAAACCCTTTCATTTGGGATTCTTAAGATTGGAGAAAAAAATTTGAGAGAGGAGGAGAACCCTAATTGGAAGTGTGGTGGAAAGAGTTACAACAAAGGATTTGAGCCATCATCTCTAAGGTATGATCTTTCATTCTTCTTCTCCTTCTTCTCTATGTTTGGTTAGACTAGCTTATGGTTTGGGAATTTGATAATCAACTTGATATTGGGTTTTAATCCATAAGAGAGAAGGCAAAAGAGTTTGGGATTGATTCCTCATGAGTTTTGGTTTAACCATTGAGAAACTTCATCATTTTTCATGGTAATTTATGTAAATGGCAATGGTTGGGTTTTAGAGTTTTGGGGGTTTTAAATCATGAATCAATGGATGGATTTTGGTGGGGAAAATGTGTTTTTGATGTTGGTTTTTGGTTCCTAAAGGTTTGATTAGTTAAAACTATTGATTTTGGAGTTTTACAATCAATTTGGAGCATTTAAGGGGGTTTTGGAGTTGAGATTTCGGGCTGAAACTGTTGTACAGAATTGGGAGGGACGAACAGAAAGTTGCACGGTTTTCCACGCGGTTTGAAACCACGTGGAAAGTGGCGCAAGTCCCTGTTTTGTGCACCTCATTCGGTTCGCTTCGTTTTTCGGGTCTAGAATCGATGCATCGTTTGGAGGTTTGCTTTAGGGGTTTAGTAGAGATGTTTTGGGATGTAATTAGATGGTTTAACACCATTCCTATGACGTCCAATTCAGGTGTTCGGTTTGAGCTAAAGGGTGTTTCGAGGCGTGTGTCGATTTGCTAAAGCTCAGTTGAGTTCCCTTAACTCTTTTGGTGCAAATAAAATATTTTGCTAAAGTTTTCATAACTGAATATGGTATCGAGGATGATGGCATGATTAAACACTTTGAAAATCTTCATTATTACATGATGTGAAAATGTTTATTAATGCATGCAAGTTGTTTATACGTTCTTTCATACGTAAACGTTGAATGCATGTTCTTGTGAGTTGTTGTTATGTGTGGGGTCGGGTTGCACAGTGGGGAGGTGAACCTCGGATTGTTGAGAATCCTTGGAGAGTTGATTGGACCGTGTGCCTCGAATCTGTTTCTTGTGCACACGGGTATGGCATCTACTGGGGGCCATGGAGATCTACTGGGGGCCCCGAGTGTGGACATCACATGAGGTGATGGGAGTTGAGACCACTGTGCAATACCCTAAAGTGGAGTTGAGCGTTTAAACTGAAATTACGTTTATTATTGTAACAGTTGAACGTTTTAAATTGGTGTTTATGTGGAACTGTTTTAAAGAGGGAATTCACTAGACCTCATGGTCTAACCCTCGTTTTTTCCAAAAACTAAAACAATTTTCAGGATTGAGCTTTGTTTGGGATTTCATCTGGTGAGAATGGAAAGTAGTGGCGTTGTAGAAGAGGTATCATCTAGTGAAGACTTGTAGATTACCATCGGGCTCCCTGTAGCATCTTAGTTGTGAAGGTGATCCGCTGCGAACCTAGAGTAGTGTTGATGTAAATTGTAGACTTTGGGACCATTTTTGGTTGTAATGTTTCAAATATTACTTTATGAAATTTGGGTTGTTACAAATGGTATCAGAGCCATAGTTTAAGGGATTTAGGTGACCGGTTGGGCCTAAACTTAAACTGTGGAGTAAAGGGAGACACAAGTGAGATATAGGAAGCCAATAGGAAAGACCTTAATCATAGGATATCTTGACAATGGTAGTGAGAACCCTCATGTAAGGTAAATTCAAAATCACATCTGGCCAATGCAATTATGAATTTACAGGTGCGTGGGTGTACTCAACCTCTACTGTTGGGATAAGTGGTGAGTGTGACAGTATGTAGAAAGTTATAACCTGACAATTGATGGCAAATGGCTGATATGTCATGGGAGACCGCATATGATGTGATGTTTATACCTTCTAGAAGAAGTATTGTTCAGTATGTCAGTGAACCGGCTAGGGGTATAATTGTTGAGATTCAAAGGGATGAATGGTTGGTTAAGGGCAAACTCCTAGTTTCTAGTGAGTCCCCGTTCTTTGAATTGATGTGTCGATCAATTGGGATAGGAAGTGAGGACTATGTTGGAATCTTGAAAGCTTCAATTCAAGATCGAGTAGGGGAATCTAGCCTTTGACTCTTTACTCAAGCACTTTAGTGGCAAGGATAATGAAGGAAATATATCAGTGTTGGATTGAAGTACGCGTAGGAGTAGAAGGCGAGGTATTAAGTCAGTTTGGAAACCATGGGGAGTGGTCGAATAGGCGGGATGTGAAGCACCTGTATAGCAAGATGTTGCAAGGGTGAGGAAGGGACAGTTGGTCAAAATAGAGTGTCAGTGATAAGTTGATGTGAATGCAACGGTTGACCTTGTTAGAGTGAATAGTCCTCAATTGCAAGTTGAGTTTCATGCATCGTGTCTTTAAATGTGTTACTTGGACTCTTTCATGTTAAAAGTATGTACGTACATAAGGAATTTCTTCTTGTTTTGGGAAATAATTTTACGCGCGCAAGCGTGTGTTTCTAAAGAAAAAGACAAACTTGTTTTCGTTGCATGATAAAACTTTGAACTTAGTGATTCGCGAACTATTTCACGCTTTTTTCACGTGGGGAGAATCTTCGTTACGAGAATATTGGAAAATTTTTATTGCAAAGTTTTGTTTTATAAACAAAATGAGTATTGACAAGCTATTATGATATAAATGAGTGTGTGAGTCGACTGACCCACTTGATGTAAGTGATTTCGTTCAGAACTGTTCTAGTCGTATTTGAAAGGTTTCGTTGGTTATATTTTGTTGTGCCGACATCGATTTGGTTAGACAAGGTTAAGAATCATCGTGGGGTTGCATGTAAACGATCTTTGAGGTCGCTGCGTTTTACTATTCAACTTGAGTGGTTGTATGTTATACATACTCAAGCTTGTTTTATGATGTATCTTGAATTTTCAAACGTGCAAAACGATTTCAATCGTTGTGTCATCATGCATGAAGGCTATGAACTCGCTAGGTCGGGGAGGATAATATAATCGAGGTTAAAGAAAGGCTTGGTTTTGTTTGGTGAAAATAGCTACTTTAACGATTTTACTAAGGTTTTAAAAGGAAGAATGTAGGTTAGATTTTCCCTAGATTTTATACTAAATACTTGGTCCTAAAAATGATCCTTGTATTCGAGGTAGGCATTTTCGCTAGAAAAGCCCGGTTACAAAATACTCACACCGTTAGATAAAAATCTCATACTTGTCGCATTCATTGTTTTGTCAATGGTAATCTCAAAAATGGACCTTTTCAGGTCTTGATGGAATGTGTAGAGACAAATACTCTAAGTGTTTTTAATACACAAATTAGCTTGCCTACTACTCCAGTGGGTTGAGATTAGCTCACTGTGCCGACCTCACTTTCGTAAGTGTCAAAAGAATTCTTTCGAATCCCCTAGCATCATTCAAGCTCGTGTCACTGCGTTCTACTTATTTCTAAGTTAAGAACTAGACTTTAGATCCTTGCAAGTGATCGGCTTGTTCGCATCCTTGGGTAAATATCGAGAATGAATGACCAAAACAACAAATATTCTAAGTACAAAGATTACTCAAGCATTTTTAATAAAATCCAGGTACTTCTCTTTCCTACATCCCAAAGGATGTTTAGCCTAACATTTCCGAAGTAAAGAAAACAAAAGATGAAGATTTGCACATAATAAAACTGATAGTGGATTGAATAGTACTCACAGTGGGGAACGAGAATTCGTCCCTGTCCACTGTGTTTTACGAATTACAATTAACTAGGAAAGGAAATTACGGAAATTAAAGCTAAATTAATGCAGTAATTAAAAGACTAAAACTAATGTGGTAGATGAGAGAAATTAAAGCTATTCTAAACTTAACCCAAGATGATTGTAAGATTCCAAGCTTGTAATAAATGAACCCAAGTGCTCCTTTATATACTAGGAGAAAGAGTTGGGTATTACACAAAAGAGATGAGTCTTCCAATGGGTAAAAACTGCTGTGTTGTGGCAGAAATCAGCACCTTGTGCAAACTAATTACCCAATGGACCATTTTCCAAGTCAATCTCCAAGTACATAAAGGGGTACTTGTTGCAATCTTCAATGTAGCTGCCACTTCCCTGCTAATAAACCTTCTTCCTCCATTAAATTAAGTCCCAACTAGTAGTTTCTTTTGTCTTTCTTGATCAGCTCGAATAGTGGGCAGCCGGAGTGGGCACACCAGTGATCACTGCAGGATAAAATGTGAAAAACACCCAAATTCTACCAAATAGTTTATTAAACACTAAGGTTCGCTCCTTTTGCTCATTTTCGAGATTTATACCAAGAATGGGGGTTTTGAGAGGCGGAATGGCTAAAATTGACAAAATAAAATAGGAAAAACAAGGAAATAATAACTCTAAAAATAGAGTTATCACAACCTCAAACTTAAGCCATTACTTGTCCCCAAGTAATAAAAATAATGCACTTAGAGCTTTTAGGAACTTACCGACTTCTCATCTTGAATGGACGTTGATCTCCATCCTTGGATACTTCTTTCGATTCTAACACTTTAAAGTTTCACTTTTGTTTTTGACAAAATCTTCCCTTGTTCACAATTTGATTAATAGGGCTTTTCTTGGGTTCGAAAGGTTTTGTGGCTTTGAGTGTTTGTCCCAAGGGTTTTGGCACGCAGTTCCAAACATAGACCGAAGATCTCGCTTTGAGATTTTATTTTGAGAAGTGAGTGGTTTAGATTTTTCATGGGTATGGACGCACACTTTCAGGCTTTATTTTGGGTATGGCTGTTTTTTTTTCTGATGGTCCAGAATAGGCACACCATCTTTTTCTGGGAGTGAGCACTTTGACGGTCCAGAAAAGGCACACCATCAATTTTTGCGTAGTGACACTCCGATTTTCTTCTGTTTTTGGGGTTTTTTTTGGGAGGTGGGTATGGCTTACCCACCTCAAACTTAGACTTCACAGTGTCCCACTGTGGGCAGACTGGAAATCACTATGGAAGTCCCCACCTTAAACTTAAAACTGCACAGTGTCCCCACTGTGACTTGAATATTGGGTTCAAAGAGGTGGTTTTTGGTGTTACAAAAATAGGTCGTGTTTGGATGCAAAGATGGCCTAAATCATTTCATAGCGTCAAGTTTAAGACTCGTACTTACAAAAGTGACCCTTTTATGTTGGAAACCGAACGTTGTACCTAGAACTGGAAACGAGATCAAACAAACATGCAAATTCGAAGTGAGTTAGTAACCAAAAGCACCTGCTAAACATAGCAGGGATCCATGCATTGTTAACCAAAAGTATTGAAAGCAGCAAATTGTGTCAAGAGCCTAGCCATAGGCAACATACAGAAAAATTAAAATTGTTTTGAGAGCATAGGGAATGAAACCAAAGTGTTTAAAACAAACCATTACGGCGTTTGGGTTGCCTTTGGTGAACTGTCGGCCAAATCTTCCTCAAAATCATCCTCACTTGCCATAGTGGGGCAGATCCCCTCTGGAAATTCTGGGATTTGTGCGGCAAGGAGAGGATCGGCAGCCATGTACATTTGGTTCACAACCTCATCACGATCGCGGTTGTACATCCAGACTGATTCAAGGGCGCAGTTGATAATCTTTTGCTCAGCTGCAAGGAGGTCGACTTTGTATGTGAGTGCTGAAATGGCTTGCAGAATGGCGGTCATCGGGTTGACTGTGCTGGTGCTTGCTTCTCCTGTAGCCTTCGGACGCAGTGGGGTGCCCTTCTTCTCCACAGTGGGCGAATCAGTGCCCACTATGTGCTCGTCGACTATTCGCACGTTGGGCTGTACCTGGGCAGGCTCATCAGACTGGCCTCCTATCTCTCTTCTCATCTTCTTAATGGTCTGAATACTGATGTTTTTCGTGGAAATGATCCACTGGTCTTCTGCAGCTGTGGGCACTCCGGCATCTATTAGCAATAGTGTAATAAGGCTAGGAAGGGGTAGGATTACCTTGGTTCGTGTTCGGGCTTGATGGATGGCACCATGCATAACGATTCCCAGATTGATCTTCTTTCTAGTGAGAACGCAGTAAAGCATGGCACACTTATGCATGGAGAGAGTCGTGTCGTGTGATGTTGGGGCCATAGAGGCCCGAAGGAATTGGAACCACACGGCAACCTCAGTTGTGAGGGAGCCAGCGTATAGACACCTCCTCTGGCCATCTTGATTCCATGGCCTTCCCTCTATTGCTATTTCTTTTAAAATCAACTCCTCATCAGCCGGAGTCATCTTTGCCAGGAACTGTCCGAAAGCACAAGGTTCTGGGGCTCCTCTACCTAACACTCGATTTATATTACCTGGAGTATAGTCCACAACCTTTCCTCTAATCTTTACAAATGATTCTTTGGCTTGGGAGGCTTCAGCATAAAATTCCCGGACTAATGATGCATTAGCGCGGCGATTGGCAGTGGCAATGGTTGCCCAATCTTGCGCTATTAGTCTATTTTTGATAAAAGGATTAGCTTCTACGAAGTCGGGGTCGAAACCCCTCTCTAAATTCAACTTCCGAGTGCAAATACACTCATAGTGGGCTCTAGTTGCGGGGGAAGTGAACTGCCTCGGTATCCCACTGGGGGCATGAACAGTGCCCACAGTGGACAGGTGTGGACTTTCAGATGGGGTTTGTTCACTCCCCGTATTAGTATCACTAGAAGAAGAACTTAGAGAGGGTTCGAGACCCTTACCTTTTCTTGATGCTTTTCTTTTAGGCTTTGCGGATGAGGCCTTCTTGGTTACACCAGATCGTGTAACCACTCCCCTGCTCCTCTGGAGTGTTCTGGTCGGGGTTTCCTCACTGTGGACAGTGGTGTGGACATCCTCCACACTATCAGCATTTCTGTCTTGGGGAATTTCTACAGTCTGAGTCTGCTCCTTAATCTTTTTCTGCCTTTCTTCATCGACTCTTTTTCTTTTTTCTTCCTCACGTGCCAATCGCTCGTCTTCTGTTTTTTTTTCTTTTCTTGCTCGAGAATCCTTGCCTCCTCAGCTTTCTTTCGTTCTTCCTCCTCTACTCGTTTTCTCTCCTCTTCCTCTCTAGCCAATCTTTCGGTTTCTTCCCTCTTCAATCTCTCCTCCTCTTCTCATTTTAATCGTTCCTCTTCCTCTCGTTTTAATCGTTCCTCTTCCTCTCGGCGCTTTCTCTCGGCTTCTTCCTTCCTTATTTTGATTTCCGCGACCCTTTGGTTGAATTCCTCTTGTAACCTCTGCATTTCCTCATCCTCTTGTAAATCTGTATCATCAAAAGGAGTTTGAACTGAGTCCGAGACCCTTGATGAAGATACGGCTTTTGGACTCTCTGGTTTGGACGAACTTGCGTCTGCAACATTGGAGACGACCGGAGGTTCGCCGGAGATCGGTGGGGTTTTATTGAGATCGCCGGTGACGGCCTCCGGTGGTTGGTCTTCGGCGGTGCGGCGGCGGGCCGCCGGGCGTGTGGGTGCTTCGGGGTTTGTGTTTAATCTCTTGCTTCTAGCCATTTTAGGGTTTTGGGAGTTGTCTGGTTTGTGAAAAAGGAAGAAGAAGATGAAAAGTGTAGGTGGTTTATGGAGAGAGAGAGGCTTTATTTTTTATTTGAAAAGGAGGGGTTTTTCTTTTGAGAGGGAACGGTTTTTAGGAGAGAGAGAGAGATGGACAATGATGGTTTTTCTTGGGAATAAGTGGGGAGAGGACAAGTGGCAGGAAAGGATGACATTTGTGTAAGAAAAAGTATGATGTGTGTCAGCCTTGCCCCCCCCCCCCCCCCCCCCCCCCCCCCAAAACGTCTCTTCATAAGTCAGACCGAGAGTGAGGAGCGCAGTGACCAGCTTCTGCCCACTGCGAACCTTTTTGTTCCAAAAAGTGCTAAAATTCTCCTACACACATAGAAATAAAGTACCATGCAGAATTAAAAATACCAATTTAATAAAAAGACAACAATTGACTGAAATAAAATATTTACAAACAGCGTTGACTTTCTCTAACCATAGTGAGGTGGAGAGTGGGCAGGGATGTGGGTACTCTCATGCAGAAAATGCTTTACCCTTTGTCCATTGACTTTAAAGATTTGACCTGATTGTGGGGACTTCAACTCTACTGTTCCGAAAGGACTCACCTTGACAATGGTGTATGGTCCCATCCATCTTGATTTTAGTTTACCTGGAAAGAGTTTGAGACGGGAGTTGAACAATAGTACCTGTTGTCCTTCTATGAACTCCCTATGGTTGATCCTTCGATCGTGCCACATCTTGGTTTTTTCTTTATACAACTTTGCATTCTCATCGGAGTGATATCGCAACTCCTCTAGCTCATGCATTTGTAAACTCCTTTTGATTCCCGCAGCATCCTCACTCATGTTAAGCTCTTTAAGGGCCCAAAACGCCTTGTGCTCTAATTCAATTGGTAAATGGCAAGCCTTGCCAAAAACTAATTTAAATGGAGACATTCCCAAAGGAGTTTTGTAGGCCGTTCGATAGGCCCAAAGAGCATCATCAAGTTTGGTTGACCAATCTTTGCGGTGCGGTTTAACAACTTTTTCCAAAATCCCTTTGATCTCCGGGTTTGCAAGTTCGGCCAAACCATTGGTTTGTGGATGGTATGCGGTGGCCACTCTATGATGTATGTCATATTTAGCAAGAACCGAGGCCATGACTTTGTTTATAAAATGGGTGCCTTCGTCACTAATCAATGCCCGTGGTGTTCCGAATCGAGTGAAAATATTTTTATGCAAAAATTTCACCACGGTGTTGGCATCATTGGAGTGACATGCAATGGCTTCTACCCATTTCGAAACATAGTCTACCGCAACCAAGATATAAAAATTGTTGTTGGAATTTGGAAAAGGTCCCATGAAATCAATTCCCCAAACATCAAAAAGTTCAACCTCTAAAATGTTGTTAAGAGGCATTTCATTTCTTTGCGATATATTCCCCGTACGTTGACATTGCTCACAATTTTTCACAAATTAATACGAGTCTTTAAAAACATTGGGCCAAAAGAATCCACTTTGCAAGATTTTTGCAGCGGTACGGTTTCCACCGAAATGGCCACCGTAGTGGGATGTGTGACAACCATGGAGTATTTGATGTTGCTCACTCCCATGGACACAACGCCTCAATATTTGGTCCGCCCCTATCTTGTACAAGAAAGGATCGTCCCAAACGTATTGTCGTGTGTCGTGTAAAAACTTTTTGAATGGTTGTCCACTCATCCCGTGGGGCTTAAGTCCACTTGCTAAAAAGTTTGCAAGATCAGCATACCAAGGAATATTATTTTCACGATGTTGAACAGATAGTAATTGTTCATCGGGAAAAGTTTCTTTTACCGGAGTGGGATCAACAGTGCCCACTGTCTTCTCGAGCCTGGACAAATGGTCGGCAACCTGATTGCTTGTTCCTTTTTTGTCGACGATCTCAAGGTCAAATTCTTGCAGCAATAAAACCCATCTAATCAACCGTGGCTTGGAATCAGCCTTGTTGATCAAATATTTGATCGCTGCATGATCTGTGTGCACTATGACCTTCGTCCCTATCAAGTATGACCTGAAACGATCAAAAGCAAACACCACCGCAAGTAATTCTTTTTCAGTAACAGTGTAATTAATCTGAGCTTCAATCAGTGTTTTACTTGCATAATAAATGGGGTGAAAAACTTTGTTCTTTTTCTGTCCGAGAACAGCCCCCACAGCCCAATCGCTGGCATCACACATCACTTCGAATGGGAGTGACCAGTCAGGAGTGGTCACTATGGGTGCTGTGACTAATGCTTCCTTGATTTTTTCAAAAGCTTCTCGGCATTCTTGGGTAAAAATGAAGTCTTTTTCATGTTGTAACAGGTTACATAGGGGTTTTGTAATTTTCGAAAAATCCTTGATGAACCTCCTATAAAAACCTGCGTGACCCAAGAAGCTTCTAATACCTTTTACTGTTGTGGGTTCGGGAAGTTGTGCCACTACCTCAAGCTTGGCTTTATCAACTTCCAACCCTCTTTTTGAGACAAGGTGTCCTAAAATAATACCCTCTTCGACCATAAAATGACATTTTTCCCAATTTAGGACTAGGTCGTGGGTCTTGCATCTCACTAGGATTTCTCTAGATTTCCCAAACAATTGTCAAATGATGTCCCTATCACAGAAAAATCGTCCATAAAAACTTCTATGGTATCTTCTATCATGTCGGTAAAAATGGCCATCATACAACGTTGAAAAGTGGCAGGGGCATTACACAATCCAAATGGCATTCTCCGGAATGCGAAAGTGCCGTAGGGACAAGTAAAGGTAGTCTTTTCTTGGTCCTCGGGTGCAATATGGATTTGGTTGTATCCGGAGTATCCATCTAGAAAACAATAAAATTCCTTTCCCGCTAACCTATCAAGCATTTGATCGATGAAAGGTAAGGGAAAGTGGTCTTTCTTAGTGGCCAAGTTGAGTTGTCTATAGTCCATGCATATCCTCCATCCCGTGACAGTCCTAGTGGGAATGAGCTCGTTCTTTTCGTTCTTCACTACAGTCGTCCCTCCCTTTTTAGGGACACATTGGCCGGGGCTCACCCAACTACTACTAGCAATGGGATAGATAATACCGGCATCTAACCACTTCAATATTTCTTTCTTAACTACCTCCTTCATGATGGGGTTCAACCTTCTTTGAGGTTGGACTTTCCCCGGGTGGTCACTCTCCAAGTTAATCTTATGTTGACATAAAGAGGGGCTAATTCCTCGAATATCTGCTATGGTCCAACCAATTGCTCCCTTATGCTTTATCAACAAATCGATCAGAAGTTGTTCTTGTTTCTCACTAAGTTTGGAAGAGATAATAACGGGAAGTTTATTATCTTTAGCGAGATAAGCATACTTTAAATGGGAAGGCAATGGTTTAAGCTCTAACTCGGGAGGTTGTTCTATTGAAGGGGGTTGAACATTTCTATCCTTAAAGTCCAGAGGTTCAAAAGCTGCAACCATTTCGTTACACTCATCCCCAAAAGTGTCATCACTCTCTGATTCAGAGTGCTCACTGTCATTCCCCGCTGTGGGAACTGTATTCCCCACTGTGGGCAGTGTGTCAAGACTGTGGGTTCCATAAATCGAACTCAAGGCAAAGCAATCTTCGGTATCTATATATTTAAGAGACTTAAAAACATTGAATGTCACCTCTTGGTCATTAACTCTCATCGTGAGTTCCCCTTTGTGCACATCAATCAAAGTACGTCCGGTTGCAAGAAACGGACGCCCTAAAATGATTGGGATTTCTTTATCGGCCTCATAATCTAGAACTAGAAAATCGGCGGGGAAGATAAATTTATCCACTTGGACCAGAACGTCTTCTATTTTCCCTTTGGGGTAGGCAATGGACCGGTCGGCTAGTTGTAATGTCACGGTTGTGGGTCTAGCCTCTCCAATACCTAACTTGTTAAAAATGGACAGCGGCATCAAGTTGACACTAGCTCCTAGATCGCAGAGTGCTTGACCTACTTCTTGTCCTCCTATTGTGCATGGAATGGTGAAACTACTTGGGTCTTTCAACTTAGGTGGAATCTTGCTAGTGAGGAGGGCGCTACATTCCTCGGTCAAAGCCACAGTTTCAAATTCACCCAATTTTCTCTTTTTGTTCAAGATATCCTTTAAAAATTTAACATAGGTTGGCATTTGCTCGAGAGCCTCTACCAAAGCTATGTTAATGTGAAGTTGTTTAAAAATGTCTAAGAATTTTTTAAATTGAACATCGACATTTTTCGGCTTCATTATTTCAGGAAAAGGAATACTTCATGGGTCCATTAGAGCTTACTGTGGTATTGGCCTTGGAATAGTAGGATTTGGGACAGGTCCAGGAGTGAGAAGGTCAGTGATGTCGGTCCCCACTGTGGGGATCACAATGACTTGAGGAGTGCCCACTGTGGTGCTCACAGTGGGTTTTTGAGGTGAATCATTAGATTCAAAAATGATATCTTTCAGATCCTTTCCACTCCTCAGAGTTATGGACTTGACATGTTCTGGTCCTTTTCCTATCACCCTAGCTTGCTCGGTATCACTAGGTAACGTTCCTGGTGGTCTATTCTTAACTTCAACGGCTAGTTGTCCTACTTGGGTCTCTATATTCCTATTGGTTGCTTGAGTTTGATTCCTAAAACCCTTGAGAATTGATTCAATCGATTGTTGAACCTCAGCTGGTTGGTTAGATCGTGGTTGGTATGGTTGTGAGGACTGCCCTTGGTGAAAGTTCTGTGGGTGCTGCCCACTGTGATGTGAGGATTGCCCACTGTGATGTGATTGGAATCCAGGGGGGTTGTGTGGTCTTTGTTGGATATGACTCGGCCCTTGGGGTTGGAGTCCTTGATTAACAGACCAAGAGAAATTCGGATGATTTCTCCAACCTGGATTATAAGTCTGCGAATAAGGGTTGTTCCTCGGGTTGGTCCCTATAACATTAACAGATTCGGGATTTGCTGGACAAAAATCAAAAACATGCTCCTCTCCACAGAGGGAGCAGTTTTCAGGGAGATGTGTTGCGGAATTGACTTGGCCTCTATTTTGATTTAAAACGATTTTGGTCAAGGCCACTAATTGCGCATTCATGGTTTTAAGTGCTTCGGAATCGATGGTGTTGGTCTTTGACATGGGTGCTCTCGGATTTGACCATTCGGTATTGTTGTTGGACACTTTTTCTAAGATTTGATATCCTTCATTGTAAGTCATACTCGTAAATGTTCCACCGGCTGTTGCATCTAATATGATTTTGGCTGCATTGGAAAGACCATTGTAAAAGGTCTCCAATTGATGTGGGCATTTTAGAAGTAAATCTTTAAATCGTTCCCATGCATCCGAAACAGCCTCATCTTCCTCTTGCCTAAACAGAATTATATCATTTCGAAACCTTACATTTCTTGTTGGAGGAAAGTATTTTTGAAAAAATTTATCGGCAAGCTCTTGCCAAGTGGTTATCGAGTGAGGTGCATGTGCGTTCAGCCAAGACTTCGCCTTGTCCCTTAATGAAAAAGGGAAAAGCCTTAGTCTTAATGCCTCATCACTAACACCTTGCAACTGAAAGGAATCGGTCATTTCTAAAAAAGATTTTAAGTGCGAGTGCGGATCCTCAGATGGCGATCCTCCAAATTGACCCATGGCTTGGATCATTTGAAACATCACCGGTTTGAGTTCAAAATGCGTTGTTTCAAGGACGGGCCTTCGAATCCCGGAGCCTAAATCACTAACTCCGGAAGTAGCATAATCCCGTATTTTTCGATCTTTGCTATCGGCAATCGTGATTGTGGTCTCCACTACAGGTGGCGGTATTGCAGCCATGTTCACAGTGGGGATCACAGGGGGTTGTCGATTTTTGTTTCTGCGTCTTCTTCGAAAAGTTTTCTCTATTTCAAGATCGATTGGTAACAAAGGTTCGTGTTGTTGCCTTGGCATGCAACACGAAAAGCTTAGAAAAACGAGTTACTCAGGCTCGAACAAAAACTAATGTCTTGAGATTTAAAATCACGCCAGTCCCCGGCAACGGCGCCAAAAACTTGGTTTTGTTTGGTGAAAATAGCTACTTTAACGATTTTACTAAGGTTTTAAAAGGAGGAATGTAGGTTAGATTTTCCCTATATTTTATACTAAATACTTGGTCCTAAAAATGATCCTTGTATTCGAGGTAGGCATTTTCGCTAGAAAAGCCCGGTTACAAAATACTCACACTGTTAGATAAAAATCTCATACTTGTCGCATTCATTGTTTTGTCAATGGTAATCTCAAAAATGGACCTTTTCAGGTCTTGATGGAATGTGTAGAGACAAATACTCTAAGTGTTTTTAATACACAAATTAGCTTGCCTACTACTCCAGTGGGTTGAGATTAGCTCACTGTGCCGACCTCACTTTCGTAAGTGTCAAAAGAATTCTTTCGAATCCCCTAGCATCATTCAAGCTCGTGTCACTGCGTTCTACTTATTTCTAAGTTAAGAACTAGACTTTAGATCCTTGCAAGTGATCGGCTTGTTCGCATCCTTGGGTAAATATCGAGAATGAATGACCAAAACAACAAATATTCTAAGTACAAAGATTACTCAAGAATTTTTAATAAAATCCAGGTACTTCTCTTTCCTACATCCCAAAGGATGTTTAGCCTAACATTTCCGAAGTAAAGAAAACAAAAGATCAAGATTTGCACATAATAAAACTGATAGTGGATTGAATAGTACTCACAGTGGGGAACGAGAATTCGTCCCTGTCCACTGTGTTTTACGAATTACAATTAACTAGGAAAGGAAATTACGGAAATTAAAGCTAAATTAATGCAGTAATTAAAAGACTAAAACTAATGTGGTAGATGAGAGAAATTAAAGCTATTCTAAACTTAACCCAAGATGATTGTAAGATTCCAAGCTTGTAATAAATGAACCCAAGTGCTCCTTTATATACTAGGAGAAAGAGTTGTGTATTACACAAAAGAGATGAGTCTTCCAATGGGTAAAAACTGCTGTGTTGTGGCAGAAATCAGCACCTTGTGCAAACTAATTACCCAATGGACCCTTTTCCAAGTCAATCTCCAAGTACATAAAGGGGTACTTGTTGCAATCTTCAATGTAGCTGCCATTTTGTACTTCCTCCAGCCATTTCCCTGCTAATGAACCTTCTTCCTCCAGCAAATTAAGTCCCAACTAGTAGTTTCTTTTGTCTTTCTTGATCAGCTCGAATAGTGGACAACCGGAGTGGGCACAACAGTGTTCACTGCAGGATAAAATGTGAAAAACACCCAAATTCTACCAAATAGTTTATTAAACACTAAGGTTCGCTCCTTTTGCTCATTTTCGAGATTTATACCAAGAATGGGGGTTTTGAGAGGCGGAATGGCTAAAATTGACAAAATAAAATAGGAAAAACAAGGAAATAATAACTCTAAAAATAGAGTTATCACAACCTCAAACTTAAACCTTTACTTGTCCCCAAGTAATAAAAATAATGCACTTAGAGCTTTTAGGAACTTACCGACTTCTCATCTTGAATGGACGTTGATCTCCATCCTTGGATACTTCTTTCGATTCTAACACTTTAAAGTTTCACTTTTGTTTTTGACAAAATCTTCCCTTGTTCACAATTTGATTAATAGGGCTTTTCTTGGGTTCAAAAGGTTTTGTGGCTTTGAGTGTTTGTCCCAAGGGTTTTGGCACGCAGTTCCAAACATAGACCGAAGATCTCGCTTTGAGATTTTATTTTGAGAAGTGAGTGGTTTAGATTTTTCATGGGTATGGACGCACACTTTCAGGCTTTATTTTGGGTATGGCTGTTTTTTTTCTGATGGTCCAGAATAGGCACACCATCTTTTTCTGGGAGTGAGCACTTTGACGGTCCAGAAAAGGCACACCATCAATTTTTGCGTAGTGACACTCCGATTTTCTTCTGTTTTTGGGGTTTTTTTTGGGAGGTGGGTATGGCTTACCCACCTCAAACTTAGACTTCACAGTGTCCCCACTGTGGGCAGACTAGAAATCACTATGGAAGTCCCCACCTCAAACTTAAAACTGCACAGTGTCCCCACTGTGACTTGAATATTGGGTTCAAAGAGGTGGTTTTTGGTGTTACAAAAATAGGTCGTGTTTGGATGCAAAGATGGCCTAAATCATTTCATAGCGTCAAGTTTAAGACTCGTACTTACAAAAGTGACCCTTTTATGTTGGAAACCGAAAGTTGTACCTAGAACTGGAAACGAGATCAAACAAACATGCAAATTCGAAGTGAGTTAGTAACCAAAAGCACCTGCTAAACATAGCAGGGATCCATGCATTGTTAACCAAAAGTATTGAAAGCAGCAAATTGTGTCAAGAGCCTAGCCATAGGCATCATACAGAAAAATTAAAATTGTTTTGAGAGCATAGGGAATGAAACCAAAGTGTTTAAAACAAACCATTACGGCGTTTGGGTTGCCTTTGGTGAACTGTCGGCCAAATCTTCCTCAAAATCATCCTCACTTGCCATAGTGGGGCAGATCCCCTCTGGAAATTCTGGGATTTGTGCGGCAAGGAGAGGATCGGCAGCCATGTACATTTGGTTCACAACCTCATCACGATCGCGGTTGTACATCCAGACTGATTCAAGGGCGCGGTTGATAATCTTTTGCTCAGCTGCGAGGAGGTCGACTTTGTATGTGAGTGCTGAAATGGCTTGCAGAATGGCGGTCATCGGGTTGACTGTGCTGGTGCTTGCTTCTCCTGTAGCCTTCGGACGCAGTGGGGTGCCCTTCTTCTCCACAGTGGGCGAATCAGTGCCCACTATGTGCTTGTCGACTATTCGCACGTTGGGCTGTACCTGGGCAGGCTCATCAGACTGGCCTCCTATCTCTCTTCTCATCTTCTTAATGGTCTGAATACTGATGTTTTTCGTGGAAATGATCCACTGGTCTTCTGCAGCTGTGGGCACTCCGGCATCTATTAGCAATAGTGTAATAAGGCAAGGAAGGGGTAGGATTACCTTGGTTCGTGTTCGGGCCTGATGGATGGCACCATGCATAACGATTCCCAGATTGATCTTCTTTCTAGTGAGAACGCAGTAAAGCATGGCACACTTATGCATGGAGAGAGTCGTGTCGTGTGATGTTGGGGCCATAGAGGCCCGAAGGAATTGGAACCACACGGCAGCCTCAGTTGTGAGGGAGCCAGCGTATAGACACCTCCTCTGGCCATCTTGATTCCATGGCCTTCCCTCTATTGCTATTTCTTTTAAAATCAACTCCTCATCAGCCGGAGTCATCTTTGCCAGGAACTGTCCGAAAGCACAAGGTTCCGGGGCTCCTCTACCTAACACTCGATTTATATTACCTGGAGTATAGTCCACAACCTTTCCTCTAATCTTTACAAATGATTCTTTGGCTTGGGAGGCTTCAGCATAAAATTCCCGGACTAATGATGCATTAGCGCGGCGATTGGCAGTGGCAATGGTTGCCCAATCTTGCGCTATTAGTCTATTTTTGATAAAAGGATTAGCTTCTACGAAGTCGGGGTTGAAACCCCTCTCTAAATTCAACTTCCGAGTGCAAATACACTCATAGTGGGCTCTAGTTGCGGGGGAAGTGAACTGCCTCGGTATCCCACTGGGGGCATGAACAGTCCCCACAGTGGACAGATGGGGTTTGTTCACTCCCCGTATTAGTATCACTAGAAGAAGAACTTAGAGAGGGTTCGAGACCCTTACCTTTTCTTGATGCTTTTCTTTTAGGCTTTGCGGATGATGCCTTCTTGGTTACACCAGATCCTGTAACCACTCCCCTGCTCCTCTGGAGTGTTCTGGTCGGGGTTTCCTCACTGTGGACAGTGGTGTGGACATCCTCCACACTATCAGCATTTCTGTCTTGGGGAATTTCTACAGTCTGAGTCTGCTCTTTAATCTTTTTCTGCCTTTCTTCACCGACTCTTTTTCTTTTTTCTTCCTCACGTGCCAATCGCTCGTCTTCTGTTTTTTTCTTTTCTTGCTCGAGAATCCTTGCCTCTTCAGCTTTCTTTCGTTTTTCCTCCTCTACTCCTTTTCTCTCCTCTTCCTCTCTAGCCATTCTTTCGGTTTCTTCCCTCTTCAATCTCTCCTCCTCTTCTCATTTTAATCGTTCCTCTTCCTCTCGTTTTAATCGTTCCTATTCCTCTCGGCGCTTTCTCTCGGCTTCTTCCTTCCTTATTTTGATTTCCGCGACCCTTTGGTTGAATTCCTCTTGTAACCTCTGCATTTCCTCATCCTCTTGTAAATCTGTATCATCAAAAGGAGTTTGAACTGAGTCCGAGACCCTTGATGAAGATACGGCTTTTGGACTCTCTGGTTTGGACGAACTTGCGTCTGCAACATTGGAGACGACCGGAGGTTCGCCGGAGATCGGTGGGGTTTTATTGAGATCGCCGGTGACGGCCTCCGGTGGTTGGTCTTCGGCGGTAAGGCGGCGGACCGCCGGGCGTGTGGGTGCTTCGGGGTTTGTGTTTAATCTCTTGCTTCTAGCCATTTTAGGGTTTTGGGAGTTGTCTGGTTTGTGAAAAAGGAAGAAGAAGATGAAAAGTGTAGGTGGTTTATGGAGAGAGAGAGGCTTTTAATTTTTTTTTTGAAAAGGAGGGGTTTTTCTTTTGAGAGGGAACGGTTTTTAGGAGAGAGAGAGAGATGGACAATGATGGTTTTTCTTGGGAATAAGTGGGGAGAGGACAAGTGGCAGGAAAGGATGACATTTGTGTAAGAAAAAGTATGATGTGTGTCAGCCTTGGGCCCCCCCAAACCGTCTCTTCATAAGTCAGACCGAGAGTGAGGAGCGCAGTGACCAACTTCTGCCCACTGCGAACCTTTTTGTTCCAAAAAGTGCTAAAATTCTCCTACACACATAGAAATAAACTACCATGCAGAATTAAAAATACCAATTTAATAAAAAGACAACAATTGACTGAAATAAAATATTTACAAACAGCGTTGACTTTCTCTAACCATAGTGAGGTGGAGAGTGGGCAGGGATGTGGGTACTCTCATGCAGAAAATGCTTTACCCTTTGTCCATTGACTTTAAAGATTTGACCTGATTGTGGGGACTTCAACTCTACTGTTCCGAAAGGACTCACCTTGACAATGGTGTATGGTCCTGTCCATCTTGATTTTAGTTTACCTGGAAAGAGTTTGAGACGGGAGTTGAACAATAGTACCTGTTGTCCTTCTATGAACTCCCTATGGTTGATCCTTCGATCGTGCCACATCTTGGTTTTCTCTTTATACAACTTTGCGTTCTCATAGGAGTGATATCGCAACTCCTCTAGCTCATGCATTTGTAAACTCCTTTTGATTCCCGCAGCATCCTCACTCATGTTAAGCTCTTTAAGGGCCCAAAACGCCTTGTGCTCTAATTCAATTGGTAAATGGCAAGCCTTGCCAAAAACTAATTTAAATGGAGACATTCCCAAAGGAGTTTTGTAGGCCGTTCGATAGGCCCAAAGAGCATCATCAAGTTTGGTTGACCAATCTTTGCGGTGCGGTTTAACAACTTTTTCCAAAATCCCTTTGATCTCCCGGTTTGCAAGTTCGGCCAAACCATTGGTTTGTGGATGGTATGCGGTGGCCACTCTATGATGTATGTCATATTTAGCAAGAACCGAGGCCATGACTTTGTTTATAAAATGGGTGCCTTCGTCACTAATCAATGCCCGTGGTGTTCCGAATCGAGTGAAAATATTTTTATGCAAAAATTTCACCACGGTGTTGGCATCATTGGAGTGACATGCAATGGCTTCTACCCATTTCGAAACATAGTCTACCGCAACCAAGATATAAAAATTGTTGTTGGAATTTGGAAAAGGTCCCATGAAATCAATTCCCCAAACATCAAAAAGTTCAACCTCTAAAATGTTGTTAAGAGGCATTTCATTTCTTTGCGATATATTCCCCGTACGTTGACATTGCTCACAATTTTTCACAAATTCATACGAGTCTTTAAAAACAGTGGGCCAAAAGAATCCACTTTGCAAGATTTTTGCAGCGGTACGGTTTTCACCGAAGTGGCCACCGTAGTGGGATGTGTGACAACCATGGAGTATTTGATGTTGCTCACTCCTATGGACACAACGCCTCAATATTTGGTCCGCCCCTATCTTGTACAAGAAAGGATCGTCCCAAACGTATTGTCGTGTGTCGTGTAAAAACTTTTTGAATGGTTGTCCACTCATCCCATGGGGCTTAAGTCCACTTGCTAAAAAGTTTGCAAGATCAGCATACCAAGGAATATTATTTTCACGATGTTGAACAGATAGTAATTGTTCATCGGGAAAAGTTTCTTTTACCGGAGTGGGATCAGGAGTGGGATCAACAGTGCCCACTGTCTTCTCGAGCCTGGACAAATGGTCGGCAACCTGATTGCTTGTTCCTTTTTTGTCGACGATCTCAAGGTCAAATTCTTGCAGCAATAAAACCCATCTAATCAACCGTGGCTTGGAATCAGCCTTGTTGATCAAATATTTGATCGCTGCATGATCTGTGTGCACTATGACCTTCGTCCCTATCAAGTATGACCTGAAACGATCAAAAGCAAACACCACCGCAAGTAATTCTTTTTCAGTAACAGTGTAATTAATCTGAGCTTCAATCAGTGTTTTACTTGCATAATAAATGGGGTGAAAAACTTTGTTCTTTTTCTGTCCGAGAACAGCCCCCACAGCCCAATCGCTGGCATCACACATCACTTCGAATGGGAGTGACCAGTCAGGAGTGGTCACTATGGGTGCTGTGACTAATGCTTCCTTGATTTTTTCAAAAGCTTCTCGGCATTCTTGGGTAAAAATGAAGTCTTTTTCATGTTGTAACAGGTTACATAGGGGTTTTGTAATTTTCGAAAAATCCTTGATGAACCTCCTATAAAAACCTGCGTGACCCAAGAAGCTTCTAATACCTTTTACTGTTGTGGGTTCGGGAAGTTGTGCCACTACCTCAAGCTTGGCTTTATCAACTTCCAACCCTCTTTTTGAGACAAGGTGTCCTAAAACAATACCCTCTTCGACCATAAAATGACATTTTTCCCAATTTAAGACTAGGTCGTGGGTCTTGCATCTCACTAGGATTTCTCTAGATTTCCCAAACAATTGTCAAATGATGTCCCTATCACAGAAAAATCGTCCATAAAAACTTCTAGGGTATCTTCTATCATGTCGGTAAAAATGGCCATCATACAACGTTGAAAAGTGGCGGGGGCATTACATAATCCAAATGGCATTCTCCGGAATGCGAAAGTGCCGTAGGGACAAGTAAAGGTAGTCTTTTCTTGGTCCTCGGGTGCAATATGGATTTGGTTGTATCCGGAGTATCCATCTAGAAAACAATAAAATTCCTTTCCCGCTAACCTATCAAGCATTTGATCGATGAAAGGTAAGGGAAAGTGGTCTTTCTTAGTGGCCAAGTTGAGTTGTCTATAGTCCATGCATATCCTCCATCCCGTGACAGTCCTAGTGGGAATGAGCTCGTTCTTTTCGTTCTTCACTACAGTCGTCCCTCCCTTTTTAGGGACACATTGGACGGGGCTCACCCAACTACTACTAGCAATGGGGAAGATAATACCGGCATCTAACCACTTCAAGATTTCTTTCTTAACTACCTCCTTCATGATGGGGTTCAACCTTCTTTGAGGTTGGACTTTCCCCGGGTGGTCACTCTCCAAGTTAATCTTATGTTGACATAAAGAGGGGCTAATTCTTCTAATATCTGCTATGGTCCAACCAATTGCTCCTTTATGCTTTATCAACAAATCGATCAGAAGTTGTTCTTGTTTCTCACTAAGTTTGGAAGAGATAATAACGGGAAGTTTATTATCTTTAGCGAGATAAGCATACTTTAAATGGGAAGGCAATGGTTTAAGCTCTAACTCGGGAGGTTGTTCTATTGAAGGGGGTTGAACATTTCTATCCTTAAAGTCCAGAGGTTCAAAAGCTGCAACCATTTCGTTACACTCATCCTCAAAAGTGTCATCACTCTCTGATTCAGAGTGCTCACTGTCATTCCCCACTGTGGGAACTGTATTCCCCACTGTGGGCAGTGTGTCAAGACTGTGGGTTCCATAAATCGAACTCAAGGCAAAGCAATCTTCGGTATCTATATATTTAAGAGACTTAAAAACATTGAATGTCACCTCTTGGTCATTAACTCTCATCGTGAGTTCCCCTTTGTGCACATCAATCAAAGTACGTCCGGTTGCAAGAAACGGACGCCCTAAAATGATTGGGATTTCTTTATCGGCCTCATAATCTAGAAGTAGAAAATCGGCGGGGAAGATAAATTTATCCACTTGGACCAGAACGTCTTCTATTTTCCCTTTGGGGTAGGCAATGGACCGGTCGGCTAGTTGTAATGTCACGGTTGTGGGTCTAGCCTCTCCAATACCTAACTTGTTAAAAATGGACAGCGGCATCAAGTTGACACTAGCTCCTAGATCGCAGAGTGCTTGACCTACTTCTTGTCCTCCTATTGTGCATGGAATGGTGAAACTACCTGGGTCTTTCAACTTAGGTGGAATCTTGCTAGTGAGGAGGGCGCTACATTCCTCGGTCAAAGCCACAGTTTCAAATTCACCCAATTTTCTCTTTTTGTTCAAGATATCCTTTAAAAATTTAACATAGGTTGGCATTTGCTCGAGAGCCTCTACCAAAGGTATGTTAATGTGAAGTTGTTTAAAAATGTCTAAGAATTTTTTAAATTGAACATCGACATTTTTCGGCTTCATTCTTTCAGGAAAAGGAATACTTCGTGGGTCCATTAGAGCTTGCTGTGGTATTGGCCTTGGAATAGTAGGCTTTGGGACATGTCCAGGAGTGAGAAGGTCAGGGATGTCGGTCCCCACTGTGGGGATCACAGTGACTTGAGGAGTGCCCACTGTGGTGCTCACAGTGGGTTTTTGAGGCGAATCATTAGATTCAAAAATGATATCTTTCAGATCCTTTCCACTCCTCAGAGTTATGGACTTGACATGTTCTGGTCCTTTTCCTATCACCCTAGCTTGCTCGGTATCACTAGGTAACTTTCCTGGTGGTCTATTCTTAACTTCAACGGCTAGTTGTCCTACTTGGGTCTCTATATTCCTAATGGCTGCTTGAGTTTGATTCCTAAAACCCTTGAGAATTGATTCAATCGATTGTTGAACCTCAGCTGGTTGGTTAGATCGTGGTTGGTATGGTTGTGAGGACTGCCCTTGGTGAAAGTTCTGTGGGTGCTGCCCACTGTGATGTGAGGATTGCCCACTGTGATGTGATTGGAATCCAGGGGGGTTGTGTGGTCTTTGTTGGATATGACTCGGCCCTTGGGGTTGGAGTCCTTGATTACCAGACCAAGAGAAATTCGGATGATTTCTCCAACCTGGATTATAAGTCTGCGAATAAGGGTTGTTCCTCGGGTTGGTCACTATAACATTAACAGATTCGGGATTTGATGGACAAAAATCAAAAACATGCTCCTCTCCACAGAGGGAGCAGTTTTCAGGGAGATGTGTTGCGGAATTGACTTGGCCTCTATTTTGATTTAAAACGATTTTGGTCAAGGCCACTAATTGCGCATTCATGGTTTTAAGTGCTTCGGAATCGATGGTGTTGGTCTTTGACATGGGTGCTCTCGGATTTGACCATTCGGTATTGTTGTTGGACACTTTTTCTAAGATTTGATATCCTTCGTTGTAAGTCATACTCGTAAATGTTCCATCGGCTGTTGCATCTAAGATGATTTTGGCTGCATTGGAAAGACCATTGTAAAAGGTCTCCAATTGGATGCAATGTGGGATGCCATGATGTGGGCATTTTCGAAGTAAATCTTTAAATCGTTCCCATGCATCCGAAACAGCCTCATCTTCCTCTTGCCTAAACAGAATTATATCATTTTGAAACCTTACATTCCTTGTTGGAGGAAAGTATTTTTGCAAAAATTTATCGGCAAGCTCTTGCCAAGTGGTTATCGAGTGAGGTGCATGTGCGTTCAGCCAAGACTTCGCCTTGTCCCTTAATGAAAAAGGGAAAATCCTTAGTCTTAATGCCTCATCACTAACACCTTGCAACTGAAAGGAATCGGTCATTTCTAAAAAAGATTTTAAGTGCGAGTGCGGATCCTCAGATGGCGATCCTCCAAATTGACCCATGGCTTGGATCATTTGAAACATCACCGGTTTGAGTTCAATATGCGTTGTTTAAAGGACGGGCCTTCGAATCCCGGAGCCTAAATCACTAACTCCGGAAGTAGCATATTCCCGTATTTTTCGATCTTTGCTATCGGCAATCGTGATTGTGGTCTCCACTACAGGTGGCGGTATTGCAGCCATGTTCACAGTGGGGATCACAGGGGGTTGTCGATTTTTGTTTCTGCGTCTTCTTCGAAAAGTTTTCTCTATTTCAAGATCGATTGGTAACAAAGGTTCGTGTTGTTGCCTTGGCATGCAACACGAAAAGCTTAGAAAAACGAGTTACTCGGGCTCGAACAAAAACTAATGTCTTGAGATTTAAAATCACGCCAGTCCCCGGCAACGGCGCCAAAAACTTGGTTTTGTTTGGTGAAAATAGCTACTTTAACGATTTTACTAAGGTTTTAAAAGGAGGAATGTAGGTTAGATTTTCCCTATATTTTATACTAAATACTTGGTCCTAAAAATGATCCTTGTATTCGAGGTAGGCATTTTCGCTAGAAAAGCCCGGTTACAAAATACTCACACTGTTAGATAAAAATCTCATACTTGTCGCATTCATTGTTTTGTCAATGGTAATCTCAAAAATGGACCTTTTCAGGTCTTGATGGAATGTGTAGAGACAAATACTCTAAGTGTTTTTAATACACAAATTAGCTTGCCTACTACTCCAGTGGGTTGAGATTAGCTCACTGTGCCGACCTCACTTTCGTAAGTGTCAAAAGAATTCTTTCGAATCCCCTAGCATCATTCAAGCTCGTGTCACTGCGTTCTACTTATTTCTAAGTTAAGAACTAGACTTTAGATCCTTGCAAGTGATCGGCTTGTTCGCATCCTTGGGTAAATATCGAGAATGAATGACCAAAACAACAAATATTCTAAGTACAAAGATTACTCAAGCATTTTTAATAAAATCCAGGTACTTCTCTTTCCTACATCCCAAAGGATGTTTAGCCTAACATTTCCGAAGTAAAGAAAACAAAAGATGAAGATTTGCACATAATAAAACTGATAGTGGATTGAATAGTACTCACAGTGGGGAACGAGAATTCGTCCCTGTCCACTGTGTTTTACGAATTACAATTAACTAGGAAAGGAAATTACGGAAATTAAAGCTAAATTAATGCAGTAATTAAAAGACTAAAACTAATGTGGTAGATGAGAGAAATTAAAGCTATTCTAAACTTAAGCCAAGATGATTGTAAGATTCCAAGCTTGTAATAAATGAACCCAAGTGCTCCTTTATATACTAGGAGAAAGAGTTGGGTATTACACAAAAGAGATGAGTCTTCCAATGGGTAAAAACTGCTGTGTTGTGGCAGAAATCAGCACCTTGTGCAAACTAATTACCCAATGGACCCTTTTCCAAGTCAATCTCCAAGTACATAAAGGGGTACTTGTTGCAATCTTCAATGTAGCTGCCATTTTGTACTTCCTCCAGCCATTTCCCTGCTAATGAACCTTCTTCCTCCATCAAATTAAGTCCCAACTAGTAGTTTCTTTTGTCTTTCTTGATCAGCTCGAATAGTGGGCAGCCGGAGTGGGCACAACAGTGATCACTGCAGGATAAAATGTGAAAAACACCCAAATTCTACCAAATAGTTTATTAAACACTAAGGTTCGCTCCTTTTGCTCATTTTCGAGATTTATACCAAGAATGGGGGTTTTGAGAGGCGGAATGGCTAAAATTGACAAAATAAAATAGGAAAAACAAGGAAATAATAACTCTAAAAATAGAGTTATCAGAGTTGAAATTGTCAGTTGACCAGAATATGGTCGAATTATGACCTTCGTGTTTCCGTTAGAAGAGGGCGGTGAATAGCGGGAGTCTCGGGTAATGAATTCGGAAATGTTAGTATGATTGAATTTTAGACTCTCGTTTGGTTATTTGAGAATGGTTTTGTTTGGGGTGAAGTTCGAAGTTGTCGAAGTAATTCTAATGGTCGCATGTTAATAAGTAGCGTTGCGGTACTTGATAAAATGTTATCAGCTTTGAGCCCGAGTATTGAGGCAGTCTTGTAATTAGATTTGGCGCTAAGAAAGTGTTGTGTTTTCTTCAAGTGAGGACGGTGGGGCATAAAGTTGGTTAGGATGCATTGGATGAAGTGAGTTCTATTGGGATTCCTGGTTTGTCGGGGGAATTATGGAAACATCATCATGTTGCCTATTGATATTGAAGTCTGCGACTGTTTAATAAATCCCAAGTTGGAGGTATTGTCAGGAGATTGAAACTTGAGAAATAAATCTGTTTTGTGTGGACGTATGAGGTCGTTCGAGAAGGTGTATATTGGCATGGTGTTGGACCACCTCGTGTGGGCATTAGGAGGACGGAAGATCACCAATGTGGATGTGACTTCCAATGAGGTTTTTGATGATTCGTTTACACGTGAAGCGTTTAGCACATCAGAGATAGATCGCGAGGAGTCGACGAGAAACGAGAACTTGTTTGAGTGAGTAAGATGATCATGATTTTGTGGTTCATTTAGACTCGAGAAAGACAAAGTCGTGGAGTGACTTTACTTCATATATTGGTGTTATGATGGGCATGAAGAAGGCGATAACTATTGTGTGAGGAAAGGGGATCATGAATAATTTGTTGTAGTGTGATAGTTGTGTGGGCAAGTTGGTGGCATTTTATGCTAAAGGAGTTGTGTAAGTCCTTGTCGTGACAATGAGTTGCCGTTGGGTTGGGTGGTGGACTTGTGCTGTAATGTGGGATAAGTTTAGGTGTGAATCCTGATTTGAAGATTTATGGGAGGTAATCAAGAATGACAAGTATGCTTGATCAAAGTGTATGAATTTGTAGACGATATTGTGCTTTTGCTGTTTGAGGACAAAAGACTGAGTGGTAGTTGGTGGCTACCTAAAAGATGAGCATGTATTCTTCGCGGTTGTGTTAAATTTGGGTGAGCACTTCTTACTTTGAATGGATATCGATGAGAAGGCCATATTCGATTAGTTTAGGGTGCTGTGTTGAAGATTTTAAATTCCTTGGGAAGATTAAAATATCCCTGGTGTATAAAGAAATTCTGGTGAGTAGATTACTCTGTTGAGGAGTAAGAAAACTCGTGGTGCTTTCGAGCATTGAGTGTTGGTTGAAGGATGACTGACTGATTATCGTGGGTGACAATTGTGGTACAACCGTTTGGTTAGGCATAGTAATGTAAACACTATCAGCACGCTTGTAATGGCCGGAAAAAGGAGTAGATGTTGTTGGGTGGACGATGTTTCATGCTAGCGTAAGAGGTGGAGACAATATGTCTAACTAAGTGGTTAAATCGAGAGTAGAAGATTGGTAAGTGACACCGAAAAAGTGGAACAATATCCGAAGCAATGTCATTGGCAGACAAATGATCTACAAGCGAGGGTATGATAAAAAGGGTTGTGGTATATGTTATGGTTCAAGTGTGGAAAACCTACGTTGTGTGACTGGTCTAAAGCTTACACCTTATCATGAGCCGTTCTTTGAAAGCATTTTATGTTTTCAAGAAGAAAGGGAAATGTGTGGTCGAATGTAGTACTCTGAATGAAAGACCATTGGATTAGCCGTAGTATCGTCGGAAAAGAAAAGGTTTCGAGTGAACTTTGTTTTGGATGTTAAGAGTATTTGGAATAATTTTGTGAGAGTATGGTCACTCTTCCTAGTGGGCAAGTGAAGTTTGAATTTATTTCAAAAAGGTGGGCGTATTTTGCAGATGTTAGATCGTGAAAGCCTTCTTGTTATAATTATGTATGGAAAGCGAGTATTGGTGTGTTCATTGTCATTAGTGTGTGATCAATGGAGTTTCAGAGGAGTGGAGTGCTATTTGTGCCAGGTGTATGATGTATTGTGGTCCGAATAAGGAACTCATAATTGTGAGTTCAAAACGGTGATCCAAGGATGACTTTGTGTGATGGTGGCGAATCGAGCGGGCATTCTTTGGTTGGGGATCCGTGTTGTTATAAAATTAAACTGGTACGTGAAGCCCTTAATTTAGATGCGTTTAAAAAAACGTGAGTCCAGGCGTGGACAAGCATTTGATACTGGGTGCGTTGGTATGGTTGATCGAGTGTTTATATTTTGCAATGTACCGACATAAGAAAGTCGTGGTTAGTCGAAGGACGACTTCTAAGGATATCGTACGCATGTGATTCGATCGAAAATGTTTGAATTATTGAATAGAACTAAGTTGTTTAGATTGAAAACACGAGTCTTTTGAATTCAAGTCGGGGGAACAGTTGGATCCGGAACACGTACCTATAGAATGGAGTAGCGTGTTTTGAGAGGAATGTAAAGTTGGGCCACGTCTTATTGGATCAATGGCAGTTATCAAAAGAGTTGGGGAGATAATGTACAAACTGAATGTACTCGATGAAGTCATTGAAAATTCATAGTGTGTTTCACGTCTCTATTTTTTAGAGTGTTTGTTGGGAGTCGGTATGGTTTTACCTTTGCAAACTATGCGAATGGAGGAGGAATTGGATTTTTTTCATAGGGCCGAAAACGGTCTTTCAGCTGGAAATTTGGGTTGGAAATTCGGGAAGTTGGAAAGAGGTTGGTCTTGTGGGAGTGCAATTGCACCTCCTTAAGAGTTAAAAGACAATGTAAGATTTGGAATCAGAAGCTAATTCCAAATATCCACATTTGTTCGGCAATGGAATTCCGAGGACGGAATTCTTTTGAGGGGGAGGTATTGTAACACCTCATGTCCATAAAATATGAATCTTTTGGAAGTTAGGGACTAAATTGCAATTTGTGTGCTTTAGGGATCTAAAGCTTTCGTTGGAAGAATAAGATGGGGTAAAACCCTAAACCATTTCATTTAGGGTTCTTAATATTGGAGAAAAGAAATTGAGAGAGGAGGAGAACCCTAATTGGAAGTGTGGTGGAAAGAGTTACAACAAAGGATTTGAGCCTTCATCTCTAAGGTATGATCTTTCATTCTTCTTCTCCTTCTTCTCTATGTTTGGTTAGACTAGCTTATGGTTTGGGAATTTGATATTCAACTTGATATTGGGTTTTAATCCATAAGAGAGAAGGCAAAAGAGTTTGGGATTGATTCCTCATGAGTTTTGGTTTAACCATTGAGAAACTTCATCATTTTTCATGGTAATCTATGTAAATGGCAATGGTTGGGTTTTAGAGTTTTGGGGGTTTTAAATCATGAATCAATGGATGAATTTTGGTTGGGAAAATGTGTTTTTGATGCTGGTTTTTGGTTCCTAAAGGTTTGATTAGTTAAAACTATTGATTTTGGAGATTTACAATCAATTTGGAGCATTTTGGGGGTTTTGGAGTTGAGATTTCGGGCTGAAACTGTTGTGCAGACTTGGGAGGGACGAACAGGAAGTTGTGCTGTTTTCCACGTGGTTTGAAACCATGTGGAAAGTGGCGCAAGTCCCTGTTTTGTGCACCTCATTCGGTTCGCTTCGTTTTTCGGGTCTAGAATCGAGGCATCGTTTGGGGGTTTGCTTTAGGGGTTTAGTAGAGATGTTTTGGGACGTAATTAGATGGTTTAACACCATTCCTATGACGTCCAATTCAGGTGTTCGGTTTGAGCTATATGGTGTTTCGAGGCGTGTGTCGATTTGCTAAAGCTCAGGTGAGTTCCCTTAACTCTTTTGGTGCAAATGAAATGTTGTGCTAAAGTTTTCATAACTGAATATGGTATTGAGCATGATGGCATGATTAAACACTTTGAAAATCTTCATTATTACATGATGTGAAAATGTTTATTAATGCATGCAAGTTGTTTATACGTTCTTTCATACGTAAGCGTTGAATGCATGTTCTTGTGAGTTGTTGTTATGTGTGGGGCCGGGTTGCACAGTGGGGAGGTGAACCTCGGATTGTTGAGAATCCTTGGAGAGTTGATTGGACCGTGTGCCTCGAATCTGTTTCTTGTGCACACGGGTATGGCATCTATTGGGGGGCCATGGGGATCTACTGGGGCCCCGAGTGTGGACATCACATGAGGTGATGGGAGTTGAGTCCACTGTGCAATACCCTAAAGTGGAGTCGAGCATTTAAATTGAACTTACGTTTATTATTGTAACAGTTGAACGTTTTAAATTGGTGTTTATGTGGAACTGTTTTAAAGGGGGAATTCACTAGACCTCATGGTCTAACCCTCGCTTTTTCCAAAAACTAAAACCATTTTCAGGATTGAGCCTTGTTTGGGATTCCATCTGGTGAGAATGGAAAGTAGTGGCGTTGTAGAAGAGGTATCGTCTAGTGAAGACTTGTAGATTACCGTCGGGCTTCCTGTAGCATCTATGTTATGAAGGCGATCCGCTGTGAACCTAGAGTAGTGTTGATGTAAATTGTAGACTTTGGGACCATTTTTGGTTGTAATGTTTCAAATATTACTTTATGAAATTTGGGTTGTTACACCATACGGTCCAAAACTCATCTTACGATGACGGGGGAGACCCTATTTTCCAAAGATTGTAGTGGAACACAAAAATAAGCTACTTTCCGAGTTAATGAGCTCATACTAGGATCAATGACTACGAGCTCGCCAGCTCGTACTTTAGATGTGGTGGAGGGCACCCGATGATCCTAGTCATACTCATTCACTAGGATTACATTTACAGTCAACGGTTAGTATCCGGTCCCACATAACTGTACTAAGTTGTCTTCGATGACCCAATGTCTCAACTAGTTGCAAACGAGAATTATCCCAACAATAAGCCGACTCCTATACCTATGGATCCTTTAGTAATAGTCTAAGGCTTGTTACAATTACATCTGTGACCAAACTAAAATCACACATATAGTTTCTCAAATCATAGTTCCATAATGTTAGGACCATAAATGTCCTATTAAATAGAAAGTTATATAAAGATTTTAAATTAATTGCAAAAGCCTTTATATTGTTAAATGGGTTTAATTAGTGTTAATGTGCTTGGGCCTTGGTTGTAATAGGTCCAAGTAATTAAGGTTTGTTTTATCTTCATTATGTCAATATTCGTAGATTGTATTGTGCGCCTAAGTGAGATTAGAGAGAGTTTTGTTCTTCAATCCAATACTTGTAACTCTCTACATTCATTCAATATAGATTTATTTTTTTCAATCATTGTTACTTGATAATACCGGGATCTACAATTGGTATCAGAGCAAATAGACAATGATTGATTCAAGGTATTCTTCAAGTTTTCTGAAAAACGACACTGTAAGTTCATAGTTTTATGAGTTTTGCTATTTTGGCAAAATTATTCTAATCGTTCTATTCCATCTCATTAAGTGTTAAATCGAGTTTGGTAAAGTCTCACAGTAATTCAAAGGATCGAAGAATTAATTTTCAAAAATCGTTTTTTTGTTCTTGTCTGTGTTCGTCGATTTCTGGGTGTTCTTCATTAAAAAGTTGTTTTTTGGTTCAAAATCGAGTTGGGTTTTTGTGTTTTTGTGTTTCTCTTTGCTTTCACGATCTACAGGAACCAAAATCTTCAAGAGTTTTCTGCTTCAGATCCGTGTTCATTGCTATCCGGACGCAGTTCGCCACTTTCCGGTAAGTCTTTAATTCGAATCCGGACACATTTCATCCGGATACCTAAGCTATCCGGACAGAATTACATCTGGATTCACGACTTTGCGGTTACCTATCCTATTTCATCACCCGAAAACTTTATCCAGATTCCAATCAGTTTCCGGATCCATACCCAGAATCTATATCTGGAGTCGCACATCCGGACACCTTATCCGGAAACTTTCATCCGAATCCTCACTTTCCGATTAACTTTTCGTATACTTCACCCTGAATCTACACCCGGATTACCCGGACACTTTTGCACCCGGAAACTCCATCCAGATTCACTCTTATTCGGATTCCTACCCATACTGTCCTTCCATCCGGATTCTCTATCCGGAAAACCACACCCGGATCACATATCCGGGACCCCCGTGCTAAGTCGTTGGAGGGGGACATTTGTGTAGTTTGAGATACGGTGTCTGATATTTTGGATCAATATTTTGAATTGTCTCACGATAATCTTATTCAAGTAACAATGTCTTATCTAACCATTTCTGATCCCAAAGCAAAGATTACAGCTCTCGAAGCGAAATTGGAGACCACTTCAAAAGTCGTTGACAAACTGAGTATTGAGAAAGCAGGTCTTCAGTTAGATTTGGACAATCTGAGATCGGAAAGCCAAACGTATGAAAACATGTGTGCTTTAAGGAGCAACAATAATTGGCTCAAGCGCGTGAATTCTGACCTTGAAAAGGCAGCCGAGAATGATTCATATTATTATCTGCATCGTGCCCAAATAGATTCACTTAAACGGAAGGTTGCAGATTTTGAAGCCAAAGAAAAGAAGAATGTGGCGCTTGAAGAAAGAGGAAACACCTTAGAGATTGACAATCTTGACTTAAAGAATAGGATATCTATTGTTGAAGAACAGATTCTGGTTTTTGAAAAAGAAAAGATTGATTTTTTAAATGAGCGAAAAGGTTTTGAAAGAAAGATTCTTGATCTTTCAAAGAAGATTTTCGAGGAACGAAAAGTATTTGAGATTATAAATGCTAAACTCTCTAAACAGATTTCTAATTTTGAACAAGTTTTAGTGCTTGAGTGAGATAATTTTGAAAATCAACGAAAATATTTTGAGAGTGAAAAGAAAGAGCTTGAAAAGAAAAACGTCGCGGTTTCCAAAGAAGTATATGTTAAACGCAAAAATATTGAAAAAGACTTTGAAAGTGAAAGAGACATTTTTGAAACATAAATTCATAAGCTTACACAAAAATTATCTGGGTTAGCAACCGAGATTTTGAAAGTACAAATAGTAAAATCTGATCTACAAAAGAAATTTGATTTAATTCTCGAATAACAAAATTTTGTATCCGTCAAAGTCAAGAAACTTGAAGAAAACAATTTCAAAGATGTTCAGTCATCTTATGCTTCAAGTTCTACAAATAGTTCTTCAAAGAGTCTTGTCAAATCAAATGAGTTTTCAGAAAATCAGATTCCACCTTCCAATCTTTTTTATAATTCTCGTGTTGATAATAACGATAATCTAGTGTTTCGAAAAGTCAAAATGGTTTGGAAAAAGAAATCAACTACAGAAGACAGTGATGAAAGCACGTCTTATAAATCTCCTATGGTTGATACAAAGTCATCTATTTCCAAGACTGAGTCACCAACTCATGTTTATTCTACAACGAAGCTAGCCAGTCTAAACCGAGCAAAGATCTGTTGTACTCATTGTGGGAACAATGACTTTGTACATCTAAGGGATGTAAATAACTGGTATGGTACCTATAGATTCCCGGTCTCCATTTTACAGTTAAGGCATCTAACCATCAAGGATCCATCAAAGCATGGATACCAAAATCTTTCTGATTTGTTTTGCAGGAATGTCATGTGTGTTTAGTTCATAATATTCATGTCACATGACTGATAATAAAGGTTATGCCATTTTTAGGGGGGGGGGTACTATTTTGTGAAAAGTAAGTGAACTTTAAATGAATTCAAAGAACCGTGGTAATTCATTATGGGTAACTTACTTGTGTTTGACTGTTTGTTATTCTTCGATTTTAACTTCCATGATTACCACGTGTTATATTTTATTAACTTAGTTATTTCCATGTCTCATATATGTGTTGATTTCTTTCGGTGGAAATACACTCGTTTGAATTCCTACTTGTGTTTCAAATTACGTCGTTTTGATGATTTGATTCTTATTTGATATATTAATTGTGATTTGTTCTTCACAATTAACCTTTCTAATCGTTGATTCATTTATTGCACATGCTGAGCTTACTGAGTCATTCTGTTTAGCGCTTGATCTTGTTTATTGAAAGTTATGTTATTTCAACAATGACGACTTCTAAATAATTCAGTTCAGAACTCGTTCTTAAATGCTTTGAATTCTAAACAGTTCAGTTTAGAACTCGTACTTCACTGTTTACTAAACTGTTTTATTCGATGAATGAAATGAGTGTTAGGAATTATATTGTTTCTATGATCTATCTAGAACCGAAAGGACCTACCCAAGAAACACATTCATTTATAGACAACAATGAGGGGGTCTAGCTTGATAGATGAGTTTGGAGTGAAAAGAATATGGTGAGGATGTGATAGGACATAAAAGAATTACCGGTCCTTACCAAACCGAGTCAGTTATCCGGGTAACCATACAATCTATTCATTCTTATTCTTTGGAGATGAATATTGAAACATACATGGACCCAATGTCGATAACTTGTGTCACCCCACCTAGCTACTCATGTATCTCACAAAAGATGCTTGTTTCATATATTCATGGAGATTTAGCACATAATCTATCTATTCCTCACTCGGGGGTCTTAGATATTGAAAAAGGAAGACATCGGCTCTGGTCTCCGAACTTCATATTCTAATCACTGTGTCAATTGTTTTTAACTTGAGTCTTAGGTTAAATCAATAATTGAGCCAAACTGATATAATTTAATTCTTTCACACATGCACGAATCTTTGTGATATTTCCGGGACAGTTTGAAAAGTTAATATTTAAAATTTACTTCAGTGATAACTGGAAGTCCTATCAGAGATACCCTGATGCCAACTCTGAACATAGGTCACACGATTAATTTTTATTGTTGTGATAACAGTTACTAATGTGTTTCTGTGTTAGATATTTACCCCATCTTGGTTACTAAAACGTTTTATCTGATATTTTGCTACTCATCAGTTTCGTCTTTGAGGTTACATGATGCCTAGGATGCTTCTAATCATCATGAGGGGGAGAATTGAAAATATTAAAGATTCAAAGACACAAATTATCATGTTGTGGGGGAGTTAGCAAAAGTTGAGGGGAGGGGGGGGGGTAACTGTTATTTGATCTGTGTAGAAAAGGTTGCAAGTGCATGGTTCTTCTATCCCTTATTCAAGTGGTGTTTGCTACAAATTATTTTCTCCTTCGAGCATTTTGGTTCGACAAGTTATGAAGTTTTTCAAAGCCAATTCAACTCGCGGTTCAAAGACAGATTCTTTATTCTAAAGCTAAATATGCATTGCGGAATGTCATGTATGATGTATCTCACACATTATCTTTCGTGTGTGCTTACCCAATGTGTTAAGTTTCTACAGTTGAAAATTGATTTTAGTGCACCCAGTCGAGGTTATTGTTCATTGAATCTGGTGATAAAGTTGAAACTATAAAGACCAAGATCTTTATTCAAGGGGGAGCCTGGAAAGACATGAAGACAAGCAACACCAATGTTTTCAAAGATTCAAAAGGGAGAGAATTTCAGACCTGAAGATTTCAAGATCACTAATTATTTCTTTATATAACTTTAGGGGGAGATTGTTAGGACCATAAATAGATGCATATCGATTATCAACAAAGTCATTCAATCCACAATTAGAACAACACAAACAATCATGGGATAATTGAATTAACTGCTATATTGAATAAAGTCTTAACGGAAAATTAATACTTTGTGCAACAAAATTATTCGAATCATGAAAACCACAATTATGAATGTCTTTCCTAGAATTGAAAGCAGAATTAAATGACTTTGACTCCGACTTGCTCTTGTTAGATCCTTTGTCTACCCACTTTTGTTTGTCTTGTTTGGCCCAACCATTTTTATCTAAAAAATCATTAACGACGTGGTCAGTAGAGTTTGAGTAGGAAGGATTTATATCATTTGGTCGGCCAGTCTATTTCCGCGTCTGTGAACACTTTTGAGAATTTGAATCGGTTTTGGAAACTTCGTTCACAAACCGGTTTTTTATTTTTGTAGAACATTCGCCTTTTTGAAATCTGACCAGTCGATTTACATCTTTTGAAAGAAAGTCAGTGTGATTTGGAAGAGGTTTGTCGAATTCAAACTTAGGAAACTCCTCATCTGAACTTACATCAGAATTCATAAAAGCTGAAAAATTAATTTCAGGCACAGATGGAATAGTAGTGGTTGAGAGAGGTGAGGAACACTTTGATTCTGGGTTTTCGGAAGAGTCTATTGCGGAAGCTTTTTAAAATTCAGAGTTAAGATTCTTTGGAACACAATTTTCTTGAGACTCTTTTCCTTTTCTAGAGGTTGTTTTGCCAATAAAAGCTTTACACGAAGATGTATCTGAGAATTCCGAGGAAGGTTCGGGTAGATTTACCTTTTCCTTTTAAAGTTGGTCAAACTTCTCTTGGAGTTGACCTTTACTCACTTGCTCTTGTTTTTCTTTTTGAAACTTGATCCTTTCCTGTTCAAATGATTCCTCTAATTCGACTATTTTCATTTCCAAAACAAGAGGTGGAACATAGTGTAACACCCTGGATTTCATTTAATAGGTAACTTAAATGCTAACGTTGTTTTAACTCATTTACAAACCTTTGATGAAACTAATTATCGACCCTATGTGAAAATACTTGTTACCTGCTTTCTTAAACGGATATTTGGTGTTAGTATGGTCCGAAACTAAAAATAGGGAAATATGGGAAAATGGGGTATTGCGGACGTCCGCATGGCCTAAGGCCGGACATCCGTGGCTTAGTGGACGTCCGCGGGTCATCCGCGGAAGCAACAGAAGTTTTGGGGAGAATTCTGGCCAAAGGAGGGTCGGACGTCCGCATATGCACTTGGCGGACGTCCGCGACTTTTTTTACCCTTATCTCTCTTTTCCCACTTTTCTCTCACTCACTTTACCAAAAACCCTCCCAACTCGTTTTCTCCCATCCAAGGTGCGATTTCCACTCTAAATCCATTCTCTCACTTCATTCAATCCCTCCTAAGACTAAGGTCACATTTATTGTTCATCTTGTGTCTAATAAGAGCACTTATTGAAGATTCATCCAAGAGATTTGTCACCTACAACTCCAAGACTCATTTGCTTTTCCTCCAAAGCTAGGGTTTCATCCATTTTCTAGGTTTTGGTCTAAAAACCTAGATAGTGAGTGTTCTAACCTTCCTTACACTAGATCCATAGTTATATACTTGTTATTTTTTTTATCTCATCATATTGTTTAAAACCCTAATTTTGGAATGTGTAAGTAGTTGGATTAATGAGAAGGTTCTTGGGTTATAGAAGTATTGTTAGACTCTAGGGGCAATACTATTATATGTGGCTTTGGTAAGTTGAAGGTTTCATGCATAAATGCTACAATTTACTTTATTGGTTTTAAGCATGTCTTCGTGATTAAGTTATTTAGTTATGAGGCTCATGGAATATATGTTTATATATATATATATATATATATAAACATATATTCCATGAGCCTCATAACTAAATAACTTAATCACGAAGACATGCTTAAAACCAATAAAGTAAATTGTAGCATTTATGCATGAAACCTTCAACTTACCAAAGCCACATATAATAGTATTGCCCCTACTTGACTTATGCATCATGACCTTGGGAACTCTTAAATTGATTGGGCATATGGATATTATTAATGGCTAAATTGGGCTTGAACGAATCAAGTTAAGTGGTCACTAGGAGGACATAGTCTTGGGCGCCACCTTTCGGGTATGTGCCTAGACCCCCGCCACCATGGGGCAATGCCTTCGTTGTATCCCCGGTGTGCCGGGCCTTTGGTGTCGCTTTTATGCGAATGGCACTAAGGTATCTCGACTCTTTGGGTGAAACTTCTTGGTGCTATGGGTCTCCCCCATTGACTTCAAATACAATTGTGGAAAACTCTATGATGAATCTTACTCGATTATATTATCACTATTATGTGTTTTAATTGGAATTACTCACCAAGCCTTGTCTTGACACTTGTTTGAATGTTGACTTGGATCTCAGGTTCTAGTGGTGCCATTTCCAAGAAAGAGTGGACGGAGCGTGTGAGCCGTGGGGATACTTTTGGTCACAAGCCATAGAAGAATTATACAAATAGATATGACAACCCCTTTTGTAATCTTACCTCCTTTTAGGAATTAGATTAGTTGGTTGTGATAATCTATCTTTTATGAACAATTGTAACTTTACCAATGTACTTGATATTCCCCCTTTTTGGGATGGCTCATTTATATTATACCGCTCTTTCGTATTATGAAAGTTTTTGTTTACCCCTATTTTTAGGGTGTTACAAGTTGGTATCAGAGCATTGGTTTAAGTGAACTAGGTGATGACCTTAATAAACCTAGACTTAAACTGAATTGCCCTTACAAAAAATCCGTGACTATGGGTAGAAACCATAGGTGGGGAGAGTATAGGATAAACGGAATTGCGATTGTTAAAACTTGTGGTGATGATGAAAAGAATTCTCATGTGTGATATATTCAAAATTTCATAGGGCCCGTGTTATGGTGAATATATTCATACGTGAGCGTGCTTGAATTTGTTATTATGATGCTTAATGGTTGTAGTAGTACGTTACACACCGGTAATCTTTTAAAAGAATTAACTGGTATGGTATTTATCATGTGTGGCAGTTACCATGGTAAATATGAGGAGCCTCGTGGCAAATCACGAAGAAGGTCAAGAGAACAGTGTTACGGCGAGAGAGAACTCGACACAACCAAATGCGGGAGGTAATCCTCCTACTCCTCCGGTTCCCCGAATGTTAAGAGGCATCATTGACCATGTTCCTCAAAACGACATCGTAGTGGAGGAGCCAGTTTTGGAAGACGCCGACCTACAATTCGCCATGATGGCATCTTTTCTACAGATGATGAACTCTGCCATGGACAAATGCGATGAAAGGTTCCTAAAGTTGTTAGAGGACCGAGATGTCAGTCATCGGAGGAACGAAACGGTTGCAGAAAACGCTTTAATTGGTTCGGGTGGGGTTGTACATCTTGTGGACATCGATGACCGCGTGGTCACCGAGGGAGAGAGGAAAGAAAAAGGTTGCTCCTACAAGACGTTTCTCTGTTGTAAGCCACCCGAGTTTGCGAGTTCCGATGATCCAGTGGCTTGTATGAACTGGATCCGAGAGATTGAGCAGGCCTTTCGGGCTTGTGATTGTGGGGAGAGCCAAAAGGTAAAGTTTGGTTCTCAAATGTTGAGGGGTGTGACCCTCACATGGTGGAACATCTTTACATCTACCATGGAGGCCTCGGTTTTGGCCAAGATGAAATGGGAGACGTTCAAGAAGAAAGTTTTGGAGGAGTACGGCACCGAGCAAGAAATGGATCGGATCGAGGAGGAATTCCGATCACTCAGGAAAGGGGATTCGACTGTGAGAGAGTACACACGTCTATTCATGGAGAAACTCAATTTGGTGGGGCACGTGGCCCCGACTGAGAAGGAAAGGGTTAAGGCATACCTCAAGGGGTTACCGGCGAATATGATGGCCATGGTCCGTGTTTGGGTAAAAAATCACACCCTCGACCGACTTGGGAAATCCCCTCGACATGACCCATGGACATTGGTTACCCCCGACCGATAATGATAATACCCATTATTATCATATCCCCGGCATACTTTAAATAACCACGATAATTGACATCTTGCGTCAATAGTCATCTTACATCTAATGATCGCACGTCACGTGTCGCATGTTACACGTCGCACGTCGTATGGCATACATCGTTAGCGACCTGTCGCTAGTCTTATGTCACTAGTCACACGTCACCAGTCTCATGTCGCCAGTTACGTGTCGCCAGTTACGACTCGTTGGTCTTACGTCGACAGTCTTCTGTCGTCAGTCGTATACTAACCGTTAACAGTCAAACATCTATTTCTGTTGTTCATTAACGCAGGTCCACAAGTATTATGGCACAACGGTCAATAACGGCCAAGCTCATCAATGACAATAAAGACTCGACAGTGGTTACAAAGCCAAGTCATCAATTCGCATTTAATGCCCGACAGCGGTTACAAGACCAGCCATAAAGCTCATTTATTACCAGTCGAAGCTATATAAAGGCATTCGGACATCAAAAGAAGGGGGACAACACACAATTCCAGAACCACACGGTGAACTCAAGAACACACGAAGCAAAGAGTTTCTCTCTCGAAGAAACGCTCTCGACGCACGACATTCGCTCTCGGTGCACGACAACCACTCACGACACATTGTTTTCACACACGACATACACCTGTTTTACATTACAAACACTTGTACTTTACATTTCGAAGCATTTCCTTCACTTGTATTGTAATCATCTGTACGATCGACGCAAGGACATCGCCCCTGATTGGCGACCATAGTACATCGACAACATCCACTGTCGCCCGCAGGTTTTTTCCCTCGTTCGGGGTTTTTCCTGCGTCATCAAAATCTCTTGTCTCGTCTACATTTCCTTCGTATTTTTTCTTGCTTATTTCAATGGTTCAATCTTTAGTTGATAAGGTCCGAAACCGTACCTTAAATCGTATTTTTATATGATTTTCGGCATAAGACAGTTTAATGCAATTTTTGGCATCTTTGGTGCGATTTTTGGCATTAACAGTTTGGCGCCATCCGTGGGACCCAACTAAGGATTTCTTTTGAAATGGACATCGTATTACTAATGTTTCATCTTATGTAGATCTTCGTTTTCTATTTATCGACTTCAAGTCTCGACCACGCGACGAAGATCCAATCGGAGTTGGAAGATACTAATCAAAAAATGTTCAATGTATCGCATCATCCGAGGACTCGGGGTCTCGGAACGCCCGTTGTAAAATGGGAAATACCATATCTTTGATTTCAAAAGTCTTTGGAAAATTGCGCTTATCGACTCCAAGTTACGGTAACTGAATATGGTAAAACAACTCTATATATATACTCTAAGTATATTCTCCTCGTTCAATTATTATGATCTAAATGTTGATTTAAGCATCAAAGGATCATTGGTCAATCCAACGACCACCCCCGATTTTACATTGCAGGCTTGTCTTACGATTTCCATCGTGAGAAATAAAAAGTCTCTACGACTTAAGTACAGGTTTTACGATTTATATCGTGAAAAAATGAAAGTCTCTAAGACTTACATCGCAGGTCTTACGGTTTATATCGTGAGAAACAAAGTCTCTAAGACTTACATCGCAGCTCTTACGATTTATAGTCGTCAATAAGAGACGACTCGTATTTTTTTTTAATCTTATGATCGCCGGTCATGGCCAACGCAGGTTGCGATTTTTAATCGTCAATAAGAGACGATCCGCGTGTTAAATCTTATTATCGCCAGTTATGGCAAGCACAGGTTGCAATTTGTAGTCGTCAATACAGACGACTCACCTTTTTAATTTTATGATCGCCAGTCATGGCAAACACAGATTAAAATTCTCGGTTGCCAGGTTAAAATTCTCGGTCGCCAATAAAGGCGACTCACATGTTGAAATCGCACGATCACTAGTCATGACATATGTCGTCAATAAAGACGATTTATACATTGAATTTCACAATCACCAGTTATGGTAAGATGCATGTCAAAGCGTAAAAGTCGCCAACAAGTGCGACTCGCACATTTTAATCTCATGATTGCCAATAAAGGCAAGTCGCCAGATTAACCGTATAATCACAAGCAAAAGTCTTTCAAAAAGGCGACTACGTCCTCCGACGAGTGTTTCAAAGCACTCAAAAGCTTAATGCAAGTAAACTTTTCTCTAAGTGGAAAGGTCCTTATCGTATCTTAGAAGTTGTGGGTAAAGGTACCTATCGGCTCCAAACCCTCGACGGTCGAGATATCCCAAGCAGCTGGAATGCAACGCATCTGAAAAGGTATTTCCTCTAAGTCCTTTTCCTTTTTTCATACGATTTTTTATCACGACGATTACTGACTTAAGCATCGGAGGGTCGTTGGCTAGCCAACGACCAACCTCTGACATTGTTTTATCGCAGGATCGCACGACATAAGTTACTAAGTCTATCATACGACTTCAGTAAAATCGCACGATATAAACAATCAGTTCTGTTAGATGACTCGATTGTATAACTACAGGAACACATGATCCAAGTTCATCGTATGATCAAATCACACGATCGTAAGGTCTAGCGACCCCCCAATCTAAGTTCTTTAACTTAGAAAAAATCCGTGTTCTGAATGAATGCTTTGATCGCATGCGCTTATGTTTGCTTATACGATTCAGAAATATGAAAATCTTATGACTTACGTTCTAATCGTTGTATTACAATGGATGCCCAAGTCGCACGACTCTTTGTACTTAAAGAATTTTTTACAGTCGACATTACATCTGTCCATGACGTGTAGGAGTCGAAATAATACTCAGGGAGGTAAAACTTTTTACCGATTATCGCTAAAGCAAAACTTACACGTAACATAGGTCTCTAACGACCATATCGGCTATAAGCGCCAGTCCAAAGGTCTTTAACGACCGTATCGGCTCGGAACGCCAGAACATATGTCTCTAACGACCGTATCGGCTATGAACGCCAGGTCACAGGACCACGTCGACTAGGAACACCAACCTGACGACATGGACCCCTGTCTCCTCGATAGGAAAACGCTCCCTGAAAGACGGGAGCAAATATTTCCTCAGATGAGGAAACAACGTCGTCCCGTCTAGGACACCAACAACGTCGTCCCGTCTAGGACACCATCGGCCGATAACCCGTCCCCCTTGTCGGCAGACGTTGGGGACAACACCTTGGACACTAGCTTCGTCACTGTCGCCGGAAGCGCCGAACTTGCTGGTGTCGCGTCCATCGCACCAGAATGGCTGGATGACGCCCTCGCCTCCTTAGGCATGACAACTCTCGACGAAACGTCAGCCCTCGAAGACGGTTCCTTCAGGACTACCGTCCTTGTCTTCTTCAAGATTCCCGACCCAGCTGTCGGGGCATTCTTTCCCGGCCTCGAAGGGCAAGCGCAACTTGCGTCGCCTTCTTTGGCTGACCAAGTCAGTTTTTCTTCTGATGGTCTTAGCAAAGTAACACGTCTCCATAGCAACGCATTAGTGCGAGATCTGAAATTCCAATGGCTTTGAAATTCAGATCTCGGGGGGCTAACTGTTTGGGTAAAAAATCACACCCTCGACCGACTTGGAAAATCCCCTCAACATGACCCATGGACATTGGTTACCCCCGACCGATAATGATAATACCCATTATTATCATATCCCCGACATACTTTAAATAACCACGATAATTGACATCTTGCGTCAATAGTCATCTTACATCTAATGATCGCACGTCACGTGTCGCATGTTACACGTCGCACGTCGTATGGCATACATCGTTAGCGACATGTCGCTAGTCTTATGTCACTAGTCACACGTCACCAGTCTCATGTCGCCAGTTACGTGTCGCCAGTTACGACTCGTTGGTCTTACGTCGACAGTCTTCTGTCGTCAGTCGTATACTAACCGTTAACAGTCAAACGTCTATTTATGTTGTTCATTAACGCAGGTCCACAAGCATTATAGCACAACGGTCAATAACGGCCAAGCTCATCAATGACATTAAAGACTCGACAGCGATTACAAAGCCAAGTCATCAATTCGCATTTAATGCCCGACAACGGTTACAAGACCAGCCATAAATCTCATTTATTACCAGTCGAAGCTATATAAAGGCCTTCGGACATCAAAAGAAGGGGGACAACACACAATTCCAGAACCACACGGTGAACTCAAGAACACACGAAGCAAAGAGTTTCTCTCTCGAAGAAACGCTCTCGACGCACGACATTCGCTCTCGGTGCACGACAACCACTCACGACACATTGTTTTCACACACGACATACACCTGTTTTACATTACAAACACTTGTACTTTACATTTCGAAGCATTTCCTTCACTTGTATTGTAATCATCTGTACGATCGACGCAAGGACATCGCCCCTGATTGGCGACCATAGTACATCGACGACATCCACTGTCGTCCGCAGGTTTTTTCCCTCGTTCGGGGTTTTTCCTGCGTCATCAAAATCTCTTGTCTCGTCTACATTTCCTTCGTATTTTTTCTTGCTTATTTCAATGGTTCAATCTTTAGTTGATAAGGTCCGAAACCGTACCTTAAATCGTATTTTTATATGATTTTCGGCATAAGACAGTTTAATGCAATTTTTGGCATCTTTGGTGCGATTTTTGGCATTAACAGTCCGCAACTCTAAAGCTGTTACTCTACGAGAAACGATAGAAGAGGCAAAGTTGATGGAGACCGTCTACGCAAAAGGAAAGGAAGAGAAGGTAGTCGTTGGTGAAAAGAGGAAATGGGAAGGGTCGACCGGACCCGCTCGAGAGTCTAGGCCATTTAATGGGGGAAGAAATGGTGATCCCCGGCGCGAGGTAAGATGGTGCTGTCAGTGCAAGGGTAAGCATAGTGGCCCATGCAACTCTAGGCCTCGTCCCAACCCGACCGGTTGTGCAAAGTGCGTGAAGAGGGATCATGTCGTCCGAGATTGCCCTATCCGGGGGCCGGTTTGCTTCGAGTGTCGGGAACCGGGTCACGTCAAGAGAGATTGCCTGAAGTTGTCGGGAGGAAACCGAGTTGCATCAACTGAATATGGTAAAACAACTCTATATATATACTCTAAGTATATTCTCCTCGTTCAATTATTATGATCTAAATGTTGATTTAAGCATCAAAGGATCATTGGTCAATCCAACGACCACCCCCGATTTTACATTGCAGGCTTGTCTTACGATTTCCATCGTGAGAAATAAAAAGTCTCTACGACTTAAGTACAGGTTTTACGATTTATATCGTGAAAAAATGAAAGTCTCTAAGACTTACATCGCAGGTCTTACGGTTTATATCGTGAGAAACAAAGTCTCTAAGACTTACATCGCAGCTCTTACGATTTATAGTCGTCAATAAGAGACGACTCGTATTTTTTTTTAATCTTATGATCGCCGGTCATGGCCAACGCAGGTTGCGATTTTTAATCGTCAATAAGAGACGATCCGCGTGTTAAATCTTATTATCGCCAGTTATGGCAAGCACAGGTTGCAATTTGTAGTCGTCAATACAGACGACTCACCTTTTTAATTTTATGATCGCCAGTCATGGCAAACACAGATTAAAATTCTCGGTTGCCAGGTTAAAATTCTCGGTCGCCAATAAAGGCGACTCACATGTTGAAATCGCACGATCACTAGTCATGACATATGTCGTCAATAAAGACGATTTATACATTGAATTTCACAATCACCAGTTATGGTAAGATGCATGTCAAAGCGTAAAAGTCGCCAACAAGTGCGACTCGCACATTTTAATCTCATGATTGCCAATAAAGGCAAGTCGCCAGATTAACCGTATAATCACAAGCAAAAGTCTTTCAAAAAGGCGACTACGTCCTCCGACGAGTGTTTCAAAGCACTCAAAAGCTTAATGCAAGTAAACTTTTCTCTAAGTGGAAAGGTCCTTATCGTATCTTAGAAGTTGTGGGTAAAGGTACCTATCGGCTCCAAACCCTCGACGGTCGAGATATCCCAAGCAGCTGGAATGCAACGCATCTGAAAAGGTATTTCCTCTAAGTCCTTTTCCTTTTTTCATACGATTTTTTATCACGACGATTACTGACTTAAGCATCGGAGGGTCGTTGGCTAGCCAACGACCAACCTCTGACATTGTTTTATCGCAGGATCGCACGACATAAGTTACTAAGTCTATCATACGACTTCAGTAAAATCGCACGATATAAACAATCAGTTCTGTTAGATGACTCGATTGTATAACTACAGGAACACATGATCCAAGTTCATCGTATGATCAAATCACACGATCGTAAGGTCTAGCGACCCCCCAATCTAAGTTCTTTAACTTAGAAAAAATCCGTGTTCTGAATGAATGCTTTGATCGCATGCGCTTATGTTTGCTTATACGATTCAGAAATATGAAAATCTTATGACTTACGTTCTAATCGTTGTATTACAATGGATGCCCAAGTCGCACGACTCTTTGTACTTAAAGAATTTTTTACAGTCGACATTACATCTGTCCATGACGTGTAGGAGTCGAAATAATACTCAGGGAGGTAAAACTTTTTACCGATTATCGCTAAAGCAAAACTTACACGTAACATAGGTCTCTAACGACCATATCGGCTATAAGCGCCAGTCCAAAGGTCTTTAACGACCGTATCGGCTCGGAACGCCAGAACATATGTCTCTAACGACCGTATCGGCTATGAACGCCAGGTCACAGGACCACGTCGACTAGGAACACCAACCTGACGACATGGACCCCTGTCTCCTCGATAGGAAAACGCTCCCTGAAAGACGGGAGCAAATATTTCCTCAGATGAGGAAACAACGTCGTCCCGTCTAGGACACCAACAACGTCGTCCCGTCTAGGACACCATCGGCCGATAACCCGTCCCCCTTGTCGGCAGACGTTGGGGACAACACCTTGGACACTAGCTTCGTCACTGTCGCCGGAAGCGCCGAACTTGCTGGTGTCGCGTCCATCGCACCAGAATGGCTGGATGACGCCCTCGCCTCCTTAGGCATGACAACTCTCGACGAAACGTCAGCCCTCGAAGACGGTTCCTTCAGGACTACCGTCCTTGTCTTCTTCAAGATTCCCGACCCAGCTGTCGGGGCATTCTTTCCCGGCCTCGAAGGGCAAGCGCAACTTGCGTCGCCTTCTTTGGCTGACCAAGTCAGTTTTTCTTCTGATGGTCTTAGCAAAGTAACACGTCTCCATAGCAACGCATTAGTGCGAGATCTGAAATTCCAATGGCTTTGAAATTCAGATCTCGGGGGGCTAACTGTTTGGGTAAAAAATCACACCCTCGACCGACTTGGAAAATCCCCTCAACATGACCCATGGACATTGGTTACCCCCGACCGATAATGATAATACCCATTATTATCATATCCCCGACATACTTTAAATAACCACGATAATTGACATCTTGCGTCAATAGTCATCTTACATCTAATGATCGCACGTCACGTGTCGCATGTTACACGTCGCACGTCGTATGGCATACATCGTTAGCGACATGTCGCTAGTCTTATGTCACTAGTCACACGTCACCAGTCTCATGTCGCCAGTTACGTGTCGCCAGTTACGACTCGTTGGTCTTACGTCGACAGTCTTCTGTCGTCAGTCGTATACTAACCGTTAACAGTCAAACGTCTATTTATGTTGTTCATTAACGCAGGTCCACAAGCATTATAGCACAACGGTCAATAACGGCCAAGCTCATCAATGACATTAAAGACTCGACAGCGATTACAAAGCCAAGTCATCAATTCGCATTTAATGCCCGACAACGGTTACAAGACCAGCCATAAATCTCATTTATTACCAGTCGAAGCTATATAAAGGCCTTCGGACATCAAAAGAAGGGGGACAACACACAATTCCAGAACCACACGGTGAACTCAAGAACACACGAAGCAAAGAGTTTCTCTCTCGAAGAAACGCTCTCGACGCACGACATTCGCTCTCGGTGCACGACAACCACTCACGACACATTGTTTTCACACACGACATACACCTGTTTTACATTACAAACACTTGTACTTTACATTTCGAAGCATTTCCTTCACTTGTATTGTAATCATCTGTACGATCGACGCAAGGACATCGCCCCTGATTGGCGACCATAGTACATCGACGACATCCACTGTCGTCCGCAGGTTTTTTCCCTCGTTCGGGGTTTTTCCTGCGTCATCAAAATCTCTTGTCTCGTCTACATTTCCTTCGTATTTTTTCTTGCTTATTTCAATGGTTCAATCTTTAGTTGATAAGGTCCGAAACCGTACCTTAAATCGTATTTTTATATGATTTTCGGCATAAGACAGTTTAATGCAATTTTTGGCATCTTTGGTGCGATTTTTGGCATTAACAGTCCGCAACTCTAAAGCTGTTACTCTACGAGAAACGATAGAAGAGGCAAAGTTGATGGAGACCGTCTACGCAAAAGGAAAGGAAGAGAAGGTAGTCGTTGGTGAAAAGAGGAAATGGGAAGGGTCGACCGGACCCGCTCGAGAGTCTAGGCCATTTAATGGGGGAAGAAATGGTGATCCCCGGCGCGAGGTAAGATGGTGCTGTCAGTGCAAGGGTAAGCATAGTGGCCCATGCAACTCTAGGCCTCGTCCCAACCCGACCGGTTGTGCAAAGTGCGTGAAGAGGGATCATGTCGTCCGAGATTGCCCTATCCGGGGGCCGGTTTGCTTCGAGTGTCGGGAACCGGGTCACGTCAAGAGAGATTGCCTGAAGTTGTCGGGAGGAAACCGAGTTGCATCAAGTGGAGTGCCGGTCAGAAAATAGGACCCACCGAGGGCGCCGTTCAGATGACGGCCGCGGAGGCGAGGGAGACCGTCGACGTTTTGACGCAACGTTCCTCCTAAACTCCTTGCCTGCTCGTATATTGTTTGATTCGGGGGAGAATCTTGCTTTTGTCTCTACTTCTTTTTTCAAGCAATTTACCATTCCAGTTACTACCCTTTCGGACGCCCTAATAGTCGAGGTAGCTGATGGGGAGCAAGTCTTGGTTCGTGAATGTTTTAGCAAGTGTCTCCTAGAAATAGATGGGGAAACCTTTGAGGCGAATCTGTTGCCTATGGCGATCGGGGGTTTTGATGTGGTTATGAATAGGTATTGACTGACAGAGCATAGAGCCGAAATCTTGTGCGCGAAAAAGATGATCCAATTTCCGACGTCAAATGGGAAGGTAGTGACAGTGCATGGGGAAAGAAAAGGAAAGACCACTTCGTTAATCTCTTCGTTAAAGGCGCGGAAGTTTCTTGCCAAGGGGTACTCGTCATACTTAGCCTACATCATAGACACGAAGTTAGAGAAGAAGAAATTGGATGATGTGAGTGTGGTACGTGACTACCCGGATGTTTTTCCGGAGGATTTACCCGGTTTACCACCGGATCGACAAGTGGAATTTCATATCGACCTTACTCTTGGAGCGGCTCCGATTGCACGTGCTCCGTACCGATTGGCTCCAACCGAAATGCAAGAAATGATGTCACAACTACAAGAATTGTTAGAGAAGGGGTTTATTCGGCCGAGCTCGTCGCCTTGGGGAGCTCCGGTATTATTCGTGAAAAAGAAGGATGGATCGATGCGAATGTGCATTGATTATCGGGAATTGGACAAGGTGACGATAAAGAATAAGTACCCGCTTCCCCGTATTGACGATCTCTTTGACCAACTACAAGGGGCGAGTTGTTTCTCCAAAATCGATTTGAGGCCCGGATACCACCAATTAAGAGTAAAAGAAAGCGACATTCCGAAGACGGCTTTTCGGATGCGGTATGGACACTATGAATTTTTGGTGATGCCATTCGGTTTGACAAACACACCGGTCGTGTTTATGGACCTAATGAGCCGTGTGTGTCGTCTATTCTTGGATAAGTCGGTGATAATCTTCATCGAAGATATCTTGATCTATTCTAGAGACGAGGCCGAGCATTGTCAATATTTACGAGCGGTGTGGGAGGTTCTTCGAAAGGAAAAATTATATGCTAAATTCTCCAAATGTGAATTTTGGTTACGGGAAGTCCAATTCTTGGGACATGTGATGTCTCAAGACGGGGTGAAGGTGGACCCGACAAAGGTTGAAGCCATGACAAATTGGAAGTCGCCCACGAGTCTAACAGAAATCCAAAGCTTCTTGGGGCTAGCCGGCTATTACCGATGGTTTATTCAAGACATCTCAAAGATTGCTACGCCGCTTATTTCTTTGACAAGAAAGAACGTCAAATTTGTGTGGACAACTGTTCAAGAGCAAGCTTTTGAAACGCTCAAGAAGAAATTGTGTGAAGCGGCAATCTTATCCTTACCCGAAGGATCGGAAGACTTTGTGGTTTATAGCGACGCTTCAAAAACGGGACTCGGTTGTGTGTTGATGCAAAGGGGAAAAGTGATAGCTTATGCGTCACGACAACTAAAGGACCACGAGAAGAATTACCCGGCTCATGATTTGGAGTTGGCGGCGGTGGTCTTTGCCTTGAAGTTATGGCGACACTATTTGTACGGGACGAAGTGCACCCTTTTTACCGATCACAAAAGTCTCAAATACATCTTCGACCAAAAGGAAATAAACATGCGACAACGGAGGTGGCTCGAACTTCTGAAAGATTACGATTGTGAACTACTTTACCACCCCGGGAAGGCTAACGTAGTGGCGGATGCCTTGAGTCGAAGGGACCACGGGGGTGGGATCAAGCTAAACCTACACCGAATCGATGTAATATCGAGTTTGATGGTAAGCATCAAGGCAAGTCAATTGGAGGCACTCCGGGAAGGAAACCTCAAGGCCGAAATTATGGTGAAGCAACGGGAACTACTAACTAAGGATAGTCGTGGCCTTAAGCTCTTCCAAGTCCGGATTTGGGTGCCGAAGATCGGCGGTAATCGTGAGCTACTTCTTGAGGAAGCCCACAAGTCTCGATATTCTATACATCCCGGGAGTACAAAGATGTATAGGGACTTGATTAAATTATTGGTGGCCGGTAATGAAGCTTGATGTGGCTAAATACGTGGAATCTTGTGTGACATGCCTCCGAGTCAAAGCACAACACCAAAAACCGTATGGAAGCTTACAATCTTTGAAGATTCCGGAATGGAAGTGGGACAATGTCACCATGGACTTCGTGACTGTAACACCCTAAAAACAGGGTTAATTTAAACCTTAATTTAAACAAGATTTAAACATAAACTTGCTAAGCTTTATACATAAGTGGAGAATAAATTTAGAGGATCATCCATACACAAACAGTATTCCACAGCGCTCGTCCCACATCCATTTACTTTCCCAAGCTAGTACCTGGTAAGAAAACATTATTTGAAACGATTAGGCTAATGCCTAGTGAGAACATTCAGTTTCAAAATAATATTTATAAAACATTGAAAACAAGTTATACCAAACCTGATTACTCTTTTTCTTACCACTTGTGTAACCATCTTTCGATAACGACGTTTACTCCGATCCCATAAATACGACCTGACGCTAAATCGGTCATTTCTCATGTTCCAGAACCCCACTACGAATCTCCAAAGATTCTTATTCCAACAAATAGATTCCTCATATCATTCAGTATGAGCGAATAGTATTTGTATTACATAGATTCCTCATATCATTCAGTATGAGCCAATCCTATTTACATTCCACAAATTCCTCATATCATTCAGTATGAGCAAATCACGGATTCCTCATATCATTCAGTATGAGCAAATCACATTTATATTACACAGATTCCTCATATCATTCAGTATGAGCAAATCTCCTACACAAATCTCTCAATACATTCATCATAAGCAGATCATACTTAGGATGTCAATTCTTATATCATAAATCTAACCCTCAATATCATCACCCAGTAATCATTACTGTAACCCACTTACCCATTAAATCCAGTAGTAACACTTATACGGAATAATGAATAATCCTCATCTACTCCAAATATACATAACCACTAGTATCTATGGATCCATATCACCTATTTGTACTTGTTCATAATTTGGTATAATTCATTTTCCAATATCTTCATTTGAATTTAAGCACCATCATTTATTAAAGAGACTTACTTTTAATCCATAAAATCATCTTTCCAAAAATCCATCCCAAAACAGTTCATTTATAAAATACACCTTACCATACTTTAAAACATTATAAAAAGATAAGGTAAGAATGAACTCACATGAGTTGTAGATGATGGAACACTACAATCGGATGCCAAGACGTTGATACAAGTCACACCCAAAATGCCTTTACCTAAAACCATAACCGATTACTATCATATAGTAATCAACACACTTGTTCCGATAAACGAGACGTAGACCAAACTTTATACTTCTTATTACCTCTAGAATAGTCCTAGATAAGTTCACAGCTGATTTACATAAGCTTTATCAATTTACACAACCCTGAAATGCATCATGTACAAGCATAACTGCAGTTCAAGTTACTGCACCAAAACAGCCTCTGTCCTTCAAAAGTTTGGACGCTTTTCTCATACTTAGAGAACAAATTAGGCTTTGACATCTAAAAGAAAAACGTACTACTATCTCTTAGGAAACTAATCGCACATGATTCATCTTATTTGGATCAATGACCAATTTTATATGAATTTTACAAAAACAGTCTGCAAATCCCGAGTTTCATACGATCAGGTCTGGAAAATCAAGGTTTTGAGCCATTTAGACTCCAAATCAGCTCTTACTATAAACTACAAAAATGGTCTACACTCTTAAAGCTTTCCAACAATATATTACACATCTTATTTGGACAAACGGTTGATTTTCTATGAATTTTCTAAAAACAGGACGGAAACTTGAAGTCACAAATGTCTCTCAAACATTTTATCAAACACTTGATATGTAATATAACTTTTGAAGCTCAATCTAAATTAACCATTTTTAAGCCATGCATGTTTCTATAAAAGTACAAATATGCTTAACATCATTATCATAAACTATCCATGAACTCAGATTTCTCAAAACATCTAAAAATCATCAAAACCCATTTCTTAAAGTCATAGAAACTTATGAACATAATGTGAAGAATTTGTATAAGAAAATTACCTCTATGTCTTCAATTTGCTAATAAAATTCCAGCATGAAATTACTTCAGTTTCTTATTCTCTTCTTCTTCTTTCTTCCTTGAAAAGTTCTCTCTTTTCTCTCTTTCTCTCTTTCAACGTACACAACACACACACATATTAGGACACCAACTAAAAAGAAGATAAGATATTTTCTTATCCTTTTAATCTCCATTTGCCACCTATCTAGGTTTAAAAGAAAACAGTGGTGGTGATGACACCTCAACCATCACTTATCAAACTAGTCCCTCAAGTACCATCAAATTACACTTTATACCTTCAACTTATGAATTAAAATTAAAGTTTACCCCTTAACTTATAACTCTACAAAACAAACAACGTAACTTAAGTGGGGATAAACTCTAATATTAACTTATCTCATAAAAATCATACCTTATCAAATAATTATACTCAAATTATTTAATAAACCCAAACATCATCTTTATATAAAAATTGGGATGTTACAGTGACAAAGCTACCAAAGACCTTGCGGGGTCATGACACCATTTGGGTGATTGTGGACCGTTTGACTAAGAGCGCACACTTTTTGGCAATGAGGGAGACGTTACCGTTAGACAAGCTAGCAAGGCTTTACATCAATGAGATAGTGTCGAGGCATGGGGTACCCTTATCCATTATGTCCAATAGAGATAGCCGATTTAATTCCAATTTTTGGGCTAGCTTTCAAAGGGAATTGGGAACGAAGGTGAAGCTAAGTACGGCCTACCATCCCCAAACGGATGGACAAAGCGAGAGTACGATTCAAACCCTCGAAGACATGCTTCGATCGTGCGTCTTAGATTTTGGTGAAAATTGGGGCACACATTTACCATTGGTGGAATTCGCGTACAACAATAGTTACCACTCGAGTTTTAAAGCCTCGCCGTTTTAAGCCTTGTATGGTCGTAGATGTAGAACCCCTGTTTGTTGGCTTGAAGCGGGGGAAAAGCAATTCGCAGTACCGGAAATTGTGCAAGAAACTGCGGACAGGGTGAAGGAAATTCGGGAACGCTTAAAGGCGGTGCAAGACCGACAAAAGAGCTACGCGGACAAGAAAAGTCGACTTGTCGAATTCCAAGTGGGAGATTGGGTGATGTTGAAGGTATCACCATGGAAGGGTATTATTCGGTTCGGAATGCGAGGAAAACTTAATCCACGTTTTCTCGGACCCTTCTCGATCTTGGAAAAAGTCGGAGTTCAAGCATATAAACTAGACCTACCGCCGAAAATGGATGGAATTCATCCTACTTTCCATGTGTGTACTTACGAAGGTGTTTGGTCGAGGAGGAGAACGTGATTCCATTGACCGAGATCCGGGTCGACAACGGCGGTCGCTGTGTCGAAGAGTCGGAGGCTATACTCGAATCAGACATTAAGAAGCTCCGTCAGAAGGAAGTGGCGATGGTAAAGGTTCAATGGAAACATCATCGTGGGGTAAATGTGACTTGGGAGCCCGAGGAGAACATGAGGAAACGCTACCCTAACCTCTTTGTGTGAAGACGCGATTTCGGGGACGAAATCCTTCCAAGGTGGGGATGATTGTAACACCTCGGATTTCATTCAATAGGTAACTTAAATGCTAACGTCGTTTTAACTCATTTACAAACCTTTGATGAAACTAATTATCGACCCTATGTGAAAATACTTGTTACCTGCTTTCTTAAACGGATATTTGGTGTTAGTATGGTCCGAAACTAAAAATAGGGAAATATGGGGAAATGGGGTATTGCGGACGTCCGCGTGGGCTAAGGCCGGATGTCCATGGCTTAGTGGACGTCCGTGGGTCATCCGCGGAAGCAACAGAAGTTTTGGGGAGAATTCTGGCGAAAGGAGGGTCGGACGTCCGCATATGCACTTGGCGGACGTCCGCGACTGGTCTGACGATTTTGTTTTACCCTTATCTCTCTTTTCCCACTTTTCTCTCACTCACTTTACCAAAAACCCTCCCAACTCGTTTTCTCCCATCCAAGGTGCGATTTCCACCCTAAATCCATTCTCTCACTTCATTCAATCCCTCCCAAGACTAAGGTCACATTTATTGTTCATCTTGTGTCTTATAAGAGCACTTATTGAAGATTCATCCAAGAGATTTGTCACCTACAACTCCAAGACTCATTTGCTTTTCCTCCAAAGCGAGGGTTTCATCCATTTTCTGTGTTTTGGTCTAAAAACCTAGATAGTGAGTGTTCTAACCTTCTTTACACTAGATCCATAGTTATATACTTGTTATTTTTTTATCTCATCATATTGTTTAAAACCCTAATTTTGGAATGTGTAACTAGTTGGATCAATGAGAAGGTTCTTGGGTTATAGAAGTATTGTTAGACTCTAGGGGCAATACTATTATATGTGGCTTTGGTAAGTTAAAGGTTTCATGCATAAATGCTACAAGTTACTTTATTGGTTTTAAGCATGTCTTAATGATTAAGTTATTTAGTTATGAGGCTCATGGAATATATGTTTATATATATATATATATATATATATACATATATATATAGGACGATAATCAAATGAAAACCACAAATAGGTTATAAACCCGTGAGAACCAATGTAAAAAATTTTGTTTACATGATTTTTTTTCATCAAAACCTATGATTTAAGATATTGTTACACATATGTTCGTGTTCACCATATGATAGGTTTACATGTGAAAAACGAATTTTGTTTCACCTAGTGAAATGAAAAATATTCGTAAAAAATATTCATATGGTGAAACAAATCCATGTGAAACTATCATATTATGAAACACATATATTTGAAGTAGAATATAATAAATCCTAGCATTTGATGAAAATATTTCATGTAAAAAAATATTTTTTATATCGGTTCTCACGGTTTATAACATATTTGTGGTTCTCACATGATTTAACCCCTATATATATATATATATATATATATGATCTTACTTGACTTATGCATCATGACCTTGGGAACTCTTACATTGATTGGGCATATGGATATTATTAATGGCTAAATTGGGCTTGAACGAATCAAGTTAAGTGGTCACTAGGAGGACATAGTCTTGGGCGCCACCTTTCGGGTATGTGCCTAGACCCCCGCCACCATGGGGCAATGCCTTCGTTGTATCCCCGGTGTGCTGGGCCTTTGGTGTCGCTTTTATGCGGATGGCACTAAGGTATCTCGACTCTTTGGGTGAAACTTCTTGGTGCTATGTGTAACACCCGTAATTTTCGGATAAACATAATTTTGAATCAGTGAGAAACCGGTCTTTTAAGAAAAATATGAAAAGTAAGATTTTGGGTTAAATCTTAGATTTTATGGTCTTGTTGGATGAGGAATTCGAATACGAGTCCATCGGTTCTTTCCGGAGCAAAAACGGAGCTATAACGAAGAAGTTATGGCCAAAACAGTTTTGGTACCGCGGAGCTACTTTGACCAGCGACTATGACCATGTCATTGTCGTGTGTCATTGTCGCGCCAAGGGTACAGCCTACGTTACACCTTGTGCGACTATGACCGTGTCATTTTCGCGTGTCATTGTCGCGGACGGGTACCTGGTTGCTGTCAAATACGAAATTCACACCTCAAACTTCATTTCTTTATATCTCTCTCATTTCAACTCCGATTTTGGTCATTCAAGTTGCTATGGTTCCGATTTTGAGAGCTCTTCAAGGATCTAGAAAGAGTTTTGAAGTTCATAGGAAGATTCAAGGGTGTTTGGTGGTGGTAAGTCTCTCAAATCTCTTCCCTTTCTCTCCCAAATCGTTTTCCCTTTCTTCTTCACAAACCCTAACCGATTTTGGGGCTTTTCTTGGAGATTAATGTGTTTCTTATCCACTTTATGCTAGTGATTTCTTTCATTGATGCAAGAGCAAGTTTCATCCACAACACTAGAGATTTTTGGGGTTTTCTAGGTTTTCATCAAAACCTAAGTGGTTTTGAAGTTTTGGTTTGAGGATTCATGTGCATCAAAGGAGCATACGTTTGGGGGAAAATCTAGATTTAGCTAAATCTAGCAAAGGTGAGTTCAAGTTACTTTGCAAAAACCTTGTACATGCCAAAATGAGTATTTTACAAATATTTGTGTGTTTTACTTGAAAATGTATATGGTTGAGTTATTTGGATAACTTTAACTCTCTTGAAGTGTTTATCTTCATAAATGTGTAAAACACCATATTTGGGGCTTTTGAATATTTGGATGGTTAGAAACCATAAATTGTCTTTAAAAGATTAATTGCTCAAAATGAGGTTTGTTTGATGGTTTAATCATGTTAGTGTAAATGATTGTAATAAACCATTTGGGAAAATGCACTTTTAGTGTTATGAGTCATTTTGAGAATATTAAGGGTGTGAGTCCTTTGGGAAAACCCTTTTGTTTAACCCGTGTTGAGTTTTGGGGTTAATGATGATTTCGGGATACATGTTTTCTTAAACAATGATTAAACGCGTTTTATGCGATGATGACCGACATTATGGGTCTAGCAAGCTTGGAGCACTTTGCTCGGTTTTGACTTTGAGATAGTCTTGGGACATTTGTCCGGTTTAAATGGCTCGATGTGGAGTCTTATTTACGGGTTGCTTTTATTGCACCGTGTTGCTTATTATTGCACGTTGTTGATATTTACATGCTCAGGGTGGAGTCTAGAATGTGTTATATGCTTAATTGTATCTCATTTGCATGATTTGACGTTGATAAATGATCATTAGATCTTTGAGCAGAGGGCTCAGTTTTGGACTCGATTGGTCTTGAGGGCATTCGCCCGGTTTTAATAAGCTCGACGTGGGCTTGGGGTTTGCATTGCATGAGTTGTATCATATTTGGGGTTTACATGATTTGAATGCATTGGTTATTCTTTTGAGGTCATGTATAAATTTTTAAGTTAAGTAAGCTTGTTTTGGATAGTGGGTTTGCCAAGGTAAAGACGTAGTATGGTTGAACTTGGTGGTTTTAAATGGACTAAAGACCTAGTATGGTTGATGTCTAAGAGGGGCTAAAGACCTAGTATGGTTGATGTCTAAGATGGGCTAAAGATCTAGTATGATTGATGCCGAGGATTGACTAAAGACCTAGTATGGTTTATGTCATCCGTTTCCCACATCCAAGAAGATTACTTGCATTTATTTAATCGTGGTTTAATTTATGTGTTTGCCACATTCGATGAGATCGGGTCTCCCCCGTCACCGAAGGGTGTTGATTTCGGGTATTTTATCTATTCACATTGTTGAGGTTATAATACATGCATATGGATTGTTTTCCATGATTGATGGACGGATTTATGTTACATTCTTATTGGATGTTTTAAACTGCTGGAGTTTTATTTTATGGTATTTGGATTTTAATGCATTTTACGTTTGCGTGAGTTTTGCTTCGTATTATGTTTCCAATGAAAGATCATATTTAAATGGATGGTTTCCATGCTTTACGGGTTGAGTATGTATTGTCAACCGTATTTGAAGGTTTTGCCTAAAACTAGATTTATTAACGTATTTGAGTGGGTTGGGATTCGTATCTCATTTTGGAAAACGCTTTACACTTTTTCGGGAATGGTTTCCATGAAATTTGAGTGCGTTGGAAAATGAGTCATTTATGCCCGTTTGGGAAACCCTTTTGGAAATGATAATCTTGTTGCAACTTTCATTTAAAGATTTATTTGAATCATGACTAAAACTACTAACTTCCGATTTATGATTTTATTTAGTCATGATAAAATGCTTGAACTCACTAGGCGTAAGCCTAACCCTTTTTATTTGTCGGCATGTGCAACAGGCTCAGGTTGGGGTAGCTCTAGCTACATTGTGAAGTGGCGAGTGCTAGTAGAGTGCACGAGAGGTGACTTAATTAGTGAAGCCTTCCGTAATTGTTTGGACTAGCAACTTGTGTTGTGTTATGTAGCACTCGATTAAGTTATTTTATCGTGGACTTATAATGTTTTAAATTCCGAGGTATTTTAAGGAATGAATTGTAGAAGTGATTATATCTAATTTGGTTATTTTATTGAATTTTAAAGTTAGTTGCTCGTTCCAAATTTGAGGGTGTTACACTATGGGTCTCCCCCATTGACTTCAAATACAATTGTGGAAAACTCTATGATGAATCTTACTCGATTATATTATCACTATTATGTGTTTTAATTGGAATTACTCACCAAGCCTTGTTTTGACACTTGTTTGAATGTTGACTTGTTTCTCAGGTTCTAGTGGTGCCGTTTCCAAGATAGAGTAGACTAGTCGTGGGGATACTTTTGGTCGCAAGCCATAGAAGAATTATACAAATAGATATGACAACCCCTTTTGTAATCTTACCTCCTTTTAGGAATTAGATTAGTTGGTTGTGATAATCTATCTTTTATGAACAATTGTAACTTTACCAATGTACTTGATATTCCCCCTTTTTGGGATGGCTCATTTATATTATACCACTCTTTCGTATTATGAAAGTTTTTGTTTACCCTTATTTTTAGGGTGTTACACATAGCGTTTAAACTCATCCGTCTCTGTTTTGGTTTCCGTTGCAGGGACCTCATCCTTTTTGGAGGAATTCTTGGGCAGTGCAACTTTGTAGTCGTCAAAGTAATCATTTGATAGGTACTTGGATTTATTTTTCGTATAAGAATAGTTAAGAACTTCACACGCAAAGGGTAATTTCATTTTAGTGGTATGCTTGCGTTTGTATTCCTCAGTTTCCTCTTCCTTTTCCTCGAGAGGTCCAGTCCATCTGACTTTACATTCGGGGTATTTTCTATCAAAGCCAAAAAGGTTAAACTCGTAAAGAGTAGGCCTTAATGATAGAATATTTTTCAAATATCGAGGGTTGTCATACCCAATTCCCCATTCTTTATTGAAATAAGTGAATTCCTTAGGTTTGTTCATATGGATCGTTTGATCAGTTTGACCTCATTTATGAAGTTTGAATTCGACAAACCTCTTCCAAATCACACCGACTTTCTTTCAAAAGCTGTAAATCGACCGGTCAGATTTCAAAAAGGCGAATGTTCTACAAAAATAAAAAACCGGTATGTGAACGAAGTTTCCAAAACCGGTTCAAATTCTCAAAAGCGTTCACAGACACGGCAACAGACCGGTCGACCAAATGATAGAAATCCTTCCTACTCAAACTCTACTGACCACACCGTTAATGATTTTTCAGATAAAAATGGTCGGGCCAAACAAGACAAACAAAAGTGGGTAGACAAAGGATCTAACAAGAGCAAGTCGGAGTCAAAGTCATTTAATTCTGCTTTCAATTCTAGGAAAGACATTAATAATTGTGGTTTTCTTGATTTGAATAATTCTGTTGAACAAAGTATTAATTTTCCATTAAGACTTTATTCAATACATCAGTTATTTCAGTTATCCCATGATTATTTGTGTTGTTCTAATTGTGGATTGAATGACTGTGTTGATAATCGATATGCATCTGATTGGTTTGGTTCTTATCATGTCTTTAATTCTAAACCTAAGCATAAATCTCGTAAGCCCAAAAGGAAGCCCAATTCAAAATGGGTTTCCAAGACAAGTGATAAACCTAACCCTCCAGGACCCATTTTCAAATGGGTACCTAAAATTGCCTAAACTTGTTTTTGCAGAACGGTCATGTGTGGTACTTAGACTCAGGATGCTCCAAGCACATGACCGGAAGGAGGGAGCTGCTCACGAACTTTACCGAGAAATACTGCGGAGACGTGAGATTTGGGAACGACGGCAAAGCGCCAATTATGGGCTACGGCGACATCGTTCAAGACAAGATCACCATCAAGAAGGTGTCATACGTCGCGGGATTGGGACACAACCTGTTCAGCATCGGCCAATTCTGCAACAAAGATCTAGAGGTCAACTTCAAAGCAAAAAGGTGTAGCGTCCGTACTAAAGATGGAAAGGAGTTGCTGGTTGGAACATGAAAAACCAACCTCTACACCATCGACCTCTCCTCACTGAAAACCGATGACTCTGTTTGCCTGATGTTGAAGGCCAACACTCAACAAACGTGGATCTGGCATCGACGTCTTTCGCACCTCAACTTCAAGAACATCAACAAACCGGTGTTAGGCGGACACGTCAAAGGCATGCCCGAGCTCAAATTCGAGAAAGATAGACTCTGCGGAGCATGCGAAATGGGAAAGATGAAGCGATCTATTCACAAGCCGAAGGCCGCTCCAAGCACGTCCCGGTCCCTCGAACTCATCCATATGGATTTATGTTGACCGATGCGCGTTCAGAGCATCAATCAGAAGAAGTATGTCCTGGTCATGGTCGACGATTTTTCACGCTACACATGGGTGAAGTTCCTGCACTCCAAAGACGAAACCCCGGAGCTGATCATCACCCATTTGAAGACCATTCAGATAAACCTACGACAGCTGGTCCAAACCATCAAGACGGACAATGGGATGGAATTCAAGAATCACACTCTAGATGAATACCTCACCTCAGTAGGCATCTCTCACAATTTCTTTGCCGCAAGGACTCCTCAGCAAAACGGAGTCGTGGAAAGGTGGAATCGTACCCTCACCAAAGCCGCTCGCACAATGCTATCTCAATCGAAGCTGTTGTTATTTCTCTAGGCTGAAGCAGTTGCAACCACTTGCTACACGCAAAACCATTCCATCATCAATAAACGGTTCAACAAAACCCCGTACGAGATCATCAACAACAGAATCCCGAACATCAAGTTTTTCCGTGCGTTCGGGTGCACTTGCTACGTTCTGAACGACAAGGATGACCTCGGAAAATTCAGTCCCAAGGTAGATGAAGGAGTTTTCATCGGATACTCCATGAAGGCTAAAGCATTCCGCGTTTACAACAAATGGACCAAAACCGTCTTCGAAAGCGTAAACGTGACGTTTGACGAAGCCGCATATATGGCTTCTGAACAACTCAGTTCAGAACCCGGATTAACTAGTGTGTTAGCTTCCGAACACTCTCGTCCGAGATCTACACAACCCCCAGTAAATCCAAATCATGCATCTACGTCAAACTCACATCTTTCTGATTTATATTTACTGTTTGAGCACTTTTATGATGAATTATTTAATTTACACAATCCTCGTGTTACCGTGCATCCTAGGATTGGAGCTGCTCAACTCGAGAACTCAGCGAACCTCTCCGGTCCGCCCCCATCAACAAGCACTCCAACACTGACTACGGAAACCCCTGAAAGTTTAACTGATACGACTACTAAGACGGCCATCCCATCGGAGGACCCTGTGCCCATCCCGGAGATCACTCCAGAAGATTCATCCTCAACAACACAAACGGCTCAACCTCGGAATTCCCCAGAAGTTTCCCAACCAATGACGAATCCTACACCATCCCCTCCAAGGAACTGTCCTTTTTCACTTAAAGTTGTTCAAGATCTTCCCCCCGGTGCGTATGTGGACCCGGATACTTCACATGCAACTCATTAACCACTTCCACATACAACGAAATGGACACGAGCACACCCTCTCCATCAGATTATTGGCGATCCTTCCACTCCGGTTCAGACGCGAGGTGCATCTGCCAACTTCTGTCTATTCTCCGGCTTCCTCAGCAAAATCGAGCCCACTACCGTCTCTGAGGCACTTAGCGATCCGGACTGGGTAATCGCGATGCAAAAGGAACTCAACCAGTTCGAGGCTCTCAAAGAATGGCGACTAGTCCCACGTCCAGCTAACAAGACGGTTATCGGCACGAAGTGGATATTTAAGAACAAAAAGGATGAAGATGGCATCGTCGTACGCAACAAGGCACGCCTCGTGGCCAAAGGATACCGCCAACAAGAGGGAATATACTACGACGAGACATATGCCCTAGTAGCAAGAATTGAAGCAATACGGATGTTTCTTGCCTACGCTGCGCACAAAAACTTCATGGTCTGCCAGATGGACGTCAAGACCGCCTTCCTCAACGGCGTACTCAAGGAAGAAGTTTACGTCTCGCAACCAGACGGGTTTATGGATGACTCCAAGCCAATCCACGTATACATCCTCGACAAGGCTCTGTATGGCCTTAAACAAGCTTCACGTGCCTGGTATGACGCTCTGTCCAAATTCTTAATCAAAGTTGGTTTTTCAAAAGGTAAAATCGACACCACTTTGTTTATTAAGAAAGAAGAAGGTCATATTATTTTAGTCCAAGTTTACGTTGATGATATAACTTTCGGTTCTACAAACCCTCAATACTGTAAAAACTTTTCAAAACTCATGGGAAAATATTTTCAAATGAGTATGATGGGTGAAATGAATTTCTTCCTCGGTCTTCAAGTTAAGCAACTGTCGGGCGGGATATTCATTTACCAGGCTAAGTACATCTGGGATATTCTTCGGAAATACCAGATGGAACAGTCTTCGCCCATGAAAACTCCAATGTCTCATGGTACGCGGCTACACACCGATCCTAACGGAAAGGATGTGGACACCAAGACCTACCGTGGGATGATAGGTTCTTTAATGTACTTGACGGCTAGTAGGCCCGATTTCATGTTTTCAACCTTTTTATGCGCCTGTTTTCAATTGAAACCAAAAGAGTCTCATTTAATTGCTGTAAATCGCATATTTCGTTATTGAAAAGGTACTGCTGATCTTGGCTTGTGGTACCCGAAAGAGACAGGTTTCGAGCTTACATTATATTCAGACGCGGACCACGCGGGTAGCATGCTGGATCGGAAAAGCACTTCGGGACACGTGCAGTTCCTGGGCGATAATCTAGTCAGCTGGGCATCCAAGAAGCATTAGTGCGTCTCCACATCTACTGCTGAGGCGGAGTATGTGGCCGCCGCAAGCTGCTGTTCACAAGTGATCTGGATGCGCACCCAGCTCAAGGACTATGGATTCTCCTACTTGAAGGTGCCCATCTACTGCAACTCGAAGAGCGCGATCGCAATTTCTAGCAATCCGGTTCAGCACACTAAAACGAAGCATATAGACGTTCGGTATCATTTCATCAAGGATCACATCGAAAGAGGTACAATCGAACTCTATTTTGTTAATACAGAACATCGGATATCATACCTCTTTACAAAACCCTTGGACGAAAAACGCTTTAACTAGCTAGTGTCCAAACTTGGTATGCTTAATCTGAAGGTTTAACAAGTGTTTGCGCCCGATACAATTTCCATACAATTACGTGGAACTGTCTCTTAATCATCTGATGTCTAATCTCCTGATGATCGAGTACACACTTCCTCGTTACTGTATTCTAATTGTATCGCGCACATCTCTAGATAAACCTCTGTATTAATTAGGTAGATTTCGTTTGTTTCTTTTCATTCGGTTGTGATTTCCTTTAGTTTATTTTCTCATCTATTATGTTTATCTCGTACCGCACTTGCATTTCACAAGCTGTTCAGGGGGAGCACAATCCAAAAGAATGCGTCAAGTAAGTCCGTTCTTTATTTGAGGGGGAGCATCACACAATTTTTTTCTATGCGTCAAAGTTTTTTTGTGTGGTTTATCCCATTTTTTCAATATGCACATCTCATGCACAATCCGAGGGGGAGCAATCTCATTGTTTGTGCACACTTCGAGGGGGAGCATTTTTTTTAATTCACTACCTGTTTTGGGATTGAAAAAGTCATGTTTGCAAATCTAGGGTCAAATTTTGAAAAGTTCTCAAAGTACCCGAATGGTATCCGGATAAGTCGTCCAAAAACTCACCTATCCGGATACCTCCGGATAGGTATCCGGACCGGGTAGTTTCCGGACAACCTATCCGGACCGGATAAGTTTTGTGACAACCCACCCGGAAACCTCGACCCTATAAGTATCGGACTCCTCATTTTTTAAAATTCTTTTCCAGAAACTCGATATCAAAACCCTCTCACGCACCAAAACCCTCAGATTCCTCTCAACTTGCTCCATTTCTTCGTGTTTTGACTCCAATCACAGGTATATTCCTCTAATTACTCTATTATATGCATTTCATTCACTATCGCACACCAATCACACGCCAAATCCATCGATTTCTCGATCGATTGTGGTTTTCGGTCACCGAACCATCGACGGTTCGTATTCTGGCAAGTTTTAGGGTTGGTTCATGCAATTGCTTTTCGTTTACATCTCACACACACACATACATCACGTTAGCAAGCTACAATCAGTGTCTCGTAACTTGATTTGGTCGATTCGTATACACCGGTATCGTTCGGACACTTCCATGGTATCCAGACACATTAATCGTCCGGACACCACGATGGTATCCGATAACTCCCTTATTTGGTAAGTCCATCAATCCGGTAAGTCCATCCATCCGGTAAGTCTACTTTGTCCGAAAACCTATGTTTTACCGGTAACCCTTGTGTGTCCGGTAAGTTTATCCGGTGACCAATATCATCCGATAAGTTTTTCTTTACAAAGTGTCCGGTAAGTTCTTTTATCTGGTAACTTGGTGTATCTGGTTACTCAAGCCATCTGATAACCTTGTTATCCGGTAACCCTTGTATCCGGACACCCATGTTTACTGAACACCCCTTTGTTCCCGGACACCTATCACCCTGGTCAATCCAGTTGCCCTGTCTCACTGCCATTTCTCCAAACTCTTATCCGATTGAGCCGTTTGGCGCCAAGGTACGTACTGCTACATTGCATGCAGCCGTATATTAACACTCTGTCTCTCAGAAATTCAAATGGCTGAACAACAAAACCAAGGCGATCAACACCAAGAGGAGTTCATTGATGACGCGACTGACAACGACTTAGTCTCACCCGACGATACTTCAGAAATCGAGGGCAACAACCATCGCCTCGATGCTGCTGAGTTCCGACCCCAACACCGAGTGGTCGTGGATATCCTCCTCGGCAACACACTCCGACACGCACTCACGGCGACCACCGATGTCCCGGTTCTCTATTTACAACAAGTCTGGAACACCATCCGGGTAGTCACCGACAACAACACTCAAACGATTCAAGCAACGATCGACCACTAGCCTTTCGTCCTCATGCCAGAATCTTTCCGACGACTGCTTTCTCTACCTAAAGCTACTCATGGCAGCCGAGCTGCATTTGATCCAGCCATCGATGATGACACCCTTTGCGCCGAGATTTGGGCCTTGGGGTACAACCATGCACTGAACCGGTCGTCTGCTTTCAACAGGAAGTACCTCGCTCCCATATGGTACACACTTTTCACCATCCTAAACCGATGTGTATCCTCAAGGTGGAAAGGCATCGACCAATGCACAGGCAACTTCCTACGCCTCGTACATGCCGTCGTCTACGACCGCCACGTGGACTTTTCCACAAGCATCTAGCACGAACTAGTGAATATCATACGCGCCATCGGCGGAACAAAAGAACGCAAGTTCATCCTGTACCTCCGATTTCTGTAACTTGCCATCCATCAGCATATGGACGCAAACCCGGACATTCCGCGTCGCGCTAATCACCCGGTATATCCTCCTTTCAGCCTACATTACCTTGTTATTCGCAACCCATCCAACGCACAAGCCATGCGTATCCCTGAAGACCTACTGGCCTATACGAATCCGCAAGCACCGAGTGTGATAGCTTAGAGACAATCGCTAAGTTTAGGTGCTCCTGTGGTCCAACTAGAGCCGAAGGGACCTCCCCAAAGAGCTAGGCCCGAGAGACGTGAGGGTCCTAGAACAAGAGGAGGTAGAGTTCGGTTAGCTGGGGCTCCCGGACGGGGTGTGCTGAGAGTCCATACTGTGAGGGGAACTGAAGCGGGCGGTGCTGAAGATTCGCATGTCGGTACTAGCCATACCCGACCTTCCTCTAGCCAACCATCCCAACTATCTACGAGCTGACCACCTACTCACCCCCCCCCCACACTACCTCAACCACCCGTACCACTGATGACACCGGACCATCGACTATCCTACACGAGGTCCCGGTCGTCAATGCCCCGTTACTTGAACAAGACCCCAGAACCGACACAACTGAACCACTATCCCCGGTCATCCAAACATGCGCCTTGGATTCTGAAACAACCGACTCCTATACGGATCAAGCCATCCGTCTATCCATGATACCCCCCGTATCGGACGTCACCCTCCCATGACCGAGGAAACTCCATCCAACTCACCCACACCTTCTGAAATCCCTAACCCCGAGCCAAATACGGGAGACATGAGAGAGGAGGGAGAATTAGTTGAAAATCTGGAATAGGTGAGGCGGAGAGAATGGAGATCTAAAAAGAACCACGAGAGAGCGAGTCTACTCAATAGAGTGGAGAATGAGCGAAACCGAGCCCGTGTCGCCCAGGTTGCCACATCTACTGCCTTGTCTCATCCGTTGGGACGAGACATTGAAGAAGCCGTCGTGGACCTAGCGACGCAATTGCACAACCTCCCCAGCCACTCAAGTGACTCTCAACAGTTACTTGTTTCAACTTCTCACGGGGACTTAGCACAAAATCTATCGTTCTCTCACTCGAAGAGTTTCGATATTGAAAATAGAGAACATCCTCCCCCGTTCTCGACTTCTTTCATTGCACCATCGAGTCTAGAGCCACCTGACATATTACTAAATCCTTTGGCTAGGACACAGATCTCGACTGCTACTACCAGTGAATTAAGTGAACCGATCGGAACATCCGTAGTAAGTCTGCCTCTGAACGGATTACGAGGATCGGATGGAAATCCTACCATAGCTAACATTACGCCAACTATGAACGTAGGTGGCACTTCTGTTGTTTCAACAGCCGTGACCTTAATGGGTAATCTAAGTGATCCCGGTGGTGACTTACCCGACTTTGTGTCAAGGAAATATTTGGACGACGCCTTAAAGGCTGTCCGCGAAGCGATAACCCAAGAGTTCAAAATGGAATTGGACAAAGTCAATAGCCTACTGAAGGGCAAGGAGAAAGTAGTTGAAACCGAAACCGTGCAAACACGTCCACCATCAACCACTCAGACATCCTACTCGGTGGACGATCTGAAGACTATGCTCCTCGCCCAACTTCTACAGACATCTAACACCGATTCCTCCACAAAAGCCGATCTACTTTCATTACTCCGGTCACAGGTAGCTCCACCACCTGCTCAGCTCAGCACCAAATTGGACCAACCCGACTTGACCCTGAAGGACGTTCAGAACGCCCTTTCAACTTTGTCCGACAGGGTCGCCTCACTCGAAGACACCTGTAAGAGTCAAGTTGGCGGACTCAAACGCTCGCACGATGACCAGGATGATCCTGATCACCGTGAGGGGGAGAACAAGCGTCAGAGATTATCCGAGTCCGAGCCAATCACAATCGACACTACTCCAGCAGTTCAACCGGAACCATCAACTATGGCACCATCAGAAGATCAGCCACAAAACCAGTTAAGTCTAGTCGACATGGTTATCGACATGGATATCTCAAATGAAGAAGACCCAACGGTTGAAAAGCCTGAGGGAGAAAACCAAGCACTGATCGAATGCTCAGCAACGGAACGGCCAGAATTTGAAATGATCGATCTAGAATCATAAGTAGACCCGGAAACCGAGAACGCATGGTACGAAAAAGTCGTCAGTGCAATAAATTCTGAGGTAAACCTGTTTCCCGACCAAAGCTAATGACGACCTTGACTATGATCAGTTTCTTCTTCAGTCCATTCAGAGTACACCAGCATATGTCCAACTGTTACCCGAAACTTCTACAACAGCTCAACCGCCATCTCCTCAGACCGATACAGCTCAAGCTCAACCACCTCAGCCTGTTAAATGGGAGAAAATCATCATCCTGATTCCCTACCTGGAAGGCTCCCTAAAAAGGTTGTTCGTCCACAAGCTAAGACTGCTCGATCAAACCTTCTGCCTCGGATTATCAAAGTTCGACGACGCCTACAAGAAACAGTACCTTGAGGTCATGAAAAGGTGTCAACCGGTCAGTCAGGTTAGAACAAAGCATAAGATAACCGAAGTCACCAACAACAGGTCAGGCCGTATTCTGAAGATCAGGTACCCAGTGTTTACCGTCAAAAGAGAAGATGGGAAAGAATGGATATTTTCTGAAGCTGACTTTAAGAATCTCCGACTGAACGACTTCCACCCAATTATCAAAGACCTCTGAACCCGAACCATCCGACCGCTCCACATAATCAAAGCCCTCGAAGCGGTAAAGCGATTCCTGAAATACACAATCACCATGTCTTATATTACAGATTTTTCCAGAGTTGAAGATGTATCCATCCAACGCAATGCTGATGGAACCAGAGTTTGGAATCATCTATCTCAACGAACTGAACGAAAAGAAGTTTCTCCGCTTCAGCCAAGTTGAAAGATTCTGCGATAGAACTTTAATGAAGGTCAGAGACGCTTTGAGAAAAATAATAGCCAAGGAAAAGCAAATCCATAAATCGTTTATCGTAGGTCTTAACGAGATAAATGCCCGAGAAGCCTTAGAAATTGTTGAAGACCGTATCGAGTTCCGCAAATCCATCTGAAGCTTCGAGATTCTTTTTGCACTCCGAAAGAGATATGTTTCAAACTGGCGCTACATCGAACTTCAATTCAAAGGGGGAGATTGTTGGGTCTAAATTGTATTGAATAGAAGTTCAAGGGTTTATTTTGTAAATGCTTTAAAGGGCTTAGCCTAGTTAATGGGTCGTGGGCCTTAGGCTTTAAGCATGGGTATATATTGCTTAGTTAGCCTTATTTTGTAGGTTAATCATCCACATGACCATTGTAACCGTATAGAAAAACTCTCTGAATGGTTTATCGTATTAAATGAAATAGATGGATGACGGATTGAAATCAAGTGAGTTTATTGCTATTGTTTACTGATTTCATATCGATTGCACTAATCTGGGATCCACGCTATTACATAGAAAGTTATATAAAGATTTTATATTAATTGTAAAAGCCTTTATATTGTTAAATGGACTTAATTGTTGTTAATGGGCTTGGGCCTTGGTTGTAATAGGTTCAAGAATTTAAGGTTTGTTTTATCTTCATTAGGTCAAGTATCCTAGATTATATTGTGTGCCTAAGTGAGATTAGAGAGAGTTTTGTTCTTCAATCCAATACTTGTAACTCTCTACATCCATTCAATACAGATTTATCATTTTCAATCATTGTTACTTGATAATACTGGGATCTACACATAAAATGCACTCTTTGTATACTCAATATCATATGGAACTAAATCAATAAAAATGTCCAACCATGACCATTTTCATTTCCCATATAAATCGTTCATAAAATAGATTTCCCAAAAGTTATACGACTTTAAAATGATCATTGTTAATACACACAACAATCCACATATTTCTTTTCTCTAAATACTCACTTTTGCCAAGTAAATCTCACAATATAGTGAAAACCATAAATGTTACTAAAATGTGTTCATTCAAGTATTTAACCACAAATATGTAAATTTAATCACATCTATATCACAAATCATAGAACTCTTCATCATATCTCAAAATGGTAAAAACCCTAAAATCTCCAATCCCAAAGTTAGGTCAAAATCTTTCAAACAAGGAGATGTTTAGGAGTTCAAAATATAGAGTTTTGACATGCATAAAAGTTTAGAAAAGGTAGGATGAACTCACAATACTCGATTTTGGTTAAAACCTAGAAATCTTCAAAACCCTAGAAATCGATGAACACTTGGAACTTGACCAAAACTTTATGTTGTAACATTCGGATTTTCGGTATGTTTATTTCAAGCTTCATATTTATATTTCGACCTTAGAATAACTCTTGGTATGAATTTTGAAGTTGGTATAATGTTTTGGGTGAAAATCAAGTTATTTAATTTTCTGTGAAAGTTTCACGCGCAGGCAAAATTTTCACGCCCTAGGAGTTGCTTCCCCACCTGGGCGAAATCTTTCATGTGCAGGGAGTTTGGGCAGAAAATTATGTTGTTGCTTCTATTTAAAAACGGGATTTTATCTTATTTCTCTTTACTTTTGCTACACCTACTCACTTCTCCTCCCTCTCATTTTGTTCTTGAGCTTCTACCTCTCCAAATCAAATTCTTCATTAGTAATAAAGAGTCTTGGAGCTAGAGATTCAAGACTTGTGGGATGGAACTCAAGATCAACTTCGTCTTCTTCATTTTCTCTACCTCTTTTCCACCATTGTTGACTTAGTTTTTGGGTTTTTCTAAAAATCGATTTGTAAGTTCATCCTAACCTTTCTAAATCTTTATTCATGCTAAAACCTTTCATATTAACTTCCTAGTACACCTCTCTTGATGTATCTCTTATATTATGAGTTTTGACCAAGTTTGGGTAGTTTAGATGATTAGAGGATTTGACTAAGGTTTGTTATGAATCTGAGCTTGGGGTTACTTTTGGTACCTCTATAGGCTTTGTTTGTGACCCATATAAAGTTTCAAGAGGTGGGTGTTGATGGATCCAAAGCCTTGACCATTTATGGAACCTAGGGATGGATTTGGAACCTAGGATTAACCTAAGCTAGCAAGGTGAGTTTAAGTTGATTTGTGAAAACTATGTACATGCCACAAAAGTCTATTTTAATCTATTGAAATATTTTCGTTGATGTTTATCAAATGTGGTCATTATTTGGTGGGGTTTACATTTTTTGTATAATGGGTTCATAAATCTTGGGAAAAGCCCGTATTCCTGATTTTAGACATTTTGATAACTAAATCATAAATGTGAATTCTTTTCGTGATTTATCTTATAAATGGAGAATTTGGTGTTAATGAAGTCTTTGTGTGTTTGGCTTGAAAAATGCAGTTATCTATTTTATGGGACATTTTGAAAATACAAATGGTGTGATTTCAACTGAAAAATGGTTTGTCCCAACCAAAGATGATTTTGAGTTAACGATGTATTTAGAGCTTGCATTTGCATAGACGCCGGCTAAATGCGGATTATTGTTTTGATGACTTTTATTTATTAGTCAATTGAGTTGTTTAGTTTTTGGCTCGATTTTGACTTAAAAGAGTCGTGGGAACATTAGTCCGATTTAAATTGCTCTATGTTGAGATTTTGGAGTTATATGCATTTATAGCATTTTTTTGTAAATTATATATTTGAGTGCGTTGGTCATTCATTTGGAGTCGTGTAATTTAGACCGTAATGCGTTGGATCTATATGCATGTGAGTCAGTCTTATGTTGATGGTTGTGTAGGTATTGCGGGGTTGGACTCTGAGACCCTTGTTTCATGACCTTAAACTTTTCAAGTAAGCACTAGGAGGGGTGAATCCGGAAGTGTTGTCTTGGTGACACACCAGGATCTCCAACGCTTGAGGTGTTAACTTAGAGGTAGACACTAAGTGGGTCGGGCCTTAAGGTGGAATTTGCAAGAATGGAAACTAAGGTCAACCGACTCTTGAGGTGAAACTTGTTAAGGAGTCATAGGGAAATTTGGGCTTTAAGTCGCAAAGTGTTATACGATTAACATTGTACGAGTGGCAAACTTATGTGTTCCCGCCGCTCTCAACTGATACGGGTCTCCCCTATTGTTGTTAAACGCTATTTTCGAATAGTGTAATATCCATGATTTAATATTACTTGGGTTTTGGCAAGTAACCACACTTTATGACCTTGATATATTGGATCCCCTCCATATATTAAGATTTTTGGATTTTAATCATATTTGTACTTTGTATGAGTATTGGTTTTGGTTCCATGATTGTGGGGTATTTCTATTCAAGTATTTTATCACGAAAATGGGGTTTGGGAAATATATCACTTTTCATTCTAAATACTTTCCATACTGTAAATTGTGATTTAAATAATATCTCTTTTGTTTTACCATTTTACATTTGAGATGAAAACTCTTGAACTCACTAGGCGTTAAGCCTAACCTTTTTTATTTTTAGGCATGTGCATAGGGGTTGCAATGGGTCAGGTTGGGTTGGGTTCGGGTTCAACCCATTTATTAATTGGGTTAAAAATCTCAACCCAACCCAACTTGTTTAACTAAAAGGGTTGAGATTTTCAAACCAACCCATCCTGGTACTTAATTGGGTTGGTAGCGGGTTGACCTGTTTATGATTTTCTCAACCCAACTTGTTAAATAAATGGGTTGAACCCGGGTTGACCCATTAAATTTTAAAATTTTAAATACAATAAAAAAGGATTACACTACTTAATTTCATGACAAATACACAACCACAAAGTCAAATAAATTGTTCAAAGTTTCAATAAAACACAACCATAAAGTCAAATAAATTGTTCAAAGTTTCAATAACACAACCACAAAGTCAACTGGAAGCCTGAATGCTGAAAGGACTTGATGTCTCGATCTCTCGGCTGGAAGGACGGTGTCGGCTAAGGCTTAGGGTTTTACGACTGAAAGTGAAATGTGTGAACGATAGAATGGATGGACTCAAAGTGGAAGCATATTTTGTTTTTTATTAAGTTTTTAATTATTATTTATAATTAAATAATGATAATAAATTAAAAACAGGTTGTAAATGGGTTGAAAACATGTTGCAAATGGGTTGAAAACAGGTTGAAAATGGGTTGAAAACAAGTTGTAAATGGGTTAAAAACAGGTTGTAAATGGGTTGAAATCAGGTTGAAAATAGGTCAGAACTTTCAACCCAACCCATTAACATAAATGGGTTAGGCGGGTAGACCCATTTAACTTTAATGAGTTGAAAATCTCAACCCAACCTGCTAATTTTGGGTTGGGTTGGGTTCGGGTTGGGTCACTTTTTGCCACCCCTACAAGTGCATCAGATCCATATTGGGGGAATGGTACTAGCGACACTGGGAAGAGTTGAGTGATAGTTAGATGCCCGTGAAGGATTTAGTAATTCGATAGTGTCTTCTGAATTCGAGATAACGACTGTTATGGGGTTTTAGTAATACCCGTCCAAATCTAGACTTTGTGTAATGTAATAACCGTGACCATTCTGGAAGAGTTCAAAGTCTTGTGGAAAATTTATAAAACTGGAAGTTGAGGGGCTAGATTGTAAATACAGGATAGGGTATAAGAACCCAATGATTGGGCACAAAACCCTAAGAGAACATTTCATCCTTGAGGTTGGCGGCTGAGAAAGAGGAGAGTGGGAGAGAAATAAATTTCAACATCAAATTGGAGAGAGAGTTTCATCGATCATCAAGTGAGAAGAAGAAAAGCAAATTGGAGTCTAGTTCATCCAGGTAATTCTTTATTTCAATTCTGAACCTTGTTTTACTGCAGAGTTGGGCCATTTAAGAGTTTTTGTTGAGAGATGAAAATGATGTTCAAATTGGTGGATTAAGCATCCTTTTGGTGTTAAATAGCTAAGGGTTTGGTAAATTAATGAGATAAATAAGTTATGTTGTTGTTTTACTCAAAATCGATTTGGATTAAGGGCACTTTAGCAGGCTTTAATCCCAAAATGGGTATCGCAGCCGTCGTCCGGTAAGTGATGGGCAGGTATCCGGGTAAGTTTTCGAATTACAGTGGTTTCCGGATAAGTGTCCGCGTAATTGGAGTTTCCGAATAGTTCCCGGATAACTATCCGGGTGGGGTGTTGTCCAGATTGTGGCTTCGTCCGGTAAGCGAGTTGGTGTCCGGTAAGTGTAAATTATCCGGTAAGTAGGAAGTGTCCGGTAAGTGTAGGTTGTCCGGAAAGTAGAGTTGACCGGAAAGAAGAGTTGTCCGGAAAGTAGAGTTGTCCGGAAAGTTGGATAGTCAGCTTATGTTTATATCTCATATATTTCTCAGGTAATTCGACCGTAAGCCAGAAGTAAAGTAAGAAAAGACTTTATAAGCATCAGGTGAGTTTTCTAACTAAAATACGTGACTTTACAACGTGTTTTCTAAAGTAAGTACATGATGAGAAATACTATGAGCCAGTATCAACTTGATGCCATTGTCCATTTTTAATAGTGACATTACAACTAGCCGACCGGTCCATTGCCTACCCAAAGGGTAATATAGAAGACGTTTTGGTCCAAGTGGATAAATTTATCTTCCCAGCCGATTTTTTAGTTCTAGATTATAAGGCCGATAAAGAAATCCCAATCATCTTAGGACGCCTGTTTCTTGCAACCGGACGAACTTTGATTGATGTGCACAAAGGAGAACTCACAATGAGAGTTAATGACCAAGAAGTAACATTCAATGTCTTCAAATCCCTTAAGTATATAGACACCGAAGACTGCTTTGCTTTAAGTTCGATTTATGGATCCTACAGTATTGACACAGTGCCCACAGTGGGAAGTACAATGCCCACAGTGGGGAGTGAGAGTGAGCACTCCGACCTTGAGAGTGACGACACTTTTGAGGATGAGTGTAACGAAATGGTAGCAGCCTTTGAACCCATGGATTTTAAGGATAGAAATGTTCAACCACCTTCAATAGAACACCCTCCCGAGTTAGAGCTTAAACCATTGCCTTCCCACTTGAAATATGCTTATCTCGCTAAAGATAATAAACTTCCCGTTATTATCTCTTCCAAACTTAGCGAGAACCAAGAACAACGTCTGATTGATTTGTTGATGAAACATAAGAAGGCAATAGGTTGGACCATAGCAGACATTCGAGGTATTAGCCCCTCCCTCTGTCAACATAAGATTAACTTGGAGAGTGACCACCCTGGGAAAGTCCAACCTCAAAGAAGGTTGAATCCCATCATGAAGGAGGTAGTTAAGAAAGAAGTTTTGAAGTGGTTAGATGCCGGTATTATCTATCCCATTGCTAGTAGTAGTTGGGTGAGCCCCGTCCAATGTGTCCCTAAAAAGGGAGGGACGACCGTAGTGAAGAACGAAAAGAACGAGCTCATTCCCACTAGAACTGTAACGGGGTGGCGAATATGCATGGACTATAGACAACTCAACTTGGCCACTAAGAAAGATCATTTTCCCTTACCTTTCATCAACCAAATGCTTGATAGGTTAGCGGGAAATGAATTTTACTGTTTTCTAGATGGATGGATACAACCAAATCCATATCGCCCCCGAGGACCAAGAAAAGACCACCTTTACTTGTCCCTACGGTACTTTTGCATTCCGGAGGATGCCATTTGGATTGTGTAATGCCCCCGCCACTTTCCAACGTTGTATGATGGCCATTTTTACTGACATGATTGAGGACACCATAGAAGTTTTTATGGATGACTTTTCTGTGATAGGGAAATCGTTCGACAACTGCCTAGGAAATTTAGAGAAAAGCCTAGTGAGATGTGAGACCCACGACCTTATTTTGAATTGGGAAAAATGCCATTTTATGGTAGAAGAGGGTATTTTCCTAGGTCATCTTGTTTCAAAAAGAAGGTTAGAAGTCGATAAAGCCAAGCTTGAGGTAGTGGCACAACTTCCCGAACCCACATTGGTAAAAGGCATTCGGAGTTTTTTGGGTCATGCGGGTATTTATAGGAGGTTCATCAAAGATTTTTCGAAAATAACAAAACCCTTATGCAACCTGTTACAACACGAAAAAGATTTCATTTTTACGAAAGAATGCCGAGATGCTTTTGAAACAATCAAGGAAGCCTTAGTCACAACACCCATAGTGACCGCTCCTGACTGGTCACTTTCATTCGAAGTGATGTGTGATGCCAGCGAGTGGGCTGTGGGGGCTGTTCTCGGACAGAAAAAGAACAAAGTTTTTCATCCCATTTATTATGCAAGTAAAACACTGATTGAAGCTCAGATTAATTACACAGTAACTGAAAAAGAATTACTTGCGGTGGTGTTTGCTTTTGATCGTTTCAGGTCGTACTTGATAGGGACGAAGGTCATAGTGCATACGGATGATGCAGCGATAAAATACTTGATCAACAAGGCTGATTCCAAGCCACGCTTGATTAGGTGGGTTTTATTGCTGCAAGAATTTGACCTTGAGATCGTTGATAGAAAAGGAACAAGCAACCAGATAGCTGATCATTTGTCCAGGCTCGAGAAGATAGTGGGCACTGTTGATCCCACTCCGGTCAGAGAGAATTTTCCCGATGAACAATTGTTATCAGCCCAACATCTTGAAAATAATATTCCTTGGTATGCTGACATTGCAAACTTTTTAGCAAGTGGACTGAAACCCCACGGGATGAGTGGACAACCATTTAAAAAGTTTTTACATGATACACGACAATATGTTTGGAACGACCCTTTCTTATATAAGATAGGGACGGACCAAATATTGAGGCGTTGTATCCACGGGAGTGAGCAACATCAAATACTCCATGGTTGTCACACATCCCACTACGGTGGCCACTTTGGTGGAAACCACACTGCTGCAAAAATCTTGCAAAGTAGGTTCTTTTGGCCCACTGTGTTTAAAGACTCGTATGAATTTGTGAAAAATTGTGAGCATTATCAACGCACCGGGAACATTTCGCAAAGGAACGAGATGCCTCTTAACAACATTCTAGAGGTAGAACTTTTTGATGTTTGGGGGATTGATTTCATGGGACCCTTTTCCAAATTCCAATAATTTATATCTTGGTTGCGGTAGATTATGTTCAAAATAGGTGGAAGCCATTGCGTGTCATTCTAATGATGCCAATACCGTGGTGAAATTTTTGCATAAAAATATTTTTACTCGATTTGGAACACCACTGGCATTGATTAGTGACGAAGGCACCCATTTTGTAAACAAAGTCATGGCCTCGGTCCTTGCTAAATATGACATACATCATAGAGTGGCCACCGCATACCATCCGCAAACCAACGGTTTGGCCGAGCTTTCAAACCGTGAGATCAAAGGAATTTTGGAAAAAGTTGTTAAACCGCACCGCAAAGATTGGTCAACCAAACTTGATGATGCTCTTTGGGCCTATCGAACGGCCTACAAAACTCCCTTGGGAATGTCTCCTTTTAAATTGGTTTTTGGCAAAGCTTGCCATTTACCGATTGAATTGGAGCACAAGGAATTTTGGGCCCTTAAAGAGCTTAACATGAGTGAGGATGCTGCGGGAATTAAGCGGAGTTTGCAATTGCATGAACTAGAGGAGTTGCGGTACCACTCTTATGAAAATGCAAAGTTGTACAAAGAAAAGACCAAGATGTGGCATGATAGAAGAATCAACCATAGGGAGTTCTTGGAGGGACAACAGGTTTTATTGTTCAATTCCCGTCTTAAACTCTTTCCGGGAAAACTAAAATCACGATGGACGGGACCATACACCATTGTCAAGGTGAGTCCCTTTGGAACAGTGGAATTAAAGTCCCCACAGTCTGGTCAAACGTTCAAAGTCAATGGGCAGAGAGTGAAGCATTTTCTGAGTGAGAGTGCTCACATTGTACCCCACTATGGTTAAGAAGTATCAGAACCGCTTGTAAATATTTTATTTCAGTTATTTGCTGCCTTTTTATTATTTATGTCTTTTTAATTCCGCATGGTAGTTTGTTTTAATGTGTGTAGGAGAGATTTTCAGCTTTTTGAAGGAAAAGTCAAGAAAAAGCCTCGCAGTGGGGAGATGCAATTCCCTGCGTTCCCCACTCCGCTTCTGAAGAAGGATAGGACAGTTTTGGGGGGGGGGCCAAGGCTGACACACATCAACTTTTCTTACACAAGGTGTCACCTTTTAGCTGCCACATGTCCTATTGCCTTGTCCCTAGAAGAAAGTCATCATTTCTTTTCTCTCTCTCTCAACCGTTCCCTCCAATGCCAAAAGAAAAGAAAACCTCTTCAATTCCAAAAACCACTTAAACTCCTAAAAAAACTACTTTCACTTCCAAATATTCAAAATACTTACCCTCTCTCTTTCTTCTTCATTTCTCACGAACCATAACCGAAAAACCTTTCCCAAACCCTAACAATGGCTAGAAGCAAAAGGCTAAACACCAACCCTGAGGTACCCACACGTCCGGCGGTCCGCCGTAGAACCGCCGAGAGCCACCAGCCGGAAACCATCACCGGCGACCTAAATGAACCGCCGCCAGTCTCCGGTGAAAATCCGATTGTCGCTGATATTCCAGACACAGGTTCGTCAAAACAAGGGAGTCCAAGGGGTGTTTCTTCATCGAAAGTTACGGAATCCAGTTCTAGCCACCTCGATGATGAGGCATTGCAGGTCGAGGAAGAAGAAAGGAGATTGAAAGAGGAGTACAACCAAAGAATGGCTGCCATTCGAAAAAGAAAAGAAGAAGTCGAGAAAAGGCGGCGAGAAGAAGAAGAAAGGGTGCGAAAAGAGGAGGAAGAAAGGAGATTGGAAGAAGCAAGGATTAAGGTTGAAAAAGAGAGGATATTCAAAGAAAAATGGCAGAGGCTGAAGTGTTCGATGAAGAAGAGAAGTTGAGAAGACAGGTTGAGGAAGAATACCAACACCATTACAGCCAAATGGACAATACCGTGGATATGGAAGCACTGCGGAAGGCTGCCCACAGTGGGAAGAACCCCATCATTCGGGCTATGAGGAAAAGAGGAATGGTCACCAGGTCTGGGGTGACCATGTCGCAGAAATCACCAACCAAAAAGTAGCGAAGACAATCATCGGGGAAAGGTAAGGGTCTCGAACCCTCTTTGAGTTCATCTTCTGTGGAAATTGATGCCGGGAGTGAACAAATGCCATCTGACAGCCCACACCTGTCCACTGTGGGGACTGAACATGCCCCCAGTAGGGTGCCTAAACAGTTCACCACTCCCTTAGTAGCAGCCCACTATGCTTTTATTTCTAATCAAAAGTTGAACCTAGAGAGGGGTTTCGACCCCGACTTTATAGAGGCCAACACGTTTGTCAAAGATAGAATTTTAGTGCAAGATTGGTTGACATTGGCATCTGCCAATCGTCGAGAAAATGCCTCGTTGGTGCGGGAATTTTACGCCGAAGCTTCCCAAAAGAAGGACCCCATTGTAAAAGTCCGGGGTCGAACCGTGAACTATACAGCAAATGAAATTAATCGGGTTCTAGGAAGGATCCCGGCAGCTTGTGACTTTTCACAGTTTCTGAAGAAAATGACCCCGGCAGATGAGGATCTTATTTTAAAAGAGATAGCAATTGAAGGAAAGACATGGGATAAAGATGGCCAGAGAAAGTGTCTGCACGCTAGCTCCCTCACCACAGAGGCCGCTGTGTGGTTCCAATTTCTCCGTGCTTCTGTGTACCCAACATCACATGATACAACTCTTTCAATGCACAAGTGTGCCTTGTTATATTGCATCCTCACTGGGAAAAAGATCAATCTGGGGATTGTCATGCACGCTGCCATTCATCAAGCCCGAACTCGTAAGAAGGTAATCTTGCCCCTCCCTTGCTTAATCACTTCATTACTAATCGATGCTGGAGTACCCTCAGCTGCAGATGATCAGTGGCTTGTTTCAACAAGCAATATCAGTGTGGCAACCATATGCAAAATGGGCTGAGCGATCACCACTCCTCCCCGAGAGCATGTCGATGATGATCCCACTGTGGGGAGTGCTAATCCCACTGTGAGGATCGCTGATGAGCACACTGTGAGAACTGCTAGTATCCCACTGCGCCAGCCAACTGCAGGAACCGCAAGCACAAGCAACCCCCTGACAGCAGTTATGCAAGCATTGACATCTCTCACCTATCGTTTCGAACTAATGGAGGCCCAGCAGAAGCATGCCAACCGAGCCAATGAGCTATTCTGGATGTATACTCGGGACCGTGATGTAGTTCTCAATCAGATATACCAGGGTGCTGATCCCCTGCTCGCTGCACAGCTCCCCAAAGTTTCCAGAAGGTATTTGCCCCTCATATGACAGTGAGGATGATTTCGAGGAGGAGGATTCTGGCGACAGTTCACCGAAAGCAACCCCGACCCACTAATGGTTTGTTAAAACTTTGGTTTCCACTCATGATGCTCCCAAAAACAATTTTAATTTCTGTTTGGTTTGATTTTTATGCCTATGGCTAGGCTTTTGACACTATTTGCTGCTTTTAAACTTTTGGTTAATGATGCATGGAAATCCTACTGCTGAGTAGGTGATTTTGGGTTACTAACATATTTTCTTAATTGAATGCTTGTTTGATCTCGTTTCCATTTCAAGGTACAACTTTCAGCTTCCGACTTAAAAGGTCACTTTTGTAAGTACAAATCCTAACTTGTCACCATGAAATGATTTAGGCCGTTTTTCGCATCCAAACACGACCCTTTTTGCATCCCCAAAACACCTCATTCATCCCTATTTCCATGTCACAGTGGGGACACTGTGCAATTTTAAGTTTGAGGTGGGAACTTCCAGAGTAACTTCCAGTCTTCTCACAGTGGGGACACTGTGAGGTTATAAGTTTGAGGTGGGTAAACCATACCCACCTCCAACAACAACAAAAAAAGAGAAAAACACAAAAATACAAAAACAGAAGAAAAATGGAATATCACTAACAAAATTGATGGTGTGCCTTTTCTGCACCATCAAAGTGCTCACTCCTAGAAAAAGATGGTGTGCCTATTCTGGACCATCAGAATACCCACTTTCAAGAAAAAATAGTCGTACCCAAATAAAGCCTGAAAGTGTACGTACTTACCCATGCAAAATACAAACCACTCACTTTTGGAAATAAAAATCTCAAAGCGAGATCGTCGGTCCATGTTTGGAATTTCGTGCCAAAACCCTTGGAAAAATATTCAAAGCCACAAACCTTTCAAACCCAAGAAAAGTCCTATTGATCAATTGTGAACAAGGGAAAGATTTCGTCAAGTACAAAAGTGAAGCTTTGAGTTTGGAACCGAAAGAAGTACCTGTGGAGGGAGATCAACATCCAGTCAGAGTGGGAAGTCAGTAAGTCCCTGAAAGCTCTTGTGCATTATTTTATATATATATATATATATATATATTATTTTCTTTTCTTTCTTTTTATTACTTAGGGACAAGTAATGGTTTAAGTTTGAGGTTGTGATAACTCTATTTTTAGAGTTATTATTTCCTTGAATTTTCTATTTTATTTTGTCAATTTTAGCCATTCCGCTTCTAAAAACCCCCATTCTTGGAACAATTCTCAAAAATGAGCAAAAAGAGTGAACCATAGTCTTTAATAAATTGTTTGGTGAAATTTGGGTGTTTTTCACGATTTATCCTGCAGTGACCACTGTTGTGCCCACTCCGGTTTCCCACTATTCGAGCAGAGCAAGAAGACAAAAGAAACTAGTAGTTGGGATGCAACTATTCTGGAGTTTAGAAGGTTCAAAGGGCAGGAAAATATGGGCTGGAGAAGTACAAAGTAGTTTTCTTAAAGATGACAACAAGTACACCTTCTTGTACTTAGAGATTGACTTGGTGAAGGGTCTATTGGGTAAAAGGATTGTCCAAAGTGCTGAATTCTGCCATAATACTGCAGTCTTTACCCATTAGATAAACCCACCTCTTTGTGTATTACCCAACTCTTTCTCCTAGTATATAAAGGAGCACTTGGGTGCCATTTATGAGATGTTGGGCTTAGTCTTATATTCTCTCAACAACTACATTAGTGTTAGTCTTTCATTTACTGGGGTAGCTAGCTTTAAATTTCTGTATCTTAATTTCTTAGTTTAATTGTAGTTCGCAATACACAGTGACAGGGACGAATCCTCGTTCCCCACTGTGAGTTCTATTCAAGTCACTTTCAGTTTAATTATGTGCAAATTCTACTCTTTTGTTTTCTTTACTATAGTTATGGGCTAAACATCCTTTGGGATGTAGGAAGGAGAAGTACCTGGATTTTATTAAAAATGCTTGAGTAATCTTTATACTTAGAATATTTGTTGTTTTGGTCATTCATTCTCGATATTTACCCAAGGATGCGAACATGCCGATCACTTGCAAGGATCTAAAGTCTAGTTCTTAACTTAGAAATAAGTAGAACGTAGTGACACGAGCTTGAATGATGCTAGGGGATTCGAAAGAATTCTTATGACACTTACGAAACTGAGGTCGACATAGTGAGCAAATCTCAACCCACTGGAGTAGTAGGCAAGCTAATTTGTGTATTAAAACACTTAGAGTATTTATCTCTACACATTCCATCGAGACCTGAAAAGGTCCATTTTTGAGATTACCATTGACAAAACAATAAGTACTAAGAGTATGGGATTTTTATCTAAACGGTGTGAGTATTTTGTAACCGGGCTTTTCTAGCGAAAATGTCTACCTCGAATACAAGGATCACTTTTAGGACCGAGTATTTAGTATAAAATCTAGGAAAAATCTAACCTATATTCCTCCTTTTAAAATCTTAGTAAAATCGTCAAAGTAACTATTTCGCTAAACAAACCAAAGTTTTATTTTCCTTTCTAATTGAAACCTGTAAAGGGAGCTCATGAGAACCGTATTGTCTTGATTGTCCAGTCTCTGTGGATTCGATTCTGGTATTTTACCAACTATTACTTGCTATGACGATCATAGTGGACAGTGTACACTTGCACTTCCCACTGTGGACAGTTTGCAACCCAATGCGATTAAAACACATATTTCGCACGTAACATTAAGGCAGAACATCAGCGACCATACCCAACTCCAGTCTATAGTCATACCAGTGTGGAAATGGGATAATATCACCATGGATTTCTTCACAAAGTTACCGAGGACTCCGAAGGGTAACGACGCGATTTGGGTGATTGTGAATATTCTCACCAAGTCCGCGCACTTCTTACCTATTAAGGAGTTGGATTCGTTAGAGAAATTAGCCTGATTGTACATTAATGAGATAGTTTCTAGGCACGGGGTGCCGCGATCCATCGTGTCTGACCGTGATAGCCGGTTCACGTCAGCATTTTGGAGGAGTCTATAGCGAGAGTTAGGTTCGCAACTGAAACTAAGCACGGCCTATCATCCTCAAACGGATGGTCAGAGTGATAGAACTATTCAGACGCTAGAAGATATGCTTCGGGCGTGCGTTATTGATTTCAAGGGATCATGGGAAGTGCATTTGCCATTGATAGAATTTTCCTATAATAATAGTTACCACGCAAGCATCCAAGCGGCGCCATTCGAAGCATTGTACGGACGGAAGTGTCGCACGCCGTTGTGTTGGAATGAAGTAGGAGAAAGACAGTTGGCATGCCCAGAGATTGTACAAATAACGGCAGATAAGATTGAAGTGATCCGTGAATGGATGAGGATCGCGCAAGATCGACAGAAGAAGTATGCGAATAGAAGAAGGAAGCCTATTGAATTTCGAGTGGGAGACAAAGTAATGCTAAAGGTCTCGCCTTGGAAAGGAGTAGTGCGCTTCGGGAAGAAAGGAAAGTTGAGGCCGAGATATGTAGGACCGTTCGTTATTATTGAGAGAGTTGGGGCCGTGGCCTAAAAGTTGGAATTGCCGGAGGAGTTACGAAGTGTTCATCCGACATTTCATGTGTCAAATCTGAAGAAATGTTTGGCCGAGACCGATGTGGCCATTCCATTAGGAGATGTTAGCATCGATGAGAGGCTGTCGTACGAAGAAGAACCAATAGAGATTGTGGACAGTAAGATCCGGAAAACAAGGAATAGAGACGTTCGTTTAGTAAAAGTTCAGTGGAGGTACCATAAGGGACGAGAGGCTACTTGGGAGGTGGAAGCGTACATGAAGTCCAAATACCCTCATCTTTTCGAGAATGGAATTCCGGGGAGGGAATTCTTTTGAGGGGGGTGTTGTAATAACCGTGACCATTCTGGAAGAGTTCAAAGTCTTGTGGAAAATTTATAAAAATGGAAGTTGAGGGGCTAGATTGTAAATACAGGATAGGGTATAAGAAACCAATGATTGGGCACAAAACCCTAAGAGAACATTTCATCCTTGAGGTTGGCGGCTGAGCAAGAGGAGAGTGGGAGAGAAATAAATTTCAACTTCAAATTGGAGAGAGAGTTTCATCGATCATCAAGTGAGAAGAAGAAAAGCAAATTGGAGAGAGAGTTTTCGAATTACAGTGGTTTCCGGATAAGTGTCCGCGTAATTGCAGTTTCCGGATAGTTCCCGGATAACTATCCGGGTGGGGTGTTGTCCGGATTGTGGTTTCGTCCGGTAAGCGAGTTGGTGTCCGGTAAGTGTAAATTATCCGGTAAGTAGGAAGTGTCCGGTAAGTGTAAGTTGTCCGGAAAGTAGAGTTGACCGGAAAGAAGAGTTGTCCGGAAAGTAGAGTTGTCCGGAAAGTTGGATAGTCAGCTTATGTTTATATCTCATATATTTCTCAGGTAATTCGACCGTAAGCCAGAAGTAAAGTAAGAAAAGACTTTATAAGCATCAGGTGAGTTTTCTAACTAAAATACGTGACTTTACAACGTGTTTTCTAAAGTAAGTACATGATGAGAAATACTATGCTTTATTTATATGCTTTTAACTGCATGAAAGTTTGTTTAAAGATTTATGTGAGATGTATGCATACATTGTGTTAGACGTAAACTGGCTAAGACGGGAGGTAGACCCGCCAGTGCTCATGCCGGGAAGGTGACCCGTTTATGCCATGGAAGGGAGTATCCAGTAAGGCAGTGTGAGACTGACTCGTTGGCACCTTCGGGTGACTTCAGGGTTCCGTTTACGAGTGCGGATTCATCCGCAATAGTTTATGAAAAGTTATGTGGAAGTTTTATATCTGAAAGTTATAAACTGTTTTTAAATGCTTTTTGAATATAGAATTTATTCTCAGTTGTATAGGTTGTTTCCGCCAACCTATTTTTGATACTATGTAAGGAATTTTGAGGACCCGATTTTGGGATGTTTCATTTTATATGAATTGCATGCTTTACTTTTGTCTGGGTTGTTACATGTAAGGTTTGGATTACTACTGTTTGATGTCGAATCCTATATTGCGGTTGTGAGAATTCAATGGTTAACATTTATAAAGATATTTAATCTATTTGATGTTTTATTGCAGATTTTAAATTAGTCTCTTTCTTTCAAAATTTGAGGGTGTTACAAATGTCTTTCACCTTAAATACTAACCAACCCTTTGGACGAACAACAAATGTTCTTGGAAGCCCCCAAAGTGAAATAAATGAAGAGAGATGGAAGGGTTGAGAGGTTTACCTTTAATGCAGAAAAAATTGTAAGAGCATCTCCAACAGCTTTGCTAAAATAGAAAAAATGAGTTTTTGATTTCTAAACCTCTCCAATAGCTTTGCTATCTTGTTTGCTATAATAGAAAAAACTTGAAAATTTACTAGTTTAGAGAATTCTCTAAAACTTGATGGTAGGAAAGAGAAATGATTATTTTATTTAATCCCACCAATAAGATTGAACTTTTATCATTTTATATTAAGTTTTTTCAAAAAAAATGCATTGGGTAGATAATTAGAGAATATTGTATTAATATAAGTTGCGTTAAAATCTCTAAAATAAAGAATAATTTTGAGATGAATGTAACTCTTTTTAGAGATTTTAACTTTTGATTCTCTATTTTAGAAAAATTATAGAAAAATTGTTGGAAATGCTCTAACACCCTCAAATTTGAAAAGAGCAACTAATTTAAAAATTGAAGTAATACATCAAATAAAGGATAAAATTCGTTTCTACAAATCAATTCTTGAAACCCCTCAGATTAAATTTTAGATTTAAACTCAACAATTATTAACCCAAGTCTTATACAAGGACCAAATAAAGGCCGGGTGTTACTAAACCAATTACCAGTTGCTATTTCCCAAAAGTGTGGAAGGCTTCACCCAATAGTTACACTCTTCTCGTGCATCTAACTAGCACTCAACTCTTCACGGAGCCGCTAGATACATTCCCCCAACAAGGACCTGAAGCACATGCCGACAAATAAAAAAGTTAGGCTAACACCTAGTGAGTTCAAACGATTTTCATCATAATTATAAAATAGTAAAACCGAAATACTGATTATGTAAGCATAACTTCTCGGTATTAAATACTTTTATCGTAAAAGCGACATCTTTCCAAACCCACTATTTTCGTGATGAAAACACTAAATCAAGACACCCATTCAATATGAATTCAAAACGCAACACTCACTCCAAAAACATGAATAAAATTAATTATCCAAATCCTGAAAACATAAATAAAACTCCATTATCCAAATCATCCAAAATCATGTATTAAACTCAATAGTACAAACCACAAATAATTGATATTAATCCATATTCAAAACGTCACCGAAAACATGTATAATACTCAATACCCAAAATAACACATTTCGGTGACGGGGGGGACCCGTTTCCATTAAACCATGCCTATTCCGCGTTTTCCGCGTTTCCATAAACCATGCCTATTCCGTGTTTTCAAATAATTCTTGTGCCTATGGATCCATTACACCTATTCCGTCCAAATATTCTACGATTACCCAAATGGTATCGTTACCTTTTGACGTCTTCGGTAACTTAGTCACAAAATCCATGGTAATCTTATCCCACTTCCATTCAGGAATTTGCAAAGATTGTAGACTCCCATAAGGTCGTTGATGTTCGACCTTTACCAATGAACATGTCACACATTTCTCTACACATTGCGCCACATCTAACTTCATAGCCGGCCACCAATAGTGTAGCTTTAAGTCTCTATACATCTTAGTACTTCCAGGATGCATAGAATATTTGGACTTATGAGCGTCTTCAAGAAGTAACTCCCGATTTCCCCTAATCTTTTGCACCCAAATACGGCCTTGAAAGAGTTTGATTCCTCGACCATCTTCAGTTAGTTGAAGATGTTGCTTAACCATAATTTCATTCTTAAGATTTTCTTCCAATAAGGCTTCCGTTTGTGCCGTCTTGATCTTTTCAATCAGACTTGACATTACATCAATTCTGGCGTTAGTCACTTTCAAACATCCACTATATTCTTTTCTACTTAAGGCATCAGCTACTATATTTGCTTTACCAGGGTGGTAATGCAATTCACAATCATAATCCTTGACTAGTTCTAACCAACGTTGTTGTCTCATATTCAGCTCTTTCTGATCAAAACATGTTTCAAACTTTTATGATCAGTAAAGAGAGTGCACTTCGTTCCATACAAGTAATGCCATCATAGCTTTAAAGCAAACACTGCTGCTGCCAGTTCTAAATCATGGGTAGGATAATTATTTTCGTGTTCTTTAAGTTGTTTTGATGCATAAGCAATCACTTTGCCTCGTTGCATCAATACACACCCCAAACCCATCTTTGATGCATCACTATATACCACCAAATCTTTTGTTCCTTCTGCTAGTGCAAGGACATGAGCTTCACATAATTTCTTTTGCAAAGTTCCAAAAGCTGACTTGCTTTTCAGTCCATACAAACATTACATTCTTTCATGTTAGAACTGTTAGGGAAGAGGCAATCTTGGAAAAGTCTTTTATAAATCTTCGGTAATAACCTGCTAAACCCAAGAAACTCCGAATCTTCGATGAGTTTTTCGGTGTTTTCCAATTCATCATTGCTTCTATTTTCGCCGGATCCACCTTGACTCCTTCAGAAGTGATTACATGACCGAGAAATTGCACCTCCTTTAACCAAAATTCACATCTTGAGAATTTGGCGTACAATTTCTCTTTTCTTAGAACATTTAAGACTTCACGAAGGTGACATTCATGATCGACTTTATTCTTTGAATAAACAAGTATGTCATCTATGTGCACGATGACTGACTTATCTAAGAAAGGTCGACACACCCTATTCATTAAATCCATGAATACAGCAGGAGCATTTGTCAACCCAAAAGGCATCACGAGAAATTCACAATGCCCATACCTTGTCCTAAATGCCGTCTTGGGAACATCTTTATCCCTCACCCTTACTTGGTGATAGCCCGACCTTAGATCAATCTATGAAAAACATCCTGCACCTTGAAGTTGATCAAATAAATCGTCAATCCTTGGGAGTGGATACTTATTCTTAATGGTCACTTTATTCAATTCTCTATAGTCAATGCACATTCTCAAAGTACCATCTTTCTTCTTAACAAATAGTACTGGAGCTCCCCAAGGTGACGAACTTAGCCTAACAAAGCCTTTTTCAAGCAATTCTTGAAGTTGAGACATCATCTCTTTCATTTCAGTCGGGGCTTGTCTGTACGACGCGCGTGCTATCGGTGCCGCTCCTGGAACAAGATCAATCTTGAATTCCACTTGTCGTTCTGGTGGTAAGCCTGGAAGATCATCTAGAAAGACATCTGGAATTTCACATACCACCTTTATATCCTCCATCCGCTTCTTCTCTACTTTAGCATCCAGTACATATGCTAGATATGATGAACACCCTTTTACTAAACATTTACGCGCTTTGGCTATTGAAATCAACGGGACATCCCCTTTTCTCTTATCCCCATAAATGAGTACATCATTTTCGGGCATAGGGATCTGAATTAATTTCTTAGCACAAAGAATTTCTGTTTGATTGCTCATCAACCAATCCATACCAACAACTATATCAAATACACTTATTTCCATTAGAATTAAATCAATTGGAATTTCCTTTCCTTATACCATAAGGGTGCAGCCTTCAAGTTTCTCACGAACTAAGACTTGACCCCCATTAACTATTTCAACTACTAAGGCATCTTTCAAGGTAGTGACATGCATACCTAACTTTTGATAAAACGATCGCGATATAAAAGACATGTTGGCACCACAATCAAATAATACACGTGCAGGTATAGAATTAACAAGGAGTGTACCAGAAACCACATCCGCCGATTCTTTAGCTTCTTCAGCAGTCATGTGAAACGCTCGTCCCGTTGGTCTTCGGGTATTTGGCTTCTTTTCTTGATTCCCACTAATCTTTAACTTCGGGCAATCTTTTCGGAAATGACCAGGCTTCTTACATTCAAAACATGTTGGTCCTTGAATGGGACAATTCCTAATTTACTGACCACTATTTCCACATTTAAAACATTCATTAGGGACCACCCGACACGGGCCAAAATGTTTACTTCTGCATTTCTGACACTAGTTCGGTTCTCGCCGAGGCTCAAAACGAGGATTCTTAACAAAAGGCTTTACTTTCTGGGAAGATTCTGATCGACCTTCCCACTTTCTTTTCTCTCCCACTTGAGCTTTCTCAGCTTTATCTCTTGCATAGACTTCTTTTATTATCTTGGCTTCTTCAATCGTCTCCCTCAGAGTCAAAGCTTTAGAATTTCGGACTCTGGACATCATATCAGCCGGTAAGCCTTTCAGATAAGCTTTAATCTTTTCTTTTTAAGTTGGGGCCACATGCCCCACTAAATTGAGCTTTTCCAAGAAGATTCGAGTATATTCCCTTACTGATAAGTTCCCATTTTTAAGCGTTTGAAATTCTTCTTTAATACGATCCATTTCGTTCTCGTTGCAATATTCTTCTAAAATTTCCCCTTTGAACGATTCCCAGCTCATTGCCGCCAAAACTGGAGTCGGAACAGTTGGCGTCACAATATTCCACCATGTCAGAGCATTTCCTCTTAGTATCTGGGACCCAAATCTAACTTTTGAATCTTCATCACATTCACATGCTCTAAAAGCTTGTTCCATTTCTCTAATCCAATTCATACACACAATCTGATTATCTGACCCAGTAAACTCTGGTGGCTTGCAACTTAAAAACGTCTTATAAGAGCATACTTTCTCCATTCTCCTGTTAGCATCATCACCGGATTAGTAGGTGGAATTACAGTATCGGTACCCATCTCTTGCCTCAGTGGCTCAACATTTTTGTCATTCAATAGTTTCATAAACATCTCTTGCTGTTGAGTTAATGCAGCATTCATGACTCTCATCATGTTTTCCATCATGCGTGACTCTAGAGTAGATTTCGTCATCACTGGATTAGAAGTACCAACATTGGGTTGATAAGTTTGACTCCCTCCTTCCCCTAGGATAGGTGACCTTGGTGGACTCGTATTAGCCTCACCACTTTCAGGTTGATTTACTGCAGATTCATTTGCCACCCGGCCCTCTGAAGAGGTAGGAGGTCTACTTGGTGAATTGACCATTGAATTCTGATGAGACACATAAAGATAACCATAAGGAGAGGCTATATACAACTTAAACACAAGGAAACGTACTTTAACGTTCGTTAATCGCCATAACAATCAGAAACAAGTATACTTATGTAACAATATGTTCATAATAACAGTAGCTAATTGAAATTATGAACATACTACACATAAGAATTCTCGTTACCATCATCACAGTTCTTAGTTCACGTATTTTCGTCAATTCTAAGACCATCATGTCTTAGTATTTCTACCCAATCTCACAAATCATATCTTACTCATCTCAGCTTAAGTCTAGGTATCTTACGATCATACCTAGTTCACTTAAACTATAGTTCTGATACCAAACTGAAACACCCTAAAAATTCGAGTAAATTTAAACCTTAAATAAACAAGGTTTACAACAACATCTTCCAAAAACCTTCATTTACAAATGGAGAATTAGTGGCAAAGACTCATAATTACAAACGAAATGTCATAAACAACCTACTTATCTCATCTACAACCAAACGAGTTTAGATTATAAAGGTTGTCTACGAAATCTCCCAAAATCTTCAATCCAAACTAATCTCTCCGTTAATCCTTCAAAAGCTATGATACATGTACCACTCTTCACTCGTCCCTTCGATTCCTTCCCGTGCTAGCACCAACTAAGAAAACTAGTTTTGGAAACATTAGGCTTGCGCCTGGTGAGAACATCCAGTTTAAAATCAAAACATTTATAAGCTTTGAAAATTAAATATGTAAGCAAAGTATATAAAATTAACCTCTCCTTCAATTCCATAACGTACACATAACATCTTTCGATGACGGAAATCATACCCAATTCCATGAGTATGACGAACACCAAGTAAGTCATAGTATCATGTTTAAGAGCGCCACTACGAATCACTAAGGATCCTAGATTTCAGCTCATGCCCAAGAAATTACAATTAATCCATGCCTATTTCTTGGTATGGAAATAGGGATTACAATTAAACCATGCATATCCCTATATCTCAATACAAAACGGGAATTACAATTAAACCATGCATATTCCACATTTTCACGTCAACGGGAATTACAATTAAACCATGCCTATTCCGCGTTTTCAAATAATTCTTGTGCCTATGGATCCATTACACATATTCGTGCGATTATTATAAACATACCATTTTATGCTTACAATAATATCATCTCATGACATAAATGAATTCGAACAAAAACAATTATTTCAATATAATAAAATCCCACTATGCCGTTTTCATCAAAATATTCACAGGTGTTTTCCCCACACATTAATTTCAATTTTCAAACATTTGGAATATATCCGAAAACTTGAGTTCCGAAAATCAAACCCGGGGACTAACCGAAAAACCTATCCGGAACCCACTTCTAGGAACAATCCGGAAAACATACCTGGAAGTCTAGTCCGGGACTCATCCGGAAAACATACCCGGAATCCAAGTCCGGGATCTATCCGGGAAAACCATCCGGAAATCAATTCTGGAAATCAATTTCGGGAATCATCCGGAAAACCTTTCGACCTGTACAATTTACTTCTCCCAAAATCCCCAATTAATCCAATTAATTTCTTACATAACAACTACAGATTTCCAACACCTTAACAAGTTTAAACCATCGAAATGATTTGATATAAATACATAGAATTTCACAGTGAGAATGAACTCACCTGTTCGGAGAACTCAAATCAGGAAACTCTTAGATCACTTCAACTCTTTTTCACCAAAAATTGATTCTGGACCTATTGAAAAGAGTATTGAATTGACATACCAATTCTAAAAGAAATCCATCGAAGAAAATCCTGGAATTTCTTACCTATCGGATCAAGAACTTGATTTCTTTCTCTCAACACGAACCGACTTCAAATCTTCAAACTCAGATATTTTAGCCACAAAATCAAATTCCCCTAATATATATTCCAAGTTTCCAAAATTACAATTAGCCCAAACATTTTGGCTAATTACACTTTTAACCCTTCGTCATCAAATTATATCACAACTTCTAAGATAACACACTCAAGATTCTTTTAAACGTTTTTCCAAAGTAAACGTACAATAAATATGGAAATTTCAAGGTGTTACATTAAGGTTCATCTCTGCACACTAGGACGAAAACAATGCCCACTCGGCCATTTTCCCCCAAAGTGAGAACATCAAGACTTCGCACTATTCAAATATGACTGACTCATATGCCTATGGATCCAATGCATTACAATCTAAAACATTACACGACTCTAGATGAATGACTAACGCACTCAAAACATGTAATTCTCAACAAAATGCAATAAATGCAAATCAAACGCCCAAAGTTCCACAATAAGCTATTAAAATCGAACAAATGTCCCTAAGACTCATTTGAGCCACATTTAAGTCAAAAGACCCCACACTTATGTGACCACTCAATAACATTCAACAAATGTCAAAATATGTATTTACTCAAAGTTTATGCAAACTCATGCTTAAAATATGATTTATTGAAAATCCCCCATTGCAGGGATAACTCGTCTCCAAAAGAGGACCAACCACTTTATATTACAAACTTACATCATAAATGTATTAACATAAAATAATACACATAAACACATCAAATCATCAAAATCACACCCTTTATGATTTACTTTTATAAAATGTCTCAATGTCTCAAATCCAAATATTCTCAATGTTATATAAAATCAAATGTGTAAAATGCAATATCTTCATAAAAAGAACCACATTTGATAAATCTCAAGAAAACACTTTAAGACTCCAAAATAGACATTTTTGGCATGTACAAAATTTTCACAAAACAACTTGAACTCACCTTGCTAGATTTAGGCTAAATCTAGATTTTCCCCATTCTTGAACTTCCTTGAAGAAAATTGAATCTACAAGAAATCCTTCCAAATCATAGATCCACAAGCTCCCAAAACACAAACAAACAAACCCATGTGTTTAGAATCACTCTCCAAACATCTCATATCAAAATCCATTTTGACCAAAACCCTAATTTTGACCTAACTTTTTCAAAATCATCGAAACCGAAATTTGAGAAATAAAAACACTTGGAAGTCATAAATAGGGCATTTATAACATATATAAAAGTTTAGAAAGGATAAGGATGAAATCACCACTTAAGTTTTGACCCAAACCCCCAAAATCTAGAAATCTCAATGAATGGAGATGAACACTTGAATCTAGCATATGAGGATGTAATCACAAGCTTGAAGATGAAGGAACACTTTGATTTCCAAGAGAAAAGCCCTAAAGTCAGTTAGGGTTCGTATTATAAGGTGAGGGGTCGATTTGGGAGCGAAAGGAAGGAGTATGAGAAGCGACAAATGAGAAAAAGGTCAAACGAACTTAATACATCTCTGGTACCCGTCGGCGACTATTCCATGTGAGAATGACAGTGTCAATGTCACAGGGCATTGTCGAAGACAGTGTACCGTGGGTGTCCCCCCTGCTGCGACTTTGTCATAGTCGCTTGGCATTGTCGTCGGGCCTGTATCAAGTCTCGAAACTAGACTTTTCTCACACTAAGCACCCTCGATTATCTTTGGGACTAAAAGAAATAAATTCCTAACTCAAAACCACAACTTAGAAACCACAAAAACGTATGTGTTGACTTTTACTTACTGAAAAACTACGGGGTTACAAAAATCGCTCAAACACAACTTCCAAAATGATATTTCTGCTTAGGAACGACTTGGGTGGGTTTTTATTCTCTGGTGGTTTTATGCGACTGTGACACGACGACTATGCCCTTGGAAATGTCTTCGGACATAGTCGCCCGCTTTGGTACAACCCTCTGTTGATTCCGCGCGACAATGATACGACGACTATGCCCTTGGCAATATCGTCTGGTATAGTCTCCCAACCTGTACCGTAAGTGTTCCCAACTCGGTTTACTTTGACATGCCTTTGTGTCCTCATGGCATTCTTGTTGTCATAGTCGCACTAAGGGTACGTGTAACACGCGAGATTTTCGATACCTATCTGTTTAGCAAGTGGAGCATTTATTTATTTAAGAATTTGAATCAAGGTTGTAAAAGGTTCTTTTGTTGGGAAATATTTTAATTTGGTTATCTCAAGTGTCTGGAATCGTTCAAAGAAAGAAATCGGAGAAAATGGGCAAACATGTATAAGATGCCGATAATTTAATTTGTAAAAACATGTAAACACAAATCCAACCAGAACTTACGAAGTCTTTCCATGGACTTCTTGGCATTCCTCTTCAAGACAATCTTGAGTAAATTTGAAGCATCCACTTTTTGTTTCTTTAATCCTGCATTTAATCCATAAGAGTCAATGTCGATACACACAATCAATAAACAAAAATACTTACTATCACCATGGGAGGCAACATTATCGTCTTCATCATCGATGGTTACAGGATCATCACCATAAGTTTTGAAGTTAGTATCACTGTAATTCCCCTGATTCATGTCTCTGCTTCTCGGCATACCTATGGCAATAAGAACCCTTAGTATTCAACTGAAATAGAATCAAGTAACTGCTTCGAAATTGTAAAAAACCTCCCTGAAATTAAGAAATTTCAGTCAAGAAATTTCCACTAACGACAGATTTGACGAAAACTCGAAAAAAAATCGTTAATAAGGCATACCAATGTACTCTGAGACAGCAGATGAAGAAAATCGACGGATTGACTCCATCGAAATCGTTCGCGCCCTTTAATCGGGAAAGGAAACCCATCGCAAGACATGGGATGTGTTGATTCAGGCGAGAAATCAAGCTTCAAACTTAAACGTGGGTTTCCCCAAACCCTGAATTCCAAAATTAACCCTCCTAATAGAGAAAGGGCATTTAAGACGTCCCATGTTTTTCTTACAAATAACAAAAATGCCACTGAAATCATGACCCTCAATTTTTTTGAATGGATGGTTAGGATTAGTTCTTCGCTTCTTTTTTTATTTTAAGTTCTCTCCTGAACCTTCCTATATATATAAGGGCTTAATCATTAGTTTAAGAAATTGTTTCACATGATTTTTTTCAATCTAATGTTACATTTAATGTATTGATGGACATATATTTGTTTCACAATGTATTTGATTTATATGTATTTGGTTCACAATTTGAATTTTTTTTACGTGTAACTTTGCTTCACAAACAGACTAAAAATATTCACATTGAGAAACAAATATATGTGAACTAAACATATTGTGAAGCAAATATTTGTTAATCAATATACTAAATGTTAGTATTAAATGAAAAATCACATGAAATAACACACAATAAACTAATTTATAAGGTTATCATAATTTTATAAGTTCTCAAAAGAATATATATATATATATATATATATATATATATATATATAAGCATTTATGAAAAACTCTTAAAAACAATCCATAAAGCCTTATGTACTGTTATTTAATGCTGATTACTTAAAATCTTTTAAAAACAACTAACGAAGTTTTATGTACCACTGTTAATGTTAATTACTTAATTAGTCTTTATCTCTAACTCCTTCATTTTAGTCATTATCTCTAACTCCTTACAAAAAACCCGTAAAAACATAATTCTTTAATCCTTATTAGTTACCTAATTAATCCTTATCTCTTAACCCATTTCAAATCCTCAAATCATGAACCCCTAAAAAAAACGTCATTCTTTGTACAAATTTATATAAAAAAATATTATAATTTTCTCAAAACTACACAAAACCGTTTTATAAAATCGACAATGATAAAAAGTAAAACAAAACATTAAAATCAAGATATATCGCGATGCATTGCGCGAGTACCCTTCTAGTATTTATTTATATATATAGAGAGAGAGAGATAGAGAGCGAGAGAGAAAGGTTCAAACGAGAACGCTAACTATTTACGAGAACGGTCGCCCATGTACAAAATCACATGTGATTTTACACTACCTGGATTTTGTACGTGATTTGTACAAAATCACATGTGATTTTACACTACCTGGATTTTGTACAAAATCACATGTGATTCACGTCCAGATTTCCAGGTAGTGTAAAATCACATGTGATTTTGTACGTGAATCACATGTGATTTTATACATGGACGGCCGTTCTCGTGTTCTCGTAAATAGTTAGCGTTCTCGTTTGAAGCCACCTCTCTCTCTCTCTCTCTCTCTCTATATATATATATATATATATATATATATATATATATAGGAAGGTTCAAACGATGAGCGTAACTATTTACGAGAACGCGAGGAGCGCTGCCATGTACTGGATCACATGTGATCCACAACTGCGAAAATTTCGGATAGCAGGCGACCTGGGTCGCGAGTCGGCCAAGTCGCCCGGATCACATGTGATTTTAGTTGTGAATCACATGTGATCCACTACATGGGCGACAGCTCCCCCGATCAGTTGTGAATCACATGTGATTAGCAATAGTGAATCACATGTGATTCAGTACATGGGCGGTGCTCCTCGCGTTTTCTTAAATTGGTACGCTCCTCGTTTGAACCCGCCTCTCTCTCTCTCTCTCTCTCTATATATATATATATATATATATATATATAGAGAGAGAGAGAGAGAGAGAGAGAGGAAGGTTCAAACGAGGAGCGCACCAAAACGTGAGAACGTGAGGAGCAATTGACAGTTATGAATCACATGTGATTGGCAGTTGTGGATCACATGTGATTCACAACTGATCTGGAGGAGCAATTGACAGTTATGAATCTCATATGATTAACAGTAGTGAATCATTAATGATCCGCGACTTGCCACCTCGCGCCACATCTTGCGCGAATTTTCGATTTGTTCCGATTTTTTAGCAGTTGTTGATCACATGTGATCAGAAGCATGGGAGTGCTCCTCACGTTCTCTTAAATTGATGCGCTCCTCGTTTGAACCCGCCTCTATATATATATATATATATTTTGCTACTCCGCGTAGAAAAGTCGCACACAACTCCCTCCTTTGAGTAATTGGTCATAGATTGTTTCTTCCAAACGGATTGATAGAAACCACACATCAAAAACCTCTATTTAAAATTTGCAGCTTCTAATCATTAGATAAGGTCAAATATATGAAGCCAAAACCACCTTCGTCTCTTTCCCTTTTCCATCTCTTTCATTATAAATAGATACACCCACTATATATATATCCTCCATGAATATATATACACACACATAAAAGAGATATATTCTAGCATCTAAAGACTTGTGGGTGTCAATCTTTATATTCAAATACTTCTTGTACCAAATAGCAAATTCACCAAAGATATATATATATATATATATATAGAGAGAGAGAGAGAGAGAGAGAAATGAGTATGCTGCATGCATATCTCTGTGGAAAGAAGGAAAGCAGAAGTGGTCCTTAGGGTGCATGTTTTAAAGAAGAGAGGAAGAAGATAGACAAGTATATGTAAGTAAATTGGTCCCTCATCCATAATTCTAAAGGGTACTCTCTCTCTACCTACTGTTGCTTTCATACACCTCAACATGACTCCTTCCTTTTGTAATTATTATATATATTATCTTCATACTTCAAATTAAAATTCCATTTAACTAATTAGTTTTCTAATTAAATAACACTTCCCCTTTTCATTTATTGCATTCTTTCATAATTTATCACCAATGATTAATTACCCTATAATATAATTGTGTGTGTATATATATATATATATATATGTGTGTGTGTGTGTAAATAATTAAAACTTGTTTAGAATCACATAAATTTAAGGATTTAAATGGATACCCATTACCCAACACTTGTAATTTGGATTTAATATGTTAATCAAAAGAGTATTTTAAAACTATATATATATATATGTGAACAGATATAAATAATTTATGACGTCGGTTCATATATATACATCATTAAATAGATTTTTCCTATTTTCTCAGTAATTTAGTTATGAACATTCCATTAACTTGTCATTCTTACTTTCTCATTATATATATTTAACTTTTTTATTTAAACCTTCTAATACTTACCACATATATACATATATAAAAAAACAAGAAATACATTCTTCCAAATATAACAGGCGTGCATATCCAACTGTTTCTTGCACCATGTGATATAGAAATTAAACCACAAGAAAAAAAAATCGCCATCTTTTGTAACTGCCGATAAAGCACCACCCACAACTTTTCAATATGTGCAGAATGGTCCCCATAGCAAAATTATTATGCTTTTCTTTTCACTATTTTATCCCAACAAACCCTAACTTCATTTTTTCTCTTTTGTGAAAGAATGTAACTTAACCTTAGTAGGAGACTATTGGGTGTGTGTGTATATATATATATATATATATATATATATATATATATATATATATCATGTTAATCATCAACCCAATCATAACTTAAGGTACCCTGATCACCAAATCAGTTAAATCTAGCTAGTTAAACTTGGTAAAGATAATTTACAAGTTTTCAATCTATAGTGATTAAGAAATATGTGTTGATCTTTGCTGTCATTAATTTTCAATAAATTCGATTAGTTTAGTTAGATTGTCGCCAAAGGTTGTAATGGGTATTTGTTCGTCAACATGATCATGTGAGGGAAAGTAATAAAAATCGATCTTCGATAAGATCTTGACAGCTATATATCGATGATGCCGAAGAGAGGTACGACGCGTGGCAGCCTATGAGTCATTGCTTTTTATCTTTACTAGAAACTAATTCCTATTGGCCATGGTTGGTTGAGTTCCAACATTTCCAACTCTCTTTACTATCATTTCTTTCATGTATCCTCTCTAAAACTTATAAGTCTTTATTCTACTGTTAGGTTTAATTTCTCTTTAGAGCATAGTACAAGTGATCAAGTTTGATACTTTTTGGTCTAGATTCGGGTAGCTAGCTTCGAAAAAAGCTTGTTCTTAACCAGAAAACAGCAATTTGGTGAAGTACTGGTTGAAAAAAAATCATCAAGATTCTTGGTTGAAAGTACCTGAAATCTGTGTGCAAGTAAGCTTTCTTTATGTTTTTTTTCTGATTCAAGTACTTTTTCTATTGATAATTTATGCATATTTTCCGCTTCAATTTCTCATTCTATGTGTGTTTTTGCAAGAACAATCAAGAAAAGCCATGGAGTACTCATAGTACTTGATGGGTACTTGGTTTTTTCATACTAAATTAGGGTTCATAAGTTTTTGAAATCAATCCGATGCTTTTCTAGTTTCAGAGATCTCTTTCTTTTGAATCTAAGAGACTGGAGGCCGTCGATCTAAAGCATAAAAGGAGTAGCTTATGCGCAAGTTATGAGTCAAATACTATGAATATCTCAAATCTAAGAGAATCCGACTACGAAACAAAGCAAGAAGGTGGTAATAACGATGGCGGCAAGATCATCAACATCGTCCCTAAACCTAACTTGACCACATCATCATGGTCTAGGTTGAAAGACCCACGAATCGTTCGTGTTTCTAGAGCATTTGGTGGGAAAGATCGACATAGTAAAGTTTGTACGGTTAGAGGGTTAAGAGACCGGCGTGTTAGGCTTTCGGTTCCTACTGCTATCCAATTGTATGATCTTCAAGATCGATTAGGGCTCAACCAACCGAGTAAAGTCGTTGATTGGTTGCTTGATGCCGCTAAACACGAAATTGATGAACTCCCACCTCTTCAAATCCCACCGGGAAGCTTTGCTCCTGGTCTTCACGCAATGCTAAATGCATCTTCACAAAATGAAAGAATTGAAGGGGTTAAAACTAGTAATTCTAGTGGCCTAAATTGGGAGGATTATTGGAACCCGGATAAATCTAAAGCGATCGCAAGAGAAACTAATGAAGAACACGATGATCAAGAAGATTCTAGAAACAAACATGATCATGATCATCATGGTACATTTGTTCAATCTAGTAATTTCTTCGGGCGAAACCCTAATTCTTCGAATTTACCAGGTTTGTTAAACAATGTTGTCCCAAACGGTTCTTTTCTGAAATGGGATCCTTCGAATTTGTCGTTATCACAATTTGGGAGCTACGGATCAGTTGGAAATCATCATCAAGATCATGATAATGGTCATAACTTCAATATGAATCATGTGGCCTCCATTAATCATCCATCATCTCAGCTTCTTCTATATCATCAACCACCACCACCACCACCGCCCCCTCAAACCCAGTCGTATTTCCCTTCACACGATCATAATTCCGGCGAGTTTGATCCAAAACAACAACTAAATTTCCAAATGCTGAGTTCTTCTTCAACTTCTTCACATAACCCTTTGTCTTCGAGTTCTAATAATTTCACACCACCTCTCTATACAATAAACCAAGGGATGCGACCATTTCATTTGAGCATGAACCCAAAGTTTTTCTCTTCAGAAGACAACGGCGGACATGGATCAAACAAATGAGATCAGATCCATATATGTGAGATTAATTAATTATTTCTTGATGTTCATATTCTTGAAGCATGATCATTCGAGCAGTGCTGAACGATGTTTATGGTACGTTCTCGAGTTCATTAACTTCCTGCGATAACAATAACGAAAACGTAGAAAAAACAAAGAAATCTAGTCGAAATCAAGAGGGTTTTTTATATATTTATATATATGTTGTATGAAATAATTTTGTACCAGTTCTTCCCATTAATTCTTGATGTGTAACTTAACACAGCAACATTGTACTGATAAATGTAAGCCTAGATCGAGTTCTTCCCATTGTTGTATTAATTTTCATAGTTTTCTTTTTTTTTCTTCCAGAATCAATTGGTTTTATGGGGTGTGATTTTTGTATTTGTATAATAACGATGATATATATATATATATATATGATATGTCTTTATATTGTACTGAAGTACTTCAGTGACCTTTTAACTTGTAATCAAAGGGAAGAGCTAACGGTATTGGGAAACGAACCCCGTTGGCTCCATTGCTTGTCTTGTGTTATATATGGTTCACTTTGTACTTTGTACCTTGGTTGGTTTCATTGCTTGAAATTAATCTGTATGTATAAATTTGAAAGATTTTTCATAAACGGTAATGAGCGTGTTATATAACGAGGAGAGGAAGTTTAGGGAAAAAAACGGAGAACTTAAAATCTTAATAAATAAGTTATTTTTTATATCATTAAGCCACTATCAAAACAGTCATATTTAGACGTGAGTATCAAACTCATTAAGTTGTTAGTAAACAAACTCTAACTAAACTTACCACGAGACATTCTATAATTTTCATAAAAAATATGAAAAATTGAAATTTATAAAAATACTACATCCAACTTGATTAACAACATTTTTTTGAAGATTTCATGGTTAATTATATTATTAAAGCATTATATAAATTAATAATTTCAATTGTACATTTAAGAAAAACTTAATTGTATGAAATAAATAATATATTTAATATCATTGATGGAAACAATTAAAATGGTATTTATCTCTTCAATATTTAGGGGTTGTTTGTTTTTCAAAAAATACCTCTTAAAACCTCTTAAGTCTGAAAATTAAAAGGTTTTCAGATTTAAGACCGTTTGTTTTATTTTTAGAAAAAAGTCTGAAAACCTCTTAATGTCCTCTGAAATTTTAGAGGTGCACCATCCACTTAATTCCTCCTATTTTTTCACTACAAGAAAACTGGACATCAGTGACGAAAAATTAGCGAGGGAAAAAATCTCTCACTAATTAGCGAGGGATTGACCACTAACCCAATCCCTCGCTAATCCCTCACTAATTAGCGAGGGATTGGGTTTGTGATTAATCTCTCATTAATCCCTCGCTAATCCGTCGCTAATTAGTGAGGGATTAGTGAGGGATCGGCCACAAACTCAATCCCTCGCTAATCCCTCACTAATTAGCGAGGGATTGAGTTTGTGGCAGATCCCTCACTAATTAGCGACGGATTATCGAGGGATTAGCAACGGATTAATCACAAACTCAATCCCTCGCTAATTAGTGAGGGATTAGCGAAGGATTGAGTTTGTGATTAATCCGTTGCTAATCCCTCGCTAATTAGTGAGGGATCAGTGTGGGATCGGCCACAAACTCAATCTCTCGCTAATCCCTCGCTAATTAGTGAGGGATTAGCGACGGATTGAGTTTGTGGTCAATCCCTCGCTAATCCCTCACTAATTAGCGAGGGATTAGCGAGGGACTTATGTAATCCGTCGCTAATTAGTGAGGGATTAGCGAGGGAAAGGGTTTTTTTTCTTGTTTTCTCATTTATATATATGGGTTATATGTAGACATATATATGCGTATATGTTTTATGTATGTGTTTTATGTATCCGTCGATCCGTATTATATATTCGTATACATGATGTGTGTGTTAGTTGATAACGACAATAGAATCTAAAAGTATATTGTTGTGTCTATGTGTTATATATAGATTTATATGCATGTTTATATATGAATGAGGCTAAGGCACGAAATCAATTAAGAGTTTCTAAAGAAAAGAGGACGACTTAAGACAACAAGAACGGCCATAAGAAGTAAGTCACTTGCAAGTCCACGAAGAATCAAATTCTGATTTATTGGCAAAGAGGCGAAAAAATTAATAGATTCACGTATATATTGTTGTATCTATGTGTATGTGTTGTGTATAGGTATATATGCATGTGCATATGTGAATGTATAGAAAATGTGTGTTTGTTGTTTGGTAACCGTATGTGTTATATGTATGTATCTATGTATAGGCAAATATGTGAGAAGTTAAGGTTAACATGACAATCGTGAGAAGTGGATCTGAACCGATCACTTTTAGCCTCATGCTCTCCCATGAATTGCGCCTTAGAAGAGAATAAGTTCAGTGCATCTTATCTCGATGCATCTCATCCTATAATGTGCGTCCATTTCTCATCCAACGGTTGATGAATACTTCTCACATATCTCACGTTAACCTCAATTTCTCATCGAAACCCAACCCTATATGTATATGTGTGTGTGTGTGTGTGTGTGTGTGTGTGTGTGAATGCATACAAACATGTTTTTGTGAGACCGTGAGACCAAGTTTTTACACTTGAAATTAAACTTCAAAGTAAAACACTATGAAGATAAAAAAAAGACGTGAATCTTCATAGCAAAAACACTGTTAAGGTTTTTTTCAGAGTATTTTGCTGTGAAGTTTTAAGTATAAAATCTTGGTCTCACCGGTCTTACGAAAACATGTTGGTCGCACATGATCGCAAGTCTATGCAATGACATATATATATATATATATATATATATAATATAGTTTTGTTAATTAATTTTTAAATAATTACATTATTTAATTTTAATTTTATATGTAATATAGTTTTGGGGCCAAATTGTTAAAACCACAATGAAAATTTAGTTTCCCTCCAGGTTTGATTGAACTGGAGTGTGCAAAACCCTAGTTCACCATCTCCTAATTCGCAGCCCCTCTTTCCCTTTCACCTCTCCATCAATCGATCGAGCAACCGCAGCCCTACCCCAATCGTTCTCATGATCAGCCCATCGACGAAGCAGCACCACAAGCCGCCGACGAAGTAGCACCACAAGTTGCCGACGAACAGGGCCGGCCCTGACCCATAGCTATGATGGCAACCGCCATGGGCATCAAAGACCCACAGGGCATCAATCTTCAACCCACATACACTAGTACAAAAATGGGTTTTTGCCACGGTTAAAAACCGTGGCCGTAGGCCTTTAGCCACGGTTTTTTGAATTGATAAAACCGTAGCCTATCTTGTCGTGACTTTTGATACTGTTAGACAACCTAGGGGGGGTAAGGTTGTATTTTAAATCTTTTACTTTCAAAAAATTCTTTTAACAAATAAATACAGAATAAATAAAGCAGAGTATAAATAAATAAGTATACAACAATTATATAAACAGATATAATTTAAATGCACAGAGATTATATAAATAAATATAATAAAGCACAGCGGAATAAATAAAGAGATAAGGGATAGAGATACTTGACACAGAGATTTACTGATTTACCACCAACTGTGATAAACCAGCAGCCGAGACACTTCCCGACACGATCCAATAAATGTATTCTTTACGGTAGAATACAAACCAAATACAGAGCAAAGTAAACGGTTCTCTAAGCCTCAGCTTATTGAGATGTACAGGATCACACACCCGTTATTCAAATACTTACAAGAGGAGTATAACTCACAATGGGTAATCACTCTTGTATAATATCTCACACTTGGATATTTTATAAAAAGTGTTTTATAAAATATATATATATAAAATAAGTGAGAGTGAGAGAGCTGAGAGTTTGCTGTTGGTTGTTGCTGTTGTGTGTTCTTATCTTTTCTTTCCTCATGCAAACAACTCAATATATAGCCAACCAAGAAAATAGATCCGTTGCATGAGAATGAGATTACTGTTCATTCAAATAGTAATATATATATAATATATATATATGTAATGATTATGTTACTTTGAAAACTTTATATATATATATATATATATAACTTTTGAATATATATATTAAAAGATTAATTATTTCAAAAACAGTATTGGGTAAGGTTTTTGAAATATCCAAGTGGTATATTATTTATAGAGTTTTCACCATTGTGAAATATAAATAATATGACGCATCTTCAGTCTTGAAATCTTCAGATAAAATCTTCGTGTTCTTCAAGAACTGTACACTTGGATAGGATTGTTAGATAAACAATAATGCGGTGTGTTTGTAATCATCAAAATAAATATATATAAATATATAGAGATGTGGTACACTTGCACCAACAATCTCCCCCTTTTTGATGATGACAAACACAACCGCTAAGCAAGAGCATATGCGGTTTCTCTCCCCCGTTTGTCGAAACAAAAAGGGTCAAGAAAGACGGTATGCTTCCCCTCGAGAGATGCTCCCCCTCAAAATATGCATATAATTGAGGTAGCATAAACTCATGGGTAAATATAATAAAACGCTCTCCCTCAAATTAATAACGATATCAATTTGATTTTATAAAATTTGAGGGATAAAATAAAATGCAGAAAGCAATAGAGACAAAGATATACAAACCAATACGAAACACTTGCACCAAAACGGATCTTAAGGCTTCAATATACGGTTAATTTTATGTGATAAAAAAAAACACCACGTATTATGACCTCGTCAGGTAACCACGTATTATAACCTCGGCAGGTAACACGTATTATAACCTCGGCAGGTAACCACGTATTATAACCTCGGCAGGTAACCACGTATTATAACCTCGGCAGGTAACCACGTATTATAACCTCGGCAGGTAACCACGTATTATAACCTCGTCAGGAAACACGTATTATATCCTCGTCAGGAAACCACGTATTATAACCTCGTCAGGAAACACGTATTGTATCCTCGCCAGGAAACACGTATTATATCCTCGCCAGGAAACACGTATTATATCCTCGCCAGGAAACACCTACAAAAGGCAAAGAAAATTTTTCGTGGTACCCTTTTCTTATGGGTCCTTTTAACAGTTAGTATAAAACATAAACTGCAAAAAAATATGTTGTCGACATAAAACAAACACGACAAACATACAAAGCCATAAAAATGGTTTAAAACCATAAACGCATTCCACCCGGATTATCAACATTAAACATTCCTTTCGGAATCCATTTTCTAACCATTTTAATTTTGCGATTGTATTTATCATACATATAAAATGAAGTATGCGGATTAACATTTTTCTTAGGATTCGCAAACTTATTATTATACATAAACGCATGTGATTTTCTCGACATATAATTCACATAATTCATTTTAGGAATATACGGAGGTTTTTGCGTTTTATTTTTAACAACAAATTTAGGTTTTTCAAGAACCTTTTTAATTGGCATACATTCACATTTTTCAATACACATATTTGAACCAATGCCTTTTCGGCAATTTATACGATTTGATATATTAAGCATTTTAAGCACTTTATCATTGCTACTATTAAAAGCATTTGCTAACATATTGTCCTTTTCATACGAATCGCATTTAGCTTTTAAACATGCATTTTCATTTTTAAGAATATCACATTTTGCACAAATAATATTTTCATGTGACTTTTTATTTAAACATGCAAGTTTCTTATTTAAAACATCACATGATTTGCAAACAATATTTTCGCATGCTTTCTTTTCTAAAGTGATAACTTTATCAATTAACTCATTTTTGATTTTATTATCACATGCAATGGTTTGTTTACAATTATTCAACTCATTTTGACATAATAATAGTTCTTCTTTTAATTTAGCATTCTCATTTTTATAACTATTTACGAGAACAATCAATTTTTGAAAAGAGACATTTAACATATCAATATCATCATCGTTATCACTACAACTAGAATAACTTGAGTATGAAGTACATACCTCTTTCTCGCAGTCGACGATGAGACAAGTTTCTTCATTTCTTTGATCTCGGGTTTCGTCTCTCTTTTCTTTTGAGTTTCCACCATAGGTGATGTTCAAGTTCTCCCAAATATCACGAGCAGTTTCAAAGAGATAAACACGCTCAATATCATCGTTAGTAAGAACCGAAAAGAGAAGATTTTTGGCTTGATAATTTAAACAACAATTATCCTTATCTTCGTCGGACCATTCCGAGCTAGGTTTTTTAACAACTTTGTTGTTTTGAAATTTTGTGGGTTTGAAATCTCCTTTAATAATAATATCCCAAATATTTTGATTTATCCCACGAACATAACGTTCAAAAGAATTTGCCCAAAGATCAAAATTTTCGAAATCAATAAGAAGAGATTTAGAAAACCAAGTATTTTGTTGAGCCATTAAATAAAAGATATAACTTTAAAAATTTAAACAGAAAATTTTTGAAAGCCCTGCTCTGATACCAAATGTTAGACAACCTAGGGGGGGTAAGGTTGTATTTTAAATCTTTTACTTTCAAAAAATTCTTTTAACAAATAAATACAGAATAAATAAAGCAGAGTATAAATAAATAAGTATACAACAATTATATAAACAGATATAATTTAAATGCACAGAGATTATATAAATAAATATAATAAAGCACAGCGGAATAAATAAAGAGATAAGGGATAGAGATACTTGACACAGAGATTTACTGATTTACCACCAACTGTGATAAACCAGCAGCCGAGACACTTCCCGACACGATCCAATAAATGTATTCTTTACGGTAGAATACAAACCAAATACAGAGCAAAGTAAACGGTTCTCTAAGCCTCAGCTTATTGAGATGTACAGGATCACACACCCGTTATTCAAATACTTACAAGAGGAGTATAACTCACAATGGGTAATCACTCTTGTATAATATCTCACACTTGGATATTTTATAAAAAGTGTTTTATAAAATATATATATATAAAATAAGTGAGAGTGAGAGAGCTGAGAGTTTGCTGTTGGTTGTTGCTGTTGTGTGTTCTTATCTTTTCTTTCCTCATGCAAACAACTCAATATATAGCCAACCAAGAAAATAGATCCGTTGCATGAGAATGAGATTACTGTTCATTCAAATAGTAATATATATATAATATATATATATGTAATGATTATGTTACTTTGAAAACTTTATATATATATATATATATAACTTTTGAATATATATATTAAAAGATTAATTATTTCAAAAACAGTATTGGGTAAGGTTTTTGAAATATCCAAGTGGTATATTATTTATAGAGTTTTCACCATTGTGAAATATAAATAATATGACGCATCTTCAGTCTTGAAATCTTCAGATAAAATCTTCGTGTTCTTCAAGAACTGTACACTTGGATAGGATTGTTAGATAAACAATAATGCGGTGTGTTTGTAATCATCAAAATAAATATATATAAATATATAGAGATGTGGTACACTTGCACCAACAGATACCCTTATGGCCACGTTTAAAATGCGTCACCATATCACATGAAAAACCGTAGCCATAGCCTAAAAACAGTGGCCATAAACGTATCCAAAATTTGATGGTATTGGGGCATTTTTCCTATAACCGTGGCTATAAACTACTTATCGCCACACAAACTCATATTAAACGTGGCTATTAGAGATCTTTTAGTCACATGAGTAAACTAAAACCGTGACCATAAACTACTTATAGCCACACAGATGTTCCTATAACCGTGGCTATAAACTACTTATCGCCACACAAACTCATATTAAACGTGGCTATTAGAGACCTTTTGGTCACATGAGTAAACTAAAACCGTGACCATAAACTACTTTTAGCCACATAAACTCATATTAAACGTGGCTATTAGAGACCTTTTGGTCACATGAGTAAACTAAAATCGTGACCATAAACTACTTATGCCCACACAAACTCATATTAAACGTGGCTATTAGAGACCTTTTGGTCACATGAGTAAACTAAAACCGTGGCTATAAACTACTTATCGCCACACAAACTCATATTAAACGTGGCTATTAGAGACCTTTTGGTCACATGAGTAAACTAAAACCGTGACCATAAACTACTTATAGCCACACAAACTCATATTAAACGTGGCTATTAAAGACCTTTTGGTCACATGAGTAAACTAAAGTCGTGACCATAAACTACTTATGGTCACACAAACTCATATTAAACATGGCTATTAGAGACCTTTTGGTCACATGAGTAAACTAAAACCATGGCTATAAACTACTTATCGCCACACAAACTCATATTAAACGTGGCTATTAGAGACCTTTTGGTCACATGAGTAAACTAAAACCGTGACCATAAACTACTTATAGCCACACAAATGTTACATTAACTGTGGTCATTTCATTACATACGGTTACAGTGAATTGTTAATACCGTGGCCATTGGTTACCATTTTGTCACATGAAATAACCAAACCATGACAATAAAGTAGTTATAGTCACACAAATAGTAGAACCGTGGCTATTGGCTATTTCGGTCACGCCAAATAACTAAATTGTGGCCATAAACTACTTACTAATGTGTGCCAAAATAATATATAAATCTTAAAAAATGTTTAATATAATAATTAATTCAAAAACATCAAACAATTAAATTAATAGTCATATGATCAAAAATAATAAAAATACCAATGATAAACTAATCACTACTCATCCTCTAATATATTAGCTTTTTTTCTTATTAAAGCTGCTCCTCGTATGCTTCACCTTCTGTAACTCACCGGCACTTATATAATTCTTCTTTCTCTTCTTAGAAGTTTGTTTATCATCATGTTGATCAGAAGTTGGATCCGGTACCTGCAACAAGAATAAAATACATGTTATTACACTTGTAGTAATTATATACTAATAAAAAGTGTATGCTAATCTTCCAAGGTGAAGATTTCTTATTATTACATATAATGCAACCGTCAACACTAAAGGGTCGGTTACCCACATCTTACCATAATCTAAGTCTCAATTTCCATTTACCATCATATTCATTATTATATACATAACACACATACATATATATATTTTTTAACATTTCCATTCCCTCAACCAAAACATTTTTTTACGGTTTATAATAGGTAGACTTGTATATGAGAAGAAAATTTAACGACTAAAGAAAATTGGATAAGCAACTAACCTTTAAGTCAGGGATGACAAGGCTTTTTGGCCAGGCCACAAAACTATCAATTGCATCCCCTACTATTTTGTGCTCACCGGCTTCTATTGGTAAAAAAGCAGCCGACTTTATTGCTTTAATGATCGAGACTTTATAGTAATCATCATTAAGAGCAACTCCATGTAACATTTGTTTCTCTGATGAATAATAAACTTTACCACGTGCAACGATGTTTCTCGGATTTGGATACGCCAGTTGGCATTCTTCAAACTGCAAAATTATAAGACGTATGTACATCATAAAGCTCAATTCTTCGATAAAATAAATATAAACAATTTAAAAAACATACTATTGAGTGTTTAGTTGAGACAAATTGAGATACCATATTCTCATACTCTTGCAAGTTAATATGAGAAGCCATGATAGCACCAGAAAGCTCCTCCCTAGATCCAGAAGACTGTTGAGTAGATTGTTGGGGTGGCATAAGAAGTGAAGATGGCATACCCCTTCTCAAAGATTCCTATAAAGTGTAGTTAAAATTTTAGACATTTTACAATGATTTATTGAAGTAGCCTCTTAAACATACTTTCAAATAAAGAACAAACTAATACCTGTCTATCTGACTTTTTGTTTGTGGTAGGAAACTGTGGTAATGTGATTCCCTGAGAAGCAAGATGAGATAATAAGACATTCAGTGTTTGACCATGTTCTTGTACCATCGAAGACAAACGTTTAGCTTCTTCATCCTTCGATGCTAATGTTGCACTCATTGTTTGTTTTTGTTCTTGCATCTGCGTAGACAAAAGCTTAAATTCCTCATCCTTTAATTCACGTAGTTGTCTCTCAGCATCCAATTGTTTCTCAAGTTGAGCAATGCGTTCATTTGGTGTGCCTCTACGTCGAGGAATGTGCCAATATTTTGTTGGAGTGACTCCCTTTCCAACCCCTCTTACACGTCCATTATGATCTTTGCCAAACACTAAAGTAAGGGCATCAGTGCCTTCATCAAGCTTTATGGATCCTTCAACAATCTCCTTTTCATGGCAAGTCTGTATACAAAGTCGGGTAAAAAGTGAGTTAATTTTGATTAGATATCTGCACACTTGTTTTAGTAAAAATCAGATTACAAGGAAGTTGTAGGTTTCTTACAATTTCATTTGCCACGTTCCTAACATCTTCGTCTTTGTATTCTCCATCTTTCGATTCACGTGCCTTCCTCCACATGAAAGACCGCTCAGGAACTTCATCTTCGGCAAGTTCTTTATTTTTGACCTGGTAATTCATCAACCGAACAGTTGTAATATAACTCAAACAGAAAATCACATACAATAAGACACTTGCCAGTTTTTCTCTTAGTCCCGTGTATCCCGAACGTCCCAACCGATGTGGGTACTTGGCCTTGGCACGTGCTTGTTTTTCCGCTTTAGACACATCCTTGCAACACAAATAAAAGATTTACATCAATATTTAGAATAATAAAATGAAGATAAAACAACGATAATTAAAAGAATTTGTACTATTATGACCTTGAATTCCGGTGAAAGTCTCCATTCCACGAATGTGTCCCAATGTTTTTGTTGCACAAACCCCTCGTATGGTTTAGGAACGACTTTGAGTTTCTTGGGTTTACCTATGTTGGGTTGAATATACTTTGTGTCTAACTTCCTTCTAAAATCACGTAAATGTTCACCAAGATGACACATTATCTGTTTCCTCCTTGACACATCTATTTCATAATATAGCTAGCATAATATTTAATAGTAAGTTAGACATAGATACTTGATAGAAAGAACAATAAATAGAACCTTGACCTTTAATATTTAAGTCGGTGGATGCATACCGTTATTGAATCCCAAAGCATATCTTTCAACGTCGTCTTCACCTTTTTCCATTTTAAGAAGCGAAGTCCAACAGCATGTCTTACCAAGTCCCCTAAGTAACTAGAGAACTCTGCTCTATATTTCCCCGTCAATCTGCCCCATTGATCAAACTCTACTACACGTTTCTTTCCTTTAGAATCTCTAAAATCATTATGAAGTTTTACTAACCTAGTTAAACCCCTAGTCTTCTTCTTGGCTACATTCCCAATTTCTTCGTTTTGATCCCCTCTATCTTCTTCTGGATCCCCTCTATCTGCATCTAAATAAGAAAATAGGAAATAAAATTAATGGAAAACATTAAGAGGTTACGCATGCATTAAGAGGTTACGTGAGCATTAAGAGGTTAAGCACGCATTAAGATGTTAGATGTTCGACGTGGAATTGGTTTATTAACAGAGGCTGTGTGGACAGCTTAACGTTCAATAGCGGCTGTTTGGATAGCTTATGAGCATGACAGGGGTTGTTTGGACAGCTAAACATGTTCTACAGGGGCAGAGGGCAGTAGGTCTGGTCGCTATTGTAATACCTCGGTAAGTTCGTTAGTTAAACCCTCTTTTTGTTAAATTATTTAACTCTATAATTGATGTTTAGGGTAAAATGAGATGAATTTATAAGTTTAAGGGTATAATATTTAGTAATGAAAAGTGTAGGGGCTGAAGTAGTAAATTTGGTTAATAATATCTGAATTAGGGTCCAGATATTTTTATTATTCAGCAATCAAGAGTGTGTAGTGTGTGTTTTGGAGACTAAAAGAAGAAAAGAAGGGTAAGGCTTCAAATTTGATCCATTGGAAGTGTTTGAGGTATGTTTTCTTTACATATTGTGTGTATAATTGATAGCTGAATGTTTCTATCGGAGTAGAATAGTTAGAATTACATCTGGTAATGAATCAGCGGATTTCTGGGTAGAAATAGGGCAAACCGACAGTAGTGTCCGGACACAGTAAGAAGGTGTCCGGGTAATTTTCTTGGTGGTATCCGGATGGTGTTCTAAAGGTGTCCGGACGGTTTCCTTATCCGGGTAAGTTTCCTTTTTCCTATGTTTTCCGGATAGTATCCGGATTACTTTGGTGTCCGGATGACGTCCGGATTGTATAGGTTGTCCGGAAAAGTCATGTTGTCCGGAAAAGGCATGCTGTCCGGAAAAATGGTGTTGTCCGGATAAACTGTGGTTTCCGGATACTTTAGTTGTTTGACCAATTTTGTGATTTCGGATACTTTTGAGTGTTCGGATATAGTTTCCAAATGTATTTTGAGTTAAGTTGTTCCGAAAACTTCCTAGGGGGCGTCCCCCAGACCCCGCAAGGGCGTTGCCCCTTGACGCCATCCGCTAACCAGGTAGCGGAACCCCCGTGTTAAGTCGTCATAGGGGAACCATTGAGGATAAAATTGTGATAGGTTAATTGGGATTCTCAGTTGCTAAAGAGTCTTATGTGTTCTATATGGTAAAGAGATATTGTATCTGATTGTTACAGATTTTGTGAATCCTGAGTAAAGGACTGAATCTGTGGAAAAGGCTTGGAAGCATATTGTTAAGCTAACAGGTGAGTTTTTCTTCAAAATGTTTTTAAACTGGAATACATATACGTGTAGATTGAAAAGGTGATAGATAATGTGATTAGGTGTTCATAAATGACAATATGATATATTGAGATATATATTGTATTTATATGTGCATTACACTACACGATTATATGTTAGCCGACACTATGGTCGGCGGTGTTTGTTGTAGTTGTTGTACAGCGGTGCTGTAGTTGTTGTACAGCGGTGCTGTAATTGTCGTACAGCGGTGTTGTTGGCTCGCAACCAACTGATATGGCCAGGAGAAATGAGAATGAGAATGAGGATGAATTGAACACAGTGCACGAGTCTTGATTGGTATTTAATTACGTATGATATATATGTGTTTATATAAAGGATTTTATATAAATGGGTTTTATAATGATTGTGAAAGGCCAGGGGTTTTCTCACTTAGACCGCTAGGTCTAACCCTCATTTTGTTTTAAAATATGTATTCCAGGTCGTGGATCGAGTAAGGACAAGTAGGAATGGTAATCGATGGATAGCTTTTGGAAGAAGTGTGTTTTTGAAGATTATGGCATGTTTTACAGTCATGTCTTGTTATTAGTTGTAATGTATTTAGCAAAAGAAAAGTTTGTAATGAAATTATGTATTTTGTTTATGACTAAAGGACCGAAGTTGTAATGTGATGTATCTTAGTTAAATAATTACGTTATGAAATTTATGCTATATGAACTATGTTTGGGATTGCGGGTCGTTACAGATGGTATCAGAGCCCTAGTTTAAGGGATTTAGGTATTAGTACATGTACCTAGACTTAAACTGAATGTGAAGTAGGATGTCCCTGTTATTGTAGAACCTTGGGATGTTAAATATAAAAAGGTAGAAGGAACATCATGTAAGGTAATTTCAGATTACACCTGGCCAGTGTAATTGTGATCTTACAGGGACATGTTTGGACTGGAATACCTTGTTATATGGGGTATGTGCTTATGTGTATATTAACCTTGTCTGAATCAACAGAATGGCAAGTGGTACGAGACAAACAAATCGGGAAGGAGGAGGAAACCCGAATAGAACCAATCCCACAGCTGGAGGAAGGGGAAGAGGGGGAGAAAGAGGCAGAGGCAGGACTGGGGGCAGAGTACAGGGGCGAGGCACAGAGTTTGTTACGAGAGACGACTTACCGGCTGAAATGGGAAGATTGCAGGCAAATATTCAGGCTATGTTTAACCAGACTCATAATACGGAAACGGAAAGACCAGATCCTAACTTTGAAGACGAGATGCCCATCACACCTACTGTCACTTCAGTACCAAGAAGGTGTGACTATAAAATGTTTTTAAGCTGTAAACCACCAACTTATGGAGGGGATAGAGATCCAGTAAAGGCGATGCGGTGGCTGAAGGAAATTGAAGCTGTATTTAAAACCAGCAAATGTGCGGAAGAGGATAAGGTGTTATACGGAACTGCAATGTTGAAGGCAGATGCTTTATATTGGTGGGAGGCCCTTATTGACTCTAAAGGATCTGATGTATACTCAACCTTTACTTGGGGCGAATTCTCAATGGCATTTAAAGAACAGTTTTGTCCTCAAGCAGCAGTTAGACAATTGGAGGAGGAATTCCTGAGCCTACAACAAGGGAATTTATCAGTCAGAGACTATACCGCCCGTTTCCTAGAGAAGTCGCGTTTTGGAGAGTATTATGTTGCCACGGAGAAAATGAAGATGGAAAGGTTCATATTCGGATTGAATTCAGAAATTAGAAAGTTAGTGACTGTAGCAAGACTTGATACCTTCTCAGCAGCAGTAAATGTCGCGGAAAATATGGAGCGGGATAATAGGAGGGATGCGGGTGATAAAAGTATGGGAAAGAGAAAATGGGAAGGACCTCAGTATGACCCGAAGAAGTCCAGATTTCAGAGATATGATAACCGCCCGCCGTTCCGATCAATAGAAAGATCTTGTCCGAAGTGCAACCGCGTTCACCAAGGAAATTGTCAAGTTGACCCTCGGATTTGTTATAAGTGTGGGAAGACCGGGCATATTGCTAAAAACTGTCCAGTAACACGGCTTTGTTTCTTGTGTAATTCTCCGGATCACATTCAGTCGGATTGTCCGCGGGGAAGAATACAACAGGGTGGTACATCAGGGAGACCAGCGGTTGTTAGACCAGTAGTGCCAATACTAGAACCACCAAGAACAAGGGGTCGTACATTTCAGATGACAGCAAAAGAAGCGGAAGAAACTCCGGATGTGGTTACAGGTACCTTTTTTATAAACTCTACACGTGCTAAAGTGTTATTTGACTCCGGTGCAAACCGATCTTTTGTATCTCCTGCATTTGCTGCTTATATGCATTTAAACCCTAAAGTATTAGATCATGCTTTGATGGTAGATACGGCAAATGATAAACAAGTGACGGTTAAAGAGGTTTTTGATAAGTGTGTGATAAATATAGAGGGATGCGAAGTACCTATACAATTATTCCCCATATCTTTAATCGAGTTTGATGTGGTAGTGGGAATGGATTGGTTAGCTGAGAATCAGGCTAACATAGTTTGTGATAAGAAAATAATTAATGTTGTCTTACCTGAGAGAGGACCGATAGTAATTTATGGTGATCGTAGCAATCATCAGTCTTGCCTTATATCTATGGTAAAAGCCCGTAAGTGTGTTAGTAAGGGTTGCCAGAGTTACTTAGCTTATGTGATAGATATTAAGCCATAAAAGAATAAGTTGGAAGATATTCCGATTGTTGGTGAATTTCCTGAAGTGTTCCCTAAAGACTTGAATAGTCTTCCGCCCGTTAGGCAAGTAGAGTTTGGTATAGATCTGATTCCTGGAGCCGCGCCTGTAGCCCGTGCACCGTATCGTCTGGCACCTCCAGAGATGAAAGAAATGATGACACAACTGCAAGATTTATCCGATAAAGGCTTCATCAGACCAAGTTCTTCGCCGTGGGGTGCACCAGTTTTGTTTGTGAAAAAGAAGGATGGTTCGATGAGAATGTGTATCGACTACCGGGAACTGAATAAGCGCACGATCAAGAACAAGTATCCGCTACCCAGAATTGATGACCTCTTCGATCAGTTAGTTGGAGCTTGTTATTTCTCCAAGATTGATCTAAGGTCTGGTTACCATCAGCTAAAGGTGAAAGAAGAAGATGTTTTGAAAACTGCTTTTCGCACAAGGTATGGTCCTTATGAATTCTTAGTGATGCCGTTTGGATTGACGAACGCTCCAGCTGCTTTTATGGATTTAATGAATCGGGTATGTAATCCGTATCTCGATAAATTTGTAATCGGGGTGGAGCTAGGGGTGTAAATGAGACGAGACAGCTCGCGAGTACTCGAGATCGACTCGGTCAAAGCTCGGTCAACACTCGACTCGAATGTGCTCGACTCGAACTCGAGCTCGACTCGACATACTAACGAGTCGAGTCGAGTTACCTGATACTCGACTCGATAAGCTCGTGAGATACTCGAATTAATTTTATATATAATAAAGTCTATATTATTACTTATTATATTTATTAATTATAAATAATAGAAAAATTAAAATTAAATAAATTAACAAATATAAAAAATTAACAACTTAATATTAAGGAAAGAAAATATATAGTGTCTTGGAGGTCTTAAAAGTTTCTTAGTCTAGCGATGTGGGAAGCTTGGAGCATCTCTTTCAGTTTTTTCTGTCCCACATCGATGGTTTATCAAAAACTCGGTCAAAGCTCGGTCAACACTCGACTCGAGATCGACTCGGTCAACACTCGACTCGAATGTGCTCGACTCGACATACTAACGAGTCGAGTCGAGTTACCTGATACTCGAGCTCGACTCGCATCATTTACACCCCTAGGTGGAGCCAGTATTTGGGTCTAGGGGGAGCATTAATATATAGTCGGAGGTTCAAATATGAAGGCTAAATATCATGAGAATGTAAGAAGGGAACGTTAAAAATGGTTCATATGTGAATCACTGAAAAAATCCAAATGAAGACGCATATGCAAACCTATATGAATAATCTATAGCGCCAGTTCACATATGAGTTTTCAAATAGATTTTTCCCCGATTTTTTGCAATAGATTCACATATGAACCTTTATTCACCTTCTCACCGCATTTAGTTTTTTTTATTTGAACCAGCCCCTAAATTAGCTATCACAATATTTGTTCTTTACGACTTTATTTGCATATTAATATCATAATATGTTTGTTCTTTATCTGCATAATTTGTTGACAATGGCCACAATCTTGAAACTTGAGACCACCAAGTCCAACCTACAGTTAACAGTTTAAATCCAACAGACCAACACTAACATATATAGTATTAGAGTAACAGAGTACTCCATCATGTGAACCAAAACCATTACTATAATGGATTTACTAATTAGTAATTACTATAAAGTATCAAAGTATCAATAGTTTATAGTTGCAAGTTGCAAGCAGATGTAGACATGTAGTTTTAATTTTTAATTTTCAGTGGTATGTGTAGTTTCAATTGAAAACCATTTGCAAATTAAAACCATCTGATCTAATAGGATAAGTTTTCTAATATTGAGATTAACACTATGATTACTAATGGGTTAATCTTAAACTTAATTTATACCATCTTAAACTTAACTTATACATTAACAAAACAGAAAATCGAAGCCCTAACCCTAACCTGTAAAATTGGATGGCTTATGCATATAACAAAAAAAAAAAAACCAGAGGAATCACAGGTCCCTCCTGGTCTCAATGTGGCTCCGCCACATTGACAAATCATAGAAAACATTACTTCAAATCGCATAGAAAACAAGCACACTTCACAAATCGCATAAACCAATTGAAGAAATTAAAAACAAAGAAGAAAAATAGTGCAAATTACCAATTTCTTCATCAGAACTGGTAGCATTGTCTCCTTTTCCATTGTCGTCTTCTTCATCATAATTTTCAGACTCGTATTCTGGCCCACTTGAATTCTCCAATTCATCCATTGGATAAAAAATTAGGGTTTATTGACGAACAAACAATGAGTAACAATTGAGAATGGTATTGTGTTGAATGATTCGTGAGAGAATGTGAAACCAATTTAATAGATTTAGCACAAGCCATCTCCTACAATATTGAAGATAACAACGATTGAAGCTTATCAGATGGAAGGAAATATCGCTTGAAGAAAAAGATGGAAGGAAATAAAATATTTTCCAAGTTACATAATATACCATGTTTATATCATCTTATATTTAAAATATATTTCGTACAACCCATTATAAAAAAACTTTTTCAAGACAAATCTTATTTCTTTTAATTGAAAAAAGTATTTGATTTTATTATTTTGTTGTTCCAAATAAATTGTTAGTTTTTTTAAGAGGGTGTTTGTGATTGCTTATTTTTTTAACTTATTTGTTTATGGTTTTTTCACACCGTAAATAAGCTATTTTTAGTGTTTGGATTGAAAGAAACAAAAGTGTTTATGATTTTTTCACACCGTAAATATTCTATCGTCAACATTCGTTTCTGAGTCGTTACTCCCCCCCCCCCCTTCTTCAGATGTTACTCCCCCACCCCCTACTTCTCTCGTTGTTTGCATTTGCTTCTAAGGCTATGTTTGGCAAACTAGCTGATAAGCTAGCTGCTAACAGCTGTTGACTCATAAACTAGCTAGTAACTGGTAAATTAGTTGGTTGAATGCACTTTCATCTGAGTCTGATTATGAATATTCATCTACTTATGAATATTACGTAGAACAGTGGGTTGAATGCACTTTTTCACGAATTTGCTCCTTGGACCGAACACCACTTGTTTATGTGGTTAACCTTAAGGGTATTACCGTCTTTTTGACTTTCCTCCATTTTCCATTAATACGATTTTAGAAAATTGCAGTTTCTTCTAGGTTTACCATGATTAATTTTATCTAAATATCTATATGTGTATTACAAAAGTTTGCTGAAAAGGTGGAGGATCGTTTGATGAACGGGTAACGGAGATTTTGTTTCCAAGCCACATATGTAACAAACTACAAAGGATTTTGGTGTTGGCTTATTTCATGATGTAATCTTCGTTCGGCACCATCTACTTCCTCACAATTTGATTCGATTACTTAGCCCCATTGATCTAACCTTTTGTAGATGGTACATCATTTGAAGGTTGTTTCAATGAAAGCAGTGATGTGTGTGTGTGTGTGTGTGTGTGTATACAGTCTTGGCGTGGTTCTTCTAGAAGTTTTAATTGAGAAGTAGAAAATTAACAACAATCGTCCACCTTGTGGGATACATTGTGGTAAGACTTGTTGGAGTTTATTGCAAAGATGGGCTTTTGGTGCTATCATCTGTTTTATCAGGCAAGAGAGGAATTCTAGACTTTTTCAAGCCATGGAAAGAACCTCTCAGGCGTATGCACCAATATTAAGAGTTGTTTGAGATTGAAGATCATGGGGACTAAATTCAAGAGGAGTGTCCCTTTGAAGAAGATGCTAGAAATTTAGGGAATTAAAAAAAATCAGTTGATGATGTACAAGACTGGAAGTTTGGAGCTGCTGGAACATTGTGGAAGAAAGGGATGATTTTGGAGCTTCTACACACACACACACACACACACACACACACATATATATATATATATATATATATATATATATATATATATATATATTATGTAACAGGTGTGTAAGTTTAGAGCTTCTACACACACATACACACACACACACACACACACACACACACACATATATATATATATATATATATATATATATATATATATATATTACGTAACATGTCCTGTAAGTATATGATTTTAACTAAAATATGAAAAAACAAAAAAATTGTGCAAAATGAGGGACAAAACAAGGTTGGACGAAAATACCCCTGACACTAACGGACCAAATAGATGGAGTTAGTTCCTACATTTGGAGCAAATCGTATAACTCAGGAACCACTCTTTGAGATATGAAAGTTTAGGTTCCTCTTTCAAAGAAATCAGATAACACGGGGACCAAAAATGCAATTTACTCTTTAATTTCTTATGTATTCTACTATTAGTTATTATACCCGTACTCTCGTTTTCTATTCAGTAATTGATGTTATCATTTATCTCTAAGGTCTATTAGAGTGAAAAGGCCATTTTGTTAATTTAGCTTCAAGTCTGTTAAGTGGTATGCTAAGTGGTAAGTGGTCCGTTAAGTGGTTTGTTAAGTGGTAAGTGGTTCGTTAAGTGGTAAGTGGTCTGTTAAGTGGTCTGTTAAGTGGTAAGTGGTTCTGTTAGGTGGTAAGTGGTCTTGTTAAGTGGTAAGTGGTCTGTTAAGTGGTAAGTGGTCCGTTAAGTGGTTTGTTAAGTAGTAGGTCGTCTGTTAAGTGGTCTGTTAACAAAAGGTGAATTTTTGACAGCTTTGCGCGACTGTGGAGTTTTGACCATATCTCACTCATCCGAGCTCCGTTTGAGGCGATTCAAGACGTTCCGGAAAGCCAAGACACAGACGAACAATCTTTGTGTTTTACGTTTCTGCAAATTCGGAGTGAATCTGGGTCGAATCTGACCTCGAAGTCGGAAACGGTGTGCTGGACAGCAGCTCTTTACTTCTTATTGGGTTCTTTAATTGAAAAAAATCAATTGTTGGGCTTTGGTTGGTTGGGTTATAAATATAAAAAAAAAGACAGATCCATGGGCTGCCCATTTTTGTGGATTGAATTGAGGTACGAAAGATTCTATAGAAGGCTCGATTTGGAGCTGTTTTGGCAGCAACAAACGCATCAAAAACAGAGGTTGCTGTTGTGTTTTTTGGTTTGTTCGGCAACTAAATCGAACAACTTGGGCTACTTTGCGATCAACAGGTTCTTCCATTTGACTTTCTTATTCTAGTTTGATTCAAGTTTGTTTTAGTTGGCCAGGGAGGATTGCAATTGGTGAAATTTAAGTGCTTTTGTTTTTATTTTTGTTACTCTTTCTTAAGGTTTGGTTTATACGTTTAGTGAATTTACATAATTGAAGTTCTGTTAATTTATTTTGCTTTTGGACAACCATATTTTGTTAGTCATTAGTTTATTTTGCATTGTGATGTTATTGGTTTTGGCTTTTTTTAATCGGTAAAGTTTTGGGTTCATGATTTATTTGTTTTGCACACCAAGTGTTTGAAGAAAGTCTTAGGTGAATTTATATTCTTTTATTTGATGTTCCTTTTATAGGATAAAGTTCCCGTTTCGTTTCCGTAGTTAATAATAGTTATCAAGTTCCATTTTTATTCGTTTACTAGTTATTACAACTCTCAAAAGTCAAAAATATTTTGAAGTAATGTATTTATGCCAAGTAGATTTTCGGTTTTAGTTTGGAATATTTGAGCTTCAAAGATCAAATTGAGTGTCATATCTAAGTGACATACGTGCATTCGTTTACTAGTTATTACAACTCTAAAAATATCTTTTATACAAACCGTCTCAATGCTGGAAAATGTCTCTAATAAATACTTTTAAATAAGCTTTTTGGAACATATTCTAAAGATTAAGCCAATTTGAGAATAATCCACATTTCACAGAAAAAAACACTGAAAAATACAAAATAGGTAAATTCAAAAGCTAGCTCATGGATTCAAAATAAACCATGGTCATACGATTTTTAACATGACCATACATAACCCTAAAGCCATACATATTTAGTTTAGCAGTGTCATTAGTTATACTTACACTACACAAATTTCATATTAACCATGATGATTTAATTTGTTACATATAATTACTTTTAATCTTTATAACTATGATTATTGTTTTTGTTTTGGTCACATGGAATAATAAAAATGTGGTTAATTCATGACATATGTTTATCCTTAATATGTACAATTATTGCTACCGATTATCTTTTGGTTACACAAAATATTAAAACCATAGCCAAATTGATGACATATAGTTACGTTTAATTTTTAGAAACGTGACTATAGGTTACCTTTTGGTCACACAAAATATTAAAACCATAACAAAATTCATGACATATAGTTACGTTTAATTTTTAGAAATGTGGCTATATATGTTACCTTTTGGTCACTAAAAATATAAAAAACCGTAGCCAAATTCATGACATATAGTTACGCTTAATTTTAAGAAACGTGGCTATAGGTTACCTTTTGGTCACACAAAATAATAGAAAATTGTGGCTAATTCACGGCATACAATTACACTTAATATGTACAATTATTGCTATCGATTACATTTTGGTTACACAAAATATTAAAAACCATAGCCAAATTGATGACATATAGTTACGTGTAATTTTTAGAAACGTGACTATTGGTTACCTTTTGGTCACACAAAATATTAAAACCATAGCAAAATTCATAACATATAGTTACGTTTAATTTTTAGAAATGTGGCTATATATATTACCTTTTGGTCACTAAAAATATAAAAAACCGTAGCCAAATTCATGACATATAGTTACGCTTAATTTTAAGAAATGTGGCTATAAGTTACCTTTTGGTCACACAAAATAATAGAAAACTGTGGCTAATTCACAACATACAGTTACGCTTAATATGTTGAATTATGGCTACCAGTTACCCATATGGTCACAAAATATATTAAAAACCATAGCCAAATACATGACATATAGTTACGCTTAATTTTTAGAAACGTGACTATAATTTACATTTTGGTCACACAAAATAATAAAACAGTGATCAATTCAAGACGTATAGTTACACACATTTCATATTAACTGTGGCGAAATCATCACATATAGTTACGTTTAATATTTATAAACGTGACTACTAGTTACCTTTTGGCAACACAAAATAATAAAAACCATGGCTATAAACAACCGCGACTTTTGGCCACGTTTTACATATTTTTGTGGCTATATATATACATTTCTTTTGGTCACGGAAAATTGCCTTCATGTGGCCATATGTCAATATATGGCCACAGATAATAACCGTTACAATATAAAACCATGGTTTAGACAAAAAAAACCATGGCTATATGTCTGTCTATGGCCACAGTTTTTAGTCACTACTTGCCACGGAAAACGAATGTGGCTGTAACGTACCATTTAGTCACTGTTTTATCTAAACCATGGCATTATATGTAAACATTTTTTGTAATGGTCACAGATTTTGAGTTAAGTCGTGGCTAATCCAATACTCAAACTTTATTGATATCTTTTAGCAACAGTTCTAAACCCAACCGTGACTAACTTTAATTTTCAAAACCGTTTTTGTACTAGTGATAGTACCTTTAATAGGTTTAGTTTTTGGATTGTTCCACAACCCTTTCTTTGAATCTCGATTTGTGCTTCTATCGTCCTCTTTCTCTCGACTCTCAGTTCCAAAAAACAATTGAGTGATTCTAGGGGCATGATTTCATGAATCAATCGTTTTCATTGAACCGAATCAACTCAATGTATTGTGGCATGTGTGTTATTCGATTGCATCAATTTTAGCAAAGAGTATCAAACCCTAAGTCTTGATTTGATTCTAATGATTCATTCCAAGGTACCATGTTTAAATCAGGTATATTTAGTTAATTTATTTCATCATATTAGTTATCTTTACTCTAATGGTACAACAAATGGTTGAAGCTTTTCACATTTACCTTTATGGCCAATTTGCCATTGATATAAGTAAACAAAAGAAGCCTGTGGGGGGTTCTACTGTAGTTCAATTTTAGATTGAGTGAATTATATTTACAACCATTTTGTTTGTTACGAAAAAACTATTGTAGTTGAAAGATCTGCTAAAATTTTACCCTTTCGAGAAGTATGGACTTATTAAATTAGTTTCGTTTGGTTTGATTTTCAGTTCTGTAACACCATGACAGGTATTAACTCATTGTAGTTGGTGGTTAATTCTTGATATGCTTTAGTATTGTATGTGTGGTAGTAAGTAGGTATATTTGGCTTAAACTCATGGTGGTAGAAGTGCCTTTAGCTACTGCAAGCAACTGCAGTGATTCGCTTATATAATCCATGGAAGCTTTGAAAATGAAGCTTCAACCTCGATGATTAATTTCTTAAAGAAAAAACACATATTATTCATTCATGTGGGTGAACGCTCGTTGTAGAATTTTTATTATTTTTAATAAAGACCGACATGAGAATGAGCCACCTAGCTTGATTAGTTTTCAAACTCCTATATTTTATTTTATATGTATTATTAGGGGCAATTTTTTTGCATTTCGCCATGGGCATCCAAAACCTCAAGACTGGCCCTGCCGACGAAGCAGCACCTTTGGTCCCTGTCTCTCCCCGAGGTTTTGATTTCACATGTTCTTCAAAGAGAGATTTCTCACACGTATGCTCTCAATTTTGCAGGATGGTATGGTCCAAGAGTCTACTGATCCACCCTCAAGACTTACTCTGCCTCATGTACTTGTGGCATCCATAGTTTCCTTCTTATTTGGCTACCATCTCGGGTTCGTTCTCAATCTAGACATCTTTTGTAGATTTGATTACAGTTCATTGTTTTTGTTATTTAAATTAAATAAGCCAGCCAAACTGTGATGTTTAGTTACTTGTAAACTCCAGAAAATAAGCAGTAAATAATTCCACTGCGTTATTTAGATCGGAATGATGGATCATAAAGAATTCCACTACATTATTTAGGGAAGATAAGTATTAACTTTCAAGGATTTCTTAGCTATCATAAAGTATCACATGTTGTCATGAGATTTCATAGGATGTGTGTTTGTTTAAATAAGGGAGACTCTTTATTTATATATATAGCTTCATTTTTCAAGAATTGAGATATGGTGGACAACTGGACATAATAATTTGAAGGTGTTATAATTTGTTACCTCAACATGATCAATATTTTTGCTTGAGAAATGTCGACATTTATCTAAGTATGAGTTGTATCTTAGATAGAATTACCATATTGGTTATATTATGTTTTAGTGGTATGGAGAATCGTTTGAATGAATGAGTTCTTTCTCTATATCTCTCGCTCATTACTAGAAAAGGGTTAAGATGTCATCTGAGATAATCTAAAATGTCTTTTGGAGAAGCACCTGAGATTAGGACAAGACTGACCAATCAAAGAACTGAATTTAGATTAAAGTCATGTTGTATACCCGACCAACGGACGGGTATAACACTAGTTTCTTTTGGTTGCCATCAAAGTTATCTAAGAAAATCAAAACGATAACCCAGTCTAGACAAAAGCTATTAACAACTGAGCTCCACATAGTTCTAATCAATGCAATTACATAGTTCTAATCAATGCAATTACATGGTAATTGTTGGGAGTTTTTTGTTATATGTGTAGCCTCATTTTCGATACAAGCAGGTCTCTTATATATTGCAGTTTCATGGACTTGAGTAAAGGTTTGTAATAGCTTCTAGGTTTACTAAGTAAATATGTGGTTAGATGAATGTTATGTGCGGTTGTACTAATGACCAAATTTTGATAATCTACCAGGTGGTGTTTGTCAAGGATTGGTCTCAGACTCTCAGCTATGCATGATTCTACCATGGTCTTTTCAATGGATGGATGTTGGTAATCTAGCTTATGGAAAGCATGGAAGGTGATGTATTTCTAAACCGGAACTGGAAGGAGGTACTTTTTAATCGTTGAAGCTTTACACATGTTGGGTTTAATTTGATTAACTGTTATTTTTAGTTAATTGAGTTTTTCTATCTGAATGCCGGGGGTTATCTTTGTAGATAATACTCTTAACAACCAACTTCTCTATATAGGAGTGACCTGTCTAGTTGTATCTTCATCCGAACGAGACCGAGGAGGCAAAGGAATGCCCATCAAAGCTATTGCAAATTGTGAGCTTTGAGCATTGGCATATGTTTTGTAGTGACTTGTGTGCTATGTTTTTAACAGGTGTGCGGTACCGAACGTTGGAGGCAAAGGAGCGGGAGGATCGCTACGTGGCCGAGGCCGAACAAAGAGAAGGGAAGAGCTAGAGACCGAACAGGTCACGTTATCGGACATTCTCGGACATTATATTGAATTGTATGAATTTGGTATTAAATTTTATGAATTTGGTACTTTAAATTTTATAAATTTGCTTATTTTTAGTTTTTTGGACAATTTCGGTTTGTTATTTTCAATTTATGGTCAGGTTTCGTATTATAAAATATAGGAAATACAGAATTTCAATTTTTTTATTAAAATAGCTAAAAATCAGCGAGGGATTACTGACAGAAATCCGTCGCTAAAAGTTAGTGGAACCCTTGCTAATCTGTCGCTAATGAGAACCGTCACTAATAAGATCCCTCGCTAATCCGTCGTTAATAAGTGCCCTAGCTAATCCGTCGCTAATAAGTGCCCTCGCTAATCCGTCGCTAATAAGTGTCCTTGCTAATATGTCGCTAATCTAAGCCCTTGCTAATCCGTCGCTGATACAAGCCCTTGCTAATTCGTCGTTGATGTCCGTCGCTAATCCGTCGCTGATAGCATCAGCTACGCCCGTTTGACTCGCGAACCATCAGCGACGGATTAGCGACGGATTCGAGCTTTAGCGAGGGATTAGCGAGGGATTTGGCCCTCGCTGATACTGATTCTTTTTGTAGTGTTTTGAAGGGTTCAGTTCCTTCTACCTCCTCTTCAATTGCTCGCATGGTTGATGAGTATGAATGTGTGTGTTATCAAATAGTGATCTCTTTCAAGTTAGAATTTTAAAACATAATATTTTTAGTCAATTAAGATGTTTATCATTTTATAAAAACAAACAGTCTTAATATTTCAGATTTCAGACTTCAGCACCACCTCTTACTTTTTAGATGTAAAGTCATATTTCAGACTTCAGACCTCTTAAAAACAAACAACACCTTAGTTTTGGAGATTAATCCGAATTATTTAAAGATTAGTACCTCTTTTTTCCTTAGGTGGCGTTTGTTTTTTAAGAGGTGCTGAAGTCTGAAATTTGATTTCACTTCTGATTTTTAAGTGGTGATGCTGAAGTCTGAAGTTTGCATGAATCGACAAGACTGTTTGTTTTTTGTAAACCGACAAACGTTTGAATATGTATAATTGTCTATTTTGTCCCTCAAAATGTTATCATTTCAAACTTTGAAGGTATTGTCATTCCAAAATCTCAAATCTAATACTCCTAAAAGCAAAACAAAAACCTTCCCAAAATAAGTGAGAAATAAGTGGTTAGCCTACCACTTTTTCCTAAAGATGATTTTAAGTGATAAGTGGGTCTGAAAAGTTGAAAAAAAAAAACAATCTGAATTGAAAAATGTATGACCGAATAAGTGATAAGTGGTAATTAAGAGCTGAAATTCCAAAAACAAATAAGGTCTTGGTGTATTTTAGAGAATATTTAATTAATTTAGCGAAATATAATCTCTTGAATATTTAAAATCCTTAATTTTAGAGTAGTTGTTCGAGATGCTAGATCAAAATGATATATGTGTTATATTATGACTGTTTTAATAAAAATCCAAAAGTATTAGTTGTTTTTTATATAAATTATTAAATATAATTGATACAAAATTAATTCACTCATTTATTTGTATTTGTGATGGAAATATTTGTCGAAATTTTTAGACTGATTTTAGAGGGTGAGTTATTTGTTTATTTTATTTTTCAAAAAAGAAGATGGATTTCGACAACTCTCGACGGATACTCACTGAATGCGTTTTCGACCAAAACTTTATTGTTGAGGTACAGTCGTCGTAAACAATACTTTTCGATGGATTTTATATGGGATTTTCTGTCTAAGATGTTCCTTTGTTTTTGTGATGCACTTAAGACATATTTTTTTTAATTTATGTTTTAAAAATAAATTGTCTATTTAAATGGAAAAACAAAACCGAATTAAAATATACCGTGTTTTGAAGAACATATTTTTAAAAGCTTCATTTTTTGCTTTGTTTGGTAAGCTATCTGATGAAGTAATCACGTTTGACAAAACTAATTTATAAACATGTAAAATGACCAAAAAAGCATCTTCAAAAAATTATCAATTAGAATATTTAATTATATAATTAAAACAAATTTATAACAATATAATATGTTAATTAGTCAACGCGGAATAATCTGGTGAAGAGAGGGATACATGTAAACTCCGTATTCTGCCCTCTCTGCAGCGAGAGAGTGGAATCTGTGTAGCACCTCTTGATTCATTGTAAGGTGGCCCGAGAAGTAGCGATTGATCTCCATAGTTGGTGGACGGACTTTCCATGTCTTAGCAATCCGATGGAAAACCTTCTATTTGCGGCTGACTCGAAAAGGGTCCAAGTAACATCAAACGAGGTGTTGTACACGGTTTGTAATGTTTTCGTTTGGGCGATGTGGCAAGCTCGGAACAGGGTGGTGTTTGAAGGGGAGGGAGTGTCGAGAAGCCTTACCGTTTCCGAGGTACAGTATCATTCTTTGTTCTGGGTAAGGAGTAGACACAAAAATGGGTCCAAGTTAGATTGGAATGAGTGGTGTAAGGACCCGAATAATACATGTAAATCTTTGATGTACCCCTAGCTTCTCGCTAGTATTTTTCTATAATATCCCGTTGTTCCAAAAAAAATATGTTAATTAGTACATCCAATGTAGTAAAAAAATAAAATAATATAACATGTTAATTAAAAGAATTTAAAATTTATTATAACATATATACTATAAATTTTGAATTTGTTAAAATAAGTATTAAAAAATATATATTAATTTATGATTTTAAATAATCGTTACATACAATATGACAAAAACAATTAAATAATAATTGAAAAGATAAATAGTAATTAATAATTAAAATTTATTGATTAATATTAAAAAAAATTATATGAGTAACAGTAACTCTAAATAAGTGAAATTTAATATCATTGTATAATTAAAGTTTAATTTAATAATGTCCGGTTAATATTAATTAATATTTATCAATTAATAATAATAAAATTAAAAAATTTATATTTATATATATTTATAGTTAATAAGTAATAATTAATATTAATAAGAACACTTTTGAAATATTCACAAAAACTACTGAAAAGCTACTCTAAGTAACGATTTAAAAAGGTAGCTTATAAGCTATTTTTTTGTCAAACAACGCCTTTATGTCTGTAACAAAATTAATAACTTAGATAATAAAATTTAATATTTTTATTTAAGAACTTTTATTATTTTATAATGTTACAGTTTCATATTTTATTCATAAAATTATACTATAATTTCTTAATTGAATTAGAGACAATGTTTTCTTAGTCAAATGATATTATCAAAATTCAATTTTTGAAATGGAGTTTCAAAATAGAAACCAGGACAACCGTTCTATTTTAATACAATTTAGAGTAAATTACAGATTTGGTCCCTGGGGTTTGAAAAATGAAACGAAAATGGTCCCTACAATTTTTTTATTCCAAATAAGGCCTTGTGGTCCTTATTTTCGTAACTATTTGGTCCCTAGCGCTAACTCCGTTACTCCGTCCTCCGTTAACCCCCATTTTAATGAGGGTAAAGTCGTCATTTCAAGTTTCCCTCCCCTTTAATACATTAAACCCCTTATTTATCCAAAAACATCAATCGTATTCCTCACCAAACACCATGTTTCATCATCGTCCTCACCAAGATCGATTGCAATGGTGGTAATATGCAATTGTGGAGCGACTGGAAGTATACGAACTTCATGGACCAACAGAAACCCAGGTCGTAGATTCTACTGTTGTTCAAGACAAGTAAGTGATTTTTTCCCTAACTTCTCCTCAGATTCGGTCATTGAAAGGCCCAATGTTGTTTTACAGGTTTCAAGTTGTGGCTTCATTGAGTGGTTAGACCCAGAAATGTGTAAGCGATCTACTGAAGTGATTCCTGGTTTGTTGCGGTCCAAACACAAATTTGAAGCAAGGATGAAAGTAAAGGAGTTGGAAGCTTTTAAGTTGAAATTGTTGTTGTGTATCAGTTGGTTGTTGTTTGTAACAATTTGGGTTCTTTATTGACCCAATGTTTAGTAGTAGTGAAAATGTAAGCTTTTGTCTCTGGAAAATGGTTGGAACTTGTATGTGTTTTGTATGATTCATGAATATGTATTGAAAATGGTTAGAACCTGTATGTTTTTGTATCATTCATGAATATGTAATGAAAATTGTTGGAATTGATCAATTCTGTAATCTGTCTATTTTCTACATTGCCTACAAATTTTATACATTGTCTACATAGTTGTCTACAAACTTAAATCTGTCATAAACCAAAACTTTCACCATAAATATATTCATCCCATTCATCACCATAAAAACAAAAGTGGGAACATTGTCATTCTTTTGGATACATAACAAAAAACCAACAGTGGGAAAGTAGCCATTCAGTGATCAACTAACACAAAATAACAAACCATAACCAAGTTTCAAACATAACATATTAACAAAAACATCCAATCACAACTATGCAGGTCCTTGAGTTGTGTCCTCCTGCCCTTTACAGGTCCTTGAGTTGTGTCCTTTCTTGTTGCATTTGGCACAAGTTACTGTCTTTCCACGCCTACATAACTTTGATCCCCTAACAATAGGTTGGCTCAACTCTTCAGCATTTTTCCTTCTCTTCTTTTTTGGCCTTCCTACTTGTGTGTGATGCTTTGGTGGAGTAATTGTAATGATACTTGAAGATTTAGGCCATAGCTCCCTTTCATTCACAGGTTCAATTTTGAACTCATAAACAGCCTTCCATGTATCAAGTTTGTAACTTGTGTGAACCCAATCTTCTGGTACTTGTTCCATGTACCATATTGCAGCTACTGCATGCTTACATGGTATGCCAGTGAGTTGCCACTTTCTACAAGCACATTCCTTCTCTCTTAAATCAACCACACGTTGATCCCCCCATTGTCTACCTCATACTTTTGACCTCCATTTGATAGCACTGTGTATTGGGATGCCTCACACTTGACAGAGTTCAACAGTTTAGTTGTTGTGGGAGTAAGAGGTCCATCACATTTGCCAATCACCTTGTTAACATTAACAATTCTCTTTAATAGGTACTGCCATATATACTCTAGTGCCTGTATGATGGGTTTGTCCCTTCCATCAATCAATTGTCTATTAAAAACCTCACACATATTATTTAATAACACATCGCAATGGGATCTGCCTGTAAAATTGAATAGAGACAAATAACACATTACAATGTGATCTGACATAACCACAGGGACCAAATCATACCTACATGTAAGAATAAATTTTACCTGTAAAATGAGATCTTGACCAACATTGGGGTGGAATTTCGTTCAACCATTTGTATGCTTCTGGTTTGAAAGTTCCCAACTCAGACATACAACTTTGAAACTGTGGTATAGTGGTTGATGTTGCACATTTCCACAAAAGATCTTTGTATGCTTTGCCTCTCCAGGTCTTCTTCATATTATCATGAATGTGCCTCAAGCAATACCTATGCTCTGCACATGGAAATACCCTGGAAAGTGCTGGTAAAATTCCATGTGGTCAATGTTAATTGCATATGTGAGTTAATAACATACATAACATGTCTGTGAGTAAATTCATGAAAATAGAATAGAGGTTTACCTTCTGCCTGTCAGTGATAAATGTGAAGTTTGAGTTCCTCTCCAAGCCTAAGTCATCACCCAAATATTCCAAAAACCACATCCAAGAATCAGTACATTCAGACTCTACTATTGCATACGCAACTGGGTAGATTCCATGATTGGGATCAACCCCCACTGCAGTTAGTATCTGTCCTGGAAATGGCCCTTTCATAAAAGCTCCATCCAGGCCTAACAAATCTCTGTCACATGCTTTGAATCCCTTCTTAAGTGGACCTAAACAGATGTATATTCTCCTGAATTTTCTAATATCACTTGCCTCATTTTGCTCAACCTGTAGATCCAACTTAATAGTTGTATCATTGTTGGTCCTCTGCAACTCAAGACAGTAGTCTCTCAACCATGAATATTGTAGACTGTAATTACCCCTTACCCTGTGTGTTGCCATTGTCTTTGCCCTGAATGCCTTCTGCTTTGAAACATGAACATCCAACTTCCTTTGAAGTTGATTCTTTAGGGCATTAAGTGGTATATTAGGGTTAGGAATAATTGTGTCCTCAACTTGCACAGAGAGATAGGTTGTTGTACATTGTGTTACCTTTCTAGTTTGTAGACATTTATGGTCATCGATGTAGGTTTTAACCACCCAGGTTTCTTCTTGCTTGCTTGTGGATGCATATAGAGTCCAAGGACAAACAGGCCCACCACTTGTATTTAACTTTCTTGATTTTATTGACTCTTGATTAGGCCCACCAATCGCTTTTTTTGAGTCCACAACCTTCCCTTTGCAAATGGCCCTTATTCTTTTGTTATCATTTCTTATAAGGCCAGTGTCCCTTTTGGTCTCAACTGCATGCTCTGCAACCAATTTCTTGATCTCTTTCTTACTGCCAAACTCTTGTCCAACATAAAAGCTTGTTTTACAAGTTCTGTTTCTATGCTCTGCTTCATAGTTCTTTCTTAAACCATGCAAATGTTTTCTCCTTTCTGCCTCCAAATCAGAAGATTCTCCACTGTCATAGTCATCAAACTGGAATGGCTCCACATCATCTCCTATGTTGCATTCAGGAAATAAGTCCTGAAAGTTTGCATTCCAATCTGCATCAAAGTCCACAGTTGAGTAGTAGCCCATCATATCCACATCAAAGTCATCATCCATCACATATTCATCATCTACCAAGTAGTCATCATCCTCACTATCATCCTCAGCCAATGTCTCAAACAAACCAATCTGACGCCCTGTGTTTTCTTCACCCATCTCAGGCCCTATGTTTTCACCACCCAACTCAGGCCATGTATTTTCATCACCCATCTCAGGCCATGGGTTTTCAAAACCCATCTCAGGCCATGTGTTTTCACCACCCATGTCATGCCCTGTTTGAGGTTCACCACCCATGCCATGCCCTGCTTGAGGTTCACCACCCATGCCATGCCCTGCTTGAGGTTCACCACCCATGTCATGCCCTGTTTGTGATTCACCATCTCCATGTAGCATATTTGTCTCTGTTTCAAACCATCCAAGAAGTAGTTTTTTCTTGCATTTAGGACTACTTGCTTGTTTTCTACACCTACGAAGTGGTGGTGATACATCCCTTGTCATTTCATCTATAACAACATTTGAAGCCCTTGGTGATTTGAAGTGAGTGTTTAAGGTTGTAGTCCAATGCTCTATGTACAACTCAATCAACTTATACTTAGTAGTATACTTTAACAATTTTAGAATGTCCTGGTGACTTCCTAAGGGTTGAAGTCCAAAATCTAGGTCACAATCAGGGGTAAGGAAATGATAGAACATTGGTTGAGGAGAAGTATAACCCATCTCAGTGATCATAGTATTCACTTCATGTACACTTAACTCGTCACAGTCAACTAAGTCAACGAACCGTACCTTACCATTCATGTACTTCCTTCCTGGACCGTTTGTAAAAAATCCTCCATGATTGATCTTCATGGTGATGAGATTGGGATAGTGCTCTGTAATAAGAGATTACCACATAGTTCAGCAAATCTCGCCTTCTCCATATACTTTGTGGTATATTCCCTCACCGACATCCCACCTTGTTCCAAGCCCAAGAACTCTTCCTCCAATCGTTTCACTGCCGCCAGAGGGCAAAACGATGCTTTAAATTTTGAGACAAAAGTCTCCCACGTCATACTCTTTGCAATCTTTGACCCTTCTCCTGCGGTCTCCGCATCCCACCAAAACATTGCTTCCGACTTTAGCATGGACAGAGCATACATCACCCTGTCGCTATCAGCACACTTACAGGTGTCGAACGCTAGTTCCATTTCTCTGATCCATTTCATTGCCAACACAGGATCGCATTCTCCCTTGAAAGTGGGCGGCTTACAAGAAGCGAATGCCTTGTAGCTACAACCTCCACCCAGCACCCGGTCATTTACTGCCAATGGATTGGACTGAACAGGACTTCCAAAAGCAGAACCATGCGAGCTAGTCGCCCCTTCTTTACTACCACTTGGCTATTTACTGCCGACCTCTCTTGCTTTGCCAACAATGCTTTCAACGTATCCTGGATTTCACCCAAAGCAGTGGCGAAATTTTCTTGAGTCACAAAAGCTTGGGCACGACCACGCCCACGACTTCCGCCCTAACTCGCCCCCCGCCTGGACGCGGAGCTCTCCTGTTGAGACGCCTCTGGTTCTTGCGGAATTCCTGCACTCCTTGTTCCACGAGTAACACGAGCCCTTACTACAGCTCTTTCCGTATTCTCATTCACTTGGGTAGCCGCACGCCGGGGTACCACTCCCCATCCCCTTCCTCGGCCCCTTCCTCGGCCCCTACCACGGGTAGCCGCCGGCACAGGTGGTGCTTCCATCTCGATTTCCTCATCAACAGGTTCTGATGCACCCCTCATGGATCTCCTCAACATGATTACAGACTGTCAAGGAAAACACAAATAAATATTAAATCTACTGCTCCAAATTAATAAGGCAATTAAGCACATACATGTACCTGTAAGTTCGTAATTACACTGGCCAGGTGTAATCGCCAACTTACCTTACATGACAGTTCTCACTACCCCATTAATCATTCTACCCAGTCTCGCTAAGGTCCCCCTAATTCTCAGTTGTACTACTTGACTCCTACAGTTTAAGTTTAGGCCCGTCCGGTCGCCTAAATCCCTTAAACTAAGGCTCTGATACCAACTGTAACAACCCAAAACTAAAGGTAGACAAACACAACATTCATAGATAAGTAATATCTGCCAAAACCTGGCTATACCAAAATTCAATAATGTTCAACAAGGGTTTATGCGGAAAATAACCCTATTACAGCTGAGAATAAGTCTAAAATGCCAAAAATAGGAGTCTTTTATCCCCAATATGCAAGCTCCAGCTCACACCTTCCCTTTCCCTTTTCCTGAGCCTTCTACTTGATTACCTGAAAGGTTTTTAGTTTTGAAAGCGAGGGTTAGACCATAGGGTCTAGTGAGTTCCCTCAAAAGCCACGCCACAAAATAATACAGTTCAAGTAAAAGCTTTCAGTAAAAAGTATTTAAATGAATTCGTTATGAGCACACATTAATGGCCATCACACTATGACAAGTTAATGGCACACACTATGGTCACACACACCATGACAGCAAAAAGGGCACACACCGCCCATATATGAAACACATTCATATATCCACACATATGGGACGCACCCCCATCTCACACATTTGCCATAGCTCGTCCACACATAGATAGATATCTTCCACACAGTTAAGTCACACTTCTCATTCATGAACATTTGATAAAACGAACACTTACCATATAATTATGCATAAGGTTCCACACTTTAAAAGGAATTAAGTTAGAAAGACTCACATGTCGTCCCGCTTAGTCCTCACACTAGATGAGCTCTCCCTTCAACTGCACCTATAAGGTACATACTACCACGATAAGCCACTTGATGAAATTACACACTCAATAGCCTGCACTACTAAGTCACACTACACTTTCCGGACGCTGTATCCGGATAGTTAAAACTACCCGGACAACTCAAACAGTCTGGACACAATACCCGGACAACCAAACAGTCCGGACACACTACCTGGACAACCAAACAGTCCGAACACACTACCCGGACAACCAGACTATCCGGACATTCTACCCGGTCACGACTATCATCCGGACACTACAAATCGTCCGGACACTACCCTAACTTGAGGGTTTCCGGACGCGACGTGCAATTTAAAAAACGCATAAAATTGCACAATCTCATGTCCTAATCTTCTCAACACCTCCAGATTAAGAATGTGGGTCGATGTTTACACAAAAACCCATTCCTAAGCCCTTCTTAATAATTGGATTAGGAAAACACAATAAAACCCACAAAACTATATTTCTTCCCTAAAATCCACCAAAACACAAAACTTAAGGAGGATTAAGATTGCCTTTTACCTGGATGATTATGGAGTCTTTCCCCAACACCCAGCTGAAATCGTTTCTTCTTCTTCTTCTTCAATTAATCACACCCCTCTTTCCTTGCTCTTTCTCTTAGCCCCACACACACACACTGAACAATAGTTGCCAAATGGGAAGATTAGGGTTTCTTATTCTTTTTTTATACCTTCACAAAGAACACTAAACTTTCAACTTTTCACACTTATGCCACACAACTTATAAATTTCCGAAATTCTTCCCAAATTCTCCAAATAACGACCAAAAACAAAACCGGTTATTACAGATTTGGTGTAACACTATTCATTTACACTACTTTTTTAACTTTGGTGTAAAAAATAGTGTTACCCATTGGAGTGGATTTACTATTAACACTAAAATTTGCACTACTTTTTACACTAGTTTTGAAATTTGGTGTAATATATAATGTGATCCATTGAAGATGCCCTAATGAGTATCCTAAATAAATTACAGCTTTTTTAGTTTTTACTATAATAAGCAAATTAACTACAAACACATTCTCGTTTTATTAACGATTTTAAAGTCCAAAAATAGCTCAGTAAAAAAACAAAGGGGTTTTACCAATAGATTTTTTTGATGGATCATCAACGAATTGACCATTATCGACATACTACTGACTGGTTTTTTCGCCGATCACCTGACACGTTTCTTCAACGAGATCCGCCAGTGATTACTTTTTCCGATGGATTACTAACGAATTTCTCCGTCGGTAAAAGTCTTTGATTTTGTAGTGGCTAGCAATAAAATAGAATTAAACTATATATATATATATATATAGAGAGAGAGAGAGAGAGAGGAGGGGGTCAGGGGAAAACCTTAAAAAACGGAAAACTAAATAACACCCTGGTGGCCCTTGATCTGGACGGTATGCATTTGTGCATACAGGTAAATTATGTTGTTGTTTTTATGCACGTGTGCATGTTACGAATTACTTCTTGTATGCACAAGTGCATACCGTCCAAATGAATGGCTACCACGGTGTTCTTCAATTTTCCTTTTTTTATATTCTCTCCTGAACCTGACCCTAAATATATATAGGGGTGAGTTCAAATGAAAACTCATTTTCAATTGTGCACATGAGGAAAAGTCACAACCATTGATCAAGATTTGGAAAACTAATCAATGGTTAAAACAAAATAAGATTAATTAAGAAGTGCTTAGGGACAAGATTGGAAATTTGAATATGCGTCTACCTTATTTGACTTTTTATTTTCTTTTTTAATTAAAAAATTTTACCCCCTTAAATTTTAAAATAAATTATCTTAAAAATTACTAATATTTTAATTAAACAAATTACATCCAAAAAACGAGAATTTCGTGCTCTTCGATATGACATCCATCTTGATATGTTTTTTAACCGTTTTTACGTGAAATGTCATATATGTGTTATATCCATTATGAATATATGTATGCATGTCCCTGAGTGTCCACATTCAGTATGAATAACAAAGATGAACACTAATTCACTATTCATGATGAATAATACAATATTCAGTATGAATAATAAAGTATTCATGGTAAATAATACAACATTTAGGATGATTAATACACGAATTCATGATTCATGTATTATTCATCATGAATCGTGTATTATTCACCATGAATATTGTATTATTCATCCTAAATGATACATTATTCATGATGTACAATAAATGAATGACAGTGAAGGTGTGGGCACATCGCGCGCTCTTTTTGTTTCCTGATTCTTAGCCGAAATTTGGTTTTATTCATTATGAATATGTATGCACATCCCCGGGTGTCCACGTTCAGTATGAATAGCAAATGTGAACGTTCATTCATTATTCATGATGAATAATACAACATTTGGGATGAATAAAACACGAATTCATGAATCGTGTATTATTCACCTTGAATGTTGTACTGTTCATCTTGAATGATACATTTATGATGAATAATACATGAATGACCTGTGAAAATGTAGACACGTGACGTGCCCTCTTTTGTTCCTCGGTTCATAACCGAAACTCAATGGGTGTTGAGTTACGGTGATGAATAATGTCTTACGACGTTGAAGAAAGTGTTGAAAAATGTGATGTCGAGTTACGGACTCACGATGTCGAAGTGTGGTACACATTTGAACTTACATTAATATTCATAATGAATATAAAACATATATAACACTTAATGTAAAAAACACGGTTAAAACAAAAAAACTATATCGAGATGGATGTCATATCGAAGAGCACGAAATTCTCGTTTTTTTTATTAAAATATTAGTAATTTTTTAGATAATTTATTTTAAAATTTAAGGGGGGTAAAAAAATTTAATTAAAAAAGAAAATAAAAAGTCAAATATGGTAGGCGTGAGTAGACAAGTCCAAACGGGCGGGGCGGGCTAGCCCGGACCGGGCTTTGGGCGGGCCCAGGCCCAAACACTGTTCACAAGCCCGGGCTTTGGGCAGGCTCGGTCCGGGCCGGGCTTCGTGGAAGAGGGTTGGGCCTGATCAGGCTTTTCAAAAGACTGGGCTTAAGGGGCCGGGACCGGGCCTAAAACCGGGCCTAAATCGGGCTTTGTAAAAAAATGTATTTTTTACATTTTTAGTAAATATTATTCGTATCCACTATAAAATACTTAATTGGGTCACTCAAACATACTTAAAAATACGTTCTATTAGAATTTCATATATAAAGAAAAATACGTTCTATTAATTTTATATAAATTATAAAGAAAAATACATTTAAAGAAGTACATTTATTGAATTATAAAGAAAAATACTCTTAATCCTCGTCCTCGTATGGTGGATAGTATGCAAGAGTTCCGGTCGTTTTAAGTCTAGTAAGAGTCGTATGATCATCGAGTTCATCAACATCGAGTTGTTCTTCAGGGTCGATCTCGTCGTCGTCGTAACGTGATACATTACTTTCACAATCGGTACTTGGCGGGGTACTTAGTTGGGCACTTTCGTTTTCTTCAATATTTTCTTCCACTCCATCAAGCTCCACCTCTAGGGTCGTTCGGTCTTGAATTCTTTCAAGACTATCCAAGTAGTCCTTCAAACAAACGCAAGCTTCTACTGACTCCGGGGTTAATCTTGTCCGACGGGCCGAAATGATCCTGCCACTAAGAGAAAAAGCGGACTCCGAAGCTACGGTACTAGCTTGGACTGTTAGTATATCACGGGCCATTAATGCCAAAACCAGAAATGCTTGTTCTCTTTCTTGCCAAAATGTTAATATGTTTAATTCTTCAAAATTATCAACTTGAGTATTCCAAGAGAAATTAGTATTCATGTAAATTTGTAATTCATTGAGATTACTGTCATATCGGGATTTTTTACTTGATTCATTTTGCACCTCATTCATTAAAGAGGTCATTAAGTCTTTCTGGCTTTGGCGATGACCACTACTAGAAGAACCCGACGCAAATAGTGGTTGTTGGGAGGGTTGTTGGTGTGCGCCCCCATGTCGGACTTTATAAATTTCAAATAATTCTAAAAACATGTTATTAAATAATGTTTTTCTTTTCGTTGAAAAGGTAGAATTTGTGGACGTATCTAAACCAAAAGCTTGACTTATTCCAGTAATTAAAACCTCAACACCAGTAACCTTTAGCCACGGGTTTAACGTCGCGGCACAAAGAAAAGAAAAAGGGATTTTTCTAAAATATTTTAACAATTTTGCTTTCATTGTAACAATCATATTCGACCAATGGTCTTCTCTCTCCTCGTACTCTTTAATTTTGTTTGCTAACATATATATTTGATTCAAAACTAGAGGGCTTGTTGGATAATAAACACCGGATAAGTAAGTTGTTGCGTTTTTAAAATTACCCAAAAGATCGTATAATCTCTCAATCACGACCCAATCCCACTCTACAATAGTATTCCATGGGTAATGAATATTATAATATGCATGTATATAAATTCTTTATGCACGCAAATTTTCGATCATTTGATATGTCGAATTCCATCGAACGTCCAAATCATGAGCCGGTCCCAAAGCTCTAAATCCACATTCCATGCATTATTTTCTAAAACCCGCTTGCATTGATTTACCTTTATTAAAAATTCTCCGTAACATAAGTCTAAATTTGTTTAGTGTGTCACTGCATTGTCCTAAACCGTCTTGAACGACTAAATTAAAAATGTGGGCAACACAACGTGTATGAAATATTTCACCGTCCAACATAGGGGTTAAAGCATATTTTAATTTATCCACACATGCAGTATTATTACTAGCGTTATCAAATGAAATGCTAACGATTTTATTTGAAATATTATAAAAAACAAGTGTTTTTTTTATAATTGAAATTTGACGTTCACCCGAATGTGGCGAACCAAACGTTTCAAACGCTATTACACGTTTGACCATTTGCCACGACTCCATCCAATGTGTCGTTATACATATATAAGAATGTGGCAATCCGTGTGGTGCGCTCCACACATCACAAGTTAAAGAAATGTTGTTAGGCATTTGTTCAAACATGTCTTTCATTTCATTTTTAGCATTTTTCCACATTTTTAATGCATCACGTCTAGGAGTTTGACGGCTTACCGGAGTGTAGCGAGGTTGTAGACATTTTTGGATCATTTTCGTCATATGCGGATTGTGGAAATGTCCGAACGGCAACCCCATTTGAATAACACATTTTGTTGTTAATTCCCGGGCCAACATGTTATCGTACGACCATATTTGACCTTGGTTGTCAAGTATGAGTTGACTTGAATCACCTCCGGACTTGAGTACCTTGCATGCGCCATCGGTGTGCCTCTTTAAGGTCGAGTTTCCCGAGAGCGCAAGGAGAGCTCCACACCTTTTGCATTGTGCCTTTTTATTCCCGTCGGTGAGAACCACCATATTGAAATCATTCCAAACTTCGGATTTTCGTCCGTGCTCGGCAAGAACTTCTCTAATTTGATTGTTTGATGAACTACCGCCGGCCATTTTGAGTGAAGAATGGAAAAATTGAAAGAACAAGAAGTTGTATGAAACGAACACGAGAAAGCGAGAAATCGAGAATTGTAAGCGAGAATTGTGTTTTTTGCGTTTTTGTAACTTGATATCAAACCTCTAACATCCACTACCTATTTATAGTGTTTATAATGCAAAATAATCCAAAAAAAAGGCTGAAAATCGCTTCCAACGGCTATTTTTTTTAAAACGGATATATAAATCGGGTCAGGCTTTGGGCCGGGCCGGGCCGAGAAATTTGGCAAAATCAAGGCCTGTTAGGGCCCGGGGGGCTTAGACCGCGCTTTGGGCGGGGAGGGTCGGGCCCGAGCTTTGGGCGGGCTGGGCTTCGGGCTCTCGGCGGGCTTTTTGGGGCTCGGGCCCATTTGGACATCTCTAAGCGTGAGATTGAAATTATCTTTCTTTTTTACTCCTAATCGTCTTAATTAATAATTTCAATTAAAAACTCTATTTAATATGAGTCATTGGATCATATTAAATATGAGTCATTGGATCAATAGAGATGGAAGGGCCAAGATCCATCCTCATGTGCACAATTGAAAATGAATTTTTATTTGAACTTTCCTTTATATATATATATATATATATATATATATATATATATATATATACATACATATAATAAATAAGTAACTAGCATGCCACGTGTCGTCTTCTGGTGAGCCGACTTTAGTATTTTCCCGCCTAAACATGTATCTGGACGCAGTTTACATTATAAGTTCAATTAGCACACCCACGTTCACTCCTACTTAAATTTCTTCTTAATTCAATTTTTTTTAATTTATACGTTACATTTACTACCCTTATAATTAGGTATGTAGTTTACTTTTAATCTCTTACTTTTTTATTTTTCATTTTAGACTCTTATCATATTAACATAAATAATGTATATGAACTACAATGCATTAAAAAAACATTTCTATTTTTTACAAATTATACCATTGTAATCGTTTCGTCAATACCTTCGAAATGAGTCCAATATTGAATATTTTTGGATTTAATTATATTATTAAATATCAAAAGTATATACGAATTAATGTGTCGTGATTAGTATGAGATTTGTTGAAATTAGTATGGGATTGGATACAAATAATCACTAAATTGTCGTGATTTTCTTTTTGCAATTTCATATCAATTTTTACTTCAAAGTCGAATTCCTTCGACGAATTACAATTCTATCAAATTCCATTCTATCAACGAAACACCCTTAGAATTATCATAAGAGATTTAATTACTTGGAAAAAACAAAAATATCACTTATCAACTGACTTTTGGATTATGAGTTCGAACCTTTTTTAAAAATATAAATATGCAAATAATTTAGTATAGTATATTTAATTATTTATACTTTCTTAATCATGATTATATTATTTCCTCTAATTTTAATTGAACTACATAATATCAGTTATCAACGGATGGTTAGTTAATGATATTTTCAAAGTCAAATTGTTATGCTTCCCGTCAATTCACTTTAAATTAATCTTTCATAATAGTTGATAAGTTTTCTGACATGATTTAATTTTTTTAAATTACCCTGTGTAATACATGGTTCGAACCTAGTATATATATATATATATTAGGGAAATTAATTAAAATACCCTAAGTCAAACATTGAGTTACCAAAATACCCTAAATTTTTTCAATTTTGCAAAAATACCCAAAATACCCGCGATCACGGGCTAGGGCTGACGTGGCACGTATTTTGGCCCCAAATGCCCCGCGAAGCCCCTCAACTTTGGCCGCGGTGCACTTTTGGTCCCTGCCCGCGATCACAACCCGCGATGGCCCGAAATTTTACACTTTTGGTCCCTGAAATTTACACTTTCAGCCCCTAAACTTAGACGAATTTTGCATGTTTTTACTGTTTTTTTTCCACAATTATTGCACTTTAAAGACCGATTTGTGGTTGAAATTCATTTGCATGTTTGAATCAATGTTTTTGGAATACCAGTTTGTGGATGAAATGAGATATTGGTTTTCTGATATGTTGGTTGTTTCATTGATAAATAGACGTAAAATGCAAGCCATAATCCCCACACAACGATTTCATTGTTGCAATATTTCTTTCTGCAATATTTTGTGTTTGAGATACTACTGAAAAAATGAGTTCATCTGTTGCAAAAGCTAAGCTATATTTATGTTTTGATGGTGAATGGGTGCAAGATAACAATGAGTGGAATTTTGCTTATAAATCTAAGCATGGTGTAAAAGTGTCAGTAAACTATACTTATCAGAATTTTGTTGCATACGCCATGCAAAAATGTGGAATCAACTCTTCTGATGTTTGCAAGTTAGTGTTTAAAAATGGCGATGGGTCATTTGTGGATTTATCCAACGATGGGGATATCTCTACTTTTCTGCACCTTGCAGTCGATTCAGAAAGACACCCATTACTCTTTGTGTATCCCGGCGTATCCGACGGTGATGACGACGGTGACGAGGAGGGTGACGACGACGAAGACCTCCAAATAGAGCAGCCTGATTCTCAACAACAACAACCACCACAACCACACGAATGGCGTACTGCTGGAGTTGCTGATGACGAAACCCACGCTTTCAGAACGGGTAATTCTGAAATAGACAGATCAGACACCGATAATGATGATCACGAAGAATATACCCCTAGTAGAAAATCATGTAGTCAGATAAATGACTTTTTTGATATGCCCCCTATTCTTCCGGACTCCCATACCCAGACACAAAGCTACGAACCTACACCTTATATTCGTAGTGAAAGTTTAACAGCAGGTCAGATATTCGATTCGAAGGATCTCCTAGCAAGTCAGATCGGACTCAAGTTCTTGGAAGAGGGTTTCCAAAGTCGCGTGCGGGCATCTGACAAAAGCAAATACGTAGTTGAATGTGCTAGAGAAAAGTGTGAGTGGAGGTTGTACGCGATTCACACGGGTCCCAAAGGAGGGGCGATAATGATTAGAAAGTTGCACGACGTACACACTTGTACGAGGACGCAACTTAATCCCCACCACAAACAAGCCGGCAAAAAGACTTTGGGTGCGATCCTGAAAAACAAATTTCTTGATGTTAGCAGGTCATTGCGTCCAAAGGACATCGTCCACGACGTTCACCGGCAGTTCGGCGTCACGATTGATTACCACCAAGCGTGGCGTGCGCGCTGCCATGCATTGTTTATGGTGAGAGGCACGTTCGAGGAGTCGTATGAACGACTCCCGACATATTTATATAAATTGCAGCTGCAGAACCCTGGTACTGTCACGCAGCTACGGACCGATTCACGTGGACGGTTTGAGATGTGCTTCGTGGCCCTTGGACTCGCGGTACGTATTTTAACACGTCATATGTTTACACATTATAAACCATAACATTTACACATTATAAACTATAACATTTTAACCTATGTTTTTGCAGATCCGCACATTTGTGGCAAATCTACGTCGTGTCCTGATAATAGACGCAGCCCATTTAAAGGGCCGTTACTTGGGTATGATGTTCCTGGCGGTTGCCATGGACGGGGATAACTCCATCGTTCCAGTAGCTTTCGGCGTAGGCAAGTCTGAAACCGGGGACGAGTGGACTTGGTTTATGTCCATGTTGAGACAAGCTATCGGAGACCCGCAAGGGTTGGTGTTTATGTCTGACAGGGCTCCTTCCATAAGCGCCGCAATCTCTGCCATGTACCCAAACGCCCCTCACGCCATATGCTGTCGACATTTGGAGATGAACGCCAAATCCAAGGACAAACGTATTACCACCTACAAGGATGTCTATTGGGCGGCATGCAGAGCATATACGGATCGGGAGTTTAACAAGTACATGAATATGCTACGATACAGTGTCAAGGAAGCAGCCAAAGTCTTTGACGATGCTGGACCGGAGAGGTGGTCCGCGGCCCATTTTCCTGGACAACGGTATGACATTCTGACCTCGAATAGTGCAGAGTCTGTGAATGCACTCTCCCGTTTTGCGCGTAGATGTCCGATTGTTAATCTTATGGACTACTTTCGGGCCTTTAAACAAGAGTGGTACCAAATTCGACGCCTAAAAGGAGCTGAGATGCAAAATGCACTCACACCAACGACGGAGAATATCGTTCAGTACAGGGCGCGTCGTGCGGCGACATGGCCGGTAAGAGCAATCGGGTATGGGAAGTACGAGGTGCATGATGACTATATTCACGCGATTGTGAATATGGAATACCACCTTTGTTCGTGTCGCGAATGGGATAAATCTGGGTTACCGTGCGGCCATGCCATCGCTGCAGCAACATATATGGGTCGTACAGATTGCAGCGACTTGGCTGTACCTTTCTTCACGTCCGAATATTACCGGAAAACATACGTGGAGGTAATAAACCCAGCTGGACCCCCTGCAGCATGGGTGTATCCACCCGACCCGCTTCCACCATGCTATCCACCTTTAATGGATAAGAACAGGGCCGGGAGACCGAGAAAGAACGACCGACGTCCATCACGTGGTGAAAGTTCGATACAACGAAGATATACTCGGTGCCAATGCGTAGGACACACTCGTGGAGAGTGTCCAAATCCCGCCCCTTCAACCGTGCCAAGGAGACATTCTGTCAGTCACACCCCGGGCCCGTCACAGCTTGAACCATATGGAACAAACCCATATGATACTGTTGATCTAAACACTGATTTGTAAATGATATATATACACACATACATATGCTTCTAAATGAACATTGATAACACAGCTAGTTTGTAAATGATATATATATTCGTATTATATATTTACACACATAAAGAAAATAGGAGTTTGATATGATAAGCGAAAGAAAGAAGAAAGGTTGATTGTTACCATGGCAGTGAATGTTAACTCTGAGTACACATGTCTGTTTATATAGCAAGAAAGATTAGTAGCAAGAATGGAAGCAGGTTTCTAGCTTTTTAGATATATATATATATATAGGGCAAATCAAATGCAAACCATTCAAATGTTGCACCCCTTTACAAACCAATTGTAACATCCCTTAATCCCAACATACAAGTTCCATATAATTCACCACAAAATAACATATCATAATCCAAATATGGTCCCTTAAATTCTACAATTAGGTCTTTCGGTACAAACTTTTTCGAATAAAGTAAAATACATAACAACTACTAATTATAACTGAAATCTTCATAATCATTCAACATCCACAAAAGCTAACATGATAAATCCTATCATTGTCTCTTGTTTGCTCCATGACCTGGAATACATATTTTAAAACAAAAATGAGGGTTAGACCTTGAGGTCTAGTGAGAAAAATCCCCGTTAGTAAAAGAAAACATTTGCACATAATTCACGTAAGAATACCAATTATGACTCATGTAATCTTTCCATCTCTTTCTCCTTTCTTTTCCTTGGCCATATTAATTGGTAGCAAGCCAATTAATTAATTTACTCCGCTGTACTAAATACAGCCAACACCACTGTCCCTTTGTACAGCCAACTTTCGCCGGTCCTAAGCCCGGCCAACTAGTACTCATACAATGCAATATTCATATAAACATTATATGCACCATATTACATTTAATCACATATATGTATTCCATTTGAAAACATTTCAAATAAAAACTCACCTCGTGTGTTTATCACAAAAACTCTTCCAAGATAATTCACGTGTGTCGATCCCTCACAGAATCTGAAATCAGATAAAATACCAAATATTTCCTTTAATACTTAAACTTACAAAATTCCCAACTGAAATCGCAATGAACAGTACCAAGTCGCAATCTCCTATGGCGATTCCACTTTGAAGTCGCAATCTCTTTGAAGTCGCAACCTCTTATTGCGATTCCACCCCGAAGTCGCAACCCCTTATTGCGATTCCACCCTGGAGTCGCAATCTAATATTGCGATTCCACCTTGGAGTCGCAACCCACTATTGCGATTCCACCTTGGAGTCGCAATCTACTACTGCGATTTCAAGCCAAGTCGCAATCCACCACTGCGACTTCATACCCAAGTCGCAACCAACCATTGCGACTCCGATGAATGTCGCAGTCGTCCATTGCGACTTCGATGAATATTAACCTACTGCGACTTAGATGAATATTAGCCTACTGCGACTTCGATGAATGTCTCAGTCTACTGTTTCATCCTAAAACCCAGATTTTTGCAGTTTTATACTATGTATGATTATGTAACTTTGCAGATATGTTTAAGACCATTAACACAACCTAACCATAAGCTTAAAATTCCCAAAACATTCATTTCTAACCAAAACCCACTTGGAACTTTACTAGCATGTTCAAGAACACTATGAGGAATTAAAACACAAATAAAGGATTGATTGTTTACCTGAATCACTTCAGTTTATTCCCTGAATCACAGCAACAAACTTCTTAATCTTTTCCTTCTTCTTCCCTTCAAACTTTCTCTCGATTTCTCTCTTTCTCTTTCTAACCGATTGCACACACACACCTTAGACAAAAGTTTCAAAGTGTCTCACAAGAGGACACCTCCTCAACATGAGGTGTTAGGGGCGGTGATGGTGTGTGGTTTAAATAAAAAGACCAAACTAACCCTAAACTTCTCTCAATTGTCGAAACACACCCCCAACTTTCTATTAAATTTAAATCTTACCTCTTAACTTTTAATTTCTTCAAAATACTAACATAAGGACTTATAAAATTCTAAATTTAACTTAGATAAAAATACCTGGTTATTACACCAATCTCAACCACTCATTTATCCATGTCATTATCTAATGATTAAATCTAATTATTTTATTGAAGGGTTATTTTAGTAAATTTATAATTCCAGATTTTGTGGTTAATTATAGATAATATTTACAAATAAAATCAACTCCTAAATTGTAGCATAACATACAAGAAATTTAAATTGATCGTGTATATCCTCCAGATTTTTTCCTGCGTGTTCTTCTTCTTCTTCCTGCTTGTTCTTCCTTTTTTTTCCTGCGTGTTATTCTTCTTCCTTTTTTCTGCATTGGTATCTATTATACCATTGTGCAGTTCAGAAATTTTCAAGGTTTCCAACATTGGTATCTATTATACCATTGTGCAGTCCAGAAATTTTCAAGGTTTCCAACCGAAAACGACGTTGATATCTATGAAATCCATCTTCTTCATCGTCCATCATACTCAATTGTGCAGTCCAGAATTTTTGGTTTCCAACATTGGTATCTATTATACCATTGTGCAGTCCAGAAATTTTCAAGGTTTCCAACCGAAAACGACGTTGATATCTATTAAGGTTAACATGGGTGGCGATATCTTTAATAAGAAACAAACCGAAAACGATGCAGTTATGTTGCTGCATATATGCATTTATGCTGCTGCTTAATAAGAAACAAACCGAAAACGATGCAGTTATGTTGCTGCATATATGCAGTTATGCTGCTGCATATATGCATTTATGCTGCTGCTTAATAAAAAACAAACCGAAAACGATGCAGTTATGCTGCTACATATATGCAGTTATGCTGCTGCATATATGCATTTATGTTGCTGCTTAATAAGAAACAAACCGAAAACGATGCAGTTATGCTGCTGCATATATGGATTAATATATTTTCAGTATTCTTATATATATATATTCTAATTTGGGAAAATGGCAGTACCTTCTTAACACTGTCATATATGCATAATACACAACATGTAGTAGCATATATGCATTGTATACATCTCGTACCTTTTTTACACTAATTTGGAAAATGGCAGTATCTTTTTAATTCTAACATGTATGCATAATGCATAACAGAGAACATACATTCATATATGCATTAATGTTAATTGCATATATGCATCCAAATTGTACATGCCATAATTCCAGTTATTCGTTGGAAAAAAGTTTATTTCTTTTCTGCCATGTTTTCCGACGATTCAGGCTAAATTTCATAGCATTAGTCTTCTTCGATGCAACTAGGGTAAAAAAATCGCAAAAAATCCCGATAATACAGGTGGTTGACGGAGACGTGCAAACAATCAGGGGATATTTCTTGGCTTCCTTAATTAATTGATGATGCAAAATCCCTGAATTGACCTTCCGTGCATCTCTGCAATTAAATTCAAGTACACATGTTTCACATATTTACGGTTTCTACCCACTTTGATCTAGGCCATTGGATATAAAAATCAATGGTTGAGATGGGTTTGTAAGGGGTGCAAGATATGCACGGTTTGTATTTTACGAGCCCTATATATATATATATATATATATATATATATATATATATATATATATATATATTATATATGTATATATGAAGAAGAAGAAGACTTAAAAAAGGAGACCTTTATCTGTAAGATCTGGAAATGATCATTTCTTGACATTTTTGTTGGAACAAACACATATGATACTGTTGATCTAAACACTGATTTGTAAATGATATATATACACACATACATATGCTTCTAAATGAACATTGATAACACAGCTAGTTTGTAAATGATAAATATATTCATATTAGATATATACACACATACATATGCTTTTAAATAAACATTGATAACACAGCTAGTTTGTATTTCATCCAACATGCTCTTCATCTTCAATCTTTCTGACCCTTCTTCAACGGCTTCTGCTTTTGCAACCACGTATGGCCATTGTGTACCACAACCACACTTTAGCAAATGAGTTGAGGGTTGTCATATATTCTACAAGAGGAGTAGGCCCACGAATGAGGTAACCTCTGACTTGACCTTGCATGATGTATCCAACCTAACCGTGGTTCAGCGGCTTAAAAACTACTTTTCAGAGAAATTAACAACAACAAAAAATACAAAACAACAACACAGTAAAAAATACAAAACAAGAAAAAAAAATACAAAACAACCACCACCTACTTAAAAATTGATTTAGTTTCATCAATCCAAGCTTGCTTCTCGTTTACCTTCGCTTGAATAATTGCAAAGTCTTGCAGAATATGGTGAATTGCTTCTTGTTCTCGACGAACACGAGCCTCCCTAGCTTTTATATCCCCTTTCATCCTTTTGATCTCCCTGTCTTCCTCTTCGATCTTTCTCAAATGGACTGCCTTCCTGTCCATCATTTTTTTCCACTCTTCTGTTAGTTCATCTATCTCCTTTTCCTTTTTTGCTATGGCGACCTCGATTTGAGGTGGCATTTTTTCAGGAGTAGACTTAGGGTTTGATGACGATGCCATTTGTGGATGAAATGAGAGAAGAGAAATCAAGAGAGAAAGCAATTCAAAGAAAGAAAGCAAGAGAGAAATCAAGAAAGAAAGCAAGAACAAGTGTGAATTGTGAATTGCATATTACTGATATTTATGGATGAAATCTCAAACATGCAAATGAATTTCAACCACAAATCGGTCTTCAAAGTACAATAATTGTGGAAAAAAACAGTAAAAGCATGCAAGATTCGTCTAAGTACAGGGACCAAAAGTGTAAATTTTCAGGGACCAAAACTGTAAATTTTGGTCCATCGCGGGCAGGGACCAAAAGTGCACCGCGGCCAAAGTTGAGGGGCTTCGCGGGGCATTTGTACCCAAAGTACGTGCCACGTCAGTCCTAGCCCGCGATCGCAGGATCCATCGCGGGTATTTAGGGCATTTTTGCAAAATGGAAAAAAATTTGGGTATTTCGGTAATAGTTGGTCATACTTGGGATATTTTAATTAATTTCCCTATATATTAACATTTACTGCAATTTTTTATGTTACAAGAATAAACAAAATATTTTACAAGTATGGGAAAGGTCGTTGGCACCCCTAACCCTATCCCTATCATTACTTTTCTTTTGTTTTTTGTGTTTTTTGTTTTTGTTTTTTGTGTTTTTAGTTATTTAAATATATTTTTGTTAATATAAATAACTATTTTTTTGTTTTTCTTATTTCTCTTTTATTTATATTATACTTTAATTATTAAAAACATAATAAATCTATATTTTCTTTTATAATATTTATATTATGTTTTTTAATTATTTATATTGTATTCTAATTATTTATTTTATCACATTTCCACTATTTACATTGACGTTTTTTGTAGTCTTTTTCCTTTTATTAAGAAAAAAATCCTTATTGGTATAACCATTCTTATCGATATAACCATTACTACTATTCTAATTATAATATTATAAAAATAAAATATAAATATTGAGATTTAACATATAAATAAACATAAAATAATTTAGATTACATTTTTATTTATTTAAAATGACATTATTTGTAGTACAATTAATATGTAAAATTGTGTGTTCTTATTTATTCGATCTTAATACGGCGTAGTCCATGTGGCAGAAATCGATAACTGAAATGAAAAAATTGTTTTTTATTCTATAAATTTTAAGGTTGTTACAGAACCCCAATTTCATTAGATAGAACTAGAGTTATTTTAGATAGCGTTTGGTACACAGACATGATTGAACGGGACTGGACATGACAGAACTGGACAGTACTGGACAGGACCCCAATTTGGAAGATCTTTATGAAATGGCGGAGGCATGCATGGTTGCAGCGACATGTAAAGATAAAGGTGACGGGTGGCGGTGATCGGTTGAGGTGTAGGTGGTCGACAATGGTAGTGGTGGTGGCGGTGGACAGTGGTAAAGGAAGTTGTATTGGAGAAAGAGGTGGAGGGGGCCGACGGTGGTTGACGGTGATTTTCGGTGTTGGCGGTGGCAATGGTGGTGGTGATCGATCAAGGTGGATGTTGCGATGGCCCGTGGTTGTGGAGGTAATGGAGGAAGTTGTTGTAGTGGCGGAAGAGGTGAAAGTGGTCGACGATGCTTGTCGGTGGCTACCGGTGGCCGCCGATGGTAGTGACGCCATGGGTGGTGGTGATCGGTGTTAGTGGAGGTGGTCGACCATGGTGGCGGCGTTGGTGGCGATGGGAGATGGTTGTGGAGGTGGTGGAGGAGGTTGTTTTAATGGATAAAATAGGTAGATGTGGCCACCGGTGTCCGCCATTAATGGTAGTGGTGGCGTTGGGTAGTGGTGACCCTTAAACTAATACTATATTAGGATCATATATCAAATAGGGTAGATCTGTAGTTTTTTTTAGTTTCTGTCTCACTTTGTCCCACGTTGTTCCACCTATTTTGGTAAAACAAGAAAATACCCCTTTTTGTCCCATCCTATCCCACCCTGTCCAGTCCTTGTCCCTGTCCCATGTCACGTCAAACGTGGAACAATGAATTTTTGTCATGTCCTATGTTACGCCAAACGTGGAACAATGTAAGGATGAGATCGGGACCGGACCGGTACCGAACCGGAATCGAGCCGGTTGGTACCGAAATTTTTTGGGACTAACAAGTGGTACCGAAAACCGTACCGTATGTATCGGTTCGGGTTCGGTTTCGGTTTCGGGACGAGAAAATCGGTACTAGAACCACTTAGGACCGAAAATATGAAAATGTATCATATGTGTATCAAAACCAATCGCAAACCAGAATATCTTCGTAATGTTTCAAATGTGTTTCAAAACAATTCCCGAATCCTAAATTTGTCGAGTTTTTTATGTGTTTGTAAGGGTACCAATTTTTTGGTGGTTATGTATGGGGTCGATTTTTTGGGTTTACGGAGAAGGTTTGGTTAGTTTAGAAGATGATATATCTTGATTAGCAAAGACAAGTTTAGTTTATTTAGGATATGATATGCATACTTAAACTTTAAAAGAGAAAACAATGACTTTTAAAATTCCGGTTCGGTTCCGGTATTTTCAAGAAAATCCCGGTACCAAATACCGAAATACAGAATTTGAAGATTATATGGAACTGAAAACCGGACCGAATACATGGTCCCGGTTCGGTCCGGAAAAATGGTCCTCGATGCTCATCCCTAGAACAATGAGTTTTGTCCCGTCCTGTCTTGTACCGTTCGGCCGTCCCATGTACCAAACGCAGCCTTAATGCACCCAAAAAGTGGAACAACATTGGACAAATACAAAATTACTATTTTACCTCTATAACATAAAAAAATTCTAAAACTACTATATATATATATTACTATAAGGGTCGGTTTAATAAAAATAAATTAATATATGTATATATACGTAGATGTACAAGGGAATGAAGGGATATATATGCTACGTATAAGGGAATGAAGGGATATATATGTATATGTATTTAATAATTATTAATATAAATTATATATAATAATGTAAATAAAAACATAATATATTTATTTAAATACACATATATATAAGAGATGTATACTTATATATATATTTAATATAAAACAAGAATAATAAAAAATAATATATTATATAATGATTGTGACATTTGATGATTTTAAAATATTTCTAAATTCTCAATGCATTCAACACCCCCTGTAGGGGTGCCAATAGCAATGCCCTACAAGTATTCAATAAATAGAAATCATATTTAAAAGCAAACTAAAAGGGAAAGACCGGCATATAAAGACGTGAGTTTATATATTTTTTTTAATTGACTAGATTTATAATGTTTGAATGTTGTTCTTACAAAGACTATAACAAAATCAGATTTATAGGACACTAGAATTTAGTGTACATCATAATATATTGTTTTATAAGACTTAAACGCGTTGCAATGAGTTTACATAACGTTTTTGTGCATTTTAACTAGTTTTTTTTAAGACACTTTAAAAATAAGGTAATGTGTTAGTTTCTTTTTTACAAGAGACATTCTTTTATCATGACATTGTTTTTATAAGACACTTTTTTCATTTTCAAATGGCGATGTCATATACAAAAATTAACATGACAAATCATTTCAAAACTATCTTAAAAAACATGTAAAGACGCTTGACGGATCTAGTGTGTTAAAGATGAGGGATGGCCCCATTAAAATCATTTTTATCTCTTTTACCTAGTTAAAAATATATTTTTTTGTACTTTCTACTATAGTTTCTCTCAGTAATTTTGTGTATGTGTCACAGGCCCCCACCAACCAAAAAAATACTTTGAAATAAACAAAAAACCAAAAAACTCTCTCGAAATCAACAACAAAAAACCCGAAAAAATCTATTGAAATCGCTTGGAATCAACCAAAAAAACTTTAAAAATCCCTTGAAACGTGAAATTATATTAGGTTAAAACACATCGTACGACTTTGCGATCCTTTAATTTATCTTAAAAATGTTCTTACTAGGCAAAAAATTTGGATCCACTTACCGCTATTACACATGAAAACCCTAAAGTGTTATAGAGATTTATTGTAATATTTTTATATATAAGAAATAATTATTTGGTCTTATAAATTTATGATATAATATATTATTGACATTTAAACAAATTTAATGTATAATTATAAAACAATCAATGGGTAGGAAGAATCTAAAGGAGAGAAAGGGTAGGGTTAGGTGAGAGAGGCATGATGAGAGCAACTGAGCAAGTGTCAATTCTTGCATCAGATCCAATACACTAAATTTACACCAGTTGCAGCAGCAGCAGCAACCGCTAGTAACACTGCAACTTATTTTCATCCAATTTAAAAGCGGGAAATTAAATAAAATGCTACAAGTTTGAAGTGGACTTACCAAAATACCCCAAATTTTGAAAAGTTTACCAAAATGCCATAAATTCCCGTGGTGGGAGCCCTCTATAGCGGGCAGGGACCAAATGTGTAAAATTTTGCAAGATTATTTACACTTTAAGTCCCCACCGCGGGACCATCGCGGGACCACCGCGGGCCGCGATCGCGGGACTCCGCCGCGGGCCGCGATCGCAGGACTCCGCCGCGGGCAGGGACTGAAAGTGTAAATATGAAGCACATAAAATTTCAAAAATGGTCCATGCCCGCGATCGCGGGACTCCACCGCGGGGATTTATGACATTTTGGTAAACTTTTCAAAATTTGGGGTATTTTGATAAGTCCACTTCAAACTTGTGGCGTTTTAATTAATTTCTCTTTAAAAGCTTTGTGGTCCTTTTTCCTTAATGAATATTTTATATATTATAATACCTAAATATATAATTATATATATATATATAGCCATAGTTCAATTGAAAATTTCTAAATATGTGGGAAATAAAAAAATAATCTTAGTCATTCATTCGGTCAATGTAACGACCCAATTCTAAATAAAACATACATAGCATTAAATCATAAACATTACAAAACTGGGTCCCAAAATTTTGTTACATCAGTCTCAATTTGTCACTGAAAAGCTCGACTAAAGAGTCAAGGCTCTAATCATCTGCTCGCTCTTGAATTGACATTTTCAAGATCTCGACATTGTCCTTCCTTACCATCCTAACTGATCTATCCCACGATTTCTAGAACTGGGACTCTCCAGAAACAGGAGTCTTACTCACAATCCATCATTCATCCTCTTCGAACCCACGAAGATCTACTTATAGACGACTCATAACATTCTAAACAACATTTCTTCTCTGTAATGTATACATACATCACATCATAAATGATCCCTCATGATACTTCCCCAGCAATGGGTCTCAATCTACCCCTCAGGGATCTTGCTGACATTCTAGATTACTGGAATACGACATATAAGCTAGCTTAAGACTATAACTTTGGAATAATAAGGCAGATTAAGCACATACATGTACCTGTAAGTTCGCAATTACACTGGCCAGGTGTAATCCCAAACTTACCTTACATGAACGTCCTCGATACCCTATTAGTCCTATTTCTATAATAGTGCCCTCCTAACGCATTTCCTGATTCTCAGTTGTGATTTTTACTCCCAAAGTTTAAGTTTAGGCCCGTCCGGTCACCTAAATCCCTTAAACTATGGCTCTAATACCATTTGTAACGACCCAACTCTAAATAAAGCACACATAGCATTAAATCATAAACATTACAAAACTGGGTCCCAAAATTTCGAACATCAGTCTCAAAACTTAGGTTGGCGGAAACAACCTATACACAACTGAGAATATCTAACTACTAAAAGTGGCACAGGCACTGTCTCTATCTGCATCCGTACTCTATCTTGCTCTTGCTCACTTACCTGAGCCTCCTACCATTTGCTTACCTGAAAATAGTTTAGTTTTGAAAAGCGAGGGTTAGACCAAAAAGTCTAGTGAATTCCCTCCGTGAACAACATATATATCAACACTATAAAAATCATTTTATAAAGCTCATTAGCATTGTCCACATAAGCATCAATCATGGTACTGCACAGTGTTTAAGGATCACATAAGCTAACCGTGATCGGGGCCCAAGCAGACTCCCCTCTCACCTCACACAGGGCCCAAGCAGACTCCCCTCTATCCGAGTAGGAAGGAAACGAATTCCCTCCTACAAGCTCGTCACATATGCCCAAGGGATCATCGGATCCCGAGGTATTCTGATCCCACTGTGCAGACCGACTCCACATAACATACACATAGCTCATCATAAATCACGGAACGTGAAAGCTTTACAAATCATTCCTTTTGTGCTAAATCATCTTTATATTTTTCATGGAGCAGTTCGTAAAAGCTTGTAAGCAAATCATGATTGTAAACACACCATAATCAGTAAAACATTTAACTTTCATTCACGTAAAAATCATGTAAAATAACATGCATTTCTACTCAATCACTTTCTTTGGAAAACACGTAAAATCACGTATTTTAGTTAGAAAAAATCACCTGTCTTGCTCGCTTCAAAGCTTCTCACTTACACTTCCGATCTCTAGGTGGAACACCTATTATTTAGGAAATGTATATCAAAATCTAATAATTTATATTCGAGCTTACTTCCGAATGTACCCTCAAAATTATCTAATTGATAAGATATACTTCTAATCCAAAAATCATAATTATTGGACTCTGATTACCGGCCCGAGACATAAATTCTGGATTCTTACAATTTAGTCAAACTACAGATCGCTTTTAAAACATTATCGGACCTCGTAACCATACTAAATACCGGATCCCATTACTCTATTTAGGACTACAGACCATTTTAATAAAATATTGGATCATAGATATATATTGGACTATAAATTAATTTTAGATCATGCTAAGCCCAAATGAAATAACATTTTCGGGCCTGATTCTAAATTCTGGACCTAGGCCCACGGCCCATCAATCATTAATTCAAATTTTCGGATTCTACAAAGGAATTTCGGACTCACGTGACCCACCAACATAACTTCCGGACCCCGCTCAGAATTCCGGATCTTGTGGTTTATTTTCGGATCCACATTAGGCCCTTCAATAATTCCGGATCCACATGAATACAGTTCCGGATCTACCAACATTCCGGGTCCCTATGGTTTTGTCCATTCCGGTTCTTTGTGGGAGTCCAATACCGGGTTTAAAGTAAATGGGCCCAAGCTCATCAACATTCCGGATCTCACTTTAAGTGAATTCCGGATCTCACACAATTCGATATTTGAATTCCGGATCTGCTATGGGCCCATGTTCCGGGTCCATTGAACTTCGGTTCCTTTAAATCCAAACCAAACCTTCCGGATCTTGCTTTCTCTATAATTTCGGATCATATAAGCATTTCCGGAACCTTAATAAATATAAATCCGGATCATAAAAATTGACTCTGGTTCTCTTCTATTAATTCCGAAACCTCGTGGCAATGCGATTCAGATTAAGACTAATACTGAGGATTTATTCATTTTAAATCGATTACCCAGTCTCCTTTCCCCACGAGTGATTCATCTCATTCTATTAAGATTATCAAACCCATTTAACATACTGTTTAAACTTTTAATTAAAGAAACCCTCAAACAATCAAATCAATCCAGTAGAAACTCTAAAATAAAGGTTGGATTTAAGGATTACCTGATACAGTCGATGAAGAATTAGACCCAACTTCCACTTTTTCTTCTAATTGGATGATTGATGAAGTTTTTCCTTCACTTTGGACCATCCATTCCCTTCTCTGCTCTTCCTTTCTAGCCGCCACATACACACATACTCCCCAAAAGTGATGGTTTCTAGGGTTTTGAGCTCAAAAGTGAGATTTTTATTCCTTCTCCAAAAATTATTATTTGGCCCCTGAACTTTCGATTGTTACCCAATTCTCTCCACAAAACTTGAGTCTTTTCAATTTAGATCACGGTTATTACATTCAAGATCGACTTTGACCGGTCAAAAGTTGCGGTTGTTCCAAAACTAGAAGGGCAGTTGCGTAACTTTTACAAATACGCGGGACGAGTGCATATGTGAACCTGTGTGATCACTACAGCAAATGTAGTCTATTGCGACGACAAAAGTCGTCGCTAAGGATTATTATTTCGTCGTTGTAGGTCTATTGCGACGACTGTCGTCGCTAAAGAGTTTGTGGCTGTTGATCTGTTAGCTCCCTATAGCAACGACTTGTCGTGGCTAAAAGCCGATTTTTAAAATCCAATAATTTATTTCTACTGCCACGACTTGTCGTGGCTAAAAGCCAATTTTTAAATTTTCAATTATTTTTTTCTACTGCCACGACTTGTCACGGCTAAAAGCCAATTTTTGAATTTTCAAATCATTTTTTTTACTGCCACGACTTGTCATGGCTAAAAGCCAATTTTTAAATTTTCAACTATTTTTTTCTACTGCCACGATTTGTCGTAGCTAAATGTCAATTTTTAAATTTTCAGTTATTTTTTCTAGTGCCACAAAATGTCGTTGCTATAGCTTAAAGTTTTTTTTTTGCCATTTAAAATTGGTTATAAACTATATTTTAATCTAATAATGGCGTATGAACATGAAGAAGGAATTCAGCCAAACACGGGGATATGCAGAAGCAACCAGCCAAACAGGACAGCTACAAACACAAAATGAACTTTTCTTAATGTATTTGGCCATAATTGATAGCCATACAAAAACACTCTGATAAGCATGAAAAATCACTAATTTGTAGCACATGTTACTTTTGATGTCCGATTCATCAACACATAACATCTTTGGCATTCTTCTTCTGTAAGTACAAAAGATCTTTCGAAAAAACCATCAGTTTCTTTCAAAACACTTGCAAGTATAATTTTTGTTTAGTCCAACTCTCTCTGAACTTTCAGCAGCTTATTCTGATCATTCAAAGGCAATCAAATAAAAAATAAATTAAATTTGAAGCCTATCTGAGAATTTCAACAGCCTAATCACAATAGTCCACCATCTTCCAAAAAGAAAATAAATTGGCCCCAATCCATTTTCCTTAGAAATATTAAACCAAATCAGAATCCAAGATTGGCTCAGAACATTTGATAACAGCCAGTAGCAATAATTGAGCAGAGCAAATTTGACAGTAGCCACATTGGATAAGTATCTAGCAACCACATAAGTACAAAACCTGGTCCAATTAAACAAAGAAGATCCCTTTTTGAAGAATATTTTGGTTTGATCAGAGATCAAAAACCAATATATCACAAGGCCAAATAAGAAAGAAAGTCCTAACTTGGTTAAATAAACAGGCAGATCATAGATCAACAACCGCTCCTCCAAGTTACTAAGAAAGCACACATAAAGGTGGGATCAGAGATGTCCATATTTTCCTATAAAGGAACATGATTATGTATGGTCATTTGAAGAAACATTTGCATAGAGTGAAACACAACGTGGCCAACACCAATACTTCAGTTGTAATGAGCTGAAGTAGTTTCAATCGCCAAATAAGGGCGTATTTTGGCAATATATCACCTAAACCCTGCAAATAAGTAAAAAAAAATTAGCAGATGAGAAAATTGGCAGCAAGCATAAGTTACAAATAAGCCTATAGAAAAGTTGACTTAATCACTAGGATAGCAATTTCAAGGCCCTCTATTCCCAACAATCCTGCAAATATGAAAACATTAGGTAAGAACCAAAGTCATATTGTATTGTAAGTTTTAGTGAACAATGTAAAATCAGACATTTATGAATCATCAATCTGGTTGGAGTACTAAATCATAGCCATGGAGACACAAACATGTATATAATATTTTCGTGAATGGCCTCCATTGAAGCAACTCGTCTGTCCCTGTCCTTCAATTCTTCTATCCGTCGTTGTGGTAAAGTGGATCACAAGAACAAGTGGCAATACACAGAGATAAAGATTCAAGATGTCAGTCATTGCATTTGAGGAGATCATTAATTCAGCATCTGAAGAAAGGTTTATTCTTTGAATCCGATGGTTACTTTTTTTTCCACTGCTATCGTCTGGACATGGTACAACAAGAAGAGAATTAGCAGAATAGGAAAAACCAATACAGTTTCACGGCTTTGCTAATTCATGGCTTATTGGGTTCTCGAGATAACTTTCTAGATTTCGCTTGCTCCCTTGCTTCCTCCCTCTCCACTTCATCTGGTTCGATCTACTCTCCTTCTCCCTAACTTTAACGTCTCTTGGAATATTAGCTGATCTATAACTGAAATTTTAGGATAAACCAAGTATTTTGATAGTCGGTTAGTTTCTCTTTTCTAAAATGGAACCAGATTCAATATTTGGTATGCAAAGCATGCATAATTCTGGTCTCCACTATCGGTGGCTTTTTATATTGCTTCGGTTTGTGATTATGGTTGTGATTTCAATGATTTATGAACCCCTTAAGGATTATGAAATTTATTGTTTGAAAATGTGTAAATCTCCTTGCCTTAGGAGTTGGGCAAAGCCTTCAACAAATAGGACTAGAACAAGGTAAATACAGAAACTATTACAGAATATTCACAAATATTTCGTCAATCATTTCCTATTCTATCACACCCCCGCAGTCGGAGCGGGAGGAGGACGGACGCTCAGACTGGACCGGAAATCAAGAAAAAGCTGGCGAGGGAGTCCCTTAGTGAAAATATCTGCATACCGGTATGATGAAGGAACATGAAGCACTCGAACTTGGCCCAGTGCAACTCGTTCTCGGACGAAATGAATATCCATCTCCACATGCTTTGTCCGCTGATGTTGCACCGGGTTGTGAGACAAGTAGATCGCACTTACATTGTCACAGTAAACTATCGTGGCACGACGAAGTGGACAGTGAAGTTCGAGCAGAAGATTGCGAAGCCAACAAGCTTCAGCGACAACATTAGCCACCCCTCGATATTCTGCTTCGGCACTAGAGCGAGAGAGAGTGGGTTGGCGTTTCGAAGACCAAGAAACAAGATTGTCACCCAAGAACACACAATAGCCCGAGGTTGAACGTCGTGTGTCAGGGCACCCTCCCCAGTCAGCGTCTGTATAGGCAGTCAAACCAGTAATAGGAGTAAAATAAAGATGCACACCAAACTCCAAAGTACCTTTGATGTATCGAATAATACGCTTCAATGCGTGGAAGTGAGGCTCTCGTGGTTCATGCATAAAAAGGCACACCTGTTGCACTGCATAACTAATACCAGGTCGAGTGAAAGTAAGGTATTGGAGAGCTCCAGCGAGGCTACGATATAGAGATTGGTCATTCATTAGAGACCCTGTAGTGCCGCTAAGCTTAGATTGCACATCCACAGGTGTAGCCACAGGTTTGCATGTGGTCATGCCAGCACGGAAGATGATTTCCTCGGCATACTTTCTTTGAGAGAGAAAAAGACCGTTGGGGTGCCGTGTGACTGCAATGCCTAGAAAATAGCTCAGAGGACCCAAGTCCGTCATTGGAAATTCAGACTTTAGATGGGAGATGAGTGCAACTCGTAGAGCATCAGAAGAGGTAGTGAGCACGATATCATCAACATAGAGGAGTAAGTAAGCAAGATCGTTACCCTTCCGATAAATGAACAATGAGTTATCAGACTTACTGTTAATAAATCCCAACTTAAGGATGTAAGCAGCGAATCGTTGATACCAAGCACGCGGGGCCTGCTTGGGGCCATATAGGGATTTTCGAAGCAAACAAACATGGTGAGGAGCGTTAGGGTCAACAAAACCCGGTGGTTGATGCATATAAACAGTCTCCTGCAAGTTACCATGAAGGAAAGCGTTTTTAACATCAAGCTGGTGAATGGGCCATGATCGTGCCGTAGCCAAGCTCAAAACAGTACGAATGGTTGCGGGTCTGACCACCGGACTGAAAGTCTCACCGCAGTCAATACCCACTCTCTGTGATTTGTCGTTCACAACCAACCTAGCCTTATGTCGTTCAAGAGTACCATCCGACCTGAATTTATTTTTAAATAGCCACATACACCGGATTACATGAGCCCTGGGAGGGCGAGGTACCAAGTCCCACGTGTGATTTTTAATCAACGCACTATACTCATCTTGCATCGCTGCATTCCAATTAGGGTCTTGAAGGGCTTGGATATAGGAACGAGGTTCAGAAGAAGTAGTGACACTGGTGTTGAGGTTGAAGTGTTGTTTAGGCTTATAAATGCCGTGTTGGCTCCTGGTTATGATAGTTCGAGGAGGTGGTGCAGGGGTTTGAACGTGGCTAGCGTCAAGAGGGCTTTGTGGAGTGGAGGTGGGGTCAGTGGGTGGTGGAGAATGGGTGGAAGGAAGTTCTATAGGGCGGTTTCGACGACTGTAGACTTGGGTAAGAGGAGGTAAGGTGGAAGGTGTTTCAGTCTGTGTATTAGGCTGGTGGGCTGCAGGGACGGGGCCAATGGGTTGCTGGTGGACCGGAGAACCGGCGATTCGCTGCTGGTGGATCGGAGAACAGGTAGTTTGTTGCTGGTGGGCTGGGGAACGAGCAATTTGCTGCTGGCGGGTTGGGGAACGGGTTGTAGGCATGGATCGGGTGGATTAGATGTGGCAAGGTGATGAGTAACCAACGGAGAAATGCCACTATCGTCGAGGAAGTGGTAAGAAGATGATTGAAATTGGTGAACTTTAGAGAAAGAGAATTCAGACTCGACAAAAGTCACATGACGGGAGATGACGACCTTATTTGTAGATATGTCATAACAAAGGTAGCCCCGATGATTGTTTGGGAAACCTAAGAAGACGCAAGGCATTGATCGAGGTTCCAATTTGTGTTTAGTGGTGGAAGAAATATTGGGAAAACAAAGGCACCCAAAGATGCGAAGATGCGAGAACGTCGGGTTCTTGCGGTACAAAATTTGAGTTGGAGAGCTATGATTTAGCAACTTTGAGGGAAGAATGTTGTGAAGGTAGCAAGACATATGGAGGGCGTAAACCCAAAAGGTGGGAGGGAGGGATGCGTGAATGAGAAGAGCACGAATGCGAATATTAGTAGTGTGAATCATTCTTTCCGCTTTCCCGTTTTGAGGAGAAGTGTTAGGACAAGAAAAGCGAAATACCATCCCATTCTTAGAGCAAAAATTATGAAAAAGTACGTTGTTAAATTCCCTACCATTATCACATTGGAAGGATTTAATGGGCCGTTCAAATTGAGTTTGAACAAAATTAACAAAATTTAGAAACTTGTCATACACTTGTGACTTATGTTTAAGGGGAAAAACCCAAAGGTAATTAGAGTAATCATCAAGAAGCAAGAGATAATAGCGGTATCCCTCTTTAGTAAGAATCGGAGAGGTCCATAAATCACTATGTATTATTTCAAAAGGATAATGCGTTACATTTGAAGAAGGAGAAAAGGGGAGTCGAACATGCTTTCCAACTAAACAAGAATTGCAAAACTTGGAAAGAGATTCCTTATTACATGGTAATAAATTTCTAGAGCGAAGATGTTGAAGGAAAGATAAGCCTGGATGACCTAGACGATCGTGCCAGGTACCGGAAGAGATGGCAGCAAGATAGATGTTGATGCTAGGTTGAAGAGTGGACGAAGTGAGGGGGTATAGGTCCCCGGAACTATTGCATCTCATAAGTCTGGCCCCCGTACGAAGGTCCTTCACAGAAAAACCACAAGGGTCAAACTCAATGGAAACACAATTGTCTTTGGTGAATTGTCTAACAGAGATAAGGTTTTTAATAACTTGAGGAGCATAAAGAATGTGGTGTAGGGAGAGGGGCGGGTGAGGTTTAGGGAGTTGGGATGAGCCAAGACCTTTAATTGGAATGCAATGGCCATTTCCTACCAAGATGTTAGTATGAGTGCGGAAATTAAATTTTTGTGTAAGGTTACCTGCATTGTTGGTGAGATGGGAGGAAGCTCCTGTATCCATATACCATGCATCATCAGGGGGAGTGAGACTCATAGTCTGGAATGCTTGAGCAAGGTCTGTGGGCTGGTATGAAGAACCGTCACTCGGAGTCGATTGGGGAAACATTGCATAGACCTGTTGTGGCGGACGAGGGCCTGCACCAAGTACTCCAGCATAGGGGTTGCGTTGTTGTTGTTGTTGTTGTGGGAAAGGCGTTGATGGGTGTGGACACGGTGGTGTTGCCCAGTTTCCCCATGGTGCCTGTTGTCCCCAATATTGATGTTGCCATGAATTCCCACGACCATATTCCTGCTGGTTGATGTTTTGGCGACCACCCCCGCGGCTGATTCGTCCTCCCCTACCACCGCGCCAGTTCCGGGATCTGCCTCCACGACCGCGCCCATTACCGCCACCGCGGGAAGGACCGCCACTAGGGCGGTGGTGAGGGGAAAGAGGCTGACTAGTGTGGTGGTTCACAGTATGAGGGGAAGGGGTAATAAGAGCAGTCGCATCAGGTTGGGAGTTGGCTTGTTGAGCACGCCTTGTTTCTTCAAGCACCAACATAGAACGTGCTTTGTAAAAAGCCGGGAGAGGGTCACTTTGCTGAATCATTGTGGCCAAAGTGTCATAATCTTGAGTCAAACCAGAAACAAGTTGAAGGACAAGTTTGTTGTCAGAAACAGGGCTTCCAACATTAGAGAGTTGATTAGACAAGTTCTTCAGTTGTTGACAGTAGGCAGATGCATTTGGGAAATCACGAAGGTGGGTATGGCAAAGTTGATTTTCAAGATACACAGCACGTGTGTTTTTATTATCCTGAAAAATGTCAGACAAACGTTGCCAAGTATCCATGGCAGTGGAGTCGGGTTTAAGGATCGTTTGAAGGAGATCGGTAGAGATAGTGCCATAGATCCATTGTTTAACAATGGCATCAAGTCTTTTCCAAAGAAGATCATCAATATCTGGAGGTTTAGGGATGGAGGCATCGATGTGGTCAAGAACGTTGTATGCACAGGCCGCGCATTTGAACAATTCTGCCCAGGATGAGAACTGTACTTTTTCGAGGTCAAGGGTAAGGGGAAGAAGGTTTCGAATGTTGGTGACGGCTAGGGCTGGATGAAAGGAGGAACTGGGAGGAGGAGGGTTTTTACCTTCGGTCATGATGATGACTAGGGCAGGTGCTGTTGGACAGAGAAGAAGCAAGCTTGTTGCAGTCTAGGGAACGGTTTAGAGAGAGCAGAGTAAGGAGAAAGAGGCAAACTCTGATACCATGAAAATGTGTAAATCTCCTTGCCTTAGGAGTTGGGCAAAGCCTTCAATAAATAGGACTAGAACAAGGTAAATACAGAAACTATTACAGAATATTTACAAATATTTCGTCAATCATTTCCTATTCTATCATTGTTCACTTGTTCTACTGCTATATCACTCATCTGTATCTCAATGGAAGAAAAATCCCTAAAAATTGAGGTTAAAACTGGGTTGAATCAAGATTTGATATGATTTTGATAAGTACTTTAAAAGGCTAAATCAAGATTAATTTAGTAGAGCCCTATATGGTTTTCTGTCTTTCGTGATACAAAAAATCAAAATTAAAACTATAACTAAATCAAAAATCAAATGTAACCGAACTAAAAATTAAAAATTGGGAGAACGATAACAGTAAACAAAATTCAATTAAACCAAAGGCTTAGATAATTAGGTGAGCAGACTAGCTTTCTAGGCTGCGTTATGCATCAAATCAAACAATTAATCAATTGCTCTCAGAGCCCAGTGCAAATTTCATCACCTCAAACATCGAATTTATTATAAAATACATTAAAAAAGAGTTACAATAATTTAAACAAGATGAAAATCGTTTTCAGAGGGATCCTCAGCGAAAATGCTTATAGTTTTCAGAGCGATCCTCAGCGATGCAAACAGAAATAAGAGAATCCAAGGAAGTAAATAGATGACTGAAATCATATCTATTGATTTCAAATGGAGTTAAGGGAACATTTTGCACATTGAATCATTGAGAGATTAAATCGAAATCTATTGATTCTTAGAAACCTAACCTACTGATTAATATAACCAAACCTTGAACCTGTATATTAATTTGTCAAATTCGATTAACACGAAAACGATTAACACAAAAGCGATTAACACAAAAACCAATTTCTTATTAACACAAAAACGATTAACAGAAAATCGATGGCCGAACTCAGCAAGCGATTAACACAAAATCGAACGTATTACCTTTGAGTAGTGACCGAGCAAGCTGTTAACACAACGACGAGAAAAATATTTGTGCTGTAGAAGAGAAAGTCTTGTTCGATTACAGTAGATCTTCAAGCGATTAATACAACGAAGAGTACCGGAGGTGAATGCTGAACTTTGAGATGGTAATTGAAGGCAATCGAAGAGTACTGGAGGAAGTGATTTCGGAGTAGGGTTTTCCCACTAAATTTATTTATTTTTAATTAAGTCCCTAAAATATAAAAGTATTGTATTGTTATCTAATTTATTTTAATTTGTTAAAGAATATTGTATTTATGTATTCGTTTTTCAAAATAAAAATTACAGTTGAAGCTGTTAGATTCTATAATTTTTAATTTTAAAAAATAAATTTTCATTTATTAAAAAGCCATTAAAAAAATTAATGGACATCTACTGCAACAACATGTTGTGGCAGTAGAAAAAAATTTAAAATTTCGCTTTTAGCTACGACATGTCGACTGTCGTGGCAGTAGAAAAATACTCTAAATTTTTTAAAAGTTGTTGAATTTATGAAATTTTATAAAATTTAAATTTTAAAACTTGTTGATTTTATAAAACTTTCATTTCATTAAAAGTTATTAAAAATATTTTTGAATACCTAATGCGACAACAAGTCGACGCTATTAATTCTCCCAAATATTATTTTTACAGAAAATTATTTTCATTTACTAAAATACTATTTAAAAAATTATGGAAACTTACTGCAACGACATGTCGTCGCTGAAGGTTTCTATTTTCTTTAAGAAAAAAAATACAAACTCTGAAAAGGCGGGTAATAAGTATTTAACACCTACAGCGACGAATTCTTAGTTGTTGCTATAGCTTTTGTGGCTATAGAGATGATTTCTTGTAGTGGATTCACATATGAACTATCTGATATGTAAACCCATGTAATTCACATATGAACCATTTTTAAATAATTCACATATGAACCTTTGTGATTCATATATGAACTAATTAACTGATTCACATGTGAACTAATTAACTGTAGGTTCATATATGAATCAATTGAACTAATTTAATGATTCACATATGAACCTTTGTGATTCATATATGAACTAATTAACTGATTCACATATGAACTAATTAATTGTAGGTTCATATGTCAATCAGTTGAACTAATTAACAAATTCACATATGAACATTTGATTCTCATATGAACTAATTAACTGATTCTCATATGAACTAATTAACTAATTCACATATGAACGTATAGTTCATATGTGAATCACACATGTTCACATATGAACTCGTCATGCGTATTTTACGAAACTACCTTTCTATCTTATGCATACCATGCACAGACCACGCGAGGAATTAGACCGACGCGGCTCCATACCCTCAATATAAGCGATTTAGAAAAGTGAAAGAAAATTTCGCTGCTTCTCAGTCAAAGCTGCAAATGTTGACCGAATGAATGACTAAGATTAATTCTCTATTTCTCACACTGTAACGTCCCATAAATTACAAGGAATTTAAAATTTTTAAAACCATTCATTTCATTATAATCAAACCAAGAGTTAACGAAACACGTTACAATAAGGAATAACATCGTTAATTAAAATCGTCAACCAAGTTTAAGCAGCGGAAAGTATATAAATCAACCCCATTTATTAAAAATTAAACCAAACTATCTTCGCCTTGCGCCCGTGTGTACCGTCACGCCCGACTGCTACTCGCACCTGAAATCATAAGAATTTGGGAAGGGGTAAGCATGAAGCTTAGTGAATTCAATCCTTACATAGGATCGCAAATATATCGGCATCACCTTTAACATACCGGCACATACATTTCTTGGAACATCCATCAAGAAAACATATCACAAACAATAATAAACATTATGCTCCTTGGAACCACCATCAAGAAGACATAATCACAATAATAAACATTATGCTCCTTGGAACCACCATCAAGGAAACATGTTGGGAACTGAAAATGAGCTAAGTATGGATAGTGCTGCTAGTTCATAATTTCTACTGCTAAGTCTACATTAATACTGCCAGAAGAAAGTTAATACTGCTGGGCAAGATTACTACTGCGTATACACGGTTAGTACTGCTAGACCAAGATTACTACTGCGTATACACGGTTAGTACTGCTAGACCAAATTACTACTGCGTATACACGGTTAGTACTGCTAGACCAAATTACTACTGCAAGACATGGTTAGTACTGCTGAGCTGAGATACTACTGCTAGAAGACTGTGAAGGTTAATACTGCTGACTTGATAAGTTTGGTATGCGATACTTTTGGAGACAAAGAAGGAATTGATCAAGATATGTTTAACGAAGATTCAGAAGATCAATTTACTTTTGATAGTTATCTTGTAATTACTTTTGTATAAATAGTATTGATAGATGATAGACGAGAAAATATACGTGTGAAATAGAATTCTATATTGATTCAAGAGAGAATTAACCTCAAGGTGTAAGAACCCTATTTCTAGAGAAGTAGAAGTCGTCTTGTTGAGCCTGTTCAACAAGATTGAGGTTTGGTTGTTAATATTGTGATTCAAAACAGTGAATACAAAATTGTGAATTTTCTGTTACATTGTTCTTGATTGTGAGAATTAAAGTTCTTTTCCGCAGATTCTTTAATTCTAAATTCTAAGTGTTTATTGTCTTGTTAAGATTCGATCCTGACAAGTGGTATCAGAGCTTGTGTTTCTTAGAATTCTACAATCATTATGGAAAATTCTATTGAATCAAACAGTACTTTTGATTGGAGTGATCAAGCAGAAGAGGCAATCCAGAATCATGCACTCATGGCAGAAGTATCTGATATTCCCACTAAGGTACAATCTAAACTCTGTTCTCAAGCTTGCATTGATGCTGTTAAAAGATATAGGGATCACAATCAGGGTATGTGTGATAACCTTAAGAGGCTAGAGAAAGATGTGAAAGATTATGTTAGAATTGTAGAAAGGTTTGAGGAACAGATTAGAGCTTTTCAAGCTAATGAACTTCAACACTCCTATGATACTAACTATTGGAAGTGGGAGAAGAATGAGTATGAGATTAAGCTGAAAGTGTCTGGGGAGGAGAATGAGAAATTAAAAGAAGAGCTTAAGAAGGTTAAACTTGATGTTGAAAAGTTTACCTGTGCTTCTAAAACCATGGATACCATCATTAAAGCTCAAATCCATGACAAGATGAAAGTAGGGATAGGGTACAATGCCACACCTCCACCCTACAATAACAACTACATACCTCCTAAGTCTGATTTGTTAGAGACCAAGGATAGGAAGGATCCTGAATTAAAGATTAATATAGATCCTTGTGAAGAAGAAGTAGTAGTTAAGGATAAAACAGAGAAGGAAGAATCTAAGAAGAATAAGAGTGTTAGTAGTAAGGTTCCCTTAGACAATGAAATTGTGACCAATGAGAAAGATGGAAATCCTTGGGGAAAGAACAATGAGATAAAAAGGACTGAAACAGAAAAGGGAGTCCATTACACACAGACCACAGTTGTGGCTCCCAATACCTGTAAACATTGTTCTTGTAAGAAATCTCAAGAGCTTAAGCCCCAAAAACATGATAACAAAAGGGGTGATCAAAGAAATTGGAATAACCAGTGGGCTATGAGACAAGGAGTTGATCTGAACAGAATTAACAGGCCAAAACCTTGTTTCATCTGTGGTAAGCTAAATCATTTAGCCAAACACTGTTATTTCAATCCTGTTAACCAAAGGTTTAATGCTCAAAGATCTTTTCAAAAACCTGGTGGTTACAGAAAGAATGGTGGCTATAAAAAGTCTGTGAGGAAAGTTGTGGCAAAGAAACAAGTTAAAACCAAAAGCCACATGAAAAAGGCAGAAACAGAAAGTGTTAGAGTATGGATGCCTAAAGGTACTAATGATAATACTGCCAACTCAGTTAGTACTGCTAACAATGTTAGTACTGCAGGAAGCAATAATGTTGCTAGCAGTGTTAGTGCTGCTAACACTGTTAATGCCTCCTTAAAAGATAATACTGCTAACAATGTTAATGCTGCTAACAAAGTTAGTACTTCTGCATCAGTTAGTACTGCTTCTAGACCTATCATCAAAACAAAGTACTCAAGCACTGATGTTCCTCACTTTGACAAGCTCATCAAAACAGAATGTAAGTATTTTGATGAGCAAGGGAGACCCAAGACCACTTCGGCTTGGGTTCCCAATAAAACTAATTGATCTATCAGATGTGCAGGGCAACCAACAGCTCAAGGGGAAGAGCATTTGGCATGTTGATAGTGGTTGCTCCAGGCACATGACAGGTAACATGACCTGCCTCAAAAATTTCAAAAAGATTGATGGAGGACATGTTACTTTTGGAAATAATCCTGCAGGAGGTAAGAGAAGTGGTAAAGGTGATGTGTCAGAAGGTAAGATGACATTTGAGGATTTGACTAGTAATGCAAAGTGCAGAGTTACTACTGCCAGTGCAGAGTTACTACTGCTAGTGCAGAGTTACTACTGCCTGTGTTCAAGTAGTTAATACTGCTTGTGTAGTTAATACTGCCAGTGTTCAAGTAGTTAATACTGCTTGTGTAGTTAATACTGCCCTTGTGGTTAATGCTGCTTGTGTAGTTAATACTGCCCTTGTGGTTAGTACTGCTTTGCAGTTAATACTGCTCAGTAGTTAATACTGCTAGTGCACAGTTAATACTGCTTGTGTAGTTAATACTGCTAGTGCACAGTTAATACTGCTTGTGTAGTTAATACTGCCTCGCAGTTAATACTGCTTTTGTTAATTCTAGGGTTAATACTGCGTATAAATACCCTGTAAGCCCGCCTTCGCTCATAACGTCTCTTTGAACTCGATTCTCTCTCACTCTCTTTCTAACCTATTCTCCCAAGAATTTCTGTGTTTGCTCAAGGATTTTCAGATACAATGGCTCAAAGAGAGTTTGTTGATGAACACAATGAGATTGCAATGCTTCAGAAGCCGAAGCAATCTGCAGGATTCCATGAAATTGTCGATTTTCTCAAGTCTTCGCATATCTCCTGTGCACTAACAGTGGCTCCCAAGATATTCATTAATCATCAAAAACAATTTTGGGATAATGCTACTGTGGTGACAGAAAACGGGCAAACGGAGATTCGAACCAGGGTTTGTGATAAACCCTTGACAGTAACAGAGGAGATTATTCGCATACATCTTCAGTTGAATGATGCTTCAGGTATATCTTCTATTCCTAATGAAGAAATCTTTTCTACCTTACAAAGAATGGGGTATGAAGGTCCCATTGGTGTTTTTAAATTCTACAAGTCAAAATTTTTCAACCAATGGAGATTTCTTGTTCATACCCTGATGCACTGTATTTCCAAGAAAACTACTGGATGGAGTGAGTTCAGCAGTCCCATTGCATATGCCTTGGTCTGCTTATCCACTGCCAGAAAGTACAATTTTTCAGCTATGATCTTTAATGATCTTGTATCAAACCTGGAATCCAAAAAGAGCTTTTACATGTATCCAAGGTTTGTGCAAGAAGTTATTAACAAGGAATTGATGGACTTACCTCAGTTTACTGAGGTATATGTACCCAAATCCCCTAAAGGGAAGGTTTTCTCAAATATGAGAAGAATTCCTAGGGACTCGGAAGGAGTTGACACACCATTGTTCTCTACAATGATGGTTGTGTCCCACCCCTCTGAAGGTATGGCATCAGGATCAAGGCCCTCATTAGATCATCCCACTGATGGCCACACCCTACCTTCACTCACTATAAATATCCCTCAGCACATACTTCAAAAGCCCACTCCTGTTTTATCCAACAAGTTTCAAAGAAGAAAGGTGCACAAGGTTCCTTCCCTTGATGTACCTACTCAGAGCCCTAAGCCTTTAAGCCCTCAGTTGGATCATTCTCCAATTGAGAATATCAACAGGGAAACCACAGGGGTGTCTCCCAACCCCAAGAAGGTGCTCTCTAAGGAGAAGGATGAGCATATGGGTGCTAAGGCTGCCACTACTTCTGCTAGCACAGAGAAGGACAGTGGTAACATAAATAAGACCTTCCCCATGGCAACTCTAAATGAGAAATCATTAGGAGGACCCAGGTGCCAAGAAACCAAGGGGGCAGTTAGTGCTTCTGCTAGGCAGAAGGCTTCTGCTAAAACTTCCAAGGATCCCTTAAAGAAAGTAAAAACTTCTAAAAAGGGTAAGGATAGACATAACAAAGAGGAATTGATGGCTACTTCCAGTGATCCTTTAAAGAAGGTAAACACTTCTAAACAAGGTGAGGATAGATATAACTATGATGAATTGATGGAAACCATTGGGAATGTCAACTTGGATGTTATGGCACAGAAGAAGGAGATTGAGCAACTGAAGACTGTGGTCACCTACCAACAGTCTCAAATTGAGAAGCTCAAGAAGATGGTCACCAAGTTGTTGCACAGAAAGAAAAGGGCAAGATTTGTGCTGAGAAGAAGAATTCCAACTGATGATGCTCCCAAAAAGGGGGAGTCAGAGTCAGAAGCAGAACTGAATATGAAGGGTCTACAAGTTGAGGGGGAGACAGTTCAGATGGAGACTGAGATGGAAATGGATAATGCACAGTTTAAAGGGGAGTCCAGTACACAGAATAAGGGGGAGACAGAAAAGGTGGAAGAGCTTGTTAAAGAAGCAGAAACTGTAAAGGCAACAGTAACTGAAGTTCCAAAAGAAGCAGTAACTGAAGTTGAAGCAGAAACTGTTAATGCTGCAAATGTTCATGAAGCAGCAGAAATCATACAAGAAGTAGTAACAGAAATCTTGAAAGCAGCAGTAACAGAGAAAGAGCCTGAAACTGAAGTAGCAGCAGAAACTGTTAATGCTGCTGACTCTAAGCAAGCAGCAGAAACAGTTAATGCTGCTCAATCTACAAAGAAAGCTGTTGGTGCAAGTGTACCCAGCTTTAAATATTGTGATATATTTTTGGTACACATAAAATCACATCTCCATATTTATTTTGATGATTACAAAACACACCGCATTATTTGTTATCTAATATTTTATCTGAGTGTGCAGATATTTAAATGATCTCGATAAATTTTTTTTATCTGAAGAATCCAAGTCTGAAGAGTTTCGTCATTTTATTTTAAAATGATAAACACCCTAAAATATTTTATCACTTGGATATTTCGTATCTATATAAATATATTTGAATCAAATATATATATAATATCTTTTATATATAAATCTCTGATATATATATATGCTGTCTGCTACTGTTACTGTTGCAAGTTTGTGATCAGCCGAAGTTACCTGCGTTGCCATGCTCTCATTGGACAGAATTTTAGGCGGTATACCGCCAAGGTATTCGCGGTATACCGCGGGTACTGTTTCCCATCAACTGTTCTGCATGAGAAGCTTCTTTTGTCAGGAAATTTCTTCAGGCGGTATACCGCCATGTGCAACGCGGTATACCGCGGGTACATTATGCCGTTGAGTTTTGCAGGTTGACCTTCTCCCTGCAGTACCTTTTTTTTCTGACGCAGGTATACCGCGAAGGTTCGGCGGTATACCGCGAAATTCTCAAGTCAGTTTTTTTCATGCAGTATAAATACAAGTCTCCAGCAGCATTCAACTCCACACCAACTTCAGCATTAAGTTCTCCCTCAGCATTTGATTATTATTCTGCTGCTTTCTTACTCACACTAAATCACTTAAACTGATAAATTAATTTTTTGAGCAAGAAATCTTGAGTTGATAGCAGATTAAAATCTCACGATTAGTTGAATCAGCAACACAACTCAAGTGATCAAACTCTCTAAAAATATCCAAGTGATAAACCTTATTCAAGAGTGATTATTCATATTAAAATCTATACCCTCTTGTAAGTGTTTGAATTAGAGTGAGTGATCCACATTAATCTCTCAAAGAAGAGTGTTTCGCGTTTGTTGTATTAAGGTTTGTGTTTCTACCGTAAAGAACACGTTTCGTATTGGATCTCCGAGAAGTGTTATTTTCTCGAGGTGGACTAGCCAACTTTGTGTTTGGTGAACCACTTTAAAAATCTCGTTGTCAAGTATTCTCTTTCCCTTATCTCTTTACATTTCCGCTGTGCATTTTAATTATATCTGTTTATATAATTGTTATATATTTATTTGTTTATACTCTGATTTATTTATACTGTTTCAGTACTGTATTTATTTGTAAAAGAATTTTTGAAAGTAAAAGATTTTAAATACAACCTTACCCCCCCTTAGGTTGTCCAACATTTGGTATCAGAGCAGGTCTTTCAAAAAATATTCTGCATATTTTTCTCTTATTCTTCTAAATGGCTCAACAAACTAATATCGTGTTTTCAAAACCTCCTTTGATAGATACTGAAAAGTTTGGCATTTGGGCCGAGCTATTTGAATGTCACGTGCGTGGCAAAAATCAAAAGATTTGGAACATCATAGAAAAAGGGAATTTTAAACCCACCATTGTGAAAGATGATGTTTATATTGATAAACCCCTAGATGACTGGACTACTTCTGATGAAGCCCATTTTTGTTTAAACTTTGAAGCTAAGAATATATTATATGCTGCTTTAACAACTGACGAAATCGAAAGAGTATATACTTATAAAACTGCAAATCAAATATGGGAAAGTTTAAATAATACTCATCGTGGAAACACGGAGGTTAAATCTAGTAAAGTAAATATTTTAGTTCACGATTATGAACTATTCGAAATGAAACAAGATGAGTCAATTGACTCAATGTTTAAAAGATTTAACCTTATTGTGACTACTTTGAAAGGTTTGGATCGCACTTATCCTAACGAGGACTATATAAGGAAAATCCTACGAGCCCTTCCTTCGGAGTGGATGCAAAAGATAACATCCTTAGAAGACTCCCGTGACCTCTCCATAATGAAGATAGATGACTTAATCGGTAATCTTAAAGTGCATGAAATTGCACTTAAAAGAAACAAAGATCGGGAGCAAGTTAAAAAGAAATCAATCGCTCTCAATGTCTCAACACCAAAAGATGAGAAGAAAAAGGAGAAAGCTAGCTCCTCGAAAGATCCTTCCGAAACTCTCGATGAAGTCGCCATGTTGGTAAGAAACTTTTCCAAATTTCTTAATAATAATAATAAATTTTCTAACAATGGCAGATTTCAAAGAAACGGTAACTACCGTCGTGGTGGTGATAATCGAAGTCGTAAGTTCCATAAACGAGACGAAAAAGTTAAGAAAAATGGCGACTCGAGTGAAGACGATAAAGCTAAGCCAAAGAGAGGCTTTTGCTACTCATGTGGTGACAAAGACCACTACGCAAATGAATGTCCGAAAAAGAACAAATTCCAAAAGAAGAAGGAGAAAGCCTTCATTGGAGGCGCGTGGAGCGAGAGTGAAGAAGAAGATGACTATCAAGCCATTTGTCTTATGGCCGATAGCGACGACGAGGTAAAATCTTCTTACTCAGATTACGATAGTGATTATGAAAATGATAATGAAAATAATCTTGAAGAACTATATGAATCGTTTCATAAAATGGCCGCTCTTGCAAATCGTTACCAAGATGAGAATGCTATGTTAAAAGAAACTGTAAATGCATGTAAAAAGGAAATAAAAAATGTTAAACAAAAATCTGAAAATGATATGGATATAATTGCTAAATTAGAAACTAAATTAGGAGAAAAAGATTTTTGTAAATCTTGTGATGCTTTAAATAAAGAAATTGCATGCTTAAATAAAAAATCACATGAAAATATTATTTGTACAAAATGTGATATTCTTGAGAATGAGATTACATGCTTAAAGGCTAAATGTGCTTCATATGAAAAAGATAACATGCTAGCTAAAGCTTTTGAAAGTAGCAATGAGAAAGTTCTTAACATGCTTAATATGCCTAACCGTATAAAATGTAGAAAAGGCATTGGTTCCAATACTTGTGTTGATAAATGTTCTTGTATACCCATCAAAAGATTTTATGAATCACCTAAAGTAAATACAAGAAATCAGTATGTGCAAAAACCTCCGTATGTGCGTAAAACAAATAATGTAAATTATAATACGAGAAAACCGTATGCTCGCATGTACCATGATAAATATTCTAAACCTAATAATAATGCGAATGTAAATACTTGTTTTTATGTGTATGATAAATATAATCGCAAAATTAAAATGGTAAATAAATGGATTCCAAAAGGAATGTTTAGTAATGATAATCCCGGTGGTATGCGTTTATGGTTTTAAATGTGTTATGTATATATATATAGTTTAAATATATTTTATTGTATATATTATATATATAAGTAATATATATTACTATGTACTGTTTGTTTATATATATATATACGTACTACATATATATATATATATAGTGTTTGTTTAAATGTGTTATATATATAAGTAAATTTTTTTTGTACCTTTAATTCTATTCATATATATATATACATACGTACTGCACATATATATATATATTCTATCTAATTTTTTTAATTCTTATATATATATATATGTTGTTTGTCTTAACATGTGTTATATATATATATTTGTGTTTTATATATATATATATTAATATTATGTAATATATTATATATATATATATATATTCTGTTTTTGACTTTATATAAATATATGTTGGTTGACATTTGAAACTAATTGTCAAGGACCCACGAGAAATGGGGACCATAAAAGTTATATCTTCATTATTGTAGATTGATCTTGATATGGACTGGATACTCGATAGTGGTTGCACACGTCACATGACCGGAAACAATAATCTCTTTTCATCATATAAGTCATGTGATGGTGGACAGGTAATCTTTGGAGGAAACTCCAAAGGAAATATAATTGGTAGAGGTACAGTCTCTTGCAATAATGTTCAATTTCTAAATGTTAATCATGTTGATAATTTACATTTTAATTTGTTAAGTGTTCGCCAATTGTGTAAAAATAATACAACTGTTGTCTTCGAAGAAGACTCGTGCAAAATCATAAAAAATGGCAAAGTTCTTTTAAATGGCTTTGTAAAAGGAAATTTATATATTTGTAAAACTGTTGTATCTGATAATGTATGCTTATCTTCTATTAATGATGTTTCTACTTTATGGCATAGGCGTTTAGGTCACGCTAATCTAAGATTAATGCAAAACCTAAAAAATAAGGAGCTTGTGAGTGACCTGCCAAAATTAAAGTGTGATAATCATTTTTGTGATGCTTGTCGTGTCGGCAAACAACATCACGTTTCTCATAAATCAAAAAATGTTATTTCTACTCAAAGAGTTTTAGAACTTTTACATATGGATCTTTTTGGCCCGATGGCTATTCAAAGTTTTGGAGGAAATTTTTATACTTTGGTTATTGTGGATGATTATTCCCGTTATACTTGGACTTTATTTTTGAGACATAAAAATGAGGCTTTTGAAAAGTTTAAAATTTTGGGAAAACGAATTCAAAACCAACAAGGTTGTACGATTGTTTCCATACGTACGGACCATGGACGAGAATTCGATAATGATGTACAATTTGGTGCCTTTTGTGATAAACATGGTATAACTCATAACTTTTCGGCTCCTCGAACTCCTCAGTCAAACGGGGTTGTTGAAAGGAAAAATCGAACGTTGCAAGAAATGAGTAGAACTATGCTAAACGAACATCAAGTTCCCCAAAAGTTTTGGTGTGATGCCGTTGCTACCGCGACCTATGTGCTTAACCGTGTCCTAATTAGAGGTATCCTAAATAAGACACCCTATGAACTTTACCGAGGTAGAAAACCTTCCCTAGCTCACCTAAAAGTTTTTGGTTGTAAATGTTTCATTTTAAACACCAAATCCAACCTAACCAAATTTGACCCCAAAGCCTATGAAGGAGTTTTCCTAGGTTACTCTTGGAATAGCAAAGCCTATAGAATCCTAAATAAGGAGACCATGGTAGTGGAAGAATCCCTTAATGTTAGTTTTGACGAGAGTCCTCCCAAACCGAGTGCACCCTTAGCAAATGATAATATCCGTGAAGGAGACGTCTTAGCCCAACAACTTAGTACCTTGGATTTAGGTACCCAACCTTCCACAAATAATATTGAATCTAGTGATGCCCCTCCGTGCTTTATTCCACAAGGTATAGATGATCCTAACCTTAGAACCGCTCGAGGACATCCCGTAGATCAAATTATAGGTGACCTAAACCAAAGGACAACTAGATCACAAATCCTTACCCATTGTGCTTTCCATGCCTTTATCTCAACCATAGAACCTAAAACCATAGATGAAGCCTTAGGCGATGAGGATTGGATATTGGCCATGCAAGATGAGTTAAACCAATTTACTAGGAATGATGTATGGGACTTAGTGCCTAGCCCTAGTAGTCAAACCATTATTGGCACAAGATGGGTCTTCCGTAACAAGGTAGACGAGAACGGTGGAGTCACACGAAACAAGGCACGTTTAGTTGCCAAGGGGTACAGTCAACAAGAAGGTATAGATTATGACGAAACCTTTGCACCGGTTGCAAGGTTGGAGTCTATTCGAATGCTTCTCGCTTTTGCAAATGCTAAAGATTTAGTAACAGAAATCTTGAAAGCAGCAGTAACAGAGAAAGAGCCTGAAACTGAAGTAGCAGCAGAAACTGTTAATGCTGCTGACTCTAAGCAAGCAGCAGAAACAGTTAATGCTGCTCAATCTACAAAGAAAGCTGTTGGTGCAAGTGTACCCAGCTTTAAATATTGTGATATATTTTTGGTACACATAAAATCACATCTCCATATTTATTTTGATGATTACAAAACACACCGCATTATTTGTTATCTAATATTTTATCTGAGTGTGCAGATATTTAAATGATCTCGATAAATTTTTTTTATCTGAAGAATCCAAGTCTGAAGAGTTTCGTCATTTTATTTTAAAATGATAAACACCCTAAAATATTTTATCACTTGGATATTTCGTATCTATATAAATATATTTGAATCAAATATATATATAATATCTTTTATATATAAATCTCTGATATATATATATGCTGTCTGCTACTGTTACTGTTGCAAGTTTGTGATCAGCCGAAGTTACCTGCGTTGCCATGCTCTCATTGGACAGAATTTTAGGCGGTATACCGCCAAGGTATTCGCGGTATACCGCGGGTACTGTTTCCCATCAACTGTTCTGCATGAGAAGCTTCTTTTGTCAGGAAATTTCTTCAGGCGGTATACCGCCATGTGCAACGCGGTATACCGCGGGTACATTATGCCGTTGAGTTTTGCAGGTTGACCTTCTCCCTGCAGTACCTTTTTTTTCTGACGCAGGTATACCGCGAAGGTTCGGCGGTATACCGCGAAATTCTCAAGTCAGTTTTTTTCATGCAGTATAAATACAAGTCTCCAGCAGCATTCAACTCCACACCAACTTCAGCATTAAGTTCTCCCTCAGCATTTGATTATTATTCTGCTGCTTTCTTACTCACACTAAATCACTTAAACTGATAAATTAATTTTTTGAGCAAGAAATCTTGAGTTGATAGCAGATTAAAATCTCACGATTAGTTGAATCAGCAACACAACTCAAGTGATCAAACTCTCTAAAAATATCCAAGTGATAAACCTTATTCAAGAGTGATTATTCATATTAAAATCTATACCCTCTTGTAAGTGTTTGAATTAGAGTGAGTGATCCACATTAATCTCTCAAAGAAGAGTGTTTCGCGTTTGTTGTATTAAGGTTTGTGTTTCTACCGTAAAGAACACGTTTCGTATTGGATCTCCGAGAAGTGTTATTTTCTCGAGGTGGACTAGCCAACTTTGTGTTTGGTGAACCACTTTAAAAATCTCGTTGTCAAGTATTCTCTTTCCCTTATCTCTTTACATTTCCGCTGTGCATTTTAATTATATCTGTTTATATAATTGTTATATATTTATTTGTTTATACTCTGATTTATTTATACTGTTTCAGTACTGTATTTATTTGTAAAAGAATTTTTGAAAGTAAAAGATTTTAAATACAACCTTACCCCCCCTTAGGTTGTCCAACAAAAGCAGTAACAGAAACAGAAGCTGAAACAGTAACAGAGAAGCCTACAGTAGAAGAAGTGGAGGTTGCAGAGGCTTTAATCAAAGCCAAACATGATACACCTCCAACTGCCAAGAAACAGGAAGAAACTAAGGATGCAAAGATGGTTTTCAGCAGAAAGAGAACAAAGTCTGTGGCTACTAAAAAGAAGTGTGTAAAGAAGCAAAGGGTAGAACCTGTTGAGAAACCAGTGGTAGAAGAGAAAGAAAAGGAAGAAGTCGCCAAGGATGAAGGACAAGGAGATAGTAAGACAGGTCAATCCAGTAATGCACAATCACTTAGCAATGAAATATGTGACTTGTACATCACTATGGTTGATACTGAACCAATCAAAGTGACTCCATTAGATTCAAAACCTCCTGAAATCAGTCACTGGGATACTTTGATAGATGAGAGAAAGGAGTATATCAGACTCAAGAGAGCTGAAGGGCAGTTTGAAGTCTACAGAACATGGGGACAATTTATAAGAAGATGCTCAAGATCTGACTTGGAAGAGATGTTCAAAGTAGGCATGCAGATCTATGGTAACATATTGACAGAAAGAGGTATGTCTATCACAAAGATGGTGTTAGAATACCTATGCCTAATGTTCAGACCAGAAGTAGTTCAGCACATAACAGCAAGACCTTTTCAAGCAGTAACCCACTGGATGCTCTATGAAAATTGTGGAGTGTATGTTATATCAATTGACAACACATATCAGGAGTATTATCTGGTGGATGAAATCTACAAACACTGCATGAAAAGACTGAAAGGGATGTTACATGTAAAATTGGTCTGCAACAAAGACTCTGCTATGGGAAGATTCTTGGTAAGAAGGATTGCAAATCAGAGTCTAGGTTTAAGTCCTGATCTATGCTTATATGATGACTAAGTTTTGGTAGAATCATTTGAAGAACTTGACTTCTTTTCCTAAAAGTCAAGTTAGGGGGAGATTGTTGGGAACTGAAAATGAGCTAAGTATGGATAGTGCTGCTAGTTCATAATTTCTACTGCTAAGTCTACATTAATACTGCCAGAAGAAAGTTAATACTGCTGGGCAAGATTACTACTGCGTATACACGGTTAGTACTGCTAGACCAAGATTACTACTGCGTATACACGGTTAGTACTGCTAGACCAAATTACTACTGCGTATACACGGTTAGTACTGCTAGACCAAATTACTACTGCAAGACATGGTTAGTACTGCTGAGCTGAGATACTACTGCTAGAAGACTGTGAAGGTTAATACTGCTGACTTGATAAGTTTGGTATGCGATACTTTTGGAGACAAAGAAGGAATTGATCAAGATATGTTTAACGAAGATTCAGAAGATCAATTTACTTTTGATAGTTATCTTGTAATTACTTTTGTATAAATAGTATTGATAGATGATAGACGAGAAAATATACGTGTGAAATAGAATTCTATATTGATTCAAGAGAGAATTAACCTCAAGGTGTAAGAACCCTATTTCTAGAGAAGTAGAAGTCGTCTTGTTGAGCCTGTTCAACAAGATTGAGGTTTGGTTGTTAATATTGTGATTCAAAACAGTGGATACAAAATTGTGAATTTTCTGTTACATTGTTCTTGATTGTGAGAATTAAAGTTCTTTTCCGCAGATTCTTTAATTCTGAATTCTAAGTGTTTATTGTCTTGTTAAGATTCGATCCTGACAAGAAACATAATCACAATAATAAACATTATGCTCCTTGGAACCACCATCAAGAAAACATAATCACAATAATAAACATTATGCTCCTTGGAACCACCATCAAGGAAACATAATCACAATAATAAACATTATGCTCCTTGGAACCACCATCAAGGAAACATAATCACAATAATAAACATTATGCTCCTTGGAACCACCATCAAGGAAACATAATCACAAATAATAAACTAAAACACACACTCCTTGGAACCACCATCAAGGAGCGGCCTCAAGCTTCTTGGAACAACCCTCAAGAAAATATAAAATAAACATTATGCTACTTGGAACTACCATCAAGAAGCACATCAAACACAATCTAACATATACACACAAATACATAAGTATTCCATACCACACCCATATCAACAAACAATCATAATCATCACATACAACCATAGCAACACAGATATAATCCCCATCCTATATAGTGAGAGAACTCACCTCGAACGCAAACTCGTAGCCTTAACCGCAACGCGAACCGGTCGACACCCAATCACCTTTTTCCACCTAAACAAACGTTAACAATTATCAAAATGACACCCCCAAACCAAGGCCACGACTATTAGCTTTAAAACGCATAATTTCCAGTTTTTACTCTCAACACGCAGGTCTGTTCGGGACCTGTTTAACCCCTCAAAAACTGATTAAACCAGAAATATTTTTCCATAAACACAAAGTCCCATGTCTTAGGGTTCCAGGGACATATCGCACGCGCTCTAACGATTTTTCTACAATTTATTATGGATTTTACAAAACTGGTTAACTGCACAGCGAAAAACAGCACCTTTTGTTATAAAACAGCAGTTTGACACTAGCTACGGTCCGAACTGGTTTTTCCGCAAAACATAAGAAACTTACTAGACTCAGAATGGGAACTTTTGGCACTGGTTTCATCCCAATCCGACATTCCTAGCAGAAGTTATGCTCGATACAAAACAGGGACAAAAACTGAGCAACTCACATGAAATGATAACAAATGATCATCATTCTATTAAGTCAAAGCTTAATCCAAACAGCCCCGGGAAGCCTAAAAATTACTGGAACAGATCATACCAAGGTGTAACAACAGCCGTGCACCACCCCCCCTTGCCGCCTCCGGCGGTGGTGGTCGGCGGCGATCACACACACACGCACACACACACACACCACCCTCATACCACCGACTCTCACTCTCTTGGCTGTCCAAACGCGCACACACCCGAACGCGTATAACCACGACCGCCCTCGCACGGCCACCGCAGTGGCGGCGCACGGCGGTGGCTGCTTCGCCGGAAAAGAAAAGGAAAAGGAAAAGGAGATGAGGACTTACCTTGCGACAAAACGACGACGTTCTCTAGCCCTCTCTCACTCTCGCCCTCCTTCCTCGACTCCGGCGTAACTCCGGCGACAGCAGCAGTGATCGGCGGCAGCAGCAATGATCGGTGGCAGCAACAGGGTGGTCGGTGGTCCTTTCTTCTTTCCGGCCGGTGACAACAAGAACAATCGAAAACAAGACTTGGAGCCGTAGGGTTTGTGAATTCTTTCCTTTTGTTTGTTGTTCACGGCACCAACCCAACAATACAATTACAATTAAGATGGCTCTTTCTTTCTTTCTTTCTGCATGGGCCGAAACCCATGAGGGGGTTTTGGCTTTTGACGCAATTAGCCCCTCTACTTGCAAGCCTCTCGCCACTAACCAAAAATTCCGATACTTAACGATTAGACCCAACTCGACTAACCTCGTTAACGGAAATCACGATAATTCAAACTTGAAAGAAAAATAATTAAAGCAAGAAATTACATACCGGGGTACGGGCTTTACACACACACTTAGCATTTCTCAATTGAACCTCTCCCTATATGTGTATATGTATATAGGATTGAGAATGAAAGTTTTAGTAAGAAGGGTAAAAAATGATCTTCATTCTTGGATGCACGTTATGATGAGATGCACCGGATCAATCCCCATATCAAATGTGATTTATAGGTGGGTTAGAGATTAAAAGTGATCAATGGTACATATCCCTTCTTACCTTATCATTTTAACTATTCTTCTCAAACGATCTTTCGTCTGTGTGTGTATATACACACATATATATATATATATACACACACACATACAAACAAACAAACAAACGAAGGATCATGTGAGAATAAGAGTTAAAGTGAGAAGATATTTGAACTTTTGATCACTTTTAATCTTAAGCTCATCCATAATCGTGCTTAATACGGGATTGATCTGATGCATCTCAGTGCATCTCATCTAGGTGCATCTCATCCTAATGTGCATGGAGATCTTTTTGTACCATTCTCACCATAACTTTCATTTTTACCCGAACTCAACCTTGTATGGTATATACATACAAAACGTAAGAGTTTATGATGAATACATACAAAAAAATACCCAGATAGATCGTTTTTATATCGAGTATTAGGGTTGTGCATAACCGACCGTTCATCGAATCTTTCGTGAATTGTTTGGCGGCAAATTCGTTTATTTAATAAACGAACGAACATGAACACATTTTTTTGTTCGTTTAGTTAACTGTACGAACATGAAGAATGCCATCGTTCGCTCAATTATATTCGTGTTCGTTTATGTTTGTGTTTATATAAAAGTATATTTATATATTATGACATTGATGTGTAAAATCAATAATTAAATTTAAGTTTATTTATAATTCTTTCTATCACTCTTAAATTTATCCGGTTTTACATTTTTTTGTTATGTTATCTTAGAGGAACGAAATGATGAGCAATGATGTGTTTTTTTGTTCATATGTATTCGTTCATTTATGTTTGTTTACGTTCGTTTATTTTCTTCTAACGTATTAACGAACTAACATGAATTAACAAGAATTGAATGAACATGAACAAACACATTTTTCTTAACGAACCAACATGGCCACACAAAATTTCGTTCGTTTACGATTCGTGCTCGTTCATTTGTTCATTTAAGTTAAACGGATGAACACGAACAAGTCTCAGTTCTAGTAGGTTCGATTCATTTACAACCCTACGAATGTGTGTGATTTGTGTGTGTGTGTGGTTTTAGATGCATTTACTGTCAATTGTTATTACAATAATATCGGATTTATAGTGATGCAAAATATGTTTAAGTGTTTTTTTTAAAGGGTGTCCTAGGCTATGCCTAGACTAATCCCTTGGCAAATTATGACTGTAAGGCATCATCCCTGTGATTAAACCTCAGTGGCCACAAGTTGTGTATGCCTGGATTCGAACCCTGGGCAAATGGGTTATTCCGCCACATCCCCCAATGCCTTAACCAGTACGCCACAACTCTTGTGGTTATGTTTAAGTGTTCTGATAGACTATTTTATGACTTAAGTTTATATAACCAAAAAATTGTGTGCCTTATGTGAAATCGTTACAATAAGTTTATACGACGCTTGCTTTGAGCATTTTCACAAACATTTTTAAATTTAAAGTGTCATGCTTGCTTTATTATATGACAGTTTTTGAAAAATGAAACATATATTTTTTATAGGACACTTGTTTTTATAATAAATATTTTCAAATAATGACATAAAAACTTATTAGGACTAGGGGTGTAAATGAGACAAGACAACTCGTGAGCTACTCGAGATCGACTCGGTCAAAACTCGGTCAACACTCGACTCGAATAGGCTCGACTCGAACTCGAGCTCGACTCGATATACTAACGAGTCGAATCGAGCCATCTGATACTCGACTCGATAAGCTCGTGAGATACTCGAATATATTTTATATATAATTAACTTTATATTATAATTTATAACATATAATGTAAATAAATTATTATTTTAGTATATTATAATTATCTAAATAAAATAAAAAAACAATTATTATGATTATTTATATTCCAAAAGATGGGGAAGTAGAGAAAGAAAAATTAGTAATGACTATGGTGAGAAATTTCATCCCACATTGGTGGGATTCACCTCCAAACCTATTGAGGTCTAAGTATATATAGGTCCTTATCCTCCTATTTTATACCATTTAAATTGCTTAATGGCTTGAACCTAAAGGCTTGTGCCAAGGGCTTGAACCAAATGGCTTTTTTATATGGTGTACCCTAGTGAGTGGTTCATATTTAGTTCTTTTAAGATTTTTGTTTACGTTTGTTATCATTTTACTGATTTGAGCTTGATTCGAGTTCGAGTTCGAGTTCGAGCTTCATTCGAGCTTGAAACGAGTTCGAGTTCGAGCTCGAGCTCGAGAATTGACTTTCGAGTCGAGTTCGAGTTTGGATTTTCACTACTCGCGAGTTTTCGAGTCGAGTTCGAGCTCGAGTATTTGCTTTCGAGTTCGAGTCGAGTATAATGATACTCGAGCTCAACTCGCATCATTTACACCCCTAATTAGGACTTTAGGGTGCGTTTGGTTCGCATAATGATTTCTGCAGGAATGGAATCTGTCAAAGGAATTGGAATCTGGAAGGAATTGGAATGGAATGTTTTCAGGTTTGACCAGCTGTTTGGTTGACAGAAGAAAAATGTAATCTTGAAATCTGTCTGTTTGGTTTGCAATGGAATCAAAATGAAATTATGAAAAATGACAAAAATACCCTTTGTATATAAATATAAAACATGTAAATCATTCACAAACCATAACCATAACACAAATCAGTAACCTTAACACATAAATCAATAACCATAACACAAATGAGTAACCATAACACATAAATCGAGCAGTAACATGGAGAGAAATCAGTAACCATAACACAAATCAGTAAGCATAACACAAATCAGTAACCATAACACACAAATAGAGAGAAATCGCAAGAGGAGAAATCAAGAAATCGCAAGAGAAGATGGAGAGCATAACTTCAGAGCATAAATCGTACCAAAAAGTGAAAAAATCGAACAGAAATCGTACCGAAAAGTGGAAAATTCGAACAGAAATCGTACCAAAAAATCGAAGAGGAGAAGATATAACGTGAAGAAATCGAAAGAGGAGAAGAAAAAGACATGTTCGTTCGATTTCACACTCCTGTTCTTCGATTTTGTGGTTGTCGTGCGATGCAGTGAAACCCTATGTCGGCTTCTTCAATCGTGAAGCACAATACAAATGAAATGTGGCTAGGGTTTTTAGAATGATGAGGGTATTATTGTCATTTTTGTAAGTTTGGGTGGAATGGATTTCAATTCCATCAGATTTAGTAAGGAATGGTGAATTCCTGATTTGGGGGGAATCTATGGAATTCAATTCCATTCCATGAGGAACCAAATATTGGAATGGAATTTGGTCAATTGAAATGACCATTCCAATTTCGCCCAAGTCCGTCGGAATCCGCCGAACCAAACGCACCCTTATATTCAAAAATGTTATAAAAAAGTGTTTAGACGCCAAAAAACGCTATATAAATCTATTGCGATGATTTTACATGGTTAATACAATTATTTAGTTTAATAAACTTAAGTTGTATAAAACAGTTTATTAGAAAATTTAAACATTTTTACGTACTGTAAACCTAATTTTGTTATAGTAAATAGAATTTAAACATTTTTTACGTACCGTACTCAAAACACTATTTTTGATAAATAAAGATTCTAAAATTTTAAAAGGAGTGGACTAAATACACATTATATATTACTAAGGGTATGTTTACTCACAACTTAAGTAGCTAAGTAGCTTGATGGTCTGGACGGCATATTCACAAAGTCATACATCAATGTTTCTTTACAGCTTAATTATTAAGTCATTAAGGTAAAATGACTATATGAAATAAGTCAGGACCCATCATTTGCCCCCATTAAGTAATATCAAACAAATTAATACCAGAAATGCTCAAAAGTAATGCAACCCTCTTTTATTTGGTCTCCCGTCACTAGACAAACAAATTTATTCAAACAGATAACTTAACTTATACAACACTTAATGTAAAAAAATATTAACAACCTCTAAATGTATCCACATAATAATGTTCTCTTTATACATATCAACATCAAAACTTATATTTTGTATTTTCAATACATGATTTAATCTGATTCTCACATAAAAAATGTGTATTTGACAATAAAATGTAATTATTGAGGGTTGTAAATTAGAGATTACAATAATTATGAAGAGATGTAGGAGTAATTGTGCTTTTTTCACTTATTAAATTAAATAATTAAGACTAATAAATAACAATAATTATAATTGGGTAATTAGATTAGAGACACCAGGTTTTCATTCATTAATGGTACAGATGTGGGTCCCTTCTTTATCTTTATTGGCCAGGCTACTTTATTGGGTCGGGCTTCTAAATCATATAGAAGTCCCTTGTTTATGGGTTGGGTCGGGCCATTTTTAAAAGATTTTAGCGGATAACCTCAATTTAGGTTTAATAGTACATCCCAAAGTTTCTCATTAGGCAAGAGATACCCGTGTTCAATTGGGCCCAAAGCAGACAAGACGACATTGATTGAACGGGTACTTCGGGGGGCCCAAAGGGCTGGGCAGTCAAGAGCTGCTGTTTTACCTTCGTTCGCTTTGAGAGAGTAGCGACCTCTCGGGCATGCTGACCGAACGACGCTGGCTCGAAATTTAATCCGATCAGTGTCGTCTTGTCTATCCTGACTTGTAGCTCGGAAGACCCCGAATGGCATTTTCTTGGAGCTACCTAGTAGATAGGTTCACTGATCTACTATGCTAATATGAGTTCTCTTTTTTTGCTATGGATTTTCTGACTCGCCCCCGACTACGTGTCGTTTGGACCTTTCGCTCGCCCGCCACCAGTGGAAGCAAGCACCTTGAAGAGAATTTTTATCGCGAAGGATTCAATCCAGCACAGGTTCCTATGGCTACCTTGTTACTACTTCACCCCAGTCGAGGGTCTCTCTCACTCCGTTGACCTCCCCTCTATATAAGTGAGATAAAAAAAGATTGTATTTTCTTTCACTTTTCTAAATCGTTTATATTGAGGGTATGGAGCCGCGTCGGTCGATAAAAAGCTATAATAAGGCAATCCATGGGCATGGAACCCCGAAATAGCCAATCTACAATCAAACTTTTAATCAGGTCGAAAAATTCTTGCTAGTGGGTAGAACCAAGACTCATTTTAGCCAGGAGCTTACTTTAACTACTTATTTAGCTACTTTAGGTCGTTGTAGCCCATAAATAAGAATAAAACTATTCGCAACGCATACCGAAAGGGTACCAATGAAGTCGACCATTAATGACTAGTTCGAAGACCAAGAGCGATCTGATCCAAAAAGACCCTTAAGGTAGGGGTAATCTCAACTTAAGATGGAATGAACTACCATTTTCATCCCCGTGGTTATTTAAAATTACAATTTTCATTCCTATACTTTGGAAACTACAATTTTTATTCCTATAATTTATAAGTTTTAATGTTTTTGTTTAGAGGAAAAACTATTTATAGTTAAGAGTAAATTACCTTTTTCGTTTATGTAGTTTATTGAAAATCGTTATTTTCGTTCTTGCGCTTTTGAAATTATGATTTTCATCCATATATTTTACACTTTACAGTTCATCATTTTTTTCGTCTTTGTAATTTATAATTTACTACTGTTTTCTTTTCTCATAATTAAAGATAGTAGTTAGTTTAGTTTTTTGTAGACAAAAACAACAATTAATTGCAAACTATATGAATGGAAACCAAAGTTTTAAAATTACAAGGACGGAAATCACAAGAATTTCAAACTAGAGGGACAAAAAGCATAATTTTACTCTCATAATCTATATCTATATATCTATATCTATATCTATATATCTATATATCTATATCTATATCTATATATCTATAAAAACAAAAACCAAGGGTTCTGACGTGGCACCTCCTCAGGCCAGAACCCCTTCTTCTTTTTTGTCCTTCGTCTGGATTTTTTTACCGCTTCGATTCTCCTCTTCGTTATTGATCCCATTCGTCTTCTCCTCTCCAAAACCGACCAGGGTTGTCTTTTCCTATTCCACTCTCCCAATAATCTTTGGTTTCCTTTTGGTTAACGGGCAAAATGGAGTAAGCAGAGAAGACGAAGATCGATTGCGCCAACATCTTTGGGACCTTCGACCAGCTAAATCGGCAGTGAAGAAGGCCAAAATGCATCTTGAAAACAAACTGGGTTGACCTCTGCCTAGAAAAACCTGTAAGTTCATCATATTCTCTCCTTCTCCAAATCCACCAGGTTTTTTATTTCATCCAGGGTTCTAATTCGATTGAGGTTCTTCCCCCTTTCCCCCTTTCATCTTCTTCATTTCTTGCTAATTGCTATACATGTCTCTGTCCACAAATCTCTCTTGATTCTTCATCTCACATTCGTTCATTCTTTCCTTCAATCAAGTTAGAACCGTGGTTGTGGTTATCACTGATAATCTGAAAGCTAACAAGAGAATTGCACAGCTCAAATCTTTTTTATTGAAGCATAAAAGAGGGCTTATAAATAGCCATACAAGGAACTGAAAAGCAGAAAAATAAGCAGCTAACAAACTAGCTTGAAGACCGGTTTAAGCACACCCTAAGAGTCCTAAAGACTAGGGATTTTATTTAACAACAAAGAAAAATAATACTCCACGTGAGCTTCAACATTTCCTCCCCTAAATCAAACATGCTTACAGCATTTGATTTAGTCTTCAGCTGCTCGAACTCCCAGCAGTCCTCTAAGCTTCTCGAATTGATCCAATTTCAGTGGCTTAGTCATAGCATCTGCAATCTGATCAGATGTGCCACAAAACTCCATAGCTATGGTTCCATCCTTCGTAAGATCTCTCAGAAAATGAAATCTCACATCGATATGCTTGCTCCTTCCATGAAAGACCGGATTGTTTGCAAGTTTGATGGTGGAAGAGTTGTCACAAAACACTTTAACACATTTGGACATGTTGCCATCAATTTGTTTAAGAACCTGTTGCATCCAAATACAGTGGCTTTCACATAAGGCAGCAGCCACGTATTCGGCTTCGGTGGTTGAAAGAGTCACAACAGGCTGTTTCTTGGAGGCCCATGCTACTGCCCCTCCACCCATCATAAAAACGTAGCCCGATGTGCTTTTACGATCATCTATGTCCCCCGCATAATCGCTGTCGGTGTAAGCGGACAATTCATCCTTCTGCCCCCTTTCATAAAATAACCCTAGATTCATAGTATTCTTAACGTACCTTAGAATCCTTTTGGCCGCTAGCAGGTGTGCTTCCTTCGGATTTGACATGTATCTACTTATAAGACACACACAATACATCAGATCAGGTCTGGTAGTGGTCATGTACATTAAGCTTCCTACCATTTGTTTGAATAAGGTGCCGTCAACTTCTTTTCCTCCATCTTGCATCGATAATTTGCAACCAGGAACTATCGGATTTCTGACTCCGTTACAGTCACTTAAGCCGAACCGTTCAAGAACTCCTCCTGCGTATTTTCTTTGACTGATATGGATTCCTTTCTCTGTTTGATGCACTTCAACACCCAAGAAATATTTCATCTCCCCTAAGTCAGTCATTTCAAATTCCTTTTTCATAGAAATTTTGAAATCTTGCACCATGATGGGATCATTACTAGTGAAAATCAAATCGTCTACATAAAGACTTACGATCAAGATCTTGTTTTCATCTCTTTTAATGAACAAGGTGTGTTCATGGCTGCTCCTCTCGAATCCTTCTCTGATGAAGTAGCTTTCGATCCTACTAAACCAGGCTCGGGGAGCCTGCTTTAAGCCATACAATGCTCTTTTCAACTTATACACCTTGTGTTCTTCACCTTTCATCTCATATCCCAGCGGTTGTGCAACGTACACGTCCTCCCTGAGTTCTCCGTGCAAAAACGCGCTTTTAACGTCCAACTGGTAGAGCTTCCAGCCATTTCGTGCTGCTAACGCGATCACCATCCGAATAGTATCCCATCTTGCAACGGGGGCAAATACCTCATTGTAGTCAATACCCTTTTCTTGAGCGTACCCTTTTACCACCAGTCGGGCTTTGTATTTGTCTACTTCACCGTTTTCGTTCAACTTTGTTCGATACACCCATTTCACTCCTATCACTTTGGCCCCTTCAGGTGGTTGAACTAGTTGCCAGGTCTGATTCTTCTCTATGGCATCAATCTCCATGTTCATGGCATCCCTCCAATTCTTTGATTTTACTGCATCTTCATAACAAGTTGGATCATCAGATGAAATAAACATAAGGAAATTTTGCACCTCATCTGAGAGTTCTTCTCCGCTGGTGTAGTCTTGAAGGTAGGCGGGTGTCCTTCTTTCCCTTCTCTCACGAGGTGGAAGAGTAGTAGCATTACCCGGTAGAGGAGTTATGCGCTCACTAGAAGGAGAACTTTCATTTCCTTCTACTAGTTCGCCTTCAGGATTTGAAGAATTACTCCCTTCTCCGACTATTTCTTCACCGGTCTCGATGTCTTCATACTCATCATTGACAACATCTTCATACTCTTCCCCCCAATCAAGAATAACATTTACTGTGTTGTTTTCTGTCCTCCCCCAGTCCCAACATTCTTCTTCTTCAAAGACTACGTCACGGCTAATTGTGACTTTCAGATTCATGGGGTTTATCATCTTGTACCCTTTTGACTCTTCGCTATAGCCGATCATCACAAGCTGCTGACTCCTAGCATCCAACTTGAGCCTTTTTTGTGCTGGTACGTGTACGTTCCCAATACAACCAAAAATTCTGACATATTCAACGTTTGGCTTTACGCCATTCCAACACTCTTCTGGGGTCTTTTCCTTTACTGCGGATGTCGGACTCCTGTTGATCACATGACATGCCCATTTTACAGCATCGGGCCAGAAGGTTTTTGGCATATTCTTTTCTTCAAGAATGCACCGTACTATATTGAGAATTGTGCGGTTTTTACGCTCAGCAATCCCATTTTGTTGGGGCGTAAATGGTGTAGTAAGTTGCCTTTTTATGCCATGTAGATCACAAAACTCGGAGAATTCCTTCGAGTTGAATTCCCCTCCTCGGTCGGTTCTTAAACCACATATTTGATAACCTGATTCTTTTTCAACCCTGGCTTTGAAGATTTTAAAAGTTGCAAAAGTCTCGCTTTTTTCGGTTAGGAAATAAACCCATACTTTGCGACTAAAATCATCTGTAAATGTTAACACGTACCTTTTCTTGTTGTGTGATTCCGGAGAAATCGGCCCGCAAAGATCGGAATGAACGAGCTGCAACTGTCTTTCCGCCCTCCAAGTGCTTTTGTTAGGAAAGCTTGTTCGATTTTGCTTGCCCTTCATACAGCTCGTGCAGACTTTTGTTGGTATCTTTAGTGTCGGCATTCCACAAACCATCTTCTTGTTACAAAGGAGTGCCAAGTTCTTGTAGCTCAAATGACCGAACCTCTTATGCCAAAGTACACTTACTTCTTCAGTTTTAGCATTAAAGCAAGCAGATTCGGTGGTAAGAATGTTTGTACCTATGATAAACATTCTATTTGTGGTCATTTTGCTTTCCATGATGCAACCTCTTCTCGGATGATACAATCTGCAGACTCCTTCATTTATCAGGATAGCTATGCCTCTTTCTTGAAGCTGACCCATACTAAGCAAGTTGTTATGCAACTCCGGGAAGAAAAACACATCGGTCAAAATCTGGGTCTGACCCTCGACTTCCATTTTGATATTTCCTTTACCCATAACCTTCAATTTTAAATCATTTCCGAGCTTTACCAAATTTCTGAAGTCTTCGTCTAGTTGCATGAACCACTCCTTGTTGCCGGTCATATGGTTTGAACATCCGGAATCCAAAAACCACACACCTTCTTTCTTGTTTTGATATAGATCAGCATGTGCCATCAGCAACATCTCATCCTGATCATCAAACTCAACGAAATTTGCACCCTTCGACCCACTAGGACATTCGCACTGGAAGTGCCCCAGGTTATGACATCTATAACACTCCACCAATGCCTTGTTAAACAGTTGTCTTCCCCTGCCTCTTCCTCGGCCTCGCATCGTGCCTCTGCCTCCTTCGAAACGTTTAGTTGATGCTTACAGGGCCTGCTCTTCCTCGACCGACCCCTTCATACGTTGCTCGTGAATTAAGAGGCTGCTTTGAAGTTCATCTACTGTTAGTGTCTCTACATTGCTGGACTCCTCTATGGAGCATACAACATAGTTGAACCTTGGGAGGAGAGACCTTAAAATCTTTCCGGTGATGTCATTCTCCTTGACGGACTCTCCGTAGGCCTTCATTCGTTTTGCTATGGAAAGAGTCCTCCCAAAATAAGCATTGATCGTTTCCCCTTCTTTCATCCTTAACATTTCAAATTCGGTCTTCAAACTTTGAAGTTGCGCTATTTTGACTCTTGTTGAACCCTTGTATTTCTGCCTCATGGAATCCCAGATCTGCTTCGAAGTATCATCATTCATGATTGTTTCCATGATGTCTCTATCAATAGCTTGATAAAGATAATTTTTTACTTTTCTGTCCTTCAGTTGTTGATCAGCGATAATCTTTGCCTCTTCTGCTGATGGTTGTCTTCCTTGTGGAGGAGCAACAACTCCATCCTCGATCAGACTCCAGTACTCCTTTGATCGTAAGAAGTTCTCCATTAATCTCGCCCAGTGTTCGTAGAAGCCATCAAATTTCGGAATGGCAGGTTGAACAAACTCTTTTGTGTTGTCAGCCATATTCACTCTCCCTCGTGTATACTCTCTCTTTCTCTCGTGTTTCACTCAGAGTTCCTCTCCTCTGTATACTCTCTCTTTCTCTCGTGTTTCTCTCAATCAGGCCCCTTTGGTTGTGGCTCTGATACCAAATGATAATCTGAAAGCTAACAAGAGAATTGCACAGCTCAAATCTTTTTTATTGAAGCATAAAAGAGGGCTTATAAATAGCCATACAAGGAACTGAAAAGCAGAAAAATAAGCAGCTAACAAACTAGCTTGAAGACCGGTTTAAGCACACCCTAAGAGTCCTAAAGACTAGGGATTTTATTTAACAGCAAAGAAAAATAATACTCCACATGAGCTTCAACAATCACCCATGTTTGAAACTCAGGAGTTCGACTTTCTCTATCTTCATTATTTGTAGGTAAGAATTAACCTAATTTTCCCCATCTTTAATTTCGAACTCGACTTTCTTCATCTGGTTTACATATCTTGGTCCCTCACCCCCTCTCTCCAGATACACACAAACACGTAGTTATAATCCCATGAGGCCACTCGATTGATTGCAGGTTGCAACTACAAGAGTTTTGCAGGCTGGAGAAGAATCCATACTCAATCTTTCGATTTCCATCTGATTTTTCTGTCGCTTGCTACTAAAATCGGTTTGTTTGATTTCTATAAATTGCTATTGTAATCGATTAGTATCAATTGTTGTGGAATCGATTAGTTTTATTTTTGGTGTTATTTCTATGTTTTGTGTTGTTTGCAACTGAAATCGATTTTTATGTCGATTGGTTAGTATCAATTGCTTTGGAACCGAGTGTTTTTTTATTTTTCTATTAATAAGCCCCTTAATTATGTATCAATTCCAAGGGATCGACACAAATTGACAAAATTGCTTAATTGCTTTTTAGTATTAGTTGGTTTGTTAGACTCTGCCATCTGAAACACTTACGAAGAACTCATGGATTACTACTTTAGGAAAAATATTAAATCGAGAGCAAATGAATTGGACGTCATCAGAGTTGGAGATGTTGATCTTTACAAAATTGAGTCATGGGATCTTCAAGGTATACTAGCAATGGGTAAAACATTGTCAACTACTCAGAATTTCTTAACAACTTATTCATATATGATTACTTAATTTCCATATATGCCATGACGTTTTTTTTGCTTTATTGGTAGTCTTTAGTCATTAAGATAAGAAGTATCAACCAAGTTCTGGCGCAAATAGAGCTCTTGCGGCTGGATTTCCGAAGGCAACTGGAAGGGATACGGATATTTACTCTAAGCAAGATTTGGTTGGAATGAGAAAGACGTTGGTCTTTATAACGGTCGTGTGTCTAATGGACTAAAATCATATTGGATCATGCATGACTTTCGCCTCGAAACCGTTTAAAATGCAACCAAAACACAGGTAAGTATTACTACGATCAACATTGTTAGGTTTTTCTTCTCTTTGAGAAAATCAATCTTCACTATACATACGATGTAATGCAATATAGTTTTGTTGGTGGTTAGAACTGTCCATGTCTCTTTGTGTATAAACCATTTAATGGTTTCTACCATTGCTTTCTGTGTGCATTTTAAGAACCAGACATGTAATGTCTTCATTTATGTACATACATACATGCATACACAAACTTGTACATTTTACATCCTCTACATACACATACATGTACATTCCACTTGAAATTACTATGTTTCATTGCTTCATACTTCAAAACTGAGAGATTTTTTATTTTGACATTATTCCATTGCATCATACTTCAACATTCTAATATGTTGGTCTGTGTCTTAATGTTATCAGGTTCATCAATTTCTGTCCTTCACTCAACTCCATATCTTTTTTATTTGCTGACCTCGATCCAGAAACTCAATCTTTTCATCGTGCAGTTTTTCTACTACCAAATACTTATAATAGAAATATTTTATGTACATGCAGTTCGTACTTTTTGGAGGAGATGGTTCAAAGATATCCATAGTTTTGGGCAAACAAATATTAAGATGGAAATTGGTATTGGGAAAGCGACTTCATGAAGTTAATATTGCTCCACATATATATGAGGTTATTTTATACATTCCCAGTCTAAGCAATTTTCAAATTTTGGTGTCATTGGAAAGGTTTGAATTGATTTTGCAAGTTATGTTGAGGTGTCACAATTCTCTTCCTTATCCCTTATTTCATTTATTATTTGTTCAAGTGTATTTGTCAGGTCAAGTTAAATGGATGTGTATGTTAATGTGTACATGAATGCCTAGTTATTATAATTGATAGATCGAGACAAGACTCTATGATAGGATATAATTTTGATTAGCCTGAACTCAAAGATGGTAGACGAAGTCCAACACAGCAGAGTGATTGATGCTCTTTTAGGTAATGTGCACCCACGAAGCATCTCAGTCACTGTTCCAAAATTAGAGCCTACTTTTCTGTATCGGTTCTGTAGAAAAAGACTTGAACACTCCAGTTTCAGAATCCTGCCCGTTTGACAATAATTGATTTTTTAGTGTTGTATATTTTCAGGGCCAGTTAAAGAAGATGAAGTTGTTGACAGCAACATAATGCCTTATTGCAACTTAGATAAACAACAGAAGAAGACAATAGGAGAAATGGAACAAGACCTTCTACAAGAATTGCAAGTAAACCATTCCTTTGGTTGTTTCTTTTGTCTTTTTTTTCTTTTTGATTAATATGACTCCACATTCTTGCTTTTACCATGGGGTTGCTTCGTGGGTATGGGACATATGTATTTTACAAGGAGCCTGGAAAATTCTATTTCGAGAAGAAATCTAATTTATTTCTTTCTACACTTTTGCTTCACTATTTTGCATGCCATGAGTTCATCTATCATTGTAACTAAAATTCCTTTGTTTATTACTAATTCTTCTATTTTGTTTCTTTCATAGTCTTTCTATTATAAAGGAAAAGCTATCATGTGAAATGAGGAATTTGATAACCTCAAGGAAGAACTAATATATAGGTTATCGTACCAAAAGTGATGCCAACTATATATATAGGTCATTGTTGGGCTATTAATTAGCAAAATTTTATGTGTAAATAAGATTTAGGGGTTGTTTGTGTAAGCACTTATCGGGTATCACTCAATGCAAGAAACTATATTCTTATTCGGTGAAGGTGACCGACTCACTTTCTACAATGATTACAGGGACTGGAACAATCGTATTTTTATTGCTAATGTTTCTTGGTTTTACATGTATTATCATTTAGTTCATTGTTTGACAACTACTTTTATGTTTACATGTGATGTTGGGAAGGTAATTTACATTCGGCTTATGATTAATGATGTTCCAATTGATGGATGGCTGTTTTAGGTTATTGTCTACTAGCAAAAAAATATGATCATCTAAAGCTGGTTTGTTGCTTGGAGTGCACTTCAAGTGTATATTTTTAAGAGTGAGATGTTGTCTTCTTGAAGTTTATTATGTTGTTGGTTTATTCAAGTGCCTCTATATATTACAAAGACAACTTTTGTAGTTTTTGTGGTGAAAATTTGTGTGAGGGCACAAATTGATTAAACTTTTACTTGCACATGGCGATAAAACTTTATGAGGTATACCCAATGCAATTTTTGGTTAGACAATTAGGAGTTATAAATAGTTAGTTCATCCAAATTCTCTAACTTTTTCTTTTACAAGTGAAATTTTATAATAATGGATACTGTGATGGGAATCAATTATATGTATGTTTAGGGGGTGTTTGGGAGTGCTTATATTTTTAACTTATTTGCTTATTGCGGTGAGGAGAAGCAAATAAGCAGTTTGGAGTGTTTGGATAGAAAAAATCAAAAGTGCTTATTTGCTTCTCCTCACCACAAATAAGTTGTTTTTGATAAGTCAATCTACACCTACTTATTTGTTTCTCCTTATTTCCTTATCTATCTAAATTACATTTTTACCCTCAATTTTTAACAATATTTTTAAAAAAATGCTTTTCCTCACCGGATAAGCAAATAAGTCATAAGGAGAAAATATAAGCACTCCCAAACACCCCCTTAGATTCAACACAAAGTATCAAAAGTTTATAAAATCTAAAATTTGTAACAGATACAAATAGTTGTATGATATTTGTAGTAAAAATATTACATAAAAGTTTCAAATCTTGATAATGGAGTTTGTTAAGGTCAAAGATTATATTTGTAGGTTGTGTGAGCCCAACCATAATGCTTAATACTATTTACGAACTTGCGCCTAACTACTTTTTATAAGTTTAAATTTAACATCGAAACATTATGATAATTTACATCTAAATTACCCATAATACATCCATTGTATTATATTGCATTTTAGTCGCCAATTAACAAATTGCGTTTTATTTTAATTTAGTTACATACTTTTTAATAGAACAATTGTCACCGCGCGTTGCGCGGTGCCACAAACTAGTTTTATGAGGTTCAAAAATAGCAATAAATTATAAATTACATAAATGAAAAAAATCCATAAATTGTATATTCAAAAGAACGAAAAAAGCAAACGAATTATAAACTACAAAGTCAAAAACTGTAATTTTGAAAAAATAAGGTCGAAAATAGCAATTTTCAACAAACTACAGGGACTAAAAACATAGTTTACTCTTATTTAAAAGAATCTTCTCAATCCATCCTAAACATTTCAATTTCAAGTTTTCAAGTTTTTATGAAACCCGAAATCATCGATCACTAATCGAATCAGTGAAGTCAATAGCATCCACAAATCGCAATGCCCCTGGTACGTTCAATCTTTCGTTAATTTCATTTGCTTAATTGTTTTCATTTTGTTTTGAAAAGTGTCTACAGTTGATTCAGAATCGGTTGAACTAAGTTCAGGATTTTGCAGTAATTGAATGATATTTGTTATATAATCGATAATGGGACTGGGGGTTTGTATCTAGTTTCGAATTTTGAGTATTATGTTCTTTTGAATGAATCCAATATGGTAGCGAATGAAGTAAACATGAAGTTGGTAATATGAGCGATGGAGGAGGTGGAGAGTGTTCCAGTGGGATTGAATCTATTTTGAACAGAATGAAGTTTATTTGGTTCCCTTTTCTCGTAAGTTTATAGAAGATGTGGTGGAAAATCATAGCTTATTGGCAAACCATGTTTTGAAATTGGAGTCTTTTGATTCTGAAATTCAGGTGCTCAACATCAATGAGCTTGATACTGAGGAAGATAGCAGAAAAGGTGGAGATTAATTGCTTAGATACTAGAAATAGACAAAATCACCATGTCTTGGTTTATGATAGAGCTGGCAAAAAGTGACCCAACCTCACAACCCAACCTGAATCGAACCCAAGAGATTTTCAACCCATTTAAGTAAATGGTTCAACCCCCTACCCATTTTAAATGGATTGTGTTGGGTTGAAATTTCCAATCTGTTACAACTTGTTTTCAACCCATTAAAAATATTATGTAATTTTACTTTATTTTTAATTAAATATCATTATTTAATTATAATATCTATTTTAATGTTAATTTTACTTACGTCAAGAGGATCAAGAGGAAAGTAATACCGAGAGTGAAATTGGAGTTGGTGTCTATGGAAGTCAAGTTACTTAGAAATTGAAGGTTTCCAATGATATTTGAACAATTTATTTGCATTTGTGGTTCTGTTTTATTCAGTCTTTGATCAATTTATTTGCATTTGTGGTTGTGTTTTATTCAAAGTTTGAAAATTTTATTTGTATTTGTCATAAAGTTAAATAGTCTAATCCTTTTTATTTTATTTAAAATTTTAAAATTAAATGGGTCAAGCCGAACCCACCCGAACATGACCCATTGCTACCCCTAGTTTATGAATGAGGATGTGAGGGATGACAAGAAAACCAAAAGAGATAAAATAAAGAGGGACCATATGGTTAATGGTGAGTATTTATCAGAAGTGATTCACTTGTAATTTAGGACATTAGATTAGGGTTTGTATACTATTTTGGAATCCTAGTTGGAGCTACTAGTTTGAAAATCCTATGGCTATCCCCTAGGTAGAAGAAAGGTATGCATACATTTTTTATTTTTTCCTCCCCTGACCCTACTCCACGTGGGATTTACTGGGTTTGTTTGGTTTATGATAATATGTCTACTAGAGGGAAATATTCTCTATTTCAACTTTTTGGATGTATTTTTGTTCCATTTTGAGCTTTACTCAATGACATTTCTTAAGGTATGAGATTCTTTTCGCCATCCTTTGTTTTTGTATTTGATTCTATTGTGATATGGTACTTGATAGTTGTGCAAATGTGCTATTATAAACCCGCATACATTTTAGTATGTACTTCTAATATTTGCCCTATAATGATTTGATAAATATCCATCTGAAGAAAACATCTTCAGAAAATTAGGAATTTGAATCAATGGTTGGATTGCTACCTAAATTATTTCTAGTTCAGTTGCATCATATTATATTTTGAGACATTGGGAAAACTTTATTTCCATGCAGCTGAATGTCAACTTTGCCTATTTGATGTTCTATTGGGGTGCGTTTGGTACGCATACATGATAGGACAAGACAAGGTGGGACAGGACAGAACAACTGTTCCACGTTTGGTATGACCGAACTGGACAGAACAGAACAGAACAGATAACATCAACCAATTTACCCTTGCTAAATTTAAAGAATGAATAAAATATGAAATAGAAGGTTTATTTGATGTTTTAGAAGAGAATTAGATTTTATTTTAAAGTTATATTGGTAAAACATAAGTCTGTTCCACCTTGTTCCATGGGGTGGGGGTGGAATAGGCCTGTTCCAGTCTGTTCCACATAAAAGTCCTGCCTAACGTGGGACAGTGGACCATGTTCTGTTCTGTCCAGTCCAGTGTACCAAACACACCCTTGATGTTGTATTACCATGGATAGTTTAGTAATTTACCAAGCTATCCCCGTTTTTCTGGTTTTTGTTCCACCTACTTTGGTAGGACAAAAAAAATGCATTTTCCTACTCGATCCTGTCCTAGTCTCTGTCTAAGGGGGTGTTTGGTTAGAGGGATTAAGCAATAATTAATGGGAATGATAATAAAAGAAACTGTTTGGTTTTATATAATATAAAGAAGCCCAAATTATCATTCCCCATGAAGTAATAAAGAAGAACAAAAAGAGATAAATGTTCTTCACTGGAAATTTTGTTACTAGACTTGCTTCACTACATTCACAAGTGAATACCCATATCATAAAAAGCAGAGAGAAGCAAAGGGAAATTCTAATTTGTACAAAGCTAGTTAATTATGTATTGTATAGTCTATATGCATTTAAAGTTACAATTTTACCTCAAAGTAGATACATTTGCTTTCACTAGTTAATTGATACTTGTCGTACTTCTAAATCCAACAACAATAAGAAAAAAGAAATTAATAGAGGGATTATAATCCAACTTCTAGAGAATAATTAACTGCCTACAATGCCTTTCTGGCCCGTCTTGCACAATTTCACTAATCAAGTCTTTAAAAATAAGACGTTCGATATCTAACACCACAGCTGAAACCTCGTTACAGTTATCATCCCAATCTTCTGACCTTTTATTCACATCTGAAGATATGATGTCTATTATTTCATCATATAGACCACCCTCCGTGTTCATTTGGAGATTATCTATTTCTGACCACAATTCTTTCGTTAGCTTCTCGCCATTCAGACTTCCCGCTTTCCTTTTGGTTGTCCACAGCCCTGAAGAAGCTGACCTCGCTAACTTTTCGACGAGAATATTATTAACCGTATCAAATATCATTCTCCTTCTGATTTTCTTGTTCCTTTTGTTGTGTTCATTGGTGCATTCTTTGGTTTTCTCCAAAACGTTGAACAGCTCGGGGTTGATCACGATGCCGGTTGGGTGAAGGTGGACTATTGTGGTGGCAGAATCTAGATTTTTCAGAAAACCCGAGGCTAATAGAATCTCATTGATGTATTTGTGGTCGTCGTTGATGATGTCATGCGGGAAAACCTCGGAGTGATCGATAGTTGTTTCTTCACTGGTGGAGTTTAGTAATTCGATTTGATGAATTATATTTTCTATTTTCTGGTGGTTGAACTTGGAATAGGAGTTATCGATTTCGACTTGTTTCCATTCTGGTTCATCAAAGCGTAAATCGTCATCATCTGAGAAGAGAAAGATTCAAACGGGTTCATTGATAAAATCATCAGCGTAGTAAAGGTACTACAAACGATTATTACTTTTATTTTTTCGTTTCTTTTTTCTGTTGTTTACCGACACAAATTGGGTAAGCGCTAACCGGGTAAGAGGCGTACCTTTAAAAGCATAGGATTTCTTCTGAATTGGAGATGGTGCATCTTCTGTGTAAAATGCATCAAGAACTGAGACGGGACTTGGTTGTTCCATGGTAAGTTCTGCCATTGGCTTATATTCGATCAACCTTTCTGCAAATTTATTCTGGAAAAGGAAAAGATGAAACATGTTAGAAAGTTATGTTTTGAAGTAATATAACCAATTAATCTCACATAGTGATAAAAGGGATTAAAAAAGCTATAATTTGTGGCATTGCACACAATATGTAGCGTTTGCGGAAATAGACTCTCTACCATTAGGGGTAGAGGTCAGTTCTACGTACATCCTACCCCCATACCCTAAGGTTCAGGGGTAAACCTCAAAATAAAATAAAATTAAGAACACCTGGTGACCGTTCATCTAAATGGTATGCACATGTGAATACAAGTAATTGAAGCCGTTTTTTGGTTTTTATGAACGTGTGCATTATGCACATGTGCATATCTAGATGGCTGGTTAGGGTGTTCCTCAGTTTTTCGTTTTTTTGCGGTTTCCCTTGAACCTGACCCTAGAGAGAGAGAGAGAGAGAGAGAGGAAGTTCAAATGAGAACCATACATATTTTAAGAGCCGCGGAACCAACTATTTCATGTACTATTCATGATGAATAACCCTGAATAATCATGTATATCATGCATTCTCGTGACTACATTCATCATGAATAAAAGTGTATTCACTAACCTTGTGATTTTCCCTTGGCTGATAAACACTATTGTTCTCCCCTGTCCAATCCCTGCTCGTGACTTCTATCTCATTCTGTGAGGTTACACTAGTATCCGTTTCTGATGGAAATGAACCCGTGTCACCTTGTTGACTTAAATCTCTTGTGTCACTTCTGTACCTACACAATTCCTCATTGGTTTGCAGTCGATTAACGGACCTGGTCTTCGAGTTTCTGGTCTTCAAGTCCGATACCGCGACCCGCCCATTTGACGATGGCCCACAAACAGATTGCTTCTGGACGCCATTCTTTGACCTCTGTAGTCTTGGGCTCACGCTTCCTGAATTTCTAGAATTCCAATAGTTTTGTGCAGTCGGGTGTTCTGGTGCTTTTGAAGGTGACGTGGATTTTCTAGTCCTACCAATCGCTTTTGTTTCAATAGGATTTGTGTTTCTTGTGCTTTGCCTCCCAGTTCTATCACCGGTATGGTTGACTTTCTTGACCCTTTTGAGACTTGTGATCACCATGGAATCTGAAGCTAGATTCGCTGGTTTTATCACAGTGGTCCGGATTTTATCGAAATCTTGATCTTTCTTCTCTAACCTAATCTTTGTTCTCTGTATTGCTTCAAGAATCTGCTTAAGGGCTCTGAGATCTTTGCCTGAAGTGTTGAACTCGACTTCAGTCAACCTTTTCTCAATTTGACCGTAAACAGAATGGCGGCCATGGTCAACCCTCTCGGGAGCTTTCTTGTTCTTGGTTGGGTTTTTCTGGCCACGTTCCTGCTTCCATGGAGCTGGTTCTATCGGAATTCTCGCAATCGCATTACCAGTTCCCCTTTGTGGTGAACCAGAATGTTTAGATTCCTCACATTTTCTTGAAATCATTTCGTCATCCAAACGGGGTTCGATCTCTAGACCCATCAACCTAGCCACGACACTCGATGGTGGTCGTTTGTTGCTTCCTGGCTCGTGGGTCTGGTCCACGGTTTGACCGATCGTGGGCCCACCACCTCCGTGGGTCTCTCTAGTCATCAAGATTCTTCGTTTGATAGAACTTTGTTTGCTATCTAACGAAAGCCTCGGAAGCTCCTTAATGGATTTTAATTTATACGGTGATTCCATTCCGTCACACGAAAACCGTGAAATCTCCTTCACTTCCTTAACTCCCTTTGAAATTTCCCGAAGCTTCGCAAGATTCTGGTCTTTTCTGTCGTATGAAACGGATTTCGCATGTTGTTGTGAAGGCCTCGGGGAATCGACATGTGTCATGGCGGGACCCTTTCGCTCGTCTTTTGCCACGGTTTTAACGGGTACCACTCGAGGCTTTCTAGTCATCGAGTCTTTTACTACATCTCTGATATCGGCTGGCTGTGCCGAAAAATCTGGTTGTTTTCTCGAGGTTGGAGACGGTGGTTCGGAGACGAGGCTTGGGCAAAACGAAGATTGTTCGGTTTGAACTCTTTTACTACAATCTAAAGATGAACAAGATGAAGAAAACGAGTTTCGTGATGATTCAACGGATACTCTGTGTTTCTCTTTCGCCACCTTATTTGTGGTTTTCTGGTTCTCCTGTAAGTAATCAAAAGTTGGTTGTGAATTAGAAATGTTTTCCCCCTTTTATAGATTATGAATCTATGAATCTAAGTGTTGGTTTTACCTTGGGTTTCTCTGAGGCATTGTTGAACTCCTTATTGCCATCCTCACTTTGATCTAAACAATTATTTAGAAGTATTTTAGATGCCAAAAGTTGTAACATATATCATCTATATACTTAGTTCATGTTCAAATGAGAATCGTAAATATTGAGCAGGTGGGAACCAACTACTCATGCTTTATTCACGATGAATACATAATATTCATGATAAAAATGTATGATATAATGAATAATTGATGTTAATGATTACTCAGGGTTATTCATAATAAATAATGCATAAAATTGTTGGTTCTCATACTCTAAAAAATATTTATGGTTCTCATGTGATCTTTTACTTATAAGCTTAAAGACAATTACGCGATTAGGGTCAGGTTCAGCGTTCAGGGGAAGACCGCAAAAAATGAAAAACTGAGGAACACCTTGGTAATCCGTTCATCTGGATACAAGTAATTTTTAACATGCACACGTGCATAAAAACCAAAAAACAACTTCAATAACTTGTATCCACATGTGCATACTGTCCAGATAAACGTTTACCGGGGTGTTCCTCAATTTTTATTTTTGTTGTGGTTTCCCCCTGAACCTCCCTCTATACACTTATAACCAAACAAACCTGGTATATCTCACTCATTATTATATATTTATATGTATACAATTGTTTGCATAGTGATAGTAGTTGTTCATGTACAACCAAGAAGAAATGGTGGACAACTGTGTACGATAATTCGTGTTAGTCAAAATTAGACTCGAAACAGTCCATTTAGGAGTTGCTTTCAAGTATAATTTTACCTTTTCTGGTTACCGTCTCTCTTAAGAATCTTCTTTAGTCCTTCATAATTAAGTTCAAACATTTCATTACCTTATAAGTTTCTAGTTACATCTAGAATATATATATATATATATATATATTAGAAGTTTACTCGCGCAATGCAGCACGATATATCTTGATTTTAATGTTCTAATTTATTTTAATGTGTGATTTTGAGGGGGGCTGTGGATGGTATCCCAGTCTACCCGGGTTCGATTCCAAGGGGAGGCAATTGAGGGCATGAGGAGTACCCAGTCCTTGGGTGGTCCAGTCTTTGACTGGGCTTACCCCAGCCTGTGGTTGGGCCTTAGGTCCAGCCTAAGCTGGGCCGGGACAGCGGCAGATTAGTGGACTGCCCTCGGATGTCCGATACCGCCGGGGAGGCGTGTGTGCGTTGTGTTCGTGGTAGTTGATCGAAAGGGTCGATGCCGCTATGCAGGGCTGTAAACGAACCGAACGAACACGAACGGAGGCTTGTTCATGTTCGTTCGTTTAACTTAACCGAACAAACGAACGAACACGAACGGTAAACGAACGAATTTTTTTGTGTTCATGTTCGTTCGTTAAGAATTTTTGTTTGTTCGTGTTCGTTTATGTTCGTTTATTAAGAGTTAAACGAACGTAAACGAACGAACTTAAATGAAAATAAACGAACGAACCCAAATGAACAAAAAACAACTATCGTACTCATCATTTCGTTCGTAAAAAATACCTTGACAAAATGAAAAATCGGGTTAACTTAGAAGGTATAAAACATAAATTCTAAAGGTCAATTTACTTGATGATTTTACACATTAATTTCATATTATATAAATATGTTTATATATATAAACAAGCATAAACAAACATAAATGAACATAAATTAACATAAATGAACGTAAACGGACATAAACGAACGAACATAAATGAACGAACGAGACCATTGTTCATGTTCGTTCATTTAACTAAGCGAACAAAAAAACGTGTTCATGTTCGTTCATTTATTAAATAAACGAACATAAACGAACTTCCCGCCGAACGGTTCACGAACGGTTCGCTGAACGTTCGGTTCGTTTACAGCCCTACCGCTATGCCTTCCAAAAAAAATAAAGCTTCATTAGTTGTTTTTAAGAGATTTTAAGTAATTACCATTAAATAGCAATACATAAAGCTTTAGGGGTTGTTTTTAAGAGTTTTTAATAAATGTTTTATAATATAATATAGATATATATAGCCAAATGACAACGAAAAGCAATAAAGCGATAGTAAGAATACTTTAGATAGCGATAGTCAACAATTTACAGACTCACGGAAACAACCTCTCTATTCATCTGGGTAGAGGTAAGTTATGTGTACATCCTTCCCTCCCGTTACCCGTAGGATATATTGGGTTCGTTTAATTTGACTTTTAGTCAAAATTCACGAAAACTACCTCTCTATTCCTCTCAAGGTAGAGGTAAAATGACCTTATTTCCTGTTGGATATCCTGGGTTCGTTTGGTTTGACTTTTAGTCAACGATTTGCAAAATTCACAAAAACAACCTCTCTATTCCTCTCAAGGTAGAGGTAGAATGACCATATTTCCCTGTGGGATATAATGGGTTCGTTTGGTTTGACTTTTAGTCAACAATTTGCAGACGAACACGAAAACGGCTACCGGGTTATCTTCGTTAGAAGGTGAAAACACCAAAAAAACACAAAAACACACAAATCTTGAGTTTGATCTTTGGTACCTTGACGTAGATTCTTCCGGCGGCGTTCGCCAAGGAGGTAACGCCGATCAAAGAGCTGAAAAATGCCATTCATGCATCCTAATTGCTTCTGAAACTCTTGTTTATCTTCTTCTCTTGGGCTGTACATAACCTTAGTAGACATTTTCCCACCACCACCACCACCACTGCTTTCTTTATTCTATTCCACTGTTGGAAACAAACAAAGCTTTAGATGCTTTCTCGATTAAAAACCCCAAGAAAATCAGCAGTTTGCCATTTTTCTGCAGTTTTCTAGGTTTCTAAGAGTGAATATTGCTGTTGTAAAGCTAACTCTGCACAGAGAATGTGCAGAACCCAACTGGGTATTTATTTTATTTCTTTTTTTTCTCTTTTTTTTTCTGGGGGTTCTTCTGAATAACAGCAGGAAGAATTGAATGCTGCTGTTTTTGGGCTCAAAAGATTTCTAGAGGTTTAGAATTTAGATTTTGATGCAATTACTTAATGTGGGAGTTGGATTGGTGGCAGATTTTAGGACTCAGAAAGAGCTATTGGCATTATATATCATAATCTTGAGGGGTTGGGTTGGGTTGGGTTGGGTTGGGTTGGGTTGGGGGGGGGGTCAGATCTGCACTGGCCTTCCACTTCCATGTGGACAAAATAATGTAAGTGGGGTATAAAGTATGGTCTCTTCATGTGGAGATTGTCAGGTGATACAAGTTAAACAAAAGTGCATGTTTTTAATTAAACTAAACTTTATTAAATATCCTTCTAATTTATTTTTTCAATTTAAAAATGTCCACGGCTTTGTCTGTTAAGTTAAAATTATAGGACTTTATTTATTGAATTCAGATAGTCATTTTAATAAATAAAAAATATTACTCATTTACTGCTAACCTGTTGTTCTGAAGCTTTTTTGTAAACCATTCAATTTTTTCCTAATTTGACCAAACTGCCCCTCATTTACTTCATTCTATAAAAGGATTTCTTCTGCTGGTGGGTTGATCAGTAATTTAGTATTGTTGCTGTAAATGAAAAGGTACCATCTACTACTGATTGAATGTGCAGTGTATCTTTGGCAACTGTGGTACTGCTGAAATTCCACAAATGCAGAGATTTAGTACAACGTTTAATGCACAAGGTACAAATCATTATTTCTTTGTTTAAAAATAAGTGTTTGTATTTCTATTTTACTTTGTCACAAAAATAAATGTCTATTTGCCAATTAATTATGAGATGGAGAAATTATTTACTCTTATCTATAATTAGGGTATAATTATCGTTTAGTTAACTAAAAAGTATAATAATTATATATTTCTGAAACTGCATGTCTTTTTTATTCTAGACATGTATTTTTGAGACAGAAAAAATGTATTATTATTTATTGGAATTTCTTGATTATTGGGAAAAGGAATTGGTGTCTTTTTAAGTTAAGTTAGTTTAATCTCATATGATACTAAATGGCTGGTTCCCCACTCCCTTTCATGTCTCTTGCTTATCCATTGCACCTTCCTTTGCTTTTATTGCCATGTCTACCTCAACTTGTCACTGGTCCTTTATTATTTTTATTTTTATTTTTTATTTCATATAAATAGTCATCTAATTCTCATAAAATTTGATCAACAATCATTTATAATTTTTCTATTTTGCATGTCTTGTTTATACTGGTTTTAGGGGCCGTTTACCTAATCACTTACCCGATAAGTGTTTATCGATAAATTCAATATTATTGTTTATTTATCGGGTAAGCGCTTGGTAAACGGTCCATTAGTTTTTTTCTATTTTTATTGCATGCCATTCTAGTAGTTATCGATATTGTTTGCACTCTTTATGATTCCATGTTTGTTTTATCTTATATCCCTAGTGTGTCCCTACTTCCTTTTCCATTCATTGAACCTTAACGTTTGTAGTTGCACATAATTCATTCTTTGTTACTATACCATTTTTTAAAAGATATAATATTTATGTACAGTAAATACTCAAGCAGACTCTTCACCTTTGGTGAATTTGACTTTTAACCGTGACCTCCTCAGAGAGGTTGGGCCCTATCAGTAACCAAGATACCGCTTGGTTAATGACCCTTTGGTTACTATGGTGCCTTTTCTCGCATGTCAAGTTAGGGTCTTCAAGAAAACGACTTTTCTATCCTTTGGGGTAGAATCAAGATCTACATATATCTTACCCTCCAGATCCCGCCTGAATAGGATACAGTAAATCCTTTTGATTTGGTTTAGCCATTTACAAATTCTTTAAAATATGCGCATCTAGGATGGGCCCCACTTATGAACTACATGCCTAAATCCCCTCCACACAAAATCCAAAATAATGTTTTAAGACATGCATTTATATATACAAGTGGTATATTGTATTTTTGCATAAAATGATGATCTTGAAAGTTTTATGGAGGGTAGGGTGGTTGATTGTGATGGTTGGGTCCTGGGTGCATGATCACGTGATGTAGGGGGATAAGTCACATGAGAGCTGCCTACCTTAGTTACATTTTAGCAATGACCAATTATTAGTATCCTTCAACATCAATCATACATCAATCATACATCATTGCATACTGGTATACTATGTTCCAAGAAGGTAGAACCCCATAGTATACCCATTATAGGTACATCATGACCACCCTACTCCTTAAACTTATTCCCCACTAAATCACCATGTGCAATCAACACATTCCTTAACTACTACCTGCAATATATGTTTATCTAGTTTAATAATAGATATAGAATTAGAATATATTTGTTAGCAGTTTAATTAATTTGATAGGATTTACAACTTATTTAGTCAGTTATATATGACTGTTTGATGGGGATTTAGGAGATGTTTACTTACAGCATAATGAGCTTAATGGTTTGGACGGCTTATTTGCTCAACCATACATAAATGTTTCTTTACGGCTTAATCGTTAATCCATTAAGTCAAAATGACTATATAGAATAAGTGAGGACCCCTCGCTTGTCCTCATCAAGCCATCCTAGACAAATTAATACCGGATTTTCCTTGAAATAATACAACCCTGTCTCTTTGTCTCCCTCAGATCCATTGGTCTCTCGTCCCTCAGATAGCCAAATTTATCTAGACAAACAACTTAATGATATAGAAAGTGGCTTATTCCTTAAGCTTATAAGGGGAGAGCTTTATGCAAAAAGTCAAGTTTTTTTTTCCAAACATGTTTGTCCCAATTACAAAAGACGCTTCTTCCATCTAAGAAAAAACCATCTCAAACAAAAATCTTTCCAATCTATACAGACAACCTTATCCATACTGGATTTAATGGAAAACCAATCAAACAACACTTAGTTGACTCTTTCATTGATCAACAAGAAAAGTAAAATAAAAGGGAAAGAAGTTCAACTTAAAATGATCAATAACTTTTGATATGTTGGGTTGGGCGTTACGACGGTTTGGTTCGGCTCTGTTCTGAAGCTATGAATCCGACTTTGAGTTTTTTTTTTTGTTATTAATTCTTTTAGTTTAAATATCAAATAACATGAAATCAACATTTTTTTTATTTTTTGAAGAGTAAAATAGTTATGTACAGTAAATTATCACGCACAATTATCACATTTAGCGGTTTTTGAACCCTTGACCTCCTTATAGGCTAGGTTCTACACGTAACCCGGGTAATTCCTGTCCGCTCGGTTGTAACACCTTAAAATCAGGGCCAATTTGAATCTTAAAGTTTAACATGGGTAATCGAGAAATCATCCAACTTATATACATAAGTAGAGAATTAACTATAAGGATTCTTATATATAATTTGAATTCTTCAAAACAACCTATTAATCTAGTCTTGTCAACTAAGATAAGATTAAACTGGTTGTCTAAGTCATTCATCAAAAGCATCCTCGGTTCGGCCAACTTCTCCACTTAACATCAACAAGTTGAATACTCAAAAGCACTCGTCCCACTTCCCTTTACTTCTCGAGCTAGTACCTGGTAAGAAAATTTAATTTGAAACGATTAGGCTTACGCCTAGTGAGAACATCCAATTTCAAACTAAAACATTAACAGCTTTGGAACTCAGATATTCAAAGCATATAAACAAACTTGGTTTACCACCATTCTTATCGTACTCGTACTCATCTCATAATGACGGGAACATACCCGATCCCATGAGTATGACTAACATTCAGAAAGTCATAACATCATATTCGTGAACCTACTACGAATCATTACAAATTCTAGATCATCGCTCGTATCCAAAAAATTACAAGTTACTTTATACCTATTTTTGGAGTGGAAGTAGAGATTACAATTTACTTTATGCCTATATCTTACCTTCCCATAGAAATCAGGAATTACAAGTTACTTTATGCCTATTCCTCGATTTTTATACTACGAAATGAGAATTACAATTTACTTTATGCCTATTTTCCATTTCCACGTAAACGGGAATTATAATGTACTTTATGTATATTCCACGTTACTCATCACCTCTCGAAATGGGAATTACAATTTACTTTATGCTTATTCCACATTTTAGGTCAACGGGAAATACAAATTACTTTATGTATATTCCACGTTACTCATCACCTCTTGAAATGGGAATTACAATTTACTTTATGCCTATTCCACATTTTAGGTCAACGGGAAATACATATTACTATATGTATATTCCACGTTACTCATCACCTCTCGAAATGGGAATTACAATTTACTTTATGCATATTCCACATTTTAGGTCAAGGGGAAATACAAATTACTTTATGTATATTCCACGTTACTCATCACCTCTCGAAATGGGAATTACAATTTACTTTATGCCTATTCCACATTTTAGGTCAACGGGAATTACGATTAGCGCCCCGCCTATTCCACGTTTATCCAATCACAAAACAAAATGGGAATTACCATTCAGAGCCCGGTCTATTCCACATTTATCTAATCAACGGGAATTACCATTAAGAGCCCGGTCTATTCCACATGATCACATACTACTAGTGTCTAGGGATCCATTACACTTACTAACATATATGTGTATCAACATATCACGCTACGTCTCGTAACACATTCTCAATTCTAAGGATTTTAGATAACCTAGCGTATCCTTATCCTCAATCGTTCCATCTCCAGAAACTATAGTTGGAAAAGTATTTCGAACTCACAGTTCAAAACTTATCCGAAACCGAAACCCACTTGAGACTGAAACTTAATTCAAATTCAGGTTCTAAAATAAAAACCCGATCTCTAATTAAATTCCAAAGTAACCGGATCCCCACCTAAACCGAACCCATTCCGGATCCACATACCCACTTCCGGAATTTCCTTTTTCCGGAACCAAAACCTACTTTCGGAATTTCCTTTTTCCGGAACTTTATTCGTACCGGAACCCAAACCCAAATTCCAGAATTCACCCATTCCGGATCTGAAACCCATTACCGGAATTAACAATACCGGAACCGAACCCATTCCATTTCCGGAATTAAGCCCAATTCCGAAACTCCAAGCCCATTCCGGAATCCCTTATTTCCGAATCCCAAAACCCGATTCCGGAATTCCCCACTTCCGGATTCTATACCCAGTTCTGGAATTCGCTATTTTCGGGACTTCGATATTGGTATTCGATTCACATCAAAATTAACTCAACAGCACATCTAAAAATTCAGATTATTGCTCGACTTAAATTCAATACAAACATACCAACTCATTCAGACAGTTTATATACCATTTCTGGTTCAATTGAAACTTTTAATTTCTAAATGAAAGGGATGAACTCACCTGAAGTTTTAACCCAGCAACCAAAACCTTCCTTCTCTGATTCAACAGTATATGGAAAGAAGATTCAACTGATGTTACCAAACTGATTAAGAGATTAAAGAAGAAGATTTCAGAACCCTTACCACAAGAACTACATTTCAATTCTTCTCTTCTCTTTCTCTTCTTCTTTCTTCTCTGTTCTTACTCTGGACCGACTTCAACAAAAGAATTGAGATAATATCTCAATTCAACATACCCAACTCTTAAGTAACTCAACTTTCAAAGAATGACTAAACAGACCCTCAAGTTAATTTTCAATATTAACTTTAAACTTTGATCAAAATGCAAATTCGACCCTTAAGTTTACATTTACAATTAGCCCACAACTTAGACTAAATTACAACTCGACCCCATTTATACTAAAATATAATATAATTAAAATTCGAGGTGTTACATGGGTCAACAACCCTTTGGTGCATTATCTGATTTTCACGTCTCTATTTAGGCAAGAATCAATTGTGTTTAATCTATTGTTCTTGAATTTTGTAAATTTTTACCACCTGCCAAATATAGATAAAGGGTCAATATTTTGTAAATTTCAAAGGTATTAAATAATATTTTATCCATCTCAAAATAAGTGTCTACCTTCAAAAGTAAATGTATGTTTTCCCAATATATCCTTAATTATGAGATAGATAAAAAAATTTACTCTATCATTAAGGGAATAATTGTTCTTTAGTCAATTAAAAAGAGTAATAATTATATAATCTTAAAATTGTATAAATTTTCTACTGTGGACATTTATTTTAAGACGAAAGAAGTAATAATTTCTCTCTAATGAGGTAATTTCATCCCCCAATCACATCTTAGACATAGAATGTACATTTGGTATGTACTATATAATAATGCTTAAAAAAGAAACCACTTCACAAATAGAGCCCTATTGAAAGGTACGGTGAAATAGGACACATATAGCTACCATCAAATTTACATCTAAAATAGGAAAAACAAACTAGGGGTATAACGGTATTATTGTATTAATAACCACTTCACAAAGAGAGTCCTATTGAAAGATACAATGAAATAGGACATATATATGGATACCATTAAGTTTACATCTAAAATAGAAAGAAACATACAAGGGGTATGTAGTGTATTAATAACGTTTAAGAAAGAGACCGCTTCACAAACAAAGTCATATTGAAAGATACACTGAAATAGGAGACGTATATATATCCACCATCAAATCGGATGAGGCCTAGAGAATGTAGTAGAATATCCCATATACCCTGGGTTCAATTCCAGGCGTCCACAACAATTGTGGCCTCTGAATTTATCAAGATTAATCTAGTTATAGCCTGAGATTTCCTTTAATAAATATGGATTTGATGTATTCATAAGTCTACTCAAATAAATTGGCAATTGTTTCCACATTCTCTTAGGGTTATAAAAATAGGTTTGAAGATTATGTGAACAATAAAAAAAGGGTTGGAAGCCATGTTACAAGTATTAAATTAATGTGATTTGTAGGTCAAGATTCCTTCACATACCCTTTTTCATCACATGAAATAGGGCATAAAAGTTCTCTAGATCTAAACTTGGATGGTAAGAAAGAAACCAATTTGCCTTAAAAAAATTAGGGTGGTTTTGTAGATTCAAAGCATTAAATAAGAACATGGTGTGAATAAACCAACCCTTCACCCAAGAAACATCCCTTTTGGGTCCTTCATAATTTATCTTTTATTTATTTATCTATCTATCTTGTTTTAGACTTTGTGCATATCTTCTTTGGCTAGACAAAGTCAATCCCAATGTGTCAAAAATCAAATTTTGGAAATGGCCAGAAGGTGTAGTTATCAAAAGTCACCTGCTTGCACATGCCTTGTTTGCTTAGATCCAAATTCACACTCAAATTGATAAGAAGGGAATAGAATATTAGATTTTTATCATTTTAGTTTTCAAGAAACTTTTTACAATCAAGATTAGGTTACTTTTTTAGCATGTACTTGCATGCATATCCAAAAGGAATCCGTTCTTGGATTTTGAGAATGACCAATTTTCCCCCTTTGGGATTTGTCTCTTTTTTACAAATATTGGTTGATGTGATTATTGATCATTAGGGTTGTAAACGAACCGAACCGTTCGGGTGGGAAGTTCGTTTATTTAATAAATGAACGAACATGAACAATGGTCTCGTTCGTTCATTTATGTTCGTTCGTTTATGCATGTTTATATATATAAACATATTTATATAATATGAAATTAATATGTATAATCATCAAGTAAATTGATCTTTTAGAATATATTTTTATACCTCCTAAGTTAACCCGGTTTTTTCATTTTGTTAAAGTATTTTTTACGAACGAAATGATGAGTATGGTGGTTGTTTTTTTGTTCATTTGGGTTCATTCGTTTATGTTCATTTATATTCAAATCTAACAAAAAAAAATATGGTATTTGGTTTTTAGGATGAAACGTGTTTTTCCGAGACTGATTGGCAGGCCCGTTCATTACATTTTATAGGAACCGGACGTATGTAAAGATAAGGGCCCTTGATAAGTACGAAAAAATATTCAATAAATGTTTTTTATTATTTAAAGAATTTAATAAAAGAAATGTTAATAATTTATGGAGGAAATGTATCTTATTATTGTTTGTTTATTATAAATAGAAGAGTACTTAACCAATAATATATGAAAAAAACAAGGGTTGTGTTTAGATCCTAGAACTTAGGTTTGAATTTTCTTAGTTCATAACAAGAAATATGTGTTATTTCGATACAAAAAGAGAGCGAGATTATTAGGGTTCTTTGGACAAGAAGGAATGTGAAAACAAAGGTGATTTGTTAAGATCCAATAAGAACATATATTGAATGAGACTATGATCTACTAAATTCTTTTTTGGACTACTATTGTATACTAAAATTCATCCCACCCTCCTTCGAGGACGACCTTGCTGATTGATATGATTATTGGTACGTTCTATGTTTAGTTTCCAATAAACCTCTTACAAGCAGGATTAGATTTTTCTTTATGAACTTTCATAAAACTTAGTTTTTGGAGTCACATTTGGGGTTTTCCCCTCATTTTTTATTGTTAGATACTCATTGATGTGTCTATTGACTTTTACTGCTATGCTCTATGTGTAGTTTTCATTTCAAGAAACCTCTCACAAGATTAGATTTTTCTTTATAAACTTCCATCTCCAAAAAGAGTCTGTGTTGGAGTTGAGCGTTGGATGAGTTTTTTTTCTTTCCCGAACCCCATTTAGGTTTGTCGTTTTTTATAATAAGATATCGGTTGATATGATTATTGATTATTTAATCTTGAAAAAGAACTTTTCAAGATCTTAGTGTGTATCAAGAAAGGTAGGTATATAGATACAGTTTTGTGTATGTATATGTATATGTAGAATGGTCCAATGGAGGGGTTGAACTTTCAATACCTAACATATTGTACCACAGAGAAAGGAAGAAAATAATAATTATGATAAAAGAAAAAGGATAGTGGTAAAGGCTCCAAAAAGGACTGCTTGAAGTTAATTAAGTTATTGTGGTCACCAATTGGACCATTTTTGTGGACTACAACTTGCAATTATTCATCTTTTTTTTTTCCTTTTATCTTTTTGTTTCAAAAAAAATCTTGTACATATTTTATAAAGTTATTAAAACAATTATATATATGTATGTATGTATGTATATAAACTCGGGAATGGATACGTGTCGTTTTTAAAACCCTAAACGTGTGTAAAACACAATTGATAAGTTTGTCTTGTTCGTAGTGAATAATAATAAGGTTAAATATCGTGAGAAAAGAAATGAATATTAAGAAAAGATTCATGTGTGAATCACTGAAAAGAACCGGGAAAAAATCTATATGGAGATGAATATGTGAAGTGACATTACAGATTATTTATATGATATTACATATGCATTTTCAGATACATTTTTTTTTCCATGATTCACAAATGAATCTTTTCTTCTTAGGGGCCGTTTACCAAATGCTTACCGGGTAAGATTTTAGTCCATCAAATCGATTTCGTATGCAACGATTCACCCGCTAAGCGCTAACCGTGGTAAGAGTCTCGGTCCTTTCATTCGCTCTTACCGGGTAAGACTTTTGGTCATTGCCATATCAATCCGGTAGGTTATGTGACTTGATAAGCGCTTACCCGGGTAAGTGTTTGGTAAACGGCCCCTTAGTTTATCACGATATTTTATTTTTCTTATTTGAACCGACCCCTATCTTCATACTTAAAAATACATATGGTAACATACTAACATTTGTTGGAAAAAGTTATAAAAATGCAAGACATAAAACATATTAGTGATGGAGTCAAAAATTATAACCCAATTTGTTAAGTAAGATTATTCTTTTCATCTGTAATAAGGTATTAGAGAATCGAAACCAATTCACCATATACATATACAGATTGTAAATTCTTTTCTCTCTTGTTCAAGAATATGAAAACTTATTTTCTTTTTTTTTCTTTTCCACCATTTTCCTTCCCTTTCTAGAACACAAATGAAAAAAATTATTTTTATTTCCTTTTTGTCCGACCTTTTATTTTACATCCGTTTCTTATCTTTTCTTTTCTCCCTGGATTAGAGAACACAGTGTTAGCCTTAGGGGCCGTTTACCTAATCACTTACCCGGGTAAGTGCTTACCGGTAAAATTCAACATTATCGTTTACTTCCCGGGTAAGATTTTAGTCCACCAAAATGGCATCGTATGCAACAATTTAGCCGGTAAGCGCTAACCATGGTAAGAGTCATCGCACTCACTTGTCGGGTAAGAGTGTAAGACTCTCGGTCCTTGCTTCCGCTATTACCGGGTAAGATTCTTGGTCCTTGCCATATTCATCCAGCAAGCTAATGTGACTTGATAAACATTTACCCGGATAAGCGTTTTGTAAACGGCCCCTTAATCTCTTACGACAACAAATCTTTGAGATAACATATATATACAGTTTGTTTAGCAAGCGGAAATGATGTATGGTATATAAATTTACCGGATACATACTCGCATAATATTGTACGATATGTTTATTTACTATTTATACGATATGTTTATTTAGAGCATCTCTAACAGCTTGCTAAAATAGAAAAAATTGAGTTTTTGTCCCTATACCCCCCCCCCCCCCCCCCCCAACAACAACTTTGCTATCTTGTTTGCTAAAATATAAAAAACTTGGAAATTTTTCAAGTTTAGAGAAATCTCTAAAACTTGAGAGCATCTCCAACAGCTTCCCCATTTTGGAGAAAATGGAGAATATGGGATTTTGGGTTGTTTTTTTTGCTCCAACATTTTTCCAAAACTATCCTTAAAATGGAGAAAGTAGCGGAGAGAAAGAGTTTTTCTCCAAATATGGAGATAACCCAAAAAAATGATTACTAAGTGAGAGCACCAATAAAAATCTTTGAAAAATAATATTTGGAGAGAGAATTAACATTTTAATAGCTGAATGAAATATTTTAATATTATAATCAATGTTTTCTTCTTCAAAATGGGGAATCTGTTGGAGATGAATGTAATTTTGTTTGAAGATTTTGACTTTTGGTTCTCTATTTTAGATAAATTTTGGGGAATCTGTTGGAGAGGCTCTGATGGTAGTAGGAGAGAGAAATAATTATTAAATTTCATCCCACCAATGAGATTGAATTTTTGTCATTTTATATTAAGTTTTTTTAAAAGTATATTGGAAAAATAAATTAAAATTATTATATTAATATAACTTGTGTTAAAATCTCTAATACAGAGAATACGTTGAAGATGCATATATATAATTTTTTTGAACTTTTGACTTTTGATTTTTGATTTTAAAAAATTATAAAAGAATTGTTGAAGATGCTCTTTATATTTATACATCTTATGTATTTTAAAAGTTATGGCAGAAGTATGTCATGACATGTCAAATCATGGTCCAAATATCATAAAAGAAAAAACTTTTAATATTATTCAATTTAGACCCTTGAGTTGTTTATGGTCATTTATTTAATGTTTATACTACTAAATTTTTTATAGATATAATTTAAGTAAACGTGGGCACAAGCCACAAGGGCAGGGCGGATCTATGCAAAGGGGCAATGTTATTGGCATCCTCTTTGATTTTAGAATCGGGTCATTTCATGTATTGGGAATTTAAAAAGAGGACTGTGATGTTGATGTGTGAGAAAGAATTCACTATATAGGGGTGTCATTAGCCACCATGTAAAGGCTGGCGTGTGTGTGTGTGTGTTTCATTGTCATGACAATCACAACGGAAAAGAATTTATGGTTCCTAAAGTGTCTTGTCATTGTTGTTATTTTATATCAGTGGCGGACCCAGGAATTTCGTCGAGCGGGTGCACCCTTAAACTGGATCAAATGTTTTCCAAAGCCGTTTGATGTGTTTTTTTGCCGAATTCCCCCTTCCGGGGTCTTTTTAAGTTCTACAGTTTATTTCGAGGGATTTTTAAGGTTTTTGGTTGATTTCAACAAAAATTTTAAAGTTTTTTGGTTGATTTCGAAAATTTTCTGAGATTTTTGGTTGATTTTAACGAATTTTTTAAGTTTTTTGGTTGATTTTAAGGGACGTTTTTTATTGTTGATTTTATTTATAATTTTTTAATTGATATAACAAAAAAAATCAATAAATAATATAAACAATAAACTCACGTAAATATAATTTGTATACCAATTTTAGGACAACCAAATAAATAATAGAAACAAATCAATATAATTAATAATGTAGACCTGATAATAATGATGATTACTTAATAACTTTATAATAATAATTAAAATTTATTATTAATAGTTATAGTCATAAATTTAATAACAATAATAATTGTTATTGTTTTGTTTTGTTTTTTTATATTGTATAATAAAACTGATGCCTCTTACCATTCTCATCAACTTAGTAAAAAAAATAAAATGTAAAAAACTAGAATTGATTGTTAACAAGACTTGAACCCTTGACCAATAGTAAGAAAAGTAGTGCTCCAACCATTCCACCAACCTTCACTTTTGTTTTAAGTTATGTTTTAAAACATATGAGAGCACACTTCAAAATTAAGCGGGTGCACAAATACATCCGGTAAAAAAATCCCTCTTACGAAACGGACTTGAGCGGGTGCACGTGACCCCCCCGCCGGAAGGGTAGGTCCGCCCCTGTTTTATATGTATTATTGCATGGGACCAGTTACATGAAACGTGAGACGATTACTAAAAGTTCGATTGTATATAGATTTTTGAAGGCCTTGTTACCTTTTTATTCATATCAACTTTGTTTGGTTTTTAAAGGGCCATTTTTTCGCCCAAATATAAATAGGCGTTTGAGTTGGTGCTTTGTTTAGAAAGTTAAAGGGCTTATGTTTGTAGGCGATGGATTTTGTGAGAAGTTGAGGTTACTGTGAGAAACATGAGAAGTGGATCTGAACCGTTGATCACTTTTGATCAAATGTCTTGCCATTGACTGTGGCTTAGAAGGGAATTAATCTGCTACCATTTCTCATCCAATGGTTGATAACAACTTCTCATAAAACGTTAATCTCAACTTCTCATCGGAACAGTCGAATTACATGTAATTTTATAAAATAAAATGAAAACATGGAACACAATCAACGCATAGGTACACATGCAACTTGGCGCACGACCTAAATCGTTGCCAAACTCACATGTGAATTTACACATGAGTTTTTTAAAATCGCATGTGATCTGATCATTCTTGTGTTCTCTTATTTGATCATTGTTCTTGCTTGAACATGACTCTCTCTCTCTCCCTCAATATATATATATATATATATATATACACACAGATGGAGGTTCAGGAAAAAACCTCAAAAAATGAAAAACTGAAGAACACCCTTATAGCCTTTCATTTACACGGTATGCATTTGTGCATACAAGTAAGTTAAGTTATTTTTTTGGTTTTATGCATTTGTGCATCATGCATTTGTGCATACATGCACGTGTGCATGTTACAAATTACCTGTATGCACTTGTGCATACGATCCAGATGAAGGGCTACCAAAGTGTTCCTTAGTTTTCCGTTTTTTTGAGATTTTCTCCTGAACCTGATCCAACACACATATATATACATGTATACACAGGGGGGATTCATTTGAGAACTCATATAATTGTGATAACCTTGAGAACCGGTGCATTACATGTTATTTCACATAATTTTTTTTCTTTATCTCCGTCTTGGATTTGATGTATCAATTAATATATATTTGTTTCACAATTTAAACATTTTTTTAAGTGTTATGTGAAACAAAAAGAAAATACTACTAAAAGGTTACATATTGTGAACTAAATGTTTATGAAATAAACACATCGTGAAGTAAATATATACTAATTGATATATTAAATTTTAGCTTTAGATGGAGAAAAAAACTTATATGAAATAGTTTACGACAATAGTTTTTACAGTTATAACAATATACGAAGTTTTCAAATGATTACATATTCGTACTATAACCGATATATAAGTTATAATCACACAATTAATTTAGGGAAATTAATTATTTTACCTCAAGTTCATAATTGACTTACAAATATACCATATCTCTCTCCAATTTAACCAAAATACCCAAAAAAAATCCGTGAAACATTCCTCGATCGCGGATTAAAAAAAAGAATTTCATTTTTAACTTCTGGAGTCCGCGATGTTTGTCCGCAGAGTCCGCGAAGCACCCTGAAAAATGTCAAGTTTACAACTTTGGTCCCTGAAAATGAAAATAAACTTGGGGTGTTTTTTTTCCTGAGTCCGCGATCGAGGACTCCAGGGTTAAAAATGAAAAAAAAAATCTTGAGTCCACGATCGAGGGGTGTTTCATGGGATTTTTGGGCATTTTGGTAAAGTTAGAGAGAGATGAGATATATCTGTAACTCAATTTTGAACTTGGGGTAAATAATTAATTTCCCATTAATTTAAGCAAAATATTGTTTGTGTATTGATAAAGATGTTGTTGGTGCAAGTGTACCACATCTCTATATATTTATATATATTTATTTTGATGATTACAAACACACCGTATTATTGTTTATCTAACAATCCTATCCAAGTGTACAGTTCTTGAAGAACACGAAGATCTTATCTGAAGAGTTCAAGACGGAAGATTTACGTTGTCATTAGTGTTTATAATTTATAATGATAAACACCCTAAAATAATATACCACTTGGATATTTCTAAAAACCATAATTGATTTTAAATAAATAAAGTTTTTTTTAGAAGATCTAGCAAGATTTTGCTTTTTCTGACGCAGGTATACCGCGAGGTTCAGCAGGTATACCGCGGCGGCTTGATGTTACCTCTGATTGATTGGTCGTACTTTTTTATGACGCAGGTATACCGCGGTGTTTAGCAGGTATACCGCGGGTACAGTTGGGCGGTATACCGCGATGTTTAGCCGGTATACCGCGGGTACAAGTTTACGTTTGTTTTGCAGGGTTGACTTTCTCTTCTGACTGTGTACTTTTTACTGCACGGTATACCGCGTGCATTTGGCGGTATACCGCGAATGCATGTATCCGTTGGAAGAGCTGCTATATAAATGCATGCGATGGTGGAGAAGAAAACATAGACAATACAGATACAACCAACACCATCACTGCTCATCTGATCTCTCTCATTTAATATATATATTTTATAAAACCTTTTTTTATAAAATATCCAAGTGTGAGATATTATACAAGAGTGATTACCCATTGTGAGTTATACTCCTCTTGTAAGTATTTGAATAACGGGTGTGTGATCCTGTACATCTCAATAAGCTGAGGCTTAGAGAACCGTTTACTTTGCTCTGTATTTGGTTTGTATTCTACCGTAAAGAATACATTTATTGGATCGTGTCGAGAAGTGTCTCGGCTGCTGGTTTATCACAGTTGGTGGTAAATCAGTAAATCTCCGTGTCAAGTATCTCTATCCTTTATCTCTTTATTTATTCCGCTGTGCATTTTAATTATATCTGTTTATATAATTGTTGTATATTTATTATTTGTATACTCTGATTTATTTATACTGTTTCTGTACTGTATTTATTTATAAAAGATTTTTTGAAAGTAAAAGATTTAAATACAACCTTACCCCCCCTAGGTTGTCTTACATTTGGTATCAGAGCGGGTCTTTCAAAAATTTTCTGTTTAAATATTTTTTTTAAATGGCTCAACAAACTAATTTTGTGTTTTCTAAACCTCCTTTGATAGATACTGAAAAGTTTGGCATTTGGGCCGAGCTATTTGAATGTCACGTTCGTGGCAAAAGTCAAAAAATTTGGGATATTATAGAAAATGGGAATTTTAGACCAACCAAAGTTGAAAATGATCTTATTGTTGATAAACCCATAAAAGATTGGACTCCCGCTGAAGAATCTCATTATTGTTTAAATTTTGAAGCTAAAAATATATTATATGCTGCTTTAACCTCTGATGAAATTGAAAGAGTTTATACTTATAAAACTGCTAATCAAATCTGGCAAAGCTTGAGCGACACTCATCGTGGAAATACTCAAGTTAAAAGCTCTAAAATAAATATTCTTGTTCATGATTATGAATTATTTGAAATGTCAAAAGATGAGTCAATCGACTCAATGTTTAAACGTTTTAACCTCATTATGACTACTTTGAAGGGATTAGGTCGTACTTATCCTAATGAGGATTATGTAAGGAAAATTCTTCGAGCACTTCCTTCGGAGTGGATGGCAAAAATCACATCCTTGGAAGACTCCCGAGATCTCGCAACTATGAAGCTCGATGATCTCATCGGCAATCTTAAAGTGCACGAAATTGCACTAAGAAGAAATCAAGTCCGGGAGCAAGTCAAAAAGAAATCCATAGCTTTAAAAGTCATTGCCTCAAAAGAAGAGGAAAAGGAAGAGGAGGAAGAAGCTAGCTCATCCGATGACGAACCCGAAAATCTTGACGATTTAGTCAAGTTGGTAAGAAAACTTTCTAAACTTTTATCTAACAAAAAGTTTACTAATAATGATAGGTTTCAAGAAAATGGAGACTACCGTCGTGGTGGTAAAAACCAAAGTCGCAACGTCCATAAAAGTGAAGACAAATATGACGAATCTAGCGACGATGAAAAAGCCAATAAAAAGAAAGGCTTTTGCTATGTGTGTGGTGACAAGGATCACTATGCAAGTGTGTGTCCGAATCGAGCAAAACAAATCAACACACCAAAAGCTTTAGTTGGAGGCGCGATGAGCGCAAGCATAAATGAGGCCAAAAATTTTTGTTTCATGGCCGACCATGATAATGAGGTATCTTCATCATATTCTTCTAAAAATAATTGTGATAATTATTATAGTGACGATGAAAATAATCTTGACGAATTATATAAATCATTTCATGATATGGCCGCTCTTGCAAATAGGTATAAAGATGAAATCTCTAATTTAAAAGAAACCGTATCCGCATATAAAAAAGAAATTGATGACGGTAAACAAAAATCTGCTTATGATTTAGATGTTATCACTAAATTAGAAAATAAATTAAGTGAAAAAGATATTTGTAAATCTTGTGTTATTTTAAATGATAAAATTGCATGCTTAAATAAAAAGACACATGAAGATATTACATGTACAAAATGCGAGTTTCTTGAAAATGAAATTGCATGTTTAAATGCTAAATGTAAATCGCATGAGAAAAATGATTTATTAGCAAATGCTTTTAATAGTAGCAATGATAAAGTGCTTAAAATGCTTAATATATCAAATCGTATAAATTGCCGAAAAGGCATTGGTTCAAATACGTGTATTGAAAAATGTGATTGTATGCCAATTAAAAAGGTTTTTGAAAAACCTAAATTTGTTGTTAAAAATAAAACGCAAAAACCTCCGTATGTTCCTAAAATGAATTATGTGAATTATATGTCGAGAAAATCACATGCGTTTATGTATAATAATAAGTTTGCGAATCCTAAGAAAAATGTTAATCCGCATACTTCTTTTTACGTCTATGATGAATACGATCGTAAAATTAAAATGGTTAGAAAATGGATTCCGAAAGGAATGTTTAATGTTGATAATCCCGGTGGGATGCGTTTGTGGTTTTAAACCATTTATATGGCTTTGTATGTTTGTCGTGTTTGTTTTATGTCGACAACATATTTTTTGCAGTTTATGTTTTATACTAACTGTTAAAAGGACCCATAAGAAAAGGGTACCACGAAAAATTTTCTTTGCCTTTTGTAGGTGTTTCCTGGCGAGGATATAATACGTGGTTTCCTGACGAGGATATAATACGTGTTACCTGCCGAGGTTATAATACGTGGTTACCTGCCGAGGTTATAATACGTGGTTACCTGCCGAGGTTATAATACGTGGTTACCTGCCGAGGTTATAATACGTGGTTACCTGACGAGGTCATAATACGTGGTGATTTTTTTTTAAATCACATAAAATTAACCGAAAATCGAAGCCTTAAGATCCTTTTTGGTGCAAGTGTTTCTTTTTGGTTATTTTGTTTCATGTCTTTTATTATGCTTATTTTATCCCTCAAATTTTATAAAATCAAATTGATATCGTTATTAATTTGAGGGGGAGCATTTTAGCTCTTTTACCCATGAGTTTATGCTACCTCAAATATATGCATATTTTGAGGGGGAGCATCTCTCGAGGGGGAGCATACCGTCTTTCTTAACCCTTTTTGCTTCGACAAACGGGGGAGAGAAACCGCATATGCTCTTGCTTAGCGGTTGTGTTTGTCATCATCAAAAAGGGGGAGATTGTTGGTGCAAGTGTACCACATCTCTATATATTTATATATATTTATTTTGATGATTACAAACACACCGTATTATTGTTTATCTAACAATCCTATCCAAGTGTACAGTTCTTGAAGAACACGAAGATCTTATCTGAAGAGTTCAAGACGGAAGATTTACGTTGTCATTAGTGTTTATAATTTATAATGATAAACACCCTAAAATAATATACCACTTGGATATTTCTAAAAACCATAATTGATTTTAAATAAATAAAGTTTTTTTTAGAAGATCTAGCAAGATTTTGCTTTTTCTGACGCAGGTATACCGCGAGGTTCAGCAGGTATACCGCGGCGGCTTGATGTTACCTCTGATTGATTGGTCGTACTTTTTTATGACGCAGGTATACCGCGGTGTTTAGCAGGTATACCGCGGGTACAGTTGGGCGGTATACCGCGATGTTTAGCCGGTATACCGCGGGTACAAGTTTACGTTTGTTTTGCAGGGTTGACTTTCTCTTCTGACTGTGTACTTTTTACTGCACGGTATACCGCGTGCATTTGGCGGTATACCGCGAATGCATGTATCCGTTGGAAGAGCTGCTATATAAATGCATGCGATGGTGGAGAAGAAAACATAGACAATACAGATACAACCAACACCATCACTGCTCATCTGATCTCTCTCATTTAATATATATATTTTATAAAACCTTTTTTATAAAATATCCAAGTGTGAGATATTATACAAGAGTGATTACCCATTGTGAGTTATACTCCTCTTGTAAGTATTTGAATAACGGGTGTGTGATCCTGTACATCTCAATAAGCTGAGGCTTAGAGAACCGTTTACTTTGCTCTGTATTTGGTTTGTATTCTACCGTAAAGAATACATTTATTGGATCGTGTCGAGAAGTGTCTCGGCTGCTGGTTTATCACAGTTGGTGGTAAATCAGTAAATCTCCGTGTCAAGTATCTCTATCCTTTATCTCTTTATTTATTCCGCTGTGCATTTTAATTATATCTGTTTATATAATTGTTGTATATTTATTATTTGTATACTCTGATTTATTTATACTGTTTCTGTACTGTATTTATTTATAAAAGATTTTTTGAAAGTAAAAGATTTAAATACAACCTTACCCCCCCTAGGTTGTCTTACAGATGTACTTATAAAAGTAAATTATAAACATTTCTTATTGGTATATTAGATATCTGACATGGTATAAATCATTATTTTCTTTCTAAACTGAAATGTGGGTAAAAAATCATATAAAATGTGATAATTTCACACATTATAGTTCATGAATTAATTAAATGAACACCCAAAAAAATTAATTGTGGTAGATGAAAGAAGCAAATGTCAAATCTACATCAAATTTTCATATATTTCTTCCATTTAAGGGCCTTTTACCAAATTGAGTAAGTACTTATTGATAAGATTAAGGGGTCGTTTACAAAACGCTTACTCGGGTAAGTGCTTACCAAGTCACATTAGCTTATCGGATGAATATGGCAAGGACCAAGAATCTTACCCGGTAAGAGCGGAAGCAAGGACCGAGAGTCTTACCCGGTAAGGGAGTGCGACGGCCGACGGCTCTTACCACGGTTAGCGCTTACCAGCTAAATTGTTGCATACGATGACATTTTGGTGAACTAAAATCTTACCCGAAAAATAAGCGATAGTGTTGAATTTTATCGGTAAGCACTTACATGGATAAGTGATTAGGTAAACGGCCCCTAAGTGCTCTCATTTATCTTATCAGGTAATATTCTCGACCATTAAAATAAATTATTAGTAAGCACTGATAAGTGTTGGTAAACGACCTTGAATTTAACATATCAATATGTTGTATGGTACTGTTGTTGTGACACAACAAACGCTATCGGGATCAGGTGGTAAAAACAATCGACAAACCAAACCAAATAAATCAAATATTACCCCATAAGGAGGGTTTTGGGAGGGTTGGATGTAATTAAGTACTAGAGATGAAAATTTTACCCAAAAACGTGGAGTTCCCCGCTTTGGCAGGTAACAGGGTGGGGTTGGGCAAGGGATGACATTACCAACCCCTACTCCGACCTCGAATAATTTTTTTAATTTATTTAACAGTCGATGCCAAAAGTTATATATATAGAGAGAGACAGAGAGAGAGAGAGGTGGGTTCAAATGAAAACTCATTTTTCATCGTGCACGTAAGGATCAATCTTAGCCATTGATCAAAATTTAAAAAACTAATCAATGGTTAAAACATAATAAGATTAAGTGAGAGGTGATTAGGAGCAAAACTGGAAATTTGAATCAGCGCCTACCTTATTTGACTTTTTATTTTCTTTTTTAATTAAAAAACGTTTACATGCTTAAAGTTTAAAATAAATTATTTTAAAAATTACTAATACTTTAATCAAACAAATTACATAAAAAACGAGAATTTCGTGCTCTTCGATATTACATCCATCTCGATATATATTTTTTCATTTCAACCGTTTTTTTACGTAAAATGCTATATATGTGTTATATTCATAGTCACATCACATCTAATCAATTTTAAGATCGGGTTTCTCTTATTCATAGTCATTTGGAGTTTTGGAGTGGGAATAGACTTGATAGTAAGTTGAGGGAAATGGCTATTTCAAAAAGAAAAAGTATGACAAGTATTGGGGAAAATGGAAGATTTTAACCCATTTTTACTTGTAGCTATCTTTGCTTGATCCTCGGTACAAAGAACCTTTCTTGAATATGTGTTTTGAGTTGATGTGTGGTGACAAAGATGATGCCATAAGTTATTGTAAATCTGTTAGAATGACCTTGGATTCAATGTACAAAGAGTATTGTTGACGCAGTGTAGGTTTGCAGAAGAATCGACGAGCGTCTAAACCCTTTGATAAACGTGATTACGAATTGTAAAACACGAAGAACTAGAGAATCCACTCTAAAAATAAGAACTTTATTAATTTATCAACTGATTAGCAATGAACCCTAATAACCCTATTTATAATCTAAAATAATAAAAAGATAAATACTAAATAAATAATTAAACCTAACCTTAATCTAATATAATTGAAAAGGATAACTAACAACAATTATAAAGGATAATTAAGAAATAAAAATAATTAATTAAAACTAGACTTGGAATTGTAGTTGGAATTGGGTTCACTCAAAATGGATGGATGGCAGAATTGGTTTTGGAAAGTGGCGCTAGCCAGGCGCATGCCAACTCGCGGGAATGTGGGCGCCATCCAGCAAACAGGCCTTGGCGCTACTTATGGCGCCACCCAGTTGGCGCCGACAGCTGCCTTGCGTTTTTGCTTTCCTCTTCGTCGCTCGATCCGACTCTCGATCTTTTGTCGCCACTTCCTCTATATTTGGTGTTTTATGTTTGTTCTTTTTCCCACGTCAAATTCCGAGTCTCTTTTGTGCTCGTTTACCTTTTTGAGTTCGTTTATTATTATTTATAAAACCCTTATTTACCTCTCGAATTCTTCGAATTCTCCCTGTATCAATTGTCAATTGGATTCAGGTGATGGCACATATACGACTTCTACTACTGTTGAAGATAATGGTAGAGATGTTGATGATGATGTGGATGACTATGCCTTATTTGATCAACTTCTCAAAAATAAAGCTAAAGGCTGTTGATTTCTCAGAAAATAAAATCGAAGTTGACAAATATTTGACTGAAGAATGTGAAAATACGGATCAGGTTTGCATATTTGTTTTCGTTTCTTGCATTTCTAATATGTTTTTAGTATTGTTGCAATTTTTGTTTTAACTTTGTTTTGTATACCGCTTTTCAGCATGATTTTGATGTGTTGAATTGGTGGAAAAAGAATGCAACTAGGTTTAAGGTTCTTTCCATAATTGCTCACGATGTATTTGTTATTCCCATATCGACGGTTGCCTCAGAGTCGGTCATTTCTACCGGTGGCCGTGTTATCGACTCCTATTGTAACACCCCCATTCTAAGGAACGGGAGGTTACTTCTAAACTTAATAAACGATATAAAATGTCTTCAAAATATAAGGTCTCCAAATAGAAATTAAACTCCAAAACCAACATATTCAAGTAGGTCCCAACAAAAAATCAAACCAAACATAAACATCTACCGAAAGGCTAGTCTAATAACGAATTAAATAAATTAAATAATGTCTAAAATTGTAATCATTCTCTTGAAACCTTCTTCGAGTCGAAAACTTATCCACTCTTCACATGAAACCTTAGCAAAACCCCTTGATTACCTGCCGTGAGGAAGAAAGAAAAACACGGCTGAGCCAAAAGCCCAGTGCGCGGATATACATAATCGTAACAAAGGAAACAATACTAAAATGTAGGATCTGATCTCGAAATATTAGACACCATGGTTTCGAAATTTGGTAAAAATGATGATTATTACCTTCCACGAATAACATATAGAGAGACAAAAATCTAATTAACTGATAATATCAAAATCAAACAAATAACATATGATGGTACGAATCGAGCTCGAATAACGCATACACTTGCATATCCACCGACGTGACAAGTGTCAGACATCTGGCCACAAAGGCCTGTACGTTGGGTAGCAAATCCACACGTACTAATTGTGAGATGCGGCGTTGGGCACTACACCGACATCCACCCTACAAACATATCACATAAACTAGGGTCGACCCATACGCCTCCTAAATCAAATAATCACATCATATATCGCTCCACACATGAGCACAAAAGAGGAGACGCCGTGGTCTAATCACACCGCCACGGTTAGTGTCACGCCATTGGTGCCACAATGACATGCCTATGGTACCCCCATAGGTGGTTAGTAGCTCGACTTGACCGAAATAATTGTCACCACACATGTGACAGATAACAAATAAAGATTTTTCACAAAAGATGTCAGAGTCAAATAAAAGGTTTTTCACACTTATTCAAAAAGAATCTCAAAGGACCGAGAGATCGAAATCGAATCAAACCGAATTTTGTAAACAAGTCACATTTAAATAACGACGCTATCGACTAACACATATGGAACAATCAAATCAAATCTGAAAGTTGAGGATCCACAAATAATACGACTCAAAGACGTCAAAATTTCATGACTAGGTACGACTAAAGCTAACATAAACGAATCAAGCTTACGTGTATATATATATACATATATATACATATATATATATATAAGGAGATAAGAAATAAGTATGATATCTTATCAAAATTGACATCATAAATAGGTGTGTAGGACGACGTTTTTTTTTTAAAGATATATATGACCTTGGACAGTTAAGTGAAGAACGATACGATGACGAATAACTTGAGTAAACAAAGAATCAAGTAGTCCGGATTAAACGAAGCTTAAGGGTTCGCAACCTTATGCAAATACATCAAACGAACGAAAAGATAGGAATCCGTACCTTAAAACTTCCCGAAACTTATCAGTTTACCGACCAATTACTCCTTCAATCCCGACCTAAAAATATCCAAAAACAAACTTAATATTATTCCCACTTGATTGCTAAAACAACATCAACATAAGTCTAACAATTGCCTATAATTAGCCAAGACGCAACAACAAATTATGTCTATAATTTGCCAAGACACAGCAGCAAATTTATGACCAAGTCCGACTAACAAATCGCCAAAACGCAGCAACAAAGTACTACTATAATTGTCCCAAAAACGCAGCAGAGTTTTACGACTAAAATCAACTAGTAATCTTATAAAACGCGGCAGCGATTCTCGGCTAAAACCAACTAATAAATAGTCCAAAATACAGCAGCAAATTATGACTAACATCGAATAAGAAAAGTCTAAAACGCAGCAGAAAAATCGACTTAAAAATTGAGTTATTGTGGCCCGTTTTTCCGACGATTCAACTACTACTCTTGGCGATACTTAACGGTAACTATATGTACTAACGTTAGGCAACAATTAGGACACGTTCCAAGATAAAATAGAGCAGAATTTTGGGGTTCTAAAGTCCATTATAACAACCCCTTTGCTGCCATGGATTTATATACCGAAACGATGACTTTCGAGCCATCGAAACAACTCGATTGCTACCCCCGACTACCCATAAACTCGAATCCAAATACTAATTATATAACTTCGAGATGGGAATGGAAACTTACCTCAAAACGACGAGAATTTGACGAGCCTAACTCGAAATCGTTGCCCTTTTTCTTCCTTGCCCTTCGATCGGTTTTCTCTCAAAACTCTTGGGGATATTTTGTGCGATCGGGAGAGGGTTTTAGGGTGAGGAGAGCGTGGGGGAAAAGAGAAATTTGTTCAGCCGTATGAATATGATTCAACCCATCTAAAACCCAAACCTAGATATGGATTTTACAAATTAACCCCTCAATTTTAACAAACACCAAAACAACCCAACACTTTTGACTCCTTTTCTTTTCTTTCTATCTTCCACGCTGCACCTCTTAAAACCCATAGTTATTATTTTTTTTTTCTCTTTTTACAATTCAATAGCCATATGTATTTATAATATGATATATATATATACGCACGTACTTCTATAAATATAATGGGTATTATAATTATTGTCTATACAAGTATATAAATAAAACGGGTATTATAATTCTTTCCCCCAAAAGAAAAGATTTCGTCCTCGAAATCAAGCTAAACCAAACCAGGTCTCCAGATTAAAACACAATAACATAAAAGTATTCAAATATGATTCGAAAAGACTCGACTACGATAATCCTCCCAAAATCACCTCAACACAATTTCAAGAAAAAAAATTATTATTATACCCGCAATAAAATTAAAAATAATCGCTAACCGATCCGACAAGGACCACTTCACATAAACATTCCCAAAATATCTACTAATCCGCAACAACGGAAGTAAATAAATCCAACGAAAATTTTATATCCTTACCGATCTTTAATCACCACGACGTTTAAACGAAAACATACTTAACTCAACAATATTAATAAACCGGTAATTGTAGATAAACTTCACCATAATAATCACTGCTTACTCTTTTTCCCAGACTAGCAATCCCACTATAATATTCACCTCAATCCAATTATTCCACCACGAGTCTTAACATTTAAACAATTCCATCCAACCGTCAAAATCTTGATAGCCCAAAAATTTCTACAAGATTAAATCATAAATTCTTTACCGTCGAAATCTTCCATACACTTTCTAGAAAACACATATATGGAGGTGAGAAGGACAAAGAAGAACGATGTGGGATAAATGAGGCGGCAGAAAGGTTGGGATAAGAAGCATACCAATTTTATACCCATTAGTTAAAAAAAATGGCCCCTCGTGATATTAACCATTTAGCAAAACTAAGTGCAAACCGAGCTATCACAAAGTCTCCCCCTTAACGGAATTCTGTCCTGGAATTCGTTCAAGCAACAAATGAGGGTAACTAAATACCAAAAATCGAATTCGCAATTTTACAACATTTTTATTCTTTTTAATGCTTTGGATTTTTAATGTTTTGGATTTTGGTTAGAACTTATAAGTTTGTACCGTAAAATTCAGATTTCTAATGCTTTCAAATTTTGGATTTGTAATTTTTTTTATGTATTTTCGATATTTGGTTTTTAGTTTTATAAATGTTAAACGGGTTAGGCGGGTCGTGGCGGGTTAGGCGAGTCGGGTTAGGGTTAGACATTCTCAACCCGTTTAACTTTGTGACACGAACCCGACACGACACGACACGTTTGTCAGGTCTAGTTTGACTCCTAAAGCGGTACAAGCATTAATTTGTACCCAAAACCAAAATTGGATCCGAAAAACATCGATTGATGTTGATGGCGCAAATGAAGTTGAAGCGTTGGAAGCTGGTAAGTAAATGTATATATATTAAATTTTAATTTACAAGTGTTTATTCGTGAGATACTAATATAATTTTTATTTTATTTTTGTTTTACACTTCTTAATTTTGTAGAAATGTTGGTTGGGGATGGAGAAATAGAATGGATTGAGTTGTTGCGGACTTGCAATCTTGTTGCAGACAATATTTTTATCATTTTCCACTTTCCACTTTTCAATAGAACTTTTGTTGATGTATCCTATGGGATTATATTTGGTAGTTGTATGTTTTATTTTTTAGCACTAGCTTTGAACGGATAAAATTAAGTATTTTGGAATATTATTTGAATTGTTGTAAATTGGATTTAAAACATTGGATGGATCCGATCCGATCCGATTAACATTGGATGAAACTGAACTGATCCAATGGATATCCAATAAAAATATCCATTGGATGTAACCGAGTGATGTCATATCGAAAAGCACGATATTCTCGTTTTTTTAATGAAATTTGTTTGATTAAAATATTAGTAAGTTTTAAGATAATTTATTTTATATTTTAAGGGGGTAAAAAGTTTTAATTAAAAACTCTATTAATATGAGTTGTTAGATCAACAGAGAGAAGAGATCGAGATTCGTCCTAACGTACATTATGAAACTTGAGTTTTCATTTGGACTCTCTCTCTCTCTCTCTCTCTCTCTCTATATATATATATATATATATATATATATATATATAAATGTTTGATATTTATACATTTATTATTAAATAATAAAATATATTTTATTCTCAATATTGGTAATTAATGAAATAAGGATTTACTATAATTTTAATTTTAAAATATATTTTTTTACTAAATGGATACCCAACAGGTTCCTCGAGCCCGTCAGGGATTCCTTCCCCTAGGGTGTAAACGAGTCGAGCGCTTAACGAGCTACTCGAGCTCGTTTATCTCGAGCTCGAGCCTAACAATTATCGATCTCGAGTCGATCTCGAACACAAAATAAAGGCCCGCTTAACTTAACGAGTCGAGCTCCATAACACCAATGTTCGACTCGACTCGTTCGAAAGCTCAGTTAAGCTTTACGAGTCGAGTCAAGCCACTCGAGCATACACTTTTTCGAGCAAGACATTATATGTTTACAAATTATATAATCACTCGAGCATACACTTTTTCGAGCAAGGCATTTATATGTTTACAAATTATATAATCAATATATAAAAATCATCGAGCTTGAGTACATAAATGAGTTAATTGATCTTGAATTCGACCTCATAAACAAGTATCGAGCTCAATCTCAAACATTGAAAAGACATTCGAGCTCGAGCCCCGACTACGAAAAAATTAATCAAGCTCGAGCCTAGTCTGGTATTATTTTTTCGAGCCGAGCTCGAATAGCCTGCTACTCGACTCGACTTGTTTACACCCCTACTAACGTTACCTCTACCCTAAGGGGTAGAGAGGTTGTAAAAACTTTAAGCCTCCATTATAAAACAAGTCCAAATCGTTTTTAGCAGGCGGAATTGGTTGTAACTAGTGGTTTCGTTCGAATGGTATACGTTATGTAGCTTTTAGAACATCCAATTCTAGACGAGTCGGGTTCTTTTCCAAGTAATTACGCAGAAGGGGCCTATTCGGACACTTTTGAACTAGAGATATCAAAAGTCTCCATGGAAATAGGGATGTAAACGACCCGAGTCAAGTAGCAGGTTATTTGAGTTTGACTCGAAAAACTAATATCATGCTCGAGCTCGATTAACTTTTTCAAAATCGGGCTCGAGCTCAAACTCGAATATTATTCAATGTTTGAGTTTGAGTTCGAGCTTGATGCTCGTTTATGAGCTCGAACTTGAGATCGATTAACTCGTTTATTTACTTTAGCTCGATGATTTTTATATTCTAAATATATAAATTGTAAACATAGACTCGACTCGTAAAGTTTAATCGAGCTTTCGAACGAGTCGAGTCGAATATTGGTGGCTCGACTCATTAAGTTAAACAAGCCTTATTTTCTGTTTGAGATCGACTTGAGCTCGAGGATTATTAGACTCGAGATCGAGTAGCTCATTAAAAGCTCGACTCGTTTATACCCCTAGTCGCCTAGGATCCCTTGAGGACCTACGGTACCAATTAATCTATTTGTTTCCACATTTTTGTTGGGTTATTGCACTATTTGTTTATTTGGGAGCTTAGTGCTTTGTTAAAGATAGTCAAATATCACACAGGCGAAGGACCATGTGAGATGTTGAGGTTAACGTGAGAGTTGATCACTTTTAATCTCATGCCCACCCATGAATTCCACCTTAGAAGGGAATTGATCTGGTGCGTCTCGTCCTAATGTGCGTCCATTTCTTATCCAACGGTTGATAACTATTTCTCACGCTTTTCATATCAAACTCAACTTCTCACCAGAACCCAAGTCATATCACCCAAGGGTGTAAAATAAATCAAACCAAACAAACTAAGGTGCTGTTTGTTTACCTCTTAATGATTCCATTAAGAGGCAACCTCTGAATCGCTAAGAGGTAAATCTTGTTTGGTAAAAAAAATATTTGCCTCTTACTGGTTCAAAACCCTATGAATGATTTAGCATCCTGAGCCTCACTTAATCATTCAGCACCCTGATTTCATTGTAAACAATTACCGAACAACCATATTTCATTTTGCACTATATCATAAAAGCCTCTTAATCATTTTGACCACTTAATCATTCTGCACTAAACCATTCAGCAACTGCCAAACAGCCCCTAAGTATTAAGTACCCAACGGCCAACACAGATGTAAGGTATGAGGGGTAAAATGTATGTCGACCTTACCTCTACGACTCTACTCTACCCCAAATGATAAAGACGTTAGTACCACGAAAACCTCTGGCTTTTAAAGATGTATAAAGCATGCATGCTTATTAATGCAAGTAAAAAAGCGTCACATGTCACAACAAAATGGAAGTAATTATCATTGACTGCAACAAAAATATGTTCAAGATGCAGCATCTATTTCATTTCATAAGTAAACTATGATGAATTGAGATTTAATTACCTGATCTTTAATGCTTTGAGGTTCATCCTTTTGTTTTAGAACTTGCATTATTCCACCTCGCAAGCACCTGAGTTGGTTAACAAAATGGAAGCATTTAGATTATCTCCATAAATTATCTCCTATCTGGGAATATTCTACTTTTGTTGTATTTTAAATGTTTCATCATACATGTAACAAAAAAAGGTTTTTTTTTTTTAAAAAAAAACTAGTTTTGGAAGGTGGTTCTTGAAATCTTGTATGGTATGGGCTACCTAACTCCAGTAAATGTTAGATGAATTAAGGTACATCCTCAAGAACCGCCGAATAAAACGCCCAATGCGGGCTTGTTTCATCTATTGCACGTTGACCAAATGGGTGTTGCTCTATATACATCTTTATGTCTTCGGTGGCGGCCACACCTTTCAGATAAACTCGAAGATCACCATCAGGACCTACAAAAAGTAAGAATTTGAAATAATCGCTCCATTTAGCAGAGTCCATATTTGTAATTGTTAACATATTTATTCATAGAATGCAAAAACGGGTGGATGCAACTCTTGCTGAAGTTTTGAGACACTATTCGTTTGATGGAAAGCAAAGGGTCATTGGCTCAACAACAGTATACGGGTTACAGGTAGAGCCCACCCACCATGGAGGTCAGGGGTTCGAGTCTTACCAAAGATGAGAAGTGTGTTGAGTTTTGACATATATAAAATAGTATATGCTTCAAATAAAAGGTATACAAGTTCTAACACAATTTCTAAAGTGTCACGTCAGCTTTAAAAAATACCCTCCACTACAAGGATTTCTTAATCAATTTTTTAAGTGACACCTCATCATAAAAAAAACTATTTTTTAATCAAATAACAACAAAACTACAATTAAATATTATTTACTATAACTTAAGCATGATGTGGCATAAATTATTCATACATTCTTAATAAACATACTCCACATAACATAAAAAAGCATGATGTGACATAAATCAATTTCTTATATTATTCGTTGTCACATCAGCAAAAGGTATTTATGTGATGCTAACAAAAACCAATTTCCCATTTACAAATCATACTCACAACCACCACAATTTCTTAATTAGAAATCCTACGTGTCGACTAGAAACAAATTAGAAAACCTTGTAGTGGATGGTCTAAGAACAATTCAGCACAACTGAATAGATTATAAGATAGCTCACCTAAAGAGTTGTCGTTTATATCCATGTAGCTGTAAGACAAGGGAAAGATTCCGGTGTGTTTCTACAAGATAATAATAATCAAAATAATGATTGATATTATGATAAGGTTTCTAAAGAAGTGTTACTTATGGAAAGGTGATAATCTTACGGGATTGAGCACCGCCTTATATGGAGAATCATCTAACAACAATGTATTTGATTCATCGTAATATCCATTCTCAGAAGCAAGATATTTATGACCATTTTGTCCCCATATCTTCCTCAGCTCCTTGAAGACTATTACCTTATGTTTGTTTTCCAGGCTCCTCGCACTTGAATTGGTGCAGTGGGATAAGTCCTAAAAGGAACAATGCATATAAAAATAACTCGTTGTTTGATTACAACAAAGATAACGAAATCAGTAAGAACAAAGATAACTAATTACGAATCTTATAATCTCCAAAAACGGTCATGTAGATACGGAATATAAAGCATAACTGATAGTTATTAAGGGGCTGTTTGGCAGTTGCTGAATGGTTTGTGCAGGATGATTAAGTGATCAAAATGATTAAGAGGCTCTTATGAAATATGGTTGTTTGGTAATTGTTAAGAATGAAATTAAGGCTTATGGTTAAGGGAGGCCCGAGATACAAAACCATTCAGAAGGTTTAGAACCATTAAGAGGCAGACTTTTTTTTGCCAAACAAGATTCACCTCTTAACGATTCAGAGGTTGCCTCTTAATGGAACTATTAAGAGGTAAACAAACAGCCCCTAAGACCTTATTGACTCCTACCAGTGGCCGGTCTTAATATTAAAACCACTTATTTTCAATGGAGATTCAACAAATTACAAGATACAAGTGGCTGGATTCAATAGAAACAAATTTAGACAACACTTACCCAAATAAACAACAGCTTCTTCTTCAAATCCCCCAACAAATAATCAACCACAGGGTCTAAAATTTTCCTATGGATAATTTAATTTGTTACAAGTAGTGCTCACTGCGAATTAAACAAGAAGCTGAAGAGTAAAATACATAGATTTAAATGATACCTGGTTCTTGAAGACCAAATAGCGACATCAAATCTCTCGAAGCAAAATCCTAAGAAACCATCCAAGAAGGGTCTCTTGAATACTGCATTGAAGAAACAAGGTATCAATAAAAAGAGAAGATGAGATTACCGAAGACAAAACTAGTAAGTTCTGATTCTCTTGGCCACCAAATAGCACATGTGGATCAAAATCTTACTTGCCCTTCTTTTAATATTTTTATCCGATTTGCAATCCTTTGGCGGGGGAGAAATGATATCGGCAAGCAAACCATTTACGTCAAGAATGAGAAGCTTTTTCCTCGACTTGGCAACATGGTTGGCAAAATCTTTCAAAGTGGAATCAACAAGATTCTGATCCTTGGGGATTTCCACATCTTCTATGGTCAGCTTTGCATAAAGAGATATAACCTTATTTGTATCCATCTGTTGACCACCATAGACATGAGATTGCACACTATTGACAATTTCAGTATCTTCTATATCGTCATGGGGATTTAAAATGTTAACGGCCGCTTTATTGTCCCCTGCTATCTTCCTCTTTCTCTTTCTCTTTCTCTTTCTTGATGCTTCATCGTTCGCATCAAGAATTGCAGCGCCACCTGAATGCATCACATCACTGGCTGTTTCCATGTCCTCTGAGATGGATTGAGAATTCAAATTTTCACCTACTGATGGTTTCCTTATCTTTGCATTGAAACTTTCTGTGTGATCTCCTTTTGATGTATTCACATCGATAATTTCTGTCCCACTTGAGTCCATCTTACTGCTAACAATTTCTGTGTACCCTTTTGCTTTTGACCCCAAACTCTTCAAATCATAAGTTGTGCTTGTGGTTGAATCCGTCTCACCATTGGTAGTTTTTGGGTACTCGTCTCTTTTGGACCCTATACTCTTCGCATCAACCATTGCGGTTGTACCTCAGGGGCTGTTTGGCAGTTGCCGAATGGTTTGGTGCAGAATGATTAAGTGATCAAAATGATTAAAAGACTCTTATGATACAGTGCAAAATGAAATATGGTTGTTTGGTAATTGTTCAGAATGAGATTAGGGTGCTGAATGGTTAAGGGAGGCCCAAGATACAATATCATTCAGAGGGTTTTAGAACCAATAAGAGGCACACTTTTTTTGCCAAACAAGATTCACCTCTTAGCGATTCAGAAGTTACCTCTTAATTGAACTATTAAGAGGTAAACAAACAGCCCCTGAAACATCCGAGTAACAGAGCATCTACCACTGTCTTAATAGATACTGAAACATCCGACTAAAGTTGGTTTCTTTTTTTCAATTTCTACCTTTCTCTTTTTTGATACTGAACTCTTCCCACACTTGTATTTGCAGCTTGGCCTATTACTAAACTACCCTGGAACGATGACTGTTTAATCCAGTCAACATTACAAAGAGGAACTTCCTCATTACTATGAGGATTTCAAATAGCTTCTCTCTTTGGGCACCAGATTCTAGACTTTCAAACTACCCTTTTTTCTTTCTTTCTTTATAACTTTCTTGTAATTTACTCAGCTTGGTGGCGCCTCCGTTGATTGCCATTGATTGAAAATGCCACAGTGATGTCCATTTTTGGAAGAATTTGAAATTTCTGAGCAACATACCAACAAGCATAAACAACAAAAATAAGTACCTATGGCTATACATAATTAAAAAATAAATAAACCTCAATATGTAATAACTAAGAACCCTAATTTCTGATTAACCATATGAGAAAATCAATCACAGTTCTCTCCACCCCTTCTGCATTACTCCTATTCGAAAAAACAATTCCCTCTGATTTAAGATGTCATGCAGGGTTACTTCAAGCTCAATTTCAATACGATTTTTCTAACGAAATTAGAACATTTTGCTTTCTACATTAAACTTTACGCTCCATAACAATTGATGCAAATAAACGGAAATTAAGAAAACATAGAATCACAATTGAAACATACCAAAGGCTAACATCGAAGAGAAATCCTAGTTTCGGAATGCAAATGGATTGAAATAACAAATTCGAAGATTTTGATCGAAATACAAAGATTTGATTGAAGAATCGGAATCGTCGTTCATACCTCGATGCGAACTTCTTCGTCAACCTTGTAGTCCACGGACCTGGAATACAAAAATGTCGATTCATGATACTACAAATCTATAAGTGCACGCAAGACCCTCCAAGTGGGGTAAACCCCTATTGGAGGAACCATTTTGGTTTTGTTTGGTTTTGAGAAGTGAGGTTTATTAAGGGTTGTTTGGGATTGCTTATTTAAAAAAACTTATGTTTCTTTGTGTTTATTAGGTTATCTGATGTTAAAATGGAGTTTTATAAAAAGTGTTTGGATTAACTTATAGTGATACTAAAACATAATAAGTTAATAAGTTGTTATGTAAGGGTGTTTGGGATTGCTTATACATCTGAAATAACCAAAAAAACTCATAAGTTGTTTTAAATAAGTTGATAAGTTATAATGGAATGACCATCAGTTTTTTTTCTCTCATCCAAACACTAAAAATTGCTTATCAGCGGTGACAAAACGAAACAAGTCAATAAGCCCTTTAAATAAGCATTTACTCGATAAATGTTTGGTAAACTACCCTTAATTGTATGTCTTTTTATGAAATGACTAAATTGCCCTCGTGTGCTAACGCACGTGAGCCACTTAACGGACACTATGAGATAGAAGTTAGTGTGAGGGACGTTGGGGATAAACAGCCCCGTCCCTGGGGGAGGGCGGGCTGGGCACTCGCCCAGGGCCCAAAAAAATTAGGGTCCCGAAAAAAAAATTAGTTTATATATTAATTAAAAAAATATATAATATCATACTATGGATCAGTTTTTTTTGGAGGGGCCCAATTACAAAGTATGGAGGGGGCCAACTACAAAGTATGGATCAATATTTTGGGCTGCATTCAATCACATACGCACGCCTGGAAGCTTTTGTCGCTTTCAACTTTTCAGGAATCGTCCATTCACCACACTTACACGACTCCCGATTGCAACATTGAAGAAGAAATCGGCTGAAACGGATTGAATAACTCAACAAAGACGTCGATTCGGTTTCCTCAACGTTCGATGAGGAGTCCGATGCGGCTAAACAGCATCCACAACGGTCGTGGAAGTCAATTTTTTCTTCTATGGCCCGACCATATAAGGTTAGGGTTCAATTTCTTGCACTATGGTTTTTGAAATTCGAATTCCTTAGTTTTTTAGAGTTTGGATTTCCTACTTTGTGTAATTGTGTTCTAAACTTCTGATAATATAATCGATTGGATTTGGGAATTTCAGAATTTGGGATTTGGGAGTGAATATCAGAATATGCAGAGAGCCAGAGACAAGAATTCATCAATTCAACAGGTAAATTCACTAAATTGCTCTGTAAATTCAATTTGTTGTTTCTTGGTTTTGTATGTTTATGTTTCTCAGTTTCTCCTCACATCAATTTTAATAATCTGTTGTTTTTTTCTCTAATTTTGTTATTTATGCGTTGATGAATTTTGATAATCTGTTGTATTGATAATTGATGCTTTTTCAGTTTTTCTAAACCAGAAGTCCAGAACTTAGTTACATATGTTATAATAAATTATACCAATTTATGCTCCACGTTGTCAATTTATCATCTTCAAATAATAAGCTCACACTCAGAGATCTTAATAGTTGTTTCTAGGAAGGCATTTGTTTATTAGTTAGTTTACTTTAACATTAATAAAAAAGGAAAAAAGGTATTGGAATTGTCTTAATAAAAAAAACATGTTGGATTTGTTTAAATGGCCTTGAAAGTCCACAGAATGTAATAAAGAAGATGTTGGAATTGTAATCTTGTTTTAATTTTGTATTTTTGTTGTAAATGATAACAGATTACATTATGTGGAGTTGAATTCTTTGAACTCGGACTGTCGGACACTCTTGACAATTTCCAATTCAGGTGCTTTTGTTCCCTTTTAGTCTTTTACTTGAGTTTTACTTATTATTTAGTTCAAGTAATAAGTTCAATCATGTTGCCTAAAAAGTACAAGTATTTGTCTGGAAGTGAAAAAAGGAAAAAAAGAAAGTTAGATGAGAAATTGAAACTGTCACAAAGAGGAGCTATGGATAAGTTTGTTAAGGCCATAGGTTCTTCTAATGAAAACTTAGAGGAATTAGATGAACATGATGTTGAGCATCCAAAAATGCCTGAAGAAGTTGTTTTGTATGAATTAGATACTATTATTAATGATTTTGCATCTAAAACGGCCGAAGAAGTTGTTTTGTACGCATTAGAGGCTATTATTGATGATTTTGTATTAAAAAAATGTTCGAAGAAGTTGTTTTGTATGAATTATTAGTATTTATTGTATGAAAGTTTGTTTTAATGATAAAAAACGTCTACTATAAATTTTTTTAGGTACATATTGGGGGCCCAAAATTTACAAATCGCCCAGGGCCCAAAAAATGTCAGAAACGGGCCTGGGGATAAAAGAAATTAAACGAGTGGGTGTCTGGTACAATATCATAATAGTAAGAGCATCCACAACAAGGATTTTATTTGGATATCATTTGGATTGCAAAAGTGCCAACTAGGATTTCTATTTTAGAAATTGTAGTGAGTGTGAGTATGATTGCTAAATTAGAAATTGATTTTGGTAATTTGCAAATGTCAAATCAATACTTTTTGCTGATGTAGCAGTGAATAGTATAACAAATTGTAGGGAATAATTTTTAAATTAGAAATTGTTTTATGTCAAATCATGTTTTGTGATGTTTTGTAGAGTATGTTTATGAAAAAATGTATGAATGATTTTATTTATTAATAAAAATATTAATTTTTTTTAAAAGGCATAAATATTAAAAAAAATGCAAAATATAATTTATATTAAAGTACAATAAAATAAAGTATTCGTTTAGAAGTTCTTCAAGTTGATGTTCGTACAATCTTCGTTGTGGTTCGTTCATTGTTGTGGGGTCCATTTCCATCAACTTCATTATCATTTTTCGATTTTCTCGTTTGTTCTTAAGTTTTTCTGTTTCCACAAATGATGTGTGGAATTCTCTCATCACCCGAATTTTTTCTTTTTTCAATATTCAGGCGTTCTAACATTGTCACTTGTTCGTTTTCGGTATAACTTGATGAAAATGGACCTTTTTACCTTTATCCTTTGAGGCTTTCTTTCCCGACGGGCGGGAAGAAGGAGTTGACACCTCCTCAGGAATTAACGTATTAGCATTTGAAGAGGCTGCTAGGAAAGATGTAGAGAGAGTGTTTGGGGTACTCAAATCACGTTTCGCTATTATATGTGGGCCATCTCGTATGTGGTGCAAAGAGATAATTGGAGAAATAATGAGAGCATGTATAATCATGCATAACTTGATAGTCGAAGATAAACGTCATATTTATATTCGTCAATTTGATGATATAAACGATGATGTTAATTTTACTATAACTACGCCTCAAATCTCTCGTAGCATACTTCCCGAGTACGAACATTATCTCCAAAATCACATAGGTCAACGAATCATTGTTTACAATCAGATTTGATTGAAGAGATTTGGCAAAGATTTAGAGAAGAAGAAAATGATGATTAATGTAATATTTTTACTTTATATTTTAATTTAATGTTTTATAAATTAAATATTTTATTTTATTTTATTATAATTATTTAATTAATTAAATATTTCGTATTAAATTATAGTAAAGAATACTTAATTGTAGTTTTGTTGTTATTTGATTAAAATATAGTTTTTTATGATGAGATGTTACTTTAGAAAGTTGTTGAAATTTCATTGTTGTGGAGGATAATTTCAAGATAATTGCAAAGCTGATATGACACATTTGCAATTGTAATGAAATTTCATTGTTGTGGATGCTCTAAGAGCATCTCCAATGATAAAATTAATGACTTGATGAATGACTTGATGCCAAATTCTACCATTGGAGTAAAAACTTGAAGAATGACTTGACATCCAATAGCTTGGTGGATGTCAAGTGTTTGAAGATTTAGAAAATGTTTATATTTGATCCTTCAACTATCATAGGTTTATATTTTTAATTTTCCACTTTCATTCAATAATGATTCATTTATTAAATATATAAAATATTATTATTGTTGTAAATGGAATTAGCCTACTATAGAGAGAAAACAAGAGAGCTCTTATATTGAAATGAGAAGTGTATATACAATGGTGAGGCCTCAACCCCTTTATATAGTGGAAGGGTTGAGCCAAGACATAATGGAAAAATGGGAGTTACATGGCCATTAACTCATACATAAAGTCCTTCATAATGGTGTTAAATGAGACACTCAATACCCATAAATTATGAGTTACAACACTCCCCCTTTGGGTGTCCTAATTTACACCAACTCACATCTATACTTCTATGTCTTGTATCTTCTGATAATCCATCAAACATTCGCCTCGTCAAAACCTTTGCTGGAGAAAAACCCTTTGGGACAAAACTCTGGTCGAAGGAAAAAATACGATATGGATGTCTTGAGCTCTTCATGCATTGGATAAATGTATGCGCCAAAACACTATACAAGTGTTTGAGTCATCTGACTAGGAAATATGTGCCTCATCAAAAACCTTGCCAAGAAAACCCGGTGGGAAAAAACTTGGTCGAAGGACAAAAGAGTACACAAAGTCAGTAGTAGAGAGGGAAATAACCATACACAGTGTGCCTCATTAAAACCTTGTTGGAGAAAACCCAGTGGGAAAAAAACTCTAAGCGAAAGACAAAAGAGTGCACCATGGTTAGAAGTATGTTGCTGGATACTCCCCCTGATTTCGATAATACTTAGTGAGAATGGGACCAAGTTTGTGTCTCGTTAAAAAAAACTTTGTCAAGGTAAACCCAATGGGACAAACCCTTGAACTAAAGATAAAAATAGTACACTAGCATTCAATCGGGATGCTCCCCCTCACATGTATCCAATATGAAGTGAAGATTCACACAACATGGTGTTAAGCATTCATCAAGATGCAATCTTCACTTGCACACAATAAGGTATGTCATTTAGGTTAGCTCAGAGAGCTTCCTAAGTCCAATTGCTTTGACATGTTTTTGGAACGAATACTTTGGCAATGACTTGGTGAACAAGTCTGCATGATTCTTTTATGATCCAATATGTTGTACTTCAATCTTTTGAAGTGCTTGTTGTTCATGTGTAAAAAGTAACTTTGGCGAGATGTGTTTAGTGGTATCCCCTTTGATGTAACCGTGTTTCGCTTGATCAATAACAGCGGTGTTGTCCTCATAGATGACAATTTGTTCATCGGGATCATGAGCTAAATCACACGTACTTCGAATATGGCTAATAACTGCTCGAAGCCATACACACTCTCTAGTCGCCTCATAGAGTGCGAGTAACTCAGAGTGGTTCGTCGAAGTAGCAACTAGAGTCTGCTTACGAGATCTCCAGGATATCGCCGTGTTCCCAATGGTAAAGACGTAACCTGATTGAGAACGTCCCTTATGCGGGTCTGATAAGTAACCTGCATCGGCGTAGCCGACAAGGGTCGCGTTGTTTAGAGTACCGATTGCGGTATCCTCACTCGATGACGCGTAGGGATAGAACAAAACCCATATCCGTAGTACCCTTAAGGTAACGGAAAATGTCTTTGATGCCATTCCAGTGGCGGCGTGTTGGCGCGTTGCTATGTCGAGCAAGACAATTCACAGCAAATGAAATGTCCGGTCTAGTACATTGGGCCAAGTACAATAATGCGCCTATTGCACCCAGATATGAACACTCGGGGCCCAATATCTCTTCATCGTCTTCTTTTGGACGGAATGGGTCCTTCTTAATATCTAGAGAACGGACGATCATGGGAGTAGATGACGATTTTGCATCATGATGACTAAACCGTCTCAACACCTTTTGAGTGTAGTTTTCTTGATGGACTAAAATCCCATCTCTATGGTGCTCGATCTGCAGGCCGAGGCAATACCGTGTCTTCCCAAGATCCTTCATTTTGAATTCCTTCTTTAAGATTTCAGCAGTTTCCACCAACTCTTTCGAGGTTCCTATGAGATTCATATCATCTACTTAGACTGCGATAATCGCGTATCCTGAAGTGAATTTCTTTATGAACACGCATGGGCATAGATCGTTATTCAAATATCCCAGGCCGATCAAGTATTCACTTAGACGGTTATACCACATCCGTCCAGATTGTTTCAATCCATATAGTGGTCGTCTCAATTTAATCGAGAGCGAGTTTCGTGGTTGGGAACTACTTGATTCAGGCAACTTAAGTCCATCAGGGACTCTCATGTATACCTCTGTGTCCAAATCCCCATAGAGATAGGCTGTAACCACATCCATGAGCTGCATATTCAGTTTTTCGGAAACTACTAAACTGATTAAGTAGCGGAACGTTATTATGTCCATTACGGGAGAATACGTCTCCTCATAATCAACACCAGGGCGTTGAGAGAAACCTTGTGCCACAAGGCGAGCTTTGTATCTGACAATCTCATTATTCTCATTTCACTTTCTTACGAAAAACCATTTATTACCAATTGGTTTTACATTTGGTGGTGTGGGAGCGACAGGTCCAAACACTCTTCTTTTCGTTAAGGAATCAAACTCATCCTGGATTGCTTGTTTCCATTGAGGACAGTCCGTTCTACGTTGACATTCAACAATAGTACGTGGTTCCATGTCATCATTGCTCATAATGTCAGTGGCCACTGCGTATATGAACACATCATCGATGACAATCTCGTTTCACTTCAAAATATCGTCTAAGCTAGCATATTCGACATATATTTCTAGGTTATCAGGACGATGAGAAATTGGTGTTTCTTCGGGAACACGTTCCTCTAATACATCTCCGTGATCCTTAATGATCTCGTATGGCAAAACAGATGCAACAAGATTTCTCCTCTTTCGAGGCAGAACATCTTTGTAACCAACCGGTCTTCCTCTTTTCTTGGGAAGAGCGGCGGACTGGACGGCCGATGGTAGCGTCCTTTGCACGGTTGGTACAACTGGTGCAACATGTTCAACAGAAACATGGCGTCTCACAGGGACGTCTATCCTTGCAGGCACATTTACAGCAGGTATATGTGATCTCGTGACATTTGCTAAGTCATTAAATGCGTCTGGTAGCTGATTAGCAACATATTGTAGACTTAGGATTCGCTGCACTTCCTTATCACTATGTGCAGTAGGGGGATCTTTATGAGACAAAGTGGGTGCATGCCACGTTAATTCGCGTAGTTCCACATCAACGTTAGAGGAGAAGAGATCGCCTGTCAAGGGCTCTAAATAGCGTATTGTAGATGGGGATTCATAACCGATGTATATTCCCCGTCGTTTCTGAGGTCCAAAATTCGAACGCTTTGGTGGCTCTATTGGAACATTGACTAAGCACCCAAACACGCATAAATGTGAGACATCAGGCTCATATCCAGTTACCAACTGGTACGCAGAAAATGGTTGGGTGGCCATGGGCCTCAGACGGACCAATGTAGCAGCATGTAGTATGGCATAACCCCAAACAGAAATGGGAAGTTTGGTGCGCATGACCAAAGTTCTTGCAATTATCTATAATCTCTTAATAAGAGCTTCTGCAAGACCATTTTGGGTATGAACATATGCTACAGGATGTTCAACATCAATTCCCAAAGTCATGCAATAATCATCGAAAGTTTTCGATGTGAACTTCGCGGCATTATCAAGTCTAATAGATTTTATTGGATAATCCAAATGATGAGCCCTCAACTTAATGATCTGGGCTAGGAGTTTAGGAAATGTTGCATTTATTGTGGACAACAATGCTACGTGTGACCATCTTGTCGATGCATCAACCAAAACCATGAAATATTTAAATGGTCCGCATGTTGGTTGGACCGATCCACAAATGTCTCCTTGGATTCTCTCAATGAAACGGGAAACCACTTTTGTAGGTTTTACATGTAGTGGTTTGAGATGTGTCTTTCCAATTGAGCATGCTTGACATAGGCTTTTTGGATTGATAACAAAATTCTTTCCTCCAAGAGGATGCCCATGAGATGCGTTCATTGTTCGGAGCATCGTATTTTGACCCGGGTGTCCCAGCCTGTCATGCCATAGCATATAAGTGCTTTCATCAATCGGCGGCCGACGAATTATTATATTGGTTTCAATGTTTTGGATCGTGGTAACATACAAACCACTTGAAAGACATCTCAACTTCTCCAATACACGCTTTTGGTCGTAGTGATTGGAGGTAATGTACAGGTATTCAATACCATTTTCTCTAGCAGTTTCAATGTGAAACTTGTTTTCTCGAATATCCTTAAAACTCAACAATGTGCGACTGGACCTTGGAGAATATAAGGCCTCTAAAATGGTTAAAATTGTACCATTTGACAACATGAACTGGGCTTTACCAAAGCCTTCAACAAGGGTCGACGGGCCCGAAATTGTTGTCAATGAGGTTACTTTAGGCGTTAAGTTGATAAAATGACTTTTATTTTTTAGGATAGTGTGGGTAGTACCACTATCAACCAGACAATCAACTGCCCCACAATGCATGCTTGAAAGTAAAAATGATTTAAAGTAGGTCACACTAAAAAATATTCATAAGGAAGTAACTTTAAATTATATCGAGGAAAACTTATTCGGAGAAACAAAACCATAATCCAAAAGAAATATTCGGTGTCCAAATGGAAAACATAATCCAAATGGAGGAATAAAAATCCAAGAGCTAAACAATAGCTCAATTATTATAAGATAAACTAACATATCGTTATTATTCTATTTGAGCCACAAAATCAGGAGTCTCAAGACATTTATTCCCGTTCGCTTCGACAACATTTGCTTCGGCTTTTCTTCCCTTATGATAGTTTTCAACTTCTTGGGGAGTAGCCTTACAAGTCCGTTGCATATGACCATAACCACCACATTTGTAGCATAGAGTTTTATCATTAGCATCATCTCTTGCTTTGGGACGACTGGCCCTATTGTTGTTGTTCCGGACCTCACTTGGCATGGCGAGTTTTATGCTCACCACGATTCACTGTCTTTCGGGACGACTGGCCCTTGTCTCGATTCCCATGTCGTGGGTGAGGACCACGAACAGTATTAACATCTGGCATTGGAATTGCCTTTGTCCCAGCGGGACGAGAGTTGTTATTTCTCATCCAATAATAATTGGGTAATCAACTCGGGGAACGTTTGGAACTTGGATTGACGATATTGCTTTTGAAGCAAGTTGTCAGAGCTAGGAAATGTAGTGTATGTCTTCTTCAATAAATCATTATCAGTCAAGTGTTCACCACAATAATGGAGAAGAGAACGGATTCTACACACTTCAGCATTATACTCGGTAACGGTAGTAAAGTCATGGAATCGCAAATTTAGCCAATCTTGGCGGGCTTCGGGAAGCCATATGGTCTTTTGATGGTCGAAACGCTCTTTCAAAGAGTCTCATAATGCCTTGGGTGAGGTGATTGCTATAAATTCAGACTTCATTGTATCTGGTAAATGACGACGAAATAGTATCATGGCCTTAGCATTCATTTCGCGGGTAACTTCAACTTCGCGATCATCCTCATCATAAATAACATACAACAGGCCTTGGGCATCTAGATGGTTTTGGATATCTTGAGTCCAATCCAAATAGTTCTTGCCGGCGACATCTAGGATCGGGAATTCAAGTTTGATCGACATATTTTTTTCTACAACGGGAGAAAAAATACTGGATTAGTTATCATATAAAACGACGGGTTTATATGTTTATGGTTTTGTATTAGTATAAACTATGTTTCGAAACGACTGGTTCGATAAACACTAGTTTTTATTTATTTATTTAGCACTAACTTTGTTTCGAAGCGACAGGTTCGAGAAACACAAGTTTTGCTATAAGGTTGGATGGTTCTCCTTGATCGATCGACAGGTCGATTGTGAGACACCGATTCAGCGAATATACATAGTATATAAACACATTCGGGGAAAACTGTTATTTACTCAACCCCTTTCGGTAGCTCTACTCGAACACAACCAGGAAAGACGGTGAGGGTGGTAAGCGCAAAAGCATTTTAAAAACCGACCTCATTAGAATAGAAATATCCACCTATATCTTTCCTAGACATCGTATCCAAATAGGTGAGCCTATTTGGAGTTGATTCATAATCTTTCCTACTTAAATGTGTATATATATGGTTCTACAAACTTCATCTCAAAAAAACTTTTTTAACATCGAAAAAAAACCATATTGCTAAAAAAGGTTGAAGATAATATACATCCGAAAGAATGTTATTTTCTCGACTATATATATTTGATTAACCATACAAATTCAACGTTTTTAATAGTAAATTGTACCTTACTCCGGGTTGAAATGGTGATCTACACGAGAAAACAATCTTGTATCCCTCCGTCTTTGAGCGAAAGTGCCGACAACGTGTTGTAAATGGAATTAGCCTACTATAGAGAGAAAACAAGAGAGCTCTTATATTGAAATGAGAAGTGTATATACAATGGTGAGGCCTCAACCCCTTTATATAGTGGAAGGGTTGAGCCAAGACATAATGAAAAAATAGGAGTTACATGGCCATTAACTCATACATAAAGTCCTTCATAATGGTGTTAAATGAGACATTCAATACCCATAAATTATGAGTTACAACAATTATTATTATTATTAACAAAATACATTATTGGAACGCTTTCGTAAATACGTTCAAAATGACACCAATATCGAATATTAAAAAACACAAAAATTAAATACTTTTGTTTTTAGAAATCATAGTTTTAAGTATATATAGTTTATATTTATAAAAAAACTACATATTATTTTTAGAAACTTTTGTTTTATATTGAAAAGTGTCAACTCTCACCCTCTCAATCTCTCTATATATACACACACTCATATCCTATTCTTATATCATCATCTCATTCTCACATCCTAATTTTCAAATCTCATATTTTCACTTCCACCATGTCTGATTCTGATGAGATCATTGAACAACTTTTTGTAGATGTAAGTGAATTCATCATCGATGAATTGAAAGATGATACCCATGAAAAAATGAATTGGAAGATGAATTCACAGTGGATGGTCCGACGACCAAGTAAAGGATGCCGCAAGAAAATTGTATTATTCTACGATTTTTAAGGATGAGCCAAAATATGAGCATGCATGGGCAATTGTTAAGGATGAGCCAAAATGGAGAGGCGGGAGCACACATGATGTTCATACGAAGAGAACAAAGACCGACTCATCTGGTAGTTTCACATCATCATCGGATGTACAAACAAGTTTCAAGGAGGAAGATGATGAAACCATAGTTCGTCCGATGGGGGAAAAAGGGCAACAAGGAAACAAAAAGGAAAAGAGACTACCTCAAATGCCGAAATAAATGAAGTAAAGGATATAATCAACGAAACAAGCACTTTACGGATGTCCACGATAAATGGTGTAGCTGAACACTTAAAGTTGCTTAAAGATTCGTACAAGTCTTCAAAAAAATCAACGAGCTAAAAATGTTAATGGAAAATACGCAAGGAAACGTACAACTAAGGTATCAACAAATGTTGACTGGGGAAATTAAGAAGAAATATGGAATTTAGATTTAGATTTACTTTCAGTTTTTCATTATCATTTTGTAATATTTTTATTAAATTTTATGTTATTGTTGTATAATATTTGTTTTAAAAAACGTATTTGTGCTTTAAATAACGACAAATAATGGAAGGAGTTTTATAAAACAATTCAAATAGATGAGGATAGTTTATGTATATATATATATTAAAAATGAATTAAAAATGCAAAAAAAAAGCTTTTGGAAGACTTGACCATTGGAGTAGCTATTTGAAGATGGCTTTTTGTTGACGTGGCAAATAGATCAAGTCTTTAAAAGACTTACCATTGCGGATGCCCTAATGCAATTTGTTTTTCAACAAAGGTTGGAACGATTTATGTAATTTAATACATAACAATTTTCGCATTGAACCCATAAATATCTGGCATCAAATTTCAACCAATAGAGAGTCATTTCAATTGGAAAAAGCATTAAGACGTTTGGATGTTGCTGCATGAATAGGGATTATAAATTTTGTTATTTTCATCTATTAAATAATATTTAAAATACACTTCTATTAATAAAAAAAATACAATTACGGCTTTTTTTTATTTTGGTCCATTTCAGTGATATGATTGTTAACTATGATCGTTAATTCTTTTTACATTAGTTGTTTATCTGTACAAAGGGGTGTACGCGGGCTGGGTTGGACGGTTTTTGACATTTTTACAACCCAACCCAATTATGACGGTTTAAAAATTCTCAACCCAACCCAACCCATTCAAAAGTGTAAACCCAACCCAACCCAACCCTTGCAGGTTTGGCGGGTTGGGTTGGGTTGACGGGTTAGAAATATACATAAATTTGACGAATGGAATACAATAAATAATACTAATAATATATACTTGACAATGTTATTAATTATTACAATCATCCAAATATAGATAAAAATTTGTAAGTCTTAGAATTAAACTTTAAAAGTTTGAATGATAACATCATATTCAAATCATCACATGCGATCGTGTTGGACCTTCGCGACTCCAATTAGTTGTTGAATTAGACTAATATAAGCATAACCTTTTCCACAATTAGACTAATATATGTATAAATGTTTTGGGTTGTAAATTATAATGGTTATATATTATATATATCATGGCTCCAAAGAACTCGTTACGGCGCGTTATGGCGTCAAAGCTTAGGTCTGCCGTCACGTTAACCCTTATAGCTCCACGCTAAGGCTTGACTTGCTTTGTAACGTGTTATGGCGCGTTATGGTGCGTTACGACGCGTTGACGCATTATTTTGTAAGGTGTAAAATTGTTTTTAGTATATAACCTGAATAATAAATGAATATTGTTCACGGAACCTAAGACTTAAATACTCATAAAAAGGAAACCTAAAAACTAAAAACCCTAAATTGGTAAATACTTACTCTCTTTCTTGTACATGAAGCGTCGAACACGAACTATGAGAATTAAATATAGTAGTGAGTAGACATTCAAGAGATTTACTCCCGATTTTGCACACTTATATGATTTCCTGTAAGCTCTATATATTTGGTATCAATGTTTTTTTATTGTTTTTTTATTTTACATGAATTTATCTTGTTCTACGGTATTATTCAATACATAACACACAATGTGTATATATATGTCGTCGTAACTCGTAAGGCTTGACCTCACCGTTATTTAGAACCTTGATTCATATGTATATATAGACTTGAGATCATGTGAGATCAGACTATTTTCGTGAGACCGTGAGACCAAAAAATTAACACTAAACCTTCACAGCAAAAGACTGTGAAGGTACTGTGATTGTAAACCTTCACAGTGTTTTTGCTGTGAATGTTCGTTGTTTTTCTTACCTTCACAATGAATCACTGTGAAGGTTTAGTGTTAATTTTGTGGTCTCACGGTCTCACGTGAACCCAACCCTATATATATATATATGTATGTATATATATATGTATGTATATATATATATATGTATGTATATATATATATATATATATATATGTATGTATATATATATATATATGTATGTATAGGCCTCTTCTTTTGTAAACCATCATTTTCGTGTAAATCATGTAAGCCGTCGATTTCATAGGGTTTTTTGATGAAAAATTGTGATGAAATTGTTTATTTTGATGAAAATGATTCATATCATTCATTTCTTGATAAAATTGTTTCATGTATTTTTTTCATTCTTATGAATCTGTTTCATATATTTTCGTTTTCACATAAAAAACACAAACATATAAAACAATTTCATCAAAAATGAATGATATGAAACAATTTCATCAAAAAAATTAATCAAAAAAACCTATGAAATCGACGGTTTACACGAAAATGATGGTTTACAAAAGAATATATATATATATATATACACATACATATATATATATATATATATATATATATATATATATATATTTTTTATATTTATAATTTATCAAAATAATATATATTAGCGGCGGGTTGACGGTTTGGGTTGGGTTATGCTAACCCAATTTCAACCCTCCTAATTAGCGGGTTGGCGGGTTGGCGGGTTGGGTTTAATTGGGTTGTTAGCGGGTTAGGTTGGACGGGTTTCGCGGGTTAACGGTTTTTTGTACACCCGTATGTACAATGCATATCGATTTTGTAGCAGAAGTAGAAACAACCACAAGAAAGGATGGGATACAGAAAAATGGGTTAAGATATGAAAACTTAGGATTTTCGTTTATTTGTGTTCCTAAAACATGAACTTTGTTCTCATATCACCAACACCAATTGAAAACTCGTACCTTAGTAACGTTTCTATATAAAACCATGGATCACATGCACAATGTATGTAATTTACTCTAATTTAAATCTTATCGGTTTCAATGTACTGGCCATCTTCTTGCATATATATAATATGCAAATAATATAATATAAATGGATGTTCAAAAAAGGATATTGTTGGCTTGCAGGTGTGTACCTGAAAATATCACAAATAAACCATGACGCAAGTATACATCTTAGTCTATTATCGTTTTTAACAAATAATAACGGTACAAAGTACCGAGTATCGATCACACTGGGAAGCTTGGTAAAGTTCTTCTTTTAAAAGTCCAATAAATAAAAACACGTCTCAGATGGCGAATGCGAAGGTAATCTTTTTGTTGGGTGTTTAGTTATCAGCTAATGGTGATTTAATCTTAAAAGAGCACAAGGTATATAGATTCATTAGAACTTTTAGTCAGATAATTAGATTAGAGATGAGACAATATTCCTTATTATCTCAGAGTCGATATTTTATGTGACTTAACAAGTCCTTCATATAATTAATCAGTTGTCAGTTGACCAATTATAATCATCCTAAAAGTATAACTTTGATTTAGATAATTTGGACAATTATACCGTACGATACACCTTTTCGTCTTTTTATCGGGCCCGATTCCAACTTCACTTTATACCCCAAGCTAAGGCAATTAGCCCATCATCCTTTGGGGCCGGGGCCGGTTGGGTGGTCCATAGGGCCCTTATACCTGACCGGTCGGGTCGATCCTTTGGGTCGGCCGGGTCGACGGGGATTAGTCGGGTGGCACCCTTAAGTGGGAGCCTGGATACCCCGGGAACGTGTGTGTGTTAACTTGCCGTTCAAAAAAAAAATTAGCCCATCATCGTTTTAAGTGCACTAAAAACTACAACGACGGTTGTGAAAACAAATAATGGAGATGGACAATTCATCACACAATACTTGAAAATTCAAATTACGTTTTTGAGAAAATGAATTATAAACTAAAGAGATGGAAAGTCTTGTTTTAAATGTGGCTAAACACAAAACTAATCTAGAAATTCCATCGTTTGATTAAAAATCTAAAATTATACTAACTAGATGTTTGAAAAGATTTTATAAAAACAAAACTTACACTTGCAACCTCTATAATCTTACCATCACTACAAATTGTGAACCAAGCTTTGTTGGGGACCCGAAGTGATTAATTCGGACTTCCAATTTGTAGTAATAATTAAAATATAGAAGTGGATCAAGAGTTGGTGTTTGAAACTAGCAAAACCGTAAAGTGGACAAATTGAGATTAAAAGTTGTTTTCAAAAGACGTTAGCTAAAACGATTGTTGCGAACGTAATTTAAAACCGTGAACACGACGATCTTGATTTAAAAACCGGAAGGATTTAAAAACGGTGAAAATTAGTAAGATTGTCGCAACTGATGATGACACGAGATTAATAAAACGTACTTATATTTAAACTAGAAATCAAACCCGAGTGTGAGATGGAACCACAAGGTGTGAACTATGAACCAACCCAATTGAACCGTGGGTTTGGTTCACTTGCTACAACTGCCGAACCACAAGCACCAAGATGGAATCTCGGCTCCTTCTTCTAGCTGCTACTACTACACTTCCTTCTTATCATCTGGTAACTACAACTAGTGCATACATATATATGGATGGTGAGTAGCTTGGGGCCCAAGAAGAATTCTTGGGGCCCAAGTCCAACCACTAATGTAGCCTAACTTCAATACAACAAAAAGCCCAAAATACAAATAACTATAAGCCCAAACTTCATTTCCTAAAAATCGGCCCAAGTAGGATTCTTGTATTTTCGGCCCAAGTAGGTAAACAAAAGATGCCGGTCCAAAATATGAAGTCTCTCGGTTTCGTTCCTCTACGTGCGACCAACTTCTTTTCCACGCACTTCCAATATATATAGACTCCAAAAATGACATTTGCTTCATTCCTACAATTAGACAACTTTGAATGAGAAAATCGCTATAATTATATATAAATACGCTACTTTGACGTTTGAAAACATCAATTATTTATTTGCTAAATTAATTACTAAAATAAATCAAAAGGACTCAATGGGGAATAAAAAATAGGGTTATTGACTGAAATAGCCATTCCACACCCATGGTTTCTCTAAATAGCCACTTTGATAACCTTATTCCCAAAATAGCCAAAATTTACGCACAAAAACTTACGCACAAAGTTTTCTGTGCGTAAGTTTGATTTTCCTCCAAAAAATTTAAAAAAAATTGATTTTTAAAAAAACTTACGCACAGAGTTCTCTGTGCGTAAGTTCCTCATCCTACATGTCTGCGTAAGTTTCTCTGAATAGCCACGTAGGCTCCACGTTGGAAAATCAAAACTTACGCATAGAGTTATGAAAAGTTACGCACAAATATCTTTGTGCGTAAGTTTTGAAAAAAATCTTTTTTTTTAAATTTTTTTGAAGGAAAATTAAACTTACGCACAGAGATCTTTGTGCGTAACTTTTCCACTCTGTGCGTAAGTTTTGTATTTTTATTTTTATTGAAATGTTACACTTTCAACCCCTATACTTATTTACTTACTTTACTTTATACCTTTTACTTTCATAAATTAAATTTTACATTTAACACATATAATCGTTTATTAAATAAAATACGTTAAAAAAAATACGTTTTAATTTTAACAAGTTACACCATTATAATCGTCTCTTCGATACGTTCGAAATGAGCCTAATCTTGAATTTTTTTGATTTATATATTTTAATATATATCATATACACTACCTAAAAAATATTTTTTATCTGCGGAAATTCATTTTTTTAACGTATTCTCAATTTTGTTTTATACTCCTATCGCAATAACTATAAGAGTACCATAAATTAAATAATTAACTATAAATGTATGAATTGTAAATATTAAAAATATTTTTATGTAGTATATATGATATATATTAAAATATATAAATCAAAAAAGTTCAAGATTGGGCTCATTTCGAACGTATCGAAAAGACGATTATAATTGTGTAACTTGTTAAAATTAAAACGTATTTTTTTAACGTGTTTTAGTTAATAAACGATTATATGTGTTAAATGTAAAATTAAAATAATGAAAGTAAAAGGTATAAAGTAAAGTTTATAAATAAGTATAGGGGGTGAAAGTGTATTTTTTTACTATTTTTTAATAACTTAAATGTATGCCTAAGTTATTAAAAAAATAGTAAAAAAATACACTTTCACCCCCTATACTTATTTATAAACTTTAGTTTATACCTTTTACTTTCATTATTTTAATTTTACATTTAACACATATAATCGTTTATTAACTAAAACACGTTAAAAAATACGTTTTAATTTTAACAAGTTACACCATTATAATCGTCTCTTCGATACGTTCGAAATGAGCCAAATCTTGAACTTTTTTGATTTATATATTTTAATGTATATCATATATACTACATAAAAATATTTTTAATATTTACAATTCATACCTTTATAGTTAATTATTTAATTTATGGTACTCTTATAGTTATTGCGATAGGAGTGTAAAACAAAATTGAGAATACGTTAAAAAAATGAATTTCCGCAGATAAAAAATATTTTTAGGTAGTGTATATGATATATATTAAAATATATAAATCAAAAAAATTCAAGATTAAGCTCATTTCGAACGTATCGAAGAAACGATTATAATGGTGTAACTTGTTAAAATTAAAACGTATTTTATTTAATAAACGATTATATGTGTTAAATGTAAAATTTAAATTATGAAAGTAAAAGGTATAAAGTAAAGTAAGTAAATAAGTATAGGGGTTGAAAGTGTAACATTTCAATAAAAATACAAAACTTACGCACAGAGTCTGGAAAAGTTACGCACAAAGATCTCTGTGCGTAAGTTTAATTTTCCTTCAAAAAAATTAAAAAAAAAAGATTTTTTTCAAAACTTACGCACAAAGATCTTTGTGCGTAACTTTTCATAACTCTATGCGTAAGTTTTGATTTTCCAACGTGGAGCCTACGTGGCTATTCAGAGAAACTTACGCAGACATGTAGGATGAGGAACTTACGCACAGAGAACTCTGTGCGTAAGTTTTTTTAAAAATCAATTTTTTTTAAATTTTTTGAAGGAAAATCAAACTTACGCACAGAAAACTTTGTGCATAAGTTTTTGTGCGTAAATTTTGGCTATTTTGGGAATAAGGTTATCAAAGTGGCTATTTAGAGAAACCATGTGTGTGGAATGGCTATTTCAGTCAATAACCCTAAAAAATAGCTCAGAATGATGATAAAAGGCTATAAATAGGGTTATAAAAATAACCCTATCAGATACCTTTATTTTACGAAAATGTAAAAACACTATTTTATTATAATCAATCACATGTGATTATGCACGTGGGGGACTTGATGTATAAGAGGCCGACTTGGCCCGCAACCTAGGTTGTGTCAAAGGTCGCTCATGCCTCTGATTTAGCATCACATGTGAATGTGATAGATTACACACTATGACATGTGATTGATTGACTATAGTCAAAAGTGTTCTTGTTTTTTCGTAAAATGAAGATGTTCACGTTTGAACCATTCTCATATAATAGAAAGGAAATGAAGAATAAAAACGATGACCAGGATAACTTGCAACCGAAAGAAATATTGTTAAACGACGCCGTTTTTGAAAGATTTATGTTACTAAAAATGCATTTTGTTAAATACATTGTCAAAGTTAATTCAACTTCATTTCAATTTATTAGACATTCTTCGATTATTACAATTTAGGTAGCGTTTGACGGGTGGTGTAGTGGACGAAGAGGTGGAAGTGGCCGACGATGCTTAGCAGTGGCTACCAGTGGCCGTCAATGGTGGTGACGCCACGGTGGTGGTGATCAGTGTTAGTGGAGGTGGTCGATGATGGTAGTGGGGGTGGCGATGAACGATGGTTGTGGAGGTGGTGGATGAGGTTGTTATAGTGGAGGAATAGGTAGAGGTGGCCGACGGTAGCTATTGGTGGTCGTCGATAGTGGTAGTGGTGGCGATGAGTAGTGGTGGCCTTTAAGACCAAAACCATATTAGGATTATACATCAAATGGGGGTAGATCGATAATTTTTAGTTTATGTCTCACTTTTGTCTCATGTTATTCCACCTATTTTGGTGGAACAAGAAAATGTCATTTTTTGTCTCATTTTGTTCCACCCTATCCGGTCCTTGTCCCTGTCCCATATCGCACCAAACGTGGGACAATGAATTTTTGTTTTGTCTAATATCACCCCAAACGTGGGATAGTGAATTTAGTCTCGTTCTATTTTGACACATGTACCAAACACAACCTTACAAAGCACTGAAGCAATGTAGAAAAGAGAACCCAATAAAGAAAAAGGTCCAATACACTTTTTGATGGGCCTACTGACCCCATGGTCTCAAGGCCCAAATAACCAGTTTTATTAGTCTACTCTTCTAGATGCAAACTTTAGAGAGATGTCATTGTAATGTTATATTGTGCATTTGTATTTTTTTAAAACTATAATAATAACATAGTGTGACTTCAAGTTTTGCATTTCTTACTTTTAACTTAAATATTATGTTACTTGTGTTTTAAAGCATTTTCAAAAACAAAGCCAGTGTAAGATTTGACTTTAACCTCGACTTGAAGTCAGGGGGGGCAAGTCGTGTAAATCATATATTATTTTGTATGTGAATCATGTATGATTATGTACATTAGCGAGTGTTCTCGTGTTTTCTTAAATGGTTAGGGTTCTCGTTTGAACCCACCTCTCTCTCTATATATAGGCTAGGAAATATGAAGAGCTAAGATAAACAGAGTCGGGTCATAGTACTGAGCCGGTTTAGTTAGACCTTACCTTTAATTTAATCTTTGTCTTATTTTTTTATATATTTGTCTCTTATTACAAATATTAATAATTAAATTTGTGATACATTACAAAAGCAAACATGTAAAGTGTCTTGCCACAAAAATTACGAGTATCATGTCAATTATTTGATATCTTACAAATATAGTATTATAAATTTTATGTGGTACAAAAAATCATACACCAAGCAAAAACAAATTTCGGTAAAAATAACTTCGATTTTTTTGTAAATGAGTTTCAACCATTTAAATATAAAGACTTAGGACATCTCCAATTTAATTCTTTATCTTATTCTTTATTATAGAGTAAATAATAAAGAATGTGTTATGTCTTCTCCAGTGTATTACTCTGTTTTCTATTTTAAAAAGAATATTCCAGGTATATATTCTCTTTTCTACTCTAGAAAAAAGATTATAAATATTGTTTCTCTATATTTAGAGAGTTAAAATTCATTCTCTATTATAGATAGTAAAATAGATGGTTTATTGGAGATGTTTTAGTGAGTAAAATAGATGATTCATTGAAGATGGTCTTAGACAACTTATTAGAGCATCTCCAACACTTTCCTCAAAATTTCTCCAAAATAGATAACCAAAAGTCAAAATCTCTAAAAAAAATTACATTCATCTTCAATAGATTTCTCATTTTGAAGAATCAAACATTGGTTATAATATTAAAATATTTTATTCATCTATTAAAATATTATTTCTCTCTTCAAATATGTTTTTTCAAAGATTTTTATTGGTGATTTCATCTAGTAAACATTTTTGGGGTTATCTCCATATTTGGAGAAAAACTTCTTATCTCTCATATTTTCTCTATTTTGGAGATAGTATTGGAGAAGCTGTTGAAGTAAAAATATACCTCAAAATCCTCATATTCTTTATTTTCTCCTAAATAGATAAGCTGTTCGAGATGCTCTTAAATCATATATAATAGATTTTTTAAAATGGAGAATTAAAAAGTCAAAAACCTCCTAATCAAATTTACGTTCATTTGCAATAATTTCTTATTTTTCTTATTTTTTGAGATTATAATATGAATTATATTATTAAATATACAATACAATTAAAAAGTATTTATGTCTCCTTAACTCTTTAACTTCAAAGATTCTTATTGGAAGAAAAAATAAAAATAGTTTATCTTTCTTATGCTATTATATTTGTATAGTTCTTACAAATTTGGAGAATTTCACCTCTCTCCTATTTCTCCATTTTAAACAAGGTTTTGAAAACTATGTTATAAGAAAAGTCTTCATTTAAAAAATTTGTTAGAGATGTTTTATAAACATATTTTTTTATAACCAATATGTGTTGGTCCCAGCTATTGAGTAGCAATGGTAACAAGTATTGTAGAAAGGGGGGGATTGAATACAATACACAAAAATTTTCACTTAATTTAATTCTTTTATTGAAAAACTTCAAATAAGAATTACACACAGAAACTATTGATTGTTGCGGAACAAAACATATAAATCAGTTCAAACAATCTTACACACAGACACAAAGAGAATGAAGAACTATTGAAAATACACTTTAGATAAACAATGAACTTCTTAGATAGAGAAGAAAAAATGCCAGCACTTGGAGTCTTGAGGATCTTGTAAACCGGTTATTTTTGCAAGGTTGAAAATGATCTCTTTATATAGTGCCTCATGCATTAAATGCATGGACACATGTCAAGCAAGGGTAGGAAGGTAGGTCTTCTGAAAAGCACTGAGATGTACCTTTTGTCTTGAAGCGTTGACCTGCAGTGTGTTGAAATGATCTTTCTTGAAAGAGATAAGAAAGCCAAATAACCTTTTTATGATCTTCGGATGAAGTATCCATCAGTGCAAGATATCCCAAATATATTTTGCAGATAAAGTACAATATACCTGCTGAAAACTCTTGGCCGAAGATGTCTTCAAAAGATGTCTTCAAGAATTCCTTGTTAAAGAATTCTTCAAGATCCTGCCGATCATATCTTCAAGATTTCTTTGTTGAATCTTCAAGTGATCCTGCCGATCATGTCTTCAATATTTCCTTACCTAAGACATCTTCAAGCATCTTGCCTAAGATGTCTTTAAGAAATGTTGGTCGAAGACTTAGGATGTCTTCAAGTAGCAGCTTAACCTTTGGCTGAGAAGTTCATCTTCAATCCGCTTTGAAGATACACTTCTTCTTTGTTTCTTCGGTTGATCTTCGACTTCACCGAACATTTTGTGTTACATAATTAAGCTGATTGTAAAGAACCTAAAAGTATTCTAAGTATGAAATGTGTAAAAATGAAAGACTGGATGTCATCTTCAAATCCTAAGTGACCCAACAATATGATTGAAGATTTGAAGGTGAAGGATTGTGTGAGAAGTTGAGTGAACGTGAGAAATGTGAGTAGTGCATTTGAACCTTTGATCACTTTTAATTTCAAGCCTACACATGAATCATGCTTATTCAAGGTTCTAAATGGCACGAGGCATAGCGTGGCGGCAAGACCAAGCCTCAAGCCTTAGGAGCCACGACGAGGCCATGACGTTTATCGAGGCATGACTTATGGCGGCAAATCACTATATCATATATAATATTATATACAAAAACATATGTTTTGTACTATTAATCGACGAGTCAGTGATAATAAACAAGTTAAATTAGGTTATGTATTAAAATCTAGCAAATAAGACATTAAAAATGTAAAGAAAGTTCAAATATCGCGTTATAAAATACCGCACATTAGGCCATGGCGTGCCACATGCATAGTGTGGCGTGAGACACGAGCTTTGAGCCAAGGCGCGCCATTGTGGCCGTCACAGAGAGACTTTTAGAACAGTGTGCTTAATATGGGGATTGATCTGGTGCATCTCGGTCAAGGTTCTAAATGGTGTGAGGTGTGGCGGCGAGGTCAGACCTCAAGTCTTACGAGTTACGGCAAGGCCATGGCTTAAGGCGTCACATAAGTGTATATGTGTGTGTGTGTGTGTGTGTGTTGATTATGTCATTGTCTTGAACAATAATTATTAAGTTATTATGAATATAAATTCATATAAAACGATAAACAAAAGAAACACTAAATTCTAATCGATACTAATGGGCAAATTCGAATCGAATTTCAAAGTACATAGATTTGAAAAATCAAAAGTACATAATTTGTAACGACATACGCGCCATGGCGGGTCATGGCGTGCCATGGCGGCATAACGAGATCCACGCCTTATCTCGACGCCAATGGGTAAAACGTGGCGGCAATGCCATGGCGGTGCTAAAACGCGTTTTTTAGAACATTGATCTCGATCTATCTATGCATCTCATCCTAATGTGCATGCAACAGTTGATAATCACTTCTCACGCTTCTCATGTTAACTCAACCATATAATTGAAACAATATAATTATTTAACAAATAGGTTATAATGGCAATATGTTTTAAGGGTGTTCTCATGCTAGTCTAGACTAATCCCAGTAAATTAATATTGTAAGACATCGGCACTGGTAGACTTAGTAACTACAATTGTCGTGGACGCCTATAATAGAACACGGGACTGGTAGACTTTACTAATATAGAATTAATATTTGTGATGAAGTTCGTAGAGCATATGTATTTAAAGGGCCTTGCCAACCTCGAATATCATCAATATAATATCGTTGTTTTTATCATTTTTCAAAATATTAACGTTTATTTTTATTCTATTTTATATGATGCCCCTCGTACCCTGTCCCTAGTACTCAATCACTAGATCACAACTCTTATGGTTTATAAGGCAATAATTATTATACGATTAAAATATATATATATATATATATATATTTATTTATTTATTTCTAAAGAAATCTATGGGTAATAATGGCACTAGGAAAAGACAATATACTCGTATCATATAGTTTTTGGTCTTGAGTCATTAAAGTCAAATTACTCTTAAAAGTTAAAATGAAATAGAAAAAATTAAAATTAAAATTAAAAAGGCAATGATGAAAGGCTTATGCAAAAATTAAAGGGCTAATATAATAAAAAGTGGTCCAACCAAGTTTACTGGTCACAGATCCATAAATGGACTGCTCCACTCATCAAAAGGCCCAAACCACTTGCTCTTAGTTATTAAATTGTTTTATAATCATATTTAATAAAATAAATATATTTTATTTTTATTTTTATTTCTAGTTTTATTTAAATAATATTTTTTTTACAAATATTTTGCAAGTGTCTATTATTACAGAATTAGATTTTAATATTTTCAAGTATGGCATTGGTGAAATTCCATATGTTTGCTAAAGTATTTTTTAATATATATTTTTCAATCTGTAGTTTTTTAAAAGTATTTTCACTAGTTATGGTATAATTTTTAAAATAATTAATATTAAAACCAAAGTCTTTTAAAAATCATATTTATAGCAGTTTTAACATTAACTATTTTATAAAAGTATTTTATAAATTCATCGTATCAATATAGTTTCAAAAGACTTTATTAAAATTATAACACATTTAATATCAATGATGGAAATGATTAGAATTATCTATCTCTTATCATTATTAAGTTTTAGAAGCTTCTACCTTCTTATATTTTCTATTTTAGCATATGCGGTTTAGCATAGCCGTCTGAAAAAAATCTCCAAATCTATGGTTCAATATATCTGTTGGAGATACTCTAAATATGCATTTTTTGAATTACATGTTCTTAAATGTGTATCTTGAAATTATTTTTATTGGTAAATAATGATTAAAATGTGAGCATATTGTGTTGAGTTCAATACATCCAATTTTTAATTTTTATAGTAACCATGGGTTTCTAGGTCAGCTTACGTGCACCGACTAATCAATAATGGCATGGAGTCATCGCAGGTGAACCTGCATGACCATAAGAACTTTGGCAACGAATTTTTTAGTTTTTACTCACTTATAAATTGTATATATGTTGACACGATATCCAAATTAGTCATTTTGTCACTTATTATACCAATAAAAATACTTATAAAAGATGTCACGATAAAACACATCAATATCATGTAGACAAAGTTTTAATATAATAGTGATTTATATTGTATATAACATACTAGCAAGGGTGTCCACAAGGCCTTAGAGGTGGTGGTAAGACAAACCAGAGGAACAACAGATCGATCAAGGGTGCCAATGAGAGCTGCATAGAGCAGTCAATCGCGAAGTAATGCAGCCCTGAGATAATCCCCAGTGGCCACAAGTGTTGAGTGTGGGATTTGAACCCGGGCAAGCGCTATGAACTCCCAGGCCTTACCACCACACCACAACCCTTGTGGTTTAGAGCAGTCAATCTTGACGTAACCATATTACGTATTCTGGGTTAGGAATTGACTTGTTATCTTTCTCGATGGTAGTGGCTTGAGAAGGATGTGTGCCATTGAGAAACTTGAAGAGGTCGAGACCAACTAGTGTAGTCTCGATTCTCATTCCTCGGTAATAACATACTTTAAATTATATAATAATCATTAATTTTTCAATAAAACTTACTATTTCATCTTTTTTACAAATAAATCATATTGGTGTTTAATGTCACATTTTTTTATTTCATACAATTAATTCAAAACACACTTTGAGAATTGATATTTTATAGAATAAATATAAATAAAAAACAATTCCACCAATAATATTAAAGCATATCTTTCTTAATATTTTAATTTTATTTAGTTAAACTCTTTTTGATGACATATATTTATAAAGTAATAGATTTATGATATGTGGTTTTGCTCATATAATATTTTAAAATTTATATAATTTATTAATATAATTTTAATATGTAAATTTTAATAATATTGTATATATACGTGTGACCTTGTAAGAGAATCCATAGGATCATGTCCACACCATGCTAACATATTTTCTTATTTATATAATAATTTTGTGAATTATATTTAAAGATGTCATGATATTAATTAGAGAATGTTTGCTTCTAATAAAAATGTTAAATGTTTGTGAAAATAATTAGGAAAAGGTTAAAGAATATATTTATACATGAAATCATTGAAAAAATCTGAAAAATATATTTGAAGATGCATAAGTGAATTAACATTACAAATTATTCATATATGTTTACATGTGCACCTTCAAATAGATTTTTCAATAATTCACATATTATAATATTTAGTTTTTTTATTTGAACATCCGATCAACTACATTTTTTTTGGGGGGGGGGGGTTGAAAGACACAAATTTTGTTGGGTTATTGGACATCGGGTTGCTTCAAGTTGGGTTATTTCACGTCGGGTCGGGTTAGGTTAAGTTGATCGGGTTTTTGAGCACCCCTAGACACAATTGTAGCTTTCAAGAAGGCACAATGTGCTTGGCTGACGTAGTGTGACGCACTATATGTGTTATATGATTGTAGGTAGAGGTGGCCAAACTGACCCGAACCGAAACCGGCCAAGAACCGGTTCTGGCCCGACCCGGTCAAGAACCGGTTTCAAGCCCGAGAGCCGGGACCGGTTCGCGTATATAGGAATTTCCTCGGCCCGACCCGGGACCGGTTCGTGACCCGGTTCGTGGCTCGACCCGGCCCGACCCGATTTTTTTCAAAAACCAATATGACCGTTATAGAGCCGTTATAGAGCCGTTTGGAACCCCTTGTGACCGTTTTTTGCCTCAAAAAACACCCTCCAAACCCCCTATAAATACTAGGGGTGTTATGGAGGTCATCACCACCTTACATTGCTTACAAAACGCAAAAAACGCTTACAATTCTCATTTCTCGGCTCTCGTTATATTCGTTTCTCGCAAAAAAACGCATACAATTCTCATTTCTCGGCTCTCGCTATATTCGTTTCTCGCAAAAAACGCATACAATTCTCTAGTCTCTACTCTCTAGTCTCTAGTCTCTACTATCAAAAAAATGGCCGAACAAAATTACATCGTTGTTGCCGACCATTCACGAAAAGCAGCGGTTTGGGAGAATTTCAACTTGGTAAAATTTCCCGACGGTACAAAAAAAGCGCAATGCAAACGGTGTGGAGATTTCCTAAAACCCGAATCAAATAGCACGTTAAAGCGCCACTTCGAGGAAAGATGCAAGAGGTTGAAATCGGGTGACGATCCAACTCAACCCATACTTGACAATTCCGGTCAAGTATGGTCGTATGATAATGATCTCGCCCGAGAAATGCAAATGAAATGTGTCATTCAAATGGCGTTGCCATTCGGACATTTCGACAATCCTCACATTACAAACATGATCAAAAATGGGTTCCAACCACGCTACAATGGTTCGGTAAGTCGTCAAACTCTTAAACGTGATGCTTTAAAATATTGGAATAAGGTTCAAAAAATTATGCGAGAAATGTTTTTAAACTTACCCAACAAAGTTTCTTTAACTTGTGATGTATGGAGCGCACCATGCGGATTGCCAGATTCTTATATATGCATAACGGCACATTGGATTGTGCCGGGATCGTGGCAATTATGCAAACGTGTAATCACGTTTGAGCTCTTTGGTTCGCCACATTCGGGTGAGCGTCAGTTTTCTATAATTATGAGATGTCTTCAATATTATAATTTAAAAAATAAAGTTATTAGTATTTCGTTTGATAATGCTAGTAATAATACGGCATGCGTAGACCGATTACGTTTGGCTTTATCCCCTATTTTAGAGGGAAAATTATTTCATACACGTTGTTGCGCACACATAATAAACTTAGTCGTTCAAGACGGCTTAAGTAAACTTAATGAGCCTTTAACTAAGTTCAGGCTTATGTTACGCCGAATTTTCACAAGAAATAAAAAAATGCAAAACTTATATAAAGATTATTGCAAACAAGTCGGTTTTAGAGCTTTGGGACCGGCGCACGATATGCCGGTTCGATGGAATTCGACTTGGAAAATGATGGATAATTTATTAAGACAACAACAATATATTCAAGCATTTTATAACATTAATTACCCGGATAACACGATAACTCAGGATGATTGGACAATGATTCATCGCTTTCACGATATTTTGGGCGATTTCAAAACTGCAACAACTTTGTTATCCGGTGTTTATTATCCAACGAGCCTTTTACTTTTAAATCAACTTTATATTTTGGCAAGTAAAATTGCTCAATACGAACAGGATTTGCACTTTCACGACGTGGTGAAACCAATGATAGAAAAATTGGTAAAATATTTTAAAAAGATCCCCTTCACTTTTCTTTGTGCCGCGACATTAAACCCGTTTTTAAATGTTACGGGTGTCGAAGTTTTAATACAAGCAATATGTGTATCGTTTGGTTTGGATTCTCTTACAAATTCTAGCTTTTCAAGGAAACGCGTACAACAATTTAATACTGATTTTCATCAATTATATGAGATTTATAGAGTTAATTATGGGGGAGGAAGCCAACAAACCCCTACACCTCAAATGTTTTCACCGGGTTCTAGTAGCAGTCGTGGCCGAAACCGAGAAGACTTAATGCAAACTTTAATGCAATCGGTTGTCATGGAATCTTCTAAAAAAGCTAGATATGATGGGGATAATTTGGGTGAATTCAATCAATACGTACGTACTAATTTTATAACGGCATCCTTCACAAACGTCGTAGATGTTGAATCCCTAGATTTATTAGAATGGTGGAAAAGTAAACAATCAAGTTTCCCAATTATGGCCACTATTGCACTTGATATACTAACAATCCAAGCTAGTACTGTAGCTTCGGAGTCGACCTTTTCTCTTAGTGGCAGGATCATATCGGAGCGTCGGACAAAATTAACCCCAAAATCGGTGGAGTGCTGCGTATGTCTGAAGGATTACTTGGATGGAGAAGACCGCATTCAAAATCGAACGAACCTGGAGGATGATATAGAAGGCGTGGAAGAAAACTTATTCGAAAACGACACGGATGAACTACTAAGTACGCCGTCCGTAACCGATACTTCTGATGTTGGTAGTCTCGTAGATGACGAAGATGTAGACACCGACCGCCTTGACGATCAACCGGCTATTACACGACTGATGCAGTACAATACTCTTGAAGACTACAATCCAGATCAGAATCCATACTACGCTCCATACAATCCATTCAACTATAATCCATTCAATTACTATCCGGGACCGGGTGATGGGAGTGGAAGTTCGGGAGCGGGACCTTCGAATGTTTAGAATTTATGTATTGTAACTTGTAAGTTTGTAACTTAAAATTATATATAAATTATAAAACGTAAAAGTGTATTTTAGTGATATATATTATAAATAAAACGTATTTTTAAAGTGTATTTTACTTATCCAATTATTCCAATCCAATTTTTTTTGTTAAAGTTTAGTAATTAATTATTATACAAAGAAAGTAGTTTAAAAACATAAAAACCGAAGGCCCGATTTGAAAACCGGTTCTCGGCCCGACCCGGCCCGGCCCGGTTTTCATAAAACCGGGTTTATATACACTTAAACGGGTCAGATGTTTTCGGTTTAAACCCGGCCCGACCGGTTCTCACCCGACCCGGTTCTTCTTGTTACTGTTTGGAACCGGGTTGTCCCCCGACCCGACCCAGCCCGAACCCGATTTTTGGCCATCTCTAATTGTAGGTATATATATATATATATATATATATATATATATATTTGCACAATAAATTGAATACCGAAAACTCCAATCGATCCCACAAAAAACCCATATCCAATGACAACGAGAGAGCCTTTTTTGACTCACTCAACGGTTGAGGCTAGTGGGGGACCCGAGGTCAAACCCAATATGTGTTTTGTATTAGGGAAAAGTCGTCTCGTTCATTTGTCAACTAAACTACCGTACTACAAGATAGAGGCACATGTGAGTGTGTGTATATATATATATATATATATATATATATAGATAGATAGATAGATAGATAGATATATATATATATATATATATATAGAGAGAGAGAGGGGGAGGTTCATTTGTTAACCTCCCATTTTGTATTAACTTTATTAACTTCATCTTAACCATTTATTTTCTTGTTAATGGTTGAGATTAAAATCATTTATTAATTAATTAAGAAATTAAGTCGTGTAATTAATTCTTCCATTTAACACAAATGAAGAGGGTAATTTTGGAATTTGACACAACCTACTTTTTTCCATTAATTAAGTCGTGTAATTAATGTTCCTATAGTTGAACATATTGTTCATATGTTCAATCCAATGTTCCTAATTGTTCAATTATATGTTCATATTGGTTCAATTATATGTTCATAATTGTTCAATTATATGCAAACAACAGATTGTTCATATATGAGCAACTATATGTTCATTCATGTTCGATTACTCTGAAATTACATGGTGTTACTTACTAGTTAATTACTATTACATTTAGAGCATGTAATATTGATGTCACATCATGTATGATGTGCAAATATTAAGGTTATACATGAACAAGGATGAAATTTAAGCCTAAGTGAACCTATATGAACAATATATATTTGTTATATTTGTTCAGGTTCAAATGAACATCTACGTCTACTCTCTCACCAACGTCGTTGAAAACACCTTGATCACTCATGTTCATGATGCAACAATAAGAATTCAAACACTAATTTGATAGAAAAGACTACCAAATATTTGAGAAATAATAATATAGCTAGAATCAAGGAGATTTTGATTTTTGTAACTCCCTTAATAAATCAATGTAATAAAACAAAAACATGGAATTCCATCATGCCCCTATTTAATGGTTATATATAAATTTGAAACCATCAACTAAAATGGATTCCTATTGGTTGAATGAAGTTAATAAAGTTAACACAAAATATGAGGTTAACAAATGAACTCAACCCTATATATAGGCATGAGATCATGTGATAAGTGTCATTTTTGTGAGAAGTGATTTTAAACCGTTGATCACTTTTAATCAAATATCCTCTCATGAATTGTTACTTAAAAGATAATTGATCTGGTGCATCTCGGTGCATCTCATTCTAATATTCTTTTATTTCTCATCCAATTATTAATAATCACTTCTCATCAAATTTGGTACTTCTCGCCGGAACCCATATATCTTGCCTCTGACACGTAGCTCAACTGGTAAATGGATGAGACTACTTAGCCCAAAAGCAATACAAGTTTCGGATCCGAACCCACCCCCTAGTAGCCTTAATTGATGAGTGAGCCAGAAAAATGCCCCTTCATAAGCGGGTTAAAGGTAAGATCGAATAGGGTTGCCGATAATCAAATTTTTGCGAACAAAATTTAAAATTAATTATTTACGTTTAGTTTTATTTTTTGGTATTAAAATTTAAAAAGTGATACGATTAATTATATATATGTAATTAAAAAATTGAAATTAATTAATTTTTCTATTATTATTTGTATACGTAAGAGTTGCGGTAACGTTATGTTTGGAGGGAACCACGCGATGGCAATGATTCCTTTCCGTTAATGCTTTTGTGGTCCCAAAATAGTTTCAAAATAGTCCCTGAAAATTTGAAAAATTATAGACTGAACCCTAAAAGTAGTGCCGGGGAATTAAGGTTGACCTATTTTTCAAGGAGGAAAGACGTGCGACGGTTGGAAAAGAAGTGGTTGGTAATCCAGCAAACCCCATTAATGCAACTCCCCATGGTCCAACTAAATATAAATACTATATGATATTTTTTTAGTTTGTTTTAAAATAAATTAGATGCGTATCCGTGCGAAATGTGGTGCGTATCATTTTGAATCTATAGTTGAGAAAATAAATAATCTTGTTTTATGTTCGGTTTTATTCCTCATCACATGATACCATTTTATAACTTTATGTGTTTTAAAATCTCGTATAAATTCAAGGTTAATATGGTCAATCGGTCAAAAAAATTTGAAAATGATTTGCTTGATAGTGGGGGTCTTCAAACCCATAAATTTAGCTCATTTTAAAAGTTTTGATGAGACGCTTATAATGGTTAATTTTGGGAAAAAAGAAACATATTTTTTAATGTATTTTAGTCATTGTTATAAAAAAAACTCACCGCATGTTAGCACCGAGGCTTGTATCTCACGCCACGTTAAGCCCGTGGCACGCCATAGCCTAATGCGCAATTTTCGTAATGCGATATTTGTTTTTTTAGTTTATATACGATTATTTATGTTAATATGGTAAAATAAAAAATAAAAAAGTAAGGGGTTAAAAGTAAATTTAATAAGTAATTACAAATGTATTATAGTATAACTTATTAATTAAAAAAATTTCCAAAAAAAATCTTATTAATTAAAATGAAAAATTTTGAACTTGGAGAAATTTAGGGAAGTGGATGTCGAGGGTTTGTGTATACTTAATAAGCTGTATACTCTTCTTTAAAGTGTGTACCTCTTAAAATTTTCAAGATAACCATAATAGAATTTTTATAATATAGTATAAGTATATATTTTTTATTTTTAAAAGTATATATATTATACACTTAAATGTTTTATTTAAAGGTAATACTGTCGTTTTCTTAATTGAAAAGTGTAATAATTATATATTTTAAATTATGTGTCTTTTTTTCAGTATGAACATTTGTTTTGGGACAAAATAAGTATAATAATTTAGAGATTCGTTTATCTGTCATTATCTTAATGAAAAGAAATACAGATCATGTACATTTTTTAGACGGTGAGAGGACAACGATACTGTTTAATTGTAATAAATATTATATGTGTCGGTGTAATTCAATATTTTTGTGGTTTGAGGGATGCATCGTTTTTTTTTTGTCTTTAACTTTATTAATAGCAAACCGAAAGGCAAATGATTGAATTGATTGAATGTCGACAATAGTCTATATGATGACTTATTTTATTAGTAATTGTTTAGTAATCAAGCAAAAAATAAACATCCAAATAAACAAGTGTTTGATGGAATTTCAATTGGTTTGAGATTTAATATCTAAAGAATCATTAGTGATATAAGACAGATAAATACATATTGTTCCAAAATATCTGTCCACCAATCATATGAAGCTACATCATTTCTTATATCAAGAAAATATATTGAAAAGATAAACTAAACAATTTTATATTAAGCAAAATGCTGATATGACTTTACGTGACTATGAACAAGGCGAAGATGTGATATGTTGGGACAACAATTTCATCTGTTTGATTGATTTTGGTACATGAGACATGACATGATAGAACAAAACTTATTGTTCCATGTTTGACCTGACATAGGGTCTGATGAAAATTTGATGTTCTATGTTTAACGTGACAAGGAACGTGAACTAGGTAGGACATAAATGGATAAAAATGAATTTTTTGGTCCACCACAATAGGTGGAACAAGATGGGAAGATGACTTGATAGAACTAAAAAAGTATAAATCTAACCTTATTTTATATAACTCTAAAATGATATTTGATTTAATGATCATCATTTCTTACTCGAGTCACCACCATCGCCAACCATGTCTAGCACCATTAGAGCATCTCCAATAGCTTCCCCAAAATGGAGAAAATGAGGATTTTAGGCTAATATTTTGTTCCAACAGCTTCCCCAAAATGGAGAAAGTTTGAGAGATAAGGTTTTTTTCTCCAAATATGGAGATCACTCCAAAAATTATCACCAAGTGAGAGGACCAATAAAAAACTTTGAAAATAAATATGTAGAGAGAGAAATACTATTTTAATATTTTAATTAATGTTGAATTCTCCAAAATGAGGAAGTTGTTGAAGATGAATGTATTTTTTTTAAAGATTTTGGCTTTTGATTCTTTATTTTAGAGAAATTATAGAAAAACTGTTGGAGTCTTGGAGATGCTCTTAGCTGCAACTACCAAGTCGCTATCATAAAAACCAAAAATATTGGCTAAGCCAAGCTATCAACCTTAAAAGCTGTTGACTTTTGTATCACAACAATAAATGACTTTATTTTAGTTATTTTTCAAGAAAAAGAAAAAGAAAAATCATGTCCTAATGTTTATTTAACCATGGTATGAATTCTTTTGACTAGTTAAATATTTGTATTTATATAATTTATGTAATAAAAGTAGTAGTTGTATTAATTTGCTTATAAATGCACAAGAAATTCATTAAATGATAGTTAAAAAAGAACGATGACTATCTGCGTATCGTTGAGAACTCGATATATCGTGATAAACCGAAGAATTATTATCATAAGATATTATATCATCTAAGGTTATAAACTTACAATTTGATATATTGATTAAAATATATTCGTTTCATAACGTGTTTGTTTCATATGTATTTGGTTTACAATCTGAAATTTTTTAATTTTATTTTTTGTATCACAAACACAAAGAATGTTCAAATTGTGAAAGAAATATATGTTTATCAATACACTAAATTCAAGTGGTAGATAAAAAATATCATGCGAAATAACACATGTTCAAATTGTTATCACAGTTTTATGGGTTTCAAATAAAGGTCGTTGATCTCATGAGACTGTAAAGTTAAGTAACAATGAAAGGACTTGAACTAGTGACCTCTAACTTTAGGTAGCGATTGGTACGTAGACTGCATGAGACAGGACTTGACAGTACTGGACTAACTGTCTGTTCTACGTTTGGTGCGACTAGAACAAGACTGGACTATTTACTTGTCATATGTTTGGTAAACCGGACAGGACAGAACATGACAAAACTGTTAAAATGATCAGATTGCTCTTAAATGTTGTTTAATGTTATTTTATATCTTACAAGTGACATCAATGAAAGTATTTACAATAACTAATTTTTCCTGCGACATCACTTTTAAGTTCTAAGAGCATCCACACACGTCTTGCAAGACTTCTTGCAAAATGACATGGCATGTCATGTGCTTTGCAAGGTCTTGCAAGACAACCCATTTCTTTCACAATTAGAAAGGCCTTTCACAAATATTATATATTAAACAAATAAATTTTTGTTTAATTTAATTAATTAATTTGTTTGTTTAAACATTAATTATTAATATGTTTATTAAATTTAATTCATTTATTAGTTTATCTGAACATAATTTTTTTAATATTTTTATTAAAATTTCTTACCCACGCTTTATTTTTAAAAATGATATTTTTATGCAATGTTTTTTATTTAAACTACTAAATTAAAAGTACATTAATGTAAAATTTACAAAAATACAAATACTAATAGATAAACGTACACAAACATCAAAAAAATTACATAAGTAAATACAACATAAATATTACATCATCATTCGTTTAAAAGCATGTGAATTTGTTTTCGTACAAACTTTGTTGTGCCAGAGTCATTGTTGATGTGAATTTGGAGTCGATTTGGAGAAGAAGAAAATAATTAGTAATATAATGTTTATTGTGTATTTTGTGTAATATTTGTATTTTAGTAAATGTTGCATGCTTTCAATATATCCATGTATTTTATTTGTTAATTAAATTATATTTACACAAAATATAGTAAAAGAAAACAAAAGTAAAATTTTAGTTATCTATATTTTATAATTAATTTATTAGTTATATTATAATTATCTATATTATTAATATTATAATTTATTAGTTTAGAAAGAAGTTTGGTCTTGCATGTGTGTGGAAAATGTTATTGCAAAGCTGATGTGACACTTTAGAAAAGAGTATGGTCTTGCAGGTGTATGGATGGTCTAACTCATCAAATTAAGAACTTAAATAGAAGTATATAATAATACTTTTTATAAGAACCTATTTTATAGGTCCCATGTATTTTTCGAACGTTAATAAATAATTTTAAAGTCAATAAAATATAATATAAAAAAACTTACCAAATGACCTTTAGCTTAACGGTATCTGAGTCTTTGGCCTCCTAGAATGTCACGGGTTCAAATCTCATTAAAGATGAAAAGAGTGTGTGTGTTTATTTGTTGTATTTGTCGTATATAAATATTATATACTAAAAAAACTTACAAAAATGTCAATTCACGCAAAGTTCAAGTTAAGAACCAAGGTTTATGTACAAAACTCAAAGAATGTGAGATTCTTATAAGAATTATTTTCAATGATAGTTGTGCTCTTAGAGCACAACTATATTATTTTAGGTTTTTTGAAGATTTGAAAAAAATTACTCCAACAGTTATATTAAACTCTATTATGAAAATAGAGAAAATGTAAGAAATTTTCAAATTAAAAAAAAAACTATAACATACATGTGAAGATTCTTTAAAAAATACTGTTTTTGTTTATAAATATTTAGAAATAAATATTTTTAGAGTTAATTAATATTTTCATCTCAGGTTTGTTAATAACTACTCTTGTGGTTTAGAATTTTTGAACTTTATTGTAATTTATTGTTATTTTCTTTGAGAACTAATTCATATCTTTAAGTATAAAGGAGTAAAACAGTAAATAATTATAAACCAAAGTGACAAAAACAAAAATTAAATATAAACCACAAGAATAAAAATAACAATGAATTGCAAATTATAAGGATAAAAACCTCAATTTCTAAAATACAGGGATGAAAACAGTATTTTTTAACAAACCACGGGGACTAAAAACGTAATTTACTCTATTTTTTTTAATTTTGAGAGGGATCATTTGGTTACTTTGACGTCGTTAAATGCAGCGTTTTAAAACCGCTTCTTAAGAACTTCCGTCACCGAAGCCGTCTCCTTCACCACCACCACCACCACTATCCGCCATTGTTGAGTCACTTTTTTCTTGCTACATAAACGATAAACCCTAGCTATTCTCTCAACTGGAGCTAAAAATCAAAGAGATTATAAAAAATGGGAATATGTTTCTCAAGAAAATCAACAGGAGCAACGAGAATTTACTCGAAACGAATAGCGAACCAATCCAGTGCATCGATCAACAGAAGTTCAGTTAATCGATGGTCTCGCGTTCGATCTTCTTCTGTTAAGAAGGAAACATTTGATGATGCTCTTCTTCATGAACAAGCCATTGCTGCCGCTCTCCTCTTCCAACAACACCAGCAGAACGGCAATGTGATGCCTAATTTTGATCGATCAACTTCTCATCGGCATGGCGCAAACTCCAAATGTCAACAAGTTGTTTCTCGGAGTTCTAGTACAAGGCGGAGGTCGCTTACCGATCCTCAACAGCTCCTTATTCAGGTTTAATTCTGTTAGTTTTGTGTGAAATTCAATTGGTGAATGATGAATTTGGAGTTCAATTCATATATTTTGTGGTAGTTCGATCATTGTATCGAGAATGAGGGAAAAGCTAACTATTAATAGCATCACATGCCGGATTACTGGCCAAATACATGCAGATTATATAGCGGCTATCAATCATATCCGATTGAATGCATTAGGTCGATCTTATAGTTTGAATTCTTAAAAACTTCACCTGGATTGATCAGCAAATAGAAGCTAGAATGACAGATAAGAGAAGTTAGAAGCAAGTAGATATTGTCTGAAGGGCGATTTGGTCACATTTGTTAACAAATCTGAAATTGATATATACAGATGCAAGTATACCAGGGGTTATCTGTTGGATTTGCTACTGTTCGTCTTAGGTGGAGTTTGTTTTTTAAGAGGTCTGAAGTCTTATTTCACTTCTGAATTCTGATTAATAAGAGGTGGTACTTTAAGAGGTTATAAGACATTAGGTTACCTCTTCTAATTTCAGACGTATAATCAGAGAAATCTGGAAGAAAAAAAACGGTCTGAACGTAAAAACATCAACCGATTCAGACATCAGAGGTATTAAGAGGTTTTTATAATAAAACAAACAGCCCCTTAGTGTTGAAGAACAATTTGCATAAAATTCATTAAGATTCAGTGGTGAAAATCATTTGTTAATTTAGATGATGTGTTTGATTGATCCTAATTGATTAGTAAATGTTTGCTTCTTATATTTCTGCGGTCGTTTCTTAAGTTTGAATGATTTTTTTTGTTTAACAGGAGGTAAAGCATGATGAACTGGAGACCAGCCATATTGTCCTTGTTCATGGAGGTGGTTTTGGAGCCTGGTGTTGGTATAAAACAATTGCACTTTTACAAGAATGCAAATTCAAAGTCACTGCAATTGATTCAAGTGGTTCTGGAATCGATTTATTTGATGCGAATGCCATCAAAAGTCTCTCACAACATGTGAAGCCACTCACAGATTTTCTTGAGAAGCTTGCTGATGGAGAAAAGGTTAGTTTTCGATTACGAGGAAGACTTTCTTTCCTATTGCTATTGCTATTGCTATTGCTATTGCTTTGATAATCAGATATCTCACAATGGCCATCTAGCTTGGTTTTCAAATAAGGTTGCTTCTGGAAGTTCTGTAAATGGAAAAGTTAAAAGGGGTTTAAAACATAGATCATGATTATAGCTCTCCTTGGCAATAGAAAATTCACAATAGAAGATTGGTTTTATGTTCTTTAGGGTTGGGTTTCGGTGAGAAGTGCCAAATTTGGTGAGAAGTGGTTATCAACCGTTGGATGAGAAATGGACGAACATTAGGATGAGATGCACCGAGATAAGATGCACAGAGATGCACCCGATCAATTCCTTCGCAATTCATGGGAGGGTATTTGATTAAAAGTGATCAATCGTTTAAAAACACTTGTCATACTTCTCACCAAAAATGGCACTTATCACATGATCCCATGCTGCTTCAAGCACAAATGATATAAAATTCAGTAAACATTCTGGTCCAAAGTAAGTAGTTATTGTGGTCTCATAACCAGAATGAGCTGATTGCAACTGCTGTTCCAAGGTACTTGATACATTTCCAATCTTGTCAAGGGTTAAACAAGTAAAATTCTTTCGATCTGAATCCCAGTTCCCTCTTCCAATCGTGTCAATGGTTAAGGAACATTAGTTGGTTTCACTACTCTGAGACTTTAATCACTTAAGCTTTTAAGCAAAAGTTTATTCACAACCAATACAACTTTGTATTTTCCCACTTCAAATCACACACCCTTCTTTGATTTTGTAGGTGATTTTGGCTGGCCATGACTTTGGTGGTGCGTGTATATCGTATGCAATGGAGCTATTCCCATCTAAAGTTGCAAAAGCTATCTTCATTGCTGCTTCAATGCTGAAAACTGGACAAAGCACTCTCGATATGTTCTCCCACAAGGTTTGCCCGATTTTTTTTCTTACAGAAGGGGTTTAAGATATATGTTTAAGATATCTTGGGTCAAGTTAAGCGCTGTTCGCTACCTGCCTATTGTCTCTTACTGGGTAAGAGGTGCTTACCCGGTCAGAGATGTTGTTTACCTGACCCTTCTAGCGGTCCATAATGTTGACTGAGATGCTGACGCGGGAAGCTAAATGAGGGACACTTACTATTGCCCGTTTAAATAATGCTTACCCAATTTGTGTTGGTAAATGACATTGCATTTGAGCTAGAAAATCCCTTTATTAGCATTTTACATGAAGTTCATAAAATGGCAATCAGGGGGATAAATTGAAATTATAACCCACCTCAAACTCCAATGGAGGTTATAAATGGTTTATAACATTATTTCAGGAAAATACTAATGATCTGATGAGGCAAGCTCAGAAGTTTTTGTACGCAAATGGGAACGATCAACCTCCAACCGCTATCGATCTTGACAAATCGCTTTTGAAGGATCTTTTATTCAATCAGTGTCCTGCCAAGGTATGATTTACCTTTTCATTCAATCATAGTCAAGTCGTTGGCTTCCGGTGAGAAGTTGAGGTTAACGTGAGAATAGTGAGAAGTGGTTATCAACCGTTGGATGAGAATGGATGCACGTTAGGATGAGATGCACCGGATCAATTCGCTTCTAAGCCGCAATTCATGGGAGGGCATTTGATTAAAATGCCTCATCGTTTCAAATCCACTTCTCACGCTTCTCACGTTAACCTCAACTTCTCACACGATCATTCGCATATATATATATAGGGTCAGGTTCAGGGGAAAATCTCAAATAAATGGAAAACCGATAAACACCTTGGTAGGCCTTCATCTGGACGATATGCACTTGTGCATACAAGTAATTTCTAACATGCACACATGCATAAAAACCAAAAAACAACTTAGGGGGTGTTTGGATGTGCGTTATAAAACTGCTTATTGACTTATTGGCTTTTCAAGAAGCCAATAAGTTAAAAATAGTGTTTGGGTAACTGAAAAGCACTTTTCAAACTGCTTTTTGATAAACTACAAAAAGTCATTTTCAAAAAGTTACAAAATCATGACTTTTTGATCCCAAATGTGCTTTTTGATTCAAAAAGCCATTTTTGTTAACTAAAAAAAGCCAAACACTTTTTAAAAAAATAACTTATTGACTTATTGGCTTTTCCTACCACAAAAGCTAATCCAAACACTTTTTTATAAACTACTTTTTCCACCACCATAAGTCAATAAGCACTTTTGGCCAAAAGCACTTTTGGGACTAAAAAGCACTCCCAAACACCCCCCTTAATTACTTGTATGCACAAGTGCTGAAGTGCATACCGTCCGGTTAAAGGACTACCAAGGTGTTCCTTAGTTTTCCATTTTTTTGAGGTTTTCCCATGAACCTTCCTCTCTGATAGTCAAGTTCATATGAAAACAGTAACTAAACAAGAGAATAAGAGTACGGTCGAATCACATGTGATTTGGCCGTTTTCTTATTCTCTTAATTTATTATTGTTCTCGCTTGAACCTCCTTCTCTCTCTGTATTTATGTATTGTGTACGCTGGGGTCCTTTGGAGAAATGACATTAAATTAGTTTTCAATATGACTTTCTAAATTATTTTTAGCACAATGACCTTGATCCGACGTGGCATTTTGCTCTCGGTAAAACTTAAAAATACACTAGAGGGTCAATTTGCAAAAACGAGCTTCTGGAGAAGGTCATTGAACTAAATATCCCGCTAACGTGTGACGAGTTCATCAAATATGTTGTCTCCTTGATATATCACTCAACTGATACAATAATCCCATGATTATTTATACGTGTAGGATGTGGCTTTAGCATCAGTCTCGATGAGGCCAATTCCCTTTCTACCTGTTCTCGAGAAGCTCTCGCTTTCAGACTCGAACTACGGGTCCGTAAGACGATTCTACATCGAAACCCCCGAAGACAATGCCATACCCATAACTCTCCAACAGAGATTGATCAACGAAAACCCACCCGAAAAGGTCTTCCGTCTCAAAGGTGCAGATCACTGCCCGTTTTTCTCCAAGCCACAAGCCTTACATAAACTGTTGGTCGAGATCGCCAAAATCAAATAAAACCAACATTGTGCGGCAAAATGACAAATGCTCGTCTGAGTCCACGGGCAGATCGTTGCTGGAATCGATGATTCTTGGTCGTGGAGTGTAAAGATTTGGTAACCAAATCTTGATTGTGGTTTTTGAATGTTGGTGTAAATGATAACTTAGAATACTTGGTTTGGAGCATGAGTTTGGTCCCTAAAAAAGACCAATTGAAGTGTTGACATCCAAATCTTGATGCAATTCATTTCAAGAAGAGGTTGGATATTTTTATAAATTTTGTTAAAATAGAGGATAAAAGTTAAAAGTTAAAAAAAATCATACTTGAACTCCAAGAATTTTTTTATTTTAGAGATTTCAACACAAATTATATCATTTGCATCGTTATGGGCATTGAGACCAAAACAACAAAGAATTCCTACCTTTAAAGTAAAAGAGATCAAAACAACAAGGAATTGTAACCATAGGGACTGAAATGATAAATTGAAAATTATAAGGATGAAAACAACAATTAATTACAAACTATAGGGAGACAAAAATCGCATTTTTTAACAAACCAGAAGAACGTAATTAACACTTAAAATTATATTAAAACAAAGGTTGAAGTTACTAGTGTCTTGAGACATGTTGTCATGTGGAAGAATGAAGATGCATCCAAATTGCAAATGCACAAAACAACTTGAGGATTGTATCTTACATACTTTGTTCAAGTTGTAAACCCTTACATTGCAGATGAAATTATAACTTGAAGTTTAAAATTGTAACATGAAGAAAGGTCGTGGCTGTCCCCATTAAGCCACAGCTGTCCAGACCTGCGGGGTCGTATTCCGTCGTCTCCTGCAGGTTTATCTCTCGCAAACTAGTAGGAGATGTTACGTTTTTTTCATGTTTTGGTTGCTTTGGTCGTGTATGTATATATTTAGGAGTGTTGTGTAACCCTGTGTTGTACTTTTGGTTTGGTTAAGTTGTGGTAATAAAATCTGCTTGCCTTTCAAAAAAAAATGAAGAAAGGTCGTGAGTGAAACCAGTGGGTAACTTTGTAAGGAAAACAATTGAACAATAACATATACGAGGCTTTAATGGATTTTGATTTTTCTTAAATGGAATTGTCGACTAACCTAGTAGCATACAAACACGTATATAATTAGCATCCAAAGTCTACAAAACGAATGTTCAATGTTTAGCATTGTTGAGATTGGTGAACCACCGTAGATACGAGAATGAAACAACCATGTGTAGATGATTGAAAATCAATAACCATACTTCAAAGTAAGTCGAAGATCAATGATAAGATCACAAGCAAACACAATCCCATATACCATGATGACCATCATCCAATGAACCTCAAATGCACACGATATGTTGGAATACATGTCTACGATCTGCCACATGTGATAATCAACCAATCACGTTTAGGTTATATCACGATTGGGTAACGTGTCATGGGTCAATCAACACATTCGAGACTTATAATTATCCGAGCACGTGCAACTAACGTATCACATTCGAGTGTCATGACCTATTAGGTCATTGAATCAAACGTAGATTCCATCAAACAGTTCACGTTTTAAAACATTTATGAAAACTCAACACACCATAACCTGTCCATGGCTAAACCCTAACACTAAGGGCGTGTTTGGTACACTGCACATGACATATCATAACATAAATCACTATTCCACGTTTGACAAAGACTACTTTTATGTGGAATAAACATGAACAAAGTAGGACAAATTAGAACAGACGTGTTCCACCCTCACCCCATAAACATAGTGAAACAAACCTATATTTTTCCAATATAAATATGAGTTTTTCAAACTTTATACCTTAGTGTCCCTCAGTAATTTCTCGTCCAGGTCCTCATCAACCAAAAAATTAGTCTTGAAATCAACCAAAAATAATAAATAACTGAGGGATGGCCCCTTAAAAAAGAAATAAAGGCAAATTTCAATTTAGCGTCCTCAAAATATTATTTTGATGCAATTTTTATATTCTAGTTAATTTATATGATTTATTAAAAGGAAATAAAGGAAATTTTTTTAGGTTAAAACATATTTTTTCAAACTTTATACCTTAGTGTCTCTTATAGTTCCTCGTCCGGGCCAACATCAATCAAAAAAATTGTCTCGCAATAAAAAAAACTGTCGAAATAGAGAACCAAAAAAGTCATTCAAAATCGACAAAAAAAGCTTAAAAATCCCCTTAAAATCAACCAAAGAGAACTTAAAAAACCCTCGAAACATTGAATTTAGGCTAAAATTAAATCGGACAACTTTGCGGGCTATTGAACATTTGAGCTACCTTAAAGATGCCTTCACTAGTCAATCAGGTTGTAGCGCAGTGGCTGATCGTCCTGGGTGATGTGGTGGAATATCCCATCTATCCATGGTTCGATCCCAGACGTCCTCAACATTGATAAGACATCTTTAAGTTTCAAAATTGTCAGGGATTAGTCCGGGCTTTGCCTCCTTTCAAAAAAAAAAGATGCCTTCACTACGAAACAAAATTCTCGATCTGTCACTGATAAATATCTCTTCTAAAACATTGTACAAGTCTTTTTTTTATATTTTACTAGTCATTGTACCCGCGCGATGCAGCGGGACGCAATTCGATTATGAAATCAAATACTCAAATCCTCAATCTTGCTACTTGCTTTGTATTATTTCTTATAAATCTTGCGCTTATCGGGTCATTTACTTTACCGGGTGAAGGTGACAATGGCCGATAATCTTAATTGTACACAATGTTGTGGGAATATATCAATTTTTAAACCCAATGGCAATCCTGTTTCATGAGTATTCAGTTGTCCGTATTTTTTAGTGTTAATTTTATGGTTTTGTGTGGGGTTTAAATTAAAGGTTAATAGGGTTATTAGTTGAGATTTTAAAACGAACGCCAAGCACCTCGAAATCAAAATCAAGAACTCGAAACAACAATCATGTTTTGTTTTACTTTTTCCTTCTCGATGTTAATTATAGTGATCTATATGGTTTTATATCACAAGTTAAAAATGGAAAGAAAAAAAGTGAGGGCGTGCCCAATTTGCCTTTTTCTGAAATATATACCTAACCAGAAAAATACGTTCTATTGAATTTTTAAAAGAGGGATAAGGAACATTAAAAGAACATCTATACCTAACATCTTGTTTGGTTTTTAATTTTTTTAATGTAAATAAAAACAGAAAAGAAAACCAGTGGTGTAAAACTTTTAGCAAAAGCACACTCTAGCATTCCAAATATTGCTTAAAAATAGCCTGAAAGTTCGTCCAAAAAATGTCAAACAATTTTTAAACAAGTCTAAAACATAACTGTAAATGGACGTTTATCAAAGGCATACCGGGACCGAAACTTTTACTTGGTTAGAGACATAGCAACGATATAGAATCTTATCCGGTGAAGCAGAAGACCTTAACCGGTTAGCACTTATCAGGTAAAAGACACTTACGAACAATCCATTTCATGGGCAATAATGTTACCTGATAAGGTACCGACCAAGCGTTAACCGGGCCTTGAGAAAAATACTTGATTTGATCAGTTGTTTGGCCTAGGCCCTGGCTTTTTTGAAATCTCTAGCTCAGATTAGAGATGGCCAAAAACCGATCCTAGCCCAGATCAATACATTATACAAGAAAACTTTTTGCATAGCATAAGCAAATATACCAACAAGGGTGTTTCACAGCACGTAACCATGATTAACATGCAACCTAAAGATGGATACTTTAACAATAATTGATGGATGGTAATAATAGAAATCAATCGATCTACAATGCAACAACTCATGGAACAAACAATCTCTCATGGTGATTAAGCATCACTCATTGGACCATCATTAATCTTGGTCTCGGCTGCATTTACATAAGCGGCAGCATGAACCCCAAGAGCAGCTCTGCCAGATGGGTCAAGATTTTTGGACCAAGATGCATCCCACTCCACTGCTTTAGCTGTGCTGCATGCCACACTTGGACCACAAGGAACTGTTAATCTTGCCACATTCTGTTTCAAATGGCAAAACCCAAAAATATATATTACACTTAGGGTCCATAAAAATGATCAAAAACATAATTGGGTTTATAGGACGCTTAAAATGAGCTTTACCCACCTTGGGGAAGAACTTTTCAAAGATTGTCCGATAGTAGTAGGCTTCTTTTGTCGTGGGGGTGTTTTCAGGATAAACAAATGTCGCATTTGTTAGCATTGAATCAGTAACCTGCAACAGTAATTGTGTTGTTCGATTTTAATATAAAAGTATCAAAACCATAAATATTTTGAGAACTGACTATTCATAATGAATATCATGATTATTCATAATGAATATATATGTATATTCGTTATGAATATTTGGTTCTCAAACTATTTAGCATTCCTAAATGAAGAAGTAAGCAAGGAAGTAAGAGAGACCTGGTTGTTTGCATGATCCTTCAAACCATCTATCCAACTGTATCCAACTCCGTCACTGAACTGTTCCTTCTGCCAGTACAATATGTGCTGGAAGAACCAGGGACAAATCAATCTTATATTTACACCAAAAAACAAGATGGAATTTTCAATAAGAGGGAAACAACAATAATACCTTTGGCAGATATGGTTTTTCATCATCATCAAACGCATTGCGCAAGATCTACTTCTCGATCCTTCCAATATCAGGTTGAATCTATAATTAATAAATTAACAGAAAGTAACTCTACACATCCCACATGAATCTTGGATTTTTCAGCAAGTAACAACCGAAAGATTCAGATTTACAAATTTATTAACCAAATGAAATTCTTTTACATCAATGTCTGTTTGAGTTACCACTTGCGCAAACGTGGCAAGCCAAATATGTGAACAAATTACAATTTTACCCTTAGTAATAGAATAATAATTAAGGGACGAATTGGAAAGTAGACACTTACTTCTGAAAGCAGACACTTATATTGGAACCACATAAGTAATAATAATTTCCCTATTTGAGAGCACATATATATAATATATATAATAGTATATGAAGAAGGAAGAGCAACATGTGAAGTGAGCTTACCATCTTCCACTTTGGGTCAATGCTCATTGCAACATCAATGAACTCCTTATCTAGAAAAGGTACACGAGCCTCAAGACCCCATGCTGAAGTAGACTTGTTTGCCCTCAAGCAATCGAACAAATGAAGAGCCTTGATCTAAATAAATGAAAGAATAGTGTTAGAAATCTATGAAAGCAACCAAATATATATATATATATATATACACACATCATTAAAAAATCTATGAAGATAAGGCTGAAATTTAGAACCTTTCGGCATGTTTCCTGGTGGAACTCCTCCTTGTTGGGTGCCTCGTGGAAATACAAATAGCCGCCAAAAATTTCATCAGAACCTTCTCTAGAAAGAACCATTTTAACTCCCAAAGAGTTGATTTTGCGCGACATGAGAAACATGGGTGTGCTGGCTCTAATAGTTGTCACATCTTAGGTTTCAACATGATAAATCACTTCTTCAAGTGCATCGATTCCTTCCTGTATGATACAAACAGTTAAACAGATGAGCATCTGAATAATTGTCCATACTGAAAAATAATTTGTAAGAAGAATTACCTGGACAGTGAAGTAAAACTCATGGTGGCGAGTGCCAAGATAATCAGCTACCTCTTTTGCAGCAACCAAATCAGGAGAACCCTGATGAAAAATTAAAGCATAACTTAATACTTTCAAAATAAAAGTTTATAAAAAATAGTTGCATAATAATAAGAGGATAGGATATTGACCTTCAATCCAACGCAAAAAGTATGCAACTGTGATCCCCATTGACAATAAGCATCTGAATCAGCTAGATGGCGGGAAGCAACAACAGCAACAAGAGAGGAATCAAGACCTCCAGAAAGAAGTACACCAAATGGGACATCCGTCATAAGCCTTTTAATCACCGCCTGTAAATAAATAAATAAAAATCATTTACTATTGTTCTTGATTAGCTTTAATGAAATGTAAAGTTATAATTATCATCTATAAGTAAGGTTTTATGAAATGGAGTTAAAAAAAATTGAAAACAAGGAAGCAAATAGTGAGGATAGTAACCTTCTCAAAGAGGCATAACGTAGAAGTAAGGCATCATATGGAGTGGAAGGAACTTGTTCTGTATACCATGGGGGTTATACCACCTTCTCAAACCACCTGTAAATATATATATATATATATATATATATATATATTAATGGAAGAAATATCCACAACAAAAACCAATAATATATAATAGTATACATGATGACTAACTTAAATAAATAAATAATAAATACCAGTTTTGGTAGAATATATATGGCCAGGAAGGAATGACATAAACTGTTTGCAGTCATCACTCAAGGCTTTCATTTCTGATGCAAACCACACAGAACCTGCACATAAAAATAAATACAAAATCTCAATCAAGTAGAGTATACAAAAGAAAGGAAGATAGGATATATGTACCATCAAGTCCCCAACCCATGTAAAGGGGGGTGATCCCTATAGCATCCCTAGCCGCTATGTAACTTTTATCACGGGTGTCCAGAAGCACAAAAGAGAACATCCCATCAAGCATATGAACAAACTCTTCTCCATATTCTTCATACTATATATATACTAAACCAAGTTAGCACCAAATAAATACTATCAGAGAAGTGCAGTAAAATAGTTGCAGAAAATTGAATAATGTGCAGAAATTTAAGGAGATGCAAAAAATAGGATTAACTAATGTTCAGCAAATGATGAATCAAATAAAGAACAACGACTAAAAGCTATAAACAGAGCTGGAAATAAGTAATTTGAAATATATATTATAGTCCAAAAAACCAGCATCAAGTTAAAATATACCCCAACCAACAGAATATGGAACACAATACTCTGATCAAAATCCATATCAACCAAAAAAATACCAATATCCCAGAACCAACATATCCAACCAAATCTGTAATCGGTCATCAAGAACTTCAAAACCCAAAAACCAAGAAAGATTTTACATACCTAAAACCAAGACCAACGGTTGTGTTGTACTTTCTGGTAACAGAGACACTCGCCTCCAGCATCATTGCAAAAACCTTTTACCTGCAATTCTCATTACAATATCATAACTCTAGCAAAAATTAAGACTTTGTAATTAATAAAATAAAAATTATTAGCTAATTACGTACATAAATACATTGATTTTTTTTGCTCAGTGAACAATGTCAACTAAAAACCCAAAAATTCACCAACCGTAGATGGCGGTTAAGAACCTAAAATCAACTTAAAATCCAAAAAAGTCACCAACTACAGATAATTATAATGAAAAACGTAATAGAGAAGGTCGTGAAATCCTAAACACAGAAAAACCATAGAGATGGAGCAGTAAGATGAACCATTTTAACAAATCAATAGAAATCAATGTGTGGATCATATCAAAAAGATTTTGAGAGTAAGAGATTGTGATTTTAGAGAGCACATACCAGAGTGAGAGGGAGAGTTCTGAAGAGTCGGAAATCGAAGGGGAGAAAGTTGTCGGATGAAGACGTGGAAGTTCTCGACGAAACCAAATATGAAGAAAGACAGAAACCAAATTAGGGAAATCATTATTCCTCTGATGTGCAAATAAAAACCCTATTCCTCTGATGTTTCGTTGATTACGTCGTTGCAAACGTCGATTTGTTCTCGTAGGAGAATTTCACTCCGACATTGGGTTTCTTACACTTGTCGGCTACCATTTCAGAAAATTGTAATGGAGTGATGAAACCCCCAAATGGATCAGGTTTACATGTATGTGGCTACATACAATTTCAATCTTGGATTCAAAGGATAAAAAAGAAATTAGATGAAGGGGGAAAGAGACGTACCAGACTGAAGAAATCCATGGCTCTCCTCGGCGCTTATGAAGGAAGGTGAAGGAGGATGGTTGGAGGGGGAGGTGGTAGTGCAGATCGTGGGGAGGGGAGAAGTTTGGAGAGGACGTGGGGAGAAGAAGAGGGGAGCTGAAAAACCACCTGTTGAAAAAACTGAATGTTAGAAAAACCACCTGTTGAAAAACGGTTATCACTATCTATTCTCCTTTATTAAAAGAATAGTGTCAAATGTCGTTTTTTTTCAACACTTCACTTTCTAAACCCACGATCACTCCTTCCCCACCTGCAATTTATACCCGCTTCCAACACTGCAAACCGATTCAAATCATGTTCATAGTTTCAATCCACAACCTAACATTCAGTTTTCTTCTCCCGACTTGCTTCTTCTCTCTTTTCGGCTGCTCTCTCCACTGGAACAAACCAGGTTAGGTTTTACATTTTGGTATTGAATCTGCGCTCAAGAGGTTTCGGGTGCATATTTTTGTCAAATCACTTTATTCGCAATCTGGATAACTATGGTAAGCAAGATTCAAAGAAATCAAAATTCCGATGATCTCTCCTCAACCGCGATTCAGTTTCTGCAACCCTAAACAAATGAAATGGCTCATTGATTCAGAGGTTTAAATCGGATAGTTACATTAGTGGTTCGTTATAAGAACACCACCACCGCCGATCTTCTTAGTTAAACCCTTTCAAAAGAAAAATTATGTGTAAAATTTATTTCGGGACGGAAGACGACGATCAGTGCGGGTCTCACGATGGGGAAGAAGATCAAGGTTTGTTGCGTGCAATGGGAACGTATTTGACAACGACCGAAGAACAAAAACCCTAAAAAAAGGGGGTTTTCTTTGTATTTACATTTTCCCCCAATTTTCTTTTAGTAGCGCCGATAAATGGAGTCGCCGGCGACAGGAAGATACATCCCTCAGAAGTCGAAGTAAAACTCTTTCTCTCTCTCTCTGTAGATAGATTTGTGCATTAAATTATATATATGCCGTTTATGATTATTATAATTATTTTAGGAAAAGAGTGTTTCCAGGGAGTTCATCGTGCATGGAATCCAAAGTAGATGTTAATCGGACCTTGAAACGCAAGAATAAGACGAGTAATCAGAAGGAGGTAATAATAAGATCAATGTTGGTTTATTGATTATTTGTTCGTCTTCTTAAGTGGTATGATCATGAAGATATATGCACTCGAATATCGTAGTTTTTTATAAATATCAACAAAGAGTTTTGTTTGATCATCCCTTAGCCAAAGTATCATTAGCCTTATTACTGAATGATTATATTTTTGCAACATGGTAATGTGTTGATTTGATCATTCCTTTTTGATGATTTGTTGTTGTGTATTCCTAGGATGGTGTGGTAATGATCTCTTCAGGGACTAATGGTGCAGAAGAACAGCACATGATAAACAAGGGTCACTCTTCAATGGAGGTCCAGTCGCATAAAAAGGGGAAGGTATAAGTTATGTTTCCTCTTTCCTATGGTTCTAATTTAGTATGTGCGAATTGCAATTATCAACTAAGTTTTCAAAATGCAAGGTTTTTAAAATAATGGGTTAGACCTAAAGGCTCAGCGAGCTTATGGTTTTTTCATGCATGTTGACATTTATGAGTTATGACCATAAACCAGAATATGATGTAGCAATTTTCTCACATAGCATGTAAACGTTGAAAATGCTTCGGATTTCGTCACAACACACAATGGTTGCAAGAATAACAATATCACTTGGCATGAAACTGTTAAGGTGTCATACTCATAGACAATCCCATGTCATTCGGTTCACGAGACAACGCAATCTCGTGTAGGAGTGTCAAAAAACCCGAAACCAAATAGCCGAATGAGGTTCGGGTTAAACGGTTTTGGTTTATTAAGTTATCGGGTTAGACGGTTCGGTTAACCGAATATGAATTACCTTATTATGTTAGGTTTTCAGTTATTGTTTACCAATTCGGTTAAAGCGTATAAACTGAGTAACACATTATACTATTATTTGTATATTTTATTTCTATACAAATAAATCGAATAACACATTATACCATAACCATTATTAATATACATATTCACTAGATAATCTTTTTTGTTTAATAATTTTTTTTTGCTTCGTGCATGATATGATCCGAAGAGATAGTTCTTTTTGCTAGATCATGTTTTTTGTTTGATGTTAGTTCAATTCTCGAGTATGAATGAATGATACAATTATATATAGGGTCAAATTGCAACTTCTCGAAATTTAAAGATTGCCTTTTATAATTGTATTTGTGACTGAAATATAGCAAAAAAATGCCCCAGGGGCTGAGGTTGCCAACCCCATATTCTTGTTTCCCAAAACGCATAGGTCCTAACCTTGGATCCGACCCACGACCCATTATTCCAATTGACGGGTTTTATTCAACCGGGTCATTTACCCAAGATATGTGTGCACACATGCACAAGTTACAATCTGGTGCTGTTTTTCTGTCTTGTTTTCAAGTGATTGGTTACAGTTAAGCTTATTTGTAATTAACAATGCCTTTCTCTCTGTTCTTAGGGTGTCGTCTCATCCGCACTTGGCGTAATAGAAGTAGATTCAGATTCAGATGATGGTGTTTCTGATTCGTATATTAAGAAAGATTATATGGATTTTTACGCCGGTGATTATAGTTATGATGATGAGGATGAGTATGCGGTTTTGCAATCCCATTTTGACAACATTGATCTTCCTACTGGCGTTGAAGCTTCCCTTCCAGGGTTTTTTGACTCTATCAAAATGAAAAACAAGATTTCTTCAACAAGTCCAGATTTGTCATCAATGGGTAGTCTGAATTGGATAAAGCCAGTCGCAAAAACAAGGTGGAGCGGCTTCCGTTGAGGTCATCTCCCGAGCCTGCTAAAGGTAAACAAACATAACTTAGTTCCCGTAGCTCTACTCATTTTCTCGCTTCAGAAACACTGTCGCAGACCCGATTATCATCGATTTTGATGATTCAGACGAAGAGGTTCAGTTGCCGCAAGAAAACATTCATCCTGAGCAACAACCATTGATGAGGCAGATGAATTGATGGTTGATTTAGTCGGAGAAGATGAACCCCAGAAAATGGAATCGTTGCCTGATACATCATCTAATGAAGGTACTAATTCTACATGTAACTGATTGTTATCTTTATAAAGATTAAGGAAAAAATTAATTGTTCTTCACATCTTATATTGTTATAGTTAAAAAGGGGTTTGATTCTTGGTTACAATAACTGACATATAAGTGTCTTGTATGTTTATAATAAAATAGGTAAATAAAAGGACTGTTCTATACTAAACTTGTATGTCAAAAATGAGTTTTATTCTGGTTTACTATATTCTGTTTTCAAACTTCATAGAACTATTGCTTCCCGTGATACCTGACATAGGATTATGTATTCCACAAGTGTGATTCAATTAATCATGGTCATCATGATGGTGGTAATCATATATTTCTTTAAATCATGATCCAAGTAATACGATGATTGGAAAACAACATGATTCATGTGCCTGTGACCATCATGGTTTCAAGGTAATACATGCTATTGTAGTAGTTATTCGTTAACTGTTATTTCCGACAGGAGTTGAGGTCCTGATGAAGGAGCTTTCAATGGCTGGTAACATAAATCAGCCAACTGATACTAAAGGTATACATTTGAAGTTTGAATTAATGTTTAAAGCCTGTTTTATTAAATTTATATATTAACCCTTTGTGTGTATCAGATTTCATTCGTTCAGAATTTGTGTTTGGAAAGAATAAAGGTTTGTAGATTGCATTTATTTTAATACACAATGGTTTGAGGATTGAGACATTATTTATTGTTAGTGGTTATGTGTCTAGGTAAATCACCGATGAGGGATGAGAAGAAACCCAAGAAACTTATGAGCGAAACATCACCTGATGCGTCTACTCAGGGTATGACATTAACATTTTAATAATGCATTCTATTACAATAAATGCATGTCGGTTCCTAATTACCTTAATATGATGGGTATGAAGTGGTTATGTTTTTCACTTAACTGTAGAAAAAGCTTCTTTTAGGAAATATACCATCTTAATAGAGAGTACATCGCGCTGCACCCGGAGTTCAAGTAGATTAAGACACTTAAATACCAGTTCCAACTGTAACTCAGAATTCCCTCCATCAACTGCAGAAGATGATTCACTAAAAGGTGAGGGTAAAGTGAAACCGGAAGGTACATAAATATGTTAAAACTTGTTTTTTTAAATATGAACTGCAATTTGTCTTAGTATTCTTTTGTTAGTATCAATTTTTTTATACTAACCAGTAGTCAATGGTGATGCAGCAGATGCGAAGACAGGAAACAAAAAAACGGACATCCACCAGAAGGCTAACAGAACTGGTTCATCAGGTTCAACTATAGAAGATGATTCACTAAAACCTGAGGGTAAAGTGAAACTTGAAGGTACATGAATATGTTAAACTTGTTTTAAGAATTGTACATGAATATGTTAAACTTGTTTTAAGAATATGTTAAACCTGAGCCTGGGTGAATGCAGTGTTAAGAATCGTAATAAGGAATTTGGAAAACAGGTAACAAAAACTACAGCTTAAAGCTAGAGATATACATCGAGTATCTTTACATGATTTTGAGTAATACATTTGAGTTAAAATAAAAGAAAAAAATGGTAAACAAAATCCTTAATTTGAATTTGATTAATTATTTGGGTTTCAACATCATTGAATGAAACATTAGTTTAAGTGTTTTTTTGAAAACAATGGTAATCACTGTTCAATAATCACATATTTCAATTGTTGTTGTTTGGTTAATTGCATAATCAACATAGAAATCATACATTCTTAAAAGAAAACAAATGCAGAATTTACAAATGTAAAACAACAGTACCTTATTGTGTACTTCTGTTGCACAACAATCTAAACATTGGGGAATACATCCTGCTGATACATACCAATATTCTGAAATTCAATGGACCTGTATAAACAGACAACAATTCATGATTACTGCTTACTGATTATTTGTTATTATTACAAGTTATGGTTTCCAAAAATGATTTTTGTGTCTACTTGAAAAATCCTTGACGTTCTAAATAATGTATATTTGTAAATGAAATGTACTTCAGTCTTGATTAAGGTATAGCATGATTTCTCATGTGTACATTGAGTTAATAGAGATGAAGATAAAAAGTGTAAGTGATGCAAAGCAAGAAGCAGAAAGGACAATAAGAGACGCAAGCAGTAAGTTTCTCGAAGACAAATCAATAGCTAAATTCAAGACAGATTTGGAAGAACTGTTTGGTTTCAAACAATCACCCAATAAAGATAATTTGGGCACATCTAATGTATTGATTTGTTAAATATTGAGGTTCATTTTGATTGTAATTTACGACGTTTGTATTTATAATGCATCTTGATTTCGTGTTGATTTTGATTTTTCTAATTGCATTTTCTTGGTTTTTCACTTCGTAGACTCTCGAGATGACTTGATGATCCGGTCTCACCAAAGATGGTGCTTGTGAAAGATGAAGAATAAAAAAGGGAGTGGTAAAATTGTAAATTGTGTATTTTTATAACAACTTTATCTTAGATCGTATAGACAACTAATTAATGAAGATAACATAATCCATATAGTTTAATGTAAATTCAACCGAACAACATCTCAGACTATTGTGAAAGTCAAGTGGGCATAGAATGAACAATTTTGTTGCATCGCAGATCTCTCTTCGACACACACATCTATTATAAAAGACAATTTACAAGTTTACAATTTACAAATTTAGCAACATGTGAATAAATGTATGATTGTATATTATTAGATTTTTTCCTTTGTTATAATATTTATTTTGTGATGGAAGATGATATTAATTGTCTATTTTATTTAGAACAAAAATTTTATCCATGTAATTTGAGACCAACAATTCAAAATCTTGACATCTGTCTATTAGAATTGTTACTTTTGCACAATAAACTTTATACATTGTTGTTTGGACGATTTTACATATTCTGTTTTTGTTACATCAAGATAAATTTTATCTCCCGCCGCATCGCACGGGTAGGATGACTAGTTCTTTTTATAAGGAGAATAGATTAATTCACGGGAAATTAAAATTGTTATTTTTAAAACCACATAAACTTTTTGTTTTTATATTACTTTAATTATTTTAACAAACAATACATATTTATTTTATTATAATCTAAATAAATAAATTACATAGATTAATCCAAACATATAAACAAACAGATTAATCATTTTATGTGTTTATTTGCCTTTTAATAATTTCATTAACATATTAAGAGGGAAATCATGTATAGAAACCATTCTGCGCCCTAATTCCTTCTTCCAAAGTTGCCATTTCAGTTTTCACGCCCTCACTCTGCTCTCTCACAATCTAGTGTTTCTCTCATCGTTCTTCAGGTACGAATTGAATCTGCCATCGATTTCCAAGTGCTATGCAATCTGTTCGATCTTCTTATTTCATTGATCTGTTTGATTATTTAAGCCATCGTTCTGCTTCATGATCTGTTTAAATACTCGATTTCTAAACCATCGACAAACATCTGTACTCAGATTGAATACTCGATTATGGAAGCACTCGATTTTTGAACCCTCAGACTCAGATTGATGGTGCCAAGTATTTGTTTTTTATGTCAAAACATCAAGAACATCTCTACTCAGGTTGCTGGTTCCAAAGTAGTTTTATTATTACTATTATTATTATTATTATTATTATTATTATTATTATTCAGATGCAGCACCTGACTTGCTTTTTCTATTAAGATGTGGTTTCAAGTATTTAGTTTCTATATCCTATGAGAGTTCGCTGGGTAAAATGCCTATTAGTTATGCATGCTCACTGATATTTAAACCAAATCTTTTAGTTTGTCCTTTATGACTCAATACATAAGGTGCCATCACAACTTCATCTTCTTAGGTGGACAATTCTACCTTCAAACCCTAGAATTTCTTTTCATATTTCACATAATTCACCATGTCTCTTGCAGGGCCGTTGAAAGGGGACAAGATTCGTCTTTGCCCTATGTCGATGGCACTTGTCGCTAGCAACGGAAATGGTGGTGGAACCGGAAACGGAAACGGAGCCGGAGCCGGAGCCGGAGCCGCACCGTCTAACCCCAACTACCGTCTCCGGTTGAATCCCAACCAAGATCACAAGCCGGATAACTACGATGATCTACGGTTGGAGTTCACGCCACTTCTTTTCAGCTCTCTGGAGCGATACTTGCCGCCAAATCTCTTGAATGTTCCTCGAGATACAAAGTATAAATACATGCGGGACATTCTGCGTCGTTATTCGACTGAAGGAGAACGAACTCGAGTGAGCGTCTCTGTTATGCTATCTTTTTAACTCATACTCACTAGTTTATAAATCCTTTTTGGCTGGCATTGTTTGCATAAGGTTCGAATTTTGAATTTTGCATGAATACTAAGTGATTTGAGGGGAAGAAAGTTAGAATTCTGGAAACGTTGAATTCTTTTAAAGTTGGATTGGAAACATATATGTAGGGATGGAGAGAATGAAAGGACAACTTCACACACATAGTTGCTTACGGAACTATTTTTGTTCCTCTCATTGCTTGTGTGAGGGTCGATTTGTATATTTATTTGATGTTGTGAACATATAAGTTGTGGCGTTTGATGCAGGCATGTACCTACCTGAAATGAGCCATGGTGCATGGTGCTCACACAATGGTGTGTTCCAAAACAAATAATTTTTGAAATTTTTGAAAGAGATTAGGATATAAGTGCATAGCATTAAATGATAATCATCTACTTAAGAGTGATACTATAAATTTTAATTAATCATTAGCTTCTAATTTTACACAAAACAACAACAATTTTTATAGTAAAACATAACTTTGTGGTGATCAATTGCAATTTGGGTTTTCTTATATTAAACAAAAGTTGCAGTAAGTTAGTATACTTCGTAATTCAGTTAATCGTAAATATCTATAGTTTATGTATTACAGGACATGGGGCCTCAAGATACCCCCCTAGAGTGTGATTGCATCTGGCAATGCACTTGTTTTTTTATTTCTTGTTTCTAGATTTACTTCTAACTTGTAAATTAAACGTTCTTCATAATTGTTAATCATCTTTTTCATCGGCATCGCTTCATTTCAACAGGACCAGAAGCACAGAGAATACAGGCAAAAAATCATATCGAATTATCAGGTAATTTTAAGGTGATATCAAATTAAAGTTTAACCTTTACACCTTATATCTTTCCTTTCTTGGACATTTTATGTCATAGGTTAGCTCACTTCTGTTAGTTTATTCTCAAACACTTCAAATTTCATAATATCATTCATTAAACTTCCAAGGTGCATGAAATATCGGTTCTTTTCTGGAAAGTTTGAGATGTGTATTTTTTTTTCTCAGCCTTTGTACAGAGAACTTTATACATTGAATCCTGCAACGTTTTTCGTCCAATCATTTTTGAAGGCATTCAGTGCCAGTGATAAGAACAAGGATGAAAGTATTAGAAGCATAATGTCTGAACCAACTCCAGGAGTCTATACGTTTGATATGCTGCAGCCACGTTTCTGTGAGATGCTACTAAGCGAGGTATTAACTAGCTCTGTTACTGTCATCTTGTCATCAACTTTTCCTGTAGTTTAGCTTTTATGTTTTCTTATCAGGTTCTGATTGCTTAGGTAGAAAATTTTGAAAAGTGGGTCCATGAAACAAAATTCAGAATCATGCGACCGAATACAATGAACAAGTATGGTGCCGTTCTTGATGACTTTGGCATGGAATCCATGCTTGAGAAGTTGATGGAAGATTTCGTACGGCATATATCAAAAAGTAAGTTCTAAGAAGTAGCATGAACTAAAAAGTAGAGATGGCCCCCCGGCCCGGGACCGTTTGGGACCGATTTGGGCCCGCCGGTCCTTAACCGGTTACGATTTTCATCCAAAAACAAGGCCAGCCCGGCCGCCCGATTTTTAATTTAAAATTTAATTTTAAATGTATTTTTAAGTATTTGTTAAATAAAAGCGTAATTGGTAGCGTATTTGATTGACCCGATTATAATAAAAACGTATTTGTTAGTGTATTTGATTGACCTAGTTATAATAAAAACGTATTTGTTAGTGTATTTGATTGACCAAATACCTCATAAAATATTTTTTATTAGTAAAAAATCAAATTTAAAAAAATAAAGTAGAATGGTTTGGGAGGCTGACAGATGCCCTGCATATCTCTTACATCACTTTCTGTTTTTAAAATATTGTGCAGTTTTCTTCCAGGACGTTGGAGGATATTCTCTTGATTCCCATCATGGATTTGTGGTCGAGTACGGAATGGATAGAGATGTCGAACTCGGTAAATTATCAGTTGAATTTTTCATGTTTCTTACCTGCCAACCTATTATAATTGTCAGTTTTGTTTTCACCAGTTCTGCACATTGTAATGCTCTTTATGATATATCTTTGGTACTTTTTGTACGACTAATAAGCATTTTTAGCAGCCCCATGGACATATGAAGGACAAAAATTTGGGTAATAGGGTCAATTCATTAGTCTATTCAGGACAAACCACATGCATATGTACTTATGTAGTTAGGGGCTGTTTGGTTGGTTTTTCATTAGGTCTTATATAGATAAAACTGTCTGTTTGGATTAATATGTCTATAGATTGAGAAGGTTTATGTTTGGAAGGGTTTTTTCATCAAGTACTATAGGTTGTTTTTTTCATTAAGTCCTATATAGATAGAATGAGTGTGTTTTTTAATTGGGAGGACAGGTTTGGGAAAAACTTGGCTTTCTGCATAAAGCTCCCCCCTAGAAGCTTAGTGAATATGCCACTTTCTATATCATTAAGGCGCTGTTTGTTTACCTCTTAATAGTTCCATTAAGAGTCAACCTCTGAATCGCTAAGAGGTGAATCTTGTTTGGCAAAAAAAAGTATGCCTCTTAATGGTTCTAAAACCCTCTGAATGATTTTGTATCTTGTGCCTCTCTTAACCATTCAGCGCCCTAATTTCATTATGGAGTATGGACAATTACCAAACAACCATATTTCATTTTTCACTATATCATAAGAGTCTCTTAATTATTCTGATCACTTAATCATTCTGCACCAAACCATTCAGCAATTGCCAAACAGCCCCTAAGTCACTACCAAACAGTCATGTATAGCTGACCGAATAAGCTGGGGGTCTCGTTAAGCTCATTAAGCTGCTAACAAACAAGCCCTTAGTGTCCTTGGTGTGATTGGCGCTATACATCTGAGAATGGTCGCTACTTTGATACTAATATGTCACTTATTTGCCATAGTTGGGAAGTTTCTGATCTTTCCTTTGGGATCATAGTGAGTAGGGCTGTGATGCAAGCATGGCACAAATCAGAAAAAAGAGTCACGAAAGTAAATGATGTTTGATCATACCCCATCCTATATAGTATATAGAGCAATCAAATTAAATTGTGTAAGTGCAATTTATTAAAGCAGATAGAGTTCAGATGAATAAACGAAGCAAAAGTCTAATTTGTGTTGTCTATATTGTAACATTTGCTAAAACTATTTTATGTTCACCAAGACCTAGGATGAAATTTAATAACATCTTATATTGAAGCTCAACAATTAGAGGTCTGTTCTTGCATGACGAAGAGAGCAATTTAGTTGATTTTGACGGAAGAATATGATAGGCTTTAGATGCACATTGCCAGGATTCTGAAAGAACTTGGGAGTTTTAAGCTAGCAATAATTTCCATTGGTGGCTTATATCATATGCTGTGGTGGTAGCTGTTAGGGATGTGGAGAGAAAATTGTGTATAACCAAAATTCTGAATATTTGTTAGTTGTTACCAGTGGTAGTGTTTGATTGTATTAAAATTATCATATCATGTTACAAATTTTGATTTCATCCCTCAATAACATTTTTTAAAGATTTCAACTTATATCTAACTAAATTTATGGAATATTGCTACAGAGTGCCAATCGCAATTTTCTTGTAAACCAGGATATTTGCATTATTCTTGTTGGTTAGTGTGAGGATCCACAATGTGGAAGAATGTAATGCTGTATCGTACAATATTAGTAATGGCATCGGTTAGAAAAGGATATTACATAATCAGATTTTTAGTGGTAGCTTTGATTGTTTTACACTTGGCATTACCTTCACATGATTGCTAGTCATTGTATTATGGTATCTTAATCTTGTTATTGTTTCTATCGTCAAAATTCTCAAACAGCGCTATCAGCATTTTATTTGTATCAGAACACTCATATATCTTCATTTATAGGTTTTCATGTGGACGACTCGGAAGTAACTTTGAATGTATGCTTGGGCAAGCAGTTTACTGGTGGGGAGTTATTTTTTAGAGGTGTGCGATGTGAGAAACATGTGAATAGCGAAACACATCCTGAGGTATGTGGACATCTTTTTGTTGCACTATATGCATATCATTAAGTAAGGTGTTAGCTAAGACATTTACGCCTTAGAGGCTGTTTGGTTTGTTTTCCATGAAGTCTTGTATGGATAAAGCTGTCTGTATAGATTGGGAAGGTTTTTTCGTATCTGTTAAAATCGGTTAGCGGTGCGATATCGGTCAGGACCGATATTCGATATATCGGTGATATATCGGAATATCGGTTTATATAAAGAATTATATATATATAATATTATATATTTATATATCCATAAACTTATCATATGCATTAATTAAAAACATAGTTCAACATCAAAACATCAACTTAAATAAGGTTTTCTTTAGCTAAGCCTTATGAACAGCACCTTAAAATTATGAACAGCAGCTTAAAAATAGAAAACAATTATAACTAATTGGAACAATTTTAAGCGTATATGAACAATTTAAAAATATGAACAGCTTAATCTACTAACTACTAACTACTAACTACTAAGTACTAACAAGTCTGGAACAGAACTTAATCCACTAACACAGTAACACTAAGTACTAAGTAACAACTAACAAGTTCAAACAATTTAAAAATATGAACAAGAACAGCTTAACCTTGCAGTCCTTGCTGGAACAGAAAGAAACGAAGAAGATTGCAGTCTGGAACAGCTTAATCTTGCAGTCCTTGTGGAAGATTGCAGTCTGGAACAGCTTAATCTTGCAGTCCCTTACAAAATCGCGATTTTGCAGCGATTTTTTGGCCTAAAAATCGGCCGATATATCGGCGATATCGGCCGATATATCGCTGGCCGATATCCTGACCGATTTTTTGGACCGATTTTTTGGCTATGACCGATTTCCGATATATCGCCGATAAATCGACGATATATCGCGATTTTAACAGCATAGGGAAGGAGCGTGTTTTTTAATTGGTAGAGCAGGTCTGGAAAAAACTTGGCTTTTTGCATAAAGCTCCCCTTAAGAAGCTTACTGAATAAGCCACTTTATATATCATTAAGCCACTACCAAACGAGTCAAGAGTTGACCGAATAAGCCGAGCCCCCCCCCCCCCTCCCTCTCTCTGGCTGCGGGGAATGATTGCATCTAAATTCAAAGCAAGGTTCTTGCAAAATCATGTTCTCAAAAACTTTTTTCAAGCCAGGTCTTTACGGAAACAACCGCTATAGACTAACAGACCCTACTCCATGTAGGACTCATGGGTTTGTTTGGTTTAGGGGTGGTTTATTAAACACTTACGTTGGTAAGCACTTACCGGTTTAAACACTTACGTTGGTAAGCACTTACTGGTTCAATTACCAACATAACAAGAACCGATAATCTTACCCTGTAAGAGGGAAGACAAGGATTGAGAGTCTTTGCGGTAAGCCTGGTTATAAACGCGTACCATCAATCAATTTTGATGGCCGGGAATGTCACCCATAAGGTAAATGAGAGGTAATTCTTGCTGATAAGTTCTTACCCGATAAGCATTTGGTGAACGGCCCCTTGGTCTTATAATTATTAGGATAATTGGGTTAAATGTTGGTTTTGTCTCTTTGATTTGGTTTAGACATGGGTAGTTTAGTAATTTGTTCCAAGTTTCACCTATTTTGCCTCCAAGTTGTATCTTGTCCCGGTCTAAATGTCGCACCAAACGTGGGATTAAAAATGACATCTTGAAACTGGGACAGTTTTTTTTGGATGACGACTTGCTTGGTGTTTTTATACGTTCACAGGAAATTTACGATTACGCCCATTTCCCTGGACGTGCAGTTCTTCATCGTGGTCGCCATCGACATGGTGCCAGAGCCACCACATCTGGGCATAGAATTAATTTATTGCTGTGGTGCAGAAGGTGCTAATTCTTTTTCAACTTTTCTAATCAATCTGTAAATTCTCGTTAACCTTTTTGATGTCTATTTGTCGGATTTGATCAATAGCAAATAATCAAATATTTATGTCTGTTTGGTTGGTTTTCCATTAAGTTCTGTAGGAATAAAGTTGACTGTATGGATTAATCTGTTTGTTTAGATTGGGAGGGTTTTTCTCATAGATGGGGTGTGATTTTTGATTGGGAGGGGCAGGTTTAGAAGAAGAAAAAAACTTGGCTTTTTGCATACAGTTCTCCCCTAGAAGCTTACTGAATAAAGGGTTGTTTGGTTTGTTTTCGTTTAAGTTCTGTATGGATAAAGCTGACCGTGTGGATTAATTTGTATGTTTGGAAGAGTTTTTGTTTGGGAGGTTTTTTTTTTCATAGATTGAAGGAGCGTGTTTTTTAATTGGGAGGGGCAGGTTTGGAAAAAAACTGGCCTTCTGCATAAAGCTCCCCCCTAGAAGCTTACCGAATAAGCCACCTTCAATATCATTAAGCCACTACCAAACAATCGTGTATAGCTGGCTGAAGTAGCCTAGTCCCATTAAACTCATTAAGCTGTTAACAAACAGGCCCTTAGTTTGTAATCTCGAAGATTGATAATAGAAATTGTTTTATCTGAATTTAGAGCTTGTTTTCCTTGTTGTAGTTCTGTATTTCGAGAGCTGAAAAAACATCAAAAGGAGTTCTTAAGCTGGTGTGGCGAGTGCCAACGGGAGAAGCAGGCTCGGCTTTCTCAGTCCGTGACTGCAAAGAAAATGGTACGTTTCTCTATCCGTTTTTCTAGAAGATTCTATAAACTTCAAACTTACGGTTTTATCTCTTTGATTATCAGGAGTTGCTTCTAGTCGATGGAGATGCTGCGGCTTCTTGAAACCTTGATTAGAAAGATCATAAACCTGGTTTGTTTTGCAACATCGTTGTACATTCAAGTTTTCTTCTTGCAGTTCGGTTTTCTTCTTCCGTTAGGTTTCAAAATCATCGTTGTGTGACGGAAATGTTGTTTTGTTAGAACTTAGTGCTTTCTCCTTGTGACGGAACGTTGTTTGCTAGAATATAAAAACCATATGTTTGTTTAAAGCATCTGCTGTCATGAACATAGTCAAATGTTTATCGCTCTGCCACATCAGATTTCTCTTTCTTAAACATTTTAGAGTAAATTACGTCTTTTGCCCTTGTGTTTTGTTAAAAATTGCGATTTTTGTCTCTTTGGATTAGAAATTGTGGTTTTTGATGGCTTAACCAACCTATTCCAGGGCCCTAAAGTTTTGTTTTGATCAGGTTTTTTTATTGATTAAACAATACTTTGAACTCCAAGTACAAATTACCAAACAACCCCTCTTTTAACATTTTCATTGTATTTTCTTCCTGGTAATGTAATATATTTATTTTAAGGATTGGTTATCAATTGTTGAGGTTATCAGTTTTGGTGAGAAGTTGAGGTTAACGTGAGAAGTGGTTGTCAATTGTTGAATGAGAAGTGGATGCTCATTAGGATGAGATGCATCATATAATAAGATGCACCGAGATGCACCGGATAAATTCTCTTCAAAGGCGTAGTTCATGGGAGAATATCTTGCTAAAAGTGATCAATGGTTCAGATCTACTTCTTATGTTAACCTCAACTTCTCACACAATTTCTTCGCCTCATTGTAAAAGTATATATACGGGCAATTCAGTTGAAAACCTAAATTTTTTATGAACAAAGAAGAGCGTGACACGTGTCCCAAACAAACATTCATGAGATATTTATCATGAATGTTAAGATTCACGTTCATTATTCATGACGAATGGAAATAAATGGGTAAACCGTGTCACTCTTTATTTGTTCCGAAGTTCACAAGGGAAATCATGTTTGCAACTGAATTTTCTAAATGTATCTATATGTTAAATAATATTATGATATATTGATACAGTTCATTTGATTAATATGTTTTCTCAACTTTTTTTTTTATTTTAAGGTTTTTATTAAATTAGTAAACATATGTTTTTGAAGTCACGTTTATTTTTCTTTAAATAATTTTGACTTAAATTGTTGAATATAATTTACATAAAAATTCAGATAATGAATTATGTATTTAATTTAGGTCTGTTGAAGATGAATATAACTTTTTCTAGAGATATTAACTTTTACTTTTTTATTTTAGAAAAATTATAGCAAACCTGTTGGAGATGCTCTAAATGTAGAGAACTTTCTATAATTCTCTAAATAGAAGAGAGAAATAATTATTTTATTCAACCCATCAATAACATAAATATTTTATTATTTTATATTAAGTTTTTCTTTTAAAGTTTATTGAGAATATAAATTAAAGAATATTATATTAATATAATTTGTGTTAATATCTAAAATCGCAAAGCTGTTGGAGATGAATGAAACTCTTTTTTAGTGATTTTATAATTTGATTCTCTACGTTAAAAAAATTATAGATAACCTCTTGACGATTTCTTACATTTTAATACAATTTTCTTCACGTTAACTGTATTTAAAAAAAGCGACTTGTATTAAGGGATTGGGTGCTTAAAAATGAATCGGGTTATACCCGCATCCGTTAAATACACCGGACTATCCACGTGTATTTTGGATTTACCGTATTTACCTGCAATCGTCTAGGGTTTATGCTTCGCTTTCCCGATAGTTGTCTGATTGGCGGAGAAGACATCGCTGCAGAGGGTAGTTTTCCACCACCATCGCCACAATGACGACGGTCGTGCCTACATCCGAGGAGGATCCCGTTCTCTCCGTCGTTCGTTTCACGGCTGAGATGTCATGGGCTGAAGCCGGTCCTGAGGTATCCCGAACATCTTCCTTCTCACTGATACGTACCAAAAAATTCTCACTTCACCATGTTTTTAATGGAGTTGAGTTATTTTCACATGGATTAGCTATTTCCTGATGGATATGAAACAGTACGGAAAATTGTAGGATGTTTCGACTGTTTGTGGTTTCACTTGCAATTAATTTGTGTTGCAATTTGTGGAATTTGTCGCAGGTAGCTGAACCACAAGTGACTAGTTTATGCTTGGAGGCTCAGGAGTTCATGATTGCGGGAAGGTGGTTGGATTTGGCTTCGCTGATGATTACTTCGGCTGATTTGGTATTTTCTAAAGCTTCAGAGAAAGGTTAGACTTACTCTGATGATTCATACTTCGTGCTTTTATTGGTTAGTTTTTTTTTTTTGCTGTGGTTGTTACTCAGACATACCGTGATACCGTTGCTCTTGACAAGAGCTAAAGAACATCGCATGAAATCTGTTTTACCATGACATTAGTTGTTTTTTACTTCCCGTGTGATGCTAGGTTATAGTCTGAAAATTGAACAACATTTGGGCATTTCAATTTACATCCTGCCACTCCCACTAATATCAGATTTTATATTAGACATCCAGTACATACTTTGCTTTTAACATGAATACGAAACAACAAACCATCTTGAAATGATGTATGGTATATAATCCATCAATTGATTTGTGGTGCTTCTTTGATTGTGATTTCTGGTGGTGCTTTAGTATTTAGAGGGTTATACTAAGTGTATAGCTACAAATTGTCAATGATATATTATGCTCTGTCCAGGCTAAAAACGTGTAGGTTGTCTATATCAAACACACTCAATCACTTTAAAGGTATTGATAAAGGTTTAAGCGGTGCTCATATCCGTCAAAAATCCTTGGATCTTTTTTGCTTTAGATGTTCTGGTGTGATTACCAAGTGTTGGTTTTCCATGTTTTCCACCCATCTTGAGACACGGCTGCTGGAACCTATATCACCCCTTCACTATTATTCACATCTCTTTCCATCAATAAAATAATAAGGAAAAACATGACCGCCAATCTCATTGCTAAGATGTATTTCAGTCTGGTGTTTTGCCGTATGTTTTTTGTTCTAAAGATAGTAAATCAAGATGTCATTTATGTCATGTTCCTTGGCTTACCGCTGCAAGATATCCGTATTGCTCTCTCTTTTCTCTTCTATTTCTATACTAACAAAATTTCCTCTGGCATTCTTTTGTCCCTAACTTAGATCTCGAGTGCATCTTTACCGTTATCTGCAATCTTGTCAAGAAGTCCGAAAGCCTTGATGAATTGCTGGAGATGGCAAAGCTTTTATCCACAAAAATTGCACAACAACCAAATGATAAACCTGCACTGCGATTGAAGATGTAAGCTCAGATTGTTATCATAACCAATAGTATCTGAAACATCATCTCATGTATATCTTTTTTTTCTCTCTTCAGCTTGTTCAATCTGTACAACTTGTTGGAGAATCCTTACAGCCGGTTCTATGTTTACATGAAGGCCCTTAAATTGGCAATGGATGGAAAGGTCATAGAACATATCATACCATCTTTTAAAAAGATAGAAAGTTTCTTGAAAGAATGGGATCTAGGAGTGCAGGATCAAAGAGAGCTTTTCCTGGCCATCTCTACTATTTTGAAGGAACATAAGAGGTACCATGAAGATAGATATGACTTTTTATTCATCTCTTTGGGTTGCAATTATTGAATTTCTCACTAAATTATGCATTATCTTCTGTTTGCTGCCTCAATGGAATTTCAGCTCCCCTAAGGAAACGTTTAAGTTTCTAACGAAGTATTTGGCAACGTTTTCTGGTGAGGATGCACATGCCATGGAGGAGGCAAAGGAAGAAGCCGTTCACACTATTATTGAATTTGTCAAAGCACCTGACATATTCCAGGTAACATAATATCTAAATGAACTTTAACATGAAGTTGTGATACAGTTTTTTAGGACTTTGTTGTGCACCTTGGAACTTTTTTTAACCAGTTTATAGGTTGGGAGCCGATTAAGTACTATGCATATTTTTGGGCATTGAACTTAAAATTGTCTTTGTTAGGTTTCCCTCAACTCCAATATTTAAGATTCTTTATCCCAAGTACTTGTATGGGCTATGCCTGCCAAAAATCCTCAACTCCAATATTTAAGATTCTTTATCCCAAGTACTTGTATGGGCTATGCCTGCCAAAAATGGAAGTGACTCAAAAAGTTTTTCAGTTCATAAAGGTCTGCCCAACCTTGGGACCATGGAGCTTACATGGTTTGTTATGTAGTTTTCCTTTTAGTTAAGTTTATTCTTCAATGGGAAATGAGAGGATGGAAATAGGTATTCCAACCTTCCCAAAGAAGTTGTCTGGTTAGAACTTTAGAAGTTCATATAACTTAAGTTTCATGGTGGCAAGGTACACTCGTTGCTCAAAATTGTTCATAATTTTTATGTTGATGCTGCAAGTTAAAACCAGTATGCGAAGAAGGTATATCAATAATGTATCATTCGTAAAAACACCAATATCTATGTCTTAACTGAAAGGATAACAATATGTAATACTTTCTTTATCCCAAAAAATGCAATACTTTTCTATTTTGAGTCGTCCCCGCAAAAAAATCCCTTTTGAATTTGCATATTTCCCACTAGCATCGCTACAAGATATTTGTGAAAGTGAAATTGATCATGGTCTGCAAATCTTCTCAAAGGGGAATTTTAGACATTTGATCGTTAGTCAAAAACTTTTATTAAATTATGTGCTGAGTTAGATGTTGCATTCTGTTGGGATGAAGGGAGTAATGGATGAAAGGATGATCTTTAATCTTCAGATAGATTAAGACTAAGAGAGCTAAATCCTATGAGGTGAGGTTCAAAACTGAAGTCTTGGTATATTATTTTTTTAAAAAATAGTATTTTTTTAAGGGTTGAGGAAAAATCATAGCCACTTTCTTCTTTTTATGAGCATTATTTAGTGGAAAAGGCCAAACAATGGGGGTTAGCTTCCCAAGTAAGCAGGAGAACGAAGATAATCTTATTCTAGCGTATGCAAATTGATATTGAAAGAAAGTTTTTCTGTTTCTTTGAGTTCAATTTCTAATGAACATGTATAGTTTGTTACCATCTGATAGTAACTGCATCCAACTTGGTACAACCTAATCTTGAAATTCTCCAATATTGGATTACTTTTATGTTCGATATTTAAGTTGGTGTAGTCTCTCTCCTTCATAGGGTATGTTTTTTGTAGTGTTGATAGTGACACAATTACATTAATTCTCTTTCAAATCCCATTCTGAAATTGATCATCTTCTTGTTTGATAATATGGAAGCATGATTTGCTTGATATGCCTGCTGTAACACAATTGGAGAAAGACACCAAGTATGCATTAGTATATCAGCTTCTGAAGATCTTTCTGACCCAGAGGCTAGATGCTTACATGGATTTTCATACAGCAAACTCTGCATTACTAAAAAGCTATGGTGATTACCATTTTATCACATTTGATTTCTTTTAGGTTCAATTTATGCACTAAATTTTATGGTGGTATTCTCATTGCAATGTGATGATGTAGGTCTTGTACATGAAGACTGTATAGCAAAGATGAGGTTGATGTCAATGATGGATCTTGCCTCTGATGAATCTGGCCAAATTCCGTATCGTCTAATTAAAGACACACTTCAGGTGAATATGAGGTTCCCATCTTTTTGTGTAACTGTGCAATGCAGCGGGATGTAAATTTTTATCGTAAACTGGAAATGGAAAATTAATGCAAATTCTCAATACTCTTTGTCCCAAAATAAGTGTCCACGTTTCTATTTATATTTGTCCCAGAATTAGTCCGGTTTAAAAACTAGATAACTAAATTCTCAAATATAGGTTAATTGATGCACAAATATTTAGAAGTTGTGAAGAAAGAGAAATTAAATAAGGGTAAAGTTGTCATTTGGGTAATTAAGAAGTGTAATAATTATGCATGTCTAAAACTGTTTGCCATTTCAAATGTGGACATTTATTTTGGGACTGGGAGTATAAAGAAAGGGAAAAATGCATCAAAATATGCAACAGTTTGTTTAGTGTAACAAAGTTTTTCGAAGTTTCAGGATTTTCTATTCAAGGTATCGAAGTTTCAAAATTTCCTATTTTACCCTGACCTTGTAACATTTAATGACGTGGATGTCAAACTTGTTATCCACTTTGTTGTAACCCTTCCATAAACAGGTATCCACATCATCAGATGTTACAAGAGCACCAGGTTATCGTCAAAATGGGTACATAAAACAAAATTTTGAAGCTTTGTTACATAGATTGGAAAAAAATATATTATTCGGTACGCTAAATAGGAACTAAACCGAACTTTGTTGCATTTTGCTCAATAAGAAAATTCAAAACGAAATTGAAATTAAAATCATTTGCAATCGTACACATGAGTACGTAGATGGCTAAATATGCTAAATCGTTTTGATTTTTTTTGGAAAGGGATCAACGGTGAGATGGGGTTTTCGAAACTCGTTCACTTTTCGTTCATAACTATTAATGCATTAGTGATTTGTACCTGATGTTTAATGGATGTTGTACTTGTGAAATTAAAGAGTTTCCAGGAGTTTACTTTTACCTAATCATTAACCACATCATGGTGACGTTTCTTACAGATAGAGGATGACGAGGTGGAACCATGGGTAGTAAAGGCAATCACCACTAAATTGATTGATTGCAAAATCGACCAAATGAATCAAGTCATTAGAGTGAGGTGTGTAGAAAACTTTTTGTGGTTTCTAATTCTTCAATTCTTATCTCTAATTCATTGCGACTGATGTACTATTTCACGTTTTGGCTAGTCGCTACACCGAGCGTGTTTTTGGGCCGCGCCAGTGGCAAGCTCTACGAGAAAAGCTCGCAACATGGAGGGTAACTATTTTCTTGGTTCATTCAATCTTGTCATTATTGCTTTTTACTTACAGCTTAATGAGCTTAATGTTCTGGGCGGCTTATTCGCTCAGCCATACATGAGTGTTAATTTACAGATTAATCCTTAAGCCATTAAGCTAAAATGGCAATATGGAATAAGCCGGGACCCCTTACTTGTTCTATTAAGCCACTCCAAACAAATTAATACCAGAAATGCCTAGAAATAATCCAACTATATTTGCCTCCTTCAAACCCATTGGTCTCCTGTTCCTTATACAGACAGATTTATCCAGACAACTTAACCTTTACAGGGCTTAATGTAAAAAAAAGTAAACTCTCGTAAATAGGGCTACACATGGGTTGGTCGGCTTGAAGGCGTTTGAACTTTGAACAGTCCAACACAACTAGTGTGGTTGGAAAAGTTTCAACCCGTTGAAAGAATTCAAAGCCTAACCCTATCGAATCCAACCCAACCGGTGCGGGTTGGGTTGGTCGGGTTGTGACATCTTGGATCTCTTTTTGGAACACATCTGAGCGTAAAAATGTCGGATCATCCCCAGTACATTCATTAACGTACTTATATGACCCTATTTGACCCATTGCGCACATTCATGAAAGTGGGAATAGTCGAACAGATTGCAGAGGCGTATAACATATAAGAGGAGTATCAAGTTCATCGGGTTGGGTTGGGTTGGGTTGAAATGAGCCCAACCCAACTCCGACGAAATGCATAGGGTTTGAAAAGATTTTTCAACCCGATGTATGATCAGGTGGCTACGGATTGGGTTATTTTGGGCCGGGTTTTTGTGCATAAGCGCGTTTTTTGTTTTACTTTTTTACATTTATAAACTCTGATTCTTGCAGGGGAGTATCGCAAATGTAATAACGACCATTCAAGCGAACAAAGTGACCGAAGAAGGAACTCAAGGGATGCAAGGTTTGGCTATTCGTTAACAAATTTGGTCATTTTGCCATCCGTCACATCACCCACAACTGAGGTATTGCTTTTCATCGAAGGGTTAAATCACACATTTTGAAAGTTTTGTCCGCCACAAGTCGTCAGTTTAAATTGTAGTGTTTACTTTCGGTTTGAATTTGTACCATTTAATGAGGAATTTAAGTAACGACCACCAGAGAAGATGTCTACTTTGTTTGATCGTCATTCGAATTGTTCAAATAAAACAAAAGCACCAAACGCTTACTCGGTAAGCGCTTATCGACATTCTCACTTACATTACTGGTAATATTCCAGTCCATCAAAATGGCATCGTATGGAACAATATACCTGGTAAGTGCTAAGCGGGTAAGATTCGTCACCCTCAACCTACTAGGTAAGACCGTTGGTCCTTCTCATCCCTCTTACCAGGTGAGATTGTTGGCCCTTCTCATCCCTCTTACCAGGTAAGATGATTTTAATCACTGTATTGCGTACCGGCCAAGTATCTTGTAAACGGCACCTTAGAATGCATGCAACCACGTCAACACAAAGCATTTTTTTTTTATTTGTGCCTATGAGAGCGAAAGGATAGGAAGGAAAATAAGGAATCAAATCGATTTATGGACGAAATCAGGTATGCATTATTTACCGACAAAAAGTATTTGGTTATCGGGGAAAACAGATTCTTTAACCAATGAATTTTCGTGTTCTTTGAGATGTTACGACGTATTTGAGTATCCTAACAAGTTTGTCAGTACACTTTAAATGAAGCGTTGTATTGAAAAAAAAATTACAAAACATTTTTGCTAAGTGTTCTCTATTAACATACCTTTTTTATAAGACATTTGTTTGAATAATGTTAAAAAAGAACAATAGAACATTTATATTTCAAAATTGTCATAAATGCTTCTTAGAACACCAAAGAAACGCTTATAAACTTATTGCAACATATTTATATATGTCGTACGTTCCACGAGATTACTGTACAAACGAGCCTTTAAGCAAAGAAGGGATTTTCAACTTATATCGAGGATAAATTGTTTATGTTTAGCCGATATGTGACTCCAACACGTCCCCTCCAATAGAGGCTAGATGGGCCTTGATTGTCAACATCCTAAAGTGGTAGTAGACCTTGGATCTGAAAGCTCTTGGAGAAAAAAGAAATTTCATTGTATATAGAGAAAAAATAGCACCAAGAATTGCCTTTCTTTTAGAAGCTATATGGATCACACATCACTCCTCACAACATTATCTTCATGCATCCAAACACTTGTGCATTTTCCTTTACAAGACACTAGAATACAAATTCTTAAGAAAAATGACCAATCATTGCCATGGATCAAAAGCATCTTCACTTGTGTCTTGCATATCATCAATCATCCTCATGATGATGATGATGATGATGATCAACCATTGCCATGGATCTTTGTCATCGTTGATCGATTACAAGTACGCCGCCAATCACTGCAATGGCACGTTGGCCGAGTGCCCAACATTGCTACTAGAAGAAGAAGATGATATCAATGGTGAAGAGTTTCTAATGGACACCGGAGAACATAGGCGGATTCTGCAGGGCCCAAAACGATATATTAGTACGGATGGTCTACAACACCCTCCGGTCGGTTGTGGCAACAAGTGTCCAGGGTTTCACTTTAAAAACGTAGGGCAAAGGAAGTGCACTACGCAGTTTGACTGTGAACGCTAGTTCGGATGCAAAAGATACAAGATCGACTTGTTGGTGTTCCTGAAATGGCTTTTTATGTTTCCTTTCTAGTATAAAAAGTATTTGAATTTTATGATTCTGTTTCTTCTTGTTTTTGTTGGCGGGTTGCTACTCGCTAGTGCCACTATAATAAAATTGGCTTTATTGGACGTCTAGAATGTTTAAGCGTCCTAATAGAATACTTTGTAGAACTTAAATTTATAGGACCAAACTATAAATCGTCATATCTAAAAGTGTTACAATAGGTTTATAGGACGTGTTTGGACGTTTGAACAAGTTTTTTAGGAGATTTTTGAAATAAAGGCCGTATTAGTTATTTTATACAATACTATTAGGAAACGTGTAATAATCTTTCAACTTTCTTTGGGGTTTTTAGACTTATTTGAAGATTCACATGTGAATCGACGTTACAAATTATTTATATATGTTCACAGATAATAACGTTCAAATGGATTCTTTTTAGTGCTTCACACATGAACTTTATCTTCTACCTTCTCACGATATTTTGTTTTCTTATCTAAACGTCATTATGGATAGTTATAGAATCTCTGAAGCTAGATTGTGTTTCTAACAGTTCTTGTTGGTCACAACTCACAAGTGTTTTGTTTAGCCTTTCTAATTGTTCTTATGCATGTGGAATGGAACAATTAATTAATTCGAAAGGTTTAAAAATATTTTAAAAGTTAATTAATTCGATATTTTTATATATGATGTATAATTGTTTGGTCCTATAAATCTAACTCCAGTAAACTAGTCTGTTAAAACAATTAGATATGTTTAACATCATAATTATAAACAATTTTATTGTAATCTTTAGATTCCATATCTTCTTGTCACATTGAGAAGAAATACACAAATGAATTAAATAAATTTATTTTAAATAAAATAATGAATGAGAATGAAGAAAAATATATTTTTATCATAGGTCTAGTGCTTAAAGTTAAAGGCATGAAAAGATGGCAACATTATTGACTTTGGCCCCTTTTCTTGATGGGTACACGAAGATTTGTATATATCTATGTATATATTTATAGGGGAGCTTTTTTGTAAACCATTTTTATCCTGTAAACTATGTAAATCAATTTATTCATCTATTATATTGATCAATGGTTGAGAAATTTTTGGATTTAATTTATTAAAAAATAAAATAAGAAAATGGTAGTTTGGGAATAGATTTTAAATATTTAAAATTTAAATTTAAATTTTATTAATTAATTTGTATTTATCTAAGGTTAGAATCTATTCTTAATTATCTCCATATCTTCCTCTCTCTCTCTCTCTCTCTCACACACACACACACACACAATTCCAGCGACCACCATCTCCACCACCATCACTATGCCAGCGAACGAGAACCACCGCCGTTCTCCACTGCTCCATTCGACGACCTCGTCCCTCTCCGACGACCATCTCTCTCTCTCTCGGACGATTTCAACGGGATTCTACGAATCGATTGAGAAGGAAAGTGAACCACGATTTTTAGTTGAAGAGGATAACCACGAGCCACACCACGATTCACTGATTCTACTCAGTTTCATAGTTTCTAGAGTATGAAATTAGCTTAGCAATTTTTTGGGAAAATGGCGGAAAACGACAAATTGGTATATTTTCATAGTTTCATAGTTTTCAGACTCACAATTTTCATAGTTTTCAACCTTGTTTCATAGTTTTCTACCCAAATTCTACACTGTTTCATAGTTTCTAGACTCACAATTTTCATACAGGGGCGAATTTGGGATTTCCATAGTTTCATAGTTTTTAGACTCGCGATTTTTGGGTAAAACCCAAAAATACACTGATCCATCTTGGCGAAATCGGAATTCATCTAGAGGTTGAACTTCATAAATAATCCTAGTTCTGGTTCACACTATGAATTAAACCTAAAACCCAAATTAGTTTAATTTCAAAGTTTGTGTGTGTTTTTGAGAAAGAAACCGAAGTAGAAGAAGAAGGAAGCTATGGTTGTTAAGATTTGGGCTTTGATTTCCATCATTTTTAAGGTATGTTCATATTTTAAGCTCCGCTTTAGTACTTGGAGTAATCTATCTGTTTAGTTTTAAGTTTAAAGTGTATTTATTTAAGGTTTAGGAATCTGAGTTTGAATATAAGTAGCAAGTTAGTTCTTATTCATTTCTGCAGGTTGTCTTCATTTTAGAAAGATTGAGATTGTCGTTTTTAGATCAAAATCGTTTTCAGTAGGTTGAGACAAGTGAGTTTGTCGCAATAGTTGGTTGCGATAAGTGGAGTTGTCGCAATAGTTGGTTACGAGAATTTGAGTTGTCGCCATAGTTGGTTGCGACAAGTGAGTTGTCACAATAGAGGGTTGCGATAAATGATGTTGCCATAAGTGTGTTTAGTTCAGTTTTTTTCCAGTTTTTATGTCTTTGGTATCACCAGTCTTTGTGATGACCTTAGGGATATTTTGGGATTTATTGAGGATTCTTAGTCTACAATAAGTCTTATGTCTAGTAAGGTCTGTTAAATTCAATATGTATTTGTCTAATTTAGATTCTGTGTGAAGTTGCTTACTTGGAATATTTGTGAGAAGACTAATATTGTAACACCCTCAAAATCGGAAAGAGCAACTAACTTTGATTTCAATAAAATAACCAACAAAGGATAAAATCCTTTCTACAAACCCTTGAAAATACCTCAAAATTTAAACATCACAAATTCCACAACTAATAACTCAAGACGAGTGTTTTACTTAACATAAATACAAGTTGCTAATCCCAAATAAGTGCGGAAGACTTCACTAAGCAAAATCACTTCTCGTGCACTCTACTAGCACTCATCACTTCACAGTGTAGCTAAAGCTATTCCCAGCCTGAACCTGTTGCACATGCCGACAAATCAAAATCATGCATGCCAATTTGTAACACTTTCTTAGCAGTCACACTGAAACAACATAGCACGTACCAGATAGTCAATACTAAATTTTTCAGAGTAGAAATTCATTAAATCAAATTTCAAAACTTCTCACTCAGTCATAAAATGACAAGTAAATAAAATCCTTTGACTAGACTCGCATACATCAATGTGCTTTTCTCAAAACTTCGGAAAATGATACGTGCACATAATTTGATTGACACGTAAAATAATTCAAATCGACTTCAAACCTTAAACCGCGCAAACGATGCACATTAACGCCCCAAAATAGTGGCTACAAAACTATTCATGTCAATAAATCAATATAGTGCATTTGCGAGAAAGGACATCAAGAATGCCAACAAACGAGAGTGCATAAAACAGAACATTAGAGATGTACTATCATGATGCTCTTATATGAATTACTCACGCCACGTATAAATCAATTCACACACCTATCAAGTTGCAACAAAATATGCTACCACGATCCTCAAAGGAGAAGCCATGTGGCATTAAAAACTTCCAAAAATCACTCTTTTTGGTACAACACGACATAAAGTACATTCCTCAACAAAACTCGCATGAGACACAATACTCACTAAAACCCATGAATTAACGCACACAATCATTCAAATATACACACGGCAAAGTGTCACCCATGCACCGCAAAAGGTCGTAAAACGAAACTCCATCATACTTCACAAAACTTCCATAAAACTAGATGGAACTTCAACGACATCCAACCCATTAAATGGTGCCCAAGTTTTCGTTTTTTTTTGAAGAATCAAATCGCATAAAACAATGTTATGACCAAATCATCATAATTCCTAAAAATCTCCTTTTTGTTGCAACACAAAATAAAACAACACCCTTTCGTCAAGACTCACAAAAATCAAAATTCCCATTAAAGCTCAACACCGAAACAAGGGAATGTAACTCTTCGTCTAAACCTTAACATATGTGGAGGAGATCCAATGTTAAAGTCGTAGGTCTCGGTTACTTGTCCAAAACCATAAATGACATTAAAATATGAATATCACAGTATCAGAAAGTAGTATCAGACACAACAAAGAATAAAGCAAATCTCGACAAGGTTTGCCGTTGCCTGCAATAAAATAATTCCATGCATGTTCCAAAATCATGGTTTAAAATATTGTGTGTGTCAAACGTTTTCCAAAATTTCGCAATGCCGTCTATACGACGATTTGAAACACCAGAAACACTCGACGCAATTTATTTTAAAAAATAAAATAAATTTCGTGCAGATATTTAGTCGGCACTCAACTTCCAGGTTACACTCCTCCAATTTCTCCGATCACTCTATCGTCATACGGATGCTCAAACATCTTAACGCAAAATTGAAAGTCACGTCGACTAACCTTACAATTTTCTCCTTGAATCAAGGTCAATTCAATAAGCCTATGGCTCCAATCCAACCATCAATTTCGACCCGAACGGTCCACATAATGCAATCACCATGCTTACCGCCACTCTAAATGGCAAATGCTAAAATCGTCAACCTCTTCTAACGACTACTCGCTTAGAACTCCTTCACTACCCCAACGGTCATCACGCTAGAGTTGTTCAAGTACTCTCATGTAACTGATAGGTTCACCATAACACTGGCCAGGTGCAATTATAAATGTACCGTACATGGTCATCCTTGCTACTCATGACGTGACTTCTCTTTTCTAGTGACTCCAACAACCTCCAAATATCCTATCTTAGAGTGCCTAATGGTGCAATTTCGCTCTCATTTACTTAAAGAACGCTAGTTTGAGTCTAGATATCCAAAATCAACACCTAATTCTCTCAAACTTATGCTTTGATACCAACTTGTAACACCCTTAAAATCGGAAAGAGCAACTAACTTTGATTTCAATAAAATAACCAACAGAGGATAAAATCCTTTCTACAAACCATCCTTGAAAATACCTCAAAATTTAAACATCACAAATTCCACAACTAATAACTCAAGACGGGTGTTACTTAACACAAATACAAGTTGCTAATCCCAAATAAGTGCGGAAGACTTCACTAAGCAAAATCACTTCTCGTGCACTCTACTAGCACTCATCACTTCACAGTGTAGCTAAAGCTATTCCCAGCCTGAACCTGTTGCACATGCCGACAAAAAAAAGGTTAGGCTAACGCCTAGTGAGTTCAAGAGTTTACATCATGAGCAAATAATTTGATAGACCAAAAGATTCAACTTATTTCATGATTTCCAAAAAGGGGTTTGTATAAAATACACCGACTACCCAATTTCCAAAACTCACTCAAGAAGTAAATAAATAATAAATTCCCAAATAATCATCAATGCGAATAATAATCCAATAGTGGAAAACATCCAAACAAGGATGACACATAAAATACCGTCCATCAACCATGGAAAAACAATCCATACACATATAATACGACGCCGACAACGCGGATAAACAAAATACCCGAAAACAACACTCATCGGTGACGGGGGAGACCCGATTTCATCGAATGTGGCGAACACACAAGTTAAACCACAAATATAAAAATACAAACATGTTTCATGGATGGGAAAAACATATGACATCAGCCATATCCAGGTCTCTAGTCAATTGTAGACATCAACCCAAACCGGGTCTCTAGTCTATTGTGACATCAATCCAAACCGGATCTTTAGTCAAGTGTGGCATCAACCCAAACCGGATCTCTAGCCTAGTGAAACATCAACCCAAACCGGATCTTTAGTCCAAAGAGACATCAACCCAAACCGGATCTTTAGTCCACGGAGACATCAACCCAAACCGGATCTTTAGTCTATTGAGGCATCAACCCAAACTGGATCTCTAGCCTAAAACCACCAAGTTCAACCTGACCGGATCTTTACCTTGGAATCCCACCATCCAAAATGAGCTTACTTAATCTAGCATTTATACATGACCCCAAAAGAATAACAATGCATTCAAATCATGTAATTCTCAAATACAATGCAATTCATGCAAATTATAACCCAAGCCCACGTCGAGCTATCAAAACCGGGCAAATGCCCTCAAGACCCAACATAGTACAAAACCGAGCCATAGACTCAAAAGATCCAATGATCATTTGTTTAAAAGTCAACTCATGCAAATGAAGTGTATCTAACCCACATCATACAAACACATGCTCTAAGACATGATTAACTCAATACCCCTTCATTGCTACTTTCCCAATGAAGTCAAATCATATATGCATATATATATATATATATATATATATATATATATATATATATACATGTGTGTACATGTACTCAAACCCTTTATAACTCGATAATGCATATAATTCACAATGGTTTATTAGACCCAAAACTACCATGAATACATAATTGTCAAATGGTCTTCCCATATAAGACAAAACACTCAAAGGATGCACATACTCAAATAAAACGCCAATAAGCGCATAACTCATCCAAGGCTCCACCTCGAGCTACTAAAACCGACAAACACTCAAAAGACCCATTTGAGTATAAATCAAGCCCTTAAAGGCAAAATAATCATTTGGCTAAATACGTGTTGCCCACACGTTTACGTAAACCAAAATACATGGTTACCCAAAATATTTGCCTTTTTATTTCTCAATTGGCCTTCGGCCCAAAATAAAAGGTTTACAACTCTCAAAATATTCACACGGTCGAGATTGACCAAAATCCCCAACTCACACGTTCACATTTTCAAAACGTAACACATCATAAGTATTGCATAATCGCAACAAATACTAAAAGTGTATTTTGACCAAATAACCTTCACTTATGCAATAAATTAACAAAACATTTTCATTCGTGATTTATGTACCAATCACTCAAAATCCCAAATGAAGGTGTTTTACAAGATTTGTAAAGCTCAACACTTTGATTAATCAAAACCCACCAATTAACTCAACAAGTGATAATTTAATATAAAACATACAAATACTTTAAAATAAACATTTTGGCATGTACAACGTTTTCACAAATCAACTTGAACTCATCTTGCTAGATTTAGGCTAAATATAGATTTTCCCCAAACGTAAGCTCCTTTGAAGAAACTCGAACCTTCAAGTCAAATCTTCCAAAAACCTAGATCCATAAGTTTTCAACCATAAATATTCACATCCAACCATAAAGAATCATTCCCCAAACATTTTACATCAAGATCTCAACTTTTACTAAAACCCTAATTTCATGGGTGAAGAAGAAGAAGATCACCTTAACCAACATAACCAAAATCACCCAATAATACCCTAAAATGGAAGAGAAGGTGAAAACAACAACAATCTAGCTTTTGGTAGAGAGAGAGGTTACCTACATCACTTGAATCCTCAAAGCAAAACTCCTAGTCTCCCACAAAAGTTTCAGGCTTCCATATCTTCAACAATGGTGGAAATGGGTTTGATTTGAGTGGAGAAGATGAAGAAGAGGAGGGAGGGTTTGTGATTTCTTGAGAGAAAATCGGTTTAGAGAGAGGGAGGAAACTGATTTAGGGTTGTGAAATGAAGTGAGGAGAGAGAGAGAAAAGATCTCTTAAAACAACAAAATTTCACCAGGCCTTATGCAGACGTCCGACCTTTAAGCTGACCCGAACCCTCAAATATTCTGCTGCTTCCGCGGACGACCCGCAAACATCTGGCTGGACATGGACGTCCGGCCTTGTCCCTATGCGGACGTCCGCAATGCTCAAAATTACAATTCTTGGAATTTTGGAGTGTTACAATCCTCCCAACCTTAGAATGATTTCGTCCTCGAAATCTAGATCCTTTACAGCCAAAGGCTCACCAACTCAACGCCGACCATGTTCCATTAACTTCCAACTGGAATCTAACTTCCCCCACGCAGACTGCTATAACAACTCTCGAGCAAAAGCTTACCAACAATGTCCTCTCAGGTACATTGTACTTATGTCCGGGTGAACGCTCCATCTATTGAAATAAGTCCCAACCAAAAGACTTCAGTTGTCTACCAACCTTAGGTGTTCCATACTTCCCCAATGGCAGATTCAAACTCCCAGTCAATCCACATCCACATGCTCTTAAATTTTCTCTCCAAACCCAATTGCTCCCACTGCTGACTGTCGCTTAATTCTAACGAGCCCCAACAGACTCCAAAACCTGCGGTCGTCACTGACCCATCGATTATACAACTCCAAAAATACGTCCAATTATCAATCATTCCTCTTCTTTTACCACACAAGGAGGGTTATCCCACTAAGACTATGTATCACAATCGAACCTCTTAGGATCATCACAACCGATCCCACAATTTATTAAAATTTGGTTACACCCTCCAATTACACTAGTGATTCTTGACCTCGAAATCCAAAAGTTGACACCTAGTCACACCACCAAAACTCGACCCATCACAGGGCTCCACACACGAGCTTCATTCCTCGAACATCCCCACAAATCTAAGGTCATCCCCACGATCTAAAGGGTCCTACACGACCTTTACACAACACTGACAAACCCGCAACAAGGTTGCCGAACTGAACGGTTACCCTAAGAATTATCAGAAGATACCGCGAGTTCCACCTTTCAGTTACCAACTGAGAATAATTCAACCCCGCAACGACACCATACGCTTACGGTAAAAACACGCGTCAGAAACCCAATCATTCACTGAAAGGTTCTACACGCCCTCACCCCTAACTGGGTTTCTCAACCTCACCAAGCCTAATGAGTTCAAGGTTTCAAGTGACAGACTCAACAAATATGCCAATAAAGTTTTCACTAGATTTTTCAACACGAAGGTTTTTATACCAACATAACATACGTACAAAAACTTATTACTACCCAGCCGATAGATGCGCAAACATGGACACACTCGTCCCACGTATGAAAAATCATTTTTTTGAAAACTATTTCATCGCAAATCAATTTACTAACGAAACGTAAAAACATACACGACAACTTTTAAAATGAACCGCTTGGGTCCCACCACAGATTTACTTGTGCTAAACATGCAAAGTAATTACCTACGTTAAAATAGTGTTCAACAACATGTTTGTACGAACTTCAAAAGAAGAATTTACACGACATCAATTCCCAAAATTCTCTTTTTAACCATAAAGCGACATGAACCGTAATTCCTTAGCAACTTCACATGTGTCAGTTTGTTCGCAGAGAAACGTAACAATTCATTTACACACCTTGGTTAAGACACGAAATGACTTGGGTCATTATTCCCGTTTTTAGTCGAATAATAAGATGCTTTCATCATTTGGAAATATCGGCTTAAACATCATAAAGGAATCTCAAATCAAAATCATGCATGCCAATTTGTAACACTTTCTTAGTAGTCACACTGAAACAACATAACACGTACCAGATAGTCAATACTAAATTTTTTAGAGTAGAAATTCATTAAATCAAATTTTAAAACTTCTCACTCAGTCATAAAATGACAAGTAAATAAAATCCTTTGACCAGGCTCGCACACATCAATGTGCTTTTCTCAAAACTTCGGAAAACGATACGTGCACATAATTTGATTGACACGTAAAATAATTCAAATCGACTTCAAACCTTAAACCGCGCAAACGATGCACATTAACGCCCCAAAATAGTGGCTACAAAACTATTAATGTCAATAAATCAATATAGTACATTTGCGAGAAAGGACATCAAGAATGCGAACAAACGAGAGTGCATAAAACAGAACATTAGAGATGTACTATCATGATGCTCTTATATGCATTACTCATGCCACGTATAAATCAATTCGCACACCTATCAAGTTGCAACAAAATATGCTACCACGATCCTCAAAAGAGAAGCCATGCGACATTAAAAACTTCCAAAAATCACTCTTTTTGGTGCAACACGACCTAAAGTACATTCCTCAACAAAACTCGCATGAGACACAATACTCACAAAAACCCATGAATTAACGCACACAATCATTCATATATACACACAACAAAGTGTCACCCATGCACCGCAAAACGTCGTAAAATGAAACTCCATCATACTTCACAAAACTTCCATAAAACTCGATGAAACTTCAACGACATCCAACCCATTAAATGGTGCCCAAGTTTTCGTTTTTATTCAAGAATCGAATCACATAAAACAATGTTATGACCAAATCATCATAATTCCTAAAAATCTCCTTTTTGTTGCAACACAAAATAAAACAACACCCTTTCGTCAAGACTCACAAAAATCAAAGATCCCATTAAAGCTCAACACCGAAACAAGGGAATGTAACTCTTCGTCCAAACCTTAACATATGTGGAGGAGATCCAATGTTAAAGTCGTAGGTCTCGGTTACTTGTCCAAAACCATAAATGACATTAAAATATGAATATCACAGTATCCGAAAGTAGTATCAGACACAACAAAGAATAAAGCAAGTCTCGACAAGGTTTGCAGTTGCCTGCAATAAAATAATTCCATGCATGTTCCAAAATCATGGTTTAAAATCTTGTGTGTGTCAAACGTTTTCCAAAATTTCGCAATGCCGTCTGTACGACGATTTGAAACACCAGAAATACTCGATGCAATTTATTTTAAAAAATAAAATAAATTTCGTGCAGATATTTAGTCGGCACTCAACGTCCAGGTCACACTCCTCCAATTTCTCTGATCACTCTATCGTTATCCGGATGCTCAAGCATCTTAACGCAAAATTGAAAGTCACGTCGACAAACCTTACAATTTTCTCCTCGAATCATGGTCAATTCAATAAGCCTATGGCTCCAATCCAACCATCAATTTCGACCCGAACGGTCCAGTTAATGCAATCATCACGCTTACCGCCACTCTAAATGGAAAATGCTAAAATCGTCAACCTCTTCTAACGACTACTCGCTTAGAACTCCTTCACTACCCCAACGTTCATCACGCTAGAGTCGTTCAAGTACTCTCATGTAACTGATAGGTTCACGATAACACTGGCCATGTGCAATTATGAACGTACCGTACATGGTCATCCTTGCTACTCACGACGTGACTTCTCGTTTCTAGTGACTCTAACAACCTCCAAATATCCTATCTTAGAGTGCCTAATGGTGCAATTTCGCTCTCATTTACTTAAATAACGCTAGTTTGAGTCTAGGTATCCAAAATCAACACCTAATTCTCTCAAACTTATGCTCTGATACCAACTTGTAACCAATGTTCTAAAAAACTCGCCGCACAGCCGCCATGGCGCGCCATGGCACCAAGGCTTGTGTCTCACGCCACGTTAAGCTCGTGGCACGCCATGACATAATGCGCAGTTTTCGTAATGCGATACTTGATTTTTTTGTACGTTTTTAATGTCTTATTTGCAAGTTTTTTGATATATAACATAATTTAACTTGCTTACTACTATTGGCTCATTGAGTAACACTACAAAACATATGTTTTTATATATAATATTATATACGAATTAGAAATTTGACGACATAAGTCACGCCTTGAAAACGTCATGGCTTCGCCATGGCTCCTAAGGCTTGAGGCTTGGCCTCGCCGCCACACCACGCCTCACGCCATTTAGAACCTTGCTTGTAACACCTTCAAAATCGGAAAGAACAACTAACTTTGATTTCAATAAAATAACCAACAGAGGATAAAATCCTTTCTACAAACCATCCTTGAAAATACCTCAAAATTTAAACATCACAAATTCCACAACTAATAACTCAAGACGGGTGTTACTTAACACAAATACAAGTTGCTAATCCCAAATAAGTGCGGAAGACTTCACTAAGCAAAATCACTTCTCGTGCACTCTACTAGCACTCATCACTTCAAAGAGTAGCTAAAGCTATTCCCAGCCTGAACCTGTTGCACATGCCGACAAATAAAAAGTTAGGCTAACGCCTAGTGAGTTCAAGAATTTACATCATGTAACACCCTCGAATTGGGATGAACAACTAAATAAAATTTCGATAAAATAACCACTTAAGGAATAAAATTCCTTCTACAAATCATTCATGGAATAACCTCCAGATAATATGTAACGACTCTCACAATTAATAACTCAAAATCATACTATGTGACCACATACAGTCGGGTGTTACTTAACACACATACAAGTTGCTAATCCCAAATTAGTGCGGAAGACTTTCACTAAACAAATCACTTCTCGTGCACCCTACTAGCACTCATCACTTCACAGTGTAGCTAAAGCTATTCCCAACTAGAACCTGTTGCACATGACGACAAATAAAAAGGGTTAGGCTAACGCCTAGTGAAATAGTATTTGATTTCCAAAATGATTGAAACCGTGAGTAAATCGCTATTATTCAAAAACATCCCAAACACGGGTGAGGCATAAACCACAACTCATATATCATGGAAAACAACCCATATAAATATAATACGTCACCGAAAACATGGATAGAAACAAATACCCAAAACAACACCTTTCGGTGACGGGGGAGACCCGTTTACATCGCACGTGACGGAACACAAAAGTGGGTCACATAACCACGAAATAAAACAAACACGTGGACTATCCTTACGAAATAACGAGCTCAACCACTCCAGATCTATTTCCCGTGGTGACTAGGGAGCTCCCAACTTCAACCACTCCAGGTCTATACATTGGGTCACTTCAAGTCCATAAAATAAACACATTGGGATTACACCTTACTGCCCATGGGACGCTGCCTGGCCATATAACCCACACCTTACTTGCCATGGAACCCGATGCCTATCCCGTGCCAAGCACAACTGGAATTACACCTTACTGCCCATGGGACGATGCCCGACCATATAGGCCCACATCTTACTTACCATGGAACCCGATGCCTATTCCGTGCTATAATAAGAGAAACTAGCGTCTAATCATTGAACGTAAAACTCAAGTGCCTATGGATCCATAGATAATAAAGTCTAAAATAGTACACGACCCCAAACAAATGAACGAACACATTCAAAACATGCAATTCTTCAATAAACATAAATCACAACCAAAACTCAACTTTAGGCTATCAAAACTGGACAAATGTCCCCAAGACTTAACAAAATCAATTACCGAGACGTAAGCTCGACTAACTCAAAGGATCAATCGTGAAAAGTCATAAAACGAAATTAAACGTAGTAACATACACCTTTGCAAATAAATACTTCGAATCCATGAAAACCCGAAGCAAAACCTTGGGTTGGGACAACCCTCTTTTCCAAGGGACTTACACCGTTACATTTTCAAATCGTCTCATAACGTACTAAATGCATGTTTCCAAAATATACACAAAAATGCATTTTCATATCAAGTAGACTCCATTTATAAAATAAATCATCAACACATTTTTATTTATGATTTATCTATCAAATTTCCCAAATTTCCAAATGTAGGTGTTTTACAATATTTACAACAATAAATACTTCAAAAAGTCAAAACCCACCAAATAACTCAACCATTGATAATTTTCATGTAAACACATAAGTACTTGGAAAAATAACATTTTTGGCATGTACAAAGTTTTCAAAAATCAACTTGAACTCACCTTGCTAGATTTAGGCTAAATGTAGATTTTGCCCAAACGTAAGCTCCTTTGAAGAAACACAAATCTTCAAGACCAAATCTTCCAAAAACCTAGATCCACAAGTTTCCAACCATAAATATTTACATCCAACCATAAGAAATCATTCCCTAAACATTTTACATCAAGATCTCAACTTATACCAAAACTCTAACTTTCATAGATGAAGAAAAGAGAATATTACCTTAACCATAACTTGAATCCACCAACCAAAATACTTCCAAGATCACCAAGATGAACCATAAACTCCCAATCTTCAAAGTGGAGCCAAAGGGTTGGATGAAACCTTAGAAGCTTGATGAAGAAGATGAAGTGAAAAGGGTTCTAGGAAGGTTAAGGTTCATAAAAATGGTGAGGTGTTTGATTTGGGGAAAAAGGATGAAGAGAAGATGAAGGATTTAGGGTTTGTTGGGAGCAAATTGGTTTAGAGAGAGAGAGAGAGAGAGAGAGGAGTCTGCATTGGGTGTTGAAAATGAAATGAGGGAAGAGAGAAGAAAAGTCTTAAAAGGAGATCAAAATATCTTATCAGACTCGTCGCGGACGTCCGACTAGCCACCATGAGGACGTCCGGACCTTGATCTGATCCGAACCCAACAAATCTTCTGCTGCTTCCGCGGACGACCCGGTGGCATCTGGCTGGACACGGACGTCCGACCTTGCCCCTATGCGGACGTCCGCAAGCCAAAAATCGAAATTCTTTAAATTTTGGGGTGTTACAATTCTCCCAACTTTGGAATGATTTCATCCTCGAAATCGAATCCCATACACCCAACGATTACCGAACTCAACGCTTCTCAAGATCCCTCGTTCTCCGCTGAAATCCAAACTTCTTCATGCGAACCCTTACCAACGATGTCCACTTAGGTACATTATAGTTATGTCCGGGTGAACGCTACATGCACTGGAGTAACTCCCAACCAGACGACTTCAGTTGTCTCCCAACCTTAGGTGTTCCATACTTCCCTAACGGCAGATTCGAACTCCCAATCATTCCTCATCCACATGTTCTTAAATTTTCTCTCCAAACCAGCCCAAAGTTTAATCACTACCGAAATCAACCAAAACCTCTGAATCCCAAATGTTCCCGCTACTGAACTAGCATTTACTCATAACGAATTCCATTAAACTCCAACACCGACGGTCATCACTGACCCATCAATTACACAACTCCAAGGATACGTCCAATTATCAATTATCCAACCGACAGATTTTTTTTACCACACAAGGAAGGTTATCCCACTAAATCCACTTATCACAATTGAACATCTTAAGATCAATACAACCGTTACCATTATTCCTTTAAAATCGGACTACAACCCTCCGAATACACTAACGGTGCTTGGCCTCAAACCCAAAAAGTTGACACCTAGTTATACCACCAAGCTTTGAACCACAACAGAACTCGACACACGAGTTTCATTCGTCGAGCATTCTTTCAAAACCAAGGTTATCAATATGGTGTCTATAGGGTCCTACACGTCCTTTATGCGAAAATTGACCAAGACCCAAAACAAAGTTGCCAACAAGACGGTTACCACCAACATTAAGAGGAAATACCATGAGTCTAACATTCCAGTTACAAAATACGCTGACTCTACAAACAGTACTGCTTGGCCTACGGTACCATCACGCGTTAAAATACCCAGCCTTCCACTGACGAAGTTTTACACACACTTTTAACCGGGGTTACTTAACCTTTCCAAGGTTCTAATGAGTTCAAGGTTTTCAAGTGAATTACTAAACAAATATGCCACTCAAAACTTTTATAGAAATTTTCAACACAAAGGTTTTCATATCAAATTAATCATACGCACAAAATCTACTACTATCAATTCGATAGTTGTGCAAAAATGGACACGCTCGTCCCACATATGAAAATCATATTGAAAACTACTTCATCGCAATTTAAATTATTAACAAAACGCAAAAGCATAATAAACAACTTCTTTGAAAGGAACCGCTATAGCCCTAGCATGGATTGATTTATGTCATGCACGTAAGGTAATTTCCTACTTTAAGTAGTGTGCAACAAGGAGATTTGTACGTACTCCAAAAAGAAGTTTAAACGACATCCGATTCCAAAAATTCCTCCTTTAGCCATAAAATGACATGAAAACAAGTTCACCCACAAAGTTTGCACGCGTTGGTTTCTTTCACAAAAACGGTGAAACGATTCATAAATATACTTTGGTTAAAACGTAAAATGATTTGTGTCAGTTTCAAGTTTAAAGACAAAATCAATACGTTTTCATCAATCGAAGCTATCGACTAAAACATCATGAAGAAATCTCAAATTGGAATATGCATGCAACCTTGTAATACTTCCCTAGTGGTTTTCTTAAAAGGAAATAACATGTATCAGATGATTCATACGAAATTTAAAAAGATGAAATTCTTTTAATCAATTTCAAAATTTCCTCATTTGGTCATATCATGACGTACGAGCAAAGCCTCTTTGACAAGACTCCCACACGTTAATGTATTTTCTCAAAACTTAGAAGAAAATAAGTGCTTGTAATTGGTTGACACCAAAAAGGGTTTAAATCGACTTCAAATTTCGAATCATACAAACAGTGCGCATTAATGTTCCAAAAATTTAAGCAATTCCACGCACTCTAGATTAGGAAAAATAATTTTCCAAAATTCCCCATCACGGAGCATTTGCACTAAAAGTTTTTCACTTGTAATATAAAACGTTAAAACGTCAGTGCTTAAAATTTACTCATTAAAATGCTCAAAACACACATTTTCTCTAAAACCAAAACGGTTTACAATTTTCCAAAATGTTCATCAAGCCAAAATTGACCAGAGTTCAACGACTCACACATTCGTGTTTTCAAAATGTATTGTATCGTAAACCGTGCATAAACCCCACAATCCTAAAACGTATTTTGACCAGATGATCTCCATTTATGCAATAACTCATTAAAACACGCTACATGTTTATCAAAGTGTCGAGGATGAGTGTCTACCAAGTTATGCATATCCCTAGGTCAATTTAATGCATTTGAGTGAAATGATCATAAAATAATCATTTAATCAAAAGCGTACAAAACAAATAGTTAAGAAATACAATCAGTATGTTCTTTCATGCATTATTCACGCCACGTATAAATCAATCCGTACATTGAATAAATTGCAACAAAATGTGCTAACACAAATCTTTGAAAGAGAAATTACGTGACACCAAAGTTCCAAAACTCATCCCTTTTTTTTGGTCGTCTTTTAGCATAAAATAATATTTCTCAACAAAACCCGAATGAGACAAAGTGCCTAATACAAATCAAAATCAACACACATAATAATTTAAAGTATGCGCATTACAAAATTGTACTCACGCGACACAAAACGTCGTAAAATGAAACTCCGTAAAACTCTATGGGCTCAATGGCCTCAAATCAACCCAATGACGCCAAACCTTTCGCCTCCAGAAATCGAATCGCATAACACAAAATCAGGACTTCAAATGTCAAAATTCCAAAAATTCCCTTTTTGTTGTAATACCAAATAAACAACATTGTTCAACAAAACTCGCATTAAACAAATTTTTCAATAAAGCTTGACATAGACATAATGGAAGATAACTTTCCGTCCAAACTTTAACATATGTGGAGGAGATCCAATGTTAAAGTCATAAGTCGTAGTTACTTGTCCAACACCTTAAACAACATTAAAATATGGATATCACCGTATCCGAAAGTAACGCTGGACAACAACAAAATAAAGCAAGTCCCGACAGAGTTTGCAACTCTCGCAATAAAATAATTTCATGCATGTTCAAAACCACGATTTAAAATCTTGTGTGTGCTAAACGTTTTCTGAGATTTTGTAACACAATCCACATGAGGAATTGAAACACAAGAAGTAACTGATGCTATTTATTTTTAAAATAAATTCTGTGCATGAATTTAGTCGGCACTCAACGTCTCAAACCACCCTCCTCCAAATTCCTCTGGTCACACTATCGTCATCCGAATACTCAAACATCTTAAGGCCAAAATTGAAAGTCACATCGATTAACCTTACGGTTTCTCCTCGAATTACGGTCGACTCAATAAGCCTATGGTTATATTCCAACCCTCAATTTCGACCCGAGATGGTCCACTTAAAGCAATTATCATGCTTATTGTCACTCTAAGTGACTAATGCTAAAATCGTTCATCTATTCCAACAACTACTCGCTTAGAAACTTCTTCACTACCCCAACGATCATCACATTAAAGTAGTTCAAGTATGCACATGTAACTAGTAGGTTCACCATAACACTGGCTAGGTGTAATTATGAACGTACCGTACATGATTATCCTCGCTACTCTCGACGCGATTCTCGTTTCTAGCGACTCCATCGACCTCAAAACATCCTATCTTAAAGTGCTTAATGGTGAAATTTCACTCTCATTTACTTAAAAGAACGCTAGTTTGAGTCTAGGTATCCAAAGTCAACACCTAATTCTCTCAAACTTATGCTCTGATACCAAGTTGTAACACCCTCGAATTGGGAAGAACAACTAAATAAAATTTCGATAAAATAACCACTTAAGGAATAAAATTCCTTCTACAAATCATTCATGGAATAACCTCCAGATAAAATGTAACGACTCTCACAATTAATAACTCAAAATCATACTATGTGACCACATACAGTCGGGTGTTACTTAACACAAATACAAGTTGCTAATCCCAAATAAGTGCGGAAGACTTTCACTAAACAAATCACTTCTCGTGCACCCTACTAGCACTCATCACTTCACAGTATAGCTAAAGCTATTCCCAACTAGAACCTGTTGCACATGCCGATAAATAAAAAGGGTTAGACTAACACCTAGTGAGTTCAAGAGTTTTATCATGATCATATAATTCATAAGACGAGGGAGATGCAATTTAAGTCATGAGTCAAAAAGAATTTACTTTAAATGCAAACCACACATTTTTCCAACGCACACAAATCTCGTGCTGAAGGCTTTAATATAAAATGATTCTCAAAATGGACTCGTCTCAAAACACACTTGAAAAGTGAAATAATATTTGATTTCCAAAATGATTGAAACCGTGAGTAAATCTCTATTATTAAAAAACATCCCAAACACGGGTGAGGCATAAGCCACAACTCGTATATCATGGAAAACAACCCATATAAATATAATACGTCACCGAAAACATGGATAGAAACAAATACCCAAAACAACACCTTTCGGTGATAGGGGAGGCCCGTTTACATCGCACGTGACGGAACACAAAAGTGGGTCACATAACCACGAAATAAAACAAACACATGGACTATCCTCACGAAATAATGAGCTCAATCACTCCAGATCTATTGCCCGTGGTGACTAGGGAGCCCCCAACTTCAACCACTCCAAGTCTATACATTTAGTCAATTCAAGTCCACAAAACAAGCACATCGGGATTACACCTTACTGCCCATGGGACGCTGCCCGGCCATATAGGCCCACACTTTACTTACAATGGAACCCGATGCCTATCCCGTGCCAAGCACAACTGGAATTACACCTTACTGCAAATGGGACGATGCCCGACCATATAGGCCCACATCTTACTTACAATGGAACCCGATGCCTATTCCATGTTATAATAAGAGAAACTAGCGTCTCATCATTGAACGCAAAACTCAAGTGCCTATGGATCCAAAGCTAATAAGGTCTAAAACAGTACACGACCCCAAACGAATGAACGAACGCATTCAAAACATGCAATTCTTCAATAAACATAAATCACAACCAAAACTCAACTTTAGGCTATCAAAACTAGACAAATGTCCGCAAGACTTAACAAAATCCATTACCGAGACGTAAGCTCGGCTAACTCAAAGGATCAATCGTGAAAAGTCATAAAACGAAATTAAACGTAGTAACACACACCTTTGCAAATAAATATTTCGAATCCATGAAAACCCGAAGCAAAACCTTGGGTTGGGACAACCCTCTTTTCCAAGGGACTCACACCGTTACATTTTCAAATCGTCCCATAACGTACTAAATGCATGTTTCCAAAATATACACAAAAATGCATTTTCATATCAAGTAGACTCCATTTATAAAATAAATCATCAACACATTTTCATTTATGATTTATCTATCAAATTTCCCAAAATTCCAAATGTAGGCGTTTTACAATATTTACAACAATAAATACTTCAAAAAGTCAAAACCCATCAAATAACTCAACCATTGATAATTTTCATGTAAAACATATAAGTACTTGGAAAAATAACATTTTTGGCATGTACAAAGTTTTCATAAATCAACTTGAACTCACCTTGCTAGATTTAGGCTAAATGTAGATTTTGCCCAAACGTAAGCTCATTTGAAGAAACACAAATATTCAAGCCCAAATCTTCCAAAAACCTAGATCCACAAGTTTCCAATCATAAATATTTACATCCAACCATAAGAAATCATTCCCTAAACATTTTACATCAAGATCTCAACTTATACCAAAACTCTTACTTTCATAGATGAAGAAAAGAGAATATTACCTTAACCATAACTTGAATCCACCAACCAAAATACTTCCAAGATCACCAAGATGAACCATAAACTCCCAATCTTCAGAGTGAAGTCAAAGGGTTGGATGAAACCCTAGGAGCTTGATGAAGAAGATGAAATGAAAAGGGTTCTAGAAAGGTTAAGGTTCATAAAAATGGTGAGGTGTTTGAACCCAACAAAGGAGATGAAGGATTTAGGGTTTGTTGGGAGCAAATCGGTTTAGAGAGAGATAGGAGTCTGCATTGGGTGTTGAAGATGAAATGAGGGAAGAGAGAAGAAAAGTCTTAAAAGGAGATCAAAATATCTCATCAGACTCGTCGCGGACGTTTGGCTAGCCACCATGCGGACGTCCGGACCTTGATCTGATCCGAACCCAACAAATCTTCTGCTGCTTCCGCAGACGACCTGCGGGCGTCTGGCTGGACACGGACGTCCGACCTTGCCTCTATGCGGACGTCCGCAAGCCAAAAATCGAAATCCTTTAGTCTATTGTGACATCAATCCAAACCAGATCTTTAGTCAAGTGAGGTGTATCTAACCCACATCATGCAAACACATGCTCCGAGGCATGATTAACTCAATACCCCTTCATTGCCACTTTCCCAATGAAGTCAAATCATATATGCATATATCTATACATATAACAAATAAGTAACTACATTGACACGTGTCGTCGTCTGGTGAGCCGGCTTTATTATTTTCCCGCCTAAACATGTATCTGGACGCCTTTACGTTATAGGTTCAATTAACACACCCACATTCACTCCTCCTTAAATCTCTCAATTAAATTTTTAATATTTATACATTACATTTACTACCCTTATAATTACCTATGTAGTTTACTTTTAATCCATTACTTTTTTTATTTTTCATTTTAGACTCTTATTATATAAACATAAATAATGTATATGAACTAAAATGCATTAAAAAACATTTCTATTTTTTACAAATTATAACATTGTAATCGTTTCGACAATACCTTCGAAATAAGCTCAATATTGAATATTTTTTGATACATACGCACATATCCATACTTATAATAAATTCAAAAAAATCTCCATCGTGTATAGTAATCCCAAAAATCTATACATATAATAAATGAGTAACTAGCATGCCACGTGTCGTCTTCTGGTGAGCCGACTTCAGTATTTTCCCGCCTAAACATGTATCTGGACGCAGTTTACATTATAAGTTCAATTAGCACACCTACATTCACTCCTCCTTAATTCAATTTTTTTAATTTGTACGTTACATTTACTACCCTTATAGTTAGGTATGTAGTTACTTTTAATCCCTTATTGTTTTATTTTTCATTTTAGACTCCTATCATATAAACATAAATAATGTATATGAAATAAAATGCATTAAATAAACATTTTTATTTTTTACAAATTATACCATTGTAATCGCTTTATCAATACCTTCGAAATGAGCCCAATATTGAATATTTTTGGATTTAATTATATTATTAAATATCATAAATATATATGAATTAATGTGTCGTGATTAGTATGAGATTTGTTGAAATTAGTATGGGATTTGACACAAATAATCACTAAATTGTCGTGATTTTCTTTTTGCAATTTCATATCAATTTTTACTTCAAAGTCGAATTATTTCGACGAATTACAATTCTATCAAATTTCATTTTGTCAACGAAACACCCTTAGAATTATCATAAGAGATTTAATTACTTGGAAAAAAAAGATATCACGTATCAACTGACTTTTGGATTATGAGTTCGAACATTTTTCAAAAATATAAATATGCAATTATTGTGTATTCGTTTGATAAATTCATTTAGTAACGACATTTATAATAGGTATCAAACTTAATAGACATATTTTTATCTTTAAGATATCATTCCCTATTTGTGGAATTTTTGATTTCTTTTTATCAATTATTGTATGTGTCACAAAATTATTCAACAACTATTAAACATCAAATAATTAACTTAAAACACAAATTTGATCGTCGCGCAACGGGCGAGCCACAGACTAGTATATATATATATATATATATATATATATATATATATATATATATATATATATTCAAACCCTTTATAACTCGATAATGCATATAATTCGCAATGGTTTATTAGACCAAAAAGTACCATGAATACATAATTGTCAAATGGTCTTCCCATATAAGACAAAACACTCAAAGGATGCACATACTCAAATAAAACGCCAATAAGTGCATAACACATCCAAGGCTCCACCTCGAGCTACTAAAACCGACAAACACTTAAAAGACCCATTTGAGTATAAATCAAGCCCTTAAAGGCAAAATAATCATTTGGCTAAATACGTGTTGCCCACACGTTTACGTAAACCAAAATACATCGTTACCCAAAATCTTTGCCTTTTTAATTCTCAATTGGCCTTCGGCCCAAAATAAAAGGTTTACAACTCTCAAAATATTCATACGGTCGAGATTAACCAAAATCCCCAACTCACACGTTCACATTTTCAAAACGTAACACATCATAAGTATTGCATAATCGCAACAAATACTAAAAGTGTATTTTGACCAAATAACCTTCACTTATGCAATAAATTAACAAAACACTTTCATTCGTGATTTACGTACCAATCACTCAAAATCCCCAAATGTGGGTGTTTTACAAGATTTGTACAACTCAACACTTTGATTAATCAAAACCCACCAATTAACTCAACAAGTGATAATTTAATATAAAACATACAAATACTTTAAAATAAACATTTTGGCATGTACAACGTTTTCACAAATCAACTTGAACTCATCTTGCTAGATTTAGGCTAAATCTAGAATTTCCCCAAACGTAAGCTCCTTTGAAGAAACTCGAACCTTCAAGTCAAATCTTCAAAAAATCTAGATCCATAAGTTTTAAACCATAAATATTCACATCCAACCATAAAGAATCATTCCCCAAACATTTTACATCTAGATCTCAACTTATACTAAAACCCTAATTTCATGAGTGAAGAAGAAGAAGATCACCTTAACCAACATAACCAAAATCACCTAATAATACCCCAAAATGGAGGAGAAGGTGAAAACAACAACAATCTAGCTTTTGGTAGAGAGAGAGAGGTTACCTACATCACTTGAATCCTCAAAGCAAAGCTCCTAGTCTCCCACAAAAGTTTCAAGCTTCCATATCTTCAACAATGGTGGAAATGAGTTTGATTTGAGTGGAGAAGATGAAGAAGAGAAGGGAGGGTTTGTGATTTCTTGAGAGAAAATCGGTTTAGAGAGAGGGAGGAAAATGATTTAGGGTTGTGAAATGAAGTGATGAGAGAGAGGGAAAAGATCTCTTAAAACAACAAAATTTCACCAGGCCTTATGCGGACGTCCGACCTTGTGCCCATGCGGACGTCCGACCTTTAAGCTGACCCCGAACCCTCAAATCTTCTGCTGCTTTCGCGGACGACCCGCGGACATCCGACCTTGTCCCTATGCGGACGTCCGCAATGCTCAAAGTTACAATTCTTGGAATTTTGGAGTGTTACAAATATTATACCATTTTCGAACTAGAATACATATGTTTTTAAATAATTAAAGTCAATACGAACAATATTATGAATTACGTGGGATGATGAATTGGTTGATTACTTTATGTATTGCACTATCGGCCGTGTTAGAATACCAACATACACTATCGGTTGTGCCAAAACGCCAACAATCACTAATGCGCTGTGCTAGAACGCCAACTCCACTAGACATTGGTTGTGTATGAATACCAACAATGTTGTGCTGCAATAGGCACGTTGAGTATCTTGTGCTGAATGAGGCACAGTGAGAAAAGTAATATTTTGTGCTTTGGGCACAGTTTGAAGAGTAATAAACTCAAACGTAACTAGACATGTTTTTATACTATTGACTTTATAATATCATGTCTGAACTGATAGAGATTATCTCAGTAAACCAATTGGTCTAACCTTCATTGTTTTTAAATATGTATTCCAGGGAAGCCACAAGAAGACAAAGGGAAAAGAAAATTGTGATTACATGCTTGGACCTGATTTGGTTTTATTTGAAGAAGATGTTTTGATAGTTTTATTTGGATAGATATCCCACTAAAGCTTTCACTATTTTATCTTTGGAAAACGAAAAGTTTGTACTGTATTTATGTAAATATTGTATGAAGTAGGGGATCGAAGGTGCACACTTTACTTGAAGTTTAATATGAATGTACGTGTTATATGTTATATGATTCTTGTTTGGGATGGGTTGTTACATCACACATTTGAAAACTGGCGGTGGCGGTGGAAGTGGTTTATTGGAGAAAGCCAATATGGGGTATGAGACACACTCTGAGATGGTGATGATAGAAGTATTTAAAAACCGATGCCATAATTTTAGGGATGGATCCATGATTTTAGGAATTAGTTTTTAAATGAATTAAATTACCAAGATAACCTTTCATATTTAATTATTGAATAAAATCAACAAATAAATGATTGACTCACATTGGATCTCACGGTTATCACAAACTATCTAGTTCTCATTTGATTAAGCATATATATATATATATATATATATATATATATATATATATATATATATAGTTGGATTTTGGTGATGATGAAAGTTATGGCGAGAAGGGTAAGAAGTAACCTCCACCCTTGGACGCACATTAGGATGAGATATATTGAGATGAGTTGCACTGGATGAATCCACGTATCATACACGATTCAATGGTGTGTTTGAGATTAAAAGTGATAAAGGATCCATATATTGTCACCTTAACTCTTATCCTCACACGTTTCTTCGTCTCTCTCTCTCTCTCTCTCTATATATATATATATATGTATACATACATACATACATACATACATACATACATACATACATACATAAATACATACATACATACATACATACATACATACATACATATAGGGGTGTAACATCCTATACTAGCTACACTGGGTTAAAAGCATACAAATGAGCTAAATAAATTTCATAACAAAATAGTCCCAGTTATATACAGCCGGACGTGACGGTACATATATATATATATATATATATATATATATAGGGTCAGGTTCAAGGGAAAACCTCAAAAAACGGAAAACTGAAGAACACCATAGGAGCCCTTCATCTGGACAGTATGCACTTGTGCATAAAACCAAAAAGTCAACTATTTACCTGTATGCACAAGTGCATACCGTCCAGATGAAGGGCCACCAGGGTGTTCTTCAGTTTTCCGTTTTTTTGAGGTTTTCCCTTGAACCTCCCTCCCCCCCCTCTCTCTCTCTCTCTATATATATATATATATATAGTCCCAAAAGTAACTATACAAAAGTGAGGTTGTTCGGTAAGTTAGCCTTCAAAAATCACTCCTGTCCTTCAACCCGGATAAATCCCCAATTTTTCTCTAAAATCTGCCACATAATTACAAATGTGGCTGAGCAATAACTTAGTGAACAGATCAACAAAACCAACAATAAACAATATATGATAAGTACAAATTATCTCTATAACCATGAAACGATAAAATAAATCAATAAGCAATCACAAGAATATAACAAAGGGGTTTACGTAATCACCCGTTCCGTGTTATTCAAGTTCACATAAATCACTCGAATACACTAAAGTCGTTTCCAAATAGATTTTTAATTTATATTAACTTTATTTTTTGAACAAACTCACTGCTAGAAAAACTCAAATTTCCGACGAAAATTACCGACGGATATCAGGCGTCGGTAATTAGCGACGGATTACCGACGGATTTCATTTAAAAAAATTTAAAAAATAAATAAATAATTATCCGTCGGTGCATCTTTATTGTATATAGTGTTTGATATATGCATAATGTGTATAAGCTTATCAGGTGCTCGGTGAAATGCCTGAGAGGTGTTATAAGCAAGTTATTGAGTACATTGATGGCAATTGTGTGATCAGTATCTTAATGTTGGGTTTTTAAAACTGTAGATGTTCTTATAACTTCAGAATTACACATTCCTCTGCCATGGTCATAGCTTATGAATTGTACAAATTTTAGTCAACATTTAAATTTGCTAATTTTGTGTTTAGTTTATTTTCGGTAAATCTTCGTCAATAGCATATTGTAGATCGTTGCATTAGGAATTCTGTTTATGGTCTAGAAACTCAGATTTGTGGTAAAACTGAAGTTATCAATCATGTCTTTCAAGTGTTATCTTTAGTACTATACTAAATAATCTAATCTAACTTGCTGGTCCATTGCATTCCAGTAGAAATCAAGCTGCATTTGAAAATAGTTGTTTGCTGGCTTTCTTGTAATCGAAGCTCTAATAAACATGATTTTCAGATTCATGTCACTTTATGCAAGATGACAATTGGAACATGGAATGTTACTGAAAGGCTCCCAAATGAAGATCTTTAGATGGATAAGTGGCTTTGTATTCATCACAAAGCTCATATATACATTCTTGGGTAATAATCTGTTCCATAAAACATAATTTATTTGTAATGCATATGCCTGGGATCTAAACCAAGATCTCTCATTTGATTACCTACCCCCTTGCTTTATTTGTAAGAGATAATGCATATGCTTTAGTGGATTGATTTGGAAAGATTAACTAATTGGTTAGTATCTTAAAACAGCTTAGTGCCCATGGCACCCCTGGCGCCCATGCAACCGGACTCGATGGAGAAGAAAATGTGAGATGAGTTAGATTTTTTGGATGTAGATGTTTCACTTATAAGCTATTGTTTCTTAGTTCTCATCTTGTTTTATATCAACCACTACTTCTGTCCCAATTATGTCTACTGCTGGATGCACACATGATAAGATAAATTGCACAGTTTTCTGCAAAGCCAATTGCTTTTGTGTGTTGCACCTTCATACAGTCTTCTCCTTTTGTATTTATATCTTCTATAATTTTATTTACTTTGTTATCAGACCAGTACTGTTTGTGAAACACCTTTGCTATGTCTTAATATATATGCCTTGTGCCTCACATATATTGTCAGGATCGATTCCAAACAAGAATAATTATACTTAGAAATCAGAATTAAAGAATCTTGCGGAATAGAACTATAATTCAAACACACTCAATGAACAACTAATCAGAAAACACAATCTGTTTGTATTCAATACTTCAACTCACAAGTTTACAACCAAACCTCAATCTTGTTGAACAGGCTCAACAAGACGACTTCTACTTCTCTAGAAATAGGGTTCTAAACCATGAGGTTAATTCTCTCTAAAACAAAAACGAATTCTAAAAATCTCACAGAATAGCTATCTATCAAAATCTATTTATACTAAATAATTACAAGATAACTATCAAAACAAAATTGATCTTCAGAATATTCTTTCATGCTTATCTTCAATCATTCCATCTTTATCTCCAACATTCTCGCATTCCATAATTATGATCACAAGCAGCATTAACATCGTTATGCACAAGCAGTACTAACATTGTTCCAGCAGCATTAACTTTTACTTGTAGTACTAACCTTGCTCTGGCAGTAGTATTGTTGTTCTGGCAGTACTAACCATACTTGGCAAATCTTCAGTTCCCAACAATCTCCCCCTAACTTGACTTTTTAGGTTGAGAAGTCAAGTTCTTCAGATGATGCTTCCAAAACCTAATCATGAACACATAAATCAGGATTCAAACCCAGGCTTTGATTGATAATCCTTCTCACCAAGTATCTTCCCATTTCAGAATCCTTGTTGCAAGCCAACTTAGCATGTAGCATTCCATTCAACCTTTTCTTGCTGTGCTTGTATGCAACATCCACCAAATAATACTCATGATATGTATAGTCAAGTGTGATGACATACACTCCACATTTTTCAATGAGCATCCAGTTGGTAATGGCTTGAAAATTTCTTTCTATCATATACTGAGCTGCTTCTGGTTTGAACATTAGGCAAAGGTATTCAAGAACCAATTTGGTGATAGACATCCCTTTCTCATTCAGCATATTTCCATACAGCTTCATTCCAACCTTGTACATCTCCTCTACGTCAGATCTAGAGCACATTCTGATAAGTCTTCCCCATGTAGAACAGACCTCATACTTCCCATCTGCTCTTTTGACTCTAATGTACTCCTTTCTCTGATCTACCAAGGTATCCCAGAAGATGATCTCAGGAGGCATGGAAGATAATGGGTCAACTTTGATTGGATCAGTATCAACCATAGTGATATACATATCACATTGAGCATTACTTGGTTGACCTGATGGAGTTGCTACTTCTTCTTCAGCAACCTTTGTATCATCTTTCTTTTCTGGAACATCCTCTTCTTTTTCTTCTTCTACCACTGGTTCTACCCTAGGTTTCTTGACAAATTTACTCTTGGTAGCTATAGACTTGGTTCTTGTTCTTTTCAGTTACACCAGCTTTTCACCCAGGGTTTCTTCTTGCTTTTTAGGAGTGTCATGTTTGGCTTTAATCAAAGCCTCTGCAACTTCAACTTCTTCCAAAGTAGGCTTTTTAGTTTCTGTTGCTTCCTTTGTTTCTGCTGCTTCTTCCTTTGTAGATACTGCTTCTTGCATGGTTTCTGCTGCTTCTTTTGTTTCTGCTGTTCTTGGAATGGTTTCTGCCGCTTCTGCTTTTTGACTTTCATCAGCATTAACCGTTTCTGCTGTTGGTTCAGTTTCTGCTTCTTTCTGAATTTCAGCAGCATTAACCTTTTCTGCTGCATGATCAGTTTCTGCTTCTTTTGCAATTTCTTCAACACACTCACTCTCCCCCTTTTCCTGTGCACTCTCCATGTTGAATTCAGCTTCTGACTCCCCCTTTTTGGGAGCATCATTGTTGGGGCTTCTTCTTTTAAGAACATACTGAGCTTTCTTCTTCCTGTGCATCAACTTTGTAATCAGCTTCTTATGCTTCTCAAGCTGTGTTTGTTGATATAGGACCACTTTCTTGAGTCCATCTATCTCCTTTTGCTGACTTACAACATCTGTGTTGATATTGGCAATGGTTTCCATCAATTCCTCATATGTATATCTATCCTCACCTTGTTTAGGAGTTTTTACTTCCTTTAAAGGATCACTGGAAATTTTAGTAGGTGTCTTTTGCCTAGCAAAAGCACTGCCTACCCCCGTGGTTTCTTGGCACCTGGGACCTCTGAATGATTTCTCATTCTGAGTTGCCGTGAGGAAGGTCTTAGTTATGTTACCACTGTCCTTCTCTGTGCTAGCAAAAGTAGTGGCAGCCTTGCTACTCACATGCTCAACCTTCTCCTTAGTGAGCACCTTCTTGGGGTTGGGAGACACCCCTGTGGTTTCCCTTTCGATATTCTCTATTGGAGAATGCTCCAATAGAGGGCTTAAAGGCTTTGGGCTTTTAGGAGGTACATCAAGGGAAGGAGCCTTGTGTACCATTCTTCTTGTAAACTTTTTGGTTATTTGAGGAGTGGGTCTTTGAAGAATGGACTGAGGAATTTCTTTGGTGATTGAAGGTGGGGTTTGGCTATCAGTGGGTTGGTCTAATGAGGGCCTTGACCCTGATGCCATACCTTCTTGTGTGTGGGACACACCCATCATTGTAGAGAACAATGGAGTGTCAACTCCTTCCGAGTCCCTGGAAGTTCTTCTCATATTTGAGAAGACCTTTCCTTTAGGGGGTTTAGGTACATATACCTCAGTAAATTGAGGCAAATCCGTCAATTCCTGAGTAATCACTGCTTGGACAAACCTTGGGTACATATAAAAACTCTTTTTGGATTCCAGGTTTGACACAAGATCATTGAAAATCATTTGTGAAAAATTAAACTTCCTGGCAGTGGCCAAGCAGACCAGGGCATAAGCAATGGTACTGCTAAACTCACTCCATCCAGTAGTTTTCTTTGAAATGCAATGCATTAAGGTATGAACAAAGAATCGCCATTGTGTAGAAAATTTAGACTTGAAAAACTTAAAGATTCCAATGGGACCTTCATACCCCATTCTCGTTAAAGTTGAGTATAGATCGTCAGTAGGAATAGACGTCATACCTGAGGCATCATCCAATCGAAGAGTGATGCGAATAAGCTCCTCTGTAACAATCAAGGGTTTGTCACACACCCTTGTTTTGATGATTTTCTGCCCATCTTCAGACACCACGGTGGCATTTTCCCAGAACTGCTTCTGATGCTCGGTGTAGATTGTCGGGGTCACCGTTAGGGCATAGGATATATGCGTGTACTTGAGGAAATCCACAATGTCGTGAAAACCTGCGGACTGTTTTGGCTTCTGGAGCATGGCAATCTCGTTGTGTTCGTCGATAAACTCCATTGTACCTGAGGATTCTTGACAGAAAACAGAGATTCTTGGGAGAGAATAGTTAGAAAGAGAGAGAGATGAATAGAATTCAAAGAGACGTTATGAACTTTGGCGCGCTGAAAGAGGTATTTATAGCAGTATTAGCCCTAATTTTTCTTTTAAAGCAGTATTAACGACACATGCAGTATTAAGTACGAAGCAGTATTAACTATGTACTGGCAGTAGTAACTATGCACTGGCAGTAGTAACTATGCACTGGCAGTAGTAACTATGCACTGGCAGTAGTAAATATACTTGCACTTTTCAGCACTTATCAATCTGAGTCATACAGAAGATCCTGAGAAAAAGAGTTAGTAGTACCAAATATAGAAGGAAATACAGGTATAAAAACTGAAAATCATGACTTTATTCAAGGTTGATCATGCCCACACTTGTTACCAAGAAAGTGAATCTACCCACATCAAAAGCTTTTGTGAATAGATCAGCAAACTGGTCATTGGTATGAACTTTAGCAACTTGAATTAATTTCTTTTCATTACAATCTCGAATAAAGTGATACCTGATCTCTATGTGCTTTGTTTTTGAGTGTTTGACTGGATTGTTAACAATGCTAATAGCACTGTTGTTGTCAATGAAGATTGGAGTGTGAAGAAATGTTACCCCATAGTCCAACATCTGATTCTGTATCCATAGAACCTGAGAGCAGCAGCTTGCAACAGCTATATACTCAGCTTCTGTTGTAGATAAGGACACTGTGGTTTGTTTCTTACACTGCCAAGATACTAGTCTTGCACCCAAAAACTGACATCCACCTGAAGTAGACTTCCTATCCATGTTAGCTCCACCCAAGTCACTATCTGAGTATGCAAGTAAATCAAAGGATGATTCATAAGGATACCAGAGACCTAATCTAGGTTGCCCTCTTAGGTATCTAAATATCCTCTTGACTGCATGAAGGTGTGATTGCTTTGGAGTAACTTGAAATCTGGCACATACACATACGTGAAACATAATATCTGGTCTAGAGGCTGTGAGATACATGAGTGATCCAATCATTGATCTGTAATGATGGACATCCACATCCTCCCCCTCAAGATCAGCAATGATCTGTTTGTGTGTCTCCATTGGTGTGCTTGCTGGCTTTGAGTCTGATAATCCAAACTTATCCAGGATGTCTTTCACATATTTGGATTGGCATATGAAAATCCCATCCTTCTTCTGTTTCACCTGAAGCCCAAGGAAGAAAGTAAGTTCACCCATGGAACTCATCTTGAAGCTCTTGTGCATTAACTCCTCAAAGTCTTTACACATGTGATCATTTGTGGATCCAAAGATAATGTCATCCACATAGATCTGAACAAGTAGGGTGTCCTTCTTTTTCCTTTTAATGAATAAGGTCTTATCAATGATTCCTCTTTCAAATCCATTTTCCAAGAGATAGATAGACAGGGTGTCATACCATGCTCTTGGGGCTTGATGTAGACCATAAAGTGCCTTCTTTAACTTGTACACTCTGTCAGGATACAATGGATTCTCAAATCTAGGGGGTTGACAGACATACACTTCTTCATCTATAGTCCCATATAGAAAAGCACTTTTTACATCCATCTGGTAGACCTTGAACTTCATATATGAGGCATAGGCTAGAAACAACCTAATTGCCTCAATCCTTGCAACTGGAGCAAAGACTTCCTCATAGTCTATACCCTCTTCCTGAGTATACCCTTGTGCAACCAGCCTGGCTTTGTTCTTGATCACAATTCCTCTCTCATCCTTCTTATTTCTGAAAATCCACTTGGTGCCAATTGCCCTATGACCTTTTGGAAGGTCCACCAAGTTCCAAACATTCTGTAGCTTGAACTGTAGCAGCTCCTCTTGCATTGCTTCTATCCAACTTGGGTCTCTCATAGCATCATAAGCCTTTTTGGGCTCAATTTGGGATAGAAAGCAAGTGAGTACAGTATTAACTGTATTTTGCTGATCTTGTAGCTCTTGAAGTCTGCTTTGATTCCTAGTCATCATGGGAGAAGCAATGTCTCCAATTACCAACTCAGGAGGATGATTTTTCTGAGTTCTTGATGGATGACCAGATTCCTCTTGTAAGTTCACATCCAGATTTGACTCATTTAAGTCTGGATTTTCTTCAGCTTCTTCAGTCACTTCAGACTCTCTGGAATTTGGACTTGAAGGCTGATTTTCCTCTATTCTTCTCTCTTCTTCATTCTGAATGGGTTCAGCTTCCTTTTCTTGTTCACAGAAGTCAACAGGATCAATGGTAGGGAGTGGAAATATCACAGACTGAATTCTGTGATTTGATGGTGGTGCATCCCTTTGTCCTGCATTTACATCACTACTGATACCCAAAGAATTAGTGAGTGAATCAATGTCAAATAGCCAATCAGGACCTGAACCAATAGGATTTGGTGTGTTCTCATTTCATTTGACATTGTTACTTTCTTCAATTATTCTAGAAGAGGTATTAAACACTCTGTAAGCCTTACTCTGAGATGAGTAACCAACAAGAAAACCATCATCTGCTTTGCTATCAAACTTACCTAAGTGAGATTTGGTATTGAGAATTGTACAAGGACACCCAAATGGTTTGAAAAATCCAATAAATGGTTTCTTTTTCTGAAAAAGCTCATAAGGTGTCTTGTTTTTAGGCTTTATTACTAAAACTCTGTTTTGGACATAACAAGCAGTATTAACCGCTTCTGCCCAAAAAGTAGTGGGTAATTTTGAATCAGCTAACAGAGATCTAGCAGCCTCAATCAGTGTCCTATTCCTTCTCTCAGCAACACCATTCTGTTGTGGAGTCCTAGGAGCACTGTATTGTCTCTCAATTCCTTTTTCCTCACAAAAGGTGTTTAGATCAAAGTTTTTAAATTCAGTCCCATTATCTGATCTAATGACTTTCACTTTTTGATTTGATTGGTTTTCAATTCTAAGAATAAAAGATTTGATCAGTCCACTTGTCTTATCTTTAGTTCTCAGAAAATATACCCAAGTAAATCTAGAGTAATCATCAATAATAACTAAACAGTATGACTTCTTGCCAATGCTCAAGACATTTGTAGGGCCAAACAGATCCATATGCAACAACTGAAGAGGATTTGAGATAGTGTTTATCTCTTTGGACTTATGAGAAGTTTTGTGTTGTTTGCCTTTGAGACAAGCAACACAATGATCATCACATGAATAAACTTTTGATGGTAAACCCCTAACAAGATTATTTTTAACAAGTTTATTCATTGTTTTAAAATTCACGTGACACATCCTTCTGTGCCAAAGTGATGATTCATCCATTGAAGCTTTTGATACCAAACAATTTAGGGATGAATCAGATGAAACACTTTCTAAATCTAAACAATACACATTATCCTTTCTAGGAGTTCTCAATAGTATCATGTTTTCATCAACTACTTTGAATCCAGGAGCAAGAATAATGCATTCAGAATCAGTAAATAATATACTATGTTTCTTGTCACAGACCTGTGATACACTTAACAGGTTGTATCTCAATTGCTCAACATAGTAAACATCCTCAAATGTCATCTTACCTTTTGATACATCACCTTTACCACTTATCTTACCTTCTGCAGGATTATTCCCAAAAGCAACATGTCCTCCATCAATTCTTTTGAAATTATTGAGGCAGGCCATGTTACCTGTCATGTGCCTGGAGCAACCACTATCAACATGCCAGATGCTCTTCCCCTTGAGCTGTTGGTTGCCCTGCACATAAGATAAATCAATTAGTTTTTATTGGGAACCCAAGCCAAAGTGGTCTTGGGTCTCCCTTGCTCATCAAAGTACTTACATTCAGTTTGGATAAGTTTTTCAACCTGAGGAACTTCAGTACTGGAGTACTTTGTCAAGATGATTGGTCTAGCAGCACAAACACTAGAAGCAGTATTATCTTTAGAAGAAGTACTAACAGTGTTAGCAGTAATAACACTGCTAGCAGCAGTATTGCTTCTAAAAGAAGTACTAACAGTGTTAGAAGCACTAACACTGCTAGCAGCAGTACTATCTGAGGCAGCAGTACTAACACTAGTGCTTTTAGGAACCCACATTGTGACACATCCTTTTTCAGTCTTTTTCCTCATGTGGCTTTTGGATTTAGCTTGTTTCTTAGCCACATGGTTCCTTACAGGCTTCCTATAACCATTTGATTTTTGAAAAGTTCTTTGAAAATTTATCCTTTGGTTAATAGGATTGAAATAACAGTGTTTGGCAAGGTGATTCAATTTGCCACAGATAAAACAAGGTTTTGGTCTGTTAATCCTTTGCAGATCAACTCCTTGTTTTTGAGCCCACTGATTATTCCAGTTTCTTTGATTTCCCCTCTTTTTATCATGTTTTTGGGGCTCATTCTTTTGAGAATTTTTGCAAGAACAATGTTCACAAGTATTGGAATTCACAACAGTGGTCTGTGTATAATGAACTCCCTTTCCTTTTTCAGATCTTTTCATCTCATTGTTCTTATCCCAGGGACTTCCACCTTCCTCGTTAGTCTTGATGTAATTCTCTAAGGGGATCTCACCACTGACATTCTTGTTCCTTTTCTTAGACTCTTCTTTTTCAGTTTTATCCTCAACAACAACTTCATCTAATGGATCTACTTTAGTAGCTCCTTCAGGTAAGTCCTTCCTATCCTTGGTTTCTAACAGGTCTGACCTAGGAGGGATGTATGTGTTGTTGTAGGGTGGGGGTGTGGCATTGTACCCTAGGCCTGGTTTCATCTTACTGTGGATTTGAGCATTTATTATGGTGTCCATGACTTTAGAAGCACATGAAAACTTTTCAACATCAAGTTTTACTTTCTCAAGTTCTCCTTTTAATTTCTCACATTCCTCCCTAGACTCTTTCAGTTGGAACTCCAGACCATTCTTTTCCCACTTCCAGTAGTTTGTATCATATGAGTGTTGAAGTTCATTGGCTTGAAAAGCCTTAATTTGTTCTTCAAACCTCTCAACAATCACTACATAATCTCTTCTATCCTTTTCTAATCTCTTAAGGTCATCACACATTCCCTGGTTGTGATCTCTATACTTTTTCACAGTGTCTATACAAGCTTGAGAACAGAGATTAGATTTTACCTCAGTAGGAAGATCTGAGACTTCTGCCATGAGTGCATGATTCTGAATTGCCTCTTCTGCTTGATCACTCCAATCAAATCCCATTCCTTGTTGAGAAACAAGGGCTTGAACAGAGTTTCTGTTCTGGTTGAAGCTTCCAGTCTGAGCTTGTTGATGGTTGTTTTGAGATACTCCACCTCTGCATTCTCTGGCAAAGTGTCCCATCTTATGACACTTGTAGCATTCCACCTTAGACTTGTCAAAACCAGCACCATCTTCTCTTCTTTGGGAAAGGTTGTTTCTCCCAGTCCTCTTTATAAACTTCTTCACCCTCATAGAAAGCATAGCCATCTGCCACTTGATATCCATCTCCTCAAGATCATCAGCATTAATCTGTTCTAAGTCATCATTAATTAATGAGTAGTTAACATGACTAGAAAAGAAAGCTTCTAGTACAGAATCATTGGCCTTCTCCTGATTGACTCCACCAGCAGTACTAACTGATTCAGGGTTAGCAGTAGAATCAGTTGATGCTGATAGGAGTGCAGCATTATACACATATCCTGAGGGCTTCTTCTTGGCTTCAACTTCTGCTTCAGGTACCCTAAGATCATTGTAAAGATCATCAAGCTCTTTATCTTCTAACTGGTCATTCTGTCTGAAAGACACAGTATACATTGTCCATTCCTCACCTAATGATCTTAGAAACTTCCTGTTTACATCATCAGCCTCCATACGAACTCCAACTGTAGCCAATTCTCCAATCAACTTATTAAATCTATCAAAAGTTTGAGTCATAGACTCATTCTTTGTAGAAGTAAAATTTTCATATTGTTGCTTAAGAATTTCCTTCTGGTTCCTCTTGGTGCTCTTGGTACCAGTGAATCTCTTTTCCAATGCATTCCATAAAATCTGAGCATCAGTGCAGTGATGAAATTGGTGCTGATACTCATTGGGAATAGCCAAAAGCAGAGTGCTTAAGGCTTTCATCTCTGTTTGTCTAACCTTTCTTTCTGCATCAGTCTTTGGAGGGGGTCTTTTGCCATCTGGTCCAATCCTTCCTTCAGCACATGGACCATTCTCTATAATATCCCAGATGGAATAATCAGTAAGCAAAATATACTGCTTGATTCTAATCTTCCACATATCAAACTCATTAGGCCTGAGCATGGGAACCTTCGAAACAAGAGTACTGTTTGATTCAACTGTGTTGTCCATAATGATTGTAGATTTCTAAGAAACCAAGCTCTGATACCACTTGTCAGGATCGATTCCAAACAAGAATAATTATACTTAGAAATCAGAATTAAAGAATCTTGCGGAATAGAACTATAATTCAAACACACTCAATGAACAACTAATCAAAAAACACAATCTGTTTGTATTCAATACTTCAACTCACAAGTTTACAACCAAACCTCAATCTTGTTGAACAGGCTCAACAAGACGACTTCTTCTTCTCTAGAAATAGGGTTCTAAACCTTGAGGTTAATTCTCTCTGAAACAAAAACGAATTCTAAAAATCTCACAGAATAGCTATCTATCAAAATCTATTTATACTAAATAATTACAAGATAACTATCAAAACAAAATTGATCTTCAGAATATTCTTTCATGCTTATCTTCAATCATTCCATCTTTATCTCCAACATTCTCACATTCCATAATTATGATCACAAGCAGCATTAACATCGTTATGCACAAGCAGTACTAACATTGTTCCAGCAGCATTAACTTTTACTTGTAGTACTAACCTTGCTCTGGCAGTAGTATTGTTGTTCTGGCAGTACTAACCATACTATGGTTCATTTTTTTTATCTATATTGACATTTTATTTTATTATTGCAGAGGCAGAAGAGTAAAAAGGAGGTGTATGATGAGATAATATCCAAGAGCAAATTTTTCAAGGTGGTGATCGATAGCTACTTTTTGTTATTTTTGGAACACTTCTTTGATGGTTCTTACTAATTTATGTGTGTAACATGGTTTCTATCCTTCCATTGCTGATATACTACCAGGCAGAGAAAGCTAAGGACAAGGAAGAAAATGACCAATTGATCAAAAAATTGGATGAACAGTTTACATCTGTGCAGTCCTCTTTGGCCCAACCTATCCAAATGAATGATGTAAAAGATGTTACGGGCAACGACATTAATCATGTTAAAGTCGAACCTGATCAGGTATGATTTATCTCTGTAGATTTACACATGCTAATTCTGAACATCTGGTCTTAGATTGATAAACAGCTTGATTTATGAGGTGTTGCATCTATTTTTTCTTCAGTTTTGGCAGTTAATGTTATGATGATTATGTTTGTTTATGTTAGTGTTTGTATTTTTTTTATTGCTTAATTTGGTATGCATGTCACTTATCTAGATGTAAAGATGGGATAAATCACATATCACACATACACATGATCATGAGCCATGCAGATTCCAAATGCTTAGACTAACCGACGGATATTGTTTTATGTAGTTTCAGTGTTCAACATGGTTTTGACTCTCTCTCGGAAGCAACATCCCATCAAACTGAACCAAGAAGGAAACATGACATTTCAGTCTTCTTGTTGTGACGATCTTTGCTTTTGAATGAGTTGCAAGTCTTTGAAGAATATTATCCAACAAATGAGCTAGCCGTGTGTGTGTTTTCTGGAGTGTGCACGGGAAATCGATTACTTCATTTTACCGATAACAGTTTTGCTAATATTTATTCGAATTTTGCATCCCGCCGCATTGCGCGGGTATATAGCTAGTATATATATATGCATGCATATAGTAGTAATTTTATTTTATTTTTCAAAAAAAATCACAATTACCGACGGATTAGTGACGGATTTTCTGTCGGTAACTAAATTTTATTTTTATTTTTTTGGCCGTCGGTAATGTGTCGGTAATCGGTTCCGTCGGTGATCCGTCGCTAAAATCCGTCGGTAAAGAGGGCCATCGGTAATCCGTCGGTAAATCAATTACCTACCAGATTATTTCCGACGGCGATTACCGACGGATTTGACCGTTTACCGACGAATTACCGACGGATTTGACCGTCGGAAATTATTGTTTTTTTTGTAATGACCTTTTGTGGTTTAAAGTGGATCTCACAAATTAGTGACTTACTTCCTAAAAGAAGACCCTTATCTCTCTCTCTCTCTCTCTATATATATATATATATATATATATATATATATATATGAGGGAGCTTCAAATGTAAACTTTTTTTTTGTGTAAACCGTGTAAACCCTCGATTCTATAGGTTTTTTTAATGATTTTTTTTATGGAATTGTTTATTTTGATGGAATTGTTTATTTTGATGGAATTGTTTCATATCATTCATTTCTTGACGATTTTTTTTGCGAAATTAGTAGTTTCATAGGTGAAAACGAAAAGTTTCATAGATGAAAATGAAAAATGTATGAAACAGTTCATAAAAATGAAAAAAACATATGAAACTACAAATTTCATAAAAAAAATTCGTCAAGAAATGAATGATATGAAACAATTTCATCAAAATAAACAATTCAATAAAAAATTTTCATCAAAAAAACCTATGAAACTACAAAGTTTACACGAAAAAAAAATTACATTTGAAGGAGCCTCTCCCTCTCCCTCTCTCTCTCTATATATATATATATATATGAGTGAATTGTGGATTTGGTCCCTGTGCTTTGATGGTTTTTGTGACTAAAGTCCCTATACTATGTTTATTGTGGATTTGGTCCTTGTGGTATTCAGTTTTTCTTGGCCATGGTCCATTGACTAACGTTTTCGTTAACTTCGTTAAGTTAAGGACCATTTTAGTCATTTTTCTAAATTTTGTCTTTCTACTATAAAAAAAGTAAAACAATATTTTTATACACACACAAATATATACATATATAACTATAGACACACAAATATATATATATATATATATATATATATATATATATATATATATATATATATATATATATATATATAACTATAGACACAAATATATATATATTTTCAAATTACAATAAAATGATAAAATTAAATTGTTATTGTTAATGTCATTTTAATTGTAATCAAGGTTATTTATGTTAAGCTTTAGCTTGTTTGTTGACTTTTGTAAGTCAAGGGTATAAATACCCTTGTTGAACTCTTTTGTAACTAGTTGTTCTAATCAGAGATGGCACACTGATGAAATTCTCTCTCTACGATGTCTATTTCTCTCTCTAGAATACTTGATTAGATCATGTTATAGATTAACAATTGGTATCAGAGCAAGTGATCAAGGATTATTCTGCAGAGATTTCTCAAATTCATCCTTCAAATTTGTGATATTCAGAGAAAAATCGACCGAGTTTCTTGTTTTTCAAGAAAATATCTTTTTCTTGAATTCTTACAAGTTTGTGTGAATTTGGATTCGAGTTTGTGATCGCTGGATTCGTTTTTGAAAGAAGATCAGTTTTGATTCAAGGATCATGGACTAATTTTGCGGATTTGGGGATCGATTTGAAGTTTTTCAGGATTTTTGTTCTGTTCGAGTTTCTCAGATCTGTTCTTTCGATTTAGGCACCTTTTCGAGTTTTTCTGTGAATCTGCTTTAATTGATTGTGATAGAAACTGTTTTTCGATCAAATTTGAAGCATATGGAAGTGTAATTCTGCTTTTTGAGAGATTTGGATCGATTTTGGACAGTTTGGGCCAGATTCAAACTTTGCGCCAGTTCTTCTTTGGTTTCTGAGCTTTCTGACAAGTCCACTTTGCGCCACCAACGGGTTGCGCAAACCATACTTTGCGCCACCAACGGGTTGCGCAAACCTTGCTTTGGGCCATCAACGGGTTGCGAGAACCTCATTTTGCGCCATTGCCTCTTAGCGCAAACCCCTCTTTTCGCCTAACTCCACTTTGCGCCACTCGCCTCTAGCGCAAACCATACTTTGCGCCACAGTCGTCTAGCGCAAACCTCTACTTTGCGCCATTCCCTTCTAGCGCAAACCAACCTTAACGTTTGTGGTTTTTGTTACTGTTCACTGTACTGTTCACTGTTTGTTACTGTTCATCATGACTCTTCAAGCAAGTTTGTATAGGAATGATATTCAGATGTCTCTTGGAACAGATACCAGACCACCGGTATTAATCAATGAAAATGAATTTTCACAATGGCAAGACAGATTTATTGATTTTATCGAGAGACAACCAAATGGGGATAACATGATGTTAGCTTTCACGGAAGGTCCTTTTGTGCAACCTTACAAAGTAATTCCCGCAACAACAACTGTGCCTGCTTCAAGAGAATTAAAAAGGGTCAAAGAATACACTGCTGAAGAAGCAATGAGAGCTAAAGTAGACAAAGAAGCAAAGTCGAATCTTATCCTTGCTCTTCCAAACCACATTTACAATCGCATTGACTGTTTCAAATACAACCCGATGCTAATGTGGACTCAGTTGGAGAAAATCATGCTTGGATCGGCAGTTGCTACTCAGTTGAGACAGAATCGGTTCATGAACAATTTTGAGAGTTTTAAGGCAAAGGAAGGGGAATCGTTGAAGAGTGTTTTTGATCGGTTTTGGGGAGTTATTAATGATCTTCTGAAAATAAAAGTTACAAAGACCGAATTAGAAGCTAATATGAAGTTTCTTAATGCCCTTCAACCTGAATTGAGCAAACCGTGTCATAGGATGAGAAATGATGTAAGAATCTCAACTATGCAAATTCAAGAGCTGTATGAAATTTTAATGACTGATGAAGATAGGGTCAAAGAAAAGAAAGAGAAGTTGGATAAAAAGAACAAAGTCACAAGTGTGGATCCAATTGCTTTGATTGCTAGTCAGTTGGAAGATAAGAGTCTATTAGAGAATGCTTATGTTGGACAGGCTGAAGATGATGGTGAAGAGCTACAACAAGCTATGATTCTTTTGACCAAGCACTTTCAGAAGAAGTACCTCAACAAGCCAGGGTCAAATAATCTGAGAGTCTCATCTGGTTCAAGAAGGGTTGATTCTGATGCTAGTGGTTCAAAGGCATTTGAACAAAAGTTTGAAGGTCCAAAACCCATGGAAACCAAGAAGGTGGAAGGAAAGAAAGCTGATGTTTGCTTCAACTGTGGAAAACCCGGTCATTTCTCCCGAAACTGTAGAGTGAAAGTTGTAAGGGATGTAGACTGTGGAAAACCCGGTCATGTCCTACTGGTACAGATGGGATTAGGATATATCGATGTAGCCTTTCTGGTTTGGGAGAGTAAGTTCTAAGGGGTGCTCGACACCTAGCCCCTAAGGCCAACTGGTCTGGGATTGGCTGACCCAAATCCTGCTATAGAACCATATAGAAAGTTACGTTTACGGTGTATCTTAGTCTTAATAAACTTTTTGATAAAAAGATGCCAATGTGCACAAAATAAAAGATGCCAATGAGCACACATCTCGTATATCTTGGGGAAATAACAATGTCGCGATAAACTTATAAATTTGTGGAAATTCTGATTTCAGTCATATAGTGTGAGTAAGAGCAAAGTATTCTTATAGGTTTCAGAAGTACATTTGATTGATGCAAATCATATTTCGCATGCTAGCACACCAAATAGATTTAATAAAGAGGCTGAAACTGAATTTTTTTTAACTTGATATACAATGATGACTTGTATTTTAATCCAAAAACATGCATTCAAGTTCTCTTGTTTGAAAAATCTGTCAGACTTCACTAAGTTGAATTTCTTTTGTTTGGTGTTCAAATTATCTATAGTTAGTAGTTACAGTATATAATTTGATGTATTTTTTTTCTATTACTGATCCTTCATGTGTGATATTTCATTCTGTGTTTTTTGTGAAGTACTGTTGAATTTCAGGGGGAGAAATGTACTGAGTTCAGTGTTTGAGGGGGAGCAAGGTATGATGAGTTGTGATTTTCTGTGTTCAAAGTTATGAGATTTTGTGATATTCACAGGAATTAAAATTTAAAAGAATCAAGAACTCAAATCAGATAAATCTTCGAGGTATGTACTTTTGAAGTTTTTTTGTCCGGCAAACTCTCCAATTGTAAAATCTTTCTTAAATCATCTAGTGCATTTGTGTAGGGGGAGCAATTTTATTTTTTTATTTTTTCAAAGTAGATTTTTTTTTAATTTTTTTTTCAAAGTAGATTTGTTTTAATTTTTTTTGGAGGGCATATATAAATACAATTTTTTTTGAAATCATATTTTCTTTATGTTTGCCTCCATCTCACACACAATCACTGTTCATTATCCATCGCACGACCACTGTTCTGATTTCTTTCTTTCTGGAATGCAATTCGTCTGAATTCATCGACTCCAGGTAAGATTTCTCATCTTTCTTCTCTGTGCATTTTTCGACAGCAGGTGCGTATCTGATTGTTTCAGTTTGGGATGTTTGAAATTGGATTGGTTCTCAAATCGACTTCGATTCCTAGGGTTTCAATCGATTCTAGTTATTATTTTGTTATCTCATTCGAAATCTAGGATTTCAAAATCGATTATGTACATTTCTTAGAATCACATTTGAAAAATAGGGTTTCGATTTCTTGATTTCTGTAGAATTAACTTGATCAGGTTCGGTTTGCGCCATGGTCGTCTTAAGGGTTTCTCTGATTTGCTAAGTCAGCTTTGCGCCACCCGTTGGTAGCGCAAAGTGAGCTTTGCGCCACCCGTTGGTAGCGCAAACCAGACTTGAGCAATTTTTTTTCTGTTTTTCCAAGTTTTTCATGTGTTGTTGTGCTTCATTCGTTGTTCTTATTGAGAATCTTTTATACTTCTTTCCAGGTGTATTCATGGCTTCTGATGAATATTTTGATTCTCAAGTTCGAGAAGATGAAAATACAGTTCAAGAACATCTCGAGGCACCATCCGATAATGCCTCTCGTATAAACCTAATAATCAGATAGGAGCTGATCCATCCTTTACCATCCACGTTATCTATAGGAGCTGATCCATCCGCTCGTCGCAATACTCCAAATGTTGTCTTTCCGAGAATGATGTATCTTCTACCGTATAAACCTAATAATCATTATGTTAATCTTGATAAACTCAGGATTAATTCAGTGATTGGGTCTATTCTACGAGAGCATCCAATTTCATATGCTCTGGGGGGACGCACGGGCATTCCTGAAGTTTATCTACAACAAGCATGGCACTACATTGTCAAGAATGAGAGCGCGAATCCTCATTGTTTTCATATCCAGATTGATCAGTATGAAACGGAGTTGTATTATAGAAGACTAAGACTGATCCTCAGACTTCCTGAAGCTAATTCAAGACCGGGTCGCACATCTTTTGATTCCTTTCCATCTGAAGGAGATGTTCTTGCTGGAATTCGAGCATTGGGCTATGTTGGTGATCTCACTCAAGTAAGCCAGTTTGAGAAGTCCAAACTACCACCCGTGTGGTATGCTCTGTTCTCTGTTCTAAACAGATGCCTTACTTCCAAACATTCTGGTACTGACAATGCCAGCTTACGATTTCTTCGTTTATTCCATGCGATCATTTATGATTTGCATGTCGATTTCACAATTATTTTTTGGCAAGGATTATCGGATCGAGTCAATGACAAGGAAACTCTCAAGAAGCGCAAGTTCATTCCATACATAAGGTTCTTGGAACTTATTGTTTGGAGCATGCTCAGGAGTAACAAAGAGATTCCTCGAAGAAATGATTGTGTAGAATCCAGATCCGTGCAACAATAATGAAATCAAAATAGATGAACAATGAACAACAATGATTTCAACTGGTCATCCCTGTATTATGCTTTCAGAGAGAATATTACAATGAGTTTAGAAAGCAAATGAGATGATTAGCTTATTTTTCCAAGCTAATACAACATTATATACTATGGGCCCGTGGTTAACAAGCCCACGGCCCGTTCACTAATAAGCTAAGTATGAACAAATACAATTTGACCCTTGAACTTTAAATCAACATATAAAACCTGCCCTAACAATCTCCCCCTTTGATTTGAAGTTCGAATTCGCGCTCTAGCTCTTGCCAGTTGAATACGTATCGTTTGCGCAAAGCGAAGTGAACCTCAAAAAATCTGATTGCACGGCGATAGTCGATGCGGTCTTCAATCATTTCCAAAGCTTCCCGAGCGGTTGTTTCGTTTGGATTCGGGACATACGAATGCTTCAGATTCTCAGACTCGTGCTGAATAATTTTTCGAAGAGCATCTCTGACCTTTAGAAGCGTGTCGTCACAAAATCTGTCTACCTGACTGAAACGCATAAACTTCTTTTCGTTCTGTTCGTTGTTGTAGACTATCCCGAATTCAGGTTGTAGCAGTAGAGAGTTCTCGGGATACATCTTCAGCTCAGGAGCTTTCAGATTTGGTTTTATCAGATTTACCTTCTTAGCCCTGTTCTCGACAGCCATTTGAAAATCCGTTAAGTATGACATCATGATAGTACGGACCAGGTGTCGACGAACGGCTTCGAGTGCCTTTGTAATCTCCAGCGGTCGAATGGTTCTTGAACATAAGTCTTTCAGTAATACCAGAAAGTCGAGCGGTCGGAGGTTCTTGAAATCAGCTTCAGAGAATCTCCATTCATTACCATCTTCGCGGCGAACGGTGAAGACTGGATAGACGATCCTCATGATGCGGCGTGAATGAATGTTAAGAACCTCTGTGATCTGATGCTTTGTTCTGACTTGACTGACTGGAAGACACCGCTGCATTGCAAGAATATAACGCCGTTGGTATTCAGGGTCGAGGTTGTAAATACCAAGGCAAAAGGTTGGCTCGATCGGGCGAAGTTTGTGGACGAACAGCTTTTTCAAAGATTCCTCCAGATGAGGGATAAGTACCTTGATCTTCTCCCAACGGTTTAGTTGCTGAGGAGGGGGAGGAAGATCAGGAGCTGTCGTTGGAGGAGTAGTTGTCGGTTGATCGGCAGAAGTAGACTCGGGTCTTGTTGATGTTCTGGCGGATTGAGCATAGTGAACGGGGGTTGCTCCATATAGATTTTGGAGCAGGAACTGATCATAATCAATGTTGTCGTCCTCATCAGTGGAAAAGACCAAGTTTACCTAGAGATTTACGGCACTGGCAGCTTTTTCGTACCATGCATCTTCGGTCTCCGGGTTGGTCTCACATGCTGGATCTATCATGTCCAGTATCGGTCTGTCTGACGAGTCAAATTCGACCAGTTCCTGTGTTGAACCCTCGGGATTTTCAACCGTCGGGTCTTCTTCATCTGAGATGTCCATATCGATGACCATCTGGGCTAGAGGCAACTCGGCTTCTGGTTCATCTGTTGTAGTTGCCGCAGTTGGGGGTTCCTGATGAACCGCAGATGTACCTTCAATGTGGAGCAGGGAGGCGGTCTCGGTTAGACGTTGTCGCTTCTCCCCCTCACGGTGATCAGGATCCTCTTGGTCATCGTGCTTACGTTTGAGACCGCCGACTTGACTCTTACAAGTGTCTTCTAGTGAGTGGACCCTCTCAGACTGCGTGGCAAGCGCTTTGTTGTAGTTGTTGAGGGTCGAGTCAATGGCGTCAAGGCGTGATGTGATGGACGAAGAAGGAGCATTGACCTGGGATCGTAGAACGGAGATCAGGTCTGCTTCAGCAGATGCGGTTGTGTCGGATTCCTGGAGCAGTTGGGCTAAGAGCATCGTCTTTAGAGTATCCACCGAGTAAGTGGGTTGCGGTTGAGGCGGTGGGTGCACAGAGACAGATTCAGTGCTGACGAGAGGGCTCTTTCCTTTGAAAGCATGCGTCGCTTTGGCAATCTCAGCGGCTACATGTTCCTGCATTTGTTGCTCCATAACCTGTCGGACAGCCTCAAGGGTGCTGTCCAGAGACCCTTTTGACACGAAGTCGGGTAAAATAACACCGGGCTCACTTAGAGTACCCGTTGAGGCGTCTACCGTAGAGGTAAAGCCACTTACGTTCACAGCTGGCGTGATGTTGACTGTGGTAGGATTTCCGTCCAATCCTCGTGTTCCGGCAGTCGGAGACACTATAGACGTTCCGGTCGGGTCCCTGAGAGCCACGACTTGGTGTTGTTCCTCATCAAGTGTCCTAGGCGAAGAATATTCAGTAACAATAGGCTCTAGACTCGATGGTGCACACAAAGAAGTCGAGACCGGGGGCTGCTGGTCTCTTATTTCAACACCCGCACTCTCCGAGTGAGAGGCCGGTGGAAGTTGTGCTTGTTCCCCGTGTAATATTGAAACATCCGTCTGTTTTGAGACGGATGAGTGGCTATGGGGGGTGTGCAATTGCTCCGCTGGGTCCACGGAGGCTTCTTCAATACCCCGTCCCAACGGATGAGACGGGATAGCAGATGTGGCAACCCGGATAACACTCGGTGTGGGTCGCTCTTGAGCCTCGTTATCTTTACGGCTCGATCTTTCCTGGTTCAACTTTGAACGCAGTTCTCTCCGTCTCGCATGATTTAACTCATCACCTGTGTCTCCCTCAGATGTCCTAGTGGTAGGTCTGGTTCCAGTATGTGGAGGGGAGTCAAGTGGGATGCCAATGGTAAAATCTGGGTTGGATCCGATACCGTGAGGGATATGCGTCAAGCGGATGTTGCGGTCGGTATCGGAGTCCGTGGAGTCGGATTCGACGTCTTCGACTTGGGTACTTGGAGAAGGGGGTTCGGTTATATATGGTTCGGTGGTGTGATGTAGGCGTGGTCTCGAAGAAGGACCGGGTTGGGCTGAACTGGAACCGGGCTGCGATTCCGCTGCACCACCTACGCTCGTCCCCCTTCCTCTCACAACTAACGTTCCCTGCCCGACAACACCTGCTTGTCGGGCCCTTCCACCTCTCACTCTTGGACCCTCACGTCTCTCGGGTCTATGTCCCTGGGTAGGTCCCTCCGGCTCTGGCTGGACCATGGGATTTCCTAACTCTCCCCTATAAGCAGCTACCCCAGGTGCAGCGGGATCGGCTATGGCTAGTAGGGCGGCAGGAATGGGTGAGGCGACCGCATCGGATGGGTTGCGGATCACCATGAATTGTAGGTGGCGGATGGGACATACCGGATGTGTGAGTCGTCGTGGAATGGCGGGATTGGCATCCATGTGTTGTCGAACGGCAAGCGAAAGGAATCGCGGATATGGAAGAAACTTCTTCTGTTTGGTGCCGCCGATACGTCGGATGGTGGTCACAAGTTCACGCCAGATGATCATGGCGAAGTCGACGTGGCGGTTGTAGCACACGGCGTGAACAAGGCGGAGAAAGTCGCCGGTACATTGGTCAATACCTTTCCATCGGGCGGATAGGCATCGGTTGAGAATAATGAAGAGCGTGTACCAAATAGGCGCCAGGTACTTCCGATTGAAGACCGATGGCCGTTGAAGATCGGAGTTGTACCCAAGAGCACACATTTGCGCGCAGAGAGTCGCATCGTTAACGGCAGGATCGTACCGTTCATGGTTGTTCGCAGTGGCTTCCGGTAGGGATAGTAATCGGCGAAAAGAATCGGGCGTCAGTGTGAATGGTTGATTGTCTATCTGAGCCGTGATGGTTTGGGTGGTGCCGATCGTACGGACTTGCGCCGTCAGCCAGACTTGGAGAACATAGAGCAAAGGAACATTGGCGGTGCGAGTCAGTGCCTCATGAATGGGATGGCGCATCAGAATGTCGAGTATGACCTGATGTTGTGGATTTGGTCGGAAAAGCGCCGGGTCGAGGTAGTGGTTGTTCGCCTCTAGTTCAATGCCATGGTCAGGGTCGACCAGTGCAGCATCAGCTACTTCGTCTATAATTTCCTCCTCCTGAGGAATTTGTTCTTCCGGGTTTTGTTGTTCCGCCATTTGAAAATATGCAAAGGAGCACACGGTTAGGATCATAATTAGAATTACAAGTGTAGGTGCGTACCTTAGCTTTGAATGGCTCAATCTGAGATAGATCGAGGACTGGTTTTGATAAAAAACAGGCAAGAACTGGACAGCACAGGGCACTTTTCCGGATAAAATGAGGTGTCCGGACAACATGAGTTGTCCGGATAACTGAGAAGTCCGGATGATTATACGAGTGTCCGGGTAGAATTGAATTACCCGGACAAGGTTCCCTGATAAAGTGAGTATTCCGGATAAAGGTGTTGTCCGGACTCCAAACTTATCCGGTAGTTGAACTTACCGGAAACCATAAGGTTTCCAGACAACCAGGTTTCCGGAAGATTGAGAGAGTCCGGATGTATCATCAAACACATTGAGTGTGTCCGGATAGAAGCGCATGTCGATGATGCTGTCCGGACACGATGAGTGTGTCCGGACGAAACGCCTTGGTGAGAAATCGACCAAATCGCCATTTCAATGCCAGTGAAAATGCAAATCAGTGGACTACATACCATTCTAGTCTACCCTAGGCTATTTCCTATCAAACTTACGCCAAGGGAGCCACAAATCATGAGGACACGAGGATTGGGTTTCGGTTGTATCAATCTCGATCAAACCGTGGTTTGATTGAGATGCAATGAGGATTAAGACCCGAAAAGAATGATCAATATTCAAGGACGAACAACATACCTGATTTAGGAATGAAATGCGTGAAAGAATCGGGTTATTGATAAGAGACCGAGCGAGAGAGAAACTTGCGGGGGTTTAGGGTTTTTCGAGGGATTTCCGGATAGTGAGAGGACAAGAGGGCCCGGGTGGTATTTATAACCCGGATCTTGTCCGGGTCCCACCCGGGGTGTCCGATCCGGATACGAGAGGTGTCCGGATACTAGAGGAGTCCAGATAACCAAAGAGTCCGGATAAGTTGGACTTATCCGGATGAGCTGTTTTGGCAGTTTTCGTAGAATTTCCAGGGAAATGATCTGCCAGGGTTCTTTCTCTCGCTCCCCCTCAAATTGAGCATGGGATTGCCATTGCTCCCCCTCGAATCGTGCAGTAGGGTGCAAGGGAGGGATCCGACACACAAAATTTTGAGTGTTGAATAGAAAACGTTGTGTCGTTCCCCCTCAAGTGTAGACCAAGGTGGACTTGGGAGTGCCCACACACATAAAAAAACTGTTGACCTGTTTAAGAAAAACTGTGTGTGACGCTCCCCCTCAACAGATTAGAAGACTTACCTGATATGGCAGTTAGCTCCCCCTGAACACATTAACAAATGGTGAAAGCACAGAGATCGGGAATTAACAAACAAACGACGGTATTGAATAAAAGAAACACACGAAGAAAGAGGAAAAATAGACGAAACTACCTAACAAATACAGAGACTAAATGTACCTGTGTTACTGAGGCAAGTAGAATACCAGTGCGAGGAAGTGTTTGCTCAATCGTCCAGAGTGTTGACACCGAATGATAAGTAGACAGTTACTCGTAGAGGTATGGAACTTGACAAGGGTACACAAATGGATTAAGTTTTCAGGTTTAGCATACCTAGCTTGAACACCAGAGTTTTAAAACGCTTTTCATCCAAGGCTTTGGTAAACAGGTCTGCTAACTGATTCTCAGTATTTACGAAGTAGAGTTCGACAGTACCTCTTTAGACGTGATGCTTAATGAAATGGTACCGAACGTCGATGTGCTTCGTCTTGGTGTGCTGGACCGGGTTGCTTGAGATAGCAATAGCACTCTTCGAGTCACAGTAGATCGGGACCTTGACATACGTGAAACCGTAGTCCTTGAGTTGTGTCCGCATCCAGATGACTTGGGAACAGCAGCTTGCGGCGGCCACATATTCCGCCTCGGCAGTTGACGTTGAAACGCACTGCTGCTTCTTTGATGCCCAGCTTACCAGACTATCACCCAGGAACTGAATGTGCCCCGATGTGCTCTTCCGATCCATCATGCAGCCCGCGTGATCGGCATCAGAATAAGCTGATAATCCAAAACCTGTCTCTTTCGGGTACCATAGGCCAAGATCAGCAGTACCACGTAAATAACGAAAAATTCGTTTAACAGCAGTCATGTGAGACTCTTTTGGGTTGGATTGATACCGGGCACACAGGAAAGTCGAGAACATTATATCCGGCCTACTGGCAGTTAGGTACATTAAAGAGCCAATCATTCCTCTATACAGCTTCTGATTCGCATCCGGTCCATTGGGATCGGCGTGAAGCTTTGTAGTCGTTGCCATGGGAGTTTTCATTGGTGAGGCCTGGTCCAATTGGAATTTCCGAAGAATATCCCGAATATATTTGGACTGGTTAATGAATATTCCGGTCGAAAGTTGTTTAACTTGTAGACCAAGGAAGAAATTCATCTCACAAAGCATACTCATTTTAAAATATTTTCCCATTAGTTTGGCAAAGTTCTTGGCATATAGAGGATTTGTAGAACCGAAAATGATGTCATCAACATATACCTGAGCCAAGACTATATGACCTTCCTCATTTTTAATGAAAAGAGTAGAGTCAATTGTACCTCGTGTGAAGCCTTTCTCTAATAAGAACTTAGAGAGAGTATTGTACCAAGCTCGCGGGGCCTGTTTTAGACCATATAGTGCTTTGTCTAAAATGTAGAAATGGTCAGGCTTCGAATCATCCACAAAGCCGTTGGGTTGTGACACATAAACTTCTTCTTCGAGATCGCCGTATAGAAAGGCCGTCTTCACATCCATTTGGAAGACTGTGAAGTTCTTGTGCGCAGCATAGGCTAGAAACATACGGATTGCTTCGATTCGCGCCACTGGAGCGTAGGTCTCATCAAAGTCTATCCCCTCTTGCTGACGATATCCTTTTGCCACGAGTCGCGCCTTGTTGCGGACAACAATGTCGTCTTCATCCTTCTTGTTCTTGAAGATCCACTTGGTGCCGATCACCGTTTTGTGTTTTGGACGTGGAACCAATCGCCACACCTTTAGAGCTTCGAATTGATTGAGCTCTTCTTGCATGGCAATTATCCAGTCCGAATCTTCAAGCGCCTCGCGTACGGTTGTTGGCTCTATCTTGCTTAAGAAGCCGGAGAAGAGACAGAAGTTGGCGGAAGCGCCTCGCGTACGAACAGGTGTAGAGGGATCACCGATGATTTGATGCAGGGGATGTGCCTTCGTCCATTTAGTGGTGTGTGGAAGCGGCTGCTGGGTGGAATGAGATGTGTCCGGATCCACATACGAACCAGATGGAAGGTCTTGTACAGCTTCGAGAGTAGCAGGTTGAGTTCTCGGAGGAGGTGGGGGAGGATTCGCCAATGGTTGCACAACTTCTGGTTCCGAGGAATTCAGAGGTTGATCGTCGGTTGTCGAGGAAGACGAATCTATAGGAGCGATCTCCGGAACTGGTTTTGGGTCCTTCGGGGGAATCACAGGATCAGGTGAAGCAGGTGATAACGGCTGATCTGTCGCCAAGGTGTTAGAAGGCGAGCTTGTAGAAGGCGGTGGACCAGATAGGTTGTCTAAGGCTTCAAGACGAGCAGCTTCAATCCTAGGAATAGCTGAGACAGATGGGGAAGCATTAAATAGGTCATCATAAAAATGCTCAAACAATAAATCTAAATCAGAATAAGTTGCATTCGATGAAGATGCACGATTTGGATTTACTGTCATTTGTGTAGATCCCGAACTGGAGGGTCCGGAAGCTAACACACCAGTTAAACCGGGTTCTGAACTGCGATGTTCAGAAGCCAAATCTGCGGCTTCGTCGAATGTCACGTTTATGCTCTCAACAACAGATTTAGTCCGTGTGTTGTAAACGCGATAAGCCTTAGCCTTCATTGAGTATCCGATGAAGACTCCTTTATCCGCTTTGGGGCTTAGTTTGCCGAGATCATCTTTGTCGTTCAGTACGTAGCACGTGCATCCGAACGCGTGAAAGTAGCCAATAGTCGGAATGTGATTATTCATGATCTCGTAGGGCGTCTTGTTGAATCGCTTGTACAGAATTGTGCGATTTTGCGTGTAACAAGCTGTAGACACCGTGTTGGTCCCGAAAGGCCTATACAAGTTTGTAGAAGGGGGGGGGGTTGAATACAAACACGCTATTTTACTTTTCTAAATTGTTTATTGATAAATCATTAACAATTTACAGCTTGTTGCGGAAACAAGATTAAGGATAAACCTAAATCTAAACAAGTTGGAACACTAAGGTTTCTTGCACTAAGAAAGATATGGAGATTACTAAAAAAATCCTATCTTGAGAGAGATTTGAACTTGTCCAGAGTTAGCAAGTTACTTCAAATGAAGTGAGTTCATCTCTTTATATACTGCATGCATTTAATGCAATTCAGTATACACTTTACACGTGTCATCAGCGGATTGGTTGCATGTCATTGACCTTTGTTGACAACCTTAGTAGCCGTAAAGATGAACAGTGTAGTATCAGAGTGGTTGTACGATCTCAGATTTTCGGAGGTTCTTTTCTGACATTTCGTACGGTGGCATGCAAGGGAGGTTAAGACAAAAGTACTTTGTACGGAGGACTTCATGATCAGCTTTCGTTGATTCAGCGATTATCATTTACTATTCAGCGAATGATAAAGTTCAGCGATAGCTGAAGTCTTGTACTTGATACTTCACGTTGAGTGGACAAATCTGAGTCTTCGCTGATCCGCATCAGTTCATTAGTAGACTTGTCGCTGGTTCTTGAGCTTGATCTTCGACTTCAGCGTAGAACCTTTGTTGACGTGAAACTTGTCTTCAGGGATTATAAATAAACAACTAACTTATCAGCGATCACCATAAGGACTGAACAGACTCAGCGCATTATGGTGAACAGTGTTCGCTGAATGTTTAATTTAAAGAGCGAGAGTTCCTATCAGCGGTACTGTAAGATCTTAGTACTTATCAGCGATAGTGAAACTCTGATACATATTGTTTACATACAATTTTCACTAAGTATTTAAGAGAGGGTCATTATCAAATCACTGAGGGTTTGGATCAACAATCTCCCCCTATTTGGTTATGACATAGCAACAAAGAAAATTGCTATTTAATGAAAACATAAGGATAAAAAGAACTCATAAAATATTTGTCCCTTTTACTGTTTTCTGGGATCTTTTCAGTACTGATGGAGTAAAGTACATTCGCTTAAATCTTTCTTTAAATCTTTGAATCAGGTTACAATGAAGAACATAAAGATTACAAGTACAAGCGAAATAAATTACAAGTACAGAAGGATAACTGATACAATAGAGAAAAAGGAGATTATATCAGTTTTCAAAAGGTTCTTCCTTAATGAGAAGTTCATCAAGGGTCGTCTTTTCAGTGGGAATCATCCAGTCAGGAACCGTTACACCTTGTTTTCTTTTCTTCAGCGCTTCTTGAAAGATCAAGGGTTTTAGGTGTCGTGCCTGAATGTCCTTTCTGAAGTCACACCAGTAGATAAGATCTCTGAGCTGTTCGATTGGAGTGATTGGGAGCTCAGCGATCCGTTGAAAGCATTTTCGTCCGTCGTAGTCAAGAAAGAATATTCCATAAGGATTACTGATGACTTTACCAGGGACGAAAAGTTCACATGGTGGCAAAGAGATGTCAAGGGCAGATAGATCAGGATCAGGACCAAGTACTTCAGCGCGAGAGAAACCAATTCCAGTTTCATTTCGTATGACAGGTCTTGAATTTGAATCTTGACGTTTCTTCCTTGGAGAACTTCTTTTTCTTTTCGGCTTTAGATCAGGAACAGGAGGAATATCCACACAAGAAGATATCAAGTCGATCTGTCTGTTTATCAGATTTTCGAAATGATTCTTGTACTTAGATTGTGATGGTTGGATAGCTAACCTCATCTCCAGCCATTCAGAGAGACCATACCTTTTTACAGTGTCAGCACGAAAGGTTTCAGATGTGCCATCTTCTCTAAACAGTTTGATGTCAACAATAGGTACTCCGATAGATGTTCTTCCAGAGATGAATACCTTGTTGATCTTCGCTGGACGATATCTAAAGTGAATTTTCTCTTTACACCAGATCAAGGTGGTCTGAGAAACTTCAGTTTTCTTTTCCACGATCTTCTGGGCTTCTTCCCACAGCTTTCGTTGGATTTGAATGGGAACACGCTTCAGCTTGGGGTCTTTGACAGATTCTTGAGTGAGCTTGATGGCGTATTCTCTGTCTTTCTCTTCAGCTTCCTTTCTTTCAGCAATGAGGCGTTCAGCTCTAAGGTGGTCCTGATATTCAGCTTTTGAAATTCTGAACTTAGGAGGAACTGAAGGCAGTTGATCAGGCCTTAGAATGATTCGCTGATCCTCGAATCGCTTTATTATTTCTTCTCTTCTCTTTTGATCCTCTTCACTCAGCTTTTGAGGAACTGAGGAAGGTCTCTTATTGCGCGCGAGAGGTTGTTCTTCTGGTTCATCAGTCTCAGAGATCAAGTCCAAGACTGGGATTATTTCATCAGCAGCAGCTGGCTTTATTTGTGAAGTCGCAACAGTAGAACCTTCAGCGACATCCTCAAACAGGGGAGAGGACTAGCTGAAAAGCAGCGATCTTACAGATAAGAATTGGGTAGAAGAACTTGGGTAGAAAAGATAGAAAATAATGTGGATGTGTATATAGGTTTGGAGAAGTTAGTGAGCTGTTGAGAAGTTCAGGGAAGGAAAAAGTAAAGTTTTAGTTTACCTGACAAACCGGCTTTTCAAAGAGAATCGCTAGATTTTCATCTTCAGCGAGGCCTTTGTCTTTGCTTTTCTCAGCGCCAGAGGCTGAGGGCTTTGTCTTTGTCTTCTCCCCTGATGGTTCTTTTATTGAGATTCCTTTAAGAGCTTTGATCCTTGGGGCAGGTTTGACGATAAAGAAATCATCGTCATCTTCATCATCATCATCATCCTTTCTTGGAGAGAAGGATGGTTTGTCGTCAGGGATGTCGATGTCTTCATCTTCTTCTGCTTCGGAATTCTCAGCATCTTCTTCGAGTTGCTCCCCCTCAGATACAGAGGCGAGCTTCTCGGTTCCCTCAGGGTTTTCATCTCCCTGAGGTCCAGTGGTCAGATCTTCATTCCTCTCTCCCCTGATAGATTCATCATGGGAAAGGTCTTCAGCGCTTTTGTTGTTCAGATCTTCAGCGCTTTTCTCAAGATCTTCAGCGCTTTTCTCCTTGGAATGTTCAGCGCTCTTCTCCCCCTCTTTTTCATGATGACTGGGGGAGGTATGGGCAGACTCCGCATTGGTGTTATCTCTGTCTTCTGGGCCAGAGATTTTCACACAACCTTCAAGCTTTGCTATTCTGTCTTCTAGGCCAGAGATAGCAGGCGTGATTTTCCTCAGCTCTGTGCGATCCTCCTCTGTGAAAGATTCCAGAATAGGGACAGGGGCAGGAGCAGGAGCTGGACTATTTGCCTTGTTTACCAGTGTCTCGATCATCGTCTTCATAGAGCTAACGTCGGTCTTTACAGAGCCTAAGTCAGTCTTGACCTCTGACATATCACCCCTCGAGTTTTTCAACCGATGTCTTCAGCGTTGTTACATCGCTGGACATGGTCGAAACTGATGTTTTGAGGCTTGTGTAGTCAGTGTAGATGTCACAGAGCACCTTGGCAAAATCGCTGAGCGTCTTATCAAGACTCTTGATGTCTTCAGTGGAAGCTTTCTTCTCCACCACCGTTGTCAGCTTTGTCAAGTTCTCTCCAGCGTTTGTTACAGCTGTTGAGTTGTTGGAGAGTGTGGTGGTGAGACTGGACAGCTTTGTTTCCACGGACTTCAGCGAGGCGTTGATGTCTCCCAAATTAGGACCTGTAACATATAAGTACTTGTGAACAAAGGAAAGCTCAGAAGTTTCAGGTTTAGTTACAGTGTTTAAGGTGGGATTAGTACCTGCAGGAGGATTGATGAACTCGTCGAAGTTGCAAGTTCCTGAATAGTGTTCCATATCCTCTTCGAAAGTACGGTGAGGTATGGTGAACTCTGCAGGTCCTTTCTTCATCATTTGTTGAGAAGCATCAGCGGCGGCTTCTGGAATGATGGCATCTCCAGTGTTTGCTGGAGGAGTGTCCAAGAGAGTGGAGGGAGAAGCGAAGGTTAAGATTGGGGTTCGGGTTCTGAGTTCAGCGTTGGAATCGCTGACAATCACTTCATCAGTCTTTTGAGAGACTGAGGGAGGTTGGGTAGTTTCCAAGTTTCTAACCTCAGCGTTTGGAGACGCTGAAGTCTGGATTGGAGGGATGGCTTGCACGGGTGTGGCAGAGCGTACCACGGAACTTTCCTTCAGCTCTTCAGAATGAGCTGAGGAGTCTTCAGCATGGAATTGCTGGGGTTGCTCCTTGGTTTTCTTGATCCTTTTGGAATCAAGTTGGGTGTGTGAGGGTTTCATTTTCTTATAAGGAGAGGATGTTGTGGCCGGGGTATCAGCGATTGGTATTGTCGCTGAAGGAGCCACAGAAAGCGGAGAATTTAGAAGAGAGAGAAGAGTAGAGAGACGTACCTCATTGGCGACAGGCTTGAAGTCGAGAACCTTAGGGCCAATCTGAGAAAGTTTCAGATCACCCTCTTCAGGATAGCTGTCCTTCAAGCCATATTGAAAGATGGCGCTGATGAATCGTGGGTAAGGAACCCATGCTGGTCTGTCAGCGGCAGAATCGACACGTTGAATCAGGTCTTCATAAATAATGGAGGCCCAGTCAATATTTAGACCTTTCAGCAGTGCGTATCCCATGGACTGCTGAGGTTGGGCGGCTTGATCAGAAGATCCGGATTTCGCTGTCATGCAGCTGATCAGGTGAGCGAAGATGAAATTCATCTCGCTGGGCATTTTGGATTTCTTTATCAGCGTCAGTTTCTTCTCAGGCTTCTTGTCCCTTCCAATATCCCAGATATAACCCATTGCGTCAAGGAAAGCAATGATTGCTTCTCTGTCAGCATGCTTTTTGTGGTCAGGGAATGGAATGAAGGGTTTTTCTTTGGAGGCATTTGGGAAGTTTAGGGCTTTGCGGATAATTGCGGGTGTGATCTTGATGGTGCCATACTCAGTATCGCTGAGTATGCAGTCTATGGTTTTGGATGGATCTTTGGCAGAGGGTAGCTCAGTGTGTCTGGCAGAGTACCAGAACTGGGATAAGAGCCGCTGACTGGCAGGAGGTGTTATGGTCAGGGCTGTGTAGATGGGGCTGTTCTTCAGAAAACTTACAGCATCGTCCAGATGTGATACTTGCTTCCGAGGAGGAAACTCGAGAAGAGCTGAGAGGTTGTTGGCCTTAGTCCAATCGAGTTGATCCAGCTCGAACTTCACCTGGGGGGCTTTGAAGATTTCCATTTCCTCAGAGTCAGTGGAGATGGATTCAGCGGTAACATTCAGCTTTGAAGATGCCATATCACTGTATTATCAGTTCAACCAAAGATGTTAACAGATAAGAATTATCTTAATGTGGAAAGAAATTTCCGTTAAGATTTTTCGAATCTTGTCCATTTCATTCAGACAAAAAAATGTCTTAATGAAGATTAGCGTTTTTCTTGATTTTAAAAGAAAAGTAAAACCCATAAAATCTTGTATTCCAGTTTCTAAAAGAAAAATGGATACGAATGAAGAACAAGTTTAAGATTTAGATTTAAAACTTGAAGAACAACCATGAAATGGTTGTGTTCATAAAACCATGAAAGAAATGATTTTATTTTAAAAAGTTCTTTTGTTTGATCTTGTTAAAACAAAGAGAATATCGAAAACAAGTTATACGCATTTGATAAAAAATAAGAACTTATTAACCTTGAAGTTTTGATGAAGAAGATGATGAACAGTTCTTGAGGTTTTTGAGAGCACAAATGCAACAGAGAATTCTTTTCTTGCGGAGAAAGATTGTTCGCGTAAAAGACAAATATAAACCAAGAGTTATTTATATAGGGATTTTTAGAGAGAGAAAACCTTGAGCGGGAAAAGGTTTTCATCATGACACGGACACGTGTTTGCATTTGATTGGAAGTTTGAACAAAACGTGCAAACGTGTGTCAGAAAGAAATCGTGCCGAGTGTTATCCGTTGCAATGACGTCACAACTGTCCTTTCACATTCTTTTAGGATGTCTCTGAGGTTTTGAAAAACTCAGGGACTCTTTTGAAAAACATGAAGCACTGAATAGAAATATCAGTGAAGGTTTAAGGAATTTTCAAAATATCGCTGTTAAGGAAGAGATATTCAGCGATGCAATTTATTTTGAAATCTTGCATTTACATGCGATTGTCAGAGAGAGAAAACATACCTGGATATCAGTTTAACCAAGTTTATTCAGAGAGAAGATGATGAAATGGATTATAAAAGTTGATTTTATCCCGAAGCCTATACAAGAATGTATAAACGTATCGCTGATTAAATGTGAACCGCTGAAGATTTTATCCTTCAAAGTTCAGCATTCCAAGCTCGCTGATGAGAAAGTTGAATCTTGTCTCATCAAGAGGTTTGGTAAACAAATCAGCTAACTGATAATCAGTTGGGATAAAATGAAGTTCTATATCACCATTCATCACATGATCTCTGATAAAATGATATCTGATTTCTATGTGTTTTGTCTTTGAGTGTAGCACTGGATTGTTTGCTATAGCGATGGCACTAGTGCTGTCGCAATAGATTGGAATGTTGGAGAGCTGAAGATCATAGTCTAGTAGCTGATTTCTCATCCACAAGACTTGAGAACAGCAGCTTCCAGCGGCTACATACTCAGCTTCAGCTGTGGAAGTGGACACTGAGTTTTGCTTCTTACTTGTCCAACTTACCAGCTTTCCACCCAGGAGCTGACATCCTCCTGTGGTGCTTTTCCTATCCATTTTGCAACCTGCAAAATCACTGTCTGAATAGGCGGTTAGATCGAATCCTGAGTCTTTGGGATACCAAAGACCTAGATTCGCTGTACCCTTAAGATATCGAAAGATTCGCTTTACAGCTTTCATATGGGATATCTTAGGTTCAGCTTGATATCGTGCGCACAGACATGTTGCAAACATAATATCGGGTCAGCTAGCTGTAAGATACAATAGTGAGCCGATCATCCCACGGTACAGCGTGACATTGACAGGAACACCCTTTGTGTCCTTATCAAGTATCAGCGGTGGTGCCATAGGGGTTTTCATAGCTGAACTTTCAGTTAAGTCGAATTTCTTCAGCATATCTTTAACATACTTTCCCTGATTTATAAAAGTTCCTTTTTCAGTTTGCTTAATCTGAAGACCAAGGAAATATGTTAGTTCACCCATCATACTCATTTTATACTCATCTTTCATTCTATCAGCGAAACGAGTACAAAGCTCAGGGTTAGTAGAACCAAATATAATGTCATCAACATATATTTGAACTAAAATGATATGACCTTTTACTTTTCTAAAAAACAAAGTTTTGTCAATCTTACCTCGCTCAAATTTTTCAATATGGAGATAAGTAGAGAGAGTATCATACCATGCACGTGGAGCTTGCTTTAAGCCATAAAGTGCCTTGTCCAGTTTATAAACATAACCTGGACGCTTAGGATCTGAGAATCCTGGAGGTTGTTCCACATATACTTCTTCATTCAGCTTTCCATTTAGAAACGCTGACTTAACATCCATCTGATGTACAGTGAAGTTTTTGTGTACAGCATATGCTAAGAAAAGACGAATAGATTCAAGTCTTGCTACTGGAGCAAAAGTTTCGTCATAATCTATGCCTTCCTCTTGTCTGTATCCCTGAGCAACAAGACGAGCTTTGTTGCGAGTTACAGTACCATGTTCGTCCAACTTGTTTCGATAGACCCATTTAGTGCCTATCACCGTTTTGTCAGTTGGTCTACGAACAAGTTTCCAAACTTAGTTTCTTTCGAATTCAGTCAGCTCTTCTTGCATAGCGCTGACCCAGTTTGGATCTCTGAGGGCATCATCTATTTTCTTTGGTTCAATTAGAGAAATAAAGTTAACAAATAAACAAATATTACCTGCACTTCTACGAGTCTGAATACCAGCGTTGGGATCACCAAGAATTTGATCGATTGGGTGATTTACAGTCCATCGCTGAGCCGGAGCATGCGTCGCTGACTCAGTCTGAATTGGAGAAACTGAAGATGAGGCTTCAGCTACTTCTGGATTATCAGCTAAGAGAGGAATGTTTGCATTTGCCACTTCATTCACTGATTGCTGAGAAATAGATGGAATTTCTGAGACATTTGGATCAACTGCAGGTATAGTGTTTATAGGAACAGCTGAGACCCAAGATGTTTCAGCTTCACTATTTTGCATATTTGGAATGATAGAAGGACCATCATTTTCTTCTGTGTGAGCATGAGGAGTGGGAACATCTTCTGAATCACCAATATGAGAAAACATCCATTGATTCAGTTCTTCTGTATCAGCGTTCGGTTTAGAGTTCGCTGAACGGGATTCGTCAAACGTGACGTGAATAGTTTCTTCTACAGTTTGTCTTCTTCGGTTGAAGACTCTGAAGGCTTTGGAAACTGAGGAGTATCCAAGAAAGATTCCATCATCAGCCTTAGGATCAAACTTTCCAAGGGCATCTCTGTTGTTCAGTATGAAACACTGACATCCAAAGATGTGAAGAAAGCTGATTGAAGGCTTTCTCCCATGAAAGAGTTCATAGGCTGTCTTTTTGAATCTTTTAACTATCAGCGACCTGTTTTGCGTAAAACAAGCAGTGTTGACAGCTTCTGCCCAAAACTGAGTAGGCAGGTGAGAATCGCTGAGCATTGAACGTGCAACTTCAATAATTGTTCTATTTCTTCTTTCAGCGACTCCGTTTTGTTGTGGTGTTCTCACTGACGAAAAGTTGTGAGAAATACCCTTGCTCTCAGGGAAGGAATCAAGAGAACTGTTTTTGAATTCAGTTCCATGATCACTCCTTATTGAGCGAACAGTCATATTGTTCAGAGTTTCCATCTTCCGAACAAAGGTGATGAGTTCTTCAGGGGTGTCACTCTTAGAACGGAGAAACATTACCCAGGTGTAACGAGAGAATTCATCAACTATGACCAGCGTATATTTCTTTCCAGCGATGGATTGTTTGTTAACGGGGCCAAACAAATCCATATGGAGTAGTTGTAGAGGAGATGACACTGAGGAAACTTGCTTTGACTTAAAGCTTGCCTTGGTCTGCTTCCCTTTTTCACACGCTGAACATAAGGACTCTTTGGCGTATGAATGTTGAGGTAGACCAGTGACTAACTCTTTGGATGAAAGAGTATTCAGTGTCTTGAAGTTGAGATGTGAGAGCCTTTTGTGCCATAGCCAGTTAACATCAGAAGATGCTTTTGAGAAGAAACAGGAGTTCTCAGTGGTTGTTGAGTCCATGTTTATAACGTAAACATTTTCCAAACGATAACCGCTGAGAGCTATCTTCTCCTTTTTGTCAGAGACAAAGCAGGATTCCTTAGTGAAAATCACTTTGTTATCCATGTCGCAAAGCTGACTGATGCTTAGAAGATTATGCTTCAGCCCTTCAACATATGCGACTCTTCTGAAGGATGTTGTACCATTTGAAAGTACACCATACCCTCGGGTATGTCCTTTTCCATTTCCACCGAAAGTCACAGAGGGACCCTTCTCTTCCTTGTATTCAGCGAGCAGGTTTTTCTTTCCAGTCATGTGTCTAGAGCATCCGCTATCGAGATACCAGATACCCTTCTTAACCTGCAATACAAAGGAAGATTAGTTTTGTTTGGGTACCCACTTCACCATGTATACACGTTTGTCAGTGGAAGTAGTTGGAATGGGTTCAGCAGTCTTCGCAGCATTTGAAGATTCAGTTTTGTCTTTCTTCACTTTGGTCAATTTCTTGACCTCAGCGGTAGGAGTCACCTTGACCTGAATTGCAACTGGTTTGGTCTTCTTGGGTGCTATCTTCACCTTAGCTATCTTATCAGCTTTGGTGGCTGTGGGACACTTACTTGCAATATGATCGGTAAGTCCACAGTGATAACATTTCCTATAACTAAAATTAGTTCTAGGACCACTTGAGTGCTGAGCTTTTAATTTGGAATTAGAAGTGCCAGCACCAAGTACACTATTGGTTTTTGAAATAGGACGAACATTCAGTTCTTCAGATTTCTTACCAAGGATATCTACTCTGAGTCTAGGAGTAGGTCGCTGAACTGATCCAGAGGTCTGATTTCTAGAACCAGATGAATGAATCACTAAGGCTTTGGAAGCATTCAGCTTAGGTACTAAGGTACCCTTCTGAGGATTTTGATAAATAACAATTCCTTTACCTTTGTCTTTAGAGACAGAGGTAGGTTTTGAATAAACCATTTTCTCCTTACCTTTTGAGGAGGTAGGAGTTTCCTCAGGGATTGGTGTAATCGACGAGGAGTACTGAGATGAAGAAGTGTCAGCTACTGAGGATACGAACGTTCCAAATGTAAGCATTGAACGTTCAGTGGTTGGTATTGGAGTATCATATTTATAACCCAGACCACGTTTATCACTCAGAGGAATCTGAGCCTTAATTATCTCAGTGATCTTTGTTGAAGAATTACACCATCCTTCAACAGTAGCTTGTTCAGCTTTTAATGCAGCGATAGCTTCTGCTCGTTCGATTTTGACTAGCTGATTTAAATGGACTTGATCTTTAAAATCTTCTTCAAATTTAGAAATCTTTTCTATTTGAAGGTGGCAGTTTTTAAGCTTTTCAGCGAGATCAAGATTTTGGTTTTCAACCACAGCTTTGCCGTTCATGGCTTCGTATAAACTTCTAGTCAGCAGTTCGATTTTACGGAGACTATCAGCTTCATCAATATTTGCAATATTGGTAAAGAAGGAAGGTGATACCTGAATGGCAGATGTTGAAGTGGAGGGAATGTCTGAACTTTCTTCCTCTTCTTCAATCTTGGCCATGAGACATTGATTTGCTTCATCATCTTCAGAATCAGATGATGAGGCTTCTTCATCAGAAGCAGCCCAATCATAGTCAGCCATCAGGCCTTTTCCTTTCTTCTTAAAGCTTTTCAGCTTTGCATACTTTTACTTCAGCTTTGAGTATTTGTCATCTTTATTCCTTGGAACAAAGGATTTCTTTGTAAAAGCTGAAGGTCTCATGATTTTCTTTGACCTGCACTCGTTAGCGAAATGACCTGTCTTTTCGCAGTTGAAACAAGTAGCAGTAGCCTTATCAACAAAAGCTGATGACTTAGGCTTGTCAGCTATAGAAAGAGTTTTGTTCTTTCTAAACATTTTCTTCTTGGCGAATCTCCTGAACTTTTTAGTTAGGAGAGCCAAGGATTCATCATCATCTGAAGAATCAGAATCTGATGACCTTTCAGAGTTACTTTCTAACTCAGTGATAGTGACCACGGGTCGCTGAGTAGAAGGTTCCTCTGAGATTAAAGCAACAGGGGTGCTTTTGGAATCTTTTACAAGATTCTTCTTAAGATGGCTAGATTGCTCATGATTCAGCAATGTGCCATATAAGGTAGCAAGTGTCATTGATCTTAGATCTTTTGACAGCTTGAGACACATGGAATAATTGTCCCAGCTTTCAGGTAAACATTCTAAAAACTTTGTCAGCACTTCAAAGTTAGAATATTCCTTACCAACCGTTTTAAGATCTATAATTAAGCAATTAAAACGTTGATGAACTTCAGAGAGAGTTTCATTCTTACCAGAAATGAAGCTTTCGTATTGTCTTACCAGGTTGATCTTTCTTGAATCCTGGACTTCAGACGTTCCTTCATACTGAACACATATTGTGTCCCACATGGCTTTTGAGGATTTCAGGTTCATGACGGAATGGTAGACTTCGTCAGGAAGGGCCATGGATAGTATGGATCTGGCTTTTGTATCTATAGCCACTTTCTTCTTATCTTCATCGGTCCACATGTGTATTTCCTTTGGAATCAGCCTTTCGGGAATAGCAGCTCGAGTTGCAGTGGCTGGAACTAAAGGATCAATAGTTACAGGGATGTGTGGGCCATTTTCAAGATAGTAGGTCATAGTAGGGTCTACACCTTATAGGAAGAGCATCATCCTATTTTTCCATAAGTTGAAGCTGTCTCTGGAAAATCTAGGGGGTTTTGCAAGAGAACCATTGTCTATATAATTTGTGTTTGTGTGGGAGGCCATTTTCAGATAATAGCAAGGAAGAGAAATATCTTAGATTAGATCTTGTTAATGAGATTAAACAAATCTGCTCTGATACCACTTGTTGGTCCCGAAAGGCCTATACAAGTTTGTAGAAGGGGGGGGGGGGGGGGGGGGGTTGAATACAAACACGCTATTTTACTTTTCTAAATTGTTTATTGATAAATCATTAACAATTTACAGCTTGTTGCGGAAACAAGATTAAGGATAAACCTAAATCTAAACAAGTTGGAACACTAAGGTTTCTTGCACTAAGAAAGATATGGAGATTACTAATAAAATCCTATCTTGAGAGAGATTTGAACTTGTCCAGAGTTAGCAAGTTACTTCAAATGAAGTGAGTTCATCTCTTTATATACTGCATGCATTTAATGCAATTCAGTATACACTTTACACGTGTCATCAGCGGATTGGTTGCATGTCATTGACCTTTGTTGACAACCTTAGTAGCCGTAAAGATGAACAGTGTAGTATCAGAGTGGTTGTACGATCTCAGATTTTTGGAGGTTCTTTTCTGACATTTCGTACGGTGGCGTGCAAGGGAGGTTAAGACAAAAGTACTTTGTACGGAGGACTTCATGATCAGCTTTCGTTGATTCAGCGATTATCATTTACTATTCAGCGAATGATAAAGTTCAGCGATAGCTGAAGTCTTGTACTTGATACTTCACGTTGAGTGGACAAATCTGAGTCTTCGCTGATCCGCATCAGTTCATTAGTAGACTTGTCGCTGGTTCTTGAGCTTGATCTTCGACTTCAGCGTAGAACCTTTGTTGACGTGAAACTTGTCTTCAGGGATTATAAATAAACAACTAACTTATCAGCGATCACCATAAGGACTGAACAGACTCAGCGCATTATGGTGAACAGTGTTCGCTGAATGTTTAATTTAAAGAGCGAGAGTTCCTATCAGCGGTACTGTAAGATCTTAGTACTTATCAGCGATAGTGAAACTCTGATACATATTGTTTACATACAATTTTCACTAAGTATTTAAGAGAGGGTCGTTATCAAATCACTGAGGGTTTGGATCAACACACCGCTTCAGCCCAAAGATATAGCGGTAGATTAGCCTGGGAAAGCATTGTGCGCACCGCTTCGACTAAGGTACGGTTACGTCTTTCCACCACACCATTTTGCTGAGGAGTGCGTGCGGCAGAAAAGGTGTGCGAAATTCCTACGGAGGAGAGATAACCGTCCATCTTGGAATTCTTGAATTCTGTCCCGTTGTCGGTTCTGATGGACTGAACTTGTTGACGCTTGTTCAATTGGACCGTCTTGAGATGCTCGATGATGATCTTAGGAGTTTCATCCTTTGAGCGGAGAAACATCACCCAGGTGTAACGTGAGTAATCGTCCACTATCACCAGAACATACTTTCGCTTGTTGATGCTCGAAACACGCATCGGACCACACAAATCCATGTGAAGTAGTTCGAGAGTCCGAGATGTACTGGGAGTGTCCTTCGGTGGATGAGATGCACGCTTCATCTTTCCCTTCTCGCATGCCCCGCACAGATGATCCTTCACGAACTGAAGGTTGGGCATGCCTCTAACGTGTCTGCCGAGCACCAGTTGATTGATGCTTCTGAAGTTGAGGTGCGAAAGTCGTCGATGCCAGATCCAAGCTTGGTCGGAAGAGGCCTTTGACAAAAGGCAGACAGGGTTATCAACTGAGAGGGCTGAGAGGTCAATGGTGTAGAGGTTGGTCTTGCGATGTCCAACTAGTAGTGTCTCACCGTCGTCGGTGAGGATTCTACACCTTGTCTTTTTGAAGCTGACCTCGAGATCTTTGTCGCAGAATTGGCCTATGCTGAATAAATTATGGCCCAATCCTTGGACGTGTGACACTTTCTTGATGGTGATCTTATCGTGTACGATGTCGCCGTAGCCCACGATCGGCGAACGCTCGTTGTTGCCAAATCTCACGTCTCCTTGATATTCTTCTGTGTAGTTCGTGAGAAGCTCCCTCCTTCCGGTCATGTGCTTGGAGCATCCTGAATCTAAGTACCACACATGACCGCCCTGCAAAACAAGATTAGAGAAGTTTAGGTACCCAAATTTGTTTGGCTCCTGGAGGGTTAGGCGTGGCTCCCTTTGAAGAAACCTGATTTGGCACAGCTTTCCCGTTAGGTGAAGAATTTACACCTTTCGGGGGTACTGATTTTTGCGTTTGTCGCCTCTTAGGTGCAGATTGTACACCTTTGGGAGGAACATGTTTTGTGCCAGGTTGCCTTTTAGGAGCCGGTTTAACCTTAGCTGGAGCAGTCCATCTAGGATTGGGTCTGGTCTCCCGCCGTGGTTTGACCGGTGATTGATTACCCCGTTTATGAGATGGATTGTTCTTGTTATGACGGGGACCGCGTTTTTCATACAGATTATGTACAAAAAATGGTGCATACCAGTCATTTTTCAGAATATCATAAAAGTTATTCCCACCACAATTAGAACAGCAAAGACAATCATGCGATAAATGAATCAAGTGTTGAAGAGAGTTCAATTTAACGGGAAAAGACACTACTTTTTCCAAACTAGCTTCAAAATCATTCCAACCACAATTTGAACAACACACGCAATCATGCAATAATCGAGCCAATTGTGGAAGAGAATTCACTTTAACAGGAAAAGAAACTTCAAAATAGTACTGATGATTCCAATCACTATTGTCTTTGTTTATTCTAGAATTTAAAGCATGGGGAAATGACTTTGATGCATCCTTCTTGACAGAATCCTCCTTTAGCCACTTTGGTGTTACTCGTTTGGCTTGACCATTTTTATCTGAAACAGCAGGTACAGAATGATCAGTGACTTTGGAAGGAGTTGGAGCGGTAAAGGAAACTTGTTTAGTCTTTTGCCTTGGCTGTGACGTATTTTGGGAAACAGGTTTAGATTTTAAAATCTTGATCACAGCTGGGCCTTTTGAGTTTGAACATGCTCCCTTTTCAAAATTGACCTTATGAGTCACAACCGGGGATAAAAAATCTGTGTGACTTGGAAGAGGTTTGTCGAAAGGGAACGACTCGAACTCCCCCTCATCATCACCTTCTGAGTTCATGAATTCAGAAAAATTCACTTCAGGAATGTCGGGACTTGGACTGGTTGAGGAAGGCGAGAAACTCTTTGTGCTTGTGTGCTTTGGGGAATTTGGTGCGAAAGCTAAGAAAAAATCAGAGTTCAAATTCCTTAAAACACTCTTGTCTTGAGAATCTTGACCGGTTTGTGAACTAGAAATCTTGCCTAAGTAAGCTTTGCACGAAGACTTGTCGGATGAATTTGAGGAAGGTTCGGGTGAAATCTCCTTTTCAGATTGGAGTTGGTCAATTTGCTCTTGAAGCTGACCATTTCTCGCATACTCTTCCATCTTTTCTGTTGCCAAAGCAGACAGTTGTGATGTGAGTCGATTGATTTCACACCGAAGGATCTCCTGTCCTTCATCAGACACAACTTCGGTTTTAACCGGTTGTTGTTTCTCAAGTTTGTCAAGTAAAGCTTGCTTTTCTTTTGTCATTTCAGACAATTTTGATGAAAGCGTATTGATTTCCCACATAAAATTTTCCTTTTCTTCACTTGTCATACCATTGGTTATCTCAGTTTTGAGTTTCTCAAGAGCTTTGATTAAATCGTTCTTCTCATTTTGAAAAACCAGCCTTTCCCTTTTTAGTGACTCCTCCAACTCTACTATCTTTGCTTCCAAGATGAGAGGGGGAACATAGAGTTTAAACTCATCCATCTCGGTCTTGGTTGCTGGTGCTACATCCTCATCCTTCTTTGAGGAATCCTTGGGTGTTGTCACTTTGTAGGGGTCGAAGTAGTCATTGGAAAGGTACTTTTTGTTCTTTTGATAAGAGTAATTTAGAGGTTCATAGCAAAATGGAAGTTGAATTCCGAGTTTGTGTGTGCGCTTGTATTCCTCTGTTTCCTCTTCCTTTTCAGGTTCTAAAGGACCAGTCCACTTGATTTTGTACTCCGGGTACTTTGTAGATAATCCATAACAGGCAAAGTCATACAAAATGGGCACATGCCATCTTCCCTTTTTCAAATAGTGGGGATTATCATATCCGATTCCCCACTCTTTGTTAAAATACGTGAACTCTTTGGGTTTGTTCAGGAAAATGGTTTGATCTGTTTGTCCCCTTTGGTGGAGTTTGGTTTCAAGATTTAGAATTTTAGCCACATACTCCTTGTGTTGAACTTGAAGGGAAGAACATTGATAAATAATGTCTTCTTTCTCATTCAAGCACTGATCAAGCTGACGCTGGAGTTCAGTTATTTTGGCCCTTAAGTCTTTGGGTGCTAATGAAAGGATTTTGCATTTATATTTTAAATCAGCATTTTCAGACTTATACTTCTCAGTTAACTTTATTTGAACATTAAGCTTTTCTGTTAGAGTTTTAATTTCAAGCTTTTGTTCTTTAGAAGTGGCCTTAAAGGATTCAGCCTGACTATAAAATGATTGCATAGCATTCAAAAAATCTGGTTGACAAGATTCACATACCTGATTTGCAAGTGCAGTTGCAGTTTCCTCATCAGTGGAGGAATGATATCCCATGAAGGCATTAGCAACTTCATCTTCATCTTCATTGTCAGATCTTTGCAGCCAGTAATCATCCTCAACAAACATTGCTTCTCCAGTCTCCTTTTGTTTTGCTAAAGCTAGCTTGGCCTCGTAGTAGTGGACATTCTTCACTATAGGCTGGCGACAATCTTTGGCAAAGTGACCAAGTTTCCCGCAATTATAGCATTTCACGGGCTCATCTTTCTTCTTGCGGTCAACTTTCTCAGGCTTGTCCTTCTTCTCAGTCTGATCTTGCTCATCGACCTTCTTCTTACCTTCATATTTGTCTTTGTAGTCATGACGCTTGTTGGCAGAAGTGGAGTAGCGCTGACCATTAGACGTTGGTTTCTTGTAAAACTGTTGTTGCTTGAAGGTCTTTGTCAGGAGGGCAATGGCTTTCATGAAGTCGTTTACTTCACTATCAGAATCTTCATCTTTCTTCTCTTCCGGTTCAGAATCAGAAGAATTATGCTTTTGAGCCCGTTCGGTGTGTCGGCTCGAAGGTCTTCCCTTGTTGGTGGAAATAAGAGCAATAGGATCAGCTACATGCTTGGGTTCAGTCTTCTTCTCGGCAAGTAGCTCATTCACTTCATCTTCATCTTGAAGAAGTGTCTCGTAGAGTTCATTTATGCCGATTCTTTCAATCAGGTTGTTATGCCTGACATGAGATGCAAAAAATTTCCATTCGGGTAAGAGGTTGTTGAGGAACTTGAGGGCATTCTCCGTGTTCGACCGAACTATCCCATTCTTGTTCAGCTCATTGAGTAGAGAGCAGAAGCGTTCATAAGCCTGAGTAAGAGTCTCACCAGGACGCTGCTTGAAACCATCGAACTTGGTTATAGCAGTATTGATCTTCAGCTGGTTTCCAACTGCACTCCCACGCATCATTTTGGCTACCTGGTCCCACATACCTTTAGCCGTGTCTTTGTAGCTGTCGATAGCAGTGTAGGTCGAGTTGGGAAGAGCTTGCACCAGATATCTCTTCGCCTGTTTCTCCCCTTCTATCCTCCCTCTTTCAAATTCTGACATTTCGGCAAAGGTCTTTTTCTCTTTCTTGGGTTCAGCACCTTCAGCGGCTTCAATATCCTTCATTGGTGGTGCGATAGGACCTTCTTCAAGAGCTTGCTTGATGAACTCATAGTTGTCCTTCGATTCAATGAATATCATGAATCTGTCGCGCCATTGACTGTACTCGTTTGGGTATAGGCATGGAGGCTTGGTGTCGGTACCAATGGCGAGAGCGTCACGAGAAGCAGACATCTTTGGTTGCAACGTAATGATCGTCAGACGGGTATATTGATTCAAAAGGAGAACCTAACGCAAAATTCTAAGAGTGATATCCTAACGCAGGTTCTAAAGTGGACTACAGTGGTCTTACTGGATAGGAATCCAAGTAAGGGTCTGATCAGGAAGTATCTAGACTAGATTTACGAAAAACAGATCAAGAATGCAGAGTTGTCCGGATGTCTTGAGTTGTCCGGATGTCTTGAGTTGTCCGGATAACCAAGGTTACCGGATGCTCTAAAGATACCGGATGGAATTAACCGGATAGCAAGACTTTTCCGGATACAATAGAGTCCGGAAAATTATAGAATTTCCGGGTACTTTGAAGTTTCCGGAAAAAATGATGTGTCCGGATACTACAATGATTCCGGGTAAATGAGGATTTCCGGATAAAACGAATTCCGGAAACTTTGAGTTGTCCGGAACTAGATTACCCGGAAAAATAGAGATTTAAAGAACTTACCCGGATGATTGACTTACCCGGATGATTGACTTACCCGGATGACTGACTTGTCCGGATGGAACCACAAACGTCCGGACACCTTGATCTGTCCGGAAAACGCGGATGTTGTGTCCGGACACTGCGGCTGTTTTGTTAAAATCGATCGAAGATTCAACTAGGGTTACTCTAATGTGTTCCTGAAAGGTTAGAAACAATCCCAATCACAAAACAACACTAACCCAATCGATTTTAGAGCAAAAACAACACTTTTTGGTAGCAAAAATCGGATTTTTGAGTAAGAACACAACCAAAAGTTTTGAACTTGATTTGCAAAATTGACCAATCAAACGAACGAATTAGGATGTGAAATTTTGCAGAAACTCTTAGAATGATAATGCTAACACAACCCAATAAGCAAAAACAACTGATTTCGATTGAATAAAAATCTCAAGAATTCAAGAAAAGTCAGACGAGTGAAAGTCAAACTAACCAGAATTTGATGAATTCAAACCTTAGAATCAATCCGTCCGTCTGCTCTGATACCAATTGTAGAATCCAGATTCGTGCAACAATAATGAAATCAAAATAGATGAACAATGAACAACAATGATTTCAACTGGTCATCCCTGTATTATGCTTTCAGAGAGAATATTACAATGAGTTTAGAAAGCAAATGAGATGATTAGCTTATTTTTCCAAGCTAATACAACATTATATACTATGGGCCCGTGGTTAACAAGCCCACAGCCCGTTCACTAATAAGCTAAGTATGAACAAATACAATTTGACCCTTGAACTTTAAATCAACATATAAAACCTGCCCTAACAGATTGGCCTCTAGCCATAGACTTTGAGATGTCGTATATTCAAAGGCAGAAGAGGAGTTTTGCTTATTCAATGCCCATTCCTCCGGATCTTATTCTCAGATATGCAGATCTAACTGATGAGGACGTTATTTCATATTGTGACGAAAATAACATTCAAATTCCAGTAGCGGAAAAATGAAGAGTCGTCTAGTAGTTCCTTGTCTTCAGATGGTGATGATAGTGGAGATGGTGATGATGGTTCAGATAATGATGATGGGTCAGATAGTGTTGATGGTGATGATGGTGATGTTGGTGGTGATAATATTGTTGGTGATGATTTTAATAATGACAATCTTCAAGAAGATAACACAGTGCAAGTTTCAGAAGTAAGAGAATCAGTTGTGCGAGATTCAGATGTGCAAGAAACAGTTGTGTTAGAAACAGTTGAGCTTCAAACAAGTGTGTTAGAACGTTCTGAAAACATCTCTCCAGAAGTTTCTTTCTCTAGAAATATTGCTGATAGTGTTGAAACGGCTCCTATTGACTCAAGAGTAGACAACATTCTTGTAGATGAGGTAGAGCTTCGAGATGCGAATGCTTCAGCTGTGGGTTTACAAGAGTTGCGTTCAGGGGTAGATTCTATTGGTGCAAACACTGATACTATTCCATCTTCTGGAAACATGCCTCTCTCTGAGTTTTTGGAAAAGATGAATGCTCAAATGGAGGCAACGAAGAATGAAGAAATAAACCGGATCAAAGCTTTATTTAAAGGAAATGGAAAGATGTCAGAAGCAGATGTTCAAGTCAATCCATTTGCTATTCCATTGAGACGTCCATCCGGGGTTGTAATTAGAGAACCTTCAAGTCAGATTCCTTCGTCATCGCCTCAACAGCCTAGCATTACTGTATTGCGTCAGCAACCGACTCCTGAAACTGTTCAGATTCCTTCAGGTAGATCTATTCAAGATATTCCGGTGACTGAGCTGTCTGACATGCTGTATGCTCGACTTCTTTCCATGTCTCCTCCGGAACATCAAGATAGTGACTTATTGTCGTTGTTGCGAAACTTCCAACCAACTCCAACTCCAACACCTGTTCCAGCACCAGTTCCACTTTATGTTCCAGATGCGCGTGTCACAACACTTATTATTGATTTTAATTCCTTTCGATCTGAGGTTCGGGATGATTTTAAGGAAATTAAAAATGGCATGAAGTTATTAACCGATGTTTTTTCTATACTTTCAGAACGAATGGAAAAGCATAATCAGTATTGCCAATCTGAGGCAGGTCCTTCTAATAAGAGAACACATGACCGTGATGACCCAGGTAATCAAGGCCATGAGGGGGAGAATGTAAAAAGACAAAGAACCGAAGGAGCCTCAGATGTGTCAAATGTTGAAGTTCAAGGAATGGTTGCCGGTTGTTCGGAAAGAGTCGAAGATGTAACTCCGGAAGATTTGGTTGATCATTTGCTTAATGAAGTTGATTTAAATGCAATGGCGTCGGCTATCATTTTTGAAGAATCCAGAGTTGAAAGCAATTTACAGTTAGTTGTTTATGTTGATCCGAATTCTGCTCCAGTATCTGTTGAAATTCCTGAAGGATTAACTGAACAAGAATCAGAAGGATTTGAAGAAATGAGAAACTTCTTTTCTGAGTCTGTGGAGATAGATTCCGATGATGATTTGCATGCGAGATTTGAAAAGTTTTGGAAGATAAAGGAAGAAGAACAAGATGACATCATTGTAATTTCAGATTCTGAAGTTGATGTCGAGTTAGACGAAAAAGACATTGAGTTGGTAAATCTGTTATATGGTGAATCTCCTATTCATGAGTCGCAAACTCTTGAATCACCATCTACTCAGTCCCCTATTCATCATGATGAAACTCCAGTTGTATCTCGTGAATCAGAAGCTCCTGCTCAACAAACTCATATGTCTGAAACTCCAGTTGTATCTGCTCCAACTGCTACTGCTCCTTCACGCATTTTTGAAAGTGGTGAGTCTTCTAAATCTCAATTTGAAGTTCCTGAAGTGAATGTGAATATTCCTCCAAGTATATTGGAACCAGGTCCTTCTTTGACTGCTCAGCAACGAATGCAAAGACTCGAAGAAAAATATCAGAGTGTCAGAATGAGATCTGCTTTTCTTGAAGACTCTGAACGTGGCATCTTTGTAAAGAAGAAGAAGAGGGTGAGTTTAAGTGCTATTCTTGGAATCGAGAAAGAGACACCCAAATTCATATATGAGTATGTGAATTTTATCAAGTGTCAACGCAAAGGGAAGTTCTTTGTTTACTCAAAGCACAAGATTGTCACTGTTCGCAAGGTTGAAATGGTGAGATTTATTAGTTACTGGTATCCAGTCTTCTACGTTCAACGTCAAGACTGTGTGACATATCAGTTTTCAGAAGCAGATTTTAATCCAGAGATAAGAATTCTGAGACGAGCTTTGGAGACAATCGACTCAAGACTCAACTTCAGAAATACTTTAAGACGCTTGGAGATCTTAATTGGAAAGAATAGACTTCATCGAAGATTCGAGCGCCCTTGATTACAAAGGGGGAGATTGTTAATGTCATTTTAATTGTAATCAAGGTTATTTATGTTAAGCTTTAGCTTGTTTGTTGACTTTTGTAAGTCAAGGGTATAAATACCCTTGTTGAACTCTTTTGTAACTAGTTGTTCTAATCAGAGATGGCACACTGATGAAATTCTCTCTCTACAATCTCTATTTCTCTCTCTAGAATACTTGATTAGATCCTGTTATAGATTAACAGTTATATATCGTTTATTTTTGTATCATATATAGTCGTTGTTTAGGTCAACTTTTGTTTCATATTTGTCAATAAAACAGTCAATTATTGTTAGGTATGGATGGACCTACATACTTAATTTTTTCCGAATAAAACAATCATTACTGTTGACATTGCACTTGTGCCCATTGGAAAATTTATCTCAATACTGTGGACGAAGCTTATATTTACGATACGATTTAGCATGAGATTAATCTAGAAGCCTGAGATCACCTATTTATATATATATATATATATATATATATATAAATATATAAATATATTATATATATATGTGTGTGAGGATTTGGACATTTGATCACTTTTAATTCCAAACAACCCATGAATCACGTTTTAGAAGAGAACTGATCAAGTGCATCTCAATGCATCTTATTAGTGTTGATCTTCAATTATAATTGATCCAAGAGTGAAGATCTTTTTTTTTTCTCACCATAACTTTTAATTTCACCGAACGCATGCAACTCTTATTATAAACACATATCAAGATTTATTTTAAACATTTTTTATATATGATTTTATTTTATTTATATATGTATAAACAATTATAGACAAGTATCATCATTACATCTACAGAACCAAAAAGCCTATACCACTTCACTTTACAACCCTATTAATTATTTTAAAATTATTAACCGAATAGTTAAATGAAAAATGAAAATGGAAATAATATGAGGGTGTGGGATTGTAGGAAAATGGAATAAAAGAATTGGAAATTAAAGGGGAAGTTTGTTGGGGGGGATCTTGCACGTGGAAGTGCATGATTGCCACATATATTTAGGGGTTACTATTTACATCACCTACAAATTCACAACCCCTGCAAATATGTCACTCTCTCACAAACCATCTCACAAACCAAAAAGTAAATTAATATTTACATTTTATACCTCTAAATTTATATAATTTATTTACTTTATACCTTTTACTTTTTTAATTTTTATTTTATACATTTATTATATTAACACATATAATCGTATATTAGTTAAAATACGTTAAAAAATATGTTTTAATTTTAACAAGTTACACCATTATAATCGCCTATTCGATACGTTCGAAATGAGCCTAATATTGAATTTTTTAATTTTTTTTGATTTTTTTTGATTTAATTATATATCATTTATGGTACATCTCTTACTTTTTTAATTTTCGTTTTACATTTTTATCACATTAACATAATAATCATATATTAGGAGAGTTTTTTTTGTCTCATTTATTTTTGTAACGCCAATGATTATTAAAACAACGTATGCTTATTTTTCAAAGTGTTTATCAACTTATGTCGTTCATATACGATTATTTATGTTAATACGATTACATTAAAAAACGTTAAGGAATTTGATATATATACAAAAAATCAGTTTTTAAAAACTCGTACTACCATTTTTATATGAATGGACAGGGCTGTAAACTCGTACTACCATTTTTAAAAACTCGTACTACCATTATTAAAACAATTTACTTGATGATTTTACACAAAAAATGTGTTCATGTTCGTTCATTTATTAAATAAACGAACCTCACGCCGAACGATTTATATATGTGTCTATATTATATTATAAATTTCTCAACTTTAATGTTCTAAATTATCTTAATTGGTTCTGAGAAAACGATCAATTTTTTTTTTTATAAATGTGTTTAAAGAATGACGTTTTTTGAGGAGTTCATGATTTGAGGATTTGAAAGTGGTGAAAGTGGTTAGAGATAAGAATAAACTAATAAGAGTTTTTATCGATACGTTCGAAATGAGCCTAATATTGAATTATTTGGAATAAAAAATATTTTTGTTTATAAATGCGACATCATCAGTTTTTATCTTAAGTATTTTGAATATTGTGTACAATTGTTATATATACAAAAAATCAGTTTTGAAAAAAAATCTTTATATATATATATATATATATATATATATATATATATATATATATATATATATATATATCGATAAATAATTTGATTTGAAATAAAAAAAGTTATTGATTTGAAATAAAGAAAATTTATTGATTTGAAATAAAGTAAAAATAATTCATTATAAATCGAACGAATCGTTCATTCGATTTTCATCCGAATTCATTCATTCTCTCCTTCTCTTACTCTCGCTCTCTCCCTGTTTCACTCTAACTCTCTCCCTCTATATATCCTTCATATATATACATATATATCAAAGTTGCAGATGACAAACATGGAAGAAGATTTGACACGAACACCAGAATTTGTCACCGACCAGGTACAATATTATGATAACTAACATTTAGATTTATTAATACTTACGTGGACAAGTGAAAGTTATAACAAAATATAATAATTTCAGGTGTTCAGTTCTCGAGAAGAAATTACTGCATGGGTGCGCAATGTGGGACGTTCGGTTGGTTGTGTTGTTAATGTCAAAAGATCAAAGTCTTATCCAAATGAAGTTGTTTATAAAGTCGTGTTTTGCTGTGAACATGGTGGGGTTTACAAAAGTAAGAAAGTTTCCAGTCGTGATACTGGAACAAGAAAGTTTAATTGCCCATTTGAGTTGATAGCGCTACGTTCGGCTAAGCATAATTGGTGGACGTTGAGGGTTGTATGTGATACACATAATCATGCCCTTGCACAATATATGGAGGGTCACGCATATGCAATGCGGCTAAACGAGGGTGAACGTCAAGTAGTTGAAGATTTATCAGCCCAATATGTCAAGCCACGACACATTTTATCCACGTTAAAGGGTAGAAGTGTGGAAAATGCATCTACGTCGAAAACAATCTACAATGAAGTCCAAAAGATTAAGACAAAAAACGATGCAGGAAGGCCAAAAATGCAGGTTGTTTTGGATTTTTTTGTTCAAAATAGTTATGATTTTGGGACTCGTGTAAATGACGAAACAAACGAGTTGGAAGATTTATTCTTAATTCATCCAAATACTACATGTTCTCAATATGGCAGGTAGTGTGACATACTTACCATTCAGGACACCACCGCCGTCACCATCCCAACACGTGTCAATTGCAATAGTGCATGTTAATGGTAATCATTACATAAAAGTGGTATTAAACGGAGAATACCCAATGCCCACACTCACTACCCATTGGCAACATTGTCGATTTGAAGTTGCAAGTACATGGATCGACCAAGGATTCCTTAACTTTTGCCATCTCCTCCCTTTGTTCAGCAGTCATGGACAAGGATTGCTTCAGACGATGACCAAGATCTTCCTTGGCAAGATGAACGATCTTCAAATGTTCTAAAGCATCGTCAAGACGCTTCGAAAAATCCTCAGCACGACTTATAGAGGCACTCGCTCTGTCCAGCGCCGCTTTCTCTCTTTCACGTGCGGCAGACAAAAGAACTTTCACCTTCGCCATTCCACTTCGCGAGGCCAAGGAAGCCTGAAGTGCCTGCGAAAACATGAAAAACAGACATCATCAGTGGACAACGACAACGACAACGACAAACGACAACGACAACAACAACGACAAACGAAGTCTGGGCCTAGACAAACTAAGTCTTGAAAGAAAGACTTACCATAAACGACAAGCCGGCTATATGGGCACCCGTCTCCTCGATAGGAAACCCCTCAAAACGCTCCCTGAAAGATGGAAGCAGGAATTTATCCAGGTGAGGGGACAGGTTCGTCCCGTCTAGGACATTACCTGACATAAAGTCCGATGGCAGCGAAAAGTTGACCGTCGTGACCTTCTCCCCTCTCGTCGAGTGATCTTCGCCCTTGTCGGCTAACAAAGGATTCGACGCGGCATACGGGGACTTCACCGTTTCCGCCGGAGGTGCAGAATTGATGGGTGTCGCTGCAATCACCTTCTTAGGTGATCTGACCCCTACCTTCTCAGGAGAAGCGACTCTCGACGAGTCATTAACCCCAGCCGACGACTCCCTCGGAGTCGTCGTCCTCGTCTTCTTCGGAATTTCAGGATCAGCAAACATGGCTTTTAGCCTTCTCTCCCTGCCCTGACGAGCATATTCCAGCTCAGCTGCTCTCTTAGCAGAAACCTTCAGCATTTTAGGTTGAGAATCTCCTGGAAACAAGGAATGTCATAAAGCACGCAAAGGAAAAAGACTCGAGGTAACATAGGAAGAAAAGGAAAGTAAAACTTACCCGTCATCTCTATCCTTCCTCTCAACTTATCTTCTTCCTCTTCTTTTCCTTTCTCTTCACACTTCTCCCCCTGATTCTCTCCTGAAGATTCTAAATCGTCGTCATCCGCCGAGTGTCGCACCACGAAAGACCTCTCGGCAACGCTAAATTCTAAAAAAGAATTGAACTTCGCTTGAGAGTTAACGTCTGGCTTCACGACCTCGAATTTTATGGCTGCCAACATACAAAAAACAAGTTAAAATCATATGTAAATCATCTACAGCGCACACCAGATGAAATAACGAGGCTCACCCGACGTATTCCGGCTCGTCCTAATCCATTCACTCTCGGAGTCAAGGGACAACTTACGCACAAAAACATATAGAGACTTCCACCCACGGTCGTTCACACCCGTTCCTAAGACCAAAACCCGATCGCCCTTGAATCTAGAATGTAAACTACATCGATGACATCCGTCCATCTTGGCTTGATAAGCCGAGAGGAGGTGACGTACGTTCGTGGGAGAATTCCATTTCCTAGTAGCACGCTCGATCACTCGTACGACTCGCCAGAACTGGGGCATCAATTGACTCGGTGCCAAGTCAAACTCTAGCATAAACGCCTTGGCCAGAGGAGAAAAAGGCCATTCAAAACCTATCTTAAAAGGGTATTCATAGATCATGATGTACCCCTCGGGGCACTCGTTTGATCGGATCTGGCCTGGACGGATCAATTCGACCCACGCAGGATTTTTTGCTAACTTTCTAAAATCCCGGAAGTCCGATGATTCTTGAATAACACTCTCAGGATCCCTCGACATTTCTAAACAAAATTTGCAGAAGACAGAGAAATCGTACCTTACTTATAGACGCGTTAACCCTCGAAGAAACCTAACCAAGTCAGAGATTTTCACAAAATCGGAAGCTATCAGACAAAAGACGGCAAGGAAATCACATCATAAACTCTTCAAGGGCGAAACAAGGAAATGATCCGTCAAAATCCCTATTTAGACCGAAAAACAGGGTTGGGTCGAATCCTTGGATAACCGCTGCACATCCCCGTCCTTTCGTATGACCGCAGGGATCGTCGACACCTGTCCTCGACAACTGGTAAGCATCAACGTGTGTCAGTATGACGTCACGAGCCCGTTCCCTTTTCAACTTCTCGTTCAGTTGGAAACGGACCAGTCTAGCTCCAAGGCGATTGAGGTAATTTCTAACTCTTGTTGACAAAATTTAAAACTTAAATTTGGCATTCAATTTTCAAATTTTGGGGGCAAACTGTTTGGGCAAAAAATCACGTCGTACGACCACGACCGGGACAGATAAGACGCACGTTATAATCCAAATCTTGTATTAAGATAAGGTCTCAGCAAGAACCCAGAAAACATCCGCAGTCGCCCGTAAAAGGTAAGTCGTACGTCCTCCATTACGCTCGACCATAGTATCGCCTGTTCCGCACGACCGTCGAGTAAGATCATTGCACCTTCGACCAAAACTAACGTTAACCTTGACTGTTACGTTTGTTAAGTGTTTAATGCAGGATTCAAAGTCATTAAAGAGCAACGGATATAACCGACGCAACCATCAACGATCGATGACCGTAACGGACGAAGATCATCATGGATAATCACTCCGGCGACCGTTTCCAGCCGTTGTAGCCGTTGATCGAATCATTAATGGAGTTAATTAATGATGCGAAGGCTATAAAAGACAAGCTAAGGCTTCATTTCAAAGGACATCGGTTAACATCTGATACACTCCAGCGAACAACACCATACAACAGAGAAAATCAACCAAACTCATAGCAGAGAACATTCAAACTCTGAAGATTAAGCACTGAAAGCAAGAACCTTGCAGCGAACTCAAGAACACTCGAAGGAAAGCTCAAGTTATCGTTCTCGACACACTACAACAGCCCTCGACCAACAGTTTACACTTTGTATTCACGCACGACAAACACCTGTTTTCACATTTAAACACTTGTACTTTACATTTCGAAGCATTTCATTCATTTGTATTGTAATCATCGTACGATCGACACCAGTACCAAGGACATCGCCCCTGATTGGCGACCATAGTGCAGCGACGACACCCACTGTCGTCCGCAAGTTTTTTCCTCGTTTGAGGTTTTTCCTGCGTCATCAAATTCCCTTGTCTCGTTTATTTTTTCTCTCATTGCACGTCTCGTCGAAAGATCCTTTCTTTAGTTGATTAAGTCCACATCGACCTTAAGTTGTCCCTTTGGTGCGATTTTTGGCATTAACATATCCCATGCTTAATCATCACCTACACGTACACAAACCTTAACACAATCTCGATTGGGTGTTCAACATCGGGTTTAAGTACTTCACGAGTAAGGGCACGTATAGTTGTCTGTCGAGGTACAAGATTGGGATGTCTACAACATATATGCGTCTTTTATTAAAAAAGTTGTTCTACAAATGATTTGTAAAAAAGATTATTATTTTTTGCATTCTGAATAACATTATAATTTTCTAGAAATATGGATATACACAATTGACGAACAATGTAAGTTCGCCTCCAAAATGCTTATGTTGAATCTGTGGAACGGGAATGGATGCTAGGACAAAATTTGAAAGTTGTCGACGTCCGCAAATAGCTCCTTATGGGCATCCGTGGTTGGTTGATTTTCTAGTTATGGGGGTTATTATATATATATATATATATAGGGTCTTCTTCTTTTGTTAACTTTTTCATGTATTGCATATATGCACATCGGGGCATTGCATATATGCACATATTACAATTGCCTGATGTGCATATATGCACTGGTTAACAAAAGAAGGGGACCCTATATATATATATATATATAGAGAGAGAGAGAGAGAGAGAAAAGTTAAAACGAGGAGCTTACCTATTTACGAGAACGCGATGAGCATTTTCAACCACTAATTAGGAGTTTAAACAAAATCATGTGTGGAAACATCAGCCCATCGTGCGCCACATTAAATGACACATTAAATCATGATTTATAATTTGAAATTTACACTTTTAACCCCTATAATTAGTTACTTACTTTACTTTATACCTTTTACTTTTCTAATTTTAATTTTACACTTTCATCATATTAACACATATAATCGTTTATTAACTAAAATACGTTAAAAAATACGTTTTAATTTTAACAAGTTACACCATTGTAATCGTCTCTTCGATACCTTCGAAATGAACCTAATATTGAATATTTTTTGATTTAATTATTTTATTATATATCATATATACTACATAATTTTTTGGTGTTGATCGAAATTATTATATATCATTATTTATTTTCTTCGCTCTAATCATCCATCCATATAATTAAATTTGGTGTTGATCGAAATTATTTCGCATTTACGCAATTAACAACTTTAAAATAGTTTGCTAAAAATTATCCTTTTATTTACAATTTCTTAGATTTTTTTTAACTATTTAAAATCGTCGTTTTATATAAATTTTGATTGATATTTAGTTGACAAGAGGTGAGTTCATATGAGAACGCTAACTATTTAAGAAAACAACCGCTATGTATATAAAATCATATATGATTCATGTACAAAATCATATATGATTACGCGACTTTTCCCTCCACTTTAAGTCGCAACCAAAGTCGCGACTTAAAACAAAATCATATATGATTAATAACTAAGTGATATCAGATTGTAAAACAATATCATATATGATCACATATATATGATTTACTAAAACAAAATCACATATGATTAATAACTAAGGGTGTGTTTACTAATGACTTAATCAGCTTAATGGCTGAAATGGCTTATTCGCACAACCATTCAATGTTGTTTACTTGCGACTTATTGATTAATAACATGGCTTATTCGCACAGTAAGATGAGAGGTGTTGTCCACATTAAGCCAAACTTTTGACAAAAATACCCTTGTTAAAAATGAACGACTCTTGAAAGGAAAAAAAACCCCTGCACGCTCCTTCCTCACCTTCACGCTCCTTCCATGTTTTCTTAAAATCAAACCCTAGCTGTAAGAACGTCTTTCCTCGCCGCCGGTCGCCGCTGGTCGCCGCTGGTGGCCTCTGTTCGCCGCTACACGTCACTGCAAGTTGCAGGTTCGATTTTATCTGCTGCAAGTTGTCGATTTCCATGGATTTTTTCTGTTAGGGTTGTTTCTTTTCATTGTCTTCTCCGATTTCTTAGATCGATTTCTTTCCAGATTTGTTAGGATTGTTTCTTTTCATTTTCTTCTCCACTGCTCCAATTTCCATGGATTTTATCCCCTTCATTGTTACAGGTTCGATTTTATCTGCTGCAAGATGTGATTTCCATGAATTTTTTTAGTGAAGATTTCCATGGATTTCCAGTGACGACTTCCACAGATTTTTTCTGTTAGGATTGTTTTTTTTATTATTGTCTTCTTCTTTCCAGGTTATTATGTTTTGATGAACAGTACTTTTGGTTTGATGAATTGATTAACAATAGTTTTTTGGGATGATTTTGATTGAATTGGTGTAAACATCATAATTTTGATTGAGGGGTAGATCGGTCATTTATGTCATTCAGACAGTTGAGTCAAGTAAAAAAGTAAACAACAACACATTCTTACCCAGACAGACAAGTTTATCCAGAAAGACAGATTTATCCATACATGACTTAATAGAAAATTTGGTAAACAGCCCCTAAGTGATATCATATTGTAAAACAAGATATGATCACACATGATTTACTAAAACAAAATCACATATGATTAATAACTAAGTGATATCAGATTGTAAAACAAGATCATCTATGATCACATATGATTTACTAAAACAAAATCACATATGATTAATAATTAAGTGATATCAGATTGTAAAACAAGATCATATATGATTAATAACTAGTGATATCAGATAACAGTCTTATAGATCACATATGATTTACCAACTAAAATAAAATCACATATGATTAATAACTAAGTGATATCAGAATGTAAAACAAGATCATATATGATTAATAACTTGTGATATCAGATAACAGTCTTATAGATCACATATGATTTACTATTTTTTCCTAATCATATATGATTTGATAGGTGTTCCTAACAAAAATCTCATCAAAACTATAAGAGTATGAATTGTAAATATTAAAAATATTTTTATGTAGTATATATGATATATATTAAAATAAATAAATCAAAAAATATTCAATATTGAGCTCATTTCGAACGTATCGAAGAGACGAGTACAATGGTGTAACTTGTTAAAATTAAAACGTATTTTAACGTATTTTAGTTAATAAACGATTATATGTGTTAAATGTAAAATTAAAATTAGGAAAGTAAAAAGGTATAAAGTAAAGTTAGTAAATAAGTATAGGGGTTAAAATTGTAAATTTCAAATTATAAATCAATATCGAAGGAAATGTGGCGCGCGCAAGTGGTGAAAAACTATTAGTGGTTGAGAATGCTCCTCGCATTCTCTTAAATAGGTAAGCTCCTCGTTTGAACCCACCTCTCTCTCTCTCTCTCTCTCTATATATATATATATATATATATTGTTGGGTCATCAAGATTTGAAGATGACCTCATGATCTCCTTTTATACTTTGAAAAACATTTTATACTTAGAGAAATTTTGGATGCATGGTTCTTTGTAATGGCTTGTACAAGATATCAAATGTTTGGTGAAGTCAAAGATCAACCAAAGTCAAGATTAAAGATTCTCTCATTGTGGAAGTGAAAGATCTTTTCTCAAACATACAAGTCATTGTTCACCGAAATTGTTCTCACAATTTCGGTGGTATTTCCACCGAAACTTCTCTCTATTTCGGCCTAGTCTCAAAGAAGCTTTTCCCAAAGATGATGTCATATATCTCAAAGATGATGTCACATATCTCAAAGATGTGTCACATATCCCAAATGACATTTCGGTGGGACCTCAAAGAAGCTTCAAAGATGCTTTCTCCAAAGATGTGTCACATATCTCAAGTTTCCATCGGTGGTGCTTTTCTTGAAAGAAAATCTGAGAAGCAAAAGGAGACAAAAGTGAGAGACATAATAAGACAAAATGAGAAGCAAATTCATTTTGTCTTGGAAGAAATCTTACAACCTTTCTTCGGTGGTGCATTTGTTGAAAGAGATTTTGAGAAGCAAAAGAAGACAAAACTGAGAGACATAAGAAGACAAATTGAGAAGATATTTTCTACATGGATAAAGTGACCTTCTGTCTTATTATCCATTTCCATGCAAAGCTCTTTTCTCATGCATGAGCTCTTCTGACTGTACCTTGTAAAAGGTGACAAGGACTTCACAACTTTCCAGAAGTCAACATCCTCAGCAAGTGTGAAGATGACAAGTGTCTCAAGCATTCAATGCTTGCACACTCCTTGTCACTATAAAAGGAAGAGCTCTCCATACTGAAACACACACATCTTGAGAGACCTTGAAGATTACTGTGAGCTCTTGATATTCTACGCAAACTGGAAGAATTCTCTAAGTGCAAGAATTTCCAGTTTGCTTGAAAAACTTTATAGCTTTGTTCTAAGTGTTCTTAGTTATTTTGTTGTATACTTTGTGTAAGATTGTTAGAATAGTTTATCTGTTCTTTTCCGCAACAGTCTTAAGTTTTCTATGTGTAATTCTTGTTGAAAGATTTTCAATAAAAAGAATTAAAATTGTGAAAATTTTGAGTATTGTATTCAACCCCCCCCTTCTACAATACTTGTTATAGCCATCTGGGACTAACAAGTGGTATCAGAGCAGAAAGTTTAATTCCATAAACTTGATCTGCGATGGCTGCCTCCTCTTCCTCTACTGTGGAAAACTCTTTTCAAAATAACTTTTCTCAAAATGGCTCCATTTCAAAACCTCCTAAGTTCAATCCCAACAACTTCTCTTTGTGGAAAAGCCGCATGATGTTGTTCATGGAAGGAGTGGATACTAGATATCCAACCATTCTCCAAGAGGGACCCATTATCCCCAGAGTTTGGGCTCGCTATGAAACGCAGAGGCCGGGTAAAGAAACCATGGAAAAAGGTGATTCTGATGATTCGTCTGATGAAGAAAAATCTGCTGCTACTGGTCGTTACATTCTTAAAAATCCTAAGAAATATACTGATGAGGAAAAACGACTTGTGTCTCTTGATTCTAAAGTTAGAACTATCATTGCTCTCTCTCTTCCTGATGAAGTGTACCACTCTCTGGTAAATCTCTCTACTGCCAAAGAGATGTGGTCCACTCTGTGTGTTTTGTATGAAGGTACAAATGAAGTTAAAAAGAGCAGAAAGATTGCTCTTGTTAGAAAATATGAACTCTTTTCTTATGAGAAAGGAGAATCTCTCTCCAACTACTATAATCGCTTTAACAGTCTTCTTAATGACTTAAAGCTGTTAGGTAGAGTGTATGACAATGAGGAAGTCCTGTGCAAATTTATGGACTGTCTTCCCGATTTTTGGGAAAATATCTGTACTTGTATAAAGACAACCAAGGATCTTGATCATATGCCTCTTACTGTTCTTTATGGTACTCTTTTCAACTATGAGCAGACGAAACTGCAAAGGTTTTTAAAGAACTCTTCTCTAGCTCTCCTAAGTGACTCTTCCAAAAAGACTAAGTGTTTTCCAAAAATCACCTACCCATCTGACTCTGACCATGATAGTCAAGAAGATCCCAATGATCATTCAGAGGCATATCTTAGTGATGCTAAGGAAGAATGTGAGGAAACTTCTGTTGATAAATTATCTGATGAAATGGTCATGTTGGATGGGCACTCTAAATCCAAATCTCATCTCTCCTCTGGAAAATCTAAGTTTGATAGAAATTCATCCTCTTCTCTCTCCAAACACTCTCCTTTGGATAAATCTAATGAGGAATGTTTTAACTGTGGTAAAAAGGGTCATTTTGCTTCTGAGTGTAAGAGTAAACAGTTTGAAAGACCCAGAACTGCTTCCTCAGGCCGATTTTCCTCAAAATCGGAAAGATCCAAATATGATTCCCAAAAGTTCAGCCAACACCTCTCTTCTGCAAATTATGACCGGGCTGAAAGATACAAGGAAAAATACAAGAGAGAAAAGGAAAGAAATGAAAGACTTATCAGAAGAGGAAAGGGTCTGCCTGCTAAATCTTATGATTTGGCAGATGAACCCACATCTGAAAGCGAATGACTCCTCAACTGCTCTTGTATCAGCTAAGTGCTTCTTCTACTCTTCACAGGTACATACTATGTGTTTTATCTATCTTTTATGAATTCTCTTATTTCAAACTCTTTTGCTATGTGTCCATAATTTCTGCCATCACATCTGAAAACATAAATTTTGGAAATTTTACTTGGCTAGTCTCTGGGTGTTGTTTCTGTCTTAAAAGGAAATCCTCCAAAATTTTTCCAAAAATAACTTTATGACTTCTCATACAGATTTTCTTCTTAAATCTGTGAGTTTCAAAATGTCCAATTCAAAAGAAAGGATTTATGTACTCCCATTTTTTGAAATAAGAACTCTATGTGATGCACCCCCATTCTTTGTTATCTCTTCAAAATCTTTGAGCAAAAGTTAGGAAAAATGTCAAGTTTCTAAAAGGAACTCTCTTTATAGAAAATGCTATATCTGTGGTGACATTTCTCATTTTGTCTAAGACTGTGAAATAAAGAATTATTCTGAGTGATATAAATTCTTTTCATTCTTTTTCTAACCCAAAAGGACCCACCTCCAAATGGGTACCTAGGAAATAAATTCTTTGTGATTGCAGATTTTAAGCTGGACAGATGGTTCTATGTGAGAAAGTTGACAAAACCTTCAAGATCTCCTTGTTTTTGAAAAGCCTCCCAGTTCTCATCTTACTGCTCTACCCACTAAAGAATAGGCGTTGTTTAGGATGCATTGGTTTAGGGTATTGAAATTATTATTATGATTATTATATTATTATTATTATTATTATTAATATTATTATAAATATGTATATATATACATACTTTCGGTTTCACCGATGTGTATATATATATATATATTAAAATAATAATAAATAATAATAATAATAATTTAATAAAACTAATTACTAATTTCTTCCACCAAAATACTTTCTTACCATGCAATCTCACGACCACCGAAAATCACCTCTTCTTAAAACCACCAAAAGTACAAAATCTGGTATCACCTTTTCTTAAAACCACCAAAATTGAATTTCATCCACCGAAATTCAAATTTCATCCACAATTTTTTTTAAACCATTTCCCCATTCTTCACCGAATTCATTTTTCTCTTTCACCGAATCTTTTTCACCAAATTTCTTTTCCACCCTTCTACCCTTATTTTCTGCTGAGAAGAAACCCAACCAGCCCACACCGATTTTCTTTCCACCAAAAATCTCATTTAAACCCTTCTCACATCCATAAACTTTTCTTTCTTTTTGTGGCCACCTTTATTTATTCACCCTCCTCTCCTATTTTTTTAAACCCATTTCTTTTCTAAACCTCACCACCGAAATTTTCCTTAACCACCAAACCAAAACCATATCCCACCATACTTTACTTCCCATCATATGTTTTGCCTCCTCGATCGGTGGTACCCCTCAAATTCGGTGGAACCCTTCAAATTCGGTGGTGAAACCCTTCTAAATTCGGTACAATCCTTCAAACTCCTCGGTGGAATCCTCACACCGATCCACCACCGAGTCTACACCGACCCACACCGATTCCACACCGAATCTCCACCGATCCACCACCTCAAATCCCTCCACCGATCCACCACCTCAAATCCCTCCACCGATCCACCACCTCAAATCTCTCCACCGATCCACCACCTCAAATCCCTCCACCAATCCACCCACTACAAACTCTTCTACAGATGTCACCCCAAATCCTCAAACTCAATCTTTTTGGGTCATCAAATTGGAAGATGAAATTCCAATCTTTTCTTCACTTTGAAGATTTTCTCCATAATGTCTTAGAAGTTTTACTACTGATTTTCCACCGAAAATCCTACCGAAAATAGCCAATTTTCGGTGGATTCTCCTTCATTTTCGGTGGAAAAGCAAAAAAAAAAAAAAAAAAAAAAATCCTACCGATTTTCCACCGAAAATCCTACCGAAAATAGCCTATTTTCGGTGGATTCTGCTCAATTTTCGGTGGAAAGGTAAAAAAAAAAAAAAAAAAAAAAAAAAAAAAAACCTACCGATTTTCCACCGAAAATAGCCTATTTTCGGTGGATTCTCCTCAATTTTCGGTGGAAAGGTAAAAAAAAAAAAAAAAAAAAAATCTACCGATTTTCCACCGAAAATCCCACCGAAAATAGCCTATTTTCGGTGGATTTTGCTCAATTTTCGGTGGAAAGGTAAAAAAAAAAAAAAAAAAAAAAAAAAAACTGGTCTTGGTTCTGGCCGATCTTTTCATTTTCTCTTGGTGTTTTTCCTACGTCGGCCGCTGAGGGGGAGAATTCATCTGAGGGGGAGCAACATAAACCCTCAGTACTCATATACAGCGACCAACTTGAAAAAATGAGGAAATCGACGGACCGGTCAAGGGGGAGCACTTCAGTCCGGGCGGATCTAACTGAGGGGGAGAAACACAAAGACCGTCTGATCTAACTGAGGGGGAGCAAAACAAAGACAAAGGATGCTGATGCTAAACATGAAAAGATGCCAAGATGCAACAGTTGGGCAGAAGTATCCTAAGGCTGCTGATCAAAATGAAGAATCCTCAAGCCAGACACAAGTTTCAACTCGCCCCTCCAAAGATGCAAGTAATATTCATTCTGTTTATACTGTTTATACTTCTTTCCTTTTCCTTTCGATTATTTGTACAGCTATACCTTTTTATTTTTTTTTCTTATATGTAAATATCATATATACATACACACACAAAAAAAAAAAAAAAAAAAATGGACTGTGTGAAAAAGAACCCAAAAGAGTAAAGAAGGGTCAACTTGCATTATTCACTGTCTTACTCATGTTTTTCTAAGTATGGATGTCATCATCAAATAGGGGGAGATTGTTGGGTCATCAAGATTTGAAGATGACCTCATGATCTCCTTTTATACTTTGAAAAACATTTTATACTTAGAGAAATTTTGGATGCATGGTTCTTTGTAATGGCTTGTACAAGATATCAAATGTTTGGTGAAGTCAAAGATCAACCAAAGTCAAGATTAAAGATTCTCTCATTGTGGAAGTGAAAGATCTTTTCTCAAACATACAAGTCATTGTTCACCGAAATTGTTCTCACAATTTCGGTGGTATTTCCACCGAAACTTCTCTCTATTTCGGCCTAGTCTCAAAGAAGCTTTTCCCAAAGATGATGTCATATATCTCAAAGATGATGTCACATATCTCAAAGATGTGTCACATATCCCAAATGACATTTCGGTGGGACCTCAAAGAAGCTTCAAAGATGCTTTCTCCAAAGATGTGTCAAATATCTCAAGTTTCCATCGGTGGTGCTTTTCTTGAAAGAAAATCTGAGAAGCAAAAGGAGACAAAAGTGAGAGACATAATAAGACAAAATGAGAAGCAAATTCATTTTGTCTTGGAAGAAATCTTACAACCTTTCTTCGGTGGTGCATTTGTTGAAAGAGATTTTGAGAAGCAAAAGAAGACAAAACTGAGAGACATAAGAAGACAAATTGAGAAGATATTTTCTACATGGATAAAGTGACCTTCTGTCTTATTATCCATTTCCATGCAAAGCTCTTTTCTCATGCATGAGCTCTTCTGACTGTACCTTGTAAAAGGTGACAAGGACTTCACAACTTTCCAGAAGTCAACATCCTCAGCAAGTGTGAAGATGACAAGTGTCTCAAGCATTCAATGCTTGCACACTCCTTGTCACTATAAAGGGAAGAGCTCTCCATACTGAAACACACACATCTTGAGAGACCTTGAAGATTACTGTGAGCTCTTGATATTCTACGCAAACTGGAAGAATTCTCTAAGTGCAAGAATTTCCAGTTTGCTTGAAAAACTTTATAGCTTTGTTCTAAGTGTTCTTAGTTATTTTGTTGTATACTTTGTGTAAGATTGTTAGAATAGTTTATCTGTTCTTTTCCGCAACAGTCTTAAGTTTTCTATGTGTAATTCTTGTTGAAAGATTTTCAATAAAAAGAATTAAAATTGTGAAAATTTTGAGTATTGTATTCAACCCCCCCCTTCTACAATACTTGTTATAGCCATCTGGGACTAACATATATATTGTGCACGTGAGGACAAACGAAGATTAGCGCCGTGACAAAAAACTAATCTTCAATTGTGCACGTGAGGACAAGTTTATCAATGGCATAAAAACGCGGTGACAATTTTGTAAATAACGTCAAAACTATGTCCATGGCTTAATGAATATTTAGCGCGTAGGGGTAAAATTGGAAAAATTCATTAACAGTTAAAAAATAAGATATACCCATAATCATAATGGAGACATGTTACAATACGCTTTATTCATCATTTCTCGCCGATTTTTTCTCTCACTAAAAACCTCCATTGTTGAATACTAAGACGAAGAAGAAGACGATCTTCACAGAAAACTTAAGAACAGGAACAAAAATGACAGAATCAACTGAAGATACTAGAGATAACATTCTGATAGGTCAACTTATGAAAAGAGGTAAGTTTAAATGTTTGAAAATCTGTCGATAGTGAATAGTTGAAAGGGATAACATTCCAAATTTGTTCAAACAACACACAACACAATTAAAAAAGTTTCATCATCACTGCGGAGGCGGATGTGGCGCATTCTGACTGAGACTTCTGACCAACTTGCACATCTCTTCATATTGTTTCGAAATCTTTCTTCTTCCAAATGACGTCTCGCTTCCTTTTCCCGACGACTCTCTTCTTCTGTCCGACGTTCCTCCTCTCGCTGCTTCAACTCGTGCACTTGGGTCATTAAGTTCTCATTAATTTGCTACCTACAAAATAAAGAAGACGTTAGAATATTTAATATGAATTATAAATCAAATTGATAAACATCATTTAATAAAAAAATTGGTACACACCTGCTGGGAGGAAGACGACGCACCGCACCACCTGACGATGATGACCCACCCAAGATCGCAATGCGATCTGGATGATACCCAAAACCAAATGAACGACCTTTCTTCATTCCCGGCGGAACTCCGGTTTGTTTAGTAGTGAATCCCGCATTTTGTTTTAAAATAAAGTTTGCAATTAAAATCCTGAGATTTCAAAAAAATTCCATAAACATTAGATTTAGAAATCCCAGAGGATTCCTTAATTTGTAATAATATATAATATGTTACTTTTTTTGTAATAATTAATTAAATAAAAGGTAATTCAATAATTTATAATCCGTTTTTTTAATAAACTATCCATAAAAAATTGAATTCAATTTCATTTTAAATCCTATAAATCAAACACATCAAATATTCTAAATCCTTTAGCAAAATCAAATCCCAATAATATTATACTTCAAACCAAACGTCCACTTAAATTTCTTTAAGACAAAGTGTTGTATTTATGGGAGAACTAACTCAGAAGAAAAAAAGAAAAAAAAAAGAAAGAAAGTAGAAAAAGCAATTAATAATTGTTTTTTTTTTTGTATTGGAAAGTAGATATCCCTGGATCACACATTCACAACATTATCTTCATCCAAGTGAAAACACCATTAATTCCTTTATAAGCAACTAGAAATGAACACAAATCCTTGAAAATAAAATAAAAATGCTCACTAATGGATCAAGAAGTAGTAGCAGCTTCACTTGTGTCATCATCTTATTACTATCAATCATCCTGATGATGATGATGATGATCAATGATTGTAATGGATCTCTTTTATCATCGAACCAGTATCACTGCGATAATGGCACGATGGCCGAGTGCCAAACATTAGTGGACAAAGAAGACGACGATCAAGAGTTTCTAATGGACACCGAAGAACATAGGCGCATTCTGACAACAACAAAACCGTTAACCTATAAGAGTCTAGAAACTCCAAGCGTAATATGTGGCAAAATCTGTGTGGGAACTAAACTTCATAACGTCGGCCATAGACCGTGCGGTACCGAGTTTTGGTGCCAACATGGCTAGTTTGCAGCAGATCATGCAAGAGTACTGGTTGGTTTTCTTGAAATGGTTCTTCTGTTAATCCTTTCCTATTATAGAAAGTATTCGAATTTCTGTTTCTTGTTGTTCTTGCTGTTGTGATGGGCATAGTAATATGTCTAGTTTAGATCCTTCTGTTCATTTCCTAATATGAAAAGTATTTGAATTTCTCTGGTGTTACATTGTGTCTCTGATGTGGGCCTTAGCGTGGAGGAGCGGGATTTATTATTCTGGGAAGCCCATGATCGGGCTACCAAATACGGCCATGCTTAAACGGCCGTAACTTGGGCTAGGGGGATCCGTTTCAGGCCCACGACCAGTTCATTCGAAGCCTGGAATTACTCATTTTTTGGCATTTTTGTTGGCCTTTTTATGTTTGGCCCATAACTTTTTCCGCCCTGGCCCATTCATTTGGCCATCTCTAATCTGGATGGTCACGGGATCACGGCGGTGGAAATTGGAAGACTTTTGATTTCATCCCAAATTCTGAGTTCTCTGGCTTCGAATTTGAAGTCTAGGTTCGATATTCTTCAAATCAACGAACCTAGAAGAGATTAGCCACAAATATTCCTAGCGAATCAACGTATTTTAATCTGTTACTTGAATTATCGTTGCATCAGTTTCTTGTTGGCCACCAACATTAATAGGATGCCTAAAAACTACAGATAATAATGGGTCGATGAGGAGTAGCTAGGGGGAGCGATGTTGTTATCTGCGTGGGGTTTGGATATTGGCGGAATGGTAAAACTAATTTAGGTTTTTTTAACTTTAAAATTTTCCTATAGATAATTTTTTAAAAGAAGGTAGAAAACCAATTATTAAAAGTGAAATTGTTATATTATTCAAAAATATCACGAAGTGATCATTTAAATGAGAAAGTTCTATAATTTTTTTCATTAAAAAAAATAGTTCAGGGACTTAACCATTCAAAATGGGAAAGTCATTCAAATCGATTTTCATCAGCCTTCGATTTCCTTCGTATGGTTGAAATCTATTTCCAGAATATAGAGCCCTTCGATTTCATTTGAAGATTTCGATGATTTCGATTACCTTCCGACTTCGATTTTTACGATTTTGATTTTGTTCTAACTTCGATTTTGAAGATTTCGATTTCGTTCTGTCTTCGATTTTGAAGATTTCATTTTGAAGATTTCGGTTTGAAGTTATATTTCGATTGGAAGATTTCGATTTCCAGATCCAGTTCATGTGAAGACTTCAATTCTACAAGTTATATGTCATATTCCGATTTTGATTACCTGCTGCTGTATTTGATTTTGAAGATTTCGATTTCATGCTCACTTCGATTTTGAAGATTTTGGTTTGAGTTTGATTTCGATTTCGATTTCCAGATTCAGTTCTGGTGATCATATTTCGATTTGAAGTTACTAGTCATCGTACCCGCGCGATGCAACGGGACGTATTTCGATTATGAAACAAAATACTTAAATCCACAATCTTACTTCCTGTTTTGCTTTGTTTTTGTTAGTCTTGATTTTATTTTTATGATTTTAAATTGTAGATCACCTTGTACATAAATTCAAAATTAATATGCTTAATTATTGGCCAACGATTTGAAAAGAAGAATCATAGGACTATAGGGCTCAACGTTAATAAATGAGAACTGAAGCATAATGTTTATACTAAAACATACAATGCATTCATATTGCCTTGAATAATAAATTGTGATCACGTGTATCTTTAAAATCCTAACAATCATAATTATCATAAAGTTCATATATAGCTACCATTCAAATAGTTATTTTATTTATAAGATACACAAGTAACACATTATACTTAGAAAATTTAAGCACTTCGATTTCATTTTACAATTATAAATTAGAACATTGAAGTGGATTTTTTTTTTGTTGAATCCTTCTCAACTTCTGTTGATGAAGCCACTGCCAAAAAAACCACTTGTAACCATTTCATGTAACCAGCATCACTTACTCCAATTAGAATATGGATCATAAAGCCTTAGCTTCCTTTTTTTGCAATCTCCTCTACTTCTGTTTATGATGATCCAACGTGATAGCAACACCAAAGTAGCAATCCAAAAACATATGCCCCTACCCTTTCCAAAAAAAAAACACATGCCCTTGTGTAGTATCAGCTATCCTGGATTATATATATGAAAGGTACATATTTTAAACTTTGAGTGGTGCTCCGGGATATAAGAAACTACAAGGAAATCAACAAAAAAAAACCCGAAAAAGTCTTTTGAAATCAACCGAAAAAGTCCCTTGAATCAACCAAAAAACTTACAAAAATCTCTCGAGATAAAAAAAAAAAACTTAAAAACCCATCGAAATCAACTAAAAAGTTGAAAAAATCTCTCGACACGGTGAAATTCAGCTAAAACACATTTGACGACTTTGCGGGCTTTGATCAACCTTAAAGGTAAACCCGCTCGACAAAAATCTAGGTCCGCTGCTGACAACTCTCACTTAAAGACCTCTACATTTCTGAAGTGTTCTTTATGTATATAATTGACAAACTGAAAACACACTTACAACCTATGATTTAAGAAACAACACAAAAACAAGTCAACAACAGATCAGGGATCGACAAACAATAGACATTTGAACATATTGACAACTACCTGGGATTGAGTCTAAGATCGACAAACAACAATTGGATCAATTAATAATATTGAGCATGGGATCGAGTTTGGATCAATAAACAACACGATTGAGCATGGGATCGAGTTTGGATCTATAAACAACACGATTGAGCATGAGATCGAGTCTGTATTATGTTTCTTTATCGATAGAGTGAGTGTTTGTTTGGTTATACATTCCCTTTTGTGCTGCTAGACTTGGGGCCTGTTTGTAAGCAGATTAATAAGTTTAATTAGACTCGCAGCTTATTCGGTCAGCTATAAATGAATGTTCGGTAGTGGATTAAATATATAGAAAGTGGGTTATTCAATAAGCTTCTAGGGGGGAGCTTTATGTAGAAAGCCAATTTTTTTTCCAAACCCGTCATTCCCAATTAAAAAACACCCTCCTATCTATGAGAAAACATTCCCGAACAAAAAACTTCTCAATTTATACGACAAAGACGGTTGTATCCATACGTGACTTAATGAAAAACCAACCAATTATTTACATATATAAAGGCATATTAGCTTTTCAACCGGTCATTACAACAATGCAGGTTTAGACTTTAGACATGTAACGGTTTTTTAGCTTTTCAAGGAACGTTATGATCACCAAAAACACAATCTATTAAAGAGAGCTATTATAAATAAGAAGAGAAAAGATGGGACCGCATGGAAACTGTGGAAGGGAATTCAAATACACAATTCTATAAACATTGAACAATTTGACCTCATAAAAACATTTATACTAAGGAAAGGGAAGGAATAGATTTGCCAACAATACATGTCTATTATTTGTCGTATGATAGGGAATGTAAAAGAGTAGCAGTGACACTCGGTTCCAAAATTTGTAAATACGATGCGAAAAATGTACCTCATTTATCTCAATTCATGATTCACATAGCCTCTCACTCCAAAAGGCAGTATCCTAGTGGGTCAAGTCATCAGCTTCAGAAGGGCCTTGACTTTTGGAGAACTGTCTACAAGATATTAAGGAACTAATATTATCAGTGCGTTCTAAGCCTTTTAAATGAACTTTCCTACTAAAAAAAGATCAAATAAAGAAGTGAAAGTATAATTAGACAAAGATAATAACAAAAACAACATTCAAAATCCCATGCAACTGTTATCATCAAGGATGCATAAAAAGTTAAGTGTTAAGTTATTTCTCTCCAATTGTTTGCTATTATACCTGATTGTTTGAATTCTTCAATTGGTATGTTTTTATTCATGAACATCTGCACTTTTGTATAAAACCAGGGGATATTAGTTTCATAATACAATAAAACTTGCAAGAAAGAACTAATACGTCAAAATAACCCCCACACACTTGAGTCAGATGCAATAGAAATCCAAAAGTGCCCCACAACACAAATGCATCCTGCAACCAAGAGATCAATTGTTCAAAAAAGAAGAATGTAGAAACAGACTGCTAAGGCCTAAGTTTTTTCAAAAAAGAAGAATGTTGAAAACATCTCGTTTTGGTGTCGAGAAAGGGGTGTGAATGGAGAAATCATACTTCGAGTCTCCTTTTTCAATCCTCCAATTGTGGGAGCAGAATGAACTGTATTGAGCGAGAGAAATATCGAATAAAAAACGGGAAAATTAACGACATTCTTACCTTAGTGATTGTGGGCCAATCGATAGCAAGTGTGGGCGGATTCTTGAGGTTGTGCGATAAATGATGGTTGCAAAACTCAAATCCATATCGGAAACTGGGTTTTAATAAAAAAAATCAACTGAAATCGCACTCAGGGGCGTGGAAGAGAACTGAGGTTGGGGGAAGTTAGAGAGGAAGAGGAGAAATTGGGAGAAGAACTGTTGCAAGCATGCTGTCAACTGTTGGAGGGGGTGTGGCAGCGTATAAGGCGAAGAGGGGAAGGAGTAACTAAATCTTAGAAAAAGCGACTCTTGAAAAAAACCGTTTTACAATTTTTAGAAACTAGTATAGATATAGATAATACCAAGTGCCGATCCAACAATCTGATTTGTAACCTTCATAGTTACCCTATTCAGGAAGCGCATCAGCAAGTATATGCATTAAATTGTGCAGGCCTGATTCAAGAATTATTAGATGTGCTTCTGCTTCATGTAATTTAACGCAAGATTCAAAGTTCTGCTTTTGTGTCTTTATCCAACCATTAATACACTAAAAAAGTCCAAGCTCACATGAATGTATTCCTAGCTTTTATGAAATATTAACACATAGCATCCATATTTAACACACAAAAGTGAACATGAACCAGATAGAACCTATCGATCATACACTTGTAGTGTGTCAAAACAAACTCAAAAATGGGGTAGATCGCATTTTATACACCATAAAGCTGACAGCGCTGAATTCAGGTCAGCAAATGAAAACTCAAATCAGAAAACTAAACAAAGAAATAAAGAAATAAAAGGGGCTTGGTTATTTAACATTTCGTTTTATGGGTCTCAAGTCAAGATGTACAGAGTTTGCATCTACCGGATAAAGAAAACTATAACTAAAATATTAGAAATGCATTACGTTGAACACCATCTATGTGTCTGGAAAATTTGCTAATAAAAGATTCAAAATTTTGTACTTTTTTGAAAATTAAGTAGAGGAACTTGCAGGTTGTAAAAAACTAATGATGATTAAGCACATTAGAGATTATGCTTAGAAAATTGTTCTAACATCCTATCATTGTTTGGTTTTGGATTCCAAAAAAAGAGGTGTCTCCGAGAAATAGATTATTCATAGCAAGTGTTTGGATACATTTGCTCAAAGAACCTATCAATCGCAAAAAAGAAGTCCAAACCAGGAAGGAAACACAAGGTTAGAAATGAATGAAAACATAAAAACACAACTACGGACACATATGTCAAAAATCCAAAATCCATTTAGCAAAACTGCAAAACATCAAGTCGAAATATGGACCAAGATGTTAACAAATACGGAAATCATAAGCCACCGATTTTGGTTTGTTTAATGAATACAAAAAAGACAGAACCAAGGGTAATTTCAAATGGTTTGAAAATCTAACCTCACAAAGTTAGGACAATTCTTACCAGGAGAAAGCCATACAACTCATAATCGACTCAAAATGTTGGAGAAGGAGAAAGCAGGATTCGAAATCAGAAACAACCAAAGATGGATGGGGAAAATGGATCAGCGAATTTAAAGATAAAAGCGATAGCAGCTTTAAAGATAAAAGCAGTGAGTGCACCATTATTCATTTCTCATGCTGCCTTATCAAATAGAATTGTGAATCATGTTTGTTTTAATCAAGAAGAAGAACCGAAATCGATTAACACATAAAATGGTTGGAACTCAAAGAGTTACCTGTGTGTTCGTCCGAAATCAATGAGATGAAACCCCTTTTTACGTATGTGTTCATCTGAAATCAATCATGAACGTTTATTAATGGCAAGCATTACCATTAATAACTTCCGCCAAGACCAACACTCTTCCACGAATTTCCACCCTTCATAGACCTCTTCCTTTTCACACTTTTCTTCGAGCTAAAATACAATCAACAACACCAACAGTTGCTGTTGTATTCCGCACCCAACAGGCTTCGATTGCTATTGTTTGTCCTCTCTTCGTTGCTAATCGACAGCTCCTAAAACCCCCTGATTCCGGTCGTCTTAGTCGCTCGATTTCTGTTAAGAAACGACCCAAATCCAGCCTCCTTCATCGATCCAGTTAATAACCTCCAACAGCCCACTCTATTTCTATTTCTGTGTGTTTATAACCCTTTGATGCCCTCCTTAATTCAAACTGATTGGGGAGAAGGTGGAGAGAAACGGGTCGTGGATTGCAGAAAATGGGGAGATGAAGAACTGGTTTAGAAAAAAACTGATTTTAGAAAAACCAACTCTTGAAACCTGATGGTGGGGCGTGGTTTAGAAAAACCATGAGTTGATACCGAATGAGGGGGTGTTTGGGATTGCGTTTTGGATCTCCGTTTCTCCTTATTGCGTTTCCACGCCGGAGGAAGGTGTTTGGATTTGAAAAAAAAAATTGCTTATCGCGTTCCAGGGATGAGAAACGGAGTTTTTTGAGAAGCAGATGAAGACCTGCTTTTCTGGGTAAGAAGATGAATTGAAAAAACTGAATCTCGAAAAACGGCTATTTAGAAAAAAACTGTTTTAGAATTTTCATAAAGTAGTATAGATATGTTCGTTTACATATTCTTGTGAATATTTCAATTTCAATTTCGATTTATATGTAGATTTGAAGTTATATGTTGATTTCGATTCCAAGTTATATACCATAATCACTTGGGTTTTACATTAAACAACATTTAAGGGTAATTTGGTAATTTTGTTAACGTAAAACAAATAACTAGTCCAGTCTTGTTCTAGACTTACCAAACGTAGGACAGACAATTAGTCCCGTCCAAAAGCTACCTTAAGAACACTTTTGGTCTCCTACAAACCTGATTTTGTTGTAGTAAAAGTGTTAGAATTCTGGCCGAGCCAGATTGTGTTTCTAACACTTCTTGTTGATCTTTTTTAGCCTTTCTAATTGTTATTGATGCTTAATCATTAAGAAAACTCAAAGCTTTCTTTACTTTTACACATCTAATTAATGGTTCAGAAAATATTCTAAAGAACTGAAATTGGGTATCTGGGGAGCATCAAGTCTTGGTTAAAATATGTCAAGATTCAAGAAACAAGCCTAATTTCACTCCCCCAAAACTCATACTAATTCCAAGAAATCAAAATCAAAGAAAAAAAAGGAAGCCATTAAAATGCAGAAACTAAGCTCTTGGAAGCCATTAAAATGTCTCCCTAATTCACCTCTACTAACTCTTTGCTTCATAACCCTCTTCTCCATCTTCATCTTCATCTTCATCTCCACCATCATAAACCCTAATTTCGTATCGAATTTGAACTCATACAACTCTCATGATATCCCACCTGTAATTCTACCTTCATCTCTCCACCACCAGATCTCAAACCTCCAAACCCATCTTGGGATCTTGCTAGAAAACATTCATTCCGAACAAAAAGAATCATCCACAACACTTTCAAGATTCTCGGACCAAGTTCTTCGTGTTGCCGTACTTCTAGACAAGCTCGCCGAGAGCCTCTCGGGCCTGCATGGCGACACCATGATCGTTTCAAGCGAAACATATCAAGATTCAACACAACTAGAAGAACCCGAAACTGAAAACTACGAAGAAGAGGAAGAAGAAGAAAGATTCGTCAAATTATCGAAAGAAGTTCTTCTTTACACAAACCCTAAACCTAACAGATTACCAAATGGGAAAAAGAACTTCTTAGATCTTGAAGCCATTAACCCGTCAATCGGCCTCGGGTGCACCCGAATGACTGCTGATCTCAACCGTTACTCGACTTACAAACCCTACACTAGTTGTCCAGATGATTCGGAATTCGCTCAGAAACTTATCTTAAGAGGGTGTGATCCATTACCAAGAAGAAGATGTTTCTCAAGATCACCTCCAAATTACACTAACCCACTTCCCTTAAACTCCTCTCTTTGGACCCAACCCAATGATTCTAACATCTTATGGAACCATTACACTTGCAAAAACTACAACTGTCTTGTATCGAACAACACAAAGAACAAAAGAGGGTTCCATAAGTGTTCAAACTGTTTCAATCTTTCCAAAAAAGGATGGGAAGTTCCGCTGAACGATTCTGAATCAGCCGAAATTAGCATTGATGAAGTTCTAGCATTGAAGCAAACCGAGATCCGCATAGGTCTAGATTTTAGCCCGACAACGGGCAGTTTTGCAGCGTTGATGAGGGAAAGAAACGTCACGATTGCTTCAGCTACGCTCAATTTAGGTGCACCGTTTAATGAGGTGATAGCGTTAAGAGGGTTGCTTCCTATATATGTATCTATAGGTTCAAGATTACCGTTTTTTGATAATACGCTTGATATTATTCATTCGACGCTTTTCTTGGATGGGTGGATCGGGTTTGAGCTTCTAGAATACGTTGTGTTCGATTGGGATCGTGTTCTTCGGCCGAAAGGGATATTGTGGTTGGATAGATTTTTCTGCAAGAAGGAAGACATGAAAGGGTACATAAATGTGATTGAGAAATTGGGATACAAGAAGCTGTTATGGAGGGTTGTAACAAAGAAAGATAGGGTTGAAAATGAGCTCTTTTTATCTGCAGTTCTTGAAAAGCCCTTGAGAGTTTAACTCCCCCTATGTAATCACTTATGTATGCATTAATGAATAAGAACATTGTGGCATAAATGAGTAAAGATTTGTGATGTATTCACATATGATGAAAATTGAAACCATGAATTGAATGAAATTCACTTCACAAAGAATAGTTTTTTAGGAATTGTAGACTAGTCAATTTCCTTTTAAATAGTTTTATATATAAATTGTTAGAATAGGACAAAGTTACGCGATCTAACGAGTTTTATATATCATTAAAGTTGGACATTCTAATTTTTCACAAGAAATAAATCGTTATATTAACTTTTTGACATGACATTTTTAAAAAGTGTACTCTAAGAAAAACTAATATGCACTTTTTAATAATATGATATAATTTTTTGAGTCCTATTAGATTGTTCAATTTCGTCATTAGTCATATACTATGGCTAAAAACTATTTCTTTTGTGTCGTATTAGATAACTAAACTTAACCACAAGGGTTGTGGCGTACTGATTAAGGCCCTGGGGGATGTGGTGGAACATCCCATCTGCCCCAGGTTCTAATTCAGACGTACACAATAATTGTGGCCATTGAGGTTTAATCAGGTATTACATTCATAATTTGGCAAGGGATTAGTCTAGACATAGCCTAGGACACCCTTTCCCCCCTCCCCCAAAAAAACTAAACTTTGATGATAAAACTTATTAGATCATCTAACTTCATCCACACGACTTAATTACAACAGTGTCATCGTATTTGATGCACAAATGTTGGTCCTAAAACATAAAAAAAACCTCATTAATTACCCTATTAGGACAACTGAGCGTCCTAGATGTCCCATTTTATTGTAATGACTATAATAATATAAACTTGGGGTATATTTGTTAGCTGCTTAATGAGCTTATTCAGTAAGCTTTGTGTAGAATTTAGAAAGTCATGTTGGAATAATATAGGCTGGGCTAAACTGAATCCAACCATTGGGCTTAACAAGAATTTGGATCTATTGGCCCAATAAGCTAGCCCTTGTTGAGTTTATTTTTTTATATGTAATTTTAGATCCAATTCATTTTCCAGACATTTTATAGTACATAAAGTCATAAAATAATAACTTGAAAAATGTTAAATCATTATGATTTCGTCAAAAACTGGCATTTAAAAACAATGTACAAACATTTAGAGCCTTACAAGAGAGTTGGTGTTCGATTTAAATTCTATGAAAAAGATGTCAAGTGGGACCTTTTGGGTTGGATCGAATAATAGAAGGATGGAAAAAAACCGGGTCATAAGCTGTAGAAACAAAACCGGAAATTGGTATGAAGTTGTACATTTTATGGCATGAAAATAGAATACTGTAAATCAAATGGCATTTTTCTAGCGGTGTCTAGTATTAATCCAACCTTTTAAGAGGTCAAGAATTTCAACCTCACTAACGATTGAAAGTGTGTTAATTTCATTTGCGTTATATAAATATTATATGTTTAGGGTTTAGGGTTTAGAGTTCAAGAATAAAATTAAATATTGCATGTCGTAAAAACCTATTTCAAAGGACTCGAGAAACCCACTTACAGAGTCAAATATACGTCTCCTAGAAGACCAAACTGACATTTGCCCTGGTCCGTAATGCTCGATGTTGGAAAGACTTGAGTTTAATTCCATGGACAACCACTCTTTGCCACATAGTTCATGTCCACCTAGAGGTGTTAACGAGCCGAACTTTTAATGAGCTATTCAAGATCGTGTATCTCGAGTTTGAGCTTAATGTTTGTCGACCTCAAGTCGATATTGAACACACACAAGAACTTGTTTAACTTAACGAGTTGAACTCCATAACATCAATATTTGACTTGGATCATTTGAAAGCTCAATTAGATTTTCCTAGTCGAGCAGTTCGGGCATACACTTTTTTGATCCAAGCATGTTCATATGTTAATAAATCTTATAATCAAAGTACACAATTATTGAGGTCGAGCCAATAAACGAGCTAACCGATATCGATTTGAGTCCGTAGATGAGTTTCAAGCTCGAAACATTTAAAAAAAATATTCGAGCTAGAACTCAAGTTCTACTGTGACAAAGTCATTTGAACTCGAACCGATAAAATTTTGCTTAAATTATACTCCCTCCGTCCTGAAATAAATGTCCACAATGAAAATTGTACACAATTTTAGGAGTATGCAATTATTATACTTTTTATTCAACCAAAATACTATTTTACCCTTAATTACAGAAAGAGAAATTTTATCCATCACATAACTAAGGGTAAAATGAGGAAGTTGATATTTTACTTTTGAAAGTGAACATTTATTTTAATACAAACAAAAATAGTAATCTAAACACTTATTTGAAGACGAAGGGAGTAGCCTGCAAACTCGACTCGAATGGGTTTCCTAACACCCCACTATCCGGCTCTCTAAAAGGGGTATTTTTCTTTTGAGTAAATTACAGATTATGTCCGTGTGGTATGTCAAAATTATGGATTAGGTCCTTCAAACGAATTAATTACAAATCTTGTCATTGTGGTTTCAATTTTGTTGCAGATTAGGTCCTTCGTCAATTCATAACTTTCTTTAATTTTTTAATATATGTTAATGGATATTAATATAATATATGTATTATTACCGTTACCCCCACCACTTTAATCCCTCCCACCTTTCCCAAAAACTCATGGCGGTAAGAGCATCTCCAACAACTTCTCCATTTTGAAGAAAACGAAGAATATGAGGATTTTGGGTTGTTTTTTTGCTCCAACAGTTTCCTCAAAACTATCTCCAAAATGGAGAAAGTAGGAGAGAGAAAAAGTTTTTCTCCAAATATGGAGTTAACCCCAAAATTGATTACTTAGTGAGAGCACCAATAGAAATTTTTGAAAAATAATATTTAGAGAAATGAATAATATTTTAATAGATAAATACAATATTTTAATAATATAATCATTGTTTTTTCTCTAAAATGGGGAATCTGTTGGAGATAAATGTATTTTTTTAGGGATTTTGACTTTTAGTTCTCCATTTTGGAGAAATTACGTGGACTCTAACCTTTCCCTCACCTCCTGAAATCACCGGCTCTTTTTCTCCTGGAAAAAGCCCGTCAGTTGTCAACACAGGTGGTTCTCTAGCTTCCATCGGCACAAGGTACACCTATTTTCTCTTCCAGAGTAAAACCCTACTCCCTCCTGCTACCATCACTACCGCCTCAACCGAAACCTCTCCCGTTATATGAAGATCAATAATCTCTGATCGATCAATTTCGAGATGTTCTTTTTTTTTCGTCTTTCATCCATCTGTTTGATTTGTTATTTTGTTTTTCAAATTTTTTTGATTTAGAATTAGGTATATTTATTTAGATTTAGGATTGAGTTTGGTATAAGAAATTTATATATATACATTTTTGTTGTTCGGTTTCAAGAAGTTCATCGGTCGGAACTTTTATTTGAACTCATCAAAATAGCATATGAACCGTAAATATAACTGTTAGGGTCAATTTATGTTGATTTAAAGTTCAGGGTTTAAATTGTAATTGTTTAATTTGAGCCTTATTAGTGAACGGGCCGTGAGCTTGTTAACCACGGGCCCGCCATATATAAAGCAATCTAGCCTTAGAAAATTAGGCTAGTTGTCTCATTTGCTTTCCTACACTTTTATTGTAATCCTCTCAATATTGAAAGCTAATACAGAGATGACCAGTTGAAATCGTATACTTTACTGTTTAATCGTTTGATTTCATTATCGTTGCACGGATCTGGAACTAACAATTGGTATCAGAGCAGACAGACAAGATTGATTCAAAGCATTCAAGTTGACTTCTGGTAAATTTTTGACTTTTCTCGTCTGTGTCATTCTTGAAAGTTCAAAACCTTGATTCTGACAAAATTGATTGTTTTTGTTTATTGGGTTGTGTTAGCATCGTTGTTATATTCGTTTCTGCAAATTTTCACATCCTAATTCGATCGTTTGAGTGGTTTATTAAGCAATTTAAAATCAAAAGTTTTGGTTGTGTTCTTCATCAAAAATCAAATTTTTACCATAAAAACTTGTTGTTTTTGTTTTAAAATCGATTGGGTTAGTGTTATTTTTGTGTTTGGTATTGTTCCTAATCTTTCAGGATCGATTTTGAGCAACCCTAATCGAGTTTCAATCGATTTGGAAAAGTCAGCCGTAGTTCCCGGATAGATCAGCCGTGGTTTCCGGACATCCCCAATCTTTCCGGATAATGGTGTAATCCATCCGGACACGTCTCTCCTTTCCGGGTAAGTCTTCCGGGCACATCCAACATTTCCGGGTAAGTCAAACATTCCGGGTAAGTCACTGAAACCTAATTCTTTCCGGGTAAATTAGTTCCGGAAACCTAAAGTTTCCGGTAACCAATCTTCCCGGATATTCCATCTCCCGGTAAGTGCTTTCGTCCGGAAACCCTTCACATCCGGTCAGTATTTTATCCGGACATATCATTTACCCGGTAACTCTTTGTTTACTTTCCTTATCCGGTAACTACTGTCTTCCGGTAACCCCTGTGTTATCCGAAAACCTTAGGCTATCCGGATTCTTCAGTTTTATCTGGATACTTTGTGATTCTTTTTGAACTATTTTGTCTATAGATCTGATTCGGACACTTCCTGATCAGAATCTTATTTGGATTCCTATCCAGTAAGATCATTCTTAGTTCACATTAGTCGTAGAATCTGCGTTAGGACCACTCTTAGTGCCTTGCGTTAGGTTTACACTTTGAATCAATCTACACGTCTGACGATCACTCCGTTGCAACCAAAGATGTCTACTTCGCGCGAAGCTCTTGCAATCGGCACCGACTCCAAACCACCGTGTCTCTTTCCAAATGAGTACAGCCAATGGCGCGACAGGTTCATGCTCTTCATAGAGTCCAAGGACAACTACGAGTACATCATGAGAGCTCTTGAAGATGGTCCAATCCCTTGGCCGATGAATGACATAGCAGCAACTGCAACTGCTGTAGCTCGTAGTACGAAAAAGACTATCGCCGAAATGACCGAAGATGAAAGAGGCATGATCGAAGGTGAAAAGCATGCAAAGAGATATCTTGTCCAAGCCCTTCCCAACCCGATCTATACAGCTATCGACAGCTACAAAGAAACGGCAAAGGGCATGTGAGATCAAGTGGCCAGAATGATGCGTGGGAACGATGTCGGAAATCAACTAAAGATCAACAGCGCGATAACCAAGTTCGATGCTTTCAAGCAGCGCACCGGCGAATCTCTCACACAGACCTATGAACGGTTCTGCTCACTTCTTAATGAACTGAACAAGAATAAGATCACTCGCTCCAACACAGAAAACACGCTCAAATTTCTCAATAATCTGCTGCCGGAATGGAAGGTGTTTGCTTCTGATGTCAAGCACAACAACTTGATAGAGAACATCGGCATCAATGAACTCTATGAGACACTTCTTCAAGACGAAGATGAAGTGAATGAGCTTCTGAGCGAGAAGAAGACTGACTCAAAGGCAACTGCTGATCCTATTGCACTCATGTCCTCCAAGAAAGGGAAATCTTCGAGCGATCACTCTAAACGTGCTCAAAAGCAAAGCTCTTCCGAATCTGAAAAGGAAGACGGTGACTCTAATGATGAAGTATCTGACTTCAAGAAAGCGATAGCTCTGCTTACGAAATCTTTCCAACAACAATAGTACTATAAGAAGCCTTCGTCCAACAATCAGCGCTACTCCACCTCCTCCAACAAGCGCCATGACCATCAGGACAAGTATGAGGGAAAGAAGAAAGCTGATGAGCAAGAGAAGTCAGAGAAGAAGGAGAAGACCGAGAAAGCAGAAAGTAAGAAGAAGGATGAGCCAGTGACATGTTACAACTGCGGAAAGCTTGGTCACTTTGCTAAAGATTGTACGATGCCTGTGGTAAAGAATTCTCACTACTACAAGGCAAAACTCGCATTGGCTGAGCAAAAGGAAGCTCGAGAAGCTATGTTTGTGGAAAACGACTACTGGTTGGGTCGTTCTGATGATGAAAGCGATACTGCTGGTGCAAATGCTTTCATGGGCTATCACTCTCCAGCTGATGAAGAGAAGACAAGTCAGGTATGTGATTCTTCCGAACAAGATTTATTGAATAAAATGCAATCTTTTACCGACCAGGCAGATTCCTTTAAGGCCACTACTAAAGAACAAAAGCTTAAGATTAGTTCACTAACCGAAAAGCTAGATGTTCAAACAAGAATAACTGAAAAACATAAGTCTGAAAATGCTATGTTAAAGGAGAAATGCAAAAATCTTTCAATAGCACCTAAAGACTTAAGGGCCAAATTATCTGATCTTCAGTCTCAGTTTGATCAGTGCATGAATGAGAAAGACGAACTTGTTTATCAATGTTCTTCTCTTCAAATTCAGCACAAGGAGTTTGTTGCTAAAATTCTTGATCTTGAAACCAAACTCCACAAAAGGGGTCAAACTGATCAAACCATCTTTCTGAATAAACCCAAGGAGTTCACTTATTTTAACAAAGAGTGGGGAATCGGATATGATAACCCACACTATTTGAAAAAGGGAAGATATCAAACTCCTACTCTGTATGATTTTGCATGTTTTGGGTTAGATAAAACGTATCCGGAATATGCCAATCAATGGACTGGCCCTCTTGAACCTGAAAAGGAAGAGGAAACCGAGTAATATAAACGCGGACACAAACGAGGAATACAACTTCCGTTTTGTTATGAACCTTTGAATTATTCCTATCAAAAGAACAAAAAGTATCTCTCAAATGACTACTTCGACCCTTACAAGGTTGCTAAGCCCAAGGATTCCTCCAAAAAGGATGAGGACCAAACACCTGCAACCAAGACTGAGACGGACGAGTTTAAACTCTATGTTCCCCCTCTCATCTTGGAAGCAAAGATTGTCGAGTTGGAGGAGTCGTTTGAGAAAGAAAGGTCTGTTTTTCAAAACGAAAAGAAAGCGCTAATCTCTGAGATTGAGAAACTCAATTATGAGAAACTCAATTATGAGAAACTTGAGAATCCACAACCGATCAAAACCGAAGTTGTGTCTGATGAAGGACAGGAAATCCTTCGGGAAGAAATCACGAAACTCACATCAAAGCTGGCTGCCTTGGCAACAGATGCGATGCAAGAGTATGCGAAAAATGGTCAGCTCCAAGAGCAAATTGACCAACTCAATTCTGAGAAGCATATTTCCCCCCGAATCTTCCTCGAATTCATCTGATACGTCTTCGTGCAAAGTTTTCTTAGGTAAAATATCTACCACACAAGACGGTAATGATTCTCAAGATGAGTGTGTTAAAAGGAATTTAAACTCTGATTTTTTCCTAGCTTCCGCACCGAATTCCCCAAAGCACACTGACACTAAGTGTTCCTCGCCTTCCTCACCTAATCCAAGTCCTGCAATTCCGGAGATAAATTTTTCTGAATACATGAACTCTGAAGGTAACTCTGATGGAGAGTTTGAGTCGTTCCCTTTCGACAAACCTCTCCCGGGTCACACTGATTTTTTGTCTCCAGTAGTCAATCGTCCGGTCAAATTTTTAAAGGGTAGCAGTTCTAACACAAAGGCCCCAACTGTGATCAATATTTCACAATCAAAACCAACTTCTAAACCTGTTTCTAAAAAGCAGTCACAGCCGAGGCAAAAGACCGAGCAATTGCCTACCAAATATACCGTTCCTTCAAAAGTCACTGACCATTCCGTCCCTGTTGTTTCAGATAAAATTGGTCAAGCAAAACAAGAAAAACCAAAGTGGCTGAACAAGGAACCTGTCAAGAAGGAAGCATCAAAGTCTTTCCCTACTGCATTCAATTCTAGAATAAACAAAGACAATTGTGTTTGGAATAATTGGAATCGTTTTGAAGTTTCTTTTCCGATTAAACTTAATTCAATTCATCAATTGATTCAATTATTGCGTGATTGTTTATGTTGTTCTAGATGTGGTTGGAATGATTTTGATGAAATTAATTTAAATGATTGGTTTGGGTCATATCACATGTATAATCATAAACCAAAAAATAAACCCCGTAATAATAAACAGAAATACTATAAACAACGGGGTTTCCAATCTAAGGTTAAACCACAGCGGGAGACCAAACCCACTCCTAGATGGGTTGCTCCTACTGAGGTTAAACCGGCACCAAAGAGGTAACCTGCTAAAAATACTGTTCCTCCAAAAGGTGTAAAATCTACACCAAGGAGGCAACCGATGCCAAAACCAGTTTCCGCGAACGGTGTACAATCTACACCTAAGGGGAAAGCTGTGTCAAAGCAAGTTCCTTCGAGAGGTGCCAAACCTAACCCTCCAGGACCCAAACATGTATTTGTGCATAAAACCAAAAGGTCAACTATTTACTTGTATGCACAAGTGCATCTCCAGATGAAGGGCTCCTAGGATGTTCGTCAGTTTTCCATTTTTAAGGTTTTCCCTTAAACCTCCCTCCCTCTCTCTCTCTCTCTATATATATATATATATATATATATATATATATATATATATATATTCAATTTCTTATCCATCTCTATATAACTCCTTCACACACACATGTATATATATATACATGTGTGTGAAGGAGTTATATAAAGATGGATAAGAAATTGAATATATATATATATAGAGGAAGGTTCAAACGAGAACGATAACTATTTACTAGAACTACGAGAACGACCGACCATGTACAAAATCACTGGTGATTCACATACAAAATCATATGTGATTAAAATTCTGGACACGCGCGGTTTGTCCCGCGGTTTGCAAAGCGCGCGGTTTGTACTGTGAATCACCAGTGATTTTGTACATGGTCGGCCGTTCTCGTAGTTCTCGTAAATAGTTAGCGTTTTCGTTTGAACCCACCTCTCTCTCTATATATATATACATATATATATATATAGTAAATGCTAACATATATATTGCAAATTGAGAAAAATAGTTAATGGTGATATATTTAAGATTTAAGAATAATGCAAATTGGAGACGTCAAGTTATTTGATCGTATTTGGTTTAGACATATTTATATGTAGTATCTATATATTGTGTGAATTATCGGTTGTATTTTAAAGACATGTTTCCTTTACTTTTATGTTTCTAATTTTGATTTTACTTTGTTTAAACACAACCCGGCCAACCCGATCAACTCGAACGGGTTGGGTTGTACCTTTGTTTGGGTTGTGTTGGGTTGAAATATTTTCAAACCGCCAACATTGGGTTGATGTATTGAAATGCCTTCAACCCGATCAACCCAACCCGTAAACACCCCTATTATCCCCGACTTGCCTGAGCAGCAACTGTTACTGAGGGACTAATCCATAACAAAATGAAAATCATGGTCACCGTATATGCAATTATTCATTTGAGGGACCCAATCCAAATTTCCATATAACCATATGGATGAAATTTGTAATTTACTTTTTTTTTGAACACGAGTTTTTAAAACAAGTTAATAAAAATGTTAAAAATTATAAATAAGTGAAATGAAAACAAATAAAAAAACGTGTTCAATGTCATAATGCAAACATAATAGTAAAGAGAGTAGACTACAAATTTGGTCCTTGTGGCTTGTCAAAAATAACTTTTTCATCCTTATAATTTTAAAATTATAACATAACTATCGTGATTTGTATAAACATTCGAATTGGATCCCTTTCTCTAACGATTATTACAAGATTCTATTAAATAAGAGACATTTTCATCATTTTATCAACTTCTATGTCTTTTACCCGAACATTTTTACAAACTATGATAACCATCTACTAATTTCGAAACCATACAGGCAAAAAGTGTTATTTTTTACAAACTACATTGACCAAATTTGTAGTTTAATTTAATAAATGCTAGTAAAGAAATTATTTTGCTTGGGTTGGGTTCACGTGAGACCACAAAATCAACACTAAACATTCACAGTGATTCAATGTGAAGGTAAGAAAAACAACAAACCTTCACAGCAAAGACACTGTGAAGGTTTACCATCACAGTACATTCCACAGTCTTTTACTGTGAAAGTTTAGTATTAATTTTTTTGTCTCACGAAAATAGTCTGGTATCACATGAATACAATTCTGTTTTGCTTTCCGGCTTCTATTGAAATATATATATGCCCCAGTGTTCCCAACTTTCCAAATATTATGCTAAAATGGATATAATTATTAATTTCGACGCTCTTTTTATTTATGATCAACAAATATATTTAATCATTAATTTCACTTTAATTAAATCAAATATAATTAAATTATATAAAGCAATCAACCAAACACTTTATTAAAATATGCAACTAAAAATAAAAAAGAGTAAACTACACTTTTGGTCCCTATGGTTTAGTGATTATAACACATTTGGTCCCTACAGTTTAAAAATTACACTTTAGCCACTGCAGTTTGCATTTCGGTCCGGATTTGGTCCCTCGTCGTTAAGTCCGTTAAAAAATATCGTTAGATGAGGGGTATTTTCGTCTTTTTCACTTTTACTTTATTTTTCTTTAATAAATAAACTGTAGGGACTAAATGTGTTATACCAATGATATATTTTTTTTCTTAAATATTCATCTTCCCCAAATAAATCAAGAACACCATGATGAATACCAAATACAATCTCAAAAACATTTAGCAAATCCTAAACTCAAACCCAAATTAAATTTGTTTCAAATCCAAGTCTTTTTGACACTTTCTTCCATTATTCATCTTTTCCAAGAACATCATGATGAACATCAAGAACACGATGAACACCAAGAACACCAATAACATTAACAAATCCAATCCAAACTTGTTTCAAATACCAAATCACAAAACTTAAATAGAAAACCCTAAAATTATCATGTAATACAGATCTGGAACAGAAGAGAGAGAGAGAGAGAGAGAGAGAGTTGGTTCTTCGGTTCGTTGGTTCGTGAGTGAGTTGATGGGTTCTTAATTTGTTCGTCCATGGCAGAGTCGTGGGCTCTTGCCTGGGCTCTCTTGGCCTCCACCAACTCTATTCTTTTGGGTTACGGTATGTAGTTTTGTGTCTTAATCTTGATTTACAGACGCAATTGATCAGAGATTAGGATAACATACCACTTAAAGTATGAATTTTACTCGATTTCTTCAGTAATTTGCGATATCCAGTTCAGCCCAAAAACCCTCGATCGAGAGCAAAAAACAGCAGATCGACGAAGAATAAGATGTTCGAGAGATGGACAAGCGAGGGCAAAAAAAGATCGAGAGCAAAAAACACCCCAAATGCTTGTTTGTGTTCAATGTTTCTTCCTACTCCATTCATCTTCCCCAATTAGATTTGGTGTTCTCTCAGACCTCTTCTCTCTCTCTCTCTCTCTCTTTCTCCTTTCTCTCTATCCCTTCTCTTCTCTCAGATCTCGATCTGTATCTCTTCTCTCAGATATGGAACAGATCTCTTCTCTCTCTCTCTCTCTCTCTCTCTCTCTCTCTCTCTCTCTCTTCTCTCGATCTCTCTCTCAGATCTCTTCTCTCAAATCTTTATTTGATTTAGTTTTTTTAAGTGGGTTTGATTTTGGTTATTGGATATGGTTTTGGTTTTTAAATATAGATTTGATTTAAGTTTTTAAATCTGGGTTATTATTCTTGGTTTTCATGTTCTTGATGTTCATCATGCTATTATTGTTGAAGATGAATATTCAAGAAAAAAATTATAGTTAATTAAAAAAATGGTAAAATAAAGAATTATGGTATAACACATTTAGTCCCTACAATTTATTTATTAAAGAAAAATAAAGTAAAAGTGAAAGTGAAAAAGACGAAAAAATACCCTCATCTAACGAGATTTTTTAATGGACTTAACGACGAGGGACCAAATCCGGACCGAAATGCAAACTGTAGTGGCTAAAGTGTAATTTTTAAACTGTAGGGACCAAATGTGTTATAATCACTAAACCACAGGGACCAAAAATGTAGTTTACTCAATAAAAAATGCAATCAACCAAACACTTTCTTTTTTAATATGAAAGAAAGTTTTACATAAATTGATGACAACTATTCGATTGTAAAAAGTTATTTGCTTTTTGTTAAATATTTAATCAAGTTCACAATCAAGTGATAAATCGGATATAATTTTGTTACTTTTTCAAGTTACACATAATTACATAAATAAAATATATGGTCAACAAACCAAAGGGTCTCAAGCTGTCTTTAAGTCCCATATGAATAAAGTTGTCTGTGTGGATTAATCTGTCTATATAGATTGGAAAGATTTTTGTTTGGTGGAAGGACCATGTTTTTTAATTGAGAGAGACTGGTTTGGATAAAACTTGTTTTTCTGCATAAATCTCCCTCCTAAAAGCTTAATAAATAAGTCACTTTCTATATCATTAAGCCATTACCAAACAGTCATGTATTGCTGACTGAATAAGCTATATGTCCTATTAAGCTGCTAACAAACAGGTCCTTAGATCTAGATGAGGAGGGTGTGTGGGTTTATTTGTTGTATTTGGCGTATATAAATATTATATACTTAAAAAATATGATCAATAATAAAGATTGAATACGTAATAATTAAATTGGAACTGTTTTAGATGACTCCAAGTTTAATAATATTTTCCCACTTTATTCATTATGAATTATTGATGTCATGTTCTTTTTTTTTCCAAAGTAGAAAAAAGAATTGGTGGGCTTTGTGGTAATGCTTAAATGGTAGTGTGACAACGATGCAAATTGCAAAGTGATCTCAAGCACAAAACTTGATTTGTAGGGACTTTGTATTCTTCACAAAAACGACTTCTCAAAAATGCCCAGGGAGTCGGAGAGAGAAGAGAGAAAAGAGAGGAGGATTTAAATGACGAACAAAAAATTGTAGAGAATGTGAGAGTAGATCTTAACTATTAGATGAGATTTTTCAATAGTCAAGATCGTAAAGGTAAAACATGTAGATATAGATAAAATTGCGACTAATTTAAAGAACCTAATGGGATGTTATGTTCGTAGAATGGAATTTGGTGGAATTAGAATCTATCAAAATAATTTGACTTTGAAGAAACTGGAATAAAATTTGATCACGCGTTTGGTTGATAGGAATTGAAATGAAATATCTCAAAAAGAATTAAAATCTCCATCTTTGTTTGGGGGGAGGGAGGTAGCTGTGACGAAGACAGCTACCCGTCATAGACAGGGGCATTAAACGGGGATTGGGGTCAGCAACGAGGGATGCATTACCCGCTGAATACTCGTCCTATTTCCATCTCTAGTCTCGACATCCCACCGACCATCATGCCATTACTATTGTCATCACATCACCTACCCACCCTAGTGGTATTGGTGGTGAGTGGTAGTGGGGAGGGGGATGACACTCACCCTGTCTTTATTCCCGTAGCACCCCACTCCACCGACCACCATGCCACTACTTTCATTGTCACATCTATCACCCACACCCTGTCATTCCTCCAAACCCTACCCCTGACGGCCCCGCCAGTACACCACACAGAAGAGGGACAAGTTGTAGTTGTGACCACCCACTAGTGGCGTGGTAGTCAACGGGTGGGGGGTATGGCGGGGACGTAGTTGGTAGCTGTGACGGCAGTATTGACGTAGTGGTTGGTGGGTTGGAGGTGAGGGTGTGGCGGGGATGGAGGAGCAAAGTCGGGTGGGTGCCACCACCCACCACCACTACCACCACGAGTGGGGTGGGTGGTACTTATGATGACAATAGTAGTTGCATGATGGTCGGTGGGGTGGTGGGGGTGGTAGTTTTGACAAGGGCAGTAGTGGCATGGTAGTTGGTGCAGTGGGTGGGGGTGGATGGCGGGGTGGCAACTGTGATGACGAGAGTGGTGACATGGTGGTTGGGTGGCGATTGTGACGACGATAATAATGGTGTGGTGGGAATTAGGGATGGGGCGTGCCAGAGACAATTATAGCATGATAGTGGTGGGGGCAAGGGGTGGGCGTGACAGGGACATTTGTAGCATGGTATTGGTGGATGGGGGTAGGCTATCTTGGTTAAATTGGATGTAAAGAGATGGAATTTAATTCCTTCACTTATGCCAAATAATTCGATTATAGACTGTGAAGTCGCAATGATTTCAAGATGAAAAATTATATCAAAAATCAATGATTGTCAATACAAAAAAGGTTATAGAAAAAATAGGAGAGAAATTATAGTTTTGATTTTTTTTTCATAGTTATTTTAATTTGTAAAAAAAATATTGGAAATCAAAATTATAAACTAGTGGTTGAGATTGTTTCTTCTATTCTCGCATGTTTTTGTGATTCTCGTTTGAACCTAACACTAAATATGTAAATAGATAGACTAAGGATCATGTGAGAATAAGAGTAAAGGTGAGAAGGTAAGAAGGTAATAAGAGATTCAGACCATTGGTCACTTTTAATATCAAACCCACCCATGAATCCCGCTTGATATGAGGGTTGATCTGGTGCACCTCATTCTAATGTGCATCCAAGTGTGTAGATCCCTTTTTGCCATTTTCACCATAACTTTCATTCTCACCGGAACCCCTATATATAGACACTAGTACAAAAACTCACAATGGCCACGGTTAAAAATCGTGGCCGTAGGCCTTTGGCCACATGTTTTTTTTCCAATCAAACCGTAGTCTATTCTGCCGTGACTTTTGATACCCTTGTGGCCACGTTTAAAATGCATCACCATATCACATGATAAACCGTATCCATAGCCTAAAAACCGTGGCCATAATATCCAAATTTTATGGTATTGGGGCATTTTTGCTATAACCGAGACTATAAACTACTCATCGTCACACAAACTTTATATTAACTGTCACCAATTCATGACATGGTTACCATAAATGTTACATGAGTTATGGACGCACATTAGGATGAGATGCACCTGTAAGGTTTTGAGTAAACATACAACCACATGATATAGGCAACGGAAGCATATTTTAATTTTTATCATCAATGGTTATACAAACTATCAACCTATATGAATACATGCGTTCTAGATAATTAACTACAAAAGATTGAATCAAGAACACTTACTTGTTTATTGCGATTGTCGAAAACCACAATGATGAATCAAACCTTTGATCTCGCTTCTTGGATGTCAAGGACCAATAGTATGAATCCCTCTAGTGGCTCACACTTAAGAACACCAAAATACCAACAACAAGAAGATTCTTAATCACTAAACCCTAAATTAGGGTTTACGATTTTGGGAGAGGGAGAAGGGAGATCGACGACTCCAAGAGAGATTGAAAAAACTCATTAGGGTTTAACCCCTAGCAGTTTATTTATAACCCTCTATTTTACACTTAGCCCCCTTGAACCGATAAACTTGTTAAAACTATTTTAACCAATCAGTCCCTGCACTTTATATAATTAATCTAATTAATTATATTGCAACTTATCATCAATTGAACTAATTGCTTTAACTCCCTTTAATTATTCTGATTGTTTATTTTGGGTCTTAAGGGCAACCCAAAAGGACTCTGCTATTATTAGAAATATTACCAATAGTTAATGACTCTGGACACTATATCCAACAATCTCCCACTTGGATAAGTTATTAACTCTATTTGGTTTTAACACTTTCAATAATCAGCAGAGAGCAAGCCATCCAATGCAGCCGCCGAACTCTGATAAAGATTAGGTCATAAGATAAGTGATTTAATGTTCCTTTGTTCTACAAGATATCATATGAATCTGAGACATGGATAAATGTCTATCTCATGGATCAAGATTATGTTTCCTGATTTCCGATATGTGTTGAATTCATCAGACTACTCAATTGAACACATCAATTCTAGTCAGGGTTTGGCCAAACACTTAATGTTAACACCAAATCATCGAGGGGCCCATGGATATCGCTTCTCCTGTTTAGGCAGAAGGAACAAATAAACTTTGACTACACAGTTCATTTCTACTCATCATATTATACATGGACATACCCTGTATAGCTGCCAGTTACGGTCAGCGTTGGAGCACACCAAAGCATAACAGAATCCTAGAGCAAAACTCTATGTATCTCCGTTTGAAGAACATAAAATATTATCATCTCAAAATTACTCTGACTTAATCCATGGAGTAAACTTTTGAGTGCGGGTTGTTCTAATACCTAAATCACCATTAAGTACTCATGAGCGTTAGTTGCATTCTCTATGCTTCTAACACTCCATGACAGTCTTGAATCACTACTTACTTCCAGGAGTATGACTGACTGTGGAGGTTTAAGTAAATTAATACTCAGGAAGTTGGTTCTAAACATGCAAAACAAAACACGATAATAAATTAAATGTAAATGGACGCAATCCAGCATATATTATAATCTCCATATAATAATCTCCAAATCAAATACAATTTATTACGTTTTCAATACATCAAACTAACGACTAAAACATTCAAGGTATATTGATAATTCTAACACCTATGGCTTCAGTATCATACTCATGTTTGGGTCGAGTTAACGCTTTCGTGAAAGGATTCGCCGGATTCTCTTCAGTCGGCACTCTACTCACCACGCTTAAAGCAAATGAGACATCAGGTCTAGTACATGTCATGGCATACATGATCGATCCTATAGCAGATGCATATGGAATTCGACTCATTCTGTCCAGTTCTTTACTAGTGCCGGGACATTGATTTTTACTCAATCTTATGCCATGTTGCATGGGCAAATACCCTTTCTTGGATTCACTCATATTGAATTTCTTCAATATCTTATCCAAGTATGTACTTTGACTAAGTCCAATTAAACGCTTGGTTCTATCTCGATAAATTCTTATTCCAAGTATGTATGCTGCATTTCCCAAATCTTTCATAGCGAAACATTTTCTGAGCCAGACCTTTACATCTTGCAACATCGGAATATCGTTTCCTATGAGTAGTATGTCATCAACATACAAGACTAGAAATACAACATTACTCCCACTAGCCTTAACATATACGCAGGACTCATTTTCGCTTCGAGAAAATCCAAACTCCTTGACCTTTTCATGAAAACAAAGATTCCAGCTACGAGACGCTTGTTTAAGTCCATAAATGGATCTTTCAAGCTTACCCACCTTATCTGGATACTCGGTATGTACAAAACCTTCAGGTTGTGCCATATACACATCCTCATCAAGTTTCCCATTGAGGAAAGCGGTTTTTACATCCATTTGCCATATTTCATAGTCATGAAATGCAGCTATGGCAAGTAATATCCTGATAGACTTAATCTTTGCTACTGGTGAGAAGGTTTCATGTAACACCCCGCTTACCACGACACAATATTGTCCGCTTTGCCCCACTGGCTCACGACTTTGTTCTTGGCGACCTGGCAAGGACTTCGCAAGGACTTCCCAGGAGGTCACCCATCCTGGTACTACTCCCACCCAAGCACGCTTAACCACAGAGTTCCCAAGGAACCCGCATGCTCGTGGCCCCAAAACGCGTTGTGTCTGGTAAGGCCAAGGTTTACTAATATACCCAGCATCTCTCCTGTCTACGGCCGATGTGGGATATGCCTAAGGTGTTACACACCCCCCCTTAGGGACTCATCGTCCTCGATGAGGTTTGCCCCACCATCCCGAACGGCACAGGAGTGGCTCTGATACCATTTGTAACGTCCCAAGTTCCATAAAAGACAAACATAACATTAATACATAACCTTCTGATAACTGGGTCCCAAAATTTCATTACAGTACTTCTAAATATAAGGTTGGCGGAAGCAACCTATACACAACTGAGAATAACTATTACTACAAGTGGCACCGGCACTGTCTCCAACTGCGTCTGTACTATACCTTGCTCTTGCTCACTTACCTGAGTCTTCTACTGTTAGCTTACCTGAAAAGGGTTTTTGTTTTGAAAAGCGAGGGTTAGACCATGAGGTCTAGTGAGTTCCCTCCGTAAACAGTGCACGTCAACATTATAAATCATTTTTATAAAACAGTTCACATTCTTCACATAAGCGTCAAGCATGGTACTGCACTGTGTTAAGGATCACATCGTTACTCGCGATCGGGGCCCCAGCAGACTCCCCTTTCGCCTCTTCTGGATCCTACGCAGACTCCCCTTCCCGGAGCCTACGCAGACTCCCCTCTACTCGAAATAGGAGAAAACGAATTCCAGCCTACCGGTCTGTCATACATATCCAAGGGGTCATCAGAACCCGAGGATCTATCTCTGATCCCACAGTGCAGACCGACTCCACATAGCATACACATAGTTCGTCATATACATAAAACATGAACTCCGTATAACGTTTTACAATCCATATCATATTGCTGGAAAATCTTTTCAGTAGAACAATTCTTTTCATGGGAAAACATTCGTAACAACTTGTAAATAAATCATGCTCATAAACATACTCTGTTCAGTAGAGTGTTAACTTTCGTTTACGTAAAAGTCAGGTAAAATAACAGAGTATATTCATAAAATCACTTTCCTTGGAAAACACGTAAGAGCACGTATTTTAGTTAGAAAAACTCACCTGACTTGCTTGCTCCAAAGCTCCTCACTCACGCTTCTGATCTCTAGGTGGAACACCTATTATATAATAACGTACGTCATAATTCGTTCGTTCATTACTCGAGTTAGATCCCGAACTCAATCCAAACTTATCTAAGTTGGTAGGGTACACTTCTAGTCCAAAATCATAATTAATGGTCCTTGCTCTCCCATCTATTTGAAATGCTATACCGGGTCCATTGATTTACCCGACTCTAGATTTCCAACGTAATAATAAAATCACTGGATCCCTTAATATTAAATCTGGATCGTGTTACTATTAATATGGTCCAAAATATATAAATCATTAGACTACCAATTCTATACTAGACCCTTATTAAAATTATAAACTTTAATAATAACTAGGCCCAACTTTAATAACTAAGCCCAAAAGGACTTAAGAATTCTTTCGGCCCAACACTCACTTCGGTCCAAATTAAATACTACATGGAAGCCCAAAAATTTAGCGGATTAAATCTATAGTTAATTAATAACTCGAAGTCCACTTAAACCAATTTATTTGACTACCGGATTGTTAATAAAAAGGGTTTGAAACCCGTGCTTCGAACACGCTTTGCGCCAAGCAAGCATTGCGCAAGCCACCAACCGTTCTTTTCTAGACCTCTCAATTAAACCCGATTAAGAGGGAATTAAGTCTTCCATTCTATCTCTAAAATTAATCAAGACATTTAATTAAAATCATCCCCATTCATGCTCTTAACTAGATTTCACGATTTAAAACTTTAATTCGCTAGCTTAAGCGAGAAACAACCTTAAGAGTGATTACCAAGGTTCTCACTACAATTTAAACATCATAGTCGATTCCTTACTCAACTTGCCCATTTTAAACATTTGATTTATAAAATGTTTCTAACAATCAATTATTCCTAAACATTCCATTTGATGAGGTTTTAAGCCTTAAACACATAATCTTACATAACCCAATTTCAACTACCTTTTTAATCTAACAAGGTTTAGATAAACAATTGCTTTCTATAAATTAACAACCCACTTTAATTATCATTTAGAGTCCCACAATTACATCCTAAACATCACAACGAAAACTAAAGAGAAAATGGATTAGATTATATACCTAATTTGATAAGAACTGCTCTTCTCCTCCTCCTAATCGCATGAAACAGCAAACAACCACTCATCCACCACCTCCGGCGACCACCACCCACAGCCACCACAGCCGGCGACCTCCACCGGCAGCCACCACCGCCGCTGCTTCTTCCCTCGACATCTCTCTCTCTCCTCGTCGTCTATCTCTCTCCCCCGCAGCTCCCTCTCCCTCTCGCTGCCCTCTCGCTCCCGCAGTTCTCTCTGCGCACCCACTAAACACACACATACGTAAGAGTATTACTTCTCTATCTCTGATTTCTCCTCACAAAACACAAGGGCCTCTCATGGCCCTTTTTTTCCTGCACTTTCTCCCTCCCTCTCGATATGCAGCTCACACCCACACAAAACCCTAAAAAAACAAACAAATGTTTTCTAAACTTTTCACAAAAGCGGCGCACAGGATAGGGGTTTAATTCCCCATTTTCCATTTTTAACCTCCTATGTTTTCACAAAATACACTTTATCACCCCTAACTTCCATTTAATTTATGCTATTACCTTGGGTTATTACAATCTCCCCTCCTTAACAGAATTCCGTCCCGGAATTCACTCTAATAATAGCCGGTGTCATTGATTATTGACACTTAGATTCCAACTCTCGGAGTAAGTCTTTCAAAAACAAAACAATAACAACATACTTTCACGCCCTGGCGGCACAACTCTGATTAACCTCACCATCTCTGTTTATTACCGTAACATACAATCATCTTACTTTCATCTTCCAAACGGATCTAATAATGCAGGAACACCACGATACTCGAATCCCATAATTTTTCCGATTATCCACCACGACCGAAAATCAGATAAACATATATAAAGTCATCCCAGCTTCCTTACTTATATATACCTTAGATAATTTCTTAACGATCCGTGTGTTAATCTCAATAACAGTTTCTCACGAACTCTCGTAATTCATCTTATCAATCATAACCTGTGAACGAAGGTTATAAGTATCTCAATGCTTACCACTCCTTAATTATTCCTATCCCAATCACGACAACATTAACCGTTTCCGAACTCAACTGCCCTTCCCGGCCAATGCAAAATAACCACTGATCCTTACCGCACTAAACAATACAGTTTCCTTCTCTTAATCACAAACAACTTTAACTTGACCAACTCATTTCAATTATAATTATCAACTTATTTCAAAAGTTAAACTCCAATTGAGATGCAATTCATTTCTTTCTATCCACCATGAATTATCATATATAATAACTTAGCATCAACGTCTCGCTATGCTGGTATTCACAAAATCCGTCAGTCAAAACTGACTTCTTAGCTAACAACTCCACTGAGTAACCCAACAATTTACACTTTTCAAAAATAATTTGAGAATTACTTATTCCATCATACTATCATCAACTTCTCACTTTAACATATCGATTCTCCCTTGTCAATTCTTAGTAAGAATCTCGGTAGGATTGCAACACATCCTGCGATACCAATTACATTCATTACTTAACCAATCCATAAAATTTTAATCAGTCAAGCAAAGGCTTATACATCATTCACGATGTTTCAAATCAACTAATGATCAAACTACCACTCCGACCCAAAATCATCATCATGACATCCTTTACACATAACCAAAAATCCAACCGTTTCCTTCTAGGATTATTCCTTCACACACAAGAACGATTCGTGCTCTTTAGAGATTTAGCATTTGCTATAACACATGTTGGCTAACTCATCACTTATCTACCTTTAAACCTCCAATGATTCCAAAACATGCTTACTAAGCGACTCTTACAACCATAACACTTGGTTTCTCAATTGGGTAACTACCCTCCACCACTCTGTCATTCCATCCCGAACATAAACATACCACAACGTCAACTTACACCTACGTGCTCCAACATTCTGGTTAATAATCATACATCTCACACGAAACCCCCATGATGCTTCTATTTGATGCTTTCTTCCTCTCTATCATTACATCACTACGACACTAGCTGGTACATTTACCTTGGCGATTAATGCCATTACATAACTGTACATCCCCCACTCATAACATCGCACTGCAAACCAAATCTCTCATGGTCATTCATACACAACCACGCTTTCCTTCATACTCTCACGTATACTACAATCGAGTCTATCTCACTACGTAGTCCTTTCCCAACTTGTTGAACTATAACTCACGAGTTCTCAATTAACTCACACACAAACATTCTAGCTAGCTCTTCACGATCCGAGCCCTTACAAAACAGGGCACAGCTCCTCACCGATCGATAAGATCTACACCCTCGCTTCGCTTGTGCTACATACCTCATCATTCTACGAATCCCTCCATACCTCATAAATAGAACGCTTATTCAAAAATGACCACTTCCCATCCTCTTAACACTCCTACAAGGTGTTCTATTAATTTACAACCTTCTGGTTCACGTCTTCGGCCTCGGCCATCTTACACAGCTATCGACTTCCATAACATCAGACAACCTGTAGCTACTTTCTTAACTTATTCTTAAACATGGGCTCCCTTACAGGACCTAATCCTATCAACATATCATAGCCACTACGTAATATGTCTCTCCTGATTTGACCAACAACTCTCCATTCTCTGAGTTCTTTCTTAGTTTTAAAAAAAAATGCATCACCCTACGACCTAGTGAGTTCATAGCCCTCATGCATGACAAATCAATAGATAATTCATTTTGTACTTTTCATCATTTTCAATAAACAACACTTGAAAACATATAGGGTACACATGCCCTCATCACTCTTCAAAATTTAAAGCCGTGCACCACGATCTCGAGGATCGTTCGCATGCCACTTTCCATAACTCAGTCTTACTTCACCAAAACATGTCATTACGACAGAAATATATTAAGTGAAAATCTTTTCATACGACTACATCCTGAAAGAAATTATCGACATAAAGTAAACCAGTCGGTTTTCGTACTCATAAATAACTTCATTGTAACACCCCGCTTACCACGACACAATATTGTCCGCTTTGCCCCACTGGCTCACGACTTTGTTCTTGGCGACCTGGCAAGGACTTCGCAAGGACTTCCCAGGAGGTCACCCATCCTGGTACTACTCCCACCCAAGCACGCTTAACCACAGAGTTCCCAAGGAACCCGCATGCTTGTGGCCCCAAAACGCGTTGTGTCTGGTAAGGCCAAGGTTTACTAATATACCCAACATCTCTCCTGTCCATGGCCGATGTGGGATATGCCTAAGGTGTTACATTTCATCATAATCAATCCCTTGAGTTTGAGTGTAACCTTTCGCAACCAGTCTAGCCTTGAATGTGTGCACATTCCCATCCATGTCGGTCTTCTTTTTGAAGATCCACTTACACCCAACTGTCTTGCGACCTAGTGCATGATCAACCAATTTCCAAACTTGGTTATCGTACATAGATTGAATCTCGCTCTCCATGGCCTTTTTCCACTTGGCAGCCTCAGGGCCTGCCATCGCTTCCTTGTAGTTGGATGGCTCATCCGCACTATCAAATGTTTTATCATTGACTAGTGTATCTCCTTCCTTTGTAATATGAAAACCATAATAAAAATCAGGAGATTGATTAGCTCTACTATCTCTACTAGTTCTGCGAAGAGGTGGTGGAGGTATGTTAGTTTCCTCAACAGGTGGTTCAACCTCATGTTGAGGGCTAGTGTCAACTATAGGTTCATCATTGGTTGTTTCTTGAATTTCTTCAAGATCAATACTGCTCCCACTATCCTCTTTGGAAATGAGCTCCCTTTCTTGGAAGACTCCCCTTCTAGCTACAAACACTTTGTTCTCAGAAGGTTTGTAAAATATATATCCAAAGGATTTGTAGGGATAACCAATGAACCGACACTTCTCTGCTCTAGGTTCTAGCTTGTCGTTAGTTTCGCGCCGAACGAAGACTTCACAACCCCAGACCTTTATATGTGCTAACGAGGGACGAGTCCCAGTCCACACTTCAGAGGTGTCTTTGCAACCTTCTTAGTTGGAACGAGGTTTAAGACATGAGCTGCAGTTTCTAAGGCATAGCCCCAGAACGATATCGGAAGTGTAGCACGACTCATCATGGACCGAACCATATCAAGTAGCGTTCGATTTCTTCTCTCAGCAACACCATTGAGTTGTGGTGTTCTGGGAGGAGATAATTGCGGAACTATTCCACAATCCCTTAGATAGTCGTAGAATTCATGACTCAAGTATTCTCCACCCCTGTCGGACCGGAGCATCTTGATCTTCTTGCACAGTTGGTTTTCTACTTCGTTTTTGAATCCTTTGAACACTTTAAAGGTGTCCGACTTGTTTTTCATCAAATAGATAAATCCATATCTACTGAAATCGTCAGTAAAGGTAACAAAGTATCTCTCACCGTTTCTCATGGCAGATCTGAACGGTCCACATACATCTGTGTGGATTAAGTCCAATAGATCCTTACCCCTTTCCACTTTTCCTTTGAAAGGTGCTTTTGTCATCTTGACAAGTAAGCAAGACTCGGATTCTTCATCCGAATTTAAGCCAAATGGTTCCAAGATCCCATCCGATTGGAGCTTGGCGATGCGTTTCTTGTTTATGTGGCCAAGACGATGATGCCATAACAACGATTTATCCAATTCACTATTGGAGGAACCAACATTTAGAGTTAAGTTATTATTATTTCTACCAACACAAATCACACTTTCATATACACCATTACAAGGAGAGGCTTTAAAATAAAACAACCATGTTTATAAACCAAAATGCAACCATTATTATTATCAAATTGAAATTCAAAACCATCCTTGTACAATGCATGAAAAGAAATAATGTTTCGAGCCATTTCTGGCGAGTAGCAACAATCTAATAACTTTATTGAAAAACCACTACTAAGCATGAGCTCAAAATCTCCAATCTTGGTAACAGCGGCAGTCATCCTGTTTCCCATGATCAGATTCAGCTCCCCATGCTTCAACGTTCTACTTCCCTTTAGTCCCTGGAAATTAGAGCAAATGTGAGTACCACATCCCGTATCAAGGACCCAAAAGTTAGAAATCGAAGTACTATGGAGTTCAATTGTAAAAACACCTGAGGTGCCACACCCTTTGACCTTGTTCATTTTCAAGTCCTCCAGATATTTTGGGCAGCTTCTCTTCCAATGGCCCCTTTCTTGACAGTAAAAGCATATGGCCTCTTTAGGGTCACTTATGGGTGGTATGTCAGAAGAATCAGTTATTCTCTTAAGGCCTTTGTTGCGAGGAACAACTTTAGCCTTTCCCTTCCCTTTGGGATGAGAAACTTTCTTCTTCTTACAGCCACCTTCCCTAATGGCCAGGACGGGAGCAGTGAGTGAGCAATTTGGGTCTTACCCATACTTGCTTCAGCAGATCTCAACATGCCATGAAGTTCCATCAAGGTCTTGTCCATATTGAAGTTCACTATGAACTGTTTATATGCCCCACTAAGAGAGTTTAGCACCATATCAATGGCAAGCTCTCTTGGGAAATCGACACCTAGATTGCCTAACCTGTCAATGTACGCTTTCATCTTTTGAACATGCGCACATACAGGGGCACCGTCCTGTTGCTTACATTCCATAAGCGATTTTACGACTTGGAACCTTTCTTGCCTCGCTTGCTCCTGAAACATTTCACGAAGCTGCTCATTTAGTTCAAACGCCCCCGTGTTCTCGAAACTCTTTTGATGTTCCGGGGACATGGACGCCAACATGAGATACGTGACTTTTGTGGATTCCGCGAATTGCTTATTGTATTCAGTTACTGCTTTAGGGCTTGCATCATCATTAAGTATAGGAAGATCCTCGTCGAGCAAATACTCTTTGTCTTCGTACCTCAAGGCAATTCTCAAGGCACGAATCCAATCCAAGTAATTTGGCCCAGTTAGCTTATCTTTACTTAGGATAGAGAGTAACGTAAGGTTGGATGTTGAGTGAGTAGGAGGAGGAGGAGGAGGAATATTTTCAGCCATCTGTAGATATAGTTTTATTTTAGTTAGTTTGAAATTTAACCTTTAAAAACAATTATCCAAAATTATTTAACAAGGCTAGGATCCATATTTTACTCTATGATGTGAAAAGGGATGCCGTAATCACATCACAAAGTTATTTAGGTAAACAAATGCTATTTGTTAATTTCATTCACTATGAAACTCCTAGGTCTTTTGAGATTCACCGACTTACGTCAATGGCATGTTAATCTCGACTATGCTTATCTTCTATTTGTGACTGGGATGCCGAGGATCACAAACTAGATGGTGAATCGACCATGCAAGAACACATGGACCCCTCGGCTCAAGTACGCTTGAGAATCACGAGTGCCACATCATTTTCGACTATAGTTTCACATTAACATGCCGGCAAACCGCACACGCTCCGTTAACAAACTATAAGAATATGTATGTTCTTTTCATGGGTAGCATAAGACTTTCACATTTCTTAGTATATCTAAAACTGGATTTTGTTTTTATACTTCATAGTTAATACTTTTAACTTGTCACATTGACCTATCAAACCTTTTCGGTAATTCCACTAGTCCACACAAGAGGCGGTGAGTATGGTAACGCAGGGCGTTTTAAAAACCATTGACTCATTCGACAACCATATTATAGGTAACCTCCTTAAACCCCCTTAGAGTGCTTATAGTGAGTACGCCTAGTCTCGGTTTGACTATCAATGTATAATTTAATTATATATATATAATTAAGGTCTAATATATATATATATATATATATATATATATATATATATATATATATATATATATATATATAAATAAATTGAATGGAATTTTAAACAATTTAAAATTATGATTATCTAATTAATTCTAATTAACCATGTGAGGGCACATTTAATAATTAATATAATCGTTTTCGTATAAATCAACTGAATGGAATTTTAAACAATTTAAAATTATTATTATCTAATTAATTCTGATTTACCATGTGAGGGCACATTTAATAATTAATATAATCGTTTCCATAATTAATTCCAATTAAACATGTGAGGACACATGCTAATAATTAATGTAAATTTTTGACATACAATTTATATTCACTATATATATATATATATAATGTTAATGTTTATCTTACAATATTATTCAACTTAAATATATCTATTCTACTATATAAAAAGAATAACATTAACCGTTTTCAAGATTCAGTTTTTCAATTTCTTAGCCACGTTCTTCTCCCCCCTTCTCTTCCCCACGACGACGGCTCCCCGATCAATTCTCCTCCACGACCTCTCCCTCCCACACTTCCCAGAACCCCTTTCCCTCTCGATTTCTTTGACAACCGCTATAAAGCAAGAAATGTCTCGCCTCCCTCTCGATTTCTTCTCAGACTTTCCCCTTCTCCTCTCCTAATTCCCGATGAAGTCTCTCATTTTTCAAATCATCAACCAGCATCACACACAAATATGCAGTGATCGTCGACCTCAGTCCCTTTACTCCAATCGCCGACCGCCCCTGCTGCAGTGCTCCTGTGCCGACCGCCAAGTTAGGGTACATATCTCAAGAGTAATCAACAGAGGCAAACACTCTTGGCTCTCTATTTCTTTTCATAGCCATGATATTGTCGCTGTGAAGATAGTTTTGGGGATGAATTCATACAAGAACACCAGTATTGTGATCGGGTTTCTGACGGGTTTCTCAAAATCTGAAGTTCATGAAGAGGAAGAAAGAGATACAACAAGCTCTAATGGAATAGAAAAAACATGGTTTTTGGTGCATCTACACAACTCCTTCTGTTTCTTACCTTATTTCATTGGTATGCTTCTTGGTTGTGTTCTTAAAGGTCACCCCATTTCATCTTTTAATCATGTTTTATGCTTAAATTTCGCACTACTCGATTTCAGGAACATCGTTACCCCAATAGTTTGTATTGTTATGACAATTGGGAAATTTGTGATTGTTTTAGGGCTTTGGCTAACACATGATGTCTGGGCTTATATCTACATTTTAAGGTGCTTTTTTACTCGATTGAATTTGCTTCGTTGCCATTTTTGTTATGTAATGAATCTGTATCTATCTTTGGTTCTTTTCTCTATCATCTTTGTGTTGTTTCGTTTTTTGATAAATGGATTTTTATAATGTTTATTAATTTTGGGGTTGGTGACTTTGTCAATTTTCAGGTTTTGAGAAGGAAAACAAAGAATCAGTAGACTTGGAAGGGTTTTAATGCAATTATATATGTGTTGGAAGAGCTTAAGGTATGTCTAATACACGTTTATGATCTTAATCAGTTTGTGTCGGTATCATGAATCAAAATGTTAACATTATCGCTTGAATTCTGAAATTTTCTATGTGCATACACTTGTAGAAACATGCATCTAATAAGAACTCCAAAGTCTCACAATACAGCAGCTTTGGAACTACAAGTTCTTCATGTTAAAATTGAGGGATTTTTAAATTCATACATGAGATATCTACCTCAAGCTCCTTGAGAAGGTATTTATATACACCAAGTACATTTTGTTGCTTTTGTTTCATAGAATGAAAATACATGCATATATGCTTGTTGTTTTATTGTTTTGATCAGCTTTATCGGTTCTTAGTGAGGAGTACAATGAACGGGAGCTCCAGTTCGCATAACTTGTCCAATGGGATGGGGTCTCTTGTGATTTCCGATCGTGTTCTTTGTTATCACCCGTTGTCTAGGGATATTCGGGTAAGAATAAATGTTCGAACTGGATCTATATTTCTGTAAATTGTTTATTCTTTTTTCTGATTTGAATAGCTGGCATTTCGGTATCGATGCATCTATATTAACAAATATTGTTTCTGGGATTCTTAGTTTATATGAAGTTTTGATTTTACAAGTTCCATAAAATACAATCATGTGCCTCTCAACATCAGGCTAAATATTTTTCGAATCAGGACAATCCAAGATTTCAAGTATTTCTTGGTTGTTTTGTTTTAAAGAATATTATATCATGTTGCTAAATTGAATTTTTAAAAATTGCATGTTTCAAGCTAAATAGAGGTTCCATGGCTAGATTGTTGTTGTCGTTGATGTCATATTACATATGATCCTTTTTGCAAAAGGAAGCTTGATAGATTTTCTATATCATGCACCTGTTGTTCCATGAAGATTGCAACACTTTTGCTTTTGGGATGTTCCATACATACTGCATCATTTTCTTCCATGTAAAGTTTGCATTTGAATTTTCATCATGCAAATAAACATTTTGGGTCTCAAAATTCATGTTATCATGTAGTTGATGTGTAGTTTACACATTTGACAAACTGTTAAATATTTTTCTTAAATTATATGGCAAGTCAACTATTGCAATGTTCGTGTGATGGATGAAGTAAAATTCTAATTTGTGCAATATGATGATGCAATTTCACTTGTTTTTGTTCACTCTGATCACCTATCGTTACATGTTTGGACCAAACTGCTAATTGCATCTGTTATCTTTAACAGGCATCGAGTATTCCAAATGACATCCGTTCTCATAATCTTGATGGCAACACCACTGGCAACAATAAACTTTTAAAGAGACAACTGCAAATAAGAACAATTCATACATCCAGCCCAGTGGTAGTGCCCAAAACAAAATGGATAACGCAAATTTAAACACAATCAATCTGTAAGTATATACGCATATTAACATTCAAAGAGCGATTATGTTGCAAGATAATGAAATCGAATGGTTGTATTCAATTCAGGATTTAATCTGTGTTTTGGTAGTTTCTCGTTTTTGGTATTTCAAATTATTGACTTGTGCTAAATTTAAACAGTCAATCAATGGAAGTAGTATCAAGAGATCTCACATTTAAGAAACTAATCTGATAGTTCTTTCATCAAGACAGTCGTTGTTGCATTCGTGAAGTTATGCTATGTGTAATGTTCATCAGGTTTGTTTCTTTTTGCATGAAGCTTTTCCATGGATAGATAATAGTATGTGTGAAGCTTTTCTGTCAAGGCTTCCTTAAATTTGTAATGCGCATATATGCCTTCCAGTTATGTGGACAACCTTATATAGACACACACACACACACACACACACACACACACACACATATATATATATATATATATATATATATATATAATTTTCGTTGCAGCTCTGGTTTCATTTGTTTCATCATGTGAATAACAGTTATGAATGAGGTATATTCTGCTTATCTGTATACTTCTCTGTGCTTTCTTTTTGATAAATCTATAAATATCTATTAAATTAATTAGAGAAATTCCATGTAAATTTTTTTGCTGAAAACTACCCAGTTGGATCCAATTCAATATTGAAATTGCAGTGTCGTGTTCGATGGAGCGCCAAAAGGATTTTGGAATGGCGACCGTGTAAATGGTGGCTTCAAGGACATTTGACTGGTCAGTTTGTTTTCAAGTTCTTATTTGATTTCGTTTAGATTTCTCACCATTCAAAGGCTTGGAACATACTTCCGTACACTGTTAAAAACAAGAATCAATAATGGCCAAAAACCGGTTTTTACCCATTCTTGATTCTTGTTTGTTGATTCCTGAAACCCGGTTAAAAACAAGAATCAAGAATGGGTAAAAGCAAGTTAAAAACAAGAATCAAGAACGGTTCTTGATTCTGAAGACTTATTAACCATTTTTTACCCATTGTGGATTCTTGTTTAATCAGTTTTTACCCATTCTTGATTCTTGTTTTTACCGGGTTTTACCCATTTTTTTATTCTTGATTCTTGAAACTATTGGTGCAGATTTTTGCAAGGCATACGAATCATACTGCAATGGGGACAAGAGGGCAACATCATAATCCTGAATCTGATCTCTGTAAGCCTTTTTGATAATTCATGATTTTATTTTTCTAGACTCTGCTGAATAGCAAGGACTTCAACATGTTTGTGGTATTCTTCGTCTTTACGAGCAAGCAATATGTGCTAACAAGGTAAGTTTTCCCAATTTAGGGGTCGTTTACCAAACGCTTACTTGCGTAAGTGCTTACCAAGTCACATTACCTTACCGGTAATGTGGCAAGGACCAAGAATCTTACCCGGTAGCGAAGGCAAGGACCGAGAGTCTTACTCGGTAAGTTAGTGCGACGACATTTACCATGGTGCTTTTCGGGTAAATTGTTGCATAGGATACCATTTTGGTGGACTAAAATCTTACCCGGTAAGGCGGTAAGTAAGTGATAGTGTTTGAATTTTACCGGTAAGCACTTATCGGGTAAGTGATTAGGTAAACTGCCCATTAGATATTTTTGTGGGATTCATTTATTGATTGGGTTTTTTTAATTTTTGTGACAGTGAATGAATATGTGGAAGCAAACAGTCCTACTATTAAATATTTATCAAATTTGGTAATTCATTTATTTGTTATTGGCACTAATTTCGTGCTTTAGTTTGACTATGTTGAAGTTGCATTAGATAAAGGTAAACTCTACATTACTAATTGAAGCTTGCATATTATGAGCATGCTTACAAGTAAACTGTTTGTCATGTAGTATATGTTTGAAATAATTGTATATATCAGCAAATTTGAACACTTTGAAGCCACTATTTATCCATTGCTTTTAATTCATCTGTTTTAATTTATGATGGGTGTTTACTTATTCAGGCAGGATGGGAAAACAACTAACCAAGTGATCACGAGAATCACATCATGGCTGTTTCAGTTATTCCTCTTCGATTGAGAAGTGAGCTCTAATGAGACCTATGCATCAGTTGATTTTTTGTGACATATTTAGCTAATGCCTATTTGATAAGAAATAATACAAAGCATGTAGCAAGATTGAGGATTTAAGTATTTGGTTAATCGAATTGTGTCCCGCTGCATCGCGCGGGTACAATGACTAGTTTATATAAGATAAGATTGAATGAAATTTTAAACAATTTAAAATTATGATTATCTAATTAATTCCAATTAACCATGTGAGGGCACATTTAATAATTAATATAATCGTTTCCATAATTAATTCCAATTAAACATGTGAGGACATATGCTAATAATTAATGTAAATATTTGACATACAATTTATATTCACTATATAAATAATGTTAATGTTTATCTTACAATCTTATTCACCCTAAATATATTTATATAAGATAAGATAACATGTAAGATTATTTATTCAATATTTGCCAAAATTGTTTATTGTTGTGTTTTAGGCAAGTTAGGAAACTAGCCAAAAACAATTAGGGTATAACATTGCATAAAAAAAAGACTACCCTATACCCTTTAGGGATTTCGATAAAACTTAATCGCTAATAATACAAACCTTTTATGCAAGTAAAAAATTAGTTTCCAAAAATTATGTTTTGAGGTTATGACCATGAAACCCTAACTTAGGGATTAAGCAATCCAATGGCCACAAAAATTTGAAATCGATTTTGTAGCCTCAAAACCCTAAATTTCGAAAACCCTAATCCAACATAAACAGTTTTGCAAATCAAATTGAAACACTTTTGAGATAATATCTAAGAACAATGGCTCTGATACCACTGTAAGGTTTTGAGTAAACATACAACCACATGATATAGGCAACGGAAGCATATTTTATTTTTTATCATCAATGGTTATACAAACTATCAACCTATATGAATACATGCGTTCTAGATAATTAACTACAAAAGATTGAATCAAGAACACTTATTTGTTTATTGCGATTGTCGAAAACCACAATGATGAATCAAACCTTTGATCTCGCTTCTTGGATGTCAAGGACCAATAGTATGAATCCCTCTAGTGGCTCACACTTAAGAACACCAAAATACCAACAACAAGAAGATGCTTAATCACTAAACCCTAAATTAGGGTTTACGATTTTGGGAGAGGGAGAAGGGAGATCGACGGCTCCAAGAGAGATTGAAAAAACTCATTAGGGTTTAACCCCTAGCAGTTTATTTATAACCCTCTATTTTACACTTAGCCCCCTTGAACCGATAAGCTTGTTAAAACTAATTTAACCAATCAGTCCCTGCACTTTATATAATTAATCTAATTAATTATATTGCAGCTTATCATCAATTGAACTAATTGCTTTAACTCCCTTTAATTCTTCTGATTGTTTATTTTGGGTCTTAAGGGCAACCCAAAAGGACCCTGCTATTATTAGAAATATTACCAATAGTTAATGACTCTGGACACTATATCCAACATCACCAAGATAAGATGAATCGAGATGTACCAGATCAATTTTCTTCTAAGCCGCAATTCATGGGACGACATTTGATTAAAAACGATCAACGATTCAGATCCACTTCTCACGTTAACCTTAACTTCTCACATGATTTTTCACCTATATATATATATATATAGACTTGAGATCATGTGAGACCAAGCTATTTCCGTGAGACCCGTGAGACCACAAAAATAACGCTAAACCTTCACAGCAAAAGACTGGTAAACCTTCACAGTGTTTTTGTTATTTAGGTTTGTTGTTTTTCATACCTTCACAATGAATTGCTGTGAAGGTTTAGTGTTATTTTGTGGTCTTACGGTCTCACGAAAACATGTTGGTCTCACATGAACTCAACCCTATATATATATATATATATATATATATATATATATATATATATAGAGAGAGAGAGAGAGAGAGAGAGGTTTAGGGGAAAATCTCAAAAAAATGGAAAACTAAGGAATCTGGTAGCCCTTTGTCTAGACGGTATGTACTTGGTAACACAAATTCATCAAATAAATATATATATATATATATATATATATATATATATATATATATTCACATGATGAAACACAATGATTTTCCAGATGAAACGCCTAGATTCATCGTATGAAACAAACAAATTCATCATATGAAGTACACAGATAAATCATATGAAACACATACTAACCTTATTTCACCATATTAAAATCAAACATAAAATTCATTTATATTATATTTTCACCTAATGAAATACAATTTATCACCTCCTGCTTTGGTATTCAACATCTCCATAAATTGACGTCGTTACGATAAAAAAAATGAATTTGGATTCATCAATTGTGTTGTTACAAAATATAGACTTGATTTAATAATTAAAAGCAACACGCCGAAAACCTAAATTGATGATTCGATTTCTTCATCTTGATGAATACTCAAAAATCCACTAAACTTGATGAAATCTCGATCTGCCTAAATTGCTGAGTCGATTTCTTCATCTTGATTAATACTCCAAAATCCATGACCCTTGATGAGGGTTCACCATCATCACCACCATTGTATCTCATCTACCAGATCTGCAGAACAGCAGTAGATGGAAGAGAAACACAGAGGCGATGGAGATGGAATCAACGAAATTCCTTAATTAATCTCACTACCGGAATCGTTACTCCTTGAACGTCCGGACTCTTAGGTTGTTGTTTATGAATACATGGACGAAATTCCTCGATAAATCCGATATATTGTCTCTTTAATCGTCGTAACATCCCCGGTTTCGTCGCCGACCACCGTCACATTCGAAAACTCCCCCAACAACTTCCTGTGCACCAAGAGGTTTAATTTTCCTAAAATCCCGGAGATCTGGAAACAATAGCCAAACTGTTGTTGGCGTAGTGTGGGGTGTGTTATGGATGAACAAAGTGTCTTTCTCATGAAAAGCTTTTATGGAGTTTGGGTTCGATTTGGATCTTTAAAGAAATAAAAGAATGCTTAAATAGTTGTTCTAAGCCGAAAATATAAACATAATATGATATCTAATAAAGGTTGGGACTCAATCGCACTCACAAATCGATTCTTGGGAGTTTGGGGTTTTGACAGTGCGATAATTCGGAAATCGCCCCGTCTGGATAGTGAGAGTTTTCAGGCGATTTTAATGTTCGGATAGTGTGAGTCTCCGGACAAGCGTAGCCGGGTAGTAGGAGACCGGATGCATCCGGATTGTGTTACCGGATAGCCTTTCGGATAGTGTGTCCGGATGTGTAGTGATCCGGATAGAGGTTCCAGATAGAGGTATCCGGATAGAGGATTCCGGGAAGTGGCAGGTTCCGGATAGTCTTTGTGTCCGATAGTTTGTGTCTGGATAGCTAGTTAATAAGAATTGTTGGTATGCTTTAGGTGTTCGGGTTCAGTTCGGCTTGTGCAAGAGAGAGAGATGTGTGCGTGGGAAATCACTACAATCAGGTGAGTTCCCTTAACCCTCTTTACGTGAAATGAGGTGTAAAATACTTTACTGCTAATTATGGTATGCTTTGCGAGCATGATTTATTTACAAGATTTTATAAACTCCTCGCATGAAAGTATGTTTTGGAAGTGCTTATTCGCATGATTGAGTCGTTTTATAAAAATTGCATGCATTGCTGGTTTATTGTTAGCTATGCTTGTATGCTATGTGGAGTCGGGTTGCACAGTAGGATCGGTGTACCTCGGGATCCGATGATCTATGAACCGACATGTATGGAATCTGTTTCCTTCCTATTCGGGTAATGGGGAGTCTGCTTGGGCCCCAATACGAGGCGAGAGGGGAGTCTGCTTGGGCCCCGATCGTGGTTGCTGGATTGTGCGATCCATGAACACTGTGCAAGTACCCATGTATGGAGTTTATGTTGAGTTATATGTTTTTATTTAAGGATTGGTTATGCATGTTTGTTTAAACTGTTTTCTGAGGGGATTCACTAGACCGTTTGGTCTAACCCTCGCTTTTCAAAACTAAACCATTTTCAGGGAAGCGCACTAGCGGTGCTTCAAGTAAAGGTAAAGAGAAGGTTTGAGCATAGGGATGGAGACATTAGCGGGGAACATTATAGTTTCCGAATCGTTTTGCTAGATAGATCTCTCGGCTATGGATAAGATATTCTGCTGCAAATTTTGAATTGTTCAGAACTTGTAATGTCCATTTATGAATTTTAATATGTATTGGGACCCGATTGGGATTATTTACCTATGTTATTGTTGGTTGAGATTTTTTGGGTTGTTACATTTGGTATCAGAGCCATAGTTTAATGGATTTAGGTGACCGGACGAGCCTAAACTTAAACTGTAGGATGGGGAACACAGCCGAGATATAGGATTGCCTCTAGGAAAGATCACTCTAAATGTGCTTAGGGATAAGGTGGCAAGGGCTGTCATGTAAGGTAAATTTGGAGTTACACCTGGACAGTGTAATTGTGAATTTACAGGTACATGTATGTGCTTAAATTGCCTTATATAACGAACCTATTGTTGAGAGATTGTTAATCGTGGGCTTCTTTCAGTTTCTCGTCATGGCTGGGAGGACGCTAAGAAGCAGGTTTGTACCGAGCTCAGAATGAGGAGGTCCTCGCTAATGGACCGCTGGAGCCCCCAAGGCAGGCTGCTACTCGGGGAAGAAGTAGAGGTCGCGGTAGGGGACGGGGGAGAATGCCTAGCTGAGCCGCCACTCAGGTGGAAGGAACCAATGGGGGAAACCCAATCCGAAGAACAACACGAGTGAGCCGCAAGGCAAGAAGCGTAGAGATCCCGATTGAGCTGGAAATGTCTCAACAGGAGAGTTCAACTACAGTGAGGGTTCGAAACCAACCGAGGAAGCGCGGTCGGGGCCGTGCATATGCATTTGTGATGCGAGAGAACCTGGCTACTAAGCTGGGCAAGATTCAGGAAACCCTGCAAGCCCTCCTTGCCATGCAGGATCAGTCGGCGTCAGGGAGTAAAGAGGCAAGCGAGAACAAAGAGAGGCCGGAGATGTCAAGCCCGCTGGTAACTGGTACTGGGGGCCACTCCCAATCGACCCAGCTAGTGTTGAATGAGAGGTTGGAGGAAGAATTCCTGAGCTTGGAACAGGGAGAAATGACAGTGCAGGAGTATACCTCGAAGTTCATCGAGAAATCCCGTTTTGCTGAACTTTATGTGCCGACTGAGGAATGGCATGTGGAATGATACCTGTATGGGTTGAAGAGCAGTATTAGGGAGTTGGCCTCAACAAGGAACCCCACTAATTTTTAGGCGGCCATCAATGCGGCCGAATTAACCGAGAAAGAGAAGAATCGTCAAGTGACGGAGAAGGGAGGAGAGAAAAGAAAATGGGATGGACCAAGTAGTGATGCAAAGAAAGAAAAGACGTTTCGACTAGAAAACCGCGGGAATCGGGAAATGTTCAACAAATCATGTGGGAAATGTAACCGGGTGCATCGGGGAGAGTGTATGGTTGACTCCAGGTCGTGTTATCGGTGTGGGTTGCCCGATCACGTGTCGAGGGATTGTCCAAGTGGGAAATCGTGCTTTCAGTGTGGGTCAACGGGTCATATACGCTATGATTGTCCGTAGTTAAAGAAAGGGGGATCAGTTCAGCTCGGAGAACGTCAGGGAAGTAAGGGGAGCGATAAGGGGGCGGAAGTGGCGTGTCCGACGGGACGTGCGTTCCATATGACAGCGAAGGAGGCGGAGGAAGTTTCGGATGTCGTGACAGGTACATTTCTGGTAAACTCTTTATATGCCAAAGTGTTAATTGACTCAGGAGCGAATCTCTCTTTTGTATCGCATGTTTTTGTGAAGTGCTTGGGGTCGAAACCTAGGCGTTTGGAGAGGACATTAGAGGTAGAAACTGCAGATGATAACCGAGTGTGCATTAGAGATGTGGTAGAGGATTGTGTCATAGACATAGAATGAAGTCTAGTGCCTATGCACTTGTACCCCATGGCAATGGGAGAGTTTGATGTGGTGTTGGGTATAGATTGGCTAGCTAATAATAATGCTAGTTTTGTCTGTGATAAGAAACTAGTTCGGGTTCATTTACCCGATAAGGGTTCGATAGTGATCTATGGGAACCGCAAGACAGGAGGACTAGCCTTATTTCGATGATTAAAGCTACTAGATGCTTGAGGAAGGGTTCTCTAGGATTCTTAGCGTACGTGGTGGATGCCAAGAAAGAGAAGCACGGGGTGGAGGATGTGCGAGTGGTAAGTGAATACACGGAGGTATTTCTGGATGACTTGACAAGTCTACACCGGGATCGTCAGATCGAGTTCATAATCGATTTGGTGCCTGGAGCCTCACCAATCGCTCGCACACCTTATAGGTTAGCGCCTTTCGAGATGAAAAAAATGATGACTCAGTTGCAAGAGTTGTTAGACAAGGGATTCATTAGACCGAGTACGTCTCCGTGGGGAGCGACGATACACTTCATGAAAAAGAAACACGGAACTATGCAAATGTGCATAGATTATAGTGAACTGAACAAGGTTATGATCAAGAACATGTATCCTATACCGAGAATCGACGACCTTTTCGATAAACCACAGGGATCTAATTATTTCTCTAAGATAGACTTGAGGTCAGGCTATCACCAGCTCAAAGTAAGGGAGGAGGACATACCGAAGACCGCTTTCAGGACTAGGTATGGGCACAATGAGTTCTTGGTGTTGCCTTTTGGGCTAACCAATGCCCCGATAGCTTTTATGGATCTGATGAACGTGGTGTGCCAACCCTATTTAGACAAGTTTGTAATCGTATTCATAGACGACATCTTGGTGTTTTCGAGATCCGGGATGGAGCACGAGGATCATCTTCGGACGGTTTTAGAATTGTTGAAGCAAGAGATACTTTATGCAAAATTTTCCAAGTGCAAGTTCTGGCTGAGGGAAGTGCAGTTCCTCGGACACGTGGTGTATAAGAAGAGGATAACGGTGGATCCATCTAAGATTGATGCCATCCGAGATTGGGAACAACCTAAGAATCCGTCGGAAATTTGGAGTTTTCTTGGGCTGGCAGGGTACAATCGAAAGTTCATTAAAGACTTTTCGTGTATCGCTACGCCATTGACTTTTTTGACCAAGAAGAGTGTTAAGTTTGCCTGGTCAGAGGCTCAAGACGAGCTTTTCAGAAACTGAAGGATATGCTGAGTAGCGCACCGGTGTTGTCATTACCGGATGGTTCGGACGATTTTGTGGTGTATAGTGATGCGTCGAGGTTGGGATTGGGTTGTGATTTAATGCAACGTGGGAAAGTGATCGCGTATGTCTCTCGGCAACTGAAGGATCACGAAGCTCGATACCGTACGCATGATTTGGAGTTGGCTGCCGTTGTTTTCGCTTTGAAAATTTGGCGGCATTACCTCTATGGGACGAAATGTCAGATTTTCACGTATCACAAAAGCCTTTGCCATTTATTTGATCAAAAGGACTTAAACATGCGCCAGAGAAGGTTGATCGAGTTGTTGACAGATTACGAATGCAAGATCGAGTATCACCTAGGAAAGGCCAATGTGGTGGCCGACGCTTTCAGTCGGAAGGAAAGGAATGAGACCCCCAAAATTGTGGCCATAAGGGCCGAGGTGACGTTTAATTTATTGGATGAGATAAAGAAATGTCAAGCTGAAGCGTTAGAAATGGAGAATCTTAAGAACGAAAGGATGATAGGGTAAACGACCTCTTTAGTGGAAGATATGCGATGGATGAAATGTTTCAATGGGAGAATCTGGGTCCCGAAGCTCGGAGAGCTTAGGAACGTGATTTTGGAAGAAGCGCACAAGTCAAAGTATTCGATTCATCCATGAACTAATAAGATATACGGGGATCTATTTCAGGATTATTGGTGGCCTGGAATGAAGAAGGACATAGCTCATTTTGTGGAAAGGTGTATGACATGTTCACGAGTGAAGATCGAACATCAGCGGCCATATGGGAAGCTTCAGCCCTTAGAAATACCGATGTGGAAATGGGATCAGACCACGATGGACTTCGTAACTCATCTACCCAGGACTCCAAAGGGTTATGACGCGATATGAGTGATCGTGGATCGACTTACGAAATCGACACACTTCTTACCCATAAAGGAAGCTTACTCATTGGAAAGGCTAGCAAAGTTATACATTGATGAGGTTGTAACCAGTCATGGTGTACCGCTGTCAATAGTGTCAGACTGGGACAACAGATTTACCTCTGCATTTTGAAGAAGCTTCCAGAAGGAAATGGGGTCGCAAATCAAGATGACTATCGCGTATCATCTTCAGACCGACGGTCAGAGCGAGCGGACGATCCAAATGTTGGAAGATATGTTAAGAGCGTGCGCCCTGGATTTTCAAGGTTCATGGGAGGAACATTTTCCATTGAATAAGTTCGCCTACAACAACAATTATCACTCAAGTATCAAGGCATCGCCGTATCAGGTACTATCAGTAGAAAATGTCGAACACCCTTGTGTTGGAATGAGGTTGGGGAAAGGCAGTTGGCTGGACCAGAGATCGTGCAAATAACCTTGGACAAGATAGTCCAGGTGCGGGAAAGGCTGAAGGTCGCTCGTGATCGACAAAAGAGTTACGCAGATAGAAGGCGGAAGGACATAGAGTTTCAGGTTGGGGATAATGTGCTGTTAAAAATATCTCCATGGAATGGAGTGGTACGTTTTGGGAAGAGGGGAAAGCTAAGTCCACGCTACATCAGACCATTTGAAATCACGGAACGAATTGGGGAAGTGGCGTATAGGTTGGACCTGCCCGAAGAGCTACGGGGCATTTACAATGAGTTTCACGTCTCCAATACGAGGAAGTGTCTGGCGAACGTGGATAAGGCCGTGCCACTGAAGGATGTAAGAGTAGACGAAAAACTAAATTTTGTAGAAGAATCATGAACGATTCTCATCCAAACGTTTTTGAGATCAGTACTTTATCACCAGATTCAGTGAACAATAACCTCGACTGAGTGCACTAAAAGCAGCTTTCAACTGTAGGAACTCAACACAACGAATGAGCACACAAGAAAGATAATGTGTGAGTTACGAGACATTTCATGGTGCATCTTCAGTTTAAAATCATGAATCTGTCTTTGAACCACGAGTTGACGTGTCTTTGAAAAACTTCAAAACTTGTCGAATCAAAATGCTCGAAGGAGTAAATAAATTGTAGCAAACACCACTTGCTAAGGGATGAGAAGAATTGATCACTTGTAAATAATATTTGGAACTGATCAAATAACAGAACTGATCAAATAACAGAACTGATCAACTAACAGTTACTCCCCCTCAGCTTTTGCTAACTCCCCCTCAACATGATAATCTGTGTCTTTGAACTTTTATATCGTTTCTCCCACTCATGATGATGAGGAGCATCCTGAGCATCATGCAAAATATCAGGTAAAGCGTTTTAGTAACCAAGATGGGGTAAATATCTAACACATAAACACAATAGTAATTGTTATCACAACAACTAAAATAATTGTGTGGCCTATCTTCAGAGTTGGCATTGTGTGGCCTACTTCTCAAACTGTTACGTCAATATCACAAAGATATGCAAGTGGAATCACAAAGACTCGTGCATGTGTGAAAGAATTAAATTATATCAATTTGGCTCAAAATATTGATTTAACATGGGACGCAAGTTAAAAATCAATTGACACAGTGATTATAATATGAAGTTCGGAGACCGGAGCTGATGTCTTCCTTTTTCAATATCTAAGACCTCCGAGTGAGGAATAGATAGATTATGTGTTAAACCTCTGTGAATATATGAAACAAGAATCTTTTGTGAGATACTTGAGTGGTTAGGTGAGGTGACACGAGTTAGCGACACTTGGTCCATGTCTGTTTCAATATTCATCTCCAAAGAACGAGAATGAATAGATTGTGGTTACCCGGATAACTGACTCGGTTTTGTAAGGACCAATAATTATTTTAAGTCCTGTCACATCCTCACCATATTCTTTTCACTCTAAACTCATCTATGCATCTAGACACCTCACTGATATCTATAAATAGGATGTGGTTTTTGGGTAGGTCCTTCCGGTTCTGGATAGACCATAGAAACAATATAATTCCTAACACTCCTTTCATGCAACGAATAGAACAGTTTAGCAAACAGTGAAGTACGCATTTAAATACGAGTTCTAAACTGAAATGTTTAGAAGTCAAAGCATTTAAGAACGAGTTCTGAACTGAATTATTCAGAAGTCATAATAATAAATTATTTGAAATCGAGAATTTCAATAAACAAGATCAAGCGCTAAACAGAATGACTCATTGAGCACATTATGGTCAAAAATGAAAGAATTATCAGAAAGTTTAACTGTGAAGAACAAGTCACAATTAATGTGTCAGCTAAGAATTGAATCATTAATAGAAATGACGAACTACGAAAACAAATTGGAATTCAAGCGAGTGTATTTCCATCAAAAAATCAATAAACACATGAGACATGGAAATAACTAAATCAAGAAGATATTTGACGTGGCAATCATGGAGGTTAACAACCGAGAATAACAAACACAAGTAAGTTATTCAGAATGAATTACCACAGGCTTTGAATTCACTTAAAGTTCACTTACTTTTCACACAATAGTACTCCCCCTAAAAAATGGCGTAACCTTTTAATGCAGTCATGTGAACACAATATTCCGAACTAAACGCACATGATATTCTTGCAAAACAGGTTAGAAAGATTTTGGTATCCATTCCTTGATGGATCCTTGATGGTTAGATGCCCTATTAGAATGAGGACCGGGGATACTATAAGTACCATACCAATGAGATGCATATTTCCGGTCAACAAAATCATTCAAACCACATGCAGAACAACAAATACAATCATGAGAAAGTTGAAGCAACTATTGAATTGAATAAAGTCTTAAATGAAACATCACACTTTGTTCAACAGAAGTACAAGAATTAAATACATCATGATTATGATTGTATGTCCTAGCATGCGAAACTGACTTAAATGAATTTGTATTCATTGTGCTTTCATTAGACTTCTTCACTACCCAAACTTGTTTGAACCTTTTTCTCCGACCATTATTATCAGAAATATCATTAAAGAGTATGTCGGAAGAACTGGAGTAGTAAGAATGTCTATTTTGAGAGTGACCGGTGGTTTTCCATCTTTGTGAACGTCTTTTAGATTTAGAATTGTTTTTGGAAACATTGTTCACATAACGGGTTTGAGGCGCGGATGTAGAACATCCACCCTTATGAAAATTGACCGATCGTTCAGGCAATTTTAAAAGAAAATCAGTATGGCTTGGAAGGGGTTGATCAAATGCAAACTTTGGAAATTCATCATATGAACATACATTAAAAATCAAGTTCACTTTCAGATGGAACACCATTGGTTAGAGGATGTGAGGAACACTTTAGAACGGTGTTTTGTGAAGAATCTGATGCGGAAGCCTTTTGGAAATCAGAGTTGAGATTCTTTTGCAAACACGTCACCTGAGGTTCTTTTCCTTTTCTTGAAGAGATTTTGCCTATAAAAGATTTAAAAGAAGATTTTATCTGATGAGTTTGGGGAAGGTTCAGGCAGAGTGACTTTCTCATTTTGAAGTTGGTCAAACTTCTCTTGAAGTTTTGAAATTTACCCTTACTCACTTGCTCTTGCATCACTTCTGTTGCCAAGGCAGACAGTTTGGATGTGAGCCATTTGATTTCTGCCTGAAGGGCTTCCTTTTCCTCAACAGATACATATTATGTTTTTGTGGAATTGAAACTCTCAAGTTTGGATAAAAGCTCTTGTTTTTCCTTTTGAAATTTAATCCTTTCTTGTTCAAATGACTTCTCTAACTGAACTATTTTTTATCTTTAAACAAGAGGTGGAACATAGCGTTTAAACTCGTCCATCTCTATTTTAGTTTCAGTTGTTAGGACTGAATCCTTTTTCGAGGAATCTTTGGGCTTTGCAACTTTGTAGCCGTCAAAGTAGTCATTTGATAGGTTCTTGGATTTCTTTTTCTCATAAGATGTGTTAAGAACTTCGTACGCAAAAGGTAATTGCATTTTAGTTGTATTCTTGCGTTTATATTCCTCACGTTCCTCTTTCTTCTCATTGAGAGGTTCTGTCCATTTGATTTTATATTGGGAAAATCTTTTATCAAGGCCTAAAAAATTAAACTCATATAAAGTAGGCACCATTGATAAAATCTTTTTCAAATAATGTGGGTTGTCATACCCAATTCTCCATTCTGAGTTAAAGTATCGGAAATCCTTAGGTTTGTTCAGATGGATTGTTTGATCAGTTTGACCTCGTTTATAAAGTTTGAGCTCAAGGTCTATTATTTTTGAAACAAGTTCTTTGTTGTTTATTTGAAGAGAGGAGCATTGATAGACAATCTCAGCTTTCTCATTCTCACATTGATCAAGTTTTGCGTTTAAATCAGATATTTTGGCTCGAAAGTCTTTAGGTGCTATAGAAAGGTTCGTTCACTTTTCTTTTAAGTTGACGTTATCAGACTTAAGCTTTTCAGTGACCTTGATTTGAACATCTAGCTTTTCTTTTAGAGTGGTTATTTCAAGCAAGTGTTCATTTGGTTTTCTTACTGGAATCTACTTTTTAAAACAAGCAGATGCATCTGATCCATTAAAGCTTGATGGATAGGAATACTTACCTGTCAGGAATCTCCGAGATTAGGAGGTGCGATGTGGTTTCCCATGAAGCACAGATGAGCATCAATGTCTTCAACATCACTTTCATCATCAGTTCGAGTCAGCCAATGGTCATCTTCAACCATCAATGCTTTTCCGGCTTCTTTCTGTTGTGCAAGAGCAACTTGGCCTTGTAGTATTCAACGTTGCGAACGACAGGCTTTCGGCAATCTTTGGCAAAATGGCCTAGTTTTCCACAGTTGTAGCACTTGACCGACTCGTCTTTGTTCTTTCCTTCATGTTTGAGCTCGTACTTCTCTTTGTGATCAGATTGTTTGGCCTCGTCAGATCTTCTTTTCCCTTCATACCTTTCTTTGTAATCATGGCGCTTGTTAGGAGTGGTTGAGTAGCGCTAATTGTTGGAAGACGGTTTCTTGAAGAAAGTCTTCTTCTGAAAGGACTTGGAGATAAAGGCCACGACTTTCTTAATCTCAGTTAGCTCGGGGTCTGAATCACTTTCCTTTGGTTCCTCCTCTTCAGGTTAAGATTCACTAGATACTAGGGTTCTTCTTGAGCTTCGGCTAGACTACTTGCCGCGTTTGTCAGATACGGGGGCGAGGGGATCATGTTGATGCTTTGTGGTTGACTTTTGAGTGCCCACCAACTCCATAACTTCATCCTCATCATGCATGAGCATTTCGTACAGCTCGTTGATAGGAACGTTCTCTATGAGGTGGTTGTATCTGATATGAGATGCGAAGGTTTTCCACTCAGGCAGATGGTTGTTCAGAAACTTGAGACAGATTTCAGTATTAGACCTCGAGATTTGGTTCTTTTGGAGATCATTCAGTAATAGGCAGAAGCATTCATATGTCTCGGTCAATGATTCACCCTTCCGCTGTTTGAAACCATCATATAGCGAGTGATGCAATTGTTTACCTTCAACTGATTCCCAACTTTACTGCCGCTCATCATCTTTGCAATTTGATCCCACATGCCTTTAGAAGTGTCTTTGTAGCAATCAATTGATGTATATATCTCATTCGACAGACTCTAAACCAGATATCTCTTGACGTGCTTCTCCCCATTGTATCTGTTCTTCTCATCGTCGGTCATTTAGGCATAAAGCTTTGGTGTTGGTTGTTCTTGGGTACCATCGGCTTGGGCTGGAACAACTTGCATTGGAGTCTCCTGAGGACCTTCTGTAAGAGCTTTCTAGATGTACTCGTAATTGTCTTTGGACTCGATGAAGATTAGGAATCTGTCTCGCCATTGTGTGTATTTGCCTCGATAGAGGATCGGAGGCTTGGAGTCGGTACCGATTGCAAGAGCGTCGCGAGACATAGTGAAGTGCACTAAGGTGATCTTCAGACAGTGTCGGTTTGATTCAAGATAGTGACTTAACACAAGGAACTAAGAGTGAGTATCCTAACGCAAAATCTAAGAGTGACAGGTGCTAACAGGTAAGTTTGAAAATACTCAGACAAAGTATCCGGATAGGAATCCGGATAGTGGTGTCCGGATCGGAAGTATCCGGATCCGGATGTGAAGTGAAGTGTCCGAACAAAATGAAGTAACCGGATAAATAAGTTTCCGGATAAAACGAGTTACCGGATAAAAATGATTGAAAAAGAGAACTTACCGGATGGAATAGTGTCCGAGTGCTGGGTCCGGGGAGTAGGTTATCCGGGATGAGAGCAACCCGGATATCGGATCCGGGAAGTGAAACTTACCGGATAGATCCGGATAGTAGAGTTATCGGAAAGACTTACCGAAACAATCAAGAGATTCAGAAACTAAGTTACCTGGAAAGAAAAGTGGTCCGAATAGTGAGGACTTACCGGATAAAATTCGTCCAGATACTGAGGGTAATCCGGATAGGGCGATCAGACAGATACTCACCTGGATAGATTACAGACTTCCGGATAGAGCGACTGTGCGTGTAATTCGGATCGAGGGACGAATTAGGGTTCTTGTTTCTTCTTCTGAAAGATTAGAATACTACTGTTCGCCTATTTGACACTAGCCTGCAAAAGAGGAGTATCAAGAGAGTATTATCAACAATATCAGTCAGAAATAAACCATGACGCAAGTATACATCTCAGTCTATTATCATCTTGTAACAAATAATGGTACTAAGTACCGAATATCGATCCCACAGGGAAGCGTGGAAAAGTTTCTCTTTAAAGTCCAATTTGTAAAAGCAGGTTTCAGATGGCGAATGCGAAGGTAATCTTTTGTTGAAGGGTTGTGATTAACAACTAATGAAAGTTAACAGTTATAAGAGGAAAGCACAGGGTATAAAGATCCATTGGGGTGAGATTAATAATTAGATAACAAGATGAGACAGTATTCTTCAGTTATCTCAAGTGTCGACTATTCTATGATACAACGCACCAGTTGTCAATTGGTCAATTGTGATCCACCAGAAAATATAACCTTGATTTAAATAACGTCAGACAATCATACCATACGATACACCTTTTCATCCTTTTATTAGTCTCGGTCCCAATTGCTCTTTATACCCCGAACTTAGGCGATTAGCCCATCATCGTTAAGATTCCAATTATAAAAGATTTACGAGTTTTAAAACAAATAATGGAAATGGACAATACGTTAATTAAATGAGACTTACTTGGGTGGAACGTCGTGACTTGTTGCACAAGTTACCAAAGCTTTGAAAGAAATTACTAATTTAACAAGACAGTTACGGAGTGATTTTTAAAACATTAAATCCTACAAAGTTGACGAGCAATTTAACCGTTGATTTTAAGACTAAAGTTCAAGAAAATGAGATTATTAAGCTACGTGGAAAATCTTGTTTTAAATGTGGAATTATAGTGACAAATTCTAAAACTATGCGAATGGAGTTTTGATTACTTGAAAATGATTGGATCGTACAAGTTTCTTGCGTGTTTTTGTTAACGGGCTAATTACGAGAACTTAAGTAAAGCATGAGCTTGAGACGGGAACAAGTGAAACTTTTAGTGAAATCACTTACCAAACCGTGAACTAATTTTACTTGGGAATCCAAAGTGATTAATTTAGACTTCCGGCTTATATTGCAAGTGAGATTACGCGAGAACCAAGTTTTGTCAAAAACCGAGATTAAGAGAAGAAAAGAGAACCATGAGTTGGTTTAACGAAAGATTAATTAAAAACGCGATTTTGAAAGCAATTTAAATTAACTAAGTTGAGTTTAGAAAGATGACAAGTTAAAGATAAGTTAAGAGTTATGAAAGCAAAGTTAACAAACGATTAGAGAATGGGTTTTAAAACTAAGATTTATTGAACTTAAAGATGTTTACTTAATGGATTAAGATTGTGATTACAAACCAAACGTTAAGGTACCAAACTGTGAACTTCGGGTCATCAAAAGGAGTGTTCGGCTACATGTTCCAATAACTGAGCCATAAGTATCAAGAGTCTCCAAGCTATGGCACCCAAGGCACCCAAGGCACACTAAACTACTAGCATAATGCACCTATTTATACTAATTATATTTCTTGGTGGCTAAGTAATAGGAAATGGAGCTCCATGGGTCATAAGGACCGACCCATGGATAGGCAATGTTTTCGGCCCATGGATGATCTTAGGCCCATGGGTGATCTTCGGCCCAAACAGAAAATGAAAACAGCCGGTCCATTCGAGGAAGTGTTTGAAAAAACGATAACAAGATGTCCCAAAAAGTATGGTAATTCGTTAGTTCAAAATGCCAACAATCGGCCCAAAAAATGAAGTCTTCGCTTTAAGCTTCGTGATCCGTCCTTCTTCAAGATCCAAATTTGACTTCAAAAACGGCCGCATCCTTGTACCTATAAAATATATATAAAACTTACTTATTTTTGTGTTTTTGTGATGTATTTTTGAGATTAAATACGAAACGTATCTAATATTTATTTTTGTGGCATTTAACTAAAAACTACTATAAATAAAGCGATAAATGTGGGATTGAGCTCAAAGTTAATGGAAAACATAGCTAAAATAGGGTTAATAAAATAATCCTATCACAACCACGAATTCGAACTGTTGCTTGTCCTCAAGCAACTTTATTAATAAAAATTAATTTTGAGCCGTTTTATTTGTTAAAAATTTGCCGTAATTTTCCCAATTAATCAACATGCGTATTAATCACCATTTGATTTATGTTATTCACACAACATGTACCGATAGCCCTTTGTAAAATGACATCTCTCAACTTACTCACAAGAAAAAATGTCAATCTGTAAGTTAGCCATAAAATTTCTGCTTAATTAAAATCACAATGCAACCGGTATCGGGGGTGAGTGTTTGGCTTTTTGTTTTGGTAAAAAAATGGTGACTTTTACCACTTTTTCAAAATTTTCAAATTTGGCACAATTTTTTTTCCTTTTCTTTTGATGATTTAAGATGAGACACATTGGTCCCTTCGGTGTCTTTGACACTTTCTTGATGTAAGGAAAAACAAATGCAAAGCTTTACTTCTTTGTGCATTGTTCAATCCTTTTTTTTACTTTTTGGTGGGTGCGGCGCATTTTGTAAAGGGGTGTGCACTTTAAAATGATATGGTTTTGAATTTTACGTGAGTTACCATATCATTTCCCCTCCCCAAAATTTAGAAGGGTTCAATGTCCTCATTGGACAACCATTGATCAAGCAAGAAAAACTGGCTTTTTGTGTATGGTGTTGTTGCAAAGATGATTCTAACAAAAATTGGAAGCAAAAATCCGGGGGTTAGTTCTAGTGACATGAAATGTGCAAGTGAGAAAACTTTCCATTTTACGCTGCCTATCAAACAAGCATGAAAACAACAATCCTCAAAAGGTGAAATCAACACATGGTAATGTCAAGCAAAAATTACTCCAAATTTACAACAGAAGATCCCAAATCTAGACGATTAAATTAAAGTGCAATCAATTAAAGTGCGCGAAAATTTAAAGGGATAGGGATGGGAAATTTGAACCTTCCTTACTCATGGTGAGTAGGAGTACGCTCAACTGGCTCCCATAAAAGATGGATGGGAAACGACGGTAGGTTCTTTGCTAACTCCGGGTGCTCTTTGGTCCATATACCTCTCATCACGTCATCCTTGGCTTTCTCAAACTTTAACCAACTAACTAGCATGCTATGAATCCGCTTTAATCGGGCATCAGTCTCATCATTCCTCTCAGTCCTCTCGCGCGCCTGCTGGTTGAGTTGTTTTTCGACCAACGCTCGTTGTTCCTTAAGTGTTGTCCTCATCTCAATCTTAAGTGACTGGAGACTTGCTTCCAAAGAAGCAATTCCATCACTGTCAGATTTGTCCAAATCCAAATGCACACACATGTTGTTATGCATCAGTCTATCCACATTTTGTTTCTCCATAACCAGTTTTTCTTTTGAAAACATATCGGTGGATAGGATGGTAACATCCGCATTTTTCACGAGTGTGTGGATTATGGACGGATGGGACATTCTAGCGTTGCACCAGTCATCACCTCCATGTATATTGTTGGAGATGAGACGTCCAACATCAAATCTGTGTCCCTTAAGGAGAAAAACCAGACATTTGCCTCCGGTTTAAACAGTACGTGCGAATTATACGTGAGTTTCCGGTGAATTCCCACTCGGATCCTTTATGTGCGATTGTGTCTAAAATATCATCCAGATCCTCATTGGTTAAATTGGTGATCAACCGTTGCAATTCAGAATGCTTAGATGGGACAATACCCAACAGGTTATTTATGGTCGTGGCCGAAAAATCAACCTTGGTTTGTATGACAAGGATTTCTACACCATCCGTGACAAATAGTTCACTATAAAAATCCCTCACCCAGTCAATATTATATTGACTTGGTGGTTCACATAAAATCTCCCAACCTAGTTTAGTGATCAAATAACCAATATGTGGGTGTGCAAGTAGTGCATTAACATGAAATCCACGTGGTGCATGGCATATTTTACGTGCTAAAGTTGGAAATTTAACCAAAGCCTCATGACAAGAAAATAAATCATAACGAGTAATATTAGAGTTTAAAGAGGTACCGACTTTTTGTTTTCCCTTGTCCATAACACGAACTCCATGAGAGTTCTCTGATTCCTTTTCTTCTGCATCCTGACCCGTACCTTCCTCAGATGCGACAAACTCACCATCTTCTAGGTCCACCCAAACTTTTCGCTTCTTGATTGGTTGCATGCTACTCTCCACAGTAGGTTTCATTCTTCGAGCATATTGGTAAATGGGGGTATTTGGGTTAGGTTTAGGTGTGTTTTTGGGCGAGATGGGAGTGGGTTTGATAAGTGTGGGGGATACAGTAGGTAGTTCTAGGGTGAGGTGAGTGGGTGGTTGTCGATGGTCATGATGTACGGTTGTGGTTGCTATGGGTGGTAGTCGTGGGTCAGAAATGAGTGAAGCTCGAACTGGATCGTAAGGTCGAAAAGCTGAGCGTCGATTTGGGATTGGGTTCCCTTGTGAGTTTAACACCACCGCACATGAAATCGAAGGTCGAGGGGACTGTGGGCGCATGTTTCTTGGAGCAAACCGAGCATGTTTAAAACCCGGTGGTGGCCGAATGTTGGGCGGATAGAACATGGGTCTCGGTCCATAGTTCATTAAGAACTTATTTGTAGCTAAATAAGTTCGATCGAACCCTCCAAATGAACCTCCGGACACAAAGCTTGGTACATCGGGTATCGAAGTGTTTAAATCGGGTGTTCTAGGTTTTTGGTCCACATGATCAGCGAAAAAGGGGTTGGTGTATACCTTTGGTGTGCGTGGGTGCGACGATGACGATTCATAAACAACCCTCTCGGCTGCCATCGCGAGTTCTTGAAGTGCTGAACGATCGTCGGAGAGGGAAATGGTTGTTTCATCGGAGTTTTTCCGTCATTGTTTGCCATCGAAGGATGTCTCCAGCGGGTTCTCGATCGTTTGCGCCGATGAGTCTTCGAGAGTGTGAAGTGGGGTTGGCTTCGGGTTACGCGCTGATTCACCTAGATGGTTTTCTTATTTTTGTGGGGTTTTCTTGTCTTTTCCATGGGAGTAACGGGGTTTAGGTTTTATACAGGGAGATGAGAGGTCGAGAGAGGAAGATGGATGCGTGAGGGTGACGAGTTGGGTGTGGCTGAAAGGACAGCCTGAACTGGTGGTGGCAGGGGGATTGTTCGGCGATCAAGAGAGCAGAGAGTGGTGTGTGTTTGTTTTGCATATGAAGACTGCATGGTAAACCTTAATCAAGTACAAGAATTAAATGCTTGTAGTTTGTACACATCAGATATAGTAACTAGATTAGATATTTCAGGTTTAGTTAGATTGGTTTATTAAAAACTTAGTTACAAATCAAAACCAGTTTTATCTCCATTTTGTTTGTATTACCGATTTGGGCCATTCATATTTAAAAGTCTTGGCTATTGGGTCGAGTACTCTTGGCCCATTATGAGAATTGATAAGCGAGCCCAAATTTGAAGAGACATACCACCGGCCCAATTATAAATTTGATTTGAACGGAGGCTGATTAGTTTAATTATCATGTGCGTTTTCGTTGCTTTTGATAAAACTTTGGCCTATGGCCGAGAATTTTTATCCATCTCGTTATTTCAACCTGTAACACCAAACTGTGCATTTTATTACTTCCCCAAAATTTACATCTTTTTGCAAACCTCTCTTTTTATTACTTTTATTAAAACAAATTACTTATTTTGTTTTTATGATCTTTATTAAATATTTTTCTTGTTTTTATGTTAATACAACTAAACTATGGATATATATATATATATATATATATATAGAGAGGAAAGTTCAAATAAAAACTCATTTTCAATTGTGAACATGAGGACGGATCTTGACCCTTCCATCTATATTGATCCAATGACTCATATTAAATAGAGTTTTTAATTGAAATTATTAATTAAGGTGATTAGGGGTAAAAATGGAAGATAATTAAAACCCACGCCTAGCATGTTTGACTTTTTATTTTCTTTTTTAATTACATTTTTTTACCCCCATTAAAGTTTAAAATAAATTAACTTAAAAATTACAAACATTTTAATCAAACAAATTACATCAAAAAAACGAGAATTTCGTGCTCTTCGATATGACATCCATCTCGATATAGTTTTTTTTGTTGTTTTAACCGTTTTACGTGGAATGTCATATACGTGTTATATTCGGTGTGAATATTTATGTATGTTCAAGTGCATACAACATCTCGACACCATAAGTCCGTAACTCGACATCACCTTCTACAACACTTTCTTCAGCGTCCTAAGGTATCGTGTTCTTCATTACCATAACCCAACACCTATCGAGATGAATCGGGAACCTATCGAGTTTCGATTGTGAACCGATGAACAAAAAAGAGTGCGTCACGTCTCCACACCTTCACGAGTTACTCATGTATTATTCTTCATGAATAATGTATCATTCAGTATGAATAATACATCATTCAGGGTGAATAATACACGATTCATGAATTCATGTATTATTCATCCTGAATATTGTATTATTCATCATGAATAGTGAATGAACGTTCACCTTTGTTATTCATATTGAATGTGGACACCTGAAGATGTGCATACATATTCATAAAGAATAAAACCAAGTTTCGGTTGTGAATCAGAAAAGAAAGAGAGTGTGTCATGTATTCAACCTTCACGGGTCATTCATATATTATTCAACATGAATAATGTGTTATTCAGGGTGAATAATGTGTTATTCAGGATGAATAATACACGATTCATGTTTAATAATACATGAATCAGGAATTCGTGTATTATTCATCCTGAATGTTGTATTATTCATTTTGAATACTGTGTTGTTCGTCATGAATAGTGAATGAAGGTTCCTCTTTGTTATTCATACTGAATATGCACACTAGGAAACGTGCATACATATTCATACCGAATATAACACATACATAGCATTTCACGTTAAAACGGTTAAAATGAAGAAAAAAAACTATATCGAGATGGATGTCATATCGAAGAGCACGAAATTCTCGTTTTTTGATGTAATTTGTTTGATTAAAATATTAGTAATTTTTAAGATAAATTATCTTAAACTTTAAGGGGGTAAAAGTTTTTTAATTAAAAAAGAAAATAAAAAGTCAAACATGATAGGCGTTGATTCAAATTTCCAGATTTGCCCCTAATCACTTTTCAATTGGTTTAATTAAGTTTTAACCATTGATTAGTTTTCCAAATCTTGATCAATGGTTGTGACTTGTCATCATGTTCACAATTGAAAATGAGTTTTCATTTGAACCCACCCATATATATATATATATATTTCTATTTTTCTTTTTGTATTTTATATTGTTTATTATTATTATATGTAAATATATTTTATCTTATTTTTGCTGTTACTCTAAAAAATGGACAACCTCTATAGGTTGTGGTATCAGAGTCGAAGGCTCAACGAATGGTTTCACTTGCTGCCCGTTTACCTTAAAAGTTGTCCCTTTTTCTGGGTCAATTAATTCTATTACACCGTAGGGATAAACTTTTGCAATCTGATACGGTCCTGTCCATCTAGAGTTTAGTTTTCCTGGAAACAACCTGAGTCGGGAGTTGAACAGTAGGACTTGGTGTCCTGCAAAGAACTCTTTTGGGCTGATTTTCTTATCATGCCATTTCTTTGTATTTTCTTTATAAAGTTTGGCGTTTTCATAAGAAAAATTCCTATGTTCTTCTAATTCACAAAGTTGCAAAGTTCTTCCTTTTCCTGCCTTATCTAAACTCATGTTGAGTTCCTTTATGGCCCAATAGGCTTTATGTTCTAATTCTACAGGTAGGTGACAGACTTTTCCAAAAACTAATTTATTCAGGGACATTCCAATAGGGGTTTTGTAAGCGGTCCGGTAGGCCCACAAGGCATCATCCAGTTTGGATGCCCAGTCTTTTCCGTGTGGCTTGACTACCTTAGCTAATGTGCCTTTGATTTCCCTATTGGACAACTCAGCCAAACCATTGGTTTGAGGGTGATAAGCAGTAGCCACCCTATGCTGAATGTTGTACTTGTCCAGGACTTCCTCTAATAGGTTGTTGATGAAATGGGTGCCCTCATCACTAATTAAGGCACGAGGTGTGCCAAATCTAGTGAAGATGTGCTTTTGGAGAAATTTTATAACTGTCTTAGCATCATTAGAGTGACATGCCATAGCCTCTACCCATTTAGACACATAGTCAACAGCTACCAGGATGCAGGCACAATTATTTGATAGTGGAAATGGTCCCATAAAGTCAATGCCCCAAACGTCAAATAATTCTACTTCTAAAATCCCATTTAAAGGCATTTCATTCATCTGAGAAATATTTCCACTTCTTTGACACTCATTACAACTTTTTGTAAAGTTGTAGGCATCATTATTTAGAGTAGGTCAATACAAACCTGAGTGTAATACCTTTGCAGCTGTTCTGCTTCCTCCAAAATGTCCTCCACATGGACCTGTATGACAGTGATATAGGACAGATGCCACTTCTTCTTTAGGGATGCACCTTCTGATCACCTGATCTGCACAAATCTTAAATAAAAATGGATCATCCCAAAGAAACTTCTTGGAATCAAATATGAGTTTCTTTCTTTGATGCTTATTAAATTCCTTGGGAATGATCCCACAAGCTAAGTAATTAACAATATCTGCAAACCAAGGTATTGCAGTATGTTGCACAACTAAGATCCTTTCATCTGAAAAAACGTCACTTATATCATTAGTGTGTTCATTGTGGTCTTGTTTTTCCAGTCTTGACAAGTGGTCAGCCACTTGATTGTTTACACCCTTCCTGTCAATGATTTCCAAATCAAATTCTTATAGTAACAAGACCTACTTTATTAGCCTAGGTTTTGCATCTTTTTTAGAAATAAGATATTTGGTGGCAGCATGATCAGTATGCACAATCACTTTAGCACCCATCAAATATGATCTGAATTTTTCAAAAGCAAAAACCACAGCTAATAATTCTTTTTCAGTAGTGGTGTAATTGATTTGAGCCTCATTGAGAGTTTTACTAGCATAGTAAATAGAGTGAAAAACTTTATTTTTTTTTGTCCTAGAACAGCTCCAACAGCCCAGTCACTAGCATCACTCATTATTTCAAAAGGTAAAGACCAATCAGGAGTTACTATTACAGGAGCAGTAACCAATACTTCTTTCAAGATTTTAAAAGCTTTTTTACAATCATCATCAAAGTTAAAAGCATGGTCATGCTGTAATAGTTAACACATAGGTTTGGATATTTTGGAAAAATCTTTGATAAACCTCCTGTAAAAACCTACATGTCCTAAGAAACTTCTGATTCCTTTAACAGTGGTTGGTTCAGGTAATTTTGCAATTACCTCTAATTTTGCCTTATCAACCTCAATACCTCTTTTAGAAATGAGATGACCTAACACAATGCCCTCTTTAACCATAAAGTGGCATTTTTCCCAGTTTAAAACCAAATCTGTTTCTTCACATCCTTTAAGACTGTTTTCAAGGTTTTGTAAACATTGATCATATGATGTCCCATAAACTGAAAAATCATCCATGAAGATTTCCATGGACTGTTCAAGCACATCTGAGAAAATAGACATCATACATCTTTGGAAAGTGTCAGGTGCATTACAAAGTCCAAAAGGCATTCTTCTAAAGGCAAAAGTACCATAAGGGCAGGTGAAAGTGGTTTTCTCCTGATCTTCAGGTGCAATGGCAATTTGATTGTAACCGGAGTAACCGTCTAAGAAACAATAAAACTCCTTTCCTGCTAGTCTGTCTAACATCTGGTCAATGAAAGGTAATGGAAAATGGTCTTTCTGGGTAGCCTGATTAAGCTTTCTATAGTCCATACAGATCCTCCATCCTGACACTACTCTAGTAGGTATAAGTTCATTCTTCTCATTAGTTACTACAGTAACTCCACCCTTTTTGGGTACACACTGCACAGGACTGACACAAGTACTACCGGCAATAGGATAAATTATGCCAGCATCCAACCATTTTAAAATTTTCTTTTTGACAACCTCTTTCATCATAGGGTTGAGTCTTCTTTGAGGCTCAACTGAGGTGAAATCCTTGTTTTCTAAAATGATCTTATGTTGACAAATAGTAGGGCTTATGCCCTTCAAATCAACAATGGTCCATCCTATGGCCTTGGTTTGTTGTTTCAACATGTTCACCAATTTTTCCTCTTGGTCAGATTCTAAGGATGATGAAATAATGACTGGTAGCTTTCCTAGTTCTCCTAAAAAGGCATATTTCAAATGTGAGGGAAGTTGTTTTAAGGAAGGCACATGAGTTTTCCTGTCCTTATTTTCTAAAACTTCAACAACAGAGGTGACCTATATGTCTTCTAAGTCATCAAACTCTGCTATATTTTCTTCACTATCAGCTTCTTCCATTTCCATCCCCTCCCCAAAATTTTGATCTAGACATCAAGATTCAATCAAACTTAAGGTAGAACATTCATCTCTCTCTTCATGATACTTAAGGAAGTCCAACACATTAAAGGTCACTTGTTGGTCTTGAACTCTCATGGTGAGTTCACCTTTCTGGACATCTATCAGAGTTCTTCCAGTGGCTAGGAAAGGTCTTCCTAATATGATGGGAATGTCTTAGTCAGCTTCAATGTCTAAGATAATAAAATCTGCAGGGAAAATAAACTTGTCAACCTGGAATAGGACATCCCCAATCTTTCCTTTAGGCCAAGCTATGGACTTATCAGCTAATAAGAGAGATACAGTTGTGGGTCTAGCTTCACCTATGCCTAGAGTATTGAATACAGATAACGACATGAGGTTCACACTAGCACCCAAGTCACATAACGCTTGTCCTACTTCTTTACCTCCTATGGAACATGGGATGGTAAAACTTCCAGGATCTTTCATTTTTGGAGGGATCCTATTAGACTACATAGCACTACAACCTTTAGTTAGAGCTACAGTCTCATACTCATTCAATTTCTTCTTTTTACTTAAAATATCTTTTAAAAACTTTGCATAACTTGGCATTTGTTCAATGGCTTCCACCAAAGGTATGTTGATATGCAGCTGTTTAAAAACATCTATTTTTTTGAATTGCAATCATCTCTCTCGTTCCTCATCCTTTGGGGATAAGGAATATAAAGAGGAACTGTAGTAGGAGGTGTAGTCTTTTGAATAGTTGGTGTTGAAATTGGTGGTGAGGTTTTGTCTATCTTAATTTTACCAGGAACTTTGGGACTGTCACCAGTTTGTGACACATCCACAACAGGCTTGTTTGTGGTTGTTTGATCTTTCTTAGGGTCTTCAAGAATTAACATAGGGATTGTTGGAATGGGAATGGTGTTATTTGGCCCAACGGTGTTTTCTGGCCTACTAATTCCACTGGACTTAGTAGAGTCTAAAACTGTGTTTTTCTTTTCTGGCTCTTCTTGAGTTGGCTTTATTAAATCTTTTTGTATGTTTTCTGGTAAATCCCTACCACTCCTCAAAGTTACAGCTTTTACATGCTCTTTTCCAGTTCTTGGGGGTATTTCCGTATCACTATGTAGAGAACCGGAAGGATGTTTTCTCATTTCTAATGCCATTTGACCCACTTGGGTCTCCAGATTTTTAATGGATGCTTGAGTTTGGGATATATATCCCTTCATCATTGCTTCCAAGGAAGTAGATGATTCAGCATGGTGGTTTGACTTTTGTTGAAAAGCATGTTGATTATTTTGAGAATTCGTGTGCTGGTTGTTTTGAGGTCTGTGATAAAATTGCTGGGTTTGACCTTGCAATTTAGGTGGTGGTGGAGTTAATGCAGGACTATGCCATGAAAATTTAGGATGGTTTCTCCACTCAAGGTTGTAAGTCTGAGAAAAGGGTCCTCCTTTATTATTGTTATTATGATTATTATTATTATTACCGATATAATCGATACGCTCATGATTTCTTGGACAATGTTCAAAGTTGTGGCCATCACCATAGTATGTGCACTGAATAGACTGAACAGTAGCAGGAGGCATAACAGGGTTGACTGACACAGCATTAAGGTTTCTAATCAAAGATGCCATGTCATTCAACTGTGTAGATATCAATGCATAAGCATCAGGATCTTGTGCTCCTCCGATTGTTTTTCTGGTTGGTAATGCACGTGGATTAACCCACTGACCATTGTTGTTAGAAATTCTTTCAAGAATATCATATCCCTCAGTATAGGTACAAGATGTGAAAGCTCCGTTTGCAGTAGCGTCGAGTATTTGTTTTGCAGTAATAATTAAACCACTGTAAAACGTCTCTATTTGAATGCAGTACGGAATGCCATGGTGAGGGCATTTTCTCAAAAGCTCCTTGTACCTATCCCATGCATCAGGAACTGCCTCATCGTCCATTTGTTTAAAAGTGCAAATTGCGTTTCTGGACTTAGCATTCCTCGTGGGTGGAAAATATATTTTTAGAAATTTCTCCGCCATTTGGGCCCAGGTAACTATAGAATCTGGCTTCATTGAGTTGTACCAAGACCGTGCACTATCTCTTAAATAGTATGGAAAAAGTTTTAATTTTAGTGCATCGTCTTCTACACCTGGAAGCTTAAAAGAATCCGTCATTTCCATGAAGGACCTTAAATGAGAATGAAGATCTTCAGATGCCAAACCAGCGTATTGGCTGTTAGTTTGAAGCATATGAAACATTATCGGCTTTAATTCAAAGTGGCGGGTTTGTAGTGTTGGTTTAAGAATTCCTGAATGTAACTGAGTTAAAACAGGAACATCGTAAGACATAATACCACCATCCTTTGAATTAGCTAACCGAATTTTTTTTTGTTCCTCATCGTCAAGATTATTTATTAATGGCGGGTTTTCAAGATTTTCTTCATTATTAGGCCGCCCGTTAGGTCCAAACGGAGGACCGTCCTCATGGTCCGACGAAGAATCACTTTCAGACATCTCTAAAGAATTTAAGACTCGATTAGCTCTTTGAATTATTCTTCGTTGTTTAAAAGTTCTTTCAATGTCAGGATCGAATTGGAAGATCTCACTGTGCGACAACCTTGACATGCACTATAATTAAAATATTATATATATAATTTTTCTTTTCTCAAAACTGTGTTAGAAAAACTCGCTTTTAGAAATTTTACTTATATAAAAAGAAAAACTTCTGGCTTGCTTCCCCGGCAACGACGCCAAAAACTTGTTCGCCTATTTGACACTACCCTAAAAAAAGGAGTATCAAGAGAGTATTATCAACAATATCAGTCAAAAATAAACCATGACGCAAGTATACATCTCAGTCTATTATCGTCTTGTAACAAGTAATAATGGTACTAAGTACCGAATATCGATCCCACAGGGAAGCGTGGAAAAGTTTCTATTTAAAGTCCAATTTGTAAAAGCAGGTTTCAGATGGCGAATGCGAAGTTAATCTTTTGTTGAAGGTTTGTGATTAACAACTAATGAAAATTAACAGTTATAAGAGGAAAGCACATGGTATAAAGATCCATTGGGGTGAGATTAATAATTAGATACAACGTACCAGTTGTCAATTGGTCAATTGTGATCCACCACAAAATATAACCTTGATTTAAATAACGTCAGACAATCATACCATACGATACACCTTTTCATCCTTTTATTAGTCTTGGTCCCAATTTGTCTTTATACCCCGAACTTAGGCGATTAGCCCATCATCGTTCAGATTCTAATTATAGAAGATTTACGAGTTTTAAAACAAATAATGGAAATGGACAATACGTTAATTAAATGAGACTTACTTGGGTGGAACGTCGTGACTTGTTGCACAAGTTACCAAAGCTTTGAAAGAAATTACTAATTTAACAAGACAGTTACGGAGTGATTTTTAAAACATTAAATCCTACAAAGTTGACGAGCAATTTAACCGTTGATTTAAAGACTAAAGTTCAGGAAAATGAGATTATTAAGCTACGTGGAAAATCTTGTTTTAAATGTGGAATTATAGTGACAAATTCTAAAACTATGCGAATGGAGTTTTGATTACTTGAAAATGATTGGATCGTACAAGTTTCTTGCGTGTTTTGTTAACTGGCTAATTATGAGAACTTAAGTAAAACATGAGCTTGAGACGGGAAAAAGTGGAACTTTTAGTGAAATCACTTACCAAACCGTGAACCAATTTTACTTGAGAATCCAAAGTGATTAATTTAGACTCCCGGCTTATATTGCAAGTGAGATTACGTGAGAACCAAGTTTTGTCAAAAACCGAGATTAAGAGAAGAAAAGAGAACCGTGAGTTGGTTTAACGAAATATTAATTAAAAACGCGATTTTGAAAGCAATTTAAATTAACTAAGTTGAGTTTAGAAAGATGACAAGTTAAAGATAAGTTAAGAGTTATGAAAGCAAAGTTAAAAAACGATTAGAGAATGGGTTTTAACACTAAGATTTAATGAACTTAAAGATGTTTACTTAATGGATTAAGATTGTGATTACAATCCAAACGTTAAGGTACCAAACCGTGAACTTCGGGTCATCAAAAGGGGTGTTCGGCTACATGTTCCAAAAACCGAGCCATAAGTATCAAGAGTCTCCAAGCTATGGCACACAAGGCACCCAAGGCATACTAAACTACTAGCATAATGCACCTATTTATACTAATTATATTTCTTGGTGGCTAAGTAATAGGAAATGGAGCTCCATGGGTCATAAGGACCGACCCATGGATAGGCAATGTTTTCGGCCCATGGATGATCTTCGGCCCAAACAGAAAATGAAAACAGCCGGCCCATTAGAGGAAGTGTTTGCAAAAACGATAACAAGATGTCCCAAAAAGTATGGTAATCCGTTAGTTCAAAATGCCAACAATCGGCCCAAAAATTGAAGTCTTCGCTTTAAGCTTCGTGATCCGTCCTTCTTCAAGATCCAAATTTGACTTCAAAAACGGCCGCATCCTTGTACCTATAAATATATATAAAACTTACTTATTTTTGTGTTTTTGTGATGTATTTTTGAGATTAAATACGAAACGTATCTAATATTTATTTTTGTTGCATTTAACTAAAAACTATTATAAATAAAGCGATAAATGTGGGATTGAGCTCAAAATTAATGGAAAACATAGCTAAAATAGGGTTAATAAAATAACCCTATCAACTACCAAAACACAAAAACAAACAATCCCTAATCGATTTCTAAGCAAAATAACTGGTTTTGATGCACAAAAATTTAAACTTGTGAGTTTAGAAAGCTCCCGGATATATGATCCGGGTGTGGTTTCAGGATAAGGAATCCAGAAAAGAGAGTCCGGATGGAAGTGTCCGGATATGTGTGATCTGTAAAGTGTCCGAATAAGAATGTAGTTACCGGACAAAAGGTAACCGAAAATAACACTTACCGGAAAGATATGGTGTCCGGATGTGAGCAAATCCGGATAAGAGATCTGGGAAGTGATGAAAGTACTGGATAGTCGATGTTCGGAAACTTGTGTCCAGAAAGTTCAGATTTACCTGGATAAGTGAGCAATCCGGGAACTAATCGGACACTTGGAGTACCCGGAAGGAGTGCGTACAAAGTAACGTCCGAAAACTTTTTTGATCTGGATAGGAGTCCGGATAGCGTCCGGATAGAATTCGAGAAAACTTACCCAGATTGTAGTGCAGACTTCCAGATAGAACGGCTGTGCGAATAACGTGGATCTGCAAGTGATATAGGGTTGCTCAATTTGGTTCCTGAAAGATGTGAATGCTACCAAAACACAAAAACAAACAATCCCTAATCGATTTCTAAGCAAAACATCTGATTTTTTATGCAAAAAATTTGATTTTTTCAAATAATAGATACCAAAAATAAGAACTCGATTTTTGCTAATAATCACCTCAAAGCTTCAAATCAGATTCTAAAACTTTGCAGAACTCTAAATAATACTAGGAACAAGCGATTTTGATGAATAAAATCTAACAATTTCGCAGAAATCACAAGAATGAATATTCCAATAAGAGCTTTCAGTCGATAAACTTACCAGGGAACTTTGAATCCTTGAATCAATCGTGTGTCTGTCTGCTCTGATACCAAATGTGGATCCTAGATTAGTGCAATAACGATAAAATCAACAATCAATAACGAGTAACAATCATTGATTTCAATCCGTCATCCATCTATTTCATTCAACACGTTCAGAGAGTTTTACAATTAAGAGAATGAACTATTTAGGATGATTCATTAACCTAAAACTAGGTTTAAAGCTAACTATTTATACCTAGGGCTTAATCCCTAAAGCCCATCGCCCATTAAGCTAAACTAAGCCCATTTAAGGCTTTTACAAATAATATTATTTTCTTTACATTACTTTCTATTTTATAGGACATTTATGGTCTTAACAATCCCGAAGCCATTTCGGATTTTAAAGTGAAGAAATTGAGAAGCAAGGAAATCAACCTTGTAAAGGTTCAATGGCGTTATCACAAAGGTCAGGAAGCAATTTGGTCGTTGGAGTCGGAGATGAGGGAAAAGTACCTGCATCTTTTCAACCAAGGAATTCCGAGGACGGAATTCTTTTAAGGGGGGAGTGTTGTAACAACCGTGTTCGTTTTCAATAAATGTTAGCAAAATGGTGGTCAAAGAGTAAAAAGGGAAAAGTTGGGGAGGGACCCAAGTGCAATTATTGAGAAGTATATAAGGGAACAAATCCCTAGGTCACCTCACATTTATTCCATTTTCTTCTGTGCGGTACGACTGAACCGAGAGAAAGAACGAAATGAAGCAATCGACAACAAACTTCGATCAAGAGATCTTCAGTTGGTATGCTTCAATTCTTTCCTTTGATTTAATTAACGTATGCTATTTTATTCAAGAGTTGGGGTGTGTTATGGATGAACACAATGTCTTTCTCATGAAAATCTTTTATGGAGTTTGGGTTCGATTTGTATCTTTAAAGGAATACAAGAATGCTTAAATAGTTGTTCTAAGCCGGAAATATAAACATAATTTGATATCTAACAAAGGTTGGGACTCAATCCCACTCATAAATCGATTCTTGGGAGTTTGGGGTTTTTGCAGTGCGACTATCCGGTAATCGCCCCGTCCAGATAGTGAGAGATTCCGGGCGATTTTAATATTCGGATAGTGTGAGTCTCCGGACAAGCGTGTCCAGGTAGTAGGAGACCGGATGCATCTGGATTGTGTTACCGGATAGCCTTCCGAATAGTGTGTCCGGATGTGTAGTGATCCGGATACAGGTTCCGGATACATGTATCCAGATAGAGGTTTCCGGATAGAGGTTTCCGGGAAGTGGCAGGTTCCGGACAATCTTTGTGTCCGACAGTTTGTGTCCAGATAGCTAGTTACTGAGAATTATTGGTATGCGTTAGGTGTTCGGGTTCAGTTCGGCTTGCGCAAGAGAGAGAGAGAGAGAGACGTTTGCGTGGGAAATCACTACAATCACGTGAGTTCCCTTAACCCTCTTTACGTGAAATGAGGTGTAAAAATACTTTACTGCTAATTATGGTATGCTTTAGGAGTATGATTTATTTACAAGCTTTTATAAACTCCTCGCATGAAAGTATGTTTTGGAAATGCTTATTCGCATGATTGAGCCGTTTTATAAGGATTGCATGCATTGCTGGTTTATTGTTAGCTATGCTTGTATGCTATGTGGAGTCAGGTTGCACAGGGGATCGGTGTACCTCAGGATCCGATGAGCCCTTGGGAGTTTATTATGAACCGACATGTATGGAATCTGTTTCTATCCTATTCGGGTAATGAGGAGTCTGCTTAGGCCCGATACGAGGCGAGAGGGGAGTCTGTTTGGGCCCCGATCATCGTTGCTGGATTGTGCGATCCATGAACACTGTGTAAGTACCCATGTATGGAGTTTATGTTGAGCTATATGTTTTTATTTAAGCATTGGTTATGCATGTCTGTTTAAACCATTTTCTGAAGGGATTCACTAGACTGTTTGCTCTAACCCTCGTTTTTCAAAACTAAACCCTTTTCAGGGAAGCGCACTAGCGGTGCTTCAAGTAAAGATAAAGAGAAGGTTTGAGCATAGGGATAGAGGCATTAGCGGGGAGCATTATAGTTTCCGAATTGTTTTGCTAGATAGATCTCTCGGTTGTGGATAAAATATTCCGCTGCAAATTTTGAATAGTTCAGAACTTGTAATGTCCATTTATGAATTTTAATATGTATTGGGACCCGATTGGGATTATTTACCTATGTTATTGTTGGTTGAGATTTTTTGGGTTGTTACAACTTTGGCCTGAATTAGTTAGACACAAAGAAAAACACTTTTCGAGAGTTAGTTACTTACGGTCGAGAACAATCTTACGATGGTCGTGAAGTTTTGTCGTGGGTCTTGGTCGTAGGTCGTGCGTACCTTACGACCAATATACTAAGTGACGACCATGGGTACAGTCATGTGATATTTGCAAGACCTTATCTTAATACAAGAGATGACTTCGGCTCCATGGTAACTGAATCGGTTTGAATGCAACCGAAGAGTCGATAAAGCTCAGTGACGTCACACTGACGTGTGACGCGTGGATGACAGCTACGTGACAGGTGTCGATCATTCGACGGACGCATGCGAAAGGTTGGTGACATGTGTCACTCATCGAGCGACTTGACCTGACACTAGGAGCCGTATAAATAGGGGCTTCAACCGATCTTTTCCTTTTTTATACTTTCAGGTTATTCTAGAGAGAGATTATTTGTGATTCTTGCCAAAAATCACAAAAACTCAATCCTTTCCAAAATCCGTTAATGTTTTTAGAGCCCTATATAAGGTACGACACCCCTTCATCCTTACTTTATGTGCATTAAGACAATATCAAAGAGGCAAGCGAAGCATTGGGACTTGAGAGACCTTTACGTAGCCTTAGTGAACCCATCAGACTTTATCATGTCTGGCGAGCCTTCTAGCACCATAGTCACCGACGAAGGGTTGGACGCCTTTTGGACCTTGGCCGGAATTCCTGATGTGTTCGAGCTTAATATGCCCGACCACATTCGTCCTGAGGAATGCTTGGATGGATACTTCATCATGTATGAGTATCCATTCAAGATTGGATTCAAATGGCCCTATTTTCCATTGTCTAGGGCCTTTCTGAACGAGTTTAACCTTTCACCCGACCAAGCAATGCCACAATTCTGGCGCATTGTACAAGTAATCGAGAAGGTCACCGCCGACTGGGCAGCGCCGTTCACTGTGAACGACCTCCTGGCAGCGTACATGGTAAAGGTGGATGGGAACCACTGTTACAGCCTCTTTTCAAGGTTTCGAGGGGATCGGTTCTTGGTCCAAAACACCGCGGTCAACGATCGTGGGTGGAAGGCCATATATGTCCTTGGTCGGGTGCAATCCCTCGACCGCGTTGATGAGGACACCTCCTGGGTCATGGTCAGGTGGAACACCGACGATAGGTTTTTTAAACTTTTATCATGGTTTTTTCTTTATTTTGTTTTTATTGCCTTACTGACCTTCTCTTCGTGTGTTTCAACAGGGTCGAACATCTTCCTGACACCCAGGAGAAGATCGAGATGTTTCGTGCGGTGTAGTGTTAAGGAGCGCTCTTACTTTATCAATCGCGCCCTCATCGACGAGGATTCCGACAACGACGTTATCGAAGTCGAAGTCCCTGAGGCTTCGACTTTGGGAAGAGATGAGGAAGAACAGGGAGAAAAAGATATGGCTGGTAAGTGGATTTTCCTCTGTCGTGCGTTCTTGGTCGTGCGACTTTAATTTTTCTTGACTTTGCCTCTGATTCTTCGATTTCAGGTGGATCGGGCTCAATGCCGACACACGGCCTTTCTAAGAAGGAGTCCCAACTTCTCCTGGCCAGGAAGGCCAGGGAATTGAAGAGAAAAGCTCCCCCGACCCCTGCGTCGGGGACGAAGAAAATGAAGAGGGTTCTTCGGTGGGAACTGTTAATGCCAAAAATCGCACCAAAGGGACAACTTAAGGTCGATGTGGACTTTAACAACTAAAGAAAGGAATCGTTAGACAAAGGCGTGCGATAAAGACAAAAATGTAAACGAGACAGAGGATTTGATGACGCAGGAAAAACCTCAACGAGAAAAAAACCTGCGGACGACAATGGATGTCGTCGCTGCACTATGGTCGCCAATCAGGGGCGATGTCTGTTAATGCCAAAAATCGCACCAAAGGGACAACTTAAGGTCGATGTGGACTTAATCAACTAAAGAAAGGATCTTTCGACGAGACGTGCGATGAGGGAAAAAATAAACAAGACAAGGGATTTGATGACGCAGGAAAAACCTCAATCGAGGAAAAAACCCGCGGACGACAAGGGGTGTCGTCGCTGCACTATGGTCGCCAATCAGGGGCGACGTCCTTGGTACTGGTGTCGGTCGTACGATGATTACAACACAAATGAAGGAAATACTTCGAAATGTAAAGTACAAGTGTTTGTTGTGTGAATACAAAGTGTTAGCTTCAATCTTCCTAATCATAGAAGTATTTAGAAGTAGTGAAAAATAGGCTGAGTATAGAAAAGCCTCTCACAGAGGCTCTGCCACTTCTTCCAGAAGATCAAGTCCAGAAAGCCACAGAAGCTACAGAGGTAATCACAGAACCTCTGTAGTGCGCAAGAAGAAGATCAACTCGGAAACAAGTGGACTGCTCCACAAAAGGTCAGACCATAGAACCTCTGTAATACCTTACAGAGCCTCTGTGGTCTGCTATGAAGACTTGGAAGATATTACTGGATACGTTCATCAACTTGCATGGAAAAGTAATGTCAAAACACGTGTCAAGCTCTGAGTGGACTCAATAGGGCATGGTACAAAATAGACGTCTGCGCCATTTAATGCATTTACCAATAAGTACATCTGCTCCATTAAATGCGCATGGCTCAAACAACTGCTCACACCATCCAGTTCACTATTCATGCCGTAAAAGGAACAGTGACCTACTTCATAGTCTTCTAAGAGTAGTATAAAAGGAAGTCTCATGTTGAGATCTTCCTAACGACGAAAACACAAGGAATCAAATACTCTCAAAGCTTTATTGTCAAATATCTGAGTGTTATATTCTCACACAAACCAACAGTTCTTAATCTGTTCTTTGTGTTGTTATTATATATTGAATAACAGTAACGGTTCAAGAAATCCTTTTCATTCTTTACTTTTTTCTTTATATGTGTGCGTTCTAATATCTATCAAACATATCTATTTAGTTTAATACGCTTCCGCATCAAACTCTAAACTCTACTAATAGATTGTTAATCTTGATTAAGTGTATCTAGGAACCAACAATTGGTATCAGAGCTTCCCTTGATTTTCAATATCAAGTGATCCACTTATCAAGATTCGTGATAGATATTATTGAGACTTAAAATTGTGTCTAGAAACTGCTTAAACACAGAAAATCTTCAAGTTCATCGAAGTAACTCTTTAGTCATACTTTCTTTCTAAAATCCTCAAAAATGACAAATACAAATAATTTCTTTACTACTGGTTCTCTCACTAAACCTCCTACTCTCCTTCGAGATGAGTATCCTCAGTGGAAAATAAGAATGGTCCATTTTTTCGAGGGAACTGAAAAAAATCAAGTACAATATCTGTACAATCCTCCTCCTATTCCCATGACAGTAGTACCTCGTGTACCTGCTACTGCTGAATCTGCCGAAATCCCCGAACATCAAAAACCAAAGCCAAAAGGGGAGTGGTCAACCGAAGATAAAGCAGAAGATGAAGTTGCTCAGAAAACCAAGAGGACATTAATTATGGCAATACCCAACGAACTCTTTCAATCCTTGGATTCATGTGAAACAGCGCATGATCTGTGGAAAGAACTGGAAAGACAGTTGGAAGGAGGTGCTAAAACACAAAAAAAATGAAGAGCACAGTACATCAATGAATATCATGCATTCAGAGCCTCTGCAACAGAATCTCTGCAAACAACATACGACATATTCAACTCTCTAATCAACAAGTGCAGAAAATCAGGCATTGACAGAACTTCTGAAGAAAACAATGTCATGTTTTTAAAAAGTCTAAATGAAGAATGGCTCCAGCTGTCTATGTCCCTACAGACAAATCAGGATCTAGACACCTGGACTCTCTCTGATCTTTACGGAACATTAGCCGTACAAGAACCTCAGATAGCACAGGCTAAAACACTAACCATTGCACCATATGCATTGGTTAGTAAAACTAAAGAGGATGCACAGAGACCAAGAAATGATAAAGCCACAGAGGAGAAGAAGAAGGAGAAGAAGAAGATGGTGATAATTGACAGTGAAGAAGAAGAGCAAGCAGAAAAGGAAATAACTCTTGCGTCACTAGCTAAATCTTTAGCTCTATTGACAAAAGAGTTCAGAGGAAACAGAAGAGGTTCCGGAAATGAAAGATATGATAGAGACAACCAGGATGACAGAAGAGACAACAGAAGAGATGACAGAAGAGGAGAAGAATCAAGTGGCCGACAGAGGTCAAGCGATAGAAATTACAGAGGGAATGACCGACATAGGTCAGATGACTCGGTAAGCCACACGCAGCAAGAATGCTACAAGTGCGGCAAACCTGGTCACTATGCAAATGAATGTAGATCAGAGAAAGGCGGAGACCTACAGAAGTCCAATGATCGAACAGGAAACACTCCTCAAGGGTGTTTTAACTGCGAAAAACCAGGCCATTTTGCGAATGAATGCAGAAGCAGATCAAATCGCCCACAGAGGGACTCTGCTTTCTACAAAAAGAAAGCCGAATATTATGCTCAAAAATCCTTAATGGCAAAAGGACATTCTGAGGAGAACACAGAAGACTTCCAGTCAGACTCTACTTCTGACGATGAACATACCACCAATGCCCTCTTCTGTGGCATGGCAGAAGTCGACTCCTACACTGACTCTAAGGTATCTACTTCAAATTCCAACTCTTGTATTACCTCTGTAGATGATAATACACTTAGAATTAACATTGAATTAATTGAACTGAAAGAGATAAATCAAAGTATTCAGAAAAGACTCACTTTCAATGAGAGAGAAGTACGGCTTCTCACTCAAGAAAAAGCAAAGATTTTTGAGGAAAAAGAGAGAATAGAAAAGAAATGGAACAATACTCTAGATCCTTTAAAAAAACAAATTTCTGAATTAACCAATACTTTAAAACATAAAACAAAAGAACTTTCAGTTTCAAGGAGCGAAACTACTGACATAAGAGCTCTTAAAGAATACTTTCAAAGAGAAAGAGAGGTATTATGGCAAGATTTACTCAGAAGAGAAGTTTTGCTTAAAAACTATAAAGATGCACAGAAAGTTTATGAAAAAATAAACTCACAAATAGGGAGACGAGGTATAGGGTATGATGATATCACCCTAGGTGTTGAAGGCAAAAGAAACAAACCTCTGTCCTCTTTATTTGTGATTGGAAAAACGAACAAACCATATTTTCCAAATCTAATCTCTGTAAGCAAAAGGGCGAAAATCTCTGTGGATCCTTACTTGAAGAAACATAAGAAGATGATTAACGTGTGGTTTGAAAACACAGACTCATCATCCTCAACCTCTGTCAATAGAGGTATCAAACCAAAGAAATATCTGAAAACACAAGATCAGATTGGTATCTTCAAGTTTGGTAAACCAGAGACCCAAACACAGGTTGCTTTTGTCTGTTTGATAAACGTTGAAAAGAAGTTATCAGCAGAAGCTCCTGAGTTTAAACCCATTTTTTCAGAAGAAAACTTTAAAAACTTAATTGAAAAAGAAATTTTGGAAATATGGAAATCAAGCGTTTTAGAAAAATTCTGTACATCTTCTATAGATAAATCTCTCACTGAAGAAATCTTATTAGAAACCTCTGCAATCTATGAAAACTATTCTACAGAGGAAGAAAGCTTGTATGATGCATGTTCGGAAAATTCAACCTCTATTGAAAGAATTGACTCAACCTCTGTGTACGAGGACGACTCATCTTCGAACGATTCAGAGACAGATGTTACATCTGGGATAACTCTCTATGACACAGAGGATGTTAAATACTCCTCTGAAGTTCCTCACAGAACTATTTCTCCAAAAGAGAAACTCACAGAGATTCCAATCTGCCAAGATTTTCTAAATGTGAATCTACATGTCAAAACCTCTGATGAGCTTAAAATGTTACAGAAGACCTCTATTGATCCTATAAGTTCTAGATTTTCAAAACCCAAGGTTAATAAATCTTTTTCTTCTGTGACAGTGATAAATGAAGGTCACCACAGAAGCAACCCACAGAAGGCAGGTCCTAAACAGAGCTTTTGCAAACAACATTCGAGTATTCATAGATCTTCTAGTAATAGGAAATCTAATGTAAAGAAATAATGTAATGCCTCTGTGGCTGAGTTTAAAAAGTTCAATGAAAAGTTCAAGCAAATTACATCTCATATTCAATACTGTCATTGCTTTGATCTTGTGTCTAAACTTAATAATCATTTTTCAAGTCAAGTATGTTTACTCTCTACGCCAATTCAAAAGTCAAATCCCACAAAGAAACAATCTGACTTTTCTGCAGAAAACAAAATGTATTTCAAGAATGCCAAAGCAAACTTGAAAAACTCTAACAATATTGGACCCATATGGATATGGGTACCTAAATCTCTGTGGTCTGCTATGAAGACTTGGAAGATATTACTGGATACGTTCATCAACTTGCATGGAAAAGTACTGTCAAAACACGTGTCAAGCTCTGAGTGGACTCAATAGGGCATGGTACAAAATAGACGTCTGCGCCATTTAATGCATTTACCAATAAGTACATCTGCTCCATTAAATGCGCATGGCTCAAACAACTGCTCACACCATCCAGTTCACTATTCATGCCGTAAAAGGAACAATGACCTACTTTATAGTCTTCTAAGAGTAGTATAAAAGGAAGTCTCATGTTGAGATCTTCCTAACGACGAATACACAAGGAATCAAATACTCTCAAAGCTTTATTGTCAAATATCTGAGTGTTATATTCTCACACAAACAAACAGTTCTTAATCTGTTCTTTGTGTTGTTATTATATATTGAATAACGGTAACTGTTTAAGAAATCCTTTTCATTCTTCACTGTTTTCTTTATATGTGTGCGTTCTAATATCTATCAAACATATCTGTTAGTTTAATACGCTTCCGCATCAAACTCTAAACTCAACTAATAGACTGTTAATCTTAATTAAGTGTATCTGGGTTCCAACAATTGGTATCAGAGCTTCCCTTGATTTTCAATATCAAGTGATCCACTTATCAAGATTCGTGATAGATATTATTGAGACTTAAAATTGTGTCTAGAAACTGCTTAAACCCAGAAAATCTTCAAGTTCATCGAAGTAACTCTTTAGTCATACTTTCTTTCTAAAATCCTCAAAAATGACAAATACAAATAATTTCTTTACTACTGGTTCTCTCACTAAACCTCCTACTCTCCTTCGAGATGAGTATCCTCAGTGGAAAATAAGAATGGTCCATTTTTTCGAGGGCACTGAAAAAAATCAAGTACAATATCTGTACAATCCTCCTCCTATTCCCATGACAGTAGTACCTCATGTACCTGCTACTGCTGAATCTGCCGAAATCCCCGAACATCAAAAACCAAAGACAAAAGGGGAGTGGTCAACCGAAGATAAAGCAGAAGATGAAGTTGCTCAGAAAACCAAGAGGACATTAATTATGGCAATACCCAACGAACTCTTTCAATCTTTGGATTCATGTGAAACAGCGCATGATCTGTGGAAAGAACTGGAAAGACAGTTGGAAGGAGGTGCTAAAACACAAAAAAAACCGAAGTGCACAGTACATCAATGAATATCATGCATTCAGAGCCTCTGCAACAGAATCTCTGCAAACAACATACGACAGATTCAACTCTCTAATCAACAAGTGCAGAAAATCAGGCATTGACAGAACTTCTGAAGAAAACAATGTCATGTTTTTAAAAAGTCTAAATGAAGAATGGCTCCAGCTGTCTATGTCCCTACAGACAAATCAGGATCTAGACACCTGGACTCTCTCTGATCTTTACGGAACATTAGCCGCACAAGAACCTCAGATAGCACAGGCTAAAACACTAACCATTGCACCATATGCATTGGTTAGTAAAACTAAAGAGGATGCACAGAGACCAAGAAATGATAAATCCACAGAGGAGAAGAAGAAGGAGAAGAAGAAGATGGTGATAATTGACAGTGAAGAAGAAGAGCAAGCAGAAAAGGAAATAACTCTTGCGTCACTAGCTAAATCTTTAGCTCTATTGACAAAAGAGTTCAGAGGAAACAAAAGAGGTTCCGGAAATGAAAGATATGATAGAGACAACCAGGATGACAGAAGAGACAACAGAAGAGATGACAGAAGAGGAGAAGAATCAAGTGGCCAACAGAGGTCAAGCGATAGAAATTACAGAGGGAATGACCGACAGAGGTCAGATGACTCGGTAAGCCACACGCAGCAAGAATGCTACAAGTGCGGCAAACCTGGTCACTATGCAAATGAATGTAGATCAGAGAAAGGCGGAGACCTACAGAAGTCCAATGATCGAACAGGAAACACTCCTCAAGGGTGTTTTAACTGCGGAAAACCAGGCCATTTTGCGAATGAATGCAGAAGCAGATCAAATCGCCCACAGAGGGACTCTGCTTTCTACAAAAAGAAAGCCGAATATTATGCTCAAAAATCCTTAATGGCAAAAGGACATTCTGAGGAGAACACAGAAGACTTCCAGTCAGACTCTACTTCTGACGATGAACATACCGCCAATGCCCTCTTCTGTGGCATGGCAGAAGTCGACTCCTACACTGACTCTGAGGTATCTACTTCAAATTCCAACTCTTGTATTACCTCTGTAGATGATAATACACTTAGAATTAACATTGAATTAATTGAACTGAAAGAGATAAATCAAAGTATTCAGAAAAGACTCACTTTCAATGAGAGAGAAGTACGGCTTCTCACTCAAGAAAAAGCAAAGATTTTTGAGGAAAAAGAGAGAATAGAAAAGAAATGGAACAATACTCTAGATCCTTTAAAAAAACAAATTTCTGAATTAACCAATACTTTAAAAGATAAAACAAAAGAACTTTCAGTTTCAAGGAGCGAAACTACTGACATAAGAGCTCTTAAAGAATACTTTCAAAGAGAAAGAGAGGTATTATGGCAAGATTTACTCAGAAGAGAAGTTTTGCTTAAAAACTATAAAGATGCACAGAAAGTTTATGAAAAAATAAACTCACAAATAGGGAGACGAGGTATAGGGTATGATGATATCACCCTAGGTGTTGAAGGCAAAAGAAACAAACCTCTGTCCTCTTTATTTGTGATTGGAAAAACGAACAAACCAGATTTTCCAAATCTAATCTCTGTAAGCAAAAGGGCGAAAATCTCTGTGGATCCTTACTTGAAGAAACATAAGAAGATGATTAACGTGTGGTTTGAAAAAACAGACTCATCATCCTCAACCTCTGTCAATAGAGGTATCAAACCAAAGAAATATCTGAAAACACAAGATCAGATTGGTATCTTCAAGTTTGGTAAACCAGAGACCCAAACACAGGTTGCTTTTGTCTGTTTGATAAACGTTGAAAAGAAGTTATCAGCAGAAGCTCCTGAGTTTAAACCCATTTTTTCAAAAGAAAACTTTAAAAACTTAATTGAAAAAGAAATTTTGGAAATATGGAAATCAAGCGTTTTAGAAAAATTCTGTACATCTTCTATAGATAAATCTCTCACTGAAGAAATCTTATTAGAAACCTCTGCAATCTATGAAAACTATTCTACAGAGGAAGAAAGCTTGTATGATGCATGTTCGGAAAATTCAACCTCTATTGAAAGAATTGACTCAACCTCTGTATACGAGGACGACTCATCTTCGAACGATTCAGAGACAGATGTTACATCTGGGATAACTCTCTATGACACAGAGGATGTTAAATACTCCTTTGAAGTTCCTCACAGAACTATTTCTCCAAAAGAGAAACTCACAGAGATTCCAATCTGCCAAGATTTTCTAAATTTGAATCTACATGTCAAAACCTCTGCTGAGCTTAAAATGTTACAGAAGACCTCTATTGATCCTATAAGTTCTAGATTTTCAAAACCCAAGGTTAATAAATCTTTTTCTTCTGTGACAGTGATAAAGGAAGGTCACCACAGAAGCAACCCACAGAAGGCAGGTCCTAAACAGAGCTTTTGCAAACAACATTCGAGTATTCATAGATCTTCTAGTAATAGGAAATCTAATGTAAAGAAAGAATGTAATGCCTCTGTGGCTGAGTTTAAAAAGTTCAATGAAAAGTTCAAGCAAATTACATCTCATATTCAATACTGTCATTGCTTTGATCTTGTGTCTAAACTTAATAATCATTTTTCAAGTCAAGTCTGTTTACTCTCTACGCCAATTCAAAAGTCAAATCCCACAAAGAAACAATCTGACTTTTCTGCAGAAAACAAAATGTATTTTAAGAATGCCAAAGCAAACTTGAAAAACTCTAACAATATTGGACCCATATGGATATGGGTACCTAAATCTCTGTGATTTTCCTGCAGAAGAAGTATGTGCCAATCTGGTATCTAGACTCCGGATGCTCAAGGCACATGACTGGTGACAGAAGTGCACTATCCACGTACAAAGAAACACAAGATGGTGGATCTGTGACTTTTGGAGACAACAAGAAAGGACACATAAAAGGCTATGGAGTCATAAGGAAAGAAGACGTTTCTGTATACAAAGTTGCATATGTGGATGGCCTTAAGCACAACCTACACAAGAAGAAACACAAGAAGCCTCTGAAGAAAGTTTTGATGACATTGATGATCATCTTCCACGCACAACTCAGTGGACAAAAAGCCATCCTCCAAGCCAAATAATTGGAGAACCTTCTGACTCAGTAAAAACAAGGTCTGCCACTGCTAATTTTTGTTTCTTTACAAATTTTATTAGTGTTATAGAACCAAAGAAGATTTCTAAAGCCCTAGATGACCCAAACTGGGTAGACGCCATGCAAGAAGAACTTCTGCAATTTGAGCGTAACAGAGTATGAACTTTAGTACCTCTGCCAAGAGGGAAACAGGCCATTGGGACTAAATGGGTCTACAGAAACAAGAAGGATGAAGATGGAGTGGTCGTCAGAAACAAAGCAAGATTAGTAGCAAAAGGATATAGACAAGAAGAAGGCATAGACTACGATGAGACTTTTTCCCCTGTCGCACGTCTCGAAGCAATAAGAATATTCTTAGCCTTCGCAGCCCACAGAGGTTTTAAAGACTATCAGATGGACGTAAAATCAGCTTTTCTAAACGGTGAAATCCAAGAAGAGGTTTACGTAAATCAGCCACCAGGTTTTGAAAGCTCAAAGTTTCCAAGGCATGTATACTACCTTGAAAAGGCTCTATACGGACTGAAACAGGCTCCAAGAGCATGGTACGAACGACTTTCTACCTTCCTTCTAGTCAATGGCTACAACAGAGGTACAACAGATACTACCTTATTCTATAAACGCAAAAATAGTGAGATAATGCTTGTACAAATATACGTAGATGACATAATTTTTGGGTCTACAAATTCAGAAGAGTGCAAATTTTTTGAAAAACTCATGCAGAGTGAGTTTGAAATGAGTATGATGGGAGAATTAACATTCTTCCTCGGACTTCAAGTCAAACAATCTTCAGAGGGAATTTTTATAAATCAAGCCAAATATGTCTCTGACATACTTTTAAAATATAATCTCTCTGATACCTCTGCAATGAAGACTCCAATGGCCACTGGAAATAAGTTATTCTTAGATCCAAATGGTATTTCTGTAGAATGTACTCTCTACAGAGGCATGATTGGATCTCTGTTATACTTAACAGCAAGCAGACCTGACATTATGCATGCCACATGTCTTTGTGCACGTTATCAAGCTAATCCAAAGAAATCACATTATGATGTTGTAAAAAGAATCTTGAGATACCTGAAGGGGACCAACAATCTTGGTCTCTGGTATCCACAGAACTCTGGTTTTAGTCTTAAAGCTTATACAGATTCAGACTATGGAGGATGCATGCTCGACAGAAAGAGTACCTCTGGGAGTTGTCAATTCCTAGGTGGTAAACTAGTCAGTTGGACCTCCAAGAAGCAGAATTGTGTCTCCACATCCACTGCAGAAGCTGAATACGTTGCTGCCGCTAGCTGTTGTTCTCAGGTTCTATGGATGAAGACTCAGCTAAAAGACTACGGCCACATTCTGTTCAAAATACCCATCTTCTGTGATTCCAAAAGTGCTATTGCTATCTCTGCCAACCCTGTGCAACACTCAAAAACCAAGCATATCGATATAAGGTATCATTTCTTGAAACATCATGTTGAATACGGTACAATCGAAATGCATTTCGTGCCCACAGAATATCAACTCGCTGACTTATTCACCAAAGCATTAGACGAGAAAAGATTCAACTTCTTGGTGGGTAAGTTAGGAATGATTAACATGGTGTGAAAATCCTCTGTAAGTATAGCTTTATCTTCTGTAAATAATAAGTAAATACATTGCTTAATTTATTGCTTTGATTGATTCTACTTCTGTATGTAAATTCTTAAAACCTTAAATAGTTCTTAAAATCACAGAGCTTCTGTAAGTCAACTCAGAACCTCTGAGGACCCCTACAGAACCTCTGAAAAACATGACCTATGTTCTATGCAAAACTTATCATTCTTTAATCCAAGCATAGGTCAAGGGGGAGCAAAAGGAAATTACTTGATCTACAGAGGTGATTAGATCAAGGGGGAGCAGAAGGGAACCCTGAAATGATCTAAAGAGATAAAACTTTCAAGGGAAAGCCAAAGAAAAATGTCGATGACTCCATATCGACAGAAGTCAGATATCACTGCCGAGAAAAGAAGAACCACAAGGTATGTCTCTCGCACAAAAGGTTTTTGGAAAACAATTTTCTAGGACAAGAATTGTCAAATATGTCCTAAATATACTGTGAATAACATTTCAAAAATCAAAAGCTCAAAAAGTTTCACAAAATTCGAAATAGGAGAAATTTAAGGTCATAGAGCTTCTGCTGAGCTCAACAGGGGTTCTGCAGGAAATATGCTCTGTGATCACAAATTAACCCTCTGTCGATCTTTTGAAATGTTATCTCGGAAACCGAAAACACACACCATGACCTTCTCGAACAAAACGTTTTTCAAAATAATTTTCTCGGACACAAACTTTCAATAATGTGCGAAAAACATCTCTTATCAAAGATCAAAAATTGGATGATCAGAAAATTAATAGAATTCAAGTTATAAGATTTTTTCTCTCATAGAGCTTCTGCTGGCTCTCACAGAGCTTCTGCAAGTTCCATCAGAGCCACAAAACCTCTGTGAGTAAAATTTCTTGACAATCCTATTGATCCTCTCCAATGACTTTACAAACGTTTTCGTTCAAAGAAGAACCTACAGAGTCATGATAACAATGAGATATATGAAAAAGGGATAAACATCAAAGATTTTCAAGATCACAGAGCCTCTGTAAACTACAGAAGCTCTGTCAATATGATTACTTGGGCATTTCTGTAGCAATAACGGTTACTTTTACTGAGAGTGAAACTCATATGGCTAAAAACAACCTCACGCGCCTAGCATTAATGGGCCGCGCACGATGTCCTGTCATATTCTGACAAGGCCTACGTGTCCCATATTCATTGGGCGTACATGGAACGTTTTTATTTGGAAAGTTGAACCCGCCACTCAAACTCGAGTGCGGATTCCAAACTTTAATCCATTGCCATATATTTTACTCTTTCGAATTCTACCGTTTTACCATCCTATAAAAACAAAGCTTACCCTCTCATAAAACATTTTACAAACTCTCATCTTCTTCTCCGGCGAAACCCTGCAAAAAGCTTGCAAAAATCTTATTCTTAAAATCAAATGGCTTCATCTTCTCGAGCTACATCCTCTGAACTCTCTCCGGCGAACTCACCGGAACACTCCCCTGCACATTCAGAACATTCTGAAAACCCCAGCCTTGCAAGAAATATTGAACAACAAGATTCCGGGGACTCAGCAGACTTTGCTCCGACGACTCACTTGCAAAACTTTATAGCAAAGGATCATTTCGAAGCCATTCTTCCTATCAAATCCAACAACTGCTATTTGGTCCCCTCACCCACTACTTTCGGCGAAGCCCATGCCATACTTTTGAACATCATGGAGAATCATGTCCTCTTCCCTCTACTATCAAGAACCCCGAACAAAATTCCAGTCCGTTATTTGAACCAATTTTGGCAAAGCTGCCGATTTGATAAAGACGATTCTCTTATCAAAGGGTACATTTCAAGACCTGATAAATCTGAGCATCTTGAAATCAAGTTCAACAGAACAATGTTCTCACTTGAATTCAACCTACCAACAAGGGGTCTTCTGGGATTGAAGAGTTATGCAGAGCAACCAACAGACGAAGAGCTCTGTCGATTCGTGGAAATGCTTGGGTACAACACCCAGCTACGGAAGAGAAATGACTTCCGCAGAGGCCGATTACCACCTCTGTGGAACACTTTGTTCTCTATTCTTAACAGATGCCTGACAGGAAAGATAGGCAGAATTGACCAGAGCTCACATCAAATCTTGAGCATCATGTATGGGGTTTACTATGATCTTCCACTAGATTATGCGACCATAATGATGCAAGAGATCATAAACACCATCGACAGAAAGAACAACTCGAAAAGGGTCAAAGAGAACGATCCAAACTTTCTACCACCTCTGCAATTCCAAAGAATATTAGGAGTACTATTCGAACCTCTGCTGCTAATCCAAAATTGGCCAATGGAAGGGCCAACTCCCAAACAGTTCCCGATGAACAAGAATACCCCCACTGATCATGCTGATGGCTACTCACACTGCAGACCTCTGTCAAAGAAGCTTCTGCAATACGCATCGAATAAATCCCTTAAGAAAGAGTATATACGCGATCATAGAACTCCTAAACCGAGTCCTATGACACCCCCGCGTTTAGGTGTCCCCCTAGGAACAATGATAGCAAAACCTCTTTCCACTCAAAAAGAAAAGGATCAGAAGTTAGCAAAGCACATGGCTATTCAACTCAGCTTTATAGCCAAACGTGCAGAACTAATGGGAAAGAAGTCTTCATCAAGAACCTCTGCATCTACTCCAAAAGCTAAGAAGAGGAAAACTGCAGAAGGCACCTCAACAAGCGCTGCAGAAGATCAACCCTCTCCTCCTCATGCCACAGAAATTGGCTCCTCCGCTCCTCCTTCCCCAAAAATGAAGAAGAAAAGATCCAAATCAACAGAAGAAGGGGCACCAAATCCTAAGAGGAGGAAAACCAAAAAGAGGCATGGTAAATCACTTGCAAAGTTGGTAACCATTGCAGAAGAGGAAACTGCTGAAGAAGAAGTTGCAGAAGAAGAAATGGCTACAGAAAGATATCAATCACCCTATCAATCTCCAGATAGATTTGCTCACCAAGGAGACCTGAACGACTTCTTACAGAACCCTAAAATTGCCAACACCCTAAATACAGCAGGGTGGACGGCACAACCTCTCGACCACCACTCTCCAGAAGAACAAGATTTCTTCATTTCTGGCATTGACACACATCTGCAAGAAGATGACACAACACCCAGAAATCAACCAGCCGAAACCCCTGTTATTTTACAAAACCCTTTCATTCAAGGATTGGATGTCCACAGAAGAAGTCCAAACCCAGCCTCAGAAGAAATAGAACAAACTAAAGCTGAATGGAACAGAGGTGAAATTACAGAGGCTTCTGAGAATATGATGGAAGAAGAGAGAGAAAAAGGGGCCGAAGTTGTACAACAAGAGGGATTAACAACAACAGAGACAGAAATAGAGATCTTAGAGACAGACTCAGATGAAGAAGAAGCTGTCTGGATACGTAAGGGTCTTTATCATCCACATGTCATGAGATTATTTGGATCTCATCAAATGTACGACTTCTTACGACCAGAGCAAGGAACTTCCACAGAACTTAGGGAAGAAGTACCAAGCCATAGGATAGTTACAGAGGATGATATGATAGAAAATGAAGTAGGGTTTGGATGCTTAACAGAGGAAGAAGCAAGAAAAGATGCCTGGATAAATAGAGGCACACAACCAAAACCAACTCCCAGTGCAACCCACATTTCTGACACCGCAGGTCTAGCTGCAGAAGGTGTCATTGAAAAAGAGCAGCACAACTCGAACCTAACCCAACCCATCCAGCCAGAGGTTACTCTTTCAACCTCTGTGCCCACAGAAACCGGGGAATCCATTCCTAGGGAGTCTCCTCAAAGAGACTCGCCTATAGTTCGTGATCAATTGCCCCAGATCACAGAAGAACGCCCAACAGAGGAATTTGTTTCCTCTGCCACGCACTTATTAAGACCCACACTTCTTTCAGAGAGAAGTAGAGAGCACAAAGACAAAGAGACTCTAGACAAGTCTCCTAGTCAACAGAAGGATATTCCAATACCCACCTCTGGAGTGGATTTGGACAATGTTCTTCTCAGAACTTCTGTAGGGATTGAAACTCATGTTTCCTCTCAAGGATCAAAAGGAAATCCTTCCATTCTCAACGTACAAACAGGAATGAAAGAAGGTATCCCAGGAACAGGGATTCACTCTGGAGACGAATGTGTTCCTCCAGAGGTTACCACCGGAACACAAGTTACAAGGGATGAGTTCCAAACCTTTGAGACCTCTGTGAACCAAACCTTGAAAGAGTTGCAAAGCTCTTTCAAATCTTTTGCAGCGACAACATCACTGGCACTGCTAAACCTAAACACCAAAATGGACAACCTGTCCACAGAGGTGAAAACTGCCATCTCACAGATGAAGTCTGCTGCTACTGCATCCACCACTTCTGCCACAACAACTACTCCTTCGATTGAGAACTCCATCAACAAGTTCCTTGATCAATTGAACAAACAGACTTCAGTATCAACGGGCATCACTCCTGCAGATCTACAGAAGGCCCTACAAAAAGTTCAAGAAGAAGCCATGCGAAATACCATGCTGATGCAACCCAAAGACTACATGACAAGAGCACAGCTGACAGAGCTTGGGCAGAACGTGATTAATCAAGTGACAGAAGTCATACTTTCCTTCACCACTGCCAATGCTAACTTCGTCAAAGATTTCAGAGAAAGTGTAGGAAGGATGAGATTCAAAACAGAGGCAGAGCTAGCAACTCTTCTTGGCCTCTGTGATGATGTCTGCGCGAAACTGATCGCTGCTGGAGCCACAATGCCAAAGAAACCCGATGCTTCCTGCAGAGCAGAGGGTACATCAGACAAGGGTCAGGATGACTCTGATGATGATGACCATCCTGGTCCATCAGATCATCCTGAGGGGAGAAAACTACAGAGAATGCTGAGTTTAAACCCATTTTTTCAGAAGAAAACTTTAAAAACTTAATTGAAAAAGAAATTTTGGAAATATGGAAATCAAGCGTTTTAGAAAAATTCTGTACATCTTCTATAGATAAATCTCTCACTGAAGAAATCTTATTAGAAACCTCTGCAATCTATGAAAACTATTCTACAGAGGAAGAAAGCTTGTATGATGCATGTTCGGAAAATTCAACCTCTATTGAAAGAATTGACTCAACCTCTGTATACGAGGACGACTCATCTTTGAACGATTCAGAGACAGATGTTACATCTGGGATAACTCTCTATGACACAGAGGATGTTAAATACTCCTCTGAAGTTCCTCACAGAACTATTTCTCCAAAAGAGAAACTCACAGAGATTCCAATCTGCCAAGATTTTCTAAATTTGAATCTACATGTCAAAACCTCTGCTGAGCTTAAAATGTTACAGAAGACTTCTATTGATCCTATAAGTTCTAGATTTTCAAAACCCATGGTTAATAAATCTTTTTCTTCTGTGACAGTGATAAAGGAAGGTCACCACAGAAGCAACCCACAGAAGGCAGGTCCTAAACAGAGCTTTTGCAAACAACATTCGAGTATTCATAGATCTTCTAGTAATAGGAAATCTAATGTAAAGAAAGAATGTAATGCCTCTGTGGCTGAGTTTAAAAAGTTCAATGAAAAGTTCAAGCAAATTACATCTCATATTCAATACTGTCATTGCTTTGATCTTGTGTCTAAACTTAATAATCATTTTTCAAGTCAAGTCTGTTTACTCTCTACGCCAATTCAAAAGTCAAATCCCACAAAGAAACAATCTGACTTTTCTGCAGAAAACAAAATGTATTTCAAGAATGCCAAAGCAAACTTGAAAAACTCTAACAATATTGGACCCATATGGATATGGGTACCTAAATCTCTGTGATTGTCCTGCAGAAGAAGTATGTGCTAATCTGGTATCTAGACTCCGGATGCTCAAGGCACATGACTGGTGACAGAAGTGCACTATCCACGTACAAAGAAACACAAGATGGTAGATCTGTGACTTTTGGAGACAACAAGAAAGGACACATAAAAGGCTATGGAGTCATAAGGAAAGAAGACGTTTCTGTATACAAAGTTGCATATGTGGATGGCCTTAAGCACAACCTACTCAGTGTAAGTCAACTTTGTGATACAGGATTCAATGTGTTGTTCAAAAGAACTTTCTGCTCTCTACAAAGTGAAGAAACAAGTATGGAACTTCTGCGAGCTGAAAGAATAGGTGATCTATATCTAATGAACTTCAACTCAAAGAACAAGGACAAAGTTTGCCTTGTTGCCTGCAAAAGTGAAGAAGCCTGGTTATGGCACAACAGGTTCTGTCACTTGAATTTTCACACATTGGAAAAACTGGTCAAACTTGATCTAGTTAAAGGTTTGCCAAATGTTAAATTCAATAAGGATCATTTATGTTCTGCCTGTGAGATGGGAAAACTCAAAAGAGCTTCCCACAAAGGCAAAACAGATGTGTCTTGCACCAGGCCTCTGTACATGCTTCATGTCGACCTCTGCGGTCCCATTGCAATACAGAGCCTAGGTGGCAAGAAATATATACTTGTCTTAGTTGATGAGTATTCACGTTTCACATGGGTTGAATTTATCAGAAAGAAATCAGATGTTCCAATTATATTGATAAATCTAATGAAAAGAATCCAAGTTCTTTATGACTGCAAAATACAGAAGTTAAGAAGTGACAACGGCACAGAGTTCAAAAACTGTGTCATTGAAACTTATCTTTCAACAGAAGGAATTTCACAGAACTTCTCTGCAGCTCGCAATCCACAACAGAACGGTGTTGTCGAAAGAAAGAATCGAACACTTGTGGAAGCCGCAAGAACTATGATGTCAGCATGCGGATTATCAATGAACTTTTGGGCAGAAGCAATTTCTACTGCGTGTTATACTCAAAATCGATCGACCATTGTGAAAAGACACCTCAAGACGCCTTACGAATTGCTTAACAAACGACGGCCAAACATCAAATTTTTCCATGTATTCGGATGCAAATGCTTTGTCTTAAACGACAGAGATTCAAGAGGAAAGTTTGATGTAAAAGCAGATGAAGGCAAATTAATTGGATACTCTATCACTTCCAAAGCCTACAGAACATTCCTTACAAAGTCTCACAAGATTGTAGAAAGCATCAATGTTTCTTTTGATGATTCATTCCAAATGACTTCTGAGCAAATAAGTTCAGAACTCGGAATTAAAGGGAAATTCTCTGACATCTCAAGAACAAAAGAAGATTTGAATCTTCTATTTTTGGAGATGTTCCACAATGACATTGATCCTTCTGTCGGAACCATCAGATTTTCTGAAGAACCATCCTCTGTCGGACAAAATCCTACAGGTATGACTCTAACTGGTCCAAATAATGCTTCATCTTCTTCTGTAAATACTACAGATGCAATTGCCGAAGTAGAAGAAAGTGCAGAAGATGAAACATCAAGAAAAACGACCACAGAAGCTGCACAAACCACAGAAGAACCAATTACAGAGGATATCGAGGACCAAGACTATACATCCTCAGAGGAATAAACTCCACCACCACTCGTACCAATCATTCCACAAACCGTAGAATCAACTACCAAGGCACGAAGAACATCAGAGGCTACACAAGAAGAAACACAAGAAGCCTCTGAAGAAAGTTTTGATGACATTGATGATCATCTTCCACGCACAACTCAGTGGACAAAAAGCCATCCTCCAAGCCAAATAATTGGAGAACCTTCTGACTCAGTAAAAACAAGGTATGCCACTGCTAATTTTTGTTTCTTTACAAATTTTATTAGTGTTATAGAACCAAAGAAGATTTCTGAAGCCCTAGATGACCCAAACTGGGTAGACGCCATGCAAGAAGAACTTCTGCAATTTGAGCGTAACAGAGTATGGACTTTAGTACCTCTGCCAAGAGAGAAACAGGCCATTGGGACTAAATGGGTCTACAGAAACAAGAAGGATGAAGATGGAGTGGTCGTCAGAAACAAAGCAAGATTAGTAGCAAAAGGATATAGACAAGAAGAAGGCATAGACTACGATGAGACTTTTGCCCCTGTCGCACGTCTCGAAGCAATAAGAATATTCTTAGCCTTCGCAGCCCACAGAGGTTTTAAAGTCTATCAGATGGACGTAAAATCAGCTTTTCTAAACGGTGAAATCCAAGAAGAGGTTTACGTAAATCAGCCACCAGGTTTTGAAAGCTCAAAGTTTCCAAGGCATGTATACTACCTTGAAAAGGCTCTATACGGACTGAAACAGGCTCCAAGAGCATGGTACGAACGACTTTCTACCTTCCTTCTAGTCAATGGCTACAACAGAGGTACAACAGATACTACCTTATTCTATAAACGCAAAAATAGTGAGATAATGCTTGTACAAATATACGTAGATGACATAATTTTTGGGTCTACAAATTCAGAAGAGTGCAAATTTTTTGAAAAACTCATGCAGAGTGAGTTTGAAATGAGTATGATGGGAGAATTAACATTCTTCCTCGGACTTCAAGTCAAACAATCTTCAGAGGGAATTTTTATAAATCAAGCCAAATATGTCTCTGACATACTTTTAAAATATAATCTCTCTGATACCTCTGCAATGAAGACTCCAATGGCCACTGGAAATAAGTTATTCTTAGATCCAAATGGTATTTCTGTAGAATGTACTCTCTATAGAGGCATGATTGGATCTCTGTTATACTTAACAGCAAGCAGACCTGACATTATGCATGCCACATGTCTTTGTGCACGTTATCAAGCTAATCCAAAGAAATCACATTATGATGCTGTAAAAAGAATCTTGAGATACCTGAAGGGGACCAACAATCTTGGTCTCTGGTATCCACAGAACTCTGGTTTTAGTCTTAAAGCTTATACAGATTCAGACTACGGAGGATGCATGCTCGACAGAAAGAGTACCTCTGGGAGTTGTCAATTCCTAGGTGGTAAACTAGTCAGTTGGACTTCCAAGAAGCAGAATTGTGTCTCCACATCCACTGCAGAAGCTGAATACGTTGCTGCCGCTAGCTGTTGTTCTCAGGTTCTATGGATGAAGACTCAGCTAAAAGACTACGGCCACATTCTGTTCAAAATACCCATCTTCTGTGATTCCAAAAGTGCTATTGCTATCTCTGCCAACCCTGTGCAACACTAAAAAACCAAGCATATCGATATAAGGTATCATTTCTTGAAACATCATGTTGAATACGGTACAATCGAAATGCATTTCGTGCCCACAGAATATCAACTCGCTGACTTATTCACCAAAGCATTAGACGAGAAAAGATTCAACTTCTTGGTGGGTAAGTTAGGAATGATTAACATGGTGTGAAAATCCTCTGTAAGTATAGCTTTATCTTCTGTAAATAATAAGTAAATACATTGCTTAATTTATTGCTTTGATTGATTCTACTTCTGTATGTAAATTCTTAAAACCTTAAATAGTTCTTAAAATCACAGAGCTTCTGTAAGTCAACTCAGAACATATGAGGACCCCTACAGAACCTCTGAAAAACATGACCTATGTTCTATGCAAAACTTATCATTCTTTAATCCAAGCATAGGTCAAGGGGGAGCAAAAGGAAATTACTTGATCTACAGAGGTGATTAGATCAAGGGGGAGCAGAAGGGAACCCTGAAATGATCTAAAGAGATAAAACTTTCAAGGGAAAGCCAAAGAAAAATGTCGATGACTCCATATCGACAGAAGTCAGATATCACTGCCGAGAAAAGAAGAACCACAAGGTATGTCTCTCGCACAAAAGGTTTTTGGAAAACAATTTTCTAGGACATGAATTGTCAAATATGTCCTAAATATACTGTGAATAACATTTCAAAAATCAAAAGCTCAAAAAGTTTCACAAAATTCGAAATAGGAGAAATTTAAGGTCATAGAGCTTCTGCTGAGCTCAACAGAGGTACTGCAGGAAATATGCTCTGTGATCACAAATTAACCCTCTGTCGATCTTTTGAAATGTTATCTCGGAAACCGAAAACACACACCATGACCTTCTCGAACAAAACGTTTTTCAAAATAATTTTCTCGGACACAAACTTTCAATAATGTGCGAAAAACATCTCTTATCAAAGATCAAAAATTGGATGATCAGAAAATTAATAGAATTCAAGTTATAAGATTTTTTCTCTCATAGAGCTTCTGCTGGCTCTCACAGAGCTTCTGCAAGTTCCATCAGAGCCACAAAACCTCTGTGAGTAAAATTTCTTGACAATCCTATTGATCCTCTCCAATGACATTACAAACGTTTTCGTTCAAAGAAGAACCTACAGAGTCATGATAACAATGAGATATATAAAAAAAGGGATAAACATCAAAGATTTTCAAGATCACAGAGCCTCTGTAAACTACAGAAGCTCTGTCAATCTGATTACTTCGGCATCTCTATAGTAATAACGGTTACTTTTACTGCGAGTGAAACTCATATGGCTAAAATCAACCTCACGCGCCTAGCATTAATGGGCCGCGCACGACGTCCTGTCATATACTGACAAGGCCTACGTGTCCCATTTTCATTGGGCGTACATGGAACGTTTTTATTTGGAAAGTTGAACTCGCCGCTCAAACTCGAGTGCGGATTCCAAACTTTAATCCATTGCCATATATTTTACTCTTTCGAATTCTACCGTTTTACCATCCTATAAAAACAAAGCTTACCCTCTCATAAAACATTTTACAAACTCTCATCTTCTTCTCCGACGAAACCCTGCAAAAAGCTTGCAAAAATCTTATTCTTAAAATCAAATGGCTTCATCTTCTCGAGCTACATCCTCTGAACTCTCTCCGGCGAACTCACCGGAACACTCCCCTGCACATTCAGAACATTCTGAAAACCCCAGCCTTGCAAGAAATATTGAACAACAAGATTCCGGGGACTCAGCAGACTTTGCTCCGACGACTCACTTGCAAAACTTTATAGCAAAGGATCATTTCGAAGCCATTCTTCCTATCAAATCCAACAACTGCTATTTGGTCCCCTCACCCACTACTTTCGGCGAAGCCCATGCCATACTTTTGAACATAATGGAGAATCATGTCCTCTTCCCTCTACTATCAAGAACCCCGAACAAAATTCCAGTCCGTTATTTGAACCAATTTTGGCAAAGCTGCTGATTTGATAAAGACGATTCTCTTATCAAAGGGTACATTTCAAGACCTGATAAATCTGAGCATCTTGAAATCAAGTTCAACAGAACAATGTTCTCACTTGAATTCAACCTACCAACAAGGGGTCTTCTGGGATTGAAGAGTTATGCAGAGCAACCAACAGACGAAGAGCTCTGTCGATTCGTGGAAATGCTTGGGTACAACACCCAGCTACGGAAGAGAAATGACTTCCGCAGAGGCCGATTACCACCTCTGTGGAACACTTTGTTCTCTATTCTTAACAGATGCCTGACAGGAAAGATAGGCAGTATTGACCAGAGCTCACATCAAATCTTGAGCATCATGTATGGGGTTTACTATGATCTTCCACTAGATTATGCGACCATAATGATGCAAGAGATCATAAACACCATCGACAGAAAGAACAACTCGAAAAGGGTCAAAGAGAACGATCCAAACTTTCTACCACCTCTGCAATTCCAAAGAATATTAGGAGTACTGTTCGAACCTCTGCTGCTAATCCAAAATTGGCCAATGGAAGGGCCAACTCCCATACAGTTCCCGATGAACAAGAATACCCCCACTGATCATGCTGATGGCTACTCACACTGCAGACCTCTGTCAAAGAAGCTTCTGCAATACGCATCGAATAAATCCCTTAAGAAAGAGTATATACGCGATCATAGAACTCCTAAACCGAGTCCTATGACACCCCCGCGTTTAGGTGTCCCCCTAGGAACAATGATAGCAAAACCTCTTTCCACTCAAAAAGAAAAGGATCAGAAGTTAGCAAAGCACATGGCTATTCAACTCAGCTTTATAGCCAAACGTGCAGAACTAATGGGAAAGAAGTCTTCATCAAGAACCTCTGCATCTACTCCAAAAGCTAAGAAGAGGAAAACTGCAGAAGGCACCTCAACAAGCGCTGCAGAAGATCAACCCTCTCCTCCTCATGCCACAGAAATTGGCTCCTCTGCTCCTCCTTCCCCAAAAATGAAGAAGAAAAGATCCAAATCAACAGAAGAAGGGGCACCAAATCCTAAGAGGAGGAAAACCAAAAAGAGGCATGGTAAATCACTTGCAAATTTGGTAACCATTGCAGAAGAGGAAACTGCTGAAGAAGAAGTTGCAGAAGAAGAAATGGCTACAGAAAGGTATCAATCACCCTATCAATCTCCAGATAGATTTGCTCACCAAGGAGACCTGAACGACTTCTTACAGAACCCTGAAATTGCCAACACCCTAAATACAGCAGGGTGGACGGCACAACCTCTCGACCACCACTCTCCAGAAGAACAAGATTTCTTCATTTCTGGCATTGACACACATCTGCAAGAAGATGACACAACACCCAGAAATCAACCAGCCGAAACCCCTGTTATTTTACAAAACCCTTTCATTCAAGGATTGGATGTCCACAGAAGAAGTCCAAACCCAGCTTCAGAAGAAATAGAACAAACTAAAGCTGAATGGAACAGAGGTGAAATTACAGAGGCTTCTGAGAATATGATGGAAGAAGAGAGAGAAAAAGGGGCCGAAGTTGTACAACAAGAGGGATTAACAACAACAGAGACAGAAATAGAGATCTTAGAGACAGATTCAGATGAAGAAGAAGCTGTCTGGATACGTAAGGGTCTTTATCATCCACATGTCATGAGATTATTTGGATCTCATCAAATGTATGACTTGTTACGACCAGAGCAAGGAACTTCCACAGAACTTAGGGAAGAAGCACCAAGCCATAGGATAGTTACAGAGGATGATATGATAGAAAATGAAGTAGGGCTTGGATGCTTAACAGAGGAAGAAGCAAGAAAAGATGCCTGGATAAATAGAGGCACACGACCAAAACCAACTCCCAGTGCAACCCACATTTCTGACACCGCAGGTCTAGCTGCAGAAGGTGTCATTGAAAAAGAGCAGCACAACTCGAACCTAACCCAACCCATCCAGCCAGAGGTTACTCTTTCAACCTCTGTGCCCACAGAAACCGGGGAATCCATTCCTAGGGAGTCTCCTCAAAGAGACTCACCTATAGTTCGTGATCAATTGCCCCAGATCACAGAAGAACGCCCAACAGAGGAATTTGTTTCCTCTGCCACGCACTTATTAAGACCCACACTTCTTTCAGAGAGAAGTAGAGAGCACAAAGACAAAGAGACTCTAGACAAGTCTCCTAGTCAACAGAAGGATATTCCAATACCCACCTCTGGAGTGGATTTGGACAATGTTCTTCTCAGAACTTCTGTAAGGATTGAAACTCATGTTTCTTCTCAAGGATCAAAAGGAAATCCTTCCATTCTCAACGTACAAACAGGAATGAAAGAAGGTATCCCAGGAACAGGGATTCACTCTGGAGACGAATGTGTTCCTCCAGAGGTTACCACCGGAACACAAGTTACAAGGGATGAGTTCCAAACCTTTGAGACCTCTGTGAACCAAACCTTGAAAGAGTTGCAAAGCTCTTTCAAATCTTTTGCAGAGACAACATCACTGGCACTGCTAAACCTAAACACCAAAAAGGACAACCTGTCCACAGAGGTGAAAACTGCCATCTCACAGATGAAGTCTGCTGCTACTGCATCCACCACTTCTGCCGCAACAAATACTCCTTCGATTGAGAACTCCATCAACAAGTTCCTTGATCAATTGAACAAACAGACTTCAGTGTCAACGGGCATCACTCCTGCAGATCTACAGAAGGCCCTACAAAAAGTACAAGAAGAAGCCATGCGAAATACCATGCTGATGCAACCCAAAGACTACATGACAAGAGCACAACTGACAGAGCTTGGGCAGAACGTGATTAATCAAGTGACAGAAGTCATACTTTCCTTCACCACTGCCAATGCTAACTTCGTCAAAGATTTCAGAGAAAGTGTAGGAAGGATGAGATTCAAAACAGAGGCAGAGCTAGCAACTCTTCTTGGCCTCTGTGATGATGTCTGCGCGAAACTGATCGCTGCTGGAGCCACAATGCCAAAGAAACCCGATGCTTCCTGCAGAGCAGAGGGTACATCAGACAAGGGTCAGGATGACTCTGATGATGATGACCATCCTGGTCCATCAGATCATCCTGAGGGGGAGAAAACTACAGAGAAAGCTGCAAGCAGAGGACTTACAGGTCCACCAATAGCCGCAGAACCTCTGAGTCAAGCACCTCCAGAACAGACCCGACAACAACAAACCCAAAAGACCACAGAGACAACACACATCTCTGTGGAATCATCTACTGACGAAACCAGAACTCCAGAAGCAGAACAGCAAGCCACAGAGGCAACAACCGCCCCTGAGGTAATCATTTTGGAAGAAACAGATGAACAAACCACAGAGAAAACACCCACCTCTGTGGAAACACCCCAAACCATACAAAGAAGAAAGTCGATTGCCACCAAACCAAAGAAAGCAACGACCTCTGCTTCTGATGTTCTGAGGAAAATGCACGACACAATGACTGAACGGATGGCGCAGAGAGAAGAAGAAAGGCACAAGTTCACTTTAGCTTTCAGAATGGCAAGAAGATTTAATGTCAATACTTCATCAACAGAAACTGAGCTCGCAGAAGAAGTCATCAAACAACCTCCAACAGAGGTTACAGAGCAAGTCAAGCCAACAGAACCATCGCCACAAAAGTCCTCTAAATCACAATCGTCAAAATCCACAGAGGCAACCTCCATCAAACCAACAGAAGTGCCAACCTCAAAACCCACAGAAGCAACAGGTTCAGCCACGACAATAGCAAAAGATAAGGGCAAAGGGATACTGACAGAAGAGCCAAAGAAGAAGAAAACATTGCCAAAGCCAACAGAAAAACTAATGAAGAGTGCGTTTGACGCCTTTCAAACCCCAAAACCCGAAGAAGTTGACTGGGCACATGAATTGAAGCCTCTGTCAGAAATTCCTCTAACTGGTAGAGCTGCAGAAGTTGTTCAACAGATGGAGAGTCTCAAAAGACAAATTCCACGACCTGGTCCAACACATGAAGAGATGGAAGAAGTGGTATACAGATACCTCTACAAACAATCCTATCAGACAAATCATCCAGTAGATCACGTGACAGATCCAAGGATCAGAGAAGAATTTGAGAACATCTTCACAAGAACAAAGCCAAGACCCAAAGCAGATGTCTTCTCAATTCACAAAATCAAAAAGGTGATCTTCTGCAGATTCTCCTTCACAAGAACCTATCCAAGGGTCAGGTACAATCTTTACAAAGTCAGAAGAGAGAACAATTCAGAATCTACCTTCGCTGATGCTGACTTAAGAAACATCAATCCTTACGATCTACCTGACCTTCTGCAATGGACAAAAGACAACTACAACACAGAGCCTAATACCAGAGCCTATCAAGTGTTGAGAAAAGCGATGAGGGAAAAGCTTTTGCTATACATCATGATAGATTTTCAGCTGGGAAAGGATCTTGGTCTCAAACATCTAGATCTACGACCACCAGAAGATCGCTGCCCACCAGACGCTGTGCCCAACTCAATCATCAGAAAACCAAGATTTGGGTTAGTATTTCAAAACCCACAACACCAGGTTAAACTTTTTGTACTCATGGATTGTCAGAAGTACGCAACCAGTACTCTGAGCAAATTCAGAGCAAGCCTTGTAAAATACAGAGGTACAGAGAAAATGGATAGAGATGATGCAGATACTTTCATCAGAGAAATAGACTCAACAATCCGCCTAAGAGAACTCTGCATCAGATTCTACAAAGAGATCAGAAAAGTCGGAAGAGACAACAGAAGCTACAACGATTTCAAAGATGCCAAAATCTGATTCTCAGACCTCAAATCTCTGCAAACAAAGTTAAAGTTTATCTTTCATTGTACTCAAATGTAAAATGCCTCTGGCATATTTCTAAATGAAAGAAATTTCGAGGTATTGTTTAACCTCTGTCTTATCTAACTTAGCCAAACTTAACTCAAGGTAAAATTTTTTATTTTTCACTACTTAGGGGGAGATTGTTAGCTTCAATCTTCCTAATCATAGAAGTATTTAGAAGTAGTGAAAAATAGGCTGAGTATAGAAAAGCCTCTCACAGAGGCTCTGCCACTTCTTCCAGAAGATCAAGTCCAGAAAGCCACAGAAGCTACAGAGGTAATCACAGAACCTCTGTAGTGCGCAAGAAGAAGATCAACTCGGAAACAAGTGGACTGCTCCACAGAAGGTCAGACCATAGAACCTCTGTAATACCTTACAGAGCCTATGTGGTCTGCTATGAAGACTTGGAAGATATTACTGGATACGTTCATCAACTTGCATGGAAAAGTACTGTCAAAACACGTGTCAAGCTCTGAGTGGACTCAATAGGGCATGGTACAAAATAGACGTCTGCGCCATTTAATGCATTTACCAATAAGTACATCTGCTCCATTAAATGCGCATGGCTCAAACAACTGCTCACACCATCCAGTTCACTATTCATGCCGTAAAAGGAACAGTGACCTACTTCATAGTCTTCTAAGAGTAGTATAAAAGGAAGTCTCATGTTGAGATCTTCCTAACGACGAAAACACAAGGAATCAAATACTCTCAAAGCTTTATTGTCAAATATCTGAGTGTTATATTCTCACACAAACCAACAGTTCTTAATCTGTTCTTTGTGTTGTTATTATATATTGAATAACAGTAACGGTTCAAGAAATCCTTTTCATTCTTTACTGTTTTCTTTATATGTGTGCGTTCTAATATCTATCAAACATATCTATTTAGTTTAATACGCTTCCGCATCAAACTCTAAACTCTACTAATAGATTGTTAATCTTGATTATATCAAGTGATACACTTATCAAGATTCGTGATAGATATTATTGAGACTTAAAATTGTGTCTAGAAACTGCTTAAACCCAGAAAATCTTCAAGTTCATCGAAGTAACTCTTTAGTCATACTTTCTTTCTAAAATCCTCCAAAATGACAAATACAAATAATTTCTTTACTACTGGTTCTCTCACTAAACCTCCTACTCTCCTTCGAGATGAGTATCCTCAGTGGAAAATAAGAATGGTCCATTTTTTCGAGGGCACTGAAAAAAATCAAGTACAATATATGTACAATCCTCCTCCTATTCCCATGACAGTAGTACCTCGTGTACCTGCTACTGCTGAATCTGCCGAAATCCCCGAACATCAAAAACCAAAGCCAAAAGGGGAGTGGTCAACCGAAGATAAAGCAGAAGATGAAGTTGCTCAGAAAACCAAGAGGACATTAATTATGGCAATACCCAACGAACTCTTTCAATCCTTGGATTCATGTGAAACATCGCATGATCTGTGGAAGGAACTGGAAAGACAGTTGGAAGGAGGTGCTAAAACACAAAAAAACCGAAGAGCACAGTACGTCAATGAATATCATGCATTCAGAGCCTCTGCAACAGAATCTCTGCAAACAACATACGACAGATTCAACTCTCTAATCAACAAGTGCAGAAAATCAGGCATTGACAGAACTTCTGAAGAAAACAATGTCATGTTTTTAAAAAGTCTAAATGAAGAATGGCTCCAGCTGTCTATGTCCCTATAGACAAATCAGGATCTAGACACCTGGACTCTCTCTGATCTTTACGGAACATTAGCCGCACAAGAACCTCAGATAGCACAGGCTAAAACACTAACCATTGCACCATATGCATTGGTTAGTAAAACTAAAGAGGATGCACATAGACCAAGAAATGATAATGCCACAGAGGAGAAGAAGAAGGAGAAGAAGAAGATGGTGATAATTGACAGTGAAGAAGAAGAGCAAGCAGAAAAGGAAATAACTCTTGCGTCACTAGCTAAATCTTTAGCTCTATTGACAAAAGAGTTCAGAGGAAACAGAAGAGGTTCCGGAAATGAAAGATATGATAGAGACAACCAGGATGACAGAAGAGACAACAGAAGAGATGACAGAAGAGGAGAAGAATCAAGTGGCCGATATAGGTCAAGCGATAGAAATTACAGAGGGAATGACCGACAGAGGTCAGATGACTCGGTAAGCCACACGCAGCAAGAATGCTACAAGTGCGGCAAACCTGGTCACTATGCAAATGAATGTAGATCAGAGAAAGGCGGAGACCTACAGAAGTCCAATGATCGAACAGGAAACACTCCTCAAGGGTGTTTTAACTGCGGAAAACCAGGCCATTTTGCGAATGAATGCAGAAGCAGATCAAATCGCCCACAGAGGGACTCTGCTTTCTACAAAAAGAAAGCCGAATATTATGCTCAAAAATCCTTAATGGCAAAAGGACATTCTGAGGAGAACACAGAAGACTTCCAGTCAGACTCTACTTCTGACGATGAACATACCGCCAATGCCCTCTTCTGTGGCATGGCAGAAGTCGACTCCTACACTGACTCTGAGGTATCTACTTCAAATTCCAACTCTTGTATTACCTCTGTAGATGATAATACACTTAGAATTAACATTGAATTAATTGAACTGAAAGAGATAAATCAAAGTATTCAGAAAAGACTCACTTTCAATGAGAGAGAAGTACGGCTTCTCACTCAAGAAAAAGCAAAGATTTTTGAGGAAAAAGAGAGAATAGAAAAGAAATGGAACAATACTCTAGATCCTTTAAAAAAACAAATTTTTGAATTAACCAATACTTTAAAAGATAAAACAAAAGAACTTTCAGTTTCAAGGAGCGAAACTACTGACATAAGAGCTCTTAAAGAATACTTTCAAAGAGAAAGAGAGGTATTATGGCAAGATTTAATCAGAAGAGAAGTTTTGCTTAAAAACTATAAAGATGCACATAAAGTTTATGAAAAAATAAACTCACAAATAGGGAGACGAGGTATAGGGTATGATGATATCACCCTAGGTGTTGAAGGCAAAAGAAACAAACCTCTGTCCTCTTTATTTGTGATTGGAAAAACGAACAAACCAGATTTTCCAAATCTAATCTCTGTAAGCAAAAGGGCGAAAATCTCTGTGGATCCTTACTTGAAGAAACATAAGAAGATGATTAACGTGTGGTTTGAAAACACACACTCATCATCCTCAACCTCTGTCAATAGAGGTATCAAACCAAAGAAATATCTGAAAACACAAGATCAGATTGGTATCTTCAAGTTTGGTAAACCAGAGACACAAACACATGTTGCTTTTGTCTGTTTGATAAACGTTGAAAAGAAGTTATCAGCAGAAGCTCCTGAGTTTAAACCCATTTTTTCAGAAGAAAACTTTAAAAACTTAATTGAAAAAGAAATTTTGGAAATATGGAAATCAAGCGTTTTAGAAAAATTATGTACATCTTCTATAGATAAATCTCTCACTGAAGAAATCTTATTAGAAACCTCTGCAATCTATGAAAACTATTCTACAGAGGAAGAAAGCTTGTATGATGCATGTTCGGAAAATTCAACCTTTATTGAAAGAATTGACTCAACCTCTGTATACGAGGACGACTCATCTTCGAACGATTCAGAGACAGATGTTACATCTGGGATAACTCTCTATGACACAGAGGATGTTAAATACTCCTCTGAAGTTCCTCACAGAACTATTTCTCCAAAAGAGAAACTCACAGAGATTCCAATCTGCCAAGATTTTCTAAATTTGAATCTACATGTCAAAACCTCTGCTGAGCTTAAAATGTTACAGAAGACCTCTATTGATCCTATAAGTTCTAGATTTTCAAAACCCAAGGTTAATAAATCTTTTTCTTCTGTGACAGTGATAAAGGAAGGTCACCACAGAAGCAACCCACAGAAGGCAGGTCCTAAACAGAGCTTTTGCAAACAACATTCGAGTATTCATAGATCTTCTAGTAATAGGAAATCTAATGTAAAGAAAGAATGTAATGCCTCTGTGGCTGAGTTTAAAAAGTTCAATGAAAAGTTCAAGCAAATTACATCTCATATTCAATACTGTCATTGCTTTGATCTTGTGTCTAAACTTAATAATCATTTTTCAAGTCAAGTCTGTTTACTCTCTACGCCAATTCAAAAGTCAAATCCCACAAAGAAACAATCTGACTTTTCTGCAGAAAACAAAATGAATTTCAAGAATGCCAAAGCAAACTTGAAAAACTCTAACAATATTGGACCCATATGGATATGGGTACCTAAATCTCTGTGATAGTCCTGCAGAAGAAGTATGTGCCAATCTGGTATCTAGACTCCGGATGCTCAAGGCACATGACTGGTGACAGAAGTGCACTATCCACGTACAAAGAAACACAAGATGGTGGATCTGTGACTTTTGGAGACAACAAGAAAGGACACATAAAAGGCTATGGAGTCATAAGGAAAGAAGACGTTTCTGTATACAAAGTTGCATATGTGGATGGCCTTAAGCACAACCTACTCAGTGTAAGTCAACTTTGTGATACAGGATTCAATGTGTTGTTCAAAAGAACTTTCTGCTCTCTACAAAGTGAAGAAACAAGTATGGAACTTCTGCGAGCTGAAAGAATAGGTGATCTATATCTAATGAACTTCAACTCAAAGAACAAGGACAAAGTTTGCCTTGTTGCCTGCAAAAGTGAAGAAGCTTGGTTATGGCACAACAGGTTCTGTCACTTGAATTTTCACACATTGGAAAAACTGGTCAAACTTGATCTAGTTAAAGGTTTGCCAAATGTTAAATTCAATAAGGATCATTTATGTTCTGCCTGTGAGATGGGAAAACTCAAAAGAGCTTCCCACAAAGGCAAAACAGATGTGTCTTGCACCAGGCCTCTGTACATGCTTCATGTCGACCTCTGCGGTCCCATTGCAATACAGAGCCTAGGTGGCAAGAAATATATACTTGTCTTTGTTGATGAGTATTCACGTTTCACATGGGTTGAATTTATCAGAAAGAAATCAGATGTTCCAATAATATTGATAAATCTAATGAAAAGAATCCAAGTTCTTTATGACTGCAAAATACAGAAGTTAAGAAGTGACAACGACACAGAGTTCAAAAACTGTGTCATTGAATCTTATCTTTCAACAGAAGGAATTTCACAGAACTTCTCTGCAGCTCGCACTCCATAACAGAACGGTGTTGTCGAAAGAAAGAATCGAACACTTGTGGAATCCGCAAGAACTATGATGTCAGCATGCGGATTATCAATGAACTTTTGGGCAGAAGCAATTTCTACTGCGTGTTATACTCAAAATCGATCGACCATTGTGAAAAGACACCTCAAGACGCCTTACGAATTGCTTAACAAACGGCGGCCAACCATCAAATTTTTCCATGTATTCGGATGCAAATGCTTTGTCTTAAACGACAGAGATTCAAGAGGAAAGTTTGATGTAAAAGCAGATGAAGGCAAATTCATTGGATACTCTACCACTTCCAAAGCCTACAGAACATTCCTTACAAAGTCTCACAAGATTGTAGAAAGCATCAATGTTTCTTTTGATGATTCATTCCAAATGACTTCTGAGCAAATAAGTTCAGAACTCGGAATTAAAGGGAAATCCTCTGACATCTCAAGAACAAAAGAAGATTTGAATCTTCTATTTTTGGAGATGTTCCACAATGACATTGATCCTTCTGTCGGAACCATCAGAGTTTCTGAAGAACCATCCTCTGTCGGACAAAATCCTACAGGTATGACTCTAACTGGTCCAAATAATGCTTCATCTTCTTCTGTAAATACTACAGATGCAATTGCCGAAGCAGAAGAAAGTGCAGAAGATGAAACATCAAGAAAAACGACCACAGAAGCTGCACAAACCACAGAAGAACCAATTACAGAGGAGATCGAGGACCAAGACTATACATCCTCAGAGGAACAAACTCCACCACCACTCGTACCAATCATTCCACAAGCCGTAGAATCAACTACCAAGGCACGAAGAACATCAGAGGCTACACAAGAAGAAACACAAGAAGCCTCTGAAGAAAGTTTTGATGACATTGATGATCATCTTCCACGCACAACTCAGTGGACAAAAAGCCATCCTCCAAGCCAAATAATTGGAGAACCTTCTGACTCAGTAAAAACAAGGTCTGCCACTGCTAATTTTTGTTTCTTTACAAATTTTATTAGTGTTATAGAACCAAAGAAGATTTCTGAAGCCCTAGATGACCCAAACTGGGTAGACGCCATGCAAGAAGAACTTCTGCAATTTGAGCGTAACAGAGTATGGACTTTAGTACCTCTGCCAAGAGGGAAACAGGCCATTGGGACTAAATGGGTCTACAGAAACAAGAAGGATGAAGATGGAGTGGTCGTCAGAAACAAAGCAAGATTAGTAGCAAAAGGATATAGACAAGAAGAAGGCATAGACTACGATGAGACTTTTGCCCCTGTCGCACGTCTCGAAGCAATAAGAATATTCTTAGCCTTCGCAGCCCACAGAGGTTTAAAAGTCTATCAGATGGACGTAAAATCAGCTTTTCTAAACGGTGAAATCCAAGAAGAGGTTTACGTAAATCAGCCACCAGGTTTTGAAAGCTCAAAGTTTCCAAGGTATGTATACTACCTTGAAAAGGCTCTATACGGACTGAAACAGGCTCCAAGAGCATGGTACGATCGACTTTCTACCTTCCTTCTAGTCAATGGCTACAACAGAGGTACAACAGGTACTACCTTATTCTATAAACGCAAAAATAGTGAGATAATGCTTGTACAAATATACGTAGATGACATAATTTTTGGGTCTACAAATTCAGAAGAGTGCAAATTTTTTGAAAAACTCATGCAGAGTGAGTTTGAAATGAGTATGATGGGAGAATTAACATTCTTCCTCGGACTTCAAGTCAAACAATCTTCAGAGGGAATTTTTATAAATCAAGCCAAATATGTCTCTGACATACTTTTAAAATATAATCTCTCTGATACCTCTGCAATGAAGACTCCAATGGCCACTGGAAATAAGTTATTCTTAGATCCAAATGGTATTTCTGTAGAATGTACTCTCTACAGAGGCATGATTGGATCTCTGTTATACTTAACAGCAAGCAGACCTGACATTATGCATGCCACATGTCTTTGTGCACGTTATCAAGCTAATCCAAAGAAATCACATTATGATGTTGTAAAAAGAATCTTGAGATACCTGAAGGGGACCAACAATCTTGGTCTCTGGTATCCACAGAACTCTGGTTTTAGTCTTAAAGCTTATACAGATTCAGACTATGGAGGATGCATGCTCGACAGAAAGAGTACCTCTGGGAGTTGTCAATTCCTAGGTGGTAAACTAGTCAGTTGGACCTCCAAGAAGCAGAATTGTGTCTCCACATCCACTGCAGAAGCTGAATACGTTGCTGCCGCTAGCTGTTGTTCTCAGGTTCTATGGATGAAGACTCAGCTAAAAGACTACGGCCACATTCTGTTCAAAATACCCATCTTCTGTGATTCCAAAAGTGCTATTGCTATCTCTGCCAACCCTGTGCAACACTCAAAAACCAAGCATATCGATATAAGGTATCATTTCTTGAAACATCATGTTGAATACGGTACAATCGAAATGCATTTCGTGCCCACAGAATATCAACTCGCTGACTTATTCACCAAAGCATTAGACGAGAAAAGATTCAACTTCTTGGTGGGTAAGTTAGGAATGATTAACATGGTGTGAAAATCCTCTGTAAGTATAGCTTTATCTTCTGTAAATAATAAGTAAATACATTGCTTAATTTATTGCTTTGATTGATTCTACTTCTGTATGTAAATTCTTAAAACCTTAAATAGTTCTTAAAATCACAGAGCTTCTGTAAGTCAACTCAGAACCTCTGAGGACCCCTACAGAACCTCTGAAAAACATGACCTATGTTCTATGCAAAACTTATCATTCTTTAATCCAAGCATAGGTCAAGGGGGAGCAAAAGGAAATTACTTGATCTACAGAGGTGATTAGATCAAGGGGGAGCAGAAGGGAACCCTGAAATGATCTAAAGAGATAAAACTTTCAAGGGAAAGCCAAAGAAAAATGTCGATGACTCCATATCGACAGAAGTCAGATATCACTGCCGAGAAAAGAAGAACCACAAGGTATGTCTCTCGCACAAAAGGTTTTTGGAAAACAATTTTCTAGGACAAGAATTGTCAAATATGTCCTAAATATACTGTGAATAACATTTCAAAAATCAAAAGCTCAAAAAGTTTCACAAAATTCGAAATAGGAGAAATTTAAGGTCATAGAGCTTCTGCTGAGCTCAACAGAGGTTCTGCAGGAAATATGCTCTGTGATCACAAATTAACCCTCTGTCGATCTTTTGAAATGTTATCTCGGAAACCGAAAACACACACCATGACCTTCTCGAACAAAACGTTTTTCAAAATAATTTTCTCGGACACAAACTTTCAATAATGTGCGAAAAACATCTCTTATCAAAGATCAAAAATTGGATGATCAGAAAATTAATAGAATTCAAGTTATAAGATTTTTTCTCTCATAGAGCTTCTGCTGGCTCTCACAGAGCTTCTGCAAGTTCCATTAGAGCCACAAAACCTCTGTGAGTAAAATTTCTTGACAATCCTATTGATCCTCTCCAATGACTTTACAAACGTTTTCGTTCAAAGAAGAACCTACAGAGTCATGATAACAATGAGATATATGAAAAAGGGATAAACATCAAAGATTTTCAAGATCACAGAGCCTCTGTAAACTACAGAAGCTCTGTCAATATGATTACTTGGGCATTTCTGTAGCAATAACGGTTACTTTTACTGAGAGTGAAACTCATATGGCTAAAAACAACCTCACGCGCCTAGCATTAATGGGCCGCGCACGATGTCCTGTCATATTCTGACAAGGCCTACGTGTCCCATATTCATTGGGCGTACATGGAACGTTTTTATTTGGAAAGTTGAACCCGCCGCTCAAACTCGAGTGCGGATTCCAAACTTTAATCCATTGCCATATATTTTACTCTTTCGAATTCTACCGTTTTACCATCCTATAAAAACAAAGCTTACCCTCTCATAAAACATTTTACAAACTCTCATCTTCTTCTCCGGCGAAACCCTGCAAAAAGCTTGCAAAAATCTTATTCTTAAAATCAAATGGCTTCATCTTCTCGAGCTACATCCTCTGAACTCTCTCCGGCGAACTCACCGGAACACTCCCCTGCACATTCAGAACATTCTGAAAACCCCAGCCTTGCAAGAAATATTGAACAACAAGATTCCGGGGACTCAGCAGACTTTGCTCCGACGACTCACTTGCAAAACTTTATAGCAAAGGATCATTTCGAAGCCATTCTTCCTATCAAATCCAACAACTGCTATTTGGTCCCCTCACCCACTACATTCGGCGAAGCCCATGCCATACTTTTGAACATCATGGAGAATCATGTCCTCTTCCCTCTACTATCAAGAACCCCGAACAAAATTCCAGTCCGTTATTTGAACCAATTTTGGCAAAGCTGCCGATTTGATAAAGACGATTCTCTTATCAAAGGGTACATTTCAAGACCTGATAAATCTGAGCATCTTGAAATCAAGTTCAACAGAACAATGTTCTCACTTGAATTCAACCTACCAACAAGGGGTCTTCTGGGATTGAAGAGTTATGCAGAGCAACCAACAGACGAAGAGCTCTGTCGATTCGTGGAAATGCTTGGGTACAACACCCAGCTACGGAAAAGAAATGACTTCCGCAGAGGCCGATTACCACCTCTGTGGAACACTTTGTTCTCTATTCTTAACAGATGCCTGACAGGAAAGATAGGCAGTATTGACCAGAGCTCACATCAAATCTTGAGCATCATGTATGGGGTTTATTATGATCTTCCACTAGATTATGCGACCATAATGATGCAAGAGATCATAAACACCATCGACGGAAAGAACAACTCGAAAAGGGTCAAAGAGAACGATCCAAACTTTCTACCACCTCTGCAATTCCAAAGAATATTAGGAGTACTGTTCGAACCTCTGCTGCTAATCCAAAATTGGCCAATGGAAGGGCCAACTCCCAAACAGTTCCCGATGAACAAGAATAGCCCCACTGATCATGCTGATGGCTACTCACACTGCAGACCTCTGTCAAAGAAGCTTCTGCAATACGCATCGAATAAATCCCTTAAGAAAGAGTATATACGCGATCATAGAACTCCTAAACCGAGTCCTATGACACCCCCGCGTTTAGGTGTCCCCCTAGGAACAATGATAGCAAAACCTCTTTCCACTAAAAAAGAAAAGGATCAGAAGTTAGCAAAGCACATGGCTATTCAACTCAGCTTTATAGCCAAACGTGCAGAACTAATAGGAAAGAAGTCTTCATCATGAACCTCTGCATCTACTCCAAAAGCTAAGAAGAGGAAAACTGCAGAAGGCACCTCAACAAGCGCTGCAGAAGATCAACCCTCTCCTCCTCATGCCACAGAAATTGGCTCCTCTGCTCCTCCTTCCCCAAAAATGAAGAAGAAAAGATCCAAATCAACAGAAGAAGGGGCACCAAATCCTAAGAGGAGGAAAACCAAAAAGAGGCATGGTAAATCACTTGCAAAGTTGGTAACCATTGCAGAAGAGGAAACTGCTGAAGAAGAAGTTGCAGAAGAAGAAATGGCTACAGAAAGGTATCAATCACCCTATCAATCTCCAGATAGATTTGCTCACCAAGGAGACCTGAACGACTTCTTACAGAACCCTGAAATTGCCAACACCCTAAATACAGCAGGGTGGACGGCACAACCTCTCGACCACCACTCTCCAGAAGAACAAGATTTCTTCATTTCTGGCATTGACACACATCTGCAAGAAGATGACACAACACCCAGAAATCAACCAGCCGAAACCCCTGTTATTTTACAAAACCCTTTCATTCAAGGATTGGATGTCCACAGAAGAAGTCCAAACCCAACTTCAGAAGAAATAGAACAAACTAAAGCTGAATGGAACAGAGGTGAAATTACAGAGGCTTCTGAGAATATGATGGAAGAAGAGAGAGAAAAAGGGGCCGAAGTTGTACAACAATTAACAACAACAGAGACAGAAATAGAGATCTTAGAGACAGATTCAGATGAAGAAGAAGCTGTCTGGATACGTAAGGGTCTTTATCATCCACATGTCATGAGATTATTTGGATCTCATCAAATGTATGACTTGTTACGACCAGAGCAAGGAACTTCCACAGAACTTAGGGAAGAAGCACCAAGCCATAGGATAGTTACAGAGGATGATATGATAGAAAATGAAGTAGGGCTTGGATGCTTAACAGAGGAAGAAGCAAGAAAAGATGCCTGGATAAATAGAGGCACACAACCAAAACCAACTCCCAGTGCAACCCACATTTCTGACACCACAGGTCTAGCTGCAGAAGGTGTCATTGAAAAAGAGCAGCACAACTCGAACCTAACCCAACCCATCCAGCCAGAGGTTACTCTTTCAACCTCTGTGCCCACAGAAACCGGGGAATCCATTCCTAGGGAGTCTCCTCAAAGAGACTCACCTATAGTTCGTGATCAATTGCCCCAGATCACAGAAGAACGCCCAACAGAGGAATTTGTTTCCTCTGCCACGCACTTATTAAGACCTACACTTCTTTCAGAGAGAAGTAGAGAGCACAAAGACAAAGAGACTCTAGACAAGTCTCCTAGTCAACAGAAGGATATTCCAATACCCACCTCTGGAGTGGATTTGGACAATGTTCTTCTCAGAACTTCTGTAAGGATTGAAACTCATGTTTCTTCTCAAGGATCAAAAGGAAATCCTTCCATTCTCAACGTACAAACAGGAATGAAAGAAGGTATCCCAGGAACAGGGATTCACTCTGGAGACGAATGTGTTCCTCCAGAGGTTACCACCGGAACACAAGTTACAAGGGATGAGTTCCAAACCTTTGAGACCTCTGTGAACCAAACCTTGAAAGAGTTGCAAAGCTCTTTCAAATCTTTTGCAGAGACAACATCACTGGCACTGCTAAACCTAAACACCAAAAAGGACAACCTGTCCACAGAGGTGAAAACTGCCATCTCACAAATGAAGTCTGCTGCTACTGCATCCACCACTTCTACCGCAACAACTACTCCTTCGATTGAGAACTCCATCAACAAGTTCCTTGATCAATTGAACAAACAGACTTCAGTGTCAACGGGCATCACTCCTGCAGATCTACAGAAGGCCCTACAAAAAGTTCAAGAAGAAGCCATGCGAAATACCATGCTGATGCAACCCAAAGACTACATGACAAGAGCACAGCTGACAGAGCTTGGGCAGAACGTGATTAATCAAGTGACAGAAGTCATACTTTCCTTCACCACTGCCAATGCTAACTTCGTCAAAGATTTCAGAGAAAGTGTAGGAAGGATGAGATTCAAAACAGAGGCAGAGCTAGCAACTCTTCTTGGCCTCTATGATGATGTCTGCGCGAAACTGATCGCTGTTGGAGCCACAATGCCAAAGAAACCCGATGCTTCTTGCAGAGCAGAGGGTACATCAGACAAGGGTCAGGATGACTCTGATGATGATGACCATCCTGGTCCATCAGATCATCCTGAGGGGGAGAAAACTACAGAGAAAGCTGCAAGCAGAGGACTTACAGGTCCACCAATAGCCGCAGAACCTCTGAGTCAAGCACCTCCAGAACAGACCCGACAACAACAAACCCAAAAGACCACAGAGACAACACCCATCTCTGTGGAATCATCTACTGACGAAACCAAAACTCCAGAAGCAGAACAGCAAGCCACAGAGGCAACAACCGCCCCTGAGGTAATCATTTTGGAAGAAACAGATGAACAAACCACAGAGAAAACACCCACCTCTGTGGAAACACCCCAAACCATACAAAGAAGAAAGTCGATTGCCACCAAACCAAAGAAAGCAACGACCTCTGCTTCTGATGTTCTGAGGAAAATGCACGACACAATGACTGAACGGATGGCGCAGAGAGAAGAAGAAAGGCACAAGTTCACTTTAGCTTTCAGAATGGCAAGAAGATTTAATGTCAATACTTCTTCAACAGAAACTGAGCTCGCAGAAGAAGTCATCAAACAACCTCCAACAGAGGTTACAGAGCAAGTCAAGCCAACAGAACCATCGCCACAAAAGTCCTCTAAATCACAATCGTCAAAATCCACAGAGGCAACCTCCATCAAACCAACAGAAGTGCCAACCTCAAAACCCACAGAAGCAACAGGTTCAGCCACGACAATAGCAAAAGATAAGGGCAAAGGGATACTGACAGAAGAGCCAAAGAAGAAGAAAACATTGCCAAAGCCAACAGAAAAACTAATGAAGAGTGCGTTTGACGCCTTTCAAACCCCAAAACCCGAAGAAGTTGACTGGGCACATGAATTGAAGCCTCTGTCAGAAATTCCTCTAACTGGTAGAGCTGCAGAAGTTGTTCAACAGATGGAGAGTCTCAGAAGACAAATTCCACGACCTGGTCAAACACATGAAGAGATGGAAGAAGTGGTATACAGATACCTCTACAAACAATCCTATCAGACAAATCATCCAGTAGATCATGTGACAGAGCCAAGACCCAAAGCAGATGTCTTCTCAATTCACAAAATCAAAAAGGTGATCTTCTGCAGATTCTCCTTCACAAGAACCTATCCAAGGGTCAGGTACAATCTTTACAAAGTCAGAAGAGAGAACAATTCAGAATCTACCTTCGCTGATGCTGACTTAAGAAACATCAATCCTTACGATCTACCTGACCTTCTGCAATGGACAAAAGACAACTACAACACAGAGCCTAATACCAGAGCCTATCAAGTGTTGAGAAAAGCGATGAGGGAAAAGCTTCTGCTATACAGCATGATAGATTTTCAGCTGGGAAAGGATCTTGGTCTCAAACATCTAGATCTACGACCACCAGAAGATCGCTGCCCACCAGACGCTGTGCCCAACTCAATCATCAGAAAACCAAGATTTGGGTTAGTATTTCAAAACCCACAACACCAGGTTAAACTTTTTGTACCCATGGATTGTCAGAAGTACGCAACCAGTACTCTGAGCAAATTCAGAGCAAGCCTTGTAAAATACAGAGGTACAGAGAAAATGGATAGAGATGATGCAGATACTTTCATCAGAGAAATAGACTCAACAATCCGCCTAAGAGAACTATGCATCAGATTCTACAAAGAGATCAGAAAAGTCGGAAGAGACAACAGAAGCTACAACGATTTCAAAGATGCCAAAATCTGATTCTCAGACCTCAAATCTCTGCAAACAAAGTTAAAGTTTATCTTTCATTGTACTCAAATGTAAAATGCCTCTGGCATATTTCTAAATGAAAGAAATTTCGAGGTATTGTTTAACCTCTGTCTTATCTAACTTAGCCAAACTTAACTCAAGGTAAAATTTTTTATTTTTCACTACTTAGGGGGAGATTGTTAGCTTCAATCTTCCTAATCATAGAAGTATTTAGAAGTAGTGAAAAATAGGCTGAGTATAGAAAAGCCTCTCACAGAGGCTCTGCCACTTCTTCCAGAAGATCAAGTCCAGAAAGCCACAGAAGCTACAGAGGTAATCACAGAACCTCTGTAGTGCGCAAGAAGAAGATCAACTCGGAAACAAGTGGACTGCTCTACAGAAGGTCAGACCATAGAACCTCTGTAATACCTTACAGAGCCTCTGTGGTCTGCTATGAAGACTTGGAAGATATTACTGGATACGTTCATCAACTTGCATGGAAAAGTACTGTCAAAACACGTGTCAAGCTCTGAGTGGACTCAATAGGGCATGGTACAAAATAGACGTCTGCGCCATTTAATGCATTTACCAATAAGTACATCTGCTCCATTAAATGCGCATGGCTCAAACAACTGCTCACACCATCCAGTTCACTATTCATGTCGTAAAAGGAACAGTGACCTACTTCATAGTCTTCTAAGAGTAGTATAAAAGGAAGTCTCATGTTGAGATCTTCCTAATGACGAAAACACAAGGAATCAAATACTCTCAAAGCTTTATTGTCAAATATCTGAGTGTTATATTCTCACACAAACCAACAGTTCTTAATCTGTTCTTTGTGTTGTTATTATATATTGAATAACAGTAACGGTTCAAGAAATCCTTTTCATTCTTTACTGTTTTCTTTATATGTGTGCGTTCTAATATCTATCAAACATATCTATTTAGTTTAATACGCTTCCGCATCAAACTCTAAACTCTACTAATAGATTGTTAATCTTGATTAAGTGTATCTGGGAACCAACACAAAGTGTAAATAACTGTTGGTCGAAAGTTGCTGCCGTGCATCGAGAGCGATAACTTAAGCTTTCCTTCGAGTGTTCTTGAGTTCGCTGTAAGGTTCTGGCTTTCAGTAATTGATCTCCAAAGTTTGAATGCTCTTTGCTATGAGTTTGGATGATTTTCTCTGCTGTTTGGTGATATTCACTGATGATCGCTGTGTGTCTTGGATGTTCGACTGATGGCCCCTTGAAATGAGGCTTTAGCTTGGCTTTTATAGTCTTCGTGCCATTAATTAGCTCCTTGAATGCTTTGAATAACGGCTACAACGGTCAGAAACGGTTGCCGAAGTGATTATCCATAATGCTATTCGTCCATTATGGCTGCTTGCTGTTAATGGCTTTGACTCCTGCATTAAATACTTAACAAACGTAACAGTCAAGGTTAACATTAGCTTTGGTCGAAGGTGCAGTGATCTTACGCGATGGTCGTACGGGACGGGCGATGCTACGGTCGAGCGTCATGGGAGACGTACGACTTACCTTTTACGGGAGACGACGGATGTTTTCTGGGTTCTTGTCGAGACCTTATCTTAATACAAGATTTGGACTATAACGTGCGTCTTACCTGCTGTGGTCGTGGTCGTACGACGTGATTTTTTGCCCAAACAGTTTGCCCCCAAAATTTGAAAATTGAATGTCAAATTTAAGTTTTAAAATTTTCTTGTCGAACACTTAGACTTGTGACCCGGGTTGAGAGACTTACCTGATTGTCGTGGAACTGGACCGGTTCGCCTTTAACTGAACGAGAAGTTGAAAAGGGAACGAGGTCGTGACGTCATGATGACACACGATTATGCTTACCAGCTGTCGATGACAGGTGTCGACGATCCCTGTGGTCATACGAAGGGACGAGAGCACGCGGTGATCATCAAAGGGCTCGACCTGACATGATCGACTGCATAAATAAAGATTACGATGGATCTTTTCTTGGCGATTTCCGTTGGATTAGAACTTGCAAGGATCTTTGACATGATTTAAGTTTTTCTGAGATCATATTAGATACGACCCTCCAGTTTGCGTATGCGTCGCAAGTCTATTGCTAGAAAGCCTAGAAAAAACTGGGATATCTGGGGCCTTTCAGAAGTGCAAATCAATTTAACGGGGCTGGCAATGTCGACAGAGCATAGAAGCACCATTAAAAACGAAGAAGATCTCGACGACTTTAGAAGTCTAGCGAGGATTCCCATGGGGATTACTGTAAGCAAGGTTGGCAAGGTTCGACCGGAAATGTGCCCCGAGGGGTACATTGTTATATACGAATACCCGTTTAAGATAGGCTTTCACTGGCCATATTTGCCTTTAGTCAAAGAGTTCATGTGTGAATTTGATCTTTCGCCGGGGCAATTGATGCCCCAGTTCTGGCGAGTTATCTTGATCATCGAACGACTTACCTCCAACTCGAATCCACCGATGAATGTGAGGGACCTTCTGACGGCGTATAAGGTCAAGAATGACCGGTACCGTCGCTATAGTTTGTTTTCAAGGTTCAAGGGTAATCGTACCCTGGTTTTAAATACGGCGGTCAACGACCGTGGATGGAAGAAGAGGTATGTATTCGTACGGACGTCGATGCTGGACACTGATAGTGACTGGATCAGGGAAGGTTGGAATATGACGGGTGAGCCTTTGATTATACGTTTTCATGTTATTCCGTTTCTCGATTGTTTCTTCGACTGATCTTCTTTTTTATGCGTAGATATTGATTTCGATAAGGTAAATCCGGATGATGCTTCTCGGGCTAAGATCGAAAAGTTCTTGGAATTTAGTACCGAAGACCGGTCGTATGTCACGTGTCATTTGATAGACGAGGATGATGACATCGTTTTCTTGAGCGATAGAGTGAGGCTGGGTCGAGAGGAGAAAGAAGAAGAGGAGGACTCTGAGAAGACTGAGGAGGAAGAGAAGAGTGAAGAACCAGAGGTAGAGATAATTGGTAAGTATTTTTTTTGTCTTCTTTTCGCTTGACCTGGTCTTTCTCTGTTTTGAATCGTCTAATTTCTTTCTTTTACCGTGCAGGTGAATCTCAAGCGCAGGCGACATCTTCTGTTGCTAGGAAGATGGCCCAAGTCGAAGTAGCTCGCGAGGCGAGTGAGAAGGACGTGTTGACAACTAGGTCGGGAGTCCTGAAGAGAAAAGAGGTCCCGATAGCCGGGTCGGGCCTCTTAAAGAGGACAAAGGTGTCCGTTCTGAGGGAACCGTCTTTGAAGACGGGTAACCCATCGAGGGTTGCCTAGTCCAGGAAGGCGAAGGCGTCGGTTGCGTTTGACACGACCGACGCAGAATCTGTGGATACTGCGTAACTGGCGACGATGTCTCCCGTCGTCCTATCCGGCCCTTCATCGGCCGACAGGGGCAAAGGCGCGCAGAAGGGACCTGTGGGGGAAATGACGGTCAACTTTACGTTGCCGTCGGGTTTTCTGGACGATAATGTCTTGGACGAGACGAAGTTGTTCCCCCATTTGGAAAAATATTTGCTTCCGTCTTTCAGGGAGCGTTTTGACGGGTTTTCTTTCGAGAAGAAAGAGTTCGATACAACTGGACTCTTATTCTTGGTAAGTCTTTCTTTCAAGACTTGTCGTTGTCGTTGTCGTTGTTTACTAATGCCGCTCATATTATGATTCTTCAGGCGTTCCAAGCTTCCCTGGCATTGCAGGCCGAAACGACGAATATAGAGGTTTCAATGGCTTCTGTTACCAAAGATGAAGATGCAGCGTTAGCTAAAGAGAAAGCTGCTTTGGAGCATGAAGAAGCGATGTCGGTGCGCCTTGACCACACTCTGGACGAATTGGATGCCCTCACTCATACAAGAGACGAGATAAACTCGCGTTTGAAGGAGTCCCTGACCTTGATGCGCGACCAGAGAGAGGAGCTGGAGGGGATGAAGGAATCCGTAACCGCGAAGAAGAAGGAAGTCGAGGGAATCAAGGCTAAGGTGATAAATTTGAAGAAAGAGTCTGATGAGTTGAAGGACGAAAATAAGTCTTTCTTTTCTTATGCTCGACTTACTGCGCGTGCGGCAGTTATGCGACATCACCTGCAGGGCAAGGATCCTTTGGCTTCAGCGTCAGATGAGCTACGTCTCTTTTATGAGAGTGTCGGGACCGAGAGAGATCTCGACTTGGATGACGAGGAGGAGGTTGAGGAGGAGGTGGCTAACGAGGGTTTTCGGGATGAGGTATCGGACAAGGTTGTGATCGATGCTCCTCCACAACCTTAGGAAAAAATGTATTTGTTTGTTCGTGATGCTCGACCGTTAGTGGTCGATTATGTACTCGATGACTTATATAATGAACGCAACTTTTGTTGGAACTTTATGCTTTATCCAAACCATGTTTAATTGTGAATTTGAACATAGGACACACAGGAAATCATGCGACTGAGGCATACATTGTAATACGATGAGTAAAACAAATATGTGAACACGCGATTAAAGCATTTTCTAAGTTAAAAAACTTAGGGGTAAAATCGTTTAGACTTTGCGATCGTACGATTAGACCGTACAATGAGTTTGTATCGTATGCCCTTATGGAGGGATGATCAAGTCACATACCTGATCATGTATGTCCTCCGACCCTGCGAATTTAAAGTCATATAGTAAACTTAGTGATTATTGCCGTGCGATTCTGCGATAATCTGTTGTGCGATTCTGCGATAAAATGATGTCGATGTCGGGGGTTGGTCATTGGCTAGCCACCGACCCTCGGATGCTTGAGTCAGTAAACGTTTTATGAGAAAAAATCGTGTGAATGAGAAAGAGCTAGAAAGAGCTAGAGAACGTACCATTTCAGACTCTCTCTATTTGCCCCTGTCATTTATTACCGTATCCTTTTTGGGAGGAAAAGGTAGGTTTTAAATGACAGAATGACACGGAGAAATATTGTCCTGCGGCCGACTATGTTGTCGTGCGACGAGGCACCATAGTAGATTTATCCCTGTGGAAAAGATATTAATTTAGGGATAGAAGAACGAACCTGTCGAGAGCTTGATCTTGCGACTTCAGTTTATTCTCGCGGCTTCAAGGTAGACTTTGTAGCACTCACGAGCGACTCCTGGATTCCCCATGGCGTAGGGAATTTCAATTGACAACTTTTGCATGCTCGGGAGTCGACGGTCGATGGCCATTAGCTGGAACAGCGACATCGTCGATGATGTCCTTGAGATTTCCTTTCGGGAAATGATATGCTAGTTCCTTCTTGAATGCGATACAATCGTCTGTCGCATGACCATGATCGACATGGAAGTCGCACCATTTTGATTTGTCTTTTTTAGCATCGTCCAGGTCGGACTTTTTTGGCCATCGAATGGTAGCTTGGGAACTTTTCAGAGCTTCGACTAGGTCCTTTGTAGATCCTTTGAATCCGTAAGAGGATATCTTAGGGTACTGAGTGAACTTAGTCGCGGTCTTGGCCTCTGCTTTCGTCTTGAAACGAACATTTGAAATTTGGCGCGCTGACTCTATTCTGGAAACAGCCTTTGTCTTGAACTCTGGCTTCCTGACGCCTAACGACTTCTTGTTGTCAGTGTGCTTGAGACGAAAGGCGGCATCATCTTCTACCCTCATATATGCTAAGGTTCGAGCTCAGACATCTTCGAAAGTCTATGGGGGATACTTGGTCAGATCGATATATAAACCCGAACTATCGTCTAGACCACGCTTATAGGCTTCGATCGCGGTTTGGACGTCGCAATTGCGGATGCTGATCATTTCGGCATTGAATCTATTGACATAACTTCGAATGGACTCATTAGCTTTCTGCACGATGTAATATAGGTCACTGGTCTGCTTCTCCATCTTACGACTGCTGGCGAATTGCTGGGAGAACTGGTTAACCAACTCAGCAAACGACCCGATGGACTTGGGTTTGAGATTGATTAACCATTGGAGAGCTGGACCAGTGAGAGTTTCTCCGAAACTCTTACACATGCATACTTCCTGGTACATAAATGGGATCGAGATCGTCCACATGAGCTGCTTGTACTGCGCGACGTGCTCAGTCGGATCAGTCACACCAGAATATTTGGGAGTGAAGGCAGGAATGTTATACTTCTTTGGGACCTCGACGGTGGCAATCTCGTCGATGAAGGGTGACGCCTGATACCCCGAGCGAGGCTCGACGTCGACATGGACGGCTGCCCCAGGCAACCTGGCGAGCAAGGATAGGACGCGCTCATTTTGGTCTTCTAACATCTTCAAACGCTGGGCGACGGGATCGTTAAGATCAGGATTTGCCCCTGTCGAGGGATTGGTCCCTGGACTAGTGCCATTACCATGTGACGAACCATTGGTATCCCCATTGAAAGAGACGAAATATGGCTGCGACCCATAGTGGAATTGCTGCGGTCCATTCTGAAACGGCTGCGATCCTTGCTGGAAAGGCTGCGATCCATCGTGGAGTGGCTGAGATCCACCTTGAGGTCCATTCTGAAATGGCTGCTGAAATGGTTGCGACCCCTGCTGGAAAGGCTGCGACCCTTGTAATGGCTGAGACCCATTATTCACGGGTGGTGGACTTATGTGCTGAGGAGGAACTGTCCCAAACTGAGGATTTGGGTTGAACGTCCCTGGCTGTTGATTCTACATGAACGGGCCTGGATGCTGATTCTGTGCGAATGAACCTGGATTCGGGACAAATGGTCTGGGGCCATTCTGGTCGAACGATCTTGGAATTGGGTTCTGCACGAACGGCCTAGGACCATTTTAAGGCCCAGGAGGATTTCTAAACCGCGCGATCTCCTCAGCTGCTCTGCGATTCTGCTCTGCCATTGCATTGAGCTGATTCCTGGCGACCTCGAGCTCCTGATACATCTGAGCAACAGATTGCTGTGGATTTCCAGGGGCTGCCATTGTTCCTGTAATAGAGAGCAGAAAAAACTCCAAGAAACTGTTAGTAGGGTGCACGTTCGTCGAGGATTTTCTCTAGATGTAGTCCCACGGATGGCGCCAAACTGTTAATGCCAAAAATCGCACCAAAGGGACAACTTAAGGTCGATGTGGACTTAATCAACTAAAGAAAGGATCTTTCGACGAGACGTGCGATGAGGGAAAAAAATAAACAAGACTAAGGATTTGATGACGCAGGAAAACCTCAATCAAGGAAAAAACATGTGGACGACAAGGGGTGTCGTCGCTGCACTATGGTCGCCAATCAGGGGCAACGTCCTTGGTACTGGCGTCGGTCGTACGATGATTACAACACAAATGAAGGAAATACTTCGAAATGTAAAGTACAAGTGTTTGTTGTGTGAATACAAAGTGTAAATAACTGTTGGTCGAAAGCTGCTGCCGTGCATCGAGAGCGATAACTTGAGCTTTCCTTCGAGTGTTCTTGAGTTCGCTGTAAGGTTCTGGCTTTCAGTAATTGATCTCCAAAGTTTGAATGCTCTTTGCTATGAGTTTGGATGATTTTCTCTGCTGTTTGGTGATATTCACTGATATCGCTGTGTGTCTTGGATGTTCGACTGATGGCCCCTTGAAATGAGGATTTAGCTTGGCTTTTATAGTCTTCGTGCCATTAATTAGCTCCTTGAATGCTTTGATTAACGGCTACAACGGTCGGAAACGGTTGCCGGAGTGATTATCGTTAATGCTCTTCATCCGTTATGGCTGCTTGCTGTTAATGGCTTTGACTCCTGCATTAAATACTTAACAAACGTAACAGTCAAGGTTAACGTTAGCTTTGGTCGAAGGTGCAGTGATCTTACACGATGGTCGTACGGGACGGGCGATGCTACGGTCGAGCGTCATGGGAGACGTACGACTTACCTTTTACGGGAGACAACGGATGTTTTCTGGGTTCTTGTCGAGACCTTATCTTAATACAAGATTTGGACTATAACGTGCGTCTTACCTGCTCTGGTCGTGGTCGTACGACGTGATTTTTTTCCCAAACAATGTCCTTGATCGTACAGAGATTACAATACAAATGAAGGGAAAAACTTCGAAATGTAAAGTACAAGTGTTTGAAATGTAAAAACAGTGTGCGTCGTGTGTGAAAACAATGTGTGAACTGTTGGTCGAGAGTGAAAGTCGTGCGTCGAGAGTGATCTTCTATGAATGATCTCTTTGCTTCGAATGAATATTCTTCGAGTGTTTGCGTTTGCTTCTGTTGTTCGATGTTCGGTCGTTCAGTGTTCTATCTCTCTTCCTGTATTATTCGATGTTCAGTCCTCTTGTTCTATCTCTCTCCCTGTGTCATTCGATCTCCTGAAACTGAGGATTGAACTTGGGATTTATAGTCTTTGGATGATGTTAATTGAATCATTAAGATCTTTGATGATTGTTGTAACGGTTGTCGTCTTCAATGTGGGATTAGATGCTCATAACTGATTTCGTTGGTTATAGCCATTGTCCATTAATGACTTTGACTCCTGCATTAATCACTGAACAAATATAACAGTCGTATAACGCGTTAGTCGGCCGAGGTCGCCTGATTCTACGCGACGGTCATGCGAAGTAGGCGACGTCGAGGTCGAGTGTCGTGAGGAACTCTCGACTTACCTTTTAGGAGGGACGACGGAGGTTTTTTGGGTCGTCGTCAGGGCCTTTTCTTAATACAGGATATAGTTCATAACACGTGTCTTACCTTTTCTAGTCGTGGTCGAGACTGGTGAAATTTTGCCCAAACAGTTTGCCCCCAAAATTTGAAAGTAGGATGGTAAATTCGAATTTTAAATTTTGCCTGTCGGGTATTCAGGGTCTTGTGTTGGAAAATACCTTGGTTGTCTCGGAACCGGATTGGTTCAATTTTAACTGAACGAGAAGTCGAAGAGAAAACGAGATCGTGACGTCATACTGACACACGATTGTGCTTACCAGCTGTCTTTGACAGGTGTCGACGATCCGTGTGGTCATACGAAGGGACGAGGGCACGTGGTGATCATCAAAGGGCTTGACCTGGCACGATCGAGTGCATAAATAGGGATCATAATGGATCATTTCCTCTTATATCCTCTTGAAAAGTTTCTTAGTGCGGAATTCTTTATTGATCCCTTGTTGTTCTTTGGTCAATACTTTTCGAAGTTTTTTGAGTGTCCATACGAGGTATAGTTTCTCGATTTCTCTCAAGCCTTCAAGGATTGGAGACTCTTTGAGAACGGTTATGTCCGAGTCGGTGAAGACTTTGGTTGTGATAGACGCGACGTTCGTGGATCTTGCGCATCTGGAGACGATGTCCTCTGTATCCACGTCGACCCTTTCTTCAGCCGTCGGGGGCAAGGGTATAAGGACGGGAGAGGGTGAGGAGGAAGTCATGACGACCAACTTTACGTTGTCGTCGATCCTCTTGACTGACTGTGTCCTTGACGGGACAAAGTCATTTTCGCATCTGGGGAAATATCAGCTCTTATCTTTCAAGGAGCGTTTTCAAAAGATCTCCATCGAAGAGACGGGATCGCGTTTAGCTGGACTAGCGTTCTTTGTGAGTTTTTCTTTCGAAATTCATGTTCCCAATATTTCCACCGAATGTTTGTTTAACATACCCCTTTTGTATTTTACAGATGTTTCAATCTTCTTTTGTTAGATACACGAAGATAGAGGAGATGTTGGATTGGAAGTCGACCGTCGAGAAGATCATACTCCTTCCTCTAACCTTAACATTAATCTTAAGAGCCGCATTCTGAAAATGTCGCGGCGTAGGGCATCAGATAACGCCTAACATACTCGTTTGATCCTTGCATTAGCTTCTTAGCGTGTTTTCGGGTACGACAAGGACTCGAAGGTCGAGACTGAGCATACGATCGACGCTCTTCTCTAGATTTAGGAGATGCTATGTTTTTTTAACTTTGTATACTCGAACGTCGGTCGTTCCTATGTAATCGTTCGTTTCGTAAATGAATTTCATCCTTTTGTCGAATTTTTATTTCGATTTACATATATCGTAGATAGATGTAATATCAACCGTATAACTTTGTTAAGTATAGAACGAGCGAAGAATCGTGCGACTTAGGCATTCATAGCAATATAACGATTGAAATATCATACGTTTGACTTGTATTGATAGGATCAATTATTGACGTGTTAGAACGTACAAATTTTTTTTGAATCCAGAAACTCAGATCGAGAGGTCGCTCAAACCTTATGACCGTGTAACCAAATTTCATGATGAAATTTGAATCATGTGCCCCTGTGATAAAACAATTAAGTTGCATGAGAGGAAGGTGATTTTAGAAAAAATACTTTTTCAAGTGCGTCGCATTCCAACTGCGTGGGATTTCTTGATTGTCGAGAGTCTGGAGTCGATAGGATCCTTTACCAACGACTTCGGAGATGCGGTAAGGACCTTCCCATTTAATAGAAAGCTTGCCAGCATTGAGTTCTTGAGTGTTTTGGAACACTCGACGGAGGACGTAATCGCCTTCTTGAAAGACTTTGACTTTGACGTGTTTATTGAAATGTCGCTCGACTGCTTGTTTCTGAGATGCCATTCTGATCAAGGCTGATTCTCTAAGCTCCTCGAGGGTGTCGATATCATAATTTAAATCAATCATGTTGTTGTCAACGGAAGTATGCCTCGAAGTTGGGAGCTGGACTTCGATTGGCAGGACTGCTTCGCAACCGTAGACGAGAGAGAAAGGGGTTTGTCCTGTGGACGTGCGCGGTGTCGTGCGATTTGCTCATAGGACTGAAGGGAGTTCTTCGACCCATCTTCCTTTTGCAGCCTTTAACCTTTTCTTGATCGAAGCTATAATGGTCTTATTACTTGATTCAGCAAGTCCGTTCGCCTGAGGGTATCTGGGAGTCGAGGTTGTTAACTTGATACTCCCGTCTTTGCAAAATTGTTGGGTCCTGTCGCTTATGAATTGGGATCCGTTGTCACAGACGATTTCGGATGGAATCCTAAATCTGCATATGATGTTAATCTGGATAAAAGAGATGACTTCCTTGTCCCTGATTTGGGAAAAAGCAGCCGCCTCAACCCACTTGGAAAAATAATCGGTGAGTACAAGGAGGAATACCTTTTGCCCCGGGGCCGGGGGTAGCTTGCCGACAATATCCATTCCCCACCTCATGAAGGGCCATGGGATAAGTGTCGAGTGCAAAGGTTCAAAGGGTTTATGTGACATACCTGCATGTCGCTGACAAGGGTCACAGTTCTGGACGTACTTGACGGCGTCTTGTTGCAATGTTGGCCAAAAATACCCTTGTCGAGAGATACGATTAGCCAAACTGCGACCACCGGAATGATTGCCACATTTGCCGTCGTGCATCTCGTGAAGGATTTTTTGGACCTGACTTTTGCTAATGACGCATCTTAGGTTTAATCCTGTCGATGATCGTCGATAGAGCTTATCTCCAATTATGGTGTATTTAGATGCTTTGAATCTGATCTTCCGGGCTTCCATCTTGTCTTCTGGGAGTTGGTCGTGCATAAGGAAATTTCGGATGTCGCACGACCAATCATCTTTTTCGTCCTCGATCTGGACGACATCGATGTTTTCGATAGACGATGTCGCCAGATGGATCATGGGAATAACGTCGAATATGGGTTCGACTAAAGCAGACCCGAGATTTGCTAAAGCGTCAGCTTGAGTATTCTGGTCTCTCGGGATTTGTTCGATAGAAAAAGATTTAAATTTTTCGGATTTCTCTTTTGCTACCTTCAGGTATGCTGTCATTTTTGAATCTTTGGCCGCGAATTCTTCATTGATCTGGTTCACTACCAGGAGAGAGTCGCTTTTGACATGTAACGCAGTTGCCCCCGAGTCGTAGGCCATATTCATTCCTATGATCAGGGCTTCGTATTCAGCTTCATTGTTGGTAGTCTTCAAATCGCATCGAACTGAGTATACCATCTTGCCCCCCTGTAGTGACTTTAAGACGACGCCTAGTCCTGAGCCTCTAATGTTGGATGACCCATCGACGTGTAAGATCCAGGGCACGTCGTCGTGAGTCGCCACAGTCGATACCTCTAGCTCTGCTTCTTTCTCCAATTCAGGGCTGAAGTCAGCAATGAAGTCGGCCAAGGCTTGCGACTTGATCGCGGTCCTGGGCTTGAAGTCAATGTCGTAGCTGCTGAGATATATGCTCCATTTTGCTAAGCGACCTGTCAACTCAGGTTTTCTTAAGACAGACTTAAGAGGGACGTTAGTTACGACAGTAATGGGATGCGACTCAAAATAATGTCGCAGTTTTTTAGCAGTTGTGACTAGCGACAAGAGCAATTTTTCCATAGAGGAATACCTGGTTTCTGCGTCCAGAAGAGATTTACTTACATAATAGATTGGTAGTTGCTGTTTTTCATCTTCTCGTGCTAGGACAGCACTTACCGCGTTTGGGCTAAAAGATAGATATAGTTGCAAGATTTCATGATAGCGAGGTTTCGACAATAAGGGAGGCGGCGTCATGTATTCTTTGAGATTTTGCAATGCCTGTTCATGATCGTCGGTCCAATCGAAGCCTTTGTTTTTCCTGAGGACGTTGTAAAATAGGTGACATTTATCTGAAGATCGGGAAATGAACCTGTTTAGAGCTGCTACCCGACCAGTGAGCCTTTGGACTTCTTTGAAATTTCGAGGAGATTTGATCTCGACAATGGCTTTGATCTGGTCGGGATTGGCTTCGATATCTCGGCGAGTGACCATATATCCTAGGAATTTCCCAGCACTGACGCCAAAGGAACATTTCGTCGGGTTGAGCTTAATGCTATACTTTCTAAGGATATCAAACGATTGCCTCAGATGCTCGACATGGTCGATCGCTTGTTTTGACTTGACCAGCATGTCGTCGATATACACCTCCATCGTGTCGCCGAGATGGTCTTTGAACATTTTATTCACTAGGCGCTGGTAGGTAGAACCTGCATTTTTTAGTCCGAAAGGCATAACTTTATAACAGTAAATACCTCGGTCTGTCATAAATGCGGTTTTTTCTTGGTCCTCGACGTGCATTAAGATTTGATTATATCCGGAATAGGCATCCATGAACGTTAGTAGTTTGTGCCCCGCTGTCGCGTCGACCATGGCGTTGACATGAGGTAATGGAAAAGGATCTTTTGGACAGACTTTATTGAGGTCTGTGAAGTCGATACAGACCCTCCACTTTCCATTCTTCTTTGCTACAACCACGACGTTAGCAAGCCAATCGGGGTATTTTACCTCTTGAATCTTCCATGTCTTGAGAAGGTTGTCGACTTCGTCATTTATCACCTTATTCCTTTCAGGAGCAAATTTCCGTCGCTTCTGCTTGATAGGTTTGAACGATGGGTCGACGTTGAGCTTGTGAGAGATGACGTCAGGATCTATGCCGACCATATCTTCATACGACCAGGCGAAACAATCAGCATGTTCCTGCAGGCAAGGATTGAGAGACGACCCGATTAAGACTTTTTGGTCAGGCTTGCTTGAATCTAGAATGACTTCCTCCAGGCGATAATCGTTGACTGCTTTAAGTGCATCTTGTGCATTTTCGAGTCCTTCATGTGCTGGGTCAGCGGATTGTTCGTTATTCGCCATTTTCCTGAAACAGAGAACAGAAGAAACTCCAAGAAAACATAAGTAGGACGCACATTTTTCGAAGATTTTCTCTAGATAGGGTCCCACGGATAGCGCCAAACTGTTAATGCCAAAAATAGCACCAAAGGGACAACTTAAGGTCGATGTGGACTTTAACAACTAAAGAAAGGAATCGTTCGACAAAGACAAAAATGTAAACGAGACAGAGGATTTGATGACGTAGGAAAAACCTCAACGAGGAAAAAACCTGCGGACGACAATGGATGTCGTCGCTGCACTATGGTCGCCAATCAGGGGCGATGTCCTTGGTGTTCCGGGTGTCGATCGTATAGAGATTACAATACAAATGAAGGGAAAGACTTCGAAATGTAAAGTACAAGTGTTTTAAATGTAAAAACAGTGTGCGTCGTGTGTGAAAACAATGTGTGAACTGTTGGTCGAGAGTGAAAGTCGTGCGTCGAGAGTGATCTTCTATGAATGATCTCTTTGCTTCGAATGAATATTCTTCGAGTGTTTGGGGTTGCTTCTGTTGTTCGATGTTCGGTCGTTCAGTGTTCTATCTCTCTTCCTGTATTATTCGATGTTCGGTCCTCTTGTTCTATCTCTCTCCCTGTGTCATTCGATCTCCTGAAACTGAGGATTGAACTTGGGATTTATAGTCTTCGGATGATGTTAATTGAATCATTAAGATCTTTGATGATTGTTGTAACGGTCGTCGTCTTCAATGTGGGATTAGATGCTCATAACTAATTTCGTCGGTTATAGCCATTGTCCATTAATGACTTTGACTCCTGCATTAATCACTGAACAAATATAACAGTCGTATAACGCGTTAGTCGGTCGAGGTCGCATGATTCTATGCGACAGTCGTGCGAAGTAGGCGAAGTCGAGGTCGAGTGTCGTGAGGAACTCTCGACTTACCTTTTAGGAGGGACGACGGAGGTTTTTTGGGTCTTCGTCGGGGCCTTATCTTAATACAGGATATAGTTCATAACATGTGTCTTACCTTTTCTGGTCGTGGTCAAGACTGGTGAAAGTTTGCCCAAACAGGAACCATCGACGAAGGGTGGTAACCAATCGAAGGTTGCCACACCTGAGAAGGAGAAGGCGTCCACGGACGTGGTCGACGCCGGGCCAATTAGCGTGGCTCCTCCGGCGTCGAAGACAATACCCGAGGAGATCGGTCCTTGGGTGGATGAGTGAGCCCCTTCTGTGGTCGACAAAGGGAAGGTCCACTCGGTCGAGGGGTCGGTCGATGTTTCGACGGTAAACTTTATGTTACCATCGGACTTCTTGGCTGACGACGTTCTGAATAGGGCGAAAATCTTTCCTAACTTAGGGAAGTATTTGCTCCCGTCCTTCCGAGATCGCTATAAGGGTGTGTCGGTCGATGAGACCGGTCCCATGTTTCGGGGCTATCCTTTATGGTAAGTTTATTCCTTTAACCCTTGTGTTTTATGCTTTTGACTTTCGTCGTACGTTCTAATTCGTTCGTTTGTCCTGTTTCAGGCGTTCCATGTGTCTTTGTGCCTATACAACCAGTTGAATGAGGTCGAGAAGGTTGCTTCCCGTGCTTTGGAGAAAATGCACCAAACACAAGATGAAGAGCGTAAGGCACGGGATCAAGTGCAAGCGACAGAGGCCAGGGCCGAGTCTCTCTCGACGAGGCTTGACGAAGCTCATGACCATCTAGAGGCTTCGTCGAGAGAACAAGGCGACCTTCAAAGTCGTTTGAAGATGGCCCTTGACAAAGCCTCTGCGTGTGAGGCAGAGGTCATGACGACCAAGGTCTCTCTGGCCGAGAGTGAAAAAAGGGTCAAGGACCTTGAGTCGACCGTTCAAGCCAAGGAGCGCGAGATCGCGACCTTGTAGAAGAGGTTCCTCTCATTTGAGGCGTTAACACGTCTCAGAGTGAAGGCGGCGATCATGCGTCACCATATTCGGGGGAAGAACCTCATAACTGAGGCAGAGGTAGAGGTCGCAACATACCTAGATTAAGTCGGGGATGAAAAAGATCTCGACTTGGAGGACGAGATTGAAGAAGGTGACCCTGTTGATGTCGAGGCTGGAGGAGGCGGTGAGGAAGTTGCGCAAGACCAAGGACCTCCTTAGCCTTTGCTTTTTATTTAGTTAGTTTAGCTTCTAACTTTTTCAGGGCGACCGTTGGTGGTAGTGCCCTACACTTGTAATTCTTTTTTACTTTATTAATACAAGTGTCTTCTTTTGCTTTATGGAATTTTTTGTCGAACGATTTACTTGTTATATAAAGTAAAATTACGTTAGTCGAGTGATAACTTGCGACAATACATAGAATAAGTTTTCAAAAATATCAATATGCGACTAAGGCTTTAACACTTATGTAATCGAAATGTAGAATGTGCGACTAAAGCATTTTACAAGGATCGTGCGACTTCGGCTTAGAATTTTCTTTAAGTCTCAGACAGAGAATCGTGAGACCTGAGACTTCTCGATCATCGAGTGGTGTTGGTCCCGAAGGCCTATACAAGTTTGTAGAAGGGGGGGGGGGGGTTGAATACAAACACACAGATTTTACTTTTCTAAATTGTTTATTGATAAATCATTAACGATTTAGTGCTTGTTGCGGAAACAAGATTAAGGATAAACCTAAATCTAAACAAGTTGGAACACTAAGGTTTCTTGCACTAAGAGAGATAAGGAAATTACTAATAATAACCTATCTTGAGATAAGAGATTGAACTTGTCCAGAGTTAGCAAGTTACTTCAATAGAAGTGGGTTCATCTCTTTATATACTGCATGCATTTAATGCAAGTCAGTATACACTTTACACGTGTCATCAGCTGGTTGGTTGCATGTCATTGACCTTTGTAGACAACCTTAGTAGCCGCATGGATGAACAGTGTAGTATCTGAGTGGTTGTACGATTTCAGACAGTCGGAGGTTCTTTTCTGACATTTCGTACGGAGTCGTGGAAGGGGGGTTAAGACAAAAGTACTTTGTACGGAGGACTTCATGATCATCTTTCGTTGATTCAGCGATTATCATTTTCTATTCAGCGAAAGCTGAAGTCTTGTACTTGATACTTCACGTTGAGTGGACAAATCTGAGTCTTCGCTGATCCGCATCAGTTCATTAGGAGACTTGTCGCTGGTTCTTGAGCTTGATCTTCGACTTCAGCGTAGAACCTTTGTTGACGTGAAACTTGTCTTCAGGGATCATAAGTAAACAACTAACTTATCAGCGATCATGTTGATCCAAACCCTCAGTGATTTGATAATGACCCTCTCTTATATACTTAGTGAAAAATGTAAGTAAACAATATGTATCAGAGTTTCACTATCGCTGATAAGTACTAAGATCTTACAGTACCGCTGATAGGAACTCTCGCTCTTTTAAATTAAACATTCAGCGAACACTGTTCATCATTAATGCTCTGAGTCTGTTCAGTCATTATGATGATCGCTGATAAGTTAGTTGTTTACTTATGATCCCTGAACACAAGTTTCACGTCAACAAAGGTTCTACGCTGAAGTCGAAGATCAAGCTCAAGAACCAGCGACAAGTCTCCTAATGAACTGATGCGGATCAACGAAGACTCAGATTTGTCCACTCAACGTGAAGTATCAAGTACAAGACTTCAGCTATCGCTGAACTTTATCATTCGCTGAATAGAAAATGATAATTGCCGAATCAACGAAAGCTGATCATGAAGTCCTCCGTACAAAGTACTTTTGTCTTAACCTCCCTTGCACGACTCCGTACGAAATGTTAGAAAAGAACCTCCGACTGTCTGAAATCGTACAACCACTCTGATACTACAATGTTCATCCATGCGGCTACTAAGGTTGTCAACCAAGGTCAATGACATGCAACTAACCAACTGATGACACGTGTAAAGTGTATACTGACTTGCATTAAATGCATGCAGTATATAAAGAGATGAACCCACTTCATTTGAAGTAACTTGCTAACTCTGGACAAGTTCAATCTCTTATCTCAAGATAGGTTATTATTAGTAATTTCCTTATCTCTCTTAGTGCAAGAAACCTTAGTGTTCCAACTTGTTTAGATTTAGGTTTATCCTTAATCTTGTTTCCGCAACAAGCTGTAAATTGTTAATGATTTATCAATAAACAATTTAGAAAAGTAAAATCTGTGTGTTTGTATTCAACCCCCCTTCTACAAACTTGTATAGGCCTTCGGGACCAACAAGTGGTATCAGAGCGGATTTGTTTAATCTCATAAACAAGATCTAATCTAAGATATTTCTCTCCCTTGCTATTATCTGAAAATGGCCACCAACACAAACACAAATTATATAGACAATGGTTCTTTTGCTAAACCCCCTAGATTTTCCAAAGATAACTTCAACTTATGGAAAAATAGGATGACACTCTTCTTAGAAGGTGTAGACCCTACTATGCCTTACTATCTAGAGAATGGTCCATTCATCCCTGTAAGAATTGATGTTGTTGTTCCAGCCGCTGAGAATAGACCTGCTATTCCAGAAAGGCTGGTACCCAAGGAAATCTTTCAATGGACTGACGAAGATAAGAAGAAAGTGGCTATAGATACAAAAGCCAGATCCATACTATCCATGGCTCTTCCTGACGAAGTCTACCATTCCGTAATGAATATGAAAACATCAAAGGCCATGTGGGACACAATATATGTTCAGTATGAAGGAACGTCTGAAGTCCAGGATTCAAGAAAGATCAACCTGGTAAGATAATACGAAAGCTTCATTTCTGGTAAGAATGAATCTCTCTCTGAAGTTCACCAACGTTTTAATTGTTTAATTATAGATCTGAGAACTGTTGGTAAGGAATATTCTAACTTTGAAGTACTGACAAAGTTTCTAGAATGTTTACCTGAAAGCTGGGACATTTATGCTATGTGTCTCAAGCTATCAAAGGATCGAAAATCAATGACCCTTTCAACCTTATATGGCACATTGCTAAATCATGAGCAATCGAGCCATCTTAACAAGAATCTTGTAAAAGATTCCAAAAGCACCCCTGTTGCTTTAATCTCAGAGGAACCTTCTACTCAGCGACCCTCGGTCACCATCACTGAGTTAGAAAGTAACTCTGAAAGGTCATCAGATTCTGATTATTCAGATAATGATGAATCTTTGGCTCTCCTAACTAAGAAGTTCAGGAGATTTGCCAAAAAGAAAATGTTTAGAAAGAACAAACCTCTTTCCATAACTGACAAGCCTAGATCATCAACTTTTGTTGATAAGGCTACTGCTACTTGCTTTAATTGCGAAAAGACAGGACATTTCGCCAACGAGTGCAGGTCAAAGAAAGTTTCTAGACCCTCAGATTTTGCAAAGAAACCCTTTGTTCCAAGGAATAAAGATGACAAATATTCAAAGCTGAAAGAAAAATATGCAAAGCTGAAAAGCTTTAAGAAGAAGAATAAAGGCCTGATGGCTGACTATGATTGGGCTGCTTCTGATGAAGAAGCATCATCATCTGACTCTGAAGATGATGAAGCAAATCTATGTCTTATGGCCAAGATTGAAGAAGAGGAAGAAAGTTCAGACATTCCCTCCACTTCAACATCTGCTATTCAGGTATCACCTTCTTTCTTTACCAATATTGCAAATATTGATGAAGCTGATAGTCTCCGTAAGATCGATCTCTTGACTAGAAGTTTATACGAAGCCATGAACGGCAAAACTGTGGTTGAAAACCAAAATCTTAATCTCGCTGAAAAGCTTAAAAACTGCCACCTTCAAATAGAAAAGCTTTCTAAAATTGAAGAAGATTTTAAAGATCAAGTATATTTAAATCAGCTAGTCAAAATCGAATGAGCAGAAGCTATCGCTGCATTAAAGGCTGAAAAAGCTACTGTTGAAGGATGGTGTAATTCTTCAACAAAGATCACTGAGATAATAAAGTCTCAGATTCCCCTGAGTGATAAACGTGGTTTGGGTTACAAATATGAAACTCCAAAACCAACCACTGAGCGTTCAATGCTTAAATTTGGAACGTTTGTATCCTCAGTCGCTGATACTTCATCTTCTCAGTGCTCCTCGTCCATTACACCAATCCCTGAGGAAAATCCTACCTCCTCAAAAGGCAAGGAGAAAATGGTTTATTCAAAACCTACCTCTGTCTCTAAAGACAAAGGTAAAGGAATTGTTATTTACCAAAATCCTCATAAGGGTACCTTAGTACCAAAGCTGAATGCTTCTAAAGCCTCAGCGACTCATCCCTCTAGATCAAGGAAACAGATCTTTGGATCTATTCAGCGATCTACTCCTAGACTCAGAGTGGATATTCTTGGTAAGAAATCTGAAGAACTGAATGTTCGTCCCATTTCTAAAGCCAATAGTTTACTTGGTGCTGGAACTTCTAATTCTAAATTAAAAGCTCAGCATTCAAATGGTCCTAGAACTACGTTCAGCTATAGGAAATGTTATCACTGTGGACTCACTGATCATATTGCTAGTAAGTGCCCCACAACCACCAAAGCTGAAAAGATAGCTAAGGTGAAGATTGCCCCCAAGGAAAAGAAGACCAACCTTGGTGCAAATCAGGTCAAGGTGAATCCTACCACTGAAGTTAAGAAATTAACCAAAGTGAATAAAGACAAAGCTGAATCTTTAAATGCTGCGAAGACTGCTGAATCTTCCATTCCAACTACTTCCACTGACAAATGTGTATACATGGTAAAGTGGGTACCCAAGAAAAACTAATCTTCCTTCGTATTGCAGGTTAAGAAGGGTATCTGGTATCTCGATAGCGGATGCTCTAGACACATGACTGGAAAGAAAAGCCTGCTCACTGAATACAAGGAAGAGAAGGGTCCCTCTGTGACTTTCGGTGGAAATGGAAAAGGACATACCCGAGGGTATGGTGTACTTTCAAATGGTACAACCTCCTTCAGAAGAGTCGCATATGTTGAAGGGCTGAAGCATAATCTTCTAAGCATCAGTCAGCTGTGTGACATGGATAACAAAGTAATCTTTACTAAGGAATCCTGCTTTGTCACTGACAAAAAGGAGAAGATAGCTCTCAGCGGTTATCGTTTGGAAAATGTTTAGGTAATAAACATGGACTCAACAACCACTGAGAACTCCTGTTTCTTCTCAAAGGCCTCATCTGATGTCAATTGGCTATGGCATAAGAGGCTATCTCATCTAAATTTCAAGACACTGAATACTCTTTCTTCAAAAGAGTTAGTCACTGGTCTACCTCAGCATTCATACACCAAAGAGTCGTTATGTTCAGCGTGTGAAAAAGGGAAGCAGACCAAAGCAAGCTTTAAGTCAAAGCAAGTTTCTTCAGTGTCATCTCCTCTTCAACTACTCCATATGGATTTGTTTGGCCCTGTTAACAAACAATCCATTGCTGGAAAGAAATATACGCTGGTCATAGTTGATGAATTATCTCGTTATACATGGGTTATGTTTCTCCGTTCCAAGAGTGACACCCCTGAAGAACTCATCACCTTTGTTCGGAAGATGGAAACCCTGAACAATTTGACCGTTCGCTCAATAAGGAGTGATCATGGGACTGAATTCAAAAACAGTTCTCTTGATTCCTTCTTTGAGAGTAAGGGTATTTCTCACAACTTTTCTTCAGTGAGAACACCGCAACAAAATGGAGTCGCTGAAAGAAGAAATAGAACAATTATTGAAGCTGCACGTTCAATGCTCAGCGATTCTCACCTGCCTACTCAGTTTTGGGCAGAAGCTGTCAACACTGCTTGTTTTACGCAAAACAGGTCGCTGATAGTCAAAAGATTCAATAAAACAGCCTATGAACTTTTTCATGGGAGAAAGCCTTCAATCAGCTTTCTTCACATCTTTGGATGTCAGTGTTTCATACTGAACAACAGAGATGCCCTTGGAAAGTTTGATCCTAAGGCTGATGATGGAATCTTTCTTGGATACTCCTCAGTTTCCAAAGCCTTCAGAGTCTTCAATCGTAGAAGACAAACTGTAGAAGAAACTATTCACGTCACGTTTGACGAATCCCGTTCAGCGAACTCTAAACCGTCCGCTGATACTGAAGAACTGAATCAATGGATGTTTTCTCATCTTGGTGATTCAGAAGTTATTCCCACTACTCATGCTCATCCAGTAGAAGATGATAGTCCTATCATTCCAAATATGCAGAACAGTGAAGCTGAAACTTCTTGGGTCTCAGCTGTTCCTATAAACACTATACCTAACGCTGAACCAAATGTCTCAGACATTCCATCTACTTTTCAGCAATCAGTGAATATAATGACAACTGCATCCATTCCTCTCTTGGCTGATACTCCTGACGTCGCTGAAGCTTCATCTTCAGCTCCTCCAGTTCAAGTTGAGTCAGCGTCTCACACTCCGGCTCAGCGATGGACTATAAATCACCTAATTGATCAAATTCTTGGTGATCCAAACGCTGGTATTCAGACTCGACAAAGTGCAGGTAATATTTGTTTATTTGTTAACTTTATCTCACTAACTAAACCAAAGAAAGTAGATGATGCCCTCAGAGATCCAAACTGGGTCAGCGCCATGCAAGAAGAGCTGACTGAATTCGAAAGAAACAAAGTTTGGAAACTTGTTCGCAGACCAACTGATAAAACAGTGATAGCCACTAAATGGGTCTATCGAAACAAGTTGGACGAACATGGTACTGTAACCCGCAACAAAGCTCGTCTTGTTGCTCAGGGATACAGACAAGAGGAAGGTATAGATTATGACGAAACATTTGCTCCAGTAGCAAGACTTGAATCTATTCGTCTGTTCTTAGCATATGATGTACACAAAAACTTCAAAGTACATCTGATGGATGTTAAGTCAGCGTTTCTAAATGGAAAGCTGAATGAAGAAGTGTATGTGGAACAACCTCCAGGATTCTCAGATTCTAAGCGTCCAGGTTATGTTTATAAACTGGATAAGACACTTTATGGCTTGAAGCAAGCTCCACGTGCATGGTATGATACTCTTTCTACTTATCTCCATATTGAAAATTTTGAGCGAGGTAAGATTGACAAAACTCTATTTTTTAGAAAAGTGAAAGGTCATATCATTCTAGTTCAAATATATGTTGATGACATTATATTTGGGTCTACTAACCCTGAGCTTTGTACTCGTTTCGCTGACAGAATGAAAGATGAGTAAAAAATGAGCATGATGGGTGAACTAACATATTTCCTTGGTCTTCAGATTAAGCAAACTGAGAAAGGAACTTTCATTAATCAGGGAAAATATGTTAAAGATATGCTGAAGAAATTCGACTTAACTGAAAGTTCAGCTATGAAAACCCCTATGGCACCACCGCTGACACTTGATAAGGACACTAAGGGTGTTCCTGTCAATGTCACGCTGTACCGTGGGATGATCGGCTCTCTATTGTATCTTACAGCTAGCCGACCCGATATTATGTTTGCAACATGCTTATGTGCACGATATCAAGCTGAACCTAAGATATCTCATATGAAAGCTGTAAAGTGAATCTTTCGATATCTTAAGGGTACAGCGAATCTAGGTCTTTGGTATCCCAAAGATTCAGGATTCGATCTAACCGCCTATTCAGATAGTGATTTTGCAGGTTGCAAAATGGATAGGAAAAGCACCACAGGAGGATGTCAGCTCCTGGGTGGAAAGCTGGTAAGTTGGACAAGTAAAAAGCAAAATTCAGTGTCCACTTCCACAGCTGAAGCTGAATATGTAGCTGCTGGAAGCTGTTGTTCTCAAGTCTTGTGGATGAGAAATCAGCTACTAGACTATGATCTTCAGCTCTCCAAAATTCCAATCTATTGCGACAGCACAAGTGCCATCGCTATAGCAAACAATCCAGTACTACATTCAAAGACCAAACATATAGAAATCAGATATCATTTTATCAGAGATCATGTGATGAATGGTGATATAGAACTTCATTTTATCCCAACTGATTATCAGTTAGCTGACTTATTTACCAAACCTCTTGATGAGACAAGATTCAACTTTCTCATCAGCGAGCTTGGAATGCTGAACTTTGAAGGATAAAATCTTCAGCGATTCACATTGATCAGCGATAGGATAAAATCAACTTGTATAACCCATTCCATCATCTTCTCTCTGAATAAACTTGATTCACTGATATCAAGGTATGTTTACTCTCTCTGAAAATCGCATGAAAATGCAAGATTTCAAAACAAAATGCATCGCTGAATATCTCTTCCTTAACAGCGATATTTTGAAATTTCTTAAAACCTTCACTGAATATTTTCATTCAGTGCTTCATGTTTTCAAAAGTATCTCTGAGTTTTTCAAAACCTCAGAGACAACCAAGAATATGAAAGGACAGTTGTGACGTCATTACAACGGATAAAACCCAGGCACGTTTTCTCTTCCTGACACACGTTTGCACGTCTCGTTCAAACTTCCAATCAAATGCAAACATGTGTCCGTTTCATGATGAAAATCTTTTCCCGCTCAAGATTTTCTCTTTCTAAAATCTCTATATAAACAAATTCCTTGTTTATATTTTTCTTTTACGCGATCAATCTTCCTCCGCAAGAAAGAATTCACTGTTGCATTTGTGATTTCAAAAACTTCAAGAACTGTTCATCATCTTCTTCATCAAACATCAAGGTTAATATGTTCTTATTTATTACCGAATGCGTATAACTTGTTTCCGATCTTCTCATTGTTTTAACAAGATCAAACAAAAGAACTTCGTAAAATGAAATCATTTTCTTTCGTGGTTTTATGAACACAACCATTTCATGGTTGTTCTTCAAGTTTAAAAGCAAAATCTTAAACTTGTTCTTCATTCGTTTCCAGAATCTATTTCTTCATAGAAAACTGGAAATCAAGAAAATGGGTTTTACATTTCGTTTCAAAAATCAAGAAAAACCCTAATCTTCATTAAGACATTTTGTCTGAATGAAATGGACAAAATTCGAACCATCTTAATGGAAAATCTTTCCACATTAAGATTATTCTTATTTGTTAATCTTTGGTTGAACTGATAATACAGGAAATGGCAACGTCTAACATTCCTACTACCGCTGAGAACATCTCTACTGACTCTGAGGAAGTGGAAATCATCAAGGCTCCTCAGGTTAAGTTCACTCTGGATCAACTAGACTGGACTAAGATAAACAACCTTTCTGCGCTTCTCGAGTTTCCTCCTCGAAAGCAAGTCACACATCTGACAGATGCTGTGAATTTCCTGAAGAATTGCTGCATTTCAACAGCCCTGACCATTTCACCCCCTGCAAGTCAGCTGCTACTATCTCAGTTCTGGTACTCTATCAGACACTCTCACCTACCATCCGCCAAAGATCCTTCCAAAACAGTTGATTGTATCCTCTGCGATACTGAATATGGTACGATAAAGATCACACCTGCCATCATTCGCAAAGCTCTGAACTTTCCCATCGCTACAAAGGAAAAACCTTTTGTTCCCTTCCCTGACCATAAGCAGCTCGCTGACAAAGAAGCTCTTATTGCATTTTTTGATGCAATGGGCTATGTATGGGAAACGGGCAGAGACAAGAAGCCTGAGAAGAAGCTAACACTGCTGAAGAAATCGAAAATGCCCAGCGAGATGAACTTCATCTTCGCTCACCTTATCAGCTGCATGACTGCCAAGACCGACTCTTCTGATCAAGCCGCTCAACCTCAGCAAGCTATGGGATACGCTCTGCTGAAAGGTCTACACATTGACTGGGCATCTCTCATCTATGATGACTTGCTGCAAAGAGTAGACTCTGCCGCTGACAGGCCTGCATGGGTTCCTTACCCCCGATTCATCAGCGCTATATTTCAATATGGCCTGAAGGACAGCTACCCGCAAGAGGGCGATCTGAAACTCTCTCAGATTGGCCCTAAGGTACTCGACTTCAAACCTGTTGAAAATGAGGTACGTCTTTCTACCCTCTTAACTCTTCTTAACCCTTCTTCTTCTACTTCTGTGGCTCCTTCAGCGACAATACCCATCGCTGATACCCTGGCCACAAAATCCTCTCCTTCTAAGAAAAGGAAACATTCATCTACCCCACTTGATTCTAAAAGGATCAAGAAAAAAAGGAGCAACACCAGCAATCTCATGCTGAAGACTCCTCAGCTCCTTCTGCAGAGCTGAAGGAACTGTCAGTGGTACGCTCTGCCACACCTGAACAAGCCATCCCTTTTATCCCGACTTCAGCGTCTCTAAACGCTGAGGTGACAAACTTGGAACCTACCCAACCTCCTTCAGTCTCTCAAAAGACTGATGAAGTGATTGTCAGCGAATCCAACGCTGAATTCATAACCCAACCCCCATTCTTATCCTTCGCTCCTCCCTCCACTCATTTGGTCTCTACTCCAGATCTAACTGGAGCTGCCATCATCTCCTCGGAACCTAAAGATGATTCTCCAGGAATGATGAAGACAGGACCTGCAGAAAAATCCATGGGCACTTTTGAAGATGACATGGAACTTTACTCAGGAACCCGTGATTTCGATGAATTCACCAATCCTCCTGCAGGTAAACAACAACCCATACACACTGTGACTAAACCCCAAACTTCTGAGCTTTCCTCTGTTCACAAGTTTTTATATGTTACAGGTCCTAATTTAGGACATATCAACGCCTCTCTGAAGTCCATGGGGACAAAGCTGACAGGTCTCACCACTACTCTCTCCAATAACTCTACATCTGTAACAAACGCTGGAGAGAATCTGAACAAGCTGACAACGGTGGTGGAGAAGAAGGCTTCCACAGATGACATGAAGCAGGTTGATAAAACTCTCAGCGACTTCGCCAAGGTGCTCGCTGATATCTACACAGACTACACCTCTCTCAAAAATTCAGTTTCATCCATGTCCAGCGAGGTAACAACGCTGAAGACATCGGTTGGAACACTAGAGGGAGATATGTCTGCTGTGAAGACAAATGTCAACACTCTGACGACTGACTTAAGCTCTGTAAAGACTGACGTTGGTTCGATGAAGACTATGATCGAACAGCTGCTGCACAAGGCGAATACTCCTGCTCCTGCCCCTGTCCCTGAATCTGAACATTTTACAGCGGCGGATCGCATTGAGCTCGGGAAGATCAATCCTGCTATTTCTGGCCTAGAAGACAGATTAGCAAAGATTGAAGTTTGTGTAGGTCTCTCTGGCCAAGAAGACAGAGAACCTACCAACGCTGCTGAATCTACCCATTCCTCCCCCAGTCATCATGAAAAAGAGGGGGAGAAGAGCGCTGAAGACCTCGCCAAGAGCGCTGAAGACCTTTCCCATGATGAATCTATCAAGGCAGAGAAGACGAATACTGAAGAAACCACCGCTGGACCTCAGGGAGATGAAAACCCTGAGGAAACCGAGAAGCTCGCCTCTGTATCTGAGGGGGAGCAACTCGAAGAAGAAGCTGAGAAAACTGAATCCGAAGCAGAAGATGATGAAGCCGTCAACATCCCTGATGATGAACCATCTTCTTCTCCAAAGAATGATGATGATGATGACGAAGATGACGATGACTTCTTTATCGTCAAACCTGCTCCGAAGATCAAAGCTCTTAAGGGAATCTCGATAAATGAACCTTCAGGGGAGCGGACAAAGACAAAGCCCTCATCCTTTGGAGCTGAGAAAGGCAAAGGAAAAAGCGTCGCTGAAGATGACAATCTGATGATCTTGCTTGAAAAGCCGGTTTGTCAGGTATGCTAAACATCTCTTACTCCATCCTTCCTCTTTCATACACTATCAGTTCTACTACCCAAGCCTATACACTTGAACCAATTCTCTCTATCTGATTTTACCCAAGTTCTTACTCGTAAGATCGCTGTGTTTCAGCTAGTCCTCTCCCCTGTTTGAGGATATCGCTGAAGGCTCCACAACTGCGACTTCACCAATAATACCAGCTGTTGCTCAAGAAATAATCCCAGTCTTAGATTTAATCTCTGAGACTGATGAACCAGAAGAACAGCTACTCTCGCACAGAGGCATACCTTCCTTAGCTCCTCAAAAGCTAAGTGAAGAGGATCAGAAAAGAAGAGAGGAAATAATAAAGCGATTCGAGGATCAGCGAATCATTCTGAGGCGTGATCAACTTCTTTCAGTTCCTCCAAAGTTCAGAATTTCCAAAAAGGAATACAAGGAACACCTCAGAGCTGAACGTCTAATCGCTGAAAGAAAAGAAGCTGAAGAAAAAGACAGAGAATACGCCATCCAGCTTTCTAAACGATCAATAAAAGACCCCAAGCTGAAAAGAGTTCCCATTGATGTTTAACGTCAGCTATGGGATGATGCTCAAGAGATCGTTAGAGAAAAGACTAAGGTCTCTGATACGACTTTGGAATGGGCTAAACAAATGCTGACCTATCGATCTAGACCATCCAAAATCGTCAAGGCAAACATCAGAGGAAGATTGTACGCTGAAGTTCCTGTTGTTGAAGTGGACGTCTACAGAGATGACGAAACCAAGCAAACTTTCTATGCTGCTACCTTAGAAAAGTTTGGTCTCTCTGAATGGTTAGAAACAAAATTAGCCATTCAGGGATCGCGCTCAAAGTTCAAAAGCCATGTCGAGAAGATCTTAAACAAACAGATCGACCTGCTTTCATCTACTGTGGATATTCCTCCTACTCTTCCTCAACCAAGAAAAGTCCCTGATAAGAAAGAGAAAGCCTCTGGTTCAGGTCCTCATATTCAGAATGAAACGGGCATTGGTTTCTCTCGTGCTGAAATTGTTGGCCCTGATGCCGATCTCTCAATGCTTGACACCTCTCTACCACCTGGAGAAACATTCATTCCTGGCACGGTTGTAAGTGATCCCTATGGTATATTCTTTTTAGACTACTATGGAAATCATCACTTTCAACGTATATCTGAGCTAGACATCGCTCCCATCGAACAACTCAGAGATCTCGTATACTGGTGTGAAGTCAGGCGCAACATCAAAGCTAGACACCTGAAGCCCTTGATTTTTGAAGCAGCTCTGAAGAAAAAGAATCAAGGAGAAGATGTCCCTGACTGGATGATCCCCACATCAAAGACCCTTGATGAACTTCTCATCAAGGAAGAACCTTTATAAGCTGATATGATCACCTTTTTCTCTATTGTATCAGTTATTCTTCTGTACTTGTAATTTATTTCGCTCGTACTTGTAATCTTTCCATTTCTCTTTGTAACCTGATTAAAAGTTTTAAAGAAAGATTTCAGCGAATTTACTTTAAAGACAGATAAGGAAATTACTAATAATAACCTATCTTGAGATAAGAGATTGAACTTGTCCAGAGTTAGCAAGTTACTTCAAATGAAGTGGGTTCATCTCTTTATATACTGCATGCATTTAATGCAAGTCAGTATACACTTTACACGTGTCATCAGTTGGTTGGTTGCATGTCATTGACCTTGGTTGACAACCTTAGTAGCCGCATGGATGAACAGTGTAGTATCAGAGTGGTTGTACGATTTCAGACAGTCGGAGGTTCTTTTCTGAATAGAAAATGATAATCTCTGAATCAACGAAAGCTGATCATGAAGTCCTCCGTACAAAGTACTTTTGTCTTAACCTCCCTTGCACGACTCCGTACGAAATGTCAGAAAAGAACCTCCGACTGTCTGAAATCGTACAACCACTCTGATACTTCACTGTTCATCCATGCGGCTACTAAGGTTGTCAACCAAGGTTAATGACATGCAACCAACCAGCTGATGACACGTGTAAAGTGTATACTGACTTGCATTAAATGCATGCAGTATATAAAGAGATGAACCCACTTCATTTGAAGTAACTTGCTAACTCTGGACAAGTTCAATCTCTTATCTCAAGATAAGTTATTATTAGTAATTTCCTTATCTCTCTTAGTGCAAGAAACCTTAGTGTTCCAACTTGTTTAGATTTAGGTTTATTTTTAATCTTGTTTCCGCAACAAGCAGTAAATTGTTAATGATTTATCAATAAACAATTTAGAAAAGTAAAATCTGTGTGTTTGTATTCAACCCCCCTTCTACAAACTTGTATAGGCCTTCGGGACCAACAGATCATCATAATGACTGAATAGACTCAGAGCATTAATGGTGAACAGTGTTCGCTGAATGTTTAATTTAAAGAGCGAGAGTTCCTATCAGCGGTGCTGTAAGATCTTAGTACTTATCAGCGATAGCGAAACTATGATACATATTGTTTACTTACAATTTTCACTAAGTATAAGAGAGGGTCATTATCAAATCACTGAGGGTTTGGATCAACAAGTGGCCTTGCTCAAAAGAACTCATCGTAGTTACTGTCTTGCGTTTATGCGATCGTGCGATCCTGTGACACATCAATTGTTAGCGGTTGGTCGTTGGGTTAGCCAACGACCCTCCGATGCTTAAGTCGGTAATCGTCGTAATGAATAAATTGTAAGAGAAAATGGCTTAAAAGAAATATTTTTTTCGAATGTACCGCGTTCCAGCTTCGTAGGATGTTCTGGTTGTCGAGAGTTTGGAGCCTATAGGCACCTTTTCCTACGACTTCAGATATACGATACGGTCCCTCCCACTTAGTAGATAACTTACATGCGTTCAATTCCTTGGTGTTTTGAAACGATCGTCGTAGGACGAAATTGCCTTCTTGAAAGACTTTGGTTTTGACATTCTTGTTAAAATATTGTTCGACCACTTGTCTTTGGGATGCCATCTTGATCAAAGCGGCCTCTCGTAGTTCTTCTAGGGCGTCGAGGTCATAACATAGGTCTACCAAGTTATGGTCGACCGAAGTATGTCTTGACGTTGGTAGTTGAGCCTCGACAGGCAAGACTGCTCCACATTCGTAGACTAGGGAGAACGGGGTTTGACCGGTGGACGTGCGTGGTGTTTTGCGATTGACGCATATGACTAACGGAAGTTCTTCGACCCATCTCCCTTTTGTGGCTTTAAGTCTCTTTATTATCGAGTTGATTATGACTTTGTTGCTCGACTCTACGAGTCCATTCAATTGAGGGTATCGTGGCGTCGAGCTCGTGAGTTTGATATTACGATCCTCATAAAACTATTGAGTGCGATTACTTATGAACTGTGAGCCATTATCGCATACGATTTCGGATGGGATTCCAAACCTGCAAATAATGTTAGTCTGTATAAAAGAGATGACTTCCTTATCCCGAACTTGGGAGAAAGTAGCTCCCTCCATCTATTTGGAGAAATAATCTGTAAGGACTAACAAAAATATCATTTGCCAAGGGGCAGGTGGCAACTTGTCGACAATGTCCATTCCCCATCTCATGAAGGGCCATGGGATCAGAGTCGTCTACAAAGGTTCTAAGGGTTGATGAGACATGCCTGAATGTCGTTGACAGGCGTCACAGCCTCGGACGTACCTAATAGCGTCTTGTCGTAAAGTCGGCCAATAGTAACCTTGTCGTGAGACTCGGTTCGCTAGACTACGACCTCCTAAATGATTGCCACATTCTTTGTCGTTCATTTCTTTCAGAATAGTCTGTATTTGGTCACTGCTGATGACACATCGTAAGTTCAGACCCGTTGACGATCGTCGATAGAGCCTTCCGCCGATCATGAGGTACTTGGAAGCTTTGAATCTAATCTTGCGCGCTTCCATTCGGTATTCTGGTAGTTGGTCGTGCATAAGGTAATCCTTGATATCATGCGACCAATTATCTTCTTCATCGAGGGCATTGACGTCCTCATCGTTCTCGATAGACGGAGCTGCTAGGTGGATCATGGGAATATTGTCGAACGATGTTCTGCCAAGTGCTGACCCAAGATTGGCTAAGGCGTCGCCTTTTGCGTTTTGGTATCTCGAAATCTATACGATCGAGAAGGGTTTAAACTCCTTTGATTTCGTTTTGGTTGCTTTAAGGTATGCCGTCATTTTGGAATCTTTTGTCGCGAATTCCCCGTTCATTTGATTTAGGACGATGAGGGAATTGCTTTTGACGTGTAGTCCGGTTGCCTCCAAGTCTCGTGCCATGCGCATGCCTACAATCAGTGCTTCGTACTCAACTTCGTTATTTATGGCTTTAAAATTGCATCGTATGGAATGCACCATCTGCCCCCTGTGGTGACTTTAAGACGATGCCAAGTCCTGCCCCTGGTGTTGGACGATCCGTCGACGTGAAGTATCCAAGGCGTATCGTCGAGAGTCGCCACAGTATTCGTGTATATGTCTTTGCCTAACTCTGGACTGAAGTCAACGACAAAATCTGCCACGACTTGAAACTTGATGGCTGTCCTTGGTTTGAAATCTCTGTCGTAGCTACTAAGGTAGATGCTCCATTTTGCTATTCGACATGTCAGCTCTGGTTTTTTCAATACAGACTTAAGAGGATAATTAGTAACGACAGTTATGGGATGTGATTCGAAGTAATGTGGAAGTTTTTTAGCAATAGTAACTAATGCTAACAACAATTTTTCCATGGACGAGTACCTGGTTTCAGCGTCTAGTAAAGACTTACTTATGTAATAACACAAGAGTTGGCGTTTGTCGTCCTCTCGGGTCAAGACATCACTTACTAAGTTGGAACTAACTGCCAAGTATACCTGTAGGATCTCATTGTCTTTAGGTTTTGACAACAGGGGTGGCGACGCCATGTATTCTTTCAATTTTCAATGCTTGCTGGTGGTCGTTCGTCCACTCGAAGCCCCTGTTTTTCATTAAGACATTATAAAATAAGTGGCATTTATCTGAGGATCGAGAGATAAACCTGCTGATCCAAACTCTCTCAGTGATTTGATGATGACCCTTATAATTACTTAGTGAAAATTACAAATGACATCTGTATGTATTAATGTTTTGCTATCAGTGATAAACTTACTAAGTCTATTCATTGATAGTATTCATTTCTCTTCATGTATTCCTCAACGATAAATGTACATCAGTGATAACTTGAGCCTGTTCACTTATCACTGATGATCGCTGATAATTTCAATTGTAAGCAATGTTGTTTGTAATCCCTGAAGACAAGTTTCACAACAAAGAGTTCATCGCTGACATCGAAGACGAAACTGATGAACAAGTGATGAGTTTACTAATGATCTGAAGTGGACATTAGTGAAACCAAGACAGGTCCACACACGCGACGTTTCAAGAAGGAGACTTCAGCGATATCTGACTTACATCAGGTCTTCTCTGATGTAAGATCAACTTAGAGATCGCTGATCATGAAGCTTCTACTTGAAGAAATGTTTGTCTTATCTACTTGCACACTCCGTACGATTTGTCAGAGGGGACATGCCTTTGTTCAGGATCGTACAACCACTCTGCCACTACACTGTTCACCATGCGGCCCAAAGCATGTTGCTAAAGTCAGAAGCATGCGCCCAATCAGACGCTGACACGTGTAAAGTCATCCTGCCATGCATTAAATGCATCAGGTATAAATAGGAGGTATACCCCTTCAGTTTGAAGGTGGTCTCTCCCTGAACTTCTTAGTGCCTTAGAAAAATATCTTTATTTTTCTATATCTCCTTTTCTCTCTATTTCTTGTGCAAGAACTCTTAGTGATTCTCAAGTTTGTTTAGATTAGGTTCTACTTAATCTTATTCCGCAACAAACTGTAAATTATGTTTGATTTATCAATAAACAATTTAGAAAACCAAAATCTTGTGTGTTTGTATTCAACTCCCATTCTACAAACTATTACTTGTATAAACCATTCGGGACCAACAAAACTTGTTTAATGCGGCTATACGACCAGTGAGCTGGTGTACTTCTTTGAAGTTTTTTGGGTGATTTGATGTCGATGATCGCCTTTATTTGGTCTGGATTGGCCTCAATCTCGCGTCGTGTCACCAAGTGTCCTAGGAAATTTCCAACGCTTGCACCGAAGGAGCATTTTGTAGGATTTAGTTTCATCTGGTACTCCCTGAGGACGTCGAACGACTTCTTCAAATGGTCGATGTGATCGTACGCTTGTTTTGACTTGACGAGCATGTCATCGATGTATACTTCCGTCGTGTCGCCAAGGTAATCTTTGAACATCTTGTTGACCAATCTTTGATATGTCGACCCTGCATTTTTTGTAGCAGTAAATACATGTTGATCCCGAAGGGTTATACAAGTTTGTAGAAGGGGGGTGGGTACATACAAAAACATATTTTTATCTTTCTAAATTGTTTATTGATATATATCAAACAGTTTACAGTTTGTTGCGGAATAAGATCAAGTATAAAACCTAATCTAAACAAACTATGAGAAACACACAGATTTCTTGCACTAGAAATAATAGAGAGAAAATAAGAAAACCTGAGGAGAGATTTTCTTGCACAAAGTAGTTCAACGAGGAAAGGCAAGGCTCTTCAAAAATGAAGAAGAGTTTCCTATTTAAACTGCATGCATTAAATGCAAGTCAGTACAACTTTACACGTGGCAACGTCTGGTTGGTTGCATGAATGTGACTTTAGCAAACATCCTAGTGGCCGCATGATGAACAGTGTAATTGCAGAGTGGTTTGTACGATCTTGGACAAAAGGGATGTCCGTTCTGACAAATCGTACGAGGCGTGCAAGGAGATAAGACAAAAGTAACTTGTAGAACAGGCTTCATGATCAGCGCTCACTGAATAGATCTTTATCAGTGAATGATAAAGTTCAGCGTTCGCTGAAGTCTGCTACTAGAAACTTCATATGAAATGGACAAGTCTTGTCTTCGCTGATATCCACATCAGGTCACTAGTAGACTTAGTCACTTGTTCGTTAGTTTGGTCTTCGATTTCAGCTTTGAACTCAGTTGTCGTGAATCTTGTCTTCAGGGATCTTAAACAAACAATTACAAATGAAACTATCAGCGATCATCAATGAGACTGAACAGGCTCAGGGCTCACTGATGTACATGCATCGCTGAAGTATAAGTTAAAGCATGTGTTTTCCATCAACGATACTAAACAGACTTAGTATAATTTCTTAGATGGTGAAACACTGATACATATTGTTTACTTACAATTTTCACTAAGTAGTTTTGAGAGTCATTATCAAATCACTGAAGGGTTTGGATCAACAATCTCCCCCATATTTGATGACGACAAAGCAATAAAGGAAAATTGCTAAGTTAAAAACATAAGGATAAAAAGGACTCATAAAGTGTGTGTGTCCCATTTACTGTTTTCAGGCATCTTTTTTAGTACAGATGGAGTAAGTACTTCACTAAAACTTTTCAATACTTCGTAAATTCAAGTTTACAAGGGAAGTTGAAAAATTACAAGTACAGTGAAAGATAATTACAAGTACAGAAGTTTACAAGCTGAAAAAATAGTAGAATACAAAAGGTGATCCTATAAGCTATTCAGGTTCTTTCTTGAAGAGAAGTTCATAAAGGGTGTCAGTCTGTGGAATCATCCAATCAGGGACTGTTACTCCCTGATCCCGTCTTCGTTTGGCTTCACGGTAGATCTGGGGCTTGATGAATCTTCCAAGGAAGAAGCGATCACACCAATACAGAAGGTCTCTGAGTTATTCGATAGGAGCGATGGGTAACTCAGATAGGCGTTGAAAGCACTGGCGACCATAGTAATCAAGGAAAAATATGCCATAAGGTTCACTGAGGGTGCGTTTGGTACGCAGACTGCGTGGGACGGGACGGGACAAAAAACCAATCCCATGTTTGGTATGCCATGGGATAAAAATCAGATGGGACAACATGGGACAAAAATAAGTTTTCATGGTACAAAACTTATGATTTTTTGTTTCGCCAAAATAGGTGGAACAACATAGGACTAAAACATAAGATTACTAAAATACTCTTTTTTTTCCAACATCAGATAGCTAAACCTAGATTAAAATCATCTACTCCAGTCCCGTCTAGTCCAGTCCTGTCCCGTCCAGTCCTGTCCTGTCCCGTCCCATCCAGTCTGCGTACCGAACGCTACCTGACTACCTTTCTAGCTTCAAATTCTTCAGCGGGAGGCAGTGAGATGTCATGTCCTGAAAGATCAGCATCTGGACCAAGTACAACTTCACGAGAGAAGTCAACACCAGTCTCGTTTCGTATAACAGGGCCTGAAGATGGCAGAGGATTTTTCTTTGGAGCGCTCTGTTTTGGTTTGATGGCTGGAATATGCAGATCAACAGCTGAGGAGACTTGGTCGATTAGCTTGTTAATAGCGTTTTCGACACAAGACTCGTAGCTTGATCGAGATCGCTGAATTGCGACCCGAATTTCTAACCATTCGTTAAGCCTAAGTTTTTGCAACTCTGAGATATAACAAGTTATTGACACTCCATTTTCTCTGATCATCTGGACATCGACAATGGCATAACCTCTAACAGTCCTCCCTTTCAAGTTTACAGATTTTATTCTTGCTGGCAGCAACCTAAAGCGGAGTTTCTTCTTGCACCAGGCCAAGGTGGTGTCGCTGGCCTTTGTCTTTTCTGTCTTCTTCATGCCAGCGTCTTTGAGCAGTTGTTGCTGGAACTTTAGAGGAGATTTCTTCAGCTGAGGATCATTTACTGAATGTTGAGCAATTTCAAGAGCAAAGTTTTTATTAGGCAACTCACTCTTATGTTGTTCAGCGAGGATCTTCGCAGCCTTGAGGCTTTCAGCGATTTCCCTCGGAGTCAGGCAGCTGCGATGTACAGGGATGAGACACTGACTCTCTAGCTTCTGGATCATCGCTTCTTTCCTTCTTTGTTCATCTTCATCTGACCTTTCAGGAGGCAGAGAAGGTCTTTTGGGATGGGAAAGCAGTTGTTCTTTAGCTTGTTCATCAGTCTCAATCAGAACAGAGACCGGGATTTTTTGATCATCAACTTGGAGAGCTGGGATTATTTGCGGTGTTGATGGAGGAGCTTCAGCGGTAGCCTCAAGCAGGGGAGAGGACTAGCTGAAACAAAATGATCAATTGAGTTAGATCTTTTTGAAGGTAGAAGGAGATAGAGAAAGAATTGGCTAAGTGTTTAGAAGTTTTAGAAGAAGTAGGGTAGATATTGAGAATGGGTAGAGCAGGGACTTTGATGGCTTCAGGATGAAACCAAAAAGGATCATCATCTTCATCATCGTCATCCTTAGGAGAAGGATGGGTTGAGGGTTCTTCATCAGCTATATCTAGCTCTTCATCATCCTCTTCATCATCCTCTGCCTCATTCTTAGAGTCAATGTTGAGGATTTTGTCAGCGGGAGAATGAGGAAGGTCTTCGCCTAGCTTCCTCTCCGAAAGAGAGGGTTGTTCAGCGGTTCCCTCGGGATGATCAAGTTCCTGAGGGTCTTCTTGTATAACATTTTCTTCCTCCCCCTCAACAATTCGGGGGATGTCTTCAGGTGTCTTCTCCCCCTCTTCCACCGAATAGGGGAGGTAATAATAACGGCAGCAGCATCAACAGCATGAGTTTCCTCAAGGACCCTGTCTTCTTGGCCAGGCTGCCCTGAAGTAGATGGTTGGTTCGGTTCAACCTCTGCCATTCTGTCTTCAAGGCCAGAAATAGCAGGGGAAACTTCCATAATAAACTCCACTGCTATCTCTAGCTTTTCCCGGTCATCCTGAGAAAAGTGAGATAGAGGGACAGTGGGGGCTTCCAATCTTTCAAGGATTTTGGTGAGCTGCGTATTGGAGTCTGAAACTTTAGAGGACAGACTGTTCACCTCACCTTGGAGGTTTGTAACAGTTGTGTATACGGACCCAACTTCACAGCTAAGACTGGTGAATTGGGTGGAGAGCTTCTTCTGGTCGCTGGCAAGATTGACGACCTCTGTTTTGACATCCTGGAGAGCAGAAGTGTTGTTGTTGAGAGTAAGCTCTAGGTCTTTCACTCCCCCTTGCAGATTAGAGATATCATCAGAGTTGGATTTTTCTGCAACGGCAGTGGAGATGGTCTTCAGCGTTTCCCCAACATCAGTGATAGCCGAGGTATTGGTGGAAAGAGTCTTCACCTTATCAGCGATATCCGTGAAGGACGAGCTGATTGTCCCCAAATTAGGACCTGAAAAAGAAAAGAACTTGTGAGCAAATGAAAGCTCAAAACTTGGGGTTTCAGATAGGAGAATGGATTATGTATGGATACCTGTAGGATTGGGGTTGGAGAAGGTGCGGAAGTCGCGAGTTCGTCCTTAGTGTTCCATGTATTCCTCTAACGAACGAACATGAATTGTTATAGAAGAACCTACAGGTCCTGTGAAGTTTCGCCTGATCATGCTCTGAAGAGTGGCGGCGCTTGTATCCATCAGTGGAAATGATGGTAGCGTTGGTGAAACGCTGAAGGTGGTGTAGACAAAAGGAGCTGAAGAAGAAGACATGGTTGAGAAGAGTGGGGCAACAGATTCAGCGTTGGATGCGCTGAGGAATACCACTTCAGTGCTTGGAGGCGCTGAAGATGTTGGGGTAGGTTCCATTGAAGCTTCAGAGATTTGAGTCTGTGGAGTGGTTGATGGGATGGTTGTTGCAGTTGTGGAGGAGTTGACCACGAAATCATCAAACGATACCTGTGAAGAGGCAATCGCTGATTCTGGAGCCTGTGAAGGCTGTGGTTTCTCCTTTTGGATCTTCTTGGACTTATGGATGCCAAGGGGGATAGTAGTTTGTTTTCTCTTTTTAAGAGAGGTGGTTGTAGCAGACTGGGTTCCGGTGGAGGGTTGTGCCGCTGAAGGAGATGCTGAAAGAGAAGAAGTAGGGTGGAGAAGAGAGAGTAGAGTAGAAAGACTTACCTCGCCTTCGATGGGTTTGAAGTCGAGTACCTTAGGGCCAACCTGGGAGAGCTTGTAGTCTCCTTGCTTAGGGTAGTGGTTGCCCAGAGCCAGTTGTAGGATGGCTGAGATGAAACGCGGGTAGGGAACAGTTGTTGAGCGTTCAGGATTTTCGACCCGATCCATCAGGTCTTTAAAGATAATGCAGGCATAGTCCACATTCATACCCTTCAGCAGAGCATAAGCCATGGCAACCTGAGTCTTTGAGGCTTGATCAGTGAAGTCTGTTTTGGCTGTCATGCAGCTTATGATGTGGGCGAAGATGAAGTTTAATTCAGCGGGCGTCTTGTTTTTGAGGACCTTGGTAAGCTTTTTGTCAGGCTCCCCACTGCGGGTTGTGTCCCATAGGTATTTCATGAGATCAAGAAAGGCTATGAGTTCATCCTCACCTTCAGTTGTGTTAGGATCAGTGAGAGGGATAAAGGGGTGAGTTTTGGTACTGCTAGGGAGATTCAGTGTCTGGCGGATGGATGTAGGGGAAATAGCTCCTTGACCTAGTTCGGTTTGAAACCCGATCACAGAGTATTCCTTTCCAGTTTTCCTGGAGGTAGCAGTGGTACGGTGAGCAGTGTACCAGAACTGCTGTAGAAGATTGCGGTATGCAGGGGGTGTGATGGTCATAGCAGTGGCTAGAGGGAAAGTTTTGATGAAGTTCACCCGCATCAGCTAGATGTGGGGATGGCTTCTTCTTTGGAAATTCCACCAATGCATAGGGGTTTTTTGAGGCAAAGACATCTGGTTCAGCTCACATTTCACATTGTCAGCCCTTGTCAAAACTGGAGTGTTGGTAGCAGCAACGTTTGAAGATGCCATTTCTGTTTAGAAACAAAAGATATAGAAGAAAAAGATGAACTTCTTAATATGGAAGTGTTTTATCCAAAATAAAGGTTTTTGAAGATTTTAGGGTTTTACAGTTTCCTTTTTAGGGAAGAAACTGTAAAAATGTAGGATTTCTAGTTTTTAGAAGAGTTTAAAACTAGTGAAAAACAATGTTTTCCAGTTTCCTTTTAAGGAAAGGGATTCTGGAAAAACATATGAATGTTTAAGTTTAAGATTTTTATTTTAAACTCAAAAGAAAAACTATATTTCAAGTTTTGTCCATAAGATCATGAAGAAGATGATTTTATGTTTGAAAAACGTTTGTTTTGATCCAATGTTTCAAGAAGTAAGATCAAAACAAGATATAAAAAGATTTAAGATATAAAGATATGAACCTGTATGAGTGAAGGTTGAAGATTCAAGTAACAAGTTTGAATATCACAAATCTAAGAACAAAATGCTTGAAGATTTCTTGCTTGAGAGAGTTTGTGCGCGTAAAAGGTAAAAATATAAACATGAAGAGTTTATATAGTGAGTGTAGAGAGAGAACATGGTGAGCGGGAAAAGTTACTCATCATGACACGGACACATCCCACGAAGCTTATTGGGCAAGTATTCAAACGGACGAACGTGTCAAAGAAAAAGGCGTGCCATAAGTTATCCATTTTGATGATGTCAAAAATGTATTTTCACTTTCAAAAACGTTTCCCTGAAGGTTTTGAAAACATCAGAGAGGATTTAAAAAAAAAGAGTCACTGATTAAGAAATTATCAGTGAGCTTTGTTATTTCAAAAGACTCACTGAAGGAAAGGATTCAACGATCATTTTAATTTTGAAACACAACATACTGAAGAAAGCTTCAGCGAATGGGAATAGAAAAACATACCTTGGTATTAGCGAATCAATTTTGTTCAGAGATTAGATGATGAATAAGGAGATAGATGTTCCTTTATCACTGACATAATGCGTAACCACTGAAGATTTAATCTTCAAGGTTCAGCATGTCAAGCTCGCTGATGAGAAAGTTGAATCTTGTCTCATCAAGAGGTTTGGTGAAAAAATCAGCTAACTGAAAGTCAGTAGGGATAAAGTGAAGTTTTATATCACCATTCATCACATGATCTCTGATAAAATGATACATGATCTCGATGTGTTTAGTCTTTGAGTGTAGCACTGGAATATTGGCTATAGAGATGGCACTTGTGCTGTCGCAATAGATTGGAATTTTGAAGAGCTGAAGGTCGTAGTCTAATAGCTGATTTCTCATCCATAAGACCTGAGCACAACAGCTTCCAACAGCTACATACTCAGCTTCAGTGGTGGAAGTGGACACTGAACTTTTCTTCTTACTTGTCCAACTTACCAGCTTTCCACCCAGGAGTTGACAGCCTCCTGTGGTGCCTTTTTTATCCAGATTGTAACCTGCAAAGTCACTATCTGAATAGGCAGTTAGATCGAACCCTGAGTCTTTGGGATACCAAAGATCTAGGTTGGGAGTACCCTTAAGATATCTGAAAATTCGTTTTACAGCGATCAGATGAGATTCTTTGGGTTCAGATTGATATCGTGCACATAAACAAGTTGCATACATAATATCAGGTCGGCTAGTTGTAAGATAAAGAAGACAGCCGATCATCCCTCTATAGGCAGTGACATTAACAGGCTTCCCTGAAGGATCTTTGTTAAGTGTCAGTGGAGGTGCCATAAGGGTTTTCATAGCTGAGCTTTGAGTTAAATCAAAAAAATTCAGCATATCTTTGACATATTTACCGTGGTGGATAAACGTACCCTTATCTATTTGCTTGATTTGGAGTCCAAGGAAATAAGTCAGCTCACCCATCATACTCATTTTATATTCGGATTTCATTCTTTCAGCGAAACGAGTACATAGAGATGGGTTAGTAGAACCAAATATAATGTCATCAACATATATTTGAACAAGAATAATATGACCTTTTACTTTCTTGAAAAATAGAGTGTTATCGATTTTACCACGCTCAAATTTTTCAATAAGGAGAAAAGAGGATAGAGTGTCATACCATGCACGTGGATCTTTTTTCAGTCCATAGGGTGCCTTATCCAACTTATAGACATAACCTGTATGCTTAGGATCTAAGAATCCTGGAGGTTGTTCGACATAGACTTCTTCATTCAGCCTTCCATTAAGGAATGCTGACTTAATATCCATCTGATAAACCTTGAAGTCTCTGTGAAAAGCGTATGCTAGAAATAGACGAATAGCTTCGAGTCTTGCCACTGAAGCAAAAGTTTCGTCATAATCTATGCCTTCCTCTTGCTGTATCCCTGAGCAACTAGACGAGCCTTGTTGCGGGTTACAGTTCCATGTTCATCTAACTTGTTTCGATAGACCCACTTAGTACCTATCACTGACTTGTTAGATGGTCTAGGAACGATATTCCAAACCTTGTTTCTTTCGAATTCAGTCAGCTCTTCTTGCATAGCGCTGACCCAGTTCGGATCTCTGAGGGCATCATCAACCTTCTTTGGTTCAGTTAGTGAAATAAAATTGACATACAAACAAATGTTACCTGCACTACGTCGAGTCTGAACACCTGCGTTTGGATCACCAATAATTTGATCAATTGGGTGATTTATACTCCATCGCTGAGCAGGAGCATGAGCCACTGACTCAGAGTGAACTGCTGGATGTGCTGAAGAAGAGGCTTCAGCGATCTCAGGCAATTCAGGCACGATAGGTAGAGGTTCAGATGAAAAATAATTCACCGATTGTTGAGAAGTAGATGGATCATAGGTTGATGGTTCAGAAGCAGGCATAGTGTTGATGGGAACAGCTGAAACCTAAGATGTGGAATCAGTTTCACTTGTCTGCATGCTGGGAATGATGATAGGATCATCATCAGCGGTAGGATTTTTGACCTGAGGGTCAGGGTTAACATTAGCTTTCGAATCCCAAAATGAGAAAACATCCACTGATTGAGTTCTTCGTTATCAACAAAGGGTCTTGAGTTCGCTGAACGGGATTCGTCAAAGGTGACATGAATAGTTTCTTCTACAGTTTGTCTTCTCTTGTTGAAGACTCTAAAGGCTTTGGATATAGAAGAATATCCAAGAAATATTCTGTTGTCAGCTTTGGGATCAAACTTTCCAAGAGCATCTCTATTATTTAAGATAAACATTGACAAACAATGATGTGAGGAAAGCTAATTGATGGTTTTCTTCCATGAAAACGTTCATAGGCAGTCTTGTTGAATCTCTTGACAATCAGTGATCTATTATGCGTGAAACATGCAGTGTTGACAGCTTCTGCCCATAATTTAGTTGGAAGATGTGAATCGCTGAGCATTGAACGAGCAGCTTCGATGATCGTTGGGTTTATTCTTTCAGCGACGCCATTTTGTTGTGGAGTTCTCACTGAGGAAAGGTTATGAGAAATACCCTTACTCTCAAACAAGTTATCAAGGGAACTGTTTTTAAGTTTAGTCCCATGATCAATCCTTATTGAGCGAACAATGAGGTTGTTTAGGACTTCCATTTTCCTGACAAAAGATATGAGTTCTTCTGAGGTGTCACTCTTAGCACGAAGAAACATCACCCAGATGTAGCGAGATAATTCATCTACAATGACTAGTGTATATTTCTTTCCAGCAATGAATTGAATGTTGACAGGTCCATATGGAGAAGTTGAAGAGGAGAGGTCGCTGAAGATACTTGCTTGGTCTTGAAGCTTGCTTTTGTTTGTTTTCCCTTCTCACACGGTGAACATAGAGATTCCTTAGCGTATGAGTGTTGAGGAAGACCAGAGACCAACTCTTTTGAAGAAAGAGTATTCAACGTCTTGAAGTTTAGATGAGAGAGCCTCTTATGCCAAAGCCAGATGACATCAGATGAGACCTTAGAAAGAAAACAAGCATTCTTAGTGGTTGTTGAGTCCATGTTTATGACGTAAACATTTTCCAAATGGTATCCACTGAGAGCGATTTTCTTCTTCTTATCAGTGACAAAGCATGCTTCTTTAGTAAAGTAAACTTTGTTGTCCTTGTCGCACAGTTGACTGATGCTTAGAAGATTATGCTTCAGTCCTTCTACATATGCGACTCTTCTGAAGGTGGTAGTACCATTGGAAAGTACACCAAACCCTCGGGTATATCCTTTGCGTATTCCACCAAAGGTCACTGAGGGACCTTTCTCTTCCTTGTATTCAGTGAGCAGGTTTCTTCTACCAGTCATGTGTAGAGAACATCCGCTATCGAGATACCAGAGGCCCTTCAAGACCTGCAAACAAAGGAAGATTAGTTTTGAATAGGCACCCATACTACGATGGGTCCACACTTGTTAGTGGCGGATGATGAGGAAGGATCAGCGGTCTTCGCAGCATTTGAAGACTCAGCGTTAGTGACATTCTTCACTTTCGTTAATTTCTTAACCTCAGTGGTGGTTTTCACCTTAACCTGATATGCACCAAGGATGGTCTTCTTTGCCTTGGGGGCATTGATCTTCACCTCCACAGTGATAACATTTCCTATAACTAAAGGTAGCTTTAGGACCAGAGGTATGCTTATTTGAAAATTTTAAATGAGTAGGGCCAGCACCGAGAATACCTTTGGCATTGGATATCGGAGGAACTATAAGTTCTTCAGATTTCTTACCAGTGACATCCACTCTTATTTTAGGAGTAGATCATTGAACGAATTCAGGGATCTTATTCCTAGAAGTGGAGGGATGGCTCGCTGAAGGTTTGAAACTTTCAGCATAGATATATTGGTACCCTTCTGAGGTTTTTGAACAATTTTTTCTTTACCTTTAGAAATCAAGGTAGGTTTGTCCCCAGGGATGGGAGTTTTAGAAGAAGAAGAGCACTGAGAGGTAGAAGTGTCAGGGATCAAAGAGACGAACATTCTAAATTTGAGCATGGAATGATCAGTGGTTGGTTCCTTAGTTTCAGCTTTGTAACCAATACCACTTTTGTCTTTCGCAGGGATCTGAGCACTTAGTACCTTAGTGATCTTTGTTGAGGATTTATACCATCCTTCAACAGTATCTTTCTCAGCTTTCAGTTCAACGATAGCCTTTTTAAGCTCGATACTGATGACTTGATTTACGTAGACCTGATATTTCCAATTTTCTTCTATGTTTGAAAGCTCTTGAATTTTTAGATGACAATTTTTAAGCTGTTCAGTTAAGTCTAAATATATTTGTTCAGCCTTGGTCTTGCCATTCATGGCATCATATAAATCAATTGTCAAGATATCGATAGCTCTGAGTCTATCAGCTTCAGTGAGAGCCAGAGAAATAGTAGGAGAGAGATGTACCTGAGAGGTGGTGGCAGAAGTAGAGGAAATTTCAGATAGTTCTTCCTCTTCTTCTTTGATTTCGGCCATTAGACAGAGATTGGCCTCATCTTCTTCCTCTGAATCTGATTCTTCATCAGACGTAGCCCTGTCATGATCTTCAGAGATCAGACCTTTGCCTTTCTTTTTGTAGCTCTTCAATTTTCATACTTTTCTTTGATCCTTCGATACTTGTCATCTTTACTCCTAGGAGTAAAGGATTTCTTGTGGGATGAAGAAGAAGGTTTGAGAGCTTTCTTTGACCTGCATTCACTAGCAAAGTGTCCTACTTTTTGACAGTTAAGGCAGGTAGCAGTAGCCTTATCAACAGGAGTAGATTTAGGCTTGTTAGTGAGGAAAAGAAGTTTAGTTCTTCTGAAGTTACTCTTTCTGCCGAATATCCTGAAAGAATTTGTCAGGAGAGCCATATATTCATCAAGATCTGAAGGGTCAGATTTTGATGAGTCATTAGAGTTTTATTCCAATTCAGTGATCGTGAGAGTGGATCGCTGAGTGGGCACAGACTCTGAGGAGAGTAAACCAACAGGTGTGCTTTTGGAATCTTTTAGAAGATTCTTCGTAAGTTGACACGACTGCTCATGATTGAGCATAGTGCCAAATAAGGTAGAAAGGGTCATGAATTTTAGATCCTTTGATAGTTTGAGACACATTGTATAGTTGTCCCAACTTTCAGGTAGACATTCTAAGAACTTTGTCAGGATCTTAGAATTAGCGTAGGTCTTACCAACCGTTTTTAAGTTTATGATTAAACAGTTAAACCGTTGATGTACTTCAGAAAGAGTTTCATTCTTACCACAGATGAAACTTTCATACTGTCTTACCAGGTTTATTCTTCTACGGTCCTGGACTTCAGCAGTACCTTCATATTGAACACATATAGTGTCCCACATGGCCTTTGAGATTTTTAGATTCATGATGGAATGGTAGACTTCATCAAGAAGAGCCATGGAGATGATGGATCTGGCTTTGGTGTCGATGGCAACTTTCTTCTTGTCTTCTTCAGTCCACTGAGAGACCTCCCTAATGATTATTCATTCAGGAACAACAGTAGTAGTTGTAGTGGCTGGAACAACACCATGGATCACATGAGGAATATATTGTCCATTTTCAACATAGTAAGGTATAGTGGGATCTACACCTTCCAAGAAGAGCATCATTCAATTTTTCCAAAGATTAAAGTTATCTTTGCTAAATCGAGGAGGTTTAGCAAGAGAGCCATTATCTATGTAGTTAGTGTTTGTGTTGTTTGCCATATTGAAGAAATAGCAAGGAAGAGAGTATAAGCAAGATCTTGTTTATGGGATAAAACAATCTGCTCTAATACCACTTGTTGGTCCCGAAGGGTTATACAAGTTTGTAGAGGAGGGGGGGGGGGTGTTGAATACAAACACAAATTTTTATGTTTCTAAATTGTTTATTGATATATATATCAAACAATTTTACAGTTTGTTGCGGAATAAGATCAAGTATAAAACCTAATCTAAACAAACTATGAGAAACACACATTTCTTGCACTAGAAATAATAGAGAGAAAATAAGAAAACCTAAGGATAGATTTCTTGCACAAAGTAGGTCAGTAAGGAAAGGCTAGGCTCTTCAAAAAAGAAGAAGAGTTTCCTATTTATACTGCATGCATTAAATGCAAGTCAATACAACTTTACACGTGGCAGCGTTTGGTTGGTTGCATGAATTTGACTTTAGCAAACATCCTAGTGGCCGCATGATGAACAGTGTACTTGCAGAGTGGTTTGTACGATTCTGGACAAAAGGGATGTTCGTTCTGACAAATCGTACGGGGCGTGCAAGGAGATAAGACAAAAGTAACTTGTAGAACAGGCTTCATGATCAGCGCTCGCTGAATAGATCTTTATCAGCGAATGATAAAGTTCAGCGTTCGCTAAAAGTCTGTTACCAGAAACTTCGCGTGAAATGGACAAGTCTTGTCTTCGCTGATATCCGCAACAGGTCACTAGTAGACTTAGTCACTTGTTCATCAACTTGGTCTTCGATTTCAGCTTTGAACTCAGTTGTCGTGAATCTTGTCCTCATGGATCATAAGCAAACAATTACAAATGAAACTATCATCGATCATCAGTGAGACCGAACAGGTTCAGGGCTCACTGATGTACATGCATCACTGAAGTATAAGTTAAAGCATGTGTTTTCCATCAGCGATACTAAACAGACTTAGTATAATTTCTTAGATGGTAAAACACTGATACATATTGTTTACTTACAATTTTCACTAAGTAGTTTTGAGAGTCATTATCAAATCACTGAAGGGTTTGGAGCAACAATACCTTTATCCGTCATAAAGGCAGTTTTTTCCTGGTCGACATTATGCATCAATATCTGGTTATATCTAGAATAAGTGTCCATGAACGTTAGAAGTTCATGACCAGCAGTCGCCTCGACCATTGCATCGATATGTGGTAGTGGAAACGGATCTTTCGGACAAGCCTTGTTGAGGTCTGTGAAGTCGATGCACACCCTCCATTTCCCGTTTTTTTTATACGACCACGACGTTAGCCAGCCAATTGGGGTATTTCACTTCTCTGATTTTTCCGGTCTTAAGCGGGTTGTCGACCTCTTAGCTGATCACTTTGTTCCGCTCCGGGGCCAACCATATCTTCGTGCGTCCAAGCGAAACAATCAGTATGTTCCTGTAAAAAAGAAATGAGTTTCTCCTTGATGGCAGGATCGAGCGACGATCCGATGAAGACAATCCTGTCAGGCTTGTCCCTGTCGAGGAGGATTTCTTCCAGTCAATAGTCGTCGACAGATTTGGGGACATCCTGGAACTATAATCTCTAGATATCCTTCTTCGGGGGTTTCATCGTTGTCTAGTAGCATTCCCGAGCTATCTTCTGCTCGCTCTTAATTTCCTGGACCCCCCATGGCATTGGGAATTTTATTGTCTGATGATACATCGAGGGCACAACCTTCATGTCGTGGATCCATGGTCGGCCCAGAATGATATTATAGGCTGAAGAGTAATCGATCACGTTGAACTTGGTCTGCTTGTTGACTCCTTTAGCGTATTTGGGAAGAGTGATCTCTCCGACAGTGCTTGTCGAGCCTCCGTTGAATCCCACCAAGACTACTGAATGTCGAGTGATTTCCGATATGTCGATCCCCATTGATCGTGCTGAGGAAAATAACATTCGCTTAACTTCCTCCGTCGAACAATACCCTTTTGGTCGAGCAGTTACCTACCATCAATTGGATTATTAGTCCGTCGTGATGTTTCTGCCATGGTTCTCAGAGGTCTTTTGATCGAATGTCAACGGCATATCTTCCAGTTCTAATTCTTGCTTTGACTTTGACGATCGTAAAATAGGGTGGTCGTTGGGACCTCGACTGGCGTGCTTTTTAGCCACAGAGTAAGTTAATCCACAAACGTCAGATACTCTAGTTATGCAATTTATGACCTTAGCATGGACTAGGAAGGAGGTCGTGCGTTATGCACTTCTGTCGCATCTTTATCGATCAATCCTTAAAGATGTCATTTTGGGACCACCCACGCAAACTCTTTTCGTAGTGTTAGACAATATTCTGTCGTGTGACCATGATCAACGTGGAAGTCACACCACTTGGACTTATCTTTCTTGTCATCGTCTTTGTCGCTCTTCTTAGGCCATCGAATGCTCGACTCTACATTATTTAGAGCTTCGACCAGGTCTTTGGCAGTTCCTTTGAATCCATAGAACGAGATCTTGGGATACTAAGCGAACTTGGAGGTTGGGACGTTCTTCTTTTTCTCATGTTTGACATTTGAAATTTGGCGTGTGGGTTCCGTCCTAGAGATGGCTTTGGTCTTGAAATCAGGCTTCTTCATGCTTAATGATTTTGTTAGCTCCAACTTCTGTTAATAGAAAATTATTGAAAAATAGGCTAAGGAAGAACTCTGGCATAAGCATCTGCCGAACACCAAGAGCACAGAACCTTCACATGTCAATCATCAGAAGATTAATGTAAGACAAGGTCACAGAGCCTCTGTGATATGAAAACTGAAGATGAAGTTAAATGAAGACAAAGGCAAGAACAAGTGTGCCCCTCACGTGCCTCTGCTGTACGAAGATTTGGAAGATCAAATAGTACAAAGCTTGTTCCCTCACTTTCCACGTGTCATTATACAAATGGGAACATCTTTTCAGTGTACTATTCATGGGCGCACCAAGTTGCCAATTCCAGGAGAACGTCCCACGATCATGTCTTTTGTACCAGTTTTCCCCTTCTTCAGTGTATAAATAGAATTGCAACCAGATCATTTATGGTAACGAAGCACACACACACTTACACCTGTTAGAGCAATTGCATCGGTAAAACACACACTCCACGGTGTTCTTGGTGTAACTTTTGGCAATTAAATAGATATGAATCATTGAGCAATATCATTGTTATTTATAGCTTTCATTATTCTAGTTTGTGTGTTGTCTACCATTAATCAAACCCAATATGTTCTTCAATCGCTTCCGCACACAACTAAGTTTATACTCTGTTTTGGAACATTTGTGGTTTGAATCATTTTTGAGTCGTAAAGTGGGATCAACAATTGGTATCAGAGCAAACTTTGATTCTCAATATCAAAGGATCCACTCTTCAATGATCTCGACTCGTTTTTGGTAGACTTATGGATTGATTTTAAGCTGTGCTTTTCAGTTTTTAAACACAACCCCTGTTTTTCTGTTATTCTCGACCAATTCGACTTTAACAACTAAATAGGCACGGATAACTTGTTGAAATCCTTCTATTAAGTGCTTTGTTCAAGTCTTTAAAAGTATAAACTCATACTTCAAGTCAATCTCATCGACTGAAGGTCTTTGCTTCACACCCTGTTTTATGTTCCTTTTGAAACTATTTAAAAATGGCAAACGCATCAAACTTCTTTACTGCTGGTTTTTTGACCAACCCTCCAACTCTTCTCAGAGATGAGTGGATACAGTGGAAAATCCGTATGATTCACTTCTTTGAAGGTGTTCACAAAGAGCTAATCACTCACCTCTACAATCCACCATATGTTCCCATGGTCACAGTACCTAGAGTACCTGCAAATAAAACCACCCCAGAGGTTGCAGAGTACGATAAGCCAAAAGACATCGATAAGTGGTCCCCACAGGATTGGGAAAATTATGAATGGGCAAAGAAGGCAAAACGTCTTCTGATAATGGCCATACCTAATGACCTTTTTCAATCCTTGGATGCTTGTGAAACCGCCTATGATCTGTGGAGAGGGCTAGAAAAGCAGCTAGAAGGTGGAGCCAAAACCCAGAAGAATAGAAGGGCTTAGTGTATAAATGAGTACTACGCATTCAAAGCTCTACCGTCAGAAACTCTGCAGAACACCTACAACAGATTAACCTCCTTGATAAACAAGTGCAAAAAGTTTGGCATTCACAGAACCTCTGAGGAAAACAATGTCATGTTCTTCATGAGCCTGAATGATGAGTAGCTTCAACAATCCATGTCCTTACAAACAAATCAAGACTTGGATACTTGGACCCTCTCAGACCTTTATGGCACCTTGGCTGCACAAGAAAGCCAAATAGCCCAGACGAAAGCCTAGATGGGTGGACCTATGGCACTTGTAGGTAAAGCTACAGAGGTGCATGAAAAGCCAAAGAAGGAAAAGGCTCTGGAGGAGAAGGAGAAGAAGAAAAAGAAGGTTATGGTGGTTGATAGTTATGAAGAGGATCTGGTGGATGAGGAAGAGGCAACGATGGCCTCAATAGCTAAATCTCTAGCTCTGTTGACCAAAGAATTCAGGAACAGAGGTTTCAGAAAGAAATATGGATATGACAGAGATTGGATAGACGACAGAGGTGGCAAGTATCAGAACCATGGGCCACCACAAGGGTATGAGCAGAGGAACCAAGGGAGAGAAGATTCCCATGATCAACAGAGGAATCACGACATAGGTTATGAACAGAAGGGAGGTGGAGATCACCAACAGAGGCAAAATGATAGAGCTGGCAATGCACCAAAGAACTCAGGGTGCTTCAACTGTGGCAAGCCAAACCATTATGCAGCTGGCTGCAAAAGCAAGCCCAACAGACCCCAGAGAGACTCTGCCTTTTACAAAAAGAAGGAAGAATACTATGCTCAGAAGTCTCTTAATATCTGATGAGTCCTCTGATGAGGAAGAAAAGAAAACCGCACTGTTCTGCGGGATGGCAGAGTTCAGCAGCTCAGATTCTGAAAGTGAGGTATCCACTTCTAACTCATCCTCAAATGACATAGAAGTAAATCTTCTTAAACTAACAGAAGATTACAATGAACTTGAAAAGAGTTGTAAAGATGTTAAGAAAAAACTTGCCTTCTATGAGAGAGAAGCCAGACTTCTCAAACAGGAAAAGGCAAAAATTTCTTTAGAAAAGGAAGATCTTGAAACAAATTGGCATAAAGAACTAAAACCTTTTAAAGAGAAGATTTCTGATATTGACTTAGCCTTAAAAGTCAAAACCAAAGAACTTTAAGATAATGAGAGTGATAGACTTAACATACTCGCTCTTAAAAACTTTTTTCAAAAAGAAAGAGAAGTTCTTCACCAAGATCTACTCGATAGAGATCTCTTACTTAAAAGGTATCAAAACACACAGAAGGTATATGAGAAGGTATATACCCAAATAGAAAGAAGGGGAATTGCCTTCAGTGACTTGGATCCTTATACAGAAACCAAAAGAGACAAGTCCTTGTCTTCTCTATTCTGCATTGGAGATACTATAAAACCAGGCTTTCCAAACTTACTCTCTGTAAACAAAAGGCAAAAAAAACTCTGGGGAACCTCACAAGAGGAAACCTCTGAAGATAATCAATGTGTGGTATCACAACACAGATTTACCATCTTATGACTCTGTCAAAAGAGCATCCAAACCAGATAAATATATGAAAGCTCATGATCAGATAGGAATCTTCAAGTTTGGTGACCTAGAGACTCAGACCCAGGTTGCCTTTGTATGCACTATAGATTCTGAAAAAGAGCTATCTGCAGAGGCACCTGAATTTGTGCCTTCTTCTACAGAAGAAAATTTGCAACATATTTCTAAAAATGAGTTGAAGGAAATTGGTAAAACAATTTTTACGAAAGTCATGATACATTCTCTATCAAACAAGATATCTGTGATGAAATCTTTGTGAACACTTCCAGAGTTTTAGAAGATATTCCCAAAAACAAGGAAGAAAGTGAGTATGACACATGCACAGAAAGTCCAGCCTCTGACGACAGAGACTCGTGTGGTCCAACCTCTGTATACGAGGATGACTCATCCTCTGTTGAATCTGAGACTGACTCTGACGACTCAGAGACATTCCTTGTGAATCAGAGGTATTTAAGCTTCCCTCTGGCATTCTTAACATAACTATTCCTCCAAAGGAGAAATTCACAAGTGTTCCTATCTGTCTAGACTTTCTAGATATGTGTATACATGCTAAAACTTCTCTTGAACTTGAGAAAATCAAAGAAGAAAAGAAAAGATCCTCTCAAAATCCAAAGGCTTCAAAACCTTTAAGGCCAACTCAAGAAAAACTCACTTGGCAACAAAAGGGAAAATGGGTTGAAAATGACAGATCTTTTTCTTCTGTGACAGTGAAATCGGCAGAGGTTCACCACGGAAGATGGGTACAACAGAAGCTTACTCTGAAGAGAGATTTTCCAAAAAATAAATCTAGCCTAGATAGGTCTCTCTGTAATAGAAAGTCCGATGCTAGGAGAGATTGCAAACATAAAGCCTCTGTACCCATGTTCAATGTTTTTAATGAAAGGTTTAAGCAAGTTTCTTCACATGTTGATTACTGTCATTGCTTTGAACTCATGTATCAATTAAATCAACATTTCTCTGGTCCTCACTGTTTCCTCTCCAAACCCAAAGCAAAGAGTGCAAAATTCAAGGGTAAGAAGAAACAAAATGGTTCTTCAAAAGAAGATAAAACCAAAACAAAGGATGTTAAGGCAACCTTAAAGCCCCCTAACAAAACTGGACCCATTTGGAAATGGGTACCTAAATCTCTCTAATCATGTTGCAGAAGCAGTGTGTGCCCATCTGGTACCTAGACTCCTGGTGCTCGAGGCACATGACTAGCGACAGAGGTTTGTTATCCTCATACAAAGATAAACTTGGAGGAGGATTTATGACATTTGGAGACAACAAAAAGGGGTACATCAGAGGCTATGGAGTCATCAAGAAGGAAGATATAACTGTGTGCACAGTTGCGTATGTAGATGGCCTCAAGCACAACCTTCTAAGTGTAATCCAACTCTGCGACACAGGTTTCGATGTAAAGTTCAAAAGAACTTATTGCTCTCTACTCGGGGAGGACACAGAGGTAGAACTTCTGCGAGCTGAAAGAAGAGGCGACCTGCACCTCATGAATTTTAAAGCTAAGAACAAAGATAACAAGCTTTGCCTTGTCTCATGCAAGAATGAAGAAGCATGGTTATGGCACAACAGGTTCTGCCATCTAAAATTACATACCCTCGATAAACTTGTAAAGCTTGATCTGGTAAAAGGTTTGCCAAATGTTAAATTTAACAACGATCATCTGTGCTCTGCCTATGAAATAGGAAAACTCAAAAGAGATTCCCATAAAGGCAAATCTGATGTGTCCTGCACTAGGCCTCTGTACATGCTTCATGTCGACCTCTATGGTCCCATTGCTACACAGAGCCTAAGTGGCAAGAAATATATGCTGGTGTTGGTCAATGAATTTTCTAGATAGACTTGGGTAGAGTTTGTCTGAAAGAAGTCAGATGTTCCAAACATCTTGAGTAATCTAATGAAAAGAATCCAGGTTCTCTATGAGTGCAGGGTGCAAAAACTGAGAAGCAACAACGGGACAGAGTTCGAAAACTCCACCATTGAAGCTTATCTAACAGAGGAAGGAATCTCATAAAACTTCTCTCCTGCACGTACTCCACAACAAAATGGCATAGTTGAACGCAAAAATCGCACGCCTGTGAAGGCTGCAAGAACCATGCTCACAGCATCTGGATTACCCATCTCTTTCTGGGCAGAAGCTGTTTCCACTACATGCTTCACTCAGAATCGATCAACAGTGGTGAAAAGACACATCAAGACACCATATCGTTTGATAAACCAGAGAAAGCCCAATATCAAGTTCTTTCACGTTTTTGGGTGTAAGTGTTTCGTCCTCAACGACAGAGAAGCCCGTGGGAAGTTTGATATTAAGGCAGATGAAGGCAAATTCATCGGGTATTCCGCCACTTCCAAGGCATACAGAATCTGTGTTATGTGAACTCAATCAATAGTGGAAAGTATTAATGTTTCTTTTGACGATTCTTTCCAAAAGACATCTGAACAAATCAGTTCAGAGAACAAAGAAACATCTGGCGTTTCTAAATCAAGAGAAGTAGAGGTAAATCTGCTATTTGAAGAAATGTTCAATGATGATGTTGATCTCTCTGCTGAAGTTCCCAGAGCCTCTGGAGAGACATCGTCTGCTGACCAAACAAATCAAGGTATATCACTTACTGGTCCATCATATTCTTCACCCTTTTCCAGTAATTGTGCAACTACAAATGTTGAGGGGGAGCAAGTAGAGGACACTGTGAACAACGGCTCCACGATAAAGGCACTGGAAATCCTAACTCCTGTGAAAACAGAGGAATTGACACCAGAGGAAAATGAGGATTCTGTCTCAACATCCTCAGAGGATTCAATACCTACTCTTATTGAGATACCTCAAGCTGAAACTCCAAACACAAGCACAGAAGTACCATCAACCATAGAAGTTGCACCAGAACCATCATGTGCAACGATAGAAGTTCAACTCGATGCTACAAATGACCATCTCCCAAGAATGTCCAAATGGACAAATGATCATCCTCAGAGCCAAATAATTGGCAGTCCTTCTGACAATGTCAAGACACGATCAGCAACTGCTAAATTTTGTTTCCTCACAAATTTTATCAGTGTGATCGAACCTAATAAAGTTTCTGAAGCTCTGGAAGATCCAAATTGGGTGAAAGCAATTCAAGAGGAGCTTCTTCAATTTGAGATAAACAAAGTATGGACCCTAGTTCCTCTGCCAAAAGGGAAGCCTGCCATAGGGACTAAATGGGTCTTCAGAAACAAAAAGAATGAGGATGGAGTGGTCATTAGAAACAAGGCAAGACTGGTGGCTAAGGGATACTGTCAGGCAGAAGGGATTGACTACGAGGAGACCTTTGCCCCTGTCGCACGGCTCGAAGCGATAAGAATCTTCTTAGCCTTCGCAGCCCACAGAGGTTTTAAGGTATACCAAATGGACGTCAAATCTGCCTTTCTAAATGGACAAATTCAAGAAGAAGTATTCGTCCAACAACCACCAGGGTTTGAAAGTGCTTAATACCCCAATCATGTCTACTATCTAGATAAGGCCCTGTATGGAGTCAAACTGGCCCCAAGAGCATGGTATGAACGCCTTTCAACCTTCCTCCTTGTTAATGAGTTCGAAAGAGGTACTACCGATACAACCTTGTTTTATAAGAGAAAAGGAGATGAGATTCTACTTGTCCAAATATATGTGGACGACATTATTTTTGGCTCTACTAATGCAAAATATTGCACAGATTTTGAAAAACTCAAGAAGAGTGAGCTTGAAATGAGTATGATGGAAGAAATAAACTTCTTCCTAGGACTCCAAGTCAAATAGTCATCAGAGAGAATCTTTATAAATCAATCAAAATATGTCTCTGACATACTTTCAAAATTCAAACTCTCTGATGCCTCTATCATGAAGACCCACATGGCCACCGGATCTAAGTTACACTTAGATCCAGAAGGAAAATATGTCGCGTGCAAGCTCTACAAAGGCATGATTGGGTCTCTTCTATACTTAACTGCGAGTAGGCCAGATATCATGTATGCCACGTGTCTTTGTGCAAGGTATCAAGCTTACCCCAAAGAATCCCACCTATTTGTTGTCAAGAGAGATGTTTAAAGACCTTAAAGGAACCAAGAATCTTGGTCTCTGGTATCCAAAGAACTCTGGCTTTGATCTTATGGCTTATACAGATTCAGATTACGGAGGATGCAAACTAGACAGGAAAAGTACTTCTAGGAGTTGCCAATTCCTAGGTGGTAAATTAGTAAGCTGGACTTCTAAGAAGCAGAACTGTGTGTCAACATCCACAACAGAAGCAGAATACGTTGCTGCTGCAAGCTGTTGTTCACAAGTTATGTGGATGACGACTCAGCTAAAAGACTATGGTCTAAATATCCAAAAGATACCAATCCTCTGTGACTCCAAAAGTGCCATTGCGATCTCTGCCAACCCTGTGCATCACTCTAAGACAAAACACATAGATATCGGGTACCACTTTCTAATGCATCATGTTGAACAAGGCACCATAGAGATGTACTTTGTGCCTAAATAATTTCAGCTCGTGGACTTATTCACCAAAGCACTTGATGAGAAAAGATTCCTATTCTTGGTGGGTAAGTTAGGTATGTTGAACATGAGCTAAATCCCTCTGTAAGTGAGATTTAATTCTCTTGTATATATGTAAATACTTCAATCTTTCAGCATGTACATTCTTTAACTTTCGAAGTTCTGTAACCAACAGAGCTTCTGTGAAGTGGCACAGAGCCTCTGTCCATTCTCACAGAACCTCTGATGAGCCTGATCTATGTTTTATGCTTTACTTATCTATATCTGATCCAAGCATAGATCAAGGGGGAGCAGAAGCAGACCTTAAGATGATCTATAGAGGTTGATCCTTCAAGGGGGGCCAACGAAGTTCTTTGATCATAGCAATCAACAGAAGTAGGCAATCATGCCGAGCAAATTGAGAGACTTTGGGTAAGCACATCACACAAACCAGTTTTTCAAAGCATTTTTCTTGGACATAACTTTCAAAATATGTCCTAAATTGCCTGTTTTAACTAGTCAAAACCTTGGGAGATCAAAATCTTTTGAGAACTTTTCACAATTAGAAATTTTTGGTAATTGAGCCTCTGTCACGTTTGACAGAGCCTCTGTGCAACAAGGCCTCCGTGATCATGACTTCTAGTGGAAACTCTCGATCACCCCATTGCTTTTCTAATATATTTTGGAAAAGAAAATGTGCAATTCTTGTGCTTATTGAAGAAGACCTCAGACGACAGAGCTCACTCCACCACAGAGCTTCTGTGATTTCCAACACTTATGTGTTTTGAAATCTTTTGTGTAACACCCTAAAAACAGGGCTAATTTAAACCTTGAAATTTATACCAGTTATGACAATAAAACTTCAACTTATATAACAAGAGGATCAACCGCGAGGTTTTCTATTTACAACAACTTCTAAATCAAATAACCTATTAATCAAATCATACATCATAATTAGATTAACTAAGTTATCTAATCATCTGTCCCAAAAGAATAACTAGATCCTCTGTTAATTCCAAGTCTGAATTTTTCCAAAAGTTCTCAACACACTTTCCCGCTTACTTCCCGGAGCTTGTACATGGTAAGAAAATTCAACTTGAAACATTAGACTTTCGCCTAGTGAGATATTCAAATCAAATTATAATTTAACAATAAAAAAATATCAACAGATACATCAAATCTGTTTTCATCCATCTTACCGTACAACAACTCCTTTCAACACTGGGAATCTACCCCACTCCCATACTTATGACCAATTCATCTAGTCATAAAAACACTACCAAGAGTTTATGTTGATCCAAACCCTCAATGATTTGATAATGACCCTCTCTTATACTTAGTGAAATTTGTAAGTAAACAATATGTATCAGAGTTTCACTATCGCTGATAAGTACTAAGATCTTCCAGTACCGCTGATAGGAACTCTCGCTTTTTAAGTTAAAAATTCAGCGAAACTGTTCACCATAAATGCTCTGAGTCTGTTCAGTCATTATGATGATCGCTGATAAGTTAGTTGTTTACTTATGATTTCTGAAGACAAGTTTCACGTCAACAAAGGTTCTACGCTGAAGTCGAAGATCAAGCTCAAGAACCAGCGACAAGTCTCCTAATGAACTGATGCGGATCAGCGAAGACTCAGATTTGTCCACTCAACGTGAAGTATCAAGTACAAGACTTCAGCTATCGCTGAACTCTATCATTCGCTGATATGAAATGATAGATCGCTGAATCAACGAAAGTTGATCATGAAGTCCTCCGTACAAAGTACTTTTGTCTTAACCCCCCCCCCCCCCCCCTTTGCACGACTCCGTACAAAATGTCAGAAAAGAACCTCCGAATATCTGAAATCGTACAACCACTCTGATACTACACTGTTCATCCATGCGGCTACTAAGGTTGTCAACCAAGGTCAATGACATACAACCAACCAGCTGATGACACGTGTAAAGTATATACTGACTTGCATTAAATGCATGCAGTATATAAAGAGATGAACTCACTTCATTTGAAGTAACTTGCTAACTCTGGACAAGTTCAAATCTCTTATCTCAAGATAGGTTATTATTAGTAATTTCCTTATCTCTCTTAGTGCAAGAAACCTTAGTGTTCCAACTTGTTTAGATTTAGGTTTATCCTTAATCTTGTTTTCGCAACAAGTTGTAAATTGTTAATGATTTATCAATAAACAATTTAGATAAGTAAAATCTGTGTGTTTGTATTCAACCCCCCCCCCCCCTTCTACAAACTTGTATAGGCCTTAGGGACCAACAAGTGGTATCAGAGCGGATTTGTTTAATCTCATAAACAAGATCTAATCTAAGATATTTCTCTTCCTTGCTATTATCTGAAAATGGCCACCAACACAAACACAAATTATATAGACAATGGTTCTCTTGCAAAACCCCCTAGATTTTCCAGAGACAACTTCAACTTATGGAAAAATAGGATGACACTCTTCTTAGAAGGTGTAGACCCTACTATGCCTTACTATCTTGAAAACGGCCCATACATCCCTGTAACAATTGATCCTTCAGTTCCAGCCACTGCAAATAGACCTGCTCTTCCAGAAAGGCTGATTCCTAAGGAAATACACATGTGGACCGACGAAGATAAGAAGAAAGTGGCTATAGATACAAAGCCAGATCCATACTATCCATGGCCCTTCCTGACGAAGTCTACCATTCCGTCATGAATCTGAAAACATCTAAAGCCATGTGGGACACAATATGTGTTCAGTATGAAGGAACGTCTGAAGTCCAGGACTCAAGAAAGATCAACCTGGTAAGACAATACGAAAGCTTCATTTCTGGTAAGAATGAAACTCTCTCTGAAGTTCACCAACGTTTTAATTGTTTAATTATAGATCTGAAAATTGTTGGTAAGGAATATTCTAACTTTGAGGTGCTGACAAAGTTTCTAGAATGTTTACCTGAAAGCTGGGACAATTATTCTATGTGTCTCAAGCTGTCAAAGGATCTAAAATCAATGACCCTTGCTACCTTATATGGCACGTTGCTGAATCATGAGCAATCAAGCCATCTTAAGAAGAATCTTGTAAAAGATTCCAAAAGCACCCATGTTTCTTTAATCTCAGAGGAACCTTCTACTCAGCGACCCTCGGTTACTGTCACTGAGTTAGAAAGTAACTCTGAAAGTTCATCAGATTCTGATTTTTCAGATGATGAATCTTTGGCTCTCCTAACTAAGAAGTTCAGGAGATTTGCCAAGAAGAAAATGTTTAGAAAGAACAAACCTCTTTCCATAACTGACAAGCCTAAATCATCAGTTTTTGTTGATAAGGCTACTGCTACTTGTTTTAACTGCGAAAAAATAGGACATTTTGCTAACGAGTGCAGGTCTAAGAAAGTTTCTAGACCCTCAGCTTTTACAAAGAAATCCTTTGTTCCAAGGAATAAAGATGACAAATACTCAAAGCTGAAAGAAAAATATGCGAAGCTGAAAAGCTTTAGGAAGAAAGGCAAAGGCCTGATGGCTGACTATGATTGGGCTGCTTCTGATGAAGAAGCATCATCATCTGACTCTGAAGATGATGAAGCAAATCAATGTCTCATGGCCAAGATTGAAGAAGAGGAAGAAAGTTCAGACATTCCCTCCACTCCAACATCTGCTATTCAGGTATCACCTTCTTTCTTTACCAATATTGCAAATATTGATGAAGCTGATAGTCTCCGTAAGATCGATCTCTTGACTAGAAGTTTATACGAAGCCATGAATGGCAAAACTGTGGTTGAAAACCAAAACCTTGATCTCGCTGAAAAGCTTAAAAACTGCCACCTTCAAATAGAAAAGCTTTCTAAAATTGAAGAAGATTTTAAAGATCAAGTATATTTAAATCAGCTAGTCAAAATCGAACGAGCAGAAGCTATCGCTGCATTAAAGGCTGCAAAAGCTACTGTTGAAGGATGGTGTAATTCTTCAACAAAGATCACTGAGATAATAAAGTCTCAAATTCCACTGAGTGATAAACGTGGTTTGGGTTACAAATATGAAACTTCAAAACCAACCACTGAGCGTTCAATGCTTAAATTTGGAACGTTCGTATCCTCAGTCGCTGATACTTCATCTTCTCAGTGCTCCTCGTCCATTACACCAATCCCTGAGGAAACTCCTACCTCCTCAAAAGGCAAGGAGAAAATGGTTTATTCAAAACCTACCTCTGTCTTTAAAGACAAAGGTAAAGGAATTGTTATTTATCAAAATCCTCAGAAAGGTACTTTAGTACCTAAGCTGAATGCTTATAAAGTTTCAGTGACCCATCCCTCTGGATCAAGGAAGCTGATCTCTGAATCTATTCAGCGATCTACTCCTAGACTCAAAGTGGATGTCCTTGTTAAGAAATCTGAAGAACTAAATGTTCGTCCCATTTCTAAAGCAAATAGCTTACTTGGTGCTGGTACTTCTAATTCTAAATTAAAAGCTCAGCATACAAATGGTCCTAGAACTACTTTTAGCTATAGGAAATGTTATCACTGTGGACTCACTGATCATATTGCTAGTAAGTGCCCCACAGCCACCAAAGCTGAAAAGATAGCTAAGGTGAAGATTGCCCCCAAGGCAAAGAAGACCAACCCTGGTGCAAATCAGGTCAAGGTGAATTCTACCACTGAGGTTAAGAAATTAACCAAAGTGAAGAAAGACAAAGCTGAATCTTCAAATGCTGCGAAGACTGCTGAACCTTCCATTCCAACTACTTCCACTGACAAACGTGTATACATGGTTAAGTGGGTACCCAAGAAAAACTAATCTTCCTTTGTATTGCAGGTTAAGAAGGGTATCTGGTATCTCGATAGCGGATGCTCTAGACACATGACTGGTAAGAAAACCCTGCTCGCTGAATACAAGGAAGAGAAAGGTCCCTCTGTGACTTTCAGTGGAAATGGAAAAGGACATACCCGAGGGTATGGTGTACTTTCAAATGGTAGAACCTCCTTCAGAAGAGTCGCATATGTTGAAGGGCTGAAGCATAATCTTCTAAGCATCAGTCAGCTTTGAGACATGGATAACAAAGTAATCTTTACTAAGGAATCCTGCTTTGTCACTGACAAAAAGGAGAAGATAGCTCTCAGCGGTTATCGTTTGGAAAATGTTTATGTAATAAACATGGACTCAACAACCACTGAGAACTCCTGTTTCTTCTCAAAGGCCTCATCTGATGTCAACTGGCTATGGCATAAGAGGCTCTCTCATTTAAATTTCAAGACACTGAATACTCTTTCTTCAAAAGAGTTAGTCACTGGTCTACCTCAGCATTCATACGCTAAAGAGTCGTTATGTTCAGCGTGTGAAAAAGGGAAGCAGACCAAAGCAAGCTTTAAGTCAAAGCAAGTTTCTTCAGTATCATCTCCTCTACAACTACTCCATATGGATTTGTTTGGCCCTGTTAACAAACAATCCATCGCTGGAAAGAAATATACGCTGGTCATAGTTGATGAATTCTCTCGCTTCACTTGGGTAATGTTTCTCCGTTTTAAGAGTGACACCCCTGAAGAACTCATCACCTTTGTTCGGAAGATGGAAACCCTGAACAATCTGACCGTTCGCTCAATAAGGAGTGATCATGGAACTGAATTCAAAAACAGTTCTCTTGATTCCTTCTTTGAGAGTAAGGGTATTTCTCACAACGTTTCTTCAGTGAGAACACCGCAACAAAATGGAGTCGCTGAAAGAAGAAATAAAACAATTATTGAAGCTGCACGTTCAATGCTCAGCGATTCTCACCTGCCTACTCAGTTTTGGGCAGAAGCTATCAACACTGCTTGTTTTACGCAAAACAGGTCGCTGATAGTCAAAAGATTCAATAAAACAGCCTATGAACTTTTTCATATGAGAAAGCCCTCAATCAGTTTTCTTCACATCTTTGGATGTCAGTGTTTCATACTGAACAATAGAGATGCTCTTGGAAAGTTCGATCCTAAGGCTGATGATGGAATCTTTCTTGGATACTCCTCAGTTTCCAAAACCTTCAGAGTCTTCAATCGAAGAAAACAAACTGTAGAAGAAACTATTCACGTCACGTTTGACAAATCCCGTTCAGCGAACTCTAAACCGAACGCTGATACAGAAGAACTGAATCAATGGATGTTTTCTCATCTTGGTGATTCAGAAGATTTTCCCACTCCTCATGCTCATCCAGTAGAAGATGATAGTCCCACTATCATTCCAAACATGCAGAATAGTGAAGCTGAAACATCATGGGTCTCAGCCGTTCCTATAAACACTATACCTGCAGTTGATCCAAATGTTTCAGACATTCCATCTACTTCTCAGCAATCAGTGAATATAATGACAACTGCATCAATTCCTCTATTGGCTGATACTCCCGACGTCGCTGAAGCTTCATCTTCAGCTCCTCAAGTTCAAGTTGAGTCAGCGTCTCACGCTCCGTCTCAGCGATGGACTATAAATCACCCAATTGATCAAATTCTTGGTGATCCAAACGCTGGGATTCAGACTCGACGAAGTGCAGGTAATATTTGTTTATTTGTAAATTTTATTTCACTAACTGAACCAAAGAAAGTAGATGATGCCCTCAAAGATCCAAACTGGGTCAGCGCCATGCAAGAAGAGCTGACTGAATTTGAAAGAAACAAAGTTTGGAAACTTGTTCGGAGACCAACTGATAAAACAGTAATAGGCACTAAATGGGTCTATCGAAACAAGTTGGATGAACATGGTACTGTAACCCGCAACAAAGCTCGACTTGTTGCTCAGGGATACAGACAAGAGGAAGGTATAGATTACGACGAAACATTTGCTCCAGTAGCAAGACTTGAATCTATTCGTCTATTCTTAGCATATGCTGTATACAAAAACTTCAAAGTACATCAGATGGATGTCAAGTCAGCGTTTCTAAATGGAAAGCTGAATGAAGAAGTGTATGTAGAACAACCTCCAGGATTCTCAGATCCTAAGCGTCCAGATTATGTTTATAAACTGGATAAGGCACTTTATGGCTTGAAGCAAGCTCCACGTGCATGGTATGACACTCTTTCCACTTATCTCCATATTGAAAAATTTGAGCGAGGTAAGATTGACAAAACACTATTTTTTAGAAAAGTGAAAGGTCATATCATTCTAGTTCAAATATATGTTGATGACATTATATTTGGTTCTACTAACCCTGAGCTTTGTACTCGTTTCGCTGATAGAATGAAAGATGAGTATAAAATGAGCATGCTGGGTGAACTAACATATTTCCTTGGTCTTCAGATTAAGCAAACTGAGAAAGGAACTTTCATTAATCAGGGAAAGTATGTTAAAGATATGCTGAAGAAATTCGACTTAACTGAAAGTTCAGCTATGAAAACCCCTATGGCACCACCGCTGACACTTGATAAGGACACAAAGGGTGTTCCTGTCAATGTCACACTGTACCGTGGGATGATCGGCTCACTATTGTATCTTACAGCTAGCCGACCCGATATTATGTTTGCAACATGCTTGTGTGCACTATATCAAGCTGAACCTAAGATATCTCATATGAAAGCTGTAAAGCGAATCTTTCGATATCTTAAGGGTACAGCGAATCTAGGTCTTTGGTATCCCAAAGACTCAGGATTCGATCTAACTGCATATTCAGATAGTGATTTTGCAGGTTGCAAAATGGATAGGAAAAGCACCACAGGAGGATGTCAGCTCCTGGGTGGAAAGCTGGTAAGTTGGACAAGTAAAAATCAAAATTCAGTGTCCACTTCCACAGCTGAAGCTGAATATGTAGCCGCTGGAAGCTGCTGCTCTCAGGTCTTGTGGATAAGAAATCAGCTACTAGACTATGATCTTCAGCTCTCTAAAATTCCAATCTATTGCGACAGTACAAGTGCCATCGCTATAGCAAACAATCCAGTACTACATTCAAAGACCAAACATATAGAAATCAGATATCATTTTATCAGAGATCATGTGATGAATGGTGATATAGAACTTCATTTTATCCCAACCGATTATCAGTTAGCTGACTTATTTACCAAACCTCTTGATGAGACAAGATTCAACTTTCTCATCAGCGAGCTTGGAATGCTGAACTTTGAAGGATAAAATCTTCAGCAGTTCACATTAATCAGCGAAAGGATAAAATCAACTTGTATAACCCATTCTATCATCTTCTCTCTGAATAAACTTGATTCACTGATATCAAGGTATGTTCTCTCTCTGACAATCGCATGAAAATGCAAGATTTCAAAACAAAATGCATCGCTGAATATCTCTTCCTTAACAGCGATATTTTTGAAATTTCTTAAAACCTTCACTGAATATTTTCATTCAGTACTTCATGTTTTCAAAAGTATCTCTGAGTTTTTCAAAACCTCAGAGACAACCAAGAATATGAAAGGACAGTTGTGACGTCATGGCAACGGATAAACCCCGGCACGTTTTCTCTTCCTGACACACGTTTGCACGTCTCGTTCAAACTTCCAATCAAATGCAAACATGTGTCCGTGTCATGATGAAAATCTTTTCCCGCTCAAGATTTTCTCTTTCTAAAATCTCTATATAAACAAACTCTTTGTTTATATTTTTCTTTTACGCGATCAATCTTCCTCCGCAAGAAAGAATTCACTGTTGCATTTGTGCTTTCAAACTTCAAGAACTGTTCATCATCTTCTTCATCAAACATCAAGGTTAATATGTTCTTATTTATTACCTAATGCAAAATAACTTGTTTGTGATCTACTCTTTGTTCTTAACAAGATCAAAACAAAAGAACTTCTTAAAAATAAAATCATTTTCTTTCATGGTTTTATGAACACAACCATTTCATGGTTGTTCTTCAAGTTTAAATGCAAAAATCTTCAACTTGTTCTTCACATTCGTTTTTCCAGAATCTCAATCTTCAAAGAAAACTGGAAAACAAGATTTTTTTTGGGTTTGAAATTTTCGTTTTCAAAAACATGAAAAACCCTAATCTTCATTGAGACATTTGTGTCTGAATGAAATGGATAAAATTTGAAACATCTTATTGGAAATTTCTTTCCACAATAAGATTATTCTTATTTGTTAACATCTTTGGTTGAACTGTTAATACAGATAAATGGCCTCGTCTGACATTCCTGCTAACGCTGAGAACATCTCCGCTGACTCTGAGGAAGTGGAAATCCTCAAGGCTCCACAAGTCAAGTTTGAACTTGACAAACTGGATTGGACTAAGGTGAACAACCTCTCTACGCTTCTCGAGTTTCCTCCTCGAAAGCAAGTCACACATCTAGATGATGCTGTGAAATTTCTGAAGAATTGCTGCATCTCCACAACCCTGACCATAACACCTCCTGCACATCAGCTTTTTTTCTCACAATTCTGGTACTCAGCGAGACACACTCAATTACCTTCAGCCAAAGACCCCTCCAAAATAATAGATTGCATCCTTTGCGATATCGAATATGGCACCATAAAGATCACCCCAACCATTATTCGCAAAGCTCTCAGTCTTCCCATCGCCACCAAGGATAAACCTTTTGTTCCCCTCCCTGACCCCAAGAAAAACTCAGACAGGGAAGCCATCATTGCATTCTTCGGTGCAATGGGCTATATATGGGAGATAGGCAAAGACATGAAGCCCGAGAAGAAGCTGACGATCATCAAGAAATCGAAAATGCCCAGCGAGATGAATTTCATCTTCGCTCATCTGATAAGCTGCATGACTGCAAAGAGTGGCTCCTCCGACCAAGCCGCTAAACCTCAGCAAGCAATGGGTTATGCACTGCTGAAAGGTCTCAACATAGACTGGGCATCGATCATCTATGATGACCTGGTTCTACGAGTGGACACCGTCGCTGACAGACCTCCATGGGTTCCTTACCCACGGTTCATCAGCGCCATCTTCCAATGTGGCCTGAAGGAAACCTACCCAACTGATGGTGACCTGAAACTTTCTCAGGTCGGTCCAAAGATACTCGACTTTAAACCAACCGTAAATGAGGTACGTCTTTCCACACTCTTAACTCTTCTTAACCCTCATACTTCTTCTACTTCTGCAGCTCCTTCAGCGGACAAACCCATCGCTGATACCCCAGCTGCTACTTCCATTCCTCTTAAAAGGAAACACTCTCACACCCCACTTGATTCTAAAAGGATCAAGAAAACAAAGGAGCAACCCCAGCAATCTCATGCTGAAGACTCCTCAGCTCTTTCTGCAGAGCTGAAGGAACGTTCAGTGGTACGCTCTGCCACACCTGAACAAGCCATCCCTTCAATCCCAATCTCAGCGTCTCCAAACGTTCAGATTACAGACTTGGAAACTTCCCAACCTCCCTCAGTTTCTCAAAAGACTGATGAAGTGATTCTCAGCGATTCCAACGCTGAACTTAGAACCCAACCTCCAATCTTATCCTTCGCTTCTCCCTCCACTCATTTGGTCTCTCCTCCAGTTATCACTGGAGATGCCATCATTTCTACGGAAGCTAAAGCTGATAATCCAGAAATGATGAAGACAGGACCTGCAGGACAATCCACGGGCACGTTCGAAGACGACATGGAACTTTACTCAGGCACCCGTGACTTTGATGAGTTCACCAATCCTCCTGCAGGTAATCAACAACCCATAAACACTGTGACTAAACCCCAAACTTCTGAGATTTCCTTTGTTCACAAGTTCTTATCTGTTACAGGTCCTAACTTGGGAGACATCAACGCCTCTCTGAAATCCGTGGAAACAAAGCTGACAGGTCTCACCACCACTCTCTCCAACAACTCTTCAGCTGTAACAAACGCTGGAGAGAATCTTCAAAAGCTGACAACGGTGGTAGAGAAGAAGGCTTCCACAGATGACATGAAGCATCTTGACAAGACTCTCAGCGACTTCGCCAAGGTGCTCGCTGATATCTACACAGACTACACCTCTCTCAAAAGCTCAGTTTCGTCCATGTCCAGCGAATTTACAACGCTGAAGACATCGGTTGGAACACTAGAGGGAGATATGTCTGCTGTGAAGACAAATGTCAACACTTTGACGACTGACTTAAGCTCTGTAAAGACTGACGTTGGTTCGATGAAGACTATGATCGAACAGCTGCTGCACAAGGAAAATGCTCCTGCCCATAACCCCGTCCCTGAAACTGAAAACTTCACAGCGGCGGATCGCAAAGAGCTGGAAAAGATCAATCCTGCTATTTCTGGCCTTGAAGACAGATTAGCAAAGATTGAAGTTTGTGTAGGTCTCTCTGGCCAAAAAGGCAGAGAACCTACCAACGCTGCTGAATCTACCCATTCCTCCCCCAGTCATCATGAAAAAGAGGGGGAGAAGAGCGCTGAAAACCCTTCCAAGAGCGCTGAAGACCTTTCCCATGATGAATCTATCAGGGGAGAGAAGAACGAAGACCTCACCTTCACTGAAGAGGGTGAGAAGACTATTGAAGCTGAAGCAGCCGCTGGACCTCAGGGAGATGAACACCCTGAGGGAACCGAGAAGCTCGCCTCTGTATCTGAGGGGGAGCAACTCGAAGAAGACGCTGAAGAATCTGAAGCAGAAGATGATGAAGCCGTCGACATCCCTGATAATGAACCATCTTCTTCTCCAAAGAATGATGATGATGATGACGAAGATGACGATGACTTCTTTATCGTCAAACCTGCTCCAAAGATCAAAGCTCTTAAGGGAATCTCGATAAATGAACCTTCAGGGGAGCGGACAAAGACAAAGCCCTCAGCATCTGGAGCTGAGAAAGGCAAAGGCAAAAGCGTCGTTGAAAATGATAATCTGACGATCTTGCGTGAAAAGCCGGTTTGTCAGGTACACTAAATATCTATTACTCCATCCCTCCTCTATCATACACTATCAGTTCCTCTACCCAAGCCTATACACTTGAACATTTTTTCTCTCTATCTGATTCTACCCAAGTTCTTACTTGTAAGATCGCTGTGTTTCAGCTAGTCCTCTCCCCTGTTTGAGGATATCGCTGAAGGCTCCACAACTGCGACTTCACCAATAATACCAGTTGCCGCTGAAGAAATAATCCCAGTCTTGGATTTGATCTCTGAGACTGATGAACCTGAAGAACAGACTCTCTCACACAGACACAGACCTTCCTTAGCTCCTCAAAAGCTAAGAGAAGAAGAACAGAAGAAAAGAGAGGAAATAATAAAACGATTCGAGGAACAGCGAATCATTCTAAGGCGTGATCAACTGCCTTCAGTTCCTCCAAAGTTCAGAATTTCAAAAGCTGAATACAAGGAACACCTCAGAGCTGAACGCCTCATCGTTGAAAGAAAGGAAGCTGAAGAAAAAGACAGAGAATACGCCATCAAGCTTACTCAAGAATTTGTCAAAGACCCCAAGCTGAAGCGTGTTCCCATTCAAGTCCAACGAAAGCTTTGGGAGGAAGCCCAGAAGATCGTGGAAAAGAAAACTGAAGTTTCTCAGACCACCCTGATATGGTGTAAAGAGAAAATACACTTCAGATATCGTCCAGCGAAGATCAACAAGGTATTCATCTCTGGAAGAACCTCTATCGGAGTACCTATTGTTGACATCAAACTTTTCAGAGAAGATGGCCAATCTGAAACCTTTCGCGCTGACACTGTAAAAAGGTATGGTCTCTCTGAATGGCTGGAGATGAGGTTAGCTATCCAAAAATCACAATCTAAGTACAAGGATCATTTCGAAAAGCTGATAAACAGACAGATCGATTTGATATCTTCTTGTGTGGACATTCCTCCTCTTCCTGATCTTGAGCTGAAAAGAAAAAGGGCCTCTCCTAAGAAGAAACGTCAAGATTCAAACTCAGGTCCTGTCATATGAAATGAAACTGGAATTGGTTTCTCTCGCGCTGAAGTGCTTGGTCCTGACCCTGATCTATATGCCCTTGACATTTCTTTGCCACCATGTGAACTTTTCGTCCCTGGTAAAGTCATCAGTAATCCTTATGGAATATTCTTTCTCGACTACGACGGACGTAAATGTTTTCAACGGATCGCTGAGCTTCCAATCACTCCAATCGAACAGCTCAGAGATCTCATATACTGGTGTGACTTCAGAAAAGACATTCAGGCACGACACCTAAAACCCTTGATTTTTGAAGAAGCGCTGAACGAAAGAAAACGAGGTGTAACAGTTCCTGACTGGTTGATCCCCACTGAAAAGACCCTTGATGAATTTCTCATTAAGGAAGAACCTCTGTAAGCTGATAGGATCGCCTCTTTCATCTATTTTATCAGTTATCCTTTTGTACTTGTAATTTATTTCGCTTGTACTTGTAATCTTTCCATTTCTATTTGTATCCTGATTCAAAGTTTTTAAAGAAAGATTTCAGCGAATGTACTTTACTCCATCAGTACTGAAAAGATCCCAGAAAACAGTAAAAGGGACAAATATTTTATGAGTTCTTTTTATCCTTATGTTTTCATTAAATAACAATTTTCTCTGTTGCTATGTCATAATCAAATAGGGGGAGAATGTTGATCCAAACCCTCAGTGATTTGATAATGACCCCCACTTATACTTAGTGAAAATTGTAAGTAAACAATATGTATCAGAGTTTCACTATCGCTGATAAGTACTAAGATCTTCCAGTACCGCTGATAGGAACTCTCGCTTTTTAAGTTAAACATTCAGCGAAACTGTTCACCATAAATGCTCTGAGTCTGTTCAGTCATTATGATGATCGCTGATAAGTTAGTTGTTTACTTATGATTTCCGAAGACAAGTTTCACGTCAACAAAGGTTCTACGCTGAAGTCGAAGATCAAGCTCAAGAACCAGCGACAAGTCTCCTAATGAACTGATGCGGATCAGCGAAGACTCAGATTTGTCCACTCAACGTGAAGTATCAAGTACAAGACTTCAGCTATCGCTGAACTCTATCATTCGCTGATATGAAATGATAGATCGCTGAATCAACGAAAGCTGATCATGAAGTCTTCCGTACAAAGTACTTTTGTCTTAACCCCCCCTTGCACGACTCCGTACGAAATGTCAGAAAAGAAACTCCGAATATCTGAAATCGTACAACCACTCTGATACTACACTGTTCATCCATGCGGCTACTAAGGTTGTCAACCATGGTCAATGACATACAACCAACCAGCTGATGACACGTGTAAAGTATATACTGACTTGCATTAAATGCATGCAGTATATAAAGAGATGAACTCACTTCATTTGAAGTAACTTGCTAAATCTGGACAAGTTCAAATCTCTTATCTCAAGATAGGTTATTATTAGTAATTTCCTTATCTCTCTTAATGCAAGAAACCTTAGTGTTCCAACTTGTTTAGATTTAGGTTTATCCTTAATCTTGTTTCCGCAACAAGCTGTAAATTGTTAATGATTTATCAATAAACAATTTAGAAAAGTAAAATCTGTGTGTTTGTATTCAACCCCCCCCCCTTCTACAAACTTGTATAGGCCTTCGGGACCAACAGTTTACCATAAATCATCCCAGATTCAAAGTCAAACTCTTAACCAAGAAATTACAAGTCAAAACCTGCTTATTTCTTAATCCGGAAGTAGAGATTACAATTTACTTTATGCCTATCTCAAATCTTCCTTTCACAATTGGGAAATCTCTGATCTTCCCTTTTTAAAATGCAAATCTCCGATCTTCCATTTGAAATGGGAATTACAAATCAAAATCTGCCTATTCAACATTTCACCTCCGAATCAATGGTCCCAATGGGATTATAATATCGCGATATACAACCGGGACCCCCCGATGATTCAAGGTACACCCAATTACTAAAAATTACATCCCTTTTTGGTCAATGGCTAGTAATCGGTTCCCATTATACCGTACTAAGGTGCTCCCGATGACCGGATGCCTATTTTTAGCAAAAGCAACATAATACATAAGTATTATAACTCTTACTATCATATGTGCATAACATATAATAAATTCATCTCATAACATATTCTATATAACTATACAGAATATTAACAATCAACATATATCTCCCTTTTGCCATTTAGTGACAAGGATCTTAATATAATGTAATTCTCATCGATTAATTTAGACTTATTACTCTCTTACAATAAGTTCTTACAAATACCAACAATTTACACCAGAATTGTCTTTACCACACAAAGAGAATTACGTCTCACAGAAATGCATAACATATAATATATTATTTCTCCGAACATATTCTATATATACAAAATAAAGAATATAATTTGCTCCTCCTCTCAATCTCTTAACTATCCCCTCCTTGCAACTTAGCACGGGGATTAGCATCTCAAATGTTAACTACATAATAGGACTCACAAATAAATCCTTACAATTTATCATATCATGGCTTTAATAATCAAATTTGAATGTATAATCATATAACAGATTACATATCACAGATAGTCATATTATACATCAAAGTCTCAAGCTAATACTGAAATTATCACAAAAGTCGCAAGCAACTGCCTGCGTTTTCTCCAAAAGTCACAAGCCTTGCTTGCGAGTTTCAACAAAAGTCGCAAGCCAAAGCTTGCGATTTTCTCAGTTACTGTTCATCATCTTCTTCCTTATTAAGCCAACTCCATTTTTAACAGGTTTAAGCCATATCATTTCTCATACAGATTCACATACACATATCTATTTCACATTTTAATTGCTCGATTTTAACAAGAGTTGAATAAACTCACCTTAATGACAATTCTGAACACTGATCACTTTCCAGCAGTTTAATGAACAGCTTAACAACAATCTGATCAAAATAGAAATAGCTTAATCTCTAAAAGACTAAATAAAACCACCAAGAAATCAATTTCTCTTACCAAAATTAACTTCTTTCTTCTTCGTTTCTTTCTTCTTCTTCTATCGCTGAACCTCTCTCTCTCTTTTAGTTTTTTTTTTCTCTATTGTCCTTTTTCTCTCTATTCTTTACTTCTGTCGAAAGTACATGCCAAACATACAACACCTCAACACAAGGAACATGAAGAGGTGTCCTTTCTTTATGGCTTTTATCTGATAAAACCATGTGGTGGTGACACCTCATGCCTCACTTACCATTCAATCCTCCAACTTTCTTTAGTTGACACAATATACCCTCAATTTTCCAAATAAAAAATAAAACTTACCCCTTACATATAAATCCACAAAATAAATTCGTAACATAATTGGGGATAAATTCTAAAATTAATCTATCGCAATTTATCAAATAAATATACACAATTTATTTAATAACTCCAAACATTATCTTTTACAAAAAGTTGGGATGTTACAATACTCCCCAACTTGAAATGATTTCGTCCTCGAAATCAAAACTAGATAAACAAATGAAGATATGTAATCTTCATATTCTTCTTCAATCCTCAAGTCACATTTACAAATCGAAGATATAATACCATTATACCTATAATCACTCTCTTAGATTGTAATTTAGCAAAAGATTTCTCTAAGATCGATTATCGCTCCTTCACATAACCACTTTTCTCATCAATTATGCTTCAATAACTTATGGCAATCCATCATTGCATCCATGACTTTCACGTTTCTTCGATACAAAAATGCTATCGCCTTCTCACATTACTATCGCACCACACAAACACGCTGCAACCAAGCACTAAGGGTTTGTATATCAAAGGTGATAACTCCATTGAACTTGTAGTATGATTACATTCTTAAGTCCAATCTTTCTATCCTTGGTTCCCCACGTTAGTATGGAATACTATATTTCAAGTATTACTTGTCTCTTTCTCCCAACTTTCCACATACCGATAGTATTTTCTCATTTCGAAACATAACTAAACAGTTTTACCAAGATTTCTAACTTAAAACATTCAACTAAATTATCTTGAAACGTGTAACACCCCGCTTACCACGACACAATATTGTCCGCTTTGCCCCACTGGCTCACGGCTTTGTTCTTGGCGACCTGGCGAGGACTTCCCAGGGGGTCACCCATCCTGGTACTACTCCCACCCAAGCACGCTTAACCACAGAGTTCCCAAGGAACCCGCATGCTTGTGGCCCCAAAACGCGTTGTGTCTGGTAAGGCCAAGGTTTACTAATATACCCAGCATCTCTCCTGTCCACGGCCGATGTGGGATATGCCTAAGGTGTTACACAAGTTGTAAAGCCCGTGTCCCGCAAGAAAAAGACGAGAGAGAGTGAGTTTGAGGAGAGCCGAGAGGAGGCAAGAAGGAGAGAGGCTGCTGTCGCCGGAGCTACCTCATTGCCAGCGTCGTCTTCACGGTTTCGCCGGAGAGAGAACCCAGCGAGAGAAGGAGGAATCGAGAAAGAGAGAGTCGCCGGAGTGGGCGCCGCTGCCGTGTCGTCGTTGTAGAGGTAAGACCCGCTTCCTTATCCTTTCTTTCGTTGTTTTCTACCCGCCACAACCCTACCACCGCCGGCACAGCAGTGGCTGCCGCCGGCGGGTGCCGCCGGGAACCACCAGCAGTGATCGTGGGGGCAGGTGCGGTGCGGGGGGGAAGGGTGTGTGGTCTTGTGTTTTGTTGGGGTCGTTTATGGTCTCGTTAAGTTTTCGTAAATCACCGGTGGCCGCCGCCGCCGCCCACCACTGCCGGAGGTGGCAGTGGGCGGTGCTGGAAATCGTCCAAATCGTTAGAACCTTAACCCTAAACGAGGAATCTAAAACCGATCGCTTGACCCGAACCGTTAAACTTTGAACCGTTCTTAAATCGTCTTTTTATGCGAAATTATGGTCCAGCCCCTGTTTTGTGACGGCAATAACTTTTCCGTCGTAACTCCGATTGAGCCGAAACTGGCGCCCTCGCTTCGAGCTCAGGACCGGGCACGTTTTCTGTGTTTTTGCGGAAAACTGGTTCGGCCTCGAGTTGGGAGAAAAAGTGGTCAGAAGTTCTGCGGTTCGTCATTTCATGTGAAAATTCTGGAATCTGTCTCGGTTTTGCGAAAGCCGTAACTTTTTACTCGTAACTCGTTTTGAGGTGATTTTGATGGCCATAGTTCCCTATTCGAGTTGGGAAGGTTTTTCGTGTTTTGCCGAAAGTCTGTTTAAACCCGTAGCTAGGCTGTTTTGGACTGTTTATGCAGGCTGGACCGAAACTGGCAGTTTTGGTAACCGTTCGTATTTAATTCATAATAAATTGTAGAAAAATCGTTAGGAGACGTATAATATGTCCTTGGAACCCCAACTCAGAGGACTTTCTGGTCATGATATAATATTGGGTTTTTTCTGGATTTAAGGGGGTCGAAACAGGTCCCGAACAGACCTGTTTTGTGTGAACGGAATTAGTTTTAGTGACGGTTTAAGCGTGTGTCGTGTCATAGGGTCCGGGTCTCGTATTGACACGTTTTATCATGCGTTTAGGTGCTGGAAAGTGACCGTAATTGTGAAGCTTGATTCGTGTTGATTAAGCTAGGCGCGCATTTGAGGTGAGTTCTCTCACTGTGTAGTTAGGGGTTGTATGCATGTCATAATAGTTTGCATGTACTACTGTCCTTGTGGTGTGAACTAGTTGTTGTGGTGTGTAATATTTGATTGGTTTGTATGCTTGGTATAAATGTGTTACATTACAACTCGGTGGGACCGAGGCCTCGATGGTACTGAGGTGTTGGTTATATTACAATTCGGTGTGACCGAGGCCTCGATGGTACTGAGGTGTTGGTTACATTACAATTCGGTGGGACCGAGGCCTCAATGGTACTGAGGTGTTGGTTATATTACAATTCGGTGTGATCGAGGCCTCGATGGTACTGAGGTGTTGGTTACATTACAATTCGGTGGGACCGAGGCCTCGATGGTACTGAGGTGGTTGGATACATAATTACCTGTAGATGTTACTCGTTTTATGTGTCTGTGATGTTGTTGCTTATGTGCGGGTAGGGGTGATGTGTATATAATTCCTACCTGCGCATGTGTTTGAATTCACTAAGCTTCGTGCTTACCCTTTCCCAATAAACTGTGGTTTCAGGTACGAGTGGCTCTAAGGCGTGACGGGTACACACTGGCGCGCGGGATGAGCTGGCTGATATGAGTTTTATTTATTGAACATTGTTTCCGCTGGTTTCTGATTACTTGAACGACATTTATGATTTTGCAATTAATATGTTGGGATTATTTAATGAGTTTTTATATATAAAGCGTTTAATTAAAATTTTAAATTTCCTTGAAATTTTGGGATGTTACAACTTGGTATCAGAGCACAGCTTGAGTGAATCAAACGCACCTCGGTGTGTTTGGTCTCAAGTTGCGGCTGGGAAATTTTCAAATTCTTTATTAAATCTTTTTGGAAATAAAAGAAAAAGTAAAAAAAAAACCGTTCGAGGAACGGTGATCGAGGGCGCAGTGTGTACAGTCAGCCGGAGCCGAAGGGAAAGGTGCTTAGTGTTTTATTGCTTTCTAGATCATAGAGTATGCATGCTAGATTGCCTGTTGTTGACACTATGCGGTATGTTGAATTGCTTGCTATTAGGAATTGATGCTAATTATGATAGGTTACTAAGTGAATGCCCTCTAGGTTGTATGCAGTAAGAGACTTATAGCCTTAGAATATTCGATTTAGTTCTATTGCGCAGCTCTTGTTTGAGTCCAACCGTTCTAGGATAGAATCTTGTATTCGACTGTCTATTTGTTTTGCACTGCATGTAATCGGGTATTCGCGTGGCCATTTTTTTATGATTAGTGAGGATTCATTAGTAGCAAGGGTAGTGATTGGGATGGAAATTCCTAGGGAGCTAGGAAGAGTGAGTATATATGCCGGTGCGGGCATATGTGTGTAGTTGCGGCGAGAAGCTACTTGGACCCCTCGGGATGGGACTCGGAACGAGCGATGATAGGTGTGGAAGGTAGTAGTAGAGCTCTTACTACCGGAAGCACAGGATCAGTGCTCGAGTCGGGAAAGTCGCGAGGATTCCAAGGAGCTGAGCGTGAGTGTTGTTGATGTGAGTTATTAGGTACTAATAACTCGTTGTATGTTTCTTCTTTATAGAATGGCCATCACTAGGAGGAGCAACGCGACCGAGCCGCGAACTGAGGCGGGGATCACGGAGGAGCAGATCCGAGAGATGATTGCAGTGGAGGTAGCGCATGCGGTCGGGGAGGCAATTCCCGAGATTATCACCGCTATACAAGATCAGGTGACGGTTTTGCTAGAGGAGCGCATTGCAGCGATTCCGCCGCCTGCTGGGGGACAGCCCCGTAATCGAGAGTTCCAGTACCGGGATCTCTCTGCCTGTTCTCCCCCGGAGTTCAAGGGAGACTCGAACCCAATAGTTAGCATGCGTTGGGTTTCTGATATGGAGTGTGCCTTCTTGACCTGCGGCTGCCCGGATAATCTGAAGGTCCGCTTTGCTGTGAATTTGCTTCGCGATGGGGCGAAGGATTGGTGCGCCTCAGCGCTGACTCTTGCTGAGCGTACTACCCTTACGTGGGAAGAGTTCGTTACTCGGTTCCGTGCCGAGTACGTGCCTCCGGTGGAGATGGAGAGGATAGCGAAGGAGTTCTTGGAACTAACCCAGACCACGGAGACTGTTAAGGAGATGAACAAGAAATTTACTGAGATGGCGCTGTTTTGTCCTCAATATGCCGCTTCGGAGGAAATGAAGATGGCCCGGTATAAAGATATGTTACGTACCGAGATCAGAGAGTTCGTGAGCACGGTACCGTACGCTTCTTTGTCAGCAATGATGGATGCAGCCCGGAGAAGGGAGCTGGAGTTAGAGACCCAAGCCAAAAAGAGAAAGGCAGCACAGGCTGTGACGCCAATCTCTGCGGTGCAAAAGAAGTCGAAGTTTTTTGATTCGCGCGGAAGTTCGAGGAGTGGTGGGTTTAAACCCAGGGATTCTGGTGGGAAGAAGACTGGCGGGTGTTTCAAGTGTGGCCAGTCCGGTCATCACAGCCGGGATTGCAAGTCGCCATTGATGATCTGCTTTAGCTGCAAGCAGACGGGCCACGTGAGGGCCAATTGTCCGAATGCTAGGGCAACTGATGGGGGTGGTGCACAGAGGGCTCCTGCAAATGCCCCACTGCGCATCACTGACGGTCGTACGGGTCAGCCGGGGACAGAGGCAGCCCGAGGTAGAGTCCACCAGCTGAAGGTGGAAGAGGCGCAGGCGACGCCTAAGGTGGTGACAGGTACATTTCTAGTTAACTCGGTGCCTGCGGTTGTAACGTTTGATAGCGGGGCTACTCATTCATTTGTGTCTCGCACCTTTAGCGAGAGGTTGGGCCGAGTGGTGGGACGGTTAGGATGTCCTTTGGTAGTCGAGGTTGCCGATGATCGAACCTTGACGGTTACGGACGTGTATCGGGGATGCACGTTGGAAATCTCGGGTGTGAGGTTTCCCATAGATTTGATTCCGATAGCTATGCGAGAGCTTTGTGTGATTGTGGGCATGGATTGGATGGACGCGTTTGATGCAGAAATTGTTTGTCGCCACAAGCAAGTGCGGGTTCGAACCCCAAGCGGGGGAGAGTTGTTGATTCAGGGTGACTCGCCCAGGCGGACTACGGCAATATGTTCCGCGGCGAGGGCTCGGAGACACCTTCAGCATAGTGGTCAGGGGTACTTGACGTATGTGATTGATACGCGTATTGACGAGGCGAAGAAGACTGCCGAAGATGTGCCAGTCGTGAGGGAGTTTGCCGATGTGTTTCCCGACGAGTTACCGGGGATACCTCCCGAACGACAGGTGGAGTTTCGAATCGATCTGATTCCGGGTGCTGCTGCGGTGGCCAAGGCACCCTATCGCCTGGCTCCACCGGAAATGAAGGAACTGTATGATCAGTTGCAGGAACTTCTCGAGAAAGAGTTCATTAAGCCGAGTTGTTCACCGTGGGGAGCTCCGATCTTGTTCGTGAAGAAGAAGGATGGATCTCAACGAATGTGTATTGATTACCGGGAGCTGAATAAGCTTACGGTAAAGAATCGTTATCCTCTGCCAAGGATTGACGACTTGTTCGATCAGTTGCAGGGAGCCTCGTGGTTCTCTAAGATTGACCTGAGATCCGGGTATCATCAGATGCGGGTACGAAGTGAGGATACGGAGAAAACGGCTTTCCGTACGCGGTATGGCCATTACGAGTTCGTGGTGATGCCTTTCGGGCTCACCAACGCACCGGCAGCGTTCATGGACCTCATGAACAGGGTATGCATCCCGATGCTGGATCGCTCGGTGATCGTTTTCATCGACGATATCCTCGTATATTCGAAGACGAAAGAGGAGCACGAGGTGCATTTGCGGGAAGTTTTGGATGTTTTGAGACGGGAGAAGCTTTATGCTAAGTTCTCCAAGTGTGAATTCTGGTTACGAGAGGTCCAATTCTTAGGAGATGTCGTGAATCAGAACGGTATTATGGTCGATCCGGCCAAGATCTCAGCGGTAATGCGGTGGGAGGTGCCGAAAACTCCTACCGAGGTGCGGAGTTTTCTCGGGTTAGCAGGATACTATCGAAGATTTATCCAAGATTTCTCCAAGATTGCCTTGCCTATGACTCGACTGACGAAGAAAACTGCAGCTTTCAGTTGGGGTGAAGAGCAGCAGAAGGCGTTTGAGGAGCTACGCAGGCGTTTATGCGAGGCTCCTGTGTTGACTTTGCCCGAGGGTATGGAGGACTTGGTGGTTTATTGTGATGCTTCATATCAGGGGTTGGGTGTCGTGCTTATGCAACGCGGCAAGGTCATAGCTTACGCTTCGAGGCAGCTGAAGCCTCACGAAGCGAACTACCCGACTCATGACTTGGAGTTGGGAGCAGTGGTGTTTGCTCTAAAGATTTGGAGGCACTATCTTTATGGTGTCAAGTGTACTATCTACATTGATCATAAGAGCCTTAAATACCTGATGGATCAGCAAAATCTTAATATGCGACAGCGAAGATGGCTTGATGTGGTCAAGGATTACGACTGCGAGATACTTTACCACCCGGGTAAAGCGAATGTAGTCGCGGACGCACTTAGCCGACATCCGGTTGGGGGACCGCTGAAGGGTCTGTGTCAGCGGTTGACAGTGGTTGCACCTCTTTTGGAGTCGATATGTGTCGCTCAGGAGGTGGCCGTGTTGGCGGAAAATACAAAACGTGAGAGGGTTTCGGGAGAGATTCCGAAATTAGTACGGGATAGTCGAGGATTATTGACCCGATATGGTAGAGTTTGGGTCCCATTCACCGGTGGGAACCGACAGATACTATTGGACGAAGCGCACAAGTCCAAGTTTTCGATTCATCCGGGAGCTACCAAAATGTACAGAGACTTACGGGAAGGCTATTGGTGGCCCGGCATGAAGCGGGATGTAGCCAAATGTGTGGAGGTATGTTTGACCTGTCGGAAGGTCAAGGCGGAGCACCAGCGACCGCACGGGAATTTGCAGCCTTTGGAGATTCCGGTGTGGAAGTGGGAGCAGATTACGATGGATTTCATCACGAAGCTTCCCAAAACTCAGCGAGGGAATGATACCATCTGGGTAATTGTGGATCGTCTGACTAAGAGCGCTCACTTCTTGGCGATTAAAGAGAGCTTCTCGGCGGATAAGCTCGCGGAGGTTTTCATCCGAGAGATTGTAACTAGGCACGGGGTGCCAGTCTCGATTATCTCGGATCGGGATACTCGTTTCACCTCCCGGTTTTGGGAGAAGTTTCAGAATGAGATGGGTACGCGGTTGCATTTCAGTACAGCATTTCATCCTCAGACCGACGGGCAGAGTGAGCGTACTATTCAGACACTTGAGGACATGCTGCGAGCATGTGTGATTGACTTTGGTGGTAGTTGGGATCAGTATCTTCCACTAGCTGAGTTCTCCTATAATAACAACTATCACGCTAGCATCGGTAGAGCGCCGTACGAAGTGTTGTATGGCAGGAAGTGTCGGACGCCTATTTGTTGGGGCGAGGTTGGTCACAGAGTGTTGGGGAGCACCGACGTTGTGCTAAAGACGACGGAAATGATTCAGATGGTGCGGGATCGGTTAGTCACTGCTCAGAGTCGCCAAAAGAGTTACGCCGATAAGAGACGATCGGACTTGGAGTTCCAAGTCGGGGATTACGTTCTTTTGAAAGTGTCACCCTGGAAAGGGGTAATCCGTTTTCGCAAGCGGGGAAAGTTAGGTCCCCGATATATCGGACCATACAAGGTCATCGCGCGTGTGGGGAAAGTAGCTTACCGATTGGAGCTACCGGAGGAGCTGAGCCTGATCCACAACACGTTCCATGTTTCTCAGTTGCGGAAGTGTGTGATGGATGAGTCTGCAGTAGTTCCCCGTGAAGATATTCAGATTGACGAGCGACTCAACTATGTGGAGAAGCCAATAGCTATAGTCGAGAGGAAGACGAAGACTCTGCGGAACAAAGTCATTGGATTGGTGAAGGTCCAGTGGCAGCACCGGAAAGGTTCGGAATGGACGTGGGAACCAGAAGCCGAGATGCGGGAGAATTACCCGGAGTTGTTTGCGGGCGTGGACTTCGGGGACGAAGTCTAATCCAAGCGGGGGAGAGTTGTAAAGCCCGTGTCCCGCAAGAAAAAGACGAGAGAGAGTGAGTTTGAGGAGAGCCGAGAGGAGGCGAGAAGGAGAGAGGCTGCTGTCGCCGGAGCTACCTCATTGCCGGCGTCGTCTTCACGGTTTCGCCGGAGAGAGAACCCAGCGAGAGAAGGAGGAATCAAGAAAAAGAGAGTCGCCGGAGTGGGCGCCGCTGCCGTGTCGTCGTCGTAGAGGTAAGACCCGCTTCCTTATCCTTTCTTTCGTTGTTTTCTACCCGCCACAACCCTACCACCGCCGGCACAGCAGTGGCTGCCGCCGGCGGGTGCCGCCGGGAACCACCAGCAGTGATCGTAGGGGCAGGTGCGGTGCGGGGGGGAAGGGTGTGTGGTCTTGTGTTTTGTTGGGGTCGTTTATGGTCTCGTTAAGTTTTCGTAAATCACCGGTGGCCGCCGCCCACCACTGCCGGAGGTGGCAGTGGGCGGTGCTGGAAATCGTCCAAATCGTTAGAACCTTAACCCTAAACGAGGAATCTAAAACTGATCGCTTGACCCGAACCGTTAAACTTTGAACCGTTCTTAAATCGTCTTTTTATGCGAAATTATGGTCCATCCCCTGTTTTGTGACGGCAATAACTTTTCCGTCGTAACTCCGATTGAGCCGAAACTGGCGCCCACGCTTCGAACTCGGGACCGGGCACATTTTCTGTGTTTTAGCGGAAAACTGGTTCGGCCTCGAGTTGGGAGAAAAAGTGGTCGCAAGTTCTGCGGTTCGTCATTTCATGTGAAAATTCTGGAATCTGTCTCGGTTTTGCGAAAGCCGTAACTTTTTATTCGTAACTCGTTTTGAGGTGATTTTGATGGCCATAGTTCCCTATTCGAGTTGGGAAGGTTTTTCGTGTTTTGCCGAAAGTCTGTTTAAACCCGTAGCTAGGCTGTTTTGGACTGTTTATGCAGGCTGGACCGAAACTGGCAGTTTTGGTAACCGTTCGTATTTAATTCATAATAAATTGTAGAAAAATCGTTAGGAGACGTATAATATGTCCTTGGAACCCCAACTCAGAGGACTTTCTGGTCATGATATAATATTGGGTTTTTTTCTGGATTTAAGGGGGTCGAAACAGGTCCCGAACAGACCTGTTTTGTGTGAACGGAAATTAGTTTTAGTGACGGTTTAAGCGTGTGTCGTGTCATAGGGTCCGGGTCTCGTATTGACACGTTTTATCATGCGTTTAGGTGCTGGAAAGTGACCGCAATTGTGAAGCTTGATTAGTGTTGATTAAGCTAGGCGCGCATTTGAGGTGAGTTCTCTCACTGTGTAGTTAGGGGTTGTATGCATGTCATAATAGTTTGCATGTACTACTGTCCTTGTGGTGTGAACTAGTTGTTGTGGTGTGTAATATTTGATTGGTTTGTATGCTTGGTATAAATGTGTTACATTACAACTCGGTGGGACCGAGGCCTCGATGGTACTGAGGTGTTGGTTATATTACAATTCGGTGTGACCGAGGCCTCGATGGTACTGAGGTGTTGGTTACATTACAATTCGGTGGGACCGAGGCCTCGATGGTACTGAGGTGTTGGTTATATTACAATTCGGTGTGACCGAGGCCTCGATGGTACTGAGGTGTTGGTTACATTACAATTCGGTGGGACCGAGGCCTCGATGGTACTGAGGTGGTTGGATACATAATTACCTGTAGATGTTACTCGTTTTATGTGTCTGTGATGTTGTTGCTTATGTGCGGGTAGGGGTGATGTGTATATAATTCCTACCTGCGCATGTGTTTGAATTCACTAAGCTTCGTGCTTACCCTTTCCCAATAAACTGTGGTTTCAGGTACGAGTGGCTCTAAGGCGTGACGGGTACACACTGGCGCGCGGGATGAGCTGGCTGATATGAGTTTTATTTATTGAACATTGTTTCCGCTGGTTTCTGATTACTTGAACGACATTTATGATTTTGCAATTAATATGTTGGGATTATTTAATGAGTTTTTATATATAAAGCGTTTAATTAAAATTTTAAATTTCTTTGAAATTTTGGGATGTTACAAAACGACATTACCGTCCGAAGTTATTACCATTCTTAAATCTTCAACTATTAATTTCTCGTACATTTCTTTCACACATAAAGAGCAACTTATATTCCTTAACGACCTTGCCTCCGCTACACCACATTGACCGACATACTCATCATTTTTATTAAACTTCCAGAGATTCAGAATACAACTTAATTGGCAACTCATACCATCAAAATTTCTTTGGATAAACACTCACCACTGCTCCGACATTCTATTCCGATATAGGCCATATTACCACGCCATCTTACAAACCACATGCTCCATCAACTTTATTGACAAATAGTACTTTCCAACCGGAATTCCCGAAACTTCCATTTGGATACTTCCTCTTTCTAACATCACGTCTCATACTAGATGGCACATGTATCTTGGCAATTAATGCCACTACTCGTTCGTACATTTTCCACCCATAACATTTACCACTGACCATGTCTCTCATAGTCATTCGCCCACAATTAATTTTATAATCCTGTTTTCTCGCCCAAATACCCGAGTCTATATCACTAAATATCTCCTCCCCAACTTTAGTTGAACTACCACTCACGGTTTCCTATTTAACTTGAACTTAATCGTCCTTACTAGCTCTTTGCCATTCCAATACGTTACATAGACAGGGTACAATCTCTCACAGATCAACACAGTCTATACACCCCCTTTGTTCGTCTCTAGTACTTCATTTTTTTATAAATCTTCCACATCTTAAGTAAAACACTTATCTAAAACAACAATCCTTCACTATTCTAACATTCCCACAAAGTGATCTTTCAACTTTTAAGTTTCTGATTTAAAACTTAACCTTCATACATGATCCCAAAAGGATAACCAATACATTCATGTCGTATAAACTTCAACTTACAATACCGTTCATGCAAGTTCAACCCCAAGCATACGTCAAGCTTATCAAATCGGGTCAAAGTTCTTAAGACTTTAACTGAGTCCAAATCCGAGTCATCTACTCAAAGGATCTAAGGATTAGTTATCAATATCAACTCACGCAATTTTAAGTACATCTAACTCACATTATGCAACATACGCTCTGAGGCGTGATAATCTTATGACCCCTTCATTGCTACTTTCCCAATGAAGTCAATTCATATATGCATTTGCAAATACACGTTAACACAACTCTTTTCATACTCCACAATGTATATAATACGCCCAGGTTCATTAGTTCCAAAGATACTAAGAACAAGTAAATTATCAAACAGTCTTCACACCTAAGACCAACACTTAAATCGACACTGGTTCAAATAAAACGCAGTTAAGCATATAACATATCCCATACTCCATCTCGAATCACTAAAACTGACAAACATTCAAAAGACTCATTTGAAAATATATCAAGCCTTTAAGGCCAAAACAAACGTTTGGTTAAACACGTGTCACTCACACGATTCCGTAAACCAAAATACCTCTTTACTCAAAAAATTTACCTTTTTAATCCCTTAATTGACCATCGGCCCCAAAATAAAAGTTTACCACTCTCAAAACATTCACATGGTCGGACTTATCAAAATCCCCCAATTGTCACACACAATAATATCCACTTTGCGCATTCTGTAACATCCCCAGTCCACCGTATAAGATATTGTCCGCTTTGCGGATACCCTCTGCATAACAACATGCCGGCACCGCTCACGGTTTTGTTCCTGCCCGCACAGGCATACGCGGGACGCACCCATACCGCACCTTGTGACAGGCAAAAGGCCTCATACACCTTTCACAACTATTGCCTTCAAAGTCAAAACTTGACCTGACAATACTTCCTTAACCCTGAACCTAATCCTTCCTCCAGACACGACCGACCCCCGGCAACTGTATTACTAGTCACCGAACAAAGGTACAGACCCTCATATTACTGTCACTAAAGTCCACTTTCGACTCTCCCACTGTTCATCTCTCATTTGAATACCATTACTAAAACCACAAACTTTCTCCCAAGGTTTATCCAACACCTCTCCACTCTTGGAGTTCTTTCTTAGCTTATAGCGTAATACCCTACAACCTAGCGAGTTCATAGCCTTCATGCATGACAATATAATAAATAACTCAATCCACACTTTTCTCATTTAAATAAACAACATTCGGAATAACGTGGGCACACACGGCCCCAATCATTTTCATAACCCCAATGTACTACACAACGATCTCAAAAATCGTTTGTATATAAATTTCCGTAAAATTCAATCTTTCTCAACCAAAAGATGTTGTTACAACAGTTATATCTTAAATGAAGATCTTTTCATACGACAAAAGTTTAAAATTTACTGACACAAAGTAAACTAATCGTTTCTCACACTCATTTATATGATATCATCAAATCAATACCTTTGTTGGTTGTATAAAAAAAAATTACTGATCAACACTTTCTTGACCTATTTGCTATCATACAACTTTTTTTATGTAAAGTATGAATTATTTTGCAAGTTGCTAAGCTCCTAAATTTCGTTAAGCAGCGTAATTGAAATTGCCCTTTTTCTTTAAATACATACTTACACAAACTAATTCATCCTTGAATAAAACTGTTATTTATGCATTTGGTTTGAAATCAAGAAAACTCATGCAACACACACTAAAACACCATGCATAAAACTTACTCGCAATGAAGGCTACTTACTCAAACAAGGTCAATCGTTTTACTTACGTAACTTATCATTGACACTCTACTTCCGACCAGAGGTCGCCCTCTCGGCCTTATAATAATTGCTATACATGCATTCCATGGCCCCCATACTCAACCATGTCATACTAATTCGTCTTAATCAATTATCTCATACTCTATCTCCGCACATATCAAATCCTCTATTAAAAGTTGCCTTGGCGGACTTTCATGAGTCCCGCACTTCCAGGTTGTCCTTCCAATCCCCAAATCATTTACTGCTCTGTCCTCTAAAGGACCTTGGTGGGGTATTCACCATCACTCTACTATAACTAAAATGGATAACCACGAGAAATGGTTATGCACTTACATACATACAAAACGTACTTTACCGATCGTTAGTCACTGTAACAATTCAGAAATAAGCATGCTCGCGTAACAATATATTCATAATAACAGTAGCTAATTGGAATTGTGAACATATCATACAGGAGAATCCTCGTTACCATTGTCACAGTACCAACTTCTCGTATTTCCGTCAATTCTAAGACTATCCCGTCTTAGTACTTATACCCATCTCTCACAATCATAACTTAATTTATCTCAGCTTAAGTCTAAGTATCTCATCAGCATACTTAGTTCACTTAAACTAGTGCTCTGATACCATATTGTAACACCCTAAAAACAGGGCTAATTTAAACCTTGAAATTTATACCAGTTATGACAATAAAACTTCAACTTATATAACAAGAGGACCAACTGCAAGGTTTTCTATTTACAACAACTTCTAAATCAAATAACCTATTAATCAAATCATACATCATAATTAGATTAACTAAGTTATCTAATCATCTGTCCCAAAAGAATAACTAGATCCTCTGTTAATTCCAAGTCTGGATCTTTCCAAAAGTTCTCAACACACTTTCCCGCTTACTTCCCGGAGCTTATACGTGGTAAGAAAATTCAACTTGAAACATTAGGCTTTCGCCTAGTGAGGATATTCAAATCAAATTAAAATTTAACAATAAAAAAATATCAACAGATACATCAAATCTGTTTTCATCCATCTTACCGTACAACAACTCCTTTCAACACTGGGAATCTACCCCACTCCCATACTTATGACCAATTCATCTAGTCATAAAAACACTACCAAGAGTTTACCATAAATCATCCCAGATTCAAAGTCAAACTCTTAACCAAGAAATTACAAGTCAAAACCTACTAATTTCTTAATCCGGAAGTAGAGATTACAATTTACTTTATGCCTATCTCAAATCTTCCTTTCAAAATTGGGAAATCTCTGATCTTCCCTTTTTAAAATGGAAATCTCCGATCTTCCATTTGAAATGGGAATTACAAATCAAAATCTGCCTATTCCACATTTCACCTCCGAATCAATGGTCCCAATGGGATTATAATATCGCGATATACAACCGGGACCCCCCGATGATTCAAGGTACACCCAATTACTAAAAAATACATCCCTTTTTGGTCAATGGCTAGTAATCGGTTCCCATTATACCGTACTAAGGTGCCCCCGATGACCGGATGCCTATAATTAGCAAAAGCAACATAATACATAAGTATTATAACTCTTACTATCATATGTGCATAACATGTAATAAATTCATCTCATAACATATTCTATATAACTATACAGAATATTAACAATCAACATATATCTCCCTTTTGCCATTTAGTGACAAGGATCTTAATATAATGTAATTCTCATCGATTAATTTAGACTTATTACTCCCTTACAATAAGTTCTTACAAATACCAACAATTTACACAAGAATTGTCTTTACCACACAAAGAGAATTACGTCTCACAGAAATGCATAACATATAATATATTATTTCTCCGAACATATTCTATATATACAAAATAAAGAATATAATTTGCTCCTCGTCTCAATCTCTTAACTATCCCCTCCTTGCAACTTAGCACGGGGATTAACATCTCAAATGTTAACTACATAATAGGACTCACAAATAAATCCTTACAATTTATCATATCATGGCTTTAATAATCAAATTTGAATGTATAATCATATAACAGATTACATATCACAGATAGTCATATTATACATCAAAGTCTCAAGCTAATACTGAAATTATCACAAAAGTCGCAAGCAACTGCCTGCGTTTTCTCCAAAAGTCGCAAGCCTTGCTTGCGAGTTTCAACAAAAGTCGCAAGCCAAAGCTTGCGATTTTCTCAGTTACTGTTCATCATCTTCTTCCTTATTAAGCCAACTCCATTTTTAACAGGTTTAAGCCATATCATTTCTCATACAGATTCACATACACATATCTATTTCACATTTTAATTGCTCGATTTTAACAAGAGTTGAATAAACTCACCTTATTGACAATTCTGAACACTGATCACTTTCCAGCAGTTTAATGAACAGCTTAACAACAATCTGATCAAATTAGAAATAGCTTAATCTCTAAAAGACTGAATAAAACCACCAAGAAATCAATTTCTCTTACCAAAATTAACTTCCTTCTTCTTCGTTTCTTTCTTCTTCTTCTATCGCTGAACCTCTCTCTCTCTTTTTTTTTTCTCTATTATCCTTTTTCTCTCTATTCTTTACTTCTGTCGAAAGTACATGCCAAACATACAACACCTCAACACAAGGAACATGAAGAGGTGTCCTTTCTTTATGGCTTTTATCTGATAAAACCATGTGGTGGTGACACCTCATGCCTCACTTACCATTCAATCCTCCAACTTTCTTTAGTTGACACAATATACCCTCAATTTTCCAAATAAAAAATAAAACTTACCCCTTACATATAAATCCACAAAATAAATTCGTAACATAATTGGGGATAAATTCTAAAATTAATCTATCGCAATTTATCAAATAAATATACACAATTTATTTAATAACTCCAAACATTATCTTTTACAAAAAGTTGGGATGTTACATTTTGAGGTGTGGGTTATTTTCAAAAGTGACAGTCACTTGGGCGTAGCAACTGCCACGCGCACAGCATTAATGGGCGCCGCACGACGTTCCATCGTGCACCGCCACTTCTGAGGCGACACACTTCTATTGGATGTGGGTTTCAGACGTCTGTACTGAAACGTTGCCTACAGCTGGGTACTTGAGTGCAGACCCCAAACATTATAGAATTCACTTTTTACCGCCCAAATTATATCCTGACTTACCCACTATAAAACCCACTTTTACCCTTCTTCTTCAATTTTACGAACCCTTTACTCTCTAATTTCTCCGGCGATCTTGCAAAACCCGCAAATCTCAAGAACAACCTGCAAATCCTTGCTATTTTCTCAAGAACACTCAAGCAAACATTCAAATGGCTTCACCTGCAAACTCCCCTGCTCCATCTGAGCATTCCAACAACCCTGCAAATCTACGAAACCTTCAAGAAAAGGCAAACAATGCTGATTCTGTTCATCGCGCACCAACTACCCATTTGCAACATTTCTTAGATAATGACTTCTTCGAAAACACCCTGCCACTTAAACCCAATAATCACTACCTGGTCCTCAACAGAAATGGTTTTGGGGAAGAACAAGCAATACTGTTGAACGTCTTAGAAAACCACCCACTCAGACATCTGCTAACCAAAAACGTCACATCTATCCCTGCCAGATATATGAATCAGTTCTGGCAGAGCTGCAATTATGACCCTAAAACCAACCAGATCAATGGATATGTATCAAAACCAGATTACTCACAGAACATCAACATAGGTTTTAATAGGACTATGATTTCCTATGAATTTGAACTTCCTACCAGAGGAATGTTGGGAATCAAGCAGTATGCCGAAGACCCCTCTGACGCAGACCTTTGTGCATTTGTTGAAATGCTTGGTTTCAACACCCCTCTGTAAAAAAGAAATGACTTCCGAAGAAACAGGTTGCCTACTCTGTGGAATACCCTTGTTTCCATACTCAACAAATGCCTCACTGGCAAAGTGGGAAGCCCAGACCAGAGCTCTCACCAAATCCTGTCAATCATGTATGGAATATACTATGATCTACCCCTTGACTATGGTGCATTGATTATGCAAGAATTAATCGTTACTATAGACCACAGACAGTCCACACAGAAGGCAAAGGGCAATAAGGGTCAGCTTCCAGCTCTGCAGTTTCAAAGGACCTTGGGCATTCTTATAGAGCCTCTGCTAACAGGTAAAAATGGCCAATGGAAGAGCAAATTATCAAGACTTATCCTCTATGGAAGATGTCCCCCACCATTCACACAGAAGGATACAGACACTGCAGGCCTCAGTCAGAGAAGATGTTGATTTATGCTTCTGATGAAGATCTTAAAAAAGGAGTATATGTGTGCACACAGGACTCCCCAATCGAGTCATGTGACCTCTCCACGCTTAGGTGTCCCAATAGGAGCTGAGGTAGTGGTAAGGTTGAGTGAAGCAGATTGGGCCGTAGCTCTGGAGAAACATAGGCAGAAGGTAGAAAGGGTTAGGCTAGCTAGATCCGCTACAGAGACTTCTACAGCCCCACCCCATGCCACAGAACAACCACCTCGACAAGTGGTAAAAACAAAGAAGACTCCCAAAGCCAAAGTTGCAAAGGAAATCCCCTCTGCCAGCACTAAGACTCCTCTCCAACCACCTCTCGAACAAACTGTTGTGGCCTCTTTAGCACCCTCTCCTCGGAAGAAGAAGAAAAAGAAACGTAAGTCAACAACCACTGAGGAAGGAGCCTGAAAGCCCACGAAGAAGAAGAGAACCCACAAACACAAATCCCCTCTGCAGACCATCACATAGGAAGTGATCAATGCAGAACCCAACCTCAAATCACCAACCCCTGTTCGCTTTGCAGAGCCAAATGACTTTGCTTCTTTCCTAGAGCGCTCAAATATTGCAAACACTCTTGATACCTCTAGATGGGAAGCAGAAGCTATCCCATAGTTCAACACCTACACTGTCCCAGATTTCACAGTGGCATATGTTGATTCTTATGTGGAAATGGAAGACAGAACCCCCACTGGAGACAAGGCAGAGACTCCAGAAGGCTCTATCAAATCCAACCTACTTGCTTCTCCACCAAACTATAATCCAGATCTAGAGCACATAGAGGAATTTGTGGCTGCAGAAGATAAATGAGAAGAAGTAGAATCTAGAATAGAGACTCCTAAGGCTTTAGGAAACCCTGCAGAGTAAGTGAGTGTTAAAGATGTCGAAGATGGAATTGGTACACAACCAACTCCACCTCCCAATGCAACCCAAATATCTAGTTCTGCCAGTCTAGTGAAGAATAGACCTATTAAAAAAGAGTCGCACAGCTCGAACCCTTCCCCATCTAACCAGCCAGACGAACCTCTTTCTACCTCTGCGCCTGCACAAACCGGGGAACCCCCACAGAAGGTGTCTTCTCCAAAGGACACTCTTCTTATTCATGACCATTCGCCCCAGGTCATAACTGAAACCCCCACAGAGGAATTTGTTTCATGTGGCACACAAGCATATTTAGAAACCAACCGCTCTTCAGAGGAGCGTAGAGTGCACTTCGACGAAGGGACTCTAGACAAGTCCCTAAGTCAACTCAAGGATACCCCTGTCCCCACCTCTGGAGTGGATGAGAATCGGGTCCTTGACAGAACTTCTATAGAGTATGAGGACTTAAAAACCTCTGCTCGAGGATTAGAAGGAAGTCCTACCATCCTCAACATACAAACAGGGATGAAAGTAGGCTCCTCAGGAACAGAGGATAACTCTAGGGCAGAATGTCAAGGAAGAGTTCCAAACCTTTGTCACCTCTGTGACCAACTCGTTGACCGAGTTGAAAAGCTTGGTTAATTCAACTGCAGAGGTCAAGTCCCTATCTACAGAGGTCAAGAATCATACCTCCTTGCTGAAATCCCTCCCCAGTGATCCTACACAGAACGCCTCCACCTCTGCCACTGAAGCCTCTGTCGACAACCTATCCAAGCAGATCAAAAAGGCCAGGAAAGTTGCCAAAGCTCTAACAACCCAAACTCTTGTAGCCCCAGGCATAACCATAGACGACTTACGCAAAGCTCTGGAGAAGGTTCAGCAGCAAACAACAGAGCAAACACAGGCTATTAAACCAACATACTGCATCATAAGGGCTCAGTTAACAGAACTTGGCCAAGGCGTCCTCAATGAAATAACAGAGTTTATCAAAGCTTTTACTTATGCAAACGCCTCCTATGTCAAGGAATTTCGTAACAGTGTGGGAAAGCTGCATTTTAAGTCCGAAGCAGAAGTTGCGTACCTGCTTCGCATCTGTGATGACCTCTCGTGAAAATGATTGCATCCGGCACAAGTCAACCCCATAAGCCATCGACTACATGCCAAGCAGAGGGTATGAGAGATGATGGGGAATATGATGACTCTGACGGCGATTCTGATGGGCCGTCAGATCATCATGAGAGGGAGAAAAGAAGCAGAGCCATCCTACAACCACCACTAGCCATCAAACCTCTGACACAAGCACCTTCCTAAACCCAATCATCCAACCAACCCAAGTCTAAGAAGACCACAGAGGCGACACCAACCTCTGTGGAAACAAACCAAACCGTAGAAGATCAACCATCACCCACACCTACAGAAGCACAACCACAACCAAAACCAAGAACAAAAACCATCGCCCACAAACCACGAAGATACCTACACCAACCTAATCCACCCACAACAGAAGAAATCCTAAACCAACTACAACAGAGGCAATATTCAAAAATCTCGTACGTGAAGAAACCCATTACAACACAGATATTGCACGAACAAGTGCAACGAATGAAACTATCTACAACAACAACATCAACAACAGAAACCCCATCCGCACCACCAACCCTATCACCAACAAAACTCCCAACCAAAACTGTAGAAGAACCATTAATCAAACCACCGACAAAACCTACAAAGGCAACCCAACCTAAGGTATCTGCTAAAGACAAGGGGAAAGCTAAAATTACAGAAGATCCAAAATTAAAGAAGACCAAACCTCAAGTTACAGAGAAGCTAATGAAGAGCTCTTTCGACTCTTTCATTACACCAAAACCAGAAGAGGAAGATTGGGCTTTTGGACCCCCTCTGTCAAGTCAATCCATCCTTGACCCTAAAACCAAACCTACCCAAGATAGGGTAGCTCAAGTTCTCAAGAGCATGGATGCTCTGAGGAAACCTATGCCTCCTCCCCCTTCCCCGATGCGTGACATGGAAGAGGTAGTCTACAAATACCTTTACAACAGAGGTATTAATGATCCTCTGCCCAATCCTACTCTTAGCCGAGACATTATCGAAGAAGAAAGGGAAAGGTTCTACAGAGACAAAGCCAAGAATGTCAAAGAAGTTTTCTTAGAGTCAAGAATCAAGCAAGTCCTGAGCTGCAAACTGTCACATACAAAGTGCAGAAACTTCTGGTATAACCTCTACACTGTGCTGAGAGAGGATAGATCTCAAATGAAGTTCTCTGACGTAGACTTGAGAAATATATCCCCATATGATCTTCAAGAACTCTTCAGCTAGGCCGAGAAAAACTACATGCAAAGGCTAGAACACCAAAGGGTCTATGACGAAATCAAAAAGGCCATGAGGAAAAAGCTTCTATTTTATAGTGTGATTGACTTCCAAGTGGCTCTAGACCTTAGAGTCAAGAAAATCAGGCTTGCACCCCCAGATGACAGCTGCCTCTCCTCTGCCGAGATTAAACCACACACCATCATCCAAAGTCCCAAAATTGGATACGTCTTTCTTGACCCACACGGAAGGAAAAAGTTATTTGTGGAGTACGACTGCCAGAAGTAGGCCACAGAAACACTTCTACATTTCAGGAAGGATCTTTTGAACAGCAAAGGAACAGAGTTCGTGAACCTAGAGTATGCCAACAGGCTGATAGAGCAAATTGATGCCACTATCCGCTTCAGAGACCTCTGCGCATACTTTTATAGAGAACTTAAAAATGGAGGATTCACAAAGTCGATCAACGATTTTCCCAATGCAAAAATATAAGCTCTGTAACTCATTGTTGCTTTTGCTTACCTTTCAAGTTATGTAACGTTTTTTTAAACCAATGTAAATCCCTCTGGCATAGACTCAATGAAAAGTATCATTTTTATAGAGGTTGATTTCTTCACCTCTTGTTCTTTTTAGCCTTAGATCCATGCAACTTTTATTTTTTATTTGTCAACACTTAGGGGGAGATTGTTAACTCCAACTTCTGTTAATAGAAAAGTATTGAAAATATGCTAAGGAAGAACTCTGGTAGAAGCCTTTTCCGAACACCAAGAGCACAGAACCTTCACGTGTCAATCATCAGAAGATTAACATGGGACAAGGTCACAGAGCCTTTGTCACCCTTGACAGAACCTATATGATATGAAGAACTGAAGATGAAGTTAAATGAAGACAAAGACAAGGACAAGCGTGCCCCTCACGTGCCTCTGCTGTATGAAGATTTGGAAGATCAAATAGTACAAAGCTTGTTTCCTCACTTTCCACGTGTCATTCTACAAATGGGAGAAACTTTTCAGTGTACTACTCATGGGCGCACCAAGTTGCCGTTTCCAGGAGAACGTCCCACGATCTTGTCTTTTGTACCAGTTGTCCCCTTCTTCAGTGTATAAATAGAATTGCAACCAGATCATTTCTAGTAACGAAGCACATACACACTTACACCTCTAATTGCATCGGTAAAACACACACTCCACGGTGTTCTTGGTGTAACTTTTGGAAATTAAATAGAAATGAATCATTGAGCAATATCATTGTTATTTATAGCTTTAATTCTTCTATTTTGTGTGTTGTCTACCATTAATCAAACCCAATTTGTTCTTCAATCGCTTCCGCACACAACTAAGTTTATACTCTGTTTTGGAACATTTGTGGTTTGAATCATTGTTGAGTCGTAAAGTGGGATCAACAGATTTCTTATCGCCTGAATGCTTCCAACAAAATGTTGCGTCGTCCTCGACCCTCATATAGGCCAACGTCCTTGCTCGGACGTCCCTAGAGTTTTTTGGTGGATATTTTGTCAGATCGGTGTATAGTCAAGAAGTGTCGTCTAGACCTCGCTTGTAGGCTTCGATCGCGATCTTGACGTCACAGTTATGGACACTGATCATTTATGCGTTGAAGCGATTGAAGTAACTTCGGATGGATTCTCCGACCTTCTGAGTGACATAGTATAAGTCATTGGTTTGTTTCTCCATCTTGCGACTACTAGCGAATTGATGTGATAATTAGTTAGCCAATTCAGCGAAGTTTCCAATGAATTTTGGCTTCAGACTGATCAACCATTTGAGGGTCGCACCGAAAACCTTTGCACCGAAACCTTTGCACATGTACACTTCTTGGTATTTGTGAGGTATGGACATCGTCCACATCAACTGCTTATATTGAACAATATGTTCAGTTGGGTCTGTGATTCCTGAATACTTGGGTGTGAAAGTGGGGATGCTATACTTCTTCGGGACGTCGACCGTGGCTATTTCGTCGATAAAGGGGGATGCTTGGAATCCAGAGCATGGCTCGACGTCGACTGGTACAACAGCACCGAGTAATTTAGAAAGTAATGACAATATTCTTTCATTTTGTTCCTCTAGGAGCTTCAGGCGTTGAGCGATCGGGTCGTCTTAATTGGATCCTTCGTTTGTCGCGGGGATAGAACCTGTATCTTGCGTCGTCATGGTCATGGTCGCCTGGAAGCCATTCTAGTGCGTCGAGTCAGCAGCTTCCCTGTGCGGTGGGAAAGTGAACGATGCGGGCATGGTAGGCGGAGGCATCGTCGGGATGCTCATTGTTGAGATCGGGACGAAATGAGTCTGGAATGGGATCATGTGAAACGTTGCCGACGACATGAGCATCGTCTGATTCTGAAATAACGGTGGTGGTCTGAGATGTTGCGATGGAAGATGATATTGAAGGGGGTACTCCAAAGAATGGTCTTAGGCCATTATGGGGACCAAACGAGTTTCCAGCGTTCTGATTCGGACCGCTTTGGTGACCGAAGAAGTTTCACTGACTTTGGTTTGGACTGCCTTAAGGACCATAGAGGCTTCCTGGATTCTGACTTGGACCATTTTGAGGACCAAAAGAGTTTCCAGTGTTGTGATTTGGCCCATTTTGGTTTCTTAGGGATGCAATTTCTGCCGTTGCTTTGCGATTCTGTTCATTCAAGGAATTAAGCTGGGCACGTGCAACATCCAATTCCATGCGTAATTGCACGAGTTCGTTGAATTGGTGTCCCTGTCCCGATATTCTCCTGAAAGGTTCAATAAACTCAAGAAGCGATTAGTAGCATGTACGTTTTGTCAGAGATTTTCTTTAGATGGGGCCCCACGGTGGGCGCCAAACTGTTAATGCTAAAAATCGTCCAAAGGATGATTTAAAGTCGGTGTGGAGCTTTAACAACTAAAGAAAAGAATATCACGACAAATCATACGGCAGATAATAAAAATAAAATGAGACAACGGAATTTGGTTTCGCGGAAAACCCCGTCGAGGGTAAAAACCGCGGTCGACAATAGATGTCAACGGTGCACTATGGTCGTCAAACAGGGACGATGTCTTTTAGTAACAAGTGTCGTGAGTACAATAGATTACAATAGTAGAAGAAATAAACTTAATCGTAAAATTCTATCGTGTGTCGTGAGTGGAAATGCTTCGTCGTGAGTTTCTTTGTGGAAAAATGTAAGTAATCGCTTGAGAGCTTCGAGAGTACTTCTAGAAATTCTTGTGTATCCCCGAGTATGGCTTCGAGCTTGATTTATATAGGCCCCGATGTATTTAATGCCCTTCATAAATGCAGATAACGGTTTTGGACAATAAATGCGTTTGATTGTGGTCTTCAGTTATGACCGTTGTCCTTTAATGCGCTTTGACCTGCATTAATTAGACATAAAGAAAACACTTGTCGAGAGTTGGTTAGTTACAGTCGAGAACAACTTTACGATGGTCGTGAAGTTTTGTCGTGGGTCTTGGTCGTAGGTAGTGCATACCTTACGACCAATATACTAAGTGACAACCATGGGTACGGTCATGTGATATTGGCATTACCTTATCTTAATACAAGAATTATCGTGAAACATATGTCGTTTGGTTTCTTGCGTCGGTCGTGAGATGTGGTTTTTTACCCAAACAATCGGTTCTCACGGTTCACATACTTTATTTTGGTTCTCATTTGATTGTCGTCCTATATATATATATATATATATATATATATATATATATATATATATATATATATATATAGAAGGTTCAAACGAGGAGCGTACCTATTTACGAGAAACGCGAGGAGCGCCTTCCATGTACTGGATCACATGTGATCCACTACTCCCGAAAAAATCGGGTAGCGGGCGACCTGGTTCGCGAGTAGCGTGGAAGTCGCCCGGATCACATGTGATTTTAGGCGTGAATCACATGTGATCCACTACATGGGCGGAAGCCCCCCGATCAGGTGTGAATCACATGTGATTTTTTACGTGAATCACATGTGATTCAGTACATGGGCGGTGCTCCTCGCGTTTTCTTAAATTGTTACGCTCCTCGTTTGAACCCGCCTCTATATAGATAGATAGATAGATATATATGTATACGGGAGCGTTATTATGAAAACCTACATATGTTTGAAAACCTTGAAAACTCCCTTCAACCAATCAGAATTTTTCTTAATTAATTTTTCTTAATTATTTATTTGAGGGCAATTTCGTCAATATGTAATCCATGCCTTAATTATGGAAATTATGATAATTATTATTTTTGTAAATTATGATAATTTTATGGAAATTATGATAATTATTATTTTTGTAAATTATGATAATTTTATGGAAATGATCCCAACATCATCAACACTAAGACAAACCCTAGATTTTATTCTCTTCTCCCTCTTTTCACCACCAACAGCCGCAACATACCACCATCAACCCTCTTCCCGTCGACCATCACAACTGAAATCGCCGGCGACTTCACCTCCGTAAACGGTAGCCGCCAACCACCATCATAACCCGTCACACTCTCCTCTCATTTCTCCATCTTCTCCTCTCCGGTCGGCGACTTCACCTCCGTAAACGATAGCCGCCAACCACCATCATAACCCGTCACACTCTCCTCTCGATTCTCCATCTTCTCCTATCCGGTCGTCGTTCGCTTCCGTTTTTCATCTGGAAAACCCACGTAACCGACCACCACGATCTGCGATGACATCCTGTCGCCATCCCGTCACCGCCGTATACAGCCGCCGCCATCTTCTTTAACCTTTTCCTTCTCTCTTCTCTATTCTCTCACGTTTGCCCCACCATCGAGAACCACTAGGCGCCGCCATCATCTTCAGCCATCACCAATAACCGCCGCTCTCTTCCCCACTACCACCGGCCGTTTTGTTCCCGTTCACGGCGATGAACGACGATGAGAGGAGATGAAACCGATATGACACGGCGATGAACGGAGATGAAACCGAGATGTCACGGCGATGAACGGAGATGAAACCGACGATGACCGGTGACCGGAACAATCTTACGGAGATGAACGACGATGAGAGGAGATGAAACCGATATGACACGGCGCTGAACGGAGATGAAACCGAGATATCATGGCGATGAACGGAGATGAAACCGATATGACACGGTGATGAACGTAGATGAACGACGATGATGGTGACCGGTGACCGGAACAATCTTCTGTGTTTGGTGGGAGGGTATTCATCTCCATGGATAATAGGGAGGGTATCCATATCCATTCTCTGTCGTGGCTGGAAAATAGGAGATGCAGTTTCCTTATTTGAAATATGAGATGAAATTACCTAGATACCCTCCAATCCTAATTTCGGTGCATTAAAAATAATAAAAAAAAATTATTATTTCCATAAATAAGTCAATTTCATCTTAGCCGTAGATAATATTGATCTATGGTTGTAAGGTGGGTTTCACAGTTTTCAAAATAGCATAGGTTTCTACATGAAATGGACTATATATATATATATATGTATATATATATATGATACTGGAAGAACCCAAAAAACTTATCCACCTCGGTTAGATTGAAATGCTTTGATGAAAATCTTTTAAAATGTGGTTATAATCACATTTTTCTCTAATAAAACCTATCACTCCTCTATTTTTTTAATTAAAATCGAGATATAGTTAAATTGGACCAAAATAAATTATACTAAAAAAAGGATATTTTATTCTCTTTAATTTCACATTCATATAGATATATACTTTTCATCCGTTTTTTGTGATTCTTTGGTTCTCGTGTTTTAGAGTTTTTTCTAGATTTCAATTCACTCTTATATATAGATGGATGTTCAAATGAAAACAGAGATAACATACGAGATCACAAAATAGATCTATGCCATCCATCTAATTACATCCAAGGATATATAAGTAAAACATTTTAGACTAAAAATATTATATTTTTTCATCTATTTTTTATCCAGGTGTGAGTTGTTATGTATTTACTATTATCATCAAGTGTGATCATGTACACAAACATGCAACATCGGTTTATAGAAACAAGATGTATCAATCTAATAAGTATACACGCACTACCACATATATTGATATAAGATAATACATATATGCATCTCAGATTATGCATATATGTAAATTGGTTTGTAAGGGGTGCAACAAATACATGGTTTGTATTTGATTTGTACTCTCTCTCTCTATATATATATATATATGTATGTATATATATATATATATATATATGATACATACAACAATACTATGATCATCATATAACACCACATACCAAAATTATGATAATACATAGTGATCTCTCTATATATATGTGTATGATTAGATACACATTAATCATATGTGCCAATGTAGGGGTGTAAATGATGCGAGTCGAGCTCGCATATCATTATACTCGACTCGAACTCGAAAGCTAATACTTGAGCTCGAACTCGACTCGAAAACTCACGAGTAGTAAAAATCCAAACTCGAACTCGACTCGACTCGAAAGCCAATTCCCAAGCTCGAACTCGTTTCAAGCTCGAACTCAAACTCGTTTCAAGCTCGAATTAAACTCGAACTCAAATCAAGCTCAAACTCGAATCAAGCTCGAAGTCGTTTAATGAATAAAAGAACTCAAGATGAACCCACTTTTATGGGAGAACTCCTATTAAAATAATCATATAGGCTCAAACTACTGTGCTCAAGCCCTTAAGATCAAACCATTGAGCAAAGACAAATGATGTAAAAACAAGGGAGAGAAATGGTCTATATATAGTGGAGTTGAAAGCATTGGGCTCTATATCCCACCAATGTGGGATGAACTAGACACACACCCTCATGAGTTAACACATGTCTTTTACATGATTAGTTTTCAAAAAATTTTCCCAAAAAACTTTGACTTTATTATTATTATTATCATCAATTCAATTAAAATAATATAATTAATTATTATTATGTGATGTAATTATTATTATTATTGTAATGTATTATATTAAAATATTGTCTTTTACTTTATTATTGATGTATCTTTATTATTGATGTATTATATCAAAATAATTATATTAATTTTTTTACATTATATTCTATAACTTATAATATAAAATAATAAAATATATTCGAGTATCTCACAAGCTTATCGAGTCGAGTATCAGTTCGCTTGACTCAACTCGTTAGTATGTCGAGTCAAGCTCGAGTTCGAGTCAAGCTCGAGTTCGAGTCGAGCCTATTCGAGTCGAGTGTTGACCGAGTCGATCTCGAGTAGCTCATGAGTTGTCTCATCTCATTTACACCCCTATGCCAATGTATACGGATATGATACGCATGTCATCATCATATATAACATTGCATATTGGAACAAATTAAATGTGGTTGTTTATATAATCATTGTAATTCTATGTAATCACATGTGTGATTATATAAAATATTACATTATGTTTTTTTATATACTGTAACATCCTAGAATTTAGACCACAAAAATAGGGAATTTCTAGAAAATGGGTAACATAAAAACTTTATAAATAGGCCAACTAAAACCCTTAATATAACGGGATAGTTTGGACAACAATTAAAGTAGCGAGGGTTAAGACCCATAAAACAACAACCTACTAATCTAGAAATGAATTTAAAATAGATTAACATTGGTGTCGCTATGCCTCCGAAAATCACTCTTCACGAAACCCCAAAAAGCCCGACCCTCAAGCTCCTAAGCATGGTCGGCCAAATCAACGCGTCATAGACGCAACGCTAGTGGGAATTGAAATCTACGATCGCAATACCACAAGTGTTAGACCGAAAGTCTAGTGAATACTAAAAATATATGTGATTTATAAACGAGAGCGATAACAAAATTTAAAACAAAGTTACCGGATCCGGATGATATAAAATTTATCACAAATCAACTTCAACCCTTGTTCCAACCTGACCATAAATACACAAGAGGATATCTCTTGAAATACGGGGGAGACCCGTTACCATCGGGTGACGAGAACACGTGAATGGGGTCACCCTCAATGTTGTTGGATTGCACCTCAAGTCCCGGTTCTAGTTCTCATGCCATCAAGACATCACAACCTCAAACCAATTTTCGTATTGCCTTTATTGCCTACTCCGCCGAGTTACACCTCAAGGACTTACGGGACCACATTGCCTATCCAAGCTAGACGAGTTACACCTCAAGGACCTCAATGTCCCTTATTGCCTACTCGCTAGTAGTCCATATCGATCAACAATCATGAACACATAGATCACAAAGTCTAAATCCTCGTGCACAAGGAGATAAATATCCCGACATTAAATCATGATTGCGAAGACAAGTATTATCAACTACTTGACACGCACATTATTTACCACATTATAACACTTCCCTTTGCCATCATGCACTTATTTACTATATGCCTCCCACATACGAAAAGTAGAGAAATTACATATTTCTAAATTATAACCATCATCATACTTCCAACTCATGTTAACTTCCAAACATCAGGAAACATGGTACACACCACTACCATATATTTTTGTTAAGACAAATCATGATAATATTAACTTGTAGGTTAAGATTATCCAACACCATATTATTTATCTTTGTAGTCATATCAAGACCATGTATAACGAAATAAACGAAGCACAAACTTCTTTTAACACCAAATCCATGAAACGCTAGTTTTAGGTCAAACTCCAAAATGATGACAAAACCACATTTAACACATATAATATCGTTAGAACAAAGTTTATGAGCTAAGAGAGACTCACCCTTAGGGTTGTAAGAGAAACCCTAGATGCAACTATTTAATGCATTCAAGGTTGGTGGGTGACGAAGTTAATAAAAAAGGGTGAAGTGGGGAAGGAAATCGCCTCCCAAAGAGAAGAAAAACGAATCGTCTCTCAAAAGTCTGATCTGTCCCCTAAATGCCCGATCTGCGCTTTTTATTTAAAGCTGGAACGCGTCCGATGATCTTGCCATGCGAGAGTGCCCCGGGCACACTCGTCGGGCACTCTCGCCAGGAATGTACCACGAGTGAGGGGGTGAGACCTGGGCTACTTCGACGATTGTGACACCGCAAGAGTGACCCTGACACACTCATCGGACACTCTCGCACAAAATATACCGTGGGTTTTGGTGATGCTTGCGATAGAGACCCAAGAGAATGCCCCCGACACTCTCGTCGGGCATTCTCGACGTATGTGTCTCGGCCCACTTCTACCATGGTTTTCCAACCCATGAATAAGACATACAATTCCAAAAGTTCTCCGAGCTCGAGTCCTTTACTTTCTGACATGCATAAATATTTCGGGTAATAGATCAAATTAGATAATGTATGCGAAGCTAAGGTGAAAAGAGAACTTACGTTAAATTCGGGGTGTTACAATCCTCCCCTCCTTGGAAAAGATTTCGTCCTCGAAATCTTGCGCTAACCAAAGAAGTGAGGGTACCGCCTCTTCATATCCTCTTCCGATTCCCATGTCACGTTCGCCTCTCAATGATGCTTCCATTGCACCTTCACCATCACCACCTCTTTATGACGAAGTTTCTTCGTTTCCTTCTCAAAAAAGGTTTCCGGTTCTTCTACACATCGGTTGTTGTCTACCCGGATTTCCGATAACGAAATGACTTTTTCTTCTTCTGCCAAACATTTCCGTAAGTAGCACACATGGAACGTGGGGTGAATTTGTAGAAACCAGGATTCAATCTTACAATCAATTAAGAACAATCAAATAGAGAATTGGATCCAAAAGTATTGTATTCGATCAAGAACAGATTACAAATCTAGAGAGAGAATCTCTCAAAGATTACAAAGTGAATACAATGTTATGCACAAAAGTTAGTTAGCTTAACAGTTCTAACTTCTATATATACTGTAAGGAAACACTAAAGCTACAGTACATATATATGACAAACCAATAGAACTTATACACGTGTTCTATGGAGTAACAGAATTTAACTAAAAATATCTAAGACCTAAGTTCTGAACAACATGTTCAGAACTTCTGAACAACATGTTCAGAACTTCTGAACAATCTTCTGATTAAGCGTTTCAGAACTTCCTTCAAGCACTTGGATATTTTCAACTTCATCTTCAGAAGTTCTGAGTCTCCTATTAAGAACTTTGAACCTTCTATTCAGACTTTCATACTTGTAATCTTTTCGAGACTTCTCTATTCAGAAGTTCTGAGTCTCCTACTCAGAACTCTGAGTCTTCTACTCAGATATCAACACTTGTGTTTTTGACAAAACTTCAGATCTAACAATCTCCCCCTTTTTGTCAAACACTCCTGTATTTATCAACATTGAATTCTTTGAGAGCAGGCACGATTTTCAGTAGGATCACATTTCTCAGAGCAAGTCTTCTATCAATCTGCTCAATAAGATCTTCTTTGTTTTTAACTTGAACTCCTCTTTGTATCTTCTTAGTTAAACTTGTAATAACCAGGTACGTTATTGGTTTATTTATTTTTATTATTGTTAGTTTAAGGATGTGTTTTGCCAATTAAGAGGAGTTTGGGGTTTGTTTGGTAAATATGTTTTAATATCTAGATATTATGTGTAGTATGTGTATGTGTGTGATTTAGGAGGAGAGAGTGAGAGAGAGACGTATTCAGAGAGGGATAGGAGAAAGAAAAGAGAAGAAGAAAAGAGGAAGAAGAAGAGCATCAAGAATTTGGAAGACTTCATCTTCTAGGTAAGGCTTCTACTCCATTTCCATATCTTCTTGTTAGTTTTGGTGAGAGTTGGGTCTAGTACCATTTGAGTAAATATTTGAGAAATCTAAGATAGTTTTAATGTTGATTAATAAGTTTCTTATTGGTTTACAAACTTTTCGGTGTGAATCATCCATCAATTCATGGTGGAAGTTGATTCTAGCAAGTTTTGGGTGTTAATGAAGTTTTGAGTTTTTGGGGTTAAAAGTGATGAATCTTTGGTTGGGTTTTGGTTGGATTTTATTAGATTAAATGATGCTTTGATGATTGGTAATTGTGGGGAAAGGTCTAAAACATCCATTAGTTCATTTTGGAGGCTTAAAATCGATTTGGGATGAATTGGGGTTGAGAAGGGTGAGTTTTCAGATGATTTTCAAGTGCAGGTGCTCCGCGCTACCTTGGTGCTAGTGAACTAGCGCCTGAAGGCGCGCCAAGCACTGTTTCTGGATTTTTCCGATTTTGTTTCTTGCGTACCAGAGTCGTTTTAAGGCGTAATATAGGGGTATGGGTACTCGTTTTGAGTGGAAAATAGCATTTGAACACTTTGAACATGTTAGTTTGGGCGTATAAGAACTCCAAGTATTCTTTTTAATGTTGGTTGTTCGGTTTCTAGCTCGGTTGCGATTCGGGGGTGTTCGGTGAGTTGTTAAGGTTGTCAATTGTCGTAGTGAGTCTTGTATACATATAAGTATGTGGATTTCATCAATATGTATATATTATATACAGGTTCGGTTACCCCTTGTTAGTGTGGCTTGGGTGGTGTTCGGTTGTGGCGTTAATTGCCGGTTTTGCTCATTGGTATCGTTTGCGCGTGTGTGGCTTCAAACTACCAACAAGGTGAGTTTTACTTTAAAACATTTTTAACTGGGATACATATATATATATGTTTATATATATATGAGATGGATATATATGGATTGAGAATATGATACATGATGTGATTATGTGTTTATATTGAGATATATATATTTATATGTATATATATGGTTGAAATGTGATGAAAGGTTTTATAAATGACAATATGATATATTGGTACATATATATATTGTATTTATATGTGTATTACACTACACGAGTACAGATTAGCCGGGTTCCGGTGTGCGGACCGGTGGGTAGCCGAGTTCCGGTGTGCTGACCGGTGAGTAGCCGAGTTCCGGTGTACGGACCGGTAACGTTGATTATTTATTAGTTGGCTTGCTACTAACTAATATGGCCATTTGTGGAGGAATGAGGTGGAATGAGATGAGCACAATGCACGAGTCTTGGTTGGAATTTAATTCTGTGTGATATATGTGCAGTTATATAAAAGAGTTTATATAAATGGGGTTTATAACGATTTTCAAATGACAGGGATTTTCTCAATAGACCATTAGGTCTAACCCTCATTTATGTTTTAAAAATATGTATTCCAGGTTGATGATCGTTTATTAGCAAAGGGAAGAATTAAAGTGTAAGACGCGGTTGATAGCAGACGAGGATTAGGAACTGAATATGTTTTGTATTGTATAGTTTCGAGACTTTGGGACCGTACATGATTTATTTTGTATTTTCTTTTTATGAATGTAACGATGTGATGCAATATATGTTATTTGAAGCATGTTTGGGAAACCGGGTTGTTACAGATGGTATCAGAGCCCTAGATTAAGGGATTTAGGTATACGGATCTATACCTAGACTTAAACTGCATGTGAAGTAGGATGTCCCTATTATTTTAGAACCTTGGGATGTTAAATATATAAAGGTAGAAGGAACATCATGTAAGGTAAGTTCAAATTACATTTGGCCGGTGTAATTATGAACTTACAGGTGCATGTTTGAACTGGAATACCTTATTATATTGGGTATGTGTTTACATGAATATCTATATATTTTGTGAATTGATAGGATGGCTAGCCGTTCTCGTTAGATTGGGAAAAGTGGATCATATAATCAAAATCGGGAAAATCCTAGAATGAGTTATAATAGAATTATTATTGATATGATTATGGGATTGTCATTATGGTTAGTACCGATTTGTCGATTAGGTGATGTGAAGTGAATGATAATGGATTTCCTTTATGGAACAAACTTAAGAGAATTAGATGTTTAAGATTTTGTGTTTAGTGTTTTAAGTTAAGTTAGCGGTATACGAAATTGATGTGATAATGGGTTTGCCATCATGTTTAGTAATAGTTTTGGATTTAGGAAACTAAGTTGTGGTAAGACTATTTGAACGTGATGTTGATGTATGAGAGCATCATCTATTAAATGTTTAAAGGATGTCATAAGGATTTTGCAATATGATTGTGCGGCATAGATTTCGAAAAAGGTGTAGTATGCCATGATAGATATGCCAGTCTTTGATTGGTTATCTAATTTTGCGATTATATAAAGTTATAGCATTAGATTATTTTATAAGTGTTGTTGTGTGATGAGATTTATTTGGGATATTGGTATTATTCTCTTGTTACTATAAGAATTGAAGGCTCGGGTGTTAATTTGTGACTTCTTAAGTGGGATATTATTTTTATTATTTGATTATGTTGCATTTTGTTAAGTAAGAGTTTATTTAGTTCTAATCGAATATTAGCGAAAATGCCAAGATCTGGTTGATTAATGGTGTTTAGTATTTGTTTAAGAATTCCGACTTAAAATGTTGAAATAGTCCTTATGCGTAAAGGCGTGCATTTGGTTTGGTTAACTTCATTTGGAGATTGAGAGGTGCAATGTATTATATATCACTAAGTACTACTTGCAATGATCTTGGGTGTTTAAATAGTTGATTATATTAATTGTGGATGGTAGTGAAACCGTTTGTTTAGACTTAGTATAGTAAGCATATTGTGGTGTTGGTGCTAGATCTTGTTAAAACTTTTGATTAGATAATGAGTGATCCTCGAATTTGTTATGAGAAGATAAAGGTTATATATGGGAATAAGTGGTCATGATGAAAGTAAGAAATTGTCGGACGATTGATTTAAAAGTTTTCGATTGTTAGCAAATGTTATATTGGAAGTGCATGTTTTATGTTTTAAGAAGGTTTAGTAAAAGTATAGGTTTGGAAGCATTTGGTGTGAAAAGAGGTTGTTTCTAAATTAGCAATAGTGCAACAAGTATTTCAGGTGATATTGAAATTGGTATATTTGTTTGTTAAGAAAGTGTTTGGGATAATTTAAGTGGGAAAAACAAGGATGATCGAAGTTGGAAAGTGAAGAGTGCTATTGTAAATGATTGGTAATGAAAAGCTATCGAAGCTGATTTTTGGGTGATTGATGAGTTTAACCATAGTTGCGCAACGAAGAAGTGTTAATTGATTATAGTTTGTGTTTGGATTTGAAAGATTGTTCAAAGCGATTGGTAGTTTAATTTTGGATGATTGATCTAACGCTTACAATTGTTGGCAACCTTCAAATTGAAGGTGCATGTTAGAATTTGGGAAGATATTGCGAAAGTGTAGAATGTGGCGTTGTTTATAATTTAGTATTTCAAACGCTAGGTTATGCCTTCAATTGTTGAAGTTTATGTTATGAATAAAAAAAATTCAATTGTGTTAGATGATTTGTGATATATATACATATTTTGTGCTGAAAGAGGCACTGTGAAATATTATGTGCTGAAAGATGCACGGTGACATATTTTGTGCTGAAAGAGGCATGAGGTGAAATAAAGATGTACTGATTTTGTTAATAAGATGTTTTTATGATTGTTATATTGTTGGGGATGGGTGTATAATGTGGATTCATTTTTTTTAAGAAGATGTTAATGATATTTGAGATAGACTCGATTATGTATACGGGAGGATATGAAGGCAAGTTCAAATTGTGTGAATGATCATGAGAGATCCGGCCTGCAGTATGATGTTATGGGCAAAGAGAGTATGGATGTGTAGTGAAGTATTTGTCAAGCTAAATGTGCCAGCTAGTGTCGTAGTGATGTGGTGTTAGAGGGAGAGGAAGCATCAGATAGAAATTTTTGGGAGTTTCGGATGAGGTGTGCGATTTGTTAACCAGATTGTTGGAGCACGTAGATGTAGGTTGACGTCGTGGTATGCTTATGCTCGGAATAGAATGACGGAGTGGTGGTGGGTGGTTACCCAATAGAGAAACCAAGTGTTTTTAGTTGTAAGAGTCGCTAAATAAGCATATTTTTTTTGGATCATTGGAAGTTTAAAGAAGATGATAGGGGTGTTAGTCAAAATGGGGTGTAGTAGATGCGAGATCCTTAAAGATTGGGAGTTGTTTCTTATGTGTGAAATAATTATTTGGGAAAGTAAAGGTTGGGGATCAAAGAATGTATGGTGACATCGAACACTAGTGTCGTTGCAAGACGACTTGGTTGAATGCCTTGAGTTAGGATATTGATGCAGCTGTTTGGTTATGTAAGTAATGGGAAAGTGTTGTCGACATGTGGAAAGGTCGGGAGAGAGGGGCAAGTAATGTTTGGTGGGTTGTGCTCTACGCTAACGTGGGGAGGTGAAGATGGTATGTCGGAATAACTGAGTGAATTGGAAGTAGTAAGCTTAATAGTAATGCCGAAAGGTGTAGGGTTATGTAGATTGTCACTGGTAAGTGTGCGAACTCGTGGAAAGAGTTTTGAGGAAGGGAATTGTGTATGATTTTGTACAAGAAAGAAGTGGATGAGACAACTGAATGAGTTAAGTTAGTGACTTTGTGAGAAATGTTTAAATGAATTTGTCGTGCGGTGAATAAGCTAGTGAGAATAGTATGGTTACTCCTTCCAGTTGAGTGAGGATAACCGGAGTTATGTTTCTATGACTGAACGAGCGGGGCAATCAGCGAGAAATTGATAGGTTTCAAGATGAGTTTAAATATGAGTAGGTGAACACTTCGATGATGGGCTTAGAGGTTCGTTACCTTAGTTACGTATATGTATGGAGTGGTGAGGATGTGAGCGATGGTTGACGAACTGTGGTCGAGGTGGTCCGAGAGAGAGAAATGTTATCTGCCTAAGACAAATGTTGGTTGGGGGGAGAGTAATCTAGAATTGCTTATAATACGATGAAGGAACTTTGGGTTATGAATTGTCGGAATGTACAGGGTTGGCCTTGTGCCAAGCTGTCAGGTGAGTGATTGTTTCTTAGCAAGGGGAACTCGTGTTGTAGCGGAAGATTCCGCCAAGTTCCTCTTTAAAGGAAGTAAAGATGCATGAGAAGCTTTATTTAATCCTCTTTTGTCAAGATCGATCGAGTGGGAACAGTAGCCTATGAGTTAGAGTACCGTAAGAACTGAAAGGAATGCGCACAATGTTCCTTGTTTCGAATTTAAGGAGGTGGTTTACGTTGGGGAAGTGTTAGTTTTGGTGAAGGCAAGATACCCGCAGATTTTTCCAATGAGGAATTCCGGGGACGAAATTCTTTTAATGGGGGAGATGTTGTAATAACCAGGTACGTTATTGGTTTATTTATTTTTATTATTGTTAGTTTAAGGATGTGTTTTGCCAATTAAGAGGAGTTTGGGGTTTGTTTGGTAAATATGTTTTAATATCTAGATATTATGTGTAGTATGTGTATGTGTGTGATTTAGGAGGAGAGAGTGAGAGAGAGACGTATTCAGAGAGGGATAGGAGAAAGAAAAGAGAGAAAGAAAAGAGAAGAAGAAGAGAGGAAGAAGAAGAGCATCAAGAATTTGGAAGACTTCATCTTCTAGGTAAGGCTTCTACTCCATTTCCATATCTTCTTGTTAGTTTTGGTGAGAGTTGGGTCTAGTACCATTTGAGTAAATCTTTGAGAAATCTAAGATAGTTTTAATGTTGATTAATAAGTTTCTTATTGGTTTACAAACTTTTCGGTGTGAATCATCCATCAATTCATGGTGGAAGTTGATTCTAGCAAGTTTTGGGTGTTAATGAAGTTTTGAGTTTTTTGGGTTAAAAGTGATGAATCTTTGGTTGGGTTTTGGTTGGATTTTATTAGATTAAATGATGTTTTGATGATTGGTAATTGTGGGGAAAGGTCTAAAACATCCATTAGTTCATTTTGGAGGCTTAACATCGATTTGGGATGAATTGGGGTTGAGAAGGGTGAGTTTTCAGATGATTTTCAAGTGCAGGTGCTCCGCGCTACCTTGGTGCTAGTGAACTAGCGACAGAAACAGTCTTCAGTTTGTAAGGCTCACTTTGATCATCAAGCAACAGTCTGTGGAAATCAAAGCTTGTAAGGCTCACTTTCAGATTCCCTTCCTTTTGTACTACCAAACTCACATACTTTAACCCATCAAAATCTTCAGTTTGAAACCCCAACACCTTTTCAATACTTTTCTGAACATGTAGCTTTTCATCAGGTTTTCTCATTCTATTTGAAGCCTCAACATAAATCTTCTGTAATCTTTCATCCATGAAGCCATCAATAATATTCTCCAAATCAACATGTTCACCTTCTGTGCAGTAAAGATCCTCATAGGTTTCTTCTGGAAAAGTATCCTGAAAATAATGTCTTGTAAGAGGAGTATCACTCTAATCAATGATAAAATCACATAATGGCTCTTTTAGTGTTGGTAAATCAATTCTTGGAATCACAATGGGTTTTCTGAACACATATTCTGAAGGCATAAAATAGTCCTCAACTCTGTCATACACTTCATCAATATCTCCTAATTCATCCGCAAAGTGTAGTTGAAACTCATTTTGAAACTTCTGTGAGTAATCAACTGAGTGGTCCTCTTCTCCCAACAAATCGATAGGCCTCACTGTTCTGATACATCTTTGAACATTCTGAATGTTAAGAGCTCTGACCAACTCACTATGCATTCTCCTTATCAGAACCTCATTCAACCTTCTTTCTTCCATCTCAGAGTTAAAAAGCTCACCACTGGTATAAGGAACAACTTCTAAGCATGTATTCACTCTAGAACTTTTAATCAAGCTTTCCTCAGAAAAGTGTGCCATATTCATCTCATAACCTTCTTCAGAAGAATCTGTCATAAATTCTTCTGCCATAGCATTCTCATCTGTCATTATCACTTCATCTGATCCAAAAATACTCACTGCCTTATCATTCTGATCTGTCATGACTATATCATCCTTCACATTATTCTCATCTACTATGACTCCATCATCTGCCATAAGTACTTCAGTTTCATCATAATTCACCTCCAACTCAGTATTTAACTCCAATTCCTCTATTTTATCAGTACCTCCTTCTGAAGACTTTTCATGTACCACTTTATCAGTTTCCATATCATCCTCATAATCTGAACTTATTTTTTGAACAATTATTGCCTTTTGAACATCTGCTGATTTCTCAACATCTTCTACCTCAGTGCTCTAAACATTTTCTAACTCAGTATTTTCAACATCTTCTAACTCAGTACTTTGCTTCTGCTTCTTCTCCCCTTTTGATGATGATGAGGTTCATTATCATCAAATTTTCTTTTGAAGGACTGAGTTGATTCAGATTCTGGCTCGGCTACAGTCAAAGGCATGATGGCAAGAGGCTTTTAAACACTTGCCAAGTTGGAACTGAACACTTGCAACAAAGAAGACTTCATATCTTTCATACTTTTCAGAAGTTCCTTTTTAAATTCTGATAATTCATCTTTGATCTCCTTTTTGTGAGATTCCAAAGACACTTTCACTCCATCCACCTTTTGTTCAACTGACTTAGCGTTGCCTTCCAACATATTTCTGAGTTCCTTTACCTCATTTTTCAAGGAATCAACTATACTTTCCAATTTCTCAACTTTCTCTCCAAGATCGTTGTTTTGTTTCTGAATCTTTTCAAATTCAGAAGGTTCTAACGTTAATCCTGGATCAACAAATGACCCAGTTTTCATGTGTTCAGAGAACTCATGGCCTGTAGGTGCCACAGAGGCACCATGTACAACAGATGCACTGTGTAAGGAGTCTTTTAAGATGTTCACCTCCCCAAGACTTCCATCCAATCCTTTACAACCAATAATAGGAATGTCTATGGATGTTGATGCAGGAATACGAAATTCTTGTGATGTGCTTGTGTTCAATGGAATTTCAGGCTCAAATTGGATGTTACTGTGTAATCCAGACTCTAAGTGTTGAAGAATACCTTGGGATTTATCACCACCCTCCAAATGAGTATGGGATGGTTCCCATGTATGAAGTGAAACAGTAGCATGTTTGAATGCTTCTGAGTGGCTAGGGATGGATTGTTCAAGTTCCACCACGGGCTCCATGGTGTTTTCTTCAATATTGGTCACCAAGGGTTGTGAACCAATAGTAGATGTGGTTGCCCAGATTAATTCGGCTGGATCAGAATTATCTCTTTCTATTTCTAATTTTGTTAACATTCTCTCATCCTCACCTCTCTCTTTCTATTTCTCACTTTCCATTCTAACCAACCTCTCTGAATTTTCCCTCTCAATTCTCTCAGAATGTTCTCCCTCATGAACATTCTCCCCATCTCTAACTGCACTAGACCCTCACCTCTCCTCTCAGGGTTGTCCTCATGGGTAGGGATCTGAGGTTGTTCAAATCCCATAGAGGTGCAATAAGCTTTTAATATCTGTTGATCCAAACCCTCAGTGATTTGATAATGACCCTCTCTTATATACTTATTGAAAATTGTAAGTAAACAATATGTATCAGAGTTTCACTATCGCTGATAAGTACTAAGATCTTCCAGTACCGCTGATAGGAACTCTTGCTCTTTAAGTTAAACATTCAGCGAAACTGTTCACCATAAATGCTCTGAGTCTGTTCAGTCATTATGATGATCGCTGATAAGTTAGTTGTTTACTTATGATCCCTGAAGACAAGTTTCACGTCAACAAAGGTTCTACGCTGAAGTCGAAGATCATGCTCAAGAACCAGCGACAAGTCTCCTAATGAACTGATGCGGATCAGCGAAGACTCAGATTTGTCCACTCAACGTGAAGTATCAAGTACAAGACTTCAGCTATCGCTGAACTTTATCATTCGCTGAATAGAAAATGATAATCGCTGAATCAACGAAAGCTGGTCATGAAGTCCTCCGTACAAAGTACTTTTGTCTTAACCACCCTTGCACGTCTCCGTACGAAATGTCAGAAAAGAACCTCCGAAAATCTGAAATCGTACAACCACTCTGATACTACACTATTCATCCATACGGCTACTAAGGTTGTCAACCAAGGTCAATGACATGCAACCAACCAGCTGATGACACGTGTAAAGTATATACTGAATTGCATTAAATGCATGCAGTATATAAAGAGATGAACTCACTTCATTTGAAGTAACTTGCTAACTCTGGACAAGTTCAATCTCTTATCTCAAGATAGGTTATTATTAGTAATTTCCTTATCTCTCTTAGTGCAAGAAACCTTAGTGTTCCAACTTGTTTAGATTTAGGTTTATCCTTAATCTTGTCTCCGCAACAAGCTGTAAATTGTTAATGATTTATCAATAAACAATTTAGAAAAGTAAAATCTGTGTGTTTGTATTCAACCCCCCCCCCCCCCCCCTTATACAAACTTGTATAGGCCTTCGGGACCAACAAGTGGTATCAGAGCAGATTTGTTTAATCTCATAAACAAGATCTAATCTAAGATATTTCTCTTCCTTGCTATTATCTGAAAATGGCCACCAATACAAACACAAATTATATAGACAATGGTTCGATTGCAAAACCCCCTAGATTTTCCAGAGATAACTTCAACTTATGGAAAAATAGGATGACACTCTTCTTAGAAGGTGTAGACCCTACTATACCTTACTATATTGAGAATGGTCCATTCATCCCTGTAAGATTTGATGCTGCAGTTCCAGGCACTGAGAATAGACCTGCTATTCCTGAAAGGCTGGTACCTAAAGAAATCCATCAATGGACTGACGAAGATAAGAAGAAAGTGGCTATAGATACAAAAGCCAGATCCATACTATCCATGGCTCTTCCTGACGAAGTCTACCATTCCGTCATGAATCTGAGAACATCAAAAGCCATGTGGGACACAATATGTGTTCAGTATGAAGGAACGTCTGAAGTCCAGGACTCAAGAAAGATCAACCTGGTAAGACAATACGAAAGCTTCATTTCTGGTAAGAATGAAACTCTCTCTGAAGTTCACCAACGTTTTAATTGTTTAATTATAGATCTGAAAACTGTTGGTAAGGAATATTCTAACTTTGAAGTGCTGACAAAGTTTCTAGAATGTTTACCTGAAAGCTGGGACAATTATTCCATGTGTCTCAAGCTGTCAAAGGATCTAAGATCAATGACCCTTGCTACCATATATGGCATGTTGCTGAATCATGAGCAATCGAGCCATCTTAAGAAGAATCTTGTTAAAGATTCCAAAAGCACCCCTGTTGCTTTAATCTCAGAGGAACCTTCTACTCAGCGACCCTCGGTCACTATCACTGAGTTAGAGAGTAACTCTGAAAGTTCATCAGATTCTGATTTTTCAGATGATGAATCCTTGGCTCTCCTAACCAAAAAGTTCAGGAGATTTGCCAAGAAGAAAATGTTTAGAAAGAACAAACCTCTTTCCATAGCTGACAAACCTAATTCATCAGTTTTTGTTGATAAGGCTACTGCTACTTGTTTTAACTGCGAAAAGATAGGACATTTTGCTAACGAGTGCAGGTCTAAGAAAGTTTCTAGACCCTCAGCTTTTACAAAGAAATCCTTTGTTCCAAGGAATAAAGATGACAAATACTCAAAGCTGAAAGACAAATATGCGAAGCTGAAAAGCTTTAAGAAGAAAGGCAAAGGCCTGATGGCTGACTATGATTGGGCTGCTTCTGATGAAGAAGCATCATCATCTGATTCTGAAGATGATGAAGCAAATCAATGTCTCATGGCCAAGATTGAAGAAGAGGAAGAAAGTTCAGACATTCCCTCCACTTCAACCTCTGCTATTCAGGTATCACCTTCTTTCTTTACCAATATTGCAAATATTGATGAAGCTGATAGTCTCCGTAAGATCGATCTCTTGACTAGAAGTTTATACGAAGCCATGAACGGCAAAACTGTGGTTGAAAACCAAAACCTTGATCTCGCTGAAAAGCTTAAAAACTGTCATCTTCAAATAGAAAAGCTTTCTAAAATTGAAGAAGATTTTAAAGATCAAGTATATTTAAATCAGCTAGTCAAAATCGAACGAGCAGAAGCTATCGCTGCATTAAAAGCTGAAAAAGCTACTGTTGAAGGATGGTGTAATTTTTCAACAAAGATCACTGAGATAATTAAGGCTCAGATTCCTCTGAGTGATAAACGTGGTCTGGGTTATAAATATGATACTCCAAAACCAACCACTGAACGTTCAATGCTTAAATTTGGAACGTTCGTATCCTCAGTCGCTGACACTTCATCATATCAGTGCTCCTCGTCCTTTACACCAATCCCTGAGGAAACTCCTACCTCCTCAAAAGGTAAGGAGAGAATGGTTTATTCAAAACCTACCTCTGTCTCTAAAGACAAAGGTAAAGGAATTGTTATTTATCAAAATCCTCAGAAGGGTACCTTAGTACCAAAGCTTAATGCTTCTAAAGCCTCAGTGACCTATCCCTCTGGATCAAGGAAGCTGATCTCTGGATCTATTCAGCGATCTACTCCTAGACTCAGAGTGGATGTCCTTGGTAAGAAATCTGAAGAACTGAATGTTCGTCCCATTTCTAAAGCCAATAGTTTACTTGGTGCTGGCACTTCTAATTCGAAATTAAAAGCTCAGCATACAAGTGGTCCTAGAACTACCTTTAGTTATAGGAAATGTTATCACTGTGGACTTACCGATCATATTGCTAGTAAGTGCCCCACAGCCACCAAAGCTGAAAAGATAGCTAAGGTGAAGATTGCCCCCAAGGCAAAGAAGACCAACCCCGATGCAAATCAGGTCAAGGTGAATTCTACCACTGAGGTTAAGAAATTAACCAAAGTGAAGAAAGACAAAGCTGAATCTTCAAATGCTGCGAAGACCGCTGAACCTTCTATTCCAATTACTTCCACTGACAAACGTGTATACATGGTTAAGTGGGTACCTAAGAAAAACTAATCTTCCTTTGTATTGCAGGTTAAGAAGGGTATCTGGTATCTCGATAGCGGATGCTCTAGACACATGACTGGTAAGAAAAGCCTGCTCGCTGAATACAAAGAAGAGAAAGGTCCCTCTGTGACTTTCGGTGGAAATGGAAAAGGACATACCCGAGGGTATGGTGTACTTTCAAATGGTACAACCTCCTTCAGAAGAGTCGCATATGTTGAAGGACTGAAACATAATCTTCTGAGCATCAGTCAGCTCTGCGACATGGATAACAAAGTGATTTTCACTAAGGAATCATGCTTTGTCACTGACAAAAAGGAGAAGATAGCTCTCAGCGGTTATCGTTTGGAAAATGTTTATGTAATAAACATGGACTCAACAACCACTGAGAACTCCAGTTTCTTCTCAAAGGCATCTTCTGATGTTAACTGGCTATGGCACAAGAGACTCTCGCATCTAAATTTCAAGACACTGAATACTCTTTCCTCCAAAGAGTTAGTCACTGGTCTACCTCAGCATTCATACGCCAAAGAGTCTTTATGTTCAGCGTGTGAAAAAGGGAAGCAGACCAAGGCAAGCTTCAAGTCAAAGCAAGTCTCCTCAGTGTCATCTCCTCTACAACTACTCCATATGGATTTGTTTGACCCTATTAACAAACAATCCATCGCTGGAAAGAAATATACGCTGGTCATAGTTGATGAATTATATCGCTTCACTTGGGTAATGTTTATCCGTTCTAAGAGTGACACCCCTGAAGAACTCATCACCTTTGTTCGGAAGATGGAAACTCTGAACAATATGACTGTTCGCTCAATAAGGAGTGACCATGGAACTGAATTCAAAAACAGTTCTCTTGATTCCTTCCTTGAGAGTAAGGGTATTTCTCACAACTTTTCGTCAGTGAGAACACCACAACAAAATAGAGTCGCTGAAAGAAGAAATAGAACAATTATTGAAGGTGCACGTTCAATGCTCAGCGATTCTAACCTGCCTACTCAGTTTTGGGCAGAAGCTGTAAACACTGCTTGTTTTACGCAAAACAGGTCGCTGATAGTTAAAAGATTCAAAAAGACAACCTATGAACTCTTTCATGGGAGAAAGCCTTCAATCAGCTTTCTTCACATCTTTGGATGTCAGTGTTTCATACTGAACAACAGAGATGCCCTTGGAAAGTTTGATCCTAAGGCTGATGATGGAATCTTTCTTGGATACTCCTCAGTCTCCAAAGCCTTAAGAGTCTTCAACCGTAGAAGACAAACTGTAGAAGAAACTATTCACGTCACCTTTGACGAATCCCGTTCAGCGAACTCTAAACCGTCCGCTGATACTGAAGAACTGAATCAATGGATGTTTTCTCATCTTGGTGATTCAGAAGAAGTTCCCACTCCTCATGCTCACACCGTAGAAAATGATGGTCCTACTATCATTCCAGATATGCAGAATAGTGAAGCTGAAACATCTTGGGTCTCAGCTGTTCCTATAAACACTATACCTGCAGTTAATCCAAATGTCTCAGAAATTCCATCTATTTCTCAGCAATCAGTGAATGAAGTGACAAATGCAAACATTCCTCTCTTAGCTGATAATCCAGAAGTAGCTGAAGCCTCATCTTCAGTTTCTCCAGTTCAGACTGAGTCAGCGACGTATGCTCCGGCTCAGCGATGGACTGTAAATCACCCAATCGATCAAATTCTTGGTGATCCAAACGCTGGTATTCAGACTCGTAGAAGTGCAGGTAATATTTGTTTATTTGTTAACTTTATTTCTCTAACTGAACCAAAGAAAATAGATGATGCCCTCAGAGATCCAAACTGGGTCAGCGCTATGCAAGAAGAGCTGACTGAATTCGAAAGAAACAAAGTTTGGAAACTCGTTCGTAGACCAACTGACAAAACGGTGATAGGCACTAAATGGGTCTATCGAAACAAGTTGGACAAACATGGTACTGTAACTCGCAACAAAGCTCGTCTTGTTGCTCAGGGATACAGACAAGAAGAAGGCATAGATTATGACGAAACATTTGCTCCAGTAGCAAGACTTGAATCTATTCGTCTTTTCTTAGCATATGCTGTACACAAAAACTTCACTGTACATCAGATGGATGTTAAGTCAGCGTTTATGAATGGAAAGATGAATGAAGAAGTTTATGTGGAACAACCTCCAGGATTCTCAGATCCTAAGCGTCCAGGTTATGTTTATAAACTGGACAAGGCACTTTATGGCTTAAAGCAAGCTCCTCGTGCATGGTATGATACTCTCTCTACTTATCTCCATATTGAACAATTTGAGAGAGGTAAGATTGACAAAACTCTATTTTTTAGAAAAGTGAAGGTCATATCATTCTAGTTCAAATATATGTTGATGACATTATATTTGGTTCTACTAACCCTGAGCTTTGTACTCGTTTCGCTGATAGAATGAAAGATGTGTCTAAAATGAGCATGATGGGTGAACTAACATATTTCCTTGGTCTTCAGATTAAGCAAACTGAAAAAGGAACTTTCATTAATCAGGGAAAATATGTTAAAGATATGCTGAAGAAATTCGACTTAACTGAAAGTTCAGCTATGAAAACCCCTATGGCACCACCGCTGAAACTTGATAAGGACACAAAGGGTGTTCCTGTCAATGTCACGCTGTACCGTGGGATGATCGGCTCACTATTGTATCTTACAGCTAGCCGACCCGATATTATGTTTGCAACATGTCTGTGTGCACGATATCAAGCTGAACCTATGATATCTCATATGAAAGCTGTAAAGCGAATATTTCGATATCTTAAGGGTACAGCGAATCTAGGCCTTTGGTATCCCAAAGACTCAGGATTCGATCTAACCGCCTATTCAGACAGTGATTTTGCAGGTTGCAAAATGGATAGGAAAAGCACCACAGGAGGATGTCAGCTCCTGGGTGGAAAGCTGGTAAGTTGGACAAGTAAGAAGCAAAACTCAGTGTCCACTTCCACAGCTGAAGCTGAATATGTAGCCGCTGGAAGCTGTTGTTCTCAAGTCTTGTGGATGAGAAATCAGCTACTAGACTATGATCTTCAGCTCTCCAAAATTCCAATCTATTGCGACAGCACTAGTGCCATCGCTATAGCAAACAATCCAGTGCTACACTCAAAGACAAAACACATAGAAATCAGATATCATTTTATCAGAGATCATGTGATGAATGGTGATATAGAACTTCATTTTATCCCAACTGATTATCAGTTAGCTGATTTATTTACCAAACCTCTTGATGAGACAAGATTCAACTTTCTCATCAGCGAGCTTGGAATGCTGAACTTTGAAGGGTAAAATCTTCAGCGGTTCACATTAATCAGCGATAGGATAAAATCAACTCGTATAACCTATTCAATCATCTTATCTCTGAATAAACTTGGTTAAACTGATATCCAGGTATGTTTTCTCTCTCTGACAAACGCATGAAAATGCAAGATTTCAAAACAAATGCATCGCTGAATATCTCTTCCTTAACAGCGATATTTTGAAAGTTCTTAAAACCTTCACTGATATTTTCTATTCAGTGCTTCATGTTTTTTCAAAAGAGTCCATGAGCTTTCAAAACCTCAAAGACATCCTAAAAGAATGTGAAAGGACAGTTGTGACGTCATTGCAACGGATAACACCAGGCACGATTTCTTTCTGACACACGTTTGCACGTTTCGTTCAAACTTCCAATCAAATGCAAACACGTGTCCGTGTCATGATGAAAACCTTTTCCCGCTCAAGGTTTTATCTCTCTAAAACTCCCTATATAAACAAACTCTTGGTTTATATTTGTCTTTTACGCGATCAATCTTCCTCCGCAAGAAAAGAATTACTGTTGCATTTGTGCTCTCAAATCTTCAAAGAACTGTTCATCATCTTCTTCATCAAAACATCAAGGTTAATATGTTCATATTTTTTTAAATGCAGATAACTTGTTTCTGATCTTATCATTGTTTTAAACAAGATCAAACAAAAGACTTCTTAAAAATAAAATCATTTCTTTCATGGTTTTATGAACACAACCATTTCATGGTTGTTCTTCAAGTTTTAAATCTTAATCTTAAACTTGTTCTTCATTCGTATCCAGATTTTTTTAGAAACTGGAATACAAGACTTTATGGGTTTTACATTTCGTTTCAAAAATCATGAAAAACCCTAATCTTCATTAAGACATTTATGTCTGAATGAAATGGACAAAATTCGAACCATCTTAATGGAAATTCTTTCCATATCAAGACAATTCTTATTTGTTAACATCTTTGGTTGAACTGATAATACAGAGAAATGGCAACTTCAAAGATCAATGTTACCGCTGAGAACATCTCCGCTGACTCTGAGGAAGTGGAAATCATCAAAGCCCCTCAGGTTAAGTTCAAGCTGGATCAACTAGATTGGACCAAGGTCAACAACCTCTCTGCGCTTCTCGAGTTTCCTCCTCGAAAGCAAGTCACACATCTGGATGATGCTGTGAATTTCCTGAAAAACTGCTGCATTTCCACAACCATGACCATCACACCTCCTGCAAGTCAGCTACTACTATCCCAGTTCTGGTACTCTGCCAGACACACTCAGCTACCCTCCGCAAAAGATGCATCCAAAACCATCGATTGCATACTCAGCGATACTGAGTATGGCACAATTAAGATAACCCCCGCAATCATTCGAAAAGCCCTGAACTTTCCCAATGCTACCAAAGAAAAACCGTTTGTTCCATTCCCTGACCATAAGAAGCATGCTGACAGAGAAGAAATCATTGCTTTCCTCGACGCAATGGGTTACATCTGGGAAACTGGAAGGGACAAGAAGCCCGAGAAGAAGCTGACGCTGATAAAGAAGTCCAAAATGCCCAGCGAGATGAATTTCATCTTCGCACACCTGATCAGCTGCATGACAGCGAAGACCGGCTCCTCTGATCAAGCCGCTCAACCTCAGCAGGCTATGGGATACGCACTGCTGAAAGGTCTACATATTGACTGGGCATCTATCATTTATGATGACCTAGCACAAAGAGTAGATTCTGCTGCTGACAGACCTACATGGGTTCCCTACCCCCGTTTCATCAGCGCCATCTTCCAATATGGCCTGAAGGACAGCTATCCTCAAGAGGGTGACCTGAAACTTTCTCAGGTTGGCCCTAAGGTGCTCGATTTCAAACCTGTAGACAATGAGGTACAAACAAAATCCTATACACTGTGACTAAACCCCAAACTTCTAAGCTTTCCTCTGTTCACAAGTTTTTATCTGTTACAGGTCCTAATTTGGGAGACATCAACGAGTCTCTGAAGTCCGTGGAAACAAAGCTGGCCGGTCTCACCACCACACTCTCCAACAACTCTACAGCCGTAACAAACGCTGGAGAGAATTTGACAAAGCTAACTACGGTGGTGGAGAAGAAAGCTTCCACAAATGACATTAAGGGCCTTGATAAGACGCTCAGCGATTTTTCCAAAGTACTCTCTGACATCTACACTGACTACACCAGCCTCAAAAACTCAGTTTCGACCGTGTCCAGCGAAGTTACAAAGCTGAAAACATCGGTTGAACATCTCGAGGGGGATATGTCAGCTGTCAAGACCGACTTGGGTTCTATAAAAACCGACGTTGGTTCTATGAAGACGATGATCGAGACGCTGGTCAACAAGGCAAATACTCCTGCTCCTGCCCCTACCCCTGTATTGGAAACTTTCACAGCGGCGGATCGTAAAGAGCTGAAGAAGATCACTCCTGCTATATCTGGCCTTGAAGACAGATTAGCAGCGATTGAAAGTTGTATTAAAATCTCTGGCCAAGAAGACAGAGAAAATACAAATGCTGAGTCTACCCATTCCTCCCCAAATCATGAGAAAGAGGGGGAGAAGAGCGCTAAACATCCCGAGGAAAAGAGCGCTGAACATACCGAGGAGAAGAGCGCTGAGGATCTTGAAAAGAGCGTTGAAGACCTTTCCCATGATGAATCTATCAGGGGAGAGAAGAATGAAGATCTTATCGCTGGACCTCAGGGAGATGAAAACCCTGAGGGAACCGAGAAGCTCGCCTCTGTATCTGAGGGGGAGCAACTCGAAGAAGACGCTGAAGAATCCGAAGCAGAAGATGATGAAGCCGTCGACATCCCTGATGATGAACCATCTTCTTCTCCAAAGAAGAATGATGATGATGATAACGAAGATGACGATGATTTCTTTATCGTCAAACCTGCCCCAAGGATCAAAGCTCTTAAGGGGATCTCGATAAATGAACCTTCAGGGGAGCGGACAAAGACAAAGCCCTCAGCCTCTGGAGCTGAGAAAGGCAAAGGCAAAAGCGTCGCTGAAGATGACAATCTGACGATCTTGCTTGAAAAGCCGGTTTGTCAGGTACACTAAACATCTCTTACTCCATCCCTCCTCTATCATACACTATCAGTTCCTCTACCCAAGCCTATACACTTGAACAATTTCTCTATCTGTTTCTACCCAAGTTCTTATTTGTAAGATCGCTGTGTTTCAGCTAGTCCTCTCCACTGTTTGAGGATGTCGCTGAAGGTTCTACTACTGCGACTTCACAAATAAAGCCAGCTGCTGCTGATGAAATAATCCCAGTCTTAGATTTGATCTCTGAGACTGATGAACCAGAAGAACAACCTCTCTCGCACAGAAACAGACCTTCCTCAGCTCCTCAAAAGCTGAGTGAAGAGGATCAAAAGAGAAGAGAGGAAATAATAAAGCGATTCGAGGATCAGCGAATCATTCTAAGGCGTGATCAACTTCCTTTAGTTCCTCCAAAGTTCAAAACCTCCAAAGCTGAATACCAGGAACACCTTAGAGCTGAACGCCTTATCGCTGAAAGGAAGGAAGCTGAAGAGAAAGACAGAGAATACGCCATCAAGCTTACTCAACGATCAATCAAAGACCCCAAGATGAAAAGAGTTCCCATTGATGTTCAACGTCAGCTCTGGGATGATGCTCAAGAAATCGTTAGAGAAAAGACAAAGGTCTCTGATACAACTTTGGAATGGGCTAAACAAATGCTGACTTATCGATCAAGACCATCCAAAATAATCAAAGCCAACATCAGAGGAAAAATGTACGCTGATGTTCCTGTTGTTGAAGTGGATGACTACAGAGATGACAAAACCAAGCAAACCTTCTATGCTGCTTCATTAGAAAAGTTTGGTCTCTCTGAATGGTTAGAAACGAAATTAGCCATTCAGGAATCACGCTCAAAATTCAAAAGCCATGTTGAGATGATCTTAAACAAACAGATCGACTTGCTTTCATCTGCTGTGGATATTCCTCCTACTCTTCCTCAACCGAAGAAAGCCTCTGCTAAGAAGAAGAAAGTTTCTGATTCAGGTCCAATCATTCGAAATGAAACAAGTATTGGTTTCTCTCGTGCTGAAGTTCTTGGCCCTGATGCTGATCTTTCAATGCTTGACACCTCCCTACCACCTGGAGAAACCTTCATCCCTGGCACAGTGGTAAGTGATCCATATGGTATATTCTTCTTAGACTATGATGGAAATCCTCACTTTCAACGTGTCTCTGAGCTCCACATCGCTCCCATCGAACAACTCAGAGATCTCGTACACTGGTGTGAAGTCAGACGCGATATCAAAGCTAGACACCTGAAGCCCTTGATTTTTGAAGTTGCTCTGAAGTTAAAGAATCAAGGAGTAAATGTCCCTGACTGGATGATCCCCACTAAAAAGACCCTTGCTGAACTTCTCATTAAGGAAGAACCCTTTGAAAACTGATATAATCTCCTTTTTCTCTATTGTATCAGTTATCCTTCTGTACTTGTAAATTATTTCGCTTGTACTTGTAATCTTTCTGTTCTTCATTGTAACCTGATTCAGTATTTTAAAGAAAGATTTCAGCGAACGTACTTTACTCCATCAGTACTGAAAAGATCCCAGAAAACAGTAAAAGGGACAAATATTTTATGAGTTCTTTTTATCCTTATGTTTTCATTAAATAGCAATTTTCTTTGTTGCTATGTCATAATCAAATAGGGGGAGATTGTTGATCCAAACCCTCAGTGATTTGATAATGACCCTCTCTTATATACTTAGTGAAAATTGTAAGTAAACAATATGTATCAGAGTTTCACTATCGCTGATAAGTACTAAGATCTTCCAGTACCGCTGATATGAACTCTCGCTCTTTAAGTTAAACATTCAGCGAAACTGTTCACCATAAATGCTCTGAGTCTGTTCAGTCATTATGATGATCGCTGATAAGTTAGTTGTTTACTTATGATCCCTGAAGAGTGAAGACAAGTTTCACGTCAACAAAGGTTCTACGCTGAAGTCGAAGATCATGCTCAAGAACCAGCGACAAGTCTCCTAATGAACTGATGCGGATCAGCGAAGACTCAGATTTGTCCACTCAACGTGAAGTATCAAGTACAAGACTCCAGCTATCGCTGAACTTTATCATTCGCTGAATAGAAAATGATAATCGCTGAATCAACGAAAGCTGATCATGAAGTCCTCCGTACAAAGTACTTTTGTCTTAACCACCCTTGCACGTCTCCGTACGAAATGTCAGAAAAGAACCTCCGAAAATCTGAAATCGTACAACCACTCTGATACTACACTATTCATCCATACGGCTACTAAGGTTGTCAACCAAGGTCAATGACATGCAACCAACCAGCTGATGACACGTGTAAAGTATATACTGAATTGCATTAAATGCATGCAGTATATAAAGAGATGAACTCACTTCATTTGAAGTAACTTGCTAACTCTGGACAAGTTCAATCTCGTATCTCAAGATAGGTTATTATTAGTAATTTCCTTATCTCTCTTAGTGCAAGAAACCTTAGTGTTCCAACTTGTTTAGATTTAGGTTTATCCTTAATCTTGTCTCCGCAACAAGCTGTAAATTGTTAATGATTTATCAATAAACAATTTAGAAAAGTAAAATCTGTGTGTTTGTATTCAACCCCCCCCCCCCCCCCCCCCCCTTCTACAAACTTGTATAGGCCTTCGGGACCAACAATATCTCACTGTTCCCTGGAATATATTGCCTAAGTGACCTTGGAAGAGGTCTGTGATTTGGAAAATTTTCAAGTTTAAGAGCAGAAATCATTTTACCCATGTAGAAGATTGGCCCATGCTCCTCATTTGATCTTCTTGGAATGTTTCTATCTTGATCCATTGCATACCAGATTGCCAACTACCAATACCTCTGATAAGGTATACATGTAAGTGGCTTATCCCTTGTTTTTCCCTCTAATGCTTTCTGATTCCTCTCAAAGGTATTCTTCATATCTTCCCATAAAATAGAAGCATAATCATAGTGCCTATTCTTCACTAACCCATGAAAGATCTGCAAGATTTGCCTTGATCCTTGATCTAGATAACTGTTCTTCCCAGATAAACACTTGTTAATTATATTGAAGAAACATGCCCAGATTGGTGGCAATTTGTTCCTTCTGAATGAGCTTAGATTCCTCAATTCTTCATTATACCTTAATCTTCTGAATTCAGCTAATAATTCCTCTGTCAATGGATAATCTTCAAAATCTAATCTCCCCTGTAAATCATCTTTTTCTGGTAGCCTCAGCATTGTTCTCATAAATTGTACAGTCAAAGTTACAGTAACCCCCCTATTTCAGATACAAATTTGTTACCTTGTAACTCCAAATGCTTCCACCACTGTTGTATATATTGTATAGGAACGGATTTCTTCATTGTAAACCACTTCTTGAATGGATGGTATTTCAGCAATTCGGTGATTATCCTATGTTCTTCTTTGAACTTAGTTTCATCCAGCACTAAAACACAGTTATTCTCAACTAGGTCTAAGTATTCATTTTCAGGTACAACTCTCTCCAAAGAATTTGATCTTCCAGACAATACAGACCTAACCGCACTCTGTTCATGTTGTATATTCTCATTTCCCCCATCTGCATTACCCTCTGATTCAGCCATATTCTCATCCCCTGCACCTCCTTCAACATTTCCTCCTAGAACAATATTCTCTCCTATAGCCCCTTCTTCTACGGTTCTGTTCTCAGACATTCTAACTTCATCGTTTTCTGAATCCGAAGATTCCAACAACGTTTTCGAGGAGTGTAATGAAATAGCTCTACTTCTTCTTGAACCATACATGATTGTAATGTGGAATATTGAAAGAAACAGAATCGAAGAACTCTGGATTTATGTGTATCTCACTTTTCGCTCTTGGAATTCAAATAAATTTGAAAGAGGAATTTTAAGGTCTATTTAAAATCCGCGAAGCTGAAGGATTTAACGGTGAAAATTTGCTTTTTGTCATAGTTAAAACGGATTCGAACACTGTGAAATACCACAAAAGATATTAAATGAAACGTGGCATTATCAATTGAATTTGAAGCTGACACGTGTTATTTGATAGAAATTAACCCAAGTTAAAAGTTCTGAATAACACGCTCAGAGTTCTGAGAATGCATACTCAGAAGTTCTGAGTACACAGTTCAGAAGAAATTCCCTTAGAACCAAAATTCATTTAAATATCAACTTCTGATTATATAAAACATTTAATCATCCAGAAGTAGTTTGAACAGATAGAAAATTATTTTATCATCAAAATTCTGTCCATCTTTTGATGATTTGATATTTTTGAAAATCATTTAAAATCTAACATCTGACCTTGAAAACCTTTTTAAGGATTCAGAAGTAGTTTGAACAAGTGAAAATTATTTTATCATTGAAAGTTTGTTCCCCTTAGATTGATTAGTGATAAGAACGAAAATACAAACCTTATAAGCACCTCAGAATGATTTCTGAAAGATATCAATGCTCCCCCTTGACTTAAGCATATACTCAAACACATATTAAACATAAGGAATGTGAAAATATATCATAGAAAACATATAATCAACAAAATTGAAACATTTGTACTTCTCATAAATGAGTTCTGAAAGATAGTCAGAAGATCTGATTTATCTATTTCGAAATAAAAATTTGAAGTCAGATTTCTGACATATTGACTTAGAAGATCTGAACTCAAGACTCAGAGGTTCTGAACTCAAGAGTCAGAATTCTGAACAAGAGAGTCAGAGTTCTGAGTACACTACTCAGAAAATTGTACTTAGAAAAATATTCATTTCTGAAAAAATGACAAATATACTCAATTAGTCAGATTAAGCATTCCTATTTTACATATGAGAAAAGTAAACCTTTTGTGATCAAGAGGCTTTGTGAACAAGTCAGCCAATTGATACTTTGTATGCACAAAGTGCATTTCTATAGTTCCCTTTTCAACATAGTCTTTAATAAAATGATACCTTACATCAATATGTTTGGTCTTTGAGTGCTGAACAGGATTCTGAGTGATGGCAATTGCACTTTCTGAGTCACAGTAAATTGGAATGTTATTAAGCTGATATCCATAGTCCATAAGTTGTGTTCTCATCCACAAAGTTTGAGAACAGCAAACAGCAGCAGCTACATACTCTTCCTCAGCTGTTGATGTGGAAACATAATTTTGCTTCTTTGAAGCCCAACTTACTATTTTATCTCCCAAAAAGTGACAAGCACCAGAAGTACTTTTCCTGTCCAATCTGCTTCCGGCATGATCATCATCAGTAAAACCAGTTAGCTTAAAATCAGTTTCTTTTGGATACCAAAGGCCCAAATCAGGTGAACCTTTGAGATATCTTAAGATCCTTTTAACCGCAAGCAAATGGGATTCTTTTGGATTAGATTGAAATCTAGCACAAAAACACGTAGCAAACACGATATCTGGTCTACTTGCAGTCAGATAAAGCAAAGAACCAATCATGCCTCTATAAACCTTGTTATCTACTGAAACTCCAGAGAGATCAGCATCTAACTTGACATTTGTTGCCATTGGTGTTCTCATAGCAGCACAATCAGACATCTTAAACTTTTTCAGAATATCTTTTACATACTTTCCTTGATTTATGAAAATTCCATTTGACAATTGTTTTACTTGAAGACCAAGGAAAAAGTTCAATTCTCCCATCATGCTCATTTCAAATTCTGATTCCATGACTTTTGAGAATTCATTACATAAATCTGCATTTGTAGAACCAAATATGATATCATCTACATATATCTGAATTAAAATTAAATCATCACCTTTTTTCTTTAAGAACGAAGTAGTATCAATTTTACCTTTCTTGAAGCCAGATTTTAATAAATGTTGAGTTAGAGTGTCATACCAGGCTCTTGGTGCTTGTTTTAGACCATATAATGTTTTATCTAAAACATACACATGATCTGGAAATTTAGGATCAACAAAACCTTCTGGTTGATAGACATAAACTTCTTCATTAAGTATACCATTCAGAAAAGCTGATTTGACATCTATTTGATACACTTTGAAGTTTTTATGTGCAGCATAGGCCAAAAATATTCTTATTGCTTCTATTCTTGCCACAGGTGCAAATGTTTCATCATAGTCTATTCCTTCTTGTTGAGAATATCCCTTAGCAACCAATCTAGCCTTGTTTCTGACTACAACACCTGACTCATCTTTCTTGTTTCTGAACACCCATTTTGTTCCAATAATGGATTTTCCTTCAGGCTTTGGAATGAGTCTCCAGACTTTGTTTCTTTCAAACTGTAGCAATTCATCTTGCATTGCCAAAATCCAGTCTGGATCCTCTAGGGCTTCAGTGGCTTTCTTAGGTTTCATCATACTTAAAAATCCTGCAAACATTGCTTCATTTGCTGTTGCTGATCTTGTCTGAACTCCCACTGATGGATCTCCTATCACTTGGTGAATAGGATGGTCTTTTGTCCATTTTTTTGAACTTGGAAGCAATTCAATATCTGATACATTGTTGTTTGTATCATTCTCATCTGTAACAGCAAGTAATTCTGAACTATTCCTTTGAGGTGTGACATTCAAGTCTGGATTCTGAGTAGCAAAGTCAGAATTCTGAACTTCTTGTTCAGAGTTCTGAGTCCTTTGTTCAGAAGTCTGAGTACCTTGTTCAGAATTCTGATTGACTTGTCCAGAATTCTGAGTACCTTGTCCAGAATTCTGAGTACTAGGCTCAGAAATTTCATCACTTGTATTGATCAACATTGGACATTCCTCAGATGGACCAGAATCAGAAATTACTATTGTTTGAACCTGTGAACTTCCCTTTTTCATTTCTTGAACCGTTTTAGGATTTTCAAAATCTGCATAAGATTCAGAAGTTAGTTCCAGAAATGGATCCTTTAACAACAAATTGAGTTCTGAACAATTAGGATTAGAATCTGATTCAGAAGTCATTTTTGTCTTATCTTGATTGAGTTCTGAACTGTTTTGTTCAGAAGTCTTCATTCTTGACTCATCAAATGTGACATTGATGCTTTCCATAATTCTCTTGGTTCTTCTGTTGTAGATTCTGAATGCTTTGGAAGTTAATGAATAACCAACAAAGTATCCTGCATCTGCCTTTTTATCAAATTTACCAAGATTTTCTCTGTCTTTGAGAACATAGCATCTGCATCCAAAAATATGAAAAAAATTTAATCAGTGGTTTTCTTTTGTTAATCAGTTCATAAGCAGTTTTATTCAATCTTATATTAATCAAAGTTCTGTTTTGTGTAAAACAAGCAGTGGCTATTGCTTCAGCCCATAGGAAGGTTAGAAGATTTGAATAGGCCAACATGTCTCTTGCAGCTTCAACTAGGGTTCTGTTCTTTCTTTCAACAACACCATTTTGTTGAGGAGTTCTGACAGCAGAAAAATTATGAGAAATCCCAGAACTTTGTAAAAAGTTCTGAAGAGTCTCATTTCTGAATTCTGTTTCATTGTCACTCCTGATCTTCTGAACTGGAAGTTGTAAGAACACTTGAATTCTTTTGATGAAATTAATCAGTGTTTCAGCAGCCTCAGATTTTGCTCTTAAGAATTCAACCCATGTGTATCTTGAATACTCATCAACAATGACAAGTATATACTTCTTCCTCCCATTGATTGAACTGAAATAGGACCACACAAATCTGTATGTAGCATCTCTAATGGTGACATGCATGAAGAATCCATTTTCAACTTGTGAGAACTCTTCTTCATCTTGCCCATTTCACATGCTGAACATAATGATTCTTTTTCAAACTTGATCTTTGGTAACCCTTTGACCAATTGTTTGCCAACAAGATTGTTCAGATCCTTAAAATTCAAATGAGAACACCTTCTGTGCCATAGCCAACATTCATTTGCAGTTGCATTTGACAATAGACATACTGGGGTTAATGCTTGAATCTTTGAAAAATTAACCACAAATAAGTCCATATGTCTTTTGGCCCAGAACACCTTTATATCTTTCTCAGTTAGAATTAAGCAACCTGTTATGTTGAACTTGATATGGCAGAAACTGTCTAAAAACTGACTTATGCTGAACAGGTTATGTTGTAAGCCTTCCACATAGAAAACTTTCTGAATGGTCAAATCTCCTTTTGTTAAATCTCCATAGCCTCTAACTTGTCCTTTACTGTTATTGCCAAAGTTAACTGCTCCTCCAGCCTTTTCTGTGAAATTTGTCAGAGAAGACTTATGACCTGTCATGTGTCTTGAAGCTCCAAAATCTAAAAACCACACATGACAGCCCTGCAAAAACATTTAGTTAGATTTAGGTACCCATACTGGAATGGTTCTTCTTTGTTAGCTTCTTTCACAGATTTAACAAAAGTTCCTTTAACTTTCCATTCAAAATCTTCTTTTAAGCACCACTTTCCTTGAACTTTTATGAAATCAGAACATTTTCTGTTCACAAAATTGTTTCTTTTCTTCTTGAAAGCTTTAGGTTGAGACTGAGTAGCACTTTCAGTCTTCTTTTCATTAGATTTAAACAAGTTTTCATTGTTCTTTTCTTTTGATTTAGATTGAGAATGATTTTCAATTTTCTTTCCTTTTTTCTGAGTTTGAGATACATTTACAGTCTTCTTTTCTGAATTCTGATTTGCTTTGTTTGTATAAAAAGACTTAGAAGATGATTTCAAATTTTGACTTTTCTGAGAGAATTGAAATGAATGACTACCACACTGAACACAATTAAGATTCCTTCTTACAAGAGACAACAAATCTGAATCCAAAAACTTTTTGCTTTTATTGATAGTATTCAGATTACAATTGCATTTATTACAAGAACTACTTGCTTTAGGTTCAGAAGTAGTATTCAACCCAATCTCCTCATAAATCCTTTTCAGATCATCTTCCCTTTTGCTTTCCTCTTTTTCTGAAACATTCAACTTTTCAGAATTAGTAGATGATTTGGATGATTCACCATTCTCAAATGTACTTGATTCATCAAAGAATTTCTTATCTTCTTTTAAAACATTAATCTTGAAAATATCATACTCAGCCTTTAACTTCTCAAGCTCTGTTATTTTCTGGACATAAGTGTTGTTTTCCTTTAAAACTTGTTCCAGTTTAAAATCAACATCACAAAAATCGTTTTCAAGTTCATCAAAACTTTTCCTTAACTCTTCAAGTTCTTGATTAACAAGTTTAAACCTCTTTTCAAGTTCTGAAAAACTTTCTGAAGTATATTGAGAATTTTCAGTTGACTCAGAATTTTGACTAACAGTTTCAGAATTCTGACCTTCAGACTCAGAGTTCTGACTAATGGAGTCAGAATTCTGACTAGAAGACCCAGACTTCTGATTGACTGTTTCAGAAACCTTACTTGCATCAAATATACTTTCAATGTCAGGATAGGAAAAACTTGGTTGTTTATTTTTGTAACTAACATTTAGAGAGTCATATTTGAATTTAGCATCATTATATCTTGGTTTCTACTCTGTTGGTTTTGAAATTTCTTTCTTAACCTTGTCTTCTGAAACTTCTGACATCTCAGTTTTTGGTTCAGAAATTATTTCCTTTGCTTTTACAGGACTTGATTTTTGTAAACTATCTGAACTTGTTATAGAACTTGCAGGTCTTACAAAGATTTCAGCAATCACTGGGATTTATGGTTTAGGAACTTGTAGTTTATCAAAGTCATAAAGATTTATTGGAGCCCTTTTCAAAACAACATTTTCCTCCAACCTTAATCCCATTTTTGGATTATAAAATCTTGTGTCTTTAACATTACTTGTGAGAAGACTCAAGGTTTGTTGAGTTTGACGTCTTTTTAGATTAATGTCTTCCAACTCTTTGATTTTTGAATATAAATTCTTTCTTTCATCAAGCAACATATCAAATTTAATTTGCAAATCAACTTTTCCATCTTTTACTTCTGAGAGTTCATTTTTTAATTCAGAAATCTTTTTCAAACGTTCATAATTCTCTTTTTTGACTTTTTGTTTCTCAACCTCAGATTCTTCAAATTGTTCTTTAATTATTTCTTTTTCTGTTCTGAATTTGTTAACCATAATTCTTTCACCTTTTATTTGTTTTCTGAGTTTAACAAATTCAGCATTCATATTGCCAATCTGAGTGATTAACACTAGTACAAAAAAGGTCTTTTGTGACGGTTAAAAACCGTTACCGTAGGTATACGGTAACGGTTTTCATGAACATAAAAATCGTCACCTATCTTGCCGTCACTTTTGATACACTTTTGGTTACGTTTAGAAAACGTTACCAAATCACATCAAAAATCGTTACTATAAACTAAAACCGTCACCTTAAATGTACACAAAATTCGTTTTTTTCCTAAAACCGTTACCGTAGCACCACATACGGTGACACTTATTATAAAAAAAACATCACCGTAGCATGACGTACGATGACGTTTTATTTTAAATCGTCATCATAGCAAGACATACGTTGACGTTTTTATTCAAAAACCATCACTGTAACATGACATTTGTGACGTTTATTTTTCAAAATTGTGACCATAACATGTCTTGTGGTGACGTTTATTTGTCAAAATTGTTATCATAGCACGAATTTATGGTGACCTTTATTATTCTAAATCGTCATCATAGCTTGACATATGGTGACGTTTATTTTCTGAAATCGTCGTCGTTGCATGACTTATGTGGACGTTTATATGCAAAAACCGTCAATATAAAATGACATACAGTGACGTTTATTTTTCAAAACAGTTACCTATTTACTGACGGATTACCAATGGATTTGCCGTCGGTAAAATTATATAAATTAAATTAAATCTAAAACAATTTAAATATTAAATTATATTATTAAAAATTACCGGCGGGAAAACCGTCGGTAATTCGTCGGTAATGTTTATTTTAATTTAAAAAAAATACAGAATAAACTGTACAAAAAACCTGTGCATAAATGGTCGGTAATTCCTGGGCAAAAACCGTTACAAAATACTATTGTATTTGATACAATATCATATCCGTAAACAAATTTCAATTTTATCTCAAATACAAAACAAACTAAACCGAGGGGGGAGTGGGAGAACTTCCAAACTTCTTCATAAAGGCTTCAAACTCTTTCAATTTCTCCTCCAATGCTTTCCCTTTCTCCTCCAATGCTTTCCTTGCTTCTCGGTCTTATTTCGCTTCCTCCTCCATTTTGAGTCTCGCTTCTTTTTCTTGTCGTACCTCCTCTCTAAGTGCATCCCACTAAAATTCAACATTTGATAAACATAAAACAAATGTTAGACGACATTTGACAAACATATAACTATTACACATTTGACAAGCATACATACCTTCTCGTCGTGATAAGAGCTCCCACTCGTAGAATTACCGGACATAGCATATTCGGCATCCTGAGTCCTGAATCCAAAAATGTGACCTTTACATCGTCCCCCGGCACTACGCTTCCACAAGTCTGGGTCATTGGGTGGAACGGCGTCGGGAGGTAAGTCGGGGTACTCCTCCGCTCTAATATGTCCGTAGGTACCCTATGGTTTTACAAAAACAATGTGTTCACATATATAGAAAATTCGGCAGCATTTCGACTGTGATTTGAACATATCCATTATATGTGTAGTATCAAAACAATCCTATCGTCCGCCCAACAATGGCAGCCCAAACTAAATGAATCAAACTACACAACTCTATACAAGTATGCAATCCAATGCAAAAGCATAAGTTCAATAAACAAAAAAAAGCTTTATAATTGGGTAACATATGTACTCAAATTAAGAATACAAAGCAGACTAAAACAAGTTAAGACCATATACTCGAAAGTTGAGGCTTACAAGTGAGGATTGACAGCAACAGACTTGGCTCTACATTTAAGTGATTATGAATGTGAGCTTCAAAAGGTATTTAGAATATCACTAACCTCCAAAAGCAGGTAGGACTATTTTCCAAACATTAACCACGCAATCTAAAGACGTAGATGCAAATATTGCTTCAGTTTGAGACACCACAATTGCAGTAATGCAGGTAATGCCTTTCTTGTGTGATTGTAGCAGTTGTGGTACATATCTCCACTGCAACCAACAATCAAGAATAGCTAAGAGAAAGTGATTGACAAGCAAAACCAAGAAAATATGCCATCAACCAAACCTCATTAGTGATGAGTAATTTGTAATGCTTATGCTTAGCGTACAAATTTATAAAAGGAGATTCACAAAACTTAATTATCACGAGGAATAAAGTCGTATATCTACAATAAAACAGATAATTACCTTAATTAACGAACTAAACTCATTGCACTTAACAATAAAACCCGAGATAATGTTCCAAACAATCTAAAGTCATAATACTTGTCTTTAGGCAATGCATTCATTTTTAAAACCTGATAACAAAACACATAAACATTCTATTTTGAACCCGTTACATCTATCAGACGAACCAAAAGGGTAAGAAGATGATAGATTTTTGAAGATGATACATACCATGCTATGATCATCTTCAAAACTTCAAAACAGTGAGTTATCAGCTTTTTTATATCTCACGTTTCTGACTTTTTCTCCTATTTAGAAGCTAATCCAGATGTTGACATCTAAATGAAAGTTGTTCAGAGATCTCTTAAGGATCTGGTCGTTTTGGAATAACCTCATTTGGACAATCCATCAATTTTATACGAATTTTACAAAAACAGCATGCTGATCCCGAGTACAATGTGACCAGTCCCAAAAACTCACTGTTTTAGGCCTTTTAAAGTCAGAATTTGATCATGATGTAAACTACAAAAGTTTTCTAGACACTCTAACCTTTCCAACCATATATTGTACACCTCAATTGGACCAGCCATTTATTTTATATGAATTTTTGAAGTCACTGAACAGAAGCTGTTGACACATGCAGTTTCTAGGAAGCATTTCATCAAACACATGGAGGACATAACTACATATTAGAGCTGAAAACCAAATCCATGGTTCCAAATACCAATCCATGAATATTTTGAATGAAATTAACTTTAATTATCAATACTTAAACACATGCAAAACATAATTTCAAGATTAAAAACCCAAATCAAAACCTATGCTCAATTTTTGTAAGAATTTAGTTAAACTACATGAATCCATCCCCTTTTTACAACCTAAATTACTAGAACAAAGAAAAATACACATACTTAGTATGTGTTCTACCCTAAAAACGAAAATTGAAGGTACCAAAAGATTACCTTAGTGCTTTTGACTCCAAATCTTCAATATTATGCTTAAATTTCTTCAAACCTTCAAGCAATTTCACAATATCTTCATTTCTCCCTCTAGCTCTCTCATCCTCTCTCACTACACGGTTTGGCTGAGATAAAAGAGAAAACCTACTTGATCTCTTATTATCAGATACCAACAAGTTTGAGGCATTTAATTAATTTAGACCCTCAAACTTCAAAAGAAATTCAAAATCTATCATAGACATAGATTTTCTTACATTTCAAGATTTGAAGATGATACATACCTTAATAAATCTATCTAGGAGAGGTTTTGAAGATGATACATACCTTGCTAAATGGACCAACAACTGTATTCACAGGTTTTAAAATGATGCATATGCAGACCTGCCATCAAAAGGGTTGCAAGTCATCAAACATCTTCATCACTCTGCCCCAAAAGCATTGAAATGATTTGTAAAACAAATATGGTTAACGATTATTGTACTTGAATTGCATGATTGAGTGAAAGAGCTTACATGGTGAACATGAAAGGAACAAGATGTCCCAAATGCAAAGCTTCGGATGAAGGGCCTCTGCCTGTGTACAGATAAAATTTCTCCCCACGTTCATAAGCATCCAAAATCTCATTGAATTCCCTGTTGTGTGATAGATACAGATACATAAATCAAGTTTTGCAGCCTAAGCCCCCCTTTGCTAACATTAAAGAAGCATATTTATTTTTACCATATAAGATACATTTGAATTTCCAAAACCCAAAACTTAATAATGGTTCAGCTAAACTAAGTTTAGACTACATACATCAAATATCAAATTAACAAGTGTTTTTTCCATGGTGGTATTCAAAACCCACTTATAAGGCTACATTCAATCATCACTTGAGCCTATAACCTTCCAGTACTATGAATTATGAAATGGTATTTTTGAAAATTTAAGTAATTAGATGCCCTGTCAATTAGTAATCTTGAAGGTATTGTGTTAAATGCTCTAGCAGTAATATGTATATGAGAATAACCTACTGCTTCCAGCCTCAACTAAAGATATATATATATATATATATATATATATATATATATATATATATATTGTTGGATGTAACTTACATCTGAAGATACAATGTGTGTACCATATTTGTCATCCCAATACATCGTACTAATTCTGTATAGCTGATGTATGTTGAGCACCTGCATGAACCAAACACGGTTTCAAAATAAGATAGAAAAGGGAAAATGTTTCATGGCTATTCAGAAATTTGGAAGTTGGAGATTTTCTCACAGGACAAAGTTCATTGGTTATTTCTTTCAACATTTTCCTGGGCTTCTGATGTATAACCTTAACAAGGAAACAAAGGAGAAAATGTGGTTAGAAGCAAGAAAGAAATACGTGGAGCCATAAAGGAAAAACTCACCAAGAATCCGACTGCCTGTCTGATATGCTTTAACTCATCCCAAGCTGAGCCTGCATACTGTAAATCAAAATGTTTTAATAGAATACCATGAGAAATTCCAGCAACGACGGAGAAAAATACCTTGATCAAGATAGTGTCGCCTCTGAATAGTTGAAGCTTTCCATAGTCTCAGGATGTAGGGCAACAACGGAGTTATCATCATTGACGGCTTCATCGACAACGAGCCTGTTCGCCGCCTTCTTCCGCTCCAGAATGGCCGTACTGAAGTCCCGCTTCGTCCCCTTGCTACAATTAGAGGTAAAACTTGAAATCAAGATCAAAATCAAAGCAGATGTAATCTGCTTCATCACCGGTGTTGAGAGCGAGGCACAGCCGCACAGGCTGCTCCGGCCGTTGAGGGCAACTGAGCAAGGCACAGAGCCACACAATAATCTGTCAGAACAGATATGGAAACCGTATACATCCAGAGTCATTTAAATCTAAAACTAAAAAATTGAGGATGAAGAATTTGAGATTCAAACCTAGAAAACCTACCTGTGTGCTCCTCTTCTCGACTCATCACCGCCGGCAACAGCTACCACCATCCAGCCGGCCACTTCCCCCACCTCAGTCGTCACCGCCGGCATCAGCTACCACCATCACCACTTTCCAGTACCGTCGCCTCCTCTCACTCTCGATTTTACCCTAATCGCCACCACACCACAGCTTCTCTCATCTCTCGATTTGCTGCCCTAATCGCACCATCTGCTCTCTCATCTCTCGTGTGACTTGCAACACCACCATTCTTGGTCGTTCTCTGAGTTTGAATTGAAGAGGTGGAATTTTAACCTAGTCTAAAAAAAGAGAGGGGGAAATAATCCGGAAGGGTGGGAAACGAAATAGGGGCGGGAAATGAAAATTAATAGGGGGTGTTTGGGATTGCTTATATTTTTAACTTATGCTTATTTTTAAAAGTGCTTATTTGCTTATGTGGTGAGGAAAATGAGTTTTTAAAAAAGTGTTTGGATTAGCTTACTGTATCTTATTAACAACCATTATAGTCCAACATGACCTTATGACTTAATATAGTCCAATAACACCAGCATAACTTATTATGTGTTTGTATGTATCTATATATTGCATATATGCATGTGGTATGTATTGGGCTCTGTAGGGTCAATAAGACCTACTATAGTCTATTAAGAATCACTAAAGCCTACTAAGAACTGTTATAGTCCAACAACACATTTTATGACTTAATAAGACCCAAAAACACCAACGTGACTTATTAGTGTTTGTATGCATGTATGTATTGCATATATGCATGTGGTATGTATTGGGTTCTATAAGATCACTAATGCCATTATAGCCTATAAGAACCACTAAAGCCTACTGAGAACCACTATAGTCCAATAGTACATTTTATGACTTAATAAAACCAAAAAAACCAATGTGGCTTATTACGTGTTTGTATGCATGTATGTACTGCATATATGCATGTGGTGTGTATTGGACTCGATAAGACTACTAATACCCATATAGCTAATTAAGAGCCATTATAGCCCAATAATATCTTTTATGACTAATCAAGGCCCAATAGCACTAATGATGACTTATTACGTGTTTGTATGCAGGTAAGTACTACATATATGCATGTGGTGTAAATTGGGTTCGATAAAACCACTAAGATCTACTAAATCCTATTAAGAACCATTATAGGCCTACAATACATTTTATGACTTATCAAGGCCCAATAGCACTAATGTTGACTTATTACGTGTTTGTATCCAGGTCGGTACTCATATATGCATGTGGTGTATATTGCATTCGATAAGACCACTAAGACCCACTATAGCCTATTAAGAATCACCAAAAGCTTATTAAGAACCATTGTAGGCCAATAAGACACTCATTGTCTTATTAAGGCCCAAAAATATCAATGGTAGCTGATTACGTGTGTTTGTATGCATGTGGTATGTATTGGGCTCTATAAAATCACTAAGGCCCACCATAGTCTATTAAGAACCACTAAATCCTATTAAGAACCATTATAGGCCAACAATACCTTTTATGACTTATCAAGGCCCAATAGAACTAATGGTTACTTATTACGTGTTTGTATCCAGGTCAGTACTCATATATGCTTGTGGTGTATATTGCATTCGATAAGACCACTAAGACCCACTATAGCCTATTAAGAATCACCAAAAGCTTATTAAGAAACATTATAGCTCAATAAGACACTCCATGCCATATTAAGGCCCACAAAATAACAAGGGTGGCTTATTATGTGTGTGTGTGTTTGTTTGTCTGTTTGTATGCATGCATGTATTACATTTATGTACGTTAGAGATGGCCAAAAAATCGGGCCAGACCGGGCCTTCGGAAGGACCGGGCCGAAACACTATTCCAAGGCTCGGGCTTTGATCGGGCCCGGGCCGGACCGGGCTTGAGCACAAATATCCGAGCCCTCTTAGGCTTTTTATAAGCCCGGGCTTTCGGTTCGGGCCCTAAACCGGGCCTTCACAATTTTTTTTTTTTAATTTTTAAATGTTATTCTTTGAGGTTATCAACATCGATTCGTTCGTCTTCGTCGTATGTAACACCATACACCAACTATGTTATTTATAGTGTGATAAGTGCTTAAATTTGTGAAACAAAACGTCTACAAAATGAAGAAAACGGTCATATGACCATTACCTAACGGTTGGAATTTGAATAAAGGCAGTGAAGAAAGAATAAATAAATAAAAGAAGGTAAAATTAACAAATCTGAGGCTTTGGCGTGGTGGCAAACGCATTTCTTCTATGTAGAGAGGGTCAGGTGTTCGATTCTTTGGCAGAGCAAGTATGCCATTTTTTTGAATTTTGAATTAATGGCACTGGAAAAAGGCTAAATAAATAAAAGGAAGCGAAGTTAACAAATCTGAGGCTTTGGCATGGTGGGAAACTCATTTCTTCTATGGAGAGAGTGTCAAGTGTTCAAACCCTGTAAGGTGCATAATCTTGTTTGTTTTTAACAAAACTATCACTGTAACATGACATACAATGACATTTATTTTTTAAAATTGTTACCATAGAATGACAGACGATAACACAATCAAAACCGTCACCATAACATGACATATGGTGACGAAAGTTATTCAAAACCATCAGTGTAGCTTAAGATATGCTGACGTAAATATTTTAAAACCGTTACCATAACATGACATATGGTGACGTAAATTTCCCAAAAACCGTTGCCAAAACCTAACTTTTGGTGACGAGAATTTTGCAAAGCATTAGCATAGAACTTGGTTACTTTTGGAAACGGTTTTCAGATAAACGTTACCATAGAATTGTTACCATAGAATGACAGACGATAACACAATCAAAATCGTAACCATAACATGACATATGGCGACGTAAGTTATTCAAAACCATCAGTGTAGCTTGGGATATGCTGACGTAAATATTTTAAAACCGTTACCATAGCATGACATATGGTGACGTAAATTTCCCAAAAACCGTTGCCAAAACCTAACTTTTGGTGACGAGAATTTTGCAAAGCATTAGCATAGAACTTGGTTACTTTTGGAAACGGTTTTCATATAAACGTTGCTATACATATTTTTGTTTTGGTAACGGTTTTTTAAAACCATTACAACATAAAGCAACGGTTTAGAAAAAACGCGTTACTAAAAGGTCCTCTATGGCAACGATTTTTAAAAACCGTCACAACATAAAGTAACGATTTTTCAAAATTGTTCTAAAACGTTACCATAAAGGACCCTTTAGTAACGTTTTTGACTAAAACGTTGCTTTATGTTTCTAGGTTTTTGGTGATGGTAACTTTTTTTTTATGAAACCGTTACTAAATCAATTGTCTAAATTTTTCTGTGACTTTTAGTAACGGTTTTTATCAAATCGTTACAAACATGTTTTCTCAAAACCGTCACAAAAAGCCATTTTTGTACTAGTGATAAATCAATTTCAAGAGCAGAATGTACCTCAGTTGAAGATTCAGAACCTGCATCTTCATAATCAGAATCATCTTCATTTCTCATTTTAGCCATGTAGCTTTGCATTTGAGAAAAATGAATACAGTCCTCTTCATCTGAAGAATAGTACAACCAGTTCTCTTGTTCGGCTAACATTGCAATCCCACTATCTTTAGTTTTTGCCAGTTGAGCCTTCTTTGTATAGTATTCATAGTCCTTTACTACTTTTACTCTGCAGTCCCTTGCATAATGACCAGATTTTCCACACTTAAAACAAAGATCCTTCTCTTTTCTTTCTTCCTTCTCTTCTTTCTTCTCATACTTACTTTCTTCTCTATCTTCCTTCTTCTTATATTTCCCTTCTGAACTACCCTGTTCTCTTCTGTACTTACCCTCAAACCTCTTCTTTCCATACCTCTTGTTGAAAGTATTAGTTAATAAAGCTAATTTCTTAGCAATCAGCATGATATCATCATCTTCCTCAGATCCTTCTTCCTCTATCTTTGGTATTTCAGACAACAACACAGATTTCTTGGATGTTTTCGATGTTTTGGTGATTTTGGATTTTGAAAGCAAAGCTAACTGATCAGAAACACTTTTCTTTTCCTCAACCACTTGCTTAACAGAATCATCATGCTGATTGAAAACACAAAACAGATCATTCAGATCTTCCTCACACATATCTTTGTTCATCTGGAGACTAATTGCAAAAGATGACCATTCTGAATTAAGACAATTCAGAAATTTGTAATTGATCTCTGACTTTGTCTTCTTCAACCCATTCCTTCTGAGATCATTCAATATTGTGCAAAACTTGCTGTAAGTCTGAGTTAGACTTTCAGATTCCTTTGCTTTGAATCTTTCATATGCATTAATACTTTGATTCAGTTTTGCTTGAATTGATTTGAGTGTACCCAGCATTTGTTTCTCCAGTTCATCCCACATTTCCTTTGCTGATGTTCCACTATCGATTATGTTGAAGACTTCATTTGGAATTGCCAAAGTCAACAAAGTAGCAGCTCTTTTGTCTATTGCATGTCTCTGTTTCTGTGCTTCATTATATTGTGAAAAACTTTTCTTCACTCTGGTAGCAGGAATCTCTGGTGTAGTAGTTGTTGCAGGTGTGGGAGCAACATCAACATAAACTTCAATAGGACCATCACGAATTGAGATCATCAAGTTCTCATCAATATTATCCAGGAATTGAATCATACGAATTTTCCATTGCTGATATTCTTCAGGAATAAGAACAGGTGGCTTCGTTTTAGATCCCATCGAGAGAAATTCTTTAGAAGACATGATTGTAATATGATTCAACAGAAAGACAAATTCGAATTTCTTGAACAAAAAAAAATTCGAGAATTACTAAGAATTCAAGAATTACAAGTAGCAGCGGAATCAATTATCGAATTGATCAAGAAATCTTCAAGAACATGATCTAGAAATCCTTAAGAACACGATCTTGAACAAATTTGTTTGTTGATTAGCTCTGATACCAATTGTAGAAACCAGGATTCAATCTTAACAATAATTAAGAACAATCAAATAGAGAATTGGATCCAAAAGTATTGTATTCGATCAAGAACAGATTACAAATCTAGAGAGAGAATCTCTCCAAGATTACAAAGTGAATACAATGTTATGCACAAAAGTTAGTTAGCTTAATAGTGCTAACTTCTATATATACTGTAAGGAAACACTAAAGCTACAATACATATATATGACAAACCAATAGAACTTATACACGTGTTCTATGGAGTAACAAAATTTAACTAAAAATATCTAAGACCTAAGTTCTGAACAACATGTTCAGAACTTCTGAACAATCTTCTGATTAAGCATTTCAGAACTTCCTTCAAGCACTTGGATATTTTCAACTTCATCTTCAGAAGTTCCGAGTCTCCTACTCAGAACTCTGAACCTTCTATTCAGACTTTCATACTTGTAATCTTTTCGAGACTTCTCTATTCAGCAGTTCTGAGTCTACTACTCAGAACTCTGAGTCTTCTGCTCAGATATCAACACTTGTGTTTTTGACAAAACTTCAGATCTAACAGAATTCCACTCAGCTCGGGTGGTAGTTCTAACTTGTAGGCTTGAATTCCTACACGTTCAATATAGGAAAGTGCCTAAGGAAATGAGGACTATGCTTTCCACACTTCCCGAACCTAATGATCCCCTTCCAAGGTGAAACCTTCAACATTACTCGATCACCCACTTGAAACTCAACCGGCCGCCTTTTCTTGTCGGCATAACTCTTTTGATGATCATGTGCCGCCTTCAATCGCTCCTGAATACTTTTTACCTTTCCTGTCGTTTCCTGCACGATTTTTGGCCCAACGAATTGATTCTTGCCCGCCTTGAGCCAACAAACCGGTGTTCTACATTTCCACCCATACAAGACCTCAAATGGTGCCACACCTAGGCTCGAATGGTAACTATTGTTGAAAGCTAATTCCACCAATGGGAGGTGAGAGTCCTAATTTCCCCCAAAGTCGATAACACACGACCTCAACATGTCTTCTAACGTTTGAATAGTCCGCTGGCTTTGCCCGTCTGTTTGAGGGTGATACGCATTACTCACTTCACCTTTGTTCCCAACTCTCTTTGGAAGGCATTCAAAAAGTGATAAGTAAAGCGGCTATCACGATCGGATACGATAGACAATGGCACTCCGTGCCTTGAGACCACCTCGTTGATATACAATCTTTCCAATTTGTCCAATGGCAATGTTTCCCTCATAGCCAAGAAGTGTGGGCTTTTATTCATTCGATCCACTATCACCCAAATAGTGTCGTGACCTTTCAAAGTCCTAGGTAGTTTTGTCACAAAGTCCATCGTGAGGTGATCCCACTTCCACTCCGATATTTCTAGCGATTGCAAACTACCATAAGGTCGTTGGTGCTCGACCTTCACTAGAGAACATGTAAGGCACTTTTCCACATAGTCGGCCACATCGAGCTTCATAACCGGCCACCAGTAGTTCAACTTCAAATATCTATACATTTTGGTGCTCCTGGGATGTATAGAATACTTTGATTTGTGAGCTTCCCCCATGAGCAATTTACGGCACCCTCCAGTTTTAGGCACCCAAACTCTCCCTTGAAAGAGTTTCAATCCCCTACTATCTTCCGTCAAAAGAAGGTGTTGCTTCAACATAGATTCTTCCTTGAACACCGTTTTGATCATGTCCATCAAGCTAGAGATATCTTCGATTATTGCCAAGGATGTTTGCACTTTCCCAGTATACTCTTTCCGACTCAAAGCATCCGCTACTACATTGCCATGCCCGGATGGTATAGTAGTTCACAATCGTAGTCCTTAAGCAACTCTATCCACCTCTGTTGGTGCATATTCAATTCCTTTTGATCAAAAACATACTCAAGCTCTTATGATCGATGTAGAGTGTGCACTTCGTACCGTACAAGTAGTGTCGCCATAACTTTAAACCGAACACGACCGCCACCAATTCAAGGTCGTGAGTTGGGTAACTCTTTTCATGTTCCTTCAACTATCTTGATGCATAGGCTATTACCTTGCCCCTTTGCATCAAAAGACAACCCAAGTCCATTTTGGATGCATCACTATAGACAACGAAATGCTTTCTCTTGCGTATCGGTCCACATGAATTTCATATTTTTCCGAGTCAACGCTGTCAGCGATGATGCAATTTTGGAGAAGTCTTGGATGAACCTTCGGTAGTACCCGGCCAAACCCAAAAAGCTTTGAATTTCCGTAGGGCTCTTTGGAGGCTCCGAATTCAACATTGCCTTAACGTTCGTGGGATCTACCTTCACTCCTTTCCGGGTCACCACATGCCCTAAGAATTGAACCTCCCACAACTAATACTCACACTTGGAGAATTTAGCCTACAATTTATCCTTCCGTAGCACTTCCAACACTTCTATAATATGTTGCTCGTTTTCTGCATCATCCTTAGAGTACACCAAGATGTCGTCAATGAACACAATCACGGACGTCTGGAAAACTCGGTTCATCAAATCCATAAACACCGATGGCGTGTTTGTCAACCCAAACGACATGACTAGGAACTCATAGTGACCATAACAAGTGCTAAATGTCGTCTTCAAGACATCCTCCTCCTTAACATTTACTTGATGATACCTTGACCGACGATCGATTTTGGAGAAACATCTGGCTCCTTGAAGTTGGTCAAAATGCTCGTCTATTCGGGGAAGTGGATACTTGTTCTTCATGGTTACCTTGTTCAATTCCCGGTAGTAGATACACATCTGCATGGACCCATCCTTCTTCTTGACAAAAACCACCGTAGCTCCCCCAAGGAGATAAGCTCGGACTCAAAAACCCTTTTTCTAGAAGCTCTTGTAGTTGTGTCATCGTCTCCTGCATTTCTGTTGGTGCAAGACGGTAAGGTGCACGGGCTATCGGTGCCACTCCCGGAATTAAATCAATTTTGAACTCCACTTGAAGGTCGGGTGGCAAACCCGGTAGATCATCGGGAAAGACGTCCGGATACTCGTTGACGACTTTGGCAGCTTTCACCTTCTTTTTTTCTACCTTGGCGTCTACTACGTAGGCTAGAAATGATGGGTGTTTCTTCACTAGGCACTTTCTCGCCTTATTGGATGAAATGATAGCCACTTTTCCCTTTCGTTTCTCTCCATAGACAAGAACGAAATCTCTACTCTGTAGAGGTATCCTTATGAGTTTCTTGGAGCATAGGATTTCCGCTTGCTGATTTGCCAACCAATTCATTGCAATTACCACAACAAAACTCCCAATATCCATGGCGAGTAGGTCCACCGTCCACTTCAAAGACTTCGCCACTAATCTCTAGCCGACATTTTTCCAAGAGTTCCCGCAAAATCACTTATTCCCCATTCGCTACCTCTATGACTAAAGCATTGTGTAGAGTACTAATAGGTACACTCAAAGACTTGCAAAACACATTCGATACGAAAGAACAATTCGCACCAGAATCAAACAATACTCTAGCGGGTAAGGAGTTAAGTAAGAATGTACCCGACACCACATCGACGGTTTTCTTTGCTTCTTCCTTTGTCATTTAAAAGGCCCTCCCTTGAGCCTTAGGGATGGCATCTTTTGTTGGTCCCGAAGGGTTATAAAAGTTTGTAGAAGGGGGGGTTGAATACAAACACACGATTTTTACTTTTCTAAATTGTTTATTGATAAATCAAGACAATTTACAACTTGTTGCGGAACAAGATTAAGGACTAATCCTAATCTAAACAAGTTAAGAACACTAAGTTTCTTGCACTAGAATAAGATAGAAAGGAGATAAGGAAATTACGAGTAATAACCTAACACACAGTAGTAAGGAAGAATAAGAAGATGGCTGAGCACACTTCATTTCTGATGTAGGGTTCTTCTTATATATTGCATGCATTTAATGCATGGCAGTATTGCTTTACACGTGGCAGTAGCTGAGTGGTTGCATGTCATTGACCTTTGTAGACAACCTTAGTAGCCGCATGGTGCACAGTGTAGAATCAGAGTTTGTAGTACGATTCTAGACAGAAGGGATGTCCGTTCTGACATTTCGTACGGAGACGGGCAAGGGGGGAAAGACAAAAGTAACTTGTAGAGGAAGACTTCATGATCAGCTTTCGTTGAATCAGTACTTTATCAGCGAATGATAAAGCTCAACGATTGCTGAAGTCTTCTACTTGTAACTTCACGTTGAGTGGACAAATCTTGGCTTCGCTGATATCCACATCAGTTCATTAGTAGACTTGTCGCTGTTCTTGAGCTTGATCTTCGACTTCAGCGTAGAACATATGTTGATGTGAAACTTGTCTTCAGGGATCATAAGTAAACAACTAACTTATCAGCGATTATCACAGAGACTGAACAGGCTCAGAGCTACTGGATGAATAGTGTTCGCTGAACTTTAAACTTAAAGAGCGAGAGTTCCTATCAGCGGTACTATAAAGTCTTAATACTTATCAGCGATAGAGAAACTCTAATACATATTGTTTACTTACAATTTTCACTAAGTGTTTAAGAGAGGGTCATTATCAAATCACTGAGGGTTTGGATCAACAATCTCCCCCTATTTGATTATGACATAGCAACAAAGAAAATTGCTAAGTATGAAAACATAAGGATAAAAAGAACTCATAAAATATTTGTCCCTTTTACTGTTTTCTGGGATCTTTTCAGTACAAATGGAGTAAAGTACATTCGCTGAAAATTTTCTTTAAACTTCGTAAAGATTACAAAGGGAAGTGGAAAAATTACAAGTACAACAAATAAAATTACAAGTACAGAAGATATAGACAGATAAGGATAGAAGAATTATAAGAGAGATCCTATCCGTCAATGGGTTCTTCCTTAATGAGAAGTTCATCAAGGGTCTTTGATGTGGGAATCCTCCAGTCAGGGACCGTTACTCCTTGATCCTTTTTGTTCTTTGCTTCTTCAAAAATCAAGGGCTTAAGGTATCGAGCCTGAAGGTCGCGTCTGAATTCACACAAGTAGATGAGGTCTCTGAGCTGTTCGATGGGAGTGATGGGAAGCTCAGAGATGCGTTGAAAGTGTTGTCTTCCATCATAGTCTAAAAAGAAGATACCATAGGGTTCACTTAAGACTTTTCCAGGGATGAAAGTTTCACCAGGAGGCAGAGAGGTGTCAAGCGCTGAGAGGTCAGGGTCAGGACCAAGTACTTCAGCACGAGAGAAACCAATACCTGTTTCGTTCCGTATAGGAGGACCTGAACCTGAAGGTTTCAGATTTTTCTTTTCTTTGTTGAGTTGGAAGAGGAGATGGAGGAGGAATATCCACAGCAGAAGAAACCAAGTCGATCTGAGAATTTACAGTTTTCTCGACATGGCTCTTGAATTTTGAGCAAGATCGCTGAATGGCTATTCGTATCTCCAACCATTTAGAGAAACCATACTTCTCTAATGAAGTAGCGTAAAAGGTTTGCTTGGTCTTGTCTTTTCTGAATACGTCAACTTCAACAACAGGAACGTCTACAAACGTTTTTCCTCTGATATTTACCTTGTTGATTCTGGATGGTCGAGATCGATAGTTCAGTCTTTCGTTGCACCATTCCAATGTAGAATCAGATACCTTGGTCTTTTCTTCAACCATCCTCTGGACGTCTTCCCATAACTGACGTTGGACTTCGATGGGAGTTTTTTTCAGCGCTGGGTCTTTCACCGATTGTTGGGCAAGCTGGATGGCAAGAGCCTTATCTTTTTCTTCAGCTTCCTTCTTTTCGGCGAGTAAGCTTACAGCTCTGAGGTGATCAGTGAATTCTTTCTTCGTAAGTCTGAACTTTGTAGGAACAGGAATTTTGTCACGAGGAAGAATGATTCGCTGATCTTCAAGCTGTTTGATCATTGCATCTCTCTTTTCTTGATCCTCTTCACTTAGCTTTTGAGGAGCCAAGGAAGGTCTGTTTTGTGAGAGAGCAGCTGTTCTTCAGGTTCATCAGTCTCAATGGTTAAATCCAAGACTGGGATTATTTCTTCAGCTCTTGTGGCTGGGATTATTGTTGGTGTAGTTGTAGGAGCTTCAGCGGGATCCTCAAACAGGGGAGAGGACTAGTTGAAACACAGCGATTGTTTAAGTAAGAACATGGGAAGAAAGAGATAGAGAAAAGAATGGGGTTTAAGTGTATAGAGGTTTTATGGAGAAGAGAACTGAGATTAAGAAGGGATAGAGGAGGGATGCAGTATAAGGGAAGAGAAGATATTGTACCTGACAAGCTGGCTTAATCTGAAGGATAGCCAGATTGCCTTCTGCAGCGAGGCCTTTGTTTTTGCCTTTGTCAGCTACAGACGCTGCAGGCTTTGTCTTAGTCGTCTCCCCTGAAGGTTCATTTATCGAAATCCCTTTCTCAGGGGCCTTCTTGGGCTCAACGAAGAAGAAGTCATCATCATCGTCATCATCATCATCTTTAGGGGATGACGATGGTTCTTCATCATCAATATCGATGGGTTCTTCGTCTTCATCTTCTTCTTCTTCTTCAGACTCGACCTCATCAGCGTAAGGTACGGTAACATCAGCAACAGCTTCTTTGTGTTGCTCTTCGAGTTACTCCCCCTCAGATACAGAGGGAGGTTTCTCGGTTCCCTCAGGGTTTTCAACTCCCTGAGGTTTTGAAGTAGAAGCAGCAGTTTCATTTTTCTTCTCACACTCATCATTATGGGGAAGGTCTTCAGCTCTCTTCACCCCCTCTTCCACATGATGAGGAGGGGAGGCAAGAGGAATACCAGCAATATCAGCAGCATCATCAGTAATATGAGAATCACTGTCTTTTTGGCCAGTGAGTCCCATACAAAGTTCAACCACTGCTAATATGTCGTCGAGGCCAGATATAGCAGGGGCGAGTTTTCAAAGATACTCTCTATCGACCTGAGTAAAGTGAGACTTTGGGGCATCCAGGCGATTTAGTATCTGCTGAAGGAGATCTTTGACCGTGGTGACCTCACCCTTAAGAGTACCAACCTCTGTCTTCAATGATGTGACTTCATTGGACAGAGTGGTGAAGTTTGTTGCGAGGGTGGTGTTGGTGAGGTTGAGATTGTTGACGTTGGTGGAGGTTTCAGCGAGGGTGGTAGCAAAAGTTCCTATGCTGCCATCCACCTTCTCCATATCAGCTTTGGAGGCTTTATTTTCAACAACCTCGGTCAGCTTTTTGAGGTTCTCTCCAGCGTCTGTAACCGCTGAAGAGTTTGTGGAGATAGTGGTGTTGTAAGATTCCACCTTTGTTTCCAGGGCCTTCAGGGAGGTGTTGATATCCCCCAAATTAGGACCTGAAACAGTTATTAACTTATGAACAGAGGAAAGCTCAGAAGTTTGGGGTTGAGAGAGAGAAGTGTTTGGGATAATGTGTATACCTGCAGGCGGGTTGGCGAAGTTGTCGAAGCCTCGTAACCCTGAGAAAGTTTCATAGTCGTCTTCAATAGTTCCCTGACGACTGGAAGTACCTGCAGGTCCTGTGTTTTGTCCTATCATCCTCTAAAGATGTTCAGTAGTAGTGTCGCTGAGGATGATGTTTGTTGAGGAGAATAGGGGAAGAGTATGAGTGACCAAAGGAGAGGTAGGAGGAATGAAGGTTGAGAAAGTGGGTTGGGTGAGGGGTTCAGCGTTGGATCCGTTGTCAATCACTTTAGTCACTAGAGGGACTGAAGGAGATGGGTTCTGTTCCAAGTTTATAACATCAACGTTTAGAGACGTTGAAGCTGTGATGGAAGGGGTGGCTTGATCAGCTATGGCAGAGCGTACCACTGAACTATCCATCAGCTCTTCAAGATCAATTGTGGAGTCTTCAGCATGTGAATGCTGGGGGATTTGCTCCTTGGTTTTCTTGATCCTTTTTGAACCAAGTTGGGAAGATGATTGTTTCCTTTTTCGAGAAGGAGTGGAGGGTGCAGCTTGGGTATCAGCGGTGGGGATTTCCACTGAATGAGCCGCAGAAGTAGAAGAAGGAGGATTAAGAAGATATAAAAGAGTAGTAAGACGTACCTCGTTTTCCAGCGGCTTGAAGTCGAGCACCTTAGGGCCAACCTGAGAGAGTCTTATATCACCCTCTTTTGGGTACTTGTCCCAAAGTCCCTGTTGAAAGACGGCGCTGATGAATCTGGGATAAGGAACCCATGAAGGTCTATCAGCCATATCTACTCTGAATGCAAGGTCGTCATAGATGATCGAGGCCCAATCAACATGGAGACTTTTCAGCAATGCATAGCCCATTGCTTGCTGAGGTTGAGAAACTTGATTAGAAGAGCCACTCTTCGTTGTCATGCAGCTTATCAGGTGTGCGAAGATGAAGTTCATCTCGCTTGGCATTTTGGACTTCTTGATCAGGGTCAGTTTCTTCTCAATCTCCTTGTCCCTCCCTGTGTCCCATGTGTAACCCATTGCATCAAAGAATGCAGTGATGGCTTCCCTATCAGCATGGTTTTTGTGGTTTGGGAGAGAGACAAAGGGTTTTTCTTTGGTGGCAGTGGGTAGGCTGAGTGCTCGCCTGATAATGGCAGGGTTGATTTTGGTTGTGCCAAATTTGGTGTCACAGAGAATGACATCAAGGAGTTTCTTAGGGTCTTTGGATGAAGGAACCTGAGTGTGTCTGGCAGTATACCAGAACTGAGATAGAAGGAATTTATGGGGAGGGGGTACGAAGGTTAAGGCTTTGAATAAGCAGCGGGTTTGGAGAAAATTCACAGCATCATTCAGATGCGTGACTTGATTTCGAGGAGGAAATTCGAAAAGCGCATAGAGATTGTTTGATTTCGAAAAGTCTACTTTATCAAGCGTAAACTTTACCTGAGGAGCCTTTGGTAGAGTCAGTTTCTCCGTTGCAGGAGATTTCTCAGCGGTAGGAGCAGCAGCTGAAGATGCCATTTCTGTTTAACATATATAAACATGAAGAAGAGATGAAGAACAATGTCTTAATGTGGAAAGAATTTCCAATAAGATGTTGTCGAATTTTGTCCATTTCATTCAGACAAATATGTCTTAATGAAGATTAGGGTTTTCTTTGTTTTGAATAAGAAATACAAAACAGTAAATGCCTTATTTCCCAGTTTCCTTTAAAAAACAAGTTTAAGATTTTGAGTTTAAAACTTGAAGAACAATCTCGAAGATTGTGTCCATAAAACCATGAAAGAAATGATTTCATTTTAGAAGTTCATTTGTTTGATCCGTTAAAAGCAATAATAAGATCATAAACAAGGTAAAGTAGGTAAATAATAAGAATATTAACCTTACAAACGTTGAAGAAGATGAACAGTTTTCTGGAAAACTTGAGTTCAAAATGCAACAGTAGTTTTTCTTGCTTGGAGAAGAAGTTCGCGTAAAGGAAAAATATAAACTCGAAATGGTTTATATAGACAGAATAGAGAGAGAAAAACTATGAGCGGGAAAGTTTTTCATCATGACACGGACACGTGTTTGCATTGGATTGGATGGTAAACGAAACGTGCAAACGTGTGTCAGAAAAAGAACGTGCCAGGGTTTATCCGTTTTGATGATGTCACAAACGTCCTTTCATATTTTAGGATGTCTCTGAGGTTTTGAAAGCTCAGGGACATTTTGAAAACATGAAGCACTGAATAGAAATATCAGTGTTAGTTTTAGAAATTTCAAAGTATTGCTGTTAAGGAAGAGATATTCAGCTATGCAATTTGTTTTTGAAATCTTGCATTTTTGCGAACGTCAGCGAGTAAAGAGAGAACATACCTTGATATCAGCGAATCAACTTTGTTCAGAGAGAAGATGATAGAATGGGTTATATAAGTTGGTTTTATCCGGTCTCTGATCAAATGTGAACCACAGAAGATTTTACTCTTCAAAGTTCAGCATTCCAAGCTCACTGATGAGAAAGTTGAATCTTGTCTCATCAAGAGGTTTGGTGAAAAGATCAGCTAACTGAAAATTAGTTGGGATAAAATGAAGTTCTATATCACCATTCATCACATGATCTCTGATAAAATGATACCTGATTTCGATATGTTTGGTCTTTGAGTGTAGTACTGAATTGTTGGCTATAGCGATGGCACTAGTGCTATCGCAATAGATTGGAATTTTCGAGAGCTGAAGGTCATAGTCTAGTAGTTGATTTCTCATCCACAAGACCTGAGAACAACAGCTTCCAGCAGCTACATACTCAGCTTCAGCTGTAGAGGTGGACACTGAGTTTTGCTTTTTACTTGTCCAACTCACCAGCTTTCCACCCAGGAGCTGACAGCCTCCTGTGGTGCTTTTCCTATCCAATTTGCAACCTGCAAAATCACTATCTGAATAGGCGATTAGATCAAACCCTGAGTCTTTGGGATACCAAAGACCTAGGTTAGGAGTACCCTTAAGGTAACGAAAGATTCTCTTTACATCGATCATATGAGATTCCTTAGGTACAGCTTGATATCGTGCACACAAACAAGTTGCGTACATAATATCAGGTCGGCTAGCTGTAAGATACAAAAGAGAGCCGATCATCCCACGGTATGTCGTGACATTAACAGGTATTCCAGAAGAATCCTTGTTTAGTGTCAGCGGTGTTAGACCTTCGATACACGAATTGAAATTCGTAACACACAATATTGAATCAAATGGAAATACTGAATTATTTATATGTATATATATATCCGAAATTTACATATCAATGAAAATATATAATCAAAAGTTCAATATAAAATACTAACTCGACTTTCTTGATCATGAAGTTGAAGAAGATCGTTATTTGGATTGAGGCCTGCCAAGCAGTGTCCTTAGACAGAAATTCGTCCCTCGTACCGTATCGATTGGACGTCTATCTAGAGGATACAACAACCCGTTCAAGAATCGAACTCTCGAACCCGACGAATCAAACTATGATTCCATGATGAAGAACAATGAAGAACTTTGAGAGAATTTAAGAGAATATGTGTTTTTGTCTATCATAATCTGTTACATATGCTTCCTATTTATACTAGATCAACCGGTGCCAATGAACCATTGTAACTGTTCGGTTATGGCGGTTGGAGGATGAAAAGTCACACCTTTTCATATGAAAAGTCACACCTTTTCATATGAAAAGTCACACATTTTCATCTTTGCCCTATTTACATATCTAGTACTTGAGGTATGATTGAGATTATCCCAACAATACCCCACATTTTCTATTCAAACTCTAACAATACCCCACATTTGAATAGAAAATAAGATATTCTCAAAGTATTTATTGTTCTTATTCAGGAAATAAACATGAAATGCATCAGAAAAAGGTGTCTAGGTGACTTGAACCGTTCTTAGTGAATATTCATCGGACCTACTTTGTGGGTAGTGACGAAGAATCTTGAACTAACCACGTTTTGTAGTAAGTCAAGGCAATGAATATCACACATATCATGTTTATGCATAGTTGACTCTAATCGTTGTGTTCATTTCGGTCGTGAACAATCCTTTCTTCATGAGAATTTTAGAAGACGTTGCCATATCCGTCTTCAAAGATGCGACCCCACATCAATCTCATATAGGTAATATTGATCAAGAACATTCCGTAGTGTTCCACCAATAAGCTATCAGTATTATTAAGAATAAGAATTCAACCCTTAAATCATCAACGGAAAATACACTAAATAAACATCATAGGAATAGGCGTATCTGTGTATTCAGTCTTGAGTTTTCCTCAACTAGTTGTCCTATTGAACCTAGACCATGGGATCTCCAATGTTGCTAGGTTAGGTTTCCGCCGAGTATAACTCATTGGATTGGCTTTAAGCCCATTCCCCTCGATGTATAAGAGACTTGTTCTCTATTAAGGCCTTTTGTCAAAGGATATGCGATATTTTCCTTTGACTTTACATAATCGATGGAAATTATTCCATTCTTAAGCAATTCTCGTATTGTTTTGTGGCGACGCCTGATATGTCTCGATTTGCCGTTATAAATTTGATTCTTTTCTCTTGTAAGAGCGGCCATACTATCACAATGTATGCAAACGGCGGTAACAGGCTTAGGCCACAAGGGAATACCCTCTAGGAAGCTTTTAAGCCATTCTGCCTCTTCAGCAGCTTTATCTAGGGCTACGAATTCGGCTTCCATGGTGGACTGTGTATTCACGGTTTGCTTTGAAGATTTCCAAGATATGGCTGCACCACCAAGTGTAAACACATAGCCACTTGTGGATTTACTCCCCGAATGGTTGGAAATCCAATTAGCATCACAATACCCTTCTAGAACGGGAGGGTATTTTGTATAATGTAACCCATAACCCATTGTGTATTTCAAATATCGAAGCACCCTTACTAGTGCATACCAATGGTCTTTTCCCGTGTTATATGAGTACCGACTAAGTCTACTCACATAATACGCTATATCCGGTCGTGTACAGTTCATGATATAAATCAAGCTTCCAAGAACTTGAGTGTATTCCAACTGAGCAACACTATCTCCTAGATTCTTCTTCAATTGACTTGAAGGATCGAATGGAGTCACAACCGGTTTGTCATCATAATGACCAAACTTTCGCAACACCTTCTCAACATAGTGAGATTGGGTAAGGATGTAACCATTTGGATCCTTTTTAATCTTTATACCAAGGATAACATCAAAAACTCCCATATCTTTCATATCAAATGCGGAGTTTAACATCTTCTTGGTTTGGTTTATTACATCCAAGTTTGATCCCATGATGAGCATATCATCAACATACAAACATAAGCATCTTTGTATTGTTTCACATCAACACACTTATCACATTCATTTATGTGATAACCATTTGACAACATAGTGTTATCAAACTTCTCATGCCACTGCTTTGGCGCTTGTTTAAGTCCATAAATAGACTTAATCAACTTACAGACTTTGTTCTCTTGGCCTTTTACAACAAAACCTTCTGGTTGTTTCATGTATATCTCTTCTTCTAATTCACCATTCAAGAACGTGGTTTTCACATCCATTTGATGTATCTCTAAGTTATGTATAGCCGCTATCGCAATCAACGTCCGTATAGACGTGATCCTAGTAACTATTGAATAGGTGTCGAAGAAGTCTTGACCTTCCTTTTGTCGGTACCCCTTGGCAACTAGTCGAGCTTTGTACTTCTCTATAGTGCCATCGGGTCTCAATTTTCGCTTGAAGATCCATTTATGACCAATTACCTTGTGATTCGGTGGTAAATCTACCAATCTCCATGTGTTATTTTGAACAATGGAGTCTATCTCACCTTGAATAGCCTCTTTCCAATAAGGTGCCTCCGATGAATCCATGGCGGCTTTATAGGATTGATGTTCTTCATCGACAACAAATGTCATGAAGTCGGGTCCAAAGTCTTTAGCAATCTTACCCCTTTTACTTCTTCTAGGCTCTAGGTTTTCTTCTTGAGCCTTTGATGTACCTTCTTCATTTGGTTTCTCAACACTATCGGTGTTCTCTACTTCACATACTCTCTTCCTTGGATTAGAGATTTCTTTCCCTTTATCCTTGTAAGGAAATATGTGTTCAAAGAATTCAGCATCAATTGATTCCATAATTGTGTTGTTGTTGATATCTTCATTGTTTGACTTATAGACCAGAAATCTATAAGCAGCACTATTACTTGCCGGACCAAGATATACACAATCAATGGTCTTCGGTCCAAGTTTTGTCCTTTTGGGTAAAGGTACTTGAACCTTTGCTAGGCAACCCCACACTTTCATCCTTTTGTAGGAAGGAAGTTTTCCTTTCCATAGTTCATAAGGTGATTTGTCGCTCTTTTTATGAGGAATTCTATTAAGTATCATATTTGCAGTTAAGCAGGCTTCACCCCACAAACTATGTGGTGCTCCCGAAGTAATCAACATTGAATTGATCATGTTTTTCAATGTTCTATTTTTCCTTTCGGCTACTCCATTTTGTTGTGGAGTATAGGGAGTCGTGGTTTGGTGAACTATGCCATGATGATAACAAATTCTGCAAAGTCCTTAGACTCATATTCTCCTCCTCTATCGGATCTCAGATTTTTTATTCTTTTATCAAGTTGGTTTTCAACTTCAGCCTTGTATGTCTTAAACATATTCAAAGCTTCATCTTTGGTATGTATTAGGTATACATAACAATATTTACTGCAATCATCAATAAATGATACATAATAGTTCTTTCCTCCACGTGTGGGTGTGGCTTTGTAATCACATAAATCGTTGTGGATAAGTCCAAGTACTTGATTAGACTTTTCAACAGATTTTTGTGGATGGCTTGAATATTTAGATTCAACACATACCTCACATTTTGTCTTGTTATCCATGGAACACTTGGGTAATAACCCAAGTTTATCCTTTGTAAGGATCGGAAGTTAACATGTCCTAGACGGGAATGCCATAAGGAAGAAGAGTCAAGCATGTACATAGAAGCAGAGCTAGAGCCTGCGGTTTTATTGCTATTTACAACATTTACAATATTTATATCATCATTGTTCATCACACTGAGTTTAAAGAGCCCCTCATTTAGGTAGCCCTTACCAACATACATCCCACCCTTAGTAATCACAAATTTATCAGGTTCAAACACCATCTTGAATCCTTTGTTACTAAGTGTGGGTCCAGAAATCAAGTTCTTTGTAATAGCCGGTACATGCAAGACATTGGTGAGCACAAGTTCCCTCCCCGATGTAAGCTTGAGATTCACCTTCCCCTTCCCTTCAACTTTCGTGGTCGTGGCATTACCCATATACATGGGTTCTTCATCATCAACTTTATGGTATGTAGAAAACATGTTCTTGGAGTTACAAATATGTTTGGTGGCACCGGTATCAACCCACCAATCGGTCACGTTTGTAACCATAGAAGCCTCAATTACTCCAACGAATTGATTTGGAGCATTAACCACATTGGCTTGATGGGGGTTTCCACCGGCACCTCTTCCTCCGGTGCCTCCTTCTCCGGGACCACCATGGTCTCTTCTATGGCGGCAATCCTTCGCTCGATGCCCTGGCTTTCCGCATACCCAGCAACTCATCACACGTTTCTTGAAAGGCTTTCGTTGTACGGACATCGGGTTTGAAGTATTGAGGTTATACTTAAAACCCGTGGCCTTTCCCTTTCCTTTTTGGAACTTTGACTTTGATGAGTTTCCGGTAACCATGTTTGCATTTGGTTCCAATGAGATTGCATCCGCCTTCTAGTTCATCCGGTTGTCCTCCTCCACCCGCAATTTGAGTATCAATTGCTCAAAACTCATATCCTCGGACAAATGTTTAACATAGAGTTTAAAATTTTTCCAGGATGGAGGTAACTTGTCAATAATTGAACCAATAACAAAGTTAGAGTTGATGCCCATACCTTCGACTTCCAATTCATGGACCAAGATTTGCATTTCTTCTACTTGTTTCACGACCGATTTGGAATCCGTCATCTTATAGTTTAGGAATTTGCCCACGATAAATCGTTTGGAACAAGCGACTTTCGTCTTGTACTATGATTCCAACGACTCCCAAATTTCTCTTGCCGTGGTGAAGGATGAATATATGTCATAAAGACCATCATCCAAACCATTAAGAATAAAATTCCGACAATTATATTCGTTGGCGTTCCAAATATCCAAGGATCGTTGGAACATAGCCAATTCAATTTGGGATGGGGCGTTTTCTCCTTCTCCAACCGGTGGTGTCGGTGCTTGATCGGTAAGCACGTTAGACACTTTCAATGTCGTCAAGTAGAAGAGCATCTTTTGTTGCCATCTTCTAAAATCGGAACCCTTAAATTTTTCGGGTTTCTCCACACTCGATTTCAACAAGGAAGAGTTTTCCATCGTCAATTGAATTTATGTCTAAGATTGTTAGACCTTCAATACACGAATTGAAATTCGTAACACACAATATTGAATCAAATGGAAATACTGAATTATTTATATGTATATATATATATATCCGAAATTTACATATCAATGAAAATATATAATCAAAAGTTCAAGATAAAATACTAACTCGACTTTCTTGATCACGAAGTTGAAGAAGATCGTTATTTGGATTGAGGCCTGCCAAGCAGTGTCCTTAGACAGAAATTCGTCCCTCGTACCGTATCGATTGGACGTCTATCTAGAGGATACAACAACTCGTTCAAGAATCGAACTCTCGAACCTGACGAATCAAACTATGCTTCCATGATGAAGAACAATGAAGAACTTTGAGAGAGTTTAAGAGAATATGTGTTTTTGTCTATTATAATCTGTTACATATGTTGTTGATCCAAACCCTCAGTGATTTGATAATGACCCTCTCTTATACTTAGTGAAAATTGTAAGTAAACAATATATATCAGAGTTTCACTATCGCTGATAAGTACTAAGATCTTCCAGTACCGCTGATAGGAACTCTCGCTCTTTAAATTAAACATTCAGCGAACACTGTTCATCATTAATGCTCTGAGTCTGTTCAGTCATTATGATGATCGCTGATAAGTTAGTTGTTTACTTATGATCCCTGAAGACAAGTTTCACGTCAACAAAGGTTCTACGCTGAAGTCGAAGATCAAGCTCAAGAACCAGCGACAAGTCTCCTAATGAACTGATGCGGATCAGCGAAGACTCAGATTTGTCCACTCAACGTGAAGTATCAAGTACAAGACTTCAGTTATCGCTGAACTTTATCATTCGCTGAATAGAAAATGATAATCGCTGAATCAACGAAAGCTGATCATGAAGTCCTCCGTACAAAGTACTTTTGTCTTAACCACCCTTGCATGTCTCCGTACGAAATGTCAGAAAAGAACCTCCGAAAATCTGAAATCGTACAACCACTCTGATACTACACTATTCATCCTTACGGCTACTAAGGTTGTCAACAAAAGTCAATGACATGCAACCAACCAGCTGATGATACGTGTAAAGTATATACTGACTTGCATTAAATGCATGCAGTATATAAAGAGATGAACTCACTTCTTTTGAAGTAACTTGCTAACTCTGGACAAGTTCAAATCTCTTATCTCAGATAGGTTATTATTAGTAATTTCCTTATCTCTCTTAGTGCAAGAAACCTTAGTGTTCCAACTTGTTTAGATTTAGGTTTATCTTTAATCTTGTTTCCGCAACAAGCTGTAAATTGTTAATGATTTATCAATACACAATTTAGAAAAGTAAAATCTGTGTATTTGTATTCAACCCCCCCCCCCCTTCTACAAACTTGTGTAGGCCTTCGGGACCAACAAGTGGTATCAGAGCAGATTTGTTTAATCCCATAAACAAGATCTAATCTAAGATATTTCTCTTCCTTGCTATTATCTGAAAATGGCCACCAATACAAACACAAATTATATAGACAATGGTTCTCTTGCAAAACCCCCTAGATTTTCCAGAGATAACTTCAACTAATGGAAAAATAGGATGACACTCTTCTTAGAAGGTGTAGACCCTACTATGCCTTACTATATTGAGAATGGTCCATTCATCCCTGTAAGATTTGATGCTGCAGTTCCAGGCACTGAGAATAGACCTGCTATTCCAGAAAGGCTGGTACCTAAAGAAATCCATCAATGGACTGATGAAGATAAGAAGAAAGTGGCTATAGATACAAAAGCCAGATCCATACTATCCATGGCTCTTCCTGACGAAGTCTACCATTCCGTCATGAATCTGAAAACATCAAAAGCCATGTGGGACACAATATGTGTTCAGTATGAAGGAACGTCTGAAGTCCAGGACTCAAGAAAGATCAACCTGGTAAGACAATACGAAGCTTCATTTCCGGTAAGAATGAAACTCTTTCTGAAGTTCACCAACGTTTTAATTGTTTAATTATAGATCTGAAAACTGTTGGTAAGGAATATTCTAACTTTGAAGTGCTGACAAAGTTTCTAGAATGTTTACCTGAAAGCTGGGACAATTATTCCATGTGTCTCAAGCTGTCAAAGGATCTAAGATCAATGACCCTTGCTACCTTATATGGCACGTTGCTGAATCATGAGCAATCAAGCCATCTTAAGAAGAATCTTGTAAAAGATTCCAAAAGCACCCTTGTTGCTTTAATCTCAGAGGAACTTTCTACTCAGCGACCCTCGGTCACTATCACTGAGTTAGAGAGTAACTCTGAAAGGTCATCAGATTCTGTTTCTTCAGATGATGATGAATCCTTGGCTCTCCTAACTAAAAAGTTCAGGAGATTTGCCAAGAAGAAAATGTTTAGAAAGAACAAACCTCTTTCCATAACTGACAAGCCTAAATCATCAGTTTTTGTTGATAAGGCTACTGCTACTTGTTTTAACTGCGAAAAGATAGGACATTTTGCTAACGAGTGCAGGTCTAAGAAAGTCTCTAGACCCTCAGCTTTTACAAAGAAATCCTTTCTTCCAAGGAATAAAGATGACAAATACTCAAAGCTGAAAGAAAAATATGCGAAGCTGAAAAGCTTTAAGAAGAAAGGAAAAGGCCTGATGGCTGACTATGATTGGGCTGCTTCTGATGAAGAAGCATCATCATCTGATTCTGAAGATGATGAAGCAAATCAATGTCTCATGGCCAAGATTGAAGAAGAGGAAAAAAGTTCAGACATTCCCTCCACTTCAACCTCTGCTATTCAGGTATCACCTTCTTTCTTTACCAATATTGCAAATATTGATGAAGCTGATAGTCTCCGTAAGATCGATCTCTTGACTAGAAGTTTATACGAAGCCATGAACGGCAAAACTGTGGTTGAAAACCAAAACCTTGATCTCGCTGAAAAGCTTAAAAACTGTCATCTTCAAATAGAAAAGCTTTCTAAAATTGAAGAAGATTTTAAAGATCAAGTATATTTAAATCAGCTAGTCAAAATCGAACGAGCAGAAGATATCGCTGCATTAAAAGCTTAAAAAGCTACTGTTGAAGGATGGTGTAATTCCTCAACAAAGATCACTGAGATAATAAAGTCTCAAATTCCACTGAGTGATAAACGTGGTTTGGGTTACAAATATGAAACTTCAAAACCAACCACTGAGCGTTCAATGCTTAAATTTGGAATGTTCGTATCCTCAGTCGCTGATACTTCATCTTCTCAGTGCTCATCGTCCATTACACCAATCCCTGAGGAAACTCCTACCTCCTCAAAAGGCAAGGAGAAAATGGTTTATTCAAAATCTACCTCTGTCTCTAAAGACAAAGGTAAAGGAATTGTTATTTATCAAAATCCTCAGAAGGGTACTTTAGTACCAAAGCTGAATGCTTCTAAAGCTTCAGTGACACATCCCTCTGGATCAAGGAAGCTGATCTCTGGATCTATTCAGCGATCTACTCCTAGACTCAGAGTGGATGTCCTTGGTAAGAAATCTGAAGAACTGAATGTTCGTCCCATTTCTAAAGCCAATAGTTTACTTGGTGCTGGCACTTCCAATTCAAAATTAAATGCTCAACATTCAAATGGTCCTAGAACTACTTTTAGCTATATGAAATGTTATCACTGTGGACTCACTGATCATATTGCTAGTAAGTGCCCCACAGCCACCAAAGCTGAAAAGATAGCTAAGGTGAAGATTGCCCCCAAGGCAAAGAAGACCAGCCCTGGTGCAAATCAGGTCAAGGTGAATTCTACCACTGAGGTTAAGAAATTAACCAAAGTGAAGAAAGACAAAGCTGAATCTTCAAATGCTGCGAAGACTGCTGAACCTTCCATTCCAACTACTTCCACTGACAAACGTGTATACATGGTTAAGTGGGTACCTAAGAAAAACTAATATTCCTTTGTATTGCAGGTTAAGAAGGGTATCTGGTATCTCGATAGCGGATGCTCTAGACACATGACTGGTAAGAAAAGCCTGCTCGCTGAATACAAGGAAGAGAAAGGTCCCTCTGTGACTTTCGGTGGAAATGGAAAAGGACATACCCAAGGGTATGGTGTACTTTCAAATGGTACAACCTCCTTCAGAAGAGTCGCATATGTTGAAGGGCTGAAGCATAATCTTCTAAGCATCAGTCAGCTTTGCGACATGGATAACAAAGTAATTTTTACTAAGGAATCCTGCTTTGTCTCTGACAAAAAGGAGAAGATAGCTCTCAGCGGTTATCGTTTGGAAAATGTTTATGTAATAAACATGGACTCAACAACCACTGAGAACTCCTGTTTCTTCTCAAAGGCCTCATCTGATGTCAACTGGCTATGGCATAAGAGGCTCTCTCATCTAAATTTCAAGACACTGAACACTCTTTCGTCAAAAGAGTTAGTCACTGGTCTACCTCAGCATTCATACGCCAAAGAGTCATTATGTTCAGCGTGTGAAAATGGGAAGCAGACCAAAGCAAGCTTTAAATCAAAGCAAGTTTCTTCAGTGTCATCTCCTCTACAACTACTCCATATGGATTTGTTTGGCCCTGTTAAGAAACAATCCATCGCTGGAAAGAAATATACGCTGGTCATAGTTGATGAATTCTCACGCTTCACTTGGGTAATGTTTCTCCGCTCTAAGAGTGACACCCCTTAAGAACTCATCACCTTTGTTCGGAAGATGGAAACCCTGAACAATTTGACCGTTCGCTCAATAAGGAGTGATCATGGGACTGAATTCAAAAACAGTTCTCTTGATTCCTTCTTTGAGAGTAAGGGTATTTCTCACAACTTTTCGTCAGTGAGAACACCGCAACAAAATGGAGTCGCTGAAAGAAGAAATAGAACAATTATTGAAGCTGCACGTTCAATGCTCAGCGATTCTCACCTGCCTACTCAGTTTTGGGCAGAAGCTGTCAACACTGCTTGTTTTACGCAAAACAGGTCGCTGATAGTCAAAAGATTCAATAAAACAGCCTATGAACTTTTTCATGGGAGAAAGCCCTCAATCAGCTTTCTTCACATCTTTGGTTGTCAGTGTTTTATACTGAACAATAGAGATGCTCTTGGAAAGTTTGATCCTAAGGCTGATGATGTAATCTTTCTTGGATACTCCTCAGTTTCCAAAGCCTTCAAGGTCTTCAATCGAAGAAGACAAACTGTAGAAGAAACTATTCACGTCACGTTTGACGAATCCTGTTCAGCGAACTCTAAACCGAACGCTGATACAGAAGAACTGAATCAATGGATGTTTTCTCATCTTGGTGATTCAGAAGATATTCCCACTCCTCATGCTCATCCAGTAGAAGATGATAGTCCCACTATCATTCCAAACATGCAGAATAGTGAAGCTGAAACATCATGGGTCTCAGTTGTTCCTATAAACACTATACCTGCAGTTGATCCAAATATCTCAGACATTCCATCTACCTCTCAGCAATCAGTGAATATAATGACAACTGCATCCATTCCTCTCTTGGCTGATACTCCCGACGTCGCTGAAGCTTCATCTTCACAAGATCAAGTTGAGTCAGCATCTCACGCTCCGGCTCAGCGATGGACCATAAATCACCCAATTGATCAAATTCTTGGTGATCCAAACGATGGGATTCAGACTCGACGAAGTGCAGGTAATATTTGTTTATTTGTAAATTTTATTTCACTAACTGAACCAAAGAAGGTAGATGATGCCCTCAAAGATCCAAACTGGGTCAGCGCCATGCAAGAAGAGCTGACTGAATTTGAAAGAAACAAAGTTTGGAAACTTGTTCGAAGACCAACTGACAAAACTGTGATAGGCACTAAATGGGTCTATCGAAACAAGTTGGACGAACATGGTACTGTAACCCGCAACAAAGCTCGTCTTGTTGCTCAGGGATACAGACAAGAGGAAGGCATAGATTATGACGAAACATTTGCTCCTGTAGCAAGACTTGAATCTATTCGTCTATTCTTAGCATATGATGTACACAAAAACTTCAAAGTACATCAGATGGATGTTAAGTCAGCGTTTCTAAATGGAAAGCTGAATGAAGAAGTCTATGTGGAACAACCTCCAGGATTCTCAGATCCTAAGCATCCGGATTATGTTTATAAACTGGATAAGGCACTTTATGGCTTGAAGCAAGCTCCACGTGCATGGTATGACACTCTTTCCACTTATCTCCATATTGAAAAATTTGAGCGAGGTAAGATTGACAAAACTCTATTTTTTAGAAAAGTGAAAGGTCATATCATTCTAGTTCAAATATATGTTGATGACATTATATTTGGTTCTACTAACCCTGAGCTTTGTACTCGTTTCACTGATAGAATGAAAGATGAGTATAAAATGAGCATGATGGGTGAACTAACATATTTCCTTGGTCTTCAGATTAAGCAAACAGAAAAAGGAACTTTTATAAATCAGGGAAAATATGTTAAAGATATGCTGAAAAAATTCGACTTAACTGAAAGTTCAGCTATGAAAACCCCTATGGCACCACCGCTGACACTTGATAAGGACACAAAGGGTGTTCCTGTCAATGTCACGTTGTACCGTGGGATGATCGACTCACTATTGTACCTTACAGCTAGCCGACCCGATATTATGTTTGCAACATGCTTGTGCGCACGATATCAAGCTGAACCTAAGATATCCCATATGAAAGCTGTAAAGCGAATCTTTCGATATCTTAAGGGTACAGCGAATCTAGGTCTTTGGTATCCCAAAGACTCAGGATTCGATCTAACTGCATATTCAGATAGTGATTTTGCAGGTTGCAAAATGGATAGGAAAAGCACCACAGGAGGATGTCAGCTCCTGGGTGGAAAGCTGGTAAGTTGGACAAGTAAGAAGCAAAACTCAGTGTCCACTTCCACAGCTGAAGCTGAATATGTAGCCGCTGGAATCTGCTGCTCTCAGGTCTTGTGGATGAGAAATCAGCTACTAGACAATGATCTTCAGCTCTCCAAAATTCCAATCTATTGCGACAGCACAAGTGCCATCGCTATAGCCAACAACCCAGTGCTACACTCAAAAACAAAACACATCGAAATCAGATATCATTTTATCAGAGATCATGTGATGAATGGTGATATAGAACTTCATTTTATTCCAACTGATTATCAGTTAGCTGATCTGTTTACCAAACCTCTTGATGAGACAAGATTCAACTTTCTCATCAGCGAGCTTGGAATGCTGAACTTTGAAGGATAAAATCCTCAGCGATTCACATTGATCAGCGATAGGATAAAATCAACTTAGATAATCCATTTCATCATCTTCTCTCTGAATAAACTTGATTCGCTGCTATCAAGGTATGTTTTCTCTCTCTGACATATCGCATGTAAATGCAAGATTTCAAAATAAATTGCATCGCTGAATATCTCTTCCTTAACAGCGACTTTTTGAAATTTCTTAAAACCTTCACTGAAATTTCTATTCAGTGCTTCATGTTTTCAAAGAATCCCTGAGTTTTTCAAAACCTCAGAGACAACCAAGAATATGAAAGGACAGTTGTGACGTCATTGCAACGGATAAACCCCGACACGTTCTTCTTTCTGACACACGTTTGCACGTTTCGTTCGTTCGCCAATCAAATGCAAACACGTGTCCGTGTCATGATGAAAATCTTTTCCCGCTCAAAGATTTTCTCTTTCTAAAATCTCTATATAAACAAACTCTTGGTTTATATTTGTTTTTTACGCGATCAAATCTTCCTCCGCAAGAAAGAATCCTCTGTTGCATTTGTGCTCTCAAAAACCTCAAGAACTGTTCATCATCCTCTTTATCAAACATCAAGGTTAATATGTTCTTATTTATTACCAAATGCGTATAACTTGTTTCCGATCTTCTCACTTGTTTTAACAAGATCAAACAAAAGAACTTTGTAAAATGAAATCATTTCTTTCATGGTTTTATGAACACAACCATTTCATGGTTGTTCTTCAAGTTTAAATGCAAAAATCTTAAACTTGTTCTTCATTCGTTTCCAGAATCTAATTTCTTCATAGAAAACTGGATAACAAGATTCAATGGGTTTTACATTTCTGTCTAAAATCAAGAAAAACCCTAATCTTCATTAATACGTTTTTGTCTGAATGAAATGGATAAAATTCGAAACATCTTAATGGAAATTTCTTTCCACATTAAGATAATTCTTATTTGTTAACATCTTTGGTTGAACTGATAATACAGAGAAATGGCAACTTCCAAGACTCATGCCACCGCTGAGAACTTCTCCACTGACTCTGAAGAAGTGGATATCATCATGGCTCCACAGGTTAAGTTTTCTATGGATCAACTTGACTGGACCAAGATAAACAACCTCTCTGCGCTTTTCGAGTTTCCTCCTCGAAAGCAAGTTACACATCTGGATGATGTTGTAAATTTCCTTAAGAATAGCTACATTTCAACAGCCCTGACAATTACACCTCGTTCTAGTCAGCTATTGCTATCCCAGTTCTGGTACTCTGCCAGACACTCTCAGCTACCATCCGCCAAAGATCCCTCCAAAACAGTTGATTGTATCCTCTGCGATACTGAATGGCACAATAAAGATCACACCAACCATCATTCGCAAAGCTCTAAACTTTCCCATCGCTACAAAAGAAAAGCATTTTGTTCCATTCCCTGACCACAAAAAGCACGCTGACAAAGAAGCTCTTATTGCATTTTTTGATGCAATGGGCTATGTATGGGAAATTGGCAGAGACAAGAAGCCTGAGAAGAAGCTGACCCTGCTGAAGAAATCAAAAATGCCCAGCGAGATGAACTTCATCTTCGCTCACCAGCTGCATGACTGCCAAGACCGGCTCCTCTGATCAAGCCGCTCAACCTCAGCAAGCAATGGGATACGCTCTGCTGAAAGGTCTACACATTGATTGGCATCTCTCATTTATGATGACTTGCTGCAAAGAGTAGACTCTGCCGCTGACAGACCTGCATGGGTTCCATACCCAAGATTCATCAGCGCCATATTTCAATATGGCCTGAAGGACAGCTACCCGAAAGAGGGAGACCTGAAACTCTCTCAGGTTGGCCCTAAGGTGCTCGACTTCAAACCTGTCGAAAATGAGGTACGTCTTTCTACCCTTCTCACTCTTCTCAACCCTACTTCTTCGACTTCTGTGGCTCCTTCAGCGACTATACCCATCGCTGATACCCCGGCCACACAATCCTCTCCTTCTAAGAAAAGGAAACACTCTTCAATCCCACTTGGTTCCAAAAGGATCAAGAAAACCAAGGAGCAGCCCCAGCAATCTCTTGCTGAAGACTCCTCAGCTCATTCGGCAGAGCTGAAGGAAAGTTCTGTGGTACGCTCAGCCACACCCATTCAAACCATCCCTTCAATCCCGGCTTCAGCGTCTCTAAACGCTGAGGTTAGAAACTTGGAACCTACCCAACCTTCTTCAGTCTCTCCAAAGACTGATGAAGTGATTATCAGCGAATCCAACGCTGAACTCAGTACCCGAACCCAATTCTTATCCTTCGCTTCTCCCTCTACTCACTTGGACTCTCCTCCAAAGAATACTGGAGATGCCATCATTCCAGAAGCCTTCGCTGACGCTTCTCAAAGAATGATGAAGACAGGACCTGCAGAGATCACCATTCCTCACGGAACTTTTGAGGAAGATATGGAACATTTTTCAGGAATCCGCATCTTTGACGAGTTCATCAATCCTCCTGCAGGTACAAATCAACCCATATACACTGTAACTAAACCTGAAACTTCTGAGCTTTCCTTTGTTCCCAAGTACTTATGTGTTACAGGTCCTAATTTGGGAGACATCAACGCTTCTCTGAAGTCCATGGAAACAAAGCTGACAGATCTCACCACCACACTCTCCAACAACTCTACAGCTGTAACCACCGCTGGAGAAAATTTGACAAAGCTGACAACGGTGGTGGAGAAGAAGGCTTCCACAGATGACTTGAAGCAAGTTGATAAGACTCTCAGCGATTTCGCTAAGGTGCTCGCTGATATCTACACAGACTACACCTCACTCAAAAACTCAGTTTCCTCCATGTCCGGCGAACTAACAACGCTGAAGACATCTGTTGGAACACTCGAGGGAAATATGTCTGATGTGAAGACAAATGTCCAAACTCTGACAACTGACTTAGGCTCTGTAAAGACCGATGTTAGTTCGATAAAGACAATGGTCGAGCAGCTGTTGAACAAAGCCAATACTCCTGATCCTGCTCCTGCACCCGTCCCTGAAACTGAAAACTTCACAGCGGCGGATCGCACAGAGCTGAAGAAGATCAATCCTGCTATTTCTGGCCTTGAATACAGATTAGCTAAGATTGAAGTTCGCGTAGGTCTCTCTGGCTAAGAAGACAGAGAACCTACCCATGCTGCTGAATCTACCCATTCCTCCCCCAGTCATCATGAAAAAGAGGGGGAGAAGAGCGCTGAAAACCCTTCCAAGAGCGCTGAAGACCTTTCCCATGATGAATCTATCAGGGGAGAGAAGAACGAAGACCTCACCTTCGCTGAAGAGGGTGAGAAGACTATTGAAGCGGAAGCAGCCGCTGGACCTCAGGGAGATGAAAACCCTGAGGGAACCGAGAAGCTCGCCTCTGTATCTGAGGGGGAGCAACTCGAAGAAGACGCTGAAGAATCCAAAGCAGAAGATGATGAAGACGTCGACATCCCTGATGATGAACCATCTTCTTCTCCAAAGAATGATGATGATGACGAAGATGACGATGATTTCTTTATCGTCAAACCTGCCCCAAGGATTAAAGCTCTTAAGGGAATCTCGATAAATGAACCTTCAGGGGAGCGGACAAAGACAAAGCCCTCAGCCTCTGGAGCTGAGAAAGGCAAAGGCAAAAGCGTCGCTGAAGATGACAATCTGACGATCTTGCTTGAAAAGCCGGTTTGTCAGTCCTCTCCCCTGTTTGAGGATATCGCTGAAGGCTCCATAACTGCGACCTCACCAAAAATACCAGCTGCCGCTGAAGAAATAATCCCAGTCTTGGATTTGATCTCTGAGACTGATGAACCTGAGGAACAGACTCTCTCTCACAAACGCAGACCTTCCTTAGCTCCTCAAAAGCTAAGTGAAGAGGAACAAAAGAAAAGAGAGGAAATAATAAAACGATTCGAGGATCAGCGAATCATTCTGAGGCGTGATCAACTTCCTTCAGTTCCTCCAAAGTTCAGAATCTCAAAAGCTGAATACAAGGAACACCTCAGAGCTGAACGCCTAATCGCTGAAAGAAAGGAAGCTGAAGAAAAAGACAGAGAATACGCCATCAAGCTTACTCAAGAATCTGTCAAAGACCCCAAGCTGAAACGTGTTCCCATTCAAGTCCAACGAAAGCTTTGGGAAGAAGCCCAGAAGTTCGTGGAAAAGAAAACTGAAGTTTCTCAGACCACCCTGATCTGGTGTAAAGAGAAAATTCACTTCAGATATCGTCCAGCGAAGATCAACAAGGTATTCATCTCTGGAAGAACCTCTATCGGAGTACCTATTATTGACATCAAACTTTTCAGAGAAGATGGCCAATCTGAAGCCTTTCGCGCTGACAGTGTAAAAAGGTATGGTCTCTCTGAATGGCTGGAGATGAGGTTAGCTATCCATTCGTCACAATCTAAGTACAAGGATCATTTCGAAAAGCTGATAAACAGACAGATCGACTTGATATCTTCTTGTGTGGACATTCCTCCTCTTCCTGATCTTAAGCTGAAAAGAAAAAGGGCCTCTCCAAAGAAGAAACGTCAAGATTCAAACTCAGGTCCTGTCATACGAAATGAAACTGGAATTGGTTTCTCTCGCGCTGAAGTGCTTGGTCCTGACCCTGATCTATCTGCCCTTGACATTTCTTTGCCACCATGTGAACTTTTCGTCCCTGGTAAAGTCATCAGTAATCCTTATGGAATATTCTTTCTTGACTACGACGGACGTAAATGTTTTCAACGGATCGCTGAGCTTCCAATCACTCCAATCGAACAGCTCAGAGATCTCATCTACTGGTGTGACTTCAGAAAAGACATTCAGGCACGACACCTAAAACCCTTGATCTTTGAAGAAGCGCTGAACAAAAGAAAACGAGGCATAACGGTTCCTGACTGGATGATCCCCACTGAAAAGACCCTTGATGAACTTCTCATTAAGGAAGAACCTATGTAAGCTGATAAAATCGCCTCTTTCATCTATTTTATCAGTTATCCTTTTGTACTTGTAATTTATTTCGCTCGTACTTGTAATCTTTCCATTTCTCTTTGTAACCTGATTCAAAGTTTTAAAGAAAGATTTCAGAGAATGTACTTTACTCCATCAGTACTGAAAAGATCCCAGAAAACAGTAAAAGGGACAAATATTTTATAAGTTCTTTTTATCCTTATGTTTTCATTAAATAGCAATTTTCTTTGTTGCTATGTCATAATCAACTAGGGGGAGATTATTGATCCAAACCCTCAGTGATTTGATAATGACCCTCTCTTATACTTAGTGAAAATTGTAAGTAAACAATATATATCAGAGTTTCACTATCGCTGATAAGTACTAAGATCTTCCAGTACCGCTGATAGGAACTCTCGCTCTTTAAATTAAACATTCAGCGAACACTGTTCATCATTAATGCTCTGAGTCTGTTCAGTCATTATGATGATCGCTGATAAGTTAGTTGTTTACTTATGATCCCTGAAGACAAGTTTCACGTCAACAAAGGTTCTACGCTGAAGTCGAAGATCAAGCTCAAGAACCAGCGACAAGTCTCCTAATGAACTGATGCGGATCAGCGAAGACTCAGATTTGTCCACTCAACGTGAAGTATCAAGTACAAGACTTCAGTTATCGCTGAACTTTATCATTCGCTGAATAGAAAATGATAATCGCTGAATCAACGAAAGTTGATCATGAAGTCCTCCGTACAAAGTACTTTTGTATTAACCACCCTTGCACGTCTCCGTACGAAATGTCAGAAAAGAACCTCCGAAAATCTAAAATCGTACAACCACTATGATACTACACTATTCATCCTTACGGCTACTAAGGTTGTCAACAAAAGTCAATGACATGCAACCAACCAGCTGATGACACGTGTAAAGTATATACTGACTTGCATTAAATGCATGCAGTATATAAATAGATGAACTCACTTCTTTTGAAGTAACTTGCTAACTCTGGACAAGTTCAAATCTCTTATCTCAGATAGGTTATTATTAATAATTTCCTTATCTCTCTTAGTGCAAGAAACCTTAGTGTTCCAACTTGTTTAGATTTAGGTTTATCCTTAATCTTGTTTCCGCAACAAGCTGTAAATTGTTAATGATTTATCAATAAACAATTTAGAAAAGTAAAATTGTGTGTTTGTATTCAACCCCCCCCCCCCCCCCTTCTACAAACTTGTGTAGGCCTTCGGGACCAACATATGCTTCCTATTTATACTAGATCAACCGGTGCCAATGAACCATTGTAACTGTTCGGTTATGGCGGTTGGAGGATGAAAAGTCACACCTTTTCATATGAAAAGTCACACCTTTTCATATGAAAAGTCACACCTTTTCATATGTAAAGTCACACATTTTCATATGAAAAGTCACACCTTTTCATCTTTGCCCTATTTACATATCTAGTACTTGAGGTATGATTGAGATTATCCCAACAACACCCCACATTTTCTATTCAAACTCTAACAAGCGGCGGTGCCATAGGTGTTTTCATAGCTGAACTCTGAGTTAAATCAAATTTCTTCAGCATATCTTTAACATACTTTCCCTGATTAATGAAAGTTCCCTTTTCATTTTGTTTTATCTGAAGACCAAGGAAATATGTTAGCTCACCCATCATACTCATTTTATACTTTGCTTTCATTCTATCAGTGAAACGAGTACAAAGGTCAGGGTTAGTAGAACCAAATATAATGTCATCAACGTATATCTGAACGAGAATAATATGACCTTTTACTTTCCTGAAGAATAGAGTCTTATCGATTTTACCACGCTCAAAATTTTCAATATGGAGATAAGTAGAGAGAGTGTCATACCATGCACGAGGAGCTTGCTTTAAGCCGTAAAGTGCCTTATCCAGTTTATAAACATAACCTGGATGCTTAGGATCTGAGAATCCTGGAGGTTGTTCCACATAGACTTCTTCATTCAGCTTTCCATTGAGAAATGCTGACTTAACATCCATTTGATAAACTTTGAAGTCTTTGTGTACAGCGTAGGCTAAGAATAGACGAATAGATTCTAGTCTTGCTACTGGAGCAAATGTTTCGTCGTAGTCTATACCTTCCTCTTGTCTGTATCCCTAAGCAACAAGACGAGCCTTGTTGCGGGTTACAGTTCCATGTTCGTCTAACTTGTTTCGATAGACCCATTTAGTGCCTATCACTGTCTTGTTAGTTGGTCTTCGAACAAGATTCCAAACTTTGTTTCTTTCAAATTCTGTCAGCTCTTCTTGCATAGTGCTGACCCAGTTTGGATCTCTGAGGGCATCATCTATTTTCTTTGGTTCAATCGGAGAAATAAATTTAACAAATAAACAAATATTACCTGCACTTCGTCGAGTCTGAACACCAGCGTTTGGATCACCAAGTATTTGATCAATAGGGTGATTGATAGTCTATTGTTGAGCCGGAGCATGAATCGCTGACTCAACCTGAACTGGAGGGGCTGAAGATGAGGCTTCATCAACTTCTGGAATATCAGCCAAGAGAGGAGTAGGTGCAGATGTTATCACATTCACTGATTGCTGAGAAGTAGATGGGATGTCTGAGATAGAAGGTTCAGAAGCAGGCATAGTGTTTAAAGGAATAGCTGAGACCCATGAAGTTTCAGCTTCACTATTCTGCATATTTGGGATGATAGTAGGACCATCATCTTCAACGGTATGAGTATGAGGAGCGAGAATATCTTCTGAATCACCAAGATCTGAAAACATACATTGATTCAGTTCTTCAGTATCAGCACAGGGTCGAGAATTTGCTGAACGGGATTCGTCAAAAGTGACGTGAATAGTTTCTTCAACAGTCTGTCTTCTTCGATTGAAGACTCTGAAAGCTTTGGGGATAGAATAATATCCAAGAAAGATTCCATCATCAGCCTTAGGATCAAACTTTCCAAGGGCATCTCTGTTGTTTAGTATGAAACACTGACATCCAAAGATGTCAAGAAAGCTAATTGAAGGCTTTCTCCCATGAAAAAGTTCATAGGCTGTTTTATTGAATCTTTTGACTATCAGCGACCTGTTTTGCGTAAAACAAGCAGTGTTGACAGCTTCTGCCCAAAACTGAGTAGGCAGGTGAGAATCGATGAGCATTGAACATGCAGCTTCAATAATAGTTCTATCTTTTCACAGTTATAGCAAGTAGCAGTAGCCTTATCAACAGGGGTTGATGATCTTGGCTTGTCAGTAATAGCAAGAGGTTTGTTCTTTCTGAAATTACTCTTTCTAGCAAATCTCCTGAACTTATTAGCCAGGAATGCCAGAGTTTCATCATCATCTGAAGCGTCAGAATCTGATGAACGTTCAGAGTTAGTTTCCAACTCAGTGACAGTGATAGTAGATCGCTGAGTGGAAGGTAACTCTGAGAGTAAAGCAACAGGGGTGCTTTTGGAATCTTTTACAAGATTCTTCTTAAGATGACTCAATTGCTCATGATTAAGCATCGTGCCATATAAGGTAGAAAGAGTCATGGATTTTAGATCCTTTGATAGCTTGAGACACATTGAATAACTGTCCCAGCTTTCAGGTAAACATTCTAAGAACTTTGTCAGTACTTCAAAGTTAGAATATTCCTTACCAACAGTTTTCAGATCTATTATTAAGCAGTTAAAATGTTGGTGTACTTCAGAGAGAGTTTCATTCTTACCACAAATGAAGCTTTCGTACTGTCTTACCAGGTTGATCTTGCGTGAGTCCTGGACTTCAGAAGTACCTTCATACTGAACACAGATTGTGTCCCACATGGCTTTTGAGGTTTTTAGGTTCTTGACGGAATGGTAGACTTCGTCAGGAAGAGCCATAGAAAGTATGGATCTGGATTTGGTGTCGAGAGCCAGTTTCTTCTTATCTTCATCAGTCCACATATGAATTTCCTTGGGAACCAACCTTTCTGGAATAGCAGCTCTATTCTCAGCGGCTGGAACTTCAGGATCAATTCCTATAGGAATATATGGACCATTTTCGATGTAATAAGGTATAGTTGGGTCTATACCTTCTAAGAAGAGAATCATCCTATTTTTCCAAAGATTAAAGTTATCTCTGGAAAATCTAGGGGTTTTGCAAGAGAACCATTGTCAATATAGTTAGTGTTTGTGTTGGTAGCCATTTTAAGAAATAGCAAGGAAGAGAAAAGATTAGTATAGATAAGATCTTGTTTATGAGATTAGCGAATGAGTTGCTCCCTCCGAAGGGTTATACAAGTTTGTAGAAGGGGGGTTGAATACAAACACACAATTTTTACTTTTCTAAATTGTTTATTGATAAATCAAGACAATTTACAACTTGTTGCGGAACAAGATTAAGGGCTAATCCTAATCTAAACAAGTTAAGAACACTAAGTTTCTTGCACTAGAATAAGATAGAAAGGATATAAGGAAATTACGAGTAATAACCTAACACACAGTAGTAAGGAAGAATAAGAAGATGGCTGAGCACACTTCATTTCTGAAGTAGGATTTTTTTATATACTGCATGCATTTAATGCATGGCAGTATTGCTTTACACGTGGCAGCAGCTGAGTGGTTGCATGTCATTGACCTTTGTAGACAACCTTAGTAGCCGCATGGTGCACAGTGTAGAATCAGAGTTTGTTGTACGATTCTAGACAGAAGGGATGTCCATTCTGACATTTCGTACAGAGATGTGCAAGGGGGAAAGACAAAAGTAACTTGTAGAGGAAGACTTCATGATCAACTTTCGTTGAATCAGTACTTTATCAGCGAATGATAAAGCTTGTAGATTGCTGAAGTCTTCTACTTGTAACTTCACGTTTAGTGGACAAATCTTGGCTTCGCTGATATCCGCATCAGTTCATTAGTAGACTTGTCGCTGTTCTTGAGCTTGATCTTCGACTTCAGCGTAGAACATATGTTGACGTGAAACTTGTCTTCATGGATCATAAGTAAACAACTAACTTATCAGCGATTATCACAGAGACTGAACAGGCTCAGAGCTACTGGATTAATAGTGTTCGTTGAACTTTAAACTTAAAGAGCGAGAGTTCCTATCAGCGGTACTGTAAAGTCTTAGTACTTATCAGCGATAGAGAAACTCTAATACATATTGTTTACTTACAATTTTCACTAAGTGTTTAAGAGAGAGTCATTATCAAATCACTGAGGGTTTGGATCAACATCTTTCTTTGGTTGACTCCCCGAGCTCGTCCCCATTACGTCCCCCTTCAGCTTGGGACCTTCCTTTCTCACATGCCCCATCTCCTTGCATTCGTAGCATACCGTCCGCCTTATAGGACTATCCTGGCTAGTGTATCCTGATTTCCCACACTTAAAGCACGAAACTTGGCTAGAATTGCAAAAACCAAAATGATTGCTCTTACACTTGGGACACCACTTCGCGTCACGACGGTTGTCCACCCCATTATTACCCGGTTGGAACCTCGACTTCTTGAATGAACTCGTCGAATTCTCCCATTTCCTCTTCTCCCCGACTCTAGTCTTCTCCTCTTTGTCTCTTGCGTAAACCCTTTCCATAACCTTGGCCTCTTCGATAGAGTCTTGAAGGTTAGAAGCTTTGGAATTACGGACCTTTGCCATCATATCCGTAGGCAACCCATTCAAATACGCTTTTACCTTTTCCTTCTCGGTGGGGGCCACATGCCACACAAGATTCAATTTCTCCATGAAGAGTCGGGTGTACTCCTTCACCGACAAGTTTCTTTTCTTTAGTGATCGGAATTCTTCGATCAAATCCATCTCTTGCTTATTGCAGTATTCTTCTAAAAGCTTCTTTTTGAATGTCGCCCATGACATCTTGGCCAACACCGAAACTTCTAGAGTCGCGGTGTAAACATTACACCAAGTCAAAGCCGAACTTCGGAGCATTTGAGACCCAAATTTCACTTTCTGGTTTTCCTCACAATCCCAAGCTCTAAAGGTTTGTTTCCTTTATCCAGTTCATACATGCCACCGGATCATCAGAACCGGCAAACTCCAGTGGTTTACAACAAAGGAATGTTTTGTAGGAACAAGCTCTCCCCGCTTGTATTGTCTCCATAGTAACCAACCCATCAGTGCGGTTCTCATCACCGGTTCCCCCGGACCCCGCTACAATCACATTTTCCTCAATTGTTTCATGTCGGCGTGGATTAGCATCCTTGTCCTCCAATAGTTTCTTGAACAATTCCTTCTGCTTTACCATGGTCTCGTTCATGACCCTCATCATATCCAATATTTGAGTTTGAGGAGTTACCTCCGTTAGAAGAGGGTCGGTAGAGGCAATATATGTCCTTGGCACGTGTTCCACTCTCCCACCCAACAGAGGTGGAAGTAGAGGAGGTTCGGCTACCGAAATTTTATTCGGTTGGTCGGTCGTGGATTCAGTCACGGCGTTACCCTCCGGTGAAGATTGAGGTCTACTCCGCGTATTTACCATTTCTGTCTGTCACATTCGATAATAGAGATGAGAAAATAGGCTAACGAGATTACACATAAAGAAACGTACTAGTACAATCATCGATCATCATAATCATAGTAAACCAAGCATGCTCACATAACAATATATTCATAATACCAGTAGCTAATTAAAATGATGAACATACTACACATAAGAATTATCGTTACCACTTTCATAATTCACAACAATGTAATTTTCGTCGACTCTGAAATGCCCCATCTTAATATTTTCTACCCAATTCCTCACACTTCAAAACTTAATCGTCTCAACTTAAGTCTAGGCATCACGCTTACACACCTAGTTCACTTAAACTAAAGCTCGGATACCAACTTGTAACACCCTAGTATTTAGACCATAAAAATAGGGAATTTCCGAAAAATGGGTAACATAAAAGCTTTATAAATAGGCCAACTAAAATCCTTAATATAACGGGATTGTTTGGATAACAATTAAAGTAGCAACGGTTAAGACATAATACACAACAACCTACTAATCTAGAAATGAATTTAAAATAGATTAACACTGGTCTCGCTATGCCTTCGAAATTCACTCTCCACGAAACCCAAAAAAGCCCGACCCCTAAGCTCCTAAGCATGGTCGGCCAAATCAGCGCGCGATAGACGCACTGCTAGTGGGACCAGAAATCTACGATCGCAATACCACAAGTGTTAGACCGAAAGTATAGTGAGTAATAAAAATACATATGATTTATAAACAAGAGTGATAACGAAATTTAAAACAAAGTTACCAGATCCGAATGATATAAAATTTATCACAAATCAACTTCATCCCTTGTTCCAACATGAACATAAATACACAAGAGGATATCTCTTGAAATACGGGGGAGACCCGTTACCATCAGGGTGACGAGAACACGTGAATGGGGTCACCCTCAATGTTGTTGGATTGCACCTCAAGTCCCCAGTTCTATTTCCCATGCCATCAAGACATCACAACCTCAAACAGTTTTTCTCATTGCCTTTATTGCCTACTTCGCCGAGTTACACCTCAAGAACTTACGAGACCACATTGCCTATCTGTAACAACCCGCTTTCCCAACAATACAACAAATAACATATATTGCATAACATCGTTACATTCATAAAAGAAAATTTCATAATAATTCACATACGGTCCCAAAGTCTCGAAACTACAAAATACATAACAGCTTCCTAATCAACATCAGTCATCAAAAAGCGTCCTACTCTTTATCCTTTCCTTTGCCGCTATAATTTCCTCGACCTGGAATACATATTTTTGAAAACAAAATGAGGGTTAGACCTAACGGTCTAGTGAGATAATCCCTGTCATTTCAAAATCGTTATAAAACCCATTTATATAAGATCCTTTATATAAACACACATATATCACACTTAGTTAAATACCAATCAAGACTCGTGCACCGTGTTCAACTCATCCTCTTTCTCATTCTCATTCCCCTGGCCATATCAGTTGGTTGCGAGCCAACAACACCGCTGTACAACAATTACAGCACCGATGTACAACAACTACAGCACCGCTGTACAACAACTACAGCACCGCTGTACAACAACTACAGCAACGCTGTACAACAACTACAGCAAACCTCCGCCGACTATAGTTTCGGCTAACGTATATTCGTGTAGTATAATGCACATATAAATACAATATATATATATGTATCAATTATATCATATTGTCATTTATAAACCTTTTACCACATTTCAACCACATATATATATATATATATATATATATATATATATATATATATATATATATATATATATATATCTTAATATATATACATAATTATACCATAAATCATTTTCTCAATCCACACGTATCCATCTCATATATATATATATATATCACATATATATGTATCCCAGTTGAAAACGTTTTAAAAGTAAAACTCACCTGAATGCTTTTCCAATAGTTCTCCAAAAATCTCTTCAACAAGTCCCACTTTTATCTTTGAATTTTTACTATCTTGCTTACATCAGTTTGGTCCTTAAATTACAGCAACATACTCTGGATTTCTTCCTTCTTTTTCCCTTAAGTTTTCTCGATTCCTCTCTCTTTCTTTCTCAAAACCGTAACTACACACACATACACACTATGTGTTTTTACCAAATAATATCTAAAGAGGACACCTCTAGTGTCTAAAGTGAGTAAGGCGGTGTGGGTGGATAATATCTCCACTCTCACCAAATAAACCCCACACTCAATCTATTTGGCAAAACTTACCCCCAATCTTCCAAATAAAAATTAAAACTTATCCCTTAACTCCTAACTTCATAGAACACTAACATAATAACTTATAAAATTTTCAAATTTAAATTAGATAAAATACCTGGTTATTACAACATCTCCCCCTTAAAAGAATTCCGTCCCGGAATTCACTCAAGCAACGAACTAGGGTAACTACTGTTGAAAAGATATCAAATTCTATGAACACATCAAAGTGTTTACGGAATCCTCAAAGGACTTTTTACTAGACCCACCGCCTTACTACTTCTAGTTTACCATTTGCTCCCACTTCAATATTTCAACCCAAAACATCAAGAGTTTTAATTTCTCACAAGAAATCCGCCCCTCTAAAACAACGATACACACTCGATAATCAAATCCTACGAAGGTTCAAATTAACTCGAAAATTCACTTATCTCTTAGAAAGAAATAACTTATACTCATATGAATCTAATCCAATTAACAGAACATTATAGGCTTACTCGGGACATTTACCACGCTAATACTATTTTTAACCTCACCGGCCTTTTACTACAAACGTCGTGTTCTACACTTTTACAATACTAACTCTAAAACGTAAACATATACTTTCAATATAAAATTTGCTTAGTAAATACTACCTATTTCTTATACTCTTTTATGGAATAGAATATACTCAACACGAATCACTTTATATCACGGAAAAATTTCTTAATTTTAACAAACCCGCAAACTTCATCCTACCATTTCCATTTCCCATGAAAGCATAGCATAATTACTATAATCACACAACCATACTTAATTGCACTTGACACTAATTCATCCATCAAATTAAAACAAAGCCTAAATAGCAACTTAATTTCTCGAATATCAGCAAAACACAATTTCAAACATTTCAATTATCTCAATAACCTCACCACCATAACTCATACCGACTCCCATCCAAATATCAATACCAATTCATTCCTTAATAAAATAACAAACTCGTTATCACATCAATTCCTTACATCTCCAACTTAGCACAAAATTACTAACACAAATCTTTAGACATTTGTTTCACTTAAACCACTCCGCAATTTGAAATTTATCAACACCGGTCTCACCTTACCCAACTAAAATAATTACCAAATCATCATGTAACAATTTCACTACAAAACTAAGCCGAAAAGAATTCATCACAACTCCGTTAAAAATTTCATGTCACTAATCATATAACTCATTAACGACTTAACATGCAAAGTCCAGCACCAAGTTTAAAACAACTCTTTATCTTAAACAACTCCATAAAGAAGGTTCATCACACGACCATCAAAATATTTATTGATCATTGCTTTCTTCCCACTAATCATAACACTTAAAATAAATCCCCTTTTCAACTTAAATTCTCCAATCCATGGGAAGTATTAGGTAAACATCCAACCCATTGCACCATTTTTCTATATCCAGCAAACTCTCAAGCATCAATTTCTTATACTTTATTATCATAGTATGCATATTCTCTTTCAGTTAAGTCCAAGTTATCAGCAACCTAGTTTTCTAACCTTGCGACCCACTATTGCCAACGCTTCCCCCACATCATTCCATCTTTGATCCAGTCCGGTGTTTTCTAACGGTACAACCTTAGTTGCTTCGGCTAAGCCCTTCCGCAGAATCGACACGGGAAAGGCTGAAAGAACTCTCACTATGCGTAACCCTTCAATACCAAGGCGCATACCAACAATTTAGTACCCTCCTAACTGCAACAACTCTTACTCCAAGAGGAAAACCCGCGTGATACAAACAAGGTATAATATCCTAGATCAATCATACCAATATCATTCACAAATCCTGACTCCAGGTTCACCTTATCCTACTACCCTTGCTATGACGGAATCTCCACTAGTCATGACGAGTCGCCTCGCGAATGCACAGTCGCATACAGTGTGAAATCAGATAGACATTCGAAATAAAGATTCTATCCCACAACGGTTAGACTCAAACAAGAGCTGCGCAATAGAACTAAATCAAATATTCTAAGGCTATTTAGTTCCTACTGTATACCACTTATAAGGCAGTCACTTAACAACCTATCAGGACTAGCATAAATTCCTACTGGCAAGTAATAGTCATGCAGCAAAGTGTAATAAGCACCAGGCAATCTAGCATACATACTCCTATGTTCTAGAAAGCAATAAATTACACTAAGTACTCTACCTTTTCCCTTGGTCTCGGCTGACTGTACACACTGCGCCTTCGATCACCGTCTCTAAAATGTCCCAACAATCCAACACTCAAAAATTAACGACACTCTACTCCCCAATAGATTACAAAATCAACTTGGAGTATCACCTTAACCCGTAGTTGAACTTTTCTCCATAGGTCATCCCCAACTCTACCGTCACTTCTCTAATCCAAAATATATCTAAGACAGACAACACTTTCTTGCATTAATTACACCGACCCCGAACCTTAGATTACAATTGATTTCCACACTTGCCACAACATCACTCTCATACTACTACCACGTCCTATCCCATGGTCCTTCACTCCGATCATTACAATCGACTATTTTCTTCTACTCTTTCCTCAACATAAAATACGTTTCCCCAAGGATAGCTCACTAGGAGGTGCTTACTCTAGACCGACCCTATGAACTAGCTTTCTTTCACCTCCAAACCAATCGCACACACCCAATTCCCACAATTACTATACTTAACCAATAATTTCACCACACCTCATAACAGGAATTTAACCGAGTTAATCCGAAATCACATCCATTGCCCGAAACAACCACACACTTTTTCATTTTTCAAATATCGTTAACATATTCTTTCAAAACGATAATAAACAAATTGGATCTACACTATACACCCCTCCCCAAAATATAACAACCATAAAAACTTCTTTATAACAAAATCAGTACATCTTTATTTCACCTCGTGCCTCTTTCAGCACAAAATATGTCATCGTGCCTCTTCCAGCACAAAATTATATATATATATATATATATATATATACATATATATTTTTATATATCACAAATCATTCAACACGTTTAAAATTTTATTCATAACATAAACTTCAACATTTGGAGGCATAACCTAGCGTTTGAAATACTGAATTATACATAACGCCACATTCTACACTTTCGCAATAACTTTCCAAAATTCTAATCATGCACCTTCAATTTGAAAAGTTGTAAACAATTGCAAGTGTTAGATCATTCATTCCAATTTAAACTACCATCCACTTTCGTTCTCATACAATAAATTTTACTACCACCTTGATAAATCTTTCGAATCCAAACACATATGATGACGGGTTATCACCTTGATCACTAATAGCTTTTCCTTACTAATCACTCCCAAAAACAATCTCCACTTTCTAGTTCAATTATCCTTGATTTCTCACTTAAATTTATCCCAAGCAATATCATAATGAATAAGCATACTAAATTCGATATCATCCAAAATATTTGTTACACTCTTACTAAATTAGAACCAACCTCTTTTCACACCAAATGCTTCCAAACCTACACTCTTACTAAGCCTTATCGAAATTAATTCATATATCCTTGATATAAAACTTGTTAACAAACGGAAACTTTAAATCAATCACTCGACAATCTCTTCTTTCATCATAACTACTTATTCCAATATATACCGAATTACCGAGGATCACTTATCATGACCTAATCGACAATTTTAACAAAAATCAAGTTCCAACACCATCCTATACTTACTACTACCTCAAATTCCGACAACATTATCAAAAATAACTTAATAGGCACTCCACTCTTATCTATATTACCAATACAATTATCAAATTCTTTTCTAACGCATATAAGCAACAAAAGATTGAAAACACAATTAATCAGTTTGTACCGAAGTCAAATAGCACTTTAGCACGTGTAGAGTTTATATAAATATACATGTCTTCGTCTCTATCCATACGTCGAGACCGACTTGCCACTCTGTAGATTTCAACAAGGTTAATATACACATAGGCACATACCCCATATAATAAGGTATTCCAGTCCAATCATGTAACTGTAAGTTCACAATTACACTGGCCAGGTGTAACTCGAATTTACCTTACATGATGTTCCTTCTACCTTTTTATACTTAACATCCCAAGGTTCTAAAATAATGGGGACATCCTACTTCACATGCAGTTTAAGTCTAGGTATAAATCCAAATACCTAAATCCCTTAAACTAGGGCTCTGATACCATCTGTAACAACCCGCTTTCCCAACAATACAACAAATAACATATATTGCATAACATCGTTACATTCATAAAAGAAAATTTCATAATAATTCACATACGGTCCCAAAGTCTCGAAACTACAAAATACATAACAGCTTCCTAATCAACATCAGTCATCAAAAAGCGTCCTACTCTTTATCCTTTCCTTTGCCGCTATAATTTCCTCGACCTGGAATACATATTTTTGAAAACAAAATGAGGGTTAGACCTAACGGTCTAGTGAGATAATCCCTGTCATTTCAAAATCGTTATAAAACCCATTTATATAAGATCCTTTATATAAACACACATATATCACACTTAATTAAATACCAATCAAGGCTCGTGCACCGTGTTCAACTCATCTTCTTTCTCATTCTCATTCCCCTGGCCATATCAGTTGGTTGCGAGCCAACAACACCGCTGTACAACAATTACAGCACCGCTGTACAACAACTACAGCACCGCTGTACAACAACTACAGCACCGCTGTACAACAACTACAGCAACGCTGTACAATAACTACAGCAAACCTCCGCCGACTATAGTTTCGGCTAACGTATATTCGTGTAGTGTAATGCACATATAAATACAATATATATATGTATCAATTATATCATATTGTCATTTATAAACCTTTTACCACATTTCAACCACATATATATATATCTCTTAATATATATACATAATTATACCATAAATCATTTTCTCAATCCACACGTATCCATCTCATATATATATATATATATATATATATATATATATATATCACATATATATGTATCCCAGTTGAAAACGTTTTAAAAGTAAAACTCACCTGAATGCTTTTCCAATAGTTCTCCAAAAATCTCTTCAACAAGTCCCACTTTTATCTTTGAATTTTTACTATCTTGCTTACATCAGTTTGGTCCTTAAATTACAGCAGCATACTCTGGATTTCTTCCTTATTTTTCCCTTAAGTTTTCTCGATTCCTCTCTCTTTCTCTCTCAAAACCGTAACTACACACACATACACACTATGTGTTTTTACCAAATAATATCTAAAGAGGACACCTCTTGTGTCTAAAGTGAGTAAGGCGGTGTGGGTGGATGATATCTCCACTCTCACCAAATAAACCCCACACTCAATCTATTTGGCAAAACTTACCCCCAATCTTCCAAATAAAAATTAAAACTTACCCCTTAACTCCTAACTTCATAGAACACTAACATAATAACTTATAAAATTTTCAAATTTAAATTAGATAAAATACCTGGTTATTACACTATCCAAGCTAGACGAGTTACACCTCAAGGACCTCAATGTCCCTTATTGCCTACTCGCTAGTAGTCCATATTGATCAACAATCATGAACACATAGATCACAAAGTCTAAATCCTCGTGCACAAGGAGATAGATATCCCGACATTAAATCATGATTACGAAGACGAGTATTATCAACTACTTCCCATGCACATTATTTACCACATTATAATACTTCTCTTTGCCATCATGCATTTATTTACTATATGCCTCCCACATAGAAAAGTAGAGAAATTACATATTTCTAAATTATAACCATCATCATACTTCCAACTCATGTTAACTTCCAAACATCATGAAACATGGTGGAAACAACTACTATATATTTTGTTTAGACAAGTCATGATAATATTAACTTTCAGGTCAAGATTATCCAACACCATATTATTTATCTTTGTAGTCGTATCAAGACCATGTATAACGAAATAAACGAAGCACAAACTTCTTTTAACTCCAAATCCATGAAACCCTAGTTTTAGGTCAAACTCCAAAATGATGACAAAACCACATTTAACACATATAATATCGTTAGAACATAGTGTATGAGCTAAGAGAGACTCACCCTTATGGTTGTAAGAGAACCCCTAGATTTTTTATGAAAACCCTAAAAGAAAAGCTTGAACCCTAGCTCTTGAGACTTGGAGATACACTTAGATCCTTGCAATGAGTAGTGTAGGAACCCTAGATGCAACTATTTAATGCATTTAGGGCTGGTGGGTGAAGAAGTTAATGAGAATGGGTGAAGTAGGGAAGGAAATCGACTCCCAAAGAGAAGAAAACTGACTCATCTATCAAAAATCTGATATGTCCCAATAATGCCCGATGTACGCTTTTTATTTACAGCTGAAATGCGTCCGGCGATCTTGCCATGCGAGAGTGCCCCGGGAACATTCGTCAGGCACTCTCGCCAGGAATGTACCGCGAGTGAGGGGGTGAGACCTGAGCTGCTTCGACGATTGTGACACTGCAAGAGTGGCCCTGGCACATTCGTCTCGCACTTTCGCACGAAATGTTCTGTGGGATCGGGTGATGCTCGCGATAGAGACCCATGAGAATGCCTCTGGCACTCTCGTCGGGCATTCTCGTCATGTGTGTCTCGGCCTACTTCTACCATGGTTTTCCAACCCATGACAAAGACATGCAATTTTAAAAGTTTTCCGAGCTCAAATCCTTTACATTCTACCATGCATAAATGTTTCGGGTAACATTTCACATTAGATAAAGTATGCGAAGCTAAGGTGAAAAGGAAACTTACGTAAACTTCGGCGTGTTACATATATAATCACATGTACTTTTGTGTAAGTATCCTTGAATTGATAAATTTTACGACTACAAACCAATCATATGTGTTCGTATATAGATTACATATGATTATATACATGATGACAAATTATTTACTAATTATGTGCACAATTACATGTAATCATGGACAGCGTCATAATAAATACAAACAATTAATATTTGATTAATAAAATGAAAAAGAAAATAAAAATATGAGTATCAAAATAAAATAAAGATATCTTTATTTTTTGGCAATATAAGTGTTATATTGTAGATGTAATTTTTTTCCTATAATTTGTTTTGTTTCAATTTTTGTCAATATTTAAATATTTTGATTTAAAAAGAAAGAGGTATATATATATTTTCAGTTTTAAGGTAGTACATTATTATCTTTAAAAAGGTCAAGTCATTGCTTCCTCTCTTTTTTAGTTCTTCACGCTTTCAATGTAACTAAAAAGAAAGCATTTGTTTTCTATTAGTTCATGTTTGATCCTTGTAACATCTCATGTCCACAAATTCAGAAACATTTGGAAATTTGGGGCTAAAGTGTGAAAAACGTAACTTTTGGACTAAATAGAAAAATCTGGAAATTTAAAAAGGGTAAAAACCCTAAACCTACTCCACTTTCTCACATGAACGTATTGGGGGCTAATAGAGGAAGCTAGAGAAGAATTGGGAGCTTTCATGGAAGAATTGAAGGAGGAAGTGGATATTGGTGAAGTGCTCTTCATCTTCTTCAAGGTAAGCATCCCCACCATTGATTTCTTTGGTGTTGGTGTGATGTGTTAATGCCAAAAATCGCACCAAATGGACAACTTAAGGTCGATGTGGACTTAATAACCTAAAGAAAGGATCTTTCGACGAGACGTGCGACGAGGGAAAAAATAAACGAGACAAGGAATTTGATGACGCGGGAAAAACCTCAAGCGAGGAAAAAACCTACGGACGACAAGGGATGTCGTCGCTGCACTATGGTCGCCAATCAGGGGCGACGTCCTTGGTACTAGCGTCGGTCGTACGATGATTACAATACAAATGAAGGAAATACTTCGAAATGTAAAGTACAAGTGTTTAAATGTGAAAACAGGTGTTTGTCGTGTGTGAATACAAAGTGTGAACTTCTGGTTGAGGACTATTGTCGTGCGTCGAGAGCGATACTTGAGCTTTCCTTCAAGTGTTCTTGAGTTCGCAGTAGGGTTCTGGCTTTCAGTACTCGATCTCCAGAGTTTGAATGTTCTTTGCTATGATTTTAGATGATTTTCTCTGCTGTTTGGTGATGTTCGCTGAAGTGTATTGGATTTTAACCGATGTCCCTTGAAATGATGTTTTAGCTTGTCTTTTATAGTCTTCGTGTCATTAATTAGTTCTATTAATGATTCAATCAACGGCTACAACGGTTGGAAACGGTCGCCGAGATGAATGTTCATAAAACTCTTTGTCCGTTACGGCTATCGATCGTTAATGGTTGCGTCGGTTATGTCCGTTGCTCTTTAATGACTTTGACTCCTGCATTAAACACTTAACAAACGTAACAGTCAAGGTTAACGTTATCTTTAGTCGAATGTACAATGATCTTACGCGATGGTCGTACGGGACGGGCGATGCTAAGGTCGTGCGTCATGAGAGACGTACGACTTACCTTTTACGGGCGACGACGGATGTTTTATGGGTTCTTGTCGAGACCTTATCTTGATACAAGATTTGGATTATGACGTGCGTCTTATATGCTCTGGTCGTGGTCGTACGACGTGGTTTTTTGCCCAAACAATTTGCCCCCAAAATTTGAAAGAAGGATAGCAAATCCGAGTTTTAAATTTTGTCAGTCGAAAGAAAATATGACAAGTGATGGAAATTACCTTGGTTACCTTGGAACTAGGCTGGTCTGCTCTTAACTGAACGAGAAGTCGAAAGGAGCACGAGGTCGTGACATCATGCTGACGTACGACGATTGTTAGCTTTAATTAGCTCCTAATTAAATGAATGTTTTATAAAGATATTTTAATGTTTTAGATATTTTCTTATAGATATTTACTTAGATATTTTATATAGATATTTTAGATATTGTCTAGATTTTAGATATCTTAAATATCTAATGTGTAAATGGCCCTATATAAGAGGTGTCCATAGTCTTATTTCTAGTAGTGAGAGATATGGAAAGCACACAAAAACACACATAGACTAGTTTCTTATGAGAGTCGTTTCATGTTTAGTGTGGTGTTCTTCAACATTTCTCCTCTCCATATTTAATCATCAATGAATATGAGATAAGTTTCTTTATGATTGTTCTTCATGTATATCTTATCTCTATATTTAAATATGGACTTTATATTTCTTCTATTGTTGCTCAAAAATGGGATCAACAATTGGTATCAGAGCCAATTGAAGAAACTTTTCTTCAAAATCGATCATCTATGCAACAATGGAAGTTTTAGATGGTTTAGTTTCTGATATACTTCATGTATGTGTTTTGATTCTTTCTCATTCATTGGTTTTATTTGATAAGCACTAAGTAGATGGTTGATCTTTGATCTCATCCTTGTGTGTGCTTAAGTCCATAGAAATTCTTTTTGCATCTTGGTAGTAAGGTTGTTGATCTTTGTTTGATCTGACCTTTATTTTCAAGATTGGACTATCTTTGATCCAAATTTTGTTTGTCTTCCGCTGCTCATAAACATTTATATATGGATAACAAAATCATTTGGGTCATGAGAAAGTTGTTTGAGAAAGATTTGATGTTTTGTTACATGTTCAAAGTATGATCTGAAACGTTTTTTTTTTAACTTTGAGTTCTTCTAATTAGTTTTCTGACTTGATCAATTAGAGATCGAATTATTTGCACTCACGGTTTTAAAAATTATATGAAGATCGTCTTATCTTTTACATCAAATCAGATTTAATGACAGATTTGCGTTGCTGTATTAAACTGATCATATCTAACTCATAAAAACACCGATTGATGCGATTCAAAAGGCCCTGGATTCAAAACACATTGATGAACAGCTTTCGTGTTTTGAGAATTCAGAGATTCGAAATTTATAAGGGTCATATGCATCGTTGAAGTAGACAACAGTGTGCTGATGGAAAGCTGATGGACAGATCTGCGCGACTGTGGTAAATCAACCATATCTTTGTCGTACGAGCTCGAAAGGAGGTGATTCAAGATGATCTGAACAGATAACAAACTAATGAAAGTTGTTTGTGTTTTGAGTTTTTGCAAAATCTAGAGGTAAAATGGTCTAAATCAGTGTCAAAGTAAGTGTAACACTTCTGTTAAGCTTCTGCCGAGCGGCGACCAAACCTCTGCCGCACGCGACCAACCTCTGTGTTACTGTTCACCACAGAACCTCTGTGAAACCCGACAGAGCCTCTATGGACTGAACCTTTGCAACCGAACTTTAGAGCCCATAGCGCAACGTCTTAGTTCTTGCTGTCAGATTTGCGCACTTGTCGTATTTTCGACATAACTCCCTCCTCGAAGCTAGAAAATTGATGAGTCCAGATGCGTTGGATTCCTAAGACACAGATGAATAATTCTCATGTTTTGAGATTGGTCTGAATCGGTGTTCTTCTTGGTCAGAACCTCTGCTAAAGTCAGTATACATCTGCTGGACAGAGGTGTTTCACTAAAATCATCATCAGAGCTCTGTCGGCACTACGAGCAACCTCTGCCGCCAAACCTCTGCCGACCAACCTCTGTGGTACTGTTCACCATAGAACCTCTGTGAAACCCGACAGAGCCTCTGTGGACTGAACCTCTGCGACTCAACCTCAGAGCCCGATTTTTGTTTACTTGCTGTCAGCTTTGCACTGTTTCAGAAACACGCGCATAACTTCCTACTCAGTGCTCCGACTCGCATAAGTCCAGTTGCGTTGAATTCCTAAGACACAGGTGAAACTTTTTCATGTTTTGATTTTGGTCTGAATCAGTGTGCTTAATGGTCAGAATCTGTGTCAAAGTCAATGGACTCTTGCTGCACCGAAAGCATCGCATTTCACTCATGCTCTTTCCGCTTTCAAGAACGGTGTTCTCTCAACGGTTCTTCATGGTGTCAAGCTACATTTGTCACATTTTAAATGTCACTCCATCCTCTGTTATTCACGTTTAAAGCTCGGTGGATGAGCCTACATTTGAGGGGGAGCACATGATGCTTTGAAGACTTGAAGAACGGAACATCAAATGTTCTATAGAAAGCAAAGGGGAGACTATAAGATGATGCTTTCTTTATAAAACATTAGGGGGAGATTGTTAGCTTTAATTAGCTCCTAATTAAATGAATGTTTTATAAAGATATTTTAATGTTTTAGATATTTTCTTATAGATATTTACTTAGATATTTTATATAGATATTTTAGATATTGTCTAGATTTTAGATATCTTAAATATCTAATGTGTAAATGGCCCTATATAAGAGGTGTCCATAGTCTTATTTCTAGTAGTGAGAGATATGGAAAGCACACAAAAACACACATAGACTAGTTTCTTATGAGAGTCGTTTCATGTTTAGTGTGGTGTTCTTCAACATTTCTCCTCTCCATATTTAATCATCAATGAATATGAGATAAGTTTCTTTATGATTGTTCTTCATGTATATCTTATCTCTATATTTAAATATGGAGTTTATATTTCTTCTATTGTTGCTCAAAAATGGGATCAACAATGATGCTTACCAGCTGTCGATGCCAGGTGTCGGTGATTTACTGGGGCATATGAAAGTCGGGGATTCGTGTCGATCATTTGAAGGGCTCGACCTATCATGATTTCCTGCATAAATAGAGACCAAAATGGATTGTTTTCTTCAATCTTTCGAAAAGTCATCTTTTCCAGAATCTCGACTTTTTCCAAATCTTTAGTGACTGATGATTTACCGTGGGTTGTGATACCCAAATCGATGACGATGTTGGTTGCGATAGACGCGATGTCCGTGGATTCTGCGCATCTGGCGACGATGTTTTCTGCTACCACGTCGACCCTTTCGTTAGTCGGCAGGGGCGAGGGTGTAAAGACGGGAGAGAATGATGGGGATTTTATGGAGATCAACTTTGCGTTGTCTTCATCCCTCTCGACTGACTATGTCCTCGTCAGGACGAAGTCGCTCCTGCTTCTGGGGAAATATCAGCTCTTATATTTCAAGGAGCATTTTCCAGGGATCTCTATCGAAGAGATTAGACTGTGTTTGGCCGTACTGGCGTCTTTCGTAAGTTTTCCTTTCGAAACTTGTGTTTACCGACGTTTATTCTTTCGATGAGCGTTTTGCTAATACGTCCCTTTTGTAATTATGCAGATGTTTCTGTTTTCCTTCACTAAACACGTGAGGAAACTGGGGGTATTGGAGTGGAGGTCGATTGTCGAAGAGGAGATATTCCTTCCTCCAACCTTAACATTAATCTTAAGAGCCACATTCTCGGAATGCCATGGCGCGAAAGGTTGGGAGACGACTCCAGCTATACTCGTTTGATCCTCGCATCAGTTCTTCAGGATTGTCAGGATTCCGAAGGCTGAGTTTTCTTTGGGCAGAATTTACGATTGCCATGTTTCCTTAGATCTTAGGGTAGTTTCTTTTTTCTGGGTTTATGAATTAGGCTTTTCATGCTTGACCGTTGATGGTCGGGTCGTTGGTATGCAACAACTTTTGACTTTGTATTTACTTGTCCGACTATTGGTCGTTCATATGTAATCGTTCAATGAAGTTCCTTCTTTTGCTGAACCTGTGTTTTTAATTACATATGTCGTGAATAAATGTAATACTGATCATAACAGTATGAAATAAACGGAGGATCATGCGGCTTAGGCTTTTATTGCAATATAGCGGTTGAAATATATATCATCGATGTGTTAGAACATACAAAGTATTTCTAAGTTCCAGAAACTTAGATCGAGGGACCGTTTAGACCTTACGTATGACTGTATCGTATCATGAAACTTTAGAATATATGCCCCTGTGATCGAGTCATGCACTTGGATACCCATGTCGTGCGTTCCTGCGATAAAGTTCGTTAGAGGTCGTGGTTTTTCCAACGATTTTGTGATTGTTGGTCCCGAAAGGCCTAAACAAGTTTGTAGAAGGGGGGGTTGAATACAAACACACTATTTTACTTTTCTAAATTGTTTATTGATAAATCATTAACAATTTACAGCTTGTTGCGGAAACAAGATTAAGGATAAACCTAAATCTAAACAAGTTGGAACACTGAGGTTTTCTTGCACTAAGAAAGATAAGGAGATTACTAATAAAATCCTATCTTGAGAGATTTAAACTTGTCCAGAGTTAGCAAGTTACTTCAAATGAAGTGAGTTCATCTCTTTATATACTGCATGCATTTAATGCAATTCAGTATACACTTTACACGTGTCATCAGCGGATTGGTTGCATGTCATTGACCTTTGTTGACAACCTTAGTAGCCGCATGAATGAACAGTGTAGTATCAGAGTGGTTGTACGATTTCAGATTTTCGGAGGTTCTTTTCTGACATTTCGTACGGTGGCGTGCAAGGGAGGTTAAGACAAAAGTACTTTGTACGGAGGACTTCATGATCAGCTTTCGTTGATTCAGCGATTATCATTTACTATTCAGCAGATGATAAAGTTCAGCGATAGCTGAAGTCTTGTACTTGATACTTCACGTTGAGTGGACAAATCTGAGTCTTCGCTGATCCACATCAGTTCATTAGGAGACTTGTCGCTGGTTCTTGAGCTTGATCTTCGACTTCAGCGTAGAACCTTTGTTGACGTGAATCTTGTCTTCAGGGATCATAAGTAAACAACTAACTTATCAGCGATCACCATAAGGACTGAACAGACTCAGCGATATGGTGAACAGTGTTCGTTGAATGTTTAATCTAAAAGTGCGAGAGTTCCTATCAGCAATACTGTAAGATCTTAGTACTTATCAGCGATAGTGAAACTCTGATACGTATTGTTTACTTACAATTTTCACTAAGTATTTAAGATAGGGTCATTATCAAATTACTGAGGGTTTGGATCAACAATCTCCCCCTATTTGATTATGACATAGCAACAGAGAAAATTGCTATTTAATGAAAACATAAGGATAAAAAGAACTCATAAAATATTTGTCCCTTTTACTGTTTTCTGGGATCTTTTCAGTACTGATGGAGTAAAGTACATTCGCTGAAATCTTTCTTTAAATCTTTGAATCAGGTTACAATATGAATAAGAAAGATTACAAGTACAAGCGAAATAAATTACAAGTACTGAAGGATGACTGATACAATAGAGAAAATGGTGATTGTTGTCAGCCTTCAAAGGGTTCTTCCTTAATGAGAAGTTCATCAAGGGTTGTCTTTTCAGTTGGAATCATCCAGTCATGAACCTTTTCTCCTTTATTCTTTAGCTTCAGAGCAGCTTCAAAAATCAAGGGTTTTAGGTGTCGTGCCTGAATGTCTTTTCTGAAGTCGCACCAGTAGATGAGATCTTTGAGCTGTTCGATTGGAGTGATTGGAAGCTCAGCGATCCGTTGAAAGCATTTACGTCTGTCGTAGTCAAGAAAGAATATTCCATAAGGATTACTGATGACTTTACCAGGGACGAAAAGTTCACATGGTGGCAAAGAGATGTCAAGGGCAGATAGATCAGGATCAGGACCAAGCACTTCAGCGCGAGAGAAACCAATTCCAGTTTCATTTCGTATGACAGGTCCTGAGTTTGAATCTTGACGTTTCTTCCTTGGAGAGCCCCTTTTTCTTTTCGGCTTTAGATCAGGAACAGGAGGAATATCCACACAAGAAGATATCAAATCGATCTGTCTGTTTATCAGCTTTTCGAAATGATCCTTGTATTTAGATTTTGATGGTTGGATAGCTAACCTCATCTCCAGCCATTCAGAGAGACCATACCTTTTTACAGTGTCAGCACGAAAGGTTTCAGATGAGCCATCTTCTCTGAACAGTTTGATGTCAACAATAGGTACTCCGATGGAGGTTCTTCCAGAGATGAATACCTTGTTGATCTTCGCTGGACGATATCTGAAGTGGATTTTCTCTTTACACCAGATCAGGGTGGTCTGAGAAACTTCAGCTTTCTTTTCCACGATCTTCTGGGCTTGTTCCCAAAGCTTTCGTTGGATTTGAATGGGAATATGCTTCAGCTTGGGGTCTTTGACAGATTCTTGAGTGAGCTTGATGGCGTATTCTCTGTCTTTATCTTCAGCTTCCTTCCTTTCAGCGATGAGGCGTTCAGCTCTGAGATGATCCTGGTATTCAGCTTTTGAAATTCTGAACTTAGGAGGAACTGAAGGTAGTTGATCGCGCCTTAGGATGATTCGCTGATCCTCGAATCGCCTTGAGTGAGCCTGTGGATTCGGTTATCACGATCCCTTTAAGAGCTTTTCGAGGAGCATGTTTGACGACAAAGAATTCGTCATCTTCATCATCATCATCATCATCGTTCCTTGGAGAGGAGGATGGTTCAGCTTCAGGGATGTCGATGTCTTCGTCTTCTTCTGCTTCGGATTCCTCAGCATCTTCTTCGAGTTTCTCCCCCTCAGATACAGAGGCGAGGTTCTCGGTTTCCTCAGGGTTTTCATCTCCCTGAGGTCCAGTAATCAGATCTTCATTACCCTCTCCCCTGATAGATTCATCATGGGAAAGGTCTTCAGCGCTCTTATTTTGATCTTCAGCGCTCTTCTCCTGTTCAGCGCTCTTCTCCCCCTCTTTCTCATGATGGGCGGGGGAGGAATGGGTAGATTCAGCATTGGTGTTGTCTCTGTCTTCTGGGCCCGAGACTTTCACACAACCTTCAAGCTTAGCTATTATGTCTTCTAGGCCAGAAATAGCAGGCGTGATTTTCTTCAGCTCTTGGCGATCCTCTGCGGTGAATGAGTCCAAAATAGGTGCAGGGGCCGGAGCAGGAGCTGGATTGTTTGCCTTGTTCACCAACGTTTCGATCATTGTCTTGACAGAACTAAGGTCGGTCTTCACTGAGCCCAAGTCGGTCTTGACCACTGACATATCACCTTCGAGTGTACCAACCGATTTCTTCAGCGTTGTAACCTCGCTGGAAACGGTGGAAACTGACGATTTGAGGTTGGTGTAGTCAGTGTAGATGTCGGAGAGCACTTTGGCAAAGTCGGCGAGAGTTTTATCAAGGTCTTTGATGTCATCAGAGGAGGCCTTCTTTTCCACCACAGTAGTCAGCTTCGTCAGATTCTCTCCAGCGTTTGTTACAGCTGTAGAGTTATTTGATAGACCGGTGGTGAGATCTGTAAGTTTCATCTCCATGGACTTCAGAGACTGGTTGATGTCTCCCAAATAAGGACCTGTAACATATAAGTACTTGTGAACAAAGGAAAGCTCAGAAGTTTCAGGTTTAGTTACAGTGTTTAAGGTGGGATCTGTACCTGCAGGAGCGTTGACGAACTCATCAAAGTTTCGAGTCCCTCCATAGTGTTCCATATCTCCCTCAAAAGTTCCGTGAGGGATGGAGATCTCTGCAGGTCCTTTCTTCGTCATTCGCTGAGAAGCTTCAACGGCTTCTTGTATGATGGCATCTCCAGATTTAACTGGAGGAGTGTCCAAAGAAGTAGAGGGATGATCGAAGGATAAGAATTGGGGTTGGGTTGCAAGTTCAGCGTTGGATTCGCTGAGAAGTACTTCATCAGTCTTTTGAGAGACTGAAGAAGGTAGGGTAGATTCCAAAGTTCTAACCTCAGCGTGTAGGGACGCTGAAGTAGGTTTAGAAGGGATGGCTTAAATTGGTGTGGCAGAGCGTACCACGGAACATTCCTTCAGCTTTTCAGAATGAGCTGAGGAGTCTTCAGCATGGAATTGCTGGGGTAGCTCCTTGGTTTTCTTGATCCTTTTGGAATCAAGAGGGGTAAGAGATTGTTTCCTTTTCTTAGAAGGAATGGATTTTGTGGCCTGGGAATCAGCGAGGGGTATTGTCGCTGAAGGAGCCACAGAAAGCGGAGAATTAAGTAGATTGAGAAGGGTAGAGAGACGTACCTCGTTGGCGACAGGCTTGAAGTCGAGAACTTTAGGGCCAATCTGAGAGAGTTTCAGATCACCCTCTTCAGGATAGCTGTCCTTCAGGCCATATTGAAAGATGGCGCTGATGAATCGTGGGTAAGGAACCCATGCTGGTCGGTCAGCAGCAGAATCAACACGTTGAATGAGGTCTTCATAGATGATGGAGGCCCAGTCAATGTTGAGACCTTTCAGTAGTGCGTAACCCATGGCCTGCTGAGGTTGAGCGGCTTGATCAGAAGATCCGGATTTCGCTGTCATGCAGCTGATCAGGTGAGCGAAGATGAAGTTCATCTCGCTGGGCATCTTGGATTTCTTTATCAGCGTCAGCTTCTTCTCAGGTAGCTTGTCTCTTCCAGTCTCCCAGATGTAACCCATCGCATCAAGGAAAGCAATGATTTCTTCCCTGTCAGCGTGCTTCTTGTGGTCAGGAAATGGAATGAAAGGATTTTCTGAGGTAGCGTTAGGGAATTTCAGAGCTTTGCGGATTATTGCGGGGGTTATCTTGATGGTGCCATACTCAGTATCGCTGAGTATGCAGTCGATGGTTTTAGATGGATCTTTGGCGGAGGGTAGGACGGTGTGTCTGGCAGAGTACCAGAATTGGGATAATAGACGCTGACTGGCAGGAGGTGTGATTGTCAGTGCTGTGTAGATGGGGCTATTCTTCAAAAAATTTACAGCGTCGTCTAGATGGGATACCTGATTCCGAGGAGGAAACTCGAGAAGCGCTGAAAGGTTGTTTGCCTTTGTCCAGTCTAGTTGATCCAGCTCAAACTTAACCTGAGGAGCTTTGGTGATTTCCAGTTCCTCAGAATCAGCGGAGATGGACTCAGCGGTAACATTCAGCTTTGAAGTTGCCATTTCACTGTATTATCAGTTCAACCAAAGATGTTAACAAATAAGAAATATCTTAATGTGGAAAGAAAATTTCCATTAAGATTTTTCGAATTTTGTCCATTTCATTCAGACAAAAAAGTCTTAATGAAGATTAGGGTTTTTCTTGTTTTTAAAAAAAAACGAATATAACACCTATAAGCCTTGTATTCCAGTTTTAAAAAAATGGATACGAAAGAAGAACAAGTTTAAGATTTTAGATTTAAAACTTGAAGAACAACCATGAAATGGTTGTGTTTATAAAACCATGAAAGAAAATGATTTTATTTTTGAGTTCTTTTGTTTGATCTTGTGTAAAACAATGATAAGATCGAAAACAAGTTATTCGCATTTGATAATAGATAAGAACATAATAACCTTGAGTTTGATGAAGAAGATGATGAACAGTTCTTGAAGATTGAGAGCACAAAATGCAACAGTGTTCTTTTCTTGCGGAGAAAGATTGATTCGCGTAAAAGACAAATATAAACTTTGAGAGTGTTTATATAGGAAGAGAGTAGAGAGAGAAAAACTTGAGCGGGAAAGTTTTTCATCATGACACGGACACGTGTTTGCATTTGATTGGATAGACAACGAAACGTGCAAACGTGTGTCAGAAAAAGAGCGTGCCTAGTGTTATCCGTTGCAATGACGTCACAACTGTCCTTTCACATTCTTTCGTTGTCTCTGAGGTTTTGAAAGAAAAACTCAGGGACTCTTTGGAAAATATGAAGCACTGAATAGAAATATCAGTGAGGGTTTTAAGAAATTTCAAAATATCGCTGTTTAAGGAAGAGATATTCAGCGATGAAAGAATTTGAAATCTTGCATTTTCATGCGTTTTGTTAGAGAAAACATACCTTGATATCAGTTTAACCCAATTTATTCAGAGAGAAGATGATGAAATGGATTGTACAAGTTTATTTTATCCAGAGCCTATACAAGAATGTATAAACGTATCGCTGATTAAATGTGAACCGCTGAAGATTTATCCTTCAAAGTTCAGCATTCCAAGCTCGCTGATGAGAAAGTTGAATCTTGTCTCATCAAGAGGTTTGGTAAACAAATCAGCTAACTGATAATCAGTTGGGATAAAATGAAGTTCTATATCACCATTCATCACATGATCTCTGATAAAATGATATCTGATTTCTATGTGTTTTGTCTTTGAGTGTAGCACTGGATTGTTTGCTATAGCGATGGCACGTGTGCTGTTGCAATAGATTGGAATTTTGGAGAGCTGAAGATCATAGTCTAGTAGTTGATTTCTCATCCACAAGACTTGAGAACAGCAGCTTCCAGCGGCTACATACTCAGCTTCAGCTGTGGAAGTGGACACTGAGTTTTGCTTCTTACTTGTCCAACTTACCAGCTTTCCACCCAGGAGCTGACATCCTCCTGTGGTGCTTTTCCTATCCATTTTGCAACCTGCAAAATCACTGTCTGAATAGGCGGTTAGATCGAATCCTGAATCTTTGGGATACCAAAGACCTAGATTCGCTGTACCCTTAAGATATCGAAAGATTCGCTTTACAGCTTTCATATGAGATATCTTAGGTTCAGCTTGATATCGTGCGCACAGACATGTTGCAAACATAATATCGGGTCGGCTAGCTGTAAGATACAGTAGTGAGCCGATCATCCCACGGTACAGCGTGAAATTGACAGGAACACCCTTTGTGTCCTTATCAAGTATCAGCGGTGGTGCCATAGGGGTTTTCATAGCTGAACTTTCAGTTAAGTCGAATTTCTTCAGCATATCTTTAACATACTTTCCCTGATTTATAAAAGTTCCTTTTTCAGTTTACTTAATCTGAAGACCAAGGAAATATGTTAGTTCACCCATCATACTCATTTTATACTCATCTTTCATTCTATCAGCGAAACGAGTACAAAGCTCAGGGTTAGTAGAACCAAATATAATGTCATCAACATATATTTGAACTAAAATGATATGACCTTTTATTTTTCTAAAAAACAAAGTTTTGTCAATCTTACCTCTCTCAAATTTTTCAAGGTGGAGATAAGTAGAAAGAGTGTCATACCATGCACGAGGAGCTTGCTTCAAGCCATAAAGTGCCTTATCCAGCTTATAAACATAACCTGGACGCTTAGGATCTGAGAATCCTGGAGGTTGTTCCACATAAACTTCTTCATTCAGCTTTCCATTTAGAAACGCTGACTTAACATCCATTTGATGTACAGTGAAGTTTTTGTGTACAGCATATGCTAAGAAAAGACGAATAGATTCAAGTCTTGCTACTGGAGCAAAGGTTTCGTCATAATCTATACCTTCCTCTTGTCTGTATCCCTGAGCAACAAGACGAGCTTTGTTGCGAGTTACAGTACCATGTTCGTCCAACTTGTTTCGATAGACCCACTTAGTGCCTATCACTGTTTTGTCAGTTGGTCTCCGAACAAGTTTCCAAACTTTGTTTCTTTCGAATTCAGTCAGCTCTTCTTGCATAGCGCTGACCCAGTTTGGATCTCTGGGGGCATCATCTATTTTCTTTGGTTCAGTTAGAGAAATAAAGTTAACAAATAAACAAATATTACTTGCACTTCTACGAGTCTGAATACCAGCGTTGGGATCACCAAGAATTTGATCGATTGGGTGATTTACAGTCCATCGCTGAGCCGGAGCATGCGTCGCTGACTCAGTCTGAACTGGAGAAACTGAAGATGAGGCTTCAGCTACTTCTGGATTATCAGCTAAGAGAGGAATGCTTGCATTTGTCACTTCATTCACTGATTGCTGAGAAATAGATGGAATTTCTGAGACATTTGGATCAACTGCGGGTATAGTGTTTATAGGAACAGCTGAGACCCAAGATGTTTCAGCTTCACTATTCTGCATATTGGGAATGATAGTAGGACCATCATTTTCAGTTGTATGAGTATGAGTAGTGGGAACATCTTCTGAATCACAAAGATGAGAAAACATCCATTGATTCAGTTCTTCTGTATCAGCGTTCGGTTTAGAGTTCGCTGAACGGGATTCGTCAAACGTGACGTGAATAGTTTCTTCTACAGTTTGTCTTCTTCGATTGAAGACTCTGAAGGCTTTGGAAACTGAGGAGTATCCAAGAAAGATTCCATCATCAGCCTTAGGATCAAACTTTCCAAGGGCATCTCTGTTGTTCAGTATGAAACACTGACAACCAAAGATGTGAAGAAAGCTGATTGAAGGCTTTCTCCCATGAAAAAGTTCATAGGCTGTCTTTTTGAATCTTTTGACTATCAGCGACCTGTTTTGCGTAAAACAAGCCGTGTTGACAGCTTCTGCCCAAAACTGAGTAGGCAGGTGAGAATCGCTGAGCATTGAACGTGCAGCTTCAATAATTGTTCTATTTCTTCTTTCAGCGACTCCGTTTTGTTGTGTTGTTCTCACTGACGAAAAGTTGTGAGAAATACCCTTGCTCTCAAGGAAGGAATCAAGAGAACTGTTTTTGAATTCAGTTCCTTGATCACTCCTTATTGAGCGAACAGTCATATTGTTCAGAGTTTCCATCTTCCGAACAAAGGTGATGAGTTCTTCAGGGGTGTCACTCTTAGAACGGAGAAACATTACCCATGTGTAACGAGAGAATTCATCAACTATGACCAGCGTATATTTCTTTCCAGCGATGGATTGTTTGTTAACGGGGCCAAACAAATCCATATGGAGTAGTTGAAGAGGAGATGACACTGAGGAAACTTGCTTGGACTTAAAGCTTGCCTTGGTCTGCTTCCCCTTTTCACACGATGAACATAAGGATTCTTTGGCGTATGAATGTTGAGGTAGACCAGTGACTAACTCTTTGGATGAAAGAGTATTCAGTGTCTTGAAGTTGAGATGTGAGAGCCTCTTGTGCCATAGCCAGTTGACATCAGAAGATGCCTTTGAGAAGAAACAGGAGTTCTCAGTGGTTGTTGAGTCCATGTTTATAACGTAAACATTTTCCAAACGATAACCGCTGAGAGCTATCTTCTCCTTTTTGTCAGAGACAAAGCAGGATTCCTTAGTGAAAATCACTTTGTTATCCATGTCGCAAAGCTGACTGATGCTCAGAAGATTATGCTTCAGCCCTTCAACATATGCGACTCTTCTGAAGGATGTTGTACCATTTAAAAGTACACCATACCCTCGGGTGTGTCCTTTTCCATTTCCACCGAAAGTCACAGAGGGACCCTTCTCTTCCTTGTATTCAGCGAGCAGGCTTTTCTTTCCAGTCATGTGTCTAGAGCATCCGCTATCGAGATACCAGATACCCTTCTTAACCTGCAATACAAAGGAAGATTAGTTTTGCTTAGGTACCCACTTCGCCATGTATACGTGTTTGTCAGTGGAAGAGGTTGGAATGGGTTCAGCAGTCTTCGCAGCATTTGAAGATTCAGCTTTGTCTTTCTTCACTTTGGTCAATTTCTTGACCTCAGAGGTAGGAGTCACCTTGACCTGACTTGCAACTGGTTTGGTCTTCTTGGGTGCTATCTTCACCTTAGCTATCTTATCAGCTTTGGTGGCTGTGGGACACTTACTTGCAATATGATCGGTAAGTCCACAGTGATAACATTTCCTATAACTAAAATTAGTTCTAGGACCACTTGAGTGCTGAGCTTTTAATTTGGAATTAGAAGTGCCAGCACCAAGTACACTATTGGTTTTTGAAATAGGACGAACATTCAGTTCTTCAGATTTCTTACCAAGGACATCTACTTTGAGTCTAGGAGTAGGTCGCTGAACTGATCCAGAGGTCTGATTTCTAGAACCAGATGAATGAATCACTAAGGCTTTGGAAGCATTCAGCTTAGGTACTAAAGTACCCTTCTGAGGATTTTGATAAATTACAATTCCTTTACCTTTATCTTTAGAGACAGAGGTAGGTTTTGAATAAACCATTTTCTCCTTGCCTTTTGAGGAGGTAGGAGTTTCCTCAGGGATTGGTGTAACCGACGAAGAGTACTGAGATGAAGAAGTGTCAGCTACTGAGGATACGAACGTTCCAAATTTAAGCATTGAACGTTCAGTGGTTGGTATTGGAGTATCATATTTATAACCCAGACCACGTTTATCACTCAGAGGAATCTGAGCCTTAATTATCTCAGTGATCTTTGTTGAAGAATTACACCATCCTTCAACAGTAGCTTGTTCAGCTTTTAATGCAGCGATAGCTTCCGCTCGTTCGATTTTGACTAGCTGATTTAAATGGACTTGATCTTTAAAATCTTCTTCAAATTTAGAAAGCTTTTCTATTTGAAGGTGGCAATTTTTAAGCTTTTCAGCGAGATCAAGATTTTGGTTTTCAACCACAGCTTTGCCGTTCATGGCTTCGTATAAACTTCTAGTCAGTAGTTCGATTTTACGGAGACTATCAGCTTCATCAATATTTACAATATTGGTAAAGAAGGAAGGTGATACCTGAATGGCAGATGTTGAAGTGGAGGGAATGTCTGAACTTTCTTCCTCTTCTTCAATCTTGGCCATGAGACATTGATTTGCTTCATCATCTTCAGAATCAGATGATGAGGCTTCTTCATCAGAAGCAGCCCAATCATAGTCAGCCATCAGGGCTTTTCCCTTCTTCTTAAAGCTTTTCAGCTTTGCATACTTCTCCTTCAGCTTTAAGTATTTGTCGTCTTTATTCCTTGGAACAAAGGATTTCTTTGTAAAAGCTGAAGGTCTCATGATTTTCTTTGACCTGCACTCGTTAGCGAAATGACCTGTCTTTTCGCAGTTAAAACAAGTAGCAGTAGCCTTATCAACAAAAGCTGATGACTTAGGCTTGTCAGCTATAGAAAGAGTTTTGTTCTTTCTAAACATTTTCTTCTTGGCGAATCTTCTGAACTTTTTAGTTAGGAGAGCCAAGGATTCATCATCTGAAGAATCAGAATCTGATGACCTTTCAGAGTTACTTTCTAACTCAGTGATAGTGACCACGTGTCGCTGAGTAGAAGGTTCCACTGAGATTAAAGCAACAGGGGTGCTTTTGGAATCTTTTACAAGATTCTTCTTAAGATGGCTAGATTGCTCATGATTCAGCAATGTGCCATATAAGGTAGCAAGTGTCATTGATCTTAGATCTTTCGACAGCTTGAGACACATGGAATAATTGTCCCAGCTTTCAGGTAAACATTCTAAAAACTTTGTCAGAACTTCAAAGTTAGAATATTCCTTACCAACCGTTTTTAGATCTATAATTAAGCAATTAAAACGTTGATGTACTTCAGAGAGAGTTTCATTCTTACCAGAGATGAAGCTTTCGTATTGTCTTACCAGGTTGATCTTTCTTGAATCCTGGACTTCAGACGTTCCTTCATACTGAACACATATTGTGTCCCACATGGCTTTTGAGGATTTCAGGTTCATGACGGAATGGTAGACTTCGTCAGGAAGGGCCATGGATAGTATGGATCTGGCTTTTGTATCTATAGCCACTTTCTTCTTGTCTTCATCGCTCCAATGATGGATTTCCTTTGGAATCAGCCTTTCTGGAATAGCAGCCCTAGTTGCAGTGGCTGGAACTGCAGGATCAATTGTTACAGGGGTGTGTGGGCCATTTACAAGATAGTAAGGTATAGTAGGGTCTACACCTTCTAAGAAAAGTGTCATCCTATTTTTCCATAAGTTGAAGTTATCTCTGGAAAATCTAGGGGGTTTTGCAAGAGAACCATTGTCAATATAGTGAGTGTTTGTGTTTGAGTTGGCCATTTTCAGATAATAGCAAGGAAGAGAAATATCTTAGATTAGATCTTGTTTATGAGATTAAACAAATCTGCTCTGATACCACTTGTTGGTCCCGAAAGGCCTAAACAAGTTTGTAGAAGGGGGGGGGGGGGGTGAATACAAACACACTATTTTACTTTTCTAAATTGTTTATTGATAAATCATTAACAATTTACAGCTTGTTGCGGAAACAAGATTAAGGATAAACCTAAATCTAAACAAGTTGGAACACTGAGGTTTTCTTGCACTAAGAAAGATAAGGAGATTACTAATAAAATCCTATCTTGAGAGATTTGAACTTGTCCAGAGTTAGCAAGTTACTTCAAATGAAGTGAGTTCATCTCTTTATATACTGCATGCATTTAATGCAATTCAGTATACACTTTACACGTGTCATCAGCGGATTGGTTGCATGTCATTGACCTTTGTTGACAACCTTAGTAGCCGCATGAATGAACAGTGTAGTATCAAAGTGGTTGTACGATTTCAGATTTTCGGAGGTTCTTTTCTGACATTTCGTACGGTGGCGTGCAAGGGAGGTTAAGACAAAAGTACTTTGTACGGAGGACTTCATGATCAGCTTTCGTTGATTCAGCGATTATCATTTACTATTCAGCAGATGATAAAGTTCAGCGATAGCTGAAGTCTTGTACTTGATACTTCACGTTGAGTGGACAAATCTGAGTCTTCGCTGATCCGCATCAGTTCATTAGGAGACTTTTCGCTGGTTCTTGAGCTTGATCTTCGACTTCAGCGTAGAACCTTTGTTGACGTGAATCTTGTCTTCAGGGATCATAAGTAAACAACTAACTTATCAGCGATCACCATAAGGACTGAACAGACTCAGCGATATGGTGAACAGTGTTCGCTGAATGTTTAATCTAAAAGTGCGAGAGTTCCTATCAGCAATACTGTAAGATCTTAGTACTTATCAGCGATAGTGAAACTCTGATACATATTGTTTACTTACAATTTTCACTAAGTATTTAAGATAGGGTCATTATCAAATCACTGAGGGTTTGGATCAACAGTGATGCCTACCGTCGTGCTGAAAACTTTGTATGATAGGAAGGCGATTTTAAAAGAAATATTTTTTCAAGTGCGTCGCATTCCAACTTCGTGGGATTTCCTGATTGTTGAGGGTTCGAAGTCGATAGGCTCCTTTACCAATGACTTCGGAGATACGATAGGGACCTTCCCACTTGGTAGAAAGTTTACCTGCATTGAGCTCCTGGGTATTCGAGAATACTCGACGGAGGACGTAATCGCCTTCTCGAAAGATTTTAACTTTGACGTGTTTATTGAAATGTCGCTCGACTGCCTGCTTCTGTGACGCCATTCTGATCAAGGCCGATTCTCTTAGCTCTTCAAGGGCGTCGAGGTCATAACTTAAATCAACCACGTTGTGGTCGACGGATGTGTGCCTCGAAGTTGGGAGATGAACCTCGATCGGTAGGAAGGCTTCGCAACCATAGACGAGAGATAAGGGGGTTTGCCAAGTGGACGTGCGTGGCGTCGTGCGATTTGCCCATAGGACCGAAGGGAGTTCTTCAACCCACCTTCCTTTTGCGGCTTTTAATCGTTTCTTGATCGAAGCTATAATAGTCTTATTGCTTGACTCAGCAAGTCCATTAGCTTGGGGATATCTTGGAGTTGAGGTTGTCAGTTTGATATTCCTGTCGTCGCAGAACTGTTGGGTCCTGTCGCTTATGAATTGGGATCCATTGTCGCAGACAATTTCGGATGGAATTCCAAACCTGCATATGATGTTATTCTGGATAAAGGAGATAACTTCTTTATCCCTAATTTGGGAGAAGGCAGCTGCTTCGACCCATTTAGAAAAGTAATCCGTGAGCACGAGGAGGAACACTTTTTGCCCCAGAGCAGGTGGTAGTTTGCCGACAATATCCATTCCCCACCTCATGAAAGGCCATGGGACAAGCGTTGAGTGCAAAGGCTCCGAGGGTTTATGAGACATACCTGAGTGTCGTTTACAGGGGTCACAATTTTGGACGTACTTGACAGCGTCTTGTCGCAGTGTCGGCCAAAAATACCCTTATCGGGAGACATGATTAGCCAAGCTACGACCTCCTGAGTGATTACCACATTCGCCGTTGTGCATCTCTTGGAGGACTTTCTGGGCTTGATTCTTGCTGATAACGCAGCTTAAATTTAAGCCCGCCGATGATCGCCGATAAAGCTTTATTTCGATCATGATGTACTTAGATGCTTTGAATCTAATTTTTCGAGCCTCCATTTTGACTTCGGGGAGTTGATCGTGCACGAGGAAATTTCGAATGTCGTGTGACCAATCATCTTCTTCGTCTTCGATATGGATGACATATGTGTTTCCAATGGACGGCGTTGCCAGGTGAATCATAGGAATAACATCAAATATTGGTTCAACTAAAGCTGACCCAAGGTTCGCCAATGCGTCGGCTTGAGTGTTCTGGTCTCGCGGAATCTGTTCAATAGAAAAAGATTTAAATTTTTTGGTAATTTCCTTTGCCACGCTTAGATATGCTGTCATTTTTGAATCCTTGGCTGTGAATTCTCCATTGATTTGATTTACTACCAGCAGGGAATCGCTCTTGACATGCAGTGCGGTTGCCCCCGAGTCGTGGGCCATATTCATTCCCACGATCAAGGCTTCATATTCGGCTTCGTTGTTGGTGGCCTTGAAGTCGCATCGGACCGAGTATACCATCTTACCCCCCTGTGGCGACTTTAAGACGACGCCCAGTCCAGAGCCTCTAATGTTGGATGATCCATCGACATGTAGTATCCAAGGCACGTCGTCGTGAGTCGCCACAGTGGACACTTCGAGTTCTGCTTCTTTTTCCAACTCAGGGCTGAAATCGGCGATAAAGTCTGCCAAGGCTTGTGATTTGATCGCGGTCCTGAGTTTGAAATCAATGTCGTAACTGCTGAGATATATGCTTCACTTTGCTAAGCGACCTGTCAACTCAGGTTTCCTTAGAACAGACTTAAGAGGAAAGTTAGTTACGACAGTAATAGGATGCGATTCGAAGTAGTGTCGTAATTTTTTAGCAGATGTGACTAGCGACAAAAGCAGCTTTTCCATGGAAGAATACCTAGTTTCTGCGTCCAAGAGAGATTTACTTACGTAGTAGATTGGTAATTGTTGTTTTTCGTCCTCTCGTGTGAGTACGGCGCTTACCGCATTTGGACTGACAGCTAAATACAATTGTAAGACCTCATGATCGTGAGGTTTCGACAACAGAGGAGGCGATGTCATATACTCCTTGAGTTTTTGCAATGCTTGCTCATGATCGTTGGTCCAGTTGAAACCTTTGTTTTTCCTGAGGACGTTATAAAATAGATGACATCTATCTGAAGATCGGGAGATAAACCTGTTTAGGGCTGCTACTCGACCAGTAAGCCTTTGGACCTCCTTGAAATTTCGAGGAGATTTGATGTCGATGATGGCTTTGATTTGATCGGGGTTAGCCTCGATTCCTTGGCGAGTGACCATGTGGCCTAAGAACTTTCCAGCACTGACTCCGAAGGAACATTTGGTAGGGTTGAGCATCATGCTATACTCCCGAAGGATGTTGAACGATTGTCTTAGATGCTCGACATGATCGACCGCTTGCTTTGACTTGACAAGCATGTCGTCAATATATACCTCCATTGTGTCGCCGAGATGGTCTTTGAACATTTTATTCACCAGACGTTGATAGGTGGATCCTGCATTTTTTAGTCCGAAAGGCATAACTTTATAATAGTAAATACCTCGATCCGTCATAAAAGCGGTTTTCTCCTGGTCCTCGACGTGCATTAGGATTTGGTTATACCCTGAATAGGCATCCATGAAGGTCAATAGTTCATGTCCGGCGGTTGCGTCGACCATGGCGTCGATATGCGGTAATGGGAAAGGAACTTTCGGGCAAGCCTTATTGAGATCGGTGAATTCGATACAGACCCTCCACTTTCCATTCTTCTTAGCCACGACCACGACATTAGCAAGCCAGTCGGGATACTTTACTTCTCGGATCTTTCCTGTCTTGAGGAGGTTATCGACCTCATCGTTTATTACCTTATTTCTTTCAGGAGCGAATTTACGGCGCTTTTGCTTGACAGGTTTAAACGATGGATCGATATTGAGCTTATGAGAAATGATGTTAGGGTCAATGCCAACCATATCTTCATGTGACCAGGCGAAGCAGTCAGCATATTCCTGCAAGAAAGATATTATCATTTGCCTAAGATGGGGATCGAGGGATGATCCTATCAAGACTTTTTGCTCGGGCTTGCTTGGGTCTAAGACAACTTCTTCTAGGCAATAATCACCGATGGCTTTAGGAGCATCTTGCACCTTTTCAAGCTTTCCATGCGCTGGGTCAGTGGTTTGCTCTGAGTTTTCGCTATCTGCCATTTTCCTGTGATAGAGAACAGAAGAATCTCCAAGAAACTATTAGTAGGGTGCACGTTCGTCGAGGATTTTCTCTAGATGAGGTCCCACGGATGGCGCCAAACTGTTAATGCCAAAAATCGCACCAAAAGGACAACTTAAGGTCGATGTGGACTTAATAAACTAAAGAAAGGATCTTTCGACGAGACGTGTGACGAGGGAAAAAATAAACGAGACAAGGAATTTGATGACGCAGGAAAAACCTCAAGCGAGGAAAAAACCTACGGACGACAAGGGATGTCGTCACTGCACTATGGTCGCCAATCAGGGGCGACATCCTTGGTACTGGCGTCGGTCGTACGATGATTACAATACAAATGAAGGAAATACTTCGAAATGTAAAGTACAAGTGTTTAAATGTGAAAACAGGTGTTTGACGTGTGTGAGTACAAAGTGTGAACTTCTGGTTGAGGACTGTTGTCGTGCGTCGAGAGCGATACTTGAGCTTTCCTTCAAGTGTTCTTGAGTTCACAGTAGGGTTCTGGCTTTCAGTACTCGATCTCCAGAGTTTGAATGTTCTTTGCTATGATTTTGGATGATTTTCTCTGCTGTTTGGTGATGTTCGCTGAAGTGTATTGGATTTTAACCGATGTCCCTTGAAATGATGCTTTAGCTTGTCTTTTATAGTCTTCGTGTCATTAATTAGTTCTATTAATGATTCAATCAACGGCTACAACGGTTGGAAACGGTCGCCGAGATGAATGTTCATAAAACTCTTCGTCCGTTACGGCTATCGATCGTTAATGGTTGCGTCGGTTATGTCCGTTGCTCTTTAATGACTTTGACTCCTGCATTAAACACTTAACAAACGTAACAGTCAAGGTTAACGTTAGCTTTAGTCGAACGTACAATGATCTTACGCGATGGTCGTACGGGACGGGCGATGCTAAGGTCGTGCGTCATGAGAGACGTACGACTTACCTTTTACGGGCGACGACGGATGTTTTATGGGTTCTTGTCGAGACCTTATCTTGATACAAGATTTGGATTATGACGTGCGTCTTATCTGCTCTGGTCGTGGTCGTACGACGTGGTTTTTTTCCCAAACATGATGCATATGGTGTATTTTGGGGATTTCATTGTTGAATTGTATTGGGACAAAAATCAATGAGAATTATGGGATTTGATTGGTATATTGTTGATTTTCATTCTTGGCTTTGAACAAAAACCACCATTGCTGGTGCATTCTTTCAAGGATTCTTCATTTATTTGATTTTGGAAATATGGGTTAATAAAAGATAAATCAATGGATTGATTTTGTTGGGGCAAATGTGTTTTGGTGTTGGTTTAATGTTCCTAAGGGTTTATCATATCAAACTTATCGATTTGCTAGCTTTAAAAACCTGTTTTGGAGAGTTAGGAATGAGAAGGGATGAAAATCCATGGCTGCAAGTCGTGCAGGTTTGGGGTTTGTGCAGGCCAGCGAGTTGCGCGGGCTAGGCCGTGGCTTGAGGCTGCGGGCCAAGCCGCGCAAGTGGCTATTTGTGATTCATTCGTTTTGCTTCGTTTTTCATTCGAGCCTAGGATCGAGGCATTGTTTGGGGGTTTATCTTAGGAGTTTATTGGAGATGTTTTGAGGCATAATTGGAGAGTTTAACATCACTTCTATTAACCCCAATTCAGGTGTTCGGTTGTGTTAATGCCAAAATTCGTCCAGAAAGATAACTTAAGGTTGATTGTGGAGCTTAACAACTAAAGATAAGAATCGTTCGACAAACCGTACGACAAAGACAGAAAACGAAAATAAGACAAAGATTTTGGTGACGCGGGAAAAACCTCAACGAGGAATAAACCTGCGGACGACTGTGGAGGTCGTCGCTGCACTATGGTCGCCAAACAGGGGCGATATCCTTATGTTTCAGGTGTCGAGAGTACAATGGTTACAATACAAGTGAAAGAAAGACTTGAAATAAAAAATAACAACTGTATCGAATGTAAAAACGAGTGCGTCGTGTGTAAAAACAATGTGTCGCGCGTAGGAATCGTGCATCGAGAGTGATCTTTCGAGAGAGAGTTCTTTGTTTTAGCAGTGAGTGTTCTTGAGAATTCCGTTCTTTCCAGCTCCGCGAAATGATGATTGAGCCTTTGTATTTATTGCCTTCAATCGTCTTGAATGATTCCATCAAAACTTCTGATAACGGTCGTAACGGCCACTGGTTTAATGCTCCTAATTGTCCTTGTCGGTTATGTTCGTTGGTCATTAATGACATTGATCCTGCATTAAACAGTGAAAATATAACAGTAATATCGCATGTTAGTCGGTCGAGGTCGTGAGGTTCCATACGACGGTCGTGTGTCGTGAGTAATTTTCGATTTCAACTTTGGTCAAAAGATAATGTGTTTATGATTTTACCTTATTATGGAAAAGTGTAATAAATGTTTTCCTTGTTTTGGTCGTGGTCGACACTGGTGAAATTTTACCCAAACAGTTTGCCCCCAAAATTTAAAAATAGAGTGGCAAATTCAAATTTTAAATTTTTGTCAGTCGGATGTCCAGGGTCATGACACGTGTCGAAAGCCATTTCAGTTGCCTTGGAACTGGATCGGTCCAATTCCAACAAAAGGCGAAGTCGAAAAGGGGATAAGATCGTGACGTCATGATGACGTGCGATCGTGCTTAAAAGCTATCAACGCCAGGTGTCGACGATCCGTGTGTGCATACGAAAAGGCGAAGGCACGTGTCGATCATCGAGTGACTCGACCTGACACGATCGTTTAAATAAATAGAGACCCACGATGGATCTTTTTCTTTTTACGCTTTCAGAGTGTTTTAGAGAGAGATTTCTTTTCGATTTCTTGCTGTTCTTCGCCAAATTCTTTCCAAACCTGCAAGAATCTCCGATTTGATTTAGGATTTTAGAGGATTTAGAGCGCCTATATAAGGTACGACTTCTCAGTCTTTGTATGCGTCGTAAGTCGATTGCTAGGAAACCTAGAAAAAACTGGGATATCTGGGGGTTTTCGGATCTGCACAATTGGCCCATAGGATTGGAAATGTCTACTGAACCAAAGAGTACCATTCGAAGTCAAGAGGATATCGATGACCTTAATACTTTGGCAAAGATCCCTGCGGGGATTACAGTGAGTAGGGTCGGTCAGATTCGATCGAAGATGTGTCCAGATGGGTATGTCGTGATATACGAATACTCCTTTAAGATAGGATTCCAGTGGCCATATTCGCCTTTAGCTAAGGCGTTTATGTGCGAGTTTGACCTATCGCCGGGGAAGTTGATGCCTCAATTCTGGCATGTCATACAGGTTATCGAGCGACTTACCGGGACTTGGGAGTCGCCGATGAACGTGACAGACCTCTTGACGGCTTATCAAGTTAATATGGACACGTACCGTCGATATAGCCTATTTTCCAGGCATAAAGGCGATCGTACCCTAGTCTTGAAGACTGTGATTAACGACCGCAAATGGAAGACTAGGTACGCATTCGTGCGTGTGTCGATGTTGGACCCTGACAGCGACTGGATTAGGTCCGATTGGAACATGACGGGTGAGTTTTAGCTTTAGTCGAGTATTTTTTATGATATTTATTCGTTTGTGTGAGACTCAGATCCGTGCAACGAACAATAATGAAATCAATAGATAGATACACACATTATGATTTCAACTGGTCATCCTTATTAGCTTTCAATATTGAGAGTGTTTACAATGAAGGTAGGAAAGCAATAATGAATAACTTGCCTAAACAATGGCAAAACAGAACTTTATATATGACGGGCCCGTGGTTAACAAGCCCACGGCCCGTTCACTAACAAGGCTCAAAATAAACTATTACAATTAGCCCCTTGAACTTTAATTCAACATAAATTGACCCTATCAATCCCCCCCTTTGAATTGAAGTTCGAGTTCACGCCAGTTTGCAACATATCTTTTACGGAGCGCAAAGTGTACCTCGAACATTCTGATAGCACGGAGATAGTCGATACGATCTTCAACCATTTCCAAGGCATTCCGAGCAGTTATTTCATTCGGATTGAGAACAGACGAAAGCCTTTGATTTTCGGACTCGTGAGCAATGATCTTTCGAAGAGCATCTTGGACTTTGAAGAGTGTGCCATCGCAGAATCTGTCTACCTGACTGAATCGCAGAAATCTCTTTTCTTTCTGTTCGTTGATGTAGCCTATCCCAAATTCAGGTTCTAGAAGCAGAGCGTTCTCGGGATACATCTTCAACTCAGGAGCTCTCAGATTCGGCTTTATCAGATTTACCTTCTTTGCCCTGTTCTCGATTGCCATTTGGAAGTCCGTGAGATAAGACATCATGATGGTACGGACCAGGAATCGACAAACAGCTTCGAGCGCTTTAGTTACCGAAAGCGGTCAGATAGTTCTTGTACGGAGGTCTTTCAGAATAGCGTAGAAGTCGAACGGTCGAAGGTGCTGGAAGTCGGCTTCAGAAAATCTCCATTCATTCCCATCTTCGCGTCGGACGGTGAATACAGGATAAACGACTTTCATAATACGGCCAGACTGGATGTTGAGCACTTCGGTGATCTGATGCTTGGTTCGGACTTGGCTAACTGACAGACACCGCTTCATTGCACTTATGTACCGGCGTTGGTATTCGGGGTTGGAATTGTAAATACCAAGGCAGAAAGTCGGCTCGATTGGGCGTAGCTTGTGCACGAACAACTTCTTCAGGGATTCCTCCAGGTGAGGAATAAATATCGTGATCTTCTCCCAACGGATTTGATGCTGTTGAGGAGGGGGAAGATCAGAAGCTGTCGGTTGCTGAGGAGATGTCGGAATATTGGCAGTTGAAGTTTCGGGTCTTGTTGAAGTTTTGGCGGCTTAAGCTGAGTGAATGGGAGTACCATACAAATTCTAGAGCAGAAACTAGTCGTAGTCTACGTTGTCATCTTCATCAGTAGGGAAGACCAATCTAACCTGGAGATTTGCGGCACTGGCAGCTTTTTCATACCATGCATCTTCGGTCTCCGGGTTGGTCTCGTAGGCTGGATCAATCAAATCCAGTATCGATCTATCTGATGTGTCAAAAGTAACCAGTTCCTGTGTGTTGTTCCCTCAGGCTTTTCAACCGTCGGGACTTCGTCATCTGAAATATCCATGTCAATTACCATCTCGACTAAGGGCAACTCGGCTTCGGGTGCTTCTTCGGTTGTAGTAGCCGCAGTTGAGGGTTCCGGTTGAACCACGGTTGTAGTTTCAGTGAGGATCAGGGTGGTCTCGGTTAATCTTTGTCTTTTCTCCCCCTCACGGTGATCGGGATCATCCTGGTCATCGTGCTTGCGCTTTAGACCGCCTGCTTGACTCTTGCAGGCATCTTCGAGTGATCTGACTCTCTCGGACAGCGTTGTGAGCGCTTGTTGAACTTCCTTAAGAGTCGAGTCAAGATTATCCATCCGAGAGGTGATTGATGACGAAGGAGCAGTGACCTGGGATTTCAGAACGGATAGCAGGTCTGCTTCAGTAAAGGCCTCGTTTCGGATTGTTGGAGCAGTTGGGCTAGAAGCATCGTCTTTAGGGTGTCCACCGAATAGATAGGCTGAACAGAAGCCGGTGGAGGTGTAGGTGCGGTTTCGGCTGTGACGATTTTCTCTTTACCTTTGATTAAGCTCTTAATTTTGTCTAGCTCGGCGGTGAGGCGTTGCTCCATTGCCTCGCGGACAGCCTTGAGGGTGCTGTCCAGGGACCCTTGTGACACATAGTCGGGTAAGGTTACTCCGGGATCACTTAGATTGCCCGTTGAAGCATCTGCCGCAGAGGCAGAGCCACCTACGTTCACGGTTGGCGCAGGGATAGCCGTGGTAGGATTTCCTTCCGATCCTCGTGTTCCGCCAGACGGAGACACTACGGAAGTTCCGATCGAGTCACGAAGAGCATTGGTTTGGTGTTCCTCATCCTGTGTCCTAGCCGAAGAATGTATAATATCAATTGGCTCTAGACTCAATCGTGTACTGAAAGAAGTCGAGACTGGGGGCTGCTGGTCTCTTATTTCAACACCTGTACTCTCCGATTGAGAGACCGGTGGAAGTTGTGCTTGATCCCCGTGAGAAGTTGAAACACCCGTCTTTTGAGAGACGGATGAGTGGCTGAGGAGGTTGTGCAATTGCGCCGCTGGGTCCACGACGGCTTCTTCAATACCCCGTCCCAACGAATGAGACGGGATAGCAGATGTGGCTACCCGGATAACACTCGGTTGGGGTCGCTCAGAAGCCTCTTTATCTTTACGGCTTAATCTTTCTAGGTTCGCTTTCGAACGCAGTTCTTTTCTTCTCACATGTTCTAACTCGGTATCTAATATTCCCTCGGTTGGGATGCCTTCAGTAAAGTCTGGGTTGGGTCCGATACGGGGAGGGATAAGTGTTGCCCGTATGGTACGATCCGTATCGGATTCTGTCGAGTCAGATTCCACGTTTTCAACAATGTGGGCTGGAGAAGGAGGGTCGGAAATATAAGGTTCGGTGTCATGGTGGAGCATCGGTCGGGATGATGTACCGGCTTGGGATTGGCTAGTACTGGGACACGTCTCCACTGCACCGCTCACTCCAGTTCCCCTCCCATGAACTCTCAACACACCCCGCCCGGGAGCACCTGCTGCCCGGGCCCTTCCTCCTCTTACTCTAGGACCCTCACGTCTCTCGGGTCTATGTCCCTGGGCAGGTCCCTCCGGCGCTGGCTGGACCATGGGATTCCCTAACTCTTGCCTATAAGCTACCACACTCGGTGCAGCGAGATCCGCGTGAGCCAGAAGGGCTTCAGGTATGGGCATGGCTATGGCGTTGGACGGGTTACGAATCACCATATATTGCAAGTGGTGAGGAGGACATACCGGATGGTTAAGATGTCGCGTTATCGCCGGATTCATGTCCAAATGATGTCGCACAGCCAGAGATAGGAAACATGGGTACGGGAAGAACTTCTTTTGCTTCGTACCTCCGATTTGATGAATAGCTTGAACTAACTCTCGCTAGATGATCATTGCGAAGTCCACGTGGCGGTTGTAGCACACGACATGAAATAATCTCAGGAAGTCGCCGGTGCACTGGTCTATGCCCTTCCATCTGGATGAGAGACACCTGTTCAGAATCGTGAACAGTGTGTACCAGATGGGGGCCAGGTATTTCCGGTTGAACGTGGAAGCACGATTGAGATCGTGGTTGTACCTGAGGGCGCGTACTTGTGCACATAAATTCGTGTCATTGACCGCGGGGTCATAGTTTTGGTGTCCGCCGGCGTTGGCTTCTGGAAGTGAAAGTAGGCGCCGGAAGGACTCGGGTGTGAGCGTGAAAGGGTGGTTGTCGATTCGCGCCGTAATAGTATGTGAATTACCTGCCGTGATGACTTGGGCAGAGAGCCATACTAGAAACACATACAGCATAGGGAAGTCGGTTGTGGCGGTGAGGGCCTCATGGAGAGGGTGACGCAATAGAATATCCACAATCACACGGTGTTGTGGTTGTGGCCGGAACTCAGCAGCGTCCAGATGATGGTTGTTGGGCTCTATCTCAGTGCCATGGTCAGGGTCGACCAAGGCATTATCAGCTGCCTCATCAATAAATTCCTCTTGAGGAATTTGCTCTTCGGGGTTTTCTGGATTTTGCTCCTGATCCGCCATGTGAGATCTGTAAAAGAAATACAGTTAGAAATCTATGCGGATGAACAAGTATCGGCGCGTACCTTTGCAAAAAGAGGCTCAATCTGAGACAGATTGAGGACTGGCAGGAAGATAGGTACTGGATAGACAAACCACATAGGAGACCGGACAAATGAATGGAAAACCAAACTATCCGGACAAACCATGCTATCCGGACAACACAGGTTACCGGACGGGAAGAATGTTCCCGGACAAAGTGAGGATTCCGAACAAGAAGGATTCCGGATGATTATGGTTACCGGACAAATAAGAGTCCGGACATATCAACAATTCGGTAGTTGAACTTACCGGAAACCCTGAGGTTTCCGGACAACCAGATTATCCGGATGTTGAGTGTTTCCGGTAAAAGTATCTAGACTGTGAAGCTTACCGGACAAAACATCATACACATGGTAGTTTCCGGTCAACGTGAATGTTTCCGCACGAGACTCAAAATCATTAATCAAGCAAAATAGAGTCCCAAACATGTGTGAAAGCATTTATGTAGGTCGATATAAGCAGATGAACACACAGAGTTATCTAAAGCGACCTATACACTACTGAATAGACCGGAAGTCGAAGAAACGCAAAACTGGGTTTTCGGATTCTTCGAATCGACCAAACCTGTGGTCGATTGATGTGATGTGAAGCATGAGACGTACATAAATGATGTCGAGAGGGATAAGCGAGGAACATACCTAATTTTTGGAACGAAAAATGAGTGAAAATCGAGAATGTTGCTATAGTCCGAACGAGAGAGAGTGGTCGGGAGGTTTAGGGTTTTTGTGAGTGTTTTCTGGATAAATGAGACAATTGGAATCCAGACCTCTCTTATATTGACCAAGTAATCCAGATGGGTCTACCCGGATACCCCGGTCCGGAAAGTTATCCGGATTATAGGGTATCCGGTGACTTGTCCGGACACTTTGAAATTTAAAGAAAATTTTGTCTTTTTCTTAACTTTTAAAAAAAGTACCCTTAGGATTTTGACAGATTGATCTCTCGCTCCCCCTCAAGCTGAGCATGGGGATGACTTTGATCCCCCTCGAATATTGCAATGGAGAGTTCGACACACACAAAAAAGACTTTGGACAGTTAAAGAAAAACACTGTGTCGCTCCCCCTCAAATGATGATCATAGATTGAAATGCAGACGGGAGTATCCACACACACAAAAAAAAACTTTTCATTGGTTAAAAAAAATTGTGTGTGACGCTCCCCCTGAACACATGAACACTCATGAAAGCACAGATATAAGCAGATAAAAATAGATGACAGTATGAAAGAAAAAGGAAACACACGAAGAAAGAAAGTAAACAAACGAAATCTACCTAATAAATACAGAAATGTAATCTAACTGTGTAACTGAAACATGTAGAATACAAGTGCGAGAAAGTGTATGCTCAAACATCAGGAGTGTAAACGCCGGATGATGAGTAGACAGTTACTCGTAGATGTATGGAACTTGTAACAGGCACACATTTGGATTAAGTCTTCAGATTTAGCATACCTAACTTGGACACAAGAGTATTAAAACGTTTTTTGTCCAAGGGTTTTGTAAACAGGTCTGCTAACTGATGCTCAGTATTTACAAAGTAGAGTTCGATCGTACCTCTTTCAACGTGATCCTTGATAAAGTGATACCGAGCGTCGATGTGCTTGGTCTTAGTGTGTTGGACCGGATTGATGGATATGGAAATGGCGCTCTTCGAGTCGCAGTAAATGGGCACCTTGACATAGGTGAAGCCGTAGTCTTTGAGTAGCGTCCGCATCCAGATTACTTGAGAACAGCAGCTCGCGGCGGCCACGTACTCCGCCTCGGCAAATGAAGTAGAAACGCACTGCTTCTTCTTGGACGCCCAGCTCACCAGACTATCTCCCAAAAACTGCACATGCCCCGATGTGCTCTTCCGGTCCATCATGCTGCCCGCGTGGTCCGCATCAGAATAAGCGGATAGCTCAAAACCTGTCTCTTTCGGGTACCACAAGCCAAGATCAGCAGTACCACGTAAATAACAAAAAATTCGTTTTACAGCAATTAAGTGAGACTATTTAGGCTTTGATTGAAGTCGGGCACATAGAAAAGTTGAGAACATGATATCTGGTCTACTTGCGGTTAAATACATCAAATAACCGATCATTCGCCGATACAATTTAGTGTTCACATCCTTTCCGTTAAGATCGGCGTAAAGCTTTGTACCCGTTGCCATGGGAATTTTCATTGGTGAGGACTGTTCCATCTGGTATTTCCTAAGAATATCCCGGATGTACTTAGCCTAGTTTATGAATATCCTGGTCGACAGTTGTTTAACTTGAAGACCAAGGAAGAAATTCATCTCACAAAGCATACTCATTTTAAAAAAAATCCATAAGATTGGCAAAGTTCTTTGCATATTGAGGATTAGTAGAACCGAAAATGATGTCATCGACATACACTTGTACTAAGACAATATGACCCTTTTCGTTCTTGATAAACAGAGTTGAGTCTATCTTACCTCGAGTGAATTCAGATTTAAGCAAGAATTCGGACAGAGTGTTGTACCAGGCTCGCGGAGCTTGCTTTAGACCATAAAGCGTCTTGTCTAGAACGTAGACATGATTAGGCTTCGAATCGTCCACGAATCCTTCTGGTTGCGAGACGTACACTTCTTCCTTGATATCGCCATAGAGGAAAGCGGTCTTCACACCCATTTGGAAGACCGTGAAGTTTTTGTGCACGGCGTATGCGAGGAACATGCGTATGGCTTCTATTCTTGCCACTGGAGCGTAAGTCTCATCGTAGTCGATCCCTTCTTGCTGACGGTACCCCTTGGCCATGAGACGCGCCTTGTTGCGTACGACGATGCCATCTTCGTCCTTCTTATTCTTGAAGATCCACATTGTGCCGATCATCGTCTTGTGAGATGGACGTGGAACCAGTCGCCATACCTTTAGAGCCTCGAATTGGTTGAGCTCCTCTTGCATGGCTATGATCCAGTCCGGATCTTTAAGCGCTTCGCGTACGTTCGTCGGCTCAATCCTGCTTAAGAAGCTGGAGAAGAGACAGAAATTGGCGGATGCGCCTCGCGTTTGAACAGGAGTGGAGGGGTCACCGATGATTTGATGTAGGGGATGAGATCTCGTCCATTTGGTGGTGTGCAGAAGCGGTTGTTGAGTAGAGTGAGAAGCGTCCGGATCCACATAATTACCAGTGGAAGGTCTTGAACTGCTTCAAGTGTCGCAGGCTGGTTTCTTGGAGGAGGTGGGGGAGGATTCGCCGAGGGTTGAACAACTTCTGGTTCCGAGGAGTGCAGAGGTTGATCGTCGATTGTGGCAGATGACGAATCATTAGGAGCGATCTATGGGTTGATAACAGGTTCCTCCGGGGGGACGGTAGTATCAGTTGAGGTCGATGATGACGGTTGAGCTGTCTCCACAGTAATGGACGGCGTGCTTGTAGAAGGCGGCGGACCGGATAGATTTGCCAAATCCTCAATACGAGCAGCTTCAAGTCTAGGTTGTGCTGAGACAGGAGGAGTAGAAGCATTAAAAATTGTTGGTGCAAGTGTACCACATCTCTATATATTTTATATATTTATTTTGATGATTACAAACACACCGCATTATTGTTTATCTAACAATCCAATCCAAGTGTACAGTTCTTGAAGAACACGAAGATTTTATCTGAAGAGTTCAAGACGGAAGATTTACGTTGTCATTAGTGTTTATAATTTATAATGATAAACACCCTAAAATAATATACCACTTGGATATTTCTAAAAACCCAATAAATAATTTATTTAAATAAAGTTTTTTTTTAGAAGATCCAGCAAGATTTTGCTTTTTCTGACGCAGGTATACCGCGAAGGTTCAGGAGGTATACCGCGGCAGGCGTGGTGTACCTCTCTGATTGGTTAGAAGTTCTTTTTCTGACGCAGGTATACCGCGAAGGTTCAGGAGGTATACCGCGGGTACATATTCTGACGCAGGTATACCGCGGTGTTCAGTCGGTATACCGCGGGTACTGTTTTCGTTGGTTTTTGCAGAGTTGACTTTCTGATCTTGATGTGCTTTTTCCTCTGCACGGTATACCGCGGGGGATAGCCGGTATACCGCCAACTCACAATGCCGTTGGAGCTTCCTTGGTATAAATGATGCATGCTGGTGGTGATGGAAGTAACAGAATAACAACAACAATAAGCATCAACAACACCATTCTCTCAGCTCTCTCTTTTAATATATATTTATATATTTTATAAAATATTTTTTAAATATCCAAGTGTGAGATATTATACAAGAGTGATTACCCATTGTGAGTTATACTCCTCTTGTAAGTATTTGAATAACGGGTGTGTGATCCTGTTTATCTCATAGCAGAGGCTTGAGAAACTATTACAAATTCCTTTGTATTTGGTTTGTGTTCTACCGTAAAGAATACATTTATTGGATCGTGTCGAGAAGTGTCTCGGCTGCTGGTTTATCACAGTTGGTGGTAAATCAGTAAATCTATGTGTCAAGTATCTCTATCCCTTATCTCTTTATTTATTCCGCTGTGCTTTATTATATTTATTTATATAAACTGCCTTGCATTTATATTTATTTATATAATCTCTGTGTATTTGTTTATATTTACACTCTTCGTTATTATTTGTATACTCTGATTTATTTATACTGTTTCTGTACTGTATTTATTTGTAAAAGATTTTTTGAAAGTAAAAGATTTAAAATACAACCTTACCCCCCCTTAGGTTGCCTAACAAAAATGTCATCATAAAAATACTTAAATAATAAATCTAAATCAGAAGAGTCAACATTCGATGAAGATGCATGATTCAGATTTACTGTCGCTTGTGCAGATCCCGAACGTGGATGTTCGGAAGCTAGCACGCCAGTTAAACCGGGTTCTGAACCGATTTGTTCAAAAGCCAAATCTGCGGCTTCGTCGAATGTCACGTTTACACTTTCAATAACGGTTTTAGTCCACTTGTTGTAAACGCGAAATGCCATAGCCTGCATGGAATATCCTATAAACACTCCCTCATCCGCCTTTGGGCTGAATTTGCCGAGATCGTCCTTGTCGATTAAGACGTAGCACGTGCATCCGAATGCATGGAAGTACTTGATGTTCGGAATGCGTTTGTTGATGATCTCGTACGGCGTCTTGTTGAACCGCTTGTTGATGATGGAGCGGTTTTGCGTATAGCAAGCAGTTGACACCGCTTCGGCCCACAGAAATAGCGGCAGTTTGGATTGGGAAAGCATAGTACGAGCCGCTTCGACGAGGGTACGGTTGCGCCTTTCCACCACTCCATTTTGCTGAGGAGTGCGTGCGGCCGAGAAGGTTTACGAAATACCGACTGAGGTCAAGTAGTCGTTCACCGTTTGGTTCTTGAATTCCGTCCCGTTGTCGGTCCTGATGGTCTGAACTGCACTTTGAAGATTCACCTGGATGGCCTTCAAATGATTTATGATCAGCTCCGGAGTTTCGTCTTTCGAGCGAAGGAACTTGACCCATGTATAGCGCGAGAAGTCATCCACCATCACTAGGACGTACTTACGTTTGTTTATGCTTTGAACACGCATCGGTCCACACAAATCCATATGGATTAGTTCGAGGGACCGGGACGTGCTCGGAGCTGCCTTCGGCTGATGTGATGCGCGCTTCATCTTTCCCATCTCACATGCCCCGTAGAGACGATCCTTCACGAATTGAAGATCGGGCATTTCACGTGTCCGCCCAGTACCAATTTGTTGATACTTTTGAAGTTAAGGTGCGAAAGTCTTCGATGCCAAATCCAAGCTTGTTCGGAATTAGCTTTTGACATGAGGCAGACGGGGTTATCGGTCTTGAGGGTTGCGAGGTCGATGGTGTAGAGGTTGGTCTTGCGCTTTCCAACCAGTAGCTCCTCTCCGTCGTCATTGAGGATTCTACACCTTTTGGCTTTAAAACGAACCTCGAGATCTTTGTCGCAGAATTGGCCGATACTGAACAGATTGTGTCCCAATCCCGCGACGTGTGATACCTTCTTGATTGTGATCTTGTCTTGGACAATGTCGCCGTAGCCCATAATCGGCGCCTTGTCGTTGTTCCCAAATCTCACGTCTCCACCATATTCTTCCTTGTAGTTTGTGAGAAGCTCCCTCCTTCCGGTCATGTGCTTGGAGCATCCAGAGTCTAAGTACCACACATGACCATCCTACAAAAACAAGTTTAACGGACTTTAGGTACCCATATTTGCATGGGTCCTGGAGGGTTAGGTTTGGCACCTCTCGGAGGAACTTGCTTGGACACAGATTTCCCCTTAGGTGTAGGATTTACACCGTTTGAAGGAACTGGTTTTGGCACAGGTTGCCTCTTAGGTGTAGGTTTTACACCTTTCGGAGGAACAGGTTTTGTAGCAGGTTGCCTCTTGGGTGCCGGTTTAACCTCAGTAGGAGAATCCCGTTTAGGAAAGGATTTGTTTTCCTGCTGTGGTTTAACCTCAGATTGGGAACCCCGTTGCTTATGCTGTTTCTTTTTGTTTTTACGGGGTTTGCTATTGGGTGTATGATTATATATATGATATGACCCAAACCAATCATTATTATTTATATCATCAAAGTCATTCCAACCACATTTAGAACAACACAAACAATCATGCGATAACTGAATCAATTGCTGAACGGAATAAAGTTTAATTGGAAAAGAAACATCACGTTAAACAAAATCATTCCTATGATTCCAAGCACAATCGTTTTTGTTTATTCTAGGGTAAAAAACAGTATTAAAAGACTTTGATGCTGCATCCTCGACAGGTTCCTTAGCTAGCCACTTTGGTTTTTCTTGTTTAGCGCGGCCATTTTTATTTGTAACAACAGGGACGGCATGTTCAGTGACTTTTGAAGGAACAGTATTTTTGGCAATCAATTTCCCGGTCTCTTGCCTCGGCTGTGAATCTTTTTGAGAAACAGGTTGAGATTTAGAAATCTTAATCACAGCTGGGGTCTTTGTGTTTGAACAGACACCCTTTAGAAAATTGACCGGTCGATTGACTATTGGAGACAAAAAATCAGTATGACTCGGAAGAGGTTTGTCGAAAGGGAACGACTCAAACTCTTCATCAGAATTACCTTCGGAGTTTATATATTCAGAAAAATTGACTTCTGGAATTACAGGACTTGGATCAGTCGAGGAAGGCGAGGAACACTTTGTGCTTGTGTGCTTTGGGGAATTTGGTGCGGAAGCTAAGAAAAAATCAGAGTTCAAATTCCTTAAAACACTCTCGTCTTGAGAATCTTTATCGTCTTGTGATGAAGAGAATTTTCTTATAAAAGATTTACACGAAGACGTGTCCGATGAGTTAGAGGAAGAATCGGGTGAAATCTGCTTTTCAGATTGAAGTTGGTCAATCTGCTCTTGGAGCTGACCATTTCTCGTATACTCCTTCATCGCATCTGTTTCCAAAGCAGCTAGTTTTGATGTGAGCATATTGATTTCACACCGAAGGATTTCCTGTCCTTCATCGGATACAGATTCAGTTTTGACCGATTTAAGATTCTCAAGATCTTTGATTAGCGCTTGTTTTTCCTTCTGAAAATTCGACCTTTCTTTCTCGAGAGACTCCTCCAATTCAACTATCTTTGCTTCCAAGGTGAGAGGGGGAACATAGAGTTTAAACTCATCCGTCACAGTCTTGGTTTCGGTTGCTTGGACCTCATCCTTCTTAGAGGAATCCTTGGGCGTAGCAACCTTATAGCAATCGAAGTAGTCATTCGAGAGGTACTTTTTGTTCTATTGATAAGAATAATTCAAAGGTTCATACAAAATGGAAGTTGCATTTTATACGTGTTTGTGCGCTTGTATTCCTCAGTTTCCTCTTCTTTTTCAGGTTCAAGAGGACCAGTCCATTTTATCGCATATTCCGGATATATTTTATCTATTCCAAAACAACCAAAATCATATAATATAGGTCTTTTGGCTATACCCTTTTTTCAGGTAGTGCGGTTTATCGTATCCGATTCCCCAGTCCTTGTTGAAATACGTGAACTCTTTGGGTTTATTCATATGGATGGTCTGATCAGTTTGACCTCGTTTGTGGAGTTTTGTTTCAAGATCAAGTATTTTTGCTACAAACTCCTTGTGTTGAATTTGAAGAGCAGAACATTGATAAACGGTTTCTACTTTCTCATTCATACACTGATCAAACTGTGACTGAAGTTCACATATTTTGGCCTTTAAGTCCTTAGGTGCTATGGTAAGATTTTTGCATTTTTCTTTTAAAATAGCATTTTCGGACTTATATTTCTCAGTTATTTGCATTTGAACATCCAACTTTTCAGATAGTGATCTAATCTCAAGAAGTTGTTCATTAATGGTGGCCTTGTAGGAATCTATCCGTTCAGCAAGAGGTTTCATTCGATCAGAAAGTTCTAAAGCAGCTAGTAAGGCTTCTCCAGCTTCCTTTTGTTCTATCAATGCAAGCTTCGCCTTGTAATAGTGGGAATTCTTTACAACAGGCCTCCGACAATCTTTCTGCAAAGTGACCAAGCTTCCCGCAGTTATAGCAAGTCACGGGTTCATCTTTCTTCTTGCGGTCATCTTTCTCCGTCTTCTCTTTCTTGTCAGACTGGTCGGACTCGTCAGCTTTCTTCTTCCCTTCATATCTGTCCTGATAATCATGACGCTTGTTGGATGAGGTGGAGTAGCGCTGATTATTGGACGTCGGCTTCTTATAGAACTTCTGTAGTTGAAAGGATCTGGAGATCAAAGACATAGCATTCTTCAAAGCAGTAAGTTCCGGATCAGAATCATTTCCTTCATCTTCCTCAGGTTCGGGCTCAGAGTCACTTGGCTCTTGAGCGTGTTTGGAACGACGGCCAGAAGATTTGCCTCGTTTTGAAGACATAAGAGCTAAAGGATCAGCAGTTGGCTTTGATACAGTCTTCTTCTCGCTCAGAAGTTCATTCACTTCATCTTCGTCTTGAAGGAGCGTCTCATAGAGTTCATTGATGCCAATTTTCTCTATCACGTTGTTATGCTTGACATGAGAAGCAAATACCTTGCATTCTGGCAACAGGTTGTTGAGGAACTTGAGCGCATTTTCCGTGTTGGAGCGAGTGATTTGATTCTTGTTAAGCTCATTAAGAAGGAGGCAAAAACGTTCATAGGTCTGGGTGAGAGACTCGCTGGTGCGCTGCTTAAACCCATCGAATTTGGTTATCGCGCTGTTGATTTTCAGTTGATTGCCGACATCGCTCCCACGCATCATTTTTGCCACTTGATCCCACATGCCCTTTGCTGTGTCTTTGTAGCTATCGATGGCAGTGTAGATTATGTTGGGTAGAGCCTGAACAAGATACCTCTTAGCATGCTTTTCTCCCTCAAGCATGCCTCTTTCGTCGTCAGTCATATCGGCGAGTTTCTTTTTCTCGTAACGAGTTGGATCACCTACTGCTGCTGGAGGAATGGTCTTCATGGGTGGAGGAATTGGCCCGTTTTCTAAAGCTCGCCAGATAAACTCGTAGTTGTCCTTTGACTCGATGAAGATCATAAATCTGTCTCGCCACTGGCTGTACTCACCTTGGTAGAGGCAGGGTGGTTTGGAATCGGTGTCGATAGCAAGAGCGTCGCGTGAAGACATCTTCAGTTGCACTGGAGTGATCGTCAGACGAAGTGTTCGATTCAAAGTGATAACCTAATGCAAGGCACTATGAGTGATATCCTAACGCAAGGTTCTAAGACTGAGTTGTACTAGGAACAGGTAAGAATTCAACAGGAATAATCTTACCGGATAAGAATCCGGATAAGATGTCTGATCTGGAAGTGTCCGGATCAGATTGAGTGAAAACAGTTCAAAATAACAGAAGTGTCCGGATAACACAGAAGTGTCCGGGCAGACTAAGGTTTCCGGATAACTAGAGGTTACCGGAAGACAATAGTTTCCGGATGAAAATAAAGAACACAAAACTTATCGGAAAAATGAGGTTTCTGGATGAAATCAGTAACAAACAAAACTTATCGGATGAATGGAGTTTCCGGATTAAATGCTTTTCGGATGGAATTGGTTACCGGATGAAACACTTTCCGGATGCAGGATTGTCCGGGAAGATTGGTTACCGGAAACTTTGGGTTTCCGGAACTAATGTACCCGGAAAGATTAGAGTTTAAATGACTTACCCGGAAAGATTGGACGTACCCGAAAGAATGGAATACGAACGTCCGGAAACTGCTGCATGTATCCGGAAAGAGCGGCTGTTATCCGGAAACAGCGGCTGGCCTTTTTCAAATCGATTGGGAATCGACTAGGGTTTCTCAAAAATGTTCCTGAAAGATTAGGAACACTACCAAACGCAAAAATAACACTACCCAAATCGATTTCAAAGCAAAAACAACAAGTTTTGATGATAAAAATTTGATTTTGACCAAGAACACACTCAAAACTTTTGAACTTTAATTTGCATAAAACACACTCAGATGATCGAAATAGAGTAAGAAAACTTGCAGAATCACTAATAACAATGATACTAACAATACCCAATAAACGAAATCGATCAATTTTACCAGAATCAAAAAATTGATATCCAATCAAGAACACAACCGTGAAAAAGAGAAAACTTACCAGAATTCGAATAGAACACTTTGAATCGATGTAGTCCGTCTGCTCTGATACCAAATGTGAGTCCTAGATTGATCAGGTAACAACGATTCAATGAGAAATAACAAGAACAATTAATGATTTCAACTTGTCATCCCTCTCATATTCATGATTCAAGATAGTTACAAAGGTTTGAATGAAAATCACAACTATCTCTCTAAAACGATTAAGCTCTAATGAATTGGTAATGAATCGCTAACCTAATTCTAAGGTAAACTAAACCTTATATACTTAGGCCTTAAACAAACAAGGCCTAAGCCCATTTAAGCAAATAAGCCCAATTAAACTAATTAAAGGCTTTTACAATAATTAAATAATCTAATTAAGCACTATATAATTATTTATATATCTTTCTAATATGTAGGACATTTATGGTCCTAACACCTCATATATGCTAGGGTTCTGGGACGGACATCTTCAAAATTCTCCGGAGGATACTTGGTCAGATCGGTGTACAAACCCGAACTGTCGTCTAGACCGCGTTTATAGGCTTCGATCGCGATCTTGAAGTCGCAGTTACGAACACTGATCATTTCTGCGTTGAACCTATTGAAATAACTCCAGATAGATTCACCGGCCTTTTGCACGACATAGTACAGGTCGTTGGTCTACTTCTCCATCTTGCGACTGTTGGCGAACTGCTGGGAGAACTGGTTGACTAACTCAACGAACGACCCGATAGATTTGGGTTTGAGGTTAATCAACCATTGGAGGGCAGGACCTATGAGGGTTTCCCCGAAACTCTTGCACATACAGACTTCTTGATACATATGTGGGATCGAGACCGTCCACATTAGCTGCTTATATTGCGCGATGTGCTCCATCGGATCGGTTATCCCCGAATACTTGGGCGTGAAAGAGGGGATGTTGTACTTCATCGGGACGTCGACTGTCGCGATCGTGTCAACGAAAGGCGACGCCTGATACCCCGAACGAGGCTCGATGTCGACGGGCATGGCTGCCCCCGGTAGCTTAGCGAGCAAAGACAGGACACGCTCATTCTGGTCTTCCAGCATCTTCAACCGCTGGGCAACGGGATCATTGGGATCAGAATTCACACCTGCTGGGGGGTTGAATTCAAAACTGGTGCCATTTCCATACGACGAGCCATTGGCGTCCCCGTTGAAAGGGATGAAGTATGGCTGGGACCCATTATGCATGGGTGGTGGTCGCAGATGCTGAGGAGGAACTGGCCCAAACTGGGGATTTAGGATGAACGATCCCTGCTGTGGATTCTGCGTGAATGGGCCTTGCTTCTGACCGAACGGTCCTGGACTTGGATTCTGAACGAATGGCTTTGGACCGTTCTGTGGTCCGAACGATCCACTCGGATTTTGATTCCTCAGCCGCACGATTTCCTCAGTGGCCCTTCGACTTTGATCAGCAAGCACGTTGATTGGATTTCGCGCAGCTTCCAGCTCCTGATACATCTGGGCAATGAGTTGCTCTTGATTTCCATGGGCTGCCATTTTCCTGAAACAGAAAGAAGAGGAAACTCCAAGAAACCGTTAGTAAGACGCAAGTTTGTCGAAGATTTTCTCTAGATGGGGTCCTACGGATGGCGCCAAACTGTTAATGCCAAAAATCGTCCAGAAGGATAACTTAAGGTTGATTGTGGAGCTTAACAACTAAAGATAAGAATCGTTCGACAAACCGTACGACAAAGACAGAAAATGAAAATCAGACAAAGATTTTGGTGACGCGGGAAAAACCTCAACGAGGAAAAAACCCGCGGACGAATGTGGAGGTCGTCGCTGCACTATGGTCGCCAAATAGGGGCGATATCCTTATGTTTCAAGTGTCGAGAGTACAATGGTTACAATACAATTGAAAGAAAGACTTGAAATGAAAAATAACAAGTGTATTGAATGTAAAAACGAGTGCGTCGTGTGTAAAAACGAGTGCGTCGTGTGTAAAAACAATGTGTCATGCGTAGGAATCGTGCGTCGAGAGCGATCTTTCGAGAGAGAGTTCTTTGTTTTAGCAGTGAGTGTTCTTGAGAATCCCGTTATTTCCAGCTCCGCGAAATGATGATTGAGCCTTTGTATTTATAGCCTTCAATCGTCTTGAATGATTCCATCAAAACTTCTGATAACGGTCGTAACGGCCACTGGGTTTAATGCTCATAATTGTCCTTTTCGGTTATGTTCGTTGGTCATTAATGACATTGATCCTGCATTAAATAGTGAAAATATAACAGTAATATCGCATGTTAGTCGGTCGAGGTCGTGAGGTTCCATACGACGATCGTGTGTCGTGAGTAATTTTCGATTTCAACTTTGGTCAAAAGATAATGTGTTTATAATTTTACCTTATTATGGAAAAGTGTAATAAATGTTTTCCTTGTTTTGGTCGTGGTCGAGACTGGTGAAATTTTACTTGGTGGAAAAGTGAGTTTTGGAGCGTGTGTCAGATTGCAAAAGCTAAGGTGAGTTCCCTTAACTCTTTTGTGCAATTGAAATGTTTTTCCTAAAGTTTTCATAACTGAATTTGTTATTGAGCATGATGGCATGATTTTACACTATGAAAAAGCTTTGTTATTACATGATGTGGGACTGTTTATAAATACACGCATGTTATGAAAATGTTTATAAATGCACATGTTTGTCTTACGTGAATATTATCCATTACTTGACCTGATGTTTTGGAGTCGGGTTGCACAGTGGGAGTAGTGTACCTTAGGATATCATATATCCCTTGGGAGTTGATTTATTCACCCCGTATGTATGGAATTTGTTTCCTATGTATGTGGGAATGGGGAGTCTGCTTGGGCCCCGTGGACGAAAGGGGAGTCGACTTGGGCACCGATCGTGGATACAACCGTGTGGTAAAGGTTGTGTATGAACACTGTGAAAATACCCAAATGTGATGTTGCTTGGTCGAAATATTTTGATGGGCCTTTATGGCAGTTTGTATATATATTTTTATATGGTTTGTTAAATTGTTTTCGGGAGGGAATTCACTAGACCTCGTGGTCTAACCCTCGATTTTCAAAAATTAAAACCATTTTCAGGTTAGAGCCTATCGTTGGGAATTCAATCCTTCAAGATGGAAAGTTGTGGCGCTATGGAAGAGGTAACGTCTGGAGAGGACTTGTAGATACCGTCGGGCTTCCTGTAGCATCTCAGTTGTGAAGGTGTTATCCGTTGCGAACTTAGAGTAGAATTAATGTTAATTCTATACTTTGGGACCATTTTTGGTTGTAATGTTGAAAATTATATTTTATGGATTTTGGGTTGTTACAAATGGTATCAGAGCCTTAGTTTAAGGGATTTAGGTGACCAGATGGGCCTAAACTTAAACTTTGGAGTAGAGGGGACACAACTGAGATATAAGAAGCCAATAGGAAGGACCTCAATCGTAGGATATCTTGACAATGGTTGTGAGAACCCTCGTGTAAGGTAAATTCAAAATCGCATCTGGCCAATGCTATTGTGAATTTACAGGTACATGGGTGTACTCAGCCTCCATTGTTGGGACGATTGGTGAGAGTGTCGGTAGGTAGAAAGTTATAACCTTGCAATTGATAGCAAAAGGATGTTGTGTAATGGGTGATCACTTATAATGTGATGCTTTTACGTTCTAGAAGAAGTGTTGTTCGGTATGTCAGTGAACCGACTAGGTGTTTAAATCTTGGGATTCAAATGGATGAATGGTTGGTTAAGGGCAAACTCCTAGTTTCTAGTGAGTCCCCGTTCTTGGGATTGAGGTGTCGATCAGTTGGGATAGAAAGTGAGGACAATGTTGGAATCTTGAAAGCTTCAATTCAAGATCGGGTGCAAGAATCGAGTCTTTGACTCTTTAGTAAAGCGGTTTAGTGGCAAGGATATTGAAGGAAAGATATCAGTACTGTATTGAAGTATGCATAAGGGAAGGAGGTGAGATAGTTGGTCAATTGGGAAACCATGTGGAGTGGTCGATCAGGTGGGTTGTGAAGCACTTGTACAACACGTTATTGCAAGGGTGAGAAAGCGGTGGTTGGTCATAGTATGGTGTCAACGATAAGTTGCTGTGAGTACAACGGTTGACCTTGTTAGAGTGAATATCCTTCAATTACGAGTTGAGTTTCATGCATCGTGTCTTTAAATGTTTTACCTGGACTCTTTCATGTTAAAAGTATGTACGTACATAAAGAATTTCTTCTTGCTTTGGGAAATAATTTGACGCACGCAAGCGTGTGTTTCTAAAGAAAAAGACAAACTTGTTTTCGTTGCACGATAAATTTTGAACTTAGTGATTTGTGAGTTATTTCACGCTTTTTCCCATGTTGAGAGAATTTTCGTTGAGAAAACCAAGGGAACGTCTAATTGCAAAGTTTTATAACCAAAATGGGTATTGACACGCTATTATCATATCAACGAGTATTGGAGTCGACTGACCCACTGTGTGTAAGTGATTTCGATCAAGACTTTTCTAGTCAGATTGGAAAGGTTTCATTGGGTACATTTTATTGTGTCGACATCGATTTGATTGTACAAGGTTGTGAATTATCGTGGGGTTGCATGTGAGTGACCCTTGCGGTTGCTGTGTTTTACTATTCATCTTGAGTGGTGTTGTGTCATTCATACTCAAGCTTGTTTTATGATGTATCGTGAATTTTCAAACGTGCAAAATGATTTCAATCGTTGTTTGTCATGCATGAAGGCTGTGAACTCGTTAGGTCGGGAAGGGTATTACAATTAAGGTTAAAGAAAGGCCTGGGGAATTGAATATGTCGATTGAGCAAACTGTGGTCGTATTATTATCTTAATGTTCCGTTAGAAGAGGATGGTGAATAGTAGGAGTCTCGGACAATGAACTCGGAAATGTTATTATGTTTTTAGTTTAAACCCTTGTTTGGTCATGTGAGAATGGTTGTAGTTTGGGGTGAAATTTGAGATTTTCGAAGTGATTCTAATGGTGGCATGTTAATAAGTAGTGTTATGGTACTTGACGAAATGTTATCGACTTTGAGCCCGAGTAAGGAGGTGGTCTTGCAATTAGATTTTGCGTTAAGGAAGTCTTGTGTTTTCCGCAAGTGAGAACAGTGGGATATTAAGTTGGTTATGATGCGTAGGATGGAGTGGATTCCGATAGGAGTCCTGGTTTGTCGGGGAATTATGGAATCATCATCATGTTGCCTATTGATATTGAAGTCTGCGACTGTTTAACATATTCTAAGTTGGAGGTATTGTCAGGAGATTGAAACTTGAGAAATAAACCTGTTGCGTGTGGACGTATGAGGTCGTTCGGGGAGGTGTAAATGGTATGGTGTTGGACCACCTAGTGTGGGCATTAGGAGAACGAAAGATCACCAATGTGGATGTGATTTCCAATGAGGTTTTTGATGATTCGTTTATGCGTGGAGCGTTTAGCACAGCAGAGTTAGATCGCGAGGAGTTGACGAGAAACGAGAACTTGTTTGAGTGAGTTAGATGATCATGATTTTGTAGTTCATCTGGACTCGAGAAAGACAAAGTCGTGAAATGACTTTACTTCATATTGGCGTTATGATTGACGTGAAGTAGGCGGTATCTATTATGTGTGAAAGAGAGGATCATGAAGAATTGTTGCAGTGTGATGGTTGTGTAGACAAGTTGGTTGCAGTTCATACTAAGGGAGTTGTGCAAACCCTCGTTGTGATAAAGAATTGATGTTATGTTGGGTGGTGGACCTATGTTGTAAAGTGTGACAAGTTTAGGTGTGAATCACGGTGTGGAGAATTACGGGAGGTAATCAAGGAGGGAAAGTATGCTTGATCGAAGTGTATGGATTTGTAGACTATATGGTACTTTTGTTGTTAGAGGACAAGAGATTGAGTGGTAGATGGTGGCTACCTAAATGAAGAACATTTATTCTTCGCGGTTCTGTTGGATTTTTTTGTGAGCTCGTCTAATTTTGAGTGGGTATCGATGAGGATGCCATATTCGATTAGTTTATGGTGCGGCGTTGTAGATTTAAAATTCTTTGGGAAGGTTGAAATATTCTTGGGTATAAAGATATTCTACTGAGTAGGTTAACTCTGTTTGGAGGTAGGGAAACGCGTGGTGCTTTCGAGCAGTGAGTGTTGTTTCAAGGATGACTAACTGATTATCGTGGGTGAGAATTGTGGCAGCCGTTTGGTTAGGCACAATAATGTAGAAATACTATCGGCAGGCTTGTAATGATCGGAACAAGGAGTGGGTTTTGGATGAGTGGAAGATGTTTCATGCTAGCGTAAAGAGGTGAAAAAGGTATGTCTGAATGAGTGGGTGAACTGAAAGTAACAAGATTGGTAGGTGACACCAAAAAGTGGAGCAATATCTGAATCAATGTCATTGACAGGCAAATGACCTACGAGCGAGGGTATGATAAAAGGGTCGTGGTATAAGTTTTGGTTCAAGTGTGGGAAACCTACGTTGTGTGACAGGTCTAAAGCTTGCACCTTATCATGAGCCGTCCTTTGAAAGCATTTTATGTTTTCAAGAAGAAAGGGAAGTATGTGGTCGATAGTAGTACTCTGAATGAAAGACCATTGGATTAGCCTTAGTATCGTGGGAAAAGAAAATGTTTCGAGTGAACTTTGTTTCGACGGTTAAGGGTATTTGGAATAATTTTGTGTGAGTGTGGTCACTCTTCCTAGTGGGCAAGTGAAGTTTGAATTTATTTCGAAAAGTGGGCGGATTTTGCTAATGTTAGATCGTGAAAACCTTTTGTTATAATTACGTATGAAAAGCGAGTAATGGTGTATTCATCGACATTAGTGTGTAATCAATGGAGTTACATATGAGTAAAGAGCTATTTGTGCCAGGCGTATGTTATATTGAAGAAATGTAAATTTTTGTTTTTTTTAAGAGAATGTGGTCCGACTAAAGAACTCATGAGGATGAGCTCAAAGTGACGATCCAATGATGACTATGTGCTATGGTGGGAATTGAGTGTGTATGCTTTGGATGAGGATCAGTGTTGTTAGAGAATTAGAGAATTAATGGGTGCGTGAAGCCCTTAATTTAGACGCGTTTAAAAAATTGTGAGTCCCGGGGAGGACAAAGCGGTCGATACTTGGTGCGTTTCGTGTAATTGATCGAGGAGATATAAGTATTCGTGTTTTGCAATTTACCGACATAAGAATGTCTTGGATAATCATGGGGCGATTTTGGAAGATACCGTACGTCGTTGATGTTGATCAGGAATGTCTGGGTAATTATTTGGAATTAAGTTGATTAGACTGAGAAACATGAGTATTTTGAATCTCAAGACGGGGGACAGTTGGATGCGAAAACATCCCCATAGAATGGAGTAGCGTGTTTCAAGAGGAAAGTGAAGTTAGGCCACAATTTATAAGATCTATGGCAATTATCGAAAGAATTGGAGAGATAATGTATGATTAAATGTACTCGGGAGGTTATGGAACATTCATGGTGTGTTTCACGTCTCTACCATGGGGAGCGTCAGTTGGAATTTCGGTACAGTGTTACCTTTGCAAGCAATCCGAGTGAAGAAAGAGTTGGTTTTTGTCATAGGGTCGGAAAACGATCATTCGGCCGGAAATCCGAGAAGTTGAGACACAAAGAAAGTGGTCTCGTGGAGGTGCAATTGGAACTCCTTAATAGTTGTTAGACAAGGTAAGAATTGGAGTCAGAAGCAATTCCAATTACCCGCTTTTGTTCGGCAATGAAATTCTGAGGACGAAATTCTTTTGAGGGGGAGGTGTTGTAACATCTCATGTCCACAAATTCAGAAACATTTGGAAGTTTGGGGCTAAAGTGTGAAAAACGTAACTTTTGGACTAAATAGCAAAATCTGGAAATTTAAAAAGGGTAAAAAACCCTAAACCCTTCTCCACTTTCTCACATGAACGTATTGGGGGCTAATAGAGGAAGCTAGAGAAGAATTGGGAGCTTTCATGGAAGAATTGAAGGAGGAAGTGGATATTGGTGAAATGCTCTTCATCTTCTTCAAGGTAAGCATCCCCACCTTTGATTTCTTTGGTGTTGGTGTGATGCATATGGTGTATTTTGGGGATTTCATTGTTGAATTGTATTGGGACAAAACTCAATGAGAATTATGGGATTTGATTGGTATATTGTTGATTTTCATTCTTGGCTTTGAACAAAAACCACCATTGATGGTGCATTCTTTCAAGGATTCTTCATTTATTTGATTTTGGAAAGATGGTTTATTAAAAGATAAATCAATGGATTGATTTTGTTGGGGCAAATGTGTTTTGGTGTTGGTTTAATGTTCCTAAGGGTTATCATATCAAACTTATCGATTTGCTAGCTTTAAAAACCTGTTTTGGAGAGTTAGGAATGAGAAGGGATGAAAATCCATGGCTGCAAGTCGTGCAGGTTTGGGGTTTGTGCAAGCCAGCGAGTTGCGCGGGCTAGGCTGCGGCTTGAGGCTGCGGGCCAAGCCGCGCAAGTGGCTGTTTGTGATTCCTTCGTTTTGCTTCGTTTTTCATTCGGGCCTAGGATCGAGGCATTGTTTGGGGGTTTATCTTAGGAGTTTATTGGAGATGTTTTGAGGCATAATTAGAGAGTTTAACATCACTTCTATTAACCCCAATTCAGGTTTTCGATTGGTGGAAAAGTGAGTTTTGGAGTGTGTGTCGAATTGCAAAAGCTAAGGTGAGTTCCCTTAACTCTTTTGTGCAAATGAAATGTTTTTCCTAAAGTTTTCATAACTGAATTTGGTATTGAGCATGATGGCATGATTTTACACTATGAAAAGTTTTGTTATTACATGATGTGGGACTATTTATAAATACACGCATGTTATGAAAATGTTTATAAATGCACATGTTTGGCTTACGTGAATATTATCCATTGCTTGACATGATGTTTTGGAGTCGGGTTGCACAGTGGGAGTAGTGTACCTTGGGATATCATATATCCCTTGGGAGTTGATTTATTCACCACGTATGTATGGAATCTGTTTCCTATGTATGTGGGAATGGGGAGTCTGCTTGGGCCCCGTGGGCGAAAGGGGAGTCGGCTTGGGCCCCGATCGTGGATACAACCGTGTGGTAGAGGTTGTCTATGAACACTGTGCAAATACCCAAATGTGATGTTGCTTGGTCGAAATATTTTGATGGGCCTTTATGGCAGTTTGCATATTTATTTTTATATGGTTTGTTACCTCATGGTCTAACCCTCGCTTTTCAAAAATTAAAACCATTTTCAGGTTAGAGCCTATCGATGGGAATTTCATCCTTCAAGATGGAAAGTTGTGGCGCTATAGAAGAGGTAACGTCTAGAGAGGACTTGTAGATATCGTCGGGCTTCCTGTAGCATCTCAGTTGTGAAGGTGTTATCCGCTGCGAACTTAGAGTAGAATTAATGTTAATTGTATACTTTGGGACCACTTTTGGTTGTAATGTTGAAAATTATATTTTATGGATTTTGGGTTGTTACAATCTTCATTGTACAAACGAGAACGCTAACTATTTTAAAAAAAAACACGAGGAAGGTCGTTAATATATAAAATCATACATGATTCATTTACAAAATTATATATGATTCACGCGACTTGCCCTGCGACTTTAAGTCGCGACCAAAGTCGCTTGCATCCAATTTTTGCGGTTAGTGTAAAATCAAATATAATTTTACACATGAACGGCCGTTTTTGTGTTTTTTCTTAAATAGTTAGCGTTCTCATTTGAATCTTTCTCTCTCTATATATATATATATATAATATTTTGTATACAATTATTTTTGTATAAGAAAATATCACGATTGTCATCAAAAGTTAGACTTAATGTAAATAAATCAATATTTTTATCCATCTTGAGATTTTTTGCAACTGTTGGAGACCGATGACATGGTTCTTTTTACCCTTTTTGTATGTTACCCTTTTAGATCATGTTTTGTTTTTTGTGTCTGGTATCGGTGTTTTGGTAGGTGTATTTACGTAAATATCCAATTCATGTCTCTCGTGATAAATAGTAGGGTTTTAAGTCTCCTTATCAGAGCGTTGATCAAATGTTTTTTTTTAAAGGGTGTTATAGGTTATGACTAGGCTAATCTCTTGGCAAATTATGACTGTAAGACAACAGCGCTGATTAAACCTCAGTGGCCACAAGTTGCGTACGCCTGGATTCGAACCCTGGGTAGATGGGAAATTCCGCCACATCCCCCAAGGCCTTAACCAGTACGCCACAATCCTTGTGGTTGCGTTGATCAAATGTTAAAATATGGAATCAAACAAGATATGCCCTTTCGTTCTTTGTTGCTTGTTTAATTTGACAAAGTGTTAAATCATTTATCAAATAGTTCATTTATAAACACTAAATGAAAAAAGACCATACTCGAAAACAAATCAAAGTTCCCAGGCTATATCGATTAACATATTCTCTTAAGGTATATATATGAAATTAGATAACTTAATTAATGTGGACTACAAATACAGTTGTCTTATTCAATCGAGTCATTTCTGTTATGACTGATTAAAAATTAAGTCGAATACAAACACTGCTTCATGATTAAACAAATAAGTCATTTAACATGCTAAGCAAATAGCAAGGATGACTTAAGATTCAAATTCATACTCTTCAACTTTTCTATGAGATAGAACAAATAAGTTTATGTTTTGAATATGGTTTGATTCCATTTTAAAGATCCTTTGACCCAATTGTCAAACTAATTAATTGGCAGAATAGTCAAAAAGATATAAAGTTAATCAAGTTTAATGTGGTGATTTAAGTGGTAATGGATAAAGTAATCAAGAATCAAGATTTTGAATTTGAATTTGAATCGTTTTTAATTTTAGTGAGGAGCATGTGATTATGATTGTGGTAAGAAAAGATTAGGTGGGAAGGTATCTAATCTCATTATCTCACATGCTATCATTTTCTAGACTGATTTATATTTTACGATATTAAAATGATCCAATTAATATAAAGTATATATATAGTTTTATATAAAAAAAACTACATGTTTTTATACAGTAAATTATATCATGTTAACGACGATCGATCCTTATAAAGATCTCGAGGTTAATTACCCAAATATTTCTCATTTCATGTACTGTCGAATGAGTAAATTTAATGCACAAGAAATGTGTCTTAATGAATAAAGTACAAGGTGTTATAGCTTATTTGTAGTATCATTGACGATCTCAATACGAATAAGACCGTCAAAGTTGTCATGTTTAACAGAAACCCAGAAAGCAAACTTAACCAAATCACAATAATGGGTATCTGGTATTGAACAAGATTACTTATTGTATCGTATATGTTTTAATTTATAAAGTACACACTATTTCATGGTTCTAAACAAATATTTTATCCAGTGTTTGTCTTTCTGTAATGTTATAATATAACGGCATGAAGTGACACCCTTAATATAATCCCCAAACCATACTTTAGCAAATCTTTGTCTTTAAGCAATATTTATTAGTAGGGCTGTAAACGAACACGAACGGAGGCTTGTTCATGTTCGTTCGTTTAACTTAACCGAACAAACGAACGGTAAACGAACAAGATTTTTTGTGTTGATGTTCGTTTGTTAAGAAATTTTGTTTGTTCGTGTTCGTTCATTAAGAGTTAAACGAACGTAAACGAACGGACTTAAATGAACATAAACGAACGAACCCAAATGGACAAAAGCCAACCACCGTACTCATCATTTCGTTCGTAAAAAATACCTTAACAAAATGAAAAATCGGGTTAACTTAGGAGGTATAAAAAATAAATTCTAAAAGATCAATTTACTTGATGATTTTACACATTAATTTCATATTATATAAATATGTTTATATGTATAAACATGCATAATGAACATAAATGAACGAACGAGACCATTGTTTATGTTCGTTTATATGTATAAACATGCATAATGAACATAAACGTTTATTTATTAGTGTTGAATTTATTGATATGATTAACCTAATTTAATAAATGCTTCAAATCTTGATCCTCCATGTTCATGCTCTTTAATTGCCATCATAATGGGTCCGTCCATGTTATTCTTTTCCGTTGTTTTCTAGGAAGTTTCGTAAAAAGATGTTTGCTTATATCATATAAATCATCTTATTTATAAAAATGTACAATTATGCATAAAGGGTTTTACCTTTTTAACCAGAAGATCGAACAAACGATGACTTTTTATTACGAGCAGTGTATCATAAGAAATAAAAGAGGAGGAAATAGGAGGAGTTATTTGATGTAAGGTTAATCTAGTAATAGTCATTGTCAAAGATTGTCGATTTTGAGGTACAAGATTAATGCGTATAAAGGACGAGGAAAACGATAAACCCACGAGGGTGGTAACATGCAATCTTGCAAAAAGTTTCTGTTGTTATACGTGAGACGAAACTCCATTTTTAGGCCCACAGGAAACCTCATTTTCGTTCACCCGTTGTGGCCAACCAACGACGCGACCACATGGTGCCTCGAAAGGCTAAGATTTGGCATCGTACAAACTTTATTCATGGTTGTACGTGACAATAAGAATGATTCAATCACTTCACATAAAAAATATAGCTAATAATTTTGCCTCGATCTCTACAGTAGTCACACGTGAATCGTGTTTAGGGTTGGTATTAAGAAGTTAGTGGGACGTTCAATAAATAAAAGGGGCCGATTTTCTTCGCTAAAACATGTCCTTGCTACACCCATTACGTAACAACAACTTGTACCCTATGCATTAAAAGTTATATCTTCTCTTATATTTAACCATTGAAGATACCAAGAGCTAGCCAAGACTAGCAGCCAAGGCATCAAACAAAATGGTGGAATGGGGGGTGGGGGTGGGGTGGGGGGACCTTAGTCTCAAATGAACACATGGGGGTGTGGGGGTGGGCTAATGAGTTTATTTTGTGGTGTGGAGCCAACTAAAAGCTTAAAGAAAGATTCCTATATAGCTATATGTTGGTTGGAAGCACACACTTTGTGGGCAATTTCTTTCTGTACATGTACTTTCCCTTATTACATGCTCCTCTCTCTTTTTTTCTTTTTTTTTCGAGCAACGTACAACTTTTATTGCATAAAATTCAAATTGTTAACGATATGATGTCGGTATAATCAAAAATACTCAATTTTCCATAAGTTTAGATCTCCCCTTTCTATTGTCTTTTAAAGAACAAAATTGTTCTAGATTTTAGAAAGAGCAAGTCTTGTTGCACTGTCTTGTCATATGTATACTTAATGCTTTGTTTGAATACTTTTAGTTGAAGTGAACAAAGGAAATGATGAAAGTGATTATTAATTTATCACTGAAAATAATGAAAAAGTGGAGTTTCAATTGGAAGGCAGCCATCAAAACTAGAAGCCATAAAAATCAAACAAAAACAAACTAGAAGCAATAACAATCAACAAAAACATAATCATATGGTGTTCTGGCTATTTGTGTTACTATAAAGCTAAAGGTTATTGGTATAAATTGGATAACGATAACATAACCGGTTTTCATAATTTTAAGATGTAGTGCACAATGTCTACAGAAGATATATGGATATATATATATATACATATACATATATTTACATTTTTTTGTTCAATTTCTTACTTGACTGATATACGATTCAGAAAGTAAGAATGAAAAATAACATGAATATGCAAAATGGATCACGATATTTCATGCCCACTTTAATTATAACGTATATTATTTTGTTTAGTTTCTAATGTGACTGATTGATATATGATTCAAAAGGATAAAGATAACAATATATGAGGTTGGTTTTCTATATTGAAATCGTGTTTGTATGGATACTAATTATAAATCTACAAAATTGTGATGGATGTGTGCTTTTGTATATGCTTAGATTCTGTTATCTATATAACTGAGCCATCCATGCATAATGTTGTATTGTTGTATGATGGTGATCATTCATCTAACATGTTTTTTGTTTGTGTCGTTGTCAAGTTTTATAAATTTTTATGAAAAATGAAATTAATATGCAAAATAAGGCACTTCATATTATTTTCTTTCAATACTTTGTGCATAGAATTCTCATATATCCATGTATATATATATATATATATGTATATATGTGTGTAGCTGTATACATATCTATACATATATAGGGGTCATTCAAGGAAGAACTGAGTTTTCTGTGGTAACCGTGAGATCCAATCTCAACCACATATTATAGGATAAATTAGGAAATCATTAATTTTGGTAAGCTTAATTAAAATTTTAATTAAAGGGTATTTTAGAAATATCTTCTCTCCACTCTCTCCTCTCTCCTCTCTCCGGCGAATATTATTTCGGCGAAACGTTTTCTAGAACACCCAGTAAACTCAAGATACACATTGTGGTACCTTATCATGTGATACACTATCTTAAATCACAGTGTATCATAGTGATACAAAAGGGATTACATTCTAGTTTTAGGTTAAAAAGCATGCACAAATTGGATCTTTATACATTTTGCATTACATAAAGGGATTACGTTCCTTTAGTCAAGTTTTTGCAGTACACCATTCTCGTATGTGAACAAAGAAAAACACGACGTATATGTACCCAACCGCTCTAGCTTGAACTCATTTGAAAAAGATTGTTAAATTTATTATACCAATTAAGAAACTTATTGGTATGCAAGAACACACACATTCTGTAACACCTTCGGAATGGGAAAGAGCAACTAATTAAAAATTTTGATAGCACATCCGAAATAATAGGATTTCTTTCTATAATCCAATAGGTAAAATACCTTAAATTACAATCTATGGTTAACCTCAAACAAAATATAATTCAAGTCCTATTACAAAGACTAAAACTACAACGGGTGTTACTTAACCCAAATACAAGTTGCAAATCCCAAGGATGAATGCGGAAAACTTCACTTAAGCTATTCACCTCTCGAGCACGTTACTAGCACACGACCTTTCACACGTGTCACTAGAACTACTCCCAACCTGAGACCTGTTACACATGCCGACAAATAAAAAGGTTAGGCTAACGCCTAGTGAGTTCAAGAGTTTATAACATGATTTATATAATTTGTAGAATGACAGTTTGCGACATAAATCATGATTTTCAAAAGAGTTTATGAAAGAATGTAAACGACTCATTTTCCAACGCACACAAAATCCATGAGAAAAGTTCCCAAAATGTATAAAGTGTTTTCTAAAATGAATCCCAATCCTAACTTACTCAAACGTGTTTTCACATTAAACATCCCAATAAATGTAAGTGTGGACAAAACCCCAATATTTAAAATACCCAAATAGGATGAGGCATAGAACTCTGCCAATAAATCATGAAGACCTTTCATATAAATAAAGAGCGTCACCGAAAATATGGATAAAAGTAATACCCAAAAACAACACCTATCGGTGACGGGGGAGACCCGATTCCATCGAAAGTGACGGGCACATAAAGTTAGGTGTAATACCCCGGGTAAATCCGTTAGTTAAAAATCTAATGCCGTTAAGTTTATTTAACTTTAAAGTTTCTATTTAGGGAAAGTTTGGATAAGTTTATAAGTTAAGGGTGTTTGGGTTATTGTTGAATAGTTTAAGGGCTAAAAGGAAAATTGAGTTAGATATTATCTCTTTAGTGTTTAGATATTTCACAAAATCAGATTTTTAGTGTGTGTGTGTGTTTTGAGAGAAAAGAAGAAAAGGAAGAAAAGAAAGCAATAGGACATCATTTGGTGTACTTGGAAGAGATTAAGGTATGTTTTCTTTGCAATTTTTGTTTGTAATGGTTGGTAAATGGTTTCTGTCGGATTAGAATCAATAGAATCGAACTGGTATGAATTCCAGTCGGTTTTCTGGGTAAAAAGTACCAAACCGACAGAGGTGTCCGGATGATATGAATGTGTCCGGATAGTTCTGTTGGGTGGTGTCCGGGTAAGTTGTTGATAGAGTCCGGACGATTGGATTGATGGTTTCCGGATGATTTAGAGTCCGGATGGCATCCGGATTCCTCGTGTTGTCCGGATTAGTCTTGCTGTCCGGATTACTGAGGTTGTCCGGAAAAGTCATGTTGTCCGGAAAAAGTGGTGTTGTCCAGGTTGTTTGGGTTGTCCGGATAACTTGGCTGTTTGGGTAATTTTGAGGATAAAAGTTATGTAGATGTATCTAGAGTCCATAACCTGCTAGTAAGTCTTATACATAAGTTGGTAAGGAGATATTTGTATGTAAATGGTTTCATATTCTGAGGTATTTGGATAAAGGATCGGATAGCTCGGAGAAAGGCTTGGAAGCGTATTTTAAGCATTCAATGTGAGTTTTGATGTAAAACGTTTTGAACTGGAATACATATGTGTATAAATATATATATGAGATGATTATGTGGTAGGAATATGATTATGTGCATATAAATGACAATATGATGTAATGAGATATATATTGTATTTATATAAGATTTGCACTACACGAGTGCACTTGTTGCCGGGTTCCGGTGAGCGGACCGGTGTGTAGCCGGGTTCCGGTGTGCGGACCGGTGAGTAGTCGGGTTCCGGTGTGCGGACCGACAGGTAGCCGGGTTCCGGTGAGCGGACCGGTTGTTGATTTATTAGTTGGCTTGCTACCAACTAATATGGCCATTTGTGGAGGAATAAGGTGAATGAGATGTACACGATGCACGAGTCTGGATTGGTATTTAAATACGTGTGGTATGTTTATATTTTACGAAAGGATTATCAAAGGTTTATCTAAACTATTTTGATACAAAGAATTTACATAAAAGGTTTTATAATGATTTTGGAAAGGACCGGGATTAACTCACTAGACCCGTTTGGTCTAACCATCATTTTGTTTTCAAAAATATGTTTTCCAGGTTAAGGATCGGCAGGAGAGGATGAAGTGTAGGAAGCTTTTGATGGATGTTGATTAGGAAGCTTATATATTTTGTAATGTCAAGACTATTGAGACCGTACTTGGTTTGTGTAACAACCCGGTTTCCCAAACATGCTTCAAATAACATACATTGCATAACTTCATTACATTCATAATAAAAGATACAAAATAAACCACAAACGGTCCCTTCGGTCTCGAAACTACAAAATACATTAAGATTCCTAAGCAGCGCCCATCAAATGCTCCTTACACTTAATCCTTTCTTTTGTCGATCCTTAACCTGGAAAACATATTTTTGAAAACAAAATGAGGGTTAGACCAAACGGGTCTAGTGAGTTAATCCCGGTCCTTTCCAAAATCATTATAAACCTTTTATGTAAATCCTTTGTATTAAAATAGTTTAGATAAACCTTTGATAATTCTTTCGTAAAATATAAACATACCACACGTATTTAAATACCAATCCAGACTCGTGCATCGTGTACATCTCATCCACCTTATTCCTCCACAAATGGCCATATTAGTTGGTAGCAAGCCAACTAATAAATCAACGTCGTACAACAACTACGACACATCACCGGTCCGCACACCGGAACCCGGCAATACACCGGTCCGCTCACCGGAACCCGGCAACACACCTGTCCGCTCACCGGAACCCGGCAACACACCGGTCCGCTCACCGGAACCCGGCAACAAGTGCACTCGTGTAGTGCAAAGCTTATATAAATACAATATATACCTCATTACATCATATTGTCATTTATATACACATAAACATATTCCTACCACATAATCATCTCATATATATATACACATACTCACATACATATATAAACACATATATGTATTCCAGTTGAAAACGTTTAAAGCAAAACTCACCTGAATGCTTACAATATGCTTCCAAACCTTTCTCCGAGCTATCCGTTCCTTTATCCAAATACCTCAGAATCTGAAACCATTTACATACAAATATCTCCTTACCAACTTATGTATAAGACTTACTAGCAGGTTATGGACTCTAGATACATCTACATAACTTTTATCCTCAAAATTACCCAAACAGGCAAGTTATCCGGACAACCCAAACAACCCGGACAACACCACTTTTCCGGACAACAAGACTTTTCCGGACAACCTCAGTAATCCGGACAGCACGACTAATCCGGACAACACGAGGAATCCGGATGCCATCCGGACTCTAAATCACCCGGAAACTCTCAAACAAATCATCCGGACACTATCAATAAACTACCCGGACACCACCCAAGAAACTACCTGGATACCTTCATATTATCCGGACACCTCTGACTGTTTATCCCATTTTCACCCAGAAATCGACTGAATCATTAACAGAAGTGTTTGAGATGTTTCTACTCCGATAGGAACTATCTAAAAGCAATTACAAACATAAAATACAAAGAGACATACCTCAGATTCACTTCCAAGCATACCAATTGAAGTCTTAACCACAAAGCTCTTTCTTTCTTCTTCTTAGCTCCAAGAACACACACACACACACACACACCTTAGTTTAGATATTTCTGAGTTGTGACATATCTGAACTCCTAAAGGGGTAATATCAACCTATTTTCATTTTAAACCTTGAACTTCTCAATAATGACCCAAACACCCCTAAACTTATAATTTATCCAAACATACCCTAAACATCTAACTTTAAAGTTAACTTTATTTAACGGAAAGGAGATTTTAACTAACGAACTTATCCGGGGTATTACATTATCTCCCCCTTAAAAGAATTCCGTCCCGGAATTCGGTTAAGCAATAAACGAGGGTAACTACTATCATGTCCTATCCAATGGTCCTTCACTCTGATCATTACATTCGACTACTTTCTCCCACTCTCTTCTCAACATAAAACACGTTTTCTCCAAGGATAGCACACTAGAAGGTACTCACTCTTAACGGATCCTATGAGCTAGCTTTCTTTCACCTCCAAACCAATTGCACGCACCTAATTTCAACAACTACTATACTTTACTAACAACTTCACCATACCTCATATCAGAAGCTTAATCGAGTCAATCCGAAATCATACTCAATGCTCAAAATAACTTCACATTTTCCATTTCTCAAACGGTAATACCCTATTCTTTAGCTAACTATCTATTGCCACTCCATTCTCTTATTCTTGAATAACACTACTATACACCGCCTAGACATCCATACCTCTCCCCACATACTTTTGACACCTTCACACAACTTACAAACAAAATTCCGAGCAGAGGTTTCCACTTATACTTACTCCATATCCTCACAAATCCACCACTTAATCTCACGAAATTCATCACTACTACACCTCGCACATTCACTAATTATAAACTGCCACCATCTTATCCACATTACCCCACACATTTAAACAATACCTTTCTTGATAGCGTCAACGATCACATTAAGTATAATCTACACAACATACTAAACTGTCGCCTTCATGACTAGATCAAGACTTTACGCACTATCGTTACCTTCCACACACAATTCATCACGTTCTACATATTGCTATTATTCTTTACACTCAAGCCATCACACTCTACACACTAACAAATTAGAACAACAATAATTAAACACACCCTTCTATATCTCTAACACGATTATCAAATATTTTTCTAACACAAATAATAAAATTGAAAACACAAAAGAATCGGTTTGCACCGAAGTCAGATAACACTTTAGCACGTATAAAGTTTATAGAAATATACCTGTCTTCATCTCTATCCATACGTCGAGTTCGACTTGCCACTCTGTTGATTTCAACAAGGTTAATATACACGTAAGCACATACCCAATATAACAAGATATTCCGGTTCAACATGTACTTGTAAGTTCCCGCTTACACTGGCCAGGTGTAATTTGAACATACCTTACATGATGTTCCTTCTACCTTTTTATACTTAACATCCCCAGGTTCTAAAATAATAAGGACATCCTACTTCACATGCAGTTTAAGTCTAGGTATAAATCCAAATACCTAAATCTCTTAAACTAGGGCTCTGATACCATTTGTAACAACCCGGTTTCCCAAACATGCTTCAAATAACATACATTGCATAACTTCATTACATTCATAATAAAAGATACAAAATAAACCACAAACGGTCCCTTCGGTCTCGAAACTACAAAATACATTAAGCTTCCTAAGCAGCGCCCATCAAATGCTCCTTACACTTAATCCTTTCCTTTGTCGATCCTTAACCTAGAAAACATATTTTTGAAAACAAAATGAGGGTTAGACCAAACGGGTCTAGTGAGTTAATCCCGGTCCTTTCCAAAATCATTATAAACCTTTTATGTAAATCCTTTGTATTAAAATAGTTTAGATAAACCTTTGATAATTCTTTCGTAAAATATAAACATACCACACGTATTTAAATACCAATCCAGACTCATGCATCGTGTACATCTCATCCACCTTATTCCTCCACAAATGGCCATATTAGTTGGTAGCAAGCCAACTAATAAATCAACGTCGTACAACAACTACGACACATCACCGGTCCGCACACCGGAACCCGACAATACACCGGTCCGCTCACCGGAACCCGGCAACACACCTGTCCGCTCACCGGAACCCGGCAACACACCGGTCCGCTCACCGGAACCCGGCAACAAGTGCACTCGTGTAGTGCAAAGCTTATATAAATACAATATATACCTCATTACATCATATTGTCATTTATATACACATAAACATATTCCTACCACATAATCATCTCATATATATATACACATACTCACATACATATATAAACACATATATGTATTCCAGTTGAAAACGTTTAAAGCAAAACTCACCTGAATGCTTACAATATGCTTCCAAACCTTTCTCCGAGCTATCCGTTCCTTTATCCAAATACCTCAGAATCTGAAACCATTTACATACACATATCTCCTTCCCAACTTATGTATAAGACTTACTAGCAGGTTATGGACTCTAGATACATCTACATAACTTTTATCCTCAAAATTACCCAAACAGGAAAGTTATCCGGACAACCCAAACAACCCGGACAACACCACTTTTCCGGACAACAAGACTTTTCCGGACAACCTCAGTAATCCGGACAGCACGACTAATCCGGACAACACGAGGAATCCGGATGCCATCCGGACTCTAAATCACCCGGAAACTCTCAAACAAATCATCCGGACACCACCCAAGAAACTACCCGGATACCTTCATATTATCCGGACACCTCTGACTGTTTATCCCATTTTCACCCAGAAATCGACTGAATCATTAACAGAAGTGTTTGAGATGTTTCTACTCCGATAGGAACTATCTAAAAGCAATTACAAACATAAAATACAAAGAGACATACCTCAGATTCACTTCCAAGCATACCAATTGAAGTCTTAACCACAAAGCTCTTTCTTTCTTCTTCTTAGCTCCAAGAACACACACACACACACACACACACACCTTAGTTTAGATATTTCTGAGTTGTGACATATCTGAACTCCTAAAGGGGTAATATCAACCTATTTTCATTTTAAACCTTGAACTTCTCAATAATGACCCAAACACCCCTAAACTTATAATTTATCCAAACATACCCTAAACATCTAACTTTAAAGTTAACATTATTTAACGGAAAGGAGATTTTAACTAACGAACTTATCCGGGGTATTACATTATCTCCCCCTTAAAAGAATTCTGTCCCGGAATTCGGTTAAGCAATAAACGAGGGTAACTACTATCATGTCCTATCCAATGGTCCTTCACTCTGATCATTACATTCGACTACTTTCTCCCACTCTCTTCTCAACATAAAACACGTTTTCTCCAAGGATAGCACACTAGAAGGTACTCACTCTTAACGGATCCTATGAGCTAGCTTTCTTTCACCTCCAAACCAATTGCACGCACCTAATTTCAACAACTACTATACTTTACTAACAACTTCACCATACCTCATATCAGAAGCTTAATCGAGTCAATCCGAAATCATACTCAATGCTCAAAATAACTTCACATTTTCCATTTCTCAAACGGTAATACCCTATTCTTTAGCTAACTATCTATTGCCACTCCATTCTCTTATTCTTGAATAACACTACTACACACCGCCTAGACATCCATACCTCTCCCCACATACTTTTGACACCTTCACACAACTTACAAACAAAATTCCGAGCAGAGGTTTCCACTTATACTTACTCCATATCCTCACAAATCCACCACTTAATCTCACGAAATTCATCACTACTACACCTCGCACATTCACTAATTATAAACTGCCACCATCTTATCCACATTACCCCACACATTTAAACAATACCTTTCTTGATAGCGTCAACGATCACATTAAGTATAATCTACACAACATACTAAACTGTCGCCTTCATGACTAGGTCAAGACTTTACGCACTATCGTTACCTTCCACACACAATTCATCACGTTCTACATATTGCTATTATTCTTTACACTCAAGCCATCACACTCTACACACTAACAAATTAGAACAACAATAATTAAACACACCCTTCTATATCTCTAACACAATTATCAAATATTTTTCTAACACAAATAATAAAATTGAAAACACAAAAGAATCGGTTTGCACCGAAGTCAGATAACACTTTAGCACGTATAAAGTTTATAGAAATATACCTGTCTTCATCTCTATCCATACGTCGAGTTCGACTTGCCACTCTGTTGATTTCAACAAGGTTAATATACACGTAAGCACATACCCAATATAACAAGATATTCCGGTTCAACATGTACTTGTAAGTTCCCGCTTACACTGGCCAGGTGTAATTTGAACATACCTTACATGATGTTCCTTCTACCTTTTTATACTTAACATCCCCAGGTTCTAAAATAATAAGGACATCCTACTTCACATGCAGTTTAAGTCTAGGTATAAATCCAAATACCTAAATCTCTTAAACTAGGGCTCTGATACCATTTGTAACAACCCGGTTTCCCAAACATGCTTCAAATAACATACATTGCATAACTTCATTACATTCATAATAAAAGATACAAAATAAACCACAAACGGTCCCTTCGGTCTCGAAACTACAAAATACATTAAGCTTCCTAAGCAGCGCCCATCAAATGCTCCTTACACTTAATCCTTTCCTTTGTCGATCCTTAACCTAGAAAACATATTTTTGAAAACAAAATGAGGGTTAGACCAAACGGGTCTAGTGAGTTAATCCCGGTCCTTTCCAAAATCATTATAAACCTTTTATGTAAATCCTTTGTATTAAAATAGTTTAGATAAACCTTTGATAATTCTTTCGTAAAATATAAACATACCACACGTATTTAAATACCAATCCAGACTCGTGCATCGTGTACATCTCATCCACCTTATTCCTCCACAAATGGCCATATTAGTTGGTAGCAAGCCAACTAATAAATCAACGCCGTACAACAACTACGACTCATCACCGGTCCGCACACCGGAACCCGGCAATACACCGGTCCGCTCACCGGAACCCGGCAACACACCTGTCCGCTCACCGGAACCCGGCAACACACCGGTCCGCTCACCGGAACCCGGCAACAAGTGCACTCGTGTAGTGCAAAGCTTATATAAATACAATATATACCTCATTACATCATATTGTCATTTATATACACATAAACATATTCCTACCACATAATCATCTCATATATATATACACATACTCACATACATATATAAACACATATATGTATTCCAGTTGAAAACGTTTAAAGCAAAACTCACCTGAATGCTTACAATATGCTTCCAAACCTTTCTCCGAGCTATCCGTTCCTTTATCCAAATACCTCAGAATCTGAAACCATTTACATACAAATATCTCCTTACCAACTTATGTATAAGACTTACTAGCAGGTTATGGACTCTAGATACATCTACATAACTTTTATCCTCAAAATTACCCAAACAGCCAAGTTATCCGGACAACCCAAACAACCCGGACAACACCACTTTTCCGGACAACAAGACTTTTCCGGACAACCTCAGTAATCCGGACAGCACGACTAATCCGGACAACACGAGGAATCCGGATGCCATCCGGACTCTAAATCACCCGGAAACTCTCAAACAAATCATCCGGACACTATCAATAAACTACCCGGACACCACCCAAGAAACTACCCGGATACCTTCATATTATCCGGACACCTCTGACTGTTTATCCCATTTTCACCCAGAAATCGACTGAATCATTAACAGAAGTGTTTGAGATGTTTCTACTCCGATAGGAACTATCTAAAAGCAATTACAAACATAAAATACAAAGAGACATACCTCAGATTCACTTCCAAGCATACCAATTGAAGTCTTAACCACAAAGCTCTTTCTTTCTTCTTCTTAGCTCCAAGAACACACACACACACCTTAGTTTAGATATTTCTGAGTTGTGACATATCTGAACTCCTAAAGGGGTAATATCAACCTATTTTCATTTTAAACCTTGAACTTCTCAATAATGACCCAAACACCCCTAAACTTATAATTTATCCAAACATACCCTAAACATCTAACTTTAAAGTTAACTTTATTTAACGGAAAGGAGATTTTAACTAACGAACTTATCCGGGGTATTACAGTTTGTGATGTATCTTTTATTATGAATGTAATGAAGTTATGCGTTGTATGTTATTTGTTGTATGTTTGGGAAACCGGGATGTTACATTAGGCCACTTATGATGTTACTGGATTACGCCTCAAGTCCCGGTCTTAGTTCCCATGCCATAAAGACATCACAACCTCAAACCTTTCTCATGCCTTTATTGCATACCCCGTCGAGTTACACCTCAAGGACTTATGAGACCATATTGCCTATCTAGTCTAGACGAGTTACACCTCAAGGACTTCAATGTCCCACATTGCATACTCGCTAGTGGCCCCCACGGCCTAACGCATATGACCATGCGTCCCCATAGTCCACTCCTCATGCACAAAGAGATAGACCATCAAATAAAGACTGACTTACGTGCCTATGGATCCAATGCAACACAGTCTAAGATAACATGCCTATACCGAAATGATTAAAGCACCTGAGCATGTAAATACCAATAATATGCAATATGTTGCAATGAATGCAAGCCATAAAATAAGACCCCACATTGAGCCATCGAAATCGGACAAAATGTCCCCAAGACTTCCTCAAAGTCAAAACCGAGCAAATGCTCAAAACCCATTAGACTCATAAATATCGGTCCTTAAAATATAAATGCATTAAAACGTTGTTTAAATAAGTGTATACCATAAAATCACCATTAACCCAAAACTCGTCACGGATTAATATAAATAGGTTCCCAAAATGGACTCATACTCTTAAAATTCTCAAAATGACTCATGACACAAAATGTGCATTTTCCCAAATGGTTTATAAAATAAATTGTACCCACATGATTAAACCATTATAAATAAGCTCCATTTGAGCAATCATTTAAGAACATAATTATGATTTCTACTCATTAAAATATCCAAAATCCCCAAATATGGGTGTTTTACAAACTTTCTAAAGTTAAACACTTCAAAAGAGGTTAAACCCATCAAATAACTGAACAGTTGATAATTTTAAGTAAAACACACAAATACTTGGAAAATAACATTTTTGGCATGTACAAAGTTTTCACAAATCAACTTGAACTCACCTTGCTAGATTTAGGCTACATCTAGATTTCCCACAAATTGAGCTCCTTTGAAGAAACTTGAATCCTCAAGCCAAATCCTCCTAAACCTAGATCCATGAGTTTCCAATCATAAATAATCATCCTCAAACACTTACATACATTTCCCCCAACATAAATCATCCAAAACCACCAAAAATACCAAAACCCTAACTTCTTAGATGAAGAAAAGCGAGAAGCTTACCTCAACCACCACCAAATACTCTTGGATCATTCATCAAACTTCAAAACTCTTTATGGTTCCTTGAAGAGCTCCTAAAAACGAAACCATAGCAACTTGAATCATCAAAATCGGAGTTGGGATGCAAAAGTTATGAAGGAATGAAGTTTGAGCTGAAAATTCACGACTTAATATCTGACTCAGTGAATTACGCGGCTTGGGCCGCGACCCAAGGTCGCGCACCAGGCCGCGCGGCCCCGCTGCCCCATTTTGGGTCGGATACTGTTTCGGCCGTAACTTTTTCGTTATAGCTCCGTTTTCGCTCCGGAAAGAACCGTTGGACTCGTATTCGAATTCCCCATCCAACAAGACCATAAAATCTAAGATTTAACCCAAAATCCTATTTTCATATTTTTCTTAAAAGATCGGTTCCACGCTGATTCGAAATTGTACTTATCCGGAAATTACGGGTGTTACAATCATCCCAACCTTAGGATGATTTCGTCCTCGAATTCTAGCCCCCAAACACCCAAGGGTTATCGAACTCAACCCTTTCCGTGTTACCTCAGTTTCCAACTGAATTTCGAGTCCCTTCTTGCCATAACTGCTATGACAACTTCATGGCGATACTCACGATCAATGACCAATTAGACCACTTTAAGCCCGAGTGAATGCTTAATTTTATTAAGGTAGCCTCTAACTGAATGACTCCAGTCATCTCCCAACCTTAGGTGACCCATACTTCCTCATCGTCCGATCTCGACTTCCACTCAGCCCAGATCTATACGCTTTAAAGTTTCTTCTCCAACCAACCCGAGGTTTGGTTACCACCGAAACCAACAAAATTTCCAAATCCAACCGTCCCGCTGCTGAATTGACATTTGACCCTAGAGAGCACTAATAGACCCCAAAACATGTGGTCGTCCCCGACCTAACGATCCTACAACTCCAAGAATACATCCCTTTACCAAAAATCCAATCTGCAAATTCTTTTACCAAATCAACGAAAGTCGTCCTACTAAATCGACTTAACACAATCTGAGCTTCTTAAAATCACTACAAGCGATACGATTGTCCCTTATGATTGGACTACAACACTCCCAATACTCTGACGGTTCATGGCCTCAAAGTCCAAAGTTGACACCTAACCATACCACCAAAATTCAAACCACTGCAGTACTCCACACGCGGTTCCATTCGTCGAGCATTCCCACAAAACCAAGGTTATCAATATGGTGTCTAAGGGGTCCTTCATGCGAAAATTGTCCAAGACCCAAAACAGGGTTGCCGACAAAAACGATTATACTAACCTCAAAATACGATACCGCGAATCTAACCCTTCAGCTACAACAAATACATCGACTCTACCATCGATACCATCCGGCCTATAACAACATCACGCGTCTAAACGCCCAACTTTTCATAGTCGAGGTTCTACACACACTTACGCTTAACCGGGGTTACTTAACCTCCCAAGGTCCTAATGAGTTCAAGGTTCTTCAAGTGAATTTTTTAACAAATATGTCAATCAAAACTTTTTATAGAAATTTTCAACACAAAGATTTTCATATCAAGTTAATCGTACGCATAAACACTACTACTATCAGTTCGGTAGTTGCGCAAAATGGACACCCTCGTCCCACATATGAAAATCATATTGAAAACTATTTCATCGTAGTTTAGATTATTAACAAAAATGCAAAAGCGTAATAAACAACTTCTTTGACATAAACCGCTACGGTCCTAGTATGGATTGATTCATGTCATGCACGTAAAGTAACTGCCTATTTTAAATAGTGTGCAACAAAAGGTTTGTACGTACTTCAAAAGAAGTTTAAACGACATTCGACTCCGAAAATTCCTCTTTACCCTTAAAATGGCAGGGAACAAGGTTCACCAACAAAGTTTGCGCGCGTCAGTTTATTTCACAAAAACGATGAAACGATTCATAAGTACACTTTGGTCAAAACATAAAATGACTTGCGTCAGTTCCAAGTTTAAAGACAAAATCAATACGTTTTCATCATTTGAAGATATCGGCTAAAACATCATGAGGGAATCTCAAATTGGAGTATGCATGCAAACTTGTAACACTCTCTTAGTAATTTTCTTGAAATAAAATAACATGCATCAAATAGTTCACGACAAAATTTCAAAAGATGAAATTCTTTAAATCAGATTTCAAAATCTTCTCATTTGGTCATATAATGACACGTGAGCAAAACATTTTTGACAAGGCTCGCACACATTAATGTGTTTTCCCAAAACTTAGGAGAAAATAAGTGCTAGTAAATGGTTGACACCGAAAACGGTTCAAACCGACTTCAAATCTCGAATTGCGCCAACAGTGCGCATCAATGTTCAAATACATAAGTTAATTCCACACACTCCAGGTAAGGTAAATAGTTTTCCAAAATCCCCATTACGGAGCATTTACACTAAAAGTCTTTTCACTCGTAATACAAAATGTCAAAATGTCGATGCATAAAATTTACTTATTACACACTCAAAATACACTTTTTCTTTAAAACCGAAAAGGTTTACAATTTTCCAAAATGTCAATCAAACCAAAATTGACCAAATGTCAATGACTCACCCATTCGTGTTTTCAAAATGTACCGTATCGTAAACCATGCATGATCCCCACGACACTAAAACGTACTTTGACCAAATGACTTCCACTAGTGCAATAATTTGATAAAACATTTTCATTCACGATTCATTTATCAAAGTGTCGAGGATTAATGTTTACCAAGTTATGCATATCCCTAGATCAAAACCATTCATTTGCGTGAAATGATAATAAAATAATCAATTGACCGAAAGCACAATAAGCAAGTTGTTATGAAATTTTATCAAAGTGTTCTTTCATGCATCACTTACGTCACGTATAAATCAATCTGTACACTGAACAAGTTGCAACAAAATGTGTTAACACAAATCTTTGAAAAGGGAAATTACGCGACACCAAAGTTCCAAAACTCATCCCTTTTGGTCGCCTCACGGCATGAAATTAATATTTCTCAACAAAGCTCGAGTGGGACAAAATGCCCAACATAACTCATAAATTTTCACATAAATAAATGGAGTATGCACCTTGTGAAATTGCACTCACACGACTCAAAACGTTGTAAAACAAAATTCCATGAAATTCAATGGGCTCAATGACCTCAAGTCAATAAAATGGCACCAAACATTATGCTTTCAAAAGTCAAATTGCAATAAGCAAAATCATGACTAAAACGCCAAAACTCCAAAAATCCCCTTATCGTTGCAATACCATATAAACAACATTAATCAATAAACTTGCATTAAACAAAGTCTCCAAAATAGCTTTACATAGACATAACGGAAGATAACTTTCCGTCCAAACTCTAACATATGTGGAGGAGATCCAATGTTAAAGTCATAAGCCGTAGTTACTTGCCCAACATCTTAAATATCATAGAAATATGGATATCACTGTATCCGAAAGGAACGTTGGACAACAACAAAATAAAACAAGTTCCGACGGAGTTTGCAACTCCCGCAGTAAAATAATTTCATGCAGGTTCAAAAACCATGATTTAAAATCTTGTGTGTGCTAAACATTTTTCCAAGACTTTGTAACACAATCCATATAAGGATTTGAAACACAAGAAATAATTGATGCAATTTATTTTAAAATAAATTTTGTGCATAACTTAGTCGGCACTCAACGTCTCAACCCATACTCCTCTGAATCCCTCCGGTCCACTATTGTCATCCGAATGCTCAAACCTCTCAAGGCAAAGTTGGGAATTTCATTGATTAACCTTACGGTTTTTCCTCGAATCAAAGTCGGTTCAATAAGTCTATGGTTCTAATACAACCATAAATCTCGACCCGAAAAGGTCCACTTAAAGCAAATATCATGTTTATTGTCACCCTAAGTGACTAGCACTAAAATCGTCAACCTTTTTCCAACGACTACTCGCTTAGAAACTTCTTCACTACCCCAACGGTCATCACATTAAAGTAATTCAAGTATGCACATGTAACTAGTAGGTTCACCATGACACTGGGCAGGGGTCATTATGAACGCATCGTACATGATTATCCTTGCTACTCTCGACGTGATTCTCGTTTCTAGCAACTCCATCGACCTCAAAACATCCTATCTTAAAGTGCCTAATGGTGAATTTCACTCTCACTTACTTAAAAGAACGCTAGTTTGAGTCTAAGTATCCAAAATCAACACCTAATTCTCTCAAACTTATGCTTTGATACCAACTTGTAACACCCTCGAATTGGGATAGAGCATCTAATTAAAAATTTTGATAGTACATCCGAAATAATAGGATTTCTTCCTATAATCCAATAGGTAAAATACCTTAAATTACAATCTATGGTTAACCTCAAACAAAATATAATTCAAGTCCTGTTACAAAGACTAAAACTACAACGGGTGTTACTTAACCCAAGTACAAGTTGTTGATCCCAAGGATGAATGCGGAAAACTTCACTTAAGCTATTCACCTCTCGAGCACGTTACTAGCATAAGACCTTTCACACGTGTCACTAGAACTACTACTAACCTGAGACCTGTTGCACATGCCGAAAAATAAAAAGGTTAGGCTAACGCCTAGTGAGTTCAAGAGTTTATAACATGATTTATATAATTTGTAGAATGACAGTTTGCGACATATATCATGATTTTCAAAAGAGTTTATGAAATAATGTAAACGACTCATTTTCCAACGCACACAAAATCCATGAGAAAAGTTCCCAAAATGTATAAAGTGTTTTCTAAAATGCATCCCAATCCTAACTTACTCAAACGTGTTTTGACATTAAACATCCCAATAAATGTAAGTGTGGACAAAACCCCAATATTTAAAACACCCAAATAGGATGAGGCATAGAACTCTGCCAACAAACCATGAAGACTTTTCATATAAATAAAGAGCGTCACCGAAAATATGAATAAAAGTACTACCCAAAAACGACACCTTTCGGTGACGGGGGAGACCCGATTCCATCGAAAGTGACGGGCACATAAAGTTAGGCCACTTATGATGTTACTGGATTACACCTCAAGTCCCGGTCTTAGTTCCCATGCCATAAAGACATCACAACCTCAAACCTTTCCCATGCCTTTATTGCATACCCCGTCGAGTTACACCTCAAGGACTTATGAGACCATATTGCCTATTCAGTCTAGACGAGTTACACCTCAAGGACTTCAATGTCCCACATTGCATACTCGCTAATGGCCCCCACGGCCTAACGCATATAACCATGCGTCCCCATAGTCCACTCCTCATGCACAAAGAGATAGACCATCAAATAAAGACTGACTTACGTGCATATGGATCCAATGCAACACAGTCTAAGATAACATGCCCATACCGAAATGATTAACGCACCCGAGCATGTAAATACCAATAATATGCAATATGTTGCAATGAATGCAAGCCATAAAATAAGACCCCACATTGAGCCATCGAAATCGGACAAAATGTCCCCAAGACTTCCTCAAAGTCAAAACCGAACAAATGCTCAAAACCCATTAGACTCATAAATATCGGTCCTTAAAATATAAATGCATTAAAACGTTGTTTAAATAAGTGTATACCATAAAATCACCATTAACCCAAAACTCGTCACGGATTAATATAAATGGGTTCCCAAAATGGACTCATACTCTTACAATTCTAAAAATGACTCATGACACAAAATGTGCATTTTCCCAAATGGTTTATAAAATCAATTGTACCCACATGATTAAACCATTAAATAAGCTCTATTTGAGCAATTATTTAAGGACATAATTATGATTTCTACTCATTAAAATATCCAAAATCCCCAAATATGGGTGTTTTACAAACTTTCTAAAGTTAAACACTTCAAAAGAGGTTAAACCCATCAAATAACTGAACAGTTGATAATTTTAAGTAAAACACACAAATACTTGGAAAATAACATTTTTGGCATGTACAAAGTTTTCACAAATCAACTTGAACTCACATTGCTAGATTTAGGCTAAATCTATATTTTCCACAAATTGAGCTCCTTTGAAAAAACTTGAATCCTCAAGCCAAAACCTCCAAAACCTAGATCCATGATTTTCCAACCATAAATAATCATTCTCAAACACTTACATACATTTCCCCCAACATAAATCATCCAAAACCACCAAAAATACCAAAACCCTAACTTCTTAGATGAAGAAAGGTGAGAAGCTCACCTCAACCACCACCAAATACTCTTGGATCAATCATCAAACTTCAAAACTCTTTCTAGTTCCTTGAAGAGCTCCCAAAAACGAAACCATAGCAACTTGAATCATCAAAATCGGAGTTGGGATGCAAACGTTATGAAAGAATGAAGTTTGAGCTGAAAATTCGCGACTTAATATCTGACTCAGTGAATTACGCGGCTTGGGCCGCGGCCCAAGGTCGCGCGGCCCCGCTGCCCCATTTTGGGTCGGATACTGTTTCGGCCGTAACTTCTTCGTTATAGCTCCGTTTTTGCTCCGGAAAGAACCGTTGGACTCGTATTCGAATTCCCAATCCAACAAGACCATAAAATCTAAGATTTAACTCAAAATCCTATTTTTCATATTTTTCTTAAAAAATCGGTTCCACGCTGATTCGAAATTGTACTTATCCGAAAATTACGGGTGTTACACATTCTCATACCAGAAAGTTGATGTGCAAATTAAGATCAAGTGTTGACAAGTCAAACCTGATGCAGACAACTGATTCGAAGAAAACAAAAACAAAAAATCCAATGCAATCTGCTCTGTACAAACCAAGAACAAAACTAAAACAAAAATCCAATGCAATCTGGTGATTCTATTAAAACATGTAAGAATTCAACTAGAATTGTAAACGAAGCAAAGACACCAAAGCACACTCATTATTATCTGAAATCAAATATAGAAGCATGAATCATGTAACAATGAGTCGACCTATTTGTGAACGAAATTCACATGAAGATTAATAAAACTAATTTTTTTGTGGTGACTACTTTTTGTTAGGTCATTAACACTTTTAATACAGTTAGATGAGTTGACACAGAGAAGATAGCAAATATCGAGGAGGAGGCGAGGAAGGCAAAGGAACGCGAGGAGCGTTATCGGGCCCAATTAGAGATCGAAAAGAAGTGGAACGAAGACGTGCAGAAGTCAGACATGCTACCCAGTTAGCCGAGCAACTCACAATGTCGCAACAACTTGCTGCTTTTATGCGGCAACAGGGATTCGTTTTCCCCTCTCCCAACCTTACCGGCCCTCCTTCTAGTTAGGTTGTTATTATCATATTTGCACTCGTACTGTATTTTAGAATTTGGTATTTGGAATTTGTTATTTGAAATTTGGTATTTAGTATTTTGAATTTGTTGGGTTAGTGTTTTCAAATTATGAGCAGGTATTTATATAAAATACAGGAAATACTGTTTTCAGTATTTGTTTTTTTTTTAATTTTTTTACAATTAGCGACGGATTAGTGACAGAATTCAGTCGCTAAAAGTATTCATATATTTTTTTTCCATAATCAGCGATGGATCAGTGACGGAATTCCGTCGCTGATCCGTCACTGAATCATTCCGTCATTGATCCGTCACTGAATCATTCTGTCACTGATCCGTCACTGAATAATTCCGTCACTGATCTGTCACTGAATAATTTCGTCTCTGATCTGTCACTGAATAATTCCGTCATTGATCCGTCACTGACATCCATCGCTGATACTTTCAGCAACCTCCTGAGCAGTGACGGACTTTCAGTGACGGAATAGCGACGGAAGTTGCTTTCATTGACGGATCAGTGACGGAATCGTCCGTCACTGATAGGGTCGATTTTAGTAGTGTTAAAATTACATACCAGATTCACTGTGATACCCATTTCTCGACATTCCTTATCATGTGATACACTATCTTAAATCACAGTGTATCACATTCTTCTGTGCGGTGGCCATGGGAGACAACAATTTATGTTTATTCTTAAAAGTGTTTATCAACTTATGTGGGGTTTCAAAAAGGAGTTGGGGTAAAAATGTAATTTGGACAAATAAGTTTTAAATGAGTTAGAATAGAGTTACTTGTCAAAAACAACTTATTTACGGTGTGGAAAAGTCATAAGCACTTTTCTTTTTTTCATTCCAAACACTAAAAATAGCTTATTTACGGTGAGGAAAAGCTATCAGCAAAGAAGTCAAAAAAATAAGCAATCCCAAACACCCCCTTATAATCGATTAGTTTGAATGGTTTTACTTCAAAAATATGACTTATGATCAATTCAACTTTAGGAATTCCGTTAAACATGAAAAAAAGGAAGCTATGTTACATTCTTAGGCCTTCCGTAGCGGGGCTCGGGATGGGCTCGGGATGGGTGAGGTGGCAGCGGGGAAGGAGCGGGGTTGGGCTACGGCTCGGGATGGCATGCGGGGCGGGATGGTTTTCGGGGATGGGATCCCGATCCATCCCGAGGATTATTAAAAAAAAAATTAATTAAATTTTTAAAAATATATAACCGTTGAACGGCTCTATTATTAAAAAAAAATTATGTTTCTCAATTTAATCCCACTATATATTTAACCCTCAACCTCTTATTTCTCACACCTCTCAACCTCTTATTTCTCACACCTCTTATTTCTCACACCTCTCAACCTCTTATTTTTCACACTATCAATTTCTCTTATTTCTCACACCTCTCAAACTCTCTCAAATTCTCTCAACCTCTTATTTTTCACACCTCTCTCATCATGAATTCAAACAGAACACCTACATCCCGTCGTAACCGACCGAATACACCACAATCGCAAGAAGATCAAGAGCTTGGTTTCCAAGCGTTTACACAACAAGGTTATCATTCGCAATTCTCGCAACAAATTCCGCCACAATGGTCGCAACAAAATCCGCCACAATATCCGCAACAATTTCCCCAACAATTTCACCAACAATTTCACCAACAAATTCCTTACCAATTTACACGTCCCGGGTTGATTGAACAAGGTTTTACTCCGGCCAACTTCAATCTCGACGACGACATTGTTCCGGAAACCCAACCTTCTACCCCGAACACACCACAATCTATCCCGGCACAACAATCTAACCCGGAACCATCAAATCCGAGACCAACGAAAGCCGCCAAACAAACGTGGAGTAAAGCCGAGGAACTCGCGTTAGTGTCGGCGTGGGTTGACGTTTCGGAGGACCCCGTGGTCGGTAACGCACAAAGCGGTGGTAATTATTTTTATTGATATTATTATTATTATTATTATTATTATTATTATTATTATTATTATTATTATTATTATTATTATTATTATTATACTTAATTTTACATAAATGTAGGAAGTTTTTGGGGCCGAATCGGGCATGTGTTCTTTACTCGCATGGGTCGTGAACCAGGTTATAGATCAACCCATCAACTCAATAGCAAGTTCAACGACCTCAATAAAAGAGTTAATTCGTTTGGCGGCATCTACAACAACTTGCTCAATAATAGATCAAGCGGGATGAGTGAGGCCGATATATCCCGAACGGCACACGAACGGTATCTAGCACGCCATAAAGTTGCTTTCACTCACGAACAAGTTTGGGACGTCCTAAAAAAATGTCCAAAATGGGGAGCCGTTCCAACGATGACGACAATTTCATCGCGGGGTTCAAAACGTACCCAACCTTCCGATGATGACGATGACGAGCAAATTCAACGACCCATCGGGAGAAACAAGGCAAAAAAATCATCAACGAGTAATACATCCGGGGCGAATACAGACGAAAGTGTTACTCAGTTGTTGGCGACGTTCAACGACAAGATTGATGATACAATGAAATACAAAATGAAAAAAATCGATCTCGAACTTCAAAGGTTAGAACACGAACGAGAAATCGAACGAGATAAACGATTTGAGAAAGACTTCGAGTATTTCATAACCCCGCATGATCACCTTACGGGAAACGCTTTGAGGGCTACTTTAGCGAGAAAAGAGCAAATCCAAAAATTTCATAATTGGTAGTGTTTTGTATTTTGTAATTTTTATTTTTAATGAATGATATGAATTTTAATTTTAATTATTTATCTTACTTTTATTTATTAAAAAATATATAAATATTTTTATTTTGTTAAATAATTAAATGTATAAATAAAAGAATTAAAATAAATGAGGTGGCAAAAGGGTTTGAGGGAATGGGATACGGGTGTTTAGGGATCGTGAGGGATCGAGTGAGAGATGGAAGAAAAGCTGATGTGGCGCTGATGTGGAGTGGAATCTCTGAAAGATGCCCTCCATGGGGTACTGATGGCCTTATGCATATATTGATATACATATCAATAGTACAACATAAATCTTGTATTATATCAAAATTAAAAAGTTTTACTTTAGTATTTTAAATATAAAGATCGACGATTTAAAAGCTTCATAAATGATGAGTACATAGGGAGTTATGAAGGCCCAATTTACAAGAATATATACAAGAACACGAGGTAGAAGATGAAGTTGAAGATAAAGACGAAACGAGAAAACCAGTTGGGACCACTGAAAGCTTCGGTTATCATCGGCACGTAGCAAATTTAATCTACTATTACCATATATTTTCTTGCAAAATTGGTTCCGAAAACACGACATGTGTTATTGAAAGGAACATAAAAAAAAACATGTAAACAAGTTATATATAGATATAATCGGGTTAATACGAGAACAAGAATCGAATAAGATAACATAAGAACGGTGAACAGGGGCGTAGCTAGGATTATAATTTAGGGGGGGCTAGAAGTTCTCAGATCTAGCTTATCGATCAAAGTTATTCAAACAAGATGTTAATATGAGACATACGCTTAATGTTGGTTCTCTAAAGTTGCATTTGGTACGTGGGACAAGAAAGTACATAACGAGACAAAACTCACTGTTTCACGTTTGGCACGACGTCGGACATGACAAAAATTCATTGTCCCATAAATAATATAAATGTCTCTCTCTTATATATATATATATATAGAGAGAGAGAGAGAGAGATGAAAGTTCAAATGAAAACTCAAATTCAATTGTAAACATGAGGACAAATCTCGTCCATTGATCGCAGCCATATTTAAGTCATTCCTAAAATTCAGCTTTAGGGGTATTTTCGTCAAATTAGAATGAGCGCATCCTTTATTGACTTTTTATTTTCTTTTTTAATTAAAAAACTTTTACCCCCTTAAATTTTAAAATAAATTATCTCAAAAATTACTAACATTTTAATCAAACAAATTACATCAAAAAAACGAGAATTTCATGCTCTTCGATATGACATCCATCATGATATAGTTTTTTTTTTTCGTTTTAACCGTTTTTACATGAAATCGTGTATATGTGTTATATTCAGAGTGAATAAAGGTACATTTATTCAGTTTTGAATATTTACCTTTATTCAGTCTGAATATATAGAGTTATTCAGACTGAATAAAGGTACAAAATTTAAACATTTATTCGTTTTGAATATCTACCTTTATTCAGTCTGAATATAACACATATTCAGTCTGAATATAACACATATTCAGACTGAATATAACACATATTCAGACTGATGTATTTATATGTGTTCTTCAGTTTTTCGTTTTTTGAGGTTTTTCTTTGAACCTCCCTCTCTCTCTCTATATATATATATATATATATTGTGCGTTTCAATTGTAAACCAAACAATTCTAACAAACTATACAAACCACTATATATATATATATATAAAAGATTATGAACTTAGGAATAAATTAAAACTCAAACGGGAATCATTTTAGCATGCCCCTCTGCAAGTGATCTATTATGATCATTCAAGTAACCAAGATCTCGTATTTGATTTCGTTTATTATGTTCCATTAAATGTTAACTGTGCAAGTATGATGTTTGTCAATGGGGTACACCTTTTAATGGAGGAGAATACTGGATGATGAGCAGCAGAATGTATATGGATCAGAAGCCTCGATGATGGGTAGTTTAGGAGGACCTTTTGAATAATTACACCATTTTTGTTTATTCAAACCTCATTTTCATGCTTACCTTTCTTTGATATAAATACATCAGTTTGAATATGTGTTATATTCAGACTGAATATGTGTTATATTCGGTCTGAATATGTGTTATATTCAGTCTGAATATAACATATATACACGATTTCACGTAAAAAACGGTTAAATCGAAAAAAAACTATATCATGATGGATGTCATATCGAAGAGCACGAAATTCTCGTTTTTTTGATGTAATTTGTTTGATTAAAATGTTAGTAATTTTTGAGATAATTTATTTTAAAATTTAAGGGGGTAAAAGTTTTTTTAATTAAAAAAGAAAATAAAAATTCAACAAAAATAAGCGTTGATTCTAATCTTTCCAATTTTACCCCTGCGCACTAAATATTCATTAAGGCATGGACAGAGTTTTCAACTTATTTACAAAATTGCCACCGTGTTTTTTTGCCATTGATCTCTTCACCAGATTATTAATCAACGACTGTGGTTTGTCCTCACGTTTACAATTGAATTTGAGTTTTCGTTTGAACTCACCCATATATATATATATATATATAACTTGATTTGGGTAATGAAAAATCACGCTATAATAATCTCTGTCTAATATATAATTTTTAATACCTTACTTTATATATATTTGAAGTTTGTATATTGATATTGTTTATTTTTGTTTTTGATATAATAATATAATTTTATAAAATTTTAATAAATGTAAATAATGAAAAAGTGGTTATTGATAATATAAACATAGGTATTTAAAACTAGATGAATATTAGTATTATCAATATCAAAATCAAAAAACAAAATAAATTACTGAAAACTAGAAATTAAGCAAATGGATAGTTAAATAAAATTTTAGATAAAAAGAAAATGAATTCAAAAAACCCACCACCGGATTCACATGGGGAAAGGCATAGCCTACCCACTTGACCTGCAGGTTAGGATTGTTAAATTTTGTATAGCATAATATATATTGGATAACAGTTAGGGGGGCTCAGCACCAGCCCGGCTGGTCCCCCTACTGTCTCCGGCCACTGACGGTGAATCATATGTGATTTTACACCAAAATCATATGTTATTCTTTGACATAGAAAAATAATCATATCATATTTATTACATCATATATGTACATCTTAACCCCCTCTCCTGCCAAGACTACTTCTGTATTAAATATATTGGATGTCTGGGTTAGTTTGATTTAATTTATATATTTTTGTTAAATTATTTTTTTTAAGCACAAAACTTACCATTATATATTTAGATGGTATACAAATAGCGTATGATGTTCTAAATATGTTTGTTATGTGCAAAAAATGATTTTTATTTGTCTTCTTAACAGTTTTCGGTTTAAGATGGAGCGAATTCCCGACGTTTTTGCTTGACAGGTTTGTACGACGGGTCGACATTTAATTTGTGGGAGATAATGTCTGGGTCGATGCCGATCATATCCTCGTGCGTCCAAGCGAAGCAGTCAGCATGTTCCTGCAAAAAAGAAATTAGCTTTTCCTTTATGATAGGATCTAGCGATGATCCTACGAAGACGATCATGCCAGGCTTGTCTTGGTCTAGGGTGACTTCTTCCAAACGATAGTCATCAACAAACTCAGAGACATCCTGGTCCTGTAATTGCTAGATATCCTTTTTCGGGGATTCCAATGTCGCCTTGTAGCATTCACGGGCGATCTTCTGTTCACTTTTGATTTCTTGGACCCCCCATGGCGTCGGAAACTTGATCGTCTGATGATACGTCGAGGGGATAGCTTTCATATCGTGAATCCACGGTCGGCCCAGAATAATGTTGTATGCTGAAGAACAGTCGACCAAGTTAAACTTGGTCTGCTTGTTGACTCCTTTGGCATATATCGGAAGAATGATTTCTCCGATGGTACTGGTCGAGTCTCCATTAAACCCCACCAAAACTGTCGAGCGACGAGTGATTTCTGATTTGTCGATCCCCATTGCCTTTAACGTGCTAAGAAAAATGACATTAGCTGAACTTCCTCCGTCGACCAAGAGTCTTTTGGTCGAGCAATTTCCCACCGTAAGTTGGATGATTAACCCATCGTGGTGTTTTTGCCAAGGCTCTTGGAGATCACTTTGGTCGAACGTTATCGGCATGGTCTCCAACTCCAGTTCTTGCTTCGATTTTGACGATCATGAGACGGGGTGTTCGTCCGGTCCTCAACTGGCATGCCTTTCAGCTGCTGAATAAGTTAAACCACAGACATCGGATCCTCCCGTTATGCAATTTACGACTTTAGCATGAACAGGGGATGCGGGTCACGCGTTATTAACTGGTGTCGCTTCTTTGTCGATTAACCCTTGAAGATGTCCCTTCGGGACGAGACAAACTAGTTCCTTCCACAATGCCAAGCTAGTTCCTTCCGCAATGTCAGGCATTCGTCCTTCTTCTCGTCATCCTTTTCGCTCTTTTTGGGCCATCGAATCGTTAACTGCACATTTTTTAGAGCTTCGACTAAATCTTTGGGCGTCCCCTTAAATCCGTAGGAAGAGATCTTAGGATGTTGAGGGAACTTTGGGGTCGAGACACCCTTCTTATTTTCGAACCTGACGTTCAAAATTTGTCGTGCTGGTTCCGTATTGGCGATGGTCTTGGACTTGAAGTCAGGCTTTTTCACACTCAACGACTTCTTGTCGTTCGAATGTTTCCGGCGAAAAGCTGCGTCATCTTCGACTCTCATATATGCCAATGTCCTTGCTCGAACGTCTTTAAAGTTCTCCGACAGATATTTCGTCAGGTCGGTATACAATCCTGAACTGTCGTCCAAACCTCGTTTGTAGGCCTCGATTGCGGTCTTGACGTCGCAATTACGAACACTGATCATTTCTACATTAAAACGATTGAAATAACTTCGGATAGACTCCTCGACTTTCTGAGTGGCGTAATACAAGTCGCTAGTTTGTTTCTACATCTTACGACTGCTGGCGAATTGTCGAGAGAATTGGTTGACTAGTTCGGCGAAGGTGCCGATGGATTTGGGCTTGAGATTTATCAACCACTGGAGGGCGGCACCAGCGAGGGTCGCACCAAAACTCTTGCACATACATACCTTCTGATATTGGTGAGGTATCGACACGGTCCACATCAACTGTTTGTACTGCGCTATGTGCTTTGTCGGTCCGTTATCCCTGAATACTTGAGCGTAAAGGTAGGAATGTTGTACTTCTTTGGGACATCAACCGTGGCGATTTCGTCGATGAAGGGGGGTGCTTGAAATCCTGAGCGAGGCTCGACGTCGACGGGTACAACGGCACTAGGTAGTTTGGAGATTAACGACAACATTTTTTCGTTTTGTTATACTAGGAGTTTCAAGCGTCGAGCGACCGTATCGTCCTGGCTGGGTCCACTCGTTGCCACATAGATAAATCCTGAATCTTGTGAGGTCATGCCTATCGTCGTATGAAGGCCATTTCGATGTGACGAGTCGACAGCTTCTCCATTAAGCGGTAAATTTAACGGAGTCGGCATTGTCGGCTGAGGCATCGAAGGGATTGACATCGTCGGGATCGGGAAGGTCGTGACGAAGGGAGTCTGGAACGGGATCGTGGGAAACGCCATCGTCGGTATTGGATAAGTCGTAACTTTGGTGTTTGGGAGTGGTCTTGGGAATTCGTACGACGTGGGCCTCGGGTAAGTCGGGAGTGGAGGCCACGGAAAAGGTACGCTGAAGGATGGTCGCGGACCATTCTGTTGCCCAAATGAACCACTTGCACCTTGGTTTCTCAAGAGTGCGATTTCTTCGACCGTTTTTCGATTTTGCTCATCCAGGGAGTCGATGCGAGTTCGTGCAGCGTTCAATTCCATGCGTAGTTGTACGATTGCGTTAAGTTGGGCTCCTTGTCCTGACATATCCCTGAAAACGATGTGAACTCAAGAGACTATTAGTAGGACGCACGTTTTGTCGGAGATTTTCTCTAGATGGGGCTCCACGGTGGGCGTCAAACTGTTAATGCTAAAAATCACCCATAGGTAAATTTAAAGTCGGTGTGGAGCTTTAACAGCTAAAGAAAGGTATCTCTCGACAATATCGTATGACAAACGAAAGAAAGTAAAAGGAACAACAGAATTTGGTGACGCGGAAAACCCCGTCGAGGGTAAAAACCGCGGCCAACAGTATGTCAACAGTGCACTATGGTCGTCAAATAGGGACGGCGTCCTTTAGAAAAAAGTATAGAAAGTACAATGTGTTACAATAAAAGTAAAAATAAACTCAGTCGTGAGTTTTCTTCGAGTGTCGAGAGTAAAAAATTTCCGTCGTGAGTTTCTTCAAAAGAGAAGTAGTTTGCTTGAATATTCCGTTTGTGCTCTCAGAATCTTCGTGTCCAAATAACGTGGAAAGCTTGGTTTATATAGGATTCTTTGCAATAAATGTTTCCATAAATGCGTGTAACGATCCTGACTATTTACTGCCTTTGGGTTCACCGTTATGTCATTAATGCTTCAAGACCTGCATTAAAGAGACAAAGAAAACGTTTGTCGAGAGTTAATGTCTTGCGTTGATCGTACGATCATCCTGGGGACCTGGTCGCCGTTCGCGAGTATCTTAGGACCATTATTATAAGTGATGACTAAGGTCACGGTCGTGAGTAATTTACAGGACCTTATCTTAGTACAAGGCTTGTCGTATGTTATATGTTGTTTGATTTCTGTTGTCGGTCGTGACTTACGAATTTTTACCCAAACATTCTCTATTTGCTCTAACAAATTATCTATCTTTTCTCTAAAGGCCAAATTGCATGAAAAAATAATGTACTTTGTTTTAATTTCTACTTTGAGTAACATACTTTTAAAATATTCATTTTGGTACTTGAAAAGTAAAATCTCAAACATTTAGTTACCTATTTCACCTAATAACTTGAAAATCCTGATTAGGATTAGGTTTTTAGTGACATGGATTTAATTTTCTTTTTTAAAATTACAACTAAGCAAAAACAATCCAAGTCAATTTTTCTTCTTGAAAAGAAATGTAATTTTTTTAATTAAGCAAAAAGAAATCCATAACATAATTTTTCAAAAAAAAAACAAAAACATTTAAATGGTAAAAAAACCCCTAAAACTAATCCAACTCTTCCACCACCCCTTTCACCCTTTCACCTTCTTTCTCATATCCATCTTCTTCTTCATCTGCATATGCTTCAATCCACCATCACCATCTGCTCCTAGCTGCTCTAGATTCAGAGGAAGGAAAGAGACGCAATCCATGGCCAATCTACCCACAAGCTCGTCCTTTATTTTCTGTTGTCTCAGATTCAGATTGTCTTATGTTCTTTCAATGTAACATCCCAGATTTCAAATAGAGCATAAACATTCAAATATAAATTTAAACGCCAAAACGGCCCTAAAATCTAACTGTAACCATCCACTACAAATAGGTTTGCGGAAACAACCTATACAGCTGAGAAATTTCTAAACATAGACTTGAATTAAAAGTAAGATAAAGAAACTATCATCTATTCCTCGCCTCTAGCTTAGGCCTTCTCCTTCCTTTTGCCTGAGCCTCCTACTAACAACTTTCCTGAAAATGGGTTTAGATTTGAAAAGCGAGGGTTAGACCATAAGGTCTAGTGAGTTCCCTCTAGAATCACTTCTCACAAAAACATCTAAAGCAGTTTATAAACATCTGTGACAATTTAATGCATTATAAAAATAAACTTCCAATAATAAGACAACAACACATGAAATGGCACACTGAAGTCCCGTACACCGGTGACAACGTGTCAGTCCACACTGCCTTAATTGGAACACACCCTCCATGGCATAAACAGGACACACCCCCCAGTATGAGCACTGGCGGGACACCCCCCCCCCCCCCCCCGACTTAGCCGTAACATGTCTACATTCAGATGCATGCATACATTTTAATTCAGTTTTCCCAAACATAGCAAACATGTAGTTTCATATACGAAAGATAAAACATGCAGTTTCATAATATCTCATGCGTATAAAATAACACATCAGTCAACTCATTTTCAGTTAGAAAGACTCATCTGCCCTTGCTCGTTACTACTCACTTACGCTTCGAACCTTTGAGCTGAATACCTATGTGAAAAACAGAAAACGAGAGTGATAAGTCACTCGGCCGAACCTCCCAAAATACCTAGTTAACACCTTCTCCTCATCCAGATTCCCACCATCCGGGCCCCACTATCCGGACATCAACTATCCGGACATCCACTCTCATCCGGAAAAACTATACGGACACACACACTGTTCGGACCTGATTCGGTAACTCCACTATCCGGACTCGATCCGGAGACCCCTTCTATCCGGAAACTCTATACCATCCGGACTCGGTCCGGAAACTCCACCCGAAAACACACTGTCGGGACATAACCCGAAAACCGACCTATCCGGAGACTTCACCCAAGTCTGGGCGATTTCCGAACACACGAGTTTTGCCGAACGCACAGTACCTAATCGATTCATCTTACCATACCAAACCCATTATAAGTTTTCAAAAACAATGGATTAACACGAGAAATATCCATAACCAAGATTGAATCATCATAAAACATTTCTTTCAGCATAACTCACTTAAAACCCCAAAAGTCTCAAAATCCTTAATATTCATGAAAATCGTCCGATAAGTGATAAGAGGGATTTAGATTAGAAAGTTTACCTTGAAAGCTTGATGAAATTAGTTATCCCCAATCTGCAACTTCTTGATTTCTTCTCAAACACGCATTCACTTTCTCACACACACTTGCTCTCTGTGTATCCGCCTCCAAAATCGCACCAAGTGAAAGGAAATAGGGTTTGAGCAAAAATTGAGGGCTTTTATACCCTCATTCTACAATGTTACAAAACAGCCCCTAAAGTTCAGTAACTTCATCTTTTTCCAACAAAACTCTTATTCCTTTAAATTAAAACTTTGGTTATTACAATACTCCCCCCTCAAGAGAATTATGTCCCCTGAATTCCATTATCGAAAAGTTGAGGGTATTTGGACCTCATGTCATCTTCTACTTCCCAGGTTGCCTCTTGTCCCTTATGATACTGCCACTGAACCTTTACCAAAAATAGATAAAACAAGAAAAATCTCAAATAAGAAAATAAAGGTTTTGTTCTCTAAAATTTGATATTTTTATTCATTTCCACCAATAAAATTTAAACTATTATTATTTTATGTAATTTTCTTTAAAATATATTAAAACAATAAATTATATAATATTTTAACTTAATATTGAAATCTCAAAAATAAAAATTTATTAAAGTAAAATATAAATTTATTTAGATAATTTGATTTTCGATTCTCTATTTTAGATAATCTCGTGGGATACTCCAAACGATGGTTTCAAACAACCAAATCACGTGTCTCAAATCACCATTAAGGGGCTGTTTGTTTTTTTTGAAAAAATCTCTTAATACCTCTGAAGTCTGAATCGGTCAGACGTTTTTACGTTCAGACCGTTTGTTTTTTTTTTCAGATTTCAGAGGCTCTTAAGTCTGAAATACGTCTGAAATTAAAAGAGGTAACCTAATGTCTTATAACCTCTTAAAGCACCATCTCTTATTAATCAGAAGTGAAATAAGACTTCAGACCTCTTAAAAAACAATCGCCACCTAAGTGTTAATGCTTTTCAAATTTGTATCATTTTCACATTAAATAAATGCAATACTTAAATTCCCAACTTCACATTCATTTATTTCACATAATATATAACAGTAGATATGATGATTTCGACCAAATTATTATAAAAATAGATTGATTTAAGTTATATATTCGACTAATTTAACTAGAAATAATACAAGTGAAAATATATTAAAAGTAAGATAAAGTTTTCTTAAATGCTTATAATATTATGTTGGTCTTGAACCACATTGACTCATACATAAAGTATTTGTATAAATAAGGTTGAATACAAATACAATAAACTTTCACTTTTTCATTATAGTTTTTATTCAAACATAAAATTACAGATATATTGTGCAAGCTATGAGCCAAGACTTTTATCCCAAACTATCTGAGGGTGACAAATTTACTCACGCTGAAAGAGAGAAGAATAAAGTTCTCTTTCAGATCTGACAGACTAAGATAACTCTAAGATATTGACGTCAGATTTACTTTGAAGGTTTCATAGAGAAATTCTTTGAAAACGGGTGATTTGCAAACTAACACAATGAAGACATTGTACAGTCTCCATCGCATTAAATTCTCTCTTTCAACTTTAACACGTGTCATCTTTGGATTTGTTGATCCATGCATGTTTCTACTTTTCACTTCATTCTTTGAGTTGATGTAGACATTTTTAACCCATCTCATCCCTTTGTATGTAGAGGGAATAGTAAAGTATGACTGACACTAATTAAATAATGTTTTAGAATATACTTTGGCTGACATGCTTTTGCATGGTCCCATACTAGGATGACAATCTGGGAGAGCTGGTGAACCAAACTTGCTTGACAATTTTGCACTTCGAATTTCGGCTTGCCAATAATCGTATTTGTTAGACTACAAATTGCTTATATCATGTATTGATCTTCTTTTAGCTAGATGATAAACCAATCTGCTTTGGTGACTATTAGCTTGACCACTCTTCACCTAATATTTAACTTTGTTGAAGGCTCTTTTCACTTTGGATCAATATAGATAGTTACAAGACTTTTAAAAGTAAAAATCCTATGTTGTGTATTCAAAAGTATAAGTTATACAACAGTTTTCAATTATAAACATTTATGAAGTACAGACTGTCGGATGATCACTTTAGAATAATTCAAAAGAGTAAATGTAATCCGACAAAGGCTAGTAATCCGATGGTTACTAAGAACTTCTATCGGATTACAACCTTATTCCATGTCATCAATCTGTAACACCCGTAAATTTAAGTAAGTTAAAAACCTCGTTTTCACTTTTATTCTTAGTGTCGTCTTTACGTTGCTTGACTATGAGGAGTCAAGTCAAAACCTTTGAGGTTGACCCGAAGGAATGACTCATCAACATTTCGAAAGCCGGAAATTTTGGACTTTAAGGCAAGCTAAATCAGTCTTGAGGAGCGAATTTAAGGCATTTTGGGCGATTTCTTCAACCGAACACTCTTTCTTCAAAAAAATTCAACTGATCTCTACCCGAGGGGTCGGAAGACTTTGTCGTGTATAGTGATTCCTCCAAGATGGGACTCAGATATGTGTTAATGCAAAGAGGTAAAGTGATAGCCTACGCATCGCTACAACATAAGGACGACGAAAAGAATTATCCAACTCATGATTTGGAGTTGGCGGTGGTGGTCTTCGCGTTGACGTTGTGGCAACGCTACTTGTACGAGATGAAGTGTACTCTTTTCGAAAGTTGTTTCTTGGAACAAATTTTTCTTTAAAGGTTTGGTTTGCTCAAAGTTGTACAAAGTTCCATATAATGTAGTGAGAGGCATGTTGTGTATGTCTTTGGAGGTTTTGAGACTTACATTTGTATTTTCCCAATAGTCTGGAAGACAGTCCATAAGTTTGCACAGTTCAGCATTATCAAAAACTTTGTTATGAACTTTGAGATCATTGTGGAGAGAATTAAACTTGTTGTATGTCTTGGTGAGGGATTCATTTTTGTTGCACAATAACAGCTGATATTGTCGGATGAGACTAGTCCGTCTGCTTTGCTTCACTTCGGATGTTCTTTGCAACACAATGAGAGTGTTCCACATGTCTCTAGTTGTGGAGAGATTCATATTGGAGTGGAAAACATCATCAGGAAGAGACATTACAATGATCGTTCTTGCTTTAGTGTCAGTGACCATTTGCTTCTTATCATCATCCATCCACTCAGCTTGGTTTTTAATAAGTTGTCTTCGTGGCCCAATCATGTTATCATTTGCATCTCTAACACCAGACATGAAGGTAGGATGAACTCACATTACTATTGTTGAATCCAGATCCGTGCAACAATTATGTTTGTGAAATCAATAATAATAAACAGTAAGAATACGATTTCAACTGGTCATCTCTGATTAATGCTTTCAATGTAGAGAGAATTACAATACGAATAAAAAGAAAGCAAATGAGACAACTAGCTAATTTTCTAAGCTAATTGCACTTTATATATGCTGGGCCCGTGGTAACAAGCCCACGGCCCGTTCACTATGGACTAAGTTTAAACAATTACAAAATAAACCCTTGAACTTAAAATCAACATAAATTCTACCCTAACAATCTCCCCCTTTGATTTGAAGTTCGAGTTCGCGCTCGATCTCTTGCCAGTTGAATACGTATCGTTTGCGCAACGCGAAGTGAACCTCGAAGAATCTGATGGCGCGGCGGTAGTCGAGACGTTCTTCAACCATATCCAAAGCAGTCTGAGCAGTTCTTTCATTCAGATTGGGTACATAGGATACCTTTGGATTTTCGGATTCGTGCTTGATGATCTTCCGAAGAGCGTCTTGAACTTTGAGCAGTGTGCCGTCGCAAAATCGATCTACCTGACTGAACCTCATAAACTTCCTTTCTTTCTGAGCGTTGAGGAAGACGATCCCAAATTCCGGTTGAAGCAGCATCGCATTCTCGGGATACATTGACAGTTCAGGAGCTTTCAGATTCGGTTTGAGCAGATTTACCTTCTTCGCTCGGTTCTCGATTGCCATTTGAAAGTCCGTAAGATAAGAGATCATAATGGAACGGACGAGGAATCGACGAACCGCTTCGAGCGCCTTTGTTACAGCAAGCGGTCGGATGGTTCTGGTGCGAAGGTCTCTCAGAATAACCAGGAGGTCGAACGGATGGAGATACTTAAAGTCAGCTTCAGAAAAAATCCATTCTTTTCCGTCTTCACGTCGAACAGTGAACACGGGAAAGACGATCTTCATAATTCGGTTTGACTGAATCTTTAGCACCTCTGAAATTTTATGTTTGGTTCGAACCTGGTCTCTCGGGAGACACCGCTTCATGGCTTCTACGTATCGGAGTTGGCGTGCTGGATCAGGACTGTAGATGCCAAGACAGAAGGTCGGCTCAATCGGGCGAATTCTGTGTACAAACAGCTTCTTCAGAGATTCCTCCAGATGAGGAATGAGGACCTTGATCTTCTCCCAACGGTTTTGTTGCTGAGGAGGGGGAGGAAGATCAGGAGCTGTCGTTTGCTGAGGAGATGTCAGGATTTCTGCATTTGAGCTTTCGGGTTGATCTGAAGTCGTAGCGGGTTAAGTCGAGTGAACGGGAGGCGTACCATAGAAATTCTGAAGCAGAAACTGGTCGTAATCAACGTTGTCGTCTTCATCAGTGGGAAACACCAAGTTTACCTCGAAGTTTATGGCTCTGGCAGCTTTTTCGTACCATACGTCTTCGGTTTCCGGGTTGGTTTCACATGCTGGGTCAATCATGGTGAGCATTGGCATGTCTGATGGTTCTTGTGCGACCAATTCCTGTGTTGTACCCTCGGGCTTTTCAACCGTTGGGGCTTCATCATCTGAAATATCCATGTCGATGACCATCTGTGCTAATGGCAACTCGGCTTCGGGTGTTGCTGTTGAAGTTGCCGCAGTTGGGGGTTCCTGTTGAACCACTGTTGTAGTTTCGGCAGTCACGATCTGGACGGTCTCGGTTTGGCGTAGATGCTTCTCCCCCTCACGGTGATCAGGATCATCCTGGTCATCGTGCTTGCGTTTGAGACCACCGGCTTGACTCTTACAAGTGTCTTCTAGTGAGCGAACCCTCTCAGACAGCGTGGCAAGCGCTTTGTTGTAGTCGTTGAGGGTCGAGTCAATGGCGTCAAGGCGTGAGGTGATGGACGAAGATGGAGCAGTGACCTGGGATCGAAGAACTGAGATCAGGTCTGCTTCGGTTGAGGCGGTTGTATCGGATTCCTGGAGCAGTTGGGCCAGAAACATTGTCTTTAAGGTATCCACCGAATAGATAGGTTGAACAAATGTCGGTGGATGTGGTGGTGCGGTTTCGGCTTCAACGAACTTTGCTTTGCCTTTGATGGCTTTGGCGATCTCGTCGGTGACATGCTGTTCCAGTGCCTCGCGGACAGCCTTGAGGGTGCTGTCCAGGGACCCTTGCGACACATAGTCGGGGTGAATAACTCCGGGACCACTTAGGTTACCTGTTGAGGCGTCTACCACGGGGGTAGAGCCACCTACGTTCACAGTTGGTGTGATGTTAGCTGTGGTAGGATTTCCCGCTGATCCTTGTGTTTCACCAAGAGGTGAAGACACTACGGTGGTTCCGGTCGAGTCACGAAGAGTCTCGACTTGGTGTTGCTCAGCTTCGAGTGTCCTAGCCGAAGAATGTTCAATATCAAAAGGCGCTAGACTCGATGGTGCACGAAATGAAGGCGAGACCGGGGGTTGCTGGTCTCTTATTTCAACACCAGCACTCTCCGAATGAGAGACCAGTGGAAGTTGTGCTTATTCCCCGTGTAAATGCTCCGCTGGGTCCATGGAGTCTTCTTCAATACCCCGTCCCAACGTATGAGACGGGATAGCAGATGTGGCTACCCGGATATCGCTCGTTTGGGGTCGCTTAGGAGCCTCGTTATCTTTACAGCTCAATCTTTCCTGGTTCAACTTTGAACGCATTTCTCTCCGGCTCGCATGTCCTAACTCCTCTATTTGGTCTCCCTCAGATGTCCTAGTAATAGGTCCGGTTCCAGAATGTAGTGGAGATTCAAGAGGGATGCCAACGGTAAAATCAGGGTTGAGTCCGATACCGTGAGGTATTTGTCTCAGGCGTATGTTTCGGTCGGTATCGGAGTCCGTGGAGCCAGAGTCCACGTCTTCAACATGGTGAGATGGTGAAGGGGGTTCGGTGATATAAGGCTCAGTCGAGTGATGTAGTATTGGTTTAGAGGATGGACCGGCTTGGGCTGAGCTGGAACCGGGTTGCGATTCCACTGCACCACCTACTCGCGTTCCCCTTTCTCTCACAACTAACGTTCCCCGCCCGACAGCACCTGCTTGTCGGGCCCGTCCACCTCTCACTCTCGGACCCTCACGTCTCTCGGGTCTAAGTCCCTGGGCAGGTCCCTCCGGCGCTGGCTGGACCATGGGATTCCCTAACGCTTCCCTATATGCTACTACCCCTGGTGCAGTGGGATCGGCGATGGCTAGTAGGGCGGCAGGAATGGGCAAGGCGACCGCATCGGATGGGTTGCGGATCACCATGAATTGTAAATGGTGATGGGGACATACCGGATGGTTCAGGCGGCGAGGAATGGCAGGATTCGCATCCATGTGTTGACGCACCGCCAGCGAAAGGAAACGCGGATACGGAAGAAATTTCTTCTGTTTGGAACCTCCGATTTGGCGAATAGTCGCGACGAGCTCCCTCCAAATGATCATCGCAAAGTCTATATGTCGGTTGTAGCACACAACATGAACTAGGCGCAGGAAGTCGCCGGTGCACTGATCAATGCCTCTCCATCGCGATGAAAGGCAACGGTTTAGGATTGTAAAGAGTGTGTACCATATCGGAGCGAGGTACTTGCGATTGAAAGCAGATGGCCGGTTGAGGTCATGATTGTATCCAAGGGCGTGAATTTGAGCGCAAAGCGTGTCATCATTTACGGCAGAATCGTACCGTTCATGATTGTTGGCGGTGGCCTCCGGAAGTGATAGAAGACGGCGGAATGAGTCCGGTGTGAGCATGAAAGGATGGTTATCGATCTGAGCGGTGATCGACTGCGAGTTACCGGCTGTGACGACTCGGGCGGTGAGCCATACCTGCAGAACGTACAGGACTGGACATCGGTTGTGCTGGTGAGGGCCTCACGGAGAGGGTGATTCATGAGAATGTCCAGGAGCACTCGATGAAGTGGTTGGGGCCTGAACAAGGTCGTGTCCAGGTGGTGATTATTGGCCTCCAGTTCAGTGCCATGGTCAGGGTGTACCAGGGCAGCGTCGGCTTCCTCGTTTATGATGTCCTCCTCTTGAGGTATTTGCGCTTGAGGAGGCTGTTGTTGGACTCCTGGTTGGTCGTGAGGGTGTTGATGTTGATCCGCCATAGATAATCTGTAGAAAAACAACACAGTTAGTGATTGAGTCGGATAATCAAATGTCGGTGCGTACCTTCGTCGGGATTGGCTCAATCTGAGACAGATCGAGGACTGGCAGTGACAAAGCAGGTACGGAAAGAACACAACAGCAGGAGTGTCCGGATAAAAGGGCCAAGGAGTCCGGACAAAACATGGTGTCCGGATAACACATGGTGTCCGAATAAGGTAAGCAAGTGTCCGGTTAAAATGGGATTATCCGAAAATGGCCGGACAACATGATTGTCCGGGTGGTCAAGGAGTCCGGATGAAGAAGGTTTCCGGGTGCACAACTTTTCCGGTAATCATTAAAATCCGGACACCAAACTACCCGGTAGTTGAACTTACCGGAAACCCTAAGGTTTCCGGACAACTAGGTCTCCGGGTGTTGGTTGTGTCCGGTTAAATCATCATAGGCATGATGTTGTCCGGACAAGTTGAATGTGTCCGGACGAATCCGTATTTGACCACAGAGGTTACCAGGGGATCCCAAGCACATTTTGGGTTTCATGGTAGTTGTCTATAAGGGAACAGCAGCGATTGTGAATAGTGACAACTCTCTAATCGAGTCCGGTGGTCCTAAATGGCAAGAAACCCTTAAGAGATGTCGGCCACAGTTGGATCGACCCAATCAGGGGTCGATTTGTGGTGCAAAGTGTGTGAAACACGCAGATAGTTGACGAGTAGTGATAGTCGAGGAGCGTACCTGAATATTGAGACTGAAAAACACCGTGAATCGAGAAGTGGAAGAGAGTCCGAGCGAGAGAGAAAAGAGGTCGGGGTTTTAGGGTTTTAGCGCGATTTTCCGGATATAGAAAACTAAGGGAGTCCATGTACGTATATATATACGTGGGTGGAGTCCGGGTAAGAGCCGACCCGGATATCCACCCGGTCCGGATTGTATCCGGATTTGAGAGTTGTCCGGGTGCGCTAGTTATCCGGATGTGAGAGTTATCCGGATGAGGAAGGTGTCCGGACGTGAGAGTTATCCGGATGTGAGAGTTGTCCGGATGACTCTGAATAATCCTTTTCCGCGAAGAATTTTAGGAATTTGTGCTGGAAAGGAACTTCCTCTCGCTCCCCCTCAAGCGGAGCAGGGGCATATCCTTGCTCCCCCTTGGATAGTGCAGTAGAGTGCAGTGGAGGGATCCGGCACACACAAACTTGTAGACTTTTAAAGAGGTAAACAACTGGTGCCGCTCCCCCTCAAGTGTTGACTATAAAACACACACACACAAAAACTTTTGACATTAAAGAAAATTGTGTGTGACGCTCCCCCTCAAAGTATGAGGATAAGGGTATATGCGCCCCTTCAGAATGTGTGCATAGTGTGAAGTGCACAAGGGAGTATCCACACACACAAAAACTTTTCATCAGTTAAAAAAAATTGTGTGTGACACTCCCCCTCAACAGTATAGTATACTTACCTGATAGCTGATCATGCTCCCCCTAAACACATGAGCAGTTGTGAAGGCACAGGTATAGACAAACCTCACGTGTTCGTAATATTGTTCCTTGTAGATCGTGAGCAGCTCCCTCCTTTCGGTCATGTGTGTGGAGCATACAGAGTCTGAGAATCACACATTACCGTCCTGCAAAACAAATTTAGCGGACTTTGGGTACCCAGATCTGCCTGGGTCCCGGAGGGTTAGGTTTTACACCTTTCGGAGGAACCTGTTTAGAAGCAGGTTGCCTCTTGGGTGTTGGTTTTGCCTCAGTAGGAGGAACCTGTTTGGAATTAGGTTTCCTCACTTCCTTTGGTTTCACCTCTGATTGGGGACCCCGTTTGGATTTGGACTTCTTTTTGTTCTTACGGGGTCTGCGTTTGGGTGTATGATTATACATGTGATATGACCCAAACCAATCATTATTGTTAATGTCATCAAAGTCATTCCAACCACAACTAGAACAACACAAACGATCGTGCGATAATTGAATCAATTGTTGAGTGGAGTAAATTCTCTTTGGAAAATTAACATCTCTTTTAACAAAATCATTCCTATGATTCCAAGCACAATCGTTTTTGTTCATTCTAGGGTGAAAGCCAGTATTGAACGGCTTTGATGCAGCATTCTTGACATATTCCTTAGCTGACCACTTTGGTTTGTCTGGTTTAGCGCGACCGGTTTTATCAGAACCAACAGGGACAGTGCGGTCAGTGACTATCGAAGGAGTAGGATTTTTGTTGGGCAATCGCACGGTCTTTTGCCTCGGCTGTGATTGGGTTTTAGAAACAGGTTTAGGTTGAGAAATCTTAATCACGGCCGGGGTCTTCGTGTTTGAACATGCACCCTTTAAAAAATTGACCGGCCGATTGACTACTGGTGACAGAAAATCAGTATGACTCGGAAGAGGTTTGTCGAAGGGGAACGACTCATACTCTTCCTCAGAATTGCCTTCGGAGTTCATGTATTTAGAAAAATCGACATCCGGAATTACAGGACTTGGATCGGTCGAGGAAGGCGAGGAACACGTTGTGCTTGTGTGCTTTGGGGAATTTGGTGCGGAAGCTAGGAAAAAATCAGAGTTCAAATTCCTTAAAACACTCTTATCTTGAGAATCAGAACCCTCTTGTGATCTTTTGTCAGTTGGGAAAGAGGTTGTTCCAAAGAAAGCTTTACACGAAGACGTGTCCAATGAGCTAGAGGAAAAATCGGGTGAAATCTTCTTTTTAGATTGGAGTTGGTCAAACTGCTTTTGTAGTTGACTTTTACTCACTTTCTCTTAGATCACTTTTGTTGCCAAAGCGGACAGTTGTGATGTGAGTCGATTGATTTCAAACCGAAGGATCTCTTGTCCTTCATCAGACACAACTTCGGTTTTGACCGATTGTTGATTCTCAAGTTTTTCAATTAAAGCTTGCTTTTCCATTTGAAAAATTTGCCTTTCTTTCTCAAATGACTCCTCCAACTCGACTATCTTTGCTTCCAAGATGAGAGGGGGAACATAGAGTTTAAACTCATCCGTCTCAGTCTTGGTTTCGGTTGCTTGGTCCACATCCTTCTTGGAGGAATCCTTGGGCGTAGCAACCTTGTAAGGGTCGAAGTAGTCATTGGAGAGGTACTTTTTGTCCTTTTTATAAGAATAATTTAAAGGCTCGTAACAAAATGGAAGTTGAATTCCTCGTTTGTGTTTGCGCTTATATTCCTCGGTTTCCTCTTCCTTCTCAGGTTCAAGAGGACCAGTCCATTGGATTGCATATTCCGGATACTTTTTATCTAACCCAAAGCAAGCAAAATCATACAAAGTTGGTGTAAACCATCTTCCCTTTTTCAAATAATGTGGGATATCATATCCGATTCCCCATTCTTTGTTGAAATAGGTGAACTCTTTGGGTTTATTCAGAAAGATGGTTTGATCAGTTTGACCCCTTTTGTGGAGTTTGGTTTCAAGATCAAGAATTTTCGCAACAAACTCCTTGTGCTGAATCTGAAGAGAGGAACATTGATAAACAATATCCTCTTTCTCATTCATGCACTGATCAAACTGAGACTGAAGTTCAGATAACTTGGCCCTTAAGTCTTTAGGTGCTATTGAAAGATTTTTGCATTTTTCTTTTAACATAGCATTTTCAGACTTGTATTTTTCAGTTAATCTTTGTTGAACATCTAGCTTTTCGGTTAGAGACCTAATCTCAAGCAGTTGTTCTTTAGAGGTGGCCTTAAAGGAAACTACCCGTTCAGCAAGAGGTTTCACTCGGTCATAAAGTTCTGAAAAGATAGGTTCACATACCTGACACGGCTTTTTCATGTCTTCTTCAGCAGGAGACATCTTCAGTTGCACTGGAGTGATCGTCAGACGTGTAGATTGATTCAAAGTGTAAACCTAACGCAAGGCACTAAGAGTGGAATCCTAACGCAGGTTCTATGACTGGTATGAACTAAGAGTGATCTTACTGGATAGGAATCCAAGTAAGGGTCTGATCAGGAAGTGTCCGAATCAGATCAATTAAGAACAGTTCAATAAATCACAAAGTGTCCGGGTAAAACAAAGAATCCGGATGGCACAGATTCACGAATACTTAAATGTCCCCCTCCTGCGACTTAGCACGGGGGTCCCGCTACAGTATTTACCGGATAACTAAAGAGTCCGGATACAATAGTTACCGGATACGAGGATGTCCGGATACAGTATTTACCGGATAACTAAAGAGTCCGGATACAATAGTTACCGGATACGAGGATGTCCGGGTAAAAATTATGTCCGGGACCTTTAGGTTTCCGGAAACAAGTTTACCCGGATAGAATGAAAAAATTGAAAAACTTACCCGGAATGCTTAACTTACCCGGACGATTGACGAGTCTTGATGGATGGAAGAACCCGGATGAATTTAACACAATTATCCGGAAACCTTGAAATTGTCCGGAAAAGTCGGCTGTGTTATCCGGACAAGTCGGCTGTGTGCTTAAATTCGATTGGATTTTCGATTAGGGTTGCCCAAAATCGATCCTGAAAGATTAGTAACAATGCCAAACACAAAATAACACTAATCCAATCGATTTCAATGCAAAAAGAACAAGTTTTGATGGTTAAAAATCGAATCTTTGTCAAGAACACTATCAAAACTTTTGATCTTAAATTGCTAAATTGACCAATCAAACGAAAGAATTAGGATGTGAAAATTTGCAGAAACACTTATAACTATAATGCTAACACAACCCAATAATAAAAAACAACCAATTTCGACTGAATCAAAAAGTCAAGAATTCAAGAATAGTCAGACGAGTAAAAGTCAAACTAACCAGAAATTGATGAATGAACCTTTGAATCGAATCCGTCTGTCTGCTCTGATACCAATTGTTGAATCCAGATCCGTGCAACGATTATGTTTGTGAAATCAATAATAATAAACAGTAAGAATACGATTTCAACTGGTCATCTCTGATTAATGCTTTCAATGTAGAGAGAATTACAATACGAATAGAAAGAAAGCAAATGAGACAACTAGCTAATTTTCTAAGCTAATTGCACTTTATATATGATGGGCCCGTGGTAACAAGCCCACGGCCCGTTCACTATGGACTAAGTTTAAACAATTACAAAATAAACCCTTGAACTTAAGATCAACATAAATTCTACCCTAACAACTAGGCTTTGAACAAAACCTAAAACCCTAGAAACTTGAGGATGAAGATGGAGATGAAGTATCCTTGGGTCGAACTTCCAACTCCTAGCTTGGTTGTGTAGGACCACTTTAGAAACCAAGAAAATGTGCCTTAATGATCCTAAACTTGCAATAAATTAATACGGTTCGTTCTTCAGAGGGTTTGGGGTGAAATAAAAGAAGGAGGTGAAGTGAGAAATGAGAGAAAGCTGGAAAAAAGCATTTATCAGATGTTGGTCCTACTGGGCGACAATGCCATGGCAATGTCGCTAGTCATTGTCGCCAACACACCACAGAGGGTGCCCCTTCTCTGCTACTTTGCCAGGATACAATACACGTTTTCACGTGTTACCAGCTCGTTAGACCCACCCATTTCACAATCTTATAACGTTTTGCATTTTTTAAACACTTAATACACTTTGGTTCAAAAAAAACACTTAATACACTAAATTTGATATAATAAAATATTTAATGTTCGTTTACTGACACAAACTTAACATACTAACAAAAATATGATGTTTTGGATCGTATAAAAATAGAAAATATTAAATTATATAATCGAAATCGAAAGCCTACTATGTTGATGTTCCTCTTTGCATAAACTTTTATGTGAAAATAGTTTTATTTACTGATTATCATCATTTTTCTAATCGACATAATTGTTATATGTTCTCCTTATCATAGACGATTGTAAATACATAACAATAAACAAAAAGAAATTATCTAGAAAAGATAAAATCAAATATTATAATTTACAAGTAATTTAATAACAAAGCAGTTAATCCTAAGTCATGTTAAGCTATTTTTGTATCATTTTACAACAACATTATAAATATATGTGTTTCTAAATTGATTTATTTTGAATGTTAGGGGTGTTTAAAACAATCAATGGATCGCGAAAACCAAATAGATGGACAAAAATTAACTAGACCTGGAAAATTACTAAATCGGGAGGTCATGTCCGGTTTGGCGGTTTGAGTATTTCTTTTGGCAATATAGACCAATCGGACCAAAGGGCCTTTGGCCTAGCGGTATCCGAGCCTCTTTCCTCCTAGGAGGTCAGGGATTCAAACCTCACCAAAGGTGAGGAGGGTGTGTACGTTTATTTGTTGCATTTGTCGTATATAAATATTATATACTTCAAAAAAAAATATAAACCAATCGGAACATTTGCGTGTAAAAATATGTATTGCATTTGAGCTCACAATCTTATATTCTTTTATTTTAGTACCGTACTTTAGATTTAGGATTTGACTAACACTAACTAATAGTTATAAGCATTTTGACTTTTAATACTTTTAATATTATAAGATATTATTTGTTAGATCTATAGTTTACTTGATATCAATGTTCTAAATGATGTGAGACCTAAAGTGGTGTGGCGACGAGGTCAACCTTCAAGTCGTACGAGTTAGGGCGATGTCACGACGTAATTTAATATGTGTCCTAAGGTGGTATATATATATATAGGGGTGGGTATCAAATGAAAACTCATTTTTCATTGTGCACGTGAGGATCAATCTTAGCCATTGATCAAAACTTAGAAAACTAATCAATGGTTAAAGCATAATAAGATTAATTGAGAAGTGATTAGGGGCAAAACTGGAAATTTGAATCATCGTCTACCTTGTTGACTTTTTATTTTCTTTTTTAATGTAACAACCACGTTTGTTTTGTGGTTAGAAGGTAAAGTTCAAAGGGATTTGTGGCTTAAGAAAGAAAATGAGGAAGTTGGGGGCTTGGAAGTAAAACTTTGAAGGGGTATAAATAGGGTGAAAATCCCTAGGAGCTCATTATTGAGTACTCCTGGTGGCGGCTGGAAATCAGGAGAGAAAGAGAGAGAGCAAAAGGGGAGAAGTCGATTGTTGGGAGTTCTTCAAAGGTAATTACTATTTTGGTGGTATTTCTTCTATCTTCCTACCTGAATCGATTCCCATTGTCTTAGGAGTTTGAGAATCTAAGTGATTCCCTCATTATTTCACTGTGTATTTTATTTAGGAATGAAAATGGTGGGTTGTTTTCTTTTGTTGTTAATTGGGTAGGTCGTTTGACCGAGTGGGTATGTGCAAGATTTAAGGAGTAATCCCAGACTGTTGGTATTAAGGATTTCATGATTTGAAACCGTAGCTCAAATCGAGTTCTGGGTTTTACAGTTCGATTTTCTGGAATTGGGAAGTTCCGGACTACGGGATTCCGGATTGAGGAGTTCCGGATTTGGGAAGTCCCGGACTAAGGTGTTCCGGATTTGGGAAGTTTCGGATAAACATTGCGGATAAGTCCTTCCGGATAAGTAACCCGGATTCCGGATAGTTGTCCGGAATATAGGAATCCGGAAAATAGGAATCCGGAAAAGAGAGGAGTCCGAATGGTTTGTCCGGACAAAGTGACCTGACATTGAACTGTTTTGTTTGGCTTAGGTGCGTTTCGGATAGTTCAGGAGTGAGACACGTGTATTTCCAACCTTCATAATCAGGTGAGTTGCCTAATCCCTATTTTTTTGAGGAAAATCACTTTAAGCTTGTCTTTCAAGAATATTGATATTGGAATGCAAATTTTGTATGTTCACATGAGAAAAGTTGTTCTTTAACTTTCAAGATTGTTGTCTTGCATATTCATGGTATATTTCTCTTTCATGTTAATATACTTGTATGTGGAGTCGGGTTGCACAGTGGGGCTAGGTTGTACCTTGAATCCTCTGGATTCTTGGACTGGTGGTAGACCGGGTGCCTAGAATCTGTTTCTTGTGCACCCGGGCATGGGCATCTACAAAGGGTCCGTGGGGATCTACTGGGGGGGGGGGGCGATTGTGGACTATCCGTTGAGGAGATAGTCGTGGAGACCATTGTGCAAATACTCATGTGTGGATATTCTGGCTAAATGTTATTATGTTTTATCATGTCAAACTGTTTTTTAGAGGGAATTCACTAGACCTCGTGGTCTAACCCTCGCTTTCAAAATCTAAAATCTTTTTCAGGGAAACATGTTGGTAGAGTTTCTTCCAATAAAGGGAAAGAAAAGGCCTAAAGCTGTAAGAGACGTTGGCCTTAGCATAGATCACTAAATTATTCTCTAGATAGATGCTCGGCTGTGGATTAGTGTTTTTTCGCTGCAAAATTTTGAAAGACTCTGTTAATCATTGATATTTGGTTATATTGTTGGGGACCCGTTTTTGGGAAGTTATGTAATCGAACCCAGTTTTAGGATTTTTATTTACATTATTGCATGTTGAGATTTTGGGTTGTTACATTTAATTAAAAAACTTTTACCTCTTCAAAATTACTAATATTTTAGTCAAACAAATTACATCAAAAAAAACGAGAATTTTGTGCTCTTCGATATGGCATTCATCTCGATATATTGTTTTGTCATTTTAACCGTTTTTTCTGTGAAATGTTATATACGTGTTATATTCATTATGAATATGTATGCACGTCCCCAGGTGTCTACATTCAGTATGAATAACAAAGGTGAACGTTCATTCACTATTCATGATGAATAATAAGTATTCAGGATGAATAATACACGATTCATGATTCATGTATTATTCATCATGAATCGTGTATTATTCACCCTGAATGTTGTATTATTCATTCTGAATATTCATGATGAATAATATATGAATGACCCGTGAATGTCTGGACATGGTGCACTCTTTTTTGTTCCTCGATTCACAACCGAAACTTGGTTTTATTCATTATGAATATATATGCACATCCCCGGGTATCCACATTCAGTATGAATAATAAAGGTGAACATTCATTCACTACTTGTAACAACTCATCCCAAACATACATCATATAACACCATTTACATCTCAATATAAGATAACAAAGATACATATTATATCATATAAGTTATCTTGGTCCCAAACTATACAATACATATATTAGTACAAATGTTTCACTAATATATTACATTACCAATCACAAAAACTATCCATACAAAACGCTCTTTAGAAACTATCAAAGATACGCAGACTTCGTAAGCACATTACACATTATCATTGTCTTTGTCTTTAAACGTTTCTAGACCCGGAATACATATTTTTTTTAAACAAAATGAGGGTTGGACCAATTGGTCTAAGTGAGAAAATCCCTGTCAGTTTAGAAATCATTTTTGTAAAATACAGATATACAACAAGTATTTGAATACCAAGCATGACTTGTATGCACTGTGTACAACTCTTTCACATGTCCATATTAGTTGGTTGCGCTAAACCAACTAATCAACTTACTCCGCTGCACTAAAATACAGCCAACTCCACTGTCAGAAAGCTTTTTAGACTGAAAGAAGTCAGAAAGCTTTCGAATATGTAATCCGGGAACTTGTCCGGATAACTCACCCGGATAACTAATCCAAAAAGCCTTTATCCGGAATCCAAATCCGGAACTATCCGGGAACTTATCCGGAAACCGCATCCGGATAATTCCCATCCGGAAAACACTTGAAATCTGGGTATTATCCCATCCGGAAAACTTGTTGATCCAAACCCTCAGTGATTTGATAATGACCCCCTCTTATATACTTAGTGAAAATTGTAAGTAAACAATATGTATCAGAGTTTCACTATCGCTGATAAGTACTAAGATCTTCCAGTACCGCTGATAGGAACTCTCGCTTTTTAGATTAAACATTCAGCGAACACTGTTCACCATAAATGCTCTGAGTCTGTTCAGTCATTATGATGATCGCTGATAAGTTAGTTGTTTACTTATGATCCCTGAAGACAAGTTTCACGTCAACAAAGGTTATACGCTGAAGTCGAAGATCAAGCTCAAGAACCAGCGACAAGTCTCCTAATGAACTGATGCGGATCAGCGAAGACTCAGATTTGTCCACTCAACGTGAAGTATCAAGTACAAGAATTCAGCTATCGCTGAACTTTATCATCTGCTGAATAGTAAATGATAATCGCTGAATCAACGAAAGCTGATCATGAAGTCCTCCGTACAAAGTACTTTTGTCTTAACCACCCTTGCACGCCTCCGTACGAAATGTCAGAAAAGAACCTCCGAATATCTGAAATCGTACAACCACTCTGAAACTACACTGTTCATCCTTACGGCTACTAAGGTTGTCAACCAAGGTCAATGACATGCAACCAACCAGCTGATGACACGTGTAAAGTATATACTGACTTGCATTGAATGCATGCAGTATATAAAGAGATGAACTCACTTCATTTTGAAGTAACTTGCTAACTCTGGACAAGTTCAAATCTCTTATCTCAAGATAGGTTATTATTAGTAATTTCCTTATCTTTCTTAGTGCAAGAAACCTTAGTGTTCCAACTTGTTTAGATTTAGGTTTATCCTTAATCTTGTTTCCGCAACAAGTTGTAAATTGTTAATGATTTATCAATAAACAATTTAGAAAAGTAAAATCTGTGTGTTTATATTCAACCCCCCCTTCTACAAACTTGTATAGGCCTTCGGGACCAACAAGTGGTATCAGAGCGGATTTGTTTAATCTCATAAACAAGATCTAATCTAAGATATTTCTCTTCCTTGCTATTATCTGAAAATGGCCTCCCACACAAACACAAATTATATAGACAATGGTTCTCTTGCAAAATCCCCTAGATTTTCCAGAGACAACTTCAACTTGTGGAAAAATAGGATGACACTCTTCTTAGAAGGTGTAGACCCTACTATACCTTACTATCTTGAGAACGGCCCACACATCCCTGTAACAATTGATCCTTTAGTTCCAGCCACTGCAAATAGACCTGCTATTCCAGAAAGGCTGATTCCTAAAGAAATCCATCAGTGGACCGATGAAGATAAGAAGAAAGTGGCTATAGATACAAAAGCCAGATCCATAGTATCCATGGCCCTTCATGACGAAGTCTACCATTCCGTCATGAACCTGAAATCATCAAAAGCCATGTGGGACACAATATGTGTTCAGTATGAAGGAACGTCTGAAGTCCAGGACTCAAGAAAGATCAACCTGGTAAGACAATACGAAAGCTTCATTTCTGGTAAAAATGAAACTCTCTCTGAAGTTCACCAACGTTTTAATTGTTTAATTATAGATCTAAAAACTGTTGGTAAGGAATATTCTAACTTTGAAGTGCTGACAAAGTTTCTAGAATGTTTACCTGAAAGCTGGGACAATTATTCCATGTGTCTCAAGATGTCAAAGGATCTAAGATCAATGACCCTTGCTACCTTATATGGCACGTTGCTGAATCATGAGCAATCTAGCCATCTTAAGAAGAATCTTGTAAAAGATTCCAAAAGCACCCCTGTTGCTTTATTCTCAGAGGAACCTTCTACTCAGCGACCCTCGGTCACTATCACTGAGTTAGAGAGTAACTCTGAAAGGTCATCAGATTCTGATTCTTCAGATGATGATGAATCCTTGGCTCTCCTAACTAAAAAGTTCAGGAGATTCGCCAAGAAGAAAATGTTTAGAAAGAACAAAACTCTTTCCATAGCTGACAAGCCTAAATCATCAACTTTTGTTGATAAGGCTATTGCTACTTGTTTCAACTGCGAAAAGACAGGTCATTTCGCTAACGAGTGCAGGTCAAAGAAAATCATGAGACCTTCAGCTTTTACAAAGAAATCCTTTGTTCCAAGGAATAAAGATGACAAATACTCAAAGCTGAAGGAGAAGTATGCAAAGCTGAAAAGCTTTAAGAAGAAAGGAAAAGGCCTGATGGCTGACTATGATTGGGCTGCTTCTGATGAAGAAGCCTCATCATCTGATTCTGAAGATGATGAAGCAAATCAATGTCTCATGGCCAAGATTGAAGAAGAGGAAGAAAGTTCAGACATTCCCTCCACTTCAACATCTGCCATTCAGGTATCACCTTCTTTCTTTACCAATATTGCAAATATTGATGAAGCTGATAGTCTCCGTAAAATCGATCTATTGACTAGAAGTTTATACGAAGCCATGAACGGCAAAGCTGTGGTTGAAAACCAAAATCTTGATCTCGCTGAAAAGCTTAAAAACTGCCACCTTCAAATAGAAAAGCTTTCTAAAATTGAAGATAATTTTAAAGATCAAGTCTATTTAAATCAGCTAGTCAAAATCGAACGAGCAGAAGCTATCGCTGCATTAAAAGCTGAACAAGCTACTGTTGAAGGATGGTGTAATTCTTCAACAAAGATCACTGAGATAATTAAGGCTCAGATTCCTCTGAGTGATAAACGTGGTCTGGGTTATAAATATGATACTCCAAAACCAACCACTGAACGTTCAATGCTTAAATTTGGAACGTTCGTATCCTCAGTCGCTGACACTTCATCATCTCAGTGCTCCTCGTCCATTACACCAATCCCTGAGGAAACTCCTACCTCCTCAAAAGGTAAGGAGAAACTGGTTTATTCAAAACCTACATCTGTCTCTAAAGACAAAGGTAAAGGAATTGTTATTTACCAAAATCCTCAGAAGGGTACCTTAGTACCAAAGCTGAATGCTTCTAAAGCCTCAGTGACCTACCCCTCTGGATCTAGAAAGCTGATCTCTGGATCTATTCAGCGATCTACTCCTAGACTCAGAGTGGATATCCTTGGTAAGAAATCTGAAGAACTGAATGTTCGTCCCATTTCTAAAGCCAATAGCTTACTTGGTGCTGGCACTTCTAATTCAAAATTAAAAGCTCAGCATACAAGTGGTCCTAGAACTACTTTTAGTTATAGGAAATGTTATCATTGTGGACTTACCGATCATATTGCTAGTAAGTGCCCCATAGCCACCAAAGCTGAAAAGATAGCTAAGGTGAAGATTGCCCCCAAGGCAAAGAAGACCAACCCTGGTGAAAATCAGGTCAAGGTGACTCCTACCACTGAGGTTAAGAAATTAACCAAAGTAAAGAAAGACAAAGCTGAATCTTCAAATGTTGCGAAGACCGCTGAACCTTCCATTCCAACTACTTCCACTGACAAACGTGTATACATGGTTAAGTAGGTACCCAAGCAAAACTAATCTTCCTTTGTAAATGCAGGTTAAGAAGGGTATCTGGTATCTCGATAGCTGATGCTCTAGACACATGACTGGAAAGAAAAACCTGCTCGCTGAATACAAGGAAGAGAAGGGTCCCTCTGTGACTTTCGGTGGAAATGGAAAAGGACACACCCGAGGGTATGGTGTACTTTCAAATGGTACAACCTCCTTCAGAAGAGTCGCATATGTTGAAGGGCTGAAGCATAATCTTCTGAGCATCAGTCAGCTTTGCGACATGGATAACAAAGTGATTTTCACTAAGGAATCCTGCTTTGTCTCTGACAAAAAGGAGAAGATAGCTCTCAGTGGTTATCGTTTGGAAAATGTTTATGTAATAAACATGGACTCAACAACCACTGAGAACTCCTGTTTCTTCTCAAAGGCATCTTCTGATGTCAACTGGCTATGGCACAAGAGGCTCTCACATCTAAATTTCAAGACACTGAATACTCTTTCCTCCAAAGAGTTAGTCATTGGTCTACCTCAGCATTCATACGCCAAAGAGTCTTTATGTTCAGCGTGTGAAAAAGGGAAGCAGACCAAGGCAAGCTTCAAGTCAAAGCAAGTCTCCTCAGTGTCATCTCCTCTACAACTACTCCATATGGATTTGTTTGGCCCCGTTAACAAACATATGGATTTGTTTGGCCCCGTTAACAAACAATCCATCGCTGGAAAGAAATATACGCTGGTCATAGTTGATGAATTTTCTCGTTACACATGGGTAATGTTTCTCCGTTCTAAGAGTGAAACCCCTGAAGAACTCATCACCTTTGTTCGGAAGATGGAAACTCTGAACAATATGACTGTTCGCTCAATAAGGAGTGATCATGGAACTGAATTCAAAAACAGTTCTCTTGATTCCTTCCTTGAGAGTAAGGGTATTTCTCACAACTTTTCGTCAGTGAGAACACCGCAACAAAATGGAGTCGCTGAAAAAAGAAATAGAACAATTATTGAAGCTGCACGTTCAATGCTCAGCGATTCTCACCTGCCTACTCAGTTTTGGGCAGAAGCTGTCAACACCGCTTGTTTTACGCAAAACAGGTCGCTGATAGTTAAAAGATTCAAAAAGACAGCCTATGAACTTTTTCATGGGAGAAAGCCTTCAATCAACTTTCTTCACATCTTTGGATGTCAGTGTTTCATACTGAACAACAGAGATGCCCTTGGAAAGTTTGATCCTAAGGCTGATGATGGAATCTTTCTTGGATACTCCTCAGTCTCCAAAGCCTTCAGAGTCTTCAACCGTAGAAGACAAACTGTAGAAGAAACTATTCACGTCACGTTTGACGAATCCCGTTCAGCGAACTCTAAACCGAACGCTGATACTAAAGAACTGAATCAATGGATGTTTTCTCATCTTGGTGATTCAGAAGAAGTTCCCACTCCTCTTGCTCATCCAGTAGAAGATGATAGTCCCACTATCATTCCAAACATGCAGAACAGTGAAGCTGAAACATCATGGGTCTCAGCTGTTCCTATAAACACTATACCTGCAGTTGATCCAAATGTCTCAGACATTCCATCTATTTCTCAGCAATCAGTGAATGAAGTGACAAATGCAAACATTCCTCTCTTAGCTGATAATCAAGAAGTAGCTGAAGCCTCATCTTCAGTTTCTCCAGTTCAGACTGAGTCAGCGACGAATGCTCCGGCTCAGCGATGGACTGTAAATCACCCAATTGATCAAATTCTTGGTGATCCCAACGCTGGTATTCAGACTCGTAGAAGTGCAGGTAATATTTGTTTATTTGTTAACTTTATTTCTCTAATTGAACCAAAGAAAATAGATGATGCCCTCAGAGATCCAAACTAGGTCAGCGCTATGCAAGAAGAGCTGACTGAATTCGAAAGAAACAAAGTTTGGAAACTTGTTCGGAGACCAACTGACAAAACGGTGATAGGCACTAAATGGGTCTATCGAAACAAGTTGGACGAACATGGTACTGTAACTCGCAACAAAGCTCGTCTTGTTGCTCAGGGATACAGACAAGAGGAAGGCATAGATTATGACGAAACTTTTGCTCCAGTAGCAAGACTTGAATCTATTCGTCTTTTCTTAGCATATGTTGTACACAAAAACTTCACTGTACATCAGATGGATGTTAAGTCAGCGTTTCTAAATGGAAAGCTGAATGAAGAAGTGTATGTGGAACAACCTCCAGGATTCTCAGATCCTAAGCGTCCAGGTTACGTTTATAAACTGGACAAGGCACTTTATGGCTTAAAGCAAGCTCCTCGTGCATGGTATGATACTCTCTCTACTTATCTCCATATTGAAAAATTTGAGAGAGGAAAGATTGACAAAACTTTATTTTTTAGAAAAGTGAAAGGTCATATCATTTTAGTTCAAATATATGTTGATGACATTATATTTGGTTCTACTAACCCTGAGCTTTGTACTCGATTCGCTGATAGAATGAAAGATGAGTATAAAATGAGCATGATGGGTGAACTAACATATTTCCTTGGTCTTCAGATTAAGCAAACTGGAAAAGGAACTTTTATAAATCAGGGAAAATATGTTAAAGATATGCTGAAGAAATTCGACTTAACTGAAAGTTCAGCTATGAAAACCCCTATGGCACCACCGCTGACACTTGATAAGGACACAAAGGGTGTTCCTGTCAATGTCACGCTGTACCGTGGGATGATCGGCTCTCTATTGTATCTAACAGCTAGCCGACCCGATATTATGTTTGCAACATGCTTGTGCGCACGATATCAAGCTGAACCTAAGATATCCCATATGAAAGCTGTAAAGCGAATCTTTCGATATCTTAAGGGTACAGCGAATCTAGGTCTTTGGTATCCCAAAGACTCAGGATTCGATCTAACCGCCTACTCAGACAGTGATTTTGCAGGTTGCAAAATGGATAGGAAAAGCACCACAGGAGAATGTCAGCTCCTGGGTGGAAAGTTGGTAAGTTGGACAAGTAAGAAGCAAAACTCAGTGTCCACTTCCACAGCTGAAGCTGAATATGTAGCCGCTGGAAGCTGTTGTTCTCAGGTCTTGTGGATGAGAAATCAGCTACTAGACTATGATCTTCAGCTCTCCAAAATTCCAATCTATTGCGACAGCACAAGTGCCATCGCTATAGCAAACAATCCAGTGCTACACTCAAAGACAAAACACATAGAAATCAGATATCATTTTATCAGAGATCATGTGATGAATGGTGATATAGAACTTCATTTTATCCCAACTGATTATCAGTTAGCTGATTTGTTTACCAAACCTCTTGATGAGACAATATTCAACTTTCTCATCAGCGAGCTTGGAATGCTGAACTTTGAAGGGTAAAATCTTCAGCGGTTCACATTTGATCAGCGATACGTTTATACAAACTTGTATAGCCTTCGGGATAAAATCAACATATATAATCCATTTCATCATCTTCTCTCTGAATAAACTTGGTTAAACTGATATCCAGGTATGTTTTCTCTCTCTGACAATCGCATGTAAATGCAAGATTTCAAGATAAATTGCATCGCTGAATATCTCTTCCTTAACAGCGATATTTTGAAAATTCTTAAAACCTTCACTGATATCTTCTATTCAGTGCTTCATGTTTTTCAAAAGAGTCCCTGAGCTTTTAAAACCTCAGAGACATCCTAAAGAATGTGAAAGGACAGTTGTGACGTCATTGCAACGGATAACACCAGGCACGATTTCTTTCTGACACACGTTTGCACGTTTCGTTCAAACTTCCAATCAAATGCAAATACGTGTCCGTGTCATGATGAAAACCTTTTCCCGCTCAAGGTTTTCTCTCTCTAAAACTCCCTATATAAACAACTATTGGTTTATATTTGTCTTTTACGCGAACAATCTTCCTCCGCAAGAAAGAATCCTCTGTTGCATTTGTGCTCTCAAAAACCTCAAGAACTGTTCATCATCTTCCTCATCAAAACTTCAAGGTTAATATGTTCTTATTTTTTCAAATGCAGAAAACTTGTTTTCGATCTTCTCTTTGTTTTAACAAGATCAAACAAAAGAACTTTGTAAAATAAAATCATTTCTTTCATGGTTTTATGAACACAACCATTTCATGGTTGTTCTTCAAGTTTTAAATCTAAATCTTAAACTTGTTCTTCATTCGTATCCAGTTTTCTTTTAGAAACTGGAATACAAGACTTTATGGGTTTTACTTTTCATTTCAAAAATCAAGAAAAACCCTAATCTTCATTAAGACATTTATGTCTGAATGAAATGGACAAAATTCGAACAATCTTAATGGAAATTCTTTCCATACTAAGACAATTCTTATTTGTTAACATCTTTGGTTGAACTGATAATACAGAGAAATGGCATCTTCAAAGATCAATGTCACCGCTGAGTCCATCTCCACTGACTCTGAGGAAGTGGATATCGTCAAAGCCCCTCAGGTTAAGTTCGAGCTGGATCAACTAGATTGGACTAAGGCCAACAACCTCTCAGCTCTTCTCGAGTTTCCTCCTCGGAAGCAAGTATCACATCTGGACGATGCTGTGAGTTTTCTGAAGAACAACCCCATCTACACAGCCCTGACCATAACACCTCCTGCCAGTCAGCGACTATTATCCCAGTTCTGGTACTCTGCCAGACACACTGAGCTACCCTCTGCCAAAGATGCATCCAAAACCATCGACTGCATACTCAGCGATACTGAGTATGGCACCATCAAGATAACCCCTGCCATAATCCGAAAAGCCCTGAACTTCCCAAATGCTACCAAAGAAAAACCCTTCGTTCCATTCCCTGACCACAAGAAGCACGCTGACAAAGAAGAAACCATTGCTTTCCTTGACGCAATGGGTTATATCTGGGATATTGGAAGGGACAAGAAGCCTGAGAAGAAGCTGACGCTGATAAAGAAATCCAAGATGCCCAGCGAGATGAACTTCATCTTCGCACACCTGATCAGCTGCATGACAGCGAAGTCCGGCTCCTCTGATCAAGCCGCCCAACCTCAGCAGTCCATGGGATACGCACTGCTGAAAGGTCTAAACATTGACTGGGCCTCCATTATTTATGATGACCTGATTCAACGCGTGGATTCTGCCGCTGACAGACCAGCATGGGTTCCTTACCCACGATTCATCAGCGCCATCTTTCAATATGGCCTAAAGGACAGCTATCCTGAAGAGGGTGATCTGAAACTTTCTCAGATTGGCCCTAAAGTTCTCGACTTCAAGCCTGTCGCCAATGAGGTACGTCTCTCTACTCTTCTCACTCTTCTAAATTCTCCGCTTTCTGTGGCTCCTTCAGCGACAATACTCATCGCTGATACCCCGGCCACAAAATCCTCTCCTTCTAAGAAAAGGAAACCCTCTCACACCCAACTTGACTCCAAAAGGATCAAGAAAACCAAGGAGCAACCCCAGCAATTTCATGCTGAAGACTCCTCAGCTCATTCTGACGAGCTGAAGGAAAGTTTCGTGGTACGCTCTGCCACACCCGTGCAAGCCATCCTCCAATCCAGACTTCAGCGTCTCTAAACGCTGAGGTTAGAAACTTGGAAACTACCCAACCTCCCTCAGTCTCTCAAAAGACTGATGAAGTGATTGTCAGCGATTCCAACGCTGAACTCAGAACCCGAATCCCAATCTTATCCTTCGCTCCTCCCTCCACTTCTTTGGACACTCCTCCAGCTAACACTGGAGATGCCATCATTCCAGAAGCCACCGCTGACGCTTCTCATCAAATGATGAAGAAAGGACCTGCAGAGATCACCATACCTCACCGTACTTTCGAAGAGGATATGGAACATTATTCAGGAACTTGCAACTTTGACGAGTTCATCAATCCTCCTGCAGGTACAAATCCCACCTTAAAAACTGTAACTAAACCTGAAACTTCTGAGCTTTCCTTTGTTCACAAGTACTTATATGTTACAGGTCCTAATTTGGGAGACATCAACGCTTCTCTGAAGTCCGTGGAAACAAAGCTGACCAGTCTCACCACCACACTCTCCAACAATTCTACAGCTGTAACAAACGCTGGAGAAAATTTGACAAAGGTGACAACGGTGGTGGAGAAGAAAGCTTCCACTGAAGACATCAAGGGACTTGATAAGACTCTCGCCGATTTTGCCAAGGTGCTCTCTGACATCTACACTGACTACACCAGCCTCAAAAGCTCAGTTTCGACCGTGTCCAGCGAAGTAACAACGCTGAAGACATCGGTTGGAAAACTCGAGGGTGATATGTCAGCGGTCAAGACCGACTTAGGCTCTGTAAAGACCGACGTTGGTTCTATGAAGACGATGATCGAGACGCTGGTCAACAAGGCAAATAATCCAGCTCCTGCTCCTGCCCCTGCCCCTATTTTGGAATCTTTCACAGCGGCGGATCGCACAGAGCTGAAGAAAATCACGTCTGCTATTTCTGGCCTAGAAGACAGAATAGCAAAGCTTGAAGGTTGTGTGAAAATCTCTGGCCCAGAAGACAGAGATAACACCAATGCTGAGTCTACTCATTCCTCCCTCAATCATGAGAAAGAGGGGGAGAAGAGCGCTGAAGATCTAAACAAAAGCGCTGAAGACCTTTCCCATGATGAATCTATCAGGGGAGAGAGGAATGAAGATCTAACCGCTGGACCTCAGGGAGATGGAAACCCTGAGGGAACCGAGAAGCTCGCCTCTGTATCTGAGGGGGAGCAACTCGAAGAAGATGCTGAGGAATCCGAAGCAGAAGAAGATGAAGACATCGACATCCCTGAAGATGAACCATCCTCCTCTCCAAGGAAGGATGATGATGATGATGATGAAGATGATGATGATTTCTTTATCGTCAAACCTGCCCCAAGGATCAAAGCTCTTAAGGGAATCTCAATAAAAGAACCTTCAGGGGAGAAGACAAAGACAAAGCCCTCAGCCTCTGGCGCTGAGAAAAGCAAAGGCAAAGGCCTCGCTGAAGATGAAAATCTGGCGATCTTGCTTGAAAAGCCGGTTTGTCAGCTAGTCCTATCCCCTGTTTGAGGATATCGCTGAAGGCTCTACAACTGCGACTTCACCAATAATTCCAGCTGCCGCTGAAGACATAATCCCAGTCTTGGATTTGATCTCTGAGACTGATGAACCAGAAGAACAACCTCTCTCGCACAGAAACAGACCTTCCTCAGCTCCTCAAAAGCTGAGTGAAGAGGATCAAAAGAGAAGAGAAGAAATGATAAAGCGATTCGAGGATCAGCGAATCATTCTAAGGCGTGATCAACTGCCTTCAGTTCCTCCAAAGTTCAGAATTTCAAAAGCTGAATACAAGGAACACCTCAGAGCTGAACGCCTCATCGCTGAAAGAAAGGAAGCTGAAGAGAAAGACAGAGAATACGCCATCAAGCTTACTCAAGAATCTGTCAAAGACCCAAAGCTGAAGCGTGTTCCCATTCAAGTCCAACGAAAACTTTGGGAAGAAGCCCAGAAGATCGTGGAAAAGAAAACTGAAGTTTCTCAGACCACCCTGATCTGGTGTAAAGAGAAAATCCACTTCAGATATCGTCCAGCGAAGATCAACAAGGTATTCATCTCTGGAAGAACATCTATCGGAGTACCTATTGTTGACATCAAACTTTTCAGAGAAGATGGCCAATCTGAAACCTTTCGCGCTGACACTGTAAAAAGGTATGGTCTCTCTGAATGGCTGGAGATGAGGTTAGCTATCCAATCGTCACAATCAAAGTACAAGGATCATTTCGAAAAACTGATAAACAGACAGATCGATTTGATATCTTCTTGTGTGGATATTCCTCCTCTTCCTGATCTAAAGCTGAAAAGAAAAAGGGGCTCTCCAAAGAAGAAACGTCAAGATTCAAACTCAGGTCCTGTCATACGAAATGAAACTGGAATTGGTTTCTCTCGCGCTGAAGTGCTTGGTCCTGACCCTGATCTATCTGCCCTTGACATTTCTTTGCCACCATGTGAACTTTTCGTCCCTGGTAAAGTCATCAGTAATCCTTATGGAATATTCTTTCTTGACTACGACGGACGTAAATGCTTTCAACGGATCGCTGAGCTTCCAATCACTCCAATCGAACAGCTCAGAGATCTTATCTACTGGTGTGACTTCAGAAAAGACATTCAGGCACGACACCTAAAACCCTTGATCTTTGAAGAAGCGCTGAACAAAAGAAAGCGAGGTGTAACAGTTCCTGACTGGATGATCCCCACTGAAAAGACGACCCTTGATGAACTTCTCATTAAGGAAGAACCTTTTGAAAACTGATATAATCTCCTTTTTCTCTATTGTATCAGTTATCCTTCTGTACTTGTAAATTATTTCGCTTGTACTTGTAATCTTTCTGTTCTTCATTGTAACCTGATTCAATATTTTAAAGAAAGATTTCAGCGAATGTACTTTACTCCATCAGTACTGAAAAGATCCCAGAAAACAGTAAAAGGGACAAATATTTTATGAGTTCTTTTTATCCTTGTGTTTTCATTAAATAGCAATTTTCTTTGTTGCTATGTCATAATCAAATAGGGGGAGATTGTTGATCCAAACCCTCAGTGATTTGATAATGACCCTCTCTTATATACTTAGTGAAAATTGTAAGTAAACAATATGTATCAGAGTTTCACTATCGCTGATAAGTACTAAGATCTTCCAGTACCGCTGATAGGAACTCTCGCTTTTTAGATTAAACATTCAGCGAACACTGTTCACCATAAATGCTCTGAGTCTGTTCAGTCATTATGATGATCGCTGATAAGTTAGTTGTTTACTTATGATCCCTGAAGACAAGTTTCACGTCAACAAAGGTTCTACGCTGAAGTCGAAGATCAAGCTCAAGAACCAGCGACAAGTCTCCTAATGAACTGATGCGGATCAGCGAAGACTCAGATTTGTCCACTCAACGTGAAGTATCAAGTACAAGACTTCAGCTATCGCTGAACTTTATCATCTGCTGAATAGTAAATGATAATCGCTGAATCAACGAAAGCTGATCATGAAGTCCTCCGTACAAAGTACTTTTGTCTTAACCACCCTTGCACGCCTCCGTACGAAATGTCAGAAAAGAACCTCCGAATATCTGAAATCGTACAACCACTCTGAAACTACACTGTTCATCCTTACGGCTACTAAGGTTGTCAACCAAGGTCAATGACATGCAACCAACCAGCTGATGACACGTGTAAAGTATATACTGACTTGCATTAAATGCATGCAGTATATAAAGAGATGAACTCACTTCATTTTGAAGTAACTTGCTAACTCTGGACAAGTTCAAATCTCTTATCTCAAGATAGGTTATTATTAGTAATTTCCTTATCTTTCTTAGTGCAAGAAACCTTAGTGTTCCAACTTGTTTAGATTTAGGTTTATCCTTAATCTTGTTTCCGCAACAAGCTGTAAATTGTTAATGATTTATCAATAAACAATTTAGAAAAGTAAAATCTGTGTGTTTGTATTCAACCCCCCCTTCTACAAACTTGTATAGGCCTTCGGGACCAACAAAACTTAGAGAATCCGGATTAAATCTTATCCGGAACATACCGGAATCCGGATATTTTGCATCCGGAAACTAAGAGGAATCCGGACAATTCATTCGAACCCAGAATCAACCACCACCAATCTAAGAATCAAAAATTGGAAATTCTAAACCGATAGGAATCTAGTACTAACTGCTAGAAACACATTTTGAAAAGAAACATACCTCAATTTCAGATTACACGAGATTTCTTGAGCCCTAAACGATCGACTCTTTTCCCCTGCTTCTCTCGACTCCAAACACACACACACAGACAGAAATTGAAACCGACTCAAAATGAATTTCAAGAAGGAGGCGACTCTATTTATATGGGTCTCAAATTGCGATTGAGGGTTTGAACTTTACTAAATTGACGGATACACCCTTAAACTTATAAATCGATCCAACTCACCCTAAATTAATAAACGAACTTACCCGAGACATTACACTACTCATGATGAATAATACAGTATTCAAGATGAATTATACAACATTCAAAATTAATAATACACGAATTCATTAATCGTGTATTATTCATCCTGAATGATAGATACATTATTCATGATGAATAATACATGAATGACTCGTGAATGTGTGGAGACGTGGCGCACTCTCTTTTGTTCCACGGTTCACAACCAAAACTCGATAGGTTCTCGGTTCATCTCAATGGGTGGGTGGGTTACGGTGATGAAGAACGTGATGCCTTACGACGTTGAAGAAAGTGTTGAAGAAGGTGATGTCGAGTTACGGACTTACGGTGTCGAGGTGTTGTACACATTGAACGTAAATAAATATTCATATTGAATATAACACATATATTGCATTTCACGTAAAAACGGTTAAAACAACAAAAAACTATATCGAGATGGATGGCATATCGAAGAACACGAAATTGTCATTTTTTATGTAATTTGTTTGATTAAAATATTAGTAGTTTTTATGATAATTTATTTTAAACTTTAAGGGGGTAAAAGTTTGAAAAAGAAAATAAAAAGTCAAATATGATAAGCGTGAGTTTAAACTATTTTCCCTTTTTACCTAATCACCTTAATAATAACTTTAATTAAAAACTCTATTTAATATGAATTGTTGGATCAATAGAGATAGAGGAGCCGAGATTCGTCCTCACGAGCACAATGAAAATTTAGTTTTCATTTGAACTTTCCTCTCTCTCTCTCTCTCGCTTTTTATAAAACTCCACTTTGACACAATGAAAATTCAAATTCATATAAGGTTATTTAACGAGAAAAGAAAAAGGAGTCATTTATATCAAATATATCGAACCTATAAAAAAATGATATCAAGAGTGCATAATTGAGATTTAATCTCTTGAGACTCTACTCGCTAGTTTTCAAAATTCAAATAATTCATATTATAGCCTCCGTGTACGAGAATGAAAGTAAAGATTTATCTGTTTAAAGTTTTAGTTTTTAAGTTTCTTTATAATGTTTATTTAAATTTTATGGGTCCTAGATAATTATCACCCCCCCCCCCCCCCCCTCTTCCCCAGTAAGAAAATGTCTTGCAAAATAACGTGTCATAATGCTCCATAACATATTATAACGCGTTACAATGAAAGTCAATCTTTAGAGTGGAGCCACATGGGTTAACAAAACAAAACTTTGATAAGCAATAACGAGAGCATAATAAATTATTTAGATCGATGCTTGAAATTAAAATAACATTTACTAGTTTATGGTTCTTTCAAAATAAAGTTGAGAGTATGTATGATGTGTAAACTATGTATTATGGTTGCTTTTCTTATTTTTTTATACTTGAAGTTATATATTTCAATTTATGTTTTTAATTTATAGTTTAAACTTTAAAGTTTATAACCAGCTCAAACCGTTTAAATTGTTCATAGTTCAGACCAAACAACATGTTGATGGTTTGTTGACCGGTGTAGACACTCTATTTCGAACCATCAATTACAGTTTGATTTGTTAGAGCATCTTCAACAGTTATGTTATTTTGTATGTTAAAATAAAATAAAAAATGTAAGAGAATAGAAAAATCTCTAAATTTGAAAAAATCTCTAAAAACCACTTTCTACGAAAAGAAAATAATATTTTAATCTTTCTATCAAAAAGAGCTATTGAAATAAATGTTTGAGATAGAAAAATAATATTTTATTAATATTTTAATTATTTTAATACTATAATCAATGTTACGTTCTTAAAAGAAATAGTTGTTGGAGTTAGAATTGGCGGGTGTTTGGGATAGCTTATTTAAAACAACTTATATATTTTTTTTTGTAAAAGTGGTTATCAAATTATATTGTGTCAAACTGGAGTTTTATAAAAAGTGTTTGGGTAGCTTATTTATGTCGGTATCAAAACGTGATAAGATGATAAATTCTTTTTTAGAGCGTGTTTGAGATCGCTTATACATGTAAAACGACTAAAAACTAATAAGTTGTTTCAAATAAGTTAATAAGTTAAAAGAGAGTAATTTATCAAAAACTTCTTTTTTATTATACCGGAATAAGTTAATAAATACATCAAGTAAACAATCTCAAACACCCTTTTAATATTATTTTTTTAGATATTTTAACTTTTGATCTATTTTATAAAAATGTAACATAGTTGTTAAAGATTTTTTAAAAAGAAAACTTAGAGCATCCACATCCATCTTACTAGAAACCTTGCAAGATGACATGGCTCATTGGTTTGTCATGTGGATAGCAAGGTCTTGCAAGATACTCTTAAACCATCCACATCCCTGCAATTCATTTACACTTTTAATTGTGTCACATCAGCTTTTGCAATTACCTTCCACACACATGCAATCCACCTACACTTTCAAAAGTGGTCCCCACTATAACATTTATTAATTACTTTATAAATTATTATATACATTTTATTTTTTAATTAATATAACATAATATATAAAATTCTTTATTTTAATTTAATGTTAATTAAAATATAAACATTAATTTTATCACTATTGTATGTTTTATTATGTATAATAGTAATTTTAAGTAATTATTAAATTTAATGGTTAAAGAATAATTAATTTAATTAAAAATAAATTCATATTAATAATTTATTGTTTTCAATAACCGTGTAATATATAATTTATTAAATAGTATTATTTAATTTATTTAAATAAATAGAAATTGAGTAGAAGTAGATGAGGTGTCATTGCAATCAGAATTGCAACACATGCAATTGAAAGCTGATGTGGCTTTCAAAGCCTGACATCAAGAGTGTTTGCAATTCTTTTTGAAAGTTACACTTGCTAAATTAGCAAGGTCTTGCAAAATGTAGGACCCACTAAATTTAGTAAATTAATATTATTATTTTATAATATTGGTTTATTATATATTTTGGTTTCATTGGTTTATTACATTATATTATAATATTAAAAGTAGGGGCCACTTTATAAATATAGGAGATGTTATTACAAAACTAATGTAACACTTTAGAAAAGACTTTGACTTTGCAGTGATGTATATGATCTTAAACCTTCCGGATCAAACTATGTAAATATGTAATATTAAAAGAAAAAAAAACATTTCTAAATTGTTTTTATCTACTCTAAATTCCAATAATTCATTTCCGTAATATAAATATGACATTTAATTATTTTTAATATATTTAATTAATGAATTAGAATTAAAAAATATTAATGTAGAGAGGGTGAAAATAATAGAAGGCATTAAATAAAAGTCGAGGAGATAAGTTAATACGGTTACAGTGACAGTTAAGGAAAAGCTGATAACCTTTCTATATTTTTTTCTTGGAAGTCACAAATATTTATATATTTAATTAAATAAATAATAATAAATAAATAAAATGGGACAGTAAATAGGGTAACGCACGGGGGGTTTTTTGATGCTGACAAATCTGGTGGTTTCAGAGTTAGCAGTAGGACCATCCCTCAGACCCTCAACCCTTCTTTTACATTTGTTCACCTTTTTATTTATTACCGTTTGACCCTTTTATTTCTAAATACTTACATTTTGATTCTTTAAAGAATCATACCTCTACGGTCCGAAAAGAAATACACACTTCTAGAAAATATTTAATACCTATATTTTTTTAATTAACAGAAAGAAATTTTTATCCTTAATTATAGTAAATTTTCTCCATCCAATAACCAAGGTGGCGTTTATCTCGGAAAATATTTTTGGATGTAATTAGAGGTGGCAAAAGTGACCCAACCCGCCAATCCAACCCAATAGTAGAATGTTGTGTTGAGGTTTTTAACCCATTTAAGTTAAATGGGTCAACCCGTCTAACCCAATTAATAAATGAGTTGGGTTCGGTTAAAATTTTCAACTTGTTTCCAACCAGATTTCAACTCATTTTCAACCTGATTTCAACTCATTTGTAACATGTTTTTAACTCATTTATACCACTAATTAATTACATTAATTTAATATCTTTTTATTTTTTAATAAAAAAATTAATAAAAAAACATATGCTTCCAAGTTCCTACTTCTGGATGCTTTCAATTTTCCTCCTCAACTCCTCAAGAGTAATCCACTGAAAAACCCTAGCCGACCACCTACAGTCCGTCCACGACCACAGTCCACGCCTTCACGCCGGCTACAGTTGAACGATCTAAACATTTTGGACTATTGGAGAACTCATGAGATTCAGTATCCAACTCTTGCTCGGATGCTAGGGACATCTTAGCTATCCCAATATCAACAATGGCATTTGAATATGCTTTTAGCATTGGCGGTAGGGTTCTTGATGCTTATAGAAGTTCATTGCCTTCTACAGTTGAGGCTATTATTTGCCTAAGAGATTGGGTATACGAAGAAGGTTTGTTCTAACTTATTATTTATATACTTCTCATTATCGTATTAAGTTGGTTAATTTGTTTATATATTTCTTTTATCGTATTAAGTTGGTTAATTTGGTTAATTTATTTATTTATATAGCACAAATGGAATCACAACTTGGGGCGCTATGTGGAACAATCATGACGGAGATGATGGAAGATTCAAGAGGAAAGTAATACCGAGAGTGAAGTTGGAGTCGGTGAAAGTGAAAGTCGAGTTACTTAGAAACTTATTTGTTTGACTTTACGGTTGTGTTATTAAAACTTTGAACGATTTATTTGACTTTATGGTTGTTTTTATTGAAACTTTAAACAATTTATTTGGCTTTGTGGTTGTGACTTGTGTATTTGTCATGGAATTAAGTTTTAGTCTTTTTTTTATTTTATTTAAAGTTTTAAAATTAAATGGGTCAACTCAAGTTCAATCCATTTATTATACAGGTTAGGTTGAGAAAATCATAAACAGGTCAACCTACTACCAACTCATTTAAGTATCAGGTTGAGTTGGGTTGAAAATCTCAACCCATTTACTTAAACAGGTTGGGTTGGGTTAAGGTTTTCAACCCAATTAATAAATGGGTTGAACTCAAACCCAACCCAACCTGACACATTGCCACCCCTAGATGGAATGAAATCTGTCAAAAGAAATTAACTTTGAAGAAATTGAATGGAATGTGTTAAATGATTTGGAATTTGTCTGTTTGTTTCAAAGAATGTAGCTTTAGAATTGTAATGAATTTTTGGTAAATGATCAAAATACCCTTTTTGATAATTTTAATTTTTTTAAACAAAAAATTATTGTATAAAATAATCATCAAATTTTTATTTACTAAAAATAAAATAATTTTTAAATACTTTAATGTGTAAAAGAGATAATATACACAACCCAAATAAAATATATTGTCAAATGAACAAAGTTATATTTCGAAAAAATAAAATATATTTCAAGAAGATAAAAAATAAATGTATTAAACTATATTAAATAAAATAAATTAAATAAAAATAAAAATAAAAAAGTATAAATTAAATTAAATTATGTTATATTTAAGTTAAATGGTGTATTTGGAATTATGAAAATACAACATTCAATTTCATCAAAATACCTCCTAGTTGCTAAGAAATGTTGAATTTCCTCATTTGTGGAATTTGATGGAATTCAAAGATTTCCTTCCGTGAAAAAGAACAAACCAAACGAAGGAATGAAATTTGGTTTCAACATTTCAATTCCATCAGATTCTTCCAAAATCTGCGAACCAAACGTTATCTAAGAGTAAAATGGAAAAATAGACATTACTTTTGAAAATATATTGGTATAAACTAAAATACAAATGTAAAAAATTAACAGTGAGTATTTTATATTCTTTTTAAATGTTGTGTGTCATCGATATCTTTTGGGTCCTTTTTATAATCCATATGGCTTATGTAAAACGACCTTTTTTACATGAATCAAACAAAGTTTGTAAAATTCTTCTATGCAGGTGTTTGATATCGGTCTTCCTCCATGATTATTATGATTTAAATAACGAGAATGATAACTATATGTTCAAAATTTTAATTAAGTGTAGCTTTAATCATAAATAATGTTGATGATTAAAAATACAAGAAATAACTTCTTGAAAGTATCGATTGAACTAGGTTAGTTGAACGTACTATCTTGTAAGGTTAAAGCGTACTTGGTACTGATATTTCGTTTTCAGAAAACGATTTATTGGTTAACGTCACATACCTTTTACCTACTTTTTAGAATAGCTCGTACGTACTCATTAGTGTACAAATTCAAACCACAAGATTCATATGGTTGAATTATGATCCGTAAAATTGTGGACACATAATTTTTATCGACGATTGTGAGAGTCCATATTTACACAAATCGACATGAATCATGTGGTTAAACTGTAATCTGAATGGTTCGCGCACGATCATGGGAAATCTTGTAAATTTCAAAAGATCCATGGTCCAATGGTGAATGTAGATTTTTGCTTTATGTATATATATATATTATAATAATAAATATACTTGTACAACGTAGTGCGATACATCTAAGATTTGAAAATGGATAACTCAATATTGATATATGTTTCTTCCTATTCATAATTTCTCTCGCTTAATAAACAACTTTTAGGAGTTTTGATAAAATATTTTATGATAGAATAAATATTATGGGTAATGTAAGTACAGGAAAAACAGACATGAATCCATCCATGGTTAAAGTTCCAAAAACGTCTAATTTCCAGTTAAAAAGCTATAATTTCATATTATAAGTTTACTTTACCACCCTACTTATTCGAGTCTCCACAACCATTTGTTCACTCGATCAAATCTTAAACTATAGTTACTCAAAATCTTGATTCTATATATCTGATCCAGAAATTTGAAACAATTTAATCTTAGAATTAATTACTGATATCACCATATCTTATATATTTATGTATATACATTATTATTAGGGAAATTAATTAACATAAGAGTGGAAAAAAGGATGAAAGGGGAAAAAAGGAAAAGGAGATCAAAAGGATGAAACGGGGGGATGACTAACAGAAGAGTGGAAAAAAGGAAAAGGAGATCAATAGGAAATTAATTACTATTGCCATTCACTCGAGGTCGCCATAGCAAAAAAGGAAAAGGAGATAGATGAACTAACAGAAGAGTGGAAAAAAATTATGGACAGGAAGGCAGTCCATTTGAGAAAGATCGAAGAGGAAGACAGGGAGATCAAAAGGATGAAAGGGGATATAAAAGCTCGGGAGGCTCGTGTTCGTCGAGAACAAGAAGCAATTCACCATATTCTGCAAGACTTCGCAATTATTCAAGCGAAGGTAAACGAGAAGCAAGCTTGGATTGATGAAACTAAATCAATTTTTAAGTAGGTGGTGGTTATATTTTTTTTTTTGTATTTTTTTACTGTGTTGTTGTTTTGTATTTTTTGTTGTTGTTAATTTCTCTGAAAAGTAGTTTTTAAGCCGCTGAACCACGGTTAGGTTGGATACATCATGCAAGGTCAAGTCAGAGATTACCTCATTCGTGGGCCTACTCCTCTTGTAGAATATATGACAACCCTCAACTCATTTGCTAAAGTGTGTGCGGGTTGTGGTACACAATGGCCATACATGGTTGCAAAAGCAGAAGCCGTTGAAGAAGGGTCAGAAAGATTGAAGATGAAGAGCTTGTTGGATGGAATACAAACTAGCTGTGTTATCAATGTTCATTTAGAAGCATATGTATGTGTGTGTATATATATAATATGAAATGTGGTTTTGACCAGTTGGTATCACTGGACTCATTTAAGAATTGTGAAAATGGGTATTTGACGAATGATGATTCATGTGTGTTTGGAGCTGAAGTGTTTTAAACACACATGAATCATCATTCGCCAAATACCCATTTTCACAATTCTTAAATGAGTCCAGTGATACCAACTTGTCAAAACCCCATTTATAAACAATTCTACCTTCTCCTATTGCCATTCACGATATCTATAAACACATTCAAATAATAATAATTTAAAACGATTTAATGAATTAGTTAATATATGATTATTATGTTAATGCGATAGGAGTGTAAAAAAATTGAAAAAAAAAATGAGATGTACCATAAATTAAATAATTAACTATAATGGTGTAATTTGTTAAAATTAAAACGTATCTAATATGAATATATAAACAGACATGTGTACTCAGAGTTAACATTCACTGCCATGGATGCAAGAACAAGGTCAAGAAAATACTAAGAAAAATTGAAGGTCTCCTATTTTCTTTATGTGTGTAAATATATAATACGAATATATATATATATCATTTACAAACTAGCTGTGTTATCAATGTTCATTTAGAAGCATATGTATGTGTGTATATATATCATTTACAAATCAGTGTTTAGATCAACAGTATCATAAGGGTTTGTTCCATATGGTTCAAGCTGTGACGGGCCCGGGGTGTGACTGACAGAATGTCTCTTTGGCACGGTTGAAGGGGCGGGATTTGGACACTCTCCACGAGTGTGTCCTACGCATTGGCACCGAGTACATCTTCGTTGTATCGAACTTTCACCACGTGATGGACGTCGGTCGTTCTTTCTCGGTCTCCCGGCCCTGTTCTTATCCATTAAAGGTGGATAGCATGGTGGAAGCGGGTCGGGTGGATACACCCATGCTGCAGGGGGTCCAGCTGGGTTTATTACCTCCACGTATGTTTTTCGGTAATATTCGGACGTGAAGAAAGGTACAGCCAAGTCGCTGCAATCTGTACGACCCATATATGTTGCTGCAGCGATGGCATGGCCGCACGGTAACCCAGATTTAACCCATTCGCGACACGAACAAAGGCGGTCTTCCATATTCACAATCGCGTGAATATAGTCATCATGCACCTCGTACTTCCCATACCCGATTGCTCCTACCGGCCATGTCGCCGCACGACGCGCCCTGTACTGAACGATATTCTCCGCCGTTGGTGCGAGTGCATTTTGTATCTTAGCTCCTTTTAGGCGTCGAATTTGGTACCACTCTTGTTGAAAGGCCCGAAAGTAGTCCATAAGATTAACAATCGGACATCTACGCGCAAAACGGGAGAGTGCATTCACAGACTCTGCACTATTCGAGGTCAGAATGTCATACCGTTGTCCAGGAAAATGGGCCGCGGACCACCTCTCCGGTCCAGCATCGTCAAAGACTTTGGCTGCTTCCTTGACACTGTATCGTAGCATATTCATGTACTTGTTAAACTCCCGATCCGTATATGCTCTGCATGCCGCCCAATAGACATCCTTGTAGGTGGTAATACGTTTGTCCTTGGATTTGGCGTTCATCTCCAAATGTCGACAGCATATGGCGTGAGGGGCGTTTGGGTACATGGCAGAGATTGCGGCGCTTATGGAAGGAGCCCTGTCAGACATAAACACCAACCCTTGCGGGTCTCTGATAGCTTGTCTCAACATGGACAGAAACCAAGTCCACTCGTCCCCGGTTTCGGACTTGCCTACGCCGAAAGCTACTGGAACGATGGAGTTATCCCCGTCCATGGCAACCGCCAGGAACATCATACCCAAGTAACGGCCCTTTAAATGGGCTGCGTCTATTATCAGGACACGACGTAGATTTTCCAGAAATGTGCGGATCTGCAAAAACATAGGTTAAAATGTTATAGTTTATAATGTGTAAATGTTATAGTTTATAATGTGTAAACATATGACGTGTTAAAATACGTACCGCGGGTCCAAGGGCCACGAAGCACATCTCAAACCGTCCACGTGAATCGGTCCGTAGCTGCGTGACAGTACCAGGGTTCTGCATCTGCAAATTATATAAATATGTCGGGAGTCGTTCATACGACTCCTCGAACGTGCCTCTCACCATAAACAGTGCATGGCAGCGCGCACGCCACGCTTGGTGGTAATCAATCGTGACGCCGAACTGCCGGTGAACGTCGTGGACGATGTCCTTTGGACGCAATGACCTGCTAACATCAAGAAATTTGTTTTTCAGGATCGCACCCAAAGTCTTTTTGCCGGCTTGTTTGTGGTGGGGATTAAGTTGCGTCCTCGTACAAGTGTGTACGTCGTGCAACTTTCTAATCATTATCGCCCCTCCTTTGGGACCCGTGTGAATCGCGTACAACCTCCACTCACACTTTTCTCTAGCACATTCAACTACGTATTTGATTTTGTCAGATGCCCGCACGCGACTTTGGAAACCCTCTTCCAAGAACTTGAGTCCGATCTGACTTGCTAAGAGATCCTTCGAATCGAATATCTGACCTGCTGTTAAACTTTCGCTACGAATATAAGGTGTAGGTTCGTAGCTTTGTGTCTGGGTATGGGAGTCTGGAAGAATAGGGGGCATATCAAAAAAGTCATTTATCTGACTACATGATTTTCTACTAGGGGTATATTCTTCGTGATCATCATTATCAGTGTCTGATCTGTCTATTTCAGAATTACCCGTTCTGAAAACGTGGGTTTCGTCATCAGCAACTCCAGCAGTACGCCATTCGTGTGGTTGTGGTGATGGTGGTGGTGGTGGTTGTTGTTGTTGAGAATCGGGCTGCTCTATTTGGAGGTCTTCGTCGTCGTCACCGTCGTCGTCACCGTCGGATACGCCGGGATACACAAAGAGTAATAGGGGTCTTTCTGAATCGACTGCAAGGTGCAGAAAAGTAGAGATATCCCCATCGTTGGATAAATCCACAAATGACCCATCGCCATTTTTAAACACTAACTTGCAAATATCAGAAGAGTTGATTCCACATTTTTGCATGGCGTATGCAACAAACTTCTGATAAGTATAGTTTACTGACACTTTTACACCATGCTTAGATTTATAAGCAAAATTCCACTCATTGTTATCTTGCACCCATTCACCATCAAAACAGAAATATAGCTTAGCTTTTGCAACAGATGAACTCATTTTTTCAGTAGTATCTCAAACACAAAATATTGCAGAAAGAAATATTGCAACAATGAAATCGTCGTGTGAGAATTATGGCTTGAATTTTACGTCTATTTATGAATGAAACAACCAACATATCAGAAAACCAATCTCTCATTTCATCCACAAACTGATATTCCAAAAACATTGATTTAACATTGATTGAAACATGCAATTGAATTTCAACCACAAATCGGTCTTTAAATTGCAATAATTGTGGAAAAAAAACAGTAAAAGCATCAAGATTCGTCTAAGTATAGGGGCTGAAAGTGTAAATTTTCAGGGACCAAAAGTTGAAAATTTCAGGGACCAAAACTGTAAATTTTGGCCCATCGCTGGCCATCGCGGGCAGGGACCAAAAGTGCACCGCGGCCAAAGTTTAGGGGCTTCGCGGGGCATTTGTGCCCAAAATACGTGCCACGTCAGCGTATCCCGCGATCGCGAGACCCCATCGCGGGTATTTTGGGTATTTTTGCAAAATTGAAAAATTTTAGGGTATTTTGGTAACAGTTGGTTTGACTTTGGGTATTTTAATTAATTTCCCTTATTATTATTCCATAACAACATAAAAAACAACTTAGAATTTCAATAACATGGGGTTTGGGTTTTGTTAAAGAAAATGGAATTAAATAACTTTAAATCAAATTAAATTAAATTAAATAATAAAATTAAGATAATAAAGTATGTTATGTTGGGGTATTCCTGTAAAAGAAAAAGACAGTTGCACGGGGATTCCATTTCCACACGTGCAATCAATCATCCCATTGGTATTCTCATCATTTACGCTACCCCCTTCCCCTTCCCCTTTCACTTTCTTATTTTTTTTATTTTTAAAAAATTTATTTTTTATTTTTGTTGGTATTTTTCATGTATCTCCAAATTTGACCAAATCTGAACTATGACATGTTTCACATCATCACCCCATCATACTACTATTCATGCTATTGCACAAATTTATTAAAAATGTTTATGGTATTTATGCAAAAAATTTATGTGAATCGGTGGCAAATTTAAGAGTAGAGACATCTTTAAGGTAGATTAAAGATCTGTAAAACCATTTGATGTATTTTTAGCCTTAATTTTCAAAGTTTTTTGATTGATTTTTAAGAGACTTTTTTAGTTGTTTTGGTTGATTTTGATAGTTTATTTTGGTTTTTTATATTGATTCCAAGGTACTTTTTTCGGTTTTTTTGTTTGGTAGGGGCATAGGCGAAAAATTACGGAGGGGACTATAGTAGAAACTTAAAAAATGTTTTTAACCTAGATAAAAAAAATGGGACCCCTCCCCTAGCTTTCACATACTAAGTCTGCCCGGTGCATACGTGTTAAGTTTTATAGTTAACAAACATGATCTTGAAAAGTTGTTGGTGTTTGCTAGGTGTAAGGGGTCGTTTACCTAATGTTTATCGGGTAAACATTTATGGAGTGTCAGTTACTTTTCCAGGTGAGCATGACAAACATCGAAACTATTACCCGGTAAGAGATACAAGGACTGGGGATCTTACCAGGTAAGTGAGAATTTTTTTTTACTTGGTAAGTGTTTACCGAGTAAAAGGTGTTTGTCAACAATCCATTTTAATAGTCAAGAACGTTACCCGATAAGATAAGTGAGGGCGTTGACTCCTACCGGTAAACGCTTACTTGGTAAGTGTCTGGTAAACGACGCCAAATACCGGAAACGTGTAACGAATATATTTTCCTAGGCTTTACTTATGGTATTTTAGGATGTGATTGGTATGTGAGGCAGAACGGGATATGACAGAACAAAGACTTTCACCCATGTACCTCACCGTCGTTTCTAGTATAGTTTCATCCAATCACGCCTAAGTACCAAATGAACCCTTTAATATTCGGTTTGTTTAAGAAAAGTAGCATAAAAAGGTAAATTTTCTGTTATTTATTACTAAGGGTGTTAACTATTCGACCGACACATCTCGTTTGACAACAAAAAATTGTTAAATGAACATCGAACTCGTGCTCTAACATTGAAAAATATTAAACACTAATTTCAAAACTAATTGAGATCGAGCACTATTTTAAAAAATTATTTGAGCTTGAACTCGATTACCATCATGAAAAACGCTATTTTACATCAAGCAAGATACCATATTCCGAGCCAAGTTCAAACAAGGAGATATCTAGTGGTCAGCGAATCTATGACTTGTATGGCTTGTTTAAATGATAAAGATTTACTAGAAACATTTTAAATATTTTTTACAATCGAAATTTCGTCAATTGGTTGGTGACCAATAAAACTTTTTAAATATTTTTTTAATAACTTCATTACAAAATTACAACTAATGAAAACTACCAATAAAATACTTGAATTTTGTAAAAGGTTTTGTTTAATAAGTACTAGTTGGAGGATTGGACAAGCAATTAGTGCAAGGACAATTTGGTAGCGTTTGGTTAGCATAATGTTTTTAAATGAAATGGAATCTGTTAAAGAAATTTGACTTTGAAGGAATTGGAATAGAATGTTTTGAGGTTTGACCACATGTTTGGTTGACAGACATTAGAATGGAATCTATTAAAGATTTGCAATATGTCTGTTTGGTTTATAAAATGTAGCTTTGGAATTGGAATGAAATATTAATAAATGACCAAAATTTCATTTTCTGAAAATTTTAATTCCTATAAAACTAAAAATACTTTGAAAAAGATAAAATAATTAAAATAATTAAATAATTAAAATAAATAATAAATAAAATGAATAAACAAAAAAATATTAAATATTTCAAAAAAAAATAAAAAAAAATTAAATAAAATAAAATAAAATAAAAATAATGAAAAACAAATGTATTAAATTTAATTAATTAAATTAAATGAATTAAATTATTTGTGTTGAAGGGTATATTTGGGATTTTGAAAATACAAGATTTCATTCCATCAAAATCCTAAGGTATTGTGAAGGAATGTTAAATTCATTTATCCATTGAATTTGATGGAATTCAAATATTCCATCAATCAAAAACATTGAACCAAACAAGGGAATGAAATCTGGTCAAATGAATTCAACATTCGAATTCCATCAGATTCCATCACATTCTGCGAACCAAACGTCACCTTAGGGTAAGGAGTGGTGGAGATCTGGACATACAATTAGGGAGTGGTGGAGGGGAGACTCAAAGAACTACACAAACCTTTAAGAGGATGCAAAGAAATAGAGAGAGAATAATATTGATCAAATTAGAGCATCTCCAACAGTTTCTTTAAAATAAGAGAAAATAAAGGTTTTGTTTTCTGTTTGACTCTAACAACTTCTCTATCTTGTTCTCTAAAATAGAGAAAACAAGGAAAAACTCAAAGTTTAGAGAATTCTTTAAAACTTAGTGGAAGGTGAGAGAAATTATTATTTTATTGATTTCCACTAAGAAGATTAAACTATCATCATTTTAAATATTTTTTAAAAAAATGCATTGGAATGATAAAGTTTATAATATTTTAACAATATAATTAATGTTGAAATCTTTAAAATAGAGAATCTGTTGGAATGAATTGCAATTTTATTTAGAGATTTTGACTTTTAATTCTATTATAAAAAACTTGTTGTAGATGCTGTTATGTCATTTCTAAAAAATGATTTTCACCTAATTTGTCGGAAATCAGTGACAGGTAAATGGTGGACTTGTGGCAGATTAAGAAAAGTTAATTCTTGGTTGATTTCTGTCACTGGTTTTTTTAAATATACTTTTAATTTCAATCAATTTTTTCGACTGATTTATGATAGGGTGTTATTATGTATACCCTCTGGAGTTTTTTTTAAATAGCCCCCCTTTATTTTTTATATTAAAAATATATTTTAATTAATTAATATTAGTGACAGTTTTTAATTAATTAGTTACTTAATTAAGATTTGCCATTGATAATAATTAATTAAAATACTTTTTTAACTTTTTAATAGATATTTGTAGAAAATGAATTTGAAGCGGAAGTCAACAAATGGACGTGGTTATCAATGAAGAAATGAAGAAGATGATCACCGGGTTGTCTATATAGGTGTAAGTCAGTCAAGCTTTTAACGAGTTAATTGAGCTCGAGCTCATTTCTCTCAAGCTCAAGCTCGAGCTCATTTCTCTCAAGCTCAAGCTTAATAATTATCGAGCTCGAGTTGATCTCGAACACAAAACAAACATCGCTTAACTTTACGAGTCGGACACCATAACATCAATGTTTGACTCGACTCGTTTGAAAGCTCGATTAAACTTTACGAGTTAAGTCATTTGAGCATACACTTTTTCGAGCCAACCATATTTATTTGTTTATAAATTACATAATCAAAATATATAAATTATCGAGCTTGAGTAAACAAACGAGTTAATCGATCTCGAATTCGAGCTTATAAACGAGCATCGAGCTCAAACATTGAAAAAGTATTCGAGCTCGAGTCCGACTTTGAAAAAGTCAATTGAGCTTGAGTCAGCTCGATCCTGCTATTATTTTTTCGAGTCAAGCTCAAATAACCACTATTCGACTCGACTCCTCAAACGTTGGAAAAGTCACTTATCTCAATTGTAAAAACTTGAGTTCTCGTCGTCAACGTTGTCATAATTTTGATTTAGCTGTTTATGAACCGTTTTTCTATGAACTAAACAATTGTATTTGCGCTTGAACGATTTGTATTTCAATCGAAACAACCGTAATTATCTCTAATGTATGATATTTGGGTTTACGTTTATGTAGTTTACATTATAGCAGTATTTTTAATATTTACAAGAAATTATTTTTACAAACAATAAAAAAACTATAAAATTGTTTTTCTTAAACTATGCATTTACCAACAGATTAGGCCATCCGCACCGCCTCGGGCTCGGGCTCGGGCTCGCCTGCGGGCAGCGGTGCGGGGTACGCGGGCTTGGGGCTCGGGCTCGGGGTGCGGGTTTGAAAACCCGAGAAACCCGATGGTGTTTTGTTTATTTTTTTTTAAATTTTTTATTCAAACGGCTCTCTTTCAACGGCTACTTTTTATTTTATTTTTTTTTATTTTTTTTTCAATTTAATCACACTATATATATTAACCCTAAACCTCTTATTTTTTCACACCAACAATCTCTCAAACTCTCTCAAACTCTCTCAAATTTCATCATGAATCCAAACAAAACACCTACATCCCGACGTAACCGACCGGATACACCACAACCGCAAGAAGACCCGGAGCTTGGTTTCCAAGCGTTTACACAACAAGGTTATCGTCCGCAATGGTCGCAACAAATTCCGCCACAATGGTCGCAACAAAATCCGCCACAATATCCGCAACAATTTCCCCAACAATTTCACCAACAATTTCCTTACCAATTTACAGGTCCCGGTTTGATTGAACAAGGTTTTACTCCGGCCAACGACAAGATTGATGATACAATGGAATACAAAATGAAAAAACTCGATCTCGAAATCGAACGTTCAAAACTCGAACGAGATAGGTTGGAACAAGAACTCGAAATCGAACGCTCAAAACGATTTGAGAAAGACTTCGAGTTTTTCATGACCTCGCATGATCACCTTACGGGAGACGTTTTGAGGGTTACTTTAAAGAGAAAAGAGCAAATTAAAAAATTTCATAATTGGTAGTGTTTTGTATTTTGTAATTTTTATTTTTAATGAATGATATGAATTTTTATTTTTATTATTTATCTTATTTTTATTTATTCAAAAATATATAAATATTTTTATTTTGTTAAATAATTAAATTTATAAATAAAAGAATTAAAAAAATGATGTGGCGCTGATGTGGCATTGAGGGTGTAACGACCCAAACTAAAATGAGCATGCAAATCATATGAATTAGAACATCCCAAGAATGGGTCCCAAAATTTCTTACATAAGTCTCAAAAATCTAGGTTGGCGGAAACAACCTACTACACAACTGAGAAAAATACTAGAATATAAATGAATGTGTCGTTGTCTCTAACATCTCTGTCCACTACCGCTCTGCTCACTTGCCCGAGTCTTTCTGTACCTGCTCGCCTGAAAAGGGTTTTATTTTGAAAATGCGAGGGTTAGACCATGAGGTCTAGTGAGTCCCTCCTAACAGTTATCAAAACATATAAAACAATTTATCTTTTCAGCGTAAATCTTTTGTAAAACTGTTCACATAAATCATTCACGGAATAAGGTCCGCCCCTCGTAATCTGACACCCTGAAGCCACCCTAAGGTGACAACGAGTCAGTTTCATGCTGCCTTATATTGGGGCCACTTCCCCTGGCATAAAGGGTCTACTCTCCCGCACGAAGACTGGCGGGTCTACTCTCCCGTCTTGGCCAATTTACGTCTATCACAATGTATGCATACATTCTATATAAAACTTTAAACATCTTTCATGCGATCAAAGCACAATAATAAAGCATGGCAACTTCTCATCATTCAAACACATTTTGAAAATACTTTAAAAGCCACACATTTTAGTTCAGAAAACTCACCTGGCTTGCTCGCTCCAAAGCTCCTCACCTACACTTCCGATCTCTAGGCGAGATACCTAATATATATAATAACGTTCGTCATAATTCGTTCATTTATTACTCGAGTTAAATCCCGAACTCAACCCAAACTTATCTAAGTTGGTAACTTCCACTTCTAGTCCAAAAATCATAATTAATGGCCTTTGTTTACCCATCCAGTTGAAATACTATACCGGATCCATTAATTTATCCAACTCTAGATTCTCAACATAAAAGAATTACTCCGGATCCTAAATATCAAAACGGGATCACGCTACTAACAATATGGCCCAAAATAATTAAATAATTAGACCACCAATTATATACTAGGCCCTTATTAAAATTATGGACTTTATTAATAACTAGGCCCAACTTTAATAACCAAGCCCAAAAGGATTTAATAATTCTTTCGGCCCAACACTCACTTCGGCCCAACATGAATTACGGGTCAACTTTCAGAACATACCGACTTCCGGTACACACGGTCTCGGAAGACCGGCAATTACGAGCAAAACCCACATTCTTTGCCATTCTTCTAATTCTACACAATCTAACACAATTCCTCTTTTAACAGATACAAGCTATTCCATAACCAAGAACCCACATGAACATTTAATTTATCTTGACATTATGACTAGGAAATCAAAACTCTATTAATATTCTAATTTGATTTCTCCGCTTACAAATCGAGAACAACTATAAACTCTCAAATCGAGCATTACTTGCAAAAGAGGAAACGCAAGGGAATGGTTTCTTACCCGCATAAAGCCTCACGAAAAGGAAGACCGCTGCCAAACCTCGTCACCGCCGGCGACCACCACCGACAGCCAACCGCCGGCGACCACCACCGGCAGCAAACCACCGGCGACCACCAGCAGCAGCACACCGCCGGCGACCACCAGCAGCAGCGATCTGCCGGCGACGAACCCCAGCCACCATCTTCGTCTTTCTCTGCCTCTCTCCTCGTCGTCTCTCTCTTCTCTCCCGACTGTCTCTCTCTCTCTCTCGACTGTCTCTCTCTCTCTCGACTGTTTCTCTCTCTCGCCGGCTTTCTCTCTCACTCGCTGCCTCTTTCTTTGGTTCTCTTTTCCTTCTCTTCTCTTCTATCTTTCTCAAAGCTGCAGGTTTACACCACCCACATGGAACCCTACAATAAAAAAAATGATTTTCTAAACTATCAGCCCAAAAGCGGCGCAAGGAGATAGGAATTAATTTCCCAAGTTTCAAATTTTACCCTCCACTTTTCATAATAGCTCACTTTCATACTTTATCTTTCCGTTTAGAACAAAAATGCACATTTTGGGTTATTACAATCTCCCCTCCTTAACAGAATTCCGTCCCGGAATTCACTCCAAAAATAATCGGTGTAATTGGTTATCAAAGCTTAAATCTCAACCCTCGGAATAAATCCTTCTAATAACAAAACAATTACAACATACTTTCACGCCTTGGTTGCGTAACTCTGATTAAACTCACAATCTTTGTTTAACCGTAACCTACCATCGTCTTATCTTTCATCTTCCAATCGAATCTATTAATTCGGGAACACCACGAACTCGGGTTCCATAATTCTTTCGATTACAAACAATGACCACAAAAATCAGATAGATACTCATAATGTCATCCCAGCTTCCTTACTTAGGTTTACCTTAAATAATTTTCTTAACGATCAGTGTGTTAATCTCAATAACACTCCCCCAAGAATTCTCCATTATCTTGTCTGAATCCTGACCACATTACCGTTTCCGAACTCAACTGTCTTTCTCGGCTAGTGTAATATATCCACCGACCCTTACCGCACAGAACAATGCAATTCCTTCTCTTTATCACAAGCAACTTTAACCTGACCATCTCATTTCATTTATAATTATCAACTTATTTCAAAAGATAAACTCCAATTGAGACTCGGTTCATTTCTTTCTACTAACCATAAATTATCATATTTAACAACTTAGCATCAACATCTCGTTAGGCTGGCGTTCACAAAATCCATCAGTTAAAACTGATTTCTTAACTAACAACTCCCACTGAGTAACTCAAAAATCCCAAATTTTCAAAATAATTTGAGGATTACTTATTCCTTCACATTATCATCAACTTCTCACTTTAACATATCTGTTCTCTCTTATCAATTCTTAGTAAGAATCTCGGTAGGATGCAACGCATCCTGTAGTAACAAATAATTGTCATTACGTAACAGATCCATAATTTTTTTATCACCCAATCAAAGGCTTATACATCTACCTTGACGTTCAAATCAACCAGAGATCATACTACCACTCTGACTTATAATCATCATCATGACATTCTTTACACATAGCCAAATTTCCAATTGTTTCCTTCTAGGATCATTCCCTCACACATAAGAAACAATTCATGCTTTTTAGAGATTAGCATTTACTATTACACAATCTAACCAACACACTCTTCATCCTCTTTAAACTTTCAATGATCCCAACATATATCTACTTAGCGATTCTTGCAACCAAAAACACTTGGTTTCTCCTTTGGGTAACCTCACACCACTACTCCGTGTTTCTATCCCGAACATAAACACACCATAAAGTCAACTTACACACTATGTGCTCCAACAATCTGGTTAATAGATCGAACATCTCATCTGAAACCCCCAAAAGCTTCGATCTGATGCTTTCTCTCCTTCTAACATCACACCACTACAACACTAGCGGCATGTTAAGCTTGACTATTGTTGTCACTACCCATCCGTATACTCCTTGCCCATCACATCACACGGCAGATAAACTCTCATGGCCATTCTTACACAATTCATACATGCTTTCACATTCTCTCGCATACTACAATTGAGCCTATCTCACTACGTAGTCCTTTCTCACCTGTTGAACTATAACTCACGAGTTCTAAATTAATTCAAACACAAACGTTCTAGCTAGCCCTTTACGATCCGAGCCCTTACATAGACACACCACTTTTCTTACTGACTGCTAAAATCTACACACTCGCTTCGCTCAAGTTACATACCTCATCATCCTACGAACCCTCCACTCTTCGTAAATAGAATGCTTAATCAAACAATAACTTCTCATCCCCTTAGAACCCCTACAAGGTGTTCTATCAACTCTCAACTTTCTAATTCAAGTCTTCGGCCTCGACCAACGTACACATCTGTCGACTTCTACATCAACTGACGATCCTGTAACTACTTTCTTAACTTATTCTTAAACATGGTTCCCTTACGGAGCCTACTCCTACCAACATATTGAATCATCTTCATGATCCGCCTCCCTCCTTTCGTAACCTACTCAGGTAACATTACCATTATAAGTTCACCTCGAGACTCACATTCCTACACCACATACATTCCATTCTTCCTTACCACACTATTCTTTAACAAGTCGCTAAAATCATCACCTTGAAGACTTCAAGCCCTCCCTCCGAACACAACCGTCCCTTGACAACCGTACTTCTAGTTACCGAACAAGGGTGCAAACCTTCCTACGTCCGATACTATAATCCACTACTGACGGAACACCTATCCCGATACTACAACGTTCTTTCCTGATTTGACCATCAACTCTCCACCCTCGGAGTTCTCCCTTATCTTTAAAATGAAACACCCGATGACCTAGTGAGTTTATAGCCTTCATGCATGACACACGTAATAAATAAATCATTTCGCGCCTTTTATCATTTTAATTAAACAACACCTGAAAACATATTGGGTACACATGCCCCTATCACTTTTTAAACTTCAATGCCCTACACCACGATCTCGAGGATCGTTCGCATGCAACTTTCCATAAATTTAATTTCACTCCACCAAATTATGTCGTTACGACGGAAATATATTAAGTGAAAATCTTTTCATACGACCACTTCCTGGAAGGAATTACCGACACAAGGTAAACCAGTCGGTTTTCGTACTCATAAATAACTTCAACATGCCATTACTCATTTTGGTTATAAAAGTTTTGCGTTCAATCGCTTTCTTAACTTTTGAAATAATTTAACTCATCATGAACAGAGTGGAATACTTTACAAATCATAAAACTCGAAACTTCATCGTGTCATGTGAATGAAATCGCTTTTTTCTTTAAACATGCGCGAGCACATTCTAACTCGTTTTCGATCAAAATTTATCTTTACACATTTAACTTAAATCGTGAAAATTTCAGGTTACATTAAAGAACACCATGCATGAGACTCTACTTGCAATTGAAGGCTACTCTCTCAACTAAGGTCAATCGCTTTACTTTCGCATCCTACCCTTGACACTTTACCTACGACCAGTGGTCGCCCTCTCGGTCATGCAACAACTTACCGAACATACTTTCCACCTCTCACTTACTCAACCCTTTCATACTATTTCGTTTTAATCACTATCTCATTTTCTACTTCTACCTGCTTTCATTTCACTATAGGCATCTCATGTCATTTACCCTACCTTTGAAAAGCTCGATTAAGAGGTCAGAGCTCCCTTGACACTTTCAAGATTCCGACACGATCTTTCCTTACTATTCTGACTGATCTATTCCAAGATTTCTAGAACTGAGACTCCCTCGAAATAGGAGCCATACCCTACCTCAAACATTCATCCTTTCCAAATCCACGAAGAGCTACCTTTAGACGACTCATAACATTATTTACAACATTTCTTCCTTACGACGTATACATACCTCACAACATAAATGACTTCTCATGAAACTTCCCCATCAAGGGGTCTTAGTCTACCCCTTCGGGGATCTTGCTGACATTCTATGGTACCGGAATATGACATAAATACTAGCTTCTGACTACCACTTCAGAATAATAAGGCAGGTTAAGCACATACATGTACCTGTAAGTTCGCAATTACACTGGCCAGGTGGAATTTCAAACTTACCTTACATGACAGTCCTCAATACCCTATTAGTCCTATCTCTATAATAGCGTCCTCCTAACGCATTTCCTGATTCTCAGTTGTGATTTCTACTCCCAAGTTTAAGTTTAGGCCCGTCCGGTCACCTAAATCCCTTAAACTACGGCTCTGATACCAATTGTAACAACCCAAACTAAAATGAGCATGCAAATCATATGAATTAGAACATCCCAAGAATGGGTCCCAAAATTTCTTACATAAGTCTCAAAAATCTAGGTTGGCGGAAACAACCTACTACACAACTAAGAAAAATACTAGAATATAAATGAATGTGCCGCTGTCTCTAACATCTCTGTCCACTACCGCTCTGCTCACTTGCCCGAGTCTTTCTGTACCTGCTCGCCTGAAAAGGGTTTTATTTTGAAAATGCGAGGGTTAGACCATGAGGTCTAGTGAGTCCCTCCTAACAGTTATCAAAACATATAAAACAATTTATCTTTTCAGCGTAAATCTTTTGTAAAACTGTTCACATAAATCATTCACGGAATAAGGTCCGCCCCTCGTAATCTGACACCCTGAAGCCACCCTAAGGTGACAACGAGTCAGTCTCATGCTGCCTTATATTGGGGCCACTTCCCCTGGCATAAAGGGTCTACTCTCCCGCACGAAGACTGGCGGGTCTACTCTCCCGTCTTGGCCAGTTTACGTCTATCACAATGTATGCATACATTCTATATAAAACTTTAAACATCTTTCATGCGATCAAAGCACAATAATAAAGCATGGCAACTTCTCATCATTCAAACACATTTTGAAAATACTTTAAAAGCCACACATTTTAGTTCAGAAAACTCACCTGGCTTGCTCGCTCCAAAGCTCCTCACCTACACTTCCGATCTCTAGGCAAGATACCTAATATATATAATAACGTTCGTCATAATTCGTTCATTTATTACTCGAGTTAAATCCCGAACTCAACCCAAACTTATCTAAGTTGGTAACTTCCACTTCTAGTCCAAAAATCATAATTAATGGCCTTTGTTTACCCATCCAGTTGAAATACTATACCGGATCCATTAATTTATCCAACTCTAGATTCTCAACATAAAAGAATTACTCCGGATCCTAAATATCAAAACGGGATCACGCTACTAACAATATGGCCCAAAATAATTAAATAATTAGACCACCAATTATATACTATGCCCTTATTAAAATTATGGACTTTATTAATAACTAGGCCCAACTTTAATAACTAAGCCCAAAAGGATATAATAATTCTTTCGGCCCAACACTCACTTCGGCCCAACATGAATTACGGGTCAACTTTCAGAACATACCGACTTCCGGTACACACGGTCTCGGAAGACCGGCAATTACGAGCAAAACCCACATTCTTTGCCATTCTTCTAATTCTACACAATCTAACACAATTCCTCTTTTAACAGATACAAGCTATTCCATAACCAAGAACCCACATGAACATTTAATTTATCTTGACATTATGACTAGGAAATCAAAACTCTATTAATATTCTAATTTGATTTCTCCGCTTACAAATCGAGAACAACTATAAACTCTCAAATCGAGCATTACTTGCAAAAGAGGAAACGCAAGGGAATGGTTTCTTACCCGCATAAAGCCTCACGAAAAGGAAGACCGCTGCCAAACCTCGTCACCGCCGGCGACCACCATCGACAGCCAACCGTCGGCGACCACCACCGGCAGCAAACTGCCGGCGACCACCTGCAGCAACACACCGCCGGCGACCACCAGCAGCAGCACACCGTCGGCGACCACCAGCAGCAGCACACCGCCGGCGACCAGCAGCAGCAGCGATCTGCTGGCGACGAACCCCAGCCACCATCTTCGTCATTCTCTGCCTCTCTCCTCGTCGTCTCTCTCTTCTCTCCCGACTGTCTCTCTCTCTCTCTCGACTGTTTCTCTCTCTCTCTCTCGCCGGCTTTCTCTCTCACTCGCTGCCTCTTTCTTTGGTTCTCTTTTCCTTCTCTTCTCTTCTATCTTTCTCAAAGCTGCAGGTTTACACCACCCACATGGAACCCTAAAATAAAAAAAAATGATTTTCTAAACTATCGGCCCAAAAGCGGCGCAAGGAGATGGGAATTAATTTCCCAAGTTTCAAAATTTACCCTCCACTTTTCATAATAGCTCACTTTCATACTTTATCTTTCCGTTTAGGACAAAAATGCACATTTTGGGTTATTACAGAGGGCTTGAGTGCTTTTAGTTATGTGCTGGGGGTGTTTAGGGCTTGAGGGCTTAGCTGATGTGGCGCTGATGTGGCGTTGAGGGCTTGAGGGCTTTTATTAATGCGCTGCGGATGGCCTTAGAGCATCTCCAATGGCAATTGTGAAAGGCTTGATGATGACTTGATGATTGGAGCAACAACTTGAAACTCATTTTACTTCTCAAAGGCATGAGAAAGCTCAAGCGTTTGAAGTATTGGTTGTGAGAGGAATCATCAAGTCTTTCAAGTCTTTGGTGGACCTCACATATTTTTTTATTTTTTTATTTTTCTCAAGTCTTTATGAAAGACTTGATGACTGTGGATGCCCTTAGTGGGTGAAAATCCACCACTGATTTTTATTATTTTTTAAAATATTTAATAAGATAATTATTTAATTGATTAAACCACCGGCAAATTGAATCATCGTCAGATTAGTTGCAGATAATTCGTTGGTAATTTAATTAATTAGTTCTATAATAATTAAATCATCGACTGATATTCCACCACTAATTCTTCGATGATTTATCCAGATAATTAATTTAATTACATAGCCGGTCAAATTTTAAAAAAATTAGAAAAGTTATAGTGGCGGATTTGTGGCCGCAGTTAGAGGTGCTCAGATTTCCGACCAATCCGGCCATCCCAACCCAACCCGAGGCAAAAAAACTCAATCCGAGTCAACCCGGTGTATAATTGATACTATTTTGATCAACCCACATGTATTGGGTTGAAAACGGGTTAGACCCAAAATAAACCGACCCAACCCAACAATCCGTGAAAAAAGGCGCTCCAGTTAATACTGCTTCAAATGTTCAGTATTAACAGGGGGTTTTCAAAATGTTCAGTATTACCATACTATGTGTTGTTATCATGCTGCTGTTGCTTGTTGTTATGCAGTAGTGCTGTTGTTATGCTTCAAATATATGTGTTGTTATGCTTCAAATATAGGGAAAATTGCACGAAAATGGAACAAACTTTCACATGATTCCTATTTTGGGGAACAAACTTATAAAATCGTCATTTAGGAGAATGTATCAAACTTTATGTTTATTTAAGAGCTAGTTAACATGTTGACCTGATAATGATGACATCACCCAAACTTTTGCCAACTAAGGCCATCCGTACCCGGCTCGGGATGAGGCTCGGGATGCCTTCGGGCTCAGCGGGAATGGGCTACGGCCCTTGCGGGATGCGGGGTGCGGGATGGATTCCGGGTTCGGGATCCCGATTCATCCCGAAGGTTTATTAAAAAAAATTATTTAATTTTTAAAAATAATGCCGTTGAACGGCTCTTTTTAAACAAAAATAAATAAAAAATTTTCTCAATTTAATCCCACTATATATTTAACCCTCAACCTCTTATTTCTCACACCTCTCAAACTTTCTAAAATTCTCTCAACCTCTTATTTTTTACACCTCTCAAACTCTCTCAAATTCTCTCAACCTCTTATTTTTCACACCTCTCAAACTCTCTCAAATTCTCTCAACCTCTTATTTTTCACACCTCTCTCATCATGAATCCAAACAGAACACCTACATCCCGTCGTAACCGACCGAATACACCACAATCGCAAGAAGATCAAGAGCTTGGTTTCCAAGCGTTTACACAACAACAAGGTTATCGTCCGCATTTTTCGCAACAAATTCCGCCACAAATTTCACCACAATGGTCGCAACAAAATCCGCCACAATATTTTTACAACTCATTAGGCCATACGCAACAAATTCCTTACCAACTTACACGTTCCGGTATGATTGAACAAGGTTGTATTCCGACCAACTTCAATCCTTCTTCACCCTTCATCAATCTCGCCGACGACTACGTTCCGGAAACCCAACCTTCTACCCCGAACACACCACAATCTATCCCGACACAACAATCTAACCCGGAACCATCAAATCCGAGACCAACGAAAGCCGCCAAACAAACGTGGAGTAAAGACGAGGAACTCGCGTTAATGTCGGCGTGGGTTGACGTTTCGGAGGACCCCGTTATCGGTAATGCACAAAGCGGTGATAATTATTTTTATTGTTATTATTATTATTATTATTATTATTATTATTATTATTAATATTATTATTATTCTTATACTTAATTTTACATAAATGTAGGAAGTTTTTGGGCCCGAATCGGGCATGTGTTCTTTACTCGCTTGGATCGTGAACCAGGTTATAGATCAACCCATCAACTCAATAGCAAGTTCAACGACCTCAATAAAAGAATTAATTGGTTTGGCGGCATCTACAACAACTTGTTCAATAATAGATCAAGCGGGATGAGTGAGGCCGATATATACCGAACGGCACACGAACGGTATCTAGCACGCCATAAAGTTGCTTTCACTCACGAACAAGCTTGGGACGTCCTAAAAAAATGTCCAAAATGGGGAGCCGTTCCAACGATGACGACAACTTCATCGCGGGGTTCAAAACGTACCCAACCTTCCGATGATGACGATGACGAGCAAATTCAACGACCCATCGGGAGAAACAAGGCAAAAAAAACATCAACGAGTAATACGTCCGGGGCGAATACGGACGAAAGTGTTACTCAGTTGTTGACGACGTTCAACGACAAGATTGATGATACAATGGAATACAAAATGAAAAAACTCGATCTCGAAATCGAACGCTCAAAACTCGAACGACATAGGTTGGAACAAGAACTCGAAATCGAACGCTCAAAACGATTTGAGAAAGACTTCGAGTTTTTCATGACCCCGCATGATCACCTTACGGGAAACGCTTTGAGGGTTACTTTAGCGAGAAAAGAGCAAATTCAAAAATTTCATAATTGGTAGTGTTTTGTATTTTGTAATTTTTATTTTTAATGAATGGTATGAATTTTTATTTTTATTATTTATCTTATTTTTATTTATTAAAAAATATATAAATATTTTTATTTTGTTAAATAATTAAATGTATAAATAAAAGAATTAAAATAAATGAGGTGGCAAAATGGTTTGAGGGAATGGGATAAGGGTGTTTAGGGATTGAGTGAGGGTTAGGAGAAAAGCTGATGTGGCGCTGATGTGGAGCTGGAATCTTTGAAAGATGGGGTCATGGGGTACTGATGGCCTAAGATTCCACATCATTATTTTAATTATTAAATTAAAGCTAAAAAGCTGACGTGACACTTTTAAAAAAAAGTTTTTTTCAGAAGAAAGAAATTTAATTATAAGATGTATTTTTGTTAAAAATTAATTATAATATGCATAGAAAATAGTTAAAATTAATTACAAAAAAGTGATTAAAATGCATTCTTCTCGTTTTTTCAAGATTTTTTTTTATAAAATCAAACTAAAATGCACTTTTTTACTAATGCAATAAAAAACCAACCAGGTTCGTCTCGGTAATATTAGAAGAAATTCGATTAAAATTCACAACCAATTCATATCAATTTTAAAGTTTAATTCAACTTTGACAAATCAAAACAAAATAGAAGTTCACAACGTTCGAATCATTGATATTATAATAAATTCGATTACAAAAAATGGTTGAAAATCATCCTTGTGGAATTGATCGAACTTCATCGAGAATTGGTGCATCACCGGGAGTTGGTAGACCCGCCTCGAAACTAACCTGTGAACTCTGCAAAATAAAATATTTTTAGTTACAATATATATATATATATATATATATAGGGGGTCATTCAAGAGAGAACTGAGTTATCTGTGGTAACCGTGAGATCCAATCTTGACCACAAATAAGAGGATAAATTAGGAAATCATTAATTTTGGTAATTTTGATTAAAATTTTAATTAAAGGGTATTTTAGGTATTTCAGAAATATCTTCTCTTCTCTCTCCTCTCTCCTCATTCCCCTCTCCGGCGAACATTATTCCGGCGAATACAGGATGCACACTGTGATACACTTTGTAAACATTGAAAATACGTGATACGTCCTGTAACAACCCAACATTTTAAAACATTTCATTTCTCATAATAAAACACGCAAGGTCATATAACATAGAGTATCCCAGAATCGGGACCCAAAATTTCCTTACAATAAAAACAAAAGTGGTTGGCGGAAACAACCTACACAACTGAGAAGTAACTAAATAGATAATAGTGTCACTATACTATCAAACTGTCTCGCTAGCTCCTTGCTCACTTGCTAGAGCCTTTCATCACCTGCTTTCCTGAAAAGGTTTTAGTTTGAAAATGCGAGGGTTAGACCATAAGGTCTAGTGAGTCCCTCCTAACAGTTATCAAAGCATTTAAAACAATTTATCATTTTCAGCATAAAACTTTCATAAAACTGTTCAGATAAGATCGTTTTCGGATATAGATCTGCCCCTTATAAATTGACACCCTGAAGTCACCCTAAGGTGACAACGAGTCAGTCTCATGCTGCCTTACAGGGCCACCTCCCTTGGCATAAACGGGAACACCCTCCCGGCACGAGCTGGCGGGCCACCCCCCGACTTAGTCAATTTACATCAAAACAATGTATGCATACATTCCACGTAATTTTCAAACATCATTCATGCAATTAAAGCATAAGCATAAAGCATGGCATTTCTCATCATATATTCGCTTTAGAAAAACCTATTAAAAGCCACACGTTTTAGTTTAGGAAAACTCACCTGATGCTCTTACTTCTTGTTTCTAAACAGTTCCCAAACTTCCAAATCGACTCCCTGAATAAAGGACAGAATAAGAGCTGATTAACACCTTATCCGGACAAACACCACTTTCCGGACAACACACTCTTCCCGGACAAACGCTATTTTCCGGTCAAACACACTCTCCGGACAAACACTAGTTTCCGGACGAACGCTGTTTTCCGGACAAACACTATTTTCCGGACAGCCACAACTCCCGGACAAACACACTCTCCGGACAACCACCTACCCGGACAACTTCCTATCCGGACAACTTCCTATCCGGACAGTCCACTCGTCCGGAGACCTCCTAACCATAAACGAATCCGGACGCCCGAGAAGGTGTCCGGACGTCGACCTGGTCCATTTTTGGGCTGAATCCAAAGGCTAAACTCGATTATCTCGAATTAAAGATTAGCAATAGCAACAACAACTATAAACTTAGCAATTAACGAGTTCTTAGCAACAATAACACATTATGAGGCTCGATTTCTCCAACCCACCTTCAAACTCTACTTTTTAACCAAAACTCAAAAAGGATAAACATTTTATAATCAAACCACAGATTCGAGAGGTTAAGGAAGGTTTACCTGGTGGATTGATTACTAAAGAACACCTTCTCTTCTTTCCAAAAACGAAATCTCCTTCTTCTCTCTTTCCTTATCTTCCTTTCTTTCTTCCTCTTTTCTCCTCTTTTCCTTTTTCTCTCTTTTGTTCTTCCAGCCGACCACACACACAAATCAGCAATAGGAAATATTCTCCTAGGGTTTTGGGCCCTTTTATACTTCTTCCCAAATTTACTAATTGACCCCTCAACTTCCACTTTTATTACACTTGTCCACAACACATTAAATGTAATCCGTTTTGGTCCTGGTCGTTACACGCCCTGTGATACCTTTTTTTAAACATCGAAAATAATAAATGTTGTGATACCTCGTAAAACAACGAAGATACACTGTGATACACTTTGTAAACAACGAAATAATTATAAACTCTAAGAAAGAAACTTATTGTGATACCTATTGTGATAACCCAGATCAGCCCCAAAAAATCGAATAAACATATACAAGATGCATTGTGATACCCACTCATACCCACTGTGATACCAAAAACCTAAAATCAAAATCAAACCCACAACCCAAAAAACGTTGGTCGGAGATGTTTATCGGAACCATCGAGATCTGGAATCATTTTGGCATATCAATTGAGGGAGAAAGGAAGGGCACCAAAGAAAACCGAAAACCATGTGACGGTTGATTGGTAGTGAGATCGAGAGAGAGGAGAAAACCATGTGAAGGCTAAAGTTTTTTGTACGCGAGTGTTTGTCGAAGTTTGACGGCAATGGTGATGGTCGATCGGGTATTCGATATAGAAGGAAAAAAGCATGTAGGAGTCGGAGTCTTGTATACAGTGATGTTCTTCAGAGTTTGAGGGCGACAACAATGGTTGAGAGAGAGAGAGAGAGAGTTTGAATTTTGGAATAAATTGAAAAAATATATATTTTTGTTAATATTGTTGACGGATTATTAAGAGAATCTTATAAAGAATTTGTGATAATTAGTTTCCTATTATAATGGATAATGAGTTGTCAAAAACACCAAATTACTAAATTGCTCTTTTATATTTAATTAAAGAACAAAGTTAATTAAATTAAATGAGTGGTTAATATTGGATCTCACGGTTATCACAAATTACATAGTTCTCATTTGATTAGGCCCCTATATTGATTAAAGTGCATTCTTCTCGTTTTTTCAAGATTTTTTTTTATAAAATCAAACTAAAATGCACTTTTTTTACTAATGCAATAAAAAACCAACCACGTTCGACTCGGTAATATTAAAAGAAATTTGAATAAAATTCACAACCAATTCATATAAATTTTAAAGTTTAATTCAACTTTGACAAATCAAAACAAAATAGAAGTTTGCAACGTTCGAATCATTGATATTATAATAAATTCGATTACAAAAAATGGTTGAAAATCTTCCTTGAATCATCCTTGTGGAATTGATCGAACTTCATCGAGAATTGGTGCATCACCGGGAGTTGGTAGACCCGCCTCGAAACTAACATGTGAACTCTGCAAAATAAAAATATTTTTAGTTACAATATATATATATATATATATATATATATATATATATATATATATATATATAGGGGGGGTCATTCAAGAGAGATCTGAGTTATCTGTGGTAACCGTGAGATCCAATCTTGACCACAAATAAGAGGATAAATTAGAAAATCATTAATTTTGGTAATTTTGATTAAAATTTTAATTAAAGGGTATTTTAGGTATTTCAGAAATATCTTCTCTTCTCTCTCCTCTCTCCTCTTTCCCCTCTCCGGCAAACATTATTCCGGAGAATACATGATGCACACTGTGATACACTTTGTAAACATTGAAAATACGTGATACGCCATGTGATACCTTTTTGTAAACATCGAAAATAACCAAAATAAATAAGAAATGTTGTGATACCTCGTAAAACAACGAAGATACACTGTGATACACTTTGTAAACAACGAAATAATTATAAACTCTAAGAAAGAAACTTATTGTGATACATTGTGATACCTATTGTGATAACCCAGATCAGCCCCAAAAAATCGAATAAACATATACAAGATGCATTGTGATACCCACTCATACCCACTGTGATACTAAAAACCTAAAATCAAAATCAAACCCACAACCCAAAAAACGTTGGCCGGAGATGTTTATCGGAACCATCGAGATCTGGAATCATTTTGGCGTATCAATTGAGGGAGAAAGGAAGGGCACCAAAGAAAACCGAAAACCATGTGACGGTTGACTGGTAGTGAGATCGAGAGAGAAGAGAAACCCATGTGAAGGCTTAAGTTTTTTGTACGCGAGTGTTTGTCGAAGTTTGACGGCAATGGTGATGATCGATCGGGTATTCGATATAGAAGGAAAAAAGCATGTAGGAGTCGGAGTCTTGTATACAGTGATGTTCTTCAGAGTTTGAGGGCGGCAACAATGGTTGAGAGAGAGAGAGAGAGAGAGTTTGAATTTTGGAATAAATTGAAAAAATATATATTTTTGTTAATATTGTTGACGGATTATTAAGAGAATCTTATAAAGACTTTGTGATAATTTGTTTCCTATTATAATGGATAATGAGTTGTCAAAAACACCAAATTACTAAATTGCTCTTTTATATTTAATTAAAGAACAAAGTTAATTAAATTAAATGAGTGGTTAATATTGGATCTCACAGTTATCACAAATTACATAGTTCTCATTTAATTAGGCCCCTATATATATATATATATATATATATATATATATATATATATATTCAAACATAACGTGAGTCCCAAATATTATACTTACTCCTATAATTTCATCCCGTGAACTTGTACCTCTTGAACCCCTACCTCTTGAAACCGTACCTCTTAAACCTCTTCCTCTCATGTTGCTTCCAATAACCAAATCCTCTATATTGTTTTTTCTCGGTCTACCAACTGGATTTTTGGACCGAATTGGTGCATCTTTCTTTTTATTTTTACAACTTCTAGAATTGTGTCCTACCTCCAAACAATTTCTGCAAGTCATCTTTCTCCCTAATTTCACTATAACTTCATGGCCATATGCATTTCTTCTACTGTGACTACCTCCTTCACTTGCATCTTTCCTTCTAGCTATTGTTGGCCTACCAGGCATGTGTCTAGACTTTGAAAGCAAAAGTTTGGCAAAAACCGTCCTTTGGCCAAAGTTTGATCCCATTCAAAGGGTTGAATATGTTATTGTATGTGTTAGTGAACTTTATCACGTAGTGACTTGACTTGGAACGACTTTTCATCCTTCATCCAAGATGCCCACAATCTCCATGGACAACTACTTTCAAATCCTTTTTAAAAAAGTGTCACGTCATAATTTTAGCTTTATTTTAATAATTAAAATAATGATGTGGAATCTTAGTTGGCAAAAGTTTGGGGTGATGTCATCATTACCACGTCAACAAGTTAACCAGACCCTTAAATAAAAATAAAGTTTGATACAGCCCCTAAATGACGATTTTAAAAGTTGGTTCCCCAAAATATGAATCAGGTGAAAGTTTGTTCAATTTTCGTGCAATTTTCCCTCAAATATAATATAACTAGAAGATTGTTATTGTGTGAGTGTGTTGACTTATAAACACCATTTTTAGAATTCAAATATAATATAATTAGAAGTTACAAACCCGTTGTGTTGTTATGCTTCAACAAATAATTAAACCCGTTGTGTTGTTATGCTTCAACAAATAATTAAACCTGTTGTGTTGGTATTATTTAGTTTGTTTAGACACGATAATTTAGTTACATGGTGAAATGATGAATAAAAGTTTCAACTTGACTAACTCAACCCAACCCAACCCGAACGGTTTGGGTTGACTTGGGTTGCACATTTGATTGGGTTGGATTGAGTTAAGATTTTTCAAACCGCAATGATTGGGTTGAGTTGTTATAGTGATGTGAAACCGGCCAACCCACCCGTGAGCACCCCTAGCGGCAGTCTACGCTGAAAATGATCAATCCGTTGGTGATCATGTTTTCAGGCAAAACTTTCTCCAGCCGTGAAATCCACCAAAAATCCTCTTTTCTGAAGAATTTGCAACGGATGTTTTTGTCGGTAAAAACTTCTGTTTAAGTAGATATTTAAAGATAAAAAATAATAGCTAACTTTATCCATATTTCTTTAATTCTTTTTTGGACCGAAACTTAATTTTTTTTTTTTTGATAATTTTCAAACTTAGGTAAACAAATTAAAAATAAAAAGAGACTTGGATACAAACTTTTTCAATTAATGGAACTATGTGAGATTAATAAACCAACAAAAGGAATGAGTTCACAAGTTTGAGGAGGTGGGATAGATGAAAGTACAAAAACGAGGGAGGTAAAATGTAAATACATAAGACATAAAGGGCCAACAACAAAAGAATACAAAAGATAGGCCCTCGTGCAACTCTGGAACACTGGACTCTAGTACTAAATGAACAATATTTTGTTAGAGTACGTGTACATCCACAATAATAATGCAAGTACCTTTTTTTTAATAAATGAACCCAAACATCTAGTGGTCTCAATTGTTTGGTGTGGTTCAACATTCCCCCATCGTTCAGAGTTGTTTAATTATTAAAAAAGTTGTTATGATAAGTCTGACAGTACTGAAGTTAAATGTCTGTTTCGGGTCTGTAATGGATTTTTACGTTCAGGAAGAAACAGTCTCACGTGGGTTATGGTTTGTCTCAATCAGGGGTATGAGAATCCTGTTGGAAAACGTTTTGAGTCGGATGAATCTTGTAGTGTTTGTTGTGTATCGTATGAATTCAAATATGAATCGAAGAAAAGAGGGTGATGCTGATGTATAATTATCTCGACATGTCATTCAATTATTGTGATTCCGGTTCGTGCACTTGCTTCTTGATTGCTTCCCCATTCCCCACCCTTAATTGATTCAATCCATCCCCTTAATTTTCATATCAACCCCTCATCTTTTCTTGGTTTGATAATTACATCCCCCAATAAATTCACATTCATATATTCTATTTATTTGCTTTACAACTTGTTTTCATGAGTAAGCCTACACTTTTCCACAAACAAAATTCCCAAATCCAAAGTGCTTTTCTTTTAATTGCGTATTAAAGTTGTATATTTATTGAATTTAAAGATTCTGGTAGTGAAAAAGAGATTACACCAAAGTAACAATTTCGTATATATGTTATGTTGTGTGAAAGAACAAGTATCTTCAAGAGTATTTCATAAATGAAGGCCAACTTTTTTACAAGTGACCTGGTTCACAAAGCCATAAAGTTGTTATTTCGATTACTTTTATATAACATAGGCTCTAAATAGCACCGACACAAAGTAAATACCACACAAATTTTATTTTGCAAGTAAGACACGATACTTCAAGGAGTAACCCATGAAGCATGCACGATTAATCTCTTTTAAACAAACACAATTTACTTCTAACATTGTTGCTTTATTTTCTTGTACATAATGCAGTAAAAACTGTAACCTAAAAAGGTTAGTCATGTAAAGAAATATTACACAAAAGAAAATTTCACATAGATATCATCACACAAATAAGACCATCTACTTTCAAGAGTAACCGACAAAAGTAAAACAAACTCCAACTAATTTAAATCTAGCAAAAATATGTTTCTTTACTTATACACGATGCGGTAAAAACTGTACGTTATTTTATGAACCAAAAATCTTTAGATACGAAAAGAAAGACTGAATCGAAGTAAATCCCACAAAAATTTGATCTTGGAAGTAAGAACAAAGATGGCAATGGTGATTGAATGGAATAGGTTACTCCTCAATTGGTTAAGTGAGATTGATGCATTCTCTTGATACCAAAATGGGAATTGTAACTTTTGTGTCAAATCCCTTTCTAAGGATCTCTCACTGATTCACACTTTTCTTCAAGTCACCATCTCTTCTTATCTTTTGTGCCACTTGAAGACAATCTATCAACATCAACAACAAAAAGAAGCCAAAAGAAACCAAGATGAGGCCTTAAAGATATCAATTTGAATTTCCAAGTCCAACCAAACTTGCTTACTATCTAATTTGGAGTCTTTCTATCAAGGACCCATCTAAAACAATGTAATTTAATAGTTCAACCCATTCGTGTGCTACAATTTGACATTTATACTGTACTGAAACAGTCGTATTGTTGTAATATATCATACGTTGGTTATTAATTAATGTGTAGATAAGATATTTATTGTTTGTAGACGAGGCGTACGATCAAAAGATGAACCCTTTTATATAACAACTTTGTATACCAATTAAGCTCGATAGTTGAAGTAGATAATAAATAATATTTTTAATGATGTTTTCAACATCCATTCTGATGGCTACCTATAAATTATAATGTGACAAAAGTTAGGGAAGAAATTAGCATATATGATTAGTTTCCAATCATAATGATTGTCTTGATTTTGACAATTAATTTTTAGGTAATTATATTCCCATCAAAGGTTGAAATACTTTTAAAAAAAATGTTAAAATTTAATAACAATATTATGTGTTTTTGATTTATTGTGATTTGAAGTTATAATTATCTGATTATCTAATAGTGTAAATTTTTATCCTTTTTTATTAATTAATAAAATTGTTTGTATATGATATAAGAAAAAAATTTACATTATTTATAATCCATTTATTTTTAAGACGAAACAATTTCAACACATTTATTTATAAATAAATAAGTAGGACTAAAATTATATTTTTATTTTAAAATGTGAAATTTATTATAAAAACATGTTGAAAGTACACAAAATCAATTCAAATGATTAATTAAAATCTCTAAAATTAGTTTTTCCTAATTATATCCCATACATAAATTTGTGAGTAAACTCTAATTTTGGTCTTTAAGATTTAATGAAAATTTTAAAAAATGGGATCTGAATTTTGACAAGTCTACAAAATTAAGGAAATGAAAGAAAAGATCAAAAAGAGAAATTTTTAGCGATTAGGGATCATTTTTGAAGCAAAATAAAAATCATAATAATAATTTATAGACTTACTCAAATTCAAGTTTTATTTTAAGACTTTTTATTAAACCTTGGGAACCAACGTTAGAGTTTACTCTAAACTAATTATAAAATAAAATAAAATAAAATAAGGGAAATTAATTAAAATACCCCAAGATTGAAAGTGACTTACCAAAGTACCCAAAAAAAAAATTCTTACCGAAATGCCCTCTTTTTCCGCGATAGGATCTCGCGATCGTGGGCAGGGACCAATTGTGAAATTTTTTGCAAGAAATATTTACACTTTCAGTCTCTGGCCTCCGCGATCGAGGCCCGCGATGGGGACTGAAAGTGTAAATAATCTTGCAAAATTTTACACTTTCAGTCCCTGCCCGCTATCGCGGGATCCTATCGCGGAAAAAGAGGGCATTTCGGTAAGAAGTAAATTTTTTAGGGTACTTTGGTAAGTCACTTTCAATGTTAGGGTATTTTAATTAATTTCCCATAAAATAAATATAAAAAATCATAGTAATTAGACCATCTCCAATTAACCCTCCGTTTACTCTCTATAATAGAGAAATAAACACTAATAACTCTCTAAATTTCAAGAAACATTGTTTATAATCTCTATTTTTTTCTTAGAGTATAAAAGATAATATACTTGATTTTTTTTAGAATAGAAAATAAAGTAATACATTGAAGAAGATATAACACATTTTTTATTTTTAACTCTATAATCAATCAATATATATATATTAAAGGAGAAACCATGGGTGTTGACATAGCCTCTCCTAAAGCCTATATCCCAAATTTTTCTTTTTTCTTCTTTATTCTCCCAATATCCTCTAATATCTTTGTTGTCAATTTATATTTTTCTTTTAAATATTTGCATTCAACTCCAAATCATTCATTTTCTTTTATATTAAATCAAATGACATAACTCCAAACCATCCATCTCCTTCAATTATTGATCTCCTTTTATATTAAACTACATAACTCAAAACTTCATATTTTGAGGCTCTTTACCCCTCTCATCTCTATCTCTATGCTATACATCACTAAATTTCTTCATCTCAGTTTATTTATTTCTCTTAGGTTTCTCTTCTATTTTACTTTTGATATTCTTTATTTCTTCATAGTTTTTTTTTCACTTTACGCATAATTTTATGAATGTTCATATCATTATTTAAATCGCATTATAGTTATATGTATTAGGCTGTGAACATTTGAAGTTCAATATGTGATCTTTTGGTTGCAATATCAGGGAGAGAATTTTATATATCTTTGTTTCGTGATTTTGATTGCATTATAATTTTATGTATGTCTGTATCATTACTTCTTTTGCATTCTAACTACTATGTATTAGATGAAGATTTGAAGTTCTCAAGTTCGGTATGTGGTTTTTTACTTATGTTGAACACATTTTCGTTTGTAGGCTCTCGGATTCTTTAACTTTTATGTATTAATTCGTGAAGATTTGAAGGTTTAAAGTTTGGGTTGTGGGAGTTTGTGGTTATGATCTAATGTAAGTAATTTATGTATGTTTGTTTTGTGATTTAGATTGTATTATAATGTTATGTATATTTGTATCATGATTTTGATTGCCTTACATTTTAAAGTATGTTCTTATCGTAAATTTGATTGTATGATAACTTTCTGTATGTTCATGATGTGATTTTGATTGCATTATAATTTTTTGATCTATCAGGTCATGAAGATTTGCAGTCTGCAATATATGATTTTTACTTATTGAGATATGGTTGGTTCACTCACTATTTTGTTTTTAAAGCCCATATGTGTGTTGAAAATGAACTAATGGTACATGTACACCATCCTTCTTGGTTGGTTCTCATAAATTGTAATTATCATCATACAAAACTAAGTTTTTGTCGCCAAAAGTAAGGCAATAATAATGACCATGTTTGTGGTGAATCCAATTTAAATTGAAATTGAAGTTGTTTGCTTCTCGCAAACCATGATTAGCTATTGCTTATAACAACCGGTATATCTCTAACATAACGTACTGCTTATATACCTTGCATTGTAAAATTCCTTAAGATTTAAGGATATTATATTCCATTTCAACAATTAATAAAATACTCTTATTTTATTTCTTATTGTTTAACTGTATTATAAATTTATAACAATTCCTTTATAATCATTGCACATCTAATTATGACTATATGTTTGCATACACCCACAATAATGTTAAATTGAAAATATTAATTTTGCTTAAGCCCACCATAATGCTTAATATTAAGCATACACTTGCAGATAACAATGTTTATACATATTGAACTTAATATCAAATGATTATTTTGCAACCAAAAAAATATAAAAATGTATGAAGTTTTTTAGTTACATGAAAAAATATCAATGAAAATAAATTGCATCAAAAACATCTTAATACAATCATCGTTTTATAGTACAATTTATTATTAAATTATGTTTCAATCTTTACGTATTTCCTAACAAACTAACATAACTCTAAACCATTAATCTTCTCCAACTATTGAACTTTTCTTATTTAAAGTTATATAACTCCAAACGTGTGTATATATATATGTAAAAGCAAGAACCATGGGCAATGACGTCGACGTGGCACGTTCTTAGAAAAGGATTTCTCATTGACATTTTCGGAATTTTGGTTTTGTAAAATGTTCAAACTGTAAGAACGATAATTTGAAGGCAATAGATTAGCATTGATTTGATCGCAATGCAAGTCAAGTACCTTGGCAATCACTCATTTTTTCAAAGGATATTGTGGGTTTTAAGTTTTTTTATATGTGATATCAATGTCTTTGTGTTTTTTGACTTCAAATACACATATATTTTTTTTTCATTTCAGGGGGATTAATTTAATTAGGTTTTAATATCACAAGTGGCTGGCCTCAACCTCCAATGTTGGAGTGTTTTATGGAAGCATTAAGCTCAAATACCTTAAAGTGCTACAACATTGCTTATCAATTAGTTTGAAGTTTCAATATCACAACTGAAGTCATTATGTCAATATCGAGTGAATAAAACAAGATCGAAACACCACCTTTCTAATCAATTAGTTTGTGCCATCCTTCTCTTGGAAGATCGTGAAAAGAATGAAGGTCAGAGAACTTCTAATCTTCATCATTCAACATCTACCGATGGAGTCTTGACATTTTTAAGCATCAATTTTTTGATAATTCTGAAAAACTTGGATATTATATTAAAAAAATATTATATTCAATTTTTCATTATTAAAGTAGCAACCATGAGTAGTAAGGTACCTTCACGAGAATGAAATATTTATTAAATTTTAAAATATGGCGAGTTTTGTTATTCCACATTAGTAAGAAGATGTGATGATTTATTGACAAAGGGGATGATGATTTTTGTTGGTCAATTCTAATTTTATGCGACATTTCTTAGAAGAAAGAAGTTCTTCAAACTATTTATAACGTTAATAGTGATATGATTATTGATTTGAGTTCTAAATAGTATTACAATACAGTTAGTACCAACTTATTAATTGTTTTCCATTGTATCTCATTAACTATTAACTGATTTACGTTATATCTTAATTCAGTCCAATAATTTCTTAAATAATGTATCGCTACCGCGCAACACGCGGTGGCCGCACTACTAGAGAATAAAATAGAAAATTACATTGAAGATGCCCTTAGTATTTACAACTTACAAGTTAATCGACTGACACGTTTTGATAAAAAAAAATACGATTATAACCAAGGTTCTAAATGGCGTGAGGCGTGGCGTGGCGGCGAGGCCAAACCTCAAGCTTAGGAGCCATGGCGAAACCATGACGTTTTCAAGGCGTGCTTATGGCGTCAAATTTCTAATTCATATATAATATTATATATAAAACATGTTTTGTAGTGTTACTTAATAAGTCAATAGTTAAATTAAGTTATATATATTAAAGACTTGCAGATAAAACATTACAAACATAAAGAAGAACCAAATATCGCATTACGAAAACTGCGCATTAAGTCATGGCGTTCTACAGACTTAATGTGGCGTGAGACACAAGCCTTGGTGCCATGACGCGCCATGGCGGCCTGTGGCGAGTTTTTTAGAACATTGATTATAACAAAAAAAAATGCAACAAAAGTCACTTTATGTGATATGTATTTCTAGGTATTTAAGAAATTTATAGTTCTGCTACAAAAATAATATGAAATTGTGTTTTAAAAGATCATTTAGTATTAAAAGTTGGTTTTGGTAAAAATAATATTTATTGTGAGAAAGTTAAGACGTAATCTCCATTTTTAGACCAGTTCTAATTAAAGATCAAGTGAAAACGTTCTTCTAAGTTAATTCATTTATTTTAGGACTTTATTTGAATCTTTAAATTAACACTAACTAAAAATGATCAAGGTTTAAATCATTTCTTACACCTCTTACCTTAACTCGTAACTTCTATTTTCACATGATCTTTCATCTTAATATTGATTTAATAAACCTCGTAAACAACAACTACATATATATTACATAATGGTTGTCAATATGTATTTTCTTATTAAAATTATATTTGGTGTTAGAAAATCATATTTTTTATTAATACCTAATATTTGGGCAAAAGATTGATTACCGGTAATCTCAACCGGTCCCAGACACCCCTCTAGCCTTAGCCGCTGAGTTAGGTAAAGTCACTCCACTTCTTTGCCGACAATAAACTATATTTGGGGATTTTTTGGGGGATTTTCTATCCAAACTCACTCCACACGTGAATAAATCTATATTATGCAAAACCTTCAAATACGGTAGATGACATATTACCCAACCCATAAATCATGGAAGAATAATCCATATAAATATAATACTTCACCAAAAACATGATACGAATCAATACTCACGCGAACGTAAAATGTAATGAAGTCCAAATGCCATAAATATGGAAATGACCTGCTTCATTCAAACTTTAATATACATGGAGGGAAATCCAATATTAAAGTCATCAATTGCAGTCAATCGTACAAAACCAACGATAATAAAACCACGGACATTACAGTATCCAAAATAATGTTGGCCGACAACAGGGGAGATCCGTATCCATTGAGAGTGGAGGAACACAAAAGTATGCCACTCATACAACGTTAATCGTATGACACTTCACGACCTAAAAGCCCAAGTGTCCCTACGACACCTTTCAAGACACACCCTAAGAGATAGCTAACCTTAGCGGAATATTAACATGAATACCACCAAAGGCTAGGCACAAGCGGGGATACAACCATGGCATTGCCCTGACATGGCGAAGGTCATAAACGCCCGCCAATCATGACAGCTCAACCGGACTCAGCCCTCTTAGTGTACCCTTGAAAAGTAAAGGTCATAAAACATGGGGCTCGATCAAATCCCGCAACACCCAGTAGACCATTAAATAAAGACGGACTTACGTGCCTATGGATCCAACGCAACACAGTCTACAATTACATGCCCATCCCGGAATGACTAAAGCACCCGAGCATGTAAATATCAATAATATGCAATAAATGCAAACCATAAATAAGACTCCACATTGAGCCCTCAAAACCGGACAAAATATCCCCCAAAGACTCTATTAAAGTCAAAACCGAGCAAAATGCTCAAAACTCATTAGACCAATAATTAACGATCCTCAAAATATAAAATGCATTTAGGCATCGCTTAGGTAAACATATACCACAAAATCATCATTAACCCCAAAACTCGTCACGGGTTAGAACAAAGGTTTTCCCCAAATGGACTCATACCCTTATAATTCTCAAAACGACTCATGACACTAAAATATGCATTTTCTCAAATGGTTTATAAAATCAATTACACCAATATGATTAAACCATTGAATAAACTCCATTTGAGCAATAAATCTTTTAAGGACATATTTATGATTTCTACACATCAAAATATCCAAAAATCCCAAATATGAGTGTTTTACAACTTTATAAAGGTAAACACTTCAAAAAGGGTTAAACTCATCAAATAACTCAACAATTGATAATTTCATGTAAAACACACAAATACTTGGAAAATAACATTTTTGGCATGTACAACGTTTTCACAAATCAACTTGAACTTACCTTGCTAGATTTAGGCTAAATCTAGATTTTCCCCAAAAGTAAGCTCCTTTGAAGAAACTTGAATCTTCGAGCCAAATCTTCCAAAAATCTAGATCCATAAGTTTCCAACCATAAATATTTACATCCAACCATAAAGAATCATTCCCAAACGATTTTACATCAAGATCCCAACTTATACTAAAACCTTAATTTTCATAGATGAAGATAGAGAAGGTTACCTTAACCAAGCATGACCAAAATCACTCAATAATACCCAAAATGAAAGAGAAGGTGAAAACAACAATCTAGCTTTTGGTAGAGAGAGATTACCTTCATCACTTGAATCCTCAAAGCAAGGATCCTAATCTCCCACAAAAGCTTCAAGCTCCCATATCTTCAACAATGGTGGAAATGGGTTTGATTTGAGTGGAGAAGATGAAGAAGATGAGGAAGGATTTAGGGGTTTCTTGGAGAAGAAATCGGTTTAGAGAGAGAGAGAGCTAAGTTGTGGTTTGGAAATGAAGTGAGGGAAGAGAGGGAAAAGTCTTAAAATGAAAACCAAAATATCTCACCAGGCCCATCGTGGACGTCCGGCTAGCCACCATGCGGACGTACGGACCTTGATCTGATCTGAACCTAACAAATCCTCTGCTGCTTTCGCAGACGACCCGCAGACGTCCGTCTGGACACGGACGTCCGACCTTGACCCTATGCGGATGTCCGCAAGTCCAAAAAGTCAAATTTCTAATTTTTGGGGTGTTACAATCCTCCCAACCTTAGAATGATTTCAACCTCGAAATCTAGATCCCTTACAACCTAAGGCTATCCAACTCAACACCTTCCATGTTCCATTAGCTCCCTACTGAAAACCAAATTCCCTTATGCAAACATAATCTCAAGCAAACCCTTACTAACGATGCCTTCTCAGGTACATTATATTTATGTCCGGGTGAACGCTCCATCTACTGGAGTAACTCCCAGCCAAACGACTTCGGTTTTCTCCCAACCTTAGGTGTTCCATACTTCCCCAACGGCAGATTGGAACTCTCAATCAATCCACATCCACATGTTCTTAAGTTTTCTCTCCAAACCAGCCCAAAGTTTAATCACTACCGAAATCAACCCAAACCCCTGAATCCCAAATGTTCCCGCTACTGAACTAACATTTACTCCTAACGAATTCCATTAAACTCCAACACCGACGGTCGTCACTGGCCCATCAATTACACAACTCCAAAATACATCTAAGTACCAATCATCCAATCGGTAGATTCTCATCCAGCTAGATCTATTTGTCACAACCGCTACCACAATTTATTAAAACTTGGCTACACCTTCCAAATACACCAACAATCCTTGACTTCGAAGCCAAAAAGTTGATACCTAGTCATACCACCAAACTTTGAACCACAACAGAACAAACACACGAGTTTCATTCGTCGAACATTCTTACAAACCAAGGTTATCAATATGGTGTCTATAGGGTCCTACGCGTCCTTTATGCGAACATTGACCAAGACCCAAAACAAAGTTGCCAACAAGACGGTTACCACCAACATTAACAGGAAATACCGCGAGCCTAACTTTCTAGTTAAAAAAATACGCCGACTCTGCAAACAACACTACTTGGCCTACGATACCAACACGCGTTAAAATACTCAGCCTTCCACTGTCGGAGTTTCCCACATACTTACTTTTAACCGGGGTTACTTAACCTTTCCAAGGTTCTAATTATTTCAGGGTTTTCAAGTGAAATACTTAACAAATATGGCAATCGAATTTTTTTATAGGAAGTTTCAACACAAATGTTTTCATATCAATTTAATTGTACGCACAAAATCTACTACTATCTACTCGGTAGTTGTGCAAAAATGGACACGCTAGTCCCACGAATGAAAATCATATTGAAAACCATTTCATCGTAGTGTAGATCATTAACAAAACGCAAAAGCATAATAGACAACTTCCTTGAAAGGAACCGCTACGGTTCTAGCATGGATTGATTTATGTCATGCACGTAAAGTAATTTCCTACTTTAAATAGGGTGCAACAGAAAGATTTGTACGTACTTCAAAAGAAGTTTAAACGACACCCGACTCCAAAAATTCCTTCTTTAACCATAAAATGACATGGAAACAAGTTCACCCACAAAGTTTGCACGCGTCAGTTTATTTCACAAAAACGATGAAACGATCCATAAGTATACTTTGGTTAAAACATAAAATGATTTGTGTCGGTTCCAAGTTTAAAGACAAAAATCAATGCGTTTTCATCATTTGAAGATATCGACTAAAACATCATGAGGAAATCTCACATTGGGATATGCATGCAAACTTGTAACACTTTCCTAGTGGTTTTCCGGAAATAAAATTGCATGCAATAGACAGTCCCTTCTAAATTTTCGAAATAGAAAATTTCATTAATTCAAGTTTCAAAATTTTCTCATTTAGTCATATAATGACATAGGAGTAAAACCTCTTTGACAAGACTCACACACATTAATGTGTTTTCTCAAAACTTAGGAGAATAATAGGTGCTTGTAAATGGTTGACACCAAAAGGGTTTAAATCGACTTCAAATTTCGAATCATATCAACTGTGCGCATTAATGTTCCAAAAACTTAAATAATTCCACGCACTCTAGATTATCATAAATAATTTTCCAAAATCCCCATCACGGAGCATTTGCACTAAAAGTTTTTCACTTGTAATATAAAACATAAAAATGTCAATTCTTAAAGTTTACTCATTAAAATACTCAAAATACACATTTTCTCCAAAAACCAAAACGGTTTACAATTTTCCAAAATGTTCATCAAGCCAAATTGACCAAAGTTCAATGACTCACACATTCGTGTTTTCAAAATGTACCGTATCGTAAACCATGCATGATTCCCACAACACTAAAACATACTTTGACCAAATGACCTCCACTTATGCAATAAATTAATAAAACATTTTCATTCACGATTCATTTATCAAAGTGTCGAGGATTAGTGGCTACCAAGTTATGCATACCCCTAGATCAATACCATGCATTTGCGTGAAAGGATAATAAAATAATCAATTAATCGAAAATGCATAAAGCAAATCGTTAAGAAATACTATCAGAATGTTCTTTAATGCATTACTCACGCCACACATAAATCAATCCGTACATTGAACAAGTTGCAATGAAATGTGCTAACACAAATCTTCGAAAGAGAAATTATGCGACACCAAAGTACCAAAAACCATTCCTTTTGGTTGTCTTACGGCATAAAATAATATTTCTCAATAAAACCCGCATGAGACAAAGCGCTCAATATAACCCATAAATTCTCACATAATAAATGGAGTATGCACATTACGAAATTGCACTCACGCGACACAAAACGTCGTAAAACAAAACTCCATGAAACTCAATGGGGCTCAATGGCCTCGAATCAACAGAATGGCGCCAAACCCTTCGCTTCCAAAAATCGAATTGCAATAAGCAAAATCATGACTAAAATGTCAAAATTCCAAAAATTTCCTTTTTGTTGTAATACACTATAAACAACACTTTTCAATAAATCATGCATTAAATAAACTTTCCAATAAAGCTTGACATAGCCATAATGGAAGATAACTTTCCGTCCAAACCTTAACATATGTGGAGAAGATCCAATGTTAAGGTCATAAGCCGTAGTTACTTGTCCAACGCCTTAAAGAACATTAAAATATGGATATCACTGTATCCGAAAGTAACGTTGGACGACAACGAAATAAAGCAAGTCCCGACAAGGTTTGCAATTCCCCGCAATAAAATAAGTTCATGCATGTTCAAAACCATGATTTAAAATCTTGTGTGTGCTAAACGTTTTTCCGAGATGTTGTAACTTAATCCACATGAGGTTTTGAAACACAAGAAATAACTGATGCAATTTATTTTAAAAATAAATTCTGTGCATGAATTTAGTTGGCACTCAACGTCTCAAACCACACTCCTCAAAATTCCTCCGGTCACACTATTGTCATCCGGATGCTCAAACATCTTAAGGCAAAATTGGAAGTTACATCGATTAACCTTACAATTCCTCCTCGAATTAAGGTCGATTCAATAAGCCTATGGTTCTAATCCAATCCATCAACTTTGACCCGAAATGGTCCACTTAATGCAATTATCATGCTTATTGTCACTCCAAGTGACTAATGCTAAAATCGTCAATCTCTTCAAACGACCACTCGCTTATGAACTTCTTCACTATCTCAACGGTCATCACATTAAAGTAGTTCAAGTATGCACATGGAACCAGTAGATTCACCATAACACTGGCCAGGTGTAATTATGAACGTATCTTACATGATTATCCTTGCTACTCTTGACGCGATTCTCGTTTCTAACGAATCCATCGACCTCAAAACATCCTATCTTAATGTGCTTAATGGTGAAATTTCACTCTCATTTATTTAAAAGAACGCTAGTTTGAGTCTAGGTATCCAAGATCAACACCTAATTCTCTCAAACTTAGGCTCTGATACCAACTTATAACACCCTCGAATTGGGAAAGAGCAACTAAATAAAATTTTCGATAATACATCCAAAATAATAGAATTTCTTCCTATAAATCAATACGAGGAATACATCAAACAATTATAATCCAAGTCTTATTACAAAGGCTAAGTTCACATCGGGTGTTACTTAACTCAAATACAAAGTGCTATTCCCAAAAATCAATGCAGAAGACCTTACTTAACCAATTCACCAACAAGCACACTACTAGCACTCGACCAGTGTAACAACCCAGTCTAAAGTAAAGCATTGCAATTCATACAAAATGAAACATCCCAAGCTCGGGTTTCATTATTTCTTACGTAAGTCTTAAGAATAGGTTGGCGGAAACAACCTATACACAACTGAGAATAACTACCACTAAAAGTATGAGTGGCACTGTCTCTATCTGCATCTGTGCTCTATCCTGTGCTTGCTCACTTACCGGAGCCTCCTACTATTTGCTTACCTGAAAAGATTTAGTTTGGAAAATGCGAGGGTTAGACCATGAGATCTAGTGAGCTCCCTCCTGACAGTTCTCAAAATCATTTCAAAACAGTTTATAACTTTCAAATATCTTTGCATAAACTTTCACATAATTTTTCATAAAAACTATCACATAATTTCACATAAAACTTCCACGGATAAATCCGCCCCGTAAAAGGCACCCTGAAGTCACTCGAAAGTGACAACGAGTCAGTCTCACGCTGCCTTACTGGATACTCCCTTCCATGGCATAAACGGGTCACTCCTCCCGTCGTGAGCTGGCGGGTCTACCTCCCGACTTAGCCAGTTTACGTCTAACACAATGTATGCATACATCTCATATAAACTTTCAATAAACTTTCATGCAGTTAAAAGCATAGGAATAAAACATGGCATTTCTCATCATGTACTTACTTTAGAAAAACACGTCAAAAGCACGTATTTATAGTTAGAAAAACTCACCTGATACGCTTACTTTCCTTTCCTACTCTGTTCCCTACTTCCAATCGATTTACCTGAATGAATGGATAAAACATATAAGCTGACTATCCAACTTTCTGGACAACTCTACTTTCCGGACGACCCTACTTTTCGGACAACTCCACTTTCCGGACAACTCTACTTTCCGGACAACTTACACGTACCGAACACAGACTTACCGGACAAGGACTTACCGGACACAAGTTTTCCGGACACCAGTTTACCGGACGAAATCACAATCCGGACAACACCCCACCCGGACAGTTATCCGGGAACTATTCGGAAACTCCAAATACCCGGACACATATCCGGAAACCACAGTTAAACAGAACTTACCTGGATACCTACTCAGGACTTATCGGACGACGACTGCGATTCCCAACCTGGGATCCAAGCCTGCTAAAGTACTCTAAATCCAAATCGATTTTTGAGAACACAACAACATATCTTAATTATCTCATGATTTTACCAAACCCTTAGCTATCTAACACCAAAAGGATGTTTAATCTCCACTTTGAACATTATTTTCATTTCTCCCACAAATGTAATAACCAGGTATTTTATTTAATTTAAAATATAAGAATTTTATAAGTTTATATGGGTATTTTAAGGAATGAGAAGTTAAGGGGTAAGTTTTAATTTTTATGAAAGTTTAGGGGTATATTTGGTTAAATGGAACAAGTTTGGGGTTCATTTGGAAAGTTGGGTGACACCTCCTGTTAGCCAAAACCGACTTTCATTCTATAGGAATGAGGTGTCTCCTTTTTACCATTTTTAGCAAAGTGTAGTGTGCGTCTAGGTGGTGTTTTCGATTTTAGAGAGAGAGTGAAAGAGGTTGAAGGAAACTAAGGAAGAGGAAGAAGTATCTGATTGGTTGCAGCTGAGTTTAAGATTCAATTCATCTGAAACAACAAGGTAATAATCCATCCTAATTCTTCTTTTTATGTATAATGGGTTTTACATGAACTTTAGAAGTGGGTTATGTTATTTTTAGAAGGTATATGAATTATAGGTTTGGAATAGTGTTCTAATGGTAGTATAAAACATATCTGCAAAGTTATATAAACATACATAGAATAAAACTGCAAAAATCTGGGTTTTAGGATGAAACAGTAGACTGAGACTTTCATCGAAGTCGCAGTAGGCTAGTATTCATCGAAGTCGCAGTAGGTTAATATTCATCGAAGTCGCAATGGACGACTGCGACATTCATGGAGTCGCAATGGTTGGTTGCGACTTGGGTATGAAGTCACAATGGTCGTCTGCGACTTGGCTTGAAATCGCAGTAGTAGATTGCGATTCGAGTGTGGGATCGCAGTAGTTGGTTGCGACTCCAAGGTGGAATCGCAATAGTGGGTTGCGACTCCAAGGTGGAATCGCAATAGTGGGTTGCGACTCCAAGGTGGAATCGCAATAAGGGGTTGCGACTTCGGGGTGAAATCGCAATAAGGGGGTTGCGACTTCAGGGTGGAATCGCAATAGGAGATTGCGATTTGGTACTGTTCATTACGATTTCAGTTGGGAATTTTGTAAGTTTAAAGTATTAAAGGAAATATTTGGTATTTTATCTGATTTCAGATTCTGTGAGGGATCGACACACGTGAATTATCTTGGAAGAGTTTTTGTGATAAACACACGAGGTGAGTTTTTATTTGAAATGTTTTCAAATGGAATACATATATGTGATTAAATGTAATATGGTGCATATAATGTTTATATGAATATTGCATTGTATGAGTACTAGTTGGCCGGGCTTAGGACCGGTGAAAGTTGGCTGTACAAAGGGACAGTGGTGTTGGCTGTATTTAGTACAGCGGAGTAAATTAATTAATTGGCTTGCTACCAATTAATATGGCCAAGGAAAAGAAAGGAGAAAGAGATGGAAAGATTACATGAGTCATAATTGGTATTCTTATGTGAAGTATATGTATGACTTTGTGCAAAAGTTTTCTTTAACTAACGGGGATTTTTCTCACTAGACCTCAAGGTCTAACCCTCATTTTTGTTTTAAAATATGTATTCCAGGTCATGGAGCAAACAAGAGACAATGATAGGATTTATCATGTTAGCTTTTGTGGATGTTGAATGATTATGAAGATTCCAGTTATAATTAGTAGATGTTATGTATTTTACTTTATTCGAAAAAGTTTGTACTGAAGGACTTAATTGTAGAATTTAAGGGACCATATTTGGATTATGATATGTTATTTTGTAGTGAATTATATGGAACTTGTATGTTGGGATTAAGGGATGTTACAACAAAACTCTATATTGACTCAACTCTGCAGTAAAACGAGGTTCAGAATCGAAATAAGACATTACCTGGATGAATTAGACTCCAATTGCCTATCTTCTTCTCACTTGATGATCGATGGAAGTTCTCTAAAAAATGAAATTGAAATTGATTTCTCTCTTTCTCCTCTTACTCAGCCGCCAACCACAAGGATGGAATGTTTCTCCTAGAGTTTGTGCCAAACATAGGGTTTTTTATTCCTTGACCCCTTTATTAACAGATTAGCCCCTCAACTTTCAGCTGTAAGAAAATTACCACTAGACTTTAAACTCTTCAAAAATGGTCACGGTTATTACAACCAGTCGCTGTGTCACTAGAACTACTCTCAACCTGAACCTGTTGCATATAGGTTAGGCAAACGCCCAGTGAGTTCAAGAGTTTATAACATGATTTAAATAATTCTTTCAATGAAAGTTTGCGACATAGATTATGATTTCCAAAAGAGTTTATGAGAAGGATGTAAATGACACATTTTCCAACGCAACCAAAACCTATGAGAAAAGTTCCCAAAATATATATAGCGTTTTTCAAAATGAATTCCAATCCAAACTCACTCCACACGTGAGTAAATCTATATTATGCAAAACCTTCAAATACAGCTGATGACATATTACTCAACCCATAAATCATGGAAGAACAATCCATATAAATATAATACTTCACCAAAAACATGATACGAACCAATACTCACGCGAACGTAAAATGTAATGAAGTCCAAATGCCATAAATATGGAAATGACCTGCTTCATTCAAACTTTAATATACATGGAGGGAAGTCCAATATTAAAGTCATCAATTACAGTCAATCGTACAAGACCAACGATAATAAAACCAAGGACATTAAAGTATCCAAAATAATGTTGGCCGACAACGGGGGAGACCCGTATCCATTGAGAGTGGAGGAACACAAAAGTATGCCACTCATACAACGTTAATCGTATGACACTTCACGACCTAAAAGCCCAAGTGTCCCTACGACTCCTTTCAAGACACACCCAAAGAGACAGCTGACCTTAGCGGAATATTAACATGAAAACCACCAAAGGCTCGGCACAAGCGGGGATACAACCATGGCATTGCCCCGACATGGCGAAGGTCATAAACGCCCGTCAATCATGACAGCTCAATCGGACTCAACATTCCTAGTGTACCCTTGAAAAGTAAAGGTCATAAAACATGGGGCTCGATCAAATCCCGCAACGCCCAGTAGACCATCAAATAAAGACCGACTTACGTACCTATGGATCCAATGCAACACAGTCTACAATTACATGCCCATCCCGGAATGACTAAAGCACCCGAGCATGTAAATATCAATAATATGCAATAAATGCAAACCATAAATAAGACTTCAAATTGAGCCCTCAAAACCGAACAAAATATCCCCCAAAGACTCCATTAAAGTCAAAACCGAGCAAAATGCTCAAAACTCATTAGACCAATAATTAACGATCCTCAAAATATAAAATGCATTTAGGCATCGCTTAGGTAAACATATACCACAACATCATCATTAACCCCAAAACTCGTCACAGGTTAGAACAAAGGTTTTCCCCAAATGGACTCATACCCTTATAATTCTCAAAACAACTCATGACACTAAAATGTGCATTTTCTCAAATGGTTTATAAAATCAATTACACCAATATGATTAAACCATTGAATAAACTCCATTTGAGCAATAAATCTTTTAAGGACATATTTATGATTTCTACACATCAAAATATCCAAAAATCCCAAATATGGGTGTTTTACAACTTTATAAAGGTAAACACTTCAAAAAGGGTTAAACTCATCAAATAACTCAACAATTGATAATTTCAAGTAAAACATACAAATTCTTGGAAAATAACATTTTTGGCATGTACAACGTTTTCACAAATCAACTTGAACTTACCTTGCTAGATTTAGGCTAAATCTAGATTTTCCCCAAACATAAGCTCCTTTGAAGAAAACTTGAATTTTCGAGCCAAATCTTCCAAAAACCTAGATCCATAAGTTTACAACCATAAATATTTACATCCAACCATAAAGAATCATTCCCCAAACACTTTTACATCAAGATCCCAACTTATACTAAAACCCTTATTTTCATAGATGAAGAAGGAGAAGGTTACCTTAACCAAGCATGACCAAAATCACCCAATAATACCCCAAAATGGAAGAGAAGGTGAAAACAACAATAATCTAGCTTTTGGTAAAGAGAGATTACCTTCATCACTTGAATCCTCAAAGCAAGGCTCCTAATCTCCCACAAAAGCTTCAAGCTTCCATATCTTCAACAATGGTGAAAATGGGTTTGATTTGAGTGGAGAAGATGAAGAAGAGGAGGAAGGATTTAGGGTTTTCTTGGAGAAGAAATCGATTTAGAGAGAGAGAGAGAGTTGAGTTGTGGTTTGGAAATGAAGTGAGGGAAGAGAGAGGGAAAAGTCTTAAAAAGGAAACCAATATATCTCATCAGGCCCATCGCGGACGTCCGGCTAGCCACCATGCGGACGTCCGGACCTTGATCTGATCCGAACCCAACAAATCCTCCGCTGCTTCCGCGGACGACCCGCGGACGTCCGACCTTGACCCAATGTGGACGTTCGTAAGTCCAAAAAGTCAAATTTCTAATTTTTTGGGTGTTACAGATTACCCAAGGATTCTCTGGGTGATCCATGAGTATTTTCTCGAAAAACATCGGATTCTACTTAAACATTGGTATTTTCTGGGTGATCCCTGGGTGATCATCGACGAAAATTTCCATGAGTGAACTTTGTGAGTAAAAGTCATTTATTTTGTAGTGAAATGTTGAGAGGGAAAATAATATTCTATTACATATATAAAACATTTTAATAATATAATTAATGTTGTAATCTATCCCCAAAGACCAAATCAGATAAGTTAAATGCAATTTTTTTTGAAATTTTAAATTTTGATTCTCCATTTTGAAAAAGTCTAGAAAATTTGTTAAAAATACTCTTAGAACATCTCCAACAACCATGTTAAAATAGAGAAAAGAGGGAATATAACATTTTTTTTGCTCCAACACTTATATTATATTGTATGCTGAATTAGAAAAAAGATGAGAGAAATTGTAAAAATCTCTAAATTTAAAGAAATCTCTACAACTTTATAGAAAAAGAGAGAAATTATATTATAGTAATTATTTGGCACCAATTAATTTTTTTTAAATCAGATGTATAGGAGAGAGAACAACATTTTATTATATGTATTGAATATTAAATTAATATAGTTAATGTTTGAATTGCTAAAATAGAATATCTATTGGAGATAGATGTATTTTTTAGAGATTTCGATTTTTTTTATAGTCTATTATAGAAAAATTATAGCATAACTGTTTTGGTCCCTGTGGTTATCTGATTTCTTTGAAAGAGGGACCTAAACTTCAGTATCTCAAGATGTGGTCCCTCAGTTTTGGTATTTGCTCTGAAAGGAGGACCTGGTCACTAACTCCATCTAAAATCAGCGTTAAAGTCAGGGGTAATTTCGTCCATTATGGTTTTGTCTCTCTTTTTACAATTTTCCTTGTTTTCTCTTATTTTTGTAAAGACCATATAAATTTAGGGACCTTTTTTGTAATTATGTTTATTTTGAATGTCTTCATGGGTTTGTGAAAATACAGCAAACGGATTTTAGAATAGGAAGAAATCAAGCTTCCTCCTGTGGCGCTAACAACAATAATCAACAATAAATTATATAAAGGAGTAGATGTGTTTTTTTTTAGATTATGACATGTTTGAATCTTTGTCTTTCTGGATTAAAGAAATTAACAACCTCCTGAGCAAACAAAAAGTCGGAGTGAAGTCCTCTTGCTCTTCAATTTCTAATTTAATATTAGAAAATAAAAATAAGATCATAGATCCTAGGAATTAATGCATAGATATATGGTCAATTCGTTTAAAAAGAATTAAGAAGAATTATATGAGTTTTGAATTGAAACCCATCTGGGAACCAACATCTCCGGCAGCATTCCGGCCACCACCACCGTCCGGCGACATCACCGGCGGCGAGGTTCTTAAAAACCTTTCAAAAATGGTCATAACAAGAAACATGGAGATCAAGATGGCAGTAGCAACAAACCCAAAAGAGATTGCATTTACAGACTTATCAAAATGTCTCCAATGATCATCCCTTTGTTCTTGTGTGTACAATGATCATCCCCCATAGATGAACATCATCTCAACCCATCAAAGATATCATGCACAAACACACTAAAACACACACTGTTTCTTCAAAAAGACTTGATTTTTCTTGAAATATATAAAAATGTAATATATATATATTACGTAACAGGTCCCTGTAAGTTTATGGTTTTAACAAAAATATGAAAAAACAAAAAATAGTGTAAAATGAGGGATAAAACAAGGTTGGACGAAAATACCCCTGGCACTAACGGACCAAATAGACGGGGTTAGTGACCAGGTCCTACATTTGGAGCAAAATTGGAAACTGAGGGACCACTTCTTGAGATATTGAAGTTTGGATCCCTCTTTCAAAGAAATACAATAACCACAGGGACCAAAAATGCAATTCACTCAAGATTATATTAGAAAACATCTTCAACAAATTTTTTATATTATTCTTTAAAACAGAGAAAAAAAATTAAATTTTTGTTTATTTCTATTAATTAAATAGAAATATTATTATTTTATATAAAAATTAAAATATGTATTACAATAATAAATGTATCGAATATTTTAATAAATAATTCATATTAAAATTTGTAAAATAAAAAATGTATTAATGTTAAAAATAAATTTTTTGAAAATTTTGTTTTATTTTAAAAAAATTATTGAGAATAATATGAGATTGTGTTTGGTTAAAGAAAGGGTCCAATACATACATGTATGGAAAAGGAGACCATAAGTCAAAAGGGATCAGGAATGGAGAGAATACCAACATCACCATTTTCAAACCTCTACTACTACCCCTACAAGGTATCAGTCTCTTCTCTTCTATCCCACATTTATTTACCTGCTGCCTACCCCCCCCCCCCCCCTAAGGGTAGTATCCCAAGATCTAATCCTATTGCCACTATATCTATCTCTGTATCTATATGTATATACTATATATATATACTATATACAAACACATGTGAACCACCACTGACTGATTTGCATGTGCATACTCCATCCCTACATATATTGCCATACCATAGATTATATATACACACACATGTACATATATTCATATACAAATCTTGAAAGATATACACATAAGTAGATAGAGGTTTGAACTTTGAATCATAAAGATAAAAGAGATTGAGAACATTAAAATACATGATTCTTGTGTGAATAACTAATAAACAGTTAAACACGAAAGATATCCATTTATAAGGTATTCACATATGAATATGTATACATGAAACTACTTACTAATGATTCATATGTAAATCATTTATTTGTATGTCTTATATTTTTTTGTCTTTTTTATTGGACCTTCATGTACGTAAAGAGATATACATATGCATGTAACATATGTTGATGGAGCATACATGCATTCACATATATGGATGGGTATGTAACTATGTATAAACAGATTGATGAAATTTCATATCCTCTTGACATGGACTACGGGTATATAAGTACGAATATATGTAAAGGGTTTATACGTGTTTTTATACGATATGAAATACTGAGGCTATGTTTGGCAAACTAGCTGATAAGCTAGCTGATAGCTGATAAAAAAGTCACGTTTGACAAAAAGTAGCTTATAAGCATTTAAATGATCAAAAATGACATATTAAAAAAATAGTTAATAAATAATAATTAATATTAATGAGAGCATAATTGAAATATTTACAAAAAAACTACTCATAAACTACTCCAAGTAGCTTTTCAAAAACTAGCTTATAAGCTAGCTTATGGTCATCCAAACATGTACCCAAAAAATAAGTTAGCTTATAAGTATAAGCTAGCTTTTTTTTGCCAAACAATGCCCGAGTCTATCACATCCGAAGGACATGTTGAGAGTCCCAAATTTGTTAAACATGGACCATCAAACCTATATATGTAGAAACCTCACATCTCTTTATGAACTCTTATGAGAGACTTAAAGGGGTTTCACATATTTTCACACATACATTTATAGATTCATGTACATACATAAATACATATAATGTCGATATGATATATCTACAAAAAGATGTGTTTTACTTAACTTACAAAAAATGCATGGGAGGATTGTTGATAACCAACTTCGTCATAGTTATTTATTACTGTATATGTTCAACTTTTTAAACCTGTACATTTAACTCACTGATAAATTTATTTAAATAACATGATAAACACTGAGTCATACTAAGATTAACCGAATCAATCTTTCAAAATCACACAAAACACCTACCATTAAAATCAAGAGATACAAAGAATAGGACGAAACATTAAACATAAACGACAGTTCTTATTCACGGATTCAGAATCAAGATATATCGCGCTATTAATTATAATGATACCCTTATAATTTAAAACTATGTTTTTGTACAGCAGATTATAGATAGATTTCATAACATTTTAGTATTAAAATGGATGAATTTATGAATTAGATTTATATACTAGAATGTGGGACCAGAACTTAGTCAAACACACTGCATGTCATGAAAAAAGTTATTACAAATTAAATTTCTTTTACTGTTTATGAAGAATATGTTTGCATAAATCTGATAAAAATTATATAATCTTTTTGTTGTGAATTTATCACTCCTTTTACCTCAACACATGGCACCTCCCCCCATCCATCCCCCACCACCCCACCCACCCACCCTCATCAGGGCCTATATATACACATTCTTTACAATCACAAAACTTCAGCAAACCCTTCTCTTCTCTCTTTCTTTCTATACATTATAGAAGCTTGAAAGAGAGAGCATCCATGGCTGTTTTGACAGTGATTATTGGTGTTGTTTTGGGACTTTGCCTCTTGAGCACTTTCCTTTTGAGATGGAATGAGATGAAGTACAAGAAGAAAGGCCTACCTCCTGGTACCATGGGTTGGCCACTTTTTGGTGAGACCACAGACTTCCTCAAACAAGGCCCCAGTTTCATGAAGAACCAGAGAGCAAGGTTCTTTCAATTCCTTTTTTTTTTCTTTTTCATTTTGATGTATAAAAAAGCAACCTTTTTTCTTTATCTTCTTGAAAAAACCCAACTAAAAATGCATCATTTTGTTCCTTTTCTTGATCTTATTGAAGAACCCAACTCAAAAAATGCATCATTTTGTTCTTTTTCTTGATCTTCTTGAAAAACCCAACTCAAAAAATGCATGATTTTTTTTTATCTGGGTGTTTTGTAATTTAACCTTTTTATTGATTTTCTTGAAAACCCCAACTCAAAAATGCATCATTTTCAATCTGGGTGTTCACTAATTTCACCTTTTTATTGATCTTCTTGAAAAACCCACCTCAAAAATGCATGCTTTCTATCTGGGTGTTTACTGATTTCACCTTTTTCTTGATCCTCTTGAAAAACCCAACTCAAAAAATGCATCATTTCCATCTATGTGTTCACAAAATTCCACTTTTTTCCTTGATCTTCTTCAAAAACCCACCTAAAAAAATGCATGATTTCCATTTGGGTGTTCACTAATTTCACTTTTTTTCCTTCAAAACCTCACTCTATGGTTCTTGATACAGGTATGGAAGTGTGTTCAAATCACATATATTAGGATGCCCAACCATTGTTTCAATGGATCCAGAGCTGAATAGATATATTCTCATGAATGAATCCAAAGGAATCCTTCCTGGATACCCACAATCCATGCTTGATATCTTGGGCAAATCCAACATTGCAGCTGTTCATGGCCCTGCTCACAAGAACATGAGAGGTGCATTACTATCACTTGTTAGCCCCACCATCATCAAACACCAAATCCTCCCAAAGATTGATGATTTCATGAGATCCCATCTCTCTAATTGGACTCATCAAGTTATTGACATCCAAGAAAAGACCAAAGAGGTGCTTCATTCATTTGTACTGTACAACTCTTCATTGCACCTTCCCCCTGTTTTTCATTTCTCATATTTTCTTTATGAAATATTCATCACAGATGGCCCTTCTTTCATCACTCAAACAAATCTCTGGGATTGAATCTTGTTCATTGTCTAAAGAATTCATGCCTGAATTCTTTAAACTGGTTTTGGGAACTCTTTCACTCCCAATTAATCTCCCAAACACAAGCTATCATCGTGGGTTACAGGTTCGAATAATATATTCATATTCATTTATTCATTGATGGACAAGGAAATATTCACAGGAATTGAAACTGAATTCATGAAATGTGAATGCAGGCAAGGAAGAACATCGTGAGAATGCTGGGTGGATTGATTGATGAAAGAAGAAATTCTCACGAAACCCATGAAGATATGTTGAGTTTATTGATGAGTGGTGTGGAAAACAGATACAAATTGAGCGATGAAGAGATAATAGATCAAATTATAACGATTTTGTATTCAGGGTATGAGACAGTTTCAACTACTTCAATGATGGCTGTCAAATACCTCCATGATCATCCAAGAGTTCTTGAAGAACTCAGAGTAAGTCTTGTTATTCTTCTTGAAATTGGGTTTTTTTACATGAATTTTTGTAAAAAAATTGATTTTTATGATTAAATTGATGTTTTGTTTTGTAGAAAGAACATTTGGGAATAAGAGGGAGAAAAATGGCAGAGGACCCACTTGATTGGGATGAGTACAAGTCCATGAAGTTCACTCGTGCGGTAGGTTTTGATTATTAATTAATTCATTAAATTCCAAGGAATTTATGTAGATTTTCTTTGAAAGAAAAAATAATAATAAAAAATATTTTTTAATTAATAAAAATAAATTTTATTAATTTATGTTATCATGAATGGTGGTGCAGGTGATCTTTGAGACCTCCAGATTGGCAACCATTGTTAATGGAGTTTTGAGGAAAACTACCAAGGAAATGGAACTCAATGGTGAGTAGTTTTTTTTATAACTATTATTAATTAAAGATCAATATAATTTATTTATCTCACATATATGAAAAATGGTTGTTAAATTGGTAATAATAATTAATTAATTATCAAATAAACATGAAAATATGGAAAAAATGTATATATTTAGAATATTTTATTGTCCACCCAAAGTGAAATATTCAAAAATTTAATTGTTTTAAGTTACCTTTTATATTTATATATTAAAAAGTAACATTAAGTACAATTAAATTCTAAAGTATTTTTTTCAAGGAATCAATATTTTCCACATATTCTAATAAATGATGCTCCTTAATCACCCCTTTTTTATTTAATTGTCAAAAATAAAACCACAATTTTCAAAAAATAAAAAGTATATATAGTTTATAAAATACATTATTTGAAAATTGAAATTGATTTGTAGCTTTTTAAGAGGGGTCTTTGGGGGCTCGATATGCTGTAAATGGTGTCATCATCTTTACTATGGACCCTACCACATATCATAATCCACATGGCATACCTACTCTTCCAGCTTGGATTACTTGATCCATGACCCATCTCATCTTTTTTTAATTCAATTACTATTATCTTTATTATTTTTCAATAATTTAGAAGAAAAAAAAACGAACGAAATAATCGACATAGACGAGTTTCAAACTCAAAACCCTAAAACGTAATTTATTTTCATTTTCCGAGTTTTTTTGTGACTGATTTGAGATTTTTTTCCCGACAGGATTTGTGATTCCAGAGGGATGGAGGATATATGTATATACACGAGAGATAAATTACGACCCGTGTTTGTATCCGGATCCATATACTTTCAACCCGTGGAGATGGCTGGTGTGTTTTCGTGTTTTATATGAATTTATGATATTTTTTCAATAATGAAAAAAAATTAATTCGGTTTTTGTGGTCACGAAATGCAGGACCGCAACTTGGAGACGCAAAATTATTTTTTCATTTTCGGAGGCGGGACGAGACAGTGTCCCGGAAAAGAGCTCGGCATTGCGGAAATATCGACTTTCCTCCATTATTTTGTAACTCAATACAGGTATTATAGTTAATTATAAATATTGGGGATTGATTTGTTTATTATTGTTATTTTTAATTGTAATGGGATTTAAATGAAAAAATGCAGATGGGAAGAAGTTGGAGGAGATAAACTCATGAAATTTCCAAGAGTTGAAGCACCAAATGGACTTCATATTAGGGTTTCCAATTTAAATGAATAGAAAATAAAAATAAAAATGAAAATTGTGTACATGTATAAATGATTGATAGTAGTAGATTATGACACATTAATTAGATATTGTACAAAATAATTTTCTAACAAAATATAGAATTTAATTTTCATATCTTTCCATGAAATTGTAACAAAATAGTAGTAGATTATGACACTAAAACTGTATTGAATTTGGTTTGTATTGTTGATCATGAGTTTGGATCTTCTTTTTAAGTGTTATTTTATAGATTATTAAATATTTGAAAAATAGTGGAAAAGATAAATTATTTTCTATTATTGTAATATTTAAAAAATTATAATAATTACTTCAAAAAATTATTATAGTAACGCATTTTTAAATAGTTTTTACTATAAAATGGAAGACATTAATGGTTTGGGATGTAAATTGTAACATAGGATTTGTGCCTATAAATGGGCTAGCCCATTGCAATTTGGGCCTTATATGGACTGAAAATGGCTCTTAATCAGATTGTGATGAAATCGGTCACGGATAGACAGCCGATTGTGGGCTGGTTGGGGTTGCCGGTATCAATCTTTTGTACAAAAAGAATTTAAGATTATAGGTTTCTATTGCATATGATAACTTATTCAATAATTGCATCAATTATATGTGATATATTGAAATTTGTGTTAATCATATGTGAGGTTGAGTTTGATGAGAAGTTGACTTAACATGAAAAAGTGAGAAATGGCTATCAATCATTGGATGGACATTAGGATTATGCACTGGGATAAGAAATAAGATGCACCGGATCAATTCCCGTATCAAGCGCGATTCATGGTTTGACTTGTGATTAAAAGTGACAAGAATTCAAATTCAATTCTCACGCGTAAGAAGCATGAGAAGTGAATATGAACTCTTGATCACTTTTAATTAAATGCCCTCCCATGCATTGTGGCTTAGAAGCGAATTGATCCGGTGCATCTTAGCTTAATGTGCATCAATTTCTCATCCAACAGTTGATAATCACGTTAACCTCAACTTTTCACCGAAATCCAACCTTATATAATATCATATCTTATTGTGAAACAAATATTATCATGTGTGATAAATACATCACTTATACTCAGACGTCATATTATCACATGTGATAAATACATAACTTATACTTACACGTTATCGCATGTGACATGTACAAAAATTCGTAGTGTGAATCATGTGTGATATGTAACAAATCTTGTGTTAACGTTAAATGTAACTAATCGCGTGTGATTTAAAACATTGAGAAAAAAATGGTGAAAAGGTTAATGAAAAAAACATATAGAACTTTATAAAAAATCATAAATTAACTAAAACAAAATAATAAATAAATCTAAATGATATAATGAATTTTTAAGGGGTTTAGATGATGTTTTTGTACAATTATATCCTTAACAGAATATTTGACGTAATTTAAAATGGTGATTATTATAAAATTTTAAATTGTTTTTCAATTTTTTATTAATGTCATTTTCAATGGATTATGTGGTTTAGATTGTTTTTTACCTTTCATGAATTGACTATCTTTGCGTTTGAACATACCCCAATTTTCAAGCCCAACCATGAATCGTGTTTGCTACGGTAATTGATCCAGTGCATCTTATCTCAGTGCATAATGTAACGCCTAGAAACTTCGGTAACTGAAACATCGCCTTTCCTCGGTTTGTAAAATTGTGAAATATAGGAATCTATTTAAACTTGACTTACCTTTGCCTTCTAAGCGGAGCGGACACATCGGGTGAGAAATTCTGGGAATTAGGCTTTTGGTAGAGACGGGGCGAGAATGCCTAGCGACTATGCCATAGGGAATAGTCGCGTGTCACAATCGCCTCTAGGAGGTGACTCTCAGTACACATGGTGTGACAGTGTCCGTCGACAATGCCAGGGGCCATTGTCGCATGTCAAGGTCGCGATACATGTACCGCAAGGTGTTGGTAGTGGGCGACTATGCCCCGCGACTATGTTAACGGCATAGTCGCCATGTCAAGGTCGCAAACGGGGTGTAAATGGTCTTAAGTACGTTTTTTCAACTCTCATCCTCATTTACTTCCTCACCCACCTCAAAACTTCTCTCAAAACATCACCTTTACCGTAAATACGTTTTGGAGCATTTAAGAGCTAGAATCTTGAGTTTTGGAAGAAATCTTCCACTTGGTAACTAGGATTGGGAGCAAAAGATAGAGGTCTTCAACTTCATCTTCTTCACCAAGAAATTTCTAAGTTTTCTAGGCTTTGGTTGTGAGCTAGATAAAGTTTCAAGAGATGAGTGTTGATGGATCTAAAGTCTTCACCAAAGGAAGCTCAAGATTTGGGGTAAAACCTAGGTTTAGCCTAAATCTAGCAAGGTGAGTTCAAGTTGCTTTGTGAAAACTTTGTACATGTAAAAAATGCCCAATTTTTGAGTTAAGATGTTTTCTAGATATTTATCAAATCTTGTTGATTATTTGATGAAGTTGTATCTTTTACACACTTGATTTTATAACACCTTGAGAGGTACATGTATTGTGGTGGGGGGGGGGGGGGGGGGGGGTTTGGACTTTTGATGATAAATCATAAAGTATGTGGCTTTTGATGATTTTTTTTCTCATATTGAGATTATTTAATGTTAATACACTTTTGGCATCTTGATTTTATAAATCTTTCAACACACACACATATAGGTAAGATATTTGTTAACCAAAGAAATTGTGTTAACTATGCAAACCTATTTGAACCAATCATAAGACATATATGGTTTTTGTCAATTCAAATGCTAAGATAATATGAGTAAGGGTATAAAGGTAATTTTAATTTTTCAGCTTTTTAATCAATTTAAGTAGATGTTACTTTTACTAGACCATTGAATTTAATGTGTTGTTACTGTTGGTCCGGAAGGGTTATACAAGTTTGTAGAAGGGGGGTTGAATACAAACACATATTTTTATCTTTCTAAATTGTTTATTGATATATATCAAACAATTTACAGTTTGTTGCGGAATAAGATCAAATATAAAACCTAATCTAAACAAACTAGAGAATCACACAGATTTCTTGCACTATAAAATATTGAGAGAAAATAAGGAAACCGAAGGAGAGATTTTCTTGCACAAAGTAGTTCAGCAAGGAAAGGCTAGGCTCTTCAAAAATGAAGAAAAGTTTCCTATTTATACTGCATGCATTAAATGCAAGTCAGTACAACTTTACACGTGGCAGCGTCTGGTTGGTTGTGGGAAATTGACTTTAGAAAACATCCTAGTGGTCGCATGATGAACAATGTAGTTGCAGAGTGGTTTGTACGATTCTGGACAAAAGGGATGTCCGTTCTTACAAATCGTATGGGGTTTGCAAGGAGATAAGACAAAAGTAACTTATAGAACATGCTTCATGATCAGCGCTCGCTGAATACATCTTTATCAACGAATGATAAAGTTCAGCGTTCGCTGAAGTCTGCTACTCGAAACTTCGCATGAAATGGAAAAGTCTTGGCTTCGCTGATATCCACATCAGGTCACTAGTAGACTTAGTCACTTGTTCGTCAGCTTGGTCTTCGATTTCAGCTTTGAACTCAGTTGTCGTGAATCTTGTCTTCAGGGATCATAAGCAAACAATTACAAATGAAACTATCAGCGATCATTAGTGAGACTGAACAGGCTTAGGGCTCACTGATGTACATGCATCGCTGAAGTATAAATTAAAGTGCATGTTTCCTATCAGCGATACTAAACAGACTTAGTATATTTTCTGATAACACCACTTTTTGGCGTCATTTTTAGTCCATAAACCAATGAGATTGGCTTGTATTTAAGCAAAAAGGCGAGATTTTACGGTTTATCTAGTGAGATGTGCAGGTTATCCGAGAGAAGCCAGTTATCGAGAAAAGGAGCAGAAAAAGAGCCAAAAGAGAGTCCATATCGAAGCCCAATGGAAGCCCGAGATCCAAGCCCAAGACCCGTACCCAGATCCGCGAACCAAACTTGACCCAAACTCTTCCAGAAACCGCGCGGCTTTCCACGCGGTTTGCAAACCGCGACCAAAACCACGCAAGTCACTGTCTCGTTTGTTATACTTGGCGTTTTCTGGATTTAGGTCATTATCTCGACACGTGAGACGGTAGGCAGCGAGAGGGCGATTTTCAAAGCACTTTCACGTACTTTGGAGCCACGATAGAGCATTGATTGAAGACAGTTCACCACACGAAGTGGATTAGAGCCGAGTGAGAAGGGATTCATCATACATTTGTCATGTTTACGTTCATTATGATTTCACACACCACTTCATGCATTTTTTCTAGTGTTTTTATCCACCCCAACATGAACTAATCTTTAGATGTTGGGGGTTGGAACAACTATGGATTTTATGATGGATGACGTGTAACCGAAGGATTCTTTTTACCTGATTTGATCTATGAAAGCATTTGAATTCAGTTTTAATTATCAATTGTAGTTTGATCACCTCCAATTGACTCTTATGGTTTTTGATTAAGTTTGAGAAAATTAATTAAAGGCTAGATCAATAATTCAAGTGCCGGAAAGGAGATTCGAGTAGAAATAGCCGAATCACTTTCTGCTCGGAATAGTTTGACCTAATGTATTTTAAAACCCTAGGTGTTGATCGAGAGATAAAACCTACGTGTCTTGGAATAAAACCAGTTATTGCTTGAAAAAGAATAACAGTGACTTTTACAAACTCGGGTTCATAGAGATAATCGGTATAATTGTCGTTCGATTATTCGTTCATCAGTAGTAGTTCCATAGGACGTCCAACCCTCAACCTTTTCTCTATCATAAGTCTTTCCAAAACCTTCCGTTTATTCGATTGTCGTTCTTAGTTAGTTTAAAACAAGTTTCGTACCAACAACTCAAAATTGCGATCGTTCAGTTAATAGATTTTATAGTAATTATGATACTTAGTTCCTAGTTCTCTGTGTTCGATACTCGTACTTCTAGTACTATTACTTGATTCGACCCGTACACTTGCGGTTAGATTTAGGGGGGTGTAAACCCGCCTATCAAGTTTTTGGCGCCGTTGCCGGGGAACTAGTTGCAACTGATAGCACTACCAGCTGTAAGCGCTATTAGATTGAACATTTTTTATTTCTGTTATTTTATTTTATCACCTTCAATTTCTGGATTACTGATTTTGTTTATTCTCCGTTTCAGGTACTAATTGGTTTATGCCAAGGAAAACCCGTGGGGAGAAAATCGAACCGATCGATCCAGAGATTGAAAGAACCGCCCGTCGATTACGCAAAGAAGCAAAAGCAAAAAAACATATCAAGATCGAAATGGGCGACGAGATACCTGTAAACGAGAGTCCTCATAATAATCCACCACCACCTCCCGAGAGACGCCCTATGCGATCGTTTGCCGATCCGAACGTGGCAGCCGCACGCATAGGCATTCAAGCGCCCACTACTGGGGCGAACTATTTCGAGATCAAACCGAGTACCATCGTGATTGTACATCAGAACCAGTATGGAGGAGGCCCAGCAGAAGATCCTCATGCACATCTTCGTGCATTTGAGCGGATTTGTAATACATTCAAGATCAATGGGGTAAACGAGGATGCCGTCAAGCTGAGACTTTTCAGTTTTTCACTCAAAGGCAGAGCCATAACTTGGACTGAAAGTATCCAACCAGACTCAATCACCACCTGGGCATAACTGAAAGCTGCTTTTCTCCAGAAATTCTTTCCACCAAGTAGAACTGCACAACTTATGGCTGAAATCACCCATTTTGCTCAATGGGATCAATAGACGTTGTATGAAGCTTGTGAGAGGTACAAGGAGACGATCAAGAAATGCCCTCATCATGGGTTACAAGGTTGGGTCATAATCCAAACATTCTTCAGTGGACTTCACCCGCAGTTCAAAAATGACATCACAGCTGCAGCGGGTGGAGCCCTAATGGATATGTCTTATGAGGAAGCATGTGAGCTGATCGATAATCTGGCCGAGCATAGTTTCTCTACTCCAAGGTCAACAGTTAGAAGGGTTGCAAGTGTGCAAGAGAATGACGAGCTGAAAGCCATAAAGGCTCAACTGAACGCACTCACGAGTCAGATGAAGGGGTCTTCTCTTCAATCAGCATTTATGATGGATGAGGGTATGCCGGATATGGCACCACCCATGAACGAGCCGGAGCAAGTTCAATTTATGCAAAATCGGAACCGGCCACGGAACGATCCATTCTCAAACACATACAATGAGGGTTGGAAGAAGCACCCAAATTTCTCATGGAGTCAACCGCAAGGGCAGCAACCCATGGCCCAACAACAGCAGCAGCAATACAGTAATAACTCCAACTTTTCTAATTCCTCTAATACTAACAATGTTTATCGTCCTCCAGGTTACAACCAACGGAAATACGATGAAGGAAAATCCGGAGAGAAGAAGCCGGGGCTAGAAGACATGATGATGAAGTTCATGTCTAAAATGGACAGCACGGTTGAGGGATTAGCCGGTACAGTCAACACGGTCAAGGCGTCTACTGATCAGAACACGACATCCATAAAGATCCTTGAAAGGCAAGTGGGGCAGATTTCTGAAGCCCTACAAAACCGAGCTCCCAGAACCTTTTCGAGTCAAATAGAAAGGAAAAACCGGGAAGATTGCAAGGCCATTCATCTGAGGAGTGGCAAGGAGCTGAATAGGAAACCGACACGAGAGCCGGCATCAAAGGAAACCGAGTCCAAAGGGGAAGATTTCGAGATGGTAGATATGGATGAGTTAGAGGCTGACTAAGAGGTTGTAATTAAAGAGAACTCAAAGAGTGAAGAGAAGAAGCAAGCGCCGCCAACCATGCCAAAGCAAACGCCGGTCAAGCCGACAGTTCCAAAAGTGCCATATCCAAATAGGCTTAAATCCCATAGGGAGGATTTAACTATTCTAAATTTCTTGAAGTTTTTAAGAAATTGCATATTAACATCCCTTTTGTAGATGCTTTGGCACAAATGCCCTCGTATGTGAAGTTTTTAAAAGATATCCTTTCTAACAAAAGGAAGATTGAGGAGCATGTGACAGTTGCACTTACTGAGGAGTGCAGTGCGATCATCCAGCATAAGCTTCCCCCGAAACTTAAGGATCCAGGGAGTTTTACTATCCCTGTTAATATAGGCAATTCTGAATTTAGTAAGGCTTTGTGTGATCTTGGAGCGAGTATTAACTTAATGCCTTTGTCTATTTTCAGGAAACTCGGACTTGGAGAGGTGCAACTGACCAATGTGACATTGCAGCTTGCCGACAGATCCATCAAGTACCTGTATGGTGTCATTGAAGATGTGTTGGTCAAGGTGGACAAGTTTTATCTCCCAGTCGACTTCGTGATCCTTGACATGGATGAGGACAAAGAGATACCATTGATTATGGGTCGACCGTTCTTAGCCACGGGAGGAGCACTTATTAACGTGAAAGGGGGAAAGCTCACCTTGAGAGTGGGTGACGAAGAAGCTGTCTTCAATGTTTTCCGGGCAGCCAAACAAAGCATGGGACCTAACGAGTGTTACCAGGTAGATGTGATGGACTCATTAATTAAAGAAACGTGTGGCATGCAAGTTTCCGATGACCAATTGAACAATGTCTTGATGGGTACTGATACTGATCCGAAAAGCGAGAGCGTGATGCAATTAAATGCATCGCCATCATACCAAGGCCCGAGAAGACCGGTCATTGAAGATTTGGGAGAACCAATTCCCAAGTCCGAACCTTCATCAAAGATACCACCAAAGCTCGAGCTCAAACCGCTGCCTGATCATCTCGAGTATGCATATTTAGGAGAAAAAGACACGCTTCCGGTAATCATCTCGTCTAAGCTGAATTCAGAGAATAAAGAGAAGTTACTTCAAGTGTTGAGAGAACACCAAGCTGCGATTGGATGGACGATAGCCGACCTCAAAGGCTTGAGTCCAACTTTTTGTTCACACCGCATCAATTTGGAAGAAGGGCATCGACCGGTAGTTCAACATCAACGTCGGCTAAACCCGAATATGAAAGAAGTGGTCCGAAAGGAGGTTCTAAAACTTCTTGATGCTGGAATTATATATCCAGTTCCGGATAGTCCATGGGTGAGCCCGGTCCAAGTAGTGCCAAAGAAGGGTGGTATAACCATTGTTCGGAACAACAATAATGAGCTCATTCCATCCCGAACAGTTACTGGTTGGAGGGTATGTATTGACTACCGAAAGTTGAACGATGCGACAAAGAAAGATCACTTCCCTCTTCCATTCATTGATCAGATGTTGGAGCGGTTCTCCGGGCATGAGTATTATTGTTTCTTAGACGGGTATTCGGGGTATAATCAGATACCAATAGCCCTCGAAGATCAAGATAAGACAACATTCACATGTCCTTATGGTACGTTTGCTTACCGGCGGATGCCTTTCGGCTTATGTAATGCTCCAACAACCTTTCAGAGGTGTATGCTGGCGATCTTCTCAGATATGATGGAGAGGACGATTGAGATCTTTATGGATGATTTTTCAGTGTTCGGACCTTCTTTTGACACATGTTTGGAACACCTAGAAGTTGTATTACAAAGATGCAAAGAGACGAGTCTTGTCTTAAATTGAGAGAAGTGTCACTTCATGGTGACCGAAGGGATCGTACTTGGTCATAAGGTGTCAAAGGCTGGAATTGAAGTGGATAAGGTAAAAGTAGCGGTGATCGAGAATCTACCTTACCCGAACTCCGTCAAGGGAGTCCGAAGTTTCTTAGGGCATGCCGGGTTCTACCGACGGTTTATTAAGGATTTCTCTAAGATTACTAAACCTTTGTGTTCATTATTGCTTAAAGATGCTAAATTCGATTTCACTGATGATTGTATATATGCTTTTGACAGGTTAAAGAAGGAGTTGATATCCGCATCGATCCTCACGGCTCCCGGTTGGAGTTTGCCATTTATTTTGATGTGTGATGCGAGTGACACCGCGGTCGGAGCGGTATTGGGCCAAAAGAAAGATAAGCGGATGCATGTGATCTATTATGCGAGCAAGACTTTGGATGATGCTCAGCTCAACTACGCGACTACCGAGAAAGAACTGTTAGCAGTTGTCTACGCGTGTGAGAAGTTCCGGTCATATCTAGTGGGGGCCAAGGTAATTGTCTACACCGACCACTCTGCCCTAAAACATCCGATGGCCAAGAAAGATGCCAAACCGAGACTCATCCGATGGGTACTTTTGCTCCAAGAGTTCGACTTGGAAATTCTGGATAAGAAGGGGTCGGAGAACACTGTGGCGGACCACCTCTCGAGACTCGAGGGAGGTGAGGAGCAAAGGAAGGATAAGACCATCATCAACGATTCATTTCCGGATGAGCAACTCTTCAAGGTTAGTAATTCCGAGCCCTGGTTCGTGGACATGGTGAATTACTTGGTGGGAGGCGTAGTGCCTTATCAGATGAACTCCCACCAAAAGAAGAGATTTGTTTTTGAGGCCAAGAGGTATTACTGGAACGAGCCTTATCTCTACAAGGCATGTGCCGATGGGATGATCCGGAGATGTGTCCCGGATGAAGAGAAGGCCGACATTCTAAACCACTGTCATACCTTAGAATGCGGAGGCCATTTCAGCACCGACCGAACAGTTGCAAAGGTTTTACAATCGGGTTTCTTTTGGCCATCTATGTTCAAAGAGACTCGAGAGTTCATATCTAAGTGTGATCGGTGTCAAAGAACGGGAAATATAACTAAGAGGGAATAGATGCCACTACAAATCTTCATGGAAGTCGAACTCTACGACGTGTGGGGCATAGTCTTCATGGGACCATTCCCGAACTCGTATCGGAATGAGTATATCTTAGTCGCGGTAGACTACGTATTTAAGTGGGTGGAGGCAATCGCGACTCCTACAAACGATTCTAAAGTAGTGATTAATTTCCTACGGAAGAATATATTTGCGAGGTTTGGAGTTCCGAGAGCCCTGATTAATGATGGTGGAAGCCACTTCTGTAATCGGTATCTGGATGCAGTGCTAAAGAAGTACTCGGTGAAGCACAAAATCACTACACCATATCACCCACAAGCCAACGGCCTTGCGGAAGTGTCCAATCGGGAACTGAAGCAAATTCTGGAAAAGACAGTGAATTCATCCCGAAAAGATTGGTCGTTGAAGTTAGATGATGCATTATGGGCGCATAGGACGGCGTTCAAAACCCCTCTTGGTACCACTCCCTATCGTCTAGTATATGGCAAGTCATGCCATCTACTAGTGGAACTCGAGTGTAGAGCGTTTTGGGCTATAAAGAAGCTGAATATGGAGTTAGATGCAGCCGGGAAAAAGAGATTGTTACAGATGTGTGAATTAGAGGAACTCCGGCTGGACGCATTCGAGAACGCGTTAATCTACAAGGAGCGGACCAAAAGATTCCATGACCAGCGACTCCGTGAAAAGGTAATTATTCCTGGAATGAGTGTTTTACTTTTTAACTCACGTCTTCGTTTATTTCCAGGAAAGTTGAAGTCTAAGTGGTCTGGTCCGTTCACCGTCAAGGAGGTATACCCGTATGGAACAATTGAGCTACAAGGAAAAGGCGGGTCGACCTTCAAAGTGAACGGCCAGCGAGTGAAGCCGTATTATGGAGGAGAGACGATGGCATCTGAAGCCATGTATTTGGATGAACCGAATGAGTAATCAGAAGGAAGGTCGAGCCACGACTGAAACCAAGGCGCTGGGTGGGAGGCAACCCACCGAGGTTTGTTTTCTCTTTAAATTTGCGTTTTAGCTTGTTTTTATTTAATTTTTTTTGGAAAAGTTAAAAAGCGAAACAGTGAAATACGCGGTTTACATACCGCGGGGAAAGCCGCGGGGTCCTCTGGTGAAGTTTTGAAACAGAAGGGTACACGGTTTAGGCCGCGACCTACAAACCATGCAACAAGTTGCGGGGTACATTGAGGCGTTTTCAAAACAGTACGTTACGCGGTATCTTACGCGACTTCCAAACCGCGTGGCAAGCCGCGCGTCTCCTGACAGTCTAGGGTTTCGATTTTTGTTTTCTAGTGCAGTTCTTTTTGCTTTTGAGTCTTTTCAATTCATTTCTTCTTCCTTCTTTAATTATTTTCCTGCAACTCTCTCTTTTCTCGAATCTTTCTCTCGTTTTCTCTCAACCTCTCCCTGTCTCCATCAATTTTCAAGAAGCTCTCTCCACCATTTTCAGTATTTGGTTCTCCATTCTTCACGACCAAGGTATGTAATCTTTCTTTATTTCTTTTGGGTCTTCATATGTGATGATGTGGTGTAGGTATGTTCTTATTCTCCTCATTTCTTGCTTCCAAATGCTTGTCTGTTACTTTCCCATGGTATAGAATTCTCACAAAAATGTCTGCTTATGATGTTTTATGCTTAGATACTGCTTACATGCTCGTTGTATGTTCATATGATGATTTTATACTTCTATGCAACTGGGTATGTGATTTTTGTGAGATCATGTGCTGAAAATCTATAATAGGGAATTTTTGGGAAGCAAAATGGGGGAAAATGTTGGAATCTGTGGTTTTGTAGTTTATTCCCACTTTTGTGCATAAATCTTACGTGAGGGATTTCTTGGCAACATGAAGTCCCTACGTTAATTTTGTGGGTTTGTCTTTTAGTGCAAGCATAGCCAAACCTAAGTTTCACTTAGGTTTGGGGTTCGACTTATTATCCAATGGTGCAAACTGTTGATGTATTTTAGATGGTTGCACTAGGAATGTTGTGGTGATTTTTGGTCAAATTGCATGAGCTAAACAGTATTTTATTGGTAACCTGCATGCATGGGATTTGTGAGTTTTTATCTGTACGTACACGTCAGGAAAAGGAGATGCAACAAACCTAAGTTTCACTTAGGTTTGGGGTGTCTCCCTTTTCAACTTTCACACACTCACATTTAACCCTTTGCAAACCTCGGTTTTACCGAGGTTTGGGGTGGCTATGAGCGAGATAACTCATTTGAGTTTATTCTTTTTGTGAAGATATGAGGCACCATCCGAGCACCTACCTCTCCTTTCCGGAATACGAACAGATTCATCCAAACAACCGGAGACAAATGTTTGATCACCAGAACCCCGATAGGGACTAGCGGCACGAGCAAATGCGAACGAACGTATGCAACCCTTTCGGGGAACGAGGCATCAAGCTAAGGGACCTACCGGCCGGTTCAAGGGTGCCGGAGATCATCCGGCAGCATTCTTGGGAGGGATTCATCCGAACCCCTCCCATGTATTGCATTGCAACGGTTTGAGATTTTTATGCATGTATGATCCCGGCGGTATACCACGACCGATGCGTGGTAAAGATGGGTGACAGGGAGGTCCGGATCTCTCCGGCCGACATAGATGCTTACTTTCACGCCCCTCGCCGAGCCGAGCTGAGCGCCACCTACGGTCTATCTCCGAACCAAGCATTCCGGGAGCAATTGAGCCCAATTATCGCCGCCTCTCTAAGGCGGAACGGACACACGGGGTGGAACAAGATGGATCAGCACATTCTGAAAAGCGTGATGCATACCGATATAGCCTTCCTCATGCTCTTCGTAAAGGCTTCTCTAAAGCCTTCGTCCCACAATACCACCGCCGACAGCCAAGTGGCGGAGGTCCTCTATTCATTGCAGAACAATCTTCCGATGGACATCGGACACATCATCTGGATGGAGATATTGGACGCAGGTATGACCCTCGACGGTGTTTTACCGTTCCCGTGCTTAATAACAAATTTTTATAGGGAAGCAGGTGTCCCGATCGGACACCTCACTGCATCCAAGAAGGACTTCACAAAGACCCAGTATCAGCATCAGATTACGGCGGCGAATAAATTAGAGGCGAGGAGGCGAGCTGATCCAAATTTTCAGATGCGGCGGCTTGCAGAACCGGTCCATATATCATCCGAGAGTGCCTCGGATAGCGATCCTGATTTTGACCCGGAGGCACCACCGGTGGAGGCGGTCGTGCATGGTGGCGACACCCCTCCTTATATGCGCCGATTTATGGATCGCATGACGACACAGGTTAGCGGGATAAATGTGCATGTGGATCTTGGGTTCCAAAACTTGAACCTGCATATGGACGGCTACGACACCCGCTTGGATGGTTTTGACTCCCGCCTCGCCCAAGCTGGCTTTCCACCACCACCACAACCACCTCAGCAACCACAAGCACCGCCAGCAGCACCCCAAGGCCGGAGGAGAGTGAGAGGCCGACGAGAAGGGGGTGCATCATCTTCACGCCAGTAGTTGGGTTGGTTTTTCATGCTCTCTTGTTTGATTGTTCTTGTTGATGTACTGTTTTTATTTGCTTCTGTCAGATGAATGTAATAACACACAACTTATTGTCACACTCTGTATCACTTATTTGCACATTGGGGACAATGTGTGGGTAAGGTTTGGGGTTGCCAATCGGGCCCCCGTGTATGCACGTTGATGTCCCACACTTATGGATGGTTAGATTATTGTAGCCAATATTTTTTGTTTTGGGTGATTGAGACCGACCATTGTGGGGAGAACCTTGTGATAGTAACGGGACCGTTAGGGGAGGACCGGGAAAAAACATGACTAGGGACATTAGTGGAGACCACCCAATAGCGAGATTTGAGCCTAAAAGACGTATTTAAACACGAAATTCATATACACTTTTTCAAATTCCTTGTCGTTATTATAGAGTGATCTCGCTATAATATCGCATTGAGTAGCAAATACGGCCATCGGGATATTTGGTAAGGGTGTAGTAGACCATATCGTGTGGACCTTAAGAGATGATTCCAGGCATTGTGTGTGTGTTTAACCATTTTTAGCTACCGTTCCTTTCAACCCATTATGTGTGTAACCATAACCCGTTTTTGCAGCCAAACACTCACCTTGTTCGTTTCTAAACCCACCATGAAACCCTAGCAAAAAAAAACCTTAGCCAACCCTTATCCGAAAGTGTGTCAATCAGAAGCAGTAATGAACATCAGAAGATAGAACATAAAAGAAAAGTGCAGGCCAGTCATGAAAATAGATTGGGCCAGCATAACCCAAGAGCTAGAAAAGAGGGCCAATGCAGCCCCAATTAAATAAAGAGGGCAAATGACGCCCCACAAAACAAAAAAAAACAAAAAAAAAATTACTGTTAGTTAGATAGTAGCTACAACAGCTAAATAAGAGAGTCAAAGCGACTCCAATAGTGACAAAGAGGGCCAAGTGATAGAATATGAAGCAAGAAAGTTCAGAACTGCTAATGATTGACACGCCGAGGATTTTTGATCCTTTTTAACCTTCGTTTCTCAGCCATAACCCTAGCCCCGTTATAACCCTTGTAAAGACCTGGATGATCTTCTGGAAAATGTGATTAGGGTATACGACCACCTTTGTCGATAGTCCCTGTCTTGCTACTTGATTCCCTTCTGAGGTCAACCTTTTGGACATTTATGCGTCTTTCATTAGAGTTGTCATGTAATTATTGAGTATTTTTGTACATAACTTCCTTATACATGACAACATGTGCGACAACCTAGGTTCGAGTGAAATGAGAGTATCCCGTGGGGTAGGGTCGAGGCGAAATGTTTTCCCTAGTATGTTTGGACCTAGTACAACCTTAATGTAATCGGAGCAGTCATGAGTTCAACTCACAATGGAAGGCCATATATCAAAGAGAATAAGGATGAAGCTAGGATGAGATAAGCATTCGCGAGTATGGGAAATCACCAGTGCATAACGTGGGACCGATTGAGAGTTGTGTTGTTATTATTTCATGGATATATGCTTTATCTCTATTTTTATCACTAACTTGCTTGAGGACAAGCAACGCTCGGTTTGGGGTTGTTGATAACGCCACTTTTTGGCGTTATTTTCAATCCATAAACCAATGAGATTGGCTTGTGTTTAAGCAAAAAGGCGAGATTTTACGGTTTATCTAGTGAGATGTGCAGGTTATCCGAGAGAAGACAGTCATCGAGAAAAGGAGCGGAAAAAGAGCCAAAAGAGAGTCCATATCGAAGCCCAACGGAAGCCCGAGATCCAAGCCCAAGACCCGTACCCAGATCCGCGAACCAAACTTGACCCAAACTCTTCCAGAAACCGCGCGGCTTTCCACGCTGTTTGCAAACCGCGGCCAAAACCGCGCAAGTCACTGTCTCGTTTGTTATACTTGGCGTTTTCCGGATTTAGGTCATTATCTCGACACATGCGACGGTAGGCAACGGGAGGGCGATTTTCAGAGCACTTTCACGTACTTTGGAGCCACGATAGAGCATTGATTGAAGACAGTTCACCACGCGAAGTGGATTAGAGCCGAGTGAGAAGGGATTCATCATACATTTGTTACGTTTACGTTCATTATGATTTCACACACCACTTCATACCTTTTTTTCTAGTGTTTTTATCCACCCCAACATGAACTAATCTTTAGATGTTGGGGGTTGGAACAACTATGGATTTTATGATGGATGACGTGTAATCGAAGGATTCTTTTTACCTGATTTGATCTATGAAAGCATTTGAATCCAATTTTAATTATCTATTGTAGTTTGATCACCTCCAATTGACTCTTATGGTTTTTGATTAAGTTTGAGAAAATTAATTAAAGGCTAGATCAATATTTCAAGTGCCGGAAAGGAGATTCGGGTATAGATAGCCGAATCACTTTCTGCTCGGAATAGTTTGACCTAATGTATTTTAAAACCCTAGGTGTTGATCGAGAGATAAAACCTACGTGTCTTGGAATAAAATCTGTTATTGCTCGAAAAAGAATAACAGTGACTTTTACAAACTCGGGTTCATAGAGATAATCGGTATAATTGTCGTTCGAGTATTCGTTCATCAGTAGTAGTTCCATAGGACGTCCAACCCTCAACCTTTTCTCTATCATAAGTCTTTCCAAAACCTTCCGTTTATTCGATTGTCGTTCTTAGTTAGTTTAAAACAAGTTTCGTACCAACAACTCAAAATTGCGATCGTTCAGTTAATAGATTTTATAGTAATTGTGATACTTAGTTCCTAGTTCCCTGTGTTCGATACTCGTACTTCTAGTACTATTACTTGATTCGACCCGTACACTTGCGGTTAGATTGGGGGGGGGGGTGTAAACCCGTCTATCATTTTCTTAGATGGCAAAACATTAATACATATTGTTTACATACAAGTTTCACTAAGTAGTTCTGAGAGTCATTATCAAATCACTGAAGGGTTTGGATCAACAATCTCCCCCTATTTGATGATGACAAAGCAATAAAAGAAAATTGCTAAGTTAAAAACATAAGGATAAAAAAGACTCATAAAGTGTGTGTCCCATTTACTGTTTTCAGGGATCTTTTCTAGTACATATGGAGTAAAGTACTTCACTGAAGTTTCTCAATACTTCGTAAATACAAGATTACAAGGGAAGTTGTAAAATTACAAGTACAGTGAAAAATAATTACAAGTACAAAAGTTTACAAGCTGATAAAATAGAAGAATACAAAAGGTGATCATATCAGCTATTCGGGTTCTTCCTTGAAGAGAAGTTCATCAAGGGTGTCAGTCTATGGAATCATCCAATCAGGGACTGTTACTCCCTGATCCCGTCTTCGTTTGGCTTTATAGTAGATCTGGGGTTTGACGAATCTTCCAAGGAAGGAGCGATCACACCAATACAAGAGGTCTCTGAGTTGTTCGATAGGAGCGATGGGTAATTCAGATATGCGTTGAAACTAGAAAGCACTTGCGACCATAGTAATCAAGAAAGAAAATGCCATACGTTTCACTGACTACCTTTCCAGCTTCGAATTCTTCAGCGGGAGGCAATGAGATTGTTAGGATCCAAGCGCTTACCACTACGCCAAAAGCAATTGTTGGTGGAGAAGGCGTAACTTATTTCCATATAGCGTAGCAGCCAGCGCCACGTTTCGATTTAGGAAGATGCTGGTCAATGACTCAACAATCCCCCCCCCCCCCAGCATCTGCCAACACTAACGAGAGCTTCGCTAGAAGTTAATGGCTGTGCAGCATGCCTTTGGCAGTTTAAATGCACTCCATGGGATTCGAACCCGTGACCTGCTCTGATACCACATGTTAGGATCCAAGCGCTTACCACTACGCCAAAAACAATTGCTGGTGGAGAAGGCGCAACTTATTTCCATATAGCGTAGCAGGCAGCGCCACATTTCGATTTAGGAAGATGCTGGTCAATGACCCAACAGAGATGTCAAGTCCGGAAAGATCAGCATCTGGACCAAGTATAGCTTCACGAGAAAAGTCAACACCAGTCTCGTTCCGTATAACAAAGCCTGAAGATGGCGGAGGCTTTTTCTTTGGAGCGGTTTGTTTTGGTTGGATGGCTGGAATAGGCAGGTCAACAGCAGAGGAGACTTGTTCGATTAGCTTGTTAATAGCGTTTTCAACACAAGACTTATAGCTTGATCGAGATCGCTGAATTGCGACCCGAATTTCTAACCATTCGTTAAGCCCATGTTTTTCCAACTCTGAGATATAACAGGTTATCGACACTCCGTTTTCCCTGATCATCTGGACAGCGAAAATAGCAGCACCTCTGACAGTCTTCCCCATCAGGTTTACCTGTTTTATTCTTGCTGGTAACAACTTGAAGTGGAGTTTCTTTTTACACCAGGCAAGGGTGTTATCGCTGACCTTCCTTTTCTCTTCTTTCTTGTAACATCCTAAATTTTCAATAATAGTATTTTAATGAGAATTGGAATCTAATTGTATTTTGGTTTAAAACCTTGAATTTTATGGTAAGTTTATTATTCAATGGGGTTAAAATACAAAGGATTAAAGTTGGGTATTACTTTTGGAAATATTGGAACTAGAAGGTGTATTGGGTCATTTGACAAAAGTGTGTGGATAAGAGGTGAAAGTTGATAAATATCTGATTTATCATCTTGACTAGGTCGGTTTAGAGAGAGACAAGAAAAAGAGAAAGAAAATTAGAGAGAAAAGTGAGAAATAAGAGAAGAGGAAGAAAACAAGGGTTTGCCTTCAAATTGGTAAGAAATTAAGCATGGTTTTGATATAATCGGTTGTAGATATATGATTGTGAACGAACCTGTTTATTGGTTAAGTTTTCAGAATCTCTAGCAGCAGATTGGGTTGAAATCAGATTGTGCAAAGTGGGTTTTCTTCAAAAAGGTGAGTTCATTCTATTTTGGTGTTACAAACCTTAAATTGGATTGAGTGCATATGTGTATAGAGTTGCTACATGGATTTTTTTCATGTTATTTTATATTAAAAACCTCATTTTGATGCTAAAACTTCCATAGAATGAACCTAATTAAGTGGGGATTGAGTTGGGGTGTTAAAGGGTTGGCGCAGGGGCTGTTTTCTGCCCAACAGTGGTCTGCGCGTCTCTCGGCGCGTATGGAGCCGCACACACATCCGCGCACAACACTGTTTCAGCAGTTTCTGATTTTTGTTTCTTGCGTATTGGTGTCGTTTTAGGGCGTAATATAGGCGTATGGGTACTCGTTTTGAGTGTAAGATAGCATTTGAACACTTTAAACATGTTAGTTTGGACATATAACAACTCCAAGTATTGTTTTTAATGTCGGTTGTTCGGTTTCTAGCTCGGTTGCGATTCGGGGGTGTCCGATGTGTTGTTAAGGTTGTCAATTGTCGTAGTGAGTCTTGTATACATATAATTATGTGGAGGTCATTAATGTGTATATATATTTCAGGCTCGGTTGCCCCTTGTTAGGGCGTTGCCCCTTGACCCCATCCGCTAACCGGGTAGTAGAACCCCCGTGCTAAGTCGCCGAAGGGGGGCATTTGAGGATGAAGATACGATAGGTTATCTAGTATTCTTAGATTTGAGAATATGATATGAGCTGTAATATGTTGTTATGCATATACGTTAGTAAAGTGTAATGGATCCATAGGCACTAGTGTTTGGTAATCACATGGAATAGGCGTGTGGTAATAATCGTTATTCCAGTGATGTGTGTAGTACTAATGGTTATGTGCACGTGGAATAGATGAAGTTAGTCATTATTCTGATGTGTGTAGTACTAATGGTTATGTGCACGTGGAATAGATGAAGTTAGTCATTATTTTGATGTGTGTAGTACTAATGGTTATGTGCACGTGGAATAGATGAAGTTAGTCATTATTCTGATGTGTGTAGTACTAATGGTTATGTGCACGTGGAATAGATGAAGTTAGTCATTATTCTGATGTGTGTGAGAAACCCTGGAATAGGCGTGTGATAATAATCGTTATTCCAGTGTGTGTGTGGAAATTGTGGAATAGGCGTGTGGTAATAATCGTTATTCCCAATTTCTAAGGAAGAAAATGGGATTGACATAAGTGCTTGTAATCTCTACTTCTTTTCCGATAAATGGGCATGTGTAATTGCGATTTATTGGATAAGAGCATTAATCTAGAATCTGAGAAAGATTCATAGTGAGGCTCTGGAATAGGATATGAATGGAAATGGGCATGGGCATGTGTATATTGCGATTTATGGAATAAGAGTATTATTCTAGAATCAGTGAAAATTCGTAGTGTGGCTCTAAGACATGATATGATGATGGAATGTGTGTCAGTCATATTCATGGGATTGGATGAAATCGTGTAATGGAATAGAGTTACACGTACGGTAAGAAAAGGAGTAATCAGGTTTGTTGTAACTTGTTTACATTGATTTTGCAAATATTATTGTGGAAATGAATGTTCTCACTAGGCGTTGGCCTAATCGTTTCATATGATGATTTCTTACCAGGTACCAGCTCGGGAAAGTAAAGGGTTGTGGGACGAGCGTTTTGGAATAGCAGAGGTGTCAATTAACAAGAAGAGATTTTGATGGATTGCTTAGATAACTTAGTTAATCTGATTATAGTGATATGATTAGATTGATAGGTTATTTGAAGGATCCTGTATTGTAAATATACTCTTGATGGTTAATTACCTTGCTATATTTATATAAGTTGAAGTTTCTTGTATCATATCGTATTATAAATTGAGGTTCAAATTAGCCCTGATTTTAGGGTGTTACAATATGGTATCAGAGCAATAGTTTAAGCGAACTAAGTATGCTGAGGAGATACTTAGCTTAAGCTGTGATGAATTAAGTTATGATTCGTGAGAAATGGATAGAAACAATAAGACGGGATAGTCTTAAGAGTTGATGGAAATACGTGAAATTAGTACTATAACAATGGTAACGATGACTCTCCTATATGATATATTCACAATTTCAAGTAGCTACTGTTATTTATGAATATATTGTTACATAAGCATGCTTGTTTCTAAATTGTTACAGTGACTAATGATCGATAAAGTACGTTTTGCATGTCTATACTCGTATAACCATTTCTTATGGTTATCTCTTTTCGTTATAGTAGAACGATGGTGGATACGCCACCAAGGTCCTTCAATTCTTTGGAGATTAGATCACTAAATGATTGGGGGTTGGAAAGACAACCTGGAACTGGCGGGACTCATGAAAGTCCGCCGAGGCAAACTGTAATAGTATGAAATGGTTGAGTAAGTGGGCCATGGAATGCACGTATAGTAAGTGTTATAAAGCCGAGAGGGTGACCACTGGTCGGAAGTAGAGTGTCAATGATAAGTCGCGTGAGTAAAACGATTGACCTTGTTTGAGTGAGTAGCCTTCATTTGCGAATAGAGTATTACACTATAAGCTAAGAAAGAACTTCGAGAGTGAAGAGGTGTTGGATAAATCATTGGAGAATGTTCGTAGTTTTGGAATTTGTGTTCAAGATGAGAGGTGATCAGTGGGAGAGTCGAAAGTGGACTTTAGTGTCGGATGTATGAGGGCCTGTACCCATTGTTCGATGACTAAAAAAACAGTTGCCAAGAGACGATTGTGTCCGGAGGAAGGACTAGAAGTCGTCAAGGTGATGGAATAGTGTGGTGAGACAGAAAGGAAACATCCTTGACGTTAAATAAGAAATTATGGTGATCTTGTGATATTAACGTTGCACGAATAAATTGGAGATGAAGACGATGGGATGTGAATTAGATTATGATATGTTGGAAGGATTAGGTTTAGTTAGGGACCTTGTTAAAGAATAAGTTAAGGAAGTATTGACAGGTCGACTATTGACTTTGAAGTCGGCAGTTGTGTAAGGTGTATGAGGCCTTTTTCCTGTCACAGGGTGCGGTCTGGGTGCGTCCCGCGTATGCCTGTGCGGACAGGAACAAAACCGTGAGCGGTACCGGCATGCTGTTATGCAGAGGGTATGCGCAAAGCAGACAACATCGTGTACGGTGGACTGGGGATGTTACAGAATGGTATATATTTTGTGAAACACCCACTTTTGGGAAATTTGAGTGATTGACGAATAAAACGCGAGTGAAAGAAATTTTGATTAATTTATCGCATAAGAGAAAGCTATGTGGTCAAATTACGCTTTTAGAGTTATTGTGGTTGTACAATAATTATGATGTGATATGTGCTTAATTGCATTTTATTTAAATGAGTGTCGTTTTAAGTATTGGTCTTATGTGAGAGGACCGTTTGATGACCTTGTATTCTTAGTACCTTTGGGACTAATGAACCTTGGTGAGTGATATACATTGTTGAGTATAAAAGAGTTGCATATACGTGTACATATAGATACATATATGGATTGACTCCATTGGGAAGGTAGCAATGAAGGGGTTGTGAGATTATCACGCCTCGGAGCGTGTGTTGCATGATGTGAGTTAGATGTATTTAATTGCATGAGTAGATGTTGATAAATAATCATTGGATCCTTTGAGCAGATGGCTCAGTTTTGGACTCGGTTGAGTATTGGGAGCATTCGCCTGGTTTAAATAAGCTCGACGTAGGCTTGGGGTTGGAATTATATGAATTGTATTATAATTGAAGTTTACATGATATGAATACATTGGTTATTTCTAAGATCATGTATGAATATTAAGCCTGGAATCAGAAGATTAAAAGTTAAAGGACCACCGTGTAGGGGTGTTAGGATAATGAAGGGCTGTTGTTTTAGATAAGCGTTTTCTTACGGTGTGGATGGTTTATAAAGGGTGAAGTATTAGGCACGAACGAAGCGAGTGTATAGACTATGCTGATCCGTGAGGGATTGTGCCCTGTCTATGTATTGGTTTGGAATCACGAAGAGCTAGCAGGAAACAAGTAAGTTGAAATTAATTAGAAACCGCGAGTTGTGGTTCAACTAAAGTTGGAGAGGATTATAATAGTGAAATAGACTCAATTAATCATGCGGGAGAACATGTGTAACGTCCCTTAATCCCAACATACAAGTTTCATATAATTCACCACAAAATAACATATCATAATCCAAATATGGTCCCTTAAATTCTACAATTAAGTCTTTAAGTACAAACTTTTTCGAATAAAGTAAAATACATAACAACTACTAATTATAACTGAAATCTTCATAATCATTCAACATCCACAAAAGCTAACATGATAAATCCTATCATTGTCTCTTGTTTGCTCCATGACCTGGAATACATATTTTAAAACAAAAATGAGGGTTAGACCTTGAGGTCTAGTGAGAAAAATCCCCGTTAGTAAAAGAAAACATTTGTACATAATTCACGTAAGAATACCAAATATGACTCATGCATCATGTATCTTTCCATCTCTATCTCTTTTCTTTTCCTTGGCCATATTAATTGGTAGCAAGCCAATTAATTAATTTACACCGTTGTACTAAATACAGCCAACACCACTGTCCCTTTGTACAGCCAACTTTCACCGGTCCTAAGCCCGGCCAACTAGTACTCATACAATGTAATATTCCTATAAACACTATATGCACCATATTACATTAAATCACATATATGTATTCCATTTGAAAACATTTCAAATAAAAACTCACCTCGTGCGTTATTACAAAAACTCTTTCAAGGTAATTCACGTAAGTCGCCCCTTCACCGAATCTGAAATCACAAAATACCAAATATTTCTCTTAACACTAAACTCACGAAATCCTCAACCCAAGTCGCAACCCAAAAAGACATGAAATCGCAATGAACAGTACAAATCGCAACCGTGATGAACAGTACAAAGTCGCAACCTCTTACTGCGACTTCACCCCCGAAATCGCAACCCACTATTGCGACTTCACCCTAAGTCGCAATCCACCACTGCGATTCCACCCTGGAGTCGCAACCTACTATTGCGATCCCAAACCCGAATCGCAATCAACTACTGCGATTCCAAGCCAAGTCGCAAACGACCATTGCGACTTCATACCCAAGTCGCAACCAACCATTGCGACTCCGATGAATGTCGCAGTCGTCCATTGCGACTTCGATGAATATTAGCCTACTGCGACTTCGATGAATGTCTCAGCCTACTGTTTCATCCTAAAACCCAGATTTTTACAGTTTTATTCTATACATGTTGCTATAAAGATGCAGTTATGATTAAGACTATAAACATAACCTAACCTTAAGCTCAGATTTCCCAAAACATCCCCTTTTTAACAAAACCCACCAAGAACTTAAACTAGAAAATTTAAGAACACTATGAGGAATTAAAACACAAAAGGTATGGATTGTTTACCTGGATTACTTCAGCTTGTTATAAACAATTCCAGCAGAAAACCTATAACTTTCCTTCTTCTTCTTTAGTTTTCTTTCTTCTCTCTCTTCTCTCTCTTTTCACGAAAAACACACACACACACTAGGATATTTGGGATATTTTGCTAAGAAGGAGACTTCATCTCCTAATTGTTTACTCAAGGGTCGGTTAAGGCTAGGAGGAGGTGTCACCTTATTACCAAATAAACCTTAAACTTGTTCCACCTATCAAAATATACCTCTAACTTATATTAAAATTAAAACTTACCCCTTAACTTCTCATTCCTTAAAATACCCATATAAACTTATAAAATTCTTATATTTTAAATTAAATAAAATACCTGGTTATTACAACATCTCCCCCTTAAAAGAATTCCGTCCCGGAATTCAGTCAAGTGAACAGATGAGGGTATTTGGCTCTCATCTCCGACTCTGATTCCCATGTCGCATCCTGACCCCTATGATGTTTCCATTGAACCTTTACCTGCCTGATCTCCTTATTCCTCAATACTTTAACCTTGTGATCAACTATCGCTTCCGGTTCCTCCACATAGTTCAACTTTTCATCCACTTGTATATCCGGTAGAGATACTGCCTGGTCCGGCGTGACTAAACATTTTCGAAAATTCGACACATGAAACGCGTTGTGAATTCTGCTCAATTCCAACGGAAGATCCAATCTGTATGCTACTTCACCAATTCTTTCTGTAATTTCAAATGGCCCAATATATCACGGACTGAGTTTACCTTGCTTCCCAAAACGTATGACTCCTTTCCAAGGTGAAACTTTTAACATCACAAATTCCCCAACCTGAAATTCTAACGGTTTCCGGCGTCGATCTGCATAACTTTTCTGTCTGTCTTGTGCCGTTTTCAATCTATCCCGGATCTGAGTAATCTTATCTGCTGTTAACTGTACTATTTCTGGCCCTGCTAACTGCTTTTCCCCCACTTCATTCCAACACAAAGGCGTTCGGCACTTCCTACCATACAATACTTCAAACGGTGCCGCCTGAATACTAGAATGATAACTGTTGTTGTAAGCGAACTCTATCAAAGGCAAATGTTTATCCCATGATCCTCCAAAATCAACTATACAAGCCCGAAGCATATCTTCTAACGTCTGAATTGTTCTTTCGCTTTGTCCATCAGTCTGTGGATGATATGCTGTACTCAACTTGATTTGTGTTCCCATCTCTTTTTGAAAGCTTCTCCAGAATCTAGAAGTAAAACGACTATCTCGATCAGAAATAATCGAAATTGGTACTCCATGTCGAGTTACTATTTCATTAATGTACAGTTTGGCCTAACGTTCCAAAGAATCGGTTTCTTTTATCGGCAAAAAATGAGCAGACTTCGTCAACCTATCCACAATCACCCAAATAGAATCGAATCCCTTTGAAGTTCTTGGTAACTTGGTAATGAAATCAGTTGTGATCTGATCCCATTTCCACACTGGAATATCTAAGCGTTGTAACTGACCAAACGGTTTCTGATGCTCAATCTTTACTTTCTTGCAGGTAATGCAGTCTTCCACATGCTTAGCAATACTTCTTTTCATCCCCGGCCACCAATAGAATTGTTTCAAATCTCTATACATTTTATTTGTACCTGGATGGATGGAGAATCGAGATTGATGAGCTTCTTGTAGTACACGATCACGTAATCCACCCAAACGAGGTACCCAAATCCTATTCCCCAAACACAACAACCCACGGTTATCTTTCCCAAGTAATGCTGATATCCCAACCAACCGTTCAGATTTTAAACTTTCTTCTTGATAAGCATCTACTTGGCACTTCAGTAATTCGTCAAAAATGTTTGGAAGAAGTTCAGCTCTTAAAGATATCGCCTTTATCGTTCCACTTCTTTCTTGTCGACTTAGTGCATCTGCCACCACATTCGCTTTTCCTGGTGCGAAAAGCAGTTTTCAACACGTCTTCTTCTTTGACCTTCAACTGATGATAACCGGATCTTAAATCAATCTTGGAGAAACAACATGCTCCAACTAATTGATCGAAGAGGTCATCAATTCTAGGTAGAGGATACTTGTTTTTGATCGTGCGCTTATTCAATTCTCTGTAGTCGATACACATTCTCATCGAACCATCCTTCTTTTTCACAAATAAGACTGGTGCTCCCCACGGTGAAGAACTTGGTCTGATGAAACCCTTAACGGATAGATCTTGCAGTTGTGCCATCATTTCTTTCATTTCTGGAGGCGCCAAACGATACGGTGCACGGGCTACAGGGGTGGCTCCAGGAATTAGATCTATACCGAACTCTACCTGTCTAACGGGCGGAAGACTGTTCAAGTCTTCAGAAAATACTTCTGGAAAATCACTAACAATTGGAATGTCTTCCAACTTACTCTTCTCTAGCTTAGTATCTATTACATAAGCTAAGTAACTCTGACAACCTTTACTAACACACTTACGGGCTTTTATCATGTTAATAAGATTATACTGATAATTCCTACGACCGCCATAAATCACTACCGGCCCTTTTTCAGGTAACACAACGTTTATTAACTTCTTATCACAATTTATATTAGCTTGGTTCTCGGCTAACCAGTCCATTCCCACTACCACATCAAACTCTACCAGGGCTATTGGAAATAACTGAATCGGTACTCCGCACCCTTCTATATCTATCACGCAACTATCAAATACTTCTTTAACTGATACTTGATTTTCATTTGCCGTATCTACTAATAAAGCATGATCTAACACTTTCGGCTTTAAACGCATGTAAGCAGCAAATGAAGGAGACACAAACGATCGGTTTGCACCAGAATCAAATAACACCTTAGCACGTGTGGAATTTATTAAGAATGTACCTGTAACTACGTCCGGAGTTTCCTCCGCTTCCTTTGCTGTCATCTGAAATGAACGGCCTCTTGCTCTTGCTGGCTCTGACCTCGGTACTGCTGGTCTAACACCCGATGCTCTTGTTGACGTGCCACCCGATGGTATTCTTCCCAGTGGACAATCTGATTGAAGATGATCTGGCGAATTGCATGAATAACAAAATCTAACCACCCTACAATCTTTAGCAATGTGCCCAAACTTCCCGCACTTATAACAGTTTCTAGGATCTACCTGACAGCTTCCTTGGTGAAGACGGTGGAACTTTGGGCAAGGTCTTTCAGCTGCTCTAAAAGGTGGACGACTATCAAATCGCTGAAATCCAGACTTCTTCACATCGTGTGGTGGTCCTTCCCATTTTCTCTTTCCCGCACTCTTATCCCCAACATCCCTCTTATTGTCTCGCTCCACATTTTCCGCAGCATTGACTGCTTCTGAAAAAGTATTAGGTCTCGCTGCAGTTACCAACTTTCTAATCTCCGAATTCAATCCGAATACATACCTTTCCATCTTCATCTTTTCTGTGGCAACATAATATTCTCCGAAACGCGACTTTTCCAAGAAACGGGCAGTGTAGTCTCTTACCGATAAATTTCATTGCTGTAGGCTCAGGAATTCCTTTTCCAACTGTCTAACTGCGGCTTGCACGCAAAACTGTTCCTTAAATGCTCTCGAGAATTCGCCCCAAGTAAAAGTTGAATACACATCAGGTCCTTCAGAGTCAATAAGGGCTTCCCACCAATACAAGGCATCTGCTTTCAACATTGCTGTTTCATATAACACTTTATCTTCTTCCGCGCATTTACTGGTCTTAAATACAGCTTCAACCTCCTTCAGCCATCGCATTGCTTTTACTGGATCTCTGTCCCCTCCATAATTGGGTGGTTTACAGCTTAAAAACATTTTATAATCACACTTTCTGGGTGCTGATGTGACAATAGGTGCGATAGGCACTTCGTTTTCAAGGGTAGGGTCTGGTATTTCTGTTTCCGAATGGTGAGTCTGGTTAAACATAGCTTGTATATTTGCCTGAAGTCTTCCCATTTCATTCGCTAGGTCGTCTCTCGTAACAAACTCTGTGCCTCGCCCCTGTACTCTGCCCCCTGACCTACCTCTACCTCTTTCTCCCCCTCTTCCCCTTCCACCGGCTGTTGGATTAGATCTATTCGGATTCCCTTCCCCTTCTCGGTTTGTTCGTCTCGTTCCACTTGCCATTCTGTTGATTCCAACAAGGTTAATATACACATAAGCACATACCCCATATAATAAAGTATTCTGGTTCCAACATGTACCTGTAAGATCATAATTACACTGGCCAGGTGTAATCTGAAATTACCTTACATGAGGTTCCTTCTACCTTTTTATATTTATCATCCCAAGGTTCTAAAATAACAAGGACCTCCTACTTCGCATGCAGTTTAAGTCTAGGTACAAATACTAATACCTAAATCTCTTAAACTAAGGATCTGATACCATTTGTAACGTCCCTTAATCCCAACATACAAGTTTCATATAATTCACCACAAAATAACATATCATAATCCAAATATGGTCCCTTAAATTCTACAATTAAGTCTTTAAGTACAAACTTTTTCGAATAAAGTAAAATACATAACAACTACTAATTATAACTGAAATCTTCATAATCATTCAACATCCACAAAAGCTAACATGATAAATCCTATCATTGTCTCTTGTTTGCTCCATGACCTGGAATACATATTTTAAAACAAAAATGAGGGTTAGACCTTGAGGTCTAGTGAGAAAAATCCCCGTTAGTAAAAGAAAACATTTGTACATAATTCACGTAAGAATACCAAATATGACTCATGCATCATGTATCTTTCCATCTCTATCTCTTTTCTTTTCCTTGGCCATATTAATTGGTAGCAAGCCAATTAATTAATTTACACCGCTGTACTAAATACAGCCAACACCACTGTCCCTTTGTACAGCCAACTTTTACCGGTCCTAAGCCCGGCCAACTAGTACTCATACAATGTAATATTCCTATAAACACTATATGCACCATATTACATTAAATCACATATATGTATTCCATTTGAAAACATTTCAAATAAAAACTCACCTCGTGCGTTATTACAAAAACTCTTTCAAGGTAATTCACGTAAGTCGCCCCTTCACCGAATCTGAAATCACAAAATACCAAATATTTCTCTTAACACTAAACTCACGAAATCCTCAACCCAAGTCGCAACCCAAAAAGACATGAAATCGCAATGAACAGTACAAATCGCAACCGTGATGAACAGTACAAAGTCGCAACCTCTTACTGCGACTTCACCCCCGAAATCGCAACCCACTATTGCGACTTCACCCTAAGTCGCAATCCACCACTGCGATTCCACCCTGGAGTCGCAACCTACTATTGCGATCCCAAACCCGAATCGCAATCAACTACTGCGATTCCAAGCCAAGTCGCAAACGACCATTGCGACTTCATACCCAAGTCGCAACCAACCATTGCGACTCCGATGAATGTCGCAGTCGTCCATTGCGACTTCGATGAATATTAGCCTACTGCGACTTCGATGAATGTCTCAGCCTACTGTTTCATCCTAAAACCCAGATTTTTACAGTTTTATTCTATACATGTTGCTATAAAGATGCAGTTATGATTAAGACTATAAACATAACCTAACCTTAAGCTCAGATTTCCCAAAACATCCCCTTTTTAACAAAACCCACCAAGAACTTAAACTAGAAAATTTAAGAACACTATGAGGAATTAAAACACAAAAGGTATGGATTGTTTACCTGGATTACTTCAGCTTGTTATAAACAATTCCAGCAGAAAACCTATAGCTTTCCTTCTTCTTCTTTAGTTTTCCTTCTTCTCTCTCTTTTCACGAAAAACACACACACACACACACACTAGGATATTTGGGATATTTTGCTAAGAAGGAGACTTCATCTCCTAATTGTTTACTCAAGGGTCGGTTAAGGCAAGGAGGAGGTGTCACCTTATTACCAAATAAACCTTAAACTTGTTCCACCTATCAAAATATACCCCTAACTTCTATTAAAATTAAAACTTACCCCTTAACTTCTCATTCCTTAAAATACCCATATAAACTTATAAAATTCTTATATTTTAAATTAAATAAAATACCTGGTTATTACAACATGAATGTACGTTTGAATTGTGTACAAATGACAATGAGAGACCTGGTCTGCTGTGAGATGTTATGGGTGGAGAATGTACGAACGAGTAGTGGCATCAAGTGCCAGGATAAGTGTGTCAACTAGTATGTAATGTGAAGTGAGAAAGATGAAGCATCCGATGGAAGTCTTTTCGGGGATTTCAGATAAAGAGTACGATTTTGTCAATAAAATTGTTGGAGTATGTGGTTTGTAAGATGGTGTAGTGATATGGCTAATATCGGAATAGAATGGCGGAAAAGTAGTGGATGTTTATCCAAAGCGATTTTGGTTGTGTGAGTCGCTAAGTAATGTTTGGAGGGTAGTACTCCATGCTAACGTGGGAAGAAATGATAAAAAGGTCGGACCTAAGAATGTAGTTATACTACAGGTTCAATGGAATTATCACCCTTGATATACAACACTTTAGTGTTTGGTTGCAATATGGTCGCGTAGTGCGATAGTGGTGTGAGGAAATGGTAGCACTTTGTACTGAAGAAACATGTGAGTCATGGATGTAACAAAGGTTTGTCGTATTTATCGAAGTATTCAAAAGTGGTGAGTATGCTCAATTTAAGGTGAGTGTAGATTTTCAAGCAGTAGATGGTAATGTTATTTTAAGACCCGGAGATTGAGTTACGGTTAATGACGGTATGGTAGACCAAGAAATAGTCGGGTAAAGATTTGATGATGAACAGTTACTCTAAGGAGGTTTGCAAATCCAAGTTGGGGAGCGGATACTAGTGAAAGAGGTAATGTTCAGAGAATATGAAAAGATGAATTCTTGTTCTTTCTGGACTTTTAATTGGGATTAAGTATGTAAGACTTAAAGGGAAGAGATGTACAAAATATTTCATGTTGGTATGATGCGATTTCTTTTACTAAAGTAAGAGTGGATAAGAAGAGTTGTTGTGTGGAGAAACCAGAAGAAATTTTGATAAGTCAATTAAAAAGTTATAAAATGGTAAAGAAGTAGTTAGGTGAAGGTACAATGGAAATACCATAGAGGTACTAATGTAACTTTAGAATCAGAGAAGGATATGAAAGTTAGATATCCTCATTTGTTTACCTAGCTTTGATTTCGGGGACGAAATCATTTTCAAGTTGGGGAGTATTGTAACATCCTAAATTTTCAATAATAGTATTTTAATGAGAATTGGGATCTAATTGTATTTTGGTTTAAGACCTTGAATTTTATGGTAAGTTTATTATTCAATGGGGGTTAAAATACAAAGGATTAAAGTTGGGTATTACTTTTGGAAATATTGGAACTAGAAGGTGTATTGGGTCATTTGACAAAAGTGTGTGGATAAGAGGTGAAAGTTGATAAATATCTGATTTATCATCTTGACTAGGTCGGTTTAGAGAGAGACAAGAAAAAGAGAAAGAAAATTAGAGAGAAAAGTGAGAAATAAGAGAAGAGGAAGAAAACAAGGGTTTGCCTTCAAATTGGTAAGAAATTAAGCATGGTTTTGATATAATCGGTTGTAGATATATGATTGTGAACGAACCTGTTTATTGGTTAAGTTTTCAGAATCTCTAGCAGCAGATTGGGTTGAAATCAGATTGTGCAAAGTGGGTTTTCTTCAAAAAGGTGAGTTCATTCTATTTTGGTGTTACAAACCTTAAATTGGATTGAGTGCATATGTGTATAGAGTTGCTACATGGATTTTTTCATGTTATTTTATGTTAAAAACCTCATTTTGATGCTAAAACTTCCATAGAATGAACCTAATTAAGTGGGGATTGAGTTGGGGTGTTAAAGGGTTGGAGCAGGGGCTGTTTTCTGCCCAACAGTGGTCTGCGCGTCTCTCGGCGCGTATGGAGCCGCAACCACATCCGCGCACAGCACTGTTTCAGCAGTTTCTGATTTTTGTTTCTTGCGTATCGGTGTCGTTTTAGGGCGTAATATAGGCGTATGGGTACTCGTTTTGAGTGTAAGATAGCATTTGAACACTTTGAACATGTTAGTTTGGACATATAACAACTCCAAGTATTGTTTTTAATGTCGGTTGTTCGATTTCTAGCTCGGTTGCGATTCGGGGGTGTCCGATGTGTTGTTAAGGTTGTCAATTGTCGTAGTGAGTCTTGTATACATATAATTATGTGGAGGTCATTAATGTGTATATATATTTCAGGCTCGGTTGCCCCTTGTTAGGGCGTTGCCCCTTGACCCCATCCGCTAACCGGGTAGTGGAACCCCCGTGCTAAGTCGCCGAAGGGGAGCATTTGAGGATGAAGATACGATAGGTTATCTAGTATTCTTAGATTTAAGAATATGATATGAGCTGTAATATGTTGTTATGCATATACGTTAGTAAAGTGTAATGGATCCATAAGCACTAGTGTTTGGTAATCACATGGAATAGGCGTGTGGTAATAATCGTTATTCCAGTGATGTGTGTAGTACTAATGGTTATGTGCACGTGGAATAGATGAAGTTAGTCATTATTCTGATGTGTGTAGTACTAATGGTTATGTGCACGTGGAATAGATGAAGTTAGTCATTATTCTGATGTGTGTAGTACTAATGGTTATGTGCACGTGGAATATATGAAGTTAGTCATTATTCTGATGTGTGTAGTACTAATGGTTATGTGCACGTGGAATAGATGAAGTTAGTCATTATTCTGATGTGTGTGAGAAACCCTGGAATAGGCGTGTGATAATAATCGTTATTCCAGTGTGTGTGTGGAAATTGTGGAATAGGCGTGTGGTAATAATCGTTATTCCCAATTTCTAAGGAAGAAAATGGGATTGACATAAGTGCTTGTAATCTCTACTTCCTTTCCGATAAATGGGCAGGTGTAATTGCGATTTATTGGATAAGAGCATTAATCTAGAATCTGAGAAAGATTCGTAGTGAGGCTCTGGAATAGGATATGAATGGAAATGGGCATGGGCATGTGTATATTGCGATTTATGGAATAAGAGTATTATTCTAGAATCAGTGAAGATTCGTAGTGTGGCTCTAAGACATGATATGATGATGGAATGTGTGTCAGTCATATTCATGGGATTGGATGAAATCGTGTAATGGAATAGAGTTACACGTACGGTAAGAAAAGGAGTAATCAGGTTTATTGTAACTTGTTTACATTGATTTTGCAAATATTATTGTGGAAATGAATGTTCTCACTAGGCGTTGGCCTAATCGTTTCATATGATGATTTCTTACCAGGTACCAGCTCGGGAAAGTAAAGGGTTGTGGGACGAGCGTTTTGGAATAGCAGAGGTGTCAATTAACAAGAAGAGATTTTGATGGATTGCTTAGATAACTTAGTTAATCTGATTATAGTGATATGATTAGATTGATAGGTTATTTGAAGGATCCTGTATTGTAAATATACTCTTGATGGTTAATTACCTTGCTATATTTATATAAGTTGAAGTTTCTTGTATCATATCGTATTATAAATTGAGGTTCAAATTAGCCCTGATTTTAGGGTGTTACATTTCTTCTTACCAGCATCTTTTAGCAGTTGTTGCTGGACTTTGAAAGGAAATTTCTTTAGCTGAGGATCCTGTAGTGAACGTTGAGCCAGTTTAATAGCAAAGGCCTTATCAGTAAGCTCAACCTTATGTTGTTTAGCAAGAATCTTCTCAGCCTTGAGGCTTCAGTGATTTCCTTTGGAGTAAGGCAATTGAGATGGACAGGGATGAGTCGTTGACTTTCGATCTTCTGGATCATAGCTGCTTTCCTTCTTTGTTCATCTTCAACTGACCTTTGAGGAGGCAGAGAAGGTCTTCTGGGATGGGAAAGCAGTTGTTCTTCAGCTTGTTCATCAGTCTCGTCCAGGACAGAGACCGAGATTATTTGATCTTCACCTTGGAGAGCTAGGATTATTTGTAGCAGTGTTGATGGAGGAGCTTCAGCGGTAGCCTCAAGCAGGGGAGAGGACTACTTGAAACAAAATGATCAATTGAGTTAGATCTTTTGAAGGTAGAAGGAGATAGAGAAAGAACTGGCTAAGTCTTTAGAGGTTTTAGGAGGAGAAGGGTAGAGATTGAGAATGGGTAGAGGAGGGAGGCGGTGTATGGAAAGAAGAAATAACATACCTGACAAGTTGGATTCTTGAGAAGGATAGCCAAGTTGTCATCTGCAAGGCCTTTATTTTTGCCATGCTGCGTCTTTTTAGCAGGAGGCTTTGCAGCGGTCTTTTCCCCTAGTTCGTTGATGGAGACACCCTTTAGAGCAGGGAATTTCATGGCTTCAGCTAGAAACAAGAAAGGATAATCATCTTCATCTTCATCATCCTTGGGAGAAGGACGGGATGAGGGTTCTTCATCAGCTATTTCTAGTTGTTCCTTCTCTTCTTCCTTATCATTAGTGATGAGTTCGATGTTTTCTTTATCAGCAATAGGAGAAGGAGGGTCATCGCCTTGCTCCCCCTCAGAAAAAGAGGGTTGTTCAGCGGTTCCCTCAGAATGATCAGAGTCTTCTTCTTTGTTTTCTTCTTCCCCCTCAACAGTTCGGGGGAAGTCTTCATTGTTCTTCTCCCCCTCTTCCACCGAATGGGGGGAGGAAACAGTGACGGCAGCAACATCAGCAACATGAGTTTCCTCAGGGACCCTTTCTTCTTGGCCAGAGTGCCCTGAAGAGTTGGTCGTTAACACTTTAACAATCTCAAACCTGGTTTCCAGGTCAGGGATGAGAGATGTAGCCAGAATGACAAAATCCGCTGTCATCCCCAAACGTTTGCGATCATTTTGAGAAAAGTGGGAGACAGGGACCGTCGGTGCTTCCATCCTCTCCAGGATCTTGGTGAGCAGCGAGTTGCAAGTATCTACCTTTGTGGAAAGGCCGCTCATCTCACCTTGGAGGTTTGTAACAGTGGTGTTCAGGGACCCAACTTCACCGCTGAGACTGGTGAATTAGGTGGAGAGCTGCTTTTGGTCACTGGCAAGATTGGCGACCTCTGATTTGATATCCTGGAGCGCAGAGGTGTTATTGTTGAGAGTGAGCTCCAGGTCTTTCACTCCCCATTGCAGATTAGAGATATCAGTAGAGTTGGCTTTCTCTGCAAGGGTAGTGGATATGGTCTTCAGCGTTTCCCCAGCATCAGTGATAGCCGAGGTGTTGGTGGAGATATTGGTGGAGATACTGGTGGAGAAAATCTTCACCTTATTAGCGATATCCGTGAGGGACGAGCTGATTGTCCCCAAATTAGGACCTGAAAAAGAAAAGAACTTGTGAGCAAATGAAAGCTCAGGAGTTGGGGTTTCAGAGAGGGGAATTGATTGTGTATGGATACCTATAGGATTTGGGTTGGAGAAGGTGTTGAAGTCGCGAGTTCCTCCCCAATGTTCCATGTCGTCCTCTAACGAACGAACATGGATTGCTGTAGAAGAACCTACAGGTCCTGTGAAGTTTCACCGGATCATGCTCTGAAGAGTGGCGACATTTGTATCCATCAGCGGAAATGATGGTAGTGTTGGTGAAATGCTGAAGGTGGTGTAGACAAAAGGAGTGGAAGAAGAAGCAATGGTTGAGAAGAGTGGGGCAACAGATTCAGCGTTGGAAACGCCGAGGGAGATCTCTTCAGTGCTTGGAGGCGCTGAAGATGTTGGGGTAGTTTCCATAGAAGCTTCAAAGATTTGAGTCTCTAAAGTGGTTGATGGGATGGCTGTTGCAGTTTTGGAGGAGGTGACCATGAAATCATCAAACGATGTGTGTGAAGAGGCAATCACTGACTATGGAGCCTGTGAAGGCTGAGGTGTCTCATTGTGGATCTTTTTGAACTTATAGATTCCAAGGGGGATAGTAGATTGTTTCCCCTTTTTAAGAGAGGTGGTTGTAGCAGCCTGGGTATCAGCGGAGGGTTGTGCCGCTGAAGGAGCTGCTGAAGGAGAAGAAGTGGGGAGTAGAAGAGAGAGTAGAGTAGAGAGACTTACCTCGCCCTTGATGGTTTTGAAGTTGAGCACCTTGGGGCCAACTTGGGAGTGCTTGTAGTCTCCCTGTCTAGGGTAGTGGTTGCCCAGAGCCAGTTGTAGGATGGCTGAGATGAACCGCGGGTAGGGAACAGTTGTGGAGCGTTCAGGTTTCTCGACCCGGTCCATCAGGTCTTAAAAGATAATGCGGGCATAGTCCACATTCATACCCTTCAGCAGAGCATAAGCCATGGCAACCTGAGTCTTTGAGGCTTGATCAGTGGAGCTTGTTTTGGCTGTCATGCAGCTTATGATGTGGGCGAAGATGAAGTTTAACTCAGCAGGCATCTTGTTTTTAAGTACCTTGGTAAGCTTTTTGGCGGGCTCCCTACTGCGGGCTGTGTCCCATAAGTATTTCACGAGGTCAAGGAAGGCTATCAGTTCAGCCTCACCTTCAGTGGTGTTGGGGTCAGTGAGAGGAACGAAGGGGGTTAGTTTTGGTGCTGCCAGGGAGATTCAGTGCCTGGCGGATGGCTCCTTGACCCAATTCGGTTTGGAACCCGATCACTGAGTATTCCTTTCCAATTTTCCTAGAGGTAGAAGTGGTACGATGAGCAGTGTACCAGAACTGCTGGAGAAGATTGTGGTGTGCAGGGGGTGTGATGGTCATAGCAGTGGAAAGGGGGCATGTCTTTATAAAGTTGACAACGTCAGTGAGATATGGGGATGGCTTCTTCTTTGTAAATTCCAGCAGGGCATAGGGGTTGTTTGAGGCTAGGACAATTTGGTTCAACTCACACTTCAGATTTTCAGCCCTTGTCAGGACTGGAGGAGAAGCAGTGTTGGTAGCAGCAACGTTTGAGGATGCCATTTCTGTTTAGAACCAAAAGATATAGAAGAAAAAGATGAACTTCTTAAAATGGAAATGATTTATCCAAAATAAGGGTTTTGAAGATTTTAGGGTTTTACAGTTTCCTTGTTAGGGAAGAAATAGTAAAAATGGGTTTTCTAGTTTTAGAAGATTTTACAACTAGTGAAAAAACAATGTTTTCCAGTTTCCTTTTAAGGAAAGGGATTCTGGAAAAACATATGAATTAGTTTAAGATTTTTATTTTAAACTCAAAAGAAAAACTATATTTCAAGTTTTGTCCATAAGATCATGAAGAAGATGATTTTATGTTTGAAAAACGTTTGTTTTGATCCAATGTATCAAGAAATAAGATCAAAACAAGATATATAAAAGATTTAAGATAAGAAGATATGAACCTGTTTGAGTGAAGGTTGAAGATTCGAGTAACAGGTTGAAAAATCACAAATCATTGAAGATTTCTTGCTTGAGAGAGTTTGTGCGCGTAAAAGGTAAAAATATAAACATGAAGAGTTTATATAGTGAGTGTAGAGAGAGAAAATGATGAGCGGGAAAATTTACTCATCATGACACGTACACGTCCCACGAAGCTTATGGGCAAGAATTCAAACGGACGAACGTGTCAGAGAAAAAGTCGTGCCATAGGTTATCCGTTTGGATGACGTCACAGTCAGAAATGTCTTTTCACTTTCAAAAACGTTTCCCTGAAGGTTTTGAGAACATCAAAGAGGATTTTAAAAGAAAGAGTCACTGATTAAGAAGTATCAGTGAGCATTGTTATTTCAAAGGAATCACTGAAGGAAAAATATTCAGCGATCAACTTAGTTTTGAAACACAACATACTGAAGTAAGCTTCAGCGAATATGAATAGAAATAGAAAAACATACCTTAGAATCAATGAATCAATTTAGTTCAGAGATTGGATGATAAATAAGTAAATAGAATTTCCTTTATCACTGACATAATATGTAACCACTGAAGATTAATCTTCAAGGTTTAGCATGCCAAACTCGCTGATGAGAAAGTTGAATCCTGTCTCATCAAGAGGTTTGGTGAAAAGATCAGCTAACTAAAAGTCAGTGGAGATAAAGTGATGTTTTATATCACCATTCATCACATGATCTCTGATAAAACGATACATGATCTCGATGTGTTTAGTCTTGGAGTGTAGTACTGGATTATTGGCTATAGCGATGGAACATGTGCTGTCGCAATAGATTGGAATTTTGAAGAGCTGAAGGTCGTAGTCTAATAGCTGATTGCTCATCCATAAGACCTGAGCACAACAGCTTCCAACAGCTACATACTCAGCTTCAACGGTGGAAGTGGACACTGAACTTTGCTTCTTACTTGTCCAACTTACCAGCTTTCCACCTAGGAGTTGACAGCCTCCTGTGTTTTTTTTTCTATCCAGCTTGCAACCTGCAAAGTCACTATCTAAATAGACAGTTAGATCGAACCCTGAGTCTTTGGGATACCAAAGACCTAGGTTGGGAGTACCGTTAAGATATCTGAAAATTCTCTTTACAGCGATCAGATGAGATTCCTTGGGTTCGGATTGATATCTTGCACATAAACAAGTTGCATACATAATATCAGGTCGGCTAACTGTAAGATAGAGAAGAGAGTCGATCATCCCTCTGTAGGCAGTGACATTAACAGGCTTCCCTGAAGGATCTTTGTTAAGTGTCAATGGTGGTGCTATAAGGGTTTTCATAGCTGAGCTTTGAGTTAAGTCAAAAAAATTCAGCATATATTTGACATACTTACCTTGGTGGATAAACGTACCCTTATCAGTTTGCTTGATTTGGAGTCCAAGGAAATAAGTCAGCTCACCCATCATACTCATTTTATATTCAGATTTCATTCTTTCAGCGAAACGAGTACATAGAGAAGGGTTAGTAGAACCAAATATAATGTCATCAACATATATTTGAACAAGAATAATATGACCTTTTACTTTCCTGAAAAATAGAGTGTTGTCGATTTTACCACGCTCAAATTTTTCAATAAGGGGAAAAGATGATAGAGTGTCATACCATGCACGTGGAGCTTGTTTCAGTCCATATAGGGCCTTATCCAGCTTATAGACATAACCTGGATGCTTAGCATCCGAGAATCCTGGAGGTTGTTCGACATAGACTTCTTCATTCAGCCTTCCATTAAGGAATGCTGACTTAACATCCATCTGATAAACTTTGAATTCTCTGTGAACAGCGTATGCTAGAAATAGACGAATAGCTTCGAGTCTTGCCACTGGGGCAAACGTTTCGTCGTAATCTATGCCTTCCTCTTGTCTGTATCCCTGAGCGACTAGACGAGCCTTGTTGCGGGTTACAGTTCCATGTTCATTTAACTTGTTTCGAAAGACCCACTTAGTGCCTATCACTGACTTGTTAGATGGTCTAGGAATGATATTCCAAACTTTGTTTCTTTCGAATTTAGTTAGCTCTTCTTGCATAGTGCTGACCCAGTTCGGATCTCTGAGGGCATCATCAACCTTCTTTGGTTCAATTAGTGAAATAAAATTAACATATAAACAAATGTTACCTGCACTACGTCGAGTCTGAACACCTGCATTTGGATAACCAAGAATTTGATCAATGGGGTGATTTATAGTCCATCGCTGAGCCGGAGCATGAGCCACTGACTCAGAGTGAACTAATGGATGTACTGAAGAAGAGGCTTCAGCGATCTCAGGCACGATAGGTAGAGGTTCAGATGAGAATTCATTCACTGATTGTTGAGAAGTAAATGGAATATCGGAGGTTGATGGTTCATAAACAGGCATAGTGTTGATGGGAACAGCTGAAACCCAACATGTGGAATCAGCTTCACTTGTCTGCATGTTGGGAATGATGACAGGATCATCATCAGCGGTAGGATAGTTGACCTGAGGGTCAGGGTTAAGATTAGCTTCTGAATCCCCAAAATGAGAAAACATCCACTGATTGAGTTCTTCGTTATCAGCAGAGGGTCTTGAGTTCGCTGAACGGGATTCGTCAAAGGTGACATGAATAGTTTCTTCTACAGAAAAGTAGAATCAGAGGAGGCTTTGGAAGAAAGGTTCTGAACTAGAGAGGGACCTTTGTCTTCGCTTATTGAAGACTCTGAAGGCTTTGGATATAGAAGAATATCCAAGAAATATTCCATCGTCAGCTTTGGGATCAAACTTTCCAAGAGCATCTATGTTGTTTCAGATAAAACACTGACAACCAAAGATATGAAGAAAGCTGATGGGTGGTTTTCTTCTATGAAAAAGTTCATAGGAAGTCTTGTTGAATCTTTTGACAATTAGCGATCTATTCTGCATGAAAAATGCAGTGTCGACAGCTTCTGCCCAGAATTGAGTTGGATGATGTGAATTGCTGAGCATTGAACGAGCAGCTTCGAAGATTGTTCGATTTCTTCTTTCAGCGACGCCATTTTGTTGTGGAGTTCTCACTGAGGAAACGTTATGAGAAATACCCTTACTCTCAAAGAAGTTATTAAGGGAACTGTTTTTGAATTCAGTCCCATGATCACTCCTTATTGAGCGAACAGTGAGGTTGTTCAGGACTTCCATTTTCCTGACAAAAGATATGAGTTCTTCTAAGGTGTCACTCTTAGCATGGAGAAACATCACCCAGGTGTAGCGAGAGAATTCATCTACAATGACCAGTGTATGTTTCTTTCCAGCGATGGATTGAATGTTGACAGGGCTAAACAAATCCATGTGAAGAAGTTGAAGAGGAGAGGTCACTGAAGATACTTGCTTAGTCTTGAAGCTTGCTTTTGTTTGTTTTCCCTTTTCACACGCTGAACATATAGATTCCTTAGCGTATGAGTGTTGAGGAAGACCAGTGACCAACTCTTTTGAAGAAAGAGTATTCAGCGTCTTGAAGGTTAGATGAGAGAGCCTCTTATGCCAAGGCCAGTTGACATCAGATGAGGCCTTAGAAAGAAAACAAGCATTCTCAGTGGTTGTTGAGTCCATGTTTATGACGTAAACATTTTCCAAACGGTATCCACTGAGAGCGATTTCTCCTTCTGATCAGTGACAAAGCATGCTTCCTTAGTAAAGCTTGTAGTCCTTGTCACATAGTTAACTGATGCTTAGAAGATTATGCTTCAGTCCTTCTACATATGTGACTTTTCTGAAGGTGGTAGTACCATTAGAGAGTACACCAAACCCTCGGGTATATGCTTTGCCATTTCCACCAAAGGTCACTGAGGGACCTTTCTCTTCCTTGTAGTCAGTGAGCAGGTTTCTTCTACCAGTCATGTGTCGAGAACATCCGCTATCGAGATACCAGATGCCCTTCAAGACCTTCAAACAAAGAAAGATTAGTTTTGAATAGGCACCCATACTACGATGGGTCCACACTTGTTAGTGGCAGAGGATGAAGAAGGATCAGCGGTCTTCGCAACATTTGAAGACTCAGCGTCAGTGACGTTCTTCACTTTGGTTAATTTCTTAACCTTAGTGGTGGTTTTCACCTTAACCTGATTTGCACTAGGGATGGTCTTCTTTGTCTTGGGGGCATTGATCTTCACCTTAGCTAATTTCTCAGCTTTGGTGGTTGTAGGGCATTTGCTAGCAATGTGATCAGTAAGTCCACAGTGATAACATTTCTTATAGCTAAAAGTAGATTTAGGCCAGAGACATGCTTACTACATAATTTTAAATGAGCAAGGCCAACACCGAGAATACCTTTGGCATTGGATATCGGAGGAACTATAAGTTCTTCAGATTTCTTACCAGTGACATCCACTCTTATTTTAGGAGTAGATTGCTGAACGAATTCAGGGATCTTATTCCTAGAAGTAGAGGGATGGCTAGCTGAAGGTTTTGAAACTTTCAGCTTAGGTACATTGGTACCCTTCTGAGGTTTTTGAACAATTTTTTCTTTACCTTTAGAAATCAAGGTAGGTTTGTCCTCAAGGATGGGAGTTTTAGAAAAAGAAGAGCACTGAGATGACGAGGTGTCAGGGATAGAAGACACGAACATTCCAAATTTAAGCATGGAACGGTCTGTAGTTGGTTCTTCAGCATCAGCTTTTGTAACCAAGACCACTTTTGTCTTTGGCAGGGATCTGAGCACCTATGATCTCAGTGATCTTTGCTGAGGATTTGTACCATCCTTCAACAATGTTCTTTTCAACTTTTAGTTCAGCGATACCTTGTTCTCGCTCGATACTGATGACTTGATTCACATAGACCTGATCTTTCAAATTTTCTTCTATGTTTGAAAGCTCTTGTATTTTCAAATGATAGTTTTTAAGTTGTTCAGTTAAGAGTATATTGAGTTGTTCAGCTTTGGTCTTGCCATTCATGGCATCATATTAATTCACGGTCAAAAGATCGATAGCTCGAAGTCTATCAGCCTCATTGAGAGCAGGAGAAGGAGTAGGAGAGAGATGTACCTGAGAGGTGGTGGCAGAAGTAGAGGGAATTTCATATTGTTCTTCCTCTTATTCTTTAATTTCGGCCATTAGACAGAGGTTGGCCTCATCTTCTTCCTCTGAGTATGATGCTTCATCAGACTCAGCCCAGTCATGATCTTCAGCGATCAGACCTTTGCCTTTCTTTTTGTAGCTCTTCTGTTTTTCGTACTTTTCTTTGAGCCTTTGGTACTTGTCATCTTTACTCCTAGGAGTAAAGGATTTCTTGTGGGATGAAGAAGAAGGTGTGAGAGCTTTCTTAGACTTGCATTCACTAGCAAAGTGTCCTACTTTTTGACAGTTAAAGCAGGTAGCAGTAGCCTTATCAACATGAGTAGAATTAGGCTTATCAGTGAGGGAAAGAGGTTTATTTCTTCTAAAGTTACTCTTTCTGGCGAATCTCCTGAAAGAATTTGTCAGGAGAGCTAGAGATTCATCAAGATCTGAAGGATCAGATTCTGATGAGTCATCAGAGTTTTATTCTAGTTCAGTGATCATGAGAGTGGATCGCTGAGTAGGCACATACTCTGAGGAGAGTAAAGCAACATGTGTGCTTTTGGAATCTTTTACAAGATTCTTCTTAAGTTGACACGACTGCTCATGATTGAGCATAGTGCCAAATAAGGTAGAAAGGGTCGTGAATTTTAGATCCTTTGATAGTTTAAGACACATGGTATACTTGTCCCAACTTTTAGGTAGACATTCTAAGAACTTTGTCAGGATCTCAGAATTAGCATAGGTCTTACCAACAGTTTTTAAGTCTATAATTAAACAGTTAAAACATTGATGTACTTCAGAAAGAGTTTCATTCTTACCACAGATGAAACTTTCATATCGGCCTTACAAGGTTTATTCTTCTAGAGTCCTGGACTTCAGGTGTCCCACATGACTTTTGAGCTCTTTAGGTTCATGATGGAATGGTAGACTTCATCAGGAAGAGCCATGGAGATGATGGATCTGGCCTTGGTGTCGATGGCCACTTTCTTCTTGTCTTCTTCAGTCCATTGAGAAACTACATTGACAATTTCCCTTTCAGGAATTGCAGGAGTGTTAGCAGTGGTTGGAACTACAGGATTTAGGATGTAGGGAACATAGGGTCCATTTTCCACATAGTAAGGAATTTTGGGATCAACACCTTCTAAGAAGAGCACCATTCAATTTTTCCAAAGATTAAAGTTATCTTTGCTAAATCGAGAAGGTTTGGCAAGAGAGCCATTATCTATGTAATTAGTGTTTGTGTTATTTGCCATATTGAAGAAATAGCAAGGAAGATAGTATAAGCAAGATCTTGTTTATAGGATTAAACAATCTGCTCTGATACCACTTGTTGGTCCCGAAGGGTTATACTAGTATGTAGGGGGGGTTGAATACAAACACATATTTTTATCTTTCTAAATTGTTTATTGATATATATCAAACAATTTACAGTTTATTGTGGAATAAGATCACGTATAAAACATAATCTAAACAAACTAGAGAATCACACATATTTCTTGCACTAGAAAAGATAGAGAGAAAATAAGAAAACCTAAGGAGAGATTTTCTTGCACAAAGTAGTTCAGCGAAGAAAGGCTAGGCTCTTCAAAAATGAAGAAGAGTTTCCTATTTATATTGCATGCATTAAATGCAAGTCAGTACAACTTTACACGTGGAAGCGTCTGGTTGGTTGCATGAAATTGACTTTAGCAAACATCCTAGTGGTCGCATGATGAACAATGTAGTTGTAAAGTGGTTTGTACAATCCTGGACAAAAGGGATGTCTGTTCTGACAAATCGTACGGGGTGTGCAAGGAGATAAGACAAAAGTAACTTGTATAAGAGGCTTCATGATCAACGTTCGCTGAATACATCTTTATCAGCGAATGATAAAGTTCAGCGTTCGCTGAAGTCTGCTACTTGAAACTTCGCGTGAAATGGACAAGTCTTGGCTTCGCTGATATTCACATCAGGTCACTAGTAGACTTAGTCACTTGTTCGTCAGCTTGGTCTTCGATTTCAGCTTGGTCTTCGATTTTTGGGATCATAAGCAAACAATTACAAATGAAACTATCAGCGATCATCAGTGAGACTGAATAGGCTTAGGGCTCACTGATGTACATACATCGCTGAAGTATAATTTAAAGTGCATGTTTCCCATCAGCGATACTAAACAGACTTAGTATATTTTCTTAGATGGCAAAACATAAATACATATTGTTTACATACAATTTTCACTAAGTAGTTCTGAGAGTCATTATCAAATCACTGAAGGGTTTGGATCAACAGTTACATTAGAAGGTTGCATTATTTTAGGGATGGTAATTAGGTCATCCATTTCAAGTTATGTCATATTATTTCATGGGAGTTTTATAGATGAATGAACAACATCAATATAATTGTCACAAAGTAGGTTCAATTGTGTTCATTGTTGCCAATATTTGGTTACTCGATAAGTACACATGAAACTTTGTGAACAACAAGCATCAACTGTTTCACTTATGAACTAATTGTTTAAATAAACAATTTGTTTCACTAATTAACATCGTTCATATATGAATTAACAATGTTATTAAAACACATGGATCCACTAATTAACAGTGTTCATATATGAACGTTGGACATTAAGAGTGATCACATATGAACGAACAATTCATATATGTTAGTGTTAATGTCTAACATTCATATATGTTTCACATATTCACTGTGTTCATGTACCAATAAACAAATATCAAAGATCGCAACATGCATTTTCCATACATTAAAAGGTGGGTAAATATTAAAAGGTGAACAGTTCATATATGTTCACTAATGGTGGTGTTCATATATGATTTTGTTTGTTGAGCATCTAGTTTGTCCATTGCGTTAGTCACATATGACTTTGAAAAATATGGAATATAATTCATAAGTTAATAGTTATGAAACAATAAATAGTCGGTTACGATTTGTAAATGGAGTGATTTGGGGGGAGGGCATTAAAAGAGGATTACTGATTGTTTACAATTCTGCCCTTGTTCACTATATTTCACTCGTATATGGCATGCCTAAAATGTGTAATTATTACACAAATGTGAATCATCTTTATAATCTTATATTTCATGTTTTAAGGGGTTAGATTGGTTCATAAAGTTAACTAGAGGTGGCCAAAAGTCGGGTTCGGGCCGGGCCGGGCCGGGCCGGGGGACAACCCGGTTCTGCACAGTAACCGTGCGAACCGGGTCAGGTGAGAACCGGGTCGGGTCGGGCCGGGTTTAAACTGAAATCCCCTGACCCGTTTACTTGTATTTAGAACCGGTTTCGGGAAAACCGGGCCGGGCCGGGCCAAGAACCGGGTCGGAGTAGGGCCGGGGATTTTTTTGTTTTTTAACTGCTTTCTTTGTATAATAATTAATTACTAAACTTTAACAAAGAAAAATTGGATTGGAATCATTGGATAAGTAAAATACACTTTAAAATACGTTTTATTTATAATATATATCACTAAAATACACTTTTACGTTTTATAATTTATATATAATTTTAAGTTACAAACTTACAAGTTACAAGTTACAATACATAAATTCTAAACATTCGAAGGTCCCGCTCCCGAACTTCCACTCCCATCACCCGGATAGTAATTGAATGGATTATAATTGAATGGATTGTATGGAGCGTAGTATGGATTTTGATTTGGATTGTAGTCTTCAAGAGTATTGTACTGCATCAGTCGTGTAATAGCCGTCTGATCGTCAAGGCGGTCGGTGTCTACATCTTCGTCATCTACGACACTACTAACATCAGAACTATCGGTTACGGACGGCGTACTTAGTAGTTCATCCGTGTCGTTTTCGAATAAGTTTTCTTCCACGCCTTCTATATCATCCTCCAGGTCCGTTCGATTTTGAATGCGGTCTTCTCCATCCAAGTAATCCTTCAGACATACGCAGCACTCCACCGATTTTGGGGTTAATTTTGTCCGACGCTCCGATATGATCCTTCCACTAAGAGAAAAGGCCGACTCCGAAGCTACAGTACTAGCTTGGATTGTTAGTACATCAAGTGCAATAGTGGCCATAATTGGGAAACTTGATTGTTTACTTTTCCACCATTCTAATAAATCTAGGGATTCAACATCTACGACGTTTGTGAAGGATGTTGTTATAAAATTAGTACGTACGTATTGATTGAATTCACCCAAATTATCCCCATCATATCTAGCTTTTTTAGAAGATTCCATGACAACCGATTGCATTAAAGTTTGCATTAAGTCTTCTCGGTTTCGGCCACGACTGCTACTAGAACCCGGTGAAAACATTTGAGGTGTAGGGGTTTGTTGGCTTCCTCCCCCATAATTAACTCTATAAATTTCATATAATTGATGAAAATCAGTATTAAATTGTTGTATGCGTTTCCTTGAAAAGCTAGAATTTGTAAGAGAATCCAAACCAAACGATAAACATATTGCTTGTATTAAAACTTCGACACCCGTAACATTTAAAAACGGGTTTAATGCCGCGGCACAAAGAAAAGTGAAGGGGATCTTTTTAAAATATTTTACCAATTTTTCTTTCATTGGTTTCACCACGTCGTGAAAGTGCAAATCCTGTTCGTATTGAGCAATTTTACTTGCCAAAATATAAAGTTGATTTAAAAGTAAAGGGCTCGTTGGATAATAAACACCGGATAACATAGTTGTTGCAGTTTTAAAATCGCCCAAAATATCGTGAAAGCCATGAATCCTTGTCCAATCATCCTGAGTTATCGTGTTATCCGGGTAATGAATGTTATAAAATGCTTGAATATATTGTTGTTGTCTTAATAAATTATCCATCATTTTCCAAGTCGAATTCCATCGAACCGGCATATCGTGCGCCGGTCCCAAAGCTTTAAAACCGACTTGTTTGCAATAATCTCTATATAAGTTTTGCATTTTTTTATTTCTTGTGAAAATTCGGCGTAACATAAGCCTAAACTTAGTTAAAGGCTCATTAAGTTTACTTAAGCCGTCTTGAACGGCTAAGTTTATTATGTGTGCGCAACAACGTGTATGAAATAATTTTCCCTCTAAAATAGGGGATAAAGCCAAACGTAATCGGTCTACGCATGCCGTATTATTACTAGCATTATCAAACGAAATACTAATAACTTTATTTTTTAAATTATAATATTGAAGACATCTCATAATTATAGAAAACTGACGTTCACCCGAATGTGGCGAACCAAAGAGCTCAAACGTGATTACACGTTTGCATAATTGCCACGATCCCGGCACAATCCAATGTGCCGTTATGCATATATAAGAATCTGGCAATCCGCATGGTGCGCTCCATACATCACAAGTTAAAGAAACTTTGTTGGGTAAGTTTAAAAACATTTCTCGCATAATTTTTTGAACCTTATTCCAATATTTTAAAGCATCACGCTTAAGAGTTTGACGACTTACCGAACCATTGTAGCGTGGTTGGAACCCATTTTTGATCATGTTTGTAATGTGAGGATTGTCGAAATGTCCGAACGGCAACGCCATTTGAATGACACATTTCATTTGCATTTCTCGGGCGAGATCATTATCATACGACCATACTTGACCGGAATTGTCAAGTATGGGTTGAGTTGGATCGGGACCCGATTTCAACCTCTTGCATCTTTCCTCGAAGTGGCGCTTTAACGTGCTATTTGATTCGGGTTTTAGGAAATCTCCACACCGTTTGCATTGCGCCTTTTTTGTATCGTCGGGAAATTTTACCAAGTTGAAATTATCCCAAACCGGTGATTTTTGTGAATGATCGACAATAATGGTGTAATTTTGTTCGGCCATTTTTTTGATAGTAGAGACTAGAGTAGAGAGTAGAGAGTAGAGACTAGAGAATTGTATGCGTTTTTTGCGAGAAACGAATATAGCGAGAGCCGAGAAATGAGAATTGTATGTGTTTTTTGCGAGAAACGAATATAACGAGAGCCGAGAAATGAGAATTGTATGTGTTTTTTGCGAGAAACGAATATAACGAGAGCCGAGAAATTAGAATTGTAAGCGTTTTTTGCGTTTTGTAAGCAATTGTAAGGTTGTGATCACTCCATAACACCCCTAGTATTTATATGGGGTTTGGAGGGTGTTTTTTGAGGCAAAAAACGGTCAAAAGAGGCTTCCCAACGGTCATAAACGGTCACATAACGGCTATATTTTTTTTTGAAAAAAATCGGGTCGGGCCGGGTCGGGTCACGAACCGGGCCACGAACCGGTCCCGGGTCGGGCCGAGGAAAATCTTAAATACGCGAACCGGTCCCGGCTCTCGGGCTTGAAACCGGTTCTTGACCGGGTCGGGCCAGAACCGGTTCTTGGCCGGTTTCGGTTCGGGTCAGCCCGTCGGGTCGGGTCGGGTCGATTTGGCCACCTCTAAAGTTAACACCAAAAATTGGGTTAACAAATGAACCAGACCCAATATATATGATTGAGTTATTTGACACTTTTTAAAGTGTCATTACTTATTAAGAAATGCTTCCTTACAGCCATGGTGTGTTTTGGGATTTTGTCCAACCTTGAATAAATAATTAAGATACCAACCCTTTTGGGTATAAGTTGTATAAACATGATATACTTGCAGTTGTTGGTTTATATTCACTTTTATCAATTACTCAAATGATTCGTTGAGTTGTTGGCTTGGTTTTGATTCAAATGAGTTTTATGGACATTTGTCTGGTTTGATTTGCTCAAGGTTAAGCTTTGAATGTGATATGCACTTGTGACATATTTACTAAACGTTATATATTTTGAGTGTGTTAGTCATTCAAGTGGAGTCATGTAATTTAGACTGAAATGCAATGGATCCATATACATAGAAGTCGGTCAATTGGTTTAAATGGAAACTTTATCCCTGTTTTGTAGTTAGGAATATTTAGGATCATCGGAGGACTCGAGGTACAGACCGTGGGTGGTTGAACTTGATGACCGCGAGATTCTTAGCGGATGACTCAAGGGGCATATTGTGGGTAGTTGAACTTGCTGACCACGTGCGCCGTAGTAGAGGACTCGAACTATCAACCGAAGTGGTTGAGCTTGATGATCGTCAGACCATAGTGATTATTATTTCTAGTGAACGTGTATATATATGATCATCGAATGACTCAAGCTATAGATCGTGAGTGGTTGAACTTGATGATTGTGTGATTCTTAACGGAACTCATTAACATAAATATGCGACTTACTTTGTGTTTCGCCACATTTTATGAATATGGCTCTCCCCGGCATCGAAATGTGTTGTTTTTGTATAGTGTATTATCCATGTTTTCGATGGCATTTTGAGTATGGAATGTATCCATAATTTATGATAATGAATAATAAGCTTTATTCATGTTTACCACATTTGGTTATTAAACTTTATACAATGTTTGGGTGAGTATTGAATTTTGCTTTTATGGCATAATGGGTGTTTTGATCTCCAAATTTTCATCATGGAAATGATGGATTTTGGGGAAAGATGTTTTACATTCAATACATTTAATTTTGGGAAATTGGGATTTAAATAATATTCTTTCAGCTTTGCTGTTTTATATTTAATATAAAAACTCTTGAACTCACTAGGCATTAAGCCTAAACCTTTTTATTTGTTGGCATGGCATTAGGTCTTTCTTGGGGATTGGTACTAGTGACACCGTGAATAGTAGGATGCTAGTTAGGTGCATGTGTGTAACACCCGGAAAATCCTAGTAAGTAATAATAGTCTTAATATTTCTTAATATTTTGACTTTTTAGATCATGATTGATATCCTAAGTAATTTCCGTGATTTTTACTTGTTATTTGTTAATTCCCGATAGAAATCAGTAAGTTTATTTCTTAAGGAAATTAATGAAAAATAGATGATAAAGTTAAACATTAGATTTTATGGATTAGTTGGATGGGTAATTTGAATGCGAGTCCAGCGGTACTTTCCGGGGTAAAAACGGAGTTTTAACGAAGAAGTTACGGCTAAATCAGTGGGAATTGAGAAGACTAGCAAACAGAAGCCGGCGCCGATGGTTGGCGCCGATGCATCGGTGTAAAGCCCGTATCCCGGTATGTAATTTCTTTCATTAATTCTTTTCTTTTTAAGTTTGATTTAGTGTGGTTTCCGTTAACGGGGTTAGTCGAGTTGGGTCGAATCGTTAAAGTGTCGGAATTTGTGGTTAGTTGCTAGAGGATTGTAAGTTGAGGGACTATTTCTGTCAAAGGCCAAAAACCCATCATGGGTTCGGCCCATGCAGGAAGTGTCGAGACCCATGTGATGTATGTGTGTTAGTAGCATGAATAAGAAACAAAAGAAAAGAACCCTACGACTTTTTTTTGTGATTGTTTGTGTGTGGGTGTCGTGAGCAACAAACAACAAAAAGAAAAGAAACCTCAAACCCTACGGCACCCCTTGGCTTTCATTGTTCATCGGCCGGAGATAAGAACCGAAAGAGAGAGGGAGATCGTCGCCGGCGAGGGTAGAGAGAGAGGGTGTTCGCCGGAGAGAGAAGGACGCCGGAGAGAAAGAGGGGATGCGTCGAGGTAATCGTTATTGTCGTTTAGTGTTTTCCTTTCTTTTAGTTTCGCTCGTCGCAAAGGTACCGCAACCACCACCACCGCCGCGGCAGCCATGGCCGCCGGCGGTGTGGCCACCACTGCTCGCCGCCGCTGTGGAGGCTGTGGTTGTGTGTGCGGGTGGGCTCGCATAGAGCGATCGAGAGAGAGGGACGGTGGTGTGAGGATGGTGTGTGTGTGCGTGTGTGATCGCCGCCGACCACCACCGCCGCCGGAGGCGGCAGGGGGGGTGGTGCACGGCTGTTGCCCATCTTGGTATGATCTGTTTCCAGTAAGTTTTAGGCTTCCCGGGGCTGTTTGGGTTAAGCTTTGACTTAATAGAATTATGATCATTTGTTATCATTTCATGTGAGTTGCTTAGTTTCTGTCCCTGTTTTGTATCGAGCATAACGTCTGCTAGGAATGTCGCATTGGGATGAAACCAGTGCCAAAAGTTCCCATTCTGAGTCTAGTAAGTTTCTTATGTTTTGCGGAAAAACCAGTTCGGACCGTAGCTAGTGTCAAACTGCTGTTTTGTAATGAAAGGTGCTGTTTTTCGCTGTGCAGTTAACCAGTTTTGTAAAATCCATAATAAATTGTAGAAAAATCGTTAGAGTGCGTGCGATATGTCGCTGGAACCCTAAGACATGGGACTTTGTGTTTATGTAAAAATATTTCTGGTTTAATCAGTTTTTAAGGGGTTAAACAGGTCCCGAACAGACCTGCGTGTTGAGAGTAAAAACTGGAAATTATGCGTTTTAAAACTAGTAGCCGTGGCCTTGGTTTGGGGGCGTTATTTTGATAATTGTTAACGTTTGTTTAGGTGGAAAAAGGTGATTGGGTGTTGGCCGGTTCGCGTTGCGGTTAAGGCTATAAGTTTGCGTTCGAGGTGAGTTCTCTCACTATATAGGATGGGGATTATATTTGTGTTGCTATGGTTCGTATGAGATGATTATGACTAGGGGTGCTCAAATTTCCGACCAACCCGACCAACCCGGCCAACCCAACCCAACCCGAGGCAAAAAAAACTGAACCGCACGAACCCGATGTGGCATCGATAATTTTTTTGAGTAAACCGCATGTATTGGGTTGATAACGGGTTAGGCCCAAAAAATTCCGGCCCAACCCGTGAGAAAAGGGGTCCAAAAATTTCAGCACCATCTATGCTTCCATCCAGGTGCTGTTTGGCAGCAGCAAGGTGCTGTTTGGCAGCATTAAGCTGTCGTTTGGCAGCAAGGTGCTGTTTGGCAGCACTATACTGCTGTTTGGCAGCATTAAGTTGATGTTTGGCAGCATTAAGTTGCAGTTTGGCAGCAATAAGGTGATGTTTGACAGATTAAGCTGCTGTTTGGTGCAGCAATAAGGTGCTGTTTGGCCGATTAAGCTGCTGTTTGCCTTTCGATAACTTAGTTGATGGTGAAATGACGAATAAAAGTTTCAACCCGACCAACCCAACCAACCCAACCCAACCCGAACGGTTTGGGTTGGGTTGGGTTGCACTTCTAATTGGGTTGGGTTCGGTTGAGAATTTTCAAACCGCAATGATTGGGTTGGGTTGTTAAAGTGCCGTCAAACCGGCCAACCCAACCCGTGAGCACCCCTAATTATGACTGTCTGTTGATATTGTTGTGGTATGGAATACTTATGTATTTGTGTGTATATATTAGACTGTGCTTGATGTGCTTCTTGATGGTGGTTCCAAGTAGCATAATGTTTATTTTATATCTTCTTGAGGGTTGTTCCAAGAAGCTTGAGGCCGCTCCTTGATGGTGGTTCCAAGGAGTGTGTGTTTTAGTTTATCATGGTGTGATTATGTCTTCTTGATGGTGGTTCCAAGGAGCATAATGTTTATTATTAATTGTGATTATGTCTTCTTGATGGTGGTTCCAAGGAGCATAATGTTTATTATTATTTGTGATTATGTCTTCTTGATGGTGGTTCCAAGGAGCATAATGTTTATTATTATTTGTGATTATGTCTTCTTGATGGTGGTTCCAAGGAGCATAATGTTTATTATTAATTGTGATTATGTCTTCTTGATGGTGGTTCCAAGGAGCATAATGTTTATTATTATTTGTGATTATGTCTTCTTGATGGTGGTTCCAAGGAGCATAATGTTTATTATTATTTGTGATTATGTCTTCTTGATGGTGGTTCCAAGGAGCATAATGTTTATTATTAATTGTGATTATGTCTTCTTGATGGTGGTTCCAAGGAGCATAATGTTTATTATTATTTGTGATTATGTCTTCTTGATGGTGGTTCCAAGGAGCATAATGTTTATTATTATTTGTGATTATGTCTTCTTGATGGTGGTTCCAAGGAGCATAATGTTTATTATTAATTGTGATTATGTCTTCTTGATGGTGGTTCCAAGGAGCATAATGTTTATTATTATTTGTGATTATGTCTTCTTGATGGTGGTTCCAAGGAGCATAATGTTTATTATTATTTGTGATTATGTCTTCTTGATGGTGGTTCCAAGGAGCATAATGTTTATTATTAATTGTGATTATGTCTTCTTGATGGTGGTTCCAAGGAGCATAATGTTTATTATTATTTGTGATTATGTCTTCTTGATGGTGGTTCCAAGGAGCATAATGTTTATTATTATTGGTGATATGTTTTCTTGATGGATGTTCCAAGAAATGTATGTGCTGGTATGTTAAAGGTGATGCCGATATAATTGCGATCCTATGTAAGGATTGAATTCACTAAGCTTCGTGCTTACCCCTTCCAAAATTCTTATGATTTCAGGTGCGAGTAGCAGTCGGGCGTGACGGTACACACGGGCGCAAGGCGAAGATAGTTTGGTTTGATTTTTAATAAATGGGGATGGATTTATATACTTTTCCGCTGCTTAAACTTGGTCGACGGTTTTAAATAACGATGTTATTTCCCATTGTAACGTGATTCGTTAACTCTTGGTTTGATTATAATGAAATGAATTGTTTTTAAAAAAAAATTAATTCCTTGTAATTTTTGGGACGTTACAACTTGGTATCAGAGCACAGCTTGAGTGAATCAGACACATCTCGGTGTGTTTGGTCTCAAGTTGCGGCTATGAAATTTCAATTTCTTTTACTAAAATCTTTTGAATGAAAGAAAAAGGAAAAACCCGTTTGGGAAACGGTGATGGAGGGCGCAGTGTGTACAGTCAGCCGACGCTAAGTGGGAAGGTACAGTACTTAGTGTATTTATCGCTTTCTAGATCATAAGGTGTGCATGCTAGATTGCCTATGTTGTTTACACTGTACTGTATGATGATTGCTTGCTAATAGGAATCAATGCTAGTTATAGTAGGTTGTTAAGTGAAGGCCCTATAGGTTGTATGCGGTAAGAATCATATAGCCTTAGAATATTTGATTTAGTTCTATTGCGCAGCTCTTGTTTGAGTCCAACCGTTCTAGGATAGAATCTTGTATTCAAATGTCTATTTGATTCACGCTGCATGCGACTGGGTATTCGCGAGGCAACTCGTTATGGCTAATAGGGATCCGTTGTAGCAAGGGTAGTGGGAGGAGATGAAATTCCTAGTGAGCTGGGAGGAGTGTTTACATATGAGTATGTATGCTAGATTGCTTTCTAGAACATAGGAGTATGTGTGCTAGATTTCTTGGTGCTTATTACACTGTACTGCATGTTTGTTGCTTGCTAATAGGAGTTTATGCTAGCCTTGATAGGTTGTTAAGTGAATGCACTATAGGTTGTATGTGGTAGGAACCGAATAGCCCTAGAATGTCGGATTTAGTTCTATTGCGCAGCTCTTGTTTGAGTCCAACCGTTGTAGGATAGAATCTTATATTCGAATGTCTATCTGGTTTTACGCTGTGTGCGACTGTGCATTCGCAAGGCGACTCGTCATGACTAGTGAGGATTTCGTCATAGCAAGGGTAGTGGAGTTGGGTGGAATTCCTAGGGAGCTAGGAAGAGTGCGTACCTATGCCGGTGCGGGCATATGTGTATAGTTTTCGGCAAGGGACTACTTGGGCACTTCGGGACGGGACTCGAAACGAGTGAGGATAGGTGTGGAAGGTAGTAGTAGAGCTCCTACTATCTGAAACACATGATCCGTACTCGAGTCGGAGAAAGTCACGAGGAATCCAAGGAGTTGAGCGTGAGTGTTGTTAGTGCGAGTTATTATGTGCTAATAACCCGCTGTAATATCTACCCAGAATAGCCATCACAAGGAGGAACGACTATAGTAAACCTACTAGTACAGGTGTGTACTTGTTTTGCTCTGATGGGATAATCCTTGGGGTAGTGGCGAAGGTTATAAATTAGTAGTCGTTGGAATAAAAGGACGATTCTAGTATTAATCACTTGGAGTGACGATAAGGATGATGTTTGTTTCGGGCCAAGATGGACGATTGTGCTAGAATTATAGGCTTATAGAGCCGACTTTAATTTGAGGAAAAATCGTAGGGATTATTTGACGTATTTTTCCCAACTTGCCTAAGAGGTTTAAATGTCCGGATGACGTTAGTGGACCGGAGAGATTTGGAGGAGTAGGAGTCGAGGCGTAGAATGCCGATTAAGTCATGCACAAAGTTTGATTTTGAAATAGATTGCATTAACAAATTCTTGTGTTTCAAATCATTTTTATGGATGGTGTTTTGGAATTTTGGGAAGTGTTCAGCACACACACAAGATTTTGAAATATGGTTTTGAAAGTGTATGAAATCGTTTTATCACGGGAGTGCAAACTTTGTTAGAATTTGTCTCATTTCTTTATTTTTCCAACGATTCTTTCGGGTAAGATGATATCCGTGTTTTATGGTGTTTAAAATGTCGGGCAAGTGACTACGGCTTGTGACTTTAACATTGGAACTCCTCCACATATGTTAGAGTTGAGACGGAAAGTTACATTCCACGATGTCTGTATAAAGCTATTTGAGTGATTTCGTTAAATAAGTTTTGTTTTACGGCATGTTGAGTCGTGTGGGTTTAATTTCACGAGGTGCATATCTTATTTGTTATGTGACCATTTGGGGAAATCTTGGAAATCAAGTTAAAGAACCCCACCTTTTGAGATTTTATGAGGTTTTAGTCGATATTTTCAAATGATGGAAACGGATTGGTTTTTATCTTAAGTTTGAAACTTACACGGGACAGTTGTGTTTTAACAAAAATATATTTATAAACCGTTTTATCGTTTTGTATGACTAGCCGACGCGCGTAAGATTTGTTAGTGAACCCTGTGCCACGACATTTTATGTTGAAAAAAGAGGAATTTTGGGGTCAAATGTCGTGGAACTGATTTTGAAATTATGTGCATACTTTTGTCGCACCCGGTGTAAGGTCGAGCAGTTACTTTAAATACATGTCATGAGTCAATTTATACTAGAACCGTGACAGTTCATTTTCGAAGAAATTATTTATTTCGCTTACGTTTTGTGAGTAAACTAAGCTGCAATGAAATGATTTTCAACATGATTTTCATATGTGGGACGAGCGTGCCCATTTTTGCGTAACTGCCGACCTGGTAATAGCAGTTTTATTGCTTACGGTCTTTTTGAAATGAAAAATCTTGACGTTGAGAATATTTTGTAAATGATTTTGTAAACCATTTGGGAAGTGCGTTTATAAGTGTTATGTGTCATTTTGAGCATTTACATATTTGGGGGAGTGAGTCATTCCGGGATAGGCATGATTGTTGGTAGACTGTTTACATTAAATCCTTGGTCAGGTTAGTCAGACGTTGGTAACGGTCGGTTGGGTATCTCGGGGTGGGACCCCGGTATCCATGTGTTATGACTTTGACTTTCCAGTAGGCACTAAGAGGATACAGTCTTGGGCACTCACCTGAGAGGTAGTTCTGATGTGCCGGGACTTGAGACGTACCTGGGAGGTAGGCGTTAAGGTGTATCTTGTTACGGGGTAACTAGGTTTCCTAGGGCGGGTAATGGTAGTAGTAACCCTGAGATGCCTTCTTGTGATGAATGGTTGTAGTGGAATGACCTTCGTGGGTGATTATAAATTTACTGGTTCGATGATGCGTGTAAGGTAAGTTTTGGGAGTCTATTAGAATTCGTAGGAGTTAATCGACGGTTAATGGTAGGAATGATCGGATCCGAGTATCCAGTTGGGTATACTGGTGGGCAACTTTAGAGTGGTTAGAGCTTGAGATTTGACTCGAGATGTATGGAATATCTAAGGTTGGGGGACAACCGAAGTCGCTTGGCTAGGAATGATTTCAATTGTTGGGGTGTTCTGCCGATCATAATCCCAGTGTCCTAGAAGGAGTGCGTTAGTTAGAAAAGTATTCGAGAAGTTTTAGAAGGGATTTTAAGTGGACTTAGGAACCTGAGCTTGAGATGAGGGAGAACTATCCGGAACAACTCGTAGGCAGAGACTTCGAGGACGAAGTCTAATCCAAGTGGGGGAGAGTTGTAAAGCCCGTATCCCGGTATGTAATTTCTTTCATTAATTCTTTTCTTTTTAAGTTTGATTTATTGTGGTTTCCGTTAACGGGGTTAGTCGAGTTGGGTCGAATCGTTAAAGTGTCGGAATTTGTGGTTAGTTGCTAGAGGATTGTAAGTTGAGGGACTATTTCTGTCAAAGGCCAAAAACCCATCATGGGTTCGGCCCATGCAGGAAGTGTCGAGACCCATGTGATGTATGTGTGTTAGTAGCATGAATAAGAAACAAAAGAAAAGAACCCTACGACTTTTTTTTGTGATTGTTTGTGTGTGGGTGTCGTGAGCAACAAACAACAAAAAGATAAGAAACCTCAAACCCTACGGCACCCCTTGGCTTTCATTGTTCATCGGCCGGAGATAAGAACCGAAAGATAAAGGGAGATCGTTGCCGGCGAGGGTAGAGAGAGAGGGTGTTCGCCGGAGAGAGAAGGACGCCGGAGAGAAAGAGGGGATGCGTCGAGGTAATCGTTATTGTCGTTTACTGTTTTCCTTTCTTTTAGTTTCGCTCGTCGCAAGGGTACCGCAACCACCACCACCGCCGCAGCAGCCATGGCCGCCGGCGGTGTGGCCACCACTGCTCGCCGCCGCTGTGGCGGCTGTGGTTGTGTGTGCGGGTGGGCTCGCGTAGAGCGATCGAGAGAGAGGGACGGTGGTGTGAGGATGGTGTGTGTGTGCGTGTGTGTGTGATCGCCGCCGACCACCACCGCCGCCGGAGGCGGCTGGGGGGGTGGTACACGGCTGTTGCCCATCTTGGTATGATCTGTTTCCAGTAAGTTTTAGGCTTCCCGGGGCTGTTTGGGTTAAGCTTTGACTTAATAGAATTATGATCATTTGTTATCATTTCATGTGAGTTGCTTAGTTTCTGTCCCTGTTTTGTATCGAGCATAACGTCTGCTAGGAATGTCGCATTGGGATGAAACCAGTGCCAAAAGTTCCCATTCTGAGTCTAGTAAGTTTCTTATGTTTTGCGGAAAAACCAGTTCGGACCGTAGCTAGTGTCAAACTGCTGTTTTGTAATGAAAAGTGCTGTTTTTCGCTGTGCAGTTAACCAGTTTTGTAAAATCCATAATAAATTGTAGAAAAATCGTTAGAGCGCGTGCGATATGTCCCTGGAACCCTAAGACATGGGACTTTGTGTTTATGGAAAAATATTTCTGGTTTAATCAGTTTTTAAGGGGTTAAACAGGCCCCGAACAGACTTGCGTGTTGAGAGTAAAAACTGGAAATTATGCGTTTTAAAACTAGTAGTCGTGGCCTTGGTTTGGGGGCGTTATTTTGATAATTGTTAACGTTTGTTTAAGTGGAAAAAGGTGATTGGGTGTTGGCCGGTTCGCGTTGCGGTTAAGGCTATAAGTTTGCGTCCAAGAAATGTATGTGCTGGTATGTTAAAGGTGATGCCGATATAATTGCGATCCTATGTAAGGATTGAATTCACTAAGCTTCGTGTTTACCCCTTCCAAAATTCTTATGATTTCAGGTGCGAGTAGCAGTCAGGCGTGACGGTACACACGGGCGCAAGGCGAAGATAGTTTGGTTTGATTTTTAATAAATGGGGATGGATTTATATACTTTTCCGCTGCTTAAACTTGGTCGACGGTTTTAAATAACGATGTTATTTCCCATTGTAACGTGATTCGTTAACTCTTGGTTTGATTATAATGAAATGAATTGTTTTTAAAAAAATTTAATTCCTTGTAATTTTTGGGACGTTACAATCGGCGCGGGTGATCGGCGCCGAGCACCTGACGTGCTAAAAGGGGGTTAAACCCACCTCTTTATCCTTAGTCAGTATTCTTTCATTTTAGAATTCTCAAGTTCAGAACTTTGCTCCTGCTCTTCTAAGACGATTTTCCATCTACTTAAGGTAAATTCATCTCTCAATCCTAATCCAATTCAAGTAATTAGTAGATGAATCTTAACAATTAAACTTGATTTAGGGCATTACATCTTCATCTTTCTTGATTGGAGTATTTGGGTTCAAGTCTTCAAGTTAGGGTTATACCAATTGAAGAATTAAGGTGAGTAACTTGTATCTAATTGGTTGTATTATACTTATCTACCATTCTTTATCTTGATTTTGGTATTGTTAATGAGAAATCTTGATTTATAAGCTCTTAATGGTTAAGAGGGGACAAGAAGAGTTCAAGTAAGTTATAGTGGATTAATTGTGTTTTATTACTTAGAATGCCATGGTAAATGTTAGTGTTAAAGGTTTGGGTTTGATTTTACATCTTTGGTATGTGATTATGATAATGGCTTAATATATGTCTTAATGAAGTAATGATGGCTTAATGGTCAATATGGACTTATTATTGAATTGTAAACATGGATGTTTATTATTGATATTATATAGAATGTGAATTGATACATATGGATGTATATGAACTACATGGAAGTAGTATTGATAGGTTAAATGGTTGGACCATTGTTAAGTGCTAAATATGCTTGGAATATTATTTGGATTAACATATTTGGTATTCACATAATTGGAGGAGCACCTAGTAGGCATTGGAGGATATATTCTTACACACCGTGGGGTAAGTGTAATTGATTCATACCTCGGATACCGTGGGGTTTTCCGTTGTGTTATGCCTTGTGACAATACCGTGGGGGTACCGATCAAGGTATATCTTCGATTATGATGTAACTGGGTAGCGATATGGACCTTCTCCATGGAATCCAATTTGTGAATGTATCGAATTGTTATTCCTACATGCTATGATTATGCTCTATGTGCTATGTGTAAACCTCACTTAGGCTTTAAAAGCCTAACACTTGTTATGTGTTTTATGTGTTACAGATATTAGTGGTTCCGGATACAAGAAGGTCTAGAACGGGGTTGTGAGCATGGGATCATTGTTGGAGAGTTAAAGATTGGAAGGTTGATGATAGAACTTTCCGACATCCTTTTGATATTTGATTGCTATAGTAGTGATCAAATAAGCTAGTGGTCCATTAGTAGTTAAAATTAACTAAATCTTGGTAATAATGGTTATGTAATGATAATTATGTATACTTTTACTTTAGTAATGAGTACCACTCTTCCGTTTTATGGAAGTTTTTGTTAACCCCTGTTTTGGGGTGTTACAAGTAGGTATCAGAGCTTTAGTTTAAGTGAACTAAGTATGATGAGGAGGTACTTAGACTTAAGCTGAGATGAATTAAGTTATGAATCGTGAGATTGGGTAGAAGTATTAAGACGGGATGGCCTTAGGGTCGACAGAAATATGTGAAATTAGTACGGTAACGACAGTAATGAGGATTCTCATGTATGATATATTCACAATCTCAATTAGCTACTGTTATTATGAATATATTGTTACATAAGCATACTTGTTTCTAAATTGTTCCAGTGACTAATGATCGGTAAAGTAAGTTTCGTGTGATTATATTTATATAACCATTTCTCAGGGTTATCTTTTGTTTTATAGCATAATGATGGTAAAAACGCCACCAAGGTCTTTCAATTCTTTGGAGGACAGATCGGTAAATGATTGAGGGTTGGAAGGACAACCTAGTACTGGCGGGACTCATGAAAGTCTGCCGAGACAACCTTAAATAAGTGGATTAAAATGTGTGGAACTAGAATGTAAGATGTTTGATCAAGACGGGAATAGTATGAAATGGTTGAGTAAGTGAGCCTTGGAAGGCATGAATAACAAGTGTTAGAAGGCTGAGAGGGTAACCACTGGTTGGAAATAGAGCGTCAATGATAAGTTGCGTAAGTTAAACGATAGACCTTGTTTGAGTGAATAGCCTTCAATTGCAAGTAGAGTTTTATGCATGGTGTCCTCGAGTGTGTGTTACATGGGTTTTCGTGATTTCAAAACAAATGCATAAATAGCAATTTAGTCGATGATGAGTCAGTATGTGCACGTGGGTATTTAGAGAAAAAGGCAATACCATTTATGTCGCGCAGCGAAATTTTGAGTTTAGCAATTTGCAAAATACTTCATATTTACAAGAAAAGTTAAAAATAAATGAGTGTGAGAACCGACTAGCTTACTTCGTGTCGGTGATTTCTTTCAACTTTTGTCATATGAAAAGATTTTCATTAAATATGTTACGGTCATAATAACATCGTTTTGGTTGAAAAAGATTAAGTTTTTCGGAAAGTAGTATGCAAATGATTCTCGTGATCGTTGTGCAGTACACTGAAGTTATAAGAATTTGGGGTCATGTGTACCCAAGTTGCTCCAAGTGTTGTTCTTTAAAAGGAGGAAATGTGCGAAATAATATATATAATACATTGTTATGCATGAAGGCTATGAACGAACTAAGTCGTAAAATATTACTATAAGCTAAGAAAGAACTCTGAGAATGGAGTGGTGTTAGATAAATCATGGGAAGATGTTTGTAATTTTGGTAATTGTGTTCAAGAGGAAGGTGAACAATGGGAGAGTTGAAAGTGGAGTTTAGTGTCGGTTGTAAGAAGGTCTATACTCTTGTTTGGTAACTAGAAATACAGTTGGCAAGGGACGGTTGTGTCCGGAGGAAGGATTAGTAGTCATCAAGGTGATGGAATTAGCAAATTGCTATGAGTAGTATGGTGAGACAGTAAGGAAATACCCTCGACGTTAAATAAGAATTTATGGTGATTTTGTGATATTAGTATTGCACGAATAAGTTTGAAATGAAGACGATGAGATGTAAATTGTATTATGTTATGTTGAAAGGATTAGGTTTAGTCCTTGTTATTGAATAGATTAAAGAAGTATCGATAGGTCGACTATTGACAATGAAGTCGGCAGTTGTGTAAGATGTATGAGGCCTTTTGCCTGTCACAGGGTGCGGTCTGAGTGCGTCCCGCGTATGCCTGTGCGGGCAGAAACAAAACCGTGAGCGGTACCGGCATGCTGTTATGCAGAGGGTATGCGCAAAGCGGACATTATCGTGTACGGTGAACCGGGGATGTTACAGAATGTTTTAGAATGCATACAATACATATCTTGTGAAACACCACGTGTGGGGATTTTGAGTGATTGGCAAAAAAAAATTACGAGTGGAAGAGGTTTTGATTAAATTATTACATAAGTGAAAGTTAGGTGGTCAAAATACGCTTTTAGAAGTTTATTGTGGGTGTGCAATAATTATGGTGTGTTATATCCTTAATCGCAATTTTTTTTTTGTAAGTGTCGGTTTAACTAGTGGTCTTATGTGTGAGGATAATTTGATGATCTTGTATTCTTAGTACCTTTGGGACTAATAAACTTTGGCAAAATAATATATATATATATATATATATATATATTGTGGAGTATATAGAGTTGTATATACGTGTACATATAGATACATATATGAATTGACTTCATGGGGAAAGTAGCAATGAAGGGGTGGTGAGATTATCATGTCTCGAAGCGTGTGTTGCATGATGTGGGATTAGATGTATTTTAAATTTCATGAGTTGATATTGATAAATGATCAAAAGACCCTTTGAGTAGATGTCTTGGTTTTGGACTCGATTGAGTCTTAAGGGTATTCGTCGGTTTAATTAACTTGACATAGGCTTGGGGGTTGGAATTACATGAATTGTATTATAATTAAAGTTTACATAATGTGAATACATTGATTTTTCTTTTGAGATCATGTATGAATGTTAAGTTAGAATCGGAAGATTAAAAGTTGAAGAATCACCTTGTGGGGGGGGGGTGTTAGGATAGTGAAGGACTATTGTTGTAGATGAACATTCTACTTATGGTGTAGATGGTTTATATAGAATGAAGAATTAGGCACGAACATGGTAAGGGTATGGACTATGTCCATTTGTGATAGAGTGTGCACTGTATATATATATATATATATATATATATATATAATGGTTTGGAATCACAAAGAATTAGTAAGAAGCGAGTAAGTTTAAGTTAATTAGAAACTCGTGAGTTGTAGTTCAAACTAAAGTTGGGGAGGAATAAAAGTAATGAAATAGATTCGGTTAAGTGTGCGGGAGAGCATGAAGGTAAATTTGAATTGAGTACGAATGACCATGAGGGATCTGGTCTGCTGTGAGATGTTATGGGTGGAGAATGTACGAACGAGTAGTGGCATTAATTGTCAAGATAAATGTGTCAACCAGTAATAAGAAGTTATAAAGAGGGAACATTAGATGAAAGTCTTTTCGGGGATTCCAGATGAATAGTACTAGTTGTCAATAAAGCTGTTGGAATATGTGGTTGTAAGATGGTGTAGTGATTTGGCTATTATTGGAATAGAATGTCGAGCGGTAGTGTGAGTATATCCAAAGTGATTTTGGTTGTGTGAGTCGCTAAATAAGTTTATGATTTTAAATCATAGGAGGTTTAATAAAGATGAGAAAGTGTTATCGGTATGTGGAAAAGTTGGGAGAAAGAGACAAATATTGATTGGAGGGTAGTACTCCATGCTAACGTAGGAAGTAATGATAGAAAGGTCGGACCTAAGAATGTAGCTATACTACAGGTTCAATGGAATTATCACCTTTGATATATAATATTTTAAGTGTTTGGTTGCAATGTGGTCGCGTAGTGCGATATTGATGTGAGGAAGTGGTAGTACTTTATACTGAAGAAACATGTGGGTCATAGATGTAGTGATGGTTGCCGTAATTATAGAAGTATTCAAAAGTGGTAAGTATGCTCAATTTAAAGTGAGTATGAATTTCAAGCAGTACACGTTAATGTTATTTTGAGACCTGGAGATTGAGATGTGGATGATGACGGTATTGAAGACCAAGCAATAGTTAGATAAAGGTTTAAAGATAAACGGTTACTCTAAGGAGGCTTACAAATCTAAGTTGGGAAGCGGATAATAGGGAAAGAAGTAAGGTTCAGGAAATATGAAAGATGAATTCTTGTTCCTTCTAGATTTTTTAATTGTGAATAAGTATATAAGACTTGAAATGAAGAGATGTATACAAAATATTTCGTATTGATATGATGTGATTTCACTAGTTAAAGTGAGAGCGAATGGTATGAGTCATTGGGTGAAGGAATGGGGAAACAATCTTAGAGAAATCGTTGAGAAATTGTAATAGAGGAATGGGGTATAGGTACAATAGTATTATATCAATAAAATGTTAATGGGATTTTAGAATTGGAAGAAGATATGAAGATTAAGTATCCACATTTGTTTTCTTAATCTAAGATTTCGAGGACGAAATCTATTTCAAGTGGGGGAGAATTGTAACACCCGGAAAATCCTAGTAAGTAATAATAGTCTTAATATTTCTTAATATTTTGACTTTTTAGATCATGATTGATATCCTAAGTAATTTCCGTGATTTTTACTTGTTATTTGTTAATTCCCGATAGAAATCAGTAAGTTTATTTCTTAAGGAAATTAATGAAAAATAGATGATAAAGTTAAACATTAGATTTTATGGATTAGTTGGATGGGTAATTTGAATTCGAGTCCAACGGTACTTTCCGGGGTAAAAACGGAGTTTTAACGAATAAGTTACGGCTAAATCAGTGGGAATTGAGAAGACTGGCAAACAGAAGCCGGCGCCGATGGTTGGCGCCGATGCATCGGCGCGGGTGATCGGCGCCGAGCACCTGACGTGCTAAAAGGGGGTTAAACCCACCTCTTTATCCTTAGTCAGTATTCTTTCATTTTAGAATTCTCAAGTTCAGAACTTTGCTCCTGCTCTTCTAAGACGATTTTCCATCTACTTAAGGTAAATTCATCTCTCAATCCTAATCCAATTCAAGTAATTAGTAGATGAATCTTAACAATTAAACTTGATTTAGGGCATTACATCTTCATCTTTCTTGATTGGAGTATTTGGGTTCAAGTCTTCAAGTTAGGGTTATACCAATTGAAGAATTAAGGTGAGTAACTTGTATCTAATTGATTGTATTATACTTATCTACCATTCTTTATCTTGATTTTGGTATTGTTAATGAGAAATCTTGATTTATAAGCTCTTAATGGTTAAGAGGGGACAAGAAGAGTTCAAGTAAGTTATAGTGGATTAATTGTGTTTTATTACTTAGAATGCCATGGTAAATGTTAGTGTTAAAGGTTTGGGTTTGATTTTACATCTTTGGTATGTGATTATGATAATGGCTTAATATATGTCTTAATGAAGTAATGATGGCTTAATGGTCAATATGGACTTATTATTGAATTGTAAACATGGATGTTTATTATTGATATTATATAGAATGTGAGTTGATACATATGGATGTATATGAACTACATGGAAGTAGTATTGATAGGTTAAATGGTTGGACCATTGTTAAGTGCTAAATATGCTTGGAATATTATTTGGATTAACATATTTGGTATTCACATAATTGGAGGAGCACCTAGTAGGCATTGGAGGATATATTCTTACACACCGTGGGGTAAGTGTAATTGATTCATACCTCGGATACCGTGGGGTTTTCCGTTGTGTTATGCCTTGTGACAATACCGTGGGGTACCGATCAAGGTATATCTTCGATTATGATGTAACTGGGTAGCGATATGGACCTTCTCCATGGAATCCAATTTGTGAATGTATCGAATTGTTATTCCTACATGCTATGATTATGCTCTATGTGCTATGTGTAAACCTCACTTAGGCTTTAAAAGCCTAACACTTGTTATGTGTTTTATGTGTTACAGATATTAGTGGTTCCGGACACAAGAAGGTCTAGAACGGGGTTGTGAGCATGGGATCATTGTTGGAGAGTTAAAGATTGGAAGGTTGATGATAGAACTTTCCGACATCCTTTTGATATTTAATTGTTATAGTAGTGATCAAATAAGCTAGTGGTCCATTAGTAGTTAAAATTAACTAAATCTTGGTAATAATGGTTATGTAATGATAATTATGTATACTTTTACTTTAGTAATGAGTACCACTCTTCCGTTTTATGGAAGTTTTTGTTAACCCCTGTTTTGGGGTGTTACAATGTGAGTGATCTGTTTATTCGAGGATGCCTTTCGCTTTCAGAGAGAGCGACTGTTATTGGGTTCTAGTAACACCCATCCCTAATTTAGACTTTGCGTAAGATTTGGATTAACCATTGTTGATGTTAAACCTAGGTTTTCCATTCGTGATAATTCAAGAATTCATTCATGAAAAGGGATTTATCATTTTTTGGTGTATTAATGAAAATTTTAAATTAGTCATTGTATCCAAATTTGAGTGTGTTACAACATGTGCTCCTCTAACCTCTGTTGGAGGCAGGCGGACCCATGATTTTTTCTTGGTGGGGCACCTTTAAGATAAATTAAAGACCCTGCAAAGTTGTTCGATATATTTTTAGCTTAATTCCACTGTTTCGAGGGATTTTTAGGTGGCGTTTGGTTTGCAGATTCTGAAAGAATCTAATGGAATTGGAATGTTGAATTCCATTGACCAAATTTCATTTATTCGTTTGGTTCGTTCTTTTAAGGAATCTTTGAATTACATCAAATTCCACAAATGAAGGAATTCAACATTCCTTAGCAACTAGGAGGTGTTTTGGTGGAATGAAATATTATATTTTCATAATTCCAAAAATATTCTTTAACTTAAATATAACATAATTTAATACTTTAGTTTTTTATTTTTTATTTTTTATTTTTTTAATATAATTTAATTCATTTTTTATTTTCTCGAAATATATTTTGTTTTCTCGAAATATAACTTTGTTCATCTGACAATATATTTTATTTGGGTTGTGTATATTATATCTTGTACACATCAAAGTATTTAAAATTATTTTATTAAAGTATTTTTAGTTAAAAAATATATTTAATGATTATTTTATTAAAGAATTTTTTGTTTAAAAAAATTAAAAATTATCAAAAAGGGTATTTTGGTCATTCCCAAAAATTCATTCCAAATTCAAAACTACATTATGTAAACCAAACGGACAAGTTCCAATTCCTTTAATAGATTCAATTCCAATTCAGTCAACCAAACAGGTGGTCAAACCTAAACCTGACAACATTTCATTACAATTCCTTCAAAGTCAAATTCCTTTAACATATTCCATTCCATCCGAAAACATTTTGCGAACCAAAAGTCACCTTAGAGTTTTCTTGGTTGATTTCATGGGATTTCTAAGTTTTTTTGGCGATTGAGGGACTTTATCGACTTTTTGGTTGATTTCGAGATTTTTTTTGGTTTTTTGGTTGATTTCGATATATTTTTTTTAGTTGATGGGGTCCCATTCGAAAAATCAGTAAGGTGAACTATGGTAGAAATTAAAGAAAAAATTGTTTTAAACCTAAAAATTTGGTTTTTTGACCGGGTCCTTTCCCCCTCCTTTTATATACTATACATTCGCCCCTGGTTAGATGGACATTTTCGAGTCTCACATCAGTTAGACTTGGATCATTTATCCTTGTTATATGTAGGAATCAAAGTTCCAAATAAGGTGAGGCGTCACGTTGTAGCGAGATCAAGTGTCAAGCCTTACAAAAATTACCGAACTGAATAACTCCAAACCGATTAAACCAAACCTTATTTGGTTTGGTTATTGGTTAGTGTTAGAATATTTGAAACCCGATTAACCCAAAACGAAAATCGATCTGACCAACGAACAACACCCTTACACGTAAGCACGTACCAGTCAAATTTTCATACTTTGTAGTTTGTATTGTGGTACCAACCAAAGTAAATTGATATCCATTTAATTGATACAATTGATATAAATGTTGATTGATTTAGTTTGATAGAGATTTAACACCCCTACTAACTATAGATATTGAAATCAATTATATTAAATAACTATACATTTATATTCTAATTTAATTTGTATTTCTTTTGAGTAAATTTATTCTAAAACTTTACAATATATAACTGAAGGTTAAACTACAAATATGGTTCTTATAGTTTGACAAATAATAACATTTTTCATCTCTGTAGTTTTAAAATTACAAAATTGAACACATTCTAAACTAGTTCCTATCGTTAACGGTCATTTAAAGCTTCCTTAAAATGATGGTCATTTTCCTTCTTTTATCGATTTTTTTGTCTTTTACCCAATCAAAAACCACATGATTTTTTTCGTTAGGCCCCACTCTCTTTCTGAGTTATTCCAACCTCTTCATGATTTAGTGCCGCGGTGAACAAACAAAACAAAAAGAGGGCCATCTCAGCGGAAAGAGAAGGACCTGCAACGGCAGAGACTATTGACCCTATTCTTGTTTCTAGCCGTAAAATCAGTAAAAGGACGAAATGTCTCTTGATTTTGTCGAATTATGTAACAGCCATTTAGAAAGCGAACCAATATAGATGTTTTTATAAAGCATGATGGTTATCTTGTTACTTCAAAACTACAACTACAGTAATAAAAAGAGTTATTTTCCACAAATAATAGGGACCAAGTTTGTAGTTTGTTCTAAATTAATTTTTAAACCAAGTAGAATATGCGTCAAACTTAAATGGGCCATTACAATTTGCCAAAAAGCCCAATTTTTAATAAATATTAGGCCCATAAAGCCCAATTTAAAAAGTAGTGTTAAAAAAACGCCGTTGCCGGGGATCGAACCCGGGTCACCCGCGTGACAGGCGGGAATACTTACCACTATACTACAACGACCGCTTTTGATTTATTTCAGTTTATAATTCTAATTAACGTGATATAACTTAATTAATAATCCTATTTTTCAACAATCTTGTTTATTTTCGGTTTTATTTTATTATTAAAAATGTCTTAATGATTATTTATATCCTATTTGTTTCTTAATTTCTTATATTAATATTCAAATAATTATTTTAAACATGAACATTTAAAAACCCACACCTCCGTCATCGGTCATTATCTTTTACTGTTAAAAATATAGGATACAGTAATGAGAAGTTCTATCATCTTAACTAATAACTACGAGTATCTTTGATAGCTATGCTATCTTTTTAAAATAAAGTATCTAAAGTCAAAATATTTAAGAAGAATAATTCAACTCTAAGTGAGTAAGTGCTATTCTATTTTAGCAATTTTGACATTAATTATATCATTAAAATGTTTATAAATTCAACATTTCAGTCGACTTTTTAAAAAACTAGCGTTCACAACCGTGCTATATGCGGTGGCTATAATACTTTATTAGGAAGTTTTAAAATAAAATAATTTGAAATGTAATTTGTGAGATAACCAAACTCAAACTACAACTCCACATTTTAGAATTATCAAATTTGGTTGTCTCACATCTTCTAAAAATTTCTTAATATTGATTTACAGATGATATAATTAATCTTTTCGTTATAGAAATATAGATATTTTGTGATTTAATTGTTGACCAAAATATATATTGAGCCAACCCTATAAGTTGATTGAAATATGATAATTTGTACATTTATTTGCTTCTATAAATATATAGTTGCTTTAGAAAAAAAAAAATAAGGGCCGACCAACAAAAAATATTTAGCCAACTAATCCTTTAATTTATCAAAATCGAAATCTCCTCATTTTTTATAGCTACCTTCATTCTCCAATCTTATATCATCTTCTAAATGTAGGATAGCTAGAACTTGACCACGGCCCACCATTTAAATACTTAATTTTTATGGTGCCACTTTATGACACTTCAGTTAAAATGTTAGGGTGTTACACACAAGATTCATTGGTTCTTTAGACATGTTCATCGATTATGTTTTATATAATACGATAAATGTTTTTTTCAAAAAAAAATGATCATCCAAAATAAAGTAATATACGAGCCAAAACCCCATGAATGGGCATAAAGACATCACATCCATATTTCTTATTCATGTCTTGTGATTCCACTTTTCAACTTTTCACCAATGTGGGTTAGCTAAAGCTCAACCACAATCCATCATTTGAGAATATTGAATCCCCATAATGCGAAAAGAAGGTCATCCATAATATGATAACCCTATGAGAATGGACACAAAGTCATCACATCCTCTTTTCTTATACACACCTCTTTATTCCAGTGTTTCAATTTCTCACCAATGTGGGATGACTAAAACTCAACCACAACCCACCATTTGAGGATACTTAATTCTCATGGTGTTACCTCAATACCATTTGGTTCTTAGAAATATTTGGAAAAAAGACGGTGGTTAAAGTTTACATTTAACCAACCTAGACATTTCACATTTCAATTCATATATCTTCATCTTATATACTCACTAAAATTTGTCATACATTCTTCTCTCCATCAATGTGAGACAACCAACTTAAACCATAATCCAAAATTTGAGAAATTTCCAAACCCCATGAATAAACACAAAGACATCACATCCACCTTTCTTATACACACCTCTTTATTCCAATTTTCAACTTCTAACCAATGTGTGATAGCTAAAATTAAACTACAATCCACCATTTGAGAATAATCAATTTTATGATGCAAAAAGAAGGTAATCCAAAATAAGACAACCATATGAGAATGGACACAAAGTCGTCGCATCCACGTTTCTTATACACGCCTCTTTATTCCAAATTTTCAACTTTTAACCAATGTGGGAGATCCAAAACTCAACCACAATTTATCATTTGAGAATACTCTCATGATACAAAAAGAAGGTTATTCAAAATAAGACAACTCTATGAGAATGGACACAAAGTCATCACATCCATCTTTCTTATACACATTTTTATTCCAATGTTTCAATTTCTCAGCAATGTTGGATAGCTACAACTCAACCACAATCCACGATTTGAAAATACTCAATTTCCATGATGCCACCTCATTAATCTTGGGTTTTCCTTTATATATATAAAGATAAAGATTTAAAATTATATCACATTCAATCTCATTTATGAAAACAATTAAAATAATATCTCTAGTCAATATTAAGTTTAGATATTTCTATATTCTCTCACTTTTTTTACATTAAGATACAATTTGGCATGGCTATTGGAACAAAAGAGATCCCATCCAAAAGCTTTACTTTAACATAGTTGTTAGAGATTCTCTAATAACTCAAATTTATCATCTTCCCGAAAGTTTAAAGTAACAATGAAAGTGATCAATATACATTACAGGCCTCGAAATTCATAACAGAAGGACCGAAAGGATGAACAACTTCTAGAATATGTTTGATTCGCAAGACGCAACGAGATAGACAATACCCAAATTTATTGTCCCGCATTTGGGGCGACATCAGACTAGCACTGGACCGAACACGTGTGGGACAAATTTCAGTTTCTTTTTCTATGACTCAAAATATGTGGAACAAAAACCCGAAAAATAAGACAAGACTGATTAATTACGAAATTACCTATGTCAAAATTAGACCCAAAAAATCTTCCACAATCTTTTTTCGGAGGAAAATGTCGTCGGCAAAAGTCTGGAAAGTCGAGGACAAAAGCTCAAAATCTTTTGTCGTCGGATTTTTCCGTCGGCAAATGTTTCCGTGAAAGTTGGCCGCTATAAGGAATTTTGTCGGCGAAAGAGAGTCGTCGGCAAAAACATCTCTCAAGTAATCGTATAAAATCCTTTTCTCGACGACTAAATATTTTTGCCGACGTAATTTTTTCCGCCGGAAAAAGTTTTTATTGGCTTTTTGGTTAAACATTTATCAGCCCAAAAATTCATCGGCAAAAGTTATTTTTTATTTTTACGCATAACCTTTTACCGACAAACAAACTCGTGGGCAAATGTTGACTTATAATTGGCTCGCTTAAGGTTATGTTGCTCGTATTGGGTGCAAATGTGTCATATTCGGTTTTGTTGGTTATCATGTGCAGTAATATCTCGTATTGGATTGTAATTGGTCGTATTGTTTGTAATTGTTGGGAACTGAAGATTTGCTAAGTATGGTTAGTACTGCCAGAACAACATTAGTGCTGCCAGATCAAAGTTAATACTGCTTATGCAATGGTTACTACTGCAAGACAAAGTTAATACTGCTAGATCATTGTTAGTATTGCTGATACATTAATGCTGCTGGAACAAGGTTAGTACTGCTGATGCATTAATGCTGCTGGATCAAAGTTAGTACTGCTTGTCATGGTTAGTACTGCTGGATCAAGTTAGTACTGCTGGATCAAGTTAATACTGCTGGAACAAGTTAATGTTGCTGGAATGAGTTAATACTGCTGAAATGAATTAGTGCTGCTGGAGAATATTAGTACTGCTCATGCTGAATGAAGATTAATACTGCTGATGTGACAAGGTTGGAATGCGAAGATTTTGGAGATAAAAGTGGAATGAATGAAGATATGCTTAAAGAAGATTCAGAATTTATTTTTGATAGTTATCTTGTACTTATTGTGTATAAATAGATGTTTATAGATAGCTATTCGATATAGAAAATATACGTGAGAGATATATACGTGAGATACAATTCGATTTTGTTTAGAGAGAATTAACCTCAAGGTTTAGAACCCTATTTCTAGAGAAGTAGAAGTCGTCTTGATTGAGCCTGTTCATCAAGATTGAGGTTTGATTGTAAGCTTGTGAGTCGAATCAGTGAATACAAACAGCTGTGTGTTTTCTGATATATTGTTCTTTGATTGTGCGAATTAAAGTTCTATTCCGCAGATTCTTTAATTCTGAATTCTAAGTATTATTAGTCTTGTTAAGATTCGATCCTGACAAGTGGTATCAGAGCATGTGTTTCTTAGAATTCTACAATCGTTATGGACAACTCTTTTGAATCAAACAGTACTCTTGTTTCTAAGGTTCCCATGCTCAGACCCAATGAATTTGACATGTGGAAAATTAGAATCAAGCAGTACATTCTGCTTACTGATTATTCCATCTGGGATATCATAGAGAATGGTCCATGTGCTGAAGGAAGAACTGGACCAGATGGCAAAAGACCTCCTCCAAAAACTGATGCAGAGAGAAAAGTCAGACAAATAGAGATGAAGGCCTTAAGCACTCTGCTTTTGGCTATCCCCAATGAATATCAGCATCAATTTCAACACTGCACTGATGCTCAGATTCTGTGGAATGCATTGGAAAAGAGATTCACTGGCACCAAAAGTACCAAGAGAAATCAGAAGGCAATTCTCAAGCAGCAGTATGAAAACTTTACTTCTACTAAGAATGAGTCTATGACTCAAACTTTTGATAGATTTAATAAGCTGATTGGAGAATTGGCCACAGTAGGAGTCAAGATGGAGGCTGATGATGTTAACAGAAAGTTCTTAAGATCATTAGGTGAAGAGTGGACAATGTATATTGTGTCCTTCAGACAAAATGACCAACTGGAAGATAAAGAGCTTGATGATCTTTACAATGATCTTAGAGTCTTTGAAGCAGAGGTTGAAGCCAAAAAGAAGCCCTCTGGATATGTACACAATGCTGCACTTCTTTCAGCATCACCTGATTCTACTGCTAACACTGAATCAGTTAGTGCTGCTGGAGGAGTCAATCAGGAAAAGATCAATGATTCAGTACTAGAAGACTTCTTTTCTAGTCATGTTAATTCCTCATTGATTAATGATGACTTAGAACAGATTAATGCTGATGATCTTGAAGAGATGGATATCAAGTGGCAGATGGCTATGCTGTCTATGAGGGTGAAGAGATTCATAAAAAGGACAGGGAGAAACAACTTTTCTCAAAGAAGAGAAGATGGTGCTGGATTTGACAAGTCCAAAGTTGAATGCTACAAGTGTCACAAGATGGGACACTTTGCCAGGGAATGCAGAGGTGGAACATCTCACAACAGCCATCAACAAACTCAGGCTGGAAGCTCCAATCAAAACAGAAACTCTATTCAAGCTCTTGTCTCTCAACAAGGAATGGGATTTGATTGGAGTGATCAAGCAGAAGAGGCCATCCAAAATCAAGCACTTATGGCTGAAGTTTCAGATCTTCCCGCTGAGGTAAAATCTAATCTTTGTTCTCAAGCTTGTATAGACACTGTTAAAAGGTATAGAGATCACAATCAGGGAATGTGTGATGACCTTAAGAGATTAGAAAAGGACAGAAAAGACTATGTAATAATTGCTGAGAAGTTTGAAGAACAGATTAGGGCTTTTCAAGCCAATGAACTTCAACACACCTATGATACAAACTACTGGAAATGGGAAAAGGGTGGTCTAGAGTTCCAGCTTAAAGAATCCAGGGAAGAGTGTGAGAAACTAAAAGGAGAGCTTGAGAAAGTTAAACTTGATATAGAAAAGTTTAATTGTGCCTCTAAAGTCATGGACAACATAATAAACTCTCAAATCCATAGTAAGTTGAAACCAGGCATAGGGTACAATGCCACACCCCCACCCTACAACAACAACTACATCCCTCCTAGGTCAGACCTGTTAGAAACCAAGGATAAAAAGGACTTACCTGAAGGAGCTACTAAAATAGATCCATCAGATGAAGTTGTTGTGGAGGATAAAACTGAAAAAGAAGAGTCTAAGAAAAGGGACAAGAATGTCAGTGGTGAGATTCCCTTAGAGAAATACATAAAGACCAATGAGGATGGTGGAAGTCCATGGGATAAGAACAATGAGATGAAAAGGACTGGAAAGGGAAAAGGAGTTCATTATACACAAACCACTGTTGTGAACTCTAATACTTGTGAACATTGTTCTTGCAAGAAATCTCAAGAGAATAAGCCCCAAAAACATGATAAAAAGAGGGGAAATCAAAGAAATTGGAATAACCAGTGGGCACAAAAGCAAGGAGTTGATCTGCAAAGGATTAACAGACCAAAACCTTGTTTTATTTGTGGCAAATTGAATCATCTTGCCAAATACTGTTATTTCAATCCTATTAACCAAAAGAAAAGTTTTCAAAGAAGTTTTCAAAAATCTTCTGGTTATAGGAAGCCTGCAAGGAATAATGTGGCTAAGAAACAAGCTGAATCCAAAAGCCACATGAGAAAACAGACTGAAAAGGAATGTGTCAATATGTGGGTCCTCAAAAGTACTAATGTTAGTACTGCTACCTCAGATAGTACTGCTGACAAGGATAGTGCTGCTAGAAGCAATACTACTGCCAATACTGCTGCTAGCAGTGTTAGTGCTGCTAACTCTGTTAGTGCTGCTAACTCTGTTAGTGCTGCTAACTCTGTTAGTGCTGCTAACTCTGTTAGTGCTGCAAACTCAGTTAGTGCTGCTAACTCTGTTAGTACTGCTAACTCTGTTAGTGCTGCTAACTCTGTTAGTGCTGCTAACTCTGTTAGTACTTCTTCTAAGGTTAATATTGCTTCTAGTTTTTGTGCTGCTAGACCAATCATATTGACAAAGTACTCCAATTCTGCAGTACCTAAGTTTGAAAATCTCATCAAAACCCAGTGCAAGTACTTTGATGAGCAAGGGAGACCCAAGACCACTTCGGTTTGGGTTCCCAATAAAAACTAATTGATTTATCTTATGTGCAGGGCAACCAACAGCTCAAGGAGAAGAGCATCTGGCATGTTGATAGTGGTTGCTCCAGGCACATGACAGGTAACATGTCCTGCCTCAAGAATTTCAAAAGAATTGATGGTTTGCTTTTGGAAATAATCCTGCAGGAGGTAAGATAAGTGGTAAAGGTGATGTGTCAAAAGGTAAGATGACATTTGAGGATGTTTACTATGTTGAGCAATTGAGATACAACCTGTTAAGTGTATCACAGGTCTGTGACAAGAAACATAGTATATTATTTACTGATTCAGAATGCATTATTCTTGCTCCTGGATTCAAGGTAGTTGATGAAAACATGATACTATTAAGAACTCCTAGAAAGGATAATGTGTATTGTTTAGATTTAGAAAGTGTTTCATCTGATTCATCTCTAAACTGTTTAGTTTCAAAAGCTTCAATAGATGAATCATCACTTTGGCACAGAAGGATGTGTCACATGAACTTTAAAACAATGAATAAACTTGTTAAAAATAATCTTGTTAGGGGTTTACCATCAAAAGTCTATTCATGTGATGATCATTGTGTTGCATGTCTCAAAGGCAAACAACACAAAACTTCTCATAAGTCCAAAGAGATAAACACTATCTCAAATCCTCTTCAGTTGTTGCATATGGATCTGTTTGGCCCTACAAATGTCATGAGCATTGGCAAGAAATCATACTGTTTAGTTATTGTTGATGATTACTCTAGATTTACTTGGGTATATTTTCTGAGAACTAAAGATGAGACAAGTGGACTGATCAAAACTTTTATTCTTAGAATTGAAAACCAATCAAATCAAAAAGTGAAAGTCATTAGATCAGATAATGGGACTGAATTTAAAAACCTTGATCTAAACACCTTTTGTGAGGAAAAAGGAATTGAGAGACAATACAGTGCTCCTAGGACTCCACAACAGAATGGTGTTGCTGAGAGAAGGAATAGGACACTGATTGAGGCTGCTAGATCTCTGTTAGCTGATTCAAAATTACCCACTACTTTTTGGGCAGAAGCAGTTAATACTGCTTGTTATGTTCAAAACAGAGTGTTGGTAATAAAGCCTAAAAACAAGACACCTTATGAGCTTTTTCTGAAAAAGAAACCATTTATTGGATTTTTCAAACCATTTAGGTGTCCTTGTACAATTCTCAATACCAAATCTCACTTAGGTAAGTTTGATAGCAAAGCAGATGATGGCTTTCTTGTTGGTTACTCATCTCAGAGTAAGGATTACAGAGTGTTTAATATCTCTTCTAGAATAATTGAAGAAAGTGACAATGTCAAATGCAATGAGAACACACCAAATCCTATTGGTTCAGGTCCTGATTGGCTGTTTGACATTGATTCACTCACTAATTCTTTGGGTTTCAGTAGTGATGTAAATGCAGGACAAAGGGATGCACCACCATCAGATCACAGAGTTCAGTCTGTGATATTTCCACTCCCTACCATTGATCCTGTTGATTTCTGTGAACCAGAAAAGGAAGTTGAACCCATTCAGAGTGAAGAAGAGAGAAGAATAGAGGAAAATCAGACTTCAAGAGAGTCTGAAGTAACTGAAGAAGCTGAAGAATATCCAGACATAAATGAGTCAAATCTGGATGGAAACTTAGTTGAGGAACCTGGTCATCCATCAAGAACTCAGAAAAATCATCCTCCTGAGTTGGTTATAGGAGACATTGCTTCTCCAATGATGACTAGGAAGCAAAGCAGACTTCAAGAGCTACAAGATCAGCAGAATACAGTTAATACTGTACTTACTTGCTTTTTATCCCAAATTGAGCCCAAAAAGGCTTATGATGCTATGAAAGATCCAAGTTGGATAGAAGCAATGCAAGAGGAGCTGCTACAGTTTAAATTACAGGATGTTTGGGACTTGGTGGACCTTCCAAAAGGTCATAGAGCAATTGGCACCAAGTGGATTTTCAGAAACAAAAAGGATGACAGAGGAATTGTGATCAGAAACAAAGCAAGGCTGGTTGCACAAGGGTATACTCAGGAAGAGGGAATAGACTATGAGGAAGTCTTTGCTCCAGTGGCAAGGATTGAAGCAATTAGGCTATTTCTAGCCTATGCCTCATACATGAAGTTTAAGGTCTACCAAATGGATGTAAAAAGTGCTTTTTTGTATGGAAGTATTGATGAAGAAGTATATGTCTGTCAACCCCCTGGATTTGAGAATCCATTGCACCCTGACAGAGTGTACAAGCTGAAGAAGGCACTTTATGGTTTACATCAAGCCCCAAGAGCATGGTATGACACCCTGTCTACCTATCTCCTGAAAAATGACTTTGAAAGAGGAGTCATTGACAAGACCTTGTTCATTAAGAGGAGAAAGAAAGGCACACTACTTGTTCAGATCTATGTGGATGACATCATCTTTGGATCCACAAATGATCACATGTGTAAAGAGTTTGAAGAGTTAATGCACAAGAGCTTCAAGATGAGTTCCATGGGAGAACTTACTTTCTTCCTTGGGCTTCAGGTGAAACAGAGGAAAGATGGGATTTTCATAAGCCAATCCAAATATGTGAAAGACATCCTGGACAAATATGGTTTAACAGACTCAAAGCCAGCAAGCACACCAATGGAGACACACAAACAGATCACTGCAGATCTTGAGGGGGAGGATGTGGATGTCCATCATTACAGATCCATGATTGGATCACTCATGTATCTCACAGCCTCTAGACCAGACATTATGTTTCCAGTATGTGTTTGTGCCAGATTTCAGGTTACACCTAAGCAATCACACATGCATGCAGTCAAAAGAATTTTTAGATACCTAAGAGGGCAACCTAGATTAGGTCTTTGGTATCCTTATGAATCTTCATTTGACTTGCTTGCATACTCAGACAGTGACTTAGGTGGAGCTAACATGGATAGAAAGTCTACTTCAGGTGGATGTCAGTTTTTGGGTGCAAGACTTGTATCATGGCAGTGTAAGAAACAAACCACGGTGTCCTTATCCACAACAGAAGCTGAGTATATAGCTGCTGCAAGTTGCTGTTCTCAGGTGTTATGGATTCAGAATCAGATGTTGGACTATGGGGTAACATTTCTTCATACTCCAATCTTCATTGACAACAACAGTGCCATTAGCATTGTTAACAATCCTGTCAAACACTCAAAAACAAAGCACATAGAGATCAGGTATCACTTTATTAGAGACTGTAATGAAAAGAAATTGATTCAAGTTGCTAAAGTTCATACCAATGACCAGTTTGCAGATCTATTCACAAAAGCTTTTGATGTGGGTAGATTCACTTTCTTGGTAGCCAGTGTAGGCTTAATCAACCTTGAATAAATTCATGATTTTTATTTTTTTCTATATATACCTGTATTTCTTTGTTTATTTGGTATTACTAACTAGTTTTCTCAGAACCTCAGTATGACTCAGATGGACAAGTGCTGCAAAGTGTAAGTATAGTTACTACTGCCAGTGCAGAGTTACTACTGCTAGTACATATTTTCTACTGCCAATGTGTAGTTAATACTGCTTTGTAGTTAATACTGCTTTGAAGTTAATACTGCTTAGTAGTTAATACTGCTTTGAAGTTAATACTGCTTTGAAGTTAATACTGCTTAGTAGTTAATACTGCTTTGAAGTTAATACTGCTTATAGTTAATACTGCTTAGTATTAATACTGCTTGTGTAGTTAATACTGCTTAGTAGTTAATACTGCTTTGTTGTTAATAATGCTTAGTAGTTAATACTGCTTTGTTGTTAATACTTATTAGTAGTTAATACTGCCTTGTTGTTAATACTGCTCAGTCGTTAATACTGCTAAGTTGTTAATACTGCTTTTAAAGAAAATCAGGGCTAGTACTGCTATAAATACTCTTTCAGCCCGCCAAACTTCATAACGTCTCGTTGCATTAAATTTTTCTCTCTCGTTCTAACCTTTTCTCCCTAGAATCTCTGTGTTTTCTATCCAAATCCTCAGGAAGAATGACGACAATGGAGTTTGTCGATGAGCACAATGAGATTGCGATGCTTCAGAAACCGAAGCAGGCCGCAGGATTTCATGAGATTGTGGATTTTCTCAAGTCCTCACACATCTCTCATGCCCTAACAGTGTGCTCAACCATATATATCGAGCATCAAAAGCAATTTTGGGAGAATGCCGCTGTTATTTTCGAAGATGTGCAGAAAATCATTCGAACAAGGGTTTGTGACAAACCCTTGAAGGTCACAGAGGAGGTTATTCGCATCACTCTTCACTTAGATGATGCCTCAGGTATAACCTATCTATCTAATGATGAACTTTTCTCGACCTTACCAAGAATGGGGTATGAAGGTCCCATTGGCGTTTTTAAATTCTTCAAGTCAAAATTCTACACCCAATGGCGATTTCTTGTTCATACTCTTATGCACTGTATTTCAAAGAAAACAACTGGATGGAGTGAGTTTAGTAGTACCATTGCTTATGCCTTGGTCTGCTTAACCACTGCAAGAAAGTTCAATTTTTCAGCAATGATTTTTAATGATCTTGTGGCAAACCTAGAATCCAAAAAGAAATTTTACATGTATCCCAGGTTTGTCCAAGAAGTAATTAACCATGAATTGACGGATTTACCTCAGTCTGCTGAGGTATATGTGCCAAAACCCCCTAAAGGGAAGGTTTTCTCAAATATGAGAAGAATTCCTAGGGACTCGGAAGGAGTTGACACACCATTGTTCTCTACAATGATGGTTGTGTCCCACACCACTGAAGGTATGGCATCAGGGTCAAGGCCCCCATTAGACACACCCACTGATGACCAATCCCAACCTTCCATCACCAAAGACATCCCACAGTCCATTCTTTTAAGACCCACTCCCAAAATCACCAAGAAGTTTGAAAGAAGAAAGGTACACAAGGTTCCTTCCCTTGATGTATCTCCTAAAAGCCCAAAGCCTGCAAGCCCTCTAGTGGAGCATTCTCCATTAGAGAATATCGAAAGGGAAACCACAGGGGTGTCTCCCAACCCCAAGAAGGTGCTCTCTAAGGAGAAGGATGAGCATGTGGGCTGCAAGGCTGCCACTACTTCTGCTAGCAAAGAGAAGGACAGTGGTAACATCAATAAGCCCTTCCCCACGGCAACTCAGAATGTGAAAACATTCAGAGGACCCAGGCGCCAAGAAACCATGGGAGTAGGCAGTGCTTTTGCTAGGCAAAAGACACCTACTAAAATTTCCAGTGATCCTTTAACGGAGGTAAACACTCCTAAACAGGGTGAGGATAGATATACTTATGAGGAATTGATGGAAACCATTGCCAACATCAACATTGATGTTATGAATCAGCAGAAGGAGATTGATGAGCTTAAAAAGGTGATTCTTTATCAACACACCAAGATAGAGAAAAATAAGAAGATGATCACCAAGCTGCTACAAAGAAGAAAGAAAGCTCAGTATGTTCTGAGAAGGAGAAGATCAACCACTGATGCTTCCAAAAAGGGGGAGTTAGAAACTGAACTAAATATGGAGGATCCAAAGGTTGAGGGGGAGAATGAGCATAAAGTTGAGGGGGAGGCTGAGCAGGTTGCAGAAGTTGCAAAGGAAGCAGAAAGTGAGAAAGCAGCAGTATCTGAAACTGCAGAAAGTGAGAAAGCAGCAGTATCTGAAAGTGAGAAAGCAGCAGTAACAGAAAAAGCAGTAGAAACAGTTAATGCTGCTGAGATTGAAGCAGCAGTAGCTGAAATTGTGAAAAATTGTGTTGAAGCAGCAGTATCAAAAATTGTAAAGGAAGCAGTAATGAACAGAGCAGCAGAAATGGTTAATGCTGCTAGTCAAAAAGCAGCAGAAACCATTCAAGCAGCAGAAATGGTTAATGTTGCTGAAAAACATAAGGCAGCAGAAACCATTCCTGAAGCAGCAGAAACAAAGGAAACAGCTGAAACCATTCCTGAAGCTGTTAAAACTCTCAAAAGAACCAAGATGATGTCAAACAAAAGACCAAGAACAAAGTCTATAGCTTCAAAGAAGAAAGGTGTAAAGAAGCCTAGGGTGGAACCCAGTGTAGAAGAAGCTAAGGAGGAAGTTGTGAAAGAGAAAGCTGATCATAAAGTTGCTGAAGAAGAAGTGGCAACTCCATCAGGTCAACCAAGCAATGTACAATCACCAACAAATACTCAATGTGATATGTATATTACTGTGGTTGATTCTAGTCCTATCAAAGTTAAACCATTAGCTTCTATGGCTCCTGAAATTATCTTCTGGGATACTTTGAAAGATCAGAGAAAGGAGTACATTAGAGTAAAAAGAGCAGATGGGAAGTTTGAGGTCAGTTCTACATGGGGAAGACTTTTAAGGATGTGCTCTAGATCAGACTTGGAAGAGATGTTCAAGGTGGGAATGAAGCTTTATGGAAATATGCTGACTGAGAATGGAATGTCTATCACCAAAATGGTACTTGAATTCTTGTGTCTAATGTTCAATACAGAAGCAGTTAAGTATTTGACAGAAAGGCAATTTCAAGTTGTTACCAAATGGATGCTTATTGAAAACTGTGGTGTGTATGTCATAACTCTTGACAATACATATCATGAGTATTATTTGGTGGATAAAATATACGAGCACAGCATGACAAGGTTGAAAGGAATGCTAAAAACTAAGTTGGTGAGTAACAAAGATTCTAAGATGGCAAGATACCTGGTAAGAAGGATCTTAAATCAAAGTTTGGGATTGAATCCTGACTTGTGTGTTCAAGACTAAGTTTTGGAAGCATCATCATCTGAAGAACTTGACTTCTCTTTCTAAAAGTCAAGTTAGGGGGAGATTGTTGGGAACTGAAGATTTGCTAAGTATGGTTAGTACTGCCAGAACAACATTAGTGCTGCCAGATCAAAGTTAATACTGCTTATGCAAAGGTTACTACTGCAAGACAAAGTTAATACTGCTAGATCATTGTTAGTACTGCTGATACATTAATGCTGCTGGAACAAGGTTAGTACTGCTGATGCATTAATGCTGCTGGATCAAAGTTAGTACTGCTTGTCATGGTTAGTACTGCTGGATCAAGTTAGTACTGCTGGATCAAGTTAATACTGCTGGAACAAGTTAATGCTGCTGGAATGAGTTAATACTGCTGAAATGAATTAGTGCTGCTGGAGAATATTAGTACTGCTCATGCTGAATGAAGATTAATACTGCTGATGTGACAAGGTTGGAATGCGAAGATTTTGGAGATAAAAGTGGAATGAATGAAGATATGCTTAAAGAAGATTCAGAATTTATTTTTGATAGTTATCTTGTACTTATTGTGTATAAATATATGTTTATAGATAGCTATTCGATATAGAAAATATACGTGAGAGATATATACGTGAGATACAATTCGATTTTGTTTAGAGAGAATTAACCTCAAGGTTTAGAACCCTATTTCTAGAGAAGTAGAAGTCGTCTTGATTGAGCCTGTTCATCAAGATTGAGGTTTGATTGTAAGCTTGTGAGTCGAATCAGTGAATACAAACAGCTGTGTGTTTTCTGATATATTGTTCTTTGATTGTGCGAATTAAAGTTCTATTCCGCAGATTCTTTAATTCTGAATTCTAAGTATTATTAGTCTTGTTAAGATTCGATCCTGACAGTAATTTTTGTTTAGATTAAATTATATCATTGAATTATATTGGGTGATAACTAACATTGAGGCATATTGAATTCTATTGGGTGTTGTAATGAATTGTATTGCGTTCTTGGGTTGTAATGGATCGTATTGGACCGTATTGGGGTCTTATACATTGTAATGGGCAATACTGGACTAATATTATGTGGTAATAAGTTATATTGGGTTGTAATGGATCATAAATAGACCGTATTGGTTCCTATTGATTGTAATGGGTCGTATTGCGTAGTAATGTTCCTTCTTTGATCATCTTGGTTAGTAGTGAGTCGTATTGGAGTATAGTTGGTTGTAATGGGTAACAATGCAAATCATATTAGGTTGTAATGGGTCGTATTTGGTCATCTTGGTCTAGGACGAGTCGTACTGGATGATAGTTGGTTATAATGGGTATAACGCATTGTATTGTGTAATAATGCATCATATTAGTATTGAGTCGTAGTGGGCCTATTGGGTTGTACTTATGTGTTGTATTAGACGGTAGGAAGTCATATTGTCACAGTGAGCCTATTGGCTTGTATTTGATCTTCTTATAATGTATTAACTTATACTATATTATAAAACACTTATGTAAAGATCTTAAAACAAGTTATTATGCATTAGGTATCGATTAGTAACGCATAATCTTTAAAATACAGTTTACAAGTGAATATAAGTGGTCATTTTTCATTCAACAATGAACTGGTACTATTATGTACATTTTTCAAAAACACAAACAATACTGATAATTACAAAGTGTTTATATAAGTTTAGGATAATACAATTCAAACTTTCTAGTTGGGACATCAAACTTCACATCAAATTGGTCAATCATTATTGGTAGTTACAAAAAAATACATATTAACAAGAAATTTTTATTGATTTATTGTTATTAAAAAGTATAATTATTAAAAATAAAAAAAGCTTCAAGAACATATAGAAATGATCAACTATGAGTGGATGGATAATCATTGAATAAAGACCTAGTGCGTGGCATCACGCTTTGCGCGGTGGCGGATTTTCCCCTAAGAAAATGCATAACTAAGTTTATGATGAAACACAAATTGTTAATGTGCAAACTAATGAAATGCATTATGAAATAATAAATGTATTTGAAGTGTTTTAGATGTAAATTGTTTTCATTGATATTATGTTCCTTAACAGTAAAAGAGAGAATCTGATACATCTTCTTATTGTTTGTAAAAGACATAACCCAAGACATTGTAAATGAGAATGTCAAATACTTAGTAAATTGATTGTTATAAACACATACCATAGAGTATTAAGGCCTTGTTTTTTTTTTCATTTTAAGCTTTTAATCACCACTTATGTCTGATTCGCTCAGATGTTTTATAATTCAGACCATTTGTTTTTTATTATATTCACAACCTCTTATCTCTTAATATGGTTTGGACAAAAAAGTGGTAACTCTATCTCTTAAATCTCCTCTTATTTTCGTCCATCACGATTCTATCAATTTCAACATTAGTTTTGTTCCAGATGCACCCCGAATTTGTAAAAAATAAAAGAAAAACACAAAGATTGTAGATCAATGTGTTGGATTTCTATAAAATCTTGAATCGCTTAAATTCGGACTTCGGTGTGTGATATATGATTAAAACTCCAGAGTCTCGCAAATCAGCATCATTCTTTTGTTTCTTTGTTTCGTTTTGTCACTTCGATCATCGATGCTCACTTCAATTGACGTATTTAAGTTGAACTTTTTAGGGATAAAGTAGATAATTATACACATTCAGACGTTTGCCAGTTTGCAAAAACAAATAGGCCTATTGATTCAAATTTCAGACTTCAGCAGTACCACTTAAAAATCAGAAGTGAAATCAGACTTCAACGTCTCTAAAAAAACAAACGACACCTAAGTAATGTCATCTTGAGTTAAATATGAGAATGAATGATGTTGCTAAAAGCTTTGTGGTAAGTACTAGTATCTTGGGTCTTCCATGTCTTCGTCAGCATTAAGCACACGACATGACACGTCACATAGCAACTTACAACTAACAATGTGTGAAGACATGTGTGTAATAAGTAATGATAATCAGTTATAGTATAATGTGAAAATTAAATGGGATGGTATTCATGTAAATACATGTCATTAGAATTTGCTACATAATGGAACAAACAAATTAGTTACATGTGCACGGACAAAATATGTAGATAATTATAATAACATCAGGCATACAATGAGAAATAACATACTTTTTCATCAATCATAACCAAATTAAAATTAATCAACTCTCCATTTCTCTTTCTTTTTAGTAACTCCCGTAACCTATATCCTCAAATTATTGCAGACATTAAGCCCAACAAAGGCATATGATAAGAAGGTTGTATTTTAATTAAAAAATAACTCGAAAAGTGAATAAAACAGAAAACTTGAAGCACTCACATATATTCATTAGATGACCGGTTAGATATATAAAAGGTCTACCTTAAAAGCAATTAATGGGTATTTCAATATAATAAATACAATATTACACTAATTACACCACTATGTTAATATGAACACTCATACTAATTTAGACATGTCGATTATTGTAAACTAACTTGAAAAATTGGTACATGAAGCTCACTTTTGAGACACTTGCTATAGTTGAAATAAATATTTTAAAATTTTATGTGTATTTTCAAAGTTTTAAGCTTCTATAGTTGTACCATAACTATATCCTTAATTATGTTCTATATATTCTCCAATTCTTCTTTCATAAGGTTACATTTTCCGAAGCATAATAGGCTTTTGCTATGGTTTATTTATATCTGCTCTTATATAAAAATGAAAAAAAAATCTCACAAATAGCAAAAGAATATATGTTGATGTTCATATATATTGAGAATTAATAAAAAAAGATATTGTTCAACACGTGAGATTAAGAAAACTACATTCCATATTTAAAATTATCTTCGATATGAATTATGAAAAAAAATACTCTAATCAAACTGAACATTATTGAAAGCAGTATGACATTTGTTAAGCCATTAATAAGGAAATACAATATTGATAAGGGAGAGCGAAATCCCTTGGAAGACATTGATATCAAAAATTATAGTCCATTAAGATTTAAGAGGGTAAAAACACTCTTGTATGAATCTCAATACAATTATAAAAATAAAAAGCATTAAAGTTATAAGTTAAATTGATGTAATGCTTATAATTATAAGATTAAATAAGCTACATGTTGGCTCCTCAATGAGTTTTGAATACCAAAAGAATAACAAAAACAATCACTCGAAGAATATGACAAAATGGCGTAATAACAATATGCAACTGATTATGAATATATCTCATGTAACGAATAACATTGCTATTGATAACAACTTGAATAGTCATTAATACCCAACACTCTAATATTAACAATTAAATGAAAAAACAAATGTAATGCACAACTGATATAAAAGAAACAAATCAAAACAAACAACTAAAACACACTTCTTGGTTTTTCTTCGACCATACTTGGTCAGATAAAATGAGTAGATATTCATCGAAATTTGATAGCAATTGTGGATAGAAATTGATAAACCAAGAAACAAACGTAATCCATCCCATTACACTCTAGAAAACCTCAAAATACCTTGTTGTGGTGGGTCAAATGAGAATAGGACTCCTCTCTATCCTTGGAGGTGATTATAATATATGAATAGAAGTTAATAAAGCTAATGTTTGCCTCTTTAAAGTAAATAAAGTGGCATAAGATGGAGGGTAAAAGAAACACTAAAATAGGAAGAAATTGAGAGTAAACGACTTATATCATGGATGGTTTAAGAGATTGGGGAAAGTAAAAGGCTTATAGGAATATGAATGGTTTGAATATTAAAAGTTAATTAAAGTGATTATAGAATTACGAAAGTGGCCTAGTTGCTATGAGAAACTCCAATTTTCAATGAAAGACATAAAAGTCTTTAATATATTTAATGTTAGTCCCAGATGGCTATAACAAGTATTGTAGAAGGGGGGGGGGGGGGGGGGTTGAATACAATACTCAAAATTTTCACAATTTTAATTCTATTATTGAAAATCTTTCAAAAAGAATTACACATAGAAAACTTAAGACTCTTGCGGAAAAGAACAGATAAACTATTCTAACAATCTTACACAAAGTATACTAACAAAATAACTAAGAACACTTAGAACAAAGCTATAAAGTTTTTCAAGCAAACTGGAAATTCTTGCACTGAGAGAAATCTTCCAGTTTGCGTAGAATATCTAGGAGCACACAGTAATCTTCAAGTCTCTCAAGACGTTAGTTATTTCTGCATGGAGAAGTCCTTCCTTTTATAGAGACAAGGAGTGTGCAAGCATTGAATGCTTGGGACACTTGTCATCTTCATACTTGTTGAGGATGTTGACTTCTGAAAAGTTGAGATGTCCTTGTTACCTTTTACTAGGTACTGGAAATAGGACCCATGCATGAGAAAATAACTTTATATGGTAATGGATAATAAGACAAAATGTCACTTTATCCATGTAGAAAATATCTTCTCAATTTGTCTTCTAAAGATTACACCACCGAAGGCAACCTGAGATATGTGACATTATCTTTGAGATATGTGACATCATCTTTGGGATATGTGACATCATCTTTGGAGAAAGCATCTTTGAAACTTCTTTGAGATCCCACCGATGATAGCTTTGAGATATGTGACACATCTTTGAGATATGTGACATCATCTTTGGGATATGTGACATCATCTTTGGAGACAGCATCTTTGAGACTTCTTTGAGATCCCACTGATGATAGCTTTGAGATATATGACACATCTTTGAGATATGTGACATCATCTTTGGGATATGTGACATCATCTTTGGAGAAAGCATCTTTGAGACTTCTTTGAGATCCCACCGATGATAGCTTTGAGATATGTGACACATCTTTGAGATATGTGACATCATCTTTGGGATATGTGACATCATCTTTGGAGAAAGCATCTTTGAGACTTCTTTGAGATCCCACCGATGATAGCTTTGAGATATGTGACACATCTTTGAGATATGTGGCATCATCTTTGGGATATGTGACATCATCTTTGGAGAAAGCATCTTTGAGACTTCTTTGAGATCCCACCGAAATTGGACTTCCATTGGTGGGATTCTTTGGCCGAAACAAAGAGAGATTTCGGTGGAGATATGTCCACCGATGTGTGAGAACACCATCGGTGGACAATGACTTGTATGTGTTGAGAAAAGATCTTTCACTTCCACAATGAGAGAATCTTTAATCTTGACTTTGGTTGATCTTTGACTTCACCAAACATTTGCTATCTTGTACAAGTCATTACAAATAACCATGCGTCCAAAATTTCTCTAAGTATAAAATGTTTTTCAAAGTATAAAAGGAGATCATGAGGTCATCTTCAAATCTTGATGACCCAACAATCTCCCCCTATTTGATGATGACATCCATACTTAGAAAAACATGAGTAAGACAATGAATAATGCATGTTGACCCTTCTTTACTCTTTTGGGTTCTTTTTCACACAGTCCTTTTTTTTTGTGTGTGTGTGTATGTATCTATGATATTTACATATAAGAAAAAATAAAAAGGTATAGTTGTACAAATAATCGAAAGGAAAAGGAAAGAAGTATAAACAATATGAACAGAATGAATATTACTTGCATCTTTGGAGGGGCGAGTTGAAACTTGTGTCTGGCTTGAGGATTCTTCATTTTGATCAACAACCTCAGGATGCTTCTGCCCATCTTTTGCATCTTGGCATCTTCAGCCTTTCCTGTTTAGCATCATCAACCTGTCTTTTATTTGCTCCCCCTCAGTTAGATCAGTCGGTCTTTGTGTTACTCCCCCTCAATTAGATCCGCCCGGACTGATATGCTCCCGCTTGACCGGTCCGTCGATTTTCTCATTTTTTTTTCAAGTTGGTCGTTGGATATGAGTACTGAGGGTTGATGTTGCTCCCCCTCAGATGAATTCTCCCCCTCAGCGGCCGACGCAGGAAAAACACCAAGAGAAAATGAAAATCGGCCATAACCAAGACTTTTTTTTTGCTTTCCCACCGAAAATTAAGGAGATCCCACCGAAAATTGGCTATTTTCGGTGGGAAAATCAGTAGATTTTTTTTTTTGCTTTCCTACCGAAAATTAAGGAGTTTCCACCGAAAATTGGCTATTTTCGGTGGGAAAATCTGCAGTTTTTTTTTCTTTTTTTGGATATTTCTCATACCCACCGAAAATTTGTAAGAAATGGACAAAACTTCGGTGGAATTGCTTGAAGAGATAAGAGAAAAACTTCTAAGGCATCTTCAGAAAAAAATTCAAAGAGAAGAAGAGATGAGATGAGAGTAGAGGAATTTCATAGGAGAGGGAAAAGTGGATGGAATTTTTTGAGAAGGAGGAAGATGGTGTGGTCGGTGGATGAGGAGAAAACACATAGAAAGTTGGGTTAGGTGAGAGGAAGAGTATATTAGAAGCTAGATAAAATTGGTGGGGAGAGAATCGGTAGAGGAAATGGTAGAGGTCTACAACTTTGGTGAGATGGGGTGACATCATGGTGATGACATCATTAAAGGAAAAAGTTGTCTACCATGCATGGGGTGACATCATTTAAAGGGGTTCTTTCCTATCTAGAAACATAGGAAAGGAGATTTGTGAGAGAAGAATAGTGTCCACCAATGAGAATTCGGTGGAAACTTAGGACACATAGTTATTGATTATTACACATGCCAAGATGACTTATTATGTTGCATGATAATCTTGAAGATTTCTTCAAATTTCTCACTTTGATATTTTTGCACATAGATCCATCTGTCCATCTCAAAATCTGCAATCACAAAGAATTTATTTTCTAGGTACCCATTTTATGGTGGGTCCTTTTGGGTTAGAAGGAAGATAATTGGAGTCACTTAGATCAATTCTTTCTTTCAGACAGTCTTTGGCAAAATGAGAAGTATCACCACAGATATAGCATTTTCTATGAGGAAAGATCCTTTTAGAAACTTGACATTTTTCCTTACTTTTGCTCAAAGATTTTGATGAGGTAACAAAGAATTGGGGTGCAACTCCTAAAATTCCTTTTTCAAAAATTGGGAGGACATAAATATTTTCCTTTGAATTGGACATTTTGAGGCACACAGATCTGGGAAGAAAATCGGTAGAGGAAGTCACACAGGTAGTTTTTAGAAAGATTTGAAGAATCCATTTTCAAGAAAGAATCAGCACCCAGAGACTAGCCTTTAAAAAATATTCCATATTTTAAGTCTTCAGATGTGTCGGCAGAATTCATGGACACGTATCTAAAAGAATTTGAAATAGGAGGATTCATAAAAGATAGATGAAACACATAGTATGTACCTGTGAAAAGTAAGAAAAGCACTTAGCTGATACAAGAGCAGTTGAGGAGTCATTCGCTTTCAGATGTGGGTTCATCTGCCAAATCTTGAGTTTTAGCAGGCAGACCCTTTGCTTTTCTGACAAGTTTTTCATTTCTTTCCTTTTCTCTCTTGTATTTCTCCTTGTATCTTTCAGCCCTGTCAGAATCTGCAGAAGAGAAAGATTGGTTGAACTTTTGGGAATCATATTTGGATCTTCCCGATTTTGAGGAAAATCGGTCTGAGGAAGAGGTTCTGGTTCTATCAACATGTTTACTTCTACACTCAGAAGCAAAATGACCCTTTTTACCACAGTTAAAACATTCCTCATTAGATTTGTCCAAAGAAGAGTATTTGGAGAGAGACTTAGATTTTCTAGAAGGGTGGTAGGATTTGGATTTAGAATACCCATCCAACATGGCCATTTCATCAGATAATTTATCAATTAAAGTTTCCTCACATTCATCCTCAGCATCACTAAGATATGCCTCCGAATGATCATTGGGATCTTCTTGACTATCATGATCAGAGTCAGATGGGTAGGTGATTCTTGGAATACACTTAGTCCTTTTGGAAGAGTCACTTAGGAGAGCTAGAGAAGAGCTCTTTATATACCTTTGCAGCTTCGTTTGCTCATAGTTGAAAAGAGTTCCATAAAGAACAGTAAGAGGCATATGATCAAAATCCTTGGTTGTCTTTATATAAGTACAGATGTTTTCCCAAAAATCAGGAAGACAGTCCATAAATTTGCACAAGATTTCCTCATTGTCATACACTCTACCTAACAGATTTAAATCATTAAGAAGACTGTTAAAGCGGTTATAGTAGTTGGAGAGAGATTCTTCTTTCTCATAAGAAAAGAGTTCAAATTTTCTAACAAGACTAATCTTTCTGCTCTTTTTAACTTCATTTGTACCTTCGTACAAAACACATAGAGTGGACCACATCTCTTTGGCAGTAGAGAGATTTACCAGGGAGTGGTACACTTCATCAGGAAGAGATAGAGCAATGATGGTTCTAACTTTAGAATCAAGAGACACAAGCCGTTTTTCCTCATCAGTGTATTTCTTAGGATTTTTAAGAATGTAACGACCAGTAGCAGCAGATTTTTCTTCATCAGATGAATCATCAGAATCATCTTTGCCAACAACTTCCTTGCCAGATTTTTTGCTTTCATAGCAAGACCAGACTCTAGGAACTATGGGTCCCTCACTTAGAATGGTTGGATATCTACTATCCATTCCTTCCATGAAAAGCATCATCCGGCTTTTCCACAAAGAAAAGTTGTTGGAATTAAACTTGGGAGGTTTGGCTATAGAGCCGTTTTCAGAAAAGGTGTTTTGAGAAAAAGCTTCATTTTTGGAAGAAAAAGCAGCCATTGCAGATCAAGTTTATGAATTAAACTTCCTGCTCTGATACCACTTGTTAGTCCCAGATGGCTATAACAAGTATTGTAGAAGGGGGGGGGGGGTTGAATACAATACTCAAAATTTTCACAATTTTAATTCTATTATTGAAAATCTTTCAAAAAGAATTACACATAGAAAACTTAAGACTGTTGCGGAAAAGAACAGATAAACTATTCTAACAATCTTACACAAAGTATACTAACAAAATAACTAAGAACACTTAGAACAAAGCTATAAAGTTTTTCAAGCAAACTGGAAATTCTTGCACTGAGAGAAATCTTCCAGTTTGCGTAGAATATCTAGGAGCACACAGTAATCTTCAAGTCTCTCAAGACGTTAGTTATTTCTGCATGGAGAGGTCCTTCCTTTTATAGAGACAAGGAGTGTGCAAGCATTGAATGCTTGGGACACTTGTCATCTTCATACTTGTTGAGGATGTTGACTTCTGAAAAGTTAAGATGTCCTTGTTACCTTTTACTAGGTACTGGAAATAGGACCCATGCATGAGAAAATAACTTTATATGGTAATGGATAATAAGATAAAATGTCACTTTATCCATGTAGAAAATATCTTCTCAATTTGTCTTCTAAAGATTACACCACCGAAGGCAACCTGAGATATGTGACATCATCTTTGGGATATGTGACATCATCTTTGGAGAAAGCATCTTTGAAACTTCTTTGAGATCCCACCGATGATAGCTTTGAGATATGTGACACATCTTTGAGATATGTGACATCATCTTTGGGATATGTGACATCATATTTGGAGAAAGCATCTTTGAGATCCCACCGATGATAGCTTTGAGATATATGACACATCTTTGAGATATGTGACATCATCTTTGGGATATGTGACATCATCTTTGGAGAAAGCATCTTTGAGATCCCACCGATGATAGCTTATGAGATATGTGACACTTCTTTGAGATATGTGACATCATCTTTGGGATATGTGACATCATCTTTGGAGAAAGCATCTTTGAGACTTCTTTGAGATCCCACCGATGATAGCTTTGAGATATGTGACACATCTTTGAGATATGTGGCATCATCTTTGGGATATGTGACATCATCTTTGGAGAAAGCATCTTTGAGACTTCTTTGAGATCCCACCGAAATTGGACTTCCATTGGTGGGATTCTTTGGCCGAAACAAAGAGAGATTTCGGTGGAGATATGTCCACCGATGTGTGAGAACACCATCGGTGGACAATGACTTGTATGTGTTGAGAAAAGATCTTTCACTTCCACAATGAGAGAATCTTTAATCTTGACTTTGGTTGATCTTTGACTTCACCAAACATTTGCTATCTTGTACAAGTAATTACAAAGAACCATGCGTCCAAAATTTTTCTAAGTATAAAATGTTTTTCAAAGTATAAAAGGAGATCATGAGGTCATCTTCAAATCTTGATGACCCAACATTTAATATTTAAAAAATTCATGCATAGCCAAGAATTCTACTCTAAGATAGTGCCACATCATTCTTGGTGGTTTTTCCTTTAACTAAATATACTAGTGTTTGGTATCGCGCGTTGCGCGATTGCCGAAATTCATGTTGAAAGAAATGTATAAGTTAGTTTAATTGATTATTTTTATAAATTTAGGTTATGTTGCAAGTCCATATACAATATCTTTGATGGTGAAATTGAGTGTAGATGAACATTATTATTTTCAATTTAATATATAAAGATTGTTAGCCTTTTAATTAATAGGGTTATAAAGTATATCATATGTGTAATGAAAATTATTGATAACAACCATAGTGTAAATATCTATTATATAACATACAATTAATTAAAATAAATTAATACAAAAATGACATAAGTTTGACGCCATAGTTTTCTTTTTATTTTTTCAATAATTCAATAAATTATGAAACCATAGTTAAGATTTTCATTGATACATGTCACTTGGACATGGTTACAAAGAACTATCGGACATATTATATATTTTCACTTTTCTTTAGCATAGAAAACTTAACATCTTCATTCATCACATCATTTACAACCCTATTCTCTATACATTGATGAAAATAGTATCCATCTCATTAGAGTGTTGCATATATAATGTTGGTCCCGAAGGCCAATACAAGTTTGTAGAAGGGGGGGGGGGGGGGGTTGAATACAAACACACAAATTTTACTTTTCTAAATTGTTTATTGATAAATCATTAACAATTTACAGCTTGTTGCGGAAACAAGATTAAGGATAAACCTAAATCTAAACAAGTTGGAACACTAAGGTTTCTTGCACTAAGAGAGATAAGGAAATTACTAATAATAACCTATCTTGAGATAAGAGATTGAACTTGTCCAGAGTTAGCAAGTTACTTCAAAAGAAGTGGGTTCATCTCTTTATATACTGCATGCATTTAATGCAAGTCAGTATACACTTTACACGTGTCATCAGCTGGTTGGTTGCATGTCATTGACCTTTGTTGACAACCTTAGTAGCCGCATGTATGAACAGTGTAGTGTCAGATTTGTTGTACGGATTCAGACAATAAGGAGGTTCTATTCTGACATATCGTACGGAGTCGTGCAAGGGAGGTTGAGACAAAAGTACTTTGTACGGAAGACTTTATGATCAGCTTTTCGATGATTCAGCGATCTATCATTTCGTATCAGCGAATGATAGAGTTCAGCGATAGCTAAAGTCTTGTACTTGATACTTCACGTTGATTGGACAAATTTGAGTCTTCGCTGATCCGCATCAGTTCATTAGGAGACTTGTCGCTGGTTCTTGAGCTTGATCTTCGACTTCAGCGTAGAACCTATGTTGACGTGAAACTTGTCTTCAGGGATTATAAGTATACAACTAACTTATCAGCGATCACCATAAGTACTGAACAGACTCAGACTATTATGGTGAACAGTGTTCGCTGAATGTTAAATCTAAAGAGCGAGAGTTCCTATCAGCGGTACTGGAAGATCTTAGTACTTATCAGCGATAGTGAAACTCTGATACATATTGTTTACTTACAATTTTCACTAAGTATATAAGAGAGGGTCATTATCAAATCACTGAGGGTTTGGATCAACAATCTCCCCCTATTTGATTATGACATAGCAACAAAGAAAATTGCTATTTAATGAAAACATAAGGATAAAAAGAACTCATAAAATATTTGTCCCTTTTACTGTTTTCTGGGATCTTTTCAGTACTGATGGAGTAAAGTACGTTCGCTGAAATCTTTCTTTAAAATATTGAATCAGGTTACATTGGAGAATAGAAAGATTATAAGTACAAGCGAATTAAATTACAAGTACAGAAGGATAACTGATACAATAGAGAAAAAGGTGATTATATCAGTTTTCAAATGGTTCTTCCTTAATGAGAAGTTCATCAAGGGTCTTTTTAGTGGGGATCATCCAGTCAGGGACATTTACTCCTTGATTCTTTAACTTCAGAGATGCTTCAAAAATCAAGGGCTTCAGGTGTCTAGCTTTGATGTCGCGTCTGACTTCACACCAGTGTACGAGATCTCTGAGTTGTTCGATGGGAGCGATTTGGAGCTCAGAGACACGTTGAAAGTGAGGATTTCCATAGTAGTCTAAGAAGAATATACCATAGGGATCACTTACCACTGTGCCAGGGATGAAAGTTTCTCTAGGTGGTAGAGAGGTGTCAAGCATTGAGATATCGGCATCAGGGCCAAGAACTTCAGCGCGAGAGAAACCAATATCTGTTTCATTTCGAATGATTGGACCTTCATCAGAGACTTTCTTCTTCTTAGCAGAGGCTTTCTTCGGTTGAGGAAGAGTAGGAGGAATATCCACAGCAGATGAAAGCAGGTCGATCTGTTTGTTTAAGATCATCTCGACATGGCTTTTGAACTTTGAGCGCGATCCCTGAATGGCTAATTTCGTTTCTAACCATTCAGAGAGACCAAACTTTTCTAGTGAAGCAGCATAGAAGGTTTGCTTGGTTTTGTCATCTCTGTAGACATCCACTTCAACAACAGGAACATCAGCGTACATTTTTCCTCTGATGTTGGCCTTGATTATTTTGGATGGTCTTGATCGATAGGTCAGCATTTGTTTAGCCCATTCCAAAGTCGTATCAGAGACCTTAGTCTTTTCTCTAACGATCTCTTGAGCATCATCCCATAGCTGACGTTGAACATCAATGGGAACTCGTTTCAGCTTGGGGTCTTTTATTGATCGTTGAGTAAGCTTGATGGCGTATTCTCTGTCTTTTTCTTCAGCTTCCTTTCTTTCAGCGATGAGGCGTTCAGCTCTGAGGTGTTCCTGATATTCAGCTTTGGAAATTCTGAACTTTGGAGGAACTGAAGGCAGTTGATCACGCCTTAGAATGATTCGCTGATCCTCGAATCGCTTTATTATTTCCTCTCTTCTCTTCTGTTCCTCTTCACTTAGCTTTTGAGGAGCTAAGGAAGGTCTGCGTTTGTGTGAGAGAGTCTGTTCTTCAGGTTCATCAGTCTCAGAGATCAAGTCTAAGACTGGGATTATTTCTTCAGCAGCAGCTGGCTTTATTGGTGAGGTCGCAGTTGTAGAACCTTCAGCGACATCCTCAAACAGGAGAGAGGACTGGCTGAAACACAGCGATCTTACAAATAAGAACTTGGGTAGAAGAACTTGGGTAGAAAGAGAAAGAGAAATATGTTCAGGTGTAGGCTAGGGTTGTAGAACTTTATAGAGGGATGGAGTGAGAGATGTTTAGTGTACCTGACAAACCGGCTTTTCAAGCAAGATCATCAGATTTTCATCTTCAGCGACGCTTTTGCCTTTGCCTTTCTCAGCTCCAGAAGCTGAGGGATTTGTCTTTGTCCCCTCCCCTGTAGGTTCATTTATTGAGATTCCCTTAAGAGCTTTGATCCTTGGGGCAGGTTTGACGATAAAGAAATCATCATCATCTTCATCATCATCATCATCATTCCTTGGAGAGGAGGATGGTTCAGCATCAGGGATGTCGACGGCTTCATCATCTTCTGCTTCGGATTCTTCAGCTTCTTCTTCGAGTTGCTCCCCCTCAGATACAGAGGCGAGCTTCTCGGTTCCCTCAGGGTTTTCATCTCCCTGAGGTCCAGTGGCTGCTTTAGCTTCAATAGTCTTCTCACCTTCTTCAGCAAAGGTGAGGTCTTCGTTCTTCTCTCCCCTGATAGATTCATCATGGGAAAGGTTTTCAGCGCTCTTCTCCCCGGGATGTTCAGCGTTCTTATCCCCCTCTTTTTCATGATGACTGGGGGAGGAATGGGTAGATTCAACATCGTTGGTAGGTTCTCTGTCTTCTTGGCCAGAGAGACCTATACAATCTTCAATCTTTGCTAATCTGTCTTCAAGGCCAGAAATAGAAGGATTGATCTTGTTCAGCTCCGTGCGATCCGCCGCTGTGAAAGTTTCCAATGCAGGGGCAGGGGCAGGTTCAGGAGCAGGAGTATTCGCATTCTTCAGTAGTTGCTCGATCATCGTTTTCATCGAACCAACGTCGGTCTTTACAGAGCCTAAGTCAGTTGTCAGAGTTTGGACATTTGTCTTCACAGCAGACATATCTCCCTCTAGTGTTCCAACAGATGTCTTCAGCGTTGTTACTTCGCCGGACATGGAGGAAACTGATTTTTTGAGTGAGGTGTAGTCTGTGTAGATATCAGCGAGCACCTTAGCGAAGTCGCCGAGAGTCTTATCAAGTTGCTTCAAGTCATCTGTGGAAGCTTTCTTCTCCACCACCGTTGTCAGCTTTGTCAAATTTTCTCCAGCGGTTGTTACAGCTGTAGAGTTGTTGGAGAGTGTGGTGGTGAGACCGGTCAGCTTTGTTTCCACGGACTTCAGAGAAGCGTTGATGTCTCCCAAATTAGGACCTGTAACATATAAGTACTTGTGAACAAAGGAAAGCTCAGAAGTTTCAGGTTTAGTTACAGTGTATATTGTTTTATTTGTACCTGCAGGAGGATTGATGAACTCGTCAAAGTTGCGGGTTCCTGAAAAATGTTCCATATCTTCCTCAAAAGTACGGTGAGGTATGGTGATCTCTGCAGGTCCTGTCTTCATCATTCTTTGAGAAGCGTCAGCGGTGGCTTCTGGAATGATGACATCTCCAGTGTTCTTTGGAGGAGAGTCCGAGTGAGTAGAGGGAGAAGCGAAGGATAAGAATTGGGTTCGGGTACTGAGTTCAGCGTTGGATTCGCTGAAAATCACTTCATCAGTCTTTGGAGAGACTGAAGGAGGTTGGGTAGATTCCAAGTTTCTAACCTCAGCGTTTAGAGACGCTGAAGCCTGGATTGAAGGGATGGCTTGAATGGGTGTGGCAGAGCGTACCACAGAACTTTCCTTCAGCTCTGCAGAATGAGCTGAGGAGTCTTCAGCAAGAGATTGTTGGGGCTGCTCCTTGGTTTTCTTGATCCTTTTGGAACCAAGTTGGGTTGAAGAGTGTTTCCTTTTCTTAGAAGGAGAGGATTGTGTGGCCGGGGTATCAGCGATGGGTATTGTCGCTGAAGGAGCCACAGAAGTCGAAGAAGTAGGGTTGAGAAGAGTGAGAAGGGTAGAAAGACGTACCTCATTTTCGACAGGTTTGAAGTCGAGCACCTTAGGGCCAACCTGAGAGAGTTTCAGGTCACCCTTTTTCGGGTAGCTGTCCTTCAGGCCATATTGAAAGATGGCGCTGATGAATCTTGGGTATGGAACCCAGGCAGGTCTGTCAGCGGCAGAGTCTACTCTTTGCAGCAAATCATCATAAATGAGAGATGCCCAATCAATGTGTAGACCTTTCAGCAGAGCGTATCCCATTGCTTGCTGAGGTTGAGCGGCTTGATCAGAAGAGCCGGTCTTGGCAGTCATGCAGCTGATAAGGTGAGCGAAGAAGAAGTTCATCTCGCTGGGCATTTTTGATTTCTTCAGCAGGGTCAGCTTCTTCTCAGGCTTCTTGTCTCTGCCAATTTCCCATACATAGCCCATTGCATCAAAAAATGCAATAAGAGCTTCTTTGTCAGCGTGCTTTTTATGGTCAGGAAAGGGAACGAAAGGCTTTTCTTTTGTAGCGATGGGAAAGTTTAGAGCTTTGCGAATGATGGCTGGTGTGATCTTTATTGTGCCATATTCAGTATCGCAGAGGATACAATCAATTGTTTTGGAGGGATCTTTGGCGGATGGTAGCTGAGAGTGTCTGGCAGAGTACCAGAACTGGGATAGCAGTAGCTGACTTGCAGGAGGTGAAATGGTCAGGCCTGTTGAAATGCAGTTGTTCTTAAGGAAATTCACAGCATCAACCAGATGTGTGACTTGCTTTCGAGGAGGAAACTCGAAAAGCGCAGAGAGGTTGTTTATCTTGGTCCAGTCAAGTTGATCCAGAGTAAACTTAACCTGTGGAGCCTTGATGAATTCCACTTCCTCAGAATCAGTGGAGATATTCTCAGCGGTGGCATGAATCTTGGAAGTTGCCATTTCTCTGTATTATCAGTTCAACCAAAGATGTTAACAAATAAGAATTATCTTAATGTGGAAAGATTTTTCATTAAGATGATTCGAATTTTATCCATTTCATTCAGACAAAAATGTCTTAATGAAGATTAGGGTTTTCCTTGATTTTTGACATGAAATGTAAAACCCATTGAATCTTGTTATCCAGTTTTCTATGAAGAATTAGATTCTGGAAACGAATGAAGAACAAGTTTAAGATTTTTGCATTTAAACTTGAAGAACAACCATGAAATGGTTGTGTTCATAAAACCATGAAAGAAAATGATTTCATTTTATGAAGTTCTTTTGTTTGATCTTGTTAAATCAATGAGAAGATCGGAAACAAGTTATACGCATTTGAAAAATAAGAACATATTAACCTTGATGTTTGATGAAGAAGATGATGAACAGTTCTTGAGGTTTTTGAGAGCACAAATGTAACAGTGAATTCTTTCTTGCGGAGGAAGATTTGATCGCGTAAAAGACAAATATAAACCAAGAGTTTGTTTATATAGAGAGTTTTAGAGAGAGAAAACCTTGAGCGGGAAAAGGTTTTCATCATGACACGGACACGTGTTTGCATTTGATTGGCGAGAAAACGAAATGTGCAAACGTGTGTCAGAAAGAAGAACGTGCCAGGGCTTATCCTTTGCAATAACGTCACAACTGTCCTTTCATATTCTTGGTTGTCTCTGAGGTTTTGAAAAACTCAGGGACTCTTTTGAAAACATGAAGCACTGAATAGAAATATCAGTGAAGGTTTTAAGAATTTTCAAAATATCGCTGTTAAGGAAGAGATATTCAGCGATGCATTTTGTTTTGAAATCTTGCATTTTCATGCGTTTGTCAGAAAGAGAAAACATACCTTAATATCAGCTAACCAAGTTTATTCAGAGAGAAGATGATTTAATAGGTTATACGAATTGATTTTATCCTATCGCTGATCAATGTGAACCGCTGAAGATTTTACCCTTCAAAGTTCAGCATTCCAAGCTCGCTGATGAAGAAGTTGAATCTTGTCTCATCAAGAGGTTTGGTAAATAAATCAGCTAACTGATAATCAGTTGGGATAAAATGAAGTTCTATATCACCATTCATCACATGATCTTTGATAAAGTGATACCTGATTTCGATGTGTTTTGTCTTTGAGTGTAGCACTGGATTATTGGCTATAGCGATGGCACTTGTGCTGTCGCAATAGATTGGAATTTTGGAGAGCTGAAGATCATAGTCTAGTAGCTGATTTCTCATCCACAAGACCTGAGAACAGCAGCTTCCAGCGGCTACATACTCAGCTTCAGCTGTGGAAGTGGACATTGAGTTTTGCTTTTTACTTGTCCAACTTACCAGCTTTCCACCCAGGAACTGACATCCTCCTGTGGTGCTCTTCCTATCCATTCTGCAACCTGCAAAATCACTATCTGAATAGGCGGTTAGATCGAATCCTGAATCTTTGGGATACCAAAGACCTAGATTCGCTGTACCCTTAAGATATCGAAAGATTCGCTTTACAGCTTTCATATGAGATATCTTAGGTTCAGCTTGATATCGTGCACACAAACATGTTGCAAACATAATATCGGGTCGGCTAGCTGTAAGATACAATAGAGAGCCGATCATCCCACGGTACAGCGTGACATTGACAGGAACACCCTTAGTGTCCTTATCAAGTATCAGCGGTGGTGCCATAGGGGTTTTCATAGCTGAACTTTCAGTTAAGTCGAATTTCTTCAGCATATCTTTAACATATTTTCCTTGATTAATGAAAGTTCCTTTCTCAGTTTGATTAATCTGAAGACCAAGGAAATATGTTAGTTCACCCATCATGCTCATTTTATACTCATCTTTCATTCTATCAGCGAAACGAGTACAAAGCTCAGGGTTAGTAGAACCAAATATAATGTCATCAACATATATTTGAACTAAAATGATATGACCTTTCACTTTTCTAAAAAATAGAGTTTTGTCAATCTTACCTCGCTCAAAATGTTCAATGTGGAGATAAGTAGAGAGAGTGGCATACCATGCACGAGGAGCTTGCTTCAAGCCATAAAGTGCCTTATCCAGCTTATAAACATAATCTAGACGCTTAGGATCTGAGAATCCTGGAGGTTGTTCCACATACACTTCTTCATTCAGCTTTCCATTCAGAAACGCTGACTTAACATCCATCTGATGTACTTTGAAGTTTTTGTGTACAGCATATGCTAAGAATAGACGAATAGATTCAAGTCTTGCTACAGGAGCAAATGTTTCGTCATAATCTATGCCTTCCTCTTGTCTGTATCCCTGAGCAACAAGACGAGCCTTGTTGCGGGTTACAGTACCATGTTCGTCCAACTTGTTTCGATAGACCCATTTAGTGCCTATCACGGTTTTGTCAGTTGGTCTTCGAACAAGTTTCCAAACTTTGTTTCTTTCAAATTCAGTCAGCTCTTCTTGCATGGCGCTGACCCAGTTTGGATCTTTGAGGGCATCATCTACTTTCTTTGGTTCAGTTAGTGAAATAAAATTTACAAATAAACAAATATTACCTGCACTTCGTCGAGTCTGAATACCAGCGTTTGTATCACCAAGAATTTGATCAATTGGGTGATTTATAGTCCATCGCTGAGCCGGAGCGTGAGATGCTGACTCAACTTGAACTAGAGGAGCTGAAGATGAAGCTTCAGCGACGTCGGGAGTATCAGCCAAGAGAGGAATGGATGCAGTTGTCATTATATTCACTGATTGCTGAGAAGTAGATGGAATGTCTGAGACATTTGGATCAACTGCAAGTATAGTGTTTATAGGAACAGCTGAGACCCATGATGTTTTAGCTTCACTATTCTGTATGTTTGGAATGATAGTCGGATTATCATCTTCTATTGGATGAGCATGAGGAGTGGGAATATCTTCTGAATCACCAAGATGAGAAAACATCCATTGATTCAGTTCTTCTGTATCAGCGTTCGGTTTAGAGTTCGCTGAACGGGATTCGTCAAACGTGACGTGAATTGTTTCTTCTACAGTTTGTCTTCTACGATTGAAGACTCTGAAAGCTTTGGAGACTGAGGAGTATCCAAGAAAGATTCCATCATCAGCCTTAGGATCAAACTTTCCAAGGGCATCTCTGTTGTTCAGTATGAAACACTGCCATCCAAAGATGTGAAGAAAGCTGATTGAAGGCTTTCTCCCATGAAAGAGTTCATAGGCTGTCTTTTTTAATCTTTTAACTATCAGCGACCTGTTTTGCGTAAAACAAGCAGTGTTGACAGCTTCTGCCTAAAACTGAGTAGGCGGGTGAGAATCGCTGAGCATTGAACGTGCAGCTTCAATAATTGTTCTATTTCTTCTTTCAGCGACTCCATTTTGTTGTGGTGTTCTCACTGACGAAAAGTTGTGAGAAATACCCTTACTCTCAAAGAAGGAATCAAGAGAACTGTTTTTGAATTCAGTTCCATGATCACTCCTTATAGAGCGAACAGTCATATTGTTCAGGGTTTCCATCTTCCGAACAAAGGTGATGAGTTCTTCAGGGGTGTCACTCTTAGAACGGAGAAACATTACCCATGTGAAGCGAGAGAATTCATCAACTATGACCAGCGTATATTTCTTTCCAGCGATGGATTGTTTGTTAACAGGGCCAAACAAATCCATATGGAGTAGTTGTAGAGGAGATGACACTGATGAAACTTGCTTTGATTTAAAGCTAGCTTTGGTCTGCTTCCCCTTTTCACACGCTGAACATAAAGACTCTTTGACGTATGAGTGTTGAGGTAGACCATTGACCAACTCTTTTGAAGAAAGAGTGTTCAGTGTCTTGAAATTTAGATGCGAAAGCCTCTTATGCCATAGCCAGTTGACATCAGAAGATGCCTTTGAGAAGAAACAGGAGTTCTCAGTGGTTGTTGAGTCCATGTTTATTACATAAACATTTTCCAAACGATAACCGCTGAGAGCTATCTTCTCCTTTTTGTCAGCGACAAAGCAGGATTCATTAGTAAAGATTACTTTGTTATCCATGTCGCAAAGCTGACTGATGCTCAGAAGATTATGCTTCAGCCCTTCAACATATGCGACTCTTCTGAAGGAGGTTGTACCATTTGAAAGTACACCATACCCTCTGGTATGTCCTTTTCCATTTCCACCGAAAGTCACAGAGGGACCCTTCTCTTCCTTGTATTCAGCGAGCAGGTTTTTCTTTCTGGTCATGTGTCTAGAGCATCCGCTATCGAGATACCAGATACCCTTCTTAACCTGAAATACAAAGAGAGATTAATTTTTCTTTGGTACCCACTTAACCATGTATACACATTTGTTAGTGGAGCTAGTTGGAATAGAAGGTTCAGCGGTCTTCGCAGCATTTGAAGATTCAGCTTTGTCTTTCTTCACTTTGGTTAATTTCTTAACTTCAGTGGTAGGAGTCACCTTGACCTGATTTGCATCAGGGTTGGTCTTCTTTGCCTTTGGGGCAATCTTCACCTTAGCTATCTTTTCAGCTTTGGTGGCTGTGGGGCACTTACTAGCAATATGATCGGTGAGTCCACAGTGATAACATTTCCTATAACTAAAAGTAGTTCTAGGACCATTTGAATGCTGAGCTTTTAATTTTGAATTAGAAGTGCCAGCACCAAGTAAACTATTGGCTTTAGAAATGGGACGAACATTCAGTTCTTCAGATTTCTTACCAAGGACATCCACTCTGAGTCTAGGAGTAGATCGCTGAATAGATCCAGAGACCAGCTTCCTTGATCCAGAGGGATGGGTCGCAGAGGCTTTAGAAGCATTCAGCTTTGGTACTAAAGTACCCTTCTGAGGATTTTGGTAAATAACAATTCCTTTACCTTCGTCTTTAGAGACAGAGGTAGATTTTGAATATACCATTTTCTCTTTGCCTTTTGAGGAGGTAGGAGTTTCCTCAGGTATTGGTGTAATGGACGAGTACTGAGAAGATGAAGTATCAGCGACAGAGGATACGAACGTTCCAAATTTAAGCATTGAACGCTCAGTGGTTAGTTTTGAAGTTTCATATTTGTAACCCAAACCACGTTTATCACTTAGTGGAATCTGAGACTTTATTATCTCAGTGATCTTTGTTGAAGAATTACACCATCCTTCAACAGTAGCTTTTTCAGCTTTTAATGCAGCGATAGCTTCTGCTCGTTCGATTTTGACTAGCTGATTTAAATATACTTGATCTTTAAAATCTTCTTCAATTTTAGAAAGCTTTTCTATTTGAAGGTGGCAGTTTTTAAGCTTTTCAGCGAGATCAAGGCTTTGATTTTCAACCACAGTTTTGCCATTCATGGCTTCATATAAGCTTCTAGTCAAGAGATCGATTTTGCGGAGACTATCAGCTTCATCAATATTGGTAAAGAAGGAAGGCGATACCCGAATAGCAGAGGTTGAAGTGGAGGGAATGTCTGAACTTTCTTCCTCATCTTCAATCTTAGCCATAAGGCAGAGATTGGCTTCATCATCTTCAGAGTCAGATGATGATTCTTCTTTATCAGATTCAGCCCAATCATAGTTCGCCATTAAGCCTTTGCCTTTCTTCTTAAAGCTTTTCAGCTTTGAATACTTTTCCTTTAGCTTTGCGTATTTATCATCTTTATTCCTTGGAACAAAGAATTTCTTTGTAAAAGCTGAAGGTCTAGTGACTTTCTTAGATCTGCACTCATTAGCGAAATGACCTGTCTTTTCGCAGTTGAAACAAGTAGCAGTAGCCTTATCAACAAAAGCTGATGATTTAGGCTTGTCAGTTATGGAAAGAGGTTTGTTCTTTCTAAACATCTTCTTTTTGGCGAATCTCCTGAACTTTTTAGTTAGGAGAGCCAAAGATTCATCATCATCTGAAGAATCAGAATCTGATGACCTTTCAGAGTTACTTTCTAACTCAGTGATAGTGACCACGGGTCGCTGAGTAGTAGGTTCCTCTGAGAGTAAAGCAACAGGGGTGCTTTTGGAATCTTTTACAAGATTCTTCTTAAGATGGCTTGATTGCTCATGATTCAGCAATGTACCATATAAGGTTGAAAGGGTCATAGATTTAAGATCCTTTGACAGCTTGAGACACATAGAATAATTGTCCCAGCTTTCAGGTAAACATTCTAGAAACTTTGTCAGCACTTCAAAGTTAGAATATTCCTTACCAACAGTTTTTAGATCTATGATTAAGCAATTAAAACGTTGGTGAACTTCAGAGAGAGATTCATTCTTACTAGAAATGAAGCTTTCGTATTGTCTTACCAGGTTGATTTTTCTTGAGTCCTGGACTTCAGACGTTCCTTCATACTGAACACATATTGTGTCCCACATGGCTTTTGATGTTTTCAGATTCATGACGGAATGGTAGACTTCGTCAGGAAGAGCCATGGAAAGTATGGATCTGGATTTTGTATCTATAGCCACTTTCTTCTTATCTTCATCGATCCACTGAAAGATTTCTTTAGGGACCAGCCTTTCAGGAATAGCAGGTCTATTCTCAGCGGCTGGAACTGCAGCATCTATTCTTACAGGGATGAATGGACCATTCTCAAGATAGTAAGGCATAGTAGGGTCTACACCTTCTAAGAAGAGTATCATCCTATTTTTCCATAAGTTAAAGTTATCTCTGGAAAATCTAGGGGGTTTTGCAAGAGAACCATTGTCTATATAATTTGTGTTTGTGTTGGTGGCCATTTTCAGATAATAGCAAGGAAGAGAAATATCTTAGATTAGATCTTGTTTATGAGATTAAACAAATCTGCTCTGATACCACTTGTTGGTCCCGAAGGCCTATACAAGTTTGTAGAAGGGGGGGTTGAATACAAACACACAGATTTTACTTTTCTAAATTGTTTATTGATAAATCATTAACAATTTACAGCTTGTTGCGGAAACAAGATTAAGGATAAACCTAAATCTAAACAAGTTGGAACACTAAGGTTTCTTGCACTAAGAGAGATAAGGAAATTACTAATAATAACCTATCTTGAGATAAGAGATTGAACTTGTCCAGAGTTAGCAAGTTACTTCAAAAGAAGTGGGTTCATCTCTTTATATAATGCATGCATTTAATGCAAGTCAGTATACACTTTACATGTGTCATCAGCTGGTTGGTTGCATGTCATTGACCTTTGTTGACAACCTTAGTAGCCGCATGTATGAACAGTGTAGTGTCAGATTTGTTGTACGGATTCAGACAATAAGGAGGTTCTATTCTGACATATCGTACGGAGTCGTGCAAGGGAGGTTGAGACAAAAGTACTTTGTACGGAAGACTTTATGATCAGCTTTTCGATGATTCAGTGATCTATCATTTCGTATCAGCGAATGATAGAGTTCAGCGATAACTAAAGTCTTGTACTTGATACTTCACGTTGATTGGACAAATCTGAGTCTTCGCTGATCCGCATCAGTTCATTAGGAGACTTGTCGCTGGTTCTTGAGCTTGATCTTCGACTTCAGCGTAGAACCTATGTTGACGTGAAACTTGTCTTCAGGGATTATAAGTATACAACTAACTTATCAGCGATCACCATAAGTACTGAACAGACTCAGACTATTATGGTGAACAGTGTTCGCTGAATGTTAAATCTAAAGAGCGAGAGTTCCTATCAGCGGTACTGGAAGATCTTAGTACTTATCAGCGATAGTGAAACTCTGATACATATTGTTTACTTACAATTTTCACTAAGTATATAAGAGAGGGTCATTATCAAATCACTGAGGGTTTGGATCAACATATAACTTCATCGTTGGCATTGTGAAGTTGTATAAAGCAAGGAACTAAATTCCTTAAAATCAGTTAATCTATTTTTAATCATGATTAAAAATAGTTGAAGGTGTAAAGACAAAATATGAAGAGTATCAATCGATTAACCATTGTTTATACTTTCTTAAAACCTTAAATTCTCAAATGCAACATTTTTTTTACTAAATAACAACTTAAAAATCGAAACTAAAAATGTAGTTTGCTAGTAACAACGTCATATCAAAATAAACAATATCCAAATGTTCTATTAGCATTGTGATAAATCTTGCAGGAAATTTTTTAGAAATGAGAATTAGGGTAATAATAAATGGTGATTACAAAACAAACAAAAATCAATTGAGATTGAGATTGAAATTGTAGTGGACTGAATGACTTACATTTAATAATATAAGCGTATAGTGTCCATGAAACCTTCATGTTGTTGATATGTTCAACAATCTTCACGACTTATTTAAACATCTCATTTGTTTTTTTTGTGACACTTTCTACCAAAAATAACAACAACATAAAACATATAAAGTACACATAACACCATATAATTTAGTAATAAATATAAGTCCATACCTTAGATGATGAGAAAAAGTTTGAGAAAAAGTTGTTTGATAACAAACCAAACCATTAAGTAGTCAACTAAAAAATGAAGAAACACAAGGTAGAATAAATAAGAGAAAATGACTAATTAATTAACATAAAGAAGGGGAAATGAGTAGTTAAGTAACATAAAGAAAAGAAAATGAATAGTTAACTAACATAAATTTCAATGTACATGTAAAAATACAAAAACACCTCATACCTTTAATGAAAATATCATTTACATATGAGGGCATAAAAGTCTTTATCTTATTAGTATTTTAAAATTTTGAAAAAAGAAGAAAAAAGATAAAAGAGTTTCTAGCCTTTAGAGAGTGTCACGTCACTTCTTCTTGGTTTTCTTTAATATATATATATAGATAGATTGATGATTGATTGATTATTAAAAAAATAAGTAATAAAGTGGATTTTAAAACAATTAAAATGTTAGCAAAAATTAATGTTGTGTGTAGCAAAGCACTTGCCAACTCTTCTAAAGGGATATTTTTGTTAACCATGGCCTTATTTTTTTATATATATGAAAAATAAAATAAAAAATATTGAAAATTAAGATTCAATTGCCGGCGGATTTTAGTACTCCGCCGGCAAAAATGTCAATGATTTTTTTATTAATAATACAAAATTACTTTCGCCGACGAGTTTGGAAATCCATTGGCAAAAGTTTAAGTGAAAAAAATAATCACCATAATAAAATAACTTTTGCCCGCGATTTGGTGAAATTTGTTGGTAAAAATGTTGTTTAAAATTTTTAAAAGTACTTTTGTCGGCGATTTGAGAAATCCGTCGGGAAAAGTAACTTTATCGACGGCTTATATGAACTTCGTCGGCAAAAGTGCATCTTTTACGGTGGCATTTTTTTATAGGGTGTCCTAGGTTATGCCTAGACTAAACTTTTAGTGGAGGATTTCGTCAAAGTCGTTGGTAAAAGTTACCTTTACCGGCGAGCTTCCTAAACCCCCCGGTAAAAGTGCAGTTTCTTGTAGTGATATACTTTCACTTGCCTACCTCGTTCTTTCCCATTCAATCCCGTCTAATCTCATCCAAAACTGTAAGAGCCACATAGAAAGTTTAGAACTCTTGGACCATTTGATTCCATTATGTAATACTCATGGTGACATCTTAAAGACAATTTTCTTGAAAGGGGAACTAGTAAGAGGATTTCAAATCTATTTCACCTTCATTATAAGTGATCAATACAATATAAATCATTATGATATGTTTTGATTATGTAATGGTTTTGAGTTCACATCGGTGTGTAAATCGACATATATACACTTAAACTATACAAGATATATCATATAACTCAAACCACCATACAAGCGTACTCTTCGCCTTTTACATATTCTAATACTCTGGTTGCCGATATAGCATATGTAATAATCGGGTCCTTTTGTGAATAAATAAAGTGTGGTGGTGAAGGTGAGAAAAACGAAAGTTTTGTGGTTTTGAGAAAAAGGTATAAAAAGGGCATAGAAACCCTAATTTCCCTCATTCCTCTTCATCAGAGTGTGTGCGGCCAAGTGTGTGTGGGTGTGTGAAGAAGAAATTCTGCAATTGAGGAGGAAGAACTTGGATTCGGGAACTGAGCTTTGGGAAAACCATCGAATACATCAAGGTAATTACTTATCTCCTCACTCTTTAAGTTTTGTGGAGGTTGGAATTCATTTTTTGGAAAGGAAACTTGAATATATTGATAACTCAGTGTTGGGATGTGGGGTTTTCTTTGTGTCCTTCGATTATTTGTTTAAGGCATGATTAAGAGTGGGTCAAAGTTGTATTTTACGATATGTATTCAATCCCTGAGAGGTTATTGCGGAATTTTGGGTGAGTTATGCTAAACCTTCTGTCGTTCGTATCAAAATCGCCGTATCCGGAAAGTCCATCTGATCAGGTAGAGTCTGGATGGTACCAGAAAAGTTAAGTGTCCGGGTAGGGTGGTGTCTGGATAGTGTAATGTCTGGTTAGTTGGACCATTCGCGGTTCCCGATCGTTTTACTCGGAAACCTTTGGGAATCCGGGAGTGTCCGGATAGTGTGAAGTGTCCGGGATGTTCCACCCAAAAAGTATTTATTCGGATAGTTTTAGCTGTCCGGGTAGAATCTTCCGGATAGCTTAACTGCCCGGGTAAGCCTTATCGGGTAGTGGTGCAGTGTAATCCTTAGCGTATCCGTTTAGTGAGTTATGATGGTGGGGACTGTCTGTTGGTCCGAGGAGATAGCTAAGTAGGAATTGGTTTCGGTCAAGTGACTTATCACTGTAGTATGTAGGCATGGCAACGGGGCGGGTATGGGGCGGGGTTCCCCATCCCCGGCCCCGACCCCGGTTTGTAATTATGACCCCCGGCCCCGGGCGGGTACGGGGATTCCCAACCCGGCCTCGGTCAACTTTTGGTCAACACCCGGTCAACACCCGGCCAAAGACCCGTCCCCGGTTTGGACCCGGTTCCCCAACCCGTTTGTGTTTTTTTTGGATTTTTAATAGCTATTTTGCTGCTGTTTTTGTTGCTAATTAGCTGTTGTTTTAAAATAAAAGAGGTACCATACTACCATTACATAATTTAATAATCACAAGTCCATAACAAAAGTACAAAGTATTAAGTTTTGGTGCATCATACAATTCCATATCAAAATAACAAAATACGTCAAAAAATTATCTAAAATTTCCAATTTCCAACCAAACGAGCAACGCTTCATTCAACATCTTCATCGTATGCAACCGTTTGATCAAATCCTTCCGGCTCTCCGTCTTTTTTTATCTAAAATTAAAAATAATACGAGTTAGAAAATTTTATATAAATGTACAAATTACGATAACAATTATATAATCATTACCTTCAATTTCTTTCCTCAACCAACTTTGAGTGCATATCAACGCTGCAACAGTTTACGCTTTTAGCCGACTACGTTGTTTGGTTATCTTGTTCCCGCTCATGCTAAACGCGGATTCTGATGCTACGGTAGAAATTGGAATGGCTAGCAAATCCCTCCCAATCTTCTTCATGATAGGATACTTGGCACCGTTGCACTTCCACCACATTAAAATATCAAACTCATCATCATCATTTGGTAACAACTTCTCCTCCAAATAATGATCCAACTCGGTCGTTTCAAACATATCGTCCACGAAAACATCATTCGCAAATTGTAATAACCATGAAGCCTTTTCCTTTCCCTTTGAAGATATCCCCCCATCTGAGTGAGTAGTGCTTGATTGCCATTTCCCTTTCTTTTGATCATGTTTCCTTTTGTATTCCTCAAACAAATCATTACATAGGCTACGTATCCTCATAACCTCATCTTTTGAGTCAAGACCATAAATCTTTGGAAAGAACCAATTGATCAACTTTAACTTATACCTAGGATCTAAAACAATAGCCACACACATGACATCATGTATGATTCCCCAATATTTATCAAATTTTTCCAACATACTTGATGACATGTTCCTAATAACCACATTTTCATCATCTCGCCAACTCCTAATTTCTAATTTCATGTCACAAATCAAATGAAAGAATATGTTGGAAGTGGGATACTTGGTCCCGAAGAATGCCTCGGTCACAGTATAAAACAACTTCAATTTGTCACAAACATCAGACGCCATTTTCCATTCATCTTCACTAGGTAAACTAACATAATGTTTGTCTTTCTTGCTTAGACGAGTGAAAACATCTTTATACTCTAAGGCAACATTCAACATTGTTTAAACATAATTCCATCTAGTCTTACAATAAAGCACCAATTCTTTTTCACAATCTACACCAAGTTGTCGTGCAACTAGTCTAAAATCTTGGGACCTCTTAGGAGTAATTGACCAAAATGAGACACTATCCCTAACATTCTTGATTGCCCTTTCAATCACAGAAAACCCATCTTGCACAATGAGATTAATGATATGTGCACAACATCTCATGTGAAACAACCTACCCTTTAAAATTAATGAGGAAGGAATAAGAGTACCTAACAACTTGTTGACCAAAGCATCGTTTGTTGAACAATTGTCAAGTGTCAATGATGACAACTTGTTGTCAATGTTCCAATCCAGAAAACATTCCATCATAACTTGAGACAAGGCATAGGTCGTGTGTGGAGAAGACACATGTATGAAGCTGCATCAAGGTATATTAAAAATTAATATTATAGATATTAGTATTGAATTATAAAGATTTAAAGAATAGTAAACGAGAAAAAACCAGATAATCTTATTTTGTAACTTCCAGTTGGCATCTATGTAGTGTGCTGTTAGTGCCATGTAGCCTTTCTTTTGGGGTCCTGCGGTCCACATATCAGATGTAAGAGCAATCCTACTTTCATTCTCTTCCAAACAACGCAATGTACTACCCTTTTTTGTTTCATATAGCTTCATGATGTCATTCTTGATGGTAGATCTATACGGCATCTTAAACATACGGTTAAGACCACTTGAAAACTTTCTAAGACCATAATGCTCTACAACAGAAAGTGGATAGTCATGCATAACGATCATCTCGGCTAAATCATTCCTAGTCGTTGCAGCATTAAAAGTATAATTACTCAACAAGGATGTATTCCCACCCTTAGCCATTTGTTCTTGAACTAAAATATGTTGTTTTATGTCCTTTGTACCTTTCCTAGGACATATCTTAGAATGATCTTTCAAGTGGGCCGTCCCATCATCATTTGGTCTACCAGTCATCTGCTTATTGCAATACTTACATTTGGCCCATCTACGAACACCATCTACATAAACTACTTCAAAATCCTTCCAAACTTCAGATTTTAATCTTTTGGTCGGTGGTTCAACTTCAATGGTCGCAGTCGACCCTACATGCATGCTTACAGATTCGTTGGTGGTGTTGGCAGTTCGACCTTCCGTAAGAGGAGTAGGTGTAGGTGTGCATCATGTATCACCAACGTTTTCATTTTCTGGAGTCTCAGTCTCCATCTAAAACAAAAGAAAAATTAATGCAGGCTTTAATTAGAATTGATAATTATGTACACTAGGATTAACCATGTTTGCCCAGTATATTAGCATGTAACAATCTTTCAAATATTAGTAATACCAAAGATGTAAACAAATATTTATTGATGGCAGTAAATTTAAAGAATTCAACAATATTAAAATTTATCACCAAGAATGTTAACCTAATCATAACCACAAGGCTTGTGGCGTACTGGTTAAGGCTTGTGGGGGATGTGGCTAGTAACCCATCTACCCCAAGTTCGAATCCAGGCGCTTTCAACTTGTGGCCACTGGGGATAAACTCAGGGCTGCACGCTTTAGCAGCTGGGGCAATTGCCTCACCTTGCCGGGATTAGTCGGGGCAATGTCCTCGGATACCCTTCCAAAAAAAATGTTAACCTAATCATGATTTCATCAGATAACATTTCAAGTATATTCCACACTTGCATAAGATTGTGTGTTTAGGTAGCCATGTTTTAACTATATTTATTTTCCAACCTATCACCAAATCATTATTGATTGTTCAAATTTAATCAACACAATCCAGTCATGCATGCAGGAAGCAGTAATTAATCATGAAGCGAGTTAACGTATTCTTGATTATTAGTACCAGCATTATAGCAAAAAGGAACATCCCAGATTAGACCAATAAATCATGAATAAAGTATTGAAAATCAAGAAGATCAACCAAATCAACCTTTTTAAATTTAATCATGAAGGGGGTTAACGCATTCTTGATTATAAGTACCATCATTATATATAATAGGAAAGAACATCCCCGTTTATAGCAATACATCATGATTATTAAGGTATATATATATTGAGATTCATGAAGATTAGCCAAATCATGATTACTGCAATAACAAGATTGGTGTTCAATAACTTAAATCATCCCTAATTTGTTTATGGAATCTTCAGTAACAAGATTGGTGTTCAAACCAGCATAATGTTGAAATAAGGATTAAGGAATCAATATTCAATCAAAATAAGAAATCAAACTGATGGATTTTAGAGAAGAAAGAAGCATAAAAGATTACCGTGGACTTGGTCACTTGGAGGCGTCAGGCGTGGAGCTGGACTGCTGGAGCAGATTCGTCGCCGGGTTGGTGGCGGTAGCCGGTGGGCGGTGGCGGCTAGGGTTAGTGGGTGTGGGTTTGGGACTTTGGGTTAGTGGGTTACAAACTTACAATACAATTCTTATTCACAGTATCACAATTCACGACTTAGACTTACAAAACAATAAACTCAAAAAAATAGAGTAAATTACGGATTTGGTCCCTGTGGTTTTCTGAAATTTTGGATTGGGTCCCTCTTAAGATTTAATTACTGATTTGGTCACTGTGGTTTCCGTTTTGTTTCGGATCAAGTCCCTATATCCGTTACCGTCTAAACAATATCAGTTAAATTGCTCACGTACCTTCCACGTGAGGGCATGTTTGTCATTTTAAATAGCCTTTAATCTTTTTATCTAATATGTTCTTTATTTGAAACCCTTATTCAGGGTGTTTGGGATTGCTTATATTTTTGACTTATTTGCTTATAGCTTCTCCCCACCGCAAATAAGCTATTTGGAGTGTTTGGATAGAAAAAATCAAAAGTGCTTATTTGCTTCTCCTCACCACAAATAAGTTGTTTTTGATAAGTCATTCCATACCTACTTATTTACTTCTCCTTATTTCCTTATCTATCCAAATTACCTTTTTACCCTCAATTTTTAACAAACCTTTTTTTAAACTGCTTTTCCTCACCACATAAGCAAATAAGCATAAGTTAAAAATATAAGCACTCCCAAACACCCCCTGAATTAGGCTCTCGATCAAGACCAAGAAACGAACGTACGAAGGTTTGGTTGTTCAATTGGACTCTCGATCGGACTCAGGTTTATCTCGATTTCAGGTTTCATCTCGATTTTGATTACGGTTTCATTTTTGTTTACGATTTCAATTTTGTTTTCGATTTCAATTTTGCTTTCGGTTTCAATTTTCGCTTTCAATTTCCATTTTGCTTTCGGTTTCAATTTTTTGCTTTCGATTTCAGTTTTGCTTTCTAATACAGTCTCGATCTCTCTCTTTCTTATCTCTGTCTGTTTGTCCATGTCAAATGAGGCTACTATAATTTCAATTTTGCTTTCAATTTCAATTTTTGATTTCTTATTCGATCTCGATTTCAATTAACAACTAACGATGGAATGGGTTCATTAGGATTTATAATGTGATGTTAGACTTTTGCCAACATGATTGTTAAAAGTATTTTGTGTTTATCTTAATGCAAACCTGTTATGGGTTTTCAGGGTTATTGGACCTGCAATGCCATCTGCAGAAATGCTTGCTGCAGTAGCTAAATTAACCAAAGCAGAGGCTGTTAAGGTATTGGACAAGGGCTACAAAACCACATAACAGAAACACAAACCATCACATTTTTTCTCCCCTCTTGAACTACTAGATGCACCAATGACAGTTAACATATTCATGGAATGCCTAATGTTTTCAATTTTGTTGGTTCTTTGTAGAAGATATTGAATTATACCAACCTATTTTTGTTTGTGGGTCTTGTTCTTGCACTTGAACTCCAGAAGACTTGTGATGTTTTAACCCCAAAATAGACATTTGCATTTTCCCTTTCTTTGATAAATGGCCAAGAGGCTTTCTCATTGCAGACACATCAAATTAGAATTGGAATAGATAAGGCTCTATCCATTTTTATTATTCTCTTGAGGATAAATGAAGATGTGATTTTGGGTCCCTTTCACTTGATGTAACGAAAAATAGAGGTGGGACACAAAAATACCCATAATAGATTACTAAAGTTAATTGCGAAAGAGGAAGTATGTTTCTGACCTCTCTTTGATGTTAAAAAACTGTTATCTAAACGTCAATGATTGTAATTTGCTTTTTTTCTTCCTCATTGGGTTGCAGCAAGCAGAGTCAATTAGAAAGAGCCTTGAGATTAAAGAAAAGGAACTGCTCGATTTAACCGAGAAGATGACAGCAAAAGATGAGCGAATATATAAAGGTGGGCATGGTTTACTTCTTGATGATGAAGCAGCTTCAACCAGAGATGTAATGCGAGTACCTAGTTTACTTAAGCATCAATCAAAGCAATGAAGAATTTCTTTAGGAATGACAATCTTGCTATTTCTTGATTATGTAATATTGGGAAGAATGTAATTTTTCTATTTCTTGATTGTTCCTACATGACAATCGTTTGGAATTATGTAATGTTGCTATTTCATTAATGAAAATTCTCAGTTTGAATGTTTATACTTACTTTGACCCGTTAATATTAATATTAATACTATCAGTTGTGGTATTCATATAAATGTGAATATTAAAGATTGAGGTATTTGCACAACCTGCACACAATATGGAAATTGCACACATGTTTGCACAAACCTGTTTTGCACATTTTGTTTACACCTGTTTACATAAACCTCTTTTACACAAACAATGTGTTTTACACAGACCTGTTTACATAAACCTGTTATATACACCTGTTTACATAAACCTGTTTTACACAAACAACGTGTTTTACACAGACCTGTTTACATAAACCTGTTATATACACATATTGTTCAACAAGACATCACTGTGGCATCTTCCTGGAATGGGATAAAGCAATTAAGTAACATTGAAATGGGATAAAGTGGCATCTTATTGGTATGTTAAAGAGAATTACCTGTAAAGTGTGACCTTGACCAATGATGTGGAGGTATTTTGTTCAACCACTCATATGCAGACACATTGAAAGCTTTCAAGTTATCCATGGCTTGTTGAAACTCAGGTTGTGTTGACGATGTTGCACACTTCCAAAGATGCTCCTTGTATACCCTCCCCTTCCATGCTTGTTTCATATTTTCGTGTATATGTCTTAAACAATACATATGCTCAACACAAGGAAAGACTTTTGCCATAGCTGGAATTATGCCCTATATTAAAGCATATTATGTCAGATATAATATGAAAGCAAAGTAAGCCATATCTAAAAAAATATTAAACATACCTTTTTCCTGTCGCTTATGAATGTGAAATTGGAATTAGAAGACATGTCCAAATCATCTCCAAGACATTCCAAAAACCAAGTCTATGAGCTTGTTGTTTCGGCCTCAACAATTGCATACGCCAACGGATATATACCATGGTTACTGTCAATGCCAACTGCAGTTAGGACTTGTCCTGGGAAAGGTCCTTTCATGAAGCTTCCATCAAGTCCCAACAAGTCTCTACCACCCGCCAAAAAACCCTTCTTCAATGCTCCTAAGCAAACATAAATCCTTTTAAACCTTCTTGTTTCAGTGTTTGGGTTAAGATCAATTTCCACATCCAACTTCACCGTAGTGTCTGGGTTTGATCTTTGCAACTCTAATATGTAGTCCCTCAACAAGCTATATTGCTCCACATGGTCTCCTGTAAGTTTCTTGAGTGCCAATTGTTTTGCCCTAAAAGACTTCATCTTTGAAACTTTAATTGAATACTTCTGTTCCAAGTTGATCTGCAAAGCCTTCACAGGGATATCTGGGTTTGCAACTAGTGTGTCTGAAACATGTTGAGATAAGAAAGTTGTTGTACACGCGGTAACTTCTCTTGAATGAAGGCACTTGTGGGTTTCTACATATGTTTTAACCATCCACGTACCATCATATTTACCTGGGGATATGTGCAAAACCCATGGGCAACTTGACTTGACCTCTTTACCCTTGCTTGACCCACATACTTCATCTTTTAGTTCTGGAATATTTCCTCTACATACAGCCCTTATTCTTTGAAGATCTTTCTTCACCACCACAATTTCCCTCCTAGTCTCAATGGCATGTTGATCGATCATCTTTTTTATTCCTTCTTTGCTACCAAAAACCTGGCCAACATAAAAATTGACATGCGTCTCAAGTCCGGTGTTAGATCCCTTTTCCTTTCTTAGTTTCTTCAACTAATTAGACCTTTTGATCTCCAAATCAGATTCATCGGTGTTGCTTTCAAAATCTTCAAACTCCAATAATGCATCATCATGATCAATATCTTCTTCGTTTTCCATATTGTTAACTACACCATCATCCAATACGTTTTGATTTCCCATCGTTTCATCAGATAAATTAAAGTCATCAAATATATTATCACCTCCAACCGCCTGATTCTTATCAACCCATTCAAGGAACATCCCGTTATTTAGATCTCGACTCGCTTCAATGTAAACCTCTATAATTTTGCACTGAGGAGCATATTTTAAAAGATTTAATACATCAAGATCATTTTGTAAAGCTTGTAGGCCAAAATCTAAGTCTTTGAAAGGAATTTTAAAATGGCAAACAGTAGATGCATCGTCTTTGATACCGATTTCTTTCATCATAGCTCTCAACTCATGTATCGAAAACTCCTCGGTATTAACTAAATCAACAAATTTATATGTGCCATTTATGTATTCCCTATCGGGACAATTCGTGAAAACACCTCCATGATTAATCTTCAATGTAATCAACGTTGGATAATCGTCTGCGAACAAAAGCAATGAAATCGATCAGCAAACGAATGAAAAAAAAAAACAAACTTTATTCCATTCTAATAAAACCAAAGAAAAAGAATCAACAATACAGACTTGCAAAGACTTGGATTTAAGTGGAAGACCTGATTCGAACAACCCCAATGAAATTAATTCGAATAAAATCAGTGAAAAAACCATGACTTTAGATAAACCTACCATAAACTTCAAGAATATGTTGCTCAGTTAAATTCGTTCGAAGTAGCCAAGATGTGTTCACTATTGGAAGAAGTTCACTTGAAGAAGATGCAAACAAGAAGAATTTCACGGGAAGAAGATCACAAACAAGAAGAACTTCACGGGAAGAAGATCAAGAACATGAAGAAGAAGAATATCGCCAATTTGAATTACACAGATAACTTGTATACGGTTGTTTCAATGTATACGGCTATTTTCTGCAATGATACAGCCGTATATCTCACATGATACGTATAAAATCAAATCTTATAAGGGTTTATAAAAAAGGAATTAAAAAAGATTTTTTAAATTACAAAACTACCCCTCACGTGGGAGGCATGTGAGGGGTTTAACTATTGATACTTAACGGGGTTAGTTTGAAAGACCTGGTCCGAAACAAAACAGAAACCACAGTGACCAAATCAGTAATTAAATCTTAAGAGGGACCCAATCCAAAATTTCAGAAAACCACAGGGACCAAATCCGTAATTTACTCAAAAAAATATTTAATTAATACATTATATATAATATAAATATTTTTTTATTATACATACCGGGTCCGGGGATGGTCTTCGCGGCCCCGGCCCCGGTTTTTTGGAAGCGGGTTTCCCCGGCCCCGGTACCCGGTTTGGCGGGGAATCCCCGGTCGGGTCGGGTGGACCGGGTTCCCCACTGGGTCGGGCGAAATTGCCATGCCTAGTAGTGTGTGCATCCTTATAGGTGCAGTTGAAGAGAGAATCAAACCAGTAAGAGGATTCTATCAGGGCGTCACGTGAGTCTTTCTAAACCCAAATCTTATACAAGTGTGATTATTTATACATGTGTTCAACCGCGTACATATCCACTGCTTTTAATTGCGAAGTGAAGAGTGTGTGTGGCGGAATGAATAATTTAAATGTGTGTGAACATGCTATGGCTATGGTGTGAAATGGGGGTGTGTCCCATAATATATATATATGATTTTGTTTCATATATGGGCGGTGTGTGCCCGATTAAGCTGTCGGGGTGTGTGTGACCATAGCGTGTGCCAGTAGCATGTGTCGTTGTGTGCCTATCATGTTAAGGGTGCTTCGTTATGATTTTGTATAAACTCTTTCGTAACTATTTTATAAATTGTGATGTTTATGGTGTGACCTGGTGTTGAGGGAACTCGCTAGACCTCATGGTCTAACCCTCGCTTTTCAAAACTAAAACCTTTTCAGGTAAGCAGGTAGTCGAGATCTTGTTTAGAGGATTGGCAAGACGTGAGTCGGAGCTTGCGTATAGAAGGATTAGAATACTTCCCTTTTTATTTTGTAGTCATGTTCTCAACTGTAGTTAGGGTTATTTCCACGAACCCAGTTTTGTAATGTTGATAGTGTGACTTTGTTGGGCCATTTGGCGTTTTGAATTAAAGGAGTAGTTTTTTTTGGCATGCTTGTTTGGAGTGGGTTGTTACAGTTGGTATCAGAGCCATAGTTTAAGGGATTTAGGTGACCGGATAGGCCTAAACTTAAACTGTGGAATAGGAGGACCTATTTGAGATATAGGAAGCCTTTAGGGAAGACTTTGATCACCTAGATTTCAAGACGATGGTAGTGAGGACTCTCATGTAAGGTAAATTCAAATCACATATGGTCAATGTCATCATGAATTTACAGGTGCATGGGTGTGCTCGATTACTATTGTTTAGATGATCGAGAGTGGTGGTAATGTGTAGAAAGTAGTGGTAGTGTGTAGAGATTGGTGGTAGTGTATAGAGAGTTCTAACCTTGCCATGATGACGATGGTTTAGTGTGTTGTGCGAGATCGTTCATGGTATGATTGATGACACCATCTAGAAAGAGTATTGTTTGAGCGGTGGGTGGCCGTGTGAGGTAGAATCTCTGGGGTTCTTTAGGGAAGAATAATTGATGGGAGGTGAGCTCCTAATTTCTAATGATTCTTCATTCTGGGAGTTTTCGATGTCGATGAATTGGGATCTTGAGAGTTTCAACTCAAGGATCGGGTAGTAGAGATGTGCTTCTTTATTCTCTAGTCAGTGGAAGAGTGGCAAGGGTGGTTGAGAAAGGATAGACACGTTGGTTGGTAATATGAGGCGAGGATAGGATAAAGAGGGGCTATTGCTGGTTAACCTATTTGGGGTCGAAGAGAAGCCACATATTTTACAAATCAGTAGTCAAGTGGTAACTGTGAAGTTGGGGCATACAAGTGTGTGGGGAAGCACCGGTACCAAGGTTGTTGCAATTGTGAGAAACCGGATGGTTTGGTCGGAAGTAGGGCATCGGTGTTGAATTGTTGTGTATGTCAATGGTTGACCTTGCTAGAGCGAATAGCCTTCAATGTAAAGTGAGTCATGCATTGTGTTTTCAAACAAATTACGTGAGTCCTTTATGTCAAAATGTGTGTGTGTGTGTGTGTGTGTATGTGTGTGTGTGTGTGTGTGTCTTGTAAGTTTCAGGTTTTGAAAATGAGTGGGCGCGTGCAAGTGTGTGTTTGAAGGAAAAGACGAATTTATTTACGTTGTGTAGTAGATTTCGAACTTGGAGAGGTAGTGAACTATTTCACCTTTTTACAAAAGAACTAACCTTGTTGTAGAAATCATAACAATATTTGATCGCAAGATTTTATGAGTGAAATCGATATGAACACGTTGTTGTCATATCAACGAGTGTGAGAGTCGACCGACTCTCCCAGTGTGGGCGCTTTTTCCGTATTTTAAAATCGCATGAAAAGAGTTTTTTTGTGAATGTAAATTTAGGTTACTGGACAAGGTTGTGAGATATCATGGGTTGTGTGTGAGCGATCCCCGAGATCGGTGTGTGTGTGTGGCTATTCTTTATGGAGGTGTCGTGTCATGCATATCAAACCTTGTTTCGCGGTGTATTTCAAGTGTGTAAAACGATTTAAATCATTGTGTCGACATGCATGAAGGCTATGAACTCGCTAGGTAGTAAGAAGTATCGTGTTTAAGGGTGAAGGAAAGTTTCGAAAGTGGAAATGGTGGTGGAGTCGTCGATGGTCGATTCGTGACCTTGATGTTTCCTTTTAGGGAGGGCGACGAATAACTGCAGTCTCAGTCTTTGACTTTAGAGATGCTTGTATGATAGTAGTCTTTGCTCTTATTTGGTAATTTGATGTGTGGTTGACGGCGGAGGTGTCCCGGGTGATTTCAAAGTAGGCACGATACTTCGAAAGGTAGCGTTGTGGTATGTTGACGGAATGATATCGGCGTGGAGCCGGATTTTGAGTTGGTCTTGCATTTGAACTATTTGGCAAGTAAGTTTTGTATCCCAATCGAGTGAGGACTGTGGGGCACAAGGTCAGTTACGATGTGCGGGAAGAGGTAGATTTTGTTGGGAATCTTCGTTGTCGGGTTTATGTAAAGATGTAAGAGGTCGTACGGAGAAAGGTGTGTACCTGTCAGGATGCTGAACCGTCTCGTGCGAAGTAGATGAAAGATAACTAGTTGGATGGGTGATTTTCCTATGTGGTTGATGTTTCGGTTATGAATGAAGTAGTTAGCACAACTCAAGTGGGATACGTGAATTATGTTGGTCTGCGAGGGAGCGTCTTATCGTTTGGTTCATTTGAGCGTGTTTTGTGTAGATTTCGAAGGGTCGGCTGGGGACAAAGACTTGAGCGAGTGAAGTGGACGATCATAAGTTGTGGTTCAGCTAGGTTGAGAAAAGACCAGGTCATGATAGTTGTATTTCAAATGTTTGTTGTGATCGGCACAGAGAAGCAAGGCTTATTGTGTGCATTATTGATCGTGAAGATCTTGCCTTTGGTGTTAGGCTGTGGTGTGGTGGTTATGAGGATACGTTAGTGGTAACTTATGCAAGGTAGACATGCAAGTCTTCGGTGAGATAACAAGTTGTTGTGAGGATAAGTGGTGGACTAGTGTTGTTAATATGAGATGAGCGTAAGTGGAAATCCCTGCTCGGAGATTGCTGATAAGCTATTAAATGGTGACAAATAGATGTGTGTTAAGATGAATGGATGTTTTGGTGGGTGTTGTGGTAGTTGGTGGCTACCTAAGAGGGAGGAACCGTGTGCTCATAGGTTGCGTTGAGTCGATGGGTGAGTTGTCTGGCGCCATTGTCATGTTTGCGAAGATGTTGGATTGTTTGGTTTATGATGTTTCGCAGTAGATACGAAATCTTTGGGATGTTGAATTATTCATTGCGTGTAAGGGAATTCTCATGAGTGGGATAACCCCGTTTGTGGGACAAGATATGTGTGGTGGATTCGAGTATTGGGTATTATTTCAGGATGACTTGATTGGATCCTATCTTGTGGTTAAACCATTCGATTGGACATAGTAAAGCAAAGGTGCTTTCCATGCATTTAGATTGAATGGAATGAGCATTGTTCTATGCTAACCTTAGGAGGTAGAGTTGGTATGTGAAATAAGAGGGGTAATCTGGAGGTGGAAGGTTTGGGCAAATAACGTAGAAATCGGGAGGCGACGTTTTTAGGGTGTCGTCGTTGGGTACACAAATTCCTAGTGTGAGTACGAGAGAGAGGATTTGCATGTATATGATGGTTTAAGAGTCGGGAAAGCTAGCTTGTGTGGTTAGTCAAGAGTGTGCACCTTTTAGTGAGCTGTTCTTTGGAAACATGTTTTATGTTTGAGAAGGAAGTGGAAGAAGGTAGTCGAAGATGGGGTTCGGGATGAAGGACCATTGGATTAGACTTGGTAGTAGTGTGGGAAATATTCCAAGTGAACCTTGTCGTACTGCATTAAGCTGATGGGAATCGTTTTATGTGAGCAATGGTTGCTCCTTCTTGTTGAGCGGGTGAAACTTAAATTTTTAGGTCGATGGACGATTGTTTGGTGCAGTGGGAAGTTGAATGTGTGTCTTCTGGATTGGTTCGGTTTGGTTGGTGGTTGCTTCAAATGTTGGAGTGTAGAAGTTTTCTACTTTTAGCTAAGTATAGTGTAGGGTGATGATGTGGTAAGAACGTGTGAATTGATTATTGATGGATAGTAGTCAATGCAATTCACGCAAGGAAGTGTTATCTGCTTTAGACGTATATCGTGTTGGGAAAACGATTGTAGAATTGTGTGTGAAGCCCTTATTTTGTCGCATTTTAAAACCGTGAGTCTGGATGTGGATGATATTGTGTACGATTGTCACAGTTGGTACAGTTGGCCTGAGACGTTTTTGTGTTACACGAATTTTCTGGGTAAGAGTTGTAGTTAACCGAAAGTGTGATAATTCGTTGGTATATGCTCTATTGTTGAAGGGTTATGCTTAGTGGGAGTGATAGAATCCTTATAGAAGCAACGAGGTTGGCTTGTGCAGATATATGTGAACCTACCAAGAATAACGAGGTATCGTGGGAAAGAGGCATTGGGTGAGACCGGAGGTCGCATGGTTGACCGCTGATAAGTCAACCAGATTTGTGAGAAGTTAAGAGTGGCTCAAGACCGCCACAGGGTGTATGCGAGCAAAAGAAGGAGACCGATTGAATTCATGGTGGGGGGAAAATGATGCTTAAGGTGTCTCCATGGAAAGGAGTCGTGCAATTTGGAAATATAGGGAAGCTAAGGTCTAGGTATGTCGGGTCGTTCGCCATCACCGAGCGTGTGGGAGAGGTAGCGTATAAGTTGGAGTTGCCAGAAGAGCTATGGGGAGTCCATTCGACCTTTCATGTGTCGAATTTAAGGAAGTGTCTGGCCGAAGAACACATGGCAGTGCTATTGAAGGACATTCGTGTGGACGAGAAGTTAAACTATGTCGAGGAACCGGTGACAATCGTAGATCGCAAAGTGAGAAAGTTGAGGAATAAGGAAATTTCGCTAGTGAAAATTCAGTGGCGCTTCCATAAGGGGCAAGAGGCGACTTGGGAATTGGAGTCGGATGTGAGGAACCGTTTTCCTCACTTGTTCGAAGACGGAATTCCGGGGATGGAATTCTTTTGAGGGGAGGATGATGTAATAACCGGGTCCTTTTTGTGAATAAATAAAGTGTGGTGGTGAATGTGAGAAAAATGAAAGTTTTGTGGTTTTGAGAAAAAGGTATAAAAAGGGCATAGAAACCCTAATTTCCCTCATTCCTCTTCATCAGAGTGTGTGCGGTCAAGTGTGTGTGGGTGTGTGAAGAAGAAATTCTGCAATTGAGGAGGAAGAACTTGGATTCGGGAACTGAGCTTTGGGAAAACCATCGAATACATCAAGGTAATTACTTATCTCCTCACTCTTTAAGTTTTATGGAGGTTGGAATTCATTTTTTTGGAAAGGAAACTTGAATATATTGATAACTCAGTGTTGGAATGTGGGGTTTTCTTTGTGTCCTTCGATTATTTGTTTAAGGGATGATTAAGAGTGCGTCAAAGTTGTATTTTACGATCTGTATTCAATCCCTGAGAGGTTATTGCGGGATTTTGAGTGAGTTATGCTAAACCTTCTGCCGTTCGTATCAAAATCGCCGTATCCGGAAAGTCCATCTGATCACGTAGAGTCCGGATGGTACCGAACAAGTTAAGTGTCCGGGTAGTGTGGTGTCCGGATAGTTTAATGTCCGGTTAGTTGGACCATTCGCGGTTCCCGATCGTTTTACCCGGAAACCTTTGGGAATCCGGGAGTGTCCGTATAGTGTGAAGTGTCTGGGAAAGCTGTTGTCCGGGATGTTCCACCCGGAAAGTATTTATCCGGATAGTTTTAGTTGCCCGAGTAGAATCTTCCGGATAGCTTAACTGCCCGGGTAATCCTTACCGGGTAATGGTGCACTGTAATCCTTAGCCTATCCGTTTAGTGAGTTCTGATGGTGGGGACTGTCTGTTGGTCCGAGGAGATAGCTAAGTGGGAATTGGTTTCGGTCAAGTGACTTATCAATGTAGTGTGTGCATCCTTATAGGTGTAGTTGAAGAGAGAATCAAGCCAATGAGAGGATTCTATCAGGGCGTCAGGTGAGTTTTTTCTAAACCCAAATCTTATATGAGTGTGATTATATACATGTGTTAACCTGGGTACATATCCACTGCTTTTAATTGCGAAGTGAAGAGTGTGTGTGGCGGAATGAATAATTTAAATGTGTGTGAACATGCTATGGCTATGGTGTGAAATGGGGGTGTGTCCCATAATATCTATATATATATATGTATATGAATTTGTTTCATATATAGGCGGTGTGTGCCCGATTACGCTGCCACGGTGTGTGTGACCATAGCGTGTGCCAGTAGCATGTGTCGGTGTGTGCCTATCATGTTAAGGGTGCTTCGTTATGATTTTGTATAAACTCTTTCGTAACTATTTTATAAATTGTGATATTTATGGTGTGGCCTGTTGTTGAGGGAACTCACTAGACCTCATGGTCTAACCCTCGTTTTTCAAAACTAAAACCTTTTCAGGTAAGCAGGTAGTCGAGAGCTTGTTTAGAGGATTGGCAAGACGTGAATCGGAGCTTGCGTATAGAAGGATTAGAAGACTTCCCTTTTTATTTCGTAGTCATGTTCTCAGCTGTAGTTAGGGTTATTTTCCGCGAACCCAGTTTCGTAATGTTGATAGTGTGACTTTGTTGGGCCATTTGGCGTTTTGAATTAAAGGAGTAGTTTTTTTGGCATGCTTGTTTGGAGTGGGTTGTTACAGCATATGCTAGAAGTTGATAAAAGCATAAAACTAAAGGCATGTTTGGATTCACATGATGTTTATGATAAATTTTGATTTTGTGGAGGGATATGGAATCTTGGTGTGTTTGGTGTGGAGGATTTAAAATGAAATTGGATTTTATTCTGTATAAACGATTTAAGAAAATAAGTTATAAATAATTATAAAAGTAATTAAATTATTTATTATTAATTGATTATTATAAAACATTTTTTTGATATGTTTTGATACATTATTACATACAAATCCTATGAAATACCATCTAATGTGATTTCAAAATCTCATATTCGTGGGATTTCATTGAAATCCCGAGATCTGAATTCCAGACCTTCCTTTAAACCGAACGTGAAACTAAAATGTAATACAATTCCAATTCATACCAGATCCCACAAATCAAATGGACCCTAACATAATCAACAACTAAAATATACTTCAATAGTCATTATATACTTTGAAAGATTTATCAGGGATTGTTTAATTAGTTTTCATTAAGTTCTCTATGGATAAATATGTATGTAGATCAATAAGTTTGTATAAAAAATTGAGAAGGTTTTTCTCGTACATGGAAAGAATGAGCTTTTTAATTGAAATGACGGTTTAAAAAAAACACGAGTTTTTGCTTAAAGTTGCTTTTAAAAAGTTTACTGAATAAATCATTTTCTATATTATTAAGTCACTATTAAAAAGTCTGACTAAATAAATTGCAAGTTTCATTAAGCTCACTAAATTACTAACAAACAATCTCTAAAGCTTTTAATCAACTATAAAAGTAAAAATCATTTATAGAAAGAAAAAAATGTCTCCGTTTGTTTAAATAATCGATCTGGAGGGTATATTTAGCCTTTTCGCCATAGTCATCAAAAACCTCCAGACCGGCCTTGATTGTTATGGTCCATATGCATCGTATCATATGCAGTCAGCCTTATTTCAAACTCATGAATGTGAACCGAAATCTGGGGCAAGTAATTTTGTTTTACCGGTAGAAACTTTAAATAAACCACAAGCATTGTAACAAACTCCCAAGTGCGATATGAAAATTTACATAGAAAACTTAAGCAAGGCTAATAGTCTGATGTCATAGAATCGAATAACAGAATTAGCTAGAATTTCTAATGGAACCAAACGCAAGATGTTTCTACGGGGAACATTATCGGTAATCAAAATGGATTGTTGGTAAGCATTTTAAACCCGATAAACACTTTCATTTACCGGGTAAGACTCTCTATTCATTCCTTCGCTTTTTTCGAGTAAGATTTTGGTCTTTATAATCTTACTCGGAAAAAGCAAAGGAATGAATAGAGAGTCTTACTCGGAAAATATCAATTTGGTTTGTATTATGAATCAGAAGATGATGTACTGCCGTACTGGTTCTACATTTTTGGCTACTCCACAACCAATTTGTTGTGTGCTTTTTTTTGTTTTTTGGCTGGTTCGGTATCAATGTTTTGGTATGTGTATTAATTTATGTGAATTATCTTTATCATGATGTTAAAATCTAGGAAGTTGAGGCTCATTGTCAGTTGGGTCATCCATCTCTCCGTTACTCAAGAAGCTTTGTCCACAATATAGCAAGCTGTCGGCGTTAATTTGTGAATTATAGCGGTTTGCAAATCATCGTCGTTTTAGTTCTTGTCCTAGAGCCCATAAATTGTTAGTGTTTCTTTACTTGCAAGATTGTGCTTGTGGTTTGGTTTGGTTTGGTTTGGTCAGACCAAGATATTCATTTTGATCTTCGTGCTAGTAGTTTGGTTGCTTAAATGTTACCGGTCAGGACAGCATGATTGACTGTTAATTAGTTAAATTAATCGTATTTTTCGTTCCCAAGTCACAAATCAGTAGGCCTGTGAAATTAGTTGATTATTAGAAGGAGAAGGAGAATAAGAATAAAAGAACCTTAGAGGCTAGAGCAATACATAGGCATTGCATAACATAACCCAAAAAACATCAATTTAGCCTATCACCCAATAATTTTACAGTAGGTAATTCATTAAATGCTCAAAGGATTATTTTCTAAAAGAACGAACAAAGTAGGTAGAGTGGTTATCCTTCTGGACTAAGGGGCTGTTTACTTTTAACTTAATGGTCTTAATGATGAATTAAGCTTATTCGCTCAGCTGTAATAAAGTGTTTATTTATAGCTTAATGAATAAGTGCACAGCTTGGAAAGGGGTGTTGTCCCCGTTAAGCCGTGCCATTTTACAACCCTTGCCCTTGATCTGATAACTCGCCTCCACTGTTTTATGTTTCTTTTAGCACGTTGATAGTGATTTGGAGTTTTTTTTTAAATGGGTTGCAATCATGCATTACATTTTGCCATTTATTAAATTGAAAAGTATGATCCTGTGAATAATTGATTGATTTGGAAGTGAGTTTTCATAGAAAAATATTGCAATTTGAGCATGCAAATAAGATTTTTGATACCTCAATAAAAAAAATTAATGTTTGCCAGAAAACTCCATTTGGATGTTCACATTATTTTTGTGTTCCGGAAATGTCATTTGGTATAAAAAATTAATTAATGGTTCATCAAACGGTTCATAATACATACTAGGGGTAAATCGGTCATTTCTGTCATTCAGATCGTTGATTCAGACAGACAAATTTATCCAAACAAACATATTTATCCATTCAGGACTTGATAGAAAATTTGGTAAACAACTCCTTATGGTTTCCACTAAGCTACAAACATATGGAAGAGATTATTACTAAAGTATTTTAAGTGATCCCCAACTGAACTCCACAAAATTAAGCAGAAGATAATGACTTGTATGTCACCATAGCTGACTGAGCAAGCAATATCAACCATGAACCATAAGAGTTTACAATACATAAACCGTACATCAATATCGAATAAGTACATCCTTTATAATCAAAATTCCTAATTTTAGTTTACTATAAACACCATCACATAGCACGATACACTACGGACTTAGGGTTTCAAATCTGTTAATCTACTTTGAGATGTAAGTTTCCGATTTAAGACATTCATTAACAAACCCGATGAAATCGAAATAATCAATAAATATTCAGTAAATTTCAAATCATGAACTGTGAAGTAAACAAAAACAGGTTAGAACAATTGGTGATTGGAGTGACCAAAAAGAAAAGAAACAGAGAAAGGAACTTACTTGGCAGCCGCCGGAGAAGAAGGCCTAATTCACCGGATGACCGGCGGGAAACGCCGGCGAGCAGACGCCAGAGCGGTGCGTCTCAGACCACGGTCTTGACTGTGGAGTTTGGTTCAAGGACTGGGGGCGAGGGTTTGTCAGTGATCCTTTTTACCCAATTGCATGAAGTACTAAAATTCACAAAATGGCCACAAATCTTTTAAACATTTCCATTTTCATTCAAAATGTTAAATTACATATTTAGTCTATTTTGTTATATATGAAAATTATTGATCGAGTCTCGTCTCCAACAAATTCTCTAAAATAGATAAGTCAAAAGTCAAAATCTATAAAAAAATGTAGTGTTTCTCTCTCCAAAACATTTAATTTAAAACAATTTTATTGATAGAATGAATAAAAAAATAATTTCTCTCTTGTAAATAATCATTTTTAGAAAAAACTTTAAATTTGGAGATTTTATCTTCTCTCTTAGGTAGGGGTGAGCATCGGTCGGGTCGGGTCGGATCGAGGCCCAAAATTCATAACCCGATCGGGTTTCGGGTGGGATATGTGGAACCCGAAACCCGTCCAAACTATAGTTCGGGGATCGGGGTTCGGGTGGGATCGGGTTTTCGGATCGAGTCAATTTGGATTGCGACTCCCTCAGTTCTGCTTCCAGAGTTCGAGGTCCTTGTTGCGATTATACAAGTCGAGTCTTTGTTGCTTTAGTTCTCGGTTTGACTTTTCAAGTGCACTGCACTCTTCGATCAAACTTTCTGCAGTAGTTTGTGAACTACTACTCCTTTAACCCCCTTCTTCTCCCCCTTCTTTCTCTCTTTCTCTATCTCTCGCAGCAATATATATATATATATATATATATACACACACACACACATACACACACAGCAGGTCGCAGCAATATATATAGGTATATATATACACATGTACAGTCTCTCTCTCTCTCTCTCTCTCTATATATATATATATATATATATATAGACACACACACACACACATACACAACACCAAAATGACGAGGACGAGGAGGATTATGAAGAAAAGTTCGGATATTTCAGACAACATAAGAAAAGTTCGGATATTTCGGACGGATCGGGTTTGGTCTATGGGTACCCACCCCGATCCGAAATATCCGCAAAAATAACCGGGTTCGGGTAGTTCGGGTGGTCGGGTGACGCTTTTCCGGGTGGTTCGGGTGGTCAGGTCGGTCGGGTTTTTCGGGCCGGTCGGGTTTTGCTCACCCCTTCTCTTGGGGGCCGTTTACCTAATCACTTACCCGGATAAGTGCATACCGGTAAAATTCAACATTATCACTTACTTCCCGGGTAAGATTTTAGTCCACCAAAATGGCATCATATGCAACAATTTAGCCGGTAAGCGCTAACCATGGTAAGAGTCATCGCACTCACTTACCGTGTATGACTCTCGGTCCTTGCTTCTGCTTTTACCAAGTAAGATTTTTAGTCCTTGTCATATTCATCCGGTAAAGCTAATGTGACTCGGTAAGCACTTACCCGAGTAAGCGTTTTGTAAACGGTCCCTTATACTTTCTCCATCTTGAAGAAAATTATGAGGAATGTATTGAAGCAAAAATCCCTAAAATCTTCATTTTGAAAAAGTTGTTAAAAATGTTCTAAGTCCTAACGTTAAAAAAATAAGGATATAGTCCTTGTGATTTTATCATATTTCTTATCTAACTCTGGTAACCTTGACTTTGTTAAGTTAGGGTTATTTTGGTCCATTTACCATGTTCTTTAATTTCTATTAAAATTTGAAGTAATGTATATAATATTATATTATATTATATGGGGCCTAATGAAATGAGAAGTCAGTAATTTATGATAATCCCTACATTTAATGTAAGCCACTTATTTAAGATAATTATGTTACTTATTACTAACTAATAACAAAAAGGTAAATCAAGACTTTGTTGCTTTGGATGACAACTAAACAAATCATGGTAAAACATAATTTCAGTAATTCTTAGAGCGAAACGGGATTGCTTATCTTTACTACGTGTTCTTGTGTTTTTTCAGGGAGAATAATCATTTTGGTAATTCCTAGAGACACACGAGATTGCTTATCTTTACTATCTTTATGGAAATGCTTTCTAAATTGTTTAACCCATTATAGAATTAAAATAAATGAAAATAAATCGTTATAGGTTGTATTGTAATCATATACTTATCAACAATTTTAAGTTACCTAAATGATTTGTCTTTATCCCTTAGGTGGCGTTTGGTTCGCAGAATGTTTTTGGATGGAATGAAATCTGTCAAATAAATTTAAATGGATGTTGTCAGGTTTGACCATCTATTTGATTGACAGGCATTGAAATGGAATCTATTAGGGTGCGTTTGGTTGCAGGACAGGATTGGACAGAACAGGACAGAACAGAACAGAACAACTGTCCAACGTTTGGTAAAACATAACTAAACTGGACAGAACAGAACATGACCGATTAAATGGCCAATTTACCCCAATGATCATCAAACAACAACGGGTGAAAAACAAATAAGCATCTAAACAACAGAAAATCAAGCAACAGAAATCGATATTCAAATAAGCATCAAACAAATCAATTTTCAAACAATCAAACAGCAATATGGATCGATTTCAGAAATCAAACAGCAAGTGAAATCGAATCTTGATTTTCAGAAACAGCAACAACAACAACAGCAACAGAAATCGAATCTTGATTTTCAAATAGCAACAGAAATCGATTTTCAGAAACAGAAATCGATTTTCAGAAACAGAAATCGACGATGAGGACTGTTAGGACTAAAAGTCCTATAAAATAGAAAGTGATATAAATAAATAATTAGTGTTATTTATTTGTTTGTAAAGCCTCTCAAGATAATGGGCTTTATGGCTAATGGGCTTGGGCCTGTCAAGCCCTTGGTATTTAATGTGTGTTTAGAGTGGTAATTAGGTTAGGAGTGGTGAGATTAGCCGTACGCTTAACAGAGTTTAGAGAGAGAGTTTGTTCATCATTCTAATCTTGTAACTCTCTGCATTCAATCACTAAAGGATTAATCGCTTCATATTCATTGTTACTTGATCAATCTGGGATCCACAATTGGTATCAGAGCAGAGGGACAAAGCTATCGATTCAAAGGTATTTTTTTTATTTTTCTTGATCATTCATCGCACGCACTGTGTTCATCTCAAGAATTTGATTGCTTCGATTTTGGTGTTAAAACCTAAAATTGAGGCTAGATAAATTCTTCTTATAAGTTTTCTAAGATATACATGTGTTTTCAAATCGTCTGGTTGAGTAAAAATCCCTGATTTTTAAAATTCTTGATCTGTTTGGTGTTGCTCCCTGTTCGTGAGAATTATTAATTTTTCTTGTCAAAAGTGCTAGTTGATTCGTTTTTGGTATTGTTTTTGTGAGTTTTTAGGTTAGTTTCCTTGTTAGTACTAAGTTCTTGCAGATTATCTCTCATCAAGACTGCAGAAATTCATCGAACCGGGTAAGTTTTTCTTGTATCTGATTTGTTTTCGAAGTCCCGATATTGATATCTCCCGGTGCTGATATCTCCCGGTAGTGAATAACTCCCGGTATAGTTATCTCCCGGTAGTGATAACTCCCGGTGCTGATATCTCCCGGTAGTGAACAACTCCCGGTATAATTATCTCCCGGTAGTGAACATCTCCCGGTATTCCATCTCCCGGTACTCCATCTCCCGGTATTACATCTCCCGGTACCTAATTTAGTCCCGGTATTACTCAGTTGTGGGACTTGGTTTGCCAGTCCCGGTATCACAACTCCCGGTATTTCTCTGTGACTTCCCAGTTGCGAGACTTTCCTTTTGCGGGACTCTAATACCGGAAGCTGTAAATTTCGGATTTTTAGGTTTTGTGATTTTTGAACTTTCATAACTTCAAATCATCATAACTCGCTCAAAAATCAGTATTTTGCAATGAAATTTTACAGGGTTACTCAAAATGTGATTCTGAACATATTCTCTGGGAATGTTTTCTGCTAAAAACATCTACAACTATGAGTTCGATTACACCACAGTAAATTGAACAGGCTTTCAATTCCGGATCAGTAAACCCTGTCTGCTTTTGATCGATATCTTGAATTGTCTCACGATCACTTCTGTCAAGTAACAATGTCGTATCCGACTTACTCTGAGCTCAAAGAGAAAGTTTCTCTTTTAGAAGCGCATATCTCTAAGCTAGAAGCCGAGGCTAAGATCAAATATGATGACATAGGCAGGCTAGCGATTGAAAAGGCTGAGGACAAATGTGTGATAGAAAACTATCAAACTGAGTGCTCGGCCTATTCAGAAAGAGCTAAACTCCTCGAGACCCAAATATCTGAATATACTCAAAAGTTAGAGAAATCTCAAGAGGAATTTTCTAAAAGCATTTTAGTTCAAGATAATGTTTTAAAAGAAAATGAAAAATTGACCACTAAGCTTAAGGAACTTGAATCCAAACTTTATAAACTTGGTCAATCTGAACAAACCATCCACTTGAACAAGCCCAAGGAGTTCAAATAATACAACTCACTTTGGGGATTCGGATATGATAATCCGTGCTACCTAAAGAAGGTATTGTCTAAGGTTCCCACTCTTTATGAATTTGATTTCATGGGCTTAGACAAGATATATCCAAAGTACAAAATCAAGTAGACTAAGGCATCTAAGGAAGATGAGGAGTTTGAGGACTTTAAAAGACAAACCGCCATACCTCTACCTCCAATAGAGGCAAAACCTAAAACGGATAATTCCTCTTCGGAAAATAACACGAAATCGGATGATGCACCGCCTAGGAAGAACATAAATGTAAAAATTCCTTTCGTGTACGAAACGCTTAATGCATCGTATTTAAACAGCAAAATTTCTTATCTCCCGAATAACTATTTTGACATCTGCTCTCTTGCCAAAACGGTTGAGACTCCGCCTCCTGTTCCGGCAACCGCAGATGAAGACTCTAATGATCAAACAGAGTTGAAACGTTATGTTCCACCTTTGATTTTGGAAAATATTATTTTTAAACTGGAAGAGTCAATTGCGAGAGATAAGGTCATTTATGAAACCGAAAGGATTGTACTTTTAGATTCTATTGAAAGCTCAAACAGAATAGACCCGACACACTACCCGAATCTGAAAGAGAGTCCTATCGAACCGAGATTGATAGGTTGACGTCTCAACTGGCTGTTTTGACATCTGAAGCCTTAACGCTGAGAATGGCTAAGGGGAATTCTGTGGATACCCCAATGACGTCGGTCACTACTGAAACAATCTCGTTTGATGATGCTCAGATCTTCTTGGATAGTTCGTCGTGCAAAGCCTTTATGGGAGTGTCTGATGACACCACTACTAAAGATTTGAGCTTTAAGGATAAAGGTAAGGCCATCGAACCCGATTCTGTTCAAAAGAATCTTTTTCCGGTTTTTGATAATCCCTTTGCGAATGACTCCTCGTCTGACTCTGATGGCGACACTCCACCTGATTCTGCAAGAAGATTTTCTGAGTTTATGAATTCCACTCCTTGTCATGAAGATGATTTTTCTAAGATTGATGTTGCTCCTAAGCTTGCAAGTCACATTCAACTTCTTGAGAAAATGCCTTCACCGGTTAATTTTAAAAAGGGAGAATGTTCCAACTCCAAATATGTTTCTAAGACCAATTCTTCAAATTCAAAATCTAAAAGACGGTCAAAGAAACGCCCGAAAACCGGTAAGTCTCACAAAAGACAATCTTATTACTCTAGCTCTTCTAACAGTGAGCTTCATGATTCTTCAGATAATCATGTTCTTAGAAAAGTAAAAATGGTTTGGAGAAAGAAATCAACTACAGAAAAATGTAATGGAAACACGTTTCATGATTCCCCTGTAGTTGATACAAAGTCTTTTATTTCCAAGACTGGTTTACGTGCTCAAGTTTACCCTATAGCTAAGCTGATCAGTTTAAACCGAGCAAAGGTCTGTTGCACGTATTGTGGAAAGAGTGACTTTGTACATCCAATGTACGTCAATAACTGGTATGGTACTTATAGTATCCCAAATCCCCATTTTAAAGCCAAGGCATCTAACCACCAAGGATCCATCAACGCTACCAAAATCTTTTTGATTTGTTTTTACAGGAATGTCATGTGATTCAACCGAGAATATTCTTTTCACATGACTGTATTCGAAGGTTATGCCACATTTGAGGGGGAGCATCAGGTATTTGACATATACATGAATTTTTTGTGAATTCAAAGAACCGTGGCAATTCATCCTGAAAAACTTACTTGAGTTTGTTTTTCTCCGTTTTTAAATTCCAGAATTGCCACGTGTTATATTTTCTTTGATTTAGTTATTTCCATGTCTCACATATTTTGTTGATTTTTCGATGGAAATACACCCGCTTGAATTCCAATTTTGTTCTCATAGTACGTCCTTACTTACTAATGATTCAGTTCTTCTCTGGTAAATTAATTGTGACTTGTTCTTCACAATTAAACTTTCTGATCAATTGTTTCATTTGTTGCAAACACTGTGCTTACTGAGTCATCCTAGTCGCGCTTGAACTTGTTCTTTGATCTTCATTCACATTTTATAATGACTTCTGATCAACTCAGATCAGGACTCGTTCTTAAAAGATTGATTACTAAACATGCCAATTTAGAACTCGTACTTCAATGTGTGCTTAATGTTTTATTGGTTCATTCAAAGAGTGTTAGGAATTACATCGTTTCTATGGTCTATCCAGAACCGGAAGGACCTACCCAAGAAACACATCCTTTTTAGATAGCAGTGAGGGGTCTAGATGTATAGACGAGTTTGGAGTAAAAAAAATGGTGAGGATGTGACAGGACTTAAAAGAAATATTGGTCCTTACCAAACCGAGTCAGTTAGCCGGGTAACCACACAATCTATTCATTCTCGTTCTTTGGAGATGAATATTGAAACAGACATGGACCCAGTGTCGACAACTCGTGTCACCCCACCTAGCCACTCAAGCATCTCACAAAAGATGTTTGTTTCATAAATACACGGAGATTTAGCACATAATCTATCTATTCCTCACTCGGAGGTCTTAGATATTGAAAAAGGAAGACATCAGCTCCGGTCTCCGAACTTCATATTCTATTCACTGTGTCAATTGATTTTTAACTTGAGTCCCAGGTTAAATCAATTTTTGAGCCAAATCGATATAATTTATTTCTTTCACACATGCACGAGTCTTTGTGATTCCCATTGCATATCTTCGTGATATTGCCGGAACAGTTTGAGAGGTAATTTTTAATATTTTACTTCAGTGATAACTGGAAGTCCTATCAGAGATACCCCGATGCCAACTCTGAACATAGGCCACACAATTATTTTAATTGTTGTGATAACAGTTACTATTGGGTTTCTGTGTTAGATGATTACCCTATTTTGGTTACTTACCGTTTTATCTGGTACTTTTGCTACTCATCAGTGTTGTCTTTGAAGTTACATGATGCTCAGGATGCTCCTAATCATCATGAGGGGGAGAACTGATACAAATTCAAAGACAAAGATCATCATCATGAGGGGGAAAAACGTTATAAAAGTTCAAAGACCCAGGCTATCAAGCTGAGGGGGAGTAAGCAAAAGTTGAGGGGGAGTAACTGTTATAACCTGTGCTGAAAATATTACAACGTGCATGGTTCTTCTATCCGTTTAACAAAGTGTTGAAGTTTTCAAAGCTAATTCAACTTGTGGTTCAACTCGTGATACTAAGAAGACCAAGAGCATATTTCAAGGGGGAGCGTGAAAGATATGAAGACAAGCAACACTAAAGTGCTTCAAAGATTCAAGACGAAGAGAAGATCAAGATCGGAAGAGTTCAAGTTCGTATTTTTTCTTTATATAACTTTAGGGGGAGATTGTTAGGACTAAAAGTCCTATAAAATAGAAAGTGATATAAAGAAATAATTAGTGTTATTTATTTGTTTGTAAAGCCTCTCAAGATAATGGGCTTTATGGCTAATGGGCTTGGGCCTGTCAAGCCCTTGGTATTTAATGTGTGTTTAGAGTGGTAATTAGGTTAGGAGTGGTGAGATTAGCCGTGCGCTTAACAGAGTTTAGAGAGAGAGTTTGTTCATCATTCTAATCTTGTAACTCTCTGCATTCAATCACTAAAGGATTAATCGCTTCATATTCATTGTTACTTGATCAATCTGGGATCCACAAGGACCATATGGTCGATTTTCGTAAGTCGATTTTCGATTTTCATAAGTCGATTTTCATAAGTTGAAAACAGAAACAGAAAACAGAAAATCGATTTATGTTGAGATTTCAGAAAACAGAAACAGAAAATCGACTTCTGTTGAGATTTTCAGTCGATTTATGAGATTTCAGAAAGAGAAATCGACGATGAAGAATCGATCTGGAAGATTGAAGATGAAGAATCGATTTCAGAAAGATAGAAACATTACCTCTGGAAGAATCGACTTGGAAGAGAAATCGAATCGATTGTTGACCTGGTAGAAGGAATCGATCTGGGTAGAAGCAAATGAGAGCTAATTAGGTTTTAGAAAAATGGAGGAGGTGATATGTGGGAGGCGTGGGCATATTGGTCACAAAAAGCTTGTTCAAGTTAGTTCCAGGGGTAAGAGAGGAACACGCATGTTCCACCCGTGTTCTATTTAGTTCCTGTTCTCTCCCCTAAATTACACACCAAACATGGGACAAGCCAGTCCTGTTCTGTTTTGTTCCACCTTGTTCTGCTACCAAACGCACCCTTAAGGAATTGCAGTATGTATGATTGGTTACAAAATGTAGCATTGGAATTGAAATAAAATTTTAATAAATAACCAAAATGCCCTTTTTGAAATTTTTATTTTTATAAAACAAAAATACTTTGAAAAAATAAAATTCTAAAAATAAATAAATAAATATGCATAAAATAATTAAAATAAATAATAAATAAGATGAATAAACAAACTAAAATAAAATAATTAAAATAAATAAATAAAATGAATAAACAGACTAAAATAAAATAATTAAAATACATAAATAAATATTAAATATTAAATTAAATTAAATAAAAAATAAAATTAAAAAAGTATTAAATTAAATTAAATTAAGTTAAAGTGATTAAATTATATTTGTGTTCAATGATATATTTGAGATTATTAAAATACAACATTCCATCAAAATCCTAACCTATTGTGCAAGAATGTTCAATTCCTTTCCATGGAATTTGGTGGAATTCAAAATTTTCATCCATCAAAAATATTGAGCCAATCAAACCTATTAAAATAAGTATTTGATATATAAACATTGTTATCTATCTTATAAAATTTGTAACAACCAAAGTCCAAGTTTGGCATTATAATGGAAGTGTAGGAATTGTTTGGTTTTAGTCATGCTTCTTGGGGGGCCTAAGTTGTAAGTAATTGTCAAAAAGGTAAAAAGGCAGGATTTCACCTCATTTCCCCATTTTTCACCATCGATTACACCATAATGTGTGTGTGTGTGTACGGGAGACTCTCATTCTTGGAGAGGAAGTTATGGAGCTTTGAAGAAAAAGAGAGAAGAAAGTTATCTCTTGGATTTCTCTTTTTGTGAGGTATGAATTTTATCCTTGATTATTTTAAGACTTCATATTTTGTTCGGGGTTTACCTATTCTTTTAGAGTTTTTAATGTTTTAGGAATTTTGATTGGGAGTGATTATTGGTGGGAGAAATTATGAAGTTTGTGGTGAAAACCCATTTTGGGTTTGAACCTAGTTGTGATTTAAAGATTGAAATAATTTTTCTTAATCTCATTGGTTCATGAAGTTTGTTTAATATTTGAATTTGAGGTTTTCTTGGTATGAAGCTTGATTTTGGGGATTCCTAATCCTTTGGATGTTATGGGTTAAATCCATTTAGAATGATGTTTAAATAGTTTGTTTATAGTTTCCCAATGGTTTTTTTTGGAGAAAAACTATCATTGTTGGTGATTTCATCAAAGGTGGAAAATTTGCAAGTTTTGGTAAATAAAACGTTCATCAATGGATGGAGTATGTCGCGATTAAATGGTGTTCTGGTGTTAGGATATTGATTCAAATGATTTGGAACGTTGATATCATCGTTTTGGATGCTTAAAATCAACTTTTGGGTAACTTTGGGAAGAAGGGTTTTTGAGGGTTTTGAGGAGGACTTCGAGCAGGCTTGAGGACCGGACACCAGCAAGTTGCGCATTGAGCGGGTTCTGGCGCGGCCTAAAGCCACGGACCAAGCCGTGCAAGTCGCTGTTTGGTCATCCTTCATTTTGTCTATTTTCTCGCTTGGGGCTAGGATCAAGGCGTCGTTTGAGGGATTGTCTTAGGGATTATTAGGGATGGTTTTGGGATGTAATTAGATGGTTTAACACCATTTTTATGTCGTCCAATTCAGGTGTTCGGTTGAGCAAAAGTGAGTATTAGGGCGTGTGACGATTTGCCAAAGTACGGGTGGGTTCCTTTAACTCTTTTGTGCAAATGAAATGTTTTGCTAAAGTTTTCATAACTGAATATGGTATTGAGCATAATCACATGATTAGACACTTTGAAAGGCTTGGTTATTACATGATGTGGAAATGTTTATTAATGCATGCACGTTGTTTACATGTTCTTTACGAAGTGACATATTGATTTGGAGTCGGGTTGCACAGTGGGATTAGTGTGCCTTGGATTGGAGAGAATCCTTGGGAGTTTGGTTTCAATATATGTGGCTCTATATATAAGGACCTATATATATTATATACACGAAGAATTATAAGAAGTAGAGTTGTGTGAAACGACGTGGAATGTGCTTGAATGGTTGATGGATAGGGAACAAATTGGTGATATGGAGGATGAAAATTGAATAAACACAACTAGCTAGATGCATCTAGCTAGAATGGGAGATATTCTAGCCTTTTCGCTCTTGGTTTGATAATTGGACAGGTGAAGGCAAATTAAAGGATCTGTATCCTAGACTTTTCGCTCTTGACAATGGTATGCATGCGATGGTGGCTGATAGAATGGGAGAAGGAGGGTACAAATGGGATTGACGTAGAGATATTAGAAGTGGTAGAGAAACCGACGACTTATTTCAATTATCTACGAATTTGGGAAGCTTCTACCTAAATTCCTTAAACGATAAATGGAAGTGGAGACTTTCCGGAGATGCTGATTTTTCGGTCAAAGCTACGAGAGAAAAGTTCGAGTCCTTGATGTTCGAAAACGGGGACTTCATAACCAGTTGGAATAGCTTAGTCCCATCCAAAGTTAACATATTTTGCTGGAGGGACCAAATCCGTAATTTACTCTTTTAAAAAAGAATATTACGGGAATCTGTTATTGTTGTGAAACGAAAATGCGATGAGGACCAACAAGCTGTAACCGCCTACCCGTTTCAACATACAAAATCACACCCGGCATAAAAATAAGCCACGTGGAAACCTATTCAAGCTTCAGAGTTATTTATAACTAGGTAATTGTACCGCGCTTTGCGCGGTCGATGTATGATCGTTGTTGTTGAATATGATATATGACAAATATCCATAAATTTGAATTGAATGTAAACCGGTAAGGTTATCATAATAATTATGATCCACTATTAAATTGTGAAATGGTAGAAAACACGACATTCCGTATTTGTAAAACTAATATTATTGTTTTTGGTTGTGTTAGTATAATAATAAAGAGTGGTGTCGTATAGTGTTTGTAAAAAATAACAATAGATCAAAAAGGTAAAATGGTATTTCAAGAAACATGAATTAGATCAAATTTGTTGGTAAAAATTACCTTAAAGGGTGACCTATATAGAACCATAAATTCATAACACACAGAAACACAAATCAAAAGGGCAAAATGGGGTTTCAAGAAACATTAATTTGATCTTAAGCCAAAACCATTGATTGTTGCCAAAAGCGTGGTAAAATTAATGACCTTAAAGGGTTACCTATACAAAACCATAACGCGATACAAGAGACTGACAGATACACAAATCAAAAGGGTGAAATGGGGATTTCAAGAAACATAAACCTGGATCAAATTTATTCCGAAATAAGTTACGTGGGAGCCTAAACCCTAAATAAGTTAAACAATGTTCTCGGAACAGTGTAATTTGGCAAACAAGCACAACAAAAAACTTACGGGTCTTTAATCCACTTTAAATGCGCATCCGCTCGGCAAAAGTCTTTTGACCACGTATTTAGCCGATTGACCCTCACAACCCACTTGCAGTGTCACACTCCTTCCTGACAAATAAGAAACAAAAAGTTAACAATCATAATATGTTGACACGACGTTTCAAAAATGATATAGCATAAATACATGAAAGATTATATATAGTGTCAAAAATCAACTTGAAAGCAACGCATGATATGGAAATGGTAACTTGCTTATTTTAAATACTTTTAGCTCTCGACACAGTACTACAAAAACTAAATGCAGTTACCAAAGGGACTTTGGCCTAGCGGTATATGAGCCTCTTTCCTCCTCCGTTGGCAAGTGCGATGGCCATAATTGCTGCAACTTCCATGACCCACGACAGCAGGTTCCACATAAACCCTAGAAACTTCAAAAATTTGCTCTCCTGAAAATTATAGCTTCCAATTAATCCAAAATCACCGCAACAGAAATTTGCTCATAATCATGTCCGGATCAATAACAAATATTTTATGCAGTTACCAGAAAACAGCAAAAGGGACAGTAAAAGGGACAAATATTTTCATTAAAAGGGACAAATATTTTATGAGTTCTTTTTATCCTTATGTTTTCATTAAATAGCAATTTTCTTTGTTGCTATGTCATAATCAAATAGGGGGAGATTGTTGATCCAAACCCTCAGTGATTTGATAATGACCCTGTCTTAAATACTTAGTGAAAATTGTAAGTAAACAATATGTATCAGTGTTTCACTATCGCTGATAAGTACTAAGATCTTACAGTATTGCTGATAGGAACTCTCGCACTTTTAGATTAAACATTCAGCGAACACTGTTCACCATATCACTGAGTCTGTTCAGTCCTTATGGTGATCGCTGATAAGTTAGTTGTTTACTTATGATCCCTGAAGACAAGATTCACGTCAACAAAGGTTCTACGCTGAAGTCGAAGATCAAGCTCAAGAACCAGCGACAAGTCTCCTAATGAACTGATGCGGATCATCGAAGACTCAGATTTGTCCACTCAACGTGAAGTATCACGTACAAGACTTCAGCTATCGCTGAACTTTATCATTCGCTGAATAGTAAATGATAATCGCTGAATCAACGAAAGTTGATCATGAAGTCCTCCGTACAAAGTACTTTTGTCTTAACCTCCCTTGCACGCCACCGTACGAAATGTCAGAAAAGAACCTCCGAAAATCTGAAATCGTACAACCACTCTGATACTACACTGTTCATTCATGCGGCTACTAAGGTTGTCAACAAAGGTCAATGACATGCAACCAATCCGCTGATGACACGTGTAAAGTGTATACTGAATTGCATTAAATGCATGCAGTATATAAAGAGATGAACTCACTTCATTTGAAGTAACTTGCTAACTCTGGACAAGTTCAAATCTCTCAAGATAGGATTTTATTAGTAATCTCCTTATCTTTCTTAGTGCAAGAAAACCTCAGTGTTCCAACTTGTTTAGATTTAGGTTTATCCTTAATCTTGTTTCCGCAACAAGCTGTAAATTGTTAATGATTTATCAATAAACAATTTAGAAAAGTAAAATAGTGTTTTTGTATTCAACCCCCCCTTCTACAAACTTGTTTAGGCCTTTCGGGACCAACAAGATTGTTGATCCAAACCCTCAGTGATTTGATAATGACCCTATCTTAAATACTTAGTGAAAATTGTAAGTAAACAATATGTATCGGAGTTTCACTATCGCTGATAAGTACTAAGATCTTACAGTATTGCTGATAGGAACTCTCGCACTTTTAGATTAAACATTCAGCGAACACTGTTCACCATATCGCTGAGTCTGTTCAGTCCTTATGGTGATCGCTGATAAGTTAGTTGTTTACTTATGATCCCTGAAGACAAGATTCACGTCAACAAAGGTTCTACGCTGAAGTCGAAGATCAAGCTCAAGAACCAGCGACAAGTCTCCTAATGAACTGATGCGGATCAGCGAAGACTCAGATTTGTCCACTCAACGTGAAGTATCAAGTACAAGACTTCAGCTATCGCTGAACTTTATCATTCGCTGAATAGTAAATGATAATCGCTGAATCAACGAAAGCTGATCATGAAGTCCTCCGTACAAAGTACTTTTGTCTTAACCTCCCTTGCACGCCACCGTACGAAATGTCAGAAAAGAACCTCCGAAAATCTGAAATCGTACAACCACTCTGATACTACACTGTTCATTCATGCGGCTACTAAGGTTGTCAACAAAGGTCAATGACATGCAACCAATCCGCTGATGACACGTGTAAAGTGTATACTGAATTGCATTAAATGCATGCAGTATATAAAGAGATGAACTCACTTCATTTGAAGTAACTTGCTAACTCTGGACAAGTTCAAATCTCTCAAGATAGGATTTTATTAGTAATCTCCTTATCTTTCTTAGTGCAAGAAAACCTTAGTGTTCCAACTTGTTTAGATTTAGGTTTATCCTTAATCTTGTTTCCGCAACAAGCTGTAAATTGTTAATGATTTATCAATAAACAATTTAGAAAAGTAAAATAGTGTGTTTGTATTCAACCCCCCCCCCCCCTTCTACAAACTTGTTTAGGCCTTTCGGGACCAACAAGTGGTATCAGAGCGGATTTGTTTAATCTCATAAACAAGATCTAATCTAAGATATTTCTCTTCCTTGCTATTATCTGAAAATGGCCAACTCAAACACAAACACTCACTATATTGACAATGGTTCTCTTGCAAAACCCCCTAGATTTTCCAGAGATAACTTCAACTTATGGAAAAATAGGATGACACTCTTCTTAGAAGGTGTAGACCCTACTATACCTTACTATCTTGAAAACGGCCCACACATCCCTGTAACAATTGATCCTGCAGTTCCAGCCACTGCAACTAGGGCTGCTATTCCAGAAAGGCTGATTCCAAAGGAAATCCATCATTGGACCGATGAAGACAAGAAGAAAGTGGCTATAGATACAAAAGCCAGATCCATACTATCCATGGCCCTTCCTGACGAAGTCTACCATTCCGTCATGAACCTGAAATCCTCAAAAGCCATGTGGGACACAATATGTGTTCAGTATGAAGGAACGTCTGAAGTCCAGGATTCAAGAAAGATCAACCTGGTAAGACAATACGAAAGCTTCATCTCTGGTAAGAATGAAACTCTCTCTGAAGTACATCAACGTTTTAATTGCTTAATTATAGATCTAAAAACGGTTGGTAAGGAATATTCTAACTTTGAAGTTCTGACAAAGTTTTTAGAATGTTTACCTGAAAGCTGGGACAATTATTCCATGTGTCTCAAGCTGTCGAAAGATCTAAGATCAATGACACTTGCTACCTTATATGGCACATTGCTGAATCATGAGCAATCTAGCCATCTTAAGAAGAATCTTGTGAAAGATTCCAAAAGCACCCTTGTTGCTTTAATCTCAGAGGAACCTTCTACTCAGCGACCCGTGGTCACTATCACTGAGTTAGAAAGTAACTCTGAAAGGTCATCAGATTCTGATTCTTCAGATGATGAATCCTTGGCTCTCCTAACTAAAAAGTTCAGAAGATTCGCCAAGAAGAAAATGTTTATAAAGAACAAAACTCTTTCTATAGCTGACAAGCCTAAGTCATCAGCTTTTGTTGATAAGGCTACTGCTACTTGTTTTAACTGCGAAAAGACAGGTCATTTCGCTAACGAGTGCAGGTCAAAGAAAATCATGAGACCTTCAGCTTTTACAAAGAAATCCTTTGTTCCAAGGAATAAAGACGACAAATACTTAAAGCTGAAGGAGAAGTATGCAAAGCTGAAAAGCTTTAAGAAGAAGGGAAAAGGCCTGATGCTTGACTATGATTGGGCTGCTTCTGATGAAGAAGCCTCATCATCTGATTCTGAAGATGATGAAGCAAATCAATGTCTCATGGCCAAGATTGAAGAAGAGGAAGAAAGTTCAGACATTCCCTCCACTTCAACATCTGCCATTCAGGTATCACCTTCCTTCTTTACCAATATTGTAAATATTGATGAAGCTGATAGTCTCCGTAAAATCGAACTACTGACTAGAAGTTTATACGAAGCCATGAACGGCAAAGCTGTGGTTGAAAACCAAAATCTTGATCTCGCTGAAAAGCTTAAAAATTGCCACCTTCAAATAGAAAAGCTTTCTAAATTTGAAGAAGATTTTAAAGATCAAGTCCATTTAAATCAGCTAGTCAAAATCGAACGAGCGGAAGCTATCGCTGCATTAAAAGCTGAACAAGCTACTGTTGAAGGATGGTGTAATTCTTCAACAAAGATCACTGAGATAATTAAGGCTCAGATTCCTCTGAGTGATAAACGTGGTCTGGGTTATAAATATGATACTCCAATACCAACCACTGAACGTTCAATGCTTAAATTTGGAACGTTCGTATCCTCAATAGCTGACACTTCTTCATCTCAGTACTCCTCTTCGATTACACCAATCCCTGAGGAAACTCCTACCTCAAAAGGTAAGGAGAAAATGGTTTATTCAAAACCTACCTCTGTCTCTAAAGATAAAGGTAAAGGAATTGTAATTTATCAAAATCCTCAGAAGGGTACTTTAGTACCTAAGCTGAATGCTTCCAAAGCCTTAGTGATTCATTCATCTAGTTCTAGAAATCAGACCTCTGGATCAGTTCAGCGACCTACTCCTAGACTCAGAGTAGATGTCCTTGGTAAGAAATCTGAAGAACTGAATGTTCGTCCTATTTCAAAAACCAATAGTGTACTTGGTGCTGGCACTTCTAATTCCAAATTAAAAGCTCAGCACTCAAGTGGTCCTAGAACTAATTTTAGTTATAGGAAATGTTATCACTGTGGACTTACCGATCATATTGCAAGTAAGTGTCCCACAGCCACCAAAGCTGATAAGATAGCTAAGGTGAAGATAGCACCCAAGAAGACCAAACCAGTTGCAAGTCAGGTCAAGGTGACTCCTACCTCTGAGGTCAAGAAATTGACTAAAGTGAAGAAGGACAAAGCTGAATCTTCAAATGCTGCGAAGACTGTTGAACCCATTCCAACCTCTTCCACTGACAAACAAGTATACATGGCGAAGTGGGTACCCAAGCAAAACTAATTTTCCTTTGTATTGCAGGTTAAGAAGGGTATCTGGTATCTCGATAGCGGATGCTCTAGACACATGACTGGAAAGAAAAGCCTGCTCGCTGAATACAAGGAAGAGAAGGGTCCCTCTGTGACTTTCGGTGGAAATGGAAAAGGACACACCCGAGGGTATGGTGTACTTTCAAATGGTACAACATCCTTCAGAAGAGTCGCATATGTTGAAGGGCTGAAGCATAATCTTCTGAGCATCAGTAAGCTTTGCGACATGGATAACAAAGTGATTTTCACTAAGGAATCCTGCTTTGTCTCTGACAAAAAGGAGAAGATAGCTCTCAGCGGTTATCGTTTGGAAAATGTTTACGTTATAAACATGGACTCAACAACCACTGAGAACTCCTGTTTCTTCTCAAAGGCATCTTCTGATGTCAACTGGCTATGGCACAAGAGGCTCTCACATCCCAACTTCAAGACACTGAATACTCTTTCATCCAAAGAGTTAGTCACTGGTCTACCTCAACATTCATACGCCAAAGAATCCTTATGTTCAGCGTGTGAAAAAGGGAAGCAGACCAAGGCAAGCTTTAAGTCCAAGAAAGTTTCCTCAGTGTCATCTCCTCTTCAACTACTCCATATGGATTTGTTTGGCCCCGTTAACAAACAATCCATCGCTGGAAAGAAATATACGCTGGTCATAGTTGATGAATTCTCTCGTTACACATGGGTAATGTTTCTCCGTTCTAAGAGTGACACCCCTGAAGAACTCATCACCTTTGTTCGGAAGATGGAAACTCTGAACAATATGACTGTTCGCTCAATAAGGAGTGATCATGGAACTGAATTCAAAAACAGTTCTCTTGATTCCTTCCTTGAGAGCAAGGGTATTTCTCACAACTTTTCGTCAGTGAGAACACCACAACAAAACGGAGTCGCTGAAAGAAGAAATAGAACAATTATTGAAGCTGCACGTTCAATGCTCAGCGATTCTCACCTGCCTACTCAGTTTTGGGCAGAAGCTGTCAACACGGCTTGTTTTACGCAAAACAGGTCGCTGATAGTCAAAAGATTCAAAAAGACAGCCTATGAACTTTTTCATGGGAGAAAGCCTTCAATCAGCTTTCTTCACATCTTTGGTTGTCAGTGTTTCATACTGAACAACAGAGATGCCCTTGGAAAGTTTGATCCTAAGGCTGATGATGGAATCTTTCTTGGATACTCCTCAGTTTCCAAAGCCTTCAGAGTCTTCAATCGAAGAAGACAAACTGTAGAAGAAACTATTCACGTCACGTTTGACGAATCCCGTTCAGCGAACTCTAAACCGAACGCTGATACAGAAGAACTGAATCAATGGATGTTTTCTCATCTTTGTGATTCAGAAGATGTTCCCACTACTCATACTCATACAACTGAAAATGATGGTCCTACTATCATTCCCAATATGCAGAATAGTGAAGCTGAAACATCTTGGGTCTCAGCTGTTCCTATAAACACTATACCCGCAGTTGATCCAAATGTCTCAGAAATTCCATCTATTTCTCAGCAATCAGTGAATGAAGTGACAAATGCAAGCATTCCTCTCTTAGCTGATAATCCAGAAGTAGCTGAAGCCTCATCTTCAGTTTCTCCAGTTCAGACTGAGTCAGCGACGCATGCTCCGGCTCAGCGATGGACTGTAAATCACCCAATCGATCAAATTCTTGGTGATCCCAACGCTGGTATTCAGACTCGTAGAAGTGCAGGTAATATTTGTTTATTTGTTAACTTTATTTCTCTAACTGAACCAAAGAAAATAGATGATGCCCTTAGAGATCCAAACTGGGTCAGCGCTATGCAAGAAGAGCTGACTGAATTCGAAAGAAACAAAGTTTGGAAACTTGTTCGGAGACCAACTGACAAAACAGTGATAGGCACTAAGTGGGTCTATCGAAACAAGTTGGACGAACATGGTACTGTAACTCACAACAAAGCTCGTCTTGTTGCTCAGGGATACAGACAAGAGGAAGGTATAGATTATGACGAAACCTTTGCTCCAGTAGCAAGACTTGAATCTATTCGTCTTTTCTTAGCATATGCTGTACACAAAAACTTCACTGTACATCAAATGGATGTTAAGTCAGCGTTTCTAAATGGAAAGCTGAATGAAGAAGTTTATGTGGAACAACCTCCAGGATTCTCAGATCCTAAGCGTCCAGGTTATGTTTATAAGCTGGATAAGGCACTTTATGGCTTGAAGCAAGCTCCTCGTGCATGGTATGACACTCTTTCTACTTATCTCCACCTTGAAAAATTTGAGAGAGGTAAGATTGACAAAACTTTGTTTTTTAGAAAAATAAAAGGTCATATCATTTTAGTTCAAATATATGTTGATGACATTATATTTGGTTCTACTAACCCTGAGCTTTGTACTCGTTTGGCTGATAGAATGAAAGATGAGTATAAAATGAGTATGATGGGTGAACTAACATATTTCCTTGGTCTTCAGATTAAGCAAACTGAAAAAGGAACTTTTATAAATCAGGGAAAGTATGTTAAAGATATGCTGAATAAATTCGACTTAACTGAAAGTTCAGCTATGAAAACCCCTATGGCACCACCGCTGATACTTGATAAGGACACAAAGGGTGTTCCTGTCAATGTCACGTTGTACCGTGGGATGATCGGCTCACTACTGTATCTTACAGCTAGCCGACCCGATATTATGTTTGCAACATGTCTGTGCGCACGATATCAAGCTGAACCTAAGATATCTCATATGAAAGCTGTAAAGCGAATCTTTCGATATCTTAAGGGTACAGCGAATCTAGGTCTTTGGTATCCCAAAGATTCAGGATTCGATCTAACCGCCTATTCAGACAGTGATTTTGCAGGTTGCAAAATGGATAGGAAAAGCACCACAGGAGGATGTCAGCTCCTGGGTGGAAAGCTGGTAAGTTGGACAAGTAAGAAGCAAAACTCAGTGTCCACTTCCACAGCTGAAGCTGAGTATGTAGCCGCTGGAAGCTGCTGTTCTCAAGTCTTGTGGATGAGAAATCAACTACTAGACTATGATCTTCAGCTCTCCAAAATTCCAATCTATTGCGACAGCACAAGTGCCATCGCTATAGCAAACAATCCAGTGCTACACTCAAAGACAAAACACATAGAAATCAGATATCATTTTATCAGAGATCATGTGATGAATGGTGATATAGAACTTCATTTTATCCCAACTGATTATCAGTTAGCTGATTTGTTTACCAAACCTCTTGATGAGACAAGATTCAACTTTCTCATTAGCGAGCTTGGAATGCTGAACTTTGAAGGATAAATCTTCAGCGGTTCACATTTAATCAGCGATACGTTTATACATTCTTGTATAGGCTCTGGATAAAATAAACTTGTACAATCCATTTCATCATCTTCTCTCTGAATAAATTGGGTTAAACTGATATCAAGGTATGTTTTCTCTGACAAAACGCATGAAAATGCAAGATTTCAAATTCTTTCATCGCTGAATATCTCTTCCTTAACAGCGATATTTTGAAATTTCTTAAAACCCTCACTGATATTTCTATTTAGTGCTTCATATTTTCCAAAGAGTCCCTGAGTTTTTCTTTCAAAACCTCAGAGACAACGAAAGAATGTGAAAGGACAGTTGTGACGTCATTGCAACGGATAACACCAGACACGCTCTTTTTCTGAAACACGTTTGCACGTTTCGTTGTCTATCCAATCAAATGCAAACACGTGTCCGTGTCATGATGAAAAACTTTCCCGCTCAAGTTTTTTTCTCTCTACTCTCTTCCTATATAAACACTCTCAAAGTTTATATTTGTCTTTTACGCGAATCAATCTTTCTCCGCAAGAAAAGAACACTGTTGCATTTTGTGCTCTCAATCTTCAAGAACTGTTCATCATCTTCTTCATCAAACTCAAGGTTATTATGTTCTTATCTATTATCAAATGCGAATAACTTGTTTTCGATCTTATCATTGTTTTACACAAGATCAAACAAAAGAACTCAAAAATAAAATCATTTTCTTTCATGGTTTTATAAACACAACCATTTCATGGTTGTTCTTCAAGTTTTAAATCTAAAATCTTAAACTTGTTCTTCTTTCGTATCCATTTTTTTAAAAACTGGAATACAAGGCTTATAGGTGTTATATTCGTTTTTTTTAAAACAAGAAAAACCCTAATCTTCATTAAGACTTTTTTGTCTGAATGAAATGGACAAAATTCGAAAAATCTTAATGGAAATTTTCTTTCCACATTAAGATATTTCTTATTTGTTAACATCTTTGGTTGAACTGATAATACAGTGAAATGGCAACTTCAAAGCTGAATGTTACCGCTGAGTCCATCTCCGCTGATTCTGAGGAACTGGAAATCACCAAAGCTCCTCAGGTTAAGTTTGAGCTGGATCAACTAGACTGGACAAAGGCAAACAACCTCTCAGCGCTTCTCGAGTTTCCTCCTCGGAAGCAGGTATCCCATCTAGACGACGCTGTAAATTTTTTGAAGAATAGCCCCATCTACACAGCACTGACAATCACACCTCCTGCCAGTCAGCGTCTATTATCCCAATTCTGGTACTCTGCCAGACACACCGACCTACCCTCCGCTAAAGATCCATCTAAAACCATCGACTGCATACTCAGCGATACTGAGTATGGCACCATCAAGATAACCCCCGCAATAATCCGCAAAGCTCTGAAATTCCCTAACGCTACCTCAGAAAATCCTTTCATTCCATTTCCTGACCACAAGAAGCACGCTGACAGGGAAGAAATCATTGCTTTCCTTGATGCGATGGGTTACATCTGGGAGACTGGAAGAGACAAGCTACCTGAGAAGAAGCTGACGCTGATAAAGAAATCCAAGATGCCCAGCGAGATGAACTTCATCTTCGCTCACCTGATCAGCTGCATGACAGCGAAATCCGGATCTTCTGATCAAGCCGCTCAACCTCAGCAGGCCATGGGTTACGCACTGCTGAAAGGTCTCAACATTGACTGGGCCTCCATCATCTATGAAGACCTCATTCAACGTGTTGATTCTGCCGCTGACCGACCAGCATGGGTTCCTTACCCACGATTCATCAGCGCCATCTTTCAATATGGCCTGAAGGACAGCTATCCTGAAGAGGGTGATCTGAAACTCTCTCAGATTGGCCCTAAAGTTCTCGACTTCAAGCATGTCGCCAACGAGGTACGTCTCTCTACCCTTCTCACTCTACTTAATTCTCCGCTTTCTGTGGCTCCTTCAGCGACAATACCCCTCGCTGATTCCCAGGCCACAAAATCCATTCCTTCTAAGAAAAGGAAACAATCTCTTACCCCTCTTGATTCCAAAAGGATCAAGAAAACCAAGGAGCTACCCCAGCAATTCCATGCTGAAGACTCCTCAGCTCATTCTGAAAAGCTGAAGGAATGTTCCGTGGTACGCTCTGCCACACCAATTCAAGCCATCCCTTCTAAACCTACTTCAGCGTCCCTACACGTTGAGGTTAGAACTTTGGAATCTACCCTACCTTCTTCAGTCTCTCAAAAGACTGATGAAGTACTTCTCAGCGAATCCAACGCTGAACTTGCAACCCAACCCCAATTCTTATCCTTCGATCATCCCTCTACTTCTTTGGACACTCCTCCAGTTAAAGCTGGAGATGCCATCATACAAGAAGCCGTTGAAGCTTCTCAGCGAATGACGAAGAAAGGACCTGCAGAGATCTCCATCCCTCACGGAACTTTTGAGGGAGATATGGAACACTATGGAGGGACTCGAAACTTTGATGAGTTCGTCAACGCTCCTGCAGGTACAGATCCCACCTTAAACACTGTAACTAAACCTGAAACTTCTGAGCTTTCCTTTGTTCACAAGTACTTATATGTTACAGGTCCTTATTTGGGAGACATCAACCAGTCTCTGAAGTCCATGGAGATGAAACTTACAGATCTCACCACCGGTCTATCAAATAACTCTACAGCTGTAACAAACGCTGGAGAGAATCTGACGAAGCTGACTACTGTGGTGGAAAAGAAGGCCTCCTCTGATGACATCAAAGACCTTGATAAAACTCTCGCCGACTTTGCCAAAGTGCTCTCCGACATCTACACTGACTACACCAACCTCAAATCGTCAGTTTCCACCGTTTCCAGCGAGGTTACAACGCTGAAGAAATCGGTTGGTACACTCGAAGGTGATATGTCAGTGGTCAAGACCGACTTGGGCTCAGTGAAGACCGACCTTAGTTCTGTCAAGACAATGATCGAGACGCTGGTGAACAAGGCAAACAATCCAGCTCCTGCTCCGGCCCCTGCACCTATTTTGGACTCATTCACCGCAGAGGATCGCCAAGAGCTGAAGAAAATCACGCCTGCTATTTCTGGCCTAGAAGACAGAATAGCTAAGCTTGAAGGTTGTGTGAAAGTCTCTGGCCCAGAAGACAGAAACAACACCAATGCTGAATCTACCCATTCCTCCCCCGCCCATCATGAGAAAGAGGGGGAGAAGAGCGCTGAACAGGAGAAGAGCGCTGAAGATCAAAATAAGAGCGCTGAAGACCTTTCCCATGATGAATCTATCAGGGGAGAGGGTAATGAAGATCTGATTACTGGACCTCAGGGAGATGAAAACCCTGAGGGAACCGAGAACCTCGCCTCTGTATCTGAGGGGGAGCAACTCGAAGAAGATGCTGAGGAATCCGAAGCAGAAGAAGACGAAGACATCGACATCCCTGAAGCTGAACCATCCTCCTCTCCAAGGAACGATGATGATGATGATGAAGATGACGAATTCTTTGTCGTCAAACATGCTCCTCGAAAAGCTCTTAAAGGGATCGTGATAACCGAATCCACAGGGGAGAAGACAAAAACAAAGACAAAGCACTCAGCCTCTGGCGCTGAGAAAAGCAAAGACAAAGGCATCGCTGAAGATGATAATCTGGCGATCCTACTTGCAAAGCCGATTTGTCAGGTACACTAAACTTATTTTTCCTTCCCTGATCATCTCTGAACAATCAGTTATCCATTCCACAAACACCATACACATCCACATTTTTTTCTATCTTTTCTACCCAAGTTCTTCTACCCAGTTCTTATTTGTAAGATCGCTGCGTTTCAGCTAGTCCTCTCCCCTGTTTGAGGATATCGCTGAAAGATCTTCTATTGAGACTTCACCAATAATTCCAGCTACCGCTGAAGACATAATCCCAGTCTTAGATTTAATCTCTGAGACTGATGAATCAGAAGAACAACCTCTCTCGCACAGAAACAGACCTTCCTCAGTTTCTCAAAAGCTGAGTGAAGAAGATCAAAAGAGGAGAGAAGAAATGATAAAGCGATTCGAGGATCAGCGAATCATCCTAAGGCGCGATCAACTACCTTCAGTTCCTCCTAAGTTCAGAATTTCAAAAGCTGAATACCAGGATCATCTCAGAGCTGAACGCCTCATCGCTGAAAGGAAGGAAGCTGAAGATAAAGACAGAGAATACGCCATCAAGCTCACTCAAGAATCTTTCAAAGACCCCAAGCTGAAGCGTATTCCCATTCAAATCCAACGAAAGCTTTGGGAACAAGCCCAGAAGATCGTGGAAAAGAAAGCTGAAGTTTCTCAGACCACCCTGATCTGGTGTAAAGAGAAAATCCACTTCAGATATCGTCCAGCGAAGATCAACAAGGTATTCATCTCTGGAAGAACCTCCATCGGAGTACCTATTGTTGACATCAAACTGTTCAGAGAAGATGGCTCATCTGAAACCTTTCGTGCTGACACTGTAAAAAGGTATGGTCTCTCTGAATGGCTGGAGATGAGGTTAGCTATCCAACCATCAAAATCTAAGTACAAGGATCATTTCGAAAAGCTGATAAACAGACAGATCGATTTGATATCTTCTTGTGTGGATATTCCTCCTGTTCCTGATCTAAAGCCGAAAAGAAAAAGGGGCTCACCAAAGAAGAAACGTCAAGATTCAAACTCAGGTCCTGTCATACGAAATGAAACTGGAATTGGTTTCTCTCGCGCTGAAGTACTTGGTCCTGATCCTGATCTATCTGCCTTTGACATCTCTTTGCCACCATGTGAACTTTTCGTCCCTGGTAAAGTCATCAGTAATCCTTATGGAATATTCTTTCTTGACTACGACGGACGTAAATGCTTTCAACGGATCGCTGAGCTTCCAATCACTCCAATCGAACAGCTCAGAGATCTCATCTACTGGTGCGACTTCAGAAAAGACATTCAGGCACGACACCTAAAACCCTTGATTTTTGAAGCTGCTCTGAAGCTAAAGAATAAAGGAGAAAAGGTTCCTGACTGGATGATTCCAACTGAAAAGACAACCCTTGATGAACTTCTCATTAAGGAAGAACCCTTTGAAGGCTGACAACAATCACCATTTTCTCTATTGTATCAGTCATCCTTCAGTACTTGTAATTTATTTCGCTTGTACTTGTAATCTTTCTTATTCATATTGTAACCTGATTCAAAGATTTAAAGAAAGATTTCAGCGAATGTACTTTACTCCATCAGTACTGAAAAGATCCCAGAAAACAGTAAAAGGGACAAATATTTTATGAGTTCTTTTTATCCTTATGTTTTCATTAAATAGCAATTTTCTTTGTTGCTATGTCATAATCAAATAGGGGGAGATTGTTGATCCAAACCCTCAGTGATTTGATAATGACCCTATCTTAAATACTTAGTGAAAATTGTAAGTAAACAATATGTATCAGAGTTTCACTATCGCTGATAAGTACTAAGATCTTACAGTATTGCTGATAGGAACTCTCGCACTTTTAGATTAAACATTCAGCGAACACTGTTCACCATATCGCTGAGTCTGTTCAGTCCTTATGGTGATCGCTGATAAGTTAGTTGTTTACTTATGATCCCTGAAGACAAGATTCACGTCAACAAAGGTTCTACGCTGAAGTCGAAGATCAAGCTCAAGAACCAGCGACAAGTCTCCTAATGAACTGATGCGGATCAGCGAAGACTCAGATTTGTCCACTCAACGTGAAGTATCAAGTACAAGACTTCAGCTATCGCTGAACTTTATCATTCGCTGAATAGTAAATGATAATCGATGAATCAACGAAAGCTGATCATGAAGTCCTCCGTACAAAGTACTTTTGTCTTAACCTCCCTTGCACGCCACCGTACGAAATGTCAGAAAAGAACCTCCGAAAATCTGAAATCGTACAACCACTCTGATACTACACTGTTCATTCATGCGGCTACTAAGGTTGTCAACAAAGGTCAATGACATGCAACCAATCCGCTGATGACACGTGTAAAGTGTATACTGAATTGCATTAAATGCATGCAGTATATAAAGAGATGAACTCACTTCATTTGAAGTAACTTGCTAACTCTGGACAAGTTCAAATCTCTCAAGATAGGATTTTATTAGTAATCTCCTTATCTTTCTTAGTGCAAGAAAACCTTAGTGTTCCAACTTGTTTAGATTTAGGTTTATCCTTAATCTTGTTTCCGCAACAAGCTGTAAATTGTTAATGATTTATCAATAAACAATTTAGAAAAGTAAAATAGTGTGTTTGTATTCAACCCCCCCCCCCCCCCCTTCTACAAACTTGTTTAGGCCTTTCGGGACCAACATCTTTTGACCACGTATTTAGCCGATTGACCCTCACAACCCACTTGCAGTGTCACACTCCTTCCTGACAAATAAGAAACAAAAAGTTAACAATCATAATATGTTGACACGACGTTTCAAAAATGATATAGCATAAATACATGAAAGATTATATATAGTGTCAAAAATCAACTGGAAAGCAACGCATGATATGGAAATGGTAACTTGCTTATTTTAAATATTTTTAGCTCTCGACACAGTACTACAAAAACTAAATGCAGTTACCAAAGGGACTTTGGCCTAGCGGTATATGAGCCTCTTTCCTCCTCCGTTGGCAAGTGCGATGGCCATAATTGCTGCAACTTCCATGACCCACGACAGCAGGTTCCACATAAACCCTAGAAACTTCAAAAATTTGCTCTCCTGAAAATTATAGCTTCCAATTAATCCAAAATCACCGCAACAGAAATTTGCTCATAATCATGTCCGGATCAATAACAGTTAATCGTAAGCCATTATGACCTTCTTCTCTTCAAGCTTGTTGTACCCAAAAATCTCCAATCTCTTCTCAGCATCCTCGGACGATAGCCAATCTTTAGAACATCTCAAATTTTCATAAACTTCCTCAATTGGAATCGTTTCCTATAATTCAAGTTTAAAATTAGTTAATAAAGAAATAAGATGCAAAAACAAAACTATGCACATTTGTACAAAGAATTCACATTCCTTATAATAAACAACAACAAAGTAAATCAAGAAACCACTCATAGCCATATAAACACAAGTGTATGTTACAACTTCTTACCAAATCAAGTGCCTCCTTCACACCTTCCATAATATTGTCCGTCTACCCCATCTTCTCTCTTTGCTTCTCACCCCTACAGAAAATTTAACAAAAATCAACCATCACTATTTACAAATTATTCAAACACGACTGTCAAACAAATTCGTGCACCTTACAACAACCAAACCACTTGAATCCAGTTTCACAATACGTGCTTCGTCTAACAACTAATCAGCTACATAGATTTTAAAATCCATTACATACACAACTAATATACATCTATCAAATTGATAATCACCTAAACCAAAAACATAAATCTAACCAAATGAAGATGAGAAAAGAATAATTATGAACCTAGTGCAGAAGGAGGAGGTCGCTGGTGGGTGGAGGCAGAAGTGCATTTGTCAGGTCTTCCGTCTACCCCATCTTCTCTCTTTGCTTCTCACCCCTACAGAAAATTTAACAAAAATCAACCATCACTATTTACAAATCATTCAAACACGACTGTCAAACAAATTCGTGCACCTTACAACAACCAAACCACTTGAATCCAGTTTCACAATACGTGCTTCGTCTAACAACTAATTAGCTACATAGATTTTAAAATCCATTACATACACAACTAATATACATCTATCAAATTGATAATCACCTAAACAAAAAACATAAATCTAACCAAATGATGATGAGAAAAGAATAATTATGAACCTAGTGCAGAAGGAGGAGGTCGCTGGTGGGTGGAGGCAGAAGTGCGTTTGTCAGGTCTTCGGCGGTGAATGGTTGTCGCTGGTCGGTGGAGGCAGAAGGGCATTTGCTGGTGGTCTTGGGCGGTGGCTGGTGTTCGCTGAGCGGAGAGGGATTTCGATTTTGGGTAAAAAACTCTGGTAAATCTGAAATAAAACCCACTAGACCAAAAGGAAATCGTACCAGTAAGGGCATTTGCCGGTGGTCTTGGGCGGTGGCTGGTGTTCGTTGAGCAGAGAGGGATTTCGATTTTGGGTAAAAAACTCTGGTAAATCTGAAATAAAACCCACTGGACCAAAAGGAAATCGTACCAGTAGGCATAACCAATTGTGGATTGTGGATAGAGATGGAGAAGGAAGAACCACAATCACAACGAAAGGGCAAACGATCAGGGTGAAGGTGAGTTGATCGGTGGGAGGAGGGGAGACGAAAGGGTGAAGGTGGATGTAGAGTTCAGCCCTAACTCTAAAAAGAAAAATCGGTAAAATTAAAAAAAAAGGAGAAAAAAGGGTAGCAGCGATTCTGAATTTTGGGAGCGACACGTCAGCGGGGTTTGATTCTGGCTTATAATATATATAGATATAGATTTGAAAAGGTTTATACCCTTATTACATATACATGTGCTATATTACCTAACTATTATAATATTTAGTCAATATATTATTTTATTATTTATTAGAAACCAGTAAGTTTTAAATTTAACACATACCTAACTTTAAAAACTAAAAGGGAAATTAATTAAAATACCCCAAGTTTGAAGTTGACTTATCAAAATACCCTAAAAAATTAATTTCTTACCAAAATGCTCTTTTCCCCGCGATAAGATCCCGCGATCGCGGACAGGAACCAATTGTGAAAATTTTTGCAAGATATATTTACACTTTCAGTCCCTGGCCCCCGCGATCGAGGCCCGCGATGGCCCGCTATGGGGACTGAAAGTGTAAATAATCTTGCAAAATTTTACACTTTCAGTCCCTGCCCGCTATAGAGGGTTCCCTTCGCGAAAAAAGGGCATTTTGGTAAGAAATTAATTTTTTGGGGTATTTTGGTAACTCACTTTCAAACTTGGGGTATTTTAATTAATTTCCCAAACTAAAATATGATAAAAAGTATCTCATATTTTGTGGAAGTAATTAAAATAATATTTATTCGTCCTAATTTTTTTAGAGATTCTTCAAATACGGAGATTTTGTCCGACAATTATATTAAAGTAGTAAAAGTAGTATTTTGAAGTTTTAAAAAAACTCTTTATCCAACAACAGTGTTTTGTAAAATATAAAAAAAAAACTATCTAAAACTTATTATATATACTATTGACTCAGATAAACGGTTTTCGGTTAGATCTGGACCGTTTAAATTCACGCAACTTTTAATCTGGATCATTCAAATTCATATTAGATTAACAAGCCCAATATTCAGACTCTCTCCGCTTAGCCCTTGTTTCAGAGACTCCTCCAGCCACGTTCTTCAACTCCCTCTCTCACACGAATGCAGGTTATCTCCCCCACTCCACACACAACCTCCTCCTCTTCTCCACGATTCCTCACAACCGTTGCAGGTTTGTCTCCCTCTCTGTGTTCTTCAACTCCCTCTCACACGAATGCAGCCACGATTTCAACATGGAGTATTCCTATATAAATATCGATTTTTAACGGGTTTATAGGGTTATCTGCCCGGTGAGTTCCACAATGTGACAGTTTGTTCGGGTTTCGACGGGTCTTCTTGTTGTCTTCACCCGGTGTGCCAGAAATCACCCATTCCCGATTCTTGCAAAAAATTCCCTTTCCATTTGTACATGTTATCGTAAGCCCCCCTTCCCTAGTCGAGTGAATCTTGATTGAATTGAAATCGAAATGGATTATCACAATATATAAATTTTTAAATGATTAATCATCGTATTTATATATGTAACATCCGGATGCAATCATGTATATAGTTTGATAAAATATTTGATTATTTGTCAAGTATTTAAATTATCTTTTAGTGATAGCAAGACTAAATACACAAGAACGAAAACAAAAACTTTAAAAGAGTAAGGACTAAAACAGAAATTTTCAGCAAACCACAAGGACAAAAATCATAATTTACACCTATTTATATGTAGCTCTTCCACCGTCTTCTTCACCGCATCACATCATATCACAGTCACTTTTCTTCTTCTTCCATCGCATCATATCATATCACAGTCACTTTTCTTCTTAAAAGGGAATGGTAAACGACAAAGGCAACGTCGGTGTAAGCCACTCACCTCCTCCACCACCTTCGCCACCACCTCCAGAGCAAAAGTCCGATGTGAGGTCGTCCCTGACCGCATTGGAGGAGTTCATAGAAGAACTCAAACAGCTCCACCAAACTCTGGTGGATGAACACAATACCGAGCGAAGCGAGATGGAAGAAAATGAGAAGAAAGTCAGAAGTCACGGAGAGCAGAACGTGTCTCTCGTAGTGGAAATCAGTAAGCTGGTGAGTATTCTAGACCCGCACAAAGGTACTCATCCATAGGTTTTTTTAGGGGTTTTTCTGTTTTAATGTTAGTTTTTTGTATTTGGAGATCTGTCGTTGTTTTTTGGTAATTTTTCTATATGGATGTTTGAAGGTAAAGGCAACGCCGGTGGAATACTTAACCAATCAAGTGATGAACAGTGGGTACATTTGTTTCATGTTTCGGGGACTAAAAGAAAACAACATCAATCTCAAAGTAACTTACATAAAACGTAACCACACGTTGTTAAGAAAACAATTTTGAGATAATGCCTAACGTGAATGGATGATAGCTAGTATTTTGAAGTTTTGGTATTAAAGTTTTCTATAAAACTTAGTAAGAGTCTCTTTACTAAACGCTTACCTTGGTAAGCGCTTACTGAGTCATTTTTCTTGGCGGATAAACATGTCAAGAGGCAAAAATCATACCCGATAAGATCAATGATAAGGATGGAAAGTCTTACCCGGTAAGCGAGGACAACAACCAACAACTCTTACTTGGTAAATGTTTACCAGATAAATTGTTGTATATGACAACGTTTTTATAGACTACATTCATACCCAGTAACATAAATTAGAGTGTCGACTTTTATCAGTAAACGATTACCAGATAAACATTTTGGATTAACAACCCCCAAGTTATGTTTCATATGTCTAGTCTATTATGTCTTGAGTCAATATTCAAAAAGAAAAAAGGATAACGGACACCTTTCGGTTTTCATTTGCTTCCTTTTCTGTTTTATAATTTAAAATTAAGAGAATTTTAAAAATGACTAGAATACTCTTCATTTAATTGGACTTACAGAAATAGTTAACGAGTGTTAAACGTTAGACATATAATTCAACACCGTTGAAAATTGACAAACGTGAGAAACCAAACCCAAATCTAGGGGTGTTCAGAAAAACCGGAAAACCGAGCCGAACCGCTTGATCCGAAATCGAAAAAAACAAAAAACCGAGAAAACCGAAAATCGAAAACCGGGTATTCACGGATCGGTTTCGGTTTTAAGTTGTACGTATCCGCAAGTAACCGATCCGAACCGATATATATATATATAACAATTAATAATATTATATTTAATATTAACTATTTAGTTTTTGAGTAGTCATCAACCAAATAGTAGATATATTTAAACAATAAAACTTATTTTAACTTCTTGGTCTTGGATTATTTTTATATATTTGTTTTATAATTGGTTTAATTTTTTTATTTTGATATTATTTTTATATTGCAAATAATATTTTTCGATAAATTCGGGTAACTGTGAACCGAACCGCGGATAACCGACTAATTGCGGTTCGGTTTGGTTAAGCCCGTGGTTCGGTTTCGGTTCGGGTAGCTAGATATCCGCCTTATGCGGTTTAATTCACATTTTTCTACTAAACGAGCCGAACCGAACCGTAAACACCCCTACCCAAATCACCGAAGTTTTAATGGCGATATTCATTGTAAATTGAAAATTAAGGACCCAAATTAAACTTTACTCTCAATTAACCGATAAAAGAACTAGGGAACCAACATCTAAGCCCAAATAAAAGGTTAAAAGATAAAAAGTGTGGTTTAACCAATAAAAGAACTACGGATCCAACTTCCACCATTTAAGCCCAAATAAAAGAGTAAAAGTAAAAAGTGTGGCTTAACACTTTAACCTAAAGCATTCAGCCACCAACTTCTATATCCTACATCTCCATTGTATTCTCTGGTTTCCTTTCACAAACCCACCATTTTCAGCCTTCAATTTACCCAAATTTCTTGTATGTTACAGCATCCCCGTCGACAACTACTAATCTTTTTCAGATCTTGCCATGGAAGACGACGGCAATCCCTCTGTTTGTACACACTTGTTCTCTTTTCACAAACCTAGAAAAAAGATAAAATCTCTTGGTGACGATGTTGCATTTGCTGTTGGAATTGGTGTTCTCGGAATTATAAGGTAAAATCTAAGTCTATCATTATGTTTTTCAAATTTTTTTTAACGTTCATAACTAGTGTTCATTTTTGAACTTCATATTATTGCTTTATTTTACAGAATCGAGACCATTATTATCACTAAACATAACATTTTGTTCTTGCATCTAAATTTTTACTTCTGAAATATTCGTGGGGTGGATGATTAAAGAATAAACTTTTTTAAGGGTGTTACTATTGTTACCCCTGCAACTTTTGTCCCCCACTTGTCCCCAGCGAATCTCTCCCACAAACCCAATATAATTTTAATATTTACATTTTACCCCCTATACTTATTTAATAAATTTACTTTATACCTATTACTTTTTAAATTTTTATTTTACATCTTAATCATATTAACGCATAAAATCATATATTAGCTAAAATACGTTAAAAATACGTTTTAATTTTAACAAATTACACTATTATAATCGTCTCTTCGATATGTTCGAAATAAGCCCAATATTAAATATTTTTGATTTAATTATTTTATTATATATCATATATACTACATATAAATATTTTTTATATTTATAATTCATACTCTTATTGTTAATTATTTAATTTACGTTACATCTCTTACCGTTCTAACTCATTAAGTTAAAATTTATACAAAACTTTATTGTAATAACTTTTAGAAGAGTTTTTTTTGGTTTCATAAAAATGTTATATTGTTTTATAAGTATAATATTTTCTCTCGAAAAATGTTAAAATTAGTCAGATTTCGGGTTAGTGTTGTTGGGTTCGGATATTATGAGGGTCCTGCACTTTGTATACCATGCTTTTGTCGGCTATCATCTCACAAACCAAAAACAAATTATATATCATAAATACTACATAAAAATATCTTAGAACGAAATCTTAATACTTTTTAGCATGAAAATAAAATTGTTATATATACAAAATAATATTTGAATATTGTGTACAATTGTTATATATACAAAAAAATCAGTTTTTAAAAAAAACTCTTTATATATATATATATATATATCTCGATAAATAATTTGATTTGAAATAAAGTAAAAATAATTCATTATAAATCGAACGAATCGTTCATTCGATTTTCATCCATTTTCATTCTCTTCTTCTCTCACTCTCACTCTCTCCCTGCTCACTCTAACTCTCTCCCTCTATATATCCTTCGTATATATATATATATATATATATATATATATATATATATATATATATATATATATATATATATATATATATATACACATATATATCAAAGTTGCAGATGACAAACATGGGAGAAGATTTGACACGAACACCAGAATTTGTGATATTATGATATTATGATAACTAACATTTAGATTTATTAATACTTACGTGGACAAGTGAAAGTTATAACAAAATATAATAATTTCAGGTGTTCAGTTCTCGAGAAGAAATTACTGCATGGGTGCACAATGTGGGACGTTCGGTTGGTTGTGTTGTTATTATCAAAAGATCAAAGTCTTATCCAAATGACGTTGTTTATAAAGTCGTGTTTATGTGTGAATATGGTGAGGTTTACAAAAGTAAGAAAGCTTCCAGTCGTGATACTGGAACAAAAAAGTTTAATTGCCCATTTGAGTTGATAGCGCTACGTTCGGCTAAGCATAATTGGTGGACGTTGAGGGTTGTATGTGATACACATAATCATGCCCTTGCACAATATATGGAGGGCCACGCATACGCAATGCGGCTAAACGAGGGTGAACTTCAACTAGTTGAAGATTTATCAGCCCAACATGTTAAGCCACGATACATTTTATCCACGTTAAAGGGTAGAAATGTGGAAAATGCATCTACGTCAAAAACAGTATACAATGAAGTTCAAAAGATTAAGACAAAAAACGATGCAGGAAGACCAAAAATGCAGGTTATTTTGGATTTTTTTAAGGAAAATACTTATGATTTTGAGACTCGTGTAAATGACGAAACAAAATAATAATATTAACCATTTCCTTATATGGCATCAACCATACCTTATTCAGGTGGCATCGATGACCAACTATAAAACAAATAGGTAACGTAATATGCATGTGTATTATATTAATGTTAATATTATTATTTTGTTTAATATTAATATTTTGTTTAATATTATTATTTTGTTTATGATCCAGGTTCGACATGCCTCTTCTTGAGATAGTTGGTGTAACATCAACCAACAAGACATTTTGCATAGCATTTATTTTCATGCATCAAGAAAAGATATCAAATTATATTTGGGCGTTGGAATGCCTAAAGTCCAAAATATACGATAACCTTTACCCCGGTGTCATAGTCACAGACAGAGAGTTGGCTTTGATTAATGCATGCAAAGTGGTATTTTCGGATGCCAAAAGATTGTTTTGTATATGGCACATTTACACCAATATTCTGAAACATTGTAAACCGCATATACACGATACACAATCTATATGCTATACATAAAAAATAGATGGTTAGACATGTAATATAAATATATTTGATTATATGACTATAGTTAAACTTCATACTAACCACATCCTCTAACTCAGAGTCTAAAGGGTCAACTGCCAGCAATACTTCGAAAAAGCGGGGGGTGATGTCCAGGCTCATGTAAGGGATGAATATCAGGCAGGGGAGGTCACCAGTCTGGCACAGGTTCAATATATCTGAGGCCGGAAGACGCTCCGGTGAAGCCACCTTTCCCTTTCCCGCCTTCTTTCCTCCCTTATTTCCCACTTTCTTTCCTGCTTCCTTTGCTTTCTTTTGAGGGGGCGGTGTGGTAGATTTTTGCCGTGTCCATGGGGAACCCCAATATCTTTTTTTATAAAAAACACTCTCAACGTTTATTTTTATAAAAAACACTCTTAACATCCTTTTTTATAAAAAAAACACTCTCAACATTTATTTTTATAAAAAACACTCATCTTTTTATAAAAAACACAATCTTAACATTTATTTTTATAAAAAACACTAACATTTATTTTTATAAAAAACACTATAACATCTATAATAGAGACAACATTATAACATACAAATATCACATTCAAACATACAACAACATACATATCATATATTTTAAAATTTAAACATACAACAAATATCACATTCAAACATGTAACAAACTTATAAACACTCTAACAACATACATATCATATATTTTAAAATTTAAAATAACAACATACAAGAAAATTACAAGAAACTTAAGAAAACTTACCAAATGAGTAACACGAGCCATCTTCAAACAAACCGAGCGCGTATTTCACACGACAAATTGAGAGAGTTTGGGAGAGGAGAACACTTTTGTTGAGGAGAATTTTTTATAAAAAAATGTGGTGGCCAAAGAAGGTCCCCCCACCCTCTCTCTTATAACGGCCGAAAATTAGGGTTGGGGGGTGGTTGAGGTATTAAAGAAATTAGGGTTTCAACCCTACGTCGACGCGTGGCAGTCCATCCCGCGATCGCGGGATACCTCCGCGGACAGGGGCCAAATGTGTACCGCGGGCATTCTTGAGGGGCCTCCGCGGGACTTTTGGCCAAAAAGATGTGACATGTAGGCATGGGCCCGCGATCGCGGGGCCCAACGCGGAAAATTTGGGTATTTTGGTAAAGTCGATGAGATTTTGGTATTTTGGTAACTCAGGGTCAAACTTTGGGTATTTTAATTAATTTCTCTAAAAACAATTAAAAAAATACAACAATCAAGTGTTAGAATAAAATCATGGGTACCTCCTAAATACAACAAAGCACATCCAACTAAGCTAAAAATAACTTATCTTAAAATAAAAGATTTTATTTCTTACATCTTAAACATATTATTATAAAAAATAAATAAATTTAAAGGTCTTCGGCAATCTGTGCGGCGGCACCACTCGAAACATCCCAAGGACCGTCCCTACATTTCCCTTGAATCTAACCCGATTTAAATTTGATAAACAAATACATAAAACAATATCGTTTGAGAGATTATACCAAGTAACATCTCTACATAAATCAGTTTCGTTTCACTCTATTCAAACAAAATAAACAACAATGTCGGTATACTAAAGCGATCCAACAACAAAGAAATAAAGAAACAAGAAACATAGCATAAATTAAACTCAAATAAAAAGGATGGACATAAGGAAGAATAAATTGATATGTCAAAGAAAAAACAAAAGGAAACGATGAAGAGAATGAAGTATAAATGTACAATATATATACATGTATATGTGTGTGTGGTGGTTGAAATTTACAATTATGATTTTACATAAATTTATTGTTTAGATAAGTTTTATAATAAATTTAAGTTTAGTCCTTTAATTTTAAAATATTGCAAACACTCTTTCATTTTTTTTAAAGTTTCATAACAATACCGTTACATTTAAAAGATAAAATAAAAATATTATAACAATAATGTTACATTTAAAAGATTAAAAAGAAAAATCGAGCCTGGTGAGCCTTGAACCCAAGACCACATAGAAAGGAGGCAGTTTTAGAGATTGTAACAACCATCTCGATCAGCAACCGATGATCAAATACTTTCAGAACAGTATTATTGCATATTCCCCAGAAGGCCATAATATGTTTATGTAGTTCTATCTCTTTTTATAGTTAACATTTAACATGGATTTTAGTAGCAAACCAATAGTGGGTTTTGCTATAATGAAAAAGAACATCACTAAGACACCCAATTTGGAAACTAGTATTTAGGGGTTGAATCTCATGTGGTAATTTCGAACTTTTGAACATTAATTAGTTCGTTTGAACTAGTATTAGGTACCTAAATCTGATGTTATCTGAGTCTTGCCACCACATAAACTCATAAAGTGATTTGAATGTCCGAGCATCTATATCCCAAACATCTGTTTTGAAGCAAGTTGGTTTGATTTGCAATCAAGCCTCACAAGATATATATATATATATATATATATATATATATATATATATATTTGTTGCACAAAAATATCATTTCTCTCAAAAAGGGATGAAATTTTGTTGACTAAAGTCATTAGTTTTTTGTTAATTTCCTTGTGACAATTTGTGGGGATATATTCATGGGAAATTTCATGATCTTGTAGATGTTTTCCAAACAGAGAGAAGGCTTGCATTTCTGCTTGTTAGACCTTAGATACACGAATTGAAATTCGTAACACACAATATTGAATCAAATGAAAATATTGAATTATTTATATGTATATATATATATATCCGAAATTTACATATCAATGAAAATACCTAATCAAAAGTTCAAGATAAAATACTAACTCGACTTTCTTGATCACGAAGTTGAAGAAGATCGTTATTTGGATTGAGGCCTGCCAAGCAGTGTCCTTAGACAGAAATTCGTCTCTCGTACCGTATCGATTGGACGTCTATCTAGAGGATACAACAACCCGTTCAAGAATCGAACTCTCGAACCCGACGAATCAAACTATGCTTCCATGATGAAGAACAATGAAGAACTTTGAGAGAATTTAAGAGAATATATGTTTTTGTCTATCATAATCTGTTACATATGCTTCCTATTTATACTAGATCAACCGGTGCCAATGAACCATTGTAACTGTTCGGTTATGGCGGTTGGAGGATGAAAAGTCACACATTTTCATCTTTGCCCTATTTACATATCTAGTACTTGAGGTATGATTGAGATTATCCCAACAATACCCCACATTTTCTATTCAAACTCTAACAATACCCCACATTTGAATAGAAAATAAGATATTCTCAAAGTATTTATTGTTCTTATTCAGGAAATAAACATGAAATGCATCAGAAAAAGGTGTCTAGGTGACTTGAACCGTTCTTAGTGAGTATTCATCAGACCTACTTTGTGGGTAGTGACGAAGAGTCTTGAACTAACCACGTTTTGTAGTAAGTCAAGACAATGAATATCATACATATCATGTTTATGCATAGTTGACTCTTACCGTTGTGTTCATTTCGGTCGTGAACAATCCTTTCTTCATGAGAATTTTAGAAGACGTTGCCATATCCGTCTTCAAAGATGCGACCCCACTTCAATCTTATATAGGTAATACTGATCAAGAACATTCCGTAGTGTTCCACCAATAAGCTATCAGTATTATTAAGAATAAGAATTCAACCCTTAAATCATCAACGGAAAATACACTAAATAAACATCATAGGAATAGGCGTACATGTGTATTCAGTCTTGAGTTTTCCTCAACTAGTTGTCCTATTGAACCTAGACCATGGGATCTCCAATGTTGCTAGGTTAGGTTTCCGCCGAGTAGAACTCATTGGATTGGCTTTAAGCCCATTCCCCTCGATGTATAAGAGACTTGTTCTCTATTAAGGCCTTTTGTCAAAGGATCTGCGATATTTTCCTTTGACTTTACATAATCGATGGAAATTATTCCATTCTTTAGCAAGTCTCGTATCGTTTTGTGGCGACGCCTGATATGTATCGATTTGCCGTTATAAATTAGATTCTTTGCTCCTGTAAGAGCAGCCATACTATCACAATGTATGCACACGGCGGTAACATGCTTAGGCCACAAGGGAATACCCTCTAGGAAGCTTTTAAGCCATTCTGCCTCTTCGGCAGCTTTATCTAGGGCTACAAATTCGGCTTCCATGGTGGACCGTGTATTCACGGTTTGCTTTGAAGATTTCCAAGATTTGGCTGCACCACCAAGTGTAAACACATAGCCACTTGTGGACTTACTTTCAGAATGATTGGAAATCCAGTTTGCATCACAATATCCTTCTAGTACGGGAGGATATTTGGTATAGTATAACCCATAGTTCATTGTGTATTTCAGATATCGAAACACTCTTATAAGTGCATACCAATGATCCTTACTTGGGTTATGTGAGTATCGACTAAGTCTACTCACGGTATATGCTAGATCCAGTCTCGTACAATTCATAATGTACATCAAACTTCCAAGCACTTGAGCGTATTCCAATTGAGACACACTCTCTCCTTGATTCTTCTTAAGTTGGCTTGAAAGATCAAAAGGAGTGACTACCGGTCTATCATCATAGTGACCAAATTTCCTAAGAACTTTCTCAACATAGTGAGATTGAGTCAGAATGTAACTGTTAGGATCTCTTTGGATCTTTATCCCAAGAATTACATCTGCTACTCCAAGATCCTTCATATCAAACGAGGAGTGCAACATCTTCTTGGTTTGATTGATTACATCCAAGTTGGTCCCTATGATTAGCATATCATCTACATATAGACATATTATGACACATGCGTTCTTGCTTTGTTTCACATATACGCATTTGTCACATTCATTAATTTGGAAACCATTTGATAGAAGAGTGTTATCAAACTTCTCATGCCATTGCTTTGGGGCTTGTTTAAGTCCATATAAAGACTTCACAAGTTTGCATACTTTATTCTCTTGGCCTTTTACAACAAAACCTTCCGGTTGTTGCATATAAATTTCTTCATCTAATTCACCATTTAAGAAAGCAGTTTTCACATCCATTTGATGTATGTGTAGGTTGTGAATTGCTGCTATAGCCATCAATGTCCTAATGGACATGATTCGTGTTACCGGTGAATAGGTGTCAAAGAAATCTTGACCTTCCTTTTGGCGGTAACCTTTGGCAACTAATCGAGCTTTATATTTCTCTATAGTACCATCAGGTCTTAGTTTCCGCTTGAAGATCCATTTATGACCAATTACCTTGTGACCCGGTGGTAAGTCTACCAATCTCTATGTGTTATTCTGAACAATGGAGTTTATCTCACCTTGAATAGCCTCTTTCCAATAAGGTGCCTCCGATGAGTCCATGGCGGCTTTATAGGATTGAGGTTCTTCATCGACAACGAATGTCATGAAGTCGGGTCCAAAGTCTTTAGCAATCTTTCCCCTTTTACTTCTTCTAGGCTCTAAGTTTTCTTCTTGAGCCTTTGATGTACCATCTTCATTTGGTTTCTCAACACTATCGGTGTTATCTACTTCACATACTCTCTTTCTTGGATTAGAGATTTCTTTCCCTTTATCCTTGAAAGGAAATATGTGTTCAAAGAATTCAGCCTCAATTGATTCCATGATTGTGTTATTGTGGATATCTTCATTGTTTGACTTATAGACCAGAAATCTTTAAGCAGCACTATTACTTGCAGGACCAAGATATACACAATCAATGGTCTTCGGTCCAAGTTTTATCCTTTTGGGTAAAGGTACTTTAACCTTTGCAAGGCAACCCCACACTTTCATCCTTTTGTAGGAAGGAAGTTTTCCTTTCCATAGTTCATAAGGAGATTTATTGCTCTTTTTATGAGGAATTCTATTAAGTATCATATTTGCAGTTAAGCATGCTTCACCCCACAAACTATGTGGTGCTCCCGAAGTAATCAACATTGAATTAATCATGTTTTTCAATGTTCTATTTTTCCTTTCGGCTACTCCATTTTGTTGTGGAGTATAGGGAGCCGTGGTTTGGTGAACTATGCCATGATGAGAACAAAATTCTGCAAAGTCCTTAGACTCATATTCTCCTCCTCTATCGGATCTCAGAATTTTTATTTTTTTATCAAGTTGGTTTTCAACTTCAGCCTTGTATGTCTTAAACATATTCAAAGCTTCATCTTTGGTATGTATTAGGTATACATAACAATATTTACTGCAATCATCAATAAATGATACATAATAGTTCTTTCCTCCACGTGTGGGTGTGGCTTTGTAATCACATAAATCGTTGTGGATAAGTCCAAGTACTTGGTTAGACTTTTCAACAGATTTGTGTGGATGGCTTGAATATTTGGATTCAACACATACCTCACATTTTGTCTTGTTATCCATGGAACACTTGGGTAATAACCCAAGTTTTGTCATCCTTTGTAAGGATCGGAAGTTAACATGTCCTAGACGAGAATGCCATAGGGAAGAAGAGTCAAGCATGTACATAGAAGCGGAGCTAGAGCCCGCGGTTTTATTGCTATTTACAATATTTACAGTATTTATGTAACACCCTCAAATTTGGAACGAGCAACTAACTTTAAAATTCAATAAAATAACCAAAATAGATAAATCTTTTCTACAATTCCTTCATCAGAATACCTCGGAATTAAAACATCATAATTTCTACAGTTAATAACTTAAAACGGGCGTCACTTAACACAACACAAGTTGCAAGTCCAAACAAATGCGGAATACTTCACTAATCAAGTCACCTCTCGTGCACTCTACTAGCACTCGCTACTTCACAATGGAGCTAGAGCTACCCCATCCTGAGCCTGTTGCATATGCCGACAAATAAAAAGGGTTAGGCTTACGCCTAGTGAGTTCAAGCATTTTATCATGACTATATAGAATCATAAATCGGAAATTAGTAGCTTTAGTCATGATTCAATAAATCTTTCATTGGAAACATAATACGAAGCAAAACTTACGCAAACGTAAAATGTATTAAAATCCAAATACCATAAAATAAAACTCCAGCAGTTAGAACATCCAATAAGAATGTAACATAAATCCGCCCATCAGTCATGGAAAACAATCCATATGCATGTAATATAACCTCAAAAATGTGAATAGATAAAATACCTGAAATCAACACCCTTCGGTGACGGGGGAGACCCGATCTCATCGAGTGTGGCAAACACATAAATTAAACCACGATTAAATAAATGTAGGTAAGCTTCTTGGATGTGGAAAACGGATGACATCAACCATACTAGGTCTTTAGTCAATCCTTGGCATCAATCATACTAGATCTTTAGCCCATCTTAGACATCAACCATACTAGGTCTTTAGTCCATCTCAGACATCAACCATACTAGGTCTTTAGTCCGTCTTTGGCATCAACCATACTAGGTCTTTAGCCCCTCTTAGACATCAACCATACTAGGTCTTTAGTCCAAGCCCTCAAGTTCAACCATACTAGGTCTTTACCTTGGAAAACCCACCATCCAAAACAAGCTTACTTAACTTAAAATTCATACATGACCTCAAAAGAATAACTAATGCATTCAAATCATGTAAACTCCAAATATGATGCAATTCATGCAACTCAAACCCCAAGCCCACGTCGAGCTTATAAAAAAATCGGGCGAATGCCCTCGAGACTCAACCGAGTCCAAAACCGAGCCCTCTGCTCAAAAGATCTAATGATCATTTATCAATATCAATTCATGCAAATGAAATGCATCTAACTCACATCATGCAACACACGCTCCGAGGCATGATAATCTCACAACCCCTTCATTGCCATCTTCCCAATGAAGTCAAATCATATATGCATCTATATGTACACGTATATGCAACTCTTTTATTACTTGACAATGCATATAACTCACTAAGGTTCATTAGTCCCAAAGGTACTAAGAATAAATCATCAAACGGTCTTCACACATAAGACCAACACTTAAACCGGCACGTATTCGAATAAAATGCAATTAAGCATATAACACATCCAAGACTCCATCTCGAGTCACTAAAACCGGCAAACACTCAAAAGACTCATTTGAGTATAAATCAAGCCTTTAAGGCCAAAATAAATATTTGGTTAAATACGTGTCACTCACACGGTTACGTAAACCGAAATGCATCGTTACCCAGAATCTTTATCTTTTAATTCCTCAATAGGCCATCGCCCCCAAAATAAAGGCTTACAACTCTTAAAACATTCACATGGTCGGATTGACCAAAATCCCCAACTCACACGTTCACACTTTAAAATATGCCACATCATAGTTATCACATAATCACAAAACACTAAAAGTGTAATTTGACCAAATAACCTTCACGTATGCAATAAATTAACAAAACCTCTTTCACTCGTGATTTATTCATCAATCACTCAAAATCCCCAAATGTGGGTGTTTTTACAAGATTTGTAAAGTTCAACACTTTGATTAAATCAAAACCCACTAATTAACTCAACAAGTGATAATTTCATATAAAGCACACAAATACCTTAAAAGAAACATTTTGGCATGTACAAAGTTTTCACAAAGCAACTTGAACTCACCTTGCTAGATTTAGGCTAAATCTAGATTTTTCTCCAACGTAAGCTCCTTTGATGAAGTTTGCATCCTCAAGCCAAAACTTCCAAAACCTAGATGTATGAGTTTCCAACAATCAATACCAAAGTCTAACCATAAGGAATCATCATCCATTCATAATATACCAAAATACCCAACTTAAACCAAACCCTAGAAGTGCAGAAATCTTACCAAAACGAAAGTGAGAAGGAGGGTTCCAACCCCCATCCATAATCCCTTGATAAAACTGAAAGAGAAGCTTTGGTTGCGTGATTCATGGCTTCAAGAGCTCCAAAAACGATTTAGAGAGTTAGGGTTTCGGGTTGAGAGAGGGATGGATGAAATGGAAGAAGTGAGAAGTGATTTGGGGTTGAAAGGGTTTTTAATCGGATTCAGCACCCCGACGGCGACAATGACACCGCGACAATGACCTGGTCATTCTCGCGTGTCATTGTCGCTCCCCATGTGCATGTTTCTGTTTGATTTGCTCAGATCGTCCCTCAATGCGACATTGACACCGCGACAATGACATGGTCATTGTCGCGACCCGCGTACTAAGCCCCGGAACTCAACTTTCTCAACGCCAGAACTCCCGATACTCTTAGAGACTTTACGCAACGTTTTCCAACCATAAATCCCACCATTTTCAAGGTGCAAAACATTTGGGTGGTATTTATTTACCGAAATTATAGGTGTTACAATCCTCCCTACCTTAAAACGATTTTGTCCTCGAAATCTATATCCTTTACAACCCAAGGGTATCCAATTCAACACCGACTGTAATTTATCAGTTCCTAACTGGAATATAAATCTCCCCCACACAGTCTATCAAGACAAATCCTCGAACAATTGCTTATCAACAAAGCCCCTTCAAGTACACTGTGCTTGTGTCCAGGAGAACACTCCAACAACTGGAATAACTCTTAGTTAGACGACTTCGGTTGTCTCCCAACCTTGGATGTTCCATACATCCCGATTTGGTTTCAGACTCTAAGCCAATCCCAGGTTTGTTCACTAACGAACCCAACGGAATCATCGATTCTGATTATTCCTATCATTAGTTGCCATCTACATCCAACGAGTTCTAATAGACTCCAAGAATCCATCCCAACATCAATCATCAAACGACAGGTTCTGTAACCATACACGAAGGTTATTCCACCAAAACCACTCGTCACAATTGAACATCTTAAGGTTACTACCACCATCACCATCATTCTTTTAAAATCGGACTACAATCCCCCCGATTACACTAACGGTTTCCGACCCCAAACCCACAAAGGTTGACACCTAGTTATACCGTTAAGTCGAATCACCACAGACTCTACACACGAGCTTCACTCGTCGAGCCTTCTTACAAAACCAAGGTTATCGATACGGTGTCTAAAGGGTCCCACATACGAAAGTTGACCAAGACCCCAAAATAAGATTCCCAACAAGAAAGGTCACCGTGCATTTATTCTCTTAATTACAAAGGCCATCATCCCTTAACCGATACCATTCAGTCTACGGTATTATCACACGTGAAATACTCAAGCTTCCACCGTCGAAGTGCTACACGCATTTACTCTTAACCGGGTTACTTACCCTTTCCAAGGTCCTAACGAGTTCAAGGTTTTCAAGTGCGTTATTCCATAAATATGCCACTCAACAAAGCCTTTCACAAAAAAATCTCAACACAAAGATTTTCACGTCACATAAATCGTACGCATAGAAAACTACTATCAAATCGGTAGTTACGCAAAATGGACACGCTCGTCCCACATATGAAAATCATGTTGAAAATTATTTCATTGCAGTTCAGTTTTCCCACAAAACGCAAAAGCAAAATAAACAATTTCTTTAAAGTGGATGCCACGGTTCTAGTATGGATTGACTCACGACAGGCATGTAAAGTGACTGCTCGACCTTAAACGGGGTGCAACACAAGATGTGCACGTATTTCAAAAGAGTCCAAACGACATTTGACTCCAAATTCTTTTCTGACCATAAAATCGTATGGGACTAGGTTTCCCCAACACATTTTGCGCGCGTCAGTTTATTATACAAAAACAAGGAAACAATTAGTCAAAACTCAAAACGACTTGTGCAATTCCCTTATTTAAGACAAACTCATACGTTTCCATTACTTGAAAACATCTACTAAAACATCATAAAACCTCACATTGGGGTAGACATGCAAGCTTGTAACATTTCCATTAGAAATTTTCTTGAAACGAAATAACATGCATCAAATGGTTCGTGACCATATTTCAAGAGATGAAACTCTTTAAATCAATTTCCCAAAATTCCTCATTCGGTCCTATAATGACATTTGGATAAAACGTTTTCCGGCAAAACTTGCACACAACAATGCGTTTGTCCAAAACATACGAGGAAAGAAGTGTTAATAATTTTTTGACACCAAAAAGGGTTCAAACCTATTTTCAAATCTCAAATTGCACCCACGGTGCGCATCAATGTTCAAAACATAAGAATTCCACGCATCATAATTTTATACAAACCAGTTTTCTAAAATCTTTATCACGAAGCACTTTCCTCAAAATTCCGTACTTGGAACATAAAACGTCAAAACGTCATTGCTTAAAATGTATTTGTCAAAATATTTAAAATAAACATTTCCTCCAAACCAAAAGGTTTTCTGTTAAACCCTAAAGATCAATCAAGATAGAGAAGATGTGAATTTGTCATCTCATTGATCAAGAACACTGTATACAAGATATGAGTTCTGCACTTTCTCTCTCTAAGATATGAATGTGAATTCTGAGAATGTTTCTAAGAGTCTCTCAAACTAACCTACACAAAGGCTATTTATACAAAACACATTACAAGGTGTAAACAACACAATAAAACTCAATACATTGACTTTGACTTTGACCTTTCTATATTTAAACCTTGAAGACATATTGCACTAACAATCTCCCCCTTGGATTCAAGGTTTAAACAAATGCGATCAGCAAGCTTTAGCTTTCTTGAATCTTCGGTCTTCATCAAAGCTTGTCAAAGTCAAAACGTCATCCAATCTTCAAACGGCAAATAACGAACTTCTTTCTTCGAACAAGAGAATATGAATCTTCACACAAAGCTTTTGAATACAAATAAGCACAAGTTCAAGAAAAAGAGATCACAGAATGGATCAATCGATTTTCCTCAAACTCTTGAAGAATTCTCCCCATTTCCATTGACTTGAGAATTTCATTCTTCAGTGTCGATCTTCATAAATGCGCGAGTTCAAAAGAAAGAGATCACTGAAAGGATCAATCGATTTCTTAAAAACTCTTGAAGAATAAAACTCCCCCTATCCTTTCTTGAAACGACGTCTTCTTTCTACAAATCTCCCCGTTGACATTAAAACGAAACTTTGATTTTAAACTTTCTTTGACAGGAAATTGATGTAGACATTCTCCCCCTTTTTCGATGAAAGTGAGCATCACGAGCATCGAAAATCTTTTCAATTTCAGTCACAGACAATCTCCCTCTTCAAAAACATTTCTTCCCCTTGAAAAACACGAACAATCTCCCCATAAGCGAAAGATCTTGCTCCCCCTAAAAATAAGAATTGTAGAGCAAGTTGATTTTCTCCCCCTGAAAATTTGCATAAAAATCATATAAGCGCACATTTTAACAAACTTATATAAAGAAAATCGAATTCATTGAACAGCATTTTATAACTGCTAATATTTAATCATTTGAACACCAAACAAAAGAAATTCAACTTAATGAAATGTAACAGATATTTCCATCAAGTGAAATCAAATGCATGCGTTTGGATTCAAAAACAAGACATCATTGCATATCAAGTTAAAAATGTTCAGTTTCAACTCCTTTATTAAATCTATTTGGTGTGCTAGCATGCGAAATATGATTTGCAATAATCAAATGTACTTCTGAAACCTATAAGAATACTTTGATCTTACTCACACTATATGACTGCAATCAGAATTTCCACAAACTTATAAGTTTATCGCGACATTGTAATTTTCCCCAAGTTTCAAGAGATGTGTGCTCTTAGGCATCTTTTCATATTGTGCACATTGGCAACTTTTATTATGTGCACATTGGCATCTTTTATAATTAAACAGTTTATTAAGACTAAGATACACCGTAAACGTAACTTTCTAACTGGTCCTATAGCAGGATTTGGGTCAGCCGATCCCAGACCAGTTGGCCTTAGGGGCTAGGTGACAAGCACCCCTTGGAACTTACTCTCCCGAACCAGAAAGGCTACATCGATATACCTTAATCCCATCTGTACCAGTAGAACATGGCTTTCTACCTGGTTCTATAGCAGGATTTGGGTCACCCAATCCCAGATCAGTTGATCTTAGGGGCTAGGTAACGAGTACCCCTTAGGACTTAATCTCCCAAACCAGATAGGCCACAGGCACAGACTATCAAACTGAATGATTTTATTATATATATATATACATATTTTTTTTTTATTATAGCATCTCAATCACTTGGTTCAAAAACGTAGTGCTTCCCCCATATTTTCGTTTCCATTCATGATTAAAACGAATAGGCTTTGTGAGCATTGTATTCTAAATAAGTCTAGATTTACACAATTTTGCACTTATATCAAAATCTCAAACATGTTTCGCTGACCTTTCGACTTATTTCAGAAGCGAAAGTAGAAACAAATATAACTCTGACGATACAAAAATGCTCGTAAAATCATCCTTAACACACATTTTATTCATTGAATGAAAAATTGAAGAATTTCACTTCATTGAATTAAATTTGTGAAGGTTCAAACTTTCAACGTTAGTAGAAATAAAATATAACACAATGTTACCTTTTTATCACTTGATTTGAGAAACAAAAAGATATGGCAGTTAAAGTTCAAAAAGATATCACCTGATAAGTACGAGTTCTAAACTGATTTGTTTAGAAGTCATAGCCTTTGAAGTACGGGTTCTAAACTGATTTGTTTAGAAGCCTTTACCGTTGAAGTGTGGGTTTTGAACTGATGTGTTCAAAAACCATTGTCGAGAATCTCTCTCCCCCTACAATATACCGAAAGATTTATCAATTCTCACATGTATATATAAAAAGATAGAAAACTCCCTGAAATCATGTGATGTTCAATGTCTTCTTTGAAAGCACAAGTACTTCATCTTCCGAGAGTTCAACGCTTGTCTCTAAATCTGCAAAACAGATTAAGTAGATTTTGGTACCCAACGAGTCTTGGGTCCTGACACGTTAAGCGGAACTCTATAAGAAGGAAAATGGTAAGTACCATACCAATATTGAACACTATTATTATTAACAAAATCATAATTTCCACAATAAGAATTAACAAAAGAATTAACTTTCGTTGTAAAATTCTTATTTGGAAATGATGATTTTGGTACATCTTTATCAGGAAGTTTACCTTTTACCTTCCATTTCATGTTGACTCTTTTGTAGGAAGGAAGATCAGCAAATGATTTGGAAGACTTATCCACAGAATGCTCGTAGAAAATGTTAGAAGGACGCATCGGACATTCTGAAAAACACTCGGAGTTGTTGAACGACCTCACTTTTTCTTTTAAGGCATTTCGTTCCTTTGTCATCAACTCGAGCTTCTTCCGAATATCACAATTCACCCTCTTTTCCTTCATGATATCTGTAGATAAACCCGCCAAGTTCTTCGTGAGTTTCTGAATTTCTTGCTGAAATATCTTCCGTTCTACAGAAAAATCATCCTTTACGCTCCTTGCTTGAAACTCAACTTTCTTTCTCTTTTCTAACTCACTTCTTTCCAAATCCAACTCCTCTTGCAGTTCAGAAATTTTCTCTGAAAGCTTCCCATTCTTCACTTCAAACTCTTTCCTTTTAACCTCAAACTCGGCTCTTTCCTTCTCCACCTTTTGCTTCTCTAAAAATAATACTTTCTGAAAATCTGAGTTCTGCTTGGAAAGTCTTTGCAATTGGAGTTCAAAAGCTTTGTTATCTTCACAAGCTTTAGTCTTCATCTTCAATTCCTTTTCAAGATCCGAAATTCTTAGAGCTAGACCCTCTCTTTCTTTCTTATGTTCTTCTCTTTCATCTTTTGTTAATTTTTCTAAATCTGATAGTCTCTTTGTAAGCTCAGTGATCTTCTCAGAATCTTCTATCACATCCTTCATGTCTTCCTTTTTCTCTAAATCAACTTTCTTTTCTTCCGCTTTTGACGGTTCCTCTTTGTGAATTTCTGATGTTGTCTGATTTGTATCCTCCTTATCAGCATTCTTCACTTTCTTTACCCTGAAATCAACATACGATCCATGCATTAGCTTCGTTAATTCCTTCCACAACAACATAGGATTATTTTTGAAAGCATTTAATCGAGCACAAGTATATTGTGGAAGTTTGGAAATAACAAGGATCAAATATAATGTTGCATATTTATCAGCTCTCTTCCGATATATCTCTTCTTCAGTAAAATCTTCTTCCCGTTTATAAAGGATCAACGGGCCTTCGATGAAAGATTTTATCATTAAACTTCCATTTTCTCTTCTCAAAATGAAATCCATGAAGTCGACCGTCCATTTCACAAAATCCGAATCCTTGTTAAGCATCGGAGGACGATTACCTGAAACTTGATAAGCCATCGTGATCTAAAAAAAATCTTCAGCAGAACAGATCAGAAAAACAGTAACCAAACAGAAAGGTCTGAAATGAACAGTTCAGAAAATTTGACTAAGTGTCAAAAATCGCAAGAGGAGTTGCGAAATACTCAAAAGTCGCAGATGAGTGGCTTGCGAAAAGTTGAGATTTGCGTAGGAGTGGTATACGAACAGCTTGAGGTTTGCGTAACAAAGGCTTACAAAAAGTTACTGTTTTCGTAAGAATAGCTTGCGAAAACCAGTGATATACGAAAGAAAACCCTTAAGATCTGGTGCAGAAAATCTGTTAACCAATCTTGCGAAAACCGAAGTATACGAGATCTGGAAGTAGTCAAACAAGTAGCTTAAACTAATTAAGCAAGCAAGCAACTAGGTGAAATTAATTCAAGCAACCAAGCTAGTAGCTGAAAATTAATTGAAGCAAGCAATCATGTAGGTCAATTTTTCTAAGCCAGTAATTCGCAACTGCCTCTTGCGCAAACCTTCTTCTTTGGCTTGCGAATTCCTTAAGCATACTGATAGGCGGGTTTACACCCCCCTAAATCTACCGCAAGTGTACGGGTCGAATCAAGTAATAGTACTTATAAAGTACGAGTATCGAACCAAAGGAACCAGGTGTCAAGTACCGCAATGACTGTATAGATTATTAACTAGACTAACGCAAATTGAGTTGGGTTGTTGTGTATTAAAAACACGGATTAAAACTTAATTAATTCAGATAAGATAAAAAGCTGGAGGGTTGGATTCCTCAGGTAGACAATCATTTAACTCACAGATTTGACACGATTGACATAACTCCAGGATGACAGGTATAATCACAATCCATCACTATACTCAATCAAGCTATGGTAACATTCATTCAACATTTTGTATCATCATTCGATCTCAACAAAGGTAATTGAACAAACAGTGATTAAAAACCCACAAAGCACGAATTATCATATTTCTATCTCAAATTCGACTAAGACATGAAGGATTAGATAAACCTCAAAACTTTTCTCAAACGTTAAAAGATTCATTAAATCAAATAATAGTTGATCGGACTATTACAAGCATTAAGAACAAACCCACATGTTTCATCCATAAAAATCAAATCGATCGTATCTACTGTAAAGCTAAATAATCATTCAACCATGATTCAAACCAACCCCCAACATGAACGGATTAGTTCATATTGGGGGTTCCAAAACTCAGAAACGACATAACAAAAACGAAAGTAAACATGTTTGGCTCTAAAAGAAATGAAATCTAAAACTCCCTGAAAAGCTTAATCCCTCGATGAATGAACTCGATTCGCCTTTTGATTCTCGTATCTTGATGTTTCTAGCCCTCTTCTTCTCTTCAAAAATCGCCCTCGTGCTCCCAAAATCGCCCAGGAAGAGTCCCAAAACGTAACTGCTCGATTCCCCCCTCAACCCTAGCAGAAAAAGGCTTTAAAAACGTATCAGGGGTTTGGCGCGTTTGTGGGCGCGTTTGGAGGCGCGCTCATAGGCGCGCAGAGCATTGGAATGTTTTACAAAAATAAGCCTGCGCGTTTGTGGGCGCGTTTGGAGGCGCGCTCAGAGGCGCGCAGCGTGCGCGTTTGTGGGGGCGTTTGGAGGCGCGCTCAGAGGCGCAGGGCACTGTTTGGTCCAAAAATCTGATTTTTCACCTTTTTACACTGGACTGTTGTAGACTTGTTCCGATTGCTCCAAAACTCTTCCAACATCAACTATTAATAAAAACCTGTACTTTCTCATAGAAACCATTAAATTCTACTATTTTTACTCGGGAACTTACAACAAACAGAACGACTTCGGGATCAAAATAATGTCGGAAAACGACATTATCAACAACCCCAAACCGAGCGTTGCTTGTCCCCAAGCAAAATAGCGACACAAATAAGCATTCAACCACAATCCAAACAATCGCAATTTCGTGTTGTTGAGAATATCATTAGCGACCTCTAGTTAAATCAAAAATCACCACGAATTATCTATGAGATGGACGAACAGTGAGCAGACCTAGCTATGGAATTCTAAACAGCAAAACCTTGGGAAAGGGATCTATCAGGGATCACACCACATGTAAGTGTACCTAGACTAAACACACATAGAGAGGATTTCGCCTTGAGCCTACCTCACGGTTCTCTCTCTTCGCTCGAGCCCTAGGTTTCACACATGTTGTCATGCTTTCAGAAGTTGGGTACAAGAATTCACAAAGCTTGCATGAACAACAATTAAACAATAACGCACAGTTGTAACCAAATTGATCTCAGAAGGAATCCATTATCAAGACTAGGTCATAGAAACGTTGCTTCGCCACTCCTTACAAACTCTCCATACTGAATTCAGATCTTTAAATGGGTATGGTTGCTGCTTTTGGGTGGACGTCAAAGGATTTATGACGATATTTGGTGATCCTCCCTTCTTTCTTTCGTTCGGGCTTCCTAACACTTCACTCAAATTCTTTAAACTGACCCCTCAGTTTTATTTAGCTCTTTTTTTTTTGGCAAAACCCTTTATGACTGATTGATTGGGTTCGCGTTTTTTTAGGAGGGTACAATGGGTTTCTTTTGGGAACCTTGAGTGGTGAAAAGCAATGGGATTAGCAGCAACTAATAAGCATGATGAGTTTTCACATGGTTTGTTCACAAAGATAGGCAGAAGCTTCACTCCTATTCCTATGGATGTCTTTGATAATGGATGCAAGTTATAGCGAGATCAGCTACAACAACGATCAAAGGACTAATGAAAGGTGTATCGAGTAGTGTGTAGTCTCTCAGAATCTAAGTTCGCAAATGTGTGGCTCAACAACTCACGGGTGGTCTCCACTAATGTCTCTATGTGTGCATTCACCTAGATCCAACCTCGTGCTATATTATCCCTTTTAACTCCTCCCCCCAAAATTATTGTCTTCGAACTCTCACACTAAATCATGCTCAACTGGTCGCCCATTCCTCACTATAAACAAGATGATTATTCAATCCACTGAGATCAACAAATGATATAATCGACAAACCACCGCAAACCAGACACAACCATTGTCCCCAATGGACCAAATAACATATAAAAGAAAGAATCACGAAATAGCGAATCGGTACAACTAACAGTAATTACGCAACCCCAAACCTAATCTCTAGATTAGGTTTGTTTTCACAACAAGGAATCATAAAACAATAAAGTTCAAGTGAAAACAGGGACCCCAAACCTTGGTGAAACCGAGGTTTGCAAAGAGATGTTGTGTAGATACCTTTCAGGGAGCATACGCGGATCACTGTTCACCTATTTCTGCCCTTCCTTCTCCTGCCTTGCTCTTGGTCATATCAGAATTGCTATCAGGGGTCAAAAACTAAACACAAACACACAAAACATAAAAACAACACACAAAACAAAAGAAAGCACACAAAAATAAGAAACTGACCAAAATAAAAATTAAGATTTAACCTATGGTGGGTTGCCTCCCACCCAGCGCCGTATTTTATGTCGTGGCACGACTGTGTGGCTCTCAATTTGGCTCGATATCGCTTGCGGAATTGACTCTCCCACACATACGATTGTTCCTGATTTCCTCCACATGCGTTTTCCCATTCTTACCATTTTCTGATCCATTTTGCCCCGTTCTTGGTTCACCTCTATCTTCTACTCTCTTGAGAACATGGAAGGTTACTTTCTCATTCCCAACTCTAAGAGTCATTACCCCTTCTTCCGTGTCTATCAAAGCCTTGCTTGTGGCTAAGAATGGTCTTCCCAAGATTAACGGTATCTCAACATCTTCCTCCACATCTAGAACTACAAAATCAACTGGAAAATAAAATTTTCCAACCTTTACCAAAACGTCTTCCACGATTCCATAAGGGTACTTCACCGATCTATCTGCAAGTTAAAGTGTCATGTTCGTTGGCTTCACTTCCCTCAAGCCAAGTTTCCTGAAAATGGATAAAGGCATTAAATTAACACTTGCACCAAGATCACATAATGACTTACTGAAATTAGATTTTTCTATTTGAACAGGGATAGTAAAACTCCCTGGATCCTTAAGCTTCGGGGGAAGCTTGTGCTGAATGATAGCACTGCACTCTTCAGTAAGTGCAACCGTGGCATGCTCCTCGATCTTTCTCTTCTTGGACAAGATATCTTTCATGAACTTGAGATAACTTGGCATTTTTGCCAGTGCCTCCGCAAATGGAATATTGATGTGTAATTTCTTGAAAATGTCAATAAATTTCTTGAGTTGTTCCTCATCCTTATGTGCCTTCAACCGATTTGGAAATGGTAGCGGTGGCACATACGGGTTGACTGGTGGTTGCTTCTTCTTCTTTTCTCCATCCTCCGGGTTTTCCTTCGTCATACCTTCTTCACCGGCTTCCTTCCCCTTATCTCTATTCTTTGACATTTCACTCTCTATCTCCTCGTCTACCTTGATGGGACCCATTTCAGTACCTTTAGCTTTACTGTCATCAGTTAAAGGTTCTCGGGTAGGGTCTATAATTAACTCCTTTCCACTTCTCAGATAAATAGCCTTGCACTCCTCTCTTGGTATTCGTTCAGTCTGACTAGGGAATTGACCTTGAGTCCTGGATTGTAGTGCTTCCGCAATTTGTCCGACTTGTCTTTCTAACATCTTGATTGAGGCGGTATTCTGGTCAGTTGTCGCCTTCACATTACCCACTGTACTTGCCAATCCTTCAACCGCACCTTCCATCTTTGACATGAATTTCATCATCATGTCTTCTAATCCCGGCTTCTTTTCTGAAGATTGCCCCTCATCAAATTTCTTCTGATTGTAACCTGGGGGACGATAAACATTGTTAGCCGAAAAAGAATTCGAAGAGTTAGAATGGTTACCATACTGCTGCTGCTGTCCCATTGTTTCTTTAGCTGGGCCTTGTTGAGGTTGACTCCAAAAAAAATTAGGATGTCGCTTCCATCCCTCGTTATAGGTGTTAGAGAATGGGTCATTCCTCGGCCGATTATTCTGATTCTGAACGAACTGGACTTGTTCCGGCGATTGATAGTCTTGAGAATTCTGAACATTCGGTTGCATAGTCGCTCCTCTCATTTGATTAGTCAACGCAGTCAACTGTGCCTTTATAGCCTTCAACTCTTCTGCTTCTTGTACATTTGCCACTTTTCTGACAGCAGATCTTGGCGTGGAATAGCTATGTTCTGCCAGATTCTCTATCAATTCGACCGCTTCCTCATAGGACTTGTTCATTAAAGCTCCACCTGCAGCAGCTGTGAGGTCATTCTTAAATTGAGGGTTCAATCCCACATAGAAAGTTTGTATAACCATCCACTCTTGTAACCCATGATGTGGACACTTCTTGAGCATTGCTTTATATCTTTCCCATGCTTCGTACAACGACTCTTGATCCCATTGGGCAAAATGAGTGATATCTGACAGCAGTTGGGCCGTTCGCCCTGGTGGAAAGAATTTGTTGAGAAAAGCTGTCACCATATCGTTCCATGTTCGAATCGACCCCGGTGGTAAATTCTCTTCCCAAGTGGTGGCTCGGTCCCTCAATGAGAATGGGAATAACCGTATCTTGATTGAATCTTGATCCGCCCCATTTACCTTGAAAGTATTGCATATCTTTTCGAATGAGCGCAAATGTGCATGAGGGTCTTCAGTTGCTGCACCTCCAAACATGTTCGATTGCACCAATTGGATGGTACCAAGTTTGATTTCAAAGTTGTTTGCAGCTATCGGTGGTGCGTATCCACGTTGTGCAGCCCCCATGTTTGGATTGGCGAAATTTCTCATGGGTACCCTTTGTGGTGGTGGTGGTTGATTGACATTATGATGGATACCATGATTGGCGTTGTGATTGAGATTATGATTGATCCCATTGTTGACGTTGTCATTGACGTTGTTTGGACCGTGATTGGCGTTATTGTGGTTCTGATTGTTCGCATTTTCATTCGCATTTGGAATTGGTTGACCATTACCCATGGGCAACCCTTCTCCCCAATCTTCCCCAACATTGATGTTGTTGTCGTCCATTCTGTTCCGTGCTTGTCTTCTTAGCTCTCTGGCGGTCCGTTCTATTTCCGGGTCAATCGGTAGTAATTCCCGAAACAGTCTTCTTCTTGGCATAAACCAAGAGGTAACCTGAAACAGAGAGTATAGAATCTCAAAACCCAAAAATATATGAACCTTTAAAACAGATTATAATAAAATAAAAACAGGGTGTCTAATGTAATAACTTCTACAGCTGGTAGTGATATTCACACAAAACAGGTTCCCCGGCAACGGCGCCAAAAACTTGATAGGCGAGTTTACACCCCCCTAAATCTACCGCAAGTGTACGGGTCGAATCAAGTAATAGTACTTATAAAGTACGAGTATCGAACCAAAGGAACCAGGTGTCAAGTACCACAATGACTGTATAGATTATTAACTAGACTAACGCAAATTGAGTTGGGTTGTTGTGTATTAAAAACACGGATTAAAACTTAATTAATTCAGATAAGATAAAAAGCTGGAGGGTTGGATTCCTCAGGTAGACAATCATTTAACTCACAGATTTGACACGATTGACATAACTCCAGGATGACAGGTATAATCACAATCCATCACTATACTCAATCAAGCTATGGTAACATTCATTCAACATTTTGTATCATCATTCGATCTCAACAAAGGTAATTGAACAAACAGTGATTAAAAACCCACAAAGCACGAATTATCATATTTCTATCTCAAATTCGACTAAGTGTAAAGCCCGTGTTCCGGTATGCTTTTATTTAATTTTCTTTAAGTTTTTCTCTTAATATTTTTAGCGGGATTAGGCGGTTTGGACCAAAAATGAAGTAAGTTGGTTATTTTTTTTAATTTAATTGTTAATACTCTAATGTAATTGGGAAAAAACTGAAACTACTTCAAAACCTAGGGGCAAAAAGTGAAAATTGGACAATGGCATGCATGGGTCGGCCCATATAGGAATCAACCCCTCTCCCTTTTCTCGTCTATGCTTCACGATGCACACACACAAAACACAGCCACACACAAAAACCCTAATCGTTCCCTCCTTCATTGCTGCTACCGTGAGACCACCGCTAACCACCGCGAGAAAACCACCAGAACCGCCGCTGCTAGCGGCTGCCGGCGAGAAGGAGAAGCAGCAAGAGAGAGAGTAGCGAGAGTGATAGGGAGCAGCCGGTGATCGGGATTTCCGTACGTTAGCTGCTGAGTTCCGTCGTAGGGTAAGTTCCCTTTCGTTTGCTTCTTTTCGTCGCCACCGGAACCGCCATCGCCGCCGCAGCCTTGGCTGCCGGCGGTGTGGCCGTCGTCATGCGCCACCGCGAGTGGCGGCAGTTTGCGCGTAGTATGCTGGAGGTCGGGATAGGGTAAGGGTTTCGTTTCATTTGTTATCGCCGAATTCGTAAACCTTAATCGTCGCCGCCGGCCGCCGCCGGAGACCACCACTGCCGGAGGTGGCAGTGGGTGGTGCGCGGTCGAGTCCAGACCCTAGTCACCATGAAACTATGACCCGTGACCTGGTCGCGTGAACCCGAATCGATTAAGCCTTGAACCGTTTTTATAAATCGTGATTTTTATGTAAATTCTAAGTGTGTTGTCCAGTTTTCGTTTGATCATAACTTTTCCGTCGTAACTCCGATTGAGCCGAAACTGGCGCCCACGGTTCAAGTGCGGGATCGAGCACGTTTTCCATGTTTTAGCGGAAAACTGGTTCGGTCTCTAACTGGGCGAAAAAGTGGTCGCAAGTTCGGTGGTTCGTCATTTTATGTGAAAATTAGTTTTCTGTCCAGTTCGTATTTCGGCCATAACTTTCTCGTCGTAACTCGGGTTGAGGCGATTCTGGTGTCCACGGTTCACATTCTGTGTCGGGCACGTTTTTCGTGTTTTAGCGAAAGGTTGGTTCGGCCCCTAGCTAGGCGGAAAACTTCTGTTTTTACAGCAGGTCGGTAAACCGACAGTGTTATAATCTGCCACTGTTTTGTCATGGTCATAACTTTCTGCTCGTAACTCGGTTTGGGGTGAAATCGGTGTCAAAAGTTCCCTTTTTGAGTCTAGAAACTTTTCTGTGTTTTGTGCCAAACCCAGTTCGGGACGTAGCATGGGTCGATTTGTCGTTTTATACTGAAAGGTGCTGAATTTCGCTGTTCCGGAAACTGTTTTTGTAAAATCCGTAGTAAATTGGAGAAAAATCGTTAGGAGGCGTATAATATGTCCTTGGAACCCTAACTCAGAGTACTTTCTGGTCATGAAATAATATTGGGAATTTTCTGGGTTTAAAGGGGTCGAAACAGTTCCCGAACAGACCTGTTTTGGGTGAGCGGAATTTAGTTTTAGTGACGGTTTAAGCGTGTGTCGTGTCATAGAGTCCGGGTCTCGTATTGACACGTTTTAACATGCGTTTAGGTGCTGGGAAATGACCGTATTTGTGAAGCTTGAATTGTGTTATTAAGCTGGACGCGCATTCGATGTGAGTTCTCTCACTGTGTAGTTAGGGGTTGTATGCATGTCATAATAGTTTGTATGTACTATTGTCTTTGTGGTGTGAACTAGTTGTTTGTGGTGTGTAATATTTGATTGGTTTGAATGCTTGGTATAAATGTGTCACATTACAATTCGGTGGGACCGAGGCCTCGATGGTACTGAGGTGTTGGTTACATTACAATTCGGTGGGACCGATGCCTCGATGGTACTGAGGTGTTGGTTACATTACAATTCGGTGGGACCGAGGCCTCGATGGTACTGAGGTGTTGGTTACATTACAATTCGGTGGGACCAAGGCCTCGATGGTACTGAGGTGTTGGTTACATTACAATTCGGTGGGACCGAGGCCTCGATGGTACTGAGGTGTTGGATACATTACAATTCGGTGGGACCGAGGCCTCGATGGTACTGAGGTGTTGGATACATAATTACTTGTAGATGTTTACTCGTTTTATGTAAATGTGATGTTGTTGCTTATGTGCGGATAGGAGTGATGTGTATATAATTCCTATCTGCGCATGTGTTGGAATTCACTAAGCTTCGTGCTTACCCTTTCCCAATAAACTGTGGTTTCAGGTACGGGCGGCTCCAAGGCGTGACGAGTACACACTGACGCGCGAGAAGAGCTGGTTGCTTTATGATTTTAATAATTAAACGTTTATTCCGCTGGTTTTATTTTTATAAAGACATTAATTATGTGTTTGCAAACGAAACGTTGGGATCATTTATTGAGTTGTTATCAATGAATTGTTTATTTAAAAATTTAAATTTGCTTGTAATTTTTGGGACGTTACACTAAGACATGAAGAATTAGATAAACCTCAAAACTTTTCTCAAACGTTAAAAGATTCATTAAATCAAATAATAGTTGATCGGACTATTACAAGCATTAAGAACAAACCCACATGTTTCATCCATAAAAATCAAATCGATCGTATCTACTGTAAAGCTAAATAATCATTCAACCATGATTCAAACCAACCCCCAACATGAACGGATTAGTTCATATTGGGGGTTCCAAAACTCAGAAACGACATAACAAAAACGAAAGTAAACATGTTTGGCTCTAAAAGAAATGAAATCTAAAACTCCCTGAAAAGCTTAATCCCTCGATGAATGAACTCGATTCGCCTTTTGATTCTCGTATCTTGATGTTTCTAGCCCTCTTCTTCTCTTCAAAAATCGCCCTCGTGCTCCCAAAATCGCCCAGGAAGAGTCCCAAAACGTAACTGCTCGATTCCCCCCTCAACCCTAGCAGAAAAAGGCTTTAAAAACGTATCAGGGGTTTGGCGCGTTTGTGGGCGCGTTTGGAGGCGCGCTCATAGGCGCGCAGAGCACTGGAATGTTTTACAAAAATAAGCCTGCGCGTTTGTGGGCGCGTTTGGAGGCGCGCTCAGAGGCGCGCAGCGTGCGCGTTTGTGGGGGCGTTTGGAGGCGCGCTCAGAGGCGCATGGCACTGTTTGGTCCAAAAATCTGATTTTTCACCTTTTTACACTGGACTGTTGTAGACTTGCTCCGATTGCTCCAAAACTCTTCCAACATCAACTATTAATAAAAACCTGTACTTTCTCATAGAAACCATTAAATTCTACTATTTTTACTCGGGAACTTACAACAAACAGAACGACTTCAGGATCAAAATAATGTCGGAAAACGACATTATCACATACACACATACAGCTGAATCTATGAAGCTTGCGAATTCCTTGCTTGAAGGTTGCGAAAATTTTGTTTCACTTTGCTGCACACATACAAACTCACTAAACAATATTAGATTTTTCAATTTAGGATCAAAACAATATCACAAACAACTTTTTATAAAATCTCAAATAAAAATATGGATCAACAACTCAGATTTAAAGATTTTATCCAATAACACTCAAGAACACCTCAAGAACACTTTCAACTCAAAAATTTCAAAAATGAATTTTATGCATTAAAACTTGAAATCTTTGATTGAAACATGTCTAAAACTTGTTTTTGGAAACGATTTTGCACAAAAACAGATCAAAACAACAATATTTTGCAATATCACAATCAAAAAAAATTCACAGTGAACTTTTTCTCAAGAACACCAAATTTTCAAAAATCCTTCAAATCTCGATCTAAACTTCGAATTAAGCAACCAAATTTTGCAGAGATGTTAGAAAACAAGTTTCTAACACGACGATATGAATCAATTTCGCTGAAAACCGCTGAAACAAAATCTGATAAACTGATCAGACTGTTTTTGACGAACAGAATAAAATTCTTGAAATCCTTCAAATCGATCCTCAAAACGATGAAATTAGCCTCCAATCCTTGAACGAAAAGTGTTCCTCTATCAAAAACGAATCCAACGAACTAAATCTTGATCAAATTCGACCAAGAATCACACAAATTTTACAAAAATCCAAGAAAACGAGATTTTCTTGAAAAATCAAGAAAATCGATCAAATTTCCTTGAGAATTCCGCAAATTTGATGTGTTAGATCAGTAGAAATTCTCCTCTAAATCTTGAATCTGCTCTGATACCAATTGTTAAACCCTAAAGATCAATCAAGATAGAGAAGATGTGAATTTGTCATCTCATTGATCAAGAACACTGTATACAAGATATGAGTTCTGCACTTTCTCTCTCTAAGATATGAATGTGAATTCTGAGAATGTTTCTAAGAGTCTCTCAAACTAACCTACACAAAGGCTATTTATACAAAACACATTACAAGGTGTAAACAACACAATACAACTCAATACATTGACTTTGACTTTGACCTTTCTATATTTAAACCTTGAAGACATATTGCACTAACATTTTCAATTTTCCAAAAAAATATTCGGCAAATCAAAATTGACCAATGTCAACGACTCATACATTTGTGTTTTTTTTTTCCAAATATCACGTATTGTAAACCATCTGTGCTCCTCACACCTCTAAAACATGCTTTGACCAAATGGTCTCTCATTCAAACAAGTAGTTAATAAAACATTTTCATGCACGTCTCGTTTAGCAAAGTGTCGAGAAAACAATGGTTACCAAGCTATGCATACCCCTAAGTCGATATAACACATTTTACATAAAAATGCTAATACAACGTTTAACTGACCAAAAGCGCAGCAAGCAAATTATTGTGAATCGTCACCAAAAATGTCCTTTCATGCATCACTTAAGCCACGTATAAATCAATCCATACATTGAACTATTTGCAATAAAATACTTACTAACACAAACACTTGAAAGAAAAGTTATGCGACACTAGAATTCCAAACTCATCTTTTCTTAGTCGCCTTATGGCATAAAATTAACTTTTCTCAACAAAACTCAAGTGGGACCGAATGCCCAACATAACTCGTAAACTTTTCACATAGGCAAATAGAGTATACACATAGTAAAATTATACTCACACGACTCAACATGCCGTAAAACAAAACTCCATGAACCTCAATGGACTCAACGACTCTAAGTCAATAAAACGGCGCTAAACATCATGCTTCCCAAAGCCAAATTGCTATAAGCAAAATCATAAATGAGACGCCAAAATCCCAAAAATTCCCTTCTCGGGTAATACCCCATAAACAACGTTGTTTAACAACTCACATTAAACAAATTCCCAAAATAACTTTACATAGATATTATGGAAGATAGTTTTCCGCCCAAACTCTAACATATGTGGAGGAGATCCAATGTTAAAGTCACAAGCCGTAGTCATGGCCCAACCTCTTAAACATCATAAAAATATGATTATCATTATATCCGAAACCAATGTTGAACAATAATGAAATAAAGCAAAACAAATCCCGGCGGAGTTTGCAACTCTCGCAATAAAATGGTTTCATGCGCGTTCAAAACCATGATTTGAAATCTTGTGTGTGTGCTAATCATTTTCTCAAAATTCAAAACACAATCCATATAAGGATTGGAAACACAAGAAATAGTTGATGCAATTTGTTTCCAAAATAACTTTGTGCATGACTTAGTCGGCATTCAACGTCTCAACTCATACTCTTCCAAATCTCTCCGGTCCAATATTGTCATCCGGATGCTTTCACCATCTTAAGGTGTGTTGGGAATTACATCAATTAACCTTACGGTTTTTCCTCGAATCAAAATCGGCTCAATAAGCCTATGGTTCTAGTCCGACCATCAATCTTGACCCGAAACGGTCTACTTAAAGCAAATATCATGCTTATCATCACTCCAAGTGACTAATACTAGAATCGTCCATCTATTCCAACGACTACTAGCTTAGAACCTCCTTCACTACCCCAACGATCATCACATGAAAGCAATTCAAGTATGCACATGTACTAGTAGGTTCACTATGACAATTCAATTAAAGTATGCATATGTACTTTAACATATGTTTGTGTTTAAGTCGTGAAAAAAATATATATTTTAAGATATTTAAAAATATATAAAAAATATTTCTTTAACTTTTGAATTTTTTAAAAATTAAAAAAAATTAAAAAATCCGTCGGTAATTACCGACGGATTACCGACGGATTATTTTTTATTTATTTTTTATTTTTTTAATTAAATAATCCGTCGGTAATTACCGACGGATTATTTATTATTTATTATTTATTTTTTTAATTAAATAATCCGTCGGTAATTACCGACGGATTACCGACGGATTATTTATTATTTAATTTTTATTTTTTTAATTAAATAATCCGTCGGTAATTACCGACGGATTACCGACGGATTATTTAATTTTTATTTTTTATATTTTTAATTAGCTAATCCGTCGGTAATTACCGATGGATTTAAAACCGTCGGTAATTACCGACGGATATTTATTTATTTATTTTTTTAATTTTTTTAAATGAAATCCGTCGGTAATCCGTCGGTAATTACCGACGGTTTGTATCCGTCGGTAATTTTCGTCGGTAATTTGAGTTTTTCTAGTAGTGTTATACTGATGGATCATTCTTAAATTTAACAGTTCAAGCTTAGGATATACATTATAACCTATTTCTCTTGAACTACGGCTCTGATACCAACTTGTAACACCCTATCTAGATCCCATAAGATGTTACGGTAAAAGACTGATAAAAGAACGAACTTTAAAATCTTACTTATTACATTTAACAATCTATTACAGCGGAAGACTTACGAACGAAACAAAAATTCTAAACGAACTAGTTCGTCCCATACCGAACTAGCTAGTACAACATAAGGTATGAAAAAGAAATACTATACGACGATCTAATCCAAATCCTTTCCTTGTTCAATCATGTGTGCACGCCACCTGAGATATACGACAACGGTTAGCTTATAAAGCTAAGTATTCATGGTTAGTTTTATAAACACTTAAAACAACAATTCAATAACTGATATTGAGTAAAGCCGAGAGCTTAAACAATATACTGAAACTACATCAACACACTACGGTGTTTTGCATTCTTGGCGACTTAGTACGTCTTGATGCACTGCTCAACTGAAGCCTCAAACTGAATCCCGACTAATGGAAAACATGTCTTGACATATACTTACTATTAAACTGTCATTCTTACAAAAGCACAAACTTAACTGGAACTGAAAACAACAACTTACTAATCATGGTCATCTTATAGGAACGACATCCGACAATACGAACTAATAAAGCTAAGCACAAAAGTTTCTTAATCGATCGCCACCAACTAATAAGCTATCATTAATCATTGTGCAACTAGTACACAATAACTTACTATACGGATAACAAATAAGTGACGTCAATTGACCTCAACGAGTAATATCTACAAAACCGATCCTTAGTGCATTCCGATGCACCTATTGTACTACACTTCTCAAGATTGGTTTTCTACAACGTAACTAGTGCTAATAACAATTACTAAATACTATTTGAGATAGCGTTCAAACATACCCGTACAAAACTAAAACTACTAGCATAAAGTTGATGATATAACATTATTTATAATCCACAACGTAATAATGATTTAAAGCATGTAATGTAAAATACACCGCGAAAACATGCATAACCGAAATCAATTTCATATAATCTACTGTATAACTGAATCAAGTATAAAATACTATGTAACTAATACATACTAATCGTATATCCTCCCCTTAGGGAAACAAGTCATGAAAACTCACCTGGATTGCCAAATATTTGAGCAAAGTAGGTTTATGTGAGCTTGGTACGAACTGAACACCTAAATAATAAATTTAGGGTTCCACGGTTACGCTAAATAATTATAAACTAAATATATTAATGTAAAAGGGTTCAACAAACCCAAATTCTAACTTATCTACACTTATTTAACCACCTCTAATACAACTTAATTTAGACCCTTAATTTAGTATTAATTAAGGGTCTAAATTAAGTTGTATTAGAGGCGGTTAAATAAGTGTCAATTTAAAGCCTTGACAACATCATATTCATCATTGCACATGCATGGCATGCATGAATGGATGGTAGGCTGTTAGGACACAAAATGTCCTAATTATAAGATAGTTTTGTAAAGGGGTAATTATTGTTATATGGGCTTGGATATAGTGTTATGGGCTTGGGCTTAATAGTGTAACAAAGGGGGTATATAATGTTTAGTGTGTGTAATTAGGGTTAATGGTGTGTCCATTGCAATGTAGCCTCCAAGGTGTTTGTGTGTGTTCTAGAGAGAGATCCATTCTCTCTCTAGGTGTTCTTCCATTTCAATAATACACCACTTTGATTATCTATCTTCTTGTTACTATCTACATCAATATATCAAAAAATGAGTGTTCATGGTGTTTAGCATAAAGCGCGTGTGACATCATTCCCATATTTAGGCTGTCACATACATATTGCAACTGTCAATGCTTAAAGGAGCTCAAGTTTGCCAAGATTTTCAGAAGATGAGTGTTGGAATTCAGTCTTTAGTTGAATTGAATTAGACGTTTGAGCATTTGCAATCATTATTCTAGAGTTTTTGTTGACGATGCTAGACCGTTGAGTGCTCTTCTGACCTGATCAATCAGAATTGTGAGTGCTTGCAATCGTTGTTCTGGTGCTTTGGTTGTGATTCAGACTCTTGAGTGCTTATAATCATTCAGATATTTCTTGAAGATTGAAGTTCCGGATTTTCATCATTCAGTATTCTGATATTTTGGGGATGAACATTATTCTACAGTTGATGAACAATGTTACTTGTGGAAGTTCTTCTAAACCCTACCTTATAGTGTATGCTTGATTATGTTTCCTCTTCGAGCAAATCCGAATCACGCTCTTAAGCTGAATTCCTATTCAACTTGCGGCTTATCGACGGATTTGGTGTTATAGACCATGATTGCATTTGGTTTATCACGCAACAACTCGCTCGTTATCTTTCTTGTGAGCTTATCGGCACGAGCTTGAGTTTCCACATTCATGAAGATGCTTTTCGTGCACTCGGTCGAGGCATTGAATCCGATTTGTCAAGGTTGAAATATAAAGAGTAAGAGCATATTTCAAGGGGGAGCCTAGACTACATTTGAAGAATTGCATCACTACGGTTTTCTAAAGAAATCAAGGGGGAGAAGAACTGAAGATCTTTCGAGATGGGTGATTCCTTTACAAAACTATAGGGGGAGATTGTTAGGACACAAAATGTCCTAATTATAAGATAGTTTTGTAAATGGGTAATTATTGTTATATGGGCTTGGATATAGTGTTATGGGCTTGGGCTTAATAGTGTAACAAGGGGGTATATAATGTTTAGTGTGTGTAATTAGGGTTTAAGTGTGTGTCTATTGCAATGTAGCCACCAAGGTGTTTGTGTGTGTTCTAGAGAGAGATCCATTCTCTCTCTAGGTTGCTTTCATCTTGAATAATACACCACTTTCATTATCTATCTTCTTGTTACTATCTCTATCAATATATGAATCGTTGTCTTGTTAAAATGGGACTCACATAGGCTAACAAAAGCCACTTGTTTTTTCTGTCCATCGTTTAATCAGTGGCGGATCCAGGATTTTATCCTACCGAGGTCCTCTTTAAGGTAGTTTAAATGCCCGAAAAATTGTCCGATATGTATTTAGCTTAAATCCAACGTTTCGAGGACTTTTAAAGTTTTTTTTGGTAAATTTTAAAAGATTTTGAAGTTTTTTTATCGATTTCGATGGATTTTTTTGATTTTTTAGTCGATTTCGAGAGTAGTTTTGTTTTTTTAGTTGATTTCGAAACATTTTTTTGATTGATGGGGTCCCTCACGAGAAATTGATGGGGGACATTAAGATATAAACTTGAAAATTCTATATTTTTAACCTAAAAATTCATTTTTTTTCTTTTTAATGGGTCCCATCCCCCAACCCACCCACCCATGAAGTGCATCCGCCAATGCATTTAATGCCGTGGCCTCTGTCTCTCTTCCTCTCCTTCACTTCTGTTTTCTTTCTTTTTATTAGCGTCGGTAAAACAAACACCACCAATAACTATCGTCGCTATCTTTCTCGCCGAATTGAACCAAGGCATAAATCAATGGTTTTTGTCCCTCGCACGTTCGGAGAACTTGAGGCTTCAACCCCCCTCGTATCCACACTCAATACCGGCAGTGCGAAGACCATACCGGACAAGGGTCGGACAGAAACTGTGGCCACAACCATTTTTTTTTCGTCCCGTTCAATCTCATCGTAGCTAACCGAAAACCCATTAAAGTACTAACAATCACATAAATTCGACTTGTTTTCGACACCACTCAATCGCTAAACAGAAAATGGGTCACAATAAAGACTAAACGAAAACCAATGATCGAGTCTCCAAAACGTTCTGCACCAAGCTTGAATGGAGGCTTTCGATTCCTTTTTCTTTTGCTAAACTCTATAAGATTTCTCTCGTTTTCTTCTCTTCGAAGAGTTTATGGGGTTTAACACCCCCTTCGCTGCTGCTGCTGCTTGCACTTGTTTCCACCGGGGTATATCCTCCCCAGGATTCCGTTCGGTGACCTTCTCCGGCGGCTACCAAGGTCGTGACCGCCACTCCCATCCCCTTAGACTTCTTGCTAATTAAGGGTTCCAAAGTCTTAACTGATGATCTATCTCTAAAAAGTTCACCAATCTCGAGCAAAGAACACCGAAATCTCCAACTTGCCAAAGTCTCTTGACCTCAGCTTCTGCCTCCATTAATTGACCAACCTACATTATACATTGGTCCCCTTCTTTGCACTATTAACCTTTTAAACCCTTGGATCCACACATTTCTTATTTTGACACTTTGAGTCCTTTATGTATGTTACCAACTTTACAAACAGCCTCTAAAGTTGAGGTGTTACACACTATACCCGATATGTATTGATAAATCCTAGTTGTATCACTAAAGAATAGTCATATATTCCTCAAGAATATGCAGAAACATCTATTGATAAATTCATAGAAACTATCAAAATGATAATTTGTAGCAGTGCATGATATATTGAAAATACATTATGGTACGAATTAAATCCAGACATGAGTAAGTAGACAACTGATCGATTACTCGTTTATGACACTTTAATTATTGATTAATTAATGTCGACAATTTATCGATTGATGTGGCGAAGTAGCCATGGCGGCATCATTGAAGCAGATATGGTATGAGCATGAGCTTGTGCTGATTCATCATCCCTTATGACTGCTGCTCCCTGGAATGATCCACTACTACAGGAAATCAAAACCAATTGTCCTTAGTTTAGCTGCTTAATTGCTCATGTGAACAAAAAGAGAAACCAATACAAGAAAATCTGTTTTATATGGAACGTTAAATATGTTTAGATCTCTAACAGACTGCTTTATAGGACTTGAGTTTACATGATTAAACAATTGTACATGCATGTCTCCTACGCGCGTAAAGGTGTTACAATAGGTTGATATTGTGAGAATATGTGGAACCTTATTAGATTACTCTCCAAAAAGTCTTTGAATAAACAAGTCTTAGAGGATGTGGACTCTAACGTGCCTCCTTTAACGGAGGCTAAACACACGTAAGTTGTCGAGTGTCAAGTCCCTAGAGTCGTAAACCGTAGCTCTGATACCAGAATATGTGGAACCTCGTTAGATTACTCTCCAAAAAAGTATTTGAAAAGATAATGGAGGTTCCAACATATATGAAGGAAAAATAATTAATTAGACATTTTATTCTAAAAGTGTGCTAAAAAACTTCTTAGAATAACTTGTTAGAATGCCCAAATACGCCCAAACATCCTAGTAACACTTTTATGTAGGACATTTAGTCATTTAGATATATGTGGCATCGTGAAAAGCTGATTTTGTTGTAGTGAACAAGAGAGAGCAGTGTGTACCTCCCGATTGTAAAAGGAGCTTGGTTGTGCGGTGGTGGTGGTGGTGGTGGCGGCGGTGGTTGCTGAGGCTGATGCTGAGGTAACTGAAACCCTGCATTTCGTTGCTCGCTGTTCTTATCGTTCTCCTTCAACTGTGTCCAGATTAAGTAAGATACACATATATAACCATGGTTATATGTTGCCTGATTGTTAATTGTTCTTAAAATATTTTAGACATATTACTAAACTAGGAGTATTAATCAACAATTAAAGTTATGAGATAAAACAACTTCAAGTAATTTAAAGTTGCAACAACAAAAGAATTGCAATAGAGGTACCTTCTTAGAGAGTGAATTGTTTTGCTCTTGCAGTGCCCTCTCCTGTCATAGAAAAAGAAGGAAGATAACCAACCAGAGCCTTGAATATTGCTTTCTTGACATCAGGTATTTTTCAACAATAAAGTTTAATTCTTCAGTAATAGCGATCTTGGGTCATCAAGATAAATTTCTTGATTTTTCAAGCTATAGGAGGTAGTATTTTCTCTCTCTCTCTCTCTCTCTCTATATATATATATATATATAAATATATATATATACAGGGTCAGGTTCAAGGAAAAAACCTCAAAAAAGGGGAAAACTAAGGAACATTTTGTTAGCCCTCCATCTGGACTATACTGATAATTTGTAACATGCACACGTGCATATATGCCAAATGCATGATGCACTTGTGCATAAAACAAAAAAAACAACTTAACTTACTTGTATACACAAGTGCATACCGTGTAGATGAAGGGCTATTAGGTGTTATTTAGTTTTTCATTTTTTTGAGGTTTTTCCTGAACCTCCCCCCCCCTCTCTCTCTCTCTATATATATATAGAGAGAGAGAGAAAGGAAAACCTCAAAAAATGGAAAACTGAAAAATACCCTGGTGGCCCTTCATCTGGATGCTATGCATTTGTGCATACATGTAAATTATGTTGTTTTTTATGCACAAATGCATTATGCACTTGTGCATATATATATATATATATATAGAGAGAGAGAGAGAGAGAGGGGTTCAGGGGAAAACTCAAAAAAGCGAAAAACTGAAGAACACTCTGGTGGCCTTCATCTGGATGGTATGCATTTGTGCATACAGGTAAATTATGCTTTTTTTTTTGTTTTTATGCACTTGTGCATATGCACGTATGCATGTTATAAATTATTTGTATGCACGAGTGCATACCGTCCAGATGAATGGCTACTAAGGTGTTCTTCAGTTTTTCACTTTTTTGAGGTTTTTCCTATATATATATATATAGATGGAGAGAGCAATAACTAAATAAGAGAATACAAAAATAATCGCATGTGTAAAATTACATGTGATTCAGGCCAGGTCGCCCGCTCACCCTTGTGTTGACAGTGTTTCGTAATCACATGTAACATAACATGTGATTTTACTGTTTTCTTGTTCTTTTAATTACTTTGACCATATTTTCGTTTGAACCTCAGGTCACGAACCACATCGCCCACACACCTTTGCTTTGACCTTTAGTGTGTAAAATCACATGTAATTCGACTTATTTCTTATTCTCTTATTTTGTACTCTTTTGTTATGAAATCCTCTCTCTCTCTCTCTCTCTCTCTCTCTCTCTCTCTCTCTATATATATATATATATATATATATATATATGAGTTCGTGGATTACCTTTTTATGAAGTTCTGAGATGGACTCATGCATGACTTGATTCTGCATAGAAATTTAGGGTTAATTGCTGAGTAAAACACTGAACTTGCAGGAACCAAGCAATGAAGCATAAATCATGTACATTTGATATGATGGGCATACCTTCCTTGTTCGTATTCGTTTGAGAGCAGTCTCAAGTTGTTGTTCCACACCTTGAAGCTCTCGAAGGTTCAAGGGCTCAAGATCTTCCCCAACATAGTGCCTAAAAAATATGTTCACATCATTATATATATCAAGACAATCCCTAGACATTTTACAAGTCTAAATACGTGTATGTACCGTGACAATATATGGAACCCCATTAGATAATTCTTTAAAAGAGCTATTGGGGAGATAAAGGAGGTCTCAACGTATATTTAGGAGAAATGGTCCAAATCTAGCAGATTCGACTCTAACATGTATGTGTATGTGTATATGTAGGGGCCGGTTTAAATACGAAAGGCTAAATATCGTGAGAAAGTAAGAAGGGAAGGTTAAGCAAATGTTCATATGTGAATCATTGAGAAAATTTGTTTGAAGATGCATATGTGAACTCATAAATAATCTGTAACGTTGGTTCACATATACATCTTCAAATATATTTTTTCTGATTTCTTTTAACCTTTCATTCTTCTCTTCTCGCGATATTTGACTTTTTCTTATTTGAACCTGCCACTTTATTTATATGTATATTTATGTCGATATATGTAACTACGTCTTAACCGTATAAACAAACTAAACCAAACATTATGTTTCGCTTTCATATATTTGAAATTTCATCATGGTTGAAAAATATTTACGGTTCATGGACTCATGAGTTGAACCAAATAGAATCAAGACGTTCATGTTGAAACAAGCCTAAACATATTAATCTTGTTCTTTAGTAATTTACTTAGAAAAATTAACCAATATCATTTGTGATTAAGAGAACATGATTCTTTACAGATTGTATATATATGATAACATTTTTAAAGATTTTGAAACTATGTTTATTCTTTTTTTGGATACGGCAGATCTATTAAAGAGAGGCTAGCCTGAGGCTAGCAAACAAACAAGGTTACATCGACCCAATACAAGACGAAGGAGACAAACTCCACTCAACAAAGTTTTTTCGACTCCCCTTGCATCTATAAATCATCCATCTAAAAAACTTCCTGACAACGAAATCGAACAGGTCACTCATTCTAGGCTTGGACTTATCAAAAAGAAGTTTGTTTCTAAAGCACCATATGGAGTAGCAGGTAACAATGAAAATGGCTTCAACACCTTTGCTAGGAACCTTGGAAATACGAGCCGCATCAATGTCGTCCAAAGCCGAAGTAAAAGAGTTGAACGAGGAAAAAGGGAAATTCCACCATCTTTAATTGCACCTCATCCCATATCTTTGAAATTATGTTTATTCAGTTATCTTGTATCATAATTATTTAGTTGACTAAAGTGATTCAATCTTTACCATGAAAAGAGACTAATTGCACCAAGAAACCAAACCAAAATTAACATGATATATATATAATAAGTACCATCATAAATCAGTATTTCAATTCTGGAATACCATTAATTATAAATCAGTATCAATACATACCTTATGTTCTTTTCTAGGACCTCAATTTTAGCCCTGAGCTTTGAGGACTCAAGAGTCCAGCTTCCCTGCACACAAAACCAACAACAGTACAAGATGACACTTTTTGGTGCACCAAGACTTCACAGTTTCATGATAGCCATAAAAATTAAGCCTTTACATGCAATAATTGTCTTTAATTTTATAGAGAATATGTTTATTTGAGACAAACCCGCAAACCATAAACCTGTGTGATCCTTACGTAATTAACGAAACTGAGCTAAAAATGCATGAAACTACGTACATATATAGAATAACCGTTTTTTAAAACTATCGTAACATGAATTTCTTTTTTTGTAAAAATGTGAATTTATATAAGCAAGACGTATCCCGTATGATTCAAAGTTATGCAGTTACGCTTACATAATAGTGTCGAACAATCACTTATTTTCTTCAAGAAGTGATGATTAAGCCAAAGAAAAATTAAATACCATTCGTTTTTGTTGGTTTGAAAAGACATGATATATAATAAGTACATGTAGCTAGCTACATACCCGTGTTTCTGTTTCAGGTGCAGTAAGCAGCTTTTCTGCATAGGAGTATCGTTCATACCTTTCAAGAATTGCATCCATACTGATACAAACAAAACTACAGTGTCACGGTTATTGTCCAATGGATAACAAACTTATTATTGTAACCATTATTTATTTATTTTTAAATCGGCATGGATAATATCTGCATTTTAGATAAATGCTTCTAGCTTATATTTGATATATAGTTGCCTCCTTTTTAAAAAGCTTTGAACCTTTTGAATCAGTTAATTTTAAACTTGAAACTTGAAAGTGTTTTATTTGACATTTAAGATCAAAATGCGAGAACATTTGGTTTCGTTACAAAACAAATGATTTTTACTCACAAAAAATTCCATCACCGATCACACACAGTTTTGGTACAATCCGATATTTTTCAAGAAAATAAATAAAACAGGTCATGGGCCGGTATTGGAGTTTCTTTTTTTTGAAAAGGCTTTTCTTGAAAAATATTGGATTGTGCCAAAACTGTGTGTGATCGGTGATGGAATTTTTTGTGAATAAAAATCATTTGTTTTGTAATGAAATCAAATGTTCTCACCAACTTTTATGATGGTTTTGTGATAAATTACCACTTTAACGATAAATTTCTTAAAAAATTCTTTCTATTTAATGATATTTCAATTGGATCTTGTAATTAAACTTAATTGATAAGGATCAAATTACATGATTAAAATAAAAGTTGGCCATTTTCATGTAATTAGTAATCACAATTTACATCTATGTGGGGTACACCCATATCAACTTGTCATTGCATCACATCCCAAAAAAACACACTTAAAAACATATTTCAACACAAAAATAACATGTTCTGTATTATTTTTTCTAATATTCATTTAAATAATTAAATCAAATAAACACACTGAAAATCAGAGTATAGATACAAGAAATAGGTGTTTCTACATATACACTTATTTATATCAAAATTATGCTAAATAATCCATTATGTATTTTCTTTTCAAGTAAAAGATGGCCCTAAAAGATCGATTTTTTAGACCACAAACAATATGAATATTTGGGTTAATTTGGGAAAATTGCATCAAAATGGAATCAACTTTCACCTGATTCATATTTTGGAAACCCAACTTTAAAATCGTCATTTAGGTGTTTGTATCAAACTTTATATTTATTTAAAAGGCTGGTAACTTGTTCAACAGGTAACCATAATATTTGATATTATCAAAATGGAACCAACTTTCATCTGATTCCTATTTCGGGGAACCAACTTTCAAAATTGTCATTTAAGGGTCTGTATCAAACTTTACGTTTATTTAAAGATTTGATTAACCTATTGACCTGATAATGATGACATTATTTTTTGTTAACTAAACTTTCACCTATCTATACATATAATAAATAAGTAACTACATTGACACGTGTCGTCGTCTGGTGAGCCGGCTTTATTGTTTTCCCGCCTAAACATGTATCTAGACGCATTTACATTATAGGTTCAATTAACACACTTACATTCACGCTTCCTTAAATCTCTCATTAATTAAATTTTTAATAATTATAACTTACATTTACTACCCTTATTTTTTTTTTTGAACGGCAATTTAAAAGCAACCCGCAACTAGCAAGACACTAGCCCGGGCGCGAGAAAAAGATTACAACGACCTCGGGTTGCAAACCCAGTCCTGCCATCTAAGGGATTTACCCCGACTACTCCTATTACAAACCCAAGAGTACACCATCGATTGGATTTCGTTGGCAATAACAAGAGAATTAAAGCTCCTACCGTTAAAAACAACATCGTTCCTACCTTTCCACAGCATCCAATAGTACGCGTCAAAAATCGCATCCTTCACAAGATCTGAACTGTTCGACTTGATCGACAGCTTAGCAACCATAGAAAACTCTTGGAAGGAAATGCATTGCTCCGGCAGAACACCCCACCACCTATTGACTGCTTTCCTGACCTCCAGCGACTTACCACATGAGACAAAAATATGCTCCCCGGTTTCCGATAACTCCTTGCATAGAGGGCACATACTCGTCCCAAGTTACTACCCTTATAATTACCTATGTAGTTTACTTTTAATTCATTACTTTTTTATTTTTTATTTTAGACTCTTATCATATAAACATAAATAATGTATATGAACTAAAATGCATTAAAAAAATATTTTTATTTTTTACAAATTATACCATTGTAATCGTTTCGTCAATACCTTCGAAATAAGCCCAATATTGAATATTTTTTTACACATACGTACATATCTATACTTATAATAAATTCAAAAAAATCTACATTGTGTATAGTAATTCCAAAAATCTATACATATAATAAATGAGTAACGAGCATGCCACGTGTCGTCTTCTGGTGAGCCGACTTCAGTATTTTTCCGCCTAAACATGTATCTGGACGCAGTTTACATTATAAGTTCAATTAGCACACCCACATTCACTCCTCCTTAATTCAATTTTTTTAATTTGTACGTTACATTTACTACTCTTATAATTAGGTATGTAGTTTACTTTTAATCCCTTATTGTTTTATTTTTCATTTTAGACTCTTATCATATAAACATAAATAATGTATATGAACTAAAATGCATTAAAAACATTTCTATCTTTTATAAATTATACCATTGTAATCGCTTTGTCAATACCTTCGAAATGAGCCCAATATTGAATATATTTGGATTTAATTATATTATTAAATATCTTAAATATATACGAATTAATGTGTCGTGATTATTATGGGATTTGTTGAAATTAATATGGAATTTGATGCAAATAATTACTAAATTGTCGTGATTTTCTTTTTGCAACTTCATATCAATTTTTACTTCAAAGTCGAATTATTTCGACGAATTACAATTCTATCAAATTCCACTCTGTCAACGAAACACTCTTAGAATTATAATTAGAGATTTAATTACTTGGAAAAAAAAAGATATCACTTATCAACTGACTTTTGGATTATGAGTTCGAACATTTTTCAAAAATATAAATATGCAATTATTGTGTATTCGTTTGATAAATTCATTTAGTAACGACATTTATAATAGGTATCAAACTTAATAGACATATTTTTATCTTCAAGATAATATTCCCTATTTGTGGAATTTTTGCTTTCATTTTATCAATTATTGTATGTGTCACAAAATTAGTCAACAACTATTAAATACCAAATAATTAACTTAAAACACAAATTTGATCGTCGCGCAACGGACGAGCCAAATACTAGTTATAATTATAAATATAAATATAAAATGCCGACATGACATATTTTTTTTTGAAAACTAAATAGTCACTTAATATTATAAAATAGAAAATAATTAAACAATCATTATACAATTAAAATTGACTAAACTTTGTTTTTTCTAGATTTTTTTAAAAAAAATGCAATAAAATTCATCTTTGTATTTCAGTTTTTTTAAATTCAAATAGCAAACTAAAATTTGTTTTTTTATTGATGCAATAAAAAATTAATGTAAACTAAATTAATTGAAGCATCAAAAACTGATTTAAACATAACCAATCCGTATCTTAGGGACAAGTGTTGTATATTCTGTGATAAACAACAATATGAATAGAGACATGACGAATGGACTGAGCAACGATGATGGCTTGATGAATGGTCGGAGAAAGCAACGCGCGTGTCGGAGTCGGAGAGAGCAGCGCTTGCCGGACTTATCTCAAAAGACGATGGAGGCAGAAGTGAGAGAGAAGGCTAGGGTTGCGACGAAGGGAGGGAAAGGTAGCAGACAATCACATTCGGGAAACCTAAAGCGGGAGGGAAGCGACTCGTTTTATGATTTTGATTTGTTAATGTTTTAAGGTTTTTAATAATAATGATGATTTGGCAAAATAATATCCATCTAATATTTTTTAACCAAACCCTTAAATAAACATAAAGTTTGATACAAACCCCTAAATGACGATTTTAAAAATTGGTTCCCCGTAGTTATCAGGTGAAAGTTGGTTCCATTTTGATAATATAAAATATTACCAGTTACCTGTTGAACAAGTTAACGAGACCATCAAATACACATAAAGTTTGATATAAAATTCTAAATGACGATTTTAAAAATTGGTTACCCAAAATAGGAATAGTTGATTTTATTTTAATACATTCAAGTCCATGACATTTAATCTACTTTAAACTAATTCTAATTAACCAATTAAAGAGAGGTCAAAGAGAGCCACAAATCTTGAAATATTGATTACCATATTTACTTTCTTCTCTTATGGGAAGTAAAAGTATTGTTCAACTAGGCACAATAACCAAGGTGTTTGTCAGTCCTAGGTTCTTTGATACATACCTACGAACTCACATCAGTTGTGTACGGACATTAGAACACATTACACGCAAAAACACATATATAATAAAAAATAAAGTCTTCTTAGGAAATTATTAGGAAAACCTAAAAAAAAAAAAAAAAAATCTCATTTTCACTCACCTGCTCAACATGATGTATGTTCTACCACGTCTATCATTCGATTCCTTAATCCACCATGACTAATGTAAATATAGATAAAATAGCTTAAGCAGTATTGGGTATTCGATGCCTCGATCGTTGGATGGTAAAGAATTCATCCGGAGATATCGTTTGTTTGAGTCTTTTATAAAGAAAAAGATAAAATCTTGATGAAATGGTACAAACTACAAATACAACACTTTTGACGTGAATAACATGTGGGTTCTTTGGAAATTTTTGATAATTCTTTTATATATGTCTTAACATTTTCCTTCAAATCTTCCACCCTTCCAAAAAAAGAAAGGCAGAAATGAAAACCCACCCAAAGATAAAGTTTTGGGTAGTACTATATAATATAAATATATAGTATTTCTTATAAGAGATGCTTTTATGTCAATACTGATAGGACCTTCACTTATAACAAAGCAAGTACACATATATAGAAAGAAAACACCCCCAAAAATAACAAGATTAATGAACCAGAAAGTTGGAGAGGAGAGAGAGAGAGCATAAGATTTGAACTAGAAACATAATTTGGATGCATGCAAGAGAGAGAGAGAGAGAGAAAGAAAATCTATGAACTTGTGTTGGTACTTTTAAAGATAAACACACACACACACACACACCAAGTGTAGTACTCTCGGGTTGAAAACTTGAAACCATCTTTCTTTGTCAATTCCAAAACAAAACCCAAAAAACTGAAATGAAAAGCTTTATACACAATTAAAGAAGTGAGTTTGAGATGGGGGTTTCAGGCAAGTTTGTGTGTGTGTATGTATATATTTATATACATATATATATATGTGTGTGTGTGTGTACAGTGGAATTTAAAGAAAAAGAGAAGATGGACCTGGAGTGAGTGGAGTACTCAAAGAGTTTGCCTTTAGTGGAGAAAACAATGAGAGCAACATCAGCATCACACAACACAGAGATCTCATGAGCTTTCTTCAACAACCCAGTTCTTCTTTTGGAGAATGTTACTTGTCTGCTAATCTTGTTCTCAATCCTCTTCAACTGCACCCTTCCTCTCCCCATCTTAATTATTCCTTAATTATATCTGATTTAAATCAAATCTCTCTTCTTCTTCTTTTTTGGGTATCCACCAAAAAACCTAAAAAAGAAACAGTAGCAAGATTATTGATCTCAACTTTTTTAATTAACTTCGGAAAACCCTAAAAAGATGAACCAGATTTCTTAGTTTTACCTTCAACTTGAAAACCCTAAAAAGATGAACCTAGATATGAGAGATCGAACCCCTTGATCTTGATCTGGTCTGAACTTGGGTTTCTTTAGAAAACCCTAAAAAGAAGAAGTACAAGATTCTTGATATATGTATATATGCTTAAAATCAAGAATCAAAGAAGAAGAAGCAGCAGAAGAATGTTTTTGTTTCTATTTTGGTGTATGACCATCATTGGATGAAAATCTGTTATATGTGTTTGGGGGAAGAATGGAAGTTTGAGAGAGAAAGAGAGGGTGTGTGGTGGGAATACTGTCTTACAAAAAGAAAGCTTATATGATCTAAAAACCAGAGTGGTTTTGGAGGGATGTGCTGTCGATTTGTGATTGGTTCTTGACATTGCTGTCTGGCTTTTAGGCGCATGTTCTTGATCTACGGTATTAAATGTGGTAGATTTTTTTAAGGTTAATATTCGTAAGCATGGTATAGATTTGACCTGCAATCCAAAAAATTTGCATGTTTCCAACGTTGTATAATCTGACAAATGGATCACGTCATCACCACATCAGCTTTGTAATTATTTTAAAATTATACCCTACAACAATGAAATTTCACCCAATTACAAATGTGACACCTCATCATAAAAAACTATATTTTAATCAAATAACAACAACACTACAATTAAATACCATTTACTATAATTTAATATGAAATATTTTATTAATTAAATAACTATAATAAAATTAAATTAAATTAAATAAAATATTTAATTTATAAAACATTAAATTAAAATACAAAGTAAAAATATTACATTAATCGTCATTTTCTTCTTCTCTAAATCTTTGCCAAATCTCTTCAATCAAATCTGATTGTAAACAATGATTCGTTGACCGATTACGTACTTGTATGTGATTTTGGAGATAGTTTTCGTACTCGGGAAGTATGGTACGAGAGATTTGAGGCGTAGTTATAGTTGATGGAAATGGATCCCACAACAATGAGCGAACCACAACGGAGATTGTACGAACATCAACTTGAATAACTTCTAAAAGAACAATGATATATTTTTATGTGTTAAGTTTGTATTTTTTTAATATGTAATTTATTTTATTGCACTTTTATAAATTATATTTTGCATTTTTTAATATTTGTCTTTCAAAAAAAATATTTTTATTAACAAATAAATTTATTCCCACATTTTTTTTATAAACATTCTCTAAAAAACATCACAAAACATGATTTGACATAAAACAATTTTTAATTTAGAAATTATTCCCTACAATTTCATATACTATTCACTGCCACATCAGCAAAAAGTACTGATTTGACATTTGCAAATTACCAAACTCAATTTCTAATTTTGCAATCATACTCACAACCACTACAATTTCTAATTTTGCAATCATACGTGTCATATTTGCAATCCAAATGAAATTGTTATGAAATCCTTGTTGTGGATGCTCTTAGGGAAATCAATAAAAAATCAAAACATAGATATCATATAAGTAGTTTTATTAAATGTTTATTGGTAAAAGTTATCATCCTCACTTATTTTATCGGGTTATATTTTTGATAGGCCTGATCCTGATATTTTGTAGGCACTGGACCAGATGTAAAAATGTGCCCTCGATAACTACGATTTTTTTAATATATTGTTTATATCATCAAAAATAACATTGAATTCGAGAAATACTAATTTATATAAATCGTTTTCCCTTTATTTCTAGTGCAAGATCAATCAATAATTATTTATAAATTAATTATGTGCCCAATGGGATTGGAAATTGAAAGAATACATGCATGTCCAAATGATTGTATATTGTACAGAAACGAGTATGCAACCCTTCATGAATGTATTAGATGTGGTACGTTGCGGTATAAGCGGAAAAAACGCTCGACAGAAAAAATGATGAGATAAAGAATGGCCCCCTTGCTAAACTATTGTGGTATTTGCCCATTGTGCCACGGTTGAAACGGTTATTTGCAAACGCCAAAGATGCAAAATTGTTGCGTTGGCATGCCGAGGAGCGTAAAAGAGACGAGAAAAATAAGACACGTGGCAGATTCTTCTCAATGGACGAATATCGATTCTGATTTTGAAGAATTTGGTGAGGAGATCAGAAATATTCGTTTTGGGCTAAGTTCAGACGGAATTAATCCATTTGGGAATATGAGTAGTCGTCACAATACATGGCCAGTTCTTCTATGTATCTACAATCTTCCACCTTGGCTGTGTATGAAACGAAAATACATCATGATGTCATTGTTAATTCAAGGTCCGAAACAACCAGGGAACGACATTGATGTGTATTTGGATCCTTTAATTGATGACTTGAAAGAATTGTGGAATCCGGGCGTCCAAGTCTATGATGCGTATGGTAAAGAGGATTTCCGATTACGGGCCATGATATTTTGCACCATAAATGATTTCCCCGCATACGGAAATTTGTCAGGATATAGCACAAAAGGAGCAAAAGTGTGTCCTGTTTGTAAGGATGACACACATTCCTTGAGGTTGAGAAATTGTATGAAAAACGTGTTCATGGCTCATCGAAGATCGCTTCCAAAGAGTCACCCATATCACAAGTTGAAGAACGAGTTTGATGGGAAAACTGAGCATGGAGTGATAAGGCCGCCATTAGATGGACCAACTACCTACTCTCGAGTTGAAGATCTAAACATTGTGCTCGGAAAAGGTGGTATAACTCCTCCTAATAATATTTGGAAAAAAGGTCTATTTTTTGGGATTTGCCATATTGGGAGCACTTGCAAGTTCGACACTGTCTTGATGTTATGCATATTGAGAAAATGTATGTGACAGCTTGTTAGGTTTGTTGTTGAACATTCCAGGGAAGACGAAAGATGGGGTAAAAGTTCGAAAAGACATGGTAGAAATGGGGATTCAATCACAACTTGCTCCTGTTGAGAGTGGAAGTCGCATGTATCTACCACCAGCATGCCATACGTTGTCGACGGTCGAGAAAACTAGATTTTGTCAATGCTGGCATGGTATTAAGGTTCCATCCGGATATTCAGCTAATATTAAGAAGTTGGTGTCAATGAAAGACTTGAAATTGCTTGGTATGAAATCCCACGATTGTCACGTTTTAATGATACATATGTCCAGCCCATATTCATGCCGACGAATGTCTATTAAACCCAGAGGGTGTCATAAGTAACATCTGTAGCGCGATGTCTCACAGTAGAAAACTATGGTTTTTTCTCGCACCTTACCTACAGAGGTACGATATGCTACTATTTTTTTTGTTATAATGTTTACGGTGTATCTGATTATACTTACAACTCTAAACATCACCAGTCACCATTGGAGCCTGCTTATTATTTTTCCTCGCCGTTGCACTGCATATATATTGGATTCGCTAATGTTTGAAGAGAAGACTGTGGATTTCTACATTATCAAAGAACATGTGGAATCGTGTAAGCAATTCTAAAGTTGGTTAAAAAATTATCTCTTTATATAATTTCTTAAACGACTTGCATACGTTTCGTGTAGGGCTGTTACAAGGTATCATGAAGAAGGAGGGGCGTGTGATACAGATAAATCGAGACCATTTAGATGGGAACTCTCAAACGTAATCCCTCTCAATATATTTAAAAACAAATTATTTCGTTATTGGTTTTGTCTAATACATAATTTGTTTAGTGCAATCAACAAAGGTCTAGTTGGGAGTGCGGGTACTATGTTATGCATTTCATGTTCAACTTTGTGATGTATCATCAATCAGAATTCCCCAAGAGAGTACGTAATCGTTAAAGTTCTTTCTTAATATCTATTGCACTCAACCTTGTAGTCAAATAACAAATTTGTCTTTAATTTGCTTGTAGCTGCCGTGGAATGACACGACTCCCCTTACAGAAAGGATGTTAGACAATATGGCTGTGACATGGGCTAAACAGTTCTCAAGTACTTATATGAAGATTATGAGGAATTGATAACGGTTAGTTTCTTGATATCGGCTACAAGCTTTTTTATTGCTTAGTTTCTTTTAGACAAGCTTTATTGTTTGATTTGTTAACACTTCAATGTGGCATGTTTGATGTAAACTTTTTAGAATATACCTTTGTCTGCATCAGATCATTAGTAGACTTGTCACTAGTTCATTCAGCTTCGTCTTCGATGTCAACGATGAACTCTTTGTCGCGAAACTTGTCTTCATGGATTACATTTAACTTGTTACAAATAATACTATCAACGATACTGAACAAACTCGGTATGCTTATCGCCGATGGAAAAACATTAATACATAGGATATCATCAGCGATACTGAACATACTCAGTGTGTTTATTGCTGATGGCAAAACACTAATACATACAAGTCAAATGCAATTTTCACTAAGTAATTCTAAGGATCATTATCAAATTACTGAGAGAGTTTGGATCAACACTTTGCATGCCATAAACTAGAATCAACAGAATTTCTATTTGCAACATAAACAAAATTTGAAAAACTCTTTTTATTTAAATTTAATATAAACATTCCATTCACCAAATAGCCAAAGCCTACAAAAGAGCCACCATTTGACAAGACAAACTTGTCGGACTCAAATACCTACTTATATTCTAACTTATTCAAGACACTACTGGAAACAAATTCTTTCGAATTTGTGGTACAAACAAAACGTCTATATAACACCCTAAAAATCAGTGCAAATTTAAACCTGAAATAAAGGGTTTACACATCTAGAATCCATAACATAAACGTTCTTAACTAGTGAAAATAATGACAAGAGTTAATTTACATCAACTTGTCGTCACCATAAACTCTTCACTTATCCCGTTACTTCCCTGAGCTCAAACCTGGTAAGAAAATATAATTTAAAACGATTAGGCTAACGCCTAGTGAGAACATTCAGTTTCAAAATAATACTTTTAAATCAATGTAAACAAGGTTTATCAAACTTGACTTACACTCATTCTTACCCTACTCATACTCATTTCATAACAACAGAATCATACTACATCCCATGAGTATGACTATCATTCAAAAGTCATAACATTATATTCAATAGCCTACTACGAATCATCACGGATTCTAGTTTATCGATCAAGTCTAAAGACTTACATTCAATCTCCATACCTTCTCTTTAGAATGGAAACAAAAATAACACTTATATATTGCCTATTTCTAATCCGTCGAAAACACAAGAAAACAATACTTACCCTTCGTCTAATTCATGATTCCACAACTCAAATCCGAAAAGCAACTATACTTTGCCTATTCACTACTGTCAATACGAATAGCAATTCTACTTTGCCTATTCCCTCATTTCTTCATGAATAGCAATTCTACTTTGTCTATCCATTCATTCAACATGAATAGCAAATATACTTTGCCTATTCAATCATTCATGTAGATATGACTTACATTCAAACAGTCATCTCATCACAATCAAGAGCCTACTACGAATCATTGCAGATTCTAGATCATTGCTCTTATCCAATAAATTACAAGTTACTTTATGCCTATTTCTTGGACTGGAAGTAGATATTACAATTTACTTTATGTCTATCTCTGACCTTCCCATAGAAATCAGGAATTACAATTTACTTTATGCCTATTCCTCGATTTCTATACCACGAAATGAGAATTACAATTTAGTTTATGCCTATTCTCCATTTCCACGTAAACGGGAATTACAAATTACTTTATGCATATTCCACGTTTCACGTCATACTATGAAATAGGAATTAAAAATTACTTTATGCCTATTCCACATTTCAGGCCAACGGGAATTACAAATTACTTTATGCCTATTCCACGTTATAGGTTATCGCCTCTCGAAATGGGATTAACAATCCACATTATAGGCCAACGGGAATAAAGGTTAGCGCCCCGCCTATTCCACGTTCATCCAATCATAAAACAAAAAGAGAATTACCATCCAGTGCACGTAAAACTTACACACTAATGTTTCTAATAATATAATTAGATTCTAATGGTATTTAAGCAACTCAAATTTCAAAACGGACAGCCCGATACACATTTCGAAACTAAACTCGACACATTGCGAAACTGCACTTTGACAACTCCAAACCCCTTCTTTTCGAGCATTATCCTCATACTTAGAGATCAAACCAGATTATAAAGTCTTAATGAAAGATGTTCTATGACCCCTTACGGTTCTACCCGAATTGGAATCACTTCATTTGGGTCATTCATTAATTTATATGAATTTTATAAAAACACAGGACTGATCCCAAGTACACAGTGATCAGTCCCAAAAACACACATTTTTGAGCTACTTAGGGTCACAACTAGGCTTAAGACTCTTCATAAGAGTTGTAGTACACATCAAGTACCTTCTACCTGCAAAATTTGAGCTCAATCGGACTTACGGTTTGTGAGTTATGCGCTGTCAAAGTATTGTTGGAATATGCTCAAGTCATAATAGATAATTATATGGCTAGATACACGTGGGCCTATAGGGTCACACACAATACACTGAGATACTATTTAATATAATGTAATTATTGTATTTACATTATATAAATAACCTAAGTAACGTGGGGTAATTAGATGGGCACAAATCATTAAGTTTGGCTTAATGGGTTTGTATTGGATTTAAGTTAATATCAAGTCTATTACGTTTAATTAAATCTTAGGCCCATAAAGATTTAGAAGGGAGAACCTTTAAGAAGCCCAAGGAAGCTTTAGGGTTCATTAATATATAGAGATGTTAATGACCTAATTAAGTTTAACCTAATACTCCTTCTTCTCTCCCAAAATCGGCGCCCCTCCCCTAGGCCTCTCTAGGGTTTTTCCGCTTTGATCTTCTAGCTTGTTTCTTGTCTAATCGAAGCTATAAGATTCGTTACTAAGGAGGACTAGCATCCCGTGGTGATCAAGGAGGTGTAGTGTGGACTACTCTAGAGGTATTCTCCATTGAATACTTGGTTTCAAAAGAGCACACAAGTGGATCCGGATTAGTGTACAAATCACGCTACAAAGGTATATCGTTATTTGTATTCTTCATTTAATCATATTGGCAATACGTTGATCCTGTTTGGTGATTGTTTCCACTGCGTTCTTATATATGTTTATATTTGTTTTTATTTACATAATCACCAACAGTGGTATCAGAGCCATCGTATGTGCCATATGATTAACATGTATATGTAAAAGTGGCTAAAACTAAAGTTTTTTTTTTCTGAAAATTTCAACCATCGTTGGGGTCTTGAATAATGTATTTTAAGATCCTATAGCCACAAGTTACATATACTTATCGTAGATTAATTATTGTAGTTTTTCTTCGTTTTCGTTGGCTTGTTTTATTTCTTATTGTAAGTGTTTTAGATCCATGGTAAAACATGCATTTTTACCATGGACCAAGCCAACACTCTTAATTAATGATATTATATTATTATGTTGATGTGCAAAACCGATGAAAACCTTGACCGTTTGTGTGCCTTGTTTCATTATTTGTCGAGTTTTTGGGTTATAATAGTTTAGGCAATTATTTTTACTTTGTTTAGTAGTAGATAAATGTATTTTATCAAAAATTGTAACCATTGCTCGGAATCGAATGGCGACAAAGTTAAAGACGAGAAGACATTTTCGGAGCTGCTGGACAGCCGGCACGAAAAATGGATTTCCTGGAGTTTAGCACATCGGATTGTGCTGATTCTTGTTGCTGAAGTTCCATAAGACGTAGGGGCACAACTTTGCAGAAGGATGTTTCGATTGGGGAAGACTCCTTCCATGACGTTTCGGGCCCCGAAGCTGCTGCGTTTTTCTGGACAGATTTGTGTTCGAATGTTCTTGTGGGTTCTTGATGGTCTTGGAGCAAGTGGGAGCCCATAAAGGGTTTATGTTGGCCCGTCCTTAGTTGCCCTCTTGGTCCGTGTGATGGCTCACGGGATCAAGCATAGGTTTTTCATCGGTTGAGGTTTTGCACATTTTGGTTGTGTGTTTTAATTTTTCTTGTATGTTGCATTGTTATAACTTGCAAATGGGTTTTTCAAACCAAAATTAAACACATACCACTTTTGAAACTAAATCCTTAGATTTAGTTAATATAAGTTTAAATTGGATTTGAAACTTAAAACTATTGTTTTATATAAATAACGCTTAAGAGGGTTTTATCGGTTATTCAATTTATGTAATGTCCAAGCTAATTGATATCTCATGTAGGTAATATATTAGTCTCTAAATGGACATCTCGACACACATAAAATAAAACAAATTAGACATAAGTTAAGAAATGTTTTAACTTATGCTACGAATGAAGAATGCATGCTTCTTTCGTACTTTTTTTTGACACGCTTTATCAAAATACTATACCCGTCACAATTTTAAGTCATGACGTCCAATCGGCTTGAAATCCCTCGCCATTACTTTTGGCCTATGCGTGAGACCTAGGTTGAATTGTAATCCCGAGGTGATTATTGTCTATGCGTGAGACCTAGATCTATTTTCACATGATTTCAAATTAGATGACTTAATCGAGTTAAGCAGGTAAGACCTTAACCCGAGGCAAGGATGGGACTAAACATGCCAGCTTGACACTAGTTGCTCGGCCACTAGATGCCATGGGTCCCATAAGGATCTAAGAATTGCACTTGTAATGCAATTGGTAATCGTCACCTACCTATTGAATCTATCATTGCTAGCAGATCAACTGATGTGATGATAGAACCTCAATGAGGATCTTAGCCTTTTTCGTACAAAATTAATTATTTTAAAAGTAAAACTTAGGTAGTTAATTTAAAAAGGATTAATTATTGAAATTACTAATCTTGAACTTTGTATGTTTGTAGATGTCAACAACAAATCAAACCCTAAGCAACTCAACTATCAGGTCAGTTCTTGAAAAAGAGAAACTGACAGGAATCAACTTTATCGACTGGTATCGAAATCTGAGGATCGTCCTCGGAGCTGAAAATAAGTTGATCCATATGGAAGAGGCCTTACCTGAGGCACCTCCTGCCACTGCTTCTGCTGCAGTTCGCGCAGCCTACACCCGTAGGTTTAACGAACAACAAGAAGTAGTTGCTCTCATGCTGGTGAGCATGACCCCCGAGATCCAAAAGAACTTGGAGGAACTCACAGCTTTTGAGATGCTACGAGAGTTGAAAACTATGTTTCAACAACAGGCAGAACAGGAACTGTTTGAAACAGTCAAAGCATTCCACGCTTGTAAACAGGAGGATGGCCAGTCAGTTAGCTCTTACGTCTTGAAGATGAAAGGCTATCTTGACCGTATGGAGCGTCTTGGTTACCCCATGCCACAAGTTCTTGGAGTGAGCTTGATTCTTACCTCACTATCCAAGGACTATGACCAGTTTGTTATGTACTATAACATGCATAGCATGGGGAAGACTATCTCTAAACTGCATGCTATGCTAAAGCTTGCAGAGCAGGGGATGCCCAAGAAAGCTCCTGCTGTTCTAGCAATCAGGGAAGGAAAAATCCAGAAATCCAAACCGCAAGCACTGGGCAAGGGTCGTGGCAAGGGTAAACATGTTTATAAACCTAAACCTAAGATTCCCCCACCTGCTAAGAAGGAGAACCCTGCAAAGGACGCCACCTGCCATCACTGTGGAGTGATAGGCCACTGGAAGAGGAACTGTCCTGCTTACCTGGCAGAGTTGAAGAAGAACAAAGCTACCCCGGTTAGCACACCAGGTATCTTCACTATAGAACTCTATGCTTTTCCTAGTAAAACCTGGGTTTATGACACCGGTTGTGGAACTCACGTTTGTAATAACGTGCAGGGACTAAGGGGAAGTAGAAAGCTAAACGACGGAGCTTTGGACTTGTACGTAGGCAATGGAATGCGTGCAACTGTTAAAGCTATAGAGAGCTTTGATCTTATCCTCCCTAATGGATTGATTATTGTTTTAGACAATTGTCATTATGCACCTACTATTACTAGGGGTATTGTTTCGCTTTCTCGTTTGAAGAAAAATGGTTTTATCCATGTTTTTACGGATTATGGTATTTCGGTTTCTAAGGATAATATATTTTATTTTAATGCTATTCCTCGTGATGATATTTTTGAAATTGACATGCATAATCTTGTTTCAAATGATAGTTCTATATACACATGTAGCACTAAGAAATCCAAACGGAATTTGGATTCAACTTACCTATGGCACTGCCGTCTTTGCCACATAAGCAAGAAGCGCATTATAAAGCTGCAACACGATGGGCTTCTAAAGTCAACCGACGATGAGTCGTTTGATAAATGCCTCTCTTGCATATTTGGGAAAATGACAAGAAAACCTTTCTCCCATATAGGTGAAAGAGCCAAAGATCTACTTGGACTCATACATACTGATGTATGTGGCCCATTTAGAACTGTGTCTAGGGAAGGTGCCAACTACTTCATCACTTTCACTGATGATTTCAGTCGCTATGGTTATGTTTACTTGATTAAACATAAACATGAAGCCTTTGAAACGTTCAAAGCCTTTCAAAGTGAAGTAGAAAATCAACTCGGCAAGACTATTAAGGCTCTCCGATCTGATCGAGGAGGAGAATACATGAGTCAAGAGTTGTTAGACCATCTGACTAAGTGTGGGATTGTCTCACAATTCACTCCTTCATACACTCCACAACATAATGGTGTGTCTGAAAGGAGAAATCGAACTTTGCTAGACATGGTTCGATCCATAACGAGTCTAACTACTTTGCCATTGTCCTTTTGGAGTTGTGCTCTAGAGTCTGCAGCTCGCATACTCAATATGGTTCCGACCAAGAAGGTTGATAAGACACCATACGAAATATGGCACGGGAAAGTCCCTAATATGTCTTACTTGAAGGTCTGGGGTTGTGAGGCTCTCGTGAAACGAGACACACCGAACAAACTTGAGCCTAGATCTATCAAGTGTATCTTCGTAGGGTACCCAAAGAAAACGATGGGTTACTATTTCTACTACCCACCCGAAAACAAAATATTTGTTGCTCGGTATGCTGAGTTTCTTGAGAACAGTCTCATTTTACAAGAAGAAAGTGGGAGCACAGTAGAACTTGACGAGATTCAAAGCGAAGATGCGCAACCTCCTGGTGACACTAGCGAACATCACGTTGAGGCTGAACATGCATATGTTGAACCACAGAATGATGTAATTCCCATTCGTAGATCCGCAAGGACACCTCAAGCACCTAAACGATATAGTTATTATATCGATGCTGAGGAGCAGAACTTGGGGGATCATGGTGAACCCTCTAACTATCAAGATGCATTGTTGGATCTAGAATCCGATAAATGGCTTGAAGCTATGAATGCTGAAATGCAATCCATGAAAGACAATCAAGTCTGGAACTTGGTTGATCTTCCTCCGAACAGCAAGACTTTCGGAAGCAAGTGGATCTTCAAGAAGAAGACCGACATGGATGGCAATGTACACACCTATAAAGCTCGTCTAGTAGCAAAAGGTTACACTCAAACCTACGGGGTTGACTATGAAGAAACCTTCTCGCATGTTGTTGACATTAAAGCTATTAGGATTCTTATAGCCATAGCAGCGTACCATGACTATGAGATTTGGCAAATGGATGTCAAAACCGCTTTCTTTAATGGTCACCTTGATGAAGATGTTTACATGGTGCAACCTGAGGGTTTTGTGAATCCGAAACATCCCGAGAAAGTATGCAAGCTTCAAAGATCCATTTATGGACTGAAGCAAGCATCCAGAAGTTGGAATAAAAGGTTCGATGAGGAAATCAAAACGTATGGTTTCACTCAAAACCTTGATGAGCCATGTGTGTATATGAGAGCTAGTGGGAGCATCGTCGTTTTTCTAATCTTATATGTTGATGACATATTACTCATAGGGAACAACGTTCCAATGCTACAAGATGTCAAATCCTGGCTTGGAAAATGTTTTTCCATGAAAGATTTAGGCGAAGCGGCGTACATCCTAGGAATCAAGATCTATCGGGATAGATCGAAGCGGTTAATTGGTTTAAGTCAAAGTGCGTACATTGACAAAATTCTAAAACGGTTTAGAATGGATGCTTCCAAACGTGGAAGTCTTCCAATGCAACACAATGTAAACTTGAGTAAGACTCAGGGACCCTCCACACCTGATGAGGTGAAGCGGATGAAGGGAATCCCCAATGCTTCGACTGTGGGATCCATCATGTATGCAGTGAGGTGCACTAGACCTGATGTAGCGTTCTCTCAAAACCTTACGAGTAGATACCAACATAATCCAGGAGAGAGTCATTGGACTGCTGTTAAGAACATACTGAAGTATCTTCGAAATACTAGAGATATGTTCCTTGTTTATGGTGGTGATGTAGAAAGAGAGCTCAGTGTTACTTGCTACACTAATGCTGGTTTCGAAACAGATCGAGGTGACACTCGATCTTAGACTGGATACGTTTTCGTCATGAACGGAGGCGCTGTTGACTGGAAGAGTGCTAAGCAAAGCACTATTGCGATGTCTTCTACAGAAGCTGAATACATAGCTGCTTCCGAAGCTGCAATGGAGGCTGTTTGGATACGGAAATTCATTTCTGGGCTTGGCGTTGTCCCCAGTAATGAAAGACCCATGGATATGTACTGCGATAATTCTGGTGTCATTATCATAGCCAACGAACCTGGAGTTCAAAAGGGTGCCAGACACTTCCGCAGGAAGACTCACTACATTCGAGAGGCTATCGAGATGGGTGATATTCGTCTTCTCAAAGTTCACACAAATGACAACTTAGCTGATCCCTTTACGAAACCAATGTCTTGTACCAAACATATCAAGCATGCTAGGAACATTGGAATTCGACCAGCTTGTAGTCTCATGTAGATCTGTTTTTAGTAATTGAATAATTGGAACGTTGAACAGTTTTTATTTTCACAATGAATTGATGTACTTGGTATAATCGTTTTCATTTATATCAACTGTGTTCTATATTTGCATGTTTAATCCATGAATGAATTATTTGTTCTAAATTGTCCATTGTCAGTTGATGATACGGGAGTATCATCGAGTTAAGGCAAATGTGAGCGTATTGGTGATATCCATTGGTGAATGAATATTAATGATGATGCCACCAAACTCACATGTTGTTCATTGGTGATGAACATCGGACTGACCCAACCTACGAGAGTTCACTGCATGGATCGGCGTCACCAGTGAATCTCGAAAATGGTTATGTCACTCGTCCTTAGACTTGAGATGCAAGCAGGTTTTGTATGGGTAAAATGTCGGTCTTTGATATGGTTAAACGCTGTCCTGAATAAGGCTGCTATAAAAATCATCTTCAGGAGTGATGTGAAGCACATGACAGGCACGTGCAGTCAAAATAGGATTTGTTCCTCTACAGGTAATGGAGTTAGATACTACTGGGCCCCTCGATGAATTGAATAGATGTTTGTACGGCCGTACCCAAATGTAATTAAGATGATGCTTGATTAATTTGGTAATCTAATTCAACAAACAGATCGAGAAACAGAATCGTTGAACAATTAGAATGACATATGATCCATGTCTAGTATTCAACAAGGTATCTGTAACAAAGGGATGACTGATTTAATAAACCATTTAAAATGAGATGTTTAAGAAACTAGCCTCATGTGTCTCTAGGGGCATTGGCGTGTTGCTAGACGCTAACCTTTGCTTGTATGATTACTTATCATTATGACGTGCGCAAGTGGGAGCTGTTGGAATATGCTCAAGTCATAATAGATAATTATATGGCTAGATACACGTGGGCCTATAGGGTCACACACAATACACTGAGATACCATTTAATATAATGTAATTATTGTATTTACATTATATAAATAACCTAAGTAACGTGGGGTAATTAGATGGGCACAAATCATTAAGTTTGGCTTAATGGGTTTGTATTGGATTTAAGTTAATAGCAAGCCTATTACGTTTAATTAAATCTTAGGCCCATAAACATTTAGAAGGGAGAACCTTTAAGAAGCCTAAGGAAGCTTTAGGGTTCATTAATATATAGAGATGTTAATGACCTAATTAAGTTTAACCTAATACTCCTTCTTCTCTCCGAAAATCGGCGCCCCTCCCCTAGGCCTCTCTAGGGTTTTTCCGCTTTAATCTTCTAGCTTGTTTCTTGTCTAATCGAAGCTATAAGATCCGTTACTAAGGACGACTAGCATCCTGTGGTGATCAAGGAGGTGTAGTGTGGACTACTCTAGAGGTATTCTCCATTGAATACTTGGTTTCAAAAGTGCACACAAGTGGATCCGGATTAGTGTACAAATCACGCTACAAAGGTATATCGTTATTTGTATTCTTCGTTTAATCATATTGGCAATACGTTGATCCTGTTTGGTGATTGTTCCGTTGCGTTCTTATATATGTTTATATTTGTGTTTCTTTACATAATCACCAACAAGTACTGGACCTGCACATACCGTAACGTCCGATTTCCCACTTTTTCCCCGATTCACTTTTATGATCAAAACTTCAAATTTTACTCAGTTAATCCCGTTCTAAATATAAACTAACAGACCAAACGTCAAAATGGTGCTTAATGATTAATCTCGTAAGCTTAATCATGAAATTTTATTGTCTTAGACAATTAACCGAACACTTGGTGAGCAACTAACCACATAAACATAAACTCACCATTTTGGTTCTAAACTTTACCCTTTTTAATCCTACTTCAATTTTGACAAAATCAAACATTTCTAAACACGTATATCATCATAGTTTTGCAATTTCAAACAAATATACCAAATCATTCATACCCTGTCCCGAAATTCCCAAAACCCAAAGTTACCGGATACTAAAAAGTGATCGGATACAAAACTTACCGAATACACGAACTTACCGGGTATACAGACTTACCGGATACCACACTTACCGGATACAATACTTACCGGTTACAATTCTTACCGGATACAATATTCAAAATCAGATAACATCCGAAAACTAAGTAACCCGGATACCATCCGGTAACTACCAAAATAATTAACTTACCGGATAATTTTGCCTTGTCCGGATACATTCAAACAGAGGTTACCGGGTACTATCATTTTACCCTGTAACTTCGACCTGCAGCCTATTTTTACAATCCAAATCCATGTCTGTTCCATTCAGCTTGTTTTAAACATAACCATACAGTCCCAAAACAGTTTATACAAGCTTCTTAACATTTAATTTGACAGAAAACATGGATTTAAGCAAAAAGTGAATGAACTTTTATACCTTAATGAAGATAACCCACTTTTCTGCAAAAATCAAAGATTCAAGACTCCAAACAGCTATCAATGATTCTGTAAATATGCAGATATGCTTAAGACTATTAACAGAACATAATCATATACTCAGATTTCTCATATCCTTCCAAAATCAACAAGACCCATTTCTAAAAATCACTAAAAGCTTAATACACATTAAGAAGATAAATTTATATATAATCATACCTTGAAATCTCTTAGATTTGCACCTAAATTTCCAACTTGAACAACTCACCTTTCTTATCTTTTTCTTTCTTTTGATCCTTTCTCTCTCTCTTGTTTCTCTCTTTTGTCGTACACCATACACACATACACACTTTTGATATCCAAAAATGTGTTAATGAGTGACACCTCACTCAATTTAGAGGAAATGGGGGCGGTGGTGATTATTTGTTTAATCACACTCACCAAACAAACCCCAAACTTCTATCAAATGACAAAACATACCCTCAAATTTCTAAATTAAAATTAAAGTTTACCCTTTAACTTATTACTTCGTAAAACAATTAATGTAACTTATTTGGGGTTAAACTATAAAATTAATCTATCACATAATAAAATCATATTTTATTATAAAACTCATCTTAATACTTACACAAAATTCAAGATGTTACGGTCTAAAAGTTTAATTATTTTGTTGAACTAAACTCTAGCCTAACTAAGTCGCGTCCAAGAATGAGAGCACTCGACTCTTGTCACAAACCTTTCGTCATTTTGAATTCTTTACCGGGCGAACCGTTCACCAATACGGAGACCGAGGATGAAATGAGACAAGCTTTGATCCATCCGCACCATTTCCTTCCAAATCCCATATTTCGCATGGTGTCAAGGAGGAATTTCCACTCGACACTATCGTAGGCTTTCTCGAAGTCTACCTTGAACACCAACCCACGTGACTTTTCTTTGCGCACTAGATTTACCACTTCATTTGCAATTAGGATAAGTATTTTCAAAAACATTTCATATCGGACGGTTTCTACTATGAATATGGTATAAAGTGTTTTGTTATCTTGTTTGGTAGTTTGTTGTAGGTTACAACATGACATCTTTTTCTGTTTCAAGAAAGAGGCCGATGTTATAGAAACACAACAATTTTTTTTAATTTTTTTTAATTTTTTTGCATATCTGTAAAATATGTTTTGATCTAATAAACTCGATAACAAATAAATATTTTAATATATAAAATTAAAGTATTAGTAAATAATGATTCGATTATCTTGAATAACTGTAGGATTGATTATAAGTAGGGTGGTTTATTTTACAAACCTTCTAAATCTAACAAATCATGCAAACCATCTCATAACTCGCCAAGTGGAAGTTTACCAAATCATTTTTCTGCATGTATATATAAGAAGCTTTAGATATTGTTTGTTAGTAATTTAGTGAGCTTAATGAAACTTGCAATTTATTTAGTCTGACTATTTAATAGTGACTTAATAATATAGAAAATGGTTTATTCTGTAAACTTTTTAGAACCAACTTTATGCAAAAAGCCAAGTTTTTTTAGGGAATTTAATTAAATTACCCAAAGTTTGACTTTGACTTACCAAAATACCCAATTTCTCTTTGATTTTACCAAAATACCCAAAACTTCTGCGGTGGGCCCCACGATCGCGGGCTAAGGCCTACGTGGCACCCCCTGTTGGGCCAAAGTGTCCCGCGGAGCCCCCCAACTATGCCCGCGGTGACACTTTTGGTCCCTCCCCGCGGAGGTTGCCCGCAGTGGGCCCGGTTGGCAAAAATAATTTCATTTTTGGTCCTTTTTTGCAAAAAAAATCATTTTTGGCCTTTTTTGCACGAATCTTTGCATGCTTTTACTATTTTTCCACAATTATTGTACTTTGAAGACCAATTTGTGGTTCAAATTCACTGACATGTTTGAGATTTCATCCATAAATATCAGTAAAATGCAATTCATAATTCACACCATTCCATCCTTCTTTCTTGCTTTCTTTCACTTGCTTTCTTTCTTGCTTTCTTTCTTCAGTAAACAAATGGCATCGTCATCTAACCCATCGTCTACACGTGAAGGAATGCCACCTAAACTCCAGAAGACGATAGCAGCAAAGGAAAAGGAGATAGACCAACTGACAGAAGAGTGGAAACAGATTATCGCCAGGAAGAAAGTCCATTTGACAAGGATCGAAGTGGAAGATATGACGTGGTGGTTTACCTTTGTAAATGTTATAGTTTATAATGTGTAAACATATGACGTGTTAAAATACGTACCGCGGGTCCAAGGGCCACGAAGCACATCTCAAACCGTCCATGTGAATCGGTCCTTAGCTGGGTGACAATACCTGGATTCTGTAGCTGCAAATTATATAAATATGTTGGGAGTCGTTCATACGACTCCTCGAACGTGCCTCTCACCAATAGCAGTGCCCTGCATAGCGCACGCCAAGCTTGGTGGTAACCAATCGTGACGCTGAACTGCTGGTGTACATCGTCCATGATGTCCTTTGGACGCAATGACCTGCTAGCATCATGAAATTTGTTTTTCAGTATCGCACCCAAAGTCCTTTTGGTGGCTTGTTTGTGGTTAGGATTCAGTTGCGTCCTCGAACAAGTGTGTACGTCGTCCAATTTTCTAATAAGTAACGCCCCTCCTTTCTTTCCCGCGGGAATCGCGTACATCCTCCACTTACAGTTTTCTCTCGCACATTCAACTTCGTATCGGGTTTTGTCGGATCTCGGCATGTGACTTTCGAAACCCTCTTCCATGAACTTAAGTCCGACCTGACTTGCCAAGTGATCCTTCGAATCAAATATCTGACCTACTTTTAACCTTAAACTGCGATTATAAGGTGTAGGTTTGTAGGTTTGTGTATGGGTATTCTGGTCTGGAATAATAGGGGGCATATCAAAATAGTCATTTAACTGACTAAATGATTTATTACTAGGGGTATATTCTTCGTGATCATCACTATCGGTATCTGATCTGTCTATATCAGCATTACCCATTTTGAAAACATAGGTTTCGTCATCAGCAACTCCAGCACAACGTCCTTCTTGTGGTTGTTGTTGTTGCGTCTCCGGAACATAATCAGGAATACAGTCGTTAAGACCATATGCATGATCCAAATGAACTGTTGGGCCGTGGGACGGCTGAAATTGAGAATCAGGCTGCTCCATTTGGAGGTCTTCGTCATCAGCGTCGTCATCACCTTCGTCGTCACCGTCGTCATCGTCTTCATCGCACACCGAGGATTCGACATACACAAAAAGTAATGGCGGTCTTTCTGATTCGGCTGCAAACTGCAGAAAACCAGAGATATCTCCATCGTTGGATAACTCCCCAAATGACCCATCACCATTCTTAAACACTAACTTGCAAACAGCAGAAGGGTTGATTCCACATTTTTGCATGGCGTATGCAACAAACTTCTGATAAGTATAGTTTACTGACAATTTTACAACACGCTTAGATTTATAAGCAAAATTCCACTCATTGTTGTCTTGCACCCATTCACCATCGAAACAGAAAATAGCTTAGCTATTGCAACAGATGAACTCATTTTTCAGTAGTATCTCAAAAACAAAATACTGAAGAAAGAAAGCAAGAAAGAAGTATGGAATGGGTGTGAATTATGGATTGCATTTTACTGATATTTATGGATGAAACAACAAACATTGATGAAACAACCAACATAAATTGCAACCACAAATTGGTATTCCAAGTACAATGATTCAACATTGATGAAACAAGCCAGTGAATTTGAACCACAAATTGGTCTTCAAAGTACAATAATTATGGAAAAAAACTGTAAAAGCATGCAAAGATTTGTGCAAAAAATGACCAAAAATGAATTTTTTTTGCCAACCGCGGGCCCACCGCGGGGAGGGACCAAAAGTGTCACCGCGGGCATAGTTGGGAGGCTCCGCGGGACACTTTGGCCCAACAGGGGGTGCCACGTAGGCCCTAGCCCGCGATCGCGGGATACCTCCGCGGGCAGGGACCAAAAGCGTACCGCGGGCAGAGTTGGGGGGCTCCGCGGGGCTTTTGGCCAAAGAATCGGGACACGTGGGTCGGGGCCCGCGATCGCGGGGCCCACCACGGAAAACTTGGGTATTTTGGTAAACTCATCGAGATTTTGGGTATTTTGGTAAGTCAAAGTCAAACTTTGGGTATTTTAATTAAATTCCCTTTTTTTAACCGTTATTTCAATTAGAAAACTCATTCTTTCCATGCACGAGAAAAACCTTCTCAATTTTTTGTACAAACTTATTGATCTAGATACATATTTATCGATAGAGAACTTAATGAAAACCAACTAAACGATCCCTGATAAATCTTTCAAAGTATATAATGACTATTAAAGTATATTTTAGTTGTTGATTATGTTACGGTCCATTTGGTTCGTGTGATTTGGTATGAGTTGGAATGCATTACAATTCAGTTTCACATTCGGTTTAAAGGAAGGCCTAGAATTCAGATATCGGGATTTTAATGGAATCCCACGAACTTGAGATTTTTAAATCCCATTAGGTGGTATTTCATAGGATTTGTATGTAATAATGTATTAAAACATATCAAAAAAATTTGTTTTATAATAATCAATTAATAAAAGATAATTTAATTACTTTTATGATTATTTATAACTTATTTTCTAAATTTATTTATACAGAATGAAATTCAAAATTTCATTTTAAATCCTCCACACCAAAAACACCAAGATTCTATATCCTTCCACAAAATCAAAATCTATCATAAACATCATGTGAATCCAAATAGTGTGGAATCAAAATCTATCATAAACATCATGTGAATCCAATTAGGCCTTTAGTTTTATGCTTTTATCAACTTCTAGTATATGCTATATCGGCAACCAGAGTATTAGAATATGTAAAAGACGAAGAACACGTGTATGGTGGTTCAAGTTATATGTATCGTTTAATAGATATGACCCGTATAGTTTAAGTGTATATATGTCGATTTCGACACCGATGTCAACACAAAACCATTAGATAATCAAAACTTTCTTGTTATACACAAAACCTAGAAAAAGTCCTCACATCACAGCCCACGAGAAACTCCATCTCATCAACCATTAAATCCAAATATCACTAAACCATCCTTATAACAAACCCATGATACCTTTTTGGCCCACAGTCGGAATAGGGCCCAATAAAGATGGAATCAGCTCCACAGCCCAAATCATCTCAAACATTCAACACCATTAGGGGTGTACAAAAACCCGTCAATTCGTGAAACCCGACCATAGGCATGGCAACGGGGCGGGTATGGGGCGGGGACCCCCATCCCCGGCCCCGGCCCCGGTTTGTAAAACCCTCCCCCGGCCCCGGCCCCGGCCCCGGCCCCGTCCCGGTTTATGATACCCTCCCCCGGCCCCGGTCAAACCCCGGTCAACCCTGGTCAACCCCGGTCAAACCCTCTAAAACCCTAATAATTAATAAAAATTATATATTTTTAATATATATATATTTAATAAAAATATACATTTTTTTTATATATATATATACCGGGTCCGGGGCGGGTCGGGGACCCCCATCCCCGGCCCCGGCCCCGTCCCCGGTTTTCGTAAATGGGGAATCCCCGGCCCCGGTACCCGGTTTGGCGGGGAATCCCCGGCCCCGATCGGGGCGGGTGGACCGGGTTTCAGGGCGGGTCGGGGCTATTTGCCATGCCTACCGACCAACCCAACCCGCTAACAACCCAATTAAATCCAACTCGCCGAGCCGTCAAACCGCTAATTATAAGAGTTGAAGTTGGGTTAAGAAAACTCAACCCAACCCAACCCAACCCGCCGCTAATATTGTTTATTTTAATAAAAAAATATTATATCTATCTATATATATACACACACGGTACTTGAAGGTGCAACCCAAATAATTTTCTTTTAATAATTGTTAACTAGTATAATTCATGAAGCCCAAATTACTTTATAATAACAATCCAAAATAATTACCATTGAACATGGGTTGCATCTTAGGATCATAATTGTTAGATAATAAAAGAATTGGTACAAGTTTTTGTGGAATCACTTAATAAACCAATTTAAGAAGTATTTGGATAGTGTGTGCGATAAGAAACAAAAATTGCTTAGCTTTCGGTGTCGTTTAATAAAGAGAGATACCGAAAAGTCGTGGCTAGCTTTGTGGTTAAGGACGAACAACTTACGCTTTGAATTGGATGCTACAATTTACGCTTTTGAACTTTAAGACTAAAAATTTTTAATATCTATTTGGATGCTTGTAATAACTAATAACTTTGTTGGGTATATTTTTAGTTTAATTTGTCGTATTTCAATCGTGAACTTTATGTATACTATCAAACCGCTCAACCCGCCTCAACCCGCAAGGGTTGGGTTGGGTTGGGTTGGGTTAGGTTATACTTTTGAATGAGTTGGGTTGGGTTGAGATTTTCCAAACCGCCATAATTGGGTTGGGTTGTAAAAATGTCAAAAACCATCCAACCCAACTCGCGTACACCCCTAAACACCATATCTCGTCCAGCAGAGGAATTCAACCAATCCGTCGTACAAGAAGGGCCCTCTCCGATCGACTAAGGAGATCGTCGATGATCGAAAAATAATCTTGAAGTAGTTTTGAAGATATCAACAAGCATCCAACAATGATAATGAAGAGAATTTATCATAATCAACAAAGTAATCCATTCCATATTCTCAGGGCCGACCCTGAGGGTGTGCCGGTGGTGCCGCCGCACGAGGCCTCTGACTGTTGGGGCCTCGTTTTTTTAATATCCAATAGTCTAAGCAAGATACCAGGTAGCACAGTTGGTTAACAACTTCCATATATGTAGTATTCCCCATCATACCCATTTTTGCTTAACATTTTTAACGGGCTTTTCAGTTATTAAATTTATGCATTTCTTAATTATATAAAAAATGTGACTTTTTTCTTAACAAACTTAATTATGTGTTCAAAAAGGAAAAATATTTTTCATATTATTTATTTATTACATGTTATCAAAATATCAAGTTAATTTACTTTTCAATAATTTTCTCTATTAACTTGGTTTAACTATTTAGGCATTGTTTGGCAAAAAAAAAAAACTAGCTTATAAGCTAGCTTTTTTCCTGGGTAAATGTTTGAATAATCATAGCTAGCTTTTTGAAACGCTTACTTGATGTAGTTTTTCAGTAGTTTTTTGTAAATATTTCAATATTACCCTTATTAATATCAATTATTATTTATTAACTATTATTATGGAACAACCCAACCCAAACATACATCATATAACACCAATTACATCTCAATATAAGATAACAAAGATACATATTATATCATATAAGGTTCGAAAGTCTTAAAACTATATATTACATACATCAGTATAAACTTTTTGCTAATATTACAATACTATCCCTACAAAACGATTTAGGAAAACTTCTCAATTACAAACATCCTTCAAAAGCACCTTACAATTTATCCTTGCTTTTAAACGTTCTTTGACCTGAAATACATATTTTTGAAAACAAAATGAGGGTTAGACCAATTGGTCTAAGTGAGAAAATCATTGTCAGTTTAGTAATCATTTTGTAAAACATAGATATACAACAAGTAATTGAATACCAAGCATGACTCGTATGCACTGTGTACAACTCATTCACATGGTCATATTAGTTGGTTGCGCTAAACCAACTAATCAATTTACTCCGCTGTACTAAAATACAGCCAACTCCGCTGTCTCTCCGTACAGCCAAACTCCACCGGCCCTAAGTCCGGCCAACGTGCACTCGTGTAGTGTAATGCTTATATAAATACAACATACATTTCAATATATCTATTTCAATCATAAGCACATTGTCACACTACCTACCACATAGTTATCCAGTATATATATATATATATATATATATATATATATATATATATATATATATATATAGAGAGAGAGAGAGAGAGAGAGAGAGAGAGAGAGAGAGAGAGAAAGAGAGAAAGAGGAAAGTTCTAATGAAAACTCAAATTCAATTGTGAACGTGAGGACGAATCTTGGCCCTTCCATCTCTATTGATCCAGTGACTCATATTAAATAGAGTTTTTAATTTAAATTATTAATTAATGTGATTAGGGGTAAAAAGGGAAGATAATTTAAACTCACGCCTACCATATTTGACTTTTTATTTTCTTTTTTAATTAAAAACTTTTACCCCCCTTAAAGTTTAAAATAAATTATCTTAAAAATTACTAATATTTTAATCAAACAAATTACATTAAAAAACGAGAATTTCGTGCTCTTCGATCTGACATCCATCTCGATATAGTTTTTTTGTTGTTTTAATCGTTTTTACGTGAAATGTCATATATGTGTTATATTCATTATGAATATTTATGTACGTTCAAGTGTTTACAACATCTCGACACCGTAAGTCCGTAACTCGACATCACCTTCTACAACACTTTCTTCAACGTCCTAAGGCATCGTGTTCTTCATTACCGTAACCCAACACCCATCGAGATGAATCGGGAACCTATCGAGTTTCGATTGTGAACCGAGGAACGAAAGAGAGTGCGTCACGTCTCCACACCTTCACGGGTCACTCATTTATTATTCTTCATGAATAATGTATCATTCAGTATGAATAATACATCATTCAGGGTGAATAATACACGATTCATGAATTTGTGTATTATTCATCCTGAATGATGTATTATTCATCCTGAATAGTGAATGAACGTTCACCTTTGTTATTCATACTGAATGTGGACACTTGGAGATGTGCATACATATTCATAAAGAATAAAACCAAGTCTCGGTTGTGAATCGAAAAACAAAAGAGTGCGTCATGTGTTCACACCTTCACGGGTCATTCATATATTATTCATCATGAATAATGTATCATTCAAGATGAATAATACAACATTCAAGGTGAATAATACATGAATCACGAATTCGTGTATTATTCATCCTAGATGTTGTATTATTCATTTTGAATACTGTGTTATTCGTCATGAATGGTGAATGAGCGTTCCCCTTTGTTATTCATACTGAATATGGACTAGGAAACGTGCATACACATTCATACTGAATATAACACATACATAGCATTTCACGTAAAAACGGTTAAAATGAAGAAAAAACTATATCAAGATGTGTAATAACCAGGTATTTTACTTATTTATTTAACTAGTATAATTTTAGTTAAAATAGATTTGGGAAATTTTATAAGTCTTTATTTAGTATTTTATGGAGTTAGAAGTTAAGGGGTAAGTTCTAATTATTATTGGGAGGAAAAAGGGCTTGTTATGTTAATTAAGAGAAGTATGGGGTTCAATTGGTAAGAGTGAAGATATTCTTCACCCAAACCGACTCATCCATTTAGACTAGATGAAGTGTCTCATTTTGAGACATTCAAACAAAACCCAAAAGTGTGTGTGTGTGTGAAATTGTTTACGGCAGAAAGAGAGAGGAGAGATTAGGGAGAAATTTGAGAAAGGAAAGCTTAAGAAGAAGAAGGTTGCTGAATATCATAACTGGGTTTTCTAGGAATCAGCTCAAGAAATCAAGGTAACAATTCTATACAAATCCATCTTTTTATATGTATTAGTTCTTAAAGTTTTGCTATGAGTTTTGGAAGTGGGTCTTGGTAATTTTAGAAGGATATGTGAGTTTTGGGTTTGAATCATGAATCATTGAATGAGTTTCACTAGATTAAATAATACTTTGATGATTGGAAATTGTGGGGAAAGGCTTAGGACATCCATAATTTCATTTTGAAGGCTTAAAAATTGTTTTGGGATGAATTGGGTTTGAGAAAGGGGTCATTTTCGGCTGAATGGAAGTGCAGGTTTTCCGCGCTAGTTTGGTGCTAGTTAACTAGCGCGGGAAGTAGCACCATCCTCTGGTCCAGTGTTCCGCGCCCCTTTTGGCGCTAGTTATCTAGCGCGAGAAGTGGCACCGGGCACTGTTTCGCGTTTTCGGGTTTTGTTTCGCGTGCGGTTTGAGGATATGTTTGTGGTATCACCTAAGGGTTGTTTTTGGGGCTTATTAGGAATGGATTTGGGACATAATTAGATGGTTTAACATCATTCTTATGGCGCCAATTCAGGTGTTCGGGTTGAGCTAAAGTGTGTCCCGGAACGTGTATCGTTGTGCTAAGGTTAAGGTGAGTTTTACTTCGAAAATATTTTTACTAGAATACATATTTATGTGGAATGGATATGTGATCAATGTGTGAACAGTATGTGTTTATAATATAGTAAGTTATTATATTCATATGTGTATTACACTACACAAGTGTATATTAGCCGGGTTCCGGTGTGCGGACCGGTAACGTTGATTATTTATTAGTTGGCTTGCTACCAATTAATATGGCCAGTTGTGGAGGAATAAGGTGGGACGAGATGTACGAGTCTTGAATGGTATTGATATACGTGTAGTATATGGATGTATATGAAAAGTCTTATATGAATGGTTTTGATACAAATGTTTACTAAACTGACAGGGATTTTCTCACTAGACCATTAGGTCTAACCCTCATTTCTGTTTTAAAAATATGTATTCCAGGTGGTGGACCGGGCAAGAGCAAGTAAATAGGACTCTTGATGGATAGCTTTTGTGAAGATGTTGGTTATGAAGTTATGGATGAATTTCGTACTTATGACTTTGTTATTAGTCAACATGTAATTTAAATTGCAAAAATGTTGTACTGATATACTTATTATGTTTTTCAAGACTATGGGACCGAATGTGAAATGCGATGTATCTTTTGTTGATTGTATGATATAAAATGTATGTTATTTGTATATATGGAGCAAGGGTTGTTACAGATGGTATCAGAGCCCTAGTTTAAGGGATTTAGGTATTAGTACTTGTACCTAGACTTAAACTGCATGTAAAGTAGGATGTCCCTATTATTTTAGAACCTATGGATGCTAAGTATAAACGGTAGAAGGAACATCATGTAAGGTAATTTCAGATTACACCTGGCCAGTGTAATTATGATCTTACATATACATGTTGGAACTGGAATACCTTGTTATATGGGGTATGTGCTTATGTGTATATTAACCTTGTTTGAATCTACAGAATGGCAAGTGGCACTAGACAAAAGAATCAAAGGGGAGGAAGGAATTCGAGTGGAGAGAACCCACCAGTAGGAACAGGGGGAAGAGGAGGAGATCGTGGTGGAGGCAGAACCGGAGGTAGAATCGGGGGCCGAACTGGGGGCCGAACTGGGGGTAGAACACAACCACAAGGTACAGAGTTTCTTACACGGAATGACCTGACTGCTGAAATGGGGAGATTACAGGCTAGCATACAAGCCATGTTTGAACGAAGTCGTCATATTGAAGCTGATACACCAGATCCGGAACCTGAAGTCAAAATGCCTATCACACCTATTGTCGTATCAGTACCAAGAAGGTGTGACTATAAGATGTTTTTAAGCTGTAAACCACCAACTTATGGAGGGGATAGAGATCCAGTGAAGGTGATGCGGTGGCTGAAGGAAATTGAAGCTGTATTTAAAACCAGCAAATGTGCGGAAGAGGATAAGGTGTTATACGGAACTGCAATGTTGAAGGCAGATGCTTTATATTGGTGGGAGGCCCTTATTGACTCTAAGGGATCTGAGGTATACTCAACCTTTACTTGGGGCGAATTCTCAAGGGCATTTAAAGAACAGTTTTGTCCTCAAGCAGCAGTCAGACAATTGGAGGAGGAATTCTTGAGCCTACAACAAGGGAATTTATCAGTCAGAGACTATACTGCCCGTTTCCTAGAGAAATCGCGTTTTGGAGAGTATTATGTTGCCACGGAGAAAATGAAGATGGAAAGGTTCATATTCGGACTGAATTCGGAAATTCGAAAGTTAGCGACTGCAGCGAGACCTGATACCTTCTCAGCCGCAGTAAATGCCGCGGAAAATGTGGAGCGAGATAATAAGAGGGATGCCGGTGATAAGAGTATGGGAAAGAGGAAATGGGAAGGACCTCAGTATGATCCGAAAAAGTCCAGGTTTCAAAGATTCGATAATCGCTCGCCTTTCCGACCAGCGGAAAGACCGTGTCCGAAGTGCCACCGTATCCATCAAGGAAGTTACCAAGTTGAATCGCGGGTTTGTTATAGGTGTGGGAAGACCGGGCATGTTATTAAAGATTGTCAATTAACGCGGTTTTGTTTCTTGTGTAATTCTCCGGATCACCTTCAGTCAGATTGTCCGCGAGGTAGAATACAACAGGGGGGCACATCAGGAAACCAGCAATTGCTAGACTAGTAGTTCCAAGAATAGAACCGCCGAGAACAAGGGGTCGTACATTTCAAATGACAGCTAAAGAGGCGGAGGAAACTCCGGATGTGGTTACAGGTACATTTTTCATAAACTCTACACGTGCTAAAGTGTTGTTTGACTCCGGTGCAAACCGATCTTTTGTGTCTCCTTCATTTGCTGCTCACATGCATTTAGAGCCTAAAATGTTAGAACATGCCTTACTGGTAGACACTGCAAATGATAACCAAGTGTCAGTTAAAGAAGTTTTTGATTGCTGTGTGATAAATATAGAGGGGTGTGGAGTACCGATACAACTATTTCCAATAGCCTTGATCGAGTTTGATGTGGTGGTAGGGATGGATTGGTTAGCTGAGAATCAGTCTAACATAGTTTGTGATAAGAAAATAATCAATGTCGTTTTACCTGATAAGAGGTCAGTCGTGATTTATGGTGATCGTAAGAATCATCAGTCTAGCCTAATATCTATGATAAAAGCCCGTAAATGTGTCAGCAAGGGTTGCTCGAGTTACTTAGCCTATGTGATAGATAGTAGGCCTGAAAAGATTAAGTTGGAAGATATTCCTATTGTTAGTGAATTTTCAGAAGTTTTTCCTGAAGACTTGAATAGTCTTCCTCCTGTTAGACAAGTAGAATTTGGTATAGACTTAGTTCCTGGAGCCACTCCTATTGCTCGAGCACCTTATCGACTAGCACCTCCAGAGATGAAAGAGATGATGGCACAACTACAGGATCTATCCGATAAGGGCTTCATCAGACCCAGCTCTTCGCCGTGGGGTGCACCAGTGTTATTCGTGAAAAAGAAGGACGGTTCAATGAGAATGTGTATTGACTACCGGGAGTTGAATAAGCGCACGATCAAGAACAAGTATCCACTACCCAGAATTGATGATCTCTTCGATCAATTAGTTGGAGCTTGTTATTTCTCCAAGATTGATCTCAGATCTGGCTACCATCAATTGAAGGTTAAAGAAGAAGACGTTCTAAAGACTGCTTTTCGTACAAGGTACGGCCACTACGAATTCTTGGTGATGCCATTCGGACTGACGAACGCTCCAACCGCTTTTATGGATCTAATGAATCGGGTATGTAAGCCTTATCTCGATAAATTTGTAATTGTATTTATTGATGATATACTTATCTATTCCCGATCCAAAGAGGATCACGCACAACATCTTCGTTTGATTCTGGAGTTGTTGAAGAAAGAAAAGTTGTATGCTAAATTCTCTAAGTGTGAGTTCTGGCTACGAGAAGTTCAGTTTCTGGGTCATGTAGTTTCCGAGAAAGGTATACAAGTTGATCCAACGAAAGTGGAAGCAATTGAAAGATGGGAACAACCGAAGACGCCAACGGAAGTACGTAGTTTTCTGGGTTTAGCTGGTTATTATCGAAAGTTTATAAAAGACTTCTCTCGTATTGCTACACCTCTTACTAAGCTGACCCGAAAGAATCTAAGGTTTGAATGGAAAGCGTAGCAGGATGAAGCATTCAGAATACTGAAAGAGAAACTCTGTAGCGCGCCGATATTAGCATTACCAGAAGGTTCAGATGATTTTGTTGTCTACAGCGATGCTTCCAAACTAGGATTGGGATGTGTACTTATGCAGCATGGAAAGGTGATTGCTTATGCTTCTCGTCAATTGAAAGATCATGAACGACAGTATCCTACACATGATATGGAGCTTGCAGCTGTTGTCTTCGCGTTGAAGATTTGGAGACATTATCTTTACGGTTCTAAGTGTCAAATATTCACCGATCATAAGAGTCTCCAACATATTTTCGATCAGAAGGAATTGAATATGAGGCAAAGAAGACGGCTGGAATTGGTGAATGATTACGACTGTGAAATCCTTTATCATCCGGGAAAGGCGAACGTGGTAGCAGATGCACTGAGTCGTCAGGAAAGAAGTGGAACAATAAGAGCTATTTCACTACGGGTTGAACTGCTACCGAACATCTTTGACGAATTGATGAAATGTCAAATAGAAGCCTATCAGGAAGAACACTTGAAATCAGAACGGTTAGTGGGGTTATCAGCATTGCTAGTAAAAGATGATCGTGGGTTGTTGTGTTTGGGAAACAGAATCTGGGTGCCTCGTTTGGGTGGAGTACGTGATCGTGTACTACAGGAAGCTCATCAATCTCGTTTTTCTATTCATCCAGGTACGAATAAGATGTATAGAGATCTGAAACAATTCTATTGGTGGCCAGGAATAAAAAGAAGCATTGCTCAACATCTGGAAGAATGTACCACTTGTAAAAAGGTAAAAATTGAACATCAAAAACCGTTTGGTCAGTTACAACGATTGGAAATACCGATGTGGAAATGGGATCAGATTACTACAGATTTCATCACAAAGCTACCAAGGACTCCGAAGGGATTTGATTCCATTTGGGTGATAGTCGACAGGTTGACGAAGTCTGCACACTTCTTACCGATAAAGGAAACTAATTCGATGGAACGCTTAGCCAAATTGTATATTGATGAAATAGTAACTCGACATGGAGTTCCAATCTCGATTATTTCAGATCGGGATAGTCGATTTACTTCAAGATTTTGGAGAAGTTTTCAAAAAGAAATGGGGACGCAGATAAAGTTAAGTACAACATATCATCCTCAAACTGATGGTCAGAGTGAACGAACGATTCAGACATTAGAAGATATGCTCCGGGCTTGTATTATTGACTTTGGGGGATCATGGGATAAACATCTACCGCTGATCGAATTTGCTTACAACAACAGTTATCATTCCAGCATACAAGCGGCACCGTTTGAAGTCCTGTATGGTAGAAAATGTCGAACACCTTTATGTTGGAACGAAGTGGGGGAGAAACAGTTAGCGGGGCCATATATAGTACAGTTAACAGCAGATAAGATTACTCAGATTCGGGACAGATTGAAAATGGCTCAAGACAGACATAAAAGCTATGTTGACCGACGTCGGAAACCATTAGAATTTCAAATTGGAGATTTTGTCATGTTGAAAGTATCGCCATGGAAAGGAGTTATACGTTTTGGGAAACAAGGAAAACTTAGTCCGCGGTACATTGGACCGTTTGCATTAACGGAAAGAATTGGTGAAGTAGCTTACAGGTTAGATCTTCCGTCAGAGTTAAGCAGGATTCACAACGCGTTTCATGTATCGAATTTGCGAAAGTGTTTGGTTACACCAGATCAGGCAGTGACTCTACCCGATATACAAGTTGACGAAAAGCTGAATTATGTAGAAGAACCAGAAGCCATTGTTGATCATAAAGTCAAAGTGTTGCGGAACAAGGAAATCAGACAAGTGAAAGTCCAGTGGAGACATCATAGAGGTCAAGATGCTACTTGGGAATCAGAGTCAGAAATGAGAACCAAATACCCTCATCTGTTCACTTAACTGAATTCCGAGACGGAATTCTTTTAAGGGGGAGATGTTGTAATAACCAGGTATTTTACTTATTTATTTAACTAGTATAATTTTAGTTAAAATAGATTTGGGAAATTTTATAAGTCTTTATTTAGTATTTTATGGAGTTAGAAGTTAAGGGGTAAGTTTTAATTATTATTGGGAGGAAAAAGGGCTTGTTATGTTAATTAAGAGAAGTATGGGGTTCAATTGGTAAGAGTGAAGATATTCTTCACCCAAACCGACTCATCCATTTAGACTAGATGAAGTGTCTCATTTTGAGACATTCAAACAAAACCCAAAAGTGTGTGTGTGTGTGAAATTGTTTACGGCAGAAAGAGAGAGGAGAGATTAGGGAGAAATTTGAGAAAGGAAAGCTTAAGAAGAAGAAGGTTGCTGAATATCATAACTGGGTTTTCTAGGAATCAGCTCAAGAAATCAAGGTAACAATTCTATACAAATCCATCTTTTTATATGTATTAGTTCTTAAAGTTTTGCTATGAGTTTTGGAAGTGGGTCTTGGTAATTTTAGAAGGATATGTGAGTTTTGGGTTTGAATCATGAATCATTGAATGAGTTTCACTAGATTAAATGATACTTTGATGATTGGAAATTGTGGGGAAAGGCTTAGGACATCCATAATTTCATTTTGAAGGCTTAAAAATCGTTTTGGGATGAATTGGGTTTGAGAAAGGGGTCATTTTCGGCTGAATGGAAGTGCAGGTTTTCCGCGCTAGTTTGGTGCTAGTTAACTAGCGCGGGAAGTAGCGCCATCCTCTGGTCCAGTGTTCCGCGCCCCTTTTGGCGCTAGTTATCTAGCGCGGGAAGTGGCGCCGGGCACTGTTTCGCGTTTTCGGGTTTTGTTTCGCGTGCGGTTTGAGGATATGTTTGTGGTATCACCTAAGGGTTGTTTTTGGGGCTTATTAGGAATGGATTTGGGACATAATTAGATGGTTTAACATCATTCTTATGGCGCCAATTCAGGTGTTCGGGTTGAGCTAAAGTGTGTCCCGGAACGTGTATCGTTGTGCTAAGGTTAAGGTAAGTTTTACTTCGAAAATATTTTTACTAGAATACATATTTATGTGGAATGGATATGTGATCAATGTGTGAACAGTATGTGTTTATAATATAGTAAGTTATTATATTCATATGTGCATTACACTACACAAGTGTATATTAGCCGGGTTCCGGTGTGCGGACCGGTGAGTAGCCGGGTTCCGGTGTGCGGACCGGTAACGTTGATTATTTATTAGTTGGCTTGCTACCAATTAATATGGCCAGTTGTGGAGGAATAAGGTGGGACGAGATGTACGAGTCTTGAATGGTATTGATATACGTGTAGTATATGGATGTATATGAAAAGTCTTATATGAATGGTTTTGATACAAAGGTTTACTAAACTGACAGGGATTTTCTCACTAGACCATTAGGTCTAACCCTCATTTCTGTTTTAAAAATATGTATTCCAGGTGGTGGACCGGGTAAGAGCAAGTAAATAGGACTCTTGATGGATAGCTTTTGTGAAGATGTTGGTTATGAAGTTATGGATGAATTTCGTACTTATGACTTTGTTATTAGTCAACACGTAATTTAAATTGCAAAAATGTTGTACTGATTTACTTGTTATGTTTTTCAAGACTATGGGACCGAATGTGAAATGCGATGTATCTTTTGATGATTGTATGATATAAAATGTATGTTATTTGTATATATGGAGCAAGGGTTGTTACAAGATGGATGTCATATCGAAGAGCACGGAATTCTCGTTTTTTTTTATGTAATTTGTTTGATTAAAATATTAGTAATTTTTAAGATAATTTATTTTAAACTTTAAGGGGGTAAAAGTTTTTTAATTAAAAAAGAAAATAAAAAGTCAAAGATGGTAGGCGTTGATTCAAATTTCCATATTTGTCCCTAATCACTTCTCAATTGGTTTAATTAAGTTTTAACCATTGATTAGTTTTCCAAATCTTGATCAATGGTTGTGACTTGTCCTCATGTTCACAATTAAAAATGTGTTTTTCATTTGAACCCACCCCTATATATATATATATATATATTCCAGTTTGAAAATGGTTAAAGTAAAACTCACCTAAAAGCAATACTGCAACTAACACCCTTTTCTTGAAAACTTGTAAAAAAACTTACTTTTCCACCAACTTCCCAAAATCTGAATTACACAAAATACAAATAACTATTTATCACGTAAAACACAATGACAGACTAAGAATCTTAAATAAGCCTATCACACCCTTATTCACAAATGTCTCTATTCGGTGGCTTAGCACGGGGGGTCTCGCTATCCGGTTAGCGGGTGGGGTCAAGGGGCAACGCCCTTGCGGGGTCTGAGGGCAGCGCCCCGAGGAAATTTTTAAAACTGAAAGAAGTCAGAAAGCTTCCGGATATGTAATCCGGACAACTCACCCGGAAACCAAATCCGATAGTATTCAGAACTTATCCGGAAACCGCATCCGGAAAACCCAAATCCGGAACTCAAACATCCGGAATCCGGAATCCAGAAAAACCAATCCAGGAAACCATTCCGGAAAACACAAGGAATCCAGGAAAAACCGAATCCGAAAACCAAAGAATCCGGACAACTGATCGATACACCAAAACTCGATCGAAACGACTAAAAATCAAAATCAATCAATTCTAAACCGATAGAAACTTAATACTATCTACTATGAACATAATCTGAAAAAGGAATTCATACCTTAAATTGCTTCAATCGGAATCCTTCTATAGCCCTAATCGAACACAACCTCTTCTCTCTCTCTCTCTCTTAACTCTCGACACACACACACACACGTATCAAAAGGGAAACCGACTTATGAAATCATAAGGAGGTGCTCCCTATTTATATGATTACCAAAATTGCAATCAAGTATTTGAATTATACTAAAATGACACTAACCACCCTAAACTTTCAAACCACCACAAACAAACCTTAAACTAATAAACGTAAAACAAATAAATAAACAACTAACTCACCCGGGTTATTACATATTATAAATAAATATTAATTTTTTAAATTTATTATTATTAACTAATAAATATTAACTAATATTAACTGAAAATTATTAAATTAAAATGTAACTATACATTAATATTAATTTTTATTTGTTTAGAGTTATTCTAAATCATATAAAGTATTTTTATTTATTTTTTAGTATCAATCAATATATTTTAATTATCAATTACTATTTATCTTTTCAATTATTATTTGATTATTTTTTTATATTGTATACATCGGTTCTTTAAAATCATAAATTAATATATATTTTTTCTAAAACTTGTTTTAACAAATTCAAAATTTATAGTATATATCTAGTAATAAAATTTAAATTCTTTTAATTAACATGTTATGTTATTTTATTTTATTTACTACATTTGTTGTATTAATTAACGTATTATGTTGCTATAACTTTATTTTAATTATATAATTAAATATTGTAATTGATAATTTATTGAATATGCCTTATCTTACATGTTTATAAGCTAGTTTTTTCAAATGTGATATCTTCATCAGCTAGCTTATCAGCTAGTTTGCCAAACATAGCCTTAATAAACTTAAAAATTTCTTAATTGTTATTGATTAGTTTTATATCTTTCTTAATCGTTTTCCAAAAAATTAAAATCTTATTAGTGATCGGCTATGTTTCAAAAAATATTAATTATTTTGCGTTAAATTGGTACCTATTGAAAATATGTTTCAAGCAAATCTTGGTTATTATAGAATGATTAGATGATTTTGCTTATAAAAATGTTAGAAGATCTATGTACAAAATGTAAAATACTTGGTTACTTGTCTTCATTTGAAAAATATAAGTAATAGTATCAATTTGTTACTAAAGAATGAAGAACTATGTTCACTACTAATAAATTATTTGTGTTACTATATTGTACATTGTATTTATTATGTGATTACTTTTAATTTTGTTACAAACTTACCTTTAATAAATGATAAATTAATAATATAAGGAAAAATATATAACGACCACATTTAAGTTTTTGCACAGGGCCTCCAAAATATCACGACCGCCCCCGCATATTCTCATACATATTCTGAACATTTAAACCACATATCCAACGGCACAACCTAGGGCTCTAATCAAAATCTTCATCCTTTTTCCTCCACCTCTTGCAACAAAGAAAATGGGACAATTGGATAAGCCATTTATACATCTGCTCAATATCCACACCCATGATCCAATATCTCTCCTCATGACTTCCATCTCCAGCACCAAAAAAATCTTTAATATGATTTTCCATTTTCCAGCCAAAGCATTAGTATCATAGATTAATACATGATAGCAATTCTCCAAAACAACTTGCCATTGATGCTTCTGTGTGTAAACTAGAAAAACCCAGAATGCTCCATATAGAAGAAAGTATTGAATATATCAATGATCAAAGTCCAATACACCTTCTTGCTATAATAGCATTGGACGGGATCGAATGGGAAAGAACGAGGTAGACAAGTGAAAGTAGTGTAGAAGATTTTTTGGGTCTAATTTTGACATAGGTAATTTGGTAATTAATCAATCTTGTCTTGTTTTTCGGGTTTTTGTTCCACATATTTTGATGGGATAGAGAAAAAAACTGCAATTTGTCCCACACATGTTCGGTCCCGTCCTAGTTTGATGTCGCCCCAAATGTGGGACAATAAATTTGTGTATTGTCTATCTCGTCATGTCTTGCGAATCAAACATATTCTGGAAGTTGTTCATCCTTTTGGTCCCTCTGTTATGGATTTCGAGGTCTGTAATGTATATTATTGATCACTTTCATTGTTACTTTGAACTTTGGGAAGATGATAAATTTGAGTTATTAGAGCATGTCTAACAACTATGTTAAAGTAAAGCTTTTGGATATTTATGGGATCTCTTTTGCTCCAATAGTCATGCCAAATTGTATGTTAATGCAAAAAAAGTGAGAGAATCTATAAATCTTTAAACTTAGAGATATTATTTTAATTGTTTCTATAAATGAGATTGAATGTGTTATAATTTTAAATCTTTATATATATAAAAGGAAAATCCAAGAGTAATGAGGTGGCACCATGGAAATTGAGTATTCTCAAATCGTGGATTGTGGATGAGTTGTAGCTATTCCACATTGGTGAGAAGTTGAAACATTGGAATAAAGATGTGTGTATAAGAAAGATGTATGTGATGACTTTGTGTCCATTTTCATAGAGTTGTCTTATTTTGAATAGCCTTCTTTTTGCATCATGAGATTATTCTCAAATGATAGATTGTGGTTAAGTTTCGGATCTTCCACATAGGTGAAAAGTTGTAAATTTGGAATAAAGAGGTGTGTATAAGAAACGTGGATGCGATGCCTTTGTGAACATTCTCATATGGTTGTCTTATTTTGGAGTACCTTCTTTTTGCATTATTGAATTGATTATTCTCAAATGGTGGATTGAAGTTTAGTTTTAGCTATCACACATTGGGTAGAAGTTGAAAATTGGAATAAAGGGGTGTGTATAAGAAAGGTGGATGTGATGTCTTTGTGTCTATTCATGGGGTTTTGACACAATGTTGTATTATTTTATAGAGTAAACTCCAATTTTGGTCCTTGAGGTATAGTGATTTCTTTGAAACGAGGACCTATGGTTTCATAATTAGACTTTTCGTCCTTAGGGTTTTGATTTTGCTTTGAAACAGGACCTGGTCCCTAACTCCGTTAAAAACCTCTGTTAGAGTCGGGGGTATTTTCGTCCTTTCACAGATTTTGTCCCATTTTTGCACTTTTTGTTTTTGTTTAAAATGGTTGAAGTATAGGACCTGTTATGTATTTAGATTTATTTTATATATATACACATGATAAATGCTCAATTTTGAGTACTTAAGCACTTATTTCTCTTGTCTTTTAGGTAGGATTTTACACTTTTACATCCCAATTTGAGTCTTTTATTTCATTATTTTACACTTTCTTGATTTGGAGCTTAGGATGATGATTTACTTGTTTTCATGGGATGTTTAGGTTAATTCTAACTTGGTATGAAAAATCTCTTTTATGAACAGATCATGCTGCAGAAGGTGCTGCAGCATTGGACAGTAGCCGAGCTGGAGAAATGGGAGAATTGGAATTGGCTTAGCAAGGAGTGGAAGTAGTCTTTTGTTTATCCATTGGTTAAGCCAATTATTCAGCTGATACAAACTAGTAGTTGTAATCTAATTACCTTTTGTACTTTCCTAGTTAGTTTTTGTAACTAATGGTTAGACCCCAACAACATTGGTTGCTATTTTACACCTTTAGTCCCTCCCTATTTGCTATAAATAGGAGGCTTTGGGTGTCTTTATTAGCATTCTTTCACTACATTTTCTCTCTACCTTTTGTAATATCATTGCCTGATTTTTATCAGCTCTAATTCTCTCTGAAATTCAAGAAAACTTTCCAGTTCTTTAAGTGTTCTTCATTAAATGTTCTTACCATCTTCAAATCTTCATATACACGTATGAATGCTTGTAGCATCGGCTGTAGCACTAGGCAGTGATTTTTATTTGCTTTCTTTAAATTCCATCTTGCACCTCTAACCTTGTTATTTACTTTACGTCTTTATTTTTCTGCACTTAATATAAGCATTTTACATTATTGTACTTACATTCCATCCATTAATCTTGTCAATTACTTCCTTGTAATTTTACTTTCTTGTCATTTATTAATTATAGTCTTTTACTTTTCAAGTACCATTTACATTCTAGGATCATGTTTACTTTCCAAGTCTCTTGCATTTATTTCCGTTTATTTATTGCCATGAGTAGCTAAGCATATTAGCTTGGGTGTGAGGCAAAGGGTGTTATGTTGACCAAAAGAAAGTAGACATTTTTATGGCAAAAATGATGTTTTATTATTCCAACCCAAGTTTCTTCAAGATAATACAATCCTTTGACAAATTGATCACTTTGATAGTGTTAAAGTGTCATGGACCTAGAGATAGGCCATTGAATAACACGTCAATTTGGATGACTTAAGGGGTAATATCGAGAGTTGTTACTTGCAACGAGAGTTGTTACTTTTGTTTTCTAAAATGATTCATTTTTGATAAGTTATAATTTTCTCAAAGGGTTAAAATGGAGTAGACTTAGAGATAAGCTACTTAGGATTATGCAAACTTGGGAGGTACGGGGGTTATATCGAGAAAGTAACTTTTAACAAAGAGAATTTGTTTCGCCGTATACTTTGAGAACTCCATTCCATCATTCCTTTACCTTTGGTTCTGCTCAGAGATGAGATTGCTGACTGCTACTGGAATCATGGGATGGTGAGAGTCCGAGAGGAACGTGTCTCAAAGTAGATAATAAAACCCGTTTTTTGTCACTGTGATGCTGCAGCATCATGCTGTAGCATTAGTCTACTGGAAGTTGGTTTAACATAACATCACAAGTCTTACACCCTTGCTTCTCTTTCATTACTGTTTGTTATAATCTGTGATACTCATCAACCAACCAAACAAAGATATTTTCTTCCAAATCATCTTCCGAAATCATTTCTTTCATCATACTTTTATAGCAATTTTAACTCCAATCTCTGTGGGACGATAATCGGTATTTTACCACTTTATTACTTGATAGACGACATAGTTCCGTATAAGTATACTTGCTTATTGGTACTATTAGCACACGTCTGTAGGTGTATTCCACGCACTCATCAAGTTTTTGGCGCCGTTGCCGGGGATTGGTAAGCTAAAAATCTACAAAAGTATTTTTAAAGATTTTATTTTTCTAAGACCGTTTGGGAATTTTAAAGATTTTTGAAAGTGGTGTATGCCAAGAATACCACGTCGGGAACTTTTCGAGTTAGATCCGGATATTGAGAGAACTTTTCATCAAAGAAGAAGAATTCAAAGAACATCAAACTCTCTCAATATGGACGGACCCCCACCCGGTTTGGAAAACATACCACCAAGACCACCACTTTTGGAAAATCCCGTTCGGCCGCCTTTGGAAAATCCCATGAGACCACCTTTAGAAAATCCAATTCGGCATCCGCCAATCTTTGTAAATAATCGTCAAAATCCACCACTTTTTGGTAATCCACCGTTTCACCCATTTCAACAAAATCCACCTTTTCAACAAAACCCACCACTTCACAATCATAACAATGAGGAAGGAGATGATAATGGATCTATTGGTAATGTTGAACCACTTAACATCATTGACCTTGCAAACTCGAAAGATGGAAGAATTATGGACTATGCAATCCCAAATTTTGAGCAATTAAATTCGGGGATTGTTAGGCTACAATTAGATACATTACATTTTGAACCAAAACCCATCATGTTTCATATGTTGCAAGCCAATGGTCAATTTGCCGGATTACCATCGGAGGATCCCCATTTCCATTTAAAATCTTTTATGGAGATCACCGATGTTTTTCTAATCCCTGGAGTTTCTCCCGAAGCCTTAAGGATCACTTTATTTCCATTTTTTCTAAGGGATAAGGCAAGAGTATGGTTCAATTCTTTAGCACCAGGTTCAGTATCATCTTGGAGCGATATGGCTGAAAAGATTTTTGCGAAAATATTTTCCACCTACCCGGAATGCCAAGTCCAGAAACGAAATTTGCATGTTTAAACAACTGGACGATGAAGCAATTCCCGATGCATGGGAAATGTTTAAAGAATTGTTAAGGAAATGCCCTCACCATGGCATTCCCTACTGTATTCAACTCGAGCCGTTTTACAATGGACTTGATTCCAATGCAAAACAAATGCTCGATGCGACTTCAGGAGGGGCCTTTACCTTTAACACCTACAATACCGGGTATGAAATTCTTGAAAAGATTTCAGCAAACAATGGACAATGGGCTGATCCAAGAGCTCAAATTTCAACTCAAAAAAAGACTGTCGGGTTGCATGAAATTGATGCATACACTGCATTGACAGCTCCGCTTGCTTCCATGACTAATATGCTTAAAAACGTCACTTCTGGTCAGGGAGCACAGCCATCTGTCACTAAACCTCCTGCACCTGTTCTTTCTGTGCAATGTGTATGTTGTGGTGAGGAACATTCCTATGAACACTGTCCTCATAATTCTGAATCTGTAAACTATGTTCAAAATAGACCAAATCCTCACTCCAACACATACAATGCCAGTTGGAAGCAGCACCCAAACTTCTCTTGGACTAGTCCATGTTTGAATCCACCTGCACAAAAACCACAAGGGAACTCTAATTTTCAAAATCAAGCAAGCAGTTCTCAAAACCACTACAAGGGAAATTTTCAAAACAATCATCATCGGAATAATCGTAACCAAGGTTTTCAAAACAATCAACCACCTTTTCAAAACCAAAATCATGCACCTCCACATGATGATTCAAATCTTTCTTTGGAAGCAATCATGAAAGGGTTTATGACCCAAACTCAGGCTTCAATCAGGAATCTTGAAACTCAAGTCAGTCAACTTGCTTTAAATCAAAGTACTAGGGCCTCAGGAACTTTACCTAGTAACACTGAAATCCCTAAGGCTCCAAGAAAGGAACATGTGAAGGCTGTGACTCTTAGGAGTGGAAAAGAATTACCTGAAGCTGTGGAAAAGGAATTTGGCCCTTTAACCAAAACTGATTTTGAAAAATTATCCAAAGTCAGTCCTACTCCAGAAATTCAGGTTGTTCCAAAACCACCAAGTCAAAAGGAAGACCAAGATCCTAAGATCACTAATTCAAGTCCACCCAAGGTGACCAACACCAAAAGCATATTGGAACCATCTTGCTCAAAACCTTCAAACAAAGTTGTTATCAAACCAGTTCCCACTTACATCCCTTATCCCCAAAGGATGAGAAATGAGAAGGAGGAATTGCAATTTAAAATGTTTTTGGATGTTTTCAAACAATTTCACATCAATATACCTCTTGTCGAAGCAATTGGGCAGATGCCCAATTATGCCAAGTTCCTTAAAGACATTTTGAGTAAGAAAAAGAAGTTGACTGAGTATGAGACTGTTGCCCTCATTGAAGGTTGCAGTGCTCTGTTTTCCAACAAAATACCCCCTAAGCAAAAAGATCTAGGGAGTTTTACCATTCCTTGTTCCATAGGTGGGAAAGAAGTTGGACAAGCCTTGTGTGATTTAGGTGCCAGTGTCAACCTTATACCCTTGTCAATTTTCAAAAGCTTAGGCATAGGAGAAGCCAGACCTACCACAGTCACACTCATTTTAGCTGATAAGACCATTGCCTATCCGAAGGGTAAGATTGAAGATGTATTAGTCCAGGTTGACAAATTCATCTTTTTGGCTGATTTTATCATTTTAGACTTCGAGGTTGACAAGGATATCCCTATTCTCTTAGGAAGACCTTTCTTAGCCACTGGTAGAACCTTGATAGATGTCCAGAAAGGAGAGTTGACAATGAGACTTCAAGACCAAAAAGTCACATTCAATGTTTTCAATTCTTTAAAATACCCTAATGATATGGAATACTGTTCAAGCTTAGGTAGCATGGAGTCATTGTGTCATAAGGAAGGAGTAAAACAAACCTGTAGGATAGAAGAGGAGGATGAGGAAGAAACTAAGGAATATGATGATGATAATGGAATTTCCATAGAAGAGGAGACTGTCCCTTTGGTTGCTGCAGCATTTGACCTGTTGGAAAATAGTGAGCAAAAACCAGTCGTGCCTTCCATAGTCTCACCAACTGACCTGGAGTTGAAGAAACTCCCATCTCACCTAAATATGCCTTTCTAGGAAAAGAAGACAAATTACCTATTATCATATCAGCTACCCTAGAATTGCAACAGGAAAAGAAGTTAGTGGATATGTTGAAGTTGCACACCAAAGCCATAGGATGGACCATTGCTGACCTTAGGGGGATTAGTCCTTCCATTTGTCAACATAAGATCATCTTAGAAGAAAAGAACTTCAAATCAATAGAACCTCAAAGAAGGTTGAACCCTGTCATGAAAGAGGTAGTGAAAAAGGAAATTTTAAAATGGTTAGATGCAGGAATTATTTTCCCAATAGCCAGTAGTTCTTGGGTTAGTCCAGTCCAATGTCTTCCTAAGAAGGGAGGGATCACTGTCATTTCCAATGACAAGAATGAACTCATCCCAACTAGAATAGTCTCCGGATGGAGAATTTGCATGGACTACCGTAGACTAAACAATGCTACTCAAAAAGATCATTTGCCTTTACCTTTTGTTGATCAAATGTTGGACAGGTTGGCTGGAAAAGAGTTCTACTGCTTCTTGGATGGATACTCAGGTTACAATCAGATAGCCATAGCACCGGAAGACCAAGAGAAGACTACTTTCACTTGTCCTTTTGGCACTTTTGCCTTTAGGAGAATCCCTTTGGACTTTGCAATGCACCTGCTACTTTCCAAAGATGCATGATGTCCATATTCTCTGATATGCTTGAAAAATCCATTGAAATATTTATGGATGATTTTTCTGTTTATGGTTCATCCTTTGATCTTTGTTTGGAAAATTTAAAACAAAGTCTTAAAAGGTGTGAGGAAACTGACTTGGTCCTTAACTGGGAAAAATGTCATTTCATGGTTAAAGAAGGAATTGTCCTTGGTCATTTAATTTCTAAATGAGGAGTTTAGGTAGACAAAGCTAAACTTGAAGTTATTGAAAAACTACTTGAACCAACCACTGTTAAAGGAATCAGAAGCTTTCTTGGTCATGCTGGTTTTTATAGACGTTTCATAAAAGATTTTTCAAAGATTTCAAAACCTTTATGTCTATTATTACAGCAAGACCAAAAATTTGATTTCAATAAGGATTGCAGATATGCATTCCTTACTTTGAAGAAAGCTTTGGTGACTGCTCCAGTGATTGTTGCTCCTGAATGGGACAAACCTTTTAAAATCTGTAAAGCCCGTATCCCGGTATGTATTTTCGTATTATTAATCTTTTTTTAAGCTATTATTTAACGTGGTTTCCGTTAACGGGATTAGACGATTTGGACCTAATTGTTAAATATGTCAACTATTTTGTTGGTTTGCGAGAAGAGTTTAGTTGAGGGGCCAAAAGTGGCAAGGGGGCCAAACTTGTGCATGGGATCAGCCAAGAGACACCCCTTCCCCTTCCCCTTCGGTTTCATGTTAGTAACCCCCAAGAACCTTTAGCCATCTCCCCTCCCCCTTCTTGTTGTTTTCGGCCGAGAAAGGAAAAGAGAGAGAGAGAGGGGAATCGGAAGAGAGAGGGAGGAAGAGAAAAACCGAGAGAGAAAGAGAGCAAGGGTCGAGAGGAGGAAGGAGGCGATCGCCGGCGTGAGGGAACCAGCGTCGGGAGTGGTCGGAAAGGAGGAGGAAGAGGGATTCCGTTAAGGTAAGTGTCCCGTTCGTTTTATTTGATGTTTTTCCTCGTCGGAGAATGTAAACCGCCACCACCACCGCCGTAGCCACGACTGCCGGCGGTGGGGCCTCCGCTGCACGCCGCCGCGATGGCGGCAGAGAGTGCGTGCGCTTGCGGGTGTGTGGGTGTGTGCGGGTGTGGGGTTGCGGGTTTTGTTGGGAGGTTTCGCCGGAGGTTATCGACCGCAACCACCGTCGTCGCCGCCAACCACCACCACCGCCGGAGGCGGCAGTGGGTGGTGCATGGTGTGGTTCAGCCCATGTCAACCCTAAAACAGTAAGTCATGTTGCTTTGCGGGTCTGTTTGGATTAAGACGTCTCATTGGGTTCAAGTTCAAAAGGTTATCATTTTATGTAAATTGTACAGTTTCTGCCCTGTTTTGTAAAAGTTATAACTTTTGCTAGGAATGTCGGATTGGGATGGAGCTGGTGCCAAAAGTTCCCATTCTGAGTCTAGTAACTTTTATATGTTTTGTGCAAAAAGCAGTTCGGGCCATAGCTAGTGTTAAATTGCCATTTTATACGGACAGGTCCTGTTTTAGCTGCTCTGAGAGGTGTTTTTGTAAAATTCATATAGAGTGATAGGAATATCGTTAGGACGCGTGCGATACGTCCCTGGAACCGTAAGACATTGAACTTCCTGAATGTGGAATTAGATTTTTGGTTTGATCAGTTTAACAGGGGTAAAATGGGTCCCGAACAGACCTGCGTTTTTAGTATAAAAGCTGGAATTTTTAGTTTCGTTAAACTAGTAAAAGTGTCGTGAGTTGGGACCTTCCGTTGACGTTTTTAGTGCGTAATTAGGTGGGAAAATGTGAGGAAGGTTGACGTGCTGGTGTTGCGGCTCGGGAGCGCATCGCTTTGCTTTGAGGTGAGTTCTCTCACTGCGTAGTTAGGAATTTCATGTATATCGTTGTTTTTGTGCTATGTGTTATTACGTGTTTACGTGGACCAATTTGGATGGGATGATTTAGCTGTGATTGTTGAAATTATATGTCGATTATTTGTGCTTGCGTACACCTCAGTGGGACTGGGGGGCTCGGTGGGACCGAGGGCTCGGTGGGACTGAGCTAGTACAATTATATTATCTTTACTCGGTGGGACCGAGGGATCGGTGGGACTGAGCTGGTATCAATGTCTTTACTCGGTGGGACCGAGGGCTCGGTGGGACTGAGCTTGTGTGGATATATTTTTGGTGTACTCGGTGGGACCGAGGTTCGTATTTATGCATTTATCATTATGTGGTTTTATATTTGTGGTGATGGTGACGTTGCCTACTTGCGAGTAGGGGCGATATTCGTGGGGTTGCTACCTGCGTGTGTGGTAGGACTCACTAAGCGATTAGCTTACCTTTTCCCAATATGTTGTGATTTCAGGTGCGAGCGGCAGTCGGGCTTGACGGTACACACACTATGCGCGGGGTGCTGAGAGTGTTTAAAATTTCACTTTTAAACCTTTAGATTTTATTTTATGAAATTTCCGCTGCGTAAACTTTATTGACTGTTTGAGTTAACGACGTTAATTTAATTTGAATTGCGAATTATTAAATTGGGGTTATTTTAGAATGAAATGCATGTTTTAAAAATTTTAAATTCCTTGTAATTTTTGGGACGTTACAACTTGGTATCAGAGCACAACTTGAGTGAATCAAACACATCTCGGTGTGTTTGGTCTCAAGTTGCGGCTATGAAGTTTTTTTTAACCCTCTTATTAAAATCTTTGAAAATAAATGAACGGAGAAAGCCCGTTTGGGAAACGGTGATCGTGGGCGCAGTGTGTACAGTCAGCCGACGCCAATTGGGAAGGTACAGCACTTAGTGTATATTTTGCTTTCTAGGCATAGGGTCTGCATGCTAAATTGCCGAGGTTGTTTACACTGTACTGTACGATGACTGCTTGCTAGTAGGAATCAATGCTAGTTATAGTAGGTTGTCAAGTGAAGGCCCTATAGGTTGCATGCAGTAAGAATCATATAGCCTTAGAATATTTGATTTAGTTCTATTGCGCAGCTCTTGTTTGAGTCCAACCGTTCTAGGATAGAATCTTGTATTCGAATGTCTATTTGATTCACGCTGCGTGCGACTGGGTATTCGCGAGGCAACTCGTTATGGCTAACAGGGATTCCGTTGTAGCAAGAGTAGTGGGATGAGATGAAATTCCTAGTGAGTTGGGAATAGCGTTTACATATGAGTACGTATGCTAGATTGATTTCTAGAACATAGGAGTATGTATGCTAGATTGCTTACGTGGATTTTGTGGTATTGTATGGTTGTTACTTGCTATTAGGAACTTATGCTAACTTTGATAGGTTGTTAAGCGAATGCACTATAGGCTGTATGCGGTAGGAACCGAATAGCCTTAGAATGTTAGATTTAGTTCTATTGCGCAGCTCTTGTTTGAGTCCAACCGTTGTAGGATAGAATCTTATATTCGAATGTCTATCTGGTTTCCACTGTATACGACTGTGCGTTCACGAGGCGACTCGTCAGGGCTAGTGGGGGTTCCGTTCTAGCAAGGGTAGTGGGGTATTACGACTTTTCTAGGGAGCTAGGAAAAGTGTTTGCATATGCCGGAATGGGCATATGTGTTTGTTTGTGGTAAGCAACTACTTGGACGTCCCGGGACAGGACTTGAAACGAGTAAGGATAGGTGTGAAGGGTAGTAGCAGAGCTCCTACTATCTGAAGCACAAGATCCGTGCTCGAGTCGGGGAAAGTCACGGAGAATCCGAAGAGTTGAGTGTGAGCGTAGTTAGCAGGTTTTAATGTGTGCTAGTAGCTCGTTAAGGAGGAACAACAATGCTGATCCAGATGCTGATGCTGGAATTATTGCTGATCAGATTCGTGAGATGTTTGTGGTCGAGGTGACGCATATTTTGAGGAGGCGATCCCCGAAATTATTACCGCCATTCGTGATGAGGTAAGAGTCTCGATGGAGGAGCGCATCACGGTGATTCCACCCCCTGCGGGTGGGCAGCCCCGAACAAGAGAGTCGGGATCGGTTATGGAGTTCACATTCCTTACCGGTGGTTGTCCTGCGAACTAGAAGGTTCGGTTCGCGGTGAATCTGTTACGAGACGGAGCGAAAGACTGGTGTGCTACTGCTTTGACGCTTAACGGGCGCACTACTTGACCTGGGAGGAGTTCGTCGTATGTTTCGTGTAGAGCATGTGCCTCTAGTGGAGATGGAGAGGAGTGTCAAAGAGTTCTTGGAGCTCTCTCAGACTGCGGAGGCCATAAAGGAGGTGAACCGAAAGTTCACGGAAATGACATTATTCTATCCTTAGCATGCTGCTTTTGAGGACATGAAGAGGACACGGTACAAGGATATGTTACATACCAAGATCAGGGAGTTCGTGAGTACTGCGCAGTATGCTTCACTTGCTGTAGTGATGGAGGCGGCCTGAGGTAGAGTTCGTCAACTGGGAGTGGAGGAGGCACAAGCTACATATAAAGTGGTGACAGGTACGTTCTTGGTTAACTCGGTGCTTGCTGGGGTGATGATTGATAGCGGGGCTACTCATCCTTCCGTGTCTCACATAGTCACTGAGTGTTTGGGGCCGAGTTGTAGGACGGTTAGGCTGTCCACTTGTGGTTGCAGTTGCTGAAGACAGAACCTTGACGGTTACTGACGTGTACCGGGGGTGCACTTTGGAGATCTCTGGTGTGAGGTTCCCGATTGATTTGATTCCGATCGCTATGCGGGAGTTGTGCGTGACTGTGGGCATGGATTGGATGGATGCTTTCGATGCTGAGATTGTTTGTCGTCGCAAACAAGTACAAGTTCGAACCCCAAGCGGGGGAGAAATGCTAGTTCAGGGCGACTCGCCCAGGCGGACCCCAGCGTTATGTTCGGGTGTAAGAGCTCGGAAATACTTGCAGCGCAGTGGCTAGGGGTAATTAGCGTATGTGATAGACACGCGCGGCGTCGGAGAGAAGAAGACTGCGGAGGATGTGCCGGTTGTACAGGAGTTTGCTGACGTATTTTCCGATGAGTTATCGGGGTATCATCGGATGCGGGTGAGGAGAGAGGATACGGAGTAGACGGCATTTCGTTCACGTTACGACCATTTACAAGTTTGTGGTGATGCCTTTCGGGCTCACCAATGCACCCGCAGCGTTCATGGACCTCATGAATCGGGTATGTAGCCTTATGTGGGATCGATCGGTGATCGTGTTCATCGACGAAATTCTTGTGTAATCGAAGTCGAAGGAAGAGCATGAGATGCATTTGCGAGAAGTTTTGGAAGTTTTGAGGCGGGAGAAGCTGTATGCTAAGCTCTCCAAGTGCGAGTTCTGGTTACGAGAGGTCCACTTTCGAGGGCATGTCGTGAACCAGAATGGTATTATGGTGGATCCGGCCAAGATTACGGCTGTGATGCGGTGGGAAGTGCCGAAGACTCTCACTGAAGTACGGAGTTTTCTTGGGTTAGCAGGGTACTTCCGGAGATCCATTCAGGATTTCTCCAAGATTGCTTTACCGATGACCCGATTGACGAAGAAATCTGCGGCTTTTAGTTGGGGTGAAGAGCAGCAGAGGGCTTTGAGGAGCTACGCAGGCGTTATGCGAGGCTCCGATGTTGACTTTGCCCGAGGGTATGTAAGATTTGATGGTGTTTGCTCTGAAGATTTGGAGGCACTATTTGTATGGCGTCAAGTGTATACACTAACCATAAAAGCCTCCAGTACTTGATACCGGCAAAACCTCAACATGCGTCAGAGGAGGTGGCTTGACGTGGTCAAGGATTATGATGGTGAGATACTTTACCACCCCGGTAAAGCGGATGTTGTTACGGACGCACTTAGTCGACATCTAGATGGTGAGCCACTGCGGGGCTTGTGTCAACGGTTAACAGTGGTTGCACCTCTTCTCGAGTCGATAGGTAGTGCTCAGGAGGTGGCAGTTTTGGAGGAAAATGCCAAACGCGAGAGAGTTTCGGGGGAAATTCCGAATTTTGTCCGTGATAGTCATGGGTCAATTGCTCGGTCTTAATGGTCGGTTGGGTATCTCGGGGTGGGACTCCGGTATTCATGTGTTATGACCTTGACTTTCCAGTAGGCACTAAGAGGATACAGTCTTGGGCACTTACCTGAGAGGTAGCTCCGATGTGCCGGGACTTGAGACGTACCTGAAAGGTAGGCGTTGGGGTGTAACTAGGCTTCGTAGAGTGAGTGTGGAAGATACGTCGATGGTGGAAGGTTGGGTATTCCACGCGTGTGGGTACTGTAGGCCGAATAGTATCGATTAGGGAATGATGCCCTTTGTAATAAAGAGGATAAATGCGTAGAATTTTGAGGTAAATAGTATACTTAGGTGTCGACTTTTGGGCTTGAGGCCAAATGCCTTAGTGTAATTGGGGAATTGTAGCCAATTTTAAGGAAATTATGTTGATGGTAGTAGTAATCCTGAGATGTTTGCTTGTGGTGAATGGTTGTGGTGGAATGACCTTCGTGGATGATTATAAATTTACTAGTTTGATAATTCATGTGGAATAAATTGTGGGAGTCTATTAGAACTCGTGAAAGTTAATCGACAGTTAATGATAGGAATGATCGAATTCGAGTATCCTGTAGGGTATATTGGTGAGCAACTTTAGAATGGTTAGAGCTTGAAATTTGAATCGGGATGTTTGGATTATCTATGGTTGGGAGACAACCGAAGTCGTTTGACTAGGAATGAATCCAGTTGTTGGAGTGTTCCTCCGATCATACTTGCGGTGTACTTGAAGGAGTTTTGTGATAAGAAAAGTATTCGAGAGATTTTTAGGCGGTGTGGGAAATCTTAAATTCCAGTTAGTGAAGGTCTAGTGGAAACACAGAAAGTGTTCCGAGTGAACATGGGAACCTGAGGTTGAGATGTGGGAGACCTATCTATAGCTATTCACGGGCATAGACTTCGAGGACGAAGTCTAATCCAAGTGGGGGAGAGTTGTAAAGCCTGTATCCCGGTATGTATTTTCGTATTATTAATCTTTTTTTAAGCTATTATTTAACGTGGTTTCCGTTAACGGGATTAGACGATTTGGACCTAATTGTTAAATATGTCAACTATTTTGTTGGTTTGCGAGAAGAGTTTAGTTGAGGGGCCAAAAGTGGCAAGGGGGCCAAACTTGTGCATGGGATCAGCCAAGAGACACCCCTTCCCCTTCCCCTTCCCCTTCGGTTTCATGTTAGTAACCCCCAAGAACCTTTAGCCATCTCCCCTCCCCCTTCTTGTTGTTTTCGGCCGAGAAAGGAAAAGAGAGAGAGAGAGAGGAATCGGAAGAGAGAGGGAGGAAGAGAAAAACCGAGAGAGAAAGAGAGCAAGGGTCGAGAGGAGGAAGGAGGCGATCGCCGGCGTGAGGGAACCAGCGTCGGGAGTGGTCGGAAAGGAGGAGGAAGAGGGATTCCGTTAAGGTAAGTGTCCCGTTCGTTTTATTTGATGTTTTTCCTCGTCGGAGAATGTAAACCGCCACCACCACCGCCGTAGCCACGACTGCCGGCGGTGGGGCCTCCGCTGCACGCCGCCGCGATGGCGGCAGAGAGTGCGTGCGCTTGCGGGTGTGTGGGTGTGTGCGGGTGTGGGGTTGCGGGTTTTGTTGGGAGGTTTCGCCGGAGGTTATCGACCGCAACCACCGTCGTCGCCGCCAACCACCACCACCGCCGGAGGCGGCAGTGGGTGGTGCATGGTGTGGTTCAGCCCATGTCAACCCTAAAACAGTAAGTCATGTTGCTTTGCGGGTCTGTTTGGATTAAGACGTCTCATTGGGTTCAAGTTCAAAAGGTTATCATTTTATGTAAATTGTACAGTTTCGGCCCTGTTTTGTAAAAGTTATAACTTTTGCTAGGAATGTCGGATTGGGATGGAGCTGGTGCCAAAAGTTCCCATTCTGAGTCTAGTAACTTTTATATGTTTTGTGGAAAAACCAGTTCGGGCCATAGCTAGTGTTAAATTGCCATTTTATACGGACAGGTCCCGTTTTAGCTGCTCTGAGAGGTGTTTTTGTAAAATTCATATAGAGTGCTAGGAATATCGTTAGGACGCGTGCGATACGTCCCTGGAACCGTAAGACATTGAAATTCCTGAATGTGGAATTAGATTTTTGGTTTGATCAGTTTAACAGGGGTAAAATGGGTCCCGAACAGGCCTGCGTTTTTAGTATAAAAGCTGGAATTTTTAGTTTCGTTAAACTAGTAAAAGTGTCGTGAGTTGGGACCTTCCGTTGACGTTTTTAGTGCGTAATTAGGTGGGAAAATGTGAGGAAGGTTGACGTGCTGGTGTTGCGGCTCGGGAGCGCGTCGCTTTGCTTTGAGGTGAGTTCTCTCACTGCGTAGTTAGGAATTTCATGTATATCGTTGTTTTTGTGCTATGTGTTATTACGTGTTTACGTGGACCAATTTGGATGGGATGATTTAGCTGTGATTGTTGAAATTATATGTCGATTATTTGTGCTTGCGTACACCTCAGTGGGACTGGGGGGCTCGGTGGGACCGAGGGCTCGGTGGGACTGAGCTAGTACAATTGTATTATCTTTACTCGGTGGGACCGAGGGCTCGGTGGGACTGAGCTTGTGTGGATATATTTTTGGTGTACTCGGTGGGACCGAGGTTCGTATTTATGCATTTATCATTATGTGGTTTTATATTTGTGGTGATGGTGACGTTGCCTACTTGCGAGTAGGAGCGATATTCGTGGGGTTGCTACCTGCGTGTGTGGTAGGACTCACTAAGCGATTAGCTTACCTTTTCCCAATATGTTGTGATTTCAGGTGCGAGCGGCAGTCGGGCTTGACGGTACACACACTATGCGCGTGGTGCTGAGAGTGTTTAAAATTTCACTTTTAAACCTTTAGATTTTATTTTATGAAATTTCCGCTGCGTAAACTTTATTGACTGTTTGAGTTAACGACGTTAATTTAATTTGAATTGCAAATTATTAAATTGGGGTTATTTTATAATGAAATGCATGTTTTAAAAATTTTAAATTCCTTGTAATTTTTGGGACGTTACAAAATCATGTGTGATGCAAGTGATTGGGCTGTTGGTGCAGTTTTAGGTCAAAGAAAAGGAAAGATTTTTCATTCTATCTATTATGCAAGCAAAACCTTAAATGAAGCTCAAATTAATTACACAACAACTGAAAAAGAACTATTAGCAGTGGTTTTTACATTTGAGAAATTTAGATCATATTTGATGGGAGCTAAAGTCATTGTTCACACTCACCATGCTACCATTAAATATCTCATTTCAAAGAAAGATGCAAAACCAAGGCTAATAAGATGGGTTTTGCTATTGCAAGAGTTTGACTTAGAAATTGTTGATAGGAAAGGTGTGGAAAACCAAGTGGCTGATCATTTATCTAGATTAGAAAAGCTTGTTGAAAGTAGGGAAGGAGGAGACATTATAGAGACCTTCCCTGATGAAAAGATTCTTATGGTGCAATCACAACTGCCATGGTTTGCTGACATAGCTAATTATTTATCTTGTGGCATCAAACCTTTTGATTATACTCACCATATGCTAAAGAAATTTCTCCATGATTGTAAATTCTATATATGGGATGATCCTTTTCTGTTTAAACTTGGTACAGATCAATTATTGAGAAGGTGCATTCCTGAATCTGAAGTGGCAGCAGGACATTTTGGAGGCCAAAGAACAACAGCCAAAGTTCTACAATCTGGTTTCTATTGGCCTACTCTCTTCAAGGATGCCCACAGCTTTGCTCAAAGGTGTAATGAATGTCAGAGAAGTGGCTCCATTTCTCAAAGAAATGAAATGCCTTTGAATGGTATCTTGGAAGTTGAGTTGTTTGATGTTTGGGGAATTGGTTTCATGGGACCATTCCCATCATCAAACAATTGCCAATACATTCTTGTTGCTGTTGATTATGTATCAAAATGGGTAGAAGCAATGGATGTGTTTCAAATGATGCAAAAACTGTTGTCAAGTTTTTACAAAAACAAATTTTTACAAGGTTTGGTACCCCTCGTGCACTAATTAGTGATGAGGGTACCCATTTTATAAACAATTTGTTGAGTAAAGTTCTTGAAAAATACAATGTGAAACACAAAGTTGCCACTGCTTATCACCCACAAACAAATGGTTTAGCTGAACTCTCAAACAGGGAAATTAAAGGGATTCTAGAAAAGGTTGTCAAGCAAAATAGAAAAGACTGGGCTTTCAAGTTAGATGATGCTTTATGGGCATACATGACTGCTTTCAAAACACCTTTAGGTATGTCCCCATACAAGTTAGTCTTTGGAAAGGCTTGTCACCTCCCTTTAGAGTTAGAACACAAAGCATACTGGGTTATAAAGGAGTTGAACATGAACTTAGATGAAGCTGGTAACAAAAGAAAGTTACAACTCTGTGAACTAGAGGAACATAGGAACATGTCCTATGAGAATGCCAAGCTCTATAAAGAGAAAACCAAAAAATGGCATGACAATAGGATCAGGCACAGAGAGTTGAAAGCTGGTCAACAATGTGTTTTGTTCAATTCCAGGTTGAAATTGTTTCCTGGTAAACTTAAGTCTAGATGGTCAGGCCCATTTGTCACACACAAGGTTTATCCGTACGGGGCTGTAGACTTAGTCAATCCGGAAGACAATAGTGTGTTCAAGGTAAATGGTCAGAGAGTGAAGTTATACCATGAGGCTGCAACATCTCCACAACACTACCCTGTGGAGATGATTTCTTTGTGCTGAAAGCTTCAAAAACAGATGGGAACTATCTTAAAGTTCCAACGATCCTTGTAAATATTCTTTCCATGTTTATTGTTATGTTTCCTAGAATAGATATGTTTAATACATCTCTTAGTTTGCAGCTAAAAGAAAAGAAAACAGGACAGCTAGGTCATGATGAGTCAATGTTGCAGCATCCAGCCCTAGCAATTGCAAAGGGCAAATCTGGAAGAATAAATTCAAATGGCATTAAGGAGTGTACAAAGCAAATATCAGTATTTGTATTTTTGAAAAAAATACCATCTTTTATCTTTTGGGTAAATGATGAAAGATCTTTAGGGAGTACAATATCAGATATCACTTTGTACCATCCTTAACCCTTACCCTTTGGATTTTAAGTTTATCCAAAATTTACAGCTGTAAAACACTCTATCTCTTGTAATTTATCAGATAAGGACACCCACCTTTTTCAAAACATCTCTTCAACTTCCCTCTCTCTCCTCACTCTACCCGTCTCCCTCCTTCTCTCTACTCCCTGCTCTCTGTTTGCGAACACCAAAACCCACCATCGCCACCATCACCCACCAAAAATCCTTGCTCAAAATCTCCATTAATCTGAGAATCCATGGTTGTCGGTACGAGAAACCCTAATATCGGTCATGTTCGCAGAAGTGGAAGGAACCAAGCAGTGGTTCGGCCTCTGGCCACCACCGATAAACCACCAGAGACCATTGTTCTCGATGATCAATCCGCCGCACCTCTAACCCGAGAAGAAATGGTAAAGAAAGTAAGGCATGATGTCGTGGGAGGAACCTCTGGAGATGCAACAACCACCATCGCAACCACAACCACCGACGCAAATACAACCGAACCACCACCATCAGAGGCAGACCAAGCTCAAAACACGAAGGTATCTCCTAAACCTAACAATACCTTGGTGGATGAACAAGTGATTTCTTGTTCTGAAAATGAACTGATGATGTCCACCAAGGTACAAAGCCATTTTTTTCTAACCTAAACAACCCTGATGATGCATTTCTTTCGGGGGAAACTGAAAACACCATCATTCCTCCCAATGAAAATGTAAACACCACCATTCCCCCTCATGAGACCGAACATTTAGAAACAGGGGAAGGGGTGGTTGTAACTGAGAAAGACAAAGGGGTAGGAATGAATGAAACATGAGAAGGGATGATTGTGACTGAAACAGAACCAAACACAGGGGTAGGAATGAATGAAACAGAGGAAGGAGTAGTCGAGAATGAGGAGCGTGCAAGAGAGAAATTACCGGACCTTAACGAGAGACTTTATTATTCGGATGATGAGCTGATAGTTGAAAGCCTTAGACCACAAAAGAGAAAAGCCTCAGGGAAAGCCTTTGCCAAGAAAACCCAACCCAAACAGCCCCCTGTAAAGAAACCCAAGAGGGTGATGGAGAGAGGTGAAACATCTGGAACAAAACCCAAGGAGACCAATTGTGATGCTGCAGCACCATTGCAGCATGAACAAACAGTGGGTAAGAAGAAAAAGAAGTCAAAGGAAACAGCTGTTTTCATTGATAGACCAGAGGCTCCCCATAAGGGATTCAGTTCTAAGGTTGTGGCTAGGGTGTGGTCTAAACACAGTAACCGGGTAGGATTGCCTGACAAGGGCTTTGATGAGCAAATCTTGAGAGAGTTCCATTTTATCAGAGATGTGATAGACACCTAGAGTTTAGAGAAGGTGAGTGAGGTGTACAACTCCTACAATCTGACCCTTATGAGAGAATTTTATTGTGAGGTTTCTGTTACATCCTCACCCAAGATTCAAATACGAGGGGTCACCATCAAGCTTACCGACAAAACCATCAACACCTTTCTTAACCTTTTCCCACCCAAAAAGACAGAATATGGCACACTTATGAGAAAAGGCAAACCATCTGATTTGGCTGAAGTTGCGGCTGTTTTGGGAAAGCCAAAGACCGAATGGGATTACCACAACAATTTCATGTTAAGCACTTTTAAAGCTCTAAATCTCATAGCCACATCCAATGCGTGGATCAACTTTGTTATACACTCGATCTCACCTACCACCCATGACAGTACCATATCGGTGGATAGGATGTTTCAGTTATATTGTTTGATTACAGGTCGAAGCATAAAATTGGGAAGAATCATGGTCGAAAGCATTCGGGAATGTGCATCTCGTACTAGGGGAAAACTGTACTTCCCTGGTATGCTCACACGGTTTCTGGTACAAGCTGGAGTTCCACAATACAAAGATGACCTCATAGTGCGAGAACAACGAGAAAAGTGGGAAATCGACATGAAAGCGGTGAATAGGCTTTGTAACCGAAGGAAGAAAGGGGTGGAAGCAAATGATTTGATGGGATTGGTACAGGATCTGCTTGCTCAAAATAACAGTTTGATGGAGGAGTTAAGCAAGCAAAAAGAGGATTTCTTGGCTAAGTTTGAAGCTTTGAAGGGAGAGATGCTGAAGGCTACAGATGGCAAGAAAAGGGGGACTGAAGAAGGGGTATTTGTGGATAAGCAAGTGAGAAGGTTGGAAAGCAAGCTGCTGGGTAAGAAGGAAAAGATCATGAAGCTGAAAGACCAAGTTGCTGAATTGATCGAGGAGAATGCCACTTTGCGAGCACAAGCTGTTGTGAGAACCGGTACTGCAGCATCTACTGCTGCAGCATCCAATGATGCTGTTAGAAAGGATTAGCTTCATCCCTTAAGTGGGACAGGTTCAAATCACTCTCTTTAAGCTCCATTTTTATTTTATTTTGTTCAATCTGTGTCTGGGATTAGTTTTGCTGTTTTAGGAGTTTACTTTTCATGCATATGGGATCATGTTTTGATAAATCCGAATGTTTGCATAGCCTAAATTTTTTTCAAAACCAACATGTCATTTTTAGGATTGATTCATGCTAGAACTAAACACAATGGTGCTTGGGACACAATTTGGTCCACATTCAACAAAAATCACAGAAATGATCCATGCTTTTGCTCACTTTTAGCCACTAAAAACGTCTAAATACATCCATTCTCTACTAGGGGTGTATTTGATGCGAGTCGAGCTCGAGTACCAGGTAACTCGACTCGACTCGTTAGTATGTCGAGTCGAGCTCGAGTTCGAGTCGAGCACATTCGAGTCGAGTGTTGACCGAGATTTGACCGAGTCGATCTCGAGTCGAGTGTTGACCGAGCTTTGACCGAGTTTTTGATAAACCATCGATGTGGGACAGAAAAAACTGAAAGAGATGCTCCAAGCCTCCCACATCGCTAGACTAAGAAACTTTTAAGACCTCCAAGACACTATATATTTTCTTTCCTTAATATTAAGTTGTTAATTTTTTATATTTGTTAATTTATTTAATTTTAATTTTTCTATTATTTATAATTAATAAATATAATAAGTAATATTATAGACTTTATTATATATAAAATTAATTCGAGTATCTCACGAGCTTATCGAGTCGAGTATCAGGTAACTCGACTCGACTCGTTAGTATGTCGAGTCGAGCTCGAGTTCGAGTCGAGCACATTCGAGTCGAGTGTTGACCGAGCTTTGACCTAGTCGATCTCGAGTAGCTCGCGAGCTGTCTCGTCTCATTTACACCCATATTCTCTACAACAATGAGGACATTGTTAAATTCTTAGTTTGGGGTGGGGGTGCCTAAAAATGGCAGCAAAAGCATTGTTTAAAAGCCATGAAAAGTGGTCTAAAGAACACCAAAAATACCCCATAGGGGTAGGTGAAAGTTTCCAACCAAAAGAGCACAAAAAGTGCCAAAATTTCAAAAAAATTGCAAGTGTAGGGAACATGATGTGTGAAAAGGCAAGGTAAGAAAAAAATATTGTAACATCTCGAATTTCCGTTGTATTAATATTGTGAATTATAATTATAAATTGTTGATGATTTTGGTGAAATCATCGGTCATTTTGTGTAATCGGATTCACAAAGGTAATAATGGGGTTGTTAGATAAGCTATAACTTGAGTTAGGGGTGTGGAGTGCACACTCGTGTAAGCTAACTAGAACCCGGGATTGTTGGACGGATAAAATTGGCGTGTTACAAAGTGGTTTTTAGAGTTGGGCGTTGGGGCTAGTACCCGCGCTACTTAAGTAGCGCCAGAAGTGGCGCCGAGCTCTGGGCAGAAGGTGGCGCGCCTTTTGGCGCCAGTTAAGTGGCGCGACATGTAGCGCCGGTGCAGGGATATTTTCACACTTTATAATCTCAAATTTGGAAGTCTGTCATTTTTATTTAGACAGAGAGAAAGCGAGAGAGAGAGAGCTGTGAAGGAGAAAGAAGCAGGAGAAAGAAAGAAAATGCTGGTTTTGGAGAGTTTTGGTAAGGATTTTATGATTTGAATGATGATTCCTTCTATTGTTTAGTATCTAAACCTAATCTTCTGTTTAGAACTGTTTTGGGAAGCTTAAGTAAAGTTGTTGGTGAAGAACTCATTGTGCAGAAACTTATCAGGTGAGTTTATTCACTTCACTCTAAAATTAGCCATTGAAATTGATATAGGTATGTCTTAAACTATGTCTAAATGCTTGGTTATGAATCAATTGAAAGATAGTAGACTCAATAACTTGATTGTGTGAATTGGCTAAATGAAGAAGATGATGAATAGTGCTTGAGCAATTATCACTCTATTATGAGACTGATTTTTTACCATAAGTTGTTGATAGATAGAAGGATTTGTCTTAATCAGTAATGAATCTAAAAAGATGATTAAGAGTGATGCTATGTTGGGATCTTCGTGCTAAATGGCAAAAAGGGGTTAGTTAAGAAGTTGAGGAGAGGAAATATTTATATAGAATATGTTATGAGATGTAGTATATGGTATTGTATATACATATGACAGAGTGTAATGGATCCATAGGCACTAGCTTGATATAAAAACATGGAATTGATGTGAGTAATCGTAATTCCAGTGTGTGTATTGTAAATGTGGAATTGATGTGAGTAATCGTAATTCCCATTTATATGAAATAAGGAATTGATGTGAGTAATCGTAATTCCTGAGTGTATGTGAAATAAGGAATTGATGTGAGTAATCGTAATTCCTATTTGCATTATTGAGAAATCATGGGATTGATGTGAGTAATCGTAATTCCTGATTTCTTAGGATGAATAGAGATTGACATGAGTAATTGTAATCTCTACATCCTTTCTAATAAATAGGCATATGTAATTGCGATTTATTAGATGAGAGCATTGATCTAGAATCTGGGATTGATTCGTAGTAGGCTCTGGTTTGTGATATTATGACTTACTGAAGGTTAATCATAGTTATGAGATCGGGTAGGTTTCCGCTGTAGAGATTGAGCACGTGTACGGTAAGATGGGTGAACACAGGTTTGATTTATCTGTGGATATTTTAATTGTTAGATTTTAAATTGATTTGAATATCCTCACTAGGCGAAAGCCTAATTGTTCAAGTTGAATTTTCTTACCAGGTACAGGCTCCGGGAAGTAAGCGGGGATGTGTGATGAGGACTTTTGAAAAGATTCAAACTTGGAGATGACAGAGGATCTAGTTATTCTTTTGGTATTTTTGGGACAGATGTTTAGATAACTTAGTTAATCTGATTGTGATGTTATGATTAGATTAATAAGTTATTTGAGTAGATGTTTTATGTACATAGAAACCTTACAGTTGATCCTCTTGTTATATAAGTTTGATGTTATTTGATCATAACTTGTGGAATTTTTAAGGTTTAAATTAGCCCTGTTTTTAGGGTGTTACAATATGGTATCAGAGCAGAAGTTTAAGCGAACTAGGTATGATTTTGAGATACCTAGACTTAAGCTGTGATGAATTAAGTTATGATCCGTGAGGTATGGGTAGAATTGTTAAGACTGGGTAGTCTTAGAGTCAACGGAAATACGCGAAGTTAGTACTGTAACGATGGTAATGAGAATTCTCATGTATAATATATTCGCAATTTCAATTAGCTACTGTTATTATGAATATATTGTTACACAAGCATACTTGTTCCTAATTGTTACAGTGACTGATTAGCGGTAAAGTATGTTTTGTATGTCTAGTTAAGTATGAACCATTTCTGATGGGTATTCTTTTGGTGCTCATTCAGATCAATGGTAAATATTCCGCCGAGGTCTCCTAATCCTTCTATGAATAGGAATTGGTTAGACGATACGGGAGAAAGACAAATTGGAGTAGGCGGAATGCATGAGACGCCACCAGATTTTCTTTCTTTAGGAGGAGTGCGTAATCCGGTACACAGAGTGGGTACCAGTACTGTCGATCAAACACCATCGGAAGCAAGTATGGAAGGACGCATTATGGATAATGTTACCAGATTGATGAATGCATTAATGGAAAGACAAGCTGAAATGATGAACACCACTATGGGAAGACAAGCGGAAATGTTCATGAAATTGTTTAATGATCGAAGTACGGAACCAAGACGGACAAGAGTTGATACTAGTGTGATAAATCCAACTGGTAACCCCGGTCCAGAGACGGAAAGAAGCGTTGATAGGAACTGCTCCTACAAAACCTTCTTGAGCTGTAAACCACCAGAATTCAAAGGAGAAGATAACCCAGTAGCCTGTATGAATTGGCTAAGGGAAATTGAACAAGCTTTTCGAGCTTGTGAGTGTTATGATGAAAAGTCTAAGGTTAGATTTGGATCACAGATGTTACGCGGTAACGCTCTATCTTGGTGGAACGTGTTGTCAGCTTCTGTGTCAGCTCCTGTTTTGAATGCTATGACTTGGGAAACGTTCAAAGCAAAGATTCTGGAGGAGTATTGTACCGAAACTGAAATGGATCGAATTGAGGAAGAGTTCAGGAATCTCAGGAAAGGCAATATGACTGTGAGAAAGTATACAGAATCTTTTATGGAAAAGCTTAACTTGGTGGGGGCATGTGGCTCCAACTGAGAAAGATAAAGTCAAGGCTTATTTGAAGGGTTTACCGGCAGATATGATGACGAGGGTTCGAAGCTCGAGAGCTTCTACATTAAGAGAAGCTATTGAAGAAGCGAAAGTAATAGAAGAGATGTATGCTAAAGACAAAGAAGAGAAAGCGCATGTAGGAGAGAAAAGAAAAGGGGAAGTTCGATCGGAATCATCGTATGTATCAAGGTCCTTTTCTGATGGCCCGCATTTAGAGCCTCGTCAAGAACCGAATTGGTGTTCGAAATGTCAAAGTAAACATTTTGGTCCATGTCAGAGGATCACGTTTGAATGTTATAAGTGTGGGAAGAGTGGGCATTCTATGAATAATTGTCCTATTCGAGGATCTACGTGCTATGAATGCAAACAACCTGGCCATTACCGTCGGGATTGCCTAAAGTTGAAGAAGGAGGGAGATCAAAGTAAGAAATCAGATATTCCAAAGCCGATGGGCCAAGCGTATCATATGACAGCTGAAGAAGTTAAAGAATCAAGGGACATCGTTTCTGGTACATTCCTCGTTAACTCCATTCCTACGCACAGGTTAATTGTTGGTTGTGTCCAAATCGTTTGATTACTAGTTAGTTATATCAGTTACGATTTTGATAAGAGGATAAAGATTTGATAATTATATAATTACTCAAGGAGATTTGCAAAATTTTCAAGTTGGGGAGCGAGTAATGTTGAAAAGATATGAGATTCAGAAAATGTGGAGAGTTGAGTTCCTATTCTTTCGGGATCTTTATTCATGATTAAGTGATTGTAGAAAGATCAATTAGAAAGTAATGAATGAATAAGAAGTGGATATGTCAAAGTACAATGGACACCATCGAGGTGCTAACGTGACGTTAGAAACGGAAGAGGACATGAGAAATAGATATCCCCATTTGTTTGTTTAGTTTTGATTTCGGGGAGGAAATCATTTTCAAGTTGGGGAGTATTGTAACATCTCGAATTTCCGTTGTATTAATTTTGTGAATTATAATTATAAACTATTGATGATTTTGGTGAAATCATCGGTTATTTTGTGTAATCGGATTCACAAAGGTAATAATGGGGTTGTTAGCTAAGCTATAACTTGAGTTAGGGGTGTGGAGTGCACACTCGTGTAAGCTAACTAGAACCCGGGATTGTTGGACGGATAAAATTGGCGTGTTACAAAGTGGTTTTTAGAGCTGGGCGTTGGGGCTAGTACCCGCGCTACTTAAGTAGCGCCAGAAGTGGCGCCGAGCTCTGGGCAGAAGGTGGCGCGCCTTTTGGCGCCAGTTAAGTGGCGCGACATGTAGCGCCGGTGTCAGGGATATTTTCACACTTTATAATCTCAAATTTGGAAGTCGGTCATTTTTATTTAGACAAAGAGAAAGCGAGAGAGAGAGAGAGCCGTGAAGGAGAAAGAAGCAGGAGAAAGAAAGAAAAGGCTGGTTTTGGAGAGTTTTGGTAAGGATTTTATGATTTGAATGATGATTCCTTCTATTGTTTAGTATCTAAACCTAATCTTCTGTTTAGAACTGTTTTGGGAAGCTTAAGTAAAGTTGTTGGTGAAGAACTCATTGTGCAGAAACTTATCAGGTGAGTTTATTCACTTCACTCTAAAATTAGCCATTGAAATTGATATAGGTATGTCTTAAACTATGTCTAAATGCTTGGTTATGAATCAATTGAAAGATAGTAGACTCAATAACTTGATTGTGTGAATTGGCTAAATGAAGAAGATGATGAATAGTGCTTGAGCAATTATCACTCTGTTATGAAACTGATTTTTTACCATAAGTTGTTGATAGATAGAAGGATTTGTCTTAATCAGTAATGAATCTAAAAAGATGATTAAGAGTGATGCTATGTTGGGATCTTCGTGCTAAATGGCAAAAAGGGGTTAGTTAAGAAGTTGAGGAGAGGAAATATTTATATAGAATATGTTATGAGATGTAGTATATGGTATTGTATATACATATGATAGAGTGTAATGGATCCATAGGCACTAGCTTGATATAAAAAACATGGAATTGATGTGAGTAATCGTAATTCCAGTGTGTGTATTGTAAATGTGGAATTGATGTGAGTAATCGTAATTCCCATTTATATGAAATAAGGAATTGATGTGAGTAATCGTAATTCCTGAGTGTATGTGAAATAAGGAATTGATGTGAGTAATCGTAATTCCTATTTGCATTATTGAGAAATCATGGGATTGATGTGAGTAATCGTAATTCCTGATTTCTTAGGATGAATAGAGATTGACATGAGTAATTGTAATCTCTACATCCTTTCTAATAAATAGGCATATGTAATTGCGATTTATTAGATGAGAGCATTGATCTAGAATCTGGGATTGATTCGTAGTAGGCTCTGGTTTGTGATATTATGACTTACTGAAGGTTAATCATAGTTATGAGATCGGGTAGGTTTCCGCTGTAGAGATTGAGCACGTGTACGGTAAGATGGGTGAACACAAGTTTGATTTATCTGTGGATATTTTAATTGTTAGATTTTAAATTGATTTGAATATCCTCACTAGGCGAAAGCCTAATTGTTCAAGTTGAATTTTCTTACCAGGTACAGGCTCCGGGAAGTAAGCGGGGATGTGTGATGAGGACTTTTGAAAAGATTCAAACTTGGAGATGACAGAGGATCTAGTTATTCTTTTGGTATTTTTGGGACAGATGTTTAGATAACTTAGTTAATCTGATTGTGATGTTATGATTACATTAATAAGTTATTTGAGTAGATGTTTTATGTACATAGAAACCTTACAGTTGATCCTCTTGTTATATAAGTTTGATGTTATTTGATCATAACTTGTGGAATTTTTAAGGTTTAAATTAGCCCTGTTTTTAGGGTGTTACAAATATGCCAAAAAGAGAGAAACCCTTTCCTTTCAAAAGCTTTGGTAATCTGTGAAGTGAATTGTGTGATCATAACAAAAAGACTATGTGATTAGCTTATGGTTCATAATCATGAATAAAATGAGGTATTGGTTAGTTTAGAATTATGAAAGGCTATGCTATGCATGTGTGAGTATTTCAAGATCATGATGTGCACTTAATGCCATCCATTAGCATACTTTTCAAAATTTGGGTCATTTCTTTTGTTTTTTTATTGCTTGGGGACAAGCAAAATTCTTAGTTTGGGGTGGTGATAAGTGCTCAATTTTGAGTACTTAAGCACTTATTTCTCTTCTCTTTTAGGTAGGATTTTACACTTTTACATCCCAATTTGAGTCTTTTATTTCATTATTTTACACTTTCTTGATTTGGAGCTTAGGATGATGATTTACTTGTTTTCATGGGATGTTTAGGTTAATTCTAACTTGGTATGAAAAATCTCTTTTATGAACAGATCATGCTGCAGAAGGTGCTGCAGCATTGGACAGTAGCCGAGCTGGAGAAATGGGAGAATTGGAATTGGCTTAGCAAGGAGTGGAAGTAGTCTTTTGTTTATCCATTGGTTAAGCCAATTATTCAGCTGATACAAACTAGTAGTTGTAATCTAATTACCTTTTGTACTTTCCTAGTTAGTTTTTGTAACTAATGGTTACATCCCAACAACATTGGTTGCTATTTTACACCTTTAGTCCCTCCCTATTTGCTATAAATAGGAGGCTTTAGGTGTCTTTATTAGCATCCTTTCACTACCTTTTCTCTCTACCTTTTGTAATATCATTGGCTGATTTTTATCAGCTCCAATTCTCTCTGAAATTCCAGAAAACTTTCCAGTTCTTTAAGTGTTCTTCATTAAATGTTCTTACCATCTTCAAATCTTCATATACACGTATGAATGCTTGTAGCATCGGCTGTAGCACCGGGCAGTGATTTTTATTTGCTTTCTTTAAATTCCATCTTGCACCTCTAACCTTGTTATTTACTTTACGTCTTTATTTTTCTGCACTTAATATAAGCATTTTACATTATTGTACTTACATTCCATCCATTAATCTTGTCAATTACTTCCTTGTAATTTTACTTTCTTGTCATTTATTAATTATAGTCTTTTACTTTTCAAGTACCATATACATTCTAGCATCATGTTTACTTTCCAAGTCTCTTGCATTTATTTCAGTTTATTTATTGTCATGAGTAGCTAAACATATTAGCTTGGGTGTGAGGCAAAGGGTGTTATGTTGACCAAAAGAAAGTAGACATTTTTATGGCAAAAATGATGTTTTATTATTCCAACCCAAGTTTCTTCAAGATAATACAATCCTTTGACAAATTGATCACTTTGATAGTGTTAAAGTGTCATGGACCTAGAGATAAGCCATTGAATAGCACGTCAATTTGGATGACTTAAGGGGTAATATCGAGAGAGTTACTTGCAACGAGAGTTGTTACTTTTGTTTTCTAAAATGATTTGTTCTTGATAAGTTATCTTTTTCTCAAAGGGTTAAAATGGAGTAGACTTAGAGATAAGCTACTTAGGATTACGCAAACTTGGGAGGTACGGGGGTTATATCGAGAGAGTAACTTTTAACAAAGAGAATTTGTTTCGCCGTATACTTTGAGAACTCCATTCCATCATTCCTTTACCTTTGGTTCTGCTCAGAGATGAGATTACTGACTGCTACTGGAATCATGGGATGGTGAGATTCCGAGAGGAACGTGTCTCAAAGTAGATAATAAAACCATTTTTGTCACTGTGATGCTGCAACATCATGCTGTAGCATTAGTCTACTGGAAGTTGGTTTAACATAACATCACAAGTCTTACACCCTTGCTTCTCTTTCATTACTGTTTGTTATAATCTGTGATACTCATCAACCAACCAAACAAAGATATTTTCTTACAAATCATCTTCCGAAATCATTTCTTTCATCATACTTTTATAGCAATTTTAACTCCAATCTCTGTGGGACGATAATCGGTATTTTACCACTTTATTACTTGATAGACGACATAGTTCCGTATAAGTATACTTGCTTATTGGTACTATTAGCACACGTCTGTAGGTGTATTCCACGCACTCATCAACACACACCAATATGTAACAAGAGATTAGGGAGGATACACACATATATATATATATATATATATATATATATATATATATACACACACACATATGCACACACCAATTTGTAACAAGAGAAACCAAACAAATGAAGCACAATTAAATGCACTACAATGTATCTTTTTAGACGCAAACATCTTGCACTGCTTATCAGACCTTTGTGTCGGCCTCGCCGGCAAACAATTCCTCCGATCATCAAACGCCGCCAAATTCGAGCACACGGGCGGCTCACCGGTGAAGAAATTATCCGAATAAGTAAAATTCTCCAAACTCGGCAACCTACAAAAATACTCTCCGGTATAATTTCGGACAAAAAATTATGAGCCACATTCAACTGCTCCAAACTCACCATACCGGAAATACTCTACGGCAACGGTCCCATTAACTGATTAAAGCTAACATCAAACACCGTCACTTGATTCAACAAACCGATTTCTTTCAGCACACATGACCTCAATCCATTATTCATCATGATAATTTCATTCAATGTGTCCGACATGTTCCCGATGCTCGCCGGAAGACAACCGTGAAAACGATTGTTCGCTAAAACAATCACCGACGCCAGCGATTTTCCAAAATTATCCGGCAATTCAAACACGAACCGGTTATGATTTATAAAAACAACGTCCAAGTCCTTGTCGAACAATTCCTTAGGAACACCACCTTCAAACTCATTAAACCGAAGATCTAAGAACATCAATTTTGGTAATTTAAGAACAACGTAAGGGAATTTTCCGGCGAACCTGTTGTTACTGAGATCGAGTTCGAATAGTATCTTCAATTGATGAAACTTCTTCGGAACAGTTCCACAGAAACGGTTTGAATTAATGTGAAGCAATGCAAGATCCGTGAGCAATCCAAGCTCCTCCGGCAAGTAACCGACTAAGTCTCCGTGGTTAAGGTCGATTTCGGCGACGGTTCTCTCAGTGCTATTATCAGGCACGGGAGCACATAATACTCTGATGTAGTCGCACACATCGGATCCCACCTAATCAACGGTGAGATTTTGTGGATCTGAGAGTATCGCCTGCTTTCAAGATTGCAAAGCAACGTAGGCATCTATGAGCCTGTTACAGATTGGTGTGTGTATATATGTATATATATAAAATAAAGTTAAATACATAACAGGTCCTATACTTCAACCATTTTAAACAAAAAACAAAAAGTGCAAAAATGGGACAAAATGGTGAAAGGACGAAAATACCCCTGACTCTAACGGAGGTTTTTAACGGAGTTAGTGACCAGGTCCTGTTTCAAAGCAAAATCAAAACTATGAGGACGAAAAGTCTAATTATGAAACCATAGTCCCCGTTTCAAAGAAATCACTATACCTCAGGGACCAAAATAAGAGTTTACTCTATTTTATATGGTCTTTTCTTCCAAAAAATATCTTCATTCATCAATAGATGTAGTAAAAGAACCAAAAGCTCATGAGATGGCACCATGAGATATGAGTATTCTCAATGGTGAATTGTGGTTAAGTTTTGACTATCCCATACTGGCGAAAATTTTAAAAGGTGGAATAAAGAGGTGCGAATAAGAAATGTGGATGTGATGCATTTGTGTCCATCCACGGGGTTATGACTCATAGGCTGTTTTATTTAGATGGACTTTTTTGCATCAACAAAAAACTCATTACATAAAAAATCAATCGATTAGTAATCGTTAAAAAAAGTAATAATTGAATCAAATGGGGATGGAGTGACACCATGAAAATTGAGTATTTACAAATGATGGGATGGTTGACTTTTAGCTATCTCATATTATTGAGAAGTTGAAAAATTAGAAATATCAATATATATATATATATATATATATATATAGAGGATGCGTTTCATTTTTTTGGAAGAAAAGACATTATATATATATGGGTGGTATCGGGTACAAACTAGTTAGTTTGTACAAACTCGTACAAACCATACCTAGCTTCATGATTTTGTAAATTTGGCTTCATGAATATATATATATATATATATATATATATATATATATATATATATATTGGCTTCATGAATATATCATTTGGCATTTTTAACTAATTTTTTTACAAAAATAAGGGTATTTTAGGGTATTTTTGTAAAAAAATTAGTTAAAAATGCCAAATGATATATTCATGAAGCCAAATTATATATTCATGAAGCCAAAATATATATATATATATATATATTTATGAAGCCAAATTTACAAAATCATGAAGCTAGGTATGGTTTGTACGAGTTTGTACAAACTAACTGGTTTGTATTTGATACCCAACCTATATATATATATATAGTTTGTACAAATTGTTTGGTTTGCAAATGAAACGCATCCTCTCTTTCTCTATATATAGCCTTAGGTTCATTTGAGAAGTGCTAAATATATGAGAAGTAGATAAGTAATTTTGGTCATTTGTTCGGTCAAGATCGGTTTTAATTGGTCAAAAGTTGCGGCTTTGACTTGTCAAAAGTTACGACTGTTCCAAAAATAGGAGGGCAGTTTCGTAACTTTTACAAAAACACGGGACGAGTTCATATATGAACCTGTGTGATTCACATATGAACTATCTGTTCATAAACGAACCCATGTAATTCACGTATAAACTATTTTTAACTAATTCATATATGAACCTTTGTGATTCATATATAGATTTTTTAACTAATTCTTATATGAACTAATTAACTGATTCATATATGAACACAAAGGTTCATATATGAATTAGTTAAAAAGAGTTTATATGTGAATTACAAAGATTCATATATAAACTCGTCCCGCATATTTTTTTGAAACTACTCCTCTATCTTGTGCAGACCACGTGCAGATCACGCGAGGAATTATCCGCTGATTCTCGGTCAAAGCCACCGATCTTGACCGAATGAATGAATAAGATCACTTCTTTACTTCTCATATATTTAGCACTTCTCAAATGAACCTCTCCCTATATATATATATATATATATATATATATATATAGAGAGAGAGAGAGAGAGAGAGGCTGTTTCATGTGAAAACCTATGCTATTTTGCAAACTGTGAAACTCACCTATTCACCCTTGATGTAATCGCTAACGGTCTATATCATTTCACTCTATTTATGGTAATATCGTAATTTATTAATATTAAAAAAATTAAAATAATGAAATAGGAGGGTGTAACACCCTGAATTTCTCGTAAGAAATACTCGACCTTTTGATGTGTTTACCTTGTTGTTAATATTTTACGTAACGTAGATAATTAGATAGGTATATATAAAGTTATATATATACATATTCATATGTACGTATCTTTGATTTATATATATATATATAGATATATATGTGCTTGTTAAACATGCTAGAGGTGACAAGAGTTGCCATACGCGAGCCTTAGAGGAGCCTTAACCACGGCTTAGTCGTTTACGCATAGAAGGGAATGCTTAGATTCGTTTCTACTCGAAAGTTGTAAACCAAACAGCAGCCTGGGTATAGGCAGCGACTATGCCCGGGGCATAGTCGCGGGTGTCATTCTCGCGGTGGTGGTCCAGATCGGGAAATCAAACAGAAGGCAGTAAGCTGGGGGCGACATTGCCCAGCGATAATGCCCAGGGCAATGTCGCCGGGGCATTGTCGCGGGTGGGTGGTCAGCTGCTGGTTGAAATGTCGATTTTGTTGAGTAGCAGATTCATTTTTCTTCTTTCAGCAAGATCTCGATAGCTCTCATCTCTTGGGCGATTTTTCTTCAAAAATCCCTCTCCTCTCCTTAAAGGCTCCTAGGGTTCCAACTACCACTCTAGTACACTCACCTTGGTAGTTAATGCTTGAAGAAGGAGAACCTCAAGTATAGAAGCTTAAAAGAATCCAGCCTCCATTTCTAGGGTTTTCCAAGAAATTAGTTTTTTACCCTACAAACCTCTTGAGGTGAGTTTTTCTTGACTCACTTAGTTTGCTTATGGTTATGTACCTACATTCCTCTAATTTATTGCTTAAATTACTTGTTTCTCTCATACTATTATGAAATGTGACCTAACTTTCTCTTATTTGTAAAATTAGGGTTCAATTATGTTTGATGATGTAATGAAGAGGTAAAAAGGGAATGGATGAGTTGTGTAGGGTGTACTCTTGAGTACATGCACCCTCTTCCCCTTTTTCAACTCCAATTAAAATGTGGATTAAATTAAGGGTTTTGGTACTAGAAAGTTTTATGAAATGAATGCGACTTGATGATGTTTTATGATGATTATTATACTCTTATAATGTTATTATATACTTGAGGACTTGCATATTGTGATGGTACATTGATGCTTAATGACTAAAGACCTAGTATGGTTGATGTCTTAATGGACTAAAGACCTAGTATGGTTGATGTCTTAATGGCTAAAGACCTAGTATGGTTGATGCTTAATGGCTAAAGACCTAGTATGGTTGATACTTAATGGACTAAAGACCTAGTATGGTTGATGTCTTAATGGACTAAAGACCTAGTATGGTTGATGTCTTAATGGACTAAAGACCTAGTATGGTTGATGTCTTAATGGCTAAAGACCTAGTATGGTTGATGCTTAATGGACTAAAGACCTAGTATGGTTGATGTCTTAATTGGCTAAAGACCTAGTATGGTTGATGCTTTATGAAGTGACAATGCAACGTGCGGTCGAACGGTAACGGATGATAATACACTTTATATGTTTAACGTGTAAATAAATCTTTATTGTGAAATTGTTATCTTGGCTAGGCTTGTGACTAACACTTCTTTGACGTATGTTGTGTTTAAGCAGGCCTTCCTAGCGGTGGTACTTCCCGGGGTTGAGGGAAGAGTGGAGAAGAGAGATAGCATTTTTGGATGGACATAGAGGCGACTTTTGGTGTATAGAATGACTCATTTTGAGAACGCAATAGCAACACCCGTTTATAATCTGAACTTTTCTAAGTCTAGATTAGTAGGTTGTTGGACTTATTTCCGTTCGTTTAATTGTAATGTAAACGCCAAAATATCATTCCCCCTTTTTGGGTGATTTGTCTATGTTATTTAGCTCATTTCCGCAAACTATTTCAGTTAAATTTTACCTCAAATATTTAGGGTGTTACAAGTTGGTATCAGAGCAATGGTTTAAGCGAACTAGGTATTGATGTGAGATGCCTAGACTTAAACTAGATTGATGTAAGCGGTGAGCTGTGAGATGGGTAGAACTCGTAAGATAAGACGATCTTAGAGTCTTTGGTAATGCACTAATTGAGAATTTCAATTGTGGTAATGAGGATTCTTATGTGTAACTTGTTCATAATTTCAATTAGCTACTTCTATTATGAATTTGTGTTACGTAAGCATGCTTAGATTGCTATAGTTGCGATAATTGATGAATGTATTGGTAAATTTGGCTGTGTGGATTTTACTGTGATACTTACCGTTATTTGAAATATGTGGCAGACGATTAATGGTTAACGCTCGCCGTACCGTGGATGGGCATGATGCTACGGCGTCCACAGACGATCAAACGAGAATGACAGCAGCAGAGAGACCCCCACTTAACACTAACTTGTTGGGTGGTGGGCCCGAACATATACCTCGAAGGAATTTGGAAATGTCTGATCCTATCTTAGAGGAGGCAACGGCGGAAACCAGAATGATGGACTGAATGATGGCGGCCATGAACCGAGCTATGGCACAACAGCAGGAGCAGTTCTTGAAAATTATAGAGGATCGGGATGCGAGCAACCGTAAGCACGAGGCAGTGGCCGAGAACATTCTGGTGACAGGATCTGGGGGAAATGAAATTCCCACCGACGGGTTGGGAACGATGGAAACCGAGCAAGCGGGGAAGACTTATTCTTTCAAAACCTTTCTCAGTTGTCGACCGCCCGAGTTTAAAGGCACAGATGATCCGGTTGTGTGCATGAACTGGATAAGGGAAATGGAACATGCATTCCGAACTAGCGAGTGTGGAGAGGATCAAAAAGCTAAGTATGGTTCGCAAATGTTAAGAGGGGCGACCCTCACTTGGTGGAATGTTTACTCCACTTCTGTTGAGGCATCTGTATTAGCCAAACTGAGCTGGGCTACGTTCAAAAAGAAAGTTCTAGAGGAGTACTGTAATGAGAGGGCGATGGACCGGATTGAAAAAGTTTCCGGAACTTAAAGAAAGGTAATATGCCGGTGAAGGAGTACAACCGTTTGTTTATGGATAAACTGGGATTGGTGGGACATCTGGTCCCGAATGAGAAGGAGAAGATCAAGGCTTACATCAAGGGCCTTCCTTCGGATATGATGACAATGGTCCGAGTGTCTAAGGCTTCCACCCTCCGAGAGGCAATCGAGGAAGCCCAATTGGTTGAAGATGCGTACAGTCGCGACAGAGACGTGATTAATCGAGCCTCGGAGAAGAGAAAGTGGGAAGGGAATTCAACACCCTCCAAGAAATCGAGACCGTTCAATACCAACTACCGAGGGACCGACTCTAGGCAAGAAGCTAGGTGGTGCTTCAAATGCCGAAGCAAGCATCACGGACCATGCAAGCCGAGCGGAGCAACTTGCTTCAAGTGTGGGAAGCCGGGGCATATCCGCAACGATTGTCCGGCCAAGGAGGTCACTTGTTTTGAATGCAAAGAATCGGGCCATATTCGAAGCGAGTGCCCGAAATTAAAGACTGGGGGAAGCGGCGGAAAGAAGGTAGACCCTCCGAGAGCGACGGGGCGAGCATTTCAGATGACGGGCGACGAGGCGAAGGCCTCGACAGACGTAGTATCGGGTACGTTTCTCCTAAACTCCGTACCTACGCGTGTGTTGTTTGACTCGGGTGCGAGTTTTTCTTTCGTGTCGAATTCTTTTTGTCAAAAATTGTCAGTACCCACTAGTTGCTTGGAAGAAGCCATGGTGGTGGAAATAGCCGACGGGGGACAAGCAGTGGTTCGAAATATTCTGCGGGGTTGTACGTTGGAAATCGAAGGAAAGAAATTCCCAATAGATTTAATGCCAATGGTAATCGGAGGATTCGATGTAGTGGTTGGAATGGATTGGTTATCCGGGAATCAAGCCGAAATTTTATGTGCAAAGAAGTTGATTCGCATACCTTCCTCGGATGGAAGTAGCGTGGTAGTTTATGGAGAACGAAGAAAAGGAGATGTAGCAATCATCTCCATGTTGAAGGCACGTAAATGTTTGGTCAAGGGATGTACGTCCTTCTTGGCTTATGTGATCGATGCTAAGTTGGAAAAGAAGAAACTTGAGAACGTGAGGGTGGTACGCGAGTTTCCCAACGTATTTCCGGAAGACTTGCCGGGTTTACCACCGGATCGCCAAGTAGAGTTCAAAATAGATTTGGTACCAGGAGCGGCTCCGATAGCTAGAGCTCCCTACCGTTTAGCTTCATCCGAGATGCAAGAAATGATGGCACAACTCCAAGAGATTTTGGAGAAGGGGTTCGTGAGGCCGAGTTCATCTCCGTGGGGAGCGCCGATCTTATTCGTAAAGAAGAAAGATGGCACTATGCGAATGTGCATCGACTATCGCGAATTAAACAAAGTGACCGTGAAGAACAAGTATCCACTCCCTAGAATCGACGACTTGTTCGACCAACTTCAAGGGGCGGGATGTTTTTCAAAGATCGACTTACGGTCGGGTTACCACCAAGTGAAGGTAAAAGAAGACGATGTTCCAAAGACGGCTTTTAGGACGCGGTATGGACATTACGAGTTCTTGGTGATGCCCTTCGGGTTGACAAATGCGCCGGCGGTGTTCATGGACTTGATGAACCGGGTGTGTCGACCGTTCCTTGACAAGCCAGTGATCGTGTTCATTGACGACATCTTGATATATTCTAGAGACGAGATGGATCACGAGCAACATCTTCGGGAAGTGTTGGAAGTCCTAAGAAAGGAAAAGTTGTATGCAAAATTTTCCAAGTGCGATTTTTGGTTGGAAGAAGTCCAGTTTTTAGGTCATGTAGTCACAAGGGATGGCGTGAAAGTAGATCCTTACAAGATAGAAGCAATGATGAATTGGGAACCTCCTAAGAGTCCATCGGAAATACGAAGCTTCTTGGGCCTAGCGGGCTATTACCGAAGATTTATTCAAGATTTCTCCAAGATTGCTTCTTCCTTGACACGCTTGACGCGAAAGAATGTAAAATTTGTTTGGACGGAAGATCAAGAAAAGGCGTTCCGGACTCTGCAAAAGAAGTTGTGTGAGGCCCCGATTCTATCCTTACCCGAAGGATCGGAGGACTTTGTAGTATATAGCGACGCGTCAAAGATGGGTTTGGGTTGCGTGTTGATGCAAAGAGGAAAGGTAATCGCCTACGCGTCAAGACAACTTAAGGAACACGAGAAGAATTACCCCACTCACGATTTGGAGCTTGCGGCGGTAGTATTCGCGTTAAAGTGGTGCCGACACTATCTTTATGGCACGAGGTGTACCCTGTACACGGATCATAAGAGTTTAAGGCATGTCTTCGATCAAAAAGAACTGAAAATGAGGCAGCGGAGGTGGTTAGAACTACTTAAAGACTACGATTGTGAATTGCTTTACCATCCGGGAAAGGCCAATGTGGTTGCCGATGCCCTGAGTCGGAAAGAGTATAGTGGAAGTCTACGCGCCAACCTCTCAAGGATCGACATAGTGTCAAGCTTGGTGGAACGGATTAGGGCGGCTCAATCCGAAGCCTCGAAGGAAGAAAACCTCAAAGAGGAGGTAATGGTGAAGCAAAAACAACTTTTGACGGAGGATAGCCGCGGAGTCAAGTTGTTCAACGGGCGCGTGTGGGTGCCTAAGATCGGTGGAAATCGGGAACTACTCATGGACGAGGTGCATAAGTCAAAGTACTCCATTCACCCCGGGAGTACCAAGATGTACCGGGATTTAAAGTTACACTACTGGTGGCCAGTAATGAAGTTGGATGTGGCGCACTATGTGGGACAGTGTACAACTTGCTCGCAGGTGAAGGCTCAACACCAATTACCTTATGGTAGTTTGAAACCTCTTGACATTCCCGAGTGGAAATGGGAGAAAATCACCATGGATTTTGTGACCAAGTTGCCAAAGACTTTGAAGGGCCATGACACTATTTGGGTAATAGTGGACCGGTTGACGAAGAGCGCACACTTCTTGGCTATGCGGGAAACTTTGCCCTTGGACAAATTGGCAAGGCTCTACGTTAATGAAGTGGTTTCGAGGCACGGGGTACCCGTATCCATAGTCTCGGATCGGGATAGCCGGTTCACATCAAGATTTTGGCAAGCATTACAAGAAGAACTTGGCACAAGAGTAAATTTGAGCACGACATATCATCCACAAACAGATGGTCAAAGCGAAAGGACCATTCAAACCTTGGAAGACATGTTAAGGGCATGTGTAATCGACTTTGGGGGCAATTGGGATACTCACCTACCGTTAGTAGAATTCGCCTACAACAACAGTTACCATTCAAGCTTAAAGGCGGCACCGTTTGAGGCTTTGTATGGGAGGAAGTGTAGGACTCCCGCGTGTTGGCTAGAGGCGGGAGAAAAGCAATTTGTTGGACCGGAAATTGTACAAGAAACGACCGATAAGGTCAAGATCATCAGAGAACGGTTAAAAGCGGCCCAAGATCGGCAAAAGAGTTACGCTGACAAGAAACGGAGACCGGTGGAATTCCAAGTGGGAGAAAGGGTGATGTTGAAAGTATCCCCTTGGAAGGGATTGATTCGTTTCGGGAAGCGTGGGAAATTGAGTCCCCGTTTCCTCCGGCCATTCACCATTCTAGAGAGTGTGGGTTCGCAAGCCTACAAATTAGACTTGCCACCGGAGATGAATGGGATACATCCCACTTTCCACGTGTGTTATCTACGAAAGTGCTTAGCGGAAGGAGAGAGCGTGATACCATTATCGGAGATCCGGGTGGATGACAACCGTTGTATCGAGGAACCCGAAGCAATTTTGGATAGAGCGGTTACGAAACTCCGACACAAGGAAGTAGTCAAGGTTAAAGTGCAATGGAAGCATCATCGAGGAGCAAATGTCACGTGGGAACCGGAAGAGGAGATTAAAAGGAAGTACCCTCACCTTTTCATTTAGCGCTAAATTTCGAGGACGAAATTTTCTTCAAGGAGGGGAGGATTGTAACACCCTGAATTTCTCGTAAGAAATACTCGACCTTTTGATGTGTTTACCTTGTTGTTAATATTTTGCGTAACGTAGATAATTAGATAGGTATATATATATAGTTTTATATATATACATATTCATATGTACGTATCTTTGATTTATATATATATATATATATATATATGTGCTTGTTAAACATGCTAGAGGTGACAAGAGTTGCCATACGCGAGCCTTAGAGGAGCCTTAACCACGGCTTAGTCGCTTACGCATAGAAGGGAATGCTTAGATTCGTTTCTACTCGAAAGTTGTAAACCAAACAGCAGCCTGGGTATAGGCAGCGACTAAGCCCGGCGACAATGCCCGGGGCATAGTCGCGGGTTTCATTCTCGCGGTGGTGGTCCAGATCGGGAAATCAAACAGAAGGCAGCAGGCTGGGGGCGACATTGCCCAGCGACAATGCCCAGGGCAATGTCGCTGGGGCATTGTCGCGGGTGGGTGGTCAGCTGCTGGTTGAAATGTCGATTTTGTTGAGTAGCAGATTCATTTTTCTTCTTTCAGCAAGATCTCGATAGCTCTCATCTCTTGGGCGATTTTTCTTCAAAAATCCCTCTCCTCTCCTTAAAGGCTCCTAGGGTTCCAACTACCACTCTAGTACACTCACCTTGGTAGTTAATGCTTGAAGAAGGAGAACCTCAAGTATAGAAGCTTAAAAGAATCCAGCCTCCATTTCTAGGGTTTTCCAAGAAATTAGGTTTTTACCCTACAAACCTCTTGAGGTGAGTTTTTCTTGACTCACTTAGTTTGCTTATGGTTATGTACCTACATTCCTCTAATTTCTTGCTTAAAGTACTTGTTTCTCTCATACTATTATGAAATGTGACCTAACTTTCTCTTATTTGTAAAATTAGGGTTCAATTATGTTTGATGATGTAATGAAGAGGTAAAAAGGGAATGGATGAGTTGTGTAGGGTGTACTCTTGAGTACATGCACCCTCTTCCCCTTTTTCAACTCCAATTAAAATGTGGATTAAATTAAGGGTTTTGGTACTAGAAAGTTTTATGAAATGAATGCGACTTGATGATGTTTTATGATGATTATTATACTCTTATAATGTTATTATATACTTGAGGACTTGCATATTGTGATGGTACATTGATGCTTAATGACTAAAGACCTAGTATGGTTGATGTCTTAATGGCTAAAGACCTAGTATGGTTGATGCTTAATGGCTAAAGACCTAGTATGGTTGATGCTTAATGGACTAAAGACCTAGTATGGTTGATGTCTTAATGGACTAAAGACCTATTATGGTTGATGTCTTAATGGCTAAAGACCTAGTATGGTTGATGCTTAATGGACTAAAGACCTAGTATTGTTGATGTCTTAATTGGCTAAAGACCTAGTATGGTTGATGCTTTATGAAGTGACGATGCAACGTGCGGTCGAACGGTAACGGATGATAATACACTTTATATGTTTAACGTGTAAATAAATCTTTATTGTGAAATTGTTATCTTGGCTAGGCTTATGACTAACACTTCTTTGACGTATGTTGTGTTTAAGCAGGCCTTCCTAGCGGTGGTACTTCCCGGGGTTGAGGGAAGAGTGGAGAAGAGAGATAGCATTTTTGGATGGACATAGAGGCGACTTTTGGTGTATAGAATGACTCATTTTGAGAACGCAATAGAAACACCCGTTTATAATCTGAACTTTTCTAAGTCTAGATTAGTAGGTTGTTGGACTTATTTCCGTTCGTTTAATTGTAATGTAAACGCCAAAATATCATTCCCCCTTTTTGGGTGATTTGTCTATGTTATTTAGCTCATTTCCGCAAACTATTTCAGTTAAATTTTACCTCAAATATTTAGGGTGTTACAGAGGGTATTGTTGTCCCTTTGTCATCCAATTTGAAAAAAGGAAAGGGAATGAAATCCCCTTTTTCCGTGAATTTAAAGAACATATCAATTTGATTGATTTTTATATTTTTATAGAACTGGTAATTTGGAGAGTTTGGTGAAAGCTTCAATGGTGGTCTGCAAAATTGTCAAGGTTTTTCCATGATTGAGACATGTGATAATGTTTAGTATATGATTATGGTGGTTTCCACCATTAATGAAACTGAAAGTATCTTGATTTTGGTGGTTTCCGTCATCGATGAAACTGGAAGTATCTTGATTTTGGTGGTTTCCACCATTGATGAACGGAGATGACGGAGATGCAACCGGAGATGAACTAAGTTGAAAGGAAATGAAACGGAGATGAAACAGATATGAACGGAGATGCAAACGGAGATGAAACGGAAACACGCTTGTTTGTTTCTATGAAAATGGAGATTACCGGAGATGAAACGAAAATGAATTGGAGATGAATCTGTTTCATAAAACTGGAGATTAAACGGAAACACACGTCCATCACCTTCTTGTTGGGTTTGTTTCATTATTCCACTTCCGTAAAACACCAAACCACGAAAAAACAACCCGCCAAATGATATAAGATGCAAGATCGTGGTGGAACAGTGGGGCGATCTGGTGGAGGTTGGTGAAGGTGGTAGGTTTTTCCGGCAGCTGCATTCCATAGGATCTCACAACGGAGGGGATACGAAAATTGGGTCTGAGATACATGGTGATGGTGGACGTGTGGAACATGGGGTTTAGGATTCAAATTGGAGATAACCATATATGGAAGATAACCATAAATAAATTTAATCAATAAATACCTAAAATAAAACCACGAAATACAAATTGACAAATATGCCCTTAAAATTAAAAAATAATAACAAATTACTAGAAAATTTGTGATTGGTCCAATCGAGATTGCAAAGTTTTCAAAATTAGGGTGGTTTTCATAATATCCCTCCCCTAAAATATATATATATATATATATATATAGAGAGAGAGAGAGGGTGGGTTGTGGTCAAGTTCTAGCTATCCTACATTTAGAAGATGATGTAAGATTGGAGAATGAAGGTAGCTATAAAATATGAGGAGATTGGATTTTGATAAATTAAAGGATTAGTTGGCATATGTGTGTGTGTTGATTTGTTACGTCTTTTCTGTTATCTCACAAGGCACAAAAAAAATATAAGTATCTTCAAGATTTACATCGATAGAAATGTGATGAATTTATAAGAATGAGTGAGTACGTAAAAGGTGGATGATTATATATGGAAGAAAAGGATGTATTGGAAAATTAAAAAAATAAATATGTATGACTAACAATTATTTTTCAAAAAATCTATACATAAATATTTTTATAAGTTTTTAAACTAAATCATCCGTAATTTATGTATTAAAAACTTGAATAGATGATGTGACACAATCAAATTTAAGATATTTTAAATGTTATGTTATGGTTTAGGACACTGCTAATTGCACCCTTGATTTGCTATTTGCACCCAAATGATTAAAACAATGATTTTGTTTTTTTTGTTTTTTTGTTGTTTTTTTTCTATTTTATTTATTTATTTGTATTATATATTTTTATTTATTTGTATTACATAGTTTAAAAATGTTTTTTTCTTTTACTTTTTGATTTTATTTAAAAATAAATAAATATTTATAAATATAAATATTACTAATTTTTTATAATTATATAATTATAAAAATAAAACATAAACATTGCGATTTAAAGCCGAGAATTCAAAAAAATAATTTTGTTTTATGTTTATATTTATTCGCTTTTAGATCGCATATCAGATGTATAAAATTAAAGGTCAATATGATTAATTGGTCAAAAAACTTGAAAAAGGTCAATAATTTTGAAATATAAATATAAAATATTTATATTTCTATATGTTTTTTTACAAAATCATCAATAAATCATCCATATATTTTTATAAATAGATGATATGGCATAGCCAAATTTGAGATTCTCAAATATTGAGTTGACACTTAATTTTGGTCATCCCACATGGCTATATAGAGAGATAAAATAGAAAAGATAGATTGTTATTTAATGAGGGTTGAAGATGACATAACAAATTTAATAGTGGGTTGGCTCGATATATATTTTGGTTGACAATTAAATCACAAAATATCTATATTTTTATAACGAAAAATTATCTATATCATTTGTAAATCAATGTTAAGAAATTTTTGGATCATGTGAGACAACCAAATTTGATAATTCTAAAATGTGGAGCTGTAATTTGATTTTGGTTATCTCACAACAGTTAAGAAACTACATTTCATATTATTCTATATTAAAATTTCCTACAAAAATATGATCGCCACCGCATAACGTGCGGTGTCGAACACTAGTTTTTTAAAAAGTCGACTGAAATATTGAATTTATAAATACTTTAACTATATAATTAATGTCAAAATTGCTATAATAGAGTAGCTCTTAGAGTTGAATTATTCTTTTTAAATATTTTGATTTTAGATACTTTATTTAAAAAATTAACATAGCTATCGAAGATACTCGTAGTTATTAGTTATGATGAGAACCTCTCATTCCTATATCCTATATTTTTAACAGCAAAAGATAATGACCGAGGACGAAAGTCAGGGTTTTTAAATGTTCATGTTTAAAATAATTATTCTTATATTAATTATAAGAAATTAAGAAACAAAATAGGATCTAAATAATCATTAAGACATTTTTAATAATAAAATAAAACCGAAAATCAACAGGATTTTTGAAAATTAGGATTATCAATTAAGACAACTAAGTTATTAACTGTAACAAAACAAAAGTGGTCGTTGTAGTTAGGCATGGCAATTTGACCCGACCTGATGGGGAACCCGGTCCACCCGACCCGATCGGGGCCCGGGGATTCCCTGCTAAACCGGGTACCGGGGCCGGGGTGACCATCCCCCGACCCGCCCCGGACCCGGTATATATATATATAATTAAAATTTTATTTATTTTATATATTTAAAATATATAATAAATGTATCACATGTTGCCATCTTTATATGATTGATAAGATACAGGTGTTGAGATCATAGAAAAGAAGGATGACACTTGAATTTGAAATATTTGGTGAATAGCACTCAGATTTTTCGTTCTTTTCTTTTCAACATCGAAGATGTGAGATTCAATATGCAGCAGTTCAATATAAACCTTGAATTGTTGTTTATATGATTTACCTGATTTTCAGTTGTGCAAACAAAACTTCTAAATCATACACTTGAAATCAAACATGGGATTGCACCATAGAAAAAGTTGCAGGAGATAAATCTTGAAAAAATGTAGTCACTTTAAACATGGGTGTTGACCGGGTCTTGACCGAAAGTTGACCGGGGACGGGGTTGGTATCCCCGTACCTGCCCGGGGCCGGGGCCGGGGCCGGGGCCGGGTACCACAAACCGGGGCCGGGGCCGGGGATGGAGAACCCCGCCCCATACCCGCCCCGTTGCCATGCCTAGTTGTAGTATAGTGGTAAGTATTCCCGCCTGTCACGCGGGTGACCCGGGTTCGATCCCCGGCAACGGCGTTTAAATAAAGATTTTTAAATTCGGTTTTTATGGGCCTAATATTTATTTAAAATTGGGCTTTAACGCAAATGGTAATGACCCATTTAAGTTTGACGCATATTCTACTTAGAGGTGGCAAAAACTGACACGACACGCTAACCCGACACGAAATAAACGGGTTTGGGTAATACATTTCAACCCGTTTAAGTAAACGGGTTGACACGACACGACACGAAAATTAAACGGGTAAGGTTAGGGTTAAAAAATTCAACTCGAAATTGACACGTTTAACCCGTTTAAATTAGGCCATTCTTTGAACAATTAAATATGGGCTTTGACTATTATCTATTTATGTATGGACAATTAAATATGGGCTTTGAAGAGTTAAAGTCCTAATTATGAGTTTAAATGTGTCAAAACACTAAGTTTTCACATTGTACACAAGAACCTGCACACTGTTTTTGTAAAGGTTGTAGCGGTCTGATTATAACTCCGAATTGCATGAATCTAGTTTCTGTGGAATCCTAAGATATCAATGAACAACTTTTATTTAGATGATAGTGTCCATTTTGGCTTCTAAATGGAAGAAATATATCGTAACTTATGGCATATAGGAGCTGTCAATTATGAGTTTTAAAGTTTCTGCCATGTTATTAGAAAATTCATAAAAAATCAACCGTTGATCCAAATGAGGTGTACGATATACCGTTGGAAAGCTTAGAATGTCCTTAAGAACTGTTATGAAGAATTAAAGTCCTAATTATGAGTTTAAATGTGTCAAAACACTGAGTTTTTGAATCAGCTCACATTGTACACAAGAAGCTGCACACTGTTTTTGTAAAGGTTGTAGCGGTCTGATTATAGCTCCGAATTGCATGAATCTAGTTTCTGTGGAATCCCAAGATATCAATGAACAACTTTCATTTAGATGATAGTGTCCAATTTGGCTTCTAAATGGAAGAAATATATCGTAACTTATGGCATATAGGAGCTGTCAATTTATGTATGTTTCACAAGAAAGTGGGATTTCCTCCCATCCCACATTGGTGGGAAACAAAAACCTTATGCTCTATGCCCACTATAAATATGATCTCACCCCTTGTATTTTCATTTGCATCACCCCCCTTACCCTAGCTTGGTGGTTTGAGTCCGTTCGCTTGGACTCTCTAAGTTGGTGCACCCTATTATGTTGGAGCACCCTATTAAAAGTTTTATATTTATAAATGTTAAACGGGTTAAATGGGTTAGTGGGTTAAACGGGTTAGCAGGTCGTGTCGGGTTAGACGGGTTAAATCAGGTCATGTTCAGGTTGAGATTTTCTGACCCGTTTATTAAACGTGTCGTGTTCGGGTTAGGCACTCTCAACCCGTTTAACTTGTGAACCCGACACGACCCCAACATGACATGACCCGTTTTCCAGGTCCCTATTAATTTAGGTCAAACTACAAACTTGGTCCCTATTATGTAGGGATGTAAACGAACAGGACAGAGACTTGTTCATATTCGTTCGTTTAACTTAACCGAACAAACAAACGGTAAACAAACGAGATTTTTTGCGTTCATGTTTGTTCGTGTTCGTTTATGTTCGTTGATTAAGAGTTAAACGAACGAACTTAAATGAACATAAACGAACGACTTAAAATAAACATAAATGAACGAACTTAAATGAACATAAACGAACGAACCTAAATGAACAAAAAAACAACCACCATACTCATCATTTCGTTCGTAAAAAATACCTTAACAAAATGAAAAACCGGATTAAATTAGGAGGTATAAAAAATAAATTCTAAAAGATCAATTTACTTGATGATTATACATATTAATTTCATATTATATAAATATGTTTATCTATACTATATATCTATTACTACCTTAATATTGGTTTTAACCAATTGTCTTAAATACATATCTTAAAGCATGATGTACAACAATTTCAAGCACCCAAATAAAAAATCTCTTAAGTGCAACTTATAAGGCATTGTGTACAACAATTTCAAGCACATAATTGAAAGGGTATCAAACCGGTCAACACTCCATACCCAACAGAGACACTGCACCCTTTACTTTTTCCCATCGATCCCTTCTCCTTCTAATTTCAGGTCTTGTCTCTTATCACAAACCTGTATCGATTACTCCCATGAATGCTTTATTCCTGTTCTTCCTGCTACATGGTCTTTAATCACCAAAATGGAAGATCTGAGATCAAGTTTCTCCTGAGACGACGACCTCACAGCTGGCTCCCAAATTTCTCTAAGGTATGCTTTGAATTCTCCCGTATAAATCAGACCCTGTGTGAATCACAATTTGTACACTGCTTCTTCAAAACCCTACCGGATTCTTTGAGATATGCTATCATTTCTCTATCGATTTCACATTTTGGGAGGAATTTGTTTTTGAGTCAAGATTTCTGTAAGAACGATTACAGCTAAAAGATTGAGGTAATAGATTTTGTGCAAATACAGAGTCCCGATTTTGTAGGTTAATCTACCAAATTTTGTAGTTGGTGGTTCATCAAAGCTACGTGCAGATTTTATGTGCTGATTACAATCCTTCTTGAACATTGCTTTGATACGTCCAATAATATCCAGAACATTCCTTTGTATTCACGGGTAAAACCCTTTTTTCTTTCTTTTTTATGGTGCAAATTGGTGTTTCATGATCCATTTTGGGTGGGTATTTGTTGGGTTTCTTTCAAGTTGGGTTTTGAAGAAGAAATTTTGGTGGGTTTGTGTTGAATTTTAAAGATGTTTATTGGTTTTAGTTCGTGTTGTGGTTTTTGATCGGGGGAAAAGAGTTTTGAAGGTTAATCTTTTGGTGGGTATTTCTTGAATTTATCATATTTGATTGTTTACTCTTTCTTTTTGCTTCTTTTTATATGGGAAATTAGGGTTTGAAAAGAAAATGTTTTGGCGGGTGTTTTTTAAATTTCTTTGAATTGGATTCTTTAATTGTAGTTTGTGCTTTATTAATAGAGAAATCAGGGTTTAAAGATCAAATCTTGGTGGGTATAGAGTCAAATCTCCAAGAAAAATTATTCGTTAATCCTTGATTATATGCTTCTTTCTGAATCAAGAAAATCTTGGAAGGGCTCGTCAACTTTAATGTTGGTGCTGCAAGATAACAATAGGAAAAGCTTTAGAAACGAATAACTCCTTTTTAGATTAAGAAGTTCTTATTATATACCTTAATAAATACCACAAATAATCACGGTGATCAGCTGTGGTGTTCATTTGCTCCACTAATCCCTGTTTATCAAACGCGTTGTCACTTGAGATCCCCACGGATCCGATGAAAGTGCGTCTGAAGAACTTAAGTCATTTCTAACATTTGTAGCTACAAATCTTCGGATGGTAGACACAGAGTTTATCTGTTGGAAGGTCAAGTTAGAACTTAGAAACAGAGTGTTGACTTTTCAAGTCAAAAATGGACCTCAAATTGCCATGAATTTTTTGGATATTTAAGGAACTTTGATAACTACATCAGTGCTTATAACAAATACCACAAATAAGTGTCTTGTTCAGGGTTAATTGGTAAAGAACCAATATGACAAATGAATTTGATAGGCATTAGGATTGACCATAAATGATATGCATTTCATACCAAATATCACTAACACTTGTAATATGAAATTAACCCTGTGCAGTCCACGAGAAACACCAGGGCACCAATCCAAATCCTTCATCTTTTCATCAAATTGTAATCTCCTTTTGAGCTGCATTTCATTATTCATTTACACTTCTAATGGTTTCAATTTTATAAGGGATGTTTGTTTGGTTTTCCAACCTGTATGGATAAAGTTGTCTGTGTGGGATAATTTGTCTTAGAGAATATAAGGCAGTTTCAGAGGGGATGAAAATGATGGTTTCTAAGGGTGGTTGCCCCCCTCTGTCGATACCAAAGTCTGATTTTGAGGCATTCTTTGTGGCCAATAAAGTTTCGATCCCTTATATATACGTGATTAGAAAGCATTCGTAGCTCACTTCATTTTGGCCTTCTCGTCTTTCTAACAAAAGATTTTGTATAACTTCAATCTATTAGTTTCTTCTGGAATTCCTACTGATCACTATTTCTACGGTTGGTGGTTATTGATTTTGTGCAGATCTTCGTGAGGCAAAGGAAACAAATGTATATATATTTATTCATGCAGAGGGTGGGCTAAATCAGCAAAGAATTGTTGTATGTTCTATTCTTTGAAACTCCTTAATAAAACCTATTGGGTAGATCTGCACATGTCTAAATCAGTTGTCTTAAATACACATCTTAAAGCATGATGTACAACAATTTATTACTACCTTATTAATACTTGTAATCATGTGCCTCCTCGCAACTTTTATGCTTTGTAGTAACCTTCTGAAAGTGTTACGAGCTTGGATTAAAAAAAACTATGCATTCAAAGGATCTGAACATATGGATGTTTCAGTCCCATTAACAACATAGTAGTGAAAAGAGAAATTCATCAAAAGTTGAGTTTTTTAAGAAGTGAAATTGCAATGATACCCAAGCATCAAGCACCACATCTTTTGTTGATGTAAAGAAAACCTATATTACTGGAGAGATATGTAATACAATTGACAAAAAGAAAGTGATTTCCAGGTCATTAAAATGTAATCAAGATGCTAAGCTGGTGACCAGAAAAATACATTTGAACTGGTTAACCAATACATTGTCGAATTGTAAAAAGTGATCTTTTCGGTTATTAGCCCTTTTAGAGAATGCCTTACCCACCTAGGAGTGCAGCCCATGATTATCTTGGGTTAGAGCAAAAGAAAACCAATGATTTCTTTCTTGATAAGAAGCCTATAGACCCTTTTTACCTTTCCATTAAGATTTATGCATCATTAACTCCCAAATCTATGATGTATTTGTAAGCAAACTGGTCTTTTGTTGTGGTATATAATATCTATATACAGCAAATACTAACACATTCCTTGCCTTTTGATGAGGTTTGAACCCTTGGCCTCCTGGAAGGCTAGGCTCTACCGGTAACAATATATATTTGAACCCACTAGGCAATGACCCTTTGGTAAGCAAACTCATGTTAACAATATCCATCATAAAAACATCAATAAAATGAAAGGTAGCATTCCGAATGTGCTATTGAGAAACTTCTTAAAATCCTGTGCAATACATACACTATAATACATACAAGGAGTAGGAAGAGACACCCTTGTAAAGAATTATATGGAAAACAATTATGGTTAAGCAGAAGAGACACCCTTCAATCGTGCTGGAGTCTACACCTCAAACATCGTCTATCAAGAAGTTTTACGTGATGAATAAGGTATAATCAACAGGTATATTATTACACATTGGGTACCATATATTTCTATTAAAATCATTGCGCGTTTTTTTGCAGGAAATTCGTCGGATGAGTGCATCACGAAAACTAAACAACTTTCTGGATATACGGATGAGCATTATTTACAAATGATTGTATTTCTTTGTTCAATCAAGATTTTCAAGTTTTGTAATAGGTTATGAGTTTATGGGTTTAGAAGCCTAATACATTATTTTCCATTCGATCTTGCTAATAAACAATATTAACCTTCAACTTTATATATTAGTTGACTTGCAAATTAACCACGCAACTCATGAAATAAAATTGAAAGTGATAAAGAAACATGATTCAGGATTAAACTAATATTTCAGAATTGTGATTCACCCGCGCTGCATTGCGCGGGTACACCACTAGTATATATATAAGGGAAATTAATTAAAATACCCCAAGTCAAACTTCGTGTTACCAAAATGCCCCAAAAATTTCACGGTTTACCAAAATGCCCCAACGGCCCGCGATGGAGCCCGCGATCGCGGGCTAGGGCCTACGTGGCACGGTCTTTGGCCAAAAGTGTCCCGCGGAGCCCCTCCACTATGGCCGCGGTGACACTTTTGGTCCCTCCCCGCGATGCCCAAAAAGTTACACTTTCAGCCCCTGAACTTGGACGAATCTTGCATGCTTTTACTGCTTTTTTCCACAATTATTGTACTTTGAAGACCAATTTGTGGTTCAAATTCACTGGCATGTTTGAGATTTCATCCATAAATATCAGTAATATGCAATTCACAATTCACACTTGCTCTTGCTTTCTTTCTTGATTTCTCTCTTGCTTTCTCTCTTTGTATTGCTTTCTCTTTTGATTTCTCTTCTCTCATTTCATCCACAAATGGCATCGTCATCAAACCCTAAGTCTACTCCTGAAAAAATGTCACCTCAAATTGAGGTCGCCATAGCAAAAAAGGAAAAGGAGATAGATGAATTAACAGAAGAGTGGAAAAAAATGATGGTCAGGAAGGCAGTCCATTTGAGAAAGATCGAAGAGGAAGACAGGGAGATCAAAAGGATGAAAGGGGATATAAAAGCTAGGGAGGCTCGTGTTCGTCGAGAACAAGAAGCAATTCACCATATTCTGCAAGACTTCGCAATTATTCAAGCGAAGGTAAACGAGAAGCAAGCTTGGATTGATGAAACTAAATCAATTTTTAAGTAGGTGGTGGTTGTTTTAGTTGTTTTGTATTTTTTTTACTGTGTTGTTTGTATTTTTTTTACTGTGTTGTTGTTTTGTATTTTTTGTTGTTAATTTCTCTGAAAAGTAGTTTTTAAGCCGCTGAACCACGGTTAGGTTGGATACATCATGCAAGGTCAAGTCAGAGGTTACCTCATTCGGATAAACAAACATGGGGTTTTGTTTGTTAATGATGCTAGATTTTGGTAGCCGTACTCTATCCACGTGGGCCCACTCATCTTGTAGAATATATGACAACCCTCAACTCCTGTAGTGAAATTGAGGATAAATCCTCTTGTATTTTAAAATCTGATGAAGACATGAAGGTATGTATAAAAGCAACTCATTTGCTAAAGTGTGTCCGGGTTGTGGTACACAATGGCCATACGTGGTTGCAAAAGCAGAAGCCGTTGAAGAAGGGTCAAAAAGATTGAAGATGAAGAGCCTGTTGGTCAGCGTAGAAAAAAGGTTCAAACAACCTAGCAAAGGGTCAAAAAGATTGAAGATGAAGAGCCTGCTGGTGATGTTTCTTTTTATATATGTTTGATCTTTGTTCTTATTAGGTGTTCCAATCAATAATCTTTGTGTTTAAGTATGCCAAGTGTGGGTTAACTGAATTCAAGCTTGTGGATTATGTTTTAAGGTGTCAAAATCTTGATTGGCATTAGTACTGAAGAGAGTGGTAATCTAATTTGTGATCCATATTGGTTGTGCTTAAAGGGTAAGATATTCCTTTTGCTTATATGTAATAATGGGAAATTAATTAAAATGCCACAAGTCAAAGTTTGTGTTACCGAAATGCCACAAATCTCTCCTAGTTTACCGAGTAATAGGAAGATTTTATGAGGCGGAGGATTTTGCAACGAGTAATAGGAAGATTGAGGATCTCTATAATGAAGCCCTGGAAGGTCAATTCCTTTCAAACTAGCTGTGTTATCAATGTTCATTTAGAAGCATATGTATGTATGTATATATAATATGAATATATATAGCTACATAGGCATTTCGGTAAACTGGGAGAGATTTATGGCATTTCTGTAACACAACCTTTGACTTGTGGCATTTTAATTAATTTCCCTATAATAATATATATGATAATTCCATATCAACAACAATATCATTTACAAATCAACGTTTAGATCAACAGTATCATATGTGTTTGTTCCATATGGTTCAAGCTGTGACGGGCCCGTGGTGTGACTGACTAAATGTCTCCTTGGCACGGTTGAAGGGGCGGGATTTGGACACTCTCCACGAGTATGTCCTATGCATTGGCACCGAGTACATCTTCGTTGTATCGAACCTTCACCACGTGATGGACGTCGGTCGTTCTTTCTCGGTCTCCCGGCTCTGTTCTTATCCATTAAAGGTGGATAGCATGGCGGAAGCGGGTCGGGTGGATACACCCATGCTGCAGGGGGTCCAGTTGGGTTTATAACCTCCACGTATGTTCTCCGGTAATATTCGGACGTGAAGAAACGTACAGCCAAGTCGTTGCAATCTCTACGACCCATATATCTTGCTGCAGCGATGGCATGGCCGCACGGTAACCCAGATTCATCCCATTCGCGACACGAACAAAGGTGGTCGGGCATATTCACAGTCGCGTGAAGATGGTCATCCTGCACCTCGTACTTCCCATACCCGATTTCTCTTACCGTACATGTCGCCGAGCGACGCGCCCCGTACTGAATGATATCCTCCGCCGTTGGTGTGAGTGCATTTTGCATCTTAGCTCCTTTTTGGCGGAGAATTTGGTACCACTTTTGTTGAAAGGCCCGAAAGTAGTCCATAAGAGTAACAATCGGACATCTACGCGCAAAACGGGAGAGTGCATTCACAGACTCTGCACTATTCGAGGTCAGAATGTCATACCGTTGTGCAGGAAAATGGGCCGCAGACCACCTCTCCGGTCCAGCTTCGTCACAGACTTTGGCTGCTTCATCGGCACTATATCGTAGCAGATTCATGTACCGTTTAAACTCCCGATCCGTATATGCTCTGCATTCCGACCAGTATACATCCTTGTAGGTCGTAATATGTCTGTCCTTGGATTTGGCGTTCATCTCCAAATGTCGACAGCATATGGCGTGAGGGGCGTTTGGGTAGATGGCAGAGATTGCGGCGCTTATGGAAGGAGCCCTGTCGGACATAAACACCAACCCTTGCGGGTCTCCGATAGCTTGTCTCAACATGGACAGAAACCAAGACCACTCGTCCCCGGTTTCGGACTTGCCTACGCCGAAAGCTACTGGAACGATGGAGTTATCCCCGTCCATGGCAACCGCCAGGAACATCATACCCAAGTAACGACCCTTTAAATGGGTTGCGTCTATTACCAGGACACGACGTAGATTTGCCACAAATGTGCGGATCTGCAAAAACATAAGTGGTTTTCATTTGTAAATGTTATAGTTTATAATGTGTAAACATATGACGTGTTAAAATACGTACCGCAGGTCCAAGGGCCACGAAGCACATCTCAAACCGTCGACGTGAATCGGTCCGTAGCTGCGTGACAGTACCAGGGTTCTGCAGCTGCAAATTATATAAATATGTCGGGAGTCGTTCATACGACTCCTCGAACGTGCCTCTCACCATAAGCATTGCCTGGCATTGCGCACGCCAAGCTTGGTGGTAATCAATCATGACGCCGAACTGCTGGTGAACATCGTAGACGATGTCCTTTGGACGCAATGACCTGCTAACATCAAGAAATTTGTTTTTCAGTATCGCACCCAAAGTCTTTTTGCCGGCTTGTTTGTGGTGGGGATTCAGTTGCGTCCTCGTACAAGTGTGTACGTCGTGCAACTTTCTAATCATTATCGCCCCTCCTTTGGGACCCGTGTGAATCGCGTACAACCTCCACTCACACTTTTCTCTGGCACATTTAACTATGTATCTGCTTTTGTCAGATTTCCGCGTGTGACTTTGAAAACCCTCTTCCAAGAACTTAAGTCCGATCTGACTTGCCAAGAGATCCTTCAAATCGAATATCTGGCCTGCTTTTAACCTTTCACTGCGAATATAAGGTGTAGATTCGTAGGTTTGTGTCTGGGTATGGGAGTCTAGAAGAATAGGGGGCAAATCAAAAAAGTCATTTATCGGACTACATGATTTTCTACTAGGGGTATATTATTCGTGATCATCACTATCGGTATCTGATCTGTCTATATAAGAATTACCCGTTCTGAAAACGTAGGTTTCGTCATCAGCATCTCTATCAGAACGCCCTTTTAAATGAACTGTTGGGACTTGAGACGACTGAAATTGAGAATCAGGCTGCTCTATTTGGAGGTCTTTGTCATCAGCGTCATCGTCGTCGTCACCGTGGTCGTCGTCTTCGTCGGATTCGGCATACACAAAAAGTAATTGTGGCTTTTCTGAATCGGCTGCAAAGTGCAGAAAATAAGAGATATCCCCATCGTTGGATAAATCTACAAATGACCATCACCATTTTTAAACACTAATTTGCAAACAGCAGAAGGGTTGATTTCACATTTTTGCATGGCGTATGCAACAAACTTCTGATAAGTATAGTTTACTGGCAATTTTACACCATGCTTAGATTTATAAGCAAAATTCCACTCATTGTTATCTTGCACCCATTCACCATCGAAACAGAAATATAGCTTAGCCTTTGCAACAGATGAACTCATTTTTTCAGTAGTATCTCAAAAACAAAATATTGAAGAAAGAAAGCAAGAAAGAAGTATGGAATCGGTGTGTGGATTATGGATTGCATTTTACATCTATTTATAGATGAAACAACCAACATTGATGACAACCAATCTCTCATTTCATCCACAAATTGGTATTCCAAAAACACTGATTCAACATTGATGAAAACATGCCAGTGAATTTGAACCACAAATTGGTCTTCAAAGTACAATAATTGTGGAAAAAGCAGTAAAAGCATGCAAGATTCGTCCAAGTTTAGGGGCTGAAAGTGTAATTTTTTGGGCATCGCGGGCCCATCGCGGGCTGCGATCGTGGGGAGGGACCAAAAGTGTCACCGCGGCCATAGTTGAGGGGCTCCGCGGGACACTTTTGGCCAAAGACCGTGCCACGTAGGCCCTAGCCCGCGATCGCGGGCCGTTGGGGCATTTTGGTAAACCGTGAAATTTTTAGGGCATTTTAGTAACACGAAGTTTGACTTAGGGTATTTTAATTAATTTCCCTATATATAAGCATGATCAGGGGGTTACATGATGAAAATTAAGTAGTCCTCTTCTTTCTGCATTATGTACCACTTTGACAGCTATCTATCTGTTTCCTCCCCCACGATTCCAAGATGAACCTCCGATTTCTGGTTACTCCCCCATCCCATGTCCCTGTAAACCCTATGGCCATCTGTACTCGAGCGGGCTCGGGCTCGGGTTCACGCCAGGTGGCTCGGCGGGTAGGCGGGTAAGGGGTACGGGAGGGGCGGGTTCAAGCGGGTTAGGCCAGCGGGTTCGGCCTTCGGGTTCCCCACCCCGCTCATACCCGAAGCTTTCTCCATTTTTTTTCCAACGGTTATGTTTGGCAACGGCTCTTTCCAATTAATTTTTTTTTTATTTTTATTTTTCAATTTAAACACTATAAATCAACCTCAAATCTCATCCATTTTTCACACCAAAATTTAAACACTCACCTCAATCCTTAAATATTTTCTTTCATTTCTTTCAATCCGATATAAACTTTATGGATTCGCCACCCGTTTCATCGTCCGGTTCTTCATCATCCATTGACACCGACGCGGAATTTGGTCAACTATTTGATCGTTATGCAGATTTGTTGCAAGAAGCTGTAGATAGACGGTATGGTAGCACCGCCTCATCGTCAAGAAGACCGAGGTCCGGGAACATAGAAAGAGGTCGGGTAGATGCTAACGACCGGCTTTTGCGGGACTACTTTGACGAAAACCCGGTGTATAATCCGGATTTGTTTAGACGGCGGTTTAGGATGAGCAGGCAACTATTCGAACGGATAGTTCAAGATTTATCGGGAGTGTATCCGTATTTTACACAACGGATTGACAGACTATGCAAACAAGGTTTGTCGTCGATACAAAAGTGTGTATCCGCTGTTCGATAATTGGCGTATGGAGTAGCTTCCGACGCACTTGACGAGTACTTGAGGATGGGAGAGAAAACGTCACGAGATTGTCTGCACACTTTCTGCACAGGTATTGTTGAACTCTATGGTGACAAATATTTACGCAAGCCTACTTACGATGATATTCAGAAGTTGTACCACGCGCATGAAGCTAAACACGGATTTCCCGACATGCTCGGCAGCATAGACTGTACTCATTGGTCGTGGGCAAATTGTCCGAACGCATGGCGAGGTCAATTCATGAGAGGTGATCATGAACATCCGACAATCATGCTAGAAGCGGTGGCATCCCAAGATGATGCTAAACGAATAAAGTTCAAGGTCGCACAAGAATCGGCACGTAAAGATGTTGAACGAGCTTTTGGCGTGCTTAAACAACGTTGGCATATACTTAAGTACCCGGCACGCGGATGACATAAGAATAAATTGGCGAATATTATGTACGCTTGTCTCATATTACACAATATGATACTCGAAGACGAAGGCCATGCCATTTGTGCCGATGGAAACGCCGTGGTAGCGGATGAAACACAAATCACTGAGGCACAACGCGCGACAAATGTTCGAGAAGTCAAAAACCGAGAGACTCATAATAACCTTCGGTCGGATTTGGTTGAACATATTTGGCGTATCCGACTTCCCAACAACGACGACGAGTAGATTTTTAATATTTTGTAATTTTTAATTTTATTTTGTAATTTTTAATTTTATTTTGAAATTTTATTTTTATTTTGTAATTTTATTTTTATTTTTATTAATGTTATGATTTTTTATTAAAAAATTAGATGAGGTGGCATGTGGGTTCAAGAGGTTCAAAAGGTTGGGGTACGGGATTTGTGGGTTCAAAAAGGTTCAAGAGGGTTCAAAGTGAAAAGCTGATGTGGCGCTGATGTGGTGAAGAGGGCTCAAAAGGTTTGAACTGGGGTACGGATGGCCTAAATATTCTCAGCTCCTCCCCCACGATGACACTCCGATTTCTATATATTTCTCCCGTTCCCAACCATATCCTTGTTATCTCTGCTTAATGTTATCATTATTAGAGCTCCACCGGCGGCAAACACCTCTGTGTTGGGACACTTCACACTTCCATCTCCATTGGCTTCTGTAAATTTATCAGTATCAAGGTAAAACTTCTGGGCTTTAATTTTCTTGAAAAATCGATAGAAGGTATGTTACTGTTTTTGTAATTTGTATGCTCTTTTGATGTGTTGTCTCGATTTTGGTGTTCTAGGGTTTTCTTCTGATCAAAATTTTCAACGTTTTGGTGTTTGGTGTTCCAATATTGTAACAACCCGGTTTCCCAAACATGTTTCAAATAACATATATTGCATCACATCGTTACATTCATAAAAAAAAATACAAAATAAATCACGTACGGTCCCAAAAGTCTCGAAACCACAGAATACATAAAGGCTTCCAAATCAAGTCCGTCATTAAAAGCAATCTACTCCTTATCCTTTCCCTTGTCGATAAAAGATCCTCAACCTGGAATACAAATTTTTTAAAACAAAATGAGGGTTAGACCAACGGTCTAGTGAGATAATCTCTGTCATTTCAAAAACCGTTATAAAACTAATTTATATAAAACCATATATCCAATTAGTTTATATAAAACCTTTGTATAACACACATATACCACACGTATATAAATACCAATCAAGACTTGTGCATCGTACACATCTCATCCCACCTTATTCCTCCACAAATGGCCATATTAGTTGGTTGCAAGCCAACTAATAAATCAACGTCGTACAACAACTACGACACATCACTGGTCCGCACATCGGAACCCGGCAACAAGTGCACTCGTGTAGTGCAAAGCTTATATAAATACAATATATATCTCATTACATCATATTGTCATTTATATACACATAACCATATTCCTACCACATGATCATCTCATATATATATATACACATATATATATGTATCCCAGTTCAAAAACGTTTTAAAGCAAAACTCACCTTGATGATAGTTTGAAGCCACACACGCGCAAACGATACAATTGAGCAAAACCGGCAAATAATGCCACAACCGAACACCACCCAAGCCACACTAACGAGGGGCAACCGAGCCTGTAATATATACACATTAATGAAATCCATATACTTATATGTATACAAGACTCACTATGACAATTGACAACCTTAACAACTCACCGGACACTCCCGAAACACAACCGAGCTAGAAACCGGACAACCGACATCAATCAAAAGACTTTGGGTTTGTAATTGGCACTTACAAATATGTTCAATGTGTTCAAATGCTATTTTACACTCAAAACGAGTACCCATACCCCTATATTGCGCCTTAAAACGACTCCGGTACGCGAGAAACAAAATCGGAAAAATGCTGAAACAGTGCTTGGCGCCGATTGTGGCGCCAACCCATAGGCGCCGAGATCGAACCCTTTTTCAGCTCTTAACACCCCAACTCGAACCCTAAACAATTCCAAGTCGTTTTGGCTCATTTCTATTGATTTTTAGCATCATAAATTGAGGTTTTAACATCAAATAACATGGAGGAATCCATGTATCAATTCTATACACAAATACCCTCAATCTAATTTATCTATTGATTCACCAATTTTAAACCCAAAAACCCAAAACTCCATTAACACCCAAAACTTTGCTAAAATCAACTTCCACCATGAATTGATGGGTGATTCACACAGAAAAGTTTGTAAACCAATATGAAACTCATTAATCAACATTGAAACTATCTTAGATTTCTTAAAGATTTACTCAATTGGTACTAAACCCAACTCTCACCAAAACCAACAAGAAGATATATAAATGGAGAAGAAGCCATACCTAGAAGATGAAGTCTTCAAGTTCTTGATGCTCTTCTTCTTCCCCTCTTCTTCTTCCTCTTTTCGTCTTCCTCTTTTCTTCTTCTCTTTTCTTTCTCCTATCTCTCTCCCTGAACGTCTCTCACTCTCTCTTTTAATCACACACATACATACTACACATAATACATATATTACATATAATATATATAATATCTATAATATCTAGATATTAAAACATACTTACCAAACAAACCCCAAGCTCCTCTTAATTGGCAAAACACCTCCTTAAACTTTCAAATAAAAATTACAGTATACTCCTTTAACTTATAACTCCATAATACTAATCCTAAATTTACCTTAAAACCAAAATTATAAAAATTAATTAAATCGATAAAATACCCGGTTATTACAAATATGACTTGTAAATTTTATGGATTGTTGGTTATTGATATCCAATACGATTAGAAATCCCTTCTTGATTCTTTTATTAAATTGTATAGATTCTTGCCTTTTGCTATGTTGCTTTTTCTAATTTTGCAGGTTATTCTTTTTAAAAATCATCTTTTTCCTATTCTAAGCTCTACTCTGAGGCTGCTCTTTTCTGTTTTCTACTCTTCTAGCAAGGTATCTATATTGTTGTTTGTATAAATGTGCTACATTTGTTTATATTGATGCAGACCAAGGAAAAGGGACCAATGTGTTCATCTTAATGGTATCAAGTTACGTGTTTCTGAACCCACTTTTTAATGTTTCTTCTGTGTTGGTTCTTGTAGACACCTAAATGGAAGTATTAAAATGAGTTATTCTTGTTTCAACATAAATAATGACTGAACCGAGTCTTTGGTTCAAGGAAATCACATTGTTTACAAAATTAAGCTACATGTGTAGAACCAATTATGTATGTTGAAAACAGAGATAAAAAGCTAATATTCCATAAAGGGAGTGACATCTCTTAAAATAAAAGATGACTCAACTGAGTCTTTGGTTCACGAAAATGACACTGTTTACGTAATTAAGCTACCTGTGCATAACCAAATTTTTATGTCTGAACTGAAATGAAAATGACACTGTTCACATTAATGGAATTTACAACTTTTGCATCAGGAATTTTCCCCTCTCGCTCTAAGCTACCGTCTCCTGGATAATCGTTGCGTTTGAGTTTTCAGGTAAGATCTTATACCAAATTTTATAAAACAAAGATATACGTGACTTTATAAACGTTGTCTAAAATTATTTGTTGGATTGGGAAAATGGAGACATTGTGAAAACTTGAGCCTGTCCCTCCAGCAATTGAATGGGTTCTGGATTTTTTAGTGTTGATGTCTTGTATGTTGCTCCATTTCGTTATACATGGTTATCAAACAAACATATGGTGCTCCTTAAAAATTGACATTTTAATCATGTTACCTTTGTAGGTGGAGTATTATTTCAGTGATATAAATTTGGCAACTACTGATCATTTAATGAGGTTCATCAACAAAGATCCTGAAGGATATGGTAAGATCTACCTCTTCCAATGTAGATATTGTCACTATGAATGTTGGTTTTCAATATTTTAACACCAGAGATAAGATATGTGGATAATGCAATTAAAGGTTTGTATTCAGTGTTGGTATTTGTTTTAGTACCAGGAATCACATTAGAATATTACTATGTGTACACAGCTGCAAGAAGTGATTGGTTCCTAATAACTGTGGCTTGTATACAAGTTTATGTAAATGATCTTGTTGTAAGCAATGAAAACCATGCCATCAACTATCATATCTGATGGTATATGGCATAACAAGATGGATGCACTCCAGTCCTCAGCATGACATGTGAAGGTGAAAGCATATGAAGGAAATATATAAGGGGGCATGAAGAGGCGGTTACTGTTGAATTTTAAGTCGTCCCTCTCTTTCTTCTCTTTCTGCTCATTGTACAAGTCTCCGACTTCCCACGCCCCTGAATTATCTCCCCCACGCCCCTGAATTAACTCCCATAAACCTAAAATCTCTCCCCCTGAAATATCTCTAATCATGTCTTCCCATCCTAAACTAACAAAATTCAAAGCAAATATCATTTCTATCTCTATCGCTTCCATCCTATGCCTTACCTAGGCGGTGTTCTAGCGGATGTCTGACTGCATTGGAGTCCTTTCCTCTGTCCATCGCTATTTCCATTCGAGAAACAACACGAAGAAACAACCACAAACAAAAATGTAATAGTTCTCGGTTTATGCGGTTTGTTTTGTTCAGATTCTGACATATATTTTCTGGTTTGCAGGCTATCGGTTAATTAATTTCAACCTTAGGGAGTGAGTATTGGTGTCGATGGCCTTCCACTTTTAAGCTTGGATTCATATCACAAGTGTTGGGTTTTTTCGAGTTTTTAAATGGAATTCAAAATCTAAACCCTAGGGCGTGCAGCGTGCTCTCTATCATCTCAGTCTCCTCCTTCCCTCTCGAAATCATTAAAAGAAATTCAGGCGTGTATGTTTAATTCAAGGGTTCATGGTCTTGATTACACGTTTCTACGGGTTCATATGTTGTGGTACGCTTCCTCTCTATCTTTCATCTCTTCTTCTGTTCATTGCATAAATCAATTGTTGTAGGTTTTTTTAAATACAATGCCTAAGGATTTTTTTGTTACTCTTGATTGTAACTACTATGACCAAATATAATTCAACCATATCAGTTGAACTTGTGAATTTAGAAGTCAGGTATGGATACATACTTTCTTGGCTGAATTCTAGACAAAATGTATCAATTATTGCCTTGGTTATGCGTTCATGTGAACTTAAAACAACCCTTGTTGATATTAACATACATTATGGTACAGGAAATATCTTTTCAGTATGATAAGGATATCCAACGATCTTTGAGGCTGTGATTAGAAATGGCAAAAAAAAAATGAGGTAGCATGTGGCTTTATATTTCTCTTATTTGTGGTATCTCATTTAACTACTGCTTCAAGTTGGTTTGTGTTTTCAACTTAATTTTAAAAACCTTAAAAGCTAACAAGATCAACCCGAATTCAAATACAATTTGGTTTTATTTGGATCGGTATCGAAAACCTAAAGAACTCGAATCACTCTCCTTCATCCAATTAGATGCTACAAGAAACTGTCCTTGGACTATCTTGTTAGAAAAATAAATGCATATTTGGTATATTGTCCTTAGGCTTATTATTGATCTCCATCATTTGTGTGTTTTTGTTCGAAGAAATTACACGAACTGAAGTGGATGATAATGGATCTCTATCTAAAGTGGCTAATTACATCTCAAATTACAAAAAAGGTTATAACCAGATTATTTATGAACAATAGAGTGCCGATTTTTAACTTTAAATTGATATGAATCATAAAAGAAAAAATGAGTCAAGTACAAGATTACATAACTTTACTCTTATATCATGTATCACATATATTAATTCTATATTAGTAAAGTGCTACGTTTGAGTTTGACACCAACAGAGTTTCTAATTTTTTATTCATTGTGTTCTTTGTTTATGAGTATTGAGGAGTGTATGCTCGTGCGATTGAAATCTTTGTTGTTAAGAGTGGATTAATGCACAATGGTTCAACCATGATCATTATCACCCAACAGATTCCACAGAAGATATCGTCATCAATTAATTGGAGAACTTTGTTGACGAGTTTGCCCCTGTTTCCTTTGATTTAGGCCTTCCAATGCAAACACGGAAATGCTTATCTCTTCAGTAAGGTGTAAGTTATCTCATCCATCCCAATACTTTCTTGCCAATATGGCTGCTGCTCTGCATTACCACAAAGATTTAGAAATTAGTTACCATCGAAAGGGTTTCCTTTGGCTATGCCAAGAAAAGTTGCATCCTTCATATCATTACAATTAAATCTTGTGATCCACCTCAGAGAAATGTTATATTTTCTCGTTGTTGATGAGAACCATCACATGTTTTACAGCATGAATGTGATTGTTGGTGCGAAGGAATATAGACTGATGATGACTGGGCTGCACACAGTTGTTGACATTTTCTGTGTCAAATGTGGATCAATTGTTTGATGGACATATGTAAGATGAGGATTATAAGTTTGAGATTTGTGTGTAATGTTATAAAATGTGTTTCTAATTGAGCTATGTGGTTCAGGAAACCGCACATGATAAGCACCAAAAGTATAAAGAAGGAAAATCAGTTCTGTGTCAAATGTGGATCTTGTGTTTTATGCAGGTTTAAGCAGTTATTGGGTTAGTCATGAAGCACATATTGGTGGAAGTGATCAAAATGATTAACCTTCTCCTTCTGCATTTGCAAAATGTACATTCTGCAACCAACCATCATCTTCTCTCCTGTTTTTTTATTACTGACAATACAATGCAAGCTTGTACGTTGAGCATGATTTCATCCATTATCTCTTCCTATCAGCAACCTTAATGTCATAAAGATGTTTTCGGACAAGGGAATCTCTGTAAAAGGATCACCACGGGAGGTTGCAGAAATGAGTGATGTTGTAATTACCATGTTGCCTTCGCCAACCCATGTAACTTAGATGATTGTATTACATTTAAGTCAAAAAGATTTACACTTTGTAAATGTATCTCAATTGCTTTGGAATGAGGAGAATAAATTGGATTATGTTTGGGAGATCGACTAAGAAGATATGTAGAGATTACCAGACAAGAAGTTTTTTTTGTAAAAAATTTACACATTTAAAGTTTTATGTTATCATTGGTAATATGCTTGTAAAATTTTGTTCTTGTTTGCTTGTTTTCTCACTATTATGATCTCATCAGCTGCATCGATGAAGAGGTCATTTTCATATATAAATGTCGACTTAAGACAGCAAATGCACCATCAAGAAGCACTCAAACTCAGTTTATATCAGTCAGCAAAAGAATTTTACAAGCAGTTCCATACAGCTAGATAATCATAAATTAATAAGATAGTAAAAAGCTAAATATAGTGGCAATGTTCAAGAGCAGAAAGATCATGAAAGCTACACATTACCCTGACATGTTGAGTTGATTCATCTTAAAAATAATCATTTGATGCTTTATTTGCAACTCCTATTCCTTTTTGAAGTGTATGCATGATTCAGTTTGAAGTGTACTTATTTGTTTAGGTATTACATGTTTACACCAGATCAAATGGTTTTCTTGATGCTTACCCTCCGCTGCATTGCAGCGGGTAAATAACTAATATATATAAACAAGCATAAACAAACGTAAACGAACGAACGAGACCATTGTCCATGTTTGTTCATTTAACTAAACGAACAAAAAATCGTGCTCATGTTCGTTCATTTATTAAATAAACGAACATAAACAAACTTCCAGTCGAACGGTTCGCTGAACGTTCGGTTCGTTTACATGCCTACTATTATGTGTCGAAAATAACACTTTTTATTACTGTAGTCTTGAAGTGACAAGATAACTATCATGGTTTATAAAAACATCCATATTGGTCCGTTTTCTAAATGGTTGTTACAAAATTCTACAAATTAAAAGACATTTTCGTTCTTTTGTTGATTTTTTCCTTTTACCGATTTTACGGCTAGGAAGAAGAATAGGGTCAATAGTCTCCGCCGTTGTAGGTCCTTCACCTACCGCTGAGATGGCCTTCTTTTTGTTTTGTTTGTTCACCGCGGCACGAAATCTTGAAGAAGCTGGAATAACTCAGAAAGAGAGTAGCGCCTAATGAAAAAAAATCATGTGGTTTTTGATTGGGTAAAAGACAAAAAAATCGATAAAAGAAGGAAGATGACGATCATTTTAGGGAAACTTTTAATGACCGTTGGCGGTAGGAACTAGTTTAGAACGTGTTCAGTTTTGTAATTTCAAAACTACAGAGATGAAAAATGTTATTATTTGACAAATTATAAGAACCATATTTGTAGTTTAACATTCAATTATATATGAGTAAATTACACTTTTAGTCCCTGTGGTTTGTTGAAAATTTCTATTCTCGTTCTTATGGTTTTAAAATTACGATTTTCATCCCTATGATTTATAATTCATCACCTTTTTCGTCTTTATGATTTAAATTTTAATTCTATTTCCATCCCTATGGATTATAATTTATTTCTATTTTGATCCTTTATACTTAAAAGTAGTGTTTTGGACTTAGGGACGAAAATAAAAATGAATTGCAAATCATAAGAACGCAAACTGAAATTTTGAAACTACAGGGACGAAATCCGCAATTTTTATCAAACCACAGGGATGAAAACGTAATTTACTCATTATGTATTGTAAAGGTTTAGAATAAATTTACTCAAAAGAAATACAAATTAAATTAGAATATAAATGTATAGTTATTTTATATAATTAATTTCAATATATATAGTTAGTAGGGGTGTTAAATCCCTATCAAAGTAAATCAACCAACATTTATATCAATTGTATCAATTAAATGGATATCAATTTAATTTCGTTGGTACCACAATACAAACTACAAAGTATGAAATTTTGACTAGTACATGCTTGCATGTAAGGATGTTGTTCGGTTGGTCAAATCGATGTTCGGTATGGGTTAATCGGGTTTCAAAAGTTCTAACACTAACCAATAAAATCAAAAAAGGTCCGGTTTAATCGGTTTGGAGTTATTCAATTCGGTAATTTTTGTAAGGCTTGACACTTGATCTCGCTATCACTTGACGCCTCATCTTATTTGGAACCTTGGTTCCTACATATAATGAGAATAAATGATCCAAGTCTGCCGATGTGTGACTCGAAAATGTCTCATCTAATCGGGGGGATGTGTGATTCGGTAATTTTCTTTAATTTCTACCATAGTTCACCTCACTGATTTTTTGAATGAGACCCCATCAACTAAAAAATATATATCAAAATCAACCAAAAAAAAACTGTCAAAATCAACCAAAAAACGATAAAGTCCCTCGAAATCACCAAAAAAAATACTTAGAAATCCCTTGAAATCAACCAAGAAAACTTTAAAAATGCCTCGAAACAGTGGAATGTAGCTAAAACTATATCGAACAACTTTGTGGGCCTTTAATCTTCTTGAAGGTGCCCCACCAGGAAAATATATTTGGTCCACCACTGCCTCTAACAGATGTTAGAGGAGTACATATTGTAACACCCTCAAATTTGGATAAAACGACTAATTTAAAATTTTCATTAATACACCAAATAAATGATAAATCCTTTTTCACGAATGAATACTTGAATTATCACGAACGAAAACCTAGGTTTAACATCAACAATGGTTAATCCAAGCCTTACACAAAGTCTAAATTAGAGACGACTGTTACTAGATCCAATAATAGTCGCTATCTCCGAAAGCGGAAGGCATCATCGAATAAACAGATCATTCACATGCCCCTAACTAGCATTTCACTATTCACGGTGTCGCTAGTACCAACCCCCAACAAGGACCTGATGTCATGCCAACAAATAAAAAAGTTAGACTTAACGCCTAGTGAGTTCAAGAGTTTTTATATTAAGGCATTGTTTGGCAAAAAAAACTAGCTTATAAGCTAGCTTTTTTTGGTGTACATGTTTGGATGATCATAAGCTAGCTTAGACATGTTTGGTGAGACGTGCCTCAGGAGCCACGACAAAGCCATGGCGTTTTCAGGGTGTGACTTATGGTGTCAAATTTTTGATTCATATATAATATTATATATAAACACATATGTTTTGTAGCGTTACTCAATGAGTCAATAGTAATAAGTAAGTTAAACTAGGTTATATATTAAAAAACTTGCAAATAAGACATTAAAAACACAAATAAAATCAAATATCGTATTACGAAAATTGCACATTAGGCCATGTCGTGCCACAGGATTAACGTGGCATGAGACACAAGCGTTGGCTGCCATGGCAGCTGTGTGGCGAGTTTTTTAGAACAACGATGCCAATAGATAACTCTTTCAGTTAAGTTGGAGTTGATCGATTCCAAAACTAAGTTGAAATTGGTTTCAAATATTGCTTCTAAGTTCTAATTTTAGCTTAGGTGTGGTTTACCAAACAGTTAACGGGTAAGTGTTTACCGACAATAGTCACCATCTTTACCTACCGTGTCGCGTAACATTCTAGACCATCAAAATGTATTGTTGGCAAGCGTATATTACCCACTATAAGCTTACCGAGTAAGGGTTTTCTCCGTCACTTATCTGGTAAAACTCTTTTTGGGTTTCCATACCTTGGGACTTTATGTTCATAATGATGTCATGTTTACCTTTGGTACACCACAACTCAAGTCGAATATGTGCTAACCACAGATCTGTAATCACCGAGCATGGTTTCCAAGGTAGCAACCAAGAACTAGAAGAAAGCAAGATTAAGGGGCCGTTTACTAAATACTTATTCGGGTAATTACTTACCAAGTCACATTACCTATCGAATTAATATGACAAGTACTAAAAATCTTACTTGGTAAGAGCGAATGAAAGAATCAAGAATCTTACCCTGGTAAGTGACGGCGACGACTCTTACCAGGGTTAGCGCTTACCGGGTGAATTGTTGCATACGAAACCGATTTGGCGGACTAAAATGTTACCCGGTAAGTAAGTGATAGTGTTAAATATAACTGGTAAGCGCTTACTTGGATAACCATTTGGTAAACGACCCCTAACAATGGCATCGAGCCATTTGAGCTCTGATACCATGTGAAAAATGATAACTAGATTTATTCATTAAACAACAATACAAACAATACAAAATCTCTCTAAAAATAAAAGAAGATAGAAGAACAAACCCTAGTTTACAATGAAGAACTAGAGAGAAGAAATATATAGAGAGAGAGAATAGAAAAAATGTGATCTGATATGTAGAAAAGCCTCAAACGCCAACTTTAAATATCTCCATCATATTTACATTTTCAGTCCTCCAATTTTGGCCTAAAGACTCCGCTACCCTTGTAATCTGAGAGAATGTGAAGCGCCACCCAACAGGTTGTATGATAATCCAAACAGGTCCTTCTTGATTTAGAGATGTTACCCACTGAACCCTGAAGAACCTACAACTTCACAATAAACCCCAAATTACTAACTATTACAGAAATGTCAAGATTGAAATAAACACAAACACAAGAGAGTTTTAACAAAAAACCACCATCAATTCCATGACTTAAAATACTTGAAAACCATCAAGTTCTACCATAAAGTTCAATGTATATACACAAAATTCTTAATAACATAATCAAGATAAATGACAATTATGAATTTGAATTTTGTGTACATGACTTGGAAAAAACAATTTATACTTGAACCATAAATAAAAGAATGACGCATTTTATTTTTCAAAAGTCTCAATCAAACTTACATTAGCATGATGCATTTTCAACTTTTTTTTTTTGAAAAACCAAAAACTTATATACCAAAACACGTGACTATAAGAAGCAAAAATTAGCACAAAATGACAAAACCCTAAAGTCAAAAAACCGTTTCCCTTCACGATGGTGACGACCCTTCTAGAGTGAAAGTCGAAATTGATGATGACTTGTGTGAGACCCAACCAGAAACCCCCGGTAAAGAATGATGAAGAGATGAAGCATGGTATCGATAAATCATAGTTCTAAGTAAGATTATAAAACAACAATGAACAAAATAACTAGTACAAATTGAAGTCGAAGATCCAAAACTAAAATTGAAAATGGTATGCGAATTTTTACCGAGAGTGGGAGAGGATCCATGCTTAGAGAATGAACGAATCTGATCCACGTTGTTTGGACGATGTCAGTTCTAATAACCTATTTACACCAAAGCCTTGATGTTCCAGCACCTGAAGCCAACGCATCCACAAATATTGGTCATTAGGAATCGAGATTAGAAACCTTAAAACAAGAAATCGAGATTAGAAGCAATAGATTAGAATCGTAAAGAAGACCGAGAGGAGCGAGTTTCCTCATTCAGAAAAACAAAAATCTTTTGGTCCTTGAGAGAAGAAGAGAAAGAAACTTGAATATTTGGGAGCCAAAAGGTTACAATTTTGATATTTGAATTCATATCTACATGTATCATGTTTATCACAACAAAATTCACATGCCCTGCATAGTTCAAGGAGGTTGTTGTTATACATAGATAGGATATTGCAGGTGGCTTCAAGAAGGTATAGTAAAGACCTACTATAATATCCTCTTAAAAAAGACAAGACAACAATAGTATATATAATTCAATAAAGCCTTCAACTGAAAAAAAAAAACTCAGAATTAGCATACAAGTGCTTAGAAAAAAGAAATTGACTAACTTGAGAGCATCAGGGATGACCATCCTCTTCTTCATAAACCTTCAACCTTGCAAATCGTATCCGTAATAAACCCTAATGCCATATCCTAATACCTGAGATGATGCAGATCGATTTGAAGCAGGAGAGCATAACAAAAGAGGAGATGAAGAATTTTTGAAAATTTCAATCGGCGAAGAGTAGTATATATATATATATATATATATATATATATATATATATGTATGTATGTGTGTGCAGAGCCGGTCCTGAGATTTTGGAAAGTCAAACAAATGCCCCCTAAAGAGTAGTATATTTAAGCATCTACTCACACCCTCCAACTAACCACTTGATCGACTCCCGCATCAATCATCACAACAAAAACAGAGGGGCCGTTTACCAAACACTTATCGGGTAAGGGCTTGGCGGTATCACTTATCTTACCGGATTAGAATGATAAGAATTGATAATCTTAGCGGTAAGTGAGAAGATGACTTTTACCAGTAAACGTTTGGTAAACGAAACTCTAAGACAGCAAAATCATTTGAACATAAATTATGGATAGAAGAAATTGAGCAAGTTCTTTGTTAGATAATCGTCACCATTATCTATTCTCAAAACTTTAATCTCGGGTCGGGTGGCGTTTGTTTTCTAAGGGATGCTGAAGTCTGATTTCACCTCTGATTTTTAAGAGTTGGTGTGCTGAAATCTGGATCAAAAAGACTGTTTATTTTTGTAATTTGACAAACATCTGAATGTGTACAATTGCTATTTAATCCCTCAAAGTGTGATATTGTTGAATCTATAATAACATAAATTCATTTTAATTAAATTATATTACTAAAATCAATCTTCATAACAATTAAAATCAATTGAAATACGTAAAATGTTTCGAATACAATAAAAAACAGTCCCCTAAAAAACAATGTGGAATTTCTAAAAAAGACTCATTGTCATCAACAACCACTGCCAACTCGTACAGGGGATGCAATAGAACTGCATAAACAATGTTGAATTATTGACTGCTGTTGTTGTTGGCCTTGCATGTAAGCACAGAATTATTGACACACGATCAAGTGATCTCCTTTAAGAAACTCCAAAACTGCAACACAAATAAATCACCATGTGAAAAAAGCTAAAGGCATAATTTCAAACAGAACCCAACTTCAAATCAAGTCAGATGTGCAGATACAATCATGTAACTTTCAACTCTTTACGTAACTTTATCTAAACACAGATGATTTTTGCAATTTGTAAAAACGTAAGATAAATTTCAAGTAACGAAAACAAACACAGCAGGAAATCCAACATGGATCGAAAATCTGGAGTCCAGTCCATAAAACCGAACACAGCAGGACATCCAACACATCAACAGAAAACAAATCGAAATTTCAGAAAATCGAACAAACAAGAAACACACAACATCCACCGAATTTCGTTGACAATGGCGCCTTGATAATTAATAATCATCAAAAACAACAAAATCGGAGAGTTGTGCAACAAAGGGACAGGAAATCAGCCACGATTTCAATCAACAAGAGAAATGGAAAACGAGGGAAGAGAGGGACGAGAATTATTGATTGCCAAACACGATCAAGTGATCACCCTTAAGAAACTCCATAAGATAGGGTCTGGAGGAGTTATTCAGGACGAAAACGAGGGAAGAGAGGGACGAGATGGAATACCTGACCGATTGAAGGGAGAACTAGATGGTGTCTCTGATCGATTGAAGGAAGAAGCGATGGAGTCGTTTGAAGAAGAAGCGTGGAGTCGATTGAACAAACCTCTAAGCGATTTAGAGGGAGTTCTACCACTTAGCGAATTAGACATTTGTCAGATTTAATTGGATCTGAAATTAAGAAAAAAACAAACAGCCCTAAATTGGGTTTCTCTGACCGATAAAGAGTTTAGAGCCCATTAAGATCTGAAAACCCAAAAACAAACAGGGCCTCCGTCTCAAATTGATTCTAGACCATGTTGCAGAAGGTTTTGAAAATATTTTCCATCTCAAATTTTTGTTCCAATAAATAGACCCAACTTATTCGATGTGTGATCATCTATAAATGCAACAAACCAAAGTTACATATGATACCCATGTGTAATCATCTAGAAAAATTGTTGCATACGATACCGTTTTGATGGACTAAAATCTTACCCGGTAAGTAAGTGATAGTTGTGAATTTTTTATTGGTAAGCGTTTGGTAACGGCCGCTTACTCGATCATTAAGGTGATCAATTTATGGCTATTTTCCGCTCTGTGTAAAACATATATGTGTATGTATGCATTCAAGTTATATATGATAAAATATTTATAAATGACAAAAGCAAGATAAAAGGCGAAGAAGATAACAAGCAATTATGGTCCATTCATACTCTTTGCTGTATATTAATACCTAAAAAGGTATGTTCATCATTAAATACTACAACTATTAGGCAACAGCTTTGAACAAAAAAGCATCAGTATAATAGTTACCTCTTTACAGCTCCACACCTTACAATGTGACCATCCTTGTGATCGAGCAGAAGCAGTGATTCTGTGTAGGAATTCGCAAATACTGTAAATGCAAATCCGCAAATCGCAAGATCCGTGAAGTGATGCGAGCAAGGTTCATAAACAACAAGTGCATAGGGTGTTTTAAATTGGTGTGACCATCTTGTATTTCAATTATAGGTTCGCCATTCTTCCTAAATCCCAGAGTCCGCGAAACTGATGCATCTGGTGAATACCTTGGTAAACGCTTTTGGATCATTATGCTCCATCATCCATACCTCACAAACTCGTTTTTTGAGTATGATTTGAATGGACTTGATCAAAACAAGAGATCCCCTTAGCCTAGAAACAAACATATCTGATTGCCGCACGTTAGCCAAACAATCTGGGAGGTCTATCTCTCTAAACTCTTCGGTGCTCATATCAAATGACATAATCAGAGCACGATATTTACAATCCACAACACTCCAATCATACGCAAGCAAATAAATAAACTGACCTATAACTGTCTGAAGGTATGTAAATTCAATTGATTTACGAGGCAGACTGCTACATAGGGTTGTCCATTCCCCAGAGCTCAATGTGAAAACCATAACTTGGCTGGGTATGCAACTTATACTTTGATTTCTCTTGAAACCATGAAGATATGTAATCTTGACAAGCTTAGGGTCCTTAGTGTCAGGGCAAACCCCAAAACCAATAACATAATCAAATGGCCAATGTACCACATTATCTGGCCTCACAGCAACAGAAATCGATTTTCTAATTGCAGGATTCCAAAGAACAGCTATTTCCGTTTCAGAAAAGTAACAGGTCAAGCACAACAAGCCATGAGAGCTACCGATTACCGTTGCTGTTCGTTGAACGAGAGGAGGAACAGGAACAGCCAGGGCAAACTTTTGTTGGGGGAAACTATCATCATCGACATAAGAAGAGACGTATTTTACCTCATCCTGATCTCTGACTTGGTACATTATAAGCAAATGCTGGGGCTGAGTGTGGCGGACGCTGTAAGCAGCTATAAATTCAGAGACTTCCATGCTTTGCACACTGATCTGAATCGAATCAATGATTCGACAGGAAGTCTTATGATGATCTCCTCTTGGAGGTCGAAAGCTATGTGCGATGACATGTGAATTTCTTTTTAGGGTTTATACCGGAGAAGAAGATTTGTGATGAATGAATTTTATGAGATTCAATTCAAATACTTATACGAGGGTAAACTGCATTTTTAGTCCTTGCGGTTTGAAGATGTATGTAACTCGTCTGTCTTTCCAAAAATTAACAAAACTTGCCCTTATACTTGCATTTTTTAACCACACGTCACAACTTCTTGTATAATTTTTCTTAATAAGTTAGGTCTTTACATGAATTTCTAATAACACTATTACGAGAAATACATGATTGATCTAGGAAAAGTGAAAAATCAAAAACTTTATACTAAACCAATCAGGTGAGAGACCTGGGAAGGAAGAAATAGGCAAAGTCGAGCATGATACCTTTCCCTCATATGTCAATCATAGTAATCACCGCACGTTGGTTTCAAAATTCGTAACCGGTGAGCGATTGTATTTTGAGAAAAACTACATATAACTGACTATGAAGGTTTTAAAGTAGGAAAAAAAAACCTTAATTGGTTTTACCATTCTCAAACCTTATGCCATTAAAATCTCTCGCAAACAACGGTATCGCTCCCATCCCACTCATCACTCCCTGTGTTGTCTGTTGTCTGTTCTCCATATCGCCTAACACGTTGTTGCCCCTGCCATCGATCTTCCTCTTTTTGATCTATTCTTTATTTATCAAAATAGTGAGATTCAAAAGAACAAAAATAGACCAAAAAAGGGAGATCGCTAACAAAAGCAACAACGTGATAGGCGATATGGAGAATAGACAACAATGGGGCAGCGAGGGGGAGTGAAACCAATGTTTGCATGAGGTTTGAATGGTGTAGGGTTTGGAAACGATAGTTTTTTTTTCTTGGGTTAGACGTGGCAGGTTTCTTCTTTACTTTAAACTTTCTTAGTCGTTTACTTGTTTTTTTTGTTAAAAGTATATAAGTAACCAATTTTTAAAAGTTCGGTAGTTAATTATTAACAATAAAATGTTCAGAATCAATAATTCATATATAATGAAAAAGTTTAATGATTTTTTCATTCAAAAAAAAAATCCAGGGACTGATCATTCAAAACGAGAAAGTTTAATAATTTTCTAATTCAAAAAGTTAGTTCAATGACTTAATCATCAAGCATAGGATAGTTTGTTTGATTTTTTTAACTTTTCCAAAAAAAAATACATATTCATGTAAGTTTTTGAATTATATTTATTGCTCTCAATAACTAACTAATGTACCTCGAGATGAAAGATCGTGTGAGAATAAGAGTTATGGTGAGAAACTATAAGAAATGATCTAAACCTTTGATAATTTTTAATCAGTCCTTATGGTGCATCAGAGTGCATCTCATCAGTGTTGATGTTCAGTTAGAATTGATCCAAGGTTGGAGATCCCCTCTCACCATAACGTGCATCCTCACCGAGACCCGACCATGTAATTCGAACTGTAAAGTAAATTTTTAGTTATTCGACAATCGGCTTTTTGTCGTTATCCCGATAAATCTTCCTTCATGGTCCCGAGCTATATTGCAATAGAAGGTGAAACAACAACGCCCGATGTTTGACAATATTGTTTGGCGGTTTGCTCCACTCATCCTTCTCATTGGCGGTGGCGGTTAAGAGGCTCCTCCCCAACACCCTCTCTTTATCTTGTGCACCAGTCCATTGATTGTAATAATAGTAAGAGCTTCTTGCTACATCATCGTTATGTGCTGTTCAACATGTGTTTCTTCATATTTTCCCTTTGTTGGGCTATACGAAATTACATAGAGAACGATGAACTCGGGTCAACATCTTATTCTTTAAAGCCCTTGAAAGAATATAAGACTTGTGAGTTTTTGCCAAGGCACAATTTTCGTATTCAGGAAGATGGATCTTTAACAAGTTCTTGCCAAAGGGTCAACATCTTATTGTAACGGGGAAAATGCATCAAAATAGAACCAACTTCACCTTATTCCTATTTTAAGAAACAAACTTTCAATATCCCCATTAAAGGTCTAGACCAAAGTTTATACTTAAAGGGTCTGATTGACTTGTTGACCGGCTAATGATAACATGGTTCAAATATTATGTCAACTAACAACTATGATACGACACATAATATACACATAATATATATATATATATAGATCCTCAAAACTTAACAAAGCTGGTTGAAAACCTTCAATCATTGCTTGCTAAACCATCTTTATGAACTTAATTAACCATCAATTTCAAATTGTGATGAAGTTTGTTTTGGTGAACTCCAATGTCAGTGAGCCTGTGGACCCTATATCTCTTTTGACAAGCTCTTTAACAGATTGCAACATGTCTTCAGCTGATTCAGTAAATGACATCAACTTCTGCAGCTTCTTCAGCCAATCATAACAAGATATCTTGCACACATCTATTTGCTGTGAATGATCTATAGTTGAGGTGGGTTGGGTTCCGGTGAGAAGTGGTTATCAATCGTTGGATGAGAAATGGATGCATATTAAGATGAGATGCACCGAAATAAGATGCACTAAAATGCACCAGATCAATTTCCTTCTGAGTTGCAATTCATGGGAGAGCACACTACAAGAAAAAGGGTTTTTAGAGAAGAAAGTTTTAGAGAAGGATTTCTAAGTGTATCTAAAGGTGACCTTTAGGGAAGAAATTAAATGACAAAAGTAGAAAGAGTAACTGAAGATAAGATGATTTTCTGAGAAGAACTTCTCAAACCAAATAATACACAATGAAAATTGTCCCTAAAGGTTTTAGAGACGCTTCTTATGTAAAGCGTCTCTAAAAGTCGAATAAGAAGTTTTAGAGACGCTTTCTAAATCGTCTCTAAAAATAAAATATTTTTATTCTAAATAAAAAGCTTTAGTTACACTTTTATCATTTTTCAAAGCTATCTAAAAGTCTTCTATTTTCAACTAGATACGTACTCGCGTGCGATGCGGCGCGAAGTATCCTGAATCTAAAAACGACAATTCAAAATAAATAAATTTGTTTCATGTTCATATTTATTCGCTTTTAAATCGCATATCAGATGTATAAAATTAAAGGTCAATATGGTTAATTGGTCAAAAAATTTGAAAAATATTGTTCGATAGTGGGGTCTTCAAACCCATAACATTTGTGCTCATTTTGAAGGTTTTGATGAACGGTTATAATGGTATAATTTATAAAAAATAAAAACATATTTGTTTAATGTATTTTAGTTTATGTATGTTGATATGATAAGGGTGTAACATGAAAAATGAAAGAAGAAGAGATATAAAGTAAATTAAATAACTAATTATAATGGTATAAAATGTAATTTAAAAATAAAAAATAAATTTATTTTTAATTATCATGTTGAACGTTGGAGGTTTTAAAGCTTTTAAACTTGTACATGATGTATTGAGATTTGTACTTCTTAAAAATTCAAGAATAAACGTAAATGGAATTATTTTTAAAAGAGTATAATATATAAATATAGATAAGAGCGTAAAATGTACAAATTTAAAAAAAATCTCAGTACGTCATTCTTGAAAAATCTTGATACATATTTATGATATTTCACAATATTATTAAGTTAAAAAAATATTCAATAATAAATTTATTTTGAAATTATTGACGAGAATATTGTAATATTATAATTTGTAAAAAAATGCATTTATTAATATGTTTTAGTTAAACTATGATTATGTATTTTTAATATTATAAGTGAGTAAATGAAAATGAATAATGTAAGGGATATAAAACAAATTAATTTGTACATGTTCATGATATTTAATAATATGATTAAATCCAAAAATATTCAATATTGAGCTCATTTCGAAGGTATTAACGAGACGATTACAATGGTATAATTTGTAAAAAAAGAAATGTATTTTTAATGCATTCTTGTTCATATACGATTATTTATGTTAATATGATAAAGATGTAAAATAAAAAATGAAAACGTAAATTGAACAACTAATTCTAAGGGTATAAAGTGTAACTTAATATTATAAGGGTGTAAAATGAAAATGAATAATGTAAGAGATATAAAACAAATTAATTTGTACATGTTCATATATTTAATAATATGATTAAATCCAAAAATATTCAATATTGAGCTCATTTCGAAGGTATTGACGAGAAGATTACAATGGTGTAATTTGTAAAAAAGAAATGTATTTTTAATGCATTCTTGTTTATATACGATTATTTATGTTAATATGATAAGAGTGCAAAATAAAAAATAAATAAGTAATAGATTAAAAGTAAATTGGATAACTAATTCTAAGGGTATAAAGTGTAACTTAGAAATTGAAAATTGTTTGATTTTGAGAGGAACCTGGGAGAGAGGGGATTTAGATAACTGATAGTTTAGAAAAACCGAAAGTTTGAAAATAACTGTTATTCCGTTTTTTTAAAGTAGTATAGAATAAGTTTCTCTGCAGAGAGAATCTGATTCCTTCTTAAAAAATAAAAAAAAGTTCAAAACTTACGCAGAAAGTCTGGAAAACTTACGCACAGAGTTCTCTCTGCGTAAGTTTTTTTAAAAATCATTTTTTTTTAATTTTTTGGGAGGAAAATCAAACTTACGCAAAGAAAACTCTATGCGTAAGTTTCTCGGCGTAAGTTTTGGCTATTTTGGGAATAAGGTTATCAAAGTGGTTATTTAGAGAAACAAATGGTGTGAAATGGCTATTTGAGGCAATTTCCCATAAATCAATTTAAATAATAAAAATAATTAGAATCAAGCGGGAAGAGTTGAGAGACGTAAGACGAGAGCTTGTACGAGTGTCCTCTTCTAGGGTTCTCTACGATTTCTCTTCCATTTTTCAACAATTGAAACGATAAACCGTTTGACTTGTACTGGTTTCTCTTTGATTTCTATCTTTGAATTCGTTTTTCGATCAACTTCGAGTTCAATTTGTCTTCATAATTTTGATTTAGGGCTTGAGGAATGAGGATTCATCGAGTACGGTAAGCGACTTCGAGATTGTCTTCATATCTTCGTTTTCGTTTCTATTAATTACTAGTGTGTGTGTGCCCTGCCTTATTATGTTTATATTGTAAAATTAGGTTTGTTTTAGTTACATGATTGACTGAATTGTGACTATAGAGCTCACTTATATATAGAGCCATAAAAGATGTATACAAACCTTTCCTGGAGGCCCTGGACCATGTTTAAGTTATCCAGTGCTTTAATTGCTTAGGAATGGTTATTGAAAACTGAAATCATTCATTCATGCAACGGCTCCCCAAGATCAATGTTTTGGGATGATTTATCCCTAATCCCTTTCTGCATTTAATGCTTATATGCCTTATTTAGTGAAAAAAATTCTTTTCAATTTCCTACACCAAGTCTATATGCTTGAAACTGTGGATTAATCAGAGAACTTGAATTAGGGTTGACACGTAAGTGCAAGTGAGTATGTTTAAAACATAAATTAGGTATTTGGAATTCACTAGTACAAAAAGACACATTGGCCACGGTTAAAAACTGTGGCCGTAGGCCTTTAGCCACAATTTTTCCATTCATTCAAACCGTAGCCTATTCTGCCGTGACTTTTGATACCCTTATGACCACGTTTAAAATGTGTCGCCATATCACATGAAAAACCGCAGCCATAGCCTAAAAACCGTGGCCATACAGGTATCCAATTTTTATGGTATTAAAAGCATTTTTCCTATAAACGTGGCCATAAAGTACTTATCGCCACACAAATACTTATTAATCGTGGCCAATTAATTACATATAGTTACACTTAAATTCATATAAATGTGGCTATTAGCTACCTTTTAGTCACACAAAATATATAAAACCATGATAATAAACTACTTATGGACACACAATTTGTTTTTAAGGTGGCCAATGAGTACCTTATAACCTCGTATATTTGTTTTAACCGTGGCCATAAACTACTAATAGCCATGCAATTCCATATTAATTGTGACAGTTTTATACATATGGTTACGTTGTCTTGTTAGAACCGTGGCTATTGATTGTATTTTAGTCACACGAAATAACTAAAACCATGGTCATAAACTAGTTATCGTCACACATATTCCATTCTAACCATTGTCAATTCATAACATTTGGTTACGCTGAATTGTTAGAAGTGTGGCTATTGATTAACTTTTGGACATATTAATTAACTAAAACCGTGACCATATACTACTTATAGCCATGTATATTTAATATTAACCGTGACCAATTTAAGTTGAATTGCTAGAACTGTGGCCATTGATTAACTTTTAGTCATGAAATAACTAAATCGTGACCATAAACAACTTATAGTCATGAAAACTTCATATTAATTGTGGCAAATTCATAACAAACGGCTACGGTGAATTGTTAAAACCGTGGTTATTGATTATATTTGGTCACACAATATAACTAAAACCATGGTCATAAACTATTTATAGCCATACAAATTAATATTAATCGTGGCCATTATAGCATTTGGTTACACTAAGTTTTTAGAAACATGGCTATAGATTACTTTTTTACCACACAAAATAACTAAAATCATAAACTACTTATAGTCACGTAAATTTTATATTAACCGAGACCAATCATAACATATGGCTACATTCAATTGTAATAATTGTGATTATTAATTACCTTTTAATCATATGAAATATTGATAATTAACTTTTTGTAACAGCTTTTCACATGTGGCAAAATGAAAAAAAAACATTAAACTTATAAATAAATGAGAAACATTAAACTAATATTAACAAACATCTGAAGAATGTATAAGTACACCGATAATAAACGTACTGCCACTAATTGTCTAATACATTAGACTTTTGTTTATTAAAGCAACTCCTCATATACTTCGGCTTCAGTGTCTCGTTCTTGTATAATTCTTCTTTTTCTTATGTTTTCCCAACTTCTCAAAAAATTGATAAAAGAAGTTGCATGGTTACAACACCTGCAACCAAGGTAAAGACCTAGTATGGTTGAACTTGAGGGCTTGGACTAAAGACCTAGTATGGTTGATGTCTAAGAGGGGCTAAAGACCTAGTATGGTTGATGCTAAAGACGGACTAAAGACCTAGTATGGTTGATGTCTGAGATGGACTAAAGACCTAGTATGGTTGATGTCTAAGATGGGCTAAAGATCTAGTATGATTGATGCCAAGGATTGACTAAAGACCTAGTATGGTTGATGTCATCCGTTTTCCACATCCAAGAAGCTTACCTACATTTATTTAATCGTGGTTTAATTTATGTGTTTGTGTAACATCCTAAATTTTGTTATTATTATTTTAAATAAGATTTAGAATGTATTTGTATTTGGAGTAACCTTGAATTATATAGAGTATTATAATTCAATTAGGGTTAAAATACAAATGTTGAAAGTTTAAAGATTTCTTTTGAGAATATTAACTTAAGGGTTATTATTATGAGTTTTATTTATGCATGAGGTGTGTTATGTTATTTCTTTAAAGTTTGAGGGTTTGTAGTGTCATTCTCTTGAAAGTTAGGGGTTTATTTGGTAAATAGTCTTATGACTCATGGTTATTAATGAGGAGGTGGCAAACAATTAGTCATTTAGACTAATTGTGTGAGTGTAAGTGTGAGTTTTGTGTGTGTGTCTTACGGTTTTGAGAGAAAGAGAAGCCGAGAGAGAGAAAGGCATCGAGAAGAAGAAGAAGCAAGGGGAAAACAAAGATTTTCAGTTGGATTTTAGAAGTAATTGAAGACATCAAAAGGTAAACCATTCTTAACTTTTAAGCTCATAATTATTAAGATAAGTTTAGAGATGGGTTGTTTTTGAAATATAGATGTTTTGGGAAATTTGAGTACATGAGTAGGTTTAGTTTATAACCTTTAACATATCTGCACCTTATCGGAAACATTCATAGCATAAAAGTACAAAAATCTGGGTTTAAGGATGAACATAGTGGACTGAGACTCGGATGAACATCATAGGTGTCGCAACCTTGAGCTGCGACATTCATGATTGTCGCAATAGACCGTTGCGACTTGGGGTGGAGTCGCAACAATTGGTTGCGACTTGGCTTTGGAGTCGCAACAGTTGGTTGCGATTTGGAGTGGAATCGCAATGGTGGGTTGCGACTTAGGTTGGGATCGCAACAGTTGGTTGCGATTTGGAATTGGAATCGCAATAGGTGGTTGCGACTTCAGTTCACTGTGACTTGAGATGTAATTTTAAGAGATTAAGGATTCTTAGCTGTGAAGGGTTCTGTTTTATAAATTAATATTAGTATATATGTAAATTGGATATTGCAGTAAACTGTGGTAGTAAAGAAAGGAGTCCCTACGAGTTTAAAAAGGATTAAAAGAAGTGTGATTTCATATCAGGTGAGTTTATTCAACTCTCTTTAAAATTCAGTAATTAATATTAAAATAGATGTTTTATATGTATGCCTGGTTATGCTTATAAGGACTTGACTAACTCAGTGATAAGTCCAAGAAGGTGATTAAAAGTTATGCTATGTTGATTCCCGTGCTAAATTGATATGAGGGGATAGTTAAGAAGTTGATGAACCAAGGTTATTAATATTCTTTATAATGAATATGATTATCTGTTATATGCAATCTGTTATATGATTATGAACTCTAAATACGATTGCGAATCCAAATTAAGATAAATTATAAAGGCCTATCTATGAGTCCGAAATGTAGATAACATTTGAGATGTTGATCCCCGTACTAGATTACAGAGAGGGGATAGTCAAGAGATTGAGATGAGGAGTTATTAATATTCTTTATTTTTGTATATATAGAATATGCTCAGAGAAATGATATATTGTATGCCGGACGCATATAGTAGTATCGATTATTATATTTATATATTATGTGCTTTTACTAAAAATAGGCATCCGGTCATCGGGGGCACCTGGGTACGGTATAATGGGAACCGATTACTTGCCATTGACCAAAAAGGGATGTAATTTTTAGTAATTGGGTGTACCTTGAATCATCGAGGGTCCCGGTTGAGTATCGCGATATTATAATCCCATTGGGACCATTGATTCTGAGGTGGAATGTGGAATAGGCAGATTTTGATTTGTAATTCCCGTTTCTATTTGGGAAGATCAGAGATTTCCTAGTGATGAGAGGAAGATTAGAGATAGGCATAAAGTAATTTGTAATCTCTACTTCCTGATTAAGAAATATGCAGGTTTTGACTTGTAATTTCTTGTGTAAAGAGTATTAACTGTGAGTCTGGGATGATTCATAGTAAACTCTTAAATTTGTTGTTATGATTAGAAGAGTTAGTTATATATATATGGGAGTGGGGTAGATTCCCCGATTTGGAAAGGAGTTGTCGTACGGTAAGATGGGTGAGAACAAGTTTGAGTTATCTGTTCATGTTTTAATTATTAAATTTTATTTTGATTTGAGTATTCTCACTAGGCGAAAGCCTAATGTTTCAAGTTGAATCTTCTTATCAGGTACAAGCTCCGGGAAGTAAGCGGGAATGAGAGAAGAGAACTTTTGGAAAGATTCAGACTTAGAGATAACAGAGGATATAGTTATTCTTTGAAGCTTTTGGGACGGTCGTTTAGATAACTTGATTTATCTGATTGTTATGATATGATTAGATTAATAAGTTATTTAAGAAATGGCGTATGTTTATAGAAATCTTACATTTTGATCCTCAGGTTATATAAGTTTGAAGTTTTTGATCATAACTTGTGGAAAATTTTAAGGTTTAAATTGACCTTGTTTTTAGGGTGTTTCAGTTTGCCACACTCGATGAGATCGGGTCTCCCCCGTCACCGAAGGGTGTTGATTTCGGGTATTTTATCTATTCACATTTTTGAGGTTATATTACATGCATATGGATTGTTTTCCATGACTGATGGGCGGATTTATGTTACATTCTTATTGGATGTTCTAACTGCTGGAGTTTTATTTTATGGTATTTGGATTTTAATACATTTTACGTTTGCGTAAGTTTTGCTTCGTATTATGTTTCCAATGAAAGATTTATTGAATCATGACTAAAGCTACTAATTTCCGATTTATGATTCTATATAGTCGTGATAAAATGCTTGAACTCACTAGGCGTAAGCCTAACCCTTTTTATTTGTCGGCATGTGCAACAGGCTCAGGATGGGGTAGCTCTAGCTCCATTGTGAAGTGGCGAGTGCTAGTAGAGTGCACGAGAGGTGACTTGATTAGTGAAGTATTCCGCATTTGTTTGGACTTGCAACTTGTGTTGTGTTAAGTGACGCCCGTTTTAAGTTATTAACTGTAGAAATTATGATGTTTTAATTCCGAGGTATTTTGATGAAGGAATTGTAGAAAAGATTTATCTATTTTGGTTATTTTATTGAATTTTAAAGTTAGTTGCTCGTTCCAAATTTGAGGGTGTTACAAGTTGGTATCAGAGCATAAGTTTGAGAGATTTAGGTGTTGATTCAAACTAGCATTTGTTTAAGTAAATTAGAGTGAAATTCACCTTTAGGCACTTTAAGATAGGATGTTAGGACACAAAATGTCCTAATTATAAGATAGTTTTGTAAAGGGGTAATTAATAGTAATATGGGCTTGGATATAGTGTAATGGGCTTGGGCTTAATAGTGTAACAAGGGGGTATATAATGTTTAGTGTGTGTAATTAGGGTTTGTGAGTGTGTCTATTGCAATGTAGCCTCCAAGGTGTTTGTGTGTGTTCTAGAGAGAGATCCATTCTCTCTCTAGGTTGCTTTCATCTTGAATAATACACCACTTTGATTATCTATCTTCTTGTTACTATCTATATCAATATATGAATCGTTGTCTTGTTTAATATGGGACCAACAAGTGGTATCAGAGCCAAAATCGAAGGAATCAATCATCGATACGATCATTCTACAACGATTCATCATCAACAGCCCAATCTGGTATGAAACAGTAACTTTTCGAATTTTTGTTGCACACAAACTGTTTTGGGATTGAAAAACACATTTCTGGTTATTTTTGGACAAAACTCGAAGTATTAAAGTTGTCCAGAATCCCAGTGCGCCCCTACGTACCAATTTTCAGCCCAAACAGATCAGTATTGAAGTTTTGACTTAAGAAAATTTAAATCTTCATCCAAATCGCAACCTTAAGTGTTCTTCATGTTCATCCATGTCGCAATGGTCATATATTCATGCATATCGCAATCCACTGCTCATGAACAGTACCAAATCGCAATGGTCTATTGCGACTTGGCCTCCAAATCGCAATTGTCTATTGCGACTTGGCTCCAAATCGCAATCCACATCACGATGAACAGTACCAAATCGCAATGGTCTATTGCGACTTGGCCTCCAAATCGAAATTGCCTATTGCGACTTCGATCCCGAATCGCAATCCATTACACTATGAACAGTACCAAATCGCAACCTTCAGTTGCGACTTGGGTGAACTTTTACCTATTGCGACTTCAGGTGCTGCGACTTCAGCTATTGCGACTTCAGTGCGTTGCGAGTCTGGGTTTTAACATGGTTTGTGTTGCAACAAAGGGTTAAAAATGTGTAATCGTGACTGTTTCTAGAGATCCAGATGGTATCCTCGCCCAAGTAATCACCCTATCAATTACAAAAAAAAAAAACCCGTGCTTAGTCTCAGGAGGGGGGCATTGTTCATGGTGTTTAGCATAAAGCGCGTGTGACATCATTCCCATATTTAGGCTGTCACATACATATTGCAACTGTCAATGCTTAAAGGAGCTCAAGTTTGCCAAGATTTTCAGAAGATGAGTGTTGGAATTCAGTCTTTAGTTGAATTGAATTAGACGTTTGAGCATTTGCAATCATTATTCTGGAGTTTTTGTTGACGATGCTAGACCGTTGAGTGCTCTTCTGACCTGATCAATCAGAATTGTGAGTGCTTGCAATCGTTGTTCCGGTGCTTTGGTTGTGATTCAGACTCTTGAGTGCTTATAATCATTCAGCTATTTCTTGAAGATTGAAGTTCCGAATTTTCATCAGTCAGTATTCTGATATTTTGGGGATGAGCATTTTTCTACAGTTGATGAACAATGTTACTTGTGATGTTCTTCTAAACCCTACCTTATAGTGTATGCTTCATTATGTTTCCTCCTTCGAGCAAATCCGAATCACGCTCTTAAGCTGAATTCCTATTCAACTCGCGGCTTATCAACGGATTTGGTGTTATAGACTGAGTTTGCATTTGGTTAATCACGCAACAACTCGCTCGTTATCTTTCTTGTGAGCTTATCAGTACGAGCTAGAGTTTCCACATTTATGAAGATGTTTTTCGTGCACTCGGTCGAGGCATTGAATCCGATTTGTCAAGGTTGAAATTTAAAGAGTAAGAGCATATTTCAAGGGGGAGCCTAGACTACATTTGAAGAATTGCGTCACTACGGTTTTCTAAAGAAATCAAGGGGGAGAAGAACTGAAGATCTTTCGAGACGGGTGATTCCTTTACAAAACTATAGGGGGAGATTGTTAGGACACAAAATGTCCTAATTATAAGATAGTTTTGTAAAGGGGTAATTAATAGTAATATGGGCTTGGATATAGTGTAATGGGCTTGGGCTTAATAGTGTAACAAGGGGGTATATAATGTTTAGTGTGTGTAATTAGGGTTTGGGTGTGTGTCCATTGCAATGTAGCCTCCAAGGTGTTTGTGTGTGTTCTAGAGAGAGATCCATTCTCTCTCTAGGTGTTCTTCCATTTCAATAATACACCACTTTGATTATCTATCTTCTTGTTACTATCTACATCAATATATGAATCGTTGTCTTGTTTAATATGGGACCAACAAATATGATTCGTCAAGGCCTGATCAAGTTCATTAAATGTCACTGAAGTCCATAAAGGTCTATACACTGCATTAACAACCACTAAGTCAAATATGATTCGTCAAGGACCATTATAGTTCATAAAGAGTACTTGGAATCCATCAAGGCTCGATCAAGTTCATTAAAAGTCACTCAAGCCCATAAAGGGCCATACAGTATGAATGTTTGTATGTATATACATGTATGTGTATATGTATATATGTATGATAGTATATGTACACGTATGTATATACAGTACATATATATTTTGTGTGTCATGTGTACTATCTATATATTTATGTATGTTTGTATATGTGTATATATGTATGACTGTTTGTATGTATATACATGTATGTGTGTATGTACATGTGGATGATAGTTTAGGTGTGATAGTAGTATATGTATGTTTGTACTATACATATGTTTGTATATGTCATACATGTCTAGCTGTATGTGTATGTAAGTTTGTATATATGTCATTAAGAGTACTTGGAGTTCATCAAGGCCTGATCAAGTTCATTAAGTGGCACTGAAGTCCATAAAGGTCTATACAGTGCATTAACAACCACTAAGTCAAATATGATTCGTCAAGGACTATTATAGTTCATTAAAAGTAATTGGAATTCATCAAGACCCGATCAATCATTAAGAGTCACTCAAGCCCACAAAGGCCCAAATAAGATTCATTAACCACCAATTAGTCAAAACATATATTTTTATATTTAATATAGATATATGTGTATGTAAGTTTGTAAATATGTCATTAAGAGTACTTGGAGTCTTGGAGTCCATCAAGGCCCGATCAAGTTCATTAAGTGTCACTGAAGTCCATAAAGGTCTATACAGTGCATTAACAACCACTAAGTCAAATATGGTTCGTCAAGGACCATTATAGTTCATAAAGAGTACTTGAAATCCATCAAGGCCCGATCAGGTTCATTAAGAGTCACTCAAGCCCATAAAGGCCCATACAGTCCATTATCAACCACTAAGTCAAATATGATTCGTCAAAGACTATTATAGTTCATTAAAAGTAATTGGAATTCATCAAGACCCGATCAATCATTAAGAGTCACTCAAGCCCACAAAGGCCCAAATAAGATTCATTAACCACCAATTAGTCAAAACATATATTTTTATATTTAATATAGATATATGTGTATGTAAGTTTGTATATATGTCATTAAGAGTACTTGGAGTCCATCAAGGCCCGATCAAGTTCATTAAGTGTCACTGAAGTCCATAAAGGTCTATACAGTGCATTAACAACCACTAAGTCAAATATGATTCGTCAAGGACCATTATAGTTCATAAAGAGTACTTGGAATCCATTAAGGCCCGATCAAGTTCATTAAGAGTCACTCAAGCCCATAAAGGCCCATACAGTCCATTATCAACCACTAAGTCAAATATGATTCGTCTAGGACTATTATAGTTCATTAAAAGTAATTGGAATTCATCAAGACCCGATCAATCATTAAGAGTCACTCAAGCCCACTAAGGCCCAAATAAGATTCATTAATGACCATTTAGTCAAATGTGATTCGTCAAGGACTATTATATTTCTATACACATTAATAGATCTATTGAACTTTAATCAGTTTTATTGGCTTTTAAAGAGTTTTAATAATAATAATAATAATAATAATAATATTATTATTATTAATAAAATCCATGAAATTATGATAAAATATACTATTATTTAAATATTTAAAATTATTTTTAAGTGACATCATAATTATTTTATTATTAAGTTAAAATTAAAATTTGTATAAATTAAAACAAGACAAATTATATTTAATACATTAATTATGTATTTATATAAAAAAAAGCATACCAGTTAATTTTCGTTTCCCCCCAATTTATTTCCCCACAATTGGTTTCCCCCTTCCTAAATCTTTCCCCCCAATTGGTTTCCCCCTTAAATCTTTTAGGGTTTAGCCGTTTAGGTATCTCTCGCTGTCTCTCATTCTCTTACCCTCTCAGTCTCTTTCTGCTTCTGTTCCAAATCGAAACCCAACCCAAGAGGCAAGAGCCGCCGCCCGCCGCTGCTACCATACACGTCCGCCGCTGCTACCTCTGAATCTGATTGTCTCACTTAACTGGTATACGGCCAATCTCTCTCACTCTCTTCTGCTTCTGTTCCAAATCGAAGTGGGTTTTGTCAAAGTTGTAGTTCAACTTGATTAATTTTCTACTTTATAGTTTATTGTGATAACTTGATTATGTTTGTAGTTCAACTTGATTAACTTGATTACTTTTAATCGTGTTTGTTGAAATTCATGAATGGCAGTAATTTACTTCATTATGCCCTAAAAATTGTAAATTTGCCTAACATTTGTTACTTTTAATAGTGTGTGTTGAAATTCTTGAATGAGTTTTTATTTGGTTGTAGGGTAGGTGTTTTGTTGAATTGCATGAATTTTCATTGGCATTGGCAGGTCTGTTTTAGACTTTTAGCCACTGATTGAGTTCAAGTGTTCAACAATTTCACTTGAATATATACACAATTAACATTTCCATAATACATTAAAGATTAAAGTTATGTTTTTCATATTAGGATTTCCACATTCCAGTGAACTTTCATGTTAGTTGGTAAATGGTAAATGGTAAATGGTAAATGCAAAAAAGTAGCATAAACCGGGTTTTTGTTCTCTGTTTTCGGTAAGCCTCTGTTTTTTGTTCTCTGTTTTCTGTTTCACTTTGGTTGTATGCGGCTGAATTTGCTGCTGTGAAATATGTATGTGGTTGGCTTTTTGGGTAATATATGGGGTGCTTATTGTTGTTCAAAAAAGGTTTTTATTGAATTTGTTTTAGTTAGTTGATTTTCTATAATTAATTTTTTAACTACTTTATGTTTACGACATGTATGAAATCAGTTGTGATATTTATGTTTCATGTTTTTTGATTATTAATCTATGTTGTAAACTTGAAGGTCAGTTTCTACAAAGCGAGGGTTTCGGCAGCCATTTTTTGAGGTGTTTAAGGTTTGCACCTTTTTCTAACTGTTTCTATGCGGGATAGAATGATCGTTTAGATGGTTAAACATATGTATGTATGTAATGTGGGTATATATATGAGAACAAATCAGGTAACAAGATTAAACCATTAAAGCACTTGATTAGAGGAGAAATGTAGAAGATGATGAATTGGGTACACTTTCTCTCTTTGGGAGGTCACTCTCTCTATTTCACACACACACCTTGGTGGCTAATACACTAATGACCTCTCCCTCTCACAAACCCTAACAATTGGGTTTATATACCCTTTGACCAAACCTAGATAATTTTGACTTTGACTATAATTGACTAAATTACAATTAGTCCTAAATCTTGGATACATTGTGTACTAACAATCTCCCCCTATGGATCCAAGATTTAAAAAAATATGACGATAGTCTTCAGCTCTTTAATCTTCAGATAGGCTTTAATCTTCATGAGGCTCTTCCGAAACAAATAGTCACAAAGTCTTGAAACACGAACTTCAAATCTGTGTAGGTTGATCGAGGTCTTCAAAACAAAATCTTTTTATTTCCTCTTTGATCCGGACGATTGTTTTCTCAGTTTCTTCCTCATAATCAATATAGATTATCTCAATAAGCATATCATCAGCCATCCTTTCATCATCAGTTCTATTGTCAACAACCAGAGGCTTTTCAACCCCAGTTATGACATCAACTAGAACTTGGGTTTCATCCACTTGGACCATATCAATGTCCGTTCCACCTGCCCCTATCTCCTTTTCACCAGCTGACTGACCTGAACCCCCAACACTGCAGTAGATTGAGTTGGTAAGACGCTCGAAGTCGTTTCTCGAAGGTGGTGTGTTTGAGGTTGGGTACGTTGACGGAGTAAACCAATTAGATCAACTTCTTCAGGTGTACTTGTGTCACTTTTGGCTAGGAGTCGGGCTAACAACTCTCATTTGAGCTGGTCTTCAGATTTGGTGTAATGGAACTGGTGGTGGTTGTTGTGGGTCGGATTGTGTATTGGATGGTTGAATCTGAGGGGTTGACGACGATTCAGCAATATGTTTGCTCTTGACGGCTTTGCTCAATTCTCTTGCTAATTTCTCAACGGTACTCTACATAGCATGTCTGTGTTGCTTGTGGGCTCTGTCAATGGAGGCAAAAACAGATGATAATAACGGAAGAGTAATATAATGAGGGGGCGTTCCAAGCATTCTTATAACATCTTCGGGATCAAAAACGGGAAAAACATATCTAACATCCGGGCCACATAGGTTCCCCGTTGAAGTAGCGGTTGTAGCAACCGTACTGCCTGTGTTCATAGCTGGCGCGATGTTAACTATGACAGGACTTCCACCCTGTCCTCGTGGGTTACCAATAAATGGTGGCCACACTCTGGGTGTTCCAGTTGGAGCACAAAAGCTCACAACTTGGTGTTATGCCATCATCGGTGTCCTAGGAAAAAAAGTTGTTCCAAAAGGTCCTAGACTCGATGTGCTTTGAACAAAGGGCGGTGGCCGGGGCAGGAGCCTACCTGTTTCAATACCAGCAGACACCGAGTGTGTCGCCGATAGACTTTGTGCTTTACCCCCTGTGGCAAATGAAACATCGGCAAATTGAGATGCCGATGAGTGGCTTAGAGGGGTTGTGCATTGCATGGCTGGGTCCACCATGTCTGTTTCAATACGCAACGGCGACAGACGCTCATTGGTAGATGATGTGGCTACCCGGCTCGGATTAGGTTAGGGAGAGCCAGTAGTTAAAACTTTGTCTGGCCCTATCTCTTTCTCTCCCATTTCTTTTCTCACCACATCACAACTCACATTAGTATTTTCTACTATATCTCCCTCATTCCACCTTATGTCTCCAAAATCTCCGGGGGTTAAAATCTGAATCATCCTCGGATTCCATCGGTATGTCATCGAGGATGGGTATACGAATAGCTCTGGTAGAAGATGCCAGACCAGCAGTCCTAGCCACCCCACCCACTCTTTTTCTTAAAGTTCTCCTCACCTCTCTCCGTTCAGGAACCCCAAGTTCTGAACCTGCTCGACAAGTAAACCCTCACCGCCTAGTGAGTTTGCACCATGGGGAGGTCCGGCCGGTTCTGGCTGGACCACTAGTGCGTTAGCTAATCTATACTGCCTAACTACCTCAGACTACTGGTCGGCATAGGCAAGTACAGGTTCTGGTATCACGGCGATGAAATCGAATAAAAGTTAGGAATATTTACCTCGATATGATTCTGAAAGGAAATGAATGGATGAAAACTCGAAAATCTTAAAACACTTTCAGAAATTGAACACAAATATTTTAGAGAGTTGAGAGGGTTTTTGAAATGAGACAAAAAAGGATTCAAACTCTCTGTATTCATAGAAGGTTGAGAGAAGGACACGTGGCAACAACTGATTGGTCCAAGGGTTTGACCGCCACAGTGTCAGGTTGTCGCAATGAACAGATTGCAAGAACCCTCAATCTTATCGCAATGAACGGGTTGCGATATTTATGACCCCTTATCGCAACAGGCCGTTGCGATACGTTACTGTTCATATGTTCTTATCGCAATGCAAGGTTGCGATAGTTCTCTTGTCGCAAACTAAGTGTTGCGATAGAATGATGTTTAACTTTTAATCGCAATAGTTGGTTGTGATAACTTACTGTTCAAATGTTATCTCAGTGCATTGTTGCGATAAATGAAATACTTGGACATTTTTCAGATAACAATTGAAAGATTTTATCACATTGGAAGATGTCCAACTTCCAATTGATTAAGCACTCGTGATTTTAAACACGGTTTTCACTCCCCCTTAAATGATGCAAAGATTTTTCTAAATTGTTTTCATCATTTAAGAGTTAGTGTTTAAAAACAAATTAGAACACATACCTTAACTCCTTAGAGGCAATTAATCACAACGGATCAACACTTACATGATAGTGATGCACACTCCCCCTAAATTTGTGCATAGGATGTATTCTATTAACTTCTCCTGAGGTCGATGTGTTTAGTTTCAGTATATCATTTTCCACAAAGTTGCTCAGCAGCTCCTTTCTACCAGTCATGTGTTTTGAGCAATCGAAATTCAAATACCACACTGACTGGGCTGCAAAATATAATTTAAACAGCTTTTGGTACCCACTGCCAATTGGGTCCTTTCTGATTAGTATGTTTGGAATTGGTATTTTGTTTTCTATAATTGGTTTTAATATAAGCATTTGAGTAAAACCAACGGTTATAGTCAGATTTGCAGATAAAATCATCCACACCACAAGAAGCACAACAAATTTGATCTCGTGCCAAATTAATCAGTTGGTGCATTGAATAAACCTTGTAAGGAACTACAAGTTTTCGTCTAGTGCCAACATCATAATTAACAACATTTGAAACAAAATTGTCTTTCTTGGAATTTAAAACATTTAAAGTAACGTGGGATGATTTGATCTGGGCCACATCCTGTGTGGACTCCTTTATTCTCCACTCAAGACGCGTGTTGTTTCTCAAATTACGATCTGAAAAACCAGACAAATAAGAATTGTAAGCCTTTGAATATTGAGTCTGAAAAGAGTTAACATGCTTCTTTCTTTTTGTTTTTCTTTTCTTTTTCTGTAATGATGGTTTTGATTTGGATTTAGAATGAACATCATTAACAGAGATTTTCTCAACTGATTTTGAAGATTCCCCTTCCAAAATAATATTTTCAGGTTTCTCTTCATTTATTAGAAAAGTGGTGTGATCTGGAAGTTTGGTACAGAAATCAAATTGAACAGGCACTTCACATACACCTTTACCTTTGTCCCCTTACCAGCATTCTTGCTTTCAAAATCAATATCAATATCAGTATCAGTATCATAGGATGGTTTGCCGATATCATCAGACTTGGGAAAAAGAAAGTCATTAAACTCTTTCTGAAAAATTTTATCTTCTTCCGTAGGAAAATATATAGGAGGATCTTTATCAAACTGATCTTCCAAATCCCAAGGTTCAAAATCATCTTGGTCATTGGTTGTCCAGTCTCTCAAGATTGCATTTCCTATAAAAGCTTTGCATGAGGAAACATCTAAATCTGAAGATTGTTTTTCTTTTGAAACTATTCCTTCAGATATTTCCTCAAGTTTTGTTTTCATTTCCTTTAAGCTTTCTGAAAATACAGTGAGCAAAACTTCCTTCTCAATCTCAAAAGCAAGCTTCTCGTCATTTCTGACTTCTTGAATATTGCTTTGGATCTTGCTTTCGAGGTCCATGAGTTTTTTTTCAAGAACCATTGGTGGAAAATACCTTTTTCCTTCCAAAGTAGGTTTGTCAGATTGAGCCTCTTGGGTATTTTCTTTTTCCTCTGGTTCTTTAACAACATAACTCTCAAAATAATTGTTTGGTAAGGTTTTCTTGGAATTCAATGCCTTTGCATTGTCTGGACCATACCAAAAAGGAAGTTGCATCTTAACTGTGGTTTTCCTTTTTATTTCTTCTTCAGCCTTATAGTCTTCATCATCCATCTTGATTTGAAAGTTTGAATGTACGGCAAGTTCAATCCATTCAAATTTGTACAAAGTGGGAGATTTTGATAAAGCATTGCTCAGGTATTGTGGATTGTCATACCCGATTCCCCATTTTGAGTTGAAATATCTGAACTTATTTGGTTTATGCATACGAATTGTTTGTTCAGTTTGACCTGCTTTGTACAATTTATTTTCCAGATCCTTGACATTTTCACATAACTCATCATTTCTATCTTTGTAAGCATGCAAAAGACTCTCAAACTCGCTATTCTTAACTTCCGAATTCAATAATTTATCCGATAGTTCAGTTATTCTTTCTTCAAAATACGCAAGACCAATCTCAAATTCGGCCTTTTTCTTTTCAAAAAACTTTAATTTTACTTTCTTGATCTATTATTATAGCCTTTTGAGTGGAAATTATCTCGTCTGCTCTTTCCTGGTCTTTTGTTAGGTTTTCTAATCTTTTTGTTAAACAAGCTTGTTGAGTAAAGAATTGATTGTAAAGATCGGAATGTACCTCATTTGTCTCCTTTACAGACATTGTTACCTCTGAAATTGCATTGGGTTTGTCTGCTGATGAATCATTCCAACCCATATATTCTAGCGCGAGATAATCATCCATTGTTACCTGAAAATTTGAAATGTCGGATCGTTAACAGATACTTCGTGAGAAGTAGAATTTGTGCACTTTTACGATCAGAGAAAAACACGATTAAAGTCAATTTTTTTTTTCAGAAATAAAATTTGAAAAACAAATTGTAAATTTGTCTCCAAAAATTAATTCCGAAAAATTAATGCGGAAAACTGGACTTTAAATCGTCAAACCTGCAAAATATGAGAAAGATATATCAGTTACAGATAATTGCAGTCAAAAACTGATAGAAACGATGAAAAATGAAAAGTAATGAAAAATGAGGACTAAAACTAGCAACTTACGAAACGAAAACGAAAAATAAGGACTAAAAGTGTAAAATACTATCACTGATAAAAGACAAGGACTAAAAATGACAAAAATCCTATAGTTACGACTCAAAGGACCAAAAATGAAAAATCCTAAAAGAAAAATAAACTTTAAGGACTAAAAATGTAAAAATCAAAAACTTAAAACTAAAGGGACTAAAACAGACCAAAACAAAAAACCTAAACTACAGGGACTTAAACTGCTAAATCCTGAAACTAGAAGTCCAGGGACCAGAAGTGTAAAACTCTAAAACCCCTAACTAGACTTAACCGACTCTTAACGGAAGAACCAAAAATGAAAGAAACTTAACGGACAAACTAACGAAAACGTTAACAGCGACTAACTAACCAAGCTAACTTAGACTTAACTACTTTTGGACTAAAAAGAAATAAATCTAACAAAAAATAACGGAAATATTAACGAAAACAAATGAAACTAACAGAAAAAGGACCGATTTTGTAACAAACGTAACGGAGTACTAACGGATTCCGTTAATATTTCCGTTAGTACTGTTCATCGTCACCCCAAGCACGATTTTTCAGATTTTTCGTTCGATTTTGTTCTGTTTTACACGTTAAGATCGATTCCTTTTGGTTTCTTTACGTTCTTAGATCACAAAACAATTTATTTCCACATTAAAACGAGGTTATGCAACATTTCCGACGACCCACAAGAAATTCCGGCGAACCACGTTTTTCCGGCGATGTGGGTTGCGACTCCGTTGCGACTCCGTTGCGATATCGCAACAGTTGCGACTTCCCGGTGAGTTTTGGTTGCGACTTCACTTGAGTTGCGACTCCGATGAAGATTCCGGCGAAGAAAACGTTTTTCCGGCGAGATTTCGTTTTTCCGGCGAAGGTTACCCAGTTTCCGGCGACACTTTCAACCCATATATCTCGCTCATTTCTTGCCGATTTTCCAGATCTGAAAGTTGTGGTATGCTCGAAATTTCACAAGGAATCGTTCTGTGACATCAAAATCGATTAAAACACTGCAAAACTCCAGATCGATTAAATCTTTATAAACCTTAGCGATGAACACAAACTGTTGAAAATTTTGTTTTTCCAGAAATATGATTTGTTGATGAAAAATGATTTTGTAACTTGCAAATCGTTCCAAACAACAACTAAAGTGGATCTATAAACTTGAATCAATCCAAACTCCAAACAATTCCTAAATTTCTGGAAAAATTCAATAAAATCTCAAAAACCCAACAAAACTTCAATTTCTCAAAAAATTGATAAAAAATACTATGAATGATGCACAAATTCTTCACTGCTAGGCTCTGATACCAATTGAGAACAAATCAGGTAACAAGATTAAACCATTAAAGCACTTGATTAGAGGAGAAATGTAGAAGATGATGAATTGGGTACACTTTCTCTCTTTGGGAGGTCACTCTCTCTATTTCACACACACACCTTGGTGGCTAATACACTAATGACCTCTCCCTCTCACAAACCCTAACAATTGGGTTTATATACCCTTTGACCAAACCTAGATAATTTTGACTTTGACTATAATTGACTAAATTACAATTAGTCCTAAATCTTGGATACATTGTGTACTAACAATATATATGTATGCAATGTGGGTATGTATGTATGTATGTAATGTGGGTATGTAGGTATGTATATATGTATGTAATGTGGGTATGTAGGTTTGATTATGCAAGTGCTTACCGGGTCACTTTACATTATCGAATGAACATGATAAGGATTGAAAATCTTACCCGATAAGATCGGGTACAAGGACCGAGAGTCTTATCCGGTAAGTGAGACTAACGACTCTTACCCGGTAAGCGTTTAGCGGGTAAATTGTGGCATACGATTCTGTTTTAATAGACTAACATCTTACCCAATAAGTTAAGTTAAAGCGTTGACTCTTAAAATATTGTAATTTATGGGCCGTGTACTAAACACTCACCTTGGTAAGCGCTCCCGATTTCATTCTTACTATCACCTAGATCATCAAATCTATGTTTATTTCACTAATGTTTTTTCTTTTTAATTTTCTTGCAGTTCAGTCCTTCCAATATTGTTGTTCATGGTTCATCTGTTGAGGTAACATATATTTACTCATAGTTTTATTTGCAACTATGACCCTTGCCGACATCCTTAGGCAGGCATCCCTCTATGTGCAATGGATAGATTTCTGTCACACACGTTCTTGCAAATATCCTAGACCATGGCCACACACGTTTTTTAAATTTAAAATTTGTGTGATTATCATATAAGTGGTTGTTCCTTCTTAAATGTGCATCTTATAATTAACTGTAGATTAGCTTTTTAAACATTTGCAAAAGGCATTTCATTTGCAGGTTTAAACTGCTAATTGTTTGGTGATGGAATGAGTTTGGAGGAGAAGCAAGGAAAGCGTTGGAGGAGAAAGTGAAACTTTTTTAAGCCTTTACGAAGCAGTTTGGAAGTTCCCCCGTTCCCCCTCGATTTAGTTTGTTTTGTATTGAGATAACATTTAAGTTTGTTTACGGATATGATATTGCATTAAATACAATATATTTTGTAATGGTTTTTGCCCAGAAATTACGGACCTATTCTGCACAGGTTTTTTGTACAGTTTTTCCTGTATTTTCATTTTTTTTAAAATTAAAATAAACATTACCGACGGATTACCGACGGACAATCCGTCGGTAATTTTTATATAATATAATTTAATATTTAAAATGATTTAGATTTAATTTAATTTGAATAAATTTACCGACGGCTAATCCGTCGGTAATCCGTCGGTAAAAGCCGCCGTCGGTAATCCGTCGGTAAATCATTTACCGACCAGCTTATTTCCGACGACGATACCGACGGATTACCGACGGTTTTGACCGTTTACCGACGGATTACCGACGGATTTGGCCGTCGGTAATTCTCGTTTTTTTTTGTAGTGTAAGTATCAGTCAATGTGAGAATAGAAAGATAGCATATCTTAGACGCAACTCTCTATAAGTACAACGTAGGAGCGTAAGGCAGTCCGATAAGTTGATTATATTTTAGAGTGATATAGTTTTCCTCCCTCATGGGTGGTTATTTTGTTAAGCGTGCATGCGATGTGTGGAGAAGTAAATCCCGTAAAAAGCCAAGTAGGATACATAGATGGAGCTTACTCATGGGAGGTGGACATGTGACTGCCCAAATTTGGAGTTGCCAAGGCAACCTTGATCATGGTATCACCAATAGCTTCAGTTAGAGCTTGAGTTGTATAATAAAATCATCTTCTCTTTGACAATTTCAATTTGTGGTAGTGAGTAAGTGTATTTCTTTACTTGGTTAAGTTGTCGTGGTACACTAGATTGATATAGCTTAGTATAGGTGGTTGATACCCATCGCTAAAGGTTTGAATAAGGGCTCTAGCTTAATTTTTCGTGAAAATACCAATGGATCACCCAGAGAATCCCTCGGTAATATGTCGCCGATTTGAATCACCCACCAACCATTTACTCAACAACTTTTGTGACGAATCACCCTTTAGCGGCAAATTTCCCAGCGAAAAGTTCATGGGTAAAAGTCTTTCATTTAGTAGGTGTAAGAGGCATAACAATGACCGAGAAACTTACCTGACAAGTGACGAAGAAGACTCTTACCTAGTTAATGCTTACCGGGTAAGAGATGCTTACCAACTATCCATTTTAATGGCCGAGAATGTTATATGATAATGTAAGTAAGAGTGGTGACTCTTACCTGATAAAACATTTGGTAAATGACCCCTAAGATACTACATCAAGATTGGTTTTGTAGGACGTCACATATGTCTAAATGATCTAATAATTGTTTTACAGTAGTTAAGTTTATAGGCCAAATAATTGTGCATTATAGACAAATGTGTTACAACAAAATGTCAGAGCATACATACAAGTTTTTTAAGATATTTTCCAAATAAAATATTATATTCGGAGTATCTTAATTTTGAAGAACATGTCGACCTGCACTATTTCAAAATTCTGATTTTGTTGTTGAAAAACTGATCTGAAAATAGCTAACTGTTCTAATTCAACATAAATAATGATATGTAAACACTAAACCTATCAAAACACAACCTAAACTAGTCAATGATTACCATCTTCATGAGAACCTTCGAACCATAGGCGGACCCAAAATTTTTTTCATACGGTGACATCTTTGACGAAACTAAAAAATTTCCACATCGTCTGATGTTGTTTTATGCTAATTCCACCGCTTTGAGGGAATTTTTTAAGTTTTTTTCTCGATTTCGAGAAAATTTTAAGTTTTTTTTATCGATTTCGAGAGAACTTTTCGGTTTTTTGGTTGATTTCAAGTGCTTTTTTTGGATTTTTGGTTGATTTCAAGTGTTTTTTTTTGTTTTTGGTTAATACGGTTGCACCCTTCATAGAAGTAAAAAATTTTACCCTTCGCCAGACGATTAATACGGTGGCACGTGCCACCGTATCTCTTCACTTGGGTCCGCCCATGCTTCGAACAAAACTCACTGTCAAATTCTAAAATTTTCAAAAATCAATATTTGATGTTTTAAACTCAATATTTGTATTTATAAAATTAAAAAATATATATATTTTTAACAACTTCGGGTTTCGGACGGGTTCGGGTTTGGATTTTGGCAACCCAACCCGATCCGTGGAAACCGAGAAATAATTTCGGGTTCGGGTTTAGCGTTTTTGGGTTAGTTCGGGTTTCGGGTCGGTCGGGTTTTGCTCAACATAAAATGCACTGTTAAATTGGTGAATTGGTGAATGACCAGTCGTAATGTTAAATATAGTAACAAGTCATTAGTTTTTAGAATTAAAATGTCATTTTGAGGGCATCTCCAAAAAAAACACCAATTTTGGTGGACCCAACACAAAAAAAACACCAAATTTACAAACCCCACATTAAAATAACATATTTTATTTACTATTAACTATTTTTAATAATAACGATAATTATAATTTGTAAAAACTAAATAACTAATAATCAGTAATTAATTTATTTAATGACACCAATAAAAATAAAAACAATAATTTTTTAATTGAGCGTTTTTATCTTTGATCTTTTTATGTTCATGTTAAATTTTCTCATCTTATTTTAAATTTAATTCTTAAATATATATATATATATATATATATATATATATGTTAATTTCCATCATAAAGATGAAAAATAGAAAACAAATATATATGTTAGTTTTTAAAACTATTAAATAAAATTGATATAAAAATAAAATATAATAAAATAATAGAATAGTGATATGCAGTTTCCATTTTAACACGGCATATATGCCGTCTCATTTCCTTGGTCGGCAAAAAAATTTACAATATGCCGTATGGTTGGAGGGGTGTAAACGCCAAATTCAAGAAAATGCCGGATGATTGGAGATGCTCTGAGTAATATGCGACTTTTTTTTGGCGTGTTTCATTGTTTGTTTGTCACTACTACAAATATGACCTTTATAAACGGTTGTTTTGGGCTTTATACGCGGTTTTGGAACCGCGTGTATGGCCAGTGTTTGTAAAAGTATCGGCTTTTATACGCGGTTCTAAAACCGCGTATAAAACTCAACTTTTATACACGGTTTTACAACCGTTTAGAAATGAATATTAACCGTGTATAAAAGTCACAATCTTACACGGTTTTTAGATGACACCGTTTAAAGAAGTCCTACCAACCGTTTATAAAAGTGTCTATCTTACACATTTTTTTGCTAAAACCGTTTACAATTGTAATAATTTTTCACGGTTTTGAATGTAGCAATTTATAAAAAAATGCAGACATTTGTACACGGTTTTTCCACTAGAACCGTGTATAATGAGTTATATTTATAATTTTAATATTTTCCTCGATTTTGTTACCATGCATTATTCGATAAATTACATTTCCAAATACAATTGGAATAATGAAACATTTCAAACACAATTTCAAATAAGTACAAAAATCAGCTAGACACGTAAATGTAGCATCTCAAAGTAACCATTAACCATTAAACTTTAAACATCGTCAACGTAAATGTAACATCTCCGAGTAACAAAACATTCTAATACTTTTTATCGTGTAATCAAGTCTAATAATTCTTAAAACAATCCCCCCATTTATTATCACATTTTACCATCTTTCATGCGCCTCAAAGTAAACGATCTTGCGATCATGCAAGCCATCTCTTCTACTTGTGTAATTGAGGTCGTCGTCGTCGTCCATGTGTCCTATATATAAGTTTTGTATAACATAAGTTTTGAAAGTAGGTGTTATTATAAACAAAATAAAGTGTTTTGTACGATATATAGATAAAATGAAAGGAATTTAAAAAACACATACCTTGAAAGCATATTGTTCATGCATCACAAATTGGAAGATTTGCTTCACTACATAGTAACCACACTCCCAACCATCTTGTTGTTGATTACACTAAAGTGTAAAAAAAGTAGTGGTTAAACAAATTAAAGTACGAAATAAATTGTTACGATATATGAATTATACCTTGTTTAATCTCCATGTAACCGAAGTGTTGGCTTGAGAAGACCCTATGGCACGATGGTAATCTGAAATAGCCCTAAATGAAAAATAACAACACATTTGTGTTATTAGTCGATTAACTATATAAATAAACAACAATAGTATATTAAAGTGATACATTACTTACGTGTCAATTAGGCCTTTGATCTTGTAAGTTTCGGCTATCTTTTCGCTTAACATCATCGAATCTAATACATAAACCAAGCTACGTCTAGGCCTATTGTTATAAATAAAATTAGGAACATATCAATCTATAATAACACTAAAAAAATAAGGCTATTGTTATTATACCTCAAATTCTGACGTCGATTTGATCTCAATGAACTCAACCCACGTGTCTGGTTTAACATACGGGTACTTCTCGTATGGTGTTTTGTTTTTTCTCATGTACGACTTTACGAGCACTGACTTAAAGCTTCTCCACGAGTTGGAAGCAATCGACATCGTCTTTTTCTTCAACTTGTCATCATTTAAATTCCACTTTTGTTGTTTGATCAAAACAAAGTCATTTAACGATAATAATATGCAATATCTTATATGATGACAATGCAATGTATTGTATACCTTTATCGCTGCCCATAATCGAGCCTTCTCATCAGCGTCAACTTTGTGCCAATCAGGTACGAGTATTGAGATCTTCGTTCTCGCCTCCAATCCTACCCAATTAGCATACTTACAAGAATAAGGACCGACCGGCCGACCAGTATCGGGACAAAATTCAATTGTACAATCTTTACAATTCCTTATTTTGGTCATTGCTGTCGCCCCTCGGGTTTGGGTCGACCTTTGCGTGGGTCTCGATCCCCTTGGTTCTTTGTTGCCTGAGATGTTAGGAACGATAAGCAATCTCATATATATATATATATATAAACATGTATGAATATACATTAGATATTTGTTATGGTAAATACATCTAACTTCAGCAAAACAGGGACTTGGTAAGGTGGTTCCATCTACATACTTTACAGTAAATGTTTTTATTTTTTTATCATTGAGTTATGTGGTTGTTAACACCACATACCCTTATCACAATACCAACTATAGCCCACCAAAACACTAACCCATTGGTTTACCCTGCAGTGACTAGTAATTTCATTAATAATATAATGCATAGTGCTTATGTTGATTGTTAAGAAGCTGCTTATATATATACAAATATGACTTTTATATATATACTTGTTAATTTCTTCTCAATTTCCCCCAAGTAAGTAGCTAGGAATCATTAAACACTTGTACAAAAACTAGCCGATAGACACAAGTACCAAAGCAAAATGGCTCTTTTAAGCACTAAGTATGCTCACAACAGGTTTTTCATTCGTGTTATCTAACAGAGGTCGTGTGATTAAGTCGAATGTGCAGGGGCAGTAGTTGGGTCATTTAAGCTGCTGTCCCTGCCCCTGTTCGTTTCTGTTTGCTATCTGTTCTGTTCATGGCAGCGGTCGTGTGATTAAGTCGAATGTGCAGGGGAGAGTAGTCACATTCGAAGAGAGATTATCATTAATGAAAACAATGAAACAAGATATCTTAAATATCTTCCCTTTTAGGCCAATTTTACCATGTTCACAAAGTTCTACTTCATCTTCATATCAACCTAAATGTTCTAGTTCATAATAAGCCATCATAATCATAAAGATCTCATTCCTAAAACTAGAATTACATCCAATTTCTTCCAGCTTTCCATGCTAAACTCTCAGTGACAGCTGTCCTAAGAAAATTCCGCCATCATAGTTTCTACCATGTTGCAGTGAATCCCCACAAGTATATAACAACCATGTCATACCGACATTTGATTGACATTATAAAAAAACACGTGACACGAAAGCTACACATCTTTACATCCCATTAAACTTTCTTTATGTCTTGAGTTATTTCATTATAGCTTGTGTTATGCTACATAGATGAAGGTTACATGCTACAAAGGATGTGAAAGAAAGAAGATATTTTGGCATGAGAAAAAGATCTACAGCTATGCTTATATATTGTTAAGTAACCAACTCACGTTTCCTACACATGCTATTTTATAAAGTATAGGCAATGGAGAAAGGGTAATGATATGTTATTAGATGCTAAAAGTTGAACTCTTATCAGGCCATCTTTTATTTGCTTTAACCCTTTCTCATAAACAAAAGACAGGGAATGTTTAAGAGCTATGAATTAAATTCTATGCTGACAACTTAAAATGCCACCTTAAAAGCATATATATAAACCAATGAATTGATTTTACAAGCCAATCAAGATCAAAACATTAACCTTCATGTTTTGATTCTCAGCAATTACATACAAGTGTTTTACTTGCACAAATCGAATAAGAAAGAGTTACAAGAGCAGTGATGTTGATTCATTTCAGTAGATTAGTGATCACCAAGATATGTGCACAAATAATAGAAGTAATAACCAGAAAACAAGAAAAAAGAAAGCAAGCACCAACACAAACTGGCCATTAAGGTTCAACCATGTCCTCCAAATGTCACTAAGGCCAAGACTGATGCAAAAATGGGATTCATTAAGAATATAGTGGACCACAACCATTTATCTAGAGTTGGATAATCAAGAGCTTACCCCATGGAAATTACTGTAAAGGCTCCCATCATCCCTTTGAGAAGGAAATTACTGTAAAGGCTTCTTTTTGCCTTTAACTTAAAACAATATCAACAAATATGGTCCATAAAACAATATCTTAAATATCTTCCCTTTTAGGCCAATTTTATATACCAGTTTTATTAAATACCAATCACAAGTTTTAGATGTTATCAAGTTAATCACTTGTGATCAATGAACTGGTAGTGGGAGAGTTCAAGAAAATCATTTAAGTTCAATGTGAAAGAGCATCTCTAAAGTAAGAAATCTAATAGATTCAATGTATATATGTGTTCCACAAATCGATTAACCAAACAAAAATCAAGACCCGACATCGAAGAGTAAGAGCAATCGAGACTTGGGGTTTTAAAAATCATACCTGGCATTGAAGACGTATTCTCTGCTTCTTCAACGGAGAGATCATCGTCGGAAGTATATTCTTCATTGGAGATACCATCGTTCGTCGTCATTGCTCGCCGGAGGAGAAAGGTAAAGAGACAGTCGAGGAGAAAGTCGACCGTGGAAAACGAAAGAGAGAGCAGGAGGAGAAAGCGTGCCGATCGTGGGTTTAGGATGGGTTTAGGGAAAACGTGGGAAATCGATAAAAAGGCGCTATTTGGAATTAGGGAAATCGATTTGGCGCTATCTGAATTTTGGAATTAGAGAAATCTATTTGGTTGGTTTCCTGTTGTATACTAAAAACCGTGTGTAAAAACAAACCTTTGTACGCGGTTTTTAACAAACAACCGCGTATAAAGGAGTTATTTTCGTACGCGGTTCCTTGCTCAAAACCTCGTGTAATTGTACCTTTTACAAACGGTTTGTTTAGATACGACCGCGTATAAAAAAACCTCTTTGTACGCGGTTTTTTGATACACAACCGCGTATAAAAGGTGACCTTTTTACGCGGTTATTTCGATGCAACCGTTTGTAATTGTCCAGTACCTTTTATACACGGTTGTTAATTTAGAACCGCATATAAAATCTTAGATTTAGCAACGGTTCAACCTTAACCGTGTAAAAAGGGTCCAGATCTGTCCTTTATACATGGTTTTTGAAAAAACAACAAAAACCGCGTATAATTAAGCGCGTATAAAAGTCATATTTGTAGTAGTGTGTTTTTTGTTTTTTTGGTGTATGTGCTCATTCACGTATTGGGTCATTTTAGGTAAACGATCTTAAATGAGTTTTTAATTAAATTCATGACCTCCTTGCCTATATAAGAAAAAATGGGTTTATACTCATGAAAAGGTCATTGATTTAATTAAAATCTTATTTAAGGTTATATACCTAAAAATCTCTGTATTTTCTAGGTTTTTGACCTTCACCATGATTTTCAAAAGTTACTAACATATATATCTCGAGAAACTAAGCAACTTAATTAAGGAAATGCATCTCGATCCGGGTTATGAGTTATGGCCTCACGAAATTTACAGAACGATAAAACAATAAAACATGGTGGTTTTTTATGATGGATTATCTCAAATTTCAGTAACATGCACACTGCTAGACAAATCATTATCATCGACCAAAATCACCGATGGATTAAGTCAACCAGCTACTGCGTACCGACGGCCCGAACTATTTTGCGACGAACATCATATCCGTCGGTGAAAATACACATTTCCGACGGATCGCCGACGGCCCAAAATATTATTTTATTTTTGCATTTTTAATACATATCCGACGGTAAACCGTCGAAAGTTTTTTTTAATCCATGTGAATCGTCGGTGACCCGTTGCAAATCACCGACAGATTACCGACGGTTTTAGGGTCATCCGTCGGTGTTGCGATGGATCACCAACAGTTCATGATTTTTTTCTTGTTTTTGGTACCCGTATGAGGTTTTACAGGGTACTATTTTGTCTAATTTGGTTCATATGTGTGTATGTGATATGTATATGGATATCTCTACAGGTTTTGTATTGGAAATTCTATTTTTTGAATTATTTTTAATTAAAAACTAATTGTAGACAGATTACCGATGGATAATCCGTCGCTAAGTGTTTTAATTTTAATTTTTTAAACAAAAAAATTAGGCCGCTAAATCATCGGTAATCTGTCGGAAACTAAGCCGTCGGAAAGGTGGCCATCGGTGAACTGTCGCTATATCAGCCGTCGTGTGATCTGTCGTTGATATCCGTCGGAGATTCAATCGTCCACGACTTTTATCGCGACAGATTTTTATCGACGGATTTCTGACGGATCCTGGATTTTCCGTCGGTAAAAAGTTATTTGTTTTGTAGTGACATATTTAATGGAACTCTATGAGAACGAATCTCCCATTGTTCCTCAGTAACTCAGTGGTAGAGCGATTGGATGTTAACCGATTGGTCGTTGGTTCGAATCATAAAAGATAAGACTGCAAAGAAAAGGATTGACCCCAATACATCTTGTATACATTACTATAAAGTATCATAAGAATGAAAGATTCTATATGATAGTTTTTTAAGTCAGTTCTTGTATGATGTCGACGAAGGTCTCATGTTCACGATTATTATTCTTGCAAAACTCGGAAAGTATTAAAGCACATTTATTCCTCAAGTTGTGTAGGACTCTCTTTTGCTAATACTTTTTTTTCTTTTTGACCCCGCTGAAGACATATTCCTTTGTCTTTAAACCAATTTATATATTTTTTTGGACTTTCTGTTTTCCAAGTGAAATCCCCTAGTATATGAAAGAATCTGTGGTAAAAAGTTATCTGTTTTGTAGTAACATATTTTGAGAAAATAAGAAACTTAAAAAAGAATAACTTCATCTACAATACAACTTCGACATTGTTTGGCAAAAAAAACTAGCTTATAAGCTACCTTTTTTTTGGTGTACATCTTTGGATAACCATAAACTAGCTTTTTGAAACGCTACTTGAAGTAGTGTTTCAGTGACTTTTTGTGAATATTCCAATATCTCCCCTTATTATTATTTACTAACTATTATTATTAATAAATATTAATTTTTTAAATTTAATTATAATTAATTAATATTAACTGAAAATTATTAAATTAAATTTTAATTATACGTTGATATTAAATTTTAATTATTTAGAATTATTTTTAATCATATAAATTATTTTTATTTATTTTTAATATTAATGAATATATTTTAATTATCAATTAGTATTATTATTTTTTTAATTATTATTTAATTATTTTTTCATATTGTATGTAACGGTTATTTAAAATCATAAGTTAATATATATTTTTTTTCTAAAACTTGTTTTAATAAATTCAAAATTTATAGTATATATGTAATAATAAATTTTAAATTTCTTTTAATTAACATATTATATTTTTTTAATTTTTCTTTATTACATTGGTTGTATTAATTAACATATTATATTGTTATAAATTTGTTTTAATTACATAATTAAATTTGTAATTGATAATTATTTGAAGATGTCCTTTTTGGTCATTTTACATGCTTATAAGCTACTTTTGCCAAACGTAATTTTTTCATCAGCTAGGTTATCAACTACTAGTTTACCAAATATAGCCTTCAACAAACAAATCATCCTTGATATTCAGGTTATAAATCATAAATTATAGCCTTCCAAAGTTGCAACAATAAAATATGATAGGGACATGATGACACACACATAATGGTTTTTGATGGTTTTGGGTGATGTGTTATCATATCGCCAAACTTTTACCATCATATGTGGGGTTGTAAACGAACCGAACGAACACGAACGGAGGCTTGTTCATGTTCGTTCGTTTAACTTAACCGAACAAACGAACGAACACGAACGGTAAACGAACGAGATTATTTGTGTTCATGTTCGTTCGTTAAGAATTTTTGTTTGTTCGTGTTCGTTTATGTTCGTTCATTAAGAGTTAAACGAACGTAAACGAACGTAAACGAACGAATTTAAATGAACATAAAGGAACAAACTTAAATGAACATAAACGAACGAACCCAAATGAACAAAAAACAACCACCATACTCATCATTTCGTTCGTAAAAAATATTTTAACAAAATGAAAAACCTGATTAACTTAGGAGGTATAAAAATATATTCTAAAAGATCAATTTACTTGATGATTATACATATTAATTTCATATTATATAAATATGTTTATATATATATAAACATGCATAAACGAACATAAACGAACGAACATAAACGAACGAACATTAACGAACAAAAATGAACGAACGTTCACGAACATAAATGAACAAACGAGACCATTGTTCATGTTCGTTCATTTAACTAAATAAACAAAAAAACGTGTTCATGTTCGTTCATTTATTAAATAAACGAACATAAACAAACTTCCCGCTGAACGGTTCACGAACGGTTCGCTGAACGCTCGGTTCGTTTACAATCCTAATCATATGGATCATGACAAGTAAACAACTTAAAAAATTCATTTCGATTTAATTAAATAACTTGCAAAGTAATCTCAAATAACCTCATTTTTGTAAATAAATTTCAAACAACTCTATCATGGCAAAAGAAACTCGAACTATCCTATTTTTGCAAAAGATATTCATAAACAAACTTATTTTTACAACGGGGTTTTAGAGACAATCATATTTTTGCAAATTAAATTACCTATACTATTGACCCAGGCGAGTGTAACCGCTTCTGGGTCAATCTGGACCGTTTAAACTCCCCTCAACTTTCGATCCTAGCCGTTTAAAATCAATAAGCCACTCATTAAGCCATTCATTAAGAGCTAGTTACTAGCACTTGTAACTCCCGTCCCACTCTTTCAGCCCATTCAACTCCCCCTGTCCTCCACACGCCTGGATTTCTCACACGAACCCTAAACCCTCACCCCTGATTTCTCTCAAAACCGTCCTCCACTCTCCCACAATTTCTCTCTTCATCCCTCTCCACGTTCTGCAGATCTCTCTCTTTCTCACTCTAACAACAAAATTATGTCCTGATACACTCGGTACACCCATCCTTTCCTATGATTCGGGCCACTCCTCCCCCCACGACCTTCAAAACGGCCAAGAACAGTTTCCTAACCCTAAATTGTATCTGATTTTCAAAACCGCAGGGGTTACTGACACGTTTTTCAACTTCTTCTCTCACAAATGGGTTATCTCAGAGACTCTCCTCTTCTCCACGATTCCTCACAACCGTTGCAGGTTGTTCTTCAACTCCGTTCATGGGTTTCAACTTCCCTACATGATTGCAACTATAAATACCTACTTCTTCACCGTTTCAAGTTGTTTTGTTTCTCCTCCACTTTTGACAAATTATCTCTCCACCGGTGCTACCTTACCAGGTATCGTATCCCTTTACGATTTTCACAAAACAAATTGCTATTATGTCGATATGCTTAAGCAACACATTATTCTTCCATCTTTGTTACTCTGGGAATTAGCATTCTGCAATTTGGCACAATCGATTTCGCACAGGTGATTATTTCTTCTTAATTGCTTCGGTTTTATTGTGGTTTTGGTCCAATTTACATCAAGTTCTTAGCTTGAATATGCATTCTCTATGTGATCCCAGAACAAGTAATCAATCCATGAATACAATCAGATAGCCATCCATATATTCATCAATGAGAAATTCACCAAGTACACAAGATGAGAAATGTAGAGAGAAAGTGCACTATGTGTACTAGTGTGTATAAGAATGGATGACCTAATGTCAATCTAGAGGGAAAATACATTATATAGTTTGTAACTTCACATTTACACATTAGGTCCCTCTACTTGGTACAACTAGGTAATTAAGGCACTAACACTCTGGTTTGTTGGTTTCCCTTTCCCAATTCGAATATTTGTTAATAATCCCATAAATTTATGTTGCATCAGATGAACCCATCATTTCCAATGATGTTTATCTTGAAATGCGAGTTTGGAAATTGTTAATAGTGCAATAGCCAACACATGTGCAATTTCCTTTTGTATTAACCATCATGATGATCATTGAACACGATACTAATTAATACAGAAGCTGTAGCTATGACTACCACAATCCAGGAGGAAATACTAAAAGAAATGGGAGTTGGTAAGACATGTTTCTTTGATAGATTGTACAAGGTTATATACATTTGCTTTTCTACATTTAAGTTGTCTGGTATACCCAACTCGACCACCTGTTTGGTGAATGCCTCAGGTTTCCAGGAAAATTAAATTTCTCTAATTGGGTACACTTTTAGAACTCTGTTGAAGAGGACCTACTATGGACAATCTAGCCAAATCCAACAGGTATACACCATACCTTTTGCATTTAACCACTCATTTAATGATTAACTCGTGTGAGATTTATGTTTGGCAATTATGATTGCAATTGCAGCTCTTCAATCAGGTTTGAAATTCTTTGTTGCTAGTTTTTCTTCTATGTTTGGCATTTTTAGATTCGTCATGGTAAGCCAGACGCTATCTTGTGGTCTGAAGGAGTCGGTCCAAACATGAAAAAAGCCTTCGATGTAGTGATGAAATTGTGATACATAATCAATCCTATTTGTTTTGTTCATTACTAAAGAATCCTATAAAATCTTTCTATTTATCCTCATTTTCCTCTTCCCATTCTAACTTTTGTAGTAATTGATCCAAACATGTTGCTTCAAGTCATGTGCACCTGCTAAGTAGTTGTTCCAGCAAGGTTCCTTCTGCGTCCAAAAAACACTCAAATCCTTAAAGAGGCCAGTGTTAGTGCTTAATTATGATTGTACCAAGTAGAGGGACCTAATATATAATAGTGTCAAACTTATCATAGGTATATAATGTTTGCTACTTTCCTCTTATGGAATTAGGTCATTCTCTACACACACTAGCCACACACACAAGTATTGCATTGCATTCACCATTGTGAGCTACTTGGATTATTCTTGAATATAGAGATGGCTTCATTTATTGTTCATATGGATTGATTACTTGTTTTGGGATCACAATTGGTATCAGAGCTTGTATATCACATTGATCAGATTAGGATTGTTAGAGTTTTTGGCAAAGTTGAGTGTTCTTCAAGTTTTTCTTCTTTTTGGTTAATTTTAGCCATTAGAGTTTTTCTAATGGATTAGATTCGATCAAGGGTTGTTAGTAGACTATTCCTGAGTGTTTTTATTCCGCAAAATCACTAGGTTTGTAGCTCAGTTTGTACATTTACTCATTTTTTGGAGTTTTGTATTTCTGCACTCTGTTTTGCATCGAAAAACCACTTTCTGTTGGTTTTTGGACAAAACACGAAGCATTAAAGTTGCCCAGAATAGTGTCACGAACCTGCGTACAAAATTTCAGCCAAATCAGATTAGTTTTGAAGATTCGACTCAAGAACACCTTGAATCTTCATAACTATCGCAACCCTCGAAGATTCATACATATCGCAAGTGAACAGTACCATATCTCAATAGTCACTTGTGACAAGAGTTTTATCGCAACCTCCTCAGTTTGAACAGTAACTTATCGCAACCCTCTGTTGTGATAAGACCCTTTTTGTTTTTGTGACAAGTTTGTTATTGCGACAAGATCCGTTTATTGCGACAAGGTTTGGGTTGCGACAAGCCGTGGGTTGCGACATCAGTGTGTTGAGATAAAAAGTTTTGCAACAGTTATTTCCTAATCAGATCAGAACGATATTAAAATATCAACGACAAGTAATCTAAACATGACTGCCAGAGATATTTTGACCATAGGTTCGAAAGATAAACCGCCAGTTCTATTCCCTAAAGACTTTAAAATATGGAAAGACAGATTTCTTAACTATGTGGAACGACAAGAAAATGGGGCTCTAATCTATAATTCCTTGATAAAAGGGGTACAACAAGAAGTATATCGCACAGACCCAGATGGTACTAACAGAAGACTTCTTGAACCGAAAGACTACATCGGTGATGAACTACTGAGACACAAAGCTGATAAAGCGGCTAGGTCATTGGTTATGCAAGCCTTAACCAATAACATTTATCAAAAGGTTGACAGTTTGAATGAAACTGGGAAAGGAATATTTGAAGAGCTGATCAAGTTATATCATGGTTCAGAAGTGGAAACTCAAATGAGAGTCTCAAACGTCATCAACAATTATGAGAATTTCAAGCAGAAGAATGGTGAGAATCTAGACGATGCATATGATCGTTTCACAACCATCCTAAATGAACTCAGCAGATACAAGATATTGAAGTCCATCATTGAGACTAATGTGAAGTTCTTGAGCGTGCTTCAGCCCGAATGGAAGAAGTATGCTCATAGAATAAAACAGATTCTAGGTTGGATTCTCTTCCGCTACAACAGATGTTTGAAACATTAAAGCAAGATGAGGATGATGTTGATCTGAAAAAGAAGAAGTTGATGAAAAAGGGTAAAAAGGAGAAGAAGACAGAGGTGTCTAAGAAGAAAGAAGACGAGGATGAGTTTGAGAGTGAACCGATAGCTTTGATGTCAAGAAAGTATGCTAAAAAGGGTAAGAGTATTCAGAAAGAGGATTATGGGATAGAACAGGATGATTTGGATGAGGCGGAAAGCTTAAGGCAAGCAATGATATTTCTAACCAAGGCCTTTCAGCACAAATTTATAAAAACTCCTGGATCAAACAACCAACGTTACTCATCTGGTTCTAAAAACTTTGAGCACAAGAATCGGATTGAGTCGAAGAAACAGTTTGATGATCACAAGGAAGATGGTAAAAGGTTGGAGGTGAAGAAGTTTGGTGAAAGAAAGGATGAAGAGCAAAAGTGCTATAATTGTGGTAAGTCCGGCCATTTCTCCAAAGAGTGCTGGAAACCGAAGGTAAGGGATTTCGACTACTACAAGAAGAAGGCGTTGTTGGCAGAGCAAAAGGAGTCTGGAATAGCACTGCTAGTGGAAGAAGAGTATTGGTTGGACCAAACTGATGATGAAGGAGAGGAGGAGACAGCTGCTTTAGCAAAGATGTGCCTGATGAGCAGAGAAGGTGAGGATTCAGAGGCTGATGCGGCTCCTGAGACAAATGAGGTAGATCTCTGCACTATTAATCACTATTCTAATCAGTTTAAAGTATTCCAACTAAAACTAGATGACTTAAATAAGAAACTCAATAATGCACATATATTGATAGAATCGCAAAGACAACTAATCATTGACCATAACAAGTTAGATGATGAGTTGAAAAAGGAACGAGTTGAGATTGAACAATCTCGAACTTATTTCCGAAATAGAATGGATGAAATGGAAGAAAAGGTAAGAATTTCTGAAAATAGGAAGAATGGGCTTGAACAATTGTTGCAATCTTATAAAGATATTAACAACGAGTTGACCGAAAAAGCAAGTGGTCTGGAAGAGAAGCTGTACAAATTTGGTCAATCTGAACAAACCATTTTTCTAAACACGCCTAAGAATTTCAGATATTACAACTCGAAATGGGGAGTGGGATATGACAATCCTCATTATTTGGAAAATGCTTTGAAAAAGGCACCTTGTCTTTACAAGTTTCACTGGATTCACCTTCCATCCATAGAACCTAAATACAGAATCAACTGGCTTAATGAGGAAGAACATGGGGTCGAGGAGGAGCTTAAGAGAAAGACGAATGTGACAATGCAACTTCCTTTTGTATACGAAAATGAAAATAGGAAGGCATTGGTTTGGAATTGGAAACAAACCTTGTCTAATGACTATTTTCAAAGCTATGTTGTTGAGCCACCAAAGGATACCGTATCGAAACCCGTTTTTGAAGGAAAAACATATTATCCTCCTTTGGTACTCGAACAGAAGCTTGTCGATCTTGAGTTGAATATTAAAAGCAAAATTGAGGAAATCAGAAATGATGATCAACTTGCTTTTGATATTGAAAAGGAAGTTATGTTAACTGTTTTGATAAGCAACAAAAGAGATAAGTCTGAAAGGGTTGTTTCTGAATTGTCAACAAAAAGCTTTGAAGAAAAGAAATCTCTTGAACTTAGATGCTTGAATCTTTCAAAACAAGTCTCTGATTTTCAGAAAATGTTATTTCTTGAAAAAGAACAAATTGAGAAAGAATAGAGAGTACTTTCAAAATGAAATATCTAGACTTAAGGGAAAATTGTCAACTTTATCCACTGAAGCTATGACAGAGTTTGCGAGCAAACCTTCCTCTGATTCAGATGCTTCCTCATGCAAAGCCTTCATGGGCAATACTCTTTTCAGAAGCATGACTGTGGATGACTTTGATGATTTTGGTCCTTTTGATCTTGAGAAACAACCTGTTAATGAAAACTCTTGTGATATCTTCCATACATCTTCTTCCTATGACAATAAGGTTGATTGTGTTATTGACATTCCTTGTGATGGGAAGGGTAAGAATGCAAAAGATAAGGTTGTTCAAATCAACTTTAATACTAAACTTCCAGATCATTCTGAATTTTTGATCAAGGAAGAGGAACCCAAGAAAAATCTCTTCGAAGTGGAATCTTCTAAAACCGTTGAGAAGAAGAAAAGAAAAGGAAAAGGAAGAAAAATAAGCACAAATCTAAATCTTCTCAAGCTCAAAATTCTTACGCTTACGATTCTTATTTTGATGCCATTTCAGATCGTTATTTAAGAAACAACTCGCGGTTAGAGTGGAGAATAAAGGAGTCCACACAGGATGTGGCCCAGAGAAAATCATCTAATGTCTCTTTTCATTCCAAGAAAAACACTTTTGTTTCTACTGTTAGTAATCGTGTTGTTTCCAACAAACAAAAACTTGTTATTCCTTACAAGATTTCTTCAATGCAACAACTGATTAATTTAGCACATGATCAAATTTGTTGTTCTTCATGTGGTGTAGATGATTTTATCTGCAAGTCTGATTATTCTTCATGGTTTGGTTATAATTTCTATGGTTCCCATCGTTTTTACACAAATAGATATTATAACCACAACACTTCAAAGAAACATGCCAACCCAAAATCTATTAATTCTCCTAACACAAAAGGACCCAATTGGCAATGGGTACCTAAAACTGTTTGAATTCCATTTTGCAGCTCCGTCATGTGTGGTATTTGGATTCCGATTGCTCAAAACACATGACTGGTAGAAAGGAGCTGTTGAGCAACTTTGTGAAAAAAGATGGAGGGAGAGTTAAATTTGGGAATGATCAGTACTCTCCAATCTTGGGTTATGGAGATATAGTAACAGACAACGTCAGGATCACCAAAGTTAATTATGTTGAAGGCTTAGGGCATAACTTGTTTAGCATAGGTCAATTTTGTGACAAAGATCTAGAAGTCCATTTCAAGAAAACCTGGTGTGCAGTTCTAACTGACGAAGGAAATGAACTTCTAGTTGGTTCGCGAAAGTCAAATCTTTACACTATTGACCTATCAAAGCTTAAGCCGAAGAATGACGTGTGTCTGATGTCTAAGGCAACAATGGAGAAAAGTTGGTTATGGCATAAACGACTATCTCACCTCAACTTTCGTTACATTCAAAAGCTAACGTTGGGTGATTTAGTTATAGGTCTACCGGTTCTGCAGTTTGAGAAAGACAACTTATGTACTGCTTGTGAGAAAGGGAATATAAAGCGAGCTCCTCACCCACCGAAACCTGAAGCTAGCACAAAGAAAGCATTGGAAATCATGCATATGGATCTCTGTGGTCCGATGAAGACTCAGAGCATCAGTGCCAAACGATACGTGTTAGTCATTGTCGATGATTATTCGAGATATACATGGGTCAAGTTTCTACGATCAAAAGATGAAACCCCTGACTTGATCATCTCGTTAATCAAACAACTTCAAGTGAATTGTCAACAAACAGTTCAGACTGTCAGGTCAGATAACGGGACAGAGTTCAAAAACAAGACTCTTGATGATTTCTTTAAGTCATTAGGAATATCTCATCAATATTCTGCGGCTAGAACACCTCAGCAGAACGGAGTCGTTGAAAGACGAAACCGCACACTAGTTGAAGCCGCCAGAACGATGTTGTCTTATGCTGATCTACCTCTGTTTCTGTGGGCTGAAGTTGTATCGACGGCATGCTATACAAAAAACCGTTCAATCATTCATCGATGGTTTGGTAAAACTCCATATGAATTGATCAATAATAGAAAACCTGTAATACACTACTTTCGGGTTTTTGGATGCAGGTGTGTTGTGCTGAACGATAAGGACAACTTGAACAAATTCAGTCCTAAGGGAATTGAGGGCGTCTTTATCGGATACTCTCTCACGTCAAAAGCGTACAAAGTCTATCTCAAGTCTACCAGAACTGTGATGGAAAGCATAAACGTCAGATTCGACGAAACTGAAGACATGGCTTCTGTGCAAAACAGTTCAGAACCCGCAATATCTGGCATCCTAGCATCTGGACAAATCCGTCCAATGATGACTAGATATTCAAACAAGAATCAAGCTTCCACTTCTAACTCTAATTCTAACGATCTTGATTTATTGTTTGAACATTTTTATGATGATTATTTTGGTAGTGATAAATCTTCTTCATCTATCACTAACAGGAGTAATGTTGCTACACCACCAGCTCATGTTATAATGTCAGGTCCTTCACTGGTACTGACTACAGCCACAACTGGTGCAACAACTCCTGCATCGTCTTCAAGTAACACACATATGGCATCTCCACAAGCAATACAACGTGGATCTACGAATAGTGCCTCTTCGTCAGGTACAACTTCTAATGCCAATGGTGAGGACTCTGCAAGTCAACCTGGGTCATCTTCTGAAGCAGATCCGGAGGCAGTTCCTGTTGACTCTGCTGTCAATGAACCAGCCCCACAACCGGAACCAACCTTGACAATAGAGTTGAATTTTGATAAAGATGCCACCTTAGTGGATCCCAATGAAGATGTTGTATCTCTCCTCCCACACTCCACAAAATGGACTAAGAGTCACCCCATTGAACAAGTCATTGGTGACGTCTCCGAACATGTTAAGATAAGATCTGCAATGGCTAACGAAGTCCTTTACGCGCTCTTTCTAAGTCAAGTTGAGCCTACATCGGTTCGACAAGCCTTAGAAGATCCAGATTGGATCATTGCCATGCAAGATGAGCTTAACTCTTTTGAAGCATTGAACGTGTGGAGACTAGTTCCTAGACCCAAGGGTAAAACGGTAATTGGTACAAAGTGGGTCCTGAAGAATAAGAAAGATAAAGATGGGATTGTTGTGAGAAACAAAGCACGCCTTGTAGCGAAAGGGTACAGGCAACAAGAGGCAATCGACTATGACGAGACGTATGCACCGGTAGCTCGCTTGGAGGCAATTCGGATGTTTCTTTCATTTGCCGTTTTCAGAAACTTCACTGTCTATCAAATGGACGTGAAGACTGCTTTCTTGAACGGTGTCTTGAAAGAAGAAGTATATGTTTCTCAACCGAAGGGCTTTGTGGACAAAGATAAACCATATCACGTCTACATCCTTGACAAAGCTCTCTACGGTCTCAAGCAACCCCCTCGAGCCTGGTACGAAATTTTATCTACCTACCTACTTGGTGCTGGCTTTCGGAGAGGTAAAATCGACACAACTCTCTTTACGTTGCACAAAAATGGTGAGATCCTTCTGGTACAAATTTACGCTGATGATATTATTTTTGGTTCAACTGACCCTGGATTATGTACTTGGTTTTCGGGCATTATGATGACTAGATTCCAGATGAGTATGATGGGAGAGATTAATTTCTTTCTCGGATTACAAGTCAAGCAATTCTCAACATGTATCTTCATCAACCAATCCAAGTATGTGTTTGACATCTTGAAGAAATTCAAGATGGAAAACTGTACCTCAATTGGTACACCTATGGATCCTGGATCTAAAATTGGTCCGGATCCAGATGGTGTAGATGTAGATGTTAAGAATTACAGAGGGATGATAGGCTCATAAATGTACCTTACTGCGAGTCGTCCAGATATAATGTTTTCGACTTGTTTATGTGCAAGATTTCAGGCACAACCAAAAGAATCACATCTTGGTGCTGTTAAAAGGATCTTTCGATATCTGAAGGGGACACCATACCTTGGCATGTGGTACCCAAAGGGAACGGGATTCGAACTCACTGCATATTCTGATGCGGATCATGGAGGTAGTATGCTAGACCGGAAGAGCACATCTGGTCATGTGCAGTTTTGGGGGACAAACTGGTAAGTTGGTCTTCGAGGAAACAGAATTGTGTTTCAACCTCAACTGCGGAGGCAGAATATGTTTCCGCGGCCAGTTGCTGTGTTCACAGGTTCTATGGATGAAGACTCAACTGATGGACTACGGCTTCAAGTACGAGAAGATCCCCATTTACTGTGACAGTAAGAGTGCAAATGCCATATCAGCTAACCCGGTCCAGCATACAAAGACCAAACACATCGACATCAGGTATCATTTTATTAAAGATCATGTCGAAAAAGGTACGATTGAATTATACTTTTTCACAACTGAGTTTCAACTTGCCGATCTCTTTACAAAAGCATTGGATGAAAAACGATTTAATTTCTTAGTATCCAAGCTCGGCATGTTGAACATGAAAATTTAATATCCTATATTGATCATATATTGGATGGAAATATGTGTATTTCAATCTAGTTATCTCTATCTAGATTGATACATTCAAATTTTCATCACATTCTATTCTCAATATAAGATATTTTATTTTCATGTCTTTGTTGTTTTTCAATGTTTATTCTTTTTGTCACTTTACATTCTTGTTATGATACTTGTGTCTGCATAAGGTATGTTCATAGTCTCAGGGGGAGTACAATATAAGGAGTATGCACAAGAATAGGGGGAGTGTGCATATCTGACTAAGCTTGTAAGTGTTGATTTCATGTGCTTGCTACTTGAAGATCACAAGGTATGTTCTCTAATTTGTTTTAACCACAAACTCTTAAATGATGAAAATCAATTTTTCCAAACATACTGGCATCATTTAAGGGGGAGTGAAAATATTTCAAAAACCTTGAATGCTCAATCAATTGGAAGTTGAACATCTTCCAATGTGATAAAAATTTTCAAAAGTTTATCTGAAAAATGTCCGAGTTTCACTGTTATCGCAACCTACACTTGCGATAACACGGTGAACAGTGTTTTGTCGCAACCTTCTGTTGCGATGAAACCAAGTTCCATTCTTATCGCAACCTTGCATTGCGATAAGAAGGTGTGAACAGTACCTTATCGCAACTCGTATGTTGCGATACGATTGAAAGTTTATCGCAATTCGTTCATTGCGACAAACTGACACGTGGCAGGTCAAACGTTGGACCAATCTCGTGTTGCCACGTGTCACTGACCTCGAAAATCGTATAAATAGCAGAGGTTTTTCAAATTCTTGTCTCATCTCAAAACCCTCTTTTCTCTCTCTAAACTGCTACTGTGCTTTTCGACTTTCAAGACGATTTAGCATTTTCTGTTCTGTACATTCCATTTAGATCATCATCGAGGTATTGTATCCTAATTTTCATTCGATTTCAACCACTAAATCGTATGCTACAGTCATTTTTAGGGTTTTAGGGCCGTGTTCTTCATTTTCTGCGATTAAATCCATGTGTTTGTGTGTTAGTGTTGTTAGATTTGCATAGGGTTTCACTTTCGAGTACTTGCGAACCTATTAGTATAGTGATAGGATTTATATAAACCCTAAACCGGATCTTTAAGCTCAAGAATGATTAGTTCTAGATCATGGAATAAACATATACAAATCACAACATGAACAGCGGAATTAAACGACGGATTTGTATAGCTAACAAGGTTCATTAATTTAAACATACTGATTACATATTCACGCCCCAATTTGTTGACCTAAGTTATCAACAAACGAATACTTCTTCTCAAGTATTAGGATTAAGAACCTTGGGGCTCATGCACACACATCTACACGTTTTTGTTTAAACGTGGGTTTCAAGAACGTCTAATTCTATATCTCTAGGTTTCTTTATATACTAGAAACCTAGATAAACTAGAAACTAGATAAATACCAATCCTAGATAAACTAGGAATCCTAGATAAACTAGAATTTACAAGGATAACTATAAAATAAACATATTACAATTCGAACCCTTGTAAGTTGAAGTTTTGACACATCAAATCTATATGAAATATTCCTAACAATCTTCCCCTATTTGATGATGACAAAACTTAGCATCAGAATCTTCAAGTAGCTCTTCCCCTTTTTGACATAATCAAATCCAAAACTTATCAAACTTGAATCTTCCCCTTGAATGATCAACACTTCTTCTTCCCCTGAATTTATGCTAACCATCCTTGTGTCTTCGAGGTTATATCAATTACGTTGTAAAGAAAATCAACCATTATCTATTTGAAGTTGAAGTAAAAAACCAAACCTTGAGTCTTATATCCCGTAGAAACCAAGTGAACAACAACGTCATTCTCATGAATGAGGGGATCCCTGTCCTTCGACCAATCTTCTTCTCTAAGATTTCGTCAAATTGAAGTCACATTCTTCGAACAATTACGTTAATAATCTTCATAATATCACGGGTTATCTTTAACAGGTGAAGGATACCTTTAAAGATATGATAAGAACACAAACTCTAACTTTCACTTCTTCTTCAAACAAACTCTAATTAATCTTCCTTTTTGTAATCAACTGATGACGATCAAATGGTAGTCATTTAAGCATTCTTCCTCTATCGTTCATCAAACCTTCATACCTTGTGTGTGTGAATTTTCTTGAAACAAACAAAAATCATCCTCCTTTTGTCGAGCATGATCCTAACATGGTGTGTGACATGTATTCTCCATTGCATCGCGGCTTTGATTTCATGGCTTTGAGGAATTCTGAGTGAAGAACAATTTTTATCAAGAAAAAAACAAAACTGCTGGATTTCGAGAATTTCTGGGAGCGTTCTGGACGTCGTACGGCCAATCCAACCAGACATAATGTTAAACAATGTGTCCCGAAGCTACTGTCCAAAAATCGGGACGATCCGACGGTTCAATCTCCGGGAATAGGCGAAACGGCCGGCTGTGATTTTCCAGAAAATTTCTGCGAAAAATCTGATTTTTCTTTCTTTCGTTCGTCTTCTTTCGTCTCTTCAAATCTTCCATTAAACCTTGTTTTTCTTCCAGATCAGAGAGCACCATGTGCTCTGATACCACCTGATAGGATTTATATAAACCCTAAACCGGATCTTTAAGCTCAAGAATGATTAGTTCTAGATCATGGAATAAACATATACAAATCACAACATGAACAGCGGAATTAAACGACAGATTTGTATAGCTAACAAGGTTCATTAATTTAAACATACTGATTACATATTCACGCCCCAATTTGTTGACCTAAGTTATCAACAAACGAATACTTCTTCTCAAGTATTAGGATTAAGAACCTTGGGGCTCATGCACACACATCTACACGTTTTTGTTTAAACGTGGGTTTCAAGAACGTCTAATTCTATATCTCTAGGTTTCTTTATATACTAGAAATCTAGATAAACTAGAAACTAGATAAATACCAATCCTAGATAAACTAGGAATCCTAGATAAACTAGAATTTACAAGGATAACTATAAAATAAACATATTACAATTCGAACCCTTGTAAGTTGAAGTTTTGACACATCAAATCTATATGAAATATTCCTAACATATAGATTTTAACTTGGTTAGAACGAAAACATTTTTTTCTGGGCTTGAACACTTGGTAAATATTCAAGTGTTCAAGGTTGTCGCAATGCATATGTCTTCATACATTCATAACTATCGCAATGGTCATGCATTTATGCTTATCGCAACCTTGAGTTGCGACAAGATCTTATCGCAACCAATGCGTTGCGATAACCTCTTCTCACATTCTTCATGTTGCGATAACTTCTTGCTTGCGATAAGTCTTTGATGTGTGTTGCGATAAGCCCAACACTTAGGGAATTTTTTCAATTTTTTTTAAGAAAAATCAATTTTGGCACTATTCTAAAACTGTCACCTATAGCCTATGCCCCTTTGATTAGAATATCAAATATGTTTGCACATCGTTGTTTGCTCCTCTTTTATGTGTTTTTGCCCCTAACAAAAATGGTCGTGAATGCAGCAACATAGCATTCTGTTTTCTTGCACCTACGTGGATGGTTTATTTTCCCAACTTCTAAGCCTAAAAAGCATAATCTACTGGTTCGATTGTCCTATTTTTAATAGAAGCATTATATGGTTTAATTTCTATATAACTATGGAACAAGAAACTGTTCCACTAAGGATGATTGAAAGCAGTAAGCAAAACTAGGAAAAACATACGAAGAAACTTAAAGAAACAACAGACAAAATGAGATAAATTAAAAGGATGTATACAAGCTGGCTAAAATACGAAAGAAAAAGAATAGTGATCACATCAAAACAACCAAGAACAAGAACCAGCAACTCTTGATCAAATATGTGAAATTAGCCTACATTAGAGGGGTTTTATTAAGGGGCTTTTAAAGGGTTTTTAGGGGCTGTTAAGATGTTATTAAGGGGTTTAAAGGGGCTGTTAAGGGCTTTTAACGGGTTTTAAGGGGCTGTTAAGAGGCTGTTAAGGGGTTTTTAGGAGCTGTTAAGATTGTTAAGGGGTATTAAGGGGCTGTTAAGGTGCTCTTGAGGGGTATTAAGGGGTTTTAAGCTGTTAAGGGGCTGTTGAGGGGTATTAAGGGGCTGTTAATATGAAAACACACTTCTTTTAATTATTAAATTTATATATTTAAATCTACAGTGAATTAATTTCAAAAGAATTCACATTTCATAATTAATTAAGTAATGTTTTAAAAAATATATATATTAATTTATATCTTATGTGTTTCATTAAAGCAAGCTTTTTTTTTTGTAATTGTAGATATGTTATGCACTTTACAATTACCCTTTCCTTTTTTTCTTTATGTTAACCATTCCTTGTCCCTTCTTTATGCCAACTATTAGTTGTTATTCTTTTGATGAATCATGAATTGGGTTTTGATCAGTTTGATGAACTTTGAAATGTTTTTTTTATTGATTTTGTATTTTTGGTTGGATTAGGTTTGTTTGTTTGATGAATTACAAACTAGAAATTGTTCTTTTGATGGATCATGAACTCGGGTTTTTCTATAACATGTAGATTGCTAAAAAAAGCCTTCATATTTGTACATGTTACATGTTAAAGCTTCAAAAAGGTACGTCTATTCTTGATTTTCTATATTATTTTGGACATGATTTAGGTTTTGTTCGGTAAGAAATGTATGTACCTCATTAGGGTTCAATGAACAACAGCGATTCAACAGGTTCCATCCACCAGACAACTAAAAATCACTTCCATTTAAATGCACAAATAATCTTGTCCATGAAGTATAACTTATCTTAACATCATCAACAATACGTATATATTCGTTCCAATAGGAGTATAGGACTCAACACATACACAACAATACGTGTATATTCGATTTAGGGGTTGTTTACACAAACACTTACCCGGAAAGCGTTTACCGGTAAAATTCAACACTATCACTTATCTTACCGCCTAATACTTTAGTCCATTAAAATGAAATCGTGTGCAACAATTTATCCGGTAAGCGCTAGCCGAGTAAGAGTCGCCGCCCTCACTTACCAGGTAAGACTCTTGATCACTACCTTTTCTCTTACCGGGTAAGATTCTCGGTCCTTGCTATATTCATTGGTAGTGAGAGATCTGATTCTTACCGGTAAGCATTTTGGTAAACGGTCCCTTAGTAGCAAACCGAGCTTCAGATGTATTACATTTTCTGTTGCCAGGTTAATTGAATTTTTTTGGGGGATACTCTGTTATTGACCTTTTCTTATCTTGAAGATAATGTGAGTGAATTATTAAGTAAAAAACTTAGCGATAAATGAGATTTGGGATATGGATGAAAGCTAGAATAATTATTGATTTAAACGTATCTGCAGGAGGTTTTAACACACATATGATACCAATCTTGAGCTTGATAATGGTACACTATACATTTGAAGAGTTGTACTACTACTACTACCATAGGCGGACCCAGAAATTTTTTCATACGGTGACACCTTTGATGAAACTAAAAAATTTCCACATCGTCTGATGTTGTTTTATCCTAATTCCACCGCTTTGAGAGAATTTTTTAAGCTTTTTTCTCGATTTCGAGAAATTTTTAGTTTTTTTTATCGATTTCGAGAGAATTTTTTGGTTGATTTCAAGTGTTTTTTTTGGATTTTTGGTTGATTTCAAGTGCTTTTTTTTGGTTTTTGGTTAATACGGTTGCACCCTTCATAGAAGTAAAAAAATTTACCCTTCGCCATACGATTAATACGATGGCACGTGCCACCATATCTCTTCACTTGGGTCCGCCCATGATTTCTACTATTGGTTAGGGGATGTATTAGTTGTTCGTGATGGGTTTTCTGAAGGCCTAATGCAAGTTAAAAGATCCAACTACTATTGCTATAATTCATGTTGTTTAAAGCTGAGAACAGCCGGTAGAAGCCAAATAACACAAGATATGGGACTATTTCAACAATTTTGGTATTGATGCTCTTATTGAACTCTACATTAAAGTCTTGTGATCCTTGGGCTTCAAAGAATGGATGGGTTTATGCCTATATTTGATCGAGTGGAAGTTTATAAATTGAGATAAGATAACTGGATTTACAACCACTTTCTCTTGTGTTTCTGTTTTTTTTTTGATATACTGATAGTTGGGCTTTAAAGAACATGCATGGGTAAACATGTTTTATAATTTATACTAAAAAAATTGGTATGCCGATTTATCTTGTCTTAAATAACATAACTGTATAAAGTCGACAAACAATAAACCAACAATATTAATAATGGAGTATTATTTAATCAAATCTACAGATCAAATTTCACGGTAGGAGACGAAGTTTATTTTATAATGGGGTTCCAATTAAATAAAGTCATGTCGTATACCCGACCAACGGACGGGTATATTGCTAGTTACTATTGTTTGGAGAGAACTCCATGATGATGGGGTGCAATAAGGACAAGAATTTTTAACGATCCGTTAAGATCTATTATCCTTAAAATTTACAAGTATATGCATCTTGAATATATTAAAGACTTAAAAAAAATCATATCAATACAAGTTATGAGTCAAAATTTATGATCTCTTGAAATTTACACCCCGAGAATACGACAGGAAGCAACAAAAGATGATGATTTTAATTGATGGATTGTTGGGAACTGAAGATATGCCAAGTATGGTTAGTACTGCCAGAACAACATTACTACTGCCAGATCAAGTTAGTACTGCTAGTTCAAGAGTTAGTGCTGCCAGAACAAAGATACTACTGCTAGTTCAAGGTTAGTACTGCTAGTTCAATGTTAGTGCTGCCAGAACAAAGATACTACTGCTAGTTCAAGGTTAGTACTGCTGAGATATTAATACTGCTGGAACATTATTAATACTGCTTATGTGAGGTTAGTACTGCTTGTCAAAGTTACTACTGCAAGTCAAGGTTAGTACTGCTGGTGCATATCGAATATCTGTTAGTACTGCTCGTGACTTAATACTGCTGGAGATTGTTAGTACTGCTCATGAAGAATGAAGGTTAATACTGCTGAGTTCGTTAAGTTTGGTATGCGATACTTTTGGAGACAAAGAAGGAATTGATCAAGATATGTTTAACGAAGATTTAGAAGATCAAGTTACTTTTGATAGTTATCTTGTAATTATTTTTGTATAAATAGACTTCAATAGATAGCTATTAGAATGTGTGTGTGAAAAAGAATTCGATTGTGTTTTAGAGAGAATTAACCTCAAGGTTTAAGAACCCTATTTCTAGAGAAGTAGAAGTCGTCTTGATTGAGTTTGTTCATCAAGATTGAGGTTTGGTTGTAATATTGTGAGTCGAAACAGTGAATACAAAAATTGTGTGTTTTCTGATATTCTGTTCATTGATTGTGAGAATTAAAGTTCTATTCCGCAGATTCTTTAATTCTGAATTCTAAGTATTAATTATCTTGTTAAGATTCGATCCTGACAAGTGGTATCAGAGCTTGTGTTTCTTAGAATTCGACAATTATTATGGACAATTCTATTGAATCAAACAGTACTTTTGATTGGAGTGATCAAGCAGAAGAGGCAATCCAGAATCATGCACTCATGGCAGAAGTTTCAGATATTCATACGGAGGTAAAATCTAATCTCTGTTCTCAAGCTTGTATAGACACTGTTAAAAGGTATAGAGATCACAATCAGGGAATGTGTGATGACCTTAAGAGATTAGAAAAGGACATAAGAGATTATGTATTGATTGTTGAGAGGTTTGAAGAACAAATTAAGGCTTTTCAAGCCAATGAACTTCAACACTCATATGATACAAACTACTGGAAGTGGGAAAAGGGTGGTCTGGAGTTCCAACTGAAAGAGTCTAGGGAAGAGTGTGAGAAACTAAAAGGAGAGCTTGAGAAAGTTAAACTTGATGTAGAAAAGTTTACTTGTGCCTCCAAAGTCATGGACAACATAATCAACTCTCAAATCCATAGTAAGTTGAAACCAGGAATAGGGTACAATGCCACACCCCCACCCTATAACAACAACTACATCCCTCCTAAGTCAGACCTATTAGAAACCAAGGATAGGAAGGACTTACCTAAAGGAGCCACTGAAGTAGATCCATTAGATAAAGTAGTTGTTGAGGAGAAGACTGAAAAAGAAGGATCTGATGAGGAATGTGAAAGTCCATGTGTTAAGAACAATGAGATGAAAAGGACTGACAAGGGAAAGGGAGTTCATTATACACAGACCACTGTTGTGAACTCTAAAACTTGTGAACATTGTTCTTGCAAGAAATCTCAAGAGAATAAGCCCCAAAGACATGATAAAAGGAGGGGAAATCAAAGAAATTGGAATAACCAGTGGGCACAAAAGCAAGGAGTTAATCTGCAAAGGATTAACAGACCAAAACCATGTTTCATCTGTGGCAGATTGAATCACCTAGCCAAACACTGTTATTTCAATCCTATTAACCAAAGGATAAATTTTCAAAGACCTTTTCATAAATCCAATGGTTATAGGAAGCCTGCAAGGAACCATGTGGCTAAGAAACAAGCTAAATCCAAAAGCCACATGAGGAAAAAGACTGAAAAGGAATGTGTCAATATGTGGGTCTCCAAAAGCACTAATACCTCAGATAGTACTGCTGAAAAGAATAGTGCTGCTAGAAGCAATACTGCTGCCAGCAGTGTTAGTGCTGCTAAATCAGTTAGTACTGCTAACTCTGTTAGTGCTGCTAACTCTGTTAGTGCTGCTAACTCTGTTAGTGCTGCTAACTCTGTTAGTGCTGCTAACTCAGTTAGTGCTGCTAACTCAGTTAGTACTGCTAACTCTGTTAGTACTGCTAACTCTGTTAGTGCTGCTAACTCAGTTAGTGCTGCTAACTCAGTTAGTGCTGCTAACTCTGTTAGTACTGCTAACTCTGTTAGTACTTCTTCTAAAGTTAATACTGCTTCTAGTGTTTGTGCTGCTAGACCAATTATATTGACAAAGTACTCCAATTCTGCAGTACCTAAGTTTAAAAACCTCATCAAAACTCAATGCAAGTACTTTGATGAGCAAGGGAGACCCAAGACCACTTCGGCTTGGGTTCCCAATAAAAACTAATTGATTTATCTTAGGTGCAGGGCAACCAACAGCTCAAGGGGAAGAGCATCTGGCATGTTGATAGTGGTTGCTCCAGGCACATGACAGGTAACATGGCCTGCCTCCAGAATTTCAAAAGAATTAATGGATGACATGTTACTTTTGAAAATAATCCTGCAGGAGGTAAGATAAGTGGTAAAAGTAAAGGTGATGTCAGAAGGTAAGATGACATTTGAGGATTTGACTAGTGCTGCAAAGTGCAAGTATAGTTACTACTGCCAGTGCAGAGTTACTACTGCTAGTGCAGAGTTACTACTGCCAGTGCAGAGTTACTACTGCCAGTGCAGAGTTACTACTGCTAGTGCAGAGTTACTACTGCCAGTGCGTACTTAATACTGCTAGTGCACAGTTAATACTGCCAATGAGTAGTTAATACTGCTTAGCAGTTAATACTGCTTGTGTAGTTAATACTGCTCAGTCGTTAATACTGCTTATGTAGTTAATACTGCTCAGTCGTTAATACTGCTCAGTAGTTAATACTGCTTGTGTAGTTAATACTGCTCCGTTGTTAATACTGCTTAAGTAGTTAATACTGCTTTGTTGTTAATACTGCTTAAGTAATTAATACTGCTGGGTAGTTAATACTGCCTTGCAGTTAATACTGCTCAGTCGTTAATACTGCATATGTCGTTAATACTGCTTTTGAAAATCTAGGGCAAATACTGCTATAAATACCCCTGTTTGCCCGCCAAAGTTCATAACGACTCTTCGCATTAACTTCTTCTCTCTCTCGTTCTAACTCCTTCTCCCTAGAATCTCTGTGTTTTCTTTACAAATCCTCAGGAAGCACAACGATTATGGAGTTTGTCGACGAGCATAATGAGATTGCAATGCTTCAGAAGCCGAAGCAGGCCGAAGGATTTCATGAAATTGTGGATTTTCTCAAGTCCACTCATATTTCGTATGCCCTAACGGTGAATCCGACAATATACATCGAGCATCAGACGCAATTCTGGGCCAATGCCACCGTAGAATCCGAAGATGGGCATAAAGTCATTCAAACAAGGGTATGTGACAAACCCATGAAAGTTTCAGAAGAACTCATTCGCATCACTCTTCGACTAGATGATGCCTCAGGTATATCTTCCATTCCCAATGAAGAACTATTCTCAACTTTACAAAGAATGGGGTATGAAGGTCCCATTGGAGTTTTTAAATTCTACAAGTCAAAGTTTTTTACTCAATGGAGATTCTTTGTTCATACCCTAATGCATTGTATTTCAAAGAAAACTACTGGATGGAGTGAGTTCAGCAGTACTATTGCTTATGCTCTAGTCTGCTTAGCCACTAACAGGAAGTTTAATTTTTCTCAAATGATTTTCAATGATCTTGTGGCAAACCTGGAATCCAAAAAGCGTTTCTATATGTATCCAAGGTTTGTTCAGGAAGTAATTACCAAGGAATTGACGGATATGCCTCAATTTGATGAGGTATATGTGCCAAAATCCCCTAAAGGGAAGGTTTTTTCAAATATGAAAAGACTTCCTAGGGACTCGGAAGGAGTTGACACACCATTGTTCTCTACAATGATGGTTGTGTCCCACACATTTGAAGGTATGGCATCAGGGTCAAGGCCCTCATTAGACACACCCGCTGATGACCAATCCCAACCTTCCATCACAAAAGAAATCCCTCAGTCCATTCTTGAACGACCCACTCCCACAATAACCAAAAAGTTTGAAAGAAGAAAGGTACACAAGGTTCTTTCCCTTGATGTATCTCATAAGAGCCCGAAGCCTTTAAGCCCTCTGTTGGAGCATTCTCCAATGGAGAATATCGAAAGGGAAACCACAGGGGTGTCTCCCAACCCCAAGAAGGTGCTCACTAAGGAGAAGGTTGAGCATGTGAGTCGCAAGGCTGCCACTACTTCTGCTAGCAAAGAGAAGGCCAGTGGTAAAATAACTAAGCCCTTCCTCACGGCAACTCAGGGTGAGAAATCATCCAGAGGTCCCAGGTGCCAAGAAACCAAGGGGGTAGGTAGTGCTTTTGCTAGGCAAGAGACACCTGCTAAAACTTCCAATGATCCTTTAAGGGAGGTAAAAACTCCTAAACAGGGTGAGGATAGATATACGTACGAGGAATTGATGGAAACTATTGCAAATATCAACATTGAGGTCATGGATCAGAAAAAGGAAATTGATGAACTCAAGAAAGTGGTCCTCTATCAAAACTCACAGCTTGAGAAGCAAAGGAAGATGATCACTAAGTTGATGCACAGAAAGAAGAAAGCTCAGTTTGTCCTTAGGAGAAGAAACCCTACCAATGATGCTTCCAAAAAGGGGGAGTCAGACTCAGATCTAAACATGGAGGATGCAAACATTGAGGGGGAGTATGAGTATAAGGTTGAGGGGGAGACTGAGGAGGCTGCAGATATTACAAAGGAAGCAGAAACAGAAACAGCAACAGAAACTGTTACTGCTGCTGATATTACAAAGGAAGCAGAAACAGAAACAGCAGCATAAACCGTTACTGCTGCTGATCTTACAAAGGAAGCAGAAACAGAACCAGCAGCAGAAACGGTTACTGCTGCTGAGGTTGCAAAAGAAGTAGAAACAGATAATGCTGCTGAAAAACAAAAGGCAGCAGAAACTGTTAGTGCTGCTAAGAGCCACAAAGAAGAAACAGCTGAAACCACTCCTGAAGCTGTTAAATCTTTCAAAAGAACAAAGAGGCCAAGAACAAAGTCAATAGCCTCAAAGAAGAAAGATATAAAGAAGCCAAGGATGGATCCAACTGTAGAAGAAGCCCAGGAGGAAGCAGTGAAAGAGAAATCTGATCCAAAAGTTGCTGAAGAAGAAGTGGCAACTTCATCAGGTCAACCAAGCAATGTACAATCACAATCAAATGCTCAATGTGATGTGTATATAACTGGGGTTGATACTAATCCAATCAAGACTACACCATTGTCTTCCATGCCTCCTGAGATCATCTTTTGGGACACATTGAAAGATGGAAGAAAGGAGTTGATCAAAATCAAAAGGGCAGATGGAAAGTTTGAAGTTTGTCCTACTTGGGGAAAACTTATCAGAACATGCTCTAGATCTGACTTGGAAGAGATGTTCAAGGTGGGAATGAGGCTATATGGAAACATGCTGACAGAGCAAGGTATGTCTATCACCAAGATGGTTCTTGAATACTTGTGCTTAATGTTCAAACCAGAAGCAGTTCAGTATTTGATGGCAAGGAATTTTCAAGTCATTACCAACTGGATGCTCATTGAGAATTTTGGAGTGTATGTCATCTCTCTTGACAATACATTTCATGAATATTATTTGGTGGATGTTGTATACAAGCACAACATGAAAAAGTTGAATGGAATGCTGCATGCTAAGTTGGTGAGTGACAAAGACTCTAAGATGGCAAGATACCTTGTAAAAAGGATTCTCAATCAAAGTCTGGGGTTGGATCCAAATTTATGCGTTGATGATTAGGTTTTGGAAGCATCATCTGAAGAACTTAACTTCTCATCCTGAAAAGTCAAGTTAGGGGGAGATTGTTGGGAACTGAAGATATGCCAAGTATGGTTAGTACTGCCAGAACAACATTACTACTGCCAGATCAAGTTAGTACTGCTAGTTCAAGAGTTAGTGCTGCCAGAACAAAGATACTACTGCTAGTTCAAGGTTAGTACTGCTAGTTCAATGTTAGTGCTGCCAGAACAAAGATACTACTGCTAGTTCAAGGTTAGTACTGCTAGTTCAATGTTAGTGCTGCCAGAACAAAGATACTACTGCTAGTTCAAGGTTAGTACTGCTGAGATATTAATACTGCTGGAACATTATTAATACTGCTTATGTGAGGTTAGTACTGCTTGTCAAAGTTACTACTGCAAGTCAAGGTTAGTACTGCTGGTGCATATCGAATATCTGTTAGTACTGCTCGTGACTTAATACTGCTGGAGATTGTTAGTACTGCTCATGAAGAATGAAGGTTAATACTGCTGAGTTCGTTAAGTTTGGTATGCGATACTTTTGGAGACAAAGAAGGAATTGATCAAGATATGTTTAACGAAGATTTAGAAGATCAAGTTACTTTTGATAGTTATCTTGTAATTATTTTTGTATAAATAGACTTCAATAGATAGCTATTAGAATGTGTGTGTGAAAAAGAATTCGATTGTGTTTTAGAGAGAATTAACCTCAAGGTTTAAGAACCCTATTTCTAGAGAAGTATAAGTCGTCTTGATTGAGTTTGTTCATCAAGATTGAGGTTTGGTTGTAATATTGTGAGTCGAAACAGTGAATACAAAAATTGTGTGTTTTCTGATATTCTGTTCATTGATTGTGAGAATTAAAGTTCTATTCCGCAGATTCTTTAATTCTGAATTCTAAGTATTAATTATCTTGTTAAGATTCGATTCTGACATGGATTATCTTCAAAATAAATTGCATGTAGATCTCAAAAAAATATAATGAAAAATAATCGATTTCAAATACAAATTATCTTAATCCGAATTGCGAGTCAACCATCATGGCTCGTGTTTTATTAAATCCACATAACTTCTCACTCGTGACTCGAATGAAGATAAATGTTTTACGTTGCTTTTTCTAGATCTACTTAGTTTTTTCTGAAAGACAAACAAAGATCTACATGCTAGTAACATTGCAAAACAACAGCTTATCACCGACGGATATACCCGTCGGAAATCCGTCGGTGAAGGGTTGATCCGTCTGTGAAAGTATGTCGCAAAAACGTGGTAGGCAATTGAATTTCCAACGGATCTCCGACGGCCAGATAACAATAATATACTAGATAGCCATTGTGTTCTATCATATTTTTGCCGTGCAACCATCATAGATATTTCGGGGACATCGCGGGCGCAACTCTTAACTTGTAACTCGAATTGAATTGGTTTTTTTAAGTTATTCATATTTCGAGATTGACGTACTAACATAATCTACAAATGCAAGTGTCTTAGGAATGGGGGACCGGGAGATGATAATAGGATTAGATAATCTCAAGAATCGTGTGTGGAACACTTTTCAAATACAATAATTAGACTCTAATAACCCGGGGTTCACGAATTCAATACTTAGATAATTTTTGACATTTTCTCAGATTTCAAAGGTTGTGAAATTGAGATTCTAGCTTATACCCATATTCTCGTTTTTACGTATTTATATGAGAGATCGACAGTTGTGGTGATTAGACGGTGATAATCATTAATGGATAACATTGAAGAGCAATTAAAATGGTATCACAATTCAGAGATCAAAGTCTCACTTCAAGTCTGATTGCAAACCATAAGTATGAACATAAGGTTTAGATATCTGACTCCATTAGTTCATAAATCTTGACTCTATTAGTTCAGACTTAGGACTTAGTCTATTTTTCCAAATATGGAAAATTACAAGTCTGAACTCAAGGTTCAAATCTTTATATCATTGATTTAGACTTAGGACTTAATCAAATGTTTAAGTTTGAATGCATTGTACATACTTTTATACTTGGGTAATTTCAAGACGAATTTAGAAATTTGATCACAATATTTAGATCTATGAATCCACTACCCGACTTATACTTAGGCGATATTTTCACTAAGTTTGAATCTTCATAAATTCCAAAAACCTCGGGGCATTGCCCAGAGCCCCTTGGAACCCCGCCAAGGGGCTCTGCCTCTTGGAACCTGCAAGGGGCATTGTCCGTAGAACCCTGCATAACTCATGTATGTTTGTCTTCTTAATTTAATAGATCTCAAGTAAACTGTTAATGCTAAAAATCGTTCAAAGGAAGATTTAAAGTCGGTTTGGAGATTTAACAACTAAAGAAAGGTATCGCGCGACAAATTGTACGACAGATAATAAAAATGATAAGAGACAACAGAATTTGGTGACGCCCCGTCGAGGGTAAAAACCGCAGTCGGCTATAGAAGTCGACGGTGCACTATGGTCGTCAAACAGGGACGATGTCCTTTAGTAACAAGTGTCGTGAGTACAATAGATTACAACAATAGAAAAGATAAACTTAATCGTAAAATTCTATCATGCGTCGTGTGTAAAAACACTTCGTCGTGAGTTTCTTCGAAGAAAAATGCGAATGATTGCTTGAGTGCTTCGGGAATGCTTTTGAAAATTCTTGTATGTCCGCGAGTGAGGCTTTGAGTTTGAATTATATAGCCTTCGATGTTATTGTTGTAAATAACGGTCTTCGTCATTTAAAGTACTTAAATATGGTCTTCGGTTATGTACGTTGCTCTTTAATGCGTTTGACCTGCATTAATTAGACACAAAGAAAACGTTTGTCGAGAGTTAATTAGTTACGGTCGAGAGGAGTCTTACGACGGTCGTGAAGTTTTACCAAGGGTCTTGGTCGTGAGTCGTGAGTATCTTACGACCAACATGCTAAGCGACGCTTTGGTCATGGTCGTATGTTATTTGCAGGACCTTATCTTAATACAAGACTTGTCGTGTAATATATTTCGTTTGGTTTCTTACGTCGGTCGTGAGATGTGGTTTTTTACCAAAACATAAACCACAATTACATTAAAATGATTTATAGTGGCACTAAAATCATCAATAAAAATACCTAGGGAGATGAGTATGAATGCATAAATAAGAAAATGAAAAAATAAAAAATTATGCAAAGACCTTCACAAACGTACTTGAAATAAAATAGTAAATATAAGTATTAATAACTTATAAATACTATATCTAATATTCATTGTTGTAAAATATGTACTTTGATTTTTATTTGAAAGACAATATTAGAGCATATTAATTTTGACTACATGAACCCTCATTTGAGTACCACAAAACCGAAATTTCCGTTAATAAAGTATAGATGATCGTGTCTTTATAAATATTTTAAAAAGACCTATTATAAGATACTAGATACGTACCCGAGCGCGATTCGGTGCGAAGTATCTCGAATCTAAAGCCGAGAATTCGAAAAAATAATTTTTGTTTCATGTTCATATTTATTCGCTTTTAAATTGCATATCAGATGTATAAAATTAAAGATAAATATGGTTAATTGGTCAAAAAAATTGAAAAATATTCGTTCGATAGTGGGGTCTTCAAACCAAAAACATTTGTGCTCATTTTGAAGGTTTTGATGAACGGTTATAATGGTATAATTTATAAAAAAGAAAACATATTTGTTTAATGCATTTTAGTTTATGTATGTTGATACGATAAGAATGTAACATGAAAACTGAAAGAAGAAAGAATATAAACTAAATTAAATAACTAATTATAATGGTATAAAATGTAATTTAGAAATAAAAAATAATTTTATTTTTAATTATCATGTTGAACGTTGGAGGTTTTTAAGCTTTTAAACTTATACATGATGTATTGAGATTTGTACTTGTTAAAAATTCAAGAATAAACGTAAATGAAATTATTTTTAAAAGAGTATAATAGATAAATATAGATAAGAGCGTAAAATGTACAAATTTAAAAAAAATCTCAGTACGTCATTCTTGAAAAATCTTGATACGTATTTATGATATTTCACAATATTATTAAGTTAAAAAAAATATTCAATAATAAATTTATTTTGAAATTATTGACGAGAATATTGTAATATTATAATTTGTAAAAAAATGCATTTATTAATATGTTTTAGTTAAATTATGATTATGCATTTTTAATATTATAAAGGTGTAAATGAAAATGAATCCTAAGGGATATAAAACAAATTAATTTGTACATGTTCATGATATTTAATAATATGATTAAATCCAAAAATATTCAATATTGAGCTCATTTCGAAGGTATTGACGAGACGATTACAAATGTATAATTTGTAAAAAAAAAGAAATGTATTTTTAATGCATTCTTGTTCATATACGATTATTTATGTTAATATGATAAGAATGTAAAATAAAAAATGAAAAAGTAAGAGATTAAAAATAAATTGGATAACTAATTCTAAGAGTATAAAGTGTAACTTAATATTATAAGGTGTAAAATTAAAATGAATAATGTAAGGGATATAAAACAAATTATTTTGTATATGTTCATGATATTTAATAATATGATTAAATCAAAAAATATTCAATATTGGGCTCATTTCGAAGGTATTGACGAGACGATTACAATGATGTAACTTGTAAAAAAAGAAATGTTTTTTAATGCATTTTTGTTCATATACGATTATTTATGTTAATATGATAAAGGCGTAAAATAAAAAAGTAAGAGATTAAAAGTAAATTGGATAACTAATTCTAAGGGTATAAAGTGTAACTTAGAAATTAAAAATGTTTGATTTTTTGAGAGAACATGGGAGAGAGGAGATTTCTATGCTTTTTAGAGTTGTACAATGTGTTAAAGAAATAGTAATCTTGAAAAATTACTTTTTGAAAATAACCGTTTTAGACTTTTCATAAAGTAGTATAAATAAAAATTATAATAAAAGTTAATGAACATAAATATTTGTTTTTATCTATGAGAACTAAACTGATGCCTCTAAAATGTAATGTCTTCAAATATTTGTCCTATATTTGATCATTGATCTCGTGAAGCCATATCATCAGTTTGTCGAAAAAAACGATTAAATAATTTTAGAGTTCATTATGGATTTGATCCTTGTGATTTGGTGATTTTTGCAAAAATTGTCCCTAAACTTCATTTATTATGAAATTAGACTCGTCATTTACATGTTTGTCATGATTTGATCTCTCACCCCTAACGGTGGTTACCTTTTTTGTCAAGAATGGTCATTTTACCCCTTTATCTATTTTAACATCTTCAAAAAAATCATTTTTTATTATATTAACCCCCCATGTAAACCCACCCCACACCCACCCACACCCCTCAAAGCCTCTGGCGTGACTTTCGTCCCCCACTACAACAATGACGCCCCCACTGCTAGGTTGTGTTTTCTGCGTGTGTTTCTCGTGTGATGATGATTAGTAGCATGAGTGTGTGTGTGTGTGTGTTTTTAAGAGTATATATATAGCGTGTATGTGTTTAACACAGTTTGTGTGTTTGTGAATATATATATATATATCTATATCTATACTACTTTAATATTCATCTTGATCAAAACTCTTAATTACAAGTATTCATGCATGATGTATAACTATTTTATGCATAAAAGTTAAAAACTCTTAATTACAATCAAAATAGCAAGATGTACAAGTTTGTAATGCATAAATAGTATTCACGCAACACCAACACCAAATTTAGTAGCTCCAGGGCTTTCTTTCTTCTGATCGACCTTCTTCTTCCCTGTTCCGGACGATTCCCGCTCTACTACTCCACCATTTTCAAATTTCAAATGAGGGAATGATAATAATGCTCTCCTCTTCCAACACACAAAAGAGGTTTCCATGCTCTCTTCTCCATGAGATCTCCCTCTTCGAGATGTTTTCCCGTTCCATCTATATCTATATCTTGTCTTTGAGTATCTGACATCGATCTGAAGAAGTTGGTCACGATGTTCTTCACAGGTAATTTTATTTCTCTACCATACGATTATACATCAGGGTTCTCAACACTTCTTGCTTCCATCCCCATTTCTCCAGATTATTCATAGCTCCTCTCATGCGGTTAGGGTTCTTCCCCATACTCGCTCAATGTTCTCCCAATTCAAGGTTTGTGTTCTTTTCTTATATGTTTTCATCTAGATTTGACATTACTCGAATGTATTTACTTACATGTTTATCTCGAAGTTTCTCCATTTCACTTACCTTTTTATTTGATATTAGTGATACAGAGTTCCTTTGTTTTAACATATTCTGTTTGACTCTTGCAATGGTCTCTTGGATATCAGCAGGAGGTTCGTTTTCTATATTTCTTTTCCTACTTATCCTTGCAGACCCGCTTTCTATTTGCTTGTACAAGTTTTCATTTACCAAAGAAAACTGGCAGGTTTGAATTTAATATTTTTTAGGGAAGATGTTGGTTTTCCTTTTTTTCTTCTCTTTGCTTCGCTTTTATGTGTTATGTATCGTTGTTGATAGTTATCACCGGTTTTCTTCTGTTTTAAATTGGTAGGCTCAATGTTGTTAGAGATGTTAATGAAAAAGGTCAATGTTATAACTACTACATGTACATGATCAATGGAACTACAAACGTCAATGTTGTTAGAGATGTTAATGAAAAAGGTATGAGTTAAAGCTACTTGTAACCAAAATGTTATATTTTTCTTGCATAGTTATGTACCTGGTAAAAAATGGTGATTTTTGTTAGAGTGGACATGAAAGCCATTTCAGTATTCTACTTCAATATTCAGGAAAAACTTTTGAGTTTGTTGAAAAACTTTAGGTGGATATCTAACAATGCACTTATACTTGAGGTTTAAAAATGTTATCTTGATTTTGTGGGTGAAACATTTACCTTTTGATTTTTAGTTTTTGTTTGATTCATTACCATCTTGCCATGTGGTCATACAATAAGTTTGGGCTGCCTGAATGAGATCGAACAACATCAGAGGTAACATTCAATCTAAACAGATGGTCTTATAGTTTCAGTCTAACATATCTTACTGTAATATCATAGGTTGAAGCAACTGTGATGTCAATGGATTCTAGGATCTGCCCCTATTGTCGTTATGGTGCCGGTAGCTTCGGATGCTTCTGAGAAAAACACTAATTCTGCAAAACAGAGGTAATTCAACTGTGTAATTTTTTCACCTTTGTGGTTTTACGTTTTTGTTTGATGGATCTCATAATTTCATATCGTGGCTTGATCAATGGATATTTTTGGACGTTGATGTAGAAATACCATGGCTTGATGTAGAAAATTGGGTTTTTAAAAAAAAGTACCAAGGTATGATGAACTGCAAAAGAACAATGGATAAGAGTCGTTCCCTCACATACCAGGTAAGACTGTTGGTGCTTGCCTCGCTCTTACCGGGTAAGATTCTTGGTCCTTGCCTTGCTCTTACCGGGTAAGTTCTTGGTCCTAACTATATTCATTCCGTAAGGTAATGTGACTTGGTAAGCACTTACCTGGATAAGGTGAGTTGTCTATGGATATACTTCACCATATAAATTGTTCTACCTACACTTGTTTTGCCCTCTCTAAGTACAGGTTACTCTTACAAATGCACGACACAACAAAAAAATATGTTTTCATAGATAAATAAAAACAACCAGAAACATAAATAAAAAATTTACATAAATGAAGTCATTCGGTTTTGGATGCCCATCATCTATAATTGTTAAACATCCATCCTGTTTTCTCTTTTCCCAGCTTCCGGTTGACGAGGAAAGGAACATGAAATCAATGGTTGACTATTTTCATAAGATGTGATTCATGCACCATGGATCCTTAAGAGAATTTCAATTTATAATTGATGTTGGCCTTTAAATTCCATTTCTATTTACCTGTATCAGTCAAATATACTGACGAGGTAAATAATATGTGAAGTCTAAACTAGAGCAATGACATTGTACATTTGAATATATGAATTTCTCGACTGTTCAAGATTCAAAGGTTGAGATTAAATCTGGTAAAGGGACCAATTTTCCGGCTCTTAATGTTGGTCTAGACAAACATCTTGTAGTGGTATTGTTGTTGCTTTCTCTTTTTGTTATGACCATTCACTTGTAGACTAAAAGGATCTGACAAAATTTTATGGATAATGTAATGAGGTTGGACTTTTAAATTTACTACTTCCTCTAAAATGTTATATATTTATTGCTTAATGTTGAATATTTTTCATGGTTGAAACCTTCAATGCGAAATTCTCATGTAATTCTTCTAAATAGTGATGCATCAGATAGCTTGCCAAACAACACAACGATTATACTCTACATCGGTCTGGATGCAGAACAATGATTGGTAAGATATAGCAAGTCTGCAAGTTGGTGTTGCATAGGATGGATTAGTGTTGTTGGGAGATAGATATAGTAAGTAAAAAGTTCTTTCATAAATTGTATCATATTCATCCGCATAATGCATATGTAGGTTCAATACATTGATGCATCATGCTTTTCCCTTATGCTAAATTAGAGCTTTTAACATCATGGGAACTAAATTATTAGTGGATGGTGGTTGATTTTTTATAAAGTAACTGAAACTTTTATACTTTTATCTTTAAGTGTTCAACATGTAAGAGTTTGGGTAGATGGCCCCTTTGTGTTATAACCATTACACCATTACCCAAACACTTATCATGTAACTGCTTATAGGTAAGAGTCTAACACTTTCAATAATCTTATAGGTAGGAATGTAAGATTGTAATCCATCAAAATTGTATCATATGCAGTAATTACTTGGTAAGAATCTCCATCCGTATCATTGTTTTTGTCGGGTATGATTGTCGGTCCTTGTCAAGTTCACCTGGTAAGCATTTTGTTGCAACAGTATTTATGGTTTGTTGATGATTTGCTTTATAGCCTTTAGAAATTACATTTTATCACAAGCTCTTTAAATTAAAGTACATGGCAGTGAATTTAGGCAATTCCCTATCGAAGAACGGTTGGGTTAGACAAAGTTTGGAAGCAATGTTTGTTGCATCATCTTGCTGGTTGAATGAAAGAATCGTATAATATCTTGATTCATGTGAGTTTTAAGTATAATTGGTTGAAGATCTATTGGATTCATCTCTCTAGGTGTTGAATCCAATAGCACAGTTGGGTTAGACACAATATTTGATAGTTTTTTATAAGTAGTATTTTCTTTCGTTTTTTGGGTGTGTTGGGAGGGGTAATGTGGTATATACTATTTGGTTATTTTTACATGATCACTTGATTCCTTCTTCTTTATTACAATATATATAACCTATGTGAAAAACTTCAATGGTGTACATGAATGACAAATCAAAGGCCTCTGTTGCAAATGTTGATCATTTTACGTTGTCATATCCTTAAGTAGGTGAAATGTAAGTTACTGATAATGTATTAAAATCTTACTATTCATCACACTAAATTTAGTGTGGAAAATAGTGACGCCATTGGAGATGTGAATAGTGAGATTTACACCAAATTTAGTGTTTAATGTAAGATTTAGTGACCCCATTGGAGATGTGAATAGTGAGATTTACACAAAATTTAGTATTTAGTGTAAGATTTAGTGACCCCATTAGAGATGTGAATAGTGAGATTTACACCAAATTTAGTGTTTAGTGTAAGATTTAGTGACCCCATTGGAGATGTGAATAGTGAGATTTACACCAAATTTAGTGTTTAGTGCAAGATTTAGTGACCCCATTGGAGATGTGAATAGTGAGATTTACACCAAATTTAGTGTTTAGTGTAAGATTTAGTGACCCTATTGGAGATGGTCTAAGCTAGGAAGAGTAAATTCGAGTGTAAATGATTATCAAGTTGCTCAATGAAGTGGATCTTGAAAATCATATGTACCTAATGGTGGCTCCGAATTTCTGATTCTATCATTGTTTTTCACCCTTTCTTGTTCTATAAGGTTAGATTTTTGTGGATCCCTGTTTTTGATTTTTATTGCAATGAAATCTAGATAGGGTTGAACCTCCCAGCAAAACTCACATGCGGTCTTTTACTTTAACTTTAAGATAATAGGTGTTTGGAGTTTATATATTACTTCATTTTAGGCATTTTCATTTTCAATTTTGGAATTCAGGCTCCTTTTTGTATGCTTAAATAAACCATGGTGGTACGATATTTTGCCAACCCGAAATAAAGCAATGAACCATATGTGATTTACATCTTTCTCTATTGGATAAATATGGTTGATAAGTTGATTATAAGTCAACATGTGAATTACATCTTTTTTATTACTATATGTTTGTTGTAATATGTATCTGATCATGCAAAGCATGTTTACAGATGGACGCAACAAGTAATATCAACTTACATTACGTCCAAGTATATGGGTTTTGAAGTTAAATACTTATGCAATTGTTTTTTCAATATATCTTGCTAACATACCATATTAACCTCAACCTTTATATATTAGTTGATTTGCAAGCGAAAGTGATAAACATGATTTGAGGGTAAATTAATGTTTCAGAATTGTGATTCACCCTCGCTGCATCGCGCGGGTACACAACTAGTATATATATATATATGTTTGTGTGTTAACAAAATGTGTATATCTACTAACAAAATATGTTTAAGATTGTGTATGATGGAAAGAGCTCCCTGGAAAAAGAGGTAAATGATGATGGAAAAAGGTCACGAGTTAGGATGGTGGACGAAGGAGGTTGGTAGAGGTTGTGTTAACCGGAGGGAGAAGAAAACAAGACGGGGGAACAAGGTTGGGGAGGGGAATAGTGTTGGAAAATTTAGGGAGGGAGGGGAGGGGAGGAGAGGGATATCATATTGGAAAAGGCTTAAGTCCAACCTTTTGCACACATCAAATCCAAATGGAATAGGTAAAATGAAAATACAGAAAAAGACAAGAATATAAAATGACATAAAAACTTGAAGCAAGAACAAGAAAAATAGTAAAAATGACAACAATTTCCTCAATTTTAGTGATTAAATAATAAAGTTTGGTGGCCAAAGTGTGAAAGAGGTAAAGTTTGGTGTGCATTTGTGTGGGATATAAATAAGAGTAAAAACCCTAAAACCCTACCCCCTCTTTCATTTTAGCATTGAGGAGGCTAAAGAGAATACACAGTGAAGTGCGTGTGATGTTGAAGGTGCGATTGGTGGGTGTAAGGAGCCAAGACAATCGAATTCTCCAAAATCGTGTGTGCAATTTTCAATCTCAAGGTAATATTCTTATCTTTCTCCTTGGCAATTCGATTAGAATATTTGGAGTGGTAGAATCAGACAACTTATGTTATTCATAGGTAAGAAAGGAAATGGGGTCTGTGTGTTTTTCTAATGGGTTTGATATAGAAGTTGATGGATTAACCTAATATATCAGCTGGTAATAACATCCCTCGTCTATAATGGATTAACATCAAGATTGAAGTCGTGTGGAATCATCGTTTAAATTATTGAAACAAAATCGTTCGTTAAGAAAAACCCTTTGTCCGGAAGACGCTAAGTCCGGAGTGTGGGAATCGGAAAGGGATCCGGAGAGTTTGGAATCCGGAAGTGGTACCGAAACCGGTAGGTACCGGAAGTGATACCGTAATCCGGTATGAACCGGATATTTGATGCGGGACCGGGAATTACATATCTGATCCGGAATTCGGGAAACGAGTCTGTAGTCCCTTTAGAGCGAAATTCTGTTGTCAGTAAGATTCGAGAGAGTGCCATGAGAATTAACTAGTCCTATGTGTTGGGTGTGAAATGTAGGTGTGGGTAGGGCGTAACGATTCCAAGTGAGAACATTTCGCGTGGACCTCAAGTGAGTCTTTCTAAACCCAAATCTTATACAAGTGTGATTATTCGTACATGTATTTAACTGCGTACATATCAATTGCTTTTATTTACGAAGCGAAGAGTGTGTGTGTGGCGGAATGAATAATTTAATTGTGTGTAAACATGCTATGGATATGGTGTGAAATGGGGTGTGTCCCATAATATCTATATATGAATTTGGTTCATATATGGGCGGTGTGTGCCCTATTACGCTGTCACGGTGTGTGTGACTATAGCGTGTGCCAGTAGCATGTGTCAATGTGTGCATATCATGTTAAGTGTGCTCGTTATGATTTTGTATAAACTCTTTCATATCTATTTTATAAATTGTGATATTTATGGTGTGGCCTGGTGTTGAGGGAACACACTAGACCTCATGGTCTAACCCTCGCTTTTCAAAACTAAAACCTTTTCAGGTAAGCAGGTAGCCGAGAGCTCGTTTAGAGGTTTGGAAAGACGTGAGTCGGAGTTTGCGTATAGAAGGATTAGAAGACTTCTCTTTTTATTTTGTAGTTATGTTCTCAGCTGTAGTTAGGGTTATTTCCGCAAACCCAGTCTGTAATCTTGATAGTGTGACTATGTTGAGCCATTTCTGGCGTTTTGAATTAAAGAGGTAGCTTTTTGCATGATTGTTTGGTGTGAGTTGTTACAGTTGGTATCAGAGCGCTAGTTTGAGGGATTTAGGTGACCGGATGGGCCTAAACTTAAACTGTGGAGTAGGAAGACACAGCTGAGACATAGGAAGCCTTTAGGGATGACCTTAATCACCGAGAATTTAGGACGATGGTAGTGAGGACTCTCGTGTAAGGTAAATTCAAATCACATCTGGCCAATGTCATTATGAATTTACAGGTGCATGGGTGTGCTTGATTACAGTTGTTCTGATGGTGGTTAGTGTGTGGATAGTAACGGTAGTATGTGGAGTGTGGTGGTTAGTGTGTGGAGAATAATGGTAGTGTGTGGAGTGTGGTGGTTAGTGTGTGGAGAGTAACAGTAGTGTGTGGAAAGCGGTGGTAGTGTAAAGTTTTAACCTTGTCATGATGGCAACAGTTTAGTGTGTTGTGCAGATTATTCATGGTGTGATTGATGACACTATCTAGAAGGAGTATTGTTTGAATGGTGGGTGTCCGTGTGAGGTAGAATCTTTAGGGTTCTTAAGGAAAATAATTGATTGGAGGTGAGCTCCTAATTTCTGATGATTCTTCATTCTGGGAGTTTCCGATGTCGATGAATTGGGATCTTGAGAGTTTCAACTCAAGGATCGGGTAGCAGAGACATGCCTTCTTACTCTCTAGTCAGTGAAAGAGTGGCAAGGGGTGGTTGAGGAATGATAGATGCGTTGGTTGGAAGTTGGGGACACGGTTAAATGAAAAAGAGCTATTGTTGGTTAACCTATTTGGGGTCGAGGTGAAGCCGTATATTTTGCAAATCAGTCATGAAGTGGTAACTGTGAAGTTGGAGCATACGAGGGTGTGGGGGGAGACACCGGTACCAAAGGTTGTTTCAAATGTGAGAAACTTGAGGGTTTGGTCGGAAGTAGAGCACCGGTGTTGAATTGTTGTGAATGTCAAAGGTTGACCTTGCCTGAGCGGATAGCCTTCAATGTAAAGTGAGTCATGCATTGTATGTTCAAACAAGTTACATGAGTCCTTCATGTCATACATATGTGTGTGTGTGTGTGTGTGTGCCTGGTACGTTCCTGGATTAGAAAATGAGGGGGGTGCGTACAAGTGTGTGTTTGAAGGAAAACACTTATTTACATTGTGTGATAAATTTCTAAATAGCGACTTATTTCATCTCTTTTGTGAGAGAGTTAACCTTTGTTGTGGAAACCATAAAAACATTTGATCACGTGGTTTTGTAAGCGGAGTCAGTGTGGACACGTTGTTGTCATATCAGCGAGTGTGAGAGTCGACCGACTCTCTCAGTGTGGGTGATTTTGTCGTACTTTACAAATTTGCACGAAAGGAGTTTTAGTGAACACACTTTCGATTGATGGACAAGGTTGTGAGATATCATGGGTTGCGTGTGAGCGATCCTCGAGATTGATGTGTGTGTGGCTATTCTTATTGGAGGTGTCATGTCATGCATGTCAAACCTTGTTTTGCAATGTATCTCAAGTGTGTAAAACGATTTAGATCATTGTGTCGTCATGCATGAAGGCTATGAACTCGTGAGGTAGTGAGGAATATCGCACTTAAGGATGTGGAAAGTTCGAGAGTGGAAATACGTGGCTGAGTTGTCGATGGTCGATTCGTGACCTTGATGTTTCCTTTTAGGGAAGGGCGGCGAATAACTGCAGTCTCAGTCTATGACTTTAGAGATGCTCTTCTTTGCTCTTATCTGGTAATTTGACGTGTGGCTGACGGCGGGGAGGTGTGCCTCGGGTGATTTCGAAGTAGTCAATATGCTTCGAAAGGTAGCGTTGTAGTATGTTGATGAAATGGTATCGGCGTGGAGCCGGAACTTGGGGTGGCTTAGTATTTAGGATATTTGTCGGCCATTGATGTTGTTGGTCCCGAAGGGTTATACAAGTTTGTAGAAGGGGGGGGGGGGGGGGTTGAATACAAACACACGATTTTTACTTTTCTAAATTGTTTATTGATAAATCAAGACAATTTACAACTTGTTGCGGAACAAGATTAAGGATTAACCTAATCTAAACAAGTTAAGAACACTAAGTTTCTTACACTAGAAGGAGATAAGGAAATTACGAATAATAACCTAACACACAGATAGAAAGGAAGAATAAGAAGATGGCTGAGCGCACTTCATTTCTGAAGTAGGGTTCTTCTTATATACTGCATGCATTTAATGCATGGCAGTATTGCTTTACACGTGGCAGCAGCTGAGTGGTTGCATGTCATTGACCTTTGTAGACAACCTTAGTAGCCGCATGGTGCACAGTGTAGAATCAGAGTTGTTGTACGATCATAGACAAAAAGGATGTCCGTTCTGACATTTCGTACGGAGACGTGCAAGGGAGGTAAGACAATAGTACTTTGTAAGGAGACTTCATGATCAGCTTTCGTTGAAACAGTTCTTTATCAGCGAATGATAAATTTCAGCGATTGTTGAAGTCTTCTACTCGATACTTCACGTTGAGTGGACAAATCTTGGCTTCGCTGATATCCGCATCAGTTCATTAGTAGACTTGTCGCTGGTTCTTGAGCTTGATCTTCGACTTAAGCGTAGAACATATGTTGACGTGAAACTTGTCTTCAGGGATCATAAGTAAACAACTAACTTATCAGCGATCATCTCATAGACTGAACAGGCTCAGAGCTACTCGATGAACAGAGTTCGCTGACTATTTAACTTTAAAGAGCGAGAGTTACTATCAGCGGTATTGAAACAGTCTTAGTACTTATCAGCGATAGTGAAACTCTAATACATATCATTTACTTACAATTTTCACTAAGTGTTAAGAGAGGGTCATTATCAAATCACTGAGGGTTTGGATCAACAATCTCCCCCTATTTGATTATGACATAGCAACAGAGAAAATTGCTATTTAATGAAAACATAAGGATAAAAAGAACTCATAAAATATTTGTCCCTTTTACTGTTTTCTGGGATCTTTTCAGTACTGATGGAGTAAAGTACATTCGCTGAAATTTTTCTTTAAACTTCGTAAAGGTTACAGAGGGAAGTGGATAAATCACAAGTACAGCAAATAAAATTACAAGTACAAAAGTTGTAGACAGATAAAGATAGAAAGAATTACAAGGCGATCTTATCCGTCAAAAGGTTCTTCCTTAATGAGAAGTTCATCAAGGGTCTTTGATGTGGGAATCATCCAGTCATGGACCGTTACACCTTGATCCTTTTTGTTCTTTGCTTCTTCAAAGATCAGGGGCTTGAGGTGACGTGTTTGAATGTCGCGTCTGACTTCACACCAGTATATGAGGTCTCTGAGCTGTTCGATGAGAGTGATTGGAAGCTCAGATATGCGTTGAAAGTGTTTTCGTCCATAGTAGTCTAGAAAGAAGATGCCATAGGGTTCACTTAAGACTTTTCCAGGGATGAAAGTTTCACCAGGAGGCAGGGAGGTGTCAAGTACTGAGAGGTCAGGGTCACGACCAAGTACTTCTTCGCGTGAGAAACCTATACCTGTTTCATTCCGTATAGGAGGACCTGAGTCTGAGGTTTTCTTTTTCTTTGCAGAGGCCCTTCTTTGTTGAGGTGGAAGAAGAGTGGAAGGAGGAATATCCACAGCAGAAGAAACCAAGTCGATCTGAGAATTTAAAATTTTCTCGACATGGCTCTTGAACTTTGAGCGAGATCGCTGAATGGCTAATTTCACTTCCAACCATTCAGAGAAACCAAATTTCTCTAATGTAGCAGCGTAAAAGGTTTGCTTGGTCCTGTCTTCTCTGAATACGTCAACTTCAACAACAGGAACGTCTACGAACAGTTTTCCTCTGATATTTACCTTGATGATTTTGGATGGTCGAGATTGATAGTTCAGCATTTCTTTACACCATTCCAAAGTCGAATCAGATACCTTAGTATTTTCTTCAACGATCCTTTGGGCATCATCCCATAGCTGACGTTGGACATCAATGGGAGTTCTTTTCAGCGCGGGGTCTTTCACCGATTGTTGGACAAGCTGGATGGCGAGAGCCTTATCTTTTTCTTCAGCTTCCTTCTTTTCAGCGAGTAATCGTTCAGCTCTTACATGATCCTCGTATTCTTTCCTTGATATCCTGAACTTTGTGGGAACAGGGATTTTGTCACGAGGAAGAATGATTCGCTGATCTTCAAGCTGTTTGATCATTGCATCTATCTTTTCTTGATCCTCTTCACTTAGCTTTTGAGGAGCCAAGGAAGGTCTGTTTTTGTGAAAGAGCAGTTGTTCTTCAGGTTCATCAGTCTCAGTGGTTAAATCCAAGACTGGTGTTGGTCCCAAAATGGCTCAACAAGTATTGTAGAAGGGGGGGTTGAATACAATACTCAGATTTTTCACAAGTTTTAATTCAATATATTGAAAATCTTTCAATAAGAATTACACATAGAAAACAAAAGATCGTTGCGAAAAAGAACAGTTAAACTATTCTAACAATCTAACACAAAGTAAACTGAAAAACACTTAGAACAAATTGGACACTTAGACACAAGAAGCAGTTTCAGTAAGAAAGGAGCTTGCACTTAGTAATCTTCAGAAGCGTAATTTGCATGGAGAGTCTTCACCTCTATTTATAGTCCATGCATCATTTAATGCATGGGACACTTGTCACTCTTCCATTCATTGTAGAGGTTGACTTCTGAAAAGCTGATATCTCCTTTTTAACTTATCCAAGGAACCAGGAGGACAGTCGTACCAGAAAAAGACCTTATCTGAGAATAGATAAAATGACAAAATACCACTTTTATCTGACAATAGGATATTGTCTCATAATAAATGATCTTATCTTTTGTTCTATAGAGAATAAGGCTACCGACCTCCTGTATTGAAAACTGCACCAATTCGAAATCTCACTTCTTTAAAAAGGAGAGAGAGAGTTTCACCGAAGTGTTTTAATATTTCGGTACAGTCTTCTTGAACTCCCACCGATTTCTGAACACATATCGGTGGAAGTCTTCTTGGACTCCTCACCGAATTTCTTCAATTCGGTGATGCGTGTCCACCGATAGCACAAGCATATCGGTGGTGATGTAACTTGTAGAAACTTGCTGCCGATTTTCTCACTTCCGCAATGAGATAGTCTTCGCACTTGGTTTCGGTTGATCTTCGACTTCACCGAACAATTGGTATAAGAGTACAAGTTACACAAAAGAATCCAAAAACATTCTAAGTATCTAAGAGGGTTTAATTGAGTCAACTTCAAATCTGTGATGACCCAACAATCTCCCCCTATTTGAATTTGATCTCTATCCTTAGAATGTTAAAGAGCAAATGAAAATAAGTGCATTTTGACCCTTTTTACTCTTTTGGGTTCTTTTCACATAGACCTTTTTTTTTGAACTATGTTTCTTTGAGTATATTTATACAGTATATATAAAGCAAGGAAATAAAGGTATGTACAGCTACATATAAACAAGAGAAGCACTTGAATTTTATAAGTCATTCTCATACATCAGTGAAGTAAGGAAGCAAAAGATTATCAAAACAACTACCGAAAGATAAATGAAAGACCTACTTCTTTGATGATTGTCGGCGCTTGATCTCATCCATTAGGATTCGGTAGTAGGGTTGAGCGTCGGGGATGTGGGGGAACAAGTTGTGGAGGCCTTCAAGAAACATGGTGTCGGCAGCTGGGATTTGAGAGAATCTGAAGAAGGCTCGTTTGCCGAAACCATCGTTGAAATACAGTCCTGGAATCGGTGACAGACCCAAAGTTGTCGTGGGATATGATGCCGAAGTGGGAAGGGAAAGATTTAAGTTACTTACATTTGGTATCTTTCCTTCCTTTGACATATCCTTGAAGACAGTGTCGGGAGGATTCTGAACTCTGGGGAGGCGCACTTCTTCCTTCAAGGATTGCAGTTTCGATCTTTCATCGGTGGTCAGCACGATGCTATACTTCTTTTTGATCTCCTTCATCTTTGCCATTAGACCATCAATGTATTTGACAAAGATGTCCTTCTTTGGGTTTGGATTTTTGGCCAAGTGTCGAGAGATCTCGTACCATTCGGGGAGACCGTAAGTTTTGAGTTGGTAGTCTCTCACACTTTTCAAAGAGCCATCTTCCCGATCAATGATAAGGCATATGTCTTTTGGGTTGGCTCTGGAGGTTGCGATCTTGGCACCTGAGATCGGGGTTCTGTCAGATCGGTGGTGCATCTTCTTCTTGTACCATCTAACTTCTTCATTCCTCTCTTGTTCAAATTCACTCAACACCGATTTCTGTGCCGACACGGCATCGGTGGACTTGGCTTTCTTGGCTTCTTCCTCTGCAACTTTTAAAGAGAGGGCCTTGGAATCATCAAGGGCTTTTTGGGCTAATCTGGCTTCCTCAATTTCTTGAGGAGTCAGTCCGAGATTGGGTTCCTGCAGATGTGATGAAGGAGGTTTAAGTTTGAGTTTGTCTGCATCGGTGGGACGAGTCCCATACTTCATCCTTTCTTTCTCTCTTCTTTCTTGTTCGGCCAATTGTTCGGCAGTAAGACGTTCCTTTCCCTTGTCTGTTTCGGCCGCAGAAATTTGCTCCCCCTCAGTTGTTGCTTTGTCTTCCAAGTCCAACTCTTTTTCTTTAGAGAGTTGCTCCCCCTCAGTGTCGGCGGTTTCAGCGTGAGTTTTGGTGGTTTCAGGAATGTCATCGGTGGAAGATGGAGGCTTGGGGATGACCGAATGTTTAAGAGATGGCAACTTGGGTTGGGTTGTCTTTTTCTCCCCCTCAGCACCAGCCAGAATTTTCATACCCAGCTGTCTGAACACATAGTCAAATTTCTTATGAAGGAAAGAGAGTTGTTTCGGTACCTCTTCAGAAACCATGGTGAAGTCACCGAGATCCATCTCCAGTTGGCCGAATTCTTGAAGTGTGGCATGAATGTCACGAAGTGTGTCGGCAGTGGTCTGGCTGATGTCCTGATGAGACTTAGTTTCTTGAAGCATCTTCTGAAGTTCAGAGTCTTTCACTATGGAGGCTGCCTTGAAAGCACCAAAGGAGAAGGCAAGATCCCCATGAGATCTGGACAAAGATTCCACCCTGGAAGCCAAAGAGTTGATGTCGGTGGTAAGGGGCCGTACAACATCGGCAATAGTATCTGAAAGAGTCTGCGGTAGGCGAGATTCGATAGTGGACATTCGGGAACTCGTCATGGCAATCATTGCAAGAGTGGCCCGTTTGAAAGATTCAAATTGGGTGCCGACAAGCCGACATTGTCGAGCACTTTCTTGTAAGTCTTCAATCAAAGAGGGTGCTTGAACAGTGGTGTCACCCCCGACATCCCCATTAACTGTGTAGCGGATGCGATGGGGATCCTCCACCGAAATAGGAATGTTGCCGGGATACAGCATTTCATCGGGGAATAGTGGTCTCGGTGGCGGAGTGGGAGCTCGTCGGGGTGAATTCTGACCCGGGGAGGGTGATCGGTGTGGCGTAGGCGATCTTTGGGGAGTTTGAACCAGGGGAGAACTTCGGGGAGAAGTCTGGTTCAAAGGTGACTCTGTCGGTGAGGGGGATGAGGACTCAATGGGGATTGCTCCGACCGACGGGGAGGTTCGGGGAGAGCCAGTGTCGTCAAAGAGTCCTGCAAAGAAATCATGGGGGGGAACCCTGATCGGGTTGTGCATCATCATCGATCAAGAAGTGACCGGGTGAAAGGCCGTGAAGTGCGTGGTCCAGACTTTCGGAGGGAGAGTCTAGACTTTCGATGGGAGAGTCTGCGTGTTCACTCAAGGAACGAGTTGGAGGAGGTAAATTTAGGGAAGCCTTGGGGATAATCAGATGGTCGGTGGTGAACAAAAATGATTTGGAAGGGGATGGCTCATGGACATTTCCTCGAGATCTCTTTAGACGAATCTTCGGGGGGGACGAGGAGTGCCTCCGCTTAGAAGGTTTTTGGATCGGGGAAGCCACCGACGGGTTAATCGGTGTCATGGTCCTGGAAGCAGCGGCGGAGGTGTCGGTGGTCGATTTCTTCTTCGCGCCGACAGACTTTACCCTGGGACGTGGGGAGGAGGTCACAGCAGGAGGAAGGATCTCGGGGATATCGGGGTGTTGAAACCCTGGAATTTCAGAATCACCCCATTGAAGTTCTGGAGAGATGGCTAAGGTGATCATACCTCGGCGTAAAGGGCGATCGGTGTCGAGAACACCGACGTTGAGAGTCTTGCTGCCGACGATCGGGGGAGACCAGTCATAGGTGAATCGGGGAGTGTGAGACTTGCGGTCTTTATCCAGAGCTTTGCCAAGTTTGTGATGGATGATCATAGAGACAAATCGGGGGTAGGCAACATGGCACTTCTTTGGATGGGAGATCACTTCCACTAATTCGGTGAAGAAGTACTGGGCGAAATCCACTCGGCGTTGAAAGATTAAGGCATGGGCAAGTTTGGTGATGTACGAAGGGGATTGATCGTGGCCGCTTGTCTTACGGGAGAGACAGTGGATCACATGAGCAAAGAAGAAGTTCCATAAACCACCCATGTGACTCCGAAGAAGGGTTCCAGGACCTTTGGAGCTTTTGGAGTTGTCATCGACCACGTAACATGTTGTACTGAGGACATCTTCGAGAACGGTATCTGAATGCCATTCGTCATAGGGATCGAAAGCATCCATTTTAAGTGTAGTGCGAACATCATCGACCCCAAAGGTGAGGTCATGATCACCTTCATCTTCAGAAAGGATGGATGCGTGGATCGCATCATTTGAGGAGTCATACACACAGGTAAGCCAGAATTTCCCAATGAGCATTTTGCTCATTTTGGGATTACAGGAGAAGGCATGAAGAAGGGGAGAGCGAGTGAAGAACTTGATTACATGGTTGAACTCTGGGTGAGAGGGGTCGGGGTCAAATCTTGCAACGTGATTGCATGGGTTGAACTTGAGATCAGCAAAACACGTAGGGGGTGTTCTTTGAGGACGCCATTGATGATCGAGCTCTTAGAAGGATTAGGGTGCAGGTTATAGATAGAGAGCGGATAAGAAGATGAAGGAGACGTAAAGGAAAAATGAAGGATAAGGGTTGAGTATATATAGGGTTTGCGAAAAATGGGGGGAACGGTTAAAAAAAAGGAATTAAATAAAATAAAAAGGCAATCATGACCACGTTGGGATTCGTGGTCAGGAAGCCGTTTCACGAAACGGGGAGATGAGGGGTCTGACAGGCTAGGGTTATAGGGGTAACGTGTGGATAGGTTTGAATTTCGGTGGACATCGGTGAGGAATATGAAGAGATTATCGGTGGGCATCGGTGGGGAAAGATATGCCGAGATGGAATCGGTGAGGATTTGCTTACCGAAGAGATCCACCGAGGCGTTGAGACACCGAAGAGGACAGATATGCGCACCGAGGAGATCCACCGAGAGATGAGTCACCGAAAAGATCACTTGGGGTTTTTATGCCGAAAAAAGATTTTGTTATCACCGAAGGTTATCAGACCGAAAGGTTTTTTTTTTGAACCTATTCTAAGTACAACATGCCAAGTTCACCGATAAGGAAGGTGAACCTGGACTCATCCAGAGGTTTAGTAAACAAATCTGCAAGCTGAAGATCAGTTGGAATAAAATGCAGCTCAATGTCACCTTTGGAGATATGGTCCCTGATGAAATGATATCGGATATCGATGTGTTTGGACCTTGAGTGAAGAACAGGATTGTTTGCAATTGCAATTGCACTTGAATTATCACATAGGATGGGTATCTTGGAGTAGAACTGATTGTAGTCTCTCAACTGGTTTTTCATCCATATAATCTGTGCGCAGCAACTTCCAGCAGCAACATATTCAGCCTCGGCAGTGGATATTGAGACTGAATTTTGCTTTTTGCTGGACCAGCTTACCAGTTTTCCACCAAGGAATTGACAACTGCCTGTTGTGCTTTTTCTATCATTTTTAGAACCTGCAAAGTCAGAATCTGAATATCCCATGAGTTCAAAACCTGAATCTTTGGGATACCAAAGACCCAGATGCATGGTACCCTTTAGATACCTGAAAATCCGTTTCACAGCATCCAAATGAGATTTCTTTGGATTTGCTTGATAACGAGCACACAGACAAGTAGCAAACATGATATCTGGTCTGCTAGCAGTTAAATAAAGCAAAGAACCAATCATGCCTCTATAATGGGTAACATCCACAGATTCACCATTTAAATCGGTATCAAGTTTCAAAGGTGGTGCCATGGGAGTCTTCATGGGGGAGGAGTTTTCAAAGCCAAATTTCTTCAGAAGATCTTTAATGTACTTGCTTTGGTTTATGAAAATTCCTTCTGAAATTTGTTTCACTTGAAGACCTAAGAAAAAGATTAGCTCCCTCATCATGCTCATCTCATATTCACTTTTCATGAGAGAGGCAAAGTCATCACACAGAGACTCATCGGTGGCACCGAAAATAATGTCATCCACATAGATTTGAACAAGAATGAGATTACCTGAAGTTTGCTTGTGGAAGAGAGTGTTGTCAATTGTACCTCTAGTATAGCCATGCTTGAGTAGAAAGATGGCAAGAGTGTCATACCAGGCCCGAGGAGCCTGCTTGAGCCCATACAGAGCTTTGTCAAGTCGGTACACATAATCTGGATGTGTGGAATCTTCAAAGCCTGGAGGTTGCTTCACATAGACTTCCTCAGCTAGTTCTCCATTCAGAAAAGCACTTTTCACATCCATTTGAAATACCCTGAAGTTCTTGTGAGCAGCATGAGCAAGAAAGATCCTGATAGCTTCAAGTCTGGCAGCGGGAGCAAATGTTTCATCATAATCAATGCCCTCTTCCTGTCGGTAGCCTTGAGCTACGAGTCTGGCTTTGTTTCTTATGACAGTACCATCTTCATCCATTTTGTTTCTGAAGACCCATTTTGTGCTGATGATTGTTTTCCTTGAAGGTCTAGGCACAAGTCTCCAGACTTTGTTTCTTTGAAATTGGGAGAGTTCTTCTTGCATGGCCGAAACCCAACATGGGTCACTTAGGGCTTCTTCAATCTTTTTAGGTTCAACAAGAGATAGGAAATTCACATAGAGACAGATGTTGCTGGTACCTCTCCTTGTTTGAACACCAACTTGCTGATCACCGATGATTTGATCAATGGGATGATCTTTGGTCCATTTAAGAGCAGGGGGCATCGGTGAAGGAATAATTGAAGTGGAAGGTAAGTTCGGGGCTGGAGTGTTGGCAGGGTGTGATGAAGGTGGCTCGTCAGAGGGATTATTGGCAGGAAGAGTTTCGGTGATGGGGTTAATTTCGGTGGATGATGGGTAAGGTTCGGTGGGGGCAATTTCGGCAGAGAGGGTTTCAGGTGATAAAGAAGATGACCCAACTTGATTGTTTGGAACAGAGGAAATATTTGGAGTACAAGGTGTATCGGTGGAGGTTGAAATGGGAGAATTCCCAATGCATGATGATATCCATCTATGTAACTCTTCATCATCATTTGTCAAGGAAGATGATCTTGAATCATCACACTTTACATGGATAGATTCATCAATGCATTCTCTCCGAAGATTGTAAACTCGGTAGGCTTTGGAAGTCAAGGAATATCCCACAAAGATTCCTTCATCTGCCTTATGATCAAATTTCCCAAGATTTTCCCTGTCATTTAGGATAAAGCACACACAGCCAAAGACATGAAGGAAACCAATGTTTGGCTTTCTTCCATGAAAGACTTCATACAGGGTTTTCTCATGTCTTTTTGTTATCACCGACCTGTTTTGAGTGAAACAGGTAGTGTTGACAGCTTCGGCCCAAAAATAGGTTGGCAGATTTGCTTCACACAACATAGACCTTGCTGCTTCACAAAGTGTTCTGTTTCTTCTTTCCACAACAGCATTTTGTTGGGGAGTTCTGACAGCGGAGAAGTTTTGAGAGATTCCTTTCTCATTGAAGAAGTCTTCTAAACCACTGATTCTGAATTGATCTGACAGATCTGACAAGCTGACCATTCGGAATTTCATTCTTTTTGACAAAGTTGATGATTTCTTCAGTTGCATCACTTTTGTACCTGAGAAAAGACACCCAAGTATATCTAGAGAATTCATCAACAATAACAAGAATGTACCTTCTTCCTCCTAGACTGGGAGTGCTGACTGGTCCACATAGATCCATATGCAGCATCTGAAGTGGGAGATTAATGGAAGAGCATTGCTTGGTTTTGAAAGAAGATTTGGTGAGCTTCCCTTTTTCACATGCATCACACAGCTTTTCTTTGACGAAGTTCAACTTAGGCATGCCAGTCACCAGCTCTTTGTTTGATAACTTATGAAGGGTTTTGAAGTTAAGATGAGACAAACGTTTATGCCACAGCCAGTTTCTTTTTACTGTATCGTCAGACACAAAGCAGACATTTGAAGAGTTGTTTTAACTCATATCAATGATATACACATTATCTAGCCTTCTTCCAGAGAGGACAACCTTCATATTCTTGTCAACAACAGTACAGATACGCAGTTCAAAGATGACTTTGTATCCAAGATCACACAGTTGGCTAATACTAAGGAGGTTATGCATGAGACCTTCAACAAATGCCACTTTATTGAAGGTGAGGGTTCCATTCGTGAGAGTTCCATACCCTTTAGTGTGACCTCTGGAGTTGTCCCCAAAGGTTACAGAAGGACCCTTTTCTAACACATAGTTTACAAGAAGATGTTTGTTTCTAGTCATGTGACGTGAGCACCCGCTATCTAAATACCAAACTTGTTGGTGCTAAAAAACCTGCAGACAACATCAAGTCAGTTCTTAGGTACCCATTTGGTAATGGGTCCTTTTGGGTTAGATATGTGAGAGACCTTGGGTTTGGATCTGTCGATTCTTTCCCTTGGGCAGTCCTTAGCAAGATGAAAGGTATCACCACAATTATAACATTTTCGGTAGATGAAAGTTCTTTTGGGTTTTTGTTCCTTTCCTTTTTCCTTTCCAATTATATCAATCTTAATCTTTGGACCGAAAAGGGGATTGCGAGGACCTCTAAAAAGTTCGGTTCTTGAGGTTGAAGCATGGTCAGGAGTTTTTCTTGAGAAAACTTCGGTCTTTCCCTTTTGGACAAAATCGGTGAAGGATTTTTCCATGGTGTGTTTTTCTTTGAAAGCTTGAGATTTTGAAAGATTTGAAGAGTTGTTATCAATGGTTAAATCTTTGAACACATCATGAATGGGTTTAACAGTATCCTTCAAATTTTGCACTTTATGGGTTTGATCAGATGAGGATTCTTTGGCTTTTAAAAACATTCCATATTTTAAGGCTTCACTAAGATCAGCAGAATTTAAAGAAATGGAATCACAAGAGTTTGACTCAGAGTCATCATCCCATGTATCGGTGATGGGAACAAGTGTAGGGGAAGATTTTTCAAGCATGGATTTTTCATATCCTAACCCAAACTTGTTATTACCACCGATTTGGTCTTGAAAGATCTGTTCAAGATTCCTTGAAGAATTTGTCCATTTTCTGACAATTTCCTGTTCTTTCTTTAACTTCTTGAACAGTTTATTCTTCTCCTTTTCAATTTCATGATTTATGACTTTTAGATTTTCAAGCTCAGTTTTGATTATCTCAAACTTTCCAAGTTGACACATGAAAGCTTCAAGTTGAGATTTAAGATTTTTAACTTGAGCAGATTTTCTTTTCTTGCTTTCTTTGACATTGTAAAAATCTTGAGTTAAAGATTCATAAGCATTTATCTTTTCAATATCAGTCATGTCATTGAAGGGATGTACCTGAGAGTATGATGATGAGCATTCAGTTGAAACTAATGCCATTGGAGACTTTGCCTTTTCTTCTTTCACCTCTTCTGATATGGCCATAAAGCACATATTTTGAGAATCACTGTCAGAGGTTTCTTCTTCTTCCCAGTCATGAGCCTCAGCCATTAATCCTTTTCCTTTCCTTTGAGATCCTTCATTTCTTTCCTTTTCCTTCTTGTACTTATCTTTGTACTTTTCAGCACGTTCCTGATGAGAGAGTGAGGAGGATTGAGAATCCTTTTTGAAATATGATTTATCTTTGGATTTCTCAAATTTGGAAGGATATTTGTCAGAGGACGTAGAATTGACTTTTGACACACGCTTGTTTCTGCACTCAGCAGCAAAGTGTCCTTTCTTACCACAGTTGAAACATTCTTCATTTGTCTTATCAGAAGAAGACATTTTTGTAAAGGATGGTTTTCTGAAACTTCTGGGTTTGTTGAAATTTCGAGATTTATTTTTAAAACTGGCCATCATAGCCATTTCATCAGACATTCGGTCTACCGAAATTTCATCACCTTCATCATCGGCATCACTCAGATATGCCTCCGTTTGGTGAGAACGGTTGTTCTGATTTTCGGTGTCAGAGTCTGATGAGGGATATGTGATACAAGGAACATTTTGACTTTTCTTGGAGCTTTCACAGATAAGAGCTATTGAAGAGCTTTTTATCTCTTTGAAGATGGTTTTCCTATGAAGCTTGGTTTGTTCAAAGTTGAACAGAGTTCCATACAAAACAGTTAAAGGCGTGTATTCCAAATCCTTGGTAGTTTTAATGCAAGTGCAAATGTTTTCCCAAAAGTCAGGAAGACAATCCATGAACTTGCATAGAACTTCCTCATTATCATAAACTCTACCTAGTAACTTTAAATCATTTAAGAGAGAGTTGAAATGGTTATAAAAGCTTGGAAGAGATTCTCCCTTTTCATAGGCAAATAGCTCATATTTTCGAATGAGGCCAATCTTTTTGCTTTTCTTTACTTCCTCTGTACCCTCATAAAGTACACACAAAGTAGTCCACATCTCTTTAGCAGTACCGAAATTAACAAGAGAGTGATAGACTTCATCAGGAAGTGAGAGAGCAATGATTGCTCTAAGCCGAGAATCCAGATATACCAATCGTTTTTCCTCATCAGTATATTCCTTTGGGTTTTGAGAATGTAACGCCCAGTAGTCTTTGCTTTCTCTGTATCGGAAGGATCAGAATCATCAGAGTCACTTGACTTATCAACTGTTTCCTTACCCGGCCTCTGCTTTTCATAGCGAGCCCAAACTCTCGGGATGATAGGTCCCTCCTTGAGAATGGTTGGATATCTAGTATCCACTCCTTCCATAAATAGCATCATACGGCTTTTCCATAGAGAAAAGTTGTTAGGATTAAACTTGGGAGGTTTTGAAATGGAACCATTTTCAGCAAAATTGTTTTGACCAGTGTTTTCAACAGTTAGGGATGAAGATGAGGCAGCCATTGCGGATCAAGTTTATGAATTAAACTTTCTGCTCTGATACCACTTGTTGGTCCCAAAATGGCTCAACAAGTATTGTAGAAGGGGGGGTTGAATACAATACTCAGATTTTTCACAAGTTTTAATTCAATATATTGAAAATCTTTCAATAAGAATTACACATAGAAAACAAAAGATTGTTGCGGAAAAGAACAGTTAAACTATTCTAACAATCTAACACAAAGTAAACTGAAAAACACTTAGAACAAATTGGACACTTGGACACAAGAAGCAGTTTCAGTAAGAAAGGAGCTTGCACTTAGTAATCTTCAGAAGCGTAATTTGCATGGAGAGTCTTCACCTCTATTTATAGTCCATGCATCATTTAATGCATGGGACACTTGTCACTCTTCCATTCATTGTAGAGGTTGACTTCTGAAAAGCTGATATCTCCTTTTTAACTTATCCAATGAACCAGGAGGACAGTCGTACCAGAAAAAGACCTTATCTGAGAATAGATAAAATGACAAAATACCACTTTTATCTGACAATAGGATATTGTCTCATAATAAATGATCTTATCTTTTGTTCTATAGAGAATAAGGCTACCGACCTCCTGTATTGAAAACTGCACCAATTCGAAATCTTACTTCTTTAAAAAGGAGAGAGAGAGTTTCACCGAAGTGTTTTAATATTTCGGTACAGTCTTCTTGAACTCCCACCGATTTCTGAACACATATCGGTGGAAGTCTTCTTGGACTCCTCACCGAATTTCTTCAATTCGGTGATGCGTGTCCACCGATAGCACAAGCATATCGGTGGTGATGTAACTTGTAGAAACTTGCTGCCGATTTTCTCACTTCCGCAATGAGATAGTCTTCGCACTTGGTTTCGGTTGATCTTCGACTTCACCGAACAATTGGTATAAGAGTACAAGTTACACAAAAGAATCCAAAAACATTCTAAGTATCTAAGAGGGTTTAATTGAGTCAACTTCAAATCTGTGATGACCCAACAACTGGGATTATTGGTGTAGTTGTAGGAGCTTCAGCGGGATCCTCAAACAGGGGAGAGGACTAGCTGAAACACAACGATCGTTTAAGTAAGAAAAGTTGGGAAGAAAGAGAAAAGAATAGGATTAAGTGTATAGAGGTTTTATGGAGAGGAGGATTGATATTGAGAAGGGATAGAGGAGGGATGCAGTATAAGGGAATAGAAGATATTGTACCTGACAAGCTGGCTTAATCTGAAGGATAGCCAGATTGTCTTCTGCAGCGAGGCCTTTGTTTTTGCCTTGATCAGCTTCAGATGCTGCAGGCTTTGTCTTCTCCCGTGATGGTTCGTTTATCGAAATCCCTTTCTCAGGGGCTTTCTTGGGCTCAACGAAGAAGAAGTCATCATCGTCATCATCATCATCTTTAGGGGATGATGATGGTTCTTCATCATCGATATCGATGGGTTCTTCGTCTTCAGCTTCTTCTTCTTCTTCAGACTCGACCTCATCAGCGTAAGGTACGGTCACATCAGCAACGGCTTCTTTGTGTTGCTCTTCGAGTTGCTCCCCCTCAGATATAGAGGGAGGTTTCTCGGTTCCCTCAGGGTTTTCAACTCCCTGAGGTTTTGAAGTAGAAGCAGCAGTTTCATTTTTCTTCTCCCCCTCATCATTATGGGGAAGGTCTTCAGCTCTCTTCTCCCCCTCTTCCACATCATGAGGGGGGGAGTCAAGAGGAATATCACCAACATCAGCAGCATCAGTAGTATGAGGATCACTGTCTTCTTGGCCAGTGAGTCCCATACAATGTTCAACCGCTGCTAATCTGTCGTCGAGGCCAGATATAGCAGGGGAGAGTTTCCGAAGATCTTCTCTATCGGCCTGAGTAAAGTGAGACTTTGGAGCATCCAGGCGATTGAGTATCTGCTGAAGTAGATCTTTGACCGTCGTAACCTCACCCTTAAGAGTACCAACCTCTGTCTTCAATGATGTGACTTCATTGGACAGAGTGGTAAAGTTTGTTGCGAGGGTGGTGTTGGTGAGGTTGAGACTGTTGACGTTTGAGGAAGTTTCAGCGACGGTGGTAGCAAAAGTTGCAATGCTGCCATCCACCTTCTCCATATCAGCTTTGGAGGCTTTCGTGTCAACAACCTCGGTCAACTTCTTGAGGTTCTCTCCAGCGTCTGTAACCGTTGAAGAGTTAGTGGAGAGAATGGTGTTGTATGATTCCATCTTTGTTTCCAGGGCCTTTAGGGAGGTGTTGATATCCCCCAAATTAGGACCTGAAACAGTTATTAACTTATGAACAGAGGAAAGCTCAGAAGTTTGGGGTTGAGAGAAAGAAGTGTTTAGGATAATGTGTATACCTGCAGGCGGGTTGGCGAAGTTGTCGAAGCCTCGTAACCCAGAGAAAGTTTCATAGTCGTCTTCAATAGTTCCCTGACGACTGGAAGTACCTGCAGGTCCTGTGTTTTGTTCTATCATCCTCTGAAGATGTTCAGCAGTAGTGTCGCTGAGGAAGATGTTTGTTGAGGAGAATAGGGGAAGAGATTGAGTGACCATAGGAGAGGTGGGAGGAATGATGGTTGAGAAAGTGGGTTGGGTGCGGGGTTCAGCGTTGGGTTCGCTGAAAATCACTTCAGTCTCTAGAGAGGCTGAAGGAGGTGGGTTCAGTTCCAAGTTTATAACTTCAGCGTTTAGAGACGCTGAAGCTGGGATGGAAGGGGTGGCTTGTTCAGCTGTGGCAGAGCATACCACTGAACTATCCATCAACTCTTCAAGATGAGTTGTGGAGTCTTCAGCATGTGAATGCTGGGGGGGTTGCTTCTTGGTTTTCTTGATTCTTTTGGAACTAAGTTGGGAAGTAGATTGTTTCCTTTTTCGAGAAGGAGTGGAAGGTGCAGCTTGGGTATCAGCGGTGGGGATTTCCACTGAATGAGCCGCAGAATTAGAAGAAGGAGGATTAAGAATAGATAAAAGAGTAGTAAGACATACCTCGTTTGCCAGCGGCTTGAAGTCGAGCACCTTAGGGACAACCTGAGAGAGTCTCAGATCACCCTCTTTTGGGTATTTGTCCCCAAGTCCAAGTTGAAAAATGGCGCTGATGAATCTGGGATAAGGAACCCATGAAGATCTATCGGCCATATCTACTCTGAACGCAAGATCATCATAGATGATCGAGGCCCAGTCAACATGTAGACCTTTCAGCAATGCATAGCCCATTGCTTGCTGAGGTTGAGCAGCTTGATCAGAGGAGCCACTCTTCGATGTCATGCAGCATATCAGGTGTGCGAAGATGAAGTTCATCTCGCTTGGCATTTTGGACTTCTTGATGAGGGTCAGTTTCTTCTCAATCTCCTTGTCCCTCCCTATGTCCCATGCGTAACCCATTGCATCAAAGAATGCAGTGATTGCTTCCCTATCAGCATGATTTTTGTGGTTTGGCAGAGAGACAAAAGGATTTTCTTTGGTGGCAGTGGGTAGGCTGAGTGCTTTCCTTATAATAGCAGTGTTGATTTTGGTTGTGCCAAATTTGGTGTCACAGAGAATGACATCAGGAGTTTCTTAGGGTCCTTTGAAGAAGGAACCTTAGTGTGTCTAGCGGTGTACCAGAACTGAGATAGAAGAAATTTATGGGCAGGGGGTACGAAGGTTAAGGCTTTGAATAGGCAGCGGGTTTGGAGAAAATTCACAGCATCATCCAGATGTTTGACTTGCTTCTTCGGAGGAAAATCGAAAAGCGCATAGAGATTGTTGGATTTTGAGAAGTCTACTTTCTCAAGCGTGAACTTGACCTGAGGATCCTTTGGTAGATTCAGTTTCTCCGTAGCAGGAGATTTCTCAGCGGTAGGAGCAGCAGTAGAAGATGCCATTTCTGTTTATCATATCAACCATGAATCATAGAGAAAAAATACAGTCTTTGTAACGCCCCAAAATCCGGGCTAATTTGAACCTTAAATTTCAACAAGTTATGATAAAATAAACTTCCATTTTCATATATATATATCAAGTGAATTAGCCACTAGGAGTATATTTACAAGTACAGAATTCTCCAAATAACCTATTAATCTAATTATGCCACTATAATCAGATTAACTAAGTTATCTAAGCAATCCTTCAAAAACTCCTTCTGTTAATTGACTTTTCCGCTAATCCAAAATGCTCGGCCCACGTCCCTTTTACCTTCTCGAGCTAGTACCTGGTAAGAAAACATCATTTGAAACGATTAGGCCAACGCCTAGTGAGAACATTCGTCTCCATAATAACATTTGCAAAATCAATGTAACAAGTTATATCAAACCTGATTACCCTTTTTCTTACCATACGTGTAACTCTATTCCGTTAACACGATCTTCATCCAATCCCATGAATATGACTGACACACATTCCATCATCATATCATGTCTTAGAGCCACACTACGAATCTTCACTGTCTCTAGATTAATACTCTTATTCCAGAAATCGCAATATACACATGCCCATTTCCATTCATATCCTATTCCATAGCCACACTACGAATCTTTCTCAGATTCTAGATTAATGCTCTTATCCAATAAATCGCAATTACACATGCCAATTTATCGGAAAGGAAGTAGAGATTACAAGCACTTATGTCAATCCCATTTTCTTCCTTAGAAATTGGGAATAACGATTATTACCACACGCCTATTCCACAATTTCCACACACACACTGGAATAACGATTATTACCACACGCCTATTCCAGGGTTTCTCACACACATCAGAATAATGACTAACTTTATCTATTCCACGTGCACATAACCATTAGTACTACACACATCAGAATAATGACTAACTTCATCTATTCCACGTGCACATAACCATTAGTACTACACACATCACTGGAATAACGATTATTACCACACGCCTATTCCATGTGATTACCAAACACTAGTACCTATGGATCCATTACACTTTACTAACGTATATGCATAACAACATATTACAGCTCATATCATATTCTCAAATCTAAGAATACTAGATAACCTATCGTATCTTCATCCTCAAATGCCTCCCTTCGGCGACCTTGCGGGGTCTGGGGGCAGCGCCCCTAGAATTTTTTTAGAAAACTTAACCAGACAAAACATCCAGGACAGCATCCAGACCTTAGAACCTAACCTTTCTCAACTTCTCCAAAAGAGTCCGGACAACAGAAGGTTTCCGAATAACAAAACTATCCGGACAACTAAACTTCCCGGATAACACAACTTTCCGGATACTGATCTAATCCGGACAACTTAAGTTTTCCGGACGCTTCACTAATCCGGATAACACCCGGAAACTAACGCAACCCGGATACTATCCGGTAACTACAATCATCCGGAAAACTAAAGCAATAAAATAAAACTTACCCGGATACTATTGCGTTCGGAAACATTCATCACCAGGGGTATCCGGATACGACGATTTATCCGGAAAACTCGGTTCTGCAGCCTAAAATTCGATCCATTTTCATGTCTGTTCGATTCAGCTCATTCCAAACCATTCCATACAGTCCACAAACAGTTTATACAGCTATTACAAGGTTTAATTTAACATATAAACATTGATTTATGCAAACAACAAATGAACTCACCTTTTTGTTGCAAAACCCACTTCCTGCACAAATCTGAAGCCCAAATCTGCTGTTTATGATTCTGAAAATCAGTCCAATACACAGATTCGTTTACAACTAAACATCAACAACAAGTTCTATTCGAATTTATGATGAATTCCTTACCAAAATGAAGACAACCCTTGCTTTTTCCTTTTCTCTATCTCTCTATTTCTTCTCTCTTCTTTTGCCGACTCAAACCACAGGAATGAGATATTATCTCATTCCTTCAGCCTCTTATCCATACACACTTTTTCTAACTAACCCAAACACACCTCCAAGTTTCATTATTTCCACAATTGACACCAAACCTTAATCCATTGTATTTTAACCTTATTGAATTATAAAATTACAACATAATTCAAGGTTTACACAAAAATACAAATACATCCCAATTCTTATTAAAATAATATTATTGAAAATTTAGGATGTTACAGTCTTAATGTGGAAAGATTTTCCAATAAGATGTTTTTGAATTTTGTCCATTTCATTCAGACAGAAATGTCTTAATGAAGATTAGGGTTTTCTTGTTTTGAAAAAGAAATGCAAACCCAGTAAAAGTCTTGTTTTCCATTTTCCTTTAGATAAGGATTCTGGAAAAACGAATGAAGAACAAGTTTAAGATTTTGAGTTTTAAACTTGAAGAACAACCATGAAAAGGTTGTGTTCATAAAACCATGAAAGAAATGATTTCATTTTAGAAAGGTTTCTTTTGTTTGATCTGTTAAAAGCAACAAGAAGATCAGAAACAAGTTAAAACAGGTAAATAATGAGAATATTAACCTGGTTGTCGAAGAAGAAGATGAACAGTTTTCTAGAAAAACTCGAGTTCAATAAGCAACAGTAAATCTTTTCTTTCTTGGAGAAGAAGTTAACGTAAAGGAAAAATATAAACTCGAAATAGTTTATATAGTGAGATTAGAGAGAGAAAAAAACTAGAGCGGGAAAGTTTTTCATCATGACACGGACACGTGTTTGCATTTGATTGGATGGTAAACGAAACGTGTGTCAGAAAAAGAGCGTGTGTGTCAGAAAAAGAACGTGCCAGGGTTTATCCGTTGTGATGATGTCACAAACGTCCTTTCATATTTTAGGATGTCTCTGAGGTTTTTGAAAGCTCAGGGACTATTTTGAAAAACATGAAGCACTGAATAGAAATATCAGTGTTAGTTTTAGAAATTTCAAAGTATCGCTGTTAAGGAAGAGATATTCAGCGATGTGATTTGTTTTGAATTCTTGCATTTACATGCGAATGTCAGCGAGTAAAGAGAGAACATACCTTGATATCAGCGAATTAACTTTGTTCAGAGAGAAGATGATAGAATGGGTTATATAAGTTGGTTTTATCCGATCGCTGATCAAAATGTGAACTACTGAAGATTTTACTCTTCAAAGTTCAGCATTCCAAGCTCGCTGATGAGAAAGTTGAATCTTGTCTCATCAAGAGGTTTGGTGAACAGATCAGCTAACTGATAGTCAGTTGGGATAAAATGAAGTTCTATATCACCATTCATCACATGATCTCTGATAAAATGATACCTGATTTCGATATGTTTGGTCTTTGAGTGTAGCACTGGATTGTTGGCTATAGCGATGGCACTTGTGCTATTGCAATAGATTGGAATTTTCGAGAGCTGAAGGTCATAGTCTAGTAGTTGATTTCTCATCCACAAGACCTGAGAACAACAGCTTCCAGCGGCTACATACTCAGCTTCAGCAGTTGAGGTGGACACTGAGTTTTGCTTTTTACTTGTCCAACTCACCAGCTTTCCACCCAGGAGCTGACAGCCTCCTGTGGTGCTTTTCCTATCCAATTTGCAACCCGCAAAATCACTATCTGAATAGGCGATTAGATCAAACCCTGAATCTTTGGGATACCAAAGACCTAGGTTCATAGTACCCTTAAGGTAACGAAAGATTCGCTTTACATCGATCATATGAGATTCCTTAGGTTCAGCTTGATATCGTGCACACAAACAGGTTGCGTACATAATATCGGGTCGGCTAGCTGTAAGATACAAGAGAGAGCCGATCATCCCACGGTACAGCGTGACATTAATAGGTATTCCATTTGAATCCTTGTTTAGTGTCAGCGGTGGTGCCATAGGGGTTTTCATAGCTGAACTCTGAGTTAAATCGAATTTCTTCAGCATATCTTTAACATACTTTCCCTGATTAATGAAAGTTCCTTTTTCATTCTGTTTTATCTGAAGACCAAGGAAATATGTTAGCTCACCCATCATACTCATTTTATACTCTTCTTTCATTCTATCAGCGAAACGAGTACAAAGGTCAGGATTAGTAGAACCAAATATAATGTCATCAACATATATCTGAACAAGAATGATATGACCTTTCACTATTCTGAAAAATAGAGTTTTGTCGATTTTACCTCGCTCAAATTTTTCAATTAGGAGATAAGAGGATAGAGTGTCATACCATGCACGTGTAGCTTGCTTTAAATCATAAAGTGCCTTATCCAGTTTATAAACATAACCTGGACGCTTAGGATATGAGAATCCTGGAGGTTGTTCCACATAGACTTCTTCATTCAGCTTTCCATTGAGAAATGCTGACTTAACATCCATTTGATATACTTTAAAGTCTTTGTGTACAGCATATGCTAAGAATAGACGAATAGATTCTAGTCTTGCTACTGGAGCAAATGTTTCATCGTAGTCTATACCTTCCTCTTGTCTGTATCCCTGAGCAACAAGTAGAGCCTTGTTGCGGGTTACAGTTCCATGTTCGTCCAACTTGTTTCGATAGACCCATTTAGTGCCTATCACTGTCTTGTCAGTTGGTCTTCGAACAAGATTCCAAACTTTGTTTCTTTCGAATTCAGGCAGCTCTTCTTGCATGGCGCTGACCCAGTTTGGATTTTTGAGGGCATCATCTATTTTCTTTGGTTCAATCAGAGAAATAAAGTTAACAAATAAACATATATTACCTGCACTTCGTCGAGTCTAAACACCAGCGTTTGGATCACCAAGAATTTGATCAATTGGATGATTGACAGTCCATCGCTGAGCCGGAGCATGAATTGCTGACTCAAATTGAACTGGAGGAGCTGAAGATGAGGTTTCAACAACTTCTGGAATATCAGCCAAGAGAGGAGTAGGTGCAGATGTCATCTCATTCACTGATTGCTGAGAAGTAGATGGAATGTCTGATACATTTGGTTCAGAAGCAGGCATAGTGTTTAAAGGAACAGCTGAGACCCATGATGTTTCAGCTTCACTATTCTGCATGTTTGGGATGATAGTAGGACCATCATCTTCAACGGTATGAGTATGAGGAGTGGGAATATCTTCTGAATCACCAAGATGTGAAAACATCCATTGATTCAGTTCTTCAGTATCAGCAGAAGGTCGAGAATTCGCTGAACGGGATTCGTCAAAGGTGACGTGAATAGTTTCTTCAACAGCTTGTCTTCTTCGATTGAAGACTCTGAAGGCTTTGGAGACTGAGGAGTATCCAAGAAAGATTCCATCATCAGCCTTAGGATCAAACTTTCCAAGGGCATCTCTGTTGTTCAGTATGAAACACTGACATCCAAAGATGTGAAGAAAGCTAATTGAAGGCTTTCTCACATGAAAAAGTTCATAGGCTGTTTTATTAAATCTTTTGACTATCAGCGACCTGTTTTGCGTAAAACAAGCAGTGTTGATAGCTTCTGCCCAAAACTGAGTAGGCAGGTGAGAATCGCTGAGCATTGAACGTGCAGCTTCAATAATAGTTCGATTTCTTCTTTCAGCGACTCCGTTTTGTTGCGGTGTTCTCACTGAAGAAAAGTTGTGAGAAATACCCATACTCTCAAAGAAGGAATCAAGAGAACTGTTTTTAAATTTAGTCCCATGATCACTCCTTATTGAGCGAACTGTCAAGTTGTTCAGGACTTCCATTTTCCTGACAAAGGTGATGAGTTCTTCAGGTGTGTCACTCTTAGAACGGAGAAACATTACCCATGTATAGCGAGAGAATTCATCAACTATGACCAGCGTATATTTCTTTCCAGCGATGGATTGTTTGTTAACAGGGCCAAACAAATCCATATGGAGAAGTTGTAGAGGAGATGACACTGAGGAAACTTGCTTAGACTTAAAGCTTGCTTTGGTCTGCTTCCCTTTCTCACACGCTGAACATAAGGACTCTTTGGCGTATGAGTGTTGAGGTAGACCAGTGACTAACTCTTTTGAAGAAAGAGTATTCAGTGTCTTGAAGTTTAGATGAGAGGGCCTCTTATGACATAACCAGTTGACATCAGATGAGGCTTTTGAGAAGAAACAGGAGTTCTCAGTGGTTGTTGAGTCCATGTTTATTACATAAACATTTTCCAAATGATAACCGTTGAGAGCTATCTTCTCCTTTTTGTCAGCGACAAAGCAGGATTCCTTAGTAAAAATTACTTTGTTATCCATGTCGCAAAGCTGACTGATGCGTAGAAGATTATGCTTCAGCCCTTCAACATATGCGACTCTTCTGAAGGTTGTTGTACCATTAGAGAGTACACCAAACCCTCGGGTATGTCCTTTTCCATTTCCACCGAAAGTTACAGAGGGACCCTTCTCTTCTTTGTACTCAGTGAGCAGGTTCTTCTTACCAGTCATGTGTCTAGAGCATCCGCTATCGAGATACCAGATACCCTTCTTAACCTTCATTACAAAAGAAAATTAGTTTGTCTTGGGTACCCACTTAACCATGTGTACACACTTGTCAGTGGGGGTAGAAGAGGAAGTGGAAGGCTCAGCAGTCTTCGCAGCATTTGAAGATTCAGCTTTGTCAGTCTTCACTTTAGTTAATTTCTTAACCTTAGTGGTCTTCTTTGCCTTGGGGGCAATGATCTTCACCTTAGCTATCTTTTCATCTTGGGTGGCTGTGGGGCACTCACTAGCAATATGATTGGTAAGTCCACAATGATAACATTTCCTACAACTAAAAGTAGTTCTATGGCCATTTGCATGTTGAGCTTTTGATTTTGAATTAGAAGGACCAGTACCAAGTAAACTTTTGGTATTTGAAACAGGAGGAACATTCAGTTCTTCGGATGTCTTACCAATAGTATCCACTTTGATTCTAGGAGTGGATCCCTGAATAGATCCACGCTGAATAAATCCAGGGATCTTATTCTTTGAACCAGAGGGATAAGTCACTGAAACTTTAGAAGCATTCAGCTTTGGTACAAAGGTACCCTTCTGAGGATTTTGGTTAAAAGCAATTCCTTTACCTTTATTTTTAAAGACTGAGCTAGGTTTTGGATAAACAATTTTCTCTTTACCTTTAGAAGTTAAGGTAGATATTTCCTCAGGGATAGGCGGTTTAGAAGAGGAACACTGAGACGAGAAAGTATCAGGGATAGAGGATACGAACATTCCAAACTTAAGCATGGAACGGTCAGTGGTTGGTTCTAGAGTGTCAGCTTTGTAACCAAGACCACGTTTATCACTCAGGGGAATCTAAGACTTTATTATCTCAGTGATCTTTGTTGAGGAGTTATACCATCCATCAACAGTAGCTTTTTCAGCTTTTAATGCAGCGATAGCTTCTTCGCGCTCGATTTTGACTAGCTGATTTAAGTGAACTTGATCTTTAAACTCTTCTTCAATTTTAGAAAGATTTTCTATTTGAAGGTGACAGTTTTTAAGCTGTTCAGCGAGATCAAGGTTTTGATTTTCAACAACAGTTTTGCCATTCATGGCTTCAAATAAACTTCTAGTCAAGAGATCGATCTTTCAAAGACTATCAGCTTCATCAATATTTAAAATATTGGTAAAGAAGGAAGGTGATACCTTAGTAGCAGAGGTTGAAGTTGAGGGAATGTCAGAATTTTCTTCCTCATCTTCAAGTTTGGCCAAAAGACATAGATTGGCTTCATCATCATCTTCAGAGTCAGATGATTCTTCTTCGTCAGAGGCAACCCAATCATAGTCAGCCATAAGGCCTTTGCCTTTCTTCTTAAAGGTTTTCAGCTTTGAATACCTTTCTTTCAGCTTTTTGTATTTTTCTTCTCTAGTCCTGGGAGTAAAGTTTTTCTTGGGAAAAGCTGAGGGTCTAGAGACTTTCTTTGACCTGCACTCGCTAGCAAAATGTCCTATCTTTTCACAGTTATAGCAAGTAGCAGTAGCCTTATCAACAGGGGTTGATGATCTTGGCTTATCGGTAATAGCAAGAGGTTTGTTCTTCTTGAAATTACTCTTTCTAGCAAATCTCCTGAACTTATTAGCCAGGAATGCCAGAGTTTCATCATCATCTGAAGCGTCAGAATCTGATGAACGTTCAGAGTTAGTTTCCAACTCAGTGACAGTGATCGTAGATCGCTGAGTGGAAGGTAACTCTGAGAGTAAAGCAACAGGGGTGCTTTTGGAATCTTTTACAAGATTCTTCTTAAGATGACTCGATAGCTCATGATTCAGCATCGTGCCATATAAGGTAGAAAGAGTCATGGATCTAAGATCTTTTAACAGCTTGAGACACATTGAATAAATGTCCCAGCTTTCAGGTAAACATTCTAAGAACTTTGTCAGTACTTCAAAGTTAGAATATTCCTTACCAACAGTTTTCAGATCTATTATTAAGCAGTTAAAACGTTGGTGTACTTTAGAGAGAGATTCATTCTTACCACAAATGAAGCTTTTGTACTGTCTTACCAGGTTGATCTTTCGAGAGTCCTGGACTTCAGAAGTACCTTCATACTGAACACATATTGTGTCCCACATAGCTTTTGAGGTTTTCAGGTTCATGACGGAATGGTAGACTTCGTCAGGAAGAGCCATGGAGAGTATGGATCTGGCTTTGGTGTCGATAGCCACTTTCTTCTTATCTTCATCAGTCCACATATGAATTTCCTTGGGAATCAGCCTTTCTGGAATAGCAGGTCTATTCTCAGCGGCTGGAACTGCAGGATCAATTCTTATAGGAATATATGGGCCGTTTTCAAGATAGTAAGGCATAGTAGGGTCTACACCTTCTAAGAAGAGAATCATCCTATTTTTCCATAGATTAAAATTATCTCTGGAGAATCTAGGGGGTTTTGCAAGAGAACCATTGTCAATATAATTAGTGTTTGTGTTGGTGGCCATTTTCAGAAATAGCAAGGAAGAGAAATCTTAGTATAGATCAGATCTTGTTTATGAGTTTAAACAAATCTGCTCTGATACCACTTGTTGGTCCCGAAGGGTTATACAAGTTTGTAGAAGGGACACACGATTTTTACTTTTCTAAATTGTTTATTGATAAATCAAGACAATTTACAACTTGTTGCGGAACAAGATTAAGGATTAACCTAATCTAAACAAGTTAAGAACACTAAGTTTCTTGCACTAGAAGGAGATAAGGAAATTACGAATAATAACCTAACACACAGATTGAAAGGAAGAATAAGAAGATGGCTTAGCGCACTTCATTTCTGAAGTAGGGTTCTTCTTATATATTGCATGCATTTAATGCATGGCAGTATTGCTTTACACGTGGCAGCAGCTGAGTGGTTGCATGTCATTGACCTTTATAGACAACCTTAGTAGCCGCATGGTGCACAGTGTAGAATCAGAGTTGTTGTACGATCATAGACAAAAAGGATGTCCGTTCTGACATTTCGTACGGAGACGTGCAAGGGAGGTAAGACAATAGTACTTTGTAAGGAGACTTCATGATCAGCTTTCGTTGAAACAGTTCTTTATCAGCGAATGATAAAGTTCAGCGATTGTTGAAGTCTTCTACTCGATATTTCACGTTGAGTGGACAAATCTTGGCTTCGCTGATATCCGCATCAGTTCATTAGTAGACTTGTCGCTGGTTCTTGAGCTTGATTTTTGACTTCAGCGTAGAACATATGTTGACGTGAAACTTGTCTTCAGGGATCATAAGTAAACAACTAACTTATCAGCGATCATCTCATAGACTGTACAGGCTCAGAGCTAGTCGATGAACAGAGTTCGCTGACTATTTAACTTTAAAGAGCGAGAGTTACTATCAGCGGTACTGAAACAGTCTTAGTACTTATCAGCGATAGTGAAACTCTAATACATATCATTTACTTACAATTTTCACTAAGTGTTAAGAGAGGGTCATTATCAAATCACTGAGGGTTTGGATCAACAGATGTTGAAGTCAACGACAGGTGTTGAGATCGTTGTCGGGAGATTGGAATTGGAAAAGGTAACCCTGGTGTGATTATTTTGTCGGGTGTATGCGCGGAGATAAGAGGTTGGTTGGGAAATGTGTGTATCTGTCAAGGGGTTGGACCGCCTTTTGTGAGTATTCTGAAAGTGGAGAATTGATAGTTAGATAGGTGATCATTCCTTTATGATTGATGTTTCATTTGTAGATGAGGTAGTTAGCATAACTCATGGGGGACACGTGGATTATGCTGGTCTGCAGGGGAGTGCTTCATCGTCTGATTTATTTGAGCATGTCTCGTGTGAATTTCGAAGAGTCGACTGGAGATAAAGACCCGACCGAGTGAAGTAGACGGTCGTAATTTGTGGTTCATCTAGATTGGAGGAAGGCAAAGTCGTGAGATATTATTATTTCAAATATAAGTTGTGATTGGCATGGAGAATGCAAGGCCTAGTGTGCGTACAAGTAATCGAGGGGTTGTACCTCTAGTGTGTAGTGGTTGTGTGGATAAGTTGGTGGTAATTTATACGAAGTGGGCATGCGAGTCGTTGGTGGTAAAGAGTTGTTGTGAGGTTAAATGGTGGCTAGCGTCGTTATGGTATGAGCGTAAGTGGAAGTCTTTGCTCGTGATTTGCTAATAAGTTATTCAAATGTGGTAAATTATGTGTGTTGAGATGCATAGATGTTGAGTGGCGTGCAGTATTGCCTTCTGAGAATAAAGAATGAGGTGGAAGTTGGTGGCTAGCTAAGAAGGAAATTGTGCACTCTTTGGTTGCGATGAATTGTTGAGTGAGTTTGCCTTGTGTCATTGAAATAATTGTGAAGATGTTGGAGTGGTTAGTTATGATGTTCAGTGGTAGATACGAAATCTTTGGGAAGGTTGAGCTAATCCTTGTATGTAAAGGAAACTCAAAGGAGTGGGTTAAATCTCGTTCGGGGAAACGAGAAGTGTGTGGTGGCTTCGACCATTGGGTGTTACTTCAGAATAACTTAGTTGATTGTATGAGAAGTGGTGAAACTGTTGGTTAGGCATATTAACCGTTGAAAATGCGTGTATGGAGTGGTCTTTGTTGGACGCGAAATATTCCACACTAGCCTGAGGGAATGAGGATGGTGTGTTGAAATAAGTGAGTAAACTGGAAGTAGAAAGTGTGGCAAGTGACACAGAAGATGGGAAGCAACGTTTTCAGAGTGTCATTGTCGGATACATGAACTCCTATTGGGAGTGTAGAAAGAGGACTGGCGTGTATGTGATGATTCAAGGGTCGAGGGAAGCTAGTGTAATACCTCGGGTAAGTTCGTTAGTTAAATTCTCTTTCCGTTAAAATTAGTTAACTTTAAATTGAGATGTTTAGGGTAAGTTTGGTTAATTTATAAGTTTAGGGGTGTTTTGGTCATTATTGAATAGTTTAAGCCAAGAGTGTAAATTAAGTCTATTATTATCCCTTTAGGTATCCAGATATTTTCATAAAGCAGAAAACATTCAGATAGTGTGTGTGTGTGTGTGTGTGTGTGTGTGTGTGTGTGTGTGTGTATTTTTGAGTCAAGAAGAAGAAGAAGAAAGAGTCACAAGGTTAAAGCTTCAAAATGGATTCATTGGAAGTGATTTGAGGTATGTTTCCTTTATGTTTTATGGTCGTAATTGTTAGTAGAAGGTTTCTATCGGATTAGAATTACCAAATTCTGACCGGTGTTGATTTCAGTCGATTTCTGGGTAGAAATTGGGTAAACCGACAGAGGTTTCCGGACACAATTTAAATGTGTCCGGTAGTCCCTTTTGTTAGTGTCCGGTAGTTTTTGTTAACGGTGTCCGGACAGGCAAAGATATCCGGTAAGTTCCTCTTTCTATAGTTTCCGATTGAAATTAGTTACCGGATGGTGTCCGGATTGCTTTGGTTTCCGGATGTCGTCCGGATTGTTTATGTTGTCCGAAAAGTCATGCTGTCCGGATTGGTCAAGTTGTCCAGATAGTTTTTGTGGTGTCCGGAAACTCCAGCTGTTCGGTCACTTTTGATATTTCAGATACTTTTAAGTATCCAGTAACCTTGTGTTTTGTCGACTCTTGGATAGTTTATGAGTGAGGACTGGAAATACTGTGGACTCGACTTAAGTTCGGGTTTGGGGGAAACATTTGAGGATAAGAGCTAGATAGAGTTATCTAGAATTCTTAGTCTTCTAGTAAGTCTTATATGTTTAGTTGGTAAGGAGATAATTGTATGTAAATTATTTCAGATTCTGTGAATTCTGGGTGAAAGACTGAATCTTTTGGAAAAGGCTTGGAAGCGTTTTGATAAGCAATCAGGTGAGTTTTACTTTAAAATGTTTTCAAACTGGAATACATATATGTGGATTGAGAATGTGATAAGTAGTGTGATTATGTGCATATGTATGAAGTATGATATATTGAGGTGTATATTATATTTATACGAGTATTACACTACACGAGTGAAAGTTGGTCGGGCTTAGGACCGGTGGAGTTTGGCTGTACGGAGGGACAGCGGAGTTGGCTGTATATTAGTGCAGCGGAGTAAACTGATTAGTTGGCTCGCAACCAACTAATATGGCCATGGGAATGAGACAGGAAAGTACACAATGCATGAGTCATAATTGATATTCATATTTGTATTATGTATATGGTAATTGTGCAAATGGTTTTAAACAGACAGGGATTTTCTCACATAGAATCATAACTGTCGTATAAGCCTAGAGTCGTACAACACTAACTCTCGTACAAATCCAAGTTGAAACATGCAGGTCGAGTTAATGGAGATGATGAACAGTACCAATGTTAAATCTTTTAGGTTTTGTCGAATTCAGTCCCTGTAGTTAGGTTTTTAGGTTGTGTCATTTTTTACCCCTGTAGTTTAAGTTTAGATTTTTGACAGTTTTGGTCCTTGTACTTAATATTTTTAGAATTTTCCATTTTTAGTCCTTTGAGTCCTAAGTTTTAGACTTTTGTTATTTTTTAGTCTTTATCTTTTATAAGTCTTAGTATTTTACACTTTTAGTCCGTATTTTTCGTTTTAGTTTCGTATTTTGTCATTTTTAGTGCTTATTTTTAGTAATTTTTCATTTTTTATTCGTTTTATCGATTTTTATTTGCTTTTGATCGAAACTGATATATTTTTCTTATCTTTTGCGGGTTTGCCGATTTAAAGTCCAGTATTCCGCATTAATTTTTCGGAATTAATTTTTGAACGACAAATTTTATAATTTGTTATTCAAATTTTAATTTTGAAAATTTTTCTGACTTTAATCGATTTTTCTCTGATTATCGTGTGTGCATAATTCTACTTCTCACGAAGTATCTGACAACGATCAATTTTTAATCTTTTCAGGTAACAATGGATGATTATGAATATATGGGTTGGAATGAGTCACTTAAGGACAGAGACAATAGAATAAAGATCCAAGATCTTGAACAAAAAGAATTCAATTATAGGATAACAATTGAGAATTTGAACAAAAGATTGAGTGTGTTGGAGAACTCAACGACTGATCAAGATCTCAAAAGCAAGGATGATGAGATCAGTAATCTAAAGAAAAAGAATAGTGAGAGCGAACTTTCTTTGAAAAATATTACCTCTCAAAACACAAAATTTTTGGACAAAATCAAAGATTTGGAAAAGAAGCTGTATTTGAGAGATCAAACAGACCAAACAAATTTTCTGAACAAGCCAAGAATGGTAAGCAATGTTAACAAATATTGGGGTCTTGGTTATGAAAACCCAAAGTTCCTGACCAAGGCTATCATTGAATTACCGACATTGTATAAATTCGAATGTCTAAAGTATGCAAGCTATTGGCCAGATTTTGAAATCCATTGGACTGGTGATAAGGAAACACAAGAAGAGGAACAAAGAAAAAGATTTTCAACAACTCATATACAACTTCCATTTTGTTATACTAATGAGACGTTGAAGATTCTCAACAATCCAAATAAACCACTTCCAAACAACTACTTTGACATTTGTGCTACAAAGGCAGTCAACAACCAAGTTTTTGAAACAAAGAAATATGTTCCTACATTAGTTCTTGAAGGGAAAATTGTTGAATTGGAAATCACTCTTGCTGAACAAAGAATCAAACTTGATTATGAAAATGATCTCCTTTCAACTATTTTTTCAACTACTTTTAAGGAATTATCTTCTAGTTTCAATGACGAGGTGAAAAAGGAAACTGGTAGAATTGAACATTCTTTGATCAAAAAGTTTTCTGAATCAACAAAGAACATCTTTGATGGAAAACAAAAGATAGATCAAAAATGTCTCAAACTTTCAAAGAAAGTGGTAGATCTTGAGAATATTCTTCTCTCTGAGCATAACCAATTTGAAAGTGAAAAAGCAAATTTTGCAACTGAATGCAAATCTTTTGAAGCAAAGATAAGTGTGTTTTCCAAGAAAGTCATTGACTTGGAAAAAGTTTTGGAAATAGAAAGAAAAGAATTTGCAAAGAATAAGTGGGTTATTTTTGAAAATTCTTTTTTTGAAAAAGATTTTGATGGTGATTTTCAGTCTAACCTTGTTTCCAAGGAGAATTCAAAGCCTGAAGTTTGTGACAAAGGAACAACTTGTGAATTTGATGTCTCAAAGAAGCTTCCTGACCATAATGCTTTGATTGATGAAAAGATAATTGTTTTGGAGAACGAAAAGAAGGCTCTTGAACTTAGATGCATAAATCTTTCAAAACAAGTTTCTGATTTTGAGAAAGTGTTATTTTTAGAAAAGGAAAAGCTTGAAAAAGAAAGAGTAGATTTTGAAAGTGAAAGAAAAGTTTTTGAATCAAAGAATAGTGAACTTTCAAAGACAATATCTGACTTGGAAAAAGTTTTGGAAGAAGAGAGAAAAGAGTTTGGTGAAAAGAAGAATGCTTTTGAAATGGAAAAGCAAAGCTTTCATAAGAAAAACATGAATATTTTTAAAGACATATCCGAGAAGAATTTTGAAGAAGAGCGAAACATCTTTAAGACTGAAATCTTAAAGCTAACAAGGAGGTTATCTGCTTTAGCAACGGAGGCTATGAAAGAGCAGAAGATCAAATCTGATCTACAGAAGAAACTTGAACTGACTGTTCAAGAAAGGAATGTTCTGTCTGATAAAGTTCAGAATTTGGAAGCAACTAAGATCCATGTTAAATCATCTGAACAATCGCCGAATGATGGTTCAACTGCTTCATCAAAGACTTCTTCTGGTTCGGTTCATGAACGTTCTTCTGTTTCTTCGACAACGTCTGTCAAATCAAAAGATCAGATGCGACCATCTAATCTTTTCTACAATCGTGCTGCTACCAGTTCAGATACACCTATCTACAAGCCTGTAAAGAAGGAATGGAAGGTAAAGGGTTCTACACCTATGAACGATGCAACAAAATCATCTGTTCCTCCACCTACTGTGAACAAAAAGAATAATGCTCATAAAGGTAAATCTTTCGCTAAACCTAATCCTAGATATTCTGCAAATCATCTGATTAGGTTGGCACAAAAGAAACTTTGTTGTTCTTTTTGTGGAACTAATGATTTCATTAAGCAAGAAAATGTTCAATTTTGGTATGGTACTTATAATATTCCTTCAAAAAGAAAAGCACATAACACACTAGGACCCAAGTCCCGTTGGGTACCAGGAGGCTATGAAAGAGCAGAAGATCAAATCTGATCTACAGAAGAAACTTGAACTGACTGTTCAAGAAAGGAATGTTCTGTCCGATAAAGTTCAGAATTTGGAAGCAACTAAGATCCATGTTAAATCATCTGAACAATCGCCGAATGATGGTTCAACTGCTTCATCAAAGACTTCTTCTGGTTCGGTTCATGAACGTTCTTCTGTTTCTTCGACAACGTCTGTCAAATCAAAAGATCAGATACGACCATCTAATCTTTTCTACAATCGTGCTGCTACCAGTTCAGATACACCTATCTACAAGCCTGTAAAGAAGGAATGGAAGGTAAAGGGTTCTACACCTATGAACGATGCAACAAAATCATCTGTTCCTCCACCTACTGTGAACAAAAAGAATAATGCTCATAAAGGTAAATCTTTCGCTAAACCTAATCCTAGATATTCTGCAAATCATCTGATTAGGTTGGCACAAAAGAAACTTTGTTGTTCTTTTTGTGGAACTAATGATTTCATTAAGCAAGAAAATGTTCAATTTTGGTATGGTACTTATAATATTCCTTCAAAAAGAAAAGCACATAACACACTAGGACCCAAGTCCCGTTGGGTACCAAAATATGCTTAATTTGTTTTGCAGGTTCATCATGTGTTGTGCTGAATGTTACATATATATCACACACATGACTGAAAACAGAAGAGAAGTGGTGTAAATTTTTGAAGAGTGCATGTGCTATTAAGGGGGAGCAAAGGAAACAATGGTTTCTAAACACATCAGTTTAGAACCCGAGCATAATAGACAATGGCTTCTAAACATATCATTTTAGGACCCGCACTTCACCGAGTTTGACTTCTAAACACATAAGTTTAGAACTCGTATTTCATTGTTTTAGACTTTGATTGCTACATCTACTAATTTTGTTTCTTTAAGATCTTTTGCAGATTTTAAGGGGGAGCTTATCTGATTTTTAATCAGTCTATCATAATTTGAGGGGAGCTTAAACATTTAACTGTGCGTATCTTCTGAACTTAATCTGAGATTGTTTGAAAGAAGAACGAATTTCAAGCATGAAAAACATTTTGCTAAATGTTCAAACCACTTCTCGATTCTCAAACAGATTTTATGAATTTTAGAAGTGCGATTTTAAATGTTTTTCATATATATATATATATATATATATACATATATAGATCTCGGATTGGTATAACATCATTTCTGACCGTGTGTTTCTAAAGATTAATACTTGCGTATTATCTTTTCTATATACTTTCAAGTATTCACATACACCGGTTCAGCTTCTTATTGACTTTGTTATTACAATGTCTCAAAACGAAACATTTTTCGATGGTAATACTCCCGTTTGAATTTTCAAATTTTGTTGAGCATCATATTCATTTCAGCGTTCGAACTCAAACGTTTCATTCAAAGATTGTTTATATTTGTTCATATAAACAACATTCAATTCTTTGATACCCTAAACCTTACATGATTATCATTCATGTTATTTGATCTGATTGATACATTGTCAGATTCCAAACAAGTCTTTCGAATTCATTTCATTCTTTCAATATTCTTGTTTTGAGAAATCTTCAAAGATCAAATGCTCAAATATTCATGATATTATTGAGGAGCATACATTCTGATGGCAATGTTAATCAAATGTCGATATTCTTATTTGTTCAAAATAAACTGTTGAACAACACATCATTTTAGGACAATTTTTCATGGGAATCAGTGTGAGATATAAAAGAACTTCTATGGATCCACGTTAACCAGTGTTTCCTACCCAAGAAGTTATCCTTGAGTGATTGAGGGGTGAGGGGTCAAAATCAAAGAGTGGGGGAGATTACTCATACGGTTGAGTATCTCATTGTGCTGAGGTAAAATGAAAATGAGAGTTTGGTTAGAAGTGAGCGGATTAAAAACAGAAAGATTGTGTGAGAACAGAGTTAAAAAAATAAGAGAACTTTGCACTATCCAATTTCTGAGTCGGGCAGCCACATTACTGATTGGTTCACATTCTTTGGTGACCATCATTGAAATAGGCAACTAGCACATGCCAACTCTTGCATTAAACCCCACCAGCTACTCATTTCTTTCTTAATAAAGAAATGTTTCATATTTCTTGGGGACACAGCATATCATCTATCAGATCTTCACTCGGAAGGTCTAGATATTGAAAAAGAAGGAAGTTTGCCCCACCTTCGCTCTTCATTCATGCACATTGAGTCCGTGGAAACTTGTTGTTGTCTCAACAGTTTACACAATTTGAGCCTAATTTTCAAGCATAAGTTGCTTCAATCATTTCTACACTTGCACGTACACACAAGGAATATGTTTTCTTGTCATAACGTTCATAGAATTTCCTTTGTGGTTTTTCGATGATTGAATGGAAGCCCTGGAAGAGTGAACATCAAAAAGCTCCTTTATAAAGTGCATTCGTTGTACTAAGTGGCTCCGTGCAACTTACAGGCATTTTAACTGATTCATCCGTTGTTTCAGGGTTACCACTTTATTTTGTCTGAATTTGAAAAGATTCGGATAAATATTTTTGGAATTGACGGATATTCAGATCGAAAGGAGGAGATTGTTATTGATATATTCAAAGAATGCTGAAATTGAAAAGGATTTTGATGATCATGATGCTCACAATCGTCAAAAAGGGGGAGAAGATTTGAAAGTTTCAATTTCAAGATAAAGTGAAGTTTTGTTAAAGTCTAGAAACTCGAGTTAAAAAGTTCAAGATGTTTCGAGAAGATTCAAAAAGTTCAAAAGTTCAAAGATTGTTATTGTTGAAGAAGTGAAGATACGCAGTTCAAGGTACTCAAAGCTACAAAGATTCAAGTTCATTCAATAATGTTTTTCAAAGCTCAAAACCCGTTAAAGCTCAAAAGACCAGTTCATAATCAAAGACTGAAGATATTTCTCAAAGATGCAAAGATCCGTGCTACATGATTCAAAGATTCGTGTTACAAAGATCAGTGATACGAAGATTCAAGAAGATGAAGATTTTGGTTGAAGACTTTGACCTACACCGCAAAGATGTGAAGTTTGCATTTCGAGACTTTGATGACTATTTGACTTTGAAGATCCAGTTGAAGACTAAAACAGTCAGATTGGATTTCTGAAGACAACGCTTATTCGAATATTCTTCAGAGTTATTGTTCAAAGATTGTTCTTCCTTCAAAGCGAAGAGAGAGACTGTTCAAAGTGCTTAAAGTGTTGAAGATTTGAAGATAACAAAGAGCTGAAGACTATCATCATCAATTTTTTAAATCTTGAATCCATAGGGGGAGATTGTTAGTGCATAAAATGTATTCAAGATTTAGTGTTAAATGGTAAATAGTCAAAGCATTGTAAAAGTCAAAGTAGAAGCATTAAAAGGTCAAAGTCAAGGCAATTAGAGTGGAAAGTCAATGTGTATAAATAGAATGTGGTAATAGAATTAGAAAGATTGTCATAGTAGAAGTCATTCATACGTGAGTAATTGAGAAATAGAGGGATGACTTTCTAGAGAGAGAAGTTAGAGAGAGAAAGTGGATCTCAATCCTAATCTTGTATTCTTTCTCTAATTCTAATGAAGATCATGGAGTTTACATTGTTACTTGATTAGATCTGGGATCACAGTATTCCAGGTCGTGGATTGATAAGCGGGTTTACACCCCCTAAATCTTACCGCAAGTGTACGGGTCGAAATCAAGTAATAGTACAAAAGTACGAGTATCGAACACAGGGAACTAGGAACTAAGTATCACAATGACTATAAGATTTATTAACTGAACGGTCGCAATTTGAGTGGTTGATATGAACTTAATTAATTGCAAATAATTAAATCACAAATGGGACAGTAAACAACTTAGGAACTTTTGATAGAGAAAACAGTTGAGGGTTGGAAATCATAAGGTTCTCACGTATAAACATTTAACTCAAAACAATTACCAGTTATTCCCTTTAATGAATACCCAATCTCTAAAATCACCGTGTTCTCTCTCGAGCAACAACGGGTTTTATTTCGAAATCACAAGTTTTATCTCTCGATCTCAACTCATGAAACTCAAAACACATTAAAAGCAAGATTTAACGGGACTAGGCTTACTTGGTATATCTCTATCCAATTTCTCACCTTAGGCATGCAATTTCTAGTTCTAAGTAACAATTAATTCTCTCGAACTTAATTGAAAACAACAAAACAATCGGAAGTTGGCCAAACTCACAAAAGCATTAAAAACCAAATCACATGCTTCATTAAATTAGGAAAAACTGATAAATGTCTCAAATCATCTGTTCATATGCTAAACCAAATTCAATCCAACCCCCAACATCTAAAGATTAGTTCATGTTGGTGGTGGACAAAAACACAAAAGAAGGAAAGAAAATAATGTGTGCAAACATAGTGATTGTGAACATGGTGAATGTAATGATGAACTCCCTACTCTCGGCTCTAGTCCGCTTCGCGTCGTAAATTCCTCCTCAATTGATCCTCCATCGTCGCTCCAAAAGCTCCGAAAAACCTCTGAAAATCGCCCCCAAGTCGCTGGCCGTCGTCGTGTGCGAGATAATGACCTAAAATCTGGAAAACGCAAAGATAAAGAGCTGAAACAGGGACACCCGCGGTTTGTGCAGCGGTTTGTAAACCGCGCAGGAAACCGTGCGGTTTCCATAGGAGCTTCGGATCAGGATCGGGTCCTGGTTCGGATACGGGTCTTGGGCTTGGATCTCGGGCTTCCGTTGGCTTCGTTTTGTACTCGTTTTGGGCTCTTTTCCGCTTCTTTTCTCGATGATTGCTGCCTTTTAGATTACCTGTACATTTCACTTGATAAAACATAAAATTCCACCTTTTTGTTAGAACACAAGCCAATCTCATTGGTTTGAGGACCGAAAATAACGCCAAAAAGTGGCGTTATCAACAACCCTAAACCGAGCGTTGCTTGTCCCCAAGCAAATTAGCGATAAAATAGAATAAAAACACACATTAGTGAAATAATAACTGCACAACTCCCAATCGGTACCATGTAATGCACTGGTGATTTCCCATACCCGTAAATGCTTATCTCACCCTCACCTCATCCTTATTATGTTTGATCTATGGCCTTCCATTGTGAGTTGAACTCGTGACTGCTCCGATTACATTAAGGTTGTACTAGGTCCAAACATACTAGAGAAAACATTTTGCCTCGATCCTACCTCACGGGATACTCTCATTTCACTCGAACCTAGGTTGTCGCACATGTTGTCATGTATAAGGAAGTTATGTACAAGAATACTCGAAAATAACATGACAACTCTAATGAAAGACACACAAATGTCCAAAAAGTCAATCTCCGAAAGGAATCAAGTAGCAAGACAGGGTATATTGGTAAAGGTAGTCGTATACTCTAATCACGTTTTCCAGAAGATCATCCAGGTCTTTACAAGGGTTGTAATGGGGCTAGGGTTATGGCTGAGAAACGAAAGGTAAAAAGGATCAAAAATCCTCGGCGTGTCAATCATTAGCAATTCTGAACTTTCTTTACCTCACTTTCTATTCTTTGGCCCTCTTTATCACAACTGGAGTCGCTTTGACTCTCTTATTTAGCTGCCGTAACTACTATCTAACTAACTGTATTTATTTTTCTTTTTTTCTTTCCCTTTTTTTTAAGTTGGGACTTTATTGGTCCTCTTTATTCAAATTGGGGCTGCATTGGCCCTCTTTTCTATCTATTTTCATAACTGGCCTGTACTGCTTCTGATTGACACCCTTTCGGATAAGGGTTAGCTAAGGCTGTTGGCTAGGGTTTAATGGTGGGTCCGAAATGAACAGTGGTGAGTGTTTGGCTTACAAATGGGTTTTGGAAACACACATAAAGGGTCAAAAGGAACGATAGCTAAAAACAGGTAAAATGCACATAATGTCTGGAATCATCTCTTAAGGTCCACACGATATGGTCTAATATACCCTTACCCAACATCCCGATGGTTATCTTTGTTACTCAATGCAATAATATAGCGAGATCACTATATATCCACGACAAGGAACTCGAAAAAGTGTATATGAATTAAGTGTTTAAATCCGTCGAAATGAAAAAACGTCTTTTAGGCTCAAAACTCACTATTGGGTGGTCTCCACTAATGTCCCTAGTCATGTATTTTCCCGGTCCTTCTCTAATGGTCACGTTACTATCACAAGATTCTTCCCACAATGGTTGGTCTCGATCATCCAAAACAAAAAAATTTAGCTAATGTGATCTAGACACTCAGAAGTGCAGGAATTCTACGTGCATAAACGTGGGCCCGATTGGGCAACCCCAAACCTTACCCACACATTGTCCCCAATGTGCAAGTGTCGGTGCAGGCGATACACAAGTGTGACATGTGTCATTGTGAAGTTATTACAGTTCTAATACAGGAAAGACAAAGCATTAAAGTACGAGACATCAAAGAGCGGTCCAGAGTTATTCGAATATGGCCACCCAAAACCTAGGCCGTGGCCTAGGTTTGTCAAATAAAGACAACCCCAAACCTCGGTGAAACCGAGGTTTGTACAGGATTAAAAGTGAGTGTGTAGATGTTGAAAGGTGAGGCACCCCAAACCTAAGTGAAACTTAGGTTTATTGCATCTCGTTTAACTAAAATAAAACAAAACATCATACACCACTCGTTGACACACAGAGCTAGAACATACCTGTTTGCCCGGACGAAGGAGATTCTCTTGAAAGATTTGAGCGACCAGTTGGGAGAATTCAGAAAAGATGGAGAGAGAGCATGAAAAAAACACAAGAAGGCAAAAGGAAAAAGAACGCAAAGAAAATAAAAACGACACACGCAAGAACAGAACAAACACCACACGAGAAACCCAAAATGGCCATGGGACCCGCGCGGTTTAGCGCGCGGTTTGTAGGCCACGGGGAATCCCGCGTAAGTATCTGTTTCAAAAACAAACCAGAGACGCCCGCGGGTTAGCGCGCGGTTTGTAGGTCGCGGCCAAAACCGCGTAGGTCTCTGTTGCGATTTTTTTTTGTTTTTTGGTAAATAAAAACACTCTAAAACATAAATAGTAAAAGAAAACGCAAACCTCGGTGGGTTGCCTCCCACCCAGCGCCTTGGTTTCGGTCGTGGGTCGACCTTCCTTCTGATCACTCCTTAGGCTTTTCATGATTGCCCGACTCCTCTTCAACTTGACCTCGTACCTTCTCGAACATTTTGAACACCGCTTTCTCACCACCAACCCTTAGGGTCATTTCGCCTTCTTCCATGTCGATCAACGCTCTGCTCGTGGCCAGAAAGGATCTTCCCAATATCAGCGGGACCTCTATATCTTCATCAATATCCAGCACCACGAAATCCACCGGAAAGTAGAACTTGCCAACCTTGATGAGCACATCCTCTATCACTCCATATGGGTACACAATAGATCTATCCGCGAGCTGAAGTGTCATGTATGTTGGCTTTACTTCACCCAAGCCAAGTTTCCTGAAAACAGATAAAGGCATTAGATTAATACTGGCTCCTAAATCACATAACACCTTATCAAAATTAAGATTCCCAATTTGAATAGGGATCGAAAAACTCCGTGGATCCTTAAGCTTCGGGGGGAGTTTGTTCTGAATGATCGCACTGCACTCTTCAGTGAGTGCAACTGTCGCATGCTCCTCAATCTTCCTTTTGTTAGAAAGGATATCTTTCAAGAATCTCGCATATGAGGGCATTTGTGCCAAAGCATCTGCAAAAGGAATGTTAATATGTAACTTTTTAAATACATCAAGAAATTTAGAGAAATTGACATCATCCTTATGCGCTTTAAGTCTGTTCGAATAGGGCACTTTTGGAGTTGCTGGCTTGACCGGTGGTTGCTTTGGCTTCTTCTCTTTACTCTTCTTGTTCTCTTCAATCACAATATCTTCATCGGCTTCCAACTCATCCATGTCTACGATCTCGACATCTTGTCTTTTGGGCTCGGTTTCCTTTAATGACGGCTCCCGTGTCGGGTCTCTAATCAGCTCCTTGCCACTTCTCAGATAAATGGCTTTGCATTCTTCTCTTGGCTTTCTCTCAGTCTGACTCGGAAATGTCCCGGGAGCTCGGTTTTGTAGGACTTCAGAAATTTGTCCCACTTACCTTTCGAGAAGCTTAATCGATGATGTATTCTGGTCAGTAGCCGCCTTGACCGTGCTCGCTAACTCTCCAACCGTGCCATCCATCTTTGTCATAAACTTCATCATCATATCCTCCAGCCCTGGTTTCTTCTCTATGGATGGTCCTTCGTCGAATTTCCTTTGGTTGAAACCTGGTGGACGGTAAACATTGTTAGTATTAGAAAAATTAGAGAAGTTGGAATTATTACCTTGTGGTTGTTGCCCGGGTTGACTCCATGAAAAGTTAGGGTGTTTCTTCCACCCCTCATTGTAAGTGTTCGAGAAAGGGTCGTTTCTCGGCTGGTTATTCCGGTTCTGTAAAAACTGAACTTGTTCGGGTTCATCTGGACTACCTCCTTTCAGATGGTTCGTGATCGCAGCTAGTTGAGCTTTTATTTCCTTCAGTTCATCCGATTCTTGAACACTCGCAACTCTTCTCACGGCTGATCTTGGAGTAGAAAAACTGTGTTCGGCCAGATTATCAATCAGCTCGCATGCTTCCTCATAAGACTTATCCATTAGGGCTCCTCTCGATGCAGATGTGATGTCGTTTTTGAACTGCGGGTGAAGTCCACTGAAGAATGTTTGGATAATAACCCAACCTTGCAACCCATGAGGAGGGCACTTCTTGATCATATCTTTGTACCTCTCCCAAGCTTCATATAACGTCTCTTGATCCCATTAGGCAAAATGGGTGATTTTCGCCATAAGTTGCGCGGTTCTGCTTGGTGGGAAGAATTTCTAAAGAAAAGCGGCTTTCAGTTGCGCCTAGGTGGTGATCGAGTCTGGTTGGATATTTTCCGTCCAAGTTTCGGCTCTGCCCTTGAGTGAAAAACTGAACAGTCTCAGTTTAATTGCATCCTCGCTCATCCCATTGATCTTAAACGTGTTACAAATCCTCTCAAATGCACGGAGATGTGCATGAGGATCTTCTGTCGGCGCTCCTCCATACTGATTTTGTTGTACTATCACGATGGTACTCGGTTTAAGCTCAAAATAGTTCGCCCCAGTGGTGGGCGCTTGGATGCCTATGCGTGCGGCTGCCACGTTCGGATCGGCAAATGATCGCATAGGGCGTCTCTCAGGAGGTGGTGAAGTTGGGTCATTGCGAGGAGGAGCTTCGTCGCCCATCTTCAATTGCATTTTAACTTTTGATTCTTTGAGTAATCGACGGGCGGTTCTTTCAATCTCCGGATCGATTGGTTCGATTTTCTCCCCACGGGTTTTCCTTGGCATAAACCAGTTAGTACCTGAAATGGAAAGTAAACAAAATCAGCAATCCAAAACTGAAAGTGATAAAATAAAATAAGAGAATTAAAAAAAATGTTCAATCTAATAGCGCTTATAGCTGGTAGTGCTATCAGTTGCAACTAGTTCCCCGGCAACGGCGCCAAAAACTTGATAGGCGGGTTTACACCCCCTAAATCTTACCGCAAGTGTACGGGTCGAAATCAAGTAATAGTACAAAAGTACGAGTATCGAACACAGGGAACTAGGAACTAAGTATCACAATGACTATAAGATCTATTAACTGAACGGTCGCAATTTGAGTGGTTGATATGAACTTAATTAATTGCAAATAATTAAATCACAAACGGGACAGTAAACAACTTAGGAACTTTTGATAGAGAAAACAGTTGAGGGTTGGAAATCATAAGGTTCTCACGTATAAACATTTAACTCAAAACAATTACCAGTTATTCCCTTTAATGAATACCCAATCTCTAAAATCACCGTGTTCTCTCTCGAGCAACAACGGGTTTTATTTCGAAATCACAAGTTTTATCTCTCGATCTCAACTCATGAAACTCAAAACACATTAAAAGCAAGATTTAACGGGACTAGGCTTACTTGGTATATCTCTATCCAATTTCTCACCTTAGGCATGCAATTTCTAGTTCTAAGTAACAATTAATTCTCTCGAACTTAATTGAAAACAACAAAACAATCGGAAGTTGGGTAAACCGACAGAGGTTTTCGGACACAGTTTAAATGTGTCCGGTAGTCCCTTTTATTAGTGTCCGGTAGTTTTTGTTAATGGTGTCCGGACAGGCAAAGATATCCGGTAAGTTTCTCTTTCTATAGTTTTCGATTGAAATTAGTTACCGGATGGTGTCCGGATTGCTTTGGTTTCCGGATGTCGTCCGGATTGTTTATGTTGTCCGGAAAGTCATGATGTCCGGATTGGTCATGTTGTCCGGATAGTTTTTGTGGTGTCCGGAAACTCCAGCTGTTCGGTCACTTTTGAGATTTCAGATACTTTTAAGTATCCAGTAACCTTGTGTTTTGTCGACTCTTGGATAGTTTATGAGTGAGGACTAGAAATACTGTGGACTCGACTTAAGTTCGGGTTTGGGGGAAACATTTGAGGATAAGAGCTAGATAGAGTTATCTAGAATTCTTAGTCTTCTAGTAAGTCTTATATGTTTAGTTGGTAAGGAGATAATTGTATGTAAATTATTTCAGATTCTGTGAATTCTGGGTGAAAGACTGAATCTTTTGGAAAAGGCTTGGAAGCGTTTTGATAAGCAATCAGGTGAGTTTTACTTTAAAATGTTTTCAAACTGGAATACATATATGTGGATTGAGAATGTGATAAGTAGTGTGATTATGTGCATATGTATGAAGTATGATATATTGAGGTGTATATTATATTTATACGAGTATTATACTACACGAGTGCAAGTTGGCCGGGCTTAGGACCAGTGGAGTTTGGCTGTACGGAGGGACAGCGGAGTTGGCTGTATATTAGTGCAACAGAGTAAACTGATTAGTTGGCTCACAACCAACTAATATGGCCTTGGGAATGAGACAGGAAAGTACATAATGCATGAGTCATAATTGATATTCATATTTGTATTATGTATATGGTAATTGTGCAAATGGTTTTAAACAGACAAGGATTTTCTAGACCACTAGGTCTAACCCTTATTTTGTTTTAAAATATGTATTCCAGGTCATGGATCAAGTAAAAGCAAGTAAGAAGGATAATCTGTTAATAGCCTTTGGGAAGACCTATGTTATGAAGATCAAGAAGTGTTTTGTACTTATAACTTTGTTGTTAGTCATAATGTAAATTAATTAGCAAAACGTTTGTAATGAAATACGTATTATGGTTGTAAAGACTAAGGGACCGTAACTGTTATATGATGTATCTTTTGTTATGAAACAGTGTTATGTAAAATATGTTATTTGTTGTATGTTTGGGAATCGGGTCGTTACAGATGGTATCAGAGCCCTAGTTTAAGGGATTTAGGTATTTGGATCCATACCTAGACTTAAACTGCATGTGGAGTAGGATGTCCCTGTTATTTTAGAACCTTGGGATGCTAAATATAAAAGGTAGAAGGAACATCATGTAAGGTAATTTCAAATTACATTTGGCCAGTGTAATCATGAACTTACAGGTACATGTTTAAACTGGAAAACCTTATTATATGGGGTATGTGCTTACGTGTATATTAACCTTGTTGAAACCTACAGAATGGCAAGTGGTACTCAATGTACGAATAGAGATGGAGAAGGAAATCCTAATAGAACAAATCCAACAATCGGTACAAGGGGAAGAGGTGGAGAACGAGGTAGGGGCAGAACGGGAGGTAGAGTTCAATCTCAAGGCACAGAATTTGTTACAAGGGACGATCTGACCGCTGAAATGGGAAGAATGCAAGCAAATATACAAGCTATGTTTAACCGAACTCGTCACACTGAAACTGAAATACCAGATCCTAGTCTGGAAGACGAGATGCCCATTACACCTACTGTCATACCGGTGCCAAGGAAGTGTGATTATAAGATGTTTCTGAGTTGCAAACCTCCAACTTACTCGGGGGAAAGAGATCCGGTGAAGGCTATGAGGTGGCTAAAAGAGATAGAAGCCATCTTCAAAACCAGTAAGTGTGCCGATGAAGATAGAGTGTTATATGGGACCGCGATGTTGAAGGCTGATGCGTTATATTGGTGGGAAGCTCTTATTACCTCCAGAGGACCTGATGTGTATTCGACTTTTTCTTGGGAAGAATTCACAATAGCTTTCAAAAGACAGTTTTGTCATCAAGCAGCAGTTAGACAACTGGAGGAAGAGTTCATGAACCTGCAACAGGGAAGTTTATCGGTTCGGGATTATACCGCACATTTTCTGGAGAAGTCTCATTTCGCGAAATACTACGTTGCCATGGAGGCACTAAAGATGGAAAGGGTTATCTTCGGCTTAAATTCAGAAATCAGGAGTCTAGTAATTGCAAAGGGACCAGATACCTTCTTAGCCGCAGTAGATGCCGCGAAAAATGTGGAATGGGATAAAGGAAGATATGTTAGTGATAAAAGTACTGGAAAAAGAAAATGGGAAGGACCACATTATGATCCAAAGAAGTCCAGATTCCAGCGATTTGATAGTCGTCCACCTTTCAGACCAGCTGAAAGACCTTGTCCTAAATGCAACCGTATTCACCAAGGGAATTGTCAAGTTGATCCTCGAGTTTGTTACAAGTGTGGAAAGACCGGCCATATTGCTAAAGACTGTCGGGTAACTCGAATTTGTTTCTCATGCAATTCTTCTGATCACATTCAGTCTGATTGTCCACGGGGGAGAGTACAGCAGGGTGGTACGTCATTGAGACCAGTGGGTGTTAGGCCGGTAGTACAAAGGCCGGAGCTACCAAGAGCAAGGGGTCGTGCCTTCCAAATGACAGCGCAAGAAGCGGAAGAAACTCCTGACGTGGTTACAGGTACATTTTTAATAAACTCTACACGTGCTAAGGTGTTATTTGACTTCGGTGCAAACCGAACATTCGTGTCTCCTTCATTTGCTGCTTATATGCATTTAAAGCCTAAAATGTTAGATCATGCATTAATGGTAGATACTCCAAATGATAATCAGGTACCGGTTAAAGAGGTATTTGATAGTTGTGTTATAAATATAGATGGGTGTGGAGTACCTATTCAGTTATTTCCTATAGCATTGATCGAGTTTGATGTGATAGTGGGAATGGATTGGTTAGCCGAGAATCAGGCTAGTATAGTTTGTGATAAGAAGTTGATCAATGTTGTCTTACTTGAGAAGGGACCAGTAGTGATTTATGGTGACCGTAGAAATCATCAGTCTTGCCTTATCTCTATGATGAAAGCTCGTAAGTGTGTTAATAAAGGCTGCCCGAGTTACTTAGCTTATGTGATAGATACTAAACTAGAAAAGAATAAGTTGAAAGATATTCCTGTGGTTTGTGAATTTCTGGAAGTTTTCCCAGAAGACTTGAATAGTCTTCTGGCCGTTAGACAAGTAGAGTTTGGTATAGATCTGATTCCTGGAGCCGCTCCTGTAGCCCGTGCACCGTATCGTCTGGCACCTCCAGAGATGAAAGAAATGATGACGCAGCTGCAAGATCTATCCGATAAGGGCTTCATCAGACCCAGTACTTCGCCGTGGGGAGCACCAGTGTTGTTTGTGAAAAAGAAAGACGGGTCGATGAGGATGTGTATTGATTATCGGGAACTGAATAAGCGCACGATCAAGAATAAGTATCCGCTTCCGAGAATTGATGACCTCTTTGATCAATTAGTTGGAGCTTGCTATTTCTCCAAGATTGATCTAAGGTCTGGTTATCACCAGCTGAAGGTTAAAGAAGAAGACGTTCTGAAAACTGCTTTTCACACAAGGTATGGTCATTACGAATTCTTAGTGATGCCCTTCGGCCTGACGAACGCCCCAGCTGCCTTTATGGATTTAATGAATCGGGTATGTAAGCCATATCTCGATAAATTTGTTATTGTGTTTATCGATGATATCCTTATCTATTCCTGATCCAAAGAAGAGCATGCACAACACCTTCGCCTGATTCTGGAATTGTTGAAAAAGGAGCAGTTATATGCCAAATTCTCTAAATGTGAATTCTGGCTACGTGAAGTCCAATTTCTCGGACATGTAGTTTCAGAAAAAGGCATTCAAGTTGATCCGATGAAAGTGGAGGCAATTGAAAAATGGGAACCGCCGAGAACGCCAACCGAAGTACGAAGTTTTCTAGGGTTAGCCGGCTACTATCGAAAGTTTATACAAGATTTTTCTCGTATCGCTACACCTCTAACCAAGCTAACCCGAAAGAATATAAAATTCGAATGGAAGGCAGAACAGGATGAAGCATTTCGAATATTGAAAGAGAAACTTTGTAGCGCGCCGATACTGTCACTACCTGAAGGTTCCAACGACTTTGTTGTTTACAGTGATGCTTCCAAACTAGGATTGGGGTGCGTATTAATGCAGCATGGGAAAGTTATTGCTTATGCTTCTCATCAACTGAAGGATCATGAACGGTAGTATCCTACACACGACCTGGAACTTGCAGCAATTGTTTTTGCTCTAAAGATCTGGAGACATTATTTATTCGGCTCTAAATGTCAAATTTATACCGATCATAAGAGTCTCCAATATCTCTTTGATCAACGAGAATTGAATATGAGGCAAAGAAGATGGTTAGAACTGGTGAATGATTACGATTGTGAAATTCTTTATCATCCGGGAAAGGCAAATGTGGTAGCTGATGCACTGAGTCGTCAAGAAAGGAGTGGAACAATAAAACCCATTGCACTACGAGCTGAACTTCTACCTAACATCTTTGACGAATTGAAGAAGTGTCAGGTAGAAGCTTTTCAAGAAGAACACTTGAAACCAGAACGGTTAGTAGGGATATCAGAAACACTCATAAGAGATGATCGTGGGTTACTGTATCTGGGAAACAGAATTTGGGTGCCTCGTTTGGGTGGTTTACGTGATCGGGTACTACAAGAAGCTCATCAATCTCGTTTCTCTATTAATCCAGGTACGAATAAGATGTATAAGGATCTACGACAATTTTACTGGTGGCCGGGAATGAAAAGAAGTATTGCCCAACATGTGGAAGGTTGTACCACTTGTAAGAAAGTAAAGATTGAACATCAAAAACCTTTTGGTCAGTTACACCGTTTAGAAATACCTATGTGGAAATGGGATCAGATTACTACAGATTTCATCGCGAAGTTACCAAGGACTCCGAAAGGGTTTGATGCCATTTGGGTGATCGTTGACAGATTGACAAAGTCTGCTAACTTCCTACCGATAAAAGAAACCTATCCATTAGATAGACTAGCCAAATTGTATATCGATGAAATAGTAACTCGACTTGGAGTTCCAAACTCGATTATTTCTGATCGTGATAGTCGTTTTACTTCAAGGTTCTGGAGGAGTTTTCAAAAAGAAATGGGGACGCAAATAAAGTTAAGTACATCGTATCATCCTCAAACTGACGGTCAGAGTGAACGAACGATTCAGACTTTGGAAGATATGCTACGGGCATGCATTGTTGACTTTGGGGGATCGTGGGATAAGCACTTGCCGTTGATCGAATTTGCCTACAATAACAGTTATCATTCCAGCATACAAGCGGCGTCGTTCGAAGTTCTGTATGGTAGAAAATGTCGAACTCCTCTGTGTTGGAACGAAGTGGGAGAGAAACAATTAGCCAGGCCAGACATAGTTCAGTTGACCGCGGATAAGATTACTCATATTCGGGAACGATTGAAAGTGGCTCAAGACAGACAGAAAAGCTACGCTGACCGACGCCGAAAACCGTTAGAATTCCAAGTGGGAGATTTTGTAATGTTAAAAGTCTCGCCTTGAAAAGGAGTCACTCGATTTGGGAAACAAGGTAAGCTTAGTCCAAGGTACATCGGACCTTTTGCAATTACAGAAAGAATTGGTGAAGTAGCCTACAGGTTGGATCTTCCGCCAGAGTTAAGCAGTATCCACAACGCTTTTCACGTTTCAAATTTTCAAAAGTGTTTGGTTACACCAGATCAGGCAGTTTCTCTACCGGATATACAAGTTGATGAAAAGATGAATTATGTGGAAGAACCTGAAGCCATTGTTGACCATAAAGTCAAAGTTTTGCGGAACAAAGAGATCAGACAAGTAAAAGTACAGTGGCGATATCATAAAGGACAGGATGCTACTTGGGAACTAGAATCAGAAATGAGAACTAAGTACCCGTACCTCTTTGCCTAACCGAATTCCGGGACAGAATTCTATTAAGGGGGAGATGATGTAATACCCCGGGTAAGTTCGTTAGTTAAATTCTCTTTCCGTTAAAATTAGTTAACTTTAAATTGAGATGTTTAGGGTAAGTTTGGTTAATTTATAAGTTTAGGGGTGTTTTGGTCATTATTGAATAGTTTAAGCCAAGAGTGTAAATTAAGTCTATTATTATCCCTTTAGGTATCCAGATATTTTCATAAAGCAGAAAACATTCAGATAGTGTGTGTGTGTGTGTGTGTGTGTGTGTGTGTGTTTTTGAGTCAAGAAGAAGAAGAAGAAAGAGTCACAAGGTTAAAGCTTCAAATTGGATTCATTGGAAGTGATTTGAGGTATGTTTCCTTTATGTTTTATGGTTGTAATTGTTAGTAGAAGGTTTCTATCGGATTAGAATTATCAAATTCTGACTGGTGTTGATTTCAGTCGATTTCTGGGTAGAAATTGGGTAAACCGACAGAGGTTTTCGGACACAGTTTAAATGTGTCCGGTAGTCCCTTTTATTAGTGTCCGGTAGTTTTTGTTAATGGTGTCCGGACAGGCAAAGATATCCGGTAAGTTTCTCTTTCTATAGTTTTCGATTGAAATTAGTTACCGGATGGTGTCCGGATTGCTTTGGTTTCCGGATGTCGTCCGGATTGTTTATGTTGTCCGGAAAGTCATGATGTCCGGATTGGTCATGTTGTCCGGATAGTTTTTGTGGTGTCCGGAAACTCCAGCTGTTCGGTCACTTTTGAGATTTCAGATACTTTTAAGTATCCAGTAACCTTGTGTTTTGTCGACTCTTGGATAGTTTATGAGTGAGGACTAGAAATACTGTGGACTCGACTTAAGTTCGGGTTTGGGGGAAACATTTGAGGATAAGAGCTAGATAGAGTTATCTAGAATTCTTAGTCTTCTAGTAAGTCTTATATGTTTAGTTGGTAAGGAGATAATTGTATGTAAATTATTTCAGATTCTGTGAATTCTGGGTGAAAGACTGAATCTTTTGGAAAAGGCTTGGAAGCGTTTTGATAAGCAATCAGGTGAGTTTTACTTTAAAATGTTTTCAAACTGGAATACATATATGTGGATTGAGAATGTGATAAGTAGTGTGATTATGTGCATATGTATGAAGTATGATATATTGAGGTGTATATTATATTTATACGAGTATTATACTACACGAGTGCAAGTTGGCCGGGCTTAGGACCAGTGGAGTTTGGCTGTACGGAGGGACAGCGGAGTTGGCTGTATATTAGTGCAACAGAGTAAACTGATTAGTTGGCTCGCAACCAACTAATATGGCCTTGGGAATGAGACAGGAAAGTACATAATGCATGAGTCATAATTGATATTCATATTTGTATTATGTATATGGTAATTGTGCAAATGGTTTTAAACAGACAAGGATTTTCTAGACCACTAGGTCTAACCCTTATTTTGTTTTAAAATATGTATTCCAGGTCGTGGATCAAGTAAAAGCAAGTAAGAAGGATAATCTGTTAATAGCCTTTGGGAAGACCTATGTTATGAAGATCAAGAAGTGTTTTGTACTTATAACTTTGTTGTTAGTCATAATGTAAATTAATTAGCAAAACGTTTGTAATGAAATACGTATTATGGTTGTAAAGACTAAGGGACCGTAACTGTTATATGATGTATCTTTTGTTATGAAACAGTGTTATGTAAAATATGTTATTTGTTGTATGTTTGGGAATCGGGTCGTTACAGCTAGCGTGCGTGGTTGGTCTAAAGTCAGCACCTTCTAGTGAATTGTTCTTTGGAAACATGTTATATGACTTGAGAAGGAAGTAGCAGAAGGAAGTTGAAAGTAGTACGGGGAATGAAGGACCATTGGGTGAGACTTGGTAGTAGTAATGGAAATATTCCAATCGAGCTTGTCGCCCAGCGTTAAGCTAATGGGAATAGTTTTGTGTGAGCATGGTTGCTCCTTCCTGATGAGTGGGTGAAACTTGAATAATTTCGCATATGGATGGACAACTGTTGGATGCGATGAGAATTCGAATAAGTGTTTTCAGGATTGGTTTTGTTTGGATTGGTGGGTACTTCAGATGTTAGAGTGTGGAGGTTTCTTACTTTTTAGCTCTGTATAGTGTGGGGGTGATGTTGTGGTGAAAGCGTGTGAAGTGTGATTATCGTTGGATTGTAGTCAACACAATTCAGATGAGAAAGTGTTATCTGCCATAGACGTATATTGTGTTGGGGAAAGTGATTGTAGAATTACGCGTTATCTGTTGAAGAGAATCATAACTGTGATTTAAGGTGATACTCGAGGTTGATCTTGTGCTAAGTTGGTGGATTGAACGTTCGTTATCCTAATAAGGAATTCATGTTGTCGTGACGTTAACCTTTGTAAATTTGTTTTGTCACGGAGGTGAAGTTGTGAGTGAAAATCTTAATTCGTTTCAAAACCGTGCGTCCAAGTGTGTGGGCAGCATTGTGTGCAGTTGGCTTGAGGCGCCATAGTTATGGTACAAGAATTGTCGGAGATACGCGTTATAGTTGCTCTAAAGTGTGAAAATTGTTGGGATACGACATGTTGTTGAGGGGTCATGCAGCGTGGGAGCAAGAGAATCTGTAGAAAAGCAAAGAGGTGGGTATGAGCGGTTATCTGGGAATCTTCCAAAGATAAAGATGTATCATGGGGAGGAAGCATTTGGTGTCGTAGGTCGCGTGGTAGACCACCGATGGGTCAAACAGTTTCGCGAAAAGTTAGGGGTGGCTCAAGACCGCCATAGGGTTATGTGAGCAGAATGAGGAGATTGATTGAGTTCCAAGTAGGAGACAGTGTCATGCTTAAAGTTTCGTCGTGAAAAGACGTTGTGCGTTTAGAAAGAAAGGGGAACTAAGACCCAGGTATGTCGGGTCGTTCGCCATCACCGAGCATGTAGGTGAGGTGGTGTATAAGCTGAAGTTTCCCGAGGAGCTTCGGGGAGTTCATTCGACATTCCATTCGACATTCCACGTGTCGAATCTTAGGAAGTGCTTGGCCGAGGAAAGCATGGTCGTACCGTTAGAAGACACTTGTGTGGACGAAAGTTGGATTATGTGGAGGAACCGTTGGCGATTGTAGATCGCAAGGTTAGAAAGTTGAGGAACCGTTTTCCTCATCTGTTCGAAGATGGAACTCCGGGGACGGAATTCTTTTGAGGGGAGGATGATGTAATAACCAAGTCCTTTTAGTGATTAAATAATAAAGCTTGGTGGCCAAAGTGTGAAAGAGGTTAAGTTTGGTGTGCATTTGTGTGGGATATAAATAAGAGTAAAAACCCTAAAACCCTACCCCCCCCCTTTCATTTTAGCATTGAGGAGGCTAAAGAGAATACACAATGAAGTGTGTGTGATGTTGAAGGTGCGATTGGTGGGTGTAAGGATCCAAGACAATCGAATTCTCCAAAATCGTGTGTGCAATCTTCAATCTCAAGGTAATATTCTTATTTTTCTCCTTGGCAATTCGATTAGAATGTTTGGAGTGGTAGAATCAGACAACTTATGTTATTCATAGGTAAGAAAGGAAATGGGGTCTATGTGTTTTTCTAATGGGTTTGATATAGAAGTTGATGGATTAACCTAATATATCAGCTGGTAATAACATCCCTCGTCTATAATGGATTAACATCAAGATTGGAGTCGTGTGGAATCATCGTTTAAATTATTGAAACAAATCGTTCGTTAAGAAAAACCCTTTGTCCGGAAGACGCTAAGTCCGGAGTGTGGGAATCGGAAAGGGATCCGGAGAGTTTGGAATCCGAAAGTGGTACCGGAACCGGTAGGTACCGGAAGTGGTACCGAAACCGGTAGTACCGGAAGTGATACCGTAATCCGATATGAACCGGATATTTGATGCGGGACCAGAAATTACCTATCTGATCCAGAATTCGGGAAACGAGTCTGGAGTCCCTTTAGAGTGAAATTATGTTCTCAGTAAGATTCGAGAGAGTGCCATGAGAATTAACTAGTCTTATGTGTTGGGTGTGAAATGTAGGTGCGGGTAGGGCGTAACGATTCCAAGTGAGAACATTTAGTGTGGACCTCAGGTGAGTCTTTCTAAACCCAAATCTTATACAAGTGTGATTATCCGTACATGTATTTAACTGCGTACATATCAATTGCTTTTATTTACGAAGCGAAGAGTGTGTGTGTGGCAGAATGAATAATTTAATTGTGTGTAAACATGTTATGGCTATGGTGTGAAATGGGGGGGTGTCCCATAATATCTATATATGAATTTGTTTCATATATGGGCGGTGTGTGCCCTATTACGCTGTCACGGTGTGTGTGACTATAGCGTGTGCTAGTAGCATGTGTCAATGTGTACATATCATGTTAAGCGTGCTCGTTATGATTTTGAATAAATTCTTTCATAGCTATTTTATAAATTATGATATTTATGGTGTGGCCTGGTGTTGAGGGAACTCACTAGACCTCATGGTCTAACCCTCGCTTTTCAAAACTAAAACCTTTCCATGTAAGTAGGTAGCCGAGAGCTCGTTTAGAGGTTTGGCAAGACGTGAGTCGGAGTTTGCGTATAGAAGGATTAGAAGAATTCTCCTTTTATTTTGTAGTTATGTTCTCAGCTGTAGTTAGGGTTATTTCCGCAAACCCAGTCTGTAATCTTGATAGTGTGACTATGTTGAGCCATTTTTGGCTTTTTGAATTAAAGAGGTAGCTTTTGTCATGATTGTTTGGTGTGGGTTGTCACAGATGAAGTGGATGACCATCAAAATGAAGGACCAAACTGTTACAATTTACAAATATGCAAACGACGAGCCTTCTTTCATAATAAAAGAAGTTTAGAAACCAGTTAAAAAAACTGTCAAACCACATGGACTAGCTCTGCAATTAACCCATAAATTTTTAATACTCCCCAATCCAAAAATAAATGACAATTACAAAAACACACAATTTTAGGAGTATGCAATTATTACATGTTGGGAACTGAAGATTTGCTAAGTATGGATAGTACTGCCAGAACAACTTTAATACTGCCAGGGCATAATTAATACCGCTAGAGTGAAGTTAGTACTGCTTGTCAAAAGTTAGTACTGCTTGACAAGATTAATATTGCTGAAGCAAGGTTAGTACTGCTGAGTCAAGTTAATGTTGCTGGAAAGATTAATACTGCTGAAGCAAGGTTAGTATTGCTGAGTCAAGTTAATGCTGCTGGAATGAATTAATGCTGCTGGAGAATATTAGTACTGCTCATGCTGAATGAAGTTAATACTGCTCGTGCATAAAGAAGTTAATACTGTTGATGTGATAAGTTTGGTATGCGAAGATATTGGAGATAAAGATGGAATGGATGAAGATATGCTTAAAGAAGATTCAGAAGATCAATTTATTTTTGATAGTTATCTTGTAATTATTTTAGTATAAATAGATGTTGATAGATAGTTATTCGGGGTACACAAATAGACGCGATATACGAGAGTTTCAGAATACGTTTTGTTTTTAGAGAGAATTAACCTCAAGGTTTAGAACCCTATTTCTAAAGAAGTAGAAGTCGTCTTGATTGAGCCTGTTCATCAAGATTGAGGTTTGGTTGTAAGCTTGTGAGTTGAATTAGTGAATACAAACAGTTGTGTGTTTTCTGATATATTGTTCATTGATTGTGAGAATTAAAGTTCTATTCCGCAGATTCTTTAATTCTGAGTTCTAAGTATTATTAGTCTTGTTAAGATTCGATCCTGACAAGTGGTATCAGAGCTTGTGTTTCTTAGAATTCTACAATTATTATGGACAATTCTATTGAATCAAACAGTACTCTTGTTTCTAAGGTTCCCATGCTCAGACCCAATGAGTTTGACATGTGGAAAATTAGAATCAAGCAGTATATTCTGCTTACTGATTATTCCATCTGGGATATCATAGAGAATGGTCCATGTGCTGAAGGAAGAATTGGACCAGAAGGCAAAAGACCTCCTCCAAAGACTGATGCAGAGAGAAAAGTCAGACAAATAGAGATGAAGGCCTTAAGCACTCTGCTTTTGGCTATCCCCAATGAATATCAACATCAATTTCATCACTGCACTGATGCTCAGATTCTGTGGAATGCATTGGAAAAGAGATTCACTGGCACCAAAAGCACCAAGAGGAATCAGAAGGCAATTCTCAAGCAGCAGTATGAAAACTTTACTTCTACTAAGAATGAGTCTATGACTCAAACTTTTGATAGATTTAATAAGCTGATTGGAGAATTGGCCACAGTAGGAGTCAAGATGGAGGCTGATGATGTTAACAGAAAGTTCTTAAGATCATTAGGTGAAGAGTGGACAATGTATACTGTGTCCTTCAGACAGAATGACCAATTGGAAGATAAAGAGCTTGATGATCTTTACAATGATCTTAGAGTCTTTGAAGCAGAGGTTGAAGCCAAAAAGAAGCCCTCTGGATATGTACATAATGCTGCACTCCTTTCAACATCACCTGATTCTACTGCTAACCCTGAATCGGTTAGTGCTGCTGGAGGAGTCAATCAGGAAAAGACCAATGATTCAGTACTAGAAGCCTTCTTTTCTAGTCATGTTAATTCCTCATTAATTAATGATGACTTAGAACAGATTAATGCTGATGATCTTGAAGAGATGGATATCAAGTGGCAGATGGCTATGCTGTCTATGAGGGTGAAGAGATTCATAAAGAGGACAGGGAGAAACAACTTTTCCCAAAGAAGAGAAGATGGTGCTGGATTTGACAAGTCCAAAGTTGAATGCTACAAGTGTCACAAGATGGGACACTTTGCCAGGGAATGCAGAGGTGGAACATCTCACAACAGCCATCAACAAACTCAAGCTGGAAGCTCCAATCAAAACAGAAACTCTATTCAAGCTCTTGTCTCTCAACAAGGAATGGGATTTGATTGGAGTGATCAAGCAGAAGAGGCCATCCAAAATCAAGCACTTATGGTTGAAGTTTCAGATATTCCCACTGAGGTAAAATCTAATCTCTGTACTCAAGCTTGTATAGACACTGTTAAAAGGTATAGAAGATCACAATCAGGGAATGTGTGATGACCTTAAGAGACTAGAAAAGGACAGAAAAGACTATGTAGTAATTGTTGAGAAGTTTGAAGAACAGATTAGGGCTTTTCAAGCCAATGAACTTCAACACTCCTATGAAACAAACTACTGGAAATGGGAAAAGGATGGTCTAGATTAGGGAATCCAGGGAAGAGTGTGAGAAACTAAAAGGAGAGCTTGAGAAAGTTAAACTTGATGTAGAAAAGTTTAATTATGCCTCTAAAGTCATGGACAACATAATCAACTCTCAAATCCATAGTAAGTTGAAACCAGGCATAGGGTACAATGCCACACCCCCACCCTACAACAACAACTACATCCCTCCTAAGTCATACCTATTAGAAACCATGGATAGGAAGGACTTACCTGAAGGAGCCACTGAAGTAGATCCATTAGATAAAGTAGTTGTTGAGGATAAGACTGAAAAAGAAGGATCTGATGAGGAATGTGTAAGTCCATGTGTTAAGAACAATGAGATGAAAAGGACTGGAAAGGGAAAGGGAGTTCATTATACACAGACCACTGTTGTGAACTCTAATACTTGTGAACATTGTTCTTGCAAGAAATCTCAAGAGAATAAGCCCCAAAAACATGATAAAAAGAGGGGAAATCAAAGAAATTGGAATAACCAGTGGGCACAAAAGCAAGGAGTTGATCTGCAAAGGATTAACAGACCAAAACCTTGTTTTATTTGTGGCAAATTGAATCATCTTGCCAAACACTGTTATTTCAATCCTATTAACCAAAAGAAAAGTTTTCAAAGAAGTTTTCAAAAATCTTCTGGTTATAGGAAGCCTGCAAGGAATAATGTGGCTAAGAAACAAGCTGAATCCAAAAGCCACATGAGAAAACAGACTGAAAAGAAATGTGTCAATATGTGGATCCCCAAAAGCACTAATGTTAGTACTGCTACCTCAGATAGTACTGCTGACAAGGATAGTGCTGCTAGAAGCAATACTACTGGCAATACTGCTGCTAGCAGTGTTAGTGCTGCTAACACTGTTAGTACTTCTTTTAAAGAGAATGCTGCTGGTAGCAGTGTTAGTGCTGCTAACTCAGTTAGTACCTCTTCTAAGAACAATACTGCTGCTAGCAGTGTTAGTGCTGCTAACACTGTTAGTACTTCTTCCAAGGTTAATACTGCTTCTAGTTTTTGTGCTGCTAGACCAATCATATTGACAAAGTACTCCAGTGCTGCAGTACCTAAGTTTGAAAATCTCATCAAAACCCAGTGCAAGTACTTTGATGAGCAAGGGAGACCCAAGACCACTGTGGCTTGGGTTCCCAATAAAAACTAACTGATTTATCTGATGTGCAGGGCAACCAACAGCTCAAGGGGAAGAGCATCTGGCATGTTGATAGTGGTTGCTCCAGGCACATGACAGGTAACATGGTCTGCCTCAAGAATTTCAAAAGAATTGATGGAGGACATGTTGCTTTTGGAAATAATCCTGCAGGAGGTAAGATAAGTGGTAAAGGTGATGTGTCAAAAGGTAAGATGACATTTGAGGATTTGACAAGTGCTGCAAAGTGCAAGTATAGTTACTACTGCCAGTGCAGAGTTACTACTGCTAGTACATATTTTCTACTACCAATGTGTAGTTAATACTGCTTTGTAGTTAATACTGCTTAGTAGTTAATACTGCATGTGTAGTTAATACTGCTTTGTAGTTAATACTGCTTAGTAGTTAATACTGCATGTGTAGTTAATACTGCTGTGTAGTTAATACTGCCTTGCAGTTAATACTGCTCAGTCGTTAATACTGCTAAGTCGTTACTACTGCTTTTAAAGAAAATCAGGGCTAGTACTGCTATAAATACTCTTTCAACCCGCCAAAGTTCATAACGTCTCTTTGCATTCAATTTATCTCTCTCTCGTTCTAACCTTTTCTCCCTAGAATCTCTGTGTTTTCTATCCAAATCCTCAGGAAGAATGACGGCAATGGAGTTTGTCGATGAGCACAATGAGATTGTGATGCTTCAGAAGCCAAAGCAGGCCGCAGGATTTCATGATATTGTGGATTTTCTCAAGTCCACACACATCTCTCATGCCCTAACAGTGTGCCCAACCATATATATCGAGCATCAAAAGCAATTTTGGGAGAATGCCACTGTTATATTCGAAGATGGGCAGAAAATCATTCGAACAAGGGTTTGTGACAAACCCTTGAAGGTCACAGAGGAGGTTATTCGCATCACTCTTCACTTAGATGATGCCTCAGGTATAACCTATCTCTCTAATGATGAACTTTTCTCGACCTTACAAAGAATGGGGTATGAAGGTCCCATTGGAATTTTTAAATTCTACAAGTCAAAGTTTTTCACCCAATGGCGATTTCTTGTTCATACTCTTATGCACTGTATTTCAAAGAAAACAACTGGATGGAGTGAGTTTAGCAGTACCATTGCTTATGCCTTGGTCTGCTTAGCCACTGCCAGAAAGTTCAATTTTTCAGCAATGATTTTTAATGATCTTGGGGCAAACCTAGAATCCAAAAAGAGCTTTTACATGTATCCCAGGTTTGTCCAAGAAGTAATTAACCATGAATTGACGGATTTACCTCAGTCTGCTGAGGTATATGTGCCAAAATCCCCTAAAGGGAAGGTTTTCTCAAATATGAGAAGAATTCCTAGGGACTCGGAAGGAGTTGACACACCATTGTTATCTACAATGATGGTTGTGTCCCACACCACTGAAGGTATGGCATCAGGGTCAAGGCCCCCATTAGACACACCCACTGATGGCCAATCCCAACCTTCCATCACCAAAGAAATCCCACAGTCCATTCTTTTAAGACCCACTCCCAATATCACCAAGAAGTTTGAAAGAAGAAAGGTACACAAGGTTCCTTCCCTTGGTGTATCTCCTAATAGCCCAAAGCCTACAACCCCTCTATTGGAGCATTCTCCAATAGAGAATATCAAAAGGGTAACCACAGGGGTGTCTCCCAACCCCAAGAAGGTGCTCTCTAAGGAGAAGGATGAGCATGTGGGCTGCAAGGCTGCCACTACTTCTGCTAGCAAAGAGAAGGACAGTGGTAACATCACTAAGACCTTCCCCAAGACAACTCAGAATGTGAAAACATTCAGAGGACCCAGGCGCCAAGAAACCATGGGAGTAGGTTGTGCTTTTGATAGGCAAGACACCTACTAAAACTTCCAATGATCCTGTAGGGGAGGTAAACACTTCTAAACCAGGTGAGGATAGATATACTTAAGAGGAATTGATGGAAACTATTGCCAACATCAACATTGATGTCATGAATCAGCAGAAGGAGATTGATGAGCTTAAGAAGGTAGTTCTTTATCAACACACCAAGATAGAGAAGAATAAGAAGATGATCACCAAGCTGCTGCAAAGAAGGAAGAAAGCTCAGTATGTTCTGAAAAGGAGAAGATCAACCACTGATGCTTCCAAAAAGGGGGAGTTAGAAACTGAACTAAACATGGAGGATGCAAAGGTTGAGGGGGAGAATGAGCATAAGGTTGAGGGGGAGGCTGAGCAGGTTGCAGAAGTTGCAAAGGAAGCAGAAAGTGAGAAAGCAGCAGTAACTGAAACTGCAGAAAATGAGAAGGAAGTAGTATCTGAGTTTAAAGCAGCAGAAACCACAGAAAAAGCAGTAGAAACAGTTAATGCTGCAGTATCTGAGATTGAAGCAGCAGTAGCTGAAATTATGAAGAGTCTTGTTGATGCAGCAGTATCTGAAAGTGAGAAGAAAGCAGTATCTGTATCTACAGTAACTAAATCTGAGATTGAAGCAGAGGTATTTGAGATTGTGAAGAATAGTGTTGAAGCAGCAGTATCAAAGATTGTAAAAGAAGCAGTAACAGCTAGAGCAGCAGAAATGGTTAATGCTGCTAGTCAAAAAGCAGCAGAAACCATTCAAGCAGCAGAAATGGTTAATGTTGCTGAAAAACATAAGGCAGCAGAAACCATCCCTGAAGCAGCAGAAACAAAGGAAACAGCTGAAACCATTCCTGAAGCTGTTAAATCACTCAAAAGAACCAAGATGGTGTCAAACAAAAGACCAAGAACAAAGTCTATAGCTTCAAAGAAGAAAGTTGTAAAGAAGCCTAGGGTGGAACCCATTGTAGAAGAAGCTAAGGAGGAAGTTGTGAAAGAGAAAGTTGATCAAAAAGTTGCTGAAGAAGAAGTGGCAACTCCATCAGGTCAACCAAGCAATGTACAATCACCAACAAATGCTCAATGTGATATGTATATTATTGTGGTTGATGCTAGTCCAATCAAAGTTAAACCATTAGCTTCTATGGCTCCTGAGATCATCTTCTGGGACACATTGAGAGATGGGAGAAAGGAGTACATTAGAATAAAAAGAGCAGATGGGAAGTTTGAGGTCTGTTCTACATGGGGAAGACTTATAAGGATGTGCTCTAGATCAGACTTGGAAGAGATGTTCAAGGTGGGAATGAAGCTTTATGGAAATTTGCTGACTGAGAATGGAATGTCCATCACCAAAATGGTACTTGAATACTTGTGTCTAATGTTCAATACAGAAGCAGTTAAGTATTTGACAGAAAGGCAATTTCAAGCTGTTACCAACTGGATGCTTATTGAAAACTGTGGGGTGTATGTCATAACACTTGACAATGCATATCATGAGTATTATTTGGTGGATAAAATATACAAGCACAGCATGACAAGGTTGAATGGAATGCTAAAAGCTAAGTTGGTGGGTAACAAAGATTCTAAGATGGCAAGATACTTGGTAAGAAGGATCATCAATCAAAGTTTGGGATTGAATCCTGACTTGTGTGTTCAAGATTAAGTTTTGGAAGCATCATCATCTGAAGAACTTGACTTCTCTTTCTAAAAGTCAAGTTAGGGGGAGATTGTTGGGAACTGAAGATTTGCTAAGTATGGATAGTACTGCCAGAACAACTTTAATACTGCCAGGGCATAATTAATACTGCTAGAGTGAAGTTAGTACTGCTTGTCAAAAGTTAGTACTGCTTGACAAGATTAATACTGCTGAAGCAAGGTTAGTACTGCTGAGTCAAGTTAATGCTGCTGGAAAGATTAATACTGCTGAAGCAAGGTTAGTACTGCTGAGTCAAGTTAATGCTGCTGGAATGAATTAATGCTGCTGGAGAATATTAGTACTGCTCATGCTGAATGAAGTTAATACTGCTCGTGCATAAAGAAGTTAATACTGCTGATGTGATAAGTTTGGTATGCGAAGATATTGGAGATAAAGATGGAATGGATGAAGATATGCTTAAAGAAGATTCAGAAGATCAATTTATTTTTGATAGTTATCTTGTAATTATTTTAGTATAAATAGATGTTGATAGATAGCTATTCGGGGTACACAAATAGACGCGATATACGAGAGTTTCAGAATACGTTTTGTTTTTAGAGAGAATTAACCTCAAGGTTTAGAACCCTATTTCTAGAGAAGTAGAAGTCGTCTTGATTGAGCATGTTCATCAAGATTGAGGTTTGGTTGTAAGCTTGTGAGTTGAATTAGTGAATACAAACAGCTGTGTGTTTTCTGATATATTGTTCATTGATTGTGAGAATTAAAGTTCTATTCCGCAGATTCTTTAATTCTGAGTTCTAAGTATTATTAGTTTTGTTAAGATTCGATCCTGGCATTACACTTTTTAGTCCAAAATATAGTTTTATCTTTAATTGTAGAGAGAGAAAATTTATACATCATATTATTAATGGTATAATAAGAAAACGGAAATCTTTTATATATATAAAAGTAGAAACCAACAAGAATGAGTTGGCACCCTCTACTAATCAGGATCCGTGGTAGAAATTTTCTGAGTTTTTTGAATTTTAAAAAATGTTTAATATATTAAAAGACATCTCCACCCCTATACAAAAAATGAATTTGTTATGATGAATGGGGTTTTTCAGTAATTTTCATACAACAATTTAAGTCTTAGGCTTAACTCCAAGCCTTTCATATTCCTTGGTAGCCAACACGCCTTCCCGACTCCTCACTTCCCCACCTGTACAAGTTCTTACTTTCTTCTTTCATAGATCTTAAATCAATGGAGTGAGGAAGGAATAAGACGAGGACAAACTCTATGAATCGATAAAAGCATATCAGAACCTGGATCCATGTGGTGGCGTGCTTAGCTGGTAACTCTAATTCCTCGGAATCAGTGATCATTTTTCTTAAAATCAAAAGCCATGGATGATGACGTTGAAGAATCGGTATGTGAAAGCAAAATCAAAATCTCATATGATCATTGTAAGTATCTCCATTCCCATGATATCCAAGTTATTACGATATTTGATAGTTTTATATTTTGATATAACTATATTGCATTTGTTTAGTCTTAAGAAGAGAAAAAACCAAATTTTGTTCAAGTAAAAGAAGTGAATATTATTGTAATTTGCATTGCAATTTTTCTAGGTATGTTTTACAACATCAACAACATCCTTTAAAAGCAAAGGTACTATCAAAACTTAATTTCTCATTTTTTTTCTATTTCATGAATTGTATTTTGTTTGTTTGATAGATTGCAAACTATAATCCTTTTATATGAATCATGATATATGTTTCGATGATCTATATTTCCTATTGATTTTGGGAGTTTTAGTTGGATAATTAACAAATCCCAACTCCGAGTTTATGTTTATACAAATTCTCTTGAATGTACTTATGAACCTAAATTAGTCAAATTACTGATGATTTTTTGACGATGGAGAGGAGTTGAAATTGTGTAAATGGGACTTTTTTTACTTTTAGTTTTATCATACATTAGGCCTCAACATACAATTTTTAAGTGCATTGCACATGAGTGATTTAAAAGGATAAATTCAACCAAATTTAGGCCACACTGCTTTTTAATTACAGGTTAGCAGATTCTTGACATTTGCACAATATCGTTTCTATAAGGAAGTTTTGGATTCAAGAAAATCACTCCATTAGTCTTACTTTTGTCTAGGGAGTTGTGCAACTATTACTAAGATGTCAAGGATGATATATAAACTTTAGGTTTGAGTTCCGGTGAGAAGTGCCAAATTTGGTGAGAAACGTGAGAAGTGGTATGCAACTGTTGGATGAGAAATGGACAAACGTTAGGATGAGACCAAATTCTATCTTGAAGGTGATATTTTTTTATAGAAAATAATGCAATTATTACACTTATGAAACTTCAAAGATTTCGTATTAAATTTGAAGGTTTTAACTCAAATGTCAATTGTACCTCCGGTTTACGTTTATGAATTTTTCATTGTGATTTTTCTAATGATTTGATTATTGTTATATGTGTCAATATGTGTGTGTGTGTGATGGGGAAAGTTAAATATATGACTACTCATACATTGCATATGCTATTTTTCAATTTTTGAGAAACCAAGTGCAAAGGAACTTCTGAAACATAACTTTATTAGGAATGTTAGGAAGAATCTAAGACTGCCCATCATCGTTTATGGTGTATTTCTTACATCATTTTCATTCTTTCACTTTGGTTTCTTATTTTTTCCTCCATAAAGAAACAAGTGGTATTTGACATTGGCATTCTATCTTGACAGAGAACGACTGAGATTTCAAATAAGGAAGATGGGGATTCACCAACAAATGGAACACAATATGAATTTGCTGATGGAACTGTTGGAATCGGGTGGAATGTTACAGATACAATATGTATTTGTAATTTGATCATTGTGTTTCTAAACTATTAATTGACAACTACGGTAGCCAATGGAGGAATTTGGATGTGATTTCACAGCTTAGGTAGATCTTGGAGTAAAAGATTTATTGAAGTGCTGTAAAACCAATTTAACTTAGAGGCCGGAAGGAGCCATTTAATCTTAACGTAGTTACATATTTTCTAACATAAATAGTATAATAAGAAAACGGAAATTTAGTTTTGAAAATGGACACTTATTTTAGGAGAAACAAAACTACGAGAGAGTATTAGTTAAATACTAGGTTTTTTACACTTATTTTGGGATTGCTTATTTAAAACAACTTATGCTTATTTTAAAAAATGCTTATCAACTTATGTCGTGAGAAAAAGAAGTTGAGTGTAAAAATGTAATTTGGACAAATAAGTTATAAGCAGTTTCAAATAAGTTAAAATGGATTAACTTATAAAAAACAACTTATTTGTGGTGAGGAAAAATCATTAATGTGGCTCAGAAACCCATCTATCCCGGGTTCGAATCCAGGCGTTGGCAACTTGTGGCCACTGAGAAATTATCTCAGGGTTGCATGCGTAGCAGTCAATCAGTGTCAGAGATTAGTCTAGTCAAAGCCTAGGATGCCCTTTCAAAAAAAAATCATAAACATTTTTTTTTCAATTCAAACATTAAAAATAGCTTATTTGCGTTGAGAAAAAACAATAACCAAAGTAAGTAAAAAAAAAGGTGATTCTAAAGAGACATCTATCTATTTATTAAGTAGACACCTCTCTACGAGTAATTATTATTTAAGTTAACATTTTTCTTACCTACATTTAAATATTAATCATTAATCATTATGTAATTATAATTGTATTTTACTCTAATGGTTGTATTATTATTATTATTATTATTATTATTATTATTATTATTAGTTTTAACAAAATTATTGTAACACTATGTAAGTTAAAAAAAAACTGGATTATTCTTCAATATTTCGTGATTAGTTTTTTTAACCGTTATAACAAAAATAAAAATTATTATATAAGTATGATAAAAAAAGGGAAATTAATTAAAATACCCAAAGTCAAACCAACTGTTACCAAAATACCCTAAAATTTTTCAATTTTGCAAAAATACCCAAAATATTCGCGATGGGGTCCCGCGATCGCGGGATACGCTGACGTGGCACGTATTTTGGGCACAAATGCCCCGCGAAGCCCCTAAACTTTGGCCGCGGTGCACTTTTGGTCCCTGCCCGCGATCGCAGCCCGCGTTGGACCAAAATTTACAGTTTTGGTCCCTGAAAATTTCAACTTTTGGTCCCTGAAAATTTACACTTTCAGCCCCTATACTTAGACGAATCTTGATGCTTTTACTGTTTTTTTCCACAATTATTGCAATTTAAAGACCGATTTGTGGTTGAAATTCAATTGCATGTTTCAATCAATGTTAAATCAATGTTTTTGGAATATCAGTTTGTGGATGAAATGAGAGATTGGTTTTCTGATATGTTGGTTGTTTCATTCATAAATAGACGTAAAATTCAAGCCATAATTCTCACACAACGATTTCATTGTTGCAATATTTCTTTCTGCAATATTTTGTGTTTGAGATACTACTGAAAAAATGAGTTCATCTGTTGCAAAAGCTAAGCTATATTTCTGTTTTGATGGTGAATGGGTGCAAGATAACAATGAGTGGAATTTTGCTTATAAATCTAAGCATGGTGTAAAAGTGTCAGTAAACTATACTTATCGGAAGTTTGTTGCATACGCCATGCAAAAATGTGGAATCAACTCTTCTGATATTTGCAAGTTAGTGTTTAAAAATGGCGATGGGTCATTTGTGGATTTATCCAACGATGGGGATATCTCTACTTTTCTGCACCTTGCAGTCGATTCAGAAAGACCCCCATTACTCTTTGTGTATCCCGGCGTATCCGACGGTGACGACGACGGTGACGACGACGGTGACGAGGAGGGTGATGACGACGAAGACCTCCAAATAGAGCAGCCTGATTCTCAACAACAACAACCACCACCACCATCACCACAACCACACGAATGGCGTACTGCTGGAGTTGCTGATGACGAAACCCACGTTTTCAGAACGGGTAATTCTGAAATGGACAGATCAGACACCGATAATGATGATCACGAAGAATATACCCCTAGTAGAAAATCATGTAGTCAGATAAATGACTTTTTTGATATGCCCCCTATTCTTCCAGACTCCCATACCCAGACACAAAGCTACGAACCTACACCTTATATTCGTAGCGAAAGTTTAACAGCAGGTCAGATATTCGATTCGAAGGATCTCTTAGCAAGTCAGATCGGACTCAAGTTCTTGGAAGAGGGTTTCCAAAGTCGCGTGCGGGCATCTGACAAAATCAAATACGTAGTTGAATGTGCTAGAGAAAAGTGTGAGTGGAGGTTGTACGCGATTCACACGGGTCCCAAAGGAGGGGCGATAATGATTAGAAAGTTGCACGACGTACACACTTGTACGAGGACGCAACTTAATCCCCACCACAAACAAGCCGGCAAAAAGACTTTGGGTGCGATCCTGAAAAACAAATTTCTTGATGTTAGCAGGTCATTGCGTCCAAAGGATATCGTCCACGACGTTCACCGGCAGTTCGGCGTCACGATTGATTACCACCAAGCGTGGCGTGCGCGCTGCCATGCACTGTTTATGGTGAGAGGCATGTTCGAGGAGTCGTATGAACGAGTCCCGACATATTTATATAACTTGCAGCTGCAGAACCCTGGTACTGTCACGCAGCTACGGACCGATTCACGTGGACGGTTTGAGATGTGCTTCGTGGCCCTTGGACCCGCGATACGTATCCACCCGACCCGCTTCCACCATGCTATCCACCTTTAATGGATAAGAACAGGCCCGGGAGACCGAGAAAGAACGACTGACGTCCATCACGTGGTGAAAGTTCGATACAACGAAGATGTACTCGGTGCCAATGCGTAGGACACACTCGTGGAGAGTGTCCAAATCCCGCCCCTTCAACCGTGCCAAGGAGACATTCTGTCAGTCACACCCCGGGCCCGTCATATCTTGAACCATATGGAACAAACCCATATGATACTGTTGATCTAAACACTGATTTGTAAATGATATATATACACACATACATATGCTTCTAAATGAACATTGATAACACAGCTAGTTTGTAAATGATATATATATATTCGTATTATATATTTACACACATAAAGAAAATAGGAGACCTTCAATTTTTCTTAGTATTTTCTTGACCTTGTTCTTGCATCCATGGCAGTGAATGTTAACTCTGAGTACACATGTCTGTTTATATATTCATATTAGATACGTTTTAATTTTAACAAATTACACCATTATAGTTAATTATTTAATTTATGGTACATCTCATATTTTTTTTCAATTTTGTTTTACACTCCTATCGCATTAACATAATAATCATATATTAACTAATTCATTAAATCGTTTTAAATTATTATTATTTGAATGTGTTTATAGATATCGTGAATGGCAATAGGAGAAGGTAGAATTGTTTATAAATGGGGTTTTGACAAGTTGGTATCACTGGACTCATTTAAGAATTGTGAAAATGGGTATTTGGCGAATGATGATTCATGTGTGTTTAAAACACTTCAGCTCCAAACACACATGAATCATCATTCGTCAAATACCCATTTTCACAATTCTTAAATGAGTCCAGTGATACCAACTTGTCAAAACCCCATTTCATATTATATATATATACACACACATACATATGCTTCTAAATGAACATTGATAACACAGCTAGTTTGTATTCCATCCAACAAGCTCTTCATCTTCAATCTTTCTGACCCTTCTTCAACGGCTTCTGCTTTTGCAACCACGTATGGCCATTGTGTACCACAACCCGCACACACTTTAGCAAATGAGTTGAGGGTTGTCATATATTCTATAAGAGAAGTAGGCCCACGAATGAGGTAACCTCTGACTTGACCTTGCATGATGTATCCAACCTAACCGTGGTTCAGCGGCTTAAAAACTACTTTTCAGAGAAATTAACAACAACAAAAAATACAAAACAACAACACAGTAAAAAAAATACAAATAACAACACAGTAAAAAAATACAAAACAAAAAAAAATATAACCACCACCTACTTAAAAATTGATTTAGTTTCATCAATCCAAGCTTGCTTCTCGTTTACCTTCGCTTGAATAATTGCGAAGTCTTGTAGAATATGGTGAATTGCTTCTTGTTCTCGACGAACACGAGCCTCCCGAGCTTTTATATCCCCTTTCATCCTTTTGATCTCCCTGTCTTCCTCTTCAATCTTTCTCAAATGGACTGCCTTCCTGTCCATAATTTTTTTCCACTCTTCTGTTAGTTCATCTATCTCCTTTTCCTTTTTTGCTATGGCGACCTCGATTTGAGGTGACATTTTTTCAGGAGTAGACTTAGGGTTTGATGACGATGCCATTTGTGGATGAAATGAGAGAAGAGAGAAATCAATTCAAAGAAAGAAAGCAAGAGAGAAATCAAGAAAGAAAGCAAGAGGAAGTGTGAATTGTGAATTGCATACTACTGATATTTATGGATGAAATCTCAAACATGCAAATGAATTTCAACCACAAATCGGTCTTCAAAGTACAATAATTGTGGAAAAAACAGTAAAAGCATGCAAGATTCGTCTAAGTACAGGGACTGAAAGTGTAAATTTTCAGGGACCAAAAGTGTAAATTTTCAGGGACCAAAAGTGTAAATTTTGGTCCATCGCGGGCAGGGACCAAAAGTGCACCGCGGCCAAAGTTGAGGGGCTTCGCGGGGCATTTGGGGCCAAAATACGTGCCACGTCAGCCCTAGCCCGCGATCGCGGGATCCATCGCGGGTATTTTGGGTATTTTTGCAAAATGAAATTTTTTTTGGGTATTTTGGTAACAGTTGGTCAAACTTTGGGTATTTTAATTAATTTCCCTAAAAAAACACATTGTAGTAAGGGCGCGCCTTTATAGTAATTACTTTATACTATTTAAACTTATTAAAAATATATACTTGTCATTTAATTTTTAATTTTTAATTTATTCATAGTATTTTACTCTTTGAATTTTTATTAGATTGCATTATCTTTATAATTTAATCAATATCTTATATTTATATAATTTTTCATCAGTTAATTACATATAAGATAATAGAAGTCTACTCGCGCAATACAGTGCAATATATCTCGATTTTAATGTTCTAATTTATTTTAATGTGTGGTTTTGAGAAAACGGTCAAATTTTTTTTACAAATTTGTTTAAAGAATGACGTTTTTTGAGTTCATGATTTGAGGATTTGAAAGTGGTTAGAGATAAGAATTAATTAATAAGAGTCCACGATTTAAGGATTTGAAGATTGTTAGAGATAAGTATTAATCAAGTAATTAGCATTAAAAGCGGTACATAAAGCTTCATTAGTTGTTTTTAAGAGATTTTAAGTAATTAGCATTAAATAGCTGTAACATCCCATAAACATAACGAGACAACCATAGCATTAAATCATACTCTTGTAATAAAACTGGGTCCCAAAATTCTGTTACATCATTCCCAAACTAAGGTTGGCGGAAACAACCTATACACAACTGAGAACAACTACTACTACAAGTGGCATCGGCACTGTCTCTAGCTGCATCTGTACTCGATCACGCTCTTGCTCACTTACCTGAGCCTCTTACTACTTGCTTACCTGAAAATGGTTTAGTTTTGAAAAACGAGGGTTAGACCAAAAGGTCTAGTGAATTCCCTCCGAAAACAACATATATAAACATTGGGAAAATCGTTTATAAAATTTATCATCAAACTTCACATAACGTCAAACATGGTACTGCACCGTGATGAGGACCGCATAAACTAACCACGATCGGGGCCCAAGCAGACTCCCCTCTCGCCTCGTATCGGGGCCCAAGCAGACTCCCCTCTACCCGAATAGGAGGGAAACAGATTCCAACCTATCGGCTCATCACACATGTCCAAGGGATCATCGGATCCCAGAGCATATCGATCCCACGGTGCAGACCGACTCCACATAGCATACATAACATGTCATACTTCATACAACTTGGAATCTCGTAAACCATATAATCATTTCATCATGCTAAATATTCTTTGAATAAAGTATGAGCTTTCATGTAAAAACATGCATATCGATTTGGTAAACATTTCGTGCTCAAAGTGAACCATTATCAGTTAAAAGAACAATTAACACATTGCGTCGTAAATAGGTTTAGGGAACTCACCTGAAAAGCGAATCTTCTCCTTAGCTTCTTGTCTCGCTACGCTAATACACCTAATAATTAATTCATAGGATAATTAGATGCACTACACTTTCATTCTAATTCCCTCTCTTTATTCGATTCTTTCCATTACTACTAGGCCCGCAATACGGCTTAGTTCTTAAATTAGTCTGGCCCAAAGTCTCTGAGTCCTAATAGTGAACTAGTTCATGAAGCGGCCCAACTACCTTCTTGGCCCATCCGCAGGAAAGTCCAGGAAGTCCTCAACTCCCGGTATCACCCGACTCCCGGTACAGGCGACTCCCGGTACAGGGCGACTCCCGGAATAGGGAGACTCCCGGTACAGGGCGACTCCCGGTCTCATTCGACTCCCGGTCGACTCCCGGTACGGGCGACTCCCGGTCTCATTCGACTCCCGGTCGACTCCCGGTACGGGCGACTCCCGGTCTCATTCGACTCCCGGTCGACTCCCGGTACGGGCGACTCCCGGTTCGGCAACTCCCGGTACGGGCGACTCCCGGTACGGGGCGAACCAGTGGCAAAGTCTTCGCTCGCCATAGCTCGATTTCTTTCATACCATAGGATTTATTAGGGTTAATAGCCATAGCATTATCACCCCAAACTGTTACAAACGGGATTCTTAGCCTAATTTATTCCTTCGATTAGCAATCCCAATACTCACTTTAAAAGGAATCCTTCAGGGTGTTCTTAGAACTCATACAGTTACCAAAACCATAAATTACAAATTGAATCTATCTTATCTATTACTATGAGTGCATAAGGTAACAACGATGGATGAATTTCCTTACCAGATTGATGGCTCTTTACAGCAATCAGCACTGCAACCCCTTCCTCGTCGTTCTCTTTTTCTTTCCAGCCGCCAACTTCAATGAGGAGAATGATCAGTGTGTCAACCCTAGGGAATTGGTCCCTTTTTATATTTCCCACAATTTGCAACCAATCCCTTTCTCTAAACTTCCATTTCTTTCAGTTTGACCACAAAACTTACACATAATCGAAATAGGGTTGTTACAACACTCCCCCCTTAAAAGAATTCCGTCCCCGGAATTCCTTATTGGGAAAAGATGCGGGTATCTTGCCCACACCAAAACTGACACTTCCCCAAGGTAAAACCACTTCTGACCCAGACAAACACCTCATTAAATTCGAAACAAAAAAAAAACAACGGGTGCACTTCCTTCAATTCTTACGGTACTCCTAACTCGTAGGCTATTGCTCCTACCCGACCGGTCTTGACAACAGAAGATTAACTAAGGCTTCTCAAGCATCTATACTTCCTTTAAGGAGGAACCTGGCTAAATCTCCATCACAACCTAGTATTCACTTACCAAGAGACAGACACACACTTGACCGCTTGGCACCAGGCCAAACCCGTACGTCCCGACAACTCACAACCCAGAGTTCCTTCGTCGCAATACAAGCAATCCTAGATCACTTTCCTCAACCAACAATCGTCTAAGCGGCCAACATTTCCCTTACTCAGACCACCTCGACCACAGTTCGTCAACCAACTCTCTTATCCTCATCACTTCACCACTCCATACTTATACGCAACTAAGAGTAGGAACCTCCAAACCCATCGTTGAAGTGTTCACCTACTCAATTTAAACTTATCCTGAAACACATAAATTCCTCGTTGATTGCCACGTTCGCTCAGACGTATGACACATAACTCCGGTTATCCTCCCTCAACTGGGAGGGGTAACCATGGTCACACCATACTATTCTCACTAGCTCAATCACTGCACGACCAATTCATTTATACATTTCTCACAAGGTCACTTAACTTAACTCATTCAGTTGTCTAATCCACTTCTTTCCTGCACAAAATCATACCCAAATCCCTTCCTCAAAACTCGTTCCAACAGTTCGCACATTTATCACTGACAATCTACATAACACAGCACCCTTCTGGTAATACTGCCACATTTACTACTTCCAATTTACTCACTTAATCCGACATACTATCTTCACCTCCCCACGTTAGCGTGGAGCACTGCTCATCAAACATTATTTGCCCCTCTCTCCTGACCTATCCACATGCTGATAACACTTTCTCAATACTTGCATAACCAAACAGTTGCACCAAGATCTTATCTTAAGGCATTCAACCAAGCCGTCTTGAAACAAGACCAGTGTTCGACATCACTACACATTCTTTAATCTCCAACTTTTACCTTCTCAGACATTTCTCTCACACATAAGCAACAATTCACATTCTTTAAGGGTTTCACATCTATCCCACCACATCTTGACTAACACAACCCTCATCCTCTTTAAACTTCCAATGACTCCAAAGTGTGTTTCTTAGTAACGTCCCCTATTCACCCTAATAATCCACCCCCTAGGAATCCCTATTACAAACGGATCTATTAACTCAGGAACACCCCGAAACTCGGGTTCCACAATTCTTCCGATTAACCATCATGATCATAAAATCAGACAGATATATAAATATCCTCATCTCGGCTTTCTTACTTAGATTTACCTTAAATAATTCTTTAACAATTTCTCATCTACTATACCACAGCTCGACTAATCTATTCATCATCTTCTTTAAACTTACTCTGCCTTCAAGAATATACTTAACAACATACATAACCACAAAGCTTGGTCTCACAACTGGGCAATCACCCAATTCTGCCCCGACATTCCATTCCGATAACAGTCAAAATGAACACCAACTTACAAACCACGTACTTCAACAACTGGGGTTGCAAAACGTACACTCCACCCGAAAATCCCAAACGAACTTCCTTCTAATCCTTCATCTTTCTAACATCACCTTACTACATCACCGGCTGATACAGAAATCTTGGCAATTGAAGCTACTATTAGCTCGTACATCCACCACTCCTATTATCACACTACCGACCAAGTCTCTCATGGTCATTCGTACACAATTTGAACTTGCCTTCACATTTCCTCGCATACACAATCGAGTCTATCTCGCTACTTTGTCCTTTCTCACTCTAGCTGAACTATAACTTCCTAGTTCCCAATTAGCTCAGATGTAAGCGTTCTTGTTCGCTCTTTACGATCTGAGGCCTTACATAAGCTGGACACAGTCCCTCACTGGACGATAGAATCTACACACTTGCTTCGCTCGTGCTACATACCTCATCATTCTACGAACCCTCCATACTTCGTAAATAGAACGCTTAATCAAAACAATAACTTCTCATCCTCTTAGCACCTCTACAAGGTGTTCTATCAACTTTCAACCTTCTGGTTCAAGTCTTCGGCCTCAACCATCTTACACAACCGTCGACTACTACATCAACTGACAACCTGTAACTACCTTCTTAACCTATCCTATGACAGGGGTTCCTTACGGAACCTAATTCTTCCACATATCATAATCAACTTCATGATCTGCCTCCCTCTTTTCGAAACCTACTCATGTAACATCAACATTACGAGCTCACCTCGAAACTCATACTCCCACGCTATAGACATTTCATTCTTCCTCATCACACTACTCAAAACGAGTTGCAAAAACCATCACCTAGAAGGCTTCGAGTCCTTCCTCCGGACATAACCGTCCCTTGACAACCGTACTTCCAGTTACCGAACAAGGGTGCAAACCCTCATACAACCGACACTATAATCCACTTCCGACTCTACCCCTGTTCACCTTTCCTCTTGAACACAAATACTAAGGCTACAACATTCTTTCCTGATTTGTCCGACACTTCTCCACTCTTGAAGTTCTTCCTTAGCTTAACATGTAACATCCTACGACCTAGTGAGTTCATAGCCTTCATGCATGACAACGCAATAGATAAATCATTTCGTACATTTTATTATTTTAAATAAACAACATTTAGAAACAACTCGGGTACCCGTGACCCCATCACTCTTATAACTTCAAAACCCTGCACAACGATTCGAGAATCGTTGGCATGCATCTTCCCGTGAACCCCAATCTTGCTCAATCCGAACAATGTTATTACGAGAGTAATATATTGCATGAAAATCTTTTCGTATGAGACAATTCTGAAAGAATTACCGACACAAAGTAAACCAGTCGGTTCTCACACAATTGTATGATATCAAAAAGGTCAATAAGCATTTTGGTTATAAGTGAATTGCAGGTAACCATTTCCTTGGCCATTTTTGTAACAGTTTAACTTATCATTAAAAGTGTGGAATACTTTGCAAATCGTTTACCTCAAAATTTCAATGTACGACGTACTGAAATCTCTTTTTGTTTAAACTTGCACTCGTACAAACTGACTCATTTTGTTCAAGGTTGACATTTATATTCTTATTTTAAATCGTGAAGATTTCATGTTACATAAAAGAACGCCATGCATGAGACTCTATTTGCAATTGAAGGCTACTCACTCTAACAAGGTCAACCGCTTTACTTACGCAACTTATCCTTGACACTCCACCTACGACCAATGGTCGTCCTTTCGGTCACACACAACTTGTTGAACACACTTTCCACCTCTCACTTACGCAGCCCTTTCATACTATTTCGCTTTGAACAACTATCTCACTTTCCACTCCTATATGCTTTCATTTCACTATAGGTATCTTATTTCATTTACCCTGTCCTTGAAAAGCTCGAATAAGAATTCAAAGCTCCATTGGCACTTTCAAGGTTTCGACATCGTCCTTTCTTACCATCCCGACCGATCTATCCCAGGATTTCTAGAACTGGGACTCTCCCGAAATAGGAGTCTTACTCAAACTCAACATCCATCCTCTTCGAATCCACGAAGAGTTACCTCTAGCCGACTCATAACGTTCTATACAACATTCTTTCTCTACGATGTATACATACATCACATCATAAGTGACCTCTCAAGAAACTTCCCCAACAAGGGGTCTCAGTCTACCCCTCAGGGATCTTGTTGACAATCTAACGTACTGGAACACGACATGAGCACTAGGTAGGTTAATAAGGTAGGTTAAGCACATACATGTACCTGTAAGTTCGCAATTTCACTGGCCAGGTGAAATCTCAAACTTACCTTACATGACAGTCCTCAGTACCCTATTAGTCCTATCTCTATAATAGTGTCCTCCTAACGCATTTCTTGTATCTACATTAGTGCCCTCTTAACGCATTCCTGATTCTCAGTTGTGATTTTCTACTCCCAAGTTTAAGTTTAGGCCCGTCCGGTCACCTAAATCCCTTAAACTATGGCTCTGATACCATTTGTAACATCCCATAAACATAACGAGACAGCCATAGCATTAAATCATACTCTTGTAATAAAACTGGGTCCCAAAATTCTGTTACATCATTCCCAAACTAAGGTTGGTGGAAACAACCTATACACAACTGAGAACAACTACTACTACAAGTGGCATCGACACTGTCTCTAGCTGCATCTGTACTCGATCACGCTCTTGCTCACTTACCTGAGCCTCTTACTACTTGCTTACCTGAAAATGGTTTAGTTTTGAAAAGCGAGGGTTAGACCAAAAGGTCTAGTGAATTCCCTCTGAAAACAACATATATAAACATTGGGAAAATCGTTTATAAAATTTATCATCAAACTTCACATAACGTCAAACATGGTACTACACCGTGATGAGGACCGCATAAACTAACCACGATCGGGGCCCAAGCAGACTCCCCTCTCGCCTCGTATCGGGGCCCAAGCAGACTCCCCTCTACCCGAATAGGAGGGAAACAGATTCCAACCTATCGGCTCATCACCCATGTCTAAGGGATCATCGGATCCCAGAGCATACCGATCCCACGGTGCAGACCGACTCCACATAGCATACATAACATGTCATACTTCATACAACTTGGAATCTCGTAAACCATATAATCATTTCATCATGCTAAATATTCTTTGAATAAAGTATGAGCTTTCATGTAAAAACATGCATATCGATTTGGTAAACATTTCGTGCTCAAAGTGAACCATTATCAGTTAAAAGAACAATTAACACATTGCGTCGTAAATAGGTTTAGGGAACTCACCTGAAAAGCGAATCTTCTCCTTAGCTTCTTGTCTCGCTACGCTAATACACCTAATAATTAATTCATAAGAAAATTAGATGCACTACACTTTCATTCTAATTCCCTCTCTTTATTCGATTCTTTCCATTACTACTAGGCCCGCAATACGACTTAGTTCTTAAATTAGTCTGGCCCAAAGTCTCGGAGTCCTAATAGTGAACTAGTTCATGAAGCGGCCCAACTACCTTCTTGGCCCATCCGCAGGAAAGTCCCGGAAGTCCTCAACTCCCGGTATCACCCGACTCCCGGTACAGGCGACTCCCGGTACAGGGCGACTCCCGGTACAGGGAGACTCCCGGTACAGGGCGACTCCCGGTCTCATTCGACTCCCGGTACGGGCGACTCCCGGTCTCATTCGACTCCCGGTCGACTCCCGGTACGGGCGACTCCCGGTTCGGCAACTCCCGGTACGGGCGACTCCCGGTACGGGGCGAACCAGTGGCAAAGTCTTCGCTCGACATAGCTCGATTTCTTTCATACCATAGGAATTCTGAGGGTTAATAGCCATAGCATTATCACCCCAAACTGTTACAAACGGGATTCTTAGCCTAATTTATTCCTTCGATTAGCAATCCCAATACTCACTTTAAAAGGAATCCTTCAGGGTGTTCTTAGAACTCATACAGTTACCAAAACCATAAATTACAAATTGAATCTATCTTATCTATTACTATGAGTGCATAAGGTAACAACGATGGATGAATTTCCTTACCAGATTGATGGCTCTTTACAGCAATCAGCACTGCAACCCCTTCCTCGTCGTTCTCTTTTTCTTTCCAGCCGCCAACTTCAATGAGGAGAATGATCAGTGTGTCAACCCTATGGAATTGGTCCCTTTTTATATTTCCCACAATTTGCAACCAATCCCTTTCTCTAAACTTCCATTTCTTTTAGTTTGACCACAAAACTTACACATAATCGAAATAGGGTTGTTACAATAGCGGTACATGAAGCTTTAGGGGTTGTTTTTAAAAGTTTTTCATAAATGTTTTATAATATAGTATAGATTAATACATAAAAAATAGAGTAAATTGCATTTTTGGTCCTTGTGGTTTTCTGATTTCTTTGAAAGAGGTACCTAAACTTCAATATCTCAAGAAGTGGTCCCTCAGTTTTTAATTTTGCTCCAAAAGGAGGACCTTACCACTAACCCCGTTAAAAAACTTAGTTAGAGCCAGGGGTATTTTCGTCCAACCAGGTTTTTGTCCTCCTTTTGTAATTCTTTTTGTTTTTCCTTGTTTTTGTGAAATCATTGAACTTGTAGGTGCCAACTTGTAAATAACTCTAATTATATATATATATATATATATATATATATATATAGAGAGAGAGAGAGAGAGGGATAATAATTTGTAAACCTCTAAATGTGTGTAAACTTTGTAAACTTTTGATTTCATAGGTTTTCTTGATGAAATTGTTTCATGAAACTGTTTATTTTGATGAAAGTGTTTCATGTCATTCAATTCTTGATTAAATTGTTTCATATATTTGTGTTTTTTTATGTAAAAACGAAAAAGTCTCATCAAACTGAGAAAATATATGAAACGTTTTCATAGGAATGAAAAAAAATTGAGTAAACTGCAATTTTGGTCCCTGTGGTATGTTGTTTTTCTCACTTTTGGTCCTCAGAAAATTTTTATTGCAAGAAAAACCCTGTGGTATGCAAAAGTGCTCGGTTTTGGTCCCTAAGACTAACAGCCGTTAGTTGCAGCTGTTAAATACCCCCATGTGCCTTGCACATGAAGGTATATATGTCATTTTACAAATATATGCCACAGGGACCAAAATTGCAATTTATCAATTTGTTATTATATTATTTATTTAAAATATAATAATTATATTATATAATATAATTAATAAATATCACATGATTTAAAAATAACATATTTAATAAAATGAAATTTTTTTAATTAAGTAATAATTTGTTTACGTTTAGTTAACTAATACTAATAAATCTTTTTTCTCTTAAATAATTAACTAATAATTTGTTTACTCTAAAATAATCCAAATTTTAATTTCAACATAATTTGTATTTATCAGAATATAACATTAATTATATAATAAAAATATTATATAAGGGATCTTCAACCTATTTTTGTGTTTTTATTATTGATTCTCTTTCTCAAATATTTATAATAAAATTCTTATAAAAAACTTCATGTTCATGAAAATGGAACCAACTTTCACCCATTTCCTATTTTGAGAAACCAACTTTCAAAATCGTCATTCAAGGGTCTGAACCAAAATTTATGTTTATTTAAGGGTTTGGTAACCTATTCAGCAGGTACGGTAAATTAACATGCATGACATGGCACCTAATAATTAAAAATATATATTAGGTGGATATTTATCATTATCATTAAGATATAATTAAAAAAAATTAAGAAATCAAATTGTAAAATTGGAAACCTACAGACGCCGCTCGGTTTCTTCTATCCTCGATCGTGATTGCAATTTGCAACCCTACCCTAGTCGTCGTTCCCATCGTCTTTCCTTCTCTGGCGTTGCTTCTCCAGTGCTTATTCTCTGGCGCGTCTTTCCTTCTCCGGCGCTTCTTCTCTGGCGGCGCTGCTTCTTCTTCGGCGGCGCTGCTACTGTTACTGTTTTCTGTTAGACTATCATATAATAGTAGTCTATTGTGATGGTGTTCTAACATTAATTATCAATTACTAACCTTCTTGCTACTCATTCAAGGTGCAAACAGTAAGCTTTTCATCTTCTGCAAGGGATTTAAATATTGTTTTTGTTGTTTCAAGGTTGAATCATGGTGGATTGAGATCTACAACAAATTAACTTGATTTATAAAAAATCAAGATATTTAAATAAAATGGGATTTGGAATAATTATTTTTCAAATAAAAAGATAATGTTCCATGTCAGCATTTTAGAGTTATTTTTTAAATAAAATAATGATGTAGAATCTTAGTTGGCAAAAAAACAGGGTGATGTCATTATTAAGGTCAACAAGTTAACCAGGCCCTTAAATAAACATAAAGTTTGGTCTAGGTCCTTGAGTGACGATTTTGAAAGTTGGTTCCCAAAAATAGGAAATTGATGAAAGTTGGTTTCATTTTCATGCAATTTTCCCTTTTTTTTATTGAATAATTTATTTTATATTAAAAGTGAAATTTAATAAATAAATAAAATATAAATTATTTTAGAATAAATTTGTAATTAAATAATTAATATTACTTGGGATTAAACAAATTATTAATCAGTTAATAGTTGTTTTAGATTAAACAAATTATTAATTAATTATTTTAGAGTAACAAATTTATTAGTTTTGGTTGACGACACGTAAACAAATTATTACTTAATTAAAAAAATTCATTTTATTAAATATGTTATTTTTAAATCATGTGATATTTATTTATTAATTATATAATATAATTATTATATTTTAAATAAATAATATAATAACAAATTGGTAAATTGCAATTTTGGTCCCTGTGGCCTATATTTGTAAAATGACATATATACCCTCATGTGCAAGGCACATGGGGGTATTTAACAGCTAAAACTAACGGCTGTTAGTCTTAGGGACCAAAATCGAGCACGTTTGCATACCATGGGGTTTTTCTTGCAATAAAAATTTTCTGGGGACCAAAAGTGAGAAAAACAACATACCACAGGGACCAAAATTGCAGTTTACTCAAAAAAATATATGAAACTACATAGAAAACACAAATATATGAAACAATTTCATCAAGAAAATGAATGATATGAAACAATTTCATCAAAATAAACAATTTCGTAAAAAAATTCGTTAAGAAAACCTATGAAATCCAAAGTTTACACGAAAAAAGTTTACAAAATAGTGAGGCTCTATATAGATACACACACATCCTAATCATCTCTGTAACCATGAATGCAAACCCCACAGGACCAAATCCGACAATCTTTCCCTCTCTTCTTATCGTTCATTTCCTCTCCTCTCTCCAACGATTGTAACAGGGGAAAAAGATGTCGATCATCCCAAGTTTCTTTGGTAGCCGACGAAGCAACATTTTCGATCCATTTTCTCTAGACATCTGGGACCCTTTCAAAGACTTCCCATTTCCAACTTCATCTGATGCTTCGAGGGAAACTTCTGCTTTGGTGAATACCCGTGTGGATTAGAAGGAAACCCTTGAAGCGCATGTATTCAAGGCTGATCTTCTTGGAATCAAGAAAGAAGAAGTGAAGGTGGAGGTTGAAGATGACAGGATCTTGCAGATCAGCGGTGAGAGGAACGTCGATAAAGAAGATAAGAATGATACATGACACAGTGTGGAGCGCAGTAGTGGGAAGTTCACGAGAAGGTTCAGGTTGCTGGAGAACGCGAAATTGAATGAGGTGAAGGCTTCAATGGAGAATGGAGTGCTTACGATTACTGTACCAAAGGAGGAAGCGAAGAAGCCTGATGTGAAATCGATTCAGATTTCTGGTTAGAATTTATACTTGTTACGTAATAAGTGTAGTATGGTGATGGGTTTGTCTGCCAAGTGTTCGACGAAATGCTTGGTCTATTATTACTACTTCGATTCATATCCTCCAATGTAATGATTTGGCATGTGAATTATAATAAGTTTTGATCACATAGCTTCCATTCGTTGATTCTCTTTTTTCTTACTCATTAAAATCTTATCACTTCTATCGATGCCCTAGAACCCCGCAAGTTCATCCACGAGAATGCCAAGAAGTGCATCTAGAAGTCCTTAATTTCGATGACAAAAAACTACAACCAAAATCTAGATTTTGTGACATAAAATTCCTGGAATTTCTGTTACTGATTCCATATTTCAATTTCCAATACCAATGTGAATTGCTTGTTGCTGAATAAGTCTCTGATAAACCTTTATTTTCTTCAATTTGGGTCATCTTACTTTTGAGCATCACACTCTCGTGACTCGGGAGAAAGCACTCAAAGCAGTTCATTTTTGTAAGGCCTCTGTGTTGGATCATATCTTTAATTGAAGTTATTGTTGGGCTTCATTTTATTTTCTCTTGATTTTTGGTCCATTGAGCCGCAAGCTGGAATCTTTTTATTGGGTAACACTTCATAGGTAAAGATGGCAATTTCGTTTGGTGGTGGTGGTGCTGATGGATGGTGGCGATAGGTGGGTGATGGTGGAGATTGAGTTTGTGGTTGTTGGTGGTGCCATTGTTGTGGTGGAGGTGGTAGTGGAGATGAAGATGGGGTTTCACAAGACTGGGGAGGAGGTGGTGGAGGAGGAGCGTATTCGGATGATGGTGGTGGGGGAGGAGAGGTTTGGTGGAGATGAAGAGGGATTTCTGTCAGCATAAGTTTGGCCCCTATAAGTTCAATGATTTCACAAAAACAAGGAAAAACAAAAAGAATTACAAAAGGAGGACAAAAACCTGGTTGGACGAAAATGCCCCCGACTCTAACTGAGTTTCTTAATGGGGTTAGTGGTCAGGTCCTCCTTTTGGAGAAAAATTGAAAAGTGAGGGGCCACTTCTTGAGATATTGAAGTTTAGGTACCTCTTTCAAAGAAATCAGATAACCACAGGGACCAAAAATGCAATTTACTCTAAAAAAATATAAGATAAATCTATCGATTTAAATTTTATATGAATAGTGTACTGTTTTTTCGAGTTTAATATGAAATTGCCCATTGTATCTCGAATGTAACCATTAACTTCAAACAAATGAAGTTGTTTCTATTTAAAATTCAAAAAAATGTTGTTAATATTGTAAAAAAGTTATGTCAAACATAATTAAGTTAATATTAAAACTAAATCAAAACATAAAAGAAGTAGATTATCTACATATACTATACATAAATTAGATAATTAAAATTTTATTTTATGCAAACAAATATTATTACTGCTGAAAATTAAAAAAGAAGTAAATAATATTAGTTAGTATAATTATAATTGTTATAATGAAAAAAGATAAAAGAGACTAGTGATGGAAATGGGACGGGTATTAGGCGGGGAATGCACCCCCCGTCCCCGACCCCGACCCCGTCCTCGTTTTATATCCCCCGTCCTTGACCCCGCCCCGTCTAATCCCCAACGGGTTTCGGGGGGGAAATCCCCGACGGGTATGGGGAACCCGTTGGGTGCCCGTTTAGGGAAAAAATTAATTAAATTATTTTTAATGAAAAGAAAAGTCGAGTTTTTTTAACTTTAAAACAAATAAATAGGGGGCATTCAAGGGAGAACTAAATTAATTGTGATAATCGTGATATCAAATCTAAACCACAAATCAAATGATAAATTAGGAAATTAATAATTTTGGTAATTTGATTTAAGTTTTTAATTAAAGGGCATTTTAGGTATTTTTAAAAATTCCTCTCTCCTCTCCAAGGCTTCGTGTCTTTGGCCTTCGGTTTCCTTATTACGACAATTTTGATACCCAAAATAAATACAATAACCATTGTGATACCCATTCTGAATCCGATTTTGATACCTAGTGGGAACTGTGATACCCAATGTGATACAAACTGTGATATCACGTGATACCAACAGTGATATAACTGTGATACCGCCAAGAGAAGGATAATAGAGAGCTTCAAATCGTAGCCTTGTCAATAGATCAGCGGTAGCAATGTACAACAAACCTCATGGGTATCACCGCCTCTGTATACCATCTAGGCCTGCAACTGCTTCAAACCATCTACCACTCCCCAGACCGGACATTTATTATGATTCCAAAAAAAATCCCAACAGTTTCATACGTTAACTCCAAAGAAACTCTCTATAGTATGTGAAAGCGAGGGTAGAGAAGGTGGTACACAAGGATTTGAAAGAACGTTAACTTTTAACCGGAGAAAAACTGTGGAGAGATTGAGAAACCCCTAAAAAGGGTTTATAAGCATGATGACCATGAGGGTGTTAATGGCATTGAAAAGCGAGATTATTAATTCCAAATTGTGGGGATCTTGACATAGATATGTCAGCAAGGGAGGCGGAGTGCAGATGGAATTGATGGGAAAGAGGAGCCGCCATGGGAGGTTTTGAAGAAATTCTTGGGTCTTCCTCTTCGGTATTAAGTGTGCGGTTGGAAACAAGTTTAGGTGGCGTTTGGTTCGCATAATGTTTTTGGATGGAATAGAATCTGTCAAAAGAATTTGACTTTGGACGAATTGGAATGGAATGCTGTCAGGTTTGACCAGCTGTTTGGTTGACAAAATTGGAATGGAATCTGTTGAAGGAATTAGAATTTGTCTGTTTGGTTCACAGAATGTAGCTTTAGAATTGGAATGAAATTTGTGTAAATGACCAAAACACCCTTTTGTTAATTTTAATTTTTTAAACAAAAAATGCTTTAATAAAATAGTCATTAAAATCTTTAATAAAATTATTATTAAATACTTGAATGTGTAAACCATATAATATAGACAACCCAAACATAATAATAAACCAAATGACATTACTTGATTGATTTTGAAATTGTTCCAAAAATACTTACGTGCCATCGTCACTAATCGATCTAGTTCAACTACACATTCCAAAATAATTACATGTCACCAAAATAATTACATGCCACCAAAATAATCCCAAAAGCATAGTCTAGTTCATGTTCCAACATATGCAAACACCATTAATAATTAAGTGGTCATTCTTGCAACATATACCTCACAAACTCTTCCCGAGCTTCTCCTTCATAGTTCCAAAAACTTAACACGGCTTCAGGATCACGTGTTATTTTCCTCAATGCCGTAAACCTTTCCATTGAAATAAGATCCATCTTGGCAAGTTCAGAACCAACAATGGACTTCTTTTGATGTATTACCATCTCAACTTTCACCAAATTGTCCGATACTTTTTCAAGTCTATCTCCAAGCATGACAACAACATTCTTTATTGCATCAACAAGAGGATCACCTCGACTCTTGTGCTTTCTACTACCTTGAGATGTACACTATTGACTTGGCATTCGTCTATCTTCCATGACAACATTTTCATCAGATTGTTGTTCTTGACTTGGCATCTGGCTATCTTCCATGACAACATTTTCATCTAACCCATCATAGTCTCTCGCTTGATTGCCATGAGCACGATCCTTTCCAAAAACGTAACACATGTCTTCATAATGGTTTGTTTCACCATTTCGCAGCCTTTTTGTGTACCTAAATTTGCAACAAAATAAAATAGAAACCATTAAAATAAATTCTTAACATGGTAACAAGTTAAACATCCCTGATATGTATCTGTAAGTAAGCATCCCAAACTGAATCGTCAGCAGTCACACACATCTTCACACTATCATACCCAAAACCACTTGTATTTGTACCATGTAGCATATCATGTACAGTTTGCCAAGCTTTTTTCATGGTTTTGATTCTAGACTCGATGTGTGGTTTACCTAATATATTTTTTTCAGGAAGAGAGATTTTCAAAGCTTCTTCCAAAACCAACAAGTACCCGCCATTTCCTGTTTATATATCATACATGAAACAACATATTTTTTAAAATTAACATTGTAAATTCACATTGTAAATTCGATGTAAAACAGATGTAAATGTAAATTCACATTGTAAATCACATTGTAAATTCACATTGTAAATTCGATTTACTAATCACATAAAGAACATTTAAAGAGGCAGACACAAGAATGTAGCTTGAACAATCAAGATGACTTGCACGTAACAACCAAGATTAAACAAATGTATATAAAAGTGAATCAATTTATGAAACATCTCTATTATGGAAGACCTAACACCTATTACACAAACAACTAAACAAGGAATAAGCAAAAGGTGGTTCAAAGTTGCAGCAAAAGCTAGTCAAGGGTTGCGACTATGTTAACAAACAACTAAAACAGATGTAAATCACATTTGAAACAACAGTAGCAACAACAGTAGATACCGATTAAAACAGAATGTTACAAAATCAGATGTAAATCACATTTAAATCAAAATGTAACAAAATGAGTAGCAACCAGATTGTAACAAAAAGCAATAGCAAACAGATTGTAACAAAATCAGTAACAAAATCCAAGCAAGAAAGATAAACCGAAAGAGGTTTGTCTACTGATTTGTAATAAAATCATATTGTAACAAAATCAGTAACAAAATCCAAGCAAGAAAGATAAATCGAATCCAAGCAAGAATCAAAAGCAAGCAAGAAAGATAAACCGAAAACTTACCAGATCAGTCGAGGAAGAAGCTTTGCGACGATGGAGAGAAAACGAGAGAGAGGTTTGTCTACTGATTTGTGAAGATGGCGGTTGATAAAAGGTAAATTAGGGCAAGGGTAATTTTGGAAATAATAAAATGTTCAATTCCATTCCTTTAGAATACCATGGTTAAGTGATGGAATGAAAAATGTCTATTTCATGGAATTCAATGGAATTTTAAAGATTCCATTTATTCAAAAGATTGAACCAAACACTGGAATGGAATCTGGTCAAAGGAATCTGACATTCCAATTCCACCAGATTCCATCAGTTTTTGTGAACCAAACGGCACCTTAGGGTTTTAAGTATGAGTTGTCAAAAAAAATCAAATTACTAATTTACCCTTTATTTTATTTTAGTAAATAACATTAATTATCTAAAATAATTGGCTCATATTGGATCTCACGGTTATCACAAACTACACAATTCTCATTTGATTAGGCCCCTATATAAATAAACCTTAAGTTTCGAAAAAATATAATGATGTAATCAACCACGTGTAATCGTACTTCATGACTTTTTAAAGTATAAAATTATTAAGCAACAGAAGCTAATTAAATAATATATAAAAATATATATCGGGTATTATTAGGGGCGGGTAATACCATCCCTGACCCCGACCCTGAACCCGCTTCGGTTATGAAAAAACAATACTCATCCCCGTCCCGTTACCCGATTAGTCGGGGAATCCCTGCCCCGTTAAAGCGGGTACCTGCGCGTACCCGACTAGGTAAATTTTCCATCAATAGAAGAGATATGAGAAAAAAGAAAAATGACAGAAGAGAGAGGAGAGAGAATGTGTGTAAATGAACTAATTATGATAAATATTTAATGCTGACATAAAAAGTAATTTCTATTTAATAGGTATAAGACCATCCACATCCCTGCAATTCATTTACACTTTCAATTGTGCCACATCAGCTTTTGCAATTACCATCCACATCCCTGCAATCTACCTACACTTTCTATTATGCCACATCATTTTATTTATTTTACAATTCTTTGTTTTAATTTAATATATAACTTATTAAATTATATTAAAGAACAATATTTATTGGATATTATATGTTTTAATATGTAAAATTGTAATTTTAGGTAATTATAAATTTTAATATTTAAATTAATTTAACTATATTTGTATTTATATTTATTTATAAATAATATATATATATATACATACATATAATTTTTTTTAAAAAGAATAATTAATCTAATTAAAATACAAATTAACATTATTAATTCATAGTATATATTAGGGAAATTAATTAAAATACCCTAAGTTTGACCATCACTTACCAAAATGCCACAAATCTCTCCCATCTTACAAAAATGCCACAAAAATCCGCGGTGAGCCCCGCGATCGCGGGCCCCAGGCCACGTGTCACCAAACTTTGCCCACTTTGCCCGCGTTGGTCCCTCAAAAATGCCTGCGGTCCAGCTTTCCCCCTCAAGAATGCCCGTGTTGGCAGTTTTGGTCCCTGTCCGCGTTGGGCCCCCGCGATCGCGGGCTAACCCGCTACTTTTCGAATTTACAGTTTGGTCCATGAAGTTTGTTGCAAATTTAAAAAAACATTAATGGTCCCTATAGTTTTTAGGTTATCATTTTATGTGGTTTTTAATGTATTGTTTCCTTTCCATTTTAATGTTTTTAATATAGAAATTCACTTAAGTTATGTAACAAGGAAATTAATTAACAACATCATATAAAAATTATTGCAAATCATCTTCCCAACCAAAATGGATACAGTGCATGTAAACAAAGAAATCTATCACTGGAAGGCGTCCTGGAATCCTGTGATCAAGTTAACCTTTTCCTTGATCACGTCCTCCATTCCTATGTAGTCCGATTCGAGTTCTTCTAGTTCCTCTTCAGCTTCCTTAATCTCTCGTTGCAGCTGCCGAACGTGAGCCCTAGTCATGGCCAGTTCTCGTTTCTTCTCCGCTAGATACTCCATTTTTCCCTGTTGAATCCCCCTGTTATGGTTCCACATACCCTTTACCTTTTTGATATCGGCGTTCGCCTCGTCAATGACTTTTTGCACCGCGGGAGTAATTCGTTGACTTTGTCGAAGACCCGTCGGCATAAAATCATACATTGGTGGGGTTCTCATGCCATTATCGAAGTAGTAATTGTCGGATTCCATCTCCCAGTCTGCTTCCTCCTCAGGCGTGAATGGAAAATCGGTTGCAGTTCGCCCACAGTTTGTCCACTCCTCGTCTGTTTCCGGTACCTTCCAGGTACTCCGGCGAGCTCCGTCGTTCAGTGGTTGGTAGGCTCCCGAACGTGAAGTTCCAGCCACATTCGCTGACCTGTTCCCCTTTGATCTTGAACCTCCATCCATTGTGTTAAGAAAAGCGAGAATGTGTTTGTATAAAAGATAGATAGGAAGTTGTGATTCGTCTGAATAGTTCACTGCAAGATTCGTTTGAAAAGAGTCTGTAAGATTCGACTGAAAAAGTAACTGCAATATTCGTCTGCTCTTGAATAAAGGTCTTTAAGTAGTCAAACATAGCTAATTAATGAGAATTTAGATCAGATTTATACGGTACTGTCAAATGCAAGTTTCTACAATATAGATACTGTTCTACATTACATGATACCAATTTTTGCATCATATGAATCACTTCCAGACAACAAGAACCAATACACCAATAATCAAGAAATAAATGCTTGTTCATCCAAGTTTCATAAACCTACTTACTAGGTGTTGGAAATATGGGTTTTACTAAACTTTGGACGCATTTAAATTTATATATATGTGTTATATATAACTAACTTTTAGTAGGTTTATGTTCTCCTATATGAGAGCTTCGAAATAAATGCTTGTTCATCCAAGTTTCATAAACCTACTTACTAGGTGTTGGAAATATGGGTTTTACTAAACTTTGGACGCATTTAAATTTATATATATGTGTTATATATAACTAACTTTTAGTAGGTTTATGTTCTCCTATATGAGAGCTTTGAAATGATATATAATGCGTCCAAAATGGAGTATGTGTGAAAGAGATATCGATACTCAAAGTTGAGTAAATGGATGAAATTAGCAAAAACCAAATGAAGTAAACAGTAAGTCAATCACAATACTTTAACAAAATAAGTTAATACTAAAAATAACAATTATTTAATGTTACATAAACAACCTAACGTGGCCCTATTTGACAATGCTCATAAATGGACTCCGCCATATGTATGCGAAAATCTTTGGCAACATCCCCGGCCTCGTCAGGGTGTACCCATACCTCATTGTTATTTATCAACATTTGGGCATTACGGCATACCCAGACACCGCAATCCGCATTTATCCCGGCCTGCTGGGGTACATTCTTGGCGAACTTATAGCGAAAGACACCTGTCATATCGCGACGTCTATCATCCTTGACCCGGCAAAAGAAGTCAAATAGCACAGCTTTAAACTTTGTCATCTGCTCTTCCAATTGCTGTCTGAAGAGACTGGCACCGTCGCTATCATATATGGTCATGGTCATAGCGTCAAGTTCAAACACTCCAAGCAGCCAATGTTGGGGATTAATGCATATAGGGATGTACACCTGAAATATTACAATATTAGACAACTTAGTTAGCAACAAAATAAGTTAAATAAAATAAGAGTAAAACGATTTACATACCACATCGAGGAGAGCCCAAGAGGTCCATTCCAAGCCATTGCATGATCTAACCACGGAGGCGGGACCTAGATGCTCAATCAACAAGTAATGAAAGAACATACTGAACATCATGGTCCACCCCGTGTCTGTTCCACGATGTCTTTGCAACAGCGAGACCCAACAATCGATGTGCTATACATAAAAAATAGATGGTTAGACATGTAAAATAAATATATTTGATTATATGACTATAATTAAACTTCATACTAACCACATCCAGTAAGTCAGACTCCAAAGGGTCAACGGCCAGCAATACATTGAAAAACGAGGGGGTGATTTCCAAGTTCAAGTGAGGGATGAAGATCAAGGGGGGGATGCGACCAGTCCGACACATCCTCAATATTTCCGATGCCGGTTGAGGCTCCGGTGAAGACACCTTTCCCTTTTTCTTTCCTCCCTTCTTTCCCCCCGCTTTCTTTGCTTGCTTTTTAGCGGTCGGTGGTGTCGTAGATCCTTGTTGGCCAAACGGGTGACGAAACCATTGTGAAATTTTATGCGACCGCTTTTGAGGGAGCGGGGTCACCTGTGGTGGTGGATCTACAACCTCCATCGGGTCATCTTCCGGCTCCGAGAAGTGATCCTGGATAATAGGAGACCCCATCGTCTGAAAATTATAGAGAGAGAGAGAGGGAGAGAGGGATAATAATTTGTAAACCTCTAAATGTGTGTAAACTTTGTAAACTTTTGATTTCATAGGTTTTCTTGATGAAATTGTTTCATGAAACTGTTTATTTTTATGAAAGTGTTTCATGTCATTCAATTCTTGATTAAATTGTTTCATATATTTGTGTTTTTTATGTAAAAACGAAAAAGTCTCATCAAACTGAGAAAATATATGAAACGTTTTCATAGGAATGAAAAAAAATTGAGTAAACTGCAATTTTGGTCCCTGTGGTATGTTGTTTTTCTCACTTTTGGTCCTCAGAAAATTTTTATTGCAAGAAAAACCTTGTGGTATGCAAAAGTGCTCGGTTTTGGTCCCTAAGACTAACAGCCGTTAGTTGCAGCTGTTAAATACCCCCATGTGTCTTGCACATGAAGGTATATATGTCATTTTACAAATATAGGCCACAGGGACCAAAATTGCAATTTATCAATTTGTTATTATATTATTTATTTAAAATATAATAATTATATTATATAATATAATTAATAAATATCACATGATTTAAAAATAACATATTTAATAAAATGAATTTTTTTAATTAAGTAATAATTTGTTTACGTTTAGTTAACTAATACTAATAAATCTTTTTCTCTTAAATAATTAACTAATAATTTGTTTACTCTAAAATAATCCAAATTTTAATTTCAACATAATTTGTATTTATCAGAATATAACATTAATTATATAATAAAAATATTATATAAGGGATCTTCAACCTATTTTTGTGTTTTTATTATTGATTCTCTTTCTCAAATATTTATAATAAAATTCTTATAAAAAACTCATGTTCATGAAAATGGAACCAACTTTCACCCATTTCCTATTTTGAGAAACCAACTTTCAAAATCGTCATTCAAGGGTCTGAACCAAAATTTATGTTTATTTAAGGGTTTGGTAACCTATTCAGCAGGTACGGTAAATTAACATGACATGGCACCTAATAATTAAAAATATATATTAGGTGGATATTTATCATTATCATTAAGATATAATTAAAAAAAATTAAGAAATCAAATTGTAAAATTGGAAACCAACAGACGCCGCTCGGTTTCTTCTATCCTCAATCGTGATTGCAATTTGCAACCCTACCCTAGTCGTCGTTCCCATCGTCTTTCCTTCTCTGGCGTTGCTTCTCCAGTGCTTATTCTCTGGCGCGTCTTTCCTTCTCCGGCGCTTCTTCTCTGGCGGCGCTGCTGCTTCTTCGGCGGCGCTGCTACTGTTACTGTTTTCTGTTAGACTATCATATAATAGTAGTCTATTGTGATGGTGTTCTAACATTAATTATCAATTACTAACCTTCTTGCTACTCATTCAAGGTGCAAACAGTAAGCTTTTCATCTTCTGCAAGGGATTTAAATATTTTTTTTGTTGTTTCAAGGTTGAATCATGGTGGATTGAGATCTACAACAAATTAACTTGATTTATAAAAAATCAAGATATTTAAATAAAATGGGATTTGGAATAATTATTTTTCAAATAAAAAGATAATGTTCCATGTCAGCATTTTAGAGTTATTTTTAAAATAAAATAATGATGTAGAATCTTAGTTGGCAAAAAAACAGGGTGATGTCATTATTAAGGTCAACAGGTTAACCAGACCCTTAAATAAACATAAAGTTTGGTCTAGGTCCTTGAGTGACGATTTTGAAAGTTGGTTCCCAAAAATAGGAAATTGATGAAAGTTGGTTTCTTTTTCATGCAGTTTTCCCTTTTTTTTATTGAATAATTTATTTTATATTAAAAGTGAAATTTAATAAATAAATAAAATATAAATTATTTTAGAATAAATTTGTAATTAATTAATTAATATTACTTGGGATTAAACAAATTATTAATCAGTTAATAGTTGTTTTAGATTAAACAAATTATTAATTAATTATTTTAGAGTAACAAATTTATTAGTTTTGGTTGACGACACGTAAACAAATTATTACTTAATTAAAAAAAATTCATTTTATTAAATATGTTATTTTTAAATCATGTGATATTTATTTATTAATTATATAATATAATTATTATATTTTAAATAAATAATATAATAACAAATTGGTACATTGCAATTTTGGTCCCTGTGGCCTATATTTGTAAAATGACATATATACCCTCATGTGCAAGGCACATGGGGGTATTTAACAGCTAAAACTAACGGCTGTTAGTCTTAGGGACCAAAATCGAGCACGTTTGCATACCATGGGGTTTTTCTTGCAATAAAAATTTTCTGGGACCAAAAGTGAGAAAAACAACATACCACAGGGACCAAAATTGCAGTTTACTCAAAAAAATATATGAAACTACATAGAAAACACAAATATATGAAACAATTTCATCAAGAAAATGAATGATATGAAACAATTTCATCAAAATAAACAATTTCGTAAAAAATCATTAAGAAAACCTATGAAATCCAAAGTTTACACGAAAAAAGTTTACAAAATAGTGAGGCTCTATATAGATACACACACATCCTAATCATCTCTGTAACCATGAATGCAAACCCCACAGGACCAAATCCGACAATCTTTCCCTCTCTTCTTATCGTTCATTTCCTCTCCTCTCTCCAACGATTGTAACAGGGGAAAAAGATGTCGATCATCCCAAGTTTCTTTGGTAGCCGACGAAGCAACATTTTCGATCCATTTTCTCTAGACATCTGGGACCCTTTCAAAGACTTCCCATTTCCAACTTCATCTGATGCTTCGAGGGAAACTTCTGCTTTGGTGAATACCCGTGTGGATTGGAAGGAAACCCCTGAAGCGCACGTATTCAAGGCTGATCTTCTTGGAATCAAGAAAGAAGAAGTGAAGGTGGAGGTTGAAGATGACAGGATCTTGCAGATCAGCGGTGAGAGGAACTTCGAGAAAGAAGATAAGAATGATACATGACACAGTGTGGAGCGCAGTAGTGGGAAGTTCACGAGAAGGTTCAGGTTGCTGGAGAACGCGAAATTGAATGAGGTGAAGGCTTCAATGGAGAATGGAGTGCTTACGATTACTGTACCAAAGGAGGAAGCGAAGAAGCCTGATGTGAAATCGATTCAGATTTCTGGTTAGAATTTCTACTTGTTACGTAATAAGTGTAGTATGGTGATGGGTTTGTCTGCCAAGTGTTCGACGAAATGCTTGGTCTATTATTACTACTTCGTTTCATATCCTCCAATGTAATGATTTGGCATGTGAATTATAATCAGTTTTGATCACATAGCTTCCATTCGTTGATTCGCTTTCTTTCTTACTCATTAAAATCTTATCACTTCTATCGATGCCCTAGAACCCCGCAAGTTCATCGACGAGAATGCCAAGAAGTGCATCTAGAAGTCCTTAATTTCGATGACAAAAAACTACAACCAAAATCTAGATTTTGTGACATAAAATTCCTGGAATTTCTGTTACTGATTCCATATTTCAATTTCCAATACCAATGTGAATTGCTTGTTGCTGAATAAGTCTCTGATAAACCTTTATTTTATTCAATTTGGGTCATCTTACTTTTGAGCATCACACTCTCGTGACTCGGGAGAAAGCACTCAAAGCAGTTCATTTTTGTAAGGCCTCTGTGTTGGATCATATCTTTAATTGAAGTTATTGTTGGGCTTCATTTTATTTTCTCTTGATTTTTGGTCCATTGAGCCGCAAGCTGGAATCTTTTTATTGGGTAACACTTCATAGGTAAAGATGGCCATTTCGTTTGGTGGTGGTGGTGCTGATGGATGGTGGCGATAGGTGGGTGATGGTGGAGATTGAGTTTGTGGTTGTTGGTGGTGCCATTGTTGTGGTGGAGGTGGTAGTGGAGATGAAGATGGGGTTTCACAAGACTGGGGAGGAGGTGGTGGAGGAGGAGCGCATTCGGATGATGGTGGTGGGGGAGGAGAGGTTTGGTGGAGATGAAGAGGGATTTCTGTCAGCATAAGTTTGGCCCCTATAAGTTCAATGATTTCACAAAAACAAGGAAAAACAAAAAGAATTACAAAAAGAGGACAAAAACCTGGTTGGACGAAAATGCCCCCGACTCTAACTGAGTTTCTTAATGGGGTTAGTGGTCAGGTCCTCCTTTTGGAGAAAAATTGAAAAGTGAGGGACCACTTCTTGAGATATTGAAGTTTAGGTACCTCTTTCAAAGAAATCAGATAACCACAGGGACCAAAAATGCAATTTACTCTAAAAAAATATAAGATAAATCTATCGATTTAAATTTTATATGAATAGTGTACTGTTTTTTCGAGTTTAATATGAAATTGCCCATTGTATCTCGAATGTAACCATTAATTTCAAACAAATGAAGTTGTTTCTATTTAAAATTAAAAAAAATGTTGTTAATATTGTAAAAAAGTTATGTCAAACATAATTAAGTTAATATTAAAACTAAATCAAAACATAAAAGAAGTAGATTATCTACATATACTATAAATAAATTAGATAATTAAAATTTTATTTTATGCAAACAAATATTATTACTGCTGAAAATTAAAAAAGAAGTAAATAATATTAGTTAGTATAATTATATTTGTTATAATGAAAAAAGATAGAAGAGACTAGTGGTGGAAATGGGACGGGTATTAGGCGGGGAATGCACCCCCCGTCCCCGACCCCGACCCCGTCCTCGTTTTATATCCCCCGTCCCTGACCCCGCCCCATCTAATCCCCGACGGGTTTCGGGGGGAAATCCCCGACGGGTATGGGGAACCCGTTGGGTGCCCGTTTAGGGAAAAAAATTAATTAAATTATTTTTAATGAAAATAAAAGTCGAGTTTTTTTAACTTTAAAACAAATAAATAGGGGGCATTCAAGGGAGAACTAAATTAATTGTGATAATCGTGATATCCAATCTAAACCACAAATCAAATGATAAATTAGGAAATTAATAATTTTGGTAATTTGATTTAAGTTTTTAATTAAAGGGCATTTTAGGTATTTTAAAAATTCCTCTCTCCTCTCCAAGGCTTCGTGTCTTTGGCCTTCGGTTTCCTTATTCCGACAATTGTGATACCCAAAATAAATACAATAACCATTGTGATACCCATTCTGAATTCGATTCTGATACCTAGTGGGAACTGTGATACCCAATGTGATACAAACTGTGATATCACGTGATACCACCTGTGATATAACTGTGATACCGCCAAGAGAAGGATAATAGAGAGCTTCAAATCGTAGCCTTGTCAATAGATCAGCGGTAGCAATGTACAACAAACCTCATGGGTATCACCGCCTCTGTATACCATCTAGGCCTGCAACTGCTTCAAACCATCTACCACTCCCCAGATCGGACATTTATTATGATTCCAAAAAAAATCCCAACAGTTTCATACGTTAACTCCAAAGAAACTCTCTATAGCATGTGAAAGCGAGGGTAGAGAAGGTGGTACACAAGGATTTGAAAGAACGTTAACTTTTAACCGGAGAAAAACTGTGGAGAGATTGAGAAACCCCTAAAAAGGGTTTATAAGCATGATGGCCATGAGGGTGTTAATGGCATTGAAAAGCGAGATTATTAATTCCAAATTGTGGGGATCTTGACATAGATATGTCAGCAAGGGAGGCGGAGTGCAGATGGAATTGATGGGAAAGAGGAGCCGCCATGGGAGGTTTTGAAGAAATTCTTGGGTCTTCCTCTTCGGTATTAAGTGTGCGGTTGGAAACAAGTTTAGGTGGCGTTTGGTTCGCAGAATGTTTTTGGATGGAATAGAATATGTCAAAAGAATTTGACTTTGGAGGAATTGGAATGGAATGCTGTCAGGTTTGACCAGCTGTTTGGTTGACAAAATTGGAATGGAATCTGTTGAAGGAATTAGAATCTGTCTGTTTGGTTCACAGAATGTAGCTTTAGAATTGGAATGAAATTTGTGTAAATGACCAAAACACCCTTTTGTTAATTTTAATTTTTTAAACAAAAAATGCTTTAATAAAATAGTCATTAAAATCTTTAATAAAATTATTATTAAATACTTGAATGTGTAAACCATATAATATAGACAACCCAAACATAATAATAAACCAAATGACATTACTTGATTGATTTTGAAATTGTTCCAAAAATACTTACGTGCCATCGTCACTAATCGATCTAGTTCAACTACACATTCCAAAATAATTACATGTCACCAAAATAATTACATGCCACCAAAATAATCCCAAAAGCATAGTCTAGTTCATGTTCCAACATATGCAAACACCATTAATAATTAAGTGGTCATTCTTGCAACATATACCTCACAAACTCTTCCCGAGCTTCTCCTTCATAGTTCCAAAAACTTAACACGGCTTCAGGATCACGTGTTATTTTCCTCAATGCCGTAAACCTTTCCATTGAAGTAAGATCCATCTTGGCAAGTTCAGAACCAACAATGGACTTCTTTTGATGTATCTCCATCTCAACTTTCACCAAATTGTCCGATACTTTTTCAAGTCTATCTCCAAGTATGACAACAACATTCTTTATTGCATCAACAAGAGGATCACCTCGACTCTTGTGCTTTCTACTACCTTGAGATGTACACTATTGACTTGGCATTCGTCTATCTTCCATGACAACATTTTCATCAGATTGTTGTTCTTGACTTGGCATCTGACTATCTTCCATGACAACATTTTCATCTAACCCATCATAGTCTCTCGCTTGATTTCCATGAGCACGATCCTTTCCAAAAACGTAACACATGTCTTCATAATGGTTTGTTTCACCATTTCGCAGCCTTTTTGTGTACCTAAATTTGCAACAAAATAAAATAGAAACCATTAAAATAAATTCTTAACATGGTAACAAGTTAAACATCCCTGATATGTATCTGTAAGTAAGCATCCCAAACTGAATCGTCAGCAGTCACACATATCTTCACACTATCATACCCAAAACCACTTGTATTTGTACCATGTAGCATATCATGTACAGTTTGCCAAGCTTTTTTCATGGTTTTGATTCTAGACTCGATGTGTGGTTTACCTAATATATTTTTTTCAGGAAGAGAGATTTTCAAAGCTTCTTCCAAAACCAACAAGTACCCGCCATTTCCTGTTTATATATCATACATGAAACAACATATTTTTTAAAATTAACATTGTAAATTCACATTGTAAATTCGATGTAAAATAGATGTAAATGTAAATTCACATTGTAAATCACATTGTAAATTCACATTGTAAATTCGATTTACTAATCACATAAAGAACATTTAAAGAGGCAGACACAAGAATGTAGCTTGAACAATCAAGATGACTTGCACGTAACAACCAAGATTAAACAAATGTATATAAAAGTGAATCAATTTATGAAACATCTCTATTATGGAAGACCTAACACCTATTACACAAACAACTAAACAAGGAATAAGCAAAAGGTGGTTCAAAGTTGCAGCAAAAGCTAGTCAAGGGTTGCGACTATGTTAACAAACAACTAAAACAGATGTAAATCACATTTGAAACAACAGTAGCAACAACAGTAGATACCGATTAAAACAGAATGTTACAAAATCAGATGTAAATCAGAATGTAAATCAGATGTAAATCACATTTAAATCAAAATGTAACAAAATGAGTAGCAACCAGATTGTAACAAAAAGCAATAGCAAACAGATTGTAACAAAATCAGTAACAAAATCCAAGCAAGAAAGATAAACCGAAAGAGGTTTGTCTACTGATTTGTAACAAAATCAGATTGTAACAAAATCAGTAACAAAATCCAAGCAAGAAAGATAAATCGAATCCAAGCAAGAATCAAAAGCAAGCAAGAAAGATAAACCGAAAACTTACCAGATCAGTCGAGGAAGAAGCTTTGCTACGATGGAGAGAAAACGAGAGAGAGGTTTGTCTACTGATTTGTGAAGATGGCGGTTGATAAAAGGTAAATTAGGGCAAGGGTAATTTTGGAAATAATAAAATGTTCAATTCCATTCCTTTAGAATACCATGGTTAAGTGATGGAATGAAAAATGTCTATTTCATGGAATTCAATGGAATTTTAAAGATTCCATTTATTCAAAAGATTGAACCAAACACTGGAGTGGAATCTGGTCAAAGGAATCTGACATTCCAATTCCACCAGATTCCATCAGTTTTTGTGAACCAAACGGCACCTTAGGGTTTTAAGTTTGAGTTGTCAAAAAAAAACAAATTACTAATTTACCCTTTATTTTATTTTAGTAAATAACATTAATTATCTAAAATGATTGGCTCATATTGGATCTCACGGTTACCACAAACTACACAATTCTCATTTGATTAGGCCCCTATATAAATAAACCTCAAGTTTCGAAAAAATATAATGATGTAATCAACCACATGTAATCGTACTTCATGACTTTTTAAAGTATAAAATTATTAAGCAACAGAAGCTAATTAAATAATATATAAAAATATATATCGGGTATTATTAGGGGCGGGTAATACCATTCCTGACCCCGACCATGGACCCGCTTCGGTTATGAAAAACAATACTCATCCCCGTCCCGTTACCCGATTAGTCGGGGAATCCTGTCCCGTTAAAGCGGGTACCTGCGCGTACCCGACTCAACGGGTAAAATTTCCATCAATAGAAGAGATATGAGAAAAATAAAAAATGACAGAAGAGAGAGGAGAGAGAATGTGTGTAAATGAACTAATTATGATAAATATTTAATGCTGACATAAAAAGTAATTTCTATTTAATAGGTATGAGAACATCCACATCCCTGCAATTCATTTACACTTTCAATTGTGCCACGTCAGCTTTTGCAATTACCATCCACATCCCTGCAATCTACCTACACTTTCTATTATGCCACATCATTTTATTTATTTTACAATTCTTTGTTTTAATTTAATATATAACTTATTAAATTATATTAAAGAACAATATTTATTGGATATTATATGTTTTAATATGTAAAATTGTAATTTTAGGTAATTATAAATTTTAATATTTAAATTAATTTAACTATATTTGTATTTATATTTATTTATAAATAATATATATATATATACATACATATAATTTTTTTTAAAAAGAATAATTAATCTAATTAAAATACAAATTAACATTATTAATTCATAATATATATTAGGGAAATTAATTAAAATACCCTAACTTTGACCATCACTTACCAAAATGCCACAAATCTCTCCCATCTTACAAAAATGCCACAAATATCCGCGGTGGGCCCCGCGATCGCGGGCCCCAGGCCACGTGTCACCAAACTTTGCCCACTTTTCCCGCGTTGGTCCCTCAAGAATGCCCGCGGTCCAGCTTTCCCCCCTCACGAATGCCCGTGTTGGCAGTTTTGGTCCCTGCCCGCGTTGGGCCCCCGCGATCGCGGGCTAACCCGCTACTTTTCGAATTTACAGTTTGGTCCATGAAGTTTGTTGCAAATTTAAAAAAACATTAATGGTCCCTATAGTTTTTAGGTTATCATTTTATGTGGTTTTTAATTTATTGTTTCCTTTCCATTTTAATGTTTTTAATATAGAAATTCACTTAAGTTATGTAACAAGTAAATTAATTAACAGCATCATATAAAAATTATTGCAAATCATCTTCCCAACCAAAACGGATACAGTGCATGTAAACAAAGAAATCTATCACCGGAAGGCGTCCTGGAGTCCTGTGATCAAGTTAACTTTTTCCTTGATCACGTCCTTCATTCCTATGTAGTCCGATTCGAGTTCTTCTATTTCCTCTTCAGCTTCCTTAATCTCTCGTTGCAGCTGCCGAACGTGAGCCCTAGTCATGGCCAGTTCTCGTTTCTTCTCCGCTAGATACTCCATTTTTCCCTGTTGAATCCCCCTGTTATGGTTCCACATACCCTTTACCTTTTTGATATCGGCGTTCGCCTCATCAATGACTTTTTGCACTGCGGGAGTAATTCGTTGACTTTGTCGAAGACCCGTCGGCATAAAATCATACATTGGTGGGGTTCTCATGCCATTATCGAAGTAGTAATTGTCGGATGCCATCTCCCAGTCTGCTTCCTCCTCAGGCGTGAATGGAAAATCGGTTGCAGTTCGCCCACAGTTTGTCCACTCCTCGTCTGTTTCCGGTACCTTCCAGGTACTCCGGCGAGCTCCGTCGTTCAGTGGTTGGTAGGCTCCCGAACGTGAAGTTCCAGCCACATTCGCTGACCTGTTCCCCTTTGATCTTGAACCTCCATCCATTGTGTTAAGAAAAGCGAGAGTGTGTTTGTATAAAAGATAGATAGGAAGTTGTGATTCGTCTGAATAGTTCACTGCAAGATTCGTTTGAAAAGAGCCGGTAAGATTCGACTGAAAAAAGTAACTGCAATATTCGTCTGCTCTTGAATAAAGGTCTTTAAGTAGTCAAACATAGCTAATTAATGAGAATTTAGATTAGATTTATATGGTACTGTCAAATGCAAGTTTCTACAATATAGATAATGTTCTACATTACATGATACCAATTTTTGCATCATATGAATCACTTCCAGACAACAAGAACCAATACACCAATAATCAAGAAATAAATGCTTGTTCATCCAAGTTTCATAAACCTACTTACTAGGTGTTGGAAATATGGGTTTTACTAAACTTTGGACGCATTTAAATTTATATATATGTGTTATATATAACTAACTTTTAGTAGGTTTATGTTCTCCTATATGAGAGCTTCGAAATAAATGCTTGTTCATCCAAGTTTCATAAACCTACTTACTAGGTGTTGGAAATATGGGTTTTACTAAACTTTGGACGCATTTAAATTTATATATATGTGTTATATATAACTAACTTTTAGTAGGTTTATGTTCTCCTATATGAGAGCTTCGAAATGATATATAATGCGTCCAAAATGGAGTATGTGTGAAAGAGATATCGATACTCAAAGTTGAGTAAATGGATGAAATTAGCAAAAACCAAATGAAGTAAACAGTAAGTCAATCACAATACTATAACAAAATAAGTTAATACTAAAAATAACAATTATTTAATGTTACATAAACAACCTAACGTGGCCCTATTTGACAATGCTCATAAATGGACTCCGCCATATGTATGCGAAAATCTTTGGCAACATCCCCGGCCTCGTCAGGGTGTACCCATACCTCATTGTTATTTATCAACATTTGGGCATTACGGCATACCCAGACACCGCAATCCGCATTTATCCCGGCCTGCTGGGGTACATTCTTGGCGAACTTATAGCGAAAGACACATGTCATATGGCGACGTCTATCGTCCTTGACCCGGCAAAAGAAGTCAAATAGCACAGCTTTAAACTTTGTCATCTGCTCTTCCAATTGCTGTCTGAAGAGACTGGCACTGTCGCTATCATATATGGTCATGGTCATAGCGTCAAGTTCAAACACTCCAAGCAGTCAATGTTGGGGATTAATGCATATAGGGATGTACACCTGAAATATTACAATATTAGACAACTTAGTTAGCAACAAAACAAGTTAAATAAAATAAGAGTAAAACGATTTACATACCACATCGAGGAGAGCCCAAGAGGTCCATTCCAAGCCATTGCATGATCTAACCACGGAGGCGGGACCTAGATGCTCAATCAACAAGTAATGAAAGAACATACTGAACATCATGGTCCACCTCGTGTCTGTTCCACGATGTCTTTGCAACAGCGAGACCCAACAATCGATGTGCTATACATAAAAAAATAGATGGTTAGACATGTAAAATAAATATATTTGATTATATGACTATAATTAAACTTCATACTAACCACATCCAGTAAGTCAGACTCCAAAGGGTCAACGGCCAGCAATACATTGAAAAACGAGGGGGTGATTTCCAAGTTCAAGTGAGGGATGAAGATCAAGGGGGGAGGCGACCAGTCCGACACATCCTCAATATTTCCGATGCCGGTTGAGGCTCCGGTGAAGACACCTTTCCCTTTTTCTTTCCTCCCTTCTTTCCCCTCGCTTTCTTTGCTTGCTTTTTAGTGGCCGGTGGTGTCGTAGATCCTTGTTGGCCAAACGGGTGACGAAACCATTGTGAAATTTTATGCGACCGCTTTTGAGGGAGCGGGGTCACCTGTGGTGGTGGATCTACAACCTCCATCGGGTCATCTTCCGGCTCCGAGAAGTGATCCTGGATAATAGGAGACCCCATCGTCTGAAAATTATAGAGAGGGAGAGAGGGAGAGAGGGATAATAATTTGTAAACCTCTAAATATGTGTAAACTTTGTAAACTTTTGATTTCATAGGTTTTCTTGATGAAATTGTTTCATGAAACTGTTTATTTTTATGAAAGTGTTTCATGTCATTCAATTCTTGATTAAATTGTTTCATATATTTGTGTTTTTTTATGTAAAAACGAAAAAGTTTCATCAAACTGAGAAAATATATGAAACGTTTTCATAGGAATGAAAAAAAATTGAGTAAACTGCAATTTTGGTCCCTGTGGTATGTTGTTTTTCTCACTTTTGGTCCTCAGAAAATTTTTATTGCAAGAAAAACCCTGTGGTATGCAAAAGTGCTCGGTTTTGGTCCCTAAGACTAACAGCCGTTAGTTGCAGCTGTTAAATACCCCCATGTGCCTTGCACATGAAGGTATATATGTCATTTTACAAATATAGGCCACAGGGACCAAAATTGCAATTTATCAATTTGTTATTATATTATTTATTTAAAATATAATAATTATATTATATAATATAATTAATAAATATCACATGATTTAAAAATAACATATTTAATAAAATGATTTTTTTTTAATTAAGTAATAATTTGTTTACGTTTAGTTAACTAATACTAATAAATCTTTTTCTCTTAAATAATTAACAAATAATTTGTTTACTCTAAAATAATCCAAATTTTAATTTCAACATAATTTGTATTTATCAGAATATAACATTAATTATATAATAAAATATTATATAAGGGATCTTCAACCTATTTTTGTGTTTTTATTATTGATTCTCTTTCTCAAATATTTATAATAAAATTCTTATAAAAAACTCATGTTCATGAAAATGGAACCAACTTTCACCCATTTCCTATTTTGAGAAACCACATTTCAAAATCGTCATTCAAGGGTCTGAACCAAAATTTATGTTTATTTAAGGTTTTGGTAACCTATTCAGCAGGTACGGTAAATTAACATGACATGGCACCTAATAATTAAAAATATATATTAGGTGGATATTTATCATTATCATTAAGATATAATTAAAAAAATTAAGAAATCAAATTGTAAAATTGGAAACCAACAGACGCCGCTCGGTTTCTTCTATCCTCAATCGTGATTGCAATTTGCAACCCTACCCTAGTCGTCGTTCCCATCGTCTTTCCTTCTCTGGCGTTGCTTCTTCAGTGCTTATTCTCTGGCGCGTCTTTCCTTCTCCGGCGCTTCTTCTCTGGCGGCGCTGCTTCTTCTTCGGCGGCGCTGCTACTGTTACTGTTTTCTGTTAGACTATCATATAATAGTAGTCTATTGTGATGGTGTTCTAACATTAATTATCAATTACTAACCTTCTTGCTACTCATTCAAGGTGCAAACAGTAAGCTTTTCATCTTCTGCAAGGGATTTAAATATTGTTTTTGTTGTTTCAAGGTTGAATCATGGTGGATTGAGATCTACAACAAATTAACTTGATTTATAAAAAATCAAGATATTTAAATAAAATGGGATTTGGAATAATTATTTTTCAAATAAAAAGATAATGTTCCATGTCAGCATTTTAGAGTTATTTTTTAAATAAAATAATGATGTAGAATCTTAGTTGGCAAAAAAAAACAGGGTGATGTCATTATTAAGGTCAACAGGTTAACCAGACCCTTAAATAAACATAAAGTTTGGTCTAGGTCCTTGAGTGACGATTTTGAAAGTTGGTTCCCAAAAATAGGAAATTGATGAAAGTTGGTTTCATTTTCATGCAGTTTTCCCTTTTTTTATTGAATAATTTATTTTATATTAAAAGTGAAATTTAATAAATAAATAAAATATAAATTATTTTAGAATAAATTTGTAATTAATTAATTAATATTACATGGGATTAAACAAATTATTAATCAGTTAATAGTTGTTTTAAATTAAACAAATTATTAATTAATTATTTTAGAGTAACAAATTTATTAGTTTTGGTTGACGACACGTAAACAAATTATTACTTAATTAAAAAAAATTCATTTTATTAAATATGTTATTTTTAAATCATGTGATATTTATTTATTAATTATATAATATAATTATTATATTTTAAATAAATAATATAATAACAAATTGGTAAATTGCAATTTTGGTCCCTATGGCCTATATTTGTAAAATGACATATATACCCTCATGTGCAAGGCACATGGGGGTATTTAACAGCTAAAACTAACGGCTGTTAGTCTTAGGGACCAAAATCGAGCACGTTTGCATACCATGGGGTTTTTCTTGCAATAAAAATTTTCTGGGGACCAAAAGTGAGAAAAACAACATACCACAGGGACCAAAATTGCAGTTTACTCAAAAAAATATATGAAACTACATAGAAAACACAAATATATGAAACAATTTCATCAAGAAAATGAATGATATGAAACAATTTCATCAAAATAAACAATTTCGTAAAAAAAATCGTTAAGAAAACCTATGAAATCCAAAGTTTACACGAAAAAAGTTTACAAAATAGTGAGGTTCTATATAGATACACACACATCCTAATCATCTCTGTAACCATGAATGCAAACCCCACAGGACCAAATCCGACAATCTTTCCCTCTCTTCTTATCGTTCATTTCCTCTCCTCTCTCCAACGATTGTAACAGGGGAAAAAGATGTCGATCATCCCAAGTTTCTTTGGTAGCCGACGAAGCAACATTTTCGATCCATTTTCTCTAGACATCTGGGACCCTTTCAAAGACTTCCCATTTCCAACTTCATCTGATGCTTCGAGGGAAACTTCTGCTTTGGTGAATACTCGTGTGGATTGGAAGGAAACCCCTGAAGCGCACGTATTCAAGGCTGATCTTCTTGGAATCAAGAAAGGAGAAGTGAAGGTGGAGGTTGAAGATGACAGGATCTTGCAGATCAGCGGTGAGAGGAACGTCGAGAAAGAAGATAAGAATGATACATGACACAGTGTGGAGCGCAGTAGTGGGAAGTTCACGAGAAGGTTCAGGTTGCTGGAGAACGCGAAATTGAATGAGGTGAAGGCTTCAATGGAGAATGGAGTGCTTACGGTTACTGTACCAAAGGAGGAAGCGAAGAAGCCTGATGTGAAATTGTAACGTCCCAAAAATTACAAGGAATTTAAAATTTTTAGAGTAACCTTTCATTAATAAAAACTCATTTAATTCAATCGTTTCATTTGCAAACCACCAAATAAAATTATTACGAACAATAAACAGCGGAATAATTGTTTTAAAATTAAAATCATAAAATAATCAGCTCTTCACGCGCGCCAGTGTGTACCCGTCACGCCTTGGAGCTACTCGCACCTGAAACAATGATTTATTGGGAAAGGGTAAGCACGAAGCTTAGTGAATTCCACCACCATATATAATACAGTTATTCCACACTACCCCTATAACAGATAGTCACACATAAACAAGCATACAAGTCCACGAACAAATCATAAACATGCATACCTACCCCTACGCCACCCGCGTATAACATCTTGGGCCCCACCGAGATTCTACGCCACCCGCGTGTACAATCTTCGGGCCCGCCGAGTTCCTACGCCACCCGCGTATACAAACACCGGCCCCCGAGTCCCTACGCCACCCGCGTATACATGACAATGCCACCCGCGTCCCTACGCCACCCGCGTATACATGTCAACAAAGGTCTAACTAGTCACCCCACTATCTAGCCCCGCATCACAAATAATTAAGGTTACCACACACGAGCTACAGTAATGTAAAATGACTGATATTAAATATAGTGAGAGAACTCACCTCGTAAGCGCGCCTAGCTCACAAACAATAAATCAAGCTCCACAAATCCAAGATCACTTCCCGACACCTAGACGAACGTTAAAATGCATTAACACGAGACCCGGACCCTAAAATTCGACGCACACTTAATCCGTCACTAAAACGACTTTTCGGTCTAACCAAACAGGTCTGTTCGGGACCTGATCCGACCTCTTTAAACCCAGAAAATCCTCAATTAAATTACAAGACCAGAAAGTACTCTGAGTTAGGGTTCCAAGGACATATTATACACCTCCTAACGATTTTTCTACATTTTATTACGGAATTTATAAGAACAGTTCGCAGAACAGTGAAAAACAGCACTTATCAGTATAAAACGACGATTTGGCCTATGCTACGTTCCGAACTGGATTTCGCACGAAACACAGAAAAGTTACTAGACTCGGAAAGGGAACTTTTGGCACCGGTTTCATCCCAATCCGAGTTACGAGTAAAGAGTTATGGCTAACTCAAAACAGGGACAGAAACTGCAGTTTTTCACATAAAATGATAACTTTATAAAACGGTTTACGCGTTCGGTTTATACGATTCGGGTTCCGCTACGGCGGTTTAGGGTTACGGCCAGAGGTGGTTTTTGGGTTCCGCCACGGGCACCACCCACTGCCACCTCCGGCAGCGGGGCACGGCGGCGGCGGCGACGGTGGCGTCGCAGTAACACCCACCGGCGGAACCTCCCAACATCGCCCATCCCGACTCATCCGCAACCACACCCCCGCACACACCCGCGCCTCTTGCACGCACCTGCACCCACCCCTCTGCCGCCACCACGACGGCGTGCAGTAGCGGCCCCATCGCCGGCAGTCGTGGTTGCGGCGGTGGTGGTGGTGGTTCACGGCAGAAATTTACAAACGATAATACAACGAAAAGAGAAACGAACCTTCTCCGACGAACCCTTCTTCCTCCTCTTTTCCGGCAGCAAAACAGCGGCGTTGCACTCTCTCTCCGGCGTTACGCTCTCTTCTCTGGCGAACTCCCTCTTCTCCGGCGAACTCTCACACTCTCGGTTTTCTCTCTTCTTCCACTTCTCGGCCGAACACAACAGGGGGGAGGGGAGGGGGTAGCAAGCCGTAGGGTTTTGGTTTATTTCTTGTTTCTTTTCCTCTCTGATCACGCCGCATCCACAACCAAAAATACAAAAATGGGTTTAGGTTTATTTCTTGTTTCTTTTCTTGCTAACCACGACAAACACACACAAAACACAAAGTCACGGTTTGGGTTTTTGCATGGGCCACACACTACATTGGTCCATTGACAATAATGGTCCCTCAACTACAACCTTCTCACAAACTAACCAACGAATTCGACAATTTAACGATTTGACCCAACTCGACTAACCCCGTTAACGGAAACCACAATAATTCAAACTTAAAAGGAAAGAATTAATAAAAGAAATTACATACCGGAGTACGGGCTTTACAGAAATCGATTCAGATTTCTGGTTAGAATTTCTACTTGTTACGTAATAAGTGTAGTATGGTGATGGGTTTGTCTGCCAAGTGTTCGACGAAATGCTTGGTCTATTATTACTACTTCGTTTCATATCCTCCAATGTAATGATTTGGCATGTGAATTATAATAAGTTTTGATCACATAGCTTCCATTCGTTGATTCGCTTTCTTTCTTACTCATTAAAATCTTATCACTTCTATCGATGCCCTAGAACCCCGCAAGTTCATCGACGAGAATGCCAAGAAGTGCATCTAGAAGTCCTTAATTTCGATGACAAAAAACTACAACCAAAATCTAGATTTTGTGACATAAAATTCCTGGAATTTCTGTTACTGATTCCATATTTCAATTTCCAATACCAATGTGAATTGCTTGTTTCTGAATAAGTCTCTGATAAACCTTTATTTTCTTCAATTTGGGTCATCTTACTTTTGAGCATCACACTCTCGTGACTCGGGAGAAAGCACTCAAAGCAGTTCATTTTTGTAAGGCCTCTGTGTTGGATCATATCTTTAATTGAAGTTATTGTTGGGCTTCATTTTATTTTCTCTTGATTTTTGGTCCATTGAGCCGCAAGCTGGAATCTTTTTATTGGGTAACACTTCATAGGTAAAGATGGCCATTTCGTTTGGTGGTGGTGGTGCTGATGGATGGTGGCGATAGGTGGGTGATGGTGGAGATTGAGTTTGTGGTTGTTGGTGGTGCCATTGTTGTGGTGGAGGTGGTAGTGGAGATGAAGATGGGGTTTCACAAGACTAGGGAGGAGGTGGTGGAGGAGGAGCGCATTCGGATGATGGTGGTGGGGGAGGAGAGGTTTGGTGGAGATGAAGAGGGATTTCTGTCAGCATAAGTTTGGCCCCTATAAGATCAATGATTTCACAAAAACAAGGAAAAACCAAAAGAATTACAAAAGGAGGACAAAAACCTGGTTGGACGAAAATGCCCCCGACTCTAACTGAGTTTCTTAATGGGGTTAGTGGTCATGTTAGCTTCAATCTTCCTAATCATAGAAGTATTTAGAAGTAGTGAAAAATAGGCTAAGTGAAGAAAGCCTCTTACAGAGGCTCTGCCGACATTACCGAGAAATCAAGGTCAAGAAGCTACAGAAGCAGCAGAGGCTTCCTACAGAAGCTCTGTCATACGCACAAAGAAGACCAAAGACTCAGAATCCGGCGAAGACTGCTCCACAGAGGACCAGACCGCAGAACCTCTGTAACTCATTACAGAGCCTCTGTAGTCCTCACTGAGACTTGAAGATATTTATAATATCTTGCTACTGTTACAGGACTCGTACATCAACTTGCATGGTAGCATGCCCTGTCCAACATCGACGTGTCAAACTCTGATTGGACTCAGTAGGGCTTAGTACATATTAGACGTCTGCTGCATTAAATGCAATACAGCACGTCTGACTGTTCATGCCATCCTTGCAACTGTTCACGACATCCTCTCAACTATTCATACGTACCTTTTGAATAGTAGCATATGCTTTATGGTCCCCTTTAGAGTAGTATATAAGGAAGACTCATGTTGAGTTCTTCCTTACACATACACAAACACAATACACAACACTTCAATCGAACATCAAGAACACAAAAGCTTATTCACCTTAAGAGTCATATCTGTTTTAAAGCTTTTTCTTACTCACGGTTCATAAACCTGTTCTTGATATATATTCAGTAAACTTTGAGATATAATATTTTGTTCACTGTTTATTTATAGCTTGTTCTAAATCTATCAAACTTATCTGTTAGTTCTTTAAATACGCTTCCGCATCAAACCTTAAACCTGAACTAATAGATCTGATAATCTTGTTTAAAGCAAAACGGGAACCAACAATTGGTATCAGAGCCTTCCTTGATTTTCAATATCAAGTGATCCACTTATCAAGATTCGTGATAGATATTATTGAGATTTAAAATTGTGTCTGGAAACTGCTTAAACCCAGAAAATCTTCAAGTTCATCGAAGTAACTCTTTAGTCATACTTTCTTTCTAAAATCTTCAAAAATGACAAATACAAATAATTTCTTTACTACTGGTTCTCTCACTAAACCTCTTACTCTCCTTCGAGATGAGTATCCTCAGTGGAAAATAAGAATGGTCCATTTTTTCGAGGGCACTGAAAGAAATCTAGTACAATATATGTACAATCCTCCTCCTATTCCCATGACAGTAGTACCTCGTGTACCTGCTACTGCTGAATCTGCCGAAATCCCCGAACATCAAAAACCAAAGCCAAAAGGGGAGTGGTCAACCGAAGATAAAGCAGAAGATGAAGTTGCTCAGAAAACCAAGAGGACATTAATTATGGCAATACCCAACGAACTCTTTCAATCCTTGGATTCATGTGAAACAGCGCATGATCTGTGGAAAGAACTGGAAAGACAGTTGGAAGGAGGTGCTAAAACACAAAAAAACCGAAGAGCACAGTACATCAATGAATATCATGCATTCAGAGCCTCTGCAACAGAATCTCTGCAAACAACATATGAAAGATTCAACTCTCTAATCAACAAGTGCAGAAAATCAGGCATTGACAGAACTTCTGAAGAAAACAATGTCATGTTTTTAAAAAGTCTAAATGAAGAATGGCTCCAGCTGTCTATGTCCCTACAGACAAATCAGGATCTATACACCTGGACTCTCTCTGATCTTTACGGAACATTAGCCGCACAAGAACCTCAGATAGCACAGGCTAAAACACTAACCATTGCACCATATGCATTGGTTAGTAAAACTAAAGAGGATGCACAGAGACCAAGAAATGATAACGCCACAGAGGAGAAGAAGAAGGAGAAGAAGAAGATGGTGATAATTGACAGTGAAGAAGAAGAGCAAGCAGAAAAGGAAATAACTCTTGCGTCACTAGCTAAATCTTTAGCTCTATTGACAAAAGAGTTCAGAGGAAACAGAAGAGGTTCCGGAAATGAAAGATATGATAGAGACAACCAGGATGACAGAAGAGACAACAGAAGAGATGACAGAAGAGGAGAAGAATCAAGTGGCCGACAGAGGTCAAGCGATAGAAATTACAGAGGGAATGACCGACAGAGGTCAGATGACTCGGTAAGCCACACGCAAAAAGAATGCTACAAGTGCGGCAAACCTGGTCACTATGCAAATGAATGTAGATCAGAGAAAGGCGGAGACCTACAGAAGTCCAATGATCGAACAGGAAACACTCCTCAAGGGTGTTTTAACTGCGGAAAACCAGGCCATTTTGCGAATGAATGCAGAAGCAGATCAAATCGCCCACAGAGGGACTCTGCTTTCTACAAAAAGAAAGCCGAATATTATGCTAAAAAATCCTTAATGGCAAAAGGACATTCTGAGGAGAACACATAAGACTTCCAGTCAGACTCTACTTCTGATGATGAACATACCGCCAATGCCCTCTTCTGTGGCATGGCAGAAGTCGACTCCTGCACTGACTCTGAGGTATCTACTTCAAATTCCAACTCTTTTATTACCTCTGTAGATGATAATACACTTAGAATTAACATTGAATTAATTGAACTGAAAGAGATAATCAAAGTATTCAGAAAAGACTCACTTTCAATGAGAGAGAAGTACGGCTTCTCACTCAAGAAAAAGCAAAGATTTTTGAGGAAAAAGAGAGAATAGAAAATAAATGGAACAAAACTCTAGATCCTTTAAAAAAAACAAATTTCTGAATTAACCAATACTTTAAAAGATAAAACAAAAGAACTTTCAGTTTCAAGGAGCGAAACTACTGACATAAGAGCTCTTAAAGAATACTTTCAAAGAGAAAGAGAGGTATTATGGCAAGATTTACTCAGAAGAGAAGTTTTGCTTAAAAACTATAAAGATGCACAGAAAGTTTATGAAAAAAGTAAACTCACAAATAGGGAGACGAGGTATAGGGTATGATGATATCACCCTAGGTGTTGAAGGCAAAAGAAACAAACCTCTGTCCTCTTTATTTGTGATTGGAAAAACGAACAAACCAGATTTTCCAAATCTAATCTCTGTAAGCAAAAGGGCGAAAATCTCTGTGGATCCTTACTTGAAGAAACATAAGAAGATGATTAACGTGTGGTTTGAAAACACAGACTCATCATCTTCAACCTCTGTCAATAGAGGTATCAAACCAAAGAAATATCTGAAAACACAAGATCAGATTGGTATCTTCAAGTTTGGTAAACCAGAGACCCAAACACAGGTTGCTTTTGTTTGTTTGATAAACGTTGAAAAGAAGTTATCAGCAGAAGCTCCTGAGTTTAAACCCATTTTTTCAGAAGAAAACTTTAAAAATTTAATTGAAAAAGAAATTTTGGAAATATGGAAATCAAGCGTTTTAGAAAAATTCTGTACATCTTCTATAGATAAAACTCTCACTGAAGAAATCTTATTAGAAACCTCTGCAATCTATGAAAACTATTCTACAGAGGAAGAAAGCTTGTATGATGCATGTTCGGAAAATTCAACCTCTATTGAAAGAATTGACTCAACCTCTGTATACGAGGACAATTCATCCTCTGACGACTCAGAGACTGATTTCAAATCAGGGATAATTCACTGTGACACAGAGGATGTCAAATTCTCCTCTGAAGTTCCTCACAGAACTATTTCTCCAAAAGAGAAACTCACAGAGATTCCAATCTGCCAAGATTTTCTAAATTTGAATCTACATATCAAAACCTCTGCTGAGCTTAAAATGTTACAGAAGACCTCTATTGATCCTATAAGTTCTAGATTTTCAAAACCCAAGGTTAATAAATCTTTTTCTTCTGTGACAGTGATGAAAGAAGTTCACCACAGAAGCAACCCACAGAAGGCAGGTCCTAAACAGAGCTTTTGCAAACAACATTCGAGTATTCATAGATCTTCTAGTAATAGGAAATCTAATGTAAAGAAAGAATGTAATGCCTCTGTGGCTGAGTTTAAAAAGTTCAATGAAAAGTTCAAGCAAATTACATCTCATATTCAATATTGTCATTGCTTTGATCTTATGTCTAAACTTAATAATCATTTTTCAAGTCAAGTCTGTTTACTCTCTACGACAATTCAAAAGTCAAATCCCACAAAGAAACAATCTGACTCTTCTGCAGAGAACAAAATGTATTTCAAGAATGCCAAGGCAAACTTGAAAAACTCTAACAATATTGGACCCATATGGATATGGGTACCTAAATCTCTGTGATTGTCCTGCAGAAGAAGTATGTGCCAATCTGGTATCTAGACTCCGGATGCTCAAGGCACATGACTGGTGACAGAAGTGCACTATCCACGTACAAAGAAACACAAGATGGTGGATCTGTGACTTTTGGAGACAACAAGAAAGGACACATAAAAGGCTATGGAGTCATAAGGAAAGAAGACGTTTCTGTATACAAAGTTGCATATGTGGATGGCCTTAAGCACAACCTACTCAGTGTAAGTCAACTTTGTGATACATGATTCAATGTGTTGTTCAAAAGAACTTTCTGCTCTCTACAAAGTGAAGAAACAAGTATGGAACTTCTGCGAGCTGAAAGAATAGGTGATCTATATCTAATGAACTTCAACTCAAAGAACAAGGAAAAAGTTTGCCTTGTTGCCTGCAAAAGTGAAGAAGCCTGGTTATGGCACAACAGGTTCTGTCACTTGAATTTTCACACATTGGAAAAACTGGTCAAACTTGATCTAGTTAAAGGTTTGCCAAATGTTAAATTCAATAAGGATCATTTATGTTCTGCCTGTGAGATGGGAAAACTCAAAAGAGCTTCCCACAAAGGCAAAACAGATGTGTCTTGCACCAGGCCTCTGTACATGCTTCATGTCGACCTCTGCGGTCCCATTGCAATACAGAGCCTAGGTGGCAAGAAATATATACTTGTCTTAGTTGATGAGTATTCACGTTTCACATGGGTTGAATTTATCAGAAAGAAATCAGATGTTCCAATTATATTGATAAATCTAATGAAAAGAATCCAAGTTCTTTATGACTGCAAAATACAGAAGTTAAGAAGTGACAACGGCACAGAATTCAAAAACTGTGTCATTGAAACTTATCTTTCAACAGAAGGAATTTCACAGAACTTCTCTGCAGCTCGCACTCCACAACAGAACGGTGTTGTCGAAAGAAAGAATCGAACACTTGTGGAAGCCGCAAGAACTATGATGTCAGCATGCGGATTATCAATGAACTTTTGGGCAGAAGCAATTTCTACTGCGTGTTATACTCAAAATCGATCAACCATTGTGAAAAGACACCTCAAGACGCCTTACGAATTGCTTAACAAACGGCGGCCAAACATCAAATTTTTCCATGTATTCGGATGCAAATGCTTCATCTTAAACGACAGAGATTCAAGAGGAAAGTTTGATGTAAAAGCAGATGAAGGCAAATTCATTGGATACTCTGCCACTTCCAAAGCCTACAGAACATTCCTTACAAAGTCTCACAAGATTGTAGAAAGCATCAATGTTTCTTTTGATGATTCATTCCAAATGACTTCTGAGCAAATAAGTTCAGAACTCGGAATTAAAGGGAAATTCTCTGACATCTCAAGAACAAAAGAAGATTTGAATCTTCTATTTTTGGAGATGTTCCACAATGACATTGATCCTTCTGTCGGAACCATCAGAGTTTCTGAAGAACCATCCTCTGTCGGACAAAATCCTACAGGTATGACTCTAACTGGTCCAAATAATGCTTCATCTTCTTCTATAAATACTACAGATGCAATTGCCGAAGCAGAAGAAAGTGCAGAAGATGAAACATCAAGAAAAACGACCACAGAAGCTGCACAAACCACAGAAGAACCAATTACAGAGGAGATCGAGGACCAAGACTATACATCCTCAGAGGAACAAACTCCACCACCACTCGTACCAATCATTCCACAAACGGTAGAATCAACTACCAAGGCACGAAGAACATCAGAGGCTGCACAAGAAGAAACACAAGAAGCCTCTGAAGAAAGTTTTGATGACATTGATGATCATCTTCCACGCACAACTCAGTGGACAAAAAGCCATCCTCCAAGCCAAATAATTGGAGAACCTTCTGACTCAGTAAAAACAAGGTCTGCCACTGCTAATTTTTGTTTCTTTACAAATTTTATTAGTGTTATAGAACCAAAGAAGATTTCTGAAGCCCTAGATGACCCAAACTGGGTAGATGCCATGCAAGAAGAACTTCTGCAATTTGAGCGTAACAGAGTATGGACTTTAGTACCTCTGCCAAGAGGGAAACAGGCCATTGGGACTAAATGGGTCTACAGAAACAAGAAGGATGAAGATGGAGTGGTCGTCAAAAACAAAGCAAGATTAGTAGCAAAAGGATATAGACAAGAAGAAGGCATAGACTACGATGAGACTTTTGCCCCTGTCGCACGTCTCGAAGCAATAAGAATATTCTTAGCCTTCGCAGCCCACAGAGGTTTTAAAGTCTATCAGATGGACGTAAAATCAGCTTTTCTAAACGGTGAAATCCAAGAAGAGGTTTACCTAAATCAGCCACCAGGTTTTGAAAGCTCAAAGTTTCCAAGGCATGTATACTACCTTGAAAAGGCTCTATACGGACTGAAACAGACTCCAAGAGCATGGTACGAACGACTTTCTACCTTCCTTCTAGTCAATGGCTACAACAGAGGTACAACAGATACTACCTTATTCTATAAACGCAAAAATAGTGAGATAATGCTTGTACAAATATACGTAGATGACATAATTTTTAGGTCTACAAATTCAGAAGAGTGCAAAATTTTTGAAAAACTCATGCAGAGTGAGTTTGAAATGAGTATGATGGGAGAATTAACATTCTTCCTCGGACTTCAAGTCAAACAATCTTCAGAGGGAATTTTTATAAATCAAGCCAAATATGTCTCTGACATACTTTTAAAATATAATCTCTCTGATACCTCTGCAATGAAGACTCCAATGGCCACTGGAAATAAGTTATTCTTAGATCCAAATGGTATTTCTGTAGAATGTACTCTCTACAGAGGCATGATTGGATCTCTGTTATACTTAACAGCAAGCAGACCTGACATTATGCATGCCACATGTCTTTGTGCACGTTATCAAGCTAATCCAAAGAAATCACATTATGATGCTGTAAAAAGAATCTTTAGATACCTGAAGGGGACCAACAATCTTGGTCTCTGGTATCCACAGAACTCTGGTTTTAGTCTTAAAGCTTATACAGATTCAGACTATGGAGGATGCATGCTCGACAGAAAGAGTACCTCTGGGAGTTGTCAATTCCTAGGTGGTAAACTAGTCAGTTGGACCTCCAAGAAGCAGAATTGTGTCTCCACATCCACTGCAGAAGCTGAATACGTTGCTGCCGCTAGCTGTTGTTCTCAGGTTCTATGGATGAAGACTCAGCTAAAAGACTACGGCCACATTCTGTTCAAAATACCCATCTTCTGTGATTCCAAAAGTGCTATTGCTATCTCTGCCAACCCTGTGCAACACTCAAAAACCAAGCATATCGATATAAGGTATCATTTCTTGAAACATCATGTTGAATACGGTACAATCGAAATGCATTTCGTGCCCACAGAATATCAACTCGCTGACTTATTCACCAAAGCATTAGACGAGAAAAGATTCAACTTCTTGGTGGGTAAGTTAGGAATGATTAACATGGTGTGAAAATCCTCTGTAAGTATAGCTTTATCTTCTGTAAATAAGTATAAATATCTATTATTACTAAGTTATTGCGTTGATAAATTTATTTCAGTTTATATTTTTTTTATATATATAAAATAAATTGTTTACAGAGCCTCTGTGGGTCCGCTCAGATCTTCTGATAACCCTTACAGAACCTCTGGTAAACATAATCTATGCTCAATACAAATCTTACCATTCTTTGAACCAAGCATAGATCAAGGGGGAGAAAAAGGAAAATTCTTGATCTACAGAAGCGATTAGATCAAGGGGGAGCAAAAGGGACCCTGAAATGATCTACAGAGGTAAATCCTTCAAAGGAAAGCCAAAGAAGAATGTCGATAATTCTCCATCGATAGAAGAAAGACAAAACTGCCGAGAACAGAAGAACCAAAAGGTATGTCTCTCGCACGAAAGGTTTTTAGAAAACAGTTTTCTAGGACAAGAATTGTCAAATATGTCCTAAATATACTATGAATAACATTTCAAAAATCAAAAGTTCAAAAGGTTTAACAAAATTCGAAATAGGAGAAATTTAAGGTCATAGAGCTTCTGCTGAGCTCAACAGAGCTTCTGCAGGAAATATGCTCTGTGATCACAAATTAACCTTCTGTCGATCTTTTGGAATGTTATCTCGGAAACCGACAACACACACCATGACCTTCTCGAACAAAACGTTTATCAAAATAGTTTTCTCGGACACCAACCTTCAAAAATGTGCGAAAAACATCTCTTAACACAGATCAAAAATTGGATGATCAGAAAGTTAATAGAATTCAAGTTATAAGATTTTTTCTCTCATAGAGCTTCTGCTGACTCTCGCAGAGCTTCTGCAAGTTTCATCAGAGCTACAAAACCTCTGTGAGTAAAATTTCTTGACAAAATCCTATTGATCCTCTCCAATGTCTTTACAAACGTTTTCGTTCAAAGAAGAACCTTCAGAGTCATGACAACAATGAGATATATGAGAAAAGGTTAAAACTCAAGATTTTCAAAATCACAGAGCTTCTGTAAAACACAAAAGTTCTGCCATTTTGTTATCTGTGGTAATAACGGTTACTGTTACTGCGAGTGAAACTCATATGGCTAAAATCAACCTCACGCGCCTAGCATTAATGGGCCGCGCACGACGTCCTGTCATATTCTGACAAGGCCTACGTGTCCCATTTTCATTGGGCGTACATGGAACGTTTTTATTTGGAAAGTTGAACCCGCCGCTCAAACTCGAGTGCGGATTCCAAACTTTAATCCATTGCCATATATTTTACTCTTTCGAATTCTACCGTTTTACCATCCTATAAAAACAAAGCTTACCCTCTCATAAAACATTTTACAAACTCTCATCTTCTTCTCCGGCGAAACCCTGCAAAAAGCTTGCAAAAATCTTATTCTTAAAATCAAATGGCTTCATCTTCTCGAGCTACATCCTCTGAACTCTCTCCGGCGAACTCACCGGAACACTCCCCTGCACATTCAGAACATTCTGAAAACCCCAGCCTTGCAAGAAATATTTAACAACAAGATTCCGGGGACTCAGCAGACTTTGCTCCGACGACACACTTGCAAAACTTTATAGCAAAGGATCATTTCGAAGCCATTCTTCCTATCAAATCCAACAACTGCTATTTGGTCCCCTCACCCACTACTTTCGGCGAAGCCCATGCCATACTTTTGAACATCATGGAGAATCATGTCCTCTTCCCTCTACTATCAAGAACCCCGAACAAAATTCCAGTCCGTTATTTGAACCAATTTTGGCAAAGCTGCCGATTTGATAAAGACGATTCTCTTATCAAAGGGTACATTTCAAGACCTGATAAATCTGAGCATCTTGAAATCAAGTTCAACAGAACAATGTTCTCACTTGAATTCAACCTACCAACAAGGGGTCTTCTGGGATTGAAGAGTTATGCAGAGCAACCAACAGACGAAGAGCTCTGTCGATTCGTGGAAATGCTTGGGTACAACACCCAACTACGGAAGAGAAATGACTTCCGCAGAGGCCGATTACCACCTCTGTGGAACACTTTGTTCTCTATTCTTAACAGATGCCTGACAGGAAAGATAGGCAGTATTGACCAGAGCTCACATCAAATCTTGAGCATCATGTATGGGGTTTACTATGATCTTCCACTAGATTATGCGACCATAATGATGCAAGAGATCATAAACACCATCGACAGAAAGAACAACTCGAAAAGGGTCAAAGAGAACGATCCCAACTTTCTACCACCTCTGCAATTCCAAAGAATATTAGGAGTACTGTTCGAACCTCTGCTGCTAATCCAAAATTGGCCAATGGAAGGGCCAACTCCCAAACAGTTCCCGATGAACAAGAATACCCCCACTGATCATGCTGATGGCTACTCACACTGCAGACCTCTGTCAAAGAAGCTTCTGCAATACGCATCGAATAAATCCCTTAAGAAAGAGTATATACGCGATCATAGAACTCCTAAACCGAGTCCTATGACACCCCCGCATTTAGGTGTCCCCCTAGGAACAATGATAGCAAAACCTCTTTCCACTCAAGAAGAAAAGGATCAGAAGTTAGCAAAGCACATGGCTATTCAACTCAGCTTTATAGCCAAACGTGCAAAACTAATGGGAAAGAAGTCTTCATCAAGAACCTCTGCATCTACTCCAAAAGCTAAGAAGAGGAAAACTGCAGAAGGCACCTCAACAAGCGCTGCAGAAGATCAACCCTCACCTCCTCATGCCACAGAAATTGGCTCCTCTGCTCCTCCCTCCTCCCAAAAAATGAAGAAGAAAAGATCAAAATCAACAGAAGAAGGGGCACCAAATTCTAAGAGGAGGAAAACCAAAAAGAGGCATGGTAAATCACTTGCAAAGTTGGTAACCATTGCAGAAGAGGAAACTGCTGAAGAAGAAGTTGCAGAAGAAGAAATGGCTACAGAAAGGTATCAATCACCCTATCAATCTCCAGATAGATTTGCTCACCAAGGAGACCTGAACGACTTCTTACAGAACCCTGAAATTGCCAACACCCTAAATACAGCAGGGTGGACGGCACAACCTCTCGACCACCACTCTCCAGAAGAACAAGATTTCTTCATTTCTGGCATTGACACACATCTGCAAGAAGATGACACAACACCCAGAAATCAACCAGCCGAAACCCCTGTTATTTTACAAAACCCTTTCATTCAAGGATTGGATGTCCACAGAAGAAGTCCAAACCCAGCTTCAGAAGAAATAGAACAAACTGAAGCTGAATGGAACAGAGGTGAAATTACAGAGGCTTCTGAGAACATGATGGAAGAAGAGAAAGAAAAAGGGGCCGAAGTTGTACAAAAAGAGGGATTAGCAACAACGGAGACAGAAATAGAGATCTTAGAGACAGATTCAGATGAAGAAGAAGCTGTCTGGATACGTAAGGGTCTTTATCATCCACATGTCATGAGATTATTTGGATCTCATCAAATGTATGACCTCTTACGACCAGAGCAAGGAACTTCCACAGAACTTAGGGAAGAAGCACCAAGCCATAGGATAGTTACAGAGGATGATATGATAGAAAATGAAGTAGTGCTTGGATGCTTAACAGAGGAAGAAGCAAGAAAAGATGCCTGGATAAATAGAGGCACACAACCAAAACCAACTCCCAGTGCAACCCACATTTCTAACTCCGCAGGTCTAGCTGCAGAAGGAGTTATTGAAAAAGAGCAGCACAGCTCGATCCTAACCCAACCCATCCAGCCAGAGGTTACTCTTTCAACCTCTGTGCCCACAGAAACCAGGGAATCCATTCCTAGGGAGTCTCCTCAAAGAGACTCAACTATTATTCGTGATCAGTCGCCCCAGATCACCCTAGAACACCCTACAGAGGAATTCGTTTCCTCTGCCACGCACACATTAGGACCAAAACTTCTTTCAGAGAGAAGTAGTGAGCACAGAGACGAAGAGACTCTAGACAAGTCTCCCAGTCAACAGAAGGACATTCCAATAACCACCTCTGGAGTGGATTTGGACACTGTTCTTCACATAACTTCTGTAGAGATCGAAACTCAGGTTTCTTCTCGAGGATCAGAAGGAAATCCTTCCACCCCCATCGTACAAACAAGGGTGAACGAAGGTGTCCCAGGAACAGGGACTCACTCTGGAGACGAATGTGTTCCTCCAGAGGTTACACAAGGAACACAAGTATCAAGGGATGAGTTCCAAACCCTTGTCACCTCTGTGAACCAAACATTGAAAGTGTTGCAAAGCTCTTTCAAATCCTTTACAGAGACAACATCTACGGCTATCCTGAAACTGAACACCAAAATGGACAATCTGTCCACAGAGGTAAAAACCGCCATCTCAGAGATGAAGTCTTCTGCCGAAACTACTGCCAAAGCAACAGCCACTTCTGCAGCTCAGGAATTCGGAACAACTGCAACTTCTGCTTTCAGGGACTCTGTCAAAGATTTCCTTGAACAAATGAATACACAATCCCACAGAGCAGAGGGCATCACTCCTGCAGACTTACAGAATGCCCTATCACAAGTACAAGCAGAGGCAATACGCAACTCGACAATAATGCAACCAAAAGACTATATGACTAGAGCACAGCTTACAGAGCTCGGACAGAACGTCATTAACCAGGTCACAGAAGTCATTGTCTCCTTCACAACTGCAAATGCCAACTATGTCAAGGATTTCAGAAAGAGTGTCGGCAGAATGCGTTTCAAAACAGAAGCAGAGCTTGCGACATTGATTGGCCTCTGCGATGATGTCTGTGAAAAGTTGATGGCAGCAGGAGCTGAATTACCGAAGAAGCCCAACACTTCTTGCAGAGCAGAGGGTACTTCTGATAAAAGTCAGGATGATTCTGATGATGACCAACCTGGTCCATCAGATAATCCTGAGGGGGAGAATCTAAGAGAGAAAGCTACGAGCAGAGGAATACAAAGTCCACCAATCGCAGCAGAACCAATCAACCAAGCCCCTCCAGAAGAAACCCAACAACAAACCCAAAAGACCACAGAGACAACACCCATCTCTGTGGAATCATCTCCTGACGAAACCAAAACTCCAGAAGCAGATCAGCAAGCCACAGAGGCAACAACCGCCCCTGAGGTAATCATTTTGGAAGAAACAGATGAACAAACCACAGAGAAAACACCCACCTCTGTGGAAACACCCCAAACCATACCCAGAAGAAAGTCGATTGCCACCAAACCAAAAAGAGCAACGACCTCTGCTTCTGATGTTCTGAAAAGAATGCACACAACAATGAGTGATCGAATGGCACAGAGAGAAGAAGAAAGGAACAGGTTCACTTTAGCTTTCAAAATGGCAAGAAGATTTAATGTCAATACTTCATCAACAGAAACTGAGCTCGCAGAAGAAGTCATCAAACAACCTCCAACAGAGGTTACAGAGCAAGTCAAGCCAACAGAACCATCGCCACAAAAGTCCTCTAAATCACAATCGTCAAAATCCACAGAGGCAACCTCCATCAAACCAACAGAAGTGCCAACCTCAAAACCCACAAAAGCAACAGGTTCTGCCACGACAATAGCAAAAGATAAGGGCAAAGGGATACTTACAGAAGAGCCAAAGAAGAAGAAAACATTGCCAAAGCCAACAGAAAAACTAATGAAGAGTGTGTTTGACGCCTTTCAAACCCCAAAACCCGAAGAAGTTGACTGGGCACATGGATTGAAGCCTCTGTCAGAAATTCCTCTAACGGGTAGAGCTGCAGAAGTTGTTCAACAGATGGAGAGTCTCAGAAGACAAATTCCACGACCTGGTCCAACACATGAAGAGATGGAAGAAGTGGTATACAAATACCTCTACAAACAATCCTATCAGACAAATCATCCAGTAGATCATGTGACAGATCCAAGGATCAGAGAAGAATTTGAGAACATCTTCACAAGAACAAAGCCAAGAACCAAAGCAGATGTCTTCTCAATTCACAAAATCAAAAAGGTGATCTTCTGCAGATTCTCCTTCACAAGAACCTATCCAAGGGTCAGGTACAATCTTTACAAAGTCAGAAGAGAGAACAATTCAGAATCTACCTTCGCTGATGCTGACTTAAGAAACATCAATCCTTACGATCTACCTGACCTTCTGCAATGGACAAAAGACAACTACAACACAGAGCCTAATACCAGAGCCTATCAAGTGTTGAGAAAAGCGATGAGGGAAAAGCTTCTGCTATACAGCATGATAGATTTTCAGCTGGGAAAGGATCTTGGTCTCAAACATCTAGATCTACGACCTCCAGAAGATCGCTGCCCACCAGACGCTGTGCCCAACTCAATCATCAGAGAACCAAGATTTGGGTTAGTATTTCAAAACCCACAACACCAGGTTAAACTTTTTGTACTCATGGATTGTCAGAAGTACGCAACCAGTACTCTGAGCAAATTCAGAGCAAGCCTTGTAAAATACAGAGGTACAGAGAAAATGGATAGAGATGATGCAGATACTTTCATCAGAGAAATAGACTCAACAATCCGCCTAAGAGAACTCTGCATCAGATTCTACAAAGAGATCAGAAAAGTCGGCAGAGACAACAGAAGCTACAACGATTTCAAAAATGCCAAAATCTGATTCTCAGACCTCCAATCTCTGCAAACAAAGTTAAAGTTTATCTTTCATTGTACTCAAATGTAAAATGCCTCTGGCATATTTCTAAATGAAAGAAATTTCGAGGTATTGTTTAACCTCTGTCTTATCTAACTTAGCCAAACTTAACTCAAGTTCAAATTTTTTATTTTTCACTACTTAGGGGGAGATTGTTAGCTTCAATCTTCCTAATCATAGAAGTATTTAGAAGTAGTGAAAAATAGGCTAAGTGAAGAAAGCCTCTTACAGAGGCTCTGCCGACATTACCGAGAAATCAAGGTCAAGAAGCTACAGAAGCAGCAGAGGCTTCCTACAGAAGCTCTGTCATACGCACAAAGAAGACCAAAGACTCAGAATCTGGCGAAGACTGCTCCACAGAGGACCAGACCGCAGAACCTCTGTAACTCATTACAGAGCCTCTGTGGTCCTCACTGAGACTTGAAGATATTTATAATATCTTGCTACTGTTACAGGACTCGTACATCAACTTGCATGGTAGCATGCCCTGTCCAACATCGACGTGTCAAACTCTGATTGGACTCAGTAGGGCTTAGTACATATTAGACGTCTGCTGCATTAAATGCAATACAGCACGTCTGACTGTTCATGCCATCCTTGCAACTGTTCACGACATCCTCTCAACTATTCATACGTACCTTTTGAATAGTAGCATATGCTTTATGGTCCCCTTTAGAGTAGTATACAAGGAAGACTCATGTTGAGTTCTTCCTTACACATACACAAACACAATACACAACACTTCAATCGAACATCAAGAACACAAAAGCTTATTCACCTTAAGAGTCATATCTGTTTTAAAGCTTTTTCTTACTCACGGTTCATAAACCTGTTCTTGATATATATTCAGTAAACTTTGAGATATAATATTCTATTCACTGTTTATTTATAGTTTGTTCTAAATCTATCAAACTTATCTGTTAGTTCTTTAAATACGCTTCCGCATCAAACCTTAAACCTGAACTAATAGATCTGATAATCTTGTTTAAAGCAAAACGGGAACCAACAGGTCAGGTCCTCCTTTTGGAGAAAATTTGAAAACTGAGGGACCACTTATTGAGATATTGAAGTTTAGGTACCTCTTTCAAATAAATCAGATAACCACAGGGACCAAAAATGCAATTTACTCTAAAAAAATATAAGATAAATCTATCGATTTAAATTTTATATGAATAGTGTACTGTTTTTTCGAGTTTAATATGAAATTGCCCATTGTATCTCGAATGTAACCATTAACTTCAAACAAATGAAGTTGTTTCTATTTAAAATTCAAAAAAATGTTGTTAATATTGTAAAAAAGTTATGTCAAACATAATTAAGTTAATATTAAAACTAAATCAAAACATAAAAGACGTAGATTATCTACATATACTATAAATAAATTAGATAATTAAAATTTTATTTTATGCAAACAAATATTATTACTGCTGAAAATTAAAAAAGAAGTAAATAATATTAGTTAGTATAATTATAATTGTTATAATGAAAAAAGATAGAAGAGACTAGTGATGGAAATGGGACGGGTATTAGGCGGGGAATGCACCCCCCGTCCCCGACCTCGACCCCGTCCTCGTTTTATATCCCCCGTCCCTGACCCCGCCCCGTCTAATCCCCGACGGGTTTCGGGGGGGAAATCCCCGACGGGTATGGGGAACCCGTTGGGTGCCCGTTTAGGGAAAAAATTAATTAAATTATTTTTAATGAAAAGAAAAGTCGAGTTTTTTTAACTTTAAAACAAATAAATAGGGGGCATTCAAGGGAGAACTAAATTAATTGTGATAATCGTGATATCCAATCTAAACCACAAATCAAATGATAAATTAGGAAATTAATAATTTTGGTAATTTGATTTAAGTTTTTAATTAAAGGGCATTTTAGGTATTTTTAAAAATTCCTCTCTCCTCTCCAAGGCTTCGTGTCTTTGGCCTTCGGTTTCCTTATTCCGACAATTGTGATACCCAAAATAAATACAATAACCATTGTGATACCCATTCTGAATCCGATTCTGATACCTAGTGGGAACTGTGATACCCAATGTGATACAAACTGTGATATCACGTGATACCAACTGTGATATAACTGTGATACCGCCAAGAGAAGGATAATAGAGAGCTTCAAATTGTAGCCTTGTCAATAGATCAGCGGTAGCAATGTACAACAAACCTCATGGGTATCACCGCCTCTGTATACCATCTAGGCCTGCAACTGCTTCAAACCATCTACCACTCCCCAGATCGGACATTTATTATGATTTCAAAAAAAATCCCAACAGTTTCATACGTTAACTCCAAAGAAACTCTCTATAGTATGTGAAAGCGAGGGTAGAGAAGGTGGTACACAAGGATTTGAAAGAACGTTAACTTTTAACCGGAGAAAAACTGTGGAGAGATTGAGAAACCCCTAAAAAGGGTTTATAAGCATGATGGCCATGAGGGTGTTAATGGCATTGAAAAGCGAGATTATTAATTCCAAATTGTGGGGATCTTGACATAGATATGTCAGCAAGGGAGGCGGAGTGCAGATGGAATTGATGGGAAATAGGAGCCGCCATGGGAGGTTTTGAAGAAATTCTTGGGTCTTCCTCTTCGGTATTAAGTGTGCGGTTGGAAACAAGTTTAGGTGGCGTTTGGTTCGCAGAATGTTTTTGGATGGAATAGAATCTGTCAAAAGAATTTGACTTTGGAGGAATTGGAATGGAATGCTGTCAGGTTTGACCAGCTGTTTGGTTGACAAAATTGGAATGGAATCTGTTGAAGGAATTAGAATATGTCTGTTTGGTTCACAGAATGTAGCTTTAGAATTGGAATGAAATTTGTGTAAATGACCAAAACACCCTTTTGTTAATTTTAATTTTTTAAACAAAAAATGCTTTAATAAAATAGTCATTAAAATCTTTAATAAAATTATTATTAAATACTTGAATGTGTAAACCATATAATATAGACAACCCAAACATAATAATAAACCAAATGACATTACTTGATTGATTTTGAAATTGTTCCAAAAATACTTACGTGCCATCGTCACTAATCGATCTAGTTCAACTACACATTCCAAAATAATTACATGTCACCAAAATAATTACATGCCACCAAAATAATCCCAAAAGCATAGTCTAGTTCATGTTCCAACATATGCAAACACCATTAATAATTAAGTGGTCATTCTTGCAACATATACCTCACAAACTCTTCCTGAGCTTCTCCTTCATAGTTCCAAAAACTTAACACGGCTTCAGGATCACGTGTTATTTTCCTCAATGCCGTAAACCTTTCCATTGAAGTAAGATCCATCTTGGCAAGTTCAGAACCAACAATGGACTTCTTTTGATGTATCTCCATCTCAACTTCCACTAAATTGTCCGATACTTTTTCAAGTCTATCTCCAAGTATGACAACAACATTCTTTATTGCATCAACAAGAGGATCACCTCGACTCTTGTGCTTTCTACTACCTTGAGATGTACACTATTGACTTGGCATTCGTCTATCTTCCATGACAACATTTTCATCAGATTGTTGTTCTTGACTTGACATCTGGCTATCTTCCATGACAACATTTTCATCTAACCCATCATAGTCTCTCGCTTGATTGTCATGAGCACGATCCTTTCCAAAAATGTAACACATGTCTTCATAATGGTTTGTTTCACCATTTCGCAGCCTTTTTGTGTACCTAAATTTGCAACAAAATAAAATAGAAACCATTAAAATAAATTCTTAACATGGTAACAAGTTAAACATCCCTGATATGTACCTATAAGTAAGCATCCCAAACTGAATCGTCAGCAGTCACACACATCTTCACACTATCATACCCAAAACCACTTGTATTTGTACCATGTAGCATATCATGTACAGTTTGCCAAGCTTTTTTCATGGTTTTGATTCTAGACTCGATGTGTGGTTTACCTAATATATTTTTTTCAGGAAGAGAGATTTTCAAAGCTTCTTCCAAAACCAACAAGTACCCGCCATTTCCTGTTTATATATCATACATGAAACAACATATTTTTTAAAATTAACATTGTAAATTCACATTGTAAATTCGATGTAAAACAGATGTAAATGTAAATTCACATTGTAAATTCACATTGTAAATTCGATTTACTAATCACATAAAGAACATTTAAAGAGGCAGACAAAAGAATGTAGCTTGAACAATCAAGATGACTTGCACGTAACAACCAAGATTAAACAAATGTATATAAAAGTGAATCAATTTATGAAACATCTCTATTATGAAAGACCTAACACCTATTACACAAACAACTAAACAAGGAATAAGCAAAAGGTGGTTCAAAGTTGCAGCAAAAGCTAGTCAAGGGTTGCGACTATGTTAACAAACAACTAAAACAGATGTAAATCAGATGTAAATCACATTTGAAACAACAGTAGCAACAACAGTAGATACCGATTAAAACAGAATGTTACAAAATCAGATGTAAATCAGAATGTAAATCACATTTAAATCAAAATGTAACAAAATGAGTAGCAACCAGATTGTAACAAAAAGCAATAGCAAACAGATTGTAACAAAATCAGTAACAAAATCCAAGCAAGAAAGATAAACCGAAAGAGGTTTGTCTACTGATTTGTAACAAAATTAGATTGTAACAAAATCAGTAACAAAATCCAAGCAAGAAAGATAAATCGAATCCAAGCAAGAATCAAAAGCAAGCAAGAAAGATAAACCGAAAACTTACCAGATCAGTCGAGGAAGAAGCTTTGCGACGATGGAGAGAAAACGAGAGAGAGGTTTGTCTACTGATTTGTGAAGATGGCGGTTGATAAAAGGTAAATTAGGGCAAGGTTAATTTTGGAAATAATAAAATGTTCAATTCCATTCCTTTAGAATACCATGGTTAAGTAATGGAATAAAAAATGTCTATTTCATGGAATTCAATGGAATTTTAAAGATTCCATTTATTCAAAAGATTGAACCAAACACTGGAATGGAATCTGGTCAAAGGAATCTGACATTCCAATTCCACCAGATTCCATCAGTTTTTGTGAACCAAACGGCACCTTAGGGTTTTAAGTATGAGTTGTCAAAAAAAATCAAATTACTAATTTACCCTTTATTTTATTTTAGTAAATAACATTAATTATCTAAAATGATTGGCTCATATTGGATCTCACGGTTATCACAAACTACACAATTCTCATTTGATTAGGCCCCTATATAAATAAACCTCAAGTTTCGAAAAAATATAATGATGTAATCAACCACGTGTAATCGTACTTCATGACTTTTTAAAGTATAAAATTATTAAGCAACAGAAGCTAATTAAATAATATATAAAAATATATATCGGGTATTATTAGGGGCGGGTAATACCATCCCTGACCCCGACCCTGAACCCGCTTCGGTTATGAAAACAATACTCATCCCCGTCCCGTTACCCGATTAGTCGGGGAATCCCTGCCCCGTTAAAGCGGGTACCTGCGCGTACCCGACTCAACGGGTAAAATTTCCATCAATAGAAGAGATATGAGAAAAAAAGAAAAATGACAGAAGAGAGAGGAGAGAGAATGTGTGTAAATGAACTAATTATGATAAATATTTAATGCTGACATAAAAAGTAATTTCTATTTAATAGGTATAAGACCATCCACATCCCTGCAATTCATTTACACTTTCAATTGTGTCACATCAGCTTTTGCAATTACCATCCACATCCCTGCAATCTACCTACACTTTCTATTATGCCACATCATTTTATTTATTTTACAATTCTTTGTTTTAATTTAATATATAACTTATTAAATTATATTAAAGCACAATATTTATTGGATATTATATGTTTTAATATGTAAAATTGTAATTTTAGGTAATTATAAATTTTAATATTTAAATTAATTTAACTATATTTGTATTTATATTTATTTATAAATAATATATATATACACATACATATAATTTTTTTAAAAAGAATAATTAATCCAATTAAAATACAAATTAACATTATTAATTCATAATATATATTAGGGAAATTAATTAAAATACCCTAAGTTTGACCATCACTTACCAAAATGCCACAAATCTCTCCCATCTTACAAAAATGCCACAAAAATCCGCGGTGGGCCCCGCGATCGCGGGCCCCAGGCCACGTGTCACCAAACTTTGCCCACTTTGCCCGCGTTGGTCCCTCAAGAATGCCCGCGGTCCAGCTTTCCCCCCTCAAGAATGCCCGTGTTGGCAGTTTTGGTCCCTGCCCGCGTTGGGCCCAGCGATCGCGGGCTAACCCGCTACTTTTCGAATTTACAGTTTGGTCCATGAAGTTTGTTGCAAATTTAAAAAAACATTAATGGTCCTATAGTTTTTAGGTTATCATTTTATGTGGTTTTTAATGTATTGTTTCCTTTCCATTTTAATGTTTTTAATATAGAAATTCACTTAAGTTATGTAACAAGGAAATTAATTAACAACATCATATAAAAATTATTGCAAATCATCTTCCCAACCAAAACGGATACAGTGCATGTAAACAAAGAAATCTATCACTAGAAGGCGTCTTGGAGTCCTGTGATCAAGTTAACCTTTTCCTTGATCACGTCCTCCATTCCTATGTAGTCCGATTCGAGTTCTTCTAGTTCCTCTTCAGCTTCCTTAATCTCTCGTTGCAGCTGCCGAACGTAAGCCCTAGTCATGGCCAGTTCTCGTTTCTTCTCCGCTAGATACTCCGTTTTTCCCTGTTGAATCCCCCTGTTATGGTTCCACATACCCTTTACCTTTTTGATATCGGCGTTCGCCTCATCAATGACTTTTTGCACTGCGGGAGTAATTCGTTGACTTTGTCGAAGACCCGTCGGCATAAAATCATACATTGGTGGGGTTCTCATGCCATTATCGAAGTAGTAATTGTCGGATGCCATCTCCCAGTCTGCTTCCTCCTCAGGCGTGAATGGAAAATCGGTTGCAGTTCGCCCACAGTTTGTCCACTCCTCGTCTGTTTTCGGTACCTTCCAGGTACTCCGGCGAGCTCCGTCGTTCAGTGGTTGGTAGGCTCCCGAACGTGAAGTTCCAGCCACATTCGCCGACCTGTTCCCCCTTGATCTTAAACCTCCATCCATTGTGTTAAGAAAAGCGAGAGTGTGTTTGTATAAAAGATAGATAGGAAGTTGTGATTCGTCTGAATAGTTCACTGCAAGATTCGTTTGAAAAGAGCCTGTAAGATTCGACTGAAAAAGTAACTGCAATATTCGTCTCCTCTTGAATAAAGGTCTTTAAGTAGTCAAACATAGCTAATTAATGAGAATTTAGATCAGATTTATATGGTACTATCAAATGCAAGTTTCTACAATATAGATACTATTCTACATTACATGATACCAATTTTTGCATCATATGAATCACTTCCAGACAACAAGAACCAATACACCAATAATCAAGAAATAAATGCTTGTTCATCCAAGTTTCATAAACCTACTTACTAGGTGTCGGAAATATGGGTTTTACTAAACTTTGGACGCATTTAAATTTATATATATGTGTTATATATAACTAACTTTTAGTAGGTTTATGTTCTCCTATATGAGAGCTTCGAAATAAATGCTTGTTCATCCAAGTTTCATAAACCTACTTACTAGGTGTTGGAAATATGGGTTTTACTAAACTTTGGACGCATTTAAATTTATATATATGTGTTATATATAACTAACTTTTAGTAGGTTTATGTTCTCCTATATGAGAGCTTCGAAATGATATATAATGCGTCCAAAATGGAGTATGTGTGAAAGAGATATCGATACTCAAAGTTGAGTAAATGGATGAAATTAGCAAAAACCAAATGAAGTAAACAGTAAGTCAATCACAATACTATAACAAAATAAGTTAATACTAAAAATAACAATTATTTAATGTTACATAAACAACCTAACGTGGCCCTATTTGACAATGCTCATAAATGGACTCCGCCATATGTATGCGAAAATCTTTGGCAACATCCCCGGCCTCGTCAGGGTGTACCCATACCTCATTGTTATTTATCAACATTTGGGCATTACGGCATACCCAGACACCGCAATCCGCATTTATCCCGGCCTGCTGGGGTACATTCTTGGCGAACTTATAGCGAAAGACACCTGTCATATCGCGACGTCTATCGTCCTTGACCCGGCAAAAGAAGTCAAATAGCACAGCTTTAAACTTTGTCATCTGCTCTTCCAATTGCTGTCTGAAGAGACTGGCACTGTCGCTATCATATATGGTCATGGTCATAGCATCAAGTTCAAACACTCCAAGCAGTCAATGTTGGGGATTAATGCATATAGGGATGTACACCTGAAATATTACAATATTAGACAACTTAGTTAGCAACAAAACAAGTTAAATAAAATAAGAGTAAAACGATTTACATACCACATCGAGGAGAGCCCAAGAGGTCCATTCCAAGCCATTGCATGATCTAACCACGGAGGCGGGACCTAGATGCTCAATCAACAAGTAATGAAAGAACATACTGAACATCATGGTCCACCTCGTGTCTGTTCCACGATGTCTTTGCAACAGCGAGACCCAACAATCGATGTGCTATACATAAAAAATAGATGGTTAGACATGTAAAATAAATATATTTGATTATATGACTATAATTAAACTTCATACTAACCACATCCAGTAAGTCAGACTCCAAAGGGTCAACGGCCAGCAATACATTGAAAAACGAGGGGGTGATTTCCAAGTTCAAGTGATGGATGAAGATCAAGGGGGGGAGGCGACCAGTCCGACACATCCTCAATATTTCCGATGCCGGTTGAGGCTCCGGTGAAGACACCTTTCCCTTTTTCTTTCCTCCCTTCTTTCCCTCCGCTTTCTTTGCTTGCTTTTTAGCGGCTGGTGGTGTCGTAGATCCTTGTTGGCCAAACGGGTGACGAAACCATTGTGAAATTTTATGCGACCGCTTTTGAGGGAGCGGGGTCACCTGTGGTGGTGGATCTACAACCTCCATCGGGTCATCTTCCAGCTCCGAGAAGTGATCCTGGATAATAGGAGACCCCATCTGAAAATTATAGAGAGAGAGAGGGAGAGAGGGATAATAATTTGTAAACCTCGAAATGTGTGTAAACTTTTGATTTCATAGGTTTTCTTGATGAAATTGTTTCATGAAACTGTTTATTTTTATGAAAGTGTTTCATGTCATTCAATTCTTGATTAAATTGTTTCATATATTTGTGTTTTTTATGTAAAAACGAAAAAGTCTCATCAAATTGAGAAAATATATGAAACGTTTTCATAGGAATGAAAAAAATTTGAGTAAACTGCAATTTTGGTCCCTGTGGTATGTTGTTTTTCTCACTTTTGGTCCTCATAAAATTTTTATTGCAAGAAAAAACCTGTCGTATGCAAAAGTGCTCGGTTTTGGTCCCTAAGACTAACAGCCGTTAGTTGCAGCTGTTAAATACCCCCATGTGCCTTGCACATGAAGGTATATATGTCATTTTACAAATATAGGCCACAGGGACCAAAATTGCAATTTATCAATTTGTTATTATATTATTTATTTAAAATATAATAATTATATTATATAATATAATTAATAAATATCACATGATTTAAAAATAACATATTTAATAAAATGAATTTTTTTTTAATTAAGTAATAATTTGTTTACGTTTAGTTAACTAATACTAATAAATCTTTTTCTCTTAAATAATTAACTAATAATTTGTTTACTCTAAAATAATCCAAATTTTAATTTCAACATAATTTGTATTTATCAGAATATAACATTAATTATATAATAAAAATATTATATAAGGGGTCTTCAACCTATTTTTGTGTTTTTATTATTGATTCGCTTTCTCAAATATTTATAATAAAATTCTTATAAAAAACTTCATGTTCATGAAAATGGAACCAACTTTCACCCATTTCCTATTTTGAGAAACCAATTTTCAAAATCGTCATTCAAGGGTCTGAACCAAAATTTATGTTTATTTAAGGGTTTGGTAACCTATTCAGCAGGTACGGTAAATTAACATGACATGGCACCTAATAATTAAAAATATATATTAGGTGGATATTTATCATTATCATTAAGATATAATTAAAAAAATTAAGAAATCAAATTGTAAAATTGGAAACCAACAGACGCCGCTCGGTTTCTTCTATCCTCAATCGTGATTGCAATTTGCAACCCTACCCTAGTCGTCGTTCCCATCGTCTTTCCTTCTCTGGCGTTGCTTCTCCAGTGCTTATTCTCTGGCGCGTCTTTCCTTCTCCGGCGCTTCTTCTCTGGCGGCGCTGCTTCTTCTTCGGCGGCGCTGCTACTGTTACTGTTTTCTGTTAGACTATCATATAATAGTAGTCTATTGTGATGGTGTTCTAACATTAATTATCAATTACTAACCTTCTTGCTACTCATTCAAGGTGCAAACAGTAAGCTTTTCATCTTCTGCAAGGGATTTAAATATTGTTTTTGTTGTTTCAAGGTTGAATCATGGTGGATTGAGATCTACAACAAATTAACTTGATTTATAAAAAATCAAGATATTTAAATAAAATGGGATTTGGAATAATTATTTTTCAAATAAAAAGATAATGTTCCATGTCAGCATTTTAGAGTTATTTTTTAAATAAAATAATGATGTAGAATCTTAGTTGGCAAAAAAAACAGGGTGATGTCATTATTAAGGTCAACAAGTTAACCAGACCCTTAAATAAACATAAAGTTTGGTCTAGGTCCTTGAGTGACGATTTTGAAAGTTGGTTCCCAAAAATAGGAAATTGATGAAAGTTGGTTTCATTTTCATGCAGTTTTCCCTTTTTTTATTGAATATTTTATTTTATATTAAAAGTGAAATTTAATAAATAAATAAAATATAAATTATTTTAGAATAAATTTGTAATTAATTAATTAATATTACATGGGATTAAACAAATTATTAATCAGTTAATAGTTGTTTTAAATTAAACAAATTATTAATTAATTATTTTAGAGTAACAAATTTATTAGTTTTGGTTGACGACACGTAAACAAATTATTACTTAATTAAAAAAAATTCATTTTATTAAATATGTTATTTTTAAATCATGTGATATTTATTTATTAATTATATAATATAATTATTATATTTTAAATAAATAATATAATAACAAATTGGTAAATTGCAATTTTGGTCCCTATGGCCTATATTTGTAAAATGACATATATACCCTCATGTGCAAGGCACATGGGGGTATTTAACAGCTAAAACTAACGGCTGTTAGTCTTAGGGACCAAAATCGAGCACGTTTGCATACCATGGGGTTTTTCTTGCAATAAAAATTTTCTGGGGACCAAAAGTGAGAAAAACAACATACCACAGGGACCAAAATTGCAGTTTACTCAAAAAAATATATGAAACTACATAGAAAACACAAATATATGAAACAATTTCATCAAGAAAATGAATGATATGAAACAATTTCATCAAAATAAACAATTTCGTAAAAAAAATCGTTAAGAAAACCTATGAAATCCAAAGTTTACACGACAAAAGTTTACAAAATAGTGAGGCTCTATATAGATACACACACATCCTAATCATCTCTGTAACCATGAATGCAAACCCCACAGGACCAAATCCGACAATCTTTCCCTCTCTTCTTATCGTTCATTTCCTCTCCTCTCTCCAACGATTGTAACAGGGGAAAAAGATGTCGATCATCCCAAGTTTCTTTGGTAGCCGACGAAGCAACATTTTCGATCCATTTTCTCTAGACATCTGGGACCCTTTCAAAGACTTCCCATTTCCAACTTCATCTGATGCTTCGAGGGAAACTTCTGCTTTGGTGAATACCCGTGTGGATTGGAAGGAAACCCCTGAAGCGCACGTATTCAAGGCTGATCTTCTTGGAATCAAGAAAGAAGAAGTGAAGGTGGAGGTTGAAGATGACAGGATCTTGCAGATCAGCGGTGAGAGGAACGTCGAGAAAGAAGATAAGAATGATACATGACACAGTGTGGAGCGCAGTAGTGGGAAGTTCACGAGAAGGTTCAGGTTGCTGGAGAACGCGAAATTGAATGAGGTGAAGGCTTCAATGGAGAATGGAGTGCTTACGATTACTGTACTAAAGGAGGAAGCAAAGAAGCCTGATGTGAAATCGATTCAGATTTCTGGTTAGAATTTCTACTTGTTACGTAATAAGTGTAGTATGGTGATGGGTTTGTCTGCCAAGTGTTCGACGAAATGCTTGGTCTATTATTACTACTTCGTTTCATATCCTCCAATGTAATGATTTGGCATGTGAATTATAATAAGTTTTGATCACATAGCTTCCATTCGTTGATTCGCTTTCTTTCTTACTCATTAAAATCTTATCACTTCTATCGATGCCCTAGAACCCCGCAAGTTCATCGACGAGAATGCCAAGAAGTGCATCTAGAAGTCCTTAATTTCGATGACAAAAAACTACAACCAAAATCTAGATTTTGTGACATAAAATTCCTGGAATTTCTGTTACTGATTCCATATTTCAATTTCCAATACCAATGTGAATTGCTTGTTGCTGAATAAGTCTCTGATAAACCTTTATTTTCTTCAATTTGGGTCATCTTACTTTTGAGCATCACACTCTCGTGACTCGGGAGAAAGCACTCAAAGCAGTTCATTTTTGTAAGGCCTCTGTGTTGGATCATATCTTTAATTGAAGTTATTGTTGGGCTTCATTTTATTTTCTCTTGATTTTTGGTCCATTGAGCCGCAAGCTGGAATCTTTTTATTGGGTAACACTTCATAGGTAAAGATGTCCATTTCGTTTGGTGGTGGTGGTGCTGATGGATGGTGGCGATAGGTGGGTGATGGTGGAGATTGAGTTTGTGGTTGTTGGTGGTGCCATTGTTGTGGTGGAGGTGGTAGTGGAGATGAAGATGGGGTTTCACAAGACTGGGAGGAGGTGGTGGAGGAGGAGCGCATTCGGATGATGGTGGTGGGGGAGGAGAGGTTTGGTGGAGATGAAGAGGGATTTCTGTCAGCATAAGTTTGGCCCCTATAAGTTCAATGATTTCACAAAAACAAGGAAAAACAAAAAGAATTACAAAAGGAGGACAAAAACCTGGTTGGACGAAAATGCCCCCGACTCTAACTGAGTTTCTTAATGGGGTTAGTGGTCAGATCCTCCTTTTGGAGAAAAATTGAAAAGTGAGGGACCACTTCTTGAGATATTGAAGTTTAGGTACCTCTTTCAAAGAAATCAGATAACCACATGGACCAAAAATGCAATTTACTCTAAAAAATATAAGATAAATCTATCGATTTAAATTTTATATGAATAGTGTACTGTTTTTTCGAGTTTAATATGAAATTGCCCATTGTATCTCGAATGTAACCATTAACTTCAAACAAATGAAGTTGTTTCTATTTAAAATTCAAAAAAAATGTTGTTAATATTGTAAAAAAGTTATGTCAAACATAATTAAGTTAATATTAAAACTAAATCAAAACATAAAAGAAGTAGATTATCTACATATACTATACATAAATTAGATAATTAAAATTTTATTTTATGCAAACAAATATTATTACTGCTGAAAATTAAAAAAGAAGTAAATAATATTAGTTAGTATAATTATAATTGTTATAATGAAAAAAGATAGAAGAGACTAGTGATGGAAATGGGACAGGTATTAGGCGGGGAATGCACCCCCCGTCCCCGACCCCGACCCCGTCCTCGTTTTATATCCCCCGTCCCTGACCCCGACCCGTCTAATCCCCAACGGGTTTCGGGGGGAAATCCCCGACGGGTATGGGGAACCCGTTGGGTGTCCGTTTAGGGAAAAAAAATTAATTAAATTATTTTTAATGAAAAGAAAAGTCGAGTTTTTTTAACTTTAAAACAAATAAATAGGGGGCATTCAAGGGAGAACTAATTTAATTGTGATAATCGTGATATCAAATCTAAACCACAAATCAAATGATAAATTAGGAAATTAATAATTTTGGTAATTTGATTTAAGTTTTTAATTAAAGGGCATTTTAGGTATTTTTAAAAATTCCTCTCTCCTCTCCAATGCTTCGTGTCTTTGGCCTTCGGTTTCCTTATTCCGACAATTGTGATACCCAAAATAAATACAATAACCATTGTGATACCCATTCTGAATCCGATTCTGATACCTAGTGGGAACTGTGATACCCAATGTGATACAAACTGTGATATCACGTGATACCAACTGTGATATAACTGTGATACCGCCAAGAGAAGGATAATAGAGAGCTTCAAATTGTAGCCTTGTCAATAGATCAACGGTAGCAATGTACAACAAACCTCATGGGTATCACCGCCTCTGTATACCATCTAGGCCTGCAACTGCTTCAAACCATCTACCACTCCCCAGATCGGACATTTATTATGATTCCAAAAAAAATCCCAACAGTTTCATACGTTAACTCCAAAGAAACTCTCTATAGTATGTGAAAGCGAGGGTAGAGAAGGTGGTATACAAGGATTTGAAAGAACGTTAACTTTTAACCGGAGAAAAACTGTGGAGAGATTGAGAAACCCCTAAAAAGGGTTTATAAGCATGATGGCCATGAGGGTGTTAATGGCATTGAAAAGCGAGATTATTAATTCCAAATTGTGGGGATCTTGACATAGATATGTCAGCAAGGGAGGCGGAGTGCAGATGGAATTGATGGGAAAGAGGAGCCGCCATGGGAGGTTTTGAAGAAATTCTTGGGTCTTCCTCTTCGGTATTAAGTGTGCGGTTGGAAACAAGTTTAGGTGGTGTTTGGTTCGCAGAATGTTTTTGGATGGAATAGAATCTGTCAAAAGAATTTGACTTTGGACGAATTGGAATGGAATGCTGTCAGGTTTGACCAGCTGTTTGGTTGACAAAATTGGAATGGAATCTGTTGAAGGAATTAGAATCTGTCTGTTTGGTTCACATAATGTAGCTTTAGAATTGGAATGAAATTTGTGTAAATGACCAAAACACCCTTTTGTTAATTTTAATTTTTTAAACAAAAAATGCTTTAATAAAATAGTCATTAAAATCTTTAATAAAATTATTATTAAATACTTGAATGTGTAAACCATATAATATAGACAACCCAAACATAATAATAAACCAAATGACATTACTTGATTGATTTTGAAATTGTTCCAAAAATACTTACGTGCCATCGTCACTAATCGATCTAGTTCAACTACACATTCCAAAATAATTACATGTCACCAAAATAATTACATGCCACCAAAATAATCCCAAAAGCATAGTCTAGTTCATGTTCCAACATATGCAAACACCATTAATAATTAAGTGGTCATTCTTGCAACATATACCTCACAAACTCTTCCCGAGCTTCTCCTTCATAGTTCCAAAAACTTAACACGGCTTCAGGATCACGTGTTATTTTCCTCAATGCCGTAAACCTTTCCATTGAAGTAAGATCCATCTTGGCAAGTTCAGAACCAACAATGGACTTCTTTTGATGTATCTCCATCTCAACTTTCACCAAATTGTCCGATACTTTTTCAAGTCTATCTCCAAGTATGACAACAACATTCTTTATTGCATCAACAAGAGGATCACCTCGACTCTTGTGCTTTCTACTACCTTGAGATGTACACTATTGACTTGGCATTCGTCTATCTTCCATGACAACATTTTCATCAGATTGTTGTTCTTGACTTGGCATCTGGCTATCTTCCATGACAACATTTTCATCTAACCCATCATAGTCTCTTGCTTGATTGCCATGAGCACGATCCTTTCCAAAAACGTAACACATGTCTTCATAATGGTTTGTTTCACCATTTCGCAGCCTTTTTGTGTACCTAAATTTGCAACAAAATAAAATAGAAACCATTAAAATAAATTCTTAACATGGTAACAAGTTAAACATCCCTGATATGTATCTGTAAGTAAGCATCCCAAACTGAATCGTCAGCAGTCACACACATCTTCACACTATCATACCCAAAACCACTTGTATTTGTACCATGTAGCATATCATGTACAGTTTGCCAAGCTTTTTTCATGGTTTTGATTCTAGACTCGATGTGTGGTTTACCTAATATATTTTTTTCAGGAAGAGAGATTTTCAAAGCTTCTTCCAAAACCAACAGGTACCCGCCATTTCCTGTTTATATATCATACATGAAACAACATATTTTTTAAAATTAACATTGTAAATTCACATTGTAAATTCGATGTAAAACATATGTAAATGTAAATTCACATTGTAAATTTGATTTACTAATCACATAAAGAACATTTAAAGAGGCAAACACAAGAATGTAGCTTGAACAATCAAGATGACTTGCACGTAACAACCAAGATTAAACAAATGTATATAAAAGTGAATCAATTTATGAAACATCTCTATTATGGAAGACCTAACACCTATTACACAAACAACTAAACAAGGAATAAGCAAAAGGTGGTTCAAAGTTGCAGCAAAAGCTAGTCAACGGTTGCGACTATGTTAACAAACAACTAAAACAGATGTAAATCAGATGTAAATCAGATGTAAATCAGATGTAAATCACATTTGAAACAACAGTAGCAACAACAGTAGATACCGATTAAAACAGAATGTTACAAAATCAGATGTAAATCAGATGTAAATCAGAATGTAAATCAGATGTAAATCACATTTAAATCAAAATGTAACAAAATGAGTAGCAACCAGATTGTAACAAAAAGCAATAGCAAACAGATTGTAACAAAATCAGTAACAAAATCCAAGCAAGAAAGATAAACCGAAAGAGGTTTGTCTACTGATTTGTAATAAAATCAGATTGTAACAAAATCAGTAGCAAAATCCAAGCAAGAAAGATAAATCGAATCCAAGCAAGAATCGAAAGCAAGCAAGAAAGATAAACCGAAAACTTACCAGATCAGTCGAGGAAGAAGCTTTGCGACGATGGAGAGAAAACGAGAGAGAGGTTTGTCTACTGATTTGTGAAGATGGCGGTTGATAAAAGGTAAATTAGGGCAAGGGTAATTTTGGAAATAATAAAATGTTCAATTCCATTCCTTTAGAATACCATGGTTAAGTGATGGAATGAAAAATGTCTATTTCATGGAATTCAATGGAATTTTAAAGATTCCATTTATTCAAAAGATTGAACCAAACACTGGAATGGAATCTGGTCAAAGGAATCTGACATTCCAATTCCACCAGATTCCATCAGTTTTTGTGAACCAAACGGCACCTTAGGGTTTTAAGTATGAGTTGTCAAAAAAAATCAAATTACTAATTTACCCTTTATTTTATTTTAGTAAATAACATTAATTATCTAAAATGATTGGCTCATATTGGATCTCACGGTTATCACAAACTACACAATTCTCATTTGATTAGGCCCCTATATAAATAAACCTTAAGTTTCGAAAAAATATAATGATGTAATCAACCACGTGTAATCGTACTTCATGACTTTTTAAAGTATAAAATTATTAAGCAACAGAAGCTAATTAAATATTATATAAAAATATATATCGGGTATTATTAGGGGCGGGTAATACCATCCCTGACCCCGACCCTGAACCCGCTTCGGTTATGAAAAACAATACTCATCCCCGTCCCGTTACCCGATTAGTCGGGGAATCCCTGCCCCGTTAAAGCGGGTACCTGCGCGTACCCGACTCAACGGGTAAAATTTCCATTAATAGAAGAGATATGAGAAAAAAGAAAAATGACAGAAGAGAGAGGAGAGAGAATGTGTGTAAATGAACTAATTATGATAAATATTTAATGCTGACATAAAAAGTAATTTCTATTTAATAGGTATAAGACCATCCACATCCCTGCAATTCATTTACACTTTCAATTGTGCCACATCAGCTTTTGCAATTACCATCCACATCCCTGGAATCTACCTACACTTTCTATTATGCCACATCATTTTATTTATTTTACAATTCTTTGTTTTAATTTAATATATAACTTATTAAATTATATTAAAGCACAATATTTATTGGATATTATATGTTTTAATATGTAAAATTGTAATTTTAGGTAATTATAAGTTTTAATATTTAAATTAATTTAACTATATTTGTATTTATATTTATTTATAAATAATATATATATATACACATACATATAATTTTTTTTAAAAAGAATAATTAATCTAATTAAAATACAAATTAACATTATTAATTCATAATATATATTAGGGAAATTAATTAAAATACCCTAAGTTTGACCATCACTTACCAAAATGCCACAAATCTCTCCCATCTTACAAAAATGCCACAAAAATCCGCGGTGGGCCTCGCGATCGCGGGCCCCAGGCCACGTGTCACCAAACTTTGCCCACTTTGCCCGCGTTGGTCCCTCAAGAATGCCCGCGGTCCAGCTTTCTCCCCTCAAGAATGCCCGTGTTGGCAGTTTTGGTCCCTGCCCGCGTTGGGCCCCCGCGATCGCGGGCTAACCCGCTACTTTTCGAATTTACAGTTTGGTCCATGAAGTTTGTTGCAAATTTAAAAAAAACATTAATGGTCCCTATAGTTTTTAGGTTATCATTTTATGTGGTTTTTAATGTATTGTTTCCTTTCCATTTTAATGTTTTTAATATAGAAATTCACTTAAGTTATGTAACAAGGAAATTAATTAACAACATCATATAAAAATTATTGCAAATCATCTTCCCAACCAAAACGGATACAGTGCATGTAAACAAAGAAATCTATCACTAGAAGGCGTCTTGGAGTCCTGTGATCAAGTTAACCTTTTCCTTGATCACGTCCTCCATTCCTATGTAGTCCGATTCGAGTTCTTCTAGTTCCTCTTCAGCTTCCTTAATCTCTCGTTGCAGCTGCCGAACGTAAGCCCTAGTCATGGCCAGTTCTCGTTTCTTCTCCGCTAGATACTCCGTTTTTCCCTGTTGAATCCCCATGTTATGGTTCCACATACCCTTTACCTTTTTGATATCGGCGTTCGCCTCATCAATGACTTTTTGCACTGCGGGAGTAATTCGTTGACTTTGTCGAAGACCCGTCGGCATAAAATCATACATTGGTGGGGTTCTCATGCCATTATCGAAGTAGTAATTGTCGGATGCCATCTCCCAGTCTGCTTCCTCCTCAGGCGTGAATGGAAAATCGGTTGCAGTTCGCCCACAGTTTGTCCACTCCTCGTCTGTTTCCGGTACCTTCCAGGTACTCCGGCGAGCTCCGTCGTTCAGTGGTTGGTAGGCTCCCGAACGTGAAGTTCCAGCCACATTCGCCGACCTGTTCCCCCTTGATCTTGAACCTCCATCCATTGTGTTAAGAAAAGCGAGAGTGTGTTTGTATAAAAGATAGATAGGAAGTTGTGATTCGTCTGACTAGTTCACTGCAAGATTCATTTGAAAAGAGCCTGTAAGATTCGACTGAAAAAGTAACTGCAATATTCGTCTGCTCTTGAATAAAGGTCTTTAAGTAGTCAAACATAGCTAATTAATGAGAATTTAGATCAGATTTATATGGTACTGTCAAATGCAAGTTTCTACAATATAGATACTGTTCTACATTACATGATACCAATTTTTGCATCATATGAATCACTTCCAGACAACAAGAACCAATACACCAATAATCAAGAAATAAATGCTTGTTCATCCAAGTTTCATAAACCTACTTACTAGATGTTGGAAATATGGGTTTTACTAAACTTTGGACGCATTTAAATTTATATATATGTGTTATATATAACTAACTTTTAGTAGGTTTATGTTCTCCTATATGAGAGCTTCGAAATAAATGTTTGTTCATCCAAGTTTCATAAACCTACTTACTAGGTGTTGGAAATATGGGTTTTACTAAACTTTGGACGCGTTTAAATTTATATATATGTCTTATATATAACTAACTTTTAGTAGGTTTATGTTCTCCTATATGAGAGCTTCGAAATGATATATAATGCGTCCAAAATGGAGTATGTGTGAAAGAGATATCGATACTCAAAGTTGAGTAAATGGATGAAATTAGCAAAAACCAAATGAAGTAAACAGTAAGTCAATCACAATACTTTAACAAAATAAGTTAATACTAAAAATAACAATTATTTAATGTTACATAAACAACCTAACGTGGCCCTATTTGACAATGCTCATAAATGGACTCCGCCATATGTATGCGAAAATCTTTGGCAACATCCCCGGCCTCGTCAGGGTGTACCCATACCTCATTGTTATTTATCAACATTTGGGCATTACGGCATACCCAGACACCGCAATCCGCATTTATCCCGGCCTGCTGGGGTACATTCTTGGCGAACTTATAGCGAAAGACACCTGTCATATCGCGACGTCTATCATCCTTGACCCGACAAAAGAAGTCAAATAGCACAACTTTAAACTTTGTCATCTGCTCTTCCAATTGCTGTCTGAAGAGACTGGCACTGTCGCTATCATATATGGTCATGGTCATAGCGTCAAGTTCAAACACTCCAAGCAGCCAATGTTGGGGATTAATGCATATAGGGATGTACACCTGAAATATTGCAATATTAGACAACTTAGTTAACAACAAAACAAGTTAAATAAAATAAGAGTAAAACGATTTACATACCACATCGAGGAGAGCCCAAGAGGTCCATTCCAAGCCATTGCATGATCTAACCACGGAGGCGGGACCTAGATGCTCAATCAACAAGTAATGAAAGAACATACTGAACATCATGGTCCACCTCGTGTCTGTTCCACGATGTCTTTGCAACAGCGAGACCCAACAATCGATGTGCTATACATAAAAAATAGATGGTTAGACATGTAAAATAAATATATTTGATTATATGACTATAATTAAACTTCATACTAACCACATCCAGTAAGTCAGACTCCAAAGGGTCAACGGCCAGCAATACATTGAAAAACGAGGGGGTGATTTCCAAGTTCAAGTGAGGGATGAAGATCAAGGGGGGAGGCGACCAGTCCGACACATCCTCAATATTTCCGATGCCGGTTGAGGCTCCGGTGAAGACACCTTTCCCTTTTTCTTTCCTCCCTTCTTTCCCCCCGCTTTCTTTGCTTGCTTTTTAGCGGCCGGTGGTGTCGTAGATCCTTGTTGGCCAAACGGGTGACGAAACCATTGTGAAATTTTATGCGACCGCTTTTGAGGGAGCGGGGTCACCTGTGGTGGTGGATCTACAACCTCCATCGGGTCATCTTCCGGCTCCGAGAAGTGATCCTGGATAATAGGAGACCCCATCGTCTGAAAATTAAGTTATTAGATGTTTTAAGTATAATTTAGGAAATGTTCACAATTAAACCAAAACTACCAAAATAACTTACAATATGCATTTCCGGCCTGTAATAGTCTCCGACCGAACCGCCAAAGATGTCTGTGATTGCTGTGGTGGCGAACGGCGACATCTGCGAGGTGTATGCCCCCGACATCCCGGCCTGCGTGACATTGATCATTAAAATAGTTACAAAATTAGGAACAAACATATAACTATAATGGTTACTCAGTGTCACTTACACTCTCCGGGATAGTAGAATAGGATGTGGTGGCGAACGTCGTTTGGGATATCCCGGCCCCCGACATCCCGGCCTGCGTGACATTGATCATTATAAGAGTTACAAACTTAGGAACAAACATATAACTATAATGGTTACTCAGTGTCACTTACACTCTCCGGGATAGTAGAATAGGATGTGGTGGCGAACGTCGTTTGGGACATCCCGACCCCCGACATCCCGGCCTGCGTGACATTGATCATTATAAGAGTTACAAACTTAGGAACAAACATATAACTATAATGGTTACTCAGTGTCACTTACATTTTCAGGGAATGAAGGATAGGATGTGGTGGCAAACGTCGCCTGTGCCCCCTGTCCGAACGGAGCGGGGATCGATGTCGTACTCGACAGCTAAAACAAATTTAGAACGTAATATTAATATACAAACTAAATAAATGTGGCCAACAAATTAAGTTAAACACTAACATGGACAGCGCTAAACTGTCTGTAGACTCCCTCCAGAAACTGTACACGTGACTCTAGCGGCCCGTGGACGTAGTCCCACAGGTACTCATGACAGCCACGCTGTGGCCCGTAGGAAGGGGCCGCCTGATATGGATCGTAAGGGGGCGGCTGGTAGGAGGAGGAAGGGGGCCGCGGATAGGGCACGGTAGGGGGCGACAGATAGGAGGAGGTAGGGGGCGGCGGATATCCACCGGAAGGGGGCCTGTCGTCGTCTTCCTCATCTTCGTCAGATGTGGAAGGAGAGGGATGTCGAGCCCTTGCCGCCTCTGCGTCAATAAAGGCCACGTTGTCTCTGTACCAATCCGTGTTCATCTCGTCGGCAGTAGGCTGAAGGCGAGCGAAAGGCAAGAGTGGCAGCTAAATATATGATAAAACATAAAAAAAATTAATAAGCGGGACTAACATATGCAAATTGTAAACATAGTAAAAGAACTTACATTTCTAGATTCATTGAAGAACTGAACCCAAAGCGACCTACTTAGGGTAACACGCTTGTCCCAACGGGTTCCCCTAAGTACTCGGTCGTCGCGCTTGACGAAATATTGGATTGATGCGGGAAACATCTCCAAGATCCATATCTGGAATTAGACAAGAAGAGCAAGTACGTAAAAAGAAAAGCCAAACAGTTTGTATGTATTATTAACAATTGTTATACTACGTATCTAACCTTGAAGGCGTATGTAAAACCACAAAGGTTCATCTTTCCATGTCGATCAGAGTCGCGTCTGCTTATGGCTCGGTGCAAGATTGAGTAGCAATGTGTCCAGATATGGCTACCCCACGGGTAGCTGTTAAACAGCTCAAGGTCCTCGACGGCCCTAAGGACCGTCGAGGAAGCATACTGGCTATACTCACGGCCCATGAAGCCCATATCCACGATCACCACCAAGCATACACGGACAACATCGTCGTCGGTTAGGGCACTAAGGCCCTCTTTCATCATGTCCCGGGCTGCCTTCAGCTTCAAACGAGATGCTGAAATGCCCCAAACCCTAGGAACGAAGGAGCAGTCTGTTAAGGGAGGAAGGGGGGAGCCTCTCCAAAATGTAGTCCTGTAATTAGACAGAACTCACGACGCCCAAAATGCAATCGAGAGCCGAAGAAATCAAAATGCATCTCCTCCGGCTCAACGTTGGCGTCCTCGACCTCCAACTGTAGAAACATGTGTACTAGCGTAGGGTCGCCAGCAGAGTAAGACACATCCATCCATGGCCCGAACGGTGTCCCTCTAAAGATGGCCTCCAGGGTATCCGCGCGATCACCTAATCCCCTAATGCGCCCTCCTAACTCCTCGATGTAGGCAACTTTGCACTTTAGCGTCAAGTCGATGTTAAAGAAATCCCTCTACATAATCATTCACAGATGTTATAGTTAGTGTTATATATAGATGCTTTAGCTTGTTTGGTTTATTGTGTTGATAATTATTCGTTTGTTTTAGTTTTTGAAAAGAAACCACTCAATCTATTGGACTTCCAGGTAGCAGGGGAATCACAAGGATTGCTTAAATCCCGACATACCTTAGGGCTATTTACACCCGTTTGACAAAATCCAAATAGATATGTTGCGGTTTATTTTATTTCAACATATAATAGTGTTATAAATAGATAAAGTGCGGTTTATTTTATTTCAACGTATAATATTGTTATATATAGATGTTGCGGTTTATTTTATTTCAACGTATCATATTGTTATATATAGATGTTGCGGTTTATTTTATTTCAACGTATAATATTGTTATATATAGATGTTGCGGTTTATTTTATTTCAACGTATCATATTGTTATATATAGATGTTGCGGTTTATTTTATTTCAACGTATCATATTGTTATATATAGATGTTGCGGTTTATTTTATTTCAACGTATAATATTGTTATATATAGATGTTGCGGTTTATTTTATTTCAACGTATAATATTGTTATATATAGATGTTGCGGTTTATTTTATTTCAACGTATAATATTGTTATATATAGATGTTGCGGTTTATTTTATTTCAACGTATCATATTGTTATATATAGATGATGCGGTTTATTTTATTTCAACGTATAATATTGTTATATATAGATGTTGCGGTTTATTTTATTTCAACGTATCATATTATTATATATAGATGTTGCGGTTTATTTTATTTCAACGTATCATATTGTTATATATAGATGTTGCGGTTTAGGGACTCTAGTTGTCATTCTTAAAAGTTTAGGACCTAATTGGCATTCTTAAAAGTTTAGGGACCTAAATTGTCATTCTTAAAAGTTTAGGGACCTAAGTTGTCATTCTTAAAACCTTAGGGACCTAAGCTGTCATTCTTAAAAGTTTAGGGACCTAATTGGCATTCTTAAAAGTTTAGGGACCTAAATTGTCATTCTTAAAAGTTTAGGGACCTAAGTTGTCATTCTTAAAACCGTAGGGACCTAAGTTGTCATTCTTAACATTTTTTTTTATAAAAAAACACATTCTTAACAATTTTTTTATAAAAACACACTCTTAACAATTTTTTTTATAAAAAAACCCCTTCTTAACATTTTTTTATAAAAACACACTCTTTAGAATTATTTTTATAAAAACAATCTCTTAACAATTTTTTTTATAAAAAACATTCTTAACAATGTTTTTTTATAAAAAAACACATTCTTAACAATTTTTTTATAAAAAAACACACTCTTAACATTTTTTTTAATAAAAATACTCCAATAACAACATACACATTATAACATACAAATATCACATTCAAACATAAAACCATACATATCATATATCTTAAAAATGTTAAACATAGAACATATTCAAACATAACAAAAGTTATAAACACTCTAACAACATACAAATCATATATCTTAACTTAAAATAACATACAAAAAATAACAAAAAACATAAGAAAAACATACCACAGAGGTAATACGAGACATCTTCACAAAACCCGAACGCGTATTCCACACGACAAAATTGAGAGAGTGGGAGAAAATTGAGAGAGTTTGATTAAAAATTGAGAGAGTTATTAAAAAAATGGGGTGTGGCCGGTTTGGTCCCCCCACCCCTCTTATATAGTGCGGCGATAGAGAAGAGAAAGAGATAGGGTTTGGCTCACAAAGATTTTTAGGGTTAACCCCATGCCGACGCGTGGCGGGTTAGCCCGCGATCGCGGGATCCCAACGCGGGCAGGGACTAAAACTGTCAACACGGGCATTCTTGAGGGGGAAAAGATGGACCGCGGGCATTCTTGAGGGACCAACGCGGGCTATTTGGCCGAAGTTTGGTGACACGTGGGCCTGAGGCCCGCGATCGCAGGGCCCACCGCGGCTTTTTGGGGCATTTTGGTAAGATGGGAGAGATTTGTGGCATTTCAGTAACAAGATGTTTGACTTTTGGCATTTTAATTAATTTCCCTATATATTATTCTATATGAAAGTAGTTTATTTAAACAATTAAGAAAAAAAGAAAAAGAAAAAGTAGGAATAGAGATAGGTGACCTTGCTTGCAAGTGTTGCAATCTTTTATATATATAAAAGTAAAACCCTCTAGGAATGACGTGGCACGTTGGGGAGGCAAGATTCTTCCTATAAATTTTTTGAAATTTTCAATTTAAAAAAAAATATTTGATGTGCTTAAAGACATTTTAGTCCCCATATTAAAAATGTGTCTCACGATGAGTGGGCTATTTGGTAAATTTCCCCACAACTATTTATATTCTAGGTTTTAACTCCAGACTCTTCATATGCCTTTGGTACGTCTTCCCACCTTATTTTCTTCTTCTTTATCTCTCAAATTTTGCCATAGGTTTTGCAGGAAAAAGACATGGTTTGTTGTTGAGGCTTCGAAGGTTCCCTTTCACAGTTGTTTCACGGAGGAGAAGATTTCAAGGCTTGCTTCAATGTCAATGGTATATCGTACTTTCTCTCTCTCTCTCTCTCTCTCTCTCTCTATTCTTACAAAACGAGTCAACCCTGGCTTAACATTTATTTCGGTTGTATTTGGCCTCATCTCTAAATTGGTATACCTTCAAAATCATGGTTCAAATCTTCACAGGATTTATTAGTTGTGCATCAAACAAAATTGTAACTTCTGGGTGTTTACTTTATCTGAACATTTTCATTATCTAGCTCGCTCAATGATCCATCTGCTACTTCGAACATGTTTTTTGTCTTTTTGATCGAGGGTTGTGGAAGAAATTATGCAGTAAGATTTTGAAATTGATACTAATATTTATTTATTTATTTATTTGTTTTTTACCGACATGTTTCTTGATTGAGGGTTGCAATTTCCGAATATTGAGCTATTATTATTATTAAGTTAATTAATGTGACAGATTCTTGGAATGAAGAGAAGGTACCTTTTTCTTTCGATTTAATTAAGTAATTGAGATCATATCGAGGTAAGTGCAAGTTAAATTCGTTGGATTCTCACAGTTTAGCCTAAATTCACCCTCTTTCAAAGAAGATATTTTTCTTTCCATTGTTAAATTGGATTTTTGACCGGGCTTTTGAGTATTAGAAACTAAATGCACATATTTTGGTTGAATTTGCAGGTATTATTATGATTAGTTTGACGCGTACATGATTTGGTAAGTCCTGTAGAATTCACTCTATGTTTTCGATTGTTATTATCTGATTCTATTGTACAGAGTGCATGGAGAAAATCATTTGGTTTTGTTGTGAAGATACTGTAACTTTTCATTCTATGTACTCCTTTGCTATCTTTAATAATATATGGTAAATTAAATACCATTAAGAGGTCTAATAATATATACACAGTAGACCAAATAAAGCTTCTAATGAACCATCTTAAATGAACAAAACTCACATATTGAAAGTCTTCTATAGGGGTTAGGTACTAACAAGTTAATGGGGGTGGATATACGGCAAACTTTGAATTTGATCCTCCAATGGGATTGCCAGTATTTGTAAAAAAGACTTTAATCCTTAGTAATTCACATTTTAAGGTCAATGATCTTAATTGCAACTAGAAACACGTGTATGTGGATAAGATGGGATCTTAGGATATTCAATAGCGTTGACTAAGGGGTCGTTTACCAAATGCTTACCGGGAGAAGACACTTATACTTAAGCGCTTACCGGCTAAAAGTTGCTTACCAACAATCAATTTTAATAGTCGCAAAAGTTATCCGATAAGGTAAGTTAGGGTGACGCTCTTAAGGGTAAGCGCTTGGTAAATAGTCATTAAGACTTGAGGCTTATGGATGTGGGTAACATTATAGCGGTTCGTATATCAAAATAAACTAGCCCTGTGGTTTAGATAAAACCCTACCTAGCTAATATTTTTGTATACTATTTCTTGGGGTTGTCCTTTACGTTTTTGAAGGCTTGCTGCTTCACTTATAATCTAGAACATATGCAGGCATCTGGGAGGGATGTCAACACGAATGCAAATAATAAGGGAGCAAGTTGCTATCAGTAGAAGCATATCACATGCATGTAAGTTCTAATTGCTATATCATTTTTTTCAAACGCCTGAGACGACTATTATTTTCTCCCATTATACAAATGTATATACAGATAAAGTTGAGCTATCAACTATGATAAAAACAACTTCAGCACCTTGAAGATTGCTAATATATTGTGTTCATTATTTATTATGAATATAACCATTTGACCAAATTACTTAAAAATACATAAACTAAGGAGACATATTTATGGAGTACAACCCCATCTCTGAAGTGTGTAACATTAAGCTCACATACATCCATTTTGTAGTAAAAAGAAATGCAAAACCAAAGAACCTTATGGAGAACAGTCATGTGGATAGACGGTTAAATGACAAGCTAATTGCAGACATGCTAATTATGGTTGCCTTCTTTTTTGAAATTCACATTGGCCTTGTGTATGTTTTGGAACATGTAATCATCATGGAAAAATTACACACAAAATAATTGACAACATAAAATCACGTTCTACTTGATAAAATATTAGAATATCATGACCCTTGGTTCTTTTTATCACACTTTGTGTCGGATTATTTGGTCTTTTTCCCCAAAACAGTTTTGGTTCCTTCTTGCTCATTCTATTTATAGATGGAAAGCAGAGATTCTCTATGACAAAGATTCCTGCTTTGGTGGTAACGGGCGGGGATGGAGGATTATTTTCATACCCGAAGCAACATCAGATGCCCGCCTCTAATTCAACCAAAATTAAACTTCTATCTTTAAATATATGTGTATATATTTATAGATCTTTATAATTATATAAAAATATATTTGATTTTCAATAAGTTGTTTATGATTGAATCTCAGAGGCACTCTTATCATTTGGTAGATCCAAGTCCATGGCCTATTTCGGGTTCACTCGGAGCTTTGGCAACCACCGTAGGAGGTGTGATGTACATGCACTCATTTCAGATAGCCAGATGGAAGCAATTCTCGCCACCGCGCGAGCGCGGTGCCACACACTAGTTCATTTAATACGTGGCTTTCAATTATGGACCCCACCTCCATTTGCCATTCACTTTACAATTGGTTTAGAAAGCATGTGTCGATACTCTAAGTATAGACTATAGAGAGATGTCTCTATAACGAACACCAAAAAAAAACAATCACAAACACCAAAAAAAAAGTAATACGTCCCGCTTTATCGTTCGATACAAGAAAAGAAAAGTGTTTTTTATCCAAGATTTTGCCGGCCAAAATCCAAACCCACCAAAATCTGCAGATCTACTCGCCAATCCCCACTTCGAATCAAATCCTAGGGTTTTAGTTTTCACTACCAAACTGATTTCATCACAACCCAGGTGTTCAATTCAGTCTCTAATTTCACCAATTTGGTAGTATTTCAAGAACCCTAATTCTGTTTCCCCTTTTTGGGCTTATATCAACAATGCAGAGCTCATCAACGAGCTCTGTGGCTCAACCAGAGGCCATATTGGATTGGCTTCAGAAAGAAATTGGTTATCGACCACTGGGTCCTTACATAACTTCAACTAAAGCATCAATGCCATCTTCCGATTCAATTCGTAGGGTTTGCCGTGGGAACATGATTCCTGTTTGGAATTTCTTATTGAAAAGAGTTAAATCGGAGAAAACGGTTGATAATATCCGGCGAAACATTCTTGTTCACGGCGGAAAGGAGAATGCCACCGGTGGCGGCGATGGTGGTGGGGAGGGTGGGAGGCGGAGTAGGGGAGGGAGGAGGAAGGAGAAGGTGGTGGGGAGGGATGGTGGAAGTTCCGACGGCAGTGGTGGTGGTGCAGGGGAGAGTAGTGGTAGAGAGGCGGCAGTGCAGGAGAGGGAATTGGCGGAGAAGGAGGTGGAGAGGTTGCGGCATATGGTGAGAAGGCAGCGGAAGGAGTTGAAGGCTCGGATGTTGGAGGTGGCGCGTGAGGAGGCTGAACGCAAACGGATGCTTGATGAACGGTCGAATTACAGGTGTCGTAAACAAAAAAACCCAGTTGAATTATGTTTGTATTTTCTAAATTATGCATTTGTTTTGCTTCTTTAGATATATCATATCTGTTGGAGTTCTATGTCGGCTAGGCTCGGACTATTGCTTCTCGGTATATGTGCAGAAGAATCTAACGGGGGTCACATATTCTCACATGATATCTATGTCAAGATTATTACACCCTTGGTCCTAAAATAAGTGTTTACATTTCTATTTTAGTTTGCTCCAAAATAAGGGCTTGTTTGTTAGCAGCTTAATGAGACTTACAACTCATTCGGTCGGTCAGCTATACATGATCGTTTGGTAGTGACTTACTGATATAGAAAGTAGCTTGTTCTTAAGCTTATAAGGGGAGCTTTATGCAGAAAGTCAAGTTTTTTTTCAAAGCTTCCCCTCCCAATTAAAATATATGCTCCTTCCATCAATGAAAAAACCCTTCCAACGGGACGGGGATGGGGCGGGTTTTACAATCCCTGCCCCGCTTTACAAAAACGTCCCCCTGCCCTGGCCCGATCCCCGATGGGTACGGGGATTAAAATCCCATACCCGGTTTGTTTTGCGGTCAAACCTGGTCAAACCCTGGTCTCATTCTCTGTTTCCCCCCGACTCGTTCCCCGACCAAGTTTCTGTGACTTTGCAAGTGGTCATCCAACCTGTGACTTTGCAAGGCCAAGTTTCTGTGAAATCAATGCAAGTGAAGGAGTGACCAAAGTGCAGCAAACAAAAAAAGGTGGTGCAGCAACGTCACTGGTGTAGCAAACCTATTTAAACTCATGGAAAAACAAACATATTAATAATATTTAATATTGATATATATATATATATACATAACGGGTACAGGGCGGGGCGGGGGATGCGTTACCCGGCCCCGACCCCGGTTTTAGTCCATCGGGGGTCCCCGGCCCCGGTTAAGCGGGGAATCCCCAGCCCCGCTCGGGGGTTGGGGGGGTGGGGGGTGAACTGGGTTCCCACCCGGGTCGGAGTAAATCACCATGCCTACATACGTGACCTCTATCCCAATGAAGGTAAAGCAGTTGTTTCCATGAAGACCCAGAAATGTATAATTATTACACTTTTTAATTAACTAAATGATAGTTTTACCCCTCGTAATAGGAGTAATGAATCTCTCAGTCTCATAATTAATGGTAGGATTAGAAAGTAAGTACTTATTTTTGAAACCATAGTTGTTAAAAGGACGGCTCAAGGTATTGATCTGGTGCATCTCGGTGCATCTCATCCTAATGTGCATCCATTTCTCGCGTTAACCTCAACTTTCTCACACGATCTTTCGCCTATTCACACAAACACACACACACACACACATAGGCATGGGATCACGTGAGAAGTGTCATTTTTGGTAGTGTGAGAAGTACTTTTAAACCATTGATCACTTTATCCAATACCCTCCCATGAATTGCGGCTTAAAAGGGAATTGATCCGGTGCATCTCGGTGCATCTCATCCTAATGTTCGTTCATTTCTCATCCAACTGTTGATAACCACTTCTCATGCTTCTCACGAAATTTGGCACTTCCCACCGGAACCCAACCCTATACACACATATATACATATATATGTCATGATGAAGAAAGATGGTGAAGACTTAAATTCAACTATAAACGCAAACATTTTAATGCCGGGCGTAACATTTTGCCATTTAGTGCAGGCACAAGCAGGTAATGTTGGATGCTTATGATCAACAATGTGACGAAGCAGCTCGGATATTTGCTGAATATCATAAGCGTCTTCGTTCCTACGTTAATCAAGTTAAGGACGCTCAGAAACCGGACGGCGATTCTTCCGTCGACAGTGAGAAAGGAGACGTTTATTCCACCGTAAAAGGCTCAAAACCCGCAGCAGATGACGTAATTCTCATTGAAACAAGCAGGGAACATAATATCCGCAAAGCATGCGAATCGCTTGCAACGCAAATGATTGAAAAGATTCACAACTCTTTTCCCGCATACGAAGGAAGCGGTATCCATTCGAATCCGCAGTTAGAAGCTGTGAAATTAGGCGTTGATGTTGACGGGGATATACCCGATGAGGTGAAAGACGTGATTCATAATTGTCTTCGAAGTCCTCCACAGTTGCTTCTTGCGATAAAGACGTATGCTCAGAGGTTGAGATCGATAGTTGCTAAAGAAATAGAGAAAATTGACGTGAGAGCTGATGCGGATATGTTGAGGTAAATTTTATTTATATATCTCCAATGGGTTCGGATTTCTACTTATGATTATTAAACTTTCAATTGATTTTTACTTTTTTCTTGCTTGTTAACTTGTTCTGGCTGTTTACCTTTTTTTTTACATTAAGAACTGTATGGTTAAGTTGTCTGTCGGGATAAATCTGTTTGTCTGATTGATGGGAGGCCAATGGGTTTGAGGGAGCAAAGAGAGAGGGTGGGATTATTTATGGGCATTTCTGGTATTAATTTGTTTGGGGTGGTCTAATGGGGCAAGTGAGGGGTCCTGGCTTATTCCATATAGCAATTTCAGCTAAATGGCTTAACGATTAAGCCGTAAAGAAACACTCATGTATGGCTGAGTGAATAAGCCATTCAGGCCATTAAGCTCATTAAGCTGCAAGTAAACATCCCCTAATTCTTATATTCATTCAGGTACAAGTACGAAAATAACAGAGTAATGCATGATTCTTCTCCCGATGTGAACTCACCGTTACCGTTTCAACTTTATGGTAACGGGAAAATTGGGGTGGATATGCCGTCAAAAGGAACTCAAAATCAACTTCTTGAAAGACAGGTATCGTCTTCTCTATTTTATAGCTGTCATGAAGTGGTTTCGTTTGGGTCGAGTGTGCATATTCGCTTTAAATAGAATGCTTAAAGCGGTTTTTTCTTTCATTCAAAATTGACTATTCAACATATTTATGAAACAGTTGTTTTAATTAGTGTTTAATATAGACCGAGGGGTAAAATAGTCATTTTTGTCATTCAGATAGTTTATTCGGCACCACAGCCGAACAACAATTTAGCATGATCCATACAGACAACTAAATCCATATAAACAACTTAATCCATAATGGGCTTAATGAAAAAGAAAACCAACCGAACAACCCCTTAATTAGCTTAATGGACTTATAGCTTAATTCGTTAAGTTACAAATGTGTTTGATTATGGTTTAATGCTAAACCCATGGCTTAATTCATTAAGCCAACTAATCTTACCTTTATTCATTCCACCATTTTTTCAAAAATACCCTCTTTCCCTCTTCTTTATTCTTCCATTTGTTCAAATCTTTTTTCCTATGTCTTTTTCTAGTTTTCTTTAGCCAAATATTTTATTGTTGTTTTATTAATATCATATCGACATTTATTAAATTTGATTGTATGTTGTTGAGTTATAAATATTGTTTTAAAAAAGTTGATAGTGTTGCGTTGAGTGGTTATAACCGTAATATATATGTCGTTCAGACCATTTATTCAACACAAAAAACAAACAACAATTTATCTTAATTTATACAGAAAGCACACGTTCAACAATTTGTGGCTACCGAAGATGAACTCAACAAAGCTGCGGAGGCGAGAAACATGTGCCAAAAGCTTTTAAAGCGTTTATATGGACGTCTTGACGTAGATCCTTCACCTTCTCTCAGTGTTGGTGGGACCTCGCAAACTATGAGTAGTCTCAGGCAGTTGGAGGTAATATCTATATACCATTTTGCTCGGAGTCTTTAAAAAACAACCATTTATGCATTTAGTACCGTTGATTAATGCATGTAAAAACTTCATGCATAGGAGTTCTTAAAGCTTTTTGAACCCCATAAAAGTTAAAACTAACTAATAATCAACTGATGAACACGCTCAGATACATGATGATGCTCTTGGATCGTTGTCTTTAGAGTAATAAGGACAAAAACCGCAATTGCTAAACCATAGGGACGAAAATTGCAAATTTTAACAAACCATAGGGACGAAAAACATAATTTACTCTTTATCTTTATCCAAAAAAGTACTGCATCATTAAAACTAGAGTAAACTACAAGTTTGGTCCTTGTGGTTTGTCGTTATAACACTTTCCGTTCCTTTAGTTTCGAAAATACAAGCTGACTATCGTGGTAAAAACACTCGGATTTGGTCCCTCCCTCTAATGGCCGTTAAAAGAGTCCCTTTAATAAGGGGCGTTCTAGATTTTTACCATTTTTTTCTACATGTTTTTAGAAAAAATAAACAAACCACGGGGATGAAAACTTATAATGACAAACCACAGGGACGAACGGTGTTATATAAATTACATCTTTATTTTTTAATATCAAATGTTTAAACTATCATCAAAATTTGAAACAAACAAATACCAAAATACGAGGATTTTATAATTTTTAGAGTAAATTACATTTTCGTCCCTGTGGTTTGTTGAAAATTTCTATCTTCGTCCCTGTAATTTTGAAATTACGATGCTCATCCTCATGGTTTATTATTCATTATTATTTTCGTTCTTATGATTTAAACTTGATTGCTTTCTTCGTCCCTATGGTTTACTATTCATTTCTTTTTTAGTCCCTCGTACTTACAAGTAGTCATTAGCCTCAGGGATGAAAGTAGAAATGAATTGCAAACCATAGGGACGAAAATCGCAATTATAAACGAGTAATAATACATGACTCAAAAGTATAAACGAGTTTAGACAACTCTATAATATAGCTTGAATATTCAAGCTCCCTTGAGCTATAAAATAGATCGGGTTTCATGCCTTCCGGAATCTATCATCAACCCTCTTTACTTATTCAGCTCGAGGTTTGGGCCAAGGAAAGAGAAGCTGCGGGATTGAAGGCTAGCTTGACAACGTTGATTTCCGAAGTTCAACGATTGAACATGCTGTGTGAAGAGAGGAGGGAAGCCGAAGATTCTTTAAAGAAAAAGTGGAAGAAGATTGAAGAGTTTGATGCTCGCAGATTGGAACTTAAGTCCATCTATAGTGCTCTACTGAGAGCAAATATGGTAAGATATCGTTGTTATAATATCTTGCATAGACCCTTGTCAAACAATATTTACGATAATGCCATTGTGTTAGCATGTAACATTTTTGTTAGTTGCTTTGTTAATAATCGACCGTTTTTAACTTACATCTAATCATTGTACAATAAAGAATAAGCATACATGATAGCTACCCATTCTTTAGCTAACACTATTATTGCTTATCATGTATGAGGAAAGTTCAAATGAGAACCATAAATATTTTGAGAACCTGGGAACTAACTATATCATGTGTTATTCATGATGAATAACCCTGAATAATTACGAAGGTTATTCATCATGAATATTATGCATTCTCATAATTCATGATATCATGCATTTTCATTCTGAATATCATGCATTTTCATTACGAATATTATGCATTTTCATCATGAATATCATGCATTTTATCATGAATATCATGTATTTTCATCATGAATATCATGTATGATTCATGATGATTAACCCTGGATGATCACGAAGGTTATTCATCATGAATATTATGCATTCTCATCATGAATATTATGCATTCTCATTACGAATATTATGCATTCTCATTACGAATATTATGCATTCTCATTACGAATATTATGCATTCTCATCACGAATATTATGCATTTTCATCACGAATATCATGCATCGTCATTACTAATATTATGCATCTTCATTACGAATATCATGCATCTCGTTATGAATATCATGCATTTTTAGCATGAATATCATGTATTTTCATCATGAATATCTATCATGGCATTCATCATGAATAAAACATCAATAGTTGGTTCCCTGGTTCTCAAAATATTTATGGTTTTTCATTTCAACCTGCCCCTATCATGTATAATTTAATTGCTCATCTATATCATGATGTAGGATGCTGCGGCATTTTGGAGTCAGCAACCCTTAGCTGCTAGGGAGTATGCATCAAGCACCATTATTCCGGCATGCAGAGTTGTTATCGACATATCAAATGGCGCAAAAGATCTTATCGATAAAGAAGTGTCCTCCTTCTATCGAAGTCCAGACAATAGCCTTTACATGCTTCCATCAACCCCACAGGTCTGTGTATATAATATCTACGTAAATAGATCTAACTAATCTTGTAAGGTTGAGGGGCATTTTGCAATAAACACAATGTTACATAAATAGAAAATGGAAGTCTCCTGCATTTTAATCTAGTCTTTAATTTATGATTGTTTTTCTCCACCAGGCTCTTTTGGAGTCGATGGGTTCTACTGGTTCTTCGGGACTTGATGCAGTGGTTGCTGCGGAAAAGAGTGCCGCCCTTTTGACTGCAAGAGCCGGTGCCAGAGATCCATCTGCAATTCCGTCAATATGTCGTGTTTCTGCAGCCCTTCAGTATCCTGCAGGTGGGTTGAGTACGAGTTCTGTAATTTATATTGCAATATTTATACAAATTTAAGTCATAAAACCAGGGGCGGACCTATGAGCCCGAGTGGGGTACACAATTTTTTTGGGGTATGAAAAGTGCACCCGTTAAACTTTGAGGGGTGCTCTGGTGTATTAGAAAATACAAGGAACATAAACCAAAAAAGCCCCTCCAAATCAATAAAAAAAACTGAAAAAAATCCCTCGAAATCAACCAAGAAAACTTGAAAAATCCTTCGAAACAGTGGAATTCGGCTAAAACACATCAGACGACTTTGCGGGGGCTTTTGATCCACCTTAAAGGTGCACCAGCTCGGCAAAAAATCATGGTTCCTCTGCTGCATAAAACCCAATCTTTTTGAAGTATATAGTATTTAATATTTATATACAGTAAATGCAACAAATAAACTCACACACTGAGGTTTGAACCCCTGATCTCTTAGGAGGTCGAATGCTCGGATACCGCTAGGCCAAAGTTCCTTTGATAGAAAACCCAAACTTATAATGCCATAATCACAGTTTTTTTGCATATGGATTATTTTTCTATGATGTAAGAAACATATGCATGCACCCAATTGGAATACTTTAACCAATGATGACGAATAGTAGTTCAACTTCTATCATTTTTTTTGCCCAAGTGACCATGGTAGTTCAAAATATACGTATCCTGCTTCTAGAATTAGATTATTGAATCTTAGGGGTCAATCTATTAGCCACTCATTAACGGTTATGTTACTTTGAGGGCAAATGCATCAAAATGTAACGAAGTTTGCTTTAGTTCCTATTTAGTGTAACAAATATATTTTTTCTTATGAATCAAAATGTGACGAAGTTTGCCTTGGTTTGTATTTAGTGTAACGAAGATATTTTTTTTCTTCTGAATCAACGTAACAAAGTTTCAAAAGTTCCTATTTAATGTAACAAACTTTTAAAATTTTCTATTTTGTTACACTAGATAGGAATTAAACCAAATTAAATGGGTACAAAATATGAAATTTTGAAAGTTTGTTACGTTAAATAGGAAATATCAAAACCTTACAATTTTTTTAAACGGGAACTAAAACCAAACTTTGTTACATTTTGATGCATTTAGCACTAGAGATGCACAAAAAAACCCAAGCCCTAAGCTCAGCCTGAAAAAGACAGGGCCTAGTGAGCCCGAAGCCGGGACCGGGGCAGGCCTAAAAGCCCGATCATGCCGAAAATGTAGGGCAAGCCTGACCCGAAAAAGCCCGGTAAAAAATCCTGATCGGGCCCTTTTCAACCCCACAGCCTGGCTTGACCCTTTTTGCTCACTCAAAAATGGGCTTGGAAGACCTGGGCCTATGCCCGAAAAAGCCCGAGCCTTGTGCATTTCTATTTAGCCCCGATTTTGTGCATAGAGGCATGAACGTAACAGTTGAGTGTTTACTTGGGTGTTTCTCCGGAAAATACATTCGACTTTTCTTAATGGATTGGTTATTTTTTGTGTCTTGTTTAGCCTACTACTCCCTCTGTCCAGAATTAAATGCCCACAATGAAAAATGCACAATTTTTTATAAATGTATAATTATTACACTTTTTAATTAACTAAATGACAATTGTACCTTAATAAGAGAGTGAGTAATGAATTTCTCCGTCACATGATTAAGGGTAGAATTGGAAAATAGACACTTACTTTTGAAAGTGGACACCTACTATGGGACAACCTAAAATAGAAATGTGGAGACTTATTTTGGGACGGAATGAGTACTTATTCTATTTTTTTGTACCAATCTTTTCATCGACCATCTAATTCTTGTTTTGGTGTTTATATAGGCTTGGAAGGTTCAGACGCCGGCTTAGCATCCGTGTTGGAATCAATGGAATTTTGTTTGAAGTTACGAGGTTCCGAAGCTTGTGTGTTGGAGGACTTAGCAAAGGCCATCAATTTGGTTCATATCCGAAGGGATCTTGTTGAAAGCGGTCATGCATTACTAAATCATGCTTATCACACTCAACAAGATTACGAAAGGTACATTGGGTTGCGGATGCCTAACATGGTTATTTTTACTTCGTAACTTGACACTTAGGCTTTGAAGAATAAGAGAAATGAGCATGACGCACACGTGCATAAAAACAGCTTCAGTTACTTGTATGCACATGTGTATGGTCCAAATAAAAGGTTACCATGGAGTTCCTCAGTTTTTCAATTTTTTGGGGTTTTCCCTTGAACCTCCCTCTCTCTCTCTTTATATATATATATAGGCAAATTATCTATTGCAAACCAGTTAGTTTGTGTAAACTGTGCAAACTTGATCTAAGCCATTAACTTATTTAATCTACGGTTAAAAAAAAGGCGATGGCATTAATGTAATTAACTGAATATTTTAATTTTATTTTATAGAATTGGGAGAGTTTTGAGGGTATATTGGGTATAAAAAAAATCAGTTATTTCCTCTATCCCACGCCTCCTGCATATTAGGGTTTCAAGTTTTTTTTTTCCATTCTTCCTCACGCAAGAGCCACACCGATGTCTTCCACCACCACCACCACCGATGTCTTCCACCACCGTCGTCTTCCACCACCACCGCTGTCTTCCACCACCACCGATGTCTTCCACCATCGTCCACCACCGTCGTCTTCCACCATCATCGTCTTCCACCATAGCCGTCTTCCACCACCACCACCACCACTGTCTTCCATCTTTTAACCAGCGCACCTGCGATGAAATGAACCACAGCCCCAGTAACGAAAAAAAAACGCGGTTGTGCACTGCTGCACTTGCAACCGCAAATCAAAACCGTAGCCGGACCGTCGTTCCTAAATGACCTGGACGATTTCGAAGGAGGGCAGTGGGGAAGGTAGTTGATTTGAAGGAGATGGCGTCACAGGGGGGGGGGGGGTGTTGGTAGTCGCCGCAGTAGATGGAAAAAACTGTTATGGCCGGCGCCGACGACTAAGGTGACGACGATGACGATGGTTGGATGGCGACTGTGAGATGTAGGAGAACGACGGTGAGATGGCGGCTGAGATATGGAGGAGAACGACAGGTGAGAAGGCGAGAGTGAGAGGGAGAAGAACACCCGCCAGTGGAGCTGGCGACGGGCTCGACACCGGCTGCTGCCGGCCTTGGCGGCTGGAAACCCTAATAATCAAACACTATTCTCTCTCTCCTGACTCTTCTGACACTCCACTTTTAACTCAAACTCTTGAACCAGAAGTTTTAACAACTGCTTCATCTATTTTCTGGTTCATGATTTTCGGGTTCATGATTTTTAACTGGTTCATGATTTTCGGGTTCATGATTTTTAACTGGTTCATGATTTATTTGGGTTCATGATTTTATGGATTCATGATTATATCAGATTCATGATTTTTATCTGGGTTGATGATTCTATTGGTTCATGATTTATGTTCATGACTTTTATGTGCTTCATGATTTCTGTTCATACCTGGGTTTCAGATCTCCGATGAATCCGATGAATAACATTTTTGGACGATTGGTTACACAGGAAATAATATATTTAAAAAAATAAAATATGTTAAAATCCCTAAAATACCCTCATGGTTATAAAAAATAAAAAGAAAAAAAGAAATTACGTGATTGGTGGAGATGGGTTTGCACGGTTTGCACAAACTGATTGGTTTGCAACGGATAATGACCCTATATATATATATATATAGGGTACAAATCAAATACAAACCATGTATTTGTTGCACCTCTTGCAAACCAATTTGCATATATGCATAATCTGAGATGCATAGATGCATTATCCCATATGAATGTATGTCCATTATATGTATAATCTTGCACGTATGCATATGCACACTGTTCATATATGTACACTGGTTCTGCACATATGCACACTGTGGTTTGTAAGGTGTGCAACAAATACAAGGTTTGCATTTTACGGAGCCTCTATATATATATATATATAATAGGTCACCGTAGGTGTCCGGGAATGCATCTTGAAACGTGGAAAGTCGCCGGTGGCCCCGAAGAGTCTTTTATATTATGCTTCACTAAAGCAGATGTGTGGGCCATCTGTTTTTCTATACATCAATCTATTGACACCAAGTGGTTATATTTTGCAGGACAACAAGTTACTGTTTAGATCTCGCTTCAGAACAAGAAAACACCATCACAGAGAAATGGTTGCCTGAAATAAGGAATGGAGTTTTGAATGCTCATAAGAGTCTCGATGATTGCAAATATGTCAATGGGTTGGTAAGTATAATCTTCACGCATCCATAATATCTGTTATCGTATCTCAAACATTTGATTTGCTAAATGAAAGAATAAGTACTAATGGACTATAAGCAATGTAGAAGGTAGATTCAGATAATGAGACAATTTCACATCATTGCACACAACAAGAACACAATTTGATCTATTTAATTCACCAAACCTTAATGGCTTGATTTTGGTTTATACTCATAATTTACGATTATGGCATTCTGATGCAGCTTGAGGAGTGGTGGGAACAACCTGCCTCAACGGTTGTTGATTGGGTAACGGTGGATGGGCAAAACGTTGCAGCGTGGAACAATCATGTGAAACAACTCCTCGCATTTTACGACAAGGAACTTTTGTGAATACCCACGTTCTTGAAGTTCCTTCGTCCGCCTTCTTTATCTTTTAATTCAGGCATCCACTTGGAGACTTATAGTTGCTATTTAATTTCACTTGGATATAGTCCGACGAAAATTAGCTATGGGGGTAGAGGTTTGGTCTACTTACATTTTTCATCTTACCCTCCCCAGACCCCACCTTCAGATAGAATATATTGGGGTCGTTTGTTTTTTTACGCTGTATAGATTTTCTTGTATCATAACGTTATTCTAGCCAAGGGTTGTGAGCGGATTTTGATTTGCATTTGTTATAAGTTATAACCAAATACCATCTTTAGGGTTTGTATTCACTTGTGAATTGTAGCTTGTAATGTGTGATATGTTCTTGATCAAACAGAAATGCCGAAATCTCTTGTTTTTATTTTGTTCTTGATTTTGTTAGCGTTGACATCCAATGATAATTTTGGGGTTGTCTGTTTTAGCAAGCATCCATGTAGAAATGACCATTCTTAATGGGTTACAATGGACCGGTCCTTCAAGGACAAGATACATTGGACTATAAGGATGTGAGTCGAGCTCGAGTATTGGTATACTCAACTCGATATCATTTCCTAGACTCAAACTCGACCTGAAAACTCGACTCGAACTCGATAGCAATCATCTATACTCGAACTCAAGCTTGAACTAGAACTATCAATCTCGAAGTTGGACCTCCCAACCAAGGTCAGTCGTTAAAATTTATGTAACTTCAGAGTATGTTCTTATAAATTATATAACTTGAAGGTATAACCTTAAAATTTAGAAACTCAAGGGGTGCTCTTCAAATTTCACTTTTTTGACCTCTTTTTATAACACCTCTTCACTCTCTTTAGTGTCTTTCTTCCAATATGAGACAAATTCAACTTTCATAGTTTTCCCCTCTTTAAATTATAATTTTAATATAAAAAATTTGACAGTTAAAAAAATTTTAATCTGAAAATATCAAAAGATATACGACAATTTACTTTTATTAACAAGTTTAGTAATAAATTGTTATATTGAATTGTTAGTATTTCAAGTTCAAGTTGAGTTTTGACCGAATAAATCTCGAATAGCTCGTGAGTTGTCTTGTCTCGTTTATGCCACTAGAGACCAGTACTTCGGATCGGGACCGGTTACTGTGGGGCCAATTAGAGACTTTGGAATATAATTAAGGGACGGGGAAACGGTTAAAGCAAGGGTAGGACCGATTACAATATTTTTTTTCTTCCCGGTCTGGACCAGGACCCTTTACCACAGGACCCATTAGAGGCCATGGAGGCAGGGACCAGCCCTAGAACCGACTAACTGTGCAAAGCCGGCAGATCTTCACATAAACAAGATAGCAATGGACTAAACCTCAAATGACAACCATATATTGCATTATTGAAGGCAAAAAAACTGCAGTTCAAAGAAAATCCAAAACACACCATAAAAACATTCATAGTTTAACCCCAGTACACAACCAAACCAAAACATTCTACAAAATCTATTCAAAATCTAACGTCCGATGTTGCGGTTGATTCGGTCTAAAAGGAATGGAGGAAACCGCGGGTTGGGTTCATTTCGAGCTCGAACAGATGCACTACCACTTGCCTGCCCGATTGGCTGCTTGCCTCGGTCCAATAACACTCGTGCTGGTGCAGGTGCTGGTGTTGGTGCCACTGGACGCTGGCTCATGGTGACTATTGCCGATGGTTCACCTTGAGATGAACGGAACAACCACCGTGAGGTTTGGTTAGCAGATAAACCAAGAGGCAAGCTATAGTTAGACACCCTTTGAGGGGTTTCAACAGGCAGTGTTGGCATACCAGCAAATGTGGGAGGCAAACCGAGCTCTGCAGAATCCCGTTTTCGCTTGTTTAAATTCATCGTCACCTGCCATGATGCATTTTCAATAGAAAAAGAAAACGTTGATGAATGATCGAGTAAAAAATCCCTCACGGATCGCAAAATGATATATACCTCCGTGGCCTGGTGGCGTTCAGGGTCAACCAGAATATTAGTACCAAACAAAGTGAAACCAGTACTTGGACCAGCTGCAAGAAGAAACAAGACGATGAGCCAAATTTCAAAACTTTAATTGCAATCAAACACCTTTATCTATATTCATTTACCTTTGGGTACATATCTATTTGTATCAATCGTTACTAAAATTTTAACAAATTCATGCATGTGAAGACTACTAAAGATATGTTTAGGTGAAAACGCATCCAAAGACTTGCAAGTATTAATTCTCACCATTCTCAACAAACTCATTATTTTTCTAACATGATCCCAATTCTCTCTCTCTCTATATATATATATATATACACACGCACACACACATAGGGGACTAATCAAAATTGGAAACAATCATATTGTAAGTGTCCTATAAACCTATTTTTTGGTCCAATAAACTTAAGTTTTACAAAGTATGATATTAGGTCGATTAAACATTTTAAGAGTCTTATAAACCCAATTTTGTTTTAGTGGCTATCAGATTGTAAATTTAGTATAAATGCAAAAAGTATCGGGGTAATTGAACTTCTGAAGAAATGTACAATAATTGGTATTTTTATAAATACAACATTGACATCCAAATTGAGAGTAAGATCGATAACAAGAAGAAAATGTAATTAAAGTAAAATAAACAGAGAAATAATTATCGCAAATGACGTGAAATGGTAAAGAAATAATAAACAACAATTTCATTTGTTACTTTCCTTATTTTCCGTTTCAATTTGACTTCTTCGTCAAACGTATTAAATGTAAAAAAAGTATTTATTAATTAGTAATTCAAAAAATTAAATTTAAAAAAACTGTATTTCGGTACGGACAAATTGTGTCCAAAAGGAAAGTACTTTCACTTAATTTCTATACATATTTTAAGAACGCCTGTTTAAGAGTTTATAATTTGAAAAATGTTTATCTTTTAAAGATTTATAGAAAAAAATGTCGATTTAATGGTCATTTGAGGTGCCTTTTGAAAATATTCCTCTAAAATATAGACTCTTAAACATGTCCTAAAATGACAATTAATGAAACATGTGTGTTTTAAATAAAATTTACCCTTTTGATTCATTCGAAACAACATACCATTGTGGTGAGAGCTACTAGCATAGTGCCTTCCGTGTAGAGTCCCTGCTTCTGCATTCCCTATATCTATCAACAAAAATTCATGTATAAACATGTGTATTAATCCGGAGTTATACAAGTATTAAAAATTGCACCGAACCATAAAAAAATACAACTCGTTACTTACGTGTGATGAGTGCTCGATTCTTTCTGATGTTTTCCACAATAGCCACCTCTTCTTCCGTTAGGGATTGTATAGCTGCAGTAAAATTAAATGTATTAGAGCATAAATATGACATATTCAAACAATAAAAGAACCAAAGCAGACGAGGTAGGATGAAATATTTAGATGTATATCCCACAGAGGTCAGAGGTAGGGTGTGGTAATATTTATGCAAGGAGGACACGGGAGGGGGGGGGGTAATATCTACACCAAAGGTTAGAGAGGTTGTTTCCGTAAAAATCTCTAGCTTATAAAACAAAAATTAAATAGAAATAGGTGCTATAAAGTCTTGGCTTGGCTCCAACCACCAATCTGCTTAAAAAAATGTATAAGGAATTATGAAATTTTTTATTGTAAAACACTTTTAGGGACTTCAATGATATAAAAATCGCATAAAAATACGTAAATAATGTGGAAATGCATTAACGAACAAAAGGCATACTATCATTAAGAAACATAGTTGTTATCGGGAACAGCTCCTGTTGAGCTGCAAATCTTGATGCTTCTCGACTGATTTTCCACTTCAATTCCCTAACTACATGTAATCTTAGATGTAAGTCTTTGATATTTGAGTAGTTATTCAGAATATTGCTCCAAATTCTGGGAGTGAAAATCATGTTTCGATTGAAAGTTGACCCAATGGACGACGAATCCATGGTCTCTCTTCTCTCTTTTTTTCCCCAGATAAAATCTTTCTGAGTCCGATGGTTTATGCGTGGAGAATCAGGATTTTATAGCACTAAATTCGAATTAAATTTGTTTTTTAATTACAAAATCCAATCTTCAAGATCTAATTTGTATTTTTTTCCCCTATAATATATTTTTTTTTTGGTATTCTCATAATTTAATTTTTGAATTTAATGTTCATTTTGAACTTTTATATTTAATTTCCTCTCCTACCAACAAAACAATGTAACTGACTTTTAGGATGTTCATGGTGCGTTTAGTACATGAACAAAACAAAAGTTTGTTGTCCTACGTTTGGTGCGACATTGAAACCGGGACATAACAAGACCGAGTAAAACAAAAATGCATTTTTTTGTCCCGCCAAAATTAGTGGAACAAAAATCCAAAATATTTTGTAAATTACTAAACTACCAATGTGAAATTAGCATCCTATTTTTTTTGCACAATTCTTTCAGCACGCTTCAAGTCTTGTCTTATCCACTATTTAGGCGGTATGCGTACCAAAACGCACCTTTAAAAAATTCCAGAAATACAAGATCGATTTAAAAATAAGAGAATCAACATTAAATGGCATTATATATATTTTAGAATATTTAAAGAAAAGGAATTAATCAACTTACTAGGCTTAGACCATCCACTGCAGTAATTGCAAAGCAATTGCAATCATGCCACGTAGGATTTCTAATTTAGATGTGGTGGTTGTGAGTATGATTTTTTAATAGGAAATTGGTTTTTGGTAATTGCTAATGTCGAATCAGTATTTTTGCTAATGTGGCACTGAATAGTATAAGAAATTGTAGGGTATAATTTCTAATTTATAAATTATTTTATGTCACATCATGTTTTGTGATGTTTTGTAGAGTATGTTTATGAAAAAATGTATGAATAATTTATATTTTGTTAATACTAACGAATATTAAAAAAATTCAAAATATAATTTATATTAAAATACAATAAAATAAATTAAATAATAAAAATACAAACTTAACACATAAAATCACATGATTGTTCGTTTAGAAGTTCTTGAAGTTGATGTTCGTACAATCTCTATTGTGGTTCGGTCATTGTTCTCCCGTCTTCCATGAGGTTTTAGAAGGGAAAGCACCAAAGGTTAATTTCTTCGTTAATGGTAACAATTACAATTTACAATATTATCTTACTGAAGGGATCTATCCTAATTAAGCTACATTCGTGAAGTCAATTCCATTACCTAAATCCCCAAAACATCAACTATTTGCAAAGAAACAAGAGGCTACTAGGAAAGATGTAGAGAGTGTTTGGGTTACTCAAATCACGTTTCACTATTATACATGGGTCATCTTGTATGTAGTGCAAAGAAATAATTGGAGAAATAATGAAAGCATGTATAATCATGCACAACATGATCGTCGAAGATGAACGTCATATTTACATTCATCAATTTGATGATATAGACGATGATGTTAATTTTACTATAACTATGCCTCAAATCTCTCATAGCATACTTCCTGATTACAAAAACTATCTCCAAAATCACATAAGTACGTAATAGATCAACGAATTATTGTTTACAATCAGATCTGATTGAAGAGATTTGACAAAGATTTGAAGAAGAAAATGACAATTAATGTATTATTTTTGCTTTATATTTTAATTTAATGTTTTATAAATAAAATATTTTTATTTAATTAATTAATTATATTATAATTATTTAATTATTAAATTATTTCGTATTAAATTCCAGCAAGGAATATTTAATTAAGATATAGTTTTTTTGATTTAGACACAATATTTAATAATTATATTAAATTAAGTAAAAAAATTATATAGTATTCATTTATATAACAATATTAAGCAGACTTTTAGATGAGACGTTTTAGGATGAAGTCTTGTAAAGTAGTCTATTAGAACGCTTAGAAACTTAGAAACCGGTGGCATCCTATAAACCCAATTTTGTTATACTTCTGTGATGTCACATATCTTACAATTATTACCTATGAACAAATTAATATAGTGATATTTAGATCTATCTAAAACAATTTGAGAATAAAAATTATTACACTTTGTTTAATATAAAGAGAATTCAAAATTTGTTGAAGGTTCATTTAATTCCCAGAGAACAATTAATACTACTTTTGAACAAAAAAAACTATGAAATGCATTGGAAGACAAAACAAATAAATTACTATACATATATATAAATAGAGGCCCATTAAAATGAAAACAATCAAATGTTACAAACCATACAAACCAATCTCAACCGTCCATCAAGTCCAACAATTATTTGGTTTCATAAATACGTCAATTGTTTCCTAATATAAAGTATTAATCATAATTAATGAACTCTAATGATTTTCCTTAATTATTCAAATCATAATAAATGAATCTTCATCATTTCCATAGATATCTTATTTGATTGGTTTGCAACCTTTGCATGGTTTGCATTTGATTTGTCCTCTCTCTCTCTCTCTCTCTATATATATATATATATATATATCTATATATATATATATCTATATATATATAGGGTTCTCCTTAAAAAACCATTTACGTGAGAAGTGTGAGAAATGTAACATATACATGATATAAATGTAAATTTACCGTGAAATATGTGAATATTACTTTATATTGTGTTAAAGCATGTGACTGTTAATATAGTAAATTTTAAATACACAATTCGAGTCCATTTAAATGTTACAACCTACACACAAAATATAGTGTAGCATTCACACTTTGGATCAATTTTCATGTTGTTTCACTTTGTAACACAATGCATGTGAAAGTACAGTATTGTTTCACAATGCGACTATTTCTATGTGTATTTTTGGTTTCACGTTATGAAACAACATTGTATTTATATAAATATTGTATTATATATACACATATAATAATTTTAATATATTTAGATTACACATATATAATATATATAATTATATATTACATATAATTTATACATATATATAGGACGATAATCAAATGAGAACCAGAAATATGTTACAAACCCGTGAGAACCAATATAAAAATATTTTTTACATGATTTTTTTTTCATCAAAACCAAAGATTTAAGATATTGCTTCACATATGTTCGTGTTCACCTTGTGAAAAGATTACATGTGGAAAAAGAATTTTGATTCACCTAGTGAAATAAAAAATACACATAAAAAATATTCACATGGTGAAACAAATCCATGTGAAACCACCATATTATGAAACAAATATATGTGAATCCTAGCATTTGATGAAAAAATATTATGTGAAAAAATATTATGTAAAAAAATATTATTATATCAGTTCTCACGGGTTTGTAACATATTTGTGGTTGTTCGTTGTTATTTGATTTAACCCCTATATAATACATAAAATATATTTAGGAAGTTGTTGATTTCAAGGGGTAAAAGTGATGTCCTAGGGTTAGTCTAGTAACTTAATAAAATAGTCACAATCTTGTTTTTGTTCCACCTAATTTGGTGTAACAAAAAAATGCATTTCCCCACTTAGTCATGTCTCATCTAAGTCTAATGTCAGACCAAATGTAGAACGAGTTTTTTTTGTTTTGTCATGCATGCCAAATGAATCCTGAACGATGACATCAACATATTACGAAGCCAGACTATCGTTCCTCAATCATGCTTTGATGCTCCTATCAATTGGCCACTAGCCTTCACCACAATGATCTACTTAATCATCTGTCTTCTCGCTCCAACTCTACAAAACTTTTCATCATACTTAAAAACTAATTGTCAAACCTTCCTACTAGTTAAAACATCAAAGTTTTTATTCTCTGTTACCAAAAAATTCGCCCCTACAAGCACAAACTTGATCCTATATCCCAGCCAAGCATGTTTTCAGTTATTCCACAAGTAAAAGTGCTTACTACTGTTTATATCCACAAACTAGGAAGACTTTCACTTCTCGTCACTTGCGATTTGTATAAATCAAATTTTTTTTCTCAAAAATAAAATCTAAAAGCACCACATCACCCTCCCTATATGAATGCCGTCCTCTAACCATATTCATCGTCATAGTGGTATCCCAATTATATCTAATGTCAACGTTCATCCTAACCCACATCCTCAACCCCCTACCCCTCTCCATCTTTGTCGCACTCACTACCACACCCTCTACCTCTTCTACCACCTCGAAGAATTGTCACCACTAGAGCTCTTAACAACATACAAAAACCCATGAATAAACTGACTACATGTTCAAGTTCATGACACCAACATCGAACCAAAAACCATTACCTAAGCTCTTAAAATCCCAATAGATGTCGAATGTGCAACTCTCATTCATAATAAAACATGAGCCTTGGTACCATCATGTTGATAAAATGTCATCAGTTATATATGATTTTTAGAGCCAAATAGAACCCTAAAGCACGCCTTGTAGCCAAAGGGTTTCACCAATGAGTTGGCTTAGACTACAATGGATCCTTTTCTCCGGCTATATTGTTTGTCTCAATTTGTCTCTTGCAATCAATCAAACTTGGTTTCCTTCAAGGCACCAACACTGATGCTATTTACATGAACAAACCACATACATAGGCATCCTAACTATTGTGCTAACTAAAAAAACGTTTATATGGCCTTACACAAACACCTCGAGCATGTACAAAGAGTTGTGTCAGTTCTTTCTCACCTCCGATTTCAAGAAGTCCATAGTCGATTCCTCCCTGATCATTCTTCACACCCAAACCTCCCTAGCCACAGGTTTTTAGTAAAGGACGACCTAGGTTCCTTGTCGTACTTTCTTGGAGGTATTTTTCTAACTCAGATAAATATACATCTCTAGTTTCCTTCATATGTACACGTAGCAAACCCGTTACAACGCCCTCGCAACCTAACCACCTCTCACTTCGACGGGAACAACGTTCGTCAATCCCACAATATGAGCATCACAAGGCCTAATGATATATATGCTCTAAACAAGCTATCACAGTCTATGTAGTGTCTCGCGACTACTCAATTACTCATCGACATTCCTAAAACATCTTTGATATCTATATGACACATTATAATGAGACTCGTCTCCATCAAGATTCTCCTTTACTTACATTCTCTAATGCGAATTAGCCTCATGACACATATGATTGCATTTCAACTAATGGCTACAACATAACTAAGATAAAAGCATTCCAAGATCGTACATTGGAAGTTTAAATTCCCCTAAAACAAAACCAAACCAGTGATGCCACACAAAGTAGGGCCTGGGGGTAGGATGTACACATATCTTACCTCTACCCCAAGAGTAGAAAGGCTCTTTACGATCCCCCTTTGTGGTTAACTTGGTCCAAGAGACTTGGAGAAACCACTACAACAAAATCGAGTTTATAGGACGCTAAAAAGTGTGCAAGTGTCCTAATGGAGTGTTGTATAAGATTTAAGTTTATAGGACCAAAAAATAAAGCGTCATATTCAAAAGTGTTACAATAAGTTTGTAGAACGCTTTTGGACGTCGTAACAAGTTTTTATAAGACCTTTTTAAAATAAAGTGTCGTGTTACCTTACCTATTTTATTAAACATGTTTTAGAAAGTGTCCCTATAAACACAAGTGTCCTCTAAAATAGCTAATATGACACTTCATTTAAAAAAAATCTTAAAAAACTTGTTACGATGCCAAAAGAAACATCATATAAACATATTGTAACACTTTTAGATAGAAAACTTTATTACCTGGTCCAATAAACTTAAGTCCTATAAATCATTCTATTAGGATGCCTAAAGTATAAACTCAGTTTTGTTGTAGTGAACCCATCTAGAGAGCTTGCTTGTCCAATGCAGCTACATAGCTGTTGCCGTGCTTGTGGTGTGTGTGCTAGATCTAGATGCAACCCAACTATACTTAGTTGGCACGATTGATCCAATTTTAGATAAGTAACAACATGCATACCTTTATTTAACTTCATACAAGAATTCTGGCACATGAGGATGCTTTAAGATGAGGCTGTTGCAAGTCTTCAAAAGCCTTTTTCCCATCATCCTTACCGTTTGAGGAACACTCCTCGTGATCATGGTACCAAACAAGATGGCATCCATACCGGTTCAGCTGCAAAAAACAAAATACATGCATATGCAACAAGATCATCAACCAAAGTTAAAATTATAATCGTAGTCCTTCATAGACATTCCCAGCCTAAAAATACATCGGTTTCTTTTTATTTTAATATTTTCTGAAACAACTTAAACATTTAATTAAGATTTAATAAAGAAAAATAAAAACAGCCAAACTCTCTACTCGGCATTTCTGGATCGTGTGAACTCGGCTGTTTGTCTTTGTCTCCAAAAGCACTGATTAACTATTGCTTATTGGACCTCCTTCTTGCTGTTGGGTTATAATGGTTGTATTCAAGGTCTAGGGGCTAAAACTGTATTTTGCTCAATCTTGTAATGTCAAAGGGTTTGACCTTTGACTTAGTATAAATTGTTTGTCCTTGTTAGACATGTGACTAGTTGTAATCATTCAATACAATCTCAATTGAAGCGTATCTGAGTTCTCACTCTCGGTATTGCATATTTTCTCACTCTAGATTTCTTAAATTGAATTGTGATTGTTTGGTGATTTTGAACTTGAATCTGGACTCACACTTGCTCATACGATGCCATCTCTGTCCAACAAAAAAAGAATCACAAAAGGCAAAGAAAGGAGATATTTGAGTCTATCTAAATAAGTACATTTCAAACATGTTTCAATGCACCAATTTTCCTTAGATTTTGTCAAACAAGGGGAAATAACAGGCAGTAAAACCCTACATGTTGCCTTTATGTTTGGGGTAACCCTTCTTTGGTGTTTCATTCTACTTCTTGCAGTAAGTGCTAGCTAGTCCAGTTTGTCCTGTTTATCGGTGGTTTTTTCCTTAACAAAACTAGCGGCCTTTCAAAAAAAATCCAAAACGTTGTGTCTATGTGTGATTCTTTGTTCCTCACAATACTTTTGAACATTCTTTTGGTTTAACCCCACAATAGAGGCTCCTTTATCCACCCCAAGTATAGGCTAAATCGTATTTCTAACATTCTTTTGGTGCTAATAGAAGAGGCTTGTTCTTATTATGCCATCTCAACAATAACAGAACTAAAAAGACGAGGATGCTAAATCAAGAATTCATTAAATCTCGATCCTAAGCTAGTAGCACATCAAAAATTCATCGAGTCTCATGCCATACTTAAGATTTTTAAAAACCATCAACATTCACTTCACAGACCCACATATTAAAAAAATCAATTAAGAAATATATGAGCTTTTGTGCAATCAAAAGAAAAGAGACCAGTGAACACAAAATCATATAAAAGACGGACGAACACCATTGAACAAGAAATGGATAAATTAAACCATTGGATGAAACCAAAAAACCTCATGTATATTGTTTGATGTTGTCCTACCTTATGGAATGTAGAAGCAATCAATCAAACTCTCCACTTTTATTTAATATTCTCATTAAATAAAGCTTAAATTATTATTTTGATGAGTAAATATTTTTATGTTTTATACGAAAATTGTTCCTATTTAATTTTATCCCTTTTTTATTCATTCTTTATTTATTTCTGCAGTAACTTCCCTTTAAACAAGAACTGAATATATTCAAAAAGTCATCATTATATGGAACGAGAGACATTAACAGTTAAGTATATAGCTTAGAACTTACCATGCATAAACCATTCTGATGGGCCAACAAGAACAAAAACAGTTCCTATACATCAAACCAGTTCAATTAGCATAATCTTCATATTCATCAGGCAAGCAGCAACAAACAACATTCATCAGAATAACTTTAGTCTGGTTCAACTGCTTATTGCCGCATGGCATGGTAGCAAACAAGAGAACTAGGAGGTTTGGGTAGCAGGCACTTTGGTGTCACTAGGAACCAATACATACGTCTCTCTCCTCTCGATTTCCTCTATCCAAGATACCGTACGTACTCCTTAATATGTGGGGTGTAGGTCCCAAATCGAACACCGTCTACCACCTGTGTTAAAGTGCGCACACCATCAAGTCATCAACAGTCATTTAAAAAAAACAAGCCTAGTATATCCATACAGAAGAAGGGCATAGGGAGGTATAATGTATGCATACCTCACCTAGACCCTAGGACTGGGGCAAAGATATTGTTTCTATGATGACCCGCCTTAGAAAAACAAAAACTAGCAGAAATTAATAAATTTTGTCCCGAATTAGATACAAATTAAAATGAGTCTTTGTAAAATTATCCACAATAATTGACAAAAAACAATTAGAGGCTTCCATCATCGCAAAAGATGTTATACAGCTTGCTTGTGGTTGCACAGTTGTTGGTTAAAGAAAAATGAGAGTATATAACTCAAAACATTTGAATGTGTTTCATCAAAGGATGGGCAAAAAGACCAACACGTACTGGCCGATCCTAAATTGGTAGTAAATCAAGAATTCGTTACATCTCATAACATCCCATAATGACTTCCCAAAAGTGATATTATTCAGGAGTCCAACAAGGGATCCAAAACAAAGTTACTTATGGATTAGCATTTATTTGTGGAATCTAATTATGTTATTTTCAAAAAAAGAAAAATATAATCCAAGCAGTTTCTATTTTATTGCCCAAATATGAGAAAATAATTATTAAATAATATCACCGGTAGCTTACGCAAAGTCCACGAAGTTATGATTCTAATGCTTTAATGCTTTATTTCCCCCAAACCTAAACCAAAATCAAGTTTACTCCAATTCCTGCAATCAAAATCAAAAGGTGTATCAACGCATGAATCTAAAAAAATTCTAATAACGAGATTGGTACTAATTAACGATACACACAAATGAAAGTCAAATTCAACAACAATTAACACCCATTAGGAACAGCAGAAGACCTAGAAGGCCAACGTTCGGATGTTTTTTAGTGTTTATTGATAAACCTAACAAAATAGCACCCATTAGGAACAGCAATTGTAAGATACCCCTTTTGGGTATGCAGGTACTAAGCTCTTATTATGTCTGTGAAAATTCTCTTCTTTTTTCCTTTTAAATTCTGAGTCAGGGCATAAGCTATTCGTATAGCAAAGCAATTGGAATCTAAAGGATTTAGATGTATGCTGACAATAGATTTAGATGAAAGCATTTCAACTAGTTTCCTTTCAATGAAACTTTAAAAAAGAAGCAATCTGGTTATGGAACTAAAGATATAAGCTAGGATTCAATTAGAGTTTGCACATATATATAATAAAACGAGCAAATAGATCGTTGCTTTTTGTTACAATAATCAGTCATCCGACAACATAAACACAATAGATCGATATCTTTGAGCCGTATGTGAGCAAAAACAGATTATCGAGGTGTAGATCTATACCAGCGATTTAAGTTGACGGAGACGAACGGTGGAGAGGATGGCGACGGCGGTGGGTCGGCAAATCGCCAAATCGGGCCATGGATTGGAGAGGATAGAGATTTGGGGATCAAGTATCCGGTTAGGGCTTTGCCATGCAGCCATTCCTACTATTTTATATTTACCGATGTTTGTTTACCTCTTCCGTTAAAAACAGGCGGACCCAGAATTTTTTTTTTAAACAGTGGCATCTTTGACGAACATAAAAAATTTCTACATCGTCCGATGTTGTTTTAGCCTAATTCCACTGCTTTGAGATTTTTTTATTTTTTTCTCGATTTCGAGGAACTTTTAAAAAAAATCAATTTCGAGAGAAATTTTCGGGTTTTTTTGGTTGATTTTAATAGTTTTTTAGGATTTTTGGTTGATTTTAAGAGCTTTTTGGGATTTTTGGTTGATTTTAGAGTTTTTTTTATACGGTTGCACCATTTAAAACGATACGGTTGCACCCTTTAAAACGATACGGTTGCACCCTTTAAAACGATACGGTTCCTTCGCCGGACGAACGATACGGTGGCACGTGCCACCGTATGCCCAAGGTTAGGTCCGCCACTGATTAAAAAGCAACCTCTCACTACCCGGGATTTGGTTCGCAAAATGTTTTTGGCTGAAATGAAATCTGTTAAAAGAATTTGACTTTGAAGGAATTTGAATGAAATGTTATCAGGTTTGACCATTTGTTTGGTTGACATACATTGGAATGAAATATGTGAAACGAATTTGAATTTGTCTGTTTGGTTCACATAATATAGCTTTGGAATTTGAATTAAATATTAGTAATGACCAAAACACCCTTTTTTGAAAAGGGTGGTGGCCGACAGTGGTTCAGATCGATGGTGGCGGGCAGTGGGTGGTCGGCGGTGGTTCAGAACATGGTGGCCGATGATGGTTCAGAATGGCGGTGGTCGACAGTAGTTCAAACGAGAAGATATGAAATTTACGAGAAGGCGAGAACCGATCCTATCCACCCACCTATTTTAATCAAGGGATGTGATTATTAATGGCATAATTGTAATATAATGTTCACAGACCCTTGATTCTAACACGGTGGTAATAATCATAAGGGCATAAATGAAAGAAAAAAATCATTTTGGATTAGATATGATTGCCCATGAAAAATAGGAAATGATTATTACAAAAGCTATGAAATCATTTTATTGGACCGTCAAAATCATTTCCTCCATCACACACAACTTCATTCAATCGTTCCTACTTTCTATCGCTCAACATAAAACACGATTCAAGTGGTTCAAGAACAACAAGAAATCTATGGCTGAAGAAAGCAATTAACTTGAAGACTCGAATTCCTACAATGAATGAGATACGTAACAAAGCAAATACTAAGGTGGCGTTTGTTTTTTAAGAGGTGCTGAAGCCTGATTTCATTTCTGATTTTAAGAGGTGGTGTTGAAGTCTGATTTTAGGTGGTTGGTCATAACTACTTCTCCACTTCTCGTAAAAAGTATGTCTTCTCCCTCCCTCCCTTCCTCCCATGAAGCACGGTGAACACACTTAAAAATAAAACATTTATTCCTAATTTCAAGAGTCTGTCGCCACCATCCCACCGTAATAGGGAAATTGACCCTAGACCTAGCAAAAACTGGCACACCACGTTAACCCGACATGAAATAAACGAAATTGGGTAATATATTTCAACCCGTTTAAGTAAACGGGTTTGCATGACACAAAAATTAAACGGGTAAGGTCAAGGTCAAAATTTTCAACTCGAAAATGACTTGAATAACCCAATTATTATTACTATACTTGGCCCCTTCTTTGACCTAAACATGGGTTTCAATAACTATCTATCTGAGCTCACATGTTTAGTATTAAATTAAATATGGCATTTTTAGAGCATCTCCAACAGGTATGCTAAATTTTCTCTAAATTAGAGTAAAAAAATCAAAATCTCTAAAAAAAATTGCATCTAACTCGATCAGTTATTATATTTTAGCAACTCCAGTATTAGTTATCTTATTAAAATATTCAATTTATTTAATTATATTATTAAAATATTCAATATATAGAAAATTGGGAGGGAAATTTTGTTTTTTGTGTGTAATATTTAGTTTTGGGGAAAACTGTCTATTTTTACAATCTCTCTTCTGTTTTCTCTATTTTAGCATAAAATATAGCATAGCTGTTGGAGCAACAAAAATTCTAAAATCCCTTTTTTTTCTATTTTAGCATAGCCATTGGGAATGCTCTTAGTGTTTACTAGTTTACGGCCTTTAGGCTATGACACGCCTGTTTAGACTAAACAGTACTGTTTACTCGTTTAGTAGTTTAGGGGCCTTTAGGAGTTAGGTTGATAATCTCTATGTTTGGTGGTACGATTGATATGATATGGTACAATTAATCTCTATGTTTGCTGGCATCTTTTGGTTCCTAATCTCAGATTTCTCCATATAATAGAACACATGAGCGATATTATACATATTGACAAATCTTCAACTCTGTAAGAAACAACTAGGAATTGGTTCTATTGGATACTAACTTATTAATACATAATTAGTGTTTGTATAAATTAAGGGTCTAGTTGATAGATTAATCTCAAATGTTTAATTGTATGTAAATATACATATATATAGTTTATGTATAGGTAGTTACTTATGTAAAGTTGTGACTGTTCATGAAACAACACAACTATAGCCGAACCATTGTGATGGTTCAAAGGCACCCTTTCGGTGTCTATAAATATGTATCAAGTATTCACAAATTAAAGTGTGGATGATTGTTTATCAATAAATATTAGTTTGATTACTATTGTTATTCAATCATTCATAGATATAGAGATCCGATCAGTGGGATCCAACAGTGGTATCAGAGCCAAAGGAATGATACAGAGAAGAGAGAAAGAAGGAATTGATCGGGATTAGATCAATAGGGAAAATCGATTAAGAGAAGAACCGATCGGGATTAGATCGTTCTTCAGAACGGGTTAGAGAAACCCTAGTTCGATTCAGAAAAATCGAATAGAGAGAGAGATAGACACGATTCGATTAAGTGAAAATCGAATCAGAGAAAAAAAACATACCGGTTGTGCGAAGGAGAAACCGCCGCTGTATAGTTGCCGGAGAAGAAGAGATACACCACCGCCGCCGTCGTCGCTTGAAAAGAAACCGTCGATCAAAAGGCACGCCGGCGAAGGATTTGAACGGAGAAGACGAAGGGGTTCGAAGACCCTGTTCCTGATTCACGCGATAAACACACATAAAGGTGTAAATCCTTTTTCTTTTGTTTAATAAATCTGACCTAAAATTTATTTAGGTTAAGATAAGGAAATTTAAAAAAAAAAGGATTTAACTTTTATAACATCTTATTTTGTTTCTTAAAAAAAACTTTAGATTTGCTTTATTTGTTTTATTAAAAGAAAACAAATAAAAGTTTTTTTTATAACAACCAATTATAAAATAGATTTAAAAAATCAAAAGGATATGACGGGAGATAAAAAAAAGAAAACAACAATGTTGTTTATAGAGAAGTCGCCACACCACTATCATCATATCAATGCCCAGTTCTAAATAAAACGAACTATACATTATGGGCATTAAGGATGAAGAAGATACTAGTGGCAAATGGAGTATGGGATTTAGTAGAAGGAACAAGTACATCAAAAGAGATTGATGTAAAAAAGGATAGTTCTGCATCAGCATACCTATTTCAAGGGTTACCAGAAGATTTGCAAATGCAAGTCGCGGGATGTGAAACAGCAAAAGAAATTTGGAACTCTCTAAAGTCAAGATTTATTGGGACAGAAGATGTACAATAGGCACACTCGCAACAACTTAAATCAGAATTCGAGAGACTTGTAATGAAAGAAGATGAATCAATAGATTCATATGCCGGGAAGTTGATGAGTATTATTACAAAGGCTGCCACATATGGATTAACGTTTGATGAGCAAACAAAAGTACGGAAAGTACTTAGTGCAGTACCAGATAAATTTATACCAGTAGTAGCAACCATTGAAATGATTGTTGATTTTAAGACTGTAAAGTTGGAGGAGATTATCGGGAAACTTAAGACCTATGAAGAAAGGATCAAGTTTAGAAAAGGAAATCAGGAAGATAATAGTGAGAAGTTGTTGTTCACACGTCGATGGAATGACAGAAATTATGAACACAACTATGGAAATGGTAGACGAGGAGGTGGTAATCAGACACGAGGAAGAGGCCGAGGAAGATTTACAAGAGATAGTAAGAATGAAGATAGTTATGATAGAAGAAGGAAAAACCCTGGAGATCAAAACTACCATAGAAGAGATTTTAGATAAATAGAATGTTACAATTGTCATGAGTTCGGACACTATGCTGCAGATTGTCCAAAACCAGACCATAGAAAAGAAATATCAAACCTTGTAGAAGAAGATTTAGAACCAACGTTGTTAATGGCTATGAGCAAGGATGAAAACGAGATGGCATCTTTAGAAGAAGAACCAAGATGGAATGGAATTGTCATTGAGAAGGATGAAATTCCAAAAGACAAGTTAGAAGACATGAGGTCAAAATTGGAAATTGATTTGAGGAGTAAACTAGAGTTTTGGAAGTTAGAAATACTTCAAGACATAGAAATGGAGAAACAAGAGTTTGAGAAGAAAATGAGAAATAGAGAGATAGCATTTGAGAAACAAATGCAGAGAAAGTTAGAGAACCTGGAGAAGTTGAGAAATTGCACAAGCAAAGAGATGAAAGAGTCAAAAGCAGAACAGTTTGAGAAAGAGAATCATGAAGTTGTTTTAGATAAGAAACATCAAGAAAATGAACCAAGCATTGACAAGGGCAAATGCAAGAAGCATCATGAAACACTATCAAGATTTCCAATGGAAAGCCAAGTTGAGAAAGACATAAAATCAAGCAACAAGAAAGTTGAACCAGAAGATCATGATACAAGTACTACAAACAAATCGTTGAAGATTCAAGATTGTGAAATGATACGAATGAAGAAAGATAGTGACAAAGCTGACAAAGATGATCGAGATGAGATTGAAGACAAGGAAGAAAGAAGTCAAATCAAAAAGGAAGTTCAGGACATAGTTCGTGTTAAAGACAAAGTCAAAGGAAGTGGAAACAAGCCAAAGTTCAGAGAGCATGACCTGCTACAATCTGCCCAAGATAAAGATGATGAAGCTTGAAGATATCAAAGGCATGGATTAATAAATTAGGGGGGGTATTGGATACTAACTTATTAATCCATAATTAGTGTTTGTATAAATTAAGGGTCTAGTTGATAGATTAATCTCAAATGTTTAATTGTATGTAAATATACATATATATAGTTTATGTATAGGTAGTTACTTATGTAAAGTTGTGACTGTTCATGAAACAACACAACTATAGCTGAACCATTGCGATGGTTCAAAGGCACCCTTTCGGTGTCTATAAATATGTATCAAGTATTCACAAATTAAAGTGTGGATGATTGTTTATCAATAAAGATTAGTTTGATTACTATTGTTATTCAATCATTCATAGATATAGAGATCCGATCAGTGGGATCCAACAGGTTCAGCCAGAAACAGATCGATGCTGGCTATGCAAAGAATTGATGTTGGCTATGCAATTTTCTTATGTTTAGAACCCCATCTGTAGAGTACCAAGAAACATATCGTTTTTTCGGTGTGATGTCAGATTGCAACAACGTAGGATAAGTATGCAAAGAATTAGTATTTAGTAAACAATGATTCATTTTGCCCCACCTCTTAACCCATAAACATTAATCAATGCTTATGCATGTGTTTCTTTTTCTGGTTCAGTCACAGAAACTGCAAATATTTAGAATTCAGAACAATCAGAATCTTGGATTAATGGTTTCTTAATTCCTTTAAAAGTCAGAAAAATCAGAATCTTGGTTTAGTAACAACTTTTTTTTGGAAAAAGGTTTAGTAACAACTTACATTTCTTGTTTTGTTATACTTGCAACTTCTAAGTTGGTTATGGATCCTATTCCTATTAACTTGTCTGCTGATGAAGTGGAAGAAGAGGTTGGTAGTGCAAGTGCAGAAATTACAGCAACAACTTTTAAGAAGGGCAAAGAAGCAAGTAAGCTTAAACCGATATTCTCTGGTAAGTCGGTTAAACGCCAACATAAGCTTATTTCTACTATTTAGGATGATTTTGAAAAGCTTGATGAGTTAGATCTTAATGGAAATATGCAATGCAAATGCAAGAGATGTGTGGTTAAATACATTGCTGAAAGTAGTCATGGGACGGGGAATATGAATAGGCATCTTAAGTCTTGAAAGGGAAAAGTTATAGAGATATTGGGCAACTTATTTTACAATCTAACTTGAATGGTTCTTTGGAAAGTAAATCTCCTAGGTTTAACCAAGATGAATTTCGGGAATTGGTTGCAATTGCAATTGCTAGACACAATCTCCCTCTTCAATTAGCTTAGCTGAATATGAAGGTATTAGGAGTTGTTTTGCTTACTTGAATCCGAAGTGAAGGTTTCTTCAAGACAAACCACAAAAAATGACATACTCAAAATGTATTCAATGGAGAAATCTAATTTCTTAAATCGTTGCAATTTGTTCCTCGTGGAATAGCACTAACATATGATTATTGGACTTCTTTAACCATCGTTGGATACATTTCATTGACTGCTCACTTTGTTGATAAAAGTTGGTGCTTGCAAAAAAGAATTTTAGCTTTTACTTGCATGCCTCTTCCCCATACTAATGCTGCCTTGACTGGAAAAGTTTGTGGTTTGTTGAAAGGATGAGGAATTGATATGAAAATCGTGTCCATAAACTTAGACACTGCATCTAATAATGATTCTTCGGTTGATGGACTGGAATTTCATTTGGATTTGACATCTAACGGTGATTATTTCCATGTTCGTTGTTGAGCCCACATTCTTTATTTGATAGTGCAAGATGGTTTAAAAGAATTAGATAGAGTTGTTTGAAGGTGAGAGGGTGTGTCAAGTATTGCAAAGGTTCTCAGAGTTGGAAGCAAATATTTAAACATTGTGCCTCCGGTGTGTAGCTCAGTTGGCAAAGGGGTGGAGTGACTTTGCCCAAATACATAACAGGTCCTGGGTTCGATCCCAGACCCCTCCACTAGCCTCAGTCGCCGAGTGAGCCAAAAAATGCCCCCTCACGTTGGTATCCTTGGAGGCAGGTTCCGTGTGGGGCCGGTTAGGGTTGCCGATAATCAACTTTTTTGCCCAAATATTTAAGCATTGTGTTCTACATGTTGGTATTGAGTACATGTTGGTATTGCCCAAATTTTGACTCTATAAAAGAGGCTAAATCAAAACAATACTTTATTCATAGAAATAACAGAGTCATGATTGTCTGAACTTAGGAATTGATGATAGACACGCTGAAATAATATTAAAAGATGGAACTCATTGGAAAAACATGTATTCTGAAATCGAACTTGTTTAGTAATGAATTTTTTCCCAGAGCTTGAATCATAACAAATCTAGCAAAGAGACAATCACTAGTTCTTCTATGTTATGCAGTCGTTGGCTAACGGTGGCCTATAAAGAGCGTATGAGAGAAAATTACCTTCTGTAGACGCCGACCGAATAAGGAAGAAGAATTTCCTTACGAATCATTGAAGAAAATCACTATAAATGTTTTAAACAAATCCCGTGTATTGAAGAAAATCACTATAAAAACCATAAACATGAGGGAAAAAAATACACGGAAGTATTATTGCAAACCAGATATTTTTATAAAAGAGGCTAAATTCATAATGATTGATTAAATTGAAGTAACAATCTCATCATCAAAGTAATAATTTTATTTTGAAACCAATCAAGACGAGTGGAATTAAGTCTTGCGCGAAACAAGGGAAAGTATATGCTAATTCTTGGTCCATGTACAAAAGAAGATTTTACAGAATAAGATTATTGCTATTTGAGACTTAAAGGCAAGATCAAATAAAAAGGCAGTCAAATCACCCGAAGGCGAGAAATTCTGCTCTTAACGCGCAAATAAAAGCTCTCACAGCACTCGATACCTGCTCCCGCTTATTGATTAGGGTGAGTCACTCAAGTCCCTTGTCACTCGTCCCTCTTTTACGTTTACAAAAATATCGGGCTTTATGCTTTTTCGGAAACTAAACGAAAGTAGCTCGTCAATCGACGACATCATACAAGAACTGACCTTAAAAAACAAGATAAGTGAAGGCTATGAACTTTCGCGTGAGGACTTTATTAACATTTTACGGACTCCTTACGGCTCAAGATTACAAGTGATTACAATACATGCCCAAAAGGATGCGAGTGACTTGGTCAATACGGCCAAGGGACGAGTGACTTGTATCATATATGATTACGTGTTTTGTATCACATGTGGTCTTCGAAGTAATAACTAATTGACTGTGGTCATGTCTCTTAAGACTTATTTGGCAAACTAAAATAACTTACTAACTACAAATGATCATAAATTTTAACCAAGAAAGTATATATCGTGTACAAATCTCTCTTCTTTCTGATGATATTAAATAGGGGTGTGCAAAACCCGAAATATCCGATAACCCGACCGACCCGCAATTTCCGCTAAAAACCCGCACCCGAAATATCCGAACCCCGAATGATCCGATCCGCTTAATTGTTCGGTTAAACTAGGATCGGGTAGGGTTTGGGTTTTACCCACCCGACCCGTCCGAATATCCGATAAATAAAAAAAAGATTTTATTTAATAAAATTAATATATATATATATATATATTGATATATTATATTTAAAAATTAAAATCAGTTTTTTTACCTAAAAACCCAACAGTGTCACTTTCACGATTTCTTCTAAGTTCTAACCTAAAACCCCAAATCCAATTCCCAAATCGGCAATCGGCATCGCAAATCGCCAGTCGCCACTCGCCACCACCCACACCCCACCGCCGGCCATTATCCACCACCGCCGCCCACCGCTGCCTTCCATCGCCGGCCATTCTCCAGTCTCCACCACGGCTGTCCGGTGTCCGCTTCCATCGACTTCGACGACGGCCATTCTTGTGAGTTGTGACTTGTGAGGTACTTGTCTTAGTTGTCTACTTGTCTAAATGACTAATAATCTAATATCATAAATTTATTATTTAGAATATGTTTGATGTTTGTAATTTGTATGGTTTAGTTACTTTAGTCAAGTTAGTATAATACTATAATATGTATGGTTTTTAAGATGATGGTAATATGTAATGGTATAATATGTTTGATGTTTCTTACAATCTTACTTAGTATAATATGTTTGATACTTTGATGTTTGTAACTTTGTATGCCTTTTGATGTTTGTTTGTATGGTTATTTTGTATGTTAGTTTTACACTTTTACTTACTTACTTACTTTGTATGTTTATGTTAGTTTGTTTACTTTGTATGTTTTATGTTTAGATTTGAAACTATAATATGTTTGATGTTTGTATAAATGTTGAACTTGAAACTATAATATGTTTGATGTTTGTATAAATGTTGAACTTGAAAGTTGAAACTATAATGTTTGTTTGATGTTTGAAATTAATAGATTTGGAATGGATCAATTCGAAGTCAATAGTAGTGCACCGCCACCACCGGAAACAAAAAAACGTAAAGCGGCGGAAAAAAGGTCAGTTTATTGGGAGCACTTTGATGAAATTTTAGATGACAAAGGTAATACCATAAAAGGAAAGTGCAAGTATTGTGCAAAAACATACGCCGCTGACCCTAAAAAGCACGGGACTTCCTCCCGCGGGTCAGAAGTCAGGCCCAAACTGGGTCAGAAGTCAGGAATATTGGGCTAAAAAATGGGCCAGAAGTCAGCCCAAACCCGCGGGACCCGACCGACCCGAATCGTACCCCGATATACCCGATATCCGATATTCGAAGGGTATATCGGACGGATTTCGGGTGCACTACACACACCCCGATCCCCGATCGGGTTACGGGTTTTGGGCCCCGATCCGCCCGACACGTCCGATTGCACAACCCTAATATTAAATGCGTCTTTATTATATTTTAGGGGAGAGATGGGTGTATTGAACTTTTGAGCCAAAAAAGCATTAATAAATACAACAAATTGGATATCAATATATATAGTAAAGGATAAACCACCGTGTATGAGGTGGCATAATGTGGTTTGAGTATTCATCAAAACTTTAAATATGGTGTGTTTTGGCTATCCCATATTGGTGAGAAAAATAAAGTTTGAAAGAGTGAAACGTGTATAAGAAATCAATCATCAATATATATATTAAAGGAGAAATCACCATGTATGAAGTGGCATAATGTGGTTTGAGTATTCATCAAAACTTGAAATATGGTGTGTTTTGGCTATCCTACATTGGCGAAAAAAAGAAAGTTTGAAAGAGTGAAATGTGTATAAAAAATCAATCAATATATATTAAAGGAGAAACCACCATCTATTAGGTGGCATAATGTGGTTTGAGTATTCATCAAAACTTGAAATATGGTGTGTTTTGGCTATCCCACATTGGTGAGAAAAAGAAAGTTTGAAAGAGTGAAATGTGTATAAGAAATGAGGAGACGATTCTTTTATAGGAAGTGATAGTGTTGACCCACATTAGTAAACCTTTTGTTGGTCAAAAAGCTTTGTTTGCAAAAAAGCTTTGTTTATATACATCAAATATTGAAATATAGTGTGTTTTGGCTATACCACATTGGTGAGAAAAAAAAAAGTTTGAAAGAGTGAAATGTGTATAAGAAATGAGAAGATCATTCTTTTGTAGCAACTAGCAAGTGATAGTGTTGGCCCACATTAGTAAGTCTTTTGTTGGCAAAAAAGCTTTGTTTGCAAAAAAAAGCTTTGTTTATATACATCAAATCTTGAAATGTGGTGTGTTTTGGCTATCCCACATTGGTCAGAAAAAGAAAGTTTGAAAGAATGAAATGTGTATAAGAAATGTGGAGCTCATTCTTTTGTAGCAAGTCATAGTCTTGGCCCACATTAGTAAACCTTTTTTTTTGACAAAAAAAAGTTACGTTCATGTAATAAATTGTTAAAACAGTGTATTTGTGGTAAATAAGTCTATATACATAAAAATTGGTTAAAAGAACAACCAAGAATGATTGTATAAAAATACAACTAAGATTGACATTATAAAGTTTGTGTATTTCTTAAATCTTGTAATGTGGTTGAGTTTCTATATCCCACATTGGTTGGAATAAGATAATCATCAAATCAATATATATATATATATATATATGTATGTATTAAAAACCCAATGAGTATTGAGGTGTCATCACGAGAATAGAGTATTAGGGTATATATTGGTGAATTTTGGTTGAGTTTGAGATATCCCACATTGGGGAGAGATAGAAAGATCGGAGTATAGTGGTATGTATAAAAAAGAATGATAAGATGTCATTGTGTCAACTCATGGGGTTTGCCTCATTAGTTATTTTATTTAGATGACCTTATTTATCCAAAATAAATCTTATTATAAATCACCAATCTTGATATCTTTATATAAAAGGAAAACCCAAGAGGAAAGAGGTGGCACCATGAAGTTTGAGTATTCCTAAAATCTTGAAATGTGGTTGAGTTTCATCATCCGACATTGGTGAAAAGATGAAAATTTTGAAGTAGGGAGTGGCTATAAGAAAAGAAGGATGGGTGATTTTTTGTCAATTCATGTGGTTGACTCAATTTAGCTTACCCTATTTTTACATCATCCATACTGGTGAGAATATGCAAGTTTTGAAGTATCAATTGAGTATATGAAATGAGCGGTAAATGTTTTTGTGTCAACTCATGTGGTTGGCTTAATTTAGCCTACCCTATTTTTTCTATAAAAACTATATATATATATATATATATAGCCTTAGGTTCAATAGAGAAGTGCAAATATTTAGAGAAATAGAGAAGTAAAAAACACGGGACCGTTCATATATGAACGTTCATATATAAACAGTCATATATGAACGTTCATTTATGAACGGTCCCGTGTTTTTTTACTTTTCTATTTCTCTAAATATTTGTACTTCTCTATTGAACCTTTCCCTATATATATATATATATATATATATATAACAAATAGTTAACATAATGCTTTTGTGATAACCAATAAAGTTGACTCATGTTATATTACCCAATCAATCAATATATCAATATCGATCAATATCGGTTTTTAAAAATATTTATTATGTTAAAGACTTTTATGTCCTCATGTGTAAATGATATTTTCATTAAAGGCATGAGGCTTTTTAGTACTTTTACATGTACATTGAAATTTATGTTATTTAACTATTCATTTTTCTTTCTTTATAATAAATAACTATTCATTTTCCCTTCTTTATGTTAATTATGTTTTTGTGTCAACGCATGTGGTAGGCTTAATTTAGCCTACCCAGTTTTTTCTATAAAAACTCTATATATAACAAATTTTTAACATAATGTTTTTGTGATAACTAATAAAGTTAACTCATTTTATATTACCCAATCAATCAATATATCAATATCGATCAATATCAATATATATTAAAAGATAAACCAAGGATAATGACTTAGCAAGATGAGGTTTGAGTATTCCACAAATCTTGAAATAAGATTGAGTTTCAGCATCCCACATTGGTGGGAAGATTATAGTATGAAAGAAGATAGTGAGTATATATAAGAGAGTGATGAAAGATTTTGAAATCTATAACCATGGTTGAAATCATAACCAACCAAATAGTAAAAAAAAATAAAGTGCAAAACTAAAAGTGAAACCAATGATGATGACTTGGAACCATGGAGTTTGATTATTCCTTAAATCTTGAAATAAGGTTGATTTTTATCATCACACATTGTTGAGAATATGATAGTTTAGAAGAAAATGATAGGTATTAAAAGTGGGATAGATGGTTTGAAATCTATAACCATGGTTGGAATCAAAACCAATATAAAAGAGTGATGGACGATTTTGTAATCTATTACCACGGTTGGAATCATAACCAACCAAATGGTAAAAAAAAATATTGTGCAATGAAACCGAGGATGATGACTTGGAATCAAAGGTTTGATTATTGCTTAAATCTTAAAGCAAGGTTGAGTATTTATCATCCCACATTGGTGGGAATATGATAGCTTGGAAGAAGATGATAGGTATTTAAAGAGAGATAAATGGTTTGAAATCTATAACCATTGTTGGATTCAAAACCAACAAAATGGTTAAATTTATAGTGCAAAATTAAAATAAAAACCAACGATGATGACTTGGGATTATGAGGTTTGAGTATTTCTCAAATCTTTTAATAAGGTTGAGATTTATCATTTCCCTTTGTTGGTAATATGATTGTTTGAAAGAAAATGATGGGTATGAAAATAGTGATGTACGGTTTTGAAATCTGTTACCATGGATGAAATCAAAACCAACCAAATGAAAAAATATAGTGCAAAATTAGAAAACAAACCAACGATGGTGACTTGACAATAAGAGGTTTGAGTATCCCTCGAATCTTGAAATAAGATTAAATTTTATCATCCCACATTGGTGGACAAATAATAGTTTGGAAGAAGATGATGGATTAAAAAAGAGGGATGAAAGGTTTTTAAATTTATAACAATGGTTGGAATAAAAACCATTCAAATGGTAAAAGTCATAGTGCAAATTTAAAGGAGAGCCCAAAGATATGACTTCGACCCATTTGGTTCGAGTATTCCTTAAATCTTAAAACAAGGTTAAGTTTTATCATCCCACATTGATGGACAAATAATAGTTTGGAAGAAGAAGATAAGTATATAAAAGGTTGATGGAAGGTTTTGAAATCTATAACCATGGTTGGATCAAAACTAGCCAAATGGTAAAACAAAATATGGTGCAAAATTAAAAGAGAAACCAAGGAGGCAAGGATGATGATTTGGAACCATTAAATTTGAGTATTCCTCAAATCTTGAAATAAGGTTGAGTTTCATCATCCCACATTGATGAGAATATGATAGTTTGGAAGAATATGGTGGTTATATAAAAAGGTGATATAAGGTTTTGAAATCTATAACCATGGTTGGATCAAAACTAACCAAATGGTAAAAATAATTATGCAAAACCAAGGATGATGACTTTGGACTATTAGGTTTGAGTATTCTCCAAATCTTGAAATAAGGTTGAGTTTCATCATCCCACATTTGTGGGAATATGATAGTTTGGAATAAGATGATGAGTATTAAAAGAGGGATGAATGGCTTGAAATCTATAACCAATGTTGGAATCAAAACCAACCAAATAGTAATAAGTGTAGTGAAAAATGAAAGAGAAACCAATAATGATGACTTGGGACCATGAGGTTTGAGTATTCCTCAAATCTTAAATTAAGGTTGAATGTCATCATCCCAAATTGGTGGTAATGTAATAGTTTGGAAGAAAATGATGGGTATAAAAAAGAGGGATGGAAGGTTGTGAAATATGTAACCTTGGTTGGAATCAAACCAACTATATGGTAAAAAGTATGGTGCAAGATTAAAATAAAACCAACAATGATGATTTCACAACATGAGGTAAGAGTATCCCTCAAATCTAGAAATAAGGTTGAGTTTTATCATCCCACATTGGTGGGAATATGATAGTTTGGAAGAAGACGATGAATATAAAAAAGAAGAATGAAAGGTTTTGAAATTTATAAACATGGTAGGAATCAAAATCAAACCAAATGGTAAAAAGTGTGGTGCTAATTAAAAAAAGAAACGAAAGATGATAACTTCAAACAATGAGGTTTGAGTATTCCTCAATCTTGAAATACGTTTATGTTTAATCATCCCGCATTAGAAGGAATATGATAATTTGGAAGAAAACGATGTGTATTAAAAAGATGGATGAATAGTTATCTATAACTATGGTTAGAATCAAAACCAACCAAATGGTAAATATTATAGTGCAAAATAAAATAGTAATCAATGATGAAAACTTGGTTTATTTTTTGTCAATATATACATACATATATATATATATTAGTTGATGAATTATGTTCCATTTAGCTCATTTCATTGTCTTTAAAAATAAATTATCGTCACCGTGCAACGCACGGGTCCAACACTAGTTTAAAGTTAAAGTACGACAACTAATAGAGAATCAAATGAGTAATAAAAAATACGATAAAATAGAGATTTTGCCTTAAATAGCCAAAGTACACCCCTACATTTTCCCATACCCACTTTAGTATCCTATGTCCACAAATACCCACAATTTTCACAGAAAAACTTACGCGGAGAAAACTCTCTGCGTAAGTTTGTTTTTCCTGCCAAAAATTAAAGAAAAAATACATTTTTTAAAAAGTTTACGCAGAGAGTTTTATCTGCGTAAGTTTTTCTGTCCCACTTGTCTGCCTAAAGTCCACGTGTACTTAAAAAATTTACGTGGAAAGGTAAATAAACTTACGCAAAGAAAAGTCTCTGCGTAAGTTTTAAATATTTTTTTCATTTTTTTTGGAAAGGGTATTCCAGGCACAGCCCGAACTAATCCCTGACAATTTTGAAACTTAAAGATGTCTTATCATTGTTGAGGACGCCTGAGATCGAACCCTGGGTAGATGAGATATTCCACCACATCACTCATGACGATCAACCACTGCGCTACAACCTGATTGGCTATTTTTTTTCATTTTTATAAATAAATAAATAAATAATAATTTTTTAAAAGAATCTTTGTACAACTGATTTGACATGTGTTTTGTTTTCAAAAATCTTTGTACAAAGAGAAGTCTCTGATTTTTTATTAATTTTTCTTTTCAAAAAACAATAAAAATCTAATAAACCTAAAAAATTGTAGATTTTTGTTTATAAAAAATCATATACATATTTTAAACCAATAGTTTTAACATATTCTAATTTAAAAATAATTGTTTAAAAAATGTATATGATTTTTACAAAAAAAATTTACAATTTTTAGGTTTATTAGATTTATATTGTTTTTAGAAAAGGAAACACTAATAAAAAGATTAAAAAACCAGATTTAAGGGTGTTGTCAAATCAGTTGTATAAAGATTTCTTTAAAAAATTAATTTTTTTATTTATTTATAAAAATAAAAAAAGGTTAATTTTTTTAAAACTTACGCAGAGACTTCTCTTTGCGTAAGTTTATTTACCTTTCCACGTAAACTTTTTATCCAACGTGGAGTACACGTGGACTTTATACAGACACGTGAGACAAAAACTTACGCATAGAAAACTCTTTGCGTAAACTTTTTTAAAAAATGTTTTTTTAAACATTTATAAGAACTAAAAGAAACTTCGATGTATTTTCATACATTTTACCGGTTAAAATGCTAATTGTGTTTGTGTTTTCATTTTCTCATCGAAAATTTGCAGATAGAGTTCTTCAGTTTGGCACGGATAGAAACGTGACTTGAGTACTTGAAAAGGGCATCAGAGAAAGGGCATGTGGAAGCGATGTATGTGTATGGTATGATTTTACTCTCTAGAGGTGGTCAATCGAGTCAACAAGGCCTAAATATCCTAAATTCGATGAAGGTATCAAGATCCAAAAATTTGAAAATTCGCGATTGTAGAGCTAAAATTAAAGCGATTATAAAAGAAATGTGGATTAATAATTCAATTTCACTAAACGAGGTTAGATGCAAGTGTCAAGAAAGAAACAACGTATGTTTCGAAAAAAAGAAAATTTGACGACAAAGATGATGTTGTCGGTTGCGATGCTTGTGGGTGGCATCGAGACGTTATCTCGTTTTGTAAAATGGTAGACAATATTGTTTAAATAAGTACATATTTTTTCGGCCATCTAGAATAACTATGATCGATTTTAGGGGTAAATTATACGATATATATTGGTATGATATTGTGCAAAAAAGATGGTAACTTATGTTTGTTAGTAGATTCAAATTTTGTAATTTGGATTTTGGTCTATAGTTTCACGTCAGTTAGACTTGAACATATCTGAGATGCAGAAGTATCCATGTGAAGACTTGAACATATCTGAGATGCAGAAAAATACATGTGAATACTTTATCCCAAGGTTTTAAATGGCGTGAGGCGCAAACCTCAAGCCTTACGGACCATGGTGAGATCATAGTGTTTTCAAGGCATTGACTTATGGCGGCAAATCTTTATATCATATATAATTTTACATATAAAATATTTGTTTTGTACTGTCACCTAATGGATGATGTGGTATCATAAAAATTGAGTATTCTTAAACATTGAAATATGGTATCACTTTTGGTGTTAAATTGAAAGAATGGTGTGAATATATTTGGATAAGAAGATATGATCCATTGCGACAACTTATAGAGTTAATACTAATACTATTTTTTTTGGGATAAGAGTTGCTATAATAGCTAAACAAGAGCGGATGCATTCGTGACAAAATCATAGAGTTGATATTTATCTTATTTTTATGGTGAAAAGGTTACTACAATAACTTGCTATTGGGATTCTTAATGGGATCCATGCTTGCATATAGATAAACTAATTTTCATATTTATAATATTTTCAATAATAGTTATATAGTTGTAGAGTCTGTCGTTTGAGTTTTAAATGATAGAATAACAAAATTATTCTATGTGATCACAAACTCATCGTAACAATAAAAGATAATGAATATATGCAAGTTAACAACTTATGAAAATACATTCACTTTTTATATTGTATTTCAGTAATTGTTAATTTGATAAATTAAGTTTCCTTTTAACTCGGTTCAGTAATCCCTTAAAAAAGCTATCGTCCCCCACGGGCTAACACTAGTAACATATAACACAACAAACCAACTACATGTTTTTTTTTGTTCTTTTTCGGTTTCAATTCAACTTTGTAGTCAAACATACTATTTTTTAACTCCAAGCTATGAAATTTTAATTACTTCAACAAAAACAAATCACGCCATCTAGCACGAGTTAATATTTAATATAAGAATTCCAAATTTAAAAACTAATACCTCATCCGTCTCAAAATAAATGTCCATCTTGATATAGTTTTTCTTTTATTTTAACCGTTTGTTACGTGAAATGTCATATATGTGTTATATTCATTATGAATATGTATGCACGTCCCTGAGTTTTCAATTCAGTATGAATAACAAAGGTGAACGCTCATTCACTATTCATGATGAATAATACAGTATTCAGTATGAATAATAAAGTATTCAGGATGATTAATACACGAATTCATGATTCATGTATTATTCATCATGAATAGTGTATTATTCACCATGAATGTTGTATTATTCATCTTAAATGATACATTATTCATGATGAACAATAAATGAATGACAGTGAATGTGTGGGCACATCGCACGCTCTTTTTGTTTCCCGATTCATAACCGAAATTTGGTTTTATTCATTATGAATATGTATGCACATCCTCGGGTGTCCACATTCAGTATGAATAACAAAGGTGAACGTCCATTCACTATTCATGATGAATAATACAACATTCGGGATTAATAAAACACGAATTCATGAATCGTGTATTATTCACCTTGAATGTTGTACTATTCATCCTGAACGATACATTCATGATGAATAATACATGAATGACCCGTGAAAGTGTAGACACGTGACGCACCCTCTTTTGTTCCCCGGTTCACAACCGAAACTCAATAGGTGTTGGGTTACAGTGATGAATAATGTCTTACGACGTTGAAGAAAGGTTGAAAAATGTGATGTCGGGTTACGAACTCACGATGTCGAGGTGTGGTACACATTTGAACTTACATTAATATTCATAATGGAAGGGCCAAGATCCGTCCTCATGTGCATAATTGAAAATAAGTTTTCATTTGAACTTCTCTCTCTCTCTCTCTCTCTATATATATATATATATATATATATTATTGTTATTATTATATACATACAAATACACATGTGGACGTTAAGGATGTTGCCTCGTCTTCACCTTCAACCCTTCGTGCTTTTCGTCAACCACTTGCCTTTGAACTGTGACGACCAATGCACCTCACCTTAAATTCAACCTTCTCCCAAACCCTAGGAATAACAACGGCGGCCAAGAAAGCATAAGAATTGACAACAAACGATAAATCAAAGCCATAGATGCGGATGTTGCGACATGGCTTCTTTTGAAACCAATTGTGATCCCAGAACAAGTAATCAACACAACATAATAATGATTGATGTCATCCCTCTATTAATCTCAATATGAAGAATTACAATCTAGAGAGTATTTGGAAGGTAAGGTACTTGGAATGACATAATGAAAAACCATAACAAAATCCTATTTATAATAGGAAACATAGAAAGTACAATTAAGCCCCTCAAATTGATACAACTTATAATATTTGGCACTAACAATCTCCCCCTTTGTATCAAAAGTTGAGGCAACAATTAGGCATGGTTCAGAGCAACGTATTTCTTCCTGATCCCGAAAATGATCTCAAATCGCCTCAATGCATTCCGGTATTCTTTTCTCTTGATGATGTCTTCCAGGGCTCGTTCAATCAGCTTCTTCTCCTTGGGCTTCAACTTGACATGGTCATCTTTATCTAGTCTAAGTTTGCTATCAAGCTGAATCTGAATAAGCTTGAAGGTCCCGTCACAATATATGTTTACTTTAGTAAACCTTAAGAACCTTTTCTTCTTTTGCGCATTGAAGTACACAACTCCAAACTTTGGTTTCTCAAGAACAGTCTAGACCGGGATACCTTGAATGTCGGACAATCTTTTGTTGGGTTTCCAAAGGTTAACTCTTGTTTGACCAACTTCAAGTGCCATTTGAAAGTCGGTAAGATAAGAAAATTTCACCATATTTTTCATAAAGCGCTTAACTGACTGGAAGGATTCAGACCACTCCTTCTTCTTGTCTGGGGTACGGGCAAGAATGTCATAAAGGCTTAGCAGGTCATCTAGGTTCAAGCTCTTGTAGTCTGCTTCTGAGAAGAACCAATCCTTACCATCAGTTCTGTAGATGGTGAACTCCAGATACCACACATTCAACAACTTTGTTGACTCAATCTTCTTGATCTTTACAATCCTCTTATCAGTTCTGACTGAGTCAATATTCAGATCTTTGTTTTTCACAACATGTAGGAATTCAGTCTGATGAATAGAAGGCCATTTTTCAATGCCATACAGCTTCACCAAATCTATCCTTTGTATAGTTTTTACAAACAGATCTCTTCTGATATCCTCTTGAAACGGAGTTAAAATTCTTACCATGTGCTCTCTTCCAGTGAAATTAGGTTCATCGTCAACCAAACTTTGATAATATCCGATTTCAGCTTCTGAGATGGGGTCCTTAATCTTGCCCTCTGGAATGAACAGAATGTTTATTCGGGAATACCTATCACGGGATCATCTTGTTGTTGTTGCACATGATCATTTTCATCATCAGAATCAGAATCTTCAATTTGCACGACTCCAGTAGCAGTATCAAACACTTCATCTATATCCTCTTTAATCTTAAAATCTGTTCTTCCTGGCTCCTCCTCTGAATCTATGTATACTATCTCTTGAAGAATATCATCAACCATCCTTTCTTCTTCGGTTCTATTGTCACCACCTTAAGGCTTTTCAACACTAGGCGTGACATCATCTAGAACATCCTCATCCTGAATAGTGTCACCAGCATGTCCTTTCGGTGCATCAGTGACCATCTGATTAGAACTCTTCAGCATCAACAGTCAAATCAACCCTGGATCTCTTCTCCCCCTCATGGTGATCAAGATCATCCTGATCATCATGCTTTCTTTTGTGTGCACTCTTGGCTTGGGAGCTGCAGGTTTGTTCTAGGACGGTAATTCTATCAGATAAGGCTTTGAAGCCAGAGGTCATGGCTTGGGTCATTTCTTGGATGGATTGCTGTAAGGATTGGAAATCAGAGCTTGTGGGTAAACGGGTTTGGATTTCAGTTTGTTTCCTAAGGAGCCCTACAAGTTCAACTTCCTCAGCATCGTTCTGATCACCCTGAGCCAATAACTCAATAACTGAGCTAAAAGTCTGGATTTTAGGTCATGGATGGGTAAGGGTTGTTCATGTTGGGTAGAAGGTGGCTTTGACTTTGGTTGAGCTTCAGGTGGAGGAGTTGATTGGATAGATGGGGTTTCCATGACAGCTTTTCCCTTCACTGCTCTACTCACCTCAGCAGATAACTGACTTACAATCCGTTGCATCTCCTTGGTCTGATTCTTGTAAGACACGTTCAGCGAATCCAAGGCAACATGCAGAAAATCCAGAGTTATGTAGTGAGGAGGCGGACCTAGCATTCCAAGTAAATGCGTAGCAAGATTGGGTCTAACACTCAGACCACTTAGGTTTCCGATTGACATGACGGTTGAAGCAACCGCATGGCCTGTGCTCAATATTGGCATAGTGTTAGCATTGACAGGACTTCCACCCTGTCATCGCAAAGCACCAACAAATGGCGGCCTCACTCTGGGTGTTCCGGTTGGTGCACGAAAGCTACCAACTGATTGTGTCACTATCTGAGTAGTAACCAGAGCACGTGTGATAGGAAACGATGTATATCCAAAAGGCTCTAGACTCAAAGTGCTTTGAAATGAAGTCGATGGCCGAGGCGATTGCCTATCCGTTTCAATACCGACAGACATCAAGTGTATCGCCGATAGAGTTTGTGCTAAATCCCCTTTGTGAAAATGAACACCAGTTTGTTGAGAAACTAATGATTGGCTGAGGGGGGTTGTGCATTGCGTAGCTAGGTCCACTATGGATTCTTCATGTCCAACGACGACGAACGCACGTGGACAGTAGATGTGGCTACCTGGCTAGACACGGTTTGGGAAGGGTCAATCATTAATTCTTTTTCTGACCCTGTCACACAGTCAACATTTTCTTTTATCCCCTCCTCTCGGCTCACATTTAATTCTATTTCAACTTGTACTCCCTCATCCATCCTTATACCTTCGGTTTCGCCTATGTTCTCGACGTTCCAGGTGGAATCGGCAACGGAACTCTCAATATATGGTCTCGGGCCAACATGTTTTGGGATCTTATGAACATCGGGATCGTGGTCGGAATCAGAATCGCTATCATTCTCATCACCATTTCTTCTAGTAGTATTAGCCTCATCATCGGTAGTAGATGCAAATATAACAAAGTCTGCACCATCCTAAGAATCCTAAGATACATCATCGTCAAATATAGTGTTATGATGTAGACCAGATGTAGATGCATGACCAACAGCACCCCCTTCTCCTGTTCCCCTCACTTGTATATTTTCTCTCAACCTTTCCCGTTCAAGAACCTCATGTTCATGAACCTGCTCATTGTTGTGACTGTAACAACCCAGTCTAAAATAGGACATGCATAGCATTAAATCATAAGCATTACAATACTGGGTCCCAAAATTTCATTACATTTGATTCAAAATTTAGGTTAGCGGAAACAACCTATACACAACTGAGAATAACTAACTACTAAAAGTATGAGTGGCACTGCTTCTATCTGCATTTACTCACTAGCCTGCCCTGATCACTTGCCAGAGCCTCCTACTACCTGCTTACCTGAAAAGGTTTAGTTTGGAAAATGCGAGGGTTAGACCATGAGGTCTAGTGAGCTCCCTCCTGACAGTTCTCAAAATCATTTAAAAACAATTTATAACTTTCACATATCTTTACATAAAACTTTCACATATCTTTACATAAAACTTTCACGGATAAATCCGCTCCCGTAAATGGCACTCTGAAGTCACTCAAGAGTGACAACGAGTCAGTCTCACGCTGCCTTACTGGGTACACCCTCCCATGGCATAAACGGAACCTCCCCCCCAGCATGAGCACTGGCGGAACCTCCCCTCGACTTAGCCAATTTACGTCTACCACAATGTATGCATACATCTCATATCAACTTTCAAACAAGTAACATCATGTAAATAAACATGGCAATTCTACTCATTTACTTTCTTTAAAATGCACGTATAAAATCACGTATTTTAGTTAGAAAAACTCACCTGACTTCCTCGCTTCAAGACTTCTCACTTAAGCTTTCGGTCTCTAGATGGGACACCTAAAATTTTAGGAAACACAGATCATAAATCTTTAAATTGTTACTCGAGCTTGCTTCCGAACTTATCCCAAAATTATCTAAGTTGATAAGTTACGCTTCTAGTCCAAAAATCATAATTATTGGACTCTGCTTATCGGCCCAATTCGATTTAATCAATTCCAGCCCAAGACATAAATTTCGGATTCCCTTAAATTAATACCGGACTTTCGGCCCAATGGAATACCAGATCTCCTTTAAAACAACACCGGATCCATTTAATAACAACACCGGATCCATTTTTGAAAAACCAACTACCGGATCCCTTTTTGAAAAACAAACTACCGGATCCCTTTTTGATAAACAAACTATCGGACCCCTTTTAAGCCCAATACCGGTTCTTGATTTAATTACCGGCTCCACTAGCACTTAGCCCAAAATAAAATTTCGGATCACTAACCGTTTCCGGTTCTTCAGCCCAGTCAACAAGATTCCGGATCCCCTTGTTTGGACTCCGGATCTTCGGCCCACAAGGAATAAATTCCGGGACTTTGCTTGGACTCCGGGTCTTCGGCCCACAAATCCAATTCTGGATCCATCACATGGTTTAATTCCGAATCTCATTAATCAATACCGGATCATGGCCCAAGTTATTTACATTCCAGATTCTTTAAAGAAAACAATACCGGATCCACTCTTATATCAATTCCGTATCTACTCTGAGTTAATACTGTAACCTCGCAAAAGCTATGGCGATGCGATACTGATTATCATTAGTGCTGAAAATCAATCCATTTTAAATCGATTACCAAGTCCAAACCCAAACATGATGGTTATTTTAACTCTACAAATCCACTTAATGTGATTATTAAAATCGAAACAACACTCTTATGAGTCAAACATTCTACCAGACCTCTCAATTTCTGCCGAAACACTCTGATAATAAAATTATAAGATTACTAAGAAATGGTAGGAATTACCTTGTGTTGATTGCTTGAAATCCCAAACGATTGAAACCATCTTCTTCTTCCTTCTTCCCAAACCGATTGAAACCATCTTCTTCTTACTCTGCTCTCACACCAGCCGCCACACACACCCAAATGATTGATCTCTAGGGTTTTGTGCTCATTTTTGGGAGTTTTTATACTCTCCTCCTAAATTACAACTCAACCCCCTGAACTTACCACTTTACAAAAAATCCCACAAAACTTAACTCCTTTTCAATTAAAAGCCCTGGTTATTACAACACTCCCCCCTCAAAAGAATTCCGTCCCCGTAATTCCATTGTCGAAGAGATGAGGGTACTCGGACCTTACTATCTACGATTTCTACCGGTTCCTCTACGTAAGTCAACTTCTCATCAACGCTGTTGTTCTCCACAGGAACAACCACATCTGCTTCTGCCAAACATTTCTTTAAGTTCGAGACAAGAAACACTGGATGCACTCCCTTTAAATTCTGCGATACTTCCCACTCGTTCTATAATAACAAAGGTCAGCTCCTTATCATCTGCATTCCTTGCAAGATCGCCATTATCTCAACTTCCAACATTTGCTCTCCAAAAATAGACGTGCATCACACTATGAATTCTTCCAAAATCTCATCGGCACCACAAGATCGTTCACTATCTATCCAATTTCCATAACTTCGACGGCTAAAAAAACGTAGTCCATTTCACTTTCCTCCCAAATGCACCACTCCAAACTACAGGTCGTCTTCCACATCAAGCTGCCCCTTCTCAAACTCGGGTTCATAAGTCTTATGCTTTTCAGTTCAACCAACTTAGTTCTACTCGATTGACCCAAGCCGTTCCGATGGAAAACATAACCGTACTCCATACCTCGGTACCGCCCTCGGCGAGTCACCACTTTGCTATATCGTGCCATCTTGTACCATATACTTGTAACCTCTCTGATCACTGTCTTGCTTAAATAACACCTGATAAATCCAAGGCCAGTCGCACCTCAATTTGCTCGCTTTCGTCCACACCGGGACTCACGGGTTTAAAACTCGTCTAATTAAGGTCTCTCATACATCTTTACTTCCATAAAAGAAGGAACTTGGCGGTATTCCCCGCCACAACACGAGAATCTTTTACCGAAAAAATACTCACTTGACAACTTGGCACAAGGCCAACCTTGTACATCCCGACAAACTCACACCCAAGAGTTCCTTCATTGATTTACATGAAATTCTAACTTACTTCTCCCACCCGACATTCGTCCATGCAGATAATGCCTCCTTTTCCCGAAACACATCGGCTACGGCTCATTAACCAAATCATACGTTCTCACCACTTCATTACTCCCACTTATACGTAGCTAAAAGCAAGAAACTCCTATAATCCCTCGTTGAGGTGTTCACCTATCCGAATTGAACTTATTCTGAAGCCACATTAATTTCTCACTGCATCCCACAAGCGTCCAATCATATATGACAAAACTTCGGTTACCTTCACTCAACGAGGAGGAGCAACCAAGCTCTCATAAAACTATTCCCAACTTCTTATCACCGAACGACCAGTTCGTTTGAACATTTCTCACAACATCACCAATTCAAACCAATTCTATTGTTTTTTTTCCACTTCTTTCCCGTACTTAAAACATACACAAATCCCCTTCCTCCATACTCTTTCCAGGAGTTCGCACACTTACCGATGTTAATCTACGCACTCTACTCCGCCTTTTCGGTGTTACTACCAAGCTTATTGCTTCTAACCTACTCACTTAGTCCGACATACTATCTTCACCCCCCATGTTAACGTGGAGCACCGCCCACCAAACGTTACTTGCCCCTCTCTTTCGATCTTTCCACATGCTGGCGACACTTTCTCATTATTATACATAATCAAACGGTTGCACCTAAAATTCCAACTTGAGGTATCCAACCAAGTTATCTTGAAATGACACCGGTGTTCGAAGTCACTACACGTTCTTTGATCTCCAACTATTACCTTCTCGGATAATTCCTTCACACATAAGAAACAATTCACATTCTTTAAAGATTTCGCATCTACTACACCACATATTTGACTAACCCCTCCATCATCTTCTTTAAACTTCCAATGATTCCAAAAATATATTTACTTAGCGACTCACACAACCAAAAACACTTGGTTTCTCATTTAGGTAACTACCCACTACCGCTCCGACATTCTATTCCGATAATATGCCATATTACAACGCCAACTTACAAACCACGTGCTCCAACAACTTGATTAACAAATCGTACACCTCATCCGAAATCCCCGATAAGGCTTCCAACTGAAGCTTCCTCTTTCTAACATCACATTACTACAACGCTGGTTGACACATTTATCTTGGCAATAGATGCCACTACTCATTCGTACATTCTCCACCCCTAATATCACACTGCAGACCATGTCTCTCATGGTCATTCGTACACAATTCAAACTTGCCTTCATATTCTCCCGCATAAATAACCGAGTCTCTCTTGCTACCTTGTCTTTCCCCAACTCTAAATCAACAACTCACGAGTTCCCGAATAACTCAAACATATTCGTTTCTTGCTAGTTCTTTGCGATTCCAAACCATTACATAGGCAGGGTATATTCCCTCACAGATCGGCATAAATTTTGCGCCCACACGAGGTGTTCCATCGTTATGGATACATCTTTCTAGAACGAGCTCCTACATTTACCCACACTGCGGTAATCCTATCCACTTCCAACATCTTGACAACGTCTTCAGTTCCAGACATTTTAAATAGTTGTCGACTTTAATAATAATAGTCGACCTGTCGATGCTTTCTTAATTCTTTCTGTCAACAAGTGTCACACCCCGCTAAAGCAGAAACACGAGGTATAACAGCGTAGGGTTTCATTCAAAAGGTAACAGACAACACCAACCACAACATTTAATACAGTAGTACAAAATATTACATTACAACATCTTAACCAAATTGTTCCAAAAAGAAGATGACGGATACAAAAATTAACAATAGAAGTTTTAAGGTTCTTGGTGTTGATGTCATCACACAATATGCACCCTACATGCCTTCACTTACTTATTAGTACCTGAAAAGCATGATAAAAAGAAAAGGGTCAACTACAAAGAGTTGGTGAGTTCACAGGTTTTCGTATGCACTAAAAGTAAATTTGTATGCATAAATTGTATTTTTGTGAAACGTTTGTTCACACGAAGTTTGAGTAATCGGTTGTTCGAGTACTTGCACGAGGTATAATGTAAACAATAATGCCATAGCATTGAGCCACTACCAAACCTTCCGACAAACCAACCCCCCTTATATTATTCACGTCCTACCTCAGTGGTGAAATAGTTCCACATGGGTAAGACCATTGTTGTTACTGGTAAAGTGCACTTCTAGCTCGTCAGCTTAAAGTGGGGTTGTCAATCCAAATAGAGCTACCCACAAATACCATCGGCTCGTAATGAGTTAATAGGTAGTGTCTAACTAGTGGGGACTTTTTCATTTAAAACTCAAGTACATCAAAAAGTATACATACCTTAGTGCACAAACAATTAATTTAAGGTTCAACATTTCATAGCATAATTCAAACAGTTTTCAATTTAATATCATGCTTTTCACCCCAAATTGTAACAAAAGAGTAAAAAGGGGCTGTGAATACTCACAATGTTCAACAAAGATTTCCAAGAGTTGCCGCACGGTTGCCCAAATGCCCGGTTCTAGGTCCTTCCTATGGAAGTGAAACACATTATCAGTTTTGGGTCTAACTCTTAGGGCTAACGCATTGCTTAGCTCATCATATCTTATAAAATGCCTTAGTGTTAGTTATTAAGTGTAAGTATTATTTCGCGTTGTTGATCTCAAGTAAATTATTGTTTTAAAAGATTTGTAGAATTTTATTGTTACATAATTAATTTATATGTTGTATATAGCATTTAATCCATTGTACCATGTTTTATAATTCCTTCATGATGAATCCTTTCATTAATTATACATATTTATTTGTATTTCTTAATTATCTAGTTCGAATTTTTATAAATCTCTCATTTATTTGGGTAACATTCATACATTCATATATATATGTATGTATTGTTCTTATTTGAGGTCTTGACAAAATCTACAATTTATATGCTTTTTATCTTTTAATATTCCTAAAAATCTCTTTTTCTTGAATTAGGGTTTTTACTTTTCTGATGGCAGAAATATAAGTCCACTTATGGTCATAATTAAATGTTTTCTCGAATTCTTTATTTAATCAAATTTTTATATACTTAAATTTAATGTTTTAGGGAACTTTTGACATAAGTATCACCAGTTTTAGAGGTGGTTAGGTATTTTAATCATTATGATTAAGTTTAAGTGTCACAGTCACCAAGACAGCCTGCACATTCTTTTTGTCACGCCCATTTGGAGGGTCAAATCTCAACATTTTTCAGTGATTCAAATTGAGTTTTAAACTTAACTCACAGATGTATCTTCCAAAAAAAATTCATCATTTTTGGTTATATATTAAGGGAGTTATGACTGTTTTAAGATAGAGACTTTACCATGCCAGATTCTGGTTTCTTGCACACTTATCTTGGTTTGAATGGTTGAGACCTCAAATATTAATATTTTTTTGTGAATCCACTTTTGTTTGAACTATAACTCATTAAAATAATTTCCAGAAGAAAAATCAAGAATTTTAGTGGAATAATAAGAGAGTTATGAGTGATTTAAGTAGAGATTTTTCTCTGTCAGATTGTCCTTGCACTCTTTATTTGATATGGGTAGATGAAGGGTCAAATCTCCGAGTTTTTACATGAAACCACTTGGGTGTGAAACATAACTCAATAAACAAAGCTCCAGAAGAAGAATCATATCATTTAGTTAATTATTTTACAAGATATGGTCGGATGAAGTTCATGCATGTAATCTGCCAGAAACTGAAAATGCTTATTCATGGAAAATGAGTGTTTTAGTTCTTTATTTTCACTCATATGCTTTTCTTTGATTTGTAAACTTATTTACCATTACTCTATCATAGATTTTTAGGTCAAAATCATTTTTTTAACATTTATAAACACATGCATGACTCACACATCTCAGATTATTGCAAAAATCCACATGCATGTAGTCAAAACTTCATTTTCTTGAGTTCTAGTTGTATGGATTATGGATTATCACTATTTGCTTGACATTTAACATGTCATTGGTGATTAATATACCATTAAAAGGTCCATGAAGGTCCTATTTTCCAGAAACTCAAGAGTCATGAAGATAAAGTAAGAAAAAGAAGGAGAAATTACAAGAAAAAGGAAGAAGATGAAGGAGAACACAAGAGAGATGAAGTTACCCACTCTAGAGTTGATGTTTACCTTCAAAATCTTCAAAGATTGGATGATTCTTGGGAGGTTATGGGGCTGATTTCGGCCAGAGAATAGAGAGGGAGGAGAGTGATTAGAGTTTGAATGTAGAGAGAGAGAGGAGGGTAGGAAAATGAAAGGGTTTCTTGAGAATTAGAAAGTTTTAATTGTTGTGTGTTGGGCCAAATAAAGGGGGCCGAATTTTGGGCCAATTTTCTGGTTTCTTTTATTTTTTTTATTAAGTGTTAATTAATATTGTATAAGTATATATATTATGAATTTTATAAAAAGCTTGATTTAAAGTAGCTAAAACCTCAGTTTACTTCTTAATTTTTGGTTTGGTTATTTAAAGTTTTAAATTTTAGATTTAGGTATATATAAACTATATATTTACTCCTCTTATTATTAATATTGTTATAATTAAATGTTAACTGTTCCAATCGGCATTTTATAAGACCGCTTAAGCAGTTACGTGCGGTAACAGGATTTTCTAAGCGCACTGTCGGAATTCTTAGGAAACTAAAACCTTAGCCATCATACTTAAGTCATAATGAGTTATTTCTACATGTTAAGACATATATCATGCTATTCAAATGCTAACCTGAGTGTTTTGTTTTGACGGGTGTCACAGTCTCCCCTTGTTAGAAGAATTTCGTCCCGAAATTCGATGATTGCCATTCCCCGTCTGATCCTTTGCAAATAGGTGAGGGTACTTACGTTTCATGTAATCTTCTCGTTCCCATGTATACTCAGGTCCATGCCTCGAATTCCAACGAACTTTTAAAATCGGGATCTTACTACGCCTTGTTCGTTTGACTTCTCGGTCAAGGATTTCAATCGGTTCTTCTATGAAGTGTAACCGATCGTTGATCTGAACGTCTTCTAGGGGTAGAACCAATGATTCATCAGTTAGGAATTTCTTAAGGTTTGACACATGGAACGTATTGTGGATGGCACTTAGATCTTGCGGTAATTTAAGTTTATATGCTACTGGACCAATCCTTTCAACTATTTCAAACGGGCCAATATATCTCGGACTCAGTTTGCCTCTTTTTCCAAAGCGTACTAATCTTTTCCAAGGCGATACCTTTAGAAGCACTTTATCACCCACTTGGAATTCTAATGGCTTCCTGCGGTTATCTGCATAACTCTTCTGACGATCTCTTGCGGCCTTAAGTCTATCCTTGATAATTGAGATCTTGTCAGTAGTCTCTTGAACGATTTCGGGCCTAGTTAATTGTCTGTCGCCAATTTCCAACCAACTAAGTGGGGATCTACACTTGCGTCCATATAAGGCTTCATATGGTGCACACTGAATGCTGGTATGATAGCTGTTGTTGTAGGAGAACTCCACTAATGGTAGGTGAGTATCCCAACTTCCACCAAAATCTATCACACATGCACGCAGCACATCCTCTAGCGTCTGTATAGTTCTTTCTGACTGACCGTCCGTTTGAGGATGGTAGGAAGTGCTCAAATCCAAACGCGTACCCAACGCTTTCTGGAGTGATAGCCAAAACCGTGACGTAAAACGACTATCTGTATCCGAGATGATGGAAATAGGCACTCCATGACGCGTAACGATTTTATTGATGTAAATTTGTGCAAGCTTTTCCATCTTGAAGTCTTCCCGAATAGGAAGGAAATGCGTAGATTTCGTAAGTCGATCCACTATAACCCAGATTGAGTCGTGCCCTTTGGCAGTTCTCGGAAGTTTGGTTATAAATCCATAGTGATTTGTTCCTATTTCCACTGCGGAATCTCTGGTTGTTGTAACAGACCTGATAGCTTTTGATATACAGCTTTGACCTTTGAGCAAGTTAAACATTTTCCTACGTACAAGGCGATATCTTTCTTCATTCCTGGCCACCAATAATATTCCCTTAAGTCCTTGTACATCTTATCTGCTCCTGGATGGATTGAATACCTAGACTTGTGGGCTTCCTCCAAAACTACTTCCCGTTCGTTGTTAACTTTTGGAATCCAAACTCTGTCCTTGAAATAACGTACTCCATCAACCTTAGTTTCAAATTTACTCTCTATACCATGAAGGGTCTCGTCCTTCAAGTTCTATGCTTTCAATGATTCTTCTTGAGCTTCAAGAATTTGTGTCTTTAGACTCGTCTGAACGAACGCACCCATTGCTCGCACCCTTGACGGTTTCACCCTTTCCCTCCTGCTTAGTGCGTCGGCTACCACATTAGCCTTGCCTGAGTGATACTTTATTTCACAATCATAGTCGCTAAGCAGTTCAACCCATCTTCTTTGCCTCATATTAAGCATTTTCTGGTCAAGGATGTGTTGAAGGCTTTTATGATCGGTGTAGACGGTGCATTTCGTGCCGTAAAGATAATGTCTCTAAATCTTGAGTGCGAACACTACGGCTCCTAACTCTAGATCATGAGTAGTATAGTTCTTCTCATGAAGCTTAAGTTGCCTCGAAGCATATGCAATGACCTTGTCCTTCTACATCAACACACACCCCAAACCTTGGTGTGATGCATCGCAGTAGACTACGAAATTCTCCGCGCCTTCTGGTAATGCCAGAATTGGTGCATTACATAACCTATGTTTAAGTGTTTGGAACGCTTCTTCTTGTTTCTCTCCCCAAATAAACTTCTTATCCTTTTGGGTTAATGCCGTTAGTGGTTGCGCAATTTTTGAGAAATTCGCAATGAATCGCCGATAATAGCCTGCTAAACCAAGAAATTGGCGAATTTATGTCGGGGTTTTCGGGGCTTCCCATTTCTTGATGGCCTCAATTTTTGCCGGATCTACATGAATTCCCTTCTCATTAATCACGTGGCCAAGAAAATGTACCACATGAATCCAAAATTCGCATTTGGAGAACTTTGCATACAATTTCTGGTCCCTGAGCAGTTCTAGTATCAACTTTAGATGTCGCTCATGATCCTCCTTGCTTTGCGAATAAATTAGTATATCATCTATGAACACGATCACGAACTCGTCCAATTACGGTCTACAGACCCTGTTCATTAAGTCCATGAAGACAGCTGGTGCGCTGGTTAGCCCGAAAGGCATAACCAGGAATTCGTAATGGCCGTAGCGAGTCCTAAACGCCGTCTTAGGAACATCCTCTTCACGGACCCTCATTTGATGATATCCAGATCGAAGATCAATTTTTGAGAAGTAAGTAACACCTTGGAGTTGGTCGAATAGGTCATCGATTCGGGGAAGAGGGTATCGGTTCTTGATGGTTAACTTATTGAGCTCTCTATAATCGATGCACATCCGCAAGGATCCATCTTTCTTTTTAACGAAAAGAACTGGGGCTCCCCATGGTGAAGAGCTAGGTCTTATAAGTCCTTTGTCGAGCAGCTCCTGGAGTTGTCATGACAATTCCTGCATTTCCGATGGGGCCAAACGGTACGGTACAATGATGGTCTTTGTCAGAGCAGTACGTAGGGGATGGCCTTCAGAACCTCCAAGATGATATGATAGTCAAGATTTACACTCAGGTCGAGAGTGTAGTTGTTGTCTGACAGAGAAAGGTGCTCTCGCCTGGGAATAAGTTCTTCATCTAAATCCCTTGCATTCACCGAGGGATGCGAAGATCTATGGGATGGGATGGGTGTGTTCTCATCCGAAGAATTTCCATCATTACGTGCAATAACAGCCACCTGTACAAGGTAAAATTAGCCAAATTTAAGTGACCTTTTTGAAAAAAAATCCAAAAATTTGCCTAAGTCCTGGTTTTATCGCACAAAACATCAAGGTTTTATCGCAGAACATATGTTATCTCATGGAACATGTGCGACAAAAAGTTGTTGAAGACAAGGCCTGTACGATAAATATGAACACTTGAATGTATACTAAGTGTCCAGGCCCAAAAATCTAAGATAAGCAAAAAACAGGTTACGAAACTCATCTGTAGACTCGTTTTGTACCCAGAAGCCTAAACCTATCATTTTTAACATGTATTCCTAACACAATGAGTGATTTCAGACGTGAATATGAACATACCCAATACCATCGACTCATAAACCCTAGAAATCGACTTGAAACCAATCAACAATGATAAAAATCGACGAAAGAACGTGTAATACTAACCTCGAATGAAGTCTGAATGGAATGCAAACAAGTAAGCAACTTCAATCTTCGAAAAGAAAAATTTGAAAATCGTTCAAGGCAGAGAGGGTTTTAAGGGTTTGAGAAAAAGTTTAAGGTTTGAAAAAACCGTTCTATATACAGGTGCCTGAAGATGATGACACGTGGCACAAAGAGATTGGTCCAACGGTTGACCTGCCAACGTGTCAGGTTATCGTACGATCAAGGCATGATAACCCACTTTTTATCGTACGACACATGTGCGATAAAAATGGGTGATGAGTAATTGCACATGAAGGGTGCGATAACCACTGTTCACATGGTTTTATCGTACAACACATGTACGATAAAGTTGTTATCGAACTTTTGTCGCACAACACATATGCGATAAAATGTTATGTATGTGTTATCGCATAAGGCACGTGCGATGATTTTTTTTATTGTGCACTATTATGTGCGATAACACCAACACTTGGACATTTTCAAAAAAAATCGATAATCCCAAAATTTTTATCACATTAAAAGATGTCCAACTTTTAATTGATTAAGCTCTCATGGTTTAAAATTCAAGGTTTTCACTCCCCCTTAAATGATGCATAGATTTGTAAAATAATTTTCCATCATTAAGGGTTTGTTCAGAAAACTAACCTTGATTTCTTTAAGTGTACCTCTCATGGCATCTACACTTACAAAACTTAGCAGATATGCATACTCCCCCAGACTTATGCATATTAGTACTAATCACTCCCCCTGAAAACATGAACACACCTCATGCAGAAACGGGTATCTTATTGAATCACAGATAAAAACATGAAAGAAGAAAAATAACAAATTGAACAAACATTTGAAAAACAACAGAATCATAAGAATTTAATTAACATATATTGAGAATATAATATGATGAAAATTTAAGTGTATCAATCTGGATAAAATATCTAGATTGAGATACAGATATTTCCATCTATTATATGATCAATATAGGAAATTTAAACTTTCATGTTCAACATGCCAAGCTTGGATACTAAGAAGTGAAAACGTTTTTCATCCAAAGCTTTGTGAATAGATCAGCAAGTTGATATTCAGTTGTGACAAAATAAAGTTCAATTGTACCTTTCTCAACACGATCTTTAATAAAATGATACCTGATATCGATGTGTTTTGTCTTGGTGTGTTGGATAAGATTAACTGAAATGGTAATGGCACTCTTACTGTCACAGTAACTTTCGGGATCTTCTCATATTTGAAGTCGTAATCCACAAGTTGGGTTTTCAACCACATGACTTGTGAACAGCAACTAGCCGCAGCAATGTACTCAGCCTCAGTCGTTGAAGTTGACATACAGTTCTGCTTTTTAGACGCCCAACTTACGAGATTGTCTCCCAAAAACTGTATGTGACCAGAGGTGCTCTTCCTGTCCAGCAGGCTTCCTCCATGATCAACATCTGAATACGCATTGATTTCATAGCCTGTCCCCTTAGGATACCACAAACCAAGATATGGCATGCCTTTCAAGTATCTAAAGATGCGATTGACAGCTCCAAGGCGTGATTCATTCAGTTTAGCCTGAAATCTCGCACAAAGACATGTGGAAAACATAGTATCCGGTCGACTAGCAGTTAAATACATTAATGACCCGATCATACCTCTATACGTCTTAAGATTAACGTCCTTACCGTCGGGATCCAGACCGATCTTAGATCCTGGTGCCATTGGAGTACCAATCGTCGTACAGTTTTCCATCTTGAATTTCTTCAAGATATCAAACACATACTTTGACTGATTTATGAAGATTCATATCATCAACAAAAATTTGAACGAGAAGAATATCACCTTGTTCATGTTTAGTGAAGAGAGTCGTGTCGATTTTACCCTTTTCAAAGTCGGATTGGTAGAACCTCATACCATGCTCGAGGGGCTTGCTTCAGTCCATAAAGTGCTTTGTCAAGAATGTAAACATGATCTGGTTTGTCTTTGTCTTCAAAGCCTTCCGGTTGAGCCACGTACACTTCTTCTTTCAGAACGTCGTTCAAGAATACAGTCTTCACGTCTATTTGATAGACGGTGAAGTTCTTGTAGGCCGCGAATGCTAAGAACATCCGAATTGCTTCTAAGCGAGCAACCGGAGCGTACGTCTCATCGTAGTCTATACCTTCTTGTTGCCGGTAGCCTTTTGCTACTAGCCGAGCTTTGTTCCTCACGACTATTCCGTCTTCATCTTTCTTATTTTTAAGGACCCACTTGGTGCCAATGATAGTTTTCCGTTTGGGTCGAGGTACTAGTCGCCACACTTTCAGTGGTTCAAACTGATTTAGCTCTTCCTTTATGGCAATTATCCAATCCGGATCCTCCAAGGCTTGTTGAACTGTGGTTGGCTCAACTTGACTCAGGAAAAGCGCGAACAGAACTTCATTGGTAGTTGCTGATCTGGTTTTTACCGGATCAAACATGATGTAAAGGATGACTTTGTGTCCATTTCTTTGAATGTGGATGAGGGGAAATTGTGTCTTGATTGGGGTCGACTAATGAGTTGTCTTTTTCAATGGTTAGTTCAATTGTCATCGTTGGTTCCGGTTGAGACCCTGATTGTTTATCTATTGTAACAATTGGCACTGCCTCAGGAACTTTGTCAGTAGGTACCTCAGGTGTTGTTAGTACTCTAGTCATTGACATTTGAAACAACATTGGTTGAAGAAACACCATTAGTAGGTTCTAGTTGTATTGCTTGTGTAGAATTCATGACTGGAGGATTTGTTGAAGACTCAAGAGTCGTTGCCTCAGCTTCAGTTGATGTTTGTTCCATCGAAGGACCTGACATGGTAGCTTATACAACATTCTGAGCAACTTGATTCCTGACAGAAACATTTGAAGATGAGTTGTAACTTCCAAAGTACTCATCATAAAAGTTCTCAAATAGTTGATCAAGTTCATTAAGATGAGAGTTAAAAGTTAAAGCTTGATCTTTATTCGATTTAGTGGAAGCTGGACTAATTTTTCCAGATACTAGAACTCCAGTTATTTCGGGTTATGTACTGCTATACACAGAAGCCATTTCCTCCATCTCATCAAACTTGACGTTGACACTTTCAACCACTGTTTTTGAAGACTTGAAATAGATTCTATACGCTTTTGAAGTGGATGAGTATCCTATGAACATGCCCTCACTCGCCTTAGGACTAAATTTGTTCAAGTTGTCCTTATTGTTCAGAACAATACACCTGCAACCAAAAGAACGAAAGTATTTGATGTTTGGTTTTCTATTGTTTATAATCTCATATGGAGTTTTTCCAAACCGTCGGTGTATAATGGAGCAATTTTGTGTATAGCAAGCCGTTGACACTGCTTCAGCCCACAGAAACAGGGGAAGATCAGAATATGATAACATGGTTCGAGCAGCTTCAACTAGAATGCAGTTTCGTCGTGTAACAACCCCGTTCTGTTGTGGTGTTCTTGTCGCAGAGTATTGATGAGTCACTTCTAATGATTTCAGGAAATCATCGAGAGTCTTATTCTTGAACTCTGTCCCGTTATCTGATCTTATAGTCTGAACTGTCTGTTGTAAATTGACTTGAAGCATCTTGATTAAAGAAATGATTAACTCGGGTGTCTCATCCTTGGAGCGTAGAAACTTTACCCACGTGTACCTCGAGTAACCATCAACGACCACTAACACGTACCGTTTGGCGCTTATACTTTGAGTCCTCATAGGCCCACAAAGATCCATATGCAAGATTTCCAATACCTTCTTTATGCTTGGTTCAGGTTTCGGCAGGTGCATAACTCTTTTCATCTAACCCTTTTCGCAAGCAATGCAGACATTTTCTCTCTCAAACTTCAAGACAGGTAGACCTTTGACTAAATCACCTATGATCAGCTTTTGAATGTATCAGAAGTTTAGATGAGATAGACGTCTGTGCCATAACCAACTCCGTTCGACGAAAGCTTTAGATAACAGACAAACATCACTCTTGGGTTTGACTGTTGAAAGATCAATTGTATACAAATTTGACTTTGGAGTGCCAACTAGAAGTTCTTCTCCCCCATCAGTCTGAATTGCATATCTCTTCTTCTTGAAGTTGACTTCGAGGTCTTTGTCACAAAATTGACCAATACTAAAAAGGTTATGCCCTAAACCCTCAACATAGTTAACTTTGGTTATTCTGATGTTGTCTTTCTCTATATCTCCATACCCCCAAGATAGGTTGTTGATCCAAACCCTCAGTGATTTGATAATGACCCTCTCTAAACACTTAGTGAAAATTGTAAGTAAACAATATGTATAAGAGTTTCACTATCGCTGATAAGTACTAAGACTGTTTCAGTACCGCTGATAGGAACTCTCGCTCTTTAGATTAGACATTCAGCGAACTCTGTTCATCCAGTAGCACCGAGCCTGTTCAGTCTCTGTGATGATCGCTGATAAATTGTTCAGCGTAACTGTTCACCATAAAGCTCTGAGCCTGTTCAGTACTTTTGGTGATCGCTGATAGTTTTAGTTGTTTGCTTATGATCTTTGAAGACAAGTTTCATGTCAACATAGGTTCTACGCTGAAGTCGAAGATCAAGCTCAAGAACCAGCGACAAGTCTACTAATGAACTGATGCGGATATCAACGAAGTCACAGAATTGTCCACTCAACGTGAAGTATCAAGTAGAAGACTTTAGCAATCGCTGAGCTTTATCATTCGCTGATAAAGTACTGATTCAACGAAAGTTGATCATGAAGTCTACTCTACAAGTTACTATTGTCTTAACCTTTTTTGCACGCCTCCGTACGAACTGTCAGAACGGACATCCCTATTGTCTGAAATCGTACAACAACTCTGATTCTACACTGTGCATCATACGGCCAAAAGGATGTTGTCTAAAACCTAATCTCATACATCCAATCAGCTGCTGCCACGTGTAAACCAACACTGCCTTGCATTAAATGCATGCAGTATATAAGAAGAACCCTACTTCAGTTTTGAAGTGCCCCTGTGTGCGTACTTGCTCTAAGTGCTCGGCCATCTTCTTATCTCTTTCTCTCTTAGTGTTAGAATATTATTCGTAGTATTCTTATCTCCTATCTATCTTATTTCTAGTGCAAGAAACTTAGTGTTCTTAACTTGTTTAGATTAGGCTTAGTCCTTAATCTTGTTCCGCAACAAGTTGTAAATTGTTTTAAGATTTATCAATAAACAATTTAGAAAGTAAAAATCGTGTGTTTGTATTCAACCCCCCCTTCTACAAACTTGTATAACCCTCTCGGGACCAACAAGTGGTATCAGAGCAGATTTGTTTAATCTCATAAACAAGATCTTATCTATACTAATCTTCTCTCTTCCTCGCTGTTTCTTAAAATGGCCACCAACACAAACAACTATATTGATAATGGTTCTCTTGCAAAACCCCCTAGATTTTCCAGAGATAACTTCAATCTATGGAAAAATAGGATGATACTCTTCTTAGAAGGTGTAGATCCAAGTATACCTTACTACATCGAAAATGGTCCATACATCCCTATCAGAATTGATCCTGAAGTTCCAGCCACTGAGAATAGAGCTGCTATTCCAGAAAGATTGGTTCCTAAGGAAATCCATATGTGGACTGATGAAGATAAGAAGAAAGTGGCTCTCGACACCAAAGCCAGATCCATTCTTTCCATAGCTCTTCCTGACGAAGTCTATCATTCCGTCATGAACCTGAAATCTTCCAAAGCCATGTGGGACATAATTTGTGTTCAGTATGAAGGTACATCTGAAGTTCAGGACTCACGTAAGATCAACCTGGTAACACAGTATGAAAGCTTCATTTGTGGTAAGAATGAATCTCTCTCTGAAGTACATCAACGTTTTAACTGCTTAATAATAGATCTGAAAACCGTTGGTAAGGAATATTCTAACTTTGAAATCCTGACAAAGTTCTTAGAATGTCTACCTGAAAGCTGGGACAGTTATTCAATGTGTCTCAAGCTATCAAAGGATCTTAAATCTATGACTCTTTCTACCTTATATGGCACGATGCTTAATCATGAGAAATCAAGTCATCTTAAGAAGAATCTTGTAAAAGATTCCAAAAGCACCCCTGTTTTTTTAGTCTCAGAGACACCTTCCACTCAGCGATCTTCTGTCACTATCACTGAGTTAGAAAGTAACTCTGAATGTTCATCGGATCTTGACTCTTCAGATCTTGATGAATCTTTGGCTCTCATTTCTAATAAATTCAGGAGATTCGCCAAAAAGAAATTTTTTAGAAAGAACAAACCTCTTGCTATTACTGACAAGCCAAGATCATCAACACCTGTTGATAAGGCTACTGCTACTTGCTATAACTATGAAAAGATAGGACATTTTGCTAGCGAATGCAGGTCAAAGAAAGTTTCTAAAACCTCAGCTTTTCCCAAGAAATCCTCTAACCCCAGGTCTAGAGATGACAAGTACCAAAAGCTGAAAGAGAAGTACGCAAAGCTGAAAAGCTTTAAGAAGAAAGGCAAAGGCCTAATGGCTGACTATGATTGGGCTGCCTCTGACGAAGAAGAATCATCATCTGACTCTGAAGATGATGATCAGGCCAATCTCTGTCTCATGGCCAAAATTGAAGAAGAGGAAGAAAAGTCTGACATTCCCTCTGCCTCATCTTCTACCTCTAAGGTATCACCTTTTTTCTTTACCAATATTTCAAATATTGATGAAGCTGATAGTCTTCGAAAGATCGATCTCTTGACTATGAGTTTATATGATGCTATGAATGGCAAAACCGTTGTTGAAAATCAAAATATTGATCTCGCTGAACAAGTTAAAAACTGTCACCTTCAAATAGAAAAGCTTTCTAAAATTGAAGAAGATTTAAGAGATCAAGTTCATTTAAATCAGCTAGTCAAAATCGAGCGCGAAGAAGCTATCACTGCGTTAAAAGCTGAAAAAGCTACTGTTGATGGATGGTATAAATCCTCAACAATGATCACTGAGATAATTAAGTCTCAGATTCCTTTGAGTGATAAACGTGGTCTTGGTTACAAATTTGACACTCCAAAACCTACCACTGATCAATCCATGCTTAAGTTTGGAATGTTCGTATCCTCTATCCCTGATACTTCATCTTCTCAGTGCTCCTTTTTCAAAAACACCAACTCCTGAGGAAAAACCTACCTTAGTCTCTAAAGACAAAGGTAAAGAAATTACTTTTGAACAAAAACCTCAGAAGGGTACCTTTGTACCTAAGCTGAATGCTTCTACAGCTTCAGTGACTCATCCCTCTGGTTCAAAGAACAAGATCCCTGGATTAATTCAGCGTGGATTTATTCAGCGATCTACTCCTAGAATCAAAGTGGATGTAACTGGTAAGAAATCCGAAGAACTGATAGTTCCTCCTATTTCCAATACCAAAGGTATACTTGGTGATGGCCCTGCTCATTTTAAACAAATGGCTCAGCATGCAAATGGTCCTAAAACTATTTTTAGTTATAGGAAATGTTATCATTGTGGACTTACAAATCATATTGCTAGTAAGTGCCCCACAACCACCAAAGCTGAAAAGATAGCTAAGGTGAAGATCAATGTTCCCAAGATAAAGAAGACCACTGAGGTTAAGAAATTAACCAAAGTGAAGACTGACAAAGCTGAATCTTCAACTACTGCGAAGATTGCTGAACCTTCCACTTCCTCTACCTCCACTGACAAACCAAAGCCCAAAATGAAATGGGTACCTAAGTCAAACTAATCTTTCTTTGTTTATAGGTTAAGAAGGGTATCTGGTATCTCGATAGCGGATGCTCTAGACACATGACTGGTGAGAAAAACCTGCTCGCTGAATGAAGAAGTCTACGTCGAACAACCCCCAGGATTCTCAGATCCTAAGCATCCAGGTTATGTTTATAAACTGGATAAGGCACTTTATGGCTTAAAGCAAGCTCCTCGTTCATGGTATGACACTCTATCCTCTTATCTCCTTATCGAAAAATTTGAGCGAGGTAAAATTGATAAAACGCTATTTTTCAGGAAAGTAAAAGGTCATATCATTCTTGTTCAAATATATGTCGATGATATTATATTTGGTTCCACTAACCCTGACCTTTGTACTCGTTTCTCTGAAAGGATGAAAGCAGAGTATAAAATGAGTATGATGGGTGAGCTAACATATTTGGTCTTCAAATCAAACAAAATGAAAAAGGAACTTTCATTAATCGGGGAAAGTATGTTAAAGATATGCTGAAGAAATTTGATTTAACTCAGAGTTCAACTATGAAAACCCCTATGGCACCGCCGCTGACACTTAACAAGGATCCCTCAGGAAAACCTGTTAATGTCACTGCATACCGTGGGATGATCGGCTTTCTTCTTTATCTTACAGCTAGCCGACCAGATATCATGTATGCAACTTGTTTGTGTGCAAGGTATCAAGCTGAACCTAAGGAATCTCATATGATCGCTGTAAAGCGAATCTTTCATTACCTTAAGGGTACTCCTAACCTCGGTCTTTGGTATCCCAAAGACTCAGGGTTTGATCTAATCGCCTATTCAGATAGTGATTTTGCAGGTTGCAAAATGGATAGGAAAAGCACCACAGGAGGTTGTCAGCTCCTGGGTGGTAAGCTGGTGAGTTGGACAAGTAAAAAGCAAAACTCAGTGTCCACCTCAACCGCTGAAGCTGAGTATGTAGCCGTTGGAAGCTGCTGTTCTCAGGTCTTGTGGATGAGAATCAACTACTGGACTATGACCTACAGCTCTCTAAAATTCCAATCTACTGCGATAGCACAAGTGCCATCGCGATAGCCAACAATCCAGTGCTACACTCAAAGACCAAACATATCGAAATGAGATATCATTTTATCAGAGATCACGTGATGAATGGTGATATAGAACTTCATTTTATCCCAACTGACTTTCAGTTAGCTGATCTGTTCACCAAACCTCTTGATGAGACAAGTATCAACTTTCTCATCAGCGAGCTTGGAATGCTGAACTTAGAAGAGTAAAATCTTCAGTGGTTCACATTTGATCAATAATAAATTTGTATAGCCCATTCCATCATCAACTCTCTGAACAAACGGATTCGCTGATAACAAGGTATGTTTTTCTCTCTTTACTTACTGACGATCGCATGTCAATGCAAGATTTCAAAACAAATTACATCGCTGAAAATCTTTTCCTTATCAGTGATACTTTTGAAATCTCTTAAATCTAACACTGATATTTCTATTCAGTGCTTCATGTTTTCAAAAAATGTCCCTGAGTCTTTAAAATCCTCACAGACATCCTAAAATGTGAAAGGACGTTTATGACGTCATCCTAAACGGATAACCCCTGGCACGTTCTTCTGACACACGTTTGCACGTTTCGTTGTCTCTTCCAATCAAATGTGAACACGTGTCCGTGTCATGATGAAAAACTTTTCCCGCTCATAGTTTTTGTCTCTCTAATCTCACTATATATACTCCTTCGAGTGTGTATTTTTCCTTACGCGAGCTACTTCTTCTTCAAGAAAAGATACTATTGCATTTCTGAACTCAAGTTTTTCAAGAAACTGTTCATCTCCTTCTTCGAACAAACAGGTAAATAATCAGAACATCTACTTGTTTTAACTTGTTTTTTATCTTATCTTTGTTTTTAAAAGATCAAACAAAAGAAAACCTTCTTAAAATAAAATCATTCTCTCTCATGATTTTATGAATACAACCTTCATGGTTGTTCTTCAAGTTTATATCTAAAATCTTAAACTTGTTCTTCATATGATTTTCCAGAATCTTTTCTTAAACTGGAAAACACATACTCTTCATGTTTTGTATTTCTTTTTCAAAACAAGAAAAACCTTAATCTTCATTAAGACATCTTTTGGCTGAATGAAATGGACAAAATTTCAAACACATCTTTTTGGAAATTCTTTCCACTTTAAGACATTTTTTGTTCATCTTCTGCTTGGTTCTATGTGTTTATAACAGAGATGGAATCCACTGACACTCCTACGGCTGCTGAAGTTTCTGAAATCACAAGGGATCCTCAAGTCAAATTAAGTCTGAAGAAAGTGATCTTTCAGAGCAACAATCCCTATGCTCTATTTGAATTCCCTGAAAAGAAACAGGTCACTCATTTGGATGACGCTGTAAACTTTCTGAGGACATGCCCTCTCTCCACAGCTCTATCAATCTCTCCTCCAGCCAATAAACACCTCCTAGCCCAGTTCTGGTACTCTGCCAGAAGTGCTCAGCTCACATCCTCAAAGAACCCCAAAAAGACCATCAATGTCATTCTTTTTGACACTGACCATGGCACTTCCAAGATTACACCTGGTAACATCATGTGTGCCCTCAACCTTCCCTCAACCTCAAAAGACAAACCTTTTGTCCCATTCCTTGACTCCAAGAAAAACTCATCTGACAGGGAAGCCCTGATTGCATTCTTCGATGCAATGAACTATGCATGGGACACAGGGAGAGACGGCCTCCCTGAAAAGAAGCTGACTATCATGAAGAAATCCAAGATGCCAAGCGAAATGAACTTCATCTTCGCTCATCTTATCAGCTGCTTGACCGCCAAATCTGGTTCTTCTGATCAAGCCTCTCAACCTCAACAAGCCATGGGGTACTCTCTGCTGAAGGGTCTCTATGTTGATTGGGCTTAGATCATCTTTGATGATATGCTATTCAGAGTGAATGCTGCTGATCGACCATCATGGGTTCCTTATCCCAGGTTTATCAGTGCTCTTTTCGTCCAAGGCCTGAAAGATAAATATCTGAAGGTAGGAGACCAGAGACTCTCTAAAGTCGGCCCCAAAGTTTTAGACTTCAAGACACTTCCAAATGAGGTACGTCTTTCTACTCTCTTATCTATTCTTAATCCTCCTTCTTCTACTTCTGCGGCTACTTCAGTGGTAATCCCAACCACTGATACACAGGCTGCAAAATCCATTCCTTCTCGAAAAAGGAAACAATCTTCTAGCCAACTTGACTCCGCAAGGATCAAGAAAACCAAGGAGCAACCCTCCAAGCATTCTCATGCTGAAGACTCCACGACTCATCTCATACAAGAGTCGCTGGATAGTTTCGTGGTACGCTCTGCCACAGCTGAACAAGCCATCCCTTCCATCCCGACCTCAACGTCTCTATACACTGAGGTTACTAACTTGGAACAGAACCCACCTCCCTCAGTCTCTCTACAAACTGAAGTGATTCCCAGCGGATCCAACGCTGAACTCCGCACCCAGCAACTGTTCTCAACCTTCGCTCCCCCTTCTCTCTCTTTGGACTTTACTCCAATAATTCCTCCGTTCTCTGGAATGCCCATCATTATACAAGATACAGCTGCTGATGCTCTACAAAGAATGATGGATGCACATTCAGGACCTGCAGGATCTTCCATGCACACAGGCACTCTCGCTGACGACATGGAACTCTTTTCGGGTCATCGAGGTTTTGACGACTTCACCAACCCACCTGCAGCGGTTACAAACGCTGGAGAAAATCTCAAATCGCTCACTGCTCAGGTTGAAAAGCCAGCCTCCAGTGCTGATCTGGAGAATGTGGAAAGCAACATTGCCAAATTCGCTACTACTCTTGCTGACCATTCCACAACCAACACCACTCTCTCCACAAACTTCACCTCTCTGTCCAATGAAGTCACATCATTGAAGACAGAGGTTGGAGATCTTAAGGGAGAGGTGTCCTTCTTAATGACCGATGTCAGCAACGCCACCAATGTAACGTCCCAAAAATTTCAAGGAAATTTAAAATTTTAAAACATACATTTCATTATAAAACGACCATGATTTAATAATTAAAGTCTTAAATAAAATTAACATCGTTACTTCAACCATCACAAAGTTTATGCAGCGGAAAATTTCACAACTAAAATTCAAGGGTTCAAAAGTGAAAATTTAATAATATTTGACCCTCCGCGCTCCATGTGTGTACGGTCACGCCCGACTGCCGCCCGCACCTGAAATAACAACACATTGGGAAAGGGTAAGCTAAACGCTTAGTGAGTTCAATCACGCACGTAGGTAGCAACCCCACGCATATCGCCCCCACTCGCCAACAGGCAGCATCACCATCACCATGTACATCAAACCACATAATGATTATTATATAAACACGGACCTCGGTCCCACCGAGTACACAAAATACATTAATGCAAGCTCAGTCCCACCGAGCCCTCGGTCCCACCGAGTAAGAATTACTGTACTAGCTTAGTCCCACCAAGCCCTCGGTCCCACCGAGCCCCTCAGTCCCACCGAGGTGTACGCATGCATAAATATTCCATATACGAATTTAACAAAATCACAACCAGTTATCAAATCCCAACTAGTCCATGTAAGCACATAAATGCACGTAATAACACGTAACACAAAAAGGAACAACATACATGAAATTCCTAACTACGCGGTGAGAGAACTCACCTCAAGGCTAAGCAACGTGCTCACGAAACGCAACACCAACACGGCAATCTTCTTCACTTTCTCCCACCTTTCGACGTTTGCTCCTCCTCCCTCGACTTCTCCGGCGAACGGTGTGGTGGTGGCGACCTCCGGCGACCCACTCTCTCTCTCTTCTCCGGCCCTCTCTATCTCACTATCTCTTCTCTCTCACTTTCTATCTCCCTCGGCTCTCACCCTCTCGATTTCTTCTTCGGCAATGAAAACCAAAAGAAAACCACCAACCACAAAAACCACCAACCACAAAAACCACCAAACAAAACAAGAAGGGGCTGTTTGACGTGGTAGCTGGAAACCGCCGAGAAGAGGAAGAGGGGGGGGGGGTCGGTCCCCCTTTCCCTTAGCCGTTCACATGCATAAAACCCCCAATGCCCACCTTTGGCCCCTAGACTTAAACCCTTTGACACTTTAGATCCCTAAGTTCCCATTACATTGTAAAAAAAATAATAAGGTTTGCCATACCTAACATTCGAGGTCCCTTTGACAACTTCCGTTAAAGAGACTCTAAAAAAAAAACATTAAGGATTTAAAAAAAAAACATACCGGGACACGGGCTTTACAACTCTCCCCCGCTTGAATTAGACTTCGCCCCCGAAGTCTACTCCTGCAAACAGCTCCGGATAATTCTCTCGCATCTCCGCTTCAGGTTCCCAAGTCCACTCGGAACCCTTTCGGTGTCTCCATTGAACCTTCACCAACCCAACAACCTTGTTCCGCGAGGTTCTCGTCCTCCTGTCAAGAATAGCAATTGGCTTTTCCACATAATTAAGCCGCTCATCGATCTGAATATCTTCGAGCGGTACTACTGCGGACTCATCCATCACACACTTCCGCAATTGCGAAACGTGGAAGGTGTTGTGAATCAAGTTCAGTTCCTCCGGTAACTCCAACCGGTAAGCCACTTTCCCCACGCGGGCAATGATCCGGTAAGGTCCAATATAACGAGGCCCTAGCTTCCCCCGCTTACGAAAACGGATCACCCCTTTCCAGGGTGAAACCTTCAACAATACATAATCACCCACCTGAAATTCCAAGTCGGATCGCCTTTTGTCGGCGTAGCTCTTCTGCCGACTCTGTGCAGTAACCAAACGATCCCGCACCATCTGAATTGTCTCGGTCGTCTTCAACACGATGTCAGTACTCCCTAATACTCGATGCCCAACCTCGCCCCAGCAAACGGGCGTCCTGCATTTCCTACCGTACAACAATTCGTATGGCGGCATGCCAATACTGGAGTGGTAGCTGTTGTTGTAGGAAAATTCCGCCAAGGGTAAGTACTGATCCCAACTACCTCCAAAATCGATGACACAAGCTCGAAGCATATCCTCGAGGGTCTGGATGGTTCACTCGCTCTGCCCGTCCGTCTGTGGATGAAAGGCCGTGCTAAAGTGTAACCGTGTACCCATCTCCGACTGGAACTTCTCCCAAAACCGAGAGGTAAAACGAGTATCCCTGTCGGAGACAATCGAAACTGGCACCCCGTGCCTGGCCACGATCTCACGCACAAACACCTCCGCAAGCTTCTCCGCCGAGGAGCTCTCCCTGATGGCCAAGAAGTGAGCACTCTTGGTCAGGCGGTCAACAATCACCCAGATGGCATCATTCCCACGGGGAGTCCTTGGGAGTTTCGTTATGAAGTCCATGGTAATTTCTTCCCATTTCCAAGCCGGAACCTCCAACGGTTGCAATTTCCCATGAGGTCGTTGATGTTCCGCCTTGACCTTCCGACAGGTCCTACATACCTCCACACATCTAGCCACATCCCGCTTCATGCCGGGCCACCAGTAACCTTCGCGCAAGTCCCTGTACATTTTTGTAGCCCCCGGATGAATCGAGAACTTGGACTTATGCGCCTCATCCATTAGTACCTGCCGGTTCCCCCCGATGAATGGAACCCACACCCGACCATGTCGAGTTAACAACCCCCGACTATCACGGACCAAAATCGAGATTTCCCCCGACACTCTTTCCCGCTTTGCATTTTCCTCCAAGACAGCCACCTCCTGGGCGCTCCCTATCGACTCCAGGATAGGTGTAATCACTGTCAATCGCTGACAATAACTCCTCAATGGCTCACCGACCGGATGTCGGCTGAGTGCGTCCGCGACCACGTTCGCCTTACCCGGGTGGTAAAGTATCTCGCAGTCATAATCCTTAACCACATCGAGCCACCTTCGCTGGCGCATATTAAGGTTCTGCTGGTCCATCAAGTACTTGAGGCTCTTATGGTCAGTGTAGATGGTACACTTGACACCATAGAGATAGTGCCTCCAAATTTTAAGAGCAAACACTACCGCTCCTAACTCCAGGTCATGCGTCGGGTAATTTGCTTCGTGAGGCTTCAGCTGTCTAGAAGCGTAGGCTATGACCTTGCCGCGCTGCATAAGCACGGCACCCAAACCCTGATGAGAGGCGTCACAATATACTACCAAATCCTCCATGCCCTCAGGTAAGGTTAACACGGGAGCCTCACACAACCGCCTGCGTAGCTCCTCGAACGCCTTCTGTTGTTCCTCACCCCAACTGAAAGCCGCAGATTTCTTTGTCAATCTCGTCATGGGTAACGCGATCTTAGAGAAATCCTGAATAAACCTTCGATAATACCCCGCTAATCCCAGAAAGCTTCTCACCTCAGTAGGAGTCTTCGGCACCTCCCACCGCATCACAGCTGCAATCTTGGCTGGGTCAACCATAATACCATCCTGATTCACGACATGTCCTAGGAACTGGACCTCTCGTAACCAGAATTCGCACTTGGAAAACTTAGCGTATAACTTCTCTCGCCTCAATACTTCCAACACTTCCCGAAGATGCATCTCGTGCTCCTCCTTGGTCTTCGAATACACCAGAATGTCATCGATGAACACAATCACCGAACGGTCCAACATCGGACTACACACTCGGTTCATGAGGTCCATGAACGCTGCAGGTGCATTGGTGAGTCCAAAAGGCATCACCACAAACTCGTAATGACCGTATCGTGTACGGAAAGCCGTCTTTTCCGTGTCCTCACTCCTGACCCGCATCTGGTGGTACCCCGATCGTAGATCAATCTTGGAGAACCATGAGGCCCCCTGAAGCTGGTCGAACAAATCGTCAATCCTTGGCAAAGGGTAACGATTCTTTACCGTAAGCTTATTCAGCTCTCGATAGTCTATGCACATCCGTTGTGATCCATCCTTCTTTTTCACGAATAAGATAGGTGCTCCCCACGGCGAACAGCTCGGTCTAATGAACTCCTTTTCGAGTAGTTCTTGCAGCTGGGCGTACAACTCTTTCATTTCCGGTGGAGCCAGGCGGTAGGGTGCCTTGGCCACCGGAGCAGCACCCGGAATCAGATCGATTCGAAACTCTACCTGTCGTTCAGGAGGTATCCCCGGTAACTCGTCGGGAAACACATCGGCAAACTCCCTCACGACTGGCACATCTTCGGCGGTCTTCTTCGCCTCGTCAATACGCGTATCTATCACATACGCTAAATACCCCTGACCACCATGCTGAAGGTGTCTCCGAGCCCTCGCCGCGGAACATATTGCCGTAGACCGTCTGGGCGAGTCTCCCTGAATCAACAGTTCTCCCCCGCTTGGGGTTCGAACTCGCACCTGTTTGTGACGACAAACAATCTCTGCATCGAACTTATCCATCCAATCCATGCCCACAATCACACAAAGCTCCCGCATAGCAATCGGGATCAGGTCGATGGGAAACCTCACCCCTGAGATCTCTAAGGTGCACCCGTGAAACACGTCTGTGACCGTCAAGGTCCTATCATCAGCCACCTCAACAACTAGAGGATAACCCAAGCGTCCTACAACTCGGCCTAAGCCCTCGCTAAAAGTGCGAGACACAAAAGAGTGAGTAGCCCCGCTATCAAACATCACAACTGCAGGCACCGAGTTAACTAGGAATGTACCTAACATATAGTTCGACCACAAATAAGTACATGACATGGAAAGGAAAGACAAAAGGAAATATGTAAGGGATATACCTGTGACCACTTTAGGCGTCGCTTGTGCCTCGTCCACCGTCAACTGGTGAACTCTACCTCGGGCCGCTCCCGCCCCTGGCTGACCAGCTCGACCATCAGTAATGCGCAACGGGGCATTCCCAGGCACCCTCTGAGCTCCACCCCCAGCAGCTACCCCCGCTCTAGGACAGTTGGCCCTTACGTGGCCTGTCTGGTTACAGTTGAAACAGACCATTAACGGCGTCTTACAATCCCGGCTAAGGTGACCGGGTTGGCCACACTTAAAACATCCCTCTATTCTCCTTGCTCCGGTATCACGGGGTTTAAACCCGCCACTGCTAGAACCCGTGCGCGTACCTGTGAACCTCGAACGCTTCGGCACTGCCGAGATGGGCGTCACTGGCTGTGCCGCCTTCCGCTTCTTAGCTTGGGTCTCCAGCTCAAGCTCCCTCCTTCGAGCGGCGTCCATCATGGCAGATAATGAAGCATACTGTGCTGTGCTAACAAACTCTCGGATCTCCGTGCGTAACATATCTTTATACCTTGACATCTTCATCTCTTCCGAGGCGGCATATTGAGGACAGAATAATGCCATCTCGGTAAATTTCCTGTTCATCTCTTTTACCGTCTCTGTTGTCTGGGTGAGCTCTAGGAATTCTTTGGCGATCCGCTCCATTTCTACAGGCGGTACGTACTCCGCACGGAAACGAGTGACAAACTCGTCCCAAGTCAAAGTAGTGCGCTCGGCGGGCGTCAATGCCGTGGCGCACCAATCCTTCGCGCCGTCACGAAGAAGATTCACTGCAAAACGGACCTTTAGGTTGTCCGGGCAACCACTGGTCAAAAATGCGAACTCCATGTCAGATACCCATCGCATACTGGTAATCGGATCCAGGTCTCCCTTAAATTCTGGCGGGGAACAGGCAGAGAGATCCCGATATTGGAACTCTCGGTTACGGGGATGACCCTCCGCAGGCAGTGGAATAGCTGCAATACGCTCCTCCAGTAGGATCACCACCTCCTCTCGAATAGCAGTGATGATCTCGGGAATCGCCTCCCCGATCGCGTGGGAAACCTCAGTAGCAATCAGTTCCCTAATACGCTCCTCAGTAATCCCCGTCCCGGCTCGCGGCGCCGCCGCGTTGTTCCTTCTTGTATTGACCATTCTAGAAAGAGAAAATTCAAAGATCTATAAGCATACATAACTCATCCTACCACGCTCATACTCCACTCCTTGGCCCCCTCGTGACTCTCCCCGACTCAAGCATGGATCCTGTGCTTCAGATAGTAGGAGCTCTACTACTACCTTTCACACCTATCCTTACTCGTTTCGAGTCCTGTCCCGAGACATTCAAGTAGTCGATTACCACAAATAAACACATATAGCCAATCCAGCCCGTACAAACACCTTTCCTAACTCCCTAGAAAGGTCATATCACCCACTGTCCCTTGCCAACACGGAAACCCCACTAACCCTGACGAGTCGCCTCGTGAATGCACGGTCGTATACAGTGTAAAAACCAAATAGACGTTCGAATAAGAGACTCTATCCTAGAACGGTTGGACTCAAACAAGAGCTGCGCAATAGAATTAAATCTAATATTCTAAGGCTATTCAGTTCCTACTGCATACAACCTAGAGTGCATTCGCTTAACAACCTATCAAAGCTGGCATGAGTTCCTATAAGCGATAAACCAGCATACGGTACCATACAGTTCACATAAGCAATCTAGCATGCATACACTACACCTGAAAGCAATAGGTACACTAAGTTCCTTACCTTCCCAGCTGGCGTCGGCTGACTGTACACACTGCGCCCACGATCACCGTTCCTAACGGGTTTTCTCTTTTCATTTAAAACAAAGATTTTGATAAAAGAATTTAAAGATCTCTTAGCCGCAACTTGAGACCAAACACACCGAGATGTGTTTGATTCACTCAAGCCGTGCTCTGATACCAAGTTGTAACGTCCCAAAAATTTCAAGGAAATTTAAAATTTTAAAACATACATTTCATTATAAAACGACCATGATTTAATAATTAAAGTCTTAAATAAAATTAACATCGTTACTTCAACCATCACAAAGTTTATGCAGCGGAAAATTTCACAACTAAAATTCAAGGGTTCAAAAGTGAAAATTTAATAATATTTGACCCTCCGCGCTCCATGTGTGTACGGTCACGCCCGACTGCCGCCCGCACCTGAAATAACAACACATTGGGAAAGGGTAAGCTAAACGCTTAGTGAGTTCAATCACGCACGTAGGTAGCAACCCCACGCATATCGCCCCCACTCGCCAACAGGCAGCATCACCATCACCATGTACATCAAACCACATAATGATTATTATATAAACACGGACCTCGGTCCCACCGAGTACACAAAATACATTAATGCAAGCTCAGTCCCACCGAGCCCTCGGTCCCACCGAGTAAGAATTACTGTACTAGCTTAGTCCCACCAAGCCCTCGGTCCCACCGAGCCCCTCAGTCCCACCGAGGTGTACGCATGCATAAATATTCCATATACGAATTTAACAAAATCACAACCAGTTATCAAATCCCAACTAGTCCATGTAAGCACATAAATGCACGTAATAACACGTAACACAAAAAGGAACAACATACATGAAATTCCTAACTACGCGGTGAGAGAACTCACCTCAAGGCTAAGCAACGTGCTCACGAAACGCAACACCAACACGGCAATCTTCTTCACTTTCTCCCACCTTTCGACGTTTGCTCCTCCTCCCTCGACTTCTCCGGCGAACGGTGTGGTGGTGGCGACCTCCGGCGACCCACTCTCTCTCTCTTCTCCGGCCCTCTCTATCTCACTATCTCTTCTCTCTCACTTTCTATCTCCCTCGGCTCTCACCCTCTCGATTTCTTCTTCGGCAATGAAAACCAAAAGAAAACCACCAACCACAAAAACCACCAAACAAAACAAGAAGGGGCTGTTTGACGTGGTAGCTGGAAACCGCCGAGAAGAGGAAGAGGGGGGGGGGGGGGGGGTCGGTCCCCCTTTCCCTTAGCCGTTCACATGCATAAAACCCCCAATGCCCACCTTTGGCCCCTAGACTTAAACCCTTTGACACTTTAGATCCCTAAGTTCCCATTACATTGTAAAAAAAATAATAAGGTTTGCCATACCTAACATTCGAGGTCCCTTTGACAACTTCCGTTAAAGAGACTCTCAAAAAAAAACATTAAGGATTTAAAAAAAAAACATACCGGGACACGGGCTTTACAACCAATCTACTACAACAAATTCTCGACCGCCTGAATGCTGCAACTTGCTCTCCTTCGCACTTTACTCAGGTGGACCGAGAAAATCTTCAAAGACTCACTCCTGCTATATCTGGCCTAGAAGATAGATTAAGCAAGATTGAACTATGTGTCGTAATCTTTGGCTTGGAAGATAAGGATCCAACACACTCTGATGTTGCTGCTGAATCTGACCATTCCTCCCCCACACATCTTGTGGAAGAGGGGGAGAAGAGTGATGAAAGTCTTCCCCATGATGTTGAAGGGGAGACAAATGAGACAAATACTGCTGAATCAACCGAACGACCTCAGGGAGTTGAAAACCCTGAGGGAACCGAGAAAACTCCTTTTGTATCTGAGGGGGAGCAACTCGAAGAGCAACTCAAAGCTATTGCTGAAAAGGATGAAGATGATGAAGAAGCTGAAGACGATGAACCTGTCGACATCTCTGACGATGAACCATCATCCAGTAACAATGATGATGATGACTTTGATGATGATGATGACTCCTTTTTCATCGATCCCAAAAAGGTTCCTGCTCAAAAAGGAATTTCAATCAAAGAACCATCAGGGGAACGGACAAAGCCTGCAGCATCTGAAGCTGAGAAAGGCAAAGGCAAAGGCAAAGGTCTCGCTGAAGAAGACAATCTGATGATCTTGCTTCAAAAGCCAGTTCGTCAGGTACACTACCTCCTATTCCCTTATACTGCATCCCTCCTCTATCCCTTCTCTATCTCCATTCTTCTCTCCATAAAACCTTTATACACTTAACCCCATTCTTTTCTCTATCTCCATTCTTCTCTCCATAAAACCTCTATACACTTAACCCCATTCTTTTCTCGATCTCTTTCTTCCCAAATCTTATTCAAAAGATCGTTGTGTTTCAGCTAGTCCTCTCCCCTGCTTGAGGATCCAGCTGAAGTTCATCCAGCTGCAACTACTGCTGAAGAAATAATCCCAGTCTTGGATTTAATCAACGAGACTGATGAACCTGAAGAACAACTGCTCTCTCACACAAACAGACCTTCCTTGGTTCCTCAAACACCAAGTGAAGAAGATCAAAGAAAAAGAGAAGCAATGATCAAACAGTTCGAGGATCAGCGAATCATCCTTCCTCGTGTCAAAGTTCCTGCTCCTAAGTTCAGACTTTCAAAGAAAGAATTTGCTGATCACCTCAGAGCTGAAAGGTTAATCGCCGACAAAAAGGAAGCTGAAGAAAAAGATAAGGCCTTCGCCATCCAGCTTGTCCAACAATCGGTGAAAGACCCCGCGCTGAAAAGAACTCCCATTGACGTTCAACGTCAACTACGGGAAGATGCCCAGAAGATCGTCGAAAAGAAGACAAAAGTATCTCAATCCACCCTGAAATGGTGTAAAGAGAAACTACATTTTCGATATCGAGCTGCAAGAATCAACAAGGTACACATCACTGGAAGATCAACCATCAGAGTACCAATTGTTGAAGTCCAGATATTCAGAGAAAACGGCCAAACTGAAACCTTCTATGCTGATGCCATCACAAAGTATGGTCTCTCTGAATGGTTGGAGATCAGAATAGCCATTCAGCATTTACGCTCAAAGTACAAAGATCATGTCGAAAAACTTCTAAATCGACAGATCGACTTGGTTTCATCTGCTGTGGATATTCCTCCTCCTGCCGCTCCAACGCTGAAAAGAAAAAGGGCCTCTGCAAAGAAAAAGCTACAACCATCAGATTCAGGTCCTCCCATCCGAAATGAAACAGATATTGGTTTCTCTCGCGCTGAAGTACTTGGTCCTGAACCTGATCTCTCTGCCCTCGATACATCTCTGCCACCTGGTGAACGTTTCGTCCCTGGTAAAGTCATAAGCAATCCTTATGGCATATTCTTTCATGACTATGACGGACGACAACTCTTTCAACGTATCTTTGAGCTACCCATCACTCCAATCGAACAACTCAGAGATCTCATCTATTGGTGTGGATTCAGAGATGATCTTCTCGGACATTTCATGAAACCCTTGATCTTCAAGGAAGCCCAAGAAAGAAGAAATCAGGGAAAAGAAGTCCCTGACTAGATGATCCCTACGACAAAGACCCTTGATGAACTTCTCATTAAGGAAGAACCTCTATAGCTGATAGGATCGCCCTGTAATTCTTCTATCCTTATCAAGCTAATATCTTCTGTACTTGTAATTTAAATTTGCTGTACTTGTAATCTTTCCACTTCCCTCTGTAACCTTATACGAAGTTTAAAGAAAGATTTCAGCGAATGTACTTTACTCCATAAGTACTAAAAAGATCCCAGAAAGCAGTAAAAGGGACAAATATTTTATAAGTTCTTTTTATCCTTATGTTATCATACTTAGCAATTTTCTCTGTTGCTATGTCATAATCAAATAGGGGGAGATTGTTGATCCAAACCCTCAGTGATTTGATAATGACCCTCTCTAAACACTTAGTGAAAATTGTAAGTAAACAATATGTATAAGAGTTTCACTATCGCTGATAAGTACTAAGACTATTTCAGTACCACTGATAGGAACTCTCGCTCTTTAGATTAGACATTCAGCGAAACCTGTTCATCCAGTAGCACCGAGCCTGTTCAGTCTCTGTGATGATCGCTGATAAATTGTTCAGCGTAACTGTTCACCATAAAGCTCTGAGCCTGTTCAATACTTTTGGTGATCGCTGATAGTTTTAGTTGTTTGCTTATGATCTCTGAAGACAAGTTTCATGTCAACATAGGTTCTACGCTGAAGTCGAAGATCAAGCTCAAGAACCAGCGACAAGTCTACTAATGAACTGATGCGGATATCAACGAAGTCACAGAATTGTCCACTCAACGTGAAGTATCAAGTAGAAGACTTTAGCAATCGCTGAGCTTTATCATTCGCTGATAAAGTACTGATTCAACGAAAGCTGATCATGAAGTATACTCTACAAGTTACTATTGTCTTAACCTTCCTTGCACGCCTCCGTACGAATTGTCAGAACGGACATCCCTATTGTCTGAAATCATACAACAACTCTGATTCTACACTGTGCATCATACGGCCAAAAGGATGTTGTCTAAAACCTAATCTCATACATCCAATCAGCTGCTGCCACGTGTAAAGCAACACTGCCTTGCATTAAATGCATGCAGTATATAAGAAGAACCCTACTTCAGTTTTGAAGTGCCCCTGTGTGCGCACTTGCTCTAAGTGCTCAGCCATCTTCTTATCTCTTTCTCTCTTAGTGTTAGAATATTATTCGTAGTATTTATATCTCCTATCTATCTTATTTCTAGTGCAAGAAACTTAGTGTTCTTAACTTGTTTAGATTAGGCTTAGTCCTTAATCTTGTTCTGCAACAAGTTGTAAATTGTTTTAAGATTTATCAATAAACAATTTAGAAAGTAAAAATCGTGTGTTTGTATTCAACCCCCCTTCTACAAACTTGTATAACCCTCTCGGGACCAACATAGGTGAATATTGATCATTACCGAACTTGACTCGACCATCGTTCTTTTTGACATAATTTTTGAGCAGCTCTTTTCTTCCAGTCATGTGTTTTGAGCAGCCCGAATCTAAGTACCACACATGACTGGTCAGCAAAAATCAAATCAAGTGGTTTTAGGTACCCATTTGTAAATGGGTCCTTTTGGGTTAGGAGTTGGTACTTGTTTGGAATTTGCACCATTGTTGTTTCTAAAACATCTTTTGCAAGTTCCTTTTGAATAAAACCTTTTAGAACCAGGAACATCATAGCCAAACCAGTTATGATAATCACTCTTACAGATAAAATCATCCACACCACAAAATGAACAAAAAATTTGGTCATGTGCTAAATTGATCAATTGTTGCATTGTATAAATCTTGTATGGAACAACAAGTTTTTGATTATTGCAAGCAATATGATTTATTACAACAGAATCAAAATTGCTTTTCATTGAATTGAAAGGAACATTGGATGATTTTGTCTGGGCCACATCCTGTGTGGACTCCTTAATTCTCCACTCAAGCCTTTTGTTGTTTCTTAGAAAACGATCTGAAATACCAGAAATATTAGAGTAATAAGTTTTAGAATTTTGAGTTTAAAAAGATTTAGTTCTTTGAGCCTTTCTTTTCTTTTTCTGTAAAGATCTTTTGTTCTTAGATTTTGAATAGTAATCGTTAACACGATTTTTCTCAACAAACTTTGATGTTTCATCTTTGAAGAAGTTCTTCTTAGGTTCAGATTAAGAAATCAGAATGATCTGGAAGTTTGGTAATGAAGTCAAATTGAACAGATGTTTCTTTTACACCTTTGCCTTTATCATCACACGGATTCTCAATATCATGACCAGAATGGCTATCATAGGAGGTGTGAAAATTGCCATAAGACTTTGGATAAAGAAAATCATTGATTTCTTTACGAGCAGCTTTATCTTCTTCTGAAAGAAAATACTTTTTAGGAGGTGCATTAATCGACTGGTTTTCCAAGTCCCAAGATTCAGAATCTTCTTGGTCATCAATCGTCGTACTTCTGAATAAAGTATTCCCGATAAAAGCCTTACATGAAGAAACATCTGAATCTGAAAAATGTTTTTCTTTTGAAATTTTCTCTTCAGATATTTCCTCATGTTTTGTTTTCATCTCTTTTAAACTGTTTGAAAACATTGTAAACATAACTTCCTTCTCGATCTCAAAAGCATTTTTGTCATCATTTCTGACGTCTTCAATCTTGCTTTCAATCTTTCTTTCAAGATCTACAAGCTTTTATTCAAGAACCATAGGTGGAAAATATATTTTACCATTAAAAACAAGTTTAACTTCGTTTTTCTTTTGAGTATTTTCCTTTTCCTTTGGGTTTTCAACAACGTAGCTTTGAAAATAGTCATTAGGCAAAGTCTTTTTATTTTCCATAGCCTTCCTATTTTCTAACCCATAGCAGAAAGGAAGTTGCATTTTAACAGTGGTTTTTCTTTTTGATTCTTCATCTTCTTCGTAATCTTCACCATCCATTTTAAGCCATTTGATATTATAATAAGGATCTAGTGATGGATATCTAAGCCATTCAAATTTATATAAAGTAGGAGCTTTTAATAAGGCAGTCCTCAAATAATGAGGGTTGTCATATCTCAAACCCCACATAGAATTGAAATACCTAAATTCGGTTGGCTTGTTCATATGAATCGTCTGTTCATTTTGACCAATTTTATATAGCTTTTCTTCTAGACCTTTAGCTTTCTCAACAAGTTATGTGTTTCTATCTTTGTAAGCATGCAAAAAAATTTCAAACTCATCATTCTTCGCTTCTGAACTTTCAAATTTCTCTGATAGTTCAGTCATTCTTTTTCTAAAATAAGCTTGATGTTCATTAAATTTTGCATACTTCTTTTTCAAAGTCTCAATTAAAACAACTTGTTCCTTCAGTTTGTCACTTTGAAAAATTATTGATTCTTTTGATCTTTTCAGTTTATCAGTCAAATCATTTAACTTATTTTGTTGAAGTTCTTGAATTTTGAGAAATTTATTGAGAGTGAAGGAATCTACCTCATTTGTCTCTGACTTTGATTCTGGCTCAGATTCCTCGGTCTCTCTGCTCATGAAGCACATTTTTGCAAGGGCAGCTGTCTCCTCTTCCTCATCATCATCAGTCTCATCCAACCAGTATTCTTCTTCAGCCAGTAAAGCTTTGCCGGATTCTTTCTGTTTTGCAAGAAACATCTTGTTCTTGTAATAATCTGAATCTCTCACCTTCGACTTCTAGCATTCTTTGGCGAAGTGACCAGTTTTCCCGCAGTTATAACATTTCGGCTCTTTTGCCCTCTTCTAAATAATTCTTTTCTCCTCAATCTTCTTGTCATCCTTCTTACTCTCTTCTTTCCTCTCCTCAAACCTTCTCTTTGATTATATTCGGCCTTTATGCTCAAAATTCTTGGAGCCTGATGAATACCTTTGATTGTTGGAGCCCGTCTTTTTAACAAATTGCTTCTGAAATGCTTTTGTCAAGAGAATCATAGCTTGCTTCAGACTTTCAGCCTCATCTAAACCATCACTTTTAGACCCACCATCTTCTCTATTAGTATCCCTTCTATCATTCCTTGAAACACGTTTTCCTGACCTGCAAGATATCAAAGCTATAGGATCATCTTCTTCCTTTTCCTCCTTCTTCTCTTTCTTATCCTCGTTCTTCTCTTTCTTCTTCTTCTCTCTTTTCTCATCAGCATCATCTTCATCTTGTTTGAGCATCTCAAACATTTCTTGTAAGGGCAACTCAGTCAACTTAGAATGTTGTTTCATCATATGAGCATATTTCTTCCATTCATGCTGGAGAACACTAAAAAACTTCACATTATTTTCTACTACTGACTTTGTAATGGTGTGTCTGTTCAATTCATTCAGGATTGTTGTGAATCTGTCATAGGTGTTGTCAAGTGTCTCACCTTCTTTATGCTTGAAATTCTCATACTTGTTAATTGCATTAGATACCCTCATTTGGTTTTCAACAGAAGATCCTTGATACAGTTTAACCAGCTCATCAAACATATCCTTTCCAGAAGTATTTTTGCTATCAACCTTTTGATATATGTCATTAGTTAAGGCTTGCATAACTAGAGATCTATCTGCTCTATCTCCGTTGTATCTCTTTGTTTGAACTTCATCATAAGCATCAGGTGGAACCACAACATCTGGTCCTTTTTGTCCATCTTCACCAACAACACCATCCTTTTTCACTTCTCCTAGAGGACCTCCCTTTAAAGACTTTACTATATAAAATCCGTTCTCTTGTCTCTCCACATAGTCCATAAAACGGTCCTTCCATTTTAAAATCTTTGGGAAACATGAACGGTGGTTTATCTTTAGAACCAATAACAAGCATGTCTCTAGTAGTCATTGTGTGAAAACTTGTTGACGATCTTTAAGCAACCTTCTGATCAGAAATGAAAATCTCACTAAATCACTGTTTTATCGCACACCAAAGAATATCGCACACAAAACCCACGATAAAATTTATCTCCAAGTTATCGTACACCACTCCCACGATAATATTTTGTCGCATACAACTCACACGATAAAAAGTGATCTCAAAGTTATCGCACAAAAAGTCTGCGATAACAACTGTTCAAACCGATTATCGCACGTCAAGGGGGCGATAAACACCGTTCACCTAGGTTTATCGTACACCAAAGACGCGATAAAACTTCTAAGGATTTTTATCGCATGATGAGGGCGCAATAAAACTTCTGCGATAAAGACGATCTCTTCCACGTACGAGGATGATGAACTCTGTGGTCTGCGATAACTATGAATCTCATATCAATCTTCAAGTATTTGCTCAAAACAACTTCAAACAATCTGAAAATTGGTAGAGTTCTGCGCGAGGAGACTCTGAACACAATTACTTCTTGGTGTTTGACCCAAAAACCAACATAAAGTGAAAATTGAATCCAAAACAGTGAGTTTCTAGCTTTTTCACGAAAATATCCAATCAATCAAATCTGGATCGATTTCTGGTGAAATTGCGGAATCAATTCACACAGAAACAATCTATGAACAACAACGAATCAATTCAAATCCATTCGAAGCACTAAATTGATCAAAATCGACCAAAGTAGATGAAAAACTCGATAAAACCAAATTTTCTCAATAACGTGAAAAACTTATCTGGATCAAATCTGATTGCCTTGCTCTGATACCAATTGTGATCCCAGAACAAGTAATCAACACAACATAATAATGATTGATGCCATCCCTCTATTAATCTCAATATGAAGAATTACAATCTAGAGAGTATTTGGAATGTAAGGTACTTGGAATGACATAATGAAAAACCATAACAAAATCCTATTTATACTAGGAAACATAGAAAGTACAATTAAGCCCCTCAAATTGATACAACTTATAATATTTGGCACTAACACCCTTCACCCTAATCTCATTCCCATGATGCGTGAAATCCTTCATAAATTCTACAAGTACGATAAAAAAGATCGAATTACAAGAAACCAAACAAAAAACAAGTGCGATAAAAACGGTTAAAAGAAAAAATTATGGACTACTACAATTAATGTCATAAATATCTTACAATTATTAATCACGGGTGACCAAATTGATATAGTGATATTTAGATCCGTCTAATTATTATGGTTTGTTAAATAAAGAGAATTCAAAATTAGTCGAAGGTTCATTTAATTCCTAAAGGAATATTTGGAGAGGGGTGATTATTTTTCATATAATCAGCATCCGAGCATTCGTGTCTGGTCTTTGATTTGTGAAAATTTTGACACTCGTAAACCCTAGAAAATTAAACAAACGGTTAGGCTAGTTGATAATTGTTAATTTGTACACATTTTACCTCTTAAAACCCTCACTTTATGATAACTAATGCCTAAAATGGTTACCTAATTAAGCCCCATGTTATGTTCTTTGATGATCAAGCCAAGAAACGGACAAAATCGCACCAAATTGAAGGTCCGACGAACTTCTACACAACTTTAGGTCACGGTGGAAGTCGCCTAAGTTACAGTTTACCAAGGGACGAAACAACACGGGTGACAGGTGCCGCAACCCTAGGTCGTGAAGGGCTTTTTAGGTACTAAACTCACATTTCTTCTATGTGTGAGCATTTTTTCAAGGGGGTTTGATATAAAAAGTGTTAGAAACCACTATTGGATGAGTGGAGACCGAGGGGACGAATTTGGAGCAAAAATGAGACGGATTTTGAAGGTTTTCTACCATTTCTTCTTAATTACTTAATTTCGTAGGTGATTAGTTTCTTTATTCTACAACAGTGTAGCCTTTGATTTTGACACATTTGGTTTAGAGGTTCGTATCTAAAGATATTTGCACAAGTTTATTTGCTTGAAATGTCATTATCTTTTGCTTTATTAATTAATCTGACAAATTGACTAATATTTGTTTGATGAAAAGTCATTCAAAACCTTAAATCCTTAATTGTTTGAGGAATTTAATTAAGTGACAACCGGTATGTTTGATTTCAATAAGGTTTTCAAATTTTCACCACGAATTCTTAGGGTGCGTTTGGTACGCAAACAGGACGGGACGGGACAGGACGGGACATAACAGAACAGGACAACTGTTCAGCGTTTGGTAAGACATGAACAAGACTGGACAGGACAGAACAAGACTGATTAAATGACCAATTTACCCTTGGTGATTTGACAGCAACAAAAAACACTTGCAGCAGAAATTAAAACACACATACAAACCAGATTAAATTAATGTAAATTCACACTTGCAGCAGAAATTAAAACCTGCGATAGTTTTAATGGCAGAAATTAAATTAATGTAAATTCACACAAATCTATTTACAAACTTCTCAGGAAGAAGAAGAACAAATCACAAAAACAAGTCACAAAAAAAACACAGAAATGTCACAAAAATACCGAAGAAGAAAAAATCGATACCTGTGGAGGGTTGAAATCGCAGGAAGAAGAAGAAGCAAACAAGATGAACCCGTGGAAAAAAGGAAGAAGAAGCAGAAATATGAAGGAAAAAAACGAAGAAGAACAAGCTGAAAATCGGTAACAGTAGCGAAGAAGAAGAAGAAGAAATCGGTAACAGTAGCGAAGAAGAAGAAATCCGTAGCGAAGAAGAAGAAGAAGAAGATACTTGCGATGCGATGGAGACGAGATGGAGAGGGAGGCGCACGGCTATGGGGAAGAAGAAAGTCAGATTAGGTTGAAAAAAGGGGGTATTTTTGTCCAAAAAAACTTGTTCTATCTTGTTCTAGGGGGAGCGGTGGACACCCGTGTCCCATGTGTGTTCCATTTAGTTCCATCTAGTCCCATATGTGAACTCACCAAACGTGGTACAAGCCTGTTCTGTCCAGTCCTGTCCCATCCTGTCCAGCGTACCAAACGCACCCTTACAGTCAAAGCTCTAGTAAGTCGGGCTTGTGAACTTATTGATTTCGAATTTCCTAATTCGTTAATACTAATCACACCTGGCAATTTAAGTGCTTGTTTAAAGCCCCATTTGTTGTTAAGATCTAACCAATGAGATTATTTTGGTTGGATTCTATCTAAGGGAAAATCAAGGTTGTTAGAGCTTGTTGACAACTATATTCAGTTTATACTTGTCATGTCATCTTTTCCACCGTAGGGATCAATGATAAACATTTGCACCAAATCAGACATGAATCTATTGTTGGAATTTTTAATTCTATTGTTTTTATACGTATGTTAGTTTAATTAATCAAATTCAAACCCCCACCATTTTAATAATATTGTAAAAGTCGAATAATAGTTACGACCAATTTCGACCTAACTTCCACTATTACTATTAATATTTTGATTTGAGACAGTTAGATATTGTAATTCGCCTGTCTAGAAAGCCATCTAATCGTTGGCAATGACAGTTGGCCAGAGTAGTTGATTGTTTATTCTAGACATTTGCTAGAAAATCGTCCATATGAGGCGACCGAAGTCACAACGAAGAAGAGTGGGGGAAGGTATGAGAGAGAGGGAAGAGATGACAATGTCTTGTTTTGGTTGATTGAAACTATAGTAACTTTTATATTTTTAAATGAAAACGATATAAAATGGGAAAAGGCTAAAATGACATTCACTTAACGAAATTCTCTAACGGTCTTATAGGGACAGACCAAAACTAATAAAAAATATCTAACAATGTACTTATTTTGAAATAAGAACTACAAAGAAAAGAGGGCCTTCCATGTAATCTACTGTTAGCTTTTGTTTAATTTGGAGGTGGAAAACAAAATTATCATTATGTAAAAAAATGTTAATTGTTTGATTATTAAATACATTAAACATTTTATAATATATTTATTTATTGTTATAAAATTTGTTAGAAGATTTGTTGAGGTATTAAATGCATTAAATATTTAAAAAAGATACATAAATTGTTTGATAGAAATTTTGTTGGATTATTAAATGCATTAAATAATACTTTAATAATATATGTATTTATTGCTAGGAAAAGTTTATTAAACAAGTTGTTGAGGTATTATATACATTGAATACAAAATGTTAGAAAGTTTGTTGGATATTAAATATATTGAATATTTTAATAATTTATTTAAATCATCATAAATATCTCTTTGGTTTCTGTTTGGTCCCATCACATGTAACACCTCGAACTTTCTGTAATTATTATACCTTTTATTATGAAAAAGTGACCATAATTGTGAGTTTAGTATAAAAATAAATCTAAAGGGAAGGTTAAGTTATATTTGAATGTGTACGGGTTAAAGTGAATAATCAAACTTGGGGTATAAATTGAGAGAATAAGTCATTCTAAAGAAAGTGTATGAGCATAATGATTTTCTGAAGTCGGTTTAAGCTACGAAGTGAGAGATCGAGTTCTCGGTGCAATTGGTAAGGTTTTAACTAGTTTCTGGGATCAATTTCTTTAAGATTAGTAATCACAAATTCAATTGTGCATTTCAATCAGCTACTGATTTAGTTTTGGGTAAAATAGGATTGAAGTGTGAGTGATTTCCAATCCTATCAGACTCTGTATCCCTAAATCTCGGTGAGTTCATCCTTCTTGTTAAACTTCCATGTAGGTATATCAAAAGAATTAGTGTTATGAACTTATAATTGGTTTGAAATCTCTGTTGGTTCATTTAAGAAGTCTAAATTGGGTATTTGTAGACTGTATTGAGAAAATTGGCGGCCTGAAGGTTATCCGGATAAAACTTATTTTTCGGTAACATCCGGATAAAATGCGATTTCTGATAAAGCATCCAGACACACTCATTTTCCGGTAACATCCGGACAAAACACATTTATGGTAGTATCCGGATAAACACTTTTTCGGTAGTGTCCGGATAGTACGTTTCCGATAATATCCGGATAATCGATTTTTCCGGTAATATCCTGATGATTCAATTTGTCCAGTAATGTTCAGATGTTTACATCTTAGGTTCATAGACGTGTGGTTTTCGTTAATAACCCGAAATGTGCAATTTCTAGATAGTTTTCGATATTATTTACAAACCAATTATTCAAATATAATTATAACTCAGGTTTCAAGATGTGAGCTAAGCTATTAAATTGGATAAATTCCTAAGACAAGGAGTTGTGTGAAATTGTATTGTTTTGATAATTACTTAAGTACAAGGAAGGAACTAATTTAGTTAGTTTATGATCGGAAAGTGAATTAATAGAGAATGATTCCTCTATCATTTTAAATGTAAATTTTCCGCTAATTTGCTTAAATGTGTCAATGATGGGAGGGAATAATTATCAAGTCTCATTGTGTACGTGTACAAGTAGTGTAATGGATCCATTGACACAAGAGTTATCTTGAAAACGTGGAATAGGCATGGTTTAATTGTAATTCCCGTTTTGTATTGGGAAAGGAGGAATAGACATGGTTAAATTGTAATTCCCACTTATGTACCAAGAAATACGCATGGATTTAATTGTAATTTCTTGGACATGAGTTGAAATCTAGAATCTTTATTGATTCGTAGTGGCGCTCTTAAACATGACAGTGTGATTTACTCTGTGTTTGTCACACTCATGGAATCGGGTCTTCCCGTCATCGAATGATGTTATGTGAATGTTGTTGAAAGAAGAATTGGTCATTTTATAGATATTGTTTAAATTACCATTTCAGTAATTTTAATAGTGTTCTGACTCATATTTTTGGATGTTTTCACTAGACGTAAGCCTAACTTTTCAAAGTTGATTTTTATTAGGAAATAAAGCTTGCGGGGGATGAGTGAAAAGGGGCTTATGAATACTGTCTTTTGAAGAATATCAATGGAGGAACTAGATATGTATAGAATATTTTTGGAGATACTATAGACAACCGAGTATAAGCTAGACCGGTGTAGCTATAGTTTAGATTAGTAGGTTGTTAGTGTTTCATTTGTAATTACAAATCTTCGTTGTTAATTCTCCAATTTCGAATGAAATTTTTGGTTGGTTTTGTTGTAATCTCTATTTATTTTAAGTTTAAATTGATTCGAATTTTTGTAGGATGTTTCAGTTTGGTATCAGAGTTGTAGTTCAAGAGATCTAGGTATGATAATCAGATACTTAGACTTAAGCTGTGATGAGTAAGTTATGACCGAGAGATTTGGGTAGAAGTATTAGGATAAGAGGGTTTTAGAGTTGACGAAAATACGTGAATTAAGGATCGTAATGATGGTAACGAGAATTCTTATGTGTAGTATGTTCATAATTTCAATTAGCTACTGCTATTATGAATATATTGTTACGTAAGCATACATATTTCTGATTGTTATGGCGACTAATGAACGTTAAAGTACGTTTTCTTGTATTCAAGTTATATAGCTAATTTCTTATTGTTATCGTTATGCTCATGTCAGAATAGAATGGTTAATACACCAAGTAGACTTCATACCTCTCCAGAGGGTCGTGCGGTAAGTGAATATGTAGCACATCAGCAAGAAAGGGGTGAGGCTAATACAAGCCCACCTAGGCCACCTATTCTGAGAGGAAGAGAGGATCAAGTTAATAGATCCAATGTTGGCCCTTCTAATCCAGTAATGATGGAATCAATACTAGAGTCGCGTATGATGGAAAATATGATGAGAGTTATTAACGCTGCAATGACTCAATAGGAAGAAATGTTTATGAAGTTATTGGATGATAGGAATGTTGGGTACCCACGATCAGAGACAGGTACCGACAATGTATTCTCAACTAACCCGCCAGCAAATGCTAACAAGACAGCGGAAAAAGTTTGCTCTTACAAGACGTTCCTGTGTTGTAAGCCACTAGAGTTTGTGGGATCAGACAACCCGATTGTGTGTATGAACTGGATTAGGGAAATGGAGCAAGCATTTAGAGCATGTGAATGTGAGGAAAAGTCGAAAGTTAGATTTGGATCCCAAATGCTGAAAGGGAATGCTCTTACGTGGTGGAATGTTGTTACATCAACTGTTGAGTCTCCAGTTTTGGCGGCAATGAACTCGGAGTCGTTCAAAATTAAAATTTTGGAAGAATATTGCAACAAGACTGAGATGGATCGTATTGAAAAAGAATTCCGAGCACTTAAGAAAGGGAATTCATCCGTAAAGGAGTACACTCGGCTTTTCTTGGAGAAACTTAATTTAGTGGGGGCATGTGGCCCCAACTGAAAAAGAAAAGATTAAAGCTTATCTGAAAGGCTTGCCGGCTAATATGATGTCTAGGGTTCAAAATTCTAAAGCCTCGAATTTACGTGAGACAACTAAAGAAGCTAAGATTATGGAGGAAGTTTAAGTTAGAGATAAAGCTGAAAAAGCTGAAAAAGCTCAGGTGGAAGAGAAAATAAAGTGGGAGGGTCGATCAGAATCTTTTCAAAAATCAAAGCCTTTCGTCAAGAATCCTCGTTTTGAACCCCGTCGGGAACCTAATTGGTGTCAGAAATGTAAAAGCAAACATTTTGGCCCGTGTCGGGTGGTCTCAAATGAATGTTTCAAACGTGGAAAGAGTGGTCACACAATTGGGAACTGCCCTATCCAAGGACCAACATGTTTTGAATGTAAGAAACCTGATCATTTCCGAAAAGATTGCCCAAAGTTAAAGAGTAGCGGGAACCAAGAAAAAAAACCAAATACCTCAAGACCAACGGGTAGAGCGTTTCACATGACTGCTAAAGAAGGGAAAGAATCTGCAGATGTGGTTTCTGGTACACTCCTTGTTAATTCTATAGCCGCACATATATTATTTGATTGTGGTGCAAACTTGTCTTTTGTATCGCAATCTTCTTCTCAAAAGTTAGTTATGCATGTCACTGCTTTGAAAGATGCCTTAGTAATTGAAGTAGCTAATGACTGTCAAGTTTTAGTACGTGAAAGACTTGAAGGTTGTACAGTTTTGATAGAAGGAAAAGAATTTCCGATTGACTTAATTCTAATGGAGATAGGTGGGTTTGATGTAATTGTTGGTATGGATTGGTTAGTAAATAACCAAGCAGAAATTCTTTGTGCTAAGAAGTTAATTCGGATTCCTATGTCCGAAAGTGATACTGTACTCATTTATGGGGAGAAAAGAAAAGAAGATGTTCCGTTGATTTTAATAGCTAAAACACGCAAGTGTTTAGTGAAAGGGTGTTCATCATATTTAGCATATGTGTTGGATGTTAAAGTAGAAAAGAAGCGGATAGAGAATATAAAAGTGGTATGTGAATTTCCAAGCGTATTTCCTGAAGATCTTCCAGGTCTACCACCAGAGCGACAAGTGGAGTTCAAAATTGATCTTATTCCAGGAGCAGCGCCGATATCACGTGCACCTTATAGACTAACCCCGACGTAAAGGAAGGAGATGATGACTCAACTTCAAGAATTGCTTGAGAAGGTTTCATCAGGCCAAGTTCGTCACCTTGGGGAGCTCCAGTATTATTTGTAAAGAAGAAAGATGGCACTATGAGAATGTGCATTGACTATAGAGAATTGAATAAAGTGACCATTAAGAATAAGCATCCACTCCCAAGGATTGACGAATTATTTGATCAACTTCAAGGTGCTGGGTGTTTTTCAAAGATCGATCTGCGGTCGGGCTACCATCAAGTAAAGGTGAGGAATGAAGATGTTCCCAAGACGACATTTAGAACACGGTATGGACATTATGAATTTCTTGTAACGCCGTTTGGTTTAACCAATGCCCCGCCATGTTCATGGATTTAATGAATAGGGTGTGTCAACCTTTCTTAGACAAGTCAGTCATCGTGTTCATATATGACATACTTGTTTATTCAAAGAATGAAGCTGATCATGAATGCCATCTTCGTGAAGTCTTAGATGTTCTAAGAAAAGAGAAATTGTATGCTAAATTCTAAAAATGTGAATTCTGGTTGAAGGAGGTACAATTTCTAGGACATGTAATCACTTCCGAAGGAGTTAAGGTGGATTCGGCAAAAATAGAAGCAATGATGAATTGGGAACCACCGAAAAGCTCATCGGAGATTCGAAGCTTTTTGGGTTTAGCAGGTTATTACCGAAGATTTATAAAGGACTTTTCTATAATTGCCTCTTCCTTAATAATTCTGACACGGAAGAATGTAAAATTTGAATGAACTGAAAAGCAAGAGTCAGCTTTTAGAACTTTATAGAAGAAATTCTGTGAAGCACCTGTTCTAGCACTACCAGAAGGAACAGAAGACTTGGTAGTATATAGCAATGCATCCACGATGGGTTTAGGTTGTGTATTAATGCAACGTGGCAGAGTGATTGTTTATGCATCGAGACAACTCAAAGAGCATGAAAAGAATTTTCCTACCCATGATTTAGAATTGGCAGCAGTAGTATTTTCCTTGAAGCTATGGCAGCATTACTTGTATGGAACTAGGTGCACCCTTTTTACTGATCATAAAAGTTTAAAGCATGTCTTTGATCAGAAAGAGCTGAATATGAGACAATGACGCTGGTTAGCATTACTTAAAGATTATGAATGTGAATTGCTTTACCATCCTGGTAAAACAAATGTGGTAGCTGATGCTTTGAGTAGAAAATAATATAGTGGGTGCTTAAAAGCGACTAATGCAAGAATTTATGTAATGTCTAATTTGATTGAGAAGATTAAAGCGGCTCAAGTGGAGGCTTTATTAGAAGAAAATCTTAAAAGTGAAGTTATGGCCAAACAACATCTTCAACTGGCTGAAGATAGTCGAGGGGTTAAACTTTTCCAGGGCCGTGTATGGGTGCCAAAAATTGGTGGAAATCTAGAGTTACTTCTTGAAGACGCTCACAAATCCAAATATTCTATACACCCTGGAAGTAATAAAATGTATAGAGACTTAAAGTTACAATATTGGTGACCGACTATGAAATTGGATGTGGCGCGGTGTGTAGAAAAATGTGTGACTTGTTCGTTAATAAAGGCTGAACATCAACAACCTTATGGGAGCCTACAATCCTTGGAAATTCCCAAGTGGAAATGGGATAAGATTACCATGGATTTTGTGACTAAACTATCAAAGACGTCAAGAAGAAATGATACCATTTGGGTGATAATAGATCGCTTGACTAAGAGTGCTCACTTTTTACCAATGCGGGAAGCTTCACCAATAGATAAGTTAGCCAAATTATACATTGATAAAGTAGTGTCGAGACATGGTATACCCGTGTCTATAGTCTCTGATCGTGATAGTTGATTTACTTCAAGATTTTGGCAAACCTTGCAAGAAGATGTAACGTCCCAAAAATTACAATAAATTTGAACTTTTAAAAATAACATTTTATTAAAAATAATCCATGAGTAATTAAATCCAATTAAACGTTTATCAAAAACCTCGTAAGTTAAACCACCAATCATAATTAAAACAACGGAAAACGTAATAATTCTAGACATGTGTCTCAAAATAAATAATGACAAAGGTCTTCTCAACGCGCCAGTGTGTACCGTCACGCCTTACTGCCACTTGTACCCGAAACAATAATTTATAGGGAAAGGGTAAGCACGAAGCTTAGTGAATTCAAACACATACGCAAAATAGCATTCATATACACACCACCCCTATCAGCAGATAGACAATAACAAATATTACATGCCAGTTTAAGAACATATCTAAAACAAGCAAACTCATGCAAGACACCCATGCATATATCCATCGGTCTCCCCGAATTCATACAACACCCGTGTACGTATTCCTCGGTCTCCCCGAGTCCTCGGTCTCCCCGAGTTTCATACAACACTCAAAGTATTATACTAGACATTAATTCAGCCTAGTACTACACACAACAATTCAGCTAATACACACAATCTACCGCAATGCACATATAACCCCTATCCTACGCAGTGAGAGAACTCACCTCGAAAAGCAAAGCCGATATCCACGAACAGCGACAAGGACCCGTCAACTCCAACTCACTTCTTTCCACCTAAAGAAGTGTTATCAAGTGTCAAAGTGAAGTCCTAACTCGAAATTACTACTACAAGTCTAAACGTGCATTTTCCAGCTTTTGGTCTAAAACTGCAGGTCTGTTCGTGACCTGTTTAGCCCCCCTTAAACCCATCAAACCAGAAATATAATTCCATAATTAGAAAGTTCTATGTCTTAGGTTTCCAGGGACATATCGCACGCGTTCATACGAGGTCCCTACTATTTTATATGAATTTTCTAAGACAAACTACCCGAAACAGGAATTCCGGACCAGTCTGTACTAAATGCCATTTTGGCCCTAGCTAGAGGCCGAATTGATTTTTCTGTACAACACAAGAAACTCAGTAGACACAATTTGGGAGATTTTTGCACTGGATTCACCCCAATCCGAGCTTCCTAGAATAATCTACGGATTTTACAAAACAGGGACAGATTTGGTAACTTCACATAAAATGATAACATTAGCTTTTGATTAGGGTTTACGCGATTCGGGTTAGAGTTTAGGCACTCAGGTTAGGGTTAAGGTAGTTAAGGCTGAACTCATTAAGTACCACCCACTGCCACCTCCGGCAGTGGTGGTCGACGGCGGCGTTGCGGCGGCAGCCACCACCGGCGATGGTGGTGGTTTGAAGGGGGAACTCCGACGAGGCCCAAGAGATATCCCGACTACTTATCTTGTCCACACACACCCACGCGTACATCCTACAGCCGCAAGACCGCCAAAACAACCACCGAGCTGGTGGTGAACGGCGGCCATGCCGGCGGCAGCCAAGGCTGCGGCGCCGGTGGCGGTTTTGTGGTGAAACAACAATGACGAAAGAGAAAGAAAGCAAGAAGAAGGAGAGTTTTACCTGTCGACGACTACGAAACCGCAGCACAATGAGGTTTCGGCTTCCTCCCGATCGTCGGTCCCTTCTCTCTTTCTCTCTCTCTCTCTCTCTCTCTCTCTCGCTGGCAGCGAACCACGGCAACTGCGCCGGTGGTCTTGGGTGGAACAGCAGCGACAGCAAGAAGGGAGGGGAAGGATGACGATTAGGGTTTCGTGTGGTTTGCTCTTGCGTGGGACGAAAATAAAACGAGAATGGGAGGGGGGGGGTCGGTCTTAAGGCCGATCCCCATGCACTTATACACATGTACACTCTTGGTCCCTGGTTTTTCCAAAACATTGCAAAATGAGAAAAGTTAACCATATTTTAACGTTTTGGTCATTCCCGTCAATCCCGATAATAAACATTTATTTAAAGAAACATTACACAAAATAAAATATCCATACCGGGACACGGGCTTTACAGAAGAACTGGGCACGAGGGTAAACTTGAGCACGACATACCATCCACAGATAAATGGGCAAAGTGAAAGGACAATTCAGACTTTGGAAGACATGTTAAGATCTTGTGTGATTGATTTCAGGGGTAATTGGGATACAAATTTACCCTTAGTGGAATTTTCTTATAGTAATAGTTATCACTCAAGCATCGGGATAGCACCTTTTAAAGCTTTATATGGTCGGAAGTGTAGAACCCCAGTATGTTGGATGGAAGTGGGGGGGGGGGGGAAACAATTTGCAGGTCCGGAAATTGTGCAACAAACGACGGATAAAGTTAAAGAAATTCAGAAACATTTAAAGGCGGCTCAAGATCGACAAAAGAGTTACGCCGATCAGAAAAGGAGACCCAAAGAATTTCAAGTTGGGGAGTGTGTGATGTTAAAGGTATCCCATTGGAAAGGTATAATAAGATTTGGGAAGCGTGGAAAATTGAGTCCTCGTTTTCTTGGACCTTTCACTATTATCAAATAAGTATGACTTCAAGCTTTGCAGTTGGAACTTCCATCAGAACTGGAAGGATACTTTACATGTATGTTATCTTCGAAAATGCCTAGCTGAAGAAGAGAATGTCATACCACTCTCTGAAATAAAAGTAGACGAGCAAAGTCGTTGCATGGAAGAACCTGAAGCAATTTTGGAAAGAAAATCCAAGAAGCTACGACATAAGGAAGTCTTTATGGTCAAAGTGCAATGGAAACATCATAGAGGTGCCAACATGACTTGGGAAGCAGAAGAGGATATGAAGAATAGATATCCTCATTTGTTTACCTAATTCAGATTTCGAGGACGAAATCATTTTCAAGTTGGGGAGAATTGTAACACCTCGAACTTTCTGTAATTATTGTACCTTTTATTATGGAAAAGTGGCCATGATTGTGAGTTTAGTATAAAAATAAATCTGAAGGGAAGGTTAAGTTATATTTGAATGTGTAGGGGTTAAATTGAATAATCAAACTTGGGGTATAAATTGAGAGAATAGGTCATTCTAAAGAAAGTGTCTGAGCATATAGATTTTCTGAAGTCGGTTTAAGCCACGAAGTGAGAGATCGAGTTCTCGGTGCAATTGGTAAGGTTTTAACTAGTTTCTGGGATCAATTTCTTTAAGATTAGTAATCACAAATTCAATTGTGTATTTCAATCATCTACTGATTTAGTTTTGGGTAAAATAGGATTGAAGTGTGAGTGATTTCCAATCCTATCAGACTCTGTATCCCTAAATCTCGGTGAGTTCATCCTTCTTGTTAAACTTCCATGTAGGTATATCAAAAGAGAAGTCTAAATTGGGTATTTGTAGACTGTATTGAGAAAATTGGCGTATAGCCTGAAGGTTGTCCGGATCAAACTTATTTTTCGGTAACATCCGGATAAAATGCAATTTCTGATAAAGCATCCGGACAAACTCATTTTTCGGTAACATCCGGACAAAACACATTTCCGGTAGTATCCGGATAAGCACTTTTCCGGTAGTGTCCGGATAGTACGTTTCTGATAATATCCGGATGATTCAATTTGTCCAGTAATGTTAAGATGTTTACATATATGGTTCATAGATGTGTGGTTTTTGGTAATAACCCGAAATGTGCAATTTCTAGATAGTTTTCGATATTATTTACAAACCAATTATTCAAATATAATTATAACTCGGGTTTAAAGATGTGAGCTAAGCTATTAAATTGGATAAATTCCTAAGACAAGGAGTTGTGTGAAATTTTATTGTTTTGATAATTACTTAAGTACAATGAAGAAACTAACTTAGTTAGTTTATGATCGGAAAGTGAATTAATAGAGAACGATTCCTCTATCATTTTAAATGTAAACTTCCCGCTAATTTGCTTAAATGTGTCAATGATGGGAGGGAATAAATTATCAAGTCTTATTGTGTACATGTACAAGTAGTGTAATGGATCCATTGACACAAGAGTTATCTTGAAAACATGGAATAGGCGTGGTTTAATTGTAATTCCCGTTTTGTATTGGGAAAGGAGGAATAGACATGGTTTAATTGTAATTCACACTTATGTACCAAGAAATAGGCATGGATTTAATTGTAATTTCGTAGACATGAGCTGAAATCTAGAATCTTTATTGATACGTAGTGGCGCTCTTAAACATGACAGCGTTAGTTACTCTGTGTTTGTCACACTCATGGAATCGGGTCTTCCCGTCATCGAATGATGTTATGTGAATGTTGTTGAAAGAAGAATTGGTCATTTTATAGATATTGTTTAAATTACCATTTCAGTAATTTTAATAGTGTTCTGAATCATGTTTTTGGAGGTTCTCACTAGCCGTAAGCCTAACTTTTCAAAATTGATTTTTATTAGGAAATAAAGATGGCGGGAATACCCGGGGATGAGTGAAGAGGAGCTTATGAATACTGTCTTTTGAAGAATATCAATGGAGGAACTAGACATGTATAGAAGATTTTTGGAGATACTATAGACAACCGAGTATAATATAGACCGGTGTAGTTATAGTTTAGATTAGTAGGTTGTTTATAGTGTTTCATTTGTAATTACAAATCTTCGTTGTTAATTCTCCAATTTCGAATGAAACTTTTGGTTGGTTTTGTTGTAAACTCTATTTATTTGAAGTTTAAATTGATTCGATTTTTTTAGGATGTTTCATCACACTTTAGGTCTTCGTATTCTAAAGGTGTATTTATACACATATAAAATTAGATTCAACTAAAATGAACTAAAAGTTATTGTCAGGATCGAATCTTAACAAGACTACAAACACTTAGAATTCAGAATTAAAGAATCTGCGGAAAAGAACTTTAATTCTCACAATCAAGAACAATGTAACAGAAAATTCACAATTTTGTATTCACTGTTTTGAATCACAATATTAACAACCAAACCTCAATCTTGTTGAACAGGCTCAACAAGACGACTTCTACTTCTCTAGAAATAGGGTTCTTACACCTTGAGGTCAATTCTCTCTTGAATCAATATCGAATTCTATTTCACACGTATATTAGCTTGTCTATCATCTATGTTCTAATAGCTATCTATCAATACTATTTATACAAAAGTAATTACAAGATAACTATCAAAAGTAAATTGATCTTCTGAATCTTCGTTAAACATATCTTGATCAATTCCTTCTTTGTCTCCAAAAGTATCGCATCCCAAACTTATCAAGTCAGCAGTATTAACCTTCATTCTTCATGAGCAGTACTAACAATCTTCAGCAGTATTAACCGATTTCATCTCCAGCAGTATTAACATCACTCCAGCAGTATTAATCATGAGCAGTACTAACAGATATTCAATTATGCACCAGCAGTACTAACCTTGACTTGCAGTAGTAACTGTGTCTAGCAGTAGTAACTTCGTCTAGCAGTAGTAACTTCATCTAGCAGTAGTAACTTCATCTAGCAGTAGTAACTTCATCTAGCAGTGGTAACTTCATCTAGCAGTAGTAACTTCATCTAGCAGTATTAATGAAGAACTGGCAGTAGTAAAAGTGTCTTGGCAGTACTAACCATACTTAGCATATCTTCAGTTCCCAACAATCTCCCTCTAACTTGACTTTTAGGAAAAGAAGTCAAGTTCTTCAGATGATGCTTCCAAAACCTAATCATACATGCCTAGATTAGGATTCAATCCCAGACTTTGATTGAGAATCCTTTTTACCAAGAATCTACCCATTGCTGAATCCTTGTTGCAGGTCAACTTAGCATGTAGCATTCCTTTCAGCCTCTTCATGCTGTGTTCGTATATTTCATCCACCAGATAGTATTCTTGAGTCGCAGAGTCAAGGGAGATGACATATACTCCACAGTTTTCATAGAGCATCCAGTTGGTAATGGTTTGAAACTGTGTGTTTATCCTATGCTGAACTGCTTCAGGTTTGAACATTTGGCACAAGAATTCAAGTACCATTTTAGAGATTGACATCCCTTGCTCAGTCAGCATGTTTTCATATAGCCTCATCCCAACTTTGAACATCTCTTCTAAGTCTGATCTTGAGCAAGTTCTGACAATTTTTCCCCAAGTTGAAAAGACTTCAAATTTTCCATCTGCTCTTTTTATCCTAATGAACTCCTTTCTACCATCTTTCAAAGTGTCCCAAAAGATGATTTCAGGAGCCTTAGACGATATTGGTTCAGCCTGAATTGGGTTAGAGTCAACAACAGTAATATACACATCACATTGGGCATCAGTTTGTGATTGTACATTGCTTGATTGCCCTGATGGAGTTGCCACTTCTTCTTCAGCAACTTTTGGATCAGATTTTTCTTTTACTGTTTCCTCCTGGGCCTCTTCTGCAGTTGGTTCCACCCTTGGCTTCTTTTCATTTTTCTTCTGTGAAGTTATGGGCTTGGTTCTTGGTCTTTTCTTTGACATCATCTTGGTTCTTTTAAGAGTTTTAACAGCTTCAGGAGTTGGTTCAGCTGTTTTAAGTTTTTCAGCAGCAATAACCATTTCTGCTGCTATGGCTGTTACTGCTTCTCTTAGAACATGTAATGATGCTGTTTCAACACTGTTCTTCACAATCCAGTATACTTCTTCATCAATTTCAGCTTGAGATGTAGTTACTGCTTCCTTCTCAGTTTCTGCTGCTTTTTCTGTTTGGCCTTCAGCAGCATTAACTGTTTCTGCTGCTTGTTCAAACTCAGCAGCATTAACAGTTTCTGCTGCTGTGGTTTCTGCTGCTGTTGTAGTTTCTGCTGCTGTCGTTTCTGCTGCTATGGTTTCTGTTGCTTGAACATTTTTAGCTTCCTTTGTACTTTCCTCAGCAAATTCATTCACTTGCTCCCCCTGTTCCTGTGCACTCTCCATGTTCAACTCATCCTCTGACTCCCCCTTTTTGGGAGCATCATTGGTTGGGTTTCTTCTTCTAAGGACAAACTGTGCTTTCTTCCTTCTGTGTAGTAGCTTTGTGATCATCTTCTTATTCTTCTCTATCTGGGAATTTTGATAGAGGACCACCTTTTTGAGTTCCTCAATTTCCTGTTGCTGATTTAGGACATCAAGGTTTATGTTGGCAATAGTATCCATCAATTCCTCATAAGTGTATCTATCCTCACCCGGTTTAGAAGTGTTTACCTCCATTACAGGATCATTGGAAGTTTTAGCAGGTGTCTTTTGCCTAGCAAAAGCACTACCTGCCCCCTTGGTTTCTTGGCACCTGGGACCTCTGGATGATTTCTCACCCTGAGTTGCCGTGAGGAAGGACTTAGTTATTTTACCACTGGCCTTCTCTTTGCTAGCAGAAGTAGTGGCAGCCTTGCGACTCACATGCTCAACCTTCTCCTTAGTGAGCACCTTCTTGGGGTTGGGAGACACCCCTGTGGTTTCCCTTTCGATATTCTCCATTGGAGAATGCTCCAACAGAGGGCTTAAATGCTTCGGGCTCTTAGGAGATACATCAAGGAAAGGAACCTTGTGTACCTTTCTTCTTTCAAACCTTTTGGTTATTGTGGGAGTGGGTCGTTCAAGAATGGACTGAGGGATGTCTTTTGAGATGGAAGGTTGGGATTGGTCATCAGTGGGTGTGTCTAATGAGGGCCTTGACCCTGATGCCATACCTTCAATTGTGTGGGACACAACCATCATTGTAGAGAACAATGGTGTGTCAACTCCTTCCGAGTCCCTAGGAAGTCTTTTCATATTTGAAAAAACCTTTCCTTTAGGGGATTTTGGTACATAGACCTCATCAAACTGAGGTAATTCCGTCAATTCCTTAGTTATCACTTCTTGAACAAACCTTGGATACATATAAAACCGCTTTTTGGATTCCAGGTTTGATACAAGATCATTAAAGATCATAGCTGAAAAATTGTACTTTCTGGCAGTGGATAAGCAGACCAAGGCATATGCAATGGGACTGCTGAACTCACTCCATCCAGTAGTTTTCTTGGAAATACAGTGCATCAGGGTATGAACAAGAAATCTCCATTGGTTGAAAAATTTTGACTTGTAGAATTTAAAAACACCAATGGGACCTTCATACCCCATTCTTTGTAAGGTCAAATATAGGTCATCAGAAGATAGAGAGGTTATACCTGAGGCATCATCCAAGTGAAGAGAGATGCGAATAACCTCCTCTGTGACTTTCAAGGGTTTATCACAAACCCTTGTTCGAATGGTTTTCTGCCCTTCTTCGAAACTAACAGTGGCATTCTCCCAAAATTGCGTCTGATGTTCGATATAGATGGTTGGGCTCACCGTTAGGGCATAAGAGATGTGCGAGGATTTAAGAAAATCGACGATATCGTGGAATCCCGCAGCTTGTTTCGGCTTCTGAAGCATGGCTATTTCATTGTGCTCATCAACAAACTCCATGATTCCTGAGGATTCTTGAAAGAAAAACACAAAGATTCTGGGGAGACTAGGTTAGAACGAGAGAGAAGAAGTTAATGCGAAGAGTCGTTATGAACTTTGGCGGGCAAACAGGGGTATTTATAGCAGTATTTGCCCTAGATTTTCAAAAGCAGTATTAACGACATAAGCAGTATTAACTGCAAGGCAGTATTAACTACACAGCAGTATTAACTACCGAGCAGTATTAACTACCAAGCAGTATTAACTACCAAGCAGTATTAACTACCTAGCAGCATTAACTACCTAGCAGCATTAACTACCAAGCAGTATTAACTACATATGCAGTATTAACTACACAAGCAGTATTAACTACACAAGCAGTATTAACTGTGCACTAGCAGTATTAACTACTGAGCAGTATTAACTGCAAAGCAGTATTAACCACACCTGCAGTATTAACTGCAAAGCAGTATTAACTACTTAGCAGTATTAACTACTAGAACACTGGCAGTAGTAACTCTGCACTGGCAGTAGTAACTCTGCACTGGCAGTAGTAACTCTGCACTAGCAGTAGTAACGCTTCACAGGCAGTAGTAACTACACTTACACTTTTCTGCACTTGGTAATCTGATGGAAACAGAGGATCCTGAGAAAGAGAGTTAGTAGCACCAAATATATGAAGAAATACAGGTATAAAAACAGAAAGTCATGAATTTATTCTAGGTTGATCATGCCCACACTTGTTACCAAAAAGGTGAATCTACCCACATCAAAAGCTTTTGTGAATAGATCAGCAAACTGGTCATTTGTATGAACTTTAGCAACCTGAATTAATTTCTTTTCATTGCAATCTCTTATAAAGTGATACCTTATCTCTATATGCTTTGTTTTTGAGTGTTTGACTGGATTATTAACAATGCTAATAGCACTGTTGTTATCAATGAAGATTGGAGTGTGAAGAAATGTTACCCCATAGTCCAACATCTGATTCTGAATCCATAGAACCTGAGAGCAGCAGCTTGCAGCAGCTATGTATTCAGCCTCTGTGGTAGATAAGGACACTGTGGTTTGTTTCTTACACTGCCAAGATACTAGTCTTGTACCCAAAAACTGACATCCACCTGAAGTAGACTTCCTATCCATGTTAGCTCCACCCAAGTCACTATCTGAGTATGCAAGCAAGTCAAAAGATGATTCATAAGGATACCAGAGACCTAGTCTAGGTTGCCCTCTTAGGTATCTGAAAATTCTCTTGACTGCATGAAGATGAGATTGCTTTGGTGTAACTTGAAATCTGGCACAAACACAGACTGAAAACATAATATCTGGTCTAGAGGCTGTGAGATACATGAGAGATCCAATCATTGATCTGTAATGATGGACATCCACATCCTCCCCCTCAAGATCAGCAGTGAGCTGTTTGTGTGTCTCCATAGGTGTGCTTGCTGGCTTTGAGTCTGATAAACCAAACTTGTCCAGGATGTCTTTCACATACTTGGATTGGCTAATAAAAATCCCATCTTTCCTTTGTTTTACCTGAAGCCCAAGAAAGAATGTAAGTTCTCCCATGGAACTCATCTTGAAGCTTTTGTGCATCAATTCTTCAAACTCTTTACACATTTGATCATTGGTGGATCCAAAGATGATGTCATCCACATAGATCTGAACAAGTAATGTGTCTTTCTTTCTCCTCTTGATAAACAGGGTTTTGTCAATTACTCCTCTTTCAAAGTCATTTTTCAGGAGATAGGTAGACAGGGTGTCATACCATGCTCTTGGGGCTTGATGCAAACCATAAAGAGCCTTCTTCAGCTTGTATACTCTGTCAGGGTGCAATGGATTCTCAAATCCAGGGGGTTGACAGACATATACTTCTTCCTCAATACTTCCATACAGAAATGCACTTTTGACATCCATTTGGTACACTTTGAACTTCATGTATGAGGCATAGGCTAGAAATAACCTGATTGCTTCAATCCTTGCTACAGGAGCAAAGACTTCCTCATAATCTATTCCTTCTTCCTGAGTGTACCCTTGTGCAACCAGTCTAGCTTTGTTTCTGATCACAATCCCTCTGTCATCCTTCTTGTTCCTAAAAATCCACTTGGTGCCAATTGCTCTATGACCTTTTGGAAGGTCTACCAAGTCCCAAACATCCTGTAATTTGAACTGTAGCAGCTCCTCTTGCATTGCCTCTATCCAACTTGGGTCTTTCATAGCATCATAAGCCTTTTTGGGCTCAATCTGGGATAGAAAGCAAGTAAGAACAGTATTAACTGTATTTTGCTGCTCTTGCAACTCTTGGAGTCTGCTTTGCTTTCTAGTCATCATGGGAGATGCAATATCTCCAATCACCAACTCAGGAGGATGATTTTTCTGAGTTCTTGTTGGATGACCAGCTTCCTCTTGTATGTTCTCATCCAGATTTGACTCATTTAATTCTGGATTTGTTTCTGCTTCTTCAGTCACCTCAGATTCTCTGGAATTTGGACCTGAAGACTGATTTTCCTCTGCTCTCCTCTCTTCTTCATTCTGAATAGGTTCAGCCTCCTCTTGTTGTTCACAGAATTCAACAGGATCAATGGAAGGGAGTGGAAATATTACAGATTGAATTCTGTGTTCTGATGTTGGTGTATCCCTTTGTCCTGCATATACATCACTACTGAAACCCAAAGAATTAGTGAGTGAATCAATGTCAAATAGCCAATTAGGACCTGAACCAATAGGATTTGGTGTGTTCTCATTGTATTTGACATTGTCACTTTCTTCAATTATTCTAGAAGAGGTATTAAAAACTCTGTAGGCCTTACTTTGAGATGAATACCCAACAAGAAAACCATCATCTGCTTTGCTATCAAACTTACCTAAGTGAGATTTGGTATTGAGAATAGTACAAGGACATCCAAATGGTTTGAAAAATCCAATATATGGTTTCTTTTTATGGAAAAGCTCATAAGGTGTCTTGTTTTTAGGCTTTACAACTAAAACTCTGTTTTGAACATAGCAGGCAGTATTAACTGCTTCTGCCCAAAAAGTAATTGGTAACTTTGAATCAGCTAACAGAGATCTAGCAGCCTCAATCAGTGTCCTATTCCTTCTCTCAGCAACACCATTTTGTTGTGGAGTCCTAGGAGCACTGTATTGTCTCTCAATTCCTTTTTCTTCACAAAAGGTGTTTAGATCAAAAATTTTAAACTCAGTTCCATTATCTGATCTAATGACTTTCACTCTTTGATTTGATTGGTTTTCAATTTTGAGAATAAAAGATTTGATCAGTCCACTTGTCTCATCTTTAGTTCTCAGAAAATATACCCAAGTAAATCTAGAATAATCATCAACAATAACTAAGCAGTATGATTTCTTGCCAATACTCATCACATTAGTAGGACCAAACAGATCCATATGTAACAGTTGAAGAGGATTTGAGATAGTGTTTATCTCTTTGGTCTTATGAGAAGTTTTGTGTTGTTTGCCTTTGAGACAAGCAACACAATGATCATCACATGAATAGACTTTGGATGGCAAACCCCTTACAAGGTTATTCTTAACAAGTTTATTCATTGTTTTAAAGTTCATGTGACACATCCTTCTGTGCCAAAGTGATGATTCATCTAAAGAAGCTTTTGAAACTAAACAATTTAGGGATGAATCAGATGACACACTTTCCAAATCTAAACAGTATACATTATCCTTCCTAGGAGTTCTCAGAAGTATCATGTTTTCATCAACCACTTTGTATCCAGGAGCAAGGATAATACATTCAGAATCAGTAAACAATATGCTATGCTTCTTGTCACAAACCTGTGATACACTTAACAGGTTGTATCTCAATTGCTCAACATAGTACACATCTTCAAAGGTCATCTTACCTTTTGAAACATCACCCTTACCACTTATCTTTCCACCAGCAGGATTATTCCCAAATGCAACATGTCCTCCATCAATCTTTTTGAAATTTTTGAGGCAGGCCATGTTACCTGTCATGTGCCTGGAGCAACCACTATCAACATGCCAAATGCTCTTCCCCTTGAGCTGTTGGTTACCCTGCACATTAAGATAAATCAGTTAGTTTTGTTGGGAACCCAAGCCGAAGTGGTCTTGGGTCTCCCTTGCTCATCAAAGTACTTGCACTTGGTTTTGATGAGATTTTCAAATTTAGGTACTGCAGTACTGGAGTACTTTGTCAAAATTATTGGTGTAGCAGCACTAGAAGCAGTATTAACCTCAGAAGTACTAACAGTGCTAGCAGTACTAATACTGGGAGCAGCAGTATCAGCAGTACTAACAGAGGTAGCAGTATTAACAGAGTTAACACAGCTAGAAGCAGTATTAACAGAGTTAACACTGCTAGCAGCAGTACTATCTGAAGAAGAAGCACTAAAAGTGTTAGCAGCACTAACATTGCTAGCAGCACTAACTTTGGAATGATTACTAGCAGTATTAACACTGCTAGCAGCACTAACTTTGGAATGATTACTAGCAGTATTAACACTGCTAGCAGCACCAACTTTTGAAGCAGTACTAACAGTCTTAGCAGTACTAACAGTCTTAGCAGTACTAACACTGCTAGCAGCAGTATTGTTTTTAGTGCCTTTTGGAACCCACATAGTACCACATTCCTTTTCAGTCGTTTTCTTTATGTGGCTTTTGGGTTTATCTTGTTTCTTGGCCACATTTTTCTTTGCAGGCTTCCTATAACCAGAGGATTTTTGAAAACTTCTTTGTAAACTTCTCTTTTGGTTAATTGGATTAAAGTAACAGTATTTGGCAAGATGGTTCAATTTGCCACAAATAAAGCAAGGTTTTGGTCTGTTAATCTTTTGCAGATCAACTCCTTGCCTTAGTGCCCACTGGTTATTCCAGTTCCTTTGATTTCCCCTCTGATTATCATGTTTTTGGGGCTTGTTCTCTTTAGATTTCCTGCAAGAACACTGTTCACAAGTATTGGAGTTCACAATTGTGGTCTGTGTGTAATGAACTCCCTTTTCCTTTTCAGTCCTTTTGATCTCATTGTTCTTAACACATGGACTTTCACATTCATCATCAGATCCTACTTTGTCAGTCTCATCCTCAACAACTACTTTATCTAAAGGATCTACTTCAGTGGCTCCTTTAGGTAAGTCCTTCCTATCCTTGGTTTCTAATAGGTCTGACTTAGGAGGGATGTAGTTGTTGTTGTAGGGTGGAGGTGTGGCATTATACCCTAGGCCTGTTTTCACCTTACCATGGACTTGAGCATTTATTATTGTGTCCATGGCTTTAGATGCTTTTGAAAACTTTTCAACATCAGCTTTAACTTTCTTAAGTTCTTCTGTTAATTTCCCACACTCTTCCCTAGACTCTTTTAATTGGAACTCAAGATCACCTTTTTCCCACTTCCAGTAGTTAGTATCATATGAATGTTGAAGTTCATTGGCTTGAAAGGCCCTAATCTGTTCTTCAAACCTCTCAACAATCAACACATAGTCTCTTCTATCCTTTTCTAACCTTTTAAGATCATCACACATACCCTGATTGTGATCTCTATACCTTTTAACAGTGTCTATACAAGATTGAGTACAGAGATTAGATTTTACCTCAGTGGGAAGATCTGAAACTTCAGCCATAAGAGCTTGATTTTGGATGGCTTCTTCTGCTTGGTCACTCCAGTCAAATCCCATTCCTTGTTGAGAAACAAGAGCTTGAATGGAGTTTCTGTTTTGATTGGAACTTCCAGCCTGAGTTTGTTGATGGCTGTTGTGAGATGTTCCTCCTCTGCATTCCCTGGCAAAGTGTCCCATCTTGTGACACTTGTAGCATTCAACTTTGGATTTATCAAATCCAGCACCATCCTCTCTTCTTTGGGAAAAATTGTTTCTCCCTGTCCTCTTAATGAATCTCTTCACCCTCATAGACAGCATAGCCATCTGCCATTTGATGTCCATCTCTTCAAGGTCATCAGCATTAACCTGTTCTAAATCATCATTAATCAAAGAGGAATTTACATGACTAGAAAAGAAAGCTTCTAGTACTGAATCTTTTGAGTTTTCCTGATTGATTGAACCAGCAGCACTAACTGAACCAGCAGTACTAACTGATTCATGGTTAGCAGTAGAATCAGGTGATGCTGAAAGAAGTGCAGCATTATGAACATATCCAGAGGGCTTCCTTTTGGCTTCAACCTCTGATTCAAAGACTCTAAGATCATTGTACAGATCATCAAGTTCCTTATCTTCCAGTTGGTCATTCTGTCTGAAGGACACAGTGTACATGGTCCATTCCTCACCTAGGGATCTGAGAAACTTCCTATTCACATCATCAGGCTCCATATGAACACCAACTGTAGCCAACTCTCCAATCAACTTATTGAATCTATCAAAAGTTTGAGTCATAGACTCATTCTTGGTAGAAGTAAAGTTTTCATACTGTTGCTTGAGAATTGCCTTCTGATTTCTCTTTGTGCTCTTTGTTCCAGTGAATCTCTTCTCCAAGGCATTCCATAAGATTTGAGCATCAGAACAGTGATGGAATTGATGTTGATATTCATTGGGAATAGCCAAAAGCAGAGTGCTTAAGGCTTTCATCTCTGTCTGTCTGACCTTTCTTTCTGCATCTGTCTTTGGTGGGGGTCTTTTGCCATCTGCTCCTACTCTTCCTTCAGCACATGGACCATTCTCAATGATATCCCAGATGGAATAATCAGTAAGCAGAATGTACTGCTTGATTCTAATTTTCCACATGTCAAATTCATTGGGTCTGAGCATGGGAACCTTAGATACAAGAGTACTGTTTGATTCAAAAGAATTTTCCATAATGACTGTAGAATTCTAAGAAACACTAGCTCTGATACCACTTGTCAGGATCGAATCTTAACAAGACTACAAACACTTAGAATTCAGAATTAAAGAATCTGCGGAAAAGAACTTTAATTCTCACAATCAAGAACAATGTAACAGAAAATTCACAATTTTGTATTCACTGTTTTGAATCACAATATTAACAACCAAACCTCAATCTTGTTGAACAGGCTCAACAAGACGACTTCTACTTCTCTAGAAATAGGGTTCTTACACCTTGAGGTCAATTCTCTCTTGAATCAATATCGAATTCTATTTCACACGTATATTAGCTTGTCTATCATCTATGTTCTAATAGCTATCTATCAATACTATTTATACAAAAGTAATTACAAGATAACTATCAAAAGTAAATTGATCTTCTGAATCTTCGTTAAACATATCTTGATCAATTCCTTCTTTGTCTCCAAAAGTATCGCATCCCAAACTTATCAAGTCAGCAGTATTAACCTTCATTCTTCATGAGCAGTACTAACAATCTTCAGCAGTATTAACCGATTTCATCTCCAGCAGTATTAACATCACTCCAGCAGTATTAATCATGAGCAGTACTAACAGATATTCAATTATGCACCAGCAGTACTAACCTTGACTTGCAGTAGTAACTGTGTCTAGCAGTAGTAACTTCGTCTAGCAGTAGTAACTTCATCTAGCAGTAGTAACTTCATCTAGCAGTAGTAACTTCATCTAGCAGTAGTAACTTCATCTAGCAGTATTAATGAAGAACTGGCAGTAGTAAAAGTGTCTTGGCAGTACTAACCATACTTAGCATATCTTCAGTTCCCAACAGTTATCTTTGTAATAGTTGATAAGGAAGAGAAAATGTTCAAGTTTGTAAATTGCCCTTCAAATCACATTTAATATTTTTATATATACAATAGATATAAATCAAATAAATACTTGGATAATTTTAATCATAGATTAGTTTTATATTACATTTATAAAAATCCAAACATAATTATAATAATAAATTTATTAAAACTCATACTGGAACACTGTGATTCTTGGTAAGTAAAAGTCGCACCATACTCGATTTGTAGTTTGTAAATTAAAGGTATTACATTAGGTTTGATTTACTTTTATCCATTACGTGTGTCAGCAACGTTTCTGGAAATAAAAATATATTTTCGGGTCCGGTACATTTGGCGCGACTTCGCCCGTGACAATGACCTTGTCAATGTAGCATGGGCATTTTTGTAGGTGGGAAGTACCCCCATGGTACATTTTGTAACATCCCAAAATACAACAGGACAAACATGGCATTAATTTATAAACATTACAAAACTGGGTCCCAAAATTTTGCTACATCGGTCTCAAAACTAGGTTGGCGAAATCAACCTATACACAACTGAGAACGCACTAGCTTCTATACGTGGCACAGACACTGTCTCTATCTGCATCTGTACTCTATCTTGCTCTTGCTCACTTACCTAAGCCTCCAACTATTTGATTACCTGAAAATGTTTTAGTTTTGAAAAGCGAGGGTTAGACCATGAGGTCTAGTGAGTTCCCTCCGTAAATAGCGTACATCAACATTATAAAAAATCATTTTATAAAAATACATTAACATTCTTCACATAATCATTCAACCATGGTACTGCACAGTGTTTAAGGATCACATAGCTATCCGCGATCGGGGCCCAAGCAGACTCCCCTCTCGCCTCATACCGGGGCCCAAGCAGACTCCCCTCTAACCGAGTAGGAAGGAAACGAATTCCCTCCTACAAGCTAATCACATATCCGAGTAGGAAGAAAATGAATTCCCTCCTACAAGCTTCTCACCACAGCCCAAGGGATCATCGGATCCCGAGGTACTCAGATCCCACTGTGCAGACCGACTCCACATAACATACACATAGCTCATCATAACCCATGAAACGTGAAATCTTTAATAAGCATTTCTTTCATGCTAAAACACATTTCAGTCAGATCATATTGGTCATGGAATCGTTCATAAAGGTTTAAACGTAAAACATGCTCGTAAGTACACCATAATCAGTAAAACATTTAACTTCCATTCAGGTTAAAATCTTATAAATAACATGACATTTCTACACAATCACTTTCTTTGGAAAACACGTAAAATCACGTATTTTAGTTAGAAAAACTCACCTGGTGCGTTTAACATCTTGCTTTACTTTGCTTCTGACTTACAATCGGGTTACATGAGAAATGGATGAATTATAAACTGCTCAGACCCTAATACCAACTTTCCGGACACTATTCGGACTCAACTTACCGGATACATAACTTACCGGTCAATCACTACTTTCCAGAAAACTTATCGGATGACTCAACTTACCGTATGCCTGCTACTTACCGGGTACCCACACTTACCGGGTACGACTACTTACCGGGTAATACCCCAACTCAGACAACTTACCGGGTAACTACACTTACCTTGGATAACTTACCGGGTACACACTTTTTACCGGGTACGCACTTCTTACCGGGTACGCACCCCTTACCGGGTACACACATACGGTAATCAACATTTCCCAGTAATACTACTTACCCGGGAACTATCATCCGGTAAACACCAACTTACCCAGTAACTACTACACTAGGGCACGTCCGGTAACCTCCCCACTGTCCGGTAACTACGCACTGGAAGAAAAAACCCACTTCCCAAAAGTGATTAAAATCCGATTTTCTATTATAAACTTGATTAGACAAACATCTGGGTTCATCCCCCAACCATAAAACACCCATCTAATCCACTTTTAACCCTTAATTCGGTTTATAACAACACAAACTCCTAAAATACTCTTTTGAGGATATTAGGGTGAAGAACTCATTAAAATGATAGGTTTCTCACTCAATTGCTTAGACCAAACAGAGAGGAGACACTAAATAGCAAGCAGGAAGAATTAAGAGGAGATTACCTTCACCAATTCTTCTTCTCTTTGTTTCTTCTTCCTTTCTTTCTCTTCTTATAGCCGCCACCACCAAAATGCAAGAGAAAAGATACTGACCAAAATAAATGTTGCCCTAGGGATTTGAACCAATATATACCTTTCACAAATTGCACAATGGCCCCTTAACTTAACTTGCATTCTTTTAACATTGGCCACTAAAGTTTCAATTCTTACTAGAATTTCGGGTTGTTACAACACTCCCTCCTTAAAAGAATTCCGTCCCCAGAATTCCTCATTGGAAAAGATGCGGGTACCTTGACTACACCAAAACTGACACTGCCCCAAGGTAATGCCACTTCTGCCTCAATCAACCACCTTTTTAAATTCGAAACATGGAACATTGGGTGCATTCCCTTCAGTACTTACAGTACTCTAACTCGTAGGCTAATGTTCCTATTCAATTATCTTGACAATAGAAGATTAAATAAGGCTTCTCATGCATCTTTACTACCTTTACGGGGGAACTAGGCGGAATCCTCCTCCACAACACGTGTAACAACCCGGTTTCCCAAATATACAACAAATAACATACATTGCATAACTTCATTACATTCATAAGAAAAGATACATCACAAACCAAGTACGGTCTCAAAAGTCTTGACATTACAAAATATATAAAAGCTTCCTAATCAACATTCATCAAAAGCTTCCTACACTTCATCCTCTCCTGCCGATCCTTAACCTGGAAAACATATTTTTGAAAACAAAATGAGGGTTAGACCAAACGGGTCTAGTGAGTTAATCCCGGTCCTTTCCAAAATCATTATAAAACCTTTCGTGTAAATCCTTTGTATCAAAATAGTTTAGATAAACCTTTGGTAATTCTTTCGTAAAATATAAACATACCACACGTATTTAAATACCAATCCAGACTCGTGCATCGTGTACATCTCATTCACCTTATTCCTCCACAAATGGCCATATTAGTTGGTAGCAAGCCAACTAATAAATCAACAACCGGTCCGCTCACCGGAACCCGGCTACCCGTCGGTCCGCTCACCGGAACCCGACTACTCACCGGTCCGCACACCGGAACTCGGCTACACATCGGTCCGCTCACCGGAACCCGGCAACAAGTGCACTCGTGTAGTGCAAAGCTTATATAAATACAATATATATATCATTACATCATATTGTCATTTATATACACATAATCATATTTCTACCACATAATCATCTCATATATATATATATACACATATATATGTATCCCAGTTCAAAAACGTTTTAAAGCAAAACTCACCTCGATCGCTTATCCATAAACTCTTCCAAGCTTTTCTCCAAAAGATTCAGTCTTTCAATCCAAATCCACAGAATCTGAAACAAATTAAATACAAATATCCCCTTACCATTTGAACACGTGAACTCTAGATAAATATACCTAACTCTCGCCATCAAAACAACCAAACAGCTATAGTTTCCGGACAGCCCAAAGCCACCCGGACAACCCAACTTTTCCGGACAGCATAAAGAATCCGGACACCACAGACTAATCCGGACAACAAAGGAATCCGGATGCCATCCGGTCTCTAAATCATCCGGAAACCATCAATCAAATCGTCCGGACTCTATCAACAACTTACCCGGACACCACCCAAGAATCTACCCGGACACCTTCTTCTTTATCCGGACACCACTGTCGGTTTACCCATTTTTCACCCAGAAATTGGCTGATTCATTACCAGATGTAATTCTAACTATTCTACTCCGATAGAACCCTTCTAAAAGCAATTACAAACACAAAATACAAAGGAACATACCTTAATTCACTTCCAAAGCTCACCAATTGATGTCTTAACCACAAAGCTCTTTCTTTCTTCTTCTTAGCTCCAAGAACACACACACACATACCTTAGTTTAGATATTTCTGAGTTGTGACATATCTGAACTCCTAAAGGGGTAATATCAACCTATTTTCATTTTAAACCTTGAACTTCTCAATAATGACCCAAACACCCCTAAACTTATAATTTATCCAAACATACCCTAAACATCTAACTTTATTTAACGGAAAGGAGATTTTAACTAACGAACTTACCCGGGGTATTACAACACGAGATTCTTTTACCAAGAAACAATCACTCACTTGGCAGCTTGGCACCAGGCCAACCCTGTATATCCCGACAACTCACAACCCAGAGTTCCATCATGTTACTACAACACTAGCTGGCACATTTATCTTGGCAATTATTGCCACTACATAACTGTACATTCCTCACCCATAACATCACACTGCAGACCAAATCTCTCATGGCCATCCATACACAATTCAAACTCGCCTTCAAATTCTCCCGCATAAAAAAATCGAGTCTATCTCGCTACTTTATCCTTCCCCAACTCTAGTTGAACTATAACTCATGAGTTCCCAATTAACTCAAACATAATCGTTCTTGCTAGCTCTTTACGATCCGAGCCCTTACATAAACAGGGCACAATCCCTCACTGGACAATATAATTTACACACTCGCTCCTTTCATGCTACATACCTTATCCTTCTACGAACCCTCCATACCTCATAAGTAGAACGCTTATCCAAAACAGTAGTCTCTCACTAACTTAACACCTCTACAAGGTGTTCTATCAACTTTCACTCTCCTGGTTCAAGTCTTCGGCCTCAGCCAATTTACACCGCTGCCGACTTCAACATCAATAGTCAACCTGTAACTACTTTCTTAACCTATTCTTTAACATGGGTTCCTTACGGAACCTATTCCTTCCAACATATCATAATCAACTTCGTAATCCGTCGCCTTCAATTCAAAACCTACTCACGCAACAACAAAAATACAAGATCACCTTAAGACTCTTATTCGACATCGAGGATGTCTCACTTCTGCCCCACCACACTACTCATAACGAGTTGCTATTACCAACACTTTGGAGGCTTCAAGTCCTTCCTACGGACGCAACCGTCCCTTGACAACCGTGTTTTCAGATACCGAACCAGGGTACAGACCCTCATACAACCGACACTATAATCCACTTCCGACTATTCTACTGTCCAACTCTCCTCTTGAACACAAGTACTACAACTACAAACATTCTTCCCTTGATTTGTCCAACACCTTTCCACTCTTGGAGTTTTTCCTTAGCTTAAAATGCAATACTCTACGACCTAGTGAGTTCATAGCCTTCATGCATGACAACGCGGTAAATAAATCATTTCGTACATTTTATCATTTTAATTAAACAACACATGGAACTAGTTTGGGTACCCACGACCCCATCACTCTTATAACTTCAGTGCCCTGCACAAAGATTCGAGAATCGTTTGCATGCATCTTCCCGTGAACCTTAATCTTACTCAATCCGAACGATGTTATTACGACAGTGGCACATTGAATGAAAGTCCTTTCGTACGACACAATTCTAAAAGAAATTACTGACACAAAGTAAACCAGTCGGTTCTCATACCCACTTTATAATATCAACATGTCAATACTCATTTTGATTATAAAAGTTTTAGCAAACGTTTTCTTGACTTTTTGCAACAATTTACTTATCATGAAGAGTGTGAAATATTTTGCAAACCGCTAAGCTCTAAATTTCACCGTGTGAAGTAAAAGAAATCACCCTTTCTTTAAACTTACGCTTGTACATTCTGACTCATTTTCGATCAAAATTGATATTTACATATTTACTTTAAATCGTGAAAATTTCATGTTACATAAAAGAACGCCATGCATGAGACTCTACTTGCAATTGAAGGCTACTCACCCAAACAAGGTCGACTGCTTTACTCACTCAGCTTATCCTTGACACTTTACCTTCGACCAATGGTCGCCCTCTCGGTCATGCTATAACTTACTGCACGTGCGTTCCACAGCCCACTTACTCAACCATTTCATACTACTTTCGTTTTGATCAACTATCTCGCTTTCTACTTCTACATGCTTTCAATTCACTACTGGTATCTCCCTTCATTGATCCTGCCATTGAAAAGCTCGACTAAGAAGTCAGGGCTCTATTGATACTTTCAATATTTCGACATTGTCCTTCCTTACCATCCCTACTAATCTATCCCACGACTTCTAGAACTGGGACTCTCCCGAAACAGGAGTCTTACTCAAAATCAGTCATTCAACCTCTTCGAATCTACGAAGATCTACCTCTAGACGACTCATAACCTTCTATACAATATTTCTTCTCAACGATGTATACGTACCTCACATCATAAATGATCTCTCATGATACTTCCCCAACAAGGGGTCTCAGTCTACCCCTCAGGGGTCTTTCTATCATTCTAGATTACTGGAACACAACGTATAACTAGCTCAAGACTACAACATCGGAATAATAAGGCAGGTTAAGCACATACATGTACCTGTAAGTTCACAATTACACTGGCCAGGTGTAATCCCAAGCTTACCTTACATGACTGTCCTCGGTACCCTATTAGTCCTATTTCTACAATAGTGCCCTCGTAACGCACTTCTTATGTCTACAACAGTGCCCACCTAACGCATTCCCTGATTCTCAATTGTGATTTCTACTTCCAAAGTTAAAGTTTAGGCCCGTCCGGTCACCTAAATTCCTTAAACTATGGCTCTGATACCATTTGTAACTTCCCAAAATACAACCGGACAAACATGGCATTAATATATAAACATTAAAAAACTGGGTCCCAAAATTTCGCTACATCAGTCTCAAAACTAGGTTGGCGGAATCAACCTATACACAACTGAGAACGCACTAGCTTCTATACGTAGCACAAGCACTGTCTCTATCTGCATATGTACTCTATCTTGCTCTTGCTCACTTACCTGAGCCTCCAACTATTTGCTTACCTGAAAAGGTTTTAGTTTTGAAAAGCGAGGGTTAGACCATGAGGTATAGTGAGTTCCCTCCGTAAATAGCGTACATCAACATTATAAAAGAATCATTTTATAAAAATACATTAACATTCTTCACATAATCATTCAACCATGGTACTGCACAGTGTTTAAGGATCACATAGTTATCCACGATCGGGGCCCAAGCAGACCCCCCTCTCGCCTCATACCGGGGCCCAAGCAGACTCCCCTCTAACCGAGTAGGAAGGAAACAAATTCCCTCCTACAAGCTAATCACATATCCTAGTAGGAAGGAAATGAATTCCCTCCTACAAGCTTCTCACCACAGTCCAAAGGATCATCGAATCCCGAGGTACTCAGATCCCACTGTGCAGACCGACTCCACATAACATACACATAGCTCATCATAACTCATGAAACGTAAAATCTTTAATAAGCATTTCTTTCATGCTAAAATACATTTCAGTCAGATCATATTTGTCATGGAATCGTTCATAAAGGTTTAAACGTAAAACATGCTCGTAAGTACACCATAATCAGTAAAACATTTAACTTCCATTCAGGTAAAAATCTTATAAATAACATGGCATTTCTACACAATCACTTTCTTTGGAAAACACGTAAAATCACGTATTTTAGTTAGAAAAACTTACCTGGTACGTTTAACATCTTGATTTACTTTGCTTCTGACTTACAATCGGGTTACCTGAGAAATGGATGAATTATAAACTGCTCAGACCCTAATACCAACTTTCCAGACACTATCCGGACTCAACTTACCGGATACATAACTTACCGGTCAATCACTACTTTCCGGACAACTTACCAGATGACTCAACTTACCGTATGCCTGCTACTTACCGGGTACCCACACTTACCGGGTAATACCCCAACTCAGACAACTTACCGGGTAACTACACTTACCTTGGATAACTTATCGGGTACACACAGGTAATCAACATTTCCCGGTAAGACTACTTACCCGGGAACTATCATCCGGTAAACACCAACTTACCCGGTAACTACTACACTAGGGCACGTCCGGTAACCTCCCCATTGTCCGGTAACTACGCACTGGAAGAAAAAACCCACTTCCCAAAAGTGATTAAAATCCGATTTTCTATTATAAACTTGATTAGACAAACATCTGGGTTCATCCCCCAACCATAAAACACCCATCTAATCCACTTTTAACCCTTAATTCGGTTTATAACAACACAAACTCCCAAAATACTCTTTTAAGGATATTAGGGTGAAGAACTCATTGAAATCACAGGTTTCTCACTCAATTGCTTAGACCAAACAGAGAGGAGACACTAAATAGCAAGAAGGAAGAATTAAGAGGAGATTACCTTCACCGATTCTTCTTCTCTTTGTTTCTTCTTCCTTTCTTTCTCTTCTTCTAGCCGCCACCACCAAAATGCAAGAGAAAAGATACTGACCAAAATAAATGTTGCCCTAGGGATTTGAACCAATATATACCTTTCATAAATTGCACAATGGACCCTTAACTTAACTTGCATTCTTTTAACATTGGCCACTAAACTTTCAATTCTTACTAGAATTTCGGGTTGTTACACATTTGGAGCGACTTTTCCAGCGACATTGTCGCTGGCAATGTAGCAAACGGGTACAAGAACCTTAAATGTGCTGTTTCACCCCTTTACTCATTTTTCACTTCCTCTTCTTCACCCTTTCTCTCCCAAAACGATCCCGACAATATTTTTATGAACCCTATCTATTCTTTGGGCCTTTCCCTTGGATATTATTTCAAGGTGTTATTTCTTCATCAAGCTACGAATAGAAGGCAAAGGCTAGGAACTCTCCATCTCACTCTCACCTTCAATAATCTATAGGTTATCATCAAAACCTAAGTGTTGAGTTCATCATTCTACTTATTTATAAGTATTTTTACATGTCATAAATACTCCATTTATGATTCCCAAAAGGTTTTATTTCACAAATTTCGGTTTGGATGATTTTTGCGGAAAGTTAGGTCAAAATTAGGGTTTTGGTCAAAATGGATATTTTTTATGAAAGGTGTGTGGAGAATGATTCTAAGTAGTTGGGTTGTGTGTTTATGTTTGGACACTTGTGGATCTAGGGCTTGGAAGAATTTATTGTAGATTCAAGTTTCTTCAAGAAAGCTCAAGATTGTGGTAAAACCTAAATTTAGTCTAAATCTAGCAAGGATAAATGTGTACTTTTGAAGTAATAAAGTGTATATTTGGTATTTATCAAATGTGTTTGGTATTTTGACAAAGTTTTCATAATTGGTAAATTTGGGTTGTTAAATCTTATAAAATGTCTACCATTGTTTTTTTTTTGATATTTTGATGTGTAAACCTCAAGCATGTGTTCTTTTGGTGATTTATCACACAAATGAAATTTATTTGATGTCAACGCAATTTTGTTGTAATTAGCTTATAAACCGTTTAGAAAATGCACGTCATTGTGTCATGATATATTTAGGGAATATAATGAGGATTTTAATTTAAAAAATGATGTGTCCCAACCAGTTTGTGTTTCTAAGTTGATCATGCATTTGAAGAATGTATTTGCTTAAACACCGATTAAATGTGTTTTTATTGTTTTATTGACATTTATTGAATGGTCAAATGAATTTGTAACAACCCGAGTTTTCGAGTAAGTGGACCCACCCCAATTTATAACCATCGTGAATCTCTGCAACTTTATATGTTTAATGCTTATGTATATTTAAGGATATAAATATATGTACGAATGTATTTTAAGCTTAGGACCCCATGGATGCATGGAATTTATATGTCTAACTTAGTTACCGAAATTGAAGCTAATCAAATCGAAAAAAGAGATTTTTGGAGACCAGGACAAGACCGACGACTATGTCCGGCGATCTTGCAAGTGGCATAGTCGCAAGGGCATTACCACTCGAGGCTAGGGAGGCTTGGTACACTTCGAGTGAGAGTGACCGACGAGAGCGCCATGGTCACTCCCGCATGGCAGTATCGCGAGGAGGCTCGGGAGATGCGGTACATTTTCCACGAGAGTGCCATTTTTACTCTCGCATGGCACAATCGCCGTTGGGGGTCTGAGAGTTAAAAATAGAATTTTGACCCTTGGAAATCATTTGCAACTTTTGGGATTTTAGAGGATACGTTTTCTCTCAACTCATAGGTACGATTTCTTCCTCATTTCATCTCTTTCCTTGCAATCAATGCAATCCAACTAGTTTTGAGCAATGAATGTTTAATATAGGGTTCTAGCATCATCAAGAAAACCTCTTTTACTTTTCTAGGTCTTGAAGATCCTCAACTTCCATCTTTCTAGGGTTTCTCCATCTTTTGGGTTTTCCACTTACAAACCGAGTCCCTTCACATTGTGACTTCATTCAATGTGTCCTATTTGTTATTTATTACACTTTCTTGACAATTGTAACATCTGTAATTGTTGGGTAAGTACAATTTCAAGTTAGTGTAGAAACTGGTCTTTTAAGAGAAATAGAGGAAATCTGATTTTGGTCTTAAACCCCATATTTTAAAGTCTTGTTGGATGGGGAATCAAATACGAGTCCAACGGTTTTTTTCGGAGCAAAATCTAAAGAAGTTATGACCAAATCAGTGTTCGGTACATTCTGTGCTATAACGCTCGCGATTGTGACACTGTCACTGTAGCATGTCACAATCGTCGGATGCCAAAAACTCACGGTATGTCACAATCTCATACGGGTACCAGGACCTTAAAATGTGATTTTCAGCCTTTTTCTCATTTCCACTTCACCCATTTCGTTTTTATCTCCCAAGAACCGAACCCCTTCACCTCCAATGTCGATTTTGAGTCTTTGAGACACCAATACTCGAGATTTCATGAGATTCTTCTTCACCTAGCAAGAATTTTGAAGCCAAAGCTAGGTGTTCTTCATCTCCTCTTCATCTTCATTCTCATCTTCAAGAATTTTTAAGCTTTCTAGGGTTTCACCAAACCCTCCTCCACCTTCTTCAAGAAATGAAGTTTGAGGTTCATTTTGATAACCTAGAAGTGTTTTGTTGATGGATACACGTTGTGGTAAAGGTAAACTTCTCTTCTCTCCACCTAAGAAATTAAGGTTTCTGTTTGTTGGTGATTTTGATGTAATAATGTTGGGGGAAACGATTCTAAGTGTTTGGGGATGGATATTTATGGTTGGAAACTTGTGGATTTACGTTTTTGGAAGATTTGGATTGAGGATTCAAGTTTATTCAAAGGAGCTCAAGTTTGGGGAAAATTTAGTTTAGCCTAAATCTAGCCAGGCGAGTTCAAGTTGATTTGTGAAAACGTTGTACATGCCAAAAAAAACTGTTTATTTTAAAGTGCTTATGTGTTTTACATGAAATTATCAATTGATGAGTTATTTGGTGGTTTTGATTATTTGAAGTGTTGATCTTTATAAATGTTGTAAAACACCCACATTTGGGATTTTTGGGTAACTTGATACATAAATCATAAATGATAGTGTTTTGATGAGTTATTGTATAAATGAGGGCTATTTGATAAAAATACACTTTTCGTGTTTGTTGGAAATGTGTAAAGTTTAAGTTATGGGATGTTTTGAGAATACGTCTGAGTGGGTCTTTTAATGAGTTTGCATATTTGTACGTCTCATTCTTATAAATCTCATGAGAGGTCCATCGTTGGGTTTTTGGACACTTTGGTAAATAAATTTTGAGAGTATGCCCTTTTGGATGCTCTATCTCATAAATGAATATAATTTGACATTTATGCACTCTTGATGCTTTTGGTTTTATAACCCATTATGAAAGATATACATTATCAAGTTATTATAAAGTATTTGGGTCTATAAATGGTTTGATTTTATTTGAAAATGTCAATGAAGGAATTTTGAGTTAGTCGTGCCTTTGGAGCATGTATTTGCATAATATGGGTTAAATACATTTCATTTGCATATGTTGACTTTTAACAAATGGTCATTTGATCTTTTGAGTTTGTGGCTCGGTTTTTGACTCTGTTGGGTCTTGGGGACATTTGTCCGATTTTGATAGCTCAATGTAGAGCTTTGGTTACGATTTGCGTGTATTGCATCTTATTTGGGAATTACATGATTTGAATGCGTTGGTTATTCTTTTGTAGTCATGTATTAACTTTTAAATTAAACAAGCTTGTTGTGGATGGTGAGATCCCAAGGTAAAGATCCAGTTTGGGTTGAACTTGGTGGTTTTAGGCTAAAGATCCGGCTTGGGTTGATGCCTTAATAGACTAAAGATCCGGTTTGGGTTGATCTCTTCGTGGACTAAAGATCTGGTTTGGGTTGATGTCTCACTAAGCTAAAGATCTGGTTTGGGTTGATGCCTTTATTAACTAAAGATCGGGTTTGGGTTGATGTCACAATAGACTAAAGATCAGGGATGTCTCCATAGACTAAAGACTCGGTTTGAGTTGATGTCTCCATGGACTAAACATCTGGTTTGAGTTGATGTCCAAGATTGACTAAAGACCTGGATATGGTTGATGTCATAGGATTTTCCATCCATGAAACATGCTTGTAACATATATTTGTGGTTTAACTTGTGTAACCGCCACATTCGATCGAATCGGGTCCCCCTCATCATTGAAAGGTGTTGTTTGGGTATTTCGTTTTATCCATGTTATCGGTGACGTATTATATTTATATGGATTGTTTTCCATGATTTATGGGCAGTATATAATGCCTCATCCTTGTTTGGATGTTTCGATTAATGGAGTTTATTTCACATTTATATTATTCGGAAATTTGATATTTATTCACGTTTTGAGTGAGTTTTAGAATTGAGTCCATTGTTGAGAAATGCTTTCCATTTGAGTTTTCGTCACGGAATTTGTGTGCGTTTGGAAAATGGGTTGTTGGTATATCTAATACAAATCCCTTTTTGTAAATCATGATTTGAGTTGCATTCTTTTCGTTGAACGAATTATTTAATCATGATGAAAACTCTTGAACTCACTAGGCGTTAGCCTAACCTTTTTATTTGTCGGCATGTGCAACAGGTTCGGTTGAGCAATAGTTATAGTGACACTGTGAAGAGTGGAGGGCTAGTTGTATGCTCAAGAAGTATTTAGCTTGGTGAAGTCTTCCGCATATTGGGAATAACAACATTGTTTTGGGTTGAGTAACACCCGACCTTTTGTAGTCTTGGTGTATGACTTAGGTTATCGAATGTTGAAATTATTTATGTTTTAAAGTTGAGATATTTTCAAGGATGGAACTGTTGAAAGGAGTTTATCCCTTTATTGGGTTAATTTACCGAAGTCTTTTTTAGTTGTTCTTTCCAAATTTCAGGGTGTTACAACAATAAAGATGGGTTTTGACCTAAGGGGAGATTTTTAAGGGTGTTGACCTAGTTATGTGTTCGTTAACATTATACTCTTCTCATATGTGTTCTATGTGATATTTTCATGATTTTAATGTTCTAGAGGTTTTAACCTGAAAAGGGAGTTTGAGAGATACTTGATCACTAGTACAAAAATAATGGAGGGATAAGTCTCACATGTAATATTTTACCTAAATGGTGATTTTGGATTGAGTTATGGACTATGTGCTTTATTTTGGGATTTAAAATATGTAGGACTTTCTTGGTCATTATGTGTATCAATGGTGATAATTATTCATGGAGCATATGGGTTACTTTAAGGCCTAATGGTGTTACTAAAGAATATTAAATGATAATTGCTTATGCGGTTTGGTAAATAGAAAAGTGGACGAGCATGTTTGTGAATGGCTAAATTGTGCCTAAATCCTTAAGCATGAGGATTTAGTTTTTGATATTTAGGTTTCGAATTATTTGTGCCAAGTTTGGGGCTACTAGTGAGTATACAGTAAAGATATCGATGTCTTTGAGGTGGAACTCGTCTAGATTGGGTAGGAAATTGTTAGTCTCAGATGGCTTACACAAGTATTGTAGAAGGGGGGGGGGGGTTGAATACAATACACAAATTTTCACTTAATTTAACTCTTTTATTGATTTTCAAATCAAGAATTACACATAGAAAAACTAAGATTGTTGCGGAAAGAATAGATAAACTATTCTAACAATCTTCACAAAGTAAATTGAATACAAAACAACTTCTAATGCACAAAGATTGAAAGCTATAAAGTTCAAAGGAGAGAAAGCCTTGTTGCACTGAGAAAATTCTTCACGAACGCGTAACCTTGCATGGAGAACCCTCTTCTCTTTATATAGTGCTTGAAGCATTAAATGCTTAGGACACTTGTCACCTGGAGATTCAAGAATAAGAGTTGACTCTGAAAAGTTGACAAGTTACTTTCATACTTTTTCTCAATACTAGGAAGAACAAGCATGCTTGATTGAGATATTATTTGAAACTGGATAAAACGACAAATAGTCACTTTTTCCTGACATTAGATATTGTCCCATAATAAATGATCTTCATCTGCCAGCTATCACAAGGAGGGATCTCACCGATTTTCATCTTGAAATCGGTGAAATGGTTGACCGAAATTAGGGAGGAATTCGGCCATGTGATCACCGATTTTTCAAAATGAAAATCGGTGGCTAAATAACTTAGTTGTTGGTTGAGAATTGCATCTTCATTTCCACAATGGGATACTTCTTCTGACTTGATTACGGTTGATCTTTGACTTCACCGATCTTTTGATGACTTGGCTAAGTTATTACAAAGAACCAAAATAAAATATTCTAAGTAAGATTTTAAGGATAAAATCGGTGGGTCAATTTCAAATCTTTGGTGACCCAACAATCTCCCCCTATTTGAATTTTAGCTTCATACTTAGAAAATTTAAGAGTATCTGATCATGAAATGCATTTTGACCCATTTTACTCTTTTTGGGTTCTTTTCACATAGACCATTCTTTTTGTTCTTTTTGGTCTATTTTGTCTTTCATGGATTTGTTAAGTATATCCAATATTTACAGAAATAATAAAACTATGTGCAACAATGAAATGAAATTCAAATAGAGTCTAAGTTATGAAAAGGAAAGTACTTGTATTTATTATCCAATCCGATACAACTGAAAAGAAAATTACAAGTACTTAGGAAAAATATCAAACATGTCACTTGGAGTCTCTTCTTTTTCGGTGCTTGATTTCGGTGACAATGTCTTGATAAAATGATTGAGCTTCGGGCAGATTAGGCATGAGGTTGGAGATGCCTTCCAGGAAGAAGATATCTGCGAGATGGATCTGAGAAAATCGGAAGAAGCGTCGGTAACCGAATCCATTATTGAAGAAAAGACCTGCAATCGGTCAAAGAGCCAAGGTGGTGGAAGGATATGCTACCGAAGTTGGGATAGTTAAGTCGTGATTAACAACATAAGGGACCTTTCCTTTGGCGATCTTTCTTCCCTTAGCGCACAAGCACTAAGCAAGTAAACTACCTTTTTTCTTACCATATCTTTGTAGACTGTGTCCTTTACCGTTTTGGTTCTGGTGACTGGAAGTTTCACTTCTTCTTTCAATGTTCGGACGCGTGCAGCTTCTTCGGAGGATTGAACAATCTGATGCTTCTTCTTGATTTCTTTCATCCGATTCATCAACCCACTGATATAGTTGATGAAGATTTCTTTCCTTGGATTTGAACACCTTACCAGAAGCTTTGCCAATTTTATAGCCATTCGGAGAGGCCAAATTGCTTCAGGTGATAATCTTTGATGCTTCTTGATGATCCATCCTCTCTTTCTATAATTAGCCGAACATCAGAAGGAGTGAATTTGTAGGTTGCAATTTTTACACAAGAAATAGTTGACCGATCAGTTCGATAGGACATAGACTTCTTGTACCAGCTGATTTCTCTCTCCTTTAATTCTCCAGTCTTCTTCACCGAGTCTTCAAGAGAGCCCAACTCAGATTTTTGAGCTTCTATAGGATCTGGAGTTTTGGCTTTGACGACTTCTTACTTAGCAACTTTCAAAGATAAAGATTTGTCGGCATCCAAAGGTTTTTGAGCCTGGAGAGCTTCCTCAAATTCTTGAGGAGAGAGCCCTAAATCGGAGACAACTCCTTGGGAAGGAGGTTTAAGTCTAAGAGATTCAGCATCGGTGGGGCGAGTTCCATACTTGGCAACTTCTTTCTTCTTCTTCTCTTCTAAGGCTTCAGTCTCAGCAGAAAGTATACCCTTTCCTTTGTATTTCAGGCCATCGGCCGGACCAGAATTCTCCCCCTGAGCCGGTCTGCCGGTTCCCTCCACCGATGGATTTTCAGGTTCCACCGAAATGATCCGAGTAGCAGCCACCGAAACTGTCTGAGGCGTGGCCACCGATTTCTGAGGAGTGGCCACCGATTTCTGAGGAGTGAGCAGGAGGTTCCGCCGATTTTAAGGGTTCAACAAGGATTTCGGTGGCTATCGGTTGTGTGGAGAATTTTATTGATGAAGTGTCAGAAGGAGTTCCAGTGCTGGAAGCTTGTCTAACAGAAGGTTTTCTAGGAGCCTTCTTCAGACTTTTCTCCCCCTAAACATCGGGCGAAGATGAGACACCCAGATGATCGGAGACCCTATCCATCCTCCGATGGATCTGATGTAGCATGTCACGATCCACATTATCAAAGGACTAATCTCCCATATCCAAATCCCAGTCAAGTTTGTTGTTGAAGTCATCCACCTTGCTATGGAGAGAGTTGAGGGAGTTCAGAATATCAGAGTTAAGAGATTGTTGCTTAGAGTCCCTATCATGAAGGCGTTGGAGTTCGGTATCCCGTGCATCGGCAGAAGCTTTTAAAGCCCCCAATGAGAAAGCCAAACTAGAATTGGAGGTTGTCAAATCCTCCAATTTTCTGCTGACCGTACCCAAGGAATCGGTGAGAGGCTGAAGTAGAGCCTGAAGAGTAGCCTTAAAAGGTGGATCTCGGGCCTGGTCTTCCAATACACAAACTATGTCAGTTGTTTGGGAGATGAAGGTCAAATAGGCCTGCTTGAATGCCTCAAACTGAGTTCCCACCATCCGACATTGGCGAGCACTCTCTTGAACATCAGCAATGAGATCAGAGGGAAATCTGAAGTTGGAAGATGCCCCAACCTGTACATCGGGTATATGAAAGTGGGGAGTTGTGGGGGATAGTGGAGTATATGGGAGAGATCTCGATTCTGGGATAGTTGAGGAGGATGGCTGATCAGATAATGGGTCAGGGAAAAGTACTCTCGGAGGTGAGAGAGAGGGCGAGGAACTGTCTTCCGAAGAGGAACGGGATCGGTGGGTGTTTGTCGGTGAGTGGGGTGTCAGGGAGGCTTTATTTGGTGATTGGGGAGTATGTTTCGGTGGTGAGGGTACCTTCGGTGGAGTTGGTGCTTTCGGTGGTGATGCTTTCGTTGATGGCAATTTCGGTGAGGATGGTTTTGTGGGAGAGATCGTTCGTTCGGTGGAGACAATCGGTGGTGATTGAGAACCATGTTGATGCGGAGTGGTATCCTGTAACAAGAAATTCAGAAAGTCCAAGCCCTCCGGAATGACCGCTGGATCGGCCGAACCTTCACGGGGTTGTTCATCATCAACCATGAACTGGTCGGGTGATAGGCTGTGTGGTGAAAAATAGGAGCCTTTGAGGGGAGAGACCTCAAAGTCATCTGCACCACCTAAAGAAGTAGGTGATGAAGAAAGTTGTGGGTTCTCCAAATGTACAACCGTAGCCTTTTGAGAGACAACGGAGGAGGCGGTTATGGGGAAGTCAGATTTCCGTGGCCCAGATGGAACAATTTCAACAGACACCGATTGTTGAGAATCGGTGTCTAGCTTTTGTAGTTTGGCCAAAGGTTTCCTAGACCTCTTTAGAGGAGATCTAGGAGGGGATGACGAGTGCCTCCGTTTTTAAGAAGAGGGGTGGACTTGGGTAGCCTCCGAAGGAGATTTCGAAGGCATAGTCCTAGAAGCAGACACGGAGGTATCGGGGGCCTTGGAAGATTTTTCCTTAGTGCCCCCCGATTTTACTCGGGCAGAGGGGATAGGGGCACTACGGCTGGAGGATCCTCCGGAATCTCTGGGTGGACAAACCCAGGGTTTCGGCGTCACCCCAGTGCAGATCGGGAGAGTGAGCGAAAGTGACCATACCTTGGCGTAACGAAAAGTCGGATGCAAGAGGGGGCACATCAAGAACAGTTTTCCCAACCATGGGGGCAGACCAATCATAGGTGAACTTTGGAGATTCTGACTTCCGGTCAGCATCAAGAGCATCAGCCATTTTGTGATGTATAATCATGGAGATGAATCGAGGATAGGCAACATGGCATCGTTTGGGATGGGAAATAACATTTGTCAACTCATTAAAACAATACTGAGCAAAATCAATCTTTCTCTGAAAGATTAGTGCATGGGCTAAAGAGGTGATGTAAGAGGGAAACTGATCTTGTCCACTTGTCTTCTTGGAAAGACAGTAGATAATATATGTGAAGAAGAAATTCCATATGCCACCCATTTTGTTTCTTAGAAGAGTACATGGACCTTTAGAGGTTTTAGAGGAGGATTGATGTTGATACCCTAATGTACGTACCACTTCTTCATGTTCATTCCCAACGATCATGTCTTCATATTCGGGGAAGGAAGGAATTCGTAGAGCATTACGGACATCATCAACACCAAACGTGAGATCATGGTCTTCATCATCATCGTCAGTAAGAATGGAAGCATTGATGGAGTCATTCGAGGGATCATAGACACAGGTAAGCCAAAACTTACCAATAAGGAACTTGCTCATCTTGGGGTTGCATGTGAAAGCATGGAGGAGAGGGGATCGTGCCAAGAACTTTGAGACAATGTTGAACTCCGGATGAGAGGGATCAACGTCGAACCTTGCAACATGATTGCAATGGTTGAATTTCAGATCTTCAAAGCATGTGGGAACATCTTTGGTGATCTTGGGGTTCTTTGGAAGCTTGGAGGAGGTTGAAGATGCCATTGATGGAGGTTTGAGAGAAGTTGCAGGTTTTGTTCACAGAGAGAGAAGAATACGGTTTGCAGGTTTGTGAAAAAAGAAGAATGAGGAAGAGGATGGGTGTTTATAGTGAGGGAATTTAAAATGGAAAATGGGCGCCAACGGCTATATAAGGGATATGAAGGGTTCTTGATTAATATAAGTAATGAATAAAATTAAAAAGGGTAATGATGACAAATGAAAAAGGGTAATGATGACAAATGAAAAAGGAATGGCCGAAGAGGGGTTTGAGTTAATTGGGATGTGGAAGGGTCAAAGCGTTATGACATATAGGAGTAGGGATGATGTCAGCATCGAATTGTGTGTTAGATAAGATTGAAGTATCGGTGAGATGAGGCCTTTGGGTAAAGATCGGAGAGAGAAGGGTTTTGGAGGTGTCGGAAGAAAGGTATCGGTGAGGAGGATCGATGGCAAGGTCGGTGAGGGTTTCACGGAAGGGATGTTTCAGAGACGAAGATTGTCGGTGAGAAGAAGGGTTTCGGTGAGATGGATATGCTCACCGATGCGAATGATTTCGGTGAGGTGTGGATAAGGTTTTGTGGGTCGAAGAGAGGATTGGTGAGGGGTATCGGTGAGATCGATCACGGATATGAGATAAGGAAGGGTTTCGGTGGAATGGTTTCACCGAAATTATAGGAGATGAGTTTCGGTGAGGTTAAGATATCGGTGAGACTTAGTGTTCGGGGATGAGAATTTTGGAAGAGAAGTTTCGGAGAGAGAAGAATCGGTGAGATGTTCACCGATTGGTGAGAGGGACTTCGGAGAGATATCGGTGATATGGTTCACCGATTATAACTAAGTAATTTTTTTTAACTGTCTAAGTACAACATACCAAGTTCTCCAATCAGAAAATTGAATCTGGCTTCATCTAAGGGTTTGGTGAACAGATCGGTAAGCTGAAGATCAGTGGGAATAAAATGCAGCTCAATGTCACCTTCGGAGATGTGATCCCTGATGAAGTGATATCTGATGACTATATGTTTTGATCTTGAGTGAATAACTGGATTATTTGCAATAGCAATTGCACTGGAGTTGTCACATAGGATAGGTACTTGTGAGTAGACTTGATTATAGTCCCTTAGTTGATTCTTCATCCACAAGATCTGAGCACAACAACTTCCAGCAGCAACATATTCAGCTTCAGCATTGAAACAGAGTTCTGTTTCTTACTGGACCAACTGACCAACTTGCCACCAAGAAGTTGACAATTACCTGTGGTGCTTTTTCTATCAACCTTAGAACCTGCATAATCAGCATCTGAATACCCTATTAGATCAAAACCTGAGTCTTTGGGATACCAAAGACCCAGATGCAAGGTACCTTTCAAGTACCGGAAAATGCGTTTTACAGCCGCCAGATGAGATTCTTTAGGATTGGCCTGATAACGCGCACAAAGACAGGTAGCAAACATAATGTCGGGTCGACTAGCAGTGAGATAAAGAAGGGACCTAATCATACCTCGATAATTCGTCATATCAACAGATTTACCATCTGGATCAGCATGAATTTTCAAGGGTGGTGCCATAGGAGTTTTCATGGGAGAGAAATTTTCAAAGTTAAATTTCTTCAGAAGGTCACGAATATATTTGCTTTGATTTATAAAGATCCCTTCTGAAGTTTTTTTGACCTGAAGGCCTAAGAAAAATGTGAGCTCTCCCATCATGCTCATCTCATATTGACTCATCATGAGTGAGGCAAACTCTTCACAAAGTGATTCATCAGTGGCACCAAAGATGATGTCATCCACATAGATTTGAACAAGTATAAGATTACCTGAAGTATGCTTGATGAACAAGGTGTTGTCAATTTTACCTCTAGAATACTCATTCTTCATAAGAAAGTCAGCAAGAGTATCATACCAGGCACGAGGGGCCTGCTTGAGACCATAGAGAGCTTTGTCCAACCGGTACTCATAGTCCATTTTGTGTGGGGTCTTCAAATCCAGGTGGCTGTTTCACATAGACTTCTTCTGCCAATTCACCATTGAGGAAGGCACTTTTAACATCCATCTGGAAGACTCTGAAGTTTTGGTAAGCAGCATGAGCCAGAAAGATTCTTATGTCCTCAAGTCTAGCAACAGGAGCAGAAGTTTCATCATAATCAATTCCTTATTTCTGTATGTATCCTTGAGCAACCAGTCTGGCCTTGTTTCTGATTATTGTACCTTCTTCATCCATTTTGTTCCTGAAAACCCACTTTGTTCCAATAATAGTTTTCTTTGGAGGTCTAGGAACCAATCTCCAAACCCTGTTTCTTGTGAATTGAGAAAGTTCTTCTTGCATGGCAGTGATCCAGCATGGATCGTCTAATGCTTCCTCGATTTTCTTTGGTTCTATCAAAGATAGAAAGTTCACATAGAGGCATATATTTCCAATTCCTCTTCTAGTTTGAACTCCAGCTTGTTGATCACCGATAATTTGATCAATGGGATGATCCTTGGTCCATTTGGTAGCAGGAGGTAGAGTAGAGGGATGGCTTAAGGATGGAAGAGATGGAGGATCTTGGGATTAGAGGAGTGGAATCTGGAATATCGGTAGAAGAGGGGATGTTTGGGTCAATTTCGATGGGAGATGGATTTGGTGAGGTGGAAGGTGACCCAACTTGTTGGAGAGAACTAGAAGGATTAGAGTGAGTGAAAGGAATAGATGAGGAATCGGTGGGAGCTGCTACAGGAGCATCACCAATGCATGATGAAATCCATCTATTGAGCTCATCATCATCATTTGAAAGAGATGATGATCTGAGGTCATCAAACTTTACATGAATAGATTCATCAATGCATTTTCTTCTGAGGTTGTAAACACGGTATGCTTTAGGATAAGGAGTATCCCACAAAGATGCCTTCATCAGCCTTAGGATCAAATTTCCCAAGGTTCTCACGATCATTTAGAATAAAGCACACACAACCAAAGACATGAAGAAATCCTATGTTTGGTTTTTGGCCATAGAAGACTTCATAAGGAGTTTTCTCATGTCTTTTGGTGATCACTGATCTGTTTTGGGTAAAGCAAGCATTATTAACAGCTTCAGCCTAAAAGTAGGTGGGAAGATTTGATTCACTTAGCATCGATCTTGCAGCTTCACATAGAGTCCGATTCTTTCTTTCAACTACCCCATTTTGTTGAGGAGTTCTGACAGCGGAGAAATTTTGAGAAATTCCTTTGTCATTGAAGAAGTCTTCTAGTGCATTGTTTTTTTGAATTCAGTACCATTGCCACTTCTCATGGACCGTATAAGCTGACCATTCAGAACTTCATTCTTCTTGATGAAGTTGATGATCTCATTAGTTGTATCGCTTTTGTACCTGAGAAAACATACCCAAGTATATTTGGTAAATTTATCAACAATTACAAGAATGTACATTTTCCCACCTAGGCTAGGAGTGCTGACTGGTCCACATAGATCCATGTGCAGCATTTGTAGAGGAAGAGTGATGGAGGAACACTGCTATGTCTTGAAGGAAGTTTTGGTGAGTTTTCCTTTCTCACATGCATCACATAGTTTTTCTTTCACAAAGTTCAGCTTCGGCATACCGATTACTAAATCTTTTTTGGAAAGAATGTGCAGAGTCTTGAAATTCAGATGAGATAGACGTTTGTGCCACAACCAGTTTCTCTTGGCTGTATCATCGGACATAAAGCAGACATTTGATGTACCATGATTTTGACCCATGTCAATGACATAGACATTTTCCTTCCTTTTTCCAGAGAGAACCACTTTCATGTCTTTATCAACAATTGTACAGATACAAAGTTCAAAGATAACTTTGTAACCCAGATCACACAGTTGGCTTATACTTAGAAGATTGTGCATCAACCCTTCAACAAGTGCTACTTTGTTGAATGTGACAGACCCATTTGTGAGAGTACCATAACCTTTTGTGTAACCTCTAGAATTGTCTCCAAAAGTTACTGATGGACCCTTTTCAGATACATAGTTTATAAGAAGAGATTTGTTTTCGGTCATATGACGTGAGCATCCACTATCCAAATACCATATTTGATTATGCTCATGAACCTGCAGTCACAGACAGATTAGTTCCTTGGTACCCATTTGGTGGTGGGTCCTTTTGGGTTAGAAGAAGAAAAATCCTTAGCATTTGTTCGGTCAATTCTATCTTTGGGGCAGTCTTTAGCAAGATGAAAGGTGTATCTACTGTTGTAGCATTTTCTATAAATAAACAGCTTTTTAGATTTTTGAATCTTTTCTTTACCTTTCCCTTTGACATCGATCTATAAGGCTTTTGGACCAAAGGTGGACAGGAGGGGAGGGAACCCCAAACTCCTTTGACAGAATTAGTGCTAGAACTACTGGGAGTGAGATTCGTGGGACAACCTTTAAAGGAAGTTTTTGAAAGATCTGAGGACTTTCTTTTTAAAGAGTGGTTGGTTGGAGTAGGTTTACCCTCTTTGGACACAGAAAGATGTTGATTTATCTTAGAAAAATTTCTTTTGGGCACCTGAGAACCTATGACTTCAGTAGAAGAAGCTTCATCTAGTGTCAAAAGTTTCAAAATATCATGAATGGGTTTCGGAGAATCATTCGAGTCCTGAGTCTCATTGTTTGGAAAAGAGATTGGATCTTTGGCTTTTATGAACATTCCAAATTTTATGGCTTCAGATAAATCAGCAGAGTTCATAGACACAGACCCCATGGAGATGGACTCAGAGGACTCATAAGGGTTTGGAGAAACACAAGATGTGGAAGCAAGAGTTTGAGAAGCGAGGTCAATGTCCATCTTTCCGAAACCTAGACCAGTTTTATCCTCACAAGAGATTTGATCTTGAAAATTTTTCTCAAGGTTCTTAGAAGAGCTGGTCCATTTTCTTACAGTTTCTTGCTCTCTTTTCAGTCTCTTAAAGAGTTTATTTTTCTCTTTAGCTATGATTTGTTTATGGTTTTCAAGTCCTCTCATTCAGCTTTGATCTTATCAAACTGTTCAAGTTGGGAAAGGCAGATTTGAAGTTGAGAAGAGAGAGTTTTAACTTGAGCCGATTTCTTTTTCTTTGCATCTTTTGCATTATAAAAATCATTTGTCAAAAACTCATAAGCATCAATCTTTTCAGATTCAGTCATGGAGTTGAAAGGATGTACCTGAGAATAAGATGATGAGCACCCAGTTGACACCAGAGTTGTTAATGTTGTTGCCTTCTCAGGGTTTTCCACATCATCAGATTTAGCCATGAAGCACATGTTGGGAGAGTCCTTGTCACTCTCAGAAGTTGGTTCATCAGCCCAGTCATGGACTTCAACAAGAAGTCCTTTACCTTTTCTATGAAGTCCCTCATTTCTTTCTTTTTCTCTCTTGTATTTGGCTTTATATTTCTCAGCACGTTCCAAATTTTCAAGAGATGAAGGTTGACCATCTTTTCTTGAAAAAGTCTGTTTTGAAAAGTTGTTCTTGGACTTGTTATTTTTAGAATAAAGTTTGTCAGAGGAAGAGGGTCTAGTTCTTTCAATGCGTTTGCTTCTACATTCAGAAGCAAAGTGGCCTTTCTTACCACAATTGAAACATTCCTCATTTGACTTGTCAGTCGAGGAACCTTTTGTGAAAGAAGAGGGTTTTCTGAAAGTTCTAGATTTGCTAGAAAAACGAGGTTTGTTTTTTAATCCAGCCACCATAGCCATTTCATCAGTTATCTGTTCGACAAAGGTTTCCTCACCTTCATCATCGGCATCACTTAGATATGCCTCCGTTTGGTGAGGAGAGTCATTTTGACTATCAATGTCAGATTTAGATGAAGGATAGGTGATTCTGGGCACACACTGAGCTTTCTTGGAAGTATCACTGACAAGGGCTACAGAAGAGCCTTTTATCTCCTTTATGATAGACTTCCTTTGGATTTTGGTTTGTTCATAATTAAATAAAGTTCCATAGAGAACAGTGAGAGCCATGTATTCAATATCCTTGGTTGTCTTGCAAGTACAGATGTTTTCCCAAAAATCAGGAAGACAGTCCATAAATTTGCACAAGACTTCCTCATGTTCATATACTCTGCCTAACAACTTTAAATCATTCAGGAGACTATTAAAACGATTATAGTAACTGGAAAGAGATTCTCCCTTTTCATGAGTGAAAAGCTCATACTTTCTAATAAGAGCAATTTTCTTGCTTTTCTTGACTTCCTCTGTACCTTCGTACAGAACACACAGAGTAGTCCACATTTCTTTAGTTGTAGAGAAATTAACTAAAGAGTGATAGACCTCATCAAGAAGAGAAAGTGCAATGATTTCTCTAACTTTAGAGTCAAGGGAGACAAGACGTTTTTCTTCATCGGTATATTTCTTTGGATTTTTAAGAATGTAACGACCAGTAGCAGCAGATTTTTCTTCATCAGAGGAATCATCAGAATCATCTTTGTCAACAACTTCCTTACCGGATTTTTGCGTTTCATAACGAGCCCAGACTCTAGGGACTATGGGTCCCTCACTAAGAATGGTTGTATATCTAGTATCCACTCCTTCCATAAAAAGCATCATCCGGCTTTTCCACAGAGAAAAGTTGTTGGGGTTAAACTTGGGAGGTTTGGCTATAGAGCCATTTTCAGAGAAATTGTTTTGAGAAGAAACTTCATTGTTTGAAGTAGAGGCAGCCATTGCAGATCAAGTATTGTAGAAGAGGGGGTTGAATACAATCAAGGTTCTAAAAAACGCGTTATGGCGGCGTTATGGCGCGCCATAACGTCGAGGCGTGGCCTTGCCGCCACGTTAAAGCCTGTGGCGCGATTCTGAGGTGTGGCTTGTAGTATGGCGCGTTATGGCGTGTTTGAGGCGGGTTACGGCGTGTTATGACGCGTTACGGCGGGTTATAAGGCGTGTTTGAGGCGTGAATGAGGTTTTTTTTTGTTTTTTTGTTTTACTTTTATATATATAATCTATAGCTTATCAAATTAAATATTAATGATTAAAATTATTCACTAAAAGCGGAATTCATTAACCACAAGTTGAAGGTGAGGAAGATTCGTATATGATATTAGAATTTTAGATTGGAGATGTATGAATTATGAAACCATTAGTAAAACATTTTTTTTATGATCTATTGATATCATTTTTGTAAGCTTTGTATATATGATATAAAATTATCAATGCATGGTTCTTCTTTTGCTTATAGTTTTATATGAATTTAATTTGTTTAATCATTGTTGTTCATGACATTGACACAAACATCTATATATATATATATATACACACATATATATATATATATATATATACTATACATACAGATTTGTCGCCTTAGGTCACGCCTTGAAAAACGTTATGGCCTCGCCGTAACTCGTAAGGCTTGAGGTTTGACATCGCCGCCACACCACGCCTCACGCCATTTAGAACCTTGAATACAATACACAAATTTTCACTTAATTTAATTCTTTTATTGATTTTCAAATCAAGAATTGCACATAGAAAAACTAAGATTGTTGCGGAAAGAACAGATAAACTATTCTAACAACCTTCACAAAGTAAACTGAAAACAAAACAACTTCTAATGCACAAAGATTGAAAGCTATAAAGTTCAAAAGAGAGAAAGCCTTGTTGCACTGAGAAAATTCTTCAGGAACGCGTAACCTTGCATGGAGAACCCTCTTCTCTTTATATAGTGCTTGAAGCATTAAATGCTTAGGACACTTGTCATCTGGAGATTCAAGAATAGGAGTTGACTCTGAAAAGTTGACAAGTCACTTTCACACTTTTTCTCAGTACTCGGAAGAACAATCATGCTTGATTGAGACATTCTCTGAAATTGGATAAAACGACAAATAGTCACTTTTTTCTGACATTAGATATGGTCCCATAATAAATGATCTTCATCTGCCAGCTATCACAAGGAGGGATCTCACCGATTTTCATCTTGAAATTGGTGAAATGGTTGACCGAAATTGGGGAGGAATTCGGCCATGTGATCACCGATTTTTCAAGATGAAAATCGGTGGCTAAATAACTTAGTTGTTGGTTGAGAATTGTATCTTCATTTCCACAATGGGATACTTCTTCTGACTTGATTTCGATTGATCTTTGACTTCACCGATATTTTGATGACTTGGCTAAGTTATTAAAAAGAACCAAAATAAAATATTCTAAGTAAGATTTTAAGGATAAAATCGGTGGGTCAATTTCAAATCTTTGGTGACCCAACAATCTCCCCCTATTTGAATTTTAGCTTCATACTTAGAAAATTTAAGAGTATCTGATCATGAAATGCATTTTGACCCATTTTACTCTTTTTGGGTTCTTTTCACATAGACCATTTTTTTTGTTCTTTTTGGTCTATTTTGTCTTTTATGGATTTGTTAAGTATATCCAATATTTACAGAAGTAATAAAACTATGTGCAACAATGAAATGAAATTCAAATAGAGTCTAAGTTATGAAAAGGAAAGTACTTGTATTTATTATCCAATCCGATACAATTGGAAAGAAAATTACAAGTACTTAGGAAAAATATCAAACATGTCACTTAGAGTCTCTTCTTTTTCGGCGCTTGATTTCGGTGACAATGTCTTGATAAAATGATTGAGCTTCGGGCAGATTAGGCATGAGGTTGGAGATGCCTTCCAGGAAGAAGATATCTGCGAGATGGATCTGAGAAAATTGGAAGAAGCGTCGGTGACCGAATCCATTATTGAAGAAAAGACCTGCAATTGGTCAAAGAGCCAAGGTTGTGGAAGGATATGCTACCGAAGTTGTGATATTTGGAAGTTTTATTTTCACCCATTTTCCGGAATTTTCCCTATTAGTGTCGTTAATTTTTAGGGTGCTACAGAATTGTTGAGATTTTGACTCGTGTTTGATTTTAATGAGTCTTGGGGACTTTAGTCCGATTATAAATTGCTCTATATCGAGCTTTTAAAATTATTTGCATTTGAAGCATATTTTCCGTTAATAATATATATTGAAAGTGTTGGACATTCTCTTGGAATTTTATGTGTTAAGGCATGTTTAATTATTAATTACATGTTTTGAGGATGTTGGACATTCTTTTAGAGTCATGTAATTTAGACTGTGATGCATTGGATCCATATGTGCGCAAGTTTGTCTTTTGTTGATGGTCGAATGGGTATTATGAGCTTGGACTATGAGACTCATGTTTTATGACCTTAAACTTTTCAAGTAAGCACTATGAGGGTTGAGTCTATAGGTTCTACCGTGGGGTAGGCACTAGGACTTACCCTCTTGCCTTGAGGTAGTCCTTGGGTGTGTCGGGGTTTGTGGTGGAATTCGTGGCAATAGACACTAAGGTCAAACGACTCTTGGGGTAAACTTGTTAAGGAGTCGTAGGAACATTTGGACGTCTAGTCGCGAAGTGTTATATGATTAATATTGTACGAGTGGCATACTTATGTGTTCCCTTCATTCTCAACGGATACGGGTCTTCCCCTTTGTCAAACATTATTTTTCGGATATTGTAATATTCATGCTTTAATATTGTTTGAGTTTTGGCGAGTAATCACATTCTATGACTTCGACTTATTGGATCCCTTCCATATATCAAGGTTTTGAATTCACATGTTTTGGTAATTGAACTTTAATCCTATTGTATTCGTGTGAGTATTAGGTTCGGTTCCATGATTATGGAGTGTTTCTATTCAAGTATTTTATCACGAAGATGGGGTTTTGGGAAAGATAACATTTTTATTTTAATTACATTGCATATTGAGAATTGTGATTTAATAATGTTTTTCCCGTATTTTCTTTTTATGTAATTAATAACACTTTTGAACTCACTAGGCGTTAAGCCTAACTCTTTTATTTTTCAGCATGTGCATCAGGTCTTTGTTGGGGAAATGGTACTAGCGGTACTGTGAAGAGTTGAGTGCTAGTTAGATGCACGAGAAGAGTGTAACTTTTGGATGAAGCTTCCGCACTTTTGGAGAAAGCAATTTGGTAATGGGTTTAGTAACACCCGACATTGACTTAGTCTTGATGTAAGACTTGTTACCTATTGTTGATGTTAAAACCAGTTTTGTTATTCGAAGGTAATTTAAGTATTGAGTTATAGAAAGGGAACTAACCTTCATTTGATATATTATTGTAACACCCCAAAAATTGAGATAAACAAAAACTTCCATAAAACAAAAATATTGGTATATAAAATGCCAAAGCATGAGTCTCCCAAAAGTGGGGAATTAAAATCACCTGTTAATTATAGTTTGTAGTTCAAAGTAATTGGGAATAACAACGTAATAATCTATTCTCATTAGAAATAAGATTATAATTCGGGTGTCTTCCAATTCTTCCAAAAGAATGCGACTTTAATCCAACGGTATACCAAAAGACTCCCCAAGCTCACATCTATACTCGGCTAAACCTTCTTAGAGACGGCGCCGCTAGAACCTGAGATACACGTCGACACCATATTAGGCCAAAAAGTCCAGTGGGTTGAACAATTAATAATATGCAATAGTTAATACATAAAGAACAATTATTCCAACCCTTGCAACCATATTTGGAGTCAATAGGGAGACTCATAACACCAATCAAGTTCCACCCAAAGAGTCAACTACCATGAGTGACACCAAAAGGCCCGACGCTTCCGAGGCTTACAACTAAGGCATTGCCCCGAATGGCGGAGGTCTAGGTACATACACACACGGTGGCACCCAAGACTATGTCCTCCTAGTGTCTACTTGACTTGGTTCATCCAATAATCCAATATGGCCATAAGGCACCAAAAATCCATGGTAACATGTATACAATACCATCATAGGTAACTTGTGGTTTAAATACCACATACAACATGATATAATTGCACATAACGTTCCAACATGCTCAATTTGGGCCAAATAGGGCCAACAACATCTCAATACAATTTCCAAGTAATAATCCATTCACCATAAACTCAAGAACATAAATGTTAATGAAAAATGTCGCCTAAGAGTAATTACACGCCTTGAAACCTTAATTTCCCATCTTAGGTCAAACCCTAAATATGAGTATTTCATATAAGATTAGACACCAACATAATCTATGAACAATATGTCCAAAACATTTCATATACCAAATGTGCCATTTTTCTTCCAACACAAAAACCCATAAATTTCTCGAATATGGAATCATGAACATTTTAACCAATAATAAGGATTTTTACCAAGAGATGAAGAAACTAACAAGTAAACATATAACGACAATGTATCTATTTTAACAAAAAAAGTTTAGAAAACTCACAATCTAGGTTTTTCTAGAAAAGTAGTAAACCCTAGAAGTTGTTGGTGAAGATGAGAAAGTAGCTAGAAAGGTGGAATCCACTTTTAATGCTCCAAATGTGTGTCTTGATGCCAAATTAATGTTCCAACTAACCAAGGAGGAAGAACTAATGGGAGAGGTGGAAAGGACCAAAAATCGCCTTCAGTGCTCTCCTATGCCGTTGCCTTAATCTAAGTTTGTGAAAGAATGAGAGAAAAGTCGGACTATGCTAGTTTTTATACCCAGATGGCGTCGGGTGATTGAGCCCAACGATTATGCCACTTTGGCACTTTCGTTGGCACTTTCGCCAGTCTTGTACCGAGACTCAGTTGCACGTTGCGATTGTGACGGGCGAGAGTGCCCACTTGTCACTCTCGCTGGCAATACCGCTGAGAGTGTACCGAGGCTTCCCCGACCATGGCGACTATACCCTGCGATAGTGCCCTATGGCACTTTCGTACACAAGTGCTTACGCGAGGCCCGAATTTCACCTTTGTGATTCGTACACAAGTGTTTACCAACTTAAAACTCTAAAGGGTAGATCATTGAATCAAAACCAAATTCACGAGGGATACTATGAAGAATAAATTACGAGGCGTAAACCATTTACAAAAAATTTGGGCGTTACAATTATAAATTATTAAAAGTTTTTATTTAATCGTTTTTTTCAAATTTAAGGGTGGTACACATACATAATATATATAATATTTTTTTATCAATGTTGCATATTTTTATTATATATGTGATATAGATAGGAATAAAAGAATAAACATTGACATCCCAATTCATTAAATATTTTTTTAAATAAAAAGTTCCAAAAATAATAAATATGGTTGTATAAGTCAATTGATTATATAGAAGTTATTTAACATTTATTGTAAGAATTTTTCTTTTGCCATTTTTGTGATATTAATGTGATTTAATTCTTATTTAAGTATTTTTTTTAAGTTATTTAGAACAAGCATAATTTCATTTTTCATTTATACAATTATTTTTCATTTAAGACATGATTTGTTTTTTACAATCTTCATCAAAATTATATGTAATTCACTACACAATAAATTTAAGTGAAAAATAAATGTAAGTTATCCGTCCTCAACATTATATGTGATATTTGTCAACAATGAATAATGTTTTCAATCACATGTGATCTTACACACATTAAATGTGTTATACTACATGTGATTTTTTTCATTATTCTTTTACATGGTTTAATTTGAATCGCAAATTTTTTACAATTTAAATCATGTGTTTTACTATATATCACATGTAGTTTGATTTTGCTTGAATCGGACTACATAAAAATTAAATGTGATTAGTTTGTTATATTTATTGCATTAATTGGACCACACGTGATATGTATCATAACACATGTAATTTAAAACATGAAAAAAAAAGTTATTCAAATTAAAATGGAAAAAGGAAAAATAATAAAAATATAATCACATGTGACGTGTAGCAAAACACATTTAACATGTACAAAATCACATGTGATTCAAAATGTAATTTATAATTTACAAATATCTAACTTACATTTATTTTCCACTAGAATTTGTATTAATCAATATCATGTGACATTTTAACCAAAATTAGCGAGTACTTTTTTTGGAAGAAAAAAGAAAACATCGATTAATATACTGTGAATATCACATGTGATATTTGACAAAAACTGTACAAATTTTAAATAAATTACTCTAATAAAAAATATATTAAATGAAAAACTAAATCACGTTTAGTTTAAATGTCAAAAAGATATATATGAAAAAGTAATCATGCTAAAATCACATAAGTCATTAAAAAAAATCTTAAATTAAAATCTTAATTGAATGCATTAAATAACTTTTATAGAAATAAATGAATTTCCATATATAATACATACACAAAAAATGACACGATGCCTTTTTGGGCAAACTTTAAGAAAAAATTATTTAAGACATGATTTAAAAAAACGACTCATTGATATTCGTTCTTTTTTTAGTTACTGTTCTGGTCTGATTCTTCTTTTATAATTAGACGTAATTTTTTTATCGTACACACATCTATCTATACTATATTATAAAGCATTTGGTCAAAATCTTAAAAACAATTTTTTAAGCATTATGTACTACTATTTAATGTTAAATTACTTAATTTTCAACTTTAGAAGTAAATAATGCATGGGTGCAATTATTCAAAGTTGCATGTCTGAATTCATATAAACATAATCAAATACAAGATAAACATCGCATTTTAAAATATAATTTGAATAATTATTGAATCTTAACGGAATACTTAATTATCTTTTTTTACAAAAAAAAATTATATTTATTAAACCTAAAACAAATTATATCGTTATTCAACCTAAAACAAAGTAAAATAATAAATTAAATGAATTTATAAGAAAATTATTATGGGTTTCTCAAAAACCACACAAGACTGTATTATAGAATCAGCAAAGACAAAAAAGAAAATGAAACATTAAAATCGAGATATATTACGTTGCATTGCACAAGTACATTTCTAATATACACACACATATACATGTGTGTACATGCACTCAAATGGGTGCATGCATGTGTAATGTACAAGGATAGTCTTATAATTTAACATTTTTATTGTATCCTCCATTTCTTGTTCCACCTATATTAGAGGGCAAAGAACTGCATTTTTGTTTAACTATGTTGCATCTCGACTTAATATCATGTCAAACTAAGAATAATGAGTAATGTCCCGTCAAGTATACCCTAAATGTTCAAATGGATTTAACATTCAAACAAGTTATTATCTAAGTTCCAGTGGTAGACAGATAAGTCACCCTTACTGCCACTCTACAGAACCGTACATGAGATTTTCACCTCATACGGCTCCTCGTTCAATTCTTTCGAAGTTATTGGATCCTTTTCCGCGTTCGAGAATCCCATCCCTTCTTCCACTTCGAACCAGAAGCACATTCATACATTAACTTTTGAATCACATGCATGTGTGTATGTTGTATGTTTGATAGATTTATTAGATTTTTTGACTAAATCAAGCTATGAAGTTCGTTCACCAATTTACGTAATTAGAATTTCGATCACATTATAATTAAAAACAACTCGTTGGTGGGATAAAAAGAGAATGTATAATGTTTGATAACTCATCACCGAAAATATAGGAGTATGTGTTATATAAGGACTCGGGGGGTTTGTTTATTTACAACATAATAAGTTTAATGGTTTGGGCGGCTTATTCACTCAAACATACATGAGTGTTTTTTACGGCTAAATTGTTAAACTATTAAGCTAAAATGACTATACGGAATAAGCTAGGAACCCTCACTCACCCAAACAAATTAATACCACAAATGCCTATAAATAATCCAAACTCTCTATGTGCCTCCCTCCCACCCATTGATCACCCATCCATCGTACTAGTAGATTTCATTTACTCACATACATAACCTTACTTATATATAACTTAATGTAAAATAAAGTAAATAAATAAGGTGAGCTCGAACACTGTTTTGAAAAAACTATTTACGTTCGAGCTTGATATTATTTTCTTGAACCGTGCTCATCAAACAACTTGCCACTGAACTCGACGACTTAACATAATATATTCAGTAACTACCAACGATCCTCATAGCATCCATATCAATAACAAAGAGCTAAAGAAACAACCATATATTGCAATACCAAAAAGCAAGATTGGAGCTAAAAATTCCAACATTTCAGCAAACATTTAAGATTCTAAGTTCGACATCAAAACATTCCAGGAAGTTGAACAGAACTTCAATAATGCGCACAATGGCGGTTAACTTCATCCAATGGGCATGGGCGAAACTGAGCACGACTAGATTCAATGGCACTATCCCGGATGCACAACGGAGGATTTGCAAAATGCGCAACTGCTGGTTGTTCTGAGAAGGGAGCTGTGAATAGGCACGGGCCTTCTTGATCAAGCTGTATACAAACGCCATGGCGTTTTCTAGCATTGTTGATCGGCTCTTCAAACTCCCGCTTTCGATTGCTTGAATTCCTTGTCACCTATCATGATGTAATTTCAGTAAAAAATGTAGTTGAACGAAAAATTTAGGACAAAATGCATTGGAATGCAATGAAGTTTGCCTGAGTTGCCAAAGGGTCTTTGGCCGAAAGATGATGTGTGTGTGATTATTTGTTGTATATACATATTATATACTTTAAATAAAAAGTTTTCCTGAGTTCCGATTTAGTGCAATAAACATTTCGTATGCATTTTGACTAGTAAGCATAGATCTTGCGACTACTAATAACATGGATGACAAGTTATAAAGCGATGTAGTAATTTTCAAATATGTCAAAAAAATGTCATATCAAAATGAACCGATGTCATGCAGGCTGAAAACCTGTTCATCAAAATTGGTACGAGATTTGAAAATTTGAATCTTTGGTACCCTAATTGAGAAGAAAAAATTATAGTTTCACCAGATAGGAACTAAGACAAACTTCGTTTTGTTTTGATGCATTTTGTCCAAAAAGAAATCAGCTCGTATTTTACACGAGTCAACAATCATACCTCTGCAGTCAGACGGTGTTCAGCGTCAAACAAGGTGGCACCGGAACGGGGTTCACCTGCAAATGGGAAAAAAAAACATAAAACATGGACAAGTTTTTTTTTCTTTTTCGACCAAATGATACGTTGGTTTTCATCTTGATTGATTAAATTGAAGTCTCAATCTCTTCATCAAAGTAATAATTTGCTTTTGAAACCAATCAAGATCGCGAAAACAGGGGAGAAAGTTTATGCTAATTATTGGTCCATGTAAAAAGAAGGATTTACTAAATAAGATTATTGCTATTTAAGACTTAAGAGGCAAGATCAAACCAGAAGGCGGTCAATTTACGAAAAGGCGAGAAATTTCAAGATCAAATGTGATTACAGAACATGCCCAAAAAGATGCGAGCGACACGATCAATGCGAAACAAGGGCCATGGGAAAGGTCGCCCACTATGGCTGGTCAACGCAACATGTTTGTATCACATGGCATTACATGTGATCTTGGAACTTCTAGCCATCTCGCAAATTGACCGTCTTCTCGTTTGGTCCAGTGGCTAACTAAAATCATTTATTGACAACAAACCATCATAAATTTTAACCAAGAAAGTATCGAGTAACAATTATTTCTTTTTTCTAATGATATTAAATGTATCGTTATTTGGTAAAATAAAAACTGCATTCAATTTCAAAATGATATGGGTATATTGAACTTTTGAGCAAAAAAACATTAATAATTACAACAAATTTGATATTTGAAGTTAAGAAAAGACAACTAATAGAGAATAAAATGAGTAATAAAAACAGGAAACAACACACCAAACAAGTGAAATGGTAAAAGAAATAACATATAACCCAACAAACCAACTACATGCCTATTTTGTTCTTTTCGGTTTCAATTCGACTTTCTAGTCAAGCATATTAATTTTTAACTCCAACCTATGAACTTTTAATTAATTCAAGAAATTAAATCGTACCTTCTAGCATATTTCAAATTTAAACTTTAAAAATTAGTACTCCATCCATCCCGAAATAAATGTCCACAATGAAAAAGACACAAATTTAGAGATGTGTAACTATTACATTTTTTTAGATTATATAATATTTATATAGGCAAATGAACAAATAAACTCACACACTCTCCTCACATACCGCTAGGCCAAAGGCCCTTTGGTAACTATTACATTTTTTTAATTAACTAAATGGCAATTTGACCCTTAATAATAGCGGGAGTAATGAATTTCTCCATCTCATAGTTAAGGGTAAAACTGAAAAGTAGGCACTTACAATTGAAAGTCGACGCTTTTTATGGGACTAACTAAAATGAAAACGTGGACACTTGTTTTGGGACGGAGGGAGTATAACATATAAATTGTACCCTTTTAAACCTTTAAACCAACACTTAATGTATATTAATATTTCATTATGAATCGAGATGAAACAACTCACCTTCGTGGTTAGAGCCGCTAGCAAAGCACCTTCCTTGTAGAGTTCCCTCTTTTGCGACCCCTTCACCCATAGACATATATGCGTCTAAAATACATAATTTATAATTAATCCAAAAATAGAAGTGCTTAGAATTGCACAACATCATAAAAAATTGCTACTCATTACTTACTTGTACCAAACGCTTGAAACTTTTTCATGTCTTGCATGACACTTTTCTTTTCTTCGTCTATGGAAATTATCGCTACAATCAAAATTCAATTATCGGATCATAAGACCAAAATAACTATTAAAAAATCATGGGTTTGTGCTGCAAGTCAAGTTTAACATACATTCACCATGCTTGACAAAAAAAAATCTAGATCATTCAAAACCTCTTCAAGGACTTCGATGATTAAAAAACTCGTCGAAATATGTAAAAGATTTGTGGAAGTCAAAAGACAAACAAAGGCTCACCGTTGGTAACAAGCTCCATTGCCATGCTAAATGGCTCCAACTTAGATGCTGCAAGCCTTGCGGCTTCTTTCTCCAAGATTAACTTCGCCTGGTTAACAAGAACACTTTTTTCCGCTAAATCATGGGTGTTTGAAAGACGAACAAGAAACTTGTTCCAACAATTGGGAAGGTAAATCTTGGATGGTTCAAGTGTTCGTACAGAGGAAGATGAATCCATATTTACCTTTCTCTTGATTGAAGATGAACTATTCGGGGTTTGATGATTTATAAGAAAAGAGTGAGCAATTTATAGCACCGGACTTCAATTAAAAATTGATATTTTTATTTACATAATCCGACCACATATTTTCAATGTAAGATTATCTCTTTTAATAATTGTCTCATGAATTTAATGTGCCATTATGACACCACTTTAATTATTTATAATTAATTTATTTTGGACAATTATTTTAAGACGGAGGGAGTAGTATAAAAAGATGATGCAAGGACAAGTGTAAAATTAGTTGAAGTATCCTTTGAATTCCCAACAAATAACTAATACTAATTTTTGAAATAAATGATAATGTTGCAAAAGTATAATTTGTATAAAAATAATATATAAATAAAAAACTAGTTCCACTATTCCAAGAAAAATTGCAACATTTCACCTGGCACTTAATTTACAAGCCTCAAATCTGAGAAATTTTGTGGACCAAAATCTAAATCCCATACATAATGAAGTGATTGTCAATGGGAAAAATAAGTAAACTTGGATTAGAATCTTACCAAAAAAATAAATTGTTGCATTTTTAAAGACACCCAAAAATGAAAAGTGTCGCATTAAAAGTCATAGGCGTTATGTTGATAAAGTTGTTGAGAATAAAATAATACGCACATACAAGTAAAAAATTAGTTGAATCTTCATTTGAATTCCTAACATACAATTAATACTAGTTTGTTGAAATAAATGAGAAAGTCGCAAACATATAATACGCTACACGACAAGACAAACACTTTACTTATGTATGTCCCAAAAAAAGATGCAAGGTTTCCTTAACCATGTAGTTTAAGGAGTCTTAAAGATATAACAATATTGGGATAACTTGTGGATGAGTGGGAAAATAAGCAAATTTGGATTAGAATCCCAATAAAAACCGTTGTATTCTATAAGAAACCACAAAATGCAAAGTGTTGCATTTTTAAGGGATAGGAAAAGAACTATATACCTCTTTTTTTTCAGAAAAAGAATCGAATAAAGAAAGAGATAGTTTATATCCTGTAAAAGAAGAGATAAAATATATATATTGAAGGTTGTATATATGGATGACAACTATTAGAAAGTAAAGAAAGTTGTATAATGCTTAACCACATGAGTCATACCAAAGTCCATGGTTATAACTAATTAACTATGTTCAAATTATGCTCTAATTTTCTGACTTTTATTCAACTTAATTCCAAAAAAAAAAAGTTATTCAAAAATCTGCTGAATTGTAGGACCAATTGGTTTATTTCTTTCTTTGACGAATTGACGGTGTAGTCTTGTAATAATTTCTTCTAATTGAATAAACCAAACCAAACAAACCAGTATATCTCACTCGAAAGTAGGGTCTAGGAGGGGTAGGATGCATGCAGATCTTACCTTAACCACTAGGATCACGAAGCTTACTCTTCTTCTAATTGAATAATAGCATATATTTTGGGTGGAAAAATACTAACTCGTACATCTCTTGCAAAGCTTAGGATCGCTAATTTGGAAGAACTTGTAAAAAAAAGTGAAACAACTTGAGTCACTCGGCCACAAAAAGCACAATTTGTTTTAACAAATTTAAAAAATTAGAATAATCAATTTCTTTCAACAATCGTTTTATATAATGTACTTATAGGCATAATGATCTTGTTTTTATTATTCTGTCTAGATTTAATGATACCTTGCTTAGTGAAGGAAAGATAATTGAGCAATTGTACTACTTGCATGTTCAATATATAATTTGCTAAAACATAATAAGTAAATTAGGATCGGAATCTTACTAAAACATATTTGTTTTAACATTTTTTGTGAATTTCTAAAATTAATTTCTTTTATCAATCATGTCACTTTTTATCGAATGCGCATATAGGCATGAAAAAAGTTGTTTTCATCATTTTTCCTTGAAAGGAAACATAAATGAATGAATGTACTTCTTGCCATTATTTTCCTAACGACATTGAGAATAACTTAGGTGGAACTTCCTAAACATTTTACTTCTTGAGTTCTTGTTAGAACAAGACTTGGCAAAAATGCTCAAATTTACGCTTTATGAAATAAAATAAAACAACTAATTAGTCCAAAAAGTATAAAACTAACAAAAATCAAGAATGAATAAAATAATAAAGTAGCAATTGCATGTTTCCTAACCAAATGATAAATAAATAATAAACAAGATTGCTCTATAGTAAATTGTAATACTAGTATCTCCCGTATATATATACACACACATTGAGAAACACATGATTATGGTATAATGGGTTAGCACTTAGCATCATCATATAATAACATACAAGAGTGAACTAAAAGTAGTCTTACAGTGATGCTCAACCTTTAGATTTTCTCCCTTATTATTTAAGACACTAAGGGCATGTTTGTTAGCAGCTTAACGAGCTTAATGGGACTCATAGCTTATTCAATCAGTTATACATGACTCTTTGGTAATGGCTTAATGATATAGAAAGTGGCTTATTCAATAAGCTTCTAGTGGGGAGCTTGATGCAGAAAGCCAACTTTTTTCCAAACTTGTCCCTCCCAATTAAAAAACACGCTCATTATATCTATGAAAAACCCTTCCGAAGCATAATTTGGAAATATACATTGCATTGTGAAGTTTGTGTTTTTGGTTGTATATCATTGAGCATTGTTATTGTTTGAAGAGATACAGAATAGTTTCGATCCATATTTATATTTCATATTGTTGTTTCGGGTGTTACATAGAACTCTACATATCTTTATAATTGGGACTAGAGATCTTCACCATTTAGCCTACATGGTCAATCGCCTACAAAAAATGGAATAAGACATGGACCAACAATGATCGAAGATTAAGTTTACTTATCCAACCATATCGAGGGTGGCCCATGATACTTCAATAGTCAAATATTAGGTAGCGTTTGGTATGCAGACAGGATTGGACTTGTAGGTTATTATATGCCCACAACACGTGTCACATAAGGATATCACTGAGGAGTATGTAAACCTATAGGGTCGCACACAAAGAATGCGTTTGTTTCCACTTTTAGAAACCCGGATTGAATCAAGTTGATTAAGGAAATAATAATTCTTGATAAATAATTATAAAATATGTGTTGAATTGTAATTATGATAATTACAGGGTTTTATGGTAAATATGAATAATTATTAATTATTCAAATTATTTACAGATAAACATAAACCTTATTTGAGTTATAGTCTATCTATAACTCTCCTAGTATACATAAGGTGTTAGGCTAAATCATCCGAAAACGAATCGAAAATAGAATTAGCCTTTCAGAGAAATACATAAAATAAACTTTTTCTTTTCTGTAAAACACATATAGATCTAGGATTCTTGGGCTAGCACTCGGTGGAAGCGGGAAACGTGTTTGTGTGTGGACTTCCAATAGAGGAAACCTACTTTGGTTTCTTGGTGCTCCGTTCCGATCCCGACTGATCTACAAAAGGTACACATTCTAAACACCTGGGTGTGATTTTGATTTTAATTAGATGCATCATTGGATCCGCTTGGGTTGCAAGTGTTTAGAAAAGTTTTCTATACGTGTAACCAAATATTTATTTCCGTTGCGTTTAACGGTTACAAATTCGCATTAAAACCCTATAAGACTGGACTAGACACGACAAGATGGTAGTTTCATATGACTAGGACGGGATAGGACAAGATTAGACAATTTGCCCATAAAAGTTGTTTGATGATTTTATATATCATATATTAGTTATAAATGACACAACTAAAGTAAATATTTAAATAATTTAATTTAGAGTAAATTACATGATTGGTCCCTATGGTTTACACAAAATTGCATTGTGCGTCCCTAATTTGAAATAATTAAGGAAAACATCCTTATGGTTTACATTTTCACACGTATTTGGTCCCTTTGCCCTAACAATGTTAAAGACTTCTGTTAGATAGGTTAAGTAGGAGGAAATTTTAATAAACCTTAGGGATAATTTAGTCATTTTACTTATTTTTTTATTCATCATTTAAAAAATAAAAAATAAAAATAATGTAAACCACAAGATTTGTTCCAAGTGTTCTGTCTTACCACCTTCCCCAAGACCCTCTACCCGTGCTTCATCTCCCCCATCCCCACCCGGCCACCCCTACCACGTCCTCATCTCTCCCATCGTCGGCATATCAACGGCCACCTCGATCGCCTACACTCTCTCTCCCTCCCTCCCTCCCCCTCCCTCCCTCCCCCTCCCTCCCTCGCTCACCCCTCCCCCTCTCTCCCTCTCTCCCTCCTCTCTCTCCCTCTCTCTCTCTTAACTAAGATCGTGAAATCTAACCGGATCATGAAAACGTCTCTGAGAGCGTGAAATCGAACGGTCTCTACGTGTCTCCGGTCAAACCCTGCACCATCCTTGCACTCCATTTTCTTCGCTAAAAAGGAAAATTTTAAGTGAAAACCCAAATCCACAATTTGTGGATCTTCAAAAGGGGTAAGGGAAGGATGAGGAATGCTTGGTGGAAGTAAGAAAAATGATCCGTGAAGTGGTTGTGTTGGATGTGTTTTGCCGAATATGGGGATGGGGGTCAACATGAGGGATACCACTGGAGATAGGGACGCACGCGAAAGGAAGACAATACGGTGAATCTAGTGGTATGAATCTACATCCTGTACGACGGGCATGGTGGTCGGAGAACCAAGTGATGGTCGAAAGACATCGACAGGGTTGGATGAAGGTGGGGATAGCTTTCACATGGCTGCTAATTAGAGATGAGGCGTGTAGGGTTGCCGGAGTAGGAACGAAAATGGCGAGGAACGAAAATGGCGAGGACGATGAATCTGCCTTTTTTGGTTCATGGGGTTGTGGTAACAAACTTGGTGTAATGCCCCGAAAATCCGAACCGAAAATGAGGTTTATGTAAAACCCGAATGCCCCGAAATCCGAAAATCCAAAACCCGAAATTTTTGGGGATATTTAGGTTCGGGTTGGGTTTGATTTATCGCAACCTGATCACTCTGAAAACCCGACATGTATATATATACATATATTATTATATAAATATATTTATTTATTTAATTATCCTTCAAAAATGCTAAATTCTAGTATGTCGTACTATTTCAGGAGACTAAACCTACTATCAATTAATCAATCATTTCAACTAATTGAGTTTATTGTCAAAAGCAAGCAAATATTATAATTTTTTTGCATATAATTATACCTGAAATCCAACCGAACCCAACCCGAAACCCGACGAATCCGAACCCGAAGTAATCCGAAATCCGAAACCAAAAGTTTGGGGCTTGGTTTTCACATCTGAAATCCGATCAGGTTATTGATTTTCCCACCCAAACCCGCCTGATGCTCACCCCTAGATGGAAGGTATTGGGAAGGCCGGAGATGAATAACCTGTGGCCGGAGAAATGAGGAAGACGATGGGACGGTGAGATGTGGCCGGAGAAATGAGGAAGATGTTGGTGTTCACCGTTCATGTGACACAAAAAAAATGATGAAGATGCAGACTGTTTGGTGTCTTGGTGGGTCCTCCATGACTTGCATTATTTTTATTTTGAATGAAAAAATAAGGAATATGAGTAGAATGACTACCATGCCCCTCCCAGTTAACCTATTTAACATAATCATTTAACGGTGTTAGGGTACAGGGATCAAAGACGTGTGAAAATGTAAACAACAGGACGTTTTCCATAATTATTTCATTTTAGGGACGTATAGTGCAATTTTGTGTAAACCACAAGGACCAATCATGTAATTTACTCTTTAATTTATAAACATTTTTACACAATTTTCAAATACATACATGTTAAGGTTATATATCAAATGAGGGTAGATTAGTAATTGTTTAGTTTATGTCTCACCCTTGTCCCATGTTGTTCCACCTATTTTGGTGGAACACGAAAAAGCCTTTTTTGTCTCACCATGTCCCATGTCGCGCCAATCGTGTGACGGCAAGTTTTTGTCTTTCCTATGTCGGCCAAACATGGGATGAGTTTTGTATCGTCCTATCTTGCCCCATGTACCAAACGCAGCCATATGAAACTCAACCCCTTCTTCTACGCCTGAGTAATCTATGTTTTCACCCACCCATGCCCAATAATAACTAGTCCAATTTAAAATCCTTCCACATTTCCGACTTGTTGACCTTATCATGACCACTAACCCTATGCTTGACTTTGTCACTAATCACTTCTTGCCTTCATCCCGCACATACAAAAATCCCTCACTTTTCACCCTTTACGACTTCCATGACATCTAATCATCTCAAGAAGGATTCGGTGCATCAGTTCCTTATAGATCTAAAGATTTCTTCGACGATGGAAAATACAGGCACTAAAAGGAAAGGAAATTGATTTTTCAGACCAACCAAAGTAAGTGACTTTCTTTAACACTGGTGCAAACGTTGCCTATACGGCATAATTTGCACCACACACTCATTCTTTTAGTCATTTGCTAAGCACCAGACCCAAGATTTTTGTCAAGCGGGTGCACATTTAAGATGGATTGTTTTGAGTTTTTTTGGGTGATTTCGAGAAACGATTTCAGTTTTGGTTGATTCTGAGGGGCTTTTCGGTTTTTTGGTTGATGTTCCTTGTATTTTCTAATATCCCAGAGCACCCCTCACAGTTTAGCGGGTGCACCTTTCATACCCCCAAAAATATCTACTTGCAAAAATCGGTTAAGCGTAGGGGTGTTAACGAGTCGAGCTTTTAACGAGCTACTCGAGCTCGAGCTCGTTTATCTCGAGCTCGAGACTAATAGTTATCGAGCTCGAGTCGATAAAATAAAGCTCGCTTAAGTTAACGAGTCGAACTTTATAACACCGATGTTCGACTCGGCTCGTTTGAAAGCTCGATTAAGCTTATACGAGTCGAGTCGAGTCGAGCCGAGCCATTCGAGCATACATTTTTTTGAGCCTAACATATTTATATATGTTTACAAATTATATAATCAAAATATAAAAATTATCGATCTTGATTACATAAACGAGTTAATCGATCTCAAATTCGAGCTTATAAACGAGCATCGAGCTCGAGCTCGAACATTGAAAAAATATTCGAGCTCGAGCTCGAGCCCGACTTTGAAAAATTAATCGAGCTCGAGTCGAGCTCGAGCCAGGTAATATTTTTTTAAGCTCGACTCGAATAATCTACTACTCGACTCGACTCGGCTAGTTAACACCCCTAGTTAAGCGGGAGCACAGAACCCCGATCGGGCCTTCATAGGTCCCACCCTGATTTGCCTTCAACATTAATGCTAGGCTATATTGTAGGCTAGAGGATCATTTTTCAACCCCTAATATAAGATCAAGTTGACTTTAAACTTAGGAATTAAGTGATTGTAAGTTTGTAACATGAAGACTCCCGGTGCTAATGAGGGCTTGTTCTTTTCTTCTCTTTTTTTGAAGTATATAATATTTACATACGGCATATGAAACTCACATACACGCCTCACCTTTGGTGAGGTTGGAACCCTTGACCTCTAGAAAGATTGGGTTATGGTAATTTTTGTTTTTCAGACTATTCATTCAGAACAAAAATCAAACAACTCATCATAATTTATCCAGACATATTAATGCTTAAAGACAACTTAATAGATTTAGAACTTAATGGATAAAAATCAAACAACCCCTTATAGTTATAGAAGGAAAAAATAATAATACAAGCATACGGTGTAGAACGTACCATGTTTGCACCATTCCGAAGAAAGCAGCAAAGGCAAATGCAGTTCCTATATATCGAACCATTTCGATTAGCATAATAATCTTCATTTTCGTCACACAAGCAGCAACAAACAGCACTTCTTTTAAGCAAATCTTAACCAATAAAAGATCAAGACCAATGTTGGGTAGGTCTTGAATTGAACACCTGCACTAAAGAAACATTGAAGGTTAAGGGTCTGTTTGTTAGCAGCTTAATGAGACTCACAGCTTATTCAGTCAAACTATATATAAAACTGTTTGGTAGTGACTTAATGATATAGAAAGTGGCTTATTTAGTAAGATTCCGGGGGGAACTTTATGCAGAAAGTCAAGTTTTTTTTTCGAAGTAAAAAAACACACGCTCCTTCCATCTGTAAAAAAACCCTCTCAAACAAAAACCTTTCATATCTATACAACAAATTAATCCACACAGACAGCTTTAACCATCGTTACTTAACGGAAAACCAACCAAACAGCAGTATCAAAAAGCTAACTGCTTTGACCTTTAAACACATAAGTACACATTCTGCAACCTGGTAAATATTGGTATTGGATTCAGTTCTATATTAAAAGAAGCTGACAAGTAACCACAGGGTTGTTTCGCTATCTGTTTTCGAAGTGATTATTTGGGATTGGTTATATTTTTGACTTATTTGCTTATAGCTTTTCCTCACCACAAATAAGCTAATTCTAGTGTTTGGATTGAAAAAAACTAAAAGTGCTTATGACTTTTCCTCACCACAAATAAGTTGTTTTTGATAAGTTATTCCATACCTACTTATTTGCTTCTCCTTATTAACTTATTTACCCAAATTACCTTTTTACCCCCACTTTTTAATAAACCCTACAACACAGACCTGTTACCATCGCCTCCATCACCATCACCTCGATCCTCCATCGTTCTCCATGCCTCCATCACCATCACCATCGCCTCCACACCTTCATCCTCCATCGTTCTCCACAGGCTCTGTTCGATCGTCTCCTCCATTCTCCTTCACGATCGATCTGTTCAAGAAACGATTCTGCTCTCGAAAATCGCCATAACAGGTATATCTTTCATTTTATTGATCGATTTGGTGCTGTTTACCATCGATTTGGTGCTGTTTTAAGAATCTGATTTGGTGTTTATTGGTGCTGTGTTACTAATTTTAAGAATCTGATTTGCTATTTGTTACTAACTTTATGAATCTGATTACTTGCTATCTGTTAACCTTTTAACATATCTCTGAGCTCAGATTTGTGTTTCCTATTTGCTATTTGTTACTAAAAGAATTGGTGCTGTTTTAAGAATCTGATTTGGTGTTTTAAGAATTGGTGTTGTTTTAAGAAACTGAGCTCAGATTTGTGTTTCCTATTTGCTAATTTTAAGAATCTGATTTGGTGCTGTTTTACAATCGATTTGGTGCTATTTTATCATCGATTTGGTGTTGTTTTACCATCGATTTGGTGCTGTTTTAAACCATCAATTTTCTCGGTTCGAATCGATTTGGTGCTGTTTTAAACGATTGATTTGGTGAAGTAAACATATAGAAGAATGACCTTTTTGGTCATTTTACATAAATAAGCAAAATGTTGCCAAACACTAAAAAACTCCTTATTTGCTTATCATGTTTCCACACCACAATAAGCTAATCCAAACATTTTTTAAAAACTCATTTTCCTCGCCACATAAGTTGATAAGCACTTCTAAAAAAATAAGCATAAGTTAAAAAAAATAAGCAATCCCAAACACCCCCTCAAATCCTTATTTAATAAAATAGAGGGATGGTCATATAATTTAGGATTCCTTGAAGAAACTTCTAGTCTTCTATAAACATGATTATTTTGAAACAAATCCAACAGTGCATCCCCATAACCCCCTAAATATTTGTTTAATTATAACATTAAAATGACGTTTGTAAAACTTTCATAATATTTAAATAATGTAAGGTTGGATTCAATTAGGGTTTGCACGAATGATATATAAATCAATAAAAGATGGTTGCTTTGTTGTTTGGTTTTACAAGTCATCCCACTTCAGATACATAATAAAGTTGAAGCTGAAGTGTGGGTTTGGATGAATACCTGCGGCAGTTGAGTTGCCGGAGACGGGACAGGGGCGGCGAGCAGCGGCGGTGGCTGGCGACGGGTGTGTAGAGAGAGGCCATTCCTGTATAAAGAAATTTGCATAAATTAATCCAGATAAATTATGGTTTGAAGACTTTCACGCTGTGTTCTTGTAGCGAAAAAAGAAAGAAAGGAAAGGAAATAAATTGTTTTTTTTTATTCTCGAAGGAAAAAAAATATTTATTTGTGTTTTTAATAGAAGATAAAGAAAAGGAAATATATCAATTTTACTAATATACGCTTAAAAATATATCATTTGCTAAGAAAATATCGAGTAGTATTGTAATTTTAATAATTTCAGTAAAAAATTTAAATTTTTTTAGTTTCTTTTTTTTTCTTTCTCTCTTTCCTCCCACATTTGGGAGTCTCTCCTAAAAAAATTTCGAGAACACGAATTCTTTATACTTTCCACCCATTTCCCTCTCTTTCCTTCCTAAAATGAGTTTCGAGAACACAACGTCCGGCATTCCATATATTCTTATGCAAAATTTTGGTTCACAAAATAGAATATGTGGGGAATATGTTGAAACCCAATAAAAGGGGTCGTTTACAAAACACTTACCCGGATAAGTGATTATCAAGTCATCTGGGCCGTCCCTGGGGTGGGGGAGGGCGGGTTGGGCGTACGCCCAGGGCCCAAAAGAAATAGTGGCCCAAAAATTATAAATATATACTATATAATAGTAGTTAAAAAAATTATAGATAAAAAAGACAAAAAAATTAGTATATAATAGGACCCAAAGAGAATTTAACATTATATTAAGGGCCCAAACATGTATTAATTAATTATATTGGACAATAAAATTTATAAATAGTTGGTTGATCTTTCATTTTATAGTATTGTTTATTATTTCTCTAAAAATTTATTTAATACTAATATCTAAAGACTATTTTTGCTTGGAAACCTTGGTATATATACTCCATTACTCATCTTTCACATAATCTACATGAATTTTATTTTTGTGTTAGACTACCAAGGAAATCATCACTTTCAACGCATCTCTGAGCTTCCAATCACTCCCATCGAACAACTCAGAGATCTCATTGTTGGGTCACCTAGATTTGAAATTGACTATCCGATGTTCTCCCTTATATTTTACTTAGAATATTGTAGCATGGTTCTTTTAAAGATGACTTGTACAAGATATCAACTGTTGGGTGAAGTCGAAGATCAACCGAAACCAAGCTTGAAGACATGCTACTTGTGGAAAATAGAAGACTCTTCTCTGCATTCAACCAAGTCACTTTCCACCGAATTTGTTCTTACAAATCGGTGGACAACCTTCCACCGAATTTGTTCTTACAAATCGGTGGACAACCCTCCACCGAATTAGTTATTACAAATCGGTGGACAATACTTTACCGATTTTGTTCTCACAAATCGGTGGACAACCCTTCACCGATCTTGTTCTCAACACATCGGTGGACAACCCTTCTACCGACATATCCTTTGTCGGTCTGTCTCATCTCACCGATAAGGGTGCTGAAATCGGTGGGATCTATGTGTTTTCAAATAAAAGATTTTCTCTCTGCAGATTGTTTCAAGTTCCAAAGTCAATTATATCGGTGAAACCTCATCGGTGTGACTGTCTTAGAATACACATCAAGAAGATCATTTATTATGGGACAATATCCTTTGACAGATAAAAGTGACTGTTTGTCGTTTTATCCGTTATCAGTTAAAGTCCTTTTCTTCAGCATGGGCTCTATTTCCAGTACCTAGTAAAAGGTGATAAGGACATCTCAGCTTTTCAGAAGTCAACATACTCAGCAAATATGGTGATGACAAGTGTCCCAAGCATTCAATGCTTGTACACTCCTTGCCAGTATAAAAGGAAGAAGATATCCCCATGCAAACTACGCTTTCTGGAATTCTCTCAGTGCAAGAAATCTCCATATTGCTTGATAACTTAATAGCTTTGTTCTCAGTGTTCTTGGTTGTTTTGTTCTCAGTGTTCTTGGTTATCTGTTCTTTTCCGCAACAGTCTTTAAGTTTCTTTGTGTAATTCATGTTGAAAGATTTTCAATAAAAGAATTAAAATTGTGAAATTTTTTGATTATTGTATTCAACCCCCCCCCCCTTCTACAATACTTGTTAAGCCATCTGGGACTAACAAGTGGTATCAGAGCATAAAGTTTAATTCCATAAACTTGATCTGCGATGGCTGCCTCTTCTTCTTCAACCATTGAAAACTCTTTTCAAAACAATTTTTCTGAGAATGGCTCCATAACAAAACCGCCTAAGTTTAATGCTAACAACTTTTCTCTATGGAAAAGCCGCATGATGTTATTCATGGAAGGAGTGGATACTAGATATCCAACCATTCTCAAAGAGGGACCTATCATCCCCAGAGTTTGGGCTCGCTATGAAACGCAGAGGCCTGGTAAAGAAACCATGGAAAAAGAAATCTCTAGTGATTCTGTTGAAGAAAAATCCAGTGCTACTGGTCGTTACATCCTCAAAAATCCTAAGAAATATACTGATGAGGAAAAACGATTGGTTTCTCTCGACTCTAAGCTAAGAGCAATTATTGCACTCTCACTTCCTGATGAGGTCTGTCACTCTCTGGTTAACTTTGAAACTGCTAAAGAGATGTGGACCACACTGTGTGTACTGTACGAAGGTACAGTGGAAGTAAAGAAATGTAAAAAGATTGGTCTTATTAGAAAGTATGAACTCTTTGCTTTTGAAAATGAGAATCTCTTCCTAGCTACTATAATCGTTTCAACTCTCTTTTAAATGATCTGAAGTTATTGGGCAGAGTCTATGATAATGAGGAAGTCTTAAGCAAGTTCATGGATTGTCTTCCAGAATTTTGGGAGAATATATGTACTTGCATTAAAACTACCAAGGACCTTGAGTTCATGCCCTTAACTGTTCTGTATGGAACTCTCTTCAATTTTGAGCAAACCAAGTTACAAAGGAAATCTTTCATCAAAGAGATAAAGAGCTCTTCTATAGCTCTTGTTAGTGAAAGTTCCAAGAAATCTCAAAATATTCCTAGAATCGCCCATCCTTCATCAGACTCTGACAATGACAGCCAAAATAACTCTACCCACCAAACGGAGGCATATCTTAGTGATGCTGATGATGAAGGTGAGGAAATTATGGTTGAACAATTGTCTGAGGAAATGGCAATGATGGCTGGCTCTAAGAACAAATTTCGTCCTTTCAACAAATCCAGAAATTTTAGAAAATCTTCATCTTCCAAGACTTCATCTGATAAGTCAAATGAAGAGTGCTATAACTGTGGCAAGAAAGGACACTTTGCATCTGAGTGTAGGAGCAAGTGTGTTACTAAGTCTAGGAACCCATCCTCTGACAAATATTCTTCAAAGAATGAGAAACCCAGAAATAATCCTTTCAAATCAACCTTTTCCAAAAAGGATTCCCAATCCTCTTCCTTAGACCATCAGGAGCGTGCTGAGAAGTATAAAGCCAAGTACAAGAAAGAGAAAGAAAGGAGTGAGGGTCTTGAAAGAAAAGGAAAAGGTCTAATGGCAGAAACTCATGACTGGGATGAAGAAGACACCTCTGACAGTGATTCTCACAATATGTGCTTCATGGCCATTTCTGAAGAGATGGAAGATTCTGAAAAAGCTACCTCTCCAATGGCTCTTGTGGCAACTGGGTGCTCGACAGCTTATGCTCAGGTACATCCTTTTAATGATATGACTGATAGTGAAAAGATTGATGCTTACGAATCATTAACTAAAGACTTTTATGCTGTCAAGGATAGCAAGAAAAGAAAATCCATTCAAGTTAAAACTCTCACCTCTCAACTTGAAGTCTACATGGCTAAACTTGAAAAGTTTGAGGAAATCAAAGCTGAGCTTGAAAATGTGAAAACCATAAATCACGTGATTTCAAAAGAGAAAAATCACCTTTTTAAGAAACTAAAAAGGGAACAAGAGGTTGTTAGAAAATGGTCAAATTCTTCCAAAAATCTTGAACAAATCTTTCAAGGCCAAATCAGTGGTAATGATAAATTCGGTCTAGGATTTGGGAAAACTGTTGCTAATAACTCTTCTCATGCACTCATCCCTTCCTCCAATGCATGGGATGATGCCTCAGAGTCAAGTTCTTGTGACTCCATTTCCTTAAACTCTTTAGATCCGGGTGAAGCCTTAAAGTATGGAATGTTTATAAAGGCAAAAGAATCTTCTTCATGTCAAAACATTGAGAAGCAAGACTCCAATGATGTTTCAAAACCCAACCATGATTTTTTAAAAGATTTAGTCATGGATGAAGCCTCTTCCTCTAACTCCTCAAAAGCTAAACCTTTTCAAAGAACAAATCCCATCGATTTCTCTGAGCAACCCTCAAATCCCACCGATTTCTCCACCGATGACCTTCCCATACCTCTTCATGAGCTGTTGAAATCTATTCACATAGATGAATACCCCTCTTCTGATCATAAACCCTCAAAGATCCCTAAAAGAGAACACCAACCTTCATCAAACAGACTCTCATCTTCCGACAAAAGGAAATATGTTGTTGATCTCCATCCCAAAAGTAATACTCCAAAGATACTTTTTGGCAACTCATTTGTTCTTCCCATTCCCAGATCGGTGCTTTTGAAAAAGTCAAATCTCAAGGAATCATCTTCTTATAACTCTGACAAAGGAATCCTTGGACCCAAACCTCTTGCCTCATCCTCGTCTGCCAAGATAATAAAGAATAATGGGAAAAGTAAATTCAAGGAAAGTGGTCACAATTATAAAAAGATTTTTATCTATAGAAAATGCTATAACTGTGGTGACACTTTTCACATGGCTAAGGATTGTCCCAAGGAAAGAATAGATAGAACCAAACCTAAGGACCCTTCTTCTTCTTCTAACCCTAAAGGACCCATCACCAAATGGGTACCAAAGAACTAATCTGTTTTTGCATGCAGGCTTTTGAGCACCATCAAATATGGTATCTGGATAGTGGGTGCTCACGCCACATGACGGGAAACAAATCTCTCCTTATCAACTATGTACCTAGAAAAGGTCCATCTGTAACTTTTGGTGATAACTCTAAAGGTTATACCAAAGGATATGGAACTCTCACTAATGGATTTGTCACCTTCAATAAAGTGGCATTTGTTGGATATAAAGTTATCTTTGAACTTTGTGTGTGTACTGTGGTGGACAAGGACTTCAACGTGGTATTATCTGGTAAAAGGATAGAAAATGTCTATATCATTGATATGGGACTAAATAACAATTCATCAAATGTCTGCTTTGTGTCAGATGACACATCCAAAAGGAACTGGTTGTGGCATAAGTTTCTCTCTCATCTAAATTTCAAAACTCTTCATAAAATCTCCAACAAAGAGCTGGTGACTGGTATGCCCAAGTTGAACTTTGTCAAAGAAAAGGTGTGTGATGCATGTGAAAAAGGGAAGCTCACCAAGACTTCCTTCAGGACCAAGCAATGTTCTTCCATCACTCTTCATCTTCAGATGCTGCACATGGACCTATGTGGACCAGTCAGCACTCCAAGTCTAGGAGGCAAAAGGTACATTCTTGTAATTGTTGATGAATTTACTAGATATACTTGGGTGTCTTTTCTCAGGTATAAAAGTGATGCAACTGAAGAAATCATCAACTTTGTCAAGAAAAATGAAGTTCTTAATGGTCAACTTGTTCGTTCGGTAAGAAGTGATAACGGCACTGAATTCAGAAATAGTGCTCTTGAAGACTTCTTCACTGAGAAAGGAATTTCTCAAAACTTCTCTGCAGTCCGTACTCCTCAGCAAAATGGGGTGGTCGAAAGGAAAACAGAACTCTATGTGAGGCTGCAAGATCCATGCTAAGTGAATCCAACCTACCCACATATTTTTGGGCTGAAGCTGTTAATACTGCTTGCTTTACCCAAAATAGGTCTGTGATATCCAAAAGACATGATAAAACCCCATATGAAGTTTTCCATGGCAAAAAACCAAACATTGGTTTTCTTCATGTTTTTTGCTGTGTGTGCTTTATTCTAAATGACCGTGACAATCTTGGGAAGTTTGATCCCAACGCTGATGAAGGAATATTTGTTGGATACTCTCTATCCTCCAAAGCATATCGTGTGTTCAACCTCAGGAGAAAATGCATTGATGAGTCCATTCATGACAAATTTGATGATCTTAGATCATCATCTGTGTCAAATGATGATGATGAATTACACAGATGGATCTCTTCATGCATCGGTGATGCTCCTTTATCAAACTCCACCGATACTCATTTCACACCCTCCAATCCATCTCCTTCAAATAACCAAGTCGGGTCACCCTCTATAATTCCCACCGAAACTGACCATGTTTCCACCGATGTGCTCTCTCCCACCGATGTGCAACTCTCCACCGACGAACTGCCTTCCACCGATCCAATTTCTTCCACCGAAAATGTTGCTTGCCACCGAACCTCTGATCCCACTCCATCTTCACCTCTAGCACAAAATATTCCACCACCCTTACCTCCTGCAACCAAATGGACCAAAGATCACCCCATAGATCAAATCATCGGTGATCAACAAGCAGGTGTCCAAACACGTAGAGGAATTGGGAATATTTGTCTCTATGTGAATTTTCTCTCTCTTGTTGAACCTAAGAAGATTGATGAAGCTCTTGCAGATCCCTGTTGGATCACTGCCATGCAAGAAGAGCTCTCTCAATTTAAGAGAAACAAAGTTTGGAGATTAGTTCCCAGACCCCGACAGAAAACAATCATTGGAACCAAATGGATCTTCAGAAATAAAATGGATGAAGATGGTACAGTTATCAGAAATAAAGCCAGGATGGTTGCTCAAGGATACCGACAGGAAGAAGGCATTGATTATGATGAAACTTTTGCCCCGGTTGCAAGACTTGAAGCAATAAGAATCTTTCTGGCTCATGCTGCCTACCGAAATTTCAGAGTCTTTCAAATGGATGTCAAAAGTGCCTTCCTCAATGGGGAACTTGCAGAGGAAGTCTATGTGAAACAACCTCCTGGCTTTGAAGATCCAGCTCATCCAGACTATGTGTACAGACTTGACAAGGCACTTTATGGTCTCAAGCAAGCTCCACATGCTTGGTATGACACACTTGCCAATTTCCTTCAAAAGCATGGGTATTCCAGAGGTAAAATTGACAATACTCTCTTCATCAAAGAGACCTCAGGTAACCTTATTCTTGTCCAAATCTATGTTGATGACATCATCTTTGGTGCCACTGATGAGTCACTATGTGATGAGTTTGCTTCTCTCATGATGAGTGAATATGAGATGAGCATGATGGGAGACCTTACATTCTTTTTAGGCCTTCAGGTCAAACAATCTTCAGAAGGGATTTTTATAAACCAAAGTAAATATATTCGTGATCTTCTGAAGAAATTTAACTTTTTAGATAGTTCTCCTATGAAAACTCCCATGGCACCACCTTTGAAACTCAATGCTGACCTTAACGGTGAATCTGTGGATGTTACCCTTTATCGAGGCATGATTGGTTCTCTACTGTACTTAACTGCTAGCAGACCGGATATAATGTTTGCTACTTGTCTATGTGCCCGTTATCAAGCCAATCCAAAAGTATCACATTTAAAGGCTGTAAAACGGATCTTTCGGTATCTCAAGGGTACCTTGCACTTGGGTCTTTGGTATCCCAAAGACTCAGGTTTTGAACTAATTGGATATTCAGATTCAGATTATGCAGGTTCCCAGATTGATAGAAAAAGTACTACAGGAAGCTGTCAACTTCTTGGTGGCAAATTGGTAAGTTGGTCCAGCAAGAAACAAAACTCTGTGTCAACCTCTACTGCCGAGGCTGAATATGTAGCTGCTGGAAGCTGCTGTGCTCAAATCCTGTGGATGAAAAATCAACTCAGGGACTATGCTCAAATCTACTCCAAAGTCCCAATTCTGTGTGATAATTCAAGTGCAATAGCTATTGCGAACAACCCAGTTCTTCATTCCAGATCAAAGCACATAGATATCAGATATCATTTCATCAGGGACCACATCTCCAAAGGTGACATTGAGTTACACTTCATTCCCACCGATCTACAGCTTGCTGATCTGTTCACCAAACCCCTAGATGAAGCCAGGTTCAACTTCCTAATAAGTGAACTTGGCATGTGTAATTTTCAATAACTATGTGTCTTCACTTTCCACCGATCTCACATCGGTGGACACTCTCTTAGTCTCTCTTCCTCCACCGATATCTCATCGGTGGACACTCTCTTCTTTCCTCTTTCTACACCGATCGCACACCATACCCACCACCGATATCTACTACCGACGTCTCCTTGTCGGTGTGTTATATTCCACCGAAAATGACTTATTCCACAAATCTCTCCCACCGACGTTTATACATCCTCCCACCAATATCATGTCTCCGTCGGTAAGATCTGCCCACCGACGTCTCTTCACTCCCATCGGTACGATCTGCCCACCGAATCCCTACCTTATCCCATACGCTTCCCCATGCTCTCATAGCCCCTATAACCCTAGTTGTCAATGACTTTGACCGTTCCTTTTCCATGAAAAACCATTTTAACCACATACCCCGAAACCCTCATCATTACCCTTTTCAACTTGTTATTTTTTTAAAGTTTTTATTCATAACCGTTCCCTCCTTGTTTCCTTTTTAAAACACTTCTAAACCCCTCACCTTCCTCCTATATATACAACCCTTCGCCCTTCACCTTCCTCCTCCTTCATTTTCTCATTTCAAAACCTGCAACTCCTCCTCCTCTTCCTTCCTTCCTATCTTTCTCACTCTCACAATGGCACCCACCAAGATACCTACGTGCTTTGAAGACCTAATCTTCAACCCTTGCAATCATGTAGCAAGGTTCGAATCCGATCCCGCTCATCCCGAGTTCGACACCATTATCAAGTTCTTAACCCGATCACCTCTTCTTCATGCTTTCTCCTGCAACCCAAAGATGAGCAAAATGCTCATTGGCAAATTCTGGTTGTCTTGTGTGTATGATATCTCGAATGAAGCAATCCATGCCTCTATCTTTCCTGACGAAGAGGGTGATCACGATGTTACTTTTGGCGTGGATGATGTCCGTCGTGCTCTCCGGATCGAATCCTTTTCAGAATATGTGGACATGCATGTCAACAACTTTCTTGAGCAAGTCATCAGCACTATTGGATATGTCCAACATTATGAGGATAAAGCTTCCAAGTCTTCTAAAGGACCAAGTACCCTTCTTCGCAAACATATGGGTGGGGTTTGGAACTTCTTCTTTGCTCATGTGATCCATTGTCTCTCTAGAAAGACAAGTGGTCAAGACCAATCCCCATCTTATATTACAAAGCTTTCTCATGCACTGATTTTTCAAAGAAAGGTGGACTTTGCTCAGTATTTCTTTACTGAACTGACTGAAGTAATCAAACACCCAAAAAAGTGTTATGTCGCATATCCTCGTTTCATCTCCATGATCCTTCAACACAAACTCGGTGCGGCCTTGGATGCGGATCGTAAGTCTAAAAATCCTCGCTTCATCTACGATTGGTCATCACCCTTTGTTGGCCAAAAGACGCTCAATATTGGCCATCTCGCTACTGATCTCCCCTTACGCCAAGGTATGATTTCTTTCGCTTTATCTCCCGATCTTCACTGGGGTGATGCGGAAGCTTCCGGGTTTCAACACCCGGAAGTTCCCGAGGCACCCCAAGTTGTAGTGGCCCCTTCTTCCCTTTCTCGAGTAAAGTCGGGCGGCGCGAAAAAGAAACAACGTACGGCCCCCGACACCTCCGCACACGCTTCTCGAACTATGCCACCGAGAGATCCCTCGGAGGCTTCCCCAGTTCAATCCCCATCTCGTAAGCGGAGACACTCAACTTCCCCTTCGAGATCTCTTTCAAAGAGGTCTCGGACACCATCGGCCCAACCGACTAATCCAACTGTCGATTCTCGAAAATCGCCAGTTGTTGAACTTCAACCCTTCGGGCCAAGGGACTCCGTCATTATCCCCACCGACTCCTCTGCAGTTTCTCAAAAGACTACAGTTGTAGAAATGGAGAACCCGTATGCCTCTTCCCTCGCTTCTTCGGGTGGTAGAGATGACTTCGAGGACTCTCCCCTCGAAGGAGTTGACTTGTTACTGCACGGCCTTTCACCCGGTCAGTTTATGATCGATGATGAAGCACAACTCGATCTGAGTTCCCCCCCAAGACCCCCCGCATGACTTCTTTGAATTTCTTTTGGAGGACACTGGTTCTCCCCGAACCATCCCGTCCACCGACGAGATTCACACCGAGCCTCCCTCAACGCAGGTTAATCCCACCGAAGGAATCTCCACCGATCCCCTCTCCCCGACACCGAAGCCGCCCTCTCCCCGACATCGGTTCCTTTACACCGAACCTTCCTGGGTTCAATAAACTTCCTCTCACTTTATTGAGGACCGAATACTACCTCATTCCATTTTGGCACCAACAGAACCCCATCTACGAGCTCTCAATCCTCCCCCTACCGATGCTATTCGTGAAACTCTTCGGTCTCTGTCTGACACCTTGGCCTTCTTAGCCAACAAAGTGGATACTTTGACCACTTACCACTCCAACATTGCAGCTTCATTCGATGCTTTCAAGGCTTCATATATAGACAAGGATACTGAACTTCAGAGACTTCTTCAAGAGGCCAAAACTCATCAGGATCTTGACAAAAGCATCGCCGATTCTCTTAGCTCTCTTCACACCAAAGCTGACAACATGCTGGAGAAACCTCAATGGGAAATGGACTTGGGTGATTTTTCTATGATCTCCGGTGACACCAATCAAAGCTTGGCTCATCTTCACACCAAGTTTGATAGTGTTTTTAAACAGTTGGGTTTTAAGGTTCCGGCTGCTGCTGAGGGGGAGAAGACTCTTAGTCATCCAAAAATACCTTCAATTAAGAGATCTATCATCAACAAGCCTTCACCCACCACCGAAAAATCTTCACCCACCACCAAAAAATCCTCACCCTCCACCGAAACCTCTCCTACCACCGAAACATCTTCATCCTCCACCGAATCATCACCTCAGGCCACCGAAACACCTCTTATACCCTCACCGAAAACTGCAGGTACCACCGATCGAGTCTCCACACCGACCAAGTCTCCATCGGTGAAAAGTAAGGCAACGTCTGAGGGGGAGCAAGTTTCTAAAACCCCCAAAGACAAAGGCAAGAAAACCCTCACTGCTGAACAGTTGGCCGAAGAAGAAAAGAAAAAGAAGGAGTTGACAAAATATGGGAATCGACCTGCTGATGCCCAAACTTTGAAGTTAAAGCCTCCTTCTCTACAATCTCAGGAATCCAACCTCGGTCTGACTCCTCAGGAGATTGAGGAAGCCAAACTTGCTCAAAAAGATTTAGATGACTCCAGAGCTCTATCTTTGAAAGCTGCACAAGAAGAGTCCATCAAAGCTAAGTCTACCGATCCTCTCTTAACCCAAAAATCGGTGCTGAGTGCTTTTGAAAAAGAAAAGTATGAAGAAATAAGCTGGTACAAAAAGACCATGTACCACCGAATGTCCAAATCCCCGATCACAAATGTCAAAATTGCTACCTCCAGAGCCAACTCAAAGGATATCAGGATGATCATCGACAGAGAAGACGGATCAATGAAAAGTGTGAGAGATGTTAACCTCCAACATTACGGTCTTCCCGAATGGTATGAGATCTCTCAAAACTTGGTCAGAAGTGCAAACCCAAAGAAAGACGTTTTTATCAAATGCATTGAAGGACTGATGGAAAAGATGAAGGAGATTAAAGAAAACACAATATCATCTTGTCCTCCGATGAAAGGGCGAGACTTCAATCGATGAAAGAAGAAATCCGTCTTCCCAAAGTCAAGAATCCTATCGATAAGGTGTTCAAAGAAATGGCAAGTGAAGGGAAAATTCCAAATGTAAGCAACCTAAATCTATCCCTCCCCACATATGTGCCTTATCCTACCACAACCTTGAGCCTCTCACCGATTCCTGGACTGTTCTTCAATGATGGTTTCGGTCATCGTGCCTTCTTCAGATTTGCTCAAATTCCCATCGCCGATACCGTGTTTCTTCAAGGCATCTCCAACCTATTTCCCAACATCCCCGAAGCTCAATCGTTCTACCGAAATTTGTTGGACGAAATCAAGCAACGTCAAACTTCCAAGAAGTAGGTTCTCTCTCTCAATGGTGCTTGTAAAAGTCTGTTTCTCTTCTTACGATTGTACGAGAAAACTTATCTAAATACAAGTACCTTTCTATTTGAATTTTTTTCGGTACATAACCTTACTTATATTTACTTGTAAATACAGTATATAGTATACATACTCATACAAAAGAAAAATAGATCAAAAGAACAAAAAGAATGGTCTATGTGAAAAGAACCCAAAAAGAGTAAAAAGGGTCAAAATGCATTTTACTTTTATATACTCTTAAATATTCTAAGGGAATAGCTCAAATTCAAATAGGGGGAGATTGTTGGGTCACCTAGATTTGAAATTGACTCTCCGATGTTCTCCCTTATATTTTACTTAGAATATTGTAGCATGGTTCTTTTAAAGATGAATTGTACAAGATATCAACTGTTCGGTGAAGTCGAAGATCAACCGAAACCAAGCTTGAAGACATTCTACTTGTGGAAAATAGAAGACTCTTCTCTGCATTCAACCAAGTCACTTTCCACCGAATTTGTTCTTACAAATCGGTTGACAACCTTCCACCGAATTTGTTGTTCTTACAAATCGGTGGACAACCCTCCACCGAATTAGTTATTACAAATCGATGGACAATACTTTACCGATTTTGTTCTCACAAATCGGTGGACAACCCTTCACCGATCTTGTTCTCAACACATCGGTGGACAACCCTTCTACCGACATATCCTTTGTCGGTCTGTCTCATCTCACCGATAAGGGTGCTGAAATCGGTGGGATCTATGTGTTTTCAAATAAAAGATTTTCTCTCTGCAGATTGTTTCAAGTTCCAAAGTCAATTATATCGGTGAAACCTCATCGGTGTGACTGTCTTAGAATACACATCAAGAAGATCATTTATTATGGGACAATATCCTTTGACAGATAAAAGTGACTGTTTGTCGTTTTATCCGTTATCAGTTAAAGTCCTTTTCTTCAGCATGGGCTCTATTTCCAGTACCTAGTAAAAGGTGATAAGGACATCTCAGCTTTTCAGAAGTCAACATACTCAGCAAATATGGTGATGACAATTGTCCCAAGCATTCAATGCTTGTACACTCCTTGCCAGTATAAAAGGAAGAAGATATCCCCATGCAAACTACGCTTTCTGGAATTCTCTCAGTGCAAGAAATCTCCATATTGCTTGATAACTTAATAGCTTTGTTCTCAGTGTTCTTGGTTGTTTTGTTAAGTATACTTTGTGACAGATTGTTAGAATAGTTTATCTGTTCTTTTTTCGCAACAGTCTTTAAGTTTCTTTGTGTAATTCATGTTGAAAGATTTTCAATAAAAGAATTAAAATTGTGAATTTTTTTGAGTATTGTATTCAACCCCCCTCCTTCTACAATACTTGTTAAGCCATCTGGGACTAACACTCATATACTGGTGTGAAGTCAGACGCGACATTAAAGCTAGACACCTGAAGCCCTTGATTTTTGAAGAAGCTCTGAACAAAAAGAATCAAGGAGTAAATGTCCCTGACTGGATGATTCCCACATCAAAGACCCTCGATGAACTTCTCATCAAGGAAGAACCTTTTGACGGATAGGATCGCCTTGTAATTCTTTCTATCCTTATCTGTCTACATCTTTTGTACTTGTAATTTTATTTGTTGTACTTGTAATTTTTCCACTTCCCTATGTAATCTTTACGAAGTTTAAAGAAAAATTTCAGCGAATGTACTTTACTCCATCAGTACTGAAAAGATCCCAGAAAACAGTAAAATGGACAAATATTTTATGAGTTCTTTTTATCCTTGTGTTTTCATTAAATAGCAATTTTCTCTGTTGCTATGTCATAATCAAATAGGGGGAGATTGTTGATCCAAACCCTCAGTGATTTGATAATGACCCTCTCTTAAACACTTAGTGAAAATTGTAAGTAAACAATATGTATCAGAGTTTCACTATCGCTGATAAGTACTAAGACTTTACAGTACCGCTGATAGGAACTCTCACTCTTTAGATTAGATATTCCGCGAACACTGTTCATCATCATATAGCTCTGAGCCTGTTCAGTCTATGAGATGATCGCTGATAAGTTAGTTATTTACTTATGATCCCTGAAGACAAGTTTCACGTCAACCAAAGTTCTACGCTGAAGTCGAAGATCAAGCTCAAGAACCAGCGACAAGTCTACTCATGAACTGATGCAGATATCAGCGAAGCAAGACCTGTCCATTCAACGTGAAGTATCAAGTAGAAGACTTCAGCAATCGCTGAACTTTATCATTCGCTGATAAAGATCTGACTCAACGAAAGCTGATCATGAAGTCTCCCTGTATGTTACTATTGTCTTACCTCCCTTGCACGTCTCCGTACGAACTGTCAGAACGGACATCCCTTTTGTCTGTAATCGTACAACAACTCTGATTCTACACTGTGCACCATACAGCTACTAAGGTTGTCTACAAAGGTCAATGACATGCAACCACTCAGTTGCTGCCACGTGTAAAGTCATACTGCCATACATTAAATGCATGCAATATATAAGAAGAACCTTACTTCAGTTTTGAAGTGTGCTCGGACCATCTTCTTATTTCTTATTGTTAAGTTATTATTCGTAATTTCTTTAACTCTTTCTAGTGCAAGAAACTTAGTGTTTCTCAAGACTTGTTTAGATTAGGTTTATCCTTAATCTTGTTCCGCAACAAGTTGTAAATTGTATTGATTTATCAATAAACAATTTAGAAAAGTAAAAACGTGTGTTTGTATTCAACCCCCCCCCCCTTCTACAAACTTGTATAGCCCTTCGGGACCAACAAATTAAAACCAAAGTCAAAATTCTGACCTTGCCGTGAGTTTTGATCCTTGGATCCTTGCCCACCACCACTTGTGCTTGCTCCATTCTTACTTTTGACAACCCAACAATCCCGCTTGAGATGGCCGGTCATCCCACAGGTCCAACAGGTTAATTTAACCTTTTTATTGGGCCCTTTCTTGGCTTCATTGAACTTACGTTTTCCCTTGAAGTTGTTGGACTTTCCCTCTTCCACCATGTTCACCGAAGGTGCAGAAACCTCTTTTATTTTAGGTTTCTCAGCCTCTTGCGCCCGAAGAGATTCCTCTATGCGCAAGTGACTACCGAGTTGCACAAGAGACAACTCTTCCTTCTTGTGTTTCAACATATGTTTGAAGTCTTTCCAAGAGGGGGCAGTTTATCAATAATACTCGATACGGAGATGGATTCATCCATCTTCCTATCATGTTAAGCATATTGGCCGAGAATGCGAAGGAGCTCATTATATTGCTCCATCACCGGCCTTGAGTCCACCATCTTGTAATTATTAAAATTACTAACCAGGAACTTCTTACTAGAAGCATCCTCCGCCATGTATTTGGACTCAAGAGAGTCCCATAGCTCTTTGGCGGATTCAACGTTTTGGTAAATGTCAAAGAGGGAGTCACACATACCGTTTAAGACATGGCCACGACAGATGTAGTCGTCGTTCTCCCATTTGCTGCGACGCCGGGTCATCTCCAACGTCTCGTTCTCCATCACCTCCGGTATTGGGGTGCTCAGCACGTACACGACCTTCAACGTCGTCAACAAGAAGTGCATCTTCTTCTGCCATCTACGGAAATCAACGCCTTCGAACTTCTCAAGTTTTTTGAACTTGGACGTCATGTCTCTCACGGACAGTTCACTCGCCATCTCTCTCACGATGAACAAATATCACTTACGATTGTTGGGGGATTTCGGGAAATCGTGGGAGAGAAAGAGTGATAGAACTTGGATAGAAAACAGAGATCGCGTGAGAGCTCGCTTTCCGTAAGTGATATTTCGACCCTATCTGCCCGGGTATCACGAAATTCACTCGAGGATAATCTCTATTTTTCAGTGTGTCGATTAAGGCAGAAATCGACTCATACTTATACATCTTAGGAATCGTAACCTTCACCATATTGATTCAAGAAATAATATCTCATTTAATGAGATTGATTGTGGACTTAATGAGGACAGTTACAAACGTCAAAAAACTTCCAGACGCTGGCCCCACTCTCCGCGCCAGCCAACTGGCGCCGGCATCAGCGCGGACAACATTCCAGAGCCTGGCGCCGGCATCAGCGCCAACACACAATCCAGTGTATGGCGCCAACACTGGCCCCGACGCCCAGCTCAAAAAACCACTTTGTAACATGCCAATCTTAACCGTCCAACAATCTCGGGTTCTAGTTAGCTTACACGAGTATGCACTCCACACCTCCTAACTCATGTTATAGCTTAGCTAACAACCCCAATATTATCTTTGTGAATCCAACTACACAAAATGAACCGATGATTTCACTAAAATCACCAACAATTAGTGGCGGTTGGATCCTGGCTGCGGGTACAATAGGTGTGTCGAAAAAAATTCGAAACCAAATAATTCATATGAACCAAAACAATTTCGGGTTTTCGTTTTTTTCGGCTTAAATGGTTCAGCTAATTGAATAAAGATAACTTATTTGGTTCGGTTTTCAGTTGATTGTTTACTATTTTGGTTAAGTTGACACATTATACAACTTTTTTTAATATTTTTCTATTAAGTTTAAGCTTAAAGCAAACAAACACATCTAAATATTTATATGAAGCATATATATTAAATAGACAAGATTGTAAATTATAATCGAATAAACCAATCTTTTAAGTTTGTTATTGGATGATTTAATATGTATTTTTTTTATTGAACTATTGTCGAAAGATCGTGATTCCTCAATTTCTTCTTTAATCACTTGTTGTTTGAAAGAGAGTGAGACAACGAGTATTGAGAGAGCCGATCGATTAGTGTAGTCGGTGTAGAATTAGTTAATTAGGGATTTAGGTTTTATTTTTGGGTTGGACTACATAGGATTAGGGGACTGGGACCCCCCCTATTCTTCCATCCGCCCCTGACGACAATGGTGGTGGTGGTGGTGTCGGTATTTGTGATGGTGGCAACAATGATGGCAGCGGTGATAATAGCAGTGAAATGGTGGTAGTGAGTTGATGATGGTGGTGACGGTAGTTATAATGGTGGGAGTGAAGATGGGAGGCGATAGTGGTTATGATGTGGCGACTATGGTAGTGGTGATGGTGGCGGTGGCCGTGGTGACAGAGCTTCATACTAGGACAGAAGAAGATTAAATTAAATATAAGGGTATGTAGTTCTCTCAAAGATTTGGATAAAATAAAACTGAAATTCCTAACGAAAATCTAAAAGATTTTAGTTTTAACATCTATGAAATTAGAATTACGTATTAAAACTTATAAAATGAACCAAACACATGAAAGGAGTTTGTTCAATAAAATTGACCATTACAATTATCAGTTTGAATGCAATGAATCAAACACCACATATATTAAAATCTCTCTATTAAGTCACAGTTAGTCAACAAAAAAAATCACATTATTTTTTTATGGTGTAAACTACATTTTTTTTGTCACTGTGGTTTGGTTAATATATTGGATTAGGTCCTTTAAGTGAAATAATTACAGGAACGGTCATTATAGTTTTATTTTTGTAGAATACAAATTTGAAATTTGAAAAAGGGTTTCATTTTTGTAGAATACAAATTTGAAATATGGTTCCATCACCAAATTTCTTATTAGATTATATTGTGTTTGAGGGTAGAAATGTGAGACTAGTACTCTTTTTAGCATAATATGCATAACCAAAAAAAAAAAAAACTCAAACCAAAGCCTCTTAGTAGAAGACGAAAACCGACTAAATTTTGCCTCTGGCTTACTCGTTAAAATCAACTCACACCATCCATTCGGACTAATGCTAGTTATGTGTTTGTTTTGCTTGATTAAAAACATGTGAAAGTCGTGTATATATATATATATATATATATATATATATATATATGATACAAATCAAATACAAACCATGTATTTGTTGCACCCCTTACAAACCAATTTGCATATATGCATAATTTGAGATGCATATATGTATTATCTCATATGAATGTATGTCCATTATATGTATATTCTTGCACGTATGCATATGCACATTGTTCATATATGCACACTGGTTCTACACATATGCACATTGTGGTTTGTAAATTGTGCAACAAATGCAAGGTTTGCTTAAACCAAAACCAACAACCATAACCCATGCACTAGATGCCACTTTCTTTACCACTTTGTCAAGAATCCCTTGTTCCTCTGCTTCTGCATCCGATGGATTATCCATTGTGTTTGTGAAGTTGGAAAATGATGTCTTCAAAGCTAATCTTGCACTTTTCTTTCGAACTGAACACAAAAAACATATCGATATCATCAAAAGAAATCGATTTATAAAACCCTAAAGAATCTGCGATTTTACCTCTGTTGACGAAATGGCAGAATCGATTTGTAATCGACATGTTTGGAATTGATTTTAATCGATTTGTTTGGGATCGATTTGGAATCGGCTTGTTGATGATAGACCCGAATCACACTGATTTCTTGGAATCGACTTGTTAGATGTTAGCCCAATATCGCTACTTGTTTGGAATCGATTGGAATCAAGCTTCAAAATACTATTATCAAACTGATTTGATTTCTTTGGAGATTTGGTGTGAATCGTTTTTGGCGAGAGAGTAGGGTTTGGATTTGGGTTTCTAAACCAGGTCCGTGAAATTAGGCGCGTGGGTTATCGTTTCCTTATATGATAACTACACATGTTTGCTAATTGACAAGAATACCCTTGTACATATGTGCTTCATGTAACCTCAACCGTGTTTTTTTATTTAATTATGAATTAAAAAATCAATTTAATCTTAACCATTGATTTGATGATTAATGGTCCTGATTAATTAACAAGGTTAAAACTATATATACCTCAACAGGTATAATTTTTTAAACAATCAAAATATACATGTTATCGGTAGTTGGAGTCGAATCCAAAATTAATTCAAAAGAACTAAAAATCTAAGGGGTTGTTTACCAAATGATGCTTACGTAAGCGCTTACCAACAACAACACCACCCTCATTTACTTAATCACGTAACATTTGCGGCCATCAAAACGAATTGTTGCTAACCATCTTTTACCGGGTAACCGCTAAACGGTAAAAGTCTTCTCGTTCACTTGCCAACTAAAATTTCTAGGTCATTGACATGCTCATCCGGAAGGTAAGCGACACGGTGTAAGCGTTTACAAGATAAACACTTGGTAAATGACCCCTAAATCAAACTAAATCCCACACAAAGTATAGTCCAAAAACATATAAGATGTGTAGGCAGACCATACTTCTACCCAAAATAGTTGAGAGGTTTTTACAGAACTAACAGACAAGAAGAAGGAGGTAGGCAAGTGAAAGAATTGTGCAAGGTTCTAATATGAGTCTTTGTTTTCTTCCTCCCCCTCAACATTCTGGGGAAGGTCTTCAGTCTTCTCCCCCTCTTCCACTGAATGGATGGGGGAGGCAGCAGCAACAACAGTGTCAGCAGCAGAGGCTTCAAGGACCATGTCTTCTTAGTCAGGGCTCCTCGGAGCAGTAGCCATTAACATCTCAGTAGTATCCAACGTGGTTTCCAGGTCTAGAATACGAGATGTGGCCAGGATGAACAGCTTGGTAATTTACCAATCTTATCTTATCTCTCTTATTTTTGTGCAAGTATGAGACAAAAATTGCATTTTTGTTTCCCATAGCCTTGCCCCAATCTAAACGTTATGAAACAAATTGTTCTGTCATGTACCATTCTGTCCTGATACCAAACGCACATGTAAAGACCACTGACTTGTAAAAAGGAATGGACAATACTCCGAGCATCATTGAATTAAAACCGACGATTTATACTTCAAGGTTACTTATCGGTTAAACATAAAACACAGAGATCACAAATCAAAATTTTTAACAATCATGAAGACAATAAAAGATGGCAAAATTGAATACAAGCAACTATATTACCTTCCGGCGAACACGTTTAACGCCAAATACAAGCAACTATGACCTTCCGGCGAACACGTTTAACGTCAAATGCTATTAAACCATGAAGATGCATGTCGACATAGGGACAAGAAGCACACCTTCGTGATGTTCCACCAACAACAAATGAAAACTTTCTTGCGGGCTTTTTTCTCAGACCATTGCATCGTAATCATCCAACTTATCGTTATACACCATGACTTTTCTCTTTATCTTGGATGTATCTACCCAAGTGACAAAATCTTCCATGTTTCTTGTTACTAGAAATGCGGGATCGGTAACAGTATCCGGACCCACTCGGATATGCCCTTGTTCTATATATGTCACGGCTTCCTTCAAGTGTTCGGCAAATTTCAATCGCACCAATAAAGTTGCAAGCCTACGTCTAAAAATAAAGATATCGGTTCTCATGATCACGAAATGGATTTAAAAAGAGACTTGAAAAATAAACCAATCCAACCCGACCGAATAAATCCCGGTCGAAAGTATGGTGCAGAGGGTGAGATGTCCTCATTTAAGGTCATTTTACTAAACACACTGTATTCTTTGTGCCATATAAATATATATATATATATAGAGGAAGGTTCATGTGAGGAGCGCGTCAAAACGTGAGAACGTGAGGAGCACTCCCATGCTTCTGATCACATATGATTTACAACGCTAAAAAATCGGAACTTTCTCGAAAATTCGCGCAAAAGTGGCGCGAGGCGTGGCGCGATGCTGCAGGTCGCGGATCACATGTGATTCAACACTGTAAATCATTAATGATTCATAACTGTCAATTCGAGTCCAGATCAGTTGTGAATCACATGTGATCCACAACTGCGAATCACATGTGATTCATAACTGTCAATTGCTCCTCACGTTCTCTTAAATTGGTACGCTCCTCGTTTGAACCCGCCTCTCTCTATATATATATATGTGTGTGTATGTGTATGTGTATGTGTATATGTATAAATGCTTATAAGATGAACGACAGCTATCTTACCGACAAAATGATGAAACAGATAAGCGATCACACAACGCTAAGCTTTTTTGAGACGGTATCACACCCATGTTGTACCTGCATTGCCACATGTTAAATCTTAAATGTAAGAATATGGTTCAAGAAATAGATAGTTGGCGACAATCACAGGATACCCCAAACACCCAACAGACTCAAAATGGCAAAAACAGTTAAAGAAAGGTGTTTTAGTTTGAAAAATGGTGAAAGTATGACGGCAATATAGATCTTTATATAGCATATAAGTCCATATAGATCTCTATATTGCATACCTCTAGATAAATAAATATAAGTATAGTTAAAAAGTATGAAAGCATGAAGGTAATATAAATCTTTATATTGCATATCTGGGTATTATATATTTTCAACTTCCTATGGTAGCATAAGAGTTTGTGCTAAAGAGGTGCCATAATGGGTATTCCAGGATATAAAATTTCCAATTGTTGTATACTTGTATATATATATATATATAATTAGGTTCCGATGAGAATAAGAGTTATGGACTTATGGTGAGAAAGTGAGAACAAAACCTTTATAAACATTCAAATATATATTTTCAGGTTAAGAATTAAGAGTTATGGACTTATGGTGAGAGAGACCCGGGTTAAGAATTAAGAGGAAAGCCACAAATAATGAAAAATTGGGGAGCACCCAACTAACCAGTCATTCGTTTGCTATGCCATGGATAGAAAAGAAACTTTTCACTTACTTTTAATTGCCTACCAGACAAATGGATGGCTATAAGGGTGATCGAAATTTTCTATTTTTTGTGTTCTTCCACTCAACATGAGTCTATGGGGCTGTTTGGTAGTTGCTGAATGGTTTAGTGCAGAATGATTAAGTGGTCATAATGGTCAAAAGGCTTTTACGATATAGTGAAAAGTGAAATATGGTTGCTTGGTAATTGTTTAGAATGAAATCAGGGTGCTGAATGGTTAAGGGAGGCCCAGGATGCTAAATCATTCAGAGGGTTTTAGAACCTTCCTATTCAACAGAACAAGAAAATGGTTGAATCACATGTGATTTTACACTAACATCACCTACAAATCACATCATTCACATGTGATTCAAGCGACTTTTCCCCGCGACTTGAAAACACGGACAAAGTCGCCTGCACACCTTTTCTTTGACCATTAATGTAAAATCACATGTAATTTTGAAGCAAAAATTTTGACCATTTTCTTATTCTCTTAGATAGCTAGCATTCGCCATTCTGATTTGATCGCCCCCTCCCTCTCTCTCTCTCTCTGTATATATATACATATAAAGAGAGGGAGAGGAGATAGAAATCTAGAATGATACAATGAAAAAAATGAAAGAAAACTCCCTTACATTACTACTCACCGTTTCCCAGTTCAAAAGTACCCCTTTTTTATAGGCTTGATTCATACATCTGAAAGTAGGTTTTCAAAATAATACTAACAAACTCACAGTTTTTCAAGGAGAGCATCCGTCATCTCTATTCGATAAGGATCTCTAGGATCCATCTGCTTCAGTATGTTCACTAGTTTCTGTGCCATTCTACACAAACTCGAATACCTAATTTTCCACACCACACAATTCAAAAACAACAAATATGTCGATTCAGTATGAACAAACACAAAACTCGGTAACCTAATTGCAACGCAGTACTGGAAAAATATACGAATTCAAAAGATACAAATTAGGGTTCTTACTTCTTGTAGTCATCACGGCCAGTAACATGGTAACGATGCATAACCTGAGCTTCTCTGTGACCTCCTTCTCGCTTCCATTCCAAGAAATTCACCTTCTTCAGGAGCTTCTTTTCATGAAACTTCAGCTTCCTCATCTTCTGTTAGATTGAGTTTTGAAATGAAAACGCGAATTGAAGTCAAGAACAGAGGGTTGAAGAAGAAAAGCTTAAACCCTAGAAATTTAATTCCCAAATCTTTGACAAATTCTTTCAAGACAAATGTATTGTGCTTTTGATATGGTAGTTGGAGTCTACCAAAACGGGGAAAGCCCAATAAAAGCCCATTTGTATCTTTAAGATCCAATAAACAACTCATATTTCATAATAAAAATTAGAGTGAATTACACCGGTGGTCCGTGTGGTTTATTCAAATTTTGGATTTGGTTCTTAAAGTACATTATCTACGATGGTGGTCCCTAACTTTTAATTTACTTTCACTCATGGTCCTCCTATGTTTAATTTACTTTCACTCATGGTCCTTCTATGTTTAATTTATTTTCACTCATGATCCTCTTATTTTTAATATAGAAGGAGCATGAGTGAAAGTAAATCAAAAAGTTAGGGACCGCCACCGTAGATAGTGTACTTTAGGGACCAAATCCAAAATTTTGGTAGACCACCGGTGTAATTCACTCTAAAAATTATCAAAAGTTGGCACCGAATGTCGGGTTGGGTCGGGTCCAAATTAGTTTCGACCCGAGATTGCTTTTATGTAGTTGGTTTCATCGTAACCTGTCTCGATGTCAAATGCCAATCAAAAACACCTGATTCGTTCTCTAAATGCAAAGTGGTCCTTAGAACCGGTTTCAAGTGAGGCCCAAATCCAATCATACACTTTATTATACATGTTTTTATAGTTATGATTTTTGAAATTTAGTATTGAACGGTTATAAAATACTTCAAAATTGGGTACTCGATCTCAGGTATGACCCAATTTGGTCATCTCTCTTTCATACCAAGGTTGTTAACTATTAGTGGGTTATTTTATACTCTTCAACGGTTTTTTTTAAAAATATTTAAATAAAAATTAATTTTAAAAAATTATATATTTAATCTCAACAATTTCTTTATTTTGATGACCATAACTTTAATTATATATAATAAAATTTTATTTCTCTCTTATTATGTGATAGTTATTCAATTTTGAAATACCTTACATTCTCTTCTATTTTCTCTATTTGAAGAAAATGTTGGAATGAAAATTGTCGAAAATTCCCAAAATAAAGAACTCTATGAAAATCATTTTCATAAAAAAATATTTTTATTATATTATTATTAGTAATAAATTTTGAAATTAAATATTTATAATAGAATTAATAATATTTTATTGAATGTATGAAATATTTTAATAATATAATAAATATTGTAATTAATTTGATTTTTTTCTTTTTTAAGATTTTGAATTTCTACTATTCATTTTCAAGAATTTGAAGAAATTTTGCACACCTTAGGAGACTATATGAATTGTTAATGTGAATTGTGAACTATTGAAAGCCCATAAACTGAAAATGAAGCATACAAATGGGTTCATCGAAAGATCATGACTGTTTGGGACCGGTTTACGGTTGCGGTTCTTAATCGGTTATGATTTTCATTAAGGTCAAATCTGGTCCGGGACCGGTTATGGAACCGACTCATTTTTTATATAAAATGTATTTTTAAATATATTTTCAAATAAAAACTTATTTGTTAGTGTATTTGATTGATCCAATTATAATAATAACGTATTAATTAATGTATTTGATTGATCAAAATATTCAAAAAAAGTTTATAAGTTAATAATCAATTTAAAAATATAAAAACAATTAAGTGGACCGTTTCTCATAACCGGGCATTAGTATTTGGGTCAGGACCAAGACCGGTTACAAGATTTCTATTTGGGATTGGGATCGTTTTTGGGCCTGGCTCAACCCCGCCCGAGACCGACTTTTGGCCATCTATATGTCTAACTTAAGTGTCTATGCAGTTTTTCTAGGTTGGGTCGATTCATTGGGCCTGGCCCAACATTGATTGAATACTTGCGATTTGCATTGGGGCTAAATTTTGTATAACTATGTTGCAGGTTGGTTTGGATACATTTTTTCAGGTTTAGGCTATGTTTGGCAAACTAACGGATAAGTTAGCTGGTAGCTGATAAGCTAGTTGTTGACTGATAAGTTAGCTGGTAACTGATAAGCTAGTTGTTGACTGATAAGCTACCTGATGAAGAAATCACGTTTGACAAAAACTAGCTTATAAACATATAAAATGACCAAAAATAAGATCTTTAAAAAATTATTAATTACAATACTTAACTATATAATTAAAACAAATTTATAGCAATTAAATATGTTAATTAATACAACCAATGTAGTAAAAAAATTAACTAATATAAAATGTTAATTAAAAGAATTTTAAAACTTGTTATTACATATATATTATAAATTTTGAATTTGTTAAAAGAAGTTTTAGAAAAAATATATATATTAATTTATCATTTTAAATAACCATTACATACAATATAAAAAAATAATTGAAAAGATAAATAGTGAATGATAACTAAAACATATTGATTAATATTATAAAAAAATTATATGATTAACAATAAATCTAAATAATTAAAAATTAATATCAATGTATAATTAAAAATTAATTTAATAATTTTCAGATAATATTTATTAATTAATAATGATTATATTAAAAATTAATATTTATTTATAATAAAAGTTAATAAATAATAATTAATATTAATAAGAACAATATTAGAATATTCACAAAAAGTTATTGAAAAGCTACTCCAAGTAGCGTTTCAAAAAGCTAGCTTATGGTCATCCAAACATGTATCCAGAAAGAAAAAACTAGCTTATAAGGTAGCTTTTTTGCCAAACAATCCGTTAATCAGTTAGGCTTTTGTGCATTTCTGTGTATGTAATATTGAAACAACTATTCGAATGGTTAGTTTAATAATTTAGTAACAACAATAAAATTATTGAAGCGATGAAAATTTAGCTATAAAAGATTCTTTTGTAATCTGTTAATTTATTTGTTATGAAACCATAATAAATACGATATTTGAAAATATACATAATAAAATTGTAATAAATACATAATAATATGACATCTAAACAATTAATATAAACTTTTTTTTTGATAAGGTTCATCTTGGCTTTACCTAGACTACATCCTTGGCAATTTGAAAACAAACAAACAAAGTGGCCGTCTGAGACTAAGCCTGATGTAACAACCCAAATTCTTGTGGATTTTAGAGTTTGGTGGTCAAAGTGAAAAAAAAAAGAAAGTATTCTTGAGGGGCTTAAGTGTCAATTGGTGAAAGAGGTGTAGGGCACAAATCCCTAGGGCAGCCCTCAATATCACAAATTAGTATTTTGTTGGTCTTGGTGTTGGCGGCTAAGGAAGAAGGAAAGAGAGAAAGAAGAGTTTGAGGAGAAATCAAGGGAAAAGATGAGTCAAGCTAGAATCTGCAAGTTAATGCATTCTAATTCGTTCTTCTGATTAGGGTAGTGTTTCTCCTTCTCTTTGTTATGAATTCTTAAGGTTGATGTTGATGATTACTTGAGTTTTCACCATATTTCCTTGAAAATGAGTTTTATGGGTTTTGTCTTAATGAATCGATTTTAAGGGATTAAAGTTGGATTAATTGGGTGTTTGGGGTTGGTGGATGAACCCTTGAGGTTATCTGATTAAACTAATGGCTAAAATCGGGTTAGTGAGCACCTTTAAGAAGTTTGAGTTCGAACAGCCGTAGTGTCCGGACACTGATGTTCAGTGGTGTCCGGACGTGTTTGCATGTGTCCGGGTGAGTACCCCATGAGGATGTCCGGGTGTTTATGAGTATCCGGGTGACTGAGGTCTCCGGATAGGTTTAGTGTCCGGAAAGTTGTTACGTCCGGAAAATAGCTGTATCCGGAAAGGTGTATCCGGACAATAGATGTATCCGGATAATAGCTGTATCCGGAAAGGTGTATCCGGACAATAGATGTATCCGGATAATAGCTGTATCCGGAAAGGTGTATCCGGACAGTAGATGTATCCGGACAATAGCTGTGTCCGGATTGAGTTCTCCGGACAGAAGGGTGAAATGTTTATCTGATGTGAATCTATTGCCTTAGGTGTTCGTTTGGGTTAGCTTGGACGTATTTAAGAAGAGCGTTGTACGTCAAGCAAGGTGAGTTCCCTAAACCTTTTACGACTTAAAGTGTTACATGATCTTGACTGATTATGGTTTCATTTACGAGCATGAAATGTTTATAACCGTTACGCATGTTTTCCGTGAAATACCTATTTTACTTGAGAAAATGTATTGTACTTGATGAACAGAGAATGACGACTTACTAAGGTTTTAAAGGTGCAAGTTTTATGAAATGAATGACGTGCTATGTGGAGTCGGTCTACACTGTAGGATCATAGATAGATCCTCGGGGTCTGATGATCCCTTGGATGTTTATGACAGACTGGTAGGTTGGAATCTGTTTCCTCCTATTTCGAGTAGAAAGGGGGGTATGCGTAAGCTCCGGGAAGGGGAGTTTGCGTAGGCTCCGGTTGAGGGCGAGAGGGTAGCCATTGGGCCCCGATCGTGGAATGTTTATGTGATCCTATATACAGTGTAGTACCATGCCTGATGTTATGTTAAGGTTTACGATGATATTCTTACAAACGATTTTATACTGTGTACATGTTGTTTTCGGAGGGAATTCACTAGACCTTTTGGTCTAACCCTCGCTTTTCAAAACTAAACCATTTTCAGATAAGCGTACTATGGGTTCTTCAAGTAAGAAACTAGGTGTAGACAAGAAAGGTGTGGAGCTCTTAGCGACTCTAAGATTTTGAATGATGACTATAGATAGAATCTCGGCTGTGGACGTAGAGTCTTCCACTGTCAATTTTACTTAGATCACTCTTTTGCTGATGTAAAGACAAGATATTTATGTAATGTGAATGCTTATTTTTCTAGATGAACGCATGTTATGTTTTTGGGACGTTACAAATGGTATTAGAGCCTTAGTTTAAGGGATTTAGGTGACCAATAGGGCCTAAACTTAAACTGTAAGATGAGAAACACAACCGAGACATAGGATCGCCTCTAGGAACGATCACTATAAATGCGCTAGGAAATAAGGTGCTAAGGACAAACGTGTAACGTAAGTTTGGGACTACACCTGACCAGTGTAATTACGAACTTACAGGTACACGTGCGTGCTTAAACTTACCTTATCTAGCAAAGGTTAATTGTTGTTTTCTTTCAGCATTAGTGAAATGGCTGGGAGAACTTTGAGGAGTAGGTCGGCACCTGCTGTGCCAAGGAATCAAGATGAAGAGGTACTAGAGAATGGACCAGTGGAACCGGCGAGGGCAACTGTTACCCGTGGAAGGGGAAGAGGTAGGGGTCGTGGAAGGGGTCGGGGAAGAACACCCCGTCGGGCCGCCACCCAAGTGGCTGGGGATGGAGGAAACCCGAACCTGAGAACGACTCGTGCAACTAGAAGAACGAGGAGTGTGGAAGCCCCTGTTCATCAAGAAGGCTATCTTCAGGAGAGTTCAGCTTCTGCAAGGAGGGTAACTCAGCCAAGGGGACGGGGTCGAGGCCACGGATCTACGTTTGTCAATCGAGAGAACCTAGCTGCTGAATTGTGTAAGATTCAAGAGACCTTGCAGGGTCTCCTCACTAAGCAGAATGAGTCAGCTTCGGGAAGCAAAGAAGCGAGTGAGAACCGAGAAAGCGTGGAACTGTCTAGTCCGCTAGCGACCGGTACTAGGAGTCACTTGAATTCAAACCCTCAAGTGATGAATGAGTTAGCAGCTAAGGGATGCAATTTCAAGGCCTTTGCCTCATGCAAGCCTCCTACTTTTAAGGGCGAATATGACCCTGTCTTGGCAATGAAATGGGTGAAGGAAATGGAACTGGTCTTCGATACATGCAAGTGTGCTGATGGGGACAGAGTAATGTTTGTTTTGTCCATGTTGAAATCTGATGCAGTTTACTGGTGGGAGGCTGAGATTGGGGGAAAGGGTTCGACAATGGCTAAGGGAATGTTGTGGGAAGCGTTTGTAGACAGGTTTAAAGCTCAGTTCTGCCCGCTCGCGGCAGTAAAAAGATTGGAAGAAGAATTCTTGGGGTTGGATCAGGGAGGTATGACAGTGCGAGAGTATACTACAAAGTTTATTGAGAAGTCTCGCTTTACTGATTTGTATGTGCCGACAGAAGAGCGTCGGGTAGAACGATTAATCCATGGGTTGAAGGGCAGTATTCGGGAATTGGTTCTGACTAGAAACCCCACTACTTTTCAGGCGGCCATCAATACGGCCGAGCTGATTGAGAAAGAAAAGAACCGTCAAACGACTGAGAAGGGTGGGGAGAAGCGCAAAGGGATGGTCCGGGTAATGACTCAAGAAGAGGGAAAATGTTCCGACCAGGCAACCGTGCTAGCAAGGATGTCACTGGGCAAAAGTGTTCGAAGTGTAACAAGGTGCACCGGGGGGAATGCATGGCAGGTTCAAACTCATGCAACCGGTGTGGCTTGCCCGGTCATTTGTCAAGGGATTGCCCGGGGATTGGAAAAACTTGTTACCAATGTGGAGCTACTGGCCACATGCGTAATGATTGTCCTCAGCTGAAGAAAGGGGGACCAGCCCAGTTTGGTGAACGTCCGGGTGGAAAAGGAAATGACAAGGGAGCAGAACCAGTGCGTCCGAAAGGACGTGCATTCCGCATGACTGCGGAGGAGGCAGAGGAAGTTTCAGATGTGGTGGCAGGTACGTTTCTAGTGAACTCTCTATGTGTCAAGGTGTTATTTGATTCAGGAGCAAATCGCTCCTTTGTATCGCATGCTTTTATGAAATGTTTGGGGGTGAGGCCTAGACGTTTGGAGAGAGCACTAGAGGTGGAAACAACAAATGATAGTTGGGTATATGTTAAGGAAGTAGTAGAAGACTATGTCATAGATATAGAAGGGAGGTTGGTGCCTACGAAGTTATATCCCACGGTAATGAGAGAGTTTGACGTAGTGTTGGGTATGGATTGGTTAGCCGCGAACGAGGCGAATATCGTTTGCAACAAAAAGCTGATCAGAATCCGATCACCTGATGGGGATACCGTAGTGATCTATGGAAACCGCCGTGATAGAAAGACCAGCCTTATCTCCATGATTAGGGCTACTAAGTGTTTGAGAAAGGGGTGTCAAGGGTTCTTGGTGTACGTGTTGGACGCCAAGAAGGAGAAGCCTGGGGTGAGCGATGTGCGAGTGGTAAATGAGTACCCGGAGGTATTTCCGGATGACTTGACAAGTCTACCCCCGGATCGCCAGATCGAGTTCAGAATTAGAATTGATCTGATGCCGGGATCTGCACCGATTGCCCGCGCACCGTATAGATTGGCGCCGTCCGAAATGAAGGAAATGATGACTCAATTGCAGGAGTTATTAGACAAGGGGTTCGTTAGACCGAGTACATCTCCGTGGGGAGCACCTGTTCTCTTCGTGAAGAAGAAGGACGGTACTATGCGAATGTGCATAGACTACCGAGAACTCAACAAGGTCACGATCAAGAATAAGTATCCGATCCCGAGAATCGATGACCTGTTTGATCAGTTACAAGGAGCCAGTTACTTCTCCAAGATTGATCTGAGGTCAGGATATCATCAACTCAAGGTGAGGGAGGAGGATGTGCCGAAGACTGCATTTCGGACCAGGTATGGACACTACGAACTCCTGGTGATGCCGTTCGGGCTAACCAACGCCCCGGCAGCATTCATGGACTTAATGAATAGGGTATGCCAACCTTATTTGGATCAGTTCGTGATAGTGTTCATAGATGACATCCTGATATTTTCAAGATCGGATGGGGAGCACGAAACCCACCTTCGTACAATTCTCGAGCTATTGAAGCAAGAGAAGTTGTATGCGAAGTTTTCCAAGTGCGAGTTTTGGCTGAGGGAAGTGCAGTTCCTCGGGCCCGTGGTGTCTGAGAAGGGGATCATGGTTGACCCGGCTAAGATTGAAGCCATCCGAGACTGGGAGCAACCTAAGAATCCGTCAGAAGTTCGAAGTTTCCTCGGGCTGGCGGGGTACTACCGGAAGTTCATCAAAGACTTTTTGCGTATTGCCACGCCACTGACCTCTTTAACGAAGAAGAATGCCAAGTTCATGTGGTCGGAGAAGCAAGAGGAAGCATTTCAAAGGCTTAAGGATATGTTGAGCAGCGCTCCGGTGTTGTCACTACCAGATGGTTCGGACGATTTTGTGGTTTTCAGCGACGCCTTGAAGCTTGGTTTGGGTTGCGTACTCATGCAACGAGGTAAGGTGATCGCTTATGCCTCGCGGCAGTGAAAGGATCACGAGGCTCGTTATCCTACACATGATTTAGAATTGGCGGCAGTGGTTTTTGCCCTGAAGATTTGGCGACATTACCTGTATGGGACGAAGTGCCAGATCTTCACGGACCACAACAGTTTATGTCATATCTTTGCTAAAAAAGAGTTGAATATGCGCCAAAGGAGATGGATTGAATTGTTGACCGACTACGACTGTAAGATCGAATACCATCCGGGGAAGGCAAATGTGGTGGCGGACGCTTTGAGCCGTAAGGAACGAAGTGAAACCCCCAGGATTGTGGCCATGAGGGCCGAGGTCATATTCAATCTGTTAGCTGAAATAAAGAAATGCCAGGTTGAAGCGCTCGAAACTGAAAATCTTAAGAAGGAGAGAATGGTAGGGCAAGCGTCCATGTTAGTGGAAGATAGTCGAGGGGTGAAATGTCTGAATGGGAGAATCTGGGTTCCGAAACTCGGAGAGCTCCGAAAGCTGATTCTCGAAGAAGCTCACAAATTGAAGTACACGATCCACCCCAGAACTAACAAGATGTACGGAGACCTACGACGAGACTACTGGTGGTCCGGATTGAAGAAAGACGTGGCTCACTTTGTAGAGACCTGTATGACGTGTTCGCGTGTAAAGATCGAACATCAAAGACCGTACGGGAAGCTCCAGTCGTTAGAGATACCGATGTGGAAGTGGGACCAGATCACGATGGACTTCGTGACCCATTTGCCTAGAACTCCAAAGGGTTATGACGCCATTTGGGTGGTCGTGGATCGACTCACGAAGTCGGCGCACTTCCTACCTATACGAGAGTCTTACTCATTGGAGCAGTTAGCAAGGTTGTACATCGATGAGATCGTAACCCGCCATGGGGTACCCTCGTCAATTGTATCAGACCGCGATAGCAGATTTACCTCTACGTTTTGGAAGAGCTTCTAAAAAGAAATGGGTTCGCAGATCAAGATGAGTACCGCTTATCATCCTCAGACCGACGGTCAGAGTGAGCGAACGATCCAGACGTTAGAAGACATGTTAAGAGCGTGTGCTTTGGATTTCCAAGGCTCATGGGAAAAGCACTTACCGCTGATCGAGTTTGCTTATAATAATAGCTATCACTCGAGAATCAAGGCAGCGCCGTTTGAGGCACTTTACGGTAGAAAGTGTCGGACACTGTTGTGTTGGAACGAAGTCGGAGAGAGACAGTTAGCGGGGCCAGAAATTGTACAACTGACTTCGGACAAGATAGTCCAAGTGCGTGAAAGACTGAAGGTCGCCCGTGACCGGCAGAAAAGCTATGCGGATAAGAGGCGGAAAGACATTGAATTCCAAGTCGGAGATCATGTTCTGCTAAAGGTGTCTCCTTGGAAGGGAGTGGTACGATTTGGAAAACGTAGGAAGTTAAGCCCACGTTACATCGGACAGTTTGAGATTACTGAACGAATCAGAGAAGTGGCGTATAGGTTGGACCTACCGGAAGACTTGAGCAGTATTCATAATGAGTTTCATGTGTCTAATCTAAGGAAATGTCTAGCCGACGCGACTAAAGCTGTGCCGTTGAATGACATTAAAGTGGACGAGAAATTGAACTTTGTAGAGGAACCTGAAGCAATCACGGATGTTAAGGTAAGGAAGTCGCGGAGCAAGGAGACTAAGCTAGTTAAGGTAAAATGGCGGCACCACAAGGGCCCGGAGGCGACCTGAGAGTTGGAGTAAGAGATGAAAGCTAGATACCCGCATCTGTTTCAATGAGGAATTCCGGGGACGGAATTCTTTTAAGGAGGGAGTGTTGTAACAACCCAAATTCTTGTGGATTTTAGAGTTTGGTGGTCAAAGTGAAATAAAAAGAAAGTATTCTTGAGGGGCTTAAGTGTCAATTGGTGAAAGATGTGTAGGGCACAAATCCCTAGGGCAGCCCTCAATATCACAAATCAGTATTTTGTTGGTCTTGGTGTTGGCGGCTAAGGAAGAAGGAAAGAGAGAAAGAATAGTTTGAGGAGAAATCAAGGGAAAAGAGGAGTCAAGCTAGAATCTGCAAGGTAATGCATTCTAATTCGTTCTTCTGATTAGGGTAGTGTTTCTCCCTTTCTTTGTTATGAATTCTTAAGGTTGATGTTGATGATTACTTGAGTTTTCACCATATTTCCTTGAAAATGAGTTTTATGGGTTGTCTTAATGAATCGATTTTAAGGGATTAAAGTTGGTTTAATTAGGTGTGTTGGGGTTGGTGGATGAACCTTTGAGGTTATCTGATTAAACTAATGGCTAAAACAGGGTTAGTGAGCACCTTTAAGAAGTTTGAGTTCGAACAGCCGTAGTGTCCGGACACTGATGTTCAGTGGTGTCCGGACGTGTTTGCAAGTGTCCGGGTGAGTACCCCATGAGGATGTCCGGGTGTTTATGATTATCCGGGTGACTGAGGTCTCCGGATAGGTTTAGTGTCCGGAAAGTTGTTACGTCCGGAAAATAGCTGTATCCGGAAAGGTGTATCCGGACAATAGATGTATCCGGATAATAGCTGTATCCGAAAAGGTGTATCCGGACAGTAGATGTATCCGGACAATAGCTGTGTCCGGATTGAGTTCTCCGGACAGAAGGGTGAAATGTTTATCTGATGTGAATCTATTGCCTTAGGTGTTCGTTTGGGTTAGCTTGGACGTATTTAAGAAGAGCGTTGTACGTCAAGCAATGTGAGTTCCCTAAACCTTTTACGACTTAAAGTGTTACATGATTTTGACTGATTATGGTTTCATTTACGAGCATGAAATGTTTATAACCGTTACGCATGTTTTCCGTGAAATACCTATTTTACTTGAGAAAATGTATTGTACTTGATGAACTGAGAATGACGACTTACTAAGGTTTTAAAGGTGCAAGTTTTATGAAATGAATGACGTGCTATGTGGAGTCGGTCTACACTGTAGGATCAGAGATAGATCCTCGGGGTCTGATGATCCCTTGGATGTTTATGACAGACTGGTAGGTTGGAATCCGTTTCCTCATATTTCGAGTAGAAAGGGGGGTCTGCGTAAGCTCCGGGAAGGGGAATTTGCGTAGGCTCCGGTTGAGGGCGAGAGGGTAGCCATTGAGCCCCGATCGTGGAATATTTATGTGATCCTATATACAGTGTAGTACCATGCCTGATGTTATGTTAAGGTTTACGATGATATTCTTACAAACGATTTTATACTGTGTACATGTTGTTTTCGGAGGGAATTCACTAGACCTTTTGGTCTAACCCTCGCTTTTCAAAACTAAACCATTTTCAGGTAAGCGTACTATGGGTTCTTCAAGTAAGAACTAGGTGGAGACAAGAAAGGTGTGGAGCTCTTAGCGACTCCAAGATTTTGAATGATGACTATAGATAGAATCTCGGCTGTGGACGTAGAGTCTTCCGCTGTCAATTTTACTTAGATCACTCTTTTGCTGATGTAAAGACAAGATATTTATGTAATGTGAATGCTTATTTTTCTAGATGAATGCATGTTATGTTTTTGGGACGTTACACCTGACCACAGAATGCTGACGCCTGAACTCGAACCCGAGGTGGATGGGATATTCCACCACATCCTCCAAGCCCTTGCCAACACGCCACCACCCTTGTGGTTTAATTAATATAAACTTATATTTCAAAGAAAATTTAATACGAACAGTAAAAACCTTAATAATCCATAAATCAACTACTTGAATTCAGTTCATGTTCTACTAAAATTTACAAATACTTGAAAGGTTAAACTAATAATTTATCACTCGTAATGTTATGCTTTTTAATAGCGGTGTTTATCCCAACTGTCAAATAGTTAAAACCGTTAAATTGTATCGCACCACAAAGTGTGGTTTAGAACTTTTGCGACGCGGTTTACGATTTGCGTTTTTACCGAACCGCCCTATGCAGTGTGATTTGCGTTTTTGAATTATCAAATCGCAGTGCAAGTCGTACCGCACCGCGTATTTTGTATATATTTTTTATTTTTCAAATAAATGAGAAATGTCTAAAATCTACAAAATCTTAATTTTCTCTATTTTATATTGAATATGCTCCTAATTTCTACTTTCAAACAATTTTTTTGTTTGTATATATTAAATAGATGGTTGAAACCATTCATACTTTCATAGTTAAACCAGTTGGGTACAATTTTTCAGTAAGACAAATGCTATTTATATTTAAAAAATAAAGATGTTTGTGATGCGGATTGCAGTTTATATAAGGTTTGAGTATTTTTTTAAATCACCAACCACACAACACAAACCTCCAATCTGTTAAAAGATAAACTGAAAATGATCAATCTTGACATCTATTGTGGCTAACTTAAGTTATTGCTAATGTTTATATGTTTGAGGACTAAATGTGCAAAACGTTGGAACTTGTGGACTGCGCTGCAAGAGGATGTTGGTTAAAGGGTAGCGGAGCAATTCTTGTTGCTGGAAGGACCATTGTGTAATTGCTGGAAGTATAAAAGGAATGCGATAGCTAGGGTTTTAAAGACACAATTCATTTTGTTCATTTCATCAGAGTTTTCTTATTTTGTTTTCTCTCAGTTTTAGTTTTAGGGTTCATCAAATAATATCATCGTCTTAAGATGATATTGAGTGTGAATGTTATTGTAGAGAGCTTTCATTTGTAATAGTCTTATACTTGTTCTTGCAATACTATTTTAGATTCAGTTGTTTTAAGATGGTATCAGAGCAACTAGGTTCTGATTCTACCATTTGAGTGGTAAACCCTAATTCTCTACTGTTTTTTAAATCGTTTCTTCAATCTGATGAAGTTTGTTTGATAACTACGTTTTTCGTTGTCAATCGTTGATGGAATACCTTTTGTATTCATCTTCCTCTTGGTTCTGATATCTGGAATCAATCGATCCTTCCAACGAAACGTGTTATCCTATATCTGTTTTTTTTAGATCTTTTTTGTTCTTCGATCTTCCATCATAAACCATGATTTCAGGTTTTTTGTTCAACAAACCATGTATTTTCAAGAAGATCTGTTTACTTTGCCGTAGATCTAACTCTTTACACTAGTTATCAACTACATATGTTATTCTCAAGAAGATCTGTATCTATTCTTGAGCTTATTTGGTTATTTTTCTCAGTGTTTTCGTTGTACAACTGTTAAACGAATCACTGTTTCGTATTTGGACGTTCCTTGAATCTGGACTTATGAATACTTCTAGATTTGGTTTGTAAACCTTAGATAGTGTTTCAGATCTACTGTTTTTTTACTGTGACCTCCTTACTTTCCACTCATTTCCTGTGAATCGAAGAAGATCGTGTCAGATCTCATGAATCGAAGAGGAAATATGTTATAGTTAATTTTCTCATACGAGTTTCCATACTCTGTGACGTGAGGAGATCGTTTAGATCAGTGATTCCATAGAGGACTAGATCTATCTACTCCTATGGTTCCTTGTTATCAAAATATCTGGTATTCCTACTGGATCTCTCATAACCTGTGACGTGAGGAGATCGTTCAGATCTATGACTCAAAGAGGATTAGATCTATCTACCAGATCTCTATAGATCTCTCTATTCTTCTATTTCATTTCATCATTATCAATATATTTGTTCAAAATATTAGTTGTGATCCGTTCTTAACCCTGACTTTGGTCTTGGTGATAGTTGATTACTGTTTGTTCAGGTTTTTCGTTGGACCATGTGATGAGTTTTTTGGATCTCTTCTTGAGCCTCCATCCCTGCCTCCTTTTTTTTCCGTTGTGCTTCTCTGATCTCTCTGTAAGGCCGTTAATTTTTTTTTTGTTTACTTGCCTTACCTCACCACTGTAAGTATTTCTCTCCCTGTCTCCTTGTGTGATTTAATTTTCTGCTCTGGATATCTGAGTGGTGTCTTGACCTACCACCTACAGAGTGGCAAGGAATCCTGTGTGCCCTCAGATTTATCCTTGTGTGCTTAGTTTCACCCTGATTTTTCACCATGCCTGGAGAAGATTCACCCAAAGGTCTAGAGACGCAATCCTTGATTGCGAAGCTAGACTTTGGGGATCCATTGTATCTCCATCCCAGTGATACATCAGGTGTTTCTATCTTAAATACAAAACTGTGTGGGACTGAAAACTATAAGGTGTGGTCATGTGCAATGACGCTTGCTTTAGAAACTAAAAACAAATTTGGCTTTGTTGACGGATCTGTAAAGCGACCTAAAGACAATGAGGTCCTAGCTAGACAATGGGATAGGTGCAACTCTGTTGTATTGTCATGGATCCTTAACTCTATATCTGAAGACCTGTATGTCAGTCAGGTCTATTCAAAAGTTGCTTCTGATGTCTGGACTGAACTTAAAGAAACATATGACAAAATAGACGGATCTGTGACTTTTAACCTTCACCAGAAAATAAATTCTCTAACACAAAATGGTGCAACAATTTCTGACTATTATCACAAATTAAACGCTTTGTGGAAGCAGTTTGATGCATTAGTCAAACTGCCTTCATGTACTTGTAATGCGTCTCATGATTTTTTGGAACATAATCATCTAATCAAACTGATGCAATTTTTAATGGGACTGGATGACCATTATGCTCATGTTAGAAGCAACATTCTTACTACTGACCCCATGCCTTCTGTTAAGACTGCCTTTTCATTAATATCTAGGGAAGAATCCCACAGAAGTGGGACTCGACCATCAGATGCTAAGAATCAACATACTGCCTTTTTTGGTAAAACAAATGGGAACAAAACAAATATGAGAAAATTTCCTCTTGTTTGTAAATATTGTGGCTTAAATGGTCATACAATTGAAAGATGTTATAAACTTGTTGGTTTTCCCAAAGATTTTCAATTTACAAAACAAAAAACAGGTCAGCCCTTTAAAATGTCTGCTAGTAATGCTTGCTGTACAGATAATTCTATTCAAAATCAGAGTAGCTCTCCGTCCTTAACTGAAGAGCAAATCAACAAGTTACTTGCTCTGATTGAGCACAAGCATTCAGAAGGCTTATCAGCTAATATGGCAGGTAATTTCTTCTCAAATATGAGTAAGTTGTCTGATATGTCCTGAAAGTTGTGTAGTTCTAGTTGGATTATTGACTCAGGGGCAAATCAACATATGACAACCTCCTCATCTCACCTTGAAAATCTCATGGACATTTCGGATCTAAATCTTAAAGTAACTCAACCAAATGGTGAAGAGGCTAAAATAAATCAAATTGGAAATTATAGGCTTAATAGTAGGGTTATGTTGTTTGATGTACTTGTCATCCCTGACTTTCATGTAAATCTTTTGTCTGTTCGTAAAGTTGCTAGAGATAGCAAAATATTTGTTGGGTTTTATGAGTACAAATGTTACCTTCTTCAGGACTTTCAGCCCACAAAACTAGTGGGACTGGAAGCGAACAGGGAGGTTTATACTTCTTGGATCCGCTATCAGCCGGTGAGAAACTTAATCCTAAATCGAATATGTCTGTTGTATGTTGTATTTCACGTCAGTTGTGGCATAGTCGGCTGGGACATCCAGCTGACCAGGTGCTTGGTGTCTTAAAAGACACATTAAAATTAGGAAATGAACCTCCCTCTCGGCCTTGTGACATTTGTCACATGGCAAAACAGGCCAAAGACAAGTTCAATTTAAGTGATCATACCACTGTTGCTCTTGGTGATTTTATTCATCTAGATGTTTGGGGCCCCTATCGGGTCCAAAGTAGAGAAGGTTATAAATATTTTTTAACTATTGTAGATGATTATTCTAGGTCTGTTTGGGTGTACTTGTTGTAAAGTAAAGATGAAGTTGCTAACATCATAATTGACTTTCATAATATGTTGTTTACTCAGTTTGACAAACGAGTTAAAGTATTCCGAAGCGATAATGGTACGGAACTTGTAAACAACAAACTTGGTGAGTTTTGTAGGAATAATGGTATAATTCATCAAACTACATGCGTTTATACACCCCAACAAAATGGGGTGGCTGAACGTAAGCATAGACATTTGCTTAACATGGCTAGAGCCTTAATGTTTCAAGGGAACATCCCATTAAATATGTGGACAGAGTGTGTTTTAACAGCTACCTATCTTATTAACCGCACTCCTTCTTCTATATTAAATGGTAAATGTCCCTATGAAATCATTTTTGGTTTTGCTCCTGTTTTAACTCATCTTCGAAACTTTGGATGCTTGTGTTTTGCTGTAAAACCAAACGTCTCTGATAAATTTTCTGCTAAATCAGAAAAATGTGTACATTTAGGTTACTGTAACTCAAAAAAGGGTTATAGACTGTACAGTCTTCAATCAAAACAAATCATCATATCAAGAGATGTTAAGTTTTATGAGAATATATTCCCATTTAAGCTAAACACCAGTTTTCATGATCATGGGTTAAATGATGTTAGTACTTTAAACTTTTTTGACTTTGTGCTTTTTCAAACTAATGATGCTCCTGAATCGTCCAATGATGATACTAAGGTGAGTCCTCCAAGCGAAAATGTTCTGAATAACTCTGAAAATAGAAGTAACAATGATTCACTTGGAAGCCAAACTAACACTGCCAGGTCAAGTGACCCTGGTAGTATTAACATCACTGATTCTCCTGATAAGGCTGTCGGGTCTGTTGACCTAGGTGGCACTGAAGGAACCAGTGAATCATTGGAAGAAGCTGGTTTCCGACGATTACGAGTTATTTATAATAATGATGAACATTTGGAGTCCCCTCCTGAGGGGAATGATTCTAATCAACTTATAACCTCTACTCGGAAATCAAATAGATCATCTAATTTGCCTAAAAGATTTGAAGATTACATCATTGACGGCAAAGTGAAATACGGTATTGAAAAGGTTGTTAATTATTCCAGTCTTAATTCAAACAATTTCTGTTTTGTGTCTACCTTAAATAAGTCGTTTGAACCTGACAACTTCTTTGAAACTAGCAAGGATCAGAATTGGGTAGTGTAACAACCCAATTTCAGTAAAATAAAACTTATAACAATACAACCAAAAATGGTCCCAAAGTACACAATTAAAATTACTTCTACACTAAGTTCGCAGCGGATAACACACTCACAACTGAGATGCTACAGGAAAGCCAACGGTTATCTACAAGTCTTCACTAGACTCTAGCTCTTCTACAACTCCACAACCTTCCATCATCAGCAGATGAAATCCCAAACACGACAGTCACCTGAAAATGGTTTTAGTTTTTGAAAAGCGAGGGTTAGACCATGAGGTCTAGTGAATTCCCTCTTAAAAACAGTTCCACACAAATAACAATATAAAATATTTAACCGTTATAAAATAATAGAAAATCCAGTTTCAATACTCGACTCCACATGAGGGGATAGCACAGTGGCCGCAACTTTCATCACCTTACTAAGCCAGGCACGACATTCACCTTACAAAGCCAGGTACGACATTCACCTTACAAAGCGAGGCACGGCATTCACCTTACAAAGCCAGGCACAGCATTCACCTTACAAAGCCAGGCACGACATTCACCTTACAAATCCAGGCACGGCATTCACCACTGTGCAACCCGACTCCATACATAGCAACAACATCGCAATAACATGTAATCAACATTCACACATAACTGAACGTATAAACAACTTGCATGCATTAGTAAACATTTCCATGTCATGTGTAATAAAGCCTTTCAAAACGTTTAATCATGCCATCATGCTCGTAACAATAATCAGTTAAGAAAACCTTTCGCAAACATTTCATTCACGTAAAGAGGGTAAGGGAACTCACCTTAGCGTTAGCACATCGACACACGCTCCGAAACCCACGTTTGTTCAAACCGAACACCTGAATTTAACGTCATAAGAATGGTGTTAAACCATCTAATTATGCCTCAAAATACACCTAAGACAACCCTTAAGTGATGCCATAATCCTAGCCCTAAACAACGCACGGAACGAAAAACGACCAAACGCAAAACAGTGCCCTGCGCGGATGGCCGCGCGCCTCAATCCGCGCCACGACCCGCGCCAACCACTGGGCAGTGTCTTGCGCGCTTGCCTGCGCACTTTCAGGCGCGCCGACTACCTGCACTTCTCTTTCAATCGAAAATTTGCCCAAACTCATACACAATCCAACCCAAGTCGATTTCTGGGTTTTCTACACGACATAAAGGCTAGCTTAATCCTTTCCCATGATTCCCCAACTAGCAAAACATCAAATAAACTCAAAACCCACACAATGAATCATCCAATCACTTCCTCAAACCAAATAACCCATGATTACCTCTTTTCAAAACAAAAGCTCCCTAAATAGAACAAAATCTGGAAACCTTCATTGGAAGGGTGCAATTTCAGCAAGAGCTCACCATTTCACCAAGTGATTCACTAATTTCACCCTTCCAAGTGATTTCCATTTAAAAACTTAGGAGAAGAGGAAAGTAACCAAGGAATTTACTCCAAACCTCCTCTCAAACAAGGAAAGTGAAGAGATGATAAGAAAATATACCTCAAAGATGGTTTCCTTCAAGACTTTGCACAATCTTCCTTCTCCAAGTCTTCAACTGATGATTTCTTCAAGACCCCTTCTTCTCTCCCTTTTCCCAGCTGACACAATGCACACAAATGAGGGTTTAGGAGGGTTTTTCATCTAGAAACTTCTTCTTTTCACCTCCTTGCCACTTAAGTTTCAATTATCACACATTGACCCTCAAATTCTTATTTATTCACAACAATAACAAGAAACTAAAATATGGGGTGTTACATCACCTCCCCCTTATTAGAATTCCGTCCTCAGAATTCCATTGCCGGACACATGCTGAAAGATGGAGTTAACTCCTGATTTCCAATTCTTACCCTGCCCAGAGATTGCTTCCAATGACACAACACAATTCCACTCTACATCCAGTGCACTACTTATAAGGGTAACATCGTACCAAGATTTCGACCCATGCTCCCCAAAATAGGGATGTGAAACACACTAGGAATGTTCCATAACTTCATCGAGTACATTTAATTCATTCAATAATTCCCCAATCCTTTCGATAACTGCCATTACTCCATTACAATGTGGCCCAATTCAATTTCCTATTGAAACACACTACTCCAAACCATGGGAATGTTTTCCCATCCAACTGTTCTCCCGACTTGAGATTGAAAATTACTCCTACTTCTCAATCCAATCCTCTTAGTCCCATTCACTTATCCATCCCTTTCTGATCAAAACCGACAACGTACCACATTCTTTGACATCGCTCCTCGGCCAACTACCACATTTTAAGGTCGGTAGCATGCCAAACCATACACACTTGCAATCTCTTCGATCAATCATACTACTTCCCCAAAATACTCTCTTTAAAAGAAAGCGGCTCTACTGGAGTCAACGCCGCAACAATCCGAATATCTATGGAGACTAACCGCTCCCCTCGACGACATTACGCAAGATTGCCCTCATATCGATACTGAATTCTCCCCACCAAAAACATTTATTTCAAAAAGGAAAGAAAGATTCGCTATCTCCCCCAAATAGCGTTCGCCTGGCACAATTAGTATTTCCTGAAATCACACTGCATCATACATGCAACACTGTTACCAACCAAAGATCACACCGTATCCAGCTTTCATACAGAATTATATGATGAAGACTTGCACAGCTTAACGACTGCATAATCCGCTCACTCGAGCTGATCCAACCTTACGGACGCACATTTATGTTCTTACAACATCCCCTTAATGATTCCGCTCCTTAGGAACTATCGCCAAATTTCACTTGCCCTCCCACAAGGAGGAGTGACCAAACTCACTCGAACTATCTCAATTAAACGAATACTGAACGACACGCTCACGCGGAGCATTCTCCCCGACAATACCGAATCTAATCCAAAGGTCTCTCAACCAGGGCACTACATCCGACCACTTGTTTCCCTTCTAACTTGATACACTAAAGATGCCTCAAAAGGATGACTCGCTAACATGAGTCAGCTTTTAGACCGTTTGCACGAACTTAGCTTCCTCAACTCTTTAACCATGACATACACAACGATCCATTTTTCTTATGCCTTACAAATAACAGTTCCTTAACTAGTCCACCTTTCTAGTGTCTCCTGACATCTTCTCGTCGCAAACCTGTCTATACTTGATCCACCATAACGTCATCATTTTCTCTCGTTCCTACACGGAACGCCCATCACACACCGCTACAGTCCAAGAGAACGGTTTCTCCCAAAATCATCAGTCAAGACCTTTATCCAAGTCCTCGTAAAGTACCTAGCACCAAGAACTACTAAGAGTTCCTAACTCTCCAACACAACCATCCCCCTTATTGCATTTCTTTACATCCACGAAATACTCCAACACTCCTGACTAAACTTCATAACGAAGCACCACAGCTTAACGGTTACAGTATCCTCTTCGACAATCAAGTGAAGTATGCAAACTCACTCCAAAATCCAATGGGATCGAGAAGAATACGGGTTCTCCTTTCATCCCGTCACTAACCACAACTCAATCTCCAGGTCTCAAAATGGCAATAACGTATACTGCCTGAAAATCCACACACTTCAAATGAGCATACTCACCACCTTTGACTACTTCAATATTACGGCAACCATCATTACATCTATGACTTACACGTTCCTTCGGTACAAAGTACTACCACTTCTTCACTCCACTATCGCACCACGCGACCACATTGCAACAAGCTAACATGATGCCTTTACACACACAGAAGATGCTACCTCCTTCATGCCACCCATAACACAATTTCATTTGAAGCACAAACGTTTCCCGACTTTGCCTTTCCCCGGGTCTCGACGAACCGCATGTCAAGATCATATAATCAAAGCACACCCGCTTCGATTACACTAATCGTTTCGTTCTTGTATGGCTCAACAACCCCATAGGAAATTACTTATGCTACCACTATCTTTCACTTCTGACACACTCACACAAGATGGTCCAGCGTCATGCCGAATACACACCTTTCTCCGATCAACTTCTTACATCTTTGCAAGAAAAACTCAGCAAGATAACCACACTATAGTTACTTCTCCAATACCAGCCTCCTGACTACCATCCAACAGAACGGCCATGGATTTCAACATCAACAATCGGCACGCTAAAGTTCAGCCGCCTCACGACAAACAAGGATTCCCGAAGGAATCTACTTCTCCTAACTCCTCGAACAAGTTTTCGCTTCTCGTCAACTCCTCGTGACTCATCTCCGCTATGCTAAACACCTTACGCATAAGCGAATCATCAAAACCTCAATGGACCTCACATCCACATTGGTGATCTTCCGTTTCCCCCAATACCCTCACAAGGTGTTCCTATACCATATCATTTACACATTCTCGAACGACCTCACTCGTTCGCACACAATGGTTCATTTCCCACGTTTCAATTTCCTGACAAAACCTTCAACTTGAGACATGCTAAACAGTCGTAAACCTCCATATCAATGGACTACATGATGATTCCATTTCTTCCTGACAATCTAGGATTCCTAACAGAACCCACTTCGTCCAACGCATCATAACCAACTTATACCCCACCGTTCTCACTTGAGAGAAAACCAACACAAGATTTTTCTTAGCGCAAGATCTAATTACCAAACCATCTCAGTATTCCAACTCAAAACCGAAAACATTACATCAAGTAACGTAACGCTACTGATTACTATTCCACCAACAGAAACACTTTGACCATTTCAACTTCACCGCGATTAAAACTATTCTCACATAACCCGGCAATAGTTCAAACTACACTCATACCAACATTCCGAATTCACTGCCCAAGACTCCCGGTATTCACCCACTTCCTCTAACGGAAACACTAAGGTCATAACTCGACCACATATTATTCAACTAACAATTCCACTCCCCAAAGCCTTTCCTCAACCTCAATCGTAATACCCTTATCGACCTAGCGAGTTCATAGCCTTCATGCACAACGTCACAACGATTGAAATCATTTTGCACTCTTTAAAAAAAAACACAATAGATACAAAATCATAAAACAAGTTTGAGTATGCATGAAACAACACCACTCAAGATGAATAGTAAAACACAACGATCGCAAGGATCGCTCACAGGCACTCTTACGATAATTCGTAACCTTGTCCATCCAAATCGATACTGACACTACGGTTGTTTCCAATGAAACCCTTTCACATACGACTGGAAAAATTTCGAACGAAATCACTTACCCAAAGTGGGTCTGTCAATTCCAACACTCGTTCATATAATAATAACGAGTTAATACTCATTTTGTTTATAAAACAAAACCTCGCAATAAAACGGTTTCAATATTTTCGTAACAAAAGTTCTCTTCCACAAATAAAAGCGTGAAGTAATTCGTAGATCATTAAGTTCAAAGCTTTATCGTATAATGAAAACAAGTTTGTCTTTTACTTTAAAGAAAACACACGCTCGCACGCGTCAACTTATTTCCCAAAACAAGAAAACCTGTCATGCTCGTACATACTTTTAACATGAAAGAACTCGTGTAATACGTTTAATGACATAATGCATGAAATTTAATATGCAATTGAAGGCTATTCACTCTAACCGAGTCAACCGTTGCACTCACTTCAACTCTTTACCGACACCATACTATGACCAACAACCGCTTTCTTATTTTTACTACAACTTGTAGTACAAGTGCTTCACAGCCCACCTGATCGACCACTCAATGTGGTTTTACAATTGACCACTTATCTCACCTTCTACTCTTATACATAACTCAAAACAACACTGGTCTCTTTCATTCATTAACCTTGCCACTAAACCGTTGACTAAGGAATCCGAGACTAGATTCCCTCACTCGATCTTGAATTGAAGGTTTCAAGATGCCAACATAACTCCCACTTCCTATCCCAACCGATCGACACATCAATTTTTAAGAGTGGGGGACTCACTAGCACTAGGAGTTGCCCCCAATCAACTATCCATTCATTTTGGATCCCAGAAAATTTACCTCTAGTTAGCTCATTAACATTCCCGACAACACTTCTTCTAGAAGATACAAACATCACATCACAAGTGATCTCCCAAGCCACATCAGCTCTTTGCTAACAAATACAAAGGTTAGAACCTTCTACATACTTCCACACTCACCACCCATCCTGACAATAGCGATTGATTACACCCATGCACCTGTAAGTCCATAATAGCATTGGCCAGATGCTATTTGAATTTACCTTACATGAGGGTTCTCACTACCATTGTCAAGACATCCTACGATTAAGGTCTTTCCTAATGGCTTCCTATATCTCAGTTGTGTCCCACTCTACTCCACAGTTTAAGTTTAGGCCCATCCGGTCACCTAAAACCCTTAAACTATGGCTCTGATACCATTTGTAACAACCCAATTTCAGTAAAATAAAACTTATAACAATACAACCAAAAATGGTCCCAAAGTACACAATTAAAATTACTTCTACACTAAGTTCGCAGCGGATAACACACTCACAACTGAGATGCTACAGGAAAGCCAATGGTAATCTACAAGTCTTCACTAGACTCTAGCTCTTCTACAACTCCACAACCTTCCATCATCAGCAGATGAAATCCCAAACACGACAGTCACATGAAAATGGTTTTAGTTTTTGAAAAGCGAGGGTTAGACCATGAGGTCTAGTGAATTCCCTCTTAAAAACAGTTCCACACAAATAACAGTATAAAGTATTTAACCGTTATAAAATAATAGAAAATCCAGTTTCAATACTCGACTCCACATGAGGGGATAGCACAGTGGCCGCAACTTTCATCACCTTACTAAGCCAGGCACGGCATTCACCTTACAAAGCCAGGCACGACATTCACCACTGTGCAACCTGACTCCACACATAGCAACAACATCGCAATAACATGTAATCAACATTCACGCATAACTGAACGTATAAACAACTTGCATGCATTAGTAAACATTTCCATGTCATGTGTAATAAAGCCTTTCAAAACGTTTAATCATGCCATCATGCTCGTAACTATAATCAGTTAAGAAAACCTTTCGCAAACATTTCATTCACGTAAAGAGGGTAAGGGAACTCACCTTAGCGTTAGCACATCGACACACGCTCCGAAACCCACGTTTGTTAAAACCGAACACCTGAATTTAACGTCATAAGAATGGTGTTAAACCATCTAATTATGCATCAAAATACACCTAAGACAACCCTTAAGTGATGCCATAATCCTAGCCCTAAACAACGCACGAAACGAAAAACGACCAAACGCAAAACAGTACCCTGCGCGGATGGCCGCGCGCCTCCATCCGCGCCGCGACCCGCGCCAACCACTGGGCAGTGTCTTGCGCGCTTGCCTGCGCGCTTTCAGGCGCGCCGACTACCTGCACTTCTCTTTCAATCGAAAATTTGCCCAAACTCATACCCAATCCAACCCAAGTCGATTTATGGGTTTTCTACACGACATAAAGGCTAGCTTAATCCTTTGCCATGATTCCCCAACTAGCAAAACATCAAATAAACTCAAAACCCACACAATGAATCATCCAATCACTTCCTCAAACCAAATAACCCATGATTACTTCTTTTCAAAACAAAAGCTCCCAAAATAGAACAAAATCTGGAAACCTTCATTGGAAGGGTGCAATTTCACCAAGAGCTCACCATTTCACCAAGTGATTCACTAATTTCACCCTTCCAAGTGATTTCCATTTAAAAACTTAGGAGAAGAGGAAAGCAACCAAGGAATTTACTCCAAACCTCCTCTCAAACAAGGAAAGTGAAGAGATGATAAGAAAATATACCTCAAAGATGGTTTCCTTCAAGACTTTGCACAATCTTCCTTCTCCAAGTCTTCAATTGATGATTTCTTCAGGACCCCTTCTTCTCTCCCTTTTCTCAGCCAACACAATGCACACAAATGAGGGTTTAGGAGGGTTTTTCATCTAGAAACTTCTTCTTTTCACCTCCTTGCCACTTAAGTTTCAATTATCACACATTGACCCCCAAATTCTTATTTATTCACAACAATAACAAGAAACTAAAATATGGGGTGTTACAGGTAGATGCTATGAACACCGAAATGGAAGCGTTATATAGGAATAGGACTTGGATTTTAACTGAATTACCTCCGGGTCGTAAGCCCATTGGATGTCGGTGGATTTATAAAGTAAAATATAAATCCACCGGTGAACATATTGACTACGAAGAAACCTTTTCTGTAACATCCCGAAATTTCCGTTGTAAATTAATAAAAGATAAATTGTATTTTGGTATAATTTATTTATGAGAAAAGTAAACTTGGAGGGGGTGAGTTGTTCTTATTTGAAAGTTTGGGGTGTATTTTGGAAATTGAGTTATGACTCATTAGTTAAAATGAGGTGTCAAGTGGAGATTAAATCAGTATTTTAAATACTGATTTCTTTAGTTAATTTGTTTAACAAGAGGAAATTGAAATTAGATCAGAGAGACATAGAGAAATCGAGACAGAGAGATAGACATCGAGAAGAAGAAGAAGAAGAAAGTAAGTATTTGGTTTGAATTTGTGGTAAGAAACTTGAATCCTGTTACTGATTCTTGTAAGGAAGTTAATTAATTTCATAATTATCTGTTTAGAACTGTTTTTGGAAGATTGAATTGAAGCTGTGAAGATTTCGATCAGAGTTCAGTTTCATTAAGGTGAGTTATTCAACTTTCTTTAAAATTAAGCAATGAAAGTGTTAATAGATGTGTTGTATTGGTATTTGAAGCACTTAGAATGCTTAATGGTTAAGAGAAATCGAGACTGACTTATTGAAATGAAAGTGACGATGAACAGTAAACTTTTCGTAATAGTAGGTTGCGCAATGTAGAACTTTTCGTAACAGTGGGTTACGAAAAGTGAGGTTTTCGCAACCAAGGGTTGCGAGTTCTGGACTTTTCGCAATAGAGGGTTGCGAAACGTATAGTCTTCTTAACAGAGGGTTGCGAGAAGTGGGGTTTTCGCAACAGTGGGTTGCGAATAGTGGACTTTTCGCAGCTTTGGCTTGCGAAAAGTGTAGCTTTTCGCTACAGTGGCTTGCGAATATTGTGGACTTTCAGTAGGGGTTTGAGGCTGTTATGTGACATACAATCTGATATGAATATGCTATTTGATTATATGTTTATAACTCTGTTGTTGATGTAAAAACCATGTTTTGTTAAATTGTAAGGACTTATTTATAAGTCCGGAACTGTAATTAACTACTGAGATGTAGATCCCCGATGCTAAGTGGCAAAGTGGGGATAACCGTTGAAATTAATATTTTGTACATAGAGATATAGAATATATGTTGAATTGTATAACTTTAGTATACAATAGAATGAGTGTTGATACACATTTATTGTGTGGCGTTGGCTAGAATTATACATCTGGTCTAGTGGGCATAAAGTGCGGTGTAATGAGAACCGTTTACTAGCCAGGGACTGTTGAGATGTATTTCTAGTTGTTGGAGTGAATCTTGAATCATCTGTGAGGGTCTCTGGTGGTTGTTGATCGCGATAAAAAGGAAATCTCATTTGAGACCAGTGATTCAAGATGGGGAGGAAACGAAATGAGGAATGGCAGACTTAGAGTTGTAATTCCCATTTCAAGCGAAAGATGAGATATCTTTATTGTTGAGGATTTGACATCCTAATTCAGAAAGAAGCAGGTTTGGAAACTGTAATTTCTGGGAGTTAGAGTTATTTATAAGTCCGATGGGATTTATAGTAATTCTCGTTGATAATATGATGACTAGATGAATTAGTCATAAGTAAGGGAATAGGTGGATTCCAATGGTTGATAAGAGCTTGGTTTGGTGAGATGGTTGATAACAGGTTTGATATATCTGTTAATATTTAGTTGTTAAATTTTAATTTAATTTGGATAATCTCACTAGGCGAAAGCCTAATGTTTCAAATTAAACTGTCTTACCAGGTACAGGCTCTGGGAAATAGTTTGGGAAGTGAAACTTCAGTTGGAGGAAATCAGACTTGGCGATAACAAAGGATCAGGATATTCTTTTGATGACTTTTGGGACAATCCTTAGATAATCTAGTTGATCTTAATGTAATGTATAATTAGATTGATTAGATTATTTAAGTTAATCTACCTTGTGTATATATAGAAACTTACTTATGATCCTTTGGTTTATAAAAGTCTGATATTTTGATGATCATAACGCATGTATCTTGAGGTTTAAATTGGCCCTGAATTTTAGGGTGTTACAGTATGGTATCAGAGCTCTAGTTTAAGCGAACTAGGTATGAACCTGATATGCCTAGACTTAAGATGTGATGAAAATAAGTTATGATTGTGAGAGATGGGTAGAAGTACTAAGACGGGATAGTCTTAGAATTGACGGAAATATGATAAGTTGGCACGGTGACAATGGTAACGAGGATTCTCCTGTATGATATATTCACAATTTCAATTAGCTACTGTTATTATGAATATATTGTTACGCGAGCATACTTATTTCTAAATTGTTACAGTGACTAACGATCGGTAAGTACATTTGGTATAGGGGTATGTGCATAACCATTTCTTATGGTTATCCCTTTAGGTTATAGTAGAACGATGGTGATTATACCACTAAAATCCTTTGGAGGACAGATCGGTAAATGATTGGGGTTTGGAAGGACAACCTGGAATTGGCGGGACTCATGAACGTCCGCCAAGGTAAACTTTAATAGGTGGTTGATGTGTGTAGAGATAGAGTATGAGATGATTGATTAAGACGGAATTAGTATGACATGGTTAAGTATGGGGGGGCCATGGAATGCATGTATAGCAATTATTATAAGGCCGAGAGGGCGACCTCTGGTCGGAGGTAGAATGTCAATGATAAGTTACGTAAGTAAAACGATTGACCTTGTTTGAGTAAGTAGCCTTCATTGCGAGTAAGTTTTGTGCATGGTGTTTTAGTGTGTGTTACATGAGTTTTCTTGATTTCAAACCAAGTGCATAAATAACAGTTTTATTCAAGGATGAATTAGTAGTGCAAGTATGTATTTAAAGAAAAAGGGCAATTTCAATTACGCTGCCTAACGAAATTTTTGGAGCTTAGCAACTTGCAAAATACTTCATACTTTACATAAGAAGTTGTATGATAGCAAATAGGTCAAGAAAATGTTGATCAGTAAACTTTTTATAACCAACAAAGGTATTGATTTGATGATATCGTATAAATGAGTGTGAGAAACGACTAGTTTACTTTGTGTCAATAAATTTTAAACTTTTGTCGTATGAAAAGATCTTCGTATTACTGTTGTAACAACATCTTTTGGTTGAGAAAGATTGAGTTTTACGGAAATTTATATACAAACGATTTTTGAGATCGTTGTGTAGCACATGGGAATTATGAAAATGATTGGGGTCGTGTGTGCCCACGTTGTTCTGAATGTTGTTTATTTAAATGAGAAAAGTGCGGATTGAGTTATTTATTATATTGTCATGCATGAAGGCTATGAACTCACTAGGTCGTAGAGTATTACGCTATAAGCTAAGAAAGAACTCCAAGAGTGGAGAGGTGTTGGATAAACCTTGGGAGAAAGTTTGTGGTTTTGGTAATTGTATTCAAATGAGAAATGAATAGTGAGAGAGTCGAAAGTGGACTTTAGTAACAATAATGTGAGGGTATGTACCCTTGTTCGGTGACTAATAATACAGTTGTCGAGGGTCGGTCGTGTCTGGAGGAAGGATTAGGTTCAGGGTTAAGGAAGTACTGACATGTCAAGCTTTGACTTCGAAGGCGATAGTTGTGTAAGGTGTATGAGGCCTTTTGTTTATCACTGGGTGCGGTTTGGATGCGTCCCGCGTATGCCTGTGCGGATAGGAACAAAATCGTGAGCGATACCGGTATGCTGTTATGCAGAGGGTATGCGCAAAGTGGTTATTAGTGTGTGCGACACGATTGGGGGATTTTGGATGATTGTCGAATAAATTATTAATGAAAGAAGTTTTGATTAATTGTTACACAGGTGAAAGACATGTAGTCAAAACACGCTTTTAATATATATTGTGAGTGTGCAATAATTATGATGTATTATGTTTTAAAATATGAACATGTGGGTTGGGAGATTTTGGCAAATCCGACCATGTAAAGTTTTGAGTGTAAACCTTTGTTTTGGGATCGATGGCCAATTAAGGGATTAATAAGGTAAAGATTTTGAGTAAAGAGGCATTTTTACGAAATCGTGTGAGTGGCACATGTTTAACCAAACGAATATTTTGGCCTTAAAGGCTTGATTGATATTCAAATGAGTCTTTTGAATGTTTGCCAGTTTTAACGACTCGAGATGGAGTCTTGGTTGAGTTATATGCTTAATTACATTCTATTTAAATAAGTGTCGGTCTTAAGTGTAAAGACTGTCTGATAATTCTCGCGTTTTTAATACCTTTGGAACTAATGAACCTTAGCGGAGTATATACATTGTGAAGTATATAAGAGTTGCATATACCTATATAAATTGACTTCGTTGGGAAAGTAGCAATGAAGGAGTCATAGATTTATCATGCCTCGGAACGTATGTTGCATAATGATCATTGATCCTTGGAGTAGATGGCTCGGTTTTGAACTCAGTTGAGTCTTGAGAGCATTGACCCGATTTAATAAGCTTGTTGAAGGCTTGGGTTGGGATTACATGGATTGTATTAAAATAGAAGTTTGCATGATGTGAATGTTTTGGGTATTCTTTTGGAATTAATTATTGTTAAGTCTTAAATCAGAAGAATAAAAGCTGAAGGACCACTTTGTAAGAGTGTTAAGATTATGAAAGACTGTTGTGTTATAGAAGTATTTTATTTGCGATGTGGATGGTTTACAAAGGAGAAAGTATTAGGCACAAATGAAGTGAAGTATGGAAAATGTTGATCCGTGAAGGATTATACCGTGTTTTAGTATTGGTTTGGAACCACAAGGAGCTAGTATGAACGAATAAGTTCAAGTATTTAGCAAATCGAGAGTGGTAGTTCAACTAAAGTTGGGGAGGAGATATTTAGTGAAATAAACTCGGTTAATATGTGTATGAATGATTGTGAAAAACCTGGTCTGTGGTGAAAGGTTATGTGTGGAGAATGTACGAGTGAGTATTGGTATCAACTGCCGAGATAAATGTGTCAACTAGTATGTATTATAAAGTTAGAACTAGGAAGCATCTGATGGAAGTCTTTTCGGGGATTCCGGATGAAAAGTACCACTTTGTCATTAAAGTTGTTTGGGCATGTAGTTTGTAAGATGGAGTAGAGATATGGCTAATATCAAAACAGAATGTCGGAATGGTATTGGGTGTTTACCCAAAGTGATTTTGATTGTGTAAGTTGCTTCCTATGATAGAAAGATTGGACTTAAGAATATAATCATATTGCAGGTTCAATAGAGTTATCACTCTTGATGTTCAATACTTTGGTGCTTGGTTGTATTGTGGTTGTGCGATGAGATGGTGATGTGAGGAAGTGATAACATTATATACCGAAGAAACGTGTAAGTCATGGATGTATTAATGGACTGCCATGGTTGTTGAAGTATTTAATAGTAACGAATATGCTTAATTTACAGTGTACGTGGAAATTTCAGGTAGTACATGTTAATGTTATTTTGAGACCTGGAGAGTGAGTTGAGATGATGATGGGGGTGAAAGGAAGACTCTTGTTCTTCTAAATCCCATGGGTTTTAAGGTGAAGAGAATACTGTAACCGTTAAGCTATAATGTTGGAGTATTCAGTGGATGTAAAAGAAATACATCGAGTGCAGTTCTCGGTGTTACGAGGATTTGGTTAGAGATCTTAACTGACGTTTTTAGAGAAACTGCCCTTTTGGACTGTAGCTGTGTGGTGGAGATTCCGTGTAACCAAGAGAGAAATGATAACGGTATGCTAGACTAAGAAGTAGTCAAACATGGATTTGAGGATAACAATTACTCTAAGAGGATTGGTTTACAAGTATATCATGTGGACCTTCTGCCAGAATTGGGAGGGGTACGTAATACCTTCCAAGTATGTTATCTTCAGAAATATTTGGCCGAAGAGGAAGATGTGATTTCACTCACCGATGTGAGAGTAGATGAAAAGAGTCGCGGTGTGGAAGAACCGGAGGCAATTTTGGAAAGATTAGTTAGGAAGCTACGTAGTGGTAAAGGAGTAGCTATGTTGAGAGTTCAGTGGAAACACCATAGAGGTGCTAATGTAACTTTAGAGTCGGAAGAGAGTATGAGGGATAGGTGTCCTCATTTGTTTACCTGACTTTGATTTCGGGGACGAAATCATTTTCAAGTTGGGGAGTATTGTAACATCCCGAAATTTCCGTTGTAAATTAATAAAAGATAAATTGTATTTTGGTATAATTTATTTATGAGAAAAGTAAACTTGGAGGGGGTGAGTTGTTCTTATTTGAAAGTTTGGGGTGTATTTTGGAAATTGAGTTATGACTCATTAGTTAAAATGAGGTGTCAAGTGGAGATTAAATCAGTATTTTAAATACTGATTTCTTTAGTTAATTTGTTTAACAAGAGGAAATTGAAATTAAATCAGAGAGACATAGAGAAATCGAGACAGAGAGATAGACATCGAGAAGAAGAAGAAGAAAGTAAGTATTTGGTTTGAATTTGTGGTAAGAAACTTGAATCCTGTTACTGATTCTTGTAAGGAAGTTAATTAATTTCATAATTATCTGTTTAGAACTGTTTTTGGAAGATTGAATTGAAGCTGTGAAGATTTCGATCAGAGTTCAGTTTCATTAAGGTGAGTTATTCAACTTTCTTTAAAATTAAGCAATGTTGGGAACTGAAGATTTGCTAAGTATGGTCAGTACTGCCAGAACAACATTAGTGCTGCCAGATCAAAGTTAGTACTGCTTATGCAATGGTTAGTACTGCAAGACAAGGTTAGTACTGCTAGTCAAGTTAGTACTGCTGATACATTAATGCTGCTGGAACAAGGTTAGTACTGCTAGTCAAGTTAGTACTGCTGGAACAAGTTAATGCTGCTGGAATGAGTTAATACTGCTGGAATGAATTAGTGCTGCTGGAGAATATTAGTACTGCTCATGCTGAATGAAGATTAATACTGCTGATGTGATAAGTTTGGAATGCGAAGATATTGGAGATAAAGATGGAATGAATGAAGATATGCTTAAAGAAGATTCAGAAGATTAATTTATTTTTGATAGTTATCTTGTACTTATTGTGTATAAATAGATGTTTATAGATAGCTATTCGATAACAGAAAAAATACAAGAGAGATATACGTGAGATACAATTCGATTTTGTTTAGAGAGAATTAACCTCAAGGTTTAGAACCCTATTTCTAGAGAAGTAGAAGTCGTCTTGATTGAGCCTGTTCATCAAGATTGAGGTTTGGTTGTAAGCTTGTGAGTCGAATAAGTGAATACAAACAGCTGCGTGTTTTCTGATATATTGTTCATTGATTGTGAGAATTAAAGTTCTATTCCGCAGATTCTTTAATTCTGAATTCTAGGTATTATTAGTCTTGTTAAGATTCGATCCTGACAAGTGGTATCAGAGCCTGTGTTTCTTAGAATTCTACAATCATTATGGACAACTCTTTTGAATCAAACAGTACTCTTGTTTCTAAGGTTCCCATGCTCAGACCCAATGAATTTGACATGTGGAAAATTAGAATCAAGCAGTACATTCTGCTTACTGATTATTCAATCTGGGATATCATAGAGAATGGTCCATGTGCTGAAGGAAGAACTGGACCAGATGGCAAAAGACCTCCTCCAAAAACTGATGCAGAGAGAAAAGTCAGACAAATAGAGATGAAGGCCTTAAGCACTCTGCTTTTGGCTATCCCCAATGAATATCAGCATCAATTTCAACACTGCACTGATGCTCAGATTCTGTGGAATGCATTGGAAAAGAGATTCACTGGCACCAAAAGTACCAAGAGGAATCAGAAGGCAATTCTCAAGCAGCAGTATGAAAACTTTACTTCTACTAAGAATGAGTCTATGACTCAAACTTTTGATAGATTTAATAAGCTGATTGGAGAATTGGCCACAGTAGGAGTCAAGATGGAGGCTGATGATGTTAACAGAAAGTTCTTAAGATCATTAGGTGAAGAGTGGACAATGTATACTGTGTCTTTCAGACAGAATGACCAACTGGAAGATAAAGAGCTTGATGATCTTTACAATGATCTTAGAGTCTTTGAAGCAGAGGTTGAAGCCAAAAAGAAGCCCTCTGGATATGTACACAATGCTGCACTTCTTTCAGCATCACCTGATTCTACTGCTAACACTGAATCAGTTAGTGCTGCTGGAGGAGTCAATCAGGAAAAGATCAATGATTCAGTACTAGAAGCCTTCTTTTCTAGTCATGTTAATTCCTCATTGATTAATGATGACTTAGAACAGATTAATGCTGATGATCTTGAAGAGATGGATATCAAGTGGCAGATGGCTATGCTGTCTATGAGGGTGAAGAGATTCATAAAGAGGACAGGGAGAAACAACTTTTCCCAAAGAAGAGAAGATGGTGCTGGATTTGACAAGTCAAAAGTTGAATGCTACAAGTGTCACAAGATGGGACACTTTGCCAGGGAATGCAGAGGTGGAACATCTCACAACAGCCATCAACAAACTCAGGCTGGAAGCTCCAATCAAAACAGAAACTCTATTCAAGCTCTTGTCTCTCAACAAGGAATGGGATTTGATTGGAGTGATCAAGCAGAAGAGGCCATCCAAAATCAAGCACTTATGGCTGAAGTTTCAGATCTTCCCACTGAGGTAAAATCTAATCTCTGTTCTCAAGCTTGTATAGACACTGTTAAAAGGTATAGAGATCACAATCAGGGAATGTGTGATGACCTTAAGAGATTAGAAAAGGACAGAAAAGACTATGTAGTAATTGTTGAGAAGTTTGAAGAACAGATTAGGGCTTTTCAAGCCAATGAACTTCAACACTCCTATGATACAAACTACTGGAAATGGGAAAATGGTGGTCTAGAGTTCTAGCTTAAAGAATCCAGGGAAGAGTGTGAGAAACTAAAAGGAGAGCTTGAAAAAGTTAAACTTGATATAGAAAAGTTTAATTGTGCCTCTAAAGTCATGGACAACATAATCAACTCTCAAATCCATAGTAAGTTGAAACCAGGCATAGGGTACAATGCCACACCCCCACCCTACAACAACAACTACATCCCTCCTAAGTCAGACCTATTAGAAACCAAGGATAGGAAGGACTTACCTGAAGTAGCTACTAAAATAGATCCATCAGATGAAGTTGTTGTGGAGGATAAAACTGAAAAAGAAGAGGATAAGAAAAGGAATAAGAATGTCAGTGGTGAGATTCCCTTAGAGAATTACATCAAGACTAATGAGGATGGTGGAAGTCCCTGGGATAAGAACAATGAGATGAAAAGATCTGAAAAAGGAAAGGGAGTTCATTATACACAGACCACTGTTGTGAACATTGTTCTTGCAAGAAATCTCAAGAGAATAAGCCCCAAAAACATGATAAAAAGAGGGGAAATCAAAGAAATTGGAATAACCAGTGGGCACAAAAGCAAGGAGTTGATCTGCAAAGGATTAACAGACCAAAACCTTGTTTTATTTGTGGCAAATTGAATCATTTTGCCAAATACTGTTATTTCAATCCTATTAACCAAAAGAAAAGTTTTCAAAGAAGTTTTCAAAAATCTTCTGGTTATAGGAAGCCTGCAAGGAATAATGTGGCTAAGAAACAAGCTGAATCCAAAAGCCACATGAGAAAACAGACTGAAAAGGAATGTGTCAATATGTGGGTCCTCAAAAGCACTAATGTTAGTACTGCTACCTCAGATAGTACTACTGACAAGGATAGTGCTGCTAGAAGCAATACTACTGCCAATACTGCTGCTAGCAGTGTTAGTGCTGCTAACTCTGTTAGTGCTGCTAACTCTGTTAGTGCTGCTAACTCTGTTAATGCTGCAAACTCTATTAGTGCTGCTAACTCAGTTAGTGCTGCTAACTCTGTTAGTACTGCTAACTCTGTTAGTGCTGCTAACTCTGTTAGTGCTGCTAACTCTGTTAGTACTTCTTCTAAGGTTAATACTGCTTCTAGTTTTTGTGCTGCTAGACCAATCATATTGACAAAGTACTCCAATTCTGCAGTACCTAAGTTTGAAAATCTCATCAAAACCCAGTGCAAGTACTTTGATGAGCAAGGGAGACCCAAGACCACTTCGGCTTAGGTTCCCAATAAAACTAACTGATTTATCTGATGTGCAGGGCAACCAACAGCTCAAGGGGAAGAGCATCTGACATGTTGATAGTGGTTGCTCCAGGCACATGACAGGTAACATGGCCTGCCTCAAGAATTTCAAAAGAATTGATGGAGGACGTGTTGCTTTTGGGAATAATTCTGAAGGTGGTAAGATAAGTGGTAAAGGTGATATGTCAAAAGGTAAGATGGACAAGTGCTGTAAAGTGCAAGTATAGTTACTACTGCCGGTGCAGAGTTACTACTGCTAGTACATATTTTCTACTGCTTTTTCTGTGGTTTCTGCTAATGTGTAGTTAATACTGCTTTGTGTAGTTAATACTGCTTTGTAGTTAATACTGCTAGTACATATTTTCTACTGCCAATGTGTAGTTAATACTGCTTTGACGTTAATACTGCTTAGTAGTTAATACTGCTTTGAAGTTAATACTGCTTCGAAGTTAATACTGCTTAGTAGTTAATACTGCCTTGAAGTTAATACTGCTTAGTAGTTAATACTGCTTAGTAGTTAATACTGCTTAGTAGTTAATACTGCTTGTGTAGTTAATACTGCTCAGTCGTTAATACTGCTAAGTTGTTAATACTGCTTTTAAAGAAAATCAGGGCTAATACTGCTATAAATACTCTTTCAGCCCGCCAAAGTTCATAACGTCTTTTTGCATTCAATTCATCTCTTTCTAACCTTTTCTCCCAAGAATCTCTATGTTTTCTATCCAAATCCTCAGGAAGAATGACGACAATGGAGTTTGTCGATGAGCACAATGAGATTGCGATGCTTCAGAAGCCGAAGCAGGCCGCATGATTTCATGAGATTGTGGATTTTCTCAAGTCCTCACACATCTCTCATGCCCTAACAGTATGCCCAACCATATATATCGAGCATCAAAAGCAATTTTGGGAGAATGCCGCTGTTATTTTCGAAGATGGGCAGAAAATCATTCGAACAAGGGTTTGTGACAAACCCTTGAAGGTCACAGAGGAGGTTATTCGCATCACTCTTCACTTAGATGATGCCTCAGGTATAACCTATCTATCTAATGATGAACTTTTCTCGACCTTACCAAGAATGGGGTATGAAGGTCCCATTGGAGTTTTTAAATTCTACAAGTCAAAGTTCTTCACCCAATGGCGATTTCTTGTTCATACTCTTATGCACTGTATTTCAAAGAAAACAACTGGATGGAGTGAGTTTAGCAGTACCATTGCTTATGCCTTGGTCTGCTTAACCACTGCCAGAAAGTTCAATTTTCAGCAATGATTTTTAATGATCTTGTGGCAAACCTAGAATCCAAAAAGAAATTTTACATGTATCCCAGGTTTGTCCAAGAAGTAATTAACCATGAATTGACGGATTTACCTCAGTCTGCTGAGGTATATGTGCCAAAACCCCCTAAAGGGAAGGTTTTCTCAAATATGAGAAGAATTCCTAGGGACTCGGAAGGAGTTGACACACCATTGTTCTCTACAATGATGGTTGTGTCCCACACCACTGAAGGTATGGCATCAGGGTCAAGGCCCCCATTAGACACACCCACTGATGACCAATCCCAACCTTCCATCACCAAAGAAATCCCACAGTCCATTCTTTTAAGACCCAATCCCAAAATCACCAAGAAGTTTGAAAGAAGAAAGGTACACAAGGTTCCTTCCCTTGATGTACCTCCTAAAAACCCAAAGCCTTTAAGCCCTCTAGTGGAGCATTCTCCATTAGAGAATATCGAAAGGGAAACCACATGGGTGTCTCCCAACCCCAAGAAGGTGCTCTCTAAGGAGAAGGATGAGCATGTAGGCTGCAAGGCTGCCACTACTTCTGCTAGCAAAGAGAAGGACAGTGGTAACATCAATAAGACCTTCCCCACGGCAACTCAGAATGTGAAAACATTCAGAGGACCCAGGCGCCAAGAAACCATGGGAGTAGGCAGTGCTTTTGCTAGGCAAAAGACACCTACTAAAATTTCCAGTGATCCTTTAACGGAGGTAAACACTCCTAAACAGGGTGAGGATAGATATACTTATGAGGAATTGATGGAAACCATTGCCAACATCAACATTGATGTTATAAATCAGAAGAAGGAGATTGATGAGCTTAAAAAGGTGATTCTTTATCAACACACCAAGATAGAGAAAAATAAGAAGATGATCACCAAGCTGCTGCAAAGAAGAAAGAAAGCTCAGTTTGTTCTGAAAAGGAGAAGATCTACCACTGATGCTTCCAAAAAGGGGGAGTTAGAAGAGAATTTAAACATGGAGGATGCAAAGGTCGAGGGGGAGAATGAGCATAAGGTTGAGGGGAGGCAGAGCAGGTTGTAGAAAATGCAAAGGAAGCAGAAAGTGAGAAGGCAGCAGTAACAGAAAAAGCAGTAGAAACAGTTAATGTTGCTGAGATTGAAGCAGCAGTAACTGAAATTGTGAAAAATAGTGTTGAAGCAGCAGTATCAAAGATTGTAAAAGAAGCAGTAATGAACAGAGCAGCAGAAATGGTTAATGTTGCTAGTCAAAAAGCAGCAGAAACCATTCAAGCAGCAGAAATGGTTAATGTTGCTGAAAAACATAAGGCAGCGGAAACCATTCCTGAAGCAGCAGAAACAAAGGAAACAGCTGAAACCATTCCTGAAGCTGTTAAAACATTCAAAAGAACCAAGATGATGTCAAACAAAAGACCAAGACCAAAGTCTATAGCTTCAAAGAAGAAAGTTGTAAAGAAGCCTAGGGTGGAACCCAGTGTAGAAGAAGCTAAGGAGGAAGTTGTGAAAGAGAAAGTTGATCATAAAGTTGCTGAAGAAGAAGTGGAAACTCCATCAGGTCAACCAAGCAATGTACAATCACCAACAAATACTCAATGTGATATGTATATTACTGTGGTTGATTCTAGTCCCATCAAAGTTAAACCATTAGCTTCTATGGCTCCTGAAATCATCTTCTGGGATACTTTGAAAGATCAGAGAAAGGAGTACATTAGAGTAAAAAGAGCAGATGGGAAGTTTGAGGTCAGTTCTACATGGGGAAGACTTTTAAGGATGTGCTCTAGATCAGACTTGGAAGAGATGTTCAAAGTGGGAATGAAGCTTTATGGAAATATGCTGACTGAGAATGGAATGTCTATCACCAAAATGGTACTTGAATTCTTGTGTCTAATGTTCAATACAGAAGCAGTTAAGTATTTGACAGAAAGGCAATTTCAAGTTGTTACCAAATGGATGCTTATTGAAAACTGTGGTGTGTATGTCATAACTCTTGACAATACATATCATGAGTATTATTTGGTGGATAAAATATACGAGCACATCATGACAAGGTTGAAAGGAATGCTAAAAACTAAGTTGGTGAGTAACAAAGATTCTAAGATGGCAAGATACCTGGTAAGAAGGATCTTAAATCAAAGTTTGGGATTGAATCCTGACTTGTGTGTTCAAGACTAAGTTTTGGAAGCATCATCATCTGAAGAACTTGACTTCTCTTTCTAAAAGTCAAGTTAGGGGGAGATTGTTGGGAACTGAAGATTTGCTAAGTATGGTCAGTACTGCCAGAACAACATTAGTGCTGCCAGATCAAAGTTAGTACTGCTTATGCAATGGTTACTACTGCAAGACAAAGTTAATACTGCTAGTCAAGTTAGTACTGCTGATACATTAGTGCTGCCAGATCAAAGTTAGTACTGCTTATGCAATGGTTAGTACTGCAAGACAAGGTTAGTACTGCTAGTCAAGTTAGTACTGCTGATACATTAATGCTGCTGGAACAAGGTTAGTACTGCTAGTCAAGTTAGTACTGCTGGAACAAGTTAATGCTGCTGGAATGAGATAATACTGCTGGAATGAATTAGTGCTGCTGGAGAATATTAGTACTGCTCATGCTGAATGAAGATTAATACTGCTGATGTGATAAGTTTGGAATGCGAAGATATTGGAGATAAAGATGGAATGAATGAAGATATGCTTAAAGAAGATTCAGAAGATTAATTTATTTTTGATAGTTATCTTGTACTTATTGTGTATAAATAGATGTTTATAGATAGCTATTCGATAATAGAAAAAATACAAGAGAGATATACGTGAGATACAATTCGATTTTGTTTAGAGAGAATTAACCTCAAGGTTTAGAACCCTATTTCTAGAGAAGTAGAAGTCGTCTTGATTGAGCCTGTTCATCAAGATTGAGGTTTGGTTGTAAGCTTGTGAGTCGAATAAGTGAATACAAACAGCTGTGTGTTTTCTGATATATTGTTCATTGATTGTGAGAATTAAAGTTCTATTCCGCAGATTCTTTAATTCTGAATTCTAGGTATTATTAGTCTTGTTAAGATTCGATCCTGACAGTGTTGTATTGGTATTTGAAGCACTTAGAATGCTTAATGGTTAAGAGAAATCGAGACTGACTTATTGAAATGAAAGTGACGATGAACAGTAAACTTTTCGTAATAGTAGGTTGCGCAATGTAGAACTTTTCGTAACAGTGGGTTACGAAAAGTGAGGTTTTCGCAACCAAGGGTTGCGAGTTCTGGACTTTTCGCAATAGAGGGTTGCGAAACGTATAGTCTTCTTAACAGAGGGTTGCGAGAAGTGGGGTTTTCGCAACAGTGGGTTGCGAATAGTGGACTTTTCGCAGCTTTGGCTTGCGAAAAGTGTAGCTTTTCGCTACAGTGGCTTGCGAATATTGTGGACTTTCAGTAGGGGTTTGAGGCTGTTATGTGACATACAATCTGATATGAATATGCTATTTGATTATATGTTTATAACTCTGTTGTTGATGTAAAAACCATGTTTTGTTAAATTGTAAGGACTTATTTATAAGTCCGGAACTGTAATTAACTACTGAGATGTAGATCCCCGATGCTAAGTGGCAAAGTGGGGATAACCGTTGAAATTAATATTTTGTACATAGAGATATAGAATATATGTTGAATTGTATAACTTTAGTATACAATAGAATGAGTGTTGATACACATTTATTGTGTGGCGTTGGCTAGAATTATACATCTGGTCTAGTGGGCATAAAGTGCGGTGTAATGAGAACCGTTTACTAGCCAGGGACTGTTGAGATGTATTTCTAGTTGTTGGAGTGAATCTTGAATCATCTGTGAGGGTCTCTGGTGGTTGTTGATCGCGATAAAAAGGAAATCTCATTTGAGACCAGTGATTCAAGATGGGGAGGAAACGAAATGAGGAATGGCAGACTTAGAGTTGTAATTCCCATTTCAAGCGAAAGATGAGATATCTTTATTGTTGAGGATTTGACATCCTAATTCAGAAAGAAGCAGGTTTGGAAACTGTAATTTCTGGGAGTTAGAGTTATTTATAAGTCCGATGGGATTTATAGTAATTCTCGTTGATAATATGATGACTAGATGAATTAGTCATAAGTAAGGGAATAGGTGGATTCCAATGGTTGATAAGAGCTTGGTTTGGTGAGATGGTTGATAACAGGTTTGATATATCTGTTAATATTTAGTTGTTAAATTTTAATTTAATTTGGATAATCTCACTAGGCGAAAGCCTAATGTTTCAAATTAAACTGTCTTACCAGGTACAGGCTCTGGGAAATAGTTTGGGAAGTGAAACTTCAGTTGGAGGAAATCAGACTTGGCGATAACAAAGGATCAGGATATTCTTTTGATGACTTTTGGGACAATCCTTAGATAATCTAGTTGATCTTAATGTAATGTATAATTAGATTGATTAGATTATTTAAGTTAATCTACCTTGTGTATATATAGAAACTTACTTATGATCCTTTGGTTTATAAAAGTCTGATATTTTGATGATCATAACGCATGTATCTTGAGGTTTAAATTGGCCCTGAATTTTAGGGTGTTACATTTTCTCCCGTAGTCAAGATGGTCACGGTTAGATGTGTTCTTGCTCTTGCTGTTCAAAATCGTTGGTCTTTATATCAACTAGACGTAAATAATGCTTTCCTCTATGGAGATTTGGAAGAGGAAGTTTACATGAGTTTGCCACCAGGATATTTTACACCTAATGACAGAAGAGTCTGCAAGCTTGTAAAGTCTTTGTATGGACTCAAGCAGGCTCCTCGTCAATGGTATTCCAAACTCTCATCATGTTTATTTGAACATGGCTTTGTTCAAAGTTCAAGTGACTACTCTCTGTTTACTAAGACATCTGATAATGTTTTTGTAGTCTTACTTGTGTATGTAGATGATATAATCCTGACTGGTAACTCAGAATTTGAAATCAGTAAAGTTAAAAATCATTTACAGTCTAGTTTTAAAATAAAAGATTTAGGTCACCTAAATTTTTTTTAGGAATTGAAATGTTGGAAACTGATAAAGGTATCTGCATGTCGCAAAGGAAATATTGTCTGGAACTTTTAAATGATTTTGGGTACTTAGGTTGTAAGCCAATAAACACACAAATGGATATGAATTTAATCGTTACAGATTCAGTTGGTTCAGAATCAAAAGATCCTCCTTTGAAGGATTTCACTGGATATCAAAAACTTATTGGTAGACTTATTTACCTTTTAGCTACACGTCCAGATATTTCGTTTGTAGTACACTGTTTGAGCCAGTTCATGCATGCTCCACGTCTGTCACACCAGAAACTTGCTCTTCGAGTGTTAAGATATCTTAAAAGTTCTCCTGGTAAGGGTGTTTATTTCTCTGAATGTTTACCTAATGATTTTAAACTGACTGCCTATGTTGATGCTGATTGGGGAAAGTGCTTGTCAACTAGAAGGTCAGTAACTGGATACTGTTTATTTTTAGGTAATTGTATGGTTTCATGGAGGAGCAAGAAACAGTCAACTGTTTCTCGTTCCTCCGCTTAATCAGAGTATAGAGCCATGGCTGCAGCTCTATGTGAAATTATCTGGTTAGTCAATATTTTGACAGATTTAAAGGTTAACAATTTACTTCCAATAGACTTAAATTGTGACAATAAATCTGCAATTCAAATTGCGAATAACCCGATATTTCATGAAAGGACTAAACATATTGAAATTGATGTACACCAAGTAAGGAACAAAGTAGCTTCTGGATTAATTAAAACTGTGAAAGTTTTGTCCACGGAAAATCCAGCAGATATTTTTACCAAGTCTCTTGGGGTAAATCAGCATAATTACCTTATTTCAAAATTAAATATGTTTGATCTTTTTAGATGACAAGATCGAGGGCTGGTGTTAAAAGATAAACTGAAAATGATCAATCTTGACATCTATTGTGGCTAACTTAAGTTATTGTTAATGTTTATATGTTTGAGGACTAAATGTGCAAAATGTTGGAACTTGTGGACTGCGCTGCAAGAGGATGTTGGTTAAAGGGTAGCGGAGCAATTCTTGTTGCTGGAAGGACCATTGTGTAATTGTTGGAAGTATAAAAGGAATGCGATAGCTAGGGTTTTAAGGACACGATTCATTTTGTTCATTTCATCAGAGTTTTCTTATTTTGTTTTCTCTCAGTTTTAGTTTTAGGGTTCATCAAATAATATCATCGTCTTAAGATGATATTGAGTGTGAATGTTATTGTAGAGAGCTTTCATTTGTAATAGTCTTATACTTGTTCTTGCAATAATATTTTAGATTCAGTTGTTTTAAGACAATCGCATCGCAAAATGCTGTGCAGTGTGGTTTATGCTGTTTGTCTATGTCGTGTTTTATGTCTACAATCTAAAATCAACGGTAAAATGACCGTAGTCGAATGCTTCATTGGTATGGCGTTATGGGATAATGAATGGAAGTTTGGACCAAAACATGAAGTCCAAAATTTTGACATAAATACTAAATTCTTTAAAATAAAGATTTTAACAAGCTTTTTAGTCGTGTAAATTCTTTTTAAATAGATAAAGTATGTAAAATATTGATATTTTGTTTCTTTTCTAAACAATAAAAGGTTTCTTTTCTAAATAATAAAAGTAAAAGATTGAAAGGCTTTTTGAAATTCATATTACTTGTTACATATTAAGTCATGAATATCTCAATTTAAAAAAACCTTGGATTTTATTAAGAGTAAACTTTAATTTTGGTCTTTGAAGTTTAGTGAATTTTTTTAAGACTATCTTTGTGGTTTACATTTTGCTTTGAAAATGGTCCCTGATCATTAACTCCGTTTAAAGATGTTTGTAGAGTGAGGAGAATTTATGTCTTTTTACTTTTTTTTACTAATTTACTTTTAAATAAATAAATGAGTTAGGTTCTGGTGGGAAATGTCAAATTTTGTGAAAAACGTGAGAAGTCGTATCAACCGTTGGATGAGAAATTGGCGAACATTAGGATGAGATGCACCGAGATGCACCAGGTCAATTTCTTTTTAAGCCGCAACCAATGCAAGGGTATTTGATTAAAAGTGATCAACGGTTTAAAAGTATATATTTCTCGCACTTCTCACCAAAAATGACACTTCTCACATTATCACATGTCTGCTATATATATATATATAGCTTTAGGTTCAATAGAGAAGTTCAAATATTTAGAGAAATAGAGAAGTGATCTTGGCCATTTATTCGGTCAAGATCGGTTATAATTGGTCAAAAGTTGCGGCTTTGACTGGTCAAAAATTGCGACTTTGACTGGTCAAAAGTTGCGGCTGTTCCAAAAATAGAAGAGCAATTTCGTAACTTTTACAAAAAACACGGACTGAATTCATATATGAATCTGTGTGATTCACATATGAACTATACGTTCATATATGAACCTTTGTAATTCACATATGAACTCTTTATAACTAATTCATATATGAATCTTGTGATTCATATATGAACCTTTGTGTTTCATATATGAAACTAATTAACTGTAGGTTCATATATGAATCAGTTGAACCAATTAATTGATTCATATATGAATCTTTGTGTTCATATATGAACTTTTGTGATTCATATATGAATTTTTTTAACTAATTCATATATGAACCTTTGTGTTCATATATGAATCTTTGTGATTCATATATGAATTTTTTTTAACTATTTCTCATATGAACAAATTAACTGATTCATATATGAATCACAAAGGTTCATATATGAATTAGTTAAAAAGAGTTTATATGTGAATTACAAAGGTTCATATATGAACGTATAGTTCATATGTGAATCACACAGATTCATATATGAACTCAGCCCGTGTATTTTTTACGAAACTACCCTTCTATCTTGTGCAGATCACGCGAGTAATTATCTGCTGGTTCTCGGTCAAAGCCGCCGATTTTGACCGAATAAATGGCCAAGATCACTTCTTTATTTCTCTAAATATTTGGACTTCTCTATTGAAGCATTCCTTATATATATATATATATATATATATATATATATATATATATATATATATATATATATATATATATATATATATATATATATATAAATATATATATAGAGGTGAGTTCAAACGAGAACGCTAACTATTTACGAGAACTACGAGAACGGCCGACCATGTACAAAATCACTGGTGATTCACACTACAAACCGCGGGACAAACCGCGCGCTTTGCAATCCGCGGGACAAACAGCGCGTGTCCATAATTTTAACCACGTATGATTTTGTATGTGAATCACTAGTGATTTTGTACATGGTCGGCCGTTCTCGTAAATAGTTATCGTTCTCGTTTGAACCTTACTATATATATATATATATTAATTGTATATATATCAATCATCTCCGTCTCTAATATCTTCAGCGTCGGTCCAGTGAACCCCTTCCCGTCCATTTCCATCGTCGGTCAACTCCATCATCCTCCACTCCTCGTCTTCCCACGGCCCACACAAATACAGACACGCTAACCATATAAACATAACTTGTTCAGGAACACGAAGAAAAATACGTTCATGCAACAAGAATTTCTAATTTAAAATTTGTGATGTTGTAACGTGAGCATGATTTTTTAATGGAAAATTGATTTTTGTAATTACAAAGGCCACATCAATAGTTTTTGTTGATGTAGTAGTGAATAATATAAGAAATTATAGAGTATAATTTATAAATTAAAAAAATTCCCGTTATGTCACATCATGTTTTGTAATGTTTTGTAGATTTTATGTTTATTAAAAAAAATGTATGGATAATTTCTCTTTTGTCATAAAAAATACAAATGGTCTTATTGTTAGTTAATATTGATATAATTTCTTTATCTATTAAATTATAAATTTACATCATTGTTCGTTTAAAATTTCCTGTTCGTACAATTTCCATTATGGTTCGGTCATTGTTGTGGGATCCATTTCCATAAATTTCATGATAATTTTTCGATTTTCACGTTTGTTCTTTAGTTTTTCTGTTTCCACACGTTTCGCTATTATTTATGGGTCATCTCGTATGCGGTGCAAAGAAATAATTGGAGATATAACGAGAACATGTATAATCATGTACAACATGATCTTTGATATGGACGTCATATTTATATTCGTCAATTTGATGATGTAGATGATTATGTTAGTTTTACTAATTATGCATCAAATCTCTCATATTATACTTACTGAATACGAAAATGATCTCCAAAATCAAATACAAGTATGAAAACTATCTTTAAAATCATATACAAATACTTATTTGCAAAAAGGTGGAGAAGAATAAACGAGTAATGTTTTCACTTTAGAATTTAGTTTAATGTTTTAACATTTAATAATTGTTATATCTATACATATAATAAATAAGTAACTAGCATGCCACGTGTCGTCTTATAGTGAGCCGACTTAAGTATTTTCCCGCCTAAACATGTATCTGGACGAAATTTACATTATAAGTTCAATTAGCACACCCACATTCACTCCTTTTTAAATTTCTCCTTAATTCAATTTTTTTTTTAATTTATACGTTATATTTACTACCCTTAGGTATGTAGTTTACTTTTAATCCCTTATTTTTTTATTTTTCATTTTAAACTCTTATCATATAAACATAAATAATGTATATGAACTAAAATGCATTAAAAACATTTCTATTTTTTTACAAATTATACCATTGTAATCGCTTCGTCAATACCTTCGAAATGAGCTAATATTGAATATTTTTGGATTTAATTATATTATTAAATATCATAAATATATACGAATTAATGTGTCGTGATTAGTATGAGATTTGTTGAAATTAGTATGGGATTTGATACAAATAATCACTAAATTGTCGTGATTTTCTTTTTGCAATTTCATATCAATTTTTACTTTAAAGTCGAATTCCTTCGACGAATTACAATTCTATCAAATTCCATTATGTCAACGAAACACCCATAGAATTATCATAAGAGATTTAATTAATTGGAAAAAAAAGATATCACTTATCAACTGACTTTTGGATTATGAGTTCAAACCTTTTTCAAAAATATAAATATACAAATATTTTAGTATAGTATATTTAATTATTTATACTTTCTTAATCATGATTATATTATTTCCTCTAATTTTTTTGACCAATTAACCATATTGACTATAACAACCCAACACTTATAAACAATACATTTCATATAAATTAAATATCCCAAAATCGCATCTCTAAAATTTCTTACATAATATCCAAAAATGGTTGGCGGAAACAACCTACACAACTGAGAAGTAAACTAAGAAAAGCTATAGTGTCGCTACACTATCCATCTTTCTCTTGCTAACGCCCTGCTTACTTGCTAGAGCCTTTCTGTACCTGCTTACCTGAAAAGGGTTTTATTTGAAAATGCGAGGGTTAGATCATGAGGTCTAGTGAGTCCCTCCTAACAGTTATCAAAGCGTTTAAATACAGTTCATCTTTTCAGCATCAAACATTTATACTCAACACATTTAAAAATCGTATACGGACTAAAATCCGCCTCCTCGTAATCTGACACCCTAAAGCCACCCGAAGGTGACAACGAGTCAGCCTCATGCTGCCTTGCGGAGCCTCGCTCCTGGCATAAAGGGTCTACTCTCCCGCACGAGCACTGGCGGGTCTACTCTCCCGTCTTGGCCAGTTTACGTCTATCACAATGTATGCATACATTCAATCATAAACTTTCAACAACATTTATACAATCAAGCATAAATATAGCATGGCAATTCTCATTATAAAACTTCTTTATTAAACACAGTAAAAGCCACGTATTTTGGTTTAGAAAACTCACCTGGCTTTCTTGCTCCAAAGCTCCTCACTTACACTTCCGATCTCTAGGTGGAACACCTATTATATTAATAACGTACGTCATAATTCGTTCATTTATTACCCGAGTTAAATCCCGAACTCAACCCAAACTTATCTAAGTTTGTAGATTCCACTTCTAGTCCGAAAATCATAATCAATGGTCTTTGCTTACCCATCCAATTGGAATACTATACCGGATCCATTAATTTACCCGACTCCAGGTTCCCAATGTAAAATTAATACGTTGGATCCTAAATAGTAATACTAGATCATGTCACTAATAATGTGACCCAAACTAAATGAATAATTAAACTACCAATTACGCATTAGGCCCTTATAATATAATTATAGACTTTGACAATAAACCAAGCCCAATTTGATAACTAAGTCCAAAAGGATTTTAGAAATCTTTCGGCCCAACAACTAAATCGGCCCAACACTCGAATCGGCCCAACAACTAAAGTTGAACATTTCTTAACTTTGAAAATCCATTAAACCCATAAGAAAATACTGATTTGATCAATGCAACACCTTTATATACGTTTCATAATTATACCCATACCATTTTAAATCCTTAATTTTGCACACAACGACTCAATTTTATTGTTAACCAAAACAGTTTGACTTTTTATAAAAGTCAACTGTTTTAAACATAGACTTTAATCTACCATCAAGGCAACCATTAAACCCAACCTCAAACCTTCCATTTCATGTCTAAACTGAATTAATCAAACAACTAATTAGACCATGGCAACATACTAATTTTTAGTGTTATAATCCATTACTACCCTTACCAAGAACCCACATAAACATTTGATTTACTTGACAATATGAATTAGAAAAACTCCATTAATACTTTTACTTGATTTCCCAGTTTATGTAGCCGAGTGCAACTAGAAACCTAACAAATCTACATTACTTGCAATAAGAGAAAACACAAGGAAATGGTTTCTTACCCGAATAAGACCTCACGAAATGGGAACCGCTGCCAAAAACTTCGGCGACCACCACCACCGCCGGCGACCACCAGCAGCAGCCACCACCGCCGGCGACCACCAGCAGCAGCCACCACCACCGGCGACCACCAAACTGCCCAAATCGTTCTTCTTCCTCGTCGTCTCTCTCTCTCTCTCTCTCCTCGTCGACCCTCTCTCCCCCGTCGTCTCTCTCTCCTCATCGACTGTCTCTCTCTCCTCGCCGGCGGCCTCTCTCTCGCAGCTGCTCCGGCGCACACACACCAGACACACACACTCCCAAGACCAATGTTTCTTTCTCTTGATTTTCTCCTCACGAAACAGAAACACATACAACCCTCATTTTCTTCTTTCTTTTCTCCTCTCCCACTCGATGCAGTAGCAGGTCTCCCCCTCCAAACCCTAAATAAAAAAAAAACATGTTTCTTATATTCCATCCAAAATCGGCGCCTACAAAGAGAAGAAAGAATTAGTTTCCCCAAGTTTTCCTATTTTACCCTCCTACATTTCTACAATAAACAAAAACACCCCTAACTTTCATATAAAGCATATTCTTTAATTTTGGGTTATCACAATCTCCCCTCCTTAAAAGAATTCCGTCCCGGAATTCACTCCAAAGATAACCGGCAAATATTGATTATCAAGCTTAAATCTCAACTCTGGAAAAATCTTCTAATAGTAAGACAATAACAACATACTTTCACGCCTTGGTCGCGCAACTCTGATTTAATCTCACAATCTCTGTTTATAACTGTAATCAAACAACCATCTTATTTTTCATCTTCCAATCGGACCTATTAAATTAGGGACATCACAAAACTCGGGTCCCATAATTCTTTCGATTAACCACACTGACCATAAAATCAGGTAGCTATATATAAAATCATCCCAGCTATCTTACCTAGATTTACTTTAGACAATTCTTTAACGATCAGCGTGTTAATCTCAAAAACACTTTCTCACGAACTCTCATAATCCATCTCATAAATCATAACATGTGAGCACAGGTTATAAGCATCTCAAGGCTTACCACTCTCTAATTATCCTTATCTGATTCACGACCTCTATAACAGTTTCAGAACTCAACTGCCTTGCTCGACTAGTGCAGAAACAAGACAATTCCTTCTCTTTAACACTAGCAACATTAACTTGACTAACTCATTTCAATTGTATTTATCAACTTGTTTCAAACGATAAACTCCAACTGAGGTGCAATTCATTCTTTTCTAGCCACCAAAAATGTCCTATCTCATAACTTAGCATCAACATCTCGTTAGGCTGGTGTTCACAAAATTCATCAGTGAAAACTGATTTCGTAACTAACAACTCCCACTGAATAACTCAACAATTCCAAGTTTTCAAAATAATTTGAGAATTACGGCTATCCCTTATCCATTCTTAGTAAGAATCTTGGTAGGATTGTAACACAACCTGTAATAACAGATAAATGTCATTACTTAACAAATTTATAAAAGTTAATCAACCAATCAAAGGCTTATACATCTATCGTGACGTTTCAAAACCACTAATGATCATACTACCACTCCGGCTCATAATCATCATCATAACATTCCTTAAACATAACCAAAATTTTCAACTGCCTCCTTCTTGGGTCATTCCCTCACACATAATAAACAATTCATGCTCTTTAGAGATTTAGTCTTTACTAAAAACACAATTTGACTAACACACTCTTCATGCTCTTTAAACTTCCAACAATCCCAACATATACCTACTTAGCGACTCTTACAACCAAAAACACTTGGTTTCATTTTTGGTTAATCTCCCACCACTACTCCGTCCTTCTATCCCAAACATAACCACACCATGAAGTCAACTTACTCCTTATGTGCTCCATCAAGCTGGTTACTAGATTGTACATCTCATCCGTAAACCCCAAAAGCTTCTATCTGATGCTTTCTCCCTCTCTAACATCACCTCACTACGATACTAGCTGATACATTTAACTTGGCAATTAATGCCATTACAAAATTGTACATTCCTCACTCATCACATCACACTGCTGGCCAAAACTCTCATGGTCATTCGTACACAATTCCCACTTTCCTTCATATTCTCTCGTATACTATAATCGAGTCTATCTCACTACGTAGTCCTTTCCCAAATTGTTGAGCTATAACTCACGTGTTCTCTATTGGCTCACACGCAAACATTCTAGCTAGCTTTTTTACGACCCATGCCCTTACAAAATAGGGCACAGCCCTTGACTGAACGATAAGATCTACACCCTCGCTTCGCTTGTGCTACATATCTCATCATTCTACGAATCCCTCCATTCCTCGTAAATAGAACGCTTATCCGTAACGATTACTTCCCATCCTCTTAACACCCCTACCAGGTGTTCTATAAATTTTCAACCTTTTGGTTCACGTCTTCGGCCTCGGCCATCTTACACAGCTATCGGCTTCTACCACAACAGACAACCTGTAACTACTTTCTTAACTTATTCTTAAACATGGGTTCCCTTACGGAACCTAATCCTACCATCAACATAATCACTTCTTAATACGTCTCCCTCTTTTCTGGACTTATTCCTGTAACATCAATATTACCAGCTCACCTCAAAACTCATACCCAACACCGCGACATTTCGTCTATGCCCCTCAACAGTCAACACCACTCATAACGAGTTTCTAACACTAACACCTCGATGACTTCTACTTCTTCCCTTGGACCCTACCGTCCCTCGGCAACCGTACTACCAGTTACCGAACAAGGGTAAAGACCCTCGTACTATTGACACTATAACTCACTTCCGACTCTTCCACTGTCCAGCTCTCTTCTTGAACACTTATACCAAAAATTTCAAACGTCCTCCCTTGATTTGACCAACACCTCTCCACTCTCGGAGTTCTTCCTTCGCTTAAATGTAATACTCTATGACCTAGTGAATTCATAGCCTTCATGCATGACGACACGGTAAATAAATCATTTCGTGCAATATTCTTTTAAATAAACAACAGTTGGAAACAATTTGGGTACGCATGAACCCATTACTATTATAACTTCACTGCCCCGCACAGCGATTCAAGAATCGCTTGCATGCATCTCTCCGTGAACCTCACTCTTGTTCAAACCGAATAATGTTATTACGACAGTATTACATTGCATGAAAATCCTTTCCAAATGACACAATTCGAGAAGAATTACCGACAAAGAGTAAACCAATCGGTTCTCACACTCATTAGTATGATATCAATAGGTCAAAAGCATTTTGGTTATAAAGGATTTGCAGGTAAGCATTTTCTTGACCTTTTGCAACAAATTTGACTCATCGTGAAAGAGTAGGATACTTTGCAAATCGTTAGGCTCAAAATTTCAATGTGCAATGTAAATGAAATCTCCCTTCTCTTTTAAACATACGCGTGCACAGTTGACTCATTTTCGATCAAATTTTATATTTACACATTTAACTTAAATCGTGAAAATGTCATATTACACATAAGAACGTCATGCATGAGACTCTACTTGTAGATGAAGGTTACTCACTCTAACAAGGTCAGCCCCCTTCCTCTCGCAACTTATCATTGACACTATACCTTCGACTAATGGTCATCCATCTCAGTCCTGCAACAACTTGTAGTACATACGTTCTACATCTCACTTACTTAACCATCTCCTACTACTTTCGTTCTGATCAGCTAACTCATTTTCTACTTCTACATGTTTCCTTTTCACTATAAGTATCTTATTTCATTTACCCTACCAAAGAAAAGTTCGACTAAAAAAGTCAGGGCTCTACTGGTACACTCAAGATTTTAACACTGATATTCCTTACCAAACTAACTGATCTTATCCTACGAATTCTAGAACTGAGATTTTCCAGAAACAGAAGTCTTCCTCAAAATCAATCATTTTATCCCTTCGAACCCACGAAGATCTATCTAAAGAAGACTCATAACATTCTAATCAACATCTCGTCTCTACGATGTATACATACATCACATCATAACTGATCTTTTACGATATCTCCCTGACATTGGGTCTCAATCTACTTCTCAGGGATCTTACTGACATTCTAAAGTACTGGCACGCGACATAAACACTAGCTTTTGACTACTACTTCGGATAAATAAGGCAGGTTAAGCACATACATGTACCTGTAAGTTCGCAATTACACTGGCCAGGTGGAATTTCAAACTTACCTTACATGACAGTCCTCAGTACCTTATTAATCATATCTCTATAATAGTGTCTTCCTAACGCGTTTCTTGCATCTACATTAGTGCCCTCCTAACGCATTTCCTGATTCTCAGTTGTGATTTCTACTCCAAGTTTAAGTTTAGGCCCGTCCGGTCACCTAAATCCCTTAAACTATGGCTCTGATACCAACTATAACAACCCAACACTTCTAAACAATACATTTCATATAAATTAAATATCCCAAAATCGCATCTCTAAAATTTCTTAATATCCAAAAATGGTTGGCGGAAACAACCTACACAACTGAGAAGTAAACTAAGAAAAGCTATAGTGTCGCTACACTATCCATCTTTCTCTTGCTAACGCCCTGCTTACTTGCTAGAGCCTTCTGTACCTGCTTACCTGAAAAGGGTTTTATTTGAAAATGCGAGGGTTAGACCATGAGGTCTAGTGAGTCCCTCCTAACAGTTATCAAAGCGTTTAAATACAGTTCATCTTTTCAGCATCAAATATTTATACTCAACACATTTAAAAATCGTATACGGACTAAAATCCGCCTCCTCGTAATCTGACATCCTGAAACCACCCGAAGGTGACAACGAGTCAGCCTCATGCTGCCTTACGGAGCCTCGCTCCTGGCATAAAGGGTCTACTCTCCCGCACGAGCACTGGCGGGTCTACTCTCCCGTCTTGGCCAGTTTACGTCTATCACAATGTATGCATACATTCAATCATAAACTTTCAACAACATTTATACAATCAAGCATAAATATAGCATGGCAATTCTCATTATAAAACTTCTTTATTAAACACAGTAAAAGCCACGTATTTTGGTTTAGAAAACTCACCTGGCTTGCTTGCTCCAAAGCTCCTCACTTACACTTCCGATCTCTAGGTGGAACACCTGTTATATTAATAATGTACGTCATAATTCGTTCATTTATTACCCGAGTTAAATCCCGAACTCAACCCAAACTTATCTAAGTTTGTAGATTCCACTTCTAGTCTGAAAATCATAATCAATGGTCTTTGCTTACCCATCCAATTGGAATACTATACCGAATCCATTAATTTACCCGACTCCAGGTTCCCAATGTAAAATTAATACGTTGGATCCTAAATAGTAATACTAGATCATGTCACTAATAATGTGACCCAAACTAAATGAATAATTAAACTACCAATTACGCATTAGGCCCTTATAATATAATTGTAGACTTTGACAATAAACCAAGCCCAATTTGATAACTAAGTCCAAAAGGATTTTAGAAATCTTTCGGCCCAACAACTAAATCGGCCCAACACTCGAATCGGCCCAACAACTAAAGTTGAACATTTCTTAACTTTGAAAATCCGTTAAACCCATAAGAAAATACTGATTTGATCAATGTAACACCTTTATATACCTTTCATAATTATACTCATACCATTTTAAATCCTTAATTTTGCACACAACGACTCAATTTTATTGTTAACCAAAACAGTTTGACTTTTTATAAAAGTCAACTGTTTTAAACATAGACTTTAATCTACCATCAAGGCAACCATTAAACCCAACCTCTAACCTTCCATTTTCATGTCTAAACTGAATTAATCGAACAACTAATTAGCCATGGCAACATACTAATTTTTAGTGTTATAATCCATTACTACCCTTACCAAGAACCCACATAAACATTTGATTTACTTGACAATATGAATTAGAAAAACTCCATTAATACTTTTACTTGATTTTACAGTTTACGTAGCCGAGTGCAACTAGAAACCTAACAAATCTACATTACTTGCAATAAGAGAAAACACAAGGAAATGGTTGTTATGTGTTTTTTTGTAGCCGCATCGTGCGCATCGTGCGCAGGTACTTATCTAATATATATATATATATATATATATATATATATATTGTTATGTGTTTTTTTGTTTTATATATAGGAAAATAATTCAAATACTCATTATTTGACTTTGACTTGCAAAAATATACTCACAATCTCGACCGGTTTGCAAAAATACCCAAAAATCCGCGATTGAACCCGTGATCGCGAACCAGGGAAAAATTTGGAAAAATCTCCCGCGATTTGGAGACACGTCATCCACGGCACACACAATTTCATATAAATTGATTTGAAATTTACACTTTATACCCCTATAATTATTTACTTAGTTTACTTTATATATTTTACTTTCCTAATTTTTGTTTTACAATTCATACCCTTATAGTTAATTATTTAATTTATAGTACATCTCTTATTTTTTCAATTTTGTTTTACACTTTTATCACATTAACATAGTAATTTTATATTAACTAAATGAAAAATAAAAACTAATAGGTATAAAGTAACTAACTAAATAAGTATAATATAATTAAATCAAAAAATATTCAATATTGGACTCATTTTGAAGGTATCGACGAGACGATATTAATGGTGTAATTTATTAAAATTAAAAATCATTTTTTTAACGTATTTTAGTTAATAATTTATTAAATCGTCAAATTATTTGGATTATAAGTCTCGCTGCATTGCAGCGGGTAAATAACTAGTATAAATATAAACACTTATTTATTGAAAAAACATTTTATAAATTAAATATTTATTTAATTAAATTTGTTTTATTTTATTATAATTATTTAATTAATAAATTATTCAGTATTAAATTATAATAAAATAACATTAAATTATAATTTTATTGTTATTTGATTAAAATATATATTTTTATTAGATGTCAATCTAGAAAGTGACTAGAAATCATTTTAGTGAACATTATAATTTCTAAAACTGATGGGACACTTTAGAGCATCTCCAACAGCTTCCTCAAAAAAATTTCAAAATGGGGAAGCAAAAGTCAAAATCTCCCAAAAAAATTACATCCATCTCCAACAGATTCCCCATTTTAGAGAATTCAACATTAAATATATTATTAAAATATTCAAAACATTATTATCTTCAACAAATTTTTAAAAAGAAAATAAAAAAATATTGTTTCTCTCTCTCTTGATAATGATTTTGGGGATTTTTGAGGTAATCTCCAAATTTAGAGAAAATGGCATTCTCTCCTACTTTCTCCAAAATGGGGATGAAGATGGGGAAGCTGTTGGAACTGATTTTAGGGTCAAAATCCTCATATTCCCCATTTTCTTTAAAATGGGAAAGCTGTTGGAGATGCTCTTAAAAATGTGTTGCAATTGCATTGTAATAAATGGTAATTAAGAACATATTTATACAATTATTTTATTATATTTTAAAGTCACAATTAAATATATCAAATAATTACTTTACTTTTTGTAGTTATTATGTTATTTTAATTAAAATAAAATAAATGATGGGAAATAGAAGTGGTGGGGTTTGACAACTGTGAGTCTGTGCCCAATCAATGCACCGTCATCAAGTCTCCCTGCCGGTGCCACCACTAGTAGTAATTCTCAAGGAAACTTTTTTTTTATTATATATATATATATTTTATTATATATATAATTTATTTATATATATAAGTTGAACTATGTTTGGCAATCTAGCTTATAAGCTAGCTGGTAGCTAATAAGCTAGCTGGTAGCTGATAAGTTAGTTAATGAAAAAGTCATGTTTGACAAAACTAACTTATAAACATGTATAATGACCAAAAAGGACATCTTTAAAGAAATTATCAATTATGATATATTATTAAAACAAATTTATAAAATATAATATGTTAATTAATACAATCAATGTAGTAAAGAAAATTAAATAATACAACATGTTATTTAATATTTACTATTACATATATACCCTAATTTTTTAATTTGTTAAAACAAGTTTTAGAAAAAAGAAATTTATTAACGTATGATTTCAAATAACCGTTACATATAATATAAAAATAATAATCAAATAATACTTAAAAAGATAATAGTAGTTGGTAACTAAAATATATTAATTAATATTATAACATATATAAAAATAATTTATATGATTAATAATAACTCAAAATAATTAAAAATTAATATCAATATATAATTAAAATTTAATTTAATAATTATTAATAATAATAGTTGGTAAATAATAATAAGGAGCAATATTGGAATATTCATAAAAAAACTACTAAAACGCTATTCCAAGTAGCGTTTCAAAAACTAGTTTATGGTCATCCAAACATGTACACAAAAAAAAATAGCTTATAAACTATTTTTTTTGTCAAACAATGCCTGGACCATTAAAAAAGGTTGTACATAAATGGAAGTTTAAAAAAAGTAAATAACATAAAAAGGTAAAGTTTTTTTAGCTTATTTTCTTATTTTAAATATTCGTTTTGGTATATTTTGTACGTGTCGCTTAAAATAATTAGATACATAATTTACATATGAAAATATATAAAAATACACATTTGTTCTTATTCCTAAACAATGTAACATATATTGGTTTAACATTTAAGATATTACATTTGAGGTACCAAAATAAAGGCTTTAAAAATGTATCACATAAAATATGATTCAACGTATTGCTATATTTTTCATAAAATTTACCCTTAAAAAGGTGTTACGGTTTTAAGTACTTATTTCTCGATTATTTATCAAAACTGTGTTTGGATATATATATATATATATATATTTATTTAAAAAAGTATCGAAACTTTAAAAAACACGAGCACATCCGAACCGCACAACTAACGATCATTGATGTTATTAACAATCCACTAATTTTATATATTAAGAAAATCAAATTGTTTTGATCCGGAAAAGTATAGGTTTTGTAAAACATATAACTACGACTTCAAATTTTGCAACACACGATCTTGGAACTCCTGAAATCCCATTAAGCAGGGCCGGATCCCCTTTATGTTTAGGGGGGATGGGACCCCACTAAAAAGAAAAAAGAAATTTTTTTAAGTCAAAGTCAAACTTACCAAAATGCCACAAATCTCTCACAGTTTGCAAAAATACCCCAAATACCCGCGATAGGAGCCCGCGATCGCGGCCAATGGCATTTTGGTAATATTATTATCCCGCGATCGCGGGGGAAACGGCTAAAATACCCGCGACACTTTTGTTTGTATTTCATGATTTTTAAATGAAATTTTACACTTTCACCCTCTATACTTATTTATAAACTTTACTTTATACCTTTTACTTTCATTATTTTAATTTTACATTTAACACATATAATCGTTTATTAACTAAAACACGTTAAAAAAATACGTTTTAATTTTAACAAGTTACGCCATTATAATCGTCTCTTCGATACGTTCGAAATGAGCACAATCTTGAATTTTTTTGATTTATATATTTTAATATATATCATATACACTACCTAAAAAATATTTTTTATCTGCGGAAATTCATTTTTTAACGTATTCTCAATTTTGTTTTACACTCCTATCGCATTAACTATAAGAGTACCATAAATTAAATAATTAACTATAAAGGTATGAATTGTAAATATTAAAAATATTTTTATGTAGTATATATGATATATATTAAAATATATAAATAAAAAAAAATCAAGAATGAACTCATTTCGAACGTATCGAAGAGACGATTATAATGGTGTAACTTGTTAAAATTAAAACGTATTTTTTAACGTGTTTTAGTTAATAAACGATTATATGTGTTAAATGTAAAATTAAAATAATGAAAGTAAAAGGTATAAAGTAAAGTTTATAAATAAGTATAGGGGGTGAAAGTGTAAAATTTCATTTAAAACATGAAATACAAACAAAAGTGTCGATCGCGGTTATTTTAGCCGTTCCCCCGCGATCGCGGGATAATAATATTACCAAAATGCCACTGGCCGCGATCGCGGGCTCCTATCGCGGGTATTTGGGGTATTTTTGCAAACTGGGAGAGATTTGTGGCATTTTGGTAAGTTTGACTTTGACTTATGGCATTTTAATTAATTTCCCAAATTTAAACTACCTTAAAGGTGACCCCACTAAGAAAAAATAATGGATCCGCCACTGCCATTAAGGGTAGAAAATGAATTTGTTACCGACTGAAATTCAAAATTCTGAAACAAAATCATATGAAACAATTACAATAAATGTAACTTGAGAAATATTTTTATTTTTTCATATATCTTTTTTCGTGATCCTATATAGATAATTTTTAACATAATAAGGGTATTTATGTAAATTAGAGTTAACATTAAAATTCAATAGGAAGGGAAAAATTTAGATATTCATTCAACACCAATTAAAGATGATTAAATTATTAATAACTAAAAGTAAATTAGTTTAGAGTATCAATCAATGAACCAATGGTAAAATACCATCATAGGCATTTTTTGGCAAAAAAAAACTAGCTTATAAGCTAGGTACATGTTTGGATAACCATAAGCTATCTTTTCATAACGCTAGTGAGAGTAGCGTTTCATGAGCTTATTTTGCTTTTGATATTTTTCTTCCAAAAATACCCCCATTAATATAATTATTATTTATTTACTATTTTTTTAATATGTCATTTTTAGTCATTTTACACGCTTATAAGCTAGTTTGGTCAAACGTGACTTTTTCATCAGCTAGCTTATCAGCTACCAGCTAGCTTATAAGTCATAAGCTAGCTTATCAGCTACCAGCTAGTTTATAAGTTATAAGCTAGCTTATCAGCTAGTTTGCCAAACATAACCTATAATTTAGATAAGAATCATGAGATAGCCGAGGGTAAGCCTGTAATTTCATGGTTATTTCTATCATGACAAAAACATTCACGGGTTGTCATTTGGAAACTCTTACATATACACATACACATATACATATGATTGACTTTCAGTGAGAAGTTAAGTTATCAAGTGTTAGATAAGAATGAATGCATACCAAGATGAAATGTACCATGCATCGAAATACACCAGATCAGTTCCCTTCTAAGCCGCAATTCATGGGAGAACATTTGATTAAAAGTGATCAATGATTCAGATCCACTTCTCTCGTTAACCTCAATTTCTCACACGAATTTTTGCTTATATATATATGGGTTGGGTTCCAGTGAGAAGCTGAGTTAACGTTGTCAACCGTTTGATGCACATTAGTATGAGATGCATCGAGATAAGATGCACCCGATTAATTTTTATACGAAACGCGATTCATGGATGGGTTTGAGATTATAAGTGATCAAGAGTTCAGATCCATTTCTCACCCGATCATGTGCGTGCGCACACACACACACACACATAATATATAATGTTAAGTTCAAACGAAAACAATGTCAAAATAAAAAAACACACAAGAACGTTTATATATCACATGTTATTTTAAATAAAAAATCGTATGTGATTGGTCAACGCTCTAAGGTTACCCAGACAAACGCATGCACATGCACCTGTGCTGCTCGAACTTGAATCACATGTGATTTTTAATTTAAAATCACATGTGATACATACCCTCTTCGGTTTTCTTACTTCGATCATGTTTTCCTTTGAACCTCTATGTACATATCTATTACTACCTTATAATGCATTCATGAAAAAACTCTTAAAGACAAGTCATGAAGCATATGGTACAATCAATTTAAGCATAATTTTTGAAAAACTATGAATTACAATTTCTAAAGCTAGACGTACAAGTTGTGAATACCATTACCTTTTTACGGTTAATTTTCAGATTGCTTTTATAAAAGTTAACTTTTCAGATTACTTTTTCATGTTTGTGTTTTGAATTTGTTTCCCACGCTCTCTCCCAAGAATACAGTTCCACTCCTATACCCTTCCTGCTCCCAAGAACGAATCGACGCTCTCTCTAACCTTCCTCCTCTCTTCAACCATGAGCATCGACTCCTCTCTTCACATTCTCGACGGCCACCGATTGAAATCAAAGGTAACACGCTTAAATCTCCTCTGATTTCTATTTCTATTGATACCAGTAACTCATTGCTCACTACCTTCCACAGTGAACATACGTACTTCTCATCGAATGAACAAATACAATGTTTGGGTTCAAGGTTTGTGAACTCATTAATTAGGTTAGGGTTCTAGGTTAGCTAAAAGTCATGGTTACCATTTCGATTATGAAATACTTGTATTTCTTTCTATTTAAACAAATTTATATTTTCTGGTTTTTGCTGCTGATTTTAATTCATTTGAACAATGGTTCGTTATTTTTATATTTTTGTGGTATATTTAGTAGTCTTATTCTGATTTGGGTTTTATGTTTGTGTTGCAACCTACATATCTAGGGTGAAAGTCAGATGTGAAAATGTGTTTGATAACTATGAACTTTCTTTAGAGATCCAAATACGATATTTGCATGCTAGATGTTTATGAAAATTCTGGAGTGAAAAAATGTGTGTTTTTGTTGTGAATGAAGGGTAAATAGTTATGAGTTGCAGTGATGGTAGGGTCGTGGGGTAATGAATCTGAAAATCTATCCATCTAACGCATTGATCGAATTGATTCATATTGTTATGAATTCCCACTCGACAACAATCTCATGGTGGTGTAGGTACAGAGGAAATTGTTGGGAGTGCAACAATTAGACTTGCACAAGTTGCTTGTGCTTATGGATGCAAATTCCAAGTGGTTATCTAGATTCCAGATGAAGATGATGTTGCAATTGACATAGTAGGGCTAAGTTAAATTTCTAAACTAGAAACATGTTATATGTTACCAGTAAACGAACCAAATTGGAAGTGCTTTAATTTTAATCTATTGTTATATATGTGTTGTTTCATTTTCCTTTATTTCCTTTTTTTCTCTGTTATCAAATGTAAGTGAATAAAAATCTTTATTTAATTGTTACACATAGCCATTTCATGAAGTAAAGAGGGAGAGTGACTGCAAGTAAGAGCTGAGAAGATCAAGCGATGCTCATCTCCTCTTTCTTGCTTGCTACTACTTTGCATTGTACTCACATTTTCTGGTATGTTTTTTTTATCCTTGTGAGTTTTATTAGCTATATTTATTTTATTGTCGTGTTTCTGCTTTTTGTTGTATCCTTTGTTTCATGTTTCATTTCTCTTTTATTTTCCGTCGTGTTTCTCATTAGTTGAAGGTATCGAGCAACTATATATCATATTTGCCATTTGGTTCTTCACTCTAGGTTTGTTCTTGGCTTGTTCCTGAGAATTTCTATGAAGGGCTATTGTAAGACAACTAACCACCAAGTCTTGGTTGTATTCTAAATAGATTTTCTAAGTAGCAACTCTAAAAAAATACTTTATATTTTTCCACTAAATCCTTGAATGGATTCATGTTACAATTTCAGTAAGGGCCATGATGGTTCCACAAAACAATATTTTAGTACTCAACCAGGGATATCAAATCTCATAAGTTGCAAATGCTACATCAACTAAATTTAGAACTTGATGAAATAATTGCAATTTAGAACTTGAAGAAATTTCTGTGACCGTCCTTTTTCCGTTCTCCTTTTTGTTGCTTTCTTTTTATTATGCGAATGGACAACATTAAAGTAGTTTTGACTATTTATTCACCCCTCCCCCAAAGGTAGTCATTCAAAACAGAGTTACAGTAGAAGGTAAAATTGATGTTTTGTGATCATTGCAAGTCTTATGAACATCAGGAGTATTTTAGTGTGAAGCTAGCTAATCATACTTTGTATTTTCAACATAATCTCTGCTCTTAAATGAGTTGGTAATGAAATATGTATGTCATTGGTTGTTGTATAACATTTGCAGCTGTCGGGAACCTTTGTCAAGAGAAGTTACAGAATTTGCAGGCTGTTTGAAAAATCATATAAAATCACTCGTTGATCCGATGGAGGTGTGTAATATACCGTTGGAAAGGTATCTAAGCCAAGTTCAATTTTGTAGTTTAAGTTCAGACATGATTTTAACTATATAAGGCTCAAAACAGTGAGTTTTTAGAACTGGTCCTGTGCAAAAACGGGATTTGTTCACTGTTTTTATAAAATTCTTATAAAATCGATATTTACTTCAAATAGGATGAATCAAAAACGATTAGAACCCTAATACATGGATGTACAATTTTTCTTTAGACATTAACACCTAAATGTGACTATGTATGATAAAAAGACTCAAAATTGAGTTGGTACAAAGCTGTCAGGTGCAGTGGATGATTAAGTTGCTATAATTGTTGGTACCTTGTGTTTTAAGAGCTTAGAGTGAATGTAATTCAATCCCAATCATGTCTAACCTTATTCAGGGCCAATCTTAAGATAAAAAAAAGGGTTTTAACAATGGGATGTGAGCTACGTACATATATGAAATGTCAAGGTAAACGACCCCAAAGAGTTTAAGTCGTGTTTAACAAGTTTTGATTAAACAATTTATCCAACTTTCCGTTGGGCTTATTTAAAGATTCGTTGAAGAATCAGCCACATCACATGGTCTTTTGAATTATAAATCACTTGTTTTAAGTATAAATCACCTTATACATGAACTTCATTAAGATTTACTGTGTGCTAAGTGATTCCTCTTGGGTATTAGCAGGAAAGTCTTGTGTAAGAATGTCCTGCAGTTCACAGGAGCATGTATCAAAGGGGATGAATTACCTGCATTAGAATTACAAAATACATAGGATGCAAATCTTTTGCTGGATGAACATGAAGTAAGATACCCACTAGATCTTTCTATAGTAGTCTTGTTACTAATGAAGCTTTTAACTTTTATCACTTTCTATCGTTGTCAAGTTTTCTTCTTCAGTTCTGATGTTGTACTATGGGAGCTACTAACCGGAAAGGTACAAACTTTTTCAGCAATTTGTCGTTAGTTCATTACATGTATGGAAATTTAAGTTGATGTGCTTTTTTCTTCATCTTCATATTAATTTTGTTCTTCAAGCTTCTGTATCAATCATTACTTTTGTTATTTGTTCTTTGTCCAATGTTATTAAAAGACAATAGTCTTAGAGATTTGGATTGATAATTTTTATACATATTTGTGTTTTATATGATGATGAAAATTAGTTTGTTTTGCAAAAAGTTCAATGGTTACGACCTTCTATTCCAAAGAACACACAACCAAAACTTGGTGAGCTTCTTGAGATATGTTGGCAACAAGATCCAAGTTCGAGACATGGCCTTATGGAAATCATAGATATTCTAATCTAAAGTAGATAGCTAAGGAGGTATGTGTGTAAGGGTTAATTATACAATTAATCATCATCATAATTAGTTAAGTATGTTTTTGGTGGTTTTAGGTTGGAGAAAAAGCATCAGTAGTAGTAGCAGATGATCAACATAGATTGGACAAAGGATTTCTATTGGTGCTTAGACGGGGGAACCAATGAAAACAAACATTCTTCTACGTGTCTCTTGTAGATTATTATTACTACTATGCATTAATTCAAATATGGTATGTCTCTACCTGCAATTAATTATACAACAAAACAGGATGCCATAAACAAAGTCCGAACATGCAATCCTATTATAACAAGAGAACTACATATGCGGAATTTATGTTCTTACGGTACAAATATGTTTCGCTAAAACCATTTCACGTTTTTACAAGAAGCTAATACAAATGAGCACATCACGAGAACTAAACCACATTCTAGATATATGGATGTGCATTATTACAGACGATTGTATTTAATGTTTGGTTCGCCCACAAAAAATTTATTAGTTGGATTGCAAATAAGACACAAACTCATGAAATAAAATTGAGATGGATGGGGAAATATGATTGAAGGCTAAGGGCTGTTTACCAAATCCTTACCCGGATAAGCGCTTACCGGTCAAATTTAAGACTATCACTTATTTATCGGGTAAGATTTTAGTCCGCCAAATTGGTTTCGTATGCCACAATTCACCTGGTAAATGCTAATCGTGGTAAGAGTGGTCGTCATCACATAGTGAGGTAAGACTCTCGGTCCTTTCATTCGTTCTTATGGGGAATTTTTTTTGATCCTTGCTATATCAATCTGGCTGGTAATGTGACTTGGTAAACGCTTACCCGAGTAAGTGTTTGGTAAACTGCCTCTAAGTTAGTGATTCAGAATTGTGAATCACCCGCGCTGCATCGCGCGGGTAGACAACTAGTATATATATATATATTAGATTTTTGAGTTACATCTCGTTTCTACTTTGAAATCAATAAATCGTTTATAAAGATAGTTGTATGTATATAAAAACAAAATGGAATGGGACCTTAAGAAGACCAGCTCTTCCACTGCTCTATCACTGTATACATCGGAAAATGATCTATTATTGGTCTCAGATTTTCGTCCTTCACTCACAGAATTGAACAGCATTATATATATATATATATATATATTATGTAATATTTTAAAAACCAAACCATTCATTGAGGTAGCGTTTGGTACGCAGACTAGATGGGACGGGACAAAACATGACAGGACGGGACGGGACGGGACGGGACAAAACTAATTATCTGTCCTACGTTTGGTACGACTAAAACAGGACGGGACAAAACTGTTTAAATGACTAAATTACCCCTAATTATTTATATGTTAAATAATATTATTTAACCAAAAAATTAGGTAATTTATATTACAAAAGTTACAGCGTTTTTATTTGGTCAAAAAAAAAAGTTACAACATTTTATTTATAAAAATTAATAACTGTGTATTATAAATAATATTACTTATAAAAAGTTCATTTTATATTCTATATTCCATATTTTAATTTATATTCCTATATATATAGAGGAGGATGAGTGTTTATTTAGGGTAAAATTGTAATTTGAGTTTTTGTCCCACCTTGTTCCACCTTTTTTGGTGGAACAAAAAAACTCTAATTTTGTCCCATCAAAATGAGTTTTTGTCCCATCTAGTCCAACCTTGTTCTTGTCCCATGTCATGCCAAACATAAGACTATTTTTTTTGTCCCGTCCCGTCCCATGTAGTCTGCATACCAAACGCACCTTGAACAACAAAAGTCAAAACCTGGTTCAGTCAACTATGATAAAACATTTTTCACTTGTCACATGTTCTTTTAATTAATCCTATATATTTAGTATCAATTGTATGTTTTGTGTTCAAGTGCTGATTCAATCAATACATTTTTGACATCAACCTAAATAATCAAATATGCTTTAAATTAAAAGGGAAATTAAAATTGGAAATTGTTATTTTTTAAATTAAAATAGATTACTTGATTCTTTTAATATATTTAAAATATAATTCTAATTGAAATAAAAAAACATTATACTTTATTCAATTAACACTCATATTGTTATAAAATTTCATTCCTTTTTTTTACTAGTTTTGAAATTCTAGTTATGAAAAACCATATTGCAAGTGAGAACCACGTACATGGATAAAAAATTAACTCTCAAATTTCTCAACACTATTTTATATATATATATGGAGAGGTTTAATTGAGAAATGCTAAGTGTGTGAGAAATAGAGAAGTGATCTTAGCCATTCATTCGGTCAACATTTGTGGCTTTAACTGAGAAGCAACAGATAATTTGCAACACCCGTAATTTTTGGATAAGTACAACTTCGAATCAGTGTGGAATCGATCTCTTAAGAAAAATATGAAAAATAGAATTTTGGATTGAATACTAAATTTTATGATCTTGTTGGATGAGGAATTCGAATACGAGTCCAACGGTTCTTTTCGGAGCGAAAACGGAGCTATAACGAAGAAGTTATGGCCAAAACGGTGTTTAAGAAGAAACCGAATGAACTGCTCGCGCCCGCGAGCACCTGATCCGCTTAAAACGCGAATTTCACCCCCAAACTTCATTTCTTCATATCTCTCTCATTTCAACTCCGATTTTGGTGATTCAAGTTGCTATGGTTCCGATTTTGAGAGCTCTTCCAGGATCTAGAAAAAGTTTGGAAGATCATTGGAAGATTCAAGGGAGTTTGGTGGTGGTAAGTCTCTCGAATCTCTTTTCTTTCTCTCCCAAATTGTTTCCCCTTTCTCCCTCACTAAACCCTAACCGATTTTGGGGTTTCTCTTGGAGATTGATGCGTTCCTTACCCATTTTATGCTATTGATTTCATCTATAGATGCAAGAGCAAGTTTCATCCACAACATCTTAGAGATTTTTGGGGTTTTCTAGGTTTTCATCAAAACCTAAGTGGTGAGTTCATCCTCCTAGCTTCTATACTTTCATATGAGTTATAAATGTTCCATTGATGATCTCCTAGCGTTTTGTTTCTCCAATTTCGGTTTGGATGATTTTGGATAAATTAGGTTAATATTGGGGTTTTGGTCAAAATGGAGATTTCAATATGAGATGTTTGGGGAATGGGTTTAAAGTGGTTGAATATGAATATTCATGGTAGGAATTTATGAATTTAGGTTTTGGAAGATTTGGACTTGAAGGTTCGGACTTATTCAAAGGAGCTTACGTTTGGGAAAAATCTAGATTAGCCTAATCTAGCAAGGTGAGTTCAAGTTACTTTGCGAAAACGTTGTACATGCCAAAATGAGTATTTTACAAATATGTGTGTTTTACTTGAAAATGTATGAGGTTGAGTTATTTGAATGGTTTAACTCTTTTGAAGTGTTTATCTTCATAAATGTGTAAAACACCTGTATTTGGGGCTTTTGAATATTTGGATGGTTAGAAACCATAAATTGTCTTTATAAGATTAATTGCTCAAAATGAGGTTTGTTTGATGGTTTAATCATGTTAATGTAAATGATTTTAATAAACCATTTGGGAAAATGCATTTTTAGTGTTATGAGTCATTTTGAGAATATTAAGGGTGTGAGTCCTTTGGGAAAACCCTTTTGTTTAACCCGTGTTGAGTTTTGGGGTTAATGATGATTTCGGGATACGTGTTTTCTTAAACAATGTTTAAACGCATTTTATGCGATGATGACCGACATTATGGGTCTAGCAAGCTTGGAGCACTTTGCTCGGTTTTGACTTTGAGATAGTCTTGGGACATTTGTCCGGTTTAAATGGCTCGATGTGGAGTCTTATTTACGGGTTACTTTTATTGCACCGTGTTGCATATTATTGCACGTTGTTGATATTTACATGCTCAGGGTGGAGTCTAGGATGTGTTATATGCTTAATTGCATCTCATTTGCATGATTTGACGTTGATAAATGATCATTAGATCTTTGAGCAGAGGGCTCGGTTTTGGACTCGATTGAGTCTTGAGGGCATTCGACCGGTTTTAATACGCTCGACGTGAGCTTGGGATTTGCATTGCATGAGTTGCATCATATTTGAGGTTTACATGATTTGAATGCATTGGTTATTCTTTTGAGGTCATGTATAAATTTTTAAGTTAAGTAAGCTTGTTTTGGATGGTGGGTTTGCCAAGGTAAAGACCTAGTATGGTTGAACTTGGTGGTTTTAAATGGACTAAAGACCTAGTATGGTTGATGTCTAAGAGGGGCTAAAGACCTAGTATGGTTGATGCCGAAGACGGACTAAAGACCTAGTATGGTTGATGTCTGAGATGGACTAAAGACCTAGTATGGTTGATGTCTAAGATGGGCTAAAGATCTAGTATGATTGATGCCGAGGATTGACTAAAGACCTAGTATGGTTGATGTCATCCATTTTCCACATCCAAGAAGCTTACTTGCATTTATTTAATCGTGGTTTAATTTATGTGTTTGCCACATTCGATGAGATCGGGTCTCCCCCGTCACCGAAGGGTGTTAATTTCGGGTATTTTATCTATTCACATTGTTGAGGTTATAATACATGCATATGGATTGTTTTCCATGATTGATGGACGGATTTATGTTAGATTCTTATTGGATGTTTTAACTGCTGGAGTTTTATTTTATGGTATTTGGATTTTAATACATTTTACGTTTGCATGAGTTTTGCTTCGTATTATGTTTCCAATGAAAGATCATATTTAAATGGATGGTTTCCATGCTTTACGGGTTGAGTATGTATTGTCAACCGTATTTGAAGGTTTTGCCTAAAACTAGATTTATTCACGTATTTGAGTGGGCTGGGATTCGTATCTCATTTTGGAAAACGCTTTACACTTTTTCGGGAATGGTTTCCATGGAATTTGAGTGCGTTGGAAAATGAGTCATTTACGCCCGCTTGGGAAACCCTTTTGGAAATGATAATCTTGTTGCAAACTTTCGTTTAAAGATTTATTTGAATCATGACTAAAACTACTAACTTCCGATTTATGATTTTATTTAGTCATGATAAAATGCTTGAACTCATTAGGCGTAAGCCTAACCCTTTTTATTTGTCGGCATGTGCAACAGGCTCAGGTTGGGGTAGCTCTAGCTACATTGTGAAGTGGCGAGTGCTAGTAGAGTGCACGAGAGGTGACTTAATTAGTGAAGTCTTTCGAAATTGTTTGGACTAGCAACTTGTGTTGTGTTATGTAGCACCCGATTAAGTTATTTTATCGTGGACTTATAATGTTTTAAATTCCGAGGTATTTTAAGGAATGAATTGTAGAAGTGATTATATATAATTTGGTTGTTTTATTGAATTTTAAAGTTAGTTGCTCGTTCCAAATTTGAGGGTGTTACATAATTCCTCGCGTGGTCTGCACAAGATAGAGGGGTAGTTTCGTAAAATACACGGAACGAGTTCATATATGAACTATACTTTCATATGAGAATCAGTTAATTAGTTCATATGTGAATCACAAAGATTCATATGAGAATCAGTTAATTAGTTCATATGTGATTCTGTTAATTAGTTCAACTGATTCACATATGAATCTACAGTTAATTAGTTCATATGTGAATCAGTTAATTAGTTCATATATGAATCACAAAGGTTCATATGTGAATCTGTTAATTAGTTCAACTGATTCACATATGAACATACAGTTAACTAGTTCATACGTGAATCAATTACAGTTCATATATGAATCACAAAGGTTCATATGTAAATTAGTTAAAAAGAGTTCATATGTGAATTACATGGGGTTCATATATGAACAGATAGTTCATATGTGAATTACATGGGGTTCATATATGGACAGATAGTTCATATGTGAATCACACAGGTTCACATATGAACTTGTCCCGTGTATTTGTAAAAGTTACGAAACTGTCTTCTATTTTTGGAACAACCGCAACTTTTGATCAGTCAAAACCGATCTTGACCGAATGAATGACTAAAATCAGACGCTTAGCATTTCTCAATTGAACCTATGACTATATATATATATATAGAGAGAGATGTGAGTTCAAACGAAAACGCTAACTATTTACGAGAATACGAGAACGACCGCCCATGTACAAAATCACATGTGATTTTGTACTGCCTGGACACGCGCGGCCTAGGCCGCGGCTTACAGGTCGCGTGGCAAGCCGCGCGATCACATGTGATTTTGTACGTGAATCACATGTGATTTCGTACATGACGGCAAGTCGCGCGATCAGGTGTGAATCACATGTGATTTTGTACGTGAATCACATGTGATTTTGTACATGGACGGCCGTTCTCGTATTCTCATAAATAGTTAGCGTTCTCGTTTGAACCTTTCTCTCTCTCTCTCTATATATATATATATATATAAGAAAAAAGGAGATCCACAGTCCACAGAAGCAAAATGCAAATGATTAATTAAAACTTAAAAGGTAAATAAAACTTGTACCAGTAATAAAGTCATGCAGTTTTATACAAAGCTTCACATGTAAAACTTCATATGAAACCTTACATATGAAATTGTGCACCTCCATATAGAGTTTCATATGAACCTTAACATGCGAAATTGTGACCTTCACTTTCATGTACATGACAAAAGTAACCTGGTTTAAAAAATGGATAATAAAAAAATCAAGATTCTTTTTAGTTTGATATCCATATTGCTATAGCTTTTCATTTGTTTTTTTAACTGCATGGAAACTTACAACAACAATGAAAGTCGGACAACAATAAATGAAATGTCTGTTTTTTATATGATAATTAGGGACGTTTGGTTCATTTTAAAGAATGAGAATAAAAATGAAAAAAATGAAATGTCTGTTTTCTATTGATGTTGTTTGGTTAAACCAATATAATTAATAAAAAAATGTTTTATATAATATTTTTGATACAAATATGAGACGTCCAACATGAAAATAAAAAATATTTTTCATTCAACATCGAAAAATGAAGAGATGGATGAGAAAAAAATTGACTGAACGGGAGTAGAATTTTCATTCCCCCCAATTTGGTTAGGAATGAAAATTAATGGGTTTGGAGTAATGAGTCATTATATTATATTATATCAAACCAAACACCCCCTTAGTTATAGAGTAAATTACGTTTTATCCATATGATATATTAAAAATTACGATTTTCATCCCTATGGTTTAGAAATTGTGGGTTTCGTCCCTATAATAATATAGTTTGTAATCATTGTTATTTTTGTCCTTATAAATTGCAGTTTATTGATGTTTTTTTTAATAAAAGGAAGTACTTTCATTAATGATTCAAAATACAAGGTGGCTGAACATGGGCAGCCAAGAACAGAGGGATATTACACATAGTAACACTGTTTGATAGTCTTTGAGCATTTCTAGCAATAGCATGAGCCGTTTCGTTTGTGTGTCTTCGAACGAATCTAACATGGAAGTCCGTCGAGTGGGCAAGAAGGGATCTGCCCCGTTCGATGAGAGCCCCGAACTCCGAAATATTCTCCGAATTCGTATTGAGAGCGTCAACAACAAGCTTCGCGTCGGATTCAAAGATGACCTGCTCGTGGCCCAGATCAGTGACCCATTCGATCGCCTGTAACAGTGCCATAGCCTCACACTCTTTAGCCGCTGGTAACCCCAAGTGAAGAGTGGAGCGGCAAGCTAAAACGGTACCGTTGTGGTCGCGGAGGACCGCTCCAGATCCCCATTGATTGGATGAGGTGAAAGTTGCCGCATCGACGTTACACTTTAAAAAAAATTGCAGTGGGGTATGCCACAGTTTGCACACTTCAAAAGGTGCACTGTCACACTTAATTTTTTTTTTTGAAAGGCAATTGCATTTCGGGGGTATCCTGGACTTAGTCCAGACTAATCCCCCTTCGACCCGGCCGCAATTCGGCCCACGACCCACGACCCGACCCAAACAACAAGCCCACGAACTGCCCCTTGATTCGGGGATACCTCCGCATGATCACCACGGGGTTCGAACCAGGATGTTACCGAACCACTGGGCTACAATGTCTTTGGTACTTTAAAAAAAAATATTGATGTTTTGATTCATGTAGTTTACGATTCTTTATTTGTTTTAATCCCTTATATTAAAAAATAAAGAATTAATTTAGGGACGAAAAAACAATAAATTACAAACTATAAAGATATAAATCATATTTTTTAAAACCACAAGGACAAAATCGTAATTGTCTTAGTTCTAGCTAGAAAATACAACATTAACACTTTCTCCACTCCTGAGCTTCATGAATGGCGTGTTTGATATTTTATGGAAAAGTGAAAACAATGTCACATTCATGTATTACCACCGATGTCTCACTTTTAATGGAAAACACTCCAAAAACAAAAATTCCTTCATTCTTGTCATTCAAGATTCTTTTAACGACTTGAAAAATCGAATCAAAATAGAGACTAAACTCGAGACGTTTAGGCTTTTGTCGTGAAGGGTTTTTTGATATTTGTATTATCCAAAAGTAGTAAAATTCCATATTAACCTCTTTGTAAAAACGGATACCATTAGAATGGGTAAACAACTACAACACATTTTAACTTGAAAAAGCGAATCGAATATGAGATTGAACTTGAGATTTTTAGATCATCGTAAAGGGTTATTTGATATTTATTGTCACAAAGTGGTAATATTACATTTTAACCCCTCTGTACAAAAGATACTATGAAAAAAGTAAGCAAATACAAGATTTTAACTTGAAAAATCGAATCAAAATTGAGATTGAATTCGAGATTAGGTTATTGTGAATGACGCTTTGGTATTCTATGTGCCAATAGTAAAGTTACATCCCTTTGTAAAAAAAGATACTATATAAAAGAGTAACAAATACAAGATTTTAACTTGAAAATCCGAATCGAAACTGAAATTGAACTCGAGACTTTTAGGTTATCATGAATGGCTCTTTGATATTTTATTGTCATAGAGTAGTAAAATTACATTTTAACCCCTCTGCAAAAAAAGAAGAAGATTATATTGATAAGGGTAAATAAATACAACATATTTTAACACGCATTTTGTACACACATATATATATATATATATATATATATATATATGAGACTAAAATTAACGTTCTTCTTAAGTACGGTTGAATGAACACGTTATTTCCCTTTTACCCCCTAAACATGTTTCTAAAAATGTAGTCTTAGATATATAAATAGTATCACTTTCAAAATTCATTTATTTAAAAGACAAAAAGAAGGTATCCCAAATCGTTGCTTTCGCCCATTCGAGGAAAAATAATCATTTTACACAACCGTTTTCTTGAACGATTCTGTTACGACAAATTACGAAAAAGGACTTGCAGTAAATTCTTGAAAAGCAATAACAAAACCATGAATTACCAAGTAGATGAAACACAAAACGAATGTTTTTAATAGTGATATATGATCAAAACTTGATTTAATCTCGAATCTTGAAAAACATTCACATGTGAATTTTGCTGTAAAAAAGGAGCATGATCAAAAGGCAATAATAATCAATCGGTTCCGTAATTAGAGGCCAAAAAATCCAGTTTCAACTCGTCTTCTAACAGCTCAACAAAATTAAATACATATAAACAAAAATCCCTTCAAACAATTACTCACCGACTTACAATCTCTCTCCTACTCTCTTTCTCTCTCTCACTCTGTTCTCCGGCGAAACTCGCCGAAATCTGGTCGGAAAACTTATCCAAGAATTAAGATTGAAAAGGGTCTCCGGTACTCTCTTCATTTGGTTCTTTAATTGATTACATTGATCAATACAAGATTCGAAGCAAGCATTTGGTTCAAGATTTAAAGAAATTGATAGTTTGAGAGATTCTTTCTTGGTTTCTGCAAAATTTGGGGATTAGAATATGATTGGATCAGGTTGCGGCTTTTTTTCTATATCAAACAAATACCCACATTACCAATTACCAAATCTAAAATAACCACTTCTGTAATTGTGTTTTTTCTATTGATTTTTGCATCAAGATTGAGAAAATGAATCAAGGGTTTTGTTGAAAAAAAGAAAATGCAATCAAGAAAGTAGAAAAAATGGTGTTGTTGTTGGTTTCAGTGGTATTATTAGTAGAATGTGCTGTAGATTAGTTGATAATTGTGAGGTGGAGGAGCAGTTGGTTGAGATGGGTGGTTGTGTAACATTTGGTGGTGGTGGTGGTGGAGAAGGTAGTAAAGGGGAGAAATCTAGTTTGATGGTATTGTCACAAGCTAAAATGATATTGTGGATGACAAGAGGAATGACAACTTTGTTGATATGGATCTGTGTTGTTCAATTATTGACTGTGGGTGAAGTTTGGGGTCCAAGATTGTTGAAAACTTGGCCTTCCTGTTATACCCCTCCTCAGACTAATTTCCATTCTCCTTCTTTCATGGAGTCCAGAGTTTTTCTTCCCCCCAAAAGTAAGTTCTTGCCTTCTGTTCTTGGTTATTCATCGTCATTATGCAAGATTTATTCATTTGTGATTATGTGTAGTTTATTTGGTTGATTCATTGTGATTATGCATAGTTTATTTGGTTTTTAAGATGGATATTTGCAGCATTTGAGTGTAGATTTCTGTATTTCTGATTGTTTGGTCTTTGGTGATTGTATTGGAATCTTCCTTTTAGTTATTCATTTGGTTGATTCATTGAGAATTGGATGCTTTTAACATGGATATTTGCAGCATTTGAATGTAGATTCATGTATTTCTGATTGTTTCCTCTTTAGTGCTTGTATCAAAATCTTTCTTTTCTTGGTTGATTGTGTCTAGTTTCAAGCTCTTCATCTATGAAGTTTTCTTGAATACCAAAGTATGCATAATGAATACCCTTTTCTTGAATCTGTTTAGTGATTGAAATATCCCTTTTCTTGGTTGATTCTGTTTAGTTTCAAGTTATTCGGGTGGTAATTTTCTTGAAATCCAAACTCTGCATAACGATTCTTTTCATATTTGTATGAAATTTCTCATTCGAATTTAGAAGTTTTGCAAGTCTTGAAACTTGAATCTGTTTGCAGGGGCTTATAAGAACAACGGTTATCTTATGGTTTCTTGCAACGGAGGACTTAATCAAATGAGAGGAGCAGTGAGTAGTTTTTTCGTTCCACTTCCATTTTCAATACAAAATCGCTTCGATTTTTGATGATTAACCGATTTACGCGCTAATTTGTTATCCGGGTATGCAGATTTGTGATATGGTTGCCGTTGCTAGATACTTAAACGTCACACTAATCGTTCCCGAATTGGATAAATCATCATTTTGGGCTGATCCAAGGTAAGTTCGTCGTTTTCCCAATTAAACTACACAAAAACAATTGAAATCCCGTTCAAGATTTTGAATTTTATGGTCCAGTGACTTTGAGGACATCTTTGACGTTGATCATTTCATCAAATCCTTGCGGGACGAGGTTCGAATATTGAAAGAGCTTCCCCCACGGCTTAAAAGAAGAGTTGAACTCGGAAAATTTCACTCGTTGGCACCAATTAGTTGGTCCGATATTTCATACTATCATCACCAGGTTCGTTTTACGCCCATAGACCATTGGGTCCTTTGGTTAAATGACCTTTTTACCCTTTTTAAAAAAATTCCATGACCATCTGACAGGTTTGAAAATGTGAGAAGAATGCGTAGAAACCTGTCGGAACGTCATGGATTTAAAAGAAATGGGCAAAAAGGTCATTTAGCTAAATAACACGAAAACGCATCTAATTTTTGCGAATTTATTGATTCATCCACAGATCCTTCCACTTATTCGGAGATATAAAGTTGTACATTTAAATAGAACCGATGCTCGACTTGCCAACAACGGGCTTCCATTAGAGATTCAAAAACTGCGGTGTAGAGTAAATTTCAGTGGGCTCAGATTCACTTCACAGATTGAGGAATTAGGTAGAAAAGTTGTGAATATCCTCCGGAAAAACGGGCCTTTTTTAGTTCTTCATCTTAGATACGAAATGGATATGTTGGCTTTCTCTGGCTGCACGCAGGGCTGCAACGGTGACGAAATAGAAGAATTGACGAGAATGAGGTGATTTTCGAATCAAGATTCGATTTTTCTTTTTACCCTTTTCGTATTTATCCCAAATCTCATTCGGGTAATTTTCGAAATCGTTAGATACGCGTATCCGTGGTGGAAAGAGAAAGAAATCGATTCCGATTTCAAGAGGAAAGAAGGGTTGTGTCCCATGACACCTGAAGAAACAGCTCTGATTTTACGTGCGTTGAGAATTGATCGCAACATTCAAATTTACATTGCCGCCGGTGAAATCTATGGCGGCGAAAGGCGGATGGCTAGTTTGGCCACGGAGTTCCCGAATCTGGTCCGTAGCGTCGCGTTTTTTAACCATTTTTTTGTTTCGTCTAACGTTTTGTTGGTGCTAATGAGTTAGTTGTGAACAGGTCCGAAAGGAGATGCTGCTGGACCGGTTGGAGCTCGGGTTCTTTCAGAACCATTCGTCACAAATGGCTGCACTCGATTACTATGTTTCTTTAGAAAGCGATATATTTGTTCCAACGTACGATGGTAACATGGCTAGAGTCGTTGAGGGTCATCGAAGGTATATGCCATTAAAGATTTCTTTTTTTAGCATATAGCATAATTGGTTCCTTTGGGAGTTACAATCCCTTTTGGGGATTGGGCTCCTTCTGGGCTCTTAAGCTCCTGGCAGACATTTGTGGCTCCTGAGCCACATCTATCTGCCTGTGGCTCCTGGGCAGCCAGCCACCTGGCAGGCATTAGTGGCTCTTGAGCCACATTGTGGGAGATACAGCCCCTTTGGGGATTGGGCTCATCTGGGCTCTTAAGCCCACCACCTAGCAGACCCATGTGGGTCTGATAGGTGCACTGTGGGAGTTACAATCCCTTTGGAAGATTGGGATTCTTATGGGGCTTCTAGTATCTGATTTGCTTCTCACATGATACTCTCGGTCTGATAAACGTACCAGATATTTGGGATTCAAGAAGACGATTCGGTTCGACAGAAAGGTCTTGATTGAGTTAATTGACCGATACAGCGAAGGGTCGTTGAACTGGGACGAGTTCTCGAACAATGTGAAAGAAGTGCACGCGGATCGAATGGGACGGCCGACACGACGAGTGACGATTTCCGACCGACCAAAAGAAGAAGAATACTTTTATGCAAACCCATATGAGTGCTTGGATTCATAACTACTGATTTCAACAGCTTGATAGTTGATTGTATACTTGTGAAAATGAATCATGTTCATGTGTTGCTGAAAGGGCATAAAAAGAGGATTTGGGCATGTAACATTCAAACATTTGAGAGTATTTTGAATATATAGTATACATAAAAGTTTCTAGATTTTAACAATATTATGTGTTCTTTATTTATTGACTTTAATTCCTTTTCAGTGATTAAATAATAACTGGAAAATTACTAAACTAGGCATCTGAATCAGTCATCTTAATATCTTATTCCATACATTTCTAAACAACATACATGACCTTTTGCCTTATATGGGTTGATACCATATTTTGCAATATATATATATATATATATATATATATATAGAAGGTAGCCATTCATCTGGACGGTATGCACTTGTGCATACAAGTAATTTGTAACATGCACACGTGCATATAAAAAAACATATTTACCTGCATGTACAAGTGCATATATATATAATATATATATATATATATATACCGTCCAGATGAAGGGTCATCAGGGTGTTATTCAGTTTTCCGTATCTCACTATCTTGCTCTTGCTAAAACTCTTTTAATCATTTAACGAGTGATTAATAATTCTTGTTAAAATAATATATGAAATTATTAATGATAATAATAGAGTGGAATCCAATTGATGGGATGGGGTGGGGGAACAAAATAATTCTCACTTTCTGTTTTTTCAGAATAATATTTCATAATTATATAAATATAATTTTAGTAATTATTATTCATGTCTTATATGTAATTACAATATCATGTAAAAGTCATAGTATTACGAAGGGTGTAACGAAGTTTGGTTTTGTTCCTATTTAATGTAACGAAGTTTATTTTTTTCTCAATTAATATAACAAACTTCTAAATTTTCCTATTTTATACATATTTTACCTACTAAACAAGTTAACAACCTACATGTCACTAAATATTGGTGACATGTAGATTAATAACTTGTTTAGTAGGTAAAATATGTATACAATAGAAGTTTTTTGTATTAATTGAGAAAAAATAAACTTCGTTACATTAAATAGGAACTAAACCAAACTTAATTACATTTAGACGCATTTTGTCCTATTATGAAAATTGAATTTTGTAATTTTTTTTAGTAAACTACAAATTTGGTCCATGTGGTTTGTCGAAAATAACACTTGTCGTCTATATAGTTTTGTAATTACAAGATGGCCACCGTGATTTGCAAAAACGTCTATATTTGATACATCCCTTTAATGACAATTAAAATATTCCGTTAAATGAGGGTATTTTCGTCATTTTATCGATTTCTTTTGCCTTTATACAAATCAAAATTTATTTTATGATATTTGGCCCATGTGGTTTTTGATTGGATAAAAGACAAAAAATTCGATAAAATGACGAAATCCACGACATATCCTCGTTTATCTCGGGATACGTAATGGAAGTCAGATTAGGAATCCAACCTGATCCTAGAAAACCAATTGGAGGATACCCATTTTGGATTAAAATCAAAGAAGCAAAACCCAAATTTTAATTCAAAATTTTAGACACCCAAATTTAATGTTTAAATATATAAATATTTGATATTGATCCTCTTTTTAGGGGTGTACAACCTTGATACAATAATTAACATGTGTATTATTTAGGGGATGTGATCCAAGAAATCCCACCCAAATGGTTGAATGATCCAAGAAAAGGGCTTGTTGGGGCTTATTTAACATCAATCCCTAAAAAGACTATCCCCCATTATAATACCCTTCTTCAACATAGGGATTTGAATTTTGGGCATTAAGTTATTTGTTTTCTTTAATCTTGTATACATAACTTTTGCACAAAGCAAAAGAATAGTAATTGCATACACCTCATAATAATATTCCAATTTAAAATATATAATGAATCAGTATTGAATCTAATTAGACAGTTATGTGTAAATCGTAACAAAAGGTTTAAAAGGCATGTTTTAGTAGCAATTTCTTTTAAACATTTCTTTATTTTGTTGAATGTTACTGATAAAGAAAATAAAAATTAGAAAAGACTAGTTTATCTTGATTGTAACCCGAGAATAGAGAATTTCGTTATATTAATAGGGCTCAATGTTTATCTTGTAATAACGTGTTTATCAAGGGTTATCCTTATCGATTACTTTTGTAGAATTTAGATATAGAACTTTAAAAATTTATACATATAGTAGTAATAAATTGCAAACTTGATTTTAAAAAAAAGTAGTAGTTTATAATACAATAATTTGATTGTGAAAACATGTAACTAAATATAGCAAATTAGATTGAAATTTTAACATATATTGCTTTGGAATTTATTTTATGTAACATAATTAGGGGGATCATGGTACCATACCATGTTTTTTTTTTCTCAATACCATATACCAATCAATTATAATTGATAGGCCAAAAGTTATACCGTCTACCAACCAACTCTACTTGGTACCAACATTTTTCGGTTGATACGGTTTTGTATCAACATCTCAAAAGTTGAAATTACAATTAAATAAATTAATACAAAATTGATGATACAAACCTACTGACTGTCCAAATAACATGATGTTCAGCGTTGCGTTTGTTAAGAGACGGGATTTAGGGAGTTAGGGTTTCGTATAATCGTATTTTTTTTGTACAAAAGGTTGATACCGGCAACCCCAACCGGCCCACAATCGGCCGTCTATCCATAATGTGGGGGGCATACCTGACTCACTCAGCGGTTGTGCCTATGGGGTGTCTTGGGTTCGAACCCGAAACCTTTTGCTTTTTGTACAAAGATGACCTCACCCATTACCAACTGAGCTACACGCCATTGACTTCGTATAATCATATTTGTGTAGTTGCATTGAGAAGAAAAGACAACAAAGTTAGAAGATTAGAGACTTGCGAATAGGAAGTCAAAGGCTTGAGTTTAATGAGTTGTAAGTCAATATCTAACAATCCATATTAAAGGTCCCTTAAAAAACAACTAGATAAATATTTTCTCTACATTAAATCATTAATAAATATATATTTTCTCTCATTTCCTATTTAATAAATAATTTAAAATAATATATATATATATATAGAGAGAGAGAGAGAGAGGCGGGTTCAAACGAGGAGCGTAACAATTTAAGAAAACGCGAGGAGCACCGCCCATGTACAAAATCACATGTGATTCACAACACAAACCGCGAGACAAACCGCGCGCTTTGCATTTTTTAATCCCATATGATTTTGTTGTGAATCACATGTGATTTTGTACATGGGAGGTGCTCCTCGCGTTTCTCGTAAATTGTTACGTTGCTCGTTTGAACCTTTCTCTCTCTCTCTCTCTCTCTCTATATATATATATATATATATAAAAGTCGATACAGTACGGTATTACCGTGTACACAATTTTCAATACCACATACCAACCAGGTTTGTGAAATTGGTACGGTAACACCAACCAATTTAGTTGGTACCAATTAAATTGATACATTTAATATTGAATTGGTTGGTTTGTCATGTTACAAATTTAACCGCGTTGGATGGAATATATTTTTTCAAATGCGTTGAAAATATCAATTAAACAATTACTTGATTAAAATATGACGATATTTGCTTTAATGCCTATTTAGCATGACAATATCTAAATGGGTTTTTAGCTTACATAACAATAACATCATTTGATTTTAATATCATATTCATTCATGTACTCAAGAACTACAATATAATTTGACCACTTAGAGTATCTCCAACAGCTTTGCTATAATTTTTTCAAAATAGAGAATCAGAAGTTAAAATCTCTAAAAAATGTTAACTTTGCTATTTTAGAGATTTTAACAAAAATTATATTAATATAATATTTTTTAATTTATATTTTCAATACACTTAAAAAAAACTTAATATAAAATGATAAAAGAATTATGTCATTGGTGGATTGAATTAAATAATTATTTCTCTCTTATTTAGAGAATTATAGAGAATTCTCTATATTTAGAGATTTCTCCAAGAATCTCTATTTTAGCAATCAATATAGCAATGCTGTTGGAGAAGAATATCAAACAAAAATCCAATTTTTTCTATTTTAGCAATGCTGTTGGAGATGCTCTTAACATCCACATCAAAATCATTTACGATATGAACAAGTCAACAAATTAAAAACAATTAAACGTTTATATATTAATTGGAAAAAAATTAAATTTACCCTTACAGTAAATACAAACTACTATGTTATATTTAGATAATTTTGACCTAAAATGTCGATTACTTTTGCAACCATAACACAATATCTGGCTTACTGGTAGAACCCGGGCTTCCCAAGAGGTCAAAGGTTCAAACCACCAGACGTGAGGAGTATGTGTGAGGGGCTGTATACTCACAGCTCAATAAACTTAATAGTCTAGACTCTAGGTGGGCTGTTCGCTCAACAATACACAAGTGTTTCTTTATGACGGAATCATTAAGTCAAATGGCTATATGGAAGAAGTCAAGACTCTTCACTTACCCCCATTAAGCCACCTCAAACAAATTAATACCAGAAAATGCTAAGAAATAATCAAATCCTCTCTTTGCCTCCCTCAAACCTATCAATCTACCATCCCTCAAACAGATACATTCATTCATCCACATTGACAACTTAACTCATACAAACCATGAAGCATTTTTCCTTGGTGATTTACAAAGGAGAACAGGTCTAAACTTTCACAAATGGCGAATCCATTCCATCCCTTTTTCTCTTCTTCTCTCCAAACAAAATGGATCAAATAGTTAACAACTCAAATCTCTAATATGCAATGGAAGCCTACTACTACTAGTCTACTACAGATAACATAAATACATTACGAAAAGATTTTGGCCATTTTCTACGTGCATAACCATGTACAAACGAAACAAGATACTGTATTTCGTACTGCAAAAACTTAACAATAATGATGAATGTGAAAGGAGTAATAATTACTGGTTTTGTTCGGTCCTCGGCCTCTTATGCGCTTGATTGCAGACGTCATCTCCATTCCTAACCCCACAATGTGCCGTTGCTTGATTACCAGGAGATAGAAAATCGTGATCCTGAATGCCCCCGTGTTAATCAACCAGTAAGAAAAGGTAATAACGCTCTACCGTTTTTTATAAAGCAACTACTAAACGTGTAGCAAGAGAAAATATAGTTACGTGAACATGGAACCAAGATAACCTAACCAAACCGACACAGTATATTCCACTCGAAAGTAGGGTCGGGAGGGGTGGGGTGAATGCATAAATGTCCTCTACCCCAAAAGAATAGCGCAGTTGTTTTTGTGAATCAGATAAACTAAGGGTGCGTTGGCCGTTTGGTAAGCAGCCAGGACAGGCAAGGGTTTTGGGGTTTTTAATTTGACATGGGTAGTTTAGTAAATTACCAATTTTGTCTATCTCCCTAATTTTAGTTCCACCTACTTCGGTGGGACAAAAAGTGCATCGTTGTCCGGTGTCCCACTCAATTCCATCATGTGTCAGTCTAATGTCAATGCCAAACGTTGGAGAACAAGTTTTTGTTTTGTCCTATTCTGCATACCAAAAGCACCCTAAAGGACATTATTTCACAATTGTGTACAAATGATAAAAAGTTTCACCTTCTCATATACGATTTTTCTAAAGGGAAGCCGGTAAACTAGAGTAGCCGATATATATATATATATATATATATATATATATATATATATATTGAGTTCAAATGAAAACTCATTTTCAATTGTGAACATGAGGACAAGTCACAACCATTGATCAAGATTTGGAAAACTAATCAATGGTTAAAACTTAATGAAACCAATTGAGAAGTGATTCGGGACAAATATGGAAATTTGAATCAACGCCTACTATCTTTGACTTTTTATTTTTATTTTTAATTAAAAAAAAATTACCACCTTAAAGTTTAAAATAAATTATCTTAAAAATTACTAATATTTTAATCAAACAAATTACATCAAAAAACGATAATTTCGTGCTCTTCGATATGACATCCATCTCGATATAGTTTTTTCTTCATTTTAACCGTTTTTACGTGAAATGTTATGTATGTGTTATATTCGGTATGAATATGTATGCACGTTTCCTGCTGTCCATATTCAGTATGAATAACAAAGGTGAACGTTCATTCAGTATGAATAACAAAGGTGAACGTTCATTTACTATTCATGATGAATAATACAATATTCAGGATGGATAATACAATATTCAGTATGAATAATACATCATTCGGGGTGAATAATACACGATTCATGAATCGTGTATTATTCACCATGTATTATTCACCCTGAATGATGTATTATTCATACTGAATGATACATTATTCATGAAGAATAATACATGAGTGACCCGTGAAGGTATGGAGACGTGACGCACTCTCTTTCGTTCATCGGTTCACAATCGAAACTCGATAGGTTCCCAATTCATTTCGATGGGTGTTGGGTTACGGTAATGAAGAACACGATGCCTTAGGACGTTGAAGAAAGTGTTGTAGAAGGTGATGTCGAGTTACGGACTTACGGTGTCGAGATGCTATAAACACTTGAATACGTAAATATTCATAATGAATATAACACATATATGACATTTCAAATAAAAACGGTTAAAAAAACTATATCGAGATGGATGTCATATCGAAGAGCACGGAATTCTCGTTTTTTTGATGTAATTTGTTTGATTAAAATATTAGTAATTTTTAAGATAATTTATTTTAAACTTTAAGGGAGGTAAAAGTTTTTGATTAAAAAGAAAATAAAAAGTCAAATATGGTAGGCGTGAGTTTAAATTATCTTCCATTTTTACCCCTGATCACCTTAATTAATAACTTCAATTAAAAACTCTATTTAATATGAGTCATTGGATTAATAGAAGTGGAATGGCCAAGATTCGTCCTCACATTCACAATTGAATCTCTCTCTCTCTCTCTCTCTATATATATATATATATATATATATTTCTATCCCCAGTCAATCATTACTCTCCTCCTCATAACACTTGCACCAATCATCGATTTTCTTCAATGGTTTAATATAATACAAGTTATTGAACTCATATGTACAGCTCCAGCCTATTCCATATGGACTGGACGGTGAGAGCGAGGTAGGCGGTTGAAATAATAGTTGAAGGTTTTACGGATTTTATTTGACATGGGTAGAGCTTAGTAATTTACCAATCTTGCCCATCTTCCTGATTTTTGTCCACCTCAGGTTTCGTCTTGTCTCACTCTAATGTCGCACCAAACGCGAGACAACAGGTTTTTGTACTGTGTTGTCCAGCATACCAAACACACCCTAAAGATCAGAGGCCGCGTATCTATCTGCTTTTGTCCTTCGAAAAAGCGTTTCTTTGAAAAAGTAACATCTAATAATAGCCTGACTAGGCTCCAATAACTAGTTTCCTCGTATCACACAAAAGATGTACAATTGACCAGAAAGACTTGGACATCCCCCCCCCCCCCCCTCTCTCTCTCTCTCTTCTCATGGGGTTTGTTGAAGCCATACTGGACATTATTACACCCTCCTGCTACCACCGGTACAATTTATAACCCATATTCACCACTAGACTATTCATCATATGAATGACGAAAGTGATCAGTCGCAGGTGTCCACATTTCTAATTAAGTTTGTTCCAAAATAAGTGTCCACTTTCATAATAGATATATTTCCAATTCTACCCTTCATCCACATTTCTAATTAAGTATGTCCCAAAATAAGTGTCCACTTTCTAATTAAGTATGTCCCAAAATAAGTGTCCACTTTCATAATAGACATATTTCCAATTCTACCCTTCATTTAGGGTTGATGAGATGGAGAAATTCATCAATGGAATAATTATATACATTTCTAAAACTATGTGCTTTTCTATCAAGGGCAAATTGTCATTCAATTAATAAAATATTTTATAATTTTATTTCTAAAACTGTGTATATTTATTTTTTATTGTAGACACTTATTTTGGGACAGAAGGAGTGATTGAATGATAACTATGGTAACAAACAATTCAAAGTCAGGATCATAGATAAGGATCAAGGGAGGTATGATTGCAATAAGTTTTTCATTGACCTTGATACCAAAAGATGTTGAAGTTGCTCCACTGCTTGCGCCTTTTCTGATATCAAATTGCACAGAAATAGAAGCTTGTGATAAATCAACTCCGGAAGACCCCAGTGCCTGGGTTAGATTATTCAACAGCCTGTGGAACACCAAATCAAATCTATAAATTACACATAAACGTTCATTAAAATGAAACGTGCTACGGGATTTTATGGTGCAGATAAAGAGTTACATATTACATTCCCGTCTACTATGGTTTTTCAAGTGTCATATACCACATAAATAACATAATTTTATGATAGGAGCCTTTGAGGAGAGAATGGAGGTTCCAACATATATTAAGAAAATAGGTCAAAAGTCTAGCTGATATGGGACTCTTAAAATATCCGTATATCCAAACTCAAAAAATGATGAGCCTAAGAATTTAAAGCAGATGCTCACCCCTTGGAATAAGCATTTGAAATGCTAGCTTCTTCCCTTTGCATCTTCAGTTCTTCCATCTCATTTGGAGTGCAGCTTTGAATAGCACTCTCACTTGGAAAAGGCCTAGCATTCCATGGCTGTGTTCGTGATTGGGAAGTCAAAAGGTCAACGTCAGGAAAAGATCCCTGAGAAGTGTGGGTAGGCTCGGCCTCAAATGTATTTTGATGCAATGGTACATCCATGGATACTGCTCGGGCACCACCATGATCTGTTGTTTTAAAGCCACTCAAGTCGGATTCTACCAAGCTCTGTACATTTGTCAGCAGTGTTGGGGCGAAAACAATATTACCCTCATCAACGGAACCATTTTTAAGGGGCGGAGATTGATCTGCAAAGTTATCTGCACCGCAATTTCCTCTCTGTTTTTGAAGAAATGATGATAAATATCATATCTCCATGCAATAATGATATCTTATAAACAGTTTAGCTGACCAAGATAACATTAATTATGTTTCCATTCGTTAATAGGCAGTTTTGCCTATTTTGTTTTAAAATCAAAATTAAAAACATTAGTGATGCTCAAACTGGGGCATAGAACGATTTTAGTCAGAATGCTTTTGTGAATATATATTGCAAGCAGCATCCCATAACTGATGACTTATAGCATCTCCAACAGCTTCCCCATAATTTCTCCAAAATGGAGAACCAAAAGTCAAACAAATCCAATGCCATTTCAGGACATAAGCCAATTCATCATAAATCTATTTAAAACTCAGCAAACGATAGACCGCAATAACAAGATCTAGTTTTCGACCATGGCATAAAAAAGTTGCTGGTAAAACACCGTCCTTTAGTAAGAGTAAAAAGGTTCTTCTAAAACTCTGTTAACAAGTGATCTGTAGATATGAGTTATAAGCTTCGGCCTTCAACCAATGACTTGTAAAGACAGTTAAAACAAGGAGATAAGTTGATAAGTGATAACCGCTCCTGGACTTGCCACACAAGAAATGGTTCATACAAAACCAACATATATAAGATGTACGGGTCAACATGCCAAATATTGAATACATAAGAGCCCAAAATCTCATATCACAAGACATCAAGAACCTTCTTTACATCTTTCATTGTATCTTTATTTTTCCTTTTTTTATCTTACATTGTTTTTCCTTATTCTTCATTTGCTTATATTGATAAAATATGAGCCCCCTATTAATGTAGAATCAATGTATAAATTGGACCCTTCCTAAACCCTACAATGATGACAGATACATAATACATTAGACCTCCAAAGACCCTGTAGTTGGAACTTGGAAGCATGAAAACAGGGCCACTGCTAATTGCCAAAGAAAAAAACAACAACCTCACCCAGTCACAAATGAACGTAAAAAAACTAGGAGTCAAAAAGCTTATTGCTAAAAACATCCATTAAAAACGACTAGACACAACTTCTACCCTAACAAGTAAGAATATCCTATGAGTAATAAAATGCAAATATGATGATGATAAAATTTATACCCATGGCATCAATTTTGTGGGCTCTGGACTCCAACCTTGATATGCTCCTTCATACACCTGTAACTTTTCTTGTAAAAACTGGATGTATTGTATGACCTATGATCATCAAAAACACTCCCAACGTCATGCTCATGCATCAAGAAGCTACAAGAGAAATTGTATACAACAGCAAGGATGCAAACCTCCAACAAGAATGAAGCTCTGTCTCTTTTCTGATCATTTTGAGGAATGAGATCTCTTAAAATCTGAAATCTGCATAATTCGAGATTATCAGCTTCACGCATTAACGCATAACAACATAGTACATAAAAAGCATGAAGAACCTTTTTTATTTCCCATAACATAAGCATGGATTTGGAATATTTGTTTTAAAATAACTGTTATACATGGTCCTAAAAAGAATATATCTTTTTATCAGCCAAAACTCACCAACGATTGTGAGGACATAACTAAATAAGCATATCCCCAATCATCAGGATAGATGGTACTACATCAATTTCTGTCTGAAAAGACAATTATTTCAGACCTAGATGGTTTTGTCTGACTTAAAGAAAAGAAATTGATTTCCTTGATGAATTTATCAAGTTAGGGCAGCCAATAGATTCCCCCTTCCGGTTTAGCATTTATTCAAACAAGTTTGTGCAATCCCAATAGACACGCCCACATGCCAAATCAGCGATATCAAATAAGCACACAATTAAGCCATTTTCTTTAATCCTATGTTCAAAAAACATGTGTATGTAGCAAAATATATAATAATCAGTAAAACTAAAATGAGGAAATATCAAGCATGCATGCCTCTCGTTAATTTTACTCCTTCGACGCTGCTCCGTCTCAGAATGCTTAGAACGATGAGAGCTCGCCTTCTGATCGTTCCTCCTTCCATCTACATTCAATTAAAAAGTTCAATTTCAATTATGCATGCACGCATCTAGAGACACAATGCATGTATGTATAGATGAAGAGACCTTTCTGTGAGGAGCCATCAGTGGTTCTCGAAATGAAATCTTCGTCATCCTCTTCTTCTTCTTGATGATTATGATGATTCTTCACAGTCCTTACCATCAGCTCCGATTCCTTGTGAATATACACAAAATTCCACCATCACCTAAATGGCGCAATTAACACAAACAAACACACTCACACAACACGCACAAGCACGGATATAGATAAGGAAAGAAACCTACTGGTTTAGAGACCGAGATAGATGGAGCTACTGCTGGTGTTGTGGCCGGCGGCGATGGAGGTCGCTACGGCGGAATATGGTGGTTTAAATTGAATGGATTCGGAGTGGACCAGAGGAATGGGAACGGTACAACTGTACGGGTTACTGAAAAGCCCTAGCTTGATTCCTTTTTTCCATTAAGGACAATTTTTATGGTGGTAATGCTGTCTCATAAAATACGCCGGGGTGCGCATATTAACATGGGTCGGGTTTTATTTCAAGACCCCTCGAATTTATTGGCTTTTTGGGCTTGTACGAACATATTTTCAAAAACAGTTATACTTTATTTTAAGACTTTTAGCATAAAAGAATGGGAAAAATCCAATAAAACCCAACGGACTTTAACATTAGGAATGATTAAGTTTCTGAACAATTTTTTGGAATAAATAAACCATTGCATTTTTTTAAAACCTGTTAAATAAACCATTGGACTTTCTAAAACTTGTTACATACATCCTTATGACTTATAAAATTGGTTAGTGTGATAAAAATACTTCAAAAAATACGAAAAAATCAAACAAAGTTACATATTTTAAACTATTAAGTCCTTAAATTTACTGATTCAGTCAACTCATTAACAAACAAAACTTTCCTGATTCTTGATATGATCACAAATTAAGCACAAATTGGTGATCCAAATTCCATGGAAATTAAGAAGGATAAATGGAGCCAATTAGATATGATCACAAATTAAGCACAAACTTGTTTTCTTTTTCTTGCCGATCCAGCTTAAATTAAGAAGGATAAATGGAGCAATGCATGGAAAATAAGCAGATAATTTACAATCCTTGGTACACCAGAAGCTCAATCCCAAAATTTGAGAGCAAAACCCAAAATTAGATGATACATATACACACTATGTTTTTTTAAAGGCAGAAAAATTTGAGAGCAAAACCCAAAATCAGATGAAACATATACACGCTCTGTTTGTGTGTTGGTTGCAATGAAGTAAACATCACAAAGAGGAGGGATAGAGATAGAGCTACAAGAAAAAGAAACCAATTCAGGTGTGCGCCGGCGACTGGTGTGCGCCGACGACTGGTGTGCGCCGGCGAGATGAAGCCGAGAAGAATCGACGTGAATGCGGGAACTGAAACGACGTGAATCGACGGTGGTGGGATGTGCAGGCGGGAACTGAAACGACGTGAATGAAACGACTTGAATGAAAAAATTATTTAGGGTTTTTTTTTAAATAAATTTGTAATTTACCTGTTATTCAAGTTGCAGGTTACAATTAGGATATATTTAATATGTTTTCAAAAGTTTAAGGATATATTTAGTATGTTTTAAAAAGTGCAATGGTTTTTTTGTTCCAAAAAATTGTCCAAGGACTTAATCATTCATAATGTTAAAGTCCGTTGGGTTTTATTGGACTTTTCCCAAAAAGAATAGTACTATAAGATTCAACATTAATTGGAGAGAGGAACAAAGTTAATTTTATAAGGGATTTGATACGTTCTCTATCAGATGCATTGTAAAATCATGAGTTCAAATGTATTGATAAAAACGAACAATATTTTATATTTGATACGATTAACCTGCAATGTTATAGATGGTATTAGAGTCGGGTACCCGGTTATGTGCCAGCAAGGACGTTGGGCTTCCAATGGAGGTGGATTGTAAGATCCCACATTGGAGGAGGGGAACGAATGTTGTCTTATAAGGGACTTGATATCTACTTTATCATACACATTTTAAAACCGTAAGTCCAGTTGTGTCAACAAAGCGGACAATATTTAATACTGTTGGTCTGAGATGTTACAAATACCTCATGCAGTGTGAGTTGTTTTTAAGACTTTAATGAATATGTTTTATAGGAGCTCCTCCAACAACTATATATATATATATATATATATATATATATATATTAAATAGAGCATCAAAAATTAAAATCTCTAGAAAAATGTACTTCTAACTCCAACATTTATTATATTTTAGATATTGTGACATTGATTATATTATTAAAATAATCGTTACATATATAAGATATTAGTTATATCTCCTAAACATTTTATATAAATGTCTCTTATTGGTGAAAATTTAAAATATTATTTATTTTTATTAAAAATTGGTTTTACAGATTTCTTCAAATTTGAAGATTTTTATCATCTATTCTTTTTTTAGCATACAAGATAACATAGTTATTGGAGCCAAAAAATTATTAAAATCTTACTTTTCTTTATTTTAACCTAACTATTGTAGATGTTCTAAGTGTTAGGAAAAATTTATCGTGCCAAAAATACGAGAAGCTCACAAATGATTTATAAGGTCCCAAAACAAGTAGAAATTCAAGTGCACAATAAACCCAACAACAAATGCGGATAACAATAATCCAGATGTTACACAATAATTCTCTAACGTAGAAAATTAAACCCACACGAAATATATATGTATATATAGATAAAAACGATGGAAACGTTAGTATCTATATAATATATATATAGCAAGATATATATAAGTGTATATATTGACGCGATATATATATATATATATACACACACACATGTGTGTGTGTGTGTGTGTGTGGCAAGATCACAACCAATAACTAGTGATGGAAATTTTTACGTCGGGTCGGGTACCTGCGGGTACCCGCCCCTAACGGGTCGGGGATTCCCCGACTAATCGGGTAACGGGGCGGGGATGGGTATTGTTTCTCATACCCGAAGCGGGTTCGGGGATGGTATTACTTGCCCCTAATAATACCCGATATATATTTTTATATATTATTTAATTAGTTTCTTTTTTTGTTGCTTAATAACTTTATGCTATAAAATTTGTCATGAAGTACGATTACACGTGATTGATTATATCATTATATGTTTTTGAAACTTGAGGTTTATTTATTTGTTTTAAAATTAAAAAAAAACTCGTTTTTTCTTTTCATTAAGAATAATTTAATTAATTTTTTTCTCTAAATGGGTACCCAACGGGTTCCCCGTACCCGTCGGGGAATTTCCCCCCGAAACCCGTCGGGGATTAGACGGGGCAGGGTCGGGGACGGGGGATATAAAACAGGGTCGGGGTCGGGGACCGGGGGGGTGCATTCCTCGCCTAATACATTCCTCGTTTCTATCACTACCAATAACACCGGGATTTAACGTGGTTCCACTATAGCTGTGATAGTGTACGTCCACCAAAGAGAGAGAGAGATAGCAAGTGTTTATTACCAACCAAGGAGAATTACAAAGTGCTTCGTACAAGGATCTTAAGATCCACGATCGCCTAACAAATCTTCTCGAACACCACCGAATATCAAGAACACTCTCAACCTCACATAAACAATGTATATCGAAATAATATACTATGGGAGAAGTGTTGTAGGTGTTTTTATCTAGAGACGCATAAGAGGAAGGGATGATCAAAATATGGAAGAGGTGGGGTGAATTTTTAGGGAAGCAAATACTTGGGGACCAAGTTGAACTTGGAGGCCAAGTATAAGGATAATATGGTAATTTCCATATTAAATCAATAACATCACATGAGCATCTTCCAAGTGATAATGCCCTCACTGAAGACACACTCTTATCACTGAAGCTAATACACATTATCACTGATGCCAAACTCCTCTTTTGGCTTCCATTCGCTGAAGCCTTCTTGACATCCCTGATGGTTTCCTTTCTCAAGCATACATGTATGTATGTATGCATGCATGGATGGTGACATGTGTTGTCACCCACTAACAAAGAAAATGTGTGGCTTTAATTATTCCACATTTCTCATGCATCTTTATTTATTTATTTGCATAGCATCAAATGAAAAACATATTAGTTTTTCTACACTCCACCATGATATGCAAATCATCCGACGAAACCAAGGCATAAACAAATCCACCGAATATCGAGTCTTCCCAACGGTTGATCATAGCAAAATAGCAAAGTAAATTGGCACGAGGTAGAAAAAAGCATTCCAACCGTGATGAGCTTCGGCATGGCCATCACCCGTCAAAGTCACAAGCAAACAAATAACCTCAAATGCACAATTCACTAAAACAAGGTAGAGCATAGGCAAAGCTCTAAGCACTTGACAGAGTAATTCCTTCAAAGGTGTCATTTTGTCACCTGTGGTAATATCTTCTCTCTCTCGTAAAGTGCCCAACGGCACTAACACAAACGGAGCTGGATCAAGTTTGAGCAATGCCCAAACTTAGCTGGCGGTAGCGACTTAGTGAACATATCAGCGGCATTGTCATCTGTCAGGACTTTCTTCAAATAGACGACCTTCGCTTCATGTAATCTAACAAGATATGCATCGCGCATGAACCGCTTCAAAATTTTCTGAATATACGCTCGTTGTGTCAACCAAAGTGTCTGGGACTTATTGTCCCGCAAGATTTCCATGCCCAAAATCTTCTATGCCGCGCCGAGATCCTTCATTTCAAAGTCTGAATTCACCTTATCTTTCAGACGTTCGATCTCTGACGGTCCTTGCCGGCGCCAAAAACTTGATAAGGCTAGGTATCACCCCACCTAAATCTCACCGCAAGTGTACGGGTCGAAGTCAAGTAATAGTACTTAGAGAAGTACGAGTATCGAATCACGGGGAACTAGGAACTAAATATCACAATTACTATAATTGCTATTAACTGAACTATCGAAAATTGAGAGATTGGTATTAAACTACTAACTGCAGAAAATAATCAAACACAAGACAGACAATGAACATCTTTGGAATTCAGATAGAGAAAACAGTTGAGGGTTGGAATCCATAGGTTTTCACATATGAACATCAGACTTAAAACCAATACCAGTTAATTCCGTTGATGAATACCCAATCTTGATCTAACCATTGTTCTCTCTCGAGTTACAACGGTTATATTCGTAAAGCACGGTTCTTTCTCAAGCTACCATGAGTTTTATCTTGACAACACAAGTTAATTCTCTCGATCTCAACCTATGTAGTTCAAAACACTTTAAGCACAACATTATAATGAGACTAAGGTTTACTCGGTATATCTCTATCCTTTCTTACCTTAGGCGTGTGATCCCTAGTTCTATTCGGTAATTAACTCTTTCGAACTTAATTAGCAACAACAAATCAATCGTAAATTGGCCAGATTCACAATAGCATTAAGAGCAAAATCACATGCATTCATTAAATCGGAAAAACTGATAAACGTCACTCGTCATCCATCTATATGTTCAATCCTAATTCAATCCAACCCCCAACATCTAAAGATTAGTTCATGATGTTGGGGGATTCAAACACAAGAGAAAGAGAAACGAAAACGTATGTAAACATAATAACTGTGATCGTGGTGAATGTGAAAGATGTAGTGATGAACTCCCTTCTCCCGTGATTGAATCTACTTGCGTCGTGAACATGTCCTCGATTGATCCTCCCTCGTCGCTCCAAAAGGTGTCACTCGGCTCTGAAAATCGCCCCTGGAACTGCTCTGGCCATCGTGTGAAAGTTGCCTATCGAATGAATGCCCTAAATCCCAAAATTAACAGCTTAAAATCGACAAACAGTGGGTTACGCGACCTACCACACGACTTGCAAGTCGCGTGGCAAGTCGTGCGTATGCTTTTTGCTGCGTGGGTCGATTTCTGGTTCGCGGTTCGGGTCCTGGTTCGGTTGCGGGTCTTGGGCTTGACTTTTGGGCTTCTGTTAGGCTTCATTTGGACTCGTTTTGGGCTCTTTTTAGCTTCTTTTCTCGATGATTGCCGCCTTTTAGATAACCTGTATAAATCACTAGATAAACCGTAAAATACACGCTTTTTACTTGAATACAAGCCAATCTCATTGGTTTGAGAACTGAAAATAACGCCAAAAAGTGGCGTTATCAACAACCCCAAACCGAGCGTTGCTTGTCCCCAAGCAAATTAGCGATAAAAATAGAATAAAAGCACACAGTGAAATAATAATGACTGCACAATTCCCAATCGGTACCAAGTGATGCATCGGTGATTTCCCATACCCGTGAATATCTATCTCACTCTCGCCTCATTCTTATTTCGTTTGATCTATGACCTTCCATTGGGAGTTGAACTCGTGACTGTTCCGATTACGTTCGGGTTAGACTAGGTCCAAACATACTAGGGAAAACATTTCGCCTCGACCCTACCTCACGGGATACTCTCTTTGCACTCGAACCTAGGTTATCGCTCGTGTTGTCATGTTTAAGGAGGTTATGAACTAGAATACTCAAATTATTACATGACAACTCTAAGGAAAGACGCACAATTGTCCAAAAATTTGATCTCAGAAGGAGTCAAGTAGCAAGACAGGGAATATCGATGAGGGTGGTCGTATACCGTAATCACATCTTCCAAAAGATCATCCAGGTCTTTACAAGGGTTGTAATGGGGCTAGGGCTATGGCTGAGGAACGAAGGGTAAAATGGTTCAAAGATCCTTGGCGTGTCAATCATTGGCAGTTCCGAACTTCTCTACTTCAGCCTCTATCATTTGGCCCTCTTTGTCACTATTGGAGTCGCTTTGACTCTCTTATTCAGCTGCTATAAATACTATCTGACTAACTGTATTTATTTTTTTATTTTTTTTTCAGTGGGGCATCATTGGCCCTCTTTTCTATCTTTTCTATTTCTCGGGTTACATTGACCCGTTTTATTCTCATGACTGGCCTGTTCTATTCTTTTTTGCTCTATCTTTCGTAGTTTATCACTGCCTTTGATTTACACGCTTTCGGATAAGGGTTGGCTAAGGCTTATGGCTAAAGGTGTACTGGTGGGTTTAGAAACGAATAAGGTGCGTGTTAGGCTGCAAAAGAGCTATGGATACACACAAAAGGGTGAAAGGGAACGATAGCTAAAATGGTTAAAAACGAAACACATAATGACTGGAATCATATCTTAAGGTCCACACGATATGGTCTACTATAACCTTACCTAATATCCCGATGTTCGTCTTTGCTACTCAATGCAATAATGTAGCGAGATCATTTTACATTCACGACAAGGAATTCGAAAAAGTGTATATGACTTACGTGTATGAATCCCTCAAAATGAAAAACGTCTTTAGGCTCAAAACTCACTATCAGGTGGTCTCCACTAATGTCCCTAGTCATGTCCTTTCCCGGTCCTTCCCTAACGGTCACGTCACTATCACAAGATTCTTCCCACAATGGTTGGTCTCAATCATTCAAAACAAAAAATTTAGCTATTATGATCTAGACACTCAGAAGTGCAGGAAATCTACGTGCATAACTTGGGCCCGATTGGGCAACCCCAAACCTTACCCACACATTGTCCCCAATGTGTAAGTAAAGTCATAGGTGATGCGACTCGAATCATTATGCAGTTATTATAGGTATAAAAAGGATGGGCAAGGCATTACATAGCAAGCAAAAGAAAACCCAAAATTTCTAAAATGGGCACCCCAAACCTAGGCCGTGGCCTAGGTTTGCCAAATGAAAGCCAACCCCAAACCTCGGTAAAACCGAGGTTTGCACAGGGTTTAAATTTGAGTATGTAGATGTGAAAGATGAGGCACCCCAAACCTAAGTGAAACTTAGGTTTGTTGCATCTCGTTTAAAATTACAGAACCCAACATCATACACCACTCGTTACTATGCAAGGTTAGAACGTACCTGTTTTGCCCGGACGGAAGAGCGGATCTTGAAAGATTGAGCGACCGGAGAAAGAGGGGTGAACATGCAAAACAAACAAAAGACACAAAACACACGACGAAAAAAAGCAGGAAGAAGAAACACACAAAGCAAGAAAGGAAACAAAAACTGCACGAAAAACGAACAGGGGACACCCGCGGTTTGCTGTGCGGCTTGCAGGCCGCGCCACATCCCGTGTAACCCACTGTTTCACAAACAGTCAGAGGAGTCCCGCGGCTTGACACGTGGTATGTAAACCACGGCATAAGCCGCGTATGTCCTTGTTCCAGCTATTTTTGATTTTTCGATTTTTATGGGTTTTTTTTTTGGAAATAAAAACACACTCAAAATAAAAATTAATAAAGACAACAAACCTTGGTGGGTTGCCTCCCACCCAGCGCCGTATTTAAAGTCGTGGCACGACTATGTGGTTTCAGCTCGGCTCGGTATCCGCAGACTCGAATCGCCCACACTTGCGATTTCCCACGGTTTCTCTCGCAATTGGCCTTCCATGACCAGATCCGGATGCCTCTTCACTCCGACCTCTCGTCTTCTCGAACATCTTGAAAGTCACCCTCTCTCCACCGACTCTAAAGGTCACCTCTCCTTCCTCCACATCAATCAAGGCTCTACTCGTGGCTAGGAAGGACCTTCCCAATATCAATGGGACTTCTTCGTCTACGTCTATCACTACAAAGTCCACCGGGAAGTAGAATTTACCGACCTTGATGAGCACGTCTTCTACGACTCCGTACGGGTATCTGATTGATCGACCGGCGAGCTTTAGCGTCATGTACGTTGGCTGCACTTCACCCAGTCCGAGTTTCCTAAAAACAGAAAGAGGCATTAGATTAATACTTGCCCCTAAATCACATAAAACTTTATTAAAACTATACTCCCCAATCTGAATAGGGATAGAGAAACTCCCTGGGTCTTTAAGCTTCGGGGGAAGCTTATTCTGAAAAATCGCGCTGCACTCTTCAGTGAGTGCAACGGTGGCATGGTGATCGATAGCCCTCTTTTTGGATAAGATCTCTTTCATGAACTTCATGTAAGAGGGCATTTGTGCTAAGGCATCTGCAAAAGGGATGTTAATAGTTAGTTTTTTAAATACATCAATAAATTTCGAAAAATTAACATCATCCTTATTTGCTTTCAGTCTATTCGGGTATGGCACTCTCGGTACTGCCGGCTTGGTCGGTGGTGACACCTCTTTCTCCTTCGGTTTCCCTTCTTCAATCACTACCTCTTCTTCAGTCTCTAGCTCAGTCATGTCTATGATCTCGACCTCTTTCTCCTTTGGATCGGTCTCTCTTGTCGGCTCCCCATTCAACTCATTGCCATTTCTTAGGTAAATGGCATTGCACTCCTCTCTCGGTTTCCTTTCAGCCATGCTTGGGAATGCTCCGGGAGGTCGGTTTTGTAGGGCTTCAGAGATTTGCCCCACTTGCCTCTCCAAGATCTTTATAGATGTTGTGTTTTGCTCGGTAGCCGCCTTGACAGCGCTCACTGTGCTTGCTAATTCCCCAACTGTGCCGGCTAATCCCGCGACTGTGCTGTCCATTTTAGACATGAACTTCATAATCATGTCTTCGAGTCCCGGCTTCTTCTCTACCGATGGTCCCTCGTTCCTTTGGTTAAAACCTGGAGGACGGTAGGCATTGTTAGTACTAGGAGAATTAAAAGAGTTAGAAGGATTACCTGGTTGTTGACCGGGTTGACTCCACGACAAGTTCGGATGCTTCTTCCACCCCTCGTTATAAGTGTTTGAGAAAGGATCGTTTCTCGGTTGATAGTTCCGGTTTTGCATATATTGGACTTGTTTGGGGGCTTCCGGGCTACCTTTATTCAGATGATTTGTGATGAAGGCTAGTTGAGCTTTCAGTTCATTCAGCTCATTACTTTCTTGCACACTTGCTACTCGTCTCACGACTGATCTCGGGGTGGAAAAACTATGCTCCGCCAAATTCTCTATCAGTTCGCACGCTTCTTCATAGGACTTATCCATTAGTGCTCCACCCGCCGCGGCTGTGATGTCATTTTTGAATTGTGGGTGGAGGCCACTAAAGAAGGTCTGGATAATGACCCAGCCGTGTAACCCATGGTGAGGACACTTCTTGATCATGTCCTTGAAACGTTCCCAAGCCTCGTACAACGTTTCTTGGTCCCATTGCGCGAAGTGGGTGATCTCTGCCATTAGTTGGGCAGTTCTGCTCGGAGGAAAGAATTTCTGGAGGAACGCAGCTTTCAGGTCTGCCCATGTGGTGATAATATCAGATGGTAAGCCCTCTATCCAAATTTCAGCTCTACCCTTTAGGGAAAAACTGAAGAGTCTTAGCTTGATCGCGTTCTCCTCCATCCCGTTGATCTTGAACGTATTACAGATTCGTTCAAATGCTCGTAGGTGCGCGTGGGGATCTTCAGTCGGTGCTCCCCCAAATTGATTCTGTTGTACCATGACGATGGTACTCGACTTGATCTCGAAGTAATTGGCCGCAGTGGTGGGTGGTTGGATGCCTATGCGTGCCGCCGCCACATTCGGATCGGCGAACGACCGCATAGGGCGTCTTTCCGGAGGTGGTGGTGGGTCATTTCGAGGAGGTCTCTCGTCGTCGGACACCTCGAACCTTAGATTTCTTTTAGCTTTAGCTTCCTTACGCAGCCGACGAGCGGTTCTTTCGATCTCCGGATCAAATTGTTCGATTTCCTTCCCTTGGGCCGTCCTTGGCATAAACCAATTAGTACCTGAAAGAAAGTAAGCGAGATTAGTGATCCAGAAACTGAAAGTGATGGAATAAAACAACGAAAAAAAATGTCCAATCTAATAGCGCTGTTGGTCCCGAAAGGCTTAAACAAGTTTGTAGAAGGGGGGGGTTGAATACAAACACACTATTTTACTTTTCTAAATTGTTTATTGATAAATCATTAACAATTTACAGCTTGTTGCGGAAACAAGATTAAGGATAAACCTAAATCTAAACAAGTTGGAACACTAAGGTTTTCTTGCACTAAGAAAGATAAGGAGATTACTAATAAAATCCTATCTTGAGAGATTTGAACTTGTCCAGAGTTAGCAAGTTACTTCAAATGAAGTGAGTTCATCTCTTTATATACTGCATGCATTTAATGCAATCCAGTATATACTTTACACGTGTCATTAGCGGATTGGTTGCATGTCATTGACCTTTGATGACAACCTTAGTAGCCGCATGAATGAACAGTGTAGTATCAGAGTGGTTGTACGATTTCAGATTTTCGGAGGTTCTTTTCTGACATTTCGTACGGTGGCGTGCAAGGGAGGTTAAGACAAAAGTACTTTGTACGGAGGACCTCATGATCAGCTTTCGTTGATTCAGCGATTATCATTTACTATTCAGCAGATGATAAAGTTCAGCGATAGCTGAAGTCTTGTACTTGATACTTCACGTTGAGTGGACAAATCTGAGTCTTCGCTGATCCGCATCAGTTCATTAGGAGACTTGTCGCTGGTTCTTGAGCTTGATCTTCGACTTCAGCGTAGAACCTTTGTTGACGTGAATCTTGTCTTCAGGGATCATAAGTAAACAACTAACTTATCAGCGATCACCATAAGGACTGAACAGACTCAGCGATATGGTGAACAGTGTTCGCTGAATGTTTAATCTAAAAGTGCGAGAGTTCCTATCAGCAGTACTGTAAGATCTTAGTACTTATCAGCGATAGTGAAACTCTGATACAAATTGTTTACTTACAATTTTCACTAAGTATTTAAGATAGGGTCATTATCAAATCACTGAGGGTTTGGATCAACAATCTCCCCCTATTTGATTATGACATAGCAACAGAGAAAATTGCTATTTAATGAAAACATAAGGATAAAAAGAACTCATAAAATATTTGTCCCTTTTACTGTTTTCTGGGATCTTTTCAGTACTGATGGAGTAAAGTACATTCGCTGAAATCTTTCTTTAAATCTTTGAATCAGGTTACAATATGAATAAGAAAGATTACTAGTACAAGCGAAATAAATTACAAGTACTGAAGGATGACTGATACAATAGAGAAAAATGGTGATTGTTGTCAGCCTTCAAAGGGTTCTTCCTTAATGAGAAGTTCATCAAGGGTTGTCTTTTCAGTTGGAATCATCCAGTCAGGAACCTTTTCTCCTTTATTCTTTAGCTTCAGAGCAGCTTCAAAAATCAAGGGTTTTAGGTGTCGTGCCTGAATGTCTTTTCTGAAGTCGCACCAGTAGATGAGATCTTTGAGCTGTTCGATTGGAGTGATTGGAAGCTCAGCGATCCGTTGAAAGCATTTACGTCCGTCGTAGTCAAGAAAGAATATTCCATAAGGATTACTGATGACTTTACCAGGGACGAAAAGTTCACATGGTGGCAAAGAGACATCAAGGGCAGATAGATCAGGATCAGGACCAAGTACTTCAGCGCGAGAGAAACCAATTCCAGTTTCATTTCGTATGACAGGACCTGAGTTTGAATCTTGACGTTTCTTCCTTGGAGAGTCCTTTTTTCTTTTCGGCTTTAGATCAGGAACAGGAGGAATATCCACACAAGAAGATATCAAATCGATCTGTCTGTTTATCAGCTTTTCGAAATGATCCTTGTACTTAGATTTTGACGGTTGGATAGCTAACCTCATCTCCAGCCATTCAGAGAGACCATACCTTTTTACAGTGTCAGCACGAAAGGTTTCAGATGAGTCATCTTCTCTGAACAGTTTGATGTCAACAATAGGTACTCCGACGGAGGTTCTTCCAGAGATGAATACCTTGTTGATCTTCGCTGGACGATATCTGAAGTGGATTTTCTCTTTACACCAGATCAGGGTGGTCTGAGAAACTTCAGCTTTCTTTTCCACGATCTTCTGGGCTTGTTCCCAAAGCTTTCGTTGGATTTGAATGGGAATACGCTTCAGCTTGGGGTCTTTGACAGATTCTTGAGTGAGCTTGATGGCGTATTCTCTGTCTTTATCTTCAGCTTCCTTCCTTTCAGCGATGAGGCGTTCAGCTCTGAGATGATCTTGGTATTCAGCTTTTGAAATTCTGAACTTAGGAGGGACTGAAGGTAGTTGATCGCGCCTTAGGATGATTCGCTGATCCTCGAATCGCTTTATCATTTCTTCTCTCCTCTTTTGATCTTCTTCACTCAGCCTTTGAGCAACTGAGGAAAGTCTGTTTCTGTGCGAGAGAGGTTGTTCTTCTGGTTCATCAGTCTCAGAGATTAAATCTAAGACTGGGATTATGTCTTCAGCGGTAGCTGGAATTATTGGTGAAGTCGCAACAGATCTTTCAGCGATATCCTCAAACAGGGGAGAGGACTAGCTGAAACGCAGCGATCTTACAAATAAGAACTGGGTAGAAGAACTTGGGTAGAAAAGATAGAAAAAAAATGTGGATGTGTATGGTGTTTGTGGAATGGATAACTGATTTTTCAGAGATGATCAGGGAAGGAAAAATAAGTTTAGTGTACCTGACAAATCGGCTTTGCAAGTAGGATCGCCATATTATCATCTTCAGCGATGCCTTTGTCTTTGCTTTTCTCAGCGCCAGAGGCTGAGTGCTTTGTCTTTGTCTTCTCCCCTGAAGGTTCTTTTATTGAAATACCTTTAAGAGCTTTGGTTCGAGGAGCAGGTTTGACAACAAAGAAATCATCGTCATCTTCATCATCATCATCATCGTTCCTTGGAGAGGAGGATGGTTCAGCTTCAGGGATGTCGAAGTCTTCGTCTTCTTCTGCTTCAGATTCCTCAGCATCTTCATCGAGTTGCTCCCCCTCAGATATAGAGGCGAGGTTCTCGGTTCCCTCAGGGTTTTCATCTCCCTGAGGTCCAGTAATCCGATCTTCATTACCCTCTCCCCTGATAGATTCATCATGGGAAAGGTCTTCAGCGCTCTTCTCCTGTTCAGCGCTCTTCTCCCCCTCTTTCTCATGATGGGCGGGGGAGGAATGGGTAGATTCAGCATTGGTGTTGTCTCTGTCTTCTGGGCCAGAGATTTTCACACAACCTTCAAGCTTAGCTATTCTGTCTTCTAGGCCAGAAATAGCAGGCATGATTTTCTTCAGCTCTTGGCGATCCTCTGCGGTGAAGGAGTCCAAAACAGGTGCAGGGGCCGGAGCAGGAGCTGGATTATTTGCCTTGTTCACCAGCGTCTCGATCATTGTCTTGACAGAACCAAGGTCGTTCTTCACTGAGCCCAAGTCGGTCTTGACCACTGACATATCACCTTCGAGTGTACCAACCGATTTCTTCAGCGTTGTAACTTCGCTGGAAATGGTGGAAACTGATGATTTGAGGTTGGTGTAGTCAGTGTAGATGTCGGAGAGCACTTTGGCAAAGTCGGCGAGAGTTTTATCAAGATCTTTGATGTCATCAGAGGAGGCCTTCTTTTCCACCACAGTAGTCAGCTTCGTCAGATTCTCTCCAGCGTTTGTTACAGCTGTAGAGTTATTTGATAGACCGGTGGTGAGATCCGTAAGTTTCATCTCCATAGACTTCAGAGACTGGTTGATGTCTCCCAAAAAAGGACCTGTAACATATAAGTACTTGTGAACAAAGGAAAGCTCAGAAGTTTCAGGTTTAGTTACAGTGTTTAAGGTGGGATCTGTACCTGCAGGAGCGTTGACGAACTCATCAAAGTTTCGAGTCCCTCCATAGTGTTCCATATCTCCCTCAAAAGTTCCGTGAGGAATGGAGATCTCTGCAGGTCCTTTCTTCGTCATTCGCTGAGAAGCTTCAACGGCTTCTTGAATGATGGCATCTCCAGTTTTGACTGGAGGAGTGTCCAAAGAAGTAGAGGGAGGAGCGAAGGATAAGAATTGGGGTTGGGGTTCAAGTTCAGCGTTAGATTCGCTGAGAAGTACTTCATCAGTCTTTTGAGAGACTGACGAAGGTTGGGTAGATTCCAAAGTTCTAACCTCAGCGTTTAGGGACGCTGAAGTAGGTTTAGAAGGGATGGCTTGAATTGGTGTGGCAGAGCGTACCACGGAACTTTCCTTCAGCTCTTCAGAATGAGCTGAGGAGTCTTCAGCATGCAACTGCTGGGGTTGCTCCTTGGTTTTCTTGATCCTTTTGGAATCAAGAGGGGTAAGAGATTGTTTCTTTTTCTTAGAAGGAATGGATTTTGTGGCCGGGGTATCAGCGATGGGTATTGTCGCTGAAGGAGCCACAGAAAGCGGAGAATTTAGAAGAGTGAGAAGAGTAGAGAGACGTACCTCGTTGGCGACAGGCTTGAAGTCGAGAACTTTAGGGCCAATCTGAGAGAGTTTCAGATCACCCTCTTCAGGATAGCTGTCCTTCAGGCCATATTGAAAGATGGCGCTGATGAATCGCGGGTAAGGAACCCATGCTGGTCGGTCAGAGGCAGAATCAACACGTTGAATGAGGTCTTCATAGATGATGGAGGCCCAGTCAATGTTGAGACCTTTCAGCAGTGCGTAACCCATGGCTTGCTGAGGTTGAGCGGCTTGATCAGAAGATCCGGATTTCGCTGTCATGCAGCTGATCAGGTGAGCGAAGATGAAGTTCATCTCGCTGGGCATCTTGGATTTCTTTATCAGCGTCAGCTTCTTCTCAGGTAGCTTGTCTCTTCCAGTCTCCCAGATGTAACCCATCGCATCAAGGAAAGCAATGATTTCTTCCCTGTCAGCGTGCTTCTTGTGGTCAGGAAATGGAATGAAAGGATTTTCTGAGGTAGCGTTAGGGAATTTCAGAGCTTTGCGGATTATTGCGGGGGTTATCTTGATGGTGCCATACTCAGTATCGCTGAGTATGCAGTCGATGGTTTTAGATGGATCTTTGGCTGAGGGTAGGTTGGTGTGTCTGGCAGAGTACCAGAATTGGGATAATAGACGCTGACTGGCAGGAGGTGTGATTGTCAGTGCTGTGTATATGGGGCTATTCTTCAAAAAAATCACAGCGTCGTCTAGATGGGATACCTGCTTCCGAGGAGGAAACTCGAGAAGCGCTGAAAGGTTGTTTGCCTTTGTCCAGTCTAGTTGATCCAGCTCAAACTTAACCTGAGGAGCTTTGGTGATTTCCAGTTCCTCAGAATCACTGGAGATGGACTCAGCGGTAACATTCAGCTTTGAAGTTGCCATTTCACTGTATTATCAGTTCAACCAAAGATGTTAACAAATAAGAAATATCTTAATGTGGAAAGAGAATTTCCATTAAGATTTTTCGAATTTTGTCCATTTCATTCAGACAAAAAAGTCTTAATGAAGATTAGGGTTTTTCTTGTTTTTAAAAAAAAAACGAATATAACACCTATAAGCCTTGTATTCCAGTTTTTTTTTAAAAAAAATGGATACGAAAGAAGAACAAGTTTAAGATTTTAGATTTAAAACTTGAAGAGCAACCATGTATAAAACCATGAAAGAAAATGATTTTATTTTTGAGTTCTTTTGTTTGATCTTGTATAAAACAATGATAAGATCGAAAACAAGTTATTTGCATTTGATAAAAGATAAGAACATATTGACCTTGAGTTTGATGAAGAAGATGATGAACAGTTCTTGAAGATCGAGAGCACAAAATGCAACAGTGTTCTTTTCTTGCGGAGAAAGATTGATTCGCATAAAAGACAAATATAAACTTTGAGAGAGTTTATATAGGAAGAGAGTAGAGAGAGAAAAACTTGAGCGGGAAAGTTTTTCATCATGACACGGACACGTGTTTGCATTTGATTGGATAGACAACGAAACGTGCAAACGTGTGTCAGAAAAAGAAACGTGCCTGGTGTTATCCGTTGCAATGACGTCACAACTGTCCTTTCACATTCTTTCGTTGTCTCTGAGGTTTTGAAAGAAAAACTCAGGGACTCTTTGGAAAATATGAAGCACTGAATAGAAATATCAGTGAGGGTTTTAAGAAATTTCAAAATATTATTCAGCGATGAAAGAATTTGAAATCTTGCATTTTCATGCGTTTTGTCAGAGAAAACATACCTTGATATCAGTTTAACCCAATTTATTCAGAGAGAAGATGATGAAATCGATTGTACAAGTTTATTTTATCCAGAGCCTATACAAGAATGTATAAACGTATCGCTGATTAAATGTGAACCGCTGAAGATTTATCCTTCAAAGTTCAGCATTCCAAGCTCGCTAATGAGAAAGTTGAATCTTGTCTCATCAAGAGGTTTGGTAAACAAATCAGCTAACTGATAATCAGTTGGGATAAAATGAAGTTCTATATCACCATTCATCACATGATCTCTGATAAAATGATATCTGATTTCTATGTGTTTTGTCTTTGAGTGTAGCACTGGATTGTTTGCTATAGCGATGGCACTTGTGCTGTCGCAATAGATTGGAATTTTGGAGAGCTGAAGATCATAGTCTAGTAGTTGATTTCTCATCCACAAGACTTGAGAACAGCAGCTTCCAGCGGCTACATACTCAGCTTCAGCTGTGGAAGTGGATACTGAGTTTTGCTTCTTACTTGTCCAACTTACCAGCTTTCCACCCAGGAGCTGACATCCTCCTGTGGTGCTTTTCCTATCCATTTTGCAACCTGCAAAATCACTGTCTGAATAGGCGGTTAGATCGAATCCTGAATCTTTGGGATACCAAAGACCTAGATTCGTTGTACCCTTAAGATATCGAAAGATTCGCTTTACAGCTTTCATATGAGATATCTTAGGTTCAGCTTGATATCGTGCGCACAGACATGTTGCAAACATAATATCGGGTCGGCTAGCTGTAAGATACAGTAGTGAGCCGATCATCCTACGGTACAGCGTGACATTGACAGGAACACCCTTTGTGTCCTTATCAAGTATCAGCGGTGGTGCCATAGGGGTTTTCATAGCTGAACTTTCAGTTAAGTCGAGATTTTTCAGCATATCTTTAACATACTTTCCCTGATTTATAAAAGTTCCTTTTTCAGTTTGCTTAATCTGAAGACCAAGGAAATATGTTAGTTCACCCATCATACTCATTTTATACTCATCTTTCATTCTATCAGCGAAACGAGTACAAAGCTCAGGGTTAGTAGAACCAAATATAATGTCATCAACATATATTTGAACTAAAATGATATAACCTTTTATTTTTCTAAAAAACAAAGTTTTGTCAATCTTACCTCTCTCAAATTTTTCAAGGTGGAGATACGTAGAAAGAGTGTCATACCATGCACGAGGAGCTTGCTTCAAGCCATAAAGTGCCTTATCCAGCTTATAAACATAACCTGGACGCTTAGGATCTGAGAATCCTGGAGGTTGTTCCACATAAACTTCTTCATTCAGCTTTCCATTTAGAAACGCTGACTTAACATCCATTTGATGTACAGTGAAGTTTTTGTGTACAGCATATGCTAAGAAAAGACGAATAGATTCAAGTCTTGCTACAGGAGCAAAGGTTTCGTCATAATCTATACCTTCCTCTTGTCTGTATCCCTGAGCAACAAGACGAGCTTTGTTGCGAGTTACAGTACCATGTTCGTCCAACTTGTTTCGATAGACCCACTTAGTGCCTATCACTGTTTTGTCAGTTGGTCTCCGAACAAGTTTCCAAACTTTGTTTCTTTCGAATTCAGTCAGCTCTTCTTGCATAGCGCTGACCCAGTTTGGATCTCTGAGGGCATCATCTATTTTCTTTGGTTCAGTTAGAGAAATAAAGTTAACAAATAAACAAATATTACCTGCACTTCTACGAGTCTGAATACCAGCGTTGGGATCACCAAGAATTTGATCGATTGGGTGATTTACAGTCCATCGCTGAGCCGGAGCATGCGTCGCTGACTCAGTCTGAACTGGAGAAACTGAAGATGAGGCTTCAGCTACTTCTGGATAATCAGCTAAGAGAGGAATGCTTGCATTTGTCACTTCATTCACTGATTGCTGAGAAATAGATGGAATTTCTGAGACATTTGGATCAACTGCGGGTATAGTATTTATAGGAACAGCTGAGACCCAAGATGTTTCAGCTTCACTATTCTGCATATTGGGAATGATAGTAGGACCATCATTTTCAGTTGTATGAGTATGAGTAGTGGGAACATCTTCTGAATCACCAAGATGAGAAAACATCCATTGATTCAGTTCTTCTGTATCAGCGTTCGGTTTAGAGTTCGCTGAACGGGATTCGTCAAACGTGACGTGAATAGTTTCTTCTACAGTTTGTCTTCTTCGGTTGAAGACTCTGAAGGCTTTGGAAACTGAGGAGTATCCAAGAAAGATTCCATCATCAGCCTTAGGATCAAACTTTCCAAGGGCATCTCTGTTGTTCAGTATGAAACACTGACAACCAAAGATGTGAAGAAAGCTGATTGAAGGCTTTCTCCCATGAAAAAGTTCATAGGCTGTCTTTTTGAATCTTTTGACTATCAGCGACCTGTTTTGCGTAAAACAAGCCGTGTTGACAGCTTCTGCCCAAAACTGAGTAGGCAGGTGAGAATCGCTGAGCATTGAACGTGCAGCTTCAATAATTGTTCTATTTCTTCTTTCAGCGACTCCGTTTTGTTGTGGTGTTCTCACTGACGAAAAGTTATGAGAAATACCCTTGCTCTCAAGGAAGGAATCAAGAGAACTGTTTTTGAATTCAGTTCCATGATCACTCCTTATTGAGCGAACAGTCATATTGTTCAGAGTTTCCATCTTCCGAACAAAGGTGATGAGTTCTTCAGGGGTGTCACTCTTAGAACGGAGAAACATTACCCATGTATAACGAGAGAATTCATCAACTATGACCAGCGTATATTTCTTTCCAGCGATGGATTGTTTGTTAACGGGTCCAAACAAATCCATATGGAGTAGTTGAAGAGGAGATGACACTGAGGAAACTTGCTTGGACTTAAAGCTTGCCTTGGTCTGCTTCCGTTTTTCACACGCTGAACATAAGGATTCTTTGGCGTATGAATGTTGAGGTAGACCAGTGACTAACTCTTTGGATGAAAGAGTATTAAGTGTCTTGAAGTTGAGATGTGAAAGCCTCTTGTGCCATAGCCAGTTGACATCAGAAGATGCCTTTGAGAAGAAACAGGAGTTCTCAGTGGTTGTTGAGTCCATGTTTATAACGTAAACATTTTCCAAACGATAACCGCTGAGAGCTATCTTCTCCTTTTTGTCAGAGACAAAGCAGGATTCCTTAGTGAAAATCACTTTGTTATCCATGTCGCAAAGCTGACTGATGCTCAGAAGATTATGCTTCAGCCCTTCAACATATGCGACTCTTCTGAAGGATGTTGTACCATTTGAAAGTACACCATACCCTCGGGTGTGTCCTTTTCCATTTCTACCGAAGGTTACAGAGGGACCCTTCTCTTCCTTGTATTCAGCGAGCAGGCTTTTCTTTCCAGTCATGTGTCTAGAGCATCCGCTATCGAGATACCAGATACCCTTTTTAACCTGCAATACAAAGGAAGATTAGTTTTGCTTGGGTACCCACTTCACCATGTATACGCGTTTGTCAGTGGAAGTGGTTGGAATGGGTTCAGCAGTCTTCGCAGCATTTGAAGATTCAGCTTTGTCTTTCTTCACTTTGGTCAATTTCTTGACCTCAGCGGTATGAGTCACCTTGACCTGACTTGCAACTGGTTTGGTCTTCTTTGGTGCTATCTTCACCTTAGCTATCTTATCAGCTTTGGTGGCTGTGGGACACTTACTTGCAATATGATCGGTAAGTCCACAGTGATAACATTTCCTATAACTAAAATTAGTTCTAGGACCACTTATGTGCTGAGCTTTTAATTTGGAATTAGAAGTGCCAGCACCAAGTACACTATTGGTTTTTGAAATAGGAGGAACATTCAGTTCTTCAGATTTCTTACCAAGGACATCTACTCTGAGTCTAGGAGTAGGTCGCTGAACTGATCCAGAGGTCTGATTTCTAGAACCAGATGAATGAATCACTAAGGCTTTGGAAGCATTCAGCTTAGGTACTAAAGTACCCTTCTGAGGATTTTGATAAATTACAATTCCTTTACCTTTATCTTTAGAGACAGAGGTAGGTTTTGAATAAACCATTTTCTCCTTACCTTTTGAGGAGGTAGGAGTTTCCTCAGGGATTGGTGTAATCGACGAGGAGTACTGAGATGAAGAAGTGTCAGCTACTGAGGATACAAACGTTCCAAATTTAAGCATTGAACGTTCAGTGGTTGGTATTGGAGTATCATATTTATAACCCAGACCACGTTTATCACTCAGAGGAATCTGAGCCTTAATTATCTCAGTGATCTTTGTTGAAGAATTACACCATCCTTCAACAGTAGCTTGTTCAGCTTTTAATGCAGCGATAGCTTCCGCTCGTTCAATTTTGACTAGCTGATTTAAATGGACTTGATCTTTAAAATCTTCTTCAAATTTAGAAAGCTTTTCTATTTGAAGGTGGCAATTTTTAAGCTTTTCAGCGAGATCAAGATTTTGGTTTTCAACCACAGCTTTGCCGTTCATGGCTTCGTATAAGCTTCTAGTCAGTAGTTCGATTTTACGGAGACTATCAGCTTCATCAATATTTACAATATTGGTAAAGAAGGAAGGTGATACCTGAATGGCAGATGTTGAAGTGGAGGGAATGTCTGAACTTTCTTCCTCTTCTTCAATCTTGGCCATGAGACATTGATTTGCTTCATCATCTTCAGAATCAGATGATGAGGCTTCTTCATCAGAAGCAGCCCAATCATAGTCAGCCATTAGGCCTTTTCCCTTCTTCTTAAAGCTTTTCAGCTTTGCATACTTCTCCTTCAGCTTTAAGTATTTGTCGTCTTTATTCCTTGGAACAAAGGATTTCTTTGTAAAGGCTGAAGGTCTCATGATTTTCTTTGACCTGCACTCGTTAGCGAAATGACCTGTCTTTTCGCAGTTAAAACAAGTAGCAGTAGCCTTATCAACAAAAGCTGATGACTTAGGCTTGTCAGCTATAGAAAGAGTTTTGTTCTTTCTAAACATTTTCTTCTTGGCGAATCTCCTGAACTTTTTAGTTAGGAGAGCCAAGGATTCATCATCTGAAGAATCAGAATCTGATGATCTTTCAGAGTTACTTTCTAACTCAGTGATAGTGACCACGAGTCGCTGAGTAGAAGGTTCCTCTGAGATTAAATCAACAGGGGTGCTTTTGGAATCTTTTACAAGATTCTTCTTAAGATGGCTAGATTGCTCATGATTCAGCAATGTGCCATATAAGGTAGCGAGTGTCATTGATCTTAGATCTTTTGACAGCTTGAGACACATGGAATAATTGTCCCAGCTTTCAGGTAAACATTCTAAAAACTTTGTCAGAACTTCAAAGTTAGAATATTCCTTACCAACCGTTTTAAGATCTATAATTAAGCAGTTAAAACGTTGATGTACTTCAGAGAGAGTTTCATTCTTACCAGAGATGAAACTTTCGTATTGTCTTACCAGGTTGATCTTTCTTGAATCCTGGACTTCAGACGTTCCTTCATACTGAACACATATTGTGTCCCACATGGCCTTCGAGGATTTCAGGTTCATGACGGAATGGTAGACTTCGTCAGGAAGGGCCATGGATAGTATGGATCTGGCTTTTGTATCTATAGCCACTTTCTTCTTGTCTTCATCGGTCCAATGATGGATTTCCTTTGGAATCAGCCTTTCTGGAATAGCAGCTCTAGTTGCAGTGGCTGGAACGGCAGGATCAATCGTTACAGGGATGTGTGGACCGTTTTCAAGATAGTAAGGTATAGTAGGGTCTACACCTTCTAAGAAGAGTGTCATCCTATTTTTCCATAAGTTGAAGTTGTCTCTGGAAAATCTAGGGGGTTTTGCAAGAGAACCATTGTCGATATAGTGAGAGTTTGTGTTTGAGTTGGCCATTTTCAGATAATAGCAAGGAAGAGAAAATATCTTAGATTAGATCTTGTTTATGAGATTAAACAAATCTGCTCTGATACCACTTGTTGGTCCCGAAAGGCTTAAACAAGTTTGTAGAAGGGGGGGGGTTGAATACAAACACACTATTTTACTTTTCTAAATTGTTTATTGATAAATCATTAACAATTTACAGCTTGTTGCGGAAACAAGATTAAGGATAAACCTAAATCTAAACAAGTTGGAACACTAAGGTTTTCTTGCACTAAGAAAGATAAGGAGATTACTAATAAAATCCTATCTTGAGAGATTTGAACTTGTCCAGAGTTAGCAAGTTACTTCAAATGAAGTGAGTTCATCTCTTTATATACTGCATGCATTTAATGCAATCCAGTATATACTTTACACGTGTCATTAGCGGATTGGTTGCATGTCATTGACCTTTGATGACAACCTTAGTAGCCGCATGAATGAACAGTGTAGTATCAGAGTGGTTGTACGATTTCAGATTTTCGGAGGTTCTTTTCTGACATTTCGTACGGTGGCGTGCAAGGGAGGTTAAGACAAAAGTACTTTGTACGGAGGACCTCATGATCAGCTTTCGTTGATTCAGCGATTATCATTTACTATTCAGCAGATGATAAAGTTCAGCGATAGCTGAAGTCTTGTACTTGATACTTCACGTTGAGTGGACAAATCTGAGTCTTCGCTGATCCGCATCAGTTCATTAGGAGACTTGTCGCTGGTTCTTGAGCTTGATCTTCGACTTCAGCGTAGAACCTTTGTTGACGTGAATCTTGTCTTCAGGGATCATAAGTAAACAACTAACTTATCAGCGATCACCATAAGGACTGAACAGACTCAGCGATATGGTGAACAGTGTTCGCTGAATGTTTAATCTAAAAGTGCGAGAGTTCCTATCAGCAGTACTGTAAGATCTTAGTACTTATCAGCGATAGTGAAACTCTGATACATATTGTTTACTTACAATTTTCACTAAGTATTTAAGATAGGGTCATTATCAAATCACTGAGGGTTTGGATCAACAAGCGCTTATAGCTGGTAGTGCTATTAGTTGCAACTAGTTCCCCGGCAACGGCGCCAAAAACTTGATAAGGCTAGGTATCACCCCACCTAAATCTCACCGCAAGTGTACGGGTCGAAGTCAAGTAATAGTACTTAGAGAAGTACGAGTATCGAATCACGGGGAACTAGGAACTAAATATCACAATTACTATAATTGCTATTAACTGAACTATTGAAAATTGAGAGATTGGTATTAAACTACTAACTGCAGAAAATAATCAAACACAAGACAGACAATGAACATCTTTGGAATTCAGATAGAGAAAACAGTTGAGGGTTGGAATCCTTAGGTTTTCACATATGAACATCAGACTTAAAACCAATACCAGTTAATTCCGTTGATGAATACCCAATCTTGATCTAACCATTGTTCTCTCTCGAGTTACAACGGTTATATTCGTAAAGCACGGTTCTTTCTCAAGCTACCATGAGTTTTATCTTGACAACACAAGTTAATTCTCTCGATCTCAACCTATGTAGTTCAAAACACTTTAAGCACAACATTATAATGAGACTAAGGTTTACTCGGTATATCTCTATCCTTTCTTACCTTAGGCGTGTGATCCCTAGTTCTATTCGGTAATTAACTCTTTCGAACTTAATTAGCAACAACAAATCAATCGTAAATTGGCCAGATTCACAATAGCATTAAGAGCAAAATCACATGCATTCATTAAATCGGAAAAACTGATAAACGTCACTCGTCATCCATCTATATGTTCAATCCTAATTCAATCCAACCCCCAACATCTAAAGATTAGTTCATGATGTTGGGGGATTCAAACACAAGAGAAAGAGAAACGAAAACGTATGTAAACATAATAACTGTGATCGTGGTGAATGTGAAAGATGTAGTGATGAACTCCCTTCTCCCGTGATTGAATCTACTTGCGTCGTGAACGTGTCCTCGATTGATCCTCCCTCGTCGCTCCAAAAGGTGTCACTCGGCTCTGAAAATCGCCCCTGGAACTGCTCTGGCCGTCGTGTGAAAGTTGCCTATCGAATGAATGCCCTAAATCCCGAAATTAACAGCTTAAAATCGACAAACAGTGGGTTACGCGACCTACCACGCGACTTGCAAGTCGCGTGGCAAGTCGCGCGTATGCTTTTTGCTGCGTGGGTCGATTTCTGGTTCGCGGTTCGGGTCCTGGTTCGGTTGCGGGTCTTGGGTTTGACTTTTGGGCTTCCGTTAGGCTTCGTTTGGACTCGTTTTGGGCTCTTTTTAGCTTCTTTTCTCGATGATTGCCGCCTTTTAGATAACCTGTATAAATCACTAGATAAACCGTAAAATACACACTTTTTACTTGAATACAAGCCAATCTCATTGGTTTGAGAACTGAAAATAACTCCAAAAAGTGGCGTTATCAGCAGGCAATAAACATGTCATCTACATAAAGAAGTAAGTAAGTGAAAATACATCCCCTTTGTCTATGATAGACATAAGCATCCTTTTCACTACACTCAAATCCCAGAGTGAGCATAAACGAATCAAAGTTTTTATACCATTGACGAGGCGACTGTTTAAGTCCATAGAGGGACTTCTGGAGCTTACATACATATTCTGGTTTGCTGTTGGAAACGAAACCATCAGGTTGCTTCATATAGATAGTTTCCTCGTGTAGGAAGGCGGTCTTCACATCTAGTTGTTCTAGCTCCAAATCATGAATAGCCATGATTGCTAAAAGAACACGAATAGATGTATGTCTAACAACGAGATGAACAATATCGTCATACTCGATACCTTTCCATTGTGCAAAGCCTTTAGCAACGAGGCGAGCCTTGTACCGATTGTCATCTTTGACTTTGAAAACCCACTTGCAACCAATAGCACGACTTCCCTTCGACAATGGACATAAGTCCCAAGTGTTGTTCTTCGAAAGAGCTTCCATCTCTTCTTGCATGGCACCAAGCCATTTCGAACTGTGGGTTGAGGCCAATGCCTCCTTTACATCAAGCGGCTCCTCTTGCCCTACATGCAAAGCAAACTCCAGCTGATCTGTAAAACTCATGTTAGCAAAATCCCAATCTCCATACCTGTTAGGCGGACGAATAGTCCTTTGACTATGCCTGGTAGGTGCAATAACTGGGATTGTTTCGCCTTGGTCTCCACCATCATTCAGAATCACTAGTAGAAGTCACTGGCGGAATGACTTCTTCAACAGTATTGGGTGATTCTGGAACAATATCAGGAACGGATGAACTAGGATTATTAGGACTGGCTACTGGCTCCACATCATCGGCAGTAGGAGCAACAGTAGTGACAACTTCCAGATTTTGAGAGGACTGAGGATCCTGTGACTTCAACAAGATCGATTCATCAAACGTGACATGTCGAGAATGAATCACCTTACGAGTCAAGGGGTTCCAGATTCGGTAACCCTTGATACCATCTGTATAGCCGAGCAAGAATCCTTTGGTGGCTTTAGGATCCAACTTGCCCTGGTCTGAAACATGAACGTAAACAGGACAAACAAATACACGTATGTATTTCAAACATATGTTTCTTTTACCTCTCCAAACCTCTTCCGGAATCTTTCCCCCGATAGCCGAATAAGGTAACTTGTTAACAATGTGCACCGCAGTGTGCAGTGCTTCGGCCCAGAAAATTTTGGGGAACTCTGACGTCGACAACATACATCGGACATTTTCAAGCAAAATCCTATTCATCCGTTCGACTACCCCATTAGATTGAGGATCGCTCGAAGTGGTGTAGTGACGGTGGATGCCTTTACGCGAACAAAAGTCCTGGAAATTACCACTAGTAAATTCTCCACCGTTGTCAGATCTAAGCACTTTCAACTTCTTGCCAGTCTCGACCTCTACTCGTGCCAACCAAGTCTTGAATGTATCGAATACATCTGACTTGAACTTTAACACATACACCCAAAGCTTATGTGAGAAATCATCAATAAACGAAACGAAATATTTACCTCCACTGAGGGACGGAGTACTAGATGGTCCCCAGACGTCTGTATGAAGATAATCGAGGATTTCTTTAGTGTTGTGTTTTCCAACACCAAAAGAAACACGCGTCTTCTTTCCTTTGACACATCCCGAACAAAACTCTAGGCTAGCAGGAACAAAGACTTTAATGAGCTTTCGCTTGCGCAAAATCTCCAAGTTCTTCTTGGATGTGTGACCCAAACGAAGATGCCATAAGCGAGCACCATCAAGATTCTGAGAAATGTCGGCCACACACGATTCAGAAGAAATAGTCTCGCCAATCAAATGGAAAAGATTATTTTCCGCCCGTTCGCCTTTCATTACAATAATACTCCCTCTGGAGATGCGCAAACTCCCGTCATCGATTCGAATGTTGCAGCCCAATTTGGACAGTTGTCCAACAGAGATCAAGAAACGAGTCATGGATGGAACAAATTTGACATTATTCAATATCCTAATACACCCATCGAACATCTTGATCCGCACAGTACTGATAACCTGAGTGACACACGAAGTACTGTTTCCCATATAAATATTGTTACATTCAACTTTTTCGAAGGTAGAGAAACAGTCCCGGAATGGTGTCATGTGGCAAGATGCACCGGTATCTAACACCCATCGTCTGTCACTTTGCGGTGGTGTAACTGTGGCAGAGAAGCCATCTTGCTCCTTTTCGGCTGCAACGGCGGAGGTGTCCGCATTGTCTTTGTATTTAAGACTCGAACAGTCCTTCACCCAATGATCTGGCTTGTGGCAATAATTACAGTTGCCACACGCCTTTGATTTCCCCCGATAACCAGGTCGGCGAGACGGAGAGCGCCCACGGTTTATTCCTCTTGAAGACTGCTGATTGTCTCGGCCCTTATCAACAAATAGGCCTTGACAGTAATTATTCTCTCTGTGATTGTTACCGATTCGCATCTGAATTCTTTAATCCCCAGAAATCATTCCTGTTTTCACATTAGACAAAGAAAGAGTTTATCTTCCGTAAATAAAATTGTTAGTGAATTGGGAATATTTCTCGGGAAGTGAATACAACAGGATCATAGTAAGTGATTCTTCATCTTTTGCAAGAAGCGCATCCATTGCCTTCAACTTCATGATGATGTCTTCGAATTCGGTCATGTGCGTCTTAATTGTTGTGCCTTCCTTCATTTTGAAGAAGAGACACGACCGCATCAGTAACAATCTGTTGGTCAAAGTTTTCTAGAGATATAAATTTTCAAGCTTGCTCCAAATACCTGTCTTTTCAGACACAATCTCAGATATAACATCATCTCTCATAGCCATCTGCAAAGTAGTAAATGCCATGCTTCCATTTCTTTAGCCTTAAGGTCAGACATATTAGGGTCTAACTCGTCTTTAGCAAATACTACGAGATGGACTCCATTTTTCCTAAGTGCCGCGGATGTTGTGAACTGCCATTTACCAAAGTCACCGTCCCCATTCGAAGTCTGTATACGAATCCCAGCCCCGGACAAATTAAATGTACCTTCTTGGTACGGTGTTTGGGACTGGTTAGAAGGACCGACTCCAAATGGGTTTTCTACTTCAGCCATAGAGAAAATAAAATGTGTAAACTAGTTTATGTATATTTTCTACACAAACCCAAATCTTGATCCGAAGCTCTGATACCAATTGTTAGGAAAATTTATCGTGCCAAAAATACGAGAATCTCACAAATGATTTCTAAGGTCCCAAAACAAGTAAAAATCCAAGTGCACAATAAACCCAACAAAAAATGCGGATAACAATAATCTAGATGTTACACAATAATTCTCTAACGTAGAAAATTAAACCCACACGAAATATATATGTATATATATATAAAAACGATGGAAACATTAGTATCTATATATATAGCAAGATATATATAAGTGTATATATCGACGATATATATATATATATATATATATATATATATATATATATATATATATATAGAGAGAGAGAGAGAGAGAGAGAGAGAGAGAGAGAGAAAGATGAAGACTATTTTGCAACCTCTAAAAAAGGTTGCAACTCTTGAAACCCACCTCCCTACCATTGATTAAAAATTACACGGTCAAGATCTATTCCTAATTTATTATTAAAATTTTCAATTTTTATTCATTTCTGGCTTCATTGTTTATGCGCTAAAGGGCAATTTTGTCAAACGACATTATTCAGAAAATCGTCTAACAAAGGCAACTCTGATTCATCCAAATCAAATCCCACAAAACTCTCGACCATCCCGATTCAATTTTCGAATTACATGGTTTAACGATTGAAGAACGGTTCTGCAACCCCAAATAATCGAAATGGTTGTTGATGTATGAACCAGAAAACAACCCAAATGAGGGAGACGAACAACAGATGCATGAACCAGAAAACATGGTTGTGGATGTAATCAGTCACGAAGATCTGCCAATACTGGAAGCAGAGTCTCGAATGAACGATCAAACAACTTCAGATGAAGGTTTAAAATCCTCACTGTCATTTTATTTATTAATTTAAAAAAAATCTGGAAATTGTTCGTCCCCAAAATCGAAGTGCAAAATAATTAGGGTTTAAGATATGTCGACATCAATGTTATTGCATAATATTGAATAGAAATTCATGAATAAGTGAATCAGTTTGTTCAGTAATCTCTGTGAAACGAGTATTCATGATTCAAAGAAGCTTGAACCAGTTTTCATGATTCAAGAATCACTTAGTAAATGATTGCAAACAAGTAAATTGTGATTTATAATCTTGAAATCATGATTGAAAATACAGTAAATGATTGAAAACAAGGGTCAACCTGATTGTGAATTCTTGATTGGGAAATCTGATTCTGAATACTTGATTTACAATTTGGAATCTGATTGTGAAATCTCTCATGGCGGCGTATGTGGAAGATGATGTGTTAATTGCATCATGTATTCTCGACTCTTGACCTTTCAAACACTCCATACAAGATAATTACAATCACACCCACGAATATAGGCTAAAAATAACAAAATTAATTAAAAAAATTAAAAAAAAAACAATACGGTTACCATGTATATCGAAACCATTATCTTTGGAAAGAGATTAAAAAACTGCCGAATGTAAAAAAATATTAAAACACTAATTATGAAATACTGATATTAACCTTTTCTATAGAAAGAACACCAAAATAGGATTAGAAACTAATCTATAGAGATCAACGGTTAAGATGAGGGTTGCAATGATTTCAACCTTTTTGAGGGTTGCAAAATAGTCTTCCTCTCTCTCTCTCTCTATATATATATATATATGTGCGTGTGTGTGTGTGTGTGTGTGTGTGTGGCAAGATCACAACCAATAACACCGGGATTTAATGTGGTTCCACTATCGCTGTGATAGTGTACGTCCACCAAAGAGAGAGAGAGAGCAAGCGTTTATTACCAACCAAGGATAATTACAAAGTGCTTCGTATAAGGATCTTAAGATCCACGATCGCCTAACAAATCTTCTCAAACACCACCGAATATCAAGAACACTCTCAACCTCACATAAACAAAGTATATCGAAATAATATACTATGGGAGAAGTGTTGTAGATGTTTTTATCTAGAGAAGCATAAGAGGAAGGGATGATCAAAATATGGAAGATGTGGGGTAAATTTATAAGGAAGCAAATACTTGGGGACCAAGTTGAACTTGGAGGCCAAGTATAAGGATAATATGGTAATTTTCATATTAAATCAATAACATCAGGTGAGCATCTTTTTCTCAAGCATACATGTATGTATGCATGCATGGTGACATGAGTTGTCACCCACTAACAAAGAAAATATGTGGCTCTAATTATTCTACATTTCTCATGCATCTTTATTTATTTATTTATTTATTTATTTGCATATCATCAAATGAAAAACATATTAGTTTTTCAACACTAAGGTAGTATAGATAATGAAATGGTTAATTGGATTTACATAGAAATTTAAATAATTAATATATTAAAATGATTATAAATAATATATTTTTAAAATAATAATTTAATTTTTTTAAACAAATAATTTAGAAAGTTGTGACATTAGAACCTTTCGACCTAGAGATACATAAAAAATCTCATGTTGAGAGTCCGACCCGGGAAAGTCTAGGTTTAGAGAGTCAAAGCTCGGTTAAGACCAGGTCTCAAAGCTTGATCATGCTGAAATCTTAGAGGCAGTCATAGGCCTAAGCTCGGCCCAAAAAAGTTCGATATAAAAAGCTCGGTTAATCTTATTAAGCCCGAAAAAAGGGTGACCGGTCATTTTTAACTCTAAAACCCGCCCGAACATTAAAAAGTTTGTGCCTTTTTTCACTCCGCTAAAAACATGCTTGGAATTATCTAGTTTAGGCGCAAAGAAGCTCGCATATGTTGCATCTCTAGCTCAAGCCATATATAGGTAGGGGCAAGGTTCTAAATAGTGTGAGGCGTAGCGTGGCGGCGAGGTCAAGCCTCAAGCCTTAGGAGCCACGGCGTTTTCAAGGCGTGACTTATGGCGTCAATTTTCTAATTCATATCTAATATTATATATTAAAACATATTTTTTGTAGTGTTACTCAATAAGTCAATAGTAATAAGCAAGTTAAATTAGGTTATATATATTAAGAACTTGAAAATAAGACATTAAAAACATAAAGAAAAGCCAAATATCGCATTACAAAAACTGCCCATTAAGCCATGGCGCGCCACGAGCTTAACGTGGCGTGAGACACAAGCCTTGGTGCCATGGCGCGCCATAACGACTGTCCGACGAGTTTTTTAGAACAATGGGTAGGGGTGTGTATCGGGGAAGTCGGGCGGCTTCGGATAGGCAAACCAAAAACCCGATTGGATTTCGGATATAGAGATCAAGACCCGAATTTTAGGTTTCGGATTGCGGACTAGTTCGGGTTCGAGTTGGTCAGGTTTCAGGTTGATGTCGGTCAGACTTGGGTATTATTATAATTCAAAAGTATACATAAATTTAATCGATTTTGATGATGAATTCAATTGACTAAGAGATTGATGAAATCAATAGTAAGTTTATAAATTAGAAACATTTCGACCGACTAGAATTTACAATTTTCAAAAGATAATTAGATAAAGAGTGAATTACATCGATGGTCCTTGTGATTTGCTCTAAATTTGGATATGATCCCTCAAACAAACTATAAACACTAAGGTCCTTAAATTTTCATTTTCATAACACCCATGGTCCCTCAACTTAACACCGTTAGTTTTACTACCGTTAAGTGACATCGTGTGCATCGCACATGTTATTCCACCCACCTCCCTCTTGAAGATAATAAACTCTATACCCATATTAATTTCACATAAATTTCAAAGTTTAAGTGAAGAACATTCTTAAAGATGCAGCTGAGTTTGACGAAGCAATAATAATTACATATTTTTCAGACGAAGTTGTAACACCCGAAAAATTGAGAAATCACATTTTGGGGCTCACGGACGTCCGCAAGGCACAAGGTCGGACGTCCGCGAGGTGCGGAAGTCCGCGGGTCATCCGCGGAAGCAATAAAGCTTTTTTGGGGATTTCGGCCATAGCAAGCCGGACGTCCGCGAAGTGCCATGCGGACGTCCGCGAGGCATCTGATGAGATATTTTGGTTTTCTTTTAAGACTTCTCTCTCTCATTTCCTCATTTCATCCCCAACCCTAAACCAGTCCCTCTCTCTCTAAAATCGTTTTCTCCCTCAAGAAACCCTAAACCTCCCCTCTCCTCTTCATCTTCTTCCCCAAATCAAACCCTCACCATTGTTGGAAACCTTAACCCTTTCAAGGAAACCTTCCACTTCATCTTCTTCATCAATTTCTAGGGTTTTACCCCAACCCCTTCTCCTCCATTGTGAAGATTTGGAGAGTGTGGTTCTTTTGGTGATGCTAGAAGGATATTGGTTGGTGGATTCAAGTATGGTTAAGGTAATCTTCTCTCTTCTTCATTTATGAAGTTAGGGTTTTGATATAAGTAGGTATTTTGGTATAAAATGGTTGGTGGATGGTTTTCATGGTTAGATCTAATTATTGTGGTTGGAAACTTATGGATCTAGGTTTTTTGAGGTTTTAGCTTGAAGATGCAAGATGCTTCAAAGGAGCTTACGTTTGGGGAAATTCTAGATTTAGACTAAATCTAGCAAGGTGAGTTCAAGTTGATTTGTGAAAACTTTGTACATGCCAAAAATGTTATTTTCCAAATGTTTGTGTGTTTTACTTGAAAATATTAATTATTGAGTTATTTGGTTGGTTTAACTCTTTGGAAGTATTTATCTTCATAAATGTTGTAAAACACCCATATTTGGGATTTTTGGATATTTGATGTGTAGAAATCGTAAATATATCCTTAAAAGATTTATTGCTCAAAATGAAGTCTATTTGATGGTTTAATCATATTTGTGTAAATGATTTTGTAAACCATTCGGGAGAATGCACGTTTTAGTGTCAATAACCATTTTGAGAATTATAAGGGTATGAGTCCTTTTGGAAAAACCCTTTTTGTTTGACCCGTGTCGAGTTTTGGGTTACTAATGATTTTGTTGTACTTGTTTACCAAATTGATATTTAAACGCATTTTTATGTTATGATGACCGTTATTTATGGGTCTAACGAGTATTTGAGCATTTTACTCAGTTTTGACTTTGAGATAGTCTTGGGGACATTTGTCCGGTTTTAATGGCTCGATGTGGAGTCTTATTTATGGTTTGCTTTTATTGCAACATATTGCATATATTGCATCATATCGCATTTATTGCACACCATTAATATTTACATGTCCGGGTGCGTGAGTCATTCCAGGATGGGCTTATTATTGTAGACTGTGTTGCATTGGATACATAGGTACATGAGTCAGTCTTTATTTGATGGTCTACTGGGTGTTGTGGAATTTGACCGACCCCAAGTTTGATGACCTTTACCTTCAAGGGTACACTAGGAGGGCTGAGTCCGGTTGAGCTGTCAGGTTGATTGACGGGCGTTTATTGACTTTCGCCATGTCGGGGCAATGCAATGGTTGTATCCCCGCGTGTGCCGAGCCTTTGGTGGTATTCATATTGATACTTCACTAAGGTCAGCTGTCTCTTTGGGTGTGACTTGTAAGGCGTCGTACGGGACACTTGGGCTTTTATGCAGTGAAGTGTCGTACGATTAACATTGTTAGAGTGGCGTACTTTTGTGTTCATCTACTCTCAATGGATACGGGTCTCCCCCGTCGTTGGCCAACCTACTTGGAATTTATATTGTCCCTGTTTTATTATTATTGTTGGTCTTATACATTTGACTGCGATCGGACGACTTTAATACAGGATTCCCCTCCATATATATTGAGGTCTAAATGAGGCAGGTCATTTCCATATTTATGGTATTTGGACTTCATTACATTTTACGTTCGCGTGAGTATTGCTTCGTATTATGTTTTCAATGTGTTACAATTAAATGGATGGTTTTCCATGATTTATGGGTTGAGTATTTTGTTGTCAACCGTATTTGAAGGTTTTGCCTAATATAGAATTATTCACGTATTTGAGTGAGTTTTGGATTGGTTTTCATTTTGGAAAACGCTTTATACCTTTTGGGAACATTTCTCATAGATTTTGGGTGCGTTGGAAAATGAGTCATTTATATCCTTTTGAAAACTCTTTTGGAAATCGTTATCTATATTGCAAACTTTCATTTAAAGAATAATTTAAATCATGCTATAAACTCTTGAACTCACTAGGCGTTAGCCTAACCCTTTTTATTTGTTGGCATGTGCAACAGGTCTAAGGTTGGGAGTGTAGTTCTAATGACACAGTGAAAGGTTGTGTGCTAGTAAAGTGCTCGAGAGGTGAATAGCTTAAGTGATGTTTCCGCATTCATCCTTGGGATTAGCAACTTATACTTGGGTTAAGTATCACCCGAGGTAGTTTTGGTCTTTGTAACGAGACTTATATTATACATTGTTTGAGGTTAACCATAGTTTGTAATCTGAGGTGTTGCACCTATTGAATTATGGGAATAAGTCCTATTGTTTCTGATGTAATTTATCGAAAATTTTAATTAGTTGCTCTTTCCCAATTCGAGGGTGTTACAAGTAGAGATTATAAATTGGGGTTTTCATCGAATTTAAATCCAAATTTACCATGAAAACTATCAAAAAAAATTACATAAACATCTAGAACAAGTTCATCAACAATTTTACAATACACAATCCATACAAATTAAAAACTTAATCTAAAAATTAAAAAACCCGAATCTGATTAGTGGTGATGTTGGGTTTTTTTTGTTTAAGCCAGTTCGAGACAACAATAAAACCCAGATTCATCAAGGAACCCTTATCCCCAAATCAAAATCTGTAACCTACTCGACGGAAGAGAGCAAAACGACCGCTGCTATGCAGATCGAAGGGGAGAGGAGTTCGTCGGGGTCGTCTGCAAACCACACCACAGGATGGTGAGGAGTTCGTTAGAGAATCACCGTCTCACCTCCCCGTTTCATCATTGTACTGCTACCTAGGACCACCACCATTGAACGATAGGGAGCGATTGAGTTTTCAACATCCATTTACAATTGCCGATTTGAATCCATCCATCCATTTGTAGCGTTGATTTGCAAGTTGTGTCAAGGAGGGGGAATAGAAAAACTAGAAGGAAATGAATGATTTTTTGGTCTGCTTTAGTGTAGGTTGTAGAGGCCGAGAATTGGGGGGGGGGGGGTAGGGGTGTTGGGGATTGCTTATTTAAAGGATTTTTTGACTTATTCCGGCGCCAAACTGGTGATAAGCACTTTTGAGTGTTTGGGTGAGGAAAAAAAGTGCTTATATCGGTGCCAAACCGGTGATAAGCACTTTTTGATAAGTCAAATGATTCTAACTTATTGAAAAGAACTTATTAGCTTTGAAACATAAATTACTTTTTTTATATAAAACTCCAATTTGACATGTGATAAGTTAACAAGCGCTTTTATAAAAAATCATAAGTTGTTTTAAATAAGCAATCCCAAACACCCCCTTAGTGGTGGGGATATGGGTTTTGAATGAGGTTGCACGAGAGTGGAAACGAAATCTGGGTTAATGGTGGGGGAGGCTTAGGTTTTAGTTATTATATTCTTTCTAAAACAATGAAAGAGATAAAAATACATTCCTGCCCTTATGTGCCAATGCACATGATGTCACTAACGATAGTAAAATTAACTGTAGAAACCAGGATTGATCTTACAATCAAGAACACAATCAAGAACACAATCAAATCATAGAGAATAGAGAGAATTGATGCCAAATGCTTTGTATTCAATAGAGAACGAAGTACAGATCTAGAGAGAGAAATATCTCAAAGATTACAAGACAGAATACGAAAGTTAGTTAGCTTACAGTTCGCTAACAACTATATATACTGTAAGGAAATACTACAGCTACAGTACATATACAAAATAGACCATTAGAACAATGACACGTGTTCATATGCTAGCTATCAACTGAATTACAAAGATAGAAAATGTCTTAAGTCATAAGTTCTGAACCACTAGTTCAGAATTTCTGAACACTATTCTGACTAAGCATACTCAGAACACATCACTTGAGCGCATGAACATTTTCTTCTTATTCAGAACTTCTGAGTTCTCCTTCTCAGAAGTCTGAGTCTTCTCATCAGACTTGAACACTTAGCACTTGACAAATACTTTTCATCCAGAACTTCTGAGTTCTCCTTCTTAGAAGTCTGAGTCTTCTCTTCAGACTTTAACACTTAGGTTTTTGACAAACTTCAGATCTAACAATCTCCCTCTTTTGTCAAATAACCTTGTACTTGTCCCAATACTGTTCTTTCAAGATAGAAACAAACTTTAGAAGAATCATGTTTCTCTGAGCTAATCTTCTGTCAATCTTTTCAATGATCTCTATTTCTTTGACACTAACTCCCTTTGTCAGTTTTCTTTCCAAATTACTCTCTATGAATCTGAGTGTACCAGAACTATACCTGGCAACTTCACTGGCTCTGAAGAACATCTTTTCACTGTGATTGTTTGACATGATGATTCCCAATTCTGGCCATGTACACACATATCCTCTTTTTAACACTTCCAGCTGACTATGATCAGTATTTGGTCTTAAAAGATAAATAGATTGTCTTTTTGCTGACAGAGCAATCTGAAAATCATTATAAGCAGACCATCTTAAAACATAAAACATTCCTTGCTTGATAGTAGCCAATGCTCCTCTTTCCTTCTTGTATTTACTGTCTTCTTTGTTTCCCAACAGCTTGTACAGACCATAGAAATCAAATACTGAAATTTTCCTAAAATCAGCTTCAGAAAAGTAGTAGACCTTTCCATCTTCTCTCAAAACTTCAAAGCCATAATATTCATTCTTCATGAATTTCCTTACACATATTTCTCTGATGCCAGTGATCATGAAATCAGAATATACAGACATTCTCCTCTACATCTAATCAGCTCTGCACAAAATCTCTGAGATTCTTCAGATTTATCATGAAATACATCTGTGAATTGAACAACCTTGTTTTCAAAGAAATTAGGTAACTCAAACTCCAAGAATAAGGCATTCAGATCAAGTGGCACTTGCTCTGAACCAACTTCAGAATTTTCAGGTACTTGTTCAACATCTTGCATATGAACATCTTCTTGAACATGTAAGGATTCTGGAATAGGTTCTTCAACAACATCCTCATAAACACCATTGACTTCATATTCTGAAGGAGACACAAAATCAATATGAAGATTTTTCTTGGGATTCTCTTCTGACAATAACAGATCATAACAGTTTCTGACTTTAGTTCTGAGCTCCAATCTTTCCTTCACATGCCTTATACATTTCTCTTTCACAGAAATTCTAACATCTTCAACATTTGCTTCCATCTTCACCAATATCCATTCCAAAGTAGCATCACTATACTACACAAGATCATTCAATTTGAACAGAACAAGTTTTCTGGAAATTGCATAGATGAAGCCTTCATTATCAATTCCATCATTAACAAATCCAATAATGCTTATATTATGCTTTGGACTTCTGGTTGGATAGGTTAAATTGCACTTAACCTTTCTTGCCTCAATAGCCAATTTAAAATCATACAAATACAAGTTCTTGACATAAATTCCCAAAAGCCTTCTGAATTCAAGTTCAACCCATGTTTCTTCAGTGCTTGCAAAGAACTTCACTAAGAACATCTGATCATCCAAAAACAGTATGCGAAAGTCAAAACTTGTAAAGTTGACTTTATGGTTGTCTTCTTTTAGAACTTCAATGCTAACATACTTGAGGTCAGCAAATTCTTCAATTTGGAATTCCAGAACTTTAACAATCTTTTTCTTTAACAATAATCTTTCATCTGGTTTTCTGAATCTGTTAGAAGCTTCACAGTAAACCATTTGCATCTTTTGATCCATGTACCCATCAACAAAATGTTCAACTTCAACAAACTCATCCTTCTTGTAGTATAGTGACCAATAATTGTCTTCAGGAAAAATGTCATAATGATAATTCCTAGCCAGTGGGACATCCTTTTGTTTCACAATGAAGTCACAAATTGGTTCTTCCAAGATAGGCACTTCAAGTCTTGGAATGATGATTGGGCTTCTATACACATACTCTGGAGGCATAAAGTAATTAGCAACTCTTTCATACTCTGCTTCTGACAAATCATCAAAGTAATGCTCTTCAACATCATCTTCATATTTTTCTGAGTACTAAACTATACAATCCTTATCACCCATCATTTCAATTGGAGTTAAACTTCTTAGGCATCTAGGAACATTTTGACAATTCAGAACACTCACCCACATACTGTGCATCCTCTTTGCCAACATACTGTACATCCTCCTTTGCTCCAATTCAGAAGCCAATTTATCTCCAGTGTAGAGCACAATATCAGAACAAGTCTTTTCAATTACCACTTCTTCTGATTCTTTCACATTTTCAGAACTTTGATCCTCAGAACAATTAATTGAAACATCCATATACTTAGTGCTTGAACTTGCCTTTTGCCTTTTCTCCCCCTTTTGATGATCATGAATGTCATCATCATCAAATTCCTCTTCAAGGACTGAGTAGAACTTGACTCTGGAACAACAGCAGCTACAGGCATAACCTCCAATGGTTTTGACACAACATCCAAATGAGAAGCAAAAGCTTGAAGTAGAGAAGACTTCATATCATCCATGCTTTTTAGAACACCCTGTTGAAATTTTGAGAAATCCTCTTTGATCTCCTTTTGATTATATTCCAAAGAGATTTTAACAGCCTCTACTTTTTCTTCAATAGACTTTGCTTTACTCTCCAACATAGTTCTGAGATCCTTGACTTCATCCTTTAAAGTAGTCACTTCATTTTCCAAGTTCTGAACTTTACTTTCCAAAGTACTTCCATGAGAATTTTTCTGAATCTTTTCAAATTCAGAAGAGAACAGTGGTAACCCTGTATCAACATATGATCCAGTTTTCATATGTTCAGAGAACATATGGCCTGTAGGTGTCACTGAGTCACCTAGTGCAATGGATACACTTTTATAGGAAGCTTTTGGGATATTCACTTCCCCAGGACTTCCATCCAATCCTTGACACCCAATATTAGGTATGTCTATGGATGTTGTTACAAGAAAACGAATTTCCTGTGATGTGCTTGTGTGAAAGGTCAATTCAGGCTCAAATAGGATATTACTGTGAAATCCAGACTCAATGTGATGAAATGAAGGTTAGGATTTATTGCCAAACTCTAAATGAGAAAGCAGTGGTTCCCCTAAAGAAATTGAAACAGTAGCTTGTGGAGATACTACTGAGTGGGTGAGGATGGGTATTTCAAGATTTACCATGGGCTCACTGGTATTTTCAATATTGGTCACCAAGAATTGTGAACCAATAGCAGATGTGGGTGCCCGGCTTTGATCAGCTAGAACAGAGTCATCTCTTTTTTCTAACTCTGGTGACATTCTCTCATTCTCATCACCCTCTATCCGTTTTTCATTCTCATCTCTACCCATACTCACTGAATTTTCCCTCTCATCACTCTGAGTATGTTCACCCCCATGAACAAACCCCCCCTTTCTTTTTACATTAAACCCCTCACCTATTATCTCTTGGTTTTCCTCATGGGTAGGGACCTGAGGTGCTTCAAGTCCCATTGAGGTGCAATATGCTTTTAAAATCTCACTGTCCCTTGGAATATAAGACCTAAGTGCTTTGTCAACAATTTATGTTCTGGAAAATTAACAAGTTTCAGAGATGATGTCATTGTACCCATATAAAAGATTGGCCCTTGCTCCTCATCTGCTCTCCTTGGAATTTGAGGATTCTCCCTTAGTGCATACCACAAAAATATTTGCCAATATCTCTAAAATGGAATGTAGGACAGAGGCTTGTCCTTTGTTAATCTCTGCAGTGCTTTCTGATTTCTTTCAAAAGTAATCTTCATATACTCCCACAAGATAGAAGCATAATTGTAGTGCTTATTCTTCACCAAGCCATGAAATATCTGCATCACTTGCCTAGACCCCTGATCTGGTGAGCTATGCTTTCTAGATAAGCATTTGTTGATAATTATAAAGAAACAAGCCCAGATTGGGGGTAACTTGTTCCTTCTGAAAGAGCTTAAGTTCTTCAACTCATCACAATATCGAAGTTTCTTAAAATCTGCAACCATTTCTTCTGAAGTAGGCTCATAATCAAAATCAGATCTTCCCTCCAATTCATCACTCTCTGGCAATCTCAGCATAGTCCTTAGAATTCCAATGTTCAAAGTTAATTGAACTCCCCCTACATTTGATACAAATACATTGCCTTCCAATTCTAAATGTTTCCACCACTGTTGAATGTATTGCACAGGTACAGTCTTCTTCAAAGTAAACCACTTCCTAAAGGGATGATATTTCAACAATTCAATGATGATCCTATTCTCTTCCTTAAACTTTGTTCCATCAAGCACCAAAACACAATTATTCTCAGCAAAATCCAAATACTCCTCCTCTGGTACTAATTTCTCCAATGAAGTAGGCCTAGAAGACATCACAGACCTTATTGCACTTTGTTGATGTTCAATTTTAGCATTTCCCTGTTCAGCATCACCCTCAGATTCATCCATTTGAATTTCATCCACATTCTCTTCAACATTCTGATTTTCTACCAAATTTCCCCCAATAACCTCCTCCACTTCAACCATTCTCTTAGGCATTGAAACCTCATTCTCTGAATCCGACGAAGACTTCATTAGTGTTCTAGCAGTGTGTAGGGATTGAGTGACAGTTCTTCGTGAGACAGGCATGATTGAAGTACAAGAATTTGAAAGAATACAAAATCAATGAACTCGAGAGTTTTGCGATAACAATTTGCGATCTTAGAGTTTGAAAAAGTTTGAATGAGGGATTTTAAGGTCTATTTAAAATCCGCGAAGCTGAAGGGTTTAAACGACTAAAAATGCTTTTTTGACAGAATTGAAACAGTAACAAACGCCGTGTAATGCCACCAAACAATTTCATTTCAGATGTGGCATTGTCAATGTATAAGAAGCTGACACGTGGTATGAGATAAAATTCAACACAAGTCAAAGTTCTGAATACCACGCTCAGAATTTGAGATTGCATAGTCATAAGTTCTGAGTATACAATTCAGCAAAATACCCTTGTAACAAAACTCATTTAAAATTCCAACTTCTGATGATATAAATCTTTTAAACACGCAGAAGTAGTTTGAACAGATTTTAAAATTGTTTTGTCATCAAAAGTCTGTCCCTCTTTAGATGATTTGAGATTTCTGAAACAATTAAAATCTAACTTCTGACCTTGTAAACCTTTTAAGGATTCAGAAGTTGTTTGAACAAGTAATTTTTTTTATCATTAAAAGCTTGTCCCTCTTAAAATGATTTGAGATGAGAAACAAAATACAAACCTTGTAAAGAACTCATAATGACAATATCAATGCTCCCCCTTGAATAATGCATACACTCAAACACATATTAGTAGAAAATGAATCATATGGAAAAGACAAAAAAAATGAACAACTAATTGAAAGACTTGTAATTTCCAGAAATGAATATGTTCTGAAAGGTATATTCAGAAGATCTGACTAACCTTACCAGAATTAAAAAAATAAGTCAGAGTTCTGAAGTATTCTCTCAGAAGTTCTGAACTCAAGACTCAGAACATCTGAGTAAGAATAAATTGAAGGATCACGAAACACCCTAAAATTTCGAATAAATTTAAACCTAAAATACATAAGGCTTACAACAAAATCAACTTGATTTTTTTATGTAGGTTTAGTAGTAGAAGTACATATCAACAAATAGATCACAATAGAACGACTAGCTAATCTATGCTGAGATAACATAGTCTATATCACAAAAGAGTTGACTACATGATCTCCAAAGTCTTCTATTCATATCTATTTCCTCCATATGTATAAATAATCCTCAAAAGATGTAGCTCCAAAGGCATTCCACTATGCTCTCATCCCTTGGGCAACCCGCCAGCTTTATAACCTGGTAAATAAATCAGTTTTGAAAAATATTAGGCTTACGTCTAGTGAGAACATCCAGATTATAAGCAACATAATGACAAACTTTCTGAAATCGTGCATTTAAACCATATTAAATGATATTTTCTTCTTCTAATAAAATACACATAACATCTTTCGATGACGGGAAAGACCCGATTCCATGAGTGTGACAACATATAGTAAGTCACACTATCAAGTTTAAAAGCGCCACTACGAATCAATAGAGATTCTAGATTTCAGCCCACGACCAATAAATTACAATTAATCCTTGCCTATTTCTTGGTACAGAAATGAGAATTACAATTAGACATGCCTATTCCTCATTTCAACGTACGGAAACGGGAATAACAATTTAACCATGCCTATTCCACGTTTCAATATAACTTCTGTGCTTATGGATCCATTACACATAATCATAGCATTTTTATACTTACAATAAATCGTTTCCTCATAACGTTAATAAAAAACTAAGCACAACGTTTAGTATAATATAAGAAACTCCTCTTTAGAGTTTTCATTAGAATACCCCAAAGATACTTCTACATATATAATTTATTTTACAAACTTACTCCAATAATAAATGAGGCAGGAACTTTCTAAAAACAAACATTCAGGGACTTATTATCTAGTACTAACTTTGTTTAGAAATTACTGTTAAACCAAAGCCCACAACTGAGCTTCATATCAGGAAATTCCCTGTTCGGAACAATGTTCGGAATCTACCCAGAAAACGGTATCCGGAACTATTATCCGGTAGTTACCCGAAAACGCATATCCGGTACTTTTGTCCGGAAATTAAGACAATCCGGGTAATATCCAGAAATTAAGGGAAATCCGGGTAACATCCGGAAACTAAGGTAAATCCGGGTAACATCCGGAAACTAAGGTAGTCCGGTAACCCAGAACTTACCCGGAAATCATATTCATCCGGAAAACCAACCCTATTCGGAGAACTATCCGAACAATTATCATATTTCCACGATTTCTCAATCATATTAACCCAAACACTGCCAGAACATACAGATATGATTCAATCCCCAATAGCAATTTCGACATACATATGGTGATTAAAAGAAAGATGAACTCACAGTGATTAGGAGCTCAAAGCGGGGTTGAACTGAAATCCATCAAACCGCAGTTCCTATTTTTTTACCAAAAATCTTTTTAACAACCGATTGAAATCACCATTTGAATTGTGATTACCAATTCCAAAAGAAGAAACTTAAAGAAAAGAAGCAAATCCTTACCAATCGGACAGAATCTCGATCTCTCTATATCGCCCTAACTTGCAAACCGACTTCAACCTTATCAGAGTTGGATATTTTCTAATTGACTCTCAATTCCTTATTTATATTGCCAAATATTGCATTTATTCATTTTAACCCCAAAACTTCCATTTCTCTTTGTTTTAAGGTAAAAAGAATAAATTCTCATTTTCTCGAAACTGTTAGACAAAATGAGATTACTCAACTCACAAGGAATTAACATTCTCCATAATAATCGTACATTATTTATGGAAAATTCGAGGTGTTACAATTCTCCCCAACTTGAAAAGAATTCCGTCCTCGAAATCAGCGAGTTAGGTAAATAAGTGAGGATATCTATTCTTCATATCCTATTCTGCTTCCCAAGTCACATTGGCACCTCTATGAGGTTTCCATTGCACTTTAACCATAATGACTTCCTTATGTCGTAACTTCTTGGATTTCCACACAACGGTTCTTCTCATCCACCTTTATTTCAGAAAGTGGTATAACACTTTCCTCCTCCGCTAAACATTTTCGAAGATAACAAATGTGGAAAGTATCATGGATCCCTTCCAATTCTGGTGGAAGCTCTAACTGGTAAGCTTGAAGTCCTAATGGGTTTAATTATAGTGAAGGGTCCAAGAAAACGAGGACTTAATTTCCATGCTTCCCAATTCTTATTATACCTTTCCTAGGGGATACTTTTAACATCACACACCCCAACTTGGAATTCTATAGGTCTCCTTTTCTGATCGGCGTAACTCTTTTGTCGATCTTGAGCCGCCTTCAAGTGTTTCCGAATCTCCTTAATTTTATCCGCCGTTTGCTGAACAATTTTCGGACCGACAAATTGTTTTTCTCCATCTTCCAACCAACATATCGGAGTCCTACACTTTCGTCCATATAAAGCTTCAAAAGGAGCCCTCCCGATGCTTGAATGATAATTATTATTATACGTAAACTCCACTAAGGGTAAATGCGTATCCCAATTACATCTGAAATCAATTACACAGGATCTTAGCATGTCTTCCAAGGTCTGAATTGTCATTTCACTTTGCCCATCCGTCTGTGGATGGTATGCGGTACTCAAATTTACTCTCGTACCCAATTCTTCTTGCAATGTTTGCCAAAATCTTGAAGTAAATCGACTATCACTATCTGATACTATGGACACAAGTATACCATGTCATGACACAATTTCATCAATGTATTATTTGGCTAAATTATCTATTGGTGAAGCTTCTTGCATTGGTAAGAAGTGAGCACTCTTGGTCAAACGATCTATTATTACCCAAATGGTATCGTTATCTCTTGACGTCTTTGGTAACTTAGTCGTGAAATTCATGGTAATCTTATCACACTTCCATTCAGGAATTTCCAAAGATTGTAGACTCCCATAAGGTCGTTGATGTTCAGCCTTTACTAAGGAATACGTCATACATTTTTCTACACACCGCACCACATCCAACTTCATAGCCGACCACCAATATTGTAACTTTAAGTCTCTATACATTTTAGTACTTCCAGGGTGCATAGAATATTTGGACTTGTGACCGTCTTCAAGAAGTAATTCTCGATTTCCTCCAATCTTTGGCACCCATATGCGGCCTTGAAAAAGTTTAACTCCTCGACCATCTTCAGTTACTTGAGAATGTTGCTTAACCATAACTTCACTCTTAAGATTTTCTTCCAATAAGGCCTCCATTTGTGCCATCTTGATCTTTTCAATCAGACTTGACATTACATCAATTCTGGCGTTAGTCGCTTTCAAACATCCACTATATTCTTTTCTACTTAAGGCATCAGCTACTACATTTGCTTTACCAAGATGGTAATGCAATTCACAATCATAATCTTTAAGTAATTCTAACCATCGCCTTTGTCTCATATTCAGTTCTTTCTGATCAAAGACATATTTCAAGCTTTTATGGCCAGTAAAGAGTATGCACTTTGTTCCATATAAATAATGTCACCATAACTTCAAAGCAAACACTACTGCTGCCAATTCTAAATGATGGGTAGGATAATTCTTTTCGCCATCTTTGAGTTGTCTTGATGCATAAGCAATCACTTTGTCGTGTTGCATCAATACACACCCCAAACCATCTTGGATGCATCACTATATACCATCAAATCTTCTGTTCCTTCTGGTAGTGCAAGAACAAGGGCTTCACATAATTTCTTTTGTAAAGTTCTAAAAGTTGTCTCTTGCTTTTCAGTCCATATAAACTTCACATTCTTCCGTGTCAGAATTGTCAAGGAAGAAGCAATCTTAGAAAAGTCCTTTTTAAATCTCCGATAATAACTTGCTAGACCTAGAAAGCTCCGAATCTCCGATGAGTTTTTCGGGGGTTCCTAATTCATCATTGCTTCTATTTTCGCCGGATTCACCTTGACTCCTTCAGAAGTGATTACATGACCTAGAAATTGTACCTCCTTTAACCAAAATTCACATTTTAAGAATTTGGTGTATAATTTCTCTTTTCTTAGAACATCTAAGACTTCACGAAGGTGACATTCATGATCAGCTTCATTCTTTGAATAAACAAGTATGTCATCTATGAACACGATGACTGACTTGTCTAAAAAAGGTCGACACACCCTATTCATTAAATCCATGAACACGGCGGGAGCATTTGTTAACCCAAAAGGCATCACGAGAAATTCATAATGTCCATACCTTGTTCTAAATGCCGTCTTGGGAACTTCTTCACTCCTTACATTCACCTGGTGATATGTAACAACTCATCCCAAACATACATCATATAACATAATATACATCTCATCATTTCATAACAAAAGATACATATTAGGTCACATAAGGTCCCTTAGTCTCAAAACTATACAATACATGTTTCAGTACAAACTTTTCGCTAATAGTTTACATTATATTTCACAAAACTATCCATACAAAACTATTCAGAAAACTTCTTAATCACAACCAGCCTTCACAAGCATATTACACCTTATCCTTTCCTTTGCATTTATAAGATCCTCAACCTAGAATACATATTTTTGAAAACAAAATGAGGGTTAGACCAATTGGTCTAAGTGAGAAAATCCTTTTCAGTTTAATAATCATTTTGTAAAACACAGATATACAACAGTTATTTGAATACCAAGCATGACTCGTATGTACTGCGTACAACTCTTTCACATGGCCATATTAGTTGGTTGCGCTAAACCAACTAATCAATTTACTCCGCTGCACTAAAATAAAGCCAACTCCGCTGTCCCTCCATACAACCAAACTCCACCGACCCTAAGTCCGGCCAACGTGCACTCGTGTAGTGTAATGCTCATATAAATATAACATATACCTCAATATATAATATTTCAATCATAAGCACATTATCACACTACCTACCACATATTTATCCAATATATATGTATTCTAGTTTGAAAATATTTAAAGTAAAACTCACCTGAAAGAAGTAACGCAATTAACAGCTTTTCTTGAAAACTTGGAAGAACCTTACTTTTCTATCAACTTCCCAAAATTTGTATTACACAAAATACATATAACCATTTATCACATAAAACTCAATGACAAGCTAGGAATCCTAAATAAACCTATCATTCCCTTACCCAGAAATGTCCCCCTTCGGCGACTTAGCATGGGGATCTGGGGCAGCGCCCCTAGAAATTTTTTAGAACTGAAAGAAGTCAGAAAGCTTTCGGATATGCAATCCAGATAACTCTCCTGGAGAACCTTTATCCGAAACCCTTATCCAGAAACTAAATCCGGGAACCCAATTCTGATACTATCCAGAACTCATCCAGAAACCGCATCCTGAACTTAAATCCGGAACCCAGACACCCAGAATCCGGAAAGCCAATCCGGAAAACCAATCCGGAAACCAATAAAAATTCGGGAAACTATCCGGAAAACTCGAATCCGGACTCTTAGAATTCCGGACTACTGATCGAAACCCAGACTCGATCGAAACTACTAAAAATCATAAAATTGGCAAATCTAAACCGATAGGAATTGTCTACTATTGGATATGAACACATATTGAAAAGAAATTAACCTGGAAATCGAATTCGTGAATTCAATCGATCAAAACTTCTCTCCTTTCTTCTCGGCTCCAAAACACACAGACACACCGACTTAAACCGACTATAGTGAAAATCAAGAGGAGGTTCAAACTTATAAGGATTCTAATTTGCAACTAAGGGCTCAAACTTAGCAAAATGACAAAAACACCCCTAAACTTATAAAATAAACTAAATAAATAAAACGAAACCGAAAATTAATATAACCAACTTACCCGAGCCCTTACATGATAGCCTGACCGTAGATCAATCTTTGAAAAACATCCTGCACCTTGAAGTTGATCAAATAAGTCGTCAATCCTTGGGAGTGGATATTTATTCTTAATGGTCACTTTATTCAATTCTCTATAGTCAATGCACATTCTTATAGTGCCATCTTTCTTCCTGACAAATAGTACTGGAGCTCCATAGGGTGACGAACTGGCCTGACAAAACCTTTTCAAGCGATTCTTGTAGTCAACAGCTAGCTTATGAGTTATGAGTCAACAACTAGCTTATCATCTAGTTTTCCAAACATAGCCTAACTGCACTTTACTCCTACCATTCCATATTTTTTAGAACTTTATCTTTTATTAATTAATCAAATTTGTTTAATATTTAAATTATACACAAACACAACCGTTATTATCTTTTATTAACTAATCAAATTTTGTTAATTTAAATTATTAAACAAAAGTGTTGCATGTTAAATTACATTGTTTACACACTTTTCGTTTAATTAATTGAAAAATAAATGTCTTAACACACACATATTTTATCAAAATAGCAGTTGTGTGTGTTTTCTTAATTTAAATATTAAACAAAACTTTTTTAATTAATAAAAGATAAAATTTAAATAAAAATATGAAATAATGGGAGTTAAAATACATTTAATAAAAATAAAAACCAATTGTTATAAAATAAACTAATTTTTTTCTCGAATTTTATTAAACTTCTTACAATGGTAATTTAAATCAAATAAAAAAAATTAATTTTAAGAGAGTTTACCTAAAACTTTGAAAAAGTATTACGTACTTATCAATAATTTTAATGAAATTATTTGATAATTTTTATAATTAAAGCTATAATAAGTTTGAAAATATATAGTATAATTAATTAAAAAAACAAATGTCTATGATAGAATATAATAAAGAAAGAACAAATAAATGTAAAAAGTGTAAACTATGTAATTGAAAATAAAAATGTAAAAGTTGGTATAACACAAGGATCAAATATGTAATTTTTTTGGATGAGTTAACACCATATTTTAACAGAGTTGGATGGAGGGACGAAAATGGAAGCAAAATGAAAAGCACAGGAACAAAAAAAAAACAATTTTTAAAGACCAAGAACAAAAATCGTTATAAGTATCAAACCACATGGACGAAAATCGTAGTTTACTCTGAAAACAAATACCTAAAACCTTAAATTAAGTTTTGTACTTTAGTCTTTAAAACATTACAACACTTTATAGTGTGAGTTCTATAAACAATATATAACTTTTTCTTTGACAATCAAACAATTATTATAGAAGTTAAAATTTGAGAACCAACTCTGGCTAACAAAAAAAACCTGTAGATCTCAGTTTTATCAAGTAACAATGTAACAACGAAACAATTAAGCTTTATTGATCGAATGTAGAGAGTTACAATATTAGAATGAAGAACACAGCTCTCTCTAAACCTATGAAGCGCACGACTAATCTCACAAGACTTCTAACCTAATTCTCTCAACAAAGTAACTTTAAATACCAGGGCTAAAGCCCATGGCCCATAAACTCTAAACTAAGCCCATTAACAATAATAAAGGATTTTACAACGCATTAATAATAAATATAAAACCTTTATATAACTTTCTATTTAATAGGACATTTATGGTCCTAACAATCTTCCCCTAAAGTTATATAAAATAAAAAATGGTCTTGAAAACTTTAGGTCTTGATCTTCTCTCCCTCTTGAATCTTTGAAACACTTTAGTGTTGCTTGTCTTCATGTCTTTCCATGCCCCCCCTTGAATAAAGCTCTTACTCTTCATAGTTTCAACTTTATCACCAAATTCAGTGACATTCCACAATGCAACTTTGATTAAAAATCAAGAATCTGTCTTTGAACTGCGAGTTGAATTAGCTTTGAAAAACTTCAGAATTTGTCGAACCAATATGCTCGAAGGAGGAATCAACTTGTTGCGAACACTTCTTGATAAGGGATAAGAAGAACCATGCACTTGTAATCTTTTCTGCACAGATCATAATAGTTACTCCCCCTCAACTTTTGCTTACTCCCCCTCAACTTGATAATCTGGGTCTTTGAACTTTTATAATGTTTCTCCCCCTCATGATGATGATATGTGTCTTTGAATCTGTATCATTTCTCCCCCTCATGATGATTATGAGCATCCTGAGCATCATGTAACTTCAAAGACAACACTGATGAGTAGCAAAATACCAGATAAGACGTTAAGTAACCAAAATGGGGTAATCAACTAACACAGAAACACAAAAGTAACTGTTATCACAACAATTAAGAAAATTGTGTGGCCTATGTTCAGATTTGGCATCGGTGTATCTCTGATAGGATTTCCAGTTATCACTGAAGTAAAATCTTAAAAATTACTTCTCAAACTGTTCCGGCAATATCACGAAGATATGCGAGTGGAATCACAAAGACTCGTGCATGTGTGAAAGTAATAAATTATATTTGTTTGGCTCAAATATTGATTTAAGCTGGGACACAAGTTAAAAATCAATAGACTCGGTGATTAGAATATGAAGTCCGGAGACCGGAGCTGATGTCTTACTTTTTCAATATCTAAGACCTCCGAGTGACGAATAGATAGATTATGTGCTAAATCTCCATGCATTTATGAAACAAGCATCTTTTGTGAGATACTTGAGTGGCTAGGTGGGGTGACACGAGTTATCGACATTGGGTCCATGTCTGTTTCAATATTCATCTTCAAAGAACGAGAATGAATAGATTGTGTGGTTACCCGGATAACCGACTCGGTTTGGTAAGGACCAATAATTATTTTAAGTCCTGTCACATCCTCATCATATTATTTTCACTTCAAACACATCTATCAAGCTAGACCCCTCACTTATGTCTATAAGTGGATGAGTTTCTTGGGTAGGTCCTTCCGGTTCTGGATAGACCATAAAAACAATATAAATCCTATCACTCATTTCATTTACCAAATAAATCAGTTAAGTAAACATTGAAGTACAAGTTCTAAACTGAGGTGTTTAGAAGTCAAAACATTTAAGAACGAGTTCTAAACAGAATTTTTCAGAAGCCATAAAAATGAAGTCCGAGTTCTGATCTGAGGTAATCAGAAGTCATAATTGAAATAATAGAATTTCAATGAACAAGATCAAACGCTAAACAGAATGACTCAGTAAGCTCCGTATGGGCGAAAAATTAATCAACAATTAGAAGGGTTAATTGTGATGAACAAATCACAATTAATATATCAGATAAGAATCGAATCATCAAAACGACGTACTTTGAATCACAAATAGGAATTCAAGCGAGTGTATTTCCATCAAAAAATCAACAAACATATGAGACATGGAAATAACTAAGTCAAGGAAACACAACATGTGGCAATCATGGAAGTTAAAATTGGAGAATAACAAACACAAGTAAGTTATCCAGAATGAATTACTACGGTTCTTTGAATTCACAAAAAATGCATTTATGTGATAACGACCTGATACTCCCCCTCAAATGTGGCATAACCTTCGAATGCAGTCATGTGAAAAGAATATTCTGGATTGTATCACACATGACATTCCTGCAAAAATAGATCTGAAAGATTTTGGTATCCATTCTTTGATGGATCCTTGGCGGTTAGACGTCTTAACTTTAAATGGGGATTAGGGATACTATAGGTACCATACCAGTTATTCACATACCTTGGATGCACAAAGTCACTTTTCCACAATAAGTGCAACATATCTTTGCTCGGCTTAGACTGGTCAACTTAGCTATAGGGTAAACATGAGCAGGTGAACCAGTCTTGGAAATAAATGACTTTGTATCAACTACAGGAGATTTATGAGACTTGTTTCCATCACAGTCTTCTGTAGTTGATTTCTTTCTCCAAACCATTTTTACTTTTCTAAAAACATGGTGATCTGAAGAATCATTAAGCTCACTGTCAAAAGAACTAGAGTAGTAAGATTGTCTTTTCCTAGAGTTCTCGGTATTTAGGTGTTTCTGTGAACGCCTTTTAGATTTTGATTTTGAAACCTTGTTCACAGAAGCCTTTTGATGGGCATATGTAGAACATTCACCCTTGTAAAAATTTACCGTTTTACTCATGTTATCGAGAAACTGAACATGACTCGAAAGCTCGGGTGCGAAGTCAATCTTAGCAATTTCATCATCTGGACAAACTGTGGAATTCATGAATGCAGAAAACCGGAGTTCAGTATCAAATTTGTCATCATTGTCCGAGTCGGATGAGAAACAATTTAGATTTTGGAAGGAATCAACAGCGAAAGGGTTTTCAAAATCAGAGATGAGATTCCTGTTACCAAAATCTGTTTGAACCTCTTTACCTTTATTTGAAAATCTCAAAGCCTTGTCATTTGTGTCGGACGACAACACACCTAATAAGGCTTTGCACGAGAAACTATCTGAGTTAGTTGAAGATGGTTCGACTGAGATTGGTTCGGGATTGCTAATTTTCGTAGGAGTAACAAAGTTATTAGTATCTTCCTTAGCAACCCCTCCCTGAAGAGCTTCTGTCGCCAAAGCACACAGTCTCAACGTGAGTCTAGCAATCTCAGTTTTAAAAGTAGTTCTTTTAGATTCAGATAGAGGCTCGGTTTTGGTTTGTTGAAACTCATGAAAGGTGGCTAAAAATATAGTTCTTTTGTAGTCAAAAACTGTCCTTTCTCTTTCAATTGATTCTTCGAGTTGAAAAATAATGTTTTCCAATATCAGAGGTGGAACATACTGTTTGTACTCTGATGGTTCCGAAGATCCCTCATCTGGTGTTGCCTCAACCGGAACTTGAGTTTCCGTTGCTTTGGCAACTGAACAGATGTCGAAGTAATCATTTGAAAGATAAGGAGTTTTATTTTTCAAATAGGATGCATTTAGCTTTTCATATACAAAAGGAACTTGTACGTTTATGTTTTTTCGAGGTGGTTCATCCTCTTTATTTGAATTGACATCGTCAGGCTTTTCCCCTACTTTGGGTAGAGGAATATCAGTTTGTCTTTTTATTGTTTCATGCTCCTCATCCTCCGGAGACAATTTAGTCCATTTGATTTTCTACTCTGGATACCTCTTATCAAGTCCCAAAAAGTTAAACTCATAGAGTGTGGGGACTCTTGATAAGATCTTCTTTAGGTAACACAGATTGTCATATCCGAGTCCCCAAAGGGCGTTGTAATACTTGAATTCCTTAGGCTTGTTCAAATGAATTGTTTGGTCTGTTTGACCTCACTTGTACAATTTGGATTCAAGATCTTTGAGCTTGTTCGTCAACTTATCATTTTTTTTGAATAATGGAACGAAAATTGACAATCTTATTTTACTCATCCTGAGACTTACCGAGCTTTTCGGTGATTTAAGATAATTGGGTCTCTAAGGATTCAGTCTTTTTGGAAATAGCTGCACATTCTTCTTTATAATTTTCAATGATGCATTTATGTTCAGCTTTTTCGACAGCTAGTTTACCTATAGTGTCGTATTTCCGTTTGACGTTAGCTTCTAGGTCAGTTATTTGGACTTCTAAATGAGAAACTTTCTCTTTGAGCTCAGAGTAAGTTGGGTAAGACATTGTTACTTGAAACACTATGATCGTGAGACAAAAGAGGTGATCCAAAAATAAATTCAGACAGTGTATCACATAATACACAAATGCCCCCCTTCGGCGACTGATCAGAGAACTTCCGGATATGTGATCTGGATTTGGTCTCCCGGATAGAAAATCGGGAAATGGGATTCAGAAAAGGAACCGGTATCAGGAACCAGGACACGTGTAACACCCCAAAAAATCTAAGAATCGAGATTTTGGACATGCGGACGTCCGCATAGGGACGAGGCCGGACGTCCGGATTGATTTCCCCATTTCATTCAAAACCATAACTCTCTCTCCCCCCCTCTCTCTCTAAACCAATTTCTCCCTCAAGACAACCTCAAATCCTTCCTTCTCCCCTTCATCTTCTCCACTCAAATCAAACCCATTTCCACCATTGCTGAAGATTTGGAAGCTTGAAGCTTTTATGGAGACTAGGAGCTTTTAGTTGGAGGAATCAAGTGATAAAGGTAATCTCTCTCTACCCAAAAGCTAGGGTTTTGTTGTTTTTTATCTTCCCTTCTATTGTGGGCTTTATTGGTGTAATTTTGGTTATGCTTGGTTAAGGAGAAGGCTTCATCTATGAAATTAGGGTTTTGGTATAAGTTGGGATTTTGATGAAAAGTGTTTGGGGAAATGATTCTACATGGTTGGATCTAGTTATTGATGGTTGGAAACTTATGGATTTAGGTTTTGGAAGATTTGGCTTGAAAATTCAAGTTTCTTCAAAGGAGCTTACGTTTGGGGAAAATCTAGATTTAGCCTAAATATAGCAAGGTGAGCTCAAGTTGATTTGTGAAAACTTTGTACATGCCAAAAATGTTATTTTCCAAGTATTTGTGTGTTATACTTGAAATTATCAATTGCTGGGTTAGTTGATGAGTTTAACCCTTTTTGAAGTGTTCACCTTTATAAAGTTGTAAAATACCCATATTTAGGATTTTTGGGATATTTTGATGTGTAGAAATCATAGATATGTCCTTAAATGATTTATTGCTCAAATGGAATTTATTCAATGGTTTAATCATATTGAGGTAATTGATTTCATAAACCATTTGGGAAAATGTACATTTTAGTGTCATGAGTTATTTTGAGAATTATAAGGGTATGAGTCCATTTGGGGAAAACCTTTGTTATAACCCGTGACGAATTTTTGGTTAATGACGATTTTATGGTATATGTTTACCTAAGCAATGTTTTAATGCATTTTTATATTTTGAGGGCCGTTATTTATGGGTCTAATGGGTTTTGAGCATTTTGCTCGGTTTATGACTTTAATGAGTCTTGAGGACATTTGTCCGGATTTTAATATTTGGATATGGAGCTTTGGTCGTCAGTTGTATTATTGCAATATATTTGAAGAGTACATGTTTTGGGTGCGTGTGTCATTTAAATGGAGTTGTGTACTATTAGACCTTAATGCTATGGATCCATAGGCACTTGAGTTTTGCGTTCAATGATGAGACGCTAGTTTCTCTTATTGTAGCACGGAATAGGCATCAGGTTCCATGGTAAGTAAGGTATGGGCCTATATGGTCGGGCATTGTCCCATGGGAAGTAAGGTGTAATTCCAGATGTGTTTGGCACGGGATAGGCATCGGGTTCCATGGTAAGTAAGGTGTAGGCCTATATGGTCGGGCAGCGTCCCATGGGCAGTAAGGTGTAATCCCAATGTGCTTGTTTTTTGGACTTTGAGTGACCCAATGTATAGACTTGGAGTGGTTGAAGTTGGGGGCTCCCTAGTCTCCACGAGCAATAGATCTGGAGTGATTGAGCTCGTTATTTTGGGAGAATAGTCCATGTGTTTGTTTTATTTCATGGTTATGTGACCCACTTTTTTGTTTCGTCACGTGCGATGTAAATGGGCCTCCCCCGTCACCGAAAGGTGTTGCTTTCGGTATTTATTTCTATCCATGTTTTCGGTGACGTGTTATATTTATATGGATTGTTTTCCATGGTATGTGAGTTATGGGTTATATCTCATCCGTGTTTAGGATGTTTTGAATAATAGCGATTATTTCATGATTTCAATCATTTTACAAATCAAATACTATTTCACTTTTCAAGTGGATTTTGGGATGAGTCAATTTTGAGAATCATTTTATACTAAAGCTTCCAGCACGGGATTTATGTGTGTTGAAAAAATGGGTGATTTGCATCTAAAGTAAAAAAATTTGAACTCATGACTTAAATTGCATCTCTCTCGTTTTTATGTATTATATGGTCATGATAAAACTCTTGAACTCACTAGGCGTTAGCCTAACCCTTTTTATTTGTCGGCATGTGTAACAGGTTTCGGTTGGGGAATAGTTCTAGTGACACGGTGAAGGGGTGAGAGCTAGTTGTATGCACGAGAAGGGATTAGCTCAATGAAGTCTTCCGCATTTATTTTGAGATAGCAACTTGTTCTTGTGTTAAGTAACACCCGACCTTTGTAGTCTTGGTGTATTTCTTAAGTTACGATTAGTGTTGAGGTTATTACGTTTTAAAAATTTGAGGTGATTTCAAGGAGAGTTCATAGTAAGAATTATATATGTCTTTTGTGTATTTAATCGAAATTTTATTTAGTTGTTGTTCCAATTTTGAGGGTGTTACAAGTTGGTATCAGAGCATAAGTTTGAGAGAATTAGGTGTTAAATTTTGGATACCTAGACTCAAACTAGCGTTCTTTTAAGTAAATGAGAGTGAAATTTCACCATTAAGCACATTAAGATAGGATGTTTTGAGGGCGATGGAGTCGTTAGAAACGAGAAACGCGTCAAGAGTAGCAAAGATAATCACGTACGGTACGTTCATAATTACACCTGGCCAGTGTTATGGTGAACTTACTAGTTACATGTGCATACTTGAACTACTTTATTGTGATGACCGTTGGGGTAGTGGAGAAGAATCTAAGCGAGTAGTCGTTGGAATAGATGGACGATTTTAGCATTAGTCACTTGGAGTGACAATAAGCATGGTAATGGTATTAAGTGGACCATTTTGGATCAAAGTTGATGGTTGGATTAGAACCATAAGCTTATTGAATCGACCTTATTTCGAGGAGAAATCGTAAGGCTAGTCGATGTAACTTTCAATTTTGCCTTAAGGTGTTTGAGTATCCGGATGACGATAGTGTGACCGGAGGAATTTGGAGGAGTGTGGTTTGAGACGTTGAGTGCCGACTAAATTCATGCACATAATTTATTTTAAAAAAAATAAACTGCATCAGTTACTTCTTGTGTTTCAATTCCTCATGTGGATTGTGTTACAAAAATCTCAGAAAACGTTTAGCACACACAAGATTTTAAATCGTGGTTTTGAAAATGCATGAAATTATTTTATTGCGAGAGTTGCAAACTCTGTCAGAACTTGCTTTATTTTGTTGTTGTCCAACGTTACTTTCGGATACGGTGATATCCATATTTTAATGTTGTTTAAGGTGTTGGACAAGTAACTACGGCTTATGACTTTAACATTGGATCTCCTCCACATATGTTAAGGTTTGGACGGAAAGTTATCTTCCATTATGTCTATGCCAAGCTTTATTGAAAAATTTATTTAAAGCGAGTTTTATTGAACAATGTTGTTTATTTGGTATTACAACAAAAAGGGAATTTTCGGAATTTTGACATTTGAAGTCCTGATTTTGTTTTATGCGATTCGATTTCTGGAGGCGAAAGGTTTGGCGTCATTGGGTTGATTTGAGGCCATAGAGCCCATCGAGTTTTACGGAGTTTCGTTTTACGACGTTTTGTGTCGTGTGAGTGCAATTTTGTAATGCGCATACTTTAAATTATCATGTGTGTTGGTTTTGATTTGTATTGGGCACTTTGTCTCATTCGGGTTTGTTGAGAAATATTATTTTATGCTATAAGACGACCAAAAAAAAGGGATGGGTTTTGGAACTTTGGTGTCGCGTAATTTCTCTTTCAAAGATTTGTGTTAGCACATTTTATTGCAATTTGTTCAATGTACGGATTGATTTATACGTGGCGTGAGTAATGCATGAAAGAACATACTGATTGTATTTCTTAACGAATTGCTTTGTACGCTTTTGATTAAAGGATTATTTTATTATCATTTCACGCAAATGCATTAAATTGACCTAGGGATATGCATAACTTGGTAGACACTCATCCTCGACACTTTGATAAACAAATAGCGTGTTTTAATGAGTTATTGCATAAATGGAGATCATCTGGTCAAAATACGTTTTAGGATTGTGGGGTTTATGCACGGTTTATGATACAGTACATTTTGAAAACACGAATGTATGAGTCGTTGGACTTTGGTCAATTTTGGCTTGATGAACATTTTGGGAATTGTAAACTTTCTTGGTTTGGGAGAAAAGATGTATTTTGAGTATTTTGATGAGTGAATTTTAAGTATTGATATTTTAACGATTTATATTACGAGTGTAAAACTTTTGGTATAAATGCACCGTGCTGGGGATTTTGGAAAACCATTTGTCTTAACCTAGAGTTGTGTGGAGTTATTTATGTTTTTGGAACAGTAATGCGCATTATTCGTACGATTCGAAATTTCCAGTCGAATTTAAATCCTTTTAGTTGTCAACCAATTACAAGCACTTACTATTTTCCTAAGTTTTGAGAAAACACATTAATGTGTGTGAGTCTTGTCAAAAATGTTTCACCCATATGTCATTATATGACCAAATGAGAAAATTTTGAAATTCAATTTAAAGAATTTAATCTGTTGAAATTTTATTTTGAACTATCTAATGCATGTAATTTTATTTCCGGAAAACCACTAGGAAATTGTTACAAGTTTGCATGCATACTCCAATTTGAGATTTCCTCATGATGTTTTAGTCGATATCTTTGAATGATGAAAACATATTGATTTTTGTCTTTAAACTTGGAACTGACACACAAATCATTTTATGTTTTAACCAAAGTATTTTTGTGAATCATTCCACCGTTTTGTGATGGAAACCGACGCGTGCAAACTTTGTGGGTGAACTTGTTTTCATGACATTTTATGGCTAAAGGAGGAATTTTTGGAATCGGATGTCGTTTAAACTTCTTTTTGGAGTGCGTACAAACCTTTTGTTGCACATTATTTAAAGTAGGAAACTACTTTACATGCATGACATAAATAAATCCATACAAGGACCGTAGCGGTTCATTTCATAAAATCATTGAGCATGCTTTTACGCTTTGTTAATAACTTGAATTGTGGTGAAATGGTTTTCAAGCTGACTTTCACATATGGGACGAGTATGTCCATTTTTGCGCAACTGCCGAGTAGATAGTAGTAGCTTTTTATGCGTACGATTAATTTGATATGAAAACTTCTGTGTTGAAAATTTCTATAAAAGTTTTGATTGGCATATTTGTTTAGTAATTCACTTGAAAACCTTGAACTCATTAGAACTTTGGAAAGGTTAAGTAACCCCAGTTAGAAGTAAGTGTGTGTGGAACTTCGACAGTGGAAGGCTGGGTATTTTAACACGTGTTGGTACCGTAGGCCAAGTAGTGCTGTTTGTAGAGTCGACGTATTTTTGTAACTGGAAGGTTAGACTCGCGGTAGTTCCTGTTAATGTTGGTGGTAACCGTCTTGTTGGCAACTTTGTTTTGGGTCTTGGTCATAAAAGACGTGTAGGACCTTATGGACACCATATTGATAACCTTGGTTTTGTGGGAATGCTCGACGGATGGAACTCGTTTGTGGAGTTCTGTTGGGAGTCAAAGCTTGGTGGTATAATTAGGTGTCAACTTTTTTGGGTTCGAGGTCAAGAACCGTTGGTGTATTTTGAGGATGGTAGTTCAATTCTAAAGGATAACGATATTGGTTGAGGTGGCCTTAAGAAGTTCAACTGTGATAAGTAGATTTATTTGGATGACCATCCTTTAGTGGTAAAAGAATATGTCGATTTGATGAATGGTAAATGGCGTATTCGTGGAGTTGTATAATCGGCGGGTCGTGGGCGACCTTCCGTTTTGGAGTCTAATGGAACTCGGTAGAATTAAGTAACAGTTCATCATCGAGGACAACTGGACTTGGAGACTTGGTTGATATCGATAGGGATCAAATCTTGGACTGATTTAGAGAGAAAGTTTAAGAGCATGAGGACGTGGATTGATTGGGAGTTCGAGTCTGCCGTTGGAGGAGTATGGAACACCTAAGGTTGGGAGACAACCGAAGTCACCTGGTTGGGAGTTACGGTAGTAGGTGGCGCATTCACCCGGGCATGAGTATAATGTACCTAAGTGGACATTGTTGGTAAGGGTTCGCATGAAGTCTGTCTTAGCAGTTCTGCGTGAAAGAATTTGGATTTCGGTTGGAGGCTAATGGAACCGGTAAAGTGTTGAGTTAGATAGTCTTTGGTTGTAAGGAATTTAGATTTCGAGGACGAAATCATCTTAAGGTTGGGAGGATTGTAACACCCCAAAAATTTTAAGAATCGAGATTTTGGACTTGCGGACGTCCGTATAGGGACGAGGCCGGACGTCCAGATTGATGCGGACGTCCGGAGATCTTCCACGGAAGCACCAGAGGAAATTAGGTATTTTCGGTCAGATCGAGGCCGGATGTCCGCAGGTGGCTTAGTCGGACGTCCGCGAAGGGCCTGGTGAGATATTTTGTGCTTTTAAGAAACCTTTCCCTCTCTCTTCCCCATTTCATTTCAAAACCACAACTCTCTCTCCCTCTCTCTCTCTAAACCGATTTCTCCCTCAATACAACCTCAAATCCTTCCTTCTCTCCTTCATCTTCTCCACTCAAATCAAACCCATTTTCACCATTGTTGAAGATTTGGAAGCTTGAAGCTTTTGTGGAGACTAGGAGCTTTTAGTTGGAGGATTCAAGTGATAAAGGTAATCTCTCTCTACCCAAAAGTTAGGGTTTTGCTGTTTTCATCTTCCCTTCTATTGTAGGCTTTATTGGAGTAATTTTGGTTATGCTTGGTTAAGAAAACCTTCTCCTTCTTCATCTATGAAATTAGGGTTTTGGTATAAGTTGGAATTTTGATGAAAAGTGTTTGGGGAAATGATTCTACATGGTTGGATCTGGTTATTGATGGTTGGAAACTTATGGATCTAGGTTTTGGAATATTTGGCTTGAAAATTCAAATTTCCTCAAATGAGCTTACGTTTGGGGAAAATCTAGATTTAGCCTAAATCTAGCAAGGTGAGTTCAAGTTGACGTGTGAAAACTTTGTACATGCCAAAATTGTTATTTTCCAAGTATTTGTGTGTTTTACTTGAAATTATCAATTGTTGGGTTAGTTGATGAGTTTAACCCCTTTTGAAGAGTTCACCTCTATAAAGTTGTAAAACACCCATATTTGGGATTTTTGGGATATTTTGATGTGTAGAAATCATAGATATGTTCTTAAATGATTTATTGCTCAAATGAAATTTATTCAATGGTTTAATCATATTGAGGTAATTGATTTCATAAACCATTTGGGAAAATATACATTTTAGTGTCATGAGTTATTTTGAGAATTATAAGGGTATGAGTCCATTTGGGGAAAACCTTTGTTCTAGCCCGTGGCGAATTTGGGGTTAATGATGATTTTATGGTATATGTTTACCTAAGCACTGTTTAAATGCATTTTTATATTTTGAGGACCGTTATTTATGGGTCTAATGGGTTTTGAGCATTTTGCTTGGTTTATGACTTTAATGAGTCTTGAGGACATATGTCCGGATTTTAATATTTGGATATGGAGCTTTGGTCGTCAGTTGCATTATTGCAATATATTTGAAGAGTACATGTTTTGGGTGCGTGTGTCATTTAAATGGAGTTGTGTACTATTAGACCTTAATGTTATAGATATATAGGCACTTGAGTTTTGCGTTAAATGATGAGACACTAGTTTCTCTTATTGTAGCACGGAATAGGCATCGGTTCCATGGTAAGTAAGGTGTGGGCCTATATGGTCGGGCATCGTCCCATGGGTAGTAAGGTGTAATTCCAGATGTGCTTGGCACGAGATAGGCATCGGGTTCCATGGTATAGACCTGGAGTGGTTGAAGATGGGGGCTCCCTAGTCTCCACGGGCAATAGATCTGGAGTGATTGAGCTCGTTATTTTGGGAGAATAGTATACGTGTTTGTTTTATTTCATGGTTATGTGACCCACTTTTGTGTTTCGTCACGTGCGATGTAAACGGGCCTCCCCCGTCACCGAAATGCTTTGGGTATTTATTTCTATCCATGTTTTCGGTGACGTGTTATATTTATATGGATTGTTTTCCATGGTATGTGAGTTGTGGGTTATATCTCATCCGTGTTTGGGATGTTTTGAATAATAGCGATTATTTCATGATTTCAATCATTTTAGAAATCAAATACTATTTCACTTTTCAAGTGGGTTTTGGGATGAGTCAGTTTTGAGAATCATTTTATACTAAAGCTTCCAGCACGGGATTTGTGTGTGTTGGAAAAATTGGTGATTTGCATCTAAAGTAAATTATTTTGAACTCATTAATTAAATTGCATCTCTCTCGTTTTTATGAATTATATGGTCATGATAAAACTCTTGAACTCACTAGGCGTTAGCCTAATCCTTTTTATTTTGTCGGCATGTGCAACAGGCTTCGGTTGGGGAATAGTTCTAGTGACAGTGAAGGGGTGAGAGCTAGTTGTATGCACGAGAAGGGATTAGCTCGGTGAAGTCTTCCGCATTTATTTTGGGATAGCAACTTGTTCTTGTGTTAAGTAACACCCGACCTTTGTAGTCTTGGTGTATTGCTTAAGTTACGATTAGTGTTGAGGTTATTACGTTTTAAAAATTTGAGGTGATTTCAAGGAGAGTTCATAGTAAGAATTATATATGTCTTTTGTGTATTTAATCAAAATTTTATTTAGTTTCTCTTCCAATTTTGAGGGTGTTACAACACATACCGGGAAGAGGGAAACCTGGTGTAGGAACCGGGATGTGTTACCCGGGGTTGGAACCGGGATCGAGAGAGATCCGGTGTTGGAGCTGGGAGAGAGAAAAAGCCGAGAGAGAGCAAAAGCCAGGAGTCGGTAAGATCCGGAACCGGGATCGACGAGGACCGAGAGTCGAATCCGGTATTTGGCAACCGGGAGTCAGAAGGGATCCGGTATGAGATCCGGGATTCGGTATGAGAACCGGGATCCGGTATGAGATCCGGGATCCGATATGAACGCCGGGATCCGGTATGAAATCCGGAATCGGGACTTTTGTGATCCGGATTCAACCAAATCAGGAAACAAGTCGGGAAAATAAGGAACTGACGTACCTGGGTTTCGAAGAACACCGATTATGGGAGTGATTTTCTCGAATTAAGCTTTCTTAAATGCAACTTTCACAACCAAAATACCAAAATAACACGATAGATTGATAGATTTAAACCTAAACACACCCTTTGACCAAAAATCAAGAAAAAAACGAAAAACATAGACTTTTAAAACCCAACAAGTCGATTTTCACTATTTGATGATCAAAAACTTTAAAATCAGTTCCAAAACTTTGTGAAGATCACTATAAGAATATTACTAACGATTTATCAAGCAAGAATTTTACTTTTAACGTGAAAATCAAAGATCAAGATATTACCCTCAAGAACACAACGTGTTTTGTAAAGTGTTAAGAATGAATCAAATCAAGAAAGAACTTACCTTTGGATCGATTGTCTCTCTGCTCGGAAAACCACTTGTAGATCCCAGTTTTATCAAATAACAATGTAACAACGAAACTGTTGGGTCACCAAAGATTTGAAATTGACCCACCGATTTTATCCTTAAAATCTTACTTAGAATATTTTGGTTTGGTTCTTTATGATGACTTTAGACAAGACAACAAAAGTTCGGTGAAGTCGAAGATCAACCGAAATCAAGCTTGAAGAAGTTATCATTGTGGAAGTGATGACACTCTTCTCAACAAGAAGTCTAAAGTTAATATCCACTTAATTTTTTTATGAAAATCAGTGGACACTCCAACCGAAATTCTCCTCAGAATCGTCCAAGAGTCTCACCGATGGAAACTACAAATCTGTGGTCACATGGCTTATTCACACTCATTTTCGGTCAAGCATCTCACCGATCTCTTAGTCCAAATCAGTGAGATCCAACTTTGGAAGGTAGCAAATGAAGATCATTTATTATGGGACAATATCCATTGTCAGGAAAAAGTGACTATTTGTCGTTTCTTCCAATTTCAGATAAAGTCTCAATCAAGCATGGTTATCCTCCTGGTACTGAGAAAAAGGTTGAAAAGGACTTGTCGACTTTTCAGAGTCAACTCTCATGCTTGAATCTCCAAATGACAAGTGTCCTAAGCATTTAATGCTTCATGCACTATATAAAGAGGAAGAAGCTCTCCATGCAAGGTTGCGCGTTCCTGAAGGATTTCTTAGTGAAAAATACGTTCTCTCCCTTAGAACTTTATAGCTTTGATTCTTAGTGTGTTAAAAGTTGTTTTGTTTTCAGTTTGCTTTGTGAAGATTGTTAGAATAGTTTAACTGTACTTTCCCAACAATCTGTAGTTTTCTGTGTGTAATTCTTGTTGAAGTTTTCAATAAAAGAATTAAATTAAGTGAAATTTGTGTATTGTATTCAACCTCTCCTTCTACAATACTTGTGTAAGCCATCTGGGACTAACAAGTGGTATCAGAGCAGAAAGTTTAATCAACAAACTTGATCTGCAATGGCTGCATCCTCTTCAAACAATGACATCCCTTTTCAAAACAACATTTCTGAAAATGGCTCAATTGCCAAACCTCCAAAGTTTAACTCCAACAACTTTTCTCTCTGGAAGAGCCGAATGATGCTCTTCATGGATGGAATGGATACTAGATATCCAACCATTCTCAGTGAGGGACCCGTTGTCCCTATAGTATGGGCTTGATATGAAACGCAGAGGCCTGGAAAAGAAACAACCGATAAGGATGATTCTGATGACTCTTCGGATGAAGAAAAGTCCGCTGCTACTGGTCGTTACATTCTAAAAAACCCTAAGAAATATACTGATGAGGAAAAGCGTCTTGTATATCTTGACTCCAAAGTGAGAGAAATAATTGCTCTTTCCCTTCCTGATGAGGTCTATCATTCTCTAGTTAACTTTGCTACAGCTAAAGAAATGTGGACACTCTATGTGTTCTGTACGAAGGTACAGAGGAAGTTAAGAAGAGCAAGAAAATTGCTTTCATCAGGAAATATGAGCTCTTTATTCATGAGAAAGGAGAATCTCTTTCTAGCTATTACAACCGTTTTAACAGTCTCCTAAATGATTTATAGTTGTTGGGCAGAGTATATGAAAATGAGGAAGTCTTGTGCAAATTCATGGACTGTTTTTCTGACTTTTGGGAAAACATATGTACTTGCATCAAGAAAACCAAGGATCTTGAATACATGCCTCTAACTGTCCTGTATGGAACTCTCTTTAATTATGAACAAACTAAAATGCAAAGGAAGTCTATCATCAAAGAGATAAAAGGCTCCTCTATAGCCCTTGTCAGTGATACTTCCAAGAAAGCTCAATGCGTTCCTCGCATCACTTACTGTAACATCCTGAATTTTCGTTATTATTATTTTAATAGATGTATTTGTATTTTGTGTAAAACCTTGGATTATCGAGATTTATAATTCAATAGGGTTAAAATACAAAAGATTAAGTTTTGGTGTTAATTGTGAAAATAATAGACTTTGGAGGTGTGTTTGGTTATTTAGTAATAGTGTGTTTGGATAAGTTAGCTAAAATGAGAAATATCTCATTTGTTTTCTGGTTGAGTCGGCAAAAGAAGCAGAGAAGAGAAAAAGGGAGAAAAGAAGAAATGGGTCTTGTTCATCAAATTGGTAAGAAATTGATGATGGTTTTGGATAGAATCTGTATTGATGTTAGATTGTAAACAAACTTGTATCTTGTATTTGTTTTCAGAAGTGTTCTCTGCTGTTGGAGTTTTAAAATTGTGCAGGAAGAAGGGTTTTGCAAACCTAAGGCGAGTTCATTCGATTCATTGTACAAATCAGTGTTTTTAAGTTATACTAACCTTAATATAGCTGTATGAATTGATTGAGGAATGATTAGAATGAATAGGTTGAATTGATTTTATGTTTTAAATCGATTTGTGGACTTGGTTGAGCTAGTAGTACGTAAAACCGGTACAGTCCCGGTACATTTGAAGTCCCGGTACATGTGGTGATTCCCGGGAGTTGTTATATACCGGGAGGGGTATATACCGGGAGTTGTTATATACCGGGAGGGGTTTACACCGGGAGTTGTTATATACCGGGAGGGGTATACACCGGGAGTTATTATATATACCGGGAGGGGTATATACCGGGAGTTGTTATATACCGGGAGGGGTATATACCGGGAGTTGTTATATACCGGGAGGGGTTTACACCGGGAGTTGTTATATACCGGGAGGGGTATACACCGGGAGTTATTATATATACCGGGAGTTATTATATATACCGGGAGGGGTATATATCGGGAGTTGTTATATACCGAGAGTTGTTATATAGCGGGAGGGGTATATACCGGGAGTTGTCAGTATACTGTAACAGTAGTAATTCTGATAGTTAAGACATTCTGAGGTCTTGGATTATTTGTACTCTTCTGATTGTTTTGGAGACTACAGTTCGGTAAATCGTGAAAAGATACGATTAGGCATTGTCATATAACTTATGTAGTTCGGACATACGTACATTCATGTATAGTATGTTAGGTTTATAAACTGCGCTAGTGTGATGCTAGGCAGGATTATATTGAGTGTAATGGATCCATAGGCATTAGTGTTTGGTAATCACATGGGATAGGCGTGTGGTATTAATCGTTATCCCAGTGTGTGTGGGAAACCAATGAACAGTCGTGTGGTAATAAATATGCATGTGTAATTGCTATTTATAGGTTGACAACATTAATCTAGAATCAGTAATGATTCGTAGTGTGGCTCTAGGCGGGATATGATGGCTGGAATATTGCCAGTCATATTCTAGGAATTGGATAACGGAGCATTAATCTAGAATCAGTAATGATTCGTAGTGTGGCTCTAGGCGGTAAGAAAAGGAGTAACCAGGTTTGCTATAACTTGTTTACATTGATTTTGCAAATGTTATTATTGAAACGAATGTTCTCACTAGGCATTGGCCTAATCGTTTCCTATAATGTTTTCTTACCAGGTTCAGGCTCGGGAAAATAAAGGGTTGTGGGACGAGCGTTTTTGGATTAGCAGTGGTGGCAATTAACAAAGAGGAGATTTTTTATGGATATCTTAGATACCTTATTTAATCTGATTATAGTTACATAATTAGATTGATAGGTTATTTGAAGTATCCTGTTTGTAAATATACTCTTGATGGTTAATCCCCTTGCTATTTATATAAGTTGAAGTTTTGTTATCATAATCTGTTGTAACTTGAGGTTTAAATTGGCCCGGATTTTGGGGCGTTACAATATGGTATCAGAGCACTAGTTTAAGCGAACTACGTATGCTGATGAGATACTTAGACTTAAGCTGAGATGGAGTAGGTTATGATATGTGAGATATGGGTAGAAGTGTTAAGACGGGATAGTCTTAGAGTCAACGGAAATACGTGAAATTAGTACTGTGACAATGGTAACGAGGATTCTCCTGTATAATATGTTCACAATTCCAATTAGCTACTGTTATTATGAATATATTGTTACACGAGCATGCTTATTTCTAAATTGTTACAGTGAGTAATGATCGGTAAAGTACGTTTCGTATGTTTAGAATTTTGTAACCATTTCTTATGGTTACCCCTTTATGTTATAGCAGAATGATGGTGAATACATCACTAAAATCCTTCAACTCTTTGGAGGACAGATCAGTAAATGATTAGAGGTTGGAAGGACAACCTGGAAATGGCGAGACTCATGAAAGTCCGCCAAGGCAACCTTTAGTAGGTGGATTGTTATGTGAGAAGATTGATCAAGATGGAAATGGTATGACATATTGGAGTATGTGGATCGTGGAATGCCAGTATAGCAAATGTTATAAAGCCGAGAGGGCAACCACTGGTCGGAAGTAGAATGTCAATGATAAGTTACGTAAGTAAGACGATTGACCTCGTTTGAGTACTTAGCCTTCATTTGCGAGGAAAGTTTTATGCCTGGTGTTTTAGTGTGTGTTACATGAGTTTTCATGATTTCAAACCAAATGCATAAATAACAGTTTTAGTCAAGGTTGAATTAGCATGTGCGAAAGTGCATTTAAAGAAAAGGCAATCCCATTTACGTCGCACAACGAAATTTTTTGAAGTTTTTACAAAGTATTTCTTACTTTACATGAAAAGTTGAATTGTAGCAAGAAAGCGTTGGTCAGCAAAACGTTTAATAACCAACAAGAGTATTGACCTAATAAACATCATATAAATAAGTGAGAGAACCGACTAGTTTATTTCGTGTCGGTCAAATTTTTTTTCTTCTTTCCTCGAACTGTTGTCGTACGAAGAGATTTTCATTTAGTATATTACCGTCGTAACAACACTGTTTTGGTTGAGAAGGATTGAGTTTTCAGAAATTTAATATGCAAACGATTCTCGAGATCGTTGTGCAGTACTTTGGGGTATGTGTGCCCAAGTTGTTCCAAGTGGGGTTATTTAAAATGAGAAAATGTACGAAATGATTTGTCATGCATAAAGGCTAAGAATTCGCTAGGTCGTAGAGTATTACGTTATAAGCTAAGAAAGAACTCCAAGAGTGGAGGGGTGTTGGATAAACCTTGGGAGAAAGTTTGTAGTTTTGGTAATTGTGTTCAAATGAGAGATGAACAGTGTGAGAGTCGAAAGTGGACTTTAGTGTCGGTTGCATGAGAGTCTGTACCCTTGTTCGCTGACTAGGAATACAGTTGCCGAGGGACGGTTGTGTCCAGAGGAAGAATTAGGTTCAGTTAAGGACCTTAAGGTTAAGGAAGTGTCGACATGTCGAATTTTTACTTTGAAGTCGATAGTTGTGTAAGGTGTATGAGACCTTTCGTCTGTCATTGGGTGCGGCCTGGGTGCGTCCCGCGTATGCCTGTGCGGGCAGGAATAAAAACCGTGAGCGGTACCGGTATGCTGTTATGCAGAGGGTATGCGCAAAGCGATTTTTATGGTGTGCGACATATTTGAAGGTTTTGAATGATTAACGAATAAATCACGAGTGAAAGAAATTTTGGTTAATTTATTGCATAAGTGAAAGTTATGTAGTCAAAACACGCTTTTAAATGATTATTGTGGATGTGCAATAATTTTGATGTATTACATTTTGAAAATGGGAACGTGTGGGTTGGGGGATTTTGGTAAATCCGATCATGTAAAGATTTTGAGTAACAATGTATTTTGATTTGCGTAACCGTGTGAGTGACACGTGTTTAACCAAACGTTTATTTTGGCCTTAAAGGTTTGATTTATATTCAAATGAGTCCTTTGAATGTTTGTCAGTTTTAGTGACTCGAGATGGAGTCTTGGATGTGTAATATGCGTGACTGCATTCTATTTGAACAAGTGTCGGTCTTAGGTGAAGACTGTTTGATAATTTACGTGTTCTTAGTACCTTTGGAACTAATGAACCTTGGCGTATTATATACATTTTGGAGTATAAAAAGAGTTGCATATACGTGTGCATACAGATGCATATATATGAATTGACTTCCTTGGGAAAGTATCAATGAAGGAATCGTAAGATTATCACGCCTCGGAGCGTGTGTGGTATAATGTGAGTAAGATGCATTTTAACTGCGTGAGTTGATATTGATAAATGATCATTAGATCATGTAACAATCGGTTTTGAACTCAGTTGGGTCTTAAAAGCATTGACCCGATTTGATAAGCTCAACGTAGGCTTGGGGTTGATATTGCATGAACGGTATTGTAATTGAAGTTTACATGACGTGAATGCATTGGTTATCCTTTTGGGGTCATGTATGAATGTTAAGTCTTGAATCAGAAGCTTAAAAGTTGAAGGACCACCTTGTGGGGATGTTAGAACAGTGAAGGACTGTTGTTTTATATAAGTGCTTTACTTACGATGTGGAAGGTTTATAAAAGATGAAGTACTAGAGATGAATAAAGGGAATGTATAGACAATGTTGATCTGTGAGGGATTGTGCCCTATTTTGTATTGGTTTGGAATCATAAGGAGCTAGTATGAACGAATAAGTTCAAGTTAGTTAGCAAATCGAGAGTGGTGGTTCAACTAAAGTTGGGGAGGAAAATAATAGTGAAATGGACTAAATTAATCATGCGGGAGAACATGAAAGTACGTTTGAAGTGTGTACAACTGACCATGAGACCTGGTCTGCTGTGAGATGTTATGGGTGGAGAATGTACGAACGAGTAGTGACATCAATTGCCAAGGTAAGTGTGTCAACTAGTACGTATTATGAAGTTAGAACAAGGAAGCATCCGATGGAAGTCTTTTCGGGGATTCCGGATGAAAAGTACCACTTTGTCATTAAAGTTGTTGGGGCATGTAGTTTGTAAGGTGGCATAGTGATATGGCTATTATCGGAACCGAATGTCGGAACGGTAGTAGGTGTTTACCCAAAGTGATTTTGGTTGTGTAAATCACTAAGTAAGTTTGTGTTTTTGAATCATTGGAAGCTTAATGAAGATAGCGATGTGAGGAAGTGATAGTATTTTTGTACTGAAGAAACGTGTAAGTCATGGATGTAATAATGGACTGCCGTGGTTATTGAAGTATTTAATAGTGACGAGTATGCTTAATTTGAAGGGTGTGTGGAATTTCGGGCAGTACATGTTAATGTTATTTTGAGACCTGGAGAGTGAGTTGTGGTGATGATGGGGTGAAAGGAAGACTTTTGTTCTTCTCAATCCCATTGGTTTAGGTGAAGAGAATACTGTAACCGTTAAGCTGTAATGTTGGAGTATTCAGTAGATGTAAAAGAAATACATTAAATGCAGATCTCGGTGTTACGAGGATTTGACTAAAGGTCTTAGCCGACGTTTTTAGAGAAACTGTCCTTTTGGACTGTAGCTGTGTGGTGGATGTTCCGTGTAAACAAGAGAGAAATGATAACGGTATGATAGACCAAGAAATAGTCGAACAAGGATTTGATGATAACAATTACTCTAAGGAGATTTGCAAATCTAAGTTGGGGAGTGGGTGTTGATGAAAGAGGTAAAGTTCAGAATATATGAAGAGATTAATTCTTGAAATAAAGAGTTATATATAAAATATTTCATGTGGCATTATATCTTTAAGTTGTTAATGTGACCTTAGAGTCGGAAGAGAGTATGAAAGATAAGTATTCTCAATTGTTCACTTGATTCTGATTTCGGGGACGAAATCACTTTCAAGTTGGGGAGTATTGTAACATCCTGAATTTTCGTTATTATTATTTTAATAAGAATTGGGATGTATTTGTATTTTGTGTAAAACCTTGGATTATCGAGATTTATAATTCAATAGGGTTAAAATACAAAAGATTAAGTTTTGGTGTTAATTGTGAAAATAATAGACTTTGGAGGTGTGTTTGGTTATTTAGTAATAGTGTGTTTGGATAAGTTAGCTAAAATGAGAAATATCTCATTTGTTTTCTGGTTGAGTCGGCAAAAGAAGCAGAGAAGAGAAAAAGGGAGAAAAGAAGAAAGGGGTCTTGTTCATCAATTTGGTAAGAAATTGATGATGGTTTTGGATAGAATCTGTATTGATGTTAGATTGTAAAAAACTTGTATCTTGTATTTGTTTTCAGAAGTGTTCTCTGCTGTTGGAGTTTTAAAATTGTGCAGGAAGAAGGGTTTTGCAAACCTAAGGTGAGTTCATTCGATTCATTGTACAAATCAGTGTTTTTAAGTTATACTAACCTTAATATAGCTGTATGAATTGATTGAGGAATGATTAGAATGAATAGGTTTAATTGATTTTATGTTTTAAATCGATTTGTGGACTTGGTTGAGCTAGCAGTACGTAAAACCGGTACAGTCCCGGTACATTTGAAGTCCCGGTACATGTGGTGATTCCCGGGAGTTGTTATATACCGGGAGGGGTATATACCGGGAGTTGTTATATACCGGGAGGGGTTTACACCGGGAGTTGTTATATACCGGGAGGGGTATACACCGGGAGTTATTATATATACCGGGAGGGGTATATACCGGGAGTTGTTATATACCGGGAGGGGTATATACCCGGAGTTGTTATATACCGGGAGGGGTTTACACCGGGAGTTGTTATATACCGGGAGGGGTATACACCGGGAGTTATTATATATACCGGGAGGGGTATATACCGGGAGTTATTATATATACCGGGAGGGGTATATATCGGGAGTTATTATATACCGGGAGTTGTTATATACCGGGAGGGGTATATACCGGGAGTTGTCAGTATACTGTAACAGTAGTAATTCTGATAGTTAAGACATTCTGAGGTCTTGGATTATTTGTACTCTTCTGATTGTTTTGGAGACTACAGTTCGGTAAATCGTGAAAAGATACGATTAGGCATTGTCATATAACTTATGTAGTTCGGACATACGTACATTCATGTATAGTATGTTAGGTTTATAAACTGCGCTAGTGTGATGCTAGGCAAGATTATATTGAGTGTAATGGATCCATAGGCATTAGTGTTTGGTAATCACATGGGATAGGCGTGTGGTATTAATCGTTATCCCAGTGTGTGTGGGAAACCAAGGAACAGTCGTGTGGTAATAAATATGCATGTGTAATTGCTATTTATAGGTTGACAGCATTAATCTAGAATCAATAATGATTCGTAGTGTGGCTCTAGGCGGGATATGATGGCTGGAATATTGCCAGTCATATTCTAGGAATTGGATAACGGAGCATTAATCTAGAATCAGTAATGATTCGTAGTGTGGCTCTAGGCGGTAAGAAAAGGAGTAACCAGGTTTGCTATAACTTGTTTACATTGATTTTGCAAATGTTATTATTGAAACGAATGTTCTCACTAGGCATTGGCCTAATCGTTTCCTATAATGTTTTCTTACCAGGTTCAGGCTCGGGAAAATAAAGGGTTGTGGGACGAGCGTTTTTGGATTAGCAGTGGTGGCAATTAACAAAGAGGAGATTTTTTATGGATATCTTAGATACCTTATTTAATCTGATTATAGTTACATAATTAGATTGATAGGTTATTTGAAGTATCCTGTTTGTAAATATACTCTTGATGGTTAATCCCCTTGCTATTTATATAAGTTGAAGTTTTGTTATCATAATCTGTTGTAACTTGAGGTTTAAATTGGCCCGGATTTTGGGGCGTTACACTTACCCTTCATCAGATTCTAACAATGACAGTCAAAATGAGTCCACTCACCAAACGGTGGCATATCTAAGTGTTGCCGATGATGAAGGTGAGGAAACTTCTGTTGAACAGATAACGGATGAAATGGCAATGATGGTTGGGTTCAAAAACAAACCTCGTTTTTCTGGCAAACCTAGAACTTTCAGAAAACCCTTCTCTTCCACAAAATCTTCCTCTACTGACAAGTCAAATGAGGAGTGCTTCAATTGTGGTAAGAAAGGACACTTTGCCTCTGAATGCAGAAGCAAACGTGTTGAAAGAACTAGGACCACCTCCTCTGACAGATTTTCTTCAAAGTATGAAAAGTCCAGAAACAATATCTCAAAGTCAACCTTTCCTAAAAAGGGTAGTCAACCTTTTTCTCAAGAACATCAGGAACGTGCTGAGAAGTACAAAGCCAAATATAAGATAGAGAAGGAAAGAAATGAGGGACTTCTCAGAAAAGGAAAGGGTCTCATTGTTGAAACCCATGACTGGGCTGATGAGCCAACATCTGACAAGGATTCTCCCAACATGTGCTTCATGGCCAAATCTGATGACCTGGAAAGCTCTGAAAAGGCGATCACTTCAACTGTCTTGGGGTCAACTGGGTGTTCATCATCTTACTCTCAGGTACATCCTTTCAACTCCATGTCTGAATCTGAAAAGATTGATGCTTATGAATCTTTGACAAATGATTTATATAATATCAAAGACGCTATAAAAAGAAAATCAGCTCAAGTTAAAACTCTTTCTTCTTAACTTGAAATCTGCCTTTCCAAACTTGAAAAGTGTGGATCCCTGATTGATCAAGTAACAATGAATATGAAGCGATTAATCCTTTATTGATTGAATGCAAAGAGTTACAAGATTAGAATGATGAACAAACTCTCTTTCTAAACTCTGTTAAGCGCACGGCTAATCTCACCACTACTAACCTAAATACCACTCTAATCACACATTAAATACCAAGGGCTTGACAGACCCAAGCCCATTAGCCATAAAGCCCATTATCTTGAGAGGCTTTACAAACCAATAAATAACACTAATTATTTCTTTATATCACTTTCTATTTTATAGGACTTTTAGTCCTAACAATCTCCCCCTAAAGTTATATAAAGAAAAAAATACGAACTTGAACTCTTCCGATCTTGATCTTCTCTTCGTCTTGAATCTTTGAAGCACTTTAGTGTTGCTTGTCTTCATATCTTTCACGCTCCCCCTTGAAATATGCTCTTGATCTTCTTAGTATCACGAGTTGAACCACAAGTTGAATTAGCTTTGAAAACTTCAGCACTGTGTTAAACGGATAGAAGAACCATGCACGTTGTAATATTTTCAGCACAGGTTATAACAGTTACTCCCCCTCAACTTTTGCTTACTCTCCCTCAACTTGATAGTCTGGGTCTTTGAACTTTTATAACGTTTTTCCCCCTCATGATGATGATCTTTGTCTTTGAATTTGTACCAGTTCTCCCCCTCATGATGATTAGGAGCATCCTGAGCATCATGTAACTTCAAAGACAACACTGATGAGTAGCAAAAGTACCAGATAAAACGTTAAGTAACCAAAATGGGGTAATCATCTAACACAGAAACACAATAGTAACTGTTATCACAACAATTAAAATAATTGTGTGGCATATGTTCAGAGTTGGCATCGGGGTATCTCTGATAGGACTTCCAGTTATCACTGAAGTAAAATATTAAAAATTACCTCTCAAACTATTCCGGCAATATCACGAAGATATGCAATGGGAATCACAAAGACTCGTGCATGTGTGAAAGAAATAAATTATATCGATTTGGCTCAAAAATTGATTTAACCTAGGACTCAAGTTAAAAATCAATTGACACAGTGAATAGAATATGAAGTTCGGAGACCGGAGCTGATGTCTTCCTTTTTCAATATCTAAGACCTCCGAGTGAGGAATAGATAGATTATGTGCTAAATCTTCGTGCATTTATGAAACAAACATCTTTTGTGAGATGCTTGAGTGGCTAGGTGGGGTGACACGAGTTGTCGACACTGGGTCCATGTCTGTTTCAATATTCATCTCTAAAGAACGAGAATGAATAGATTGTGTGGTTACCCGGCTAACTGACTCGGTTTGGTAAGGACCAATATGTCTTTTAAGTCCTGTCACATCCTCACCATTTTTTTTTCACTCCAAACTCGTCTATACATCTAGACCCCTCACTGTTATCTAAAAAGGATGTGTTTCTTGGGTAGGTCCTTCCGGTTCTGGATAGACCATAGAAACGATGTAATTTCTAACACTCTTTGAATGAACCAATAAAACATTAAGCACACATTGAAGTACGAGTTCTAAATTGGCATGTTTAGAAGTCAATCTTTTAAGAACGAGTCCTGATCTGAGTTGATCAGAAGTCATTATAAAATGTGAATGAAGATCAAAGAACAAGTTCAAGCGCGACTAGGATGACTCACTAAGCACAGTGTTTGCAACAAATGAAACAATTGATCAGAAAGTTTAATTGTGAAGAACAAGTCACAATTAATTTACCAGAGAAGAACTGAATCATTAGTAAGTAAGGACGTACTATGAGAACAAAATTGGAATTCAAGCGGGTGTATTTCCATCGAAAAATCAACAAAATATGTGAGACATGGAAATAACTAAATCAAAGAAAATATAACACGTGGCAATTCTGGAATTTAAAAACGGAGAAAAACAAACTCAAGTAAGTTTTTCAGGATGAATTGCCACGGTTCTTTGAATTCACAAAAAATTCATGTATATGTCAAATACCTGATGCTCCCCCTCAAATGTGGCACAACCTTCGAACGTAGTCATGTGAAAATAAAATTCTGTATATTATCACACATGAAATCCCTGCAAAAACATATCAAAACGATTTTGGTATCCATGCTTTGATGGATCCTTGGTGGTTAGTTGTCTTGACTTTAATATGGGTATTGGGGATGCTATAGGTACCATACCAGTTGTTCACATACCTTGGATGTACAAAGTCACTTTTTCCACAATAAGTGCAACAGATCTTTGCTCGGTTTAGACTGATTAGCTTAGCTGTAGGGTAAACATGAGCACGTGAGCCAGTCTTGGAAGTAAATGACTTTGTATCAACTACAGGAGAATTATGAGACTTGTTTCCATCACTGTCTTCTGTAGTTGATTTCTTTCTCCAAACCATTTTTACTTTTCTAAGAACATGATTATCTGAAGAATCATGAAGCTCACTGTTAGAAGAACTAGAGTAATAAGATTGTCTTTTGTGAGACTTACCGGTTTTCGGGCGTTTCTTTGACCGTCTTTTAGATTTTGAATTTGAAGAATTGGTCTTAGAAACATATTTGGAGTTGGAACATTCTCCCTTTTTAAAATTAACCGGTGAAGGCATTTTCTCAAGATGTTGAAGGTGACTTGCAAGCTTAGGAGCAACATCAATCTTAGAAAAATCATCGTCATGAGAAGGAGTGGAGTTCATAAACTCAGAGAATCTTCGTGCAGAATCAGGTGGAGTGTCGCCATCAGAGTCAGACGAGGAGTCATCCGCAAAGGGATTGTCAAAAATTTGCAAAAGATCCTTTTGAACAAAATCGGGTTCGATGGCCTTACCTTTATCCTTAACGCTCAAATCTTTAGTGATGGTGTCATCAGACACTCCCATAAAGGCTTTGCACGACGAACTATCCGAAAAGATCTGAGCATCATCAAACGAGATTGTTTCAGAAGTGACCGGCGTCATTGGGGTATCCACAGAATTCCCCTTAGCCATTCTCAGCGTTAAGGCTTCAGATGCCAAAACAGCCAGTTGAGACGTCAACTTATCAATCTCGGTTCAATAGGACTCTCTTTCAGATTCGGGTAGTGTGTCGGGTTTAGTCTGTTTGAGCTTTTCAATAGAATCTAAAAGTACAATCCTTTCGGTTTCATAAATGACCTTATCTCTCGCAATTGACTCTTCCAGTTTAAAAATAATGTTTTCCAAAATCAGAGGTGGAACATAACGTTTCAACTCTGTTTGATCATTAGAGTCTTCATCTGCGGTTGCCGGAACAGGAGGCGGAGTCTCAACCGTTTTGGCAAGAGAACAGATGTCAAAATAATTATTGGGGAGATAAGGAATTTTGCTATTTAAATACGATGCATTAAGCGTTTCGTACACGAAGGGAATTTGTACATTTATGTTCTTCCTAGGCGGCGCATCATCCGATTTCGTGTCATTTTCAGAAGTAGGATTTTCAGATTTAGGTTTTGCCTCTATTGGTGGTAGAGGTATGACTGTTTGTCTTTTAAAATCCTCAAACTCCTCATCTTCCGGAGATGCCTTAGTCCACTTAATTTTGTACTCGGGATAAATCTTGTCTAAGCCCATGAAATCAAATTCATAAAGAGTGGGGACCTTCGACAAGACTTTCTTTAGGTAGCACGGATTATCATATCCGAGTCCCCAAAGCGAGTTGTAATATTTGAACTCCTTAGGCTTGTTCAAGTGGATGGTTTGTTCAGATTGACCAAGTTTGTAAAGTTTGGATTCAAACTCCTTAAGCTTAGTGGTCAACTTTTCATTTTCTTTTAAAACATTTTCTTGAACTAAGATGCTTTTAGAATACTCCTCCTGAGACTTCTCTAACTTTTGAGAATATTCAGTTATTTGGGTCTCGAGGATTTTAGCTCTTTCTGAATAGACCGAGCACTCAGTTTGATAGTTTTCTATCACACATTTGTCCTCAGCCTTTTCAATCGCTAGCCTGCCTATGGCATCATATTTGATCTTAGCCTCGGCTTCTAGCTTAGAGATATGCGCTTCTAAAAGAGAAACTTTCTCTTTGAGCTCAGAGTAAGTCGGATAAGACATTGTTACTTGACAGAAGTGATCGTGAGACAATTCAAGATATCGATCAAAAGCAGACAGGGTTTACGGATCCGGAATTGAAAGCCTGTTCAGTTTACTGTGGTGTGATAGAACTCATAGTTATAGATGTTTTTAGCAGAAAACATTCCCAGAGAAGATGTTCAGAATCACATTTTGAGTAACCCTGTAAAATTTCATTGCAAAATACTGATTTTTGAGTGAGTTATGATGATTTGAAGTTATGAAAGTTCAAAAATCACAAAACCTAAAAATCCGAAATTTACAGCTTCCGGTATTAGAAGCAAGTCCCGCAAATGGAAAGTCCCGCAATTGAGAAGTCCCGAAACTGGGAAGTCACAGAGAAATACCGGGAGTTGTGATACCGGGACTGGGAAATCGAGTCCCACAACTGAGTAATACCGGGACTAAGTTAGGTACCGGGAGATGTAATACCGGGAGATGGAGTACCGGGAGATGGAATACCGGGAGTTGAAGTACCGGAAGATATCAGCACCGGGAGTTATTACTACCGAGAGATATCGGGAGTAGACACTACCGGGAGATATCAGCACCGAGAGTTATTACTACCGGGAGATATCAGTACCGGGACTTCGAAACCAATTAGAAACAAGAAAAACTTACCCGGTTCGATGACTTTCTGCACTCTTGCTGAGAATTAATCTGCAAGAACTTAGTACTAACACGAAAACTAGCCCAAAAACACACGAAAACACTACTAAAACGAATCAAATAGCACTTTTGACAAGAAAAATTGATAATTTTCACGAACAGGGAGCAAAAACCAAACAAATCAATAACTTAAAAATCAGTGATTTTTACTCAACCAAACGATTTGAAAACACAGAGAGATCTTAGAAAACCTATGAGAAGAATGTATCAAGCCTCAATTTTGGGTTTTAACACCAAAATCAAAACAATCAAAAATTCTTGAGATGAACACAGTACGTACTTTGAATGATCAAGAAAAACCAGAAAATACCTTTGAATCGATAGCTTTGTCCCTCTGCTCTGATACCAATTGTGGATCCCTGATTGATCAAGTAACAATGAATATGAAGCGATTAATCCTTTATTGATTGAATGCAGAGAGTTACAAGATTAGAATGATGAACAAACTCTCTTTCTAAACTCTGTTAAGCGCACGGCTAATCTCACCACTACTAACCTAAATACCACTCTAATCACACATTAAATACCAAGGGCTTGACAGGCCCAAGCCCATTAGCCATAAAGCCCATTATCTTGAGAGGCTTTACAAACCAATAAATAACACTAATTATTTATTTATATCAGTTTCTATTTTATAGGACTTTTAGTCCTAACAAAAAGTTTGATGAAATCAAAGCTGAACTAGAGGACTTGAAAACCATAAATCACATCATTTCTAAAGAGAAAAACAAACTGTTTAAAAGACTGAAAAGAGAGAAAGAAACTGTAAGAGAATGGACCAGCTCTTTAAAGAACCTTGAGAAAATCTTTCAAGACCAAATTCCTTGTGATGATAAAACTGGACCGGGCTTTGGAAAAATGGATATTGATTTCTCCTCTCATGCTCTTGCTTCTACATCCCGTGTTTCACCAAATCTTCATGAATCATCAGAGTCTAGTTCCACTGGCTCAGTGTCTATGAACTCTGCTGATTTATCTGAAGCCTTAAAATTTAGAATGTTCATAAAAGCCAAAGATTCTTCTTCTATTCAAAATAATGAAACACAGGACTCTATAGATTCTCCAAAACCTATCCATGATATTTTGAAGCTTTTAACTCTTGATGAAGTCTCCTCTTCTGATCTGGTGGATTCAAAGATTTCCAAAAATGGTAAAACCACCAACCTCTCTTTGAAAAGAAAATCTTCAGCTCTCTCAAAAACTTCGTTTAAAAGTTCTCCCACAAAACATTTTCCAAGAAATGAAAATTCCAACCATACCAAAAATGTTCTGGGCTTTCCTCCTCTAATGTCCAGCTTTGGTCATAAAACTTTACAAGTTGATGTCAAAGGTAAAGGAAAAGAAAAGGTTCAAAAATCTAAAAAGATGTTTATTTATAGAAAATGCTACAATTGTGGAGACACCTTTCATCTTGCCAAAGACTGTCCTAAGGATAGAATTGACCGAACAAAGGCTAAGGAATCTTCTTCCTCTAACCCAAAAGGACCCACAACTAAATGGGTACCAAGAAACTAATCTGTATGTGACTGCAAGTTCATGAGCACCATCAAATCTGGTATTTGGATAGTGGGTGCTCACGTCATATGACTGGAAACAAATCTCTTCTTATAAACTATGTGTCTGAAAAAGGTCCGTCTGTAACTCTTGGGGACAACTCTAGAGGGTACACAAAAGGCTATGGGACTCTCACCAATGGATCTGTCACATTCAACAAAGTAGCACTTGTTGAAGTACTCATGCACAACCTTCTAAACATAAGTCAGATGTGTGATCTGGGGTACAAAGTTATCTTTGAACTTTGTATTTGTACAATTGTGGACAAAGACATGAAGGTAGTTCTTTCCGGAAAAAGGAGGGAAAATGTCTATGTGGTAGACATGGGACAAAGTAATGGCTTCTCAAATGTATGCTTTGTGTCTGATGACACAGCCAAAGGAAACTGGCTGTCGCATAAACGTCTGTCTCATCTGAATTTCAAAACTCTTCACATCATCTCCAACAAAGATCTGGTGACCGGCATGCCGAAGATGAATTTTGTAAAAGAAAAGCTATGTGATGCATGTGAAAAAGGGAAACTCACCAAAACCTCTTTCAAGACAAAGCAGTGCTCCTCCATCACTCTTCCTCTTCAAATGTTGCACATGGATCTATGTGGACCAGTCAACACTCCTAGCCTAGGTGGAAAAAGGTACATTCTTGTAATTATTGATGAATTTACAAGATATACTTGGGTCTCTTTTCTCATGTACAAAAGTGATGTCACTGAAGAAATCATCAACTTTATTAAAAGGAATGAAATTCTGAATGGCCAGCTTGTACGGTCGGTAAGAAGTGACAAGGACACTGAATTCAGAAACAGTGCCTTGGAAGACTTCTTCAATGACAAAGAAAGAATCGGACTCTGTGTGAAGCTGCTAGATCTATGCTGAGTGAATCAAATCTCCCCACTAATGTTTGGGCTGAAGCTGTTAATACTGCTTGTTTTACCCAAAACAGATCGGTGATCTCCAAAAGACATGGGAAAACCCCTTATTAAGTTTTCCATGGCAAAAAACCAAATATAGGATTTCTTTATGTCTTTGGTTGTGTGTGCTTCATTCTAAATGATCGTGACAACCTTGGGAAATTTGATCCTAAGGCTGATGAAGGCATTTTTGTTGGATACTCTCTATCATCAAAAGCATACCGTGTGTACAATCTTAGAAGAAAATGCATTGATGAATCCATTCATGTCAAATTTGATGACCTCAGATCATCATCTCTTTCAAATGATGATGATGAGTTACATAGATGGATCTCATCATGTATTGGTGATGCCCCTGCGGCAAATCCCACTGATTCCTCTTCAATTCCTTTAACCCATGTTGTTCGTCCTATCTCTCCCCAATAAGTTGGGTCACCTTCCACCTTACCAAATTCCTCTCCCACAGAAATTGACCCAAACACCTCCCATCCTACCGACTTTCAAGACTCCACTCCAATCATCCAAGACCCTCCATCTCTTCCCTCACCAAATCTTCCACCTTCTTTACCTCTTGCTACCAAATGGACCAAAGATCACCCCATTGACCAAATTATCGGTGATCAACAAGCTGGAGTCCAAACTAGAAGAGGCATTGGAAACATTTGTCTCTATGTAAATTTTCTATCTCTTATTGAGCCAAAGAAAATTGAGGAAGCATTAGCCGATCCATGCTGGATCACTGCCATGCAAGAAGAACTTTCTCAATTCACAAGGAACAAGGTGTGGAGATTAGTTCCCAGACCTCCAAAGAAAACTATCATTGGAACCAAGTGGGTCTTCAGGAACAAAATGGATGAAGATGGTACAGTTATCAGAAACAAGGCCAGACTGGTTGCACAAAGATATAGACAGGAAGAAGGCATTGACTATGATGAAACTTTTGCCCCTATTGCTAGACTTGAAGCCATAAGAATATTTCTGGATCATGTTGCTTACCAAAATTTCAGAGTCTTCCAGATGGATGTTAAAAGTGCATTTCTCAATGGTGAACTTGCTAAGGAAGTCTATGTGAAACAGCCACATGGATTTGAAGACCCCACACATCCTGACTATATGTTCCGATTGGACAAGGCTCTCTATGGCCTCAAACAGGCTCCTCGTGCCTGGTATGACACCCTTGCTGATTTTCTCTTGAAGAATGGGTATTCCAGAGGTAAAATTGACAACACCTTGTTCATCAAGCAAACCTCAGGTAATCTTATACTCGTTCAAATCTATGTAGATGATGTCATATTTGGTGCCACTGATGAATCACTTTGTGATGAGTTTGCTTCTCTAATGATGAGTCAATATGAGATGAACATGATGGGAGAGCTTACATTTTCTTAGGCCTTCAGGTCAAACAAACCTCAGAAGGATTTTTATTAATCAAAGAAAATATATTCATGACCTTCTGAAGAAATTTAACTTATAAAACTGCTCTCCTATGAAAACTCCCATGGCCCCACCTTTGAAAATTCATGCTGATCCAGATGGTAAATCTGTTGATGTAACGAATTATTGAGGTATGATTGGATCCCTTCTTTATCTTACTGCTAGTAGACCTGATATTATGTATGTTACTTGTCTGTGTGGCCGTTATCAGGCTAATCCAAAAGAATCTCATTTAGCTGCTCTAAAACGGATTTTCCGGTATCTGAAAGGTACCTTGCATCTGGGTCTCTGGTATCTGGTAGCTAAATATCGTGTATCCAAAATATGGGCACAATAATTCCACAATGAAGGCACAGGTATATACCAACAATGGGATCGCTACAAGTAATAAAGTGGTAAATATATCGAGATCGTATCCACAGGGATTGGACTTCAAAGTTTCGAGTCCTAAGTCGAGAATACACCGATTTCAATGATAGAAGAATAAAATATTTTGAGCGAGTTTGGTGTTTTTTAATAATAATAAAATCTAAACAAGTAACTAAAATGAGTATGGGTGTAAGTTTCCTTGAGATGAACGTAGTAACAAATGGTTGGTTACTTTGTAACACGAAGTGTCTATAAAAACCCCGATCTCTCGAAATGATGATTTTTATAAACCGGTCCTACAAAGTTCCCATAAAGTTTCCATTATTACCGACTCTCGATCTTGCCGATTTAATTATGTTTGACTCTAAACATCAAGTTCTACCAGTATGGAGAGTTATACCCAAATCTCTTTGTGATATAAATCTCGACCGGCGTTTGAACCTTACAAAATCATACAAAACCCGCCTCTCGACGTGGTTATCAAAGACTCTCTCAAATATTTGTGCATCACTTAAGCCGTATTTCGAATTCGCCCCTCTCGAGGTCTAAGATCTAATATTAACACTTCAAAGTGATCGGCTTATCCGCGTTGAGGTTAAGTCCCTACTCAAGTGACCAATCTCGAGAGTTAGTAACGATGGCCACACCCAAATGTAGCCTACTAGTCTCAAGTTTGCTCACACCCACACCTAAGGGGTGCTTAACTAATAATTAAAGTAGAAGACATAACGAGATAAGAAAAGAGTACTTGCATGAAATTAAAACGATGCCTACAGTAACTCACTGTGGGCAGAAATTACAATTACAACTACATATCTTCAAGCTTTTAAGAAGCTTGAAGAATGCCTAAGTGCAGTAAATTTAAAGAGTTCAGCTATTACAAGATATGATCAAATGAAGGAGCCAAGAGTCCCAATTTATAGTTCCAAAAAGTGCATTATCCCATGGACAAATTTTCTTCAAACTCTTGGCTAAAGACCAAAGCATGCTCCTTCAAGATATTCACGGATTTTCCAGCCATGCTTTGCTTATTTTAATATTGTTGTTGCCCAGGTACAAGCTTTGTCCATCGTTAAAAGGAAGTGGTTCATCGATGCCCACAGTGGGATGTCTTCGTGGTCACAATGGGAATCACTGCACAATATTAAACCCAAAAATTGATGCAAATAACCATAAAACGTCCTCAACAACTCCAAATAAAAAGTAAATTAATAAAAGAAAAAACACAAACACATAAACAAAAAACACAACTAAAACGGAAGAAAAACTCACACAAATGACGTGTAAATAACGCTCAAAATGAGAGTTATCACACCTCCAAACTTAACTTGTTACTTGTCCCCAAGTAACGAAAATGACAAATATAAAAACAACTGAAGATACAAAATACGCAAAAAGACTAAGTATCACAAATAGGATCTTTAATTTTTCTATTTTTTTATTTTTTTTATTTTGCATCTTAAATCCCTTGATTGAAAATATCCATAGTTTTTCGTAATTTTTCCACTTCGTTCTTTTTTATTGCACTTTGATTTCCATAGGCTAAGCTATAATTCACCCATCTTATGATAATTGACTTTGCAAACTTAGATCCACATGACTTTGAAGAGTTAGTGTTTATGGTTTCTCACTTTTCTTACATTTTTCATCTTCCCCCAAACTTGTCTTTTTGGGTTACACCAAAATATATTTCTACTACGTGTTTGATGTGTTATTCCCAACCCTTTTTTTTCACCTCAACGTGTTAATTTCAGCTATTTGTAATTTTCTTTATCCTTCCAATTTTTCGAAGGATGTAGCTCTTTTCTCAACACTTGAGTTTCCTCCCCAAATTTAAAATACTCAATATCTTCATTGTGGAGGGAATAGTAAGACTCAAAGGATCGGGTAAGGCAACAAAGGAAAAGTGTATCGGCCAAGTGTTTAGAAAGAAAGGCCCATGTCATTTATAGAGTTTCAAAGTTTAATCAATTTGTATACCGGGGAATTGGTTGCTTAGTTCTAGAAATCTGCGAGTGGTGGATAGGTTATTCAAACTATGAAACTTTAAATCTAAGGATATAAGATGCATGCGATTTTTTTGTTTTTTTTATCCCATTTTTTTTATACTAGTCGAAAAAGAACAGACTCAAAGCACTCACAAAAAAATGTAAAATAAAAGACACAAAATTGGAGTTGAGAGTAAAAAGATAGGTTTGCATCAAGGTTATGTAGGTTGTGGTTCACCACCCCACATGTGCATCTTCAAAAAGTGGAATGGGTTCAAGATTATAGACACCTCCACCATACCAAAGCTTTTTCCAACAAGACCACCACCCAAAGAACACGCTATAGACAAAGTTCCCGAGCTCTTGATCACACAAATCCTCCAAACGGTCCACGGCATGATCCCGATAGGAGTATTGTGATCACAAAAATAAGGTTGCACAAAATGAGCAAAAATCATTACGTTAGGAATTTTAGCATCTTGAAGCACTTCTTCACTATTAGGAAGTGAAGAAGGCTTGCTCATGTGCTCAAGTTTTGCCTCAAAAATCTCCATCTCATTTTTAACACCACTCTCATCCTTACCAACACATTTTGATTTTTCATTATCACTTGGTAAGGAACCTTGACTTTGATTTTTCAACTCGTCGACTAGTTCTCCCATCTTAGTGTTTAAGGCTTCAAAAGAAGATGTGAAATTTCCCAAAAATGTTGTAAAAATTTATGTTAAGCTTGGGGAAAAAGTTCCAAAAGAGTGAGATGGTTCGGGTTGTTCAAAAATATTATCGGGTGGGTTATTAGAAACAAAGGACGTAAATCCATGGTGCAGATCATGTAACACCCGTGATTTTCGGATAAGTACAACTTCAATTCAGTGAGGAATCGATCTTTTAAGAAAAATATGGAAAATAGGAATTGGAGTTAAATCCTAGATTTTATTGTCTTGTTGGATGGGAACTCGAATACGAGTCCAACAGTTCTTCCCGGAGCGAAAACGGAGCTAGAACGAGGAAGTTATGGCCAAAACGAGTTTCGGTACACGTTGAGCTATTGTGCCCGGCGATAGTGACACTGTCACAATCGCCGTGTCACTATCGCCCATAGTGTACCGAGAGTTGGGAGGACACGGGCGATTGTGCTCTGGCGATAGTGACACTGTCACTATCGCCGTGTCACTATAGCCGACGGGTTCCAAGGTGTTGTAGGGAACTGAAGATATTTGCTAAGTATGGATAATACTGCCAGAACAAAGTTAGTACTGCCAGGGCATAATTACTACTGCAAGTGGACATTACTACTGCCAGAACAACATTAGTGCTGCCAGACAAAGTTAGTACTGCTTATTCAATAGTTACTACTGCAAGAAAAAGTTAATGCTGCTGGAGAAGATTAGTACTGCTCATGCTGAATGAAGATTAATACTGCTGATGTGATAAGTTTGGAATGAGAAGATTTTGGAGATAAAAGTGGAACGAATGAAGATATGCTTAAAGAAGATTCAGAAGATCAATTTATTTTTGATAGTTATCTTGTAATTATTGTGTATAAATAGATTTCAATAGATAGCTATTAGAAAAATACATATATACGTATATGTGAGATACATAATTCGATTTTGTTCAGAGAGAATTAACCTCAAGGTTTAGAACCCTATTTCTAGAGAAGTAGAAGTCGTCTTGATTGAGCCTGTTCGTCAAGATTGAGGTTTGGTTGTAAGCTTGTGAGTCGATTTAGTGAATACAAACAACTGTGTGTTTTCTGATATATTGTTCTTTGATTGTGGGAATTAAAGTTCTATTCCGCAGATTCTTTAATTCTGAATTCTAAGTATTATTAGTCTTGTTAAGATTCGATCCTGACAAGTGGTTTCAGAGCTTGTGTTTCTTAGAATTCTACAATCATTATGGACAACTCTTTTGAATCAAACAGTACTTTTGATTGGAGTGATCAAGCAGAAGAGGCAATTCAGAATCATGCTCTCATGGCAGAAGTCTCAGATATTCCTACTGAGGTAAAATCTAATCTCTGTTCTCAAGCTTGTATAGACACTGTTAAAAGGTATAGAGATCACAATCAGGGAATGTGTGATGACCTTAAGAGATTAGAAAAGGACAGAAAAGACTATGTAATAATTGTTGAGAAGTTTGAAGAACAGATTAGGGCTTTTCAAGCCAATGAACTTCAACACTCCTATGATACAAACTACTGGAAATGGGAAAAGGGTGGTCTGGAGTTCCAACTGAAAGAGTCCAGGGAAGAGTGTGAGAAACTAAAAGGAGAGCTTGAGAAAGTTAAACTTGATGTAGAAAAGTTTACTTGTGCCTCTAAAGTCATGGACAACATAATCAACTCTCAAATCCATAGTAAGTTGAAACCAGGCATAGGGTACAATGCCACACCCCCACCCTACAACAACAACTACATCCCTCCTAGGTCAGACCTGTTAGAAACCAAGGATAAAAAGGACTTACCTGAAGGAGCTACTAAAATAGATCCATCAGATGAAGTTGTTGTGGAGGATAAAACTGAAAAAGAAGAGTCTAAGAAAAGGGACAAGAATGTCAGTGGTGAGATTCCCTTAGAGAATTACATAAAGACCAATGAGGATGGTGGAAGTCCATGGGATAAGAACAATGAGATGAAAAGGACTGGAAATGGAAAAGGAGTTCATTATACACAAACCACTGTTGTGAACTCTAATACTTGTGAACATTGTTCTTGCAAGAAATCTCAAGAGAATAAGCCCCAAAAACATGATAAAAGGAGGGGAAATCAAAGAAATTGGAATAACCAGTGGGCACAAAAGCAAGGAGTTGATCTGCAAAGGATTAACAGACCAAAACCATGTTTCATCTGTGGCAGATTGAATCACCTTGCCAAACACTGTTATTTCAATCCTATTAACCAAAGGATAAATTTTCAAAGACCTTTTCATAAATCCAATGGTTATAGGAAGCATGCAAGGAACCATGTGGCTAAGAAACAAGCTAAATCCAAAAGCCACATGAGGAAAAAGGCTGAAAAGGAATGTGTCAATATGTGGGTCTCCAAAAGCACTAATACCTCAGATAGTACTGCTGAAAAGGATAGTGCTGCTAGAAGCAATACTGCTAACAAGGTTAGTGCTGCTAGAAGCAATACTACTGCCAATACTGCTGCTAGCAGTGTTAGTGCTGCTAACTCAGTTAGTGATGCTAACTCTGTTAGTGCTGCTAACTCTGTTAGTGTTGCTAACTCAGTTAATGCTGCTAACTCAGTTAGTGCTGCTAACTCTGTTAGTACTGCTAACTCAGTTAGTGCTGCTAACTCAGTTAGTGCTGCTAACTCTGTTAGTACTGCTAACTCTGTTAGTGCTGCTAACTCTGTTAGTACTTCTTCTAAGGTTAATACTGCTTCTAGTGTTTGTGCTGCTAAACCAATTATATTGACAAAGTACTCCAATTCTGCAGTACCTAAATTTGAAAATCTCATCAAAACCCAATGCAAGTACTTTGACGAGCAAGGGAGACCCAAGACCACTTCGGCTTGGGTTCCCAATAAAAACTAACTGATTTATCAGATGTGCAGGGAAACCAACAGCTCAAGGGGAAGAGCATCTGACATGTTGATAGTGGTTGCTCCAGGCACATGACAGGTAACATGGCCTGCCTCAAGAATTTCAAAAGAATTGATGGAGGACATGTTGCTTTTGGAAATAATCCTGCAGGAGGTAAGATAAGTGGTAAAGGTGATGTCAGAAGGTAAGATGACATTTGAGGATTTGACAAGTGCTGCAAAGTGCAAGTATAGTTACTACTGCCAGTGCAGAGTTACTACTGCTAGTGCACAGTTAATACTGCTTGTGTAGTTAATACTGCTCAGTCGTTAATACTGCTTAAGTAGTTAATACTGCTCCGTTGTTAATACTGCTTAAGTAGTTAATACTGCTTTGTTGTTAATACTGCTTAAGTAATTAATACTGCTATGTAGTTAATACTGCCTTACAGTTAATACTGCTCAGTCGTTAATACTGCTTGTGTCGTTAATACTGCTTTAAAAGAAAAGTTAGGGCTAATACTGCTATAAATACCTCTTTTAGCCCGCCAAAGTTCATAACGTCTCTTTGAATTCTATCCATCTCTCTCTCTTTCTAACTATTCTCTCCCAAGAATCTCTGTTTTCCGTCAAGAATCCTCAGGCATAATGGAGTTTATCGACGACCACAACGAGATTGCCATGCTTAAGAAGCCAAAACAATCCGCAGGGTTTCATGATATTGTGGATTTTCTCAAGTCCACACACATCTCTCATGCCCTAACAGTGTGCCCAACAATATACATCGAACATCAAAAGCAATTTTGGGAAAATGCCACTGTTGTATTTGAAGATGGGCAGAAGATCATTCGCACAAGGGTTTGTGACAAACCCTTGAAGGTCACAGAGGAGGTTCTTCGCATTACTCTTCATTTCGATGATGCCTCAGGTATAACCTCTCTATCTAATGATGAACTCTACTCGACCTTACAAAGAATGGGGTATGAAGGTCCCATTGGAGTTTTTAAATTCTACAAGTCAAAGTTTTTCAACCAATGGTGATTTCTTGTTCATACTCTTATGCACTGTATTTCAAAGAAAACAACTGGATGGAGTGAGTTTAGCAGTACCATTGCTTATGCCTTGGTCTGCTTAGCCACTGCCAGAAGGTTCAATTTTTCAGCAATGATTTGTAATGATCTTGTGGCAAACCTAGAATCCAAAAAGAAATTTTATATGTATCCTAGGTTTGTCCAAGAAGTTATTAACCATGAATTGACGGATTTACCTCAGTCTGCTGAGGTATATGTGCCAAAATCCCCTAAAGGGAAGGTTTTCTCAAATATGAGAAGACTTCCTAGGGACTCGGAAGGAGTTGACACACCATTGTTCTCTACAATGATGGTTGTGTCCCACACAATTGAAGGTATGGCATCAGGGTCAAGGCCCTCATTAGACACACCCACTGATGGCCAATCCCAACCTTCCATCACAAAAGAAATCCCACAGTCCATTCTTTTAAGACCCAATCCCAAAATAACCAAAAAGTTTGAAAGAAGAAAGGTACACAAGGTTCCTTCCCTTGATGTATCTCCTAAGAGCCCGAAGCCTTTAAGCCCTCTAGTGGAGTATTCTCCATTAGAGAATATCGAAAGGGAAACCACAGGGGTGTCTCCCAACCCCAAGAAGGTGCTCACTAAGGAGAAGGTTGAGCATGTGAGTCGCAAGGCTGCCACTACTTCTGCTAGCAAAGAGAATGCCAGTGGTAAAATAACTAAGACCTTCCTCACGGCAACTCAGGGTGAGAAATCATCCAGAGGTCCCAGGTGCCAAGAAACCAAGGGGGTAGGTAGTGCTTTTGCTAGGCAAGAGACACCTGCTAAAACTTCCAATGATCCTGAAAGGGAGGTAAACACTTCTAAATCAGGTGAGGATAGATATACTTATGAGGAATTGATGGAAACTATTGCAAATATCAACATTGAGGTCATGGATCAGCAGAAGGAGATTGATGAGCTTAAGAAGGTGGTTCTTCATCAAAACACCAAGATAGAAAAGAATAAGAAGCTGATCACCAAACTGCTACAAAGAAGGAAGAAAGCTCAGTATGTTTTGAGAAGGAGAGGAACAACCTCTGATGCTTCCAAAAAGGGGGAGTTAGACTCTGATCTAAACATGGAGGATGCAAACATTGAGGGGGAGTATGAGTATAAGGTTGAGGGGGAGGCTGAGCAGGTTGTAGAAGTTACAAAGGAAGCAGAAACAGAAAAAGCAGCAGAAACGGTTAATACTGCTGAGATTGAGAAAGAAGTAGAAACAGATAATGCTGCAGTGTCTGAGACTGAAGCAGCAGTAACTGAAATTTTGAAGAATCTTATTGATGCAGCAGTATCTGAAAGTGAGAAGGAAGCAGTACCTGCAACTAAATCCGAGATTGATGCAGAGATATTTTGGATTGTGAAGGATAGTGTTGAAGCAGCAGCATTAAAGGTTATAAAAGAAGCAGTAACAGCTATAGCAGTAGAAATGGTTACTGCTGCTGAAAAACAAAAAGCAGCAGAAACTGTTAGTGCTGCTGAGAGCCACAAAGAAGAAACAACTGAAACCACTCCTGAAGCTGTTAAATCTTTCAAAAGAACAAAGATGATGTCAACCAAAAGGCCAAGAACAAAGTCCATAGCTTCAAAGAAGAAAGATGTAAAGAAGCCAAGGATGGAACCAACTGTAGAAGAAGCCCAGGAGGAAGCAGTGAAAGAAAAATCTGATCCAAAAGTTGTTGAAGAAGAAGTGGCAACTCCCTCAGGTCAACCAAGCAATGTACAATCACTGTCAAATGCTCAATGTGATTTGTATATTACTGTGGTTGATACCAATCCAATCAAAGTTAAACCATTAGCTTCTATGGCTCCTGAAATCATCTTCTGGGATACTTTGAAAGATCAGAGAAAGGAGTACATTAGAGTAAAAAGAGCAGATGGGAAGTTTGAGGTCAGTTCTACATGGGGAAAACTTTTAAGGATGTGCTCTAGATCAGACTTGGAAGAGATGTTCAAGGTAGGAATGAAGCTTTATGGAAATATGCTGACTGAAAGTGGAATGTCCATCACTAAAATGGTACTTGAATACCTGTGCCAAATGTTCAAACCAGAAGCAGTTCAGAATAGGATAGAAAGAAATTTTCAAGTCATTACCAACTGGATGCTTATGGAAAACTGTGGAGTGTATGTCATCTCTCTTGACAATACATACCATGAGTATTATTTGGTGGATGTGGTGTACAAACATAGCAAGAAAAGATTGAATGGAATGCTACATACTAAGTTGACTTGCAGCAAGGATTCTGAAATGGGAAGATACTTGGTGAGAAGAATTCTCAATCAAAGTTTGGGATTGAATCCTGATTTATGCGTTCATGATTAAGTTTTGGAAGCATCATATGAAGAACTTGACTTCTCTTCCTGAAAAGTCAAGTTAGGGGGAGATTGTTGGGAACTGAAGATATTTGCTAAGTATGGATAATACTGCCAGAACAAAGTTAGTACTACCAGGGCATAATTACTACTGCAAGTGGACATTACTACTGCCAGAACAACATTAGTGCTGCCAGACAAAGTTAGTACTGCTTATGCAATAGTTACTACTGCAAGAAAAAGTTAATGCTGCTGGAGAAGATTAGTACTGCTCATGCTGAATGAAGATTAATACTGCTGATGTGATAAGTTTGGAATGAGAAGATTTTGGAGATAAAAGTGGAACGAATGAAGATATGCTTAAAGAAGATTCAGAAGATCAATTTAATTTTGATAGTTATCTTGTAATTATTGTGTATAAATAGATTTCAATAGATAGCTATTAGAAAAATACATATATACGTATATGTGAGATACAGAATTCGATTTTGTTCAGAGAGAATTAACCTCAAGGTTTAGAACCCTATTTCTAGAGAAGTAGAAGTCGTCTTGATTGAGCCTGTTCATCAAGATTGAGGTTTGGTTGTAAGCTTGTGAGTCGATTTAGTGAATACAAACAACTGTGTGTTTTCTGATATATTGTTCTTTGATTGTGGGAATTAAAGTTCTATTCCGCAGATTCTTTAATTCTGAATTCTAAGTATTATTAGTCTTGTTAAGATTCGATCCTGACAGGTGTTTTAAACCACTTTTCTTCTTTCTTTTTCCCCATTTCGCTTATCTCTCTTATCTCTCTTAACTCTCTCAACTCTCTCTCTTTCCCTCAGTCGATTTAGCTCAAGAAACATCATCCCCTCCCCCCTCCTTCCTCATTCCATCACCAAATCAAACCCCTTTCCACCATTGATGATCATTTTTGGAGCTTGGAGCTTTTGGAAGTTTAGGAGCTATCTTTTGGAGGATTCAAGTGATTAAGGTAATTCCTAGTTAGATTATTGTTATATTTCACTTTCTTCCCTTATGGTGGTGTTGTGGGTCGATTTTGGTGGTGATTGGTTGGGAGAATCGTTATCCCCTTCATGTATGAAACTAGGGTTTGGTATAGATGGGTATTTTGGTGTATATTGGATGGATGATATTCTCTTATGGTTAGAGTTGGACATTAATGGTTGGATCGTATTATTGATGGTTGGGAATTCATAAATCTAGGTTTTGGAAGTTTTGGCTTGAGGATGCAAACTTCATCAAAGGAGCATACGTTTGGAGAACTCTAGATTTAGCTTAAATCTAGCAAGGTGAGTTCAAGTTACTTTGCGAAAACGTTGTACATGCCAAAATGAATATTTTACAAATATGTGTGTGTTTTAATTGAAAATATATGTGGTTGAGTTATTTGACTGATTTAACTCTTTTGAAGTGTTTATCTTCATAAATGTGTAAAATACCCATATTTGGGGCTTTTGGATGTTTGGATGGTTAGAAACCATGAATTGTCTTTAAAAGATTATTTGCTCAAAATGAGGTTTAATTGATGGTTTAATCATATATGTGTAAATGATTTTGAAAACCAATTGGGAAATACACTTTTAAGTGTTATGTGTCATTTTGAGAATTAGAAGGGTGTGAGTCCTTTGGGAAAACCCTTTTTGTTTAACCCGTAAAGAGTTTTGGGGTTAATGATGAATTTGTAGTATAGCTTGCCTAAACAATGTTTAAACGCGTTTTGACCGACATTATGGGTCTAGCAAGCTTGGAGCACTTTGCTCGGTTTGACTTTGAGTTAGTCTTGGGACATTTGTCTGGTTTAAATGGCTCGATGTGGAGTCTTATTTACGGGTCGCTTTTATTGCACCGTGTTGCATATTATTGCACGTTGTTGATATTTTACATGCTCAGGGTGGAGTCTAGGATGTGTTATATGCTTAATTGCATTTTTATTTGCATGATTTGACGTCAATAAATGATCATTAGATCTTTGAGCAGAGGGCTCGGTTTTGGGCTCAATTGAGTCTTGGGGGCATTCGCCCGGTTTTAATAAGCTCGACGTGGGCTTGGGGTTTGCATTGCATGAGTTGCATCATATTTGAGGTTTACATGATTTGAATGCATTGGTTATTCTTTTGAGGTCATGTATAAGTTTTTAAGTTAAGTAAGCTTGTTTTGGATGGTGGGTTTGCCAAGGTAAAGACCTAGTATGGTTGAACTTGGTGGTTTAAATGGACTAAAGACCTAGTATGGTTGATGTCTAAGAGGGGCTAAAGACCTATTATGGTTGATGCCAAAGACGAACTAAAGACCTAGTATGGTTGATGTCTAAGATGGGCTAAAGATCTAGTATGATTGATGCCGAGAATTGACTAAAGACCTAGTATGGTTGATGTCATCCGTTTTCCACATCCAAGAAGCTTACTTGTATTTATTTAATTGTGGTTTAATTTATGTGGTTGCCACATTCGATGAGATCGGGTCTCCCCCGTCACCGAAGGGTGTTGATTTCGGGTATTTTTATCTATTCACATTGTTGAGGTTATATTACCTGTATATGGATTGTTTTTCCAGGATTGATGGACGGATTTATGTTACATTCTTATTGAATGTTTTAACTGGTATTGGGATTTTAATACATTTTACGTTTGCGTGAGTTTAGCTTCGTATTATGTTTTAATAAAGGTTATATTTGAATGGATGGTTTCCATGTTTTATGGGTTGAGTATGATTTGTCAACCGTATTTGAAAGTTTTGCCTAAACTAGAATTATTCACGTAATTGGGTGAATTAGGATTTGTAACTCATATTGGAAAATGCTTTACACTTTTCGGGAATGGTTTTCCAAGGATTTTGAGTGTGTTGGAAAATGAGTCGTTTATGCCGTTTGAGAAATCTTTTTGGAAATGATCGTCTTTGTCGCAAGCTTTCATTTAAAGATTTATTTAAATCATGACTATAACTACTAACTTCCGATTTATGATTTTATATAGTCATGATAAAATGCTTGAACTCACTAGGCGTAAGCCTAACCCTTTTTATTTGTCGGCATGTGCAACAGGCTCAGGTTGGGGTAGCTCTAGCTACATTGTGAAGTGGCGAGTGCTAGTAATGTGCACGAGAGGTGAATAGCTTAAGTTATGTTTTCCGCGTTTACCCTTGGGAAGTAGCACTTGTATTTGGATTAGGTGATGTCCGAAGTGGGTTTAGTCTTGGTAATGAGACTTGTGTAGTATGTATTACTTGGAGATAACCATTGTTTGTAATTGGAGGTATTTTACCTATTGTTTCGGATGTAATATCGAAAATTTTAAATTAGTTGCTCTTTCCAAATTTGAGGGTGTTACAAGTTGGTATCAGAGCATAAGTTTGAGAGAATTAGGTGTTGATTTTTGATACCTAGACTCAAACTAGTGTTTGTTTAAGTAAATGAGAGTGAAATTCACCTTTAGGCACTTTAAGATAAGATGTTTTGAAGTTGATGGAGCTTTTAGAAACGAGAATCACGTCGAGAGCAACAAGGATAATCATATGCAGTGCGTTCATAGTGACACCTGGCCAGTGTCATGGTGAACCTACTAGTACATGTTCATGCTCGAATTGCTTTCATGTGGTGATCGTTGGGGTAGTGAAGGAGGTTCTGAACTAGTAGTTGTTGGAATGGATGGACGATTCTAGTATTAGTCACTTAGAGTGACGATAAGCATGATGTTTGCTTTATGTAGGCCGTTTCGGGTCAAGATTGATGGTCGGATTAGAACCATAGGCTTTTGAGCCGATTTTGATTTGAGGAAAAACCGTAAAGTTAATTGATGTATTTCCCAACTTGCCTTAAGAGGTTTGAATATCCGGATGAAAATAGTAGACCGGAGGATTTTGGAGGAGTATGAGTGGAGACGTTGTATGCCGACTAAATCATGCACCAAATTTATTTTGGAAATAAATTGCATCAACTGTTTCTTGTGTTTCCAATCCTTATGTGGACTGTGTTATAAATTTTGAGAAATGTTTGGCACGCACACAAGATTTCAAATTATGGTTTTAAAAGTGCATGAAACCGTTTTATCGCGGGAGTTGCGAACTCCGCCGGGATTTGTTTTGCCTTATTTCATCGTTGTTCAACATTTGTTTTGGACGTAATGATAATCATATATAAATGATGTTTGAGATGTTGGGCAATAACTACGGCTTGTGACTTTAACATTGGATCTCCTCCACATATGTTAGAGTTTGGACAGAAAGTTATTTTTCCATTATGTCTATGTGAGATTATTTTGGGGATTTTGTTTAATGAGAGTAGTTAAACAATGTCGTTTATGTGGTATTACCCTAGAAGGGGATTTTTGGGATTTTGGCGTCTCATCCATGATTTTTGCTTTTAGCAATTTGGCTTTGGAAGCATGGTGTTTAGCGCCGTTTTATTGACTTGGAGTCATTGAGTCCATGGAGGTTCATGGAGTTTGGTTTTACGACATGTTGAGTCGTGTGAGTACAATTTTACAATGTGCATACTCTAATTGCTTATGTGAAAAGTTTACGAGTTTTGGTTGGGCATTTGGTCCCACTCGAGTTTTGTTGAGAAAAGTTAATTTTATGCCATAAGGCGACTAAGAAAAGATGAGTTTGGAACTCTAGTGTCGCGTAACTTTTCTTTCAAAAAGTTTGTGTTACTAAGTATTTCATTGCAAATAGTTCAGTGTATGGATTGATTTATACGTGGCTCAAGTAATGCATGAAAGAACATTTTGGTGACATTTTATAATAAACTGTTTGGTGCGCTTTTGGTCAGTTAAATGTTTATTACCGTTTTTATGTGAAACGTATTATATCGACTTAGGGGTATGCATAGCTTGGTAACCATTGTTTCTCGTCGCTTTGTTGAACGAATTGTGAATGAAAATGTTTTATAGACTCTTGTTTAAATGATGACCATTCGGTCAAAGGGTGTTTTGGTGTTGTAGAAATCATGCACAGTTCGCAATGCTTTGCATTTTGAAAATGAAAATGTGTTAGTCGTTGATATTTGGTTAACTTTGAATTGCCGGTTATTTTGGAAGAATTGAAAACCTTTTTGGTTTCCGGAGAAATGTGTGTTGGGAGTATTTGGACAAATACATTTTTTAGCAATTACGTTTTGACGTTTTGTGTCCCAATTACGAAACCTTGAGAAAATGCTTCGTGAGGAAGATTTTAGAAAAATTTTGTATAAAATTATAGTAAAAGGGATTTCTTATGTTTTGGACACTGATACGCACCGTTAGTACAAATTGGGATTTGAAAATAAGTTGAACCCTTTCGATGTCAAATAATTATTAACACCTATTTCCTCATATGTTTTGGAATAACGCATTGTTGTGTGCAAGTTTTACCAGAAACGTTTTACTCAAATGGCATTATAGGACCGGATGAGAGATTTTGAGAAATTGATTTAAATAGTTTCATTTGTCGAAATTTGGTCACGAACCATTTGATGCACGTTATTTAGTTACAAGAAAATTTCTATTAGAAGTGTTACAAGCTTGCATGCCTACCCCAATGTGAAGTTGTATGATGTTTTAGTCGATATTTTCAAGTGATGGAGACGTATGGGTTTTTGTATTAACTAGGGAATTTACACAAGTCATTTTATGTTTTGACTAAGAATGTTGGTGAACCGCTCCATCGTTTTGTGTAATAAACTGACGCGCGCAAAACTTTGTTGGTAAACCTTGCCTCATGTCGTTTTATGGTTGACTGTTGGAGTCAATGTTGTTTAGACCTCTTTTGAAATACGTGCACACCTGGTGTCGTACCCCGTTTAAGGTCGAGCAGTCACTTTACATGTATGTCATGAGTCAATTCATACTAGAACTGTGGTGTTTCATCTAAAAGAAATTGTTTACTACGCTTTTGCGTTTTGTGGGTAAACTGAACTGCAATGAAATGATTTTCAACATGATTTTCCTATGTGGGACGAGCGTGTCCAGTTTTGCGTAACTACCGAGCTGATAGTAGTAGTTTTATTTCGCACGAGTTATTTGAGATGAAAATCTTGGTGTTGAAAATATTTTGTGAATGGTTTTGATTAATTGGCACATTTATTGAATAACGCATTTGAAAACCTTGAACTCGTTAGGACCTTGAAAAAGGGTATGTACCTCAATTAAGGGTAAGTGCGTGTAGCACTTTGACGGTGGAAGGTTGGGTATTCCACGCGTGTTGGTATTATGGGCCGGAGGATAGCGGTAGCAAAGTAATTGTGTTTGTGGTAATTGCAGAATTAGACTTGCGGTAACGTATTTCGAGGTTGATACAGCCGTTTTGTTGGCAACCTTAGTTGTATGGAAACCTCGGTAAATGGAACTCGTGTGTGGGGTCCTATTAGAGTTCCGAGTAGGTGGTAAAAACTAGGTGTCAACCTTTGTGGTCTTGAAATCGGAAACCGTTAGTGTAAACGAGGGTTTGTAGCCAAGTTTGAAGGATGACGACAATGGTAGTGGTAACCGTAAGATGCTCAATTGTGATGAGTAGTTTTGGTGGAATAATCTTTGTGTACGGTTAAAGGACTTGTCGGTTTTATGACTGTTCTTTTTGGAATGGATTCTTGGAGTTATTAGAACTCGTGGAGTTATTTGACAATTAATGGTAGGGATGATCGGAATTGATAATTCCGTTGGGTTCGTTAGTGATTAAATCGTGAAATGATTTAGAGTTGAAAACTAAAATTGAGGAAAATGGAACACTTTAAGGTTGGGAGACAACCGGAGTCGTTTAACTAGGAGTGTTACCAGTTGTTGGAATGTTCTTCTAGACATAAGTACGGTGTACTTGAAGGGGTGCTGTTGATAAGAAATTGTTCGAGGAATTGTCCTTATAGACTATGTGGGAAATTTGGATTCCAGTTAGGAATTGATGATTTATGGTCGGAGTTGAGTCGGTTAGCATTATTGTAAAGGATGTAGATTTCGAGGACGAAATCATTCCAAGGTTGGGAGGATTGTAACACCCGTGATTTTCGGATAAGTACAACTTCGATTCAGTGAGGAATCGATCTTTTAAGAAAAATATGGAAAACAGGAATTGGAGTTAAATCCTAGATTTTATTGTCTTGTTGGATGGGGAACTCGAATACGAGTCCAACGGTTCTTCCCGGAGCGAAAACGGAGCTAGAACGAGGGAGTTATGGCCAAAACGAGTTTCGGTACACGTTGAGCTATTGTGCCCGGCGATAGTGACACTGTCACAATCGCCGTGTCACAATCGCCCATAGTGTACCGAGAGTTGGGAGGACACGGGCGATTGTGCCCTGGCGATAGTGACACTGTCACTATCGCCGTGTCACTATAGCCGACGGGTTCCAAGGTGTTTTAAACCCCTTTTCTTCTTTCTTTTTCCCCATTTCGCTTATCTCTCTTAACTCTCTCAACTCCCTCTCTTTCCCTCAGTCGATTTAGCTCAAGAAACATCATCCCCTCCCCTCTCCTTCCTCATTCCTTCACCAAATCAAACCCCTTTCCACCATTGATGATCATTTTTGGAGCTTGGAGCTTTTGGAAGTTTAGGAGCTATCTTTTGGAGGATTCAAGTGATTAAGGTAATTCCTAGTTAGATTATTGTTATATTTCACTTTCTTCCCTTATGGTGGTGTTGTGGGTCGATTTTGGTGGTGATTGGTTGGGAGAATCGTTATCCCCTTCATGTATGAAACTAGGGTTTGGTATAGATGGGTATTTTGGTGTATATTGGATGGATGATATTCTCTTATGGTTAGAGTTGGACATTAATGGTTGGATCATATTATTGATGGTTGGGAATTCATAAATCTAGGTTTTGGAAGTTTTGGCTTGAGGATGCAAACTTCATCAAAGGAGCATACGTTTGGAGAACTCTAGATTTAGCTTAAATCTAGCAAGGTGAGTTCAAGTTACTTTGCGAAAACGTTGTACATGCCAAAATGAATATTTTACAAATATGTGTGTGTTTTAATTGAAAATATATGTGGTTGAGTTATTTGACTGATTTAACTCTTTTGAAGTGTTTATCTTCATAAATGTGTAAAATACCCATATTTGGGGCTTTTGGATGTTTGGATGGTTAGAAACCATGAATTGTCTTTAAAAGATTATTTGCTCAAAATGAGGTTTAATTGATGGTTTAATCATATATGTGTAAATGATTTTGAAAACCAATTGGGAAATACACTTTTAAGTGTTATGTGTCATTTTGAGAATTATAAGGGTGTGAGTCCTTTGGGAAAACCCTTTTTGTTTAACCCGTAAAGAGTTTTGGGGTTAATGATGAATTTGTAGTATAGCTTGCCTAAACAATGTTTAAACGCGTTTTGACCGACATTATGGGTCTAGCAAGCTTGGAGCACTTTGCTCGGTTTGACTTTGAGTTAGTCTTGGGACATTTGTCCGGTTTAAATGGCTCGATGTGGAGTCTTATTTACGGGTCGCTTTTATTGCACCGTGTTGCATATTATTGCACGTTGTTGATATTTTACATGCTCAGGGTGGAGTCTAGGATGTGTTATATGCTTAATTGCATTTTTATTTGCATGATTTGACGTCAATAAATGATCATTAGATCTTTGAGCAGAGGGCTCGGTTTTGGGCTCAATTGAGTCTTGGGGGCATTCGCCCGGTTTTAATAAGCTCGACGTGGGCTTGGGGTTTGCATTGCATGAGTTGCATCATATTTGAGGTTTACATGATTTGAATGCATTGGTTATTCTTTTGAGGTCATGTATAAGTTTTTAAGTTAAGTAAGCTTGTTTTGGATGGTGGGTTTGCCAAGGTAAAGACCTAGTATGGTTGAACTTGGTGGTTTAAATGGACTAAAGACCTAGTATGGTTGATGTCTAAGAGGGGCTAAAGACCTAGTATGGTTGATGCCAAAGACGGACTAAAGACCTAGTATGGTTGATGTCTAAGATGGGCTAAAGATCTAGTATGATTGATGCCGAGGATTGACTAAAGACCTAGTATGGTTGATGTCATCCGTTTTCTACATCCAAGAAGCTTACTTGTATTTATTTAATTGTGGTTTAATTTATGTGGTTGCCACATTCGATGAGATCGGGTCTCCCCCGTCACCGAAGGGTGTTGATTTCGGGTATTTTATCTATTCACATTGTTGAGGTTATATTACCTGTATATGGATTGTTTTTCCAGGATTGATGGACGGATATATGTTACATTCTTATTGAATGTTTTAACTGGTATTGGGATTTTAATACATTTTACGTTTGCGTGAGTTTAGCTTCGTATTATGTTTTAATAAAGGTTATATTTGAATGGATGGTTTCCATGTTTTATGGGTTGAGTATGATTTGTCAACCGTATTTGAAAGTTTTGCCTAAACTAGAATTATTCACGTAATTGGGTGAATTAGGATTTGTAACTCATATTGGAAAATGCTTTACACTTTTCGGGAATGGTTTTCCAAGGATTTTGAGTGTGTTAGAAAATGAGTCGTTTATGCCGTTTGAGAAATCTTTTTGGAAATGATCGTCTTTGTCGCAAGCTTTCATTTAAAGATTTATTTAAATCATGACTATAACTACTAACTTCCGATTTATGATTTTATATAGTCATGATAAAATGCTTGAACTCACTAGGCGTAAGCCTAACCCTTTTTATTTATCGGCATGTGCAACAGGCTCAGGTTGGGGTAGCTCTAGCTACATTGTGAAGTGGCGAGTGCTAGTAATGTGCACGAGAGGTGAATAGCTTAAGTTATGTTTTCCGCGTTTACCCTTGGGAAGTAGCACTTGTATTTGGATTAGGTGATGTCCGAAGTGGGTTTAGTCTTGGTAATGAGACTTGTGTAGTATGTATTACTTGGAGATAACCATTGTTTGTAATTGGAGGTATTTTACCTATTGTTTCGGATGTAATATCGAAAATTTTAAATTAGTTGCTCTTTCCAAATTTGAGGGTGTCACAGATCATTCCCTTGAAAATCATAATAATTAAAATTCTCCTCCCATGATTGGTCAAATTTATTTATAAACGTGTCATTCCAATCTTGACGGGGAGGTGAAAGTGAAGTGTAGGTGCCATCATCTTGAATATTTTCCAAAAAATTAGGATGTTGTTCCCATGAATAATTGAAAGAATTAAAATACGGGGCATCCCAACTAAAACCTTCCATTTTGGTGAAAGAAAAACCAATGAAAAACTCAACTTATAACTCAAGAAACTCTGGAAATACGCCAATCCCCGGCAACGGCGCCAAAAACTTGGTAGCTAATATCGTGTATCCAAAATATGGGCACAATAATTCCACAATGAAGGCACAAGTATAAATGGGATCGCTACAAGTAATAAAGTGGTAAATATACCGAGATCGTGTCCATAGGGATTGGACTTCAAAGTTTCGAGTCCTAAGTCGAGAATACACCGATTTCAATGATAGAAGAATAAAATATTTTGAGCAAGTTTGGTGTTTTTTAATAATAATAAAATCTAAACAAGTAACTAAAATGAGTATGGGTGTAAGTTTCATTGAGATGAACGTAGTAACAAATGGTTGGTTGATTTGTAACACGAAGTGTCTATAAAAACCCCGATCTCTCAAAATGATGATTTTTATAAACCGGTCCTACAAAGTTCCCATAAAGTTTCCATTATTACCGACTCTCGATCTTGCCGATTTAATTAAGTTTGACTCTAAACATCAAGTTCTACCAGTATGGAGAGTTATACCCAAATCTCTTTGTGATATAAATCTCGACCGGCGTTTGAACCTTAATAAATCATACAAAACCCGTCTCTCAACGTGGTTATCAAAGACTCTCTCAAATCTTTGTGCATCACTTAAGCCGTATTTCGAATCCGCCCCTCTCGGTGTCTAAGATCTAATATTAACACTTCAAAGTGATCGGCTTATCCACGTTGAGTTTAAGTCCCGACTTAAGTGACCAATCTCGAGAGTTAGTAACGATGGCCACACCCAAATGTAGCCTACTAGTCTCAAGTTTGCTCACACCCACACCCAAGGGGTGCTTAACTAATAATTAAAGTAGAAGACATAACGAGATAAGAAAAGAGTACTTGCATGAAATTAAAACGATGCCCACAGTAACTCACTATGGGTAGAAATTACAATTACACTACATATCTTCAAGCTTTTAAGAAGGTTGAAGAATGCCTAAGTGCAGTAAATTTAAAGAGTTCAGCTATTACAAGATATGATCAAATGAAGTAGCCTGGAGTCCCAATTTATAGTTCCAAAAAAGTGCATTATCCCATGGACAATTTTTCTTCAAACTCTTGGCTAAAGACCAAAGCATGCTCTGTGAGTTCCAGATTGATCAGGTAACAACGATTCAATGAGAAATAACAAGAACGATTGATGATTTCAACTTGTCATCCCTCTCGTATTCATGATTCAAGATAGTTACAAAGGTTTGAATGAAAAACACGACTATCTCTCTCTGAACAATTAAGCTCTAACTTGTCTAATGAATCGCTAATGAAAACTCTAACCTAATTCTAAGCCCATTTATGATTAAAGGCTTTTACAAATAAATAATTAAACTAATTAAGCACTATATAATTATTTATATATCTTTCTAATATGTAGGACATTTATGGTCCTAACAATCTCCCCCTAAAGATATATAAATAAAAATCGGTCTTGAAAGTCTTGAAATCCTAAAGTCTTGAACTTCTCTTCTTTTTGAATCCTTGAAACACTTCGGTGTTGCTTGTCTTCATATCTTTCGACGCTCCCCCTTGAATAAAGCTCTTGAATTTGCTTTCAGCTTTAAAAGAACTTGTAGAACCAGTATGCTTGATGGAGGAAATAATTTGAAGCGAGCACCACTTGATAAACGATGAGAAGAGATGATCACTTGTATGCACTTTGAGCGTTTTGGATCTCGGAACAGATCAATCATTCGATTAACATTCGGTCGGTCAACAGTTACTCCCCCTCGGCTTTTGCATGGGGACTTCTTTACTCCCCCTCGGCTTTTGCTAACTCCCACTCAATTTGATATTCGGTGTCTTTGAATCTATACTCTTTCTCCCCCTCATGATGAGTAGGAGCATCCGGAGCATCATGCACGTTCAAAGACAATAGTGACGAGTAGCAAAAAAATCCAGATAAAACATTTTAGTAACCAGAATGGGGTAATCAACTAACACAGAAACACGTTAGTAACTGTTATCACAACAATTTAAATAATTGTGTGGCCTATGTTCAGAGTTAGCAATGATGAATCTCTGATAGGACTTCCAGTTATCACGGAAGTAAAATTTAAAAATTACTTCTCAAACTGTTCCGGCAATATCACGAAGATATTCAAATGGAATCACAAAGACTCGTGCATGTGTGAAAGAAATAAGTTAAGTCGGTTTGGCTCAAATATTGATTTAACTTGGGACTGAAGTTAAAAATCAATTGACACAGTGATTAGAATATGAAGTTCGGAGACCGGAGCTGATGTCTTCCTGTTTCAATATCTAAGACCTCCGAGTGAGTAATAGATAGATTATGTGCTAAATCTCTGTGCATTTATGAAACAAGCATCTGTTGAGAGATACTTGAGTGGCTGGGTGGGGTGACATGAGTTATCGACACTGGGTCCATGTCTATTTCAATATCCATCTCCAAAGAACGAGAATGAATAGATTGTGTGGTTACCCGGATAACTGACTCGGTTTGGTAAGGACCAATAATTCTTTTAAGTCCTGTCACATCCTCACCATATTCTTTTCTCTCCAAACTCATCTATCAATCTAGACCCCTCACTGTAGTCTATAAAGGATGTGTTTCTTGGGTAGGTCCTTCCGGTTCTGGATAGACCATAGAAACGATGTAAGTCCTAACACATATTCATGCAACGAGTATAGTTGTTTAGTAGACAGTGAAGTACGAGTTATAAACTGAAATGTTTAGAAGTCATACCGTTTAAAAAACGAGTCCTGATCTGAGATGATCAGAAGTCAATAAAAAAACATTTGAAATATGGAATTTCAATGAGACAAAATCAAGCGCAAAACAGAATGACTCAGTAAGCACAATATTTGCAATAAAGAGACAATGATCAGAAAGTTTAATTGTGAAGAGCAAGTCACAATTATTATATCAGATAAGAATGGAATCATTTGCAAGAAATAGCGAACTTGGAAAACAACTAGGAATTCAAACGAGTGTATTTCCATCGAAAAATCAACAAATATATGAGACATGGAAATAACTAAGTCAAAAAAATGACACGTAGCAATCATGGAAGTTAAAATTGGAGAATAACAAACACAAGTAAGTTATCCAGAATGAATTACCACGGTCTTTGAATTCAGTTAGAAGTTCACTTACCTTTCATGAGATAGTACTCCCCCTCAAACTTGGCATAACCTTTGAATGCTCGTCATGTGATGTGAATAATAGGAATTAAAACCGCACATGACATTCTTGTAAGACAGATTAGTAGGATTTTGGTATCCATCCTTTGATGGATCCTTGACGGTTATATACCCTATTATAGTGAGGACCGGGGATACTATAAGTACCATACCAATAGTTAGCACGATCTTTATTCACAAACTCACTTGTTCCATAATAAGAACAACACAACTTTTGTGTAGATAAGCTGATCAGCTTATTAGCAGAGTAAGCACGATCAGTTTTCACAAAAGGTTTAGCGTGGAAGCTTTGTTGTTCTTGGCACTCTTAACAGAGACAAATGGCTTTGGAGCAGGAGTGGTTCCTTTAACTCTCCACACCATGTTTACTTTCTTGAAAGATGGAGTATCTTTATTATCAACACGAGAATTATAGAAAAGATTTGAAGGTCGAATCTGATCTTTTGAAAAATCATTTGATTTGACAAAATTCTTTGAAGAACGATTTGTAGAAAATGAACTTGAAGCATAAGAAGGTTGAACACCTTTGAAATTGCGTTCTTCAAGTTTCTTGACCTTAACGGATAAATCATTTCGTTCTTTGAGAATTAAATCAAATTTCTTTTGTAAATCAGATTTAACCATTTGTTCCTTCAAAATCTCGGTTGCTAATCCAGATAATCTCTTAGTAAGTTTAGAGATCTCAGTTTGAAAGATCTTTCTTTCGTATGAAAAATCATCTTTCAAACTTTTTGCTTTACAATCTTCAACCTTCTTTTTCTAAGTCTCTTTGCTTAGAATGTCTAATTCTTTCTCTAAATCGGATATTTTCAAAGAAAGTTCTCCATTCTTTTTAGAAAAAGATTTGCGTTCAGTTTCAAACTTTTCTCTTTCTAAAATCAAAACTTTTTCAAAGTCGGAGATTTGTGTTGAAAGTTTTAGACATCTAAGCTCAAGACTCTTCTTCTCATCAAGAGATTTGTTTGAAGAATCAGATTGCTTTATAAGCATTTGCCTTTCCTTTGCAAAATTTTCTTTCTCCTTTTCAAAAACCTTTTCAAGAGTAGTTAGTTTACTTTTAAGCTCAAGGTTTTCACAGTTTAGGAGTTTACCTCTCTCTTCTTCTTTCGTCAGCTTCTCAGAACTATTCCAGATTTGAGATTTTAGTTCCTTCAGTTCCTTGATGTATTTGTTGCACAAATCATCTGATCGCTTGATATTCTTTTCATGTGGTTTTGATGGCTCTTTCTCAGTTTCCTTGATATCATCTCGTGATGATAAATTAGACAGCTTCTTTTTCAGCTCAGAGTTTTCAGACTCTAAGAAAGTTGCCTTTTCTTCTGCTTTAGCCAGCTTCTCAGAACAATTCCAGATTTGAGATTTATGTTGCTTCAGTTCTTTGATGTACTTGTAGATCAAATCATCTTTCTTCTCGATATGCGTTTGATGTAGTCTTTGATTTGCTTGACACTCCACATTAAAGCAATACGACATTGTTACCTGAAAAATTGATCGTTGATCGGTGTTATTTTGAAGAATCAAAATTGCGGAAGAAAATCAAAAATTAAATTTGAAAAACAAATCTAAAAATAAACTCGTTTAAAAAAAATAAGATCTGATTATTATCGAATCCGAACGAAATCACTATTTGAGAGTGAAATCTTCAAGATAAACAAACCAAGTTAGATAAAAAACGACAACTAAAATCACATAAAATGATAATAGTCGCTAATAATAGCAAACCGTCGCAAATAATCTCAAGCGTCAGAAAAAAAAATTCAAATCGATCGTGAAAAACAAATAATTGCGACTTACCGGATGAAGAGGAACTTCCCGGACGAGGAGTGGTTTACCGGATGAATGAATAATCCGCACAAAGCAAAACTTACCGGGTGAGACGAAAACGAAACTTACCGGTTGAACACACTTACCGGGTGAGAAATGGCTTACCGGACAAAGAGAATTGAGACTTACCGGACAAATACACTTACCGGATGGGACAAACTTACCGGGTGAATGATTTTCTCAAAGAAAACTTACCGGATGAAGAAGAACTTATCGGGTGAGATTGATTGTCCGAATGGGGAGCTTACCGGATAAACCTTGTTTACCGGATGAAAAACAAACCAAGCAAAAAATATTAAGACAAACAAAAAAAACTTTTGACCGAATATATATAGGGCTGTAAACGAACCGAACGAACACGAACGAACACGAACGGAGGCTTGTTCATGTTCGTTCGTTTAACTTAACCGAACAAACGAACGAACACGAACGGTAAACGAACGAGATTTTTTGTGTTCATGTTCGTTCGTTAAGAATTTTTGTTTGTTCGTGTTCGTTTATGTTCGTTCATTAAGAGTTAAACGAACGTAAACGAACGAACTTAAACGAACATAAATGAACGTAAACGAACGACTTTAAACGAATGTAAACGAACGACTTTAAATGAACATAAATGAACGAACTTAAATGAACATAAACTAACGAACCCAAATGAACAAAAAAACAACCACCATACTCATCGTTTCGTTCATAAAAAATACCTTAACAAAATGAAAAACCGGGTTAACTTATGAGGTATAAAAAATAAATTGTAAAAGATCAATTTACTTGATGATTATACATATTAACTTCATATTATATAAACATGTTTATATATATAAACGAACATAAATGAACATAAACAAACATAAACGTATGTAAACGAACATAAACGAACGTAAACGAACATAAATGAACGAACATAAATAAACGAACGTTCACGAACATAAATAAACGAACGAGACCATTGTTCATGTTCGTTCATTTAACTAAATGAACAAAAAAACGTGTTCATGGTCGTTCATTTATTAAATAAACGAACATAAACGAACTTCCCGCCGAACGGTTCACGAACGGTTCACGAACGGTTCACGAACGGTTCGCTGAACGTTCGGTTCGTTTACAACCCTAAATATATATGTATGTAATCAGATTGCGTATACGCATGCAACAAAAATTATGGTCAAACTCACTTGCAATATTGGTCAAATATCACGGCTCAAGACAAAAACAAAAAACTCATCTGGAAAGGAGATTGTTGCCGGAAAGTGACAGTTTTATCCGGAAAGAATTAATTCTTCCGGTAACTTGATTTGTCCGAGAACCCCCAAAAAAAATTCACCCGGAAAGAATTAATTCTTCCGGTAACTTGGGGAATTACCTGGAAAGTGACAGAAAAAAATGACTTACCCGGAAACTGCGGCTGGTTGAGAAAAATCGGATCAGGATTCGATAGGGTTACTTGATTTCACTCTTGTAGGGTTAGATTTTAATCAAAAACACAAAAACAAACACACCCAAATCGATTTTTGAGCAAAATATATCCTAATTTTCACAAACCACCACAAAGACTTAAGAACACCAAAACTCAAGAATAGATTTTTAGATTGAAAAATTAATGCCTTTGAGAATTAATGTAAACGCAGATAACAACATATATAAACGAGTAAACAATCGAGATTTAACAAACGAATTATTAAATCAATGAAAGAACTTTGCAAACCCGATCGAAGAACGATTTTATTCGAGAAAAATACTGCACTATTACGAAACTATTCTGGGTGCTCTCTGGACCTCAAACGATCAATCCAACCGTTCAGAATGTAAAACGGAATGTCGTGGAGCTACTGTCCAAAAATCGTGACGATCCGATGGTTCAATCTCCGGGAATAGGCAAAACAGCTCGCTGCGTTTTTCCAGAAAATTTACTGCGATTTTTTTTTCTTGCTTTCGTTCGATATCTTCTTTTCTTCAAATCACCGATTCTGCTCTAATACCAATTGTGAGTTCCAGATTGATCAGGTAACAACGATTCAATGAGAAATAACAAGAACGATTGATGATTTCAACTTGTCATCCCTCTCGTATTCATGATTCAAGATAGTTACAAATGTTTGAATGAAAAACACAACTATCTCTCTCTGAACAATTAAGCTCTCAACTTGTCTAATGAATCGCTAATGAAAACTCTAACCTAATTCTAAGGTTAAGGAAACCTTATATACCAAGGCTTTAGCACAACGGCCCATGGCCCATCAACCTAATCTAAGCCCATTTATGATTAAAGGCTTTTACAAATAAATAATTAAACTAATTAAGCACTATATAATTATTTATATATCTTTCTAATATGTAGGACATTTATGGTCCTCACATGCTCCTTCAAGATATTCAGGAATTTTCCAGCCATGCTTTGCTTATTTTAATATTGTTGTTGCCCAGGTACAAGCTTTGTCCATCGTTAAAAGGAAGTGATCCGTCGATGCCCACAGTGGGATGTCTTCGTGGTCACAATAAGAATCGTTGCACAATATTAAACCCAAAAATTGATGCAAATAACCATAAAACGTCCTCAACAACTCCAAATAAAAAGTAAATTAATAAAAGGAAAAACACAAACACGTAAACAAAAAACACAACTAAAACGGAAGAAAAACTCACACAAATGACGTGTAAATAACGCTCAAAATAAGAGTTATCAGTATCCCAAAGACTCAGGTTTTGAACTAATAGGGTATTCATACGCTGACTATGCAGGTTCTAAAGTTGATAGAAAGAGCACCACAGGTAGCTGCCAACTTCTTGGTGGCAAATTGGTCAGTTGGTCCAGCAAGAAACAAAACTCAGTTTCAACCTCAACTGCTGAAGCTGAATATGTTGCTACTAGAAGTTGATGTGCTCAAATCTTGTGGATGAAGACTCAACTGAGGGACTATAATCAAGTATACTCTCAAGTACCAATTCTATGCGACAACTCAAGTGCAATAGCTATTGCAAACAACCCAGTTCTACACTCAAGATCAAAACACATAGATATCAGATATCACTTCATTGGGGATCACATCTCCAAAGGTGACATTGAGCTGCATTTCATTCCTACCGATCCACAGCTTGCTGATCTGTTCACCAAACCCTTAGATGAAACCAGGTTCAACTTCTTGATAGGAGAACTTGGAATGCTGTATTTAGATAGTTAAAAAAATTGTAAAGTTTTCGATGACCATCTGTGAGACTCCCACCGATCTGAAGCTCCTCCGAAACCTTCTCCATCGATGAGAATCAATCACCAAAAACCCCCCTCTTTCCATCGGTGAGCACCCTCCGACGAATCTAACTCCCACTTCGGTGAAACTTTCCCACTCACTTATGCCTCTTGCTCACCGATAATTGCCCTCATCGAAACCTTAAGTTCATCATCGGTGAGTACCTCGAAAGCCATCTCTCACCGATCCCACTAAATCGGTGGAATCCCTGTCCATCGAAACCCTGTTCACCGATACCTCTACATACGTCGGTGGCTTCTACCCACCGATGACATCACCGATTTCTTTGTAATCCTTATCCTACACATTTTCCAATGCTCACATCACTTCTACTACCTATATGTCAGTAATCCTTGAACTTTCCACTTCCCAATTCACCCAAACCATCTTTTCGGCCACACCTTCTCCCCTTGTCATCATTACCCTAAATGTACTATTAAACCTTGTTTAAATTTCAAGAAACTCTTCATTGCTCTCATAACCGTTACCGCCCATTTTCAAAAACCTCTCTACTTCCTCTTCTTTCTCCTTATATAAACCTCTCTTCTTCTCCACTTCTTCCTTTTCCCAAAACCTGCACCCACGATCGAATTTTCTCTCTCAAGAACAAACCTGCAACTTTCTCAACCTTCATCCATGGCATCCTCTACTTCATCCCAAGTCACAAAGAAATCCAAGATCGTCAAGGAAGTTCCTACTTGCTTTGAGGATCTCAAGTTTAACCCTTGCAACCATGTTGCACGATTCGAAGCTGATCCCGCTCTAGAATTCACCACAATTTCGAAATTCTTATCTCGATCTCCTCTTCTCCATGCCTTTACTTGTAATCCCAAAATGAGCAAGTTTCTGATTGGTAAGCTTTGGATTACCTGTGTATACGATCCTTCGAACGACTCCATCAATGCTTCCATTCTTACTGATGAAGATAATAGCGACCAAGATCTCACTTTTGGCGTTGATGATGTTCGTGCTGCCTTAAAGATCCCTTCCTTTCCAGCATATGAAGACATGCATGTTAGCCATGCATACGATGAAGTGGTACGTACCATAGGATATCAACACCAATCCTCCAAATCTTCCAAAGGTCCAAGTACTCTTATTCGAAAAAAAATGGGAGGTATCTGGAACTTCTTCTTCACACATATTATCTACCGTCTTTCTAAAAAGACAAGTGGACATGACCAGTCTGCTTCCTACATTACCGCTCTGGCCCATGCATTAATCTTCCAAAGAAAAATTGACTTTGCTCAGTATTTCTTTACTGGTTTGAACACCCGGCGATTCCGGAGGATCCTCCAGCCGTAGTGGCCCCTATCCCCTCTACCCGAGTGAGGTCGGGCGGCGCCAAGAAGAAATCTTCGCGGGCCACCGACACCTCCGCACCTGCTTCTGGGACTATGCCTTCGAAATCACCTTCGGAGGCTACCCAAGTTCCAACTCCTTCACATAAGCGGAGGCACTCCACATCTCCTCCTAGATCTTCTCTAAAGAGGTCTAGGATAACTTTGGCCAAGCCACACAAGCCAGCTACCGATTCTAAAAACTCGGTGTCCGTTGAAATTGCCCCATCCGGGCCACGGGAATCTGTCATCCCCCAAGCCGACTCCTCTGTTGCCTCTCAAAAGGCTTTAGTTGTATCAAAGGAGAACCCACAACTTTCCTCATCACCCATCTCTTTGGGTGGTGCAGATGACTTTGAGGTCTCTCCCCTCGAAGGATCCGAGTTTGCACTACACGGCCTTACACCCGACCACTTTATGGTTGATGAAGTACAACCCAATGAAGGTTCGGCCGGTCCAGCGGTCATTCCGGAGGGCCTGGACTTTCTGGACTTTTCACTACAGGATACCAATTCTCCCCAACAGGAACCATCAAAGATACAATCTCCACCGATTAGTTCTCCACCAAGGCTCCCATCACCGAAGCATATCATTCCTCCCACCGAAACGCATACCACCGAAGGCACCATCACCGACCCCACCGAAATTCCCACCACCGATATCCAAGTATCACCGAAACCATCCTCACCCCCACCGAAACATTCCTCTTCCCTACCGAAACAACCACCACCACCACCGAAATATTCCTCTCCCCGACGCTCCCCACCGACTCATGTCTCACCGACATCACCCTCAAACTCACACCAAAGCAGTTCCTCTTCTAAGGATAGTTCATCACCTTCTCCATCTCCGACAAGAACACTATTCCCAGATCCCCTATCTGATCAACCATACCTCCCACCATTCCAGATACAAGGTCACTTCCCCAAACTCTATTATCCCCTACTACACACCGATTCCAACTTCCCGATGTCAACATTGGTGCTTCTTCTACTTCGAACATCAGATTACCTACTGATCTTATTGCCGAAGTTCAGGAAAGTGCCCGCCAATGTCAGATGGTGGGTACTCAATTTGAGGCATTCAAACAGGCCTCCTTATCTCTTGTTGCACATACTGCCGAACGGGTTAGAATGTTAGAGGATCAGGCTCGTCATCCCCAGTTTGAAGCTGCTCTCCAGGCCATTCTGAGGCCTCTCACCGATTCTTTGGCCACTGTTAGCCGAAAGTTGGAGGATTTGACCACCGCCAACTCAAATATTGTAACACCTCGATTTTCATATAAAGTGTTACGATTTGGCCTTATTTCAAATTAAGTATAATTAATTGATAGATTAATTTTAGAGTTTATCCCCGAGTAAAGTTCGTTATTTAGTTTAATGGAATGGTAAGTTAAGGGGTAAGCTTTAATCTTGATTTATAAGTTGGAGGGTTAAACTTGCCAATTGATGGATGTATGGGGTTAGTTTGGTTAAATTGTTGAAACCTAATCTCATCCCACCACCTCATTTGATAAACAATCAGATATGTTCATTTTCTCTTGTTTGAGAAATAAGAAAGACTTCTTTTTGGTCCTTGTGTGTGTGTTATACGAAAGAACCAAAAGAGAGAGGGAGCCAAAAGAGAAAAAAGAAATCAGAGTTTTGTTTGAGGAAGAAAGGACTGAATTTCTGCTGGAAGATTGAAGGTATGATTCTATATGCAATTATGTTTATATATAGAGAGAAATGATTGTTATTGGGTTTAGAATTGGGTTTTGATGTGTTTGAAAGATATGAAAAATCTGAATTGATGAACATATTTCACTGGTAGTCTTAAGCATATCTGCAAGTTTATAGATTCAAACATGGCTTAAAAGTATCAGTTTTGGCTTAATTTATGATTACTGTTAGTTGAGACAAGTATGAACACCACCCCATGATAGTTGCGATAAGGATGATTGTCGTAACAGTTAGTTGCGATAAAATGAGTATATCGCAAGCAGTTGGTTGTGATAAGAATGAATGTCGCAACAGCTGGTTGCGATAAAAGGTTGTGTCGCAACAAGTTGGTTGCGATAAAGGGGTATATCGCAACAGTTGGTTGCGATAAGCTTGATTGTCGCAAATAGTGGATTGCGACAAGGGTTGTCGCAAATAGTGGGTTGAGATAAGTGACAAGATTTTGGATTATTTTGGATTATTAGTCTTTTAAGAATTCTATTCAGTAGATTAATATAAACAATGTATTTGGGTTATTTCAGACTTTGTATAGTTGGTGGCTGAAATTAGTGCAATGCCAGAAAGTGAAGTAATAGTATTTCTATCAGGTGAGTTCATTCTTACCTTACCTTTTTAAAAACATATTTAAAATTATGGTATGGTATTTTTATAATGGATTGTTTTCTGGATAAATTGTGATGAATATGTACGAAATAAGATTGTATTTGAATTAATGGTTGTGCTTAAATTATTCACGTTATTTGAAAATGAATTATATTAAGCAATAGCCTGCACCAGTACGAATATGTGTAATGGATCCATAGGCACTAGTTTTATATGAAAACGTGGAATATGCGTGGATTAATCGTAATTCCCGTTGACCTATAATGTGGAATGTAATTCCCATTTCGAGAGGTAATGAGACCTATAATGTGGAATGTAATTCCCATTTTGAGAGGTAATGAGACCTATAATGTGGAATGTAATTCCCATTTCGAGAGGTGATAAGAAACAAGGAATAGGCATAAAGTAAATTGTAATTCCTGATTTCTATGGGAAGACTAGAGATAGGCATAAAGTAAATTGTAATCTCTACTTCCAGTCCAAGAAATAGGCATAAAGTAACTTGTAATTTCTTGGATAAGAGCAATGATCTAGAATCTATAATGATTCATAGTAGGCTCTGGATTGTGATGATATGACTTTCTGAATGTTAGTCGTATCCACGGGATCGGATATGTTCCCGTCATTGAGATGAGCACATGTACGGTAAGAATGGTGTGTATCAGGTTTGTTTATATGCTTTGGAATCTGAGTTTTCAGAGTTGTTAATGTTTTAATTTGAAGTTGGATGTTCTCACTAGGCGTAAGCCTAATCGTTCAAATTAAATTTCCTTACCAGGTACAGGCTCAGGGAAGTAATGGGATGTGGGACGAGAGCTTTTGAAGTATTCAACTTTTGAGATAAGCGGAGAATTTAGCTAACGTGATGAGGCTTTTTGACGGATTGCTTAGATAACCCAATTAATCTGATTATAGGTGACATGATTAGATTAATAGGTTATTTGGAGAATTCAATATTTGTAAATATGAACCCTCATAGTTAATTCTCTTCTTATATATATAAAAGTTTGGATGTTACTTTGTTATACCTTGTTACAATTTGAGGTTCAAATTGGCCCTGATTTTAGGGTGTTACAATATGGCATCAGAGCTGAAGTTTAAGCGAACTAGGTATGTTAATGAGATACCTAGACTTAAGCTGAGATGAATTAAGTTATGATCTGTGAGATATGGGTAGAAGTACTAAGACGGGATAGTCTTAGAGTCGACGAAAATACGTGAAATTAGTACTGTAACGATGGTAACGAGAATTCTCATGTATAGTATGTTCACAAATTCAATTAGCTACTGTTATTATGAATATATTGTTACACAGGCATACTTGTTTCTAAATTGTTACATTGACTAATGAACGGTAAAGTACGTTTCGTGTATCTGGATATGTGTAACCATTTCTTATGGTTATTTCTTTGTGCTATGTCAGAACAATGGTAAATACACCAACAAGATCCCCCAATTCCTCGGAGGATAGGGAAGTAATGGACTGGGGAGAAAAGCAACCTGAAGCGGTTGGAACTCATGAAAGTCCGCCGAGGCCACCATTTATAGGAGGAACGGACAGTCAGGCACAAAGAACGAGCACCGGTACCTCTAACCCGGTGACGACGGAGTCTACAATGGAGTTTCGCATGATGGAGAATATGATGCGAATGATCAATACAACAATGGCACAACAAATAGAGATGTTCATGAAAGCGTTGAATGATCGAAGTTCTGAGTTACGACGAACAGAGACAGATACTGGGGTAGTTAATCCAATTCGAAATCCTGTGATGAATGTAAACAGGAGGGTGGAAAGAGTCTGCTCATATAAAACATTTTTGAGCTGTAAACCGCCAGAGTTTACCGGAGCAGACAATCCAGTAGCATGTATGAATTGGCTCAAAGAGATGGAACAAGCTTTCCGAGCTTGTGAATGTGATGAAGAATCGAAAGTCAGGTTCGGTTATCAAATGTTGCGAGACAACGCCTTAACATGGTGGAATACCGTAACATCTACTGTGACGGCTCCAGTCTTAGCTGCTATGACATGGGAGTCGTTCAAGAAAAAGATTTTGCAGGAATATTGTAATGAAAACGAAATGGATAGGATTGAAGAAGAGTTTCGGACTCTTAAGAAGGGTACTTCGACTGTTCGGAAGTACACTGAATCCTTTATGGAAAAGCTGAACTTAGTGGGGCATGTGGCTCCAACCGAGAAGGAAAAGATTAAAGCCTATCTGAAGGGCTGACCAGCGGATATGATGTCGAGGGTACGGAACTCTAAAGCTTCGACGTTGAGGGAGACGATCGAAGAAGCCAAAGTTATAGAGGAAGTGTATGCCAAGGATAAACAAGAAAAGACACAAGGGGGAGAGAAACGAAAGTGGGAAGGCCGGTCGGAGTCTTCTCATAAATCAAAATCATTTGGCAAAAGTGTTCGTTACGAGTCCCGTCGGGAACCCAATTGGTGCCAGAAGTGCCGAAATAAGCATTATGGCCCATGCCGAGTGGTGTCAAATGAGTGTTTCAAATGTGGCAAATCTGGGCATCTAGCAGCAAGTTGTCCTATTCAAGGATTTGTCTGTTTTGAATGTAAACAACCCGGACACTTCCGAAGAGATTGTTCAAAGTTAAAGAAGGGTGGAGACCAGGGAAAGAAACCGAATACTCCTAAACTAACGGGTCGAGCATTTCATATGACGGCGGAAGAGGCGAAGGAGTCCAAAGATGTCGTTTCTGGTACATTCCTTGTTAATTCCATTCCCGCGCGCATTTTATTTGACTGTGGTGCCAATCTGTCGTTTGTATCGAAATCGTTCTATCACAAGTTAGCTATGCCTGTCACTACCTTGGAAGATGCCTTAGTAGTTGAGATAGCTAACGGAGGTCAAGTCTTAATTCATGAAAGACTTGAGGGTTGTTTAATTTCGATAGAGGAAACGAAATTTCCAATTGACTTGTTGTTGATGGAAATTGGAGGGTTTGACGTAATTGTGGGTATGGATTGGTTGACAGTCAATCAGGCAGAAATTCTTTATGCAAATAAATTAATTCGGATTCCGATAGCTGATAAGGATGATTTATTCATCTTTGGGGAAAAGAGAAAGGGGGAAGTTCCGTTAATTTCTATTGCAAAAGCGCGTAAGTGTCTGATAAAAGGATGTTCATCCTATCTAGCGTATGTTCTAGATGTAAAGACAGAAAAGAAACAAGTGGAAGACATAAAGGTAGTACGTGAATTCCCGGACGTATTTCCTGATGATCTTCCAGGTGTACCGTCTGAACGACAGGTAGAGTTTAGTATTGATCTTGTCCCTGGATTGGCACCGATAGCGCGTGCACCGTATCGCTTAGCGCCAGCTAAAATGAAAGAGATGATGTCTCAGCTGCAAGAGTTGCTTGACAAGGGATTTGTTAGACCAAGTTCTTCACCTTGGGGAGCTCCGGTATTGTTTGTTAAGAAAAAGGATGGCACTATGAGAATGTGCATCGATTATCGGGAGCTGAATAAGGTGACGATTAAGAATAAGTATCCTTTCCCAAGGATTGATGATTTGTTTGATCAACTCCAAGGTGCGGGGTGCTTCTCAAAGATTGATCTGAGGTCGGGATATCATCAAGTTCGAGTAAGAGATGAGATATTCCCAAGACGGCGTTCAGAACAAGGTATGGACATTATGAATTTCTTGTAATGCCATTCGAGTTGACAAACGCTCCAGCCGTGTTCATGGATTTGATGAACAGAGTATGTCGACCATTTTTAGATAAGTCTGTCATCGTGTTCATTGATGACATACTTGTTTATTCGAAGAATGAAGCCGATCATGAATGCCATCTTCATGAAGTATTGGAAGTTCTGAGGAAAGAGAAATTGTACGCAAAATTCTCAAAATGTGAATTCTGGTTAAAAGAGGCACAATTTCTAGGGCATGTGATTACTTCAGAAGGAGTCAAAGTAGATCCGGCAAAGATAGAAGCAATGACGAACTGGGAAATATCGAAGAGCGCATCAGAAATAAGGAGTTTATTGGGTCTAGCAGGTTACTACCGGAGGTTTATCAAAGATTTCTCAAAGATTGCTTTTGCTTTGACTGTGTTGACTCGGAAGAATGTAAAGTTTGTTTGGACTGAAAAGCAAGAGTCAGCTTTCAGAACTTTACGTCAGAAGCTGTGTGAAGCTCCTATTCTTGCACTACCGGAAGGAACGGAAGATTTGGTCGTGTATAGTGACGCGTCAAAGATGGGATTAGGGTGTGTGTTAATGCAACGAGGCAAGGTGATTGCTTACGCATCAAGACAACTCAAAGAACATGAGAAGAATTACCCTACCCATGATTTAGAATTGGCAGCGGTAGTGTTTGCATTAAAGTTGTGGCGTCATTATCTGTATGGAACGAAATGCACACTTTACACTGATCACAAGAGCTTGAAGCATGTCTTTGATCAGAAGGAGTTGAATATGAGGCAGCGGCGTTGGTTAGAACTACTTAAAGATTATGATTTTGAATTGCATTACCATCCCGGTAAAGCAAATGTTGTAGCTGATGCTTTAAGTAGAAAAGAATATAGTGGGTGCTTGAAAACAACTAACGCCAGAATTGACGTGACATCAAGTTTGGTTGAAAGGATAAAAGAGGCACAAGCAGAGGCTTTATTAGAAGAAAATCTGAAAGACGAAGTTATGAGCAAGCAACATCTTCAACTGACTGAAGATAGTCATGGGGTCAAGCTGTTCCAAGGCCGCGTTTGGGTGCCAAAAGTGGGAGGAAATCGGGAGTTAATTCTCGAAGACGCCCACAAGTCTAAATATTCTATACATCCTGGAAGTACTAAGATGTATAGGGATTTGAAGCTACACTATTGGTGGCCATCTATGAAAGTAGATGTGGCACGAATAGTAGAAAAGTGTGTGACATGTTCGTTAGTAAAATCCAAACATCAAAAGCCTTACAAGAAGTTTTCAATCTTTGGAGATTCCGGAATGGAAGTGGGAGAAGATTACCATGGATTTTGTGACGAAGTTACCGAGAACGTCAAAGGGTAACGACACTATATGGGTAATCGTGGATCGATTGACCAAGAGTGCTCACTTTTTGGCAATGAAAGAAGCATCACCAATAGATAAATTGACGAAGCTTTATATTGATGAAGTGGTGTCAAGGCATGGTATACCTGTGTCTATAGTTTCTGATCGTGATAGCCGGTTTACTTCGAGATTTTGGCAGTCACTACAAGAAGAACTGGGTACAAGAGTAAATTTGAGCACTGCATACATCCACAAACGGACGGGCAAAGTGAAAGAACCATTCAAACTTTGGAAGATATGCTCAAGTCGTGTGTGTTAGACTTTGGAGGTAACTGGGATACGCATTTAGCTTTGGTAGAGTTTGCGTATAATAATAGTTACCATTCCAGTATTGGAAGAACACCTTTCGAAGCTTTGTATGGTCGGAAATGTAGAACTCCGGTGTGTTGGTTAGAAGCTGGAGAAAAGCAGTTTGCTGGTCCTGAACTTGTGCAACAAACGGCTGATAAAGTGAAAGAGATTCGGAAGTATATGAAAGCAGCACAAGATAGACAAAAGAGTTATGCTGATCCGAAAAGAAGGCCGAAAGAGTTCTAAGTTGGGGAGCGCATGATGCTTAAGGTATCCCCATGGAAAGGTGTGATAAGGTTTGGTAAACGTGGGAAGTTGAGTCCTCGTTTTCTAGGACCTTTCACCATAACTAAGAGAGTTGGACTTCAAGCTTATCAGTTGGATCTTCTACCTGAATTGGAAGGCATTCATAATACCTTCCATGTCTGCTATCTTCGGAAATGTTTAGCCGAAGAGAATGATGTGATCCTACTTACTGATGTGAGAATGGATGAGAAGAGCCGTTGTGTGGAAGAACCGGAGGCAATTTTAAAAAGATCGGTTAAGAAGTTACGTCATAAAGATATGGTTATGTTAAAAGTACAATGGAAACATCATCAAGGTGCTAATGTGACGTTAGAAGCTGAAGAGGATATGAAGATTAGATATCCTCATTTATTTACCTAGCTTTGATTTCGGGGACGAAATCATTTTCAAGTTGGGGAGATTTGTAACACCTCAATTTTCATATAAAGTGTTACGATTTGGCCTTATTGCAAATTAAGTATAATTAATTGATAGATTAATTTTAGAGTTTATCCCCGAGTAAACTTCGTTATTTAGTTTAATGGAATGGTAAGTTAAGGGGTAAGCTTTAATCTTGATTTATAAGTTGGAGGGTTAAACTTGCCAATTGATGGATGTATGGGGTTAGTTTGGTTAAATTGTTGAAACCTAATCTCATCCCACCGCCTCATTTGATAAACAATCAGATATGTTCATTTTCTCTTGTTTGAGAAATAAGAAAGACTTCTTTTTGGTCCTTGTGTGTGTGTTGTACGAAAGAACCAAAAGAGAGAGGGAGCCGAAAGAGAAGAAAGAAATCAGAGTTTTGTTTGAGGAAGAAAGGACTGAATTTCTGCAGTAGATTAAAAGTGAAGCTAGAAGATTGAAGGTATGATTCTATATGCAATTATGTTTATATATATAGAGAAATGATTGTTATCGGGTTTAGAATTGGGTTTTGATGTGTTTGAAAGATATGAAAAAATTGAATTGATGAATATATTTCACTGGTAGTCTTAAGCATATCTGCAAGTTTATAGATTCAGACATGGCTTAAAAGTATCAGTTTTGGCTTAATTTACGATTGCTGGTAGTTGAGACAAGTATGAACATCACACCATGATAGTTGCGATAAGGATGATTGTCGCAACAGTTAGTTGCGATAAAATGAGTATATCGCAAGCAGTTAGTTGCGATAAAATTGGATGTCGCAACAGTTGGTTGCGATAAAAGGTTGTGTCGCAACAAGTTGGTTGCGATAAAGGGGTATATCGCAACAGTTGGTTGCGATAAGCTTGATTGTCGCAAATAGTGGATTGCGACAAGGGTTGTCGCAAATAGTGGGTTGAGATAAGTGACGAGATTTTGGATTATTTAGGATTCTTAGTCTTTTAAGAATTCTATTCAGTAGATTAATATAAACAATGTATTTGGGTTATTTCAGACTTTGTATAGTTGGTGGCAGAAATTAATGCAATCCTAAGAAGTGAAGTAACACTATTGCTATCAGGTGAGTTCATTCTTACCTTACATTTTTAAAAACATATTTAAAATTATGGTATGGTATTTTTATAATGGATTGTTTTTTGGATAAATTGTGATGAATATGTACGAAATAAGATTGTCTTTGAATTAATGGTTTTGCTTAAATTATTCACGTTATTTGAAAATGAATTATATTAAGCAATAGCCTGCACTAGTACGAATATGTGTAATGGATCCATAGGCACTAGTTTTATATGAAAACGTGGAATATGCGTGGATTAATCGTAATTCCCATTGACCTATAATGTGGAATGTAATTCCCATTTCGAGAGGTAATGAGACCTATAATGTGGAATGTAATTCCCATTTTGAGAGGTAATGAGACCTATAATGTGGAATGTAATTCCCATTTCGAGAGGTGATAAGAAACAAGGAATAGGCATAAAGTAAATTGTAATTCCTGATTTCTATGGGAAGACTAGAGATAGGCATAAAGTAAATTGTAATCTCTACTTCCAGTCCAAGAAATAGGCATAAAGTAACTTGTAATTTCTTGGATAAGAGCAATGATCTAGAATCTATAATGATTCATAGTAGGCTCTGGATTGTGATGATATGACTTTCTTTCTGAATGTTAGTCGTATCCACGGGATCGGATATGTTCCCGTAATTGAGATGAGCACGTGTACGGTAAGAATGGTGTGTACCAGGTTTGTTTATATGCTTTGGAATCTGAGTTTTCAGAGTTGTTAATGTTTTAATTTGAAGTTGGATGTTCTCACTAGGCGTAAGCCTAATCGTTCAAATTAAATTTTCTTATCAGGTACAGGCTCAGGGAAGTAATGGGATGTGGGACGAGAGCTTTTGAATAGTATTCAACTTTTGAGATAAGCGAAGAATTTAGCTAACGTGATGAGGCTTTTTGATGGATTGCTTAGATAAACCAATTAATCTGATTATAGTTGACATAATTAGATTAATAGGTTATTTGGAGAATTCAATATTTGTAAATATGAACCCTCATAGTTAATTCTCTTCTTATATATATAAAAGTTTGGATGTTACTTTGTTATACCTTGTTACAATTTGAGGTTCAAATTTGCCCTGATTTTAGGGTGTTACAAATATGGCCATCTCTTTGGGTGCATTAAAAGCCTCTGTTGACAAAAGATTGACAACCTCAACAAGAACTTGGATTGGGACTTAGATTTTGGGGATTTTTCGTTTGATAATGTTGATAGGGCTCGGCTTCAACAGATTCATCGTTGGGTGGATCGTATGTTTGATCATCTGGGAATCTCATCTCCGCCTGCTGCTGAGGGGGAGAAATCACCAAAGGCTCCCCGAATGCCTTCGGCACGACATGTTGGCAGCAACAGATCTCCGACCGACCCCGATCCTTCATCCATCTGATTCTCCACAAAACCCAAATCCACCGAAATACCCATCGAACCATCAAAATCGGTGGACTTATCTGCTCAACTCGAAAAATGGGTGGTCACCACTCCCATCCCATCGGCAACTGCTCTTTCATCGGTGGCCACTCCTACCGAAAAATCAGTAGCCACTCCTATTATTACTTCGGTTGCAACATATCTAATCCCATCAGTAGCCACTCCTATTATTACTTCATTTGCAAAATCTCTAATCCCATCGGTGGAGGGAACCGGCGAATCAGTTCAGGGGGAGAAAACTGGTCCGGCCGATGGCCCAAAAGACAAAGGTAAGGGCATTCTATCTGCTGAGGATGAATCTCTAGAAGAGAAAGGAGATTGCAAAATATGGAGCTCGCCTATCTGATGCTGAGTCGTTGAGACTTAAACCTCCTTCCCAAGGAGTTGTTTCTGATTTGGGTCAATCTCCTCAAGAAATTGAGGAGGCTCTTCTGGCTGAAAAAGCTTTAGATGCTGATAAAGCTTTATCTCTTAAAGTTGCAAAGGAAGAAGCCGCCAAAACTAAAACTCCTGATCCCATTGAAGCCCAAAAGTCTGAGTTGGGTTCCTTAGAAGATTCGGTGAAGAGAGCTGAAGAAGAAAAGAAGAGTGAAATTACTTGGTACAAGAAATCCATGTCCTACCAAACCAACAGATCACCAATTTCTTGTATCAAGATTGCAACTTCCAAAATCACTCCTTCGGATGTTCGACAGTTCGGCTCATTGTGGAAAGAGAGGATGGATCTGCCAGAAGCATCAAGGACTATAATCTCAAACAATTCGGCCTCTCCGAATGGCTTGAAATTTTAAAGCTTTTGGTCAAATGTGCGAATCCAAAGAAAGAGATATTCATCAGGTACATCGGTGGGTTGATGGATCGCATGAAGGAGATCAAAAAAAGCACAAAATTGTCCTTTCATCCGAAGAACGTGCCCATGTTCAAACTCTAAAAGAAGATGTCAGACTTCCTGCCACTAAGACAAAATCGGTGAAGGATATTGTCTTCAAAGAAATGGCTGCCAAAGGAAGGACTCCCTATGTTGAAAATCTCGATCTGTCCATCCCAACCTCTATAACTTACCCTTCCACCACATTATGTCTCTCACCCATCCCAGGTTTGTTTTTCAACGATGCACTTGGCCACCGACGCTTCTTCCGATTCTCACAAACCCATATTGCCGACATATTCTTCTTAGATGTTATTTGTAACCTCATGACCTGCATTGATGAAGCTCAGCCATACTTCCAGGACATCGCCAACGATATCAAACGTAGACATCAAAAGCCAAGGAAGTGACATGGATGTTAGTTCTCTCAAGTACTTGTAATTTTCATCCTTTGATGTACGAGTTGGTTAAATAAATACAAGTACTTTTTCTTCTTAACTTAGAATCTATTTGAATTTCATTTTATTGTTGCACATAATTTTATTTTCCCTTGTAAATGTTGGATATACTTAACAAATCCATAAAAGACAAAAAAGATCAAAAGAACAAAAAGAACGGTCTATGTGAAAAGAACCCAAAAAGAGTAAAAAAGATCAAAATGCATTTCATGTTCAGTTACTCTTAAAATTTTCTAAGTATGAAGCTCAAATTCAAATAGGGGGAGATTGTTGGGTCACCAAAGATTTGAAATTGACCCACCGATTTTATCCTAAAATCTTACTTAGAATATTTTGGTTTGGTTCTTTATGATGACTTTAGATAAGACAACAAAAGTTTGGTGAAGTCGAAGATCAACCGAAATCAAGCTTGAAGAAGTTATCATTGTGAAAGTGATGACACTCTTCTCAACAAGAAGACTAAAGTTAATATCCAACGAAATTCTTTATGAAAATCGGTGGACACTCCAGCCGAAATTCTCCTTAGAATCGGCCAAGAGTCTCACCGATGGAAACTACAAATCGGTGGTCACATGGCTTATTCACACACATTTCGGTCAAGCATCTCACCAATCTCTTAGTCCAAATCGGTGAGATCCAACTTTGGAAGCTAGCAGATGAAGATCATTTATTATGGGACAATATCCATTGTCAGGAAAAAGTGACTATTTGTCGTTTCTTCCAATTTCAGATAAAGTCTCAATCAAGCATGGTTATCCTTCCTGGTACTGAGAAAAAGGTTGAAAAGGACTTGTCAACTTTTCAGAGTCAACTCTCATGCTTGAATCTCCAAATGACAAGTGTCCTAAACATTTAATGCTTCATGCACTGTATAAAGAGAAAGAAGCTCTCCATGCAAGGTTGCACGTTCCTAAAGGATTTCTTAGTGAAAAATACTTTCTCTCCCTTAGAACTTTATAGCTTTGATTCTTAGTGTGTTAAAAGTTGTTTTGTTTTCAGTTTGCTTTGTGAAGATTGTTAGAATAGTTTAACTGTTATTTCCGCAACAATATGTAGTTTTCTGTGTGTAATTCTTGTTGAAGTTTTCAATAAAAGAATTAAATTAAGTGAAATTTGTGTATTGTATTCAAACTCCCCCCACCCCCTTCTACAATACTTGTGTAAGCCATCTGAGACTAACACAAACGATTAAGCTTTATTGATCGAATGTAGAGAGTTACAATATTAGAATGAAGAACACATCTCTCTCTAAACCTATGAAGCGCACGACTAATCTCACAAGACTTCTAACCTAATTTTCTCAACAAAGCAACTTTAAATATCATGGCTTAAATCCTAAAGCCCATGACCCATAAACTCTAAACTAAGCCCATTAACAATAATAAAGGCTTTTACAACACATTAATAATAAATATAAAACATTTATATAACTTTCTATTTAATAGGACATTTATGGTCCTAACAAAACCGCTTTGGAACTCTTCATTATACATTGTTAGGGGCCGTTTACAAAACTCTTACCCAGGTAAGTGCTTTCCAAGTCACATTAGCTTACCAGATGAATATGACAAGGACCAAGAATCTTACCCGGTAAGAGCGGAAGCAAGGACCAAGAGTCGAAAGCAAGGACCGAGAGTCTTACCAACGTTAGCGCTTACCAGCTAAATTGTTGCATACGATGACATTTTGGTAGACTAAAATCTTACCCTGAAAGTAAGTGATAGTGTTGAATTTTACCGGTAAACACTTACCCGGATAAGTGATTAAGTAAACGACCCCTTAGTTTTTGTCTTTTTTAAATTATCAGGAATTTTCTGACTACTATCTTCAAAACTCATAAAATTAGTGAAATTATTTATAAGTTGGTTTAGACAATAACAATTATAGAAAGAAAATACTAATAAATTACATGAAAATAAAACCACCAAAATTATTATTTTAAGAGTTAATTCTTTAAAATATATACTTTAGAAATATAAGATGATTTGGTTTAAATAAATTTAATATATGAAATGTAAACGATTTGATTGTAATTTTCATAAAAAAATATATTTTAATTTAATCTTATTAAACAGTTTTCTAATATTAATTATTAGCTAAATTTAAATAAAACATTGTATTTAATTTAATACAAATTCCCTAGAAAATTTGTAATTAAACGATGGGTGCATTGTTGAATCAAGAAATCTTGAAAACCAAATGATGAGAACCCCAACACACTTGACGTCAATCATAAGGACAAGAAGAACACATCAATTTGCACGGCCAATCCGGCAATGGCGGTATTTGAGTCGATACAGGTTTTCCACTAAATTCAAATTTCCAACATTTGCTATCTTTGACCGCTTCATTCCTGTTCTTGTTTCTTGATCAGCCATCCAATGTAGTATCTGATGAACAGGTTTGCTCCTTAATCTCAACATCTTTCGTCATTAATTCTTGTTATTTGCTTATCCATGTTCTTCTTTTTGTTTTTGATCGATGGGTTTTTTTAATCCATGTGGGTTTATGTGATTTGCTAATTTAAGAACAGAAAGAAAATTTGGAAACATGGTTTTATATAGCTTGATTCTCTTGAGATAAGAGGGAGAGAGATTTGATAAAGATTAAACCATGATTTATGGGAGAAAAGGAGTAATCTGATAAACCCTCCCTCCATCTGTTCGATGAAATTCCTCAAAGAGCTAACAATTCATTGTAATTGCAAAACTAAGTAGAAACCACCTTCAATTTGATTAAAGGGTGGGCAAGGATGCCAATTATCAATCTTATTACCTTGAGGAAATCTAGGGTGTTCATCATCTTCTTAAGTCTTTAGTTCACGAGTCCAGGTTTTACACTTTCAAAATTTAGATTCACGGTTATGATCTAACGGAAGGATCATGTAAGGGCACATCTTGAAAAAAGCCATTGGAGCTTTTTCAATAAGCTCAAAAAGAAGCTAGCTTATGGTTGCCAAACATGGACTTTGTGCCAAAACGGAAGTTTTCATTCTAAATCGTTTTCTTATACGAGTCAATGTTAACAATTGAATTTTCGTTTTGATGATATAGAACCTGAAGAAGTTGCTTGCAAGATGTTCTTATCGATAGTGCAAAGAGATAAAAAATATGGTTCACAAAACTGATTTAGTAATCATCGGAGTCTCTGTTGGTTTGGCTGTTGGCATACTTATAGCAACACTCGTATTCTTTGGCATACGGTGGTATAAAAGACGCTCTCATCTTCGAAAACGCTCTGCATTGGCACCTGCTATACGTAAAAGTGGTACTATCTTGAGTGAATCCTTAACCAACCCTGTAACCGTCAAACTTTCAACTTATCCTGCGAAAACGTCACCACTCGCTACACTCTATAACGGTAAAGATCGACTGAAATCAGTATCTGGCCTACTGAAATACTCTTACAGGTATGTGTTTTTTTACAGCTTAATCCTCTTAAGGGTATGTTTTGTATCCAAACAGGATACGACAAGACAGGACAAGTTGTTCAGTATTTGGTAAGACTAGGGGTGTAAACTAGTCGAGCTTTTAACGAGCTACTCGAGTTCGAGCTCGTTTATCTCAAGCTCGAACTCAAAATAAAGCTCGGTTAACTTAACGAGTCGAGCTCCATAAGACCAATGTTCGACTCGTTCCAAAACTCGATTAAACTTCACGGGTTGATTCGAGCCGAGTCGAGCCATTCAAGCATACATTTTTATATTGTTTCAAATTATATAATCGAAATATAAAAATTATCGAGCTTAAGTAAATAATCGAGTTAATCGATCTCGAATGTGAGCTCTAGCTCATACATTAAAAAAATATTCGAGCTCGAGCCTGATATTAATTTTTTCAAGCCGAGCTCGAATAAGGTGATACTCGACTCGGCTCGTTTACACCCCTAGGTGAGACAGAACGGGACATTTTATATTTTATATTATTAATATTTAACAAATTACATAAATTAACTAAAATATAAAAATAATATTTTGAGAAAAGCAAATTGAAAGTTTATAGAGCATAAGATATAGTAATAAATTAAATATAACAACTGAATAAAATGTAAAGAGAGATGCGTATTTGATGTCTTTTAGAAGAGATTGTGTTTTATTTTAAGGTTATATTGATAAAATATAGTTTTGTTCCACCTTGTTCCATGGGGTGTTCCACATATAAGTTCTATCAAACGTGGAACAGTGATCCCGTGATCCCTGTTCTGTTATGTCATGTCCAATGTACCACATGCACCCTAAAGGTTTAAAGGTGCAAAATTTTAGACTAAAATAGGATGTGACATTCTAAACTAAACCAAACGAGCCTGGTATATCTCACTAGGAGGTGGGGTCTATGGGGTTAAGATGTATGCAAACCTAACCTCTTTCGTTCCTAACGGGTAGAGCGATTGTTTCCTTGATGGCCCCAAGCTAGTGAAAAGTGTAAAAGTGTGTGAAAGGGAGAAACACATATTTGCTAAAATTTGAAAAGTTAGATATAAGTAAGAAATAGCAATACAACTAGAAAAAGAGACATACGCTAAATTTTATGGGCATTTGTGGCTACCGGGAGATTTACCTCAGGGTTGTGGGCGAAGCCTACAGTGACGACTTGCCATAGGATTAGTCTGCCTGGGATCAGTCATTTACGAAAAAAAATATGGGCATTCTTGATAGAGGGGCATAATTGGGAAAAAAACACTGGAGCTTATCGAACCGCTACTTGAACCGCTACTTTCTCAATAAGCTTGAAAAATAAGCTAGGTTATGGTTGCCAAACGTGGCCTTAGTCTGTCTGATTCGTATACTTTTCAGGGATGTCCAGAAAGCCACAAAAAACTTTACAACTATATTGGGACAGGGATCTTTCGGTCCTGTATACAAAGCCGTGATGCCCGCTGGTGAAGTTGTTGCTGTGAAAGCTCTAGCTTCCGATTCCAAACAAGGGGAGAAAGAGTTTCAAACTGAGGTAAGGTCCAACTCGTTGGCTTAATCGCCACAAATCAACTCTTTAACCATCCTGAATAGTATTTGTATTAAGTCCTATATGGATAAAACTGTCTGTGTGGATTAATCTGTCTATATAGATTTGAAATAGATTTGAAAGGTTTTTGTTTGGGAGAGCTTTTTCATAGATGGAAGGAGCATGTTTTTAATTGGGAGTCATGTTTGGAAAAAACTTGGTTTTCTGCATAAAGCTCCCTCCTAAAAGCTTATTGAATGAGGCAATTTCTATATTATTAAGCTACTACCAAACAGTCATGTATTCTTGACCGAATAAGCTGCAAGTCCCATTAAGCTCATTAAGCTGCTAACAAACGGGCCGTTAAGATTTGGATGTCTATTTGCAGGTATCTCTTCTAGGAAGGCTGCATCATAGAAATTTGGTGAATCTAGCCGGGTATTGCGTAGATAAAGGGCAACGGATGTTAATTTATGAATACATGAAGAACGGAAGCTTGGCAAACTTTCTATATAGTAAGTTGATCCACTAGTTTCTTGATCTTCGGGTTTCTTTTCTTTCTTGCAAGCAAGTAGAATGAGACGCCTTACCCTATAGTCTTTTTTCGGAAATGTGATGACAATTAGTACGTTAACTAATTAGGCTATCTTTGGTGACCATACGCCAGCTTATTTTTTGAGCTCATTGAAAAAAATTTGAGCTTATTGAAAAAACCCTGCTGCCTTAGCTAGCTTTTTTGAAAGCAATTTCAGATAATGTTTCATTAAGCTCCATGTTTTTTCCCACTTCTTTTCCAATTATACCCCTTATATTTTAGAATTGACTTATTTTTCAACATGTCATTTTTTATCTTTTACTATGTCATTTAGCTTACCAGCTAGTTTCGGCTTATCAGCAAATAGCTAGCTTTTCAGCTAACAACTAGCTTATCAGATTCTGCATTTGAAACCATGCTTAGATGACGAGAAACACACCTTGAAATGGGAAGAGAGGCTTCAAATTGCTCTTGACATATCGCATGGGATAGAGTATCTTCATGATGGGGTATACGTATCAATACGCCCCTTCCTTTTCTTATCGTTGTCGGTTATATATAAAAGTTTATATAAATTAATTCTTCAAGCAGGCGGTTCCACCTGTCATACATCGGGATTTGAAATCGGCTAATATATTACTAGACCACTTAATGAGAGCAAAGGCAAGATCTCATTACCAAGATTCTTGTTTTATGTCATTCTAGGATGCATAAATGTTTTTTTTTTACAATATGGTTGTAATTAAATAGGTTGCTGATTTTGGTCTATCGAAAGAAGAGGTTTGGGATGGTTGTAATTCAGGCGTTAAAGGCACGTATGGCTACATAGATCCTGTGTATATATCTACAAACAAATTCACAACAAAGAGCGACATCTACAGTTTCGGGATTATCCTCTTTGAACTCATTACAGCCATTCACCCGCATCAAAATCTCACGGAATATGTCAATCTAGTAAGTTTATCGTCTTTCTTTTTTGGATTTTGCTACATTTCGACATCAAGATTTTCCAATCCGTAAGCTTAAAAGCTACTTGAAGCAGCGTTCCAATAAGCTTTGTTGGGTTTTCCAACTTTTTCCAATTATGCCCATGATATTTTTCCAATTAATTTTTTTTAATACGTCATTTTTCATTGTCATCAAGCTTATAACTAGTGTTTACTTTTTACCATGCATAGCTAGTTTATCAACAACGAGCTTATCGGGTAACAACTACTTCGTTTGTCTCAAAACAAGTGTCCATGTTACTATTTTAGTTTGCACCAAAATAAGTGTCCGCTCTTCCAATTCTACCCTTTATTATTATTAAGGGTAAAATTGTCATTTAGTTAATTAAAAAGTATGACGATTACAAATCTTTAAAAATTAAAACCATGTGTCTTTTTCGTTGTAGACATTATTTTAGGACGGAGGTAGTAGCTTATTTAGCCATCATAGTTTAAATGAATAGAGTTATTCACTTTTCGGTACCAAATTGCATAGCAAGTAAGTTTAAGCTATAGCTTAACTCACTAATCTACGACATCTGTTCTTATTAAAAAGGCAGCCATGAGTTCAGATGGTGCAGATGAAGTTCTCGACAAGAAACTTGCCGGCAATTGTGATCTTGAAGAAGTGAGAAGCTTGGCTAGAATTGCTCACAGATGTTTGCATAAAACACCCAGAAAACGGCCAACAATTGGAGAGGTTTCACAGGCTATAACAAAGCTAAATCAGAAGCATCTGATGAGGGTTGAGAGTCGCACCACCATGTCTTTTGGCGGCGAAGAGTTCTCGGGAGTTGTCTGTTGCATAGAAGTGCAACAGAATCAGTTAAAAAGAATGACAAGCATCAATGAAGGCTGAGGAACTAGAAATGGAAGAAAAATTTGAAGTCTTTTTAGTTCTTTTAGTTCATTTTCTGATGTATGTTGGATTGGTATTATTTTGTGGATGCATATGTTTACACATTAGATACAGAATGAATCAATGACTATGGGCCTTTGTTTTCAGTCATACAACTGCTGTTCATTTAGCATATTCATATGAAGAGCATATATATATATATTCATTATGAATATGCATGTATATTCATAATGAATATTTGGTTCTTAGGTTCTCAAAATATTTAATGTTATCAAACATACCCCTATTTTGAGTATTTTCTCAATTTCTTCCATTAAAGGACTCCTTTCAAGGCGTAAACAAAACAACCATCTCGATGACTCTAATCCATGGCGGAGTTTGATGATTTTAAATTTCATGACCTCATTCTAGTTACCCTAAATTATGACGTAAATACGGGTCCCATCTAGATTCGTAGATGGGACCTGCAACGAAAGAACCTTGAAGCAAGAGTGGTTGGGATGAAAATGTCATCCATGACTTGATGCAAGTAAGCAATGTATAAAGAGGTCCAAACCTACCTCAATTAGGGCGACTTCTAAGTTCCAAATAAAGCTAAAAATCTTCCCTTTCAAGTTTTTTTGAATTTTTTATTTTTTTAAGAACCCACTTGCACAAACCTCTAATCTCACGGGGCCTTAAAGATAACAGCAAACAAAAAAAAACCAGTGACCCTGACAAGACTTGAACCGGCGACCTACCGGGTAGGTCACAACCACCCTCTAACTTTTTCCGGCAAGCGGAACCCTCCAACGAAAAGGGTCACAAACAACGTTTACTAACAATCTTGAGAAACCTTGCAAGTATAACCAATTTTCAAGAAGTATACAAACGTTTCGATATAGAAAACAAAAAATTCTTACAGTTGTGCATACGGTCTATCTCCTTGTCAAGATGCCGATCATAATGCCAATTTCTTTAGTGGCGAAGCATCGCGTGAGAAGTTGAGGCTAACAGGAGAAGCGTGAGAAGTGGATCTAAACGGCTGAACCGTTGATCACTTTTAATCAAATGCTCTCCCATGGATTGCGCCTTAGAAGAAAACTGATCTGGTGCATCACATCCTAATGTGCGTCCATTTCTCATCCAACGGTTGATAACCACTTCTCAGGCTTCTCACGTTAACCTCAACTTCTCACCGGAACCTAACCCTTTTTTTAGTAGATCGAAGCATCGAATCTTGGCTCATAGAAACACACCTGACTGTTATACAACCGAAGACCACAACCCGCAATCCAAGACCATTGCTTTTTATCGACATCATAAAGAAGACCTTTCCCTTGATTCCATGACGTAAAAAGAATCAAATTATCCTGCCCAAAACACTCGAATCGCTCCGCAGATAACCTCAAAAGAGCTCTAAAGAATCTTGGTGGCATTCTTGTTACTTCAACCCACATCGGTTTCGAATGATCCAACTCCCAAATCCTCATGCTTTGAAGCGTGCTATAAAGCCCAACTCTTCCAACCAGAAACAAACGCTTTTGGGTGCCCGCAACCAAATACCCGTCTAATAAAGATCGTGGGAACTTTGCGGGTATAGGTTCCCAATACCCTGAGTCAACTCGGTACATCATTAACCCAAGAGGCGAAAGTGTTTCAAGATACAATCTTGAATCGCAAAATGCCATCTTTGATGAACAAAGATTAACGGCCGGCATTTTCTGGTGCACGGACCATCTGCCAAGATTTGAGTCGAAAACTTCGGTGGGCAAAGATTTGTCGCCATAAAGATCGTTTGCAGCAATAATCTTGAAAGATCGTTGCTTTCTGTAAACAACCATGCTCAATTGTCGTTGCTGGTTGTTATGCATTTTTGGTAGGATTCTCCATTTTTGCGTTAAGGGATTACAGATTAAGGTTCGAAAAGTTAGCCCATCAAGACCCGAAAAGCAAACAAGCCCGCCGGATGATCCAACGATCCAGATCGCCCATTGAGGCAGGAACGTAAACGGAATTCTGTACCATTGTTTCAACGGCAAGCTGAAAACTGAACAAGTTGGTGTTTGAGATTGTGAATTCTTGCAAAACGTTAGAAGGCATGGCCCGTGGGATGGAACTTGAGAATGGAACTTAAGAAACCCGTTATCTTGTAAGATTGAATTCCATCTTTTGCAAACGGATCGAAGGCGAAAGATCATGAACGGTGGGACCCGAGCTAGGATTTCGTTCAATAAATCTTCGGGTAACATAGCCCAGATATCGTCTTCCATTCGAACATCTGGGAGAGGAGTTTTGGCATATTTAGCAATCATTTCTTCATCTAAACCCCTGGGTTTAGTCTTGATAGCCTTCTGTCTAGATGGGCTAATGTTTCTTGATCCTATGGCTCGAGCCATCGGGCTCGTGTTCCTTGACCCACTTCCCCCAAAAGAACAACCCATCATAACCAATTGGGTCATTAAATCTCTAGACCCAGAATCAGAAGACTCCTCCCTAATCCCAACCACCATTTATCAAGATTCAAGAACCCTAATTTGAAAACCAATCTTTCTAAATCAATATTCAACAAGCAAAAAACCTCAATCAAGATTCAAACTTTATCATCCCCAATTACAAACACTGGTTTTTTTTTTCATCATATACAACTACAAAGATCCAATTTCGATTGTGGGTTCACCAAATTCGACAAGAAAAAGGCCCTAAATTCAATCGGATTTCAAATTGGGAAGTTTCAAGAACCCTAATTTGAAAACCAATCTTTCTAAATCAACATTCAACAAGCAAGAAACCTCAATGAAGATCCAAACTTTATCATCCCCGATTACAAACACTGGTTTTTTTTCATCATATACAACAATAAAGATCCAATTTCAATTGTGGGTTCACCAAATTCGACAAGAAAAAAAAACCCCTAAATTCAATCGGATTTCAAATTGGGGAAGTTTCAAAGAGGAAAATAAGGAAAAAGATTGATAAATTCTCAGTCGGAAGTTACCTTCGATGGTGGGATCGATTGCTTTTTGTTGTTGTTGAAGGATTGATTAACAGATTAAAGCCAGGTATTGTTGTGAAATCAAGGGTTTTTATGAATGTGAATGAAGATTGATTGATGAGTTGTGGATAGAAACAAAAATGGAGTAATGATTTGGCGATTGGTGGTGATGCTTTTGATTCCATTTGGGTTGGGGATAGTTGTTGAGGGATTTAAGTGCATAAATTAAAGTGGGGTGATTTATTAATGGTGTTATTATTATAATGTTCTCTTATTTATGTCCCCTCATTCGATTTAAATTCAAAAGTTGCCGCTATCATGTCTAATGTTTTCTGAGTATGTGTGACCTTCACAAAGGCTATGTCCTTTTCTCTAATCATGTAAACTCTTATCTTCAAATAAATTATAGATATAATATATATAGAGAGAGAGAGAGGATTAAAAACATGAGAACCAACAAAATCATATATAATTTTATATTAACGTGTAAAAAATCGTATGGACTTGAAATCCCGGCCAAAGTCACATGCATGACTTTTCCGTGCGTTAGCAACAAATACAAACAAGGCAAGGAAGCCAAAATACTACAAGGAAAGAAAACAAAATCCTAAAAAGAAAAGCAAACAAAGTTTGCAAGGAGCAAACCTTCGACTTAACATGCCCCTACATGAGGGGCATAACCTCCCTACCCTCGCCCAGAAAAACCACCTGGGGAAACTCGAGAACCAACTAGCTATCTAACACACCCTTGGAGCCCTCATCAAATGCAGAAATAACCTACGGATCCGATGGGGTAGACAACCATGACACCCAGTCTAGTTTACTTTTCCGATCCCTTCATGCAATCCATTCACGCGTTAATGTAAAATCATATGTGATTTTGTTGGTTCTCGCATTCTTTTAAATATGTATTGTTCTCGTTTGATCATCCCTCTAAGAATATATGGCTATATTTATTATTAAATGACAAGTATATATATATAGGTCTAATCAAATGAGAACTGTACAGTTTGTGATAATCATGAGATCCAATATGAGTCAATCATTTAAAATAATTAATGTTATTTACTAAAATAAAATAAAAGGTAAATTGGTAAAAAAATCACAGCTCATAAAACCCTAAGAAAATTTCAGCCGTCTGCAACCATCAAAGTGACATTTTCCATCTTTCTTTTCAAACAACACCCTTCCACCATTTCTTTGTTTTTTTATGGTATTTGTCGGCAATTTCAACATGGTGTTCATCATAACCTTGATTGTATGGACCTAAAAGATGAAGAAACTCCATGTTCGATTCGATTTGTTTCTTAATTAACACTATCCTCGAAGACCATAAAAATGGCGGTGAAGTCACTTTTGGTAACGTGGATTTGTTGAGACTCCATCTCCATCGCACCCATCCAGATTTCTCCATTAAATCCAGATCTGGAAAATCGAAGGTCTACATCGCACCCAAAACAGAAATCCACATATCTTTATTAACCGCAGATCTGGAAAATTTACCCATTTTTCTTTATTTTTCAAAAAACCGACTAAAAATCCTAACTTAATCCTATCTCGTTCCGGCCACCGGAGATTGGCCGGTAACGGAACATACTCCAGTTCGACTACTAAGGCTCAAGGTTGGGTTAACAAGTCGATAGGTTAAGTTTTAGCATACGACTTGGATTTGATTTAAAGTATTGTCTGTGAAATGGGTTTTGCTTTCGTTTTTATTGCTCAACGATTACATTCGATAGATCTTTGTTGTGTCCTATTTCGATTCTACAGCACTTTATATACAAGATTTGATTTCTTCGTTACACAACTTTCTTTTTATTTAAAGTTTGTTTTACTCTACGATGGGTCTACGATAGGTATCACAGTGGTATCACAATGGGTATTACGGTGGTATCACAATAAGTTTATGTCTTAAGGTTTAGAATTATTGGGCATCACAATATGTATCATCGTGGTTTACAAAGTGTATCACAGTGTGTCTTCGTTGTTTTACGAAAGGTATCACAATGTATCTTCGTTGTTTTTCAAGGGTATCACAAAATTTCTTATTTGTTTTCGTTATTTTCGATATTTACAAAAGGGTATCGCAGTGCATCATGTGTTTGCTGGAATAATGTTCGTCGGAATAATGTTTGCCGGAGAGAGGAGAGAGAAGATTTCTAAAATACCTAAAATACCCTTTAATTAAATTTTAAGTAAAATTACCAAAATTATAGATTTCCTAATTTATCATCTGATGTGTGGTTAAGATTGGATGCGAAAACCAAGTTCTCCCTGTATATATATTTGCTATCTCAATATTGGTAGTGATGATTCATTTTAAATTTAATTTTAAAATACATTGTTTTATACTAAACATGTACCCAACGATTCTCCAAACCCACCACGATTCTTTCCCCTGAACCCTTAGGAGATTAGTCGGGGCAGGGTCGGGGGGCTTAAACGAGTTGGTCAGGGTCGGGAATAGATGATCCGTTACCTACCCCGTTTCCATCCCTAGCTTTGAATATTGTAGGGCATTGTAAATTTGGATTTAGTTTGTATGCAAGTGAAAAAATTCTGAGTAGAAAATTGTTTTTTGCACTTATATTTCGAAAGAGAGAGAATTGAACTTAAATCGCTAGGTTTGGCAAACATTTATGTTTCCAAAAAGTTGAAACCATTTTACGAAATTTTGTTAACTATTAATTTGTGAAGTGTAAACCTTAATTTGATGTTTTCATGGTTATGTGAAACTTGTTTAAATTAAACAATTTTGTTGAATGAATTTTCATTATGTTAAGAAGCTGAAAAATTTGTTCGAGTTTAAGAGTTTGGTTTTGTATTTATAGAACTAGTGTTTGGGACTGTGCGTTGCACGGTGGCGATAAATTATTTAAGAAATATTGAAATTAAATGAGTCGATGATCACACATCATATATTAAACTAATAATAACCGATATTGCACTTGATATGAAGCTGCTTCATCATCCTTCATGTTTTTTTGATATATATAAGTAAGTAATAACTAATAAATTATACATCATCAAACTTTGTAATTGACTTAAAACGTTTTAAAAGAAATGTGTTAAAATACTGATTATAATAATGAGGTGTATAATGAGTATTATTTTGTTATAACTCATCAAATTATATTCACCATTCAATCGCAGTATTGCTAATTTTGGTAATTTGCTTATGCTTGTTGTAATGCACTCGTTTGTAGTATTGGCTAAAAACCCTACTCGACTATAGGCGAGTCCGGTTGATTTGTTAGTTTTTCATTGTTCGATCTTTTTCGATCTGTTTTAGACAGTTTATAGCTTAGTTTATCGGTAAATAATCTTAAAAAAAGAGGTTTTAGTCATATTATGTCAAATGAAAGGGTGCGGTGAGAAGTTGATTGCAAATTATATTAAAGCTACATTAGACACCGAAATTTGTAATATAAAATTTTCAATCAAGAAGGTACCTGGATTACGTGTAATACCGGTGGGCAAAAGAAAGGAAACCCTCTCTTTTGTACATGGCATTCTTGTGCAACTTCCATTGCCCACTATATATTCCATTTACCCTTGATTCTATTATTTGATTTTTTCATATTTGAGCTTCAAACTACCTATGCATGCTTTAAGCTACCAAAAAAAACTAAACATATAGAAAGAAAAAAATGATTCACAGTCTCAACTATTACTTTTGAAGATCAAGAAACCCTATTACTACAATTTTCTAATATTTTATGGATGAGAGTAATGAGATGTAAAGATCCCAAATGAAATATATATTTCAATATTTGAATCGCTAAATAATAACTTCTTTAAAAAATTCCAACCAAGTCCTACCTATTGGGATAGTACTAACAATACAGGGATAAAAGTACAGATACATCAGAAAGTTGGGAAGACTATAATTTGAAGTAAAATATACTTTAGAAGATTGTAACATCATTCAAATCGAGCATAAAACAAAACATAAGACCTATAAAAATCTAAGAAGAACATGTCACGAGTTGGGGATGCAAAAAAAACTTTAAACCCATAGAAATCATAATTAAAAAAAATCCCCTAAAATCCAAAACATAAGTACAAAAAAACGTGCAATATTTAAGGGGCGAAGAACAGATTGAGGTCCTCTTCATGGGCCCTTCAGTCACCACCAAATCAACGTCCACTTCCCCCTACAACAAAAAATTGAAAACCCAAATAGAAAATAAAAAGACAAAGTGAGTTCTTATCTTCATAGAAATTAAGGGCCGTGAATGTTGTAGTGGCAAAACTGAAAACTAAACCAAAAACCATGAACATGACCGAATATTTTGTGCAATGCGTGTAAGAGATTGAAAGTAAACCAAAAAGCCAAGAACATGACCAACTGCTTTGTTAGATTGACAAAATTCCCAACATGAGAAAAGATAAGAGAACATATCAAATTAGACGAAGAATTTGATGGAGACTATGTTGAATATCGATTTATGATTTTGAAATTGATGTAGGACAAAATTCCGCACTACGATAGCTCTCTCAATCTAGTCATGTAGAATCATATCAATTTATCATGAAGATTGCCTATAATCAATGAATTAATGAAGGATAATTAATAATTAATTATGATGGAGATGAACAGGAAGGGAGGAGGTTGTTGATGCATTTATGTTGGTGCAAATAAAAATAATGAGAGGTTAAATCTCTCTCTCTCTCTCTCTATATATATATATATATATATTAAAGCAAAATCAAGGTGTTGCTTACGTATCATCCTCACACTCCAGCATTTCATAATCCCTGCTCTCTCATTTTTTTCAATTTCTTTTACCTCTCTCCACGACGCTCCCTCTTCTCATCTCCTACCAGTTTCTCCACGACACTCCCTCTTCTGATCTCCTACCAGTCTGACACTTCTATTCTTCTGTTTTGTTGAAACGTTGATACGCTACCCAGGTTCTTCTCTTCTCTCTTTCTTTGAAATGCTGATATGTTACCCATCTTCTCTTTTGTTGAAATCTTAACCTGTAAGCCATTTCGTCTGTGCTCCTTCCAGGGATTTCCGTTGACTCAGCGGTGTGGATATCTGGATCAAGTACCCAAACATTTTAGGGAATGAAACCTTAACGATTTTATGATCATCGATTGAAACCCTAAATTTCCTAGTAAGTTTGTGTATTTTGTTCATATTCATAGCATGTGGGTAGATGACCTAATTTCTCGACGAATTGAAACCCTATGCAACCTTATCTTCTACTGAATAGAATTAAGACAGCAGAAGAACGGTTACTTGCAGCAAATGATGTTGGTTGATGCAGGTGAATGAAGAAGGAAGGTAAAAAAAGTGTATTCTCGAGGTTAGACCATCTCCCCCCCCCCCCAAACACATTGTATTCAAACATACTTTGTTTTAGTTAGGTTATAACTAATTGGTTTGCAATTCATTCAATAACTTCTTTTATTGATGTCTAGACAACTAAAAGTTTGAGCCTTTGGTATAATGGTTAATCTGTGGATTACAAAAAATGCCTCCAGTCTTCTTTCTGCAATGCAAGATTGAGTTTTTGTGGGACCCTTTGTATTGGAAGATCATTTTTGCCATTGATGCACTTATCATCCCAGAAAAGTGTTAAAAAAATTGCTGCAATCGATGCTTAGGGGTGTTTGGGATTGCTTATTTTTTTAAACTTATTTGCTTATTTTTTTTGAAAAGCAAAAGCCATTATATAACCACCACAAAACCAATTACAAGGTTACCAAGCAAACCAATACAAACAGAAACAAATTACAAAAGAAACAGGAGCATTTTATTGCTGTTGTCTTAACCGCACATCATCCACAACAGCGGCTGCCAAACATCAGCTTATTTGCTTAATCCACACAACAACCAAGTCTTAATCCGGCGGGCCGGGGGGCTGCAGTTTCAATGAGTTCAGGATTAGTTGGTTGCTGTATGTGCGGTTTGATGAAATGGGGCGAGATGCTGTGCGGATTAAAACTTATTTGCTTAATGCTTTTTCTCACCGCAAATAAGCTATTTTTAGTGTTTGGATTGAAAAGGAGAAAAGTGCTTATGACTTTTCCCCACCACAAATAAGTTGTTTTTGATAAGTTAATCCATTCTAACTTATTTGAAACTGCTTTTAACTTATTTGTCCAAATTACATTTTTACCCCCAACTACTTTTTATCACGATATAAGTTGATAAGCACTTTTAAAAATAAGAATAGGTTGTTTTAAATAAGCAATCCCAAACACCCCTGTTAGCTTCAATCTTCCTAATCATAGAAATATTTAGAAGTAGTGAAAAATAGGCTAAGTGAAGAAAAACATCTTACAGAGGCTCTGCCGAACTTACCGAGAGATCAGAGTCAAGAAGCCACAGAAGCAACAGAGACGTCCTACAGAACCTCTGTTGAACTTAAAGAAGACCCAAGACTCGGAAACAAAGGAAGACTGCTCTACGAAGGACCAAACCGCAGAGCCTCTGTGACACTTCACAGAGCCTTTGTGGTCTTCAACAAAGACTTCAAAGATATTATTAATATCTTGCTACTATTCCAGAACCCGTTCGTCAACTTGCATGGAAACATACCCTGTCCAACGTCGACGTGTCAAACTTTGATTGGATTCAATAGGGCTTAGTACATAATAGACGTCTGCTGCATTAAATGCAATACAGCACGTCTGACTGTTCATGCCATCCTTGCAACTGTTCACGACATCCGTTCTACTATTCATACGTACCTGTTGAATAGTAGCATATGCTTTATGGTCCCCTTTAGAGTAGTATATAAGGAAGACTCATGTTGAGTTCTTCCTAACACCACTTCAATCGAACATCAAGAACACAAAAGCTTATTCACCTTAAAAGTCATATCTGTTTTAAAGCTTTTCTTACTCACGGTTCATAAACCTGTTCTTGATATATATTCAGTAAACTTTGAGATATAATATTCTGTTCACTATTTATTTATATTTTGTTCTAAATCTATCAAACATATCTGTTAGTTCTTCAAATACGCTTCCGTATCAAACATTAACTTGAACTAATAGATCTGATAATCTTGTTTAAGCAAAACGGGAACCAACAATTGGTATCAGAGCAAAGCTTGATTTTCAATATCAAGTGATCCTCGTTTTACAACTTTTATTTGATAGATTATTTTCTCTCTTCATCACCATATTTCTAGATATTAGTTGTACCCAGAAAACCTTCCAGATCTTCATACTTAGAAATCCTCCATCAGATTATCCTTTCCTCAAAATGACAAATACAAATAACTTTTTCACTGCTGGCTCACTAACCAAACCTCCTACTCTTCTTAGAGATGAGTATCCTCAATGGAAGATAAGAATGGTTCATTTCTTTGAGGGTACTGAAAAAACTCTCAAACAATATCTTTACAATCTTCCTCCAGTTCCTATGATAACTATGCCACGTGTACCAGCTACTGCTGAATCTGCTGAAATCCATGAACATCAAAAACCTAAGCCAAGAGAAGAATGGTCAAATGAAGATAAGGCAGAAGATGAAGTTGCACAGAAAACAAAAAGAATACTGATCATGGCTATCCCCAACGAAATTTTTCAATCCCTAGATGCATGCGAATCAGCGCACGATCTCTGGAAAGAATTAGAAAGACAGTTGGAAGGGGGTGCTAAAACACAAAAGAACCGAAGGGCACAATACATAAATGAATATCATGCTTTCAGAGCCTCTGCAACAGAATATCTGCAAACAACATACGACCGGTTCAACTCTCTCATAAACAAATGCAAAAAGTCTGGTATTCACAGAACCACAGAAGAAAATAACGTCACGTTTCTAAAGAGCCTGAACGATGAGTGGCTTCAGTTGTCTATGTCTTTACAAACAAATCAAGATCTAGACTCCTGGACACTCTCTGATCTCTATGGAACACTTGCTGCACAAGAGCCTCAAATAGCTCAAGCTAAAACACTAACCATTGTGCCATACACATTTGTTAGTAAATCTACAGAGGCTGCAGACAGACCAAGAAATGAGAGATCTACAGAGGAGAAAAAGAAGGAGAAAAAGAAGATGGTAATGGTTGATAGCGAAGAAGACGAGATGATAAAGGAAGAGATAACTCTTGCGTCATTAGCTAAATCAATGGCTCTATTGACAAGAGAGTTTAGAAATAACCAAAGGAATTCTGGTAGAAGAGATGATGGAAGAAGAGAAGAATCAAGTGACCGACAGGGGTCAGACTACAGAAATGATGACCAACAGAGGTCGAGCGACAGAAGCTACAGAGGAAATGATCGACAGAGATCAGATGACAAGGTAGGCCACACACAAGAATGTTACAAATGTGGTAAACCCGGTCATTACGCAAACGAATGCCGAACAGAGAAAGGTGGAGACCTACAGAAGTCTGACGACCGAACTGGAAACATCTCCCAAGGTTGTTTCAACCGCGGCAAGCCAGGTCATTTTGCAAAAGAATGCAGAAGTAGACCAAATCGTCCACAGAAGGACTCAGCTTTTTACAAAAAGAAGGCCGAGTATTACGCACAAAAATCTCTAATGGCAAACAAAGGGCATTCTGAGGCAAACAAAGAAGACTTCGAATCAGACTTTACCTCTGATGATGAATTTCCCACAAATGCCCTGTTCTGTGGCATGGCAGAAGTTGACTCCGGCACTGACAATGAGGTATCCATTTCAAACTCTACCTCAAGTACTAATTCTGTAGATGATGATTTATTTAAACTTAACATTGAACTGAAAGATATAATTGAAAGCATTCAGAAAAAGCTGACCTTTAATGAGAGAGAAGTAAGGCTTCTCACTCAAGAAAAAGCCAAAATCTTTGAAGAAAAAGGAAAAGTCGAAAAATATTGGAGCAAAAATATAGATCCTTTAAAAAGGCAAATTTCTGATTTAACCTATGCTTTAAAAATCAAAACAAAAGAACTTTCAGTTTCAAGAAGTGAAACTACAGACATAAGAGCTCTCAAAGAATACTTTCAAAAAGAAAGAGAGGTACTTTGGCAAGATCTTTTAAGAAGAGAAGTTTTACTTAAAAACTATAAAGATGCACAGAAGGTGTATGAAAAGGTAAACTCTCAAATAGCAAGACGAGGTATAGGGTATAGTGATATTACCTTAGGAGTTGAAAATAAACGACTAAAACCTCTGTCCTCTCTATTTGTTTTGGGAAAAATTAACAAACCAAACTTTCCAAACTTACTCTATGTAAGTAAAAGGGTTAAAATCTCTGCAGAACCTCACTTGAGGAAACATACAAAGATGATCAATGTGTGGTTTGAAAACACAGATTCATCATCTTCAACCTCTGTCAATAGAGGAATCAAACCAAAAAATTATCTGAAAACACAAGATCAGATTGGTATCTTTAAGTTTGGTAAACCAGAGACTCAAACACAGGTCGCTTTTGTCTGTATGATAAATGTCGAAAAGAAATTGTCAGCAGAAGCTCCTGAGTTTAAACCCATCTTTTCAGAAGAAAAACTTGAAGAATCTATTGAAAAAAGAAATTTTGGAAGTTTTGAAATCAAATGTTTTAGAAAATCTCTGTACATCTTCTATAGATCAAAAACTCGCTGAAGAGATCTCATCAGAAACCTCTGCCATCTATGAAAATTTTTCTACAGAGGAAGAAAGCTCGTATGATACATGCTCAGAAAATCCAGCCTCTGTCGAAAGAAATGACTCAACCTCTGCATATGAGGACGATTCATCCTCTGACGACTCAGAGACTGATTTCAAATCAGGGATAATTCACTGTGACACAGAGGATGTCAAATTCTCCTCTGAAGTTCTTAACAGAACAATTTCTCCAAAAGAGAAAATCACAGAGATACCTATCCATCCAGATTTTCTCAAAATGTGTATACAAGTCAAAACCTCTACAGAGCTTGAAAATCTGAAAAAGGCCTCTGAAAATCCAAAAAGCTTAAAATTTTCAAAACCTTTAAGGAAAATCAAAGAGAATCCCACTTGGCAACAAAAGGGAAAATGGCCTGAAGCTAACAAATATTTTTCCTCTGTGACAGTGAAGAAAGATGTTCACCACAGAAGAGAGTCACAGAAGGCAGGAACTAAACAAGACTTTTGCAAACAACATTCTAGTATTCATAGATCTTCTTGTAATAGGAAATCTAATGTAAAGAAAGAGTGTAATGTCTCTGTGGCTCAGTTCAAAGAATTAAATGAAAAGTTCAAACAAATCACATCTCATATTCAATACTGTCATTGTTTTGATCTTATGTTTAAATTGAATAAACACTTCTCAAGTCCAGATTGCCTTCTCACCACTGAAATTCGAAAGTCAGAACCAAAAGAGAAACAATCTGATTCTTCTACAAAAGATAAAATGTATTTCAAGAATGCTAAGGCAAACTTGAAAAATTCTAACAATATTGGACCCATGTGGATATGGGTACCTAAATCTCTGTGATTGTCTTACAGAAGCAACATGTGCCAATTTGGTATCTTGCCTCCGGATGCTCAAGGCACATGACTGGCAACAGAAGATTACTATCCACATACAAAGAAACACACGATGGTGGATCTATAACTTTTGGAGACAACATGAAGGGACACATCAAAGGCTATGGAGTCATACAGAAAGAAAATGTCTCTGTATACAAAGTTGCATATGTGAATGGCCTCAAACACAACCTACTAAGCGTAAGTCAACTCTGTGATACAGGATTCGATGTGTTATTCAAAAGAACTTTCTGCTCTCTACAGAGTGAAAACACAGGAATGGAACTTCTGCGAGCTGAAAGAAGAGGTGATCTATACCTAATGAATTTTACTTCAAAATCCAAGGACAAAGTTTGCCTAGTAGCCTGCAAAAGTGAAGAAGCTTGGTTATGGCACAACAGGTTCCGTCACTTAAACTTTCACACCTTGGATAAACTAGTAAAACTCAATCTAGTTACATGTTTGCCAAATGTTAAATTCAATAAGGATCACTTGTGTTCGGCCTGTGAAATGGGAAAACACATAAGGGCTTCCCACAAAGGCAAAACAGACGTGTCTTGCACTAGGCCTCTGTACATGCTTCATGTCGACCTCTGCGGTCCCATTGCCATACAGAGCCTAGGTGGCAAGAAATACATACTTGTCCTAATTGATGAGTATTCACGTTTCACATGGGTTGAATTTGTTAGAAAGAAATCAGATGTTCCAAATGTATTGATAAATCTAATGAAAAGAATCCAAGTTTTTTATGACTGCAGAATACAGAAGTTAAGAAGTGACAACGACACAGAATTTAAAAACTGTGTCATTGAAGCATATCTTTCTACAGAAGGAATATCACAGAACTTCTCTGCCGCTCGCACTCCACAACAGAACGGTGTCGTCGAAAGAAAGAATCGAACACTTGTGGAAGCCGCAAGAACTATGCTGTCAGCATGCGGATTATCAATGAACTTTTGGGCAGAAGCAATTTCTACTGCGTGTTATACTCAGAATCGTTCAACCGTTGTGAAAAGACACCTCAAGACGCCTTACGAATTGCTTAACAAAAGGCAGCCAAACATCAAATTTTTCCATGTATTTGGATGCAAATGCTTTGTCTTAAACGACAGAGATTCAAGAGGAAAGTTTGATGTAAAAGCTGATGAAGGCAAATTCATTGGATACTCTGCCACTTCCAAAGCCTACAGAACATTCCTTACAAAGTCTCACAAGATTGTAGAAAGCATCAATGTTTCTTTTGATGATTCATTCCAAATGACTTCTGAGCAAATCAGTTCAGAACTCGGAATTAAAGGGAAATCCTCTGACATCTCAAGAACAAAAGAAGATTTGGATCTTCTATTTTTGGAGATGTTCCACAATGACATTGATCCTTCTGTTGGAACCATTAGAGTTTCTGAAGAACCATCCTCTGTCGGACAAAATCCTACAGGTATGACTCTAACTGGTCCAAATAATGCTTCATCTTCTTCTATAAATACTACAGATGCAATTGCCGAAGCAGAAGAAAGTGCAGAAGATGAAACATCAAGAAAAATGACCACGGAAGCTGCACAAACCACAGAAGAACCAATTACAGAGGAAATCGAGGACCAAGACTATACGTCCTCAGAGGAACAAACTCCACCACCACTCATACCAATCATTCCACAAACGGTAGAATCAACTACCAAGGCACGAAGAACGACAGAGGCTACACAAGAAGAAACACAAGAAGCCTCTGAAGAAAGTTTGGATGACATTGATGATCATCTTCCAGGCACAACTCAGTGGACAAAAAGCCATCCTCCAAGCCAAATAATTGGAGAACCTTCTGACTCAGTAAAAACAAGGTCTGCCACTGCTAATTTTTGTTTCTTTACAAATTTATTAGTGTGATAGAACCAAAGAAGATTTCTGAAGCCCTAGATGACCCAAACTGGGTAGACGCCATGCAAGAAGAACTTCTACAATTTGAGCGTAACAGAGTCTGGACTTTAGTACCTCTGCCAAGAGGGAAACAGGCCATTGGGACTAAATGGGTCTACAGAAATAAGAAGGATGAAGATGGAGTGATCATCAGAAACAAAGCAAGATTAGTAGCAAAGGGATATAGACAAGAAGAAGGCATAGACTACGATGAGACGTTTGCCCCTGTTGCACGGCTCGAAGCAATAAGAATATTCTTAGCCTTCGCAGCCCACAAAGGTTTTAAAGTCTATCAGATGGACGTAAAATCAGCTTTTCTCAACGGCGAAATCCAAGAAGAGGTTTACGTAAATCAGCCACCAGGTTTTGAAAGCTCAAAGTTCCCAAGGCGTGTATACTACCTTGAAAAGGCTCTATACGCACTAAAACAGGCTCCAAGAGCATGGTACGAACGACTTTCTACCTTTCTTCTAGTCAATGGCTACAATAGAGGTACAACAGATACTACCTTATTCTATAAACATAAAAATAGTGAGATAATGCTTGTACAAATCTATGTGGATGACATAATTTTTGGGTCTACTAATTCAGAAGAGTGTAAAAGAGTTGAAAAACTCATGCAGAGTGAGTTTGAAATGAGTATGATGGGAGAATTAACATTCTTCCTCGGACTCCAAGTCAAACAATCATCAGAAGGAATTTTTATAAATCAGGCCAAATATGTCTCTGACATTGTTTCCAAATATAGCCTCTCTGATACCTCTGCAATGAAAACTCCAATGGCCACTGGAAATAAGTTATTCTTAGATCCAAATGGTATCTCTGTAGAATGCACTCTCTACAGAGGCATGATTGGATCTCTGTTATACTTAACAGCAAGCAGACCTGACATTATGCATGCCACATGTCTTTGTGCACGTTATCAAGCTAATCCAAAGAAATCACATTATGATGTTGTAAAGAGAATCTTTAGATACCTGAAGGGGACCAACAATCTTGGTCTCTGGTATCCACAGAACTCTGGTTTTAGTCTTAAAGCTTATACAGATTCAGACTATGGAGGATGCATGCTCGACAGAAAGAGTACCTCTGGGAGTTGTCAATTCCTAGGTGGAAAACTAGTCAGTTGGACCTCCAAGAAGCAGAATTGTGTCTCCACATCCACTGCAGAAGCTGAATACGTTGCTGCTGCTAGCTGTTGTTCTCAGGTTCTATGGATGAAGACTCAGCTAAAAGACTACGGCCACATCCTATTCAAAATACCCATCTTCTGTGATTCCAAAAGTGCAATTGCTATCTCTGCCAACCCTGTGCAACACTAAAAAACCAAGCATATCGATATAGGTACCATTTCTTGAAACATCATGTTGAATACGGTACAATCGAAACGCATTTCGTGCCCACAGAATATCAACTCGCTGACTTATTCACCAAAGCACTAGACGAGAAAAGATTCAACTTCTTGGTGGGTAAGTTAGGAATGATTAACATGGTGTGAAAATCCTCTGTAAGTATAGCTTTATCTTCTGTAAATAAGTATAAATATCTATTATTACTTAAGTTATTGCTTTGATAAATTTATTTCTGTATGTAATTTTTTTTGTGTGCAAAAATAATTCTTGGTTACAGAGCTTTTGTGGGTCCGCTCAGATCTTCTGATAACCCTTACAGAACCTCTGGTAAACATGATCTATGCTCAATACAAATCTTACCATTCTTTGAACAAAGCATAGATCAAGGGGGAGCAAAAGGAAAATTCTTGATCTACAGAAGTGATTAGATCAAGGGGGAGCAAAAGGGACCCTGAAATGATCTACAGAGGTAAATCTTTCAAAGGAAAGCCAAAGAAGAATGTCGATAATTCTCCATCGACAGAAGTAAGACAAAACTGCCGAGAACAGAAGAACCAAAAGGTATGTCTCTCGCACAAAAGGTTTTTGGAAAACAGTTTTCTAGGACAAGAATTGTCAAATATGTCTTAAATATACTATGAATAACATTTCAAAAATCAAAAGTTCAAAAAGTTTAACAAAATTCGAATTAGGAGAAATTTAAGGTCATAGAGCTTCTGCTGAGCTCAACAGAGGTTCTGACAGAAAAAGCTCTGTAATCGCAAATTAACCCTCTATCGATCGTTTGAAATGTTATCTCGGAAATCGGATAGATACACCATGACCTTCTCGAACAAAACGTTTTTCAAAACAGTTTTCTCGGACACCAACTTTAAAATATATCCGAAAAACATCTCTTAAACCATATCAAAAATTGGATGATCAGAAAATCTAATAGAATTCAAGTTATAAGATTTTTTCTCTCATAGAGCTTCTGCTGGCTCTCACAGAGCTTCTGCAAGTTTCACCAGAGCCACAAAACCTCTGTGAGTCAAATTTCTTTACAAAATCCTATTTGATCCTCTCCAATGTCTTTACAAACATTTTGGTTAAAAGAAGAGCCCACAGAAGTCATGATAACAATGAGATATATGAGAGATAAACATCAAGCTTTTTCAAGATCACAGAACTTCTGTAATCCACAGAAGTTCTGTCAATCTGTTACGTGAGCATTTCTGTAGTGATAACGGTTACTTTTGATGAGAGTGAAACTCATATGGCTAAAACAACCTCACGCGCCTAGCATTAATGGGCCGCGCACGACGTCCTGTCATATTCTGACAAGGCCTACGTGTCCCATTTTCATTGGGCGTACTTGGAACGTTTTTATTTGGAAAGTTGAACCCGCCGTTCTAACTTGAGTACGGATTCCAAATGTTAATCCATTGCCATATATTTTACTCTTTCGATTTCTACCATTTTATCCTCCTATAAAAACCATGCTTACCCTCTCATAAAACCTTTTACAAACTCTTATCTTCTTCTCCGGCGAAACCCTGCAAAAGCTTGCAAAAACCTTGTTCTTAAAATCAAATGGCTTCATCTTCTAAAGCTATCTCCCAAGAACTCTCTCCGGCACTCACCTGCCCATTCTGAACATTCAGAAAACCCCAACCTTGCAAGAACTATTGAACAACAAGATTCCGGGGACTCAGCAGAATTTGCTCCGACGACACACTTGCAAAACTTCATAGAAAAAGATCACTTCGAAACCATACTTCCTATCAAATCAAACAACTGCTATTTGGTCCCCTCACCCACTGCTTTCGGCGAAGCCCATGCTATTCTCCTGAACATAATGGAAAATCACATCCTCTTCCCTCTACTCTCTAGAACCCCAAACAAAATTCCAGTCCGTTATCTGAACCAATTTTGGCAAAGATGCCGATTTGATAAAGACGATTCTCTTATCAAAGGGTACATTTCAAGACCTGATAAATCTGAGCATCTTGAAAATCAAGTTCAACAGAACAATGTTCTCACTTGAATTCAACCTACCAACAAGGGGTCTTCTGGGATTGAAGAGTTATGCAGAGCAACCAACAGACGAAGAGCTCTGTGGCTTCGTGGAAATGCTTGGGTACAACACCCAACTACGGAAGAGAAATGACTTCCGCAGAGGAAGATTACCACCTCTGTAGAACACTTTGTTCTCTATTCTTAACCGATGCCTGACAGGGAAAATAGGGAGTATTGACCAAAGCTCACATCAAATCTTGAGCATCATGTATGGGGTTTACTATGATCTTCCACTAGATTATGTGACCATAATGATGCAAGAGATCATAAACACCATCGACAGAAAGAACAACACGAGAAGGGTCAAAGAGAACGATCCCAACTTTCTACCACCTCTGCAATTCCAAAGAATATTGGGAGTACTGTTCGAACCTCTACTGCTAATCCAAAACTGGCCAATGGAAGGACCAACTCCCAAACAGTTCCCGATGAACAAGAATACCCCCACTGATCATACTGATGGCTACTCACACTGCAGACCTCTGTCAAAGAAGCTTCTGCGCTACACATCGAATAAATCCCTTAAGAAAGAGTATATACGCGATCATAGAACTCCTAAACCGAGTCCTATGACACCCCCGCGTTTAGGTGTCCCCCTAGGAACAATGATAGCAAAACCTCTTTCCACTCAAGAAGAAAAGGATCAGAAGTTAGCAAAGCACATGGCTATTCAACTCAGCTTTATAGCCAAACGTGTAGAACTTATGGGAAAGAAGTCTTCATCAAGAACCTCTGCATCTACTCCAAAAGCTAAGAAGAGAAAAACTGCAGAAGGCACCTCAACAAGCGCTGCAGAAGATCAACCTTCACCTCCTCATGCCACAGAAATTGGCTCCTCTGCTCCTCCCTCTTCCCCAAAAATGAAGAAGAAAAGAAGATCGAAATCAACAGAGGAAGGGGCACCAAAACCTAAGAGAAGGAAAACCAAAAAGAAGCATGGTAAATCACTTGAAAAGTTGGTTACCATTGTAGAAGAGGAAACTGCAGAAGAAGAAAATGCAGAAGAAAGAACTGAAGAAGAAGTTGCAGAAGAAGAAATGGCTACAGAAGAGTATCAATCACCCTATCAATCTCCAGATAGATTTGCTCACCAAGGAGACCTGAACGACTTCTTACAAAACCCTGACATTGCCAACACCCTAAATACAGCAGGGTGGACGGCACAACCTCTCGACCACCACTCTCCAGAAGAACAAGATTTCTTCATTTCTGGCATTGACACACATCTGCAAGAAGATGACACAACACCCAAAGATCAACCAGCCAACACCCCTGTTATTTTACAAAACCCTTTCATTCAAGGATTGGACGTCCACAGAAGAAGTCCAAACCCAGCTTCAGAAGAAATAGAACAAACAGAAGCTGAGTGGAATAGAGGTGAAATTACAGAGGCTTCTGAGAAAATGATAGAAGAAGAAAAAGGAAAAGAGGCAGAAGTTGCACACGAAGAGGGATTCAGAACATGGGAGACAACAGAGGAGATCTTAGAGACAGATTCAGATGAAGAAGAAGTTGTCTGGATACGTAAAGGTCTCTATCATCCACATGTCATGAGATTATACGGATCTCATCAAATGTATGACTTTTTACGACCAGAGCAAGGAACTTCACAGAACCTAGGGAAGAAGCACCAAGCCGAAGGATAGCTACAGAGGATGAAATGATAGACAATGATGTAGTGCTTGGATGCTTAACAGAGGAAGAAGTAAGAAAAGATGCCTGGATGAATAGAGGCACACAACCACAACCAACTCCCAGTGCAACCTACATTTCTAATTCCGCAGGTCTAGCTGCAGAAGGAATTATTGAAAAAGAGCAGCACAGCTCGATCCTAACCCAACCCATCCAGCCAGAGGTTACTCTTTCAACCTCTGTGCCCACAGAAACCGGGGAATCCATTCCTAGGGAGTCTCCTCAAAGAGACTCACCTATTGTTCGTGATCAATCGCCCCAGATCACCCTAGAGCACCCTACAGAGGAATTCGTTTCCTCTGCCACGCACACATTAGGACCAAAACTTCTTTCAGAGAGAAGTAGTGAGCACAGAGACGAAGAGACTCTAGACAAGTCTCCTAGTCAACATAAGGACATTCCAATACCCACCTCTGGAGTGGATTTGGACACTGTTCTTCACAGAACTTCTGTAGAGATCGAAACTCAGGTTTCTTCTCGAGGATCAGAAGGAAATCCTTCCACCCCCATCGTACAAACAAGGGTGAACGAAGGTTTCCCAGAAACAGGGACTCACTCTGGAGACGAATGTGTTCCTCCAGAGGTTACACAAGGAACACAAGTATCAATGGATGAGTTCCAAACCCTTGTCACCTCTGTGAACCAAACAATGAAAGAGTTGCAAAGCTCTTTCAAATCCTTTACAGAGACAACATCTACGGCTATCCTGAATCTGAACACCAAAATGGACAATCTGTCCACAGAGGTAAAAACCGCCATCTCAGAGATGAAGTCTTCTGCCGAAACTACTTCCAAAGCTACAGCTACTTCTGCCGCTCAAGAATTTGGAACAGCTGCAACTTCTGCGTTCAAGGACTCTGTCAAAAACTTCCTTGAACAAATGAATACGCAATCCAACAGAGCAGAGGGCATTACTCCTGCAGATCTACAGAATGCCCTAACACAAGTACAAGCAGAGGCAATACGCAACACGACAATGATGCAGCCAAAAGACTATATGACCAGAGCACAGCTTACAGAGCTCGGACAGAACGTCATTAACCAGGTCACAGAAGTCATTGTCTCCTTCACAACTGCAAATGCCAACTATGTCAAGGATTTCAGAAAGAGTGTCGGCAGAATGCGTTTCAAAACAGAAGCAGATCTTGCGACATTGATTGGCCTCTGCGATGATGTCTGTGAAATGTTGATGGCAGCAGGAGCTGAATTACCGAAGAAGCCCAACACTTCTTGCAGAGCAGAGGGTACTTCTGATAAAAGTCAGGATGATTCTGATGATGACCAACCTGGTCCATCAGATAATCCTGAGGGGGAGAATCTAAGGGAGAAAGCTACGAGCAGAGGAATACAAGGTCCACCAATCGCAGCAGAACCAATCAGCCAAGCCCCTCCAGAACAAACCCAACAACAACAAACCCAAAAGACCACAGAGACAACACCCATCTCTGTGGAATCATCTCCTGACGAAACCAAAATTCCAGAAGCAGATCAGCAAACCACAGAGGCAACAACCGCCCCTGAGGTAATCATTTTGGAAGAAACAGATGAACAAACCACAGAGAAAACACCCACCTCTGTGGAAACACCCCAAACCATACAAAGAAGAAAGTCGATTGCCACCAAACCAAAGAAAGCAACGACCTCTGCTTCTGATGTTCTGAGGAAAATGCACGACACAATGACTGAACGGATGGCGCAGAGAGAAGAAGAAAGGCACAAGTTCACACTAGCATTCAAAATGGCAAGAAGATTCGATGTCGAAACTTCAACAACAGAAACTGAGCTCACAGAAGAAGTAATCAAAAAACCTCCAACAGGGGTTACAGAGCAACTCAAGCCAACAGAACCATTGCCACAAAAGTCCTCTAAATCACAAATGTCAAAACCTACAGAGGCAATCCCCATCAAACCAACAGAAGTGCCAACCTCCAAACCTACAGAAGCAACAGCCTCTGCCCTGCCAAAAGGAAAAGACAAGGGCAAAGGAATACTGACAGAAGAGCCTAAGAAGAAGAAATCATTGCCAAAGCCAACAAAGAAACTAATGAAGAGTGCGTTTGATGCCTTTCAAACTCCAAAACCTGAAGAAGTTGACTGGGCATATGGATTGAAGCCTCTGTCAGACATTCCTCTAACTGGTAGAGCTGCAGAAGTTGTTCAAGAGATGGAAAGTCTCAGAAGATGAGTACCACAACCTGGTCCAACACATGAAGAGATGGAAGAAGTGGTCTACAAATACCTCTATAAACAATCCTTTCAGACCAATCATCCAACAGATCATGTGACAGATCCAAGGATCAGAGAAGAATTTGAGAACATCTTCACAAGGACAAAGCCAAGAACCAAAGCAGATGTCTTCTCAATCCACAAGATCAAAAAGGTAATCTTCTGCAAATTCTCCTTCACAAGAACCTATCCAAAGGTCAGGTACAATCTTTACAAAGTCAGAAGAGAAGACAATTCAGAAACTACCTTCGCTGATGCTGATTTAAGAAATATCAATCCTTATGATCTACCTGACCTTCTGCAATGGACAAAGGACAACTACAACACAGAGGCAAACACCAGAGCCTATTAAGTGTTAAGAAAAGCGATGAGGGAAAAGCTTCTGCTCTACAGCATGATAGATTTCCAGCTGGGAAAGGATCTTGGTCTCAAGCATCTGGATTTACGACCACCAGAGGATCGCTGCCCACCGGACGCCGTACCTAACTCAATCATCACAGAACCACGGTTTAGGTTAGTATTTCAAAACCCTCAAGGCGAAACTAAACTATTTGTATGCATGGACTGTCAGAAGTACGCAACAAGTACTCTGAACAAGTTCAGAGCAAGCCTTGTGAAATACAGAGGTACAAAGAAAATGGATAAAGATGCTGCAGATACTATCATCAGAGAGATTGACGCAACAATCCACCTAAGAGAACTCTGCATCAGCTTCTACAAAGAGATCAGAAGAGTCGGAAGAGACAACAGAAGCTACAACGATTTCAAAGATGCCAAAATCTGATTCTCAGACCTCAAATCTCTGCAAACCAAGTCAAAGTTTATCTTTCATTGTACTCAAATGTAAAATGCCTCTGGCATATTTCTAAATGAAAGAAATTTCGAGGTATTGTTTAACCTCTGTCTTATCTAACTTAGCCTAACTTAACTCAAGTTCAAATTTTTTATTTTTCACTACTTAGGGGGAGATTGTTAGCTTCAATCTTCCTAATCATAGAAATATTTATAAGTAGTGAAAAATAGGCTAAGTGAAGAAAAGCATCTTACAGAGGCTCTGCCGAACTTACCGAGAGATCAGAGTCAAGAAGCCACAGAAGCAACAGAGACGTCCTACAGAACCTCTGTTGAACTTAAAGAAGACCCAAGACTCGGAAACAAAGGAAGACTGCTCTACGAAGGACCAAACCGCAGAGCCTCTGTGACACTTCACAGAGCCTCTGTGGTCTTCAACAAAGACTTCAAAGATATTATTAATATCTTGCTACTATTCCAGAACCCGTTCGTCAACTTGCATGGAAACATACCATGTCCAACGTCGACGTGTCAAACTCTGATTGGATTCAATAGGGCTTAGTACATAATAGACGTCTGCTGCATTAAATGCAATATAGCACGTCTGACTGTTCATGCCATCCTTGCAACTGTTCACGACATCCGTTCTACTATTCATACGTACCTGTTGAATAGTAGCATATGCTTTATGGTCACCTTTAGAGTAGTATATAAGGAAGACTCATGTTGAGTTCTTCCTAACACCACTTCAATCGAACATCAAGAACACAAAAGCTTATTCACCTTAAAAGTCATATCTGTTTTAAAGCTTTTCTTACTCACGGTTCATAAACCTGTTCTTGATATATATTCAGTAAACTTTGAGATATAATATTCTGTTCACTGTTTATTTATATTTTGTTCTAAATCTATCAAACATATCTGTTATTTCTTCAAATACGCTTCCGCATCAAACATTAACTTGAACTAATAGATCTGATAATCTTGTTTAAGCAAAACGGGAACCAACAACCCCCTTATGCTTATTTTTTTTTGAAAAGCAAAAGCCATTATATAACCACCACAAAACCAATTACAAGGTTACCAAGCAAACCAATACAAACAGAAAAAAATTACAAAAGAAACAGGAGCATTTTATTGCTGCTGTCTTAACCGCACAACATCCACAACAGCGGCTGCCAAACAACAGCTTATTTGCTTAATCCACACAACAGCCAAGTCTTAATCCGGCGGGCCGAGGGGCTGCAGTTTCAATGAGTTCAGGATTAGTTGGTTGCTGTGTGTGCGGTTTGATGAAATGGGGCGAGATGCTGTGCGAATTAAAACTTATTTGCTTATTGCTTTTTCTCACCGCAAATAAGCTATTTTTAGTGTTTGGATTGAAAAGGAGAAAAGTGCTTATGACTTTTCCCCACCACAAATAAGTTGTTTTTGATAAGTTAATCCATTCTAACTTATTTGAAACTGCTTTTAACTTATTTGTCCAAATTACATTTTTACCCCCAACTACTTTTTATCACGATATAAGTTGATAAGCACTTTTAAAAATAAGAATAGGTTGTTTTAAATAAGCAATCCCAAACACCCCCTTATGCTTATTTTTTTTTGAAAAGCAAAAGCCATTATATAACCACCACAAAACCAATTACAAGGTTACCAAGCAAACCAATACAAACAGAAAAAAATTACAAAAGAAACAGGAGCATTTTATTGCTGTTGTCTTAACCGCACAGCATCCACAACAGCGGCTGCCAAACAGCAGCTTATTTGCTTAATCCACACAACAGCCAGGTCTTAATCCGGCAGGCCGGGGGGCTGCAGTTTCAATGAGTTCAGGATTAGTTGGTTGCTGTGTGTGCGGTTTGATGAAATGGGGCGAGATGCTGTGCGGATTAAAACTTATTTGCTTATTGTTTTTTCTCACCGCAAATAATCTATTTTTAGTGTTTGGATTGAAAAGGAGAAAAGTGCTTATGACTTTTCCCCACCACAAATAAGTTGTTTTTGATAAGTTAATCCATTCTAACTTATTTGAAACTGCTTTTAACTTATTTGTCCAAATTACATTTTTACCCCCAACTACTTTTTATCACGATATAAGTTGATAAGCACTTTTAAAAATAAGAATAGGTTGTTTTAAATAAGCAATCCCAAACACCCCCTTATGCTATTCATTTGATGCCAGCTCAACTTCAGCGTGATGGACTCTTAAGCTGGAAAAGGTTTGTGTTCAAACATGATCATATTTCAGTTTTTCAAAAAATTGAGAGTACTTAAACCTTTGCTAATACGTGCATTGATCTTTCCAGTCCATTTCTCAATCATTTGTATTAAAAATTGTCACATGTGGTGGCGTTAGGAATTTTTCTTCTCATATGTTAATTCTCTTTTGTATGTAAATTTCACATTTTCTATTTCAGGTTTGTACAATCAGATCATGTGATTTTGATACAGAGCAAACTTGGGTTCTCCTTCTCCTCTCTAGATTTGCCACCGGTCATGACGACAAGTGCCATCGGTAAACCACCGGCTACCTCACGCAACTGACCTTTGCTCGCCCCCTGCTTCCTTAACCATTGTGCACGATAACACCATGTCAAGTTCGAGAGAAACCTAAAATTGAATCGAGTTCCAAAGTTCGTTGGAACAAAAGGTCAAGGTATTTCCTTCGAACCTGGACTGATTGATTTATATAAATGTTTTTCTCGATCTGAACTAAAGTATTATGAGTCCAATACATGTATATATCTGGGCTGCATTTCTCCGTCAATTACCACATATATCATCTATAATATTTAATCCAAAGCGGTCATCTAAACAGCACACTTGATTAGTGTCGATTGGTTTAACTTTACCGATTGGTCTTTGGTGACCTTCGATCACCAATACAACTGACACCTAACAACTAATCTACATGGACAATCAAATAGAACCATGAATTAATGACGAACTTATAAAAGCCCTTACCACTACATATGGATTTCTTCCTGAGAGCTTCACATTGCACCACCCAAAATTCTAAGTTTGTTGGTAATTTGCTTAAGAACGAAACCAAATTGGTAATTTGCTTAAGAACGATACCAAATTGGTGTGCCACTATAGATGAACCTAAGAAGCATCCCTTCAAGAATCAAATCTCAAATCCCCTTCCATCTATATAGTTTTCCTTCATAAGGTTTTTTTCAGTTATGGTTTAGCTTGAATACAGGTTACTTCTTCAATGCCTTCTCCAAATAAACCCATTGATTCTTCCCTTTGAATCACAAAAGTGGAATTCACTCAAGAGAAGAAATGGTAAAGAAAAGCTACCGAGCACCCACTATATTTTGTTATCCAATTCAAGAAGTTTCAAGATATCCCTTTTAACTTTTAACTTAACTTTTCAAATCGCTCCTAAACTGTTTATCTTTTTTTTTCTATAGATTCTAAAAAAGGGACCGAAGATATCCCAAAGTATCTTAATGATAAGCTAAAGGATAAAAGAAAGAACAAGGAATATAGAAAAACAATGGATTCCAAGGTTTGAAATAGATTCTTGCAACTTTTTGTCTTTTATTAGATTATAGATCGAGAATATACACATTTTGTTACATGTGCAGGCTATAAGCACCAGTGAGCTACATGTTATACCCATGAAAATGGAGATTAGGCATGTGTGCTTCTTCATCATGCTTTGATCTACACAATAGAATTGTTTTTTTATTATCCCTGTTATGATGTTATGACAATGTCTGTGTTTTCAGTACTTCCATTTCTATATATAAAAGCAAATCATTGACGCTGCTGACATGTCCTTTTCATATTTCAGAATTTTAAATTCTCGATTTCTCAAAGAACTTGGGATTTTTCATTTTCTATTTCCATTTTTTACCTCTCTTCCATACGCTCCATCTTCTCATCTCGAAACAAGTCTGGTCGTCTCTTCTATTTTGTTGAAATATTGATTTGTTACCCACTTCGTAAATGCTTCTTCTAAAGGTTCTGTTTGACTCGGCGGTGGTAGATATCTGGAACAAGTCCCCAAACAGTTTAGGGAATGAGACCTTAACGATTTTGTGATGAATTGAAACTCTAAATTACCTGGCAGGCTTTTGTATTTCGTTCATGTTCAAAACTCAACTTCTATTCCCAAAGAGTGATGATAAACATTAAATCATTTAATAATTCTTTCATTTGACTTTTTCTCATAAGTTGATGTTCAATCTGCAGTGTTTTCTGCTTCACTAATTTTTAGCTCATTCTAAAATAGATAAATATTTTTTTGCTTTTAGATTATGATTATTCACTATTGGGACTGCCACAAGATAGCATTGAGAGGACAAGAGTTAAGCGTGAAGTCCACACCAGGAGTGCACGTAGGCTTGAACAACACTGTTTAAAAAAGCGTGTGGAATATATATCAAGCTTGGTGTATAATCCAGATCTGTGCAACAATATAGAAATCGATGAATGATAAGCAATAAAAGCAATGATTTCAACTGGTCATCCCTTTCATTAATCTTTCAGAGAGAATATTACAATAAGAGTTGAAAGCTCAAAGAGATGATTAGCTTGTTTTTCCAAGCTAATCAACATTAAATACAATGGGCCCGTGGTTAACAAGCCCACGGCCCGTTCACTAATAAGCTCTATTTTAATCAAATACAGTTTAACCCTTGAACTTTAAATCAACATTAAAACCTTCTCTAACAATCTCCCCCTTTGATTTGAAGTTCGAGTTGGCGCTCAATATCTCTCCAGTTGAAGACATATCTTTTGCGGAGCGCAAAGTGTACCTCGAACAATCTGATGGCGCGGCGATAGTCGATGCGATCTTCAATCATTTCCAAGGCATTCCGAGCAGTTACTTCATTCGGATTCGGAACATAAGAATACCTTGGATTCTCAGACTCGTGCTGAATAATCTTTCGAAGAGCATCTCTGACCTTTAGGAGCGTGCCATCGCAGAATCTTTCTATCTGACTGAAGCGCATGAATTTCTTCTCTTTTTGCTCATTTAAGTAAACAATCCCGAATTCTGGTTCCAGAAGCATAGCGTTCTCGGGATACATGTTTAACTCAGGCGCTTTCAGATTCGGCTTGATCAGATTTACCTTTTTCGCCTTGTTCTCGATAGCCATTTGGAAGTCCGTTAGATAAGACATCATGATGGTGCGGACCAGGTATCGACGAACAGCTTCGAGTGCCTTTGTAATCTCTAGCGGTCGGATGGTTCTTATACGTAAGTCTTTCAGAATAACCAGAAAGTCGAGTGGTCGGAGGTTCTTGAAATCAGCTTCTGAAAATTTCCATTCGTTCCCATCTTCACGTCGAATAATGAAAACTGGGTAGACGATCCTCATAATACGTCTTGAATAGATATTGATTACCTCTGTGATTCGAAGTTTGGTTCTGACCTGGTTGACTGGAAGACACCGCTGCATCGTGCTGATATATCGGCGTTGAAATTCTGGGTCAAGGTTGTAGATACCCAGACAGAAGGTCGGCTCGATCGGGCGAAGCTTGTGTACGAATAGCTTTTTCAAAGATTCCTCCAGATGAGGGATAAGTACCATGATCTTCTCCCAACGGATTTGTTGTTGTTGAGGAGAGGGAGGAAGATCAGAAGCTGTCGTGGGAGGTGTAGTTGTCGGAAGATCGGAAGTAGTAGACTCGGGTCTTGTTGATGGTGTTCCGGCGGGTTGAGCATAGTGAACGGGGGTTGCTCCATATAAATTTTGGAGCAGGAACTGATCGTAGTCAATATTGTCGTCCTCATCAGTAGGGAAGACCAAATTTACCTGGAGATTTACGGCACTGGCGGCTTTTTCGTACCATGCGTCTTCGGTCTCCGGGTTGGTCTCACACCCTGGATCTATCATGTCCAGTATCGGTCTGTCTGACGAGTCAACATCGACCAGTTCCTGTGTTGAACCCTCGGGCTTTTCAACCGTCGGGTCTTCTTCATCTGAAATCTCCATATCTATGACCATATCTGCTAGTGGCAACTCGGCTTCGGGTGCTTCTGATGTAGTTGCCGCAGTTGGAGGTTCTTGTTGAACCACTGTTGTAGTTTCGGCAGTCATGATCTGGGCGGTCTCGGTTTGGCGTAGACGCTTCTCCCCCTCATGGTGATCAGGATCATCCTGGTCATCGTGCTTGCGTTTGAGACCGCCGACTTGACTCTTACAAGTGTCTTCTAGTGAGCGAACCCTCTCAGACAGCGTGGCAAGCGCTTTGTTGTAGTCGTTGAGGGTCGAGTCAATGGCGTCAAGGCGTGATGTGATAGATGAAGATGGAGCAGTGACCTGGGATCGAAGAACTGAGATCAGGTCTGCTTCAGTCGAGGCGGTTGTATCTGATTCCTGGAGCAGTTGGGCCAATAGCATCGTCTTTAAGGTATCCACCGAATAGATAGGTTGAGCAAATATCAGTGGATGTGGTGGTGCGGTTTCGGCTTCAACGATCTTAGCTTTGCCTTTGATGGCTTTGGCGATCTCGTCGGTGACATGCTGTTCCAGTGCCTCGCGGACAGCCTTGAGGGTGCTGTCCAGGGACCCTTGCGACACAAAGTCGGGGTGAATAACTCCGGGACCACTTAGGTTACCCGTTGAGGCGTCTACCATAGGGGTAGAGCCACCTACGTTCATAGTTGACGCGATGTTAGCTGTGGTAGGATTTCCCGCCGATCCTTGTGTTTCACCAAGAGGTGAAGACACTACAGTGGTTCCGGTCGAGTCACGAAGAGTCTCGACTTGGTGTTGCTCAGCTTCGAGTGTCCTAGCCAAAGATTGATCTATTACAAGTGGCTCTAGACTCGATGGTGCACGAAATGAAGTCGAGACCGGGGGCTGCTGGTCTCTTATTTCAACACCAGCACTCTCCGAATGAGAGGCCGGTAGAAGTTGTGCTTGTTCCCCGTGTAATATTGAAACATCCATCTTTTGAGAGACGGATGAGTGGCTGGGGGGTCATGCAATTGCTCCGCTGGGTCCACGGAGTCTTCTTCAATACCCCGTCCCAACAAATGAGACGGGATAGCAGATGTGGCAACCCGGATATGACGTGGCTGGTTTCGCTCAGGAGCCTCGTTATCTTTACGGCTCAATCTTTCTTGGTTCGCGTTCGACCTTAACACCCTCCTATTCACATGTTCTATGTCCCGGGGAAGGTCCCTCCGGCTCTGGCTGGACCATGGGATTCCCTAACGCTCGTCTATATGCTATCACATGTAGGGTTTCAGGCATATGGATATTATGCTGCTCCCCCTCAAAACATACATGGGGATTGACTTGCTCCCCCTCTGAGTGAGAGTGATATCAACACAAGAAAAAATATTTAGACTTTGTAAGAAAAACAGTGTGACTCTTCTCCTCGGATTGAGGTTGTTGATCCGCCATGGAATGTCTGTAAAAAGACAAAGCACAGTTAGTAACTGAGACGGATGAACAAGTGTCGGTGCGTACCTTTGCATTAGGAGGCTCAATTTGAGACAAATTGAGGACTGGTAGTGATGAAACAGGTACCGGACTGAAAATAGCAGGGGCGTCCGGACATAATAGTGAGATTGCAAGACATTCCGGACAACACAGGTATCCGGACAAAAGGTGTCCGGACGAAAGAGCATACCGGAGAGGATGAAAGTTTCCGGATAAAATAAGCAATCCGGACAAATGAGAACCCGGATGACATTTAAGAGAGACCAAGAGTCCGGATATGGTACCCGGGTTCCCTTCCAATCCGGATAAGGACCCGGTCCGGAAACGATCCTTCCAATCCGAGTTCTGGAATTTTCAAGAATTTCCCTGATTCTTGATATTTTGCAAAAATAAAGCTATATGGATTTCAGAAACGATCCTTCTCTCGCTCCCCCTCAAACGGAGCATGGGGAAGAATTTGCTCCCCCTCAGAATGTGCGCGTAGAGTGAAGTGCACACGGGAGTATCCACACACATAACAAAACTTTTCAGCATTTTTAAAAAAATTGTGTGTGACGCTCCCCCTCAACAGTAGAGTATACTTACCTGATGGCTGATCATGCTCCCCCTAAACATATGAGCAGCTCGTGAAAGTACATGTATAGGCAAACCTCACGTCTTCTTAGTATTGTTCCTTGTAGATCGTGAGCAGCTCCCTCCTTCCGGTCATGTGTGTGGAGCATCCAGTGTTCAAGTACCACACATGACTGTCCTGCAAAACAAGATTAGCGGACCTTCGGTACCCAGATTTGCCTGGGTCCGGGAGGGTTAGGTTTGGCACCGTTTGGGGAAGCTTGCTTTGTCCCAGCTTTCCCTTTAGGTGTAGGATTTACACCGGTGGAGGGAACTGGTTTTGGCACTTGTTTCCTCTTCGGTACAGAATTTATACCTTTAGGAGGAACAGATTTTGTAGCAGCTTTCCACCTGGGTGCCGGTCTAACCTCAGTGGGAGAAGCCCGTTTTGGAATGGGGTTGGTCTCCCGCTGTGGTTTAACCTCTGTTTGAGAACCCTGTTGTTTATGATATTTTCTCTTGTGTTTGGGTGAATGATTGTACATGTGATATGACCCAAACCAATCATTATTGTTAATGTCATCAAAGTCATTCCAACCACAACTAGAACAACACAAACAATCGTGCGATAATTGAATCAATTGTTGAGTGGAGTAAATTTTCATTGGAAAATTAACATCTCTTTTAACAAAATCATTCCTATGATTCCAGGCACAATCGTTGTTTATTCTAGAATTAAAAGCATTTGGGAAGGAATTTGATGCATCCTTCTTGACAGGTTCCTTCTTTAGCCATTTTGGGTTTTCTTGATTAGTGCGACCGGTTTTATCCGAAACAACAGGGACAGTGCGGTCAGTGACTTTATAAGGAACAATATTTTTGGTAGGCAATGGTCCGGTCTCCTGCCTCGGCTGTGATTGCTTTTTAGAAACAGGTTTAGAAGTTGGTTTTGATTGAGAAATCTTGATCACAGCTGGGGCCTTTGTTTGAGAACTGCTACCCTTTAGAAAATTGACCGGATGATTGACTACTGGTGATAGAAAATCAATGTGGCTCGGAAGAGGTTTGTCGAAAGGGAACGACTCAAACTCTCCATCAAAATTACCTTCGGAGTTCATATATTCTGAAAAATGGACATCCGGAATTACTGGACTTGGATCGGTCGAGGAAGGCGAGGAACACTTTGTGCTTGTATGCTTTGGGGAATTTGGTGCGGAAGCGTTTGAAAAATCAGAGTTTAAATTCCTTTGAACACATTCGTCTTGAGAGACGTTACTTTCTTGAGAAGAGATATTTCCAATGAAGGCTTTACACGATGATGTGTCAGATGAGTTGAAGGAAAGATCAGGTGAAATCTGCTTTTGAGTTTGGAGAAAGTCAATCTGCTCTTGGAGTTGACCATTTCTCAGGTGCTCCTTCATCGTTTCTCTTGTCATTTCAGACAGTTTGGATGAGAGCGTATTGATTTCCCACAGAAAACTTTCCTTTTCTTCACTTGACACACCATTGGTTTTCTCAGATTTGAGTTTCTCAAGATCCTTAACTAGCTCTTTCTTCTCATTTTGAAAAACAGACCTTTCTTTCTCGAGTGACTCCTCCAACTCGACTATCTTTGCTTCCAAGATGAGAGGGGGAACATAGAGTTTAAACTCATCCGTCTCAGTCTTGATCTCGGTTGCTTGGTCCTCATCCTTTTTGGAGGAATCCTTGGGCGTAGCAACCTTGTAGCAGTCGAAGTAGTCATTCGAGAGGTATTTCTTTGGATTTTTCTTATAAGAATAATTTAAAGGTTCATAACAAAATGGAAGTTGTATTCCTCGGTTTCCTCTTCCTTTTCAGGTTCAAGAGGACCAGTCCATTTAATGGCATATTCCGGATACTTTTTATCTAACCCAAAACAACCAAAATCATACAAGGTAGGTGTATGCCATCTTCCCTTTTTCAAATAATGTGGGTTATCATATCCGATTCCCCATTCTTTGTTGAAATAGGTGAACTCTTTGGGTTTATTTAGAAAGATGGTTTGATCAGTTTGACCCCTTTTGTGGAGTTTGGTTTCAAGATCAAGAATTTTCGCAACAAACTCCTTGTGCTGAATCTGAAGAGAGGAACATTGATAAACAATATCCTCTTTCTCATTCATGCACTGATCAAACTGACACTGAAGTTCAGATAACTTGGCCCTTAAGTCTTTAGGTGCTATTGAAAGATTTTTGCATTTGTCTTTTAACATAGCATTTTCAGACTTGTATTTCTCAGTTATTTGCATTTGAACATCTAACTTTTCAGATAGTGATCTAATCTCAAGTAGTTGTTCATTACTGGTGGCCTTGAAGGAATCTATCTGTTCAGCAAGAGGTGTCATTCGGTCAGAAAGTTCTAAATAGATAGGTTTACATACCTGACACAACTTTGTCTTGTCTTCTTCAGCAGGAGACATCTTCAGTTGCACCGGAAAAATGAGGAGTCCGGATGGAATTGGAGGTGTCCGGATGAAAACACACAAATGTCCGGGAACTATCAACTTGTCCGGAAACCACGGCTGGTTTATCCGGAAAAGTCGGTTGTTTTGCTCAAATCGTTCGAATTTTCGATTAGGGTTGCCCAAAGTCGATCCTGGAAGATTAGTAACAATGCCAAACACAAAATAATACTAATCCAATCGATTTCAGTGCAAAAACAACAAGTTTTGATGGTTAAAAATCGAATCTTTTATCAAGAACACTACCAAAAACTTTTGATCTTAAATTGCTAAATTAATCACTCAAACGATCGAATTGGAATGCGAAAATTTGCAGAATTACTCACAAGTATAATGCTAACACACCCCAATAAACAGAATTGAACAATTTAGCCAGAATCACGATTTCGAAAATTCAAGATGAACACATACGGGAAAAGTCAAAATCTTACCAGAAATCACTAGAGAGGCTTTGAATCGAATCCGTCCGTCTGCTCTGATACCAATTGTATAATCCAGATCCGTGCAACAATATAGAAATCGATGGCAGTTAGCTGTTTGTCAGGGTTTTTGTCTCTCCCTGTGTCCCATGCGTAACCCACTGCATCAAAAAATGCAATCAGGGTTGCTCTATCAGTAGGGTTCTTTTTGGGATCTGGTAGAGGGACAAAACGGTTTTCTTTGGTACTGGTAGGGAGTTTTAGAGCACGTCTGATATGGTTGGGGGTGATCTTGGAAGTACCATGGTCTGTGTCATAGAGAATGACATCGACCATTTTCTTTGGGTCTTTGGGTGAAGGAACCTGAGCATGTCTGGCAGTATACCAGAACTGAGCTAGTAGAGAACGATGAGCAGGGGGTGCAATGGTGAAAGCGTATGAAATGGGGCAAGTTTTAAGAAACTTCACAGCATCAACAAGATGTGTGACAGGTTTGTTTTCAGGGAAGTCAAATAGAGCATAAGGATTATTATGTTGATAAGTAACCTTCTTGAGATCGAACTTAACCTGAGGAGCCTTTGTGATTTCAGTGACGTCAGCAGCAATGGAGGTCTTATCAGCAGGAGATTCAGTAGAAGATGCCATTTCTGTTAATCATATATAAACATGAGGAAGAGATAAGGAACAATGTCTTAATGTGGAAAGATTTTCCAATAAGATGTTGTTGAGTTTTGTCCATTTCATTCAGACCAAAGATGTCTTAATGAAGATTAGGATTTTTCTTTGTTTTGAAAAAGAAATACAAAACATGGAGAGTATGTGTTTTCCAGTTTCTATTTGAAGAAGAGATTCTGGAAAAACATATGATGAACAAGTTTAAGAGTTTTGTTTCAAACTTGAAGAACAACCCTGAAGGTTGTGTTCATAAAATCATGAAAAGAAAATGATTTTATTTTAAAAAAGTTTATTTTGTTTGATCTGTTAATAACAAGAATAAGATCAAAAACAAGTTAATAAAAGGTAAATAATAAGAATATTAACCTTTTGAAGTTTGAAGAAGATGAACAGTTCTTGAAACAAGAGTTCGAGATGCAACAGTAATTCTTTTCTTGAAGAAGAAGTTGTTCGTGTAAAGGAAAAATATAAAATTGAAAGTGTTTATATAGTGAGAGAAGAGAGAGAGAGAAAAACTTGAGCGGTAAAAGTTTTTCAACATGACACGGACACGTGTTTGCGTTTGATTGGATGAGAAAACGAAACGTGCAAACGTGTGTCAGAAATAGAACGTGCCAGGGTTTATCCGTTTGATTACGTCACAAACGTCCTTTTACATTTTAGGATGTCTCTGAGGTTTTTGAAATACTCAGGGACACTTTTGAAAAAAAAATGAAGCACTGAATAGAAATATCAGTGTTGGTTTTAGAAATTTCAAAGTATTGCTGATAAGGAAGAGATATTCAGCGATACAATTTGTTTTGAAATCTTGCATTCATTTGCGAACGTCAGCCAGTAAAGACAACATACCTTGATATCAGCGAATCAAGTTTGTTCAGAGAGAAAATGATAGAATGGGTTATATAAGTTGGTTTTATCCTTTTGCTGATCAAATGCGAATCGCTGAAGATTTTATTCTGTTAGACAACCTAGGGGGGGTAAGGTTGTATTTAAATAATTTACTTTCAAAAATTCTTTTATAAAAATATCTTAATAATGTAAATACAACAGAGTATATGAAAACACAACAGATACGTATAAATACAGGATAGTATAAATACAGTAAATAAAGCAGAGTATATATACAATAATTATATAAACAGATATAATTAAATGCACAGCGGAAATATAAAGAGATAAGGGATAGAGATACTTGACACGGAGATTTAGTGATTTACCACAACTTGGTAAATCACTAGCCGAGACACTTCCCGACACGATCCAATAAACGTATTCTTTACGGTAGAATACAAACCAAATACAAAGGAAAGCAATAGGCTCTCAAGCTTCAGCTAATTGAGATATACAGGATCACACACCCGTTATTCAAACACTTACAAGAGGAGTATAACTCACAATGGAAATCACTCTTGTATAATATTTATCACTTGGATATTTTATAAAAACGTTTTATAAAATAAATATGTAGTGATAATATGTAGTATGGAATATTAGTTGGGAGAGATCAGATGGATAGATGGCAGTGTGTTGTTGATCTGTTATTCTTTTCTTCTCCACCATCGCATGCATTATATAGCAACTCTTCCAACGGATACAATGCATCCGCGGTATACCGCCAAAAGCACGCGGTATACCGTGCAGTAATAAAAGTATTTTTGCAGAAGAGAAAGTCAACCCTGCAAAACAAACGTAAACTTGTACCCGCGGTATACCGGCTAAACATCGCGGTATACCGCCCAACTGTACTCGCGGTATACCTGCTAAACACCGCGGTATACCGCCCAGACAAAAGTACGACCAATCAATCAGAGATCTACAGTAAGCCGCCGCGGTATACCTGCTGAACCTCGCGGTATACCTGCGTCAGAAAAGGACAGTTTCTCAAAAACCTTATTTAATTAAAATCATTTATGGTTTTTAGAAATATCCAAGTGGTATATTATTTTAGGGTGTTTATCATTATAAATTATAAACACTAATGACAACGTAAATCTTCCGTCTTGAACTCTTCAGATAAAATCTTCGTGTTCTTCAAGAACTGTACACTTGGATAGGATTGTTAGATAAACAATAATACGGTGTGTTTGTAATCATCAAAATAAATATATATAAATATATAGAGATGTGGTACACTTGCACCAACAATCTCCCCCTTTTTGATGATGACAAACACAACCGCTAAGCATGAGCATATGCGGTTTCTCTCCCCCGTTTGTCGAAACAAAAAGGGTCAAGAAAGACGGTATGCTTCCCCTCGAGAGATGCTCCCCCTCAAAATATGCATATATTTGAGGTAGCATAAACTCATGGGTAAAGATAATAAAACGCTCCCCCTCAAATTAATAACGATATTAAATTGATGATTTTATAAAATTTGAGGGATAAAAAATGCATAAAAAATACGCATATAACTGACATGAAACAAAATAACCAAAAAGAAACACTTGCACCAAAAAAAAGGATCTTAAGGCTTCGATTTTTCGGTTAATTTTATGTGAGCAAAAAAAATCACCACGTATTATGACCTCGTCAGGTAACCACGTATTATAACCTCGGCAGGTAACCACGTATTATAACCTCGGCAGGTAACCACGTATTATAACCTCGGCAGGTAACCACGTATTATAACCTCGGCAGGTAACCACGTATTATAACCTCGGCAGGTAACCACGTATTATAACCTCGGCAGGTAACCACGTATTATAACCTCGGCAGGTAACACGTATTATATCCTCGCCAGGAAACACGTATTATATCCTCGCCAGGAAACACGTATTATATCCTCGCCAGGAAACACGTACAAAAGGCAAAGAAAATTTTTGTGGTACCCTTTTCTTATGGGTCCTTTTAACAGTTAGTATAAAACATAAACTGCAAAAAAAAATTAAAATATGTTGTCGACATAAAATAAAACAAGACAACATACAATCCACAAAATTTGTTTAAAACCACAAACGCATCCCACCGGGATTGTCAACATTAAACATTCCTTTCGGAATCCATTTTCTAACCATTCTAATTTTGCGATTGTATTTATCATACACATAAAATGAAGCATTTATATTCGCATTAGGTCTAGAAAAATTACTATTATACATGCGAGCATACAGTTTCCTCCCATAATTCACATTTTTCATTTTTGACATATATGGGGGTTTTTGCACATAAGGTTTTCTCGTTTCAACTTTAGGTGGTTCAAAACACTTTTTAATTTGAATACACGAGCACGTATCAATACATGTATTAGAACCAATGCCTTTTCTACAATTAATGCGATTAGACATATTTAGCATTTTTAACACTTTATCATTGCTATTTTGAAATGCTTTAGCTAACATATTATCTTTTTCATATAAATCGCATTTAGCTTTTAAACAAGCATTATCATTTATGAGAATATCACATTTTGCACATATGTCATTTTCTTCTATTCTTTTATCTAAACATGCAAGTTTCTCATTTAAAACATCACATGATTTGCAAACAATATTTTCGCATGCTTTCTTTTCTAAAGTGATAACTTTATCATTTAACTCATTTTTGATTTTATTATCACATGCAATGGTTTGTTTACAATTATTCAACTCATTTTGACATAATAATAATTCTTCTTTTAATTTAGCATTCTCATTTTTATAACTATTTACGAGAACAATCAATTTTTGAAAAGAGACATTTAGCATATCAATATCATCATCGTTATCACTACAACTAGAATAACTTGAGTATGAAGTACATACCTCTTTCTCGCAGTCGACGATGAGACAAGTTTCTTCATTTCTTTGATCTCGGGTTTCGTCTCTCTTTTCTTTTGAGTTTTCACCATAGGTGATGTTCAAGTTCTCCCAAATATCACGAGCAGTCTCAAAGAGATAAACACGCTCAATATCATCGTTAGTAAGAACCGAAAAGAGAAAATTTTTGGCTTCATAATTTAAACAACAATTATCCTTATCTTCTTCGGACCATTCCGAGCTAGGTTTTTCAACAACTTTGTTGTTTTGAAATTTTGTGAGTTTGAAATTTCCTTTAATAATAATATCCCAAATATTTTGATTTATCCCACGAACATAACGTTCAAAAGAATTTGCCCAAAGATCAAAATTTTCGAAATCAATAAGAAGAGATTTAGAAAAACAAGCATTTTGTTGAGCCATAACAAAAACGGATTTAAAAAATTAAATAGACGATTTTTGAAAGCCCCGCTCTGATACCAATTGTTAGACAACCTAGGGGGGGTAAGGTTGTATTTAAATAATTTACTTTCAAAAATTCTTTTATAAAAATATCTTAATAATGTAAATACAACAGAGTATATGAAAACACAACAGATACGTATAAATACAGGATAGTATAAATACAGTAAATAAAGCAGAGTATATATACAATAATTATATAAACAGATATAATTAAATGCACAGCGGAAATATAAAGAGATAAGGGATAGAGATACTTGACACGGAGATTTAGTGATTTACCACAACTTGGTAAATCACTAGCCGAGACACTTCCCGACACGATCCAATAAACGTATTCTTTACGGTAGAATACAAACCAAATACAAAGGAAAGCAATAGGCTCTCAAGCTTCAGCTAATTGAGATATACAGGATCACACACCCGTTATTCAAACACTTACAAGAGGAGTATAACTCACAATGGAAATCACTCTTGTATAATATTTATCACTTGGATATTTTATAAAAACGTTTTATAAAATAAATATGTAGTGATAATATGTAGTATGGAATATTAGTTGGGAGAGATCAGATGGATAGATGGCAGTGTGTTGTTGATCTGTTATTCTTTTCTTCTCCACCATCGCATGCATTATATAGCAACTCTTCCAACGGATACAATGCATCCGCGGTATACCGCCAAAAGCACGCGGTATACCGTGCAGTAATAAAAGTATTTTTGCAGAAGAGAAAGTCAACCCTGCAAAACAAACGTAAACTTGTACCCGCGGTATACCGGCTAAACATCGCGGTATACCGCCCAACTGTACCCGCGGTATACCTGCTAAACACCGCGGTATACCGCCCAGACAAAAGTACGACCAATCAATCAGAGATCTACAGTAAGCCGCCGCGGTATACCTGCTGAACCTCGCGGTATACCTGCGTCAGAAAAGGACAGTTTCTCAAAAACCTTATTTAATTAAAATCATTTATGGTTTTTAGAAATATCCAAGTGGTATATTATTTTAGGGTGTTTATCATTATAAATTATAAACACTAATGACAACGTAAATCTTCCGTCTTGAACTCTTCAGATAAAATCTTCGTGTTCTTCAAGAACTGTACACTTGGATAGGATTGTTAGATAAACAATAATACGGTGTGTTTGTAATCATCAAAATAAATATATATAAATATATAGAGATGTGGTACACTTGCACCAACATATTCTTCAAAGTTCAGCATTCCAAGCTCGCTGATGAGAAAGTTAAATCTTGTCTCATCAAGAGGTTTGGTGAAAAGATCAGCTAACTGAAAATCAGTTGGGATAAAGTGAAGTTCTGTATAACCATTCATCACATGATCTCTGATAAAATGATACCTGATTTCGATGTGTTTGGTCTTTGAGTGTAGCACTGGATTGTTGGCTATAGCGATGGCACTTGTGCTGTCGCAATAGATTGGAATTTTCGAGAGCTTTCATAGTCCAGTAGTTGATTTCTCATCCATAAGACCTGAGAACAACAGCTTCCAGCAGCTACGTATTCAGCTTCAGCGGTTGAGGTGGACACTGAGTTTTGCTTCTTGCTTGTCCAACTCACCAGCTTTCCACCCAGGAGCTGACAGCCTCCTGTGGTGCTTTTCCTATCCATCTTGCAACCTGCAAAATCACTATCTGAATAGGCGATTAGATCAAATCCTGAGTCTTTGGGATACCTTAGGTTCCTTAGGTTCAGCTTGATATCGTTAGGTTCAGCTTGATATCGTTAGGTTCCTTTGCAAAATCACTATCTGAATAGGCGATTACAGCGATCATATGAGATTCCTTAGGTTCAGCTTGATATCGTGCACACAAACAGGTTGCGTACATAATATCAGTTCGGCTAGCTGTAAGATATAGAAGAGAGCCGATCATCCCACGGTACGTCGTGACATTAACAGGTATTCCAGAAGAATCCTTGTTTAGTGTCAGCGGTGGTGCCATAGGGGTTTTCATAGCTGAACTCTGAGTTAAATCAAATTTCTTCAGCATGTCTTTAACATACTTTCCCTGATTAATGAAAGTTCCTTTTTCATTTTGTTTTATCTGAAGACCAAGGAAACATGTTAGCTCACCCATCATACTCATTTTATACTCTGCTTTCATCCTTTCAGAGAAACGAGTACAAAGGTCAGGGTTAGTAGAACCAAATATAATATCATCGACATATATTTGTACAAGAATGATATGACCTTTTACTTTCCTGAAAAATAGAGTTTTATCGATTTTCCACGCTAAAATTTTTCAATATGGAGATAAGTAGAGAGAGTGTCATACCATGCACGAGGAGCTTGCTTTAAGCCATAAAGTGCCTTATCCAGTTTATAAACATAACCTAGATGCTTAGGATCTGAGAATCCTGAGGTTGTTCCACGTAGACTTCTTCATTCAGTTTTCCATTTAGGAACGCTGACTTAACATCCATCTGATAAACTTTGAAGTCTTTGTGTACAGCGTAAGCTAAGAATAGACGAATGGATTCTAGTCTTGCCACTGGAGCAAAGGTTTCATCGTAATCTATACCTTCCTCTTGTTTGTATCCCTGAGCAACGAATCGAGCCTTGTTGCGGGTTATAGTTCCATGTTCATCCAACTTGTTTCGATAGACCCATTTAGTGCCTATCACTGACTTGTCAGATGGACGAGGAACAAGCTTCCAAACTTTGTTTCTTTCAAATTCAGTCAGCTCTTCTTGCATAGCGCTGACCCAGTTTGGATCTTGGAGGGCATCATCTGTTTTCTTTGGTTCAATCAGAGAAATAAAGTTAACAAATAAGCAAATGTTACCTGCACTTCATCGAGTCTGAACACCAGTGTTTGGATCACCAAGAATTTGATCAATAGGGTGATTTATTGTCCATCGTTGAGCCGGAGCATGAGTCGCTGACTCAACCTGAACTGAAGGGGCTGAAGATGAGGCTTCAGCAACTTCTGGTATATCAACCAATAGAGGACGAGGTTCAGATATTATTTCATTCACTGATTGCTGAGAAGTAGATGGTATGTCTGAGACAGAAGGTTCAGAAGCAAGCATAGTGTTTAGAGGAATAGCTGAGACCCATGAAGTTTCAGCTTCACTAGACTGCATGTTTGGAATGATAGTAGGACCATCATCTTCAACGGTATGAGTATGAGGAGTGGGAATATCTTCTGAATCACCAAGATGAGAGAACATCCATTGATTCAGTTCTTCAGTATCAGCAGAAGGTTTAGAATTCGCTGAACGGGATTCGTCAAAGGTGACGTGAATAGTTTCTTCAACAGTCTGTCTTCTTTGATTGAAGACTCTAAAGGCTTTGGAGATTGAAGAATATCCAAGAAAGATTCCATCATCAGCCTTAGGATCAAACTTTCCAAGGGCATCTCTGTTGTTCAGTATGAAACACTGACATCTAAAGATGTGAATAAAGCTAATTGAAGGTTTTCTCCCATGAAAAAGTTCATAGGCTGTCTTTTTGAATCTTTTGACTATCAGCGACCTGTTTTGCGTAAAACAAGCAGTGTTGACAGCTTTTGCCCAAAACTGAGTAGGTAGGTGAGAATCGCTGAGCATTGAACGTGCAACTTCAATGATAGTTCTATTTCTTCTTTCAGCGACTCCATTTTGTTGCGGTGTTCTCACTGAAGAGAAGTTGTGAGAAATACCCTTACTCTCAAAGAAGGAATCAAGAGAACTGTTTTTGAATTCAGTTCCATAATCACTCCTTATTGAGCGAACGGTCATGTTGTTCAGGACTTCCATTTTCATGACAAAGGTGATGAGTTCTTCAGGGGTGTCACTCTTAGAACGGAGAAACATTACCCAGGTATAGCGAGAGAATTCATCAACTATGACCAGTGTGTATTTCTTTCCAGCGATAGATTGTTTGTTAACAGGGCCAAACAAATCCATATGGAGAAGTTGTAGAGGAGATGACACTGAGAAGACTTGCTTTGACTTGAAGCTTGCTTTGGTCTGCTTGCCTTTTTCACACACTGAACATAAGGACTCTTTGGCGTATGAGTGTTGAGGTAGACCAATGACTAACTCTTTAGAAGAAAGAGTGTTCAGTGTCTTGAAGTTGAGATGGGAGAGCCTCTTATGCCATAACCAGTTGGCGTCAGATGAGGCTTTTGAGAAGAAACATGAGTTCTCAGTGGTTGTTTAGTCCATGTTTATAACGTAAACATTTTCTAAACGCTAACCGCTGAGAGCTATCTTCTCCTTTTTGTCAGTGACAAAGCAGGATTCCTTAGTGAAAATCACTTTGTTATCCTTGTCACATAGCTGACAAATGCTTAGAAGATTATGCTTCAGTCCTTCAACATATGCAACTCTTCCGAAGGTTGTCGTACCATTAGAGAGTACACCGAAACCTCGGGTATAGCCTTTTCCATTTCCACCGAAAGTCACAGAGGGACCCTTCTCTTCCTTATACTCAGTGAGCAGGTTCTTCTTACCAGTCATATGTCTAGAGCATCCGCTATCGAGATACCAGATACCCTTCTTAACCTGCAAACAAAGGAAGATTAGTTTGACTTGGGTACCCATTCCATCATGTGTACACACTTGTCAGTGGAGGTATATGGAATGGAAGGTTCAACAGTCTTCGCAGCATTTGAAGATTCAACTTTATTTTCAGTCTTCACTTTGGTTAATTTCTTAACCTCAGTGGTCTTCTTTGCCTTGGGGGCATTGATCTTCACCTTAGCTATCTTTTCAGCTTTGGTGGATGTAGGGCACTTACTAGCAATATGATTTGTAAGTCCACAGTGATAACATTTCCTATAACTAAAAGTAGTCTTAAGACCATTTGCATGCTTAGCCGTTAGTTTTAAATGAGTAGGGCTATCACAAAGTATACCTTTGGCATTGGAAATGAGAGGAACTATCAGTTCTTTAGATTTCTTACCAATTATATCCACTTTAAGTATAAGAGTAGATCGTTGAATAAATCCAGGGATCTTGTTCTTAGAAGTAGAGGGATAAGTCACTGAAGCTTTAGAAGCATTCAGCTTAGGTACAAAGGTACCCTTCTGAGGTTTTTGGTTAAAAGCAATTCCTTTACCTTTGTCTTTAGAGACTGAGGTAGGTTTTGGATAAACAATTTTCTCTTTACCTTTAGAAGTTAGGGTAGAGATTTCCTCAGGGATGGGAGGTTTTGAAGAGGAACACTGAGAAGAGAAAGTGTCAGTGATAGAGGATACGAACATTCCAAACTTAAGCATGGAACGGTCAGTGGTTGGTTCTAGAGTTTCATCTTTGTAACCAAGACCACGTTTATCACTCAGGGGAATCTGAGACTTAATTATCTCAGTGATCGTTGTTGAGGATTTATACCATCCATCAACAGTAGCTTTTTCAGCTTTTAATGCAGCGATAGCTTCTTCGCGCTCGATTTTGACTAGCTGATTGATATGAACTTGATCTTTAAAATCTTCTTCAATTTTAGAAAGCTTTTCTATTTGAAGGTGACAGTTTTTAAGCTGTTCAGCGAGATCAAGGTTTTGATTTTCAATAACAGTTTTGCCATTCATGGCTTCATATAAACTTCTGGTCAGCAGATCGTGTTTTCGAAGACTATCAGCTTCATCAATATTTAAAATATTGGTAAAGAAGGAAGGTGATACCTTAGTAGCAGAGGTTGAAGTAGAGGGAATGTCAGACTTTTCTTCCTCATCTTCAAGTTTGGCCATGAGACAGAGATTGGCTTCATCATCATCTTCAGAGTCAGATGATTCTTCTTTGTCAGAGGCAGCCCAATCATAGTCAGCCATCAGGCCTTTGCCTTTCTTCTTAAAGGTTTTCAGCTTTGAATACATTTCTTTCAGCTTTTTGTATTTTTCATCTCTAGTCCTGGGAGTAAAGTTTTTCTTGGGAAAAGCTGAGGATCTAGAGACTTTGTTTGACCTGCACTCGCTAGCAAAATGTCCTATCTTTTCACAGTTATAGCAAGTAGCAGTAGCCTTATCAATAGGAGTTGATGATCTTGGCTTGTCAGTAATAGCAAGAGGTTTGTTCTTTCTGAAACTTTTCTTATTGGCGAATCTCCTGAGTTTATTAGAAAAGAGAGCCATGGATTCATCAAGATCTGAAGAGTCAGGATCTGATGAGCATTCAGAGTTAGTCTCCAACTCAGTGATAGTGATAGTAGATCGCTGAGTGGTAGGTGACTCTGAGATTAAAGCAACAGGGGTGCTTTTGGAATCTTTTACAAGATTCTTCATAAGATGAATCGATTGCTCATGATTAAGCATCGTGCCATATAAGGTAGAAAGAGTCATGGATTTTAGATCCTTTGATAGCTTGAGACACATTGAATAACTGTCCCAGCTTTCAGGTAAACATTCTAAGAACTTTGTCAGTACTTCAAAGTTAGAATATTCCTTACCAACAGTTTTTAGATCTATTATTAAGCAGTTAAAACGTTGGAGTACTTCAGAGAGAGATTCATTCTTACCACAAATGAAGCTTTCGTACTGTCTTACCAGGTTGATCTTACGTGAGTCTTGGACTTCAGACGTACCTTCATACTGAACACAGATTGTGTCCCACATGGCTTTGGAGGTTTTCAGGTTCATGACGGAATGGTAGACTTCGTCAGGAAGAGCCATGGAAAGAATGGATCTGGCTTTGGTGTCGATAGCCACTTTCTTCTTATCTTCATCAGTCTACATATGCATTTCCTTAGGAACCAACCTTTCTGGAATAGCAGCTCTATTCTCAGCGGCTGGAACTTTAGGATCAATTCTAACAGGAATATATGGGCCGTTTTCAAGATAATAAGGCATAGTAGGGTCTACACCTTCTAAGAAGAGAATCATCCTATTTTTCCACAGATTAAAGTTATCTCTGGAGAATCTAGGGGTTTTTGCAAGAGAACCGTTGTCAATATAGTTAGTGTTTGTATTGGTAGTCATTTTAAGAAATAACAATGAAGAAGAGATTAGTATAGATAAGATCTTGTTTATGAGATTAAACAAATCTGCTCTGATACCACTTGTTGGTCCCGAAGGGTTATACAAGTTTGTAGAAGGGGGGTTGAATACAAACACACGATTTTTACTTTCTAAATTGTTTATTGATAAATCTTAAAACAATTTACAACTTGTTGCGGAACAAGATTAAGGATAAACCTAATCTAAACAAGTTAAGAACACTAAGTTTCTTGCACTTGAAATAAGATAGAAAGGAGATAAGAATATTACGAATAATATTCTAACACTAAGAGAGAAAGAAGAAGATGGCTGAGCACTTCAATTCTGAAGTAGGGTTCTTCTTTATATACTGCATGCATTTAATGCATGGCAATGTTACTTTACACGTGGCAGCAGCTAAGTGGTTGCATGTTTTGACCTTTGTAGACAACCTTAGTAGCCGCATGGTGCACAGTGTAGAATCAGAGTTTGTTGTACGATTCTAGACAGAAGGGAGGTCCGTTCTGACATTTCGTACGGAGACGTGCAAGGGGGTAAGACAAAAGTAACTTATAGAGGAAGACTTCATGATCAGCGTTCGTTGAACAGTACTTTATCAGCGAGTGATAAAGCTCAGCGATTGCTGAAGTCTTCTACTTGATACTTCACGTTGAATGGACAGGTCTTGCTTTGCTGATATCCGCATCAGTTCATTAGTAGACTTGTCGCTGGTTCTTGGGCTTGATCTTTGACTTCAACGTAGAACCTATGTTGACGTGAGACTTGTCTTCAGGGATCATAAGTAAACAACTATAACTTATCAGCGATCATCACAGAGACTGAACATGCTCAGAGCTACTGGATGAACAGTGTTCACTGAATGTCTTAATCTAAAGAGTGTGAGTTTCCTATCAGCGGTACTGTAGAGACATAGTACTTATCAGCGATAGTGAAACTCTATTACATATTGTTTACTTACACTTTTCACTAAGTGTTTAAGAGAGGGTCATTATCAAATCACTGAGGGTTTGGATCAACAGTCACCGACTCTAGAATCGGGTAAACTATACCACAAAAAGTTATATTTTCACAACATATTAAACAACACCATGTAATTTCGATCATAAGATTTCGTCACCGCGCATCGCGCGGTCCACACATAGTTAAAGGTTAAACTCATTTAATGAAAAGTTGTTTAATCAAAAAAATTACATCACAAAAACGAGAATTTCATGCTCTTCGATATGACATCCATCTTGATATAGTTTTTTTTGTTTTAACCGTTTTTTACGTGAAATGATATATATATATATATATATATATATATATATATAGGGTGACTATTTTGCAACCCTTAAAAAGGTTGAAACCTTTGCAACCACTATCTTAACCGTTGATTAGATCTTAAGGGACTTTGATTATTTAATAATTAATATTTAATTGCAGGGTCAATTTAGTCATTTGTAAAATTCTGTTTGATTAATTCATTAATTTAATTAGATAATGGTGAATCGTCTCCTAATTTCATGCTAACCGTATTGGTGGTATTTATGTTATTTTTTTATTTTTTAATTCTTATCTACTTTCCTTAATTGTTGATCAATTCATATCTACGTCTCCTTTCACCCTAGGAAAAAAACAAGGCCAATAGTAGGAAAACAACAGTAGCCTTCCACCCCAAAATAGAAAAATAACAAGAGAGCACCACCAACTTCTAGGCGGTGCCCAGGATGCAGTGCCCCCTTTTGTGACCATACACTTCTATGGTGTGTTACGTTTTAGTGTGTGTATAATAATTAATAAATCATATATTACTGTCAGTTAAAATATTGAAGGATAAGAATTTAAATGATGTTCACCCACATCAATTAAACTTACAATTCATCATTCAGAAAGCTTAATTGAATTATCCAAAGCACACAAACAATTCCAAACATAATAGTTGTCCAACTAAGATTAAAAACCAAAGTAGTTAATTCCAAACATAATAGTTGTCCGACTAAGATAAAAAAACCAAAGTAGTTAACGACATAGAATCCCAATTTTGACGGGATCCTGTCAATCCTCATATCTAACAATGAACTTAAGCCCATACTCTTCATTGCATCCTTTTGAGCAGCACTCACCTACAATAGTTTCGTATAATTTCTTCGGTGAATTTCTTGTTCTAATACTTGCAAACTTAGCCCTTTTTCTGCTTGTTCCGCCCGATTCATCAACTGTTGCCTTCCTCTTTCTTTCTGTAGAATGTTTGCCGTTGTTCTCGGTGTCCGGTGCAATCTTCTTACCCTTTGTATCCTCATCATGATTCTTACTTTCAGATTCGATGTTTTGTTGAGTTGCTTTTGTTGAACTCCGTGTGCGTCTTGATGAACTTCCTATGTTTATGACCGGAGGTTTCTTGAAGTCATCATCATCGACGTACACTGCTAAGAAACAGCAATTATGTTGTTAATAATTTTGTTTTTAGCTTATTTAAGCTTTTATATATTGAAAGTAAGTATACTCGTACCTGGTTCCTTTTTTTCCTCCAACCTTCTGTCTTTACCTTTTTTACCCTTTTCTGCTTTGGAGATTATAATTTGTGAATCATTCCTGAACTGGTTTAGTATGCCCACTTATTCATGAAGTCGTATTCATGATTCAATAATCATTAATTTTATAAAATTCTAAATTATGAAGCTTACCTGATTGTGTATTCATGAATATGTAATCATGAATATTAAAAAATTCTAAATTATGGGATATTCCTGATTGTGTATTCTTGAATCAAAGATAACAAAATTAGAGTGACGTTGCATTAAATACTAGCATGCAATAACAAGTAATAACTTGAAGTTTTTTTTTTGAAAGGCAAGTAACCATATTATACCACAACACAAAAATACAAATGTACAAGGGACTAACACAACCAACCAAAGCCAAAACGAACATGCACCAAATTTGACCGACACAACCGAACCAAGACAAAGCAACAACAAATGAGCAGAAACAGACCAAGCACACAGATCAAAAAAAAGAGAAACAGAAACATAATGCTACCATCGCTGCTGCAGTAAGAACCAACACAGCAGCTGTCCGGAATAAGCACATCCAGACAGCTGCAACATCCATAAATAGCAGCCATTTGGAGGCCAAAAGACGAGAAAAATATGGATCATTCTTCTTAATTGAAGAATCATAGATCAACTCATCCACATAGAAGTTATAAGCTACTAAAAGTATTTACCACATGCAGAAATCAAATATAGAACACAAAACCAACTCAAAAACATATGTGTAATTAACAGAGTTGTGAAAGTACCCTATGAAGCATCCATACTTGAGTTAGAGTGCCATATCAACAATGGGTGTGAATTAAGTGTGGCCAGTTATGTGGTGGATGCACACCCATGTAATAAATAAATAAAATAATAACTTGGATAAGGTTTGGATGTGGATGAAATACCAAATGACTTTTTTAAAGGTTTTGGCTCATATTTAGTCAAGGCTTGCAATGCTATCAGATTTGAAAAGAAATCAAGAAAATGCTTCAAATACTTGGACATCTTATATAATGGTTCTAAAAACATACAACATTTACACTCAGTCTGCAAATGCTTTAGGTTTTGACATTCTGTTTTCTGCTTCACTCGCCTCTCTTTAATTTCCCATTCCTACGTTCTCATTTTCCCTGCTTGCTTGCTGGATATGCTATATGCCTTCTCGTATTCATGATTCAGTAGTCATTAATTTTATAAAATTCTAAATTATGAAGCTTACCTGATTGTGTATTCATGAATATTTAATCATGAATATTATAAAATTCTAAATTATGGGATATTCCTGATTGTGTATTCTTGAATCTGTAGTGATGCTAACAATAAAATTGATGAAACCTAAAAACATAACGAAACTGATAAACACCGTTAGAAACATTGGCTCATAAGAAACTCTCGAAAAGAATTTCTAATATTTCCTGTTGAATCATTCAACCTAACCAATATTTTATTCGATTTCTTCCTAAGTCTTAGCAAATGTTCTAAACTCATTTTTTTAAAATTCTATTCAGAAATGCAGTAATGACTCACAAATTTAAAAAATGTATTTCAAAATTAGGGGAAAAAGTCCGATTAACAGATGTAGTTTTTTTCTTCCGAACATTCTTCAAAATTATAGGGAAAAAACGATTAACAGAAGTCAAATACCATGAAAGATTTCTGAAATGTAATCAAGAATCCAAGAAACATGGTTTTGCAAACAATTGAAGAACCTGTTTTCAAAAATACCGATTTTTGGGTAAAGAAAACCCTTTTGTTCCTTGTTAAAATTATCTTTAAATTTAAAATTACCAAACAATATACCTTGTACTGGTGTTGAATGTTCAATCAGAGGTTGTTCTTCAAGTGACCGCACAACTTCATCTGTGTTGTTGGCTTCAATTGGTACTTCAGGGATGGGCTCTTGGTCTTCAACCATGGTGGTTTTTGGTTCCTCTCTTGAATTGTTATCTTCATCTTTCGCATCCAACAAAATCGGTGTAGAAGATGTGTTCTTGAATCTGCTGAAGGAGTATTTCAGCATGATTCTTTCACTTCTTTTCCTAACTGTAAACAAAAAAATAAGTAGTGAGCAATGAATCGATTATTAGGGTTGTTAGGGATTTTGGGTTGAACGAAAACTGTATACCTCGTACTATATCTCCCATTGTGTTAAGAATGTCGATGAATATTGGATGCAGGTAAATCGGAAAACTGTTTCAAATGGGTGAGAAATTTCAGGAACAAGATCGTGATGAAGTATCTGGGACAAGAAAAGAATGAATCTGTGATTTTTTGAATACCCATTATACCCTTTAGCGCATAAACAATGAAGCCAAAAATGAATAAAAATTGAAAATTTTAATAATAAATTAGGAATAGATCTTGACCGTCTAATTTTTAATCAATGGTAGGGATGTGGGTTTCAAGAGTTGCAACCTTTTTTAAAGGTTGCAAAATAGTCTTCCTCTAACCGTTTTTTACGTGAAATGATATATATATATATATATATATATATATATATATATATATATATGTGTGTGTGTGTGTGTGTGTGTTATATTCATTATGAGTATTTATGTACATTCAAGTGTGTACAACACCTCGACACCGTAAGTCCGTAACTCAACATCACATTCTTCAACATTTTTTCAACGTCGTAAGGCATCGCGTTCTTTATCACCGTCACCCAACACCCATCGAGACGAATCGAGAACCTGTCAAGTTTCGGTTGCGAACCGGGGAACAAAAGAAAGCGCGCCACGTCTCCACACCTTCATGGGTCATTCATGTATTATTCATCATGAATAATGTATCATTCAAGATAAATAATACAACATTCAGTGTGAATAATACACGATTCATAAATTTGTGTATTATGCATCTTAAATGTTTATAATTCATCCTGAATACTATATTATTCACCATGAATAGAGAATGAACGTTCACCTTTGTTATTCATACTGAATGTAGACACCCGGGGATGTGCATACATATTCATAATGAATAAAACCAAGTTTCGATTGTGAATTGAGGAACAAAAGAGAATGTGCCATGTGTCCACACCTTCACGGGTCATTCATATATTATTCATCATGAATAATGTAACATTCAGAATGAATAATACAACATTCGTGGTAAATAATACACGATTCATGATGAATAATACATGAATCAAGAATTAGTGTACTATTCATCATAAATGTTGTATTATTCATCCTGAATATTGTATTATTCATCATGAATAATGAATGAACGTTCACATTTGTTATTCATACTGAATGTGGACACTTGGGGACGTGCATACATATTTATAATGAATATAATACATATATCGTTGTTGATCCAAACTCTCACAGTGATTTGATGATGACCCTTTATACTAGTGAAAATTACATTAAACATCTGTATGTATTAGTGTTTCACCATCACCAATCATAAGCTAAGTCTGTTCAGTGATCGTTGAGCACTTCTTATGTAAACAGTTTATGTAATCCCAAAAGACAAGCCTCGCACCGAAAAGAAATCATCGCAGAAGTCGAAGACCAAGCTGATGAACAAGACAATTATACTCATTATTTGAAGCGGTATTCAGTGAAACTAAGACATGTCTACAACGCTTGACTAATCAAGAACAAAGCTTCAATGATAGCTGAGACTTTCGTCAGATTTCACTGAAGAAAGACTACATCAGCGATAGCTGATCATGAAGCTTGCAGTTCAAGATTTGTTTGTCTTATCCTCTTGCACAAATAGTACGAGGATACAAAAGCAAACCTGCTTTTGTCCATAATCGTACAACCACTCTGCCAACTACATTGCTCACCATGCGGCCAAGAGCATGTCTTTGACAAAAGTCAGAAGTGTGCACCCAATGAATATTTGACACGTGTAAAGTACATCTGCCATGCATTAAATGCATGTGGTATAAATAAGAGTGATACCCTTCATTTTGAAGGGTCCTGAATCTCTTCTTTGTGCTTTGTAGAAATCCTATTTTCTACAAACTCTCTCTTTCTCCTTTCTAGTTGATAGGGTTATTTTATTAACCCTGTTTTAGCCATGTTTTCCCATAATTTCAATCTAATTCCTACCTGTATCGCTTTATTTACATTTACTTTTAGTTAAATGCAACAAAAATAAAGATTGAGTACAATATGTATTCAATCACAAAAATACATCACAAAATCACAAAAATAAGTAAGTTTTATATATGTTTTGTAGGTACCAAGATGCGGCCGATTGAAGTCAAATTTTGGATCTTGAAGAATTCCGGATCACAAAGCTTAAAGTAAAGACTTCAATTTTTGGGCCAATTGTTGGCATCGTTTTTGAGCTTGCGGATTAGTAGCTATTGTTGGGCCATTTTTATATTGTATTACGAACTTCTCGTTGGGCCAAACATTCAAATTCTCAGATTGGGCCGAAGACTCCTCATGTCGGACTATCTCTTAGATCAGTTTTGAACGTTCTTTGGGCCGATTTCGCATTTCCATTTGGACCGAAGCTTAAGCAATCCATGGCCGATCATTTTGACATATTTTGGACCGATTGGAAGGTTTAGCTTGTGGACTCTTTCTTTTGGGCTTCGACTATCTCCTTTATGGGCCCCCAACCTAGTTGTCTTGTTCACCAAGACTTAGTTTGCTATAAAAACATGTATTATGGTAGTATAATGAGGGTGCTAAAAATGCTTGGTTCTTGGTCCTTAGTGTGTAGTTCTTGAACAATTTAGTGATTATGGTTCGGGTTTGAAGCATGCAGCCGATCACTTCCATTCATAAGTCACAAGTCCACGGTTTTGTATCTCAAACATCTTGGTTTGCTACTTTAATCCTAGTCCTTTAATTGCATCTTAAGTTTACTTGAATCTTAGTGTTAAAACTCACTTTCTAATTGTTTACTAAACTTTGTGTTCACAACTCTTAACTAATCTTTAATCCGTAAAACTCATCACCTTTCAAAAACTCATATTAGTTAACTTAAGATTGCTTTAAAATTTGTGTTACTACTTACTTGCTCGTCAACCAACTCACGGTTCTATATCCTCCTCTTATTCTCGATTTTGGATAAAACTTGGTTCTCGCGTAATCTCACTTGCAATATAAGCCGGAAGTCTGAATTAATCACTTTGGATTCCCAAGTAAAATTGGTTCACGGTTTGGTAAGTGATTTCACAAAAGTTTCACTTTTTCTCGTCTCAAACTCATGTTTTAATTAAGTTTTCATAATTAGTCCGTTAACAAACACGCAACGAAATCATTAAGAACTCTTCGTTTTCAAAACTACATTTGAAACAATATTTTCTCTTAGTTTAATAATCTCATTTTCCTGAACTTTAGTTTTAAAATCAATGATTAAATTTCTAGACAACTTTGTAGGATTTAATGTTACATGTTTTAAAAGTCATTTTTGTAATGTTAAATTAGTAATTTCTCTCAACACAGTTTGTTAATTTGTGCAACAAGTCACGACGTCCCACTCAAGTAAGTTTACTTTAATTAACGCATTGTCCATTTCCATTATTTATTTTAAAACTCGTAACTCTTTTATAATTGGAATCTGAACAATGATGGGCTAATCGCCTTAGTTCGGGGTATAAAGAGAAATTGAGACCGAGACCGATAAAAGGGTAAAAAAGTGTATCGTATGGTATGATTGTCTGACATTATTTAAATCAAGGTTATATTTGTGGTGGATCACAATTGACCAATTGACAAATGACCTGTTGTATCATAAAATAGTCGACACTTGAGATAACGGAGGAATACTGTCTCGTCTTTTTATCTAATTATTAATCTAATCCCAATGGATCTCTATACCCTGTGATTTCCTCTTATAATTGTTAGTTTTTCATTAGTTGTTAGTCACAAACCTTCAACAAAGATTACCTTCGAATTCGCCATCTGAAGCCTGCTTTTACAAATTGGACTTTAAAGAGAAACTTTTCCACGCTTCCCTATGGGATCGATATTCGGTACTTAGTACCATTATTACTTGTTATAAGGCGATAATAGACTAAGATGTATACTTGTGTCATGGTTTATTTCTGACTGATATTGCTAATAATACTCTCTTTTTCAGGGTATAGTCAAATCTAACAATACTAGTGCAAGAAACCTTAGTGATTTCTTACTTTGTTTAGATTAGGTTTACCTTATCTATTTTCGCAACAAAATGTAAATTGTGTTTTTGATTTTTCAATGTAAATTGTGTTTTTGATTTCGCAACTAAAATTGTGTTTGTATTCACCCCCCCCCCCCCTTCTACAAACTTTCACCCTTGTAGAACCCCTACGAAACCAACAAGTGGTATTAGAGCAGATTGTTTAGTCTTATAAACAAGATCTTGTTTAATCTCTCTTCTTTGCTATTCTCAATAGCACTTAACACAAACACCAACTACTATGACAATGGTTCTCTATGCTGAGGTAGCCACATCCAACACAGCCCAGATTAGGGTAAGAGGAAAGAATATATGTTGCCAGCCAAGAAAATCAACAGATTCTTTGGGTTGTCACCTCCTAAGAAAACAGAGTATGAGAAAATGCTTGCTACAACATCTGAGGATACACTGACTGAGGTGGCACACACATTGGGAAAGCCTGATGATCTTTCAGAATTAGATGAGTCTCTAGCACTCTTGACAAACTCCTTTAGGAGATTTGCAAGAAAGAGCAATTTCAGAAGAAATAAACCTCTTGCTATCACTAACAAGCCAAAATTAACCCCTGTTGATAAGGAAACTGCTACTTGCTATAACTGCAAAAAGAAAGGATATTTTGCCGTCATAGAAAGTCTTTAAACCATCTTCATCCTCTAAGCCCAGATATGACAAATACCTAAAGATGAAAGAAAAATATCTGAAGTTGAAGAACTACAAGCAGAAAGGTAAAAGTCTAATCGTTGAAGAACATGATTGGGCTGAATCTGAGGAAGAATCAGATTCTGGTGAAAAAGACATGGCCAACCTCCGTCTAATGGCCCATGTCCTAGAAGTAAAAGAAGAAGTCGCTGATGTTTCTTCCACTTCTACTACTTCTTAGGTATCAATCTCTTCTGATCCCGTTCTTACTGAAGCTGATAGACATCGTGCTATCGATTCACTGACAGTCGATTTATACAATGCCCTAAATGGCAAAACTCAAGCTGAACAACAAAATCTAGACCTAACTGAAGAGCTTAGAAGATGTCATTTAAAGATCCAAGAACTATCTAATATAGAAGATGTAATAACCAGGTATTTTATCTAATTTAAATTTGAGAAATTTTATAAGTATTTATTTTAGTTTTATAGAGTTGGAAGTTAAGGGATAAGTTTTAATTTTTATTTGAAAGATTAGGGGTATTTATTGCCAAGTAAGATAAGCTTAGGGTGGGTTTGGTCTTTTTACAAAACATTTCCCCCACCACCGCCTCTAATACTTCATTTAGAAGATGAAGTCTTCTTCTAGCATAAGATAGAAATATCTTAGAAGTTGTGTGTGTGAAAGTTTGGTTTAGAGAGAGAGAAGGAAATCGAAGGAGAATTTAAGAAGAGGAAGAAGGAAAGCTTAGAATTGCTGCTGGAATTACTAGAACAACTGAAGAAATCAAGGTAACAATTCTGCACAATTCATATTTTAAGTGTTTTAATTCTTAAAAGTGTTCTTGAGTTTGCAAGATGAGTTTTAAGTGGGTTTTGGTTAAAATGGATGTCTTGAGGAATCTGAACTTATGGTTAGGTTATGTTATTAGTCTTGGACATATCTGCAGAATATCAGAAACATCCATGCTTTAAATCTGCAAAAAAATATGGGTTTTAGGATGAACAGTGGACTGAGACATTCATCGAAGTCGCAATGGATGACTGCGACATTCATCGAAGTCGCAATGGTTGGTTGCGACTTGGTTATGAAGTCGCAATGGTCGTTTGCGACTTGGCTTGGAATCGCAGTGGTTGATTGCGATTTGGATTTGGAATCGCAGTAGTTGATTGCGACTTAGGGGTGAAGTCGCAATAGTGGGTTGCGACTTCGGGGTGAAGTCACAGTAGGAGGTTGCGACTTGGTACTGTTCATTGCGATTTTAAATTACTTTTAATGGGTTGCGACTTTAGTCGAGGATTTCATAAGTGTAGTTTTAAAAAGAAATATTTGGTATTTTGTGTGATTTCAGATTCTGTAAAGGGTGATCATACGTGATATTAACGTGGGAAGGCTTTTGGTGATAAACAAATCAGGTGAGTTTTACTGTAAAAAGTATTTTACTGGAATGCAATATGTGAATCACTAATGTTTGATAAAGTGTATGAATATGTCATACGTGAGTGATTATAATATATTGAGATATTATAATTACGTGAGTATTATATAAAAATATAATACGTGGTCGGGCTTTGGACCGGTGTGATAAATTGGCTCGCAACCAATTGATATTGGCCATTGGTGGAGGGATAAGGCGGAATGAGACAGGTATGATGCATAAATGTTAGTTGGTATTAACTTACGTGTGATGTATGTGTATTTATATAAAGAGTGTTTTATATAAATGAATTTTTATTGATTTCCAAATGTCAGGGATTTACTCACTAGACCCTTAGGTCTAACCCTCATTTTCTGTTTTAAAAATATGTATTCCAGGTGATGATTCCAGTAAGAACCAGTGATTTGAATGCTTGATGTGAAACTTTTGGGAGGAGGATCGTTAAGAAAAATGTGGATACTTTTGTACTGAATTTCTTATTATGTCTAGACTTTAGTTGGGACCAAAACGTAAAGTACTTTTGTTGTAAACATGTTATGAATTATATGTTATTTGTATATTTGGATAGTGGGTTGTTACAAATGGTATCAGAGCCCTAGTTTAAGAGATCTAGGTATTAGTATTTGTACCTAGACTTAAACTGCATGTGAAGTAGGATGTCCCTATTATCTTAGAACCTTGGGATATTAAGTAAAACAAGGTAGAAGGAACATTATGTAAGGTAAATTCGAGTTACACCTGGCCAGTGTAGTTGTGAACTTACAGTTACATGTTTGGACTGGAATACCTTATTATATGAGGTATGTGCTTATGTGTATATTAACCTTGTTGAAACCTACAGAGTGGCAAGTCGGTCTCGACATATGGATAGAGACGAAAACAGGTATATTTATATAAACTCTACATGTGCTAAAGTGATATTTGATTCCGGTGCAATCCGATTAATTGTGTTTTCAATCTTTTGTTGCTTATTTGCATTAGAAAAGAATTTGATAATTGTGTTGGTAATATAGATAGGAGTGGAGTGCCTATTAAGTTATTTTTATTTATTTTGTTGGAATTTGAGGTAGTAGTAAGTATAGGATGGTGTTGAACTTGATTTTGTTAAAACTTTCGATTAGGTAATGATAAGTGATTCTCAGTAATTCAGTATATATTAGAATAAGTAGTTATGATGAAAGAAGAGATTGTCGGACGATTGATTTAAAGTTTTCATTTGTTAACAAATGTTATATTGGGGATATATGAATTATTTGTGATAAGGCTTAGTAAGAATGTAAGTTTGGAAGTATTTGGTGTGAAGGGGGTTGGTTTTAATTTAAGGAAGAGTGTAACAAATATTTTTGAATGATATCGAAATTAGTATGTTTATTCATTATGATATTGCTTGGGATAGATTTAAGTGAGAAATCAAGGATAATCGAAACTAGAAAGTGAAGAGTGTTATTGGGAATGATTAATAAGGAAAAGCCATTAGTGATCAAAGGTGATAACCTGTTATCATATGTGTTTGGATTTGAAAGATTGATCAAGGTGGTAATAAGATTTATTTTATGAGAACGAAAGTGGTTAGTAGTTTAATTTGGAATGAATGATCTAACACTTACAATTGTTAGCAATTTTCAAATTAAAGGTGCATGTTAGAATTTTGGAAAGATATTGCGAAAGTGTAGAATTTGGCGTTGGGTATAATTCAGTATTTCAAACGCTAAGTTATGCCTCCAAATGTTAAAGTTTATATTATGAATAAAATTTCAATTGTGTTAAATGATTTGTGATATATATAAAAATATATATATAGAATTGTGTACTGAAAGAGGCATGATGAGATATTTTGTGCTAAATGAGGCACGAGGTGAAATAAAGATGTACTGATTTTGGTTAATAAAATATTTGTATGGTTATTATAGTTTGGGGATGGGTGTATGGTGTGGATCCAATTTGTTTATTATCATTTTAAAAGAAGATGTTAATGATAATTGAGCAATGAAAAGTGTGTGGTTGTTTCGAGCATTGAGTGTGACTTCGGATTAAATCTGTTAAGTTCCTGAAATGAGGTATGGTGAAATTGTTGGTTAAGTATAGTAATTGTTGAAATTAGGTGCGTGTGATTGGTTTGGAAGTAAAAGAAAGCTAGCTCATAGGATTGGTCTAGAGTGAGCACCTTCTAGTGAGCTACCCTTGGGAAAACGTGTTTTATGTTGAGAAGAGAGTGGAAGAAAGTAGTTGAATGTAATGATCGGGGTGAAAGACCATTGGATAAGACGTGGTAGTAGTACGAGAGTGATGATATGGCAAGAGTGGAAATCAATTGTAATTTAAGGTTCGTAGTCGGTGTAATTAATGCAAGAAAGTGTTGTCTGTCTTAGACATATTTTGGATTAGAGAAATGACGGTAGAGTTGGAAATGGTCTATGGAGAAAAGTTTAACTACGGGTTAAGGTAATACTCCAAGTTGATTTGTAATCTATTGGAGAGTAGAATATCGTTATTTTTGGAGTGTCGGATTGTTGGGACGATGATCGAAGGCGCAGTGTGTTCAGTCAGCCGATGCCAAGGAAAAAGGTAGAGTATTTAGTGTATTTTATTGATTTCTAGAACATAGAAGAATGTGTGCTAGATTGCCTGGTGCCTATTACACTTTGCTGCATGACTATTACTTGCTAGTAGGAATTTATGCTAGTCCTGATAGGTTGTTAAGTGAATGTCTTATAAGTGGTATACAGTTGGAACTAATTAGCTTTAGAATGTTTGATTTAGTTCTATTGCGCAGCTCTTGTTTGAGTCTAACCGTCGTGGGATAGAATCTTTTATTCGAATGTCTAACTAATTTCACACTGTATGCGTTTGTGCATTCGCGAGACGACACGTCATGACTAGTGGAGATTCCATCATAGCAAGGGTAGTAGGAGGAGGTGAACCTGGGGTCTAGATGTGTAAATAATATTAGTAAGATTGATTTGAGATATTATACCTTGTTTGTATCACGCGGGTTTTCTTCTTGAAGTAAGAATTGTTGTAGTCAGGAGAGTACTAAATTGTTGTATGCACCTTAGTAAGGAAGGGTTATGCATAATGAGAGTTCATTCGACCTTTCCTGTGTCGGTTCTGCGGAAGGGCTTAGCCGAAGCAAGTATTGTGGTACCATTAGAAAACATTAGAGTGGATCAAAAGTGGATTATTGTGGGGGAAGCATTGGCGATAGTAGGTCGCAAGATTAGAAACTAGGTTGTTAATAACCTAGACTTAAGCTAAGAGAGAAAATTTATATTAAGAGTATAAGAAATTGATGCTTGAGATTTTCTTAGTATAAAAAAATGGTTTAATAGGTTGGGTGCTTACCTAATACTTCCCTTGGATTGGAGGATTTAAGTGGTAAAAGGGATTTATAATATTAAGTGTTATGATTAGCGAGAATAAATCAATGTTTAATAAATACTTTGATGGTTGTGTGATGAACCTTCTTTATGGAATTGTTTAAGTTAAAGAGTTGTTTTAAATTTTAAGCTAGACCTTGCATGTTAAGCCGTTAATGAGTTGTATGATTAGTGACGAGAAATTTTAATATTTTTTATCGGAGTTGTGATGAGTTCTTTTCGGCTTAATTTTGTAGTAAAATTATTATGTGGTGATTTGGTAATTTTATTAGTTAGGTAATGTGAGACCGGTGTTGATGAATTTCAATTGCAGAATGGTTTAAGTGAAACAAATGTCTAAAGATTTGTGTTAGTATTTTTATGCTAAATTGGATATGTACAGAATTGATGTGATAACGAGTTTGTTATTTTATTAAGAAATAAATTGGTATTGATATTCTTGGATGGAAGTCGGTATGAGTTATGGTGGTAAGGTTATTGAGATAATGGGAATATTTGAGATTGTGTTTTGCGGATATTCGAGAAATTAAGTTGCTATTTAGACTTTATTTTAAATTGATGAAGAATTTGGTGTTAAGTGCAATTAAGTATGGTTGTGTGAATATAGTGATTATGCTATGCTATAATGGGAAATGGAAATGGTAGGATGAAGTTTACGGGTTTAATAAAATTAAGAAATTTTCCGTGATGTAAAGTGATTCGTGTTGAGTATATTTTATTCCATGAAAAAGTATGAGAAATAGGTTGTATTTGCTAAGCAAGTTTTATATTGAAAGTATATGTTTGCGATTTAAGCTAGTATTGTAAAAGTGTAGAACACGACATTTGTCGTGAAAGGCCGATGAAGTTAAAAGTAGTGTTAGTATGGTGAATTTTCCGAGTAAGCATAAAATGTTGTGTTTTTTGGAGTAGTTTTATGTGAGTTATTTCTTTTGTGATATAAGTGAACTTTCGGATTATTTTGAACATTTATGGGATTTGATTATTGGGACGCGTTTCATGTATCGAATTTTCGGAAATGTTTAGTTACCCCAGATCAGGCAGTCTCCCTACCAGATATTCAGGTTGATGAAAAGTTAAACTATGTAGAGGAACCGGAAGCTATAGTTGATCACAAAGTCAAAGTATTGAGGAATAAAGAGATCAGGCAGATAAAGGTTCAGTGGAAACACCATAGAGGTCAGGATGCGACGTGGGAATCAGAGTCGGATATGAGAGCCAAATACCCTCATCTGTTCTCTTAACTGAATTCCGGGATGGAATTCTTTTAAGGGGGAGATGTTGTAATAACCAAGTATTTTATCTAATTTAAATTTGAGAAATTTTATAAGTATTTATTTTAGTTTTATAGAGTTGGAAGTTAAGGGATAAGTTTTAATTTTTATTTGAAAGATTAGGGGTATTTATTGCCAAGTAAGATAAGCTTAGGGTGGGTTTGGTCTTTTTGCAAAACATTTCCCCCACCACCGCCTCTAATACTTCATTTAGAAGATGAAGTCTTCTTCTAGCATAAGATAGAAATATCTTAGAAGTTGTGTGTGTGAAAGTTTGGTTTAGAGAGAGAGAGAAGGAAATCGAAGGAGAATTTAAGAAGAGGAAGAAGGAAAGCTTAGAATTGCTGCTGGAATTACTAGAACAACTGAAGAAATCAAGGTAACAATTCTGCACAATTCATATTTTAAGTGTTTTAATTCTTAAAAGTGTTCTTGAGTTTGCAAGATGAGTTTTAAGTGGGTTTTGGTTAAAAATGGATGTCTTGAGGAATCTGAACTTATGGTTAGGTTATGTTATTAGTCTTGGACATATCTGCAGAATATCAGAAACATCCATGCTTTAAATCTGCAAAAAAATATGGGTTTTAGGATGAACAGTGGACTGAGACATTCATCGAAGTCGCAATGGATGACTGCGACATTCATCGAAGTCGCAATGGTTGGTTGCGACTTGGTTATGAAGTCGCAATGGTCGTTTGCGACTTGGCTTGGAATCGCAGTGGTTGATTGCGATTTGGATTTGGAATCGCAGTAGTTGATTGCGACTTAGGGGTGAAGTCGCAATAGTGGGTTGCGACTTCGGGGTGAAGTCACAGTAGGAGGTTGCGACTTGGTACTGTTCATTGCGATTTTAAATTACTTTTAATGGGTTGCGACTTTAGTCGAGGATTTCATAAGTGTAGTTTTAAAAAGAAATATTTGGTATTTTGTGTGATTTCAGATTCTGTAAAGGGTGATCATACGTGATATTAACGTGGGAAGGCTTTTGGTGATAAACAAATCAGGTGAGTTTTACTGTAAAAAGTATTTTACTGGAATGCAATATGTGAATCACTAATGTTTGATAAAGTGTATGAATATGTCATACGTGAGTGATTATAATATATTGAGATATTATAATTACGTGAGTATTATATAAAAATATAATACGTGGCCGGGCTTTGGACCGGTGTGATAAATTGGCTCGCAACCAATTGATATTGGCCATTGGTGGAGGGATAAGGCGGAATGAGACAGGTATGATGCATAAATGTTAGTTGGTATTAACTTACGTGTGATGTATGTGTATTTATATAAAGAGTGTTTTATATAAATGATTTTTTATTGATTTCCAAATGTCAGGGATTTACTCACTAGACCCTTAGGTCTAACCCTCATTTTCTGTTTTAAAAATATGTATTCCAGGTGATGATTCCAGTAAGAACCAGTGATTTGAATGCTTGATGTGAAACTTTTGGGAGGAGGATCGTTAAGAAAAATGTGGATACTTTTGTACTGAATTTCTTATTATGTCTAGACTTTAGTTGGGACCAAAACGTGAAGTACTTTTGTTGTAAACATGTTATGAATTATATGTTATTTGTATATTTGGATAGTGGGTTGTTACAGAAGAAAGTTTAAAGGATCATGTATATGTAAATGAACTAATCAGCATTGAACGCGAACAAGATATCGTTGAGCTGAAAGCTGAGAAAGTCACTATTGAAGGATGGTGCAAGTCCTCAGCAAAGATCACTGAGATAATTAGTGCTCAAATTTCTGTTCATGATAGAAGTGGTCTTGGTTTTGATTATGATAAAGATGAACCTAACATAGATCGTTCCATGCTTAAATTTGGAATGTTCATCTCTTCTATCCCAGACACTTCTTCATCTCAATGCTCTTCATCCTCTGTTCCTATTCCTGAGGAATCTCCTAAGAGCTCCAAACTCTTAGAGAAAGGGAAATCTGTTTTCCCTGCTCCTCAGAAGAGTACCAAGGTACCAAAGCTGAAGAAGACTTCTTCTAAACCTTCCGCTAGCCAACCTTCATCCTCCAAAGCTAAGGTCTCTGAACATGTTCAGAGATCTACTCCCATGATAAAGGTTGATGTTAAGCCTAAGAAATCTGAAGAACCAAAGGTTCCTCCTATATCTAACGCTAAGGGCATTCTTGGAACAGGCCCTACTCATTTAAAGCTTTCTAATAGTTATACATATGGTTCTAAAACTATCTTCAACTATAGGAAATGTTATCACTGTAGACTTACTGACCATATTGCTAGTAAGTGCCCCACAACCACCAAAGCTGAAAATCTAGCTCTAGTGAAGATGAATGCCACCAAGGCAAAGAAGGTCATCAAAGATGAAAAATCTGCTAAGGTGAAAAATACCACTAAGGTTAAGAAATTGACCAAAGTGATGGTCACCACTGAAGCTGAAACATCAGAGGTTGTGAAGATTGTTGAACCTTCCATCTCCACTAACACTTGTGGACCCATTGTAAACTGGATACCAATTCAAACTTAATCTTCCTTATGATTGCAGGTCTTGAAGGGTATCTGGTATCTCGATAATGGATGCTCTAGACACATGACTGGACAAAAGAACCTGCTCTCTGAATACAAGGAAGAGAAAGGTCCCTCAGTGACCTTTGGTGGAAATGGAAAAGGCTATACCAGAGGGTTTGGTGTACTCACAAATGGTACAACTACCTTCCGAAGAGTCGCTTACGTAGAAGGACTGAATCACAATCTTCTTAGCATCAGTCAACTTTGTGATAAAGACTATAAAGTATGGTTTACAAAGAAAGCATGTTCTGTCACTGACAAGGAAGGAAAACTTGCTCTCAGTGGTTATCGCTTGGAAAATGTTTATGTTATTAACATGGACTCCTCTAAGAACATATGTTTTCTATCCAAATCCTCCTCAGATGTCAACTGGCTATGGCATAAGAGGCTCTCTCATCTCAACTTCAAGACACTGAACTCTCTCTCGACAAAAGAACTAGTCACCAACTTACCTCAGCATTCATACACCAAGGAATCTCTCTGTTCAGCTTGTCAAAAAGGAAAGAAGATCAAAGCTAGTTTCAAATAAAAACATGTGTCATAAGTGACAACACCTCTTTATCTACTCCATATGGATTTATTTGGCCCTATCAATATTCAATCCATCGTTGGAAAGAGGTACACTCTAGTAATAGTAGATGAGTACTCTCGTTATACCTGGGTAATGTTTCTCAGATCTAAGAGTGACACTCCAGATGAGATAATTTCATTGTGAAAAAAATGGAAGTTCTCAATAACATGACAGTTCGCTCAATCAGGAGTGATCGTGGAACTGAATTCAAAAACAGTTCTCTTGATAACTTCTTTAAGAGTAAGGGTATATCTCACAACTTCTCAGTTGTGAGAACACCACAGCAGAATGGAGTCGCTCATAGAAGAAATAGAACAATCATCGAAGCTGCTCGATCAATGCTCAGCGATTCTCACCTGCCAACTCAATTCTGGGTAGAAGCTGTCAACACTGCATGTTTTACTCAAAATAGATCGCTGGTCGTTAAACTATTCAAGAAGACAACTTACGAACTCTTCCATGGGAGAAAGCAATCTCTCATCTTTCTTCACATCTTTGGTTGTCAATGCTACATTTTAAACAACAAAGATGATCTGGTAAAGTTCGATCCCAAAGCTGACGATAGAATTTTTCTTGGATACTCCTCAGTGTCTAAAGCCTTTAGAGTCTTCAACAAGCGAAGACAAACAATAGAAGAAACCATTCATGTCACCTTTGATAAATCTCGCACAACAAATTCAAGACCCATTATTGAAAATGAGGAAATGAATCAGTGGATGTTTTCTCATTTTGGGGAACCTGAAGCGTCTTTCAATCCTAATCCTAAAGCTGACAATCCCAAAGCTAATGCTAATCCTGTCGTTATCCCTAGCATGCAGACAAGTGGAGCTGAATCCGCTTCATGGATATCAGTTGTACCCATCAACACAATACCTCCCTCTGAACCTTTAAATTCTGAAAACCCATCCACTTATGTTCAACAATAAGCAAATGAAATTTCATCTGAACCTCAGCAACAAATGCCAGATAATAAAAACGCTGAAGCCTCTTATTCAGCACCTCCGGTGAGTATCTCAGAGCTGGAACATAAACTTCCTGCTCAGAGATGGACAAAAAGTCATCCAAGCAAACAAATACTTGGTGATCCAAACGTAGGTATTCCAACTCGACGTGGTTCAGGTAATATATGTCTCTTTGTAAATTATCTCTACATGAACCTAAAAATACTTATGATTCCCTCAGAGATCCAAACTGGCTCAACGCTATGCAAGATGAGTTGATCGAGTTTGAAAGAAACAAAGTTTGGAATCTCGTTCCTAGACCATCTGACAAAACTATTATTGGCACCATATGGGTGTATCGTAACAAGTTACATGAGCATGGAACTGTAACCCGTAACAAGGCTAGACTTGTTACTCAGGGATACAAACAAGATGAAGGCATAGACTATGATGAAACCTTTGCCCCTGTGGCCAGGCTCGAAGCAATTCGATTATTCTTAGCCTATGCAGTTCACAAAGATTTTAAAGTGCATCAGATGGATGTCAAGTCAGCATTCCTAAATGGAAAGCTGAATGAAGAAGTCTTTATTGAACAACCTGTTGATCCAAACTCTCTCAGCGATTTGACGAAGACCCTTAGAATGGTTAGTGAAAATTGCATTTAACATCTGTATGTGTTAGTGTTTCGCCAACAACGATAAACATATCGAGTTTGTTCAGTATCGCTGATAGCTTCTAATGTGATAGTGTTAGATGTAATCCCTGAAGACAAGCATCGCGACCAAAGAGTTCATCGTTGACATCGAAGACCAAGCTGATTAACAAGGACAAGTCTACTCATGATCTGAAGCGGCACTCAGTGAAACCAAGACAAGTCTACTCACGTGCGACAATTCAAGAACAAGGCTTCAGCGATAGATGACTTACATCAGGCCTCACTGATGAAAGAATCCATCAGCGATCGTTGATCATGAAGACTGTGGTTCAAGAATTGTTTGTCTTATCCTCTTGCACAAAAAGTACGAAGGTACAAAATAAAGTTTACTTTTGTCCATAATCGTACAACCACTCTGCCACTACACTGTTCACCATGCGACCATAAGCATGTCTTTGACTAAAGTCAGAAGTATGCGCCCAATGAAGATCTGACACGTGTAAAGTGCTCATGCAATGCATTAAATGCATGAGGTATAAATACGAGCAACATCCTTCATTTTGAAGGATCTCCTAACTTCTTAGTGCAAGTAGAAAATCTCTATTTTTCTACTTATCCTTTCTTGCTATTTTCTAGTGCAAGAACCTTTGTGATTCTTAAGTTTGTTTAGATTAGGTTTTAATTAATCTTATTCCGCAACAAACTGTAAATTGTATTTTAATTTATCAATAAACAATTTAGAAAAGTAAATTTTGTGTTTGTATTCAACCCCCCCTTCTACAAACTTTCACCCTTGTAGAACCCCTTCGGGACCAACACAACCTCTAGGGTTCTCTGAGCCTAAGCATCCAGATTATGTTTATAAACTGGATAAGGCCCTCTATGGTTTAGAACAAGCCCCTCATGCATGGTATGATACTTTATCTTCTTATCTTATCGCTGAAAAATTTGAACGTGAAAAGATTGACAATACTTTGTTTTTCAGAAAGGTTAGAGGTCATATTATACTTGTTCAGACTATGTCGATGACATTATATTTGGATCCACTAACCCATCTTTGTGTACTCGATTTGCTGAACGCATGAATAAAGAATATAATATGAGTATGATGGGTGAACTAGCATACTTCCTTGGGCTTCAGATTAAGCAAAACAACGAAGATACATTCATACACCAAGGTAAGTACGTTAAAGATATGCTAAAAAAGTTTGATCTTACTCAAAGCTCAACAATGAAGACTCCTATGGCACCTCCGTTGACACTGAACAAGGACCCAAGTGGGAAACTTGTTAATGTCACTGCCTATAGAGGAATGATCAGCTCTCTACTTTATCTAACTGCTAGTCGACCTGATATCATGTATTCTACTTGCTTATGTGCACGGTATCAATTAGAACCCAAAGAATCACATCTGATCGCTGTAAAGCAAATTTTCAGATATCTGAAGGGTACTCCCAACCTAGGTCTTTGGTATCCCAAGGACTCAGGGTTCGATCTAATCTCCTATTCAGATAGTGATTTTGCAGGTTGCAAACTAGATAGAAAGAGCACCACTGGAGGATGTCAGCTTCTCGGTGGAAAGTTGGTGAGTTGGACAAGCAGGAAGCAAAACTTAGTGTCCACATTAACCGCTGAAGCTGACTATGTAGTTGTTGGTAGTTGTTGTGATTAGGTCTTATGGATGAGAATCAACTTATAGACTATGATATTCATCTATCAAGGATTCCTATTTATTGTGACAGCACTAGTGCCATCGCTATAGCTAATAATCATGTGCTCCACTCAAAGACCAAACACGTTGAAATAAGATATCATTTTATCAGATATCATGTGATGAATGGAGATATTAAACTTTATTTCATTCCTACTAATTATCAACTCGTTGATATCTTTACCAAACCTTTTGCTGAGACAAGATTCAAAATGTTGTTTGATATTTAGGTATGATTCTCTATTCATTCTTATTGAAATTATCGTCAGCGAGACATTTTTGAAAATATTCAAAACTTAATCATTTGCTTTCCTTAAATGATTACAAGCTTTTTTCAAAAATGAAATTCATCACTGACATTTCATATCAGTGATCCTTCTACTAAAATTAATCACTGACTTTCTAAATCAGTGATATCTTTAAAAAATGAAAAAGACGTTCTCTTTCATGACGTTATTTTTTAGGATAACCCACGACACGCATTTTTCTGACACTCGTCGCCCGTTACAACTTCTTGGCCAATCACATGCTTGTGACGTGTCCATGTCATGATGATTTATTTTCCCTCTCATCATTCCTTTCTCTATCCTCGTTCATATAAATACGACACCTCGTCTCACATTCAAGTTTTACGCGCATGTTATTCTCTCTCTAAAGCAAAGAATTTCCTAAGCAAGAAAAACACCAAGAACACGCACTCACACTCTTTGTGATTTTCAGGTTCTTATTCCCTTCTGCATACTGTTATACCTTTTAAAAATATCTTTTGATCTTTTAATCTTTGCTAAATAAGATCAAACAACGGGTTTTCTAAAAAAATCATCTTGTTCATGATTTCTTAAAATCCGTAAGTTTTTTTTTAAACTTAAACTCCATGATTTTTAAAATGGACTATTTCCATTTGTTTTAACAATCTTTTCTCAATTTTTTTTTATCATATTTCCATCTTTGGAAACTGGTAAACATCTTCAAACAACCTTTAAGGTCATCTTTGAAAATTGGTTAAATCCTTTGAACACCATTTTTTTCCTTTTAAGGAAACTGGTAAATTGCCTTTAAAATACTTTCTATTCTATGTATCTCTTTCTTCCCTCTTCTACATCCTCTTCACATAAATGGCATCCTCTGCTATCACCTTCACCCCTGCCGCTCAGATGAAGCTTCAAATCTCTGAGATCACCTTCGTCTCAAACAACCATGTAAGAATTTTCACATTCCCCAAAAAAGCCATCTCCACATCTGACCTCCGCAGTGGAATTTCTGAAGAACAACCCTCTGTTCTATGCTTTGACAGTTTATCCCCAGGCTGTAAAGCCTTACTTCAGCAGTTCCGGTACACTGCTCACCTCTCCTCCAAAACACTAGCTTCTGGAAAGCAAGTACCGGTAATCGCTTTCAGCACTAAGCATTGCCATGGCTCATTTAGAGTCTCTTATCTTCACCCAACGCTCAACCTTCCCATCTACAAGCCATATACACCCACCCCCACTGAGGCTGAAATCATTCAGTGGTTGGACTTAATGCACTATGACTGGGACAAGAAGAAGGCTCTGAAAAAGATTACCCGCCCTAGAATGCCTACAGAGATCAGCTTCCTCATTGCTCACTTCATTCAAAGCATGAGAGGAAAACCGGTGGTATGGACCAAGAAAGCCACACTGCTCTTGACATAGGCTTCTCAGAGATCACGAGTCGCAAAGTTGATTATGCTCAGATCATCTTTGATGATCTTGTCAGCAACCTGACTCATAGTGCTTCAGAAGTCGATCGGATCCCTCTATCCAACTAAAGGAGATTTCCAACTCCCAAAATTAGGAAATCGTCTACTGTATAGGGTCCATGCGGACTCAGAGGTAAGTCTCTCTGCCTTTATCTCAGCTCTCTCATCTACTTCATTTACTTCATCAGCAGTTGTGACCACGACTCAAACCTCCCAGTCTCCCCCCGTTGCAACAACACCTTTAAAAAGGAAACAATCTGACGCCCCTCTTGGTTCTTCAAAGAAGACCAAGAAACATCCAAAGGAGAAATCCCCCAAAACATCAGGGATTGACTCTTCTCAGTCCTCCCTTGATCAATTCATGGTCCGCTCCACCACATCTGATGGTGCCACCACAACCGCTTCCGTAATATCGTCTGTTGCTGACTCTATGCTGGCCTTTACCTCCATAACCTCAGTGCCTCAAAGCACTGAAGGTATCATTTCAAGCACCGCCAGTGCTTCTCTACCACAACGCGTGACCATCTTTACTTATCTTGCTTTTACAGCTACGGTTTCGTTAGTCGTCACTTCAGCACCAACGATATCAGGCTCAGAACTCACTGATACCAATGCTGACTTGCTCACGTACCTCAGGGCGAGCAACGCTGGCACAGGACCCGAAGGTTTTCCTTTCGAAGACTTTCAGATACCCCAGTTCTCGACTCCTTTCGAGCAGTACATGGCAACACACTTTGGGGGAAATTAGTTGGATTCCTTATCATTTGACCCTTCAGGTATTCCATCATCCCTACCCTTAATTCTTTCGTTTATTAATCCCGAGCATCCTCATGCCCAGTTATTTGTCATGTTTACAGGTCCTAAATTGGAGGCCATTGATCGCTCCCTTCAAGACATCAACACCTCCATCACTACTCTCTCTACCAATCTCACCAACAACACGAGCGCCATCACTGCCGTTGACAATGCTCTGAAGCAAGTCACCACCTCCCTCTCTTCTAAGGCTTACAACTCTCAGCTTGCATCTCTTCAAGAGGTGGTAGAACAATTAAAGTCTGATGTCTCCGCCAACACCTCTTCCCCCATCGCTCTAAACTCCTCCTTCTTCGACCTATCTTCCAAGGTCGATGCAAACAATCAACTATTGGACGATATTATGGACCAAATAAAGACACCAACTCCTCAGCCTTCTCCCTCATTTACAACTGAGGATCAAAAGACACTCAACATGGTCGCTGACTATGTGGTCTTAGGCGTTGACGCCATCTCAAACCTCCTTACACGTGTCGACGGTCTGGAAGCTGCTGCTACTGGCAATCCTCCTCAACCACCCCCTCGTGATGATGACAAAGAGAGGGAGAATAAAGAGAAAGATCTATCTGAGGGAGATCCAAACAAGGAAACTGAATGAAAGGAACCAAACGTGACTCTTCCATCTAAGGGGGAGCTTGCTGAAGACGAAGAGGATGAAGAATTTGTTCCTATCACTAATTGGAATGAACCAGCTTTGGATATTCCTGAGGCTGAAGAAGCTGAAGTTGCAGAAGATGATGTTGAAGACATCACCAACGAGGGTAAAGACCTTGAAGGTGATGATGCTGACGACGAAGATGATGCCTTATTTTTTGTAGCTTCTGCACCAGCTATCACTGCCCCTAAAAAGGGTATAGTGATTCAAGAACAAGGGGAGAGGACCTTAGCGTCCAAAAAGAAGACCTTTAAGCACGGAAAGCAAAAAGGAGTTTCTGCTGAGGGAAACTTGAAGATAATACAATCTGAGGGGGAGCTGAATACTTCAGAGGTACGTCTTGACTTCATCTCTTTATCTGAACCCCTCAATGTTGTACACCTCTCTCTGTTCCCTTTCCTGAATTTCCTATACACTCATCCTCTCCTTCTTTCAGCCCATCATCTCCCCTATTTAGTACTTGTACAGAAAGAATAATCTCAGCTTCCACTCTGGAAGCTGACGAAGAAAAATAAGAGGAACAAGATCTGCTAAGCCATCCAAAAAGAGCCTCACGACCAACTCAAATGTCTGAGGATGAAGAGAAAAGAAGAATGTCAGCGCTTGTCTCTCAGCTAGAGAGACAAAGGATAAAAATCCCTTTTCGTGCAAACGCTGAATAGGATGAACTCGGATTCCTCTCTGAAGTCGAAAAAGAAGAATCCATCAGAGTTGAGCAAGCTCTGGAAGCATACAAACAAGATGTTCAATTCTCTTTATCGCTTGCCCAGAAGTCAGTCTCTGATGAACAACTCAAAAGAAATCCTATCAGAGTTCAAGCTCACCTCTTAAAAGAAGCCGAGGAGGAGGCTCGAAAAGAAAAGGTTGTCAAGAACTCAGAGATTGAATGGTGTAGAGAAAAAATAGAAAAGAGACAACTATCGGAAAAGATAATCGATGTTTCTATAACAGGGAAGACGAAGAAAGGATCAGTGATGGTTTCAATAACCATCTTAGAATAGATACATCAGCAAAAACAATATTCATGTCAAAGCTGGAGAACTTCGGATTTTATGAAGGGCTGGAAATCAAAGGTTCCATTCAGAAGTCCAAGTCTAAGTATAAAGTTTATGTGGAGAATTTTCTGAACAAACTTCTCGATCGAATCTCAGCGCTCGTAGAAATCCCTCCATTACCTCAGAAACCAACACGTCAAAGAAAGCGAGTATCTACCTATGAAGAAGAACCTTTCTTCAGAAATGAAACTGGAATCGAATTCTCAGAAGAAGCAGTTCTTGGTAGGCATGGCAACGGGGCGGGTATGGGGCGGGGTTCTCCATCCCCGGCCCCGGGTGGGTACGGGGATACCAACCCCGTTCCCGGTCAACTTTCGGTCAACACCCGGTCAAGACCCGGTCAACATCCGTCCCCAGTTTGTACCCGGTTCCCCGACCCGGTTGGTGTTTTTTTTGGCTTTTTTAACAAATATTTTGCTGCACTATTTTTAAAATTGGGAAAAAATAAATATTTTTAACAACTATCTGAGATGATTACAAATTGGAAAGGAATAAATATTTTTAAAATTTATTATATATTTTAAATATATAAAATAAATAAATTTTTAATTATATATATATATATACCGGGTCCGGGGCGAGTCGGGGGATGGTCATCCCTGCCCCGACCCCGACCCCGGTTTTTTGAAAGTGGGTTTCCCCGGCCCCGATACCCGGTTTGGCGGGGAATCCCCGGCCCTGGTCGGGTCGGGTGGACCGGGTTTCCCACCAGGTCGGGTCAAATTGCCATGCCTAGTTCTTGGTCCACCACCTGACCTTTCAGCGCTTGATCTATCACTGCCAAGAGAAGGCCCCTTTGCTCATGGACAAGTGTTAGACGTCCCATATGGAATCATCTTCTATGATCACAAAGGCCAAGTCAGATTTCAACGAGATGCTAAAATTCATTTTTTGCCCTCTTGCCCACTTGAAAAATCTTATCCACTGGTGTGATATGATAATATTCGATGATCCTATCAAGTCTCACATCTACTTAGAGTGAAAAGCTATAAAGAGAAGAGGATAACCAGTGCCTGACTACCTTATCAGAGATAAAGAACCAAACCTGTTAGGGTCAATTTATGTTGATTTAAAGTTCAGGGTTTAAACTGTAATTCTTTATTTTGAGCCTTATTAGTGAACGGGCCGTGGGCTTGTTAACCACGGGCCCGCCATATAAATAGATAGCTTAGCCTTAGAAAATAGGCTAGTTGTCTCATTTGCTTTTCTGAATTGTATTGTAAACACTCTGATTGAAAGCATAATACAGGGATGACCAGTTGAAATCATTGTTCTTATTGTTTATATTACTGATTTCATAATCGTTGCACGGATCTGGATTTAACAATTGGTATCAGAGCAGACGGACGGATTCGATTCAAAGCACTCATATTGACTTCTGGTAAGATTTCACTTTTTCACGTCTGCCATATTCTTGATTTTTCTAATCCTTGATTCTGATAAAATTGTTTGATTCTGTTTATTGAGTTGTGTTAGCATTATACTCATTAGTGTTTCTCCAAATTTTCACATTCTAATTCGATCGTTTGAGTGGTTAATTTAGCAAATTAAGTTCAAAGTTTTTGGTTGTGTTCTTCAATAAAAATCGAATTTTTACCATCAAAACGTGTTCTTTTTGCTTACAAATCGATTGGGTTAGTGTTAGTTTTGTGTTTGGTAGTGTTTCTAATCTTTCAGGAACCTTCTTATGCAACCCTAATCGAAAAATCGATCGAATTGAAAAGGCAGCCGCAGAATCCGGACAACACAGCCGTGGTTTCCGGACAAGTATACACTGTCCGGACATTTGTGTTAATTTCATCCGGGTTCTTCCTTCTTTCCGGGTAAGTCATCAGTTCGGGTAAGTATCCTAAACTCAATCTATCCGGGTAAATATTGTTTCCGGAAACTCAAAGTTCCCGGTCATAATTTTTCCCGGACATCCTTGCATCCGGTAAGTACTTCATCCGGAAACTCTTATTTTCCGGACAAGCCAAGGTTTCCGGTAATCATTTTCATCCGGAATCTCTGTCATCCGGTAATCATTCTATCCGGACATATCATCATCCGGTAAGTAATACGTCTATTTGCCATATCCGGACAGTTCTGTCTTCCGGTAACCTTCTGTTATCCGGACACTCCAAGCTATCCGGACTCTCCTACTTTATCCGGATACTTTGTGATTTTTAGCTGTTTTTGTCATTTGATCTGATCTGGACACTTCCTGATCAGACTCTTACTTGGATTACTATCCAGTAAGATCACTATTAGTTCATATTAGTCGTAGAACCTGCGTTAGGACCACTCTTAGTGCCTTGCGTTAGGTTTACTCTTTGAATCAATCTACACGTCTGACGATCACTCCGTTGCAACCTACGATGATTTCACGTGACGCACTTGCTATTGGGACCGACTCCAAACCACCTTGTCTCTATCAAGGTGAGTATAGCCAATGGTGAGATAGATTCATGATCTTCATTGAATCTAAGGACAACTATGTGTACATCAAGAAAGCTCTTGAAGATGGTCCGATTCCTTGGCCGAAGAAGACCATAGCACCAACTGCAGCAAATCCTGTGACAAGTTATGAGGACAAGACTGAAGCCGATCTGACCAACGAGGAAAGCGGCAGAATAGAAGGCGAAAAGCATGCCAAGAGATATCTTATCCAAGCACTTCCCAACCCAATCTACCAAGCTATCGACGGCTACAAAGGTACGGCAAAAGGCATGTGGGATCAAATGGCTAGAATGATGCGTGGGAGTGTTGTTGGCAATCAACTGAAAATCAACAGCGTAATAACCAAGTTCGATGGTTTCAAGCAGCGCAATGGCGAGACTCTCACCTAAGCATATGAACGCTTCTGCTTACTTCTCAATAAACTAAACAAGAACCAGATTTTTCGTTCCAACACGGAGAACACGCTCAAGTTCCTCAACAATCTGCTACCCGAATGGAAGGTGTTTGCTTCTCATGTTAAGCACAACAACTTGATAGAGAACCTTAGCATCAATGAACTGTATGAGACGCTTCTTCAAGACGAAGATGAAGTAAATGAACTTCTGGGCGAGAAGAAGACTGAAGCAAAGCCAGCTGCTGATCCTATAGCACTCATGTCCTCCAAGAAAGGGAAATATTCGAGCCATCATTCTAAACGTGCTCAAAGGCAAAGCTCTTCCGAATCTGAAAAGGAAGACAGTGACTCGAATGATGAAGTAGCTGACTTCAAGAAAGCTGTTGCTCTACTCACTAAAACTTTCCAACAACAGCGATTCTATAAGAAGCCAACGTCGAATAATCAGCGCTACTCCATCGCCTCCAACAAGCGCCATAATTATCAAGACAAGCACGAGGGAAAGAAGAAAGTTGATGAGCATGACACGCCTGAGAAGAAGGAAAGAAGGAGAAAGAAGATAGAAAGAGGAAAGATGAACCAGTGACCTGCTACAACTGTGGAAAGCTTGGTCATTTTGCTAAAGATTGCACAAGGCTTGTGGTAAAGAATTCTCACTACTACAAGGAAGGAAGCTGGAGAAGCTATGTTTGTGGAAAACGACTACTGGTTGGGTCGTTCTGATGATGAAAGCGATTCAGACTGTGCAAATGCTTTCATGGGCTATCACTCTCCAGTCGATGAAGAGAAGACAAGTCAGGTATGTGAATTTTCTCAACAAGAGTTGATGAATGATATGCAATCCCTTATTGATCAGGCGAATTCATTTAAGGCCACCACTAAAGAACAAAAGCTTGAGATTAGTTCACTAACCGAAAAGCTAGATGTTCAAACGCGATTAACTGAAAAACATAAGTCTGAAAATGCTATGTTAAAAGAAAGATGCAAAATCCTTTCAATAGCACCCAAAGACTTAAGGGCCAAATTATCTGATCTTCATGAATGAGAAAGAAGAACTTGTTACAAAAATTCTTGATCTTGAATGAGAAAGAAGAACTTGATCAGTGCATGAATGAGAAAGAAGAACTTGTTTATCAATGTTCCTCTCTTCAAATTCAGCACAAGGAGTTTGTTACAAAAATTCTTGATCTTGAAACCAAACTGATCAAACCATCTTTCTGAATAAACCCAAAGAGTTCACATATTTTAACAAAGAATGGGGTATCGGATATGATAACCCACATTATTTGAAAAAGGGAAGATGGTATACACCAACTTTGTATGATTTTGCATGTTTTGGGTTAGATAAAAAGTATCCAAAGAATGCCATTCAATGGACTGGTCCTCTTGAACCTGAAAAGGAAGAGGAAACCGAGGAATATAAGCGTGCACACAAACGAGGAATACAACTTCCGTTTTGTTATGAACCTTTGAATAATTCTTATAAAAAGAACAAAAAGTATCTCTCAAATGACTACTTCGACCCTTACAAGGTTGCTAAGCCCAAGGATTCCTCCAAAAAGGATGAGGACCAAGCACCCGCAACCAAGAATGAGACGGACGAGTTTAAACTCTATGTTCCTCCTCTCATCTTGGAAGCAAAGATTGTCGAGTTGGAGGAGTCGCTTGAGAAAGAAAGGTCTGTTTTTCAAAATGAGAAGAACGCGCTAATTCAGGAACTTGAGAAACTCAAATATGAGAAAACCGAAGGTGTGTCAAATGAAGAAAAGGAAACCCTTCAGTGTGAAATCAATAAGCTCTCATCGAGACTGTCTGAAGTAACAAGAGAAACGATGAAAGAGCATATGATAAATAGTCAACTCCAAGTGCAGCTTGACTTGTTCCAAACTGCGAAGAAATTTTCACCTGAACTTTTCCCTAACTCATCTGACACATCCTCGTGTAAATCCTTCACCGGAAATATCTCTTGGCAAGAAAATGAAGTTTCTCAAGATGAGTGTGTTAAAAGGAATTTAAACTCTGATTTTTCAAACGCTTCCGCACCGAATTCCCCAAAGCACACAACCGAAAGCACAGCGTGTTCCTCGCCTTCCTCACCTGATCCAAGTCCTGAAATTCCGGAGATTGATTTTTCAAAATACATGAACTCTGAAGGCAATTCTGATGGAGAGTTTGAGTCGTTCCCCTTCGACAAACCTCTCCCGTGTCACACTGATTTTCTGTCTCCAATAGTCAATCGTCTGGTCAATTTCTTAAAGGGTAACAGTTCTAACACAAAGGCCCCAGCTGTGATCAAGATTTCACAATCAAAACCGACTTCTAAACCTGTTTCTAGACAGCAATCACAGCCGAGGCAAAAGACCGAGCAATTGCCTACCAAAGATACCGTTCCTTCTAAAGTCACTGATCATTTTGTCCCTGTTGTTTCATATAATAATGGTCGAGCAAAACCAGAAAAACCAAAGTGGCTAAACAAGGAATCTGTCAAGGATGCAGCGTCAAAGTCGTTCCCTACTGCTTTTAATTCTAGAATAAACAAAGACAATTGTGTTTGGAATAATTGGAATCATTTTGAAGTTTCTTTCCCGATTAAACTTAATTCAGTTCATCAATTGATTCAATTATCGCGTGATTGTTTAGTTTGTTCTAGATGTGGTTGGAATGATTTTGATCAAATTAACTTAAATGATTGGTATGGGTCACATCACATGTTTAATCATACACCCACACGAAACCCTCGTAAAAACAACAAGAAATACCATACTCAACGAGGGTACCAATCAGAGGTTAAACCGCAGCAGGAGACCAAACCCAATGCAAAGCGGGCTGCTCCTACTGAGGTTAAACTGGCACCAAAGAGGCAACCTGCTAAAAATAACTTTCCTCCAAACGTGTAAACTCTACACCAAGGAGGCAACCTGTGCCAAAACCAGTTCCCGCTAAAGGTGTACAACCTACACCCAAGGGGAAATCTGTGTCAAAGCAAGTTCCTCCACGAGGTGCCAAATCTAACACTACAGGACCCAAGCAAATTTGGGTACCTAAAATCCGTTAACCTATTTTTGCAGCACGGTCATGTGTGGTACTTAGACTCTGGATGCTCCAAGCACATCGATGTTCGGTATCACTTCATTAAGGATCACGTCGAAAGAGGTACCATCGAACTCTACTTCGTAAATACTGAACATCAGCTAGCAGACCTATTTACCAAAGCATTGGACGAAAAATGTTTTAACACTCTTGTGTCCAAGTTAGGTATGCTAAAACTGACGACTTAATCCGACTGTGTGCTCGTTACAAGTTTCATACATATACGAGTAACTGTCTACTCATCATCCGGTGTTTACCCTCCTGATGAATGAGCACACACTTCCTCGCACTTGTATTCTACTTGTTTCAGTTACACCGTTAGATTTAGTATTTGTATTTATTTCGTAGATTTCGTTTGTTTTTCTTTCTTTCTTCGTGTGTTTCTTGTATTTCATACTGTCGTCTGTGTCTGTTTATCTATCTATCTCTGTGCTTTCAAAGTGTGTTCATGTGTTCAGGGGGAGCACAAAGAAGTATCAGGTAAGTTTAATCATCCTTTGAGGGGGAGAGTCACACACAGTTTTTCTTCAATGATAAAAAGTTTTTTTGTGTGTGGGCACTCCTGTGAGATTCTCAAGTTACGTTCATCATTTGAGGGGGAGCGACACTATTTTTTCTTTAAAATGCTAAAAGTTGTTTTTGGTGTCGGACTCCTCCACTGCACTATCCGAGGGGGAGCAATGTCATCCCCATGCTCAGTTTGAGGGGGAGCGAGAGAATGTCCTCTTCCAGTTCCAATTACTGCAAAAATTCCCAGGAACAGGACAGTTTTTGAGGTATCCGGACAGTATCCGGAAACCCCAAGGTATCCGGACAGTATCCGGACCTGCTCTACCCGGGTTGGACAAGAACCCGGACACCATCCGGGTATATATTGCATCCGGGTTCCGATTTGTTGATTATCCGGAAAAACACGCCTAAACCCTAAAACCCTCTCGACCTTTCTCTCTCGCTCGGACTCTACTACTCTCCTCGATTTTTCTCTCGAATATCACTCACAATCAGGTATGTGTATCACATTATCATCTTGATCTCTTGTATCACACATCACACCGCGAATCGCCACTGATATGGTCGATTCAACAGTGTCCGCAAACCCCTTATGGGTTTCTTCGAGTTTGGGCATCTGTGTGCCATTTAGATTGTTTTAATTACCTGTGTGTGGTTATTGGCTTATATCGACACTACCTGAATGTTATACAACGTGATTGGGACTGCTTGTTCGATTATCTCTGATTCGCATTTCGTCCGGACACATTCATTGTGTCCGGACACCATCAACATTATTGATGGTTTATCCGGTAAGCCTCATGATCGACGATACTCTATCCGGTTATGAAAAACACCCGGAAACCCTAGTTGTCCGGATATCTTCGGGTATCCGGTAAGTTCAACTACCGAGATGTTGAATCATCCGGACTCTTCGGTATCCGGAAACTATTTTTATCGATAACCATTTTTGTCCGGACTCTTGGGTATCCGGAATTCAGCACGGATCCGGACTCTCTTTGTCCGGGGTCCCACTTTTACCCGGGAACATTCTTCCGGTCCGGACATCATGTGTTGTCCGGAAACTATTGCTGTCCGGAAAGTTTGGCATTCCCATCTTTGTCCGGACACCCCTGTTGTTGCTGGTCATTTCAGTACCTGTTTTGACACTACCAGTCCTCAATCCATCTCAGATTGGGCCATTACAGCAAAGGTACGCCCTGACAATCTTTTCCGCCACAACTACTAACTGTGCCTTCTTTTACAGATACTTCAATGGCGGATCAACAAAATCCACAACAACCTCCGGAAGAGCAAATACCTCAAGAAGAGGAAATCATAGACGAAGCAGCGGACAATGCCTTGGTCGACCCTGACCATGGCACTGAAATGGAGGCGAACAATCATTACCTTGATCCGGCTCAGTTCCGTCCACAACCACAACATCGTGTTCTGATGGACATACTTACACGTCACCCTCTCCGTGAGGCACTCTCCGCCACTGCTGACGTTCCACTCATCTATGTCCTTCAGGTATGGTTCAGTGCCCGGGTCGTCACTGCTGGGAATACACAGACGATCATCGCTTAGATTGACAACCAACCTTTCACACTGACACCGGACTCCTTCTGCCGCCTTCTTTCACTTCCGGAAGCCATCGCTGGCGGACATCAAAGATACGACCCCGCGGTCAATGACGAAACGTTATGCGCTCATATCCGTGCGCTCGGCTACAATTCCGCCCTTCCGCGACCATCGGCGTTCAATCGCAAGTTCCTGGGCCCCATATGGTACACCATGTTCACAATTCTGAACAGGTGTCTATCTTCACGATGGAAAGGCATAGATCAATGCACCGGCGATTTTCTACGCCTTGTTCATGCCGTCTGCTACAATCGCCATGTCGACTTCGCCATGATCATCTGGCGTGAACTCGTGACGGCTATTCGACACATAGGAGGTACCAAGCAGAAGAAGTTCCTCCCGTACTCGCGTTTCCTCTCGCTTGCAGTTCGTCAACACATGGACGCTAATCCGGTGATACCTCGACGTGCTGCACACCCGGTATGTCCCATTCGACACTTACAGTACATGGTTATCCACAACCCATCCAATGCGGTAGCCATGCCCATACCTGAAGCTCTATTAACCATCGCCGATCCCGCTGCACCAGGGGTAGTTGCTTATAGGGAAGAGATAAGGAATCCCATGGTCCATCCAGAACCGGAGGGACCTGCCAAGGGAATTAGACCTGAGGGACGTGAGGGTCCTAGGACGAGAGGTGGTAGGGCCCGGCAAGCAGGTGCTGCCGGGCGGGGTGTGTTGATCGTTAGGGGAAGGGGAACTAGTGTGAGTGGTGCAGCGGTATCGCAACCCAGTTCCAGCCAACCCCGTCCAACAGGCAAAGCCGGAGCATCGTCCTCACGACCGATGCTTCACCATGACTCCACACCATATCTTTCCGACCCGCCTTCACCTATCTTCCAGGTTCATAACGTAGAATCTGACTCCGATACGGCATCTGACACGACCCGTGCCATTCGGCTCTCAAAAATACCTCCCCGTATTGGACCAAATCCCGACTTCACCGAAGGCATCCCACTTGACTCACCTACACATGTTTCACCTAGGATTGAGGGAGTAGAAGGGGTTGAGTTAGCAACTGCGAGCCGGAGAGAACTGCATTCGAAAGCGAACCAGGAAAGATTGAGTCGTCAAGATAACGAGGCTCCTGAGCGAATTGAACCGAGTGTAAGTCGGGTAGCCACATCTACTACACCGTCTCATTTGTTGGGACGGGGTATTGAAAAAGACCCCGTGGACCCAGCGGAGCAATTGCACGACCCCCTCATCCACTCATCCGTCTCTCAAAAGACGGATGTTTCAATACATCATGGGGATATAACACAACTTCCACCGGCCTCTCACTCGGAGAGTGCTGGTGTTGAAACAAGAGACCAGCAGCCCTCGGTCGCGACTTCTTTTCGTGCACAATCGAGTCTAGAGCCATTTGCTATTGAAAACCCTTTGGCTAGGACACAAGAGGAGCAACACCAAGTCGAGAATCTTCGTGACTCGACCGGAACCACCGTAGTGTCTTCACCTCTAGGTGGAACACAAGGATCAGAGGGAAATCCTACCACAGCTACCGATATGCCAACTGTGAACATAGGTGGCTCTACCCCTGCGGTAGATGCCTCAACGGGCAATCTAAGTGAACCCGGAGTTACTCACCCAGACTTTGTGTCGCAAGGGTCCCTGGACAGCACCCTCAAGGCTGTCCGCGAAGCAATGGAACTGCATGTCGCCGCCGAGCTCACCAACTTAATCAAAGGCAAAGCGAAGATCGTTGAATCTCAAACCGCTCCTCCACCTACCTACTCGGTGGAAACTCTCAATACGATGCTTCTAGCCCAATTGCTCCAGGATTCCAATGCCTCGCCCGAAGCAGACCTGATCACCGTTCTGAAAACACAGGTCACTGCTCCTTCCACATCAATTACCTCTCGACTGGATTGCATTGACTCGACTCTCAAGGACTACAACCGAGTGCTCACAACGCTTTCTGAGAGAGTCCGCTCACTCGAAGAAACCTGTAAGAGTCAAGCAGGCGGTCTGAAACGTAAGCACGATGACCAGGATGATCCTGATCATCGTGAGGGGGAGAAACGACAAAGACTAAACGAGACCGCCCAGATCCTCACTGCTGAAACTACAACTGTGGTTCAACCGGAACATTCAACTACGACTACTATAACCGGAACAGATCCTGAAGTCGAGTTACCTTTAGCTGAAATGGTGATTGATATGGGTATATCAGATGAAGAAGACCCGACGGTTGAAAAGCCCGAGGGTTCAACACAGGGATTGATCGACTTTGACTCATCAGACAGACCTCTACTGGATATGATAGATCCAGACTGTGAAGCCAACCCGGAGACCGAATATGCATGGTATCAAAAAGCCGCCAGTGCCGTAAATCTCCAGGTAAATTTGGTTTTCCCTACTGATGAAGACGACAACATCGACTATGATCAGTTCCTGCTCCAGAATTTTTATGGTACTTCTCCCGTTCACTATGCTCAACCCACTGGAACTTCAACAAGACCTGAAACTACTACTGCCAATATTCCGACAACTCCTCTGTAAACGACAGCTTCTGATCTTCCTCCCCCTCCTCAGCAATAAGTCCGTTGGGAGAAGATCATGGTACTTATCCCTCATCTAGAGGAATCTTTGAAGAAGTTGTTCGTCCACAAGCTTCGCCCGATCGAGCCGACCTTTTGCCTTGGTATTTACAACCTCAACCCCGAATACCAACGTCGCTATATCAGCACAATGCAGTTGTATCTTCCAGTCAGCCAAGTCAGAACCAAGCATCAGATCACAGAGGTACTTAACATCCATTCAAGACGCATCATGAAAATCGTCTACCCAGTATTCACTGTCCGACATGAAGATGGGAATGAATGGAAATTCTCTGAAGCCGACTTCCAGCACCTCCGACCGTTCGACTTCCTGGCTATTCTGAAAGACCTTCATACAAGAACCATCTGACCGCTTGAAGTTACAAAGGCGCTCGAAGCTGTTCGTCGATACCTGGTCCGTACCATTATGATGTCATATCTAACGGATTTTCAAATGGTTGTCGAGAACAGGGCGAAGAAGGTAAATCTGATAAAGCTGAATCTGAAAGCTCCTGAGTTGAAGATGTATCCCGAGAACTCTCTGCTTCTAGAACCTGAATTTAGGATAGTCTACAACAACGAACAGAACAAAAAGAAGTTTCTACGTTTCAGTCAGGTAGACAGATTCTGCGACGGCACACTCCTCAAAGTTCGAGATGCTCTTCGAAAGATCATTACACACGAGTCTGAAAATCCAAGGTACTCATATGTTCTGAATCTGAATGAAACAACTGCTCGGAATGCCTTGGAACTGGTAGAAGATCGCATCGACTACCGTCGTTCTATCAGATGGTTCGAGATTCACTTCGTGCTTCGCAAAAGATATATCTACAACTGGAGAGAGTTAGAGCGCGAACTCAAACTTCAAATCAAAGGGGGAGATTGTTAGGATCAATTTATGTTGATTTAAAGTTCAGGGTTTAAACTGTAACTCTTTATTTTGAGCCTTATTAGTGAACGGGCCATGGGCTTGTTAACCACGGGCCCGCCATATAAATAGATAGCTTAGCCTTAGAAAATAGGCTAGTTATCTCATTTGCTTTTCTGAATTGTATTGTAAACACTCTGATTGAAAGCATAATACAGGGATGACCAGTTGAAATCATTGTTCTTATTGTTTATATTACTGATTTCATAATCGTTGCACGGATCTGGATTTAACAAAACCTCGAAGCCTTATTTGAAGACGAAGATCTCTAGCTAACAGATTCCCAATTCTTCTTTGTAATTTATCAGTTCTTGTATTGTACTTTCACATGTACTTGTAACTTTCAAATTCCCTTTGTAAAACTATCATGAATTAATGAAAGTTTCAGTGAAGTACTTTACTCCATCAGTACTAGAAAAGATCCCCAAAATAGTAAACAAGACATGTATCTTATGAGCCCTCTTTATCCTTATGTTTTGCTTAAACTTAGCAATTTTTTTATGTTGCTTTGTCATCATTAAATAGAGGGAGATTGTTGATCCAAACTCTCTCAGTGATTTGATGATGACCCTTTATACTTTGTGAAAATTACATTAAACATCTGTATATATTAGTGTTTCACCATTAGCGATCATAAGCTGAGTATGTTCATTGATCGTTGAGCACTTCTTATGTAAACAGTTTATGTAATCCCTAAAGACAAGCCTCACGCCGAAAAGAACTCATCTCTGAAGTTGAAGACCAAGCTGATGAACAAGACAAGTCTACTCATGATCTGAAGAGGTATTCAGTGAAACCAAGACAAATATACAACGCGTGACTAATCAAGAACAAAGCTTCAGCGATAGCTGAGACTTTCATCAGATCTCACTGAAGAAAGACTACATCAACGGTAGCTGATCATAAAGCTTGCAGTTCAAGATTTGTTTGTCTTATCCTCTTACATAAATAGTACACAGGTACAAAAGCAAACTTGCTTTTGTCCATAATCGTACAGCCACTCTGCCAACTACATTCTTCACCATGCGGCCAAGAGTATGTCTTTGACAAAAGTCAGAAGCGTGCACCTAATGAAGATTTGACACGTGTAAAGTACCTCTGCCATGCAATAAATGCATGAGGTATAAATAGGAGTGATACCCTTCATTTTGAAGGGTCCTGAATCTCTTCTTTGTGCTTTGTAGAAATCCTATTTTCTACAAACTCTCTCTTTCTCCTTTTTAGTGCAAGAAACCTTAGTGATTTCTTAGTTTGTTTTTATTAGGTTTGCCTTATCTATTTTCGCAACAAACTGTAAATTGTGTTTTTTATTTTCCCAATAATCAATAAACAAATTTAAACTTTAAAATTGTGTTTGTATTCAATCCCCCCCCCCCCCTCTTCAAACTTTCACACTTGTAGAACCCTACGGGGCCAACAATAGCATTTCACATAAAAAACGGTTAAAACAACAAAAACTATATCGAAATAGATGTCATATTGAAGAGCACGAAGTTCTCGTTTTTGATGTAATTTGTTTGATTAAAATATTAGTAATGTTTAAGTTGATTTATTATAAACCTTAAGGGGGTAAAAGTTTTTAATGAAAACAAAAAATAAAAAGTCAAAGATGATAGGTGTTAATGCCAAAAATCGCCCAAAAGAACAACTTAAGGTTGATGTGGACTTTTAACAACTAAAGAAACGTATCTCAAGACCAAGCAACACAATCGCAAGGAAAAGATAAACAAGACAAGAGATTTGGTGACGCGGAAAACCACAAAATGAGGGAAAAAACCGCAGTCGACTTGTGAGAGTCGACGGTGCACTATAGTCGCCAAACAGGGGCAAAAGTCCTTTTGTAACAGGTGTTTTGTGTACAACAGATTACAAATGAATGTAAAAATAAACTTAGTCGTGTGTAAATGTCGTGTGTCGTGCGTAAATCTTGCAAAATAAACTGCTGTCGTGCGGTTCGAACTGCTGTCGTGCGGAACTGCTTTAGCGATATTTGTTCGAATGCTCTATAGATTGCTGTGTTTTCGATGTGTAATTGCTTAGAAAATAGATGGAGCGGATGTATATTCCGTGTGTTCAGATTCGATCAGATTACTTTTGTGGTTGCAGAACAGGCCTTTATATAACTTCCGTTGGTCATTAAAGGTGTCTTTGTTAATGCCAAAAATCGTCCAGAAGGATAACTTAAGGTTGATTGTGGAGCTTAACAACTAAAGAATGGGAATCTTCCGACAAAGCGTACGACAAAGACAAAAAAATGTAAATGAGACAAAGATTTTGGTGACGTGGGAAAAACCTCAACAAGGAAAAAACCCACAGACGACTTTGGGGGTCGTCGCTGCACTATGATCGCCAAACAGGGGCGATATCCTTTGTTTCGGGTGTCGAGAGTACAACGATTACAATACACATGAAAGAAAAGACTTTAAATGTAAAGTAACAAGTGTTTCGAATGTAAAAACGAGTGTGTCGTGTGTATAAACTGTATGCCGTGTGTAAAAATTATGCGTCGAGCGTGGGAGTCGTGCGTCGAGAGCGAACAGCTGAGAGAGATTTCTTTGCTTCGAGTGTTCTTCGGAAAGCAGATGTCTGCAAATGAGACTGTCATCTTCGTATTTGTAGTCTTCATAGCTTTAATTGACCATCATGATTGTAGGAGTAACGGTCGCAACGGTCACTGCTGTTAATGCTCATAATTACTTCTGTCGGTTACGTCCGTTGGCCATAAAGGATATTGACCCTGCATTGAATGATAAAAACGTAACAGAAATATTATATGTTAGTCGGTCGAGGTCGAGGGTTATGTCACGACGGTCGAGTGTCGTGAGCAACATTCGATTTTCCTTTGGTCAAGAGATCAAGTGTTCATGCTTTTGACTTTATTGTGAGTAAATGTTCGTAGTGTTTTGGTCGTGGTCGAGACTGGTGAAATTTTGCCCAAACAGTTTGCCCCCAAAATTTAAAAAGTGGAGTGGCAAATTCAAATTTCAAAAGTTTTTAAATTTTGCTAGTCGAATGTCTAAGGTTATGACACGTGTCAAAAAATCTTTTTGGTTGCCTTAGAACTGGATCGGCCCAATTCCAACTAAAGAGGATGTTAGGACAATAAATGTCCAACATATTTGAAAGATATATAAATAATTATATAGTGCTTAATTAGAATTAATTAGTTTAATTAATCTTCTTGTAAAAGCCTTAATTGTTAAATGGGCTTAGTTAATTGTGTTTAATGGGCTTAGGCCTTATTGTCTAAAGCCTAAGTATATAAGGTTATGTTAACCTTAGAATTAGGTTAGACGATTCATTAGATATTAGAGAGCTTATTGTATAGAATCGTTTCCTTTGCTTTGAATGAATACGATAGAGATGACGAGTTGAAATCATCAATTGTTCGTGTTCATATCGATTGATATATTGTTACCTGATCAATCTAGGACTAACAATTGGTATCAGAGCAGACAGACGGATTCGATTCAAAGCTTCATTCATCAATTTCTAGTTAGTTTGACTTTTACCCGTCTGACTATTCTTGAATTCTTGAATATTTGATTCAGTCGAAATTGGTTGTTTTTGCTTATTGGGTTGTGTTAGCATTATCGTTATAAGTGTTTCTGCAAATTTTCACATCCTAATTCATTCGTTTGATTGGTCAATTTAGCAATTTAAGATCAAAAGTTTTTGGTAGTGTTCTTGATAAAAATCCGATTTTTAACCATCAAAACTTGTTGTTTTTGCATTGAAATCGATTGGATTAGTGTTATTTTTGTGTTTGGCATTGTTACTAATCTTCCAGGATCGATTTTGGGCAACCCTAATCGAAAATTCGATCGATTTGAGAAAACAGCCGACTTTTCCGGATAAACCAGTCGTCGTTTCCGAATAACTTCAAGGTGTCCGGACGTTTGTGTTATTCCATCCGGATTCGTCACTTCTCCGGGTAACTCATCCGGGTAAGTATTCCATCCGGACTCCTCATCTTTCCAGGTAAGTTCTACAATCCGGGTAAGTCACTTTTCCTTATACAATCAGGGTAACATTTGTATCCGTAAACCCAGTGTTTCTGGACATATCTTATCCGGACAATCCATTGTACCCGGAAACTTCATTGCATCCGGAAACCCCAAAGTGTCCGGTAAAGCTTTTTTCCCGGATAACTCAAGGTATCCGGAAACCTATTCCACCCGGAAAGCTTATCATCCGGAAAACCCTCACATCCGGTAAGTTCTTATCACCCGGAAACCTTATTTTTCCGGATTCACTATTCGGAAACCACCCGGATTCCACAATCCGGGAGCTTTCTGAAACCTCAATTTTCAAATTTTTTCTAGGGGAACTGCCCCCAGACCCCGCAAGGGCGTTGCCCCTTGACCCCACCTGTGAGATCCCACATCGGCTAGGAGGGGGAACGAAGTCCTCCTTATAAGGGTGGATGGATACCTTCCTTGCATGAGGCCTTTTTCCTGTCACAGGGTGCGGTCTGGGTGTGTCCCACGTATGCCTGTGAGGGCAGGAACAAAACCGTGAGCGGTGCCGGCATGCTGTTATGCAGAGGGTATCCGTAAAGCGGACAATATCGTGTACGGTGGACTGGGGATGTTACAGAATGGTATCAGAGCCGGTCACCAGGTCGATGTGTCAGCGAGGACGCTGATCCCACTTAGGTGGGTGGATTGTGAGATCCCACATCGGCTAGGAGGGGGAACGAAGTCCTCCTTATAAGGGTGGATGGATACCTTCCTTGCATGAGGCCTTTTGCCTGTCACAAGGTGCGGTCTGGGTGTGTCCCGCGTATGCCTGTGCGGGCAGGAACAAAACCGTGAGCGGTGCCGGCATGCTGTTATGCAGAGGGTATCCGCAAAGCGGACAATATCGTGTACGGTGGACTGGGGATGTTACACCACCCGCTAACCGGGTAGCGGGACCCCCGTGCTAAGTCGCAGGAGGGGGACATTTAAGTATCCTTGATACTGTTCCACTTTGAATCAAACCATCGTGTGACGATCACTCCAGTACAACTGAAGATGTCTCCTGCTGAAGAAGACATGACAAAGCCGTGTCAGGTATGTGAACCTATCTTTTCAGAACTTTATGACCGAATGAAACCTCTTGCTGAACGGGTAGATTCCTTTAAGGCCACCTCTAATGAACAACTGCTTGAGATTAGATCACTATCTGAAAAGCTGGATGTTCAAAGGAGAATAACTGAAAAATATAAGTCTGAAAATGCTAATCTAAAAGACAAATGCAAAAATCTTTCATTAGCACCTAAGGACTTAAGGGCCAAGTTATCTGATCTTCAGTCTCAGTTTGATAAGTGCTTGAATGAGAAAGAAGAAATTGTTTATCAATGTTCTTCTCTTCAAATTCAACACAAGGAGTTTGTGACTAAAATCCTTGATCTTGAAAACAAACTCCACAAAAGGGGTCAAACTGATCAAACCATCTTTCTGAATAAACCTAAAGAGTTCACATACTTTAACAAAGAGTGGGGAATCGGATATGATAACCCACACTATTTGAAAAAGGGAAGATGGCATGTACCCACTCTGTATGACTTTGCTTGTTTTGGGTTAGATAAAAAGTATCCTGAATATGGAATTCAATGGACTGGTCCTCTTGAACCCGAAAAAGAGGAGGAAACCGAGGAATATAAGCGCACACACAAACGAGGAATTCAACTTCCATTTTGTTATGAACCTTTAAACTACTCGTATAAAAAGGACAAACAGTACCTCTCCAATGACTACTTCGATCCCTACAAGGTAGCTACACCCAAGGATTCCTCCAAAAAGGATGAGGACCTAGCTCCTGCAACCAAGACTGAGACGGATGAGTTTAAACTCTATGTTCCCCCTCTCATCTTGGAAGCAAAGATTGATGAGTTGGAGGAGTCGTTTGAGAAAGAAAGGTTTATTTTTCAAAACGAGAAGAAAGCGCTAATTCAGGAACTTGAGAAATTCAAATCTGAGAAATCCGACGGTGTGTCAAGTGAGGAAAAGGAAAATTTTCAGTCGGAAATCAATACGCTCTCATCAAAACTGTTTGAAATGACAAGAGAAACGATGAAAGAGCATATGATAAATAGTCAACTCCGAGTGCAGCTTGACTTGCTCCAAACTGCGAAGCAATTTTCACCTGAACTTTCCTCTAACTCATCCGACACATCCTCGTGTAAAGCCTTCATCGGAAATATCTCTTCGTAAGAAAAATCGAACGAACACGAGAAAAATCAAAGAAATCGTTCTGACACGATCGTTTCCATAAATAGCGACCCTTGACGGATCTTTTCCCCCTTACGATTTCAGAGAGTTTTTCAGAGAGATTTTTTTCCGATTTCTTGGTGCTCTTCGTTCGATACTTTCCAAACATGCAAGAATCTTCGACCAAGTTAGAAATTTCGAGGCTTTAGGCGCCTATATAAGGTACGACTCTTGGTCTTTGCATGCGTCGAAAGTCTATTGCTAGAAAGCCTAGGAAAAACTGGGATATTTGGGGGTTTTTCGACCGACAAACTTTATTAACAGATTTAGTGATGTCTACTGAACCTAGGAGTACGATTCGAGATCAAGATGATCTTGATGACTTTAGAAAATTAGAGAGGATCCCTACAGGGATTACAGTAAGCAAGGCCGGTAATATTCGACCGGAGATGTGCCCCGATGGGTACGTCGTGATATACGAGTATCCTTTTAAGATAGGATTCCATTGGCCATATTCGCTTTTAGCTAAGGCATTTATGTGTGAGTTCGACTTGTCACCAGGGCAACTTATGCCCCAGTTCTGGTGCGTTATCCTGGTCATCGAGCGACTAACTTCGAACTGGGAATCGCCGATGAACGTGACAGACCTGCTAACGGCTTACCAGGTTAAGAAGGATACCTACCGTCGTTACAGCCTATTTTCCAAGCATAAGGGCGACCGTACTTTGGTCCTAAAAACTGCGGTCAACGACCGTAAGTGGAAGACCAGGTACGTCTTTGTACGGGTAGCGACATTGGACTCTGACAGCGACTGGATCAGCTCCGGCTGGAACATGGAGGGTAAGTTTTAGATACTATCGAGCGTCTTTACTGTGTTTTTTATTTTTCAACTAATCTCTTTCCTCTGTATTTCCAGATATCGACTTTGACAAGGTGAAGCCTAACGACGATTCCAAGACCTAAATCGAGAAATTCTTGGAAATTAGTATCGACGATCTATTGTTCGTCACACGTCATCTGATAGACGAAGACGACGACGTGGTTTTCCTGAGCGATAGGCTACCAACGAGTCGAGAGGGGGAGAAGGAAGAAGAGAAAGAGGAGTCTGAAGAGACTAAGGAGGAAGAGAAAGAAGAGTCTGAAGAGACTGAGGAAGAAGAGAAGAAAGAAGAGTCGAAAGAGGGGGCGGAGGTAGAGATGACCGGTAAGTGTACCTTTCTCCGTTCGACATATTTCTTCCCTTGCTTCAGTGTTTTAACAGTTCTTCCTCTATATCGTTTTACAGGAGAATCTCATCAACCTCAGTTGAAAATGTCATCTGGGATGGCCAAGAGGGCGGTCCAGGCAGAACTGGCTCGCAAGGCGAGGGAGAAGAGGAAGGAGGCCCCAACAACTGAGTCGGGGGTCCTCAAGAGGAAAGAGGCTCCGACGTCTGGGTCGGGAGTCCTCAAGAGGACGAGGACGTCCATTCTGAGGGAACCGTCTTTGAAGACGAGTGGCTCATCGAGAGTCGTCTCGCCTGAGAAGGCGAAGGCGTCGACCGCATCCGTCGAGGAGACTTCCGACGCGATCGACGCGACATTCGTCGACCCTGCGCATCCGGCGAAGTCGACGGTGTCTCTTGCTGCCACGTCGGGACCCTCGACAGCCGACAAGGGCAAGGGCGCGCAAACGGGAGATGGTGAGAAAGAAGAAACGACGGTAAATTTTACGTTGCCGTCGGATTTCATGGTTGACAATGTCCTGGACGGGACGAGCTTGTTCCCCCACTTGAATAAGTTTCAGCTCCCCTCTTTCAGGGAGCGTTTTAACGGGGTTTCTATGGAGAGTGCGGGGTCTTATGTCGCCGGTCTGGCTTTAATGGTAAGTTTATTTTTCAAGACTTTGTTTTTCGTTTGTCGTTGTCGTTGTCGTTGTATTTTACTAACGGGTTTTCATGTATTTCAGACGTTTCAGTCTTCCTTGGCCCTGCATGCCGAGACGACGAAGATTGAGGGTCTAGTGTCCTCTGCTCTTAAGAGAGAGGATGTGGCGCTGGAGAGTGAGAAGTCTGCTCTGGCACGTGCTGAGGATATGTCGGTATGGCTCGATGATGCTCTGAATGAGCTAGAAGCTGTCGAACATGCGAGGGATGACGTGAACGCTCGTCTGAAGCAATCCTTCTCTATAATCGCCGACCAGAGAGAGGAGTTGGACAAGAGGTAGGCATCCTTGGACGTGAAAGAGAAAGAGGTCGAGGAATCCCAGTCCAAGGTGGCAGTCCTGGAAAAGGAGGTAAAAGAGCTTAAGGAAGAGGTTGCGTCAACCTTTGCCTTAGCTCAATTGACCGCACGGGCGGCGATTATGCGTCAGCACTTGGAGGGGAAGAATCCCCTCGCGTCTGCGACTGAGGAGCTAGCCTTCTTCTTGGCCAAAGTCGGGACCGATAGAGATCTTGACTCTGAAGATGAGAAGGAGGTCGAGGAGGAAGAGGCGGACGAGGGCGTCCAGGGTGAAGCCTCGGGTAAGGACGCGAGTGTCGATCCCCCTTTGCCTTAGAAAATTTTTAGTTTTTGTTTTCGAATGCTCGACCGTTGGTGGTCGAGTTATTTAGATGTAATTGTATATTCCGTGAATGAAACCTGCCCTTTTATTGAACTCATGTATGATTTACACGTGTCATAGATGGATATAATATCAACCGCGAAACTCATTAAGTATGGAACAAACAAGGGATCGTGCGACTTAGGCATTTATTGCAGTACAACGACATAAGTCATACATTTAAATCGCGTTAGCCAGCATAAACACGTACGACTGAAGCATTCATTCAGAATATGAAGCTTTTCTATGTTAAAGAAACTTAGATTGAGGGGTCACCAGACTTTTATGATCGTACAATAAGATCGTACGACGAAATTCGAACCATGTGTTCCTGTGATAGAATAATCAAGTCATAAACCTGATAACTTATGTCGTGCGACCTTATGAGTTTAAAGTCATTAATGCCAAAAATCGTCTAGAAGGATAACTTAAGGTTGATTGTGGAGCTTAACAACTAAAGAATGCGAATCTTTCGACAAAGCGTACGACAAAGACAGAAAAATGTAAATGAGACAAAGATTTTGGTGACGCGGGAAAAACCTCAACGAGGAAAAAACCCGCGGACGACTTTGGGGGTCGTCGCTGCACTATGATCGCCAAACAGGGGCGATATCCTTTGTTTCGAGTGTCGAGAGTACAACGATTACAATACAGATGAAAGAAAAGACTTTAAATGTAAAGTAACAAGTGTTTCGAATGTAAAAACGAGTGTGTCGTGTGTATAAACTGTATGTCGTGTGTAAAAATTATGCGTCGAGCGTGGGAGTCGTGCGTCGAGAGCGAACTGTTGAGAGAGATTTCTTTGCTTCAAGTGTTCTTCGGAAAGCAGATGTCCGCAAATGAGACTGTCATCTTCGTATTTGTAGTCTTCATAGCTTTAATTGACCATCATGATTGTAGGAGTAACGGTCGCAACGGTCACTGCTGTTAATGCTCATAATTACTTTTGTCGGTTACGTCCGTTGGCCATAAAGGATATTGACCCTGCATTGAATGATAAAAACGTAACAGAAATATTATATGTTAGTCGGTCGAGGTCGAGGGTTATGTCACGACGGTCGAGTGTCGTGAGCAACATTCGATTTTACTTTGGTCAAGAGATCAAGTGTTCATGCTTTTGACTTTATTGTGAGTAAATGTTCGTAGTGTTTTGGTCGTGGTCGAGACTGGTGAAATTTTGCCCAAACAGTCTTTATGGCTTGCTTTGTAATCGCTGTCGGGCTTTAAATGTCATTGATGATTCGTCCGTTACTGTCCGTTTTCACCATGAATGCTCATAAACCTGCATTAATGAACAAAAGAAACGGTGTTGACTGTTAACGTTTAGTATAATCGTACGACCGTCTTAAGTCTCATACGTCGGTCGTACGACCAGCATAAAAACATACGACCGAGTACTCATCCGTAAATAACCTATAAGACCTTATCTTAATACAAGAGTGGTCTTATGGAAATGTTATCTGAGTTTCCTAGCGTCGATCGTGAGGTGTGATTTTTTACCCAAACAATAGGCGTTGATTCAAATTTCCAGTTTTACCCCTAATCACTTCTCAGATAATCTTATTATGTTTTAACCATTGATTAGTTTTTTAAATTTTGATCAATGACTAAGATTGGTCCTCACATGCACAATGAAAAATAAGTTTTCATTTGAACCCACCCTTATATATAGAGAGGGAGCTTATTTTGTAAACCAACTTTATCATGTGAACTATGTAAACCAATCTAGACCATCCATTATCTTGATCGACGATTGAGAAATTTCCGGATTTAAACTTATTTAAAAACTAGGGAAAGGGTAGTTTGGGAATTAAAAATCAAATAAAATTATAGGATAATTACCAAAAAACCGTCATTGTTTTAATAAAGGAATCCCACAATTTCCGGATTTAATCTCTATCTCTCTCACAATTTCCGGCGCCTCCTCTATCTTTGTCTCACACACAAAATTTCGGCGGTGTCGAGAACCACCATCACTATGCCGGCGACTGAGAACCACCATTACTACGACGGCAACCGAGAACCACCATTACTCCGTCGGCGATCGAGAACCACCGTGGTTCTCCACTACTCCCTCTCCGGCGACTTCCTCCCACTAGTGGTGACCTCTTCCCACTGGTGGCGACCACCCATCAATTCCGGCGAGTTTCATAATCTGTTTTTTGGTAAATTGTGTTTTCGAAAATTTCAAATTTTTAAGTTTGATAAAAACTGTTTTTTTTCGAAAATTTCAAGTTTCATAATATGTTTATTGAATTTTTAAGTTCCATATATCTTCTCTCATATGAAATAGTGACATATTTTTGAAGGTTCATATATTTTTCTCTCATATGAACATTCAGTTTTTTAATTTTCGTATATTTTCTTCTATATGAATATTCAGATTTTTTTCGAAATAATCATATATTTTCGAAGTTTCATATGTTTTTTCTCATATGAAACGTGAAAATTTCGAAGTTTCATATATTTTTCTCATATGAAACGTGAAAACTATGATACTCGCCGAAAATGGGGGAGGTCGCCGGAGCGGGAGGAGGTCGCCGGAGAGAGATGAAGATAATTGAGAAAATTAAGGAAATTTGTTGTTGCTAATTAAAAATATGAATTATTCCCAAAATTACGAATTTTGCGAAAAAGACTCCAATACCTTTGGTTTACAAGTTCACACCATTATTTCGGTTTACAAAATAATGGGCATATATATAGAGGCTCCGTAAAATGCAAACGTTGCATTTGTTGCACACCTTACAAACCACAGTGTGCATATGTGAACAATGTGCATATGCAAACGTGCAAGAATATACATATAATGGACATACATTCTGTAGCACCCCAAATTTTCAGCAAAAACGACATTTGAGGACCTGCGGACGTCCGCATAAGGCATGAGTCGGAAGCCCGTGTGATTCCGCGGAAGCAGCAGAGAAGTTTGGGGTGGGGTTCTGGTCGAGGCAGGGTCGGACGTCCGCATAGGTTCCCAGCCGGACGTCCGCGTGACTCCTGACGACTTTTTTGTGCATTTTACTTTCCAGCTTTTCCCTCTTCTCTCTCCTACCCCTTTTAATCTAGATCTGATCTCCATCCTCTCCCTCATTCTCGTTTTTTCCTACAAAAACCCCAAATCCTTTCTTTCTCTTCACCTTTCTCTCTCAAACCAAACCTCACTCCATTTCTATGGACCCTAACCATTTTAGGATTTTTCCTTTGTGGGTAAAAGGGTTTGTTCACCATCAAGCTAAGAGATGAAGACTAGGAGCAAGGGTTCACCATCTCCATCTCCATTTTGGAGTTTTCTATGTCTGTTCAAAATCTAAGTGGTTTTTGGAAGATTTGTCTTGAGGATTCAAGTTTCTTCAAAGGAGCTCAAATTGGGGGACAAAATATAGATTTATCCTAAATCTAGCAAGATGAGTTCAAGTTTATTTGTGAAAACGTTGTACATGCCAACAATGTCCTTTTCCAAGTATTTATGTGTTTTTACATGAAATTATCAATTATTGAGTTATTTGGTGGGTTTTGATTATTTGAAGTATTTAACTTTATAAACATTGTAAAACACCACATTTGGGATTTTTGGATATGTTGATAGGTAAACATCAAAAATATGTTCCTTTGATGTTTTATTGTTCAAATGGGGTCTATTCAATGGTTTATGCATTTTTGGTGTAATGGATTTTATAAGCCATTTGGAAAATGCACATTTTCGTGTTATGAGACATTTTGGAATTTTAAGGGCATGAGTCCATTTGGAAAATCATTTGTCCCAACCGTGATGAGTTTTGGATTAATTATATCTTTGAGGTTACGTTTATGTAAATGACGTCTAAATGCATTTTATTTTATGAGGACCCTTATTTATTGGTCTAATGAGTTTTGAGCATTTAGCTCAGTTTTGACTTTATAGGAGTCTTGGGGACATTTTGTCCGATTTTAATGGCTCAATGTAGAGCTCCATTTATGATTTGCATATATTGCATCTTATGGCATATTATTGATAATTACATGCTCGAGTGCTTTAGTCATTCCTGTGTAGTCATGTAATCTTAGATTGTGTTGCATTGAATCCATAGGCACGTAAGTCGGTCTTTATTTGATGATCAATTGGGTGTTACGGGATTTGACCCGGAGGCCTAGGTTTTATTACTTAACTGTTCAAGTGTACACTAGGAGGGATGAATCCGATTGTACTATCGTGTAGATGGGCATTTGGGATCTTCGCCATTCGGGTTAATGCCATGGTTGTAGTCCTCGAATGTGTCGGGCCTTTGGTGGTATTCATGGTAATACTCGCTAAGGTCAACTGTCTCTTTGGGTGAAACTTGAAGGGAGTCGTAGGGGCACTTGGGCTTTCATGTCGTGAAGTGGCATACGATTAATGTTGTATGAGTGGCATGCTTTTGTGTTCCTCCACTCTCAAAGGATACGGGTCTCCCCCGTTGTCGGCCAACATTATTTTGTATATTATAATGTCCTTGCTTTATTATCTTTGGTCTTGTGCGATTGACTGCAAATGATGACTTTAATATTGGAATTCCCTCCACGTATATTAAAGTTTGAATGAAGCATGTCATTTCCGTATTTTGGTATTTGGATTTCATTTCATTTTATGCTCGCGTGAGTATTGAGCTTAGTACCATGTTTTCGGTGAGTGTTATATTTATATGGATTGTTCTTCCATGATTTATAGGTTGAGTATTATGCCTCATCCACGTTTGAATGTCTTGAATAATATAGATTTATTCACGTTTTGAGTGAGTTTGGGTCGGAATTCATTTTGGAAAACACTACATACATTTTGGAACTTTCGTCATAGAATTTGTGTGCGTTGGAAAATGAGTTGTTTCCATTCTTATCATAAACCCTTTCGGAAATCATGATTTAAGTTGCAATCTTTCATTTAACAAATTATTCTAATCATGGTGTAAACTCTTGCACTCACTAGGCGTTGGCCTAAACTTTTTATTTGTCGGCATGTGCAATAGGTTATGGTTGGGAAATAGTACTAGTGACACTGTGAATAGGAGAGCTAGATGTGTGCTCAAGGAGTGAATAGCTTGGTGAAGTCTTCCGCATATTGGGAATAGCAACTTTGTATTTGGTTTGAGTAACACCCGACCTTATGTAGTCTTGGTGTATGACTAAAGATTAATGACTGTGTGGGTTAATTATATGTTTTAAAATGGAGGTAATTCCAAGGATGGATTTGTAGAAAGGATTTTATACTTTATTTGGTTATTTTATCGCAGTTTTTATTTAGTTGCTCCTTCCAAATTTGAGGGTGTTACAAGTTGGTATCAGAGCTTAAGTTTGAGAGAATTAGGTGTGATTTTTGGATACCTAGACTCAAACTAGTGTTCTTTTAAGTGAATGAGAGTGAAACTGCACCATTAGGCACTTTAAGATATAATGTTTTGAGGTTGATGGAGTCACTAGAAACGAGAAATCACGTCTAGAGTAGCAAGGATGATCATGTACGGTACGTTCATAATTGCATTGGCCAGTGTTATGGTGAACCTACAAGTTACCTGTGAGTACTTGGACGACTCTGATGTGATGACCGTTGGGGTAGTGAAAAAGTTTCTAAGCGAGTAGCCATTAGAAGAGGTTGATGATTTTAGCATTTGCCATTTGGAGTGGCAGTAAGCGTGGTGATTGCATTAAGTGGACTGTTTCGGGTCGAAATTGATGGTCGAATTAGAACCATAGGATTATTGAATCGACTTTAATTCGAGGAGAAATTGTAAGGTTTACCGATGTAACTTTCAATTTTGCCTTAAGATGTTTGAGCCTCCGGATGACGATAGTGTGACCGGAGGGATTGGAGGAGTGTGACTTTGAGACGTTGAGTGCCGACTAAATTCATGCACGAATTTTTTTTTTAAATAAATTGCATCAATTGTTTCTTGTGTTTCAAATCGTCATGTGGACTGTATTACGAAATCTTGGAAAAAACGTTTAGCACACACAAGATTTTAAACCATGATTTTAAACATGCATGAAATTATTTTATTGCGGGTGATTGCAAACTTTGTCGAGACTTTCTTTATCTTCGTTGTTGTATACTTTCGGATACTGTGATATTCATATCTTAATATTGTTTAGAGTCTTGGACAAGTAACCGCGATTTATGACTTTAACATTGGACCTATACTCCACATATGTTAAGGCTTGGATGGAGAGTGACCTTCCATTATTCTTGATGCTGGAGTTTATTGGGAACTTTCAGAATTATGCCATTTTAGTTATGACTTTGCTTTATGCAATTTGATTACCGGAAACGAAAACTTTGGCACCATTTGATTGATTGGATGTCGTTTAGTTTCATCGAGTTTTATGGAAGTTTTGTGGTGTATTATGGAGTTTTGTTTTATGACGTTTTGAGTCGCGTGAGTGCCACTTTGTAACGTGCATACTTGAATTATTTTGTCTCATGCGAGTTTTATTGAGTATTTTGTCTCATGCGAGTTTTGTTGAGAAATGTTATTTTATGCCATAAGGCAACCAAAATAGTAGTTTTTGAAATTTTGGTGTCGCATAGTTTCTCTTTTGAAGTTTTGCGTTAGCACATTTCGTTGCAACTTGTTTCGCGTACGAAGTAGCGTATACGTGGTGTGAGTAATGCATATAAGGGTATTATGATATTTATCTTAATGATTTGCTTTATGCACCTTATGTTAATTGGTTCTCTTGTTATCATTTCATGCAAGTGCATTATACTAATCTATGGATATGCATAGCATTGTAACCACTATTTTTGGAGTTTTAATACGCATCTTTTGTGTGGTCCGAATTCTGAAGTTGATCTAAATTCTTCTAAGTGTCAACCAAATTACATGCACTTATTGTTTTCCCAAGTTTTGAGAAAATACATTAATGTGTGCGTGAGTCTTGTCAGAAGATTTTACTTCAATGTCATTATATGATTAAATGAGAAAATTTTGAAATTTGATTTAATGAATTTCTCCTTTGAAAACTTAATACGGACTATCTGTTATATGTTATATTACTTCAGAAAGGCTACTAGGAGTGTTACAAACATTTTATTTGTCGGCATGTGCAACAGGTTCCGGTTAGGAAATAGTACTAGTGACACTATGAAGAGTTGAGAGCTAGATGTGTGCTCAATGAGTGAATAGCTTGGTGAAGTCTTCCGTATATTGGGAATAGCAACTTTGTATTTTGTAACACCCTCAAAATTTGGAAAGAGAAACTTACAAATATCTCGATAAATAATCAAAAGAGGAAAGAATCCTTTCTACAAATTGTTAATGCCAAAAATCGCACCAAAGGGACAACTTAAGGTCGATGTGGACTTAATCAACTAAAGAAAGGATATTTCGACGAGATGTGCGACGAGGAATAAAATAAAGAAACAAGGGATTTGATGACGCAGGAAAAACCTCAATCGAGGAAAAAACCTGCGGACGACAGGGGGTGTCGTCGCTGCACTATGGTCGTCAATCAGGGGCGATGTCCTTGGATACTGGTGTCGATCGTACAGTGATTACAATACAAATGAAGAGAATGCTTCGAAATGTAAAGTACAAGTGTTTGGAATGTAAAACAAGTGTTTGTCATATACGAAACAAAGTATGAACTGATGGTCGAGGGCTGTTGTCGTGCGTCGAGAGCGATACTTAGAATAATGGTTCTTCACTTCAGGTGTTCTTGAATATTGCTTCGGTTGTTAATCGCCGGATATTTGATGTCTTGAAATGTTGATTGAGCTTGATATTTATAGTCTTCGTGTCCTTAGCTTCCTCCATGAATGCTCCTTTAATGGCCTTAACGGTTGGAAACGGTCGTCGGAGTAATGATCTTCATCCGTTACGGTCGCCGGCTGTTTAATGATTGCGTCGATTATAGTCGTTACTCCTTAATGACTTTGACTCCTGCATTAAACACTTAACAAACGGTTACGGTTAACGTTAGCTTTGGTCGAGGTCGCGCGTCTTTATATAATAGTCGTGCGGATCGGGCGACGCTATGGTCGAGCGTCGTGAGGAACTCTCGACTTACCTTTTATGAGGGATGACGATGGTGTTCTAGGTATTTGTCGAGACCTTATCTTAATACAAGATATAGTCCTTAATCATACGTCTTACCTGTTCTGGTCGCGGTCGAGCGACGTGATTTTTTGCCCAAACAGTTTGCCCCCAAAATTTGAAAATTGAATGTCAAACTTAAATTTTAAATTTTGCTTGTCGAACGCCTAGACTTGTGACCGGGGTTGAGGGACTTACCTAGTTGTCGTGGAACTAGACCGGTTCGCCTTTAACTGAACGAGAAGTTGAAAAGTTATGACGTCATACTGACGCACGATGATGCTTACCAGTTGTCGAAAACAGGTGTCGAAGATTTGGATAGGTATGGACGCGTGTTGATCATCAGCGGACTCGACTTATTGTGATTTCCTGCATAAATAGAGATCACAATGGGTTGTTTTCTTTAGAGATTTTCTTTAAAAGTTTTCCGTTTCTGATGAGGCCCTTCTCTAGAATCTCGACTTTGTTCAAATCTTGGGTGGTTGGAGATCTATCAAGGGTTGCGATACCCAAATCGTTGACGATGATGGTTACGATGAACACGATGTCTGTGTATTCTGCGCACCTGGCGACGATGTTTTCTACCACGTCAATCCTTTCGTCAGCCGACAGGGGCGGGGGTGTAAAGACGAGAGAGAACGAGGAGGAACTTATGGTGATCAGCTTTGCCCTGTCGCCGTCCCTCTCGTTTGACTACGTCCTCGTCAGGATGAAGTCACTTCCGCATCTAGGGAAACATCAGCCCTTAGTTTCCGAGGAGTGTTTTCAAAGGATCTCTATTGAAGAGATAGGGCTGTGTTTAGCCGAACTGGTGTTCCTTGTAAGTTTTTCTTTCAAAACTTGTGTTATCGATGTTCTCTCGTTTTTATGTTTTGCTAACGTGTTCCCCTTCGTATTTGACAGATGCTTCTGTTTCTTTTCATTAAGTGTGTCAAGACGGGAACAATATTGGAGTGGAGGTCACTCGTCAGAAAACAGATGTTCCAGCCTTAACATTAATCTTAAGAGCCACATTCTCAGAATATTATGGCGTAAGGAGTTGGAAAACAATTCCTAACATACTCGTTTGATCCTTGCATTAACATATTTTGACGCTGCCACGATCTCGAAGGTCAAGACTCCGGGCAGAACATACGACCGACACTCTTCTCCACATTTTTTTTATGTAGTTTACGCTCGAGCTTATTAGTGTGTAATGAGTTTTAGTCTGTCTTTGTATAACTGTTCGTTCTGTGAACATGTTATCGTCTGTAAAATGAGCGAAGAATCATGCGACTTAGGCATTCTTTGCAATATGATGAATATAACTCAGACATTTTGAATTGTATTGACAATCATGAATATATATCATAGATGAATATGAAAAAATTTCAAAGTTTAGAAACTTTTATTGAGAGGTCATTAAAACCTACCAATCGTACGACGAAATTTAGATGCCCCTGTGATAAGACAATCGATTCGTGAACTTGGGCATCTATGTTGTGCGTTCCCGTAATTATCTTTCGATCCTATGATGTTTATTTTCAAGTAACAATTTGTATGAGAAAGAAGTAACCTTAAAAGAAATATCTTTTGAGATGCGTCGCATTCCAACTACGCGGGATCTCTTGATTGTCGAGGGTCTGGAGTCGATAGGCTCCCTTACCAACGACTTCAGAGATACGGTACGGGCCCTCCCACTTGATTGAAAGTTTTCCCGCGTTGGGTTCTTGAGTGTTTTGGAACACTCGGCGAAGAACATAATCGCCTTCTTGAAAGACTTTGATCTTGACATGTTTGTTGAAATATCGTTCGACCGCTTGCTTCTGCAACGCCATTCTGATTAAGGCTGATTCTATGAGTTCTTCGAGGGCGTCGAGGTCGCAACTTAGATCAACCAAGTTATGTTCAATGGAAGTGTGCCTTGAGGTTGGGAGTTGGACCTCGACTGGTAGGACTGCTTCGCAGCCGTAGACGAGAGAGAAAGGGGTTTGTCCTGTGGACGTGCGTGGCGTCGTGCGATTTGCCCACAGGATCGAAGGGAGTTCTTCGACCCATCTTCCCTTTGCAGCCTTCAACCGCTTCCTGATCGAAGATCTAATAGTTTTGTTACTCAATTCCGCAAGTCCATTGGCTTGAGGATATCTGGGAGTTAAGGTTGTTAGCTTGATATTCCTGTCATCGCAGAACTGTTGGGTCCTGTCGCTTATGAATTGGGATCCATTGTCGCAGACAATCTCGGACGGAATTCCAAACCTTTTGTCCTGGAGCAGGTGGCAGCTTGCCGACGATATCCATTCCCCACCTCATGAAGGGCCAAGGGATAAGCATCGAGTGCAAAGGTTCCGAGGGTTTATGAGACATACCTGAGTGTCGTTGACAGGGGTCGCAACTCTGGACGTACTTGATGGCGTCTTGTCGCAGTGTTGGCCAAAAATACCCTTGTCGGGATATACGATTAGCTAAACTACGACCTCCTGAACGATTACCGCATTCGCCGTCGTGCATCTCTTGGAGGATTTTCTGGGCTTGATTTTTGCTGATGACGCACCTTAAATTTAAGCCCTTCGATGATCGTCGATAAAGCTTATTTTCGATCACGACGTACTTAGATGCTTTGAATCTGATTTTTCGAGCCTCCATTTTGTCTTCGGGGAGTTGGTCGTGCACGAGGAACTTTCGAATGTCGCGTGACCAATCATCTTCTTCGTCTTCGATCTGGATGACGTATGTGTTTCCAATGGACGGCGTTGCCAGGTGAATCATAGGAATAACATCAAATATTGGTTCAACTAAAGCAGACCCAAGGTTTGCCAATGCGTCGGCCTGAGTGTTCTGGTCTCGCGGAATCTGTTCAATAGAAAAAGATTTAAATTTTTTGGAAATTTCTTTTGCCACGCTTAGATATGCTGTCATTTTTGAATCCTTGGCTGCGAATTCTCCATTGATCTGATTTACTACCAGCAGGGAATTGCTCTTGACATGCAGTGCGGTTGCCCCCGAGTCGTGGGCCATATTCATTCCCATGATCAGGGCTTCATACGCAGCCTCGTTATTGGTGGTTTTGAAGTCGCATCGGATCTAGTATACCATCTTTCCCCCCTGTGGCGACTTTAAGACGACGCCCAATCCAGAGCCTCTAACGTTAGATGAACCATCGACATATAAGATCCAAGGCACGTCGTCGTGAGTCGCCACAGTTGATACTTCGAGTTCTGCTTGTTTCTCCGATTCAGGGCTGAAATCAGCAATGAAGTCTGCCAAGGCTTGCGATTTGATCGCGGTCCTGGGCTTGAAATCGATGTCGTAACTGCTGAGATATATTCTCCATTTTGCCAGGCGACCTGTCAACTCAGGTTTTCTTAAGACAGACTTAAGAGGAAAGTTAGTTACGACAGTAATGGGATGCGACTCAAAATAGTGTCGCAAGTTTTTAGCAGCTGTGACTAGCGACAAGAGCAATTTTTCCATAGAGGAATACCTGGTTTCTGCATCCAGAAGAGATTTACTTACATAGTAGATCGGCAATTGCTGTTTTTCATCTTCTCGTGTCAGAACAGCACTTACTGTATTTGGGCTGACAGCCAAATACAACTGTAGGATCTCATGATCGTGAGGTTTTGACAACAGAGGAGGCGACGCCATGTATTCCTTGAGTTTTTGCAAGGCTTGTTCATGATCATTGGTCCAGTCGAACCCCCTATTTTTCCTGAGGACATTATAAAATAGATGACATTTATCTGAAGATCGGGAGATAAACCTGTTCAGAGCTGCTACTCGACCGGTGAGTTTCTGGACTTCTTTGAAATTTCGAGGAGATTTGATCTCAATGATGGCCTTGATTTGGTCGAGGTTAGCCTCAATGCCTCGACGAGTGACCATATAACCCAGGAACTTCCCGGCACTAACGCCAAAGGAACATTTCGTCGGATTGAGCTTCATGTTATACTTTCGGAGGATGTCGAACGATTGCCTGAGGTGATCGATGTGATCAATCGCTTGCTTCGACTTCACTAACATGTCGTCGATATATACCTCCATCGTGTCTCCAAGATGGTCTTTGAACATCTTGTTTACCAGCCGTTGGTAGGTAGAACCTGCATTTTTTAGTCCGAAAGGCATAACTTTGTAACAATAAATACCTCGATCCGTCATGAAAGCGGTTTTCTCTTGGTCGTCAACGTGCATTAAAATTTGGTTGTATCCAGAATAGGCGTCCATGAACGTTAATAACTCATGCCCCGCGGTTGCATCGACCATGGCGTCAATATGAGGTAACGGGAATGGATCCTTTGGACAGGCTTTATTGAGATCGGTGAAGTCGATACAGACCCTCCATTTTCCATTCTTCTTGGCTACGACCACGACGTTAGCGAGCCAATCAGGATATTTTACCTTTCGAATCTTTCATGTCTTGAGGAGGTTGTCGACCTCATCATTTATTACTTTATTTCTTTCAGGAGCGAACTTGCGACGTTTTTGCTTGATAGGTTTGAACGATGGATCGACGTTAAGCTTATGAGCAATGACACTGGGGTCAATACCGACCATATCTTCATGTGACCAGGCGAAGCAATCAGCATGTTCCTGCAAAAAGGATATGAGTTTTTCTTTAATGTGGGGATCAAGGGATGAACCCACAAGAATCTTTTGATCGGGTTTGCTTTGATCTAGAACGATTTCCTCCAAATGATACTCATCGACAGCTGCTGGGGAGTTTTGTGCATTTTCTAAGCTTGCGTGTACTGGTATAACGGCTTGTTCTGGATTCCCGTTATCCGCCATTTTCCTGCGACAGAAAACAGAAGAAACTCCAAGAAACTATTAGTAGAATGCACGTTCGTCGAGGATTTTCTCTAGATGTAGTCTCACGGATGGCGCCAAACTGTTAATGCTAAAAATCGCACCAAAGGGACAACTTAAGGTCGATGTGGACTTAATCAACTAAAGAAAGGCTCTTTCGATGAGACGTGCGATGAGGAATAAAATAAAGAAACAAGGGATTTGATGGCGCAGGAAAAACCTCAATCGAGGAAAAAACCTGCGGACGACAGGGGGTGTCGTCGCTGCACTATGGTCGCCAATCAAGGGCGATGTCCTTGGATACTGGTGTCGATCGTACAGTGATTACAATACAAATGGAGAGAATGCTTCGAAATGTAAAGTACAAGTGTTTGGAATGTAAAACAAGTGTTTTCCGTATACGAAACAAAGTATGAACTGATGGTCGAGGGCTGTTGTCGTGCGTCGAGAGCGATACTTAGAATAATGGTTCTTCACTTCAGGTGTTCTTGAATATTGCTTCGGTTCTTAATCGCCGGATATTCGATGTCTTGAAATGTTGATTGAGCTTGATATTTATAGTCTTCGTGTCCTTAGCTTCCTCCATGAATGCTCCTTTAATGGCCTTAACGGTTGGAAACGGTCGTCGGAGTAATGATCTTCATCCGTTACGGTCGCCGGCTGTTTAATGATTGCGTCGATTATAGTCGTTACTCCTTAATGACTTTGACTCCTGCATTAAACACTTAACAAACGGTTACGGTTAACGTTAGCTTTGGTCGAGGTCGCGCGTCTTTATATAATAGTCGTGCGGATCGGGCGACGCTATGGTCGAGCGTCGTGAGGAACTCTCGACTTACCTTTTATGAGGGATGACGATGGTGTTCTGGGTCTTTGTCGAGACCTTATCTTAATACAAGATATAGTCCTTAATCATACGTCTTACCTGTTCTGGTCGCGGTCGAGCGACGTGATTTTTTGCCCAAACACAAACCATCCTTGAAAATACCTCAAAGTGTAAACATCACAATTTCCACAATTAATAACTTAAGACGGGCGTTACTTAACACAAACACAAGATGTTAATCCCAAATAAGTGCGGAAGACTTCTCTAAGCAAAATCACTTCTCGTGCACTCTACTAGCACTCATCACTTCACAATGTAGCTAAAGCTATTCCCAACCTGAGCATGTTGCACATGCCGACAAATAAAAAGGGTTAGGCTAACGCCTAGTGAGTTCAAAGTTTTATCATGACCATATAAATTCATAAATCGAGAGAGATGCAATTTAAGTCATGAGTTCAAAAGAATTTACTTTAGATGTAAATCACCCATTTTCCAACTCACACAAATCCCGTGCTGAAGACTTTAATATAACATGATTCCCAAAATGGACTCATCCCCAAAACCAACGTGAAAGGTGAAATAGCATTTGATTCTCAAAACGATTGAATTCATAAATAAATCGCCATTATTCCAAACATTCCAAACATGGATGAAGCATAACCCATAACTCACATAACGTGGAAAACAATTCAAATAAACATGATACGTCACCGAAAACATGGATAAAACAAATACCCAAAGCAACACCTTTCGGCGATGGGGGAGGCCCATTTACATTGCACGTGACGGAACACAAAAGTGGGTCACATACCATGCAACAAAACAAACATGTGGATTACTCTCGTAAACTGAGCTCAATCACTCCAGATCTATTGCCCGCAAGACTTGGGAGCCCCCAATTTCAACCACTCCAGGTCTATACATTGGGTCACTCCAAATCCACAAAACAAGCACATTTGGGATTACACCTTACTGCCCATGGGACGCTACCCGACCATATAGGTCCACACCTTACTTACCATGGAACCCGATGCCTATCCCGTGCCAAGCACATCTGGAATTACACCTTACTGCCCATGGGACGACGCCCAACCATATAGGCCCACGCCTTACTTACCATGGAACCCGATGCCTATTCCGTGCTACAATGAGAGAAACTAGCGTCTCGTCATTGAACGTAAAACTCAAGTGCCTATGGATCCATAGCTGTTTGGGTAAAAATTTACCAGTCACGACCACGACCAGAAAAAATAAGACTTATGTTACACGCCACATTTTGGATTAAGATAAGGTTCTGATAACACCTTTAAAACCTCCGTTGCCCCTCCTAAAGCCTAGGTCGACCGTCGTAAGATACCTTACGTCTTCGACCAACTAACTGTTATGATTTCCCTGTTTAATGCAGGATCAAAGCTATTAATATACAATGGCTATAACCGATGAAGTCATTATGAGCATTAAACCACGAAAACCATTACGACCGTTACTCAAGCTTTTATGGATTCATTTAAAGCTACGAAGGCTATATAAACAAGAGCTCCATCACCATTTGCGCACAGCTGAACTCTCGAAACACCTACGGCATACCGAAAGACTTCAAACGAAAAAGCATTCTCTCTCGAATAGACGACGCACGACGCATAAGTTCTTACGCACGACGCACTTGTTTTTATACACGATACACCTGTTTACTTTACAAATTAGCTTATTTCTGTTATTTGTACTGTAATCATTGTACTCTCGACACTTGAAACATAAGGACGTAGTCCCTGTTTGGCGATCATAGTGCAGCGACGACCATCATAGTCGTCCGCGGGTTTTTTCCTCGTTGAGGTTTTTCCCTCGTCATCAAAATCCTTTCGTCTCTTTATTTTTTGTCTTTGTCGCACTGTTTTGTCGAGCGATTTCTATCTTTAGTTGTTAAGCTCCACAATCAACCTTAAGTTATCCTTCTGGACGATTTTTGGCATTAACAATAACTAATAAGGTCTAAAACATTACACGACCCCAAACGAATAAACACGTGCATTCAAAACATTCAATTTCCCCAATAAACATAAATCATGATCAAAACTCGACTTTGAGCTATCAAAACTGAACAAATGTCCCTAAGACTAAACAAAACCCATAACCGAGCCATAGGCTCGACTAACTCAAAAGATAAATCATGAAAAGTCATAAAATGAAATTAAACGTAGTAACTCACAATTTCGTCAATAAATATTTCAAATCCATGAAAACCCGAAACAAGACGTTGGGTTAAGACAACCCCTTTTTCCAAGGAACTCACATCATTGCATTTTAAAGTTTGTCCCATAACGTACTATATGCATAATTCCAAGATATACACTAAAATGCATTTTTGTATCAAGTAGACTCCATTTATAAAATAATTCATCGAAACACTTTCATTTATGATTTAAATATCAAGTTCCCAAAAATCCCAAAAATCCCAAAAATCCCAAAAACTTGAAATTTCATGTAAACACATAAGTACTTGGAAAATAACATTTTTGGCATGTACAACGTTTTCACAAATCAACTTGAACTCACCTTGCTAGATTTAGGCTAAATCTAGATTTTCCCCAAACGTAAGCTCCTTTGAAGAAACACGAATCCTCAAGACAAAACTTCCAAAAACCTAGATCCATAAGTTTCCAACCATGAGTGTTCATATTCAACCACTTTAAAACCATTCCCCAAACATCTTATATAAAAATCTCCATTATGACCAAAACCCCAATATTAACCTAACTTCCCTAAAATCATCCAAACCAAGATTTGATAAGCATACAAACTAGGAAGCCATCAACGGAGAATTTATAACTAATATGAAAGTATAGAAGCTGGGAGGATGAAATCACCACTTAGGTTTTGATGAAAACCTAGAAAACCCCAAAAATCTCTAGTGTTGTGGATGAAACTTGCTCTTGCATCAATAAATGAAATCACTAGCATAAAATGGAGAAGGAACACATTAATCTCCAAGAAAAAGCCCCAAAATCAGTTAGGGTTTGTGCAGGAAAGAGGGGAAACGATTTGGAGAGAAGAGAAAGAGATTCGAGAGCGAGAAATGAGAGACTTACCACCACCAAACACCCTTGAATATTCCAATGAACTTCAAAACTAACACTTTATCCTTGAAAAGCTCTAAAAATCGAAAGCATGGCACTTTGAATCGCCAAAAACGGAGGTGAAATGAGTGAGATATGAGGAAATGAAGTTTAGGGCTAAAATCTCGCATTTATGCTCATCAGACGCGATTCGGACGTCCGCGTGGAGTCCTATGCGGACGTCCACGTGCACCCGGCTAACTTTTTGCTGCTTCCGCGGAAGCACACACGGACTTCCACTCAATGCGGACGTCCACATGCATCATGCGGACGTCCACATGCATCATGCGGACGTCCACATGACCCTGGTTTCCCGATTTATTTCCCGATCACTATTTTGGTCATAACTTCTTCGTTTTAGCTCCGTTTTCGCTCCGGAAAGACTCGTTGGATTTGTATTTGAATTCTCCATCCAACGACCATAAAATCTAGGATTCAATCCAGAATCCTGTTTTTCGTATTTATCAAAAAGACCGATACCTTCCAAAAATCGGGGTGTTACAATCCTCCCAACCTTAAAGAGATTTCGTCCTCGAAATCTAGTTCCCTTACAGCCAAGGTCAACCCATATACATTACCCTCACATCCGAATGTATGTTCAACTTGCTAGAGTAATTTCTAACTGCATGGATTCGGTTGTCTCCCAACCTCAGGTGTTCCATACTTCCCCAACGACAGATTCCAACCCCCAATCAGTCCAAAGTTGATCACTCTGAAACCAACCAAATCTCCGAATCCAAATGTTCCTGCTACCGAACTGCTCTTTACTTTAACGAGTACCTCTAGTCACCAAACGGACGGTCATCCTAGACCCAAAGATTGTACAACTCCTAGAATACGCCCAATTACCAACCATCTAATCTGCAGATTCTGTTACCATTCAAGGAAAGTCACACTACCAAGTCCAATTATCACAATCTGAGCTTCTTAAAATCACCACAAGCGATACGATTGTCCCTTAAGATTGGACTACAACACTCCAAATACACTGACGGTTCATGGCCTCAAAATCCGAAGAGTCGACACCTAGTCATACTACCAAGCGTTGAACTTCAACAGAACTACACACACGAGTTTCGTTCTTCGCGCATTCCTACAAAACCAATGTTATCAATATGGTGCCTAAAGGGTCCCTCATGCGAACGTTGACCCAGACCCAAAACAAGTTGCCAACAAGACGGTTACTACCTGTTGATCCCATTTTTTAGCAACAATAGAAGAAATATAAAGTCCATATTTAAATATAGAGATAAGATATACATGAAGAACAATCATAAAGAAACTTATCTCATATTCATTGATGATTAAATATGGAGAGGAGAAATGTTGAAGAACACCACACTAAACATGAAACGACTCTAATAAGAAACTAGTCTATGTGTGTTTTTGTGTGCTTTCCATATCTCTCACTTCTTGAAATAAGACTATGGACACCTCTTATATAGGGCCATTTACACATTAGATATTTAAGATATCTAAAATCTAGACAATATCTAAAATATCTATATAAAATATCTAAGTAAATATCTATAAGAAAATATCTAAAACATTAAAATATCTTTATAAAACATTCATTTACTTAGGAGCTAATTAAAGCTAACAATCTCCCCCTAATGTTTTATAAAGAAAGCATCATCTTATAGTCTCCCCTTTGCTTTCTTTAGAACCTTTGATGTTCCGTTCTTCAAGTCTTCAAAGCATCATGTGCTCCCCCTCAAATGTAGGCTCATCCACCGAGCTTTAAACGTGAATAACATAGGATGGAGTGACATTTAAAATGTGACAAATGTAGCTTGACACCATGAAGAACCGTTGAGAGAACACCGTTCTTGAAAGCGGAAAGAGCATGAGTGAAATGCGATGCTTTCGGTCCAGCACCTTGCAGTAGACTTTGAGGCTGAGTTTGGCATATCAGCACACATAATTTGAGAAAACTCAAAGCATCAAAGTCGTGCATCTGTGAATAATCTTTCCAATGCCACTGGAATCGAGTAATTTGGAGCACCGAGTAAAAAGTTATGCGCATTTTTCTGAAGCAGCGCAAAGCTGACAGCAAGTAAACAAAAATCGGGCTCGGAGGTTCGATCGCAGAGGTTCAGTCCACAGAGGCTCTGTCGGGTTTCACAGAGGCTCTGTGGTGAACAGTATCACAGAATTTTTGTTGGGAACTGAAAATTTGCCAAGTATGGTTAGTACTGCCAGAACAACAATACTACTGCCAGAGCAAGGTTAGTACTTCAAGTAAAAGTTAATGCTGCTGGAACAATGTTAGTACTGCTTGTGCATAACGATGTTAATGATGCTTGTGATCATAATTATGGAATGCGAGAATGTTGGAGATAAAGATGGAATGATTGAAGATAAGCATGAAAGAATATTCTGAAGATCAATTTTGTTTTGATAGTTATCTTGTAATTATTTAGTATAAATAGATGTTGATAGATAGCTATTCCGTAAGTGATTTCATTAGAATTCGTTTTTGTTTTAGAGAGAATTAACCTCAAGGTTTAGAACCCTATTTCTAGAGAAGTAGAAGTCGTCTTGTTGAGCCTGTTCAACAAGATTGAGGTTTGGTTGTAAACTTGTGAGTTGAAGTATTGAATACAAACAGATTGTGTTTTCTGATTAGTTGTTCATTGAGTGTGTTTGAATTAAAGTTCTATTCCGCAAGATTCTTTAATTCTGATTTCTAAGTATAATTATTCTTGTTTGGAATCGATCCTGACAAGTGGTATCAGAGCTTGGTTTCTTAGAAATCTACAATTATTATGGACAACACAGTTGAATCAAACAGTACTCTTGTTTCAAAGGTTCCCATGCTCAGGCCTAATGAGTTTGACATGTGGAAGATTAGAATCAAGCAGTATATTTTGCTTACTGATTATTCCATCTGGGATATTATAGAGAATGGTCCATGTGCTGAAGGAAAGGTTGGACCAGATGGCAAACGACCCCCTCCAAAGACTGATGCAGAAAGAAAGGTTAGACAAACAGAGATGAAAGCCTTAAGCACTCTGCTTTTGGCTATTCCCAATGAGTATCAGCACCAATTTCATCACTGCACTGATGCTCAGATTTTATGGAATGCATTGGAAAAGAGATTCACTGGTACCAAGAGCACCAAGAGGAACCATAAGGCAATTCTTAAGCAACAATATGAAAATTTTACTTCTACAAAGAATGAGTCTATGACTCAAACTTTTGATAGATTTAATAAGTTGATTGGAGAATTGGCTACAGTTGGAGTTCGTATGGAGGCTGATGATGTAAACAGGAAGTTTCTAAGATCATTAGGTGAGGAATGGACAATGTATACTGTGTCTTTCAGACAGAATGACCAGTTAGAAGATAAAGAGCTTGATGATCTTTACAATGATCTTAGGGTATTTGAAGCAGAGGTTGAAGCCAAGAAGAAGCCCTCAGGATATGTGTATAATGCTGCACTACTATCAGCATCAACTGATTCTACTGCTAACCCTGAATAGTTAGTACTGCTGGTGGAGTCAATCAGGAGAAGGCCAATGATTCTGTACTAGAAGCTTTCTTTTCTAGTCATGTTAACTCCTCATTAATTAATGATGACTTAGAACAGATTAATGCTGATGATCTTGAGGAGATGGATATCAAGTGGCAGATGGCTATGCTTTCTATGAGGGTGAAGAAGTTTATAAAGAGGACTGGGAGAAACAACTTTTCCCAAAGAAGAGAAGATGGTGCTGGGTTTGACAAGTCCAAGGTGGAATGCTACAAGTGTCATAAGATGGGACACTTTGCCAGAGAATGCAGAGGTGGAGTATCTCAAAACAACCATCAACAAGCTCAAACTGGAAGCTTCAACCAGAACAGAAACTCTGTTCAAGCCCTTGTTTCTCAACAAGGAATGGGATTTGATTGGAGTGATCAAGCAGAAGAGGCAATTCAGAATCATGCACTCATGGCAGAAGTCTCAGATCTTCCTACTGAGGTAAAATCTAATCTCTGTTCTCAAGCTTGTATAGACACTGTGAAAAAAGTATAGAGATCACAACCAGGGAATGTGTGATGACCTTAAGAGATTAGAAAAGGATAGAAGAGATTATGTAGTGATTGTTGAGAGGTTTGAAGAACAAATTAAGGCTTTTCAAGCCAATGAACTTCAACACTCATATGATACAAACTACTGGAAGTGGGAAAAGAATGGTCTGGAGTTCCAACTGAAAGAGTCTAGGGAGGAATGTGAGAATTTAAAAGGAGAACTTGAGAAAGTAAAACTTGATGTTGAAAAGTTTTCATGTGCTTCTAAAGTCATGGACACCATAATAAACGCTCAAATCCACAGTAAGATGAAACCAGGCATAGGGTACAATGCCACACCCCCACCCTACAACAACACATACATCCCTCCTAGGTCAGACCTGTTAGAAACTAAGGATAGGAAGGACTTACCTGAAGGAGCTACTAAAGTAGATCCATTAGATGAAGTTGTTGTTGAGGATAAAACTGAAAAAGAAGAGTCTAAGAAAAGGAACAAGAATGTCAGTGGTGAGATCCCCTTAGAGAATTACATCAAGACTAATGAGGAAGGTGGAAGTCCCTGGGATAAGAACAATGAGATGAAAAGATCTGAAAAAGGAAAGGGAGTTCATTATACACAGACCACTGTTGTGAATTCCAATACTTGTGAACATTGTTCTTGCAAGAATTCTCAAAAGAATGAGCCCCAAAAACATGATAAAAAGAGGGGAAATCAAAGAAACTGGAATAATCAGTGGGCTCAAAAACAAGGAGTTGATCTGCAAAGGATTAACAGACCAAAACCTTGTTTTATCTGTGGCAAATTGAATCACCTTGCCAAACACTGTTATTTCAATCCTATTAACCAAAGGATAAATTTTCAAAGAACTTTTCAAAAATCAAATGGTTATAGGAAGCCTGTAAGAAACCATGTGGCTAAGAAACAAGCTAAATCCAAAAGCCACATGAGGAAAAAGACTGAAAAAAAATGTGTCACAATGTGGGTTCCTAAAAGCACTAGTGTTAGTACTGCTGCCTCAGATAATACTGCTGCTAGCAGTGTTAGTGCTTCTAACACTGTTAGTACTTCTTCTAGAAGCAATACTGCTGCTAGCAGTGTTAGTACTGCTAACACTGTTAGTACCTCTTCTAAAGATAATACTGCTTCTAGTGTTTGTGCTGCTAGACCAATCATCTTGACAAAGTACTCCAGTACTGAAGTTCCTCAGGTTGAAAAACTTATCCAAACTGAATGTAAGTACTTTGATGAGCAAGGGAGACCCAAGACCACTTTGGCTTGGGTTCCCAATAAAAACTAATTGATTTATCTTATGTGCAGGGCAACCAACAGCTCAAGGGGAAGAGCATCTGGCATGTTGATAGTGGTTGCTCCAGGCACATGACAGGTAACATGGCCTGCCTCAAGAATTTCAAAAGAATTGATGGAGGACATGTTGCTTTTGGGAATAATCCTGCAGGAGGTAAGATAAGTGGTAAAGGTGATGTATCAAAAGGTAAGATGACATTTGAGGATGTTTACTATGTTGAGCAATTGAGATACAACCTGTTAAGTGTATCACAGGTCTGTGACAAGAAACATAGTATATTATTTACTGATTCTGAATGCATTATTCTTGCTCCTGGATTCAAAGTAGTTGATGAAAACATGATACTATTGAGAACTCCTAGAAAGGATAATGTGTATTGTTTAGATTTAGAAAGTGTTTCATCTGATTCATCCCTAAACTGTTTGGTATCAAAAGCTTCAATGGATGAATCATCACTTTGGCACAGAAGGATGTGTCACATGAATTTTAAAACAATGAATAAACTTGTTAAAAATAATCTTGTTAGGGGTTTACCATCAAAAGTTTATTCATGTGATGATCATTGTGTTGCTTGTCTCAAAGGCAAACAACACAAAACTTCTCATAAGTCCAAAGAGATAAACATTATCCCAAATCCTCTTCAGTTGTTGCATATGGATCTGTTTGGCCCTACAAATGTCATGAGCATTGGCAAGAAGTCATACTGTTTAGTTATTATTGATGATTACTCTAGATTTACTTGGGTATATTTTCTGAGAACTAAAGATGAGACAAGTGGACTGATCAAATCTTTTATTCTTAGAATTGAAAACCAATCAAATCAAAAAGTGAAAGTCATTAGATCAGATAATGGGACTGAATTTAAAAACCTTGATCTAAACACCTTTTGTGAGGAAAAAGGAATTGAGAGACAATACAGTGCTCCTAGGACTCCACAACAGAATGGTGTTGCTGAGAGAAGGAATAGGACACTGATTGAGGCTGCTAGATCTCTGTTAGCTGATTCAAAATTACCCACTACTTTTTGGGCAGAAGCAGTTAATACTGCTTGTTATGTCCAAAACAGAGTTTTAGTAATAAAGCCTAAAAACAAGACACCTTATGAGCTTTTTCAGAAAAAGAAACCATTTATTGGATTTTTCAAACCATTTGGGTGTCCTTGTACAATTCTCAATACCAAATCTCACTTAGGTAAGTTTGATAGCAAAGCAGATGATGGTTTTCTTGTTGGTTACTCATCTCAGAGTAAGGCTTACAGAGTGTTTAATACCTCTTCTAGAATAATTGAAGAAAGTGACAATGTCAAATGCAATGAGAACACACCAAATCCTATTGGTTCAGGTCCTGATTGGCTATTTGACATTGATTCACTCACTAATTCTTTGGGTATCAGTAGTGATGTAAATGCAGGACAAAGGGATGCACCACCATCAGATCACAGAATTCAGTCTGTGATATTTCCACTCCCTACCATTGATCCTGTTGACTTCTGTGAACAAGAAAAGGAAGCTGAACCCATTCAGAATGAAGAAGAGAGAAGAATAGAGGAAAATCAGCCTTCAAGTCCAAATTCCATAGAGTCTGAAGTGACTGAAGAAGCTGAAGAAAATCCAGACTTAAATGAGTCAAATCTGGATGTGAACTTACAAGAGGAATCTGGTCATCCATCAAGAACTCAGAAAAATCATCCTCCTGAGTTGGTAATTGGAGAAATTGCTTCTCCCATGATGACTAGGAATCAAAGCAGACTTCAAGAGCTACAAGATCAGCAAAATACAGTTAATACTGTACTCACTTGCTTTCTATCCCAAATTGAGCCCAAAAAGGCTTATGATGCTATGAAAGATCCAAGTTGGATAGAAGCAATGCAAGGGGAGCTGCTACAGTTTAAGCTACAGAATGTTTGGAACTTGGTGGACCTTCCAAAAGGTCATAGGGCAATTGGCACCAAGTGGATTTTCAGAAATAAGAAGGATGAGAGAGGAATTGTGATCAAGAACAAAGCCAGGCTGGTTGCACAAGGGTATACTCAGGAAGAGGGTATAGACTATGAGGAAGTCTTTGCTCCAGTTGCAAGGATTGAGGCAATTAGGTTGTTTCTAGCCTATGCCTCATATATGAAGTTCAAGGTCTACCAGATGGATGTAAAAAGTGCTTTTCTATATGGGACTATAGATGAAGAAGTGTATGTCTGTCAACCCCCTGGATTTGAGAATCCATTGTATCCTGACAGAGTGTACAAGTTAAAGAAGGCACTTTATGGTCTACATCAAGCCCCAAGAGCATGGTATGACACCCTGTCTACCTATCTCTTGGAAAATGGATTTGAAAGAGGAATCATTGATAAGACCTTATTCATTAAAAGGAAAAAGCAGGACACCCTACTTGTTCAGATCTATGTGGATGACATTATCTTTGGATCCACAAATGATCACATGTGTAAAGACTTTGAGGAGTTAATGCACAAGAGCTTCAAGATGAGTTCCATGGGTGAACTTACTTTCTTCCTTGGGCTTCAGGTGAAACAGAAGAAGGATGGGATTTTCATATGCCAATCCAAATATGTGAAAGACATCCTGGATAAGTTTGGATTATCAGACTCAAAGCCAGCAAGCACACCAATGGAGACACACAAACAGATCAATGCTGATCTTGAGGGGGAGGATGTGGATGTCCATCATTATAGATCAATGATTGGATCACTCGTGTATCTCACAGCCTCTAGACCAGATATTATGTTTCCAGTATGTGTATGTGCCAGATTCCAAGTTACACCAAAGCAATCACACCTTCATGCAGTCAAGAGGATATTTAGATACCTAAGAGGGCAACCTAGATTAGGTCTCTGGTATCCTTATGAATCATCCTTTGATTTACTTGCATACTCAGATAGTGACTTGGGTGGAGCTAACATGGATAGGAAGTCTACTTCAGGTGGATGTCAGTTTTTGGGTGCAAGACTAGTATCTTGGCAGTGTAAGAAACAAACCACAGTGTCCTTATCTACAACAGAAGCTGAGTATATAGCTGCTGCAAGCTGCTGCTCTCAGGTTCTATGGATACAGAATCAGATGTTGGACTATGGGGTAACATTTCTTCACACTCCAATCTTCATTGACAACAACAGTGCTATTAGCATTGTTAACAATCCAGTCAAACACTCAAAAACAAAGCACATAGAGATCAGGTATCACTTTATTCGAGATTGTAATGAAAAGAAATTAATTCAAGTTGCTAAAGTTCCTACCAATGACCAGTTTGCTGATCTATTCACAAAAGCTTTTGATGTGGGTAGATTCACTTTCTTGGTAACAAGTGTGGGCATGATCAACCTTGAATAAAGTCATGATTTTCAGTTTTTATACCTGTATTTCCTTCTATATTTGGTACTACTAACTCTTCTTCTCAGGATCTTCTGTATGACTCAGATTGACAAGTGCTGAAAAGTTACTACTGCCAGTGCATAGTTACTACTGCCAGTGCATAGTTACTACTGCCAGTGCATAGTTACTACTGCCAGTACATAGTTAATACTGCTTCGTACTTAATACTGCATGTGTCGTTAATACTGCTTTAAAAGAAAAATTAGGGCTAATACTGCTATAAATACCTCTTTCAGCCCGCCAAAGTTCATAACGTCTCTTTGAATTCTATTCATCTCTCTCTCTCTTTCTAACTATTATCTCCCAAGAATCTCTGTTTTCTGTCAAGAATCCTCAGGTACGATGGAGTTTATCGACGAACACAACGAGATTGCCATGCTCCAGAAGCCAAAACAGTCCGCAGGTTTTCACGACATTGTGGATTTCCTCAAGTCCACGCATATATCCTATGCCCTAACGGTGACCCCGACAATCTACACCGAGCATCAGAAGAAGTTCTGGGAAAATGCCACCGTGGTGTCTGAAGATGGGCAGAAAATCATCAAAACAAGGGTGTGTGACAAACCCTTGAATGTTACAGAGGAGCTTATTCGCATCACTCTTCGATTGGATGATGCCTCAGGTATGACGTCTATTCCTAATGACGATATATACTCAACTTTAACGAGAATGGGGTATGAAGGTCCCATTGGAATCTTTAAGTTTTTCAAGTCTAAATTTTCTACACAATGGCGATTCTTTGTTCATACCTTAATGCACTGCATTTCAAAGAAAACTACTGGATGGAGTGAGTTTAGCAGTACCATTGCTTATGCCCTGGTCTGCTTGGCCACTGCCAGGAAGTTTAATTTTTCACAAATGATTTTCAATGATCTTGTGTCAAACCTGGAATCCAAAAAGAGTTTTTATATGTACCCAAGGTTTGTCCAAGCAGTGATTACTCAAGAATTGACGGATTTGCCTCAATTTACTGAGGTATATGTACCTAAACCCCCTAAAGGAAAGGTCTTCTCAAATATGAGAAGAACTTCCAGGGACTCGGAAGGAGTTGACACTCCATTGTTCCCTACAATGATGGGTGTGTCCCACACACAAGAAGGTATGGCATCAGGGTCAAGGCCCTCATTAGACCAACCCACTGATAGCCAAACCCCACCTTCAATCACCAAAGAAATTCCTCAGTCCATTCTTCAAAGACCCACTCCTCACATAACCAAAAAGTTTACAAGAAGAATGGTACACAAGGCTCCTTCCCTTGATGTACCTCCTACAAGCCCAAAGCCTTTAAGCCCTCTATTGGAGCATTCTCCAATAGAGAATATCGAAAGGGAAACCACAGGGGTGTCTCCCAACCCCAAGAAGGTGCTCACTAAGGAGAAGGTTGAGCATGTGAGTAGCAAGGCTGCCACTACTTCTGCTAGCACAGAGAAGGACAGTGGTAACATAACTAAGACCTTCCTCACGGCAACTCAGAATGAGAAATCATTCAGAGGTCCCAGGTGCCAAGAAACCACGGGGGTAGGCAGTGCTTTTGCTAGGCAAAAGACACCTACTAAAATTTCCAGTGATCCTTTAAAGGAAGTAAAAACTCCTAAACAAGGTGAGGATAGATATACATATGAGGAATTGATGGAAACCATTGCCAATATCAACACAGATGTTGTAAGTCAGCAAAAGGAGATAGATGGACTCAAGAAAGTGGTCCTATATCAACAAACACAGCTTGAGAAGCATAAGAAGCTGATTACAAAGTTGATGCACAGGAAGAAGAAAGCTCAGTATGTTCTTAAAAGAAGAAGCCGCAACAATGATGCTCCCAAAAAGGGGGAGTCAGAAGTTGAATTCAACATGGAGAGTGCACAGGAAAAGGGGGAGAATGAGTGTGTTGAAGAAATTGCAAAAGAAGCAGAAACTGATCATGCAGCAGAAAAGGTTAATGCTGCTGAAATTCAAAAAGAAGCAGAAACTGATCATGCAGCAGAAAAGGTTAATGCTGATGAAATTCAAAAAGAAGCAGAAACTGATCATGCAGCAGAAAAGGTTAATGCTGCTGAAATTCAGAAAGAAGCGGAAACTGAACCAACAGCAGAAACGGTTAATGCTGATGAAAGTCAAAAAGCAGAAGCAGCAGAAACCATTCCAGAGGAAGCAGAAACAAAAGAAGCAGCAGAAACAAAGAAAGCAGCAGAAACAAAAGAAGCAACAGAAACCATGCCAGAAGCAGTATCTACAAAGGAAGAAGCAGCAAAAACAAAGGAAGCAACAGAAACTAAAAAGCCTACTTTGGAAGAAGTTGAAGTTGCAGAGGCTTTGATTAAAGCCAAACATGACACTCCTAAAAAGCAAGAAGAAACCCTGGGTGAAAAGCTGGTGTCACTGAAAAGAGCAAGAACCAAGTCTATAGCTACCAAGAGGAAAGTTATCAAGAAACCCAGGGTAGAACCAGTGGTAGAAGAAGAAAAAGAAGAGGATGTTCCAGAAAAGAAAGATGATACAAAGGTTGCTGAAGAAGAAGTAGCAACTCCATCAGGTCAACCAAGTAATGCTCAATGTGATATGTATATCACTATGGTTGATATTGATCCAATCAAAGTTGACCCATTATCTTCCATGCCTCCTGAGATCATCTTCTGGGATACCTTGGTAGATCAGAGAAAGGAGTACATTAGAGTCAAAAGAGCAGATGGGAAGTTTGAGGTCTGTTCTACATGGGGAAGACTTATCATAATGTGCTCTAGATCTGACGTAGAGGAGATGTACAAGGTTGGAATGAAGCTGTATGGAAATATGCTGAATGAGAAAGGGATGTCTATCACCAAATTGGTTCTTGAATACCTGTGCCTAATGTTCAAACCAGAAGCAGTTCAGTATATGATAGAAAGAAATTTTCAGGCCATTACCAACTGGATGCTCATTGAAAAATGTGGAGTGTATGTCATCACACTTGACTATACATATCATGAGTATTATTTGGTGGATGTTGCATACAAGCACATCAAGAAAAGGTTGAATGGAATGCTACATGCTAAGTTGGCTTGCAACAAGGATTCTGAAATGGGAAGATACTTGGTGAGAAGGATTATCAATCAAAGCCTGGGTTTGAATCCTGATTTATGTGTTCATGATTAGGTTTTGGAAGCATCATCTGAAGAACTTGACTTCTCAACCTAAAAAGTCAAGTTAGGGGGAGATTGTTGGGAACTGAAAATTTGCCAAGTATGGTTAGTACTGCCAGAACAACAATACTACTGCCAGAGCAAGGTTAGTACTTCAAGTAAAAGTTAATGCTGCTGGAACAATGTTAGTACTGCTTGTGCATAACGATGTTAATGCTGCTTGTGATCATAATTATGGAATGCGAGAATGTTGGAGATAAAGATGGAATGATTGAAGATAAGCATGAAAGAATATTCTGAAGATCAATTTTGTTTTGATAGTTATCTTGTAATTATTTAGTATAAATAGATGTTGATAGATAGCTATTCCGTAAGTGATTTCATTAGAATTCGTTTTTGTTTTAGAGAGAATTAACCTCAAGGTTTAGAACCCTATTTCTAGAGAAGTAGAAGTCGTCTTGTTGAGCCTGTTCAACAAGATTGAGGTTTGGTTGTAAACTTGTGAGTTGAAGTATTGAATACAAACAGATTGTGTTTTCTGATTAGTTGTTCATTGAGTGTGTTTGAATTAAAGTTCTATTCCGCAAGATTCTTTAATTCTGATTTCTAAGTATAATTATTCTTGTTTGGAATCGATCCTGACAAGTGGTATCAGAGCTTGGTTTCTTAGAAAAAGGGTTAGGCTAACGCCTAGTGAGTTCAAGAGTTTATAGCATGATTTAAATAAATCTTTAAATGAAAGTTTGCAATGTAGATTATGATTTCCAAATGAGTTTACAAAAGGGGATATAAACAACTCATTTTCCAACGCACCCAAAATCCATGAGAAAAGTTCCCAAAAGGTATAAAGCGTTTTCCAAAATGAATTCCAATCCCAACTCACTCAAATACGTGAATAAATCTTTATTAGGCAAAACCTTCAAATACGGTTGACGACAAAATACTCAACCCATAAATCATGGAAAACCATCCATTTAAATATAACACTTCATTGAAAACATAATACGAACCAATACTCACGCGAATGTAAAATGTAATGAAGTTCCAAATACCATAAGTATGGTAACGACCTGCTTTAATTAAACTTCAATATACATGGAGGGGAATCCAATATTGAAGTCATCCAATCGTAGTCAAATGTATAAGACCAACAATAATAATAAAACAGGTACAATATAAAATCCCAAATAGGTTGGCCAACGACGGGGGAGACCCGTATCCATTGAGAGTGGATGAACACAAAAGTACACCACGCATACAATGTTAATCGTACGACACTTCACTGCATAAAAATCCTAAGTGTCCCATACGACGCCTTACAAGTCACACCCAAAGAGACAGCTGACCTTAGTGAAGTATCAATAAGAATACCACCAAAGGCTCGGCACAAGCGGGGATACAACCATGGCATTGCCCCGACATGGCGAAGGTCAATAAAACGCCCGTCAATCAACCTGACAGCTCAACCGGACTCAGCCCTCCTAGTGTACCCTTGAAGGTAAAGGTCATCAAACATGGGGCCCGGTCAAGTCCCGCGACACCCAGTAGACCATCAAATAAAGACTGACTTACGTGCCTAAGGATCCAATGCAACACAGTCTACAGTAATAAGCCCATCCTGGAATGACTAACGCACCCGGGCATGTAAATATTAATAACGTGCAATAATATGCAATATGGTGCAATAAAAGCAAACCATAAATAAGACTCCACATCGAGCCATTAAAATCGGACAAATGTCCCCAAGACTTCCTCAAAGTCAAAACCAAGCAAAATGCTCAAAACCCATTAGACCCATAAATACGGCAATCATAGCATAAAATGCATTTAAATATCGATTGGGTAAACAAGTACCACAAAATCATTATTAACCCAAAACTCGACACGGGTTAAACAAAAGGGTTTTCCCAAAAGGACTCATACCCTTATAATTCTCAGAATGGTTATTGACACTAAAACGTGCATTCTCCCAAATGGTTTATAAAATTATTTACACTAATGTGATTAAACCATCAAATAAACTTCATTTTGAGCAATAAATCTTTTAAGGATATATTTATGATTTCTACACATCAAATATCCAAAAATCCGAAATATGGGTGTTTTACAACATTTATGAAGATGAACACTTCAAAAGAGTTAGACTCATCAAATAACTCAACAATTGATATTTTCAAGTAAAACACACAAACATTTGGAAAATAACATTTTTGGCATGTACAAAGTTTTCACAAATCAACTTGAACTCACAGTGCTAGATTTAGGCTAAATCTAGATTTTCCCCAAACGTAAGCTCCTTTGAATAAACTTGAACCTTCAAACCAAATCTTCCAAAAACCTAGATCCATAAGTTTTACCCATAAATATTCACATCTAAACATAAAGAATCATTCCCAAACCATTTTACTTCAAGATCTCAACTTTTACCAAAACCCTAATTTCATAGGTGAAGAGAATAGAAGATTACCTTAACCAAACATCACCAAAATCACCCAATAATACCCCAATATGGAAGAGAAAGTGAAAACAACAACAATCTAACTTTTGGGTAGGGAGAGATTACCTTCGCCACTTGAATCCTCCAAATAAAAGCTCCTAGTCTCCACAAAAGCTTCAAGCTCCAAAATGTTCAACAATGGTGGAAGTGTGTATGGTTTGGGTGGAGAAGATGAAGAAGAAAAGGGAGGGTTTGTGTTTTCTTGGGAGGAATCGGTTTAGAGAGAGAGGGGTGGCTGAGTTAGGGTTTGTGAAAAAAATGAAATAAGGAAGAGAGAGGGAGAGGCCTTAAAAGTAAACAAAATGTCATCATACGCATCGCGGACGTCTGCATGGTCCCTCGCGGACGTCCGACTTGCTTTGGCCGAAAACCCCCAAAATGTTCTGTTGCTTCCGCGGACGATCCGCAGACTTCCGCGCATCGCGGACGTCCGGCCTTTAGCCCCGCGGACGTCCGCAAGTCCCAAACTTGCATTTCAATTTTCGGGGTGTTACAGACTTCCATTTACACTTTATTTATCAAGTTACCCACAAATCCCAAAAATGGTTATTTTGCAAGATTAAATCAAATATTCCGAGTAACCAAAATCCACCAAATAATTCAACAATGAATATTTTCATGTAAAAAAACACTCCAAACACTTTAAAATGAACATTTTGGCATGTACAACATTTTCACAAATAAACTTGAACTCACCTTGCTAGATTAGGCTAAATCTAGATTTTTCCCCAATTTGAGCTCCTTTGAAGAAACTTATATCCTCAAGCCAAATCTTCCAAAGACCTAGATCCACAAGTTTCCAACCATGAATATTAATCTCCAAACACTTAGAATCGTTTCCCCCAACATAAAACACCAAAACAACCAATAATACCAAAACCCTAATTTCTTATATGAAGAGAATAGAAGATTACCTCAACCACATAAAGAATCCACCAATAAAACATGTATGGGTTGCCAACAATGAGCCTCAAACTTCATTTCTTCAAGAGGAAGAGAAGGGTTTAGAAGAGGGTTAGGTAAAACCTTAGAAAGTGTAGAAATCCAACCAAAATGGAAGTGAGATGAAGAACTCTAACCTCCAACTATAAATCCTTGCCAAGAGATGGGAGAGAGGCTTTGATTCACAAGATTTGTGGCTTCAAGGGCTCCAAAATCGGTTTAAAGGGTTAGGGTTTGGTTTGAGAGAGTTTAGAGAGAGAGGGGTGGAATAGAAATGAAAGGAAGCTGAAATTCGTGGGTTTAAAACCCACTGGAGCCCAACGGCGAGAGTGACAGGCGAGATTGCCACTGTCACTCTCGCAGGGCACTATCGCTCGCGTTGTACCGTGCCAAAACTCCTGCTCGCGATTGTGCCACGGCGAGAGTGACCATGTCACAATCGTCGGGCACTCTCGCCCAATTTGTACCGAGGGTCATCTCTCCCTCGCAATTGTGACACGGCGATAGTGACTTTGTCACTATCGTAGGGCATTATCGCCCAAGCTTCCCGAAGTTCGGTTCGTCCCGAAATGCACCCGTTCCGTTGGGTTCTTACGTACACCTCTTCCCAACGTTAAACCTTTACCTCAATAAAATTCCGGGTGTTACAAACACCACTCACCGCCATCATCCACCACCACTGCCACCACTCCTCTTCCTCTTCCTCTTCCTCTTCCATTCCAAAATGGATCCTCATTATTAGCATTTGCAACTTTGTTTATGCCATGTTCTTCACCAACAGGTCTAATACCAAAACTGAAATCAAGATTTCTTAACGATTTAACACTTCCTCTATGATCGATTGTTTTAGTGGATTTCGAAAAATAGAAGTCGGAGTGTTTGATTAACACCTATTTGATTATGAATCGAGAGCTAAAACTGGGGGTTTTCTGATGCTTTTTTTTTAATTCATTAATCTGTTCAATATGATTTAGGGAGCGTTTGGTTCATTTTAAGGAATGAGAATGAAAATGAAAATGAGAATGAAGGAGAATAGGAATAAGAATGAGCTATCCATTGATGCTGTTTGGTTAAACCAATATAATTAATTAAAAAAATTATAAAAAAATTTTAATACAAATATGTGACTTCCAACGTGAAAATAAAAAATATTTTTTATTCAACATCGAGAAATGAAGGGGACATATGAGAAAAAAATGACTAACCGGAACAAAATTTTCATTCCCCCCAATTTTGTTAGGAATGAAATTAATGGGTTTGGGCCTTTGGGGTAATGATTCCATTATATTATATCAAACCAAACAACAATTTTCATTATCATTCTCATTCCTTACTTCTTAATACCCCCAACCAAACACCCCCTTAGTTTTTAAGTGGTTTTTTGTAATGATTATTGTTGGTTTTGACGAATTGTTAGGGTTTGGGATCTGCTTGATTCAGATAGAAAGGTTATGCGGCGGCGAGAAGAAGATATCAAAATTGTTTTCGATGATTGCATCACAAACAAGGTTAAGTTGTTCCTCAAACACCTCTACATTATGAAATTGTGCTTCTTCAAAAACAATTTCCGATCATAAGAATTGTTTTATGATCTGATTCACAAGAGAATGATGTCCATAAGAACCCTAGCCTGACATTACTGTTGATTGTGTCTATACAACCCACAACTTGTATTAAAATAAAAAAAATAAAAACCCTAAATCAGGGATTAAATTTGGTTTTCTTCTGTGGAAAAGGAATCTGGTGGTGTTTACTGTATAGTGGTGTCACATGGAAATGGGAATGGAAGAGGAGTGGTGGCAGTGGTGGTGGATGATGGCGGTGAGTGGTGAGTGGTGATGGGTGGAGGTTTGTGATGACGGTGGTTGGTGATGGTGGTGAGGGTGATGAAGATGAACCTTCTTGGAGATGAAGATGAGGATGAAGATGGGTAAAAGGACCAATTTGCCCCTCACGTGAGGGGCACGTGATGGGTTTAACGGAGCCTCATTAAACGGCGTCAGGGATATGGATCAGTTTGGGCTTCGAAACTGTGTTTTAGGGACTATAAGTGTACTTTCAGCTTTGGAGGGACGAAAAGTAAAATCCAGGCATTCATGAGGGACCATTTATGCAATTCACTCTTTCCACAAGTATTGATTTGCACATTTGTAACATTTAGAAAGTTTGCATTTGATTTGTTATATATATATATATATATATATATATATATATATATATATATATATATATATATATATATATATATATATATATATATATATATATATATATATATATATATATATATATATATATAGAGAGAGAGAGAGAGAGAGAGAGAGAGAGAGAGAGAGAGAGAGGGGAGGTTCAAGGGAAAACCTTAAAAAAATGTAAAATGAGGAACACATTGGTAACCCTTCATCTGAATATTATATACTTGTGCATACACGTAAATTAAGTTAGTTTTTTGGTTTTTATGCACACGTGTATTATGTATTTGTGCATATGCACGTGTGCATGTTACAAATTACTTGTATGCACAAGTGCATACCCTATATATATGGTTGGTTTCGACGAGAATGAAAATTATGATGAGAAAGATAAAAATGGATCTCCACCTTGAACCAAATCCTAATTAAAGATCAACACTGATAAAGAGCCCAAAACTTTAATTTACTCTATATAGATATACTTGCCATAGCCTTACTATCGACTAGAGTTACGCCATGGTTATCGTGGTTTGGAACTTGGTTTTCATAAATCATAATATATATCCAATATACAAAATAGAGAAGTTCCTAGAAGGCACACAATAATCCAAATTATGCATGCTGCCAAGCCTGCAAATCAGATTAGGGGTACTACTGTTCACAAGTTCCTTATCTCTAGTCTAGGAGATGCTTGGTACAAATTTTGAATTATTGTAGGCCAAGTTCTCATTTTATAAAGGATATAATTATGAAAACCAAGGTGTCCATAATCACGGCATAACTTAAGCCTTAGGAGTCACAATCAGGTCACAATATAGACGACAAATATATGGGTATCTTTTGCAAACCAGTGTATTTGTACAAACTCGTACAAACCATACCTAGCTTTATGATTTTGTAAATTTGGCTTCATGAATATATATATATATATATATATATATATATATATATATTTTGGCTTCATGAATATATAATTTGGCTTCATGAATATATCATTTGGCATTTTTAACTATTTTTTTTCGTTAGAGCCCTAAAATACCCTTATTTTTGTAAAAAAATTAGTTAAAAATGTCAAATGATATATTCATGAAGCCAAATTATATATTCATGAAGCCAAAATATATATATAAATATTCATGAAGCCAAATTTACAAAATCATGAAGCTATGTATGGTTTGTACGAGTTTGTACAAATACACTGGTTTGCAAAAAATACCACCCCTATATATATATATATATATAGAGAGAGAGAGAGAGAGAGAGAGAGAGAGAGATTTGATGTCTATGTCGTGACCTTACTATGACTCCTAAGGCTTGAGTTACATCTATGAATGGATTTAATTGAAAACCTAAGTTTCGTTGTAAACCAGGGGATGAGAGAGAGAGAGAGAGAGAGAGAGAGAGAGAGAGGTCTCATACACTTACAAGTTATTTATCATGAATAGTTCACGAATGTTCATGATCATTATTTATGATGAATGTCGCCCTCTACTTTATGCCCAGTTTCAAAATCATAAACGAGTTTGCAACTGAACTTTCCTTTCTCGATATATATAATCTACTATTTTTAAATGATATTGAACAATTTAAATTCATATAAAAAAAAGAAAATTCATATATTCATATTATATATCTAGCTTACAGAAAAATGTTATATAAATAGCTCATACAAAATACAATGTTATATCCTAGATTAATTTCCCTTTTATTTATTAAAAAGTAAAATCTTAAAAAGGTTAAAAAACCACCTTTGTACTAAAAATCTATTAAAAAGTCAAATAGTGTCTCAAAATACATGTATCATATTTTATGCTGCGCCGTTTAGAACACTCATGAAAACGATGAGGGCAATTCTAGAAGTGTCCAACTTTATATCAATTAGTACCCTTGGCCAAGGTTCTAAATAGCGAGACGTGGCGTGGTGTGGCAGCGAGGCCAAGCCTTAAACCTTAGGAGTCACGGCGAAGCCACGGCGTTTATCAAGTCGTGAATTATGGCGGCAAATCTCTATATCATATATAATATTGTATATAAACGTACATGTTTTGTATTATCACTCGACGAGTTAATGATAATAAACAAGTTAAATTAGGTTATATATTAAAAACTAGGAAAAAGACATTAAAAACGTTAAGAAAAAACTAATATCACGTCACAAAAGACCGCACATTAGGCCATGGCGTGAGACCCAAGCCTTAAGCCACAGCGTGCCATGGCGGTTGTTGCGGCGAGCCTTTTAGAACAGTGCCCTTGGGTGTGAAAATCTTCAATAACAACAAAACATGTAAAACCCTATGGCTCATATTGTTCAAAGTATACCTAACTTATACCTTGTGTTTTCGAATTTGAGGATAAAAGAAAAGAAAAAGAGAATAGAATAGAAGAAATTCTTTCATTTATATTTTTGAGGGTGAAGAAAAAGAAATGACGAAAATAAAATAATTTTTCATGTTTTATTTGTATTTTGTTTTCTGTCCTCTTTTTTTTTTTACTTTCTTTCGTGAAAAAGGACTGAGAACACATCGGTAGGGTCCATATCTATGCCCACAAAAATAAAAAAATACACATATCTAATCGTGGTTCGTGGTTATTTAGCTAAATGACCTCTTCACAAGTACTTTTTAAAATTCATGACGTTCTGACAAGTTTTCAGACATTTTTTTTATGTATGGAAGTGATATTTTTCTGTTAAAGTAGTGACATTCCTAAATCTGTCACATAATCATTTAACTAAAGGGCATGCCTCTTTCAAAACATGTCATGGTAGCATGGTACCAAGCAATAAAGAGCATACGATCAAGACACCAAGAAAGAGACAAAAATAGATGAAATTGAGGTGAGGTTATCTCCAACAAAGGCCACTTGATAACGAAAACGTAAGCGCCAAATGAGATAGACAAACCGAAAAGACGTGAAAATAATTCAAATCCACAAGGCCGCGAACAAAGAGAGCCTTAGACATCTCAGCCATTTATGCCTATAAAAGGGAGCACAGAATGAAGTATCATGATAACCACCAACACTTTCACTCGCTGGGGTTCATCACTAAAACAACTGCTCTACTCTTTAAGGTAAAGTTCAGATCTACGTACATCTTGTCCATATACCGTTCTTAGAATCTCCCAACAAAATTAAACTTCGCAAGAAAACCATGGCAAAACCACCTCATGTTCTAGTCATACCTTATCCGGCCCAAGGCCATGTCATGCCGATAATGGAGCTAGCTCAACGGTTAGTCGAGAAAGGCATCAAAGTCACGTTCGTGAACACGGAGGTCAACCACAAGCTCGTGACCGGAAATTGGCTAGACCACGATGGGTTCGGGGGTCTAATGCAGATGGTTTCGATCCCAGATGGGTTAGAGCCATGGGAGGATAGAAGTGATCTTTGTAAGCTCACCACATCAATATTGCAATCTATGGCAGGCAAATTGGAAGAAGTTATAGAGAAGATTAACAAAGAAGATGGTAGTAAAGTTACATGTGTTATTGCTGATGATGGTGTGGGATGGGCCATAAAAGTTGCCAAGAAGATGGGAATTAGAAGAGCAGCTTTTTGGCCTGCTTCAGTTGCTACATTGGCCGCCATGCTTTCTTATCAGAAATTGATGGATGATGGAATCATAGACAACAATGGTGAGATATTTATATTATATATATATATATATGATTATGTAATTTATTGAATATGAGTCTAGGAAGGTAGAGGGTGGACAGGGACGGACCCGAGATTTTTGCTGAGCGGGTGCATCTTTTAAGGTAGATCAAAAGTCTGCAAAATTGTTCGATGTGTTTTTAGTCGAATTCCAACTTTCAAGTGATTTTTTCGGTTTTTTAATTGGTTGAGTTCGGACTCAGTTTTTTCGGTTGATGTCCTTGTATTTTTCTAATATGTCGAAGCAACCCTCAAAGGTTAGCGGTGCACCTTTCATACGTCAAAAAAATCCTACTTGCGGAAATAAGTTGAGCAGATGAGAGAAGGTCGAGAGGAGGGGTATTAACGAGTTCTAGCTTTTAACGAGTCACTCGAGCTCGAGCTTAATAATTATCAAGCTCGATTCGATCTCGAACTCACACTTAAAACTCGTTTAACTTTACAGTTGAGCTCCATAACGCTAGTGGCGGATCCAGAAATTATTCCTACTGGGGTTCTCTTTAAGGTAGCTTAAAGTCCTATAAAAATTGTCCGATATATTTTTAGTCTAAATCCAACGATTTTAGGGCTTTGTAACGTTTTTTTTGATAGATTTAAGAGATTTTTAAGGTTTTTTTGTCGATTTCAAGGGACTTTTTTGGTTTCTTGGTTGATTTCGAAACAATTTTTTAAGTTGATGGGGTCCCGGACGAGAAATTACTGGGGGACATTAAGATAGAAAATTGAAAACCCTATATTTTTAACCTAAAAATACAAAAAAAAAATCATTTTAGTGGGGTCCCATCCCCCCACTAACTATAAGCTAGGTCCGCCACTGCATAACGCCAATGTTGGCCTCCTCTCATGCGAAAACTCGAATAAAGTTTTTTTGAGTCAAGTTGAGCCGCGTCAAGCCATTCGAGCATACACTTTTTTGAGCCAAACATATTTATATAAACAAAGTATATAAATTATAGAGGTCGAGCCAATAAGCGAATTAATCGATCTCGAGTTTGAACCCGTAAACGAGTATCAAGCTCTAGCTTGAACATTGAAAAAAATATTCGAGCCGGAGCCCTTGCATTAGATAGAGAGTTCGTCTTATTAATTTTTCCTGCTTTAAAAAATGTCCGTCTCTGTGTTTTCTTTATGCTCTAGTATTGTGTGCTTCTTTATTCCCTTTTTTTTCTTCTTCATGCATGTATTTATTTTATATAACTTATTTATAATAATAATAATAAATTAGCTAGGTTGCTATCTATTTATAGTAGAAGAAACGGACTGAAAATTATTTCTAAAAAATCCCTTAAATTTATAAAAATATATAAAAAATGGGTTATCAAGAAACTGTATAAAAATATATGTAAAAACAATTTTAAAAAGTGATTTTATAAAAAAAAAATGGGTGTCAAAAAATTCATAAAAATCGTATAAAAATATGTACATTTTTTAAAATTGATTTAAGTATATCAAAAAAATTATTACTTTAATTATGTGTTACTATATTAATTTGATTTTATCATTGAATAGAATTGATTAACCAACTTCTATAAAACTAGTGTTAGGCCCATGCGTTTTAGGCCTGTGCGTTGCATGATGACGATAACTTATTTTTAAAGATAATGAGCTGAATTAAAATGAAACGTAATTCATCAATTAATATATATATATATATATTAAAAATAAACCAAGTTTTCATCATTGATTAGTATTTTATTTTGCACTATAATATTTACCATTTGGTTGGTTTTAATTCCAACCATAGTTATAGATAACCATTCATCCCTCTTTTTTATACCCATCATTTTCTTCCAAATTATCATATTCCCGCTAATGTGGGATAATTAAACATAACTTTATTTTAAGATTGAGGAATACTCAAACCTCGTTGTTTGAAATCAACATCTTTTGTTTCTCTTTTAAATTTGCACCACACTTTTTACCATTTCGTTGATTTAAGGGATACTCAAACCTCATGTTGTGAAATCATCATCATTGGTTTTCTTTAATCTCACACTCTAATTCTTACCATTTAGTTGTATTTGATTTCAACCAAGGTTATAGATTTCACAACCTTTCGTCCCTTTTTTTAAACCAATAATTTTCTTTCAAACTATCATATTACCACCAATTTAGGATGATGAAACGTAACCTTATTTTAAGATTTGATAAATACTCAAACCTCATGTTTCCAAGTCATCATCATTGGTTTCTCTTTAAATTTTTACTATTATTTTTACCATTTGGTTGGTTTTGATTGCAACCATGGTTATAGATTTCAAATCATTCATCCCTCTTTTAATACCTATCATCTTTTTACAAAGTATTACATCACCACCAATGTGGGATAATTAAACTCAATCTTATTTTAAAATTTGATGAATACTCAAACATAATGGTCTAAAAAGGAGGTTCTTATAAGAACCTCCACTGGAGATGCTCCAAGACAGTTTATAAGACGTTGTTAGCGTCTTAACGAGTTTGAGGACATTTTTCCAAAAAAATGTATCGTATTAGCTATTTTGTAGTACACTATTTTATAAAATTTGTTACGATGCCCGATAGCGTTATAAACTTATTAAGTCTTATAAAACAGTCTATTATGACGCTTTAACATTTTTGGTGTCCTATAAACCCAATTTTCTTGTAGTAACCCAATATCCCAGGACCCTACCTCTGTATGGATATATTGGGTTTGTTCAGTTTTGTTTAGTTTCGACATACTAGGAAGCTTGTTTAATCGTTATCGGTTTTTTTTATCGTAGGCATACCTTTACAAGACCAGACGATTCGGCTTTCTGAAACCATGCCGCCTTTAAAACCCGCAAACCTCCCGTGGACGTGCTTCGAGGACTCAGCCACCGTAAAAGCCTTTTTTCAAGTAGTCATAGAAGCCATAGAAGCTGCTCGATTGACCGAATGGTTTATATGCAACTCAGCCACCGAGCTGGAGCCTGCAGCCTTTAGCCTGTACCCACAGCTGATGCCAATCGGCCCACTGCTAGCCACCGACCGGCTGGCTAACCAAACCGGCCACTTCTGGCAAGAAGACTTGACCTGCTTACCATGGCTCGATCAACAGCCAAATGGTTCAGTCATTTACTTAGCTTTCGGAAGCTTCACTATAATCAATCAAACCCAGTTCGAAGAGTTGGCACTTGGGCTCGAGCTTTGCAATAGACCATTCTTGTGGGTGGTTCGACCAGGTATGACCAAAGAGGCCACGGCTACGCATCCAGATGGTTATATCGAACGAGTAGGATCGCGTGGAAGAATCGTAACGTGGGCCCCACAGCAGAAGGTCTTGGCTCACCCTTCGGTGGCTTGCTTCGTGAGCCATTGTGGTTGGAACTCGACTTTAGAGGGTGTGGCCAACGGACGCCCGTTCTTGTGCTGGCCGTACTTTGGGGATCAATTTTACAACGAAGATTACGTTTGTGACATCTGGAAAACGGGCGTGCGGTTTGAGAAAGATGAAGCGGGGATTGTGAGACGAGAAGAAATAAGAAGCAAGGTTGAGGAGGTGCTTAGCAACAAAAAATACGTAACAAAAGCGTTGGAGATGAAAGAGAAGGTTACGGGTAGCGTCGGAGAATACGGACGCTCGAATAAAAATCTTGGCGATTTTATCAAGTGGGTACAAGAGAAAGATACAAATTAATGTCGAGGATCAACGTGACATTATTTGATAAATTACGCTATTGTCATTTATCGTTGAAATTTCAAGATTTTGTCATTCGGATGAAATTTGGTGTACAACTAATCATCTATCATTTTTAGAGTTATTTTTTTCATTAAGATCTGTCTGGATCAAGACGTCTATGTGGATTTAAATAAGTTGTTGTTTGTTACTTATGTTGAATAAGTTGGATTTATCTCCCCATTTTGGAGTTCTTATGGTTGATTGCGACAAAAACTTGAATATTGTAAGAGCATTTTCAACAGATTATTCAAAATGGTCTAAGCCACTTCAATTCACAACTGTTCGGCATCTTTCCTTCGGACCCTAGGGCGGCCCTCTCCTTGAATACCTCAGGGGCGGACCAATGAAGGCCTGAGTGGGTCGCATTCGCATACACCCGCTCAACTAATTTTCGTAATTATAATTTTTTTTAGGGTAGCAATTTCAGCCCCATAACCCCAAGACGGGAATACCGCCTTGGGCACCTATGGTCTAGCCTTAATGAGAATTCCCCTATTTATTTGATGATAAATACGAAACGAAAGAAGGGCCCTCCTGTACGGAAAGGTGTACTCGCTAAACTTTCAAGTAGGGATGAGATCGGGACATGACTAGTACCGAATCGGGACCGAATTATTTTGGGACTAAAAAGTGGTACCGAAAACCAAACCGTATGTACCAGTTCGGTTTTAGTTTCGAGACGGGAAAATCGGTACTAGAACCATTTAGGACCGAAATTTTTAAAATGTATCAAATGTGTATCAAAACCAATCGCAAACCAAAGTACCTTCATAATGTTTCAAATGTGTTTCAAAACCAATCACAAACAATCAAAAAGTTCATAACTAATCAAAAGTTCAACAATCTTCGATATTCTTTTACGATCTTCGTTTTTCTATTTTGTTCGTTTATCACCTCTTCAATCTCTATATATACAACAAGAAACAATAATAGTTAATGTTAACAAAATCAAGATAAACTTTATTTAGGAGATGATATGCATAATTAATTTTTTTAAAACTTTGTTTTTTAAAATTTCGGGTCGGTTTCGGGGTTTTCAGGAAAATCTCAGTACTGAATACCGAAATACCGAATCCCGATTTTGACGAATGTTTGGAACCGAATACCGGACCGAATACATAGTATTGGTTCTGGTTCGGTACAGTACCGGTTTGGGTTCGGTACAGTACCGGTTCGGTTCGAGAAAAAACGGTCCTCGATGCTCATCCCTACTTTCAAGGGTGCTCCGTGATATTAAGAAATATCAACTAAAAATAAAAAAAACCCCGAAAGCAATCGAAAAAACCCTAAATCAGGGATTAAATTTGGTTTTCTTCTGTGGAAAAGGAATCTGGTGGTGTTTACTGTATAGTGGTGTCACATGGAAATGGGAATGGAAGAGGAGTGGTGGCAGTGGTGGTGGATGATGGCGGTGAGTGGTGAATGGTGATGGGTGGAGGTTTGTGATGACGGTGGTTGGTGATGGTGGTGAGGGTGATGAAGATGAACCTTCTTGGAGATGAAGATGAGGATGAAGATGGGTAAAAGGACCAATTTTCCCCTCACGTGAGGGGCACGTGATGGGTTTAACGGAGCCTCCTTAAACGGCGTCAGGGATATGGATCAGTTTGGGCTTCGAAACTGTGTTTTAGGGACTATAAGTGTACTTTCAGCTTTGGAGGGACGAAAAGTAAAATCCAGGCATTCATGAGGGACCATTTATGCAATTCACTCTTTCCACAAGTATTGATTTGCACATTTGTAACATTTAGAAAGTTTGCATTTGATTTGTTATATATATATATATATATATATATATATATATATATATATATATATATATAGAGAGAGAGAGAGAGAGAGAGGGGAGGTTCAAGGAAAAACCTTAAAAAAATGTAAAATGAGGAACACATTGGTAACCCTTCATCTGAATATTATATACTTGTGCATACACGTAAATTAAGTTAGTTTTTTGGTTTTTATGCACACGTGTATTATGTATTTGTGCATATGCACGTGTGCATGTTACAAATTACTTGTATGCACAAGTGCATACCCTATATATATGGTTGGTTTCGACGAGAATGAAAATTATGATGAGAAAGATAAAAATGGATCTCCACCTTGAACCAAATCCTAATTAAAGATCAACACTGATAAAGAGCCCAAAACTTTAATTTACTCTATATAGATATACTTGCCATAGCCTTACTATCGACTAGAGTTACGCCATGGTTATCGTGGTTTGGAACTTGGTTTTCATAAATCATAATATATATCCAATATACAAAATAGAGAAGTTCCTAGAAGGCACACAATAATCCAAATTATGCATGCTGCCAAGCCTGCAAATCAGATTAGGGGTACTACTGTTCACAAGTTCCTTATCTCTAGTCTAGGAGATGCTTGGTACAAATTTTGAATTATTGTAGGCCAAGTTCTCATTTTATAAAGGATATAATTATGAAAACCAAGGTGTCCATAATCACGGCATAACTTAAGCCTTAGGAGTCACAATCAGGTCACAATATAGACGACAAATATATGGGTATCTTTTGCAAACCAGTGTATTTGTACAAACTCGTACAAACCATACCTAGCTTTATGATTTTGTAAATTTGGCTTCATGAATATATATATATATATATATATATATATATATATATTTTGGCTTCATGAATATATAATTTGGCTTCATGAATATATCATTTGGCATTTTTAACTATTTTTTTTCGTTAGAGCCCTAAAATACCCTTATTTTTGTAAAAAAATTAGTTAAAAATGTCAAATGATATATTCATGAAGCCAAATTATATATTCATGAAGCCAAAATATATATATAAATATTCATGAAGCCAAATTTACAAAATCATGAAGCTATGTATGGTTTGTACGAGTTTGTACAAATACACTGGTTTGCAAAAAATACCACCCCTATATATATATATATATAGAGAGAGAGAGAGAGAGAGAGAGAGAGATTTGATGTCTATGTCGTGACCTTACTATGACTCCTAAGGCTTGAGTTACATCTATGAATGGATTTAATTGAAAACCTAAGTTTCGTTGTAAACCAGGGGATGAGAGAGAGAGAGAGAGAGAGAGAGAGAGAGAGAGAGAGAGAGAGAGAGAGAGAGAGAGAGTCTCATACACTTACAAGTTATTTATCATGAATAGTTCACGAATGTTCATGATCATTATTTATGATGAATGTCGCCCTCTACTTTATGCCCAGTTTCAAAATCATAAACGAGTTTGCAACTGAACTTTCCTTTCTCGATATATATAATCTACTATTTTTAAATGATATTGAACAATTTAAATTCATATAAAAAAAGAAAATTCATATATTCATATTATATATCTAGCTTACAGAAAAATGTTATATAAATAGCTCATACAAAATACAATGTTATATCCTAGATTAATTTCCCTTTTATTTATTAAAAAGTAAAATCTTAAAAAGGTTAAAAAACCACCTTTGTACTAAAAATCTATTAAAAAGTCAAATAGTGTCTCAAAATACATGTATCATATTTTATGCTGCGCCGTTTAGAACACTCATGAAAACGATGAGGGCAATTCTAGAAGTGTCCAACTTTATATCAATTAGTACCCTTGGCCAAGGTTCTAAATAGCGCGAGAGGTGGCGTGGTGTGGCAGCGAGGCCAAGCCTTAAACCTTAGGAGTCACGGCGAAGCCACGGCGTTTATCAAGTCGTGAATTATGGCGGCAAATCTCTATATCATATATAATATTGTATATAAACGTACATGTTTTGTATTATCACTCGACGAGTTAATGATAATAAACAAGTTAAATTAGGTTATATATTAAAAACTAGGAAAAAGACATTAAAAACGTTAAGAAAAAACTAATATCACGTCACAAAAGACCGCACATTAGGCCATGGCGTGAGACCCAAGCCTTAAGCCACAGCGTGCCATGGCGGTTGTTGCGGCGAGCCTTTTAGAACAGTGCCCTTGGGTGTGAAAATCTTCAATAACAACAAAACATGTAAAACCCTATGGCTCATATTGTTCAAAGTATACCTAACTTATACCTTGTGTTTTCGAATTTGAGGATAAAAGAAAAGAAAAAGAGAATAGAATAGAAGAAATTCTTTCATTTATATTTTTGAGGGTGAAGAAAAAGAAATGACGAAAATAAAATAATTTTTCATGTTTTATTTGTATTTTGTTTTCTGTCCTCTTTTTTTTTTTACTTTCTTTCGTGAAAAAGGACTGAGAACACATCGGTAGGGTCCATATCTATGCCCACAAAAATAAAAAAATACACATATCTAATCGTGGTTCGTGGTTATTTAGCTAAATGACCTCTTCACAAGTACTTTTTAAAATTCATGACGTTCTGACAAGTTTTCAGACATTTTTTTTATGTATGGAAGTGATATTTTTCTGTTAAAGTAGTGACATTCCTAAATCTGTCACATAATCATTTAACTAAAGGGCATGCCTCTTTCAAAACATGTCATGGTAGCATGGTACCAAGCAATAAAGAGCATACGATCAAGACACCAAGAAAGAGACAAAAATAGATGAAATTGAGGTGAGGTTATCTCCAACAAAGGCCACTTGATAACGAAAACGTAAGCGCCAAATGAGATAGACAAACCGAAAAGACGTGAAAATAATTCAAATCCACAAGGCCGCGAACAAAGAGAGCCTTAGACATCTCAGCCATTTATGCCTATAAAAGGGAGCACAGAATGAAGTATCATGATAACCACCAACACTTTCACTCGCTGGGGTTCATCACTAAAACAACTGCTCTACTCTTTAAGGTAAAGTTCAGATCTACGTACATCTTGTCCATATACCGTTCTTAGAATCTCCCAACAAAATTAAACTTCGCAAGAAAACCATGGCAAAACCACCTCATGTTCTAGTCATACCTTATCCGGCCCAAGGCCATGTCATGCCGATAATGGAGCTAGCTCAACGGTTAGTCGAGAAAGGCATCAAAGTCACGTTCGTGAACACGGAGGTCAACCACAAGCTCGTGACCGGAAATTGGCTAGACCACGATGGGTTCGGGGGTCTAATGCAGATGGTTTCGATCCCAGATGGGTTAGAGCCATGGGAGGATAGAAGTGATCTTTGTAAGCTCACCACATCAATATTGCAATCTATGGCAGGCAAATTGGAAGAAGTTATAGAGAAGATTAACAAAGAAGATGGTAGTAAAGTTACATGTGTTATTGCTGATGATGGTGTGGGATGGGCCATAAAAGTTGCCAAGAAGATGGGAATTAGAAGAGCAGCTTTTTGGCCTGCTTCAGTTGCTACATTGGCCGCCATGCTTTCTTATCAGAAATTGATGGATGATGGAATCATAGACAACAATGGTGAGATATTTATATTATATATATATATATATGATTATGTAATTTATTGAATATGAGTCTAGGAAGGTAGAGGGTGGGCAGGGACGGATCCGAGATTTTTGCTGAGCGGGTGCATCTTTTAAGGTAGATCAAAAGTCTGCAAAATTGTTCGATGTGTTTTTAGTCGAATTCCAACTTTCAAGTGATTTTTTCGGTTTTTTAATTGGTTGAGTTCGGACTCAGTTTTTTCGGTTGATGTCCTTGTATTTTTCTAATATGTCGAAGCAACCCTCAAAGGTTAGCGGTGCACCTTTCATACGTCAAAAAAATCCTACTTGCGGAAATAAGTTGAGCAGATGAGAGAAGGTCGAGAGGAGGGGTATTAACGAGTTCTAGCTTTTAACGAGTCACTCGAGCTCGAGCTTAATAATTATCAAGCTCGATTCGATCTCGAACTCACACTTAAAACTCGTTTAACTTTACAGTTGAGCTCCATAACGCTAGTGGCGGATCCAGAAATTATTCCTACTGGGGTTCTCTTTAAGGTAGCTTAAAGTCCTATAAAAATTGTCCGATATATTTTTAGTCTAAATCCAACGATTTTAGGGCTTTGTAACGTTTTTTTGATAGATTTAAGAGATTTTTAAGGTTTTTTTGTCGATTTCAAGGGACTTTTTTGGTTTCTTGGTTGATTTCGAAACAATTTTTTAAGTTGATGGGGTCCCGGACGAGAAATTACTGGGGGACATTAAGATAGAAAATTGAAAACCCTATATTTTTAACCTAAAAATACAAAAAAAAAATCATTTTAGTGGGGTCCCATCCCCCCACTAACTATAAGCTAGGTCCGCCACTGCATAACGCCAATGTTGGCCTCCTCTCATGCGAAAACTCGAATAAAGTTTTTTTGAGTCAAGTTGAGCCGCGTCAAGCCATTCGAGCATACACTTTTTTGAGCCAAACATATTTATATAAACAAAGTATATAAATTATAGAGGTCGAGCCAATAAGCGAATTAATCGGTCTCGAGTTTGAACCCGTAAACGAGTATCAAGCTCTAGCTTGAACATTGAAAAAAATATTCGAGCCGGAGCCCTTGCATTAGATAGAGAGTTCGTCTTATTAATTTTTCCTGCTTTAAAAAATGTCCGTCTCTGTGTTTTCTTTATGCTCTAGTATTGTGTGCTTCTTTATTCCCTTTTTTTTCTTCTTCTTCATGCATGTATTTATTTTATATAACTTATTTATAATAATAATAATAAATTAGCTAGGTTGCTATCTATTTATAGTAGAAGAAACGGACTGAAAATTATTTCTAAAAAATCCCTTAAATTTATAAAAATATATAAAAAATGGGTTATCAAGAAACTGTATAAAAATATATGTAAAAACAATTTTAAAAAGTGATTTTATAAAAAAAAAATGGGTGTCAAAAAATTCATAAAAATCGTATAAAAATATGTACATTTTTTAAAATTGATTTAAGTATATCAAAAAAATTATTACTTTAATTATGTGTTACTATATTAATTTGATTTTATCATTGAATAGAATTGATTAACCAACTTCTATAAAACTAGTGTTAGGCCCATGCGTTTTAGGCCTGTGCGTTGCATGATGACGATAACTTATTTTTAAAGATAATGAGCTGAATTAAAATGAAACGTAATTCATCAATTAATATATATATATATATATATTAAAAATAAACCAAGTTTTCATCATTGATTAGTATTTTATTTTGCACTATAATATTTACCATTTGGTTGGTTTTAATTCCAACCATAGTTATAGATAACCATTCATCCCTCTTTTTTATACCCATCATTTTCTTCCAAATTATCATATTCCCGCTAATGTGGGATAATTAAACATAACTTTATTTTAAGATTGAGGAATACTCAAACCTCGTTGTTTGAAATCAACATCTTTTGTTTCTCTTTTAAATTTGCACCACACTTTTTACCATTTCGTTGATTTAAGGGATACTCAAACCTCATGTTGTGAAATCATCATCATTGGTTTTCTTTAATCTCACACTCTAATTCTTACCATTTAGTTGTATTTGATTTCAACCAAGGTTATAGATTTCACAACCTTTCGTCCCTTTTTTTAAACCAATAATTTTCTTTCAAACTATCATATTACCACCAATTTAGGATGATGAAACGTAACCTTATTTTAAGATTTGATAAATACTCAAACCTCATGTTTCCAAGTCATCATCATTGGTTTCTCTTTAAATTTTTACTATTATTTTTACCATTTGGTTGGTTTTGATTGCAACCATGGTTATAGATTTCAAATCATTCATCCCTCTTTTAATACCTATCATCTTTTTACAAAGTATTACATCACCACCAATGTGGGATAATTAAACTCAATCTTATTTTAAAATTTGATGAATACTCAAACATAATGGTCTAAAAAGGAGGTTCTTATAAGAACCTCCACTGGAGATGCTCCAAGACAGTTTATAAGACGTTGTTAGCGTCTTAACGAGTTTGAGGACATTTTTCCAAAAAAATGTATCGTATTAGCTATTTTGTAGTACACTATTTTATAAAATTTGTTACGATGCCCGATAGCGTTATAAACTTATTAAGTCTTATAAAACAGTCTATTATGACGCTTTAACATTTTTGGTGTCCTATAAACCCAATTTTCTTGTAGTAACCCAATATCCCAGGACCCTACCTCTGTATGGATATATTGGGTTTGTTCAGTTTTGTTTAGTTTCGACATACTAGGAAGCTTGTTTAATCGTTATCGGTTTTTTTTATCGTAGGCATACCTTTACAAGACCAGACGATTCGGCTTTCTGAAACCATGCCGCCTTTAAAACCCGCAAACCTCCCGTGGACGTGCTTCGAGGACTCAGCCACCGTAAAAGCCTTTTTTCAAGTAGTCATAGAAGCCATAGAAGCTGCTCGATTGACCGAATGGTTTATATGCAACTCAGCCACCGAGCTGGAGCCTGCAGCCTTTAGCCTGTACCCACAGCTGATGCCAATCGGCCCACTGCTAGCCACCGACCGGCTGGCTAACCAAACCGGCCACTTCTGGCAAGAAGACTTGACCTGCTTACCATGGCTCGATCAACAGCCAAATGGTTCAGTCATTTACTTAGCTTTCGGAAGCTTCACTATAATCAATCAAACCCAGTTCGAAGAGTTGGCACTTGGGCTCGAGCTTTGCAATAGACCATTCTTGTGGGTGGTTCGACCAGGTATGACCAAAGAGGCCACGGCTATGTATCCAGATGGTTATATCGAACGAGTAGGATCGCGTGGAAGAATCGTAACGTGGGCCCCACAGCAGAAGGTCTTGGCTCACCCTTCGGTGGCTTGCTTCGTGAGCCATTGTGGTTGGAACTCGACTTTAGAGGGTGTGGCCAACGGACGCCCGTTCTTGTGCTGGCCGTACTTTGGGGATCAATTTTACAACGAAGATTACGTTTGTGACATCTGGAAAACGGGCGTGCGGTTTGAGAAAGATGAAGCGGGGATTGTGAGACGAGAAGAAATAAGAAGCAAGGTTGAGGAGGTGCTTAGCAACAAAAAATACGTAACAAAAGCGTTGGAGATGAAAGAGAAGGTTACGGGTAGCGTCGGAGAATACGGACGCTCGAATAAAAATCTTGGCGATTTTATCAAGTGGGTACAAGAGAAAGATACAAATTAATGTCGAGGATCAACGTGACATTATTTGATAAATTACGCTATTGTCATTTATCGTTGAAATTTCAAGATTTTGTCATTCGGATGAAATTTGGTGTACAACTAATCATCTATCATTTTTAGAGTTATTTTTTTCATTAAGATCTGTCTGGATCAAGACGTCTATGTGGATTTAAATAAGTTGTTGTTTGTTACTTATGTTGAATAAGTTGGATTTATCTCCCCATTTTGGAGTTCTTATGGTTGATTGCGACAAAAACTTGAATATTGTAAGAGCATTTTCAACAGATTATTCAAAATGGTCTAAGCCACTTCAATTCACAACTGTTCGGCATCTTTCCTTCGGACCCTAGGGCGGCCCTCTCCTTGAATACCTCAGGGGCGGACCAATGAAGGCCTGAGTGGGTCGCATACACCCGCTCAACTAATTTTCGTAATTATAATTTTTTTTAGGGTAGCAATTTCAGCCCCATAACCCCAAGACGGGAATACCGCCTTGGGCACCTATGGTCTAGCCTTAATGAGAATTCCCCTATTTATTTGATGATAAATACGAAACGAAAGAAGGGCCCTCCTGTACGGAAAGGTGTACTCGCTAAACTTTCAAGTAGGGATGAGATCGAGACATGACTAGTACCGAATCGGGACCGAATTTTTTTGGGACTAAAAAGTGGTACCGAAAACCAAACCGTATGTACCAGTTCGGTTTTAGTTTCGAGACGGGAAAATCGGTACTAGAACCATTTAGGACCGAAATTTTTAAAATGTATCAAATGTGTATCAAAACCAATCGTAAACCAAAGTACCTTCATAATGTTTCAAATGTGTTTCAAAACCAATCACAAACAATCAAAAAGTTCATAACTAATCAAAAGTTCAACAATCTTCGATATTCTTTTACGATCTTCGTTTTTCTATTTTGTTCGTTTATCACCTCTTCAATCTCTATATATACAACAAGAAACAATAATAGTTAATGTTAACAAAATCAAGATAAACTTTATTTAGGAGATGATATGCATAATTAATTTTTTTAAAACTTTGTTTTTTAAAATTTCGGGTCGGTTTCGGGGTTTTCAGGAAAATCTCAGTACTGAATACCGAAATACCGAATCCCGATTTTGACGAATGTTTGGAACCGAATACCGGACCGAATACATAGTATTGGTTCTGGTTCGGTACAGTACCGGTTTGGGTTCGGTACAGTACCGGTTCGGTTCGAGAAAAAACGGTCCTCGATGCTCATCCCTACTTTCAAGGGTGCTCCGTGATATTAAGAAATATCAACTAAAAATAAAAAAAAACCCGAAAGCAATCGAAAAAACCGAAAAAGTCCATAAAAATCAATTAAAAACTTTAAAAAAATCCTCAAAATTAACAGATATGACCAAGGAGACCAATTAATAAAGTGAAGAGGGGAGGCTGATCGGATATTTTGAACAATTTCCGGTTTCCTAATCGTTTTCTGTTGTCGTCTACTTTTTCTACCAGGAATGACCAAGGAGACTACAGTTACTTACCTAGATGGTCGAATATATGGAAAGAATACGCACTCGTGGGATAATTGTGATTTGGGCGCCTTAGAAGAAGGTCTAAACGTACATTCCCAGCCAATTTAATAACCAAACGTATATTTGCGATATCTGGAAGAATGGGCTCGGGTTTAACAAAGATGAGGCGGGCATTATCACACGGGAAGAAATCAAAAGTAAATTGAAACAGCTGCTCGGTGAACAAACGTTCAAAGTAAATTCATTGAACTTAAAAGAAAAGGATACAATCGGCATCAAGGAAGGTGGGAGCTCACACAAGAATCTCAACATTTTCATCGACCGGATACAAGATATAAAATACAAATGCCTAGAAGGTTATAATCACAAGTAGCACTCCTGCAACTTGCGTAATCTATTTTTCCAATAGTATATTCAGGAAATTATATATTATACTGAATTGTAACCCACATAGACATGCTACCCATACATTATGCAAGTAGTACTTACGCAACTTACATAATGTCTATTTTTTCTGATTGTTCCACTGGAAAAATTGGGTTACATAACTGGATAGACGGAAAAAATACAAATAATTAAAAAAACTAATTATATTAGAAATAATTAAATGTTTTATCATAAACAATAATAAAATAACATATTTTTATGTATTATTTTTTATTGTTTTATTAAATCAAAATGATTAAAATATCAAAAACTAAACCAAAAAATATACTTAATAAACCAAAGACGAAAAAATTCAAAAAGACTAAAGTATCCCTAAGTTAATGGAAGCTTTTTAACATATTTAGTCTCAGTGACGATGAAAAATAACAATAAATTTCAAAGCATAGGGACGAAAATTGCAATTCAAAAACTGTAACAACCCACACCAAACTATCATGCCAAAAGCTATAACTTTAAATTAAAATACCAAAAATGGCTCAACGTAATCACACTATTCAGAATACAACTGAGTTTGCGGAAATAACCCTAACTACAGCTGAGATCATAACTACAAACTAAAAGGAAAGCCTTCTAATCCTTCTATATGCAACCTCCGTCTCACGTCTTGCCAACTTCTAAGCAAGCTTTCGACTACCTGTTTACCTGAAAATGTTTTAGTTTTGAAAAGCAAGGGTTAGACCATGAGGTCTAGTGAGTTCCCTCCACACCAAGTCACACCAAAAATATCACAATTTATAAATCAGTTATGAAAGAGTTTATACAAATCATAACATGCACACTTAAAATGATATGAACACATTGACACATGCTACTGGCACGCGCTAAAGTCACACACACCCTGACAGCGCAATAGAGCACACACGCTATAGTCACACACCGTGACAGCGCAATAGGGCACACACCGCCCATATATGAAACAAATTCATATATAATTAATATGGGACACACCCCCATTTCACACCAAAGCCAGAGCATGGTCACACACATTTAAATCACACATATTATCACACAATTACTCTTCGCTTTAAATTAAAAGCAGTTGAAAAAATACACAGTTGGATAATAACCATGCCACACACTTACTCTTCGTTTTGCAATAAAAGCAGTGAAAAGCACACAGTTAAATAATAACCATCAACCACACTTGTATAAAATTTAGGTTTAGAAAGACTCACATGGAGTCCTGCTTAGAAGAACTTACTCGCACCGATCATCTCTACACGCACCTACAAATTAAACCCATCACACATACTGGGTAAGACACACTGGATCCTACTGAGTTTTACTAACTTGAAAAGTCTCAGCTAGAAAATACCAGATCCTAAGTCTCGGACTCTAAATTAAATTAATGAATTCCGGATCTATATATATATTATCGGACCTTTACAAATAAGGCCCAAGCCCAAAGCAATTTGACTTCCGGATCCAATAAAAAATAATGCCGGACCCCACACCCAAATTAATAATAATACCGGATTTAATTAGATGATGGGTCTCAATAATTTAATACCAGGTCCACACGAAGACTAAGCCCAATTTCTAGCTAATGGATTTCCGGCCCAACAAATTAATAAAGATTCTGAACCCACTAATATTCCGGATCCACTATTATTCCGGATTCTCTTTTGTATACCATACCGAATCCAAAATTTAGACAACATCGGATCTTATTCAATAGGCCCAAAACGAATAAATTTTCGGATCATTCGTCACAGGCCAGTCAAGTGAATTTCCGGAACGAATTAATAGTAATACCGAAACCCAAGCCCAATTAATAATTCCGGAACCCCTTTTAAAACCAACTACCGGATCTTATTTAATAAACATACCGGTTCTCAATTGGATTAAGCCCATGATTAGGTCCACTACCGATTTCTCCCAATTAGCTTAGGTCCACTACTTAATTTCTCCCAATTAGCTTAGGTCCACTACTTAATTAAATAATGAATCTTAAGTTTAAGGCCCAACACACAAGATTCCGGGACTGCCTTAAATAGCCAAATTCCGGGACTGCCTCAAATAGCCCAATTCCGGGACTGTTTCAAATAGCCCAATTTCGGGACTGTTTTATTTAGTCCATACTGGAACCTTGTCCCCTCACTAAATTCCGGGACTGCTAATTTAATTCCGGTTCCATGGTTTTAAATACCGGAACTCTTGTTCCATTCCGGGTCCAACAGTTGGTTTCATACGCTAATTTTTACGAACGCCGGTAATCACTCCAAAACAACCCAGAGTTTCGTATTACCCATTTAAATCAGAAATAGGATGCTAGCACCAGCTAATCGATGGCTAAACCTTCCGATTACTCTAAGCGAAGTAAGAAAATTACACACAATAGACAATTTATTTCTTTCCGATTAATTAACACAGCTCCACCCTAACTTTCTCAAATCTCGTGCATAAATCAATAAGTGATAAGAGAAGAAGATTACCTCAAATGGAGATGAAATCCACACCCAAAGCCTTCAATTTCAACTTCTTCTTGAGAAATTTCAATTTCTTCCACACACTGATCGCACCAAGCCGCACACAGAGTAAGAGAGTATTTTATGTGGGTTTTTAGGGTTTTTACTTCTATTTAAAGTTCCCACATCAAAACACCAAACTTTTATCCTTTTCACACTTTTCACCCCAAACTAGTTTTATCTTTAGAAAGAACACGGTTATTGCATGGACGAAAATCACAAGCTTTCTCAAACTACAGGGACGAAAATCGTAGTTTACTCTTTATATTACTTACGTTTTCAAAATTCATTTTACAACTTTATCATATTAAAAATACATAATCATATGTTAACTAATACATTAAAAAATGTGTTTTTTGGTATAAATTGTACAGTTATAATCGTCTCGCCAAAACTTTTAAAATAAGTTTATTATTGAATATTTTTAAATTAGATGCTTCGCGTCGTATCGTGCACGAGTATTTAACTAGTTAGTTATGATATGTTCATTGTCAGTGACGGATCCATGATTTTTACATAGGTGGGGGTTCAAACGAGAACCCATGTGAATTGTGAGAACGCAAAAACAGTTGTGGACCTCCAAGTTACTTACCCCACAATTTAAATTATAATAAATAAAAATAATCATTGAGGATAGTAATATAATTATGAAATTTCCAAAAAAATAGTTTTTCTAATTAATTTTAATTATCCCATAAGTTTTGATCTATCACATTTGTGATATAAACCCAATGATACAAAAAAATTTAGGGAATGATTGGTTCATTTTAAGGAATGAAAATGAAAATGAAATTGGGAATGCAGTAGGGAATGAGCATTGCATTGATATTGTTTGGTTAAACCAATATAATCAATAAAAATTTATTTCATATGATATTTTTAATACAAATATGTGTCGTTTAAATAGAAAATAAAAAATTTGTTCCATTCACATCAAGAGATAAAGCGATATATGGGAAAAAAATTACTAAGCGGGAATAAGATTTCCATTCCCCCCAATTTGGTAAAGAATGGAAATTAATAGGTTTGGGGTAATGAATTCATTATATTATATCAAACCAAACCACATTATTCATTATCATTCTCATTCCCTACCCACAATACCCCCAACCAAACACCCCCTTATAGGTGATAATTGTGTGGTGTCTTATATTGATATTTTAGGTTTAAAAAATTAGGTGTAGTTCTCCATTGATGCAAGATTAGTTTCAGGAGCCCCTCTGATAAATGTGTGATAGAGTTTTCCTAATCATGTGATATTCGAACTGTGATATATATGTGATACCATATGTGATGATTTTGTGATATAATATGTGATCAATGTATATACGGACTTAAGTTTGCTCTAATTGCATGTGATCAAATGTATATATGAACATGAGTTTACCCTAATTGCATAATCAGGTGATACAATATTGTTGATAATCGCCTAATTAAGTGATACAAACTGTGATGATCGAACTTAAGAAAAATACAAGGAATTCGAGTTTAACCTTATCGTTATTCGTGTAACACCCGAAAAAATTTGGAAAAACGAATTTGAGGTTCACGGACGTCCACAGAGCACAAGGTCGGACGTACGCGATGCGTGGAAGTCTGCGGATCGTCCGCGGAAGCAACCGAGTATTTTGGGGTTTTCGGCCAAAGCGAGTCAGACGTCCGCGAAGAACCATGCGGACGTCCGCGACCTGACTGATGGAATAATTTTGTTTCCTTTTAAGACCCCTCTCTCTCTCACCCCTCATTTTATCCTCAACCCAAATAAGTTTCTCTCTCTCTCTCTCTCAAAACCGATCCCCTCTCAAGACAAACCCTAAATCCCTTCCCTTCTCCTTCATCTTCTCCACCCAAACCATACCCACGTCCACCATTGTTAAACATATGGGAGCTTGAAGCTTTTGTGGAGACTAGGAGCTTTTATTTGGAGGATTCAAGTGGTGAATGTAATCTCTCTCTACCCAAAAGTTAGATTGATGTTGTTTTCACTTTCTCTTCCACATTTGGAGTATTTTGGGTGATGTTTGGTTAAGGTGACCTTCTTTTCTCTTCACCTATGAAGTTAGGGTTTTGATATAAGTTGGGATCTGGATATAAAATGTTTGGGGAATGATTCTACATGGTTAGATCTAACTATTGATGGTTGGAACTTATGGATCTAGGTTTTGGAGGTTTTGGCTTGAAGGTGCAAGCTTCTTCAAAAGAGTTTACGTTTGGGGAAATCCTAGATTTAGCCTAAATCTAGCAATGTGAGTTCAAGTTGATTTGTGAAAACTTTGTACATGCCAAAAATGTTATTTTCCAAATGTTTGTGTGTTTTACTTGAAAATATCAATTGTTGAGTTATTTAATGAGTTTAACTCTTTTGAAGTATTTGTCTTCATAAATGTTGTAAAACACCCATATTTGGGATTTTTGGATATTTGATGTGTAGATATCATAAATATATCCTTAAAAGATTTATCGCTCAAAATGAAGTCTATTTGATGGTTTAATCATATTAGTGTAAATGATTGTATAAACCATTTGGGAAAATGCACATTTTAGTGTCAATAGTCATTTTGAGAAATATAAGGGTGTGAGTCCTTTTTGGAAAACCCCTTTTGTTTAACCCGTATCGAGTTTTGGGGTTTATAATGAATGTGTGGTACTTGTTTACCTAATCGGTATTTAAATGCATTTTATGCTATGATGGCCGTTATTTATTGGTCTAATGAGTTTTGAGCATTTTGCTCGGTTTTGACTTTGAGAAAGTCTTGGGGACATTTTGTTCGGTTTTGATGACTCAATGTAGGGTCTCAATTATGGTTTGCATTTATTGCATCATATCGCATTTATTGCGCATCATTAATATTTACATGCCCGGGTGCGTTAGTCATTCCAGGATGGGCTTAATATTATAGACTGTGTTGCATTGGATCCATATGCACGTAAGTCAATCTTTATTTGATGGTCTACTGGGTGTTGCGGGATTTGACCAAACCCCATGTTTGATGACCTTTACCTTCAAGGGTACACTAGGAGGGCTGGGTCCGGTTGAGCTGTCAAGTTGATTGACAGGCGTTTTATTGACCTTCGCCATGTCGGGGCAATGCCATGGTTGTATTCCCGCTTGTGCCGAGCCTTTGGTGGTATTCTTATTGATAATTCACTAAGGTCAGTTGTCTCTTTGGGTGTGACTTGTAAGGCGTCGTATGGGACACTTGGGCTTTTATGCAGTGAAGTGTCGTACGATTAACATTTTAGAGTGGCGTACTTTTGTGTTCATCCACTCTCAATAGATACGGGTCTCCCCCGTCGTTGGCTAACCTATTTGGGATTGTATATTGTCCCTGTTTTATTATTGTTGGTCTTATATATTTGACTACGATTGGATGACTTCAATATTGGATTCCCCTCCATGTATATTGAAGTTTAAATAAAGCATACTTATGGTATTTGGAACTTCATTACATTTTACGTTCGCGTGAGTATTGGTTCTTATTATGTTTTCAATGAAGTGTTATATTTAAATGGATGGTTTTTCCATGATTTATGGGTTGAGTATTTTGTCGTCAACCGTATTTGAAGGCTTTGCCTAAACTAGATTTATTCACGTATTTGAGTGAGTTGGGATCGTAATTCATTTTGAAAAACGCTTTATACCTTTTGGGAACTTTTCTCCTAGATTTTGGGTGCGTTGGAAAATGAGTCGTTTATATCCCTTTTTCGTAAACTCTTTTGGAAATCATAATCTACGTTGCAAACTTTCATTTAAAGAATTATTTAAATAATGCTATAAACTCTTGAACTCATTAGGCGTTAGCCTAACCCTTTTTATTTGTCGGCATGTGCAACAGGTTCAGGTTGGGAGTAGTTCTAGTGACACGTGTGAAAGGGTGTGTGCTAGGAATGTGCTCGTAAGGTGAATTGATTAAGTGATGTCTTCCGCATTTACCCGTGGGAATAGCACTTTGTGTTTGGGTTAAGTAATACCCGAAGTGAGTTTAGTCTTTGTAATAAGATTTGAAATATATGTTGTTGAGATTGATTATAGATTTTAATTTGAGGTATTTCATCTATTGAATTATAGGAAGAAAATTCTGTTATTTCGGATGTATTATCAAAAAAAATTAATTAGTTGCTCTTTCCCAATTCGAGGGTGTTACAATTCGTATGATACAATATGTGATAATCATGTGATACAGTCAAACTCAAGCAAAATACAAGGAATTCGAGTTTAATCTTATCATTAATCATGTGATACAATCTGTGATAATCATGTGATACAATCGAACTCTAGCAAAATACAAGAAATTCGATTTTAACATTATCGTTGTACAGGTTAAACTGAACAGTTTGTGAAAATCGAACATCCTGTTGATAATCGGCTAGTTAGTCGAATGGTTTTGTCTACCCAATCTGGGTAACGATTGTTAATCGCAATCTGTTCGACTTCGCCCTAAACTGTGATACTTACATTGTGTTAATCACATCGTCTTTTATTGATTTGAAGTCCATATAGGTTGAATATGTGATAAAGTTGTGATATTTTAAAACATACCTCCCATCCATGTCTTTATTTATTTATTTTAAATTAATATTTATTTAAAATTTAAAAATCCCATAAATCTTATTAGAATTCGATTTAACACATAATACTTTGCTTACAAGAAGGCATGGGAATGGGACGGGGACCTTAATCCCCATCTCCGTCCCCGATCCTCATCTTCATCCCCATCCCCGTCCCTATCACCGCCGGGGAATATAATCATATCCCCATTCCCATCCCCACCGGGGAACGGGGATCCCCAACGGGGAAACGGATATTTTTTCCCCGATCGGATTTTTTTTATTTTAATGCAATAAAAATTATTTTTAATACAAAAAATAAAGGTTATTTTAATACAAAAACAAAATTACAACATCATATAGTTATTAATAACCTAAAAACAAAAGAAATTCAACCTAATCCCAAAAAAAAATTAACGTCACACGTACCAAAACATATCGAGTAATATCCAAAATCATATCGAGTAATTATATATATCGAGTAATAACAATTTTATATTCTAAACCAGTTAAGAAATAGAAATTATGAATTACCGATTTAGTTTAAATAAATAATATATATTTAATTTATTAATTTAAATATATAACGGGGACGGGACGGGGAGTGCCATGCCCGTCCCCATCCCTATCCCTGGTTTGAGACAAACGGGGATCCTCGTCCCCGTCCCCATCCCCGATCGGGGCGGGTGGACCAGGTCCCCGACGGGTCGGGACCCAAGGCCATTCCTACTTACAAGTGTTCTTGCGTTTTCGCAAATCACAGAGGTTCTCGTTTGAACTCTTCCCTATATATATATATAGAGAGAGAGAGAGAGACTTGTGTCATAGTCTTACTGTAGCTCCTAAAACTTAAGTTACACTATGGTTCTCGTGGTTTTGAACTTGGTTTTCATAATATATATATATATATATATATCCAAAATTTTCATAATAATTCAATATATAAAATAGAGAACTTGGCCTACATCACATCCCTTTATGTCTATAAAAGGGAGCTCACAATGAAGTATGATAACCACCACCACCACTTCTTAGAATTTCCGATTTTTCTATACATTTCATTCCTTAGGTGGCGTTTGGTTCACTGGAAAGTGATGGAATCGGGTGGAATTGGAATGTGACATTCCATTGACCAGATTCCATTCCAGTGTTTGGTTTAATCTTTTTAGTTGATGGAATCATTTGAATTCCAACAAATTCTATACATTAGGCTTTTAACATTCCATCCTAAAGACAAGGTATTTCAATGGAATGGAATTAGATATTTTCATAATTCCAAAATCACCCTTTGCCCTACTCTCTTGTTTAACACAGCCAACACCGTCAAGATACTTGGTCTGCTCTCTCTTCGTCTTCTCCATTGCACACAGCAAGAAGGTTCACCGGAAAACGCGTTCCATTTCTCCGACGATTTCCAGGTTCTGCAATCTCTTCGACGATTTCCAGGTTCTCCTACTCTCTTTGTTTTCTTTCTATTCAGTTGGTCTCTCCGACGATTTCCAGTGATTATGTTGGTATTTGTGACTACATATAACATATGCTTCTAATGGTGCTGTTGAACTTCTTCCTGTTGGTAACATTAATTGCTAACCAATTGTTGCTCTCTTTCTCATCTTAGTTTTGCTACCGCCATTAGTCTGTTCAATTCACTACAACAGCTTCTTATGTATTATAAACATCAGATTGGTTTCATTTGGATTTTTCTTTGGATTTTGGCTAGATTACAGTCCTGTTCCAATAGACCTGGGCATTTGTTTCAATTTTGGTTGTATTTCTTCAATGTTCCTAACTTCCTATTGGAATTTGGGTTATATTATGGTCAATGGAATCTTGAGGATGATGAAGTCCTACAACAACTTTCATTCCAATTCTTATTTGTTCTAAAAAATTAAACTTATATTAAAAGGGTATTTTGGTCATTTACCAAAAATTCATTCCAATTCCAACACTACATTCTGTCAACCAAACAAACAAATTTCAATTTCTTTATCAGATTCCATTCCAATTCTGCCAACCAAACAGGTAGTCAAACCTAACAACATTCCATTCCAATTCCCTCAAAGTCAAATTCCTTTGACAGATTCCATTCCATCCTAAAACATTCCGCGAACCAAACGCCACTTAGGGTACATGTCATATTATCTACATACATCTTACCCAGATATTGGATTTGTTTTCCTTTTGGGTCAAACTTATTAGAATCTCCCATTTCTATTTTTCTCCATTTTCTCACACATATTACATAAATGACTCCTCCGCTCTTTAGAGTACAGGTCAGATCATCTGCATACATCTTACCCAGGTACTTATCCGGATATCGGGTTTTGGGTCAAACTTCTTAGAATCTCCCATTTCTGTCTTTTGCCCTTTCCCACACATTTCACTAGCCAGAGGTCATCACTAAAACAACCGCTAAACTATTTAAGATAAAAGTCAGATATGCGTACACTTTACCCATATACCGTGCTCATTTGCGGTTTCGGGTCAAAACTTCACAACTTAACTAACCATGGCAAAACTACCTCATGTTCTAGTCATACCTTTTCCCGCACAAGGCCATGTCATGCCGATAATGGAGCTAGCTCAACGGCTAGTCGAGAAAGGCGTCAAAGTCACGTTTGTGAACATGGAGGTCAACCACAAGCTCATGACCGAAAATTGGCTAGACCATGATGGGTTCGGGGGTCTGATGGAGATGGTTTCGATCCCTGATGGGTTAGAACCATGTGAGGATAGACGTGATCTTTGTAAGTTGACCACATCAATAATGCAATCTATGGCAGGCAAATTGGAAGAAGTTATAGAGAAGATTAACAAAGAAGAAGGTAGTAAAGTTACATGTGTTGTTGCTGATGATGGTGTGGGATGGGCCATAAAAGTTGCCAAGAATATGGGAATTAGAAGAGCAGCTTTTTGGCCTGCTTCAGTTGCTACATTGGCCTCCATGCTTTCTTATCAGAAATTGATTGATGATGGAATCATAGACAACAACGGTAAGATATATATATATATATACACACATATGGGGCCATTCAAGAGAGAACTAGTTATTTTGTGGTAACTGTGAGATCCAATGTGAGCTACATATTAAGTAATAAATTAGGAAATTATTAATTTTGGTAATTTTGTTTGAAATTTAAATAAAAGGGCATTTTAGGTATTTTAAAGTCTTATCTCTCCTCTCTCATCTCTCCTCTCTCCAGCCTCTTGCCTCCGGTCTTCGGCCTCATACCTCCGGCCGCCGGTGACACATTGTGATACCAAGATACAATTATGATCCACTGTGATACCCTTGTATGGAGGCACGGTGATACCCTTTGCCTTTGAAAATGCACTGTGATACCCTTGTGTTACACCCAACCCTAAAATCAAAATCAAACCATAATCATCAAAACACAAAACAATATTACAATATCAAACCCAGATTTGGTTTCTAAGAAGGTATGGAGGCACTGTGATACCCTTTGCCTTTGAAAATGCACTGTGATATCCTTGTGTTAAATCAAAATCAAACCATAATCATCAAAACACAAAACAATAGTACAATATCAAACCCATATCTGGTTTCTAAGAAGGTATGGATGCACTGTGATACCCTTTGCCTTTAAAAATGCACTGTGATACCCTTGTGTTACACCCAAACCCTAAAATCAAAATCAAACCATAATCATCAAAACACAAAATAATAGTACAATATCAAACCCATATCTGGTTTTTAAGAAGGTAGGGAGGCATCTGTTCCAGAAAAATCCAACCTAGATATGAAAGTGTGTGTGTGTGTGTGAGAGAGAGAGAGAGAGAGTTCCATCGTCTCCATCATAGACACCATCGCCACAAACTCAGAAAAATCACAGGTACCGACGATGTTGACGTTGGTCGTGGTCGTGGTTGCATAATCGTCTCAACGATCGACGGTCTAATCAGTTCGAATCATCGAGTGGTTGTAGGGCAGAATCTGTCGGCGGCGGTGGTTGTAGAGCATAATCCGCCGACGAACCAAAGTCATGGTTGAAGAATCCGTCAGTCGTAAATATGTGCGGTAAAAATCGGGAATTTCTGAAAAAAGAATAAAAATAATGAGGATGGAAGTCAAATTGCCACATATATCAAAATTGTCAGAGTTGCATTTGGTTGAATTAAAGTCCAGAAAGATTGAAAGAAACATACTCCGATGCTTAGTTTCTTCTTGAACCTACTGCTTCCATTGCTGTCGGCAACTTCATATCAAGTTCCCAAGATTAATAAAAACAAATATTGTTTCCATGAGGGCAATAAGAGAATGATTTAGGGTTAGGTAAGATATATATATATATATATATATATATATATATATATATATTTTAGGATTTAATAATTTAATTAGATTTGGGTAACAAATTTACTAAAACACCATTTTGTATTTATTTAAAATTTACATTAATTATTTAAAATGTGTGGCTCATATTAGATCTCACGGTTATCACAAACTAATTAGTTCTCATTTGATTAAGCCCCTATATATAGAGGGAGGTTCAGGGAAAAACCTCAAATAAATGAAAAACTAAAAAACACTTTATCAACCGTTAGATTAGATATATATATATATATATATAATTTGTTGAATATGAGTCTAGGAAGGTAGAGGGTGGGTAGGGGCGCGGGCAGAGACGGACCCATGATTTTTGGTGAGCGGGTGCATCTGTTAAGGTGGATCAAAAGTCTGTAAAGTTGTCGATGTATATTTAGCCGAATTCCAACTTATCGAGGGATTTTTAGAGTTTTTTAGTTGATTTTGAGGGATTTTTTTGTTTTTTATAGTTGATTTCAAGGGACTTTTTCGGTTTTTTGGTTGATTTCGGATTATTTTTTCGGTTGATGTTCCTTGTATTTTCTAATATCTCGAAGCACCCCTTAAAGGTTAGCGGTGCTACTTTAATTTTTTTAAATTAGATTGAGTATATCAAAAACTATTATTTGTTTAATTAAATATTTATTTTACATTATTTAAATTTATTAATTTTAATTATATTATTAAATAAAATTGATTAAGTAAGAAACTTTTATAAAAGTCAATAAAACTTATTAAATAAGCCCAAATTGTGGATGCTCTCAGTGGTACTGTGTGCTTCGTGATTCTATGTGCATGTTTGTATTGTTGTATTTATGTTGGTGGTCGGGGTCTTTATAGAAACAACCTCTTCACCCACTACAAGAAAATCGGCTTTATAGAACACCAACAATTTCCATGTGTAAGAGTATATTTCGATTTATAGGACTTATGTTTACAGGTCCAAACAATAAAATGTCTTATCTAAAGGTGGTGCAATAAGTATATAGGACGCTTTTGACGTCTTAACGAGTTTTGGGGACATTTTTCCAAAACAATACATCGTACTAGCCATTTTATAGTACACTATTTAATAACATTTTGTTACCGGGTTTTTTTACATCGTAGGCATACCTTTACAAGATCAGACAATTTGGCTTTCCGAAACCATGCCGCCTTTAAAACCCGCGAACCTCCAGCGGACGTGCTTTGAGGACTCGGCCACCATAAAAGCCTTTTTTCAAGTAGTCGTAGAAGCTGCTCGATTGACCGAATGGTTTATATGCAACTCAGCCACCGAGCTGGAGCCTGCAGCATTTAGCCTCTACCCACAGCTGAAACCAATCGGCCCGCTGCTAGCCACTGACCGGCTGGCTAACCAAACTGGCCACTTCTGGCAAGAAGACTCGACCTGCTTACCATGGCTCGATCAACAGCCAAATGGTTCGGTCATTTACTTAGCTTTCGGGAGCATCACTATAATCAACCAACCCCAGTTCGAAGAGTTGGCACTTGGGCTCGAGCTTTGCAATAGACCATTCTTGTGGGTGGTTAGACCGGGTATGACCAAATAGACCACTGCTACATACCCGGATGGGTATATTGAACGAGTAGGATCTCGTGGAAGAATCGTGACGTGGGCCCCACAGCAGAAGGTCTTGGCTCACCCTTCGGTGGCTTGCTTCGTGAGCCATTGTGGTTGGAACTCGACTTTAGAGGGTGTGGCCAACGGCGCCCGTTCTTGTGATGGCCGTACTTTGCGGATCAATTTTACAACGAAGATTATGTTTGTGACATCTGGAAAACGGGCGTGCGGTTTGAGAAAGATGAAGCGGGGATTGTGAGACGAAAAGATATAGGAAGCAAGGTTGAGGAGGTGTTTAGCAACAAAAAATACGTAACGAAGGCGTTGGAGATGAAAGAAAAGGTTACGGGTAGCATCGGAGAACACGGACGCTTGAATAAAAATCTTGGCGATTTTATCAAGTGGGTACAAGAGAAAGATACAAATTAATGAACGTAACGTTGTTTTAGAAATAATGGTATTGTTATTTATCATTGAAATTTCAAGATTTTGTGATTGGTATATAACTAATCATCTATCAGTTTCGGGTTATTTTCTTTTGTTAAGACATGTCTGGATTAAGACGTCTATCTAGATTTAAGATCAGTTGTTGGTTGTTAGTTATGTTGAATAAATTGAATTAATCTCCCAATTTTTAAGATGTTACGGTTGATTGCGACAAAAACTTGAACATTGTAACGCTTCCTAAATTATAACCCCTTCGCTCCCTAGCTTTAGCCGGCTTGTAAAAGCATCTCCAACATATTCTCCAAAATAGTCTAAGCCACTTCAATTCACAACTGTTCGCCATCTTTACTCTGGACTCCAGGACGACCCTCTCCTTGAATAAGGCCCGAGCTTTAAAGGCTAGAAACAGATGCCTAGAAGGTTAGAATCACAACCACAAGGATTGTGGCATAGTGATGAGACCCTGGGGGATGTGGTGGAATATTCCCTCTACCTGGGGTTCAGTTACAGCAGTACACAACAGTTGTGGCAACTGAGTTTATCGGGGCTGATTTCTTGCAGTGACAGCTTGCCGAACCTACCAAAAAAAAAGGTTAGAATCACACTGGCTTAATGTATACCAGTGTTGATGTACAACAATCATGAGAAATATAAAGCATATGGCAAATTAATGTTAAACTCGAGATAGAACCAAGGTTACCAAAACCAGAAATTCAAATATATGTGTGTATAATTGTGCAGTAAAATCGTATGAAAAAAATAAATGAATAAATAGATAATGCGACGTGGAGGCAAAGGATCGTATGAGATTTGAGAAGTTGAGATTAACGTGAGAAGTGTGAAAAGTGGATCTGAATCGTTATTTCATACATATCAAGATTAAAATGTATCATTTCTATATTTGCAATCATACTGATTTGGTTAAAAAGAAGTTGGTTTAGCAACACCAATTTGAAATGTATAAGATTTTAAATAACATGTAGAAAAATTATTCTTAAAATAGGTCATTTATATATTGAATTGTAAAATATAAGTTTAATTATTTGAGAACTTCACAAATTTTAAGATACGTGATATTTATTTATTATAAACCACAATTTAAAATAATTAATATGATAATGTTATAAAATGAGATAATTAATAATTTTTAGAAAAACTGATGGAGATGCTCTTAGCAAAAAATTCAAATTCCATATGTGTATATATATATATATCATCTCCTCTCTCATGTAGCATACATGTATACACATTCATAATTAAAAATGTACATAAGGTGAACACATGTAAACACAATGAAAACAATTTCAAAATATACTCTTAAGTGTCACTTATGTCTGATTCGGTCAGACGTAAGATACAAGTAGTTCAAGGATACAAGTAGGTCAGATATTTGATTCGAAGGATTACTTGGCCACACAGGTCGGAATTAAGTTCATAGAAGAGGGTTTCGAAAGTTACATGCCGAGATCCGACAAAACCAGATATGAAGTTGTATGTGCAAGAGAAAATTGTAATTGGAGGCTGTACGCGAGGTCCGTGGGTGAGAAAGGAGGGATATTTGTCATTAGAAAGTTGCACAACGAACACACTTGTTCGAGGACACAACTGAATCCCAACCACAAACAAGCCACCAAAAGAACTTTGGGTGTGATACTGAAAAGCAAATTTCTTGATGCTAGCAGGTCAATGCGTCCAAAGGACATCGTGAGCGATGTACACCAGCAGTACGGGATCACAATTGGTTACCACCAAGGCTGGCGTGCGCGATGTAGGGCACTGCTAATGGTCAGAGGCACGTTCGAGGAGTCGTATGAACGACTCCCTGGGAATTTATATAATTTGCAGTTGCAGAATCCAGGTACGGTCACCCAGATAAGGACCGATTCAAATGGACGGTTTGAGATGTGCTTCGTTGCCCTTGGACCCGCGGTACGTATTTTAACACGTCATATGTTTACACATTATAAACTATAACATTTACAAAAGGAAACCACCTACGTTTTTGCAGATCCGCACATTTGTGGCGAATCTGCATTGTGTCCTGGTAATAGATGCTGCCCATTTAAAGGGCCCTTACTTGGGTATGATGTTCCTGGCGGTTTCCATGGACGGGAATAACTCCATCGTTTCCGTAGCTTTCGGAGTAGACAAGTCCGAAACTAGGGAGGAGTGGACTTGGTTTCTGTCCATGTTGAGACAAGCTATCGGAGACCCGCAAGGGTTGGTGTTTATGTTCGACAGGGCTCCTTCCATAAGCGCCGCAATCTCTGTCATGTACCCAAACGCCCCTCACGCCTTATGTTGTCGACATTTGGAGATGAACGCCAAAGGCCAGGACAAACGTATTACCACCTACCACGATGTCTACTGGAAGGCATGCAAAGCATATACGGCTCGGGAGTTTGACCGGTACATGAATGTTCTACGAGTTAGTGCCACGAAAGCAACCAAAGTTATGGACGATGTTGGACCGGAGAGGTGGTCCGCGGCCCATTTTCCTGCACAACGTTATGATATTCTGTCCTCCAATAGTGCAGAGTCGGTGAATGCACTCTCCCGTTTTGCGCGTAGATGTCCGATTGTTACTCTTATGGAGTACTTTCGGGTCTTTCAACAAGAGTGGTACCAACTTCGACGCCGAAAAGGAGCTGGGCTGCGTAATAGACTCACACCAGCGATGGAGGAGATAGTTCTCCTCAGGGTGGGTCATGCGTCGACATGAAGGGTAAGCGAACTCGGGTATGGGAGTTACCACGTTCGGGATAACCAACTTGATGCGATTGTCAATATGACCGACCATGTTTGTTCATGTTTCCAATGGCAAAAATCTGGGTTACTGTGCGGCCATGCCATCGCTGCGGCAAGACATATGGGTCGTAGAGATTGCAGCGACTTGGCTGTAAATTTCTTCCCGTCCGAAACTTACCGGGAAACATACGCAGAGGTAATAAATCCAGCTGGACCCCTGAAGCATGGGTGTCTCCACCCGACCCCCTTCCGCCATGCTATCCACCGTTAAACACTAAGAACAGAGTCGGGAGACCGAGAAAGAACGATCGACGTCCATCACGTGGTGAAGGTCCGATACAGCGAAAATATACCTGGTGCCAATGCGTAGGACATACTCGTGGAGAGTGTCCAACTCCCGCCCCTTCAACCGTGCCAAGGAGTAGACGTTCAGTCAGCCAACTAAGTAACACGCAGGGCCCGTCGGAGCTTGAACCACATGGAACTATATCATATGATAGCGTTGATCTGAACATTAATTTCCCTTGATTGGGACGATAAATATTGTATGTTTAGTGCTCTTGTTTTGATATATAACATGATTTTATCTACTTTATCGGCCCGTGTAATTTATCAAACATAACTTATGTACGTTGTAATTTAGTAAAATAAGGGACCGAAGTTGTAATTTAACAAACAAAAGAGACCTAAGTTGTGTTAGAGCAAAGACAGGACCAAAAATAGCCAACATGCAGTAAAAACATGTAAAAGCATTATAGGACAACACAACTCACTTTCCACGTTTTCATACTTTACACGTTTTTCATACTTTTCAGCGCAAACCGGCATCCACATTTGCCTATAAATAACCCACGCTAGATTAGTCGTAAAACACATATACACGAACATATTATTCGTTAACGTATTCTTACATGGCATCCCCAAACCTTCATGTTTGGTGCTTTAGGCGTTTATCTGAATCGCTTTCAGACACTGGCAAAGAGTTATATGGTTAGTGTGCATGTTTCATTGAGTTTTGCTTGTTACTACCGTTGTTCTACGACCTAACTATATTAATTAATGTTCATCAACAGATGCATATCCACAGTTGTTCACCATGAAAGTCCACCATGGTGGGAACTTCACGGAACCACACAGAAGACATTATTTCCGTGGTCTAGAAATTTATGTTGACATGTTAGATGTGGAGGATCTTTCTATGCAATTGCTTGAATAGATCATGAAAGAGCTGGACTATGAAGAACCAAAATATAATAGGTTGTATTTTAAGAGGACGAATGCAGACTTCTTGACTGGACTGGTAGAATTGAGTACCGACGAAGATGTAGCCAACATACGCCAGTATGTTGACGGCCATACTGTGATTGAAGTGTACATCGAGAAAGTGGAGCTTAACACTTTGAGACTCGTCTCGCCAGAGCATGTAAGAAGTCGATCTGGATTGTCAAAAAACCAAACCATCGTCTAGTCGTAGTCTCAAATTTGGATAATTTGGTACTGTACTGACTAGTATGTGTTTGTTCTGAAATAATCTTGTATAACATCTAGGAGTTGTATTTCTAATATGAACCACTTTTCAGACTATTTTTTAGACTACGTAAAAGACTACTTTTCAGCCTAATGAAAGACCTTTATTCATGAGCAAACTTCAACATGTAACATCAACATAAAAACTCCAGGAACGAAACAACAACATAGAAACAGGAAAGGAACGAAACAACAATGTCGAACTGGAAAAGTACAAAAAACAACACATAAACAACAAAGTACTAAAGCAACACCCGTACCACCACCTACTGAAAAATTGCCTTAGTTTGATCAATACAACTTTGCTTGTCGCTTACCTTCGCTTGAAGAATTGCGAAGTCTTGCATAATGTGGTGAATGTCTTCTTTTTCTCGACGAATACGAGCCTCCCTATCTTTTATATATCCTTTTGATCTCCTTTTCTTTCACTTCGATCCTTTTCAAGTGGGCTTCCTTCCTGACCATCATTTGTTTCCACTCTTGTGTCAGTTGGTCTATCTTCTTTTCCCTTTCTGCTATCGCGATCTGGAGTTTTACGGGCATTCTTTCAGGTGTAGACGATGGGTTAAATGATGATGCCATTTGTTTACTGAAGAAAGAAAGCAAGAAAGAAAGATGGAATGGGTGTGAATTATGGATTGCATTTTACTGATATTTATGGATGAAATCTCATTGAGGAAGATGAATGGAAACCACAAATTGGACTTCCAAGTACAATAATTGTGGAAAAAAAACAGTAAAAACATGCAAAAATTTGTGCGAAAAAGACCAAAAGTGTAAATTTTTGCCCCATCGCGGACAACCACCGCGGGACAGGGGCCAAAGTTGTCACCGCAGGCATAGTTGGGGGCCTCCGTGGGACATATTGGCCAAACCGCGGGCCACATGGGCACTGACCCGCGATCGCGGGGCCCACCGCGGAAAAAATGGGAATTTTTGTAAAATCAACGAGAATGTGGATATTTTAGCAAGTCAAAGTCAAACTTTGGGTATTTTAATTAATTTCCCAAAATTAAATCCTACAAACCCATCCACAAGGCCACCTTGTAAAGCAATAAATATAAAAGTAAAAATAATATAAAAAAGAGAATAAAGACAAAAGAATTGTCAATCCAGTAGTTAGACGGTCCATCAACACCCCCACACCAAATAACTCCACATACACCCTCTTCTACATTTTAATTATCATTTTTTATAAATAAATTCATATATCATCAAATGATATAATTTTTTTAAGTGATACTAGTCAGTATACCCGCGCGATGCGGCGGGTGATAAATTTTTATTGGAAATCACACGCCTTTGTCCCGACGGTATCTAGGTTATTGGTATATCCCAAATGCATTATCAAAGCTAAGGAACTTTAATCCCAAGAAGAATATCTAAAACCAAACGATAGAACAAATCCAGTTAATACGATTCATTGGTTTAAAAGTCCAGAGCTTTGATTCAAAATGTGTTCAACTATTACAAAGCAACACACATATAAACCAACCAACTATTTCTTCCTGTAAAAGATCCAATGAACTATATTGGCCTTGTGAATTGTCTGTCCATGTGTAGGACCTTTGTCACCTTGCTTGCTTAAGTGATAACCGGATTTGCCATAATCGAAGCTCTCTTTAGAAATGCCACAAGTTTTCTTATGAAGAATTGGCCCCAAAACCCAGCTAAAATGGATACCGACATCAGGTATAAAGCTGCAAGTCATCAAAAAGATTATCCATAATGTGTATGTGTGTGTGCATATAGGTTGGGTTCCGGTGAGAAGTAGATGTTAACGTGAGAAGTGGTTATCAACCGTTGGATGAGAAATGGACGCACATTATGATGAGATGCACCAAGATAAGAGGCACCCCATCAATTCCTTTCTAAGCCGCAATTCATGGGAGGGCATTTTATTAAAAGTGATCAATGGTTCAGATCCACTTCTCACGTTTCTCACGTTAACCTCAACTTCTTACACAATCCTTCGCCATATATATATATATATATATATATATATATATATATATGTGTGTGTGTGTGTGTGTGTGTGTATTGTAGTTTTCATCAATAGAATGGATTGCAATCGAGGCGCAGGATCGTGTGAGAAGTCGAGGTTAACATGAGAAACGTGAGAAGTGGATCTAAACCGTTGATCACTTTTAACCAAATGCCCTCCCATGAATTGCGGCTTAGAAGGGAATTGATCGGGTGCCTCTTATCTCGGTGCATCTCATCATAATGTGCGACCTTTTCTCATCCAACGGTTGATAACCACTTCTCACACTTCTCACGTTAACCTCAACTTCTCACCGGAACTCAACCCTTGCAATCGAATGGTCAGATGATGATGGTTGTGGAGATTATACCATGAGGAATTGGGAATCTATTCAGAAGGTAAAACTCGACCACTGATAATGAAGATGAAAACATCATCACAAACGTCGTTGTTGCACTTGCAACCTATACAATTTCACAAAAAATAGGAAACTGAATCAAGCAATCATGTTTTTCGCATGGTATAATCATATAGGCTCTTTTGGTTAAATGACCTTTCAGGGTTTTCTAAATCATGACCATGTAACAGGTTTGAGAATATCGCTGCTTAACAGAAAAATGCAACTACAAAACACAAAAATGCCTAAAAACCTATCAAAATGTTACTTCACGGGAGGTCATTTACCTAAATAACCCCAATTTATATATGCAAGATTCACATGTTTTCATGTGGTACAATCATACAATGATATTAGTTATAAAGAAAAAAACTCTAAATGACTTATGGGTACCAAAAGCACTCTATTTGATTGATTCAAAGTTGCATACAAGTTGTGTACCTGTGGCATGACACCAATCTCAAGTAAGAGTGGGCCGAGAATGAACCCACCACCAGAACCCAAGAGGCCACCCACGGTGCCACCCGAGATCCCACAAAGTGCACAAAACGTAAGGTGGGGACCGGTCCAGTCGATTGAAGCCTCACACACCGAATCATTGTTCCCCATGCTTTTCCTCTTCTTGCTTTCTTTGTACAACTTGACACATTCATATGTGAATACTGCCAATGCTACAGGGAACTGCAAGAAACACAAACAGGCTTAACAAGAATTGTAGAAACAGGTTTGGTAAAAAAAAATTGTAGAAACAGATGATGCATAATGAAGATACATCATTCACCTACAAATTACGTGAATTATGGTGACTACCCAATAAGATGTACTACATGCTACTAAGCCATTCTGCATGAAGATAGATATAAAAGTCACAATCTTTATTGATTTCAAAATAAAAAACATATCTTTTTGACTCTTGAAAGTCAAAAATATGATCTAATAGTGCGATGGAGATGATATAGAACGTAAAAACTGTTTGCCTTAATAATCTGAAGAGCTAAGAAAGCAGCCCATACGACTATTAGAGCCGTAAGCATCTTCCAGTGTAAGTTGAACCCAAAAATTTGCTGTAATTTTGGTAGAAAAGGATTCAGACATGAAGAAAATGACTTCATTGAAAGGAAAAACATTAAAGTTAAAAATGTTCACCATTGGTGTTTTCTCCTCTTTAGGAATCAATGGCTCTGTGTCAATCAGCACTAAGAACGAAAAGCGGACAAACAAAGAACACAAGTTAACAATAACAATCCAAGTTCGAAAATTTTCACTTTAGAACTAAAATGATTCATGGGATTTTCGTGGGACTTACATTCCCCTCGAGAATTGACAAGCGACTCTTATGGCCTTTCCATTTCTTTCTGTCATAATATCAGCAGAAAATAAGGTAATCACAAGATCAGATTATATTTTATCTTATATTTCTAGATGCTAACTGAATAAAATCATTTTTAATTTCTTATTGTCTCTTCCTTCCACATTTCAGCCCTGATCAAAAGAAAATGTATAAGCTTAAAGATTGCAGAAAATCAACAAATTGACCATGCCTAAGCTAATCTACCTTGGTTGCATTTACAGCATCTTCCATCCTCAACTGTTTATCCTTCAATTCAACTTGTGTTTGAGCACCAACCTGATCATGAGGTCATAAAATTCCAATCATTGAACTCTAAAAAATATTTCATCAAATATTAGGATTGTCAAGTTCACATTAATAATAGCAATTCCTCCTGACAACCTTGCGATCCTTTCATTAATGATTTGCTTTTGAAAATTTTCTTCGGTGTTCTGCAAAATAAACCATAAAAGTAGACCACTTGAGCATAAAAGTGGAAGCCTAATCTTGGGACGGAGGGAGTAATCAATGCAAATTGTAAAGAAAAACAAGTGGTGCACCTCAACAAGCCTTTGGAGCTGAGTAACCCTTCTCTTGACAGCTGCTTGAGTTCTACCATTGGTGACTATTAGTGTGGAGTCTTTGGTAATGACCACCTTACTCGCAGTCCCAAGCACATCTTCTTGGACTCTTTCAAGGGTCAAACCGGCATCATCCCTGACCACAGTCCCTACAAAAGCATACCATGGCTTAGCAGTTAGCATAATAATTACAATGAAAATAATTCGAACCCCAACATCAGCCAAAATATGCAGTCGATGTAATTTAACCACTTTTGTTACTTGGCATTCCAACCATTATAATCACAAATACTTTAACATCTTTTGATCAATTAGTTGATTAATAAAGGGGAAAAAACATTGACCATATTATGTGAATATCATTTAAATCAGCTACATCGTGATATAAAGTTATTTATCTTAAGGCCATCGACAATAAATTTATACTTATTATTGCTTTACAAGATGTGGTATTGGACACATAAAAAGATTGACGTATTTCAAAGGGTAAATAGCATAAAGATTTCGTAAGATTGGCTATTTCAATGCAAATAGCCCATAAGAATCATCATTCAGACCAGATATATTATATCCATCAAGACTTCAATATCCAGTTATAAATCAAGAAAATAATATTCATCTTAACTTCAATACCTTCAATGAATGAAATGAAATTGAAAGTAAGAACCAACCTGATGGTGGCCAGGTGGTAAGCTGCATATCGTCTGAAATACAGTAGGGCAACCCTCAACCAGGGTCCTCGACCAATGTTCAGACCACCTTCAAAATTCACATGTCATCAATTAAACAAAGATTGGGTCTATTTGATAGACATTTATAACATTTAAAACATTAATAACATTTATAGAATTAAAATCTTACCGTGTAAAAGAGTCACTTAAGTATACACTTCTACCTCTATAAGTCCACACAAACCTTGCTGGTGTTAGACTTGTGCCTGCACCACCTCTTTCCCTTCCATAATCCATTCCTGAAGCAGACATTCTCTTTTCTACTTTTAATCAAATTAAGCTAACTTTCCAATTATTGCCCCAGGAACAGAAATTTAAAAAAATAAAAAACAAAAACAAAAAACCAGATCAAACAACTTTTCTAAAATTACAACCAAAAAATAATATGACCTCAAATGGAAAAGATCAAAAGCAAAAATCTATTACAGCTCAGGCTGTTTGATATCAAAAGCCCCAAAACAACCTCATTTATAGAAGAAATTCGACACCAATAAATGAAACAAACCCTAATGTGAATGAATGGAAACAAACCACAATCAATTATTCCATTTTTGTTAGAAGAACAAATCTCAGCCCTAACGTAAGAAACAAACCACAATCAATTGGGGATAATAATGCCTTCAGAGTAGCGTGAAACGTCGGGTAGAGAATCACAACTGACTTTGAGAGAAATTCTTCGAAGGCCTCTAGTTATCAGGTATAGAAACTGGTTTTGAGAGAATATCCAGCGAAATCGCCATCGTAGAGGTGGAGAAGAACGATCGAGAGTTGTGCCGTTTAGAGAGGGATTTATGTAGACTGAGGAAAGCCTGCCAATGAAATCGGGGGATGGGGAAGAGATATTAGGGCGAGAGGTCAGGAACGTGGAGAAGACGAACGTGGAGGAGAACTGAAGATGAAAAACCGTATGTTTAGAAAGTGAGAAGTGTTGAAAATAACCGTCACTATTCTTTTAATAAGATAGAATAGATATAAAATAATAAAATATATATTAATCATAAATATTACGATTTCAATAAAAATAAAGAGTGAATTGTGGATTTAGTCCCTCTAATTTTGTGTTTTCTTTGACTATGATCTTTACAATATATTGCATATCACAGAAATTATATCTATAATAAACATAAAATGAGGACTATAATCATATATTAACCATAAATATTACGATTTTCGTTAAAAATAAATATATAGGATTTTTCACAAGATCTAAAAGTTTTTATATATCTTTTTGTGTGTTACCAAAATTACTTTTTATTAACTTTAATGAAGCACACATTAATTTAAACATGAACGTTTTTAAAACCTACTACGTTTTTAAACAAGTCTATTAATTGATAACCGTGCACCCGAGAGTTTCTACGTAGGTTTTAACTTTTATTTTTATAAATACTAAAGTTTTTTTGAATTATATATTCAAATGCAAGTTTGTTAGACCATGAGTACCGCCTACCCACGAACCCACTGAACCCGAATGTTACCTCAGCGTCATATCAGCTTTTCTCTTTCCTACCCTCCTTACCCTAAAGTGGAGTACCGCCAACCCACGAACCCACTCCTACCCGCTACCCACAAATCTGCAACAAAACCTGCAAAAAAACAATGAACCCGAATGGTTGAAATCTAGTTCACGAACCCGCCCTACCCGCTACCCCCTACCCGATCGGAACCCGCCCACCCCCGTACCACCCTACCCGCCTACCCGATGAACCCGCTGCTCGAACCCGGTCGTGGTACCCGAGGGCGGTACGCACGGCCTTATAAACATTCAACGTTGTTTTTAAAGTTATTTTTGTTGAATAACAGTATAACATATAACCTATATTTAATTTAGGAAAATTAATTAAAATACCCTAAGTTTGACCCTGCCTTACCAAAATACCCAAAATCTCGGCAGCTTTACCAAAATACCCTAATTTTTCGCGGTGGGCCCCGCGATCGCGGGCCCACGCCCTCGTGTCACACACTTTTGGCCAAAAGTCCCGCGGAGGCCCCTCAAGAATGCATGCGGTACACTTTTGGCCCCTGCCCGCGGAGGTATCCCGCGATCGCGGGATGAGGTGCCACGCGTCGACGTAGGGTAAAACCCTAATTTCTTTAATTGCCTCAACTACCCCCCAACCTAATGTTCGGCCGCTATAAGAGAAAGGGTGGGGGACCTTCGGCCACCACTTGTGATTAAAAAAAATTCTCTCCTCTCCCAAACTCTCTCAATTTTGTCGTGTGGAATACGCGCTCGGTTTGTTTGAAGATGGCTCGTGTTACTCGTTTGGTAAGTTTTTCTTAAGTTTCTTGTACTTTTCTTGTATGTTGTTATTTTAATAAAATATATGATATGTATGTTGTTAGAGTGTTTATAAGTTTGTTATATGTTTGAATGTGATATTTGTTTTATGTTTAAATTTTAAAATATATGATATGTATGTTGTTTGTTTGAATGTGATATTTGTATGTTATAATGTGATATTTGTATGTTGTTATAGATGTTAGAGTGTTTTTTATAAAAATAAATGTTAAAGAGTGTTTTTTATAAAAAAAATGTTAAGATGGTGTTTTTTATAAAAAAAAATGTTAAGATGGTGTTTTTCATAAAAAAAGATGTCAAGAGTGTGTTTTTTTATAAAAATAAATGTTAGAGTGTGTTTTATAAAAATAATTCTTAAGAGTGTGTGTTTTTTATAAAAAAAAAGATGTTAAGAGTGTGTTTTTTATAAAAAAAAGATGTTAAAGTGTTTTTTATAAAAATAAATGTTAGAGTGTGTTTTATAAAAATAATTCTTAAGAGTGTGTTTTTTTATAAAAAAAAGATGTTAAAGTGTTTTTTATAAAAATAAATGTTAGGCCATCAGTACCCCAGGAAGGCATCTTTCAAAGATTCCATGTCCACATCAGCGCCACATCAGCTTTTCTCTCATCCCTCACTCGATCCCTAACGATCCCTAAACACCCGTACCCCATTCCCTCAAACCCTTTTGCCACCTCATTTATTTTTATTCTTTTATTTATACATTTAATTATTTAACAAAATAAAAATATTTATATATTTTTTAATAAATAAAAATAAAATAAATAATAAAAATTAAAATTCATATCATTCATTAAAAATAAAAATTACAAAATACAAAATTAAAAAATTAAACAACTCGTCGGTGTCTACGGATGATGATGATGCGGTTGGTGAACCGGGTTGTGGCGAATCCATATTGTTTAATATATAGAGGTTGAGAGAATTTGAGAGAGTTTGAGAGGTGTGAGAAATAAGAGGTTGAGAGGTGTGAGAAATAAGAGGTTGAGGGTTAAATATATAGTGAGATTAAATTGAGAAAAATAATTTTTTTTAGTAATATAGCCGTTCAACGGCATGAATTTTAAAAAATTTAATTAAATTTTTTTTTTTAAAAACCTTCGGGATGGATCGGGATCCCATCCCCAAATTCCATCCCTTCCCGCATCCCTTCCCCGAGCCGTAGCCCATCCCCGCTGACCCCGAGCCCCATCCCGAGCCCATCCCGCCTCCGCTACGGAAGGCCTTAGAGTGTGTTTTATAAAAAAAAGATGTTAAGAGTGTGTTTTTTTATAAAAATAAATGTTAGTGTTTTTTATAAAAAAAATGTTAAGAATGACAACTTATGTCCATAAACTTTGGTGAATGACAACTTAGGTCCCTAAACTTTTGTGAATGACCACTTAGGTCCCCTAACTTTTGTGAATGACAACTTAGGTCCCTAAACTTTTGTGAATGACAACTTAGGTCCCTAAACTTTGGCGGATCGTGATGCACACTACTTTCTTTGCGTTCATGGTGCTTGAACATCAAGGTCCCGCCTCCGTGGCTAACTCATGCAATGGCATAGAAGGGGTGAATTGGCAGTTACTCGATACTGTATGTAAATCGTTTTACTCTTATTTTATTTAAGTTGTTTGGTTGCTAACTAAGTTGTCTAATACTGTAATATTTCAGGTGTACATCCCTATATGCATTCATCCTAAACGTTGGCTGCTCGGAGTGTTTGATCTTCCAACTATGGTGATGACCATATATGACAGCGACGCTGCCAATCTCTTCAAAGACGCTATGGATGAGCAGCTTGCCAGATTTAAAGCTGTGCTGACGGAGTTCTTTAGCCGGATCGGGGATGTGCGCCGTTCCGAATGGTCAGTGAACTTCCGTCATAGGTTAGCCAAGAATGCACCACAGCAGAAAGGGATGAATGCGGATTGCGGTGTCTGGGTATGCCGTAATGCCAGCATCTTGATTAATAACGATGTGGTAGATTTACACCCTTCCCGCACCGAAGATGAGGCCAGGGAATTTCGCGTACATATGGCGGAGTCCATTTATGCGCATTGTCAAACACAGCAACATTAGGTTGTTTATGTAACATTAAATAATTGTTATTTTTAGTGTTAACTTATTTTGTTAAAGTATTGTGATTGAAGTTATAATTTTGTTAAAGTATTTAACTTGGAGCCTAAAAAGTGTGACAAAAAACAGTAAAAACATGCAACAACACTTTACTCTCTCTTCCTATGTGGGACACATTCCCACACCCATTTGGTTTTTGCTAATTTCATCCAATTACTCAACTTTGAGTATCGATATCTCATTCACACATACTCCGTTTTGGACGCATTATATATCGTTTCGAAGCTCTCATATAGGAGAACATAAACCTACTAAGAGTTAGTTATATATAACACACACATATATATATATATATATATATATATTTAAATGTGTCCAAAGTTTAGTAAAACCCATATTTTTACTAAAATTTTCCAACACCTAGTAAGTAGGTTTATGAAACTTGCGGTAATCTTAATATAGAGATTATTGGATGAACAAGCATTTATTTCTTGATTCACATGTGCATTAATCCTTAGACTACTTAAAGACTAATTTTCAGCCTAATGAAAGACCTTTATTCAAGAGCAGACGAATATTGCAGTTGCTTTTTCAGTCGAATCTTACAGGCTCTTTTGCAGACGAATATTGCAGTTACTTTTTCATTCGAATCTTACAGGCTCTTTTCAAACGAATCTTGCAGTGAACTATGCAGACGAATCATGCAGGCAACTTTTCAGACGAAATCTTTGACCATATCCACATCCCTGATGAAGAACATACATTTTCACGGCTATAAGTAGATGGCATGATGAAGTAGTAATTCACAACTTGCTATCTATCTTTTATACATTCTCTCCTCACCGTTTACAAACATTCTCTCGCTTTTCTTAACAATATGGCTGGAGGTTCAAGATCAAGGGGGAACAGGTCGGCGAATGTGGCTGGAACTTCACGTTCGGCAGCCTACCAACCACTGAACGATGGAGCTCGCCGGAGTACCTGGAAGGTACCGGAAACAGACGAGGAGTGGAGAAACTATGGGCGAACTGCGACCGATTATCCATTCACGGCTGAGGAGGAAGCAGACTGGGAGATGGCATGGGAGAATTACCACTTCGATAATGGCAGGAGAAGCCCACCAATGTATCATTGTACCCAGCCGACGGGTCTTCCACAAAGTCAACGAATTACTCCCTTAGTGCAAAAAGCCATTGATGAGGCGAACGCCGATATCGAAAGGGTAAAAGGTATGTGGAACCATAACAGGGGGATTCAGCAGGGGAAAATGGAGTATCTAGCGAAGAAAAAACGAGAACTGGCCATGACTAGGGCTCACGTTCGGGAGGTGCAACGACAGATTAAGGAAGCTGAAGAGGAACTAGAAGAAATCGAATCGGACTACATGGGAATGGAGGACGTGATCAAGGAAAAGGTTAACTTGATCACTGGACTCTAGGACGCCTTCCAGTAATAGATTTCTTTGTTTACATGCACTGTATCCGTTTCGGTTGGGAAAACATTTTCTTTAATGAATTTCTATATTAAAAACATTAAAATGGAAAGGAAACAATACATTAAAAACCACATAAATGATAACCTAAAAACTATAGGGACCATTTATGTTTTTTTTTAAAACCACATAAAATGATAACCACATAAAATGATAACCCAAACTTGAGGGGCCAAATATGTAATTTCGGCTTACCGCGGGACCACCGCGGGGTACCTTCGCGGGGCAGGGGCCAAAAGTGAACCGCGGGCAATCTTGAGGGGCCTCCGCGGGACTTTTGGCCAAAAGTGTGTGACACGTGGGTGTGGGCCCGCGATCGCGTGGCCCACCGCGGAAAATTAGGGTATTTCGGTAAAGTGGTCGAGATTTGGTAAGACAGGGTCAAACTTGAGGTATTTTAATTAAATTCCCTTTAATTTATTGATATTTTTTAATTAATAGTAAAATATATAAAATATTTGATGATAGTTACATAAACAATAATCCAAATATGTTATTATCAACATGCATCTATACTCCCTTTATTCACATCATTTTTAATTTATATGGAATTTTGTTCCACACATTTTTTTGTATTTTTGTTATGAACAGATAAAAGTAATAAATGTCTTAACTGAGTTGGGCCATAGATGTTTTTAAGTAAGGGTTTTTAATATAATTTAGAGTAACCTACAAAATTGGTCCAATGTGGTTTGTCAAAAATAATATTTTTCGTCTCCACAACTTTAAAAGTATAGATGACTATCATGGTTTGTAAAAATATTTAGATCTGGTGTCCCTCTAAAGACCAACAAAATAGTCATTTCAGTCTTATGCATTTACACTGTGTTCTCTAATCCGGAGAGAAAAGAAAAGAAAGGAAATGGATGGAAAAGAAATGGAGAGAATAGGATGCAAATGAAAGTAATTTTTTCATTTGTGTTCTCGAAAGGTAAGGAAAGGAAAGGAATGAAAAGAAAATATTTTTTCGTGTTCTTGAACATGAGAGAAAGGAAAGGAAATATGTCATTTTTACTAATATACCCTAATATATCTTTTATAAGGAAATATCGGGTAGTTTTGTAATTTTAATAATTTCAGTAATTTTTTTAAATGTTTTTAATTTCTTTCCTTCCCTTTCCTCCCACATTTGGGAGGAAAGTTTTGGAAGGAAACTTATCATTATTTTTCTTCCGTTTCCTTTCTTTTCTCTCCTAAAAAAGTTTCGTGAATATGAGTTTTTTTTTTGCTTTTCACCCATTTTCCTCTTTTTCCTTCCTAAAATGAGTTTCGAGAATACAACATTACTTCTTAGCCATTTCTCTTCTAAAAATTTCAAAAAATCACTAACCTTGTAAATAGCAACTCCTCAACTTGCGAATGAATTCAAATAGTAAAAAAGGTATATGATCATAGTTTGCAAGTACATGAACCAATTATGTAAATTAGTCTAAACTTTTTGAAAGTAAGAGCATCCACACATGTCTTATACAAGGCCTTGAAAGATGACATGACATGTAATGTGGATTGCAAGGTCTTGCAAGTGTAGCAACTTCTTTCACAATTAGAAAGACTTGTCACAAACAAATATATATTAAACAAATTCATTTTTGTTTAATTTAATTAATTTATTAGTTATATTATAATTATCTATATTATTTATATGAGTTTGGTCTTGCATGTGTGTAAAAGATGTTATTGCAAAGCTGATGTAACACTTTAGAAATGAGTTTGGTCTTGCACGAAGATAGTCTAACAACATTTTTTAAAATTCGAAAGAAAAATGCTCAATTTGTCCGACTAAAATGACTATTTTGTGTTAATTTTTATTTCTGTTGCTTGGACACGTGTTGAAGAGACACCAAAGGTTGCACGCAGTCTCCGTGCAACCTCACTACATCATGACATTCTACTCCGCAACAATTTAATTCACACGTGCCGCTTTTCATCTTCGACGCCGGAAATTCCTCACACACAACACACTCACTGTGTGTGCTCTCGGTTTCCATCGCTGGTTTCCAAGTCCACAATCACCTTTTTCAATCATTAATTAATAAATTAATTCCATTTAAATCACACATCCTCACATCAATTTTTCAAAATCGTTCAAACCAATTTCACACCTTTTTTATTTTTTGAAATTTCTGATAGTGGAAAGTAGTGGTAATCGGAGTTTGATAGGAGATGGGGACGGTGACATCGTCGATGGCGGCGAAGTTTGCGTTTTTTCCGCCGAGTCCGCCGTCGTACAGGGTGGTGGAGGAGGAGTCTGGTGGTGGGAAGAAGTGGAGGATGACGGATGTGCCGGAGAGGGAGAACGTTGACGTTTTGAAGGTGAAGACGAAGAGGGGGACGGAGATTGTGGCGGTGTATGTTAAGAATCCGATGGCGTCGTTGACGGTGCTTTATTCTCACGGCAACGCTGCTGATCTGGGTCAGATGTACGAGTTGTTCTGTGAACTCAGTCTTCATCTCCGAGTCAACTTAATGGGGTTAGTCTCAATTTCCCCCAAATTATATTACCTCCGATTATATCGCATCTGAAATCTAGGTTTTTTTTAATGATTAAATTCCGTTGGAAGGATTTGAAACTTTGATTCTGGTATGGTTTTGTGAGGATCAGATTTTTTTTTGTTTTGGGGGGGGGGGGGGGGGGGGGAGGGTTGGCCATCTAATCATCTCAATTTTGAAATATGATCACTGGTGCATTTTTATCACTTTTTAGAGATACCCAAATAGGTTAAGCTTCTGCCATAGATGTCCATTAACGAATCTCTGCTAGTTTTTGTGAGGTTTGAATTCGATACCTCAAGAACCATTTGTTTTATATATATAGGGTTAGGGTTAGGTTTAGGGGAAAACCACAAAATTTTGAAAAACCGAGGAACCGTTCATCTGCACGGCATGTGCATACAAGTAATTTGCAAGCAATTTGTCCGGTATGCACATGTGCATAAAAACCAAAAAACAACTTCAATTACTTGTACGCATATGTGCATACCATATTGTGTTTTTTTGAGTTTTTTATTTTTCGTAGTTTTTCATCTTCTTAGGTGATGAAAGGGCTACAAATGAATTGTTCAATGTTGAGAATCTGAGTATCTTGGTTACGGTCACTTGGATAAGTTCTTGGTTGGATTGTGTATTAATTGCACTTTCAAAATACTATATTTCGACCCTTAAAACCCTCGGGTTTTATGAAATCAATATATGGATAATCCACGAATTCACTGTAGTATTTAAGCCAGAAAAACTCGAGTATATCACACCCTAGATAAAACGTGTTATATAATTTATATTAGAGATCCATAGTTACTCGGTAGTTATGCGGTTGGTACTTGGTAGATAACTGCACTTGTGGATAAAGCCGAAACGGATCAGAGGCAGGCTAGAAAGCTCTGAGTCGAAAGGTAATTCACGGGCTGAATCAGAAGCCAACTCACTATTAGAAGCTTCTGATGCAGACTCAGAGGCTTCCGATTCCACTTAGAAGCTTCTGATTCCGTACTTAAGGGCCGTTTACCAAACGCTTACCCGGGTAGGCTCTTACCAGTAAAATTTAACACTAAACTTACTTACCGGGTAAGATTTTAGTCCACCAAATCGGTTTCGTATGCACCAATTCACGCGTTAAGCGCTAACTCTCGTCCTTGCATTCACTCTTACTGGGTAAGATTTTTGGTCCTTGCCATATTAATCCGGTAGGTAATGTTGACTTGGTAAGCACTTACCCGGGTAAGCGTTTGGTAATAGTCTCCAGAACACTTAAGTTGTTGTTTGGTTGGTTTTCTATTAAGTTCAGTACAGATAAAGCTGTCAGTGTGGATTGATCTGTCCGTATAGCTTGGAAAGGTTTTTGTTTGGCAGGGTTTTTTTATAGATGTTAAGGGTGTTTTTTTAACTGGGAGGGGCAGGTTTGGAAAAAAAAACTTGGATTTGTGCATAAAGCTCCCCCTAGAAGCTTACTGAATAAGCCACTTTCTATATCATTAAGCCACTACCAAACAGTCACGTATAGCTGACCGAATAAGCTGTGAGTCCCATTAAGCTTATTAAGCTGCAAACAAACAGACCCAGTTTCTGATCAAAGTTGAGAAGGATTCTAACCTTCTAAGTTTCACTCGAAATGTTCAGAAACTCGAATTTCCAAAGCAATCATCTTCATAAAATCCGTAGAGGGGGGCTGCCCCTTGGACCCCCCAAATCACAATTACACCAAAATGCTTGATAACACTAAAATCACCAACATTCATGTGGGTATGTGAATCGAAGTTCTTCTATTTATTGAATTTTAAATTCGAGTTTCAATTGTATAACAGTTAGAAAATGCGCCTTTTTTGCTTCAATTTCAGGTACGACTATACTGGGTATGGGCGGTCTTCTGGCAAGGTAAATATAGTCTAAAAACCCAATTAAAAAATTCGCATGATATTGAGACGGTTTTTTAAACTATACGTGTTTTGATTTATTTATTATAATTTATAGCCAACCGAGCACAACACTTATGCCGACATAGAAGCCGCATATAGATGTCTTTTGGAGACATATGGTGCGAAAGAAGAAGACGTTATATTATACGGGCAATCCGTTGGAAGCGGGCCGACTCTAGATTTGGCATCACGGTTATCGAGATTAAGGGCGGTCGTTCTTCATAGCCCGATCTTGTCGGGACTCAGAGTCATGTATCCCGTGAAACGGACATATTGGTTTGATATATACAAGGTTCGTTCTCTTATTTACGCCATGTTTGGCGGTTTAAAAAAAACCTGTTTGGTAAGCCATAAACTAGCTCATGAGAACATCTCGAACAGATTCTCTAAAATGGAGGAAGTGCAGATTTTAGGAATTTTAGCGTACTTTTTTCTCTAAAACTTTCTATGAACAGGAAAAAGAAAAATTAAATGTGTAAAGAGAGAGAAACACTTTTTTTTATTGTTTCCATTTCCACAAATAAGGTTCAATGTATTATTGTTTTATATGAACTTTTTATTTTAAAACTGTATTTGGATGGTAAATTTATAGATTATTTTATTAATATAATTAATGTTGGAGTTAAAGAGTGTTTTTTTAGAGATTTTAACTTCTGGTTTTTTTATTATGAAAGAATTTATAGAATTTGTTGGAGATCCATTAGGCTAGCTTTCTGAAAAACTACTTCAAATAGCTTTTCATAAGCTTCATGGGTTGTTTTCACCTTCTTTTTTCGCTTTCCAATTATACCCTTTATATGCTAAAATGGAGTAATTATTCAACATGGTATTACAGATGATTTTACATTGCCATCAAACTTATCAGCTAGTTTTTACCAAACGTGACTGGCTTATCGGTTAGCTTATCAGCTAGTTTGCCAAACAGAGTCTTTCCATTATCATTGTTTTGTGTTTGTGGAGATGATTTTCTTATCGATGCATTGTATTTGGTTTGTGATGCAGAATATTGACAAGATAACGTTAGTCCGGTGTCCTGTTTTGGTAATTCATGTAAGTGTTCGATATCCCAATGCTTCGATTTTTGAAAGTTCATGCATACGTTGTAACATTTGTCGTTTATTTGTGATGAGCTCATGTTAAGATCGATAATCACACACACACACACTCACGAAATGTAGCTAAACATGGTAAAGTAATTTACATACATCCATTGTCGATGCTACGGTTTTATGGAAAAAAAAACGTTACTAAAGGAGTATTTATAGCAAACACGACTACTTTATCAGCGAACAACTAGATTTTTGAAAAGCTACTTTATTCAACAAGCTTCAAGAGTTCTTTTTTCACTTTTTTCTAAACCATTTTATATTTTACTTAAATGACCAAAGCCCCTATCCGTTTCGATAATTTTATATTTTCATCTAGTTTATCGACTACTTTTTTACCAAATGCAACTAGTTTATCAGCCAACAACTAGTTTACGGCTACTTTGCCAAATGCAACAAAGGGTAAATTCCCCCCTCCCCCTCCCTCTACCGCAAACTTACTCTCCTCAAACACATATCCTTTTTCTTCTTTCCGTTGTCGTAAATTGGTTTTGTAGTCATTCGGAATATATATATATATATATAATGTGTACCGATATGGATATGATGTAGGGAACTGCAGATGATGTTGTGGATTGCTCTCATGGTAAGGAGCTTTGGGAGCTTTGTGAAGAGAAATATGAACCATTATGGGTGAAAGGTGGGAATCACTGTGATTTGGAGCTCTACCCAGAGTACATAAGGCATCTTAAGAAGTTCATATCGGCCGTTGAGAAATCCGCCCGCTTGAAGAACTTATCTGGGCCCCTCGTGGATCATGGCGATAAACACCGGGTTAGTACCGATTGCCGAGATAAACCGAGACCTAGCACGGATCAACCAGACCACTCGAGGCCGAGCGTTGACTGTAGAGACAAATCAAGATCGAGCGTTGACCGAAGAGAAAAGTCAAAGAAGAATGCGGAACAAGTCGGGAAGTCAACCAACATCATTGACCAACCCGAGAAAGCAAGAAACAGCATTGACCGGTTGGGTTACATTCCCCTCTTCATTTCTTGTTACTTCTTTTTGAAGTATATAATATTTATACACGACAAAACTCACACATTCCTAGTCTATAGTCCAGGATTTTTTGGGCCTGGGCGGGGCCTTCCAAACCCATTGTTTAGTAAACAAAAAAAAGCTTGGGCTTTTTAGGCCCAGGCTGGGTTTTTGGTTGAAAACTTTGTCTGATTTGGGCCTGGCTCAGACTTACTTGGCCAGGTTTTCTCGGGTAGGGTTTTTTTCCTGTGTATATTTGGGTCGTTTACCACACGCTTATCGGGTAAGCACTTACCGATATCATTTAACTTATTGATTGATTGAGAATGACAAAGACCAAGAAGCTTACCCGGTAAGAGACAATGCAAGAACCGGGAGTCTTACCCGGTAAGTGTGGGAACTGACTCTTTCTGGGTAAGCGCTTTCCGGGTTTAAGATGCTTGCCAACAATCCATTTTCATGGCCAAAGATGTTTCACGATAAGGTCAATGAGGGTGAATCTCTTACCGGTAAGCGCTTACCCGGTGAGAATATGGTAAACGCCCCCTTACTTTTCACCTTTAGTAAGGCCTGAATCCTTGACCTTCAGAGAGGCTAGATCTACCAGTAAGCTAGATATTGTTGGGCCGCTTGAATCCTTGACTTTCAGGGAGGTTGGGATCTACTAATAACCCAAATATTGATCGTTGTAAGGACTGGTGGCAGGTTTGGAGGTATGATGCGGTCGGCTGTCTTGTGCAATATCGATTGTTTCAGGCCTAATGGAGCAACCGGGGTAGGAAGGTCATAACGGGACAGCATCGAAATGAAATTTTCTGGGCATACAATAGAAGATAAGATTGCGGAAAGTTACACAAGTTCTTATTTACTTGAGAAATTGATTGGAGTAGGCGGATCGTGTATTGCATTGATTCGATCGAACCAAATAAATATTTATAGTTGTTTGCTTCTTTATGTTCTGGATCAAAATATCAGTAGCATAACATATGGCATGATGATAATGGTGAACAAATATAACTTATTGTTTTAAAAATAAACGAACCCTATATATCCCATATTTAGTAGGGTTTCGAGACAACTAAACAAGCTCGTTAAATCCCATACAGCATACAGAATGAGACAACTAAACAAACCCAGTATATCTCACAAAGTGAATGAATTAGACAACTAAACGAACCCAATATATTCCACAGAATATAGTATTAGCAAGAAAAATACCGCAAGTTATCTTCCAGAGTCCTGCAAAGTCAAGTGCACCAAGTTGAGAGGTTTTGGTTGCCGGAGTGAGATGGTTTTTTTCGTCTTTTGAGCGTTGATATACTCTAATGCTACTAGTCGTAAATGAATGGTTTTGATGGTCGAATAGGTGTCGTTCTTTTAAAGGGAATAGTTAGCCGATGAATCTTCGATTCCACATCACAATAGCAGTATCAGAATCGGTAGCAGCGTTGTAAACAACATGGGTGTGGCCAAATAAAACCATTTGTAGTTAGTATCCTAATCGATCATTCAGTGAGGTTCGTCCATCGCCTGATTGACCTGATGCAAGAGAGATCATGAATCAAATATGCTGACATAAACTAGTTTACAACTAGCTTTTTGAAATGCTACTTAGGCATTGTTTGGCAAAGGGTATATGTTTAGATGACTATAAATATTCCAATATTGCCCTCATTAATATTAATTATTATTTATTAACTATTATTATAAATAAATAGTAAATTTTTAAATTAAATTACTATTAATTAATAAATATTAATTAATTAATATTAACTAAAAATTATTAAATAAATTTTAATTATACATTGATATTAATTTTTAACTATTTAGAGTTATTGTTAATCATATAAATTATTTTTATTTATTTTTTAATACTAATCAATATATTTTAATTATCAATTACTATTATCTTTTTAATTATTATTTTTTTCATATTGTATGTAACGATTATTTAAAATCATAAGTTAATATATATGTTTTCTAAAACCTGTTTTAACAAATTCAAAATTTATATTTTATATGTAATAATAAATTTTAAACTCTTTTAATTAACATGTTATATTATTTAATTTTTCTTTACTACATTGGTTGTATTAATTAACATATTATATTGCTATAAATTTGTTTTGATTATATAATTATATATTGTAATTGATAATTTTTTAAAGATGTCATTTTTGGTCATTTTACATGCTTATAAGCTAGTTTTTGTCAAACGTGACTTCTTCATCAACTAGCTTATCAGCTACCAGCTAGCTTATAAGTCATCAACTAGTTTGCCAAACATAGCCTTATTGAAAAACCCCCGATAAGCTAGTTTTTTTTAAACGCTACTTCAAGTAGCATTTCAATAAGCTCCATAAGCTTTTTCCCACTTCTTTTTTCCGAGTATGCCCTTTATCTTTTTCCTACTTTTAATCATATTGTCATCTAACTTATCAGCTAGTTTATAGCATACATAACCTATATGATTAGGGGGAATAACTTTTACCTTCTGGAGGCACCCAAGCTTCGTAATCAGGCTCGCTAGTAAAAGACGGTCTTTCGGGACCAATCACCTTTTTCGCCTTTTTCTTTCCTTTCTTTCCTTTGTTATCGGCTGCACCACCCTCACCGCCATGGCTATCTTCGTCATCTAACGCTTGAATTCCTCTCGTGTGTTTCAACAACAACGCTACAGCATCTTCTGCTGCAATATCTACTCCTACAGACGACTCAACTGAATTCGAATCTCCGACTTTAACATTTTCCGGCTCCTCAACCTTTTTTCGCTTTCTTATAATCAGACCAGGTGCTGCATTTTCGAGCCCCGAGTCCTCATTCACATGTGCATTCTCTATTTTCCCCAAAACCTCCTTTCGGTCTTTATAGTCCACAAACTGATCGGATTCCACCACAACTGAAGGTGCCTCTTGGGCCTTTTGCGGTTCTTTGGTTTCCACAGCCCCAAGCCATTGGGGCTTAGTAACGGTATATACAGTAGCTTTCGCTTCCGTAGCTTTTGTTACCACCTCAGTGGACTCGTTTTTGGTGTTTAGTTTCCCGTCATCTTGTTTTTGGGCGTTTTCTTCCGCTTTGTGTTTTGAATGCTTTTCGACGGATGGTTTCTTTACAACAGGGGTTTTCGGAATGTTTGGTTTTTCATAACCTGCAACGGATTCTCGTTTTCTAGCAGCTTCACCAGCAGGATCGGCTATTTTCAGCAAATATAGAATTCGTTCCAGCTCTGTTTGCAGCGTGTCCAATTCCTTCTGGAGTGAGTTTGTTTTGTCATGAACTGTAATACCGAAAGAAAATGAGCTGCCAATAGGAGTACAACGATTCGTATATCGGTAAGCAGTGAAAGATTGATGTAAACATCAATCCCAGTATATCCCGGGCATTGAATAATTGATAGGGGAAGATATTTTTTTGGTTAAGTTACTAATATGCCCCCATCATAATCGTTACAATTTTTAGGTGTTCGGTTTTGAGAAATTATCATAAATTGTCATATTGGGTTAACTTTTTTAAAATTTAGCCATCAAAATTATTATTTTTTCAAAAATGTCCAGAATCCCGCAAGTCTAACAACGCAAGCCACCTTTTCCTTGTGGTTTTTCTGATAAAATCAGACTTTTTCCGACCAAAATAGCGATTTTTAGCAATACTTGCGGGACGTAAAAGGTTTTTTCCCCATAATTTGTCAGAAGATATTTGACACCATAAAAAAACGGTGGTTTGCGGTGTCAGACTTGCGGGATTCCGGACATTTTTGAAATACAATAATTTTTTGGTGGCTAAATTTTAAAAAAGTTAATCCAATAGGGCTATTTATGTTAATTACTCGTTCAGTTTTAAGGAACAATATGTGCTTCCATAGAGGGTATTTTGGACATGTTGCTACAGTCAAGTTAGAATCAAGTTCCAATTTTTGCTAAACGAGGGTGTCTACTTCGCAAAATGATACATCTAGAAAACTAATGCGGGTAAATATTACGAACCTAGTTGAGATGATAGTCCAGACATGAACGCATCCAATATGTCTCCAGATTCAACGACATCCTCGCTATCGGCAATCACTCGGTTCTTTTCATCAACGAGCAATTTCTTCTTTTCTTCGATTTCTTTATTGATGGCATCTTTCTTGTCCAGAAGAGAATCCGCAGTTTCAATCGACTGGCTCTCTGCACCCTTCTGTTTAGACGGTTTCTTCCTTGTTCGATCATAGAACTCATCTTCATCACTGACATAATCGTATTATTCGAAAGATCAACTGATCAGTTAAATCATAGTGTAAGTGTGTAACAAGTGGCGGAAAAGAATATATATTTAATTTTATTTTTCAGCAAAATACCTGATATATGCATCTTCATCATCCTCAGTTGCTCCTCCTTTCTTCTTACCATGCACCCTACCAATACGTGCACCCATACTTTCACGTATACTTTCATTTAAGGTTTCCTCCAAGTTTTCAAGCTCTTCTGCAACCTAATCGAATTCAATTAAAACCATTCAATAAATACCAAAGAAAGATCCATGAGAATAAAATTGTAGAAATATTGGAAAGAGGAAACAGAGAAGAAGAATGATCAGGGTAGTTTTATATACCTGGGCCATTCTCTGTTCATTACGAGCAATCTGAGTCTGTTGCCCTTGTGTTAAGCCACCTTGGGAAATGTCCTTTGCACGAATAGCATCTATTTCCTTCTTCATATTAGCAATCTGGAGACCATTAATGAAGTTTAGTAAAGCCAAGGTAATGATCAAAGATTAAGTTATATGCAAGATGTTAACATAAAAACATAACAAAATTCAAAAGAGTAAATATGGATTTAATACTTGCCTTTTCAAGCCTCTTCAAAACTTTCTCACGAGTTTTCTCCTGCTTCTCTGTAAGCTGTCCCTTGAAAGTTTGCCAAGTTATTTCTTCAAGGTCATCCTAAAATCATAGTTCCAGTTTAGTTTCCGAGTTTCCAATACAAATCCCCGCATAAATAAGAATTCATATAACAACTTTTACACAAAACACAATCTCATAGCATGTGTTGAATGTCCAGAAGAATTCACAATTCTTTATATGCTTAAACAAAAATTGCACCAAAAGATGCTAAAGTTTTAACTAATCCAGCAAGTTGTAAATTGTAATGCTAAAGGTCATGTAAAAAATTTGCAAACCTCGTTTTCTTCAACAGCATCCTCATCCATGCCCCATGAGATACCATCTGCAAGCGCCGCTTCCCTTTTTGCTCGTAGAAGCGAAGCTTCCATGTCACGCCTCTCATCTCGCATCTTAACACTTCTAATACTCTTCAAGTCTTTTTCCTTTTACAATTAAAAAAAAACACTTGATTAAGTTCTATAAGCATTCAAATGGAATCAAATTCGATAAAAAAATGCTTCAAATGAATGAGATAAGTGTCTCTCACTACTTTGGTTAGCAACTAATTGTTGTGTTAAGCGTACTTGACAATCTTTACAATTTTTTCTAAGTAACTGAAGCAATAGTCCAATGAAAATGAACAAAATAATATTGCATCAAAATTTTAATTCTTACAAAAAACACTATATTTAAATGAATTGTTTATGCTTTTGCTTAATCCCTGCTTAGGTAATTAATGCTTTTTTGAACATTGGTGTAGAGAGAATAAGGGGTTGTTTGGCAGTTGCTGAATGGTTTTGTGCAGGATGATTAAGTGGTCAGAATGATTAAGAGGCTCTTATGGTATAATGCAAAATGCAATATGGTTGTTTGGTAATTGTTCAAAATAAAATTAGGGCGCTGAATGTTTAAGGAAGGCCTAAGATACAAAATCATTCAGAGGATTTTAGAACCATTAAGAGGCAGGCCTTTTTTTCGCCAAACAAGATTCACCTCTTAGCGATTCAGAGGTTGCCTCTTAATGGAACTATTAATAAGGTTTAAGGGACTTACTGCAGGCATCAAGTCAGATGGTCCCTGAAATATGTACAACCGAGATGAACTGTAGCCAAAGAAGCAAAAGCAAGAACATGTATGATCATTAGGCATAAATCAAAGATATAATAAAAATTCTAAATAATTAAATTACTTTTTTATTAGTTGATTATTACAAAGAAAATGTTTTTTTAACATATTTTAAAACATTATTTTATACAAACAAAAATACAATAGCTTACTGGCCAAATCGAAGGACATCACCAACATGCAGCTCCACATACACCTTTTTCTTCACCTGGTTCTTATTTATGAATGTCCCATGTGTACTGCTCAGATCATAGAGAAAAGCACCACCAGATTTGTTGAACTGGAGAACTGACATAGAGAAAATATGGGATTAAGTAGAAATCCTGATGTCAGACATTACCAAGATCATAATAATTTCTCAACTAAGGATTGAAAAAACACAAAAAAGAACAAGAGCAACAGATTACAGGACAAATAAATCAATGACAAAAATATACAACCAGAATATTGATTTAAGTGCATTTCCATGGAGGTCAAATTTGGTAGATGGGCGTGCTCATTGTTCTTACTTTATACATCAAACCAAGATTTAGATCAATGTTGTTTAGACATCTATACATCCACTTTCGTCATTATAGAGTTGTCACCCTCATTAACAATATTTATGTCATCATCTAGAAACTGAATCAGTGACTTTACTTCGTTATCTTTGTTGTTCATTTGTGTACATAATCATGGTGAGTGAGTGCTTGCTATATTTTCCATCACAACAGAAAGTGTGCTTATGCTTACCAGCATGAAACCGAGAAATGGTTGGATGCTCAAGGATAAAATCACAAAGATCCACTCGCCCAAACATGTAAGCTCCCTTCTCATGCCTGTATGATACAAATACAACTCAACAAAATCAAAATAAAAACAGAGTAAGCATTTTAATGCGGCTATAACACATCCTGTGGCGCATACATTGAATTAAACATCAATTGCATAATGGAATACCACCATCAGAAAGCAACAATGATCTTAAGAACTGAATTCAGCCATAAAAATGGAATATAACAACAGCAACAGTGAAATTCTCTAGTAAAACTATAATTTCTCAAAGTAACTATCATGCCAGCTACTATGATTATTCCTACCATTATACAGTTTGTTGATTTATAGGGTTGTGAACAGCTCATACACCAAATTGATGAATGCGAGAGTCATGTTACTGATTTAGAGTACTTACACATCAAATTGATCTATGATTGAGCCATCTTTGAGAACTTCAAGGAAATAATTATGACACGGTGGTTCACTCCATGGCGGAATCGTATAAGGAACCGCTAATCCACCATCACCACCACCAATATTGCTCGACCGTTTCTGTTCTTCTTTCTTACTCTCCGATAAACCAGCCTCTTCATCGGCCGTGGAATTGCTATCCGTAGCGGCGGCAGTAGCGTCCTCAGGGAGATGTGGTTGTTTAGGTTGTACGGATTTCTCTGGTTCGGTATTTAGGGGGATAGGAGGTGGAGGGCCCATAGGAGTCTTCTTCATATCGTCTACTGTTTTGGTAGGAGTTTCCGTCAATTGAGATTGATCGTAGTTAGCGGTGGTGGTGGTGGTGGTGGTGGTAGGGTTACGGGGAGGCGGAGGACCCATGTCGGTCGTCATTTTGGGGGTTTCACGCGGCGGGAGGAGGTGGCGATGATCAACGACGTTTAAAATAGATGGTGGTAGACACTTGTTGTTCTCCGTTAGACTTGCGTTAAAGCATGAATGTACCTTATGCATCAACAGTTGTACGTAGAACGACGTTTAATTAATAACTAGCAGTAGGGGTGCCCACGGGTTAGGTTGATCGGGTTGAAAGCATTTCGACACATCAACTCAATGTTGACGGTTTGAAAAAATTTCAACCCAACCCAACCCGAACGAAGGTACAACCCAACCCAACCCGTTCGGGTTGATCGGGTTGGTCGGGTTGTGTTTAAACAAGATAAAATCAAAATTAGATACATAAAAATAAAGGAAACATGTCTTTAAAATATAACCGATAATTCATACAATATTTATATACTACATAGAAAAATGTCTAAACCAAATATGATCAAATAACTTGATGTCTCCAATTTGCATATTTCTTAAATCTTAAACATATCGCCATCAACTATTTTTCTCAATTTGCATATATATGTATTTACTATATATATAGAGAGAGATGGATAAAAGATTGAATATATATATATATATATATATATGCCGGGTTGGGTTGGGTTCAAAATCTCGCAACCCGATATCAACCCAATACATACGGTTTGAAGATTTTACAACTCGATTGGACATCGGGTTGCTTTGGGTTGAGTTATTTCACGTCGGGTTGGTCGGGTTTTTGAACACCCCTAACTAGTAGAGTAAAATGGTGATTTTCGCATCTTTGGTTTTAAAAAAAAGGAGTTTTTTCGTTTTTGCCACGTAATTTATTGTTATTTTTGTGTTTGGAGTTTTCTACTATTTTTTACATTTTTAAGTATAAAAACCAAAATAGTAAAGAATTATAACCTACATAAACAAAAACAACCATATATTATAGATAACAAAATGAAATAGCAATAAATTATACACTATAGGAACGAAAAATGGTAATTTCTAAAATATAGGGAGGAAAAAAACAGTTTTTAACAAACAAGGATGAAAAACATAATTTACTCTGACCAATATTTCATTATAAACCGATAATAAAAAATTTAATGCTATTAATTGTTAAAAAAAAACCAAAATTTATGAATTATTTTATCGTAGACGAAGGTTCAAACGATAACAGTAACCAAATGAGAGATTATGAAAACGGTTAAATCACGGACAAAATTACATGTGATTTTACACCAACGGTCAGCGTAAGGGTGTTTTAAGTCGCGGTCAAAGTCACGTGATTTACATGTGATTTTACACGGGGTGAGGTCACATGATTCGACTGTTTTCTTATTCCTTTATTTGGTTACCGAACCTCACTGTAAGACCCGAAAAATCTAGGATTATTATTCCTTGTGTTTGCATGCGTGTTGAACTATTTGGGCCCTACATTTTAATGTGAAACTTACTATTTATGTTTTGGTGGAAACAAGTTGGATTGAAAGGACATTTCGAACCAAAATTGAGGCTCGGTACCTGTTGGGCGAGAGTGCCTGCGATTGTGACAGAGTATCAATATCGCGGTGCACAATCGCGAGGGAGGGGGTGACCTCTCGGTACAATTTTGGCGACATTGTCAGGCGATAGTGCCCTGTTCACTGTCGCGGTGTCACTACCGCGCGGATGGTACCGCGGCATCTTGAGACACGGCGATAGTGCCCGACGAGAATGACAAGTGTTACAATCGTCGGCAAGGTCGCCGACGGACTACCTGACTATAAAAAGGGGGAAATCGGGATTTTAGCTAGGTTTTGCATTTTGGGATTTTGGAGAGCCGTTTTGGACTGCGATTTTGGTGAGTTTTCTCCCCAAAACCTCTCTCATCATTTATTACTCCATCTAGATCATTAATGGATGTTTGCAAACTATTTTGAAGAAAAACAAAAAATTGCGTTTTCATTATGGTCTTACAGAACGACAATTACTTAAATACGTTCGTATCGCCGGAAAGGCAAAAGGGTCAACAGGAAATTTTGCCTAGATAAGATATGCCTTATTTGCAAGATGGAGAGTGATCTGTTCATCTAACTATAAATTTAATAAGAGAAGAAAGAGCAAGTAAAGTAAAATAGTACGCTCGTATTCTATCTTTGTTCCTTCCGTTTGAAGAAAGGAAGGATGAACGTTGGTTTTAAGAATGAGTGATTGCCCTTCTCCGATCTCTCAAGTGATTAGAAGCTTCAAGTCCTCATCTCTTCTACTCTAAAGTATTGGTGGTGGTGTGGTGACCGAGTGTATTGTGAGAAGAGGGAGGGAGAAGTAGCGATCATCTCCATGCTTAAGGCGTGTAAATGCCTAACCAAGGGGTGTGCCTCTTACTTGGCATATGTGATAGATGCTAAGCTCGAAAAGAAGAAACTGGAGGACGTGCGGGTGGTACGCGAGTTTCCCGATGTATTCCCGGAAGACTTGCCCGGTCTACCACCCGACCACCAAGTGGAGTTCAAGATAGAGCTAATTTCGGGAGCGACACCGATCGCTAAGGCCCCTTACCGCTTAGCCCCTTCGGAGATGCAAGAAATGATGGCGCAGCTACAAGAACTCTTGGAAAAGGGATTTGTAAGATCGAGCTCGTCACCGTGGGGAGCACCGATCTTATTTGTGAAAAAGAAGGATGACACGATGCGAATGTGCATCGACTATCGGGAGTTGAACAAGGTGACTGTGAAGAATAAGTACCCACTCCCCAGAATCGACGATTTGTTCGATCAACTTCAAGGAGCGGGGTGCTTCTCAAAGATTGACCTACGCTCGGGTTATCATCAAGTCAAGGTGAAGGATGACGATGCCCCGAAGACGGCGTTTAGGACGCGTTATGGACACTACGAGTTCTTGGTGATGCCATTTGGATTGACCAATGCACCGGCAGTATTCTTGGATTTTATGAACCGAGTATGCCGACCGTTCATAGATAAGTCGGTCATCGTATTCATAGACGACATTTTGGTGTACTCTAAGGACGATAAAGAGCATGAGTGACATCTTCGAGAAGTATTAGAAGTTCTAAGGAGGGATCAATTGTATGCAAAGTTCTCCAAGTGTGAATTTTGGTTGGAAGAGGTCCAATTTTTAGGGCATGTGGTCACTCGAGACGTAGTGAAACCGGATCCTTCCAAAATCAAGGCTATGATGAATTAGTAACCTCCCAAAACAGGATCCTTCGAAGTTTCTTGGGGTTGGCGGGTTACTACCGAAGAATCATCCAAGATTTTCCCAAGGTTGCTTCCTCATTGACGGCCTTAACCCGGAAGAACGTGAAGTTCGTTTGGACCGAGAATGTAACACCCTAAAATTTAGAGTAAATTTAAACCTGAATAATTACGGAAATAAACTAAATGACATAGACAAATCACCCAAAAGGGGAAGTAATAATATGGCGTTTACATTACAATTAACTGAACAGGATAAACCCAACAACCTACTAATCTAGACTTAGCAAAGTTCATATTATAAACGGGTGTTGCTATCTCGCTCTCAAAAGTATATCAAGCTATACATCAAAAGTTCGCCTCTATGTCCATCCAAAAATGCTACTGTCACTTCCAGACTCTACTCTCAAGCCCGATGAGCCCCACCGCTAGAATGACCTGCTATACATGCCATTTAAAGAAGAAGTGTTAGGCTAAAGCCTAGTGAGATCAAACAATAAGATTTAGTAAATAATAGCTTTTCATTTAAATTGACACTTGAAGGATACCATGCTTACAATTGAGCCTTTCAAATATATAAATACCTTTTGGGTTAACGGGGGAGTCTCGCTTACCAACACAAGTGACGGAACACGGTAGTAAGCCACTTGATTGTTAGTAAAGCCAAATACACAACATAACATACATAGGACGTCGAGTGAGGCTACTTACAACCAACACTCTTGAAACTACCAACATCCTTGAACGTAATAGCACGTAGGACTTATACCATACCGTCGATGCCTAACCGTGCTTCGACATGGAATACTAGCATTCCGACATCGGTCATAAAGACTCTAGTGCCTATGGATCCATTACACTCAACACCACTTCAACAAACAAATTCCTTACAAGCATATACATATGTACTTAAATTTACATACATATATATACATATATCTCTAATTTTCCCATAAGGTACCATTGTTCCATATAATTTCCAAACACCAACTTTTATCATGTAAGAGTTCATCTTTTCAAGTGTTTTGTCAAAACCCATCAAAATGTCAAAACCTAAATTTTGCTCCATAAAATGAAATCTTACAAGTTTGGAGAAATCCCAAGTTAAAACCAAGTAAGCCACAAGGAGACTAGATATAGTCATCATTTACCCTTACAACAATTTCTATCCAAGTAAAAACCCCCAAAATCTCTTCAAGTAAAATTTGAGTTAAAGCTCAGCCATATTCAACAATGTAAGCCAAGAGAATGTTTTGAAAGTGTAAATAAGAGGTATTTAACATGTATAAGGTTAAGTAAAAGAATGAACTCACCTCAAGAGGTTTGTAAAGTAAAAACCTACTTTTCTTGAGAAACCCTAGAAATGAAGGACTTGATTTTCTTGAAGCTCTTATCCACCTAGGATCACCTACTCCATCTTCCTTGCATTAACTAAGTATTAATGGGTGGGAATGGTAGCTTGAAACCCTAAGGGAAATAAATGAGGATAGAGGAGGGAAGGTGGGGTTAAAATCGTAAGGAAGTGGGAGAGGGTTGGGGTTTTGCTACTGAAAGGTAAAGTAAGAGAGAAGAGGGGTCCAAGACCTAATTATCAGATTTTTCTCAACAGACCCGACGCGCCTCAGCCGAGCTATTTTCCTTCCCAAACCTCCTGTTGCTTCCGCGGATGACATGCGGACTTCCGCATGGCACGGACATCCGGCTGCATCAAAGCGGACGTCCGCCAAACTAAGTTTTTTCCAAGTTTGCCCAACTCCAAATATGACCCAAAGTGTAGAAGTAAGAGGGGTTTTTAGCAGCATAAGAGGTATTCTTAATTATTCCCAAGCAATGCCTTAGTTTACTAGGCAACTAAACTCCCAAAGGAACAACTTACACCCAAAATTAGAATACAAGAAATGACGAAAATACATGATGAGTTTACCTTAAAATTTGGGGTGTTACAATCCTCCCCAACTTGAAGAATGATTTCGTCTGCGAAATCTCCAATTATGTGAATAAACGAGGGTACCGACGCTTCATGTCCTCCTCCGCTTCCCAAGTTACGTTGGCACCGCGGTGGTGCTTCCATTGCACCTTGACCATGACGACATTTTTGTGTCGGAGTCTCTTCGTCTCCCTTTCCAAGATAGTCTCGGGTTCTTCAACGCACCGATGGTCATCTATTCGAATTTCTGACAATGGTATCACGTTCTCTTCTTCCACCAAACACTTACGTAGGTAACATACGTGAAAGGTAGGATGGATACCATCCATTTCCGGTGGTAGGTCTAATTTGTAGGCTTGCAACCCAACTCGCTCCAAAATGGTAAATGGTCCTAAGAAACGGGGACTCAACTTCCCACGCTTTCCAAAACGTATCAAGCCTTTCCATGGGGATACTTTTAGCATTACCCGCTCCCCAACTTGAAATTCTATCGGTCTCCGCTTCTTGTCGGCGTAACTCTTTTGACGGTCTTGAGCCGCCTTCAAGCGCGCTCAGATTTCCTTAACCTCATCCGCTGTTTGTTGAACAATTTCCGGACCCGCAAACTGCTTTCCCCCCGCCTCTAACCAACATATCGGGGTCCGACACTTCCGACCATACAAGGCCTCAAATGGAGCTCTACCGATGCTCGAGTGGTAACTGTTGTTGTAGGCAAACTCAACTAGAGGCAAGTGTGTATCCCAATTTCAATCGAAATCAATCACGCACGATCTTAGCATGTCCTCCAAGGTTTGTATTGTTATTTCACTTTGCCCATCCGTTTGCGGATGGTATGATGTGCTCAGATTCACTCTTGTACCCAATTCTTCTTGCAAGGACTGCCAAAATCTAGGGGTAAACTGGCTATCACGGTCGGAGACTATTGACACGGGTACACCATGCCTCGAGACAACCTCATCGATGTACAATTTTTCCAATTTGTCCATTGGTGAAGCTTCCCGTATAGCTAGGAAATGAGCACTCTTGGTTAGACGATCTACTATCACCCAAATGGTGTCGTTGCCCTTAGCCGTCCTTGGTAACTTGGTCACAAAATCTATTGTGATCTTTTCCCATTTCCACTCGGGAATCTCCAACGATTGTAAGCTCCCATACGGTCGTTGATGTTCGGCCTTTACTAGCGAACAAGTTACGCACTTTTCCACACAACGAGCCACATCTAACTTCATAACCGGCCACCAATAGTGTAACTTTAAGTCCCTATACATTTTAGTGCTTCCCGGATGTATGGAGTACTTGGACTTATGAGCTTCATCCAAAAGTAGTTCTCGATTTCCTCCAATCTTGGGTACCCATACACGTCCATTGAACAGTTTGATACCGCAGCTATCTTCCGTTAAGAGTAACCTTTGCTTAATCATCCCTTCCTCCTTGAGGTTTTCCTCCAACAACGCTTCGGCTTGTGCCATCTTGATTTGCTCCATAAGACTCGACACTAGCTCAATCCTTGAGAGACTCGCCCGAAGGCTCCCACTATACTCTTTCCGGCTTAAGGTGTCGGCAACCACATTAGCCTTACCCGGGTGATAGAGTAACTCACAGTCGTAGTCCTTTACTAATTTCAACCACCTTCGCTGCCTCATATTCAATTCTTTTTGGTCGAAGACATATTTCAAACTCTTATGGTCCGTATACAACGTACACTTGGTGCCGTAAAGATAATGTCGCCACAACTTCAAGGCGAATACTACCACCGCGAGTTCCAAATCGTGAGTGGGGTAATTCTTTTCGTGCTCCTTAAGTTGCCTCGACGCGTAGGCGATCACCTTTCCCCTTTGCATCAATACGCAACCCAAACCCATTTTAGAAGCATCGCTATACACCACAAAGTCTTCCGATCCTTCGGGTAGGGATATAATCGGGGCCTCACACAACTTCTTTTGTAGAGTCCAAAACGCTTTTTCTTGGGCTCCCGTCCAAACAAACTTCACATTCTTCCGCGTCAAGCTTGTCAAGGAAGAAACAATCTTAGAGAAATCTTGAATAAACCTTCGATAATATCCCGCTAAACCCAAGAAGCTTCGTATCTCCGATGGACTCTTAGGAGGTTCCCAATTCATCATTGCTTCTATTTTGGAAGGATCTTCCTTCACACCATCCTTCGTGACTACGTGACCCAAGAATTGGACTTCTTCCAACCAAAAGTCACACTTGGAGAAATTTGCGTACAACTTCTCTTTCCTTAGGACTTCCAACACTTCCCGAAGATGTTGCTCGTGGCCCGCTTCGTCTTTGGAATACACCAAGATATCGTCTATGAACACGATAACCGACCTATCGAGGAATGGCCGACACACTCGATTCATCAAATCCATGAACACCGTCGGCGCATTCGTCAATCCGAAATGCATCACCAAAAACTCGTAATGTCCGTATCGCGTTCTAAAAGCCATCTTTGGGATGTCATCTTCCCTTACCTTCACCTGGTGATAACCTGATCGTAAATCAATCTTTGAGAAACACCCCGCTCCTTGGAGTTGGTCGAATAAATCGTCGATCCTAGGAAGTAGGGAATTTATTTTTCACGGTCATTTTATTCAACTCCCTATAATCGATGCACATCCTCATCGTACCGTCTTTCTTTTTCACGAATAAGACCGGTGCTCCCCAAGGAGATGAGCTCGGTCTCACAAACCCCTTCTCTAAAGTTCCTGAAGTTGTGCCATCATTTCTTGCATCTCGGATGGAGCCAGCCGGTAAGGAGCTCTTGCTATCGGAGCCGCTCCCGGGACCAAATCTATTTTGAACTCCACTTTCCGGTCCAGTGGCAAACCCAACAAGTCCTCCGGAAACACGTCGGGAAACCACGTAGCACCTTTACGTCTTCAAGTTTCTTTTTCTCTAACTTGGCGTCGATCACATAAGCTAAGAAAGACGAACACCCTTTCGCCAAACATTTGCGTGCCTTAATCATGGAAATGATTTCTACATCCCCCTTCCTATGCTCACCAAAAATGGTCAACACGCTTCCATCTGAAATGGGAATGCGTATTAACTTCTTTGCACAAACGATTTCGGCTTGGTTCTCGGCTAGCCAATTCATCCCGATTACTACATCGAATCCCCCGATTAAAATGGGCAACAAGTCGATTGAGAATTTCTTCCCATCGATCTCCAACTTGCAACCCTTCAACACTTCACGAACTATCACTTGTCCACCGTCCGCTATTTCTACCACTATAGCATCTTCTAGACTACTAGTGGGCATAGACAACTTTTGGAGAAAAGAATTCGACACAAAAGAAAAGCTCGCACCTGAATCAAATAACACACGCGTAGGTACGGAGTTTAGGAGAAACGTACCCGACACTACATCTGTCGAAGCCTTTGCCTCCTCGGTAGTCATCTGAAAGGCCCTCGCCGTTGCTCTTGGAGGCTCCCCCTTCTTTCCACCCGACTTTAATTTCGGACATTCATTTCGAAAGTGGCCTCGTTCCTTGCATTTATAACATATTTGCCCCTTAACGGGCAATCCTTGAAGATGTGGCCGGTTTTGCCACACTTATAGCAACTTCCAGGCATAGAGTTGCATGAGCCAAAATGTTTACTTCGACACTTGGAACACCACTTGGCCTCACGCCTCGAGTCGGTACCCCGATTACTAGCAACAAACGGTCTTGATCTCTTGGAGGGCATGGAATTTCCCTCCCATTTTCTCTTCTCTGACACTACCACCTTCTCTTCCTTGCCTTGACTGTAGGCGTCTTCCACTAACTGGGCTTCCTCTATCGCCTCTCGGAGAGTAGAAGCTCTCGACACTCGGACCATGGTCATCATGTCCGACGGAAGGCCCTTGAGGTAAGCCTTAATTTTCTCCTTCTCGGTAGGGACCAGATGTCCCACCAATCCCAACTTCTCCATGAACAGCCGGTTGTATTCCTTGACCGGCAAGTTTCCCTTTTTCAAGTTCCGAAACCCATCTTCTATTCGGTCCATGGCTCTCTCATCACAGTACTCCTCCAAAATCTTCTTCTTGAATACTGCCCCATCTCAGCTTGGCTAACACCGCGGCCTCTATGGAAGTGGAGTAAACATTCCACCAAGTGAGGGTTGCCTCTCTCAACATTTGAGAACCGAACTTCGCCTTTTGGTCCTCTTCGCAGTCGCTAGTTCAGAATGCTTGTTCCATTTCATGGATCCAATTCATGCAGATTACTAGATCATCAATACCTTTAAACTCGGGAGGCCTACAACTCAGAAAGGTTTTGAATGAGCAACCCTTCCCAACTCGCCCAGTTTCTGTCGTCCCCAATCCATCCGTAGGATGCCCGTCTCCAGTACCCCCAGATCCAGCCACTATGATGTTTTCAGCAACTGCCTCATGCTTACGGTTGTTCGTATCCCTGTCTTCCATAAGCTTCAAAAACTGTTCTTGCTGTTGAGCCATGGCCTTCATCATCCGGTCCATCATTCTTGTCTCGGCTGTTGCCTCCTCCATAACAGAATCTGACGTTTCCAGATCATGGTGAGGGATATGCTCTGTTCCCCCTCCCAAAACGGTGTTAATCAGCGGAGGCACCATTGTCGTTGTCACACGTGGTTGATCAGCCGTGGCATCATGGCCATCCACCTGACTGTGAGTATTTACCATTGAAGTCTGCCACACATTCGAGAATGAGGTGAGAAATAGGCTATAAGAGTTTAAACACAAGAAACGTACCAATACATGCATTAATCATCATAACTATAGCAATCTAAGCATACTCACGTAATGATATATTCATAATAGCAGTAGCTAATTGAAATTATGAACATACTTCACATAAGGATTCTCGTTACTACAGTCACAACTTTCAACTTATGTACTTCCGTCGACTCTAAGACCACCCTATCTTAGGAATTCTACCCAAAGCTCACTGATCAATACTTAATTATTCCAGTTTAAGTCTAGGTATCTTAATACATACCTAATTCGCTTAAACTACTGCTCTGATACCAACTTGTAACACCCTAAAATTTAGAGTAAATTTAAACCTGAAAAATTACGGAAATAAACTAAATGACATAGACAAATCACCCAAAAGGGGAAGTAATAATACGGCGTTTACATTACAATTAACTGAACGGGATAAACCCAACAACCTACTAATCTAGACTTAACAAAGTTCAGATTATAAACGGGTGTTGCTATCTCGCTCTCAAAAGTATATCAAGCTATACATCAAAAGTTCACCTCTATGTCCATCCAAAAATGCTACCGTCACTTCCAGACTCTACTCTCAAGCCCGATGAGCCCCACCGCTAGAATGACCTGCTATACATGCCATTTAAAGAAGAAGTGTTAGGCTAAAGCCTAGTGAGATCAAACAATAAGATTTAGTAAATAATAGCTTTTCATTTAAATTGACACTTGAAGGATACCATGCTTACAATTGAGCCTTTCAAATATATAAATACCTTTTGGGTTAACGGGGGAGTCCCGCTTACCAACACAAGTGACGGAACACGGTAGTAAGCCACTTGATTGTTAGTAAATCCAAATACACAACATAACATACATAGGATGTCGAGTGAGGCTACTTACAACCAACACTCTTGAAACTACCAACATCCTTGAACGTAATAGCACGTAGGACTTATACCATACCGTCGATGCCTAACCGTGCCTCGACATGGAATACTAGCGTTCCGACATCGGTCATAATGACTCTAGTGCCTATGGATCCATTACACTCAACACCACTTCAACAAACAAATTCCTTACAAGCATATACATATGTACTTAAATTTATATACATATATATATACATATATCTCCAAATTTTCCCATAAGGTACCATTGTTCCATATAATTTCCAAACACCAACTTTTATCATGTAAGAGTTCATCTTTTCAAGTGTTTTGTCAAAACCCATCAAAATGTCAAAACCTAAATTTTTCTCCATAAAATGAAATCTTACAAGTTTGGAGAAATCCCAAGTTAAAACCATGTAAGCCACAAGGAGACTAGATATAGTCATCATTTACCCTTACAACAATTTCTATCCAAGTAAAAACCCCCAAAATCTCTTCAAGTAAAATTTGAGTTAAAGCTCAGCCATATTCAACAATGTAAGCCAAGAGAATGTTTTGAAAGTGTAAATAAGAGGTATTTAACATGTATAAGGTTAAGTAAAAGAATGAACTCACCTAAAGAGGTTTATAAAGTAAAAACCTACTTTTCTTGAGAAACCCTAGAAATGAAGGACTTGATTTTCTTAAACCTCTTATCCACCTAGGATCACCTACTCCATCTTCCCTGCATTAACTAAGTATTAATGGGTGGGAATGGTAGCTTGAAACCCTAGGGGAAATAAACGAGGAGAGAGGAGGGAAGGTGGGGTGAAAATCATAAGGAAGTGGGAGAGGGTTGGAGTTTTGCTGCTGAAAGGTAAAGTAAGAGAGAAGAGGGGTTCAAGACCTAATTATCAGATTTTTCTCGACAGACCCGACGCGGACGTCCGCATGGTCCTAAGCGGACGTCCGACCTCAGCCGAGCTATTTTCCTTCCCAAACTCCTGTTGCTTCCGCGGATGACATGCGGACTTCCTCATGGCGCGGACTTCCGTATGGCACGGACATCCGACTGCATCAAAGCAGACGTCCGCCAAACTAAGTTTTTTCCAAGTTTTCCCAACTCCAAATATGACCCAAAGTGTAGAAGTAAGAGGGGGTTTTAGCAGCATAAGAGGTATTCTTAATTATTCCCAAGCAATGCCTTAGTTTACTAGGCAACTAAACTCCCAAAGGAACAACTTACACCCAAAATTAGAATACAAGAAATGACGAAAATAGATGATGAGTTTACCTTAAAATTTGGGGTGTTACAATCCTCCCCAACTTGAAGAATGATTTCGTCCGCGAAATCTCCAACTATATAAATAAATGAGGGTACCGACGCTTCATGTCCTCCTCCGCTTCCCAAGTTACGTTGGCACCACGGTGGTGCTTCCATTGCACCTTGACCATGATAACATTCTTGTGTCGGAGTCTCTTCGTCTCCCTTTCCAAGATAGTCTCGGGTTCTTCAACGGGCGGTTGTAGCTACTCAAAGACTACGCCTGGAAATTGCTCTATCATCCGGGTAAAGCGAACGTGGGAGCCTTCGTGCCAACCTCTCGAGAATTGAGTTAGTATCGAGCCTGATTGAATGAATCAAAGTGGCGCAATCCGAGGCCTTGTTGGAAGAGAGCTAATGGCGAAGCAAAGACAACTCCTAACGGAGGATGGTCATGGATTGAAACTATTCAACGGGCGGGTGTAGGTGCCCAAGATCGGGGGAAATCGAGAACTACTCATGGACGAGGCTCACAAGTCCAAGTACTTCATACACCCCGGGAGTACTAAGATGCATAGAGATTTGAAATTACATTATTGGTGGTCGGTTATGAAATTGGACGTGGCGCACTATGTGGAGCGGTGTGTGACTTGATCTCTAGTGAAATCCGAACATCAACGACCCTATAGTAGTTTGCAATCCTTAGAGATACCCGAGTGGAAGTGGGAGAAGATCACGATGGACTTCGTTACCGAATTGCCGAAGACCCTGAAAGGACATGATACCATTTGGGTGATCGTGGATCACTTGACCAAAAGCACGCACTTCTTAGCGATGCGAGAGACATTACCGATGGACAAGCTAGCTAACTTTACATTGATGAGGTGGTGTCTAGACATGGGGTGACCGTGTCTATAGTCTCTGATCGGGACAGTCGGTTTACCTCGAGGTTCTGGCAAGCATTGCAAGAGGAGTTGGGTATAAGAGTGAATTTGAGCACGACATATCATCCTCAAACGGATGGACAAAATGAAAGGACAATTCAAACGCTAGAGTATATGCTTCGATCGTGTGTGATTGATTTTGGTGGTAATTGGGATACTCATCTACTGTAACACCTCGAATTTTCCAAAGGCAATGTACTTTTATTTTGGGAAGAATGTTTAAAAATAATGGAAGTATTATTTTTTAAACGGAATGTCGAAAGGATTGAAAGTGTATTTGACTCAAAGTTTAAGTTAATTGTGGAATTGGAAACTTGGAGGTTTGTTTGGTCATTAGATGAAAGTTGAGTATATATAAAACTAGAAGTCGGCTGGAATTGAGAATATCTCAATTCTCAATATTTAAAGTCGGTTGCTCTATCGGGAAAGAAAGAAGAAGACTCGAGACCTGAGTTTGCTTTTGGATTTGGAGCTGGGTTTTGTCCAGAATCGGGTTTTAAGGTGAGTTCATCTTCTTCTAAATGATTTCATTTGAAATTGAATAAGATATTTGGTAGCAAACTATCTAAATGACTTGGTAAATATGTATTGAGATGGAATCGAACAAGAAATTGAATATAGATGAGTTTTTAGAGTAAAATTGACGTGTAGATCGAAGCCCCGGTATCGAAGTCCCGGTATTGAGTCTCGGCTTCAAAGTCCTGGTGTCTAATCCCGGTTTTGATTTGGGATCCGGTTTCGATGGGATCCGGTATGGATGAGATCCGGTTTCGAATGGGATCCAGTCTCATTTGGGATCCGGTCTCATTTGGGTCCCGGTTCCGGATAGTTCTGGATCGGTATCGGATTCGGGAATGTTCCGGATTTCCGGATGGTGTCTGGATAGAATACCGGATCCGTTTATTGGTTGGTTCTGGACTTTGAGTTCGGAATACTTTTTCGGATAAGTTTCCCCGTGCTAAGTCGCCGAAGAGGGATAATTGAGAATAAGGGTATGATATTATTTGGGATTCTCAGCTTTGAGAATATGATATGAAATGTTTGTGCATTCGAGTAAATATGCACGTATGCTAGTAAGTGTAATGGATCCATAGGAACTGGCATTAAGTAAAACGTGGAATAGGCATAAAGTAATTTGTAATTCTCGTTGACCTGAAATATGGAATAGGCATAAAGTAAATTGTAATTCCCATTTCATAAGGTGATGTGAAATAAGAAATAGGCATAAAGTAAATTGTAATTCCTATTTCATAGTGTGACGTGAAACGTGGAATAGGCATAAAGTAAATTGTAATTCCCGTTTACGTGGAAATGAGGAATAGGCATAAAGTAAATTGTAATTCACATTTCGTATTGTGATGAGAAATCTAGGAATAGGCGAGAGTTAATCTTAATTCCTGATTTCTATGGGAAGGTAAGAGATAGGCATAAAGTAAATTGTAATCTCTACTTCCACTCCAAGAAATAGGCATAAAGTAATTTGTAATTTCTTGGACATGAGCAATGATCTCGAATTTGTGATGATTCGTAGTAGGCTCTCGAACGTGATGAATATGACTTACTGAGTGTTAGTCATATTCATGGAATCGGGTACGTTCCCGTCATCGCAAGATGAGTATGTGTACGGTAAGAATGGTGGCAAACCAGGTTTGTTTATACGCTTTGCTTACATTTGGTTTTCAAAGCTTATAAGTTTTAATTTGAAAATGGATGTTCTCACTAGGCGTAAGCCTAATCGTTTCAAATTAAAATTTCTTACCAGGTACGAGATCGGGGAAGTAACGGGAAGAGGGACGAGTGATTTCTGGTATTCAACTTTTGGTGATAAGTGGAGAAGTTAGCATATACGAGGATGTTTTGGAGAATGGTCTAAACAACTAGTATAATCTGATCTTAATGTTCAGGATTAGATTAGTAGGTTGTTTTGTTAAGCTCAATTTGTATATATGTGAACCCTCATAGCTAATTCTCCATTTATGTATAAAAGTTTGGATGAAATTATGGATAACTTTGATAAAATTTAAGGTTTAAATTTATCCTAGTTTTTGGACGTTTCATCTACCCTTGGTGGAATTCGCCTACAACAATCGTTACCATTCTAGTTTGAAAGCGGCACCGCTTGAAGCATTATATGGGAGGAAGTGTAGGACCCCCGCATGTTGGCTAGAGGCGGGGGAGAAAGAGTTTGTCGGACCGAAAATTGTGCAAGAGACGGCCGATAAGGTCAAAATCATTAGAGAGCGTTTGAAGGCAGCTCAAGATCGACAGAAAAACTATGCCGATGAAAAGAGGATGTCGGTGGAGTTCCAAGTGGGAGACCGTGTGATGTTGAAAGTATCGCCTTGGAAAGGCTTAATCCGTTTTCGAAAACGTGGGAAGTTGAGCCCCCGTTTTCTTGGACCGTTCACTATATTGGAGCGTATTGGGTTACAAGCCTACAAATTGGATTTGCCATCGGAGATGGATGGGATTCACCCTACGTTTCACGTATGTTATTTACGGAAGTGTTTAGCGGAAGAGGAAACCGTGATACCTTTGTCAGAAATTCGAGTAGACGACAACCGTTGCGTTGAAGAGACCGAGGCCATTTTAGAAAGAGAGGTCAAGAGACTACGACACAAAGAGGTTACTATGGTCAAGGTACAATGGAAGCACCACCGAGGTGCCAACGTAACATGGGAGTCGGAGGAAGATATGAAGCGACGTTATCCTCACTTGTTCACGTAGCTTGGATTTTGAGGGAAAAATCATTCCTAAGTTGGGGAGGATTGTAAGACCCGAAAAATCTAGGATTATTATTCCTTGTGTTTGCATGCGTGTTGAACTATTTGGACCCTACATTTTAATGTGAAACTTACTATTTATGTCTTGGTGGAAACAAGTTGGATTAAAATGACAGTTCGAACCAAAATTGAGGCTCGGTACCTGTTGGGCGAGAGTGCCCGCGATTGTGACAGAGTGTCAATATCGCGGGGCACAATCGCGAGGGAGAGGGTGACCTCTCGGAACAATTCTGGTGACAGTGTCAGGCGATGGTGCCTTGGTCACTGTCGCGGTGTCACTACCGCGCGGATGGTACTGCGGCATCTTGAGACACGGGCGATAGTGCCCGGCGAGAGTGACAAGTGTCACAATCTCCGGCAAGGTCGCCGACGGACTGCCTGGCTATAAAAAGGGGGAAAATCGGGAGTTTAGCTAGGTTTTGCATTTTGGGATTTTGGAGAGTCGTTTTGGACTGTGATTTTCATGAGTTTTCTCCCCCAAACCTCTCTCATCATTTATTACTCCATCTAGATCATTAATGGAGGTTTGCAAACTATTTTGGTAGTGTTACTCTCAAGTGATTAGAAGCTTCAAGTCCTCATCTCTTCTCCTCTAAAGAGTTAGTTTTCTTTAAAAACTACTAAGGTGAGTATTCTAACCTACTAAACTCACTCATGTTCAACCAATTAAAGTTTTACTTGTATTTATCTATGTTTGCTTACTAATTTTCTTGATTATGTGATAAATGACCTAACTTTCCATTTATGGAAAGTTTGGGGTTTGAGATTGTCAAAGTTGACGACAAGGGATGAACTTTCTTTGGTGGTTATTGTGATGATATATTCTTAAATATGATCCTATTTTCCTTTTATGAAGTTTGATAAGTTTGGGTCAAAACTAGGGTTTTATATAAATAGTAATTTTGGAGGTGATGACACTTGTTAGTTTCTCTATGTGATAATAACTCCTCAAGAATTTGATATTGGAGAACGTGGAGTCTTATTATTGTGGGGATATCATGATTGAGTCAACTTGTGTACAATCCCCTTATTGATATTGATGAGATTGGACCTTTTCCCTTGGGAAAAGTATGGGGCTAAAGATCCGGTTTAGATTGGTGCTTCTTGACTAAAGATACAGTTTGGATTGATGTCACTCGACTAGAGATCCGGTTTGGATTGATGTTCCAGATGGCTAAAGATCCGGTTAGGATTGACGCCACTAGACTAAAGACCCGGTTTGGGTTGATGTCTTGAATGGCTAAAGACCTAGTGGGTTGACGCCTTACAGACTAAAGACCCGGTTTGGGTTGACGTTCGGTATCGACTAAAGATCCAGTTTAGATTGATGTCGTAAATATGTTAACGGATGGCTAATCGGTAACGTATGGAATGCCATTCTAATAATTGCTTTATCTATTTTGATTATCAATTATATCTCTTCCTAGCGGTGGGACTTCCCGGGGTTGAGGGAAGTGTTGAGAATAGGGATAGCATTTTTGGAGAGAAGAGATTAGCGGCGTATGATGACCTTAACCAATCATTTTTGGAATCTAAACAATCTTAAGTTAGATTAGTAGGTTGTTGTTAATGTATCTCATTAACTTTTGTTGTAAACGCCTTGCTCGTAAACTCTTGGAAAATTAATGATCCTTATTTAAAAGTTCATTTTGTGAAAATTTCCGGCTTAAATTTACCCCGTTTTAGGGTGTTACAAATACATATGAAACTAGCACATCATGAAACAAATGTATGTGAAACAATACCTTATATATTAATGGAAAATTGACTCAAATAGCCATTTTACCCGAGCAAATTGGTCTTCTAGTCATTCCTCTCCCGTTTTTACCAAAATGTCACTACATCTGCAATAGCTAGGTACGTAACTTGCGGACCAAACTGGAAAAAAAAACGAAACTGATCGATTTTTCTTATATTTTTTTGCTGACCTGGGTCGTAATTTTTTTTAAGGAAAATCAATCAGATTCGTTTTTTTCTAGGTCTGCAGTTGAGGACTGCATATTGCGGATGTAGTGACATTTTGGTCAATCCAGTAGAGTAATGACTAGGAGACCAATCAATATATATATATATATAAAGGAGAATGTAGGAGAGAGGGTTAAGGAGAGACCTCCATGGTCTTTTTTCTTTTTTGTTATAATTTTGATTTATTTTTAATTGACTTCCCGGGATGAGGCCCACGTGTCCCGCGGTTTTGTCCAAAACGTCCCGCGGAGCCCCCCAACTATGCCCGCGGTGACACTTTTGGCCCCTCCCCGCGATCAGCCAAAACAATTGCAATTTTGGTCCTTTTTGCACGAATCTTTGCATGTTTTTACTATTTTTTTTCCACAATTATTGTACTTTGAAGACCAATTTGTGGTTGCCATTCACCTTCCTCAATGAGATTTCATCCATAAATATCAGTAAAATGCAATCCATAATTCACACTCATTTCATCCTTCTTTCTTGCTTTCTTTGTTGCTTTCTTTGTTGCTTTCTTTCTTCAGTAAACAAATGGCATCGTCATCTAACCCATCGTCTACACCTGAAAGAATGGCCGTGAAACTCCAGATCGCGATAGAAGAAAGGGAAAAGGAGATAGACCAACTGACACAAGAGTGGAAACAGATGATGGCCAGGAAGGAAACCCACTTGAAAAGGATCGAAGTGGAAGAAAAAGAGATCAAAAGGATGAAAGGGGATATAAAAGATAGGGAGGCTCGTATTCGTCGAGAAAAAGAAGACATTCACCACATTATGCAAGACTTCGCAATTCTTCAAGCGAAGGTAAGCGACAAGCAAAGTTGGATTGATCAAACTAAAGCAATTTTTCAGTAGGTGGTGGTCAAAGTTGGATTTATCAAACTATCTCATCCGCCCCTAGTGTGAGTCTATTTTGCAGCTCAGCTCCTTTTCGGCGTCGAAGTTGGTACCACTCTTGTTGAAAGCTCCGAAAGTAATCCATAAGAGTAACAATCGGACATCTACGCGTAAAACGGGAGAGTGCATTCACCGACTCTGCACTATTGGAGGTCAGAATGTCATATCGTTGTGCAGGAAAATGGGCCGCGGACCACCTCTCCGGTCCAACATCGTCCATAACTTTGGTTGCGCTCGGGGCACTAACTCGTAGAAGATTCATGTACCGATCAAACTCCCGAGCCGTATATGCTCTGCATGCCTTCTAGTAGACATCCTTGTAGGTGGTAATACGTTTGTCCTTGGTTTTGGCGTTCATCTCCAAATGTCGACAACATAAGGCGTAAGGGGCGTTTGGGTACATGGCAGAGAATGCGACGCTTATGGAAGGAGCCCTGTCGGACATAAACACCAACCCTTGTGGGTCTCTGATAGCTTGTCTCAACATGGACAGAAACCAAGTCCACTCGTCCCCGGTTTCGGACTTGCTTACTCCGAAAGCTACTGGAACGATGGAGTTATCCCCGTCCATGGCAACCGCCAGGAACATCATACCCAAGTAAGGGCCCTTTAAATGGGCAGCGTCTATTACCAGGACACGACGCAGATTTGCCAGAAATGTGCGGATCTGTAAAAACGTAGGTGGTTTCCCTTTGTAAATGTTATAGTTTATAATGTGTAAACATATGACGTGTTAAAATACGTACCGCGGGTCCAAGGGCAGCGAAGCATATCTCAAACCGTCCATGTGAATCGGTCCTTATCTGGGTGACAGTACCTGGATTCTGCAGCTGCAAATTATATAAATATGTTGGGAGTCGTTCATACGACTCCTCGAACGTGCCTCTCACCAATAGCAGTGCCCTGCATCGCGCACGCCAAACTTGGTGGTAACCAATCGTGACGCCGAACTGCTGGTGTACATCGTCCATGATGTCCTTTGGACGCAATGACCTGCTAGCATCAAGAAATTTGCCTTTCAGTATCGCACCCAAAGTCCTTTTGGTGGCTTGTTTGTGGTTGGGATTCAGTTGCGTCCTCGAACAAGTGTGTACGTCGTGCAACTTTCTAATAAGTAACGCCCCTCCTTTCTCTCCCACGGGCCTCGCGTACATCCTCCAATTACAGTTTTCTCTCGCACATTCAACTACGTATCTGCCTTTGTCGGATCTCGGCGTGTAACTTTCGAAACCCTATTCCATGAACTTAAGTCCGACCTAACTTGCCAAGTGATCCTTCAAATCAAATATCTGACCTACTTCTAACCTTAAACTGCAATTATAAGGTGCATGTTCGTAGGTTTGTGTATGGGTATTCTGGTCTGGAAGAATATGGGGCATATCAAAATAGTCATTTAACTGACTAAATGATTTATTACTAGGGGTATATTCTTCGTCCTCATCACTATCGGTATCTGATCTGTCTATATCAGCATTACCCATTTTGAAAACATAGGTTTCGTCATCAGCAACTCCAGCACAGTGTCCTTCTTGTGGTTGTTGTTGTTGCGTCTCCAGAACATAATCAGGATAACAGTCGTTAAGACCATATGCATGATCCAAATGAACTGTTGGGCCGTAGGACGCCTGAAATTGAGAATCAGGCTGCTCCATTTGGAGGTCTTCGTCATCAGCGTCGTCATCACCTTCGTCGTCACCTTCGTCATCGTCTTCGTTGCACACCGAGGATTCAGCATACACATAAAGTAATTGAGGTCTTTCTGATTCGGCTGCAAAGTGCATAAAACCAGAGATATCCCCATCGTTGGATAACTCCACAAATGACCCATCATCATTCTTGAACACTAACTTGCAAACAGCCGAAGGGCCGATTCCACATTTTTGCATGGCGTATGCAACAAACTTCTGATAAGAAAAGTTTACTGGCAATTTTACACCATGCTTAGATTTATAAGCAAAATTCCACTCATTGTTTTCTTCCACCCATTCACCATCGTAACAGAAATATAGCCTAGCTTTTGCAACATATGAACTCATTTTTTCAGTGGTATCTCAAAAACAAAATACTGAAGAAAGAAAGCAAGAAAGCAAGAAAGAAGGATGGAATGGGTGTGAGTTATGGATTGCATTCTACTGATATTTATGGATGAAATCCCATTGAGGAAGATGAATTGCAACCACAAATTGGTCTTCCAAGTACAATGATTCAACATTGATGAAACATGCCAATGAATTTCAACCATAATTTGGTCTTCCAAGTACAATAATTGTGGGAAAAACAGTAAAAACATGCAAAAAATCGTGCAAAAAGGACCAAAATTGTAACTTTTTTTGGCTGACCGCGGGGTTGATCGCGGGGAGGGGCCAAAAGTGTCACCACGGGCATAGTTGGGGGGCTCCGCGGGACGTTTTGACCAAAACCGCGGGACACGTGGGCCTCATTCCGCGATCGCAGGACCCACCGCGGGATTTTTGGGTATTTTGGCAAATTCAAAAAAAAATGGGTATTTTGGCAAGTCAAAGTCAAACTTTGGGTATTTTAATTAAATTCCCTATTATTTACCTTCCATTTTTATTATTATATAAAATCAATATATATATATATATATATAAATAAAGGAGAATGTAGGAGAGAGTATTATTATATAAAATGAATTTATTTTTATTTAACTTTTTATATTTTTTTGTAAGCTAACGATGCTTATAAATCAAAATCATTTATTTAAATTTATAAACTTATTATTATTTTTATTTAATTAATAAAATACAAATTTTTTAGTAAGCTAACATGTTTATAAATCAATATATTTTTATTAAATGAATTTATTTTTATTTAATTTATTATATTTTTTTATAAGCTAACAATGCTTATAAATCAACATTTCTATTAAACTGATTAACTTTATAACCTTTTTGCAAACTAACAATACTTATATTTTAAAAACTAACATTTCTTTATTTTTTTAGTAAAGCAAGAATGTTACTAAGATTGTTAATATATATATATATATATATATATATATATATATATAAGCAATTCTTTTTTTTAAATATTACATTATATATTGATTATTTTGAACAATTAAAGCCACTTATGAATTGAAAAAACATTTCATTTTTTCCAATTATTAATCATTAATATAAACAAATGAATAATTGTTTCAATCAATATCAATCAATATATAGAAGGCACAAGAATTGTGTCGTCATTTTAGGATTGCTTGGGACATGAATTTTTCTTTTGTGAAATTGGATATGAAACAATTGTAAGGTATACTTTTTCATTACTTTTTAAAATCATTTTAAAACAATATAATTATTAAAATTAATTTAATAAATATAGTTAAACCCAAGTTGATGAAAAACTAGGTGATGAAGATGTGTATATAAAGGGTTGATTGATTTTGATGAAAATTATAAAATGATGTTTGGCAAAATATAGTTAAACCCAAGTTTAATGGTTAATATTTTAACTTATTTTATTACTTTTTTATGTATATAATACTACTATATCTTTAATAAGTAAAATGGTTCATTGGCTAAACATATTTTTTAGCTGACATTTTTTTGCAAAAAGATTATTCATATAAAAATTAAGAAAAAAATGAAATTTTACCGTGGATGTATGAGGTACCATTGTGGAAAATGTTATTTGATTTCTAAATAACCTAAAAACAGAATGATTATTGTTGCGCCTTAAACTTTTCATAACAAAATTATCAATATGCGCGGATTAACCACCAAGGAAATATATTTCATCTTAACTTCGTCTAATATTTCTTAAAAAATGATTTTTGATTTTTAGTATTTTAAAACTTTGAACCATGATTTTGTTTTGGTCATCTGCGTCATTGAAATGTATAATTGTGCATTGGCTAAAAGAATAACAAGAAATGACGAGGTGGGTTCTTATATATAAAGTGAAATACTGATTCTTATTAGTTTAATATATAATACGTAAATGTTTTTTAAGAAAAATATATAATACATAAAGGATCAAACCACTTAACGTGCTACAAAGAAAATCGAAAAATGTATAACATCACCGCGCAACGCGCGGTGCACAACACTAGTTTGAATGTATACAAATATACAATGGCTATTTGAGTCAATTTCCCTAAATATGAGTATTTGATGAGAAAAAATGACATAAATAATTATTTTTAGACCAGTTTTTAACGGTTTATAACTTTTTTGTGGTTCTCATAATATTAGTCTCCTAATAATATACAATATACTTTAAATTCACACATAATACAAATAGAACTTAGAGAATCGGTATTGAGATTTTATAAGTAGGGTTGCAAACGAACCGAACGAACACGAACGAAAGTTTGTTCATGTTCGTTCGTTTAACCTAACTGAACAAACGAACGAACATGAATGGTAAATGAACGAATTTTTGTGTATTCATGTTCATTCGTTAAGAAAATTTGTTTGCCCGTATTCGTTTATGTTCGTTCATTTAGAGCTAAACGAACGTAAACGAACATAAAATAACATAAACGAACGAACCCAAAATGAACAAAAAAATAACCATTGTTACTCATCATTTCATTTTAAAAAATATCATAACAAAATAAAAAACCGGTTAACTTAAGAGTATAAAATATAATTCTACAAAATTAGTTTACTTAATTTTTTTTTTGAAAAGCAAATCATGGATATATTACCACCAAAGACTTTTACAACACAGAGTTTGCCCAAAACCAATATATACCTGTTCATGGTTTGCCAGGAACAAACCACAACCAAACCAACCAAAAAAACTACCTACACCAACTGCACATTAAGAACACCTCTAAAAAAATGTTTCTTACCGATCAACCGAACAACCGAGCATGGTTACGAAACACAGCAGTTGAAAGGGGATGTCAACCAAACAGCCCAGTCTTGCATGATGTTACGATCCCTTTACTTAATGATTTTCAAGGTTCTAAATGGCGTGAGGCGTGGCGTGGCGGCGAGGCCAAGCCTCAAGCCTTAGGAGCCATGGCGAAGCCATGGCGTTTTCAAGGCGTGACTTATGACGTCAAATTTCTAGGTCATATAATATATATATAAACAAATGTTTTGTAGTGTTACTCAATGAGCCAATGGTAGTAAGCAAGTTAAATTGGGTTGTATATTAAAAAACTTGCAAATAAGACATTAAAAACGTAAAGAAAAATTAAATATCGCATTACGAAAACTGCGCGTTAGGCCATGGCGTGCCACATGCTTAACGTGGCGTGAGACACAAGCCTTGGTGCCATGACGGCTGTGCGGCGAGTTTTTTAGAACATTGATGGTTTTACATATTAATGTCATATTATATAAACATGTTTATATACAGAAACAAATGTAAAACGAAAATGAACGAAGGTAAACGAAAAAAAACATAAATGAATGTAAACAAACATAAATTAATGAACGAGACCATTGTTCATGTTCATCAATTTAATGAAACGAACAAGAAAATGTGTCCATGTTCGTTTATTTATTAAATAAATGACTTACCGCTGAACAGTTGACAAACATTTTCTTTGAACGTTCAGTTCGTTTACGGTCGTGGTCATAAGCACCTTTTACTTACTACTTATGTCTTATTGGATAAGAAGTTAAATTTATAAAACTGCTTTTTTTGTTTATAACAAGAGCTTTAAATCTCTTATCGTCCTCTTATTGGACATGGGGTAAAATCTTGTCTTATTAATCTCTTATTTTCCTAAAACAAATAACAATTTGGAACCCTAGAAAACAAGAAGCTAACAACAAACTTGAGATCCCCCGGCATGTAGCCGAGGGTCAAGGGATGAGGATATGATATGTTTGCTCAAAAAGTCGTTGGTCTTGGGTTTGAGACCGATTTAAGTTGCTGGTACTCAATTTTTTTGCTCAAAAATAACAAACTTCATATTTACTACTTGTACCATGTCAATGGAACAATTTAGGATCGAGGACATCTAAGATATACAAGTCTCAAGAGCACAATACTTAGTACTTGATATTTTTCATTTTCACTCCTCAATTAATGAATATGTTTCAAGTAACTGATAGAAAAAAATCAATGAATTTTGATACTTAATACATTGTTTTTTTAAGACGAGAGTTATACAAATTTACACCTTCATCTCTACCAAGTGTAGCAAAAGATTATATGTCATAAAAGTTTTCGTGGATCATATCATTCGGGTGGTGATCCGTTCTTACTGAACAAAGACGATGCATTACTGTAGATGGCCATAAGGCTCGAAAAAACAGCAAGAGTAATCATAAAAACGCATAAGATCTTGTCCTTCTTATTTGCAATGCCGTAACAATCCCTAATATGCCAAAAACAATATAGATTTATTAGATGTCAATCGTTATTAGAGATGCACAATGCCCCCTTATAACGGCTAGTTTCAAGGGTAAAAATGTCACTTACTCAATCATACCTCTTACAACAACTAGTTTTAACTGTAAAAAGGTCATTTTATAGAAAAAAACAAATACAAATATGACAAAAAACCGGCTTTGTTGGAATTTACAGGACCTTGATTTTGGTCTTTCTTAATAAAATTGTCTGAACCTCTTTCAAAAAAGATCCCACCCAGATGCGGGTTTTGGGATGTATGTAAACCTCACTTCCACCCCGAAGAGTAAAACGACTAGATCAAGAATCAAGAAACCTAAACCTAAACCTAAACCTAACGATAGATAACTTTGACTAAATGAGGGTAACTTACCAAAGAGTGATCGCAGAAGGAAAGATGAAGCCGATACAAACGGCTGCAGTCGCTCCGGTGAACTCAAAAGCGACCCAAATGCTTGGGATAAAATTCGCACCCAAAAACACAAGAGCTATGAGTCCAATAGTGACCGATGCAAACCTCATGTTATCCAAAACCAAAGGCCTCTTATTCGGAAAAAGTAGCCCATCCATATTCAATCTTAACGGAAAGAAAACAATCGGAAAAACCAATATTAGGTGGGCGGCATAACTAACGCGAACGATATCATTAAGGAACAAGCTATACGGGACTCCAAGATCGGCGTCAAAATTGGCGAGCACGTCATCGAGCGTGCCATCGCCAAATAAGAGGAACCCGAAGAGGCTAGTCATTATATATACACTTGAACAAACAATAAGTGAGGCGTGTACGACTGCTTTTATCTGCGTATGATCTTCAAGCTCATTGTCTATTGAGTGAACTGTCAAATTCAAAAGTTAACTCAAAATTAGACGGTGTTTGGAGTCCCACACCGGCCAACCTTGAACCATTTATCCTCAATATATGTTGGAACTTCCATAGTTCCATTCTCTCCTAAAAAGCTCTTTTGGAGAGTAACCATTAATGGGGTTCGAGATATTCTCACATGATATCAGTTCTCTACCACTCTGGGGCAATCAGTGTCCGTCTAGCCTCCTTTAAAGGGGGCGTGTTGACTGTTGAGTCCAACGTGCTCTTTTTGGAGAGTAATCTAATGGGGTTATACATACTCTCGCATGGTATCAGAGCCAATGTCTACCATTCTAGGGACTCAACACCCTGGGGCAATTGGTGTCCATCTAACCTCCTTTGAAGGGGGCGTGTTGAGTCCAACGTGCTCTTTTGGTTAAATAATCTAATGTGGTTCCACATACCCTCTCATATGGTACCAGTGCCAATGTCTACCACTCTAGGGACTCGACATTCTGGGACAATATGTGTACGTTAAGCCTCCATTGGAGGGCGTGTTGGAGTCCAACATTGCTACACTTTGACCAATTATCCTTAATATATGTTGGAACCTCCCTTCTATGCTAAATGGCTCTTTTGGAGAATAATATAACGGGGTTCAACATATATATATTCTCATAGTCAACGTTATCGTCAATAATGTGTAGAAGTTAGCTTGCATACCGTTGTAGTGGCAAATGTAAGCCGTGACAAGAATAGGAACAACGGTGAAGAGTTTAAAGACGGATGCAAAATCGACCATATGAAGAAAGAGTTTAGGCATCATAATGCCACCAATCATCAACTTGAAGATTGTGATTCCTGCAAGGATAACAAGAAAGACAACGGCTAATGCCATTGATAGCGCGGATGTATATCTCAGTGAATCTGCAAGTATTCAAGAAAAGATGGTATAAAAGATCCGTGCAAAAACGATAACCGAAAACTGATATTGCAACAAAATGATTAAGACTAACCTATGCGCTTAAGACTTGCCAAAGGGGCGAATACGAAAAGGGTGGTTAGAAGAAGAATGGTAAAACGACCATTCCACCAGTATTCGCCGAACCATTCTTGCAAGACACCAGCATGGTGAATTCCGTTTAAAGTTGTTCCAGAAAGCACGTCGCCTAAGTGTTATTCGAAACAAAGCATATCAAATTAATGGTAAATAGATAACTTGAAATCATTTATGCGGGACAAGACAGAACAAAAACCGTTGTCCCATGTTTGATGTGACATTAGACTGTATGACAAGACTGGACCAAGTGCATTTTTTGTCCCACCAAAATAGGTGCAACGAGATTTGGACAAGATTGGTAAATTACTAAACTACCATCGTAAAATTAAAACCCTAAAACGTTGTCAAATTAAAACCCTGAAAACCTTGCACAATTATTTCACCACCTATCTCTGCACTGTCAGACAGACGAAACTCTTGAAAGAATTGTGAAAGGTTTAAAGGTTTTAATTTGACATGCGTTTAAGCTACACCGGACGAGCCATTTGGAAATTTCGCCTCCGGTCCGATCGTGTCAGATTTCGACGAAACTTTGCATGAGTCTTATACAATGTTAATGACGAGCTTCGCATCAGAAAGAACTCGAAAAAACCGGTCCCGATGCCGAAAATAATTGGGTCTACCGGCCGAACCAGTCTAGTTATTTACTAATCTTTGTCCCGGAATCTAATTTGACATGATTAATCCAACAATTTACCAATCTCGTCTCATCTCCCTAATTCTTGTCCTAAATGAATTTTTGTCCCACTCAATCTCCATCTATCCACCAAAGTCCAAACATGAGACAACAAGTTTGTACCTCGGAACATACACACCCGTAATCCATGAGTTATACCTATAATAATCATGTAGACAACAAGAACACCAATGTTGTTAATTAGCACACAAACTTGCAGCAAGATTCTACCAATTCTACCAAATTCATCCTCCATGAGACCTCCATAAGAAACTGATTTCCTAACCCTACTGAATCGAACCAGGAGATCAATTGAAGTTTCTGTTAGAAATGCCATAAAAATAATCAAAGCAATTCCAGGTATAAGACCCAAAACTTTCATGGTTGCAGGCAGGGCCATTATCCCAGCACCCACAATTGTAGTTGATAGATTAAACACTGCACCAGTAAACGAAGCTCCATCAAATTCTTCAAAACCACCATCTTCTTCTTTCTTAGTTGGCAACAATGGTACTTTATCATCAACAATCACTTGCTTCCTATTTCTCGATCTATTCTCGTTGCTAGGGTTTCTGCTTTCAATCGTCATTCCGTAATCAGATTTTCGATTTCTAAGAACACAATCTTCTTAAGCTGAATTCAAAACAATTGCAATTACAATTAGAATTTTCGAAATTTCCGAATTGACCTAGCATCATCTCGAATACACATGATCGTGAAATTCGTAATCAAATTAAGAATAAAAAACACACAACGAGATTTTACCTGTAATTTTCTAGAAACCAATCGATTTGTATGGATGCAATAAGCAAGGGGAAAAGCATGAGATCTTCAAGACTTACGAAAACGATAAAACAAAAATTCCGACTGATGTTGTTATCTGTCGATTTCTCCTGATCGGCGGTTGACGACGGTGGAATTCCCCCAAAGAAGAAACAATATTAACGGTTACATATGAAAGAGTCTTTATGCGAGTTTCGACTAAATTACAAAATTTACCCCAGAAGTATTTCATAATGTGCATGTTTAGTCCAAAAGTTTTAATTGTTGTAGTTGAAGTCCCAAATAGGCAATTTTATAATAATTTGGCCTATAATTTAAACGATCTTAACTCTCATCACATGAACAATACGGGCGTCTGGATCAGCTTGCACGTGCTTCATTAATCTCGAGCCTAGAGAACAACCAGGAAAATCACTAGTGGTTTTGCAGTACTTGAACCGGTGACCTTTAAGAAGAATCATCAAAGACCCAAGTCTTATTGTCAGTTGAGCTAACATTGAATTTACATGCAACTTTTTATGGTACCCGTGCGTGTTATGCAGAGGGATGCATTACGATTCTGAAGTCGAGTACTTAAATTCTGAATCTTGCTTCTGTTTTTTTTTGTCAATCTTGATTTTATTTTTATGGTTTTAAAATTGTAGATCGTTTTATATATAAATTCAAGGTTAATAAGGTTGATTACTGGTCAAAGATTTGGAAAAAGAGTCACAAGATTACAAGGATTGGCGTTTATCATGTCGTATTAGTAAGGCTTAACAATATCCTATGTTGAACATGTTTATAAGTTGGTTGATCAAACATAGAGCTTTAAAAGATTGTAGGCATTCAATAGTAAGTTATCCGTTGATTTTACGTATCTCAGCATGTGGTTAATTTGTAGTCTTTTAACCACATATAGCTTGTCTTGCAAACAATTTGCTACAGTGTAGATTATTAATTTATAATAGTCACTCGAGAAAAAAATATATAAAGCCAACCTACTCTAAGGCTATGTTTGTTTGCAGCTTAATGAGCTTAATGAGACTCACAACTCGGTCAGTTACACATATCTGTTTGGTGGTGGCTTAATAATATAGAAAGTGACTTATTCAGTAAGCTTCTACATGAGAGCTTTATACAGGAAATCAAGTTTTCTTCAAACCTACATCTCCCAATTAAAAATATGCTCATTCCATCTATGAAAAACCCTCCCAAACAAAAACCAATCTAGACAGATAATCCACACAGATAACTTTATTCATACATAACTTAATGGAATACCAACCAAACAGCCCCTAACCCTCCGATGCAATATGCATAACCCAGCTATACAAATATAATCCTATATGAATAATAAGTTCTAACTAACGATCAAAATGTTGCAAAAAGAAGTGTAAATAGTACTGATATCATAGAAACATGTTGTAAACGTCATACGTCAAATAAGAAATTATGAAATTAACTTGAGTTGTTCTGGATTATATGGATACCTCCTACAATATAACACTCCCTTCTACTCTTACTACTCTCGGGTACTTCTTACGCGGTCGGGTTTGATTATACCATTATATCGAACGAGTTTAAGAGGAAGATCTGATCCTCTTTTTCGTTATAATTCAGAATGATGTACAAGCAATTTATAATATAAAAATACAACAATCAGCTCCTATAAAACAGAACCTGGAAGCTTATCTCAACTCTAGAAGATTATCTCCAAAAGACTAGGAGGAAAAGATAATTATCTCTTAGAAGATATGATAATTATCTCTTAAAGTCTTCCATCTTGACCTGTATCTTCCAACACTCCCCCTCAAGCTGGCATGTATATATTGATCATGCCAAGCTTGCTAGTAAGTTCCTCGAACAACTTCTTCGTGAGACTTTTAGTCAGGAGATCAACAATCTGTTGCTTTGAGGGTAAGTAGACCATGCATACACTTCCATAATCTAATTTTTCTTTTATGAAATGACGATCAACTTCCAAGTGCTTGGTTCTATCATGATGGACTAGGTTATGAGCAATGCTTACTGCCTTGTTGTCGCAGTAAAGCTTAATTGGTGTTTCACATGGTACTCGTAAACTCTTCCATTAAACGTTTTAGCCATATTCCCTCGCACATGCCATGTGCCACAGCTCGAACTCCGATTCAGTGTTGCTACGTGATATGACTGGTTGTTTTTTACTTCTCCATGTCACAAGGTTTCCTCATACATAGCTACAATAACCATTATTGATCTCCTGTCATTAGTATCACCCGCCCAATCAACGTCGGTGAACACTTCGATGAACATGTTCTTTCCCTTTTTGAAGAGTAATCGTTTTCCTGGGGTTCCTTTTAAGTATCTCAAAACCCGATAAGCAACTTCCATGTGTTTCTCCTTAGGAGAGTGCATGAATTGGCTAATAATGCCGACAACAAAAGAGATATCATATCTCGTGTGTGTAACATCTCGATTTTCTATAAAGAATTACGTTTGGTCTATTAAATAATTTGGGTATAATTATTTGATGATATTAATTTTATAGTTTATCCCCGAGTAAGTTATGTTATGTGTTTTATTGGAATAATAAGAAAGGGGTAAACTTTAATTTTAATTTATAAGATGAGGGATTGAAGTTGTCATGTGATGAGAGTTTGGGGTTTGGTTGGTTATTATTGTTTTAATGAACCGCCTCTTTTTGGGTCATAGGGAAGAAAAAGAGATATTTGTATCTCTTGTGTGTGTATGTGTGGGTTTTCATCAGAGAAAAAGAAAAGAGAAAGAAGAGAGAAAAAGAAGAAATTGAGCTGGAATCTTGGTAAGTATACAAAGGATTTTGTAAGTTTGATTTCAGTAGCAAGATGGTATCCATATCTTAATCTGATTTCATCTAGGTGCTATTTTGATTTGGAATCAGATTGTGTAGTGAATTGGGTTTATTATTCTTCAAGGTGAGTTCATTCTACTTTTCTTATGAAAACTGTTTTAAGCATAAATTAATGTTTAGAATATGTTAGATAACTCATTTACAAAGTACTGGTATGTTTGGTTTGGAAGAAATGGGTTTAAATCGATATCTGGCTGGAGATTTTAAGGGACAAATCGAAGTTTTCGGACAGACTTGAATGTGTCCGGTAGTTCCTCTTTGTTGGTGTCCGGTAGATGAAGTATCCGGAAACCTCTGTATGAAGGTTTCCGGACAAGGCAAAATTATCCGGTAAGTTGTTTATTTTGGTAGTTCCCGGATGAATTAGTTACCGGACAGTATCCGGATTAAATAGGTATCCAGTAAGAATTGTATTCGGAAAGCTTATGTATTCGGAAAGTATGTGTAGCCGGAAAGTATGTGAAGCCGGAAAGTAGGTGTATCCGGTAAGTTCTGTATCCGGATACTTTTGAGTACCCGGTAACTTTTGATGTCCGGATATAGTTTCCGGATGTATTATTGGATTAAGTTGTTCTGAAAACTTTCTGGGGGCCGCAAGGGCGTTGCCCCTTGACCCCATCCGCTAACCGGGTAGCGGAACCCCCGTGCTAAGTCGCCGAAGGGAGAACAATTGAGGATGAGGATACGATAGGTTATCTAGTAATCTTAGAGTTAAGAATATTATACGAGATGTGGCGTGATATGTTGTTATGCATACATGTTAGTAAAGTGTAAGGGATCCATAGGCACTGTTGTGTATTGTAACGAGGAATAGGCATAAAGTAATTTATTATTCTCGTCGACCTGAAATGTGGAATAGGCATAAAGTAAATTGTAATTCCCATTTCGTAGAGGTGTTATGAAAGGAGAAATAGGCATAAAGGAACTTGTAATTTCTATTTCATAGTGTGAGGTGAATTGCGGGATAGGCATAAAGGAACTTGTAATTCCCTTTCACATGGAAATGGAGAATAGGCAAAAAGTAAGTTGTAATTCTCATTTCGTGGTATAGGAATCGAGGAATAGGCATAAAGTAAATTGTAATTCCAGATTTCTATGGGAAGGTCAGAGATAGGCATAAAGTAAATTGTAATCTCTACTTCCAGTCAAAGAAATAGGCATAAAGGAACTTGTAATTTCTTGGATAAGAGCATAATCTAGAATCTGTAATGATTCATAGTAGACTCTTGATTTTGATAATGTGACTTACTGAATGTTAGTCATATTCATGAGTTCGGGTATGTTCCCGTCATTGGGATGAGCACGGGTACGGTAAGAATGGTGGAGAACAGGTTTGTTTATATGGTTGGACATTTTCAAGCTATTAGTGTTTTAATTTGAATTTGAATGTTCTCACTAGGCGTAAGTCTAATTGTTCAAATCAAATGTTCTTACCAGGTACAGGCTCAGGGAAGTAATTGGGATGTGGGACGAGAGCTTTTGGAAGGAATCAACTTTTGAGATAAGCGGAGGAGTTATCGAACGCATTGAGGTCTTTTGATGGATTGTTTGGATAACCTAATTAATCTGATTATAGTTGTGTAACGTCCCAAAAATTACAAGGAATTTATAATTTTTAAAGTAACCCTTCATTAATAAAAACGCATTTAATAATTAAATCGTTTCATTCGCAAACCACTAAATAAAATTATTACGAACAATAAACAGCGGAATAATTGTTTTAAATATTAAGATCATAAAATAGTCAGCTCTTCCCGCGCGCCAGTGTGTACCCGTCACGCCTTGGAGCTACTCGCACCTGAAACAATGATTTATTGGGAAATGGTAAGCACGAAGCTTAGTGAATTCAACCACTATAGATAACACAGTTATTCCACATTACCCCTATAACAGATAGATACACATAAACAAGCATACCAGTCTACGAACAAATCATAAACATGCATATCCACACACACCCACCTGAAAGGCACAAGTCGGTCCCACCGATCACATGATAACATCTCCGGCCCCGCCGAATCCCCGGTCCCACCGAGTCTCTACGCCACCCGCGTATAAAACCTCCAGCCCCGCCGGATCCTCGGTCCCACCGAGTTAACATGACAACATAGTATCAACTAGACACCCCACTATCTAGTTCCACAACACAATCACATAAAGCTACCACACACGTACTACAACAATGATAAAACAACCGTTATTAGATATAGTGAGAGAACTCACCTCGAACGCGCGCCTAGCTCAACAATACAAATTCAAGCTTCACAACCTCGGTCACTTCTCAGCACCTAGACGCACGCCAAAACGTATCAATACGAGACCCGGACCCTACGACACGACACACGCTTAAACCGTCACTAAAACTATTTTCCGTTCTCGCCAAACAGGTCTGTTCGGGACCCGTTTCGACCCCTTTAAACCCAGAAAATTCCCAATATTATTTCATGATTAGAAAGTACTCTGAGTTAGGGTTCCAAGGACATATTATACACCTCCTAACGATTTTTCTACATTTTATTACGGATTTTATAAAAACAGTTCGCAGAACAGTGAAAAACAGCAGCTATCGGTATAAAACGACGATTTGGCCTATGCTACGTTCCGAACTGGATTTTGCACAAAACACAGAAAAGTTACTAGACTCGGAAAGGGAACTTTTGGCACCGGTTTCACCCCAATCCGAGTTACGAGTAAAGAGTTACGGCTAACGCAAAACAGTGGCAGAAAAGGACGTTTCACATAAAATGACGATTTTATAAACGGTAACGCGATTAAGGTTTATATGATTCGGGTTCCGCTACGGCGGTTTAAGGTTGCGGCCAGAGGTGGTTTTAGGGTTCCGCCACAGGCACCACCCACTGCCACCTCCGGCAGCGGGGCACGGCGGCGTCGCGGTGGTTGTTTTGCCGGAAGAAAAAAAACGAAAAGTAAAGGAAACGAGACGAAGGAAAACGATTTACCTCGCTACAATACCACGCACCCGCACCTGCTCCTCTCTCTCCCGAAACCTCCGACGAACAGCAGTGGCGGCGGTGGTCTCCGGCGACAACAGCGGCGAACGGCAGCAGATTCCGGCGACTAATCAACGCTCTTCTCTCTCTCGCGCTGTTCTCTCTCTCGTTCTGCTCTCTCTCTCGCTCTCTCCGGCCAGCAACGGCGCTGGTTGTGGTGATGGGTTGCGATCGGCGGCAAGGAAGAAGAAGGGTGATAGGATTGTGTGGCTTACGTGAGAAGAGAACAAGAAGGGAAGAGGAGTCTCGGCCGACGAACACAAGGAGAAAAAAAAACGAAGAGGGCCGTAGGGTTTGCTTTGCTTTTTTCTTTGTTTCACTCTCACGGCAACAACACAAATAACAAAAAAAAGGATGGGTCTCGACATGTAACTGCATGGGCCGAAACCCAATGAGGGTGTTTGTCCCTTTGACACAATTAGCCCCTCAACCTACATTCCTCTCGCAACTAGACAAAAATTTCAATACTTAACGATTTGACCCAACTCGGCTAATCCCGTTAACGGGAACCACAATAATTCAACTTAAAAAAAAGATTTAATACGAAGAAATAACATACTGGGATACGGGCTTTACAACTCTCCCCCACTTGGATTAGACTTCGTCCTCGAAGTCTACGTCCGCAAACAGCTCCGGATAGTTCTCTCGCATCTCGACCTCGGGTTCCCAAGTCTCTTTCGGTGTTGCCACTGGACTTTCACTAACTGGAATCTAAATTTCTTACACCGTCTAAAAATATTTCCCGAATACTTTTATTACCAACAAAACTCCTTCAAGAACACTGGGATTACGATCGGAAGAACACTCCAACGACTGGAATCATTCCTAGTCAAACGACTTCGTTTGTTCTCTCAACCTTAGATATTCCATACATCTCGATTCAAATTTCAAGCTCTAACCATTCTAAAAGTGCTCACCAATATACCTTACAGGATACTCGGATCCGATCATTCTTACCATTAACCATCGATTATCTCCTACGAGTTCTAATAGACTCCCAAAACTTAGTTAACATGAATCATCAAACCAGTAAACTTATAATCATCCACGAAGGCCATTCCACCATAACCATTCATCTCAAGTAAGCATCTCAGGGTTACTACTACCATCAACATAATTTCCTTAAAATCGGCTACAATTCTCCAATTACACTAAGGCGTTTGGCCTTAAGCCCAAAAGTCGACGCCCTAATATACAACTTACTTCAAAAAGGTTTCTGCGCATTTATTCTCTTAATTACAAAAGGCATCATTCCCTAACCGATACTATTCGGCCTACAGTACTCACACGCGTGGAATACCCAACCTTCCACCGTCGACATATCTTCCACACTCGCTCTACGAAGCCTAGTTACACCGTAACAAGATACACCTTAACGCCTACCTCCCAGGTACGTCTCAAGTCCCGACACATCGGAACTACCTCTCAGGTAAGTGCCCAAGACTGTATCTTCTTAGTGCCTACTGGAAAGTCAAAGTCATAACACATGGATACCGGGGTCCCACCCCGAGATACCCAACCGACCGTTACCAATGACTGACTGACATGACCAAGGATCCAATGCAAACAGTCTACCAACAACATGCCTATCTCGGAATGACTCACTCCCCCAAGTATGTAAGTACTCAAACTGACACATAACACTTAAAAGCGCCTTTCCCAAAATTCTACAACACAATCCAAAAAGAATTAGAAACACAAGAATTAGATAATGCAATTTTATTTTCAAAATCAAACTTTGTGCATGACTTAGTCGGCATTCTACGCCTCGACTCCTACTCCTCCAAATCTCTCCGATCCACTAACGTCATCCGGACATTTAAACCTCTTAGGCAAGTTGGGAAATTACGTCAAACAATCCCTACGATTTTTCCTCAAATCGAAGTCGGCTCTATAAGCCGATGACTCTAGCACAATCTCCCATCTTGGCCCGAAATGACCTGCTTATAACAATTATCATCCCTATCGTCACTCCAAGTGACTAATACTAGAATCATCCTTCTATTCCAACGACTACTAATCTAAAGCCTTCACCACTACCCCAACGATCATCACGTCAAAGCAATTCAATTACACACCTGTACTAATAGGTTTACTATAGTTGTTCCTCCTTGTGACGGCTATTCCGGGTAGATATTACAACGAGTTATTAGCACACAATAACTCACACTAATAACGCTCACGCTCAACTCCTTGGATTCCTCGTGACTTTCCCCGACTCAAGCATTGATCCTGTGCTTCCGGTAGTAGGAGCTCTACTACTACCATCCACACCTATCATCGCCCGTTCCGAGTCCCATCCCAAGGGGTCCAAGTAGTTTCTCGCCGAAACTATACACATATGCCCGCACCGGCATATGTACACACTCTTCCTAGCTCCTTAAGAATTCCATCCAAACCACTACCCTTGCTACTACCGAATCCCTACTAATCATAACGAGTTGCCTCGCGAATACCCGATCGTATGCAGTGCGAAACAAATAGACATTCGAATACAGGATTCTATCCTAGAACGGTTGGACTCAAACAAGAGCTGCACAATAGAACTAAATCAAATATTCTAAGGCTATAAATCTCTTACTGCATACAACCTAGAGGGCATCCACTTAGTAACCTATCATAATTAGCATAAATTCCTAATAGCAAGTAACAACCATACAATACATTGTATTAAGCACCAAGCAATCTAGCATACCTACTCATATGTAAATACTCTTCCCAGCTCCCTAGAAATTTCATCTCATCCCACTACCCTTGCTACTACGGAATCCCTACTAGCCATAACGAGTTGCCTCGCGAATACCCAGTCGCATGCAGCGCGAAACAAATAGACATTCGAATACGAGATTCTATCCTAGAACGGTTGGACTCAAACAAGAGCTGCGCAAAAGAACTAAATCGAATATTCTAAGGCTATAAATTTCTTACTGCATACAACCTAGAGGGCATTCACTTAGTAACCGATTATAACTAGTATAAATCCCTAATAGCAAGCAGTACAAACTACAGCATAGTATTAACAACAGGCAATCTAGCATGCATACCCTATGATCTAGAAAGCAATTTTGCATACGTACTCATATGTAAACGCTATTCCCAGCTCACTAGGAATTTCATCTCATCCCACTACCCTTGCTACATCGGAATCCCTGTTAGCCATAACGAGTTGCCTTGCGAATTCCCAGTCGCATGCAGCGTGAATCAAATAGGCATTCGAATACAAGATTCTATCCTAGAACGGTTGGACTCAAACAAGAGCTGCGCAATAGAACTAAATCAAATATTCTAAGGCTATATGATTCTTACTGCATACAACCTATAGGGCCTTCGCTTAACAACCTACTATAACTAGCATTGATTCCTACTAGCAAGCAGTCATCATACAGCATAGTGTCAACAACAGGCAATCTAGCATGCATACCATGTGATCTAGAAAGCGATAAATACACTAAGTACCGTACCTTTCCCCTTTGGCTCCGACTGACTGTACACACTGCGCCTTCGATCACCGTTTCTCCAACGGGTTTTTCCCCTTCTTTTTATTTCCCAAAAAACTTTAAAGAAAATTTTATAGCCGCAAACTTGAGATCAAACACACCGAAATGCGTTTGATTCACTCAAGCCGTGCTCTGATACCAAGTTGTAACGTCCCAAAAATTACAAAGAATTTATAATTTTTAAAGTAACCCTTCATTAATAAAAACGCATTTAATAATTAAATCGTTTCATTCGCAAACCACTAAATAAAATTATTACGAACAATAAACAGCGGAATAATTGTTTTAAATATTAAGATCATAAAATAGTCAGCTCTTCCCGCGCGCCAGTGTGTACCCGTCACGCCTTGGAGCTACTCGCACCTGAAACAATGATTTATTGGGAAAGGGTAAGCACGAAGCTTAGTGAATTCAACCACTATAGATAACACAGTTATTCCACATTACCCCTATAACAGATAGATACACATAAACAAGCATACCAGTCTACGAACAAATCATAAACATGCATATCCACACACACCCACCTGAAAGGCACAAGTCGGTCCCACCGACCACATGATAACATCTCCGGCCCCGCCGAATCCCCGGTCCCACCGAGTCTCTACGCCACCCGCGTATAAAACCTCCGGCCCCGCCGGATCCTCGGTCCCACCGAGTTAACATGACAACATAGTATCAACTAGACACCCCACTATCTAGTTCCACAACACAATCACATAAAGCTACCACACACGTACTACAGCAATGATAAAACAACCGTTATTAGATATAGTGAGAGAACTCACCTCGAACGCGCGCCTAGCTCAACAATACAAATTCAAGCTTCACAACCTCGGTCACTTCTCAGCACCTAGACGCACGCCAAAACGTATCAATACGAGACCCGGACCCTACGACACGACACACGCTTAAACCGTCACTAAAACTATTTTCCGTTCTCGCCAAACAGGTCTGTTCGGGACCCGTTTCGACCCCTTTAAACCCAGAAAATTCCCAATATTATTTTATGATTAGAAAGTACTCTGAGTTAGGGTTCCAAGCACATATTATACACCTCCTAACGATTTTTCTACATTTTATTACGGATTTTATAAAAACAGTTCGCAGAACAGTGAAAAACAGCAGCTATCGGTATAAAACGACGATTTGGCCTATGCTACGTTCCGAACTGGATTTTGCACAAAACACAGAAAAGTTACTAGACTCGGAAAGGGAACTTTTGGCACCGGTTTCACCCCAATCCGAGTTACGAGTAAAGAGTTATGGCTAACGCAAAACAGTGGCAGAAAAGGACGTTTCACATAAAATGACGATTTTATAAACGGTAACGCGATTAAGGTTTATATGATTCGGGTTCCGCTACGGCGGTTTAAGGTTGCGGCCAGAGGTGGTTTTAGGGTTCCGCCACAGGCACCACCCACTGCCACCTCCGGCAGCGGGGCACGGCGGCGTCGCGGTGGTTTTTTTGCCGGAAGAAAAAAAACGAAAAGTAAAGGAAACGAGACGAAGGAAAACGATTTACCTCGCTACAATACCACGCACCTGCACCTGCTCCTCTCTCTCCCGAAACCTCCGACGAACAGCAGTGGCGGCGGTGGTCTCCGGCGACAACAGCGGCGAACGGCAGCAGATTCCGGCGACTAATCAACGCTCTTCTCTCTCTCGCGATGTTCTCTCTCTCGTTCTGCTCTCTCTCTCGCTCTCTCCGGCCAGCAGCGGCGCTGGTTGTGGTGATGGGTTGCGATCGGCGGCAAGGAAGAAGAAGTGTGATAGGATTGTGTGGCTTACGTGAGAAGAGAACAAGAAGGGAAGAGGAGTCTCGGCCGACGAACACAAGGAGAAAAAAAACGAAGAGGGCCGTAGGGTTTGCTTTGCTTTTTTTTGTTTGTTTCACTCTCACGGCAACAACACAAATAACAAAAAAAGGATGGGTCTCGACATGTAACTGCATGGGCCGAAACCCAATGAGGGTGTTTGGCCCTTTGACACAATTAGCCCCTCAACCTACATTCCTCTCGCAACTAGCCAAAAATTTCAATACTTAACGATTTGACCCAACTCGGCTAATCCCGTTAACGGGAACCACAATAATTCAACTTAAAAAAAAGATTTAATACGAAGAAATAACATACTGGGATACGGGATTTACAAGTTGACATGATTCGATTATTAGGTTATTGGGAGAAGTCCATGTTTGTATATACGAAACCTCTTAGTTGATTCTCTTCTTATATAAAAGTTTGGATGTTGTTCTATCATAACTTGTTATAAATTGAGGTTCAAATTAGCCCTAATTTTTAGGGTGTTATAATATGGTATCAGAGCTTTAGTTTAAGTGAACTAGGTATGCTAAGTGAGGATGAAAATGCGATAGGTTATCTAGTATTCTCGGAGTTAAGAATATGATATGAGATGTGGTGATATATGTTGTTATGCATATACGTTAGTAAAGTGTAATGGATCCATAGGCACTAATGGTTATGTACACGTGGAATAGATGAAGTTAGTCATTATTCTGATGTGTGTGGTACTAATGGTTATGTACACGTGGAATAGATGAAGTTAGTCATTTTTCTGATGTGTGTGGTACTAATGGTTATGTACACGTGGAATAGATGAAGTTAGTCATTATTCTGATGTGTGTGGTACTAATGGTTATGTACACGTGGAATAGATGAAGTTAGTCATTATTCTGATGTGTGTGGTACTAATGGTTATGTACACGTGGAATAGATGAAGTTAGTCATTATTCTGATGTGTGTGGTACTAATGGTTATGTGCACGTGGAATAGATGAAGTTAGTCATTATTCTGATGTGTGTGGTACTAATGGTTATGTACACGTGGAATAGATGAAGTTAGTCATTATTCTGATGTGTGTGAGAAACCTTGGAATAAACGTAATTCCCGGTTTCTAAGGAAGAAGAGGGATTGACATATGTAATTGTAATCTCTACTTCCTTTCCTAAGAAATGGGCATGTGTATATTGCGATTTCTTAGGTGGGAGCATTAATCTAGAATCTGAGAAAGATTCGTAGTGTGGCTCTGGAATAGGATATGAATGGAAATGGGCATGTGTATATTGCGATTTCTGGAATAAGAGTATTAATCTAGAATCAGTGAAGATTCGTAGTGTGGCTCTAAGACATGATATGATGATGGAATGTGTGTCAGTCATATTCATGGGATTGGATGAAAATAGTGTTAACGGAATAGAGTTACACGTATGGTAAGAAAAGGGTAATCAGGTTTGATATAACTTGTTTACATTGATTTTTGCAAATATTATTATGGAAACGAATGTTCTCACTAGGCGTTGGCCTAATCGTTTCAAATGATGTTTTCTTACCAGGTACCGGCTCGGGAAAATAAAGGGTTGTGGGACGAGCGTTTTGGAATAGCAAGGAAGTCAATTAACAGAAGGGGATTTTGAGGGATTGCTTAGATAACTTAGTAAATCTGATTATAGTGACATAATTAGATTAATAAGTTATTTGTAGAATCCTGTATCTGTAAATGTACTCTTGATGATTAATTCACTTGCTATTTTTGTAAGTTTGAAGTTTATATTATCATAACTTGTGGAAAATTGAGGTTCAAATTAGCCCGGAATTTGGGGCGTTACAGGTCGAGATTTGCCCCTGCTTGCGGATTGATTCCTGAACTGGTGCCATTGCCATTTGACGAGCCATTGGCGTCTCCGTTGAAAGGAACAAAATACGGCTGCATCCCATTCTGAAATGGCTGCGATCCATTTTGGAATGGTTGCGATCCATTCTGAAATGGCTGCGACCCATTCTGAAATGGCTGCGATCCATTCTGCATGGGTGGTGGCCTTATATGCTGAGGAGAAACCGTCCCGAATTGGGGATTTGGATTGAACGGTCCCGGCTGCTGGTTCTGCATGAACGGACCTGGATGCTGATTCTGAGCGAACGGACCTGATCCTGGATCTGGATTATGCGCGAATGCTCGAGGACCATTCTGACCGAACGATCCTTGGCCTGGATTCTTAACGAATGGCCTAGGACCATTCTGAGGTCCAAAGGGATTTCTTAACCGTGCGATCTCCTCAGCTGCTCTGCGACTTTGCTCTGCCATGGCGTTGATTTGATTTCGAGCGACTTCGAGCTCCTGGTACATCTGGGTAATGACATGCTGCTGATCTCCAAGGGTTGCCATTTTCCTGAAACAGAGAACAAAGAAGACTCCAAGAAACCGTTAGTAAAACACACGTTTGTCGAAGATTTTCTCTAGATGGGGTCCCACGGATGGCGCCAAACTGTTAATGCCAAAAATCGCACCAAAGGGACAACTTAAGGTCGATGTGGACTTTAACAACTAAAGAAAGGAATCGTTCGACAAAGGCATGCGACAAAGACAAAAATGTAAATAAGACATAGGATTTGATGACGCAGGAAAAACCTCAACGAGTAAAAAACCTGCGGACGACTGTGAAAGTCGTCGCTGCACTATGGTCGCCAATCAGGGGCGATGTCCTTGGTGTTCCGGGTGTCGATCGTACAGAGATTACAATACAAATGAAGGGAAAGACTTCGAAATGTAAAGTACAAAGACAAAAATGTAAAAACAGTGTGCGTCGTGTGTGAAAACAATATGTGAACTGTTGGTCGAGAGTGATTGTTGTGCGTCGAGAGCGGTCTTCTATGAATGATCTCTTTGCTTCGAATGAATATTCTTCAAGTGTTTGCGTTTGCTTCTGTTGTTCGATGCTCTTGTTCTCTCTCTCCCTGTATTATCCGATGTTGATCAGATGTCCTGAACTGATGATTGAGCTGGGAATTTATAGTCTTTGGGCACTTTAATTGGATCATTAAGGGTCTCGTCGTAACGGTTGTTGCCTTCAATGCTGGTATTGATGTTCTTTAACTGATTTTGTCGGTTATAGCCGTTGTCCATTAATAACTTTGACTCCTGCATTAAACACTTGAACAAACATAACAGTCGTATATCGTGTTAGTCGGTCGAGGTCGTTTGTAACACCCTCAAATTTGGAAAGAGCAACTAATTTAAAATTTTCGATATTACATCCGAAACAATAGGTAAAATACCTCTAATTACAAACAATGGTTATCTCCAAGTAATACATACAACACAAGTCTCATTACCAAGACTAAACCCACTTCGGACATCACCTAATCCAAATACAAGTGCTACTTCCCAAGGGTAAATGCGGAAAACATAACTTAAGCTATTCACCTCTCGTGCACATTACTAGCACTCGCCACTTCACAATGTAGCTAGAGCTACCCCAACCTGAGCCTGTTGCACATGCCGACAAATAAAAAGGGTTAGGCTTACGCCTAGTGAGTTCAAGCATTTTATCATGACTATATAAAATCATAAATCGGAAGTTAGTAGTTATAGTCATGATTTAAATAAATCTTTAAATGAAAGCTTGCGACAAAGACGATCATTTCCAAAAAGATTTCTCAAACGGCATAAACGACTCACTTTCCAACACACTCAAAATCCATGGAAAACCATTCCCGAAAAGTGTAAAGCATTTTCCAATATGAGTTACAAATCCTAATTCACCCAATTACGTGAATAATTCTAGTTTAGGCAAAACTTTCAAATACGGTTGACAAATCATACTCAACCCATAAAACATGGAAACCATCCATTCAAATATAACTTTTATTAAAACATAATACGAAGCTAAACTCACGCAAACGTAAAATGTATTAAAAATCCCAATACCAGTTAAAACATTCAATAAGAATGTAACATAAATCCGTCCATCAATCCTGGAAAAACAATCCCTATAAAGGTAATATAACCTCAACAATGTGAATAGATAAAATACCCGAAATCAACACCCTTCGGTGACGGGGGAGACCCGATCTCATCGAATGTGGCAACCACATAAATTAAACCACAATTAAATAAATACAAGTAAGCTTCTTGGATGTGGAAAACGGATGACATCAACCATACTAGGTCTTTAGTCAATCCTCGGCGTCAATCATACTAGATCTTTAGCCCATCTTAGACATCAACCATACTAGGTCTTTAGTCCGTCTTTGGCATCAACCATACTAGGTCTTTATCCCCTCTTAGACATCAACCATACTAGGTCTTTAGTCCATTTAAACCACCAAGTTCAACCATACTAGGTCTTTACCTTGGCAAACCCACCATCCAAAACAAGCTTACTTAACTTAAAAACTTATACATGACCTCAAAAGAATAACCAATGCATTCAAATCATGTAAGTCTCAAATATGATGCAACTCATGCAATGCAAACCCCAAGCCCACGTCGAGCTTATTAAAACCGGGCGAATGCCCCTAAGACTCAATTGAGCCCAAAACCGAGCCCTCTGCTCAAAGATCTAATGATCATTTATTGACGTCAAATCATGCAAATAAAAATGCAATTAAGCATATAACACATCCTAGACTTCACCCTGAGCATGTAAAATATCAACAACGTGCAATAATATGCAACACGGTGCAATAAAAGCGACCCGTAAATAAGACTCCACATCGAGCCATTTAAACCGGACAAATGTCCCAAGACTAACTCAAAGTCAAACCGAGCAAAGTGCTCCAAGCTTGCTAGACCCATAATGTTGGTCAAAAACGCGTTTAAACATTGTTTAGGCAAGATATACTACAAATTCATCATTAACCCCAAAACTCTTTACGGGTTAAACAAAAAGGGTTTTTCCAAAGGACTCACACCCTTATAATTCTCAAAATGACACATAACACTTAAAAGTGTATTTCCCAATTGGTTTTCAAAATCATTTACACATATATGATTAAACCATCAATTAAACCTCATTTTAAGCAAATAATCTTTTAAAGACAATTTATGGTTTCTAACCATCCAAACATCCAAAAGCCCCAAATATGGGTGTTTTACACATTTATGAAGATAAACACTTCAAAAGAGTTAAATCAATCAAATAACTCAACCACATATATTTTCAATTAAAACATACACATATTTGTAAAATATTCATTTTGGCATGTACAACGTTTTCGCAAAGTAACTTGAACTCACCTTACTAGATTTAAGCTAAATCTAGAGTTCTCCAAACGTATGCTCCTTTGATGAAGTTTGCATCTTCAAGCCAAAACTTCCAAAACCTAGATTTATGAAATCCCAACCATCAATATCACAATCCAACCATAAGGAATCATTCCCTAACCATAAAACATCAAAACCCCCAACTTACCAAACCCTAGTTCTTGTAGATGAATAAAACCATATTTCCTTAACCCATCATCACCAAAATCGTCCCACAACATCACAAGATAGAAAGAAGATGAAATCAACCATCATAACAACTATTGGGTAAGGAAAGATTACCTCAACCATTGAAATCTTCCACAAACGAGCTCCTAGAATCCACAAAAACTCCAAGCTTCCAAGATGATCAACAATAGAGGAAGAGGGTTTGATTTGGTGAAGTAAAGAGGAAGGAGAAGGGAGGGGATGGTGTTCTTGAGAGAAATCGGCTGAGGGAGAGAGTTGAGTCGAGATAGAGATGTAAAATGAAGAAGAAAGAATGAGAAAAGGATTTAAAGCCTCTGGAGCCCGACGACGATTGTGACAGGCGATAGTGACATGGTCACTATCGTCGGGGCATAGTCGCTCACCCCAAACCCACCCGCGGTACACTTCTAGCGAGAGTGACAGGGCGATAGTGACATGGTCACAATCGTCGGGGCACAATCGCTCAAGCCCTTCCCACTCGCGGTACACTTCCAGCGATAGTGACACGGCGATAGTGACAGTGTCACAATCGCTGGGCACTATAGCTCGGGGTGTACCGAAACTCGTTTTGGCCATAACTTCCTCGTTCTAGCTCCGTTTTCGCTCCGGAAAAAACCGTTGGACTCGTATTCGAATTTCCCATCCAACAAGACAATAAAATCTAGGATTTAGCTCCAAATCCTATTTTCCATATTTTTCTTAAAAGATCGATTCCTCACCGAATCGAAGTTGTACTTATCCGAAAATCACGGGTGTTACAGTCGTGTCGTCTTGTTCTATGCGACGGTCGTGCGAAACGTACGACGTCGAGGTCGAGTGTCGTGAGGAACTCTCGACTTACCTTTTAGGAGGGACGGCGGAGGTTTTTTGGGTCTTCGACGGGACCTTATCTTAATACGAGATATAGCTCATAACATACGTCTTACCTTTTCTGGTCGTAGTCGAGACCTGTGAAATTTTGCCCAAACAGTATCCATATCTTAATCTGATTTCATCTAGGTGCCATTTTGATTTGGAACCAGATTGTGCAGTGAAGTGGGTTTATTATTCTTCAAGGTGAGTTCATTCTACTTTTCTTATGAAAACTGTTTTAAGTATAAATTAATGTTTGGAATATGTTAGATAACTCATTTACAAAGTACTGGTATGTTTGGTTTGGAAGAAATGGGTTTAAATCGATATCTGGCTGGAGATTTTATGGGACAGATCGAAGTTTCCGGACAGACTTGAATGTGTCCGGTAGTTCCTCTTTGTTGGTGTCCTGTAGATGAAGTATCTGGAAACCTCTGTATGAAGGTTTCCGGACAAGGCAAAATTATCCAGTAAGTTGTTTATTTTGGTAGTTCCCGGATGAATTAGTTACCGGACAGTATCCGGATTAAATAGGTATCCGGTAAGAATTGTATTCGGAAAGCTTATGTATTCGGAAAGCTTATGTATCCGGAAAGTATGTGTAGCCGAAAAGTATGTGAAGCTGGAAAGTAGGTGTATCCGGTAAGTTCTGTATCTGGATACTTTTGAGTACCCGGTAACTTTTGATGTCCGGATATAGTTTCCGGATGTATTATTGGATTAAGTTGTTCTGAAAACTTTCTGAGGGCCGCAAGGGCGTTGCCCCTTGACCCCATCCGCTAACCGGGTAGCGGAACCCCCGTGCTAAGTCGCCGAAGGGAGAACAATTGAGGATGAGGATACGATAGGTTATCTAGTAATCTTAGAGTTAAGAATATGATATGAGATGTGGCGTGATATGTGGTTATGCATACACGTTAGTAAAGTGTAAGGGATCCATAGGCACTGTTGTGTATTGTAACGAGGAATAGGCATAAAGTAATTTGTAATTCCCGTTGACCTGAAATGTGGAATAGGCATAAAGTAAATTGTAATTCCCATTTCGTAGAGGTGTTATGAAAGGAGAAATAGGCATAAAGGAACTTGTAATTTCTATTTCATAGTGCGAGGTGAATTGCGGGATAGGCATAAAGGAACTTGTAATTCCCTTTCACATGGAAATGGAGAATAGGCAAAAAGTAAGTTGTAATTCTCATTTCGTGGTATAGGAATCGAGGAATAGGCATAAAGTAAATTGTAATTCCAGATTTCTATGGGAAGGTCAGAGATAGGCATAAAGTAAATTGTAATCTCTACTTCCAGTCCAAGAAATAGGCATAAAGGAACTTGTAATTTCTTGGATAAGAGCATAATCTAGAATCTGTAATGATTCGTAGTAGACTCTTGATTTTGATAATGTGACTTACTGAATGTTAGTCATATTCATGAGTTCGGGTATGTTCCCGTCATTGGGATGAGCACGGATATGGTAAGAATGGTGGAGAACAGGTTTGTTTATATGGTTGGATATTTTCAAGCTGTTAGTGTTTTAATTTGAATTTGAATGTTCTCACTAGGCGTAAGCCTAATTGTTCAAATCAAATGTTCTTACCAGGTACATGCTCAGGAAAGTAATTGGGATGTGGGACGAGAGCTTTTGGAAGGAATCAACTTTTGAGATAAGCGGAGGAGTTATCGAACGCATTGAGGTCTTTTGATGGATTGTTTAGATAACCTAGTTAATCTGATTATAGTTGACATGATTCGATTATTAGTTTATTGGGAGAAGTCCATGTTTGTATATACAAACCTCTTAGTTGATTCTCTTCTTATATAAAAGTTTGGATGTTGTTCTATCATAACTTGTTATAATTTGAGGTTCAAATTAGCCCTGATTTTTAGGGTGTTATAGTGTGTGAGAGGTAGATGAGTTTTCCCACGAACATTTGGTATCTTTCTTTGTCGACCTCATGACCATCTTCTGTAGTTCCTAGTTTTTTGTTTGCTTCCATTGGGGTGTCAGTCGGTTTGCATCCCAACATTCCTGTTTCAACTAGTAAATCCAAGACGTATTTTATTTGTGAAATGGAAATTCCTTCTCGGCTTCTTGCTACTTCCATTCCTAGAAAATATTTGAGTGGTCCGAGGTCCTTCATTTCAAACTCTAAACTAAGGTAGGCTTTTAACTTGTTGATTTCGTCCAAATCATCACCGGTCATGATGATATCATCAACATACACAATGAGAATTGCAAGTTTACCTTACTTAGAGTGTTTGAAGAAAATGGTGTGGTCGGCTTGTCCTTCATTGTACCCTCTCCTGGTTACAGCTTGAGTGAATCGGCTAAACCATGCTCTGGGGGATTGTTTTAGCCCGCAAAGGGACTTTTTTAACCTGCACACCTTTCCTCCATGGTTATCAAATCCTTGAGGCAGGTCCGTGTAGACTTCTTCAAGGAGTTCCCCATTTAGGAACACAATTTTTACATCCAACTGCATTAGTGGACAATCAAGATTAACAGTCAGAGAGAGTAAGACACGAACAGTATTGAGTTTTGCAATAGATGCAAACGTCTCTTGATAGTCAATGCCATAGGTCTGTGTGTAGCCCATAGCAACAAGTATCGCCTTATATTTATTCACATTGCCATCACTATTGTATTTAATAGTGAATAGCCCCCATCAGTCTTTTTCCCTGTAGGTAGATCGGTAAGAACCCAAATTTCGTTATTTTTAGAGCTACTATTTCTTCCATTATTGTTGCCTTCAATTTGGGGGACTCAAGAGCCTCTTCTATATTTTTGGGAATCTGGACCTGATCAATACTCGTAACAAATGTCGTGTGTAGAAGATAACTTATCATAAGCCATGAAATTGGAAATTGGATGTTTTGTGCATGATCGAGTACCTTTTCGAAGAGCGATTGGGAGATCTTCATTACTATTGATATCCATAGTCGGTGTTGGACAGTTCTCTGGGGCAGATTCACAACAATCCTTAGTATTTGATGTTTCCACTCCGTTCGATTGATGCCTCCTTGAATAAACAAGTATTTCTGGTGGTTTATCAAGGTTGTTGGTGATGGCTGAGGGTGGTTCTGGAGCTGTGTATACGGGCTGGAGTAAAGGTAGACTTAATTGTTGAGTGTCTGGTGGATTTGGCAGCAAAAAATCAACTCCTACTCTTTGGGATTCGGTTGAATTTTTAGAGTTGAAAAGGTCATCTATTGTCTCATCTTTATCTAGGTTCTCCCCTTGAAGATGAGACTTATGGAAATAGTGCTCAGATTCGAAAAAGGTAACATCTTTAGAGACAAAGACTTTACGCAAAGTAGGTGAGAAACACTTGTATCTTTTTTGTATTTTTGAATACCCAATGAACACACATTTGTGTGCACGAGGATCAAGTTTAGACATACACGGGTTACGAGAGTGGACAAATGCCTTACACCTAAAGATTTTTGGTTCGATTGACGAGACTTGGAATAATGGGAATGCCTTTTTTAGGGCAAAAATGGGTGTTTGGCCGAGGACTTTAGATGGCATCCTATTGATCAAATAAGATGAAGTGAGGACAACCTCACCCCATACGTATTTAGGAACATGCATGGTAAACATTAGGGCTCGAGCTACCTCTAATAGGTGGCGATTTTTCTGCTCAGATATGCCAATTTGATGGGGAGTGTTGGGACACGAACTTTGGTGGATAATACCATGATATGAGAGAGAGATAGGTGCTTAGATTTGAGTTGAAGTATTCTCTTCCATTATCGGTGCGAAGCGTGTGAATTGTGGTATGGAAATGATTTTGAATTACGGAATGAAAGTTTTTGAAGGTAGTTGGTGCTTCTAATTTGTCTTTAAGTAGGTAAACCCAAAAAACATGTGGTCATCAATGAATGTGATAAACCATTTTGATCCCGAGATGTTTTTTGTTCGACTGGGTCCCAAATATCACTATGAATTGATGAAAATGGTTGAGCGGGAACATACGGTTTGAGAGAATATGGAACACGTGTTTGTTTTGCTAATTGACACATTTCACACTTCAAGGTAATTGACTTTTTATTTCGAAACAAATGAGGAAGCAAATGTTTAAGATAAGAAAAATTAGGATGTCCTAATCTACGGTGCCACATCATAATTGTGGCGTCCGAAGACGGTAAAAAAGAGCTAGAATATGCTTGTTTATTCTTGGAGTCATGACTTTCCCATATGTAGAGTCCATCTTTAACTTTAGCATTACCAATCATCCGCCCCGATCCCTGTTCCTGCACATGACAATTAATAGAAGAGAACAAAGCCAAACACTGATTATCTTGTGTTAGTTTAAGAATAGATAGCAGGTTGCATGTCAACTTTGGAAAATGAAGAACTCTATTAAGTGTAAGTTGATTTGTGAGGCGCATAGAACCTATGCCTGCAACCAAAGAGAAGGAACCATCTGCAATCCTTACTCGAGATTGGTTGTGGCAAGTAGTGTATGTGTGAAATAGGGAAGAATTACCGATCATGTGATTGGTGGCCCCCGAGTCAAAAATCCACTCGGAAGTACCATTGGCTTTTGAGAAGGCATTAAAAGCTCTACCTTGAATTTGCTTGTTTAGCACTTGGTAGAGTGTCTCCCGCTGAGTTTTATTCAACTGGACATTCATTACTTGATCTTCGGTAATGATTCCTCTGTAGAGGAGTGATGTGCCTTGTCCATGGGCTGGGATTTGTTTAGGTATCCATGAATCTTGAAGCACTTTTTGCGTGTATGCCCTGCTCGGTTGCAATGTGAACACCATGGACTTTCACCAGATCTGTTGTGCCCGCTGTCACCACTTTGTCGAGGCTTGAATGTAGGTGTTCCTTTCGAGGTGAGTGCAGACGATTCTAGGGGTCTGTCACCGGTATTATTGACTGATTTGATTTGTTCCCCGAGCATTACCCTTCTATGATTCTCTTCACGACGGGCTTCAGCAAAGGCTTCTCCAATTGATGGTAAGGGTGTCCGGCCCAGAATTCTTCCCCGTACTTCATCTAGATCACGGTTCAAACCTGCCAAAAAATCATAGAGACGCTCTTTCTCCAAGTGAGTGTAATAACCAGGTATTTTTATCTAAATTAAAATCGAAATTTTATAAGTCTTTATTTTAGTATTTTATGGAGTTAAGAGTTAAGGGATAAGTTTTAATTTTAATTGGAAGGTTGGGGATAAGTTTTGCCAAATGAGTAAAGCCTAGGGTCTATTTGGTCTTTATGCCAAACTTCTCCACTTGACCAACTCTAGTATATCAATTATCAGATGAAGTCTTCAATTAGAAAACAAAAAGAATATCCAAAGTGTTTGTGTGTGTGAGTGAATACGGCAGAGAAAGAGAGAGAGAGAGAGGAAGAAATTCGAAGAAGAATTGAAAGATACTCAGCTGGGATTTTAATTGGTGCAGTAAATCAAAGAGGTAATGTTCTTATTCAAACACTCTTTTATAAGAATTAGGCTTCTTTTGGATTTTGAGGTGGGTTTAGGTAATTTTAGATGAATTTGTGAATTTTAGTTGCAATTTAGAGTGTTAAAAGGGGTTTAGAACACTTCTGTACAATCTGGGTATAAGATGGATTTCCTGAAATTGAACTGAACTTTTCTGGAAAAATGACGATGAACAGTGTTTTTGCGAAAAGTAGGAATTCGCAAGCCTTGGTTGCGAAAAGTCCACTTTGCGCAAGTAGCTAAAACGCATAGTGAGGTTTTCGTATCTGTTGGTTACGAAAAGTAGAGAACTCGCAACTGTGGTTTGCGAGAAGTGAGGTTTTCGCATCTGTTGGTTGCGAAAAGTGAGGAACTCGCAACTGTAGGTTGTGAAAAGTAAACTTTTCGTAATGGTGGGTTGCGAAAAGTTGGGTTTTCCTGTTTATGTGTTAAAGAGTATGTATACTTTAATTTGTTTCAGATACTAAGGATCTGGGTTAAAAGATAATCTAAATTGAGGAAAGTTTGAAGGACCTTTGCTTAAAAGATCAGGTGAGTTTTACTTTAAAAGGTATTTTACTGGAATGCATTATGTGAATATTAAATGTTTGATAAAGTGTATGAATATGTCATACGTGAGTGATTATAATATATTGAGATATTATAATTACGTGAGTATTATATGAAAATATAATACGTGGCCAGGCTTTGGACCGGTGTGTTAAATTGGCTCGCAGCCAATTGATATTGGCCATTGGTGGAGGGATAAGGTGGAATGAGACAGGTATGATGTATCAATCTTGACTGGTATTAATTTACGTGTGAAATATGTGTATTTATATAAAGAGTATTTTATATAAATGAAAGTTTTAATGATTTCCAAATGTCAGGGATTTACTCATTAGACCCTTAGGTCTAACCCTCATTTTCTGTTTTAAAAATTATGTATTCCAGGTGGTGATTCCAGTAAGAACAAGTAAATAGAATACTTGTTGGCTAGCTTTGGAGAAGATTATCATCATGATGCTACGGATGCTTTTGTAGTTATAATTTTTGTTATTACTATGTAATTCAAAGTGGATCAAGTTGTAATGAATTTTTATGTTCAGACTTTAGATGGGACCAAATGTGAAAGATGAAGTACTTTGTTGTAAACATGTTATGGAATGTATGTTATATGTATGTTTCGTTTTTGCGGGATGTTACAGATGATATCAGAGCCCTAGTTTAAGGGATTTAGGTATTAGTATCTGTACCTAGACTTAAACTGCATGTGAAGTAGGATGTCCTTAATATTTTAGAACCTGGGGATACTAAGTATAAAAGGTAGAAGGAACATCATGTAAGGTAATTTCAAATTACACCAGGCCAGTGTAATTATGATCTTACAGGTACATGTTTGAACTGGAATATCTTGTTATATGGGGTATGTGCTTATGTGTATATTAACTTTGTTTGAATCTACAGAATGGCAAGTGGCACTAGACAAAGGAACCAAAGAGGAGGAAGGAATTCGGGTGGAGAGAATCCACCAATAGGAACAGGGGGAAGAGGAGGGGATCGTGGTAGAGGCAGGACCGGAAGGGGAACTGGGGGCCGAACTGGAGGAAGAACACAACCACAGGGCACAAAGTTTGTTACACGGGACGATTTGATGGCAGAAATGGGGAGGTTACAAGATAACATACAAGCTATGTTTGAACATAATCGCCACAATGAAACTGAAAGATCAAATCCGGAACATGAAGTTGAAATACCACTTACCTCTACTATCTTACCGGTGATGAAAAGGTGCGACTATAAAATGTTTCTTAGTTGCAAGCCCCCTACCTATTCAGGAGATCGGGACCCGGTCAAAGCAATGAGATGGCTAAAAGAAATAGAATCCATCTTCAAGACGTGTAAGTGTTCTGAAGAAGACAAAGTGCTTTATGGAGCAGCAATGCTAAAAGGTGATGCTCTGTATTGGTGGGAGGCTCATACAGAATCGAGAGGAGCGGATGTATATACTACTTTTTCATGGGAGGAATTCGTGTTAGCTTTCACAACACACTTCTGTCCACAAGCTGCTGTCAGACAATTGGAAGAAGAATTTATGAATCTACAGCAAGGGAATTTGTCAGTCAGAGATTATACTGCTAGATTTTTAGAAAAATCTCGTTTTGCAGGATATTATGTTGCTACAGAAAAGATGAAAATGGAAAGATTTATCTATGGGCTGAATTCAGAAGTCCGAAGACTAGTGACTGCAACAGGACCAGATACTTTTACAGCTGCAGTGGATGCTGCTGAAAATGTGGAACGAGATAACAAGAGGGATGCTGGGGATAAGAGTTCGGGGAAGAGAAAATGGGAAGGACCACCACAGGATTCAAGGAAGCCTAGATTTCAGAGGTTCGATAACCGTCCGCCGTTTAGACCAGCGGAAAGACCATGTCCAAGATGTAATCGCTACCATCAGGGAAGTTGTCAAGGGGAATCACGGGTTTGTTTTAAGTGTGGGAAAACCGGTCATGTTGTTAAAGATTGTCGATCGACGCGGTTTTGTTTTGTGTGTAATTCTCCGGATCACCTCCAATCAGATTGTCCGCGAGGTAGAGTACAACAAGGGGGTACATCGGGGAAGCCAGCCATTACTAGACCAGTGGTTCCAAGAATAGAACCGCCCAGAACGAGGGGTCGTACATTTCAAATGACAGCTAAAGAGGCGGAGGAAACTTCGGATGTGGTCACAGGTACATTTTTCATAAACTCCACGCGTGCTAAAGTGTTATTTGATTCCGGTGCAAACCGATCTTTTGTGTCTCCCTCCTTTGCTGCTCATATCCACTTAGAGCCTAAATTGTTAAAACATGCTTTATTAGTAGACACTGCAAATGATAATCAGGTGGCAGTTAAAGAGGTTTTTGATCATTGCATGATAAACATAGAGGGGTGTGGAGTACCGATACAATTGTTCCCAATAGCTTTGATTGAATTTGATGTGGTAGTAGGAATGGATTGGTTAGCTAAGAATCAGGCTAACATAGTTTGTGATAAGAAAATAATCAATGTTGTTTTACCTGATAAGAGATCAGTAGTGATTTATGGAGATCGTAAGAATCATCAGTCCAGTCTTATTTCTATGGTAAAAGCCCATAAATGTGTCATTAAAGGCTGCTCTAGTTATCTAGCTTATGTGATAGATAGTAGACCTGAAAAGATTAAGCTGGAAGATATTTCTATCGTTAGTGAATATCCAGAAGTTTTTCCTGAAGACTTGAATAGTCTTCCTCCTGTTAGACAAGTAGAATTTGGTATTGACTTAATCCCTGGAGCCGCTCCTATTGCTCGCGCGCCGTACCGATTAGCACCACCAGAAATGAAAGAAATGATGGCACAGCTTCAAGATTTATCTGATAAGGGCTTCATCAGACCTAGCTCTTCGCCGTGGGGTGTACCAGTTTTGTTTGTGAAAAAGAAAGACGGTTCAATGAGAATGTGTATCGACTACCGGGAGCTGAATAAACGAACGATCAAGAACAAGTATCCACTTCCAAGAATTGATGACCTTTTTGATCAATTAGTTGGAGCTTGTTACTTCTCCAAGATTGATCTCAGATCTGGCTACCATCAGTTGAAGGTTAAGGAAGAGGATGTTTTAAAGACTGCATTTCGCACAAGATACGGCCACTGCGAATTTTTGGTAATGCCTTTCGGATTGACGAACGCTCCAGCCGCTTTTATGGATCTAATGAATCGGGTATGTAAGCCTTATCTCGATAAATTTGTCATTGTGTTTATCGATGATATACTTATTTATTCCCGATCCAAAGAGGATCATGCGCAACATCTTCGTTTGATTTTGGAGTTATTGAAGAAAGAAAAGTTGTACGCTAAGTTCTCTAAATGTGAATTCTGGTTGCGGGAAGTTCAGTTTTTGGGTCATGTAGTTTCAGAAAAGGGTATACAAGTCGATCCAGCGAAAGTGGAAGCAATTGAAAGATGGGAACCGCCGAAGACGGCAACCGAAGTACGCAGTTTTCTGGGTCTAGCAGGATACTATCGGAAATTTATAAAAGACTTTTCTCGAATCGCGACACCATTGACCAAGCTGACTCGGAAGAATTTAAAGTTTGAATGGAAAGCAGAACAAGATGTGGCATTCAGAATATTGAAGGAGAAACTCTGCAGCGCGCCGATATTAGCATTGCCAGAAGGTTCCGATGATTTTGTGGTTTACAGTGATGCTTCTAAACTGGGATTGGGATGTGTACTTATGCAACGTGGAAAGGTGATTGCCTATGCTTCTCGTCAACTAAAGGATCATGAAAGACAATATCCTACTCACGATATGGAGCTTGCAGCAGTTGTTTTTGCATTAAAGATTTGGAGACATTATCTTTATAGTTCTGAATGCCAAATTTTTACTGACCATAAGAGTCTCCAACATCTTTTCGATCAGAAGGAACTGAATATGAGGCAGAGAAGATGGTTGGAATTGGTAAATGACTATGAATGTGAAATTCTTTATCACCCCGGGAAGGCGAACGTGGTAGCAGATGCATTAAGTCGTCAAGAAAGAAGTGGAACGATAAAAACGATATCGCTACGAGCTGAACTCCTTCCAAATATCTTTGACGAATTACTGAAGTGCCAGATAGATGCTTATCAGGAAGAAAGTTTGAAATCAGAACGGTTAGTAGGAATATCAGCATTGCTTGGGAAAGATGACCGTGGGTTGCTGTGTATGGGAAATAGAATTTGGGTACCTCGTTTGGGTGGATTACGTGATCGTGTACTACAAGAAGCTCATCAATCTCGGTTTTCTATTCATCCGGGTACAAATAAAATGTATAGAGATTTGAAACAATTCTATTGGTGGCCGGGAATGAAGAGAAGTGTTGCTAAGTATGTGGAAGATTGTACTACCTGCAAGAAAGTAAAGATTGAGCATCAGAAACCGTTTGGTCAGTTACAAAGACTAGATATACTAATGTGGAAATGGGATCAGATCACTACTGATTTTATTACTAAGTTGCCAAGAACTTCAAAGGGGTTCGATTCTATTTGGGTGATTGTGGATAGATTGACGAAGTCTGCTCATTTCTTGCCGATAAAAGAAACTGATTCCTTTGAACGTTTGGCCAAATTGTACATTAATGAAATAGTAACTCGACACGGAGTTCCAATCTCGATTATTTCCGATCGAGATAGTCGTTTTACTTCTAGATTTTGGAGAAGCTTTCAAAAGGAGATGGGGACGCAGATAAAGTTAAGTACAGCATATCATCCTCAGACTGACGGGCAAAGTGAAAGAACAATTCAGACTTTAGAAGATATGCTCCGGGCTTGTATAGTCGATTTTGGGGGATCATGGGATAAACATCTGCCTTTGATAGAATTTGCCTACAACAACGGTTATCATTCCAGCATTCAAGCGGCACCGTTTGAAGTACTGTATGGTAGAAAATGCCGAACGCCTCTGTGTTGGAATGAAGTGGGGGAAAAGCAGTTAGCAGGGCCAGAAATAGTACAGTTAACAGCGGATAAGATTACTTAGATTCGGGATAGATTGAAAACAGCTCAAGACAGACAGAAAAGCTATGCTGATCGACGGCGGAAACCGTTAGAGTTTCAGGTTGGGGATTTTGTAATGTTGAAAGTATCGCCCTGGAAAGGAGTCATACGTTTTGGAAAGCAAGGTAAACTCAGTCCGCGGTATATTGGGCCATTTGAAATTACAGAAAGAATTGGTGAAGTAGCTTACAGATTGGATCTTCCATCGGAATTGAGCAGGATTCATAACGCGTTTCATGTATCGAATTTTCGGAAGTGTTTAGTTACACCAGACCAGGCAGTCTCTCTACCAGATATTCAGGTTGATGAAAAGCTGAACTATGTGGAGGAACCGGAAGCTATAGTTGATCACAAGGTCAAAGTATTGAGGAACAAAGAGATCAGACAGGTAAAGGTTCAGTGGAAACATCATAGAGGTCAGGATGCGACGTGGGAATCAGAGTCGGAAATGAGAGCCAAATACCCTCATCTGTTCGCTTAAATCGAATTCCGGGACGGAATTCTTTTTAGGGTGAGATGTTGTAATAACCAGGTATTTTTATCTAAATTAAAATCGAAATTTTATAAGTCTTTATTTTAGTATTTTATGGAGTTAAGAGTTAAGGGATAAGTTTTAATTTTAATTGGAAGGTTGGGGATAAGTTTTGCCAAATGAGTAAAGCCTAGGGTCTATTTGGTCTTTATGCCAAACTTCTCCACTTGACCGACTCTAGTATATCAATTATCAGATGAAGTCTTCAATTAGAAAACAAAAAGAATATCCAAAGTGTTTGTGTGTGTGAGTGAATACGGCAGAGAAAGAGAGAGAGAGAGAGGAAGAAATTCGAAGAAGAATTGAAAGATACTCAGCTGGGATTTTAATTGGTGCAGTAAATCAAAGAGGTAATGTTCCTATTCAAACACTCTTTTATAAGAATTAGGCTTCTTTTGGATTTTGAGGTGGGTTTAGGTAATTTTAGATGAATTTGTGAATTTTAGTTGCAATTTAGAGTGTTAAAAGGGGTTTAGAACACTTCTGTACAATCTGGGTATAAGATGGATTTCCTGAAATTGAACTGAACTTTTCTGGAAAAATGACGATGAACAGTGTTTTTGCGAAAAGTAGGAATTTGCAAGCCTTGGTTGCGAAAAGTCCACTTTGCGCAAGTAGCTAAAACGCATAGTGAGGTTTTCGTATCTGTTGGTTACGAAAAGTAGAGAACTCGCAACTGTGGTTTGCGAGAAGTGAGGTTTTCGCATCTGTTGGTTGCGAAAAGTGAGGAACTCGCAACTGTAGGTTGCGAAAAGTAAACTTTTCGTAATGGTGGGTTGCGAAAAGTTGGGTTTTCCTGTTTATGTGTTAAAGAGTATGTATACTTTAATTTGTTTCAGATACTAAGGATCTGGGTTAAAAGATAATCTAAATTGAGGAAAGTTTGAAGGACCTTTGCTTAAAAGATCAGGTGAGTTTTACTTTAAAAAGTATTTTACTGGAATGCATTATGTGAATATTAAATGTTTGATAAAGTGTATGAATATGTCATACGTGAGTGATTATAATATATTGAGATATTATAATTACGTGAGTATTATATGAAAATATAATACGTGGCCGGGCTTTGGACCGGTGTGTTAAATTGGCTCGCACCCAATTGATATTGGCCATTGGTGGAGGGATAAGGTGGAATGAGACAGGTATGATGTATCAATCTTGACCGGTATTAATTTACGTGTGAAATATGTGTATTTATATAAAGAGTATTTTATATAAATGAAAGTTTTAATGATTTCCAAATGTCAGGGATTTACTCACTAGACCCTTAGGTCTAACCCTCATTTTCTGTTTTAAAAATTATGTATTCCAGGTGGTGATTCCAGTAAGAACAAGTAAATAGAATACTTGTTGGCTAGCTTTGGAGAAGATTATCATCATGATGCTACGGATGCTTTTGTAGTTATAATTTTTGTTATTACTATGTAATTCAAAGTGGATCAAGTTGTAATGAATTTTTATGTTCAGACTTTAGATGGGACCAAATGTGAAAGATGAAGTACTTTGTTGTAAACATGTTATGGAATGTATGTTATATGTATGTTTCGTTTTTGCGGGATGTTACATGAATCTTGAAACACTTTTTGCGTGTATGCCCTGCTCGGTTGCAATGTGAACACCATGGACTTTCACCAGATCTGTTGTGCCCGCTGTCACCACTTTGTCGAGGCTTGAATGTAGGTGTTCCTTTCGAGGTGAGTGCAGACGATTCTAGGGGTCTGTCACCGGTATTATTGACTGATTTGATTTGTTCCCCGAGCATTACCCTTTTATGATTCTCTTCACGACGGGCTTCAGCAAAGGCTTCTCCAATTGATGGTAAGGGTGTTCGGCCCAGAATTCTTCCCCGTACTTCATCTAGATCACGGTTCAAACCTGCCAAAAAATCATAGAGACGCTCTTTCTCCAAGTGAGCCTTGAACTTTACATGGTTTTTAACTTCTCCCCAATCGGCTTCATAAAACATATCAAGTTCCTGTCATAAAACTTTCAAACAATTGTAATAACGGGTGACCTCGGTTGGTCCTTGACGAATGTCCTTCAGCTTCATCTTTATCTCGAATACTTGAGATGCATTACCCAGGTTTGAATATGTTTCGTTTACTTCTTCCCAGATCGCCTTTGCGGTTTTGAATAGAAGATACGTGCGGCTTTTGTTGATTTACATTGAATTAATGAGCCATGAGTTATTGAGTCCCCAATTGGCATATTGTTTGTCATTCACATCAGGTCGAGGTATGTCACGGTGAGATAACCAAGTTTCCCTCTTCTTTGAATAACCACCAGGATGGACCGGGACCATTGCAGGAAGTTCTTCCCATCGAGTTTATGGTTGATAATCACGAGTGGGGAGTTATCGTTGTACGGTAAGTTCTGGACCGTGGCATTAGGGTTAGCAGAGGATTCACCACCGTCTTTTGTCATGATGATGACGTTGATGATTAAGGATGAATCAGGCAAACTTTAGAGAGATAGATTAAAGGCTGAGACTGCAGAATCTGAATGGATCTTACAGCTCTGATACCACGAACGAGTTTATGAGGAAGATCTGATCCTCCTTTTCATTATAATTCAGAATGATGTACAAGAAATTTATAGTATAAAAAATACAACAATCGGCTCCTATAAAACAGGAACTTATCTCAACTCTAGAAGATTATCTCCTAAAGACTAGGAGGAAAAGATAATTATCTCTTAGAAGATATGATAATTATCTCTTAAAGTCTTCCATCTTGACATGTATCTTCCAACACACACACACACACACATATATATATATATATATAATCGCACATTTATTTTTTCACAAAATACATTCGTTACTTGCCAAAGCACAAATCATCATGTGCTAGATATACATCTGTTGAGAATTGTTAGGTTAATGTAACACCTCGAAATTTCCATAATTTTGTACGAGGAACGTTTAAAATATTAGAAGGGGGTATTTTAAACGTTATGTTATAATTTAAAGTCGAAGGGTCGAAAGTTTATTTGGTTATAGTTTTGGGCTAAATTGTAATTTTGTGAAATTTGATGTATAAGATTGGGAAGTCGGTTGAAATTGAGAATATCTCAATTTCATTTCCTTTGGAGTCGGTTCAAAAAAGGCAGAAAGAGAAGTCGAGTTCTTGATTTCATTCGGTTATCGAATCAGTTTTTGGTGAAATCAGATTGAAACTGGATTGATTTCAAAGTTTACCGACTGTGGGTTCTTCGATCAGGTGAGCTCATCTCCTTTATTAATATTGTTGTTTTTATCAAATTCAGGAGTAAATTGAACTTGTCAAGGGTATTGGATATCCGTGGTTACTGGTATAGGAAGATATCTCAATTGCTTTGTAGTTTGGTGTTGAAAATTGAGTTTTCGGGTAAGTTTTTAGTGTCCGGTAAATTCATATTCGATAGTGTCCGGTAAAATTTTATTTCCCGGAAATATCTGAAAATGGATGTTTTCCGGGAGTATCCGGTATGTTTTTCGAAAGTATTCGGCAAGTTGTGTTTTCCGGATACAAGTCCCGGATAATGTTTTCCGAATACCAGTTCCAGATTGTTCCCGGATTCCGGTAGTTTCCGGATATGTGTCCCGAACACTTTGTCTGGATAGTTTTACCGGAAGTGTCCGGTAAGTATTGATTTTCCTGTAACTTTTGACACGGAACATTCTTGATCATTGGATTTCAATTTTAGCAGTACGAATATACTTATAACTCAGTTTCGAGTACGATATGATTTGATGAATGTGTTGATTTGGTAGGCATGTATGCTAGTAAGTGTAATGGATCCATAGGCACTGACATTAATCGATAAACGTGGAATAGGCAAGGTATAGATGTTATTCCCGTTTATATTCGGAAATGAAGAATAGGAAAGGTATAATTGCTATTCCCGTTTATATTCAGAAATGAGGAATAGGCAAGGTATAATGCTATTCCCGTTTGTATTCGGAAATGAGGAATATGCAAGGTATAATTGTTATTCCCGTTTATATTCGGAAATGAGGAATATGCAAGGTATAATTGCTATTCCCATTTATATTCGGAAATGAGGAATATGCATGGCTCTTAATTGTAATTCTCATTTCGTATTGTGATGTGATAAATGTGGAATAGGCGTGACACTTAATCGTAATTCCCGTTGACTAGAAATGAGGAATAGGCATGGCGCTTAATTGTAATTCCTTGGCATGAGCTGTAATCTAGAATCCTCAGTGATTCGTAGTGGTGCTCTTAAACGTGATACTATGACTTACTTAGTGTTTGTCATATTCATGGAACCGGGTATGATTCCTGTCATCGAAAGATGTTGTGATTGGGTAAGAAAGTTTGTGAAAAGGTTATTTTATATGCTTTGTTTACAAATTGGGTTTTCAAAGCTTATAAATGTTTTGATTTTAACTGGATGTTCTCACTAGGCGCAAGCATAATGTTTTCAAATTAAACTTTCTTATCAGGTTCTGGCTCGGGAAGGGATATGAAGTGATGAGCGGAGGGTGACTTTTGAGTCATAGCTTTTGGAGATGTAATGGAGGGATTAGTTTATGATGAAGATATTTTGGAAGATTACCTAGACAACCCTTATAATCTGATCTTATTGTTATGAATTAGATTAGTAGGATGTTTTTGGTAATTCAGTTGTAAATATGAATTTTCGTTACTAATGCTCCATTTATGTACGAAAGTCTTGAAAGATATTGTAGTATACTTCGATAAATTTAAGGTTTAAATTCATTGTGATTTTTAGGGTGTTTCATTTTGATATCAGAGCTGTAGTTTAAGTGAACTAGGTATGATCGTAAGATACCTAGACTTAAGCTGAGATGAATAAGTTATGATTTGTGAGATTGGGTAGAAATACTAAGACGGGATGGTCTTAGAGTCGACGGAAATACGTGAATTAAGAACTGTGATGATAGTAACGAGAATTCTTATGTGTAGTATGTTCATAATTTCAATTAGCTATTGTTATTATGAATATATTGTTACGTAAGCATACTTGTTTCTGATTGTTATGGCGATTAACGAACGTTAAAGTACGTTTCCTTGTGTTCGAGTTATATGACTCTTCTTTATGGTATTCTTTGTGCCAAGAAATTAATTCGGATCCCTATGTCGAAAATGATGCTATACTTATTTATGGGATACACATTTATCTTTAATGGAGTTTGCTTATAATAATAGTTATGATTCAAGTATTGGGAGGACACTTTTCGAAGCCTTATATGGACGGAAATGTAGAACTCCGGTATGTTGGTTGGAAGCTGGAGAAAAGCAAATTTGCTGCTCCAGAAATTGTGTAACAAACAACTGATAAAGTGAAAGAAATTCAGAAACACTTGAAGGCGACTCAAGATACACAAAAGAGTTACGCCGATAAGAAAAGGAGACCTAAAAAGTTTCAAGTTGGGGAGCGGGTGATGTTAAAGGTATCCTCATGGAAAGGTATTATAAGATTTTGGAAGCATGAAATACTGAGTCCTCGTTTTATTGGACCAGTAGTGATGTTATATAGTTTATATCTACATCAATATAATTTGATAGGCCAGCAGTATCTTTTTTCCACATTTGTTGCCATAATCCATAGAATTTCTCTTTTAAACACAATGTAAAACTAACTATAATTTATGATCATATAGAGGGAGGTCTGGGAGAAAACCCAAAAAAATGAATAATTGAGGAAAATCTTGATAAACGTTTATTTAGAACGTATGTACATGTTCATATAAGTAATTGAAGATGCTTTTTGTTTTTGCTTTTATGCAGGTGTGCAATTGTGCATGTTATGCATATGTGCATATCGGAAAAATTGCTTACAAATTACTTGTATGCACATTTGTATACCATCCAGATGAACGGTTACCGGATGTTCCTCAATTTTTCATATTTTTACGGTTTCCTGAACATGACCCACCCTAAGTCCCTAACCCTATATTTATCTATATATAGAGAGAGGATCAAACGGGAACAATACTTATTTAAAAGAACATGGGAACCAACAATATCATATATGATTTTACATTAACACGTGAAAAAACCATGCGGACTTGAAGCCACAGCCAAAGTTGCCGCGTGGCTTTTTCGCGCATTAACGTAAAATCATATGTGATTTTGTTGGTTCTCGTGTTCTTGTAAACATGTATTATTCTCGTTTGAACTAACTAAATCTCTCTCTCTCTCTCTCTCTATATATATATATATATATAGGGTTGGGTTCTGGTGAGAAGTTAATTGATGTTAACGTGAGAAATAGTTATCAACCGTTGGATGAGAAATGGATGCACATTAGGATGAGATGCACCGAGATAAAATGCACCTAGATGCATCAGATCAATTCCCTTCTAAGGCGCAATTCATGGGAGAGCATTTGATCAAAAGTGATCAACGTTCATATCCACTTCTCACGTTAACCTCAACTTCTTACACGATCCTTCACCTATTTATGTATGTATGTGTGTGTGTATCTCTCTCTCTCTATATATATATATTTAATTACTCCTCAGGTTGCAACAATGAATGCATAGAAAATCTGTAGTATAAATAATCATCCATATATCATCCGTTTCACTCAAAATATATATCTTTTTGTTTGCTTCTAGCTAGTTACTTATTAGATATATCAATGGCAACAACAATTAGGAAATACACTACCATTATTGCCATGTAAAATGTGTACAATAATGGCGCAAGTATACACCACGTATTGCGTTCGCTCACAAGTAATATAATGGTAAGAACCCAATATCGTATCCACATGGATTGGACTACCAAGAATCGGAGATTTCTACGAACTTCCGGTGCAAAGTTGAGGTTTTTAATAATTTGTTTGGAGTTGGTTTTGAGCAAATAATTAATTATAAAATTAACGCGATTAATTAAAAAGCGGGTACGGGTGTAAGTTTTCCCCTCGAGAGTATTTATTTAATAACTTAAATGGTTAATAAAACCGGTCACAATTAGTCCCACACGATTTCCTCCTCTCGAATCTACGTCGTAAAGGTTGTAATAACGATTTTATTATAAAGTTTCTACATAAGCTATCTTTCGGTTTACCAACCTTACTAAGTAGATCTCGAAAATCTTAGTCTTGCCGGATATAAAGAGATGCGCATATCTCTATGTCACACCTATTCGACCGGCGTTTTGACCTTAGCTCGGTTATGCAACAACCCATATCTCTATGTGATTATTGAAGATTTTCTCAAACCTCCTTGCATCATTCAAGCCGTATTTCGGATCCGCCCCTCTCGAGGTCTAAGATCTAATATTAACACGTACACGTGATCAGCTTTTCCGCGTTTGATTTATGTTCCAACTCGAATGACTAAACCGAAAAAATAACTAAATGTAGTAACACCCAAGTGTTACATTTTTACCCTCTCGGGTTTGGCTTACACCCGCACCCAAAGGGGGGTTTAGCTACTCATAAGAACAGAAAACATAATGTAGTAGAAGAAATAAGTAAACTGGAATTGCATTAAACGTAAACGAGAACGTACCACTGTGGCCACAAGTGTTCCACAGTGGGTAACAGAAAGTAAATACTTGAAAACAAATTACAAGAACTAAAATACTGAAATGTAAATGCTACAACTATTTTTCCACTGAATTTTTGAGAGCTTTGGATGATAAGATGTTGTCCCAAATGCCAAGCCAAGCTTCCTTTATATAGTGGAGGAGAGGAGAAAAGGTTGAAAGGGACTTGAGAGGAGAAAGTGACATCTCATGGTTGTCTTCTTCCCACCTTTTGGCACCATCTCCCTTGTCCATATTATGTCTTCAAACTTGGTTAAAACTCAGCATTGACCCCATCATGCAGGTCTGCACTTTGCACAAAAATGCTCTCCAAATCTGCAGAAAATCGGATTTACACAGCACTCGCCACAGTACTGACGCTGTGGCAACAATGGTACACCAAACGCAACATTTTGATCTTTTTGGTTATTTTCAACATTTTGGAACAACTTAGACCAAGAGAAGTAGAAAGGCTCAAATGGGTACGAAAAAGGTTAAATTGGGTTTAAAATTGATGACAAATAACTCTAAAAATTGAGGGATATCAATCATACTTGTCATAAGTTTTGGGTTTCAGGCCGCATCGGCTGATGATGGGATCGGAACCATCAATGATCCTCTATACGTCCGTCCGTATATATATAGGCATGGGATCATGTGAGAAGTGTCATTTTTTGTGAGAAGTGTGAGAAGTACTTTTAAACCGTTGATCACTTTTAATCAAATACCCTCCCATGAATTGCGGCTTAAAAGGGAATTGACCCGGTGCATCTCGGTGCATCTCATCATAATGTTCGTCCATTTCTCCTTCAACGGTTGATAACCACTTTTCACCAAATTTGACACTTCTCACCGGAACCAACCCTATGTGTGTGTATATATATATATATATGATATATGATATATACTTGATATTTGAATTTGTATATAATGTAGCTTCAGCTTGTTATGGGTACAAAGATATGAGAGTGATGATAGTTGCTGCAAATGAAGCATTATGGGAAGGTGGTGCAGCTTGTGGAAAGTATTTCCAGGAAAGGTTCTAAATAGCACGAGGCATGGCGTGGTGGTGAGGCCAAGCTTCAAGCCTTTGGAGTTACGGCGAGCCACAACGTTTATCAAGGCGTGACTTATGGCGGCAAATGTCTATATCATATATAATATTATATATAAAAAATATATGTTTTGTACTATATGATTCAATGATAATAAACACGTTAAATTAGGTTATATATTAAAAACAATAAAATAGAACATTAAAAACGTAAAGAAAAACCAGATATCGTGTCACAGAAAACCGCACATTAGGCCATGGTGTGCCACAGACATAGCGTGGCGTGAGACACAAACCTTAAGCCACGCGGCTGTTGCGGCGAGCCTTTTAGAACAGTGTTTCCAGGTGACTTGCACCGGTGGAACCAATTTAGGTACTCCACACCCTTGTACGGCCACTCCCACAATCACCGTTGTCATCACCGACTTCTGCCCCCTCCTGGTTGCAAGGGCGACCTTGACTTGTCCCACGAATCCTTTTCCACCATTGCTGATCCCCGAGCAGGAGGAATCAAAATTTCTTACCAACAGTACGCGCGTATATCATCATCAATCACCAATATATATTGGAAGTCTATGCTACTTTCGAGTTAGATATAGTGTGCTTCTTTGGTTTGGTTTGGTTTTACAAAAATATGATTATTCGATTATGCAGGTTGTGAAGAAGAAGAAGAAGATGACGAGGATGATCATGGAAGGAGGTTGCATAAGAAGACGTCTAATAAGCATAGTGCGAGATACAAACCCGCATTTTAATAATATCAACTTACAATTCTAATTCTAGTTCATGTTACCGTTAATTAAATGTTGTTTCTCATTTTGTATGATATGTTGGTTCAAACATATAAATAAACCAAACGGATCCTGTAAACCTAGAAAGGATAAAAATATATTGGAGGTTTTGGAGAACCAACATTAATTAAAATATTAAAATATTTCATTCATCTATTAAAATATTATTTTTTTTCTACATATTTATTTTTAAAGTTTTCTGTTGGACCTCTCATGTGGTAATCATTTTTGGAGTGATCTCCATATTTGGGGAAAAAAACCTTCTCTCTCCAACTTTCTCCATTTTGGAGATAGTTTTGGGAAGCTGTTGGAGCAAAATATTAACCCAAAATCCCTATTTTCTCCATTTTCTTCATTTTGGGGAAGCTGTTGGAGATGCTCTAAGTTTCGGAACATATAAAACATCTTGCAACTTAAATAATTGAGAGGGAGTGTGAAGAGATAGTGAAAGAAATATGGACATTTCCAAATCGGAAAATCTAACCTTCATCACTAACGTATATTTCTTTTTAACCACATACCGCACAAAAAAGGTATTGGCAATGCAAAGACTACAATTGTGACCACTGAGTTTATTAAGGTTGATGTCTTACAATCGCAATTTGCTGGGATTAGTCTCAGCATAGCCTGAGACACCCTTCTAAAAAAAATACAACAATACCATATAAAAGTGAAGTTTGCTCATCGGGTGTTTCCTTTGTTCAATGAGTGTTGAATGCCACAAGAAAGTTGAAGAGTATCTAAAGCTACATTGTGTGATTCATACAGATGCACATGTGCATACTAGACAAATTACTTGTATGCACATGTGCATATCATACAGATGAATGGTTATTAGGGCGTTTCTCAGTTTTTTACTTTTTTACGGTTTCCTCCTAAACCTGACCCTATATATAACGTAAAGTAGAGGTAAACTTGAACTTTAGAAAACAAACTAGCTATAAAAATGACAAGAATCATGCTCATCATTAAATACAAAAATCCATATCTATCTCAAAGAGTAGATAGAGCAGTTGTTTCTGTAAAGAATTACTGTAATTCTTGTCCTTTTTCTTCTTGTACCTTGAATGCCATCTCACTTATTAGCTCATCTAGCTTCTCATAGATCTCTTTGCATCTAGGATGAGCTTTATCCCCAATAGTAAACATATGCAACTCAGACTTCACTTCAATCCAACTACAACCTGGTTCTTTTTTCAGCCCAATATTTCTCATTTTCTTTCTAATCTTTGACATCTCTTCCCACATACCAGAATCAGCATAAATATTAGCCAAAAGTACATATGCACTAGAGTCTTGTGGATCCATCCGAAGAAGCGAACTCGCCGCTTCTTCGGCCACCTCCACATTCCTCTGTAACTTGCAAATCCCAAGAAGGGATCTCCAAATAACATCATCAGCTTCAACGGGCATTTCGTTTATAAGCTTTAACGCCTTGTTGACTTGACCCGATCGGCCCAATATATCAACCATGCACGCATAGTGTTCTAATTGAGGTTTTAACCCGTAATCGCTAAGCATTGCGTTAAAGTATTGCATACCTTTTTCAACGAGCCCAACATGTGCGCACGCTCTAAGGACCGACACGAAAGTGGCGTGGTTTGGGTTGACTTTGTTCAGTTTCATTGACTCGAAAAGGGTCAAAGCGTCATTTCCAAGCCCGTGGTGAGCGTATCCGGAGATCATCGCGTTCCATGTGACAAAATCGCGATTTGGGGATTTTTCAAACATTAATCTTGAATCTTCCATGTTTCCGCATTTTGAGTACATGTCGACGAGGGTGCTGCAAATGAAAACGTCGGATTGCATTTCTTGTTTGATGATTTGGGCGTGGACTTGTCTTCCGAGGTTGACCGTCGCGAGATTCGCACACGTGTCGAGAACCGTCGCGAATGTGAAGTTATCGGGCTTGGTTCCCGTTTCCAACATTTGAGAAAAGAATCTTTGGGCTAATTCGCCTTCTTCTTGATTCGAAAACCCGGAAATCATTGCGTTCCAAGAAACCATCGTTTGTTCAGCCATTCGTTCGTGAAGCTTTTTCGCGTCTTCAACTTTCGCGCATTTGCAATACATGTCCACGAGTGTGCTTCCGATAAACGGGTCGAAACCCGACCCGGATTTCACGATTCTTCCGTGAATTTCCATCCCGTAATTCAACGCTTGTCGACCCGCACATGCTTTCAAGACGCTACCGAAAGTGAATTCGTCAGGTTCCAAACCCGAACTCAGCATCCAAACGAGCAAATGAAGCGTTTCGTCTACGTTTCCGTTTTGTTCATAAGCGGCGATAATCGCGTTCCAAGAAACGGCGTCTCGCATTTCCATCTCGTCAAACACCCAACGTGCTTCACGTAAAGCTCCACACTTTCCGTACATATCAAGAATCGCGTTTTCGACACAAACGTTTGAACACAACGTAGTCTTAATTGTTAAGCCGTGTAATTGCACTCCAAACGTATACGATTTGATCACGCCACACGCACGAAACACACCCGATAACGTAATGTCATCAAAACCAAGATCGGTGTTCATTAGATTACGAAATAGCTGCAACGCTTCGAATCCTTGATCGACACGAGCGCAGCCCGTTATAATGGCGTTATAAGATTGTAGATTATGGATTGATAACGTGCGAAATAGCATTTTGGCGTCACACAACCTGCCACATTTTGCGTACATATCTAAAGTTGCGGTTCCTACTATGGTATCGGAACCGAAATTCATCTTTATGGAATGGGCATGTAATTGAGAACCGAATTGTAACGCAGATAAGCCTGCACATGATCTAAAGACGCTAGCGTAAGTCGATTGGCTAACTCCTAACCCTTTCTTTTGCATATTCTTGAATAGTTTCAAACCACCCACGAACTCGTCGTTTTGAACGCAACCAGCGATCAAAGCACTCCAAGAAACCCAGTTCTTCACGGGCATTTCATCGAAAAAGGTTAAAGATTCCTTCAGTTTCTTACATTTTGCGTACATATCTACGGTTGCACTCCCAGCCACCACATCATGAACAAACCCCATCCGAACAACAAGTCCGTGGATCTGAACCCCTAAGCCGTAATCCTCCAAACCCAAACACGCTTTCAGAACGACCGCAAACGTGGTCGCGTCCAACCCCACACCTGCTCTTTGAATCTCCATGAAAACTTCAACCGATTTCCGGCAATTTCCGTTCTGTAAGTACCCTGAAATCAACGAGTTCCATGACACCACGTCTCGTTCGGGAATCAAATCAAACATCATCTGAGCCGTACTCATACACCCACTCCCAGCATACCCGAAAACCATAGCGTTCCAAGAAACTGTGTCTCTTTGAGGCATTCTATCAAACACCTTATGGGCATACTCCATGTCTGAACACTTGATGTACATCTGAATCAAACAATTCGTAACAAAGACGGTGGGTAGAAACCCAGATACAATCATATGAGCGTGTGCTTCTTTTCCATGATTGAGGGCCTTTTGATGTGAACATTGTTGGTATATGTGGGAAAATGTTCTTTTCACGAAACTGGTCAAGGGTTTGGGATTGTAGAAGCTACCAACAGTATGTATATGGGTAGAGAATTGTTTGGGGGAAAAGGGGATGATGATTCTTGTGAAGCAAAGGTGAGAGTGGATGAGTGGGTTGAACATTTGAAGTCATTCATTGGGCGGTTTAGACCGTTAGGCATCCAACCCAAACATCGTCATCCTTCGTAGTTCGTATAAATCTATTAGGTTGAAAAGTTAACAACATATAGTTAAAAAATATTTATCTCTAATGGTAATTTTTTTTAGAGTTCTACTTTGAAAGAATTTCATTCTCTTTTACTTTGTTTTTGTTGTATATATATATATATCTATACTACTACATAAAAAGAATATAACAGTTATTTTCTAACATTCTGTAATTTTCAACTTTCTAACAAACGATTATTTTCAACTTACAATAAAAGAAGCATGGTGTACAACACCAACATAGCAAACAATTTTTAATGGGAAATTAATTAAAATACCCTAAGTCAAACCAAGTGTTATCAAAATACCACAAATCTCTCCCACTTTGCAAAAATACCCCTTTTTTCCGCGATGGGAGCCCGCGATCGTGGGCCAGGGACCATTTCTGACACTTTTTTAAACTTGCAGGGACCATTTTTGAAAAATTCAATCCCGCGATCGCGAAGGAATCCCACGATGGGATTATTTTTGTGACTTTTCAATTGCAATGAACCATTTTTGAAAATATGACCCGCGTAGACACTGTAACACCCCCGCGTAGGCCACTGTATGAATTTGATTTGGAATGTTACACTTTCAACCTCTATACTTATTTACTAAATTTACTTTATACCTTTTACTTTCATTATTTTAATTTTACATTTAACACATATAATCGCTCATTAACTAAAATACGTTAAAAAAATACGTTTTAATTTTAACAAATTACACCATTATAATCGTCTCTTCGATACGTTCGAAATGAGCCAAATCTTGAATTTTTTTGGATTTATATATTTTAATATATATCATATACAGTTATACACTACATAAAAAAATATTTTTTATATTTAAAATTCATACCCTTATAGTTAATTATTTAATTTATGGTACATCTCTTATTTTTTTTTTCAATTTTGTTTTACACTCCTATCGCATTAACATAATAATCATATATTAACTAATTCATTAAATCGTTTTAAATTATTATTATTTGAATGTGTTTATAGATATCGTGAATGGCAATAGGAGAAGGTTGAACGAGAAGAATATGAAATGGGGTTTTGACAAGTTGGTATCACTGGACTCATTTAAGAATTGTGAAAATGAGTATTTGACGAATGATGATTCATGTGTGTTTGGAGCTGAAGTATTTGCAGTTACAGAGTATGCACAAAAGAATCGATGTATTTCCAACGTAACTTAGATTAAAATTATCTCCTTCAGTTTAGTCTCGTCCCGTCCCATCCAGTTCAGTCTCGTCCAGTTCCGTCCCGTCCCATCTAGTATGCGTACCAAACGCTACCTAAGAGTACCATAAATTAAATAATTAACTATAAGGGTATGAATTTTAAATATAAAAAATATTTTTTATGTAGTGTATAACTGTATATGATATATATTAAAATATATAAATCCAAAAAAATTCAAGATTTGGCTCATTTCGAACGTATCGAAGAGACGATTATAATGGTGTAATTTGTTAAAATTAAAACGTATTTTTTTAACGTATTTTAGTTAATAAACGATTATATGTGTTAAATGTAAAATTAAAATAATGAAAGTAAAAGGTATAAAGTAAATTTAGTAAATAAGTATAGGGGTTGAAAGTGTAACATTACAAATCAAATTCATCAAATTGGACGAACGCGGGTGCTACAGTGGACTACGCGGGGGTGCTACAGTGTCTACGCGGGTCATATTTTCAAAAATGGTCCCTGGAATTTTTCAAAAATGGTCCCTTGCAATTGAAAAGTCACAAAATAATCCCATCGCGGGATTGAATTTTTCAAAAATGGTCCCTGCAAGTTTAAAAAAGTGTCAGAAATGGTCCATGGCCCGCGATCGCGGGCTCCCATCGCGGAAAAAAGGGGTATTTTTGCAAAGTGAGAGAGATTTGTAGTATTTTGATAACACTTGGTCAAACTTGGGGTATTTTAATTAATTTCCCATTTTTGATTTCTAAGTTACATTTTATACCCTTAGAATTAGTTATTCAATTTACTTTTAATCCCTTATTTTTTCATTTTTTATTTTACACCCTTATCGTATTAACATAAATAATCGTATATAAACTATAATGCATTAAAAAAATACATTTCTTTTTTACAAATTATACCATTGTAATCGTCTCGTCAATACATTCGAAATGAGCACAATATTAAATATTTTTTGATTTAATCATGTTATTAAATATAATGAACATGTATAAATTAATTTGTTTTATATCTCTTACATTATTCATTTTCATTTTACACCTTTATAATATTAAAAATACATAATTTATACTATCTATACTACTATATTAAGAGTCTATTTCAATTTTTTTCAAGATTTCAAGATTACTCCTATTTAAGCTTAATGTACAAGTTCTAAAGCGTATACCCTCATTTGTGCTTCCAAAGATGTTTTTATGAGTTATCTTTGTAATGATAGTTGGGTCTTGAATTCCATTTTCGATTTTAGAGTTAGGCCCTTGTTCTCGGTCGTCATTTTGTTAGCAGAGAATGCCCTTCTTTAGAGTTGTAGTAATTTATTATCGAATAAAGTTTTTCATGAGATTTTGTCCCCTTTTTCAAAAAAGGATCATCTTTTTGTACATTTTATTTTTCTTAATGGAATGTACAGATATGCTCAAAAGTTCGTTAATATTCTTATCGTCACTATTTCCTTTTTATAATTGTTTTGAAATGTGGGGTTAAGACAAGAGCTGAAAAAACCAAGATTCCGATTTACATGAAACTATAGAAGTGCAACTATTTAAAAGAATGGATGAAACTAGCAACCACAAAACAAAGTTATAAAAGAATAATTTTCTTTAAAACTTAGCGAATTATCGATCAGGAGCATGTATTAACTAGATGCAACACCATAACGAAACCATGATTTTTTTGAGCTGATGAACCTTTAACAGGTATCAAAGGCCCGTAAAAGTCGCCTGATGTGTTTTAAGCTGAATTTTACTGTTTCGAGAGTTTTTGTAACACCAGTATTTTTCGGATAAGTACAATTTCGAATCAGTGTAGAAATCGATCTTTTAAGATAAATATGAAAAATAGGATTTTGGATTAAATCCTAGATTTTATGGTCTTGTTGGATGGGGAATTTAAATACGAACCCAACGGGCCTTTCCGGAGCAAAAACGGAGTTAAAACGAAGAAGTTAAGGCCAAAACAACTTTTGGTACAATCTCGGCTAAAGTGACCAGCGAAAGTGATACTTGTGTCACTCTCGCATGTCACTCTCGTCGGTTTTGTACCGAGCGCCATTTGACCACGGCGAGAGTGCCCAACGAAAGTGACACTTGTGTCACTCTCGCACGTCACTTTAGCCGTCGGGTACCTGGAGCATAAAAACGTGATTTTCACCATTTCAACCCCATTTTTCATTTCCCACTTCTTCCCCTTCAACCCTCTCTCTCCCAAACCGAAACCCTAAGCCCCCAAAGTCGATTTTGAGCATTTAGCCACAAGATTCGAGATTTGGAAGTGATTTCTTCATCTACCTTGGTTTTGGGAAACAAATCTTGAAACCCTTTCACTTCATCTTCTTCACCCAAAGCTTTCTAGGGTTTCATTCAACCTTTTTGTCCATTTGAAGAGTTGGAGCTTGTGGTGTTTTGTTGGTGATCTAGAGGTGTTTTGATTGGTGGATTCAAGTTATGGTTAAGGTAATCTTCTCATATCTTCATCTATGGAAATTAGGGTTTTGGTATAAGTTGAGATCTTGATGTAAAATGTTTTGGGAATGATTCTTTATGGTTGGATGTGAATATTTATGGTTGGAACTTGTGGATCTAGGTTTTTGGAAGATTTGACTTGAGGATTCAAGTTTCTTCAAATGAGCTGGTATTGGGAAAAAATCTAGATTTAGCCTAAATCTAGCAAGGTGAGTTCAAGTTGATTTGTAAAAACGTTGTACATGTCAAAATGTCATTTTTAAAGCGATTATGCGTTTACATGAAAATTATCCATTGTTGGGTTACTTGGTGGGTTTTGATTATTGAAGTGTTTAACTTTATAAAATCTTATAAAGCACCCACATTTGGGATTTTTGGATACTTTGATAAATAAGTCATGATTGAAAGTGTTTTATTAATTAATTGCATAAATGGAGGTTATTTGGTAAAAATGCATTTTTGTATTTGATGAAAATATGCATGGTTTGTGTTATGGGATGTTTTGAAAATACCAACGTATGTGTTAATGGATTTTGGTCATTCCCGACCTTGCAAACATTTGGGAATTGAAAACCTTTTAATTTTGGAGAAAAGAGGTATTTCAAATATTTAGATGAGTAAACCTTGGGTGTTGATATGCCCACCGATTTATTTTACGAGTGTAAGTCCTTTGGTATAAATGCACCTTGATGAATGTTTTGTACAATGATTTATATTAATCTAGAGTTGTGTGGAGTTATTTATTTATTTTTATGGAACATGTTTCGCATAACCGTGGGGTATTTGCGTTTTATTTTATTTATGACTTTTAACACGAAATCTTTTGATTATTGAGCGTGTGTCTCGGTAATTGGTTATGTTGGGTTTTGGGGACAATTGTCCAGTTGATAGCTCGACGTAGAGTTTTGGTCATGATTTATATGTATATGAGAATTACATATTTTGAATGTGCTAGTTCATTCGTTTGGAGTCATGTAATGTTTTAGACCTTATTTGCTATGGATCCATAGGCACTTGAGTTTTTACGTTCAATGATGAGACGCTAGTTCCTCTCATTGAAGCACGGAATAGGAATCCGGTTTCATGGTAAGTAAAATGTGGGCTTATATGGTTGGGCATTGTCCCATGAGTAGTAAGGTGTAATTCCAATGTGCTTGGCACGTGATAGGCATCGGGTTTCATGGTAAGTAAGATGTGGGCCTATATGGTCGGGTATCGTCCCATGGGCAGTAAGGTGTAATCCCAATGTGCTTGTTTTTTGTGGATTTGGAGTGACCCAATGTATAGACTTGAAGTGGTTGAAATTGGGGGCTCCCAAGTCTCCACGGGCAATAGATCTGGAGTGATTGAGCTCGTTATATTATGAGAATAGTCCACATGTTTGTTTTATTACATAATTATGTGACCCACTTTTGTGTTCCGTCACGTGCAATGTAAACGGACCTCCCCCGTCACCGAAAGGTGTTGCTTTGGGTATTTATTTTTATCCGTGTTTCGGTGACATATTATATTTATATGGATTGTTTTCCACGGCATATGAGTTGGGGGTTATGTTTCATCCGCGTTTAGGATGTTTTGAATAATAACGATTTGTTCATGATTTCGATCGTTTTGAAAATCAAATGCTATTATACTTTTCAAGTAAGTTTTGGGATGAGTCCATTATGAGAATCGTTTTACATTAAAGCTTTCATCACGGGATTTGTGTGCGTTGGAAAATAGGTGATTTGCATCTAAAGTAAATTCTTTTTGAACTCATGATTTAAGTTGCATCTCTCTCGTTTTACAAATTATATAATCATGATAAAACTCTTGAACTCACTAGGCGTTAGCCTAACCTTTTTATTTGATCCAGGCATGAGCAGCATTTAGGAAAACACAACCAAGTAGAGTGGATCATACCCACTTTCATCAAGGAGAAAAACTTCAAAGTGGCACCTTCCCACTTTTTCTCTTACCTTCAGGCTTTGCTTATGCAAGAATGTCAAAGAATCAGTTTTTTGATTGCCTTCAGTTGGAACGGTTGTGGACTTATCCTTGCGGTGGAAAAACGAGCTTACGAAGCGGCTTATTTGAGTCACTTCCGTTTTTATCTTGTCTTTAACTTTATGTTGTATTTAAGTCCTTTCATTTCTGGTGTATTACTCAGTTATGTAACGTTCCTTACTTTAATGATAGGATTGTTCCGTTCGGGTGACGGTTAGGCCGTTGCACGTTTCGTGACGGAATCATTTTCCTTAAAAAAAAAAAATGTTTAGAAACAAAAACATGGTACTTTGAAATCTGTGGGTAAAAAAGGACGAAAGAAAAAAGAACAGGGAAGAGAGTGGCACCATTTGTCAAAGAGCGTGTGCGAAGAAGCACCAACTCTTCTCTTCCTCATCATTTTCGTCGAAAATCGTGTTGAATCTCTTTCAAATTCCATCTTTGATCGAGCTCCTACAATGGCAGAGATGTCGAAATCTCTACAATCCAATACGCTACAACAACACCAGATACTCGAAGAAGAAGATGAAAGAAGAATTTCATCTCAACAAACCCTAGATAATTCCATGACTAACTGCTATAGTCTGGTTGAAGACGATGATGATGACCTGGTGAACGTGGACGAAGGAGACGTTCCTTACACCTTCAATTTCGATCCGTTTTCACCTCTCAATTCATCGTTTTTCGTCCCTTCTACCTCCTCGTCTTTTTCTCATCATCATCACAATCCGCAGGTAAACTCGAATTCATGTTCTTGCTGCTCATGTGAATCCGAATCGGAATCAGAATCAGAATCCGATTGTCCGGATTCAACTGTTTACCCTGATTGTTTATACGGTCACGACGAAGAAGAATACGACCAAATGGATTTCATTACCGATTTGTTCGACTCTCGTGGAGAAATCGAACACGTTTCTGGTCGTTTTTCACCAACCCATGTTGGAATTAGCGTTTCCGAAGATCATGATGACGATTTTGTTTCAAGTAATATCGAGGAGCTAGGGTTAGGGTTTGAAGGTGGTGGTCGTGGTCTAAGAGTTGTGGGAATCGAATCCGACTCCGATACAGAAGGATTAGGTCAAGTTAATGATCAAAACAGTGAAAGAATTCAAACCACTGATTCAAATCTGGAACATTTCTGGGATTGTCCCTCTTTCGATACTGCTAGGGTTGATGAAAGAGATGGTTTGAGTTCAGTGATCGATAGGATCGAAGAGATATCGGTTTCATCTGAAATTTCATCAGAAGGAGACTCTGCAGTTGGGATTTTGGAATGGGAGATTCTGTTGGCTGTTAACAACTTAGAAAGAGATCTTGAATTTGAAACTAATGGAGATGAAGGGTTTGTATACACACCTGAATTCGATACTTTAATCGGTCAATTCGTGGAAACCGTTAGAGCTTTAAGAGGTAGTCCACCAGCTGCTAAATCCATAATCGATAATCTTCCATTGGTCGCATTGAAAACCACCAATTCCAAAGATGGTGATCATGATCAAGATCAAGATTATGTAATCTGTGCAGTTTGTAAAGATGAGATTTCAATGGAGGAGAAAGTGACACAACTTCCATGCCGACACCATTACCATGGTGACTGCATCGTGCCATGGTTGAGCATTCGTAACACGTGTCCTGTTTGTCGGTTTGAGTTGCCGACGGATGATGTTGATTACGAGAGAAGCAAGAACAGGGTGAACGACAATGAGTTGGTCGTCAGGTATGGTTCTGAACTTTCACCTTGACATATTTAACAATATAGTACTTCATATGTTATCTGTAAATAGTTTGATGTTAGTTCTGTTTGCAATGCAAAAGATTGCATTCTTCTTTAAGGTTGTGGAATGTGGAGTTCCTTTCATCATTGTGTTAAATGTTTATGTTGAATAAACCCAAGTTCCTGCATTGTCATTGACTCATTGTTGTCGTTTAGTTTAATTGTCATCATGTCATGGACCTATGGTTTTTGGGTATCAATCTGTGCAGCCGTTCTACTCTTTGGAGTTGAGGCCAAGCATGCTTACATCTCGTCCTGAGCCTCGGACCCCACGTGGGGCGGAATATACTGGGCTTGTTTGGTTTGGCTTAATCTGTGCGGCTTTAGCGACACTACGTGTTTGTTGGACTAAGTCGGACTTAAGGTTTCTAGATTATGAAGGCTATGGAAAACACATAGGAGAATGAGAGAGTTCCCGAAAACTTTATTGTTTTTGTTTCTTGATGACTCTCCAATCTCCATGGTTAATGATTAGAAATGAGGAGCTTACATGAATTTCTAGGTTAAATGCTTAGAATGGTATTTGTCTTCCGGGTGAGTTTGGTATGCTGGATAAGGACGGAACAAAAACTTGTTATCACACATTTGACGAGGCATTTGACGGAGATGTGTCAGGACTAAGGGGCCGTTTACTCAAACACTTATCAAGTAAGCGCTTATCGGTAAGATTCAACACTATCACTTGTACCGGGTAAGATTTTAGTTCATAGAACGGCATCATATGCAACAATTTACCTCTTAAGCACTAACTAGGTAAGAGTCGTCACTTTCACATACCGGGAAGATCCTCGGTCATTGCCATCATTCTTACTGCTGAAGATTCTCAGTCCTTGCAATCGTTCTTACGGGGTAAGATTATCGGTTCTTACCATGATCATCTGGCAAGGTTATGTGACTTGGTAAACACTTACCGGTTAAACGTTTGCTAAACGGCTCCTAATTGAGACAACACTAAAATAGGTGGTACTAAATCCACGAGACAAAGTTAATAAATTACTAAACTACCATGTCAAATTAAAACCCTAAAACCTTTCACCATTATTTCAGCCGTCTACCTCAATCCCAACAATTAAATTTAGAAAATTTTGAAGATTTGGGAAAGATTTGTTCCAATGTAGACTTGTAGTTGTGGGCTGTGATAGATTTTATGGGCTTGTGAGATACCAGCCCAATTGTGGGTCTTATCTTATCAAGACTAAATTCAATTTTTTTTTAATTCTTACAATTTTAAGTTATATACTTGGATATTCAGATTTTATGGATCATTCGTACCAATTCATATAACTTATTTCATTTAACGTAAATCATCAATAAACAGGATCTCTCGTTTCCCTTTGCCGTGTCCCAAAATGACCATCATCATCTAATGTAAGGTACTCGAAATTAAATGAACATGAAAATATAAGAACATCCCTAAGGGTGCGTTTGGTACGCAGACATGATAGAACAGGACGGAATAAGACAAAACAGAATAGGACAGAACAGAACAGTTGTTCAGCGTTTGGTAGACAGAACTAGACAGAACAGATAACATTAGATGAAATAAAATAAATAAAATTTAAAGAATGAGTGAAATATAAAATAGAACGTGTATTTGATGTCTTAGGATAGAATTAGATTTTATTTTGAGGTTATATTGGTTAAACATAAGCTTGTTCCATAGGGTAGGGGTGGAACGGGCCTGTTCCACTTTGTTCCTGTCTGTCTGTTTCACATAAAAGTCCTGCCAAACATGGAACAGTGATCCCTGTTCTGTCTTGTCCTGTCCAGTGTACCAAACGCACCTAGATTCTTAGGAGTTCTTCAAAATGGAGGATGAAAAAAATTTCAAAATCTTTAAAATAAAATACATTTAACTCTAACAACAGATACTTCATTTTAGAGATTACATATTATTAAAATGTTCCCTACATCTAATAAAATATAATTTTTCTCCCTAAAAACTTAATTTCAAAGTTTTTTTTATTGGTCATAATATATAACAAATTATTATCTCATGGTAATTATTTTTGGGAAGTTCTTCACATTTTAGAGAATTTCACCCTCATACTTTTCCATTTGGAATAAATAACTTGCTTAAAATCCCAAATTTTTTTAATTTTTTTAAAATAAACTATTAAAGATCAATCTTTTATTTTGGGAAGGGTGTTCTAGGCTATGCCTAGATTATGACTGTAAGACATCAGTCCTGATTAAACCTCAGTGGCCACAATTGTTGTGTACGCCTGGATTAGAACCCTGGACAGATGGGATATTCCACCACATTCCCCAGTGCCTTAACCAGTACGCCACAACCCTTGTGGTTATTAAAGATCATTCTTTGAAGTGTGGGAAAGTGAGTTTTTGTCCTATCTCATATACCAGACACAACCAAAATATGTGATTGATATTCAAATCTACAATGAAAAAATACATGTGATAGAATACATTTAGGAGGATCATGTATGAGGACCACCCACATGATTGGGATGCATACGATAGCAAAAAAGAGAAGTGGGAATTAAAAAACACAAAGGTGTCGATCAGATTCTTCTTTTCTATATATATCATCATACATACTTTATAAAAAAATTAAGAATCACAAAAGGGCCAATGATAGAAACTAGAAGCCTGGTTTCTAAGAAATGCCACACATTTGTGTCTATCCAAATCTTAATTCAAATAAACAAACTCACTATATCCGACGTTGGAGACTGATGTACCTCTGTTTCTTTCTGTCAAGACTATTTATGCCTTTTTTTTCAAAAGTGTGTAAAATGTATAGCTTAATAAAAAAGACCCAAAACAAAAGATCACCGTGGATTTCCTCACTGTTCTCCAGGACCCATGAGCTTAGTCGAGGTGTGGGCAAGCTGGCCCGGACAACCAACACCCACAGTTAAAAAATCTCTCTTTTTTGACCACCTAAGCTTATGGGTCCCTTTCAAAAAAAAAAAAACTTTTATGCCAAAGCTATACTACTAGGAATGCTCTAAAAAGAATAAAAAGGGATGTTACTGTATACATACACCCACCCTATTTACGTCTGAATCAAGTCAAATAATACATTAAAAATGTAAAAAATTTAATAAATTTTGATGTTAATGTGTATGCAAATAAAATTAGCAAATGGGATGCATTTACCCTACCCCATAAAAAACTATAATGACATATTTCTTTATTCGTAAAAGTTGACAACAGTTTGCAAAGTACTTGTAAAGTACTAGTAGTGAATGCAGCAGTGAAGACCTTCTGTAGTACAAGTGGATGTGTTATTGGTTTTCCTCCATACCATATGCATCCAAAAACACAGTAACCCCACTTTACACTCAGGATTTTATTTCATCACAAACTGTAGCTCATAGTTGATGTGTGTAATTATTATTAAGACACATCCTTTGGTGCAAGGGAGCCTCCTCATCTTTATGTTATAATGCTGTTTTCATTCCACATATATGGATCTAATAGATGGGTTAGCATCTCAAATGGCCAATTCATGAAGAAGAAAAGGAAATTTTACTTTGTAGCCCTTTGATTAAATTTTCTCCTAAGAAATCGCAAGTCAACGCTGCAAGACACTTTTCTTTGTGGTTTTTGACGCATCTAGTGAAAAAGTGGGCCCACCGCAATAAGTTGCGGTATTGTAGTCCCTTGTGTCTACGCACAAAAAAAACAAACCAAAGTCGCATGCGAAACCGCAAGAAAAAGTGTCTTGCGACGTTGACTTGAGGTTTCATGACTATTTTGTGACAGAATTTAGTCAGGTGGCTATAAAGTAAATTTTTTTTTTTCTGATGTGGTTATTTTTTATATAACCCTCAAATAGACTCCTAAAGTTATTGAGCAAATAATAAATTACAGTTGTAAGGTCTGTGTACATCTTACCTTTACATACCCTATTTTTGGGTGGAATATACTGAGTTAGTTTGGTTTGACAGTTTGTTTTGATATTTATAATAAGTGTTGTGTATTATTGATGTTGGTAGGTTTAAGTGACCAAAGATTTTTATGATTACAAGTATGAAGTTGATATCGGTACTTTTATGTGACGGGTAATCCAATATTTGCACGACAAAGGGAGTATCGTAAAGGATTACCTGTGTTTTTAATCGAGGGTGCATATCTCTATTGATTTGAGAGTAGTCAATCAGCTTTGAGTCCTCGAGATTCTTCTAAGCTCGGCTGTGGGTACAAAGCATGGTGAAGATGTCACGAGTCAGATATCAAGTTGATCGATTAGAAATTAGCATCAAACTCAGAAATCATAACATGACAAAAATACTAGTCATTATCACCGAGTCTTGACTCAACTCGATTAAGCCTTACTCAGGGTGGCTTTCACCTTCTATATTTAGTCATTTTGGTAATTATTGTAACAATTTAAAAGTCAACAATGTAGGAAGATAGTCAACTACATGATCATTGTAAGGAGCAAATTCCTTTCATTTAGGGTTTATAGGACCAAACCCAACTGGTTAGGAGCAATGATCAAGTTAAAGTCGAGCTACACTGATCCATCTTATTGTGGTTGATTTTTCATCAAGTCTTGTATGGATAAAGTTGTCTGTGTGGATTAATCTGTTTGTATGGGTTGAGAAGGTTTTTGTTTGGGAGAGTTTTTCATAGATGGCAGGTTTGGAAGAAAAAAAACTTGGCTTTCTGCATTAAGCTCCCCACAGAAGCTTACTGAATAAGTCACTTTCTATATCATTAAGACACTACCAAACAGACAGGTATAGCTGACCAAATAAGCTTGTGAGTCCCATTAGGCTCATTAAGTTGCTAATAAACAGGCCCTAGTCGACTTTTAATCTAAAGTAATTAGAATGAGAATGGTATTTGTATGCGGTTTTTCCTTAACATTTTTTATTCAAAGAGGCAGTTTTCACAATTGAAAGCTAGGGACTTCATATCACACCACATGAAGTAACCATAAGCTAGCTTATTTTGAGCTTATTGGAAAAGCCTTGTTTGGTAAGCCACAAGCTAACTTTTTGAAAAGCTAATTCAGATAGCTTATACCTATCTTATAGTTTTCTTTTAGGTTATTTTACATGGTCATCTAGCTTATCAGCTACTCCCTCCATTCCCAAAATAAATGTCTACAAAGAAAATGACACCTAGTTTTAAGAATGTATAATTATTACACTTTTTAATTAACTAAAAGACACTTTTACTCTTAATAAATGAGAGTTTCTCCATCACATAATAAAGGGTAGAATAGGAAAGTAGATATTTACTTTTCAAAGTGGACACTTATTTTAGGACAAACTAAAATGAAAATGTGGACACTTATTCTGGGACAGAGGGAGTAGTTTTTTACTAGGGGTGTTAACGAGTCGAGCTACTCAAGGTCGTTTATCTCGAGCTCGAGCTTAATATTTTCGAGCTCGAGTCAATCTCGAACACACACTAAAACTCGTTTAACTTAACGAGTCGAGCTGCATATCACAAATGTTCGACTCGACTCGTTCAAGAACTCGATTAAATTTTTGGAGTCGAGCCGAGCCGAACATACACTTCTTTGAGTCTAACGCGTTCATATGTTCATAAAACATATAATCAAAGTTTATAATTATTGTGGTCGAGGCGGTAAGTGAGCTAATCGATCTCGAGTTTGGGCCTGTAAACGAGTATCGAGCTCGAACTCAAACATTGAAAAAGTATTTGAGCTCGAGTTCGAGCCCTACTGTGAGAAAGTAATTCGAGCTCAATCCTTGTACTATTTTTTCAATCCGAGCTCGAATAACCTACAACTCAACTCGGCTCGACTCGTTAACACCCCTAGTTTTTATCCACCACTTAGCAACCACTGCCCTAGCTTATCAGCTAGTTTGTTAAACATATGTCAGCTAACTTATCAGCTAGTTTGCGAAAGATGACACTGATTTAACGTTATAAATGACTTATCCCAGAAAGTAGCAGCAGTAGTAGTAGCATTTTTTTTTAATATAATAGAAAAACAAGCAGACAAAACAGTTTTATTATACTTGATCTTAGTGGATCAAGACTTTATTGTAAATACGGTACGTAAGCATATATGAAGCAATGCGTCTTTAGAAAACCACATCTTCATATGTCATTAGTTAATACAAATAGATTTATTCACCATGATATTCATGCATTTTCATTATTCCTGATATTCATTGTGAATAATTCATAAATAGTGGTTCTTACGGTTCTCAGTGAACCTGCATCATTAGATGTATTCTAGTAAAGGGGGCCTCATCTAACATTTTCTATGGACTATGGAGGGATTATATAATAGGAAATCCTGGCTTTCTTCATCCAACCCTTATTTGACCGTTCATTTACCCACGTGAGGATCAAAAATTTAACACTCAAAATTAAGCAATTCAATGACTATTACGTATATGTTCGGTTTTTGGTCAATGAACGACGAAGTGTTGATGTATAACTCTTAATCTCATCCTGTATCAACCCCATATATAAGGTCAGGGTAAGGGGAAAAGCGTAAACAGGTAAAAAATGAAGTGTTATCGTTCATCTGGACGGTATGCACATGTGCATAAAAGTCATTTGTAAGAGTCACACATGTATAAAAACCAAAAAACAACTTCAATTACTTCTACACACATGTGCATACCGTTTAGATGAGTGGTTACTAGGGTGTTCTTCATATATATATATATATATATATATATATATATATAGAGAGAGAGAGAGAGAGAGAGAGAGAGAGAGAGAGATACTAAATTGTAAACCATCATTTTCGTGTAAACCGTATAAACCGTCGATTTCATATGTTTTTTTGATGATTTTTTTATGGAATTGTTTATTTTGATGAAATTGTTTCATATCATTTATTTCTTGATGAAATATTTTTATGAAATTTGTAGTTTCATAGTTTTTTTTCATTTTTATGAAACTGTTTTATATATTTTCGTTTTCATCTATGAAACTACAAATTTCATAAAAAAAATTCATCAAGAAATGAATGATATGAAATAATTTCATCAAAATAAACAATTCCATAAAAAAAAATTCATAAAAAAAACCCTATGAAATCAAGGGTTTATACGGTGGTTTACACGAAAATGATGGTTTACAATTTATTATCCCCCTCTCTCTCTATATATATATATATAGAGAGAGAGAGAAAGGGGGGGGGGAGGATGAGGTAATACAACTTGTTTTGTATGGTGGGGTTTTTTAAATTTGGGAAGCCATAAAAGAAAGTGTATGCAATGTACTTTGTCCACAAGCCAAAGAGTCATAATGTTAATCATGTTGGAAGAGACATCAATATAAACCATATCTTTTGCTAATTGAGAACAAGATCACTGCTAACAAGGAAATACAGTTTTACCATATCAAGTAATGGGTGGGTGGGGTACCAAAACTACTAGGGATGAAACTTTTTAATCTTTCTAATGAAAATATAATACCATTATAAATTTCATAGGATAACTTATACTCAAAGCTCACATTATCACATACTAAAACATAACCTTAATCAAGATTTCAAAAAAACTAAGGGGCCAATAGAATACAAGCAAATGCTTAGTGTGAGATCACACATCGGTTGAGGAGGGAAACAAAAGTTGCCTTATAAGGGATTGAAAATACCTCCTCTACTATATGCGTTTTAAAACCGTGGGTCCAGGTATGGATAAAGCAAGCAACATATGGTACAGTTGCCTGGGATAATTTACGAATAAAAATACCACGTACTACCAGAAGATTCAATGTCCTTTTTTTGTGAATGGGTTGAATGCGAAAAATAGAAAGTTGGTGTGATGACAAAGGATAAGAACTTAATTTAGTAGAACACATGATTGTCGTATGGAAATCGTGTGCCCTCTCATTCTTATTCAAGAATAAACTGAAGTTACTCAAGTGGGGTGCACAAAATGGCCAATGGGGTTATAAGTGACGATATCCACAAGAAGCCTTCCAATTCCATCATAATAATATGAGCACCTGAGACTATATATATATATATATATATGTATGTATATATCTTTTTGGGAACTTTACTGTTGAACGTTGGTGCTCACTTCACCCATGCGTGCTCGTTAGTAGACCCCATCAGGGATGAACTTATCATGCACCATAAGCCTAGCATTCACTATCTATTCGATATATATACCCCTATAAGGCTATAAGGATGACGTTAATAATTAACGTGTTCATTTTTTAAAAGGTGCTGAATTCTGAAGTCTTATTTCACTTCTTATTGATAAGAGGTGTTGAACTCTGAAGTCTTATTTTACTTCTTATCAAGAAGAGGTGATACTGAAGTCTTAAACATGCGAGTTCCATATCTACGAGGAACGTAGAGTGTAAGAATAAATAAAGAAGAAACATGTGTTATCTCCTAAAGATGATCTTAAGCATAGTGATCCTGTGTAAGTTATGTAGGGATGAGTGCAAGTATTCATAATGAATATTCATGATATTCATTGTGAATATCTGATTCCTCGGTTTGGTTTATATGAACTACGGGGACCAAAAGAATCTCAGTTTCTATATTTATCTACCACCACTTTTTCACAAAAGCAACCGCTTTACTCTTTTTGAGTAAAGCCGTAGAGATTAGGTCTGACACATCCCACCCCCATACCCCATATTCTGGAAGTGAGATATACTGGGCTCGTTTGGTTTGGTTTTAGTAAGCCGCCACCACCACCACCACCACCACTATGTCGTGGGATGGTGGTTGTACTGTTTGTGGTACTGATAAAATTGGAGTTGGTGTTAAATCAGGTACCCTCCGTGCGGGACGCAGTCCGTAAGTTAAGGACACTGTCCTTATCCTGTCAATATTACTTTCCTGTAATCTCCTTGTCTTTTGTCTTGAACACTTGCGAATCCCCAATGATATCAAGGGTATAATTGGTAACTCAGGGGGTTAAAAGCATGACACACAGAAAACAACAAAAAATCTTACAGTAAGATGGGGATTTTTTTCACTATCAATCATATATTTCAGACCATCTACAATCCACACATTCTCTCTACTTTGTCATATATAATTCATATTAAAGCAATTGATATGGCATTGTAAATGGTAAATTTAACCAAAACCCACTCAAAATTAAATTTTTATAAATAAAGAGAATTTCCTATCAAGATCATATAGGAAGCCATGTCTAAATAAAGTTTAAAGCACCGAAACTTATGGCTAAACCTGGCTTTTTTGTATTTTTTTTGGGTAACCGTGGATATCCATGCCAGCTTACGCACCCCAACTAATCCTCCAGGCAATCACGAGTAGCGTGAAGTCGTCGTAGGTGAACCTCCATGGTTTGACAGCGCATGGATTCGAACACTGGGAATGAGATTTCCACGTCATCCCCCGAGTCTTAACCTGTGCGCCACAACCCAAGGGTTTTTTTGTATTTTTGAATAGCTTTAATTTGCATTCAGCGTCAAGAATATCATATCTCCCTCAAGAAATCTTGCACAGTCTCGGTGTAGCATACCGACCTCACATGTGATGTGTATCCCCCTCTCACAAACACATATTCTTGCAGACTAAATGATACTACAATATGCACATGTGATGAGTCACCTTTATACCTAAATCCCAATGAAGCAAATACATTTAAAAAGGTAACATTTTAATACATTAGTAGAGCAACAAGACAAGAAAGAGTAGTCTATATCTGTCTAATGATCCTTTTGATCACTTGGTCTAAATTACGGTTTTAGGGGAAGGGCATTCCACTGAAATGAACTTCTGTATGCATGACTATAGTTATTCATTAGTGAATCTTCACCTAAAACCACATTCCCTCTTAAGGTTTTTTCCCACTTTCTAAACGTTTAAAGTTGCGCTAACTGTTGTAGTAGGCTTAAATTCGGATTCTTTTAAGGCCAGATATTGAGGATCGTAGTATTGCATTAACGCTTTATCAGAATAATTATTGCCTAGTCTTACCATAAGTACACAAGTCGTCAATATCCCAACTATCTCGGAGGGGTGGGATGTAACGGTCTTGACCTCTACCCCAAAAGGGTAAAGAGGCTTGTGTAAAAGTGTGAGCGAGGGGTTTAAGCTCGTCACCCGGATTTGAACTTGAACCTTTTGTGTATTTGAGGAAAGTCGCTCCGCCCCTTTACCAACTGAGCTACATACTTGAGGGTTCTATGGTATATCTATTAATCGCAACATTTTTGTACATCATTAATGCTCTATATATTTATCAATACTTTCTAATAAAAAAATGTTATGTGAATAGAGTTATATGAGAAACAGTAGACGGCTTTAAAAACATTGAGAGGTGATGTTATCTGGTAATATATCACATCACAATTACTCTGTCTTGACCACTAACCAATCACAATTAAAGTTGTTTTTTTCTTCCAAAATGGCCTTGAAAACTAATCATTTGCTATGGTGGGTTAACTTAATGAAATAATGACTAAAAAAACACCAACTTTTACCTTAATGTGCCACTGATTGGTGCCTAACTGCGCCACAAGAAGCCGTGATTTTTAAAGATGAATAAAGAGGGATATATAAATATATTTACTTTAGTATTATTTAAGCTTTGAAATCCTATCTATAATAAAAATCGTATGCCCAGCATTGGCCACAAGAAAATGCCTTGGAACAATCATTTATTCAGTTGACCAGAAAGGGTATAAGTTAAATGTAGGACCTGCATATAACAGTACCCATATAAACCAAACGAACCCAGTTGTAATATTCCACGAAAACCGTACCACACATTGTCCGCTTTGTCTACACTTGGACTCACGGTTTTAAAACGCATCTGGTGGAGGAGATATCCGGTCCTTTATAAGGAAACCTTCGTTCCCCTCCTCAGCTGATGTTGGATCTTACAGCAGTATTACAATATATCTCACTCAAAAGTAGGGTATGGGGGTAGGATGTATGCAGACCTTCCCTCAACCCCTAGCAGTCGAGAGGTTGTTTCCGTGAAGACTCTTGTCTCATGTCAGATATAATAGTGTATGCAAAAAGGCAAAAATGTAGATAGATCGTGTAAAACATGAATACAATAAAACTAGTAAAAGCATATAACGGGTTGGGTTCCGGTGAGAATAAGAGTGATGGTGAGGTGAGAACAAAACATTCATATACCTTCAACTACCTTTATTTACCTATTTTTATCATCATGGATTCATGGCCGAAATTTTAACAAATTCATGCATGTGAAAGTGATTAAATATATGTAAAAGCTCGTGAAAGTGACTAAAAGTGAAGATAAAGATAGATGAAGGTAATTGAAGGTAGATAAATGTAGTTGAAGGAAAATAAAGTTGGATTAAAAACTAAAAAGTTACTCATCCAAAAACTCAAAAGTGTTCTCACCATGACTGTTATTCTCACATAATCCACGTCAGTGTATAAGAGCATCGTATCTCACACATAGACAGTAGTTCAACAGACAATACCCTACTCGTCCACAATCAAGGAGCCTTATTATGCTACTACTTTGAGTCTGAGATGATAATGTTGGGACCCTCTCAACCTTTTCAAATACTATAAAAAGTCCTTACCTCATGTTCTCCTTCGACTTCCAATAACAACTTCCACCTGATTGCCTAGTTATATACTAATTCTTGCCAAAGTTTACATAAATATTTATAGCCATGCAAGCCGGTGAGCTTACCGATTCCCACTACCTTCTTCAAGCAAACCAACCCCTAAACAACTCACCAATTTTGCAGCTTAGTGTTAACACACCCTTAAACCAGGTCTACCATCTTGATATTAACCCACAATTTCAAGAAATGAACCTGCAATCGACATTTTTCCGCAGCAACTCAACTTCTGATGAAGCAGATGAGCAACAGCTAAGCCTCATCAATGAGAGGAAGCAGAGAAGAATGATATCTAATAGAGAGTCGGCACGCAGATCACGCATGCGCAAACAGAAGCACCTTGACGAACTTTGGTCACAGGTTATGTGGCTGCGTAACGAAAACCACCAACTTGTTGATAAACTGAACAAGTTCTCCGGGACTCATGATCAAGTTCTTCAAGAGAATGCTAAGCTTAAGGAGGAAGCTTCAGAACTTCGCGAAATGGTCACTAAGTTGCAGCTTAATGACACCTATTCTACTTTAGATGATATTCATAGTCATACAGCTTATTTCATAACCGAATCTTCAAACCCTTCAATCTCAAGTTCCTCAGACTTCTTCTAGAGAGATATGAGTCTTTTCTTTTTCTTTATTGATGGTGTCTTAGTCAACTATTATCACACAATTAAATAAATAAAAACCCTTCACCTTTTTCAAGTATATGACTTAGAATCATGTGATACCTGGTTTCGTGAGACCACAAAATAACACCGAACCCTTCACAGAAAAACACTAGGAAGGTACAAAAAACACCGAACTTTCACAACAAAAACACTGTGAAGAAACACGGGTCTCAAGAAAAGAGACTAGTCTCACGAGAACCTAAACCCCCCTCAAGTACCTATTCTATCTAAAATTACTAAGAATAAAAATAGCGCCTCTGAGGCGGACTTCCATGTTGTTTCTACCTTGGTCTTTCTAACATTTTTCGGTCTTTCTTGATGTTGGGGGAGATGTCATCAAACCAAACAATATCTCGAGTCTCAAACATCACAAGATCAATGTACCAACCCAACAGCAATACGGAATACAGTTACGGATTGAAAATGTGCTTAACTAACCCAAACACCAACAATGATCACCATTGTGCAACTAATAGTATAGACAACACTATGGGCAATGTGATATTGAAATCAAGAATGACACGGTGTATAGGTACGTCCACAGGAGGGAGAGAGAGAGAGAGAGTTCATATATATTAGCGTAAAAAATCAAATGGGAGGTTACAAGTTACAAGATTTACACAAGGAAGCTCCAAAAGTTCTTCAAGAACTTGCCTATTTTCGTAAGTAAATACTAAGCTCTCGACATGGCAAATCTCTATTGGTTGTGCTTGTGCCAGTAGGCAACTTCCCAAGCCACGTTGATTGTCGCCCGGTCTTCTATTTATAGATTTACTCGGAGTTAGCTTAGCTCCTGACTCGTAAAATTTACCAAAGAGTCCAACTAACAGAAGAGCATCACTAATCAATCTACTAGAAAGTGAACCAGTCGATAAACATCGGTGACTCTGGACATCGACACATCACCACAAACATAAAGCTCAAAAGCTACATCGATGAGACCAGAGCACTTAGAAATGTGGTCTCTACCACAATGTCTTTTAGGCAAAGGCAGCAAAGCAAACTTTTGACATCATTTCAGTATTATACTCAATCATGTCTGCCATGAAATCTTAAATCCCCGAGAACTTCTTAGCATGTTGAACACTGAATGAAAATTTACATGTTTGATAGATTTGTTTCTTTGTTTGTTCTTGTCGCTGGATGCAGTTGAATCATCTAAGATTTTATTGAATGGAGTTCATTAGCATTCTGACTAAATGATATTTTACATGTCCTAGTGATTGAAATCCAAATTGGTGATTCTGGAATGTTGTGATATTTAGAGATTCCTTACGATAATTCCAAAGTATGTAACAATGCTATAAAACCACTGCTATAGCGTATATGACTCTATTAATCATGAACTCAAATGTTATCTATTTACAACCATCAAGCATTCAAACAGTTCGATTTCTAAAACTTCATCTAGTATGAACCCTAGGTTGCATTCGCCAATCGGAAATCATTTGATTATTCGTTAATAACAAAAACTGAAAAATTGAAGTAATCTAATCAAGTGATCTTAATCGTACATTATAGAAGAAACAATAAAGAAAAATCAATTAATGTGAGATCAACTTCAAGAAGATGAATTCAGTTTACCTCTGATCGCCTTTCCCGTCGCCGGATCGGAACTTGCTTCCCGCGCAATATTTTACGTTTTTTCGACATTGTTATACCAAGTTAAAATATTATTGTATATCAGATCCCTATACTTCTACTTACATGCATTTTTTACCCCTTAGATTTAACTATTAGTCACAAACCTCCCTTTCCTATGTGAAGAAATAAAGTGCTAAAGGAGATGTTAATCAAAAGCAAATAGTAATAATAACAATAAAATTATATTTTTCTTGAGTAAACTACAACTCGGTCCCGTGTTGGACTCTTTGTCAATAATAACACTCTTTGTCTTTACAGTTTCGAAATTACAATATGACTATTATGGTTTGCATTTGCGTCCGAATTTGCTCCCTCCCTACAACGATCGTTAAAATATTTCGTTAAATGAAGAACATTTTCATCAATTTATCGATTTTTTTTGTCTATTGTCCAATTAAAACCATAGAGACCAAAATCATAAATTTGATTTTGATTGGGTAAAAGCTAAAAAGTCGATATAATGACGAAAATTCTCCTCATTTAATGAACGTTAAAAGAATAGACCAATTAGGACGTTTTTGTAAACCACGATAGCCATCTAATAATTTTGAAACAGTAGGGACAAAAAATGTTATTTTCAGCAAACCACACGAGCCATATTTGTAGTTTACTCTATTTTTTTTTATGGCTGGTCTCCCAAGGCTTGCATCTAGGATACATATATAGAGTAAATTACACCGTATGTCCATGTGGTTTGTTCAGAATTTGGATACGTTCCTTCATTCAAAACAAGTATATCAAACGTCCTCATGATTTACATTTTGTTTCGATCTGAGTCCCTATCACTAACGAAGTTAATTATTAACCCGTTAACTAAAGGGCATTTTGGTCATTTTATTTATTTGTTTCTTTTATTTTCTTTAAAAACTTGCAAAGACTTCACCACCGTCCACCTCCCCCACATGTTTTCCGACCATGATAAGTAACCTCATTTTCAGCGGTACCGAAGCTGTAAGGATGAGGTGGATGAGAAATGAAGCCCATGGAACATTGTCCCTTTGAGGTACCGAAGTATACGAAGAACAGCGGCATAGTGGTCTGAACACGGGCCAACCATGAATTGGCTAACTATATGAACTGCATAGGCAAGATCTGGTCTAGTGACAGTCAGGTAGACCAGAGATCCAACTAGTTGACGGTACCGTGTAGGGTCTTTCAGCGGGGTTCCGGCATTCGGAGCAAGGTGCAGATTTTGCTCAATGGGTGTAGATGCAACTTTGTTGTCCGTGATCCCAGCTTTGGACAGCAGATCTGAAATGTACTTGGCTTGACAGAGATAGATGCCCGAAGAGTCTGATAGAACTTCAAGTCCAAGAAAGTAGTGTAGTTTGCCAAGATCTTTCATCTCAAAACATGAGCTGAGAGATTGTTTGAGATGATTGATACCTGTAGTGTCACTACCAGTGATGATCATGTCATCAACATACAACAGGAGTAAGATAGTACCTGCAGCAGTAGTCCGAGTAAACAGGCCAGAATCATAGTTAATTGGAGAAAATCCCAAGGAGATGACGGTGTTACTAAACTTTTCAAACCAAGCACGAGGAGCTTGTTTGAGGCCATAGAGGGCTTTTCGAAGTCGACATACATGTCCCTGACGGGAGGTCACACCTGGAGGGAGTCTCATGTAGACTTCCTCTTCGAGATCGCCATTCAGAAAGGCATTTTTGACACCCATCTGATAGAGTTGCCATTTCTTGGTGGCAGCTATGGCGAGAAGACTACGAACTGATGTGACACGAGCCACATGAGCAAACTTTTCTTCGTAGTCAATGTCATATTCTTGATTGAAGCCTTTTGCCACAAGGCGTGCTTTGTATCGATCAATGGATCCATCAGACTTGGTTTTGATTTTGAAGACCCATTTGCAACCAATGGGTGACTTTCCTGGTGGGAGAGGAACAAACTCCCATGTATTGGCTTTGTCAAGTGCCTGAAGTTCCTCTGTCATAGCTTGCTTCCAAACAGGGTTAGAATCAGCTACCTTGGAGGAAGTTGGTTCATGGGTGGACAGTAAAGTGGCATAACAATGATAATCACGAAGGTGAGAAGGAACTTGTCTTACCCGAGCGGAGCGACGTGCTTCATCTTGTGGTTGAGAGGAGCTAGGATCCATAGACTCAGCAGATGGCTCAGAAGTAGTACTTGGAATTGGTGCAGATGATTGATCGTGATCAGATGGCACAGATGGGGCCGGTGACGGTTCAGATGGAACAGATGAAGGTTCCGGTTGAGAAGAGACGGAAGAAGGTGGAACAGATGGCACAGAATAAAGCTCAGATGGAGGTGAGTTAGAAGGAGGTGGGACAGATGGTGAGGTTAGTATGGAATCAAATTGTAGTGAGTCCAAAGAGATAGAGTTATCAGTGAAGAAGGAAGTGGAAGGATTGGGTATGTCTTGAGATTTGGACACTGTTGAGAAGGGAAGATGTTCCCAGAATGTGACATGACGGGATATACGTAGTCTTTTAGAGACTGGATCCCAATAACGATAACCTTTGTGTTCAATACCGTAGCCAATAAAGCAGCATAATCGAGAACGAGGTTCAAGTTTGGTGTGTTCATGAGGTTGCAACTGAACAAAGCAGGCACAACCCCATACTTTTAGGAGTTCATATGCAGGGGAGACCCCATGGAGCATTTCATAGGGAGACTTTTGATTGAGGATGGGAGTCGGGTGACGGTTGATGGTGTAGACAGCCGTGAAGGCAGCTTCGCCCCAAAAACGTTCTGGACACTTGGCTGAGATTAATAGAGTACGAACAGTATCGAGGATGTGGCGATGTTTACGTTCTGCACGTCCATTTTGCGGAGAGGTGCCTGGACAGGAGTACTGAGAAAGAGTACCCTGAGATCTAAGAAAAGAGAGGAGAGAAGATTCTTTGTATTCCATAGCATTATCTGCTCGAAGAGTCTTTATAGGTTTGGAAAACTGGGTTTGGATCATACGAGCGTAGGTGATGTAGATTTGAGGTAGTTCGGAGCGCTGTTTCATGAGATATATCCATGTAAAGCGTGTGTGATCATCGATAAAGATAACGAAGTATCTATAACCCCCCATGGATGGATGTGGGGCTGGCCCCCAAACATCAGAGTGAATGAGGTCAAAAGGGGAAGCAGAATTAAGTTCATTTAGTTGAAAAGGTAAGGCATGGTGTTTGCCAAGTTGACAGGATAAGCAAGAAATGTTTTTAGAAGAGGTGTTGCCTAACAGTCCTGAACTAGCTAACAGTTTTATCCTAGCTAGAGATAAATGTCCAAGTCGTTTATGCCACAATTCAAAGGAAGGGGTACTGGAAACAGAGGCAACATGATTTGAGGATTGTAAGGGGAGACGGAGGTAGGCCACTTCAACCATCCGACCAACTTTACGGCCTACTCCAAGGATCTGCTTGGTCTTTGGATCCTGCACAACACAACCAGTAGGATGAAACAAAACAATTAGGCTGGATTCCATAAGTTGAGTGATAGAAATCAGACTCAGAGATAAGTTTGGAATATGTAGCACATCAGGTAATTGAAGGTTGGTGGTAGATACAGTTCCACTGAAAGATACGGGTAACCGAGTGTCATCCGCAGTGCGGACTGATGAGTACATGCTGGAGGTTTGCTTAGAGATAAACCCATCAGCCTTAGGTGTCATGGGGTTACAGCAACCAGAGTCGAATAGCCAAGGATTGCCTGGTGCTGAGATATTGCACTGAGAATTCATTCCCATAGAACCTGTCAGGAGGCGCTCTATTAGGTCTTGGTTTTGTCGCAGGAGTGCCAGAGGATCAGGTGATGAGTTGGTGTTATGCATAGGGGATGAGTTGGTGTTATGCATACCCATAGAACCTGTCATGAGTCGCTTTATTTGGTCTTGGTTTTGGCGTAGAAGTTCCACAAGATCTTGCGGTGTCTGAGTTGCTGGAGTAGAGGAGTCTGGAGAGATTGATCCAACATATGACTGAGATTGGCGTAGAGGAGTCTTGCGAGATTGATCCGCAGTGCGTTGTTGCTTTTGATGACTGGAGTGTTGTTGATGACCTGAGTTCCTGGGATGGTTTAGACAGTCAGACCCATAGTGTTGTGGCTGTGTGATCCCGCACCAGCGACATTGTCGATTTGGGCAGTTGAGAAGAAGATGAGAAGTAGAGTGACAATATGAGCAGTCACTGTATTGAGACTCGGTACTGAGAGCCATTTAAGTGGTGCAGGCAGGTTGCGATATGAGAAGACTGCGATAAGAGGGTATGTCGTAACTAACTGGAGTGTGAACAGTACTTGTCGCAAGTAACTGGGGTTGTGAACAGTACCAAGTCGCAATGGTCAGTTGAGATATGGGGTTGTGAATAGTACCAAGTCGCAATGGTCAGTTGAGATATGGGGTTGTGAATAGTACCAAGTCGCAATGGTCAGTTGAGATATGGGGTTGTGAACAGTGTCAAGTCGCAATGGTCATGAACAATACCAAGTCGCAATGGTCAGTTGCGACTTGGATGAGTGTGTGCGTTGCGACTTGGATGAACGTATGGTGTTCTTGAGCCGGGTTTTGAAAAACAGATCGGTTTTGGCTGAAAATTGGTACGTAGGTTCGTGATGATATTCTGAGCAACTTTAAAACTTGGAATTTTGTCAAAAAACCAACAGAGAATGGATTTTCTGAGCAAAATCGACAGCAGCAAAATAAGGGAAATAAACTTGAGAATGCAGATCTGAAAGATGGTTGAGGATGCTTACCTAGAGCTCTGATACCATGTTAGAATATGTGAGTAGGTTGATAGATTGAGAGAGACACACTTGAGATGGTGGCAGAATCAGCCGTTTTCATATATTGAGAGAGTAATACAAATGGAGTGTCTAACCTAATAATGAAACCCTAAGAGACTATTTATACAAGGTAAGTTACACATAATTACAGAAAGGACCCTGAACTACACATATTGACATTAATACTCTAACATCAGTCATCAAGCAAACCCATTTTGTAAACCCATTGAGCAACTCATGTTGCAGTCTCAGTCTTTTTCCTCATTTTGCTGAAATCTCACCCATCGAGCAAAACCCATAGTATTCAAATCTGTATTCTTGAAGGTGATAATTTTCAATTTATTTCAGAAGTCAATTACCTATGAAATTGTTTCCATTATTTTTTTCAAAAAACCAACAGTAACAAATGATTCTAATTTCCCCCAAATACCTTGTGTAAAATGTAACACCTTCAAAATTGGAACGAGCAACTAACTTTAATTTTCAATAAAATAACTAAAAGATGATAAAATTATTTCTACAGACCATCCCTGAAAATACCTCGGAATTTAAACATCGTAATTTCCACAATTAATAACTTAAGACGGGCGTTACTTAACACAACACAAGTTGCTAATCCCAAATAAGTGCGGAAGACTTCACTAATCAAAATCACCTCTCGTGCACTCTACTAGCACTCGCCACTTCACAGTGTAGCTAAAGCTACTCCCAACCTGAGCTTGTTGCACATGCCGACAAATAAAAAGGGTTAGGCTAACGCCTAGTGAGTTCAAAAGTTTTATCATGACCATATAAATTCATAAATCGTGAGAATTGCAATTTAAGTCATGAGTTCAAAAGAATTTACTTTAGATGCAAATCACCCATTTTTCCAACTTACACAAATCCTGTGCTGAAAGCTTTAATATAAAATGACCCCCAAAATGGACTCATCCCAAAACCAACGTGAAAGGTGAAATATCATTTGATTCCCAAAACGATTGAATTCATAAATAAATCGCCATTATTCCAAAACATCTCGAACATGGATGAAGCATAACCCATAACTCCCATAACGTGGAAACAATGCATATAAATATGATACGTCACCGAAAACATGGATAAAAACATATACCAAAGCAACACCTGTCGGTGACGGGGGAGGCCCGTTTACATTGCACGTGACGGAACACAAAAGTGGGTCACCTACTATGCAATAAAACAACACGTGGACTACTCTCGTAAACTGAGCTCAATCACTCTAGATCTATTGCCCGCGAGACTAGGGAGCCCCCAATTTCAACCACTCCAGGTATATACATTGGGCCACTCCAAATCCACAACAAGCACATTTGGGATTACACCTTACTGCCCATGAGACGACGCCCGACCATATAGGCCCACGCCTTACTTATCATAGAACCCGATGCCTATCCCGTGCCAAGCACATATGGAATTACACCTTACTGCCCATGAGACGACGCCCTACCATATAGGCCCACGCCTTACTTATCATGGAACCCGATGCCTATTCCGTGCTACAAAAGAGAAACTTGCGTCTCGTAAACTGAGCTCAATCACTCCAGATCTATTGCCCGCGAGACTAGGGAAACTCAAGTGCCTATGGATCCATAGCTAATAAGGTCTAAAACATTACACGACCCCAAACGAGTAAACAAGTGCATTCAAAACATGCAATTTCCCAATAACGTAATCATGATCAAAACTCGACTTTGAGCTATCAAAACTGGACAATTGTCCTCAAGACTTAACAAAATCCAATACCGGGCCATAAACTCAACTGACTCAAAAGATAATTCATGAAAAGTCATAACATGAGATTAAACGTAGCAACACACATTTTTGCCAATAATATTTCAAATCCATGAAAACCCGAAATAGAACCAACCCTCTTTTCCAAAGGACTCACACCGTACATTTCCAAATCGTCCCATAATGTACTAAATGCATGTTTCCCAAATATACACAAAATGCATTTTCATAACAAGTAGACTCCATTTATAACATAAATCAACAACCCATTTTCATGTATGATTTATCTATCACATTTTCCCAATAATTCCAATGTACGTGTTTTACAATATTTACCACAATAAATACCTCAAAAGTTAAAACCCATCAAATAACTCAACATTGATAATTTTCATCTAAAACACATAAGTACTTGGAAAAATAACATTTTTGGCATGTACAAAGTTTTCACAAAGTTACTTGAACTCACTTTGCTAGATTTAGGCTAAATCTAGATTTTCCCAAACGTAAGCTCCTTTGATGCACATGAATCCTCAAGCTAAATCTTCCAAAACCTAGATCCATAAGTTCCAACCATAAATATTCATATTCAAACATAAAGAGTCATTCCCCCAAACATTTTACTTTAAGATCTCAACTTATTCAAAACCCAAATTTCCATAGATGAAGAAAAGAAAAGGTTACCTTACCACAACTTGAATCCATCATCAAAACATCTCTAAGATTACCAAAATAAGGTTTGGAAAAATGAAGATGAACTCTCAAATGGGTATTTAAAGGAAACCCCAAATAGCTCAACAATGGAGGAAATGATGAAGAAGATGAACCTCTTGAAGTTTATAAACCCTTGAAGCTTAACTCATTAAACCCTATCTTTGTGTTCTTGAAGAAAAGGGAGATGGGATGGGAGAAATGGAGGATTTAGGGTTTTGGGGGAGAGAAACGGTTTTAGAGGGAGAGAGGGGAGAAATCATATTTGAGGAAGATGAAATAAAGTGAGGGTAGAGAGAGAGAAAGATCTTAAAATACCAAAATATTCCATCAGATGCATCGCGGACGTCCGCCTTGCACCCTTGCGGACGTCCGCCTTGCCCTGCCAAAATCCCTCATTTTTCTCTGTTGCTTCCGCGGACGACCCGCGGACTTTCGCGCCTCGCGGACGTCCGGCCTAGTCCCCTTGCGGACGTCTGCAACTCAAAAAATCCTAATTCCCAAAAGTCGGGGTGTTACAGTAAAACTCAGTGAGAGATTCAAGAAAGTCTAAACCCATAGCTCTCAAAAAGATTTACCTCATCAATGGCGAATTTGAAGGTGTCAAAAATGAACGGGGGAAAGAAAGGTGAGGTCCGCGATGGTTGAAGGTATGAAATGTTGGGGTTGTCGGAGAGGGGATGAACGAAGGGAAGGGGTCGGAGAAAAAGAAGGGAGACGACAAATCTGTTGGTGGTAGTCCTTTGACCACAGAGAAGGGAAAGTGGTTTCACCGGAGAAGATAAGGTGGGGTGTTGCGTGAATATGGCAGTCGGAGACGGAGGCAGAACTTGTGTAGATGGTGTTGGTTGTCCTCTGAAACGTGAAGATGGTGAATTGGTGTTAGTGTTAGGGTTCGTAGAAGGCAGGAGCAATTATGGGTTCGTCGGGGAAAGAGGGAGGGTTTCACCTGAGAATAGATGCTTGTCGGAGATTAAGACCGAAGACGCTGTGAGGGGAGACCAGTAGGGGAATGGAGGCGTACTGGTGTTTGTGCTAGGGAAAAAATAAAAAATATTTAAAATAGTTTCATACAACTTGTTATGTAAAAAAAAGTCTAAAGTATCCTTGAGTTAGTGGATTGGATTTAACAATGTTAGTGATAGGGACCCATGTCAAAATAAAATGTAAACCACGAGGATGCTCAATGTATTTATTTTGAAAGAAGGACCATATCTAAATTGTGAACAAACCACGGTGACCTACGTTATAATTTACTAAAAAATATATTATTCCAAAATCTCAAGTATTATTTTCATCTACAGTCACATGAATATACATAAGATATTGTAGATATAAATTAAAGAGTAAATTACATATTTGGTCCCTGATGTTTGGTTGCTTTTTGGATTTGGTCCCTATTTCGAAAAAATTACATGGATCGTCCCTGAGGTTTGACAAAGCGTATGGATATGGTCCCTCCCTCTAACGTCGTTTAAGAAATCCAGTTAAGTCTAAGGGTATTTTAGTCTTTTTACTCTCTTTTTGTCTTTTTCCTATTTAATAAATAAAAAGAATAAAAAAATAATTAATAAACCCCTCTACCCCCCCCCCCCCCCTCCTCCTCCTTCTTCTTCCTCAGGACCTCCGGCCACCACCACCACCACCATCATCATCTTCAACCCATCACCACCACCACCACCACCATCATCATCAACCCATCACCACCATCACCACCATCATCATCAACCCAACACCACCATCATCATCAACCCATCACCACCACCATCATCATCAACCCAACACTACCATCATCATCAACCCATCACCACCACCACCACCACCATCACCACCACCATCATCATCAACCCATCACCACCATCATCATCAACCCAACACCACCATCATCATCAACCCACCACCACCACCACCACCACCACCACATTATGGTCACATTTTGAACGAAATTCTTTGATTAGCTAGAAATGAGACAAGTAAAATTATCCAACTTAATTAAGTAACCCACTTTTCTTAAATTAAAATAAAGTTGCCTCGATCAGTTTCATATATCTAACAATTCACATGTGATTTAATTAAACTGAAGAATTAGATCACGATGACCAACATAAACAAAATCACGTATATATAACATTCACACAAAAATACTCAAACCCAATGACGATCTTAATTATGTTTTAATTTGATCTTAATTAAGATCTTAACACAATATATATATATATATATATATGGATTTCAAACCAACAAACTGCATGCTTACTTTTTGGATCTTGAAACCCTTCTAATCAAGACCACCAAACAAAGCACACGATAGAACACGAAAAACCCAATCAATATATAAACGTTAATCCATCTCTGACTCTCATGGAGCCCTCTTTTCTGCAACACATCACCGCCGGTCACCATGCACGTTTGACTTTTCTCTTCGTACCATATCAAACACCTGGTGGTCATGCATGAATACTCATTGATCAACAATGCATCCAGCCCATACTTGTACATCGACATGTAATGCATCATCACCCAATACTTTGGCATGCGTTCTTTCGATATAAAGTAGCCGGAAAACAGAAAAAATCCGGCAAGAAGAACCGTTACCGGTGGTGGTGGGTTGTGGTGGTGGTGGTGGTGATGGGTTGATGATGATGGTGGTGTTGGGTTGATGATGATGGTGGTGGTGGTGATGGGTTGATGATGATGGTGGTGTTGGGTTGATGATGATGGTGGTGATGGGTTGATGATGATGGTGGTGGTGGTGGTGGTGATGGGTTGAAGATGATGATGGTGGTGGTGGTGGTGGCCGGAGGTCCTGAGGAAGAAGGAGGAGGAGGAGGAGGGGGGTAGGGGGGGTTTATTAATTATTTTTTTATTCTTTTTATTTATTAAATAGGAAAAAGACAAAAAGAGAGTAAAAAGACTAAAATACCCTTAGACTTAATTGGGTTTCTTAAACGACGTTAGATGGAGGGACCATATCCATACGCTTTGTCAAACCTCAGGGACGATCCATGTAATTTTTTCGAAATAGGGACCAAATCCAAAAAGCAACCAAACATCAGGGACCAAATATGTAATTTACTCTAAATTAAATAAACTTAAAATAACAAAACATATGTCTTAATTTTGTTGTTAGGATAGACACGCAATTTTGGAACAAATGATTTGTATTCGTCCATCTCTGTCTAGATTTTACTTTCAACCGGGCTTTGTCACCGTACCATCTTAATTGTAGGCAACACCTCTATTCGACAACCACAAGTTTTGATGAAACTATTGCTTCTGGGTTTTCATTCCATATAATAGCCATGAGTTGTGAGCACTCGGTTTTGTCTCTGAAACACAACATTAGTGGTTGGTCAGGTGGAAGATGATGAGGGGAGGAGGTACATACAAGGGAGCGTCTAGGATTTTTGTATCGAACAACTACACCTTTAAGGTGAATCAAGGGCCCGTAAGTCGCCCAATGTGTTTCTTGGCGAATTCCATCATTTCAAGGAAGTTTTTTGAGGTGTAGGTTGATTTCGAGGTGTTTTGAGGATTTTTTTTTTGTATATTTTGATAGACATGTCCTATTTTCCACGCATGCTCCAGTTCAAAAGAAATATGCTCCCAGAGGCACAACTTTTAAGGTGGTAGAATTGGTTCTCACAATCGAAGTTTACACTTTACAGTAAAAGTGTAAAACACATCAAATGATCAGAAAATGTTCTCGCATATTTTCTGTCAAGGCTAAAGTACTGTAAATATAGTGATCCTAAACATGTTCCCGAGCATATGGTTATCCCAATGGTGTTCACCATGGATAAGGCCGATCCCAGTACCTCTATTAGATTTTTTTCTAATTTTTGGTTGATTTTGATGGACTTTCCAGTTTTATGTCCCTTGTAACATTTTAATATTCTATAGTACCCTCAAAGTTTAGAGTGTGTATCATACCCCAAAGAGATGGCCAAACTGGCCTGGATCCGGCCCTACCTGCCTGAAGCCCGACCAGCCTATAGCCCAGCCCGACCCGCCTAAGGCCCGTCAGACATGACCAAGCTGACTTTTTGGATGTTTTACCGGCCCGAACCGGTTTCTAAGCTCGGACCGGTTTCTAAGCCCGGATCCGGTCCGACCCGCCGTCTAGACGTTATTTTGTCGTATTCTAACGATAATATTACCGGGTTAGATACCAAGATACAAAACGCAAAAAAACTCGCTCATAATTCTCGATTTCTCGCTATCTCGTGTTCGTTTTTTCGCTCACAATTCTTCCATCTTTCGCTCAAAATGGCCGACGGTGATGCATCAAACAAACAAATTAGAGAAGTTATTGTCGAGCATGGACGAAAGTCTGACATTTGATATGAATATAATATGGTGGTCCTCACTAACGGGAGCAAAAAGGCACAATGCAAAATGTATGGAGCTCTCCTTACGACCACAGGAAACTCAACGTTAAAGAGGCACACCACAAAAATGTGCCCGAGGTCATACGATGCCGTGTTGACTCGAGAAATGACAACTAAATGTGTCATTCAAATGGGGTTGCCGTTTGGACATTTCCACAATCCTTACATGATGAAGATGATCCAAAAATGTCTATAACCTCACTACAAACCGGTAAGTCATCAAACTCTTAGACGTGTGGCATTAAAAATGTGAAAATGGCTAAAAATGAAATGCGATACATGTTTGAACAAATACCTAACAACGTTTCTTTAACTTGTGATGTATGGAGCGCACCACACGGATTGCCAACTTCTTATATATGTATAACGACACATTGGATGGACGGGTGGCAATTAGTCAAACGTGTAATCATGTTTGAACCGTTTGGTGCGCCACATTCGGGTGAACGCAATTTTCAATTATTAAAAAACACTTCTTTTTTATAATTTAACAAATAAAATCGTTAGCATTTCATTTGATAACGCTAGTAATAATATTGCATGTGTGGAAAAACTAAATTGTGCTTTAACCCCTATGTTGGACGGTCTAATATTTCATACACGTTGTGTTGCCCATATTACCAATTTAGCCGTTCAAGACGGTTTAACTACTTGTAAACGCGTACTAGATATAAGAATTATGTTACAGAGATTTTTTTTCAAAAGGTAAACAATGCATGCGACTTATAGAATATATTGCAAGCAATGTGATTTTAGAGCCTTGGGACCGAACTTTAATATGGTCGTTCGATGGAATTCGACGTATTATATGATCAAAATTACTTGCACAAAGAAATTATATACATGCATTTTATAAGCAACATTACACAAATAATAGTATTTGCGATTGGGATTGGGATGTGCTTGATGAATTATACGATATTTTAGGCGATTTTAAAAATGCAACAACTTACTTATCCGGTGTTTATTATCCAACAAGCCCTCTAGTTTTAAATCAAATATATATTTTGTCAAAAAAAACTGCGCAGTACGAGCACAAATGCGATTGGGGAGCTTTGATGTCTTCAATGAAAAAAAATTGTTAAAATATTTTAAAGAAATCCCATTTCTTTTCTTTGTGCCGCGACGTTAAACGCGTGGCTAAATATTGCCGGTGATGAGGTTTTAGTTACACTAATAAGTTAAGCTTTTGGTTTAGATAGATACACTAACAAATTCTAGTTTTTCAACGGAAAGAAAACGTGCATTTAATCACCCATTTTACGAAATGTTTGAAATTTATAAAGTCCGACATGGGGGAGGAAGCCAAACACAAACCTCGCGACAACCACTATTTACGGCTGCTACTTCTAGTAGTGGTCATTGCCAAAACCAGAAACACATGAGGTACAAAATGAATCAAGTAAAAAAAAGATATGAAAATGATCTCGATGAGTTACCAATTTAAATAAACACTAATTTCCATTGTAATCAAGTCGAGAATTTTGAAGATTTAAAAATATTAGAATTTTGGCAAGAAAAACAAGCATTTCCTGTTTTGGCATCTATGGTCCGTGATATACTAACAATCCAAGCTAGTACCGTAGCTTCGTAGTCCGCCTTTTCTCTTAGTGGCAGACTTCTTTGCGTACGTTAGACAAGATTAACCCCGAAGTCCGTAGATGTTGTGTTTGTTTGAATGACTACTTGGATAGTATTGAAATCAATACAAAACGGACCTAGAGGCAGAGGTTGAGTTGGTGGAAGAAAATCTCAAAGAAAACGAAAATTCGTGAAGGACTAAGTTCGCCACCAACTACCGATAATGAAAGTAGTGTATCACACTACGATGACGACGAACGATTCGATGTTGATGACCTCGATTCTGGAATGGCTCTTGCTCGATTGGAATCGACCGGAACTCTTCAATACTTTCAACCATGAGAAGAATAAGTGTATTTTCTTATAATTCAATAAATATATATTTTTAATATATTATTCAATTGAAACTATAATAAACCGTATTTTAAGTATATTTGAGTGACTCAATTACGTATTTTTAAGTGTATTAGAATAATATTTATAAAATTTAAAAAGAAAATTAATGAAGGCCCGGTTTAGGCCCGGTTTTTAGGGACCTGTTTTAGAAAAGCTTAAACGGGCCGACATATTGTGACTCAAGCCCGGCGCGACCCGGGCTCAACGAAAGCCCAATTTGGCTGAACAGTGTTTCGGCCCGATTTTGGTGAGGCTCGACCCGGCCAGGTATTTTGGCCATCTCTAATACCCCATCATAAATTATATATAATAATCGATTGAGGCCGTGTACAAGAAACCCCACTGGGCCTTCTATATAGTGAGAAATGTATTACATGTATTTGCACAAATACAAGCACTACCAAGTAGAGATGGCCAAACCGGTTCGGTCCCAGCCCGACCCCGACAGAGGCCCGAAGCCCAGCCCGACCCGACCCGTTCCAAGCCCGAACCTCAGCCCGTCGATTACAACCAGACCGACTATTTTGATGTTTGCCGGCTCGGCCCCAAGCCCGATTGCGGCCTGTATCCAAGCCTGGCCTGGCCCGTTTTTTTATTTAAATTCTGACTATTTATAATGGTAATATAACCGTTTGGATGCGTTTTTTACCCTTTTTGTGACTTTAATGGTTCCTAAACACTATAAATAAGATACTTTGTGTATAAGGTTAGATACCAAGTTACAAAACGCAAAAAACACAATTCTTGCTCACAATTCTCGATTTCTCGCTATCTCATGTTCGTTTAATCGCCAATTTTTTGAATTATTTGATATTTATAAAGTCCGACATGGGGGAGGAAGCCAAAGACAAACCTCGCAACAACCACTATTTACGGGTGCTAGTTCTAGTAGTGGTTATCGCCAAAGCTGGAAAGACTTAATGACTTCTTTAATAAATGAGGTGCAAAATGAATCAAGTAAAAAAAATATATGACAATGATCTCGATGAATTACAAATTTACATGAATATTAATTTCTCTTGGAATCAAGTCGAGAATTTTGAAGATTTAAAAATATTAGAATTTTGGCAAAGAAAAGAACAAGTATTTAACCACAAGGGTTGTGGCGTACTAGTTAAAGCCATGGGGGATGTGGTGGAATATCTCATGGTTCGAATCCAGGCGTACACAACAATTGTGGCCACTGAGGTTTGTTGGTCCCGAAAGGGTTATACAAGTTTGTAGAAGGGGGGTTGAATACAAACACACGATTTTTACTTTCTAAATTGTTTATTGATATTTATCAAACAATTTACAACTTGTTGCGGAACAAGATTAAGGATTAAACCTAATCTAAACAAGTTAAGAGAACACTAAGATTTTCTTGCACTAGAATTAAGCTAGAAAGGAGATAAGAATATTAAGTATAATATTCTAACACAAAGTAGTAGGGAGAAGAAGATGGCTGAGCACTTCATTTCTGAAGTAGGGTTCTTCTTATATACTACATGCATTTAATGCACAGCAGTACAACTTTACACGTGGCAGCAACTGATTGGTTGCATGTTTTGACTTTGGTAGACAACCTAGTAGCCGCATGATGAACAATGTAGAATCAGAGTTGGTTGTACGATTCTGGACAAAAGAGATGTCCGTTCTAACAGTTCGTACGGGGGCGTGCAAGAAGATAAGACAAAAGTAACTTGTAGAGGAAACTTCATGATCAGCGATTACTGAATAGTACTTTATCAGCGAGTGACAAAGCTCAGCGATCGCTGAAGTCTTCTACTTGAAACTTCACGTTGAGTGGACATGTCTTGGCTTCGCTGATATCCGCATCAGTTCATTAGTAGACTTGTCGCTGGTTCTTTGGCTTGATCTTCGACTTCAGCGTAGAACATTTGTTGACGTGAAACTTGTCTTCAGGGATCATAAGTAAACAACTAGAACTATCAGCGATCATCAACAAGACTGAACAGGCTCAGAGCTTTATTGATGAACAGTTTCGCTGAATGTGTAAATTAAAGAGCATGAGTTTCCTATCAGCAGTACTGTAGAGACATAGTACTTATCAGCGATAGTGAAACTCTAATACATATTGTCTACTTACAATTTTCACTAAGTGTTTCTTAAAGAGTCATTATCAAATCACTGAGGGTTTGGATCAACAATCGCCCCTATTTGATTATGACATAGCAATAAAAGAAAATTGCTAAGTAAGAAAACATAAGGATAAAAATAACTCATAAAATATTTGTCCCTTTTACTGTTTTCTGGGATCTTTTCAAGTACTGATGGAGTAAAGTACATTCGCTGATTTTTTTTTTTAAAACTTCGTCTAAGGTTACAAAGGGAAGTGGAAAAATTACAAGTACAGCAAATAATAATTACAAGTACAAAAGGATACAAGAGGAGAATTACAAAAAGAGATCCTATCAGCTATACGGGTTCATCCTTAATGAGAAGTTCATCAAGGGATTTTGTGGTAGGGATCATCCAGTCAGGGACTTTTTCTCCAAGATCCCTTCTATTCTTTGCTTCTTTGAAGATCAGGGGCTTCATGAAGTGTCCGAGAAGATCATTTCTTCAGGGATCATAAGTAAGCAACTAGAACTATCAGCGATCATCAACAAGACTGAACAGGCTCAGAGCTTTATTGATGAACAGTTTCGCTGAATGTGTAAATTAAAGAGCATGAGTTTCCTATCAGCGGTACTGTAGAGACATAGTACTTATCAGCGATAATGAAACTCTAATACATATTGTCTACTTAATTTTCAATAAGTGTTTCTTAAAGAGCCATTATCAAATCACTGAGGGTTTGGATCAACAAGGTTTAATCAGGGCTGATGTCTTAGAGTCATAATTTGCCATGGGATTAGTCTAAGCATAGCCTAGGACACCCTTCCCGAAAAAGAAGAACAAGTATTTCCGGTTTTGACATCTATGGCCCGTGATATACTAACAATCCAAGCTAGTATCGTAGCTTCGGAGTCCGCTTTTTCTCTTAGTGGCAGGGTCCCTTCCATACGTCGGACAAGATTAAGCCTGGAATCGGTAGAGGTTGCGTTTGTTTGAAGGAGTATTTGGATAGTATTGAAAGAATTCAAGACCAAACGGACCTAGAGGATGAGCTCGAGGGGTGGAAGCAAATCTCGAAGAAAACGAATTATGTGAAGGACTAAGTTCCCCGCCAACTACCGAGGGTGAAGGTAGTGTATCACATTACGGCGACGACGATACCGACAACGAACGACTCGATGTTGATGACTTCGATGATGGAACGACTCTTAATAGATTTGAAACGACCAGAACTCTTCAATACTGTCCACCATGGGAGGATTGAGTGTATTTTCTTTATAATTCAATAAATGTATTTTTTTTAATGTATTGTTCAATCAAAATTCTAATAAAACGTATTTTTAAGTATGTTTGAGTGACCCAATTACGTATTTTATAGTGTATTCGAATAACATTTATAATTTTTTTTGTGAACGCCTGGTTTAGGCTCGGTTTTAAGCCTGGATTTACAAAAGCCTAAACATGCCGGACCCTAGAACCTCAAGTCCGTCCCGGCCCGGGCCCAAAAAAAGTCCGGGTCCTTGAATTGTAACTCGGCCTGTTTGAAGTATGGCCTGGCCCGATCATTTGGCCATCTCTACTACCAATTAAGTATCAAGGAAAGGTATAATAAATGGTAATTGAATATGTTTCAAAAGAAATGTTATATTCTATTACAAATTTTTTAATTAATTTAGTCTTGTTTTATTTCTTAAAAATTTCTTTGAGACTTAATAATTGGAAAATACTATAACAACAAAATTTCAATGTAAAAACTAAGCAAGTGTTTGAAATCATTTGTTAATAAATTAATTATTAGTGACTTAAATAATCAAAACTAATGTCAAGGTATGCACAATTAAACACAAATAAGGGAAAAAAAATTAGTCAAAATGAAACAATTTGACTGGTTTGATATATTTTATTCTTTTGTTTCGTTTAAAACCTTTGAAACTAAATTAATTTTATGGTTTGGTCAATGGTTTCTAGTGAGAAACCAACCGTTTTTGTCAAAACAATCCATGAAATAGTAAGATTATTAATGTGATCCTATCTTTGATGACATATTATTAAGCCATTTTCTGTAAACTTCATGTTCTTTTTTAATTTGTTTTCTATTATTCATAAAAGATTTTTTCATATTGCATGTATATATTTCATATACTTAATTATATCTTATAATTTTTATATTTTACCACTCAACTAAAAATTCATTCATTCTTCTACTCCTCATCTTATTTCATTACCTGAAGTTGTGAATATTTTGATAACTCATTATAGATTTTAACATGATATGGAGCTATGCATACAAAACTTGAAGTATTTTATGCATGTATATATATATATATATACGTTTATGTAAAGTTTAAACTTGAGAAGGGGGTGGAAGAGGCTTTGCAAGGTAAGTGGGATTGGTGCATTGTTGGTCGGCAGAGATGGCTTTTCTTTTTCACCACCACTGGACACTGGTGGTGTTGTCTGAATATGCTTTCTTGTAAGAAAAATGCTAGAATGAAACGATAGAAACATGCCACCAAATAGGTAATTAGTTATCGGAGAATTCCACTCTAATCCTCCATCCATGACGACGGTGGTGTTGGTGCTATTTTGGGTCGATGTCACCAGGACAAAGGGCCACGATCCCGCATGGTTGAGTTAACTCCAAAACCCGTTCTCAATTTGGACCTCCTCTGTCGGAGTGTCTCCTCCTCCTCCTCCTCTACCTCTTTCTATTTCTCTCTCTAGATTATTCTTTTATACAATTTGTTTGAAATTCAAAGAATATAGTTTGATTATTTATGTATTTATGCTTATGGAAGATTGTCATTGTACATGAAATGAGCTCAAGAGTGAATTAACAAAATTGCCCCTAGTGCTTTGAGGTGGGGGTGGAGGTCTCCTTTTTGGCATCATCATGGTTTTATTAGTCTATAACTTATTTGAAAACGTAAAAAATGTTGTATATTTGATTATATTTTTATTTAACCGTTCAAATATTTAAGATGTTTTATTTATATATTTTAGCATTAAAAAGTTATTGGTTATTTATATATTATATTGTGGTTGGAAAGGGTATATGTGTAATTTCAAATATTATGGAAGCAATCATCTTAGGGTGCGTTTGGTATGCAGATAGGGCAGGACAGGGCAGGACAGAACAGGATAGGACATAACAGGTGTCCAGCGTTTGGTACGACATTATATGACTGGACAGAACAGGACATGACCGGTTAAAATGACCAATTTACCCCTGATAAGTTGTTAAGTATATTTTTTCAAAATAATCAATGTAACTGAATATTAACAAAGCAACTAAACAAAAAACAATCAGATTGAATTATACAAAGCAACAATATGTATCAACAATCAGATTCAATTACACATTTCGTAAAAGAAGAACCCTAGAAAATCGATTTTCAGACTTGAGGTTCAAAATAATCAATGTAAGTGAATATTAACAAAGCAACTAAACAAAAAACAATCAGATTGAATTATACAAAATAATCAATGTAAGAAGAACCCTAGAAAATCGATTTTCAGACTTGAGGTTCAAAATAATCAATGTAAGTGAATATTAACAAAGCAACTAAACAAAAAACAATCAGATTGAATTATACAAAATAATCAATGTAAGAAGAACCCTAGAAAATCGATTTTCAGACTTGAGGTTCAAAATATTCAATCAGATTCAACCAACATAAATCGATTTTCATACTTGAGGAGGAATCGACTACAGACCTGAGAAGAAATCGACCAAAATAAATCGATTTTCAGACATGAGGAGGAATCGATTTTTAGACCTAAGGAGAAATCGACCAACATAAATCGATTTTCATACCCGATGAGGAGCAGCGATAACTAAATCGACCAGTGGAAACCTGTGGAAATCGAAAGAAGAAAGAACACAGTGAAAAAATTGAAAGAAGAAGAAGAAATCGGAAGAAGAATCGCATAAAAGGAAATCGGAATCAAATCTGTGGAGAAGACGATCTGATGGAGAAGATAATCTGATGGAGGAGGAGACGATGATGGAGAAGATAATCTGATGGAGGAGGCGACGATGGGATGAAGAAGGAGACGATGGGATGGAGGAGAAGGGTGAGTCTAATTAGGTTTAATTCCAAGGATATTTTTGTACAAAATGTCTTGTTCTATCTTGTTCCAGGGGTGGAGGGGTGGACAGCCTTGTCCCACTCTTGTTCAACTTAGTTCCACCTAGTCCCACATATGGACACACCAAATATGGTACACATTTGTTCTGTCCTGTCATATCCCACATATGGACACGCCAAACATGGTACACACCTGTTCTGTCGTGTCCTATCCCACCTTGTCCATGTCCAATAAGTGCAAGTATGGTGTGAATTTGTCCATAATGGCCCCACGAAACGTGTAACTTTGGGACAAGAATCCTTATACTTTTCCAATTTTACCCATATTCAACTAAAAATTCTATAATTCATTATTTAGATTTTAAAGAAAATATGTAAAAACCAATTATCGTACCTACAACACGATTTAGCAAGTCTAGTTTAGTGTATTTTCAAATTAATTATTATGATGTCAACAAAATTCAGAATTATAGAATTAAACGATCAAGTAATTTAAAGTTTTTTCCGTGTAGCAGCACATTTCCTTTTTATTTAATATGATTACTTTCCTTATTTATTGTGCATCAAATCCTAGAGTCCTAGACTTATATGGCTTTTGGTTCGTAAAATGGAATTTGATAGAATTGGAATCCATCAAATTAATTTGACTTTAATGAATTGGAATGGAATTTGACATAATTTGACCACACACTTTGATTGTGTTTGGTTGGATGTAATTGGAATGTAATCTCTAAAAATAATTGGAATCTCCATCTTTGTTTTGTGGAGGGAGGTGGCAGAGGCAGAAGGGTTGGGGTGTGGCAAGGATAGGGGCGGGTGGTCGGGGTGGGTGGTCAGGGTGGGGAAGGAAGGTGCACGGTTGGATGGGGGTGGTGGCAAGAGGGGGTTGGCAGGGGTGGGGTGAGGGTGGTTAAATTCGATGCAAAGGTTATTTTTGTCTTTCTAAAATGAAATAATAAATTATGTTGCATTTGGCACGAAATGGGAAAATGCAATTTTGAAAAGCAAGCCAGAGAAAAGCATCGTTGAGATAATACCTTTCATCCTAATCTCATCTACTGAAAAGGGGCCCTCTTGATCACCTGAAGATATTTTTAGACAAAATTGGCATAATTATTACCGTGAGGATTGAGCTGCCAAAAGATATTTGTGGTTGGGAGCGGTGGGGTGAGGGTGGTTAAATTGGATGCAAAGGTTATTTTCGTCTTTCTAAAACGAAATTATAAATTATGTTACATTTTCCACGAAATGGAATTCAAATCCTTCACATATGCTAAGGAATTATCAAATCCCTCAATCGTGGAATTTGGTGGAATCCGGTGGAATCCTATCAATTCATTCCGGGAATCGAACATCACTAAGAAATTTGGTCAATGGAATTTGTCATTCCAATTCCATCAAATTCCGTCGAATTCCGCGAACCAAACGACCCCTTAGGGCATCTCCAATGTAATTCTCTATTTTACTCTCTATTATAGAGTAAAAAATAAAGGATGTGTTATGTCTTCTCCAATGTATTACTCTATTTTCTACTCTAAAAGAGAATATTTCAAAGATATTCTATTTTCTACTCTAGAAAAAAATAGAGAGTATGTATAGTGTTCCTCTATATTTAGAGAGTTATTATTCATTTCTCTATTATAAATAGTAAAATAGAGGATTCATTGAAGATGTTTTAGACAGTAAAATAGAGGTAGAGAGTAAAATAGAAGGTTCATTGGAGATGGTCTTAGGAGCCATTTACTAAGTAATTACCTTGATAAGGGTTTAGTGATTCTTTTATCTCCCCAATGAATATAATAAGAAGTAAGAACCGAGAATTTTACTTTGGAATGAGGGAAGACAAAAATTGAGAGTCTTACCAAGTAAGTATGGATGATGACTCTTAGGGGCCGTTTACCAAACTTTTACTTAGGTAAGGGCTTACCAGTAAAATTCAACACTAGTATTTACTTATTGGGTAAGTTTTTAGTCCACTAAAATGGTACTATATACAACAATATTTTAGGTAAGCGTTAACCGTGGTAAGAGTCTTACCGGGTAAGACTCTCGGTCCTTGCATTAGCTCTTACCAGGTAAGATTCTTGGTTCTTACCATATTCATTCGGTAAGGTAATGGACGTGGTAAGCACTTACCCAAGTAAGAGTTTAGTAACGGTCCCTTACGGTCTTATCCGGTCAGCGTTTACCGGTTCTAAATACTTACCATCAATCCATTTAGATGGCCGATAATTTTACCTTATAAGATAAATGAGAGTGGTGACTCTTGTCAGTAAGCACTTACCTAGTAAGCGCTTGGTAAACGATTCCTTATGGAACGTCTAGTAAGCGTTTACCGGTTATAAATACTTACCATCAATCCATTTAGATGGCCGAGAATTTTACCTTATAAGATAAATGAGAGTGGTGACTCTTGTCAGTAAGCGCTTAGTAAACGGTTCCACGGTTCCTTATGGGACGTTTACTAGACGCTTACGCAGTAAGTGTTTACCAGGTCATTTAGCTTTCTGGATAACATGGCAAGAGCCAATATCCTTGCTTGAAACAACCAACTCACTTCGCCTACGCAACAAGAGAAGTAGTTTACTTGCTTAGATCGAACATGCCAACAACATTCCGTTCACTTACGCAAGATTCACTCGTTTACCTGTTAGCTAGCGCTATTCCACATCTTAGCTTGTCAAGGGGGAATGTCATACCTACATAGAAGAACCGTTGTTCGCTGACTTTCTAAGGTCTAACCTTTCGCCCCCTAATCTTATGCGATAAGAGTAATGACATACAAGGATGAAAAGTCTTACCCAATAAGTGAGGGTGACGACTCTTATCTAGTAAGTGTTTACCAGGTAAATTATTGCATACAATAACGCTTTGATAGACTATAATTTTACCCGGTAAAGTAAATTAGAGTACTAACTTTTTTCGATAAACACTTACCTAATAAACGTTTGAATAAACGATCCTTAATTTTTAATTTTTAACTAAAGAAACAATGATAAACAAGCGTATTAAATCTATTAAAATCGTAACGCACCATTAAATCCACACAAATTTATTCTTTTCATTTATTTAAGATTCTCTTAAAATTAATTAATTGGTGTTAATGGAGTGATTAGTAGTACAAATTCCACTCAATTAATTAAAGTATTAATAAAACGACTTTTTAAGGTTGTTTACAGTTTCCTCTTGTCGGAATTTTACCTTTTTTAAGAAGGGAAAAGTACACTAAAACCCAATGGACTTTCACATTAGGAATGATTAAGTCCTTGGACAATATTTTGGAACAAATAAACCATTGCACATTCTAAAAAATACTAAATATATCCTTACACTTTTGAAAACATATCAAATAGATCCTAATGGTAACCTGTAACCTGAAAAGCAGGTAAATTACAAATTTATTTAAAAAAAACCCTAAATATTATTGCATACACGATCGCCTTCTCCCCTGCTGCACATCCCACCGGCGCACACCACTAATTCCCGCTGCATATCGCCGTCTCCCGCTGCACATCCCACCGGCGCACACCACTCCCCTGCTGCATATCGCCGTCTCCCCTGCTGCATATCGCCGACGCACACCACTCGCCCTCCAGGTCTGAATATCGCACCCACCGCCGGCTGCTGCTGCATATCGCACACCACCGCCGGCTGCTGCTGCATATCGATTGATTACACATTCTAAGTGTTGATTTTCAATTTCATCACAGTCTCACGGTCTATTGATGCTCTGAATGAAAATCGACTTTCAATTTCAACTTCTGAACGAAAACTCTTACCGAAATCACGTTCTATTACTGCTCTACATCACACAGTCTCCTTCTCGGTAAGTTGAAATTTCTAGGGTTTGGAATATGCTTATATGCTTGATGCTTCTGGTATCGTGAATGATTATATATGCTAAAATAAGATTTTGAATTGGGTTTCAAAAGTTATATATGAGGTTCTAAGTTTGTAACAATGATGCTGATGATACCAAAAAAATGTGGTTTCAAAACTGTCTGTTGTGTTTATAATTAGTGTAAAAGCTTCTGAGTTATGGATATTTTCGTTTGTGTTAACTGCTATGCACTGTTAAGCTAAGTTTAGGGAGTTTTTGGTGCAAAGTTCTTTAAAAGAATTATTGAAGGCAGGTTGCATTTAATTAGGTGGCAGTTGAATCTGGATAATTCAGGCAAACTGGTATGATGATTGATCAAGTTATCTAATGGCAAACCAACAAAGATTAGCTAGCATATATATCATCTCTGAGATGAAAACCCTGCTGGCAAAAGTTGGAAACCAGTTGTATTGTTTTTGCTTGATGGTACTCAACATTATATATCACTTCTATATATGTGATCATTATATATATATATATATATATATATATGGTTATGGACTGTTTTTATATATATATATATTAATTTTGTGTAATTCAAATGAAGAATAGTTCATGCCATGACCTTAACGTAGATTAGACATTACTTTTTAATATTTTAGCGCAACTTTTGGTAAATTTGGTGCAACCTTTGGCATTTTTTGTGCAACATTCGGTATAAGGACTTAATAGTATAATTTGGTTGTTTTTTTCATATTTTTTGAAGTATTTTTATCATACTAACCAATTTTATAAGTCATAAGGATGTATGTAACAGGTTTTAGAAAGTCCAATGGTTTATTTAACAGGTTATGAAATGTGCAATGGTTTATTTGTTCCAAAATATTGTCCAATGACTTAATCATTCATAATGTGAAAGTCCGTTGGGTTTTAGTGGACCTTTCCCTTTTAAGAATGTGTAAATCGTGTAGATTTAGATATTAGTTAATGTTAGTATTATAAAACTCGTTTAACTGTTTGTTTTACGACTCTATATTGACGTAAGATAAATGCTGTAGAAAAAGTAAATAAGTGGAGGCTAAGAGGCTGTTTACCAACTCTTTTCGGGTAAGTGCTGTTCGGGTAAGAGTGTTGTCCCTGGTACGTGCTATCTCCGGCAAGTCTTGTCCGGATAATAGTGTTTACCAAATATTTTTTGATAAGTGTTTACGTGCAAAAAATTGACCATTATAACCTTGTTGTAATTAGATGTTAGATAAAATATAATTATTTATACCGTCAATCGTTGAAGAGAAAAAAAACAAATTTCATACTTTTTTGATAATTAATTAATTTTGAAATTACCAAAAAAAATGACTCTTATCCTCATAAAAATGGTTCATTGTTGTTCGTTATCATGAGCCCATAGAGGATTAGTGAATGGGTGGCGTGCCATGTGAAGATGTTTGGAGATGGAAGGGTAATGATGGAAACTCATAAAATGACTCGGGTAAGCATGAATCTGGTGCTGTCTCGGTAAGATTTCGGTCAGCATCTCAGTCAGTGTTCGATCAGATCCGTGATTTGGTAAACGTGTTGACTGCTGACCGAGTCAGATTTATTGACCGAGTCAGATTTATTGACCGAGTCAATCCGGTCAGCAGCTAGTAAACAGCCCCCAAGTTAAATAAAGATATATTCCCTTAGGTTTTTTATGTTTAATAGGAATGTTTAAAACTTTTAACGTTAATTATAAATTAAAGAACTTCAATTTTGGTCCCTGTGGTTTGTTAAAAATGTTGGAAATCATCCCTAGAATCCGTTTATTACAAATTAGCCATTACTATTTGCATTTTTGATCGAATATGATCCCTCCTACTAACAACCGTTAAATAAAAGCGTTACCTCATGGACAAATTGGTCTTTTTTTTTGACTTTTTCTTGTTACATTTTAAACTTTATATATTTATTAAAACTTTTATGACCACTTATCATCCATCCAATCCCTAATCATCCTCTTCCTTCGTCCCCCTCTCTCCTCCTTCATCTTCCCCACACAACCCCTCCTCCCTCCCTCTCTCTCATCCTCCTTCTTCCTCACATAACCCACTACCTGCAACTACAAAAAACACACAAGTCAAAGGGAATATTATAATGGAAGCAAATGGATTTTCTAAAAATGAAACAGTTGTACAAAAGAAACCAACCATCTATGGAGGATTATAGAGAAGTCAAGAAAGCCTTACACGTAACACGTATATGGGTTTTATATATATATATATATATATATATATATATATATATATATATAGAGAGAGAGAGAGAGAGAGAGAGAGAGAGATAGATTCAAATGTAAACTTTTTTTATGTAAACTTTGTAAACCCATCTAGGCCATCCGATTGTTTGATCAACGGTTGAGGAATTTTTGAATTTAAAAAAATAGGGAAAGAGTATTTTGGGAATAGTTTTTAGGTATTTAAATTTAGAATCTATTAATTAATTTGAATTAATCTAATTATGGTTAGATTATTTCCTTAACTTTCTTTACATTTATCTCAATCTCTCTCTCTCTCTCCCCTTTTTCTCTCTCACAAAATTCCGGCCACCATGATGATCCAAACCACCGGCGACAGAAGGTGGAGGAAGTACGGTGATCAACCACTACCAGCTTTCGTTTTTGTACTTTCTTTAACGAAACAGAAGAACCGTAAGAAGCACCTCCACGTGAGCGTCGGTTACGACGTATTTGAAAACACCGCAAGCATCCCGGAGGTCATGGTAACGCCGCAGGAATGTAGCACCATCGTATCCTGTTTGACAAGTATTATCCAGACTACCTTTCGGTAAGGTTTTCGGCGATCTGGGTTTCATATCGATTCTGGGTTTCATATTGATTTCATATCGATTCTGGGTTTCATTACGATTCATGATTCTGGGATTATGATTCATGATTCTGGGTTTCATTATGATTCATGATTTTGGGTTTCATATCGATTTTCATCTACTAAAAAAATGTTTATGAAAAAAATGTTTTTTTCTCCTATGAAACGTGAAAATTTCGATTCTGGGTTTCATATCGATTTTCATCTACTAAAAAACTGTTCATATCGAATTTGGAGAAAAAAAAGTTTCATGATTTCATATCGATTCTGGGTTTCATATCGATTCATGATTCTGGGTTTCATATCGATTTTCATCTACTAAAAAAATGTTTATGAAAAAAATGTTTTTTTCTCCTATGAAACGGGAAAATTTCGAAAAATCGGTTTATGAAACTTAAAGAACTTGAAACTAATGAAAAAACTACTCCTATGAAACGTGAAAATTTCGAAAAAAACGGTTTATGAAACTTAAAAAACTCGAAACTTATGAAAAAACTGTTTATAAAACTCGTCGGAATTTGGGGGAGGTCGCCGGAGTGGGAGCAAGTCGCCGGATTGGAGATCGCCGGAGTGGAGGAGGTCGCTGGAGAGAGAGAGAGAGAGAGAGAGAGAGAGAGAGAGAGAGAGAGAGAGAGAGAGAGAGAGAGAGAGAGAGAGAGATGAAGATAATTGAGAAAATTAAGGAAGTTTGTTTGTTGCTAAAATTATGAATATTCCTAAAATTACGAATTTGGAGAAAAAGACCCAAATACCATTGGTTTCATGGTTTACATAAAAAAGTTTACATTTGAAGGGGACTATATATATATATATATTCACACACAACATTATATATATACACACAACACTTACAGTGAATATATATAATGGTTTATATATACTATAACACCCCGATTTTTTAGAAGTTATCGGTCTTTCATGATAGATAAGAAAAATAGGATTTTGGATTGAATCCTAGATTTTATTGTCTTGTTGGATGGAGAATTCAAATACGAATCCAACGTGCCTTTTCGGAGCAAAAACGGAGCAAAAACGAAGAAGTTATGACCAAAACAATGATCGGGAAACTAGGGTCGTGGACGTCCGCGTGGTGCTCGTGGACGTCCGCGAAGTGTGGAAGTCTACGTATGCTTCCGCGGAAGCAGCAGAAAGTTGGGTGCGTGCTCGTGGACGTCCGCATGGTGCTCACGGACGTCCGCATCGCGTCTGATGAGCTTAAAACACGAATTTCACCCCCTAAACTTCATTCCCTCATATCTCACTCATTTCACCTCCGTTTTTGGCGATTCAAAGTGCCATGGTTTCGATTTTTAGAGCTTTTCAAGGATAAAGTGTTAGTTTTGAAGTTCATTGGAAGATTCAAGGGTGTTTGGTGGTGGTAAGTCTCTCATTTCTCACTCTCAAATCTCTTCTCTTCTCTCCAAATCGGTTCCCCTCTTTCCCTCACAAACCCTAAATGATTTTGGGGCTTTTTCATGGAGATTAATGTGTTCCTTCTTCATTCTATGCTAGTGGTTTCATTTATTGATGCAAGGGCAAGTTTCATCCACAATACTAGAGATTTTGGGGTTTTCTAGGTTTTCATCAAAACCTAAGTGGTGAGTCCATCCTCCTAGCTTCTATACTTTCATATGAGTTATAAATGTTCCATTGATGATCTCCTAGTATTTTGTTTCTCCTAATTTCGGGTTGGATGATTTTGGGGAAGTTGGGTTAATATTGGGGTTTTGGTCAAAATGAAGATTTTTATATAAATGTTTGGGGAATGGTTTTAAAGTGGTTGAATATGAATATTCATGGTTGAAAATTTATGAATCTAGGGTTATGGAAGATTTGGCTTAAGGATTCGTGTTGCACCAAAGGAGCTTACGTTTGGGGAAAATCTAGATTTAGCCTAAATCTAGCAAGGTGAATTCAAGTTGCTTTGTGAAAACTTTATACATGCCAAAATGTTATTTTCCAAGTAGTTATGTGTTTTACATAAAAATTATCAATGTTGAGTTATTTGGTGGGTTTTAACTTTTGAGGTATTATTTGTGGTAAATATTGTAAAACAATTACATTGGGATTTTTGAAAAATGTGATAGATTAATAATACATGAAAATGGGTTATTGATTTATGTGATAAATGAAGTCTATTTGTTATGCAAATGCGTTTTGTGAATATTTTGGAAATATGTATTTAGCACTTCATGGGATGATTAAAAATGTAATAGTATGGGTTCTTTGGAAAAGAGGGTTTTCCCAACCCAAGGTTTTATTTTGCGTTCTCATGGACTCAAAGTATTTATTGGCAAGGGTGTGTGTTGCTACGTTTAATGTCATCTTATGACTTTTTATGAACGATCTTTTGAGTCAGTTGAGCTTATTGCTCGGTAGTGGATTTTATTAAGTCTTGGGGACATTTGTCCAGTTTTGATAGCTCAAGTTGAGTCTTGATCATGATTTACGTTATTGGGGAATTTGCATGTTGGAATGCATCTGTTTATTGATTTGGGGTCGTGTATGTTACAGACCTTGTTAGCTATGGATCCATAGGCTTTTGAGTTTCCCCATTTTACGAGACGATAGTTTCTCTTTTGTAGCACGGAATAGGCAGCGGGTTCCATGATAAGTAAGGCGTGGTCCTATATGGTCGGGTGTCGTCTCATGGGAAGTAAGGTGTAATTCCATATGTGCTTAGCACGGGATAGGCGTCAGGTTCCATGGTAAGTAAGGCGTGGACCCATATGGTCGGGCGTCGTCTCACGGGCAGTAAGATGTAATCCCTAACGTGCTGTTGTGGATTTGGAGTGACCCAATGTATAGACATGGGGTGGTTGAAGTTGGGGGCTCCCTAGTCTCGCGAGCAATAGATCTGGGGTGATTGAGCTCAGGTTGCGAGAGTAATCTACGTGGGTGTTTTTATTGCATAGTAGGTGACCCACTTTAGTGTCTTGTCACGTGCAATGTATACGGATCTCCCCCGTCACCGAAATGTGTTATTTTGGGTATTTGTGTTTATCCATGTTTTCGGTGACGTATCATAATTATGGGAAATGTTTCTCCACGTTATAGGAGTTATGGGCTATGTTTTAACCATGTTTTGGAAAGTTTGGGAATAATGGCGAGTTGAATCATGGATTTAATCGTTTGAGTATAAAATACTATTTCACCTTTCACGTTGATTTTGGGAATGAGTCTATTTTTGGAAATTATGTCATATTAAAGATTTCAGCATGAGAATTGTGTAAATTGGAAAATGGGTGATTTACATTTAAAGAAAATTCTTTTGAAATCATGACTAAAACTACATCCTTATTGATTTATGAATTTATATAGTTATGATAAAATGCTTGAACTCACTAGGCGTTAGCCTAACCTTTTTTATTTGTCGGCATGTGCAACAGGCTCAGGTTGGAAGTAGCTTTAGCTACACTGTGAAGTGGCGAGTGCTAGCAGAGTGCACGAGAGATGATTTTGATTAGTGAATCTTCCGCACTTATTTGGGAATAGCAACTTATACTCGTGTTAAGTAACACCCGGTGTGAATTTAGTCTTTGTAATAAGGCTTGAGTGATAATTGTTTGAGGGTAAATCATAGATTTTAATTTGAGGTAATTTCCCTATTGTCTTATAAGGATAAATTCCATTCACTTGGATGTATTATTGAAAATTTTATTTAGTTGCTCTTTCCAAAATTTGAGGGTGTTACAAGTTAGTATCAGAGCATAAGTTTGAGAGAATTAGGTGTTGATTGTTGGATACCTAGACTCAAACTAGCGTTGCTTTAAGTAAATGAGAGTGAGATTGCACCATTAGGCACTCTAAGGTAGGATATTCAGAAGTTGTTGGGGTCACTAGAAGCGAGAAGTCACGTCAAGAGTAGCAAGGATGATCATGTACGGTACGTTTATAATTGCACCTGGCCAGTGTGTTATGGTGAACCCACCAGTTACATGAGAGTACTTGAACGACTCTAGCGTGATGACCGTTGGGGTAGTGAAGGAGTTCTAAGAGAGTAGTCGTTAGAAGAGGTTGACTATTTTAGCATTAGTCACTCGAAGTGACGATAAGCATGATAGTGGTATTAAGCGGACCATTTCGGGTCAAAGTTGATGGTTGGATTAGAACCATAGACTTATTGAATCGACCTTAATTCGAGGAGGAATTGTAAGGGGAATCGATGTAATTCCCAACTTTGCCTTAAGAGGTTTGGGCATCCGGATGACGATAGGGTGACCGGAGAGATTTGGAGGAGCATGGGTTGAGACGTTGAGTGCCGACTAAATTCATGCACATAATTTATTCTGAAATAAATTGTATCAGTTATTTCTTGTGTTTCGAATCCTCCTGTGGATTGAGTTACAAAATCCCAGAAAATGGTTAACACACACACAAGATTTTAAATCATGGTTTTGAACATACATGAAAATTGTTTTATTGCGAGGGTTGCAAATTCCGTCGGGACTTGTATTATTTCATTGATTGTCCAATGTTACTTTTGGGTACAGTGTTATCTATATTATTGATGTTGTTTAAGATGTTGGGCAAGTAACTACGGCTTATGGCTTTAACATTGGATCTCATCCACATATGTTAAGGTTTGGACGGAAAGTTACCCTCCATCATGTCTATGTTGAATTTATTGAAAAAGCTTTATTTAATGCATGACTTATTGAGAAGTGTTGTTCATAGTGTGTTACAACAAAGAGAAAATTTTTGGGAATTTTGACATTTTAGTCATGATTTTGCTTTATGCAATTTGATTTTTAGAAGCGAAAGGTTTGGCATCCCTTGGTTGAGTCGAGGCAATTGAGCCCATGGAGTTTTACGGAGTTTCGTTTCGACGTTTTGTGTCGTGTGAATGCAATTTTGTAAGGTGCATACTTTGGTTATTGCGTGTGTTGATTTTGGATTATATTGGGCATTTTGTCTCATTCGGGGTTTGTTGAGAAGTGTTATTTATGCCGTAAGGCGACCAAACGGAACGTTTTTAGAACTTTGGTGTCGCGTAATTTCTTTTTTAAAGAATTGTGTTAGCACATTTTGTTGCAATTTATTCAATGTACGGATTGATTTATACGTGGCATGAGTAATGCGTGAAAAAATATGCAGATTGTATTTCTTAATGATTTGCTTTATGTGCTTCAGACTAGTTGACTATTTTATTGTCCTTTCTTGCAAACGCATGGTATTGATCTAAGGGTGTGCATAATTTGGTAGTCATTAACCCTCGAAGGCTTTGATAAATGTATCGTGAATGAAAATGTTTTATAAATTCATTACATAAGTAATGGTCGTTGGGCCAATATATGTTTTAATGTTGTGTGGATAATGCATGGTTTACACTACAGAACATTTTGAAAACACGAACGTGTGAGTCGTTGACCTTTGGTCAATTTTTGGGCTTAATGAATATTTTGGAAAATGGTAAGCCTTTTTGGTTTTGGAGAGAGATGTGTATTTCGAGTATTTTAATGAGTAAAATTCAAGCGTTGACATCTCCGCGTTTTATATTACAAGTGTAAACTTTGGAGTGAATGCTCCGTGATGGGGATTTTGGAAAAAAAATTATTTGTCCTAACCTAGAGTGCGTGGGATTGCTAAAATTTTTGGAACATTAATACGCACTGTTTGTACGATTCGAAATTGAAGTCGATTTAAACCATTTTCGGTGCCAACCAATTACAAACGCTTATTTTCTCGTAAGTTTTAGGGAAACACATTAATGTGTGGGTATGGTCAAAAATGTTTTACTCTTATGTCATTATATGACTAGATGAGAAAATTTTGAATATTGATTTAAAGAATTTCATCTTTTGAAATTTTGTTACGAATGATTTGATACATGAAATTTCGTTTCAAGAAAACTACTAAGAGAGTGTTACAAGCTTGCCTACTTATTCCAATTTGAAATTTCCTCTTGATGTTTTAGTCGACATCTTTGAATGATGAAAACGTATTGAGTTTGTCTTCAAACTTGGAACTGACGCAAATCATTTTATGTTTTAACCAAAGTACATTTATGGGATTGTTTCACCGTTTTGTGAAATAAACTGACGTGTGCGCACTTTGTTGGTAAATTTTGTTTCATGCGACTTCATGATTTAAAAAGGGAATTTTGGGAATCGGATGACATTCAAACTCTTTTGAAGCATGTATAGACCTTTTGGTTGCACATTATTTAAAGTGGAAATTACCTTATGTGCATGACATAGATCAATCCATGCTAGGACCGTATCGATTTCTTTCAGAGGAGGTGTTTATTGTGCTTTTGCGCTTTGCTAACGATACAAATTTCGGTGAAATGGTTTTGAATATGATTTTCGTATGTGGGATGAGTATGTCCATTTTTGCACGACTCCCAAATTGATAGTAATGAATTTTATGCGTACAATTAAATTGATATGAAAACCTTTATGTTGAAAGTTTCTATAAACGTTTTCGATTGGCATACTTGTTAAATATTCCGCTTGAGAAACCTTGAACTCATAGGAACCATGGAAAGGATAAGCGACCCCGCTAAGAGTAAGCGTGTATAGAACTTCATCAGTGGAAGGCTGGGTATTTTAATGTGTGTTGGTACCACAGGCCAAGTAGTGCTGTTTGTAGAGTCGGCGTATTTTGTAACTGGAAGGTTAGATTCGCACTATTCCTTCTTAACGTTGATGGCAACCATCTTGTTGGCAGCCTTGTTGTGGGTCTTGGCCAGTTTTCACATAAAGAGACGAGTAGGACCTTGTGAACACCATATTGATGACCTTGGTTTTGTAGGAATGCTCGACGAGTGAAGTTCGGGTGTTGAGTCTGTTGTGATTCAAAGTTTGGTGGTATAACTAGGTGTCAACTTTTGGGCTTGAGGCCAAGCACCGTTAGTGTAATCGGAGGATTGTAGTCCGATTTTAAAGGAAAGATGGTAATGGTTGTAGTAATCTTAAGATATTCAATTGTGATAAGTGGATTTAGTGAGATGACCTTCCTTGTGTGGTGAGAGAACTGTCGGTTGGATAATTGATAATTGGACGTATCCTTGGAGTTGTGAAATAGATGGGTCAGTGATGACCGTCGGTGTGGGAAGTTTAATGGAATTCGTTAAGGGTAAATGCTGGTTCAGTAGCGGGAATATTTGGGATTCAGAGGTTTTGATTAATTTCGGTAGTGATTAAACCTTAGACGGGTTTGGGGAAGAAAGATTAAGAACATGTAGATGTGGATTAATTGGGAGTTTAAATCTGACATTGGGGAAGCATGGGACACCTGAGGTTGGGAGACAACCGAATCCATGCGGTTATAAATTACTCTAGCAGGTTGAACACACATTCGGATGTGAGGGTAACGTATATGGGTTGACCTTGGCTGTAAGGGAACTAGATTTCGAGGACGAAATCTCTTTAAGGTTGGGAGGATTGTAACACCCTGATTTTTTGGAAGATATCGGTCTTGTTGGATGGAGAATTCAAATACGAATCCAACGAGCCTTTCCGGAGCGAAAACAGAGCTAAAACGAAGAAGTTATGACCAAAACAGTGATCGGGAAATAAATCGGGAAACCAAGGTCGTGGACGTCCGCGTGGTGCTCGTGGACGTCTGCGAAGTGTGGAAGTCCGTGTATGCTTCCACGGAAGCAGCAGAAAGTTGGGTGGGTTCTCGTGGACGTCCGCATGGTGCTCGTGGACGTCCGCATCGCGTCTGATGAGCTTAAAACACAAATTTCACCCCCTAAACTTCATTTCCTCATATCTCACTCATTTCACCTTCGTTTTTGGCGATTCAAAGTGCCATGGTTTCGATTTTTAGAGCTTTTCAAGGATAAAGTGTTAGTTTTTAAGTTCATTGGAAGATTCAAGGGTGTTTGGTGGTGGTAAGTCTCTCATTTCTCACTCTCAAATCTCTTCTCTTCTCTCCAAATCGTTTCCCCTCTTTCCCTCACAAACCCTACGATTTTGGGGCTTTTTCATGGAGATTAATGTGTTCCTTCTCCATTCTATGCTAGTGGTTTCATTTATTGATGCAAGGGCAAGTTTCATCCACAACACTAGAGATTTTGGGGTTTTCTAGGTTTTCATCAAAACCTAAGTGGTGAGTCCATCCTCCTAGCTTCTATACTTTCATATGAGTTATAAATGTTCCATTGATGATCTCCTAGTATTTTGTTTCTCCTAATTTCGGGTTGGATGATTTTGGGGAAGTTAGGTTAATATTGAGGTTTTGGTCAAAATGGTGATTTTTATATAAAATGTTTGGGGAATGGTTTTAAAGTGGTTGAATATGAATATTCATGGTTGGAAATTTATGAATCTAGGTTTTTGGAAGATTTGGCTTAAGGATTCGTGTTGCACCAAAGGAGCTTACGTTTGGGGAAAATCTAGATTTAGCCTAAATCTAGCAAGGTGAATTCAAGTTGCCTTGTGAAAACTTTGTACATGCCAAAATGTTATTTTCCAAGTAATTATGTGTTTTACATAAAAATTATCAATGTTGAGTTATTTGGTGGGTTTTAACTTTTGAGGTATTATTTGTGGTAAATATTGTAAAACAATTACATTGGGATTTTTGAAAAATGTGATAGATAAATAATACATGAAAATGGGTTATTGATTTATGTGATAAATGAAGTCTATTTGTTATGCAAATGCGTTTTGTGAATATTTTGGAAATATGTATTTAGCACTTCATGGGATGATTAAAAATGTAATAGTATGGGTTCTTTGGAAAAGAGGGTTTTCCCAACCCAAGGTTTTATTTCGGGTTCTCATGGACTCAAAGTATTTATTGGCAAAGGTGTGTGTTGCTACGTTTAATGTCATCTTATGACTTTTTATGAACGATCTTTTGAGTCAGTTGAGCTTATTGCTCGGTAGTGGATTTTATTAAGTCTTGGGGACATTTGTCCAGTTTTGATAGCTGAAGTTGAGTCTTGATCATGATTTACGTTATTGGGGAATTTTCATGTTGGAATGCATCTGTTTATTGATTTGGGGACGTGTATGTTATAGACCTTGTTAGCTATGGATCCATAGGCTTTTGAGTTTCCCCATTTTACGAGACGATAGTTTCTCTTTTGTAGCACGGAATAGGCATCGGGTTTCATGATAAGTAAGGCGTGGGCCTATATGGTCGGGCGTCGTCTCATGGGCAGTAAGGTGTAATTCCATATGTGCTTAGCACGGGATAGGCATCAGGTTCCATGATAAGTAAGGCGTAGACCCATATGGTCGGGAGTCGTCTCATGGGCAGTAAGGTGTAATCCCTAACGTGCTGTTGTGGATTTGGTGTGACCCAATGTATAGACCTGCGGTGGTTGAAGTTGGGGGCTCCCTAGTCTCGCGAGCAATAGATCTGGGGCGATTGAGCTCAGGTTGCGAGAGTAATCCACGTGGGTGTTTTTATTGCATAGTAGGTGACCCACTTTAGTGTTCCGTCACGTGCAATGTATACAGGTCTCCCCCGTCACCGAAATGTGTTATTTTGGGTATTTGTGTTTATCCATGTTTTCGGTGACGTATCATAATTATGGGAAATGTTTCTCCACGTTATAGGAGTTATGGGCTATATTTTAACCATGTTTTGGAAAGTTTGGGAATATTGGCGAGTTGAATTATGGATTTAATCGTTTGAGTATCAAATACTATTTCACCTTTCACGTTGATTTTGGGAATGAGTCTATTTTTGGAAATTATGTCATATTAAAGATTTCAACATGGGAATTGTGTGAGTTGGAAAATGGGTGATTTACATTTAAAGAAAAATCTTTTGAAATCATGACTAAAATTACACCCCTATTGATTTATGAATTTGTATAGTCATGATAAAATGCTTGAACTCACTAGGCGTTAGCCTAACCTTTTTTATTTGTCGGCATGTGCAACAGGCCCAGGTTGGAAGTAGCTTTAGCTACACTGTGAAGTGGCAAGTGCTAGTAGAATGCACGAGAGATGATTTTGATTAGTGAATCTTCCGCACTTATTTGGGAATAGCAACTTATACTCGTGTTAAGTAACACCCAATGTGAATTTAGTCTTTGTAATAAGGCTTGAGTGATAATTGTTTGAGGGTAAATCATAGATTTTAATTTGAGGTAATTTCCCTATTGTCTTATAAGGAGAAATTCCATTCACTTGGATGTATTATTGAAAATTTTATTTAGTTGCTCTTTCCAAAAATTGAGGGTGTTACATATACACACGACACACACTACACATAATGGTTTATATATACACACAACACACACTACACATAATGGGTTTATATATATACACACAACACATACATAAGACACCACATTATATATATATATATAAAATACACAAACAACACAAATCTCCTGTCGTCACCAGCTTCTTTCTTCTCCTGTGATAATACACATTCTTCCATGGACTTCTCGAGGTCTCCATTGCCAGTTTGTCACTGCCACTTTGCTTCCTCTCGTATATAGAAAATCAAATCCAACCTTCTGATAAAAGTGGAGTGATCCCATGAATCAAGTCACCATACATGATTTCGTGTTGGAACATCGAGTCACCATCATTTCATGTTTCCCCTCGTAACCTAGTTTCTCTCCTAGTAGCATACATGATTTCCTGCTGGAAAATTGAGTCACCATCATTCAACAGTCGGTGGATTAGGTTCTTAACCGGAGGAAGAAAAACGAAGAAATGAGGATGGTAGGGATGTGGGGCGGTAGTCAGGGGGGATGGAAGTTCTTAAATTTAGCTTGTTAGTCAAAAGTTAATATGAGATATTCGATTAATGTTAGTTCTCTAAGTCTCGTGATATTTTGACAGAAATTTTGATTTGTGATATGTGTAGATAAAAAAAATACCACAAATATTGTGAAGTTTGTTTGTAAAATATTAGAAGATGTTAAAGGGAAAACTAAATACAACACAATAGAATGGACAGAATGAATCGTAATTCTCATTAATCATAAGCCCTTTATATAGGGATGAGTTACAAGTAGATAACTACAAGACATTTCAATTCTAATCTATCTCTATCCCTATCTCTATCGTCATATCCTTTAGGCGATGACACATTTATCCTACAACACTCCCCCTTGTGCCGAGTCAAAGGAGTGAAGGTGCACAATTGTTTCCTCGTTAAAACCTTACGCCCAAATAAAATCCAGTGGGAAAAACAAAAATAGGACGAAGGAAAGAGTACAACGCACCAGTCTCTTTACAATACATAGACTTTTACTTTAGTCTAATTTTCTCTTAGATTCGTACATTAATCATGAGAGTTAAGAAAACATGATGGTATATAAACTGTTGCCTCACTAAAACCTTACACCAAGAAACAAAACCCAATGGGAAAAATAAAACCTTGGTTGAAGGAAAGAGCACAACATACCAATATTACATATATAGTAGACTCCCCCTTTTGTCTACCACTCCCCCTGATTCGTGCATTAATCAAAGGAGGTTTTAAACATTTCCATTTTAATATTTTCTACATGTTTCCCAAATATGGTTTTACGTATTGATTTGGTAAACAAACATGTCACATTTTCCTCACATCTTATTCAGTTCACTTGAATCTTGAGGATAATTAATTATATGAAAACTTAAGCAAAGTATGCTTTGTGTTATAACCCTTGATACATTTTACTTTCAAATCTTCGATACATGATGCATTATTTCCATACATGCAAGTTGTATAGTGATCAAAATCAAAATTACTAGTTCCTCTTATATGTGTAATGATAGTCCTTAACCATATACACTCTTGAACAGTCTCGTGGGGAGTAAGATTTTTGATAATATAAGAAGATAACTATTAAGGGTTTGCTTACTTTACTTCCAAGCATACGGCTTGTTCCATATGATAATTCCTTATCCAGTTTGGGAACAACCTTTATATAAGTCAAACATATACCTAATATCAGCAAATATATACCAAGACATTGTTTGGTGTTTTTCTATAATGGCCAGTACTTTTGCCGCTCACAATCTAAGTAGGTTTTGAAGTTTCATTATCAATCCACTTTTCTCCGTAGGAAAATTATAAGCCCACGTCAATGGTGCCAAAAGATTAATTTGAAATCATTCCAATGACGTTGCGTTGGCGCTGAGCTAAATCTAGCTGACAAGTTCAGTGAGAAGTACAATATACGGTCAAGTGTATTATGTTGAGCACAATAATGCGCCTATTGCACTTAGGTATGGAATTCCAGCTCCTAACATCTCTTCGTCCTCATCCTTTAGACGAAATGGATCTTTCCTTATATCCAACACTTTGACCGACCATGGGAGTGCTAATCGGATGCGCTTTGTCCATATTAGGTCGCCTGATCATTTTCTAGACATATGCGGATCGGTGGATTAATATTCCACAAACTCGCTGTCGTAGCTCAAGTATCTAGACAAAACCAAGTTTTCCCACGATCTTTCATCTGAAATTCAGATTTCAAGTAGCTTGTGTTTTCTCTTATTTCATCAAGAGTGCCTATTATGTTCATAACATCGACATATAGATCTACTATGAAAATCTGGGACTTGTTTTCTTATATAGATACGCAAGGGTACAGTTCATCGTTCTTATTTATCGTTTCCCAATCAAGTATTCACTCAGGCGGGTATACCACATCCGCATAGATTGCTTTAATCTATAAAGTGAGTGTTTCATATTTATTGTAATCGCATTTCATAGTTTAAAGTTACTTGATATTGGTATAATTCCATCAAGCACTTTTATATCTCTGAATTTAGATCCCCATAGAGATATGTAGTAACTACATTGTTGAGCTGCAATTTCCAGTCCTTCGGAAACTACTTGGCTAATTTAATTAGCAGAACGTTGTCCATCACAAGAGAGTAAGTCTTATTGTGGTCAATCCAGTGCGTTGTGAGAAACCTTGCGCCAAAGGAGAGCCTTATATATTATGACTTCATTATTCTCATTACGCTTCCCTAACAAATGATTTATCTATGTCCTACAGGCTTTACACTTGGTCGGTTAGCACTACCGAACCAAATACATGTTCATTTGTCAAATAATTATCCTGGATATTCTTTTCATTTAGGCCAATTTGCTCTTTGTTGACATTCTTCAACTGAGCATTGTTCGATGGCATCGTGCTCTATTATCTCATAAGCAACGATATATGCAAATATATCATCATTGAGTATGTATGATTTGTCCATCGACTCATATTCATTTGAGATTTCTTTGATCTCTAGAATCAGTATTGACTTCAGAGCGTCCTCCAGTAATGATTCATAGACATAGATTTAATCAGAGATAATCAGTATTAACTTCTCTTCCTTTAGATGAGTATCTATCGAACCAAGTAGCTTCCCCCATTTCCTTTTGGGAGCTACGACCTCAACCAAACCTCCACCATGTGTGATTGCAACGTACTTCCAGCGACGTTGTGCCCTTGTTTGGGGACTTTTGACCTTGCGAGTATATTTGCAGCTCGTATATGTGATCTTGTCACTCTAGATAATATTAAACGTATCAGGCATCGAGTCTGATTCGTTTGACTTCAACTTTACGTTGTGAAGTTTTTGGGGATCAAAATGAGACACAATTGAAATATTCAATGACACTTCCTGTCGTTCCCATGGAAAATCCATTTTCCTATCTCCCCCTAACGACAGGAAGGTTGTCTAATCAAAGTGACAACCCGCAAATCTAGCGGTAAAGGGATCACTCGTCAAGGGTTCTAATTAGCGGATAATTATTGGGGGTTCATATCCAACATTTGATGACTCGTCTTTAAGACCCATTTTGGTACGTTGTGGGGCGTAATTGGCACATATACAACACAACCAAACATACGTAAATGTAAAACATCAGGCTTATTGTAAAGCCCGTATCCCGGTATGTATTTTCTTTTGTTAATTCTTTTCGTTTAAGTTTAATTTAATGTGGGTTCCGTTATCGGGGTTAGACGATTTGGACCTAATCGTTTAAATGTCGGAATTTTTGGTTAGTTGCGAGAAGATTGTTAGTTGAGGGACCAATTGTGTCAAGGGCCAATACACCCTTTTGGTTTCGGCCCATGCAATTAGAACCAAAACCCATTTGATTTTGTGGTTTGTTGAGGATAACGTGATTGACAAGAAGAGAAAGAAAAGATTAGTAAACAAGAAAACTAAACCAAACCCTACGGCTCATTCCCCCTCCCCTTTTCCTTGTCGCCGGCCGGAGATAAGAACCGGGAGAGAGAGAGAGATCGACGCCGGCGAGAGTAGAGAGAGAGGGTGTTCGCCGGAGAGAGAAGGACGCCGGGGAGAGGAGGAGCAAGCGACCGGAGAGAAGGAGGGGCTGCGTCGAGGTAACCGTGTTGTCGTTTCGTTGTTTTTTTCTCTCTTTGGTTTTGTTCGTCGCAAGTGTACCGCAAACCACCACCACCGCCGCGGCAGCCATGGCCGCCGGCGGTGTGGCCACCACTACACGCCGCCGCTGTGATGGCGGCAGGGGGGTGCGGGTGTGTGCGGGTGCGTTTTGCGAGTGTGTCGGAAGTGGGTGACGATGGGAGGTCTCGCCGGAAGGGTTACCGTAACCATCGTCGCCGCCACCAACCACCACCGCTGCCGGAGATGGATGTGGGTGGTGCTCGGTGGTTGTCCAGCCTAGTATGACCTTTCTCCAGTAAGCTTGTAGGCTGTTCGGGTCTGTTTGGATTAAGCCATGTCTTAATGAGTTAATTAGTTATAGTTGTCATTTCATGTGAATTCACAGTTTCTGTCACTGTTTTGCGACGGCCATAACTTTTCCGTCATAGCTCGGATTGAGGCGAATCCAGTACCCACGGTTCACATTCTGTGTCGGGTACACTTTTCGTGTTTTAGCGGAAGTCCGGTTCGGCCTCTAGCTAGGCGTAAATTGGCTGTTTATACAGCAGGTCCGGATGTGTCAGTTCGCGTCCCGTTTTAAAAGTCATAGTTTCTGCCACTGTTTGGGAAAGCCATAACTTTTTATAAGAACGTCATATTGGGGTGAAACCAGTGCCAAAATCTCCCATTTTGAGTCTAGTAAGTTTCTTATGTTTTGCGGAAAAACCAGTTCGGACCATAGCTAGTGTCAAACTGCTGTTTTGTACTGAAAGGTACTGTTTTTCGCTGTGCAGCAGATTGGTTTTGTAAAATCCATAATAAATTGTAGAAAAATCGTTAGGAGGTGTATAATATGTCCTTGGAACCCTAACTCAGAGCACTTTCTGGTTATGTAATTTAATTGAGGATTTTCTGGGTTTATGGAGGTCGGAACAGGTCCCGAACAGACCTGTTTGGTTAGACCGAAAAGTCGTTTTAGTGACGATTTAAGGGTGCGTCGTGTTTTAGGGTCCGGGTCTCGTGTAAATACATTTTAACGATTGTTTAGGTGTTGGGAAGTGATCTTGGATTTGTGAAGCTTGAATTATTGTTTGTGAGCTAGGCGCGCTTACGAGGTGAGTTCTCTCACTATAACTAATGTCGGTTATTTTTACATTACGATTTGTACGTGTGTGGTAGTTTTAATTGTGTGTGATGCGGGACTAAATAGTGGGGTGTCTAGTCGGACCTTTATTGTTATGACTACGCGGGTGTCGTAGGAGTTCGGTGGGGCCGAGGTTTATATACGCGGGTGGCGTAGTAACTCGGTGGGACCGAAGGTTGTATACGCGGGTGGCGTAGGAACCCGGGGAGCCGGGTAATGCTTGCACGGTTATCGTGTGGTCGGGTGGACCAGCTTATGCCTTTGGGTGGGATGGTGTAGGTATGCATGTTTATGATTTGTTCATAGACTTGTATGCTGTTTATGTGCAATTATCTGTTTAGAGGTGGTGTGGGAATAACTGTGTTATTTATGGTGTCTGAATTCACTAAGCTTTGTGCTTACCCTTTCCCAATAAATTGTGGTTTCAGGTACGAGTGGCTCCAAGGCGTGACGAGTACACACTGGCGCGTGGGAAGAGTTGATTACTTTTATGATTTTAATTTTAGACATTTATTCCGCTGTTTATTGTTCGTGAGAATATTAATTAGGAGTTTGCAAATGAAATGATTGGATTATTAAATGAGTTTTTATTAATGAAATGTTACTTTAAAAAATTTAAATTTCTTGTAATTTTTGGGACGTTACACTTATATCCAGTTACCAGCTGGTACGCACAAGATTGGTTGGCTGGTTGTGGGTCTAAACATGAATAAGTAAAGTTGCATGTAATATTGCATTACCCCATACAAATGTAGATAAATTGGTGCGCATAACCAATGCCCTAGCTACCATCTATATTCTTTTGATGACAACTTTTATCATTTTACGAGACCATTTTATATATACACATGCGGTACAAATGCAATAATCATCAAATCCTTATGATGTAAATTCTCCAGCATTCTAAGTCATGTAGACTTGATGAGAAAAAATCAGGGTGGTGAGTCCTTAATGTATGAGTGCAACATTTCATGTGGACTATAATACGACACGTGTTCATCGTGTCAAAACCAGAACCATAAAGTACTTTAATGGCCCGCATTCTGGATGTTTATGTCCATAAATATCACCTTGTATTCGTTGTAAGAATGAAATATTTTTATATTATGTCCTTAGCTTTAGGATGGTCTCATTCCTGATTTGGCTAAGGATCATGGTATATAAAAGTTCTAGGTATTAGAGAGGGCATGTTATGATGGTGGTGTTGCTTCTTGTGCAGTAGAAGTCAACAGTTACAATTTGGTTAATTCCCTCGTTTTATCTTTCACTCGAAAGAGAATGTATCTAAGTGTATTTTGCAATACATAGATCACTATGTCATGACCATGGTGTCCCACGTGGTCATGCCGAAACATATATGTGTAATTGTTCCAAAGTTCTTTATTGGTGACAAAATATGATTTACTAACATATATAATCCATTAAATTGATACATTAATTTCTCTAATATATTTTGCTTTCATAACATTAGAGTTGATGTACATATACCCATTTCCATTCTTATAATATGATTGGTACGAATATTTTAACAAGGTTCATATTGATATAGTGCTCTAGCAACAAGTGACGGTCCATCGTCTAAGTGTTTAAAGGAATAAATAGTTAAATGAAAATAATCTATTTCTTAGGATTGTATGAGATGCCACAAAAACAATCAAGTTCTCCTCGATACATTCCTACATGGAACGAAGAACGTTGAGAGTTTTGCATTTGTTTTTTATGTGTTTATTTACATCTATAACAACTATAAACTCAGGTGTATATATACGCAAATGCAATTAATTTGATAGTTAAAGTGTATTCAAATAAACTTATACTTAACCAATCTTAGATATGACATAGCTCATTTATAACTTGTTCCATTTTCTATTGGGAGTTCGTTCTCGACTCTTTCCATGAATTTAACCATTTCCACAACCTTGTCCATATGGTACATAATTAGCATATGTGTGTGGATTAATATGTTCAACTCACTATCCTTTGGAGTTCTTTCCACCTCCAACGCTTGCCTTATTAACCCCAATAATTTTCTTTATCCGGGTATGTCTAGCTTTGTTAAAAAAAACATTGCTACAACTCTTAACCACTTGCATTAAGTTAATGAGTTTGTTAAAGATTATATTGCAGCTTATACTGTTTCATTAGTATGATTGGTGATATAGGAAAGATGAAAAGATGTTATGATTCGCATAATCTTTTGTGAGTTTCTTGCCACAAAGATTGAGATGCATTTTGAGACATGACATTTCTTTGTCAAAATCAGTTACCTTCTTGTAATCAAGTAAGTAGGTTTCTTTCCACTGTATGATTAGTTTGAGAAGTATATGGTACTGAATATTCCTGAATTTCCTTTTTGGGACTACCCACGGTTCTTGGGGGTTTCTAGTTATTCTCTCTGAAGGTTGTGACTGATGTATCGTCTCAAAAAAATTTAAAGTATTTAACTGTATCTTAACATCTAGTGTTTTTTTTCTTTAGGGTCAAAATGGTTCGATGACTTTTGCATATTTTCTTGTGTTTTTTCGAACCTATCTTATGGTAATCAAGTACTTTTGATTCAAAGATGTCGTAGAAAATGGAGAACATATTATTTTCTAAAATAGTGATTATGGTTTATACTTATTATGTTATGCATGAAATTTCATTATCATAATAGTATTGGATTTTTGTATTCTTACATTTTATTGATAATATTTCATCAATATTTCAATTTGCGAATAAAAATCACTCAATCTATTGGATCTCCAGATAGTAGGGGAATCACATGGATTTCTTAAGTCCCTATAAACCTTAGGGCTATTTACACCCGTTCGACAAAATCCAAATCGATATCTTGCGATTTAATTAATCTGAATATAACATTGTTAATTATAAAGCTTTCGGCAGGAGGCCGAAAAGAATAAAGGTTTGGCATATGAAGCCAATTTCAATGTTTTAATACCTTAATAGTATTTTATGAGATTACCTTTAGACAAATAAATATTGGTTTTGACATAAAGTCAACTTCAAACTTATAACATCTTATTGTATATTTGGAGCTTTTGATAAAATACCAAATATAAGGGGGTTAGAAGTGTAACTTTCAAAAATTATTTATAAGATTGAAATTAATGAGTAGGAACTCACAATAAATTTAATTAACAAGTCTACGTAAGTAATAACAATAATATGCTCAAATATATAAAGGTAAACACAACTTGAACTATTTAAATGAAATAGAGGCATAAGCTTGAGAAACCCCTAGGGGTTGGGTTTGTCAACCTCGCATTCTTGTTTTAAAAATAACGTGGATCTAGGCAAAAAAACGGCCCATGTTTATGGCCCATGGTATATAAACTCTAAAAGATTTGAGAGAAATGTTTTGATCTCGTGCTGATAACGTGTTAAAAGAAAAACTAAATACAACACAATAGAATGGACAGAATGAATCGTAATTCTCATTAATCATAAGCCATTTATATAGGGATGAGTTACAAGTAGATAACTACAAGACATTTCAATTCTAATATATCTCTATCCCTATCTCTATCGTCATATTCTTTAGGCGATGACACATTTATCCTACAACAGAAGATAAATAAATATTTTATATTAGCTAAAAACATATTTGTTGTATCATTAAATGAACCATTACTTACCCCAATTTATTAATATATCATAAATAAATTATGTCAAATAAATATCTATCTTATATTATTTTATATATATACATCAATATAAATATCTATCTTATATACTTATATTATATATTTACATTATATGGGGATGAAAAGTAGAATTCATAACTCGATTTAACAAAAAATAACATTATAAAAATTTATAGTCTAATATGTAATTTTTAAAACCTTAATATATTTTTGAAATTTGTATGCTAATATCAATATTGAATATAATTTATTTTAGCGTTTCTTCTAACAAAATTTTAATAAATGAAAAACAATAAAGAAAAGTTATCATTGATAATATAAACTTAGTATTAAAATTACATGAATATAAGTATTATAAAAATAAAAAAAGGACTTAATAAATGAAAACTAAAAATTAAAATTTTGACTGTTAAATAAAATTTCAAAATAGAAGTAAATAAAGATGATCAAAAATAATATTAAAAACTACATGAATGTAAGAATTATAAAATTTAAAAGAATTATAATTTCAAAATTAAAAGAAATGAATATTAAAAAAGAATTTAGTTAATAAAAGTTAGAAATTAAAAAAATTGACAGTTAATAAAATTTTAAAATAAAAAATATAGGAGTATTAGAGAAGAGCAAAACAGGGACTCGAACCCTAGCTTACCAGGTTAGAAAGAACACGCGGAACCACTTGGGCTACTAAGCCATATTGGTTGGATTTTCTATAACATACTATATAAGCTGGAGCAGTTCAGGGGGGCTCAGCACCACCAGTCCCCCCACTGCCTCCGCCACTGGCGGTGGTAGGTTGTCAAGAAGGAGGGGAGAGAAATATGTATATATATATATACAAGACAACAAAATTAATGTAAAAAAAAGAAATATATAAAAAGACAGAATTACCCTTCATTTAATGGATGGAAGTTAACAGTCGTTAGTCAGAGGGACAAAATCCGGTCAAAAATGTAAACAATAGTGGCTAAGTTGTAATAAATGAACTATAGGGACGATTTCCAAGATTTTTATCAAACTACGAGGACCAAAATTAAGATTTACTCTAAATTAAAAAAAATCCGCTCCTCTCTAAAATAAAAATTATAATCAGTATGTAAATTTCACATCTCTTTAATAGTTACATGTCTACTACTTCTTTAATGTTATATGAAAACGGACAAATACGATATAAATTAATCAATTGATTCATCTTTAATTATTTAATTAAGAGGCTACGGAAATTAACAGCAAAAGCTTTTTTACCGGTTGTGTTTACATTTTATTTATGGGTTAGTCACAATTCCGTGAAAGCAACATATAGGGTCGGTTTTAGGGTATCTAAGGCCACCCGTACCGCCCTCGGGTAAGGCCGAGGTGGCAATTCGGGCTAGCGGGTAAGGGGTACGCGGGGGGGGAGCGGGTTCGTGAACCCGATGGAACCCGAGGGGGTGTGTGAGGAGGGTGGGTGTGGCGGGGAGGTAGCGGGTTCAGCGGGTATGGTGGGTAGGCGGTACTCCACTTTGGGGTAAGGAGGGTAAGAAAGAGAAAAACTGATGTGGCGCTGAGGTGGCAATCGGGTTCATTGGGTAGCGGTACTCATGGCCTAATGCTCAAGAAGGAAATGCTAAAAAAAACCCCAAAAAGATTTATCATATGACATAAATGAAATGTGAAATTATTGAATTTATCATATTTAGTCTAGATTATCTAGAAGTGCCATCCATGAGAACCTAATCATGTTTAATACCAAATATGGTCCAACCAATCATGACATAATAAAGGTGAATTGTTGATCTTTCGGGCTGCAAAAACACAATTCTTAAATAAGTTATATAATGGCTGGTTTATATCAACAAACAATTTAGATCAAATGATCCACTTGATTCATTGTGCTACTAGATGCAATAACAAGAATTCTGTTTGTTTTTTCTTTCTTTTTCTATTTTGATCACCAATTAAGAATTAGCAAATAAGCAAATAGCCTAAACTCTAAACCAATTAAGCAAATCAAGAAACTAAGAAACAATAAACATAAAAGACTAAAAATAACACATCAGGATTCAAGGAAAATAAGAAAGAAAACGCTTGGGAGAAGTGACTAGTAAGAGCGAGAGGTGGGACCGAGCGAAATGGTCACCACAATCCACATACCACTTGTGTCTGGCTATATAGTTTATTTTTTTAATAAGGTTCATCTAGGCTTTGCCTAGACTACATCCTTGGCAATTTGGAAACAAACATACAAAGCGGCCGTCTGAGACTAAGCCTGGCCACAGAATGCTGACGCCTGGACTCGAACCCGGGGTGGATGGGATATTCCGATATTGTCTTTCTGATATCCAAACTGCATATCTTATAAATGTAACAAGCAGCCAATTTATACTATGGATGTATATTGAACAACCGAAATAATTAAATCAACACAAGGTTCACAATAAAAGGGTTTGTTTAGGCAAGCTAATAAATTGCCATAAGACGGTAAAAACTGTGTTCGATCACTCTTATAAATTTTTGTGTTTTATATAACAAACAATGTAATCTAAACCTCATATCTATTCTTTCTGTTTGAATATAAACATGTTTTATAAAACTGTTAGAACATCTCTAACATTTTATACCATGGTTCTAAATAACTCGTTATGGCCTCGTTATGGTGTCAAGGCTTGGGGTCGCTGCCACGTTAACCCCTGTGGCTCCACCTTAAGGCTTGGCTTGCATTGTAACGCGTTATGACACGTTATGGCGTGTTACGATGCTTTACAACGCGTTACGACACAACATTTTGTAAGGCATGAGATTATTTTTAATATATAAACAAATGATAATTGGTTGTGCAACCTAAGACTTAAATACACATTTAAAGAAAACTTGAAACTAAAAACCCAAAATTGGTAAATACTTACTTCCATTCTCGTACACGAAGAGTCGAACGTGAATTCTTGAAAAATTGAAGAAGGTAGTGAGTAGAGATTCAAGAAATTACTCCCGATTTTACACTCTTGATATAATTTTCCATAAGCTCTATAGATTTGGTATCAATTGTCTTTTTTTTATTACTTTACATGAATTTGTTTTGTTCTACGTTATTATTCTATACACTAGCACACAAGTGTGTATCTATGTGTATACGTATATATATATATATACCGCCTTAAGGCACGCCTTGAAAAACGCCGTGGCCTCGCCGTAACTTGTAAGGCTTGAGGCTTGACCTCACCGCCACGCCACGCTTCACGTCATTTAGAACCTTGTTTTATACACGATTTCTCCAAAATGAATTAAAAAGGTAAAAAATTTCAATATATATATATATATCCAACTCCAAAACCTTATCTATTTCAAAAATTTCAACATCAATTATATTATTAAAAATATTAATTATATAATAAAATTATTCTCTTTTTGTTCTTACATCTAATTTCATTGGTTGGTCGAAAATAAACATATTGAAATCTCATCTTGTCTCGTATTTTTTTCGCGTTTTAAAGAAGTTGGAGAAAAGGAAAAAGAAACCAAAGAACTCTAGATTTTTTTTAAATTTATAAAAACTCTTAGAGTTGTGATAAGTGCTCAATTTTGAGTACTTAGGTATTACTTTATTGATCTTTTAGATAAGATTTTTCACTTCTATATCTCAATTTGAGTCATTTTCTATATTATTTTTCACTTATTTAATTTTGGAGCTAAGGATTGCGATTTACTTGTTTCTATAAAGATAGAAGGGCTAATCTTGGTATTTTTGGAAACCTCTTTTGAACATAGGTCATGCTGCAGCAATACGAGTATACGACATCACTGATCTGCTGGAGCCGAAATTGAAGATGACTTGGAGGCTGATGTGGAAAGCTATTTTGTTACCCATTGTGTATTAACCAGTGGATATTGTGTCTAATTATGTCTATTTGTTTATGAACTAGCTTTTGTACTTTCTAACTAGCTTTGGTACTTTCTAAGTCTTTTGTTAAATTAGTTAAGTTTCATTTCTATGGGTTTGGTTAGATTTTACACTTTTTACCCCTCTTTTGTGTACTATATATATGGGGTTTACTTAGCATCTAAGCATCAATTCATTCATCCAAGAGCTGATCTTGGATCAGCTCCTTTTGCTCTCAAAGTTCTTAATTAAATGCTCTTAATTTTAGTACTTTATTCTTCTCTTTTCTCCTTAAATTCTTCCTATTTCTAGCAATCATCTTTTTTTTTGAATGTTCTAGCAATCATCTTTATGCACTTACATTCCTCTTTACTTTTATGTCATTTACTTTATTGCCTTTAATTATTGTCATTTAATTTCAAGTCATTTACTTTCCTTTGTCTTTCCATATCAAGTCATTTATTTTCCTTATCTTTTATATTTAAAGTCATCCATACATCATGTTTACATTTCAAGTCATTTACATTTGCTTTTCTTTATTTATTGTAATGAGTAGCTAATCATCTTAGCTTGGGTGTGAGATAAATGGTGAATATGTTAACCAAAAGAAAGTAGATGTTGTGTGGCAACTGGCAATAATGACGTTTCATTATTCCATTCCAAGTTTTATCAAGATAATACAACCATTTGACAAATTGATCACTTTGATAGTGTTAAAGTGTCATGGACTTAGAGATAAGTCATTGAATAACACGTCAATTTGAATGACATGAGAGGTAATATCGAGAGAGTTACTTGCAACGAGGGTTGTTACTTGTGTTTTTCAAAATGATTCATTCTTGATAAGTTGTTCACTTTTTCAAAGGGTTAAAATGAAGTATAATTAGAGATAAGCTACTTGGATTACATCAACTCGGGAGGTATGGGGGTTATATCAAGAGAGTAACTTTAAACAAAGAGAATTTGTTTTGTCGTATATTTTAAGAACTCCACTCTAATCATTTCTTTATCTTGAACTCTGCTCAGAGATGAGATTGTTAATGGCTACTGGAATAATGGGATGGTGAGAGTCCGAGAAGAACGTGTCTTAAAATAGATAATAGAACTAGTTATTGCCACCATCATGCTGCAGCATTCCTATAACATCATGTTGTAGCATTTCTGTAGCATTGGTCTGCTGGAAATTGGGTTAATATATCATCACAAGTCTTACACCCTTACTTCTTTTTTATTCTTGTTTATTTAAATTTGTGATAACATTAATCAACCAACCAATCAAAATATTTCTTCAAAATCGCTATCTGAAATCACATATTTCATTATACTCTTAGAACACTTTCAACTCCAATCTCTGTGGGACGATAACTGGTATCTTTACCATTTTATTACTTGAAAGACGACATTAGATCTCATTGTATACTTGCTTTGAGGTCTAATTAGCACACGTGTGTAGGTGTATTCAAGACACTGTCAAGTTTTTGGCGCCCTTGTCGGGGATTGGTAAGCTAAAAGTCTATAAAATTATTTTAAAAGATTTGATTTTTCTAACACCGTTGGGTACTTCAATTTTTTTTGAAAGTGGTGTATGCCTAGAATACAACGTGGGGAATTTTTCGAAATAGATCCAGATATTGAGAGAACCTTCCTTCAAAGAAAAAGAATTCTAAGAACATCAATCATGAACCCTCCTAATATGGATGGATCTCCACCAGGTTTTGAAAATAGACCACCAAGACCACCAGTTTTAGAAAATCCCGTCAGTCCAACCTTTGGAAAATTAAATGAGACCACCTTTAAAAAATCCAATTAGGCCTCCGCCAATCTTTGTAAATAATGCACCACTTTTTGGAAATCCACCATTTCATCCATTTCAACATAATCCACCACTTCATAATAAAATACTGAGGATGGAGATGATGTTGGATCTGTTGGTAATATTGAACCACTTAACATCATTGATCTTGCAAACTCGAAAGATGGAAGAATCATGGACTATACAATCCCTATGTAATACCCCGGGTAAGTTTGTTAGTTAAAATCCTAGTTCCGTTAAATTTATTTAATCTAAAAGTTTCTATTTTAGGTAAGTTAAGTAAATTTATAAGTTAAAGGGGGTTATGGTTATTAAAGAATAGATTGAGGGTTAAAAGGGTAAAAATTTAGTAGATAATATCTTAAGGTATTTCAGATATTTCAAAAAGGATCAGATTTTCAGTGTGTGTAGTGTGTGTTTTTTGAGAGAAAAGAAGCAAAAGAAGATAGAAAGGTTTAAGGCATCATTTGACTCTATTTGGAAGTGAAATTAAGGTATGTGTCTTTACAAATTATGTTTATAACTGCTATTAGATTGTTTCTGTCGGTTTAGAATCAGCAAAATCGAACTGGTGTAAACCTCAGCCGAATTCTGGGTAGAAATTGGGATGAACATCAGAGGTATTCGGACAAGTTGAATGTGTCCGGGTAGCTTTGTTGAAGGTGTCCGGGTAGTCCTTTGATGGTATCCGGGTAGTTCTTTGTTGGAGTCCGGACGAGTCTTTTATCCGGGTAAGTTCCTTTTTCCTATGATTTCCGGATAGAATTGGATACCGGATGGTATCCGGATTACCTTGGTGTCCGGATGACGTCCGGATTGTATAGGTTGTCCGGAAAAGTCATGTTGTCCGGAAAAGTCATGTTGTCCGGAAAAGTAGTGTTGTTCGGGTAACTTGTGGTATCCGGATACTTTAGCTGTTTGGTTATTTTTTAACTAGTTTTTGAATGAGGACTGAATAAGGTTTTCTGAAAATTTTCTAGGGGAACATTTGAGGATTTGAGTTCTTTAGAGTTTTTAGCCTTAGTAAGACTTATGTGTTTTATGTGGTAAAGAGATATCTGTATCTATGTGTTACAGATCCTGTGAATTCTGGGTAAAGGACTGAACCTGTTTAGAAGGCTTGGAAACGTGTTGATAAGCAATAAGGTGAGTTTTACTTTAAAGGTATTTTCAACTGGAATACATACATATGGTTTGGGAATGTGATAATTAGTGATTATGTGTTTATATGTATGGTGTATGTGAATTATAATATATTGAGGTATTATGTTTACATGAGTATTATAATGTGTTATAATACGTTGGCCGGGCTTAGGACCGGTGTGTTTGGCTATAGAATCTGTATAGCGTTGTTTGGCTGTAGATGTTGTACATCGTTGTAAATTATTAGTTGGCTTGCAACCAACTAATATGGCCAGGAGGAATGAGAAAGGAAGGTACACGATGTGTGAGTTCTAATTGATATATTTGATTGTGTTGAATGATTTATATGAATAAGGTTTATATAAATGATTTCAAACTAACAGGGATTTATCTCACTTAGACCATCGCGTCTAACCCTCATTTTCGTTTTAAAAATGTTGGGAACTGAAGATATGCTAAGTATAGTTAGTACTGCTAAGTCTTCATTACTACTGCCAGTTCTTCGTTACTACTGCTGGGCAAGGTTACTGCTGCTAGATGAAGTTAATGCTGCTAGATGAGGTTAGTACTGCTGAGCTGAGTTACTACTGCTTGAAGACTGTGAAGATTAATACTGCTGAAGGTTGTTAATGCTGCTGAGCCAAATCATCATTAATACTGCTGAGTTGATAAGTTTGGTATGCGATGCTTTTGGAGACAAAGAAGGAATTGATCAAGATATGTTTAACGAAGATTCAGAAGATCAATTTACTTTTTATGGTAATCTTGTAATTACTTTTGTATAAATAGTATTGATAGATAGCTATTAGAAGAGACAAAAATAGAAGATAGATAGTATACAGAATTCGATATTCATTCAAGAGTGAATTAACCTCAAGATCATAGATCCTATTTCTAGAGAAGTAGAAATCGTCTTGTTGAGTCTGTTCAACAAGATTGAGGTTTTGGTGTAAAACTTGTGAGTTATAACTGTTTGATATATATACAGTTTATTGAATTTCTATTGATTGTTCTTTAATTGATTTAGAGTTCTATTCCGCAAGATTCTCTAAATTCTGTTTCTAAGAAGTTTAATTCTTGTTAAGAATCGATCCTGACAAGTGGTATCAGAGCATTGGTATCTTAGAAATTATGGACAACTCAATGGATTCTCACAGTACTCTTGTTTCAAAGGTTCCCATGCTCAAACCCAATGAATTTGACATGTGGAAACTAAGAATCAAGCAGTACATTCTTCTTACTGATTATGCAATATGGGACATTATAGAAAATGGCCCATGTAATGAAGGAAAGATTGGAGCTGATGGAAAGAGACCTCCTCCCAAGACAGATGCTGAAAAGAAAGTAAGACAAACAGAGATGAAGGCCTTAAGCACTCTGCTTTTGGCTATTCCTAATGAGTACCAACATCAATTCCAACACTGCACAGATGCACAGATGTTGTGGAATGCTCTGGAGAAAAGATTTACTGGAACAAAGAGCACAAAGAGAAATCAAAAGGCTATTCTCAGGCAACAATATGAAAACTTTATGTCTGCAAAGAATGAGTCTATGACTCAAACTTTTGACAGATTTAACAAGTTAATTGGAGAATTAGCAACTGTGGGTGTACACATGGATGCTGATGATGTCAACAGAAAGTTCCTTAGATCATTGGGAGAAGAATGGACCATGTACACTGTCTCATTCAGACAGAATGACCAATTGGAGGACAAAGAGCTAGATGACCTCTACAATGATTTGAGAGTATTTGAGGCTGAAGTTGAAGCCAAGAAAAGGCCATCAGGATTTGTTTATAATGCTGCTTTATTATCTTCATCCTCTGATACTGCTGCTAATCCTGATTCTGTTAATACTGCAGGTTCTGTTAATTCTGCTAGTGGAACCAATCAAGAGAAGACCACAGATTCTGTACTAGAAGCATTCTTTTCTAGTCATGTCCACTCTTCTCTAATCAATGATGATTTAGAGCAGATCAATGCTGATGATCTGGAAGAGATGGACATCAAGTGGCAGATGGCTATGCTATCAATGAGGGTGAAGAAATTCATCAAAAGGACTGGGAGAAACAACTTTTCCCAAAGAAGAGAAGATGGTGCAGGCTTTGACAAGTCAAAGGTTGAATGCTATAAGTGTCACAAGATGGGACACTTTGCCAGAGAATGCAGAAGTGGAGGATCACAGACTCCAAATGGAAACCAAAACAGAAGCTCCTCTCAAGCCCTTGTTTCTCAACAAGGAATGGGATTTGATTGGAGTGATCAAGCTGAAGAAGCCTGTCAGAATCAAGCTCTTATGGCAGAAGTGTCTGATATCCCCACTGAGGTACAATCTAAACTCTGTTCTCAAGCTTGCATTGATGCTGTTAAAAGATATAGGGATCACAATCAGGGTATGTGTGATGACCTTAAGAGGCTAGAGAAAGATGTAAAAGATTATGTTAGGATTGTAGAAAGGTTTGAGGAACAGATTAGAGCTTTTCAAGCTAATGAACTTCAACACCACTATGATACTAACTATTGGAAGTGGGAGAAGAATGAGTATGAGATTAAGCTGAAAGTGTCTGGGGAGGAGAATGAAAAGTTAAAAGAAGAGCTTAAAAAGGTTAAACTTGATGTTGAAAAGTTTACCTGTGCTTCTAAAACCATGGACACCATCATTAAAGCACAAATCCATGACAATATGAAAGTAGGGATAGGATACAATACCACACCTCCACCCTACAATAACAACTACATACCTCCTAAGTCTGATTTGTTAGAGACCAAGGATAGAAAGGAACCTGAATTAAAGATTGATATAGATCCTTGTGAAAAAGAAATAGTTGTTGAGGATGAGACTGACAAAGTAGACTCTGATGAGGAATGTGAGAGTCCATGTGTCAAGAACACAGAGATCAAAAGGACTGAAGAGAAAAAGGAAGTTCATTACACACAGCCCAAAGTTGTGAACTCAAATACTTGTAAACAGTGTTCCTGCAGGAAATTCAAAGAGAACAAGCCCCAAAAACATGATAATCAGAGGGGAAATCAAAGGAACTGGAATAACCAGTGGGCTATGAGACAAGGAGTTGACCTGAAAAGAATCAACAGGCCAAAACCTTGTTTCATCTGTGGTAAGCTAAATCACTTAGCCAAACACTGTTATTTCAATCCTGTTAACCAAAGGTTTAATGCTCAAAGATCTTTTCAAAAACCTGGTGGTTACAGAAAGAATGGTGGATATAAAAAGTCTGCAAAGAAAAATGTGGCAAAGAAACAAGATAAACCCAAAAGCCACATAAAGAAAATGACTGAAAAGGAATGTGATACTATGTGGGTTCCAAAAAGCACTAAAAACAATACTGCTGCTAGCAGTGTTAGTACTGCTAACACTGCTAGTACTGCTTCAAAAGTTAGTGCTGCTAGCAGTATTAATACTGCTAGTAATCATTCCAAAGTTAGTGCTGCTAGCAGTGTTAATACTGCTAGTATTCAGTCCAATGTTAGTGCTGCTAATACTTTTAGTGCTTCTTCTTCAGATAGTACTGCTGCTAGCAGTATTAACTCTGTTAATACTGCTTCTAGCAGTGTTAACTCGGTTAATACTGCTACCTCTGTTAGTACTTCTGAGGTTAATACTGCTAGCACTGTTAGTACTGCTGCAAGTGCTGCTACACCAATAATTTTTACAAAGTATTCCAGCACAGCAGTACCAAAAGTTAAAAATCTCATCAAAACCAAGTGTAAGTATTTTGATGAGCAAGGGAGACCCAAGACCACTTCGGCTTGGGTTCCAAATAAAACTAACTGATTTATCTTGATGTGCAGGGCAACCAACAGCTCAAGGGGAAGAGCATTTGGCATGTTGATAGTGGTTGCTCCAGGCACATGACAGGTAACATGTCCTGCCTCAAAAATTTCAAAAAGGTTGATGGAGGACATGTTGCATTTGGGGATAATCCTGCTGGTGGAAAGATAAGTGGTAAGGGTGATGTTTCAAAGGGTAAGATGACCTTTGAAGATGTATACTATGTTGAACAATTGAGATACAACCTGTTAAGTGTATCACAGGTTTGCGACAAGAAGCATAGTATATTGTTTACAGACTCTGAATGCATTATCCTTGCTCCTGGATACAAAGTGGTTGATGAAAACATGATACTTCTGAGAACTCCTAGGAAGGATAATGTTTATTGTTTAGATTTGGAAAGTGTTTCATCTGATTCATCTCTAAATTGTTTAGTTTCAAAAGCTTCTTTAGATGAATCATCACTCTGGCACAGAAGGATGTGTCACATGAACTTTAAAACAATAAATAAACTTGTTAAGAATAACCTTGTAAGGGGTTTGCCATCCAAAGTATATTCATGTGATGATCATTGTGTTGCTTGTCTCAAAGGCAAACAACACAAAACTTCTCATAAGTCCAAAGAGATAAACACTATATCAAATCCTCTTCAACTGTTACATATGGATCTGTTTGGTCCTACCAATGTGATGAGTATTGGCAAGAAATCATACTGCTTAGTTATTGTTGATGATTATTCTAGATTTACTTGGGTATATTTTCTGAGAACTAAAGATGAGACAAGTGGACTGATCAAATCTTTCATTCTCAAAATTGAAAACCAATCAAATCAAAGAGTGAAAGTCATTAGATCAGATAATGGAACTGAGTTTAAAAATTCTGATCTAAACACCTTTTGTGAAGAAAAAGGAATTGAGAGACAATACAGTGCTCCTAGGACTCCACAACAAAATGGTGTTGCTGAGAGAAGGAATAGGACACTAATTGAGGCTGCTAGATCTCTGTTAGCTGACTCAAAGTTACCAATTACTTTTTGGGCAGAAGCAGTTAATACTGCCTGCTATGTTCAAAACAGAGTTTTAGTTGTAAAGCCTAAAAACAAGACACCTTATGAGCTTTTCCATAAAAGGAAACCATATATTGGATTTTTCAAGCCATTTGGATGTCCTTGTACTATTCTCAATACCAAATCTCACTTAGGCAAGTTTGATAGCAAAGCAGATGATGGTTTTCTTGTTGGGTATTCATCTCAAAGTAAGGCCTACAGAGTTTTTAATACCTCTTCTAGAATAATTGAAGAAAGTGACAATGTCAAATGCAATGAGAACACACCAAATCCTATTGGTTCAGGTCCTAATTGGCTATTTGACATTGATTCACTCACTAATTCTTTGGGTTTCAGTGGTGATGTATATGCAGGACAAAGGGATACACCATCATCAGAACACAGAATTCAATCTGTGATATTTCCAATCCCTTCCATTGATCCTGTGGAATTCTGTGAACACCATGAGGAGACTGAACCTATTCAGAATGAAGAAGAGAGGAGAGCAGAGGAAAATCAGTCTTCAGGTTCAAATTCCAGAGAATCTGAGGTGACTGAAGAAGCAGAAACAAATCCAGAATTAAATGAGTCTAATCTGGATGAGGACTTACAAGAGGAAGCTGGTCATCAAACAAGAACTCAGAAAAATCATCCTCCTGAGTTGGTAATTGGAGATATTGCATCTCCAATGATGACTAGAAAGCAAAGCAGACTCCAAGAGTTGCAAGAGCAGCAAAATACAGTTAACACTGTTCTTACTTGCTTTCTGTCCCAGATTGAGCCCAAAAAGGCTTATGATGCCATGAAAGACCCAAGCTGGATAGAGGCAATGCAAGAGGAGCTGCTACAGTTCAAATTACAGGATGTTTGGGACTTGGTAGACCTTCCAAAAGGTCATAGAGCAATTGGCACCAAGTGGATTTTCAGGAACAAGAAGGATGACAGAGGGATTGTAATCAGAAACAAAGCTAGACTGGTTGCACAAGGGTACACTCAGGAAGAAGGAATAGATTATGAGGAAGTCTTTGCTCCTGTGGCAAGGATTGAAGCAATCAGGTTATTTCTAGCCTATGCCTCATACATGAAGTTCAAAGTGTACCAAATGGATGTCAAAAGTGCATTTCTGTATGGAAGCATTGAGGAAGAAGTATATGTCTGTCAACCCCCTGGATTTGAGAATCCATTGCACCCCGACAGAGTATACAAGCTGAAGAAGGCTCTCTATGGTTTGCATCAGGCCCCAAGAGCATGGTATGACACTTTGTCTACCTATCTCTTGAAAAATGACTATGAAAGAGGAGTCATTGACAAGACCCTGTTCATCAAGAGGAGAAAGAGAGGTACTTTACTTGTTCAGATCTATGTGGATGATATCATCTTTGGATCCACCAATGATCAAATGTGTAAAGAGTTTGAAGAATTGATGCACAAAAGCTTCAAGATGAGCTCCATGGGAGAACTTACATTCTTTCTTGGGCTTCAGGTAAAACAGAGGAAAGATGGAATTTTTATTAGCCAATCCAAGTATGTGAAAGACATCCTGAACAAGTTTGGTTTATCAGACTCAAAGTCAGCAAGCACTCCAATGGAAACACATAAACAGATCACTGCAGATCTTGAGGGGGAGGATGTGGATGTCCATCATTACAGATCAATGATTGGATCTCTCATGTATCTCACAGCCTCTAGACCTGACATTATGTTTTCAGTCTGTGTTTGTGCCAGATTTCAGGTTTCTCCTAAGCAATCACACCTTCATGCTGTCAAGAGAATATTCAGATACTTAAAAGGGCAACCTAGATTAGGTCTCTGGTATCCTCATGAATCCTCTTTTGACTTGCTTGCATATTCAGATAGTGATTTGGGAGGAGCCAACATGGATAGGAAGTCTACTTCAGGTGGATGTCAGTTTTTGGGTACAAGACTAGTATCTTGGCAGTGTAAGAAACAAACCACAGTGTCCTTATCTACCACAGAAGCTGAGTACATAGCTGCTGCAAGCTGCTGCTCTCAGGTTCTATGGATTCAGAATCAGATGTTGGACTATGGGGTAACTTTTCTTCACACACCAATCTTCATTGATAACAACAGTGCTATTAGCATTGTTAATAATCCAGTCAAACACTCAAAAACAAAGCATATAGAGATAAGGTATCACTTTATAAGAGATTGCAATGAAAAGAAATTAATTCAGGTTGCTAAAGTTCATACAAATGACCAGTTTGCTGATCTATTCACAAAAGCTTTTGATGTGGGTAGATTCACCTTTTTGGTAACAAGTGTGGGCATGATCAACCTAGAATAAATTCATGACTTTCTGTTTTTATACCTATATTTCTTCATATATTTGGTGCTACTAACTTTCTTTCTCAGGATCTTCTGTTTTCCTCTGATTACCAAGTGAAGAAAAGTGTAAGTGTGGTTACTACTGCCAGTACAGAAGTTACTACTATCGGTGTTCTAGTAGTTACTACTGCTTGTGCAGTTACTACTGCTCAGTAGTTAATACTGCTCAGTAGTTAATACTGCTAGTGCAGTTAATACTGCTAGTGTAGTTAATACTGCTTGGTCGTTAATACTGCTCAGCAGTTAATACTGCTCAGTAGTTAATACTGCTAGTGCAGTTAATACTGCTAGGTAGTTAATACTGCTTGGCAGTTAATACTGCTCGGTAGTTAATACTGCTCGGTAGTTAATACTGCTAAGTAGTTAATACTGCTTGGCAGTTAATACTGCTTGGCAGTTAATACTGCTCAGTAGTTAATACTGCTCAGTAGTTAATACTGCTAGTTTATTTAATACTGCTAGTGGAGTTAATACTGCTCGGTAGTTAATACTGCTCGGTAGTTAATACTGCTAGGTAGTTAATACTGCTTGGCAGTTAATACTGCTTGGCAGTTAATACTGCTCGGTAGTTAATACTGCGAGGTAGTTAATACTGCTTCTGATAATCTAGGGCATATAAATACCCCTGTTTGCCCGCCCATGTTCATAACGACTCTTCGCATTTACTTCTTCTCTCTCGTTCTAACCTAGACTCCCCAGAATCTCTGTGCTTTTTCTTTCAAGAATCCTTAGGCATCATGGAGTTTGTGGATGAGCACAATGAAATAGCCATGCTTCAGAAGCCGAAACAAGCTGCGGGATTCCACGCCATTGTCGATTTTCTAAAATCCTCGCACATCTCCTATGCACTCACGGTGAGCCCAACAATCTATATCGAACGTCAGAAACAATTTTGGGAGAATGCCACTGTTAGTGTTGAAGAAGGGCAGAAAACCATTCGAACAAGGGTTTGTGATAAACCCTTGAAAGTCACTGAAGAGGTTATTCGCATCTCCCTACAGTTGAATGATGCGTCAGGTATAACTTCTATTCCTAATGAAGAACTCTTTTCTACTTTACAAAGAATGGGGTATGAAGGTCCCATTGGTGTTTTTAAATTCTACAAGTCAAAATTTTTCAACCAATGGAGATTTCTTGTTCATACCCTGATGCACTGTATTTCCAAGAAAACTACTGGATGGAGTGAGTTCAGCAGTCCCATTGCATATGCCTTGGTCTGCTTATCCACTGCCAGAAAGTACAATTTCTCAGCAATGATCTTTAATGATCTTGTATCAAACTTGGAATCCAAAAAGACCTTTTTCATGTATCCAAGGTTTGTGCAAGAAGTTCTTAACAAGGAATTGATGGACTTACCTCAGTTTACTGAGGTATATGTACCCAAATCCCCTAAAGGGAAGGTTTTTTCAAATATGAAAAGACTTCCTAGGGACTCGGAAGGAGTTGACACACCATTGTTCTCTACAATGATGGTTGTGTCCCACCCCTCTGAAGGTATGGCATCAGGATCAAGGCCCTCATTAGATCAACCCACTGATGACCAATCCCAACCTTCCATCTCAAAAGACATCCCACAGTCCATTCTTGAACAGCCCACTCCCACAATCACCAAAAGGTTTCAAAGAAGAAAGGTGCACAAGGCTCCTTCCCTTGTTGTACCTACTCAAAGCCCTACGCCTTTAAGCCCTCAATTGGAGCATTCTCCAATTGAGAATATCAACAGGGAAACCACAGGGGTGTCTCCCAACCTCAAGAAGGTGGTCTCTAAGGAGAAGGATGACCATATGGGTGCTAAGGCTGCCACTACTTCTGCTAGCACAGAGAAGGACAGTGGTAACATAAATAAGACCTTCCCCATGGCAACTCTAAATGAGAAATCATTAGGAGGACCCAGGTGCCAAGAAACCAAGGGGGCAGGTAGTGCTTCTGCTAGGCAGAAGGCTTCTGCTGAAACTTCCAAGGATCCTTTAAAGAAGGTAAATACTTCTAAACAAGGTGAGGATAGATATAACTATGAGGAATTGATGGAAACCTTAGGGAATATCAACTTGGATGTCATGGCACAAAAGAAAGAGATTGAGCAACTTAAGACTGTGGTCACCTACCAACAGTCTCAAATTGAGAAGCTAAAAAAGATGGTCACCAAGTTGCTGAACAAAAAGAAAAAGGCAAGGTTTGTGCTAAGAAGGAGAACCTCAACTGATGATGCTCCCAAAAAGGGGGAGTCAGAGTCAGAAGCAGAACTGAAACTGAAGGGTCCACAAATTGAGGGGGAGACTGCTCACATAGAGACTGAGATGGAAATGGACTATGCACAGTTTAAGGGGGAGTCCAGTGAGACAGAAAAGGGGGAAGAGTGTGTTAAAGAAACCAAAGCAGCAGAAACCACAGCAGCAGAAACCACAGCAGCAGAAACTGTTAATGCTGCTGAGTTTGAACAAGCAGCAGAAACAGTTAATGCTGCTGAAGGCCAAACAGTCAAAGCAGCAGAAACTGAGCAGGAAGCAGTAACTACATCTCAAGCTGAAATAGATGAAGAAATTTACTGGATTGTAAAGAACTGTATTGAAGCAGCATCACTACATGTACTAAGAGAAGCAGTAACAGCCATAGCAGCAGAAATGGTTATTGCTGCTGAAAAACTTAAAGCAGCTGAACCAACTCCTGAGGCTGTCAAAACTCTTAAAAGAACCAAGATGATGTCCAAGAAAAGACCAAGAACCCAGCCCATAACTTCAAAGAAGAAAAATGAAAAGAAGCCAAGGGTGGAGTCATCTGCAGAAGAGGCCCAGGAGGAAACAGTGAAATCTGATGGAAAAGTTGCTGAAGAAGAAGTGGCAACTCCATCAGGGCAATCAGGCAATGTGCAATCACAAACGGATGCCCAATGTGACTTGTACATTACTAGTGTTGACTCTAACCCAATTCCACTTCAGGCTGAACCAATATCATCTAAGGCTCCTGAAATCATCTTTTGGGACACTTTGAAAGATGGTAGAAAGGAGTTCATCAGGATAAAAAGAGCTGATGGAAAATTTGAAGTATTTTCTACTTGGGGAAAAATTGTCAGAACTTGCTCAAGATCAGACTTAGAAGAGATGTTCAAAGTTGGGATGAAGATATATGGAAACATGCTGACTGAGCCAGGGATGTCAATTTCTAAAATGGTACTTGAATTCTTGTGCCAAATGTTCAAACCTGAAGCAGTTCAGCATAGGTTAAACACACAGTTTCAAGTCATTACCAACTGGATGCTCTATGAAAACTGTGGAGTATATGTCATCTCCCTTGACTCTGCAACTCAAGAATACTATCTTGTAGATGAAATATACAATCACAGCATGAAGAGGCTGCAAGGAATGTTACACACTAAGCTGACCTGCAACAAGGATTCAGCAATGGGTAGATTCTTGGTAAAGAGGATTCTCAATCAGAGTCTAGGCCTAAGTCCTAATCTGTGTGTACATGATGACTAAGTTTTGGAAGCATCATCTGAAGAACTTGACTTCTTTTCCTAAAAGTCAAGTTAGGGGGAGATTGTTGGGAACTGAAGATATGCTAAGTATAGTTAGTACTGCTAAGTCTTCATTACTACTGCCAGTTCTTCGTTACTACTGCTGGGCAAGGTTACTGCTGCTAGATGAAGTTAATGCTGCTAGATGAGGTTAGTACTGCTGAGCTGAGTTACTACTGCTTGAAGACTGTGAAGATTAATACTGCTGAAGGTTGTTAATGCTGCTGAGCCAAATCATCATTAATACTGCTGAGTTGATAAGTTTGGTATGCGATGCTTTTGGAGACAAAGAAGGAATTGATCAAGATATGTTTAACGAAGATTCAGAAGATCAATTTACTTTTTATGGTAATCTTGTAATTACTTTTGTATAAATAGTATTGATAGATAGCTATTAGAAGAGACAAAAATAGAAGATAGATAGTATACAGAATTCGATATTCATTCAAGAGTGAATTAACCTCAAGATCATAGATCCTATTTCTAGAGAAGTAGAAATCGTCTTGTTGAGTCTGTTCAACAAGATTGAGGTTTTGGTGTAAAACTTGTGAGTTATAACTGTTTGATATATATACAGTTTATTGAATTTCTATTGATTGTTCTTTAATTGATTTAGAGTTCTATTCCGCAAGATTCTCTAAATTCTGTTTCTAAGAAGTTTAATTCTTGTTAAGAATCGATCCTGACAAAAAATATGTATTCCAGGTGGTGGATCGCGTAAAAGCAAGTAATTAGAGTAATCGATGGATGGCTTATGTGAAGGATTATGTGACGAAGATTTTGACATGTTTAGCAGTTGTATTATAATGATTAAACGTTATGTATGTATTAAGGAAAAAGTTTGTAGTAGAATGTCTTCTTTTGATTGTAATAGAAAAGGGACCGTACTTGTAATAGGATGTTTCGTTTGATTAATCAATGTTATGTTACATTATGTGATTTGTTGTGTATATGGGATATGGGGTTGTTACACCCTAAATTTGAGCAATTAAACTCGGGGATTGTTGGGCCACAATTAGAAACATTGCATTTTGAACCAAAACCCATCATGTTCATATTGACGGATGTCGAGTCCACCAAATAATAAGTTCCAACTATCGGCTAATTACAACTAAAATTGTAATAGCGGTAAGTCGGGTCGAATCCACAGAGACTCGGTTTTAACTAATTATTGCCAATTAAACCAAGTACAAGAACGAATTATTAATAATAATAACAAAGGGGGGGGGGGGGTGTTTGTGCAAGAAATTAACATAACAAATTTAAAACGAGTTTAAAAACAATAGAAACAGAAACGAATTCAACTTTGGGTAGCAAACACTAATGCAATTCCATTCAAAAGTTGTATCATTGATGATGTATATGATTATCGCAACTACTTCGATTAACCCGGTTATAATTGTTAACAAGCTCTAACAACCAATTCCATCATACATAGCATTTGAGAGGAATATGCTTTCCTATCAAACCTTAGTATGTAACTAGCCTCAAACAAACTTTTGAAGGCTTAGTTCATACTAGCATGAAAAACTTATGGAACCCGAGTCCGTACATATTAACACATAAGCTCGGTTAATATATTTATACCGTTTCACCCAATTTCACAACAAAAATGGATATCTTTAACAAAACCCAATTTGTTGCTTGTCACTAACAATTTTTAACTAAACAATTACGGATTTAGAAAACAATTTAACCACAATCAATTTCCATACAATTGATCAAAAAGCATGAAAACTAATTTTATAAACATAAAACTTAGAAATTGTAAGAATAATCAAAATAAAGTTGGATTATATCATCTCAAATAACCACATGAATTGGAAATTGCAAATGTAAACAACCCAAAGTCAAATTCTAAGGAAATTAGCCACACATGGCTAATTTAAAACAAGAACTAAGAAAATTGGTAAGAAAGTTAACCTAATTTCTCAAATTGAAGAACTTGAGATGAAGAATCCTCTCCAAAATCACCTATTTTTGCTCTCTTTCTCTCAAAATCGACTTCTGAATGTGTCCCCCTTCAAAATGACGGTTTCCCTTCGTTTTATACCACGAAATTGGAAGAAACCGCTCGAAAATTGAAAACCCCAAATTCGGTCCTGAAAATTGTCGGGCACGAATGGCGGCGCGGGTGTGGCCGCGCAAGAAGCTGGAATGGGCGACGAACAGATTCCCGCGCGGTTAAACTCGCGGGAGAAGATGCATCGACCACTGTTCCCGATTTGCTGCTGTTGTTCTCGTTGTGCGTACGAAGAAGGAGACGATGCATCTTTTTTTATTAATCTTTACGCGGGTGCTGAAGCTGAAATGGGCTGACAACATCAATAAAAGAAACCAAATAAAATTTAGTTTCTTTTCCTTTTCTCTCTTTGAAGTGCATTCTGCCCCTTTTTTTCTTTCTTTTTGATGCACGTGTCCAACAAAAGCAATGGTATGTTTATAATATTATTTTCCTTTTTTTAAACCAACAAATACTAAGTAAATAAATATTAAAAGATTTTCATTTTTTTCTTTTTCACTTTTATTTATGTAACACCCTAAAAAGTGGGTAAATTAAAACCTACGGAATTACAAAAATATACGGCTAACATAGACAAATCACCCAATAAATGGAGAAATAAAGTATGGCGTTTACAATACAAAGAGATGAGCAAATCACAGTCCAACAACCTAATAATCTAAACCAACAAGTCTTAGATTATATTCGGGTGTTGTCTAATTGCTACCAAAAATCGACATTGAAAATCTATCATGTACGCCTCTATATACTTCCAAAAATGCTACCATCCATCACGACTCTTCACTCAAGCCCGAGGAGCCCCACCGCTTGGAATTCCTATCAACACACCCAAGAGAAGAAGTGTTAGTCCAACACGCTGAGAGTAAGAACCTAACAATTGATAATAAAAATTAAGCTTGAATTGAGGTACAATAGAAACATAATGATCCCCACGGTGGAAGTCATTTGATATCTAATGCCTCGAGTGTTGATGGAAAACTTGTTAGCCAAAATCAATTTCATAAGACAAGGTAGCCACATAATCGTTAGTAGCATTAATCACATAACAACAATAAGTTGGGAAACAAACGCAACCCCGAAGAGTCTATAACTTGTGAGCCCCTAATTTCAACCACACTAGGTCTATACATTGGGTCACTCCAAATCCACCAAAACAAGCACATTAGAATTACATATTCTTGCTCATGAGACGATGTCCGACCATATAGGCCCACATCTTACTTATCATGAATCCCGATGCCTATTCCGTGCTACGACTCTAGTGCCTATGGATCCATTACACTCAAACTACAAAATCATGACTCTCAATTAAGCCATCATTTTAATACACTATGATTAAGCTTTATCACCATGAGCATTAATAGACACTTATCCAACACGAAAATACCTTCATGAAGATTCAACATTGAATATTAGAATTGTTATAATTCTCAGAATTAGTATTTAGTCCTCATTTCAACATACAAACCCATTTCGTAGTATTTACATCAAAATCCCCAATTTATCAAAAACCCTAGATTTTGACCTAAAATGGTCAAAATCGTTTTATCCAACAAAATAGACAATATAAGTGGATAATCATAAGTAAACCAAGAAATGCTAAATACTTCAACTTTTCAAGTTATATTACCCAACAAAGCCCTACAAATTATCAAACTCATTTTTAGGTCAAAAGTAGAAATCACAAGATATAAGAGTATAAAGTATTAATAGGTTAGAATCTTCTATATAAACAAGTATGTGAGTTAGGATTTGAAGATAAACTCACCTTAGAGGATTTATAGAAGTACAAACCCTAGAATGAAGTGGGTGGAGTTGGTTCTTGGATGAGAAGTAGAAACCTTGCTCTTAAGTGAGATTGACACCCTAAAATCCACCATAAATGTTTATAAATGGCCCAACAACCAAAATTAATGGAAGGAGGTCAAGTATATCGAAACCCTACCTGGAGGAGAGGAGAAAATCGGTTTCCAAAAGCTTCCTAAGTCTAAAATGAGTTAAAAACCCGTAAAACCCAATTTTATACCCCCCTGCAGCTTCCCGCGACTTTGACGTGCGACTATGCCATGGGCATAGTCGCGGGGCATACTCGCCCGCTCTTCCCCACCTTCGGTACAGCGAGCGCGATAGTGCCACGACGAGAGTGACTATGTCACAATCGCGTGGCACAGTCGCTGGTCCCCTCTCACCTTGCAGTACATATTGGGCGATAGTGCCCCCGGCGAGAGTGACTATGTCACACTCGCGGGGCACACTCGCGGTTAGGGGTGAGCATAACCGGGTACCCGGCTAAATTTCATGGAACCGGAACCGGCGGTTCCTAGAATGAAGGACCGGAACAGCTTACATCGGTTCTCTATATTTTGGAACCAGTCCCGAAACCGGCGGTTCCGGGTACCCGCTATCAATTTTTTTAAAATTTATTTTTAACATTTCATACAATAAAAATGTAATTTTAAGTCTATTGCAAACTACAAAGTACCAACTTAAAGAAATAAACACAACAAATGGTGAAAAATAATCATATAAAAACTAATTATTACATAAATAAATGAGAAACTCCGGCGTATTGAGTCTTGACATCAACCAAACGACTTACATAATACATAACGTCATTACGTCAAGACCTAACAAATAAAATATTTGGATCAAAACGAATAAAACACCTAACAAAACCAATAACACATCATTAAATATTTAAATATAATAAATATATAAATGATTTTTATTAAAAAATAGCGGGTACCCGTCGATTCCGGTTCTGGGTACCCAGCGGGTCTGGGTACCCGGTCCCGGCGGGTACCCAACGGGTAACGGTTCCAAAAAAATGAGAACCAGAACCGGAACCAGTCCTAATCGGTTCCGTATTTTAGGAACCGGAACCAATCACATCGATTCCGGTTCTGGAACCGGCAGTTCCGGTTCTAAAGACGGGTACCCAGTTCCGATGCTCACCCTACTCGCGGTCCCTGTACCGAGCCCTTTTTCTTGACCAGTTTTCTCCCACGATCCAACATCGATGCCATGCGTCATTTCATGCATGTAAAAACCTTAATATTTACATTCTCAAGTAAATTAATTTACTAGTAAAGCTAGAATTTTTGGGGTGTTACAATCTATTTATTTATTTATTTACAAAAAATAAAATACTAAAACGTGATTTAATATGGGTACTTTAGACATCTAGTTGACATTAAATTTAGGGAATTTTGACGTAAAAATATATAAAAATCGACACTTATCACATATGTTGCAATTCCATGGTCAATTTGTCGGATTACCATCGGAGGACCCCCATTCACATTTAAAATCTTTTATGGAGATCACCGATGTTTTTATAATCCTTGGAGTATCTCCTGAAGCCTTAAGGATTACTTTACATGATGTTCCTTCTACCTTTTATACTTAGCATATGTTGCAATTCCATGGTCAATTTGTCGGATTACCATCGGAGGACCCCCATTCACATTTAAAATCTTTTATGGAGATCACCGATGTTTTTATAATCCTTGGAGTATCTCCTGAAGCCTTAAGGATTACTTTGTTTCCATTTTCTCTAAGGGATAGGGAAAGAATATGGTTCAATTCATTAGCACCAGTTGGTACCATCATGGAGTGATATGGCTGAAAACGTTTTGCGAAAATATTTTCCACCTACCTGGAATGCTAAGTCCAGAAATGAAATTTGCATGTTTAAACAACTGGACGATGAAGCAATTCCTGATGCTTGGGAAAGGTTTAAAGAGTTATTAAGGAGATGCCCTCACCATGACATTTTCTACTGTATTCAACTCGAGACGTTTTACAATGGACTTGATTCCAATGCAAAACAAATGCTCGGCGCGACTTCAGGAGGGGCCTTTACCTTTAACACCTACAATACCGGGTATGAAATTCTTGAAAAATTTTCAGCAAATAATGGACAATTGGCTGATCCAAGAGCTCAAACTCAAACTCAAACTCAAAAGAAGACTGCTGGAATTGTAACAACCCACAATCCAAATATACATATAACATATAATTCATAACATGTTTTCAACAAAAGTACTTTATATTTCACATTTGGTCCCAACTAAAGTCTGAACATAATAAGAAATTCAGTACAACTTGATCCTATTTAAATTTACAACATAATAATTAAAACCTAGTTGTAAGTACAAGAGCATCCACAATTTCATAATAATTATCTTCCCAAAAGCTACCCATCAAGTTTTCAGATCACTTGGTCTTACTGGAATCACCACCTGAAATACATATTTTTAAAACAGAAAACGAGGGTTAGACCTAAGGGTCTAGTGAGCAACTCCCTGACATTTGGAAATCATTAAAAATTCATTTATATAAAATATTCTTTATATAAATACACATACATCACACGTAATTTAATACCAACCAAGATTTGTGCATTATACCTGTCTCATCCCACCTTATCCCTCCACCAATGGCCAAATATATTGGTTGCGAGCCAATTTAACACACCGGTCCAAAGCCCGGCCACGTATTATATTCTCATATAATACTCACGTAATTATAATATCTCAATATATATTCATACAATTTATCAAGTATTTGTTATTCACATAATGTATTCCAGTAAAAATACTTTAAAGTAAAACTCACCTGTTTTGTTTATCACCAAACCTTCCAAGTTAATTATCACGTATGACAATCCTTCACAGAATCTGAAATCACACAAAATACCAAATATCTCTTTTTAAAACTAAACTTATGAAATCCTCGACTCAAATCGCAACCTCCTAAAAGTAAATTAGAATCGCAATGCATAGTGCTAAGTCGCAATCAACTACTGCGACTTCATCCCCAAATCGCAACCCACTATTGCGATTCCAACCCCAAGTCGCAATCACCTATTGCGATTTCAAACCCAAATCGCAATTAACTATTGCGATTCCAAACCAAGTCGCAATAGACCATTGCGACTTCAAAGTCAAATCGCAATCAACCATTGCGACTTCGTTGAAGGTCTCAGTTCACTGTTCATCCTAAAAACCCAGAAATCATACTTTTAATCTATGCATGCTGCTGCAAATGTGCAGATATGTTTAAGACTATGAACATAACCTAACCTTAAGCTTAGATTTCCCAAAACATCCATTTTTAACAAAAACCCACTTCTAAAACTTATAGCAAAGCTTTTTAGAACTAAACACATAAAATATGGATTGTGCAGAATTATTACCTTGATTCCTTCAGTTGTATTTAGCAACTCCAGCAGCAAATTCTAAGCTTTCCTTCTTTCTTTTCTTAATTTCTTCAATTTCCCTCTCTCTTTCTCTCTAAACTGAACTCTCTCTCACACACACACTTAGATAGTTTCTTCTAGTGTCAAGAAGATGACACCTCCAGCCTCTAAGCTTGAAAATGGCGGTGGTGGGTGATGTTTGGCAAAAATGTCCAAACAAACCCTAAACTTCTCCCAATTGGCAAAACATACCCCTAAACTTCTATAAAAATTTAAAACTTATCCCTTAACTCCTAACTCCATAAAATACTAAAATAAAGACTTATAAAATTTTCAAATTTAAATCAGATAAAATACCTGGTTATTACAACATCTCCCCCTTAAAAGAATTCCGTCCCGGAATTCGATTAAGCGAACAGATGAGGGTATCTGGCTCTCATCTCTGACTCTGATTCCCACGTCGCATCCTGACCTCTATGATGTTTCCATTGAACCTTTACTTGTCTGATCTCTTTGTTCCTCAATACTTTGATTTTGTGATCAACTATAGCTTCCGGTTCCTCCACATAGTTCAACCTTTCGTCAACCTGGATATCTGGTAGAGAGACTGCCTGATCTGGTGTAACCAAACACTTTCGAAAATTTGATACATGAAATGCGTTGTGAATCCTGCTTAATTCCAGCGGAAGATCCAATCTATACGCTACTTCGCCGATCCTCTCCGTAATTGCAAACGGCCCGATATACCTTGGACTAAGTTTACCTTGCTTCCCAAATCGAATGACCCCTTTCCAAGGTGAGACTTTCAACATTACAAACTCTCCAACCTGGAATTCTAACGGTTTTCGGCGTCGATCTGCATAACTTTTCTGTCTATCTTGAGCCACTTTTAATCTGTCCCGAATCTGAGTGATCTTATCCGCTGTTAACTGTACTATTTTTTGCCCTGCTAATTGTTTCTCCCCCACTTCATTCCAACACAGAGGCGTTCGGCATTTTCTACCATACAATACTTCAAACGGTGCCGCTTGAATGCTGGAATGATAACTGTTGTTGTAGGCAAATTCTATCAAAGGCAAATGTTTATCCCACGATCCTCCAAAATCAACTATACAAGCCCGAAGCATATCTTCTAAAGTCTGGATTGTTCTTTCACTCTGTCCGTCAGTCTGAGGATGATATGCTGTACTCAACTTTATCTGCGTTCCCATCTCTTTTTGAAAGCTTCTCCAAAATCTGGAAGTAAAACGACTATCTCGATCAGAAATAATCGAGATTGGAACTCCATGTCGAGTTACTATTTCATTAATGTACAATTTGGCCAAACGTTCCAAGGAATCAGTTTCTTTTATCGGCAAGAAATGAGCAGACTTCGTCAATCTATCCACAATCACCCAAATAGAATCGAATCCCTTTGAAGTTCTAGGTAACTTGGTAATAAAATCAGTAGTGATCTGATCCCATTTCCACATTGGTATATCTAGTCGTTGTAACTGACCAAACGGCTTCTGATGTTCAATCTTTACTTTCTTGCAAGTAGTACAATCTTCCACATACTTAGCAACACTTCTCTTCATTCCCGGCCACCAATAGAATTGTTTCAAATCTCCATACATTTTATTTGTACCTGGATGAATAGAAAATCGAGACTGATGAGCCTCTTGTAGTACACGATCACGTAATCCACCCAAACGAGGCACCCAAATTCTGTTCCCCATACACAATAACCCACGGTCATCTTTCCCAAGCAATGCTGATATTCCCACTAACCGTTCTGATTTCAAACTTTCTTCCTGATAAGCATCTATTTGGCACTTCAGTAATTCGTCAAAGATACTTGGAAGGAGTTCAGCTCGTAGCGATATCGCTTTTATCGTTCCACTTCTTTCTTGACGACTTAATGCATCTGCTACCACGTTCGCCTTCCCGGGGTGATAAAGGATTTCACAATCGTAATCATTTACCAATTCCAACCATCTTCTTTGCCTCATATTCAGTTCCTTCTGATCGAAAAGATGTTGGAGACTCTTATGGCCAGTGAAAATTTGGCATTTAGAACCATACAAATAATGTCTCCAAATTTTCAATGCGAAGACAACTGCTGCAAGCTCCATATCATGAGTAGGATATTGTCTTTCATGGTCCTTTAATTGACGAGAAGCATAGGCAATCACCTTTCCACGTTGCATAAGTACACATCCCAATCCTAGTTTAGAAGCATCACTGTAGACCACAAAATCATCGGAACCTGCTGGCAATGCTAATATCGGCGCGCTGCAGAGTTTCTCCTTCAATATTCTGAATGCCTCATCTTGTTCTGCTTTCCACTCAAACTTTAGATTCTTCCGAGTCAGCTTAGTCAATGGCGTCGCGATTCGAGAAAAGTCTTTTATAAATTTCCGATAGTATCCAGCTAGACCCAGAAAACTACGTACTTCGGTTGCCGTCTTCGGCGGTTCCCATTTTTCAATTGCTTCCACTTTCGCTGGATCAACTTGTATACCCTTCTCTGAAACTACATGACCCAAAAACTGAACTTCTCGTAGCCAGAATTCACACTTCGAAAATTTAGCATATAACTTCTCTTTCTTTAACAACTCTAGAATCAAACGAAGGTGTTGAGCGTGATCCTCTTTGGATCGAGAATAAATAAGTATATCATCGATAAACACAATAACAAATTTATCTAGATAAGGCTTACATACCCGATTCATTAGATCCATAAAAGCGGCCGGAGCGTTCGTTAATCCGAAGGGCATCACCAAAAATTCGTAGTGACCGTACCTCGTACGAAAGGCAGTCTTCAGAACGTCTTCTTCCTTAACCTTCAACTGATGGTAGCCAGATCTGAGATCAATCTTGGAGAAGTAACATGCTCCAACTAATTGATCGAAGAGGTCATCAATTCTTGGTAGTGGATACTTGTTCTTAATCGTGCGCTTGTTCAGCTCTCGGTAGTCGATACACATTCTCGTTGAACCGTCTTTCTTTTTCACAAATAGAACTGGTGCACCCCATGGCGAAGAGCTGGGTCTGATGAAGCCCTTATCAGACAAGTCTTGAAGCTGTGCCATCATTTCTTTCATCTCTGGAGGTGCTAATCGGTATGGCGCACGAGCGATAGGAGCGGCTCCTGGGATTAAGTCAATACCAAATTCTACTTGTCTAACAGGGGGAAGACTATTCAAGTCTTCAGGGAAAACTTCTGGATATTCACTAACTATAGAAATATCCTCCAACTTAATCCTTTCAGGCCTACTGTCTATCACATAAGCTAAATAACTAGAGCAACCCTTGTTGACACATTTACGGGCTTTTACCATAGATATAAGACTGGACTGATGATTCTTACGATCTCCATAAATCACTACTGATCTCTTATCAGGTAAAACGACATTGATTATTTTCTTATCACAAACTATGTTAGCCTGATTCTCAGCTAACCAATCCATTCCTACTACCACATCAAATTCAATCAAAGCTATTGGAAATAGTTGTATCGGTACTCCACACCCCTCTATATTTATCATGCATCGATCAAAAACTTCTTTAACTGCCACTTGGTTATCATTTGCAGTATCTACTAATAAAGCATGTTCTAACATTTTAGGCTCTAAATGCATGTGAGCAGCAAAAGAGGGAGACACAAAAGATCGGTTTGCACCGGAATCAAATAACACTTTAGCACGCGTGGAGTTTATAAAAAATGTACCTGTGACCACATCCGGAGTTTCCTCCGCCTCTTTAGCTGTCATTTGGAATGTACGACCCCTCGTTTTCGGTGGTTCTATTCTTGGGACAATTGGTCTAGTAATGGCTGGTTTCCCGGATGTACCCCCTTGTTGTATTCTACCTCGTGGACAATCTGATTGGAGGTGATCCGGAGAATTGCACAAAAAGCAAAACCGTGTTAATCGACAATCTTTAACAACATGACCGGTTTTCCCACACTTAAAACAAACCCGAGATTCCACTTGACAATTTCCCTTATGGTAGCGATTACATCTCGGACATGGTCTTTCCGCTGGTCGAAACGACGGACGGTTATCGAACCTCTGGAATCTAGACTTCTTTGGATCCTGTGGTGGTCCTTCCCATTTCCTTTTCCCCAAACTCTTATCACCGGCATCCTTTTTATTGTCTCGTTCGACATTTTCTGCAGCATCCACTGCAGCTGTAAAAGTATCTGGCCTTGTTGCAGTCACTAGTCTTCGAACTTCTGAATTCAACCCATAGATAAATCTCTCCATTTTCATCTTTTCTGTAGCAACATAATATCCTGCAAAACGAGATTTTTCTAAAAATCGTGCAGTATAGTCTCTGACTGACAAATTCCCTTGCTGTAGATTCATAAATTCTTCTTCCAATTGTCTGACAGCAGCTTGTGGACAGAAGTGTGTTGTGAAAGCTAACACGAATTCCTCCCAAGAAAAAGTAGAGTATATATCCGCTCCTCCCGATTCTATATGAGCCTCCCACCAATACAGAGCATCACCTTTTAGCATTGCCGTTCCATAAAGTACTTTATCTTCTTCAGCACATTTACACGTTTTGAAGATAGCCTCTAATTCTTTCAGCCATCTCATAGCTTTTACCGGATCCCGATCTCCTGAGTATGTAGGGGGCTTGCAACTAAGAAACATTTTATAGTCACACCTTTTCATTACCGGTAAAACAGTAGCGGTAAGTGGTATCTCAACTTCATGTTCCGGATTTGATCTTTCAGTTTCATTATGACTATTACGTTCGAACATGGCTTGTATGCTATCATGTAATCTCCCCATTTCAGCAGTCAGATCATCCCGTGTAACAAACTCTGTACCATGCGGTTGTGTTCTACCTCCAGTTCGGCCCCGAGTTCCCCTTTCGGTTCTGCCTCTACCACGATCTCCTCCTCTTCCCCCTGTTCCTATTGGTGGATTCTCTCCACTCGAATTCCTTCCTCTTCCCTGATTCCTTTGTCTCGTGCCACTTGCCATTCTGTTGATTCGAACAAAGTTAATATACACATAAGCACATACCCCATATAACAAGGTACTCCAGTTCAAACATGTACCTGTAAGATCATCATTACACTGGCCAGGTGTAATCTGAAATTACCTTACATGATGTTCCTTCTACCTTTTATACTTAGCATCCCCAGGTTCTAAAATAATAGGGACATCCTACTTCACATGCAGTTTAAGTCTAGGTACACATACTAATACCTAAATCCCTTAAACTAGGGCTCTGATACCATTTGTAACAACCCACAATCCAAATATACATATAACATATAATTCATAACATGTTTTCAACAAAAGTACTTCATATTTCACATTTGGTCCCAACTAAAGTCTGAACATAATAAGAAATTCAGTACAACTTGATCCTATTTAAATTTACAACATAATAATTAAAACCTAGTTGTAAGTACAAGAGCATCCACAATGTCACACTCGCGGGGCACACTCGCGGTTAGGGGTGAGCATAACCGGGTACCCGGCTAAATTTCATGGAACCGGAACCGGCGGTTCCTAGAATGAAGGACCGGAACAGCTTACATCGGTTCTCTATATTTTGGAACCAGTCCCGGAACCGGCGGTTCCGGGTACCCGCTATCAATTTTTTTAAAATTTATTTTTAACATTTCATACAATAAAAATGTAATTTTAAGTCTATTGCAAACTACAAAGTACCAACTTAAAGAAATAAACACAACAAATGCTGAAAAATAATCATATAAAAACTAATTATTACATAAATAAATGAGAAACTCCGGCGTATTGAGTCTTGACATCAACCAAACGACTTACATAATACATAACGTCATTACGTCAAAACCTAACAAATAAAATATTTGGATCAAAACGAATAAAACACCTAACAAAACCAATAACACATCATTAAATATTTAAATATAATAAATATATAAATGATTTTTATTAAAAAATAGCGGGTACCCGTCGATTCAGGTTCTGGGTACCCAGCGGGTCTGGGTACCCGGTCCCGGAACCGGTCCCGGCGGGTACCCAACGGGTAACGGTTCCAAAAAAATGAGAACCAGAACCGGAACCAGTCCTAATAGGTTCCGTATTTTAGGAACCGGAACCAATCACATCGATTCCGGTTCTGGAACCGGCAGTTCCGGTTCTAAAGACGGGTACCCAGTTCCGATGCTCACCCTACTCGCGGTCCCTGTACCGAGCCCTTTTTCTTGACCAGTTTTCTCCCACGATCCAACATCGATGCCATGCGTCATTTCATGCATGTAAAAACCTTAATATTTACATTCTCAAGTAAATTAATTTACTAGTAAAGCTAGAATTTTTGGGGTGTTACAATCTATTTATTTATTTATTTACAAACAATAAAATACTAAAACGTGATTTAATATGGGTACTTTAGACATCTAGTTGACATTAATTTTAGGGAATTTTGACGTAAAAATATATAAAAATCGACACTTATCACATATGTTGCAATTCCATGGTCAATTTGTCGGATTACCATCGGAGGACCCCCATTCACATTTAAAATCTTTTATGGAGATCACCGATGTTTTTATAATCCTTGGAGTATCTCCTGAAGCCTTAAGGATTACTTTGTTTCCATTTTCTCTAAGGGATAGGGAAAGAATATGGTTCAATTCATTAGCACCAGTTGGTACCATCATGGAGTGATATGGCTGAAAACGTTTTGCGAAAATATTTTCCACCTACCCGGAATGCTAAGTCCAGAAATGAAATTTGCATGTTTAAACAACTGGACGATGAAGCAATTCCTGATGCTTGGGAAAGGTTTAAAGAGTTATTAAGGAGATGCCCTCACCATGACATTTTCTACTGTATTCAACTCGAGACGTTTTACAATGGACTTGATTCCAATGCAAAACAAATGCTCGGCGCGACTTCAGGAGGGGCCTTTACCTTTAACACATACAATACCGGGTATGAAATTCTTGAAAAATTTTCAGCAAATAATGGACAATTGGCTGATCCAAGGGCTCAAACTCAAACTCAAAAGAAGACTGCTGGAATTGTAACAACCCACAATCCAAATATACATATAACATATAATTCATAACATGTTTTCAACAAAAGTACTTCATATTTCACATTTGGTCCCAACTAAAGTCTGAACATAATAAGAAATTCAGTACAACTTGATCCTATTTAAATTTACAACATAATAATTAAAACCTAGTTGTAAGTACAAGAGCATCCACAATTTCATAATAATTATCTTCCCAAAAGCTACCCATCAAGTTTTCAGATCACTTGGTCTTACTGGAATCACCACCTGAAATACATATTTTTAAAACAGAAAACGAGGGTTAGACCTAAGGGTCTAGTGAGCAACTCCCTGACATTTGGAAATCATTAAAAATTCATTTATATAAAATACTCTTTATATAAATACACATACATCACACGTAATTTAATACCAACCAAGATTTGTGCATTATACCTGTCTCATCCCACCTTATCCCTCCACCAATGGCCAAATATATTGGTTGCGAGCCAATTTAACACACCGGTCCAAAGCCCGGCCACGTATTATATTCTCATATAATACTCACGTAATTATAATATCTCAATATATTATAATCACCCACGTATGACATATTCATACAATTTATCAAGTATTTGTTATTCACATAATGTATTCCAGTAAAAATACTTTAAAGTAAAACTCACCTGTTTTGTTTATCACCAAAGTCCTTCCAAGTTAATTATCACGTATGACAATCCTTCACAGAATCTGAAATCACACAAAATACCAAATATCTCTTTTTAAAACTAAACTTATGAAATCCTCGACTCAAATCGCAACCTCCTAAAAGTAAATTAGAATCGCAATGCATAGTGCTAAGTCGCAATCAACTACTGCGACTTCATCCCCTAATCGCAACCCACTATTGCGATTCCAACCCCAAGTCGCAATCACCAATTGCGATTTCAAACCCAAATCGCAATTAACTACTGCGATTCCAAACCAAGTCGCAATAGACCATTGCGACTTCAAAGTCAAATCGCAATCAACCATTGCGACTTCGTTGAAGGTCTCAGTTCACTGTTCATCCTAAAAACCCAGAAATCTTACTTTTAATCTATGCATGCTGCTGCAAAGGTGTAGATATGTTTAAGACTATGAACATAACCTAACCTTAAGCTTAGATTTCCCAAAACATCCATTTTTAACAAAAACCCACTTCTAAAACTTATAGCAAAGCTTTTTAGAACTAAACACATAAAATATGGATTGTGCAGAATTATTACCTTGATTCCTTCAGTTGTATTTAGCAACTCCAGCAGCAAATTCTAAGCTTTCCTTCGTTCTTTTCTTCATTTCTTCAATTTCCCTCTCTCTTTCTCTCTAAACCGAACTCTCTCACACACACACACTTAGATAGTTTCTTCTAGTGTCAAGAAGATGACACCTCCAGCCTCTAAGCTGGAAAATGGCAGTGGTGGGTGATGTTTGGCAAAAATGTCCAAACAAACCCTAAACTTCTCCCAGTTGGCAAAACATACCCCTAAACTTCTATAAAAATTTAAAACTTGTCCCTTAACTCCTAACTCCATAAAATACTAAAATAAAGACTTATAAAATTTTCAAATTTAAATCAGATAAAATACCTGGTTATTACAGGAATGCATGAGGTAGATGCATACACTGCACTGACAGCTCAACTTGCTTCCCTGACTAATATGCTTAAAAACATCACTTCTGGTCAAGGAGCACAACCACCTGCACTACACCTCCTGCACCTGTCCTTACTGTGCAATGTGTCTGTTGTGGTGAGGAACATTCTTATGAACATTGTCCTCATAATTCTGAATCTGTAAAGTGTTAGGACAAATATGTCTTCAAGATTTAATCTTGATTTATAGAGTCAAAGTCAATGTATTTTGTCATGTGTAGAAAGTCAAAGTTAGCTTATTTCCTTAATAAGTCTTAGGGTATTTAAGGCTTTGTTTAGAGTAATCTTGGAACCATTCCATAAGCTTTTGGTCATAACTCATATCTTGTAAACTTTCTCTCACTTGAATTTCTCTCTCTATCTTGAAAGATCTTGGATTTACAATTGGTATCAGAGCTGGAACAAGATTTAGAGAAGGAATTCCACTGATCAATCATACGAATTTGGTGATTTCACAAGCAAATTTGATTGATTTTCTTGATTTTTCAAGAAAATCTCGTTTTCTTGAGATTTTATCAAATTTTGGTGATTTTTGATCGAATTTGTTCAAATCTTAGTTCGTTGGATTCGTTTTTGATAGAGGAACAAATCTTATTCATGGATCGAAGGCTAATTTCAAAGATTTGGAGTTCAATTTGAAGATTTTTCAGATTTTGTTCATATCGATCGTAACTGTCTGATCAGTTTTTCAGATTTTGATTAAGTGATTTTCAGCGAAATTGGTTCACATCATCGTGTTAGAAACTTGTTTTCTAACATATCTTCAAATTTTGGTTGATTAATTTCAAGTTTTTGAAAGTTAATTTGAAGATTTAGAAAAAAAATTGTGTTCTTGAGAAAACTTGTCTGTCAAATTTTTTGAAACTTGATTTTGCTATTTTGTGTCGATTTGATTCATTTTTGTGCAAAATTGTTTCCAAAAACAAGTTTTAGACATGTTTCAATCAAAGATTTCAAGTTTTAATGCATAAAATTCATTTTTGAAATTTTTAGGTTGAAGGTGTTCTTGAGGTGTTCTTGGTGAAAATTTTTAAATCTGAGTTTTTGATCCATATTTTTATTTGAGATTTTAAAAAAAGTTGTTTGTGATATGTTTTGATCCTAATTGAAAAATCTAATATTGTTTGGTGAGTGTGTTTACGTGCAGCAGCCTAGTGCCACCCATTGAAGAGCTTTGCGCAACCTAAAGAAACAACTTTGCGCAACCAACAAACACCAGCTTATCACTTTGCGCAATTGCCTGATGCGAGAAACAGACTTAATAAATTTTCAGCTACATGCTTGTTTGCTTCGAATTAATTTCACCTACATGCTTGCTTGCTTGAATTAATTTTACCTACTTGTTTGCTTTCTTAATTAGTTTTAGCTACTTACTTGCTTGCTTAATTAGTTTAAGCTACTTGCTTGCTTGCTTCCTACCGAATTGCTCTATTTTCAGAAAAGTTTTAGAGTTTCATTTTTTTCCAAGTGAACTTTGCGCCAAGCTTTTCGCAACCAACTGTCGCGAGATTTGAAACTTTTCGCAACCTTCTCACCCGAAAAACCAAACTTTTCGCAACCTTAGTTGCGAAAAGTAATCCTTCAGTTTCCCATTCTAAGCCCAAGTCTACTTTTCGCAACCTTTGCCTGCGAAATTCTTACTTCTCGCTACCTTTGCTTGCGAGTTTCTTACTTCTCGCTTCTTCCTGTTTCGAAATTCTGACTTAGAATATTTTTCGAGATTTGCTAATTGTTTGAATTTTTTTTCTCAGATTAATTCTTCAAACATGAAGCGGCTTCCAGTGCTGTTCAAAGAATCTGATTTTGAACTATGGAGAGTTTCGTTCATCGATTTTATTGAAAGTAGAGAAAATGGTGAAAACATGATAAAATCTTTCACTAAGGCCCAATGATCAGAACTGGCAAAGATTATACAGAAGAAGAGATTAACAGAATGAAAGCCGACAAGGAAGCTTCATCCAACTTGATCTTCGCACTTTACAAACTTCCGCAACACATCTTCAAACGAGTTGAATGTTTCAAAAACAATCCAATGCTTATGTGGAACGAGTTAACAAAGCAAATGCTTGGATCTGAAGTTGCGTTTAAGAGAAAGGAAGAAGAAAAGAAAGCTGACTTTCAGGCTAGGAGCATTAAAGATGAATTTTCTGTTGAAAGGAAGATTTTTCAGCAAGAAATACGAAAGCTAACAAAGAATTTGGCAGTGTTATCAACTGATATTATGATAGAGAAGAGGGTTAAGTCTGACATTCAGAAGAAGCTTGATTTCGTGACTAAGGAACGAAATGACTTATCAAACAAAGTGAAGTCACTCAACAAATCCAAAAGCTATTCAGAAAGTCCGATTCGACCGTCTAATCTTTTTTATGATCATTCAGTGGATAATTCTTCCAAATTTCAATCTGCTGATCTTCCTTCATACAAGAAAGTCAACATGCAATGGAGAGTTAAAGGTACGTTTCCTGAAAAAGATGTACCAAAATCATCTGCTCCCAACAAGAACACTAACCTGAAAGGTAAATCTTTTGCTAAACCTGATTCATTATATTCTGCAAATCATTTAATTAGGTTAGCACAAAAGAATTTTTGTTGTTCTTATTGTGGTACTAATGATTTTTTTAAAAATGATAGTATTCAATATTGGTATGGTACTTATCATTTTCCTTCCTATAGAGCTCCGCTTAACAAGCCAGGACCCAAGACACGTTGGGTACCAAAATCTACTTAATCTGTTTTTGCAGATTTAGAAGCAAAGCGTTGAACTCTCGGAAGAAGATTATTTGTGCCATTAAGGGGGAGTAAAGAGATTGGTTTCTAAACACATAAGTTTAGAACCCGGATTTCACAGTTAATGGCTTCTGAACAATTCAGTTCAGGACCCGTACTTCAAAGACTAAGACTTCTAAACAAATCAGTTTAGAACTCATACTTATCAGGTGATATCCTTAACTGTCACATCTTTCATTTCAAAGAACAAGTGGTAAAAGGTAACATTGCATTATGTTTTATTTCTACTGCTTTGAATGTTTGAATTTTTACAAATTTAATTCAATGAAGTGAAATTTTTTCAACTTTCATTCAGTGAATGAAATGTGTGTCAAGGGTGATTTTACAAGCGTTTTTGTATTATCTGAGTTACATCTGTTTCAACTTTCACCTCTGAAATAAATCGAAAGGTCAGCAAAACATTAATGAAATTATGCTGAATGCTCAAAATTATGGATTTCTAGACTTATATAGAATATAATGCTCAAAAAGCCTAGATGTCAGAATGATGGATGGAAACGAAAACATGGGGGAAGCACTATGTTTTAGAACCAAGTGATTGAGATGCTCTAAGTTTTAAATCTAATCATTTAGTTTGAAAGTTTGTGCCTGTGGCCTATTTGGTTTGGGAGATTAAGTCCTAAGGGGTGCTCGACACCTAGTCCCTAAGACCAACTGGTCTGGGATCGGCTGACCCAAATCCTGCTATAGAACCAGATAGAAAGTCATGTTCTACTGGTACAAATGGGTTTAAGATATATTGATGTGGCCTTTCTGGTTTGGGAAAGTAAGTTCTAAGGGGTGCTCGTCACCTAGCACCTAAGGCCAACTGGTCTGGGATCCGCTGACCCAAATCCTGATATAGAACCAGATAGAAAGCCATGTTTAACGGTGTATCTTATTCTTAATAAACTTTGTGATTAAAAGATGCCAATGAGCACAAATTCAAAAGATGCCTCTGAGCACAAAATCAAAAGATGCCAATGTGCACAAATTAAAAAGATGCCAATGAGCACACATCTCTTGAAACTTGGGGAAAATACAAAGTCACGATAAACCTGTAAATTTGTGAAAATTCTGATTTTGGACAAATAGTGTGAGTAGAGCAGAGTATTCTGATATGTTTTAGAATTGCATATGCTTGTTGCTGATCATATTTCACATGCTAGCACACCAAATAGATTTAATAAAGGGGTTGAAACTGAAAATTTTTAACTTGCTATGCAATGATGTCTGGTATTTGAATCCAAACACATGCATTTGATTTCATTTGATTGATAAATCTGTTAAATTTCATTAAGTTGAATTTCTTTTGTAAAGTTTTCAAATGATCAAATGTTAGTAGCTATAAAATGTAGTTCAATGAATTTTATTTTCCTTGTATAAAATTTCAACTACTGTGCCTAAATGAAATATATGCATACTTTCAGGGGGAGAAAACAAATTGCTCCAGAATTCTTATTTTGAGGGGGAGCAAGGTTATTCATTAAGGAGGAGATTGTTAGTGAGAATCGGAGACGCGACTGAAATTGAAGAAGGTTTTCGATGATCATGATGCACACTTTCATCGAAAAAGGGGGAGAAATGTTTAGTTCAATTTCATGTCAAAGCTTTCAAGTCAAATATTCGATTTCATGACAGGGGGAGAAATGTTTAAAGAAGACTTCGTCTCAAGAAAGGAAAGGGGGAGATTTCTTCTTCAAGAGTTTAAGAGAAATCGATTGATCATCTTGTGATCTCTTTTTCTTAAACTTGTGCTATATGGTGAATATCCTTACAGAAGTTTGAAGTTCTCAAGTCAAAGAAAGAAAAAGGGGGAGAATTCTTCAAGAGTTTAGGAAAAATCGATTGATCATCTTGGTTTCTCAAGAAGATCTATTTTTCTTAGATTTGCGCTACATTGTATCAAAATGCCTTGTGTGAAGAATCAAATTCTCCATATCAAAGAAAGAAAATCTCCGTCAGTTCCCCGTCTAAAGATTTTGTGACGATTTGACTTTGAGAAACCTTGATAAAGACCGAAGATTTTGAAGATTCAAGAAGCCGAAGACTGTTGTTCTCAAATGTTTAAATCTTGAATCCAAGGGGGGAGATTGTTAGGACAAATATGTCTTCAAGATTTAATCTTGATTTATAGAGTCAAAGTCAATGTATTTTGTCATGTGTAGAAAGTCAAAGTTAGCTTATTTCCTTAATAAGTCTTAGGGTATTTAAGGCTTTGTTTAGAGTAATCTTGGAACCATTCCATAAGCTTTTGGTCATAACTCATATCTTGTAAACTTTCTCTCACTTGAATTTCTCTTTCTATCTTGAAAGATCTTGGATTTACATAAAGTATGTTCAAAATAGACCTAATTCTCACTCCAACACATACAATGCCAGTTGGAAGCAGCACCCAAACTTCTCTTGGACCGGTCCATGTTTAAATCCACCAACACAAAAGCAGCAAGGGAACTCCAATATTCAAAATCAAGCAAGTAGTTCCCAAAACCATCACAAAGGAAATCAAAACAACCATCATCAGAATAATCGTAACCAAGGTTTTCAAAACACTCAACCACCTTTTCAAAACCAAAATCATTTGCCTCCACAAGATGATCCAAATGTCTCTTTGGAGACAATGATCAAAACTTTTGTGGCACAATAACAAGATCAACAACTATAAAATCAATCTTTTTTTAATCAGCATAGCACACATTTGAGGAACTTAGAAACCCAAATCAGTCAATTGGCACTTAATCAGGTCAACAAGGCCACAAGTACTTTGCCTAGTAACACATAAATTCCAAAGGCCCCAGGAAAAGAACATGTGAAAGCTGTAACTCTTAGGAGTGGGAAAGAATTACCTGAAGTTGTGGAAAAGTAATTTGGCTCTTTAAACAAAACAGATTTTGATAAAATATCCAAAGCCACTCCTACACCGGAGATTCAGATTATTCCAAAACCACCAAGTCAAATAGAATACCAAGACCCTAAGATCACAAGTTCAAGTCCACCACTGACTGAGACCAAGACCAAGATCATACAAGACCCATCTTGCTCAAAACAATCAAACAAAGTTGTCATCAAACCAGTTCTCCCTTACATACCTTACCCCCAAAGGTTAAGGAATGAGAAGGAGGAATTGCAATTTAAAAGTTTTGGATGTTTTCAAACAATTGCACATCAACATACCTCTTGTTGAAGCAATTGAGCAGATGCCCAACTATGCCAAGTTCCTTAAAGACATCTTGAGTAAGAAAAAGAAGTTGACTGAGTATGAGATTGTTGCCCTCATTGAAGGTTGTCGTGCTCTGTTTTCCAACAAAATACCCCCTAAGCAAAAAGACCCAGGAAGTTTCACTATTCCTTGTGCCATAGGTGGGAAAGAAGTTGGACAATCCTTATGTGATTTAGGTGCCAGTGTCAATCTTATGCCCCTGTGAATCTTCAAAAGCTTAGGCATGGGAGAGGCCAGACCTACCATAGTCACACTCATCTTAGCAGATAAGACCATTGCCTATCCAATGGGTAAGATTGAAGATGTTTAGTCCATGTTGATAAATTCATCTTTCCGACTGATTTTATCATTTTAGACTTTGAGACTGACAAGGATATTCCTATTCTTTTAGGAAGACCTTTCTTAGCTACTGGTAGAACTTTGATAGATGTCCAGAAAGGAGAATTGACCATGAGACTTCAAGACCAAAAAGTCACATTCAACGTTTTCAATTCTTTAAAGTACCCTAGTGATATGGAAGACTGCTCAAGCTTAGGTACCATTGAGTCATTGTGTCATGAAGAGGGATTCAAACATACCTGTAGAATAGAAGAGGAGGATGAGGAAGACTTGACCTTAGGAGAGGATGATGATGATAGGAACTCTACCTTGAGAAAAGAAGAGACTGTCCCTTTGGATGCTGCAGCATTTGAGCTGCTAGAAAATAATGAGCAAAAGTCAGTTACTCCTTCCATAGTTTCACCACCTGACCTGGAGTTGAAAAACTCCCATCTCATCTGAAATATGCCTTTCTAGGAAAAGAAGACAAACTGTCTGTCATCATATCAGCTACCCTAGAATTGCATCAAGAAAAGAAGTTAGTAGATATGTTGAAGTTGCACACCAAAGCCATAAGATGGACCATTGTTGACCTTAGAGGGATTAGTCATTCTATTTGTCAACATAAGATCATCTTAGAAGAAAATAACTTCAAATCCATAGAACCTCAAAGAAGGTTGAACCTTGTCATGAAAGAGGTAGTGAAAAAAGAAATCTTAAAATGGTTAGATGAAGGAATTATTTTCCAAATAGCCAGTAGTTCTTGGGTTAGTCCAGTCCAATGTGTTCCAAAGAAGGGGGATCACTGTCATCTCCAATGACAAGAATGGACTCATCCCTACAAGAATAGTCTCCAGATGGAGAATTTGCATGGACTACCGTAGACTAAACAATGCTACTCAAAAAGACCATTTTCCTTTACCTTTTGTTGAGCAAATGTTGGACAGGTTGGCTGGAAAAGAGTTTTACTGCTTCTTGGATGGATACTCAGGTTACAATCAAATAGCCATGGCACCGGAAGACCAAGAGAAAACTACTTTCACTTGTCCTTTTGGCACTTTTGCCTTTAGGAGAATGCCTTTTGGACTTTGCAATGCACCTGCTACTTTCCGAAGATGCATGATGTCCATATTTTCTGACATGCTTGAAAAATCCCTTGAAATATATATGGATGATTTTCCTGTTTATGGCTCATCTTTTGATCATTGTTTGGAAAACTTAAAACAAAGTCTTAAAAGGTGTGAAGAAACTGCATTGGTTCTTAACTGGGAAAAATGTCATTTCATGGTAACTGAAGGAATTTTTCTTGGTCATTTAATTTCTAAAAGAGGAGTTGAGGTAGATAAAGCTAAACTTGAAGTTATTGAAAAACTACCTGAACCAACCACTCTTAAAGGAATCAGAAGCTTTCTTGGCCATGCTGGATTTTATCGACGTTTTATAAAAGACTTTTCAAAGATTTCAAAACCTTTATGTCTATTATTACAGCAAGACCAAAAATTTGATTTCAATGAAGATTGCAGAAATGCATTCCGCACTTTGAAGAAAGCTTTGGTGACTGCTCTAGTGATTGTTGCGCCTGAATGGGACAAACCTTTTGAAATCATGTGTGATGCAAGTGATTGGGTTGTAGGTGCGGTTTTAGGTCAAAGAAAAGAAAATATTTTTCATTCCATCTACTATGCAAGCAAAACCCTGAATGATGCTCAAATTAATTACACAATAACTGAAAAAGAATTATTAGCAGTGGTGTTTGCATTTGAGAAATTTAGATCATATTTGATGGGGGCAAAAGTCATTGTTCACACTGGTCATGCTACCATCAAATATCTAATTACAAAGAAAGATGCAAAACCAAGGCTAATAAGATGGGTTTTGCTATTGCAAGAGTTTGACATATAAATTGTTGATAGGAAGGGTGTGGAAAACCAAGTGGATGATCATTTGTCTAGGTTAGAAAAGCTTGTTGAAAGTAGGGAAGGAGGAGACATAATAGAGACCTTCTCTGATGAAAAGATTCTTATGGTGTATGCACAACTTCCATGGTTTGCTGACATAGCAAATTATTTAGCTTGTGGCATCAAACCTTCTAATTACACTCATCATATGCTTAAGAAATTTCTCCATGGTAGTAAATTCTACATATGGGATGATCCTTTTCTGTTTAAACTTGGTACAGATCAATTGCTGAGAAGGTGCATCTCAGAAACTGAAGTTGCAGCAATCCTGCAGCATTGCCATCAGTCAGCTTATGGAGGACATTTTGGAGGCCAAAGAACAGCAGCTAAGGTTCTACAATCTGGTTTCTATTGGCCAACTCTCTTCAAGGATGCCCACGACTTTTCACAAAGGTGTAATGAATGCCAGAGAAGTGGTTCCATTTCTCAAAGAAATGAAATGCCTTTGAATGGGATCTTGGAAGTTGAGTTGTTTGATGTTTGGGGAATTGATTTCATGGGACCATTTCCCCCATCAAACAATTGTCAATACACTTTAGTTGCTGTTGATTATGTATCAAAATGGGTGTAAGCAATGGCATGTGTTTCAAATGATGCAAAAACGGTTGGTAAGTGTAAAGCCCGTGTCCCGATATGTTTATATATATATTTTAATTAATTGCTTTAATATCGTTCTTTTAGCGAATCTTTACTAACGGGGTTAGCAAGTTTGACCAAATGCGTAATAAATCTTTAAACCATTTTAAATTGTTGCCTTTAATTATTCTTGGTTAGTGGATTGGTGTTAAAGAGGACCAAAATGCTAAGATCAATATATTAATGGTGGATGGTGAAGAGTCTTGGATTTTCAAGGGACCATAGGTGCAAATTTGGGAAAAACTTGCATGGGTCTCGGCCCATGGCCGATTTCCGATCTCGTTTCTTTTCTTTTCCTTGTAAGCCAAGCAAACCAACCATCCTAACCCTATTCGTCCCTTTCCTTTGTCTTGTGGTGCGGCCGTGAGAAAGAAACGAGAGAGAGGAGCGTCGAAGAGAGAGAGGGAGCGCGAGAAAGAGAGAGAGGAGAAGGAAGAACGCAGCGGCAGCCCCTTTCGCCGCCGCTGCTGCTGTCGCCGGAGATCGCCACCACCTGCTGTCGTCGGAGGAGTCGAGAGAGAGAGGTTTGGTTGTGGTGGCGAGACGTCGTCGTGAGGTAAGTAGCTCTCTCGTTCGTCTCGTTCTTTTCCTTTTTCCTTTTCGTTTTCCGACGAGACCACCACCGCCGCACGCCGTCTCTGCGGTGGCTGTGGGTGGAAGGCGGTGGCTGTGGGTGACACTCGTAGCGTAAAACCCGAATCGATTAAGCCTTGAACCGTTTTTATAAATCGTGATTTTATGAAAATTCTAAGTGTGCTGTCCAGTTTTCGCGTTATCATAACTTTTCTGTCGTAACTCCGTTTGAGCCAAAACTGGCGCCCACGGTTCAAGTTCAGGGTCGGGCACGTTTTCCGTGTTTTAGCGGAAAACTGGTTCGGTCTCTAGCTGGGCGAAAAAGTGGTCGCAAGTTCGGTGTTTCGTCATTTCATGTGGAAAACTCTGGAATCTGCCACTGTTTTGTGTAGACCATAACTTTTTACTCGTAACTCGTTTTGAGGTGAAATTGGTGCCCAAAATTCCCTAATAGAGTTGGGAAGGTTTTTCGTGTTTTGCCGAAAGTCAGATTAAGCCCGTAGCTAGGCTGTATTGGGCTGTTTGTGCAGGATGGACCGAAAACTGGCAGTTTTGGTAGTCGCTCATAATTAATCCATAATAAATTGTAGAAAAATCGTTAGGAGGCGTATAATATGTCCTTGAAACCCTATCTCTGAGTACTTTATAATCATGAAATAATATTGGGAGTTTTCTGGGCTTAAAGGGGTCGAAACAGGTCCCGAACAGACCTGTTTGGCGAGAGCGGAAAATGGTTTTAGTGACGGTTTAAGCGTGTGTCGTGTCATAGGGTCCGGGTCTTGTATTGACACGTTTTAACATGCGTTTAGGTGCTGGGAAGTGACCGTAATTGTGAAGCTTGAATTGTATTGTTAAGCTAGGCACGCATTCAAGGTGAGTTCTCTCACTATAACTAATGTCGGTTATTTTTACATTACGTTGTGTATGTATGTGGTAGTTCTATTTGCTTTTGATGTGGGGTTAAATAGTGGGGTGTCTAGTCGGACCTTTATTGTTGTGACTACGCAGGTGGCGTAGGAGTTCGGTGGGACCGAAGGTTGTATACGCGGGTGGCGTATGAACCCGGGGGTGCCGGGTTGCGTTTACATGATGGTCGTGTGTTCGGTGGGACCGACGTGTGCCCATTAGGTGGGTTGGTGTGAGTATGCAGGTTTATGATTTGTTCGTAGACTTGAATGCTGTTTATGTGCAAATATCTGTTTATGGTGGTGTGGAAATAACTGTGTTACTTATGGTGTAGAATTCACTAAGCTTCGTGCTTACCCTTTCCCAATAAACTGTGGTTTCAGGTACGAGTGGCTCTAAGGCGTGACGGGTACACACTGGCGCGCGAGGAGAGCTGGTTGCTTTCTGGTTTTAATAATTAAACGTTTATTCCGTTGGTTTTATTTTATAAAGATATTAATTATGAGTTTGCAAACGAAACGTTGGGATCATCTAATGAGTTGTTATAAATGAAATGTTTATTTTAAAATTTTAAATTTGCTTGTAATTTTTGGGACGTTACAACTTGGTATCAGAGCATAGCTTGAGTGAATCAAATGCACCTCGGTGTGTTTGATCTCAAGTTTGCGGCTATAAAATTTTCTTTAAAATTTTTGGAAAATAAAAGAAAGGAAAACCCATTTGAGAAACGGTGATCGATGGCGCAGTGTGTACAGTCAGCCGGAGCCAGGGGAAAAGGTACAGTACTTAGTGTTTTATTGCTTTCTAGATCATAGAGTATGCATGCTAGATTGCCTGTTGTGGACACTATGCTGTATGTTGAACTACTTGCTATTAGGAATTTATGCTAATTATGATAGGTTACTAAGTGGATGCCCTCTAGGTTGTATGCAGTAAGAGATTTATAGCCTTAGAATATTCGATTTAGTTCTATTGCGCAGCTCTTGTTTGAGTCCAACCGTTCTAGGATAGAGTCTTGTATTCGACTGTCTATTTGTTTCGCACTGCATATAATCGGGTATTCGCGAGGTCACCCGTTATAATTAGTAGGGATTCGGTAGTAGCAAGGGTAGTGGGATAAGAGGAAGTTCCTAGAGAGCTGGGAAGAGTGTTTATGTATGAGTACGTGTGCTAGATTGCTTTCTAGAACATAGGAGTATGTATGCTAAATTGCTTGGTGCTTATTACACTGTATTGCATGTCTGCTGCTTCCTATTAGGGATTTGGCAGTAGCAAGGGTAGTGGTTTGGATGGAATTCCTAGGGAGCTAGGAAGAGTGTGTACATATGCCGGTGCGGGCATATGTGTATAGTTTCGGCGAGAAACTACTTGGACCCCTTGGGATGGAACTCGGAACGGGCGATGATAGGTGTGGATGGTAGTAGTAGAGCTCCTACTACCGGAAGCACAGGATCAATGCTCGAGTCGGGGAAGTCACGAGGAATCCAAGGAGTTGAGCGTGAGTGTTGTTAGTATGAGTTATTATGTGCTAATAACGCGTTGTATTGTCTACCCAGAATAGCCATCACAAGGAGGAACAACTATAGTAAACCTACTAGTACAGGTGTGTACTCGAAGTGTTTTGAGGTGATGATCGTTGGGGCTAGTCTTTGCAAAGACTTGTCACCTCCCTTTAGAACTTGAACACAAAGCATACTGGGCTATAAAGGAATTGAACATGAACTTATATGAGGATGGTAACAAAAAAAATTACAACTCTGTGAAATGGAAGAACATAGGAACATGTCCTATGAGAATGTCAGGCTCTATAAAGAAAAAAACAAAGAAATGATATGACAATAGAATCAGACACAGAGAGTTGAAAGATGGCCAGAAATGTCTTTTGTTCAATTCTAGGTTGAAATTGTTTCCAGGCAAACTTAAGTCTAGATGGTCAGGCCCATTCCTCATTCACAAAGTCTAGATGGCCAGACTCTTTCCTTCCAAAACCGTAACACCATGGCTGCTGCAGTGCTGCTGGTTTGCGAGTGGGTTCGACGGATCAAGGATCCGACCCAATTGTTTTATCCAGTAAAAAACAAAAAAAATTAAGGGTACATAGTGTTGTATGGTTCAAACCCAAGACCTCATGGATAAAGGGTGGCACCTTTAACCACTTGAACTACACAGCTTATGTGTCATTAGCCTTCGTTAATGACTTATTAACATTTCACTCTATAATTATAAAACTGATTTTAGCTTGGATCATTTAATGGAGTGCCTTCAACTTATTTAAGAAGTTGAACTAAAAGTAGTTATTTAATTAATTTGATATATTAATGCATACTACTATTAAATCAATATATCGAATTATGTATAAATCAATAACTAGTTTATTAGATTATTTATTCTTAAATAATTTGATAATCGTTTATTTTAAGTTGGAAGAATACAATTATTAAATTATCTATTGTGTAATAGATAATTAATGCGAATTTAAGGTGTTATTTTAAGAGTTATAAATTACAAGACACTTTAAGTTGGGACGGATTATTTTTTAGTTATCAAAAGGATAAACTGACGTTGAGAGTTGATATCAGACGTAACCCTTAGAGGTTTATTAAATGATTTCGATTATTTAATAATAGGATTAAAGTGTCATAATTTGAGTTAAGTAATTATTGAGAAGCTTTAAATCAGAGAGATTTATTTGTAAGACTATAAAACGATTATTTTTAACGTTTTAGGACGTCGTCGAGTTTTGGACTTGGGGTTTAACTAAAGTTAGTCGAGGTTGATCGCGTTGACCAAGGGTTGACTTTTATCTCGTTTGACCCACAAGTATTTTGATGATGAGATCAAATGGATATATTTGAGTCATTGAGAGACTAAAATTTGGAGTTTGACTTTAGGTCGAGTCGAGTTGACCATAGTCGACTTTAGTTGACATTTGGAGAAACAAAGCCATTAATTGGATATTATGGTATGAAATGTGTAAGTTTTCAGTCAAGAGTTATCAGTAATCGGTCTACACGGACAAGTGAGTCTTCATGAGACTTACACTAGGATGCATACATACGTACAAATTTATTTTCAACATTATATGATTTGTATGATGATGTGTGCATATGCATGATGTTTCAGTTTTCATACATGTTATGTTATATTATGCATGTATGTTATTTATGACCCATTGCATGCTTTATGTTTATTGTTTTCAAACAATCCTAGCATGCCATGTTATATGATCAGTTTTAAGGGTGGACATTTGACCAGTAAGTCACGGACAAGTGGCACGACTGTTGGCTTCTTGGTGTGTACCTAAAAATATCACAAATAAACCATGATGCAAGTATACATCTCAGTCTATTATCGCCTTTAACAAGTAATAACGGTACAAAATACCGAGTATCGATCCCACAGGGAAGCTTGGAAAAGTTCTTCTTTTAAAAGTCCAATAAATAAAAACAGGTCTCAGATGGCTAATGCAAAGGTAATCTTTTTGTTGGGGGTTTGGTTATCAACTAATGGTGATTTAATCATAACAAAGCACAAGGTATAAAGATTCATTGGAGCATTCCGTCAGACAATTAGATTAAACATGAGACAGTATTCCTTATTATCTCAGAGTCGATATTTTATGTGACTTAACAAGTCCTTCTTATAATTAATCAGTTGTCAGTTGACCAATTATAATCATCCTAAAAATATAACTTCGATTTAGATAATTCGGACAATTATACCGTACGATACACCTTTTTGTCCTTTTATCAGTCCCAGTTCCAACTTCACTTTATACCTCAAGCTAAGGCAATTAGCCCATCACTGCTTGAAGTGCAATAACTACTACGACGATGATTGTGAATACAAATAATGGAGATGGACAATTCATCCCACAATACTTGAAAATTCAGATTTCGTTTTAATGACTTGAGAAAATGAATTATAAACTAAAAAGGGAAATCTTGTTTCAAATGTGTTTGAACACAAAATTAGTCCTTAAAATAAACTATTGCGTGATTAAAAATCTAAAATTACTTTAACTAGATGTTGGAAATGGTTTTTGCGACAGACGAAAAGCTTAACTATTGGAGATTCTATAATTTCGTTATCACTACAAATCGTGAACCAAACTGTGTTGGGGACCCGAAGTGAATAATTCGGACTTCCAATTTGTAGAAACACTAGAATATAGAATTAAACCAAGAGTTAGTAAACGAAATTAACAAAACCGTAGGTGAGGAAAACCGAGATTAACACAAATTGTTTTCAAAGCATTTAAACTAAACCGAAGGTGGTAAAGTGATCTTTTTTTTAAAAACCGTGAATCCAAAAATATTGATTACAACCATAAGGATTAAAGACAAGGAAGAAAAGTGAGATTATCACAATCGATAGCAAACGAGATTAATAAAACGTGCTTATATTAACTAACGATCAACCCGAGTGTGAGATGGAACCACAAGGGTGTGAAATATGAACCAAACCCAATTGAACCGTGGGTCTTGGTTCACTACAGCATCCGAACCAAGAGAGAAGTGAGAACCGAAAGGGTATCTCAGATGCTTCTTTCTATCCTAATAGCTACTACCAACCACAATTACCAAGTGTTTCTTCTATGTTGCATGCCTAAACTACAAACACTACTTACATATATATAGACTACAAGTTACTTGGGACCCAAGAAGTTCCATTGGGGGGCCAAGTCTAATACAACATAAAGCCCAATGTTAACACAAACATAACCCAAAAGTTGAGTCCAAAAGATAAGCCCAAAATTCATGTGTAATTTTTGTTCTTTTCGGCCCAAATGGAAGAGGAGTTCGGCCGGCCTAAAATGTGGAGTCTCTCGGTCTTCAATCCATAACGTGCGATCCATTCTTTTTTCAATGCACTTCATATGTGGACTCCAACAACGGCCGTTTTCTTCCGATCCTAAAATTAGACAAACTTTGAATGAGATTTTGCTATAATTGTGTAAAAGAAAGCTAAATTGACGTTTGGAAGCATCAAGTATTTATTTACTAAATTAAACACTAAGATTAACTAAAAAGACTCAATGGGGAATAAAAATTAGCTCAAAATGATGTTAAAAGGCTGTAAATAGGGTTATAAAAATAACCCTATCACAACCGCAAATTCGAACTGTTGCTTGTCCTCAAGCAACTTTATTTCAAAAGAAAAATTTTGAGCTACAACTTGCTTATTCAAAAAATTTCTAATTCCAATCCAACCATCATGAGCATAAACACAACATGTCTCAACCAATTCACCCTATGTATAATAATATCCATACCTAAAATGAAATCTTTCAACGTAGTCATTAACAATACCAACCATAAGCTACCCACATAATGCCTTGCCTAATTAGAATCACATATTTGCAACCAAGAATTGTTCATGCATTAGGCTCTTTTTTCAATCTTTTGTATGCATGTGTAATACCTCGGGTAAGTCCGTTAGTTAAATCCTCTTTCAGTTAAATAAAAATAACTTTAAAGTTAGATGTTTAGGGTATGTTTGGGAAAAATTATGAGTTTAGGGGTGTTTGGGTTATAATTGAGAAAGTTCAAGGTTTCTTTGGTAGTTGTGGATTGATATTACCTCATAAGCCTCAAATATTATCCAGATACCTAAAATAGAAAAGTGTGTGTGTGTGCGGGAGTTCTGGAGGCGAAAAGAAGCAAAAGAGGAAACGTACGGTTAAGACTTCAATCGATTGGGTTAGAAACGATTTTGAGGTAAGTATCTTTACATTTTTTGTTTATAATCAGTAGTATTAGACTTCTATCGGATTAGAAGGTTTAATTTGAGGTTGTATAGGTTTAATTTGAATCTGGGTAAAATGGAACCGACTGTGTTCTTGAAGACTCCCGGTGAAATCCCGGTATAGTCAACTTCCGATGGAGTCCCGGTAGTGTGGACTCCCGGTGGTGTGGAGTCCCGGTAATGTGGACTCCCGGTAGTATGGAGTCCCGGTAGTGTCGACTCCCGGTATAGTGAACTTCCGGTATTGCCAACTCCCGGTACCAAGGAGTCCCGGTACTGAGAAGCCCGGTACTTTGTGTAGTCCCGGTAGTTTGTTAAGTTTAGTAAATACAGTTGAGAACAGGAACTGGTAGGCTTTATATTGTTGGCTAGTAAAGCGATGGATGTACCTTAAATTGTTTCAGATTCTGTGGAGTCGTGGTAAAAGATAAGACCAGTTTGAAAGGAGCTTGCGAGCGTGTGTAACAATCAAAACAGGTGAGTTTACTTTAAAAGTATTTTCAACTGGAATACATATACGTATGGTTTGGAAATGTAATAATTGGTGGTTATTGGCTTATATGTGTGATATATGTGAATTGTAATATATTGAGGTATTATATTTACATGAGTATTATACTATGTTATAATACGTTGGCCGGACGTAGGACCGGTGTGTTTGGCTATAAAACCTGTATAGCGTTGCTTGGTTGTAGATGTTGTACAGCGTTGTAAATTATTAGTTGGCTTGCTACCAACTAATATGGCCAGGAGAAATGAGAAGGGAAGGTACAGGATGTGTGAGTTCAAATTGATATATTTGATTGTGTTGTGTGATTTATATGAATGAAGTTATATAAATGGTTTCAAATTAACAGGGATTTTCTCACTTAGACCATTAGGTCTAACCCTCATTTTGTTTTAAAATATGTATTCCAGGTGGCGGATCGGGTAAGGGCAAGTAATTAGAGTAATCGAGGAATGACTTTTGTGAAGGAATATATGATGAAGAATTTGGCATGTTTAGCAGTTGTATTATAATGGTTAAATGTTATGTATGTATTTAGTATAAAGTTTGTAGTAGAATGACTTCTTCTGATTGTAAAAGACTACGGGACCGTATTTGTAATATGATGTTCGTTTGTTATGTCAATGTTATGTTACATATGTGATTTGTTGTGTATATGGGACTTGGGTTGTTACAGCATGGCCTTTTTCCAACACTTTAATGGGTTTCTGTTTATGGCACAATTTTTCTGCCATCTTTTCTTTTGAGGAATGAACTTAGACACATTGGTCTTTTTGGTGTCTTTGACACTTTTATAATGCACGGAAAATTTAGAATGGAGCTTTGCTCCTTTGCGTAAGATTATTTTCCTTTTGTGCAAATTTTTGAATTTTGGCGCAATATATGGGATGATATGGGTATGCATATGCATTGGTGACCATATCATCCTCCCTCTTAAGACTTTGAGGGGTTCAATGTCCTTATTGAACAATTGGAGCACAGTAACGTGGTTTGCATGGAGAAACGGTGGTGATGTGTTTGGTGTTGCATGGATTCTAACAAATGAGAAGCAAGGAATCAATAGGCTAGTTCTAGTGATAGCCAATGCAAGCATTGAAAACAATCATTTTACTCAGGCTATCATAACAAGAACTGAATTGTTATCAACAAATTGTGACTCGTGTGCATGGTGGCATGGGTGAAATTGCAACTTTCAGAATTCACAAAACAATCCCAGACTCATTAAATCTAAAGCATGCAGAAAATTTAAAGAGTTTATTTGAAAGCAGATAAAAGAGATAGAGAATTGAATCTGTCCTACTCATGGTGAGTAGGATGCTGCTCAGCTGACACCCACATAAGATCTAGTGGAAAAGGTGGTAACTGCCTCAGTAACTCCGGGTATTCCTTCCTTCATTTAGCTCTGATCAAATCATCCCTCGACTTTTCATACCTTAACCATCTCACTTTCTCATCACGTGTCCTCTTTAGATAAGTAATGATGACATCCATTTTAGCATTTAAGTCCTCACTCAGTCCAGTTATCTGTTTATTAATGAACAGTCTTTGCTTTCTTAGCGATGTAATGAGTTCTTTTCCAAGTGATTGGATGCTTGCTTCCAAAGAAGTTTGCATATCTCTCTTCGGGTGGAAATATGTGTTGTTTCTTAGCAGTCTTTCAACATTCATTTTGTCCATGACCATTTTGTCCGTAGAAAAGTGGTCAGTGGACAAAACGGGGACTTTGGCTTTTTCCATTATTGCATGTATAATGGTAGGGTGTGGCATGCGGGCATTGGCTCTGTCAGTTCCTCCAAAAATGTTATTGGAGATTAGTCTTCCCACATTAAATGTGTGCCCTTCTATTATACAATACAATATGAACACACGTACCATGCAAAGACTTGTGTCGTGTGTGGTTGGGTACAAGGTGTGTCTTAGAAAGAAAAACCAAACATTAGCTTCGGGTGTTAGGCAGTGTGTACGCAAAATGCGGGTAAGTCCTTAAAATGACCAATCTGACCCTTCGTGTGCAATTCTTTTTAGAATGTCCTGAAGGTCAGATTCCGTAGCACTGTCCGTCAACCTACTCAACTCAGATTCATTTGACTCAAAATCCAGTCCCAAAACAGAATTTATTACTTCGGCTGAATAACAAACTGTTGTTTGTCTAACTGTAAGTTCCAGGCCGCTAGTAACAGAAGGTATGTGTAAAAGTTGTGTACCCAATCTACATTATACGGCTTCGGGACTTCACACAACGAATTCCATCCTAATTTGTTAATCACATGCATGAACTTAGGATATGCCAACAATACCAAATGATGAAAACCTTTAGTTGCCTGGCCTACTTTTCTAACAAAAGATTTGTGCCGTGTGAGTGCTTCGTGACAACTAAAAAGTTCTAAACGAGAGAGTTGAGGTTTCGAGGTATTACCCATTTTTCCTTTCCTTTATCACTATGGTGGGTCTGTTTGGCCATCTGAACGTTAGGTTCATTCTCGCTTTCGTGTACATCCTCCTCCACTGGTTCTTTGATTCTTAGCCTTTTCGCAGGGGGTAGATTCATGGGGTTCACCATTCTAGACCGTGGGCTCGGTATAGGAGTCAGTCGAGGGGTGGCTAGTGGTGGTGGTACGGCCGTGGATGCCACTAGTGGGTACTGTGGGTTCAAAACTGAAGACGATCGGTAGGGTCGAAAAGCTGAAGATCGGGCAAGAATCGATTGTCCTAGGGCGTTCAAAACTACGGCACTCGATGGTGTCGTCTGTGGTTGAAAATGCCCCGGCGAGTAGATGGGTCGAGAAAAACCTGGAGGGTGAGGGCGAGTAGTGGCGTGCGATGGTGGCGCTGTTCGACCAAACCTTCTCAAGAACTCGTTTGTACCTACATAGGTTCGATCAAAAGGTTGGTACAAAGTGAAACTCGAAGAACCACCGAGAGTCATGTTCAAATCAGGGTTTTGTCCTTGGTGTGTCATGGTTTCCGATGAGAGTGGTCCGGCGACACTGGTAAAGGGCGATCGGGGTTTTATCGGCGGTGAGGGAGAGGGATTTAGGGTTTCTGTGATTTGGGCTAAAGTGAGGAGAGGGGAATGTCTGAGCCAAAGAATCGAAGCGGATGATTCTCTGATGAGTTTTGAAGGTTGATGGTACTTAGGGTCGGACATCGATGGTTTTTCCGAGAAGGGTTTTTGAACGGTCGGAGAGAATGGGGTATGTGAGGTGAGGTCGTCATCGGAGTCGAGAGTCGTTTTTATAGAGGGGTAGATGAAGGGGTGATGTAAGGGTAATCGAGTGCGTCAGTTATTTGATGGGATGGGGTGGTGTGGCGTGGCAGTTCGGTGGTGGTGCTCTGACTTTCTGTCGGCTGCTTCTTGAGAGAGAAAGAGATGAGAGAAGGAGATAAGAGAGAAACAAAGAAGAGGAAAGAGGAGAGTGCACAGTGGAGTTCGATTGGTTAAGGTTTTCTGATTGGAAGTACACTGTTACATCTCAGGCTCATTTAATGCATGTACAAGAGACAACTAAGAGAAATCAGATAAAAAATCTTATTCATTTTTTTAAAGGATACTGATTTCTTTTTGTTTTAGTGGTTTGGTTGGATTTGGACCAAAGAATTTGTATGCGAACCAAACCGGCCCAACTAACACCAATTGATGTGGGCCGAAATTTTGTCTTTGGGCCGAAAATTACGTATTGGCTGCAAAGATTTTAATTGGGCCGCTCACAAATAATTTTCTTCATTGGCCCAAATTTCGGATTTCGTAAAAATTTGGCCAAAGGCCGGAAATTTTTACGTTGTTTCGTCTCTTTTTGTTTCCCGATTCTTTCGAAACACCTCTCACTGCAACTATCAACTCCTAAAAATTTCCAACTCCTCTTTTTTTTCGTTTTGGTTTTCAAAACTTACATATATCTACACATCTATTATTATTTATGTATATATATATATATATATATATTTTTTTTTCGATTTTTAATTCATTTAAGGAAAAATCTAAAAATCTAAAAATTAGAATTATATTTTTTTTTTCTTTTTCAAAGTTATGTACACTTTTTCTTGGAATTCAATCCCAAGGACTTTCACTGCACTTTTGCTGAAAGATGAACAACCTCAATAGGCTGTTGTATGATTGCTGATGGTTCAAGAAAAGGTTCATCCTTTGACCGTTTACTTTAAAAGTAGTTCCTTTTTCTGGGTCAATTAATTCGATCACACCATAAGGGTATACCTTTGCAATTTGAAATGGTCCTGTCCATCTGGAGTTTAGCTTTCTAGGAAATAACTTGAGTCTGGAGTTGAACAACAGAACTTGTTGTCCTTCAATGAACTCTCTTGGAAGAATCTTTTTATCATGCCATCTTTTTGTGTTTTCTTTGTAAAGTTTTGCATTTTCATAGGACAGATTCCTATGTTCTTCCAATTCACACAGTTGTAGAGTTCTTTTCTTTCCAGCCTCATCCAAACTCATGTTAAGTTCCTTAACAGCCCAATAGGCCTTGTGTTCTAGCTCTACTGGGAGGTGACAGGCTTTGCCAAAAACCAACTTGTATGGGGACATACCAATAGGAGTTTTGTAAGCAGTCCTGTAGGCCCACAAGGCATCATCTAGTTTGGAGGCCCAATCCTTTCGGTGTGGCTTGACTACCTTGGCTAAAATTCCTTTTATTTCCCTATTGGACAACTCAGCCAAACCATTGGTTTGAGGGTGGTAGGCAGTAGCCACCCTATGCTGAATGTTGTATTTGTCCAAAACTTCTTCTAATAAGTTGTTTATGAAATGAGTGCCCTCATCACTAATTAAGGCACGAGGTGTACTAAATCTAGTGAAGATGTGCTTCTGTAGAAATTTGGTAACTGTTTTTGCATCATTAGAGTGGCAAGCCATAGCTTCAACCCATTTAGACACATAGTCAACAGCTACCAAAATGTAAGCATAATTATTAGAAAGTGGAAATGGTCCCATAAAGTCAATGCCCCAAACATCAAATAATTCAACTTCTAAAATTCCATTTAAAGGCATTTCATTCCTCTGAGAGATATTTCCACTTCTTTGGCACTCATTGCATGTTTTTGCAAAATTATGAGCATCAGTGTTTAAGGTAGGCCAGTACAAACCTGATTGCAACACTTTTTCAACAGTCCTACTTCCTCCAAAATTCCCTCCACAAGGTCCTGTATGGCAATGATATAACACAGATGCCACTTCTTCCTTAGGGAGGCATCTTCTGATCACCTGGTCTGCATAAATCTTAAATAGAAAAGGATCATCCCATAGGAATTTCTTAGAATAAAAAATGAGTTTCTTTCTTTGATGTTTGTTAAATTCCTTTGGGATAATACCACATGCTAAATAATTCACCAAATCTGCAAACCAAGGTGATGCAGTGTGTTGTACAACTATAATTCTTTCATCTGGGAAAACTTCACAGATGTCACCAGTGTGTGCAGTATTTTCTTGTTTCTCTAATCTTGACAAGTGATCAGCCACTTTGTTATTGATACCCTTTCTGTCAATGATCTCCAAATCAAATTCGTGTAACAACAAGATCCACCTTATTAGCCTAGGCTTTGAATCTTTTTTGGAAATGAGATACTTGATGGCTGCATGATCAGTATGCACAATAACTTTGGCACCCATCAAGTATGATCTAAACTTTTCAAAAGCAAACACCACGGCTAATAATTCTTTTTTCAGTGGTGGTGTAGTTGATTTGGGCTTCATTGAGGGTTTTGCTGGCATAGTAGATGGAATGGAAAACTTTATTCTTTCTCTGTCCTAGAATGGCTCCCACAGCCCAGTCACTTGCATCACTCATTATTTCAAAAGGTAGGGACCAATCAGGTGTCACTATTACAGGTGCAGTGACCAATGCTTCTTTCAGGATTTTAAAAGCCTTTTTACAATCTTCATCAAAATTGAAAGCATGGTCATGTTGTAATAGGGAACAAAGAGGTTTGGATATTTTGGAAAAATCTTTTATAAACCTTCTGTAGAAACCTGCATGTCCCAAAAAACTTCTGATCCCTTTTACAGTGGTTGGTTCAGGCAATTTTGCAATTATTTCCAATTTTGCCTTATCGACCTCAATACCTCTATTGGAAATGAGATGCCCTAACACAATGCCCTCTTTAACCATAAAGTGACATTTTCCCAATTTAAAACCAAATCTGTCTCTTCACATCTTTTGAGACTTTTTTCAAGGTTTTGTAAACACATATCATATGATGTTCCATAAACTGAAAAACCATCCATGAAGATTTCCATGGATTGTTCAAGCATATCTGAAAAAATGGCCGTCACACATCTTTAGAAAGTGGCAGGTGCGTTACAAAGTCCAAAAAGCATTCTTCTAAAAGCAAAATTTCCATATAGACAAGTGAAAGTGGTTTTTTCTTGATCTTCTGGTGCAATGGCAATTTGATTGTACCCAGAATAACCATCTAAGAAACAGTAAAACTCTTTTCCTGCCAGTCTGTCTAGCATCTGGCCAATAAAGGGCAATGAAAAATGGTCTTTTGGGTAGCTTGGTTAAGATTCCTATAGTCCATACATATCCTCCAACCTGATACTATTCTGGTAGGTATAAGCTCATTCTTTTCATTGGTTATCACAGTAACTCCTCCTTTCTTGGGTACACATTGCACAGGGCTAACACATGTACTACTGGCAATAGGATAGATTATGCCAGCATCAAGCCATTTCAGAATTTCCTTTTTAACAACCACTTTCATCATTGGATTGAGTCTTCTTTGAGGCTCAACTAAGGTAAAGTCTTTGTTTTCCAAAATGATTTTATGTTGACAAATGGTAGGGCTTATGCCCTTCAAATCAGCAATGGTCCATCCTATGGCTTTGGTGTGTTGTTTTAACATGTTAACCAATCTTTCCTCTTGTTCAGACTCTAAGGAAGATGAAATTATGACTGGCAACTTCCCTGGTTCTCCTAAAAAGGCATATTTTAGATGGGAGGGAAGTTGTTTTAATTCTAAGTTTGGAGCATATTCTAAGGATGGGGCAAGTGTTTTCCTATCCTTATTTTCCAAAACTTCAACAACAGAGTTTACCTGAAAGTCTTCTAGTCCCCCAAACTCTGTTACATCTTCATCACTATCTGAGTCTCCAATTCCCATTACTTCCCCAAAACTTTTATCTTGACACCAAGATTCAATCAGACTTAAGGTAGAACACTCCTCCCTTTCTTCAGGATATTTCAGGGAATCCAAAACATTAAATGTTACATGTTGGTCTTAAACTCTCATGGTGAGTTCACCTTTTTGGACATCTATCAGAGTTCTTCCTGTAGCTAAAAAGGGTCTTCCTAGGATGATGGGTATGTCCTTGTCAGCTTCAAAGTCTAAGATGATAAAATCTGCAGGAAAAATAAACTTATCAACTTGGACCAGGACATCCTCAATCTTTCCCTTAGGCCAAGCTATGGATTTATCTGCCAATAAGAGTGAAACAATTGTGGGTCTAGCTTCTCCTATGCCCAAAGTGTTAAAAACAGATAAAGGCATGAGATTTACACTGGCACCTAAATCACACAAAACTTGCCCTACCTCTTTTCCTCCTATGGAACATGGGATTGTAAAGCTTCCAGGGTCTTTCATCTTTGGAGTAATTTTATTAGACAACATCGCACTACATCCTTCAGTCAGAGCTACAGTCTCATACTCATTTAATTTCTTCTTTTTGCTCAAAATGTCTTTTAAAAACTTTGCATAACTTGGAATTTGTTCAATGGCTTCAACCAAAGGTATGTTAATATGCAGTTGTTTAAAAACATCTAAAAACTTTTTGAATTGCAGATTTTCTCTCTCATTCCTCATTCTCTGGGGATAAAGAATATTAAGAGGAACCTTAGTAAGAGATGTAGTCTTTTGAAGAGTAAGTGTTGGGATTGGTGGGGTGTTGTCTATCTTGATATCACTAGGAACTTTGGGACTGACACCAGTTTGTGACACATCCACAACAGGTTTGTCTGTGACTTTCTGATCTTTCTTGGGTTTTTCTGGTATCGACAGTGGGATGGTTGGAACTGTGGTGGCGTTATTGGGCTTAAAAGTACTTTCTGGCCCAATAAGTCCACTAGACTGAGTAGCGTCTGATATTTTGTTTTTCTTTTCTGGCTCTGCTTTGTCTGATTTTTTAAGATCTTTTTGTACGTTTTCAGGCAAATCCTTACCACTCCTTAAAGTTACAGCTTTTACATACTCTTTTCCGGCTCTTTGAGGTATTTCTGTATCACTGGGCAGAGAACCGGAAGGGCGTTTCCTCATTTCTAAAGCCATTTGACCCACTTGGGTCTCCAAATTTTTAATTGATGCCTGAGTTTGGGATATGAATCCCTTCATCATTGCTTCCAAAGAAGTAGATGATTCGGCATGATGGTTTGACTTTTGAAAAACATGTTGGTTATTCTGAGAATTTGTGTGCTGATTGTTTTGAGGTCTATGATGAAATTGCTGGTTTTGACCCTGTAATTTGGGTGGTGGTGGATTTAAAGATGGACTGTGCCATGAAAAATTCAGATGGTTTCTCCACTCAGGGTTGTATGTTTGAGAAAAAGGTCCTCCCTTATTGTTGTTGTTGTGGTTGTTATTGCCGACGTAGTTAATATGCTCAGGATTTCCAAGACAATGTTCAAAGTTGTGGCCATCACCACAGTATGTGCACTGTATAGATTGGGCAGTAGGAGGTGGTACCACAGAATTGATTGACACAACATTAAGATTTCTAATTAAAGATGCCATGTCATTCAACTGTGTAGATATCAATGCGTAAGCATCGGGATCTTGTGTCCTGCTGTATTTCTAGGTGGTAATGCACGTGGATCAGCCAACTGACCATTGTTGTTAGAGATCCTCTCAAGGATGTCATATCCTTCATTATAGGTACAAGATGTGAAAGCTCCGTTTGCAGTAGCGTCGAGCATTTGTTTTGCAGTAATATTTAAACCACTGTAAAACGTCTCTAACTGAATGCAATACAGAATGCCATGGTGAGGCCATTTTCTCAAGAGCTCCTTGTACCTATCCCATGCATCAGGAACTGCTTCATCATCCATTTGTTTAAAAGTACAAATTTCATTTATGGACTTAGCATTCCTCGTGGGTGGAAAATATTTTTAAAAAAAATTCTCCGCCATTTGGGCCCATGTAACTATAGAATCTGACTTCATTGAGTTGTACCAAGATCTTGCACTGTCTCTTAAGGAGTATGGAAAAAGTTTTAATTTCAGTGCATCATCTTCTACACCAGGAAGCTTAAAAGAATCTGTAATTTCCATGAAAGACCGTAAATGAGAATGAGGATCTTCAGATGGCAAACCAGCGTATTAACCGTTGGTTTGTAACATATGAAACATTATTGGCTTTAATTCAAAGTGGCGGGTTTGAAGGGTTGGTATAAGAATTCCTGAATGTAACTGAGTTAAAACAGGAACAACGTAAGACATAATACCGCCATCTTTAGAGTTTGCCAATCGAAAAATGTTTTGTTCCTCATCATCAATATTATTTATTACTAACTGATCTTCTGGAATCTCCTCGTTATTAGGACGCCCATTAGGACCAAACGGGGGAATTTCCTCATCGTCTGACGAAGAATAATGTTCAGACAGTTCTGGAGAATTTAAGACTGAGTTAGCTCTTTGGATTCTTCTTCGTTGTCTAAACGTTCGTTCAATGTCGGAATCAAATTGGAAAAGTTCGCCGTGAGGCAACCTTGGCATACACTATGTTTTTTTTCTTTTTCAAAAAGGTGGTAGACTAACTTGCTTTTATAAACTTTACTTATAAAAAGAAAAACTTCTGGCGTGCTTCCCCGGCAACGGCGCCAAAAACTTGTTGGCTTCTTGGTGTGTAACTGAAAATATCACAAATAAACCATGACGCAAGTATACATCTCAGTCTATTATCGCTTTTAACAAGTAATAACGGTACAAAGTACCGAGTATCGATCCCACAAGGAAGCATGGAAAAGTTCTTCTTTTAAAAGTCCAATAAATAAAAACAGGTCTCATATGGCAAATGCGAAGGTAATCTTTTTGTTGGGGGTTTGGTTATCAACTAATGGTGATTTAATCTCAACAGAGCACAAGGTATAAAGATTCATTGGAGCATTCCGTCAGACAATTAGATTAAAGATGAGACAGTATTCCTTATTATCTCAGAGTCGATATTTTATGTGACTTAACAAGTCCTTCATATAATTAATCAGTTGTCAGTTGACCAATTATAATCATCCTAAAAATATAACTTTGATTTAGATAATTCGGACAATTATACCGTACGATACACCTTTTTGTCATTTTATCAGTCGCAGTTCCAACTTCACTTTATAACTCAAGCTAAGGCAATTAGCCCAACACTGCTTGAAGTGCAATAACTACTACGACGATGATTGTGAATACAAATAATGGAGATGAACAATTCATCCCACAATACTTGAAAATTCAGATTTCGTTTTAATGACTTGAGAAAATGAATTATAAACTAAAAAGGGAAATCTTGTTTCAAATGTGTTTGAACACAAAATTAGTCCTTAAAATAAACTATTGCGTGATTAAAAATCTAAAATTACTTTAACTAGATGTTGGAAATGGTTTTTGCGACAGACGAAAAGCTTAACTATTGGAGATTCTATAATTTCGTTATCACTACAAATCATGAACCAAACTGTGTTGGGGACCCGAAGTGAATAATTCGGACTTCCAATTTGTAGAAACACTAGAATATAGAATTAAACCAAGAGTTAGTAAACGAAATTAACAAAACCGTAGGTGAGGAAAACTGAGATTAACACAAATTGTTTTCAAAGCATTTAAACTAAACCGAAGGTGGTAAAATGATCTTTTTTTAAACCGTGAATCCGAAAATATTGATTACAACAGTAAGGATTAAAGACAAGGAAGAAAAGTGAGATTATCACAATCGATAGCAAACGAGATTAATAAAATGTGCTTATATTAACTAACGATCAAACCCGAGTGTGAGATGGAACCACAAGGGTGTGAAATATGAACTAAATCTAATTGAACTGTGGGTCTTGGTTCACTACAGCAACCGAACCAAGAGAGAAGTGAGAACCGAAAGGGTGTCTTGGATGCTTCTTTCTATCCTAATAGCTACTACCAACCACAATTACCAAGTGTTTCTTCTATGTTGCATGCCTAAACTACAAACACCACTTACATATATATAGACTACAAGTTACTTGGGGCCCAAGAAGTTCCATTGGGGGCCCAAGTCTAATACAACATAAAGCCCAATGTTAACACGAACATAACCCAAAAGTTGAGTCCAAAAGATAAGCCCAAAATTCATGTGTAATTTTTGTTCTTTTCGGCCCAAATGGAAGAGGAGTTCGGCCGGCCCAAAATGTGGAGTCTCTCGGTCTTCAATCCGTAACGTGCGATCCATTCTTTTTTTAATGCACTTCATATGTGGACTCCAACAACGGCCGTGTTCTTCCGATCCTAAAATTAGACAAACTTTGAATGAGATATTGCTATAATTGTGTAAAAGAAAGCTAAATTGACGTTTGGAAGCATCAAGTATTTATTTACTAAATTAAACACTAATATTAACTAAAAAGACTCAATGGAGAATAAAAATTAGCTCAAAATGATGTTAAAAGGCTATAAATAGGGTTATAAAAATAACCCTATCAACGACCCAGGCAAGTGGGTGATCGAACAAAGCAGAAAGTTCAACCCAGGGCGTGTCAGTGACAAAATGACCCATACCCGATGAGACAGTTTATGAGATCTCTTTTCTTTTAGCGTTACATGTTTTTTCAGAAAATGCATATTATTTGGTATAAAGTTTACATATTGATATGTATGATGTGAAATGATTTTTATTCATGCAAACCATGAACTCACTGAGCTTTATAAGTGACTATAGTATGCATCTCAGGGACAAAAGGTTTCAGGTTGTACAAGAGAAAAGGGCACACATAGAGACTTGTCTAGCCCGTTTAAATTCAATAATTATGTTCAGGCATCTTGATAGATATATTTGTAACGCAATCCGGTATGAGACGGATTAACATTAAGTTACATATTTATTGTTTTAAGTCTTCCGCTGAAACGGTCTAAAGTTTTAATTTAGCCGAATTTTAGAGTATTTTTAGAAGAATGGTTTCAGATTACGTAATATTCCTAATGGAAAAATATGGGTGTTACATATTGTTCATTCGAAATTCTAATAAAACGTATTTTTAAGTATGTTTGAGTTAATCAATTACGTATTTTATAATGTATTCGAATAATATTAATTAAATATATATATATATATATATATATATATATAGAGGGCCCTTCTTTTGTTAACCACTAAATTAGTGTTAACCTTGTTAACTAATCTGGACCATTAATCATCAAAACCAATGGCTAAGATTAAAATCAGTTTTTAATTCATAATTAAAATAAAAGCACAGGTGATTTCATTTGCAGCATATATGCATAGGGGTATTGTTGTCATTTTACAAATCTTGGTAATTATCATATAAGGAAACAGTTCACTGAATCGCTACATTTAAGGAGCTATAACTTATCTCTAATTGATTTAGACAGAAAACTAGCAAACACAAACTCTCTCTCTCCAATCTCGAATCAAAAGAAAAATCAACCAAATAAATCATTCCAATCGATTGTTGAAAAGACGAGAATGGCGATTCTCGGCTGTCAATCGAGGAGGAGCAGCGGTGGTGGCGGCGTTCGATGGTCGAACGAGAGAGAAGAGAGAAGAAGTAGCGGCCGGCGGTTTCGCTTGGTTTAGATTGAGAGATGGAGAGAAATCGAGATGGCGACTGCGGTTGACGGAGACGGCGGCGAAGGGCGGTCGTGCGACGGGAAATCGAGAAGAGGGAGCGCAACGAGAAGATGAAGGTTAGGCAGCCGACGGTTACTGACGGTTGATGTTCTAGACGGAAAATGGTGATGTGGTGGAGGTGAGAGCGGCGACACTAGAGGTGTACGGTGGTGGTTGTGCTCGTCGCTGGTAGTAGAGTGGTGTGTGGCGGCCGGTAGTGAGTGCACGGTGAAAAGGGAGAGAAAGAAGTGAAATTACTCAAATTAGGGTTCTGCTTTTTATTGTTTTTGTATTTTTACTTTTGTTTTAAGACTCTAAAAAAATTAAAAAGGTAAACCAAGATAATAAAAACTCATATTGTAATTTGAAATTTGTGCATATATGCATACATGCCACTTTAATATATGCTTATATCCGGTTGTAATTTGTGCATATATGCAAGTTTGATATGTGCATATATGCATTTGTGAAGTGATGCATATATGTTTTGGGTGTAAAGTATGCATATATGCAATTTTTGATATGTGCATATATGTTGCATGTGTAAAATTTACATATATGCAGTTTTAATAAGTGCATATATGCAATTCTCTAACGTGCATATATGCTATTCTCTAGTATGCATGTTGTGGGTGAATAAATATGCATATATGCAATTTTGATATGTGCATATATGCTGCAGGTGTAAAGTGTAAGTATATGCAATTGTAATATGTGCATATATGCAATTGTCTGATGTGCATATATGCAATTCTATGATGTGTATGTTGTAGGTGTAAAATATGCATATATGCAATTTTGATATGTGATACTGGAAGTAAAAATTAATATATCAAGTAATACTGGAATTAAAAATTAATACTGGAATTAATATGGATGGCGTGAAATTAATACTGGAATTAAAAATTAATAAGTAATTAAAAATTAAAAATTAATATAATATAACTACCTAATTTAACTAGGCGTGATATCAGGAAAGTGTAGTTACTGCATATAACAAAAGATTTAAATTCCAATAATACCCTTGAATGAAACGTCCAAGTAATGTTAAAACCATCCATGTATCTTGCTTTCTATTGGTCCAAAATAAGTTAACAAGGTTAACACTAATTGAGTAGTTAACAAAAGAAGGGGACCCTATATATATATATATATATATATATATATATATATATATATATATATATATATATTTAAAAAGGCCGGTTTAGGCCCGGTTTATAAGACCGGTCTTTTAAAAGCCTAAACGGGCCGGACCCTTAACCATCAAGACGGCCCGGTCGAAAAGAAGCCCGGGCCTTTGAATAGTGTTTTGGCCCGGTCCCACCCAAAGCCCGGCCCGGTCCGCCATTTGGCCATGTCGACATGTAGGTAACATTATAAATGGGCTTAGCAATGCTTGAGCCCAACCCAATGGATTCCTTTGTTTTCTTGTATTCGGTTTGCAATTTGCATAATACAACTTGGGCCTAGAAAATAGAAATGCCTAAATTGGGTCGGGTTCAGCTCGGCGGTAGAGAACAGAGATGGCCAAAATACCGAGTTGGGTCGGACCTCACCCAAAACTGGGCCGAAACACTATTCCAAAGCCCGGACTATTTTAGGGCCCGGGCGTGGCCGGACCGGGCTTGAGCATCTAAAACCCGGTCTGTTTAGGCTTTTGTAAATCCGGGCTTTGAAACCGGGCCTAAAACTGGGTCGGAGCCGACCTTCACAATGTTTTTTTTAATTTATAAATGTTATTCCGATACACTTAAAAATGCATAATTGAGTCGCTCAAATATACTTAAAAATACGTTTTATTATAGTTTTGATTGAATAATACATTTAAAAAATTACATTGAATTATAAAAAAATACATTGAATTATAAAGAAAATACACTTAATCATCCAATGGCTGATAGTATTGGGACCGATCTGGTGACCGGGCTCGGGCCTGGCCAGCGAAACATCTAATATGACGGTCTGGTAGCAACCGACGGGTAGGAGTGTTCAAAGTTCTTTTCGGCTTGGTTAGTAGGAAAAATGTGAACCGAACCGCATGAGGCAGATATCTAGTTACCCGAACCGAATCGCAGGCTGAACCAAACCGAACCGTAGTTAGTGGGTTACCCGAATTTATCGAAAAAATATTAGTTGCAATATCACAATAATATCAAAATAGAAAATTTAAACCAATTACATAACAAATATATAAAAATAATCCAATAACAAGAAATTAAAATAAGTTTTATTGTTTAAAAATATCTATCATGGTTAATGACTACTCAAAAGTTAACTAGTTAATATTAAATATAATATTGTTGATTGTATTATATATATATATATATATATCAGTTCGGATCGGTTACCCGCGAATACCAATAACTTAAAACCGAAACCGATCCGTGAATACCCAGTTTTTCAATTTTCAGTTTTCGATTTTTCTGGTTTCGGATCAAGCGGTTTGCCTCGTTTCTCTTTTCCGGTTTTTTTAAACACCCCTACCGACAGGCCATGGACCGGGTTTGGGGCGGGGCGGGGCGGGCTTCATGTGGGCTGGACTTCGGGCCTCTGTCGGGCCGGGCCGGTTTGGCCATCTCTACTCGGCGGTAATGACCCGTTTTGATTTCTACGAAAATTCAAGGCCCAACCTGAGCCGTGACCGGTTAAAAGACCAGGGACCGCTTATACATAGGAACTACATAAAAGAAGATTAAGAGGTCGTTTACAAAACGCTTACCCGGGTAAGTGCTTACCAAGTTATATTAACTTACCAGATGAATATGGCAAGGACTAAGAATCTTACCCGGTAAGAGCGGAAGCAAGGACCGAGAGTCGAAAGCAAGGACTGAGAGTCTTACCCGATAAGTGAGTGCGACGACTCTTACCACGGTTAACGCTTACCGGCTAAATTGTTGCATACGATGTCATTTTGGTGGACTAAATCTACCCGGAAAGTAAGTGACAGTGTTGTAAACACTTACCCGAGTAAGTGATCAGGTAAACGGCCCCTAAGTCTTTATAAACTATATATCTAAGATTTTCAAGATCTTTAAAAAAATTCAAGTTCTTTGTGAAGTTTTCAAAAAAATTTCTTTTAGGTGTTATAATACTAAATTTATAATTGAATAGGGAAATTAATTAAAATACCCTAAGTCAAACCATCTTTTACTGAAATACCCAAAATCTCTCCCACTTTGCAAAAATACCCCAAAAATCCGCGATGGGAGCCCGCGATCGCGGGCCAGGGACCTTTTCTGACACTTTTTTAAACTTGCAGGGACCATTTTTGAAAAATGGAATCCCGCGATCGCGCGCTCATCCCGCGATGGGGTACTTTTTGTGACTTTTCAATTGCAAGGGACCATTTTTGAAAAATTCCAGGGACCATTTATGAAAATTTTGATATTTTGGCACTGTTCACCCCATTTCGTCCATTTTTACGAATTTAAAATGAAATGTTACACTTTCAACCCCTATACTTATTTACTAAATTTACTTTATACCTTTTACTTTCATTATTTTAATTTTACATTTAACACATATAATCGTTTATTAACTAAAATACGTTAAAAAAATACGTTTTAATTTTAACAAATTACACCATTATAATCGTCTCTTCGATATGTTCGAAATGAGCCCAATCTTGAATTTTTTTTGGATTTATATATTTTAATATATATCATATACAGTTATACACTACATAAAAAAAATATTTTTTATATTTAAAATTCATACTCTTATAGTTAATTATTTAATTTATTGTACATCTCTTATTTTTTTTTCAATTTTGTTTTACACTCCTATCGCATTAACATAATAATCATATATTAACTAATTCATTAAATCGTTTTAAATTATTATTATTTGAATGTGTTTATAGATTTCGTCTGAAAAAGTTGTCTGCATGATTCCACTGAAAAAGTAACTGCAATATTCGTCTGCTCTTGAATAAAGGTCTTTCATTAGGCAGAAAATTAGTATTTAAGTAGTCAAACATAGTTAATTAATGAGAATTTAGATCAGATTTATATGGTACTATCAAATGCATGTTTCTATAATATAGATATTGTTCTACATTACATGATACCAATTTTTGCATCATATGAATCACTTCCAGACAACAAGAACCAATACCCCAATAATCAAGAAATAAATGCTTGTTCATCCAATAATCTCTGTATTAGGATTATCGCAAGTTTCATAAACCTACTTACTAGGTGTTGGAAATATGGGTTTTACTAAACTTTGGACGCATTTAAATTTATATATATGTGTTATATATAACTAACTTTTAGTAGGTTTATGTTCTTCTATATGAGATCTTCGAAATGATATATAATGCGTCCAAAATAGAGTATGTGTGAAAGAGATATCGATACTCAAAGTTGAGTAAATTGATGAAATTAGCAAAAACCAAATGAAGTAAACAGTAAGTCAATCACAATACTTTAACAAAATAAGTTAATACTAAAAATAACAATTATTTAATGTTACATAAACAACCTAACTTTGATTTATTTGACAATGGGCATAAATGGACTCCGCCATATGTATGCGAAATGCCTTGGCCTCGGCCTCGGTCTGGTCAGGGTGTACAAATACCACATCGTTATTTATCAAGATGTTGGCATTACGACATACCCAGACACCGCAATCCGCATTCATCCCGGCCTGCTGGGGTGTATTCTTGGCGAACTTATGGCGAAAGAGCTCTGACCTATCGTGACGCCTCGTGTCCTTGACCCGACAAAAGAAGTCAAATAGCACATCTTTAAACCTTCTCATCTGGTCTTCCAATTGGTCTCTGAAGAGATTGGCACTATCGTTGTCATATATGGTCATGGTCATAGCGTCAAGCTCAAACACTCCAAGCAGCCAATGTTTGGGATGAATGCATATTGGGATGTACACCTGAAATATTACAATATTAGACAACTTAGTTAGCAACAAAACAACTTAAATAAAATAAGAGTAAAACGATTTACATACCACATCGAGGAGAGCCCAAGAAACCCCTTCCACGCCGTTGCATGAGTTGGCCACGGAGGCGGGACCTTGATGGGGGAGCACCAGGTAGGCAAAGAAAATACTATACATTATGGTCCACCTGGTGTCTGTTCCACGATGTCTTTGCAACAGCGAGACCCAACAATCGATGTGCTATACATAAAAAATAGATGGTTAGACATGTAATATAAACATATTTGATTATATGACTATAGTTAAACTTCATACTAACCACATCCTGTAACTCAGACTCCAAAGGGTCATCCGCCAGCAATACTTGGAAAAAGCGGGGGGTGATTTCCAGGCTCAAGTAAGGGACGAATATCATGGGGGAGAGGTGACCAGTCCGACATATCCTCAATATTTCCGATGCCGGTTGAGGCTCCGGTGAAGGGACCTTTCCCTTTTTCTTTCCTCCCTTCTTTCCCCCCGCTTTCTTTGTTTGTTTTTTAGCGGCCGGTGGTGTCGTAGATCCTTGTTGGCCAAACGGGTGACGAAACCATTGTGAAATTGATCGCGACAGCTTTTGAAGGAGCGGGGTCACCTGTGGTGGTGGATCTACAACATCCATCGAGTCATCGTCAGGCTCCGAGAAGTGCTCCGAGAAGTGATCCTGGATAATAGGAGACCCCGTCTGAAAATTACGTTACTCAATGTTTTAAGTACAATTTAGGAAATGTTCACAATTAAACCAAAACTACCAAAATAACTTACAGTATGCATTTCCGGCCTGTAATAGTCATCGGCCGAACCGCCAAAGATGTTTGTGATTGCTGTGGTGGCGAACGACGGCATGTGCTGTGCCCCCGACATCCCGGCCTGCGTGACATTGATCATTAAAATAGTTACAAAATTAGGATTATCGATATATAACTATAATGGTTACTCAGTGTCACTAACACTCTCCGGGATAGTCGAATATGATGTGGTGACGAACGGCGGCGGCATCTGCGAGGTGTATGCCCCCGACATCCCGGCCTGCGTGACATTGATCATTAAAATAGTTACAAAATTAGGAACAAACATATAACTATAATGGTTACTCAGTGTCACTTACACTCTCCGGGATAGTAGAATAGAATGTGGTGGCGAACGGCGTTTGGGACATCCCGGCCCCCGACATCCCGGCCTGCATGACATTGATCATTATAAGAGTTACAAACTTAGGAACAAACATATAACTATAATGGTTACTCAATGTCACTTACATTTTCAGGGAATGACGGATGGGATGTGGTGGCAAACGTCGCCTGTGCCCCCTGTCCGAACGGAGCGGGGATCGGTGTCGTACTCGACAGCTAAAACAAATTTAGAACGTAATATTAATATACAAACTAAATAAACGTGGCCAACAAATTAAGTTAAACACTAACATTGACAGCGCTAAACTGTCTGTAGACTTCCTCCAGATAGTGTACACGTGTCTCTAGCGGCCCGTGGACGTAGTCCCACAGGACTTCATGTGAGCCACGCTGAGGCTCGTAGGAAGGGGCCGCCTGATATGGATTGTAGGAGGAGGAAGGGGGCGCCTGGTAGGAGGAGGAACGGGGCGCCTGGTAGGAGGAGGAACGTGGCGGCTGGTATCCACCGGAAGGGGGCATGTCGTCGTCTTCCTCATCTTCGGAAGTAGGGGGACGTCGAGCCCTTTCCGCCTCTGCGTCAATAAAGGCCACGCTGTCTCTGTGCCCATCTCGTCGACAGTAGGCACAAGGCGATCGACGGGCAAGAGTGGCTGCTAAATATATGATAAAACATAAAAGAAATTAATAAGCGGGACTAACGTATGCAAATTGTAAACATAGTAAAAGAACTTACATTTCTAGACGCTTTGAAGAACTCAATCCAAAGCGACCTACTTAGGGTAACACGCTTGTCCCAACGGGTTCCCCTAAGTACTCGATCGTCGCGCTTGACGAAATATCGGATTGATGCGGGAAACATCTCCAAGATCCATATCTGGAATTAGACAAGAAGAGCAAGTACGTAAAAAGAAAAGCCAAACAGTTTGTATGTATCATTAACAATTGTTATACTACGTATCTAACCTTGAAGGCGTATGTAAAACCACAAAGATTCATCTTTGCATGTCGATCGGCGCGTCTGCCTATGGCTCGGTGCAGATTAGAGTAGCAATGTGTCCAGATATGGCTACCCCACGGGTAGCTGTTAAACAGCTCAAGGTCCTCGACGGCCCTAAAGACCGTCGATGAAGCATGCTGGCTATACTCACGGCCCAGGAAGCCCATATCCACGATCACCACCAAGCATACACGGACAGCATCGTCGTCGGTTAGGGCACTAAGGCCCTCTTTCATCTTTTCCCGGGCTGCCTTCAGCTTCAAATGAGATGCTGAAATGCCGAAAACCCTAGGAACGAAGGAGCAGTCTTCTAAGGGAGGAAGGGGGGGAGCCTCTCCAAAACGTAGTCCTGTAATTAGACAGAACTCCCGACGCCCAAAATGCAATTGAGAGCCGAAGAAATCAAAATGCATCTCCTCCGGCTCAGCGTTGGCGTCCTCGACCTCCAACTGTAGAAACATGTGTACTAGCGTAGGGTCGCCACCAGAGTAAGACACATCCATCCATGGCCCGAACGGTGTCCCTCTATAGATGGTCTCAAGGTATCTGCGCGATCACCTAATCCCCTAAACAGCGCTCCTAATTCCTCGATGTATGAAACTTTGCACCTTACCGTCAAGTCGATGTTAAAGAAATCCTTCTACATAGTCATTCACAGATGTTATAGTTAGTGTTATATATAGATGCTGCAGTTTATTTTATTTTATATAGATGTTGCGGTTTATTTTATTTCAACGTATAATAGTGTTATATATAGATAAAGTGCGGTTGTATTTTATTTCAACGTATAATAGTGTTATATATAGATAAAGTGCGGTTTATTTTATTTCAACGTATAATAGTGTTATATATAGATAAAGTGCGGTTTATTTTATTTCAACGTATAATAGTGTTATATATAGATAAAGTGCGGTTTATTTTATTTCAACGTATCATATTGTTATATATAGATAAAGTGCGGTTGTATTTTATTTCAACGTATAATAGTGTTATACATAGATAAAGTGCGGTTTATTTTATTTCAACGTATAATAGTGTTATACATAGATAAAGTGCGGTTTATTTTATTTCAACGTATAATAGTGTTATATATAGATAAAGTGCGGTTTATTTTATTTCAACGTATAATAGTGTTATATATAGATAAAGTGTGGTTTATTTTATTTCAACGTATCATATTGTTATATATAGATAAAGTGCGGTTGTATTTTATTTCAACGTATAATAGTGTTATATATAGATAAAGTGTGGTTTATTTTATTTCAACGTATCATATTGTTATATATAGATAAAGTGCGGTTGTATTTTATTTCAACGTATAATAGTGTTATATATAGATAAAGTGCGGTTTATTTTATTTCAACGTATCATATTGTTATATATAGATAAAGTGCGGTTGTATTTTATTTCAACGTATAATAGTGTTATTATATATAGATAAAATGCGGTTTATTTTATTTCAACGTATAATAATGTTATATATAGATAAAGTGCGGTTTATTTTATTTCAACGTATCATATTGTTATATATAGATAAAGTGCGGTTGTATTTTATTTCAACGTATAATAGTGTTATACATAGATAAAGTGCGGTTTATTTTATTTCAACGTATAATAGTGTTATATATAGATAAAGTGCGGTTTATTTTATTTCAACGTATCATATTGTTATATAGAGATAAAGTGTGGTTTAGGGACCCTAGTTGTCATTCTTAAAAGTTTAGGACCTAATTGGCATTCTTAAAAGTTTAGGGACCTAAGTTGTCATTCTTAAAATCGTAGGGACCTAAGTTGTCATTCTTAACATTTTTTTATAAAAAACACATATTTAACAATTTTTTTATAAAATGTGTTTTTTTATAAAAAATTGTTAAGAGTGTGTTTTTATAAAAAAATTGTTATAGTTTTATGGTTTTATGTTTGAATGTGATATTTGTATGTTATAATGTGTATGTTGTTATAGTGTGTTTTTTCATATAAAAATTGTTAAAAATGTGTTTTTTTTATAAAAACACACCCTTAACAATTTTTTATAAAAACACACTCTTAACAATTTTTTTATAAAAAACCTGTTTTTTTAAAAAATTGTTAAGGGTGTGTTTTTATAAAAAAATTGTTAAGAGTGTGTTTTTATAAAAAAAACATTGTTAACAATTTTTTTTATAAAAACACACTCTTAACAATTTTTTTATAAAAAAACTCTTAACAATTTTTATATGAAAAAACACACTATAACAACATACACATTATAACATACAAATATCACATTCAAACATAAAACCATAAAACTATAACAATTTTTTTATAAAAACACACTCTTAATAATTTTTTATAAAAAAAAACACATTTTTAACATTTTTTTTATAAAAACTGTTTTTATAAAAAAAAAATTAACAATTTTTTTTATAAAAAAACACATTATAAAAACTATAACATTTTTTTATAAAAACACACTATTAAACATTTTTATAAAAAAACTGTTTTTATAAAAAATTGTTAAGGGTGTGTTTTTATAAAAAAAATTGTTAAGAGTGTGTTTTTATAAAAAAAACACATTGTTAACAATTTTTTTATAAAAACACACTCTTAACAATTTTTTATAAAAAAATACTCTTAACAATTTTTATATGAAAAAACACACTATAACAACATACACATTATAACATACAAATATCACATTCAAACATAAAACCATACATATCATGTTAAACATAGAACATATTCAAACATAAGTTATAAACACTATAACAACCTACAAATCATATATCTTAACTTAAAATAACATACAAAAAATAACAAATAACATAAGGAAAACATACCAAAGAGGTAATACGAGACATCTTCACAAAACCCGAACGCGTATTCCACACGACAAAATTGAGAGAGTGGGAGAAAATTGAGAGAGTTTGATTAAAAATTGAGAGAGTTATAAAATAATGAGTGGACGGTTTTTGGTCCCCCCACCCCTTATATAGTGCGGCCGATGTTATAAAAATTAGGGTTTGAGGCTTCAAAAATTTTTTAGGGTTAACCCTGTGCCGACGCGTGGCACAGGAGCCCGCGATCGCGGGAGGTCAAAGAAAGTCAATCGCGGGCAGGGACCAAAAATGCACACGCGGGAATTCTTGAGGGGGGAAAGCTGTACCGCGGGTATTCTTGAGGGACCAACGCGGGCAAAGTGGGCAAACTTTGGTGACACGTGTAGCCCGCGATCGCGGGGTCAATGAGTCAAACGCGGGCAGGGACCAAAACTGCACACGCGGGCATTCTTGAGGGGGGAAAGCTGTACCGCGGGCATTCTTGAGAGACCAACGCGGGCAAAGTGGGTAAACATTGGTGACACGTGGCCTGGAGCCCGCGATCGCGGGCTCCATCGCGGATTTTTAGGGCATTTTTGCAAAATGGAAGAGATTTTGGGTATTTCAGTAAAAGATGGTCAAACTTAAGGTATTTTAATTAATTTCCCAATTGAATAATCTATTTTAGAAAAAAAAATATGTTGATGATACTCAAAATGCAAAATTAACTACACTTCAAAATTGAAACCTTTACAAACCCTATAAGATCATGAAACCATTTTCCCAAAAAAAAAAATCTTCTATTTGAAATGCTAATTCATCTGGGCCCAGAGAGTTCTATAGCTTGTCCAAGCAACGAATAGTCATCGGTAAGATCGGAATATCTCTCTGACGACGATAATTCCGGCGTACGGAACTTCGAACTTGACTCAACTCCTTGTGAAGCTTCCCATCTCTCTGCAAGCCCATCGCCTTCCAGCATCCGTACAACTTCCGACATCTTTGGCCGGTGGCCGGGAAGATATTGGGTGCACAACAATGCCACTTTCACGATCTCCTCTAACTCGATCCGATCGTAATTCTCCTTCAAATCTTTATCGACTAAAATATCCAATTTCTTTTCTTGATGAATCTTTTTCACCTGAAAGAAATGAAAATATCAGTAATAAGAAAGCCGGAATCTTTATTTTCCGGCAATGGTGGTCCCCGGAGGATTCTTTATTTTCCGGTGATGGTGGATCGCCGGAGGAATCTTTATTTTCCGGCGAAGGTGGATCGCCGGAGAAGATGAAGAAACGTAAAAGCTATTACCCAATCAAGCATGGCTCCTTTCTGGTTAGCGGCCTTTCCGAACTCTAATGCTCGTTGGCCGGTGATGAGTTCGAGGAGAAGGATTCCGAACCCGAAAACGTCGGTCTTTTCTGACGACTGCCCGGTGGAGAGATATTCCGGCGCTATGTGACCGACGGTGCCACGAACGGCGGTGGTTACGTGGGAATCTTGATGGTCGAGAAGCTTTGCCAACCCGAAATCGCCGACGACTGCCTCGCAATAATCGTCAAGCAATATATTTGCGGCTTTTACGTCTCTATGAATGATTTTGGGGTCACATTGCTCGTGAAGGTACAACAACCCTCTTGCTGCCCCTAATGCGATCTTCTTCCTTATGCCCCAATCCAACACAGGTTTGGCTGTCGTATATAAACGTGTTACAATAAGTTGATATGACATTTTTTTCATGCCATATATATATATATATATATATATATATAGAGAGAGAGAGAGAGAGGGTTCAGAAACCCAAAAAATAATTAAATTTGAGGAACACCATAATAGCCGTTCATTTGTACGGTATACACATGTGCATACAAGTAATTGAAGATGTTTCATAGTTTATATGCACGTGTGCATGTTATGTCATGCACATGTGCATGCTTGCATTGGTGGACCTAGCTAATGGCTATAGGTGGCACGTGCAACCATATTGTTTCTCCGTCGTAAGATAAAAAAATTAGATTCGTGAAAGGTGCAACCGTATCAATTTGTTTTGTGTCACCATATATATTTTGAAACAGCAATAAGGACACAAATTTCTTTGGTGGAGTTGGTTTGGAAGACTTTTATTCTACTCTAGGCCTGGGTTTGAGTTGAGCCATTTTTGGAAGGCTTTTATTCTACTTCATATTTATTATGTTTTTTAAAAAATTACAATAGTAAAACTCGAACCTGAGACCTCCGGTTTGAAAAGCAAGGGACTAACCAAAAAACCAATATCAATTTTATAAAAAATATCTCTATATTTGTTTCTTATAGTCAAATGGTGCCACCATTTGAAAAAAATTCTGGGTCCGCCTCTACATACTTGAAAAATTACATCTATGCACGTGTATATACCGAACAAATGAATGGTTATTTGGGTGCTCTTCAGTTTTCATATTTTTACGGTTTTATCCTGAACCTGATGCAGTAAAGATGGTACCTTTGAGACGGGATGCAACACTGCCATTGGACATATAAGGGTAGACCAGGAGCTTCTCGGTTTGAGTCATACAAAACCCGTATAACCTCAAGAGGTTCCGGTGAACCGCTAGGCTGATCATCTCAACTTCCGTTTGGAACTGTCTTTCTCCGCCAGCAGCACCGCCATCTTTCAGCCGCTTCACGGCAACACAAGTTCCATCTTGGAGTTGCCCTTTGTAGACATGCCCGAAACCCCCTTTCCCTAATATGTTCTTGTTGCTAAAGTTGTGTGTCGCGATTTGAAGTTCCCTGAATTGGAACTTTCTTAGATTCCCTAACGAAACCTCCTCGTGATGCCTATCTGCAATGTGGTAATCAAGATTGCTGACATTTAGACATTTTTGGTGTCCTATAAAGCCGATTTAGTTGCAGTGACGAACCAAAAATAAAGTTAATTACGCTACAACAAAACTGGGTTTACAAACAAACCTCTATGTGTCATAGCATACTAATTTATAGGACTTACGTTTATAAGAACAAACATATATGTGACATATGTAAGATTACACTAGGTTTAATGGATGTTTTTGGACGTATTAAATACCTTTTTTAGGACACCTTAGAAATAAAGCGTCATGTTAAACATTTTGTATGACATTATTCGAAAAAATGTCATATAAAGACAAATGTCCTATAAAGTGATGTGTTTTGATGACACTTTATCTTAAAAATGTCGCAGAAAACTATTTAAGACGCCAAAAAATGTCCTATAAACCTAGTGAACACTCTTGCATAGGACAAATATTTCTTAGAAATTTGTGGCGTCCTATAAACCCAATTTTGTTGTAGCGATAGTTCGGACATGTAAACTTAAGTCCTATAAAACAGTATAGACATATTTGACGTTCTATAAAGTTAATTTTGTTGTAGTGATAAATCAGAAGAAAGTTGAACCGATCACTAAGATTTTACGAACCTTTGACGTCAAAGAAGGGTTCTTGATTATGTCTATGCCTCCACCATATCAACGCGAGTCCAAAGATGAGCAAAGACATGCATCCGAGGCTTGTACTGATGGCAAGAGCGATCTTGTGACTTCTTGATCTCGGCAACGTGCTAGGAGCTTCAAAAACGATAGAGGAAATGAAATATGTTTCCCGATCATAAGCTACCTTATTTTTTGAGCTTATTGAAACAGTCCGGTTCAAAGCCCACTTCACGTGGCATTTCAATAAGCTCCATGGGTTCCTCCCTCGCCCCTTTTTTTTCTTTCAATTAGGCTCCTTATATTTTCTCGATCAATTTTCAACATGTACTTTTAGGTCATTTTACAATTGCTAAGTTTATGAATTGGTTTATCTGACAGTTTATTAGCCAACAACTAATTTTTCTAACTAGTTTACCAAATATAACCTTAACAACGCTGATTAAGTTTATCACTACATCAAGAAAATGTTCACAAGTATCATACCTTGAGTAGTGTTTAAAGTCATCGACATGGGCATAAGCGTCATTCCATAGCATTCTTGCTCAGCTCCTGTTTTGCATATTAAAGGGTTCCCTAAAATGCTGCCATTAAGAGAAATCCATTAAGAGAAATAGATACATATATATACGAGCATTATATATAAAAGGTATATATGGCGATGGATCGGGTAAGAAGAAGACTTATGATGAGAGGCATAAAAAGGGATCTATACCCTTGATCACTTTTAATCTCAAATCCACCTATGAATCCCGCTTGATATGGTGATTGATCCGGTGCATCTCATCTTGGTGCACCTTATCCTAATGTAATTACAATTTACAAGGGTGGAGATCCCTTCTTACCCTTCTCACAATAACTTCATTCTCATATATATATATATATAGAGGAGGTTAAGGGGAAAACCTCAAACGAATTGAAAACTGAGGAACACCCTGGTAGTATGTACTTGTACATACAAGTAAAATTAAGTTGTTTTTTGGTTTTATGCATGTTGCAAATTACTTGTATGCACAAGTGCATATCGTCTAGATGAAGGGCTACCAAAGTGTTCCTCAGTTTTCCATTTAAACGAAGGATCAAGTGAGAAGAAGTGTTAGTGAGAAGGTAAAAAGAGATTTTGACCCTTGATCACTTTTAATCTCACACCCACCCGTAAATTGCGCTTATCACTGGAATTGATCTGGTGCATCTCATCCTAATTGGCATCTAAAGGTGGAGATCCCTTCTTACCTTTCTCACAATAACTTTCATTCTCACCGGAACCCAACCATATATATATATATATATATATATATATATATATATAACATAAGGAGGACAAACGAGAACATGGTCAAAATAAGAGAACACAAGAATTTCCAAATCACATGTAATATTGAACTGAAACCACATGCGGTTACGGAAGACGGTCAAGGGTGTGCGGGCGACTTGGCCTACGACCTAGGTCGTGCGTTGTCATATGTGATTTTACACGTGAGTTTAGAGGTAAAAACACATGTGATTTGGCCGTTCTCGTGTTCTCTTATTTGGTAATTGTTCTCGTTTGAACCCAACTAAGAGAGAAGGTGTGTGTGAGGTTCACGGGAAAACCAATAAAAAATGAAAAACCGAGAAGCATCTTAATAACTATTTATCTGTATCGTATGCATATGTAAGTACTACATGTGTACAAAAACCATATAGATTACTTGTATGCACATGTATATACGAGAATAATTATTAAAATGTTTTTCAATTTTCATTTCTTTTACTACCATATTTCCATAAACTAGACCCTATATATATATATATATATATCATACCTCTCTCTCTCTCTCTCTCTATATATATATATATATATATATATGTATGTATATTACTCTGGATGCATCTGGGTGGTTAGAGAGCTTACCTGAAGGTCTTAGAAGGAAATCTGGGAACAGGGCCACTCAAGTTATTGAAGGATAAGTCCCTGCCATGGATACAATTTCTATAAGTGGCATATAGTTGAAATCAATGTGATTAACTACAAGCTTCAGGTGTCTAAAAACCCTTAATTGTATCTATTTTGTCAATAAAATCGATTTTATATAACTTCAAATATGTTTACATGTTTTAATAAAATATTTTATAGGACTTAGGTTTATAGAAATAAACAACTGTATATGAAACATGTAATGAGGTTACAATAAATTAATACTATACTTTTGAACGCCGTAACAAGTTTTTTAGCATATTTTTTAAATAAAATATCATATTAGTTTTACACTTTTAAGAAAACGTTTTTCAAGTAATATTACATAAAAATATCAATAGTACGATTTATTTTAAAAATGTCTTAAAAACTTATTAAAAACGTTACAAAAAAATATGTATATATAAACTGTTCCATTGTGCCCTACATGACCACAATGTTATCATCATGATGAATGGTACTTGATGAAGACCACTTTTCACAAAAAATCACTTGAAGATCTACCTAACGGGCTTATGGGAGTGGGCAACCTCATTATTTCCAAAATATATAATATTTTTATATATCAACAACCCTTAAACAACCTCATTATTCTTATTTTTAGGGTAATAACGGATTTTCATGATGATGAAGACTTTGACAACGTCTGAATTTAAACTTGGAGAACATAAAATAAATTGCTACATCCTCTTAGTCTTAACCGGTACGTCAAAACCCAATTGGCAGCAACCTCATTATTCGATCACAATGTATGTAAGAATGTGTATATGGTGATGTAAATCAAGATTATAGGAAATCTTACACAAAGGCAAGTTGAGTCATGTTAGCTATCCATTGTGGGATTGGTCCAGAAAGACTGTTGTTGTTAAGCCTCCTGAATCAAAATTAATCCAAGTAAGAACCCATTTCAGATTATTATAAGAACATGATTATAAAAGGCTAGACTGTTTATCAAACGCTTACTGGGTAACCTCTTACTGGGTAAGCGCTTACTCTAGGTGTCGCCGAGTGAGAATGCCAGGAACCGAGAATACCAAGAATCATACCCTGTAAGTGCTTACCGGGTAAAAGACGCTTACCAACGGTCCATTTTGATGGCCAAGAATATTACCCTGTAAGTGTTCAGTAAACGGGCCCAAAGTTGCAATAATTTAAACCAACTTACATGTATTGGAAATTTGTTAAATGAGCTAAAGAAGAAGGGATTTCATTGGTGAATTGGTTATCAGAAAGATCAAGTGTATGAAGCTTCTTCAATTTACCAATTTCTTCTGGGATTGGCCCAGAAATGTTGTTATGTTGGAACAATCTGCACCAAAAATCACTCATTAAACACTACTAACACATACCCATTTTGTCATTTTTTTTCCATAGATTTTGAATGATTTGATTGGAAACTTACACCATTTGAAGGTTGGTTAGATTGCCAATGCTTGAAGAAAGTGTCCCAGATATGTTCTGACTAGGTGTTCCCCTGAAATTTCAAGAATTTAAATATTTGATCACTCACACTCACACACACACACATACACTTTTTTGGTAACGGTGGATATCCAAACCAACCTATACTGATCCCATGACGACCACAAATGGTCTGGAATCATTGCAGGTGAACGGAAACAACCCAAGTGGTTACACACACTTACACACAATGTGTGAAGAATTATGAAAGAAAGACTTACAATCCAACAACTAGACTTTCAGAAGAGCAAGTAACCATGGTCCAACTACATGGGTCAACAGAATCAGCATCCCAATTTTCAAGAACACCATGAGGGTCCAACAATGAAGCTTTTATACCCATTAAAGCTTGCACTAAAAACACAAAAAACCCAGATGAAAAAACTCCATTTTCAACCTTCTAACAACCATATTTCATAAAAAAAGATTCAAATTTACCTTCAAAGTTTACACCTTTAGGGGAAAGCAAGCCATTAGAACAACCCCAAAGCCACAAGAACCATATCAAGAACCAGAAATCAGCAATCTTTCCTTTTACTCTCATCTCAATAGAAGCTCAACCACAAAATGATTCAAACAATGCAACTTCTAAACCTTTAAATTTTGAAGTTTGATGATACCCATTTGCACAATGATCTGAAAGACCCAAGAAAAAAGCAGGATGAGCCCTTTTGTGTTGTTTTTTGTAGTATAAAGAGAAGTAGCATGCCTGGCAACTGGGTCAGGGGCAAAAAAAAGGAAATGAAAATAATATTACTTTTGTCATTTGGCCTGACAATTTGAGTAAACTTTAAACTAAAATAAAGCAACCAACAAATAAAGGTCAAATTATTGAGGGAAGAGAAATGATGGGTTGATGGTTCCCCTTAATCCTTTTCTTGCTTAAATTAAGCATTTTGCCACATAAAAAAGTATGGCAGATGGATGTTATGGAGATTATTTTATAAAAAAATCACCCTTTTCTGAAATTAATTAAAAATAATAGCACCCACATGAAAAAAGATTGAAATCTTTAATGGGTTTTAGAGTTACTGGCCATTTAATTGATTTTTTACAGGCATGTGTTCTTGAATTTTGGTAGTTTCTTGATGGATTTTCTTTCATTCCAATTCCATGGTGTTTTGAGATGGGGACAATCGAGAATCAAACATTCCCTGAGTTTGGCCATTAAATACTCTCACATATGTTATTTGTTTATTATTTATTTAAAGGAGAATCCAATAACACCTTGAGATCAGTGCCAAAGCTATAACAATCGGTCGAAATTTGAAGTGTAAACTTCTAGTCTATGATTTTTATGATGGCAGAAGTGTCAATTTGGTGATAAGTACTTTTAAACTGATATCACTTATAATTAACTACCCTCTCATGAATTGTGGCTTAAAAGGGAATTGATCCGGTGCATCTCATCCTAATGTTCGTCTATTTCTCATCTAACGGCTGATAACCATCAAAGCATGTGTAGCCCAGTGGCAAGGTAACATCCTTGGGGGGTCAGTGGATGGTATCCCTGACTACCAGGGTTCGAACCCCGTGGTAAGCATGTCTGAGATACTCGCCTAACCTCTGGTTGGGCCGTCCTTAGGTGGTCCAGTCTTCGACTGGGCTATCGCTCCAGCCCAATGTGGTTGGGAATAGGCCCATGCGTAAGCTGGGCTGCGGACGCGGCGGATTAGTGGGCTGCCCTTGGATGCTTGATACCGCCGGGACGGTGTGCGTGCGTGTGTTCGTGGTAGTCGATCGTGGGTTCGATGCCGCATTGCCGTTAAAAAAAACGGCTGATAACCACTTCTCACGCTTCTCATCAAATTTGACACTTCTCACTGAAACTCAACCCTTTTACCAGGTAGGTGCTTCTTTGAGATGAATTAAAAGCCCGTGAAGTCGTGGTTTGATCATGTAGAAAAACCAGTTGTATTCATTTAAGAAATAAAGTACATTTTTCAAATGGAATCAGTATTCTGAGCAAAACGTAGGATTATGTCTTAGTCGTAAACCCAACTGTGTATTTAGCTGAATTACACGCGTTACAAGAATCTCTTATTGTTCGGGTTCAATTGCGAACAAAGCTATACTGAAATACAAGGGCGGATTCACTATGTTATTAAGGGGGCGGGCCCTTAATAGAAATCACTTTTTTAACACGCTTCTCTTGGGAAGAATGGTCCTTTTTATCATGGGTTTACCACCCCCAATGCGGTAAAATTAAACAAATTCAGTATATTATATTTAGATGTAGGTTTGTAAAAATTAAGATGTATACAGGTTTGTTTACTATCTTAATAGATGGACCCGTTATTTTTGTTAATTACAATTGTTATTAACAAAAAATACATTTATAAGTTCTAAAGCTGCTAAGTAGGGGTGCTCAAAAACGCGATCAACCCGACCAACCCGATCAACCCAACTCAACCCGACGTGAAATAACCCAACCCGAAGTAACCCGATGTCCAATCGAGTTGTAAAATCCTCAAACCGTATGTATTGGGTTGATATCGGGTTAGGAGAATTTGAACCCAACCCAACCCGATGAACCCGATATATATATATATATCTATACATATAATAAATAAGTAACTAGCATGTCACGTGTCGTCTTCTGGTGAGCCGACTTCAATATTTTTCCGCCTAAACATGTATCTGGACGCAGTTTACATTATAAGTTCAATTAGCACACTCACATTCACTCCTCCTTAAATCTCTCCTTAATTCAATTTTTTTAATTTATACGTTACATTTACTACCCTTATAATTATGTATGTAGTTTACTTTTAATCCCTTACTTTTTTATTTTTCATTTTAGACTCTTATCATATTAACATAAATAATGTTTATGAACTAAAATGCATTAAAAACAATTCTATTTTTTACAAATTATATCATTGTAATCGCTTCATCAATACCTTCGAAATGAGCTCCATAATTGAATATTTTTTGATTTAATTATATTATTAAATATCATAAATATATACGAATTAATGTGTCGTGATTAGTATGAGATTTATTGAAATTAGTATGAGATTTGATACAAATAATTACTAAATTGTCGTAATTTTCTTTTTGCAATTTCATATCAATTTTTACTTCAAAGTCGAATTCCTTTGACGAATTACAATTCTATCAAATTTCATTCTGTCAACGAAACACCCTTAGAATTATCATAAGAGATTTAATTACATGGAAAAAAAATATCACTTATCAACTGACTTTTGGATTATGAGTTCGAACCTTTTTCAAAAATATAAATATGCAAATATTTTAGTATAGTATATTTAATTATTTATACTTTCTTAATCATGATTATATTATTTCCTCTTATTTTAGTACAGTTATCAACAGATGGTTAGTTAATGATATTTTTAAAGTCAAATTGGTATGCTTCCCGTCAATTCACTTTAAATTAATCTTTCATAATAGTTGATAAATTTTCTAGCATGATTTAATTTTTTTAAATTACCCCGTGTAATACATGGTTCGAACCTAGTATATATATATATATATATATATATATATATATATTCAATCTCTTATTCATCTCTATATAACTTCTTCACACACACACATGTATATATTTATATATATAGTAAATGTTAACATATATATGCAAATTGAGAAAAACAGTTGATGGTGATATATTTAAGATTTAAGAAATATGCAAATTAAAGACGTCAAGTTATTTTACATGTAGTATCTATATATTGTGTGAATTTTACAAAACTAACTCATAAATATATTTAAATATAAGATAAACGTCAAGCTCTAATAAGAAGACCACAATAGTCCATAAAACTGATAACTAAGACCATCTCCTATAGTGCCATATATATATATATATATATATATATATGTGGGTTAAATCAAGTGAGAATCAGAAAAAGATTGAGAACTGTGAGAACTGATCTAAACCCTAATTGGTTTTGATCCTATGGTTTTAATTAAAACATGTTTCATCACATGAAAAGGAGATTCACCGTATGAAACACATTATTTCACCTCATGAAATAGAAACAATTTTTTCATAAATGTGATATTTCATATATATGTTATTTCACCACATGAAACCGAACACCATATGTTATTTCACCACATGAAACTAAATTTCACTAATGAAACCAAACACCATATGTTATTTCACCACATGAGACCAAACAACATATGTTATTTAACCATATGAGACTCAACACTATATGTTATTTCACCACATGAACCCAAATACCATATGTTATTTCACCACATGAAACCAAACAACATATGCTATTTCACCACATGAGACTCAACACCATATGTTATTTCACCACATGAAACCAAACACTATATGTTATTTCATCACATGAAACCAAACACCTTTAATCCCTCTTTCATGAATAACGTCAACGACATCTTCTGTTGCACGTGATGGCCGATCACGACCGAGAGGCAGTGTCGGAGCAACACCGTTGTCGCGATCGACTTCATCTGTAAGTAAGCCAAGTCTTTCCCTAAACAAGTTCGTGACTTGCGTTGAACGAGACGAATCTGTATTGATCCTTGATGTCGATTTTTTCCCGTCCTTCGATAACCATCTTTGCGGTTTGAATTCCAAAACATCATCTCCCCAACGCTTGACATTTAAAATCTGTAAACAGATCTGAAGAAGAAAATAAGAAACTTTTTTCATCGAGAACAACCTCAAATTTTTGATATTTTCTTCAGTAAAAATCCAAATTGAATCGGGGAAGAAAAAAATCGAACCTGATAGAAAAACATAATCTCAGCCAAAACTTGATGGTTTCTTTACTGAATCGAATCTTGATCGACGGATCAGACATAAAATATGAATCCTAAAAACACAAACCCAACAATTCGAATATTGTGAGTAAAATAACATTCAATCAATGAATGGGGATGTGAGAAGTGAGAGAGAGAGGAAGCTTGCTAACATCATCAGAATACCCACTTCTATGAAACACATGAGCACCGGTTCTTGATTTGGCCTTCGATGGAGCTGATGGGGTCGACCGAAATATGAATTTGGTCCAAGGCTTTTGATACCCAATATACCCTTTCACCTTTAATTTCAGTCCATAATAAATCATGAACTTCTAATTTATTTCAAAATTGTCATTACCTTTAACGACCATAACTTAAAATCAATTAATGGTTTAGATAAGTTTTCACGGTTCTCAACCTATTTTTGGTTCTCATTGATTATCGTCCCAAATTTGAAAGAAAATAGATTTTATATATATATATATATATATATATATATATAATCTATTTTTTTTTCCAAATTTAGAGCTTTCTCTAAAAAAATCTATTTAAAGAAGAGTTTAACATCACTCTTCGGGCAAACTTTTCTCAAATCTTCAAAATTTATGAAATAACATAGTTGTTGGAGATGTCATAACATAAGATTCTCTCACTCTCTCAAAACTATACAAAACCATAAAATAAAATAAAGGCGTATTACATTGCATTGTACGAATATGGTTTAGATATAATAGAAAAGATCAACCATGATTAATAAAAATATTTAACTATTAATCAAAATGATGAAAAATCGTGTGAGAAAAAGAGTTATAGTGAGAAGTGAAAAAAGAGATCTAAACCATTGATCACTTTTAATCTCACTCCTGCTCATAAATTGTGCTTTTTACGATAATTAATCAGGTGTATCTTCATGCATTTCATTAACATTGATCTTCAGTTCATAATTTTCATTTTCACTTAATCCAACCATAATAATAAATAAATAAAAAGTGTTTTTGAAATGTAATTAAATGCCTTTGCGGCAGGTGGGTACAAAACAACAAAGCACAATCATCCAAAATTAGAGGAGGGAGTACAACTTTTTGGAACAAAAACACACACTGAAAACACACACAGTGGTCTCTGAAATTTAATGCTTTGTGGGTTGTACTCTCATGTTGCACGAGTTGTACTGTAGCTTCAACAGTAGTACCCTGTTTTCAAAGGTAACCTTTGTTCCATCCTTCCATACCAAAATCAGATATCATGATTATAAGAAAACTAGAATGTGTTTTTATACATATCTTTTTAAGGACAAGTTAGAATTTAGGGGTGTTCATCTAAAACGTAAAACTGCATAAATCGTTCATACCGTACCACATAGTATTGTAACATTTGGTTTAGAACTTTCGTGGTGCAGTTTGTAGTTTCATCAAATCGCACTTTGCGGTGCGGTCTGCGACTTTGAATCATCAAACCACAGTTTAAAATGCACCACACCACATATTTTTATATATTCTTTAAATATATGTTATATATACATAATTAGGGTTGGGTTCCGGTGAGAAGTGTCAAATTTGGTGAGAAGTGGTTATCAGCCATTGGATGAGAAATGAACGAACATTACGATGATATGCACCGAGATAAGATGGACGGAGATGCACCGGATCAATTCCCATTTAAGCCGCAATTCATGAGAGGATATTTGATTAAAAGTGATCAATGGTTTAAAAGTACTTCTCACACTTCTCACCTAAAATGACACTTTTCACATGATTCCATGCCTACATAATTATTTATCAAGGTTGGGTTCCGGTGAGAAGTTGAGGTTAACATGAGAAGTGGTTATCAATCGTTGGATGATAAATTGATGCATATTAGAATGAGATGCACCGAGATAAGATGCGCCGGAACAATTCTCTTCTAAGCCGCAATTCATGAAAAGTCATTTGATTAAAAGTGATCAATGGTTCAGATCTACTTCTCATGTTTCTCACGTTAACCTCAACTTTTCACACGATCCTTGAGCTATTTATTAAATTAAATTATTTAACATGTTATTGATTATTTATTAATTTTCAGTTTTCCTTTTAAGTTTTACATTGTAGATTCTTCATTTGAGTTATCCTCTTCTTTTTTGTCGAACATTATAGTCGAATTTAAATATGATTTTGTTTCCGACCTAAGACTAGCATTTTATGTATTGATGAACCTATATTTGTATTATTATGTGTTTGCTTCATATGTATTCGATTCACAATGTAAAACTTTTTATCTATAACATTTGTTTTACAAACAAGCTAAAAAAAGGTCCACGTTGTAAAGAGTGTTGCTATAGAGACATCTATCTATGATTATAGACTCTATATAATTAATTTTTGACTTAAATGTAAATACTATTGAAAATTGTGAATAGACTACACATTTATATTCATTGTAATCATCTTACTTTTATTTTATTTTTTTATTTTTAATAATCATAGTAATTAGGTTTTTTACTTTTTATTTATAAGAGTGTTTTTAAATTAATATTATTTTTAATTTTATTATGTTGATATTGTGAAATTAATTTTTATTTGATTTAATCAAGCTTCTATAATTTAATTATTTTTCCTTTCAGCTGATCTATTTTTTTAGTCTAATAACTAAAAACTTATACCATACAATTTATTTTTATTAACTTGATCGAGTGTTAATATATACATATATAATGCAATATTATATTTATAATTATTAACTTTCAATGTTTTATGTTATTAAAAATTAAAAATCTTCCCTTTTTTACAAATAAATTTTAACATTAAATTTTATTTATTTCTTATATTTTAAATAAACTATATATAAATCAACTTTTTAGTTTAAACTTTTATATATTTAATTATAGATTAATAATTAAAAGTGTTAACATTAACATATCATAGAAAAAGACATATAAGTTATAGTTGGCGTTAAAATTTTAAATTAATTATTATTTACAAAAATAATAATTTACTTATAAACAAATATAATATATTAAATAAAAACAAAATAAATTAATATTATTATTCAATTAAATAAAAAGTCTTTTTAAAAGTTCACAAAATATGTCATTTCCTAAGCAAATGCTTCCTTAAAAGTTGACAAGAGTAAAATTCTAGATAAAAATAAAAAGACAAAAAGTATTTAGTCATTATGATTAGTAGATTGGTGTTTAATTAGTAAAAATAGATAGGTGTTCTAATAGAATCATCCATTGTAAAACAAATAATGGGAACCAAACATAGTCGATAAATATTTTAAATGCTAGTCTTAGTTGAAAAAAAATATATGAATAACACATGATACTCTAGTTTTCAAGGTTATCACAATTTTATGGGTTTTCAAAAGAAGACATCGACCCAGTGTTAATATAATAGTATTTGATAGAGTAAACTACAAATTAGGTACCTCTGGTCTGTCAAAAATAATATTTTTCGTCTTTGCAATTTTAAAATTACAAAATGACCATCCTGATTTGAAAAGATGTTTGGATATAGTCCCTTCCTCTAACGGTTATTAAAAATTTCTGTTAAGTGAGACATTTTCATTCTTTGTATCGATTTTTTTGTCTTTTACCTAATCAAAATCGATTTTATGATTTTGGTTCTTGTGGTTTTTGATTGGGTAAAAGACAAAAAAAAATCGATATAAGAATAAAAATGTCTTTCATTAAATGGAATTTTTAATGGTCTTTAGAGGCGAAGACTAAACCCAAATGTTTTTGCAAACCGCAATAACAATCTTGTAATTTTAAAACCGCAAATGAAAAGTGTTATTCTTGACATCTATTTTATGCCTTTATTGTCATTTATAAATTGATTTACGAAATAAAACATTCTTTTGATTAATAATATTACGATAAAAGTGAATTGTGTAATTTATTTGATTAAAATAGTCCATGGAACTGCTTGATATACTTCGCTCGATAACGTAAGATCTGCGGTAGCAACAAAACCGAGTAACTATTGAAGATATCAGTGAGATTGAACAAGTACCAAGGTTTTTGGTAGACTTTTTTCATAGCACGAGACAACCCACCTAACAGATATATGTCAAGAGTATAAGAGCATCTCCAACGCAGGTAAAATGTATTGAGATGATAAACTTATAAAATATCTAAATAATATAGCGTATGTTAAAATCTATGAAATAAAGAATTTGTTGGAGTTAAATGTAATTTCTTAAAATTCTTTTAATCAAAAAATGTTTCTTAAAAAAAATTACCATTATGGAGAGTTTTCATAAGAACCTCCTAACGTTTAAGTTGTTATATAAAAATCTTGATTTTTACCTTAAACGTAAATATTTTACTAGTTTTTAAATTAAATATTTATTATTTATTATAAATATATTAGGAAACACACAGCCACGTGGACTGACAGTCAAAAAAGCAGTCTGTTTTTAGTCCACAGAGATCGTGACGGACGATTCTCGTATTATTAACGTACCACCAAATTATTCCTCCCTTCATTTTTCTTTTACCCCCTTTAAATTTCTTATTCCATTTTTTGGCCCCTATAGTTTCTTTATAGTCACTGAAGTCCCTTTATGTGCTCGAATTTTACGATCATATCAGATAACATTCGTTGTTAGAGTTTTCAATGTTTTTATCACTTTGTATATTGTAATTTTTCTTCATCAACTTATTACTCAAGTTTTATATTGCTATTAACTGTATTTTTTAATCAGGTTTTAAATAATAAAAACTACTGAATTTTTTTTATATGAATAAGAAATGGACAAAAGACAAGCTATTCAACATAAATGCTTGTTTTCGAGACCAATTAATCATTATTAAAGTTTTTATTAATTATTTCAACTGCAAAAAATAACAAATTATGTCACCAAACTATATAGGTGTTTCGTTTGTATTAAAAATAACAAATAAAGATGACTTATATTCTCGTTTGGAGGTCAAAACAAGAAAATATAAACTTTAAATATTTGATTAAAAAGCAATACTCTTTTTTTTTTGTGGGGTAAAAACATAAAAGTTACATTGAAATATTATGCTTTTTTTTATATCTCCATGTTTGTATATCCTTTGTTTTCTTTGTTTGTTTGCAATATTGTTATCCACGTGTGTTCATAGTTTTATAAGCATATATTGGATTTACATTTAAATAATAAAAGTAAAAAACTCATGGTTCATGTTAATATATATATATATATATATATATATATATATATATATTGTAGGACCCGAAAATTTAAGTAAGTAATAGTGGAAATTCATCCTTTATGTCTTGAAGTTTTGGTTGTGATTAAGTTTAAAATCTGATTGGAATTATTCCTAGAACCTTAACCTCTTAGTTTAAACCTTTTGAACAATGAACCGGAAGGAAACCGAGTCATGGCAGTCATGAGCGAGAGTGTCAGTGACTATGACATCTGCCATAGTCGCAAGTAGGGGTGTTAACGAGTAGAGCTTTTAACGAGCTACTCGAGCTCGTTTATCTCGAGCTCGAGCCTAATAGTTGTCGAGCTCGAGTCGATCTCGAACACAACATAAAGCTCGTTTAACTTAACGAGTCGAGCTCCATAACACCAATGTTCGACTCGACTCGTTCGAAAGCTCGATTAAGCTTTACGAGTCGAGCCGAGCTATTCGAGTATATATTTTTTCGAGCCAAACATATTTATATGTTTACAAACTATATAATCAAAATATAAAAGTTATCGAGCTTGAATACATAAACGAGTTAATCGATCTCGAATCGAGCTCATAAACGAGCATCGAGCTCGAGCTCGGACATTGAAAAAATATTCGAGCTCGACTTTGAAAATTTAATCGAGCTCGAGCCTGGTATAATCTTTTCGAGCCCGACTCGAATAACCTGCTACTCGACTCGACTCGTTAACACCCCTAGTCGCAAGGCAAGGTCGTGGGGTATGTTGGGGCTACGGTACACTATCGGCGATAGTGACAGCGATTGTGCCATAAGACACTATTGCGTGTCACAATCGTTGGATCTGTACCGAGAGGTGTGTGATCATGGTGATTGTGCCAGCGATAATGCCTTGTGGCACAATCGGTGGGAACTGTCATCCGAAGCCGCTGGGAGGATAAAAACACCCCTTGACCGGTTTTTAGCCCATTTCTCACCTTACAACCTTTTCATTCCCAATTTTGGAGCCCTTAAGGTGATTTCCTCCCTTTCAAAACATTTTACCTCATTTATTACAACTTATGGTTTGGTTGGGTTTATTTTTGGAGCATTAAAGACACTTTAGAAGTCAACCTTTGTGAAGATTCAAGTCTAGATCAAACTTCAACCTCATCTCATCCATTTTTCTAGGGTTTTGCTATTTTCTAGGGTTTTCTTTAAAACATGGATTGTGAGTTTTCTAAACTTTTTGATAAACTAGATACATGTCATTATATGTTTCCTTGTCATTGTTAAAATGTGCAAATTTCCATATTTGAAGAACTTATGAGTTTTGTGATGAAAAATGTTCTACTTGGTATATTGGAAGTTTAAAGTATCTTGATTTATGAAGTATGTTGGTATCTAGCCTTTTTATGAAAATACTCATATTTTTGGGGTTTTGACCTAACTTGGAGATTTGACTCCATAAATAACATCTTTGTTCATGGATGACCTTCATACTTGTTATTGTGTTCTTAAGTACATAAAATGTAGTTCTATAACTTGAACGTATTTTATGTGGGGACATAATCCTAATTGGATAAATTGAGTATGTGGATTACTATGTGAAATTCTATTTATGATGTATGTGGTATTTAAACCACAAGTTGTCAATGATGGTATTGTATACATTTCACATGGATTAAAGTGCCTTATGACCTATTTGCAATATTGGGTGAACCAAGTCAAGTAGACACTAGAAGGATATAGTCTTGGGTGCCATCGACGATTAGTTACAGGATCTGGATCCCGATCCAGATCTAGAAAGCGAAGAAGATGAATTGTTGAGTAATTCCTTACCAATAAGCATCGATGTGAATCCAACTTTAACTTCAACTCTAGCAAACCCCTTATAGGACCACCCTTGTTTGACATGAGTAACTGAGATGGGAGAATTTTCTCTACGACGACTGTGATCTGGAGAAAAAGGGAGGCTCTTAGGTTTTAGGTATATGGTAGAGAGAGAGAGAGAAAGGAGAGAGACGTATTAAAGAATATTGAATTAATATAATAAATTTATTAGCTGTAAAAAAACAAATTTACTAAATTATCCTTTTAATTTATTTTACAAAATAACAATAATTATAATGAGTGGCTCATATTGGATCTCACGGTTATCACAAACTACATAGTTCTCATTTGATTAGGTCCCTATATATATGATGATAATAAAATGAGAACCACAAATATGTTATAAAACCGCAAGAACCAATATAAAAATACCTTTTTACATGATTTTATTCCATCAAAACATATGATTTAAGGTATTGTTTCACATATGTTTGTGTACACCTTGTGAAAATATTACATGTGGAAAAACAATTTTGATTTACCTAGTGAAATGAAAAATACACGTAAAAAATATTCGCATGGTGAAACAAATCCGTGTGAAACTATCATATTATGAAACAAATATATGTGAAGCAAAATATCTTAAATTCTGGCATTTGATGAAAAAATATCATGTAAAAAAATTTATATTGGTTCTCACGGGTTTGTAACATATTTGTGGTTCTCATTTGATTTAACCCATATATACATATACATACACATATATAATATATATACACACACACACACATAGGGTTGGGTTCATGTGAGACCAACCTGTTTTCGTGAGACCGTGAGACCACAAAATAACACTAAAACTTCACAGTGATTTATTGTGAAGGTATGAAAAACAGCGAACATTCACAACAAAAACACTGTGAAGGTTTACCTTCACGATACCTTCACAGTCTTTTGCTGTGAAGGTTTAGTGTTATTTTTGTGGTCTCACGGGTCTCACGGAAATAGCTTGGTCTCACATGATATCAAGTCTATACACACACACACATACACACACACACACACACACACACACACATATATATATATATATATATATATATATATATATATATATATATGCATTAGATCATATGAGAAGTGTCATTTTTGGTGAAAAGTGTGAGAAATACTTTTAAATTGTTGATCACTTTTAACCAAATACCCTTCCATGAATTGTGGCTTAAAAGAGAATTGATTTGGTGCATAACGGTGCATTTTATCTCGGTGCATCTCACCATAATGTTCGTCTGTTTTTCATCCAATGGTTAATAACCACTTCTCACCGGAGCTCAACCCTAAACCCCTTTGTAATAAGAAAGAACCTAAAGGTATATTACATAACAAGTTATGTTGCATTAGGGATAAAACTGGAAATAACTCTCCTACTCCACAACCCTATCTTTTTCTTCCACCACCATTCTTGTAACACCCCGCTTACCACGACACAATATTGTCCGCTTTGCCCCACTGGCTCACAGCTTTGTTCTTGGCGGCCTGGCAAGGACTTCGCAAGGACTTCCCAGGAGGTCACCCATCCTGGTACTACTCCCACCCAAGCACGCTTAACCACAGAGTTCCCAAGGAACCCGCATGCTTGTGGCCCCAAAACGCGTTGTGTCTGGTAAGGCCAAGGTTTACTAATATACCCAGCATCTCTCCTGTCCACGGCCGATGTGGGATATGCCTAAGGTGTTACACACACCCCCCCTTAGGGACTCATCGTCCTCGATGAGGTTTGCCCCACCATCCCGAACGGCACAGGAGTGACTCTGATACCATTTGTAACACCCCGCTTACCACGACACAATATTGTCCGCTTTGCCCCACTGGCTCACGGCTTTGTTCTTGGCGGCCTGGCAAGGACTTCGCAAGGACTTCCCAGGAGGTCACCCATCCTGGTACTACTCCCACCCAAGCACGCTTAACCACAGAGTTCCCAAGGAACCCGCATGCTTGTGGCCCCAAAACGCGTTGTGTCTGGTAAGGCCAAGGTTTACTAATATACCCAACATCTCTCTTGTCCACGGCCGATGTGGGATATGCCTAAGGTGTTACAATTCTTCACTGCTAAACCCATCCACTTTTAATTTCTCCAACCTACATCTCTCTCTCTTCCTCCTTCACCTCCCCTTGCATTCACTCTTCTATGGCATCTGCTTGCATAAATACAAATTTAATGGAATGTTCACAGACATACTCTTCCCATGCTTGGTTCAATCCCCGACGTTCCTTTGGCTGCCGCGACGACGACGCATCTAACAGGATTTCTTCTCCGGTCAAGGACCCTTCAGATCTACCATAGGAAACAGATCCCGAAGATTTTGATGGTTTCCAGTTCAGACTTGAAGATTCAGCTATGATGCTCCCCGCCGACGAGCTCTTTTCTGATGGTAAGCTTGTTCCACTGTAATTTTTCCTCCACCGCCGCCGCCACCACCTCTTCCAGTTCCGATTACTTAAAGATTTCAGTGATGGATCCGCAGAAGGAGCAAGATCTAAACAACTCGCTTGTTCCTTTCGATTAATCCCGTTTCAAAAGAAAACTCCAGATCTGGGCATATATATGCACAAGTGCATAGTATGCACAAGTGCATATATATGCATTTGTGCATATCTACAATTGATTTTGATGTACTGATTGTTTAGATCTGAAATTGTTCTCCACCATTGATTATGTCTTCTCCATCCTCTTCTTCCTCTTTGGAAACAACCATCCACAAATGCTATGCACAAGTGCATATATATGCATTTGTGCATATAGACTTGTTGTTTATCGTTTTTCTTTTATATACTTGTTTGTTTTTCAATTTGGATCAGATTGTAAGTTTTAGAATTGAAAACCACTAAGTAATCTGTGATTTCTTGAAGTTTAGGAGTCGACGACTGTTTGGGTAAAAAATCACACCCTCGACCGACCTGGGAAGCACCCTCGACATAACCCATGGACATTGATTACCCCCGACCGACAAGGATAATACCCGTTATTATCATATACCCGACATACGTTAAATAACCACGATAATTGACATATTGGGTCAATAGTCATATTACATCTCATGTTCGCACGTCACGTGTCGCACGTCACGTGTCGCACGTCACGCACTTTGCACATCACTAGTCCTACGTTACTAGTCCTATGTCGCCAGTTACGGCTCGTCGGTCTTACGTGGACAGTCTCCTGTCATCGGTGTTATATCGCTCTGGTCCTACGACAACATCGTCCTAACATCCTGGTCCTACGACCAAATGGTCTTATATTTTGGCGATAGTCGTATGTTCCATAAGACCGACATCTAAGACTTAAGACGGTCGTACGATTATACTAACCGTTAACAGTCAAACATCCGTTTCTTTTGTTTATTAATGCAGGTCTTGACCACGAACAGAAAAGGTAAGACACTCGTTATGAACCATATATTGTATTACGATAAGGTCCCGACAAAGACCCAGAAAACATCTGTCGTCCCTCCCGAAAGGTAAGTCGAGAGTTCATCGCGACACTCGACCTCGACGTCGCCCGCTCCGCACGACCGTCGCATATAGACCATGCGACCTCAACCAAGCTAACACTCTATATAACTGTTACGTTTATTAAGTGGTTAATGCAGGAGTCAAAGTCATTAATGGGCAACGGCTATAACCGACGAAGTCATTAACAAGCATTTAATCCCACATTGAAGACAGCGACCGTTACCACAAGTCATCAAAGCCTTTAATGATGTAGTTAAAGCTCCCGAAGACTATAAAAGATCAAGCTCAAGCCTCATTTCGGGGACATCTGCTATCGAATCCAAGAAATCATCTACTGAAAGCTAACATCTGATACTGAATTCAAGAATTCTACAGCGATCTCAAGAACAACAGAAGAAAAGAAGCTTTCACTCGAAGAATCGCTCTCGACGCACGACATCCATCATCGACCAGCAGTTTATACCTTATTTTCACACACGACGCACACTGTTTAAACACTGAAAACACTTGTACTTTACATTTCGAAGCATTTTCTTCATTTGTATTGTAACCACTGTACGATCGACACCAGTACCAAGGACATCGCCCCTGATTGGCGACCATAGTGCAGCGACGACACCCACTGTCGTCCGCAGGTTTTTTCCTCGATTGAGGTTTTTCCTGCGTCATCAAATTCTTTGTCTTCTTTATTTTTACCTTCGTCGCACGTTTCGTTGAAAGGTTCCTTTCTTTAGTTGATTAAGTCCACATCGACCTTAAGTTGTACTTTAGTGCGATTTTTGGCATTAACAGTTTGGCGCCATCCGTGGGACTTCATCTAGAGAAAATCTTCGACGAACGTGCGTTTTACTAACGGTTTCTTGTAGTTTCCCCTAAGCTCTGTTCCAGGGAAATGGCAAATAAAGGAAATCCGGAACCAACCGCTATCCCGGTACATGCGGAGCCTGAAAATGTGCAAGATCTCCCAGCAGTAGTCGATGATGATCAGTTAGAGGAAATCGTTCTGGATCAGAGCAAGCCTGACCAAAAAATTCTTGTGGGGTCGTCCCTCGATCCTTGCATCAAAGAAAAACTCATTTTTTTTTGCAGGAACAAGCTGATTGTTTCGCCTGGTCGCATGATGACATGGTCGGGATCGACCCTAGCGTCATTTCCCATAAGCTTAACGACAATCCGTCATTCAAGCCCGTCAAACAAAAGCGACGTATATGGCGAATTATCAAGATCCCCTGATTCAACTCCAATCGGAATTGAATGCGGCTCGAAGCCAGATTCAAGCCCTAATAAAAAAATGCTCCATCAAAGTATCGCATGTATCGCATCATCCAAAGGACTCGGGGGCTCGGTACACCCTTCGCAAGCTGAAAAAATACCACATTCGATTTCAAAAGTCCTCGGAAAAAGGCGCTTATCGATTCCATGGTACGGTAATTGTGACGTCCCACTTAGAACAACTCTATATATATACTCTAAGTATATTTTCCTCGTTTAATTATTTTTGACCCAATATATGATCGTTGATTCAAGCATCGAAAGATCATTGGTCAAAACCAACGACCACCCCCGATTTTACTTTGCAGGTTCGCAAGATCATATGAATATAGGTCTTACGATTTACATCGTGAGAAACCAAAGTCTCTTCGACTTAAAAAAGCACATGTCGTATGATTTATAGTCGTCAATAAGAGACGACTCACATTTTTTTTATGATCGCCAGTGATGGCAAACGCAGGTTGCAATTTATAGTCGTCAATAAAAGACGACCCACATTTTTTGTGATCGCCGGTCACGAAAAACACAGGTAAAAATTCTTGGTCGCCCATAGAAGCGACTCGCATAATCGCTAGTCATGACACATGCCAAAGTGTATTGTCGTCAATAAAGACAACTTGTACATTGAATCTCATAATCACCAGTCATGGTAAGATGCATGTCAAAACACAAAAGTCGCCAATAAGAAATCCGAAATAATTGGTCGTGCGACATCCGAAATTGTCTGCGACAATGGATCCTAGTTCGTAAGCAACAGGACTCGACAGTTCTGTGAAGACCGCGACATCAAGCTGACAACCTCGCTACCCAGGGGTAAGCGGTCAAGCGACACTTCAGCAAGAACATCAAAGCTAAAGTCTTTCAAGAAGGCGACTACGTTCCCCATCGAGTGTTCCAAAGCACTCAAAAGCTCAATGCAGGTAAGCTTTCCACCAAATTGGAAGGTCCTTGTCATATCTCAGAAGTCATGGATAAAAAGGCTGTTGATCCCATTTTTGAGCAACAATAGAAGAAATATAAAGTCCATATTTAAATATAGAGATAAGATATACATGAAGAACAATCATAAAGAAACTTATCTCATATTCATTGATGATTAAATATGGAGAGGAGAAATGTTGAAGAACACCACACTAAACATGAAACGACTCTCATAAGAAACTAGTCTATGTGTGTTTTTGTGTGCTTTCCATATCTCTCACTTCTTGAAATAAGACTATGGACACCTCTTATATAGGGCCATTTACACATTAGATATTTAAGATATCTAAAATCTAGACAATATCTAAAATATCTATATAAAATATCTATAAGAAAATATCTAAAACATTAAAATATCTTTATAAAACATTCATTTACTTAGGAGCTAATTAAAGCTAACAATCTCCCCCTAATGTTTTATAAAGAAAGCATCATCTTATAGTCTCCCCTTTGCTTTCTTTAGAACCTTTGATGTTCCGTTCTTCAAGTCTTCAAAGCATCATGTGCTCCCCCTCAAATGTTGGCTCATTCATCGAGCTTTAAACGTGAATAATCAGAGGATGGAATGACATTTAAAATGTGACAAATGTAGCTTGACACCATGAAGAACCGTTGAGAGAACACCGTTCTTGAAAGCGGAAAGAGCACGAGTGAAATGCGATGCTTTCGGTGCAGCAAGAGTCCATTGACTTTGACACAGATTCTGACCATTAAGCACACTGATTCAGACCAAAATCAAAACATGAAAAAGTTTCACCTGTGTCTTAGGAATTCAATGCAACTGGACTCATGCAAATCGGAGCACCGAGTAGGAAGTTACGCGCGTGTTTCTGAAACAGTGCAAAGCTGACAGCAAGTAAACAAAAATCAGGCTCTGAGGTTGAGTCGCAGAGGTTCAGTCCACAGAGGCTCTGTCGGGTTTCATAGAGGTTCTGTGGTGAACAGTAACACAGAGGTTGGTCGCGTGCGGCAGAGGTTTTGGCGCGTGCAGCAGAGGTTTGGTCGCGTGCGGCAGAGGTTTGGTCGCGTGCGGCAGAGGTTTGGTTGCCGCTCGGCAGAAGCTTAACAGAAGTGTTACACTTACTTTGACACTGATTTAGACCATTTTAACTCTGGAGTTTGCAAAAACTCAAAATACAAACAACTTTCATTAGTTTGTTATCTGTTCAGATCATCTTGAATCATCTCTTTTTGAGCTCGTACGACAAAGATATGGTTGATTTACCACAGTCGCACAGATCTGTCCATCAGCTTTCCATCAGCACACTGTTGTCTACTTCAACGATGCATATGACCCTTATAAATTTCGAATCTTTGAATTCTCAAAACACGAAAGCTGTTCATCAATGTGTTTTGAATCCAGGGCCTTTTGAATCGCATCAATCGGTGTTTTTATGAGTGAGATATGATCAGTTTAATACAGCAGCGCAAATCTGTCATTAAATCTGATTTGATGTAAAAGATAAGACGATCTTCATTTAATTTTTAAAACCGTGAGTGCAAATAATTCGATCTCTAATTGATCAAGTCAGAAAACTAATTAGAAGAACTCAAAGTCTTAAAAAACGTTTCAGATCAGACTTTGAACATGTAACAAAACATCAAATCTTTCTCAAACAACTTTCTCAAGACCCAAATGATTTTGTTATCCATATATAAATGTTTATGAGCAGCGGAAGACAAACACAATCTGGATCAAAGATAGTCCAATCTTGAAAATAAAGGTCAGATCAAACAAGGATCAACAACCTTACTACCAAGATGCAAAAAGAATTGCCATGGACTTAAGCACACACAAGGATGAGATCATAGATCAACCATCTACTTAGTGCTTATCAAATAAAACCAATGAATGAGAAAGAATCAAAACACACACATGAAGTATATCAGAAACTAAACCATCTAAAACTTCCATTGTTGCATAGATGATGGATTTTGAAGAAAAGTTTCTTCAATCGGCTCTGATACCAATTGTTGATCCCATTTTTGAGCAACAATAGAAGAAATATAAAGTCCATATTTAAATATAGAGATAAGATATACATGAAGAACAATCATAAAGAAACTTATCTCATATTCATTGATGATTAAATATGGAGAGGAGAAATGTTGAAGAACACCACACTAAACATGAAACGACTCTCATAAGAAACTAGTCTATGTGTGTTTTTGTATGCTTTCCATATCTCTCACTTCTTGAAATAAGACTATGGACACCTCTTATATAGGGCCATTTACACATTAGATATTTAAGATATCTAAAATCTAGACAATATCTAAAATATCTATATAAAATATCTAAGTAAATATCTATAAGAAAATATCTAAAACATTAAAATATCTTTATAAAACATTCATTTACTTAGGAGCTAATTAAAGCTAACAAAGGCCTATCGGCTTTCAACCCTCGGCAATCAAGATATCCCACGTAGTGGGAATGCAACGCACCTGAAAAGCCGACGACCAACCTCTGACATTGTTTTACCGCAGGATCGCACGACATTAGTTACTAAAGTCTATTATATGACTTAAGTCTCGCAGGATCGAACGATATATAAGTCTATCGTACGATTTTAACCTCGCAAGGTCGCACGACATAAGTAATCAGGTCTATGACTTGATCATTCCATCACAGGAACACATGATTCAAAGTTCATCGTATGATCAAATCACACGATCATAAGGTCTAGCGACCATCTAAGTTCTTCAACTTAGAAAAACTTCATGTTCTGAATGAATGCTGCAATCGCATGCGCTTATGTTTGCTTATACGATTCAGGAATATAAAAGTCTTATGACTTAGTCGTTGTATTACAATGGATGCCCAAGTCGCACGACTTCTTGTTCATTTTTGTACTTAATGAATTTTTACAGTCGACATTACATCTGTCCATGACATGTACGAATCAGGTTCAATAGAAAGGTAAACTTTTTACCGACTATCGCTAAAACGAAACTTACAACTAGCTAAAAATGCTAGACACAACGTATCATAGGTCTCTAGCGACCGTATCGGCTGTAAACGCCATATCAAAAGTCTTTAACGACCAAATCGGCTCGAGCGCCAGAACATATGTCTCTGAACGACCGTATCGGCTGTGAATGCCAGACCACAGGACCACGTCGACCGAGAACGCCAACCCGGCGACATGGACCCCTGTCTCCTCGATAGGAAAGCGTTCCCTGAAAGATGGGAGCATATATTTCCTCAGATAAGGAAACAACGTCGTCCCGTCTAGGACACCAACAACGTCGTCCCGTCTAGGACACCATCGGCCGATGACCCGTCCCCCTTGTCGGCAGACACTGGGGACAACACCTTAGACACTAGCTTCGTCACTGTCGCCGGAAGCGCCGAACTTGCTGGTGTCGCGTACATCGCGCCAGAACGGCTGGATGATGTCCTCGCCTCTTTAGGCGTGACAACTCTCGACGAAACGTCAGCCCGCGAAGACGGTTCCTTCAGGACTACCGTCCTTGTTTTCTTCAAGATTCCTGACCCAGCTGTCGGGGCATTCTTTATCCTTTCCCGGCCTCGAAGGGCAAGCACAACTCGCGTCACCTTCTTTGGCTGACCAAGTCAGTTTTCCTCTGATGATCTTAGCAAAAGTAACACGTCTCCGTAGCAACGCATTTTACTTTAGTGCGAGATCTGAAATTCTACTGGCTTTGAAATTCAGATCTCGGGGGGCTAACTTTTTGGGTAAAAAAATCACACCCTCGACCGACCTGGGAAGCACCCTCGACATAACCCATGGACATTGATTACCCCCGACCGACAAGGATAATACCCGTTATTATCATATACCCGACATACGTTAAATAACCACGATAATTGACATATTGGGTCAATAGTCATATTACATCTCATGATCGCACGTCACGTGTCGCACGTCACGCACTTTGCACATCACTAGTCCTACGTTACTAGTCCTATGTCGCCAGTTACGGCTCGTCGGTCTTACGTCGACAGTCTCCTGTCATCGATGTTATTTCGCTCTGGTCCTACGACAACATCGTCCTGACATCCTGGTCCTACGACCAAATGGTCTTATATTTTGGCGATAGTCGTATGTTTCATAAGACCGACATCTGAGACTTAAGACGGTCGTACGATTATACTAACCGTTAACAGTCAAACATCTGTTTCTTTTGTTTATTAATGCAGGTCTTGACCACGAACAGAAAAGGTAAGACACTCGTTATGAACCATATATTGTATTAAGATAAGGTCCCGACAAAGACCCAGAAAACATCTGTCGTCCCTCCCGAAAGGTAAGTCGAGAGTTCATCGCGACACTCGACCTCGACGTCGCCCGCTGCGCACGACCGTCGCATATAGACCATGCGACCTCAACCAAGCTAACACATAATATAACTGTTACGTTTATTAAGTGGTTAATGCAGGAGTCAAAGTCATTAATGGGCAACGACTATAACCGACGAAGTCATTAACAAGCATTTAATCCCACATTGAAGACATCGACCGTTACCACAAGGCATCAAAGCCTTTAATGATGTAGTTAAAGCTCCCGAAGACTATAAAAGATCAAGCTCAAGCCTCATTTCAGGGACATCTGCTATCGAATCCAAGAAATCATCTACTGAAAGCTAACATCTGATACTGAATTCAAGAATTCTACAGCGAGCTCAAGAACAACAGAAGAAAAGAAGCTTTCACTCGAAGAATCGCTCTCGATGCACGACATCCATCATCGACCAGCAGTTTATACCTTATTTTCACACACGACGCACACTGTTTAAACACTGAAAACACTTGTACTTTACATTTCGAAGCATTTTCTTCATTTGTATTGTAACCACTGTACGATCGACACCAGTACCAAGGACATCGCCCCTGATTGGCGACCATAGTGCAGCGACGACACCCACTGTCGTCCGCGGGTTTTTTCCTCGAATGAGGTTTTTCATGCGTCATCAAATTCTTTGTCTTCTTTATTTTTACCTTTGCCGCACGTTTCGTTGAGAGGTTCCTTTCTTTAGTTGATTAAGTCCACATCGACCTTAAGTTGTACTTTGGTGCGATTTTTGGCATTAACAACGACAAGCATCGCCAGAAAAACGTGAACTCGCTGGAATCTGTAAGTTTTCACCGGAAAACTCATGAAGGTGGATTTGTGACTGGGAGTAGTGATTAGTTAGGGTGGATTTGTTTTGTTTTGGCGGTAGGGTATTGTTTGGGTAAAAATTCACCAGTCTCGACCACGACCAAGGTAAGGAAAACATTTATTACACTTTTTTATAGCAAGGTAAATTCATAGTACTTTATTCCAGGATTAAAGTTGAAATCGAAAGTTATTCATCTCACGACACTCGACCATGACGTCGTCTAGTTCACACGACCGTCGTATGGAACCTTGCGACCTCGACCGACTAACGTGCAATATTACTGTTACGTTTTTTAGTGTTTAATACAGGAATCAATGTCATTGATGACCAACGACTATAATCGACAAGGTCAGTTATGAGCATTCAATCCAGCGTCCGTTACGACAGTTACCAGAAGCATTTATGAAGATCATTGAATGATACGAAGACTATAAAAGAAGGTTGATCACATCTTACAACATCTCTAGTATCTGAAATCAACTGAACTCTCCAGAACACTTGAAGCAAAGAACTTTCTCTCGAAGAATCGCTCTCAACGCACGACTTTCGCACACGAGACTTCATTTTTACACACGACACACCAGTTTTTACATTTGATACACTTGTTACTTTACATTTAAAGTCTTTCTTTCATCTGTATTGTAATCATTGTACGATCGACACTCGAAACACAAAGATATCGCCCCTGTTTGGCGACCATAGTGCATCGACGACTTCTACAGTTGTCCGCGGGTTTTTTACTCGTTGAGGTTTTTCCCGCGTCACCAAAATCTCTGTCTCATTTACGTTTTCCGTCTTTGTCGTACGCTTTGTCGAAAGATTCCTTTCCCTAGTTGTTAAATTCCACAATCAACCTTAAGTTATCATTTTGGACGATTTTTGGCATTAACAGTTTGGCGCCATCCGTGGGATGTCATCTAGAGAAAATCTTCGACAAACGTGCGTTTTACTAACGGTTTCTTGGAGTTTCCTATTCTTTCTGTTTCAGGAAAATGACAGACCATAGAAACCAAGAGCAAATCATTGTCCAGATACATGAGAAACTTGAGAATGCACAAGGCGTTCTTGGGATAGTTGACGAATATCACTTGGAGGAAGTTGTCCTAGATCCAAGCAAGTCTGATCAGAAAGTCCTCATAGGATCGTCCCTTGATCCCTGCCTAAAAGCCAAGCTAATATCTTTCTTGCAGGAACATGCTGATTGTTTTGCTTGGTCGCACGAAGACATGGTCGGCATAGACCCTGGCGTCATTTCCCACAAGCTCAACATCGACCCGTCGTTCAAACCTATCAAGCAAAAGCGCATGAAATTTGCTCCTGAAAGGAATAAGGTAATAAATGACGAAGTCGACAACCTCTTGAAGACAGGGAAAATTCGAGAAGTAAAGTACCCCGATTGGCTCGCTAATGTCGTGGTCGTGGCCAAGAAAAATGGCAAATGGAGGGTCTTTATTGACTTTACAGATCTCAACAAAGCATGTCCAAAAGATCCTTTCCCATTGCCACATATCGATGCCATGGTCGACGCGACGGCAGGACATGAACTCTTGACGTTCATGGACGCTTATTCTTGATATAATCAGATCTTGATGCACGTCGAGGACCAGGAGAAAACTGCATTCATGACGGATCTAGGTATATACTGTTATAAAGTTATGCCCTTCGGTCTAAAAAATGCAGGTTCTACCTACCAGCATCTAGTGAATAAGATGTTCAAGGATCATCTTGGCGACACAATGGAAGTGTATATCGACGACATGCTCGTCAAGTCGAAGCAAGAAATCGACCACATCGAGCATCTTAGGCAGTCGTTCGACATCCTTCGGACGACAAAGTGTTCCTTTGGTGTTAGTGCCGGGAAATTCCTGGGTTACATGGTTACTCGTCGAGGAATCGAGGCCAATCCCAACCAGATCAAAGTTATTATCGAGATCAAGTCTCTGTGAAATTTCAAAGAGGTCCAAAAGCTCACTGGTCGGGTGGCAGCTCTGAACAGGTTTATCTCTCGATCCTCAGATAAATGTCATCTATTTTACAATGTCCTCAGGAAAAATAGAGGCTTCGACTGGACCGACAGTCATGAGCAAGCATTGCAGAAACTTAAGGAGTACATGACGTCGCCTCGTCTGTTATCAAAACCTCACGATCATGAGGTCTTGCAGCTATATTTGGCTGTTAGTCCTAATGCAGTAAGTGTCGTCCTAACACGAGAAGATGAAAAGCAACTGCCGATCTACTATGTAAGTAAATCTCTCTTGGACGCCGAAACCAGGTATTCCTCTATGGAAAAGTTGCTTTTATCGCTAGTCACAGCTGCCAAGAAATTGCGACATTATTTTGAATCGCATCCTATTACTGTCGTGACTAACTTTCCTCTTAAGTCTGTCTTGAGGAAACCTGAGTTGACAGGTCGTTTGGCAAAATGGAGTATATATCTCAGCAGTTACGATATCGATTTCAAAACCAGGACCGCGATCAAATCGCAAGCATTGGCGGATTTCATTGTTGATTTCAGCCCTGAATTGGAAAAAGAAGCAGAGCTCGAAGTGTCTACTGTGGCGACTCACGACGACGTACCTTGGACTCTATATGTCGACGGATCATCCAACAGTAGAGGTTCAGGTCTAGGCGTCGTCTTAAAGTCGCCACAGGGGGCAAGATGGTGTATTCAGTCCGATGCGACTTCAAAACCACCACCAACGAAGCTGAGTATTAAGCCCTGATCGTGGGAATGAATATGGCCCATGACTCGGGGGCAGCCGCGTTACATGTCAAAAGCGATTCTCTCCTGGTCGTGAATCAGATCAGTGGAGAATTCGCAGCCAAAGATTCAAAAATGACAGCGTACCTAAAGGTAGCGAAAGAAAGATCCGAAAAGTTTAAATCTTTTTCTATCGAACAGATTCCAAGAGACCAGAACACTCAAGCCGACACTTTAGCAAACCTTGGATCTGCCTTAGTCGAACCAATATTCGAAAATATTCCCATGATCCATCTGGCGACATCGTCCATCAAAAATGTCGACATCGTCCAGATCGAAGACAAAGAAAATGATTGGTCGTGCGACATTCGAAATCTCCTTGTGCACGACCAACTCCCAGAAGACAAGATGGAAGCTCGAAAGATCAGATTCAAAGCATCCAAGTATGTCGTGATCGGAGATAGGCTCTATCGACGATCATCGACAGGCTTAAACCTTAGATGCGTCATCAGCAAAAGTGAAGTTCAGAAAATCATTCAAGAGATGCACGATGGAGAGTGTGGCAATCACTCAGGAGGTCGCAGTTTGGCCAATCGTATCTCTCGACAAGGCTATTTTTGGCCAACCCTGCGATAGGACGCCGTCAGGTATGTCCAGAACTGTGATCCCTGTCAACGACATTCAGGTACGTCCCACAAACCTTCTGAACCTTTACACTCGACACTTATCCCATGGCCCTTCATGAGGTGGGGAATGGATATTTTCGGCAAGCTACCGCCTGCTCCAGGGCAAAAGGTATTCCTCCTTGTACTTACGAATTATTTTTCTAAGTGGGTAGAAGCAGCTGCTTTTTCCCAAGTTCGGGACAAGGAAGTCGTCTCTTTTATCCAGACTAATATCATATGCAGGTTTGGGATTCCATCCGAAATTGTCTGTGACAATGGATCCCAGTTCATAAGCAACAGGACTCAACAGTTCTGTGAAGACCGTAACATCAAACTGACGAGCTCGACCCCCAGGTATCCCCAAGCAAACGAACTTGCTGAGTCGAGCAATAAGACCATCATTGCTTTGATCAAGAAAAGGTTAAAATCTGCAAAGGGAAAGTGGGTTGAAGAACTCCCTTCGGTCCTGTGGGCGAATCGCACGACACCGCGCACGTCCACGGGACAAACCCCTTTCTCCTTAGTCTACTGCTGCGAAGCAGTATTGTCGGTCGAGGTCCAACTCCCATCCTCGAGGCACACTTCTGTCGACCACAACCTGGTCGATTTAAGTTATGACCTCGACGCCCTTGAAGAGCTCAGAGAATCAGCATTGATCAGAATGGCGTCACAAAAGCAATTGGTCGAACGACATTTCAATAAAAATGTCAAGGCTAAAGTCTTTCAAGAAGACGACTATGTCTTGCGTCGAGTGTTCCAAAGCACTCAAGAGCTCAATGCAGGTAAGCTTTCCATTAAGTGGGAAGGTCCTTATCGTATCTCAAAAGTCGTGGGTAAAGGTGCCTATCGGCTCCAAACCCTCGACAATCAAGATATCCTACGTAGCTGGAATGCAACACATTTGAAAAAGTATTTCTTCTAAGCCCTTTTCTCTTATACAAATTTTTATTCTCATCATAATGATCACTGACTTAAGCATCGGAGGGTCGTTGAATAGCCAACGACCAACTTCTGACAGTGTTTTATCGCAGGATCGCACGACATAAGTTACTAAGTTTATTACATGACATCAGCATACTTTCGCAGGGTCACATAACATAAGTAATCGGGTCTACTACATGACTTGATTATCTGATTGCATGGACGTATGGTTCAGATTCATCGCACGATTTAAAATATGCGATCGACCCACGATATAAGTGTTTTAACTTAGAAAATTTTCATGTTCTAAATGTATGCTTTGAACGCATGTACATATGTTTGCTTACACGATTTAAAATATTGAAATCTTACGATTCATGTTTTAATCGTTGTGTTTCAATAAACGCCTTTGACGCAAGTACCTGTGTTTGTTATATATACGACTTATGTTCTAAACATTGCATTACAATGAATGCCTAAGTCGCACGTTTTCTTTGTTCATTTTCTCCCACAATTGATCTTATGTCTGTCTGCAACATATATAGGTTGAAATAATGCACGAGTTCAGCGGAAAGGTAAATTTCATTCATGAAATAATTAATTACATCTAAAGCAACTCGACCACCGACGGTCGAGCATTCAAAAGCAAAACTAAAAAAGTCTTTCTAAGGCAAAGGAAGATCGACGGCCGCATCCTTACCAGAGGCTTCGCCCTTTGAGCCTTCGTCCACCTCTTCCTCTTCGATCTCCTTATCGTCATCGGAGTCGAGATCTCTCGCAGAACCGACGTCGCTCAGGTAGTAGGCAAGCTCTTCCGACGCCAAGGCAAGGGGATTCTTCCCCGATATGTGTCGCCTCATGATCGCCGCCCGTGCAGTGAGTCGACCCAAGGCAAAAACAGATTTAGCTTCGTCCTTGAGTCCTCTCACCTCACCCTCTAACTTTGTCGCCCTGGATTTGGAATCTTCAGCCTCTTTTTCACTTGCGGCCAAAGACCCCTTGATCTTGTCCAGCTCTTCCCTTTGGTCGGCAATCATAGACAGAGATTGTTGCCATCGCTGGTTTGCCTCGTCCTTCGCACGTCCGACGACCTCGAACTCTTTCAGAGCCTCGTCGAGACGTTTGGACATAGCCTCTTCACGCTTCACGGCAACGTTCGCCCTATCCAACGCCGTGTTCCCCCTCTGGTGAGCAGAGGAAATCCGACCCCTTATCTTCTCCGTTTCAGCGCGCAAGGCAAGAGAAGACCGGAATACCTATAAAACAGAAGACACACGTTAGTAAACATTTGACAAAGTTAAAACCACGATAAAATAACACAAGTTTTGAAAGAAAAACTTACCAGAAACGCCCGTCCGGCAACGTGAGATCCCGTCTCCTCGATCGGGAATCCCTCGAAACGCTCCCTGAAAGAAGGAAGCAAGTACTTCCCCAGATGGGGAAACAGGCCCGTTCCGTCCAGGACATTAGTAGCCATAAAGTTCGAAGGCAACGTAAAGTTGACCGTCGTGACCTTATGTTCTCCCGTCGAATGCCCCTTGCCCTTGTCAGCCGACAAAGGGGTCGACGTGGTAGACGGAGACTTCGCCATTTCCGTCGGAGGCGCAGAACTGATAGGTATCGCATCGATCGCACCAGAAGACGCCATCGTCTTCGTAGGTGATGCGACAGACACCTTCGCCTTCTCAGGCGTGACGACTCTCGACGAGTCATCAGCCTTTGAAGACGGTTCCCTCGGGATCGCCGTCCTCGTTTTCTTTGGAACCTCAGATCCAGTGGTCGAGGTTTTTTGCCTCTTCTCCTTGCCCTTACGAGCGAGCTCAAGTTGAGCTGCCCTCTTAGCATTGGCGGTCAACACCTTTCCATGAGATTCTCCTGGAAAAAACGAAGAGAAAACGTCACACGATGGATGTAAGAGAAAAAATCGAGGTCGAATAGAAATGAGTAATGCACTTACCAGTCATCTCTTCTTCTCCTTCTCTCGACTCCTCCTCTTTCTCCTATGTCTCATCTTCTTCTTCCTCCTCCTCGCGTTTCCCTTCCAGATTCTCCCCTAGATACACCAAGTCGTCGTCGTCCACCAGATGTCGTGTGAAAAACGACCGCTCAACAACGCTGAATTCCAAGAATGCGTCGACCTTTGCTTGTGAGTTGGCGTAGGGCTTCACGTCCTCAAATTTAATATCTGTCGATACACATAAAACATGTTAGAAATAAATTGAAGGTTAGCACACGACGTGCGACATAAGAATAAAAAATCTCACCCGACATGTTCCAGCCGACCCTAATCCAGCCACTCTCAGAGTCAAGGGTCGACTTACGCGCAAATGCGTACATGGTCTTCCACTTACGGTCATTTACGACAGTCTTTAAGACCAAGGTACGATCGCCCTTAAACCTAGAAAACAGGCTATAGCGATGATACCCATCCTTCTTGACTTGATAAACCAAGAGAAGGTCGCGCACATTCATGGGAGACTCCCATTTTTTGGTAAGACGCTCAATCACTTGTACGACTCGCCAGAATTGGGGCATTAATTGACCCGTCGCTAAATCGAATTCGATCATGAAAGCCTTGGCCAAAGGCGAATAAGGCCATTCGAAACCTATCTTAAAAGGGTATTCGTATATTACGATATACCCCTCAGGACATTCATTTGGTCGGGTCTGACCTGCTCTAATTAATTTAACCCCCGCAGAGATTTTTGCTAGACTTCTAAGGTCGTCTAGATCCTTTTGTTCTCGAATAGAACTTATAGGTTCGGTCGACATTTCTAAGCAGATTTGCAAAAGATCAAGAAATCGTACCTTATATAGGCGCTATAAATCCTCGAAAACTCTAACTCTTGCAGGTTTGGAAGCAAATCGCTAAAGAAAAGCAAGAAAATCTCTCTCTAAAATCTCTCTGAAATCGTAAAAAGGAAAGGATCCGTCAAGGGTCGCTATTTATGTAAATGATCGTGTCAGGTCGAATCCCTCAATGATCGACATGTGCCCTTGCCTTTTCGTATACACACACGGATCATCGACACCTGGCGATGACAGCTGCTAAACATGATCGTGCGTCAGCGTGACGTCACGTTCTTATCCCCTTTTCGACTTCCTCTTTAGTTGGAATTGGACCGCTCCAGTTCCAAGGCAACTGGAGTGTCTTTCGACACGTGTCACGACCTTAGACGTCCGACTGACAAAATTTAAAATTTGAATTTGCCATTCTATTTTCAAATTTTGGGGGCAAACTGTTTGGGTAAAAATTCACCAGTCTCGACCACGACCAAGGTAAGGAAAACATTTATTACACTTTTTTATAGCAAGGTAAATTCATAGTACTTTATTCCCTGATTAAAGTTGAAATCGAAAGTTATTCACCTCACGACACTCGACCATGACGTCGTCTAGTTCACACGACCGTCGTATGGAACCTTGCGACCTCGACCGACTAACGTGCAATATTACTGTTACGTTTTTTTAGTGTTTAATACAGGAATCAATGTCATTGATGACCAACGGCTATAACCGACAAGGTCAGTTATGAGCATTCAATCCAGCGTCCGTTACGACAGTTACCAGAAGCATTTATGAAGATCATTGAATGATACGAAGACTATAAAAGAAGACTGATCACATCTCACAACATCTCTAGTATCTGGAATCAACTGAACTCTCAAGAACACTTTAAGCAAAGAACTCTCTCGTAGAATCGCTCTCAACGCACGACTTTCGCACACGACACTTCATTTTTACACACGACGCACCAGTTTTTACATTTGATACACTTGTTACTTTACATTTAAAGTCTTTCTTTCATCTGTATTGTAATCATTGTACGATCGACACTCGAAACACAAAGATATCGCCCCTGTTTGGCGACTATAGTGCATCGACGACTTCTACAGTCGTCCGCGGGTTTTTTCCTCGTTGAGGTTTTTCCCGCGTCACCAAAATCTTTGTCTCATTTACGTTTTCCGTCTTTGTCGTACGCTTTGTCGAAATATTCTTTTCCCTAGTTGTTAAATTCCACAATCAACCTTAAGTTATCCTTTTGGACGATTTTTGGCATTAACAGGTATAGTGGCCAAATTACTTTACTACCCTTTTCATTAATTTTAATTTTTTTAATGGCCGATTATTAATATCCTTTGGATTGTGTTTAATCAATGTCTGTAAGGGTGTTCTTTAGTTTTTCGGTTATTTGAGGTTTTCCCCTGAACCTGACCTTATATATATATATATATATATATATATATATATATATATGTGTGTGTGTGTGTGTGTGTGTGTGTGTGTACCATATTATAAATTATTTGAGGAAAACTCTTAAAAACAATTTTTATTCATTTAAATATTGTTTATTGATGCATACTATTTAAAATTCAAGATTACAAATAAATAATACATGAGTACAATTTTTTAAAGCTCGATGTTTTAATTCATAACTAACTGATAACTATAATCTAATACAAGATAAACATCCCTTATTAAAAATGAAAAATCTAAAATATAATTAGAATAATCGATGAATTCAAACAGAATATTTAATATTATTTTTTTAAAATATTAAATTATTAAATCTAAAATAAATTACATCGTTTATAAACTTAAATAAAATTATAATTAAAAATTATAAAAAACATTATCGTTTTATAAAATCGACAAAAGATAAAACTAAAAAAACATTAAAATTAAGATGTATTCACGCGACTTGCCCCGCGAGTTTAGGTCGTGGTCAAAATCGTCCGTGTCTAGTTTTTTGCAGTTGCTGTCAAATTACATGTAATTTTGCACATAAACGATCATTTTTGTGTTCTCTTAAATAATTAACGTTCTTGTTAAATCTTCATATATATATATATATATATATATATATATATATATATATATATATTTTGAGTAATATAAAATCATTACATGTCAATAATCCAATTTAGAAATACATTTATCGAATTAAATGCATTGATGTATTTTTATGATTTTTCATGCATATAATATAACGAAACTAATGTCGTTCCATTTGTTTCTATCTAAACCTTCGTATTGTTAAATAGATTTGCATTCGTGCAAATGTGCAATTCAATGCGATTAATTTCGATTTTAATATTTTATTTTATTTTTTTTCTTTGTCAATTTTATAATATGATTTTGTATAGTTTTAAAAAGGGAAATTAATTAAAATACCCCAAGTTTGACCAACTGTTACCGAAATACCCAAAAAATTTTCCATTTTGCAAAAATGCCCTAAATACCCGCGATGGATCCCGCGATCGCGGGCTAGGACTGACGTGACACGTCCTTTGGGTACAAATGCCCCGCGAAGCCCCTCAACTTTGGCCGCGGTGCACTTTTGGTCCCTGCCCGCGATCGCAGCCCGCGATGGCCCGCGATGGACCAAAATTTACAGTTTTGGTCCCTGAAAATTTACACTTTTGGTCTCTGTACTTAGACGAATCTTGCATGCTTTTACTGTTTTTTTCCACAATTATTGTACTTTGAAGACCGATTTGTGGTTGAAATTCATTTGCATGTTTGAGATTTCATCCATAAATATCAGTAATATGCAATTCACAATTCACACTTGTTCTTGCTTTCTTTCTTGCTTTCTCTCTTGCTTTCTTTCTTTGAATTGCTTTCTCTCTTGATTTATCTTCTCTCATTTCATCCACAAATGACATCGTCATCAAACCCTAAGTCTACTCCTGAAAAAATGCCACCTCAAATCGAGGTCGCCATAGCAAAAAAGGAAAAGGAGATAGATGAACTAACAGAAGAGTGGAAAAAAATGATGGACAGGAAGGCAGTCCATTTGAGAAAGATCGAAGAGGAAGACAGGGAGATCAAAAGGATGAAAGGGGATATAAAAGCTAGGGAGGCTCGTGTTCGTCGAGAACAAGAAGCAATTCACCATATTCTGCAAGACTTTGCAATTATTCAAGCGAAGGTAAACGAGAAGCAAGCTTGGATTGATGAAACTAAATCAATTTTTAAGTAGGTGGTGGTTGTTTTAGTTGTTTTGTATTTTTTTCTTGTTTTGTATTTTTTACGGTGTTGTTGTTTTGTATTTTTTGTTGTTGTTAATTTCTCTGAAAAGTAGTTTTTAAGCCGCTGAACCACGGTTAGGTTGGATACATCATGCAAGGTCAAGTCAGAGGTTACCTCATTCGTGGGCCTACTTCTCTTGTAGAATATATGACAACCCTCAACTCATTTGCTAAAGTGTGGTTGTGGTACACAATGGCCATACGTGGTTGCAAAAGCAGAAGCCGTTAAAGAAGGGTCAGAAAGATTGAAGATGAAGAGCATGTTGGATGAAATACAAACTAGCTGTGTTATCAATATTTATTTAAAAGCATATGTATGTGTGTATATATCTAATATGAATATATTTATCATTTACAAACTAGCTGTGTTATCAATGTTCATTTAGAAGCATATGTATGTGTGTATATATATCATTTACAAATCAGTGTTTAGATCAACAATATCATGTGTTTGTTCCAACAAAAATGTCAAGAAATGATCATTTCCAGATCTTACAGATAAAGGTCTCCTTTTTAAGTCTTCTTCTTCTTCTTCTTCTTCATATATACATATAATATATATATATATATATATATATATATATATATATATATATATATATATATATATATATATATATATATATATATGAGAAAACTCTATTTTTGGTCCCTGAGGTTTAGTGATTTTTTTGAAACCGATCCCCATGGTTTCATAAGTCAAGTTTTGGTCCCTGAGGTTTTGATTTTGATCTGGATTTGGGGTCTTGTCCTTAACCCCGTTAATTGGTGGCGTTAGAGGCAGGGGCATAATGGTCATTTCACATTTCAACCAAAAACAAATTCCCTCTAACGACTAATCTCTTCGTCTTCACTGAGAGTTCAAACCTCAGTCTCTTCACTGTGTTGAGTCACACTCATCGATCAAAATTCTTCCTTTCTCGATCAAAAATCTCCTTTATCGACCAAAATCGTTCCCTGCTCAAGATACGATGGAAGAACCTGGATGGATATTAAGGAGGGATTTGGCCGAAGGATTTGACCCAAGTGATGTATATGGTAAGCTCACATGCATTTATGTTTTTCCATTTTTGGGACTGCACATTCTTCATACCTAATTATTCTGTTGATTTTTCCATACAGAGCTATACCCAACATTGTTTACAGTAAGGATGAACCATGGAGGTTGCTTTACAAGCATTCCTGGAAGGAGATACGAGAATGGTAAGACTGATTATGTTGATTTGGTTAACACAGAAGGATTAAATGTAGAGGAGTTTCATTTAATGGTGATGAAATTAGGGTATGATAGACATGAAATCAAATTTTACCATTTCTTGATTCCTGAAGGTGATATGGATACTGGGTTAAGAGGATTAGGTAGTAACCAGGATGTGTTAAACCTCTTACTTATTGATGCCCCTGCTATTAAACTTATTGATGTATTTGTGGAACATGGTAGGACTAACCTGTCAACCCCAAATCAAAGCATGGGTCATATAATTCATAGCTTTGATCCTTTCATTGGGTTAGAGTCAGATGTACCAGAACAGGAAGCAGTAGTACGGTTGGACAATGGGTTGGACTTGAACCAATGTTTGGACAATGGGTTGGACTTGAACCAATGTTTGGATTTGGACTTGGACATGATCCAGGGAAGTAACAACCATGATGATATAGAGAGCCATAATAGTAATGACTATGATGAGGAATTTGGTATAGATGATGACCCGGAGGATTATGTAGATGGTTATGTGGATTGGATTGGTGTAAATGGAGAGGGAAGTGATAGTGTGAATGTGGAAGGTGATATTGATCCTTTTGAGGTTGATGATTTTAATTCAGGGGATGAAAATGGCAGTTTGTGCAAACGTAGGGCCCAAATACAGTGTAAGGAGGTTGTCTTCTATCTAGGCCAGACATTTGGTAATAAAACAACCATTCTCAACCTAATCAAGCAGCATTCAATTCAGACTAGAAGGGACATAGTGGTGATCCGAAATGATGTTGTAAGAGTTAGGGCCGTCTGTAGGGGATCAATGCCAAATGTAAAGGAGTCCAGTGGGCCTAGTAAGGGAAGAAAGAGTGCTTGGAGAAAGTCCAATGGGCCCTGTTTTAAATGGGTTTTGTATGCATCATGTGCAGAAAATGAAGAAACCTGGACTGTGAAAACCTATTTTGACACCCATAAATGCTTCCAAACGAGGGAGGTTGGTTTGGCCACTGCACAATTTCTCTCAAAGCACATAACAGAGCAGATCAAGGTAGATCCTAATATGCCATTGAAGGCAATTCAATCCCACTTATCAGAGAAATTTGAGATCTTTGTGTCACCTGGCAAGGCAATGAGGGCAAAACAGATGGCGATGAAGAAGTTATGGGGAGACTATGGGGCACAATACCAACACCTGAGGGATTACCTGGCAGAGGTAAAAAGATGCAACCCTGACACAACAATTAAGATTGAAGTTGAGCAAGAACCGAATCCAGCTAGTAACACCAGGAAATTCAAAAGGGTATACATATGTTTAGGTTCTTTGAAGAGAGGATTCAGGGCAGGTAGAAGGGATCTGTTGGGAGTAGATGGTACTTTTATGAAAGGTCCATTTCCAGGGCAAATTCTAACAGCAGTGGGCATAGACCCAAATCAGGGCATATATCCAGTGGCGTATGCCATAGTAGAGGCTGAGAATACAAGTTCATGGATGTGGTTCTTAGAATGCCTTGGAGATGACCTTGATCTTCAAACAAATTCCAACTTCACTTTCATTAGTGACAGGCAAAAGGTATGAACTTATTTTCTCTGTTTGTGGTTTTCAATTGAATTGTTATTGTTTTGTAATTGAATTGTATTGTTATTGTTACATTATTTTGAAAATAGGGCATTCTTCCAGCAATTGCCAAATTGTTCCCTTCTGCTGAGCATAGATACTGTCTTAGGCATATTCATGAAAACATGAAACTTGTGTGGAAAGGGAAAGCATACAAGGATCATTTATGGCAATGTGCAACAGCCCCCACTGTCCCACAAATTAAGACTGCAATGGAAAGTTTGAGAATGTTCAATTCAGACTGCTTTGAATATTTGAACAACATCCCTCCTCAATCCTGGAGCAGAGCACACTTCACAGGTAACATATTTCAGCATGGTGGAAGCGGGTCGGGTGGATACACCCATGCTGCAGGGGGTCCAGCTGGGTTTATTACCTCCACGTATGTTTTCCGGTAATATTCGGACGTGAAGAAAGGTACAGCCAAGTCGCTGCAATCTGTACGACCCATATATGTTGCTGCAGCGATGGCATGGCCGCACGGTAACCCAGATTTATCCCATTCGCGACACGAACAAAGGTGGTCTTCCATATTCACAATCGCGTGAATATAGTCATCATGCACCTCGTACTTCCCATACCCGATTGCTCTTACCGGCCATGTCGCCGCACGACGCGCCCTGTACTGAACGATATTCTCCGTCGTTGGTGTGAGTGCATTTTGCATCTCAGCTCCTTTTAGGCGTCGAATTTGGTACCACTCTTGTTGAAAGGCCCGAAAGTAGTCCATAAGATTAACAATCGGACATCTACGCGCAAAACGGGAGAGTGCATTCACAGACTCTGCACTATTCGAGGTCAGAATGTCATACCGTTGTCCAGGAAAATGGGCCGCGGACCACCTCTCCGGTCCAGCATCGTCAAAGACTTTGGCTGCTTCCTTGACACTGTATCGTAGCATATTCATGTACTTGTTAAACTCCCGATCCGTATATGCTCTGCATGCCGCCCAATAGACATCCTTGTAGGTGGTAATACGTTTGTCCTTGGATTTGGCGTTCATCTCCAAATGTCGACAGCATATGGCGTGAGGGGCGTTTGGGTACATGGCAGAGATTGTGGCGCTTATGGAAGGAGCCCTGTCAGACATAAACACCAACCCTTGCGGGTCTCCGATAGCTTGTCTCAACATGGACATAAACCAAGTCCACTCGTCCCCGGTTTCAGACTTGCCTACGTCGAAAGCTACTGGAACGATGGAGTTATCCCCGTCCATGGAAACCGCCAGGAACATCATACCCAAGTAACGGCCCTTTAAATGGGCTGCGTCTATTATCAGGACACGACGTAGATTTGCCACAAATGTGCGGATCTGCAAAAACATAGGTTAAAATGTTATAGTTTATAATGTGTAAATGTTATAGTTTATAATGTGTAAACATATGACGTGTTAAAATACGTACCGCGGGTCCAAGGGCCACGAAGCACATCTCAAACCGTCCACGTGAATCGGTCCGTAGCTGCGTGACAGTACCAGGGTTCTGCAGCTGCAAATTATATAAATATGTCGGGAGTCGTTCATACGACTCCTCGAACGTGCCTCTCACCATAAACAGTGCATGGCAGCGCGCACGCCACGCTTGGTGGTAATCAATCGTGACGCCGAACTGCCGGTGAACGTCGTGGACGATGTCCTTTGGACGCAATGACCTGCTAACATCAAGAAATTTGTTTTTCAGGATCGCACCCAAAGTCTTTTTGCCGGCTTGTTTGTGGTGGGGATTAAGTTGCGTCCTCGTACAAGTGTGTACGTCGTGCAACTTTCTAATCATTATCGCCCCTCCTTTGGGACCCGTGTGAATCGCGTACAACCTCCACTCACACTTTTCTCTAGCACATTCAACTACGTATTTGCTTTTGTCAGATGCCCGCACGCGACTTTGGAAACCCTCTTCCAAGAACTTGAGTCCGATCTGACTTGCTAAGAGATCATTCGAATCGAATATCTGACCTGCTGTTAAACTTTCACTGCGAATATAAGGTGTAGGTTCGTAGCTTTGTGTCTGGGTATGGGAGTCTGGAAGAATAGGGGGCATATCAAAAAAGTCATTTATCTGACTACATGATTTTCTACTAGGGGTATATTCTTCGTGATCATCATTATCGGTGTCTGATCTGTCTATTTCAGAATTACCCGTTCTGAAAACGTGGGTTTCGTCATCAGCAACTCCAGCAGTACGCCATTCGTGTGGTTGTGGTGGTTGTTGTTGTTGAGAATCAGGCTGCTCTATTTGGAGGTCTTCGTCGTCGTCACCCTCCTCGTCACCGTCGTCGTCACCGTCGGATACGCCGGGATACACAAAGAGTAATGGGGGTCTTTCTGAATCGACTGCAAGGTGCAGAAAAGTAGAGATATCCCCATCGTTGGATAAATCCACAAATGACCCATCGCCATTTTTAAACACTAACTTGCAAACATCAGAAGAGTTGATTCCACATTTTTGCATGGCGTATGCAACAAACTTCTGATAAGTATAGTTTACTGACACTTTTACACCATGCTTAGATTTATAAGCAAAATTCCACTCATTGTTATCTTGCACCCATTCACCATCAAAACAGGAATATAGCTTAGCTTTTGCAACAGATGAACTCATTTTTTCAGTAGTATCTCAAACACAAAATATTGCAGAAAGAAATATTGCAACAATGAAATCGTTGTGTGGGGATTATGGCTTGCATTTTACGTCTATTTATCAATGAAACAACCAACATATCAGAAAACCAATCTCTCATTTCATCCACAAACTGGTATTCCAAAAACATTGATTTAACATTGATTCAAACATGCAAATGAATTTCAACCACAAATCGGTCTTTAAAGTGTAATAATTGTAGAAAAAAACAGTAAAAACATGCAAAATTCGTCTAAGTTTAGGGGCTGAAAGTGTAAATTTCAGGGACCAAAAGTGTAAAATTTCGGGCCATCGCGGGCTGCGATCGCGGGCAGGGACCAAAAGTGCACCGCGGCCAAAGTTGAGGGGCTTCGCGGGGCATTTGGGGCCAAAATACGTGCCACGTCAGCCCTAGCCCGCGATCGCGGGATCCATCGCGGGTATTTTGGGTATTTTTGCAAAATTGAAAAAATTTAGGGTATTTTGGTAACTCAATGTTTGACTTAGGGTATTTTAATTAATTTCCCTTTTAAAAAAATGATAATGTTTTTTATAAATTTGTTTAGTTTAGCTTATATCAGGTTTAATACCGATGTGAATTATTTTATGTTTAATAAAATAATGTTTTTTATTAAAAAAATATGAGTATTCTATTAGAATTCATAACTATCGTAATTATATTTATAAATAAGATGTTTATTCTGTATTTGATTATGTTTATCAGTTTTAAACAGTTGTACTCATGCATCATTATTTGTAATCTTGAATTTTAAGTAATATGCATCAATAAACAGTATTTGATACACAAAAAAAATTTGTAAGAGTTTTTCTCAAATGTTTTATAATATAGAATAGATAGTTATTCATACAAAAATTAAAATTTTTAAGATAGAATTAACCTGTCAATTTTTAGTTTATATAAATATAGTAAATTAGTCAAATTAAAGGGTTGTTCGGTTCATTTTCCATTAAGGTCTCTATGAATAAAATTGTCTGGTCTGATAAAGTTACATGTATGATAACATATAAGTTGTTGTTCTGAATAAACGATTTGAATAACATAAATGACTATTTTACCCCATAACCTATACTTGATCAATAACTACACATTTTTAAATTACAATGTCCATCCAATTTAACTGATTTAGGTTTTTTTTCATAGATCTAATGTCACAGACCCAATAAAGAAACGATGTGGTGGTTTTTTCAAATCTAATGTCCAAAATCAAAAATTAAACCAAAAGAATCAAAAACCAAATCCTCCCCAAATGAAAGAACACCTAAATGAAAGAGAAGTTTTTGAATGAATAGGGAGGAGCACCCAAAATAAGAAAAACCAAAAATCATAAGAATAAAAAATGAATCTTCACCAAACTTGTTCAAAATCGTAGTAAGAGAAGGCGTTGGAAGGCTTGAAATACCGATTTCCTTGCCATCCATATTTTATAACTAGATCTAGAAATCGAAAACCACATCTAAGAATCAAAATTGAAGACCACATCTAGAAATCGCAAACCATATCTCTAAATCAAAAACCACAACTTTTAGGGTTCGAAAACACATGAAGAAATCGATATCACGACAAGAAATCGAATCGCATCTAATAGGTCCAAAAACCACAAGAAGAAACCAGTATCACAGAAGAAGCTAAACTGATGTTGAACTTGGTGGAGAAATCGTATCATATGGTGAACCGGTACTAAACTTGATGGAGAAATCGGTATCATAAGGTAGTTGGGGAATTAATGGCAAATTAAATGGTTGAGTTTAAGGGTAAACATTTTCAGCCGAGCGATTAAGTCATCAGCTGACCGAATAAGCCACAACTGAACATTTATGTATGGTTGAGCGAATAAGCCATATATGCTATACAGCCCATTAAGCCACAACCGAACAATCTCTAAGTAGTTTTCAAATATGAAAAATATAAAAGAGAACGTCACATACAAAACTTTGTAACTGTTTAAACACAAACAATTTAATTGATCAGTATCTGATTATTGTAATTACTTCGAATAATAATGTTAGGTGTAGAATGATGTCCACAAGAGAATGTAGTTGATGAAGATGGATTCCCGAATCTTGTCTTTTTTAACTGAAGAATTACCAAACACTTCTTTCAATGAAAACCGCAACAAATGTTTTATTATACAAAAACTTCTTTTTCGGTTGGTGAGAAGTCGGATTAAATCCAGTCACTCACTAATTTGACTTGATTCACGATTTAGCTTAATAGGTTGTAATCTAATCCATTAAACAATAATTGATAAAAATGAAATAAATCCGTTCAACCTAAAAACATCCAAGAAGGTTGAACTTTTATCGCTCATTCATTTCATCATTCTTGGTACTTCGTAGAACAACTCCTATGAACAAGTTCCTTTTTAGTGAGCAAAAAAAGGCTTGGACCTTTTTATAGCCATTCTGAGTTGAGCTTTTTAGGTTGAAAAATATCCCATCAGTTTTTTTCATACTTAATTGGGCTTTTCGGACATAACTGAGTTTTTTCAGGGTTTTCTCAAACCGAGCTTTTTCGGGTCGGGCATGTCCCAAAATTTCGACCTAGACCGGGCTTTTCGCTTCAAGCTTCTGGTTTGGGGTTTTTGTGCATTTGTAGTTGTGGGTGTCATGTTATTTGACTTGTAGGAAACTGAAAACCCAACCTTTTCAAGTTGAACTTGTTCTAATGCTCGAGAATGCTTCATATAAGCCGAAATTCGATCTTTGATCATATTCAGTGAATTACAATTATCGATTTTAAATTAACATATAATAACAAACATTTTCATTTTTTTTAATATGATTTTGTAAGCTTTGTAAAACTATATAAAAATAAGAAAGAATGGAAATTAGAACTCAAAGGGGGCAAACATAAGAAAATAACAAAATTTGAAATGACAAAAGTACCCCTGGAGCTGGTTATCAAGTGGCCAGAAAGGCTGGGCAAACTTGACTTTCTTTTTTCCTTACTATTTTTTTCCTTCTACAAGTTATAAAATTAAATTTATTTATGATTGGGACTGTAAAATGATGGTGAACCCTAGCCATGGTGAAGTGGTTAAGCCTTTTCTCTTGCCCTCTCTTTTTGCATACATAAAACCATTGAGGGCAAATTTGTCTTTTTACTAAAAGAAACCCAAGAATCCAAGACTAGCTCAATCTTAAACTACTAATCATCCAAAAATATAGAATAAAACTATTTATAATCATTTAAATTTTAAATAGTCGGAATTTATCAAACAATAAGACAAAATAAGTATTACAACTCCAAAGATCATAAACACATTCAACAAATATCTTACTTACGACGTTTGTGGTCCGGTTTGAGCGGTTTAACCCTTATACCACAAATAAAATCGTAAGTAGTGGTTTGATAAAATTTTAAATCAAACGGTTTGATATCAAGTGTCCAGATCGGTCAAACTGCGTCGCAGTTTAGACAGTTTGGGCCTTTTATAGACGTTAAAGTTTGAACTTAAAACATATATAAATTTTGAATTGTAAATTAAATATCTATTTCACAAAATAAAATATCCCAACAAATTAAGTGACGACTCTTGAGTTCTCCATTTTAACAAAACTAAGTTGAACAAAAGTACATATAAAAAATAAATGAATATAAATATTAAAAGTTGGGCTATAGTGTTATACTAAAATAAATAAATATAAAATACATATATATTTGGTTGTCGGTTTGGTTCAAACCGTCCAAGAGAAGTTCCAGAACGCTTAAACCGTCAAAAACGGTCCGGTTTGACTTGATTCGATCGGTTTAAACGGTCCAACGTTTTTTTAACACCCCTAATCTTACGCATTGTATTTTGTTACTGTTGATTATCTTGATTTTAGACTTTCAGTTAATTGATATCATATATAACTACTTTCAAAGCTTGCATTCAAACATCTCAAAGCATCTCCAACAAATTTTGTAAAATCTGTCCAAATATCTTAAAGCATCTCAATATCTTGTTATTTTAGCTTTAATATAAAATGGTTTATTATATATAATTGTTTTGTATGCTCAAAGGCTCAAACAAATTATCTAGATATAAGATATAGAGTAAATTACACTTTTGGTCCCTCTGGTTGTCATTCACTATCAATTATAGTCACTCTTTTAAAGTAATTACAATTTTGGACACTAGGGTTCCCTTTTTGTTTCAATTTTGGACATTGTGGTTTTCGTTTTATTTCATTTTTGGTCCCTCAGACTAACTTATGTTAAAAGACTCCATTAAGTTAAGGGTATTTTAGTCATTTTGGTTAATTTTTAACAGTAAATTATACTTTGGTCCTGCCAATTTGTTTTCTTTTTGACAGAACCTAAACCTCCTTCCCAATAATCTTTTTACCTTACACCCACCAACCATAACCATAACCAGTGCCATGGAAAACCCACCACCAATGCTTGAAAACCCAACAAAACCCACACCAAGGTCTTAAATAGATTTTGACGGTTTGCTTTTGTCGGTGTGAGCTTCAAAGTACATGGATGAAGAAGAAAAGGGGGTAGGGGTTGATTGCTTGAGATGTTCATAGACTGGATGGAGAAGTAAAAAACGGGTTAGTTCAGCGTAGAAGAAGATGGAAGCTTCGATCGGAGTTTCCATCTTCTACGGATATTTGAATCTGATCCACCTGACTAACTCTATTAAAAGAACACTGTTAAGCAGAGGGCACTTTGGTCTTTTTACTCTTTTTAATCTTTTTTTTTACCGGTGAACTCTCCGGTCATCTTCTCTGGTGAACCCAAACAAAGAAACCGAAAGAACCCATAAATAAGCAAACCAAATGCAGATCCAAATCAAAACAATTTCTTTTTGTTAAAAAAGCAAACCCAGAAAGATGAATATGGATTTGTGTTTATAATAGTGGTGCAAAACAAAATAAATTAACCCAGAAAACTTAACCCCTAAATTTGAAAAAACCCAGATCTAAAGTCTGAATCAAACTAGACACCACCTCAACCCCTCTTCTTCCCTATACACCACAGTCCTTCATCCCCAAAGCCCTCTTAGTACGCAAACCCTCATTCCAGCCCACCCCCTCCAGTCTCATGTTATTTAGCCAAACCAAATAATTACTCCTATGGATTTAGAAGGAAAATGTTGAAGGGTGTTGGACCTTTGGATTCAAGAACACAAATTCTAGAACATACCCACATTTAAAACAAACCCAGATTCTAAAATCTATAAATCTAACTCATAAAAATCTAAGTCTTAACTCAAAGAAAAAGTGAGTGAAACCCAAATCTAAGATGTAGGTGTTCTTAGAGACCAAACCGATGCATAGAGGTGTTGACCGGGAGAGGGAAAGGATAGAGAATATTGTTGTGAAAACCATATCTGATATGGATTTAGGAAACTAAATATTTGATCAAAAAGAGAGTAACATGCCTGTTGTTCGACAGGGAAAGGGCATTTGATTGGAACAAAAAACCTACTCAAAAATGAAAACCACCAGCAAATGATTGGTACCCGATCGGGGGGTTACAGGTCTGGGTGACGAGAGTTGGCAAACAATTGTGAGAAAGAGAATGGGAGAAGGCATCGGTTCTTGATGGGAGTGGTGGCCGGAGGAGAACGATTTTTGGCGGTAGCCGGAGGAGCGATGGATGTGGTGCTCGGTGCTTCCACGACGGTGGCCAGGGGATGTGGTGCTCGATGCTTTTTAACGAGACCTGCAACCAACTTTTCTAACCTATATTATTTACTTCATAATTTTTTAATTGAAAATCAAATATAACTATGAAAGGACCAAAGTGCCCCTGAGTTAACAAAGCTTTTTAACTGGAGTTAGTCAGAGGGACCAAACTTGAAGCAAAGTGTCAACCACAATGATCAAAATTGCAATTAGTTTAAAATAGGGACGAGAATTGATAGTGGGTGGTAACCACAAGGACCAAAACTGTAATTTACTCTAAGATATATAAAAGAATGTATAATTTGCTATTGGGCTTCTCCATTATAGTAAAATAGTAACTGAAACAGAACCCTTTAACTCGAAAACGATAACCCGAGTGTTAAGGTGGGTTATTCGATTTTGAAAAAAAAAATTTGACACTCTTAGGCCATCAGTACCCCATGAGAGGATCTTTCAAAGATTTCAGCTTCACATCAGCGCCACATCAGCTTTTCTCCCATCCTTCACTCAATCCCTAACAATCCCTAAACACCCTTACCCCATTCCCTAACCCACTCCCTCTCATTTCTCACCTGGGACCCACCTCTCCTCCTCACATTTTCTTCGGGATGAAACGGGATGGGGAACCCGCATCCCATCCCGCACCGCTGATCCCGCTGATGCCGTAGCCCATTCCCGCTGAACCCGCATCCCATCCCGAGCCGGGTACGGATGGCCTTAATCCGACCTCGATCACCTTAGTTTCTAGATCCGCCACCGCATCCAACTCTAACAATTTCTCCACTTTGAAGATTACAATATTAATTATAACTAGAAATGTTTGCTCCTGGTTGTATGGTTTGGTTTTGGTAATAAAATTGTCTTGCCTTTCAAAAAAAATTATAACTAGAAATATACTCGCATAATGCAGAGTGATACATCTCGATATTAATGTTCTGTTTTATATTTTGTCTCTGTCACTTTTATTATGATTTTGAAAAAACGATTTATATTTCTTATAAATTTATTTAATTTAAATTTAAAATTTAAAATTATTTTAGATTTAATTGATATAAGTGATTTTAGGTTTACTAATAGGGAAATTAATTAAAATACCCCAAGTTTGAAGTTGACTTACCAAAATACCCTAAAAAATAATTTTTTACCAAAATGCCCTTTTTCCCCGCGATAAGATCCCGCGATCGTGGGCAGGGACCAATTGTGATTTTTTTTGCAAGATATATTTACACTTTTAGTCCCTGGCCCCCGCGATCGAGGCCCGCGATGGCTCTATCGAGGCCTGCGATGGCCCGCTATGGGGACTGAAAGTGTAAATAATCTTGCAAAATTTTACACTTTCAGTCCCTGCCCGCTATAGAGGGCTCCCTCCGCGGAAAAAAGGGCATTTTGGTAAGAAATTAATTTTTTGGTGTATTTTGGTAACTCACTTTCAAACTTGGGGTATTTTAATTAATTTCCCTTACTAATATGATGTTTTTTATAAGAATAATTAGGTATTTTTTTTGAAAGGGTATCATAGGCTATGCCTAAACTAATCTCTTGGCAAATCATGACTGTAAGACATCAGCCCTGAGATTAAACCTCAGTGGCCACAAGTTGTGTACGTCTGGATTCGAACCCTAGGTAGATGGGTTATTCTGCCACATAATAATTAGGTATTCTGTTAGGTCAAATATTCAAAGATTATCTTAATTATATACTTTAGATTATTTATATATTAAATGAGATGTTTATCATGTATTTGATTATGTTTATCCGTTCGTTAATTATGTATTCAAATATGTGGCTTTAAGAAATTGTACTTATACATTATTACTTAATCCAGAATTTTAAGTAATATGCAACAATAAACAGTACACAACGTATTAAAATTTGTTTTTAATTTTTTTCTCAAATGTATTATAATATAGTATAGATATTAAAACATTTCATACATTTAATAAAATATTATTTCTTTTGCTATATATTTATTTTTAAAGTTTCTCATCGATTAAAATACTTTTTTTTAAAGTATCTTCGTCTCTAAATTTGTAGAATTTTACTCTCTTTCTTACTTTTCTTCGTTTTAGAAAAATGTTTTGAATAATATGTCAGAGTTAAAAGCTTGTCTGAAATCCTCAACGTCTCCATTTTCTGTAATTCTAAATAATCTATTAGACATGGTTTCATGATATAGACACCCATAATAAAATCGGTTACTGATTTCAACCTTAAGGGTGCGTTTGGTACGCAGACTGGATGGGACGAGACGGGACAAAAAAATAGTCTCATGTTTGCATGTCATGGGACAAAAATCAGATGGGACAACATGGGACAAAAACAAGTCTTTATTGGATAAAACTTAAGATTTTTTGTTCCACCAAAATAAGTGAAACATGTTGGTGATTTTAGTGAAATCATCGGTCATTTTGTGTGATTGGATTCACAAAGGTAATAATGGGGTTGTTAGCTAAGCTATAACATGAGTTAGGAGGTGTGGAGTGCACACTCGTGTAAGCTAACTAGAACCCGTGATTGTTGGACGGTTAAAATCGACAAGTTACAATGTGGTTTCATGAGCTGGGTGTCGGGGCTAGTTGTGGCGCCAGTTGAACTAGCACGAAAGTAGCGCCAAGCTCTGGAATGTTGCCCGCACTCTTTGTGGCGCTAGTTGAACTAGCACGAAAGTAGCGCCAAGCTCTGGAATGTTGCCCACGCTCTTTGTGGCGCTAGTTGAACTAGCACGAAAGTAGCGCCGGCGTCAGGGAAGCTTTTCTCATTTGTAACTCCCGTCATTAAGTCCACAATCAATCTCATTGATTGAGATGATTATTTCCTGACTCAATACAGCGTAGGTTACATTTCTAAAGTGTATATATATGAGTCGATATCTGCCAATATTGAACACACTGAAAATCAGAGATTATCCTCGAGAGAATTTCGTGATACCCGGGCAGAATAGGGTCGAAATATCTCTTACGGAAAGCGAGCTCTACGCGATCTCTGGTTCTATCCAAGTTCTTACAATCACATCTGATTCATCTCTTTCACGAGTTCTTTAACCCATAAGTTCCAACAATCGTAAGAGATATTTTCGTTTCGTGAAGAGAAATGGCGGGTGATCAAACTGTAAGAGACATGACTTCCAAGTTCACAAAACTTGAGAAGTTTGAAGGCGTGGATTTCCGTAGATGGCAGAAGAAGATGCACTTCTTGTTGACGACTTTGAAGGTCGTATACGTGCTGAGCACCCCGATACCGGAGCTGATGGAAAACGAGACATTGGAGGTGACCCGGCGTCGCGGCAAGTGGGAGAACGACGACTACATCTGTCGTGGCCACATCTTGAACGGTATGTGTGACTCCCTCTTTGACATCTATCAAAATGTGGAATCCTCCAAAGAGCTATGGGACTCTCTCGAGTCCAAATACATGGCCGAGGATGCTTCTAGTAAGAAGTTCCTCGTGAGTAATTTTAATAATTACAAAATGGTGGACTCAAGGCCAGTGATGTAGCAATACAATGAGCTCCTTCGCATTCTAGGCCAATATGCTCAACACAATCTGAAGATGGACGAATCCATCTCCGTATCGAGCATAATTGATAAATTGCCTCCCTCTTGGAAAGACTTTAAACACATGTTGAAACACAAGAAGGAAGAGTTGTCTCTTGTGCAACTCGGTAGTCACTTGCGCATAGAGGAATCTCTTCGGGCGCAAGAGGCTGAGAAACCTAAAGTAAAGGAGGTTTCTGCACCTTCGGTGAACATGGTGGAAGAGGGAAAGACTAACAAATTCAAAGGAAAACGAAAGTTCAACGAAGCCAAGAAAGGGCCCAATAAAAAGGTTACTTTAACCCGTTGGACCTGTGGGATGACCGGCCATCTCAAGCGGGATTGTCGGGTTGTCAAGAATAAGAATGGTGCAAGCACAAGTGGTGGTGGGCAAGGATCCAAGGATCAAAACCCACGGCAAGGTCAGTTTCTTGACTTTGGTTTTTAATTCAATTGTGAATTATGTACCACTAATATCCTAATCTGTTTATGTACAGTATGATGATGTTGCTTGGTGGATCGACTCGGGTGTTACAAGTCATGTGTTCAAAGATCGTCGTTGGTTCGTCTCTATGGAACCGGTTGAAGACGGATCAATGATACACATGGGGAACGAGTCGAGTGCTACCATTCTTGGAAGAGGCTTAGTTAGGCTAGAATCTAGTTCTGGCAAAGTAGTTGAATTTTTTATTGTTTTGTATGTACCACGAATTCGAAAGAATTTGGTTTCCGGTAGCATATTGAATAAGTTAGGGTATATGCAATTTTGTGAGTCGGACAAGTTTATCTTGTCAAAGGGTGGCTCTTTTGTAGGATTTGGTTTATGTTGAATTACATGGTTGAGTTAATTTTGAATGAAAGGATTTTGTTTCAAATTTTGTTTATGATGAAATTGAATTGCCTTATGTTGCTTTATAAATTGCTTTATGTTGCAAATGAATTTTGTGTTTAAAATTCTGTTTATATTGCAAACGAATTTTGCTTAAAAATTCTGTTTTGTTGCAAATGAATTTTGTGTTTAAAATTCTGTTTTGTTGCAAATGAATTTTGTGTTTAAAATTCTGTTTATATTGCAAACGAATTTTGTTTAAAAATTCTGTTTTGTTGCAAATGAATTTTGTGTTTAAAATTCTGTTTTGTTGCAAATGAATTTTGTGTTTAAAATTCTGTTTATGTTCCATATGAATTTTTGTTTAAAATTCTGTTTATGTTACATATGAATTTTGTCTAAATTCTGTTTATGTTGCAAATGAATTTTGTGTTTAAAATTCTGTTTTGTTGCAAGTGAATTTTGTTTAAAATTCTGTTTATGTTACTTTATAAATTGTTTTATATTGTAAATGAATTTCAGTCTCGTCCAGTCCCATCCAGTCCCGTCTAGTTCCATCCGGTCTACGTACCAAACGCTACCTAAAGACAGAAAAAGAAAATCCAGAATACATCTTACTTTTGAACTCTATTTTCAAATAAATTATACCGATTACTTTCGGTTTAAATTTAATTTAATATTCTGATTTCAACCTTTTCTTTTTTCATGAAAAGACCCCAACTTCACATGCTTGATGCTTCCCATTTTTCTTTTGTTTCTTTTCAAAGAGACATCTTTTATTGGTCTTCTTTTCTTTTAAGGATCCTTTGGTATCATCTAATTTGCTAATTATTATGTCTTCTTTAATTCCCATGATGATTTTGTTTCAAAAAAGATTCATGCAATCATATTATAGTTAAATTTCTTGTCTCCTTTCACACAAACCTTATCAAGATCCTTACGAAATCAAGGTTACAAATAGAAGAAAACTTACACATGTTCGGTAGCATTTGTTGCGGTTTGCTTACTGATACGTTGTTTTCAAACCATCTGTCGTTCCATTTCCATTCCACCAGATGAGTATATCTATATGTGTGTTTGTAACACGGGATAATACAAGACATAATAAAATAAAATAAAATAAAAGCTTGTTGTCTTATGTTATATGTGATGATTAAGAGGTTGTCGGGAAGACATCGAATGATTTGATTCAAATTGATTAATTGGTCATAATGATTAAGAGACTCCATATCATTTTGTGCAAAATGAAAAATGAATGTTTGGTAAGTGTTCTAAAATAACATTTTCAATGATAGAAAATTACCATTTTAACCCTCTATTTGTTTAGTATTGAATTTAATATAACTACTCGGTAAGTTTTTTGAATCAAACAATTATTGTGCATATATATAAGTAGACTTGAGATCATGTGAGGCCAATTTATTTCCGTGAGACCACAAAAATAACACTAAACCTTCACAGCAAAAGACTGTGAAGGAAACTTTCACAGTGTTTTTGTTGTGAAGGTTCGTTGTTTTTCATACATTCACGATGAATTGTTGTGAAGTTTTAGTGTTATTTTGTGGTCTCACAATCTCACGATAACATGTTAGTCTCACGTGAATCCAACCCTATATAAGTAAGTGGGACAAAAAACTTATACCCCACCATAATAGGTGGAACAAATATCGAAAAGATGAGACAAGATTGGTAAATTACTAAACTACTTATGTCAAGTTAAAACTCTAAAACCTTCCACACTTCTTTCACCCGCCTACCTCACTCTCATTTGTCCAGTCTAGTACTACTATTTGATCTTGTTATGTCCAATTCAGTCTAGTTCGCATGCGATACGCAAAATATGCAAGAGATAGCAACGTATAAAAGAAATAGCAGCACGGGTGGTAAACGACCACCTCGGTCCTGCTTTTTAAATTTTATTAGAACAAATATAAGAACTCGAGTACATCGGGATATCGATTCTTCTTATTATTCAGGGGTATAATAGTAAAATTAAAAGGGGTGTTAGTTGAAGAGATTGCTATGATGGTTGATGAAATGATCCCTAGAGGTTCATTTGTTCATGCCAGTTGCATCTTTGGCTGCATCAGCTGCTCCTTGTGCACCTGCCTTCACCTGCTGTCCAGCCTGCATTGACTTTTTTTGAGTCAAACATCATGATTTTCTAACGTCGGATTCGATGATGTTTGTTTCGGTTATGGAAAAAAGATTTAAGGGTGTCGGAATTCATGTTAACTGAACGTTATTTATAGAAAATTTTGTTAAAAAAACTTAAAAATCGATGCAAATTTTGAATCTTGAATTTGGAAAGTATTACTTTTGACTTGTTGGTTGTTGCAAACCAAATTCTGAATTTTAGCCTGCGTTGACTTTTTCGAGTCAAATATTATGATTTTCCAACATTAAATTCGATGATTTTTGTTTTGAATATGGAAAACATATAGATGGATGTCGAAATTCATGTTGATTGAATGTTATTTATAGAAAAAAATTCGATGTGAATCTTGAATCTTGTATTTCGAAAGTATTACTTTTGACTTTTTTGGAATTCAAAGATGGAAAATTGAAATTAACGAGACCTGCTGTGCTGAGTCCTGAGCAGACTGGGCAGTTTCGCTGGCCTTATCCATCATCTGCCTGCTCTTCTCCTGATAACAACAAAACAAACTCCAAATGTCATACACATATACATATACATATACATACACATATACATAGAGGGAGAATCAAACGATAACATGGTCAAAAGAAGACAACACGAAATGGTCAAATCACATGTGATTTTGTACTGACATCACATGTGATACGTCGACATTGCGCATATTCACATGTTATTTTACACGTGGGGTTAATGTAAATTCACATGTGAATATATAGCCGTCCTCGTGTTCTCTTATTTGGTACTCAATCCGACTCCAGAGGGCAGGATCTAAAGACCCTAAATAGTTGGTTCTTACAGTTCTCGAAGACAGCAAATGATCGAGATTATTAGTTACCTCGGCTTGGCCCTTGACTTGGCCAGCTTGATAACCAGCGCTTTCAGAGTTGTTCATGGTTTTTTTCTTGAGATTTGTGTGATTGAAATGTTATGAATACAAAGAGATTGTTTTGATGAATGTTAGGAGGGGAAGGTAGGATGTATATATATAGCATCTAAAACTCATTTTCCATGAATTTCGACCAGTTTTTTGGGCGTCTGAATAGGAAGTCTTTTGAATGAATTTGAGAAATACAAGGAGAAGTTTACATTTGGTTTCTATTTTTGTTGATTACTAATTTACGAATCGGACGAGGTGACGAACGAGTGTAGGCGTATAATTTGAATAACATATCAAACCGGGTAAAAGTGTGATTCAGGCAATAAGTGTCGACTCAAAATGGTAGTTTACCAAGTGTTTTGTAGCATTTACGGATTCAGGATTTTTGCTTAGTGGGAGCACTTTTAAGGTACGCCCGCAAAACCGTCTTATAAAAGTCGGTACGGTACGGTATTACCCTGGTACACGATTTTCAGTACCACGTACCAACCAAGTTTGTGAAGTTGGTACGGTAGTACCAACCAACTTAATTGGTACCATTTGAATTGGTACGGTTGGTATTGAATTGGTTGGTTTGTCATGGTACAAATTTGACACCCCTACTTTCGAGTGATTTTTAAGTTTTTGGGTCGATTTCGAAAGATTTTTAAGTTTGTTTGTTGAAATAGAGATTTTTTTGGTTTATTGGTTGATTTCGAAAGTTTCTTTTTTCTAACTTTTTTTTGTTGATTTCGAGGTACTTTTGGTTAGTGAGGGCATAAGCAGTAAGACCATCCCACATCTGCAAGAACTTACTCCTTTCACAAGTGTTACATCAGTTTTGCAATAACACCTTCCACACACATGCAAGACCGAACTCTTTTCTAAACTAATAAATTATAATATAACTAATAAATTAATTATAAAATATAGATAACTAAAATTTTACTTTTGTTTTCTTTTATTATATTTTGTGTAAATATAATTTAGCATTTTAAATAAAAAACATTGCATAAAAATATCATTTTTTAAAAATAAAGCGTGGGTAAATTTTTTAATAAAAATATTAAAAAAAATAATGTTCAAATAAAATAATAAATGTAACATCCTGAATTTTCGTTATTAGTGTTTTAATAAGAATTTTGGATGTATTTGTTTTCTAGTTTAAACCTTGGATTATATGGAAGTGTTATAATTCAAAAAAGGGTTAAAATACAAGTAATGAAAGTTTGGTGTTACTTTTGGAAAGATTAGAACTTGGAGGTGTGAATTGTAAATCTTGAAAGTGTATTTGGATAAGATGATGAGATAAGTAAATATCTCAGTCTTGTGTTCTTTTGAGTCGATCATTAGGCAGAGAGAAGAAACAGAGAGAAAGAAGAAAAGAAGTTCAGTTCTTCATTTGGTAAGAATTTTACCCAAGTTTCTGATAAATCTTGTTGCTGATTTATGGTGGTAAATCGATTTTGTGTGCTGAATTGATTTCCAGAATCAATAGCAGCAGATTGGAATCAGTTTAGGGCAGAGAAGAGGATCTTTGCAATTAAGGTGAGTTCATTCTGTTCTTTGTACAAATCAGTGTTTTTAAGTTATACTAACCTTGATATATCTGTATAAATTGGTTGAGGACTGAATAGAATGAGTAGAATGAATTGATTTTATGATTTAAATCGATTTGTGGACATGGTTGAATGAACAGTACGTAAAACCAGTGATGTCCCGGTACTTAAAGGTTCCGGTGTAGTTCCGGTGTAGTCCCGATATCAAGGATAGGTCCCGGTAGTTGGAAGTCCCGGTAGTGGCAAGTTCCGGTAGTACAAGTCCCGGTAATGGAAGTCCCGGTAGTGGCAAGTTCCGGTAGTACAAGTCCCGGTAGTGGAAGTCCCGGTAGTGGCAAGTTCCAGTAGTACAAGTCCCGGTAGTTGGAAGTCCCGGTAGAGGTAAGTCCCGGTAGAGGCAAGTCCCGGTACAGGTGAGTCCCGGTACAGCATATCGGGAGTTGAGTAAAGAAACCAGTATATCTAAATGGTATCAAAATTTGATATGGCTCAAGGACATGATAAGTTAAGTATCTAGAGGCCTTGTAATTTATGTATCTCTCCGGATGTAATGAGAAATGGGCATTTATGTAATCGTGAAAAGGTGCGATTTAAGAATTGACATATATCTTATGTTACTTGAACATATGTACTTTTGAATAGTAGTATGTTAGGTTTATAGACTGCGCTAGTGTGATACTAGGCAGGATTGTGTTAAATGTGATTTGCTCATACTGAATGATATGAGGAATCTGTACGATTTATATATGATTTGCCCATACTGAATGATATGAGGAATCTATATGGTATGAAGGCGACTTGCTCATACTGAATGATATGAGAAATCTGTATTAAGCATTAACTTGCACGAGTAGAAATAAGTGTAATGGATCCATAGGCACTAAAGTTTGGAAATCACATGGAATAGGTGTGTGGTATAACTCGTTTAATCGTTATTCCAGTGTGTGTGGGAAATCACATGGAATAGGTGTGTGGTATAACTCGTTTAATCGTTATTCCAGTGTGTGTGGGAAATCATGGAATAGGCGTGTGGTATTAATCGTTATTCCTGATTTCTAAGGAAGAGAGTGAGATTGACATAAGTGTTTGTGATCTCTGCTTCCTTACCGATAAATGGGCGTGTGTAATCGCGATTTATTGGTGGAGAGCATTGATCTAGAATCTTTGAAGATTCATAGTGTTGCTCTGGGGTATGATATGATGACAGAATTATTGTCAGTCATATTCATGAAATGTGGAAATGGGCATGTGTATATTACGATTTCTGGATTAAGAGCATTACTCTAGAATCAGTGAAGATTCGTAATGTGGCTCTGAGACATGATATGATGATGGAAGGTGTGTCAGTCATATTCATGGAATTGGGTAAAATCGTGTTAACGGAATAGAGTTACATGTATGGTAAGAAAAGGGGAATCAGGTTTGTTATAACTTGTTTACATTGATTTTTACAAATGTTATCTTGGAAACGAATGCTCTCACTAGGCGTTGGCCTAATCGTCTCAATTGATGTTTTCTTACCAGGTACCAGCTCGGGGAGGTAAAGGGTTGTGGGACGAGCGTTTTGATATAGCAGAAGTGGATGAAATTAACAAAGAAGAGGTTTTGATGGATTGATAGATAACTTGATTAATCTGGTTGTAGTGACATAGTTAGATTGATAGGTTATTTAAAGGATCTTGTAATGTGAATATACTCTTGATGGTTAATCCACTGCCTGTTTTATAAGTTGAAGTATTTATTGTCATAACCTGTTATAACTTGAGGTTTAAATTGACTCGGATTTTGGGATGTTACAATAAATGAATTAAATTTAATAAACATATTAATAATAATTAATGTTTAAACAAACAAACAAACTAATTAAATTAAAAAAAGTGTTTGTTTAATATATTTAATTTGTTGAAAGACCTTGCAAGTTTAGCAAGATGGGAGTGGTCTTGCAAGACACATGGCATGCCATGTCATCTTGCAAGTGCTCTTGCAAGACGTGTGTGGATGCTCTAAGTTAACGAGGGAACTATATAGAAACTTAAAAATAAAATTGTTTTTTAAGGCAAGTATTATTGATAATATACCTTTATCCTCTTGTATTGACCTGGTAAGTGAGATTACCAATGCTTGTTGGTAAGTGCTCGGTCAGCACCGACAACAGTTTGATCAGTTTTTAGGTAAACTAATTGATGTTGGTCAAATCAGTACCAGTGACTCGATAAGAACCAAGTTTGAAGTCTCGTTTTTTGCTTTGATGATTCAAAACTAGGATTGTGTTTTGCACGAATTAACAACATTTTGGTGTTAAAAAACAAATTATGAACAATCCCGATCTTCGACGTTGTTAGGTCGAAGGTCGGGATTGTTCAGATTACGAGTATGAAGACCGAATAGAGATGTAGTAAACCTTTGTGAGCTCGCAAATCGTATAACAGGTCATTATGTATTTTTTGATTACAACATTGCTAGCCTGTCAAAATAATCATGGATAGTCGTTAGCATGTTTGAAACCGAGACCGTAGGAGTCCCATAACAGATAGACAAACCATTTCTTTTCAGTAATATGTTGGAACCTCCTTGTCTTGGCGAGATTGATATTCTCTTAGGCAGCGTTTGGTACGCAAACATGATTGGACAAGGCTGGACATGACAGAACTGGACAGGACAATAGGACTCGACAGGACGAAACAAGTGTATGTCTGGTGTTTGATATGACTAGGATTGGACATAACAAAACTGAACATGACAGTCGGACTAGACAGGACTAGACGGGACAAAACAAGTGTTTGTCCGGTGTTTGGTACGACTACAAAAATACATACATATATAAATAATGATTCCAAATTTAAATGAAATTTTTTGTATAACTGATGGTAGTTCGAAGATGTCTGATCCGTACAAAGAAGAAATTATGCTTCATTTGGTTTGGAAGATTCTTATCAATTGGCGAAGGCACGGTAAAGATGGTGGGTAGTGATGGGGGTGGCGGCTGACAATGGTAGAGGGGGTAGTTGTTGCCGATGTGGTGGAGGTAGTGGTGGAGGTAAAAGCATAAATATGTACACATCAATTTATAAACAAACCAACAAACTTTTATTGATGCTGCAAATGAAGGTCCATAGCAGACATTTAAACAAACAGTAAATGAGCACCAAAAAGAAAAACACAATAACACAACCACACTAGAAAACTAATAACATTATTAGTACCAAATTTCAAGTAATGATGCCTGCAAATCTTTATTCTTACTTCTTCTCCATTTCCTCGTCTTCGTTCTCGCTCCAACACCCATGGAGGGTCGACCTCGGAGACCCCCCGCAGCTTGTGAACCCACAATACATCATCGAACCACCACCCTCACCCAGATCTTCAAAGCTCGTTTCCGTCACACCATACCCCTTAACATTCAGACCGCCACCATCCAAATCAAGATCCATCCAGCCATTTCCATGCAACGATACAGAAAACTCACTCGGCTGAAAGCACAACACCACTCTCTCGACCAAAAGGGTCACATCCATGGCGGATTTGAAGGTGTAACCCACCGCTTCAAAGCTAGCGTAGCTGAACCCGTCTTCAGGTGTCACATGGATGGTAGAAACAGCGTCTGATTCAATGGCATTCATCGAATACCCACACGGGTCAAACTCAAAATCGCAGATTTGGGAATCTGGAAGAATCTTGCGGATTCCGGAAACTTCCGTCATCACGGCGGCAGACCTTGACTGGTTCTTGAAAAACACCGACGCACGTTTCTTGTCCAACCCCGTCATGCACATTTCAAGAGTATAAACCGGGTTATCAGCCGTTTCGACTTTAGAAGCGGAATAAACATGCCATTTCTGATTTTTATCGACGCCGCCCATGACATAAGCTTTGCTGCCGGATCCAAGATTCCCAAAATACCCATCAAGGGTTGTGACCTCTTCAGTGAAGCTACGGTGTGGAAACGGCTGAGCTCCGGGGAATATAAAGCTTCCACGAGTGTATCTTACGGATTTCACAGTGAGGGCAAGTTGGGAAGATAGTTTTAGTATTGGTGGGATCGAAAGGAGCAGCTTTGTGGTGCCACATGTCTTGATGATGATCTTAAATGGGTACACAAAGAGGCTGGATTCCGAAAGAACGTATGAATCCAATGAATCATTGGATAATGAAGAAACAATGGTGCATTCGGCCGGTGCCAGAATTTCATCCAGTTGGTTCTTAGTTAAGGAACGAAGGCCTCTGCCTCCAGGGTCAGCGAAGAGACCAGGGTCGGAAAAGGTAATTTCAAGCCTCTTTTCGTACCCTTCGAATCCAATGGCGGATACTTGAACTGCCATTTTTCTTTAAAATTATATTCTTTTTGCAAAGGGAGAAAAAACGAGTACTAAAAGAGGAAAGGCGAATAAAAGACTGAAGATAAACTGTTGAATAGAATAGCTGCTATCTAGGGGTTATGTAGAACAGATGAGAGGGACTCAGGATGGTTTCCGAGCACACTACAAGTTTAAAAAGAAACATGAATCAATGGTTAGATATTGCAAATTTGCAAGTGATAATGAAATAAAGGTATTTAATTCGCTCAAGTTTAATAGATGAGAAACTCACGTTTGAGTAAGCAGCAGACTTGAATTTTTTGAGTCCACCGTTTGGTCGAACGTCTTCAATTCCGTAACCGAGAGGAGCTTCGTAAAACAAGGATTTACTACTACTGGACTTCTTCTTGCCGGCTTTTGACTCCATTAGAACATTCAATTGTCCTATAAAACAGAAGAACATATGAATAAGAACCAATATAATGTCACTGGATACTGGATGAATTAATACAACATATGAATACTGTATATCATGAAGAAATCGATTACAATGTATTTTCCCACCATAAGAGACAAGAACATTCACATAGACATTATAAGCAATGAATAAAGAACTTATATCCACAATATAATCATCACAAGGCACATTCACATATAAATATAGCCTACTTGATGATTCGTTATCAAGAACATTTAGAGAAAAAAATTCAAATAATTGACATGGATATACCGGAAGAAAACAACATGAACTAATACGAAAAACAAAACAAATAAACAATCCATTACGCATCGTTATACGATAAATAGCCGCAGATAAATTTCGATTAAAGCTTTTTTTCTTCTTTTGAAAGTAACAAAATCACGATGAGAAAAGCAATGAATCACCAGCAACAGATCGTTCAATTACAAGGCAAAACGACGATCAATCAAACATATTATCAAAATAAATTACAACACTCAAAGTTGAAAGAATCGATTTACGAAACAAAAGGCCGAGATTCAAAACCTTCTAGATCGATCTGCACCTGAAATCAAATAAAAACCCTTCATCAATACGAGAAACACGATAATCAACAACAAAAATACAATGATGAACATCAGAATTGAATAAAGGGATCGATAAACATACCAATTAGTAGCGATTGAAATCAAGAAAACGAATGCAACCGATGGAAAACTGGAAATTAAAACCCTAGAAAGTGGGATTTTTATAGAAGGAAAGGAATTCAATTGATTTTATATAGAGCGAGATTTCAAAGGGTTTGCGTGGTTATCAAAATTAGGGGAAGGGAGGGGTTTTATATACAGGTGGGTGGAGAGATAGACCCACCCCAACACATCTGTGATAGCATATGCTAAATTACAATTTTACCCTTGGGGAATAAGGTGTCGACGACGTGTCGAAAAGTGTTTAAGATTTTAACGATAAAAATAATTAATGTTTAAAAGAAAATAAGAAAGAATTAACGTGAAAATTATTTATAGATAAATATATAATTATTTAAATATTATTTTGATAAATTAATATTATTTATAAAATAGTATTAAAGTATAGATTTTTTCTTGAAGGGTGTCCTAGGTTTTGCCTAGACTAATCCCTTGGCAAATTATGACTGTAAGACATCAGCCCTGATTAAACCTCAGTGACTACAATTGTTGCGTACGTCTGGATTAGAACCTTTGACAGATGGAATATCCCACCACATCCCTCAGAGAGTACACCACAACCCTTGTGGTTTAAAGTATAGAAGTTTGTGATGTATTGGATAAGTATTGTTGCGTGTAGGGCTCGCAATGGATAAGGGTAAACCCGTTATCCGTTATGTTTTGATCCGTTGGATAAGGGTATGGATAAAGAAACTTTTATCCACTTATCCATTGCCCGTTTACCCGAAATTTTAGTGGATAAGGTATGGATAAACGGTTTTTTCGTTATCTATTACCCGTTACGATATAATATATACACATATATATAAATTAGATATTAGTGAGTATATATACATAATTATATATTATTAATATTTTTTATTATGTTCTTGTATATTAATGTGTACTTTAATTTATTTTTTATATTTATCGAGTAAAAGATTTTATGATAATAAAATGAGAAACAATACGGATTCAGAAAAATAAAAAATATAAAAAGTTTGTCTTATAATTTTTATATTTTTTAAAGTATTATACTATGATTACTCTTTGAAAATAATAATAATAAAATGTTTACTATACATATTAGCTATAAAATAGTAGCTATATTTATGAACTTGTGTTTTACTTGTATATTAGAAATTAACAATATCAATTGTAGTTTAAAATGAAATTTTGTTTTACCATTTATCAATTACCCGTTAATTTTAATGCGTAGGGTGGGACATGGATAAATGTTTTATGAGATGAATAATTACCCGTTTCGTTACCCGCGATTTTAAATGGATTGGATAACGGATTAACCTTTATCCTACCCATACCTTACCCGTTGCCGGCCCTAGTTGCGTGAGGTTAAAAGAAATTTTTTTAAAAAATAAAAAATTGACGGATATTTTAGTAATATTTATTTTTATCTGGTATATATATAGACATGTGAGAATTTTCATTTTTTTGGTGAAGTGTGAGAAGTATTTTTAAACCGTTATTTAAAAATTTTGTTTCGAAATTTCATAGAATCACTTTTAATCAAATACCCTTCCATAAATTGCGGCTTATGAATTGATCTGGTGCATCTTATCTTGATTCATCTCATCCTAATGTTCGTCCATTTATCATCGAACGGTTGATAACCACTTCTCGTGTCTCTCATCAAATTTGTCTATAGATATATTGTGTGTATAGAAATCAGGAAAACATCTTCAACTATATGTATGTATATGTACATGCATATATATATATATATATATATATATATACTAGTATAGAGGGATAATAAATTGTAAACCGCTAAATGTGTGTAAACTTGTAAACTTTTGGATTTCATAGGTTTTTTGATGAAATTATTTTATGAAATTGTTTATTTTGATAAAAATGTTTCATATCGTTCATTTCTTAATGAAATTGTTTCATATATTTGTGTTTTTTATGTTAAACGAAAAAGTTTCGTCAAGTTTCATAGGAATGAAAAAAATATGAAACTACATAAAAAACACAAATATATGAAACAATTTCATCAAGAAATGAATGATATGAAACAATTTCATCAAGATAAACAATTTCATGAAAAAATTTCACTAAAAACCCTATGAAATCTAAAGTTTACACAAAAAAAAGTTTACAAAATAGTAAGCCTCAGTATAAATATATAGCATAAATAAATGATTATTAACATGTTTTTCATTTTTTTTAAAGTTTCCCTTTAAACTAAGGGGCTGTTTACTAAAATTTTCATTAAGTCTTGTATGGATAAATGTGTCTGTTTGGTTAAATTTATCTGTCTAAATAAAAAACTATTGTTGTTTACTTTATTTACGGAATCAACCATCTGAACATTGAAAATGACCGTTTTACCCATCAGTAGTTCATCATCTAAACTTCAACATGGAACTTCAAAAACGAAATATGGAACAACAAAAACGAAATCAGAATCAATCCATATATGGAACTTGAAAAACGAAATTGAATTCGGAAAAATCGAAATGAACTTGAGAAACTACAGATGAGGTTGAACTTCAGACCAAATCTGGAACTTCACAAACAAAAACGAAAACGAAAAAACTTCAGAAATCAAATGAAATCTGGAACTTCAAAAACGAAACCGAAATCAAACAAAATCTGGAACTTATAAAACGAAATCCATCTTCAAGAAAACCAGAATCGAACTTCAGAAACTTCAATAAAGAAACCAAAATCGATCTGCATATAAGGTCGAACTTCTAAAACGAAATCGAAACTCGAACATCATAAACTGAAATCAAAATCGAAGGAACTTCTAAAACGAAATCGAGACCGATCTACAAATGAGATAGAACTTCAAAGGAGATATGGGATTTCACAGACAAAAACGAAATTGAAGGAAGGAAGGCAGACTGAGGTTGAATGGGGACAACACTACAAAACCAACTGTGCGATTAAGTCATTAGCTGTGCGAATAAGCCGCAAGTAAACAACCTAGAAGAGTTGTGCGAATAAGCCGGATAGACCATTAAGCCCTATCAAAACTTTGTAATGTCGGTTTTCTTTTGCTAGTGGCTTGCTAGCTTTATAAAAATTTTGGTTGCTGTTTCAAAAAAAAAACCCTATTAAGTCGCAAATAAACACCCCCTAACTCAAGTATTGATATCATGTACTTTATATGTTGCACAAAAGTTGTTTTAGAGAAAAATAAGGCTTTTAGAACTTGTGATAAACGTTTTAAAACATTTTCATGCTAAACTCATGTATCTAATCTTTATTATTGTTTCTTAAACTATATTTTGTTTTCGTGTGAAAAAATGATACGTTAAGATTATGATATCAAATTTATGAAAAGAGAGAGCATCGAATCCTATTCCTACCTTAGCTTTGTTTTGTCACGCGTTGTGCACCGTTCATGTATTTTGGGGAATTTTATCCGGCAAACATGCGATTTTTGTGGCTCGAAATAAAAAGATGTCATATAGTAACGTGTATTGTTTGACAATAATTTATATATATATATATATATTTGGAATTATATGAGAAACTTTGAGTTTGGTGAGAACCGTGAAAACACTTGTGAGTTTTTGGATGATTCTTTTAAATATGATGGCTAACAAAAACGTGGTGAACTGGTAATATTTTTTGTTAATATATGGAATTTCAGTGACATGGGTGTTAAGGGAGAGTTTACATTGATCTACAAATGTGTATCGTTACGTAAATTTGCATAAAGATTTATTATATATGAATATCGAGTTTATGCAAATGCGCAAAACATTTGCGTAGACTCTGGCTAAAATGGGAACTCGATTGAAAAAATGGCTAAAAAGAGAATTTGACGGGAGAAATTGGCTATTTTGGTCAATTTCCCGCCATCTTTACATGTATATGGATATGATAAGGTTTTAGTCATCGTAACAATAATAAGAATTTGTTGCATTTTATGGTTCGGAGTTGGCAGATCCATAAAAAATTCTATCAAAACTAAAATTATTATTTATTAAATCCATACATTTTAAGCTCGTAAACGGGTCAAACGGTCAAGTTTGCTAGACGGTAAAATAGGTTATCAAAACCCAATCGATGTGGAAGATACTCATTTATGAATGACATATTAACAACTCATCTCTACAATAATAACAAAAATATTGGTGTGTTGCAACAAAAAAATCGGTGTGTTGCCGATTTCGTTGATTTTTTTTCCAGAAGGAGATGGAAAATGACACCATGAACTAACATATCTTATTTGATATCGACCCTCTTGGGCCAAGTTGTTACACAATAAGAGCGAAGATTACAATGGATAAACAATAACATATTATTGTTCAACAATCTGTTATACAAAACGTTAAATGGAAGGCAACCTGTGACCTCCTAACAATATCGAATTTCGCCGATGTGTTTCTAAGTTTTGTAATAATATTTACCAAAATATATGTTTTAAATCACCCGTTAATACCATTATAAAAAAAATTATTAAATCAAAGATGAATAAAAATTCATTAAAGATATCAAAAAAACCCTTTTATACACAAATTATTATTTATCCAATATATCATAAATTATAAACTTATTCATGTAAACTAAATACTCTAAAATCATATTTGGTACCAATGGATTAAAAAAAGCCTTGGCCAAAGTTCTTTGGATTGAATGCCATTAAATTGACTTGTACTTGATACATTAGAATTTGTACAATGTTCTTTTTTTTTTCCGGAGGGTAATTTTGGGTATGTGGTCCTCATAAGAGCAAGAAAGTGGTCATAAACCAATGACGTGTTTGGGATTGTTGAAAATCGGAAAAGAGATAATGCTAACTTAAATTCAAATTAAAGAGTTTAATTAAAGTCAAACAAGGGATAAGTTAGTGATTCCAATGAATCCATAGCTTGAACACTCAAGGAATTTCTTAGTGTATAAGACAAAATTCTCAAAACATATAAATATGATGATTCTAAATATGCATCCAACACAAAGTAAAGAGATAAAGTTAGAAGACAACACCCAGATTTACGTGGAAACCCAAATCGGGAGAAAGCCACGGGTGGAGGAGACCACTGAGAGAAATCCACTACTGAAAGATAAAGATTACAATGCTCTTAAAGGAGTAGAATCACAACTATGGTGAGTGTGTGTATTTGGAGATCATATTTTCGTGGTCCAAGGAGAGGATATCAAAAGGGACACAATCCCTTAAAATAGGGAAAAACAAATATGATGGAAAAAGTCAATTTTGGGGAAATGTGAACAGTGCTCGCGGTCGCGCTCTTTAATCCTCGCGCCCGCGAGCCGATCTTGTGTCTCCAAAATGCATGTTTGGCACGCCCGCGAGCAAATAAGAGTGTGCCCGTGAGCAGACCAAAATTTGAGGCATTTTTTAACATCTCCACCTTGACTCTAATTCCACTTCCAAAGAACATAACACAATCAAAAGTCTTCCAAGAACAAAGCTCCACAAAGCATAAACCATCGTCGCTGGCAAACGTATTGACTTCTCCGAAAATGATCATCGAAAAACTAGTCTCCTCCATCGGTAGCCCCTCGCGGGCTACTTCAAACCACGAGCACCAACCAAGCTCGAAAATAAATCGAACTTAGTCGTAGGAAGAACCTTCGTCATCATATCCGCCGGATTGTCATGGGTGCAAATTTTATTCACCTTGAAGCCTTTAGCAATGAATTCACGCACAAAATGATAATGCACATCAATGTGCTTTGTGCACTCGTGGAACAATATGAATTCATCATTCGGTCCATCATTGTCGTCTCGGCTGTCACCTCTTCCATAATAGGATCAGATGTTTCCAGATCACGGTGAGGGATATGCTCGGTTCCCCCACCTAAAACGGTGTTAATCGGCGGAGGTCTTGCTATCGTAGTCACCCTTGATTGATCAGTTGTGGATGTCGTAGCATCCTGGCCATCCGGCCTACTACGAGTGTTAACCATGAAGTCTGCTACACATTCGAGAATGGGGTGAGAAATAGGCTATAAGAATTTTAAACACAAGAAACGTACTAATACATATAGTACTCATCATAACATTAGTAATCTAAGCATACTCACGTAATAATATATTCATAATAGCAGTAGCTAATTGAAATTATGAACACACTTCACATAAGAATTCTCGTTACCATAGTCACAACTTTCAACTTATGTACTTCTGTCGACTTTAAGGCCATCCTATTTTAGGAGTTCTACCCAAAGCTCACCAATCAATACTTAATCGTTCCAATTTAAGTCTAGGCATCTTAACTTCACACCTAGTTCACTTAAACCTGGCTCTGATACCAACTTGTAACACCCTAAAAATCAGAGTGAATTTAAACTTGAATAAATACGGAAATAAGCTAATCTGACATAGACAAATCACCTAAATGAAAAAGGGAAGTAATAGTATGGCGTTTACATTACAAATAACCGAACGAAATAAACTCAACAACCTACTAATCTAAGCTATCAAAGTTCAGAGTATAAATGGGTGTCGCTATCTCGCTCTCAAAAGTATACCAATCTATACACCAAATGTACGCCTCGATGTCCGTCCAAAAATGCTAACGTCCCTTCGAACTTGTAACATCTCGATTTTTATAAAGGATGATGTTTGGGTTTATTAAATAATTTGAGTATAATTATTTGATAAGGTATGATTTATTATGTGATAGATTAATTTTAGAGTTTATCCCCGATTAAGTTACGTTATTTGTTTTGTGGAGTAATAAGTTAAGGGGTAAACTTTAATTTTAATTTATAAGTGGAGGGATTAAACTTATCAAGTGTTGATACTTGGAGGGGCTATTTGGTTAATGTGAATTAAATTAACATAAGCACCACCCCATTTTGGATGTAAGGGGATGATGTGTCTCTTATTAAGACACTTAGCATTTTTATATGTGTGTGTGTGTGTTTAATCTGCAAGAACAAGAGAGAGAGATAGAGCCGAAAGAAAGAAAAGCAAGAGGAAGAAGAAGATAAACAGAATTATTTGCTGGAAAACTTAAGCTTAATTTGTGGAACAAAGGTATGATTCTCACTTAAATTAGTTCTCTTATGATTATGAAGTTTTCTATGAAGTTTAGAAAATGGGTTATGATGTTTTTGAAAGATATTAGAAATCTGAGTTTGTAATTATGTTCTAATGATAGTCTTAAGCATATCTGCATGTTTACAGCATCATTCATGGCTTAAATCTATAAATTTCTGGGTTAAGTATGAATACAGTGGATTGAGACAGTTAAGAATATCACAAACAATTAGTTGCGATAGTTATGATGTTTTGCGACAGTTATGAATATCGCAACCTTGGGTTGCGACAAGTTCATTAGTATCGCAATAGTTAGTTGCGACAAGGAGTACATCGCAATAGTTGGTTGCGATGAGGCATGTATCGCAACAGTTGGTTGCGATAGGAAGTAAATGTCGCAACAGTAGGTTGCGACAAGTACTGTGTGTTGCGACAAGGGGTTATCGCAGCTAGTTGGTTGCGATAAGAGACGAGAATTTTGGATATTTAGGACTTTAGTCTTTAAGGGTCCTAAATAGTAGATTAATACTAGTACAATATGTATTTGGGTATTTCAGATCTCTGTGAAATTGGTGACGAAAATTCCTTACAACTTTGAGAAAGGAAGAGTAGCGCGACTACTATCAGATGAGTTCATTCTTACCTTACCTTTTTATAATGTTTTCAAATTGCGGTAAGGTGCATTTTTATAATGAACTGTTTGGATGGGTTTTGAAAGAATGATTTTATAAAGTAAAATCTAATATTCTAAGTTGATGGTTTTGCTTAAGTTCATTTATGATATTTGAAATGGTTGATAGCAATAAACTGCACGAGTACAAATAGGTGATATGGATCCATAGGCACTAGTGGTTATGAACACGTGGAATAGACGAGGATTATTCGTTATTCCGATGTGTGTGAGAAATCGTGGAATAAACGTAATTTCTGATTTCTAAGGAAAAGAAGGGATTGGCATATGTAATTGCAATCTCTATTTCCTTTCCAAGAAATGGGCTTGTGTATATTGCGATTTCTTGGATATGAGCATTAATCTAGAATCCGTGGAGATTCGTAGTGCGGCTCAGGAACATGAGAAATGACTGACCTAGTGTCAGGTCGTAGTTATTGGATCGGGTTTAATCCCGTTATCGAAAGATGGTTATGCGTGTGGTAAGAAAAAGGGTAAACCAGGTTTATTATGCCTTGTTTACATTGATTTGTATAAATATTATTTTGAAACTGAATGTTCTCACTAGGCGTTAGCCTAATCGTTTCAAATAATGTTTTCTTACCAGGTACTAGCTCGGGAAAATAAAGGGATGTGGGACGAGAGCTTTTGGATTAGCGGAGAAGTTAACTAATGCTGAGGTTTTGATAGATTGCTTAGATAATCTAGTTAATCTGATTATAGTGACATGATTAGATTAATAGGTTATTTGAAGAATTCTATGTTTGTAAATATGAACCTCATAGTTAGTTCTCCACTTATATATAAAGCTTAGAAAATTTATGTTTACATCTTGTTAAATTTGAGGTTTAAATTAGCCCTGATTTTTAGGGTGTTACTATATGGTATCAGAGCATTAGTTTAAGTGAACTAGGTATGCTAAGTGAGATACCTAGACTTAAGTTGAGATGAATTAAGTTATTATTTGTGAGATTGGGTAGAAGTACTAAGACAGGATAGTCTTAGAGTCGACGGAAATACGTGAAGTTAGTACTGTAACAATGGTAATGAGGATTCTCATGTATAGTATATTCACAATTTCAATTAGCTACTGTTATTATGAATATATTGTTACGCAAGCATGCTTATTTCTAAATTGTTACAGTGATTAATGATCGGTATAGTACGTTTCGTATGTATAACCATTCCTTATGGTTATTTCTTGTGTTATATCAGAACGATGGTGAATACGCCACCACTGTCTCGTATCTCTTCGATGGATAGGTCCATGATTGATTGGTCAACTGGAAGCAACCTGAAAGGACTAGGACCCAAGAGAGTCTGCCGAGGCTATCTACTATGGGAGGCACGAACAGTCAGGTACACAGAACAGGTATCAGTACTGCTGACCAAGAAACGCCGGAATCAACAATGGAGTCTCGTATGATGGACAACATGACAAGAATGATGAATGCAGCGATGGAAAAACAAGCCGAAATGTTTATGAAAGTACTGAACGATCGAAGTACGGAGCTACGTCGAACGGGAACTGATACTGGGGTAATAAATCCAGTTAGTAACCCTGGGTTAGAGGCAGAGAGGAGAGTTGAAAGAATCTGCTCATACAAAACGTTTCTAAGCTGTAAACCGCCATAGTTTAAAGGAACAGATAATCCAGTAGCCTGCATGAACTGGATTAGGGAAATGGAACAAGCTTTCCGAGCTTGTGAATGCGATGAGAAGTCAAAGGTTAGATTTGCATCTCAAATGCTAAGAGGTAATGCGCTGACTTGGTGGAACGTTGTGACGGCTACCATCCCGGCTCCAGTCTTGACTGCTATGACTTGGGAGTCATTCAAGAAGAAAGTTCTGGAAGAATATTGTAATGAAAATGAGATGGATAGAATTGAAGAAAAGTTTCGGACTCTTAAGAAGGGTAATATGTCGATTAGGAAGTATACTGAAACTTTTATGGAGAAGCTGAATTTGGTGGGGCATGTGGCTCAGACTGAAAAAGAAAAGATTAAAGCTTACTTGAAGGGTTTTCCAGCGGACATGATGTCCCGTGTAAGAAATGCTAAAGCGTCAACACTGAGGGAAACAATTGAGGAAGCTAAAGTGATGGAAGAAGTCTACGCTAAAGACAAAGAAGAAAAGACGCAAGTAGGAGAGAAACGGAAATGGGAAGGCCGGTCAGAGTCTTCTCAGAAATCAAAGACAGCGGGTAAAAGTGCTCATTATGAATCTCGTCGTGAGCCGAATTGGTGTCCGAAGTGTAGTAGTAAACACTATGGTCCGTGTCGGGTGACAGCGTTGGAATGCTTCAAATGTGGTAAAAGTGGGCATATTATGAGCAATTGTCCTGTACAAGGATTTACATGTCACGAGTGTAAACGACCAGGTGACTTCCGTCGGGATTGCCCAAAGCTGAAAAAGAGTGGAGATCAAAACAAGAAACCAAATGTTCCAAAGCCAACGGGTCGGGCATTCCAAATGACAGCTGACGAGGCTAAAGAATCGAAATACGTCGTTTCGGGTACATTCCTCGTTAATTCTATTCCTACACACATTTTATTTGACTGTGGTGCAAATTTGTCGTTTGTGTCCAAGTCGTTCTACCATAAGTTAGCTATGTCTGTCACTACCTTAGAAGAGGCCTTAGTAGTTGAGGTAGCTAACGGGGGTCAAGTCTTGGTTCGTGAAAGACTAGAAGGTTGTTTTATTTCAGCAGGGGAAACGAAATTTTCGATCGACTTGTTGTTGGTGGAAATTGGGGGATTTGATGTGATTGTGGGTATGGACTGGCTGACAGTCAACCAAGCAGAGATATTTTGCGCAAAGAAATTAATCCGGATTCCAATGGCTGATAAAGATGATGTACTCATCTTTGGGGAAAAACGAAAAGGGGAAGTTCCGTTAATTTCTATTGCAAAAGCGCGTAAATGTTTAATGAAAGGATGTCCATCCTATCTGGCATATGTTTTAGATGTAAAGTCAGAAAAGAAACAAGTGGAAGATATTAAGGTGGTACGTGAATTCCCGGATGTATTTCCCGATGATCTTCCAGGCCTACCGACTTAATGGCAGGTGGAGTTTCGTATTGATCTTATCTCGGGATCGGCACCAATAGCGCGTGCACCGTATCGCCTAGCTCCAGCCGAAATGAAAGAAATGATGACTCAACTTCAGGAGTTGTTGGATAAAGATTTTGTTAGACCGAGTTCTTCACCTTGGGGAGCTCCGGTGTTGTTTGTTAAGAAGAAGGATGGCATTATGAGAATGTGCATCGATTATCGCGAGCTGAATAAGGTGACGATTAAGAACAAGTATCCGCTTCCTAGGATTGATGACCTGTTCGATCAACTCCAATGTGGGGGATGCTTTTCCAAGATTGATTTGAGGTCGGGGTACCATCAAGTTCAAGTAAGAGATGAAGATATCCCGAAGACAGCCTTCAGAACAAGGTACAGGCATTATGAATTCCTTGTAATGCCATTTGGGTTGACAAATGCCCCAACAGTGTTTATGGATCTGATGAACAGGGTATGTCGACCATTTTTAGATAAGTTTTTCATTGTATTCATTGATGACATACTTGTTTATTCAAAGACTGAAGTAGATCATGAACATCATCTTCGTGAAGTCTTAGAAGTGTTGAGAAAAGAGAAATTGTACGCGAAGTTTTCACAATGTGAATTCTGGTTAAAAGAAGTACAATTTCTAGGTTATGTGATCACTGACCTGTTCGATCAACTCCAATGTGGGGGATGCTTTTCCAAGATTGATTTGAGGTCGGGGTACCATCAAGTTCAAGTAAGAGATGAAGATATCCCGAAGACAGCCTTCAGAACAAGGTACAGGCATTATGAATTCCTTGTAATGCCATTTGGGTTGACAAATGCCCCAGCAGTGTTTATGGATCTGATGAACAGGGTATGTCGACCATTTTTAGATAAGTTTTTCATTGTATTCATTGATGACATACTTGTTTATTCAAAGACTGAAGTAGATCATGAACATCATCTTCGTGAAGTCTTAGAAGTGTTGAGAAAAGAGAAATTGTACGCGAAGTTTTCAAAATGTGAATTCTGGTTAAAAGAAGTACAATTTCTAGGTTATGTGATCACTTCAGAAGGAATGGAAGTAGACCCAGCAAAGATAGAAGCAATGACGAACTGGGAGACACCGAAGAGCGCGTCTGAAATAAGAAGTTTCTTAGGCCTAGCCGGTTATTACCGAAGGTTTATTAAAGACTTCTCAAAGATTGCTTCTGCTTTGACTACTTTGACCCGAAAGAACGTAAAGTTTGTTTGGACGGAAATACAGGAATCGGCTTTCAGAACCTTACGTCAAAAGTTGTGTGAAGCTCCTATTCTTGCCTTACCAGAAGGGACAGAAGATTTTGTTGTATATAGCGATGCGTCAAAGATGGGTCTAGGATGTGTATTGATGCAACGAGGTAAAGTGATTGCTTACGCATCAAGACAACTTAAAGAGCTTGAGAAGAATTATCCTACTCACGATTTGGAATTAGCAGCGGTTGTATTTGCATTGAAGCTATGACGTCATTATCTGTATGGAATGAAATGTACTCTTTATACTGATCACAAGAGTTTGAAGCATGTCTTTGATCAGAAAGAGTTGAACATGAGACAGCGACGATGGTTAGAATTACTTAAAGATTACGATTACGAATTGCATTACCATCCTGGTAAAGCAAATGTCGTAGTTGATGCTTTAAGTAAAAAAGATTACAGTGGGTGTTTGAAATCGACCAACGCCAGAATTGATGTAACATCAACTTTAATTGAAAGGATAAGAGAGGCACAGGTGGAGGCCTTTGTAATAACCAGGTATTTTATCTGATTTAAATTTGAAAAATTTATAAGTTTTATGGAGTAAGAAGTTAAGGGGTAAGTTTTAATTTTTATTTGAAAGTTTAGGGGTATTTATTGCCAAGTGAGATAAGTTTAGGGTTTGTTTGGTCTTTTATCCAAACCTCTTTCGCCAAAACCGACTTCCTATTTCAATTAGAATAGGTGTCATCTTTTTAGAACAACAAAACCATAAGTGTGTGTGTGTGTTGATGATTCACGGCAACAAAGAGAAAGGAGAAAAGAGAGAAAAGGTGAAGAGGAAGTAGGAATTTGATGTTTTGCAGCTGAGTTTAGGATCTACATCAGAAACAAAAAGGTATTAATCCATTCAAATCTTTACTATTATGAATAATAGGTTTTACATGAGTTTTGAAGTGGGTTTTGATGATTTATGAATGTTTTGGGAAATCTAAGCTTAAGGTTAGGTTATGTTCATAGTCTTAAACATATCTGCACCTTTACAACAACATGCATAGCTTAAAAGTACGATTTCTGGGTTTTTAGGATGAACAGTGAACTGAGACATTCAACGAAGTCGCAATGGTTGATTGCGATATTCAACGAAGTCGCAATGGTTAATTGCGACTTGGCCTTGAAGTCGCAATGGTCGATTGCGACTTGGTTTGGAATCGCAGTAGTGGATTGCGATTTGGGTTTAGAATCGCAGTAGTTGATTGCGACTTGGGGTTGGAATCGCAATAGTGGGTTGCGACTTGGGGGTGAAGTCGCAGTAGTTAATTGCGACTTAGCACTATGCATTGCGATTCTAATTTTACTTTTAATAGGTTGCGACTTGAGTCGAGGATTTTATAAGTTTAGTTTTAAAAAGAGATATTTGGTATTTTGCATGATTTCAGATTCTGTGAAGGATTGAAGTACTGATAATTAACTTGAAAAGACTTTGGTGATAAACAAAACAGGTGAGTTTTACTTTAAAGAATTTTTACTGGAATACATTATGTGGATAACAAATACTTGATAAATTGTATGAATGTGTCATACGTGGGTGATTATAATATATTGAGATATTATAATTACGTGAGTATTATATGAGAATATAATACGTGGCCGGGCTTTGGACCGGTGTGTTAAATTGGCTCACAACCAATAAATTTGGCCATTGGTGGAGGGATAAGGTGGGATGAGACAGGTATGATGCACAAATCTTGGTTGGTATTAACTTACGTGTGATATATGTGTATTTATATAAAGAATATTTTATATAAATGAATTTTTATGATTTCCAAATGTCAGGGATTTACTCACTAGACCCTTAGGTCTAACCCTCATTTTATGTTTTAAAATATGTATTCCAGGTGGTGATTCCAGTAAGACTAAGTGATTAGAATACTTGATGAATAGCTTTTTGGGGAAGATGAACGTTATGAAGTTGTGGATGCTCTCGTACTTATAACTGTGTTATTAGTTATTATGTTATCTAAATAGGATCAAGTTTGTACTGAATTTTTATATTGATTAGTCAGACTTTGGGACCAAATGTGTAATATGAATTACTTTTGTTGAAAACATGTTATGAATTATATGTTATATGTATATTTGGATTGTGGGTTGTTACAGATGGTATCAGAGCTCTAGTTTAAGGGATTTAGGTATTAGTATCTGTACCTAGACTTAAACTGCATGTGAAGTAGGATGTCCTTATTATTTTAGAACCTGGGGATGCTAAGTATAAGGGGTAGAAGGAACATCATGTAAGGTAATTTCAGATTACACCTGGCCAGTGTAATTATGATCTTACAGGTACATGTTTGAACCGGAATACCTTGTTATATGGGGTATGTGCTTATGTGTATATTAATTTTGTTTGAATCCACAGAATGGCGAGTGGCACTAGACAAAGGAATCAGATAAGAGGAAGGAATTCGAGTGGAGAAAATCCACCAATAGGAATAAGGGGAAGAGGAGGAGATCGTGGTGGAGGCAGAATCGGAAGGGGAACTGGGGGCCGAACTGGGGGTAGAACACAACCGCAAGGTACAGAGTTTGTTACATGTGATGATCTGACTGCTGAAATGGGGAGATTACAGGATAGCATACAAGCCATGTTCGAACATAATCGTCATAATGAAACTGATAGATCAAATCCGGAACACGAAGCTGAAATGCCACTCACCTCTACTGTTTTACCGGTAATGAAAATGTGTGACTATAAAATGTTTCTTAGTTGCAAGCCCCCTACATACTCAGGAGATCGGGATCCGTAAAAGCTATGAGATGGCTGAAAGAAATAGAGGCTATCTTCAAAACGTGTAAATGTGCTGAAGAAGATAAAGTACTTTATGGAACGACAATGCTAAAAGGTGATGCTCTGTATTGGTAGGAGGCTCATATAGAATCGAGAGGAGCGGATATATACTCTACTTTTTCATGGAAGGAATTCGTGTTAGCTTTCACAACACACTTCTGTCCACAAGCTGCTGTCAGACAATTGGAAGAAGAATTTATGAATCTACAGCAAGGAAATTTGTCAGTCAGAGACTATACTGCACGATTTTTAGAAAAATCTCGTTTTGCAGGATATTATGTTGTTACAGAAAAGATGAAAATGGAGAGATTTATCTATGGGTTAAATTCAGAAGTCCGAAGACTAGTGATTGCCACAGGGCCAAATACCTTTACAGATGCGGTGGATGCTGCAGAAAATGTAGAACGAGATAATAAAAGGGATGCCGGAGATAAGAGCTTGGGGAAAAGGAAATGGGAAGGACCACCACAGGATTCAAGGAAGCCTAGATTTCAGAGGTTCGATAACCGTCCGTCGTTTCGACCAGCGGAAAGACCAAGTCCGTGATGTAATCGCTACCATCAGGGAAATTGTCAAGTGGAATCTCGGGTTTGTTTTAAGTGTGGGAAAACCGGTCATGTTGTTAAAGATTGTCGATTAACACGGTTTTTCTTTTTATGCAATTCTCCGGATCACCTCCAATCAGATTGTCCGCGAGGTAGAATACAACAAGGGGGTACATCAGGGAAACCAGCCATTGTCAGACCAGTAGTTCCAAGAATAGAACCTCCGAGAACCAGGGGTCGTACATTTCAAATGACAGCTAAAGAGGCGGAGGAAACTCCGTATGTTATTACAGGTACATTTTTCATAAACTCTACACGTGCTAAAGTGTTGTTTGACTTCGGTGCAAACCGATCTTTTGTGTCTCCCTCCTTTGCTGCTCACATGCATTTAGAGCCTAAAATGTTAAAACATGCTTTATTAGTAGATACTGCAAACGAAAGCCAGGTGGCAGTTAAAGAAGTTTTTGATCGTTGCATGATAAATATAGAGGGGTGTGGAGTACCGATACAACTATTTCCAATAGCTTTGATTGAATTTGATGTGGTAGTAGGAATGGATTGGTTAGCTGAGAATCAGGCTAACATAGTTTGTGATAAGAAAATAATCAATGTCGTTTTACCTGATAAGAGATCAGTAGTGATTTATGGAGATCATAAGAATCATCAGTCCAGTCTTATATCTATGGTAAAAGCCCGTAAATGTGTCAACAAGGGTTGCTCTAGTTATTTAGCTTATGTGATAGACAGTAGTCCTGAAAAGATTAAGCTGGAGGATATTTCTATCGTTAGTGAATATCCTGAGGTTTTTCCTGAAGACTTGAATAGTCTTCCTCCTGTTAGACAAGTAGAATTTGGTATTGACTTAATCCCTGGAGCCGCTCCTATCGCCCGTGCGCCGTACCGATTAGCACCTCCAGAGATGAAAGAAATGATGGCACAACTTCAAGACTTGTCTGATAAGGGCTTCATCAGACCCAGCTCTTCGCCGTGGGGTGCACCAGTTCTATTTGTGAAAAAGAAGGATGGTTCAATGAGAATGTGTATCGACTACCGAGAGCTGAACAAGCGCACGATCAAGAACAAGTATCCACTTCCAAGAATTGATGACCTATTCGATCAATTAGTTGGAGCTTGTTACTTCTCCAAGATTGATCTCAGATCTGGCTACCATCAGTTGAAGGTTAAGGAAGAAGACGTTCTGAAGACTGCCTTTCGTACGAGGTACGACCACTACGAATTTTTGGTGATGCCCTTCGGACTAACGAACGCTCCGGCCGCTTTTATGGATCTAATGAATCGGGTATGTAAGCCTTATCTCGATAAATTTGTCATTGTATTTATCGATGATATACTTATTTATTCCCGATCCAAAGAGGATCACGCACAACACCTTCGTTTGATTCTAGAGTTGTTAAAGAAAGAGAAGTTATATGCTAAATTTTCAAAATGTGAATTCTGGTTGCGGGAAGTTCAGTTTTTGGGTCATATAGTTTCAGAGAAGGGTATACAAGTTGATCCAGCGAAAGTGGAAGCAATTGAAAGATGGGAACCGCTGAAGACGGCAACCGAAGTACGTAGTTTTCTGGGTCTAGCTGGATACTATCGGAAATTTATAAAAGACTTTTCTCCAATCGCGACGCCATTGACTAAGCTGACTCGGAAGAATCTAAAGTTTGAATGGAAAGCAGAACGGGATGAGGCATTTAGAATATTGAAGGAGAAACTCTGCAGCACGCCGATATTAGCATTGTCAGAAGGTTCCGATGATTTTGTGGTCTACAGTGATGCTTCTAAACTGGGATTGGGATGTGTACTTATGCAACGTGGAAAGGTGATTGCCTATGCTTACCGTCAACTAAAGGATCATGAAAAACAATATCCTACTCATGATATGGAGCTAGCAGCAGTTGTCTTCGCGTTGAAAATTTGGAGACATTATCTTTATGGTTCTAAATGCCAAATTTTTACTGACCATAAGAGTCTCCAACATCTTTTCGATCAGAAGGAACTGAATATGAGGCAAAGAAGATGGTTGGAATTGGTAAATGATTATGATTGTGAAATCCTTTATCACCCTGGGAAGGCGAACGTGGTAGCAGATGCACTAAGTCGTCAAGAAAGAAGTGGAACGATAAAAGCGATATCGCTACGAGCTGAACTCCTTCCAAATATCTTTGACGAATTACTGAAGTGCCAAATAGATGCTTATCAGGAAGAAAGTTTGAAATCAGAACGGTTAGTGGGAATATCAGCATTGCTTGGGAAAGATGACCGTGGGTTATTGTGTATGGGAAACATAATTTGGGTGCCTCGTTTGGGTGGATTACGTGATCGTGTACTACAAGAAGCTCATCAATCTCGATTTTCTATTCATCCAGGTACAAATAAGATGTATGGAGATTTGAAACAATTCTATTGGTGGCCGGGAATGAAGAGAAGTATTGCTAAGTATGTGGAAGACTGTACCACTTGCAAGAAAGTAAAAATTGAACATCAGAAGCCGTTTGGTCAGTTACAACGACTAGATATACCAATGTGGAAATGGGATCAGATCACTACTGATTTTATTACCAAGTTACCTAGAACTTCAAAGGGATTCGATTCTATTTGGGTGATTGTGGATAGATTGACGAAGTCTGCTCATTTCTTGCCGATAAAAGAAATTGATTCCTTGGAACGTTTGGCGAAATTGTACATTAATGAAATAGTAACTCGACATGGAGTTCCAATCTCGATTATTTCTGATCGAGATAGTCGTTTTACTTCCAGATTCTGGAGAAGCTTTCAAAAAGAAATGGGAACACATATAAAGTTGAGCACAGCATATCATCCTCAAACTGACGGGCAGAGTGAAAGAACAATCCAGACTTTAGAAGATATGCTTCGGGCTTGTATAGTTGATTTTGGAGGATCGTGGGATAAACATCTGCCTTTGATAGAATTTGCTTACAACAACAGTTATCATTCCAGCATTCAAGCGACACCGTTTGAAGTATTGTATGGTAGAAAATGCCGAACGCCTCTGTGTTGGAATGAAGTGGGGGAGAAACAATTAGCGGGGCCAGAAATAGTACAGTTAACAGCGGATAAGATCACTCAGATTCGAGATAGATTGAAAACGGCTCAAGACAGACAGAAAAGCTATGTTGATCGACGTCGGAAACCGTTAGAGTTTCAAGTTGGAGATTTCGTAATGTTGAAAGTATCGCCGTGGAAAGGAGTCATACGTTTTGGGAAACAAGGTAAACTCAGTCCGCGGTATATTGGGCCATTTGAAATTACGGAAAGAATTGGTGAAGTAGCGTACAGATTGGATCTTCCGCCGGAATTAAGCAGGATTCACAACGCGTTTCATGTATCAAATTTTCGAAAGTGTTTGGTTACACCAGATCAGGCAGTCTCTCTACCAGATATCCAGGTTGACGAAAAGTTGAATTATGTGGAGGAACCGGAAGCTATAGTTGATCACAAAGTCAAAGTATTGAGGAACAAAGAGATCAGACAGGTAAAGGTTCAGTGGAAACATCATAGAGGACAGGATGCGACGTGGGAATCAGAGTCGGATATGAGAGCCAAATACCCTCATCTTTTCACTTAACTGAATTCCGGGACGGAATTCTTTTAAGGGGGAGATGTTGTAATAACCAGGTATTTTATCTGATTTAAATTTGAAAATTTTATAAGTTTTATGTTAGTGTTTTATGGAGTAAGAAGTTAAGGGGTAAGTTTTAATTTTTATTTGAAAGTTTAGGGGTATTTATTGCCAAGTGAGATAAGTTTAGGGTTTGTTTGGTCTTTTATCCAAACCTCTTTAGCCAAAACCGACTTCCTATTTCAATTAGAATAGGTGTCATCTTTTTAGAACAACAAAACCATAAGTGTGTGTGTGTGTTGATGATTCACGGCAACAAAGAGAAAGGAGAAAAAGAGAGAAAAGGTGAAGAGGAAGTAGGAATTTGATGTTTTGCAGCTGAGTTTAGGATCTACATCAGAAACAAAAAGGTATTAATCCATTCAAATCTTTACTATTATGAATAATAGGTTTTACATGAGTTTTGAAGTGGGTTTTGATGATTTATGAATGTTTTGGGAAATCTAAGCTTAAGGTTAGGTTATGTTCATAGTCTTAAACATATCTGCACCTTTACAACAACATGCATAGCTTAAAAGTACGATTTCTGGGTTTTTAGGATGAACAGTGAACTGAGACATTCAACGAAGTCGCAATGGTTGATTGCGATATTCAACGAAGTCGCAATGGTTAATTGCGACTTGGCCTTGAAGTCGCAATGGTCGATTGCGACTTGGTTTGGAATCGCAGTAGTGGATTTCGATTTGGGTTTGGAATCGCAGTAGTTGATTGCGACTTGGGGTTGGAATCGCAATAGTGGGTTGCGACTTGGGGGTGAAGTCGCAGTAGTTAATTGCGACTTAGCACTATGCATTGCGATTCTAATTTTACTTTTAATAGGTTGCGACTTGAGTCGAGGATTTTATAAGTTTAGTTTTAAAAAGAGATATTTGGTATTTTGCATGATTTCAGATTCTGTGAAGGATTGAAGTACTGATAATTAACTTGAAAAGACTTTGGTGATAAACAAAACAGGTGAGTTTTACTTTAAAGAATTTTTACTGGAATACATTATGTGGATAACAAATACTTGATAAATTGTATGAATGTGTCATACGTGGGTGATTATAATATATTGAGATATTATAATTACGTGAGTATTATATGAGAATATAATACGTGGCCGGGCTTTGGACCGGTGTGTTAAATTGGCTCGCAACCAATAAATTTGGCCATTGGTGGAGGGATAAGGTGGGATGAGACAGGTATGATGCACAAATCTTGGTTGGTATTAACTTACGTGTGATATATGTGTATTTATATAAAGAATATTTTATATAAATGAATTTTTATGATTTCCAAATGTCAGGGATTTACTCACTAGACCCTTAGGTCTAACCCTCATTTTATGTTTTAAAATATGTATTCCAGGTGGTGATTCCAGTAAGACTAAGTGATTAGAATACTTGATGAATAGCTTTTTGGGGAAGATGAACGTTATGAAGTTGTGGATGCTCTCGTACTTATAACTGTGTTATTAGTTATTATGTTATCTAAATAGGCTCAAGTTTGTACTGAATTTTTATATTGATTAGTCAGACTTTGGGACCAAATGTGTAATATGAATTACTTTTGTTGAAAACATGTTATGAATTATATGTTATATGTATATTTGGATTGTGGGTTGTTACAGCCTTACTGGAAGAGAATCTGAAAGATGAAGACATGAGCAAACAGCATCTTCAACTGACTGAAGATGGTCGTGGAATGATTTCTTGGCACCTGGGACCTCTGAATGATTTCTCATTCTGAGTTGCCGTGAGGAAGGTCTTAGTTATGTTACCACTGTCCTTCTCTGTGCTAGCAGAAGTAGTGGCAGCCTTGCTACTCACATGCTCAACCTTCTCCTTAGTGAGCACCTTCTTGGGGTTGGGAGACACCCCTGTGGTTTCCCTTTCGATATTCTCTTTTGGAGAATGCTCCAATAGAGGGCTTAAAGGCTTTGGGCTTGTAGGAGGTACATCAAGGGAAGGAGCCTTGTGTACCATTCTTCTTGTAAACTTTTTGGTTATTTGAGGAGTGGGTCTTTGAAGAATGGACTGAGGGATTTCTTTGGTGATTGAAGGTGGGGTTTGGCTATCAGTGGGTTGGTCTAATGAGGGCCTTGACCCTGATGCCATACCTTCTTTAGTGTGGGACACACCCATCATTGTAGAGAACAATGGAGTGTCAACTCCTTCCGAGTCCCTGGAAGTTCTTCTCATATTTGAGAAGACCTTTCCTTTAGGGGGTTTAGGTACATATACCTCATTAAATTGAGGCAAATCCGTCAATTCCTTAGTAATCACTGCTTGGACAAACCTTGGGTACATATAAAAACACTTTTTGGATTCCAGGTTTGACACAAGATCATTGAAAATCATTTGTGAAAAATTAAACTTCCTGGCAGTGGCCAAGCAGACCAGGGCATAAGCAATGGTACTGCTAAACTCACTCCATCCAATAGTTTTCTTTGAAATGCAATGCATTAAGGTATGAACAAAGAATCGCCATTGTGTAGAAAATTTAGACTTGAAAAACTTAAAGATTCCAATGGGACCTTCATACCCCATTCTCGTTAAAGTTGAGTATAGATCGTCATTAGGAATAGACGTCATACCTGAGGCATCATCCAATCGAAGAGTGATGCGAATAATCTCCTCTGTAACATTCAAGGGTTTGTCACACACCCTTGTTTTGATGATTTTCTGCCCATCTTCAGACACCACGGTGGCATTTTCCCAGAACTGCTTCTGATGTTCGGTGTAGATTGTCGGGGTCACCGTTAGGGCATAGGATATATGCGTGGACTTGAGGAAATCCACAATGTTGTGAAAACCTGCGGATTGTTTTGGCTTCTGGAGCATGGCTATCTCGTTGTGTTCGTCGATAAACTCCATTGTACCTGAGGATTCTTGACAGAAAACAGAGATTCTTGGGAGAGAATAGTTAGAAAGAGAGAGATGAATAGAATTCAAAGAGACGTTATGAACTTTGGCGGGCTAAAAGAGGTATTTATAGCAGTAGTAGCCCTAATTTTTCTTTTAAAGCAGTATTAACGACACATGCAGTATTAAGCACGAAGCTGTATTAACTATGTACTGGCAGTAGTAACTATGCACTAGCAGTAGTAACTATGCACTGGCAGTAGTAACTATGCACTGGCAGTAGTAACTATCCACTGGCAGTAGTAACTATGCACTAGCAGTAGTAACTATGCACTAGCAGTAGTAACTATCCACTGGCAGTAGTAACTATGCACTGGCAGTAGTAACTATGCACTGGCAGTAGTAACTATCCACTGGCAGTAGTAACTATGCACTTTTCAGCACTTGTCAATCTGAGTCATACAGAAGATCCTGAGAAAAAGAGTTAGAGTACCAAATATAGAAGGAAATACAGGTATAAAAACTGAAAATCATGACTTTATTCAAGGTTGATCATGCCCACACTTGTTACCAAGAAAGTGAATCTACCCACATCAAAAGCTTTTGTGAATAAATCAGCAAACTGGTCATTGGTATGAACTTTAGCAACTTGAATTAATTTCTTTTCATTACAATCTCGAATAAAGTGATACCTGATCTCTATGTGCTTTGTTTTTGAGTGTTTGACTTGATTGTTAACAATGCTAATAGCACTGTTGTTGTCAATGAAGATTGGAGTGTGAAGAAATGTTACCCCATAGTCCAACATCTGATTCTGTATCCATAGAACCTGAGAGCAGCAGCTTGCAGCAGCTATATACTCAGCTTCTGTGGTAGATAAGGACACTGTGGTTTGTTTCTTACACTGCCAAGATACTAGTCTTGCACCCAAAAACTGACATCCACCTGAAGTAGACTTCCTATCCATGTTAGCTCCACCCAAGTCACTATCTGAGTATGCAAGTAGATCAAAAGATGATTCATAAGGATACCAGAGACCTAATCTAGGTTGCCCTCTTAGGTATCTAAATATCCTCTTGACTGTATGAAGGTGTGATTGCTTTGGTGTAACTTGAAATCTGGCACATACACATACTGGAAACATAATATCTGGTCTAGAGGCTGTGAGATACATGAGTGATCCAATCATTGATCTATAATGATGGACATCCACATCCTCCCCCTCAAGATCAGCATTGATCTGTTTGTGTGTCTCCATTGGTGTGCTTGCTGGCTTTGAGTCTAATAATCCAAACTTATCCAAGATGTCTTTCACATATTTGGATTGGCATATGAAAATCCCATCCTTCTTCTGTTTCACCTGAAGCCCAAGGAAGAAAGTAAGTTCACCCATGGAACTTATCTTGAATCTCTTGTGCATTAACTCCTCAAAGTCTTTACACATGTGATCATTTGTGGATCCAAAGATGATGTCATCCACATAGATCTGAACAAGTAGGGTGTCCTTCTTTTTCCTTTTAATGAATAAGGTCTTATCAATGATTCCTCTTTCAAATTCATTTTCCAAGAGATAGGTAGACAGGGTGTCATACCATGCTCTTGGGGCTTGATGTAGACCATAAAGTGCCTTCTTTAACTTGTACACTCTGTCAGGATACAATGGATTCTCAAATCCAGGGGGTTGACAGACATACACTTCTTCATCTATAGTCCCATATAGAAAAGCACTTTTTACATCCATCTGGTAGACCTTGAACTTCATATATGAGGCATAGGCTAGAAACAACCTAATTGCCTCAATCATTGCAACTGGAGCAAAGACTTCCTCATAGTCTATACCCTCTTCCTGAGTATACCCTTGTGCAACCATCCTGGCTTTGTTCTTGATCACAATTCCTCTCTCATCCTTCTTATTTCTGAAAATCCACTTGGTGCCAATTGCCCTATGACCTTTTGGAAGGTCCACCAAGTTCCAAACATTCTGTAGCTTGAACTGTAGCAGCTCCTCTTGCATTGCTTCTATCCAACTTGGATCTTTCATAGCATCATAAGCCTTTTTGGGCTCAATTTGGGATAGAAAGCAAGTGAGTACAGTATTAACTGTATTTTGCTGATCTTGTAGCTCTTGAAGTCTGCTTTGATTCCTAGTCATCATGGGAGAAGCAATGTCTCCAATTACCAACTCAGGAGGATGATTTTTCTGAGTTCTTGATGGATGACCAGATTCCTCTTGTAAGTTTACATCCAGATTGGACTCATTTAAGTCTGGATTTTCTTCAGCTTCTTCAGTCACTTCAGACTCTCTGGAATTTGGACTTGAAGGCTGATTTTCCTCTATTCTTCTCTCTTCTTCATTCTGAATGGGTTCAGCTTCCTTTTCTTGTTCACATAAGTCAACAGGATCAATGGTAGGGAGTGGAAATATCACAGACTGAATTCTGTGATCTGATGGTGGTGCATCCCTTTGTCCTGCATTTACATCACTACTGATACCCAAAGAATTAGTGAGTGAATCAATGTCAAATAGCCAATCAGGACCTGAACCAATAGGATTTGGTGTGTTCTCATTGCATTTGACATTGTCACTTTCTTCAATTATTCTAGAAGAGGTATTAAACACTCTGTAAGCCTTACTCTGAGACGAGTAACCAACAAGAAAACCATCATCTGCTTTGCTATCAAACTTACCTAAGTGAGATTTGGTATTGAGAATTGTACAAGGACACCCAAATGGTTTGAAAAATCCAATAAATGGTTTCTTTTTCTGAAAAAGCTCATAAGGTGTCTTGTTTTTAGGCTTTATTACTAAAACTCTGTTTTGGACATAACAAGCAGTATTAACTGCTTCTGCCCAAAAAGTAGTGGGTAATTTTGAATCAGCTAACAAAGATCTAGCAGCCTCAATCAGTGTCCTATTCCTTCTCTCAGCAACACCATTCTGTTGTGGAGTCCTAGGAGCACTGTATTGTCTCTCAATTCCTTTTTCCTCACAAAAGATGTTTAGATCAAGGTTTTTAAATTCAGTCCCATTATCTGATCTAATGACTTTCACTTTTTGATTTGATTGGTTTTCAATTCTAAGAATAAAAGATTTGATCAGTCCACTTGTCTCATCTTTAGTTCTCAGAAAATATACCCAAGTAAATCTAGAGTAATCATCAATAATAACTAAACAGTATGACTTCTTGCCAATGCTCATGACATTTGTAGGGCCAAACAGATCCATATGCAACAACTGAAGAGGATTTGAGATAGTGTTTATCTCTTTGGACTTATGAGAAGTTTTGTGTTGTTTTCCTTTGAGACATGCAACACAATGATCATCACATGAATAAACTTTTGATGGTAAACCCCTAACAAGATTATGTTTAACAAGTTTATTCATTGTTTTAAAATTCATGTGACACATCCTTCTGTGCCATAGTGATGATTCATCCATTGAAGCTTTTGATACCAAACAGTTTAGGGATGAATCAGATGAAACACTTTCTAAATCTAAACAATACACATTATCCTTTCTAGGAGTTCTCAATAGTATCATGTTTTCATCAACTACCTTGAATCCAGGAGCAAGAATAATGCATTCAGAATCAGTAAATAATATACTATGTTTCTTGTCACAGACCTGTGATACACTTAACAGGTTGTATCTCAATTGCTCAACATAGTAAACATCCTCAAATGTCATCTTACCTTTTGATACATCACCTTTACCACTTATCTTACCTCCTGCAGGATTATTCCCAAAAGCAACATGTCCTCCATCAATTCTTTTGAAATTCTTGAGGCAGGCCATGTTACCTGTCATGTGCCTGGAGCAACCACTATCAACATGCCAGATGCTCTTCCCCTTGAGCTGTTGGTTGCCCTGCACATAAGATAAATCAATTAGTTTTTATTGGGAACCCAAGCCAAAGTGGTCTTGGGTCTCCCTTGCTCATCAAAGTACTTACATTCAGTTTGGATAAGTTTTTCAACCTTAGGAACTTCAGTACTGGAGTACTTTGTCAAGATAATTGGTCTAGCAGCACAAACAGTGTTAGCAGTACTATCTTTAGAAGAAGTACTAACAGTGTTAGCAGTACTAACACTAGAAGCAGTATTATTTTTAGAAGAAGTACTAACAGTGTTAGAAGCACTAACACTGCTAGCAGCAGTACTGTCTGAGGCAGCAGTACTATCAGAGGCAGCAGTACTAACACTGGTGCTTTTAGGAACCCACATTGTGACACATTCTTTTTCAGTCTTTTTCCTCATGTGGCTTTTGGATTTAGCTTGTTTCTTAGCCACATGGTTCCTTACAGGCTTCCTATAACCATTTGTTTTTTGAAAAGTTCTTTGAAAATTTATTCTTTGGTTAATAGGATTGAAATAACAGTGTTTGGCAAGGTGATTCAATTTGCCACAGATAAAACAAGGTTTTGGTCTGTTAATCCTTTGTAGATCAACTCCTTGTTTTTGAGCCCACTGATTATTCCAGTTTCTTTGATTTCCCCTCTTTTTATCATGTTTTTGGGGCTCATTCTTTTGAGAATTCTTGCAAGAACAATGTTCACAAGTATTGGAATTCACAACAGTGGTCTGTGTATAATGAACTCCCTTTCCTTTTTCAGATCTTTTCATCTCATTGTTCTTATCCCAGGGACTTCCACCTTCCTCATTAGTCTTGATGTAATTTTCTAAGGGGATCTCACCACTGACATTCTTGTTCCTTTGCTTAGACTCTTCTTTTTCAGTTTTATCCTCAACAACAACTTCATCTAATGGATCTACTTTAGTAGCTCCTTCAGGTAAGTCCTTCCTATCCATGGTTTCTAACAGGTCTGACCTAGGAGGGATGTATGTGTTGTTGTAGGGTGGGGGTGTGGCATTGTACCCTATGCCTGGTTTCATCTTACTGTGGATTTGAGCATTAATTATGGTGTCCATGACTTTAGAAGCACATGAAAACTTTTCAACATCAAGTTTTACTTTCTCAAGTTCTCCTTTTAATTTCTCACATTCCTCCCTAGACTCTTTCAGTTGGAACTCCAGACCATTCTTTTCCCACTTCCAGTAGTTTGTATCATATGAGTGTTGAAGTTCATTGGCTTGAAAAGCCTTAATTTGTTCTTCAAACCTCTCAACAATCACTACATAATCTCTTCTATCCTTTTCTAATCTCTTAAGGTCATCACACATTCCCTGGTTGTGATCTCTATACCTTTTCACAGTGTCTATACAAGCTTGAGAACAGAGATTAGATTTTACCTCAGTAGGAAGATCTGAGACTTCTGCCATGAGTGCATGATTCTGAATTGCCTCTTCTGCTTGATCACTCCAATCAAATCCCATTCCTTGTTGAGAAACAAGGGCTTGAACAGAGTTTCTGTTCTGGTTGAAGCTTCCAGTCTGAGCTTGTTGATGGTTGTTTTGAGATACTCCACCTCTGCATTCTCTGGCAAAGTGTCCCATCTTATGACACTTGTAGCATTCCACCTTAGACTTGTCAAACCCAGCACCATCTTCTCTTCTTTGAGAAAAGTTGTTTCTCCCAGTCCTCTTTATAAACTTCTTCACCCTCATAGAAAGCATAGCCATCTGCCACTTGATATCCATCTCCTCAAGATCATCAGCATTAATCTGTTCTAAGTCATCATTAATTAATGATGAGTTAACATGACTAGAAAAGAAAGCTTCTAGTACAGAATCATTGGCCTTCTCCTGATTGACTCCACCAGCAGTACTAACTGATTCAGGGTTAGCAGTAGAATCAGTTGATGCTGATAGGAGTGCAGCATTATACACATATCCTGAGGGCTTCTTCTTGGCTTCAACCTCTGCTTCAAATACCCTAAGATCATTGTAAAGATCATCAAGCTCTTTATCTTCTAACTGGTCATTCTGTCTGAAAGACACAGTATACATTGTCCATTCCTCACCTAATGATCTTAGAAACTTCCTGTTTACATCATCAGCCTCCATACGAACTCCAACTGTAGCCAATTCCCCAATCAACTTATTAAATCTATCAAAAGTTTGAGTCATAGACTCATTCTTTGTAGAAGTAAAGTTTTCATATTGTTGCTTAAGAATTGCCTTCTGGTTCCTCTTGGTGCTCTTGGTACCAGTGAATCTCTTTTCTAATGCATTCCATAAAATCTGAGCATCAGTGCAGTGATGAAATTGGTGCTGATACTCATTGGGAATAGCCAAAAGCAGAGTGCTTAAGGCTTTCATCTCTGTTTGTCTAACCTTTCTTTCTGCATCAGTCTTTGGAGGGGGTCTTTTGCCATCTGGTCCAACTTTTCCTTCAGCACATGGACCATTCTCTATAATATCCCAGATGGAATAATCAGTAAGCAAAATATACTGCTTGATTCTAATCTTCCACATGTCAAACTCATTAGGCCTGAGCATGGGAACCTTTGAAACAAGAGTATTGTTTGATTCAACTGTGTTGTCCATAATGATTGTAGATTTCTAAGAAACCAAGCTCTGATACCACTTGTCAGGATCGATTCCAAACAAGAATAATTATACTTAGAAATCAGAATTAAAGAATCTTGCGGAATAGAACTTTAATTCAAACACACTCAATGAACAACTAATCAGAAAACACAATCTGTTTGTATTCAATACTGCAACTCACAAGTTTACAACCAAACCTCAATCTTGTTGAACAGGCTCAACAAGACGACTTCTACTTCTCTAGAAATAGGGTTCTATACCTTGAGGTTAATTCTCTCTAAAACAAAAACGAATTCTTAATGAATCTCTCTTATACCGAATAGCTATCTATCAAAAACTATTTATACTGAATAATTACAAGATAACTATCAAAACAAAATTGATCTTCAGAATATTCTTTCATGCTTATCTTCAATCATTCCATCTTTATCTCCAACATTCTCGCATTCCATAATTATGATCAAGCAGTATTAACACCGTTATGCACAAGCAGTACTAACATTTGTTCCAACAGCATTAACTTTTACTTGCAGTACTAACCTTACTCTGGCAGTAGTATTGTTGTTCTGGCAGTAGTAATGTTGTTCTGGTAGTACTAACGTTGTTCTGGCAGTACTAACGTTGTTCTGGCAGTACTAACCATACTTAGCAAATCTTCAGTTCCCAATAGAATTAAATTATTCCAAGGTCGTATTTGGGTGCCAAAAGTTGGAGGAAATCGAGAGTTAATTCTCGAAGATGCTCATAAATCTAAGTATTCTATACACCCTGGGAGTACAAAGATGTATAGAGATTTGAAGTTACACTATTGGTGGCCAGCCATGAAATTAGATGTGGCCCAAATAGTAGAAAAGTGTAGAACATGTTCGTTAGTAAAAGCGGAACATCAAAAGCCTTACGGAAGTTTCCAATCTTTGGAGATTCCGGAATGGAAGTGGGAGACGATTATCATGGATTTTGTGACAATGTTACCAAAGAAGCAAAAGGGTAACGACACTATATGGTAATCGTGGATCAATTGACTAAGAGTGCTCATTTTCTGGCTATGAAAGAAGCGTCTCCAATAGATAAATTGGCGAAGCTTTATATTGATGAAGTGGTGTCAAGACATGGTATACCTGTGTCTATTGTGTCGGATCGTGATAGTCGGTTTACATCGAGATTTTGGCAATCACTACAAGAAGAATTGGGTACGAAAGTTAATCTAAGCACTGCTTATCATCCACAAACTGATGGGCAAAGCGAAAGAACCATTCAAACTTTGGAAGATATGTTCAGGTCGTGTGTATTAGATTTTGGAGGTAACTGGGATACGCATCTACCATTAGTAGAATTTGTGTATAACAATAGTTATCATTCCAGTATTGGAAGAGCACATTTCGAAGCTTTGTATGGCCGGAATGTAGAACTCCGGTGTGTTGGTTAGAAGCCGGAGAGAAACAGTTTACTGGTCCGGAACTTGTGCAACAAACAGCTGACAAAGTGAAGGAAATTCGGAAGCATATGAAAGCGGCTCAAGATCGACAAAAGAGTTATGCTGATCCGAAAAGAAGACCAGAAGAATTCCAAGTTGGGGAGCGCTCGATGCTTAAAGTATCCCCATGGAAAGGCGTGATAAGGTTTGGTAAACGTGGGAAGTTAAGTCCTCGTTTTGTAGGACCTTTCACCATCACTAAGAGAGTTGGATTGCAAGCATATCAGTTGGATCTTCCACCTGAATTGGAAGGAATCCATAATACTTTTCATGTTTGCTATCTTCGGAAATGTTTAGCCGAAGAGGACGATGTGATTCCACTTACTGACGTAAGAGTGGATGAAAGAAGTCGTTGCATAGAAGAACTAGAGGCAATTTTGGAAAGATCGGTTAGAAAGTTGCATAGTGGTAAGGAAGTAGTTATGTTGAAAGTACAATGGAAACATCATCGAGGTGTTAATGTGACTTTAGAGTCGGAGGAGGATATGAAGATTAGATATCCTCATTTGTTTACCTAGCTTTGATTTCGAGGACGAAATCATTTTCAAGTTGGGGAGTATTGTAACATCTCGATTTTTATAAAGGATGATGTTTGGGTTTATTAAATAATTTGAGTATAATTATTTGATAAGGTATGATTTATTATGTGATAGATTAATTTTAGATTTTATCCCCGATTAAGTTCCGTTATTTGTTTTGTGGAGTAATAAGTTAAGGGGTAAACTTTAATTTTAATTTATAAGTGGAGGGATTAAACTTATCAAGTGTTGATACTTGGAGGGGCTGTTTGGTTAATGTGAATTAAATTAACATAAGCACCGCCCCATTTGGGATGTAAGGGGATGAGGTGTCTCTTATTAAAACACTTAGCATTTTTATGTGTGTGTGTGTGTTTAATCGGCAAGAACAAGAGAGAGAGAGAGAGAGAGAGAGATAGAGCCGAAAGAAAGAAAAGCAAGAGGAAGAAGAAGATAAACATAATTATTTGCTGGAAAACTTAAGCTTAATTTGTGGAACAAAGGTATGATTCTCACTTAAATTAGTTCTCTTATGATTATGAAGTTTTCTACGAAGTTTAGAAAATGGGTTATGATGTTTTTGAAAGATATTAGAAATCTAAGTTTATAATTATGTTCTAATGATAGTCTTAAGCATATCTGCATGTTTACAGCATCATTCATGGCTTAAATCTATAAATTTCTGGGTTAAGTATGAATACAGTGGGTTGAGACAGTTAAGAATATCGCAAACAGTTAGTTGCGATAGTTATGTTGTTTTGCGACAATTATGAATATCGCAACCTTGGGTTGCGACAAGTTCATTAGTATCGCAATAGTTAGTTGCGACAAGGAGTACATCGCAACAGTTGGTTGCGATGAGGCATGTATCGCAACAGTTGGCTGCGATAGGAAGTAAATGTCGCAACAGTAGGTTGCGACAAGTACTGTGTTGCGACAAAGGGTTATCGCAGCTAGTTGGTTGCGATAAGAGACGGGAATTTTAGATATTTAGGATTTTAGTATTTAAGGGTCCTAAATAGTAGATTAATACCAGTACAATATGTATTTGTGTATTTCAGATCTCTGTGAAATTGGTGACGGAAATTTCTTACAACTTTGAGAAAGGAAGAGTAGCGCGACTACTATCAGGAGAGTTCATTCTTACCTTACCTTTTTATAATGTTTTCAAATTGCGGTAAGGTGCATTTTTGTAATGAACTGTTTGGATGGATTTTGAAAGAATGATTTTATAAAGTAAAATCTAATATTCTAAGTTGATGGTTTTACTTAAGTTCATTTATGATATTTGAAATGGTTGATAGCAATAACCTGCACGAGTACAAATAGGTGATATGGATCCATAGGCACTAGTGGTTATGAACACGTGGAATAGATGAGGATTATTCGTTATTCCGATGTGTGTGAGAAATCGTGGGAATAAACGTAATTTCTGATTTCTAAGGAAAAGAAGGGATTGGTATATGTAATTGCAATCTCTATTTCCTTTCCAAGAAATGGGCCTGTGTATATTGCGATTTCTTGGATATGAGCATTAATCTAGAATCCGTGGAGATTCGTAGTGCGGCTCAGGAACATGAGAAATGACTGACCTAGTGTCAGGTCGTAGTCATGGGATCGGGTTTAATCCTGTTATCGAAAGATGGTTATGCGTGTGGTAAGAAAAAGGGTAAACCAGGTTTATTATGCCTTGTTTACATTGATTTGTATAAATATAATTTTGAAACTGAATGTTCTCACTAGGCGTTAGCCTAATCATTTCAAATAATGTTTTCTTACCAGGTTCTAGCTCGGGAAAATAAAGGGACGTGGGACGAGAGCTTTTGGATTAGCGGAGAAGTTAACTAATGCTGAGGTTTTGATAGATTGCTTAAATAATCTAGTTAATCTGATTATAGTGACATGATTAGATTAATAGGTTATTTGAAGAATTCTATGTTTGTAAATATGAACCTCATAGTTAGTTCTCCACTTATATATAAAGCTTAGAAAATTTATGTTTACATCTTGTTAAATTTGAGGTTTAAATTAGCCCTGATTTTTAGGGTGTTACAGAACTCTAAGCTCATACGTGAGGCGTCCCACCACTAGAATGACATGTTATACATGTCATTATAAGAAGAAGTGTTAGGCTAAAGCCTAGTGAGAACAAATAGTTATAATTGAGTAATTAGGAGTCTTTGATGTTAAACGGCAATTAAAAGAATGCCACAATTATAAATATACATCTCAATCATACAAATACCTTTTGGATTAACGGGGGAGTCCCGCTTACTAACACGAGTGACGGAAACACGATGGTAAGCCACTTGACATGTTAGTAAAGCCAAATACACAATAAAACACATATTAGATGCCGAGTGTGGCTACTTAAAACACACACCCATGAACAACCAACATCCAAGAACGTAATAGCACGTAGGACATATACCGTACCGTCGATGCCTAACCGTGCCTCAATGTGGAAAACTAGCGTTCCAACATCGGACATAATGACTCTAGTGCTTATGGATCTATTACACTCAATATCAACCGTAACAATTCCCAAATCACACACACACACACATATATATATATATACATATATTCATACATAGGTATCTCCTAAATTTCTCGTGGTGCATCAATACATCACATAGTTTCTCAAAAACACCTAATTTTACCATTAGAAGTTCATTTCCCCAAGTATCTTGTCAAAACTTTTCATAAGGACAAAACCCTAGTTTTTGCTCCATAAATATTCAACCTCATAAATTTGGGGAGTATATCTTTTAAAATCACACGCTCCCCAACATGGAATTCTATGGGTCTATTTTTCTTGTCGCCGTAACTCTTTTGGCGGTCTTGCGCCGCCTTCAAGAGTTCTCGAATTTCCTTAACTTTGTTTGTCGTTTGTTGAACAATCTCCGAACCCTCGAATTGCTTTTCCCCTGCTTCTAACCAACATACTGGGGTTCTACACTCCCGACCATACAACGCCTCGGCCTAAAAAGTCTTTGTCATTTCGAAATTAGACAACATGCAACGAACCTTCTCCATAATTGTACGGTTAGTGCGTTCGGCCACACCGTTTTGTTGATGAGTATGAACCACCGTATGGTGTTTAGTAATGCCACGAGCTCGACAATAAACATTAAACTCCTATGAGCAAAACTCCAACCCATTATCGATACGGATGTAACACCCTCAAAATGGGAAGAGCAACTAATTAAAACTTTGATTAAATATACAAATGAAGATAAAATCCTTACTATGAACCATCCTTGAAATCACCTTAAAAATTTAAAACGTAACAACTTCAACATTAATCATCACCTAAGCAATAAACCAAGACTACAAAGGTCGGGTGTTACTCAACCCCAAACAAGGTTGCTAATCCAAAAACCGCGGAAGACTTCACCAAGCCACTTACTTATCGAACACACATCTAGCACTCCACTCTTCATAGTGTCACTAGAACTATTCCCCATCCGGAACCTGTTGCACATGCCGACAAATAAAAAGGTTAGGCTAACGCCAAGTGAGTTCAAGAGTTTTATCATGATTGAGCAATTCAATAAACGAGGAGGATGTAGCTTGAAAACATAATTTCCCAAAAAGGATTTATAATAATTATGCAAACAACTCATTTTCTCAACACACACAAATCCTGTGACGAAAGCTTCATTATATAACGGTTTCCAAAATGAAATCAATTCCACAACTTACTCAAAAAGGCGGATAAATATTTAATTTCCAAATAATATAAACATGAATAAAACTCTATTATTCAAAACATCCAAACACGGATGAGGCATAATACGCCGCCCACAAATCATGGAAAATAATCCATATAAATATTAAATGCCATCGAAAATGTAACACCCAAAAATTTTGGGTAAAATTTAAACTTGTAAATTTCCGAAAATAATGCATCTAAAATAAACAAATCACCCAATCAGTGGGATAAAGTTCAACCACCAACGGTCTATACCTCGCTTCCGCTAACTAGAATTATTTCCAATTCCAAAACAGGGATAAAGTTCCCATTAAACCAAATGACTGACTCATATACCTATGGATCCAATGCATTACAGTCTAAAATGTTATATAACTCCAAACGAATGAACAAATGCATTCAAAATATGTAATTCTCCGATAAACATAAATCATGACCAAAACTCGACTTTGAGCTATCAAAACGGGACAAATGTCCCCAAGACTTAAAGAAATCAATTACCGAGCCATAAGCTCGACTAACTCAAAAGATCATTCGTGAAAAGTCATAAAATGAAATTAAACGTAACAACACACACTTTTGTCAATAAATATTTCAAATCCATGAAGAACCCGAAACAAGACATTGGGTTAGGACAACCCTCGTTTTCAAGGAACCCACACCGTTACATTTTCAAATCGTCCCATAACGTACTATATGCATATTTCCAAAATACACACTAAAAATGCATTTTCTTATCAAGTAGACTCCATTTATAAAATAAATCATCAAAACATTTCACTCATGCTTTATTCGCCAAAATACCAAAAAATCCCCAATATGGGTATTTTACAAAATTTACAAACTCAACACTTCAAATAATAAAAACCCATCAATTACTCAACATTTTATAATTTTCATTTAAAACACATAAACATCTTAAAATGGACATTTTTGGCATGTACAACGTTTTCGCAAATCACCTTGAACTCACCTTGCTAGATTTAGGATAAATCTAGATTTTTCCCCAATTTGAGCTCCTTTGAAGAAATTTAAATCTTCAAGCCAAACCTTTCAAAAAGGTAGATCCACAAGTTTCCAACCATAAATATCCATATGCAACCACTTAGAATTGTTCCCCAAACATTTTGCATCAAAATCTCTATTTATACCAAAACCCTGATTTTGACCTAACTTTCCCAAAATCATCCAAACCGAAGATTGAAGAAATGAAACACTAGGAAGTCATAAATGGAGTATTTATAACTCAAATAAGGATTTAGAAAAGAAGATGATGAACTTACCCCATGGATCTTGAATAAAACCTCAAAACTCTAGAATCCCAAGAAAATGGAGATGAAGGTTGAAGATGGAGATGGAGAAGATGAACTCTTGATCGTAGCATCCACTTCTTAGTTTGATGATGAAAGAACACTTTAAAACCCCAAGGAAATGCCCTAAAATCACTTAGGGTTCATATGAGAGGGTGGGAGAGAAATGGGTTAATTGGGAACCTGCATGCGACAATGACAGCGACTTTGACACTGGTCATTGTCGCTGGTCATAGTAGCTCAGGAGGTACCGAAACTGTTTTGGCCATAACTTCTTTGTTTTAGTTCCGTTTTTTCTTCGAAAAGGACCGTTGGACTCGTATTTGAATTCTCCATCCAACAAGACTATACAATCTAGGATTTATTGCAAAAATCTATTTTTCATATTTATCTTCAAATATCGATACCTTCCAGAAATCGGGGTGTTACAATCCTCCCAACCTTAAAAGAGACTTCGTCCTCGAAATCTAGTTCCCATACGCCCAAGTGAACGCTTAACTCACTAGAGTCGCTTCCAACCAAAAGACTTTGGTTGTCTCCCAACTTTAAGTGATTCATACTTCCCCAACGGCAGATTCCGATTACCAATTAGTCCAGATCTACACTCTTATAATCTCTTTCTCCAACCATCCCAAAGTATGATCGCCACTGAAAATAACAATAAATTCCCAAGTTCAGTCGTTCCCACTATCGAACTGACATCTAACTCTAACAAGTACTATCAGACTCCAAAACAGACGGTCGTCCTTGATCCATCGATTATACGGCTAGTTTGAGTCTAGGTATCTCAACATCAACACCTAATTCTCTCAAACATATGCTCTGGTACCAACTTGTAACACCTTCAAATTTGGAAAGAGCAACTAAATAAAATTTTCGATAAAACATCCAAAATAATAGGATTTCTCGCTGTAATCTAATACGGGGAATACCTCAAATTAAAATCTATGATTAACCTCAAACAATATACAACTCAAGTCTCATTACAAAGGCTAAGTTCACATCGGTGTTACTTAACTCGAATACAAGCTGCTATTCCCAAAATAAACGCAGAAGACTTAACTAAGCACTTCACTCCTCGAGCACACTACTAGAACTCATCTCTTCACAATGTCACTAGAATTAACCCCAACCTGAACCTGTTGCACATGCCGACAAATAAAAAGGTTAGGCTAACGCCTAGTGAGTTCAAGAGTTTATAACATGATTTATATAATTCGTTGAATGAAAGTTTGCGACATAAATTATGATTTCCAAAAGAGTTTTGGAAGAATGTAAACGACTCATTTTCCAACGCACACAAAGTCTATGAGAAAAGTTCTCAAAATGTATAAAGCGTTTTCTAAAATAAATTTCAATCCCAACTCACTCAAAACGTGCTTTGACGTTAAATATCCCCTGTAATTATACACGTGAATAAAACTCTAATATTTAAAACATCCAATAAGGATGAGGCATAGAACTCCGCCAATAAACCCTGAAAGACATCTCATATAAATAAAATGCGTCACCGAAAATATGGATAAAAGTAAATACCCAAAAACATCACCTTTCGGTGACGGGGGAGACCCGATTCCATCGAAAATGACGGGCACACAAAGTTAGGTCACTTATGATGTTACTGGATTACACCTCAAGTCCTGGTTTAGTTCCCATGCCATAAAGATATCACAACCTCAAACCTTTCCCAAGCCTTTATTGCCTACTCCGCCGAGTTACACCTCAAGGACTTATGGGACCACATTGCCTATCCAGTCTAGACGAGTTACACCTCAAGGACTTCAATGTCCCCCATTGCCTACTCACTAGTGGCCCTGACCGGCCTACCGCATATAACCATGCGTTCCAATAGTCCACTCCACGTGCACCAAGAGATATACCATCAAATAAAGACTGACTTACGTGCCTATGGATACAATGCAACACAATCTACAATAACATGCCCATCCCGGAATGACTAAAGAACATGAGCATGTAAATATCAATAATATGCAATAAAATGTATCAAGTTGCACAAAATGCAAACCATAAATAAGACTCCATATTGAGCCATCAAACTTGGACAAAATGTTCCCAAGACTCCCTCAAAGTCAAAACCGAGCAAAATGCTCAAAACTCATTAGACCCATAAATAACGGACCTCATAACATAAAATGCATTTAAACATCGCTTAGGTACATATACCACAAAATCATCAGTAACCCAAAACTCGTCACGGGTTAGAATAAAGGTTTTCCCCAAATGGACTCATACCCTTAAAATTCTCAAAATGACTCATGACACTAAAATGTGCATTTTCCCAAATGGTTTATAAAATCAATTACACCAACATGATTAAACCATTGAATAAACTTCATTCGAACAATAAATCATTTAAGGACATGTTTATGATTTCTACACATCAAAATATCCAAAAATCCCAAATATGGGTGTTTTACAAACTTTATAAAGTTAAACGCTTCAAAAGGGTCAAACTTACCAAATAACTCAACAACTGATAATTTTAAGTAAAACACACAAATACTTGGAAAATAACATTTTTGGCATATACAACGTTTTCACAAATCAACTTGAACTCACCTTGCTAGATTTAGGCTAAATCTAGATTTCCCCCAAATTGAGCTCCTTTAAAGAAACTTGAATCTTCAAGCCAAATCCTACAAAAACCTAGATCCATAAGTTTCCAACCATCAAAAACCATATTCAACCATACAAAATCATTCCCCAAACATTTTCATCAATAATCTCAACTTATACCCCAAACCCTAATTTCCATAGATGAAGATATGAGAAGATTACCTCAACCATAACTTGAATCCACCAACCAAAACACCTCTAGATCACCAACAAAACACCACAAGGTCCAACTCTTCAAAATGGACAAAAAGGTTGAATGAAACCCTAGAAAGCTTTGGGTGAAGAAGATGAAGTGAAGGGGTTTCAAGATTTGTTTCCCAAAACCATGGTAGATGAAGAAATCACTTCCAAATTTTGAATCTTGTAGCTAAATGGCTCAAAATCGACTTTGGGGGCTTAGGGTTTCGGTTTGGGAGAGAACGGGTTGAAGGAGAAGAAGCGGGAAATGAAAAATGGGTTGAAATGGTGAAAATCACGTTTTTATGCTCCAGGTACCCGACGACTAAAGTGATGTGCGAGAGTGACACAAGTGTCACTTTCGATGGGCACTCTCGTCGTGGTCAAATGGATCTCGGTACAAAACCGGCGAGAGTGACACAAGTGTCACTTTCGCTGGTCACTTTAGCCGAGATTGTACCGAAAGTTGTTTTGGCCATAACTTCTTCGTTTTAGCTTTGTTTTTGCTTCGGAAAGGCCCGTTGGACTCGTATTTGAATTCTCCATCCAACAAGACTATAAAATGTAGGATTTAATCCAAAATACTATTTTTCATATTTATCTTAAAAGTTCCAAAAATCGGGATGTTACAGTCCCCAAAGATCCAAATGCACATAGTCAAGAATACCCTTGGTTGAATGAGTGGCACTTGAAAATGAAACTTTCTTTTGCTTCCCAAAAATACAATGTTCACAAAAGGGAAGTTTATCGATACTTTGACAGCATAACAAGTTTCTTTTGCTCAACTCTGCCATACCGTTTTCGCTCATATGGCCCAACTTCATGTGCCACAACCTCGACTTGTCGGAAAAGGATGATGATGATGATGATGATGCTACCTCGGAATCGCCAAGAATGGTAGTGTCATCCATAACATAAAGATCGATATCCTTTTGTTTGCCTCTCATGAACACAAGAGAACCTCTCGTAACTTTGAGAACTCCACCTTCACTAGAAAAACGATAGCCCTTTTGATCAAGAGAGCTAAGAGATATCAAGTTCCTCTTCAAATTAGGAACATGCTTGACATTTCCCAAAGTACGGATGACACCATCGAACATTTTGATCCGGATGTTGCCTTGACCCACAACCTTGTATAAGGCTCCATTACCAACTCGAACCGAACCCGTACAAGGCTCGAATGAGGAGAACCAATCACGGTTAGGGCACATATGATAAGTGCAACCGGAATCAAGAATCCAATCGGGTGTATACATATTTGTAACACCCTAAATTTTTTTTAACAAATAATGTAGGGGATTTCCGGGAAATGGGTAACTTTAAAGCTTCAAAATATGAGCCAACTAAAACCCTCAAATGCAAGGGGGTAGTTTGAACAATGCTTAAACATAAGAGTATTGAGACATAAAACACAACAACCTATTAATCTAGAATTAAAGTAAGCTAGATTAATCCGGGTGTCACTATATCTCCAAAAAGTCTCTCATCTCGAATTCCCAAAAGCCCGACCCTCCAAGCTCCTAGCATGGTCGATAACTCAACAAGATCTAGACACCGCTAGTGGGACCTGTAATCCATAAACATGCAACATCAAGTGTTAGACAAAGTCTAGTGAGATTACATGAAATGCACATTTATATAACTGTGACAAAAGACATAAAATAATGTTACCGGTTCCATGTGATCTAAAATTACCACCAATCGACTCGTTAAGTGTTCCCACCTGAACATATTTATATAACCAAGAAACATTTCTTTAACAACAAAATACGGGGGAGACCCGTTACCATCGGGGTGACAAGAACACGGGAATGGAGTCACCACGACGTTATCGGATTGCACCTCAAGTCCCGGTCCTAGTTCCCATGCCATAATGACATCACAACCTCAAACCATCCCATTATCATGCCTTTAGTGCCTACTCCGTCAAGTTACACCTCAAGGACTTACGGGACCACATTGCACATCCGAACTAGATGAGTTACACCTCAAGGACCTCAAAGTCCCCTATTGCCTACTCGCTAGTAGCCGTAGAACGGCTTACCCAAACCGAACATAAGCCCATAAAGGTCTACCTCCTCGTGCACAAGGAGATAGACTTACCAATTCCCATAACACGATCATAATGCATTTAGCACATTTGTAACAATTATAACATGCTATAGGTTCTCAACATGATAATATACATAAAATAACATGTTCCATTTCCTCATCACAAGAATTTAACACCTTATCCGAAGTATGTAGCTACACATTTAATTATGGTGAATTCCACATGCCTACCACATACATGAACTCCCATAATCTACAAGGTTATCGAAATGTCCACAAATATATACTTTGAGACCCACATATGCATAAACACGTTTGACCATCCGATATTATGTATATGTATATAGGTGTATCTATATATATGTACACCCTATTATATTCGATAATGAATATAAATATACCTATGTATATATATATATATACGTATACCCATACATGTACATGAGTAATTACACATAATCATATATACATTTAATTTCAACAAGGATCCAAATATACGTATGTATATATTTACACACATCCACACACACACACACACACACACACACACATATATATATATATATGTATATATGTCGGTAATTTCCAAAATAACTTACGGTAAAATCCTAAATTTGACCCAACTCTTCATTATAGGAAACAAGATTATTTTTGAGGTCTATAGCATTGATTATCGAAGGAGAGTGAGGGATAACTCACCAAATAGGGTTTGTAAAGTGAAAACCCTCAAACTTTTGAAGAAACCCTAGATTTAGCAAAACTTTGTGGTTAGATCCCATAATAAACGAAATCCATAGCTCAAGAGAAGAAATGGATACTAATACACCTTACCTAAGAGTTTATGAGGAAACCCTAGTTCTTGGAAGAAGCCCTAGGTGTTCAAATTGAGATCTCCAACCCTTGAATGCTTGAAGTTGTTAAATACTTGCAACTAGCTAGGGAGAGAGCCTTTGATGAAGAATTAAATGACCATGAGAGTGGTAGTTGAGAGGAATAAATGGCAAGGGAAGAGAAGGGTATAAAACACCCTCCAAAGGAAAGAGAAGTCGGCTGCCAGAAAAATGATTTGTTCCCCTTTAACTGTAACACCCCGCTTACCACGATACAATATTGTCCGCTTTGCCCCACTGGCTCACGGCTTTGTTCTTGGCGACCTGGCGAGGACTTCCCAGGGGGTCACCCATCCTGGTACTACTCCCACCCAAGCACGCTTAACCACAGAGTTCCCAAGGAACCCGCATGCTTGTGGCCCCAAAACGCGTTGTGTCTGGTAAGGCCAAGGTTTACTAATATACCCAACATCTCTCCTGTCCACGGCCGATTTGGGATATGCCTAAGGTGTTACACACACCCCCCCTTAGGGACTCATCGTCCTCGATGAGCTTTGCCCCACCATCCCGAATGGCACAGGAGTGGCTCTGATACCATTTGTAACACCCCGCTTACCACGACACAATATTGTCCGCTTTGCCCCACTGGCTCACGGCTTTGTTCTTGGCGACCTGGCGAGGACTTCCCAGGGGGTCACCCATCCTGGTACTACTCCCACCCAAGCACGCTTAACCACAAAGTTCCCAAGGAACCCGCATGCTTGTGGCCCCAAAACGCGTTGTGTCTGGTAAGGCCAAGGTTTACTAATATACCCAGCATCTCTCCTGTCCACGGCTGATGTGGGATATGCCTAAGGTGTTACATTAACCTATCTGACCGATGCCCCTTTTAATACCCCAAAACCCTCTTCGGCGATTATGACCATGCGAGAGTGCCCATGGCATTCTCGCCATGGCACTCTCACTGGAAACGTACCGCGTGTCCCCAAACCTGCTCCTGGACGGTCCCGTGAATGTGACAGATGCGAGAGTGACCGCGACATTCTCGCCGGGCACTCTCGCCATAATTGTACCGAGAGGAGATCAAGACCACAGTAGAATGCTGGCGACCTTGACACCGGAAAGAGTGGTCGTGGCATTCTCGCCGTGGCACTCTCGCCACTTTTGTACCGAAAGCAACATCCAGGCACGGGTTGACTCGTACGAGAAGAAGACGGTGGTTTCCGATCGTTGCTTACGTTTAGTCTATCCCGAGTCGTTCAAACGGTTGTCTTTGCTAACAATCCAAACGTACCATAACCATGTAGACAACAAAAAGAAATACATGCATGTATACATGCATGCACACGAAACCTATAACGAGAGGAACACGAGGGCGGTACACGAAACTTATAACGAAGAGAAAACGAGGGTGGCAGAAGAACTTAAATTGAAAGCATCAATTTTAAGAAAAGAAGTATACCTAAGAAATTCGGGGTGTTACAATATTGTCACCCGCAAGCTCTTCGACCACTTCGGCTTCACCGGAATCATTTGGTTTTCCTTTGACATTAGCGATGTTCTTGTTTTGAAGATTGAAACAGTCATCAATCACGTGACCTTTCTTCTTGCAATAGTTCCAAAACTTGCCTTTATCTTTGGATTTTGATTTTGACTGGTGACGCGCCGGACTCTTGAAGCTTTTATCAAAAGATCTACCACGAACATTAAGACCTTCGGCCTTAGAATCTGTAACATCCTAGGCGAACCGTACCAGATATTGTCCGCTTTGTCCACACACCTGGACTCACGATTTTAAAACGTGTCTGATAGAGGAGGTATCAAGTCCCTCTAATAAGGCAACCTTTGTTCCCCTCCCCAACCAATGTGGGATCTTACAATCCACCCCCTTTGGGACCCTAGTGATAACGCCACTTTTTGGCGTTATTTTCGGCTCTCAAACCAATGAGATTGGCTTGTGGTCTAGCAAAAAGGCGGAAATTTATGGTTTATAGAGTGCAATGTGCAGGTAGTCTAGAAGGGCGACAATCATCGAGAAAGAGGGGAAAAAGAGCCCAAAATGAGTCCAAAACAAAGCCAACGGAAGCCCAAGACCCGTGCCTGAACCATGAACCGAACCTGACCCAGAGCACTTTAGAAAACTGCGCGGTTTATCCCGCGGTTTACAAGTCGCGGACAAAACCGCGCACCCCTCTGTTCCAGCTTCATATTTGGTGTTTTCCGGATTTTAGGTTATTATCTCGCACACGACGACAGCCAGCAGCTGAGGGGCGATTTTCTGAGGTTTTTCGGAGACTTTTGAGCCACGATAGAGGATCGATTGAGGAGGAGTTCACGACGAGAATTGGATTAGAGCCGAGAGAAGGGAGTGCACCATTACATTCACCACTTTCACGATTACTATGTTTGCATACATTAATTCCTTTCCTTCTCTTCTGTTTTTGTCCACCACCAAAATGAACTAAACTTTAGATGTTGGGGGTTGGATTAAATTTGGTTTAACCGTATGAGTACTTGATTTGAGACTTTTATCAGTTTTTCCTATTTAATGAAGCATATGATTTGAATTTTAATGCTTTTGTGAGTTTGGCCAACTTCCAATTGTTTTGTTTGTTTTCAATTAAGTTCGATAGAATTAATTGTAACTAGAACTAGAATTTACATGCCTAAGGTGAGAAATTGGATAGAGATATACCAAGTAAGCCTTAGTCCCATTGAAATCTTGAGTTTAAAGTGTTTTGAATTTCATAGGTTGAGATCGAGAGATAAAACTTGTGTTGTCAAGATAAAACCCATCGTTGCTTGAGAAAGAACAACGGTGATTTTAGAGATTGGGTATTCATTACGGGGATTAACGGGTAATTGTTGTGAGTCACTTGCTTGTACGTGAAAACCTTAGGATTTCCAACCCTCAACTGTTTTCTCCATCCGAAGTTCCTTAAGTTGTCTACTGTCTTTGTCTTGATTTACTTGCAATTAATTAGTGTCATACCAACAACTCAAAATTGCGACCGTTCAGTTAATGGAATTTATAGTCATTGTGATACTTAGTTCCTAGTTCCTTGTGTTCGATACTCGTACTTTCAGTACTATTACTTGATTCAACCCGTACACTTGCGGTTAGATTTAGGGGGTGTAAACCCGCCTATCAAGTTTTTGGCGTCGTTGTCGGGGAACTAGTTGCAACTGATAGCACTACCAGCTATAAGCGTTATTACATTGAACATTTTTCTTTATTTTTATTACTTTGTTCCATCACTTTCAGTTTCTGGATTACTAACTTTGCCTACTTTCTTTTCAGGTACTAACTGGTTTATGCCAAGGAAAACCCGAGGGAAAGGAATCGAACCACTCGATCCGGAAATCGAAAGAACTGCCCGTCAGTTAAGAAAAGAGACTAAAGCTAAAAGACAACTGAAGATGGGTGACAAAGCGCCTCCTGAGAGATGTCCTATGAAGTCATTTGTCGATCCGAACGTGGCAGCCGAACACATAGGAGTCCAAGCACCCACCACTGCAGCAAATTATTTCGAGATCAAGCCGAGTACCATCGTGATGGTACAGCATAATCAGTTTGGGGGAGCGCCAACTGAAGATCCCCATGCACATCTCCATGCATTCGAGAGGGTATGCAACACGTTCAAGATCAATGGGGTGGACGAGAATGGAATCAAGCTGAGGCTATTCAGTTTTTCCCTCAAGGGTAGAGCTGAAAGATGGATAGAGGGCCTACCATCGGATCAGATCACTACATGGGCAGGCCTGAAAGCTGCGTTCCTCCAGAAATGCTTCCCACCGGGAAGAACCGCTCAACTAATGGCTGACATCACCCACTTCGCTCAATGGGACCAAGAGACTTTATACGAAGCGTGGGAGCGATATAAAGACATGTTGAAAAAGTGTCCACATCATGGGTTACACGGCTGGGTAATTATCCAAACGTTCTTTAGAGGACTTCACCCGCAGTTCAAGAATGACATCACTGCTGCAGCGGGTGGAGCTCTCATGAACAAGACATATGAAGAAGCAGTCGATTTGATCGAGAACTTAGCCGAACATAGCTATGCCACTCCACGATCTTCTATCAGACGGGTAGAGAGTATTCAAGAATCGGATGCGTTGAAGGTGATAAAAGCCCAACTAGCTGCCATCACAAACCACTTAAAGGGAGGCAATCCAGAAGTGTTCCCCGCTTCACAAGAACCTGAACAGGTTCAATTTTTTCAGAGCCGGAATAACCAGCCAAGGAACGACCCTTTCTCGAATACCTATAATAAGGGGTGGAAACGACACCCTAATTTCTCATGGAGTCAACCGCAAGGGCAACCCGGTCAACAACAACAAGGTAATCATTCCAACTTTTCTAACTCTCCTAATTCTAACAATGTTTACCGTCCTCCAGGTTACAACCAACAGAGATTTGATGAAGGACCATCCGGGGAGAAGAAAGCGGGGTTGGAAGACATGATGATGAAGTTTATGACAAAGATGGATAGCACGGTTGAAGGGTTAGCGAGCACGGTGAGTACAGTGAAAGCATCAACTGATCAGAACACTACCTCCATCAAACTCCTTGAGAGGCAAGTGGGGAAAATATCTGAAGCCCTACAGACCCGAGCTCCCGGGACATTCCCGAGGCAGACTGAAAGGAAGCCAAGGGAAGAGTGCAATGCCATTTATCTGAGAAGTGGCAAGGAGATGATCAAGGAGACGAATGTTGGACTGAAGGATGATCATTCTAGTGGTATGGTTGATCAGGAAAAACCAAAGGAGAAAGAAGTGACACCTCCATCGAAGCCGGTAGTCAAACCGTTTGTACCACCGCTACCATTTCCGAATCGGGTGAAGGCACGTAAAGATGAGGAACAATTCAAGAAATTCCTTGACATCTTCAAGAAGCTGCACATCAACATTCCATTCGCGGAAGCACTTGCCCAAATGCCAACATATCTCAAGTTCATGAAGGAGATCTTATCCAAGAAGAGGGCAATCGAACATCAGTCTACCATTGCACTTACTGAAGAGTGCAGTGTTGTTGATCCAAACCCTCAGTGATTTGATAATGACCCTCTCTTAAACACTTAGTGAAAATTGTAAGTAAACATTATGTATTAGAGTTTCACTATCACTGAGTACTAAGACTGTTACAGTACCGCTGATAGAACTCTCACTCTTTAGATTTAACATTCAGCGACACTATTCATCATCCTGAGCTCTGAGCCTATTCAGTCTCTGTGATGATCGCTGATAAGATAGTTGTTTACTTATGATCCCTGAAGACAAGTTTCACGTCAACATATGTTCTACGCTGAAGTCAAAGATCAAGCTCAAGAACCAGCGACAAGTCTACTAATGAACTGATGCGGATATCAGCGAAGCAAGACCTGTCCACTCAACGTGAAGTATCAAGTAGAAGACTTCAGCAATCGCTGAACTTTATCGTTCGCTGATAAAGATCTGTTTCAACGAAAGCTGATCATGAAGTCTTCCTCTACAAGTTACTATTGTCTTTCCCCCCCTTGCACGTCTCTGTACGAACTGTCTGAATGGAAACATCCTTTTGTACCAGAATCGTACAACAACTCTGTTTCTGCACTGTGCACCATGCGGCTACTAAGGTTGTCTACTGAAGTCAACTAAAGCAACCAATCAGCTGCTGCCACGTGTAAAGCCATATTGCCATGCATTAAATGCATGCAGTATATAAGAAGATCTCTACTTCAGTTTTGAAGTATGCTCGGACCATCTTCTTCCTTTTCTTTTATTGTTAAGTTATTATTCGTAATTACTTTAACTCTTTCTAGTGCAAGAAACTTAGTGTTTCTCAAGACTTGTTAAGATTTAGGTTTATCCTTAATCTTGTTCCGCAACAAGTTGTAAATTGTCTTTGATTTTTCAATAAACAATTTAGAAAAGTAAAATTTGTGTGTTTGTATTCATCCCCCCCCTTCTACAAACTTGTATAACCCTTCGGGACCAACAAGTGGTATCAGAGCATATTTGTTTAATCTCATAAACAAGATCTTATCTATACTAAGATTTCTCTTCCTTGCTATTTCTTCAAATGGCTACCAACACAAACACAAACTATATTGACAATGGTTCTCTTGCAAAACCCCCTAGATTTTCCAGAGATAATTTTAATCTATGGAAAAATAGGATGACTCTCTTCTTAGAAGGTGTAGATCCTACTATGCCTTACTATCTCGAAAATGGCCTATATATTCCTATAAGAATTGATCCTGCAGTTCCAGCCGCTGAGAATAGACCTGCTATTCCAGAAAGGCTGATTCCCAAGGAAATTCATATGTGGACTGATGAAGATAAGAAGAAAGTGGCTATCGACACCAAAGCCAGATCCATACTCTCCATGGCTCTTCCTGACGAAGTCTACCATTCCGTCATGTACCTGAAAACCTCAAAAGCTATGTGGGACACAATATGTGTTCAGTATGAAGGTACTTCTGAAGTCCAGGACTCTCGAAAGATCAACCTGGTAAGAGAGTATGAAAGCTTCATTTGTGGTAAGAATGAAACTCTCTCTGAAGTACATCAACGTTTTAACTGTTAATAATAGATCTTAAAACTGTTGGTAAGGAATATTCTAACTTTGAAGTGCTGACAAAGTTTCTAGAATGTTTACCTGAAAGCTGGGACAGTTATTCTATGTGTCTCAAGCTGTCAAAGGATCTGAAATTAATGACCCTTTCTACCTTATATGGCACGATGCTGAATCATGAGCAATCGAGTCATCTTAAGAAGAATCTTGTAAAAGATTCCAAAAGCACCCCTGTTGCTTTAATCTCAGAGTCACCTTCCACTCAGCGATCGACTATCACTGTCACTGAGTTGGAAACTAACTCTGAACGTTCATCAGATTCTGAAGCTTCAGATGATGATGAAACTCTGGCATTCCTGGCTAATAAGTTCAGGAGATTTGCTAGAAAGAGTAATTTCAGGAAGAACAAACCTCTTGCTATTACTGACAAGCCAAGATCATCAACCCCTGTTGATAAGGCTACTGCTACTTGCCATAACTGTGAAAAGATAGGACATTTTGCTAGCGAGTGCAGGTCAAAGAAAGTCTCTAGAACCTCAGCTTTTCCCAAGAAAAATTTCATTCCTAAGTCTAGAGATGAAAAATACAAAAAGCTGAAAGAAAGGTATCCAAAGCTGAAAACCTTTAAGAAGAAAGGCAAAGGCCTGATGGCTGACTATGATTAGGTTGCTTCTGATGAAGAAGAATCATCTGACTCTGAAGATGATGACGAAGCCAATCTGTGTCTCATGGCCAAGATCGAAGATGAGGAAGACAATGCTGACATTCCCTCTACTTCAACCTCTGCTACTCAGGTATCACCTTCCTTCTTTACCAATATTTCAAATATTGATGAAGCTGATAATCTTCGAAAGATCGATCTCTTGACTAGAAGTTTATATAAAGCCATGAATGGCAAAACTGTTATCGAAAATCAAAACCTTGATCTCGTTGAACAACTTAAAAACTGTCACCTTCAAATAGAAAAGCTTTCTAAAATTGAAGAAGATTTTAAAGATCAAGTCCATTTAAATCAGCTAGTCAAAATCGAACGCGCAGAAGCTATAGCTGCATTAAAAGCTGAAAAAGCTACTGTTGATGGATGGTATAACTCCTCAACAAAGATCACTGAGATAATAAAGTCTCAGATTCCCCTGAGTAATAAACGTGGTCTGGGTTACAAAGCTGACACTCTAGAACCAACCACTGATCGTTCCATGCTCTTATTTGGAACTTTCGTATCCTCAGTCGCTGACACTCCATCCTCTCAGTGTTCCTCTCTTATAACTCACAACCCTGAGGAAATCTCTACCTCCTCCAAAGGTAAAGAGAAATTGGTTTATCCAAAATCTACCTCTGTCTCTAAAGACAAAGGTAAAGGAATTGTTATTTACCAAAATCCTCAGAAGGGTACTTTAATACCTAAGCTGAATGCTTCTAAAACTTTAGTGACTAATCCCTCTGGTTCAAAGAACAAGATCTCTGGACTTATTCAGCGTGGATCTATTCAGCGATCTACTCCTAGAATCAGAGTGAATGTCATTGGTAAGAAATCCGAAGAACTGATTGTTCCTCGTATTTCAAATACCAAAAGTTTATTTGGTGCTGGTCCTTCTAAATTAAAATCTAAAACTCAGCATACAAATGGTCCTAGAACTACTTTTAGTTATAGGAAATGTTATCACTATGGACTCACTGATCATATTGCTAGTAAGTGCCCCACAGCCACCAAAGCTGAGAAATTAGCTAAGGTGAAGATTATTGCCCCCAAGGCAAAGAAGACCACTGAGGTTAAGAAATTAACCAAAGTGAAGACTGACAAAGCTGAATCTTCAAATGCTGCGAAGATTGTTGAACGTTCTATTCCACCTACCTCCACTGACAAAAGTGTACACATGGTTAAGTGGGTACCCAAGAAAAACTAATCTTCCTTTGTAATGCAGGTTAAGATGGGTATCTGGTATCTCGATAGCGGATGCTCAAGACACATGACTGGAAAGAAGAACCTTTGCACTGAATATAAAGAAGAAAAGGGTCCCTCTGTAACTTTCGGTGGAAACAGAAAAGGACATACCCGAGGGTTTGGTGTACTCTCAAATGGTACAACAACCTTCAGAAGAGTCGCATATGTTGAAGGGCTGAAGCATAATCTTTTAAGCATCAGTCAGCTCTGCGACATGGATAACAAAGTAATCTTTACCAAGGAATCCTGCTTTGTCGCTGACAAAAAGGAGAAGGTAGCTCTCAGCGGTTATTGTTTGGAAAATGTTTATGTAATAAACATGGACTCAACAACCACTGAGAACTTCTGTTTCTTCTCAAAAGCCTCATCTGATGTCAACAGGCTATGGCATAAGAGGCTCTCTCATCTCAACTTTAAGACACTGAATACTCTTTCTTCAAAAGAGTTAGTCACTGGTCTACCTGAACACTCATACGCAAAAGAGTCCTTATGTTCAGCGTGTGAAAAAGGCAAGCAGACCAAAGCAAGCTTTAGGATGAAGCAAGTCTCCTCAGTGTCATCTCCTCTACAATTACTCCATATGGATTTGTTTGGCCATGTTAACAAACAATCCATCGCTGGAAAGAAATATACGCTGGTCATAGTTGATGAATTCTCTCGCTATACCTGGGTAATGTTTCTCCGTAAAAAGAGTGACACCCCTGAAGAACTCATCACCTTTGTCAGGAAAATGGAAGTCCTGAACAACATGATCGTTCGCTCAATAAGGAGTAATCATGGAACTGAATTCAAAAACAGTTCTCTTGATTCCTTCTTTGAAAGCAAGGGTATTTCTCACAACTTTTCTTCAGTGAGAACACCGCAACAAAACGGAGTCGCTGAAAGAAGAAATAGAACAATCATTGAAGCTGCACGTTCAATGCTCAACGATTCTCACCTGTCTACTCAGTTTTGGGCAGAAGCTGTCAACACTGCTTGTTTTACGCAAAACAGGTCGCTGATAGTCAAAAGATTCAACAAGACAGCCTATGAACTTTTTCATGGGAGAAAGCCTTCAATTAGCTTTCTTCACATCTTTGGATGTCAGTGTTTCATACTGAACAACAGAGATGCCCTTGGAAAGTTTGATCCTAAGGCTGATGATGGAATCTTTCTTGGATACTCCTCAGTTTCCAAAGCCTTCAGAGTCTTCAATCGAAGAAGACAAACTGTTGAAGAAACTATTCACGTCACTGTTAACGAATCCCGTTCAGCGAACTCTAAACCGTCTGCTGATACTGAAGAACTGAATCAATGGATGTTTTCACATCTTGGTGATTCAGAAGATGTTCCCACTCCTCATTTTCATACCGTTGAAGATGATGGTCCTACTATCATCCCCAACATGCAGAATAGTGAAGCTGAAACTTCATGGGTCTCTGCTATTCCTTTGAACACTATGCCTGCGTCTGAACCTTCTGTTTCAGATATGCCATCTACTTCTCAGCAATCAGTGAATATATTGAATGCAACTCCTCTCCTCGCTGATATACCTAAAGTTGCTGAAGCTTCATCTTCAGCTCCTCTAGAAGTTCAGGTTGAGCCTACGTCTTATGCTCCGCCTCAGCGATGGACTGTCAATCACCCAATTGATCAAATTCTTGGTGATCCAAACGCTGGTATTCAGACTCGACGAAGTGCAGGTAATATTTGTTTATTTGTTAACTTTATTTCTCTGATTGATCCAAAGAAAATAGATGATGCCCTCAAAGATCCATATTGGGTCAGCGCCATGCAAGAAGAGCTGACAGAATTTGAAAGAAACAAAGTTTGGAATCTTGTTCGAAGACCAACTGATAAGGCAGTGATAGGCACTAAATGGGTCTATCGAAATAAGTTGGACGAACATGGAACTGTAACCCGGAACAAGGCTCGACTTGTTGCTCAGGGATACAGACAAGAGGAAGACATAGACTACGATGAAACATTTTCTCCTGTAGCAAGACTAGAATCAATTCGTCTATTCTTAGCATATGTTGTACACAAAGACTTCAAAGTATATCAGATGGATGTTAAATCAGCGTTTCTAAATGGAAAGCTGAATGAAGAAGTCTACGTGGAACAACCTCCAGGATTCTCAGATCCTAAGCGTCCAGGTTATGTTTATAAACTAGATAAGGCACTCTATGGCTTAAAGCAAGCTCCTCGTGCATGGTATGACACTCTATCCTCTTATCTCTTAGAAGAAAAATTTGAGCGAGGTAAAATCGACAAAACTCTATTTTTCAGGATAGTTAAAGGTCATATCATTCTTGTTCAGATATATGTTGATGACATTATATTTGGCTTTACTAACCCTAAGCTTTGTACTCGTTTCTCTGAAAGGATGAAAGCTAAGTATAAAATGAGCATGATGGGTGAACTAACATATTTCCTTGGTCTTCAGATAAAACAAAATGAAAGGGGAACTTTCATTAATCAGGGAAAGTATGTTAAAGATATGCTGAAGAAATTCGATTTAACTCAGAGTTCAGCTATGAAAACCCCTATGGCACCACCGCTGACACTTAACAAGGATCCAAAGGGAATACCTGTTAATGTCACGTTGTATCGTGGGATGATCGGCTCACTCCTGTATCTTACACCTAGCCGACCTGATATTATGTTTGCAACTTGTTTGTGTGCACGATATCAAGCTGAACCCAAGGAATCTCATATGATCGCTGCAAAGCGAATTTTTCGTTACCTTAAGGGTACTGCTAACCTAGGTCTTTGGTATCCCAAAGACTCAGGGTTTGATCTAATCGCCTATTCAGATAGTGATTTTGCAGGTTGCAAATTGGATAGAAAAAGCACCACAGGAGGCTGTCAGCTCCTGGGTGGAAAGCTGGTGAGTTGGACAAGTAAAAAGCAAAACTCAGTGTCCACCTCAACCGCTGAAGCTGAGTATGTAGCCGCTGGAAGCTGTTGTTCTCAGGTCTTGTGGATGAGAAATCAACTACTGGACTATGACATTCAGCTCTAAAAAATTCCAATCTATTGCGACAGCACTAGTGCCATCGCTATAGCAAACAATCCAGTACTACACTCAAAGACTAAACACATCGAAATCATGTATCATTTTATCAGAGATCATGTGATGAATGGTGATATAGAACTTCATTTTATCCCAACTGATTTTCAGTTAGCTGATCTTTTTACCAAACCTCTTGATGAGACAAGATTTAACTTTCTCATCAGCGAGCTTGGGATGCTGAACTTTGAAGAGTAAAATCTTCAGCGGTTCGCATCTAGTCAGCGATAGGATAAAACCAACTTGTATAACACATTCTATCATCTTCTCTCTGAACTTAATTGATTCGCTGATATCAAGGTATGTTTTCTTGCTCGCTGACGTTCTCCTAGAACTCAAAGATTTCAAAACTAATTGCATCGCTGAATATCTCTTCCTTATCAGCGATACTTTGAAATTTCTAAAAACCAACACTGATATTTCTATTCAGTGCTTCATATTTTTCAAAAGTGTCCCTAAGCTTTCAAAACCTCAGAGACATCCCAAAATATGAAAGGACGTATGTGACGTCATTTACAGGATAAGCCCTGGCACGTTTTCTTTTTCTGACACACGTTTGCACGTTTCGTTTACCAACCACTCAAATGCAAATACGTGTCCGTGTCATGATGAAAATCTTTTCCCGCTCAAGATTTTCTCTCTCTTCTCACTCTATATAAACCATTCCATGTTTATATTTTCTCTTTTACGCGAACATCTTTCTCCGCAAGAAATCGATTTACTGTTGCTTATTTGAACTCAAGTTTTTCAAGAACTGTTCATCCTCTTCATCGAATACCAGGTTCATATTCTTGTTATTTACCTGTTATTTAAGCTTGTTAATGATCTTATTCTTTGCTTTTAACAGATCAGACAAAAGAACTTTTTTAAAATGAAATCATTTCTGTTCATGATTTTGTGAAACACAACCTTCATGGTTGTTCTTCAAGTTTATAAGCAAAACTCATAAACTTGTTCTTCATATGTTTTTCCAGAATCCCTATCTTCAAAGAAAAAGGAAACTGGAAAATAAGACGTTTCTATGTTTTGTAAACTCTTTCTCAAAACAAGAAAACCCTAATCTTCATTAAGACATTGGTCTGAATGAAATGGACAAAATTCGAAATATCTTATTGGAAAATCTTTCCACATTAAGACTATTCTTATTTGTTAATCTCTGGTTGTACTGATAAACATCTATGGCATCTTCTACTGATATTCCTACCACTGAGAACACTCCTCCTGTTGAGGAACTGACAATCACCAAAGCTCCTCAGGTTAAGTTTAAACTTGAGGAAGTCGACTTCTCCAAATCCAACAATCTCTATGCTCTATTCGCTTTTCCTTCAAGAAAGCCATCTAAACACCTGTATGAAGCTGTCAAATTTCTCAAAAACTGTTGCCTCTCCAAAGCCCTGACTATTACACCCCCTGCACATCAGCTACTGCTATCCCAGTTCTGGTACTCAGCTACTCACACTCAGCTGAAATCTGCCAAAAACCCCAAGAAACTTCAGGATTGCATCGTCTGTTACACCGATTTTGGCACTTTCAAAATAACCCCTGCCATTATCCGGAAAGCACTGAGCCTTCCCACTGCCACTGAAGACAAACCGTTTGTTCCCTTCCCTGACCATAAGAAACATGCTGATAGGGAAGCAATCATTGCATTCTTTGATGCAATGGGTTACCTTTGGGACACCAAGAGAAGTGAAACACAACCTCAGGGAGAACCTGATAAGAAGCTGACTTTAATCAAGAAGTCAAAGATGCCCAGTGAAATGAACTTCATTTTCGCTCACCTCATAAGCTGCATGACAGCGAAGTACGGCTCCTTTGATCAAGCCGCACAACCTCAGCAAGCAATGGGCTATGCTTTGCTGAAAGGTCTTCATGTAGACTGGGCCTCCATCATCTATGATGATCTTGTGCTCAGAGTAGACTCTGCTACTGATAGACCATCATGGGTTCCTTACCCCCGATTCATCAGCGTCGTGTTCCAAACCGGCCTCAAGGAAGAATACCCAAAAGAGGGTGACCTGAAACTCTCTCAGGTTGGCCCTAAGGTGCTCGACTACAAGCCCCTGCCAAACGAGGTACGTCTCTCTACTCTCTTATCTCTTCTCAATCCTCATTCTTCTACTTCTGCAGCTACCTCAGTGGAAAAACCCACCACTGATACCCCAGCTGCAACCTCCACTCCTTCTAGAAAAAGGAAACACTCCACTTCCCATTCTGAATCCGCAAGGACTAAGAAAACCAAGGAGCAACCCAATCAGCCTTCCTTGGCTGCTGAAGACTCCACAGTTCATCTTGAAGAACTGTTGGAACATTCTGTGGTACGCTCTGCCACAACTGAACAAGCCACCCCTTCCATCTAAGCTTCAGCGTCTCTAAACGCTGGAGTTATAGACTTGGATATGAACCCACCTCCTTCAGCCTCCTTTGAGACTGAAGTGATTTTCAGCGGATCCAACGCTGAACTCCGTACCAAACCAACATTCTCATCCTCCATTTCTCTCTCATCTCCCTTGGTCACTCAATCTTTTCCCTTATTCTCTTCAACACCCGTTATCCTCAGCGACGTTGCTGCTGAACATTTTTATAGGATAATTGGTCAATCTACAGGACTTGCAGGCACCTCCATGCGCCAAGGTACGTTAGAAGGCGACATGGAATATCATACAGGACGATCAGGTTTCGACGAGTTCGTCAACCCACCTGCAGGTATACACAATATCCCAAGCACTACTCTTTCTCAACCCCAAACTTCTGAGCTTTCCTCTGTTCATAAGTTGATAACTGTTTCAGGTCCTAATTTGGGGGATATCAACACCTCCCTGAAGGCCCTGGAAACAAAGCTGCATAATTACAACACAAATCTCTCCATAAACTCTTCAGTGGTTACAGACGCTGGAGAAAAGTTGAAAGCCTTGATATCTGAGGTCGAGAAGAAAGCCTCCAAAACTGACTTGGAGAAGGTGGATGGTAGCATTGCTCAGTTTGCTACCACCCTCGTTGATAACTCAACCGCCAACACCACCCTCGCAACAAACTTCAAATCTTTGTCCAATTAAGTCACATCATTGAAGACAGAGGTTAGTTCTCTGTAGGGTGAAGTCTCTGGCATCAAGACTGAAGTTTCAACTGTAAAGACTGAAGTCACTACTGTCAAAGAGATAATGCAGAAAGTGCTCGAACGCCTGAACGCCCAAACAACTACCTTCACTCAGGCGGATCGAGATGATATTCAAAAGATCAGTCCTGCTATCACTGGCCTAGAAGACAGAATAGCAGTAATTGAAACATACATAGGAATTACTGGCCTAGAAGACAGTAATCCTACTACTGCTGCTGAACGATCTGCCACCTCCCCCACTCATCTTGTGGAAGAGGGGGAGAAGAACGATGAAGATCTTCCCCAACATGATTCTGTTGCTGAGGGGGAGAAGAAAAATGAAGAAGACCTTTCCCATGCTGAAGGGGAAGGTATTGAAACTGAAGCTGCTGCTACTTCTTCAAAACCTCAGGGAGTTGAAAACCCTGAGGAAACCGAGAAACCTCCATCTGTATCTGAGGGGGAGCATCTTGAAGAGCAGCATGATGATGTTGTTGCTGACGTGACCGAACCCTACTCTGAAGAAGAAGAAGTTGAAGATGTTGAAGCCATCGACATCTCTGATGAAGAACCATCTTCTTCTCCAAAGAATGATGATGATGACGATGATGATGATGACGATTTCTTTATCGTCAAGGCTGTTCAAAAGACTACAGCTCTCAAAGGGATTTCGATTAACGAACCTTCAGGGGAGAAGACAAAGCCTGCAATGTCTGAAGCTGACAAAGGCAAAAATAAAGACCTCGCTGCAGAAGGCAACTTGGCAATTCTGAAAATAAAGCCAGTTTGTCAGGTACAATATCTCTTATTCTATTACTCTGCATCCCTCCTCTATCCCTTCTCAATCTCAGTTCTCCTCTCCATAAAACCTCTATACACTTAACCACATTCTTTCTCTATCTCTTTCATCCCCAACTCTTCTCACTTAAACGATCGTTGTGTTTCAGCTAGTCCTCTCCCCTGTTTGAGGATCTCGCTGAAGCTCCCACAAGTCCAAAAATAAAGCCAGCCACAAGAGCTGAAGAAATAATCCCAGTCTTAGATTTGACCTCAGAGACTGATGAACCTAAAGAACAGCTGCTCTCTCACACAAACAGACCTTCCTTAGCTCCTCAAAAGCTAAGTGGAGAGGAACAAGAAAAGAGAGATGCAATAATCAAAAGTTTTGAAGATCAGCGAATCATCCTGAGGCGTGACCAACTTCCTTCTGTTCCTCCAAAGTTCAGAATATCACAAAAGGAATATGAAGATCACCTCAGAGCTGAAAGGTTAATCCCTGAGAAAAAGGGAAGCTGAAGAAAAAGACAGAGAACTCGCCATCCAGCTTACCCAAGAATCTGTAAAAGACCCCTCGCAGAAAAGAACTCCCATCGAAGTTCAACGTAAGCTATGGGAAGACGCCAAACAGATCATTGAAGAAAAGACCAAAGTATCTGATACGACTTTGGAATGGTGCAAAGAAAGACTGAACTATCGATCTCGACCATCCAAAATCATCAAGGTGCATATCAGAGGAAATCTGTACGCAAACGTTCATGTTGTTAAAGTTGATGTATTCAGAGAGGAAAAGACTAAACAAACCCTCTATGCTGACGCAATAAAGAAGTTTGGTCTCTCTGAATGGTTGGAGATGAGATTGGCTATTCATAGATCTCAATCAAAGTATAAGAGTCATGTTGAGAAAATTATAAATTCTCAGATCGACTTGGTCTCTTCTGCTATAGACATTCCTCCTTCCACTATTCTTCCAACTCAACAAAGAAGGGCCTCTGCAAAGAAAAAGCTGAAAGTCTCAGACTCAGGTCCTCCTATACGGAATGAAATAGGTATAGGTTTCTCGCGCGAAGAAGTACTTGGTCCTGAACCTGACCTCTCAGTGCTTGATACCTCTCTGCCTCCTGGTGAACAATTCATCCCTGGAAAAGTCATCAGCGAACCCTATGGGATATTCTTCATTGACTATGGTGGACGACAACGCTTTCAATGCATCTCTGAGCTTCACAAAACTCCAATAGAACAACTGAAAGATCTCATCTACTGGTGTGAACTCAAAAAGGATATTCTGGCTCGTCATCTAAAGCCTTTGATTTTTGAAGAAGCTCTGAACAAAAGAAATCAAGGAGTAACGGTCCCTGACTGGATGATTCTCACATCAAAGACCCTCGATGGACTTCTAATCAAGGAAGAACCTAATGACTGGTAGGATCGCCTTATATTTCTTCTATCCTTATCAGTTTATATCTTTTGTACTTGTAATTTCATTAGCTGTACTTGTAATTTTTCTACTTCCCTCTGTAATCTTTACAAAGTTTAAAGAAAAATTTCAGCGAATGTACTTTACTCCATCAGTACTGAAAAGATCCCAAAAAACAGTAAAAGGGACAAATATTTTATGAGTTCTTTTTAACCTTATGTTTTCATAAAATAGCAATTTTCTCTGTTGCTATGTCATAATCAAATAGGGGGAGATTGTTGATCCAAACCCTAAGTGGTTTGATAATGACCCTCTCTTAAACACTTAGAAAAAATTGTAAGTAAACATTATGTATTAGAGTTTCACTATCGATGAGTACTAAGCCTGTTACAGTACCACTGATAGAACTCTCGCTCTTTAGATTTAACATTCAGCGACACTATTCATCATCCTGAGCTCTGAGCCTGTTCAGTCTCTGTGATGATCGCTGATAAGATAGTTGTTTACTTATGATCCCTGAAGACAAGTTTCACGTCAACATATGTTCTACGCTGAAGTCGAAGATCAAGCTCAAGAACCAGCGACAAGTCTACTAATGAACTGATGCGGATATCAGTGAAGCAAGACCTGTCCACTCAACGTGAAGTATCAAGTAGAAGACTTCAGCAATCGTTGAACTTTATCGTTCGCTGATAAAGATCTGTTTCAACGAAAGCTGATCATGAAGTCTTCCTCTACAAGTTACTATTGTCTTTCCCCCCTTGCACGTCTCCGTACGAACTGTCAGAATGGAAACATCCTTTTGTACCAGAATCGTACAACAACTCTGTTTCTGCACTATGCACCATGCGGCTACTAAGGTTGTCTACTGAAGTCAACTAAAGCAACCAATCAGCTGCTGCCACGTGTAAAGCCATACTGCCATGCATTAAATGCATGCAGTATATAAGAAGATCTCTACTTCAGTTTTGAAGTGTGCTCGGACCATCTTCTTCCTTTTCTCTTATTGTTAAGTTATTATTCGTAATTACTTTAACTCTTTCTAGTGCAAGAAACTTAGTGTTTCTCAAGACTTGTTAAGATTTAGTTTTATCCTTAATCTTGTTCCGCAACAAGTTGTAAATTGTCTTTGATTTATCAATAAACAATTTAGAAAAGTAAAATCTGTGTGTTTGTATTCATCCCCCCCTTTCTACAAACGTGTATAACCCTTCGGGACCAACAAGTGCGATCATTCAGAACAAGCTTTCCCCAAAGCTTAAGGATCCAGGGAGTTTTTCGATCCCTATTCAAATTGGGAATCTTAATTTTGATAAGGTGTTATGTGATTTAGGAGCCAGTATTAATCTAATACCTTTATCTATTTTCAGGAAACTTGGCTTGGGTGAAGTGAAGCCAATATACATGACACTTCAGCTCGCGGATATATCTATAGTGTATCCATATGGAGTGATAGAGGATGTTCTCATCAAGGTTGATAAGTTCTACTTTCCGGTGGATTTCGTGGTGCTGGATATTGATGAAGATATAGAGGTCCCACTGATATTGGGAAGACCATTTCTGGCCACGAGCAAAGCGCTGATCGACATGGAAGGAGGCGAGATGGCCTTAAGGGTTGGTGGTGAGAAGGCAGTATTCAAGATGTTCGAGAGTGAAAGAGGTAGAACTGAAGAGGAATCCGATAATCAAGGAAAGCCGAAGGAGTGATCAGAAGGAAGGTCGAGCCACGACCGAAACCAAGGCGCTAGGTGGGAGGTAACCCATCGAGGTTTATTTTTTTTTTCATTTTTCTTTTTATGATTTGCGTTTTTGAGTGTTAATTATTTGCAAAAAAAATATGGGAACAGAGACCTACGCGGTCTATGCCGCGGTTTCAAACCGCGCGCTAAGCCGCGTAAGTCACAGGAAGTTTTTGGGAACAGAGGGTCCCGCGGTATAGGTCGCGACTTCAAACCGCGCGACAAACCGCGGGGCTCTTCTGACGCTTCTAGTTGTTCTTGTTCAGTGTTTTCTCTTTCTGGTTTTGTGTCTTTCGTCTTCTTTGCCTTCTTTCGTCTTTTGTTTTGCTTTCTTGTGTTTTTGCTTTCTCTCTCCCCGACTCCTCTGATGTCTCCCAACGGGTCGTTCAAATTTTTGCAAGCGAATCCCCGCCGTCCGGTCAAACAGGTATGTTCTAACTGTGTATGTTAACGAGTGGTGTATGATGTTTTGTTTCCTTATTACTTAAACGATATGCAACAAACCTAAGTTTCACTTAGGTTTGGGGTGCCTCATCTTTCAACATCTACACACTCACTTTTAATCCTGTGCAAACCTCGGTTTTACCGAGGTTTGGGGTTGGCTTTAGTTGACAAACCTAGGCCACGACCTAGGTTTGGGGTGGCTATAATTGAAAAACTTTGGGCCCACTCTTTGATGTTTAGTACTTTAATGCTTTGTCTTGCCTGTCTGATAACTGTAATAACTGCACAATGATTTATGTCACACCTGTGTATCGCCTACAACTTTACTTGCACATTGGGGACAATGTGTGGGCAAGGTTTGGGGTTGCCCAATCGGGCCCACGTTTATGCACGTAGATTTCCTGCACTTCTGAATGTTTAGATCATAGTAGCTAAATTTTTGTTTTGGATGATTGAAACCGACCATTGTGGGAAGAATCTTGTGATAGTAACGTGACAATTAGGGAAGGACCGGGAAAAGGCATGACTAGGGACATTAGTAGAGACCACCCAATAGCGAGATTTGAGCCTAAATGACGCCTTTCATTTCGAGGGATTCAAACACCTAATTCGTATACACTTTTTCGAATTCCTTGTCGTGGTTATAGAATGATCTCGCTATAATATTGCATCGAGTAGCAAAGAGGACCATTGGAATATTGGGTAAGGGTATAGTAGACCATATCGTGTGGACCTTAAGAGATGATTCCAGGCATTGTGTGCACTTTAACCCGTTTTTGTCTAACGTACCTTTCGACCCATTATGTGTGTACCCAAAACCACCTTTGTAGCCAAACACTCACCACTTGCTCATTTCAGACCCACCATTAAACCCTAGCCAAAAGCCTTAGCTAACCCTTATCCGAAAGTGTGTCAATCAGAAGCAGTACAGGTCAGTCATGAAAAATAGATAGAAAACAGGGCCAATGCAGCCCCAATCAAATAAAGAGGGCCAATGATGCCACATAAAAAAATACAGTTAGTTAGATAGTATCTACAGCAGATAATAAAAGAGTCAAAGCGACTCCAACAATGACAAAGAGGGCCAAATAATAGTAAATGAAGTCAAAAAGTTCACAATTGCTAAATATTGACACGCCAAGGATTTTTGATCCATTTACCTTCATTTCTAAGCCAAAACCCTAGCCCCGTTATAACCCTTGTAAAGACCTGGCTGATCTTCTGGAAAACGTGATTAGAGTATACGACTACCTTGACCAATATTCCCTGTCTTGCTACTTGATTCCCTTCTGAGATCAACTTTTTGGACATTTGTGCGTTTTTCATTAGAGTTGTCATGTAACCTCGAGTATTCTTGTACATAACTTCTTTATACATGACAACATGTGCGACAACCTAGGTTCGAGTGAAATGAGAGTATCCCGTGAGGTAGGGTCGAGGCAAAATGTTTTCCCTAGTATGTTTGGACCTAGTACGACCTTAATGGAATCGGAGTAGTCACGAGTTCAACTCACAATGGAAGGTCATAGATCAAACAGAATAAGAATGAGGCGAGAGTGAGATAGGCATTCACGGGTATGGGAAATCACCAGTGCATTACATGGTATCGATTGGGAGTTGTGCAGTTATTATTTCATCGATATATGTTTTGATTCTATTTTATCGCTAATTTGCTTCGAGACAAGCAACGCTCGGTTTGGGGTTGTTGATAACGCCACTTTTTAGCGTTATGTTTGGCTCTTAAACCAATAAGATTGGCTTGTGGTCTAGCAAAAAGGCGGAATTTTATGGTTTATCGAGTGAAATGTGCAGGTAGTCTAGAAAGGCGGCAATCATCGAGAAAGAGGGGAAAAAGAGCCCAAAACGAGTCCAAAACAAAGCCAACGGAAGCCAAAGACCCGTGCCTGAACCATGAACCGAACCTGACCCGGAGCACTTTAGAAAATCTCGCGGTTTACAAGTCGCGGCCAAAACCGTGCACCCCTCTGTTCCAGCTTCATATTTGGTGTTTTCCGGATTTTAGGTTATTATCTCGCACACAACGACAACCAGCAGCTGAGGGGCGATTTTCAGAGGTTTTTCGGAGACTTTTGAGCCACAATAGAGGATCGATTGAGGAGGAGTTCACGACGAGAATTGGATTAGAGCAGAGAGAAGGGAGTGCACCATTACATTCACCACTTTCACGATTACTATGTTTGCATACATTAATTCCTTTCCTTCTCTTCTGTTTTTGTCCACCACCAACATGAACTAAACTTTAGATGTTGGGGGTTGGATTAAAGTTGGTTTAACCGTATGAGTACTTGATTTGAGACTTTTATCAGTTTTTTCTATTTAATGAAGCATGTGATTTGAATTTTAATGCTTTTGTGAGTTTGGCCAACTTCCAATTGTTTTGTTTGTTTTCAATTAAGTTCGATAGAATTAATTGTAACTAGAACTAGAATTTACATGCCTAAGGTGAGAAATTGGATAGAGATATACCAAGTAAGCCTTAGTCCCGTTGAAATCTTGAGTTTAAAGTGTTTTGAATTTCATAGGTTGAGATCGAGAGATAAAACTTGTGTTGTCAAGATAAAACCCGTCGTTGCTTGAGAAAGAACAACGGTGATTTTAGAGATTGGGTATTCATTACGGGGATTAACTGGTAATTGTTGTGAGTCACTTGCTTGTACGTGAAAACCTTAGGATTTCCATCCCTCAACTCTTTTCTCCATCCGAAGTTCCTTAAGTTGTCTACTGTCTTTGTCTTGATTTACTTGTAATTAATTAGTGTCATACCAACAACTCAAAATTGCGACCGTTCAGTTAATAGAATTTATAGTCATTGTGATACTTAGTTCCTAGTTCCCTGTGTTCGATACTTGTACTTTCAGTACTATTACTTGATTCGACCCGTACACTTGCGGTTAGATTTAGGGGGGTGTAAACCCGCCTATCACCCAGCGTCCTCGCTGGCACACTAGTCCAGAACTTGGCTCTGATACCATCTGTAATATCCCAGACCAACTGTACCAGATATTGTCCGTTTTGTCCACACACCTGGACTCACAGTTTTAAAATGCGTCTGATAGAGGAGGTATCAAGTCCCTCTAATAAGGCAACATTTGTTGCCCTCCCCAACCAATGTGGGATCTTACAGAATCTCCGACCACTATTATCTTCTTCATTTTTTCTTTGGAACTCAAGGAATTAAGAATATCATCTAATACAAGAACATCACGACTATAGAGAATAGTCTCCCTAAATATAGCATAAGAGTTAGACAAAGAGCATAATAGGAACAAGCCCAAATCTTCCTCATCATACTTAACATCCATGTTCTCTAAGTCACAAATAATTTCCTTGAACTTAGAGACATGCTCGGTTACGGAACGGCCTTCATTAAGCGTGTGAGTAAACAAACGTTGCTTCAAGTGCAACTTGTTAGGAAGGCTCTTTGTCAACAACAATTGCTCCAACTTATCCCATAAAGTCGCAGTTGTTTTTTCTTTCAAAGCATCTTGAAAATATCATTAGATAGATGTAAACGAATTTGAGAAGATGCCTTTAAATCTTTCAATTGTTTTTAGGTAGAGTCCAAGTATAAGGCATTTGTTCAAAACCTTTCAAGGTTTGATGCAAATCCATTTGGATGAGAATATCTTTCATATTCACTTGCCACATAGAAAATATAGTGTTTCTATCTAATAATGGAATATCATATCTCATAGATGCCATAATCGCTACAAAATAATGAGAACCCAAATAAAGTCTTCTACACTAAAATAACCAAAGATGTTCTGATACCAATTGTTGAAAAACGGAAAAGAGATAATGCTAACTTAAACCCAAATTAAAGAGTTTAACCAAAGTCAGATAAGGGATAAGTTAGTGATCCCAATGAATCCATAGATTGAACACTCAAGGGTGTTCTTAGTGTATAAGACAAAATTCCCAAAACATATAAATATGATGATTCAAGATTTACGCGGAAAACCCAAATCGGGAGAAAACCACGGGTGGAGGAGACCACCGAGAGAAATCCACTATTGAAAGATGAAAATTACAATGCTCTTGAAGGAGTAGAATCACAACTATAGTGAGTGTATGCATTTGGAGATAGAAATGATAAAATGGGTGATTTCTAAACATGTTCTTCAACTGGGTTTTATACCCAAAGCTCTAGCTATTTTGGGGAAGCACTGAGCACTCAAATGAGATCAATGAAGTGTGATCTTGAAGAAGCCATTTTGGTGAAAGTGGTAGATGACAAAGATGAGCCTTCCAAGCATGTATAATCAGATTTTTGTGGCCCAAGGAGAGGATGTCAAAAGGGACACAATCCCTTAAAATAGGGAAAAACAAATCTGTTAAAAAAAGCCAATTTTGGGAAAATGTTAACAATGCTTGCGGACGCGTTCTTTAACCCTCGCGCCCACTAGCTGACCTTTTGTCTTCAAAATGCATGTTTGGCGTGCCCGCAAGCAAATAGACATGTGCCCTCGAGCAAACCAAAATTTGAGGCATTTTTTTAACAATCGCGTTTATAAAGTGCTTATTCACTTATTCTAGCATGGTACCGATAATAAATAGTTTTAGTGTTTGGATAGAAAAAAGAAAAGAAAAGAAATGATTATATCGATTTGGCACCGATAATAGAGAGTTTTTGATAAGTTACTATGTTCTAACTTAAACTTATTCCAGTGTGGTACCGCCATAAGTTATTTCCTTCTAACTTGTTTGCTTATTTGTCAAATACTAAAAAACGACTTATCAACTTATTACGTTTTGCTACCGTCATAAGCTAATCCAAACATTTTTTTTTATAAAACTCTAGTTTAACGCCATATAAGTTGATAAACACTTTTATAAAGAAAACACAAGTTGTTTTAAATAAGCAATCCTAAACACTTCTTAAATCAAATAAAACCGAGTTTAATATATCTCATTTGAAAGTAAATAAAAAAAACATTTGTAAATGTTCATGGGAGACTTTGTTAGATCAACAACAAATATTTAGAAAGATAAGATATAAGTTGGCTAGTCTTTATTTTAAATAATAGAATGGTTGTTTCAATACAAATGCTACCAATAATTTTTTTATACCAAAAAATAGAACAAATTCCATTTACAAAGCGGCATGACATTTAGTTATTCCACTTTCTATCCCAACTCAAAAGTATTCCAAATTTGTCAAAAGATTGGAATCATAAGCCAACCCATATCAAAGATTGAGAACTTCTTTCACAATTCACAAAACACTTTCAAGATTCCAATCTCCAATTGCAAAAAAAACTTTTTGGAGTGTTTTGGTTGATGGAATTTATTAAAGATAAATCACCACTGTGATTTTCTCCATGGTTAAAATAATAGTTATGTCTTTCCTTTTGTGTGGTCAATATTATTTGTACTTTTCCATGTATAGTCCCTAATTTACGTTGTTTCCTTTGTAAATTTCTTGTATTTATATCCCTTCAAATATTCAAAGGACATTGTGGTGAAAACTATTCTAGCCTAATATGGTATCAGCCTAACTCGTTCCTCTCCCCTAATTTTTTTTTCCTTCCCTTCCATGGCTACCTCTTCTGAATCCTCTTTTCCATGGCTACTTTAATCCATATGCTCACCATCAAATTATCTTCCTCTAACTACCTATTGTGGAAAAATCAAGTCTCTCCTCTGTTACTGCATCAAAACTGGTTACGGTTTGTTGATGGGTCTTATCAGGCTCCATCCAAAACACTCACAACTGATGGAAAAGAATCCGTAAATCCGGCTTTTACATCTTGGTTGGAAACAGATCAGAAGATACTGCTTCTCCTTCAATCTTCTCTGTCTGAAGAAGCGATGTCCGAGGTTTTAGGGCTTTCTTCTTCTCGTGAAGTCAGGCAAGCCCTGGAATCGGATTATAGCCATGACTCCATGGAAAGATCACAAAATCTCAAGGACCCTCTCCGTAAATTGAAAAAGGGTACCGTTTCTGTTGCTAATTATGCTAAGCAATTCAAGAATATTTGTGATAAACTTGCAGCCATTGGTCAACCAGTATCCGAAACAGACAAGACCCATTGGTTCCTCCGTGGTTTAGGATCGAGTTTTGAAACCTTCTCTACTGCCCAAAGAGCTGTCCAACCTCGACTCCTATTTCGTGATTTGCTTGCCCAGGCTGAGGGACACGAACTGTTTGTTGTTTCTCTTCACAGTTCAAATTCCTCCTCAGTCGCTTTTGTAGCACAAAAACAGAACTCTTCTCGTGGCAAGGGTCAGTCTGGTCGGTTCTCTCACCGGGACCTTTCTTCGTCTAAAGGACGTCCTCGCCGGCCACCACATTGTCAGCTCTGTCGCCATGAGGGCCATTATGCCAATTCCTGTCCTGATTTGGGATCTTTTGCTCAAAAGTCCTCCTACTCAGCAGCTAATCTAGCACAAGCTTTCCATGCCAATTGCAATCTAAATGATTCTACCCCGGATTGGTACGTCGACTCGGGGGCCACCGCTCATATGGCACCATCCACCACACCTATGGATTCTTCAGTCCCTTATACCGGAAATGACAAGGTCTCTTTTGGAAATGGTAATGTGCTTCCTATCACTCGTCTTGGCACACTATCTGTTACTCCACAGTTGCATTTACGAGATGTTCTTGTTGTCCCGCATCTAAAAAAGAATCTCCTTTCGGTTAGCAAATTAACTAACGATTATCCAGTTGATTTCTTGTTCTCTCGGTCTTATTTTGCTATACAGGACTCGGCAACCAAGGCCATTCTAGCCAAAGGACTACATAAGGATGGACTTTACATTTTGATCCACGACCCTCAAGCTTTTGCAGCTTCGATCCTATCTCCTACTAAGGCATCTTTTTAATTATGGCATAAACGTCTTGGTCATGTTGCTTTTGATATTATTTCGATTCTAAATAAACATGGATGTTTAAATCTTACCTCTATTTTACCGAGACCAAATGTTTGTTCCTCTTGTGAACTTTCAAAACAACACCGGTTGTCTTTTCACTTAAATGAGAAACGTGCATTACATGTCTTGGATATAGTACATTGTGATTTATGGGACCTGCTTCCGTTACTTCAAATGATGGTTATCGATACTATGCCTTATTCGTTGATGATTATTTAAGATTTAGTTGGTTTTATCCCTTAAAAACTAAATCAGGTTTCTTTGAGGTACTTAAAACCTTTCTGACATTTGCTCAAACTCAGTTTTCTTGCAAACTAAAGGTGTTCCAAAGTGACGGAGGTACTGAATTTCTAAACAATCAAGTTCGGGATTTGTTTATGAAAAATGGAACTCATCACCAAATGTCTTGCCCATATACTCCGGAACAAAATGGACGAGTGGAAAGGAAACATCGGCATATAACCGAAACAGGACTTGCAATGTTGTTCGGTGCAAACGCACCCGCGAATCTTTGGGTGGATGATTTCTCCTCAGCGGCTCATGTTATTAATCACCTTCCCACAAAATTGTTACAACACAAATCACCATATGAGCTTCTCTTTCATTCGGTGCCAAATTACAATAACTTCAAGGTTTTTGGATGTCGAGTCTATCCATATTTGCGGCCCTATTCGGAGCACAAACTAGCCCCACGTAGCATTGCATGCATATTTATTGACTATTGTACTCAATACAAAGGGTACAAATGTTTGGATCCAAACACATCTCGGGTCTATATCACTCGACATGCAAGATTTGATGAAGACTCCTTTCCGTTCTCGAAGGAAAACTGTCCGGTTAACATTGCCACCCTATTTTTAAGCTCTTATGATGATGCCATCCCTCAAATTAACCAATCTCCAAACAAATCAGTACCCTCCCCACATAACAGTAGCCCACCTTCCTCAATTTGTCCATCATGCATGCATGATTCTTTACCACCTACTCACCAAAATGAAACACTCACATCCCCTAAACCTTCCTCGCTAACCTCCCCTCCTACGCCTTCACCTCAGTCCTCACCACTCCAAACTCCATCAACTTCCGCATTACAAGTGCCCGTCCCATCAAATATTCCTCTCGTCTCTTCCTTAAATGCTCCGACACATCCCATGGTGACTAGAGGAAAAGCCGGCATTGTCAAGCCAAAGCATGTGATTGATCTTCTTGCTATTTCTCCAACCCCACTGCATGTCGCCTTACTTGCTACCCAAGAACCTCGTGGTTTTAAATCGGCATCTAAACACCAACATTGGCGTGATGCAATGACCGAGGAAATTATGGCTCTTCACAAAAATAACACATGGACATTGTTCCTCGTCCAACAAATGTAAATGTCGTGGGGTCAAAATGGGTGTTTCGAACTAAATTCAACGCCGATGGGAGTATTGACCGTCATAAGGCACGTCTTGTGGCTCAAGGTTTTACGCAAATACCGGGTTTTGATTTCTCTCATACCTTCGGTCCCATTGTGAAAGCCACCACCGTTCGCCTTGTACTCTCTCTTGCCGTGACTAATCGATGGCATCTCCATCAACTTGACGTTAAAAACGCATTTCTTAATGGTCATCTTTGAGAAACCGTCTATATGGAACAAACGTCGGGCTATGTTAACTCGACTCATCCGAACTATGTATGTCGTCTAAACAAAGCTCTTTACGGCCTTAAGCAAGCACCGCGCGCTTGGTTTCAGCGGTTAAGCAGTTTTCTGGTACATCAAGGCTTCAAGTGCAGCCAAGCGGACACCTCGCTTTTCGTCTTTCATCATGGCTCATGCCTTCTATACTTATTGGTATACGTAGATGATATCATTCTCACCGGAAATCATGAGCCGTCACTTAAACGCTTCATTAACCGTTTGCAAACTGAATTTGCCATAAAAGATTTAGGGAAACTAAGTTACTTCCTTGGTCTTGAAGTCTCATACACATCAGACGGTTTGTTCCTTAGCCAAACTAAATATGCTCATAACATTTTAACTAAGGTTGTCCTTCTCGATTCCAAACCAGTTGGGACACCACTTGCCACTAATGATGTTTTTAGTACTAAAGGAAACTCCTTTCATGATCCTACTTTATACCGCTCACTCGTTGGTGCACTTCAGTACTTGACTATTACAAGACCTGATCTTTCTTATGCGGTAAACCAGGCTAGTCAATTTCTTCATTCGCCAACGGATGAGCACTTTCATATGGCAAAAAGGATCATGAGGTATGTCAAAGGCACGATAACCCATGGGCTTCACTTCTCATACCCGACGAAATCCACTCTCGTAGGTTACTCGGATGCCGATTGGGCTCGCTGCATCGAAACAAGACGCTCCACTTACGGTTACTCAATCTTCTTTGGTGGAAACCTCGTGTCTTGGAGTGCCAAAAAGCAGCCAACCGTCTCACGCTCTAGTTGTGAGTCAGAGTATCGTGCAATGGCTAACACCGCGGTAGAGCTCATATGGATTACTCACTTGCTACATGATTTAAATGCCCTGCCATCTGAACGACCGACATTATTGTGTGATAACTTAAGTGCCATCTTTCTCAGCCAAAATCCAATAGCACACCGACGGGCTAAGCACATCGACGTTGACTATGTACGAGAGCTCGTTTCGTCCGGCAAGTTACATACAAAATTCGTGCCTACCAAGCTTCAAGTGGCCGACATTTTTACTAAACCGTTACCGAGACCTCTCTTCGAATCATTTCGAGATTTGTTACGTGTTCGTCTGCCTTCTGTTCGCTTGCGGGGGGTATTGAAGATAAATAACCACCGTGATTTTCTCCATGGTTAAAATAATAGTTATGTCTTTCCTTTTGTGTGGTCAATATTATTTGTACTTTTCCATGTATAGTCCCTAATTTACGTTGTTTCCTTTGTAAATTTCTTGTATTTATATCCCTTCAATATTCAAAGGATATTGTGGTGAAAACTATTCTAGCCTAATAAGAACTCTCCACAATAGTAGTTCTTACAAGTCACTACACTTTTTGATTGTAAAAACCTTGCATTGGAGATGCTCTAACTTATCCCGTCAGTTATATAGGAAGATGTGATATTCGCTTTTTAATGATATAGAAAAGGATTTATTCAGTAGGATTTTAGGAGGGCTTTATGCAGAAAGCAAAGTTTTCTTAAACATGTCCCTCTCATTTAAAATAAATGTTTATCACGTTTATGATAAAACTTTTTCAATCTATATAGACATATTAATTCACACATATAGATTTATCCATATAGTATCAACTACAAGCCCCTAAGTCCATTTAAACAGGTTTAACGGATAGATGTGGTTTTTAGTGAATCAATTGTTACCATATTATGTCCTAAAATAAAATTTTCAATTTTTTCAGTTTTGACAAAATTGTTGAAGTTGTCTTTTAAACAACGATTAGAGAAAATACCAAATCCGAATAAGCTGTAAAGACATAAACCAGAGGAATTCGAAAAAACATTTGACCAAAACTGTAGCTTACCCTATAAAGACTAAAACCAAAGAGATTCGAAAAAAACATTGACCAAAACTGTAGGGATTGTTAGAGATAGGGCAAAATACCAATTAACCAAAATACCCTGAAAATCTTTCATCTATTTGCCCTATCTTATTTTTATTTATTAAAAAATATATAAATATTTTTATTTTGTGAAATAATTAAATGTATAAATAAAAGAATTAAAATAAATGAGGTGGCAAAAGGGTTTGAGGGAATGGGGTAAGGGTGTTTAGAGATTGTTAGGCCATCAGTACCCCATGAGAGCATCTTTCAAATATTCCAGCTCCACATCAGCGCCACATCAGCTTTTCTCTCATCCCTCACTCAATCCCTAACAATCCCTAAACACCCTTACCCCATTCCCTAACCCACTCCCTCTCATTTCTCACCTGGGACCCACCTCTCCTCCTCACATTTTCTTCGGGATGAAACGGGATGGGGAACCCGGATTCCATCCCTTCCCGCCGAACCCGCAAGCCCCGTAGCCCACCCCGCTCCATCCCGCCCTCCATCCCGCCCTCCATCCCGCTGGGCTACGGATGGCCTTAGGGATTGAGTGAGGGATGGGAGAAAAGCTGATGTGGCGCTGATGTGGAGCTGAAATCTTTGAAAGATTCCTGGATGGGGTACTGATGGCCTTAGGGTTTTCGGCATCTGTCTCTTCCTGAATCTCCTTGGCCATCCGTACCCGGGCTAGGGATGCCTTCGGGCTCAGCGGGGGTGGGCTACGGGCCTTGCGGGCTCAGCGGGGCGGGATGGATTCCGGGGATGGGATCCCGATTCATCCCGAAGGTTTATTAAAAAAAAAAAATTTAATTTTTAAAAATAATGCCATTGAACGGCTCTTTTTAAACAAAAATAAATAAATTTTTTTCTCAATTTAATCCCACTATATATTTAACCCTCAACCTCTTATTTCTCACACCTCTCAAACTCTCTAAAATTCTCTCAACCTCTTATTTTTCACACCTCTCAAACTCTCTCAAATTCTCTCAACCTCTTATTTTTCACACCTCTCAAACTCTCTCAAACACTCTTCCATTCTCTATATTTTAAACAATATGGATTCGGCACAACCCGGTTCACCAACCGCATCATCATCATCCGTAGACACCGACGAGTTGTTGAATCTACAAAGGGAAATTTTTCGACAGACTGCACAATCGTTGTATGGTAGCACCGCCTCATCGTCAACAAGAGAGAGGGCCGCAAACATTGAAAGAGGTCGAGTAACTGCAAACGAGCGGCTTATGCGGGACTACTTTGGTGTCAACCCGATTTATACACCGGATATGTTTAGGCGGCGGTTCAGGATGAGCAGACAACTATTCGAACGAATAGTTGAAGATTTAGAAGTAGGGTATCGGTATTTTAGACTTCGGTTTGACGGGTTAGGCAAACAAGGTTTTTCTCCGATACAAAAGTGTATTTCCGCTATTCGGCAATTGGCGTATGGAGTAAGTGCTGACGCACTTGACGAGTACATCTGTATGGGAGAGAAAACGTCACGAGATTGTCTGTACAAATTCTGCACAGGTATTATTGAACTGTATGGTCAAAAATATTTACGCAAGCCTACTTTTATTGATATTCAGAAGTTGTACGCCGCGCATGAAGCTAAACACGGATTTCCCGGCATGCTCGGCAGCATAGACTGTACTCATTGGGCGTGGCAAATTGTCCGAATGCATGGCGAGGTCAATTCATGAGAGGTGATCATGAGCACCCGACAATCATGCTAGAAGCAGTGGCCTCTCAAGATCTATGGATCTGGCACGCATACTTTGGTGTTGCCGGTTCCAACAACGACATCAATGTTCTCAATTAGTCGTCCATCTTCAACGATGTATATGATGGAAAAGCACCCGAGTGCCCTTTTGAGGTGAATGGAGCCACCTACAAGCATGGATATTATCTAACGGATGGGATATATCCGGAATGGGCTACTTTCGTAAAATCATTTACGTGCCCACAAGACCTTAAACGACAAAAGTTCAAGTCCGCGCAAGAATCCGCACGTAAAGATGTTGAACGAGCTTTTGGCGTGCTTAAAGCACGTTGGCATATACTTCATAACCCGGCACGCGGATGGGAACTCTCAAGATTGGCAAACATTATGTACGCTTATGTCATATTACACAATATGATACTCGAAGACGAAAACCATGCTATTTGTGGTGACGTGGAAAACGACTTTTTCACGGATGATATCGAAAGCCAAATCAGTGAGACACAACGCGCGGCAAATGTTCGAGAAGTCATAAACCGGGACACTCATAATAACCTTCGGTCGGATTTGGTCGAACATATTTGGCGTATCCAAGTTCCCAACAATGACGACGAGTAGATTTTTAAATTTATTTTGTAATTTTTATTTTTAATGAATGATATGAATTTTAATTTTTATTATTTATCTTATTTTTATTTATTAAAAATATATAAATATTTTTATTTTGTTAAATAATTAAATGTATAAATAAAAGAATTAAAATAAATGAGGTGGCAAAAGGGTTTGAGGGAATGGGGTAAGGGTGTTTAGGGATTGAGTGAGGGATTAAGAAAAGCTGATGTGGCGCTGATGTGGAGCTGGAATCTTTGAAAGATAGAGGGATGGGGTACTGATGGCCTTAGGCTGAATTAAAGCCTCCTTCAAAATCTTGGCCTTAATGCCCGCCGATATAAGCTACAAAAAAAAACAAATTGTTGAAGAATAAATAATTTCGTCAACAGATTTTGGTAATTATAAACTTAATATGTCACTTCATACCAAAAATTAAGGTAGGAACCAAGGTTCTTGTTAAAGAACCTAGAGGAGGTTGGGTTCTTATAAGAACTCTTCACAATGGTAGTTCTTACAAGTCACTACACTTTTTGATTGTAAAAACTTTGCATTGAAGATGCTCTAACTTATACCTTCAGTTATATAGGAAGATGTGATAATCGCTTTTTAATGATATAGAAAAGGATTTATTCAGGATGATTTTAAGAGGGCTTTATGCCGAAAGCAAAGTTTTCTTAAACATGTCCCTCTCATTTAAAATAAATGTTTATCACGTTTATGATAAAACTTTTTTAATCTATATAGACATGTTAATTCACACATATAGATTTATCCATATAGTATCAACTACAAGCCCCTAAGTCCATTTAAAAAAATTTAACGGATAGATGTGGTTTTTAGTGAATCAATTGTTACCATATTATGTCCTAAAATAAAATTTTCATTTTTTTTGTTTTGACAAATCTGTTGAAGTTGCCTTTTAAACAACGATTAGAAAAAATACTAAATCTGAATAAGCTGTAAAGACATAAACCAGAGGGATTCGAAAAAACATTTGACCAAAACTATAGCTTACTCTCTAAAGACAAAAACCAGAGAGATTCGGAAAAAAACATTGACCAAAACTCTAGTTTACTCTAAGGATTTTAATAGACACATCTCTAACTCGATAGTTGTATTGATTAGGTTTCTTTTTGTTTAGAAAAAGATATTGGTTAAATATCTTTCTTTTTCTTTTTGGAAAAAGATATTGGTAAAGTATTTGATTAAAAAAAGAGAAATTATACGAAATGCCCTTAGTTTAAAAATCTTTCATCTATTTGCCCTATCTCTCTTCCAATTAACCAAAATACCCTGAAAATCCGTGGGCTTACCCGTGGCGCACGGGCTACCCTGAAAATTCTTTATAAAATCTATGGGCTACCTTTGTAAAATTTGTGGGTCACTTGAAAACTTTTACAAATCCGTGGGCTGTAGGCCACTTGAAAATTTTTACAAAATCCGTGGGCCACTTAAAATGAGTCCGTGGGTTTGAATCTGTGGGTCACGGGTAAGCCCACGGATTTTCAGGGTATTTTGGTTAATTGGAAGAGAGATAGGGCAAATTGATGAAAGGGGTTGTGAACTAAGGGCATTTTAATGAATGACTCTTAAAAAAAAGACATGAGTTTTCATTAATGCGTTAATTTTTTTATAGAAATTCATGACTTTTGCTAAATGATTTAACTATTAATACGTAATAACTGAAATCTTGTAAAGCCCGTATCCCGGTATGTATTTTCGTATTATTAATCTTTTTTAAGCTATTATTTAACGTGGTTTCCGTTAACGGGATTAGACGATTTGGACCTAATTGTTAAATATGTCAACTATTTTGTTGGTTTGCGAGAAGAGTTTAGTTGAGGGGCCAAAAGTGGCAAGGGGGCCAAACTTGTGCATGGGATCGGCCAAGAGACACCCCTTCCCCTTCCCCTTCCCCTTCGGTTTCATGTTAGTAACCCCCAAGAACCTTTAGCCATCTCCCCTCCCCCTTCTTGTTGTTTTCGGCCGAGAAAGGAAGAGAGAGAGAGAGGAATCGGAAGAGAGAGGGAGGAAGAGAAAAACCGAGAGAGAAAGAGAGCAAGGGTCGAGAGGAGGAAGGAGGCGATCGCCAGCGTGAGGGAACCAGCGTCAGGAGTGGTCGGAAAGGAGGAGGAAGAGGGATTCCGTTAAGGTAAGTGTCCCGTTCGTTTTATTTGATGTTTTTCCTCGTCGGAGAATGTAAACCGCCACCACCACCGCCGTAGCCACGGCTGCCGGCGGTGGGGCCGCCGCTGCATGCCGCCGCGATGGCGGCAGAGAGTGCGTGCGCTTGCGGGTGTGTGGGTGTGTGCGGGTGTGGGGTTGCGGGTGATGTTGGGAGGTTTCGCCGGAGGTTATCGACCGCAACCACCGTCGTCGCCGCCAACCACCACCACCGCCGGAGGCGGCAGTGGGTGGTGCATGGTGTGGTTCAGCCCATGTCAACCCTAAAACAGTAAGTCATGTTGCTTTGCGGGTCTGTTTGGATTAAGACGTCTCATTGGGTTCAAGTTCAAAAGGTTATCATTTTATGTAAATTGTACAGTTTCTGCCCTGTTTTGTAAAAGTTATAACTTTTGCTAGGAATGTTGGATTGGGATGGAGCTGGTGCCAAAAGTTCCCATTCTGAGTCTAGTAACTTTTATATGTTTTGTGGAAAAACCAGTTCGGGCCATAGCTAGTGTCAAATTGCCATTTTATACGGACAGGTCCTGTTTTAGCTGCTCTGAGAGGTGTTTTTGTAAAATTCACATAGAGTGCTAGGAATATCGTTAGGACGCGTGCGATACGTCCCTGGAACCGTAAGACATTGAACTTCCTGAATGTGGAATTAGATTTTTGGTTTGATCAGTTTAGCAGGGGTAAAATGGGTCCCGAATAGACCTGATTTTTTAGTATAAAAGCTGGAATTTTTAGTTTCTTTAAACTAGTAAAAGTGTCGTGAGTTGGGACCTTCCGTTGACGTTTTTAGTGCGTAATTAGGTGGGAAAATGTGAGGAAGGTTGACGTGCTGGTGTTGCGGCTCGGGAGCGCGTCGCTTTGCTTTGAGGTGAGTTCTCTCACCGCGTAGTTAGGAATTTCATGCATATCGTTATTTTGTGCTACGTGTTATTACGTGGTTACGTCAATTAGTTGGGATGTGATATCTAGTTGTGATCTGTTGAATGTGTATGTGAATTATGTATGCTTGTGTACACCTCAGTGGGACTGGGGGGCTCGGTGGGACTGAGCTTGTATCAATGTCCTTACTCGGTGGGACCGAGGGCTCGGTGGGACTGAGCTTGTATCGATATATTTTTGGTGTGCTCGGTGGGACCGAGGTTCGTATTTATACGCTAATTGTTATGTGGATTTATATCCGTGGTGATGGTGATGTTTCCTACTGGCGAGTAGGGGCGATATACGTGGGGTTGCTACCTGCGTGTGTGATAGGATTCACTAAGCGTTTAGCTTACCCTTTTCCCAATATGTTGTGATTTCAGGTGCGAGCGGCAGTCGGGCTTGACGGTACACACACTAGGCGCGGAGTGTCAAGAATTGTTTAAGTTTCACTTTCAAACCTTTGGATTTTATTTTATGAAATTTCCGCTGCATAAACTTTATTGACTGTTCGAGTTAACGACGTTAACTTCATTTGAGTTACGAATTATTAAATTGTGATTGTTTTATAATGAAATGCATGTTTTTAAAATTTTAAATTCCTTGTAATTTTTGGGACGTTACAACTTGGTATCAGAGCACAGCTTGAGTGAATCAAACACATCTCGGTGTGTTTGGTCTCAAGTTGCGGCTATGAAGTTTTTTTAAACTCTCTTAATAAAATCTTTGAAAATAAATGAACGGAGAAAGCCCGTTTGGGAAACGGTGATCGTGGGCGCAGTGTGTACAGTCAGCCGACGCCAATTGGGAAGGTACAGCACTTAGTGTATTTATTGCTTTCTAGGCATAGGGTATGCATGCTAGATTGCCGAGGTTGTTTACACTGTACTGTACGATGACTGCTTGCTAGTAGGAATCAATGCTAGTTATAGTAGGTTGTCAAGTGAAGGCCCTATAGGTTGCATGCACTAAGAATCATATAGCCTTAGAATATTTGATTTAGTTCTATTGCGCAGCTCTTGTTTGAGTCCAACCGTTCTAGGATAGAATCTTGTATTCGAATGTCTATTTGATTCACGCTGCGTGCGACTGGGTATTCGCGAGGCAACTCGTAATGGCTAACAGGGATTCCGTTGTAGCAAGAGTAGTGGGATGAGATGAAATTCCTAGTGAGCTGGGAATAACGTTTACATATGAGTACGTATGCTAGATTGCTTTCTAGAACATAGGAGTATGTATGCTAGATTGCTTACGTGGATTTTGTGGTACTGTATACTTGTTACATGCTATTAGGAACTCATGCTAGCCTTGATAGGTTGTTATGTGAATGCACCTTAGGTTGTATGCAGTAGGAACTGAATAGCCTTAGAATGTTGGATTTAGTTCTATTGTGCAGCTCTTGTTTGAGTCCAACCGTTGTAGGGTAGAATCTTATATTCGAATGTCTATCTGGTTTCACTGTATACGACTGTGCGTTTACGAGGCGACTCGTCAGGGCTAGTGGGGGTTCCGTTCTAGCAAGGGTGGTGGGGTATTACGACTTTTCTAGGGAGCTAGGAAAAGTGTTTGCATATGCCGGAATGGGCATATGTGTTTGTTTGTGGTAAGCAACTACTTGGACGTCCCGGGACAGGACTCGAAACGAGTAAGGATAGGTGTGAAGGGTAGTAGCAGAGCTCCTACTATCTGAAGCACAGGATCCGTGCTCGAGTCGGGGAAAGTCACGGAGAATCCGAAGAGTTGAGTGTGAGCGTAGTTAGCAGGTTTTAATGTGTGCTAGTAGCTCGTTAAGGAGGAACAACAATGTTGATCCAGATGCTGATGCTGGAATTATTGCTGATCAGATTCGTGAGATGTTTGCGGTCGAGATGACGCATATTTTGAGGAGGCGATCCCCGAAATTATTACCGCCATTCGTGATGAGGTAATAGTGTCGATGGAGGAGCGCATCACGGTGATTCCACCCCCTGCGGGTGGGCAGCCTCGAACAAGAGGGTCGGGATCGGTTATGGAGTGCACATTCCTTACCGGTGGTTGTCCTGCGAACTAGAAGGTTCGCTTCGCGGTGAATCTGTTACGAGACGGAGCGAAAGACTGGTGTGCTACTGCTTTGACGCTTAACGGGCGCACTACTGGACCTGGGAGGAGTTCGTCGTATGTTTCATGTAGAGCATGTGCCTCTAGTGGAGATGGAGAGGAGTGCCAAAGAGTTCTTGGAGCTCTGTCAGACTGCGGAGGCCATAAAGGAGGTGAACCGAAAGTTTACGGAAATGACATTATTCTATCCTTAGCATGCTGCTTTTGAGGACATGAAGAGGACACGGTACAAGGATATGTTACGTACCAAGATCAGGGAGTTCGTGAGTACCGCACAGTATGCTTCACTTGCTGTAGTGATGGAGGCGGCCTAAGGTAGAGATCGTCAACTGGGAGTGGAGGGGGCACAAGCTACGTATAAAGTGGTGACAGGTACGTTCTTGGTTAACTCGGTGCTTGCTGTGGTGACGATTGATAGCGGGGCTACTCATCCTTTCGTGTCTCACATAGTCAGTGAGTGTTTGGGGCCGAGTCGTAGGACGGTTAGGCTGTCCACTTGTGGTTGCAGTTGCTGAAGACAGGACCTTGACGGTTACTGACGTGTACCGGGGGTGCACTTTGGAGATCTCTGGTGTGAGGTTCCCGATTGATTTGATTCTGATCGCTATGCGGGAATCGTGCGTGACTGTGGGCATGGATTGGATGGATGCGTATGATGCGGAGATTGTTTGTCGTCGCAAACAAGTACGAGTTCGAACCCCAAGCGGGGGAGAAATGCTAGTTCAGGGCGGCTTGCCCAGGCGGACCTCAGCGATATGTTCGGCTGCGAGGGCTCGGAGGTACTTGCAGCACAGTGGTCAGGGATTTTTGGCGTATGTGATCGACACGCGCGTCGACGGAGAGAAGAAGTCTGTGGAGGATGTGCCAGTTGTACGGGAGTTTGCTGACGTATTTTCCCGAGGAGTTACCAGGGATACCTCCCGAGTGACAGGTAGAGTTCCACGTTGATTTGATTCCGGATGCTGCTCCGGTGGCCAAGGCACCTTATCGCCTGGCTCCACCGGAAATGAAGGAGTTGTACACTCGTTGCAGGAACTTATCGAAAAGGAGTTCATCAAGCCGAGTTGTCCACCGTGGGGAGCCCTGATTCTGTTTGTGAAAAAGAAAGCCGGGTCCCAACGGATGTGTATAGACTACCGTGAGTTGAATAAGCTTACGGTGAAGAATCGTTATCCTCCGCCAAGGATCGATGACTTGTTCTATCAGCTTCAGGGATCCTCGTGGTTCTCTAAGGTTGATTTGAGATCGGGGTATCATCGGATACGGGTGAGGAGAGAGGATACGAAGTAGACGGCCTTTCGTTCACGTCATGGCCATTTACAAGTTTGTGGTGATGCCTCTCGGGCTCACCAATGCACCCGCAGCGTTCATGGACCTCATGAACCGGGTATGTAGCCCTATGTGGGATCGATCGGTGATCGTGTTCATCGACGATATTCTTGTGTAATCGAAGTCGAAGGAAGAGCATGAGATGCATTTGCGAGAAGTTTTGGAAGTTTTGAGGCGGGAGAAGCTGTATGCTAAGCTCTCCAAGTGTGAGTTCTGGTTACGAGAGGTCCACTTTCGAGGGCATGTCGTGAACCAGAATGGTATTATGGTGGATCCGGCCAAGATTACGTCTGTGATGCGGTGGGAAGTGCCAAAGACCCTCTACGAAGAAATCTGCGGCTTTTAGTTGGGGTGAAGGGCAGCAGAGGGCTTTGGGGAGCTACGCAGGCGTTATGCGAGGCTCCGATGTTGACTTTACCGGAGGGTATGTAAGAATTGGTGGTGTTTGCTCTCAAGATTTGGAGGCACTATTTGTATGGCGTCAAGTGTATACACTAACCATAAAAGCCTCCAGTACTTGATGACCGGCAAAACCTCAACATGCGTCAGAGGAGGTGGCTTGACGTGGTCAAGGATTATGATGGTGAGATACTTTACCACCCCGGTAAAGCGGATGTTGTTACGGACGCACTTAGTCGACATCTGGATGGTGAGCCACTGTGGGGCTTGTGTCAACGGTTAACAGTGGTTGCACCTCTTCTCGGGTCGATAGGTAGTGCTCAGGAGGTGGCAGTTTTGGAGGAAAATGCCAATCGCGAGAGAGTTTCGGGGGAAATTCCGAATTTTGTCCGTGATAGTCATGGGTCAATTGCTCGGTCTTAATGGAAGGTTGGGTATCCCACACGTGTGGGTACTGTAGGCCGAATAGTATCGGTTAGGGAATGTTGCCCTTTGTAATAAAGAGGATAAATGCGTAGAATTTTTGAGGTAAATAGTATACTTAGGTGTCGACTTTTGGGCTTGAGGCCAAATGCCTTAGTGTAATTGGGGAATTGTAGCCGATTTTAAGGAAATTATGTTGATGGTAGTAGTAATCCTGAGATGTTTGCTTGTGGTGAATGGTTGTGGTGGAATGACCTTCGTGGATGATTATAAATTTACTAGTTTGATAATTCATGCGGAATAAATTGTGGGAGTCTATTAGAACTCGTGAAAGTTAATCGACAGTTAATGATAGGAATGATCGAATTCGAGTATCCTGTAGGGTATATTGGTGAGCAACTTTAGAATGGTTAGAGCTTGAAATTTGAATCGGGATGTTTGGATTATCTATGGTTGGGAGACAACCGAAGTCGTTTGACTAGGAATGAATCCAGTTGTTGGAGTGTTCCTCCGATCATACTTGCGGTGTACTTGAAGGAGTTTTGTGGTAAGAAAAGTATTCGAGAGATTTTTAGGCGATGTGGGAAATCTTAAATTCCTGTTAGTGAAGGTCTAGTGGAAACACCGAAAGTGTTCCGAGTGAACTTGGGAACCTGAGGTTGAGATGTGGGAGACCTATCTATAGCTATTCACGGGCATAGACTTCGAGGACGAAGTCTAATCCAAGTGGGGGAGAGTTGTAAAGCCCGTATCCCGGTATGTATTTTCGTATTATTAATCTTTTTTAAGCTATTATTTAACGTGGTTTCCGTTAACGGGATTAGACGATTTGGACCTAATTGTTAAATATGTCAACTATTTTGTTGGTTTGCGAGAAGAGTTTAGTTGAGGGGCCAAAAGTGGCAAGGGGGCCAAACTTGTGCATGGGATCAGCCAAGAGACACCCCTTCCCCTTCCCCTTCGGTTTCATGTTAGTAACCCCCAAGAACCTTTAGCCATCTCCCCTCCCCCTTCTTGTTGTTTTCGGCCGAGAAAGGAAGAGAGAGAGAGAGAGGAATCGGAAGAGAGAGGGAGGAAGAGAAAAACCGAGAGAGAAAGAGAGCAAGGGTCGAGAGGAGGAAGGAGGCGATCGCCAGCGTGAGGGAACCAGCGTCGGGAGTGGTCGGAAAGGAGGAGGAAGAGGGATTCCGTTAAGGTAAGTGTCCCGTTCGTTTTATTTGAAGTTTTTCCTCGTCGGAGAATGTAAACCGCCACCACCACCGCCGTAGCCACGGCTGCCGGCGGTGGGGCCGCCGCTGCATGCCGCCGCGATGGCGGCAGAGAGTGCGTGCGCTTGCGGGTGTGTGGGTGTGTGCGGGTGTGGGGTTGCGGGTGATGTTGGGAGGTTTCGCCGGAGGTTATCGACCGCAACCACCGTCGTCGCCGCCAACCACCACCACCGCCGGAGGCGGCAGTGGGTGGTGCATGGTGTGGTTCAGCCCATGTCAACCCTAAAACAGTAAGTCATGTTGCTTTGCGGGTCTGTTTGGATTAAGACGTCTCATTGGGTTCAAGTTCAAAAGGTTATCATTTTATGTAAATTGTACAGTTTCTGCCCTGTTTTGTAAAAGTTATAACTTTTGCTAGGAATGTTGGATTGGGATGGAGCTGGTGCTAAAAGTTCCCATTCTGAGTCTAGTAACTTTTATATGTTTTGTGGAAAAACCAGTTCGGGCCATAGCTAGTGTCAAATTGCCATTTTATACGGACAGGTCCTGTTTTAGCTGCTCTGAGAGGTGTTTTTGTAAAATTCACATAGAGTGCTAGGAATATCGTTAGGACGCGTGCGATACGTCCCTGGAACCGTAAGACATTGAACTTACTGAATGTTGAATTAGATTTTTGGTTTGATCAGTTTAGCAGGGGTAAAATGGGTCCCGAACAGACCTGCGTTTTTAGTATAAAAGCTGGAATTTTTAGTTTCGTTAAACTAGTAAAAGTGTCGTGAGTTGGGACCTTCCGTTGACGTTTTTAGTGCGTAATTAGGTGGAAAAATGTGAGGAAGGTTGACGTGCTGGTGTTGCGGCTCGGGAGCGCTTCGCTTTGCTTTGGGGTGAGTTCTCTCACCGCGTAGTTAGGAATTTCATGCATAGCGTTATTTTGTGCTACGTGTTATTACGTGGTTACGTCAATTAGTTGGGATGTGATATCTAGTTGTGATCTGTTGAATGTGTATGTGAATTATGTATGCTTGTGTACACCTCAGTGGGACTGGGGGGCTCGGTGGGACCGAGGGCTCGGTGGGACTGAGCTGGTACAATTGTATTATCTTTACTCGGTGGAACCGAGGGCTCGGTGGGACTGAGCTTGTATCAATGTCCTTACTCGGTGGGACCGAGGGCTCGGTGGGACTGAGCTTGTATCGATATATTTTTGGTGTGCTCGGTGGGACCGAGGTTCGTATTTATACGCTAATTGTTATGTGGATTTATATCCGTGGTGATGGTGATGTTGCCTACTGGCGAGTAGGGGCGATATACGTGGGGTTGCTACATGCGTGTGTGATAGGATTCACTAAGCGTTTAGCTTACCCTTTTCCCAATATGTTGTGATTTCAGGTGCGAGCGGCAGTCGGGCTTGACGGTACACACACTAGGCGCGGAGTATCAAGAATTGTTTAAGTTTCACTTTCAAACCTTTGGATTTTATTTTATGAAATTTCCGCTGCATAAACTTTATTGACTGTTCGAGTTAACGACGTTAACTTCATTTGAGTTACGAATTATTAAATTGTGATTGTTTTATAATGAAATGCATGTTTTTAAAATTTTAAATTCCTTGTAATTTTTGGGACGTTACAAATCTTTATTTGAACGGAATGAGTTTTGTGAAGGAAGTTTCATAATTTTAAAGTTTAGGGGTTGAATTGTAATTTGATGAGATGGGTTCAAAACCCTAGAAGCTAATCAGTGTGTGAGTGTGTGTGGCGGCTGAGAGAGAGAGAGCAGAGAAAGGATTGTTCAAATTGCAATTGGAGAAGAAAGTTTAGCAATCACCAAATTTAGAAGAGGAAAGAGTATTGAAATGTGATTCTACAACAATGCTTATCAGGTTATCCCAAATCCCAATCTTATTTTAGAGTTCTGTCTGATTGATTTGGATTATTTGAGAGTTTCTTTATTTTTATTTTGAGTTTAACAAGGGTGTTTAGAAGGATTTAGATGATTATTATAGAGTTAGAATAATGATTGATGAGAAAGAGACCGAGTAATTGATTTTCAGTGTTAATGTTAAACAGTATCGCATCGCCATAGATTTTGCGAGGTTCCGGAATATCTAGAGGATCTGGAATAGGAACTCGATGGATCCGGTATTAATTAAACTGGATCCGAAATTTGGTAAAAGAGAGAACCGGAATGTATTAATTAAATGGGCCTTAATTGGAAGATCTTGAATTGTTATATTTAAGATCCAGTACTGTTTTTTTAGGATCCGGTATTATAAGAAGAGTCCGGAATTAATTAAGTGAACGGACTGGATCCGGTATTTTAACAAAGGCCCGGAATCTATTTTAGGGATCCGGAGTTCCTGTTGTTGGACCATAAACCGGAATTATTTCCAGTGGGGCCCTAGAACCAGTGTTGGGCCATTATGATCCGGTAATTAATTTTTCAAGATTCGGTATTTATGATGTGGGTTGTAGTCCGGTATTTAAATAAGAATCCGGTATGGGCTTGAAAGTGGATCCGGGAATTTTAAATAGGGATCCGGAATTTATTTTGGGCCCAGATTCCAGAGCTTGTTGAGAGTTGTGTTAAGTAGAAAATTGTTCAGACTGGACTAAGATTAATCGAGACTCACTATTCTTATTCTCGTAATATAATAGGTGTTCCTCGTTAAATCTAAAGTTTTCGCAAGGAGAAATTGTTAAAGCGCCATGTGAGTTTTTCTAACTAAAATACATGTTTTTCCAAAGAAAGTAAATGAGTAGTTTTGCCATGTTTATTTACATGATGTTACTTGTTTGTAAGTGTTTATATGAGATGTATGCATGCATACATTGTGTTAGACGTAAACTGGCTATGTCGGGGTGTGTGGCCCGCCAGTGCTCATGCCAGGAGGAGTGACCCATTTTTGCCTTGGAAGTGTGTATACAGTAAGGCAGCGTGAGACTGACTCGTTGTCACTCTTGAGTGACTTTAGGGTGCCATTTACGGGAGCGGATTTATCCGTGAAATTTTATGTAAAGATATGTGAAAGTTTTACGCAAAGATATGTAAAAGTTATAAATTGTTTTCAAATGATTTTGAGAACTGTCGGGAGGGAGCTCACTAGACCTCATAGTCTAACCCTCGCATTTTTCAAACTAAACCTTTTTAGGTAAGCAGACAGTAGGAGGCTCAGGTAAGTGAGCAAGAGCAGGATAGAGTACAGATGCAGATAGAGACAGTGCCTTTGACACTTATAGAAATTAGTACGTTCTCAGTTGTGTATAGGTTGTTTCCGCCAACCTAAGTTTTGAGATAGATGTAATGAATTTTTTGGACCCAGTATTCTAATTCTTTAAATTTAAATGCTATGTATGCTTTATTTAGACTGGGTTGTTACAATTGGTATCAGAGTCATAGTTTAAGGGATTTAGGTGACCGGACGGGCCTAAACTTAAACTTTGGGAGTATAAATCACAATTGAGAATCAGGAAATGCGTTAGGAGGGCACTATTGTAGAGATAGAACTAATAGGATGCCGAGGACAAACATGTAAGGTAAGATTGGGATTACACTTGGCCAGTGTAATTGCGAACTTACAGGTACATGTATGTGCTTAGATTGCCTTATTATTCCGATGTTGTAGTCTTAAGCTAGTTTATATGTCGTGTTCCAGTAATCTAGAATGTCAGAAAGATCCCTGAGGGGTAGATTGAGACCCATTGTAGGGGAAGTATCGTAAGAGATCATTTATGATGTGATGTATGTATACATCGTAGAGAAGAAATGTTGTTTGGAATGTTATGAGCCGTCTAGAAGTAGATCTTCGTGGATTCAAAGAGGATGAATGATTGCTTTTGAGTAAGACTCCTGGTTCTGGTGAGTCCCAGTTCTAGAAATCGTGGGGTAGGTCAGTTGGGATGGTAAGGAAGGGCAATGTCGATATCTTGAAAGCGTCAATTCAAGAGCGAGTGGAGAATTAGAGCCCTGACTCTTTAGTCGAGCTTTTCAATTACGGATTAAAATATGTAGAAGTAGAATGTGAGATGATTGATCAAGACGAAAATAGTATGAAATGGTTGAGTACGTGGGCCTATAACCCACTGGTCGAAAGTAGAGTGCCAATGATAAGTTGCGTGAGTAAAGTGGTTGACCTTGTTTGAGTGAGTAGCCTTCAATTGCAAGTAGAGTTTCACGCCTTGCATTCTTATATAAGTTACATGAAATTTTTGCGATTAAGTAAATGTGTAAGTATCAATTTTGATCGGAAATGAGTCAGTGTGTGCAAACGTATATTTTAAAGGAAAGGTGATTTCATTTACGTCGTACAATGAAATGTTGAGCTTAGCGATTTGCAAAATATTCCACTCCGATTTGCAAAAGTTAAGAAAACGTTTATAAAAGTAAAGGTTAACGTTGGGAAGAAGTGTGCGGAAGAAGCCCAGCAAATCGGGTTCATTCGGGTCAAAATTGAGTTTCGATACCACAGGGGCGATAGTGCCCTGGCGATAGTGACATTGTCACTATCGCCGTGTCATAATCGCGAGGAAGGGAAATGCCCTCGGTACAGGTTGGGCGATAGTACCCTGGCGATTGTGACATTGTCACTATCGCCATGTCACAATCGCGAACGGGCTCTGAGGGTTTTAAACCCACGCCTTTCAGCTTTCTTTCATTTCTATTCCATATCTCACTCTCTAAACTCTCCCAAACCGAACCCTAACCCTTCAAAATGATTTTGAAGCCCTTGAAGCCACAAATCTTGTAAATCAAAGTCTCTCTTCCATCTCTTTACAAGGATTAATATGTTGGGGGTTAGAGTTCTTCATCTCATTTCATTTGATGGGATTTCTACAATTTCTAGAGTGTTACCCAACCCTATCCTAAACCCTTTCAATTCTTTGGATGAAATGAAGATTGAGGGTCACTTTGGTAACACTAGAAATGTTTGGTTGGTGGATTTGCTTGATGGTTGAGGTAATCTCCTTTCTCTTCATTTTTGGAAATTAGGGTTTTGATCTATTGGTAAGTCTAAGTGTAATATGTTGAGGGAACTAATTCTAAGTGTTTGAGGGACAAATATTTATGGTTGGAAACTTATGGATTTAGGTTTTGGAAGATTTGGACTTGAAGATACGGACTTCTTCAAAGGAGCATTCGTTTGGAGAAATTATAGATTTAGCCTAAATCTAGCAAGGTGAGTTCAAGTTACTTTGCGAAAACGTTGTACATGTCAAAATGAGTATTTTACAAATATGTGTGTGTTTTACTTGAAAATGTATATGGTTGAGTTATTTGGATAAGTTTAACTCTTTTGAAGTGTGATCTTCATAAATGTGTAAGACACCCATATTTGGGGCTTTTGGATATTTGGATGGTTAGAAACCATAAATTGTCTTTAAATGATTAATTGCTCAAAATGAGGTCTATTTGGTGGTTTAATCATCTATGTGTAAATGATTTTGTAAACCATTTGGGAAATGCACTTTTAAGTGTTATGTGTCATTTTGAGAATTATAAGGGTGTGAGTTCTTTAGGAAAACCCTTTTTGTTTAACCCGTAATGAGTTTTGGGGTTAATGATGATTTTGTGGTATTGCTTGCTTAACCAATGTTTAAACACGTTTTTGACCGACATTATGGGTCTAGCAAGCTTGGAGCATTTTGCTCGGTTTTGACTTTGAGATAGTCATGGGACAATTGTCTGGTTTAAATGGCTCGATGTGGAGTCTTGTTGATGGGTTGCTTTTATTGCACTGTTTTGCATTTATTGCACGTTTGAATAATTACATGCTTGGGTGAGTGAGTCATTCCGGGATAGGCATGTTGTTGGTAGACTGTATTGCATTGGATCCATAGACATGTTAGTTAGTCGTTGGTATTGGTCGATTGGGTATTTTGAGGTTGGACCTCGGTACCCATGTTTTATGACCTTAACTTCCAAGTAGGCACTAGGAGGATATAGTCTTGGGCACTTACCTTGGAGGTTTGTGTAGCGATCCACGCCTTCGGGATTTATACCTTGGAGGTAGTCCCGATGTGCCGGGCCTTGAGGCGTTACCTTAGAGGTAGACGTCAAGGTATATCCTCAATTACGGTGTAACTTGGGTTTCGTAGAGCAGAGTCGCGGAATAGGCCAGACATATGTGGTAATTCCCGATTTCGTTGGGAGGACAGAGATAGGCATAACGTAACTTGTAATCTCTACTCCCAGTTGTGCGATGAACGTTGTATGTGTGGTATACTTATGTGTTACCTCCGCCTTCAACGGATACGGGTCTCCCCGTTTATGGTATTTGGATTTTAATACATTTTACGTATGCGTGAGTTTTGCTTCGTATTATGTTTCCAATGAAGGATTATATTTAAATGGATGGTTTCCATGTTTTTACGAGTTGAGTATGTATTGTCAACCGTGTTTGAAGGTTTTGCCTAAAACTAGAATTATTCGCATATTTGAGTGAGTTGGGATTGTAACTCATTTTTGGAAAACGCTTTACACTTTTGGGAAGGATTCCCATGGATTTTGAGTACGTTGGAAAATGAGTCATTCATGTCTGTTTTGGAAACTCTTTGGAAATGATGATCTTTGTCGAAATCTTTCATTTAAAAGATTTACTGAATCATGACTAAAACTGCTATCTTCTGATTTATGATTTTATATAGTCATGATAAAATGTTTGAACTCACTAGGCGTAAGCCTAACCCTTTTTATTTTGTCGGCATGTGCAACAGGCTCAGGTTGGGGTAGCTCTAGCTACATTGGGAAGTGAAGACCACTAGTAAAGTGTACGAGAGGTGAATAGCTTAAGTTATATTTCCGCATTTACCCTTGGGGAGTAACACTCGTGTTTGGATTAAGTGATGTTCGAAGTGGGTTTAGTCTTGGAAATGAGACTTGTGTTGTATGCATTGTTTAGAAATAACCTCAGTTTGTAATTCAAGGTATTTTACCCATTTGTTTCGGATGTAATAACGAAAATTTTAATTAGTTGATCTTTCCAAATTCTAGGGTGTTACACTCCTTATCCTATAGCACACTTTATACATTGTGACAATTTTTCAAAGTCGTATCAAGCATTTCTTGCAGCTGTTATAACCGGAGATGAACCAAAATCCTTTAAAGCGGCCATGAAGGAAGTTGGATGGTAACAGGCAATGCGAGAGGAGATAAAAGCATTGGAAGCCAATAGTACATGGACTCTCGAAACTCTACCTCCTGGAAAGCGTGCTTTGGAAAATCAGTGGGTATATCGCAGAAAATACAACTCGAATGGTACTCTTGAAAGATTAAAAGCCCGTTTAGTTGTATTTGGAAATCACCAGATTGAAGGCTTGGATTATAACGAGACGTTCGCTCCGGTTGCAAAGATGACGACGATTTATACCTTTCTTGTCGTTGCCGCATCAAAAATTTGGGAACTCCACCAGATGGATGTTCACAATGCTTTCCTTCATGACGATCTTACCGAGGAAGTTTACATGAAGTTACCACCCGGGTTCGAGTCATCAAATCCTAACATGGTCTGTCGCCTTCGGAAATCGCTATACGGACTGAAACAAGCTCCTCGCTGCTGGTTTGCAAAACTAGTCACGGCGTTGAAGAAGTATGGTTTTCTTCAATCTTACTCCGACTACTCTCTATTTACCTACACCAAAGGCGGAGTGCAACTCAATGTCTTGGTGTACGTGGACGATCTTATCATCTCCGGCAATAATTCGGGAGCTTTGCGATTTTTTAAGCCTACTTAAGTGACTGTTTTCGGATGAAAAATTTGGGTTCGCTCAAATACTTTCTTGGTATCGAGGTAGCTCGAAGTTCTTCCGGGCTATTTCTATGCCAACGTAAGTATGCTCTCGATGTGATTACGGAAACAGGCCTTCTAGGGGCCAAATCGGCGACATTTCTGATTGAGCAAAACCACAAGTTAAGTCTCGCCACAAGTAAGAAACTTACTGATCCGGAACCTTACCGACGTCTGGTCAGCCGTCTTGTGTATCTATTGGTTACTAGGCCTGACTTGGCCTATTCTGTCCACGTCTTGTCACAATTCATGCAAGAACCTAGACAAGAACATTGGGAGGCAGCTTTATGTGTTGTCCGGTATTTAAAAGGAACCCCGGGTCAAGGTATCATGCTACGAGCTAATAACGACTTATCTCTACAAGGGTGGTGCGACTCTGATTGGGCCTCATGTCCCATCACACGTCGTTCATTAACGAGTTGGTTGGTTTTCTTGGGAAGTCTCCGATTTCTTGGAAGACAAAGAAACAACACACGGTTTCTAGATCATCGGCCGAGGCGGAATATCGCTCAATGGCAGCCATCACTTGTGAGCTTAAGTGGCTCAAAGGATTACTGCTGAGTTTAGGAGTGAATCATCCTCACGCCTTCCCATTATTTTGTGATAGCGAGTCAGCCATACATATTGCTCAAAATCCTGTCTACCACGAGCGTACAAAGCATATCGAGGTCGACTGTCATTTCGTTCGTGATGCCATAACGGACGGTTTGATCGACCCCTCGTATGTTCATACAAAGACCCAACTGGCGGATATTTTCACAAAGGCATTAGGCAAGAAGCAATTCGATCACCTTGTTAGCAAGTTGGGCATCATGAATCCACATGCTCCAACTTGAGGGGGGATGTTAGAGTGTCAACAAGTGGCTGTACATGTCAACGAATGTGGCTGCACATGTCAACGTTCGTGGCTGCACATGTCAACGTTTGTGGCTGCACATGTCAACGAATGTGGCTGCAGATTTCAATTGTAAATCGAGTTTCTTGTAATATAAATACCATCAATTGATCATAAATGAAGGATAACTTCTACCAAACTTAATAGTTTTGTATCTCTTCGAACCAGGAACTATATAGAATTTATAGTACAAGGATACAACAAACTGATCCTACAGATAAGGAAACAACCTAAACCTTCTCATCGCACAAGATTGGGATAAAAGGTTACAACCGATTAAAGCCTATCTTCTAGAAGAATCTCTAATCCTAACATTAATATGTGTGTGTATGTTATGATACTTTAATGGAAAGCACTTCTTAACATCATCAACCTAACTCCAGCTTCAATATAACTTGAAGATCCCACAGGATTGCTGACCAGTTGTTCATTGTTAATAACTATACAAAAACACCTCAAGTAAAATGCAAAGTATCATGGATATGATGCAAAAGAATCCCAAATGAAGTATTACTTTAATGGTCCATGGGATTGAAATTAAGTATTTGATGCACAATTTCACACTCTACCATGAAGATGCCTCTCTGGGGTTCGTGAATGTTGAAATAGCTCTTTAAGTGGTGCCAGCCCTAAAGAAGCTATAACTATTAAAAGGAACCAAGTGGTTGAAGATGATCCCATTTAACAAGTATTTGCTTGAGACTCAAAGACCTAAAATATGTGTTCCTAAAGAGCCAAGTTATTGTTGAACCATTTTGGGTTTACCCTTAGAAAAAGATGCAACGGACTGCCTAAAACTGTCCCGATCATAGCCATATTGTGGATGCTCATATCAGCTTAGAATATGCTCAAATAGTATCCTAAAACTGAAAGCATCTATGTATCCCTAAACTGAATAGGCGGTAGCTAGCATAAAGGCTAATGTTACACCTCTGTTTTGTAAGGTGGTTAAAGTCATAGGGTACAGTGATCACATTCTAACAACCAACAGCCTTAATTCCTTAAAAAGCTAAAATCTCTCAATCAGAGAGACCAAATAGACAGAATCAGATAGCAATAAGGTGGTTAAAGTTTGCAGTTCCTGTGATGTTAAAACTCAATGCAAAGTTAGTACAAGTTTTCTCTACTAGCTAAGTTTTATCACCAGGCTTGCTATGAATTGAAAATCCATTTACTTCGAAGGCTCTTTTCATTTGAGTAGTTGTGACCTTTGAAGAAAAGCACACCAAACAGTACTTTGTGTTGTTTTGTGCCTCAACTTTCCCATATTGTCGTGCACGATCATGTCAAGATTGCAAAGAGAGATTGCACGGTCATGCGTGCAATGGAGTTTGGACAGTGAGCTTGATCATTGTTCTAGCATTGTTCATTGTTTTACAACAGTCCTCTATTACAATTTTCTTAAAGTAAAAGAGAAATCTTCTCTCCCTATAGGCTATCTAGAATCATGTCTCCCTACATCTCAAAGACGAAATCTGAAACACAAATTCAATAAGAGACAAAGTTGCATCCTGGGAGGATTATTTGTCAAAACAACAGCACTAGTACATTTAGTAGGAGGAGACCAACTGTAACACCCTAAAATCAGGGCTAATTTGAACCTCAAATTTCACAAGTTATGATACAAGAAACTTCAACTTAGAAATATATAGCAAGGTAATTAACCATCAGGAGTGCATTTACAATACAGGATTCTTCAAATAACCTATTAATCTAATCACATCACTATAATCAGATTAACTAAGTTATCTAAGCAATCCAACAAAATCTCTTCTGGTCAATTGACACCTCTGCTATTCCAAAAACGCTCGTCCCACAACCCTTTACTTCCCTGAGCTGGTACCTGGTAAGAAAATATCATATGAAACGATTAGGCCAACGCCTAGTGAGAACATTCGTTTTCATAATAACATTTGCAAAAATCAATGTAAGCAAGTTATAACAAACCTGGTTACCCTTTTTCTTACCAAACGTGTAACTCTATTCCGTTAACACTACTTCCATCTAATACCATGAGTATGACTGACACTCATTCCATCATCATATCATGTCTCAGAGCTACCCTACGAATCTGTAATGATTCTAGAGTAATGTTTCTATTCCGGAAATCGCAATATACACATGCCCAGTTCCGTACACATCTATTCCAGAAACCGCAATATACATATGCCCATTTCTGCACACATCTAAGAAATAACAATATACACATGCCTATTTCTTAGAGAAGGAAATAGTGATTACAATATACACATGCCAATCTCTTCTTTTCCTTAGGAATCAGGAATTACGTTTATTCCACAATTTCTCACACACATCAGAATAATGATTAATGTTCATCTATTCTACGTGTACATAACCACTAGCGCCTATGGATCCATTACACTTTACTAACGTATAAGCATAGCAACATAATACAGCTCATATCATATTCTCAAATCTAAGAATACTAGATAACCTATCGTATCTTCATCCTCCCATACCCCCCTTCGGCAACTTAGCACGGGGGTTCCGCTATCAGAACCTAGACTTTTTCAGAACATCCAGAACTGCATCCAGCCATCAGAACCTAGACTTTTTCAGTTTCTTAAAAGTGTCCGGACAACATGGGTTTTCCGGACAACAGGGATTTCCGGACAACTGAACTTTTCCGGATACTACTACTTTTCCGGGTAAATCCTACTTTTCCGGATGCTGTACTAATCCGGACGACACCCGGATACTAAAACCATCCGGATACTATATTCATCCGGATTCTTACAATAAAATAAAACTTACCCAGATACTTTCTGCGTCCGGAAACATTCATCGTCAGAGGTATCCGGATATGACGATTTATCCGGAAAACTCGGCTCAGCAGCTTAAAATTCGATCCATTTTCACGTCTGTTCGATTCAGCTCATTCCAAACCATACCATACAGTTCATAACCAATTTATACAGCTATTTCAAGGTTTAATTTAACATGAAAACACTAATTTAAGCAAGGAACAAATGGACTCACCTTAAGTTTACAAAACCCACTTCCTGCACAAATCTGATTCCCTCAATCTGTTGTAATTGATTCTGTAAATCAACCCAATACATAGATTCGTTTATTATTATTCATTCACAACAAGAATTAACAGAAGTTGAGTTCGATTCCTTACCAATTTGATGAACAAACCCTTATTTTCCTTTCTTTTCTCCTTTCTCTTCTTTCTCTCTATTCTTCCTTTCTTTCTTTTCTCAGCCGACTCAACCTTAAGGAATCAGATAACATCTGATTTCTAGATATTTTATCCAAACAACTTTCCAAAATGTCCAAAAGCACCCTCCAGTTTCATTATTTCCAAAAGTAACACCTTACATATATCTCTTGCATTTTAACCCTAAAGAATTATAAAACTTCCAAATACTTCAAGGTTTACACAAAAAACAAATACATCCCAATTCTCATTAAAATATTAAATATTGAAAATTTAGGATGTTACACCAACAAAGCTTCAAAAAAAACTTTTTAAATTTTACCTCCAAGTCTTGTATTTTGTGTGATCCAGAACACCCATCCAACAGCAAAGACAACCATCACTCCAGTTTTACTTTTTAACAAATGGAAGAAAGAGAGATTTGTGAAACTTTTACCCATATGTTTTCAATTAGTAGCATCAAATCTGTCAAGAACATAAGTTCAAAAGAACTCATGTTACAAAAAGTGAATCAAAGAGAGACAGGACACAAGAACTAATATTTTAATGATTTCTGTTGGTCCCGAAGGCCTATACAAGTTTGTAGAAGGGGGGGGGGGGGTTGAATACAAACACACAGAATTTACTTTTCTAAATTGTTTATTGATAAATCATTAACAATTTACAGCTTGTTGCGGAAACAAGATTAAGGATAAACCTAAATCTAAACAAGTTGGAACACTAAGGTTTCTTGCACTAAGAGAGATAAGGAAATTACTAATAATAACCTATCTTGAGATAAGAGATTGAACTTGTCCAGAGTTAGCAAGTTACTTCAAATGAAGTGGGTTCATCTCTTTATATACTGCATGCATTTAATGCAAGTCAGTATACACTTTACACGTGTCATCAGCTGGTTGGTTGCATGTCATTGACCTTGGTTGACAACCTTAGTAGCCGCATGGATGAACAGTGTAGTATCAGAATGGTTGTACGATTTCAGACAGTCGGAGGTTCTTTTCTGATATTTCGTACGGAGTCGTGCAAGGGAGGTTAAGACAAAAGTACTTTGTACGGAGGACTTCATGATCAGCTTTCGTTGATTCAGCGATTATCATTTACTATTCAGCAAATGATAAAGTTCAGCGATAGCTGAAGTCTTGTACTTGATACTTCACGTTGAGTGGACAAATCTGAGTCTTCGCTGATCCGCATCAGTTCATTAGGAGACTTGTCGCTGGTTCTTGAGCTTGATCTTCGACTTCAGCGTAGAACCATTGTTGACGTGAAACTTGTCTTCAGTGATCATAAATAAACAACTAACTTATCAGCGATCATCATAATGACTGAACAGACTCAGCGTTAATGATGAACAGTGTTCGCTGAATGTTTAATTTAAAGAGCGAGAGTTCCTATCAGCGGTACTGTAAGATCTTAGTACTTATCAGCGATAGTGAAACTCTGATACATATTGTTTACTTACAATTTTCACTAAGTATATAAGAGAGGGTCATTATCAAATCACTGAGGGTTTGGATCAACAATCTCCCCCTATTTGATTATGACATAGCAACAAAGAAAATTGCTATTTAATGAAAACATAAGGATAAAAAGAACTCATAAAACATTTGTCCCTTTTACTGTTTTCTGTGATCTTTTTAGTACTGATGGAGTAAAGTACATTCGCTGAAATCTTTCTTTAAAACTTTGAATCAGATTACAAAGAGAAATGGAAAGATTACAAGTACGAGCGAAATAAATTACAAGTACAAAAGGATAACTGATAAAATAGATGAAAGAGGCGATCCTATCAGCTTACAGAGGTTCTTCCTTAATGAGAAGTTCATCAAGGGTCTTTTCAGTGGGGATCATCCAGTCAGGAACCGTTACACCTCGCTTTCTTTTGTTCAGCGCTTCTTCAAAGATCAAGGGTTTTAGGTGTCGTGCCTGAATGTCTTTTCTGAAGTCACACCAGTAGATGAGATCTCTGAGCTGTTCGATTGGAGTGATTGGAAGCCCAGCGATCCGTTGAAAACATTTACGTCCGTCGTAGTCGAGAAAGAATATTCCATAAGGATCACTGATGACTTTACCAGGGACGAAAAGTTCACATGGTGGCAAAGAAATGTCAAGGGCAGATAGATCAGGGTCAGGACCAAGCACTTCAGCGCGAGAGAAACCAATTCCAGTTTCATTTCGTATGACAGGACCTGAGTTTGAATCTTGACGTTTCTTCTTTAAAGAGGCCCTTTTTCTTTTCAGCTTAAGATCAGGAAGAGGAGGAATGTCCACACAAGAAGATATCAAATAGATCTGTTTGTTTATCAGCTTTTCGAAATGATCCTTGTACTTAGATTGTGACGTTTGGATAGCTAACCTCATCTCCAGCCATTCAGAGAGACCATACCTTTTTACAGTGTCAGCGCGAAAGGCTTCAGATTGGCCATCTTCTCTGAAAAGTTTGATGTCAACAATAGGTACTCCGATAGAGGTTCTTCCAGAGATGAATACCTTGTTGATCTTCGCTGGACGATATCTGAAGTGTATTTTCTCTTTACACCAGATCAGGGTGGTCTGAGAAACTTCAGTTTTCTTTTCTACGATCTTCTGGGCTTCTTCCCAAAGCTTTCGTTGGATTTGAATGGGAACACGTTTCAGCTTGGGGTCTTTGACAGATTCTTGAGTAAGCTTGATGGCGTATTCTCTGTCTTTTTCTTCAGCTTCCTTTCTTTCAGCGATTAGGCGTTCAGCTCTGAGGTGTTCCTTGTATTCAGCTTTGGAAATTCTGAACTTTGGAGGAACTGAAGGAAGTTGATCACGCCTCAGAATGATTCGTTGATCCTCGAATCGCTTTATTATTTCCTCTCTTCTTTTCTGATCCTCTTCATTTAGCTTTTGAGGAACTAAGGAAGGTCTGCGTTTGTGAGAGAGAGACTGTTCTTCAGGTTCATCAGTCTCAGAGATCAAATCCAAGACTGGGATTATTTCTTCAGCGGCAGCTGGTATAGTTGTGGAGCCTTCAGCGATATCCTCAAACAGGGGAGAGGACTAGCTGAAACACAACGATCTTTCAAGTAAGAACTTGGGTAGAATCAGATAGAGAGAATTGGTTCAAGTGTATAGGCTTGGGTAGAGGAACTGATAGTGTATGATAGAGGAGGGATGGAGTAAGAGATGTTTAGTGTACCTGACAAACCTGCTTTTCAAGCAAGATCGTCAGATTGTCATCTTCAGCGACGCTTTTGCCTTTGCCTTTCTCAGCTCCAGAGGCTGAGGGCTTTGTCTTTGTCCGCTCCCCTGAAGGTTCATTTATCGAGATTCCCTTAAGAGCTTTGATCTTTGGAGCAGGTTTGACGATAAAGAAGTCATCGTCATCTTCATCATCATCATCATTCTTTGGAGAAGAAGATGGTTCATTATCAGGGATGTCGATGGCTTCATCATCTTCTGCTTCAGATTCTTCAGCGTCTTCTTCGAGTTGCTCCCCCTCAGATACAGAGGCGAGCTTCTCGGTTCCCTCAGGGTGTTCATCTCCCTGAGGTCCAGCGGCTGCTTCAGCTTCAATAGTCTTCTCACCCTCTTCAGCGAAGGTGAGGTCTTCGTTCTTCTCTCCCCTGATAGATTCATCATGGGAAAGGTCTTCAGCGCTCTTGGAAGGATTTTCAGCGCTCTTCTCCCCCTCTTTTTCATGATGACTGGGGGAGGAATGGGTAGATTCAGCAGCGTTGGTATGTTCTCTGTCTTCTTGGCCAGAGAGACCTACACGAACTTCAATCTTTGCTAATCTGTCTTCTAGGCCAGAAATAGCAGGATTGATTTTCTTCAGCTCAGTGCGATCGTCCGCTGTGAAGTTGTCAGATGCAGGGACGGGTGCAGGAGCAGGATCAGGAGTATTCACTTTGTTCAGCAGCTGCTCGATCATCGTTTTCATCGAACCAACATCGGTATTTACAGAGCCTAAGTCAGTCTTCACAGTAGACATATCCCCCTCTAGATGTCCAACCGATGTCTTCAGCGTTGTAAATTCGCTGGACACGGAAGAAACTGAGTTTTTGAGAGAGGTGTAGTCTGTGTAGATATCAGCGAGCACCTTTGCGAAGTCGCTGAGAGTCTTATCAACTTTCTTTAAGTCATCTGTGGAAGCCTTCTTCTCTACCACCGTTGTCAGCTTTTGAAGATTCTCTCCAGCGTTTGTTACAGCTGAAGAGTTGTTGGAGAGAGTGGTGGTCAGACCTGTCAGCTTTGTCTCCACGGACTTCAGAGAGGCGTTGATGTCTCCCAAGTTAGGACCTGTAACAGATAAGAACTTGTGAACAAAGGAAAGCTCAGAAGTTTGGGGTTTAGTCACAGTGTTTATGGGTTGTTGTTTACCTGCAGGAGGATTGGTGAATTCATCGAAATCACGAGTTCCTGAGTAAAGTTCCATGTCATCTTCAAAAGTGCCCATGGATTGTTCTGCAGGTCCTGTCTTCATCATCTCTGGATTATCAGCTTTAGCTTCCGTAGAAATGATGGCATCTCCAGCGATAACTGGAGGAGAGACCAAATGAGTAGAGGGAGAAGCGAAGGATGAGATTGGAGGTTGGGTTCTGAGTTCAGCGTTGGAATCGCTGAGAATCACTTCATCAGTCTTTTGAGAGACTGAGGGAGGTTGGGAAGTTTCCAAGTCTGTAATCTCAACGTTTGGAGACGCTGAGATTTGGATGGAAGGGATGGCTTGTTCAGGTGTGGCAGAGCGTACCACTGAACGTTCCTTCAGCTCTGCAGAAAGAGCTGAGGAGTCTTCAGCATGAGATTGTTGGGGTTGCTCCTTTGTTTTCTTGATCCTTTTAGAATCTAGTGGGGTGGATGAATGTTTCCTTTTCTTAGAAGGAGAGGATTTTGTGGCCAGGGTATCAGCGATGGGTATTGTCGCTGAAGGAGCTACAGAAGTAGAAGAAGAAGGGTTGAGAAGAGTTAAGAGGGTAGAAAGACGTACTTCATTTTCAACAGGTTTGAAGTCGAGTACCTTAGGGCCAATCTGAGAGAGTTTCAGATCGCCCTCTTGCGGGTAGCTGTCCTTCAGGCCATATTGAAAGATAGCGTTGATGAATCGGGGGTAGGGAACCCATGCAGGCCTGTCAGCGGCAGAGTCTACTCTTTGCAGTAGGTCATCATAGATGAGAGATGCCCAGTCAATGTGTAGACCTTTCAGCAGAGCGTATCCCATAGCTTGCTGAGGTTGAGCGGCTTGATCAGAAGAGCCGGTCTTGGCAGTCATGCAGCTGATAAGGTGAGCGAAGATGAAGTTCATCTCGCTGGGCATTTTCGATTTCTTCAGCAGTGTTAGCTTCTTCTCAGGCTTCTTGTCTCTGCCCATTTCCCATACATAGCCCATTGCATCAAAAAATGCAATAAGAGCTTCTTTGTCAGCGAGCTTCTTATGGTCAGGGAAAGGAACAAAAGGTTTTTCCTTTGTAGCGATGGGAAAGTTCAGAGCTTTGCGAATGATGGCAGGTGTGATCTTTATCGTGCCATATTCAGTATCGCAGAGGATACAATCAACTGTTTTGGAGGGATCTTTGGCGGATGGTAGCTGAGAGTGTCTGGCAGAGTACCAGAACTGAGATAGTAGCAGCTGACTTGCAGGGGGTGAAATGGTCAGGGCTGTTGAAATGCAGCAATTCTTCAGGAAATTCACAGCATCTGTCAGATGTGTGACTTGCTTTCGAGGAGGAAACTCGAGAAGCGCAGAAAGGTTGTTTATCTTAGTCCAGTCTAGTTGATCCAGAGTGAACTTAACCTGAGGAGCCTTGAAGAATTCCATTTCCTCAGAGTCAGTAGAGATGTTCTCAGCGGTAGTAGGAATGTTAGACGTTGCCATTTCCTGTATTATCAGTTCAGCCAAAGATTAACAAATAAGAATAATCTTAATATGGAAAGATTTTCCATTAAGATGGTTCGAATTTTGTCCATTTCATTCAGACAAAATGTCTTAATGAAGATTAGGGTTTTTCTTGATTTTGAAAACGGAAAATTTAAACCCAAAAAAAATCTTGTTTTCCAGTTTTCTTTGAAGATTGGGATTCTGGAAAAAACGAATGTGAAGAACAAGTTTAAGATTTTTGCATTTAAACTTGAAGAACAACCAAGAAATGGTTGTGTTCATAAAATCATGAAAGAAAATGATTTCATTTTAAGAAGTTCTTTTGTTTGATCTTGTTAAAAACAAAGAGTAGATCAGAAACAAGTTATTTTGCATTCGGTAATAAATAAGAACATATTAACCTTGAAGTTTGATGAAGAAGATGATGAACAGTTCTTGAAGTTTGAAAGCACAAATGCAACAGTGAATTCTTTCTTGCGGAGGAAGATTGATCGCGTAAAAGAAAAATATAAACAAAGAATTTGTTTATATAGAGATTTTAGAAAGAGAAAATCTTGAGCGGGAAAAGATTTTCATCATGACACGGACACGTGTTTGCATTTGATTGGAAGTTTGAACGAGGCGTGCAAACGTGTGTCAGGAAGAGAAAACGTGCCGGGATTTTATCCGTTTCAATAACGTCACAACTGTCCCTTCATATTCTTGGTTGTCTCTGAGGTTTTAAAAAACTCAGAGATACTTTTGAAAACGTGAAGCACTGAATGAAAATATTCAGTAAAGGTTTTAAGAAATTTCAAAATATCGCTGTTAAGGAAGAGATATTCAGCGATGCATTTTGTTTTGAAATCTTGCATTTTCATGCGCTTGTCAGAGAGAGAGAACATACCTTGATATCAGTGAATCAAGTTTATTCAGAGAGAAGATGATAGAATGGGTTATACAAGTTGATTTTATCCTTTCGCTGATCAATGTGAACCGCTGAAGATTTTATCCTTCAAAGTTCAGCATTCCAAGCTCGCTGATGAGAAAGTTGAATCTTGTCTCATCAAGAGGTTTGGTAAATAAGTCAGCTAACTGATAATCAGTTGGGATAAAATGAAGTTCTATATCACCATTCATCACATGATCTCTGATAAAATGATATCTGATTTCTATATGTTTGGTCTTTGAATGTAGTACTGGATTGTTTGCTATAGCGATGGCACTTGTGCTGTCGCAATAGATTGGAATTTTGGAGAGCTGAAGATCATAGTCTAGTAGCTGATTTCTCATCCACAAGACTTGAGAACAACAGCTTCCAGCAGCTACATATTCAGCTTCAGCTGTGGAAGTAGACACTGAATTTTTCTTTTTACTTGTCCAACTTACCAGCTTTCCACCCAGGAGCTGACATCCTCCTGTGGTGCTTTTCCTATCCATTTTGCAACCTGCAAAATCACTATCTGAATAGGCGGTTAGATCAAATCCTGAATCTTTGGGATACCAAAGACCTAGATTCGCTGTACCCTTAAGATATCGAAAGATTCGCTTTACAGCTTTCATATGAGATATCTTAGGTTCAGCTTGATATCGTGCACACAAGCATGTTGCAAACATAATATCGGGTCGGCTAGCTGTTAGATATAATAGAGAGCCGATCATCCCACGGTACAGCGTGACATTGACAGGAACACCCTTAGTGTCCTTATCAAGTGTCAGCGGTGGTGCCATAGGGGTTTTCATAGCTGAACTTTCAGTTAAGTCGAATTTCTTCAGCATATCTTTAACATATTTTCCCTGATTAATGAAAGTTCCTTTCTCAGTTTGCTTAATCTGAAGACCAAGGAAATATGTTAGTTCACCCATCATGCTCATTTTATACTCATCTTTCATTCTATCAGCGAAACGAGTACAAAGCTCAGGGTTAGTAGAACCAAATATAATGTCATCAACATATATTTGAACTAGAATGATATGACCTTTCACTTTTCTAAAAAATAGAGTTTTGTCAATCTTACCTCGCTCAAATTTTTCAATATGGAGATAAGTAGAGAGAGTGTCATACCATGCACGAGGAGCTTGCTTCAAGCCATAAAGTGCCTTATCCAGTTTATAAACATAACCTGGATGCTTAGAATCTGAGAATCCTGGAGGTTGTTCCACATACACTTCTTCATTCAGCTTTCCATTTAGAAACGCTAACTTAACATCCATCTGATGTACTTTGAAGTTTTTGTGTACAGCATATGCTAAGAATAGACGAATGGATTCAAGTCTTGCTACTGGAGCAAATGTTTCGTCGTAATCTATACCTTCCTCTTGTCTGTATCCCTGAGCAACAAGTCGAGCTTTGTTGCGGGTTACAGTACCATGTTCGTCCAACTTATTTCGATAGACCCATTTAGTGCCTATTATTGTTTTATCAGTTGGTCTTTGAACAAGTTTCCAAACTTTGTTTCTTTCGAATTCAGTCAGCTCTTCTTGCATGGCGCTGACCCAGTTTGGATCTTTGAGGGCATCATCTACTTTCTTTGGTTCAGTTAGTGAAATAAAATTTACAAATAAACAAATATTACCTGCACTTCGTCGAGTCTGAATCCCAGCGTTTGGATCACCAAGAATTGGATCAATTGGGTGATTTATAGTCCATCACTGAGCCGGAGCGTGAGACGCTGACTCAACTTGAACTGGAGGAGCTGATGATGAAGCTTCAGCGACGTCAGGAGTATCAGCCAAGAGAGGAATGGATGCAGTTGTCATTATATTCACTGATTGCTGAGAAGTAGATGGAATGTCTGAGACATTTGGTTCAGCGTTAGGTATAGTGTTTATAGGAACAGCTGAGACCCAAGAAGTTTCAGCTTCACTATTCTGAATATTTGGAATGATAGGACTATCATCTTCTACTGGATGAGCATGAGTAGTGGGAATAACTTCTGAATCACCAAGATGAGAAAACATCCATTGATTCAGTTCTTCAGTATCAGCGGACGGTTTAGAGTTCGCGGAACGGGATTCGTCAAACGTGACGTGAATAGTTTCTTCTACAGTTTGTCTTCTGCGATTGAAGACTCTGAAGGCTTTGGAAACTGAGGAGTATCCAAGAAAGATTCCATCATCAGCCTTAGGGTCAAACTTTCCAAGGGCATCTATGTTGTTCAGTATAAAACACTGACATCCAAAGATGTGAAGAAAGCTGATTGAAGGCTTTCTCCCATGAAAAAGTTCATAGGCTGTCTTTTTGAATCTTTTAACTATCAGCGACCTGTTTTGCGTAAAACAAGCAGTGTTGACAGCTTCTGCCCAAAACTGAGTAGGCAGGTGAGAATCGCTGAGCATTGAACGTGCAGCTTCAATAATTGTTCTATTTCTTCTTTCAGCGACTCCATTTTGTTGCGGTGTTCTCACTGAAGAAAGGTTGTGAGAAATACCCTTACTCTCAAAGAAGGAATCAAAAGAACTGTTTTTGAATTCAGTCCCATGATCACTCCTTATTGAGCGAACGGTCAGATTGTTCAGGGTTTCCATCTTCCGAACAAAATTGATGAGTTCTTCAGGGGTGTCACTCTTAGAACGGAGAAACATTACCCAAGTGAAGCGAGAGAATTCATCAACTATGACCAGCGTATATTTCTTTCCAGCGATGGATTGTTTGTTAACAGGGCCAAACAAATCTATATGGAGTAGTTGTAGAGGAGATGACACTGAAGAAACTTGCTTTGACTTAAAGCTTGCTTTGGTCTGCTTCCCTTTTTCACACGCTGAACATAACGACTCTTTGGCGTATGAATTCTGAGGTAGACCAGTGACTAACTCTTTTGAAGAAAGAGTGTTCAGTGTCTTGAAATTTAGATGAGAGAGCCTCTTATGCCATAGCCAGTTGACATCAGATGAGGCCTTTGAGAAGAAACAGGAGTTCTCAGTGGTTGTTGAGTCCATGTTTATTACATAAATATTTTCCAAACGATAACCGCTGAGAGCTATCTTCTCCTTTTTGTCAGTGACAAAGCAGGATTCCTTAGTAAAGATTACTTTGTTATCCATGTCGCAAAGCTGACCGATGCTTAGAAGATTATGCTTCAGCCCTTCAACATATGCGACTCTTCTGAAGCAGGTTGTACCATTTGAAAGTACACCATACCCTCGGGTATGTCCTTTTCCATTTACACCGAAAGTCACAGAGGGACTTTTCTCTTCCTTGTATTCAGCGAGCAGGCTTTTCTTTCCAGTCATGTGTCTAGAGCATCCGCTATCGAGATACCAGATACCCTTCTTAACCTGCAATACAATGGAAGATTAGTTTTTCTTGGGTACCCACTTGACCATGTATACACGTTTGTCAGTGGAAGTAGTTGGAATGGAAGGTTCAGCAGTCTTCGCAGCATTTGAAGATTCAACTTTGTCTTTCTTCACTTTGGTTAATTTCTTAACTTCAGTGGTAGGATTCACCTTGACCTGATTTGCACCAGGGTTGGTCTTCTTTGCCTTGGGGGCAATCTTCACCTTAGCTATCTTTTCAGCTTTGGTGGCTGTGGGGCACTTACTAGCAATATGATCAGTGAGTCCACAGTGATAACATTTCCTATAGCTAAAAGTAGTTCTAGGACCATTTGTATGCTGAGCTTTTAATTTAGAATTAGAAGAACCAGCACCAAGTAAACTATTGGAGGGAATGTCTAAACTTTCTTCCTCTTCTTCAATCTTGGCCATAAGACATAGATTTGCTTCACCATCTTCAGAGTCAGATGATGATGCTTCTTCATTAGAAGCAGCCCAATCATAGTCAGCCATCAGGCCTTTATTCTTCTTCTTAAAGCTTTTCAGCTTTGCATATTTTTCTTTCAGCTTTGAATATTTGTCATCTTTATTCCTTGGAACAAAGGGTTTCTTTGTAAAAGCTGAGGGTCTAGAAACTTTCTTTGACCTGCACTCGTTAGCGAAATGTCCTGTCTTTTCGCAGTTAAAACAAGTAGCAGTAGCCTTATCAACAAAAGCTGATGATCTAGGCTTGTCAGTTATGGAAAGAGGTTTGTTCTTTCTAAACATTTTCTTTTTGGCAAATCTCCTGAACTTCTTAGTTAAGAGAGCCAAAGATTCATCATTATCTGAATAATCAGAATCTGATGACCTTTCAGAGTTACTTTCTAACTCAGTGATGGTGACTGAGGGTCGCTGAGTAGAAGGTTCCTCTGAGATTAAAGCAACAGGGGTGCTTTTGGAATCTTTTACAAGATTCTTCTTAAGATGGCTCGATTGCTCATGATTCAGCAACGTGCCATATAAGGTTGAAAGGGTCATTGATTTTAGATCCTTTGATAGCTTGAGACACATAGCATAATTGTCCCAGCTTTCAGGTAAACATTCTAGAAACTTTGTCAGCACTTCAAAGTTAGAATATTCCTTACCAACAGTTTTCAGATCTATAATTAAACAATTAAAACGTTGGTGAACTTCAGCGAGAGATTCATTCTTACCATAAATGAAGCTTTCGTATTGTCTTACCAGGTTGATCTTTCTTGAATCCTGGACTTCAGACGTTCCTTCATACTGAACACATATTGTGTCCCACATGGCCTTTGATGTTTTCAGATTCATGACGGAATGGTAGACTTCGTCAGGAAGAGCCATGGATAGTATGGATCTGGCTTTTGTATCTATAGCCACTTTCTTCTTATCTTCGTTAGTCCATTGAAAGATTTCCTTAGGTACCAGCCTTTCTGGAATAGCAGGTCTATTCTCAGCGGCTGGAACAGCAGCATCAATTCTTACAGGGATGAATGGACCATTTTCTAGATAGTAAGGCATAGTAGGGTCTACACCTTCTAAGAAGAGTGTCATCCTATTTTTCCATAAGTTGAAGTTATCTTTGGAAAATCTAGGGGGTTTAGCAAGAGAACCATTGTCTATATAATTTGTGTTTGTGTTGGTGGCCATTTTCAGATAATAGCAAGAAAGAGAAATATCTTAGATTAGATCTTGTTTATGAGGTTAAACAAATCCGCTCTGATACCACTTGTTGGTCCCGAAGGCCTATACAAGTTTGTAGAAGGGGGGGGGGGGGGGGGTTGAATACAAACACACAGAATTTACTTTTCTAAATTGTTTATTGATAAATCATTAACAATTTACAGCTTGTTGCGGAAACAAGATTAAGGATAAACCTAAATCTAAACAAGTTGGAACACTAAGGTTTCTTGCACTAAGAGAGATAAGGAAATTACTAATAATAACCTATCTTGAGATAAGAGATTGAACTTGTCCAGAGTTAGCAAGTTACTTCAAATGAAGTGGGTTCATCTCTTTATATACTGCATGCATTTAATGCAAGTCAGTATACACTTTACACGTGTCATCAGCTGGTTGGTTGCATGTCATTGACCTTGGTTGACAACCTTAGTAGCCGCATGGATGAACAGTGTAGTATCAGAATGGTTGTACGATTTCAGACAGTCGGAGGTTCTTTTCTGATATTTCGTACGGAGTCGTGCAAGGGAGGTTAAGACAAAAGTACTTTGTACGGAGGACTTCATGATCAGCTTTCGTTGATTCAGCGATTATCATTTACTATTCAGCAAATGATAAAGTTCAGCGATAGCTAAAGTCTTGTACTTGATACTTCACGTTGAGTGGACAAATCTGAGTCTTCGCTGATCCGCATCAGTTCATTAGGAGACTTGTCGCTGGTTCTTGAGCTTGATCTTCGACTTCAGCGTAGAACCTTTGTTGACGTGAAACTTGTCTTCAGGGATCATAAATAAACAACTAACTTATCAGCGATCATCATAATGACTGAACAGACTCAGCGTTAATGATGAACAGTGTTCGCTGAATGTTTAATTTAAAGAGCGAGAGTTCCTATCAGCGGTACTGTAAGATCTTAGTACTTATCAGCGATAGTGAAACTCTGATACATATTGTTTACTTACAATTTTCACTAAGTATATAAGAGAGGGTCATTATCAAATCACTGAGGGTTTGGATCAACAATTTCCACTACAAGAAATCTGATAGAAAGTGGCAGTTTCATTACTGGCAGAGCAGCTCAACAGCAGTCAGGATCTAGCAAGGTTGAACCACAATTTATTCATCCAACATCCCGGCATGAGGCTCAGGAGATTCCTGTGAAACAAAGGCGGATGATTGAACAAATGCCATTTTACTTTCGCAAATAAATGATTCAAACCAAATGTGGTGATTTTTCAACTCCAGATGAGATGTTTCACATGGTGAATATAACTTACTACACAATTCAAATAAGAACATCAAAATAGTAGGTGATGATGTATGCACAGCTGAGCCATTATACTATGTGATTCTAAACTTACACAAGCCATACAAAGCAGATGACAGACTTATGAAAGTAAGCTACATGATTATGATCAAGAATCAGAAGCACGAAGCCAACAATCCGTAACACCGTGCTCCTTCATGCTCACACAAGCAAATCGTACGTGTCTACAATGAGGTTACTGCTATCTACAAAATGCATTAGCCCCAACGAGCAAGTATTATCAACGAATTAGCCGCTATGAACTGAAATATAATGTTCAGGTTGTCTATCCACAGAATCTGATCAAACTGGAAAACCTAGATATGCTACATGCTGTCTAAGACTGAAGAAAATAAATCAGCAGCAAAACCAATCAATCACACAGAGAATTTCCTACATCTTTCACAATCATCCGAACATCAAATCACTTGGAAGTATATGCGTTAGTCCCATCAGAATATCATAACAAAAAAACACAACATGTACATTACTCGTGTCATGGCACATTGAACAGAATTATCCACCAAAGTGGTATCGTCGGCTCTTCATTGATATAATAATAAGTTCAATAAATAAAAACCTACTGATAAGTTCTGATGGACAACCACCTATTTTAACTGCCACAGCTCTCGTCATTAATCAAACAGATGAGTTAGTATGCCAAGAGATGAAAACCTGGTGACGGGCAACCGGAGAGGAGAAATAGTGGATGTAGTAGATCGATCGATCAAGCCGAGTACACTATTATGCCGCCAAGAAGGTATCATTGCTCCGATTGACATCGACATTGCTGATATGATTTCTACTTTACGATGATTTCTTCAAAAAAATCTTTACATTTTTGGGAAAACATGGGAGAAGGGAAAGCAAAGGTCAGTGACATAAAGGTCGGTGGCTGTTTGGCAGTTGCTAAACGGTTAGGTGCAGAATGATTAGAGACTATTATGATATAGTGTAAAATGAAAATATGGTTGCCTGATAATTGTTCGAAATGAAAATAGGGCGCTGAATGGTTAAGGAGGCCTACGATACAAAATCATTCTGAGGTTTAGAACCATTAAGAGACAAACTTTTTTTTGCCAAACAAGATTTATCTCTTAACGATTCAGAGGTTTCCTCTTAATGGAACTATTAAGGGGTAAACAAACAGCTTTTATTAATCGTTCGCATTAACATCAAAGTTCTCTATATCAGATATTTTTTCTTTATACTCCGATTATCTCTCGTAACCGGTTGGAGATGGTATATTATACCCTTTGAGGACGGGAAAAATATTTCCCTACCAAATATAGTGTGTATATATTTTTTTGTGCACGACTCCTTACTTGCTTTATCGGATAAAATTCTCCGCTATTAAAATAAACTATTGGTAAGCGTTTTTTACCCGATAAACACTTACTAGATAAGAGTTTTTTCCCGGGTAAGATTCTTGGTCTTTACTACACATTTTAGCGGGTGAGATTTTTTATCATTGCACTGTTCGCCTACTTTACCCTAGTAAAGTACGTGAAACCCTAGATTTTCGGTATTTGCAATGCTCGCCTACTTTAGCATAGTAAAATGACACCCTATAAGGATTTGGTACGCAACCCCTAAACCAATTTGAAAAAAATCGTAACCCAAGAATCATAATTTAAAAGTGCAACCAATAACAAAATCGAACACATTTAGGTTTGGTTTAATTTTTCCAGTTTTGGCCTTCATAACCAAATTTCGACTTGTCGTTGATACTCAAACCAATTGTGTTGGTCCCGAAGGGTTATACAAGTTTGTAGAAGGGGGGAGGGTTGAATACAAACACACAGATTTTACTTTTCTAAATTGTTTATTGATAAATCAAAGACAATTTACAACTTGTTGCGGAACAAGATTAAGGATAAACCTAAATCTTAACAAGTCTTGAGAAACACTAAGTTTATTGCACTAGAAAGAGTTAAAGTAATTACGAATAATAACTTAACAATAAGAGAGAAGGAAGAAGATGGTCCGAGCACACTTCAAAACTAAAGTAGAGATCTTCTTATATACTGCATGCATTTAATGCATGGCAGTATGGCTTTACACGTGGCAGCAGCTGATTGGTTGTTTTAGTTGACTTCAGTAGACAACCTTAGTAGCCGCATGGTGCACAGTGCAGAATCAGAGTTGTTGTACGATTCTGGTACAAAAGGATGTTTCCATTCTGACAGTTCGTACGGAGACGTGCAAGGGGGGAAAGACAATAGTAACTTGTAGAGGAAGACTTCATGATCAGCTTTTGTTGAAACAGATCTTTATCAGCGAATGATAAAGTTCAGCGATTGCTAAAGTCTTCTACTTGATACTTCATGTTGAATGGACAGGTCTTGCTTCGCTGATATCCGCATCAGTTCATTAGTAGACTTGTCGCTGGTTCTTGAGCTTGATCTTCGACTTCAGCGTAGAACATACGTTGACGTGAAACTTGTCTTCAGGGATTATAAGTAAACAACTAACTTATCAGCGATCATCACAGAGACTGAACAGGCTCAGAGCTCAGGATGATGAATAGTGTCGTTGAATGTTAAATCTAAAGAGCGAGAGTTCTATCAGCGGTACTGTAACAGTCTTAGTACTCAGCGATAGTGAAACTCTAATACATAATGTTTACTTACAATTTTCACTAAGTGTTTAAGAGAGGGTTATTATCAAATCACTGAGGGTTTGGATCAACAATCTCCCCCTATTTGATTATGACATAGCAACAGAGAAAATTGCTATTTTATGAACACATAAGGTTAAAAAGAACTCATAAAATATTTGTCCCTTTAATGTTTTCTGGGATCTTTTCAGTACTGATGGAGTAAAGTACATTCGCTGAAATTTTTCTTTAAACTTTGTAAAGATTACAGAGGGAAGTAGAAAAATTACAAGTACAGCTAATGAAATTACAAGTACAAAAGATATAAACTGATAAGGATAGAAGAAATACAAGGCGATCCTACCAGTCATTAGGTTCTTCCTTGATGAGAAGTTCATCGAGGGTCTTTGATGTGGGGATCATCCAGTCAGGGACCGTTACTCCTTGATTTCTTTTGTTCAGAGCTTCTTAAAAAATCAAGGGCTTTAGGTGACGAGCCAGAATATCCTTTTTGAGTTCACACCAGTAGATGAGATCTTTCAGTTCTTCTATTGGAGTTTTGTGAAGCTCCGAGATGCGTTGAAAACGTTGTCGTCCACCATAGTCAATGAAGAATATCCCATAGGGTTCGCTGATGACTTTTCCAGGGATGAATTGTTCACCAGGATGCAGAGAGGTATCAAGCGCTGAGAGGTCAGGTTCAGGACCATGAACTTCTTCGCGCGAGAAACCTATACCTGTTTTATTCCGTATAGGAGGACCTGAGTCTGAGACTTTCAGCTTTTTCTTTGCAGAGGCCCTTCTTTGTTGAGTTGGAAGAATAGTGGAAGGAGGGATGTCTATAGCAGAAGAGACCAAGTCGATCTGAGAATTTATAATTTTCTCAACATGACTCTTATACTTTGATTGAGATCTATGAATAGCCAATCTCATCTCCAACCATTCAGAGAGACCAAACTTCTTTATTGCGTCAGCATAGAGGGTTTGTTTAGTCTTGTCCTCTCTGAATACATCAACTTTAACAACAGGAACGTTTGCGTACAGATTTCCTCTGATATGTACCTTGATGATTTTGGATGGTCGAGATCGATAGTTCAGTCTTTCTTTGCACCATTCCAAAGTCGTGTCAGATACTTTGGTCTTTTCTTCAATGATCTGTTTGGCGTCTTCCCATAGCTTACGTTAAACTTCGATGGGAGTTCTTTTCAGCGATGGGTCTTTTACAGATTCTTGGGTAAGCTGGATGGCGAGTTCTCTGTCTTTTTCTTTAGCTTCCCTTTTCTCAGCGATTAACCTTTCAGCTCTGAGGTGATCTTCATATTCCTTTTGTGATATTCTGAACTTTGGAGGAACAGAAGGAAGTTGGTCACGCCTCAGGATGATTCGCTGATCTTCAAAACTTTTGATTATTGAATCTCTCTTTTCTTGTTCCTCTTCACTTAGCTTTTGAGGAGCTAAGGAAGGTCTGTTTGTGTGAGAGAGCAACTGTTCTTCAGGTTCATCAGTCTCAGAGGTCAAATCTAAGACTGGGATTATTTCTTCAGCTCTTGTGGCTGGCTTTATTTTTGGACTTGTGGGAGCTTCAGCGGGATCCTCAAACAGGGGAGAGGACTAGCTGAAACACAACGATCGTTTAAGTGAGAAGAATTGGGGATGAAATAGATAGAGAAAGAATGTGGTTAAGTGTATAGAGGTTTTATGGAGAGGAGAACTGAGACTGAGAAGGGATAGAGGAGGGATGCAGAGTAAGGGAATAAGAGATATTGTACCTGACAAACTGGCTTTATTTGCAGAATTGCCAAGTTGCCTTCTGCAGCGAGGCCTTTATTTTTGCCTTTGTCAGCTTCAGACGCTGCAGGCTTTGTCTTCTCCCCTGATGGTTCGTTTATTGAGATCCCTTTGAGAGCTGTAGTCTTTTGAACAGCCTTGACGATAAAGAAATCGTCATCATCATCATTCTTTGGAGAAGAAGATGGTTCTTCATCAGAGATGTCGATGGCTTCATCATCTTCAGCTTCTTCTTCTTCAGAGTAGGGTTCGGTCACGTCAGCAACAACATTATCATGTTGCTCTTCAAGATGCTCCCCCGCAGATACAGAGGAAGGTTTCTCGGTTTCCTCAGGGTTTTCATCTCCCTGAGGTTTTGAAGAAGTTGCAGCAGCTTCAGTTTCAATACCTTCCCCTTCAGCATGGGAAAGGTCTTCTTCATTTTTCTTCTCCCCCTCAGCAACAGAATCATTTTGGTCATTTTGGGGAAGATCTTCATCGTTCTTCTCCCCCTCTTCCACAAGATGAGTGGGGGAGGTGGCAGATCGTTCAGCAGCAGCAGTAGGATTACTGTCTTCTAGGCCAGTAATTCCTATGTATGTTTCAATCACTGCTATTCTGTCTTCTAGGCCAGTGATAGCAGGACTGATCTTTTGAATATCATCTCGATCCGCCTGAGTGAAGGTAGTAGTTTGGGCGTTCAGGCGTTCGATCACTTTCTGCATTATCTCTTTGACAGCAGTGACTTCAGTCTTTACTGTTGAAACTTCAGTCTTGATGCCAGAGACTTCACCCTTCAGAGAACTAACCTCTGTCTTCAATGATGTGACTTCATTGGACAGAGATTTGAAGTTTGTTGCGAGGGTGGTGTTGGCGGTTGAGTTATCAACGAGGGTGGTAGCAAACTGAGCAATGCTACCATCCACCTTCTCCAAATTAGTTTTGGAGGCTTTCTTCTCGACCTCAGATGTCAAGGCTTTCAACTTTTCTCCAGCGTCTGTAACCGCTGAAGAGTTTGTGGAGAGAGTTGTGTTGTAATTATGCAGCTTTGTTTCTAGGGCCTTCAGGGAGGTGTTGATATCCCCCAAATTAGGACCTGAAACAGTTATCAACTTATGAACAGAGGAAAGCTCAGAAGTGTGGGGTTGAGAAAGAGTAGTGCTTGGGATATTGTGTATACCTGCAGGTGGGTTGACGAACTCGTCGAAACCTGATCGTACTGTATGATATTCCATGTCGCCTTCTAACGTACCTTGGCGTATGGAGGTGCCTGCAGGTCCTGTTGATTGACCAATTATCCTCTGAAAATGTTCAGCAACAACGTCGCTGAGGATAACGGGTGTTGAAGAGAATAAGGGAAAAGATTGAGTGACCAAAGGAGATGAGAGAGAAATGGAGGATGAGAATGTTGGTTGGGTACGAGTTCAGCGTTGGATTCGCTGAAAATCACTTCAGTCTCAAAGGAGGCTGAAGGAGGTGGGTTCATATCCAAGTCTATAACTCCAGCGTATAGAGACGTTGAAGCTTGGATGGAAGGGGTGGCTTGTTCAGTTGTGGCAGAGCGTACCATGGAACTTTCCAACAGTTCTTCAAGATGAATTGTGGAGTCTTCAACAGCCAAGGAAGGCTGATTGGGTTGCTCCTTGGTTTTCTTAGTCCTTGCGGATTCAGAATGGGAAGTGGAGTGTTTCCTTTTTCTAGAAGGAGTGGAGGTTGCAATTGGGGTATCAGTGGTGGGTTTTTCCACTGAGGTAGCTGCAGAAGTAGAAGAATGAGGATTGAGAAGAGATAAGAGAGTAGAGAGACGTACCTCATTTGGCAGGGGCTTGTAGTCGAGCACCTTAGGGCCAACCTGATAGAGTTTCAGGTCACCCTATTTTGGGTATTCTTCCTTGAGGCCGGTTTGGAACACGGCGCTGATGAATCAGGGGTAAGGAACCCATGATGGTCTATCAGCAGCAGAGTCTACTCTGAGCACAAGATCATCATAGATGATGGAGGCCCAGTCTACATGAAGACCTTTCAGTAAAGCATAGCCCATTGCTTGCTGAGGTTGTGCCGCTTGATCAGAGGAACCGATCTTTGCTATCATGCAGCTTATCAAGTGAGCGAAAATGAAGTTCATTTCGATGGGCATCTTTGACTTCTTGATTAAAGTCAGCTTCTTATCAGGTTCTCCCTGAGGTTGTGTTTCACTTCTCTTGGTGTCCCAGAGGTAAGTCATTGCATCAAAGAATGCAATGATTGCTTCCCTATTAGCATGTTTCTTATGGTCAGGGAAGGGAACAAACGGTTTGTCTTCAGTGGCAGTAGGAAGGCTCAGTGCTTTCCGGATAATGGCAGGGGTTATTTTGAAAGTGCCAAAATCGGTGTCACAGACGATGCAATCCTGAAGTTTCTTGGGGTTTTTGGCAGATTTCAGCTGAGTGTGAGTAGCTGAGTACCAGAACTGGGATAGAACTGGGATAGTAGTAGCTGATGTGCAGGGGGTGTAATAGTCAGGGCTTTGGAGAGGCAACAGTTTTTTAGAAATTTGACATCTTCATACAGGTGTTTAGATGGCTTTCTTGAAGGAAAATCAAATAGAGCATAGAGATTGTTGGATTTGGAGAAGTCGACTTCCTCAAGTTTAAACTTAACCTGAGGAGCTTTGGTGATTGTCAGTTCCTCAACGGCAGGAGTGTTCTCAGTGGTTGGAATATCAGTAGAAGATGCCATAGCTGTTTATCAGTACAACCAGAGATTAACAAATAAGAATAGTCTTAATGTGGAAAGATTTTCCAATAAGATATTTCGAATTTTGTCTATTTCATTCAGACCAATGTCTTAATGAAGATTAGGGTTTTCTTGTTTTGAGAAAGAGTTTACAAAACATAGAAACGTCTTATTTTCCAGTTTCCTTTTTCTTTGAAGATAGGGATTCTGGAAAAACAAATGAAGAACAAGTTTATGAGTTTTGCTTATAAACTTGAAGAACAACCATGAAGGTTGTGTTTCACAAAATCATGAACAGAGATGATTTCATTTTAAAAAAGTTCTTTTGTCTGATCTGTTAAAAGCAAAGAATAAGATCATTAACAAGCTTAAATAACAAGAATATGAACCTGGTATTCGATGAAGAGGATGAACAGTTCTTGAAAAACTTGAGTTCAAATAAGCAACAGTAAATCGATTTCTTGCGGAGAAAGATGTTCGCGTAAGAGAGAAAATATAAACATGGAATGGTTTATATAGAGTTAGAAGAGAGAGAAAATCTTGAGCGGGAAAAGATTTTCATCATGACACGGACACGTGTTTGCATTTGAGTGGTTGGTAAACGAAACGTGCAAACGTGTGTCAGAAAAAGAAAACGTGCCAGGGCTTATCCTGTAAATGACGTCACATACGTCCTTTCATATTTTGGGATGTATCCGAGGTTTTGAAAGCTCAGGGACACTTTTGAAAAATATGAAGCACTGAATAGAAATATCAGTGTTGGTTTTTAGAAATTTCAAAGTATCGCTGATAAGGAAGAGATATTCAGCGATGCAATTAGTTTTGAAATCTTTGAGTTCTAGGCGAACGTCAGCGAGCAAGAAAACATACCTTGATATCAGCGAATCAATTAAGTTCAGAGAGAAGATGATAGAATGTGTTATACAAGTTGGTTTTATCCTATCGTTGACTAGATGTGAACCACTGAAGATTTTACTCTTCAAAGTTCAGCATCCCAAGCTCGCTGATGAGAAAGTTAAATCTTGTCTCATCAAGAGGTTTGGTAAAAAGATCAGCTAACTGAAAACCAGTTGGGATAAAATGAAGTTCTATATCACCATTCATCACATGATCTCTGATAAAATGATACATGATTTCGATGTGTTTAGTCTTTGAGTGTAGTACTGGATTGTTTGCTATAGCGATGGCACTAGTGCTGTCGCAATAGATTGGAATTTTTTAGAGCTGAATGTCATAGTCCAGTAGTTGATTTCTCATCCACAAGACCTGAGAACAACAGCTTCCAGCGGCTACATACTCAGCTTCAGCGGTTGAGGTGGACACTGAGTTTTGCTTTTTACTTGTCTAACTCACCAGCTTTCCACCCAGGAGCTGACAGCCTCCTGTGGTGCTTTTCCTATCCAATTTACAACCTGCAAAATCACTATCTGAATAGGCGATTAGATCAAATCCTGAGTCTTTGGGATACCAAAGACCTAGGTTAGCAGTACCCTTAAGGTAACGAAAAATTCGCTTTACAGCGATCATATGAGATTCCTTGGGTTCAGCTTGATATCGTGCACACAAACAAGTTGCAAACATAATATCAGGTCGGCTAGCTGTAAGATACAGGAGTGAGCCGATCATCCCACGGTACAGCGTGACATTAACAGGTATTCCCTTTGGATCCTTGTTAAGTGTCAGCGGTGGTGTCATAGGGGTTTTCATAGCTGAACTCTGAGTTAAATCGAATTTCTTCAGCATATCTTTAACATACTTTCCCTGATTAATGAAAGTTCCCCTTTCATTTTGTTTTATCTGAAGACCAAGGAAATAGGTTAGTTCACCCATCATGCTCATTTTATACTCATCTTTCATCCTTTCAGAGAAACGAGTACAAAGCTTAGGGTTAGTAAAGCCAAATATAATGTCATCAACATATATCTGAACAAGAATGATATGACCTTTTACTATTCTGAAAAATAGAGTTTTGTCGATTTTACCTCGCTCAAATTTTTCTTCTAAGAGATAAGAGGATAGAGTGTCATACCATGCACAAGGAGCTTTCGTTAAGCCATAGAGTGTCTTATCCAGTTTATAAACATAACCTGGACGCTTAGGATCTGAGAATCCTGGAGGTTGTTCCACGTAGACTTCTTCATTCAGCTTTCCATTTAGGAACGCTGACTTAACATCCATCTGATATACTTTGAAGTCTTTGTGTACAGCATATGCTAAGAATAGACGAACTGATTCTAGTCTTGCTACAGGAGCAAATGTTTCATCGTAGTCTATGCCTTACTCTTGTGTGTATCCTTGAGCAATAAGTCGAGCCTTGTTGCGGGTTACAGTTCCATGTTCGTCCAACTTATTTCGATAGACCCATTTAGTGCCTATTACTGCCTTATTAGTCGGTCTTCGAACAAGATTCCAAACTTTGTTTCTTTCAAATTCTGTCAGCTCTTCTTGCATGGCGCTGACCCAGTTTGGATCTTTGAGGGCATCATCTATTTTCTTTGGTTCAATCAGAGAAATAAAGTTAACAAATAAACAAATATTACCTGCACTTCGTCGAGTCTGAACACCAGCGTTTGGATCACCAAGAATTTGTTCAATAGGGTGATTGACAGTCCATCGTTGAGCCGGAGCATAAGACGTAGGCTCAACCTGAACTTCTGGAGGAGCTGAAGATGAAGCTTCAACAACTTCTGGTATATCAGCGAGGAGAGGAGTTGCATTCAATATATTCACTGATTGCTGAGAAGTAGATGGCATATCTGAAATAGAAGGTTCAGACGCAGGCATAGTGTTCAAAGGAATAGCTGAGACCCATGAAGTTTCAGCTTCACTATTCTGCATGTTGGGGATTATAGTAGGACCATCATTTTCAACATTTTGAGGAGTGGGAACATCTTCTGAATCACCAAGATGTGAGAACATCCATTGATTCAGTTCTTCAATATCAGCAGACGGTTTAGAGTTTGCTGAACGGGATTCGTCAAAAGTGACGTGAATAGTTTCTTCAACAGTTTGTCTTCTTCGATTGAAGACTCTGAAGGCTTTGGAAACTGAGGAGTATCCAAGAAAGATTCCATCATCAGCCTTAGGATCAAACTTTCCAAGGGCATCTCTGTTGTTCAGTATGAAACACTGACATCCAAAGATGTGAAGAAAGCTAATTGAAGGCTTTCTCCCATGAAAAAGTTCATAGGCTGTCTTGTTGAATCTTTTGACTATCAGCGACCTGTTTTGCATAAAACAAGCAGTGTTGACAGCTTCTGCCCAAAACTGAGTAGGCAGGTGAGAATCGCTGAGCATTGAACGTGCAGCTTCAATGATTGTTCTATTTCTTCTTTCAGCGACTCCGTTTTGTTGCGGTGTTCTCACTGAAGAAAAGTTGTGAGAAATACCCTTGCTTTCAAAGAAGGAATCAAGAGAACTGTTTTTTAATTCAGTTCCATGATCACTCCTTATTGAGCGAACGGTCATGTTGTTCAGGACTTCCATTTTCCTGACAAAGGTGATGAGTTCTTCAGGGGTGTCACTCTTTTTACGGAGAAACATTACCCAGGTATAGCGAGAGAATTCATCAACTATGACCAGCGTATATTTCTTTCCAGCGATGGATTGTTTGTTAACAGGGCCAAACAAATCCATATGGAGTAATTGTAGAGGAGATGACACTGAGGAGACTTGCTTCGTCCTAAAGCTTGCTTTGGTCTACTTGCCTTTTTCACACGCTGAACATAAGGACTCTTTTGCGTATGAGTGTTGAGGTAGACCAGTGACTAACTCTTTTGAAGAAAGAGTATTCAGTGTCTTAAAGTTGAGATGAGAGAGCCTCTTATGCCATAGCCAGTTGACATCAGATGAGGCTTTTGAGAAGAAACAGGAGTTCTCAGTGGTTGTTGAGTCCATGTTTATTACATAAACATTTTCCAAACGATAACCGCTGAGAGCTATCTTCTCCTTTTTGTCAGCGACAAAGCAGGATTCCTTGGTAAAGATTACTTTGTTATCCATGTCGCAGAGCTGACTGATGCTTAAAAGATTATGCTTCAGCCCTTCAACATATGCGACTCTTCTGAAGGTTGTTGTACCATTTGAGAGTACACCAAACCCTCGGGTATGTCCTTTTCCGTTTCCACCGAAAGTTACAGAGGGACCCTTTTCTTCTTTATATTCAGTGAGCAGGTTCTTCTTTCCAGTCATGTGTCTTGAGCATCCGCTATCGAGATACCAGATACCCATCTTAACCTGCATTACAAAGGAAGATTAGTTTTTCTTGGGTACCCACTTAACCATGTGTACACTTTTGTTAGTGGAGGTAGGTGGAATAGAACGTTCAACAATCTTCGCAGCATTTAAAGATTCAGCTTTGTCAGTTTTCACTTTGGTTAATTTCTTAACCTCAGTGGTCTTCTTTGCCTTGGGGGCAATAATCTTCACCTTAGCTAATTTCTCAGCTTTGGTGGTTGTGGGGCACTTACTAGCAATATGATCAGTGAGTCCACAGTGATAACATTTCCTATAACTAAAAGTAGTTCTAGGACCATTTGTATGATGAGTTTTAGATTTTAATTTAGAAGGACCAGCACCAAATAAACTTTTGGTATTTGAAATAGGAGGAACAATCAGTTCTTCGGATTTCTTACCAATGACATTCACTCTGATTCTAGGAGTAGATCGCTGAATAGATCCACGCTGAATAAGTCCAGAGATCTTGTTCTTTGAACCAGAGGGATTAGTCACTAAAGTTTTAGAAGCATTCAGCTTAGGTATTAAAGTACCCTTCTGAGGATTTTGGTAAATAACAATTCCTTTACCTTTGTCTTTAGAGACAGAGGTAGATTTTGGATAAACCATTTTCTCTTTACCTTTGGAGGAGGTAGAGATTTCCTCAGGGATGTGAGTTATAAGAGAGGAACACTGAGAGGATGAAGTGTCAGCGACTGAGGATACGAAAGTTCCAAATAAGAGCATGGAACGATCCGTGGTTGGTTCTAGAGTGTCAGCTTTGTAACCCATACCACGTTTATCACTCAGGGGAATCTGAGACTTTATTATCTCAGTGATCTTTGTTGAGGAGTTATACCATCCATCAACAGTAGCTTTTTCAGCTTTTAATGCAGCTATAGCTTCTGCGTGTTCGATTTTGGCTAGCTGATTTAAATGGACTTGATCTTTAAAATCTTCTTCAATTTTAGAAAGATTTTCTATTTGAAGGTGACAGTTTTTAAGTTGTTCAGCGAGATCAAGGTTTTGATTTTCGATAACAGTTTTGCCATTCATGGCTTCATATAAACTTCTAGTCAAGAGATCGATCTTTCGAAGACTATCAGCTTCATCAATATTTGAAATATTGGTAAAGAAGGAAGGTGATACCTGAGCAGCAGAGGTTGAAGTAGAGGGAATGTCAGCATTGTCTTCCTCTTCTTCTATTTTGGCCATAAGACACAGATTGGCTTCATCATCATCTTCAGAGTCAGATGATTCTTCTTTATCAGAAGCAGCCCAATCATAGTCAGCCATCAGGCCTTTGCCTTTCTTCTTAAAGGTTTTCAGCTTTGCATACCTTTCTTTCAGCTTTTTGTATTTTTCATCTCTAGTCTTAGGAATGAAATTTTTCTTGGGAAAAGCTGAGGTTCTAGAGACTTTATTTGACCTGCACTTGCTAGCAAAATGTCCTATCTTTTCACAGTTATAGCAAGTAGCAATAGCCTTATCAACAGGGGTTGATGATCTTGGCTTGTCAGTAATAGCAAGAGGTTTGTTCTTCCTGAAATTACTCTTTCTAGAAAATCTCCTGAACTTATTAGCCTGGAATGTCAGAGTTTCATCATCATCTGAAGCTTCAGAATATGATGAACGTTCAGAGTTAGTTTCCAACTCAGTGACAGTTATAGTCGATCGCTGAGTGGAAGGTGACTCTGAGATTAAAGCAACAGGGATGCTTTTGGAATCTTTTACAAGATTCTTCTTAAGATGACTCGACTGCTCATGATTCAGCATCGTGCCATATAAGGTAGAAAGGGTCATTAATTTTAGATCCTTTGACAGCTTGAGACACATAGAATAACTGTCCCAGCTTTCAAGTAAACATTCTAGAAACTTTGTCAGCACTTCAAAGTTAGAATATTCCTTACCAACAGTTTTAAGATCTATTATTAAACAGTTAAAACGTTGATGTACTTCAGAGAGAGTTTCATTCTTACCACAAATGAAGCTTTCATACTGTCTTACCAGGTTGATCTTTCGAGAGTCCTGGACTTCAGAAGTACCTTCATACTGAACACATATTGTGTCCCACATAGCTTTTGAGGTTTTCAGGTTCATGACGGAATGGTAGACTTCGTCAGGAAGAGCCATGGAGAGTATGGATCTGGCTTTGGTGTCGATGGCCACTTTCTTCTTATCTTCATCAGTCCACATATGAATTTTCTTGGGAATCAGCCTTTCTGGAATAGCAGGTCTATTCTCAGCGGCTGGAACTGCAGGATCAATTCTTATAGGAATATATGGGCCATTTTCGAGATAGTAAGGCATAGTAGGATCTACACCTTCTAAGAAGAGAGTCATCCTATTTTTCCATAGATTAAAATTATCTCTGGAAAATCTAGGGGGTTTTGCAAGAGAACCATTGTCAATATAGTTTGTGTTTGTGTTGGTAGCCATTTCAAGAAATAGCAAGGAAAAGAAATCTTAGTATAGATAAGATCTTGTTTATGAGATTAAACAAATCCGCTCTGATGCCACTTGTTGGTCCCGAAGGGTTATACAAGTTTGTAGAAGGGGGGTTGAATACAAACACACAGATTTTACTTTTCTAAATTGTTTATTGATAAATCAAAGACAATTTACAACTTGTTGCGGAACAAGATTAAGGATAAACCTAAATCTTAACAAGTCTTGAGAAACACTAAGTTTTTTGCACTAGAAAGAGTTAAAGTAATTACGAATAATAACTTAACAATAAGAGAGAAGGAAGAAGATGGTCCGAGCACACTTCAAAACTGAAGTAGAGATCTTCTTATATAATGCATGCATTTAATGCATGGCAGTATGGCTTTACACGTGGCAGCAGCTGATTGGTTGTTTTAGTTGACTTCAGTAGACAACCTTAGTAGCCGCATGGTGCACATTGCAGAATTAGAGTTGTTGTACGATTCTGGTACAAAAGGATGTTTCCATTCTGACAGTTCGTACGGAGACGTGCAAGGGGGGAAAGACAATAGTAACTTGTAGAGGAAGACTTCATGATCAGCTTTCGTTGAAACAGATCTTTATCAGCGAATGATAAAGTTCAGCGATTGCTAAAGTCTTCTACTTGATACTTCATGTTGAATGGATAGGTCTTGCTTCGCTGATATCCGCATCAGTTCATTAGTAGACTTGTCGCTGGTTCTTGAGCTTGATCTTCGACTTCAGCGTAGAACATATGTTGACGTGAAACTTGTCTTCAGGGATTATAAGTAAACAACTAACTTATCAGCGATCATCACAGAGACTGAACAGGCTCAGAGCTCAGGATGATGAATAGTGTCGTTGAATGTTAAATCTAAAGAGCGAGAGTTCTATCAGCGGTACTGTAACAGTCTTAGTACTCAGCGATAGTGAAACTCTAATACATAATGTTTACTTACAATTTTCACTAAGTGTTTAAGAGAGGGTCATTATCAAATCACTGAGGGTTTGGATCAACAAATTGAAACACAGTCCTTTGGGACCGGCTAAGGGAGATTGGAACGGTAGGGACCGGTTAGGCAGAGTTGGAGGACCACACCCTCTAAAATAGGCATACTAAATGGTGGTTTTGGTAAATGCTTACCGGATAAGTGTTTACCGGTTCATTTTACCTTATTGGACAAACATTACAATTATTCAGAAACTTACACTTTAAGCAATGACAAAAACCGAGTCTTACCCGATAAGTGAGTGATAACTTTTACCCGATAAGTGTTTACCGATAGGCGCTAGATAAAAGTGTTGGCCTTGGCAATATTCATTCTTGGTCTTTGTCATATTCATCCAGTAAGATAACGTGACTTGGTAAGTGCTTACTCAGGTTAAACCAGCCCAAAGCCTCAATTACCCCTTGTGAAACAATGGTTTTGTCATTTATGTTCCACTCAAACACTTGGCCATTCAACACTCTCATCTCGCTGTCGTTATCGTTGAGAGTGCAACTCACATACCGGTGATAATACGGTATTCTTGATACAAACCAAAAACCAGAGTGTAAATAAAACGTTGATAACAAATGAAACAATTATACAATCACCAGCTATAAATCATCCAAGATATATTTCCTACAAAATTGCAACTCCTCAACATCGTCAAGTAACATATTCATAACAAGTGAGACCAAAGTAACTTCAAAAAGTAAAATTTCCATCTGGTGCTTCAACACATGTATCCTGAAAATAACAACTTTTTACTGGTTAGTTTTACTGGGTAGGAGACTGCAAATTTACCAAAATAGAAGAATGAATTTCTCAACCTTAATCCTCTTCCATGGGTACTTCTGGAATATCAAATCTGTCTTCCTCTATAGTTTTATTGATCACAGAAATAGGGGAAGGTGATGCACAGTTAAGGAAAGAAATATATAAAAAGAAACAAAATTCTTCCAGTACAAAAAAGTGCTAAAGTGATGTTTGGTCGGTTTCCTAAAGTTGTCTGTGTGGAACTGTGGATTAATCTACCAATATAGATTAAGACGTTATTTCATAAATGGAAGAAGCGTGTTTTTTAATTGGGATGGGCGGGTTCTGAAAAAACTTTGCTTCATGCATAAAGCTCCCCCTAGAAAGCTTTATGAATAAGCCACTTTATATATCAATAAGCCACTACCAATCAGTGAATAAGTTGCTAAGCTCATTAAATTGCTATAACACCCTAAAACAAATATCATTAATCAAAAGGATATATATAGACATAAGGTCGTCCTCCTTCTCTCCACGATTACGGCTATTGTTCAGTTCTCTTAGAATTTCAGGCGTCACCTGCATCAACAACATTAGTATTCTTAGATAGTAACATCAGTGGCTTCTTCGCAAGATAATTAATTACGCATACCATTTTATGTCTCTGCTTCTTCACAAGATAATTTAGCTCCTCTTTTTGATCTTTCGTCAGTTCATGTTTGTACCTGTTGAAAATAATAATAATAAAACATTCTACAATCATTAAAAGAGAAGGACGAAATGCATGCAAAAGTGCAGCTGAGACTAACCGTTGCATAAATGCAAGAAGCGATTGATGCCAGATCACAGGCATATCCCTTGAGTCCTCACAAAATCTCATAAAATGTGCAACCATTGCATCAACAACTCGATATGGCAACGCATATTTCTTCTCCACTAACAACTTTATAAAATAGCTACATCACAAAAAAAAGTCAATAGGGTCACTCTGCCTTATAAGCCAAACCAGTCCTTCAAAATAAAAATTTATCAAGATTGTTAGATATGTACCTTGTTGTGCCACCATACTCCATTTCTGCAAGTTTCATTAAAGCAAGACTGCAAGTTGATGACATTGCCAAGGTTATTTCTATAATATGCTGCATGGCTGCCTATGCTTAGTATAATCTTGAAAGCATCATGCATATGTCATCTCTTTATCATACTATAAAAAACTCCGAGAAAACTTAATAATGGTTGTATATGTTTTCACTTTTACTGGGGTAACACACCAATATAATAAGTTTTATTCACCTAAAGTTGATAGTGATACCTGGAATGAAGTGGTGGAATGGAGACCTTTTGAAGAATGCTTCCAATAATAACAGCTTCTCTCAAATTGCAAGTCCTTGACTGCAGAAAAAATTTAACATTACCTTAATAAAACCATATATTAGAGCTTTTTGAACATATCATATATGTGACTACAAACATCATATAATGTGACTACAAATAGATATGGTCTCCTGCAACAAGTGCACCTGGTGCAAATATATTGCTTATGTTACAAAATGAATCATGCCCCCAACAAATTTCTTTAGGGTTTCGTAAATTTATACCTCACATATCGGGAACAATATTCCTTTATTGAAGGCAGCTGGTTTGTATACAGCCTTTTTCAAAGCTTGATATAATGCAAAATGAAGTTTCTTGTTCTTCCGTATATCTTGTCTAACACGAGGGAGTAAAACAAACTTGTAAAACCGCTCCACTTTCTTTGAACTCATATTGGAAGCAAGGATTCTTGTGGCTTGGTACATTGCATTGGGCGACCATTTCTCGGGCTCTGTCAAGTACAGAAGTTCCTCCCAGTGTTGCTTCGCCGGTATGCTTTTGAAGGCCAATGGCAATTTTCCGGAGGTATATTTCTTGAAAATCTCTCCCACACTGTATACACCCAAGTTAGAACATTTATTAGTTTCATGATATTAGAAAATCTCCAAAAATCAAAAGAATAAGCTAATATAGCACCTCTTGTATATTTCGATGATGGAATCATCCAATTTTGGTAGAGGTTGCACTCCTGCAGATAAACCTTTATACAAAGCTCATTCGTTCAGATATAATTATCATAATATCATTAAGATCAAGAAAGTTGGTAAAGCATAAAAACCTGAAGATGCTGTATCTTTTTCTTTGATCTTCTGCACAATGACATCAGCCAATGTGCGCTGAGGTCGAGCATCTTTGGAGAAGAAGGCTTCCAATAACTTCTCTTCATCCTCGTTGAATTCTTCCTGTATTGTTGTCAAAATACAACTGTATGAGTTATTGTTACGCTGATTATTATACAAATGATTCACCTGTGTATCCTTGATTACAGGGATTTGATTCGGGGGTGTTTGGGATTGCTTATTTAAAACAACTTATGCTTTTATTATGCTTTTATGTAAAAGTGTTTGTTAACTTATGTGGTGTCAAACCGGAGTTTTATAAAAAGTGTTGGGATTAGCTTACTTTGGTACCAAAACGTAATAAGCTAATAAGTTGTTATGTAGAGTGTGTTTGGAATTGCTTATACATGTAAAATAACTAAAAAGTTGATAAGTTGCTTCAAATAAGTCAATAAGCCTGAAATGAATGACTTATAAAAACTCCTTTTTATCACTCTGTGTCCGACGGCTATAGGCAGTTTTCTTTTTTAACCATCCAAACACTAAAAAATGCTTGTTACGGGACGACACCGGAATAAGTTAATAAGCATTTTAAATAAGCAATCACGAACAAGAACAATAAGAAAATGGCCGACGAGAAGAATATAAGATGAAGGTAACCTCACAACGGCCAAACTGGCTATGATTATCAGAGAATCCAGCAAAGTTGTCAACATCATCGTCTTCATCTACTTGAGCCTGAGTAACAGGTTCTTCCGGAAAAACAATATAATTAGGGTTTCCGGCATCTGTTTCTTCCTGAATCTCCTTCTGCTGAATTAAAGCCTCCTTCAATATCTTGGAGCTAATTCCCGCCGATATAAGCTACAAACAAAAAATTGTTGAAGAATAAATAATTTCGTCCGATTTTGGTCATTATATACATGAATGCAATCGATGAATTGAGAACGAAAAAGAGAAATCTGAACAGAGAGACACCTTTTCTTCAATCTGATGTTGTTTAGCGGGTTTGTTGCGCTTCTTGGAGACGGATTTATTGGTGTCATCGGTTAAGAAGGGTTCTGGATTTTGATGCCTTTCTCGTTTTTTCCCCATTGATGATCGCGAATCGAATTCAGAAGAAAAATGCTAGTATTGTTTTCTTCGCCGCTCCAAACACCCTAAAAACCCTAACCCTCGGCCTCAAAGGCAACAGATGAAGCGACGGAGCAGAGGAGAGTGAGGTAGGCGAGGGACGAGGGTATTGCGAATGATTTTTAGGGTTTTATTAAACATTCAGGTGGCGTTTGTTTTTTAAGTGGTGCTGAAGTCTGAACACTGATTTCAGTCCTGATTTTTAAGTGGTGGCGCTGAAGTCTGAAATCTGAATCAGAAAGACTGTTTGTTTTTGTAAGCTGAAATCTGAAAACAACTGAATACATATTTTATCTCTGAAAATGTGATACTGCTAAATTAAATAAATTATACTACTAAAATTATTCTTCATAACAACTGAAATACGTTAATTGGTTCAAATACAATAGAAAACATGAAAGTCTCATAACAACTAAGGAAAAAGAAAGTGACCCTCATAAAGAATTCTATAAAACTCTAGGACATTTCCATTAAATTGTAGCTTAATTAAAGATTCAGGTTACAGAACATGTATAATAGCCAATTTAAAGCATATGCAAACAGCACCAAATAACAAATGCAAACAGCGCCAACTTAAAGCATATGCAAACAGCACCAAATAACAAATGCAAACAGCACCAATTTAAGCATATGCAGAAAATCCATTTCTGCAATAAAGCATATGCAAACAGCACCAAATAACAAAAGTAAACAGCACCACGGCCTTGTAAAATTCTAACCAGATCCTAAAGTGATAAAATTCTAACCAGATCCTAACAAATTCTCACTTTGTAATCAAGCATCGACGATGAAAAGTATATCGGTAATATGTACAAATATATAGAATTAACCCAAGTACCTGTACACCAAATTCACTGCTTCAGAAATGGCAATCGACACTGCAAAACAAACAGCACCAAATCTGCTCCAATTGTAAGAAAGCAATCGAGAGAGTGAGGTGAAATCTGCACCAAATCTGCACCAAATCAGAAATGGCAATCGTAACAAAAGCAAACAGCACCAGAAAGAAATCTGCTCCAATCGTAAGAAAGAAATCGTAAGAAAGCAATCGATTTCGAACAGACCCAAAAACGAGCAGAGATGGAGATGGAACTTACAATCGATTGGAGATGGAGTTGTTCTTGAGTCGCACACGAGAGAGAGAGAGAGAGAGAGAGCAGTGTGTTGACTGTGTTCTTGAGTCGCAAACGAGAGAGAGAGAGCAGCGTGATATTGAGAGCAAACGAGATGGAGGCGGCTGAAAGAAAAAAAGTGTTTAGGTTTTCGCTTTTTGTTCCAGATAAAATTAAGTGACAAGTGGATCTGAATATTTGAGAAAAACAAACGCATTTATTTCTAGGGCTGTAAACGAATCGAACCGAACCGAACGTTCAGCGAACTGTTCGGCGGGAAGTTAGTTTATGTTCGTTTATTTAATAAATGAACGAACATGAACACGTTTTTTTGTTCGTTTAGTTAAATGAACGAACATGAACAATGGTCTCGTTCGTTCATTTATGTTCGTGAACGTTCGTTCATTTATGTTTGTTAATGTTCGTTCGTTTACGTTCGTTTATGTTCGTTTACGTTCGTTTATGTTCATTTATGTTCGTTTATGCTTGTTTATACATAAACATATTTATATAATATGAATTTAATGTGTAAAATCATCAAGTAAATTGATCTTTTAGAATTTATTTTTCATACCTCCTAAGTTAACCCGGTTTTTCATGTTGTTAAGGTATTTTTTACGAACGAAATGATGAGTATGGGTTTTTTTTTGTTCATTTGGGTTCGTTCGTTTATGTTCATTTAAGTTCGTTCGTTTATGTTAATTTAAAGTCGTTCGTTTATGTTCATTTAAGTTCGTTCGTTTACGTTCGTTTACGTTCGTTTAACTCTTAATGAACGAACATAAACGAACACGAACAAACAAAAATTCTTAACGAACGAACATGAACACAAAAAATCTCGTTCGTTTACCGTTCGTGTTCGTTCGTTTGTTCGGTTAAGTTAAACGAACGAACATGAACAAGCCTCCGTTCGTGTTCGTTCGGTTCATTTACAGCCCTACTTATTTCTAAAACCTCTGACCGAATAAGTGATAATTGCTAAATAAGTGCTGAATTGATAAAAACAAACAGCCCCTCAGTGAAGATATGATTTTTCGTTGCTTCGGTCAGACATTTAACGAAGAGTTGAGATTTTCCGTTAAAAAAGTTTGACGGATAGATATCATATTCTAAAGAGTAAATTACGTTTTTAGTCACTGTGGTTTGTTAAACTTTTCACTTTTCGTCCCTTGATTCAGAAATTTCGGGTTTTCGTTCTTATGATTTGTAACTCATTGTTATTTTCGTTCTTGTATTTCATACTTTATTATTGTTTCGGTTTTTGTGGTTTATAATTTGTACTATTTTGGCCTCTTATAAGTTTGTGGTTTAGGGTTTAAGTTTTAGGGATCATTATTCAACTTTGGCATGATTTTTATGTAGAACAGACTTGTTTCACCCTCATCAATAAAGAGAATCATATCTATATTCTACCAATATAATCTCAAAATAAATATTAATTCTTTAATTAAACATCAAATATGCCCCCTATTTAAATTTTATTAATTCTTTATATTTTATTTATTTTATTTAATCTTTGACTTTACTGTTCTCGAAATATTATTTTATATGTATATAAAAAGTGTTTATTAATTTATGTGATGTTAAACTTGAATTTTATGAAAAGTGTTTGCATTAGTTTATGGTGATACCAAAACTTAATAAGCTAACAATTGGTTATTTATGAGGTGTTTGGGATTGCTTATACATCTAAAAATAACTAAAAATGGATAAGTTGTTTCAAATAAGTTAATAAGTTAAAATCGAATGACTTATCAAAAACTCGGTGCCAAACCGGTATAAGCAGTTTTTTTTAATCAAACACTAAAAACTGTTTATTATCGGTACCACGACGGAATAAGTTAATAACCACTTTAAATAAGCAATCCCAAACACCCTCTATTAGTCATTTTAAATCATAACTTGTAAATATATGTATATGGTGAGACATGTCGTCACTGGACATCCGACGAGTAATACGAAGATGTCTTCGATTGTTTTCAAGCCATGTTTTTTTTCTTTAATTTTAAAAGTCACATAATAATTAGTTTTACTTCAATAATCAGTTTCCAGACACATTCATAGGTCAGAATGGGCATTTTGATCGATGTTCAGTAAATGTCATATTTCTTTATATTTCTGAACACTTAATCATTCAAAATATGAAAGCCCATCAGGGGTTTTTTTTGTACTTTTCCTTAATTATATTACCAGCACAACCAATTCCCAGTCGATTTTATAAGAAACCTGATCACCAAAAATATTGTTGTTTTATACTTAATATTGTATCTTTACGAGCTTTATTTATTGCACGTAAAACTTTATTTTTATTTTTATATCATGTATGATAACGCACATCCACAAATATTTGTGGAAGATGCAGTATGTGATGTATAATGCTACAATAACGTGATATTAACCAACCATAACTATAACCATACATGTACATAATATTGTACACATCACTTGAGGTCTATGTTATGAGTCTCATGACCCAAAGTCTTTGATTTTTAGTTTCAAAGCCCGCCCTTTGGCTATTGCTTCACGACGACATGCGAGGCTTCCCTAAGTGAGTCAATGCATCCAAGTCTACATTCACGGATATTTTCAAGCTTTCCTAAATTAGAAAAATTAGTTTGTAATCATACTTCATTAGCTTTAAAACCTCTATGTGTTCACAATAAATAACATATGTTTTTTATGTTCTTTCAAGAACCATTTGATTTTTTTTTCCTGGTGTTCACCTTTTCTCATGGGCATTAACCTTCTTTATTTTGTCTTAACCATTGAATATGCTCGAGTTTTACACACTCACATTGAGTGTATGCTTTGCTTTTATGTTTTTATCTGTCACTCTCCAACCATCTAAACACAATATCAATAAACTTCTTTTTACATCGCTTTTCTTGTTGTCATAACCCTCTCTGGTCGTTTTGGTGGTCCTGGACCAATCCACCGTGAAACACCTTTCGTGCATGTTCATTGTCAGTCATATTCCCGCACTTATCTACCAAATAATGCATCTAGTTGTTGTCAAAATGTGAGGTATCATCAACCATTATTTGCGTCTTCATATATCGTTGTATGTAATGTACTGAATTTTAGGCAAGAGAATGATTGTAGTGGTTGGAGTTTAGGTGTCAAAGCGGCTTGTGTTCATTTGTCGATCACATCCATAGGTTTTTGTTTCATCAACCCTTGTTTTGTCATAAGATTTTAGACAATGTTTTGGTGATACAACTACTTCTAGTCAACAAGGATGGTGATGGATGTAGGCATCTAGCATCACCATCTCATGTTTTTGGTAGGCTTAGTTAGGGTTGCAACTTTATCGATATATGATTTTCAATCCTAATCTCTTGAAAATACATGATGCACTTGTATACCATAAAATATACATTGCGATATTGGGTCCGTGCACAAATTTGTTGTCGACACTTATTACCATCATTCTTACATATGGGCTCCGTTTATACTTTAGTTTTTTTTGGTTGTGGTGAAGGTAATAGTATTAGAATATATGCTTTCTTGTATTTACAATGGAACCATAAGTTGTTACAACGTTTTTCACTTCCAAACATGAAAATTATAACAATCAGCACATACAAGAGTAATATTAAAATGTTACATCCTATATGTTTTAATTTATAACCTTGGTGCAGGACGCGCCCTAGGAGCATCCCACTCGGTGACAATGTGATTTCAGGTGATCTGTTTGAGTGAGGTACAACCACTTAATGCCATGGTTAGTTCGAATTCATCACGTAACATCTGAAGCACTTTCTTCACTCCAGCTTCTCCTTCAGCAGCCAAGGAAAACACCACAGGTCTTCCAATCTGGAATTTACAACTCAATTGTTCATTCTATATATTCTCACTCCAAAGAAGAAAAAAAAGGTGGTAGATGCTATACTTACAAATATTCCGGAAGCTCCAAGGGCCAGAGCCTTGAAAACATTTGTACCACGCCGGACACCACCATCCAAGAATACAGGTACACGCCCTTGTGCATAGCTTTCACAACCTGACCTAACATTTATTTATTAGACCATATCAAATATAGATATGTCATGGGTAGTTTGGTAATTTACCACCAATCTTGTCTCATCTGTAACAAGTATAAACAAGTTTGATATACCCCTCTTCCAAAGCCATGATGGTGGCCGGGAGGTAATCAAGTTGACGGGCTCCATGATTGGATACAATAATACCGGCTTGAATAGCTAACCTAGCTGTATGGTCAAGAAGTCAACATGAAAAAAACGTAAGGTTTAACATACTCGAATTGGAAAGAAAATTAATCTAGGTTTTGATTGTTCTTACTATCCTCGGCAGTGATCACTCCCTTCACAAGGATTGGCATTGTAGTGATCGTTTGAAGCCACTTCACATCCTTCCAGCTCAACGTGCGGTCAATCTGACCCGCAACGTAAGAAGCTAATCCCGGAGTCGTTAGCCTGCATCGAGCAGATTGTATAAGGGCCAAAAACAGCTTTTCCAAAACCTCGTTATTAAAAAATGACCGATTATCATTCAACTCACTTCATCCATCTTGCCAAGGTCCAGACCCTCAAAGTTCTTCAATGTCAAAAATGGTGGTAAAGTGAACCTGTTTTTTATGTCAGCTTCTCGACGCCCGAGTCTTGGTGTGTCGACTATAGCTTTGAAGTTGGCTTGTTCAGCTCTTCTCACAAGTTGAGCCACGACGTTACGGTTCTTGTACACCTGAATTCGGGGTCAATAAAGTCAAAGCTTTGTACGAACCCAAATAATTAAGGAAGAAAGCGAAAGGCAATAACAATCAAGAAAAATGGTGGCTCACGTAAAGCTGGAAGAAGCGGATTCCAGGTCCTGTTGAAGCAAACCTCTTCAACACTAGACGTCGCCCACGATGACAGTGTCTAGAAAATGAAAAAAAGGGTAAATGTTGCTTCATATTTCTAAATTTAAATAAACCAAACCAATATATCTCATTTGAAAGTTGGGGATGAGATGTTTGTAGAGGGTAAAACGGTCATTTCCATGAAGACCCCCGACTAGTGTCAAGTATAGAGGTAGATACTAACCATAATAGTCCCAGCTGCAGATGCGGCTCTAGCTGTTGCATATTCACCTATATTGAGAAAGAAGATATATATTATGAATTTAATTAGAAGACAGTCACTCCGATACTGAGCTAGGTTGGTTTGGTTTATATTTTACCAAAGTCAAGACCGAAGAAAATCTAAAACAATGTTGAGACTTGAACAATATACAACTTTTATTCTAAACATTGCTTACTGATAACGCCACTTTTTGGCGTTATTTTCAGTCCATAAACCAATGAGATTGGCTTGTATTTAAGTAAAAAGGCGAGATTTTATGGTTTATCTAGTGAAATGTGCAGGTTATCCGAGAGAAGACAGTCATCGAGAAAAGAAGCAAAAAAGAGCCAAAAGAGAGTCCAAAACGAAGCCCAACGAAAGCCCGCCATTGTTTTGGATGATTGAGGCCGACCATTGTGGAGAGAATCTTATGATAGTAACGTGACCATTAGGGAAGGACCGGGAAAAGACATGACTAGGGACATTAGTGGAGACCACCCAATAGCGAGAATTGAGCCTAAAAGACGTTTTTCATTTCGAGGGACTTAAACACGTAATCCATATACACTTTTTCGAGTTCCTTGTCGTGAATATAGAGTGATCTCGCTATATTATTGCATCGAGTAGCAAAGACGACCATCGGGATATTGGGTAAGGGTATAGTAGACCATATCGTGTGGACCTTAAGATATGATTCCAGGCAGTGTGTGTTTTGTTTTAAACCATTTTTATCTATCTTTCCTTTCTACCCATTATGTGTGTAACAAAAAAAAAACAGTTTTGCAGCCAAACACTCACCTCGTTCGTTTCTAAACCCACCATGAAACCCTAGCCAAAAACCTTAGCCAACCCTTATCCGAAAGTGTGTCAATCAGAGGCGGTAATGAACAGTAGAACATAGAGCAAAAAAGAAGAAGTACAGGCCAGTCATGAGAATAAAAGTGGGTCAATGAAACCCAAGAAATGGAAAAGAGGGCCAATGCTGTCCCAATCAATTAAAAGAGGACCAATGAAGTCCCAACTTAAAAAAAATTTATCATATAATACAGTTAGTTAGATAGTATGTATAGCAGCTAAATAAGAGAGTCAAAGCGACTCCAGCAATGACAAAGAGGGCCAAATGATAGAAGTGAAGTTAGAAAAGTTCCGAACTGCTAATGATTGACACGCCAAGGATTTTTGATCCTTTTACCCTTCGTTTCTCAGCCATAACCCTAGCCCCGTTACAACCCTTGTGAAGACCTGGATGATCTTCTGGAAAACGTGATTAGAGTATACGACTACTGATATTCCCTGTCTTGTTACTTGATTCCTTCCTGAGATCAATTTTTGGACATTTGTACGTCTTCCAATAGAGTTGTCATGTAATTATTGAGTATTCTTGTACATAAATTCCTTAGACATGACAACATGTGCGACAACCTAGGTTCGAGTGAATTGAGAGTATCCCGTGAGGTAGGGTCGGGGCGAAATGCTTTCCCTAGTATGTTTGGACCTAGTACGACCCTAATGGAATCGAAGTTGTCACGAGTTCGACTTACAATGGAAGGCCATAGACCAGACAAGATAAGAATGAGGCTATGATGAGATAAGCATTCGCGAGTATGGGAAATCACCAGTGCATAACGTGGTACCGATTGAGAGTTGTGTTGTTATTATTTCACTGATATATGCTTTATTTCTATTTTTATCGCTAATTTGCTTGAGGACAAGCAACGCTCGGTTTGGGGTTGTTGATAATGCCACTTTTTGGCGTTATTTTCAGTCCATAAACCAATGAGATTGGCTTGTATTTAAGTAAAAAGGCGAGATTTTATGGTTTATCTAGTGAAATGTGCAGATTATCCGAGAGAAGACAGTCATCGAGAAAAGAAGCGAAAAAGAGCCAAAAGAGAGTCCAAAACGAAGCCCAACGAAAGCCCGAGATCCAAGCCCAAGACCCGTACCCAGATCCGCGAACCAAACATGACCCGGATGCCTCCAGAACACGCGCGGTTTTCCACGCGATTTACAAGCCACGGGATAAACTGCGAGGTCGACTGTTTCGTTTCTATTACTTGGCGTTTTCCGGATTTAGGTCATTACGCGATACCCGACGAATACGGCAGCGGAGGGGGCAATTTTCAGAGACCTTGTAGAGCTTTTCGAACCACGATAGAGGAGGAATCGACGAAGAATTCACGAGGAGGATCCGATTGAAACCGAGAGAAGGGAGTTCATCTATTCATTCATCACATCCACCACGACTATGTTTGCACACACCATTTACATTCCTTCTTTTATGTTTTTATCCACCACCAACATGAACTAACTTTAAGATGTTGGGGGTTGGAATGAATTAGGTTTGAACATATGAACGGATGACGAGTGACTTTTATCAGTTTTTCCTATTTTAATGAAGCATGTGATTTCGTTCTTAATGCTTTTGTGAGTTTGGCCAATTTACAATTGATTTGTTGGTAGCAATTAAGTTCGAGAGAATTGATTGTTACTTGGAATTAGAAATTGCATGCCTAAGGTGAGAAAGGTGATAGAGATATACCGAGTAAACCTTAGTCCCGTTAAAATCTTGAACTTAATGTGTTTTGAAATCCATAGGTTGAGATCGAACGATAAAACTTGTCATTTTCAAAATAAAACCCGTTGTTGCTCGAAAGAGAACATCGGTGACTTTTAAAGATTGGGTATTCATTAAGGGGATTAACTGATAATCGTTTGAGTCTGATGTTTGTATGTGAAAACCTGAGGATTACCCTCAACTGTTTTCTCTATCTGAAGTTCCCCAAGCTGTTTACTGTTTTGTCTTGTGTTTGATTTATTTGCTGCAATCAATTAATACCAACCTCTCCAATTTCGATAGTTCAGTTAATAGAGTTTATAGTAATTGTGATACTTAGTTCCTAGTTCCCGTGGATTCGATACTCGTACTTCCGTACGTATTACTTGATTTCGACACCGTACACTTGCAGTTAGATTTAGGGGGGGTGATACCCGCCTATCAAGTTTTTGGCGCCGTTGTCGGGGAACTAGTTGCAACTAATAGCACTACCAGCTATAGACGTTATTATATTGAGCATTTTTATTTTCTGTTATTTTATCACTTTCAATTTCTGGATTGCTAATTTTGTTTTTCTCTGTTTCAGGTACTAATTGGTTTATGCCAAGGAAAACCCGAGGGGAGAAAATCGAGCCGATCGATCCTGAGATTGAGAGAACTGCCCGTCGTTTACGCAAAGAAGCTAAGGCTAAGAAACATATAAAGATCGAGATGTCCGACGACGAAGCACCTCCTGAGCAACGTCCTATGCGGTCGTTTGCCAATCCGAATATGGCAGCGGCACGCATAGGCATCTAAGCACCTCGCACCGCAGCAAACTCCTTCGAGATCAAGCCTAGTACCATCGTGATGGTACAACAGAACCAGTTCGGAGGAGCGTCGACCGAAGACCCCCATGCACATCTTCGTGCATTTGAACGGATCTGCAACACGTTCAAAATCAATGGGGTGGACGAAGATGCAATCAAGCTGAGGCTGTTCAGCTTTTCTCTCAAAGGCCGAGCCGAGAATTGGACCGAGAGTGTTCCACCGGATTCGATCACCACGTGGGCACAACTCAAGGCTGCGTTTCTTCAAAAGTTTTTCCCACCAAGCAGAACCGCTCAGCTAATGGCCGAGATCACTCACTTCGCCCAATGGGACCAAGAGACGTTATATGAAGCGTGGTAGCGTTATAAAGACATGCTAAAGAAGTGTCCTCGTCATGGGTTGCAGGGTTGGGTCATTATCCAAACCTTCTTTAGTGGCCTTCACCCGCAATTTAAAAACGAGATCACAACTGCGGCGGGTGGAGCACTAATGGATATGTCCTATGAGGGAGCGTGCGAGCTGATCGACAATTTGGCCGAGCACAGTTTTTCAACTCCAAGGTCCGATGTTAGAAGAGTCGCTAGTGTTCAAGAAAAGGATGAGCTGAAGGAACTGAAAGCTCAACTAGCTTTTATCACGAACCACTTGAAGGGAGGCAATCCTCAAGAACCGGATCAGGTTCAGTTCGTGCAAAACCGGAACCAGCCGAGAAACGATCCTTTCTCGAACACGTATAACGAAGGGTGGAAGAAACACCCCAATTTTTCGTGGAGTCAAACCGGTCAACAACAAGGTAATTTTTCTAACTCTTCTAATTCTTCTCATACTAACAATGCGTACCGTCCCCCAGGTTTCAACCAAAGGAACGAGGGACCATCCGGGGAGAAGAAGCTGGGGCTGGAAGATATGATGATGAAGTTTATGGCCAAGATGGACAGCACGGTTGGAGAGCTAGCGAGCACGGTGAACACGGTCAAGGCGGCAACTAAACAAAACACCGCCTCCATCAAGATCCTTGAAAGACAAGTGGGGCAAATTTCTGAAGCCCTACAGAACCGATCTTCCGGAGCATTCCCGAGTATGACTGAAAGGAAACAAAGAGAGGAGTGTAATGCCATTTACCTAAGAAGTGGCAAGGAGCTGAATGGAGACACAACACGAGAGCCTGCATCAAAGGGAACCGGTCCAAAAGAGAAAGAGGTCGAGATCATAGAAGTGACTGAGCTAGAAGCCGATGAGGATATGGTTGATCGGGAGAAGACAAAGGAAAAAGAGGTAACACCTCTATCGAAGCCGGTAGTCAAGCCGTATGTGCCACCACTACCATTCCCTAATCGAGTGAAGTCACACAAAGATGAGGAACAATTCAAGAAATTCCCCGATGTCTTCAAGAAGCTTCATATCAACATTCCTTTTGCTGAAGCACTCGCGCAAATGCCAACCTACCTCAAGTTCATGAAGGAGATTTTATCCAAGAAGAGGGCAATCGATCACTAGTCCACCGTTGCACTGACTGAAGAGTGTAGCGCGATCATCCAGAACAAGCTTCCCCCGAAACTTAAAGATCCAGGGAGTTTTTCAATCCCTATTTAAATTGGGAAGTTTAATTTTGATAAAGTATTGTGTGATCTAGGAGCGAGTATTAACTTAATGCCCTTATCTGTTTTCAGGAAACTTGGCTTGGGAGAGGTGAAACCAACGTACATGACGCTCAAGCTCGCGGACCGATCGATCGTGTACCCGTACGGAGTGGTGGAGGATGTGCTCATCAAGGCCGACAAGTTTTACTTCCCGGTGGACTTCGTGGTGCTGGATATCGATGAAGACATAGAAGTCCCGCTGATTTTGGGAAGATCTTTTCTGGCCACGAGTAGAGCGTTGATCGACATGGAAGAAGGTGAAATGACCTTAAGAGTTGGTGGTGAGAAAGAAGTATTCAAGATGTTCGAGAAGGTGAGAGGTCAAGTTGAAGAGGAGCCGGGCGATAAGGAAAAGCTTAAGGAGTGATCAGAAGGAAGGTCGAGCCACGACCGAAATCAAGGCGCTGGGTGGGAGGCAACCCACCGAGGTTTGTTTTTCTTTTTAATTTACGTTTTAGAGTGTTTTTATTTACAAAAAAATAATAATGAAAAAGCTAAAAAAACAGGAACAGTGACATACGCGGTATTTCCCGCGGCTTACATACCGCGTGGAAAACTGCGGGGCCGCCTGAGTGATTTTTGAAACAGACAGATACGCGGCTTAGCCCGCGTCTTACAAACCGCCCATCAAACCGCGTAAGTCACTGGAATGATTTTCAAACAGAGGGTTACGCGGGATTTCCCGCGGCTTACAAGCCGCGTGGGAAACCGCGCGCGTCCTCTGACCGGCTAGGGTTTGCTTTGTCGTTTTTTGTGCTGTCTCTTTCCACTTTATATCCTTTCTTCTTTCTTGTGTCATTTCTTCTCCATTTCTGCTATCATCCTCTCTCTCTCACGAATTCTCGCAAGAACTCCATCGATTTTCAAGGCTTACATCTGCAATTTCAGTATTATTTATGCTCCATTTCTGCAAGACCAAGGTATGTAACTGTGCTTATTTCGTTTTTGGTCTCCATGTGCGATTTTGTGGTGTAAGTATACTCTTCTTTTCCCCATTTCTCTGTGCTCTTCCATAGTGTTCATGTCTATTTTCCCAAAATGTTGATTTCTCACAACTATGATGTTTTATTGTTAATATTATGCTCAAAATGTGACGGCATGCTTGATGTGTGTTCAGATTGTGCTATTTAACTTCTATGCAACTGGGTATGTGTTTTTTGTGAGGATTTATGCTTAAAATCTGTGATGGGTAATTTTTAGGAAGAAAAATGGGGATAAATATAGTAGGATCTGTGGTTTTGTGGAATATACCTATTTTTGTGCATAAATGTTACGTGAGGGATTTCTTGGCAACATGAAGTCCCTACGTTAATTTTGTGGATTTTGTCTTTTAGTGCAAGCATAACCAAACCTAAGTTTCACTTAGGTTTGGGGTTCGATGTATTGCTCACTGGTGCAAATCAGTGTAAAATGTTAGATGTATGCACTAGGGAATTTTGTGGTGATCTGTGGTCAATTTGCATGAGCTAAACAGTATTTTATTGATATCTGCATGCATGGGATTTGTGAGTTTTAGTTGTACGTACACGTCAGGAAAAGGAGATACAACAAACCTAAGTTTCACTTAGGTTTGGGGTGCCTTCCTTTCCATCTTTCACACACTCACATTTAACCCTTTACAAACCTCGGTTTTACCGAGGTTTGGGGTGGCTACGAGCGAGATAACTCATTGGAGTTCAGTCTTTTATTGCGCAGATATGAGGACCCATCCGAGCACCTACCTATCCTTTCCGGACTATGAGCGAATTCATCCGAACAATCGGAGGGAGATGTTCGACCATGAGAACCCCGATAAAAATGTGCGCCACGAGCAGATGAGGCTGAACGAATGCAATCCCTTCGGGGAACGAGGCATCAAACTGGTGAACCTACCGGCCGGATCACGAGTGTCGGAGATCATACAGCAACAATCGTGGGAGGGATTCATTCGAACCCGCCCCATGTATTGCACCGCAACAGTGAAAGAATTTTATGCGTGTATGATCCCGGCAGTATACCACGACCGATGCGTGGTAAAGATGGGTGATAGGGAAGTCTGGATCTCTCCGGCAGACATCGATGCATATTTCCGCGCCCCCCACCGGCCCGAATTGAATGCCACCTACGGTCTATATCCGAACGAAGCATTCCAGGTGGAATTGAGTCCAATCATCGCCGCCTCTCTAAAGCGGAATGGACACACGGGGTGGGACAAGACGACGCAGAATATCTTGAAAAGCGAGATGCACTACGATATTGCTTTCCTCATGCTTTTCGTCAACGCCTCTCTAAACCCGTCTACTCACGACACCACCGCCGACAGCCAAGTGGCGGAGGTCCTCTACTCTCTCTACAACAACCTCCCGATGGATATCGGGCGCATCATCTGGATGGAAATTTTGGACGCTGGTATGACACTCGATGGTATTCTACCATTCCCTTGCTTAATAACTTATTTTTGTAGGGAAGTCGGTGTCCTAATAGGGCACCTCAAGGCATCGATGAAGGACTTCACGAAGACACAGTACCAGCACCAAATTACGGCGGCGAGGAAGTTAGAAGAGAAGAGGCGAGCAAACCCAAGCTTTCAGATGCGGCGTCTTGCCGAGCCAGTCCATTTGTCGTCCGAGAGTGCCTCGGATAGTGATCCAAATTTTGATCTAGAGGCACCACCGACGGCGGACGCCGTGCACGGCGGCGACACCCCGCCTTACATGCGCCGATTTATGGATCGCATAACGACACAGGTTGGTGGGATAAATGTGCATGTGGATCTTGGGTTCCAAAACTTGAACCTGCGTATGGACGGCTACGGCACCCGCTTGGATGGTTTTGACTCCCGCCTCACCCAAGCTGGCTTTCCACCACCAGCAGCACCAAAGGATCGGAAGAGAGTGAGAGGCCGGCGAGAGGGGGGTGCATCATCTTCGCGCCGGTAGATGGGTTTGTTTTTCATGCTCTCTTGTTTGATATGTTCTTGATGATGTTCTGTACTGTTTTTATTTGCTTTTGTCGGATGAATGTAATAATAACACACAACAATTTGTATCTGCACGTTGTACCACTTGCTTACACATTGGGGACAATGGGTGGGTAAGGTTTGGGGTTGCCAATCGGGCCCCCGTTTATGGACGTTGACGTCCCATGCTTATGAATGGTTAGATTATTGTATCCAATATTCTTATCTTGTCTGGTCTATGGCCTTCTATTGTAAGTCGAACTCGTGACAGCTTCGATTCCATTAGGGTCGTACTAGGTCCAAACATACTAGGGAAAGCATTTCACCTCGACCCTACCTCACGGGATACTCTCAATTCACTCGAACCTAGGTTGTCGCACATGTTGTCATGTCTAAGGAATTTATGTACAAGAATACTCAATAATTACATGACAACTCTATTGGAAGACGCACAAATGTCCAAAAATTGATCTCAGGAAGGAATCAAGTAACAAGACAGGGAATATCAGTAAAAGTAGTCGTATACTCTAATCACGTTTTCCAGAAGATCATCCAGGTCTTTACAAGGGTTGTAACGGGGCTAGGGTTATGGCTGAGAAACGAAGGGTAAAAGGATCAAAAATCCTTGGCGTGTCAATCATTAGCAGTTCGGAACTTTTCTAACTTCACCTATAGCATTTGGCCCTCTTTGTCATTGCTGGAGTCGCTTTGTCATGGTTGTATCGATTTGCTGATGTATTGATTCTGGCCTAAGGTTTATATCATTGATTCTATTTATGGGTTTCAGGTCATGGTTTTATCGATTTATGAACTTTTCCAGCAGGGCTTTGCCATCAATTCCTTGGAAAACAAGGCTATGTATCTTCCTTGGAGCAGCCAAGTGTCTTGCTTATCTTTACGAGCGTTTTGGAAATCCAGGTATAACTCCATGTTTTTTTAGGGGGTGGGGGTTCATGAAGGAGAAATCCATCTATATTTTTGTCCGGTGGCTTGATGTGTGGTTGGTTTGTAATTTGTCCAACTGATCTAACAATGATTTTTCCAGTGGTCCTTTTCATTGAAGCACTCTAGATCTGAGTTTTTCTTGGTGTGATCCGTTCCATTGCAGTGAGCTTGTGAGTTTCTTAGTGAACAACAACAAAGATCAAAGTGATCCGAGTCTTTCTCGAAACAGAAGAAGTGGCTGTCTCTGATTGGATTATTTGCTAATTTTGTTTGGTTGTTCTGTAAGTTGATTTAGCTTATTTAAGTAGATTTATAAATGATGATAAAAACAAGCTCTACGAAAAAAATTCCAAATAAAGAATTAAACACCTGCGTGTAAGTTTGCAAAAAGTATTTGCCATCTAAAATCAAAAGTAATTTCAATTATAAAGTATATGATTTATGTACAAAATATCATCAACTAATACTAACAATTTTTATATCATTCAGAAGCAGGGCGGAAGGTATTGCAACATGGCTATAGGCTAACTTGTGTTGTATATTCGGTAGATCTCGATCTCCCCCTGTCGATGGGTTGTCAAAAAAATGCTACCATGTTTCCAACATGCACATGCACATACACACAATGAAAATATCAAATAGAGCAACACTATAATAAAAATTTTTAATTAGTAGTAGGAAGGTGAGAAGATAATTTCGTAAAACTTGGAACTATTTAAAAATTGATCTAATAGAACTTTATTTTTTAATCTCAAATGTATTACCTATATTTAAAATCTAAAATATTAAAATTAAAAATTGAAATTAAACAAAGAGTAAATTACATTTTTGGTCCTTGTGGTTGTCACTCGCTATCAATTTTGGTCCCTCTATTAAACTAATTACAATTTTGGTAACTATGGTTACCATTTTGTTTCATTTTTGGTCCCTCTGGCTAACTATATTTAAAAAGATTAGTTAACTAATTTTGCCTTTTTTTATTTTTATTAGATCATATTGTAATTACAAGTTTAGTCCATGTGATTTTATCTTTTCTTATTTTTGTGTTTCTATCATTTTATTGTTATTTTTCATCTTTCATGTTATACCATTTATTATATTAATTAGTTAATAATAATTTTAACAAAAAATACATCAAGAATAAATATTTTATTTTTTTAACAATTAAAAAAATTTGGTACCATTAAAATGAGTCAATTATTGAATATTAAAAAATTTATACAATTTATCCGATATAGATTTGCATATCCATCTACATTAATCTAAAAAATCGTTTTCTATTTTAACTGAATAATTTAAAAATTAGTTTAATACTTAAACTATATTAAATTCTAATAATGTTCAATAATTAAACTATATTTGAGAGTAGGAAGTTTTTCAAAAAGGAAATTCATTAAAATATCCAAAGTTTGACTTTGACTTGCAAAAATACCTAAAATCTTTTTGGTTTTGCAAAAATACCCCGTTTTCCTGCGATTGGACCTGTGATCGCGGGCCCAATCAAATTGCCCGCGATTAGGAGGTTAATATGGTCGCGATCCACTCAATTTGATATATTTTGATTTGGAATTTACATTTTATACTCATATAATTATTTACTTAGTTTATTTTATACCTTTTACTTTTCTAATTTTTATTTTACACCTTCATCATATTAACACTGTAATAACCGTGTTTGTAATTTAGTCGATAATTGGAATTTGTGGAAGAAATTCGAAATAAGAAAGTTTTGGGGTCTAAGTGTAAAGAAGTTTAGTGCTTAGTGTGAAAAGTATATAAAGTGTGGGAAAAACCCTAAATGACTCATTTAGCAATTTCCTAGTGTGTGTGTATGTGTGCGGCTAAGGAAGAGAGCAAGAGAAGTGATTGTTGGCAATTGAAGGGAGGAAGAAGTCTTGGCAGCAGAATCCTTGAGTAATCAGTAGAAAAACTTTAGGTAATCTACCAATATGTCTTCTCCTTTTTGTTTTGGTGAAATGTTGGGTTGTGAGAAGAAAACTAGGTTTCATGGAATTTCTTGTGATTTTTCTCATTCAACTGTCAAGAAGGGTTAGTAATGGGTTGTTGTGCTAATCATCGACCCATATTTTGGTTAATCTGGAAGTGTTGGGAGGATTATGACAAGAGGGGTATAATTTCCTGCGTTTTTGTGTTTTTCATCGCGTCTGGAAACCTTCAGATCAGGATAGTGTTCGGAAGTTTTTGTGGTGTCCGGACGAGGTGTAGTGTCCAGATGAGTTTGTTGTCCGGTTATGAGGTGGGGGTAGTTTCCGGTAGTTTAACCGGAAACCCTTGGGAATCCGGGAGTATCCGGAATGTCTATCCGGAGTATCTGGGAAAGAACGTCCGGATAGTCCAGAACGTCCGGAAAGTTCAATTTGTCCGGATAGTATGGCTGTCCGGATAAGTCTTCCGGAAAGTGTCTGTGTGACCCTGTAGTGTAGTCCGTTAGTCCGAGGTGTTAACCGTGTGAGTGTGTAGTTCGATCAAGTGACTTATCACAGTAGTGTGAATCCTTATAGGTGCCATTGAAAGGAGAATCAATCCAGTAAAAGGATTAAACCAGGACGACAGGTGAGTTTTCTGATTCTAAAACCTTTTTAATATGGAACTCTGTGCATGTTTACAATGGTAAATGCTCGTACTATTTTTATACCATGCATGAAAAGTGTGATTTAATTGTGGGGGATACAAACTGCTTTTATTTCAAAGCAAAGAGTAAGTGTGTGGCATGGTTATTATCTAACTGTGTACTTTTCAACTGCTTTTATTTCAAAGCGATTAGTAAGTGTGTGACAATATGTGTAATTTAGATGTGTGCGACTATGCTCCGGCTTTGGTGTGAAATGGGGGTGTGTCCCATAATAATTATATATGAATGTGTTTCATATATGGACGGTGTGTGCTCTATTGCGCTGTCACGGTGTGTGTGTGACTATAGCGTGTGTGCTCTATTGCGCTGTCACGGTGTGTGTGACTATAGTGTGTGTGCTCTATTGCGCTGTCACGGTGTGTGTGACTATAGCGTGTGTGCTCTATTGCGCTGTCCCGGTGTGTGTAACTATAGCGTGTGTCAGTAGCATGTGTCATTGTGTGCATAACATTTTAAGTGTGTTTGTTATGATTTGTATAAACTCTTTCATAATTGATTTATAAATTATGATATTTATGGTGTGACTCAATATGGAGGGAACTCACTAGACCTCATGGTCTAACCCTCGCTTTTCAAAACTAAACCTTTTCAGGTAAGCAGGTAGTCGAAAGCTTGCTTAGAAGTCGGCAAGACGTGAGACGAAGATTGCACGTAGAAGGATTAGAGGGCCTTCCTTTTAAATTTTGTAGTTACGATCTCAGCTGTAGTTGGGTTATTTCCGCAAACCCAGTTTGTAATCTGTTTAATGAATTTCACTGAGCCATTTTTGGCGTTTTAATTTAAAGATATAGCTTTCGGGCACGATAGTTTGGTGTGGGTTGTTACAGTTGGTATCAGAGCGCTAGTTTAAGGGATTTAGGTGACCGAATGAGCCTAAACTTAGACTGTGGAGAAGGAGGACACAACTGAGATATAGGAAACCTTTAGGGAAGACCTTAATCACTGAGAATTTAGGACGAAGGTAGTAAGAACTCTCATGTAAGGTAAATTCAAATCACATCTGGCCAATGTCATTATGAATTTACAGGTGCATGAGTGTGCCTGTTTACCGTTGTTCTGATATTGGTGGTGTGTGGAGTATGGTGGATTGAGTGTGGAGAATAATGGTAGTGTGTAAAGTGTGGTGATCAGTGTGGAGAGAAACAGTATTGTGTAAAGTTTAACCTTGCCATGATGGCAACGGTTTAGTGTGTTATGCAGATTATTCTTGGTCTGACTGATGACACTATTTAGAAGGGTATTGTGTGAATGTGGTGTGAGTGTTCGTGTGAAGTAGAATCCTTAAGGTTCTTAAGAAAAATAATTGATTGGAGGTGAGCTCCTAATCTCTGAAGAGTCTTTATTCTGGGAGTTTCCTGATGTCGGTAAATGGAGATCTTGAGCGTTCAACACAAGAATCGGATGATAGGGAAGTGTTTTCTTACTCTCTAGTTAGTGGAAGGGTGTTAAGGGTGGTTGAGTAATGATAGACGTATGGATTGATAACGCTGGTGTTGGTTAACCTATTTGGGGTCGAGGTGAAGCTGTATTTTTACGCAGTAGTAGGCAGGTGGTAACTGTGAGGTGGGAGCCTCCAAGTGTGTGGGAAGTATCGATACCGATGATTGTTTCAAATTTAAGGAATCTGATGGTTTGGTTGGGAGTAGGGTGTCGGCGTTGATGTGCTGTAACTGCAAACGGTTGACCTTGCGCGAGCAAATAGCCTTCAATGTAAAGTGAGTCATGCATTGTGTTTTCAAAACAAGTTGCGTAAATCCTTCATGTCAGAATGTGTGAGTGTGCGTGTGCCTTGTAAACTTCTGATTTTGAAAATGAGTTGGCATGTGCAAGTGTGTGCTTGAAAGAAAAGATAAATTTATTTACGTGGTGTGATAAATTTCGAATTTGGAGAAATGATGAATTATTTCACTTCTTTATGAGCGAGTTAAACTTTGTTGTATAAATCATAACAACATTTGATCGTATGGTTTTATGGGTGAAAACGATGTGAACACGTTTTGACATATCGGCGAGTGTGAGAGTCGGTTGACCATCCCAGCGTGGACGATTTTGCTGTATTTTAAAATTTTGCACAAAGAGAGTTTCAATGTGTACATTTTCAGTAGATGGACCAGGTTGCGAGATGTCATGGGTTGCGTGTGAGCGATCCTTGAGATCAGTGTGTGTGCGTGGTTGTTCCTTATGGGGGTGTCGTGACTTGCATATCAAACCTTGTTTTGTGGAATATTTCGAGTATGTAAAACGATTTAAATCATTGTGTTGTCATGCATGGAGGCTATGAGTTCGCTAAGCGGTAAGAGATATTGCACTTAATAATGTGCAAAGTTTCGAGAGTGGAAAGCGCGGTTAAGACGTCAATGGTCGATTTGTGGCCTTAGAGTTACCGTTTAGGGAGGACTGCGTCTCACTGTAGTCTCAGTCTTTGACCTTAGAGATGCCTGTGTGATGGTAGTCTTTTCTCTTGTTTGGTAAGTTGACGTGTGGCTGACAGTAGTGGAAGTGTCCTGGGGGATTTCGAAGCAGGCAAAATACCTCGAAGGGTAGCGTTGTGGTAAGTGGATGAAACAGTATCGGCGTAGAGCCGGAGTTAGGGAGAACTTGTATTTAGACTAATTGTCAGACATTAATGTTGAAGTCAACGTCGGGTATGGAGTCAGTGTCGGGAGTTTTGAAATTGAAAGGTTAACCCTGGTGTGATTATTTAGTCAGGTGTGTGCGTGGTGATAAGAGGTCGGTTGGAAAGGTGTGAATTTGTCAAGAGGGTGGACCGCCTTTTTGTGAGTATCTTGAAGGTGGAGAATTGATAATTGGATAGGTGATTCTTCCTATATGATTGATATGTCGTTTACAAATGAAGTAGTTAGCACAACTCATGTGAGACGTGTGGGCTAGGTTGGTTTGCAAAGGAGCGTTCTATCGTTTGATTATTGAGCGTGTCTTAAGTGGATTCCGAAGAGTCGATTGGGGATAAAGACTCGATTTAGTGAGGTAGACAGTCATATTTTGCGGTACAGCTAGATTAGAGAAAGACAAAGTTGTGAGTTTTCTAAGTCAAAGCTTGGTGATACCTGTTTGATAATTGTGCATGCGTACTTATTATTGTGTGATTGCTTATGGACTAATCGAACGGACTTGGTCTGTTCCTAAGGGCGGGTGTGTGCCCTGGCTTGACCAGGTAGAATTCCAGTTATATATGTGTGGATGTTGATTTGCAAAACTAATTATTGCTTAATGTTTTCGCAACTCTTTCAAATTTATGTCGTGTTTGGTGCGGAGAAAGCATGGCCTAGCGTGTGCACAAATGATCGTGGGGATTGAACTTCTAGTGTGTGGAGTTGTGTGGATAAGATGGCTGCAACTTATAATTAGTAAGCATGTGAGGCATGGTGGTAATGTTTGGCTGTGAGGTTAAGTGATGGACTAGTGTTGATATGGGGTGAGCGTAAGTGGAGATCCTTGCTCGGATTTGTTTATAAGTTGTTCAAATGTGGCAAAAAACAAATTGTGTGGTGATGCATGGATGTCTAGGTGGTATGTGGTATTGTTACCCGAGAATAAAATAGTGGGGTGGCAGTTGGTGGCTAGCTAAGAAGGAAATTGGGTGCTCTTGGACTGGTTAGTTTATGATGTTTTGTAATAGATACGAAATCTTTGGGATGTGAGCTAATCCTTGTATGTTAAGGAAATGCAAAGGAGTGGGATAGTATCGTTTGAGAAACGAGAAGTGTGTAGTCGCTTCGAGCATTGAGTGTGATTTCGGATTAACTTGGTTGAATTTCTCGTATGAGAGGTGGCGGAACTGCTGGTTAGGCATAGTAACCGTTAAAATTGCATGTATGTAGTGGTCAATGTTGGATGAGAAATGTTCCATGCTAGCCTAAGGTAATTGGGATAAGTGAGTAAGCGCGAAGTATAAAGTGTGACAAGTGGCATGAAAGTGGGAAGCAACGTTATCAGAACGTCACAGTCGGGTGCATGAGCTCCTAGTGGGAGTATGAGAAAGAGGATTTGTGTGTATGTGATTGGTTTAAGCGTTGAGGAGAGCTGGCTTGTGTGATTGGTCAAGAGTGTGCACCTTCTGGTGAGTCGTTCTTTGGAAACATGTTTTATGTTTGAGAAGTAAGTGGAAGTCAGTAGTCGAATGTAGTGCTTGGGGTGAGGGACCATTGAAAAATAATATTAACATAATAATTTCATATTAACATAATAATTTTACATTAACTAAATGAAAAATAAGTGGAAGTCAGTAGTCGAATGTGAGTATGTGATTGGTTTAAGCGTTGAGGAGAGCTAGCTTGTCTTTTAGTTTTTATTAATTTTCAAATTTTGTTTTACACTCTTATCATATTAACATAATAATTTTATATTAACTAAATGAAAAATAAAAAACTAAAATACATAAAGTAAACTAACTAAATAAGTATAATATAATTAAATAAAAAAATATTCAATATTGGGCTCATTTCGAAGGTATCGACGAGACGATTATAATGGTGTAACTTGTTAAAATTAAAACGTATTTTAGTTAATATACGATTATATGTGTTAATATGATGAATGTGTAAAATTAAAATTAGAAAAGTAAAAGTTATAAAGTAATCTAAGTAAATAATTATAGGGGTATAAAATGTAACTTTTAAATTGAAAAATTAAAAATCGAGGATTTGAAAGTTACATTTCACACCTTTATACTTATTTAGTTAATTTACTTTATACCTTTTAGTTTTCTATTTTTCATTTTACACTTTTATTATATTAACACATATAATCGTATATTAACTAAAATACGTTAAAAAATACTTTATAATTTTAACAAGTTACACCATTATAATCGTCTCGTCGATATCTTCGAAATGAGCCCAATATGAAATATTTTTTGATTTAATTGATTAAATCGTCAAATTATTTGATTTATACGTCTAGCTGCATTGCAGCGGGTAAATAACTAGTATATATATATATATATATATCGAACTCCTTAACCTATTTTAACGTAATTATGTATGTTAATGTGATATGTTAAAACGTATTTTTTAACACATTTTAGTTAATATATGATTATTATATTAATGTGATAAGAGTGTAAAACGAAAATTGAAAAAGTAAGGAATGTATCATAAATTAAATAATTAACTATAAGGATATGAATTGTAAATATTAAAGATATTTTTATGTAGTATATATGATATATAATAAAATAATTAAATAAAAATATTCAATATTTGGCTCATTTCGAAGGTATCGAAGAGACGATTACAATGATGTAACTTGTTAAAATTAAAACGTATTTTTAACGTATTTTAGTTAATATACGATTATATGTGTTAATATAATAAAAGTGTAAAAATAAAATTAGAAAACTAAAATGTATAAAGTAAACTAAGTAAATAATTATAGGGGTATAAAATGTAAATTTTAAATCAAAATATATCATCGCACGACACTCTTCCTCCTCTTCATCGCGGGACACTCTTCCTCCTCATCGCATGCTACATTTCTTGGGTCCGTGATCGTGGGCCCAATCGCGGGAGAATGGAGTATTTTTACAAAACCAAAGAGATTTTGAATATTTCTGTAACTCAAAGTCAAACTTTAAGTATTTTAATAAATTTCTCTTTCCAAAGGCAAAGAAATACAAATAAATAATTTTTAGTATAAAATATTAAAAAATGTGTGGTTGTTATTTGGTTATTTTTCGATAAATTGAAGTTGATTTAAAAAAATAGTTACTATCATAACTTTTTATTTGAAACACATTTAAAAAAACATTTAATTTAATGAAATATTTAAAATGAATACATTATTTATTAATAGACATACATCTCACATAAATTAGAAAAATCCACATATTTTTTGAACCTCCTTAAAATAATAAAAACGGTATTTTTGATTAGTGTAGACGGATTTGCATATATATATATATATATGAATCATATAAGTGGAGTAACAATTTAAAAGTAATTTCTCATTTTAAAGGCACCAACGAAACTTTTTTTAAAAAGTAAAATTCACTTTTGGTCCCGAACGTTTAGGGAGGAGGATTTGATCCATATCCCATTTTGATTTCCCTTCGGGCTCCTTATTCCGAGGCCAAATATATAACTTGTTGTAAAGCCCGTATCCCGGTACGTTTATTAATTAATCTTTTAATTGTATAAAATGTTCACCTTTAATTGTTTTGGGTAGTGGTTTGGTGTCAAAAAGGACCTTATTGCTAACTTGGTTGCATTTTGGGTAGTTAAGAGAAGTTCTTAGAAGTCGAGGGACCATTTCCGTCTTGTTGGTGAAACTTAAGCAAGGACTCGGCCCATGCAACCGAGCCCTCAATACCTCTCGTTATTTTCCACGGCCACAACCCCCTCCCCCATAAGTGAAACCCTACATTTCATTCTTTCTCTTTTCCTTGTTGAGGTGCGGCCGAGAGAGAAACGAAGAGAGAGAGAGAGAGATCGCGAGAAAGAGAGTGAGGAGAAGGAAGAACACAACGGCAGCCGTCGCCGCCGCTGCTGCTGTCGCCGGAGATCGCCACCATCGGCTGTCGTCGGAGGAGTCGAGGGTGAGAGGTTTGGTTGTGGTGGTGAGACGTCGTCGCGAGGTATGTAGCTCTCTCGTTCGTCTCGTTCTTTCCTTTTTCCTTTTCTTTTTCCGGCGAGACCACCACCGCCGCACGCCGCCGCTGCGGTGGCTGTGGGTGGAGGGCGGTGGCAGTGGGTGTCACTCGTAGCGTAAAACCCGAATCGTTTAAGCCTTGAACCGTTTTTATAAATCGTGATTTTATGAAAATTCTAAGTGTGCTGTCCAGTTTTCGCGTGATCATAACTTTTCTTTCGTAACTCCGTTTGAGCCGAAACTGGCGCCCACGGTTCAAGTTCAGGGTCGAGCAAGTTTTCCGTGTTTTAGCGAAAAATGGTTCGGTCTCTAACTGGGCGAAAAAGTGGTCGCAAGTTCGGTGATTCGTCATTTTATGTGTAAAATTCTGGAATCTGCCACTGTTTTGTGTAGACCATAACTTTCTGCTCGTAACTCGTTTTGAGGTGAAATTGGTGCCCAAAGTTCCCAAATCGAATTGGGAAGGTTTTTCGTGTTTTGCCGAAAGTCTGATTAAGCCCGTAGCTAGGCGGTATTGGGCTGTTTGTTCAGGCTGGACCGAAAACTGGCAGTTTTGGTAACCGTTCGTATTTAATTCATAGTTAATTGTAGAAAAATCGTTAGGAGGCGTATAACATGTCCTTGGAACCCTAACTCAGAGGACTTTCTGGTCATGAATGAATATTGGGATTTTTTCTGGGTTTAAAGGGGTCGAAACAGGTTCCGAACAGACCTGTTTTGTGAGAACGGAAATTAGTTTTAGTGACGGTTTAAGCGTGTGTCGTGTCATAGGGTCCGAGTCTCGTATTGACACGTTTTAACATGCGTTTAGGTGCTGGGAAGTGACCGTATTTGTGAAGCTTGAATTGTGTTGTTAAGCTAGGCGCGCATACGAGGTGAGTTCTCTCACTATATCTAATAACGGTTGTTTTATCATTGCTGTAGTACGTGTGTGGTAGCTTTATGTGATTGTGTTGTGGGACTAGATAGTGGGGTGTCTAGTTGATACTATGTTGCCATGTTAACTCGGTGGGACCGAGGGTCCGGCGGGGCAGGAGGTTTTATACGCGGGGCGTAGAGACCCGGTGGGACCGGGGATTCGGCGGGGCCGAAGATGTTATCATGTGGTCGGTGGGACCGACTTGTGCCTTTTAGGTGGGTGGTTGTGGATATACATGTTTATGATTTGTTCGTAGACCTGTATGATCGTTATGTGTCACTATCTGTTTTAGGGGTAGTGTGGAATAACTGTATTATTTATGGTGTTTGAATTCACTAAGCTTCGTGCTTACCCTTTTCCCATAAACTGTGGTTTCAGGTCCGAGCGGCTCCAAGGCGTGATGAGTACACACTGGCGCGCGAGGAGAGCTGGTTGATTTATGGTTTTAATAATTAAACATTTATTCCGCTGGTTTTAATTTATAAAGATATCAATTATGTGTTTGCAAACGAAACGTTGGGATCATTAATGAGTTGTTATAAATGAATTGTTTATTTTAAAAATTTAAATTTGCTTGAAATTTTTGGGACGTTACAACTTGGTATCAGAGCACAGCTTGAGTGAATCAAACGCACCTCGGTGTGTTTGGTCTCAAGTTGCGGCTGGAAAATTTCCAAATTCGCTATTAAATCTTTTTGGAGATAAAAGAAAAAGTAAAAAACCCGTTCGAGGAACGGTGATCGAGGGCGCAGTGTGTACAGTCAGCCGGAGCCGAAGGGAAAGGTACAATGCTTAGTGTTTTATTGCTTTCTAGATCATAGAGTATGCATGCTAGATTGCCTGTTGTTGACACTATGCGGTATGTTGAACGACTTGCTATTAGGAATTTACGCTATTATGATAGGTTACTAAGTGGATACCCTCTAGGTTGTATGCAGTAAGAGACTTATAGCCTTAGAATATTCGATTTAGTTCTAGTGCGCAGCTCTTGTTTGAGTCCAACCGTTCTAGGATAGAATCTTGTATTCGACTGCCTATTTGTTTTGCACTGTATGTAATCGGGTATTCGCGAGGCCACTCTTTATGATTAGTGGGGATTCGGTAGTAGCAAGGGTAGTGGTTGGAATGGAATTCCTAGGGAGCTAAGAAGAGCGAGTATATATGCCGGTGCGGGCATATGTGTGTAGTTGCGGCGAGAAGCTACTTGGACCCCTCGGGATGGGACTCGGAACGAGCGATGATAGGCGTGGAAGGTAGTAGTAGAGCTCCTACTACCGGAAGCACAGGATCAGTGCTCGAGTCGGGAAAGTCGCGAGGAATCCAAGGAGCTGAGCGTGAGTGTTGTTGATGTGAGTTATTAGGCACTAATAACTCGTTGTATGTTTTTCTTCTTTTTAGAATGGCCATCACTAGGAGGAACAACGCGACTGAGCCGCGAACTGAGGCGGGGATCACGGAGGAGCAGATCCGAGAGATGATTGCATCGGAGGTAGCGCATGCAGTCGGGGAGGCAATCCCCGAGATTATCACCGCCATACAAGATCAGGTGACGGTTCTGTTAGAGGAGCGCATTGCAGCGATTCCGCCGCCTGCTGGGGGACAGCCCCATAATCGAGAGTTCCAGTATCGGGATCTCTCTGCCTGTTCTCCACCAGAGTTCAAGGGAGACCCGAACCCAATTGTTAGCATGCGTTGGATTTCTGATATGGAGTGTGCCTTCTTGACCAGCGGCTGCCCGGATAATCTGAAGGTCCGTTTTGCTGTGAACTTGCTTCGCGATGGGGCGAAGGATTGGTGCGCCACAGCGCTGACTCTTGCCGAGCGTACTACCCTTACTTGGGAGGAGTTCGTTACTCGGTTCCGTGCCGAATACGTGCCTCCGGTAGAGATGGAGCGGATAGCGAAGGAGTTCTTGGAACTAACCCAGACCACGGAGACTGTTAAAGAAATGAACAAGAAATTTACTGAGATGGCGCTGTTTTGTCCTCAGTATGCCGCTTCGGAGGAAATGAAGATGGCTCGGTATAAGGATATGTTACGTACCGAGATCAGGGAATTCGTGAGCACGGTACCGTACGCTTCTTTGTCAGCAATGATGGATGCAGCCCGGAGAAGGGAGCTGGAGTTAGAGACCCAAGCCAGAAAGAGAAAGGCAGCACAGGCGGTGACGCCAATCTCTGCGGTGCAAAAGAAGTCAAAGTTTTCTGATTCGCGCGGGAGTTCGAAGAGTGGTGGGTTTAAACCCAGGGATACTAGTGGGAAGAAGACTGACGGGTGTTTCAAGTGTGGGCAGTCCGGTCATCTCAGCCGGGATTGCAAGTCGCCGTTGATGATCTGCTTTAGCTGCAAGCAGACGGGCCACGTAAGGGCCAATTGTCCGAATGCGAGGGCAACTGATGGGGGTGGTGCACATAGGGCTCCTACAAATGCCCCACTGCGCATCACTGACGGTCGTACGGGTCAGCCGGGGACAGAGGCAGCCCGAGGTAGAGTCCACCAGCTGAAGGTGGAAGAGGCGCAGGCGACGCCTAAGGTGGTGACAGGTATGTTTCATCACCCTTTTTTTTCTTTTCATCCTTCCTTTTCATGCCTTGTTTTTATATGTTGTTAATTGTATGCTAGGTACGTTTCTAGTTAACTCGGTGCCTGCGGTTGTAATGTTTGATAGCGGGGCTACTCATTCATTTGTGTCTCGCACCTTTAGTGAGAGTTTGGGCCGAGTGGTGGGACGGTTAGGATGTCCTTTGGTAGTCGAGGTTGCCGACGATAGGACCTTGACGGTTACGGATGTGTATCGGGGATGCACGTTGGAAATCTCGGGTGTGAGGTTTCCCATAGATTTGATTCCGATAGCTATGCGAGAGCTTTGTGTGATTGTGGGCATGGATTGGATGGACGCGTTTGATGCGGAAATTGTTTGTCGCCATAAACAAGTGCGGGTTCGAACCCCAAGCGGGGGAGAGTTGTTGATTCAGGGAGACTCACCCAGACGGACTACGGCAATATGTTCCGCGGCGAGGGCTCGGAGACACCTTCAGCATAGTGGTCAGGGGTACTTGGCGTATGTGATAGATACGCGTGTTGACGAGGCGAAGAAGACTGCCGAAGATGTGCCAGTCGTGAGGGAGTTTGCCGATGTGTTTCCCGACGAGTTACCGGGGATACCTCCCGAACGACAGGTGGAGTTTCGAATCGATCTGATTCCGGGTGCTGCTCCGGTGGCCAAGGCACCCTATCGCCTGGCTCCACCGGAAATGAAGGAGCTGTATGATCAGTTGCAGGAACTTCTCCAGAAAGATTTCATTAAGCCGAGTTGTTCACCATGGGGAGCTCCGATCTTGTTCGTGAAGAAGAAGGATGGATCTCAGCGAATGTGTATTGATTACCGGGAGCTGAATAAGCTTACGGTAAAGAATCGTTATCCTCTGCCAAGGATTGACGACTTGTTTGATCAGTTGCAGGGATCCTCGTGGTTCTCTAAGATTGACCTGAGATCCGGGTATCATCAGATGCGGGTACGAAGTGAGGATGCGGAGAAGACGGCCTTCCGTACGCGATATGGCCATTACGAGTTCGTGGTGATGCCTTTCGGGCTCACTAACGCACCAGCAGCGTTCATGGACCTCATGAACAGGGTATGTAGCCCGATGTTGGATCGCTCGGTGATCGTGTTCATCGACGATATCCTCGTATATTCGAAGACGGAAGAAGAGCACGAGGTGCATTTGCGGGAAGTTTTGGAGGTTTTGAGTCGGGAGAAGCTTTATGCTAAGTTCTCCAAGTGTGAATTCTGGTTACGAGAGGTCCAATTCCTAGGACATGTCGTGAATCAGAACGGTATCATGGTCGATCCGGCCAAGATCTCAGCGGTAATGCGGTGGGAGGTGCCGAAAACTCCTACCGAGGTGCGGAGTTTTCTCGGGTTAGCAGGATATTATCGGAGATTTATCCAAGATTTCTCCAAGATTGCCTTGCCTATGACTCGACTGACGAAGAAAACTGCAGCTTTCAGTTGGGGTGAAGAGAAGCAGAAGGCATTTGAGGAGCTACGCAGACGTTTATGTGAGGCTCCTGTGTTAACCTTGCCCGAGGGTGTGGAGGATTTGGTGGTTTATTGTGATGCTTCATATCAGGGGTTGGGTGCCGTGCTGATGCAACGCGGCAAGGTCATAGCTTACGCTTCGAGGCAGCTGAAGCCTCACGAAGCGAACTACCCGACTCATGACTTGGAGTTGGGAGCAGTGGTGTTTGCTCTAAAAATTTGGAGACACCATCTTTATGGTGTCAAGTGTACTATCTACACCGATCATAAGAGCCTTAAATACCTGATGGATCAGCAAAATCTTAATATGCGTCAGCGAAGATGGCTTGATGTGGTCAAGGATTACGACTGCGAGATACTTTACCACCCGGGTAAAGCAAATGTAGTCGCGGACGCACTTAGCCGACATCCGGTTGGGGGACCGCTGAAGGGTCTGTGTCAGCGGTTGACAGTGGTTGCACCTCTTTTGGAGTCGATAGGTGTCGCTCAGGAGGTGGCCGTGTTGGCGGAAAATGCAAAACGTGAGAGGGTTTCGGGAGAAATTCCGAAATTTGTACGGGATAGTCGAGGATTATTGACCCGATATGGTAGAGTTTGGGTCCCATTCACCGGTGGGAACCGACAGATACTATTGGACGAGGCGCATAAGTCCAAGTTTTCGATTCATCCGGGAGCTACCAAAATGTACAGAGACTTACGGGAAGGCTATTGGTGGCCCGACATGAAGCGGGATGTAGCCAAATGTGTGGAGGTATGTTTGACCTGTCGGAAGGTCAAGGCGGAGCACCAGCGACCGCACGGGAAATTGCAGCCTTTGGAGATTCCGGTGTGGAAGTGGGAGTAGATTACGATGGATTTCATCACGAAGCTTCCCAAGACTCAGCGAGGGAATGATACCATCTGGGTAATTGTGGATCGTCTGACTAAGAGCGCTCACTTATTGGCAATAAAAGAGAGCTTCTCGGCGGATAAGCTCGCGGAGGTTTTCATCCGAGAGATTGTAACTAGGCACGGGGTGCCAGTCTCGATTGTCTCGGATCGGGATACTCGCTTCACCTCCCGGTTTTGGGAGAAGTTTCAGAACGAAATGGGTACGCGGTTGCATTTCAGTACAACATTTCATCCTCAGACCGACGGGCAGAGTGAGTGTACTATTCAGACACTTGAGGACATGCTGTGAGCATGTGTGATTGACTTCGGGGGTAGTTGGGATCAGTATCTTCCACTAGCTGAGTTCTCCTACAATAACAGCTATCACGCTAGCATCGGTAGAGCGCCGTACGAAGTGTTGTATGGCAGGAAGTGTCGGACGCCCATTTGCTGGGGCGAGGTTGGTCACAGGGTGCTGGGGAGCACCGATGTTGTGCTAAAGATGACAGAAATGATTCAGATGGTGCGGGATCGGTTAGTCACTGCTCAGAGTCGACAAAAGAGTTACGCCGATAAGAAACGATCGGACTTGGAGTTCCAAGTCGGGGATTACGTTCTTCTGAAGGTGTCACCCTGGAAAGGGGTAATCCGTTTTCGCAAGCGGGGAAAGTTGGGTCCCCGATATATCGGGCCGTACAAGGTCATCGCGCGTGTGGGGAAAGTAGCTTACCGATTGGAGCTACCAGAGGAACTGAGCCTGATCCACAACACTTTCCACGTCTCTCAGTTGCGGAAGTGTGTGATGGATGAGTCTGCGGTAGTTCCCCTCGAAGATATTCAGATTGACGAGCGACTCAACTATGTGGAGAAGCCAATAGCCATAGTCGAGAGGAAGATGAAGACTCTGCGGAACAAAGTCATTGGATTGGTTAAGGTCCAGTGGAAGCACCGAAAAGGTTCAGAATGGACGTGGGAACCAGAAGCCGAGATGCGGGAGAATTACCCGGAGCTGTTTGCGGGCGTGGACTTCGAGGACGAAGTCTAATCCAAGCGGGGGAGAGTTGTAAAGCCCGTATCCCGGTACGTTTATTAATTAATCTTTTAATTGTATAAAATGTTCACCTTTAATTGTTTTGGTTAGTGGTTTGGTGTCAAAAAGGACCTTATTGCTAACTTGGTTGCATTTTGGGTAGTTAAGAGAAGTCCTTAGAAGTCGAGGGATCATTTCCGTCTTGTTGGTGAAACTTAAGCAAGGACTCGGCCCATGCAACCGAGCCCTCAATACCTCTCGTTATTTTCCACGACCACAACCCCCTCCCCCATAAGCGAAACCCTACATTTCATTCTTTCTCTTTTCCTTGTTGAGGTAAGGCCGAGAGAGAAACGAAGAGAGAGAGAGAGATCGCGAGAAAGAGAGTGAGGAGAAGGAAGAACACAGCGGCAGCCGTCGCCGCCGCTGCTGCTGTCGCCGGAGATCGCCACCATCGGCTGTCGTCGGAGGAGTCGAGGGTGAGAGGTTTGGTTGTGGTGGTGAGACGTCGTCGCGAGGTATGTAGCTCTCTCGTTCGTCTCGTTCTTTCCTTTTTCCTTTTCTTTTTCCGGCGAGACCACCACCGCCGCACGCCGCCGCTGCGGTGTCTGTGGGTGGAGGGCGGTGGCAGTGGGTGTCACTCGTAGCGTAAAACCCGAATCGTTTAAGCCTTGAACCGTTTTTATAAATCGTGATTTTATGAAAATTCTAAGTGTGCTGTCCAGTTTTCGCGTGATCATAACTTTTCTGTCGTAACTCCGTTTGAGCCGAAACTGGCTCCCACGGTTCAAGTTCAGGGTCTAGCAAGTTTTCCGTGTTTTAGCGAAAAACTGGTTCGGTCTCTAACTGGGCGAAAAAGTGGTCGCAAGTTCGGTGATTCGTCATTTTATGTGTAAAATTCTGGAATCTGCCACTGTTTTGTGTAGACCATAACTTTCTGCTCGTAACTCGTTTTGAGGTGAAATTGGTGCCCAAAGTTCCCAAATCGAATTGGGAAGGTTTTTCGTGTTTTGCCGAAAGTCTGATTAAGCCCGTAGCTAGGCGGTATTGGGATGTTTGTTCAGGCTGGACCGAAAACTGGCAGTTTTGGTAACCGTTCGTATTTAATTCATAGTTAATTGTAGAAAAATCGTTAGGAGGCGTATAACATGTCCTTGGAACCCTAACTCAGAGGACTTTCTGGTCATGAATTAATATTGGGATTTTTTTTGGGTTTAAAGGGGTCGAAACAGGTCCCGAACAGACCTATTTTGTGAGAACGGAAATTAGTTTTAGTGACGGTTTAAGCGTGTGTCGTGTCATAGGGTCCGAGTCTCGTATTGATACGTTTTAACATGCGTTTAGGTGCTGGGAAGTGACCGTATTTGTGAAGCTTGAATTGTGTTGTTAAGCTAGGCGCGCATACGAGGTGAGTTCTCTCACTATATCTAATAACGGTTGTTTTATCATTGCTGTAGTACGTGTGTGGTAGCTTTATGTGATTGTGTTGTGGGACTAGATAGTGGGGTGTCTAGTTGATACTATGTTGCCATGTTAACTCGGTGGGACCGAGGGTCCGGCGGGGCCGGAGGTTTTATACGCGGGCCGTAGAGACCCGGTGGGACCGGGGATTCGGCGGGGCCGAAGATGTTATCATGTGGTCGGTGGGACCGACTTGTGCCTTTTAGGTGGGTGGAGATGCCCAGCGAGATGAATTTCATCTTCGCTCACCTGATCAGCTGCATGACAGCGAAATCCGGATCTTCTGATCAAGCCGCCCAACCTCAGCAGTCCATGGGATACGCACTGTTGAAAGGTCTACACATTGACTGGGCCTCCATTATTTATGATGACCTGATTCAACGTGTCGATTCTGCCGCTGACAGACCAGCATGGGTTCCTTACCCACGATTCATCAGCGCCATCTTTCAATATGGCCTGAAGGACAGCTATCCTGAAGAGGGTGATCTGAAACTTTCTCAGATTGGCCCTAAGGTTCTCGACTTCAAGCCTGTCGCCAATGAGGTACGTCTCTCTTCTCTTCTCACTCTTCTAAATTCTCCGCTTTCTGTGGCTCCTTCAGCGACAATACCCATCGCTGATACCCCGACCACAAAATCCTCTCCTTCTAAGAAAAGGAAACCCTCATACACCCAACTTGATTCCAAAAGGATCAAGAAAACTAAGGAGCAACCCCAGCAATTCCATGCTGAAGGCTCCTCAGCTCATTCTGACGAGCTGAAGGAAAGTTCCGTGGTACGCTCTGCCACACCCGTTCAAGCCATCCCTTCAATCCAGGCTTCAGCGTCTCTAAACGCTGAGGTTAGAAACTTGGAAACTACCCAACCTCCCTCAGTCTCTCAAAAGACTGATGAAGTGATTGTCAGCGATTCCAACGCTGAACTCAGAACCCGAACCCCAATCTTAACCTTCGCTTCTCCCTCCACTCACTTGGACACTCCTCCAAAGAACACTGGAGATGCCATCATTCCCGAAGCCACCGCTGACGCTTCTCAACAAATGATGAAGAAAGGACCTGCAGAGATCACCATTCCTCACCGTACTTTCGAAGAGGATATGGAACATTATTCAGGAACTTGCAACTTTGACGAGTTCATCAATCCTCCTGCAGGTACAAATCCCACCTTAAACACTGTAACTAAACCTGAAACTTCTGAGCTTTCCTTTGTTCACAAGTACTTATATGTTACAGGTCCTAATTTGGGAGACATCAACGCCTCTCTGAAGTCCGTGGAAACAAAGCTGACCAGTCTCACCACCACACTCTCCAACAACTCAACAGCTGTAACAAACGCTGGAGAGAATTTGACAAAGCTGACAACGGTGGTGGAGAAGAAAGCTTCCACTGAAGACATCAAGGGACTTGATAAGACTCTCGCCGATTTTGCCAAGGTACTCTCTGACATCTACACTGACTACACCAGCCTCAAAACCTCAGTTTCGACCATGTCCAGCGAAGTAACAACGCTGAAAACATCGGTTGGAAAATTAGAGGGTGATATGTCAGAGGTCAAGACTGACTTAGGCTCTGTAAAGACCGACGTTGGTTCTATGAAGACGATGATCGAGACGCTGGTCAACAAGGCAAATAGTCCAGCTCCTGCTCCTTCCCCTGTACCTATTTTGGAATCTTTCACAGAGGCGGATCGCACAGAGCTGAAGAAAATCACACCTGTTATTTCTGGCCTAGAAGACAGAATAGCAAAGCTTGAAGGTTGTGTGAAAATCTCTGGCCCAGAAGACAGAGATAACACCAATGCTGAGTCTGCCCATTCCTCCCCCAGTCATCATGAAAAAGAGGGGGAGAAGAGCGCTGAACATACCGGGGACAAGAGCGCTGAAAATCTTGAGAGAAGCGCTGAAGATCTGAACAAGAGCGCTGAAGATCTGAACAAGAGGGCTGAAGACCTTTCCCATGATGAATCTATCAGGGGAGAGAGGAATGAAGATCTGACCGCTGGACCTCAGGGAGATGAAAACCCTGAGGGAACCGAGAAGCTAGCCTCTGTATCTGAGGGGGAGCAACTCGAAGAAGATGCTGAGGAATCCGAAGCAGAAGAAGATGAAGACATCGACATCCCTGAAGACGAACCATCCTTCTCTCCAAGAAAGGATGATGATGATGAAGATGACGATGATTTCTTTATCGTCAAACCTGCTCCAAGGATCAAAGCTCTTAAGGGAATCTCAATAAAAGAACCATCAGGGGAGAAGACAAAGACAAAGCCCTCAGCCTCTGGCGCTGAGAAAAGCAAAGACAAAGGCCTCGCTGAAGATGAAAATCTGGCGATCTTGCTTAAAAAGCCGGTTTGTCAGGTACACTAAACTTTACTTATATTCCTTCCCTGAACATATCTATACACAATCAGTTCTACTCCACAACCTCTCTACACATCCACATTCTTTTTCTATCTTGTCTACCCAAGTTCTTCTACCCAGTTCTTACTTGTAAGATCGCTGCGTTTCAGCTAGTCCTCTCCCCTGTTTGAGGATGTCGCTGAAGGTTCTTCTATTGCAACTTCACAAATAAAGCCAGCTGCTGCTGATGAAATAATCCCAGTCTTGGATTTGATCTCTGAGACTGATGAACCAGAAGAACAACCTCTCTTACACAGAAACAGACCTTCCTCAGCTCCTCAAAAGCTGAGTGAAAAGGATCAAAAGAGAAGAGAAGAAATAATAAAGCGATTCGAGGATCAGCGAATCATTCTAAGGCCTGACCAACTGCCTTCAGTTCCTCCTAAGTTCAGAATTTCAAAAGCTGAATACCAGGAACATCAGTCTTACTCATCGCTGAAAGAAAGGAAGCTGAAGAGAAAGACAGAGAATACGCCATCAAGCTTACTCAAGAATCTGTCAAAGACCCAAAGCTGAAGCGTGTTCCCATTCAAATCCAACGAAAGCTGTGGGAAGAAGCCCAAAAGATCGTGGAAAAGAAACTGAAGTTTCTCAGACCACCCTGATCTGGTGTAAAGAGAAAATTCACTTCAGATATCGTCCAGCGAAGATCAACAAGGTATTCATCTCTGGAAGAACCTCTATCGGAGTACCTATTGTTGACATCAAACTGTTCAGAGAAGATGGCAAATCTGAAACCTTTCGCGCTGATACTGTAAAAAGGTATGGTCTCTCTGAATGGCTGGAGATGAGGTTAGCTATCCAATCATCACAATCTAAGTACAAGGATCATTTCGAAAAGCTGATAAACAGACAGATCGATTTGATATCTTCTTGTGTGGATATTCCTCCTGTTCCTGATCTAAAGCTGAAAAGAAAAAGGGGCTCTCCAAAGAAGAAACGTCAAGATTCAAACTCAGGTCCTGTCATACGAAATGAAACTGGAATTGGTTTCTCTCGCGCTGAAGTGCTTGGTCCTGACCCTGATCTTTCTGCCCTTGACATTTCTTTGCCACCATGTGAACTTTTCGTCCCTGGTAAAGTCATCAGTAATCTTTATGGAATATTCTTTATTGACTACGACGGACGTAAATGCTTTCAACGGATCGCTGAGCTTCCAATCACTCCAATCGAACAGCTCAGAGATCTCATCTACTGGTGTGACTTCAGAAAGGACATTCAGGCACGACACCTAAAACCCTTGATCTTTCAAGAAGCGCTGAACAAAAGAAAACGAGGTGTAACGGTTCCTGACTGGATGATCCTCACTGAAAAGACGACCCTTGATGAACTTCTCATTAAGGAAGAACCTTTTGAAAACTGATATAATCTCCTTTTTCTCTATTGTATCAGTTATCCTTCTGTACTTGTAATTTATTTCGCTTGTACTTGTAATCTTTCTGTTCTTCATTGTAACCTGATTCAAAGATTTAAAGAAAGATTTCAGCGAATGTACTTTACTCCATCAGTACTGAAAAGATCCTAGAAAACAATAAAAGGGACAAATATTTTACGAGTTCTTTTTATCCTTATGTTTTCATTAAATAGCAATTTTCTTTGTTGCTATGTCATAATCAAATAGGGGGAGATTATTGATCCAAACCCTCAGTGATTTGATAATGACCCTCTCTTTTATACTTAGTGAAAATTGTAAGTAAACAATATGTATCAGAGTTTCACTATCGCTGATAAGTACTAAGATCTTACAGTACCGCTGATAGGAACTCTCGCTCTTTAAAATTAAACATTCAGCGAACACTGTTCATCATTAATGCGCTGAGTCTGTTCAGTCATTATGATGATCGCTGATAAGTTAGTTGTTTACTTATGATCCCTGAAGACAAGTTTCACGTCAACAAAGGTTCTACGCTGAAGTCGAAGATCAAGCTCAAGAACCAGCGACAAGTCTCCTAATGAACTGATGCGGATCAGCGAAGACTCAGATTTGTCCACTCAACGTGAAGTATCAAGTACAAGACTTCAGCTATCGCTGAACTTTATCATCTGCTGAATAGTAAATGATAATCGCTGAATCAATGAAAGCTGATCATGAAGTCCTCCGTACAAAGTACTTTTGTCTTAACCACCCTTGCACGCCTCCGTACGAAATGTCAGAAAAGAACCTCCGAATATCTGAAATCGTACAAACCACTCTGATACTACACTGTTCATCCTTACGGCTACTAAGGTTGTCAACCAAGGTCAATGACATGCAACCAACCAGCTGATGACACGTGTAAAGTATATACTGACTTGCATTAAATGCATGCAGTATATAAAGAGATGAACTCACTTCATTTGAAGTAACTTGCTAACTCTGGACAAGTTCAAATCTCTCTCAAGATAAGATTTTATTAGTAATCTCCTTATCTTTCTTAGTGCAAGAAATCTTAGTGTTCCAACTTGTTTAGATTTAGGTTTATCCTTAATCTTGTTTCCGCAACAAGCTGTAAATTGTTAATGATTTATCAATAAACAATTTAGAAAAGTAAAATAGTGTGTTTGTATTCAACCCCCCCTTCTACAAACTTGTATAGGCCTTTCGGGACCAACACAAACCTCCGACGTTCAACGGTGAACGTGATCCCGTGTTGGCTGTGAAATGGGTTCGCGAGATGGAACTGGCATTCGATACCAGTAAGTGCGCCGAAGAGGATAAGGTACTGTTTGCCCGTTCGATGCTGAAATCTGAAGCAATCTTTTGGTGGGATGTTGAAACTGGAGGAAAGGGGTCAGAAGTGGCTAGAAGCATGTCGTGGGGGATGTTTGTTAAAAGATTCAAAGCGCAGTTTTGCCCTCTGGCAGCAATTAAGAAATTGGAGGAAGAGTTCCTGAGTCTGGAGCAAGGGTCGATGACGGTTCAGGAATATACGTCGAAGTTTATTGAGAAAGCCAGATTTGCTGAATTGTACGTACCTACCGAAGAGCGACGGATCGAGAGGTATATTTTTGGACTGAAAAGCAGTGTAAGAGAATTGGTGCAGGCAAAGGAACCAGTTACTTTTCAGGCGGCCGTGGACAAAGCGGAACTTACTGAAATGGATAAGAACAGGCAGATGAACGAAAGAGTCGGAGACAAACGTAAGTGGGACGGGCCGAATCGAGAAAGTAAGAAGCCGAACACAGTCAGACCCGATATGCGGGCGAGAACCAAGTCAGTGGAGAAACCTTGTGCAAAGTGTAACAAGATGCACTGAGGAGAGTGCTGGGCTGAGGGGTGTTACAAATGTGGGAAAATGGGGCATCTATCCCGGGATTGTCGCAGCCCAAGGATTTGTTATCAATGCGGGATGTCGGGCCATGTCAAATGGGACTGTCCGCAATTAAAGAAGGGTCATGCTGGGGGTGAAGGTGGAAGTAACGGAGGAAGGAGTAATGAGAAGAAAGTGGAGCCGGCACGCGCCAGAGCTAGGGCTTTTCACATGTCGGCCGAAGAGGCAGAGAACACGCCTGATGTGGTGACAGGTACCTTCCCTATAGACTCGATGTTTGCTAAAGTGTTGTTTGATTCGGGGGCCAATCGTTCGTTTGTGTCGCCCCTTTTTGCTCAAAAATTGCAGGTGAAACCCAAGAGGTTGAACTTTGGGTTTGAGGTAGAAATAACTGGTGATTGTCGAGTATGGGTAAAGGAGGTCTTTGAGGGTTGTAAAATAGAGGTGGACGGCCACTTTTTCCCGTTAAAATTATATCCTATGGGGATGGGGGAGTTTGATGTAGTCTTAGGGATAGACTAGTTAGCGGATAATGATGCTAGTATTGTGTGCAATAAGAAACTGATCCGTATCCCTTTGACCGACAAGAAAGAAGTGGTAATTTATGGGGATCAACGAAATAGGAAGTCGTGCCTAATTTCGTTGATCAAGGCTAGACGATGTATAGGAAAGGGTTGTGCGGGGTATCTAGCTTATGTGATAGATGCTAAGAAGGAAAAGAAGAGTGTGGAGGATGTGCCAGTAGTGGGTGAGTACCCGGAAGTGTTTCCTGATGATTTGACGAGTCTGCCTCCAGATCGTCAAGTGGAGTTTAAAATTGAACTATTACCTGGGGCGGCACCGATTGCCCGTGCGCCCTATCGGTTAGCACCAGCGGAAATGAAGGAGATGATGACTCAGCTGCAGGAATTGCTCGACAAAGGTTTCATTCGTCTGAGCTCATCGCCTTGGGGAGCACCGGTACTTTTCGTTAAGAAGAAGGATGGATCTATGAGAATGTGCATAGATTACCACGAGCTCAATAAAGTAACCGTGAAGAACAAGTACCCACTTCCGAGGATCGATGACCTTTTCGACCAACTTCAGGGCGCGAGTTACTTCTCAAAAATAGACTTGAGGTCAGGTTACCATCAATTGAAGGTAAGGGGAGAAGACGTGCCGAAGACAGCTTTCCGTACGAGGTATGGGCACTTTGAATTCTTAGTCATGCCATTCGGGTTGACTAACGCGCCCGCAGTGTTCATGGATCTGATGAATCGGGTGTGTAGCCCACTGTTGGATAAATGCGTGATCGTCTTCATTGAAGATATTTTAATTTATTCTCGGACACGAGAAGACCATGAGAGACATCTTCGGGCAGCACTAGAATTGCTAAAGCGTGAGAGATTGTACGCAAAATTTTCGAAATGGGAGTTTTGGTTAAGAGAAGTTCAGTTTTTGGGTCATGTGGTATCGGCGGAAGGTATCAAGGTGGACCCTGCTAAGATTGAAGCCATTAAAGATTGGGAGGCGCCCAGAACCCCATCGGAGGTCAGAAGTTTTCTCGGTTTAGCAGGATATTACCGGAAGTTCATTCAAGACTTCTCTCGAATAGCTTCGCCACTGACCTCGTTGACAAGGAAGAACGTCAAATTCGTGTGGGCAGAAGCGCAAAAGTCTGCGTTCGAGACGTTGAAGGAAAGTCTATGCAGTGCTCCGATTTTGTCGCTACCCGATGGATCAGAAGGATTTGTGATATATAGCGATGCTTCTAAGCTCGGTTTGGGGTGTGTACTAATGTAGAACGGGAAGGTAATTGCCTACGCTTCCCGACAGTTGAAAGATCACGAAAAGAACTACCCCACTCATGACATGGAGTTAGCGGCGGTTATGTTCGCGTTAAAGATCTGGAGACATTATCTATATGGGGTAAAGTGTCAGATTTACACCGATCATAAAAGCCTGAAGCATCTGTTTGATCAAAAAGAGCTGAACATGAGGCAGAGGAGATGGATGGAACTGCTGAGTGATTATGATTGCGAGGTTCTTTACCACTCGGGTAAGGCAAATGTGGTGGCCGACGCGTTGAGCTGAAGGGATCGAGGGGAGCAGACCAAGGTGGTGGCTTTCAGGATCGAGGCAACTTCAGATCTTCTCGATGAGATTAAAAAGTTTCAGGAGTGTTGGTCCCGAAAGGCCTATACAAGTTTGTAGAAGGGGGGGGGGGTTGAATACAAACACACTATTTTACTTTTCTAAATTGTTTATTGATAAATCATTAACAATTTACAGCTTGTTGCGGAAACAAGATTAAGGATAAACCTAAATCTAAACAAGTTGGAACACTAAGGTTTCTTGCACTAAGAAAGATGAGGAGATTACTAATAAAATCCTATCTTAAGAGAGATTTGAACTTGTCCAGAGTTAGCAAGTTACTTCAAATGAAGTGAGTTCATCTCTTTATATACTGCATGCATTTAATGCAATTCAGTATACACTTTACACGTGTCATCAGCGGATTGGTTGCATGTCATTGACCTTTGTTGACAACCTTAGTAGCCGCATGAATGAACAGTGTAGTATCAGAGTGGTTGTACGATTTCAGATTTTCGGAGGTTCTTTTCTGACATTTCGTACGGTGGCGTGCAAGGGAGGTTAAGACAAAAGTACTTTGTACGGAGGACTTCATGATCAACTTTCGTTGATTCAGCGATTATCATTTACTATTCAGCGAATGATAAAGTTCAGCGATAGCTGAAGTCTTGTACTTGATACTTCACGTTGAGTGGACAAATCTGAGTCTTCGCTGATCCGCATCAGTTCATTAGGAGACTTGTCGCTGGTTCTTGAGCTTAATCTTCCACTTCAGCGTAGAACCTTTGTTGACGTGAATCTTGTCTTTAGGGATCATAAGTAAACAACTAACTTATCAGCGATCTCCATAAGGACTGAACAGACTCAGCGATATGGTGAACAGTGTTCGCTGAATGTTTAATCTAAAAGAGCGAGAGTTCCTATCAGCAGTACTGTAAGATCTTAGTACTTATCAGCGATAGTGAAACTCTGATACATATTGTTTACTTACAATTTTCACTAAGTATTTAAGATAGGGTCATTATCAAATCACTGAGGGTTTGGATCAACAATCTCCCCCTATTTGATTATGACATAGCAACAAAGAAAATTGCTATTTAATGAAAACATAAGGATAAAAAGAACTCATAAAATATTTGTCCCTTTTACTGTTTTCTGGGATCTTTTCAGTACTGATGGAGTAAAGTAAATTCGCTGAAATCTTTCTTTAAATCTTTGAATCAGGTTACAATTTGAATAAGAAAGATTACAAGTACAAGCGAAATAAATTACAAGTACTGAAGGATGACTGATACAATAGAGAATGAGGTGATTGTTGTCAGCCTTCAAAGGGTTCTTCCTTAATGAGAAGTTCATCAAGGGTTGTCTTTTCAGTTGGAATCATCCAGTCAGGAACCTTTTCTCCTTTATTCTTTAGCTTCAGAGCAGCTTCAAAAATCAAGGGTTTTAGGTGTCGTGCCTGAATGTCTTTTCTGAAGTCGCACCAGTAGATGAGATCTCTGAGCTGTTCGATTGGAGTGATTGGAAGCTCAGCGATCCGTTGAAAGCATTTACGTCCGTCGTAGTCAAGAAAGAATATTCCATAAGGATTACTGATGACTTTAACAGGGACGAAAAGTTCACATGGTGGCAAAGAGATGTCAAGGGCAGATAGATCAGGATCAGGACCAAGTACTTCAGCGCGAGAGAAACCAATTCCAGTTTCATTTCGTATGACAGGACCTGAGTTTGAATCTTGACGTTTCTTCTTTGGTGAGCCCCTTTTTCTTTTCGGCTTTAGATCAGGAACAGGAGGAATATCCACACAAGAAGATATCAAATCGATCTGTCTGTTTATCAGCTTTTCGAAATGATCCTTGTACTTAGATTATGATGGTTGGATAGCTAACCTCATCTCCAGCCATTCAGAGAGACCATACCTTTTTACAGTGTCAGCGCGAAAGGTTTCAGATGTGCCATCTTCTCTGAACAGTTTGATGTCAACAATAGGTACTCCGATGGAGGTTCTTCCAGAGATGAATACCTTGTTGATCTTCGCTGGACGATATCTGAAGTGGATTTTCTCTTTACACCAGATCAGGGTGGTCTGAGAAACTTCAGCTTTCTTTTCCACGTTCTTCTGGGCTTGTTCCCAAAGCTTTCGTTGGATTTGAATGGGAATACGCTTCAGCTTGGGGTCTTTGACAGATTCTTGAGTGAGCTTGATGGCGTATTCTCTGTCTTTATCTTCAGCTTCCTTCCTTTCAGCGATGAGGCGTTCAGCTCTGAGATGTTCCTGGTATTCAGCTTTTGAAATTTTGAACTTAGGAGGAACTGAAGGCAGTTGATCGCGCCTTAGAATGATTCGCTGATCCTCGAATCGCTTTATCATTTCTTCTCTCCTCTTTTGATCTTCTTCACTCAGCCTTTGAGGAACTGAAGAAGGTCTGTTTCTGTGCGAGAGAGGTTGTTCTTCTGGTTCATCAGTCTCAGAGATTAAATCTAAGACTGGGATTATGTCTTCAGCGGTAGCTGGAATTATTGGTGAAGTCGCAATAGTAGAGCCTTCAGCGATATCCTCAAACAGGGGAGAGGACTAGCTGAAACGCAACGATCTTACAAATAAGAACTGGGTAGAAGAACTTGGGTAGAAAAGATAGAAAAAAATAATATGGATGTGTATGGTGTTTGTGGAATGGATAACTGATTGTTCAGAGATGATCAGGGAAGGAAAAATAAGTTTAGTGTACCTGACAAATCGGCTTTGCAAGCAAGATCGCCAGATTATCATCTTCAGCGATGCCTTTGTCTTTGCTTTTCTCAGCGCCAGAGGCTGAGTGCTTTGTCTTTGTTTTTGTCTTCTCCCCTGTGGATTCGGTTATCACGATCCCTTTAAGAGCTTTTCGAGGAGCAGGTTTGACGACAAAGAATTCGTCATCTTCATCATCATCATCATCATCGCTCCTTGGAGAGGAGGATGGTTCAGCTTCAGGGATGTCGATGTCTTCGTCTTCTTCTGCTTCGGATTCCTCAGCATCTTCTTCGAGTTGCTCCCCCTCAGATACAGAGGCGAGGTTCTCGGTTCCCTCAGGGTTTTCATCTCCCTGAGGTCCAGTAACCAGATCTTCATTACCCTCTCCCCTGATAGATTCATCATGGGAAAGGTCTTCAGCGCTCTTATTTTGATCTTCAGCGTTCTTCTCTTGTTCAGCGCTCTTCTCTTGTTCAGCGCTCTTATTTTGATCTTCAGCGTTCTTCTCTTGTTCAGCGCTCTTCTCCCCCTCTTTCTCATGATGGGCGGGGGAGGAATGGGTAGACTCAGCATTGGTGTTATCTCTGTCTTCTGGGCCAGAGATTTTCACACAACCTTCAAGCTTAGCTATTCTGTCTTCTAGGCCAGAAATAGCAGGCGTGATTTTCTTCAGCTCTTGGCGATCCTCTGCGGTGAATGAGTCCAAAATAGGTGCAGGGGCCGGAGCAGGAGCTGGATTGTTTGCCTTGTTCACCAGCGTCTCGATCATTGTCTTGACAGAACCAAGGTCGGTCTTCACTGAGCCCAAGTCGGTCTTGACCACTGACATATCACCTTCGAGTGTACCAACCGATTTCTTCAGCGTTGTAACCTCGCTGGAAACGGTGGAAACTGACGATTTGAGGTTGGTGTAGTCAGTGTAGATGTCGGAGAGCACTTTGGCAAAGTCGGCGAGAGTTTTATCAAGGCCTTTGATGTCATCAGAGGAGGCCTTCTTTTCCACCACAGTAGTCAGCTTCGTCAGATTCTCTCCAGCGTTTGTTACAGCTGTAGAGTTATTTGATAGACCGGTGGTGAGATCTATAAGTTTCATCTCCATGGACTTCAGAGACTGGTTGATGTCTCCCAAATAAGGACCTGTAACATATAAGTACTTGTGAACAAAGGAAAGCTCAGAAGTTTCAGGTTTAGTTACAGTGTTTAAGGTGGGATCTGTACCTGCAGGAGCGTTGACGAACTCATCAAAGTTTCGAGTCCCTCCATAGTGTTCCATATCTCCCTCAAAAGTTCCGTGAGGGATGGAGATCTCTGCAGGTCCTTTCTTCGTCATTCGCTGAGAAGCTTCAACGGCTTCTTGAATGATGGCATCTCCAGTTTTAGCTGGAGGAGTGTCCAAAGAAATAGAGGGAGGATCGAAGGATAAGAATTGGGGTTGGGTTTCAAGTTCAGCGTTGGATTCGCTGAGAAGTACTTCATCAGTCTTTTGAGAGACTGAAGAAGGTTGGGTAGATTCCAAAGTTCTAACCTCAGCGTTTAAGGACGCTGAAGTAGGTTTAGAAGGGATGGCTTGAATTGGTGTGGCAGAGCGTACCACGGAACTTTCCTTCAGCTCTTCAGAATGAGCTGAGGAGTCTTCAGCATGGAATTGCTGGGGTTGCTCCTTGGTTTTCTTGATCCTTTTGGAATCAAGAGGGGTAAGAGATTGTTTCCTTTTCTTAGAAGGAATGGATTTTGTGGCCTGGGAATCAGCGAGGGGTATTGTCGCTGAAGGAGCCACAGAAAGCGGTGAATTAAGTAGAGTGAGAAAGGTAGAGAGACGTACCTCGTTGGCGACAGGCTTGAAGTCAAGAACTTTAGGGCCAATCTGAGAGAGTTTCAGATCACCCTCAGGATAGCTGTCCTTCAGGCCATATTGAAAGATGGCGCTGATGAATCGTGGGTAAGGAACCCATGCTGGTCGGTCAGCGGCAGAATCAACACGTTGAATGAGGTCTTCATAGATGATGGAGGCCCAGTCAATGTTGAGACCTTTCAGCAGTGCGTAACCCATGGCCTGCTGAGGTTGAGCGGCTTGATCAGAAGATCCGGATTTCGCTGTCATGCAGCTGATCAGGTGAGCGAAGATGAAGTTCATCTCGCTGGGCATCTTGGATTTCTTTATCAGCGTCAGCTTCTTTTCAGGTATCTTGTCTCTTCCAGTCTCCCAGATGTAACCCATCGCATCAAGGAAAGCAATGATTTCTTCCCTGTCAGCGTGCTTCTTGTGGTCAGGTAATGGAATGAAAGGATTTTCTGAGGTAGCGTTGGGGAATTTCAGGGCTTTGCGGATTATTGCGGGGGTTATCTTGATGGTGCCATACTCAGTATCGCTGAGTATGCAGTCGATGGTTTTAGATGGATCTTTGGCGGAGGGTAGGTCGGTGTGTCTGGCAGAGTACCAGAATTGGGATAAGAGACGCTGACTGGCAGGAGGTGTGATTGTCAGTGCTGTGTAGATGGGGCTATTCTTCAAAAGATTTACAGCGTCGTCTAGATGGGATACCTGCTTCCGAGGAGGAAACTCGAGAAGCGCTGAGAGGTTGTTTTCCTTTGTCCAGTCTAGTTGATCCAGCTCAAACTTAACCTGAGGAGCTTTAGTGATTTCCAGTTCCTCAGAATCAGCGGAGATGGACTCGGCGGTAACATTCAGCTTTGAAGTTGCCATTTCACTGTATTATCAGTTCAACCAAAGATGTTAACAAATAAGAATTATCTTAATGTGGAAAGAAAATTTCCATTAAGATTTTTCGAATTTTGTCCATTTCATTCAGACAAAAAAGTCTTAATGAAGATTAGGGTTTTTCTTGTTTTTAAAAAAAAGAACGAATATAACACCCATAAGCCTTGTATTCCAGTTTCTTAAAAAATGGATACGAAAGAAGAACAAGTTTAAGATTTTAGATTTAAAACTTGAAGAACAACCATGAAATGGTTGTGTTTATAAAACCATGAAAGAAAATGATTTTATTTTTGAGTTCTTTTGTTTGATCTTGTGTAAAACAATGATAAGATCGAAAACAAGTTATTCGCATTTGATAATAGATAAGAACATATTAACCTTGAGTTTGATGAAGAAGATGATGAACAGTTCTTGAAGATTGAGAGCACAAAATGCAACAGTGTTCTTTTCTTGCGGAGAAAGATTGATTCGCGTAAAAGACAAATATAATCTTTGAGAGTGTTTATATAGGAAGAGAGTAGAGAGAGAAAAACTTGAGCGGGAAAGTTTTTCATCATGACACGGACACGTGTTTGCATTTGATTGGATAGACAACGAAACGTGCAAACATGTGTCAGAAAAAGAGCGTGCCTGGTGTTATCCGTTGCAATGACGTCACAACTGTCCTTTCACATTCTTTCGTTGTCTCTGAGGTTTTGAAAGAAAAACTCAAGGACTCTTTGGAAAATATGAAGCACTGAATAGAAATATCAGTGAGGGTTTTAAGAAATTTCAAAATATCGCTGTTAAGGAAGAGATATTCAGCGATGTAAGAATTTGAAATCTTGCATTTTCATGCGTTTTGTCAGGGAGAGAAAACATACCTTGATATCAGTTTAACCAAATTTATTCAGAGAGAAGATGATGAAATGGATTGTACAAGTTTATTTTATCTGAGAGCCTATACAAGAATGTATAAACGTATCGCTGATTAAATGTGAACCGCTGAAGATTTATCCTTCAAAGTTCAGCATTCCAAGCTCGCTGATGAGAAAGTTGAATCTTGTCTCATCAAGAGGTTTGGTAAACAAATCAGCTAACTGATAATCAGTTGGGATAAAATGAAGTTCTATATCACCATTCATCACATGATCTCTGATAAAATGATATCTGATTTCTATGTGTTTTGTCTTTGAGTGTAGCACTGGATTGTTTGCTATAGCGATGGCACTTGTGCTGTCGCAATAGATTGGAATTTTGGAGAGCTGAAGATCATAGTCTAGTAGTTGATTTCTCATCCACAAGACTTGAGAACAGCAGCTTCCAGCGGCTACATACTCAGCTTCAGCTGTGGAAGTGGACACTGAGTTTTGCTTCTTACTTGTCCAACTTACCAGCTTTCCACCCAGGAGCTGACATCCTCCTGTGGTGCTTTTCCTATCCATTTTGCAACCTGCAAAATCACTGTCTGAATAGGCGGTTAGATCGAATCCTGAATCTTTGGGATACCAAAGACCTAGATTCGCTGTACCCTTAAGATATCGAAAGATTCGCTTTACAGCTTTCATATGGGATATCTTAGGTTCATCTTGATATCGTGCGCACAGACATGTTGCAAACATAATATCGGGTCGGCTAGCTGTAAGATACAGTAGTGAGCCGATCATCCCACGGTACAGCGTGACATTGACAGGAACACCCTTTGTGTCCTTATCAAGTATCAGCGGTGGTGCCATAGGGGTTTTCATAGCTGAACTTTCAGTTAAGTCGAATTTCCTCAGCATATCTTTAACATACTTTCCCTGATTTATAAAAGTTCCTTTTTCAGTTTGCTTAATCTGAAGACCAAGGAAATATGTTAGTTCACCCATCATACTCATTTTATACTCATCTTTCATTCTATCAGCGAAACGAGTACAAAGCTCAGGGTTAGTAGAACCAAATATAATGTCATCAACATATATTTGAACTAAAATGATATGACCTTTTATTTTTCTAAAAAACAAAGTTTTGTCAATCTTACCTCTCTCAAAATTTTCAAGGTGGAGATAAGTAGAAAGAGTGTCATACCATGCACGAGGAGCTTGCTTCAAGCCATAAAGTGCCTTATCCAGCTTATAAACATAACCTGGACGCTTAGGATCTGAGAATCCTGGAGGTTGTTCCACATAAACTTCTTCATTCAGCTTTCCATTTAGAAACGCTGACTTAACATCCATTTGATGTACAGTGAAGTTTTTGTGTACAGCATATGCTAAGAAAAGACGAATAGATTCAAGTCTTGCTACTGGAGCAAAGGTTTCGTCATAATCTATGCCTTCCTCTTGTCTGTATCCCTGAGCAACAAGACGAGCTTTGTTGCGAGTTACAGTACCATGTTCGTCCAACTTGTTTCGATAGACCCACTTAGTGCCTATCACTGTTTTGTCAGTTGGTCTCCGAACAAGTTTCCAAACTTTGTTTCTTTCGAATTCAGTCAGCTCTTCTTGCATAGCGCTGACCCAGTTTGGATCTCTGAGGGCATCATCTATTTTCTTTGGTTCAGTTAGAGAAATAAAGTTAACAAATAAACAAATATTACCTGCACTTCTACGAGTCTGAATACCAGCGTTGGGATCACCAAGAATTTGATCGATTGGGTGATTTACAGTCCATCGCTGAGCCGGAGCATGCGTCGCTGACTCAGTCTGAACTGGAGAAACTGAAGATGAGGCTTCAGCTACTTCTGGATTATCAGCTAAGAGAGGAATGCTTGCATTTGTCACTTCATTCACTGATTGCTGAGAAATAGATGGAATTTCTGAGACATTTGGATCAACTGCGGGTATAGTGTTTATAGGAACAGCTGAGACCCAAGATGTTTCAGCTTCACTATTCTGCATATTGGGAATGATAGTAGGACCATCATTTTCAGTTGTATGAGCATGAGTAGTGGGAACATCTTCTGAATCACCAAGATGAGAAAACATCCATTGATTCAGTTCTTCTGTATCAGCGTTCGGTTTAGAGTTCACTGAACGGGATTCGTCAAACGTGACGTGAATAGTTTCTTCTACAGTTTGTCTTCTTCGGTTGAAGACTCTGAAGGCTTTGGAAACTGAGGAGTATCCAAGAAAGATTCCATCATCAGCTTTAGGATCAAACTTTCCAAGGGCATCTCTGTTGTTCAGTATGAAACACTGACAACCAAAGATGTGAAGAAAGATGATTGAAGGCTTTCTCCCATGAAAAAGTTCATAGGCTGTCTTTTTGAATCTTTTGACTATCAACGACCTGTTTTGCGTAAAACAAGCCGTGTTGACAGCTTCTGCCCAAAACTGAGTAGGCAGGTGAGAATCGCTGAGCATTGAACGTGCAGCTTCAATAATTGTTGTATTTCTTCTTTCAGCGACTCCGTTTTGTTGTGGTGTTCTCACTGACGAAAAGTTGTGAGAAATACCCTTGCTCTCAAGGAAGGAATCAAGAGAACTGTTTTTGAATTCAGTTCCATGATCACTCCTTATTGAGCGAACAGTCATATTGTTCAGAGTTTCCATCTTCCGAACAAAGGTGATGAGTTCTTCAGGGGTGTCACTCTTAGAACGGAGAAACATTACCCATGTGTAACGAGAGAATTCATCAACTATGACCAGCGTATATTTCTTTCCAGCGATGGATTGTTTGTTAACGGGGCCAAACAAATCCATATGGAGTAGTTGAAGAGGAGATGACACTGAGGAAACTTGCTTTGACTTAAAGCTTGCCTTGGTCTGCTTCCCTTTTTCACACGCTGAACATAAGGATTCTTTGGCGTATGAATGTTGAGGTAGACCAGTGACTAACTCTTTGGATGAAAGAGTATTCAGTGTCTTGAAGTTGAGATGTGAAAGCCTCTTGTGCCATAGCCAGTTGACATCAGAAGATGCCTTTGAGAAGAAATAGGAGTTCTCAGTGGTTGTTGAGTCCATGTTTATAACGTACACATTTTCCAAACGATAACCGCTGAGAGCTATCTTCTCCTTTTTGTCAGAGACAAAGCAGGATTCCTTAGTGAAAATCACTTTGTTATCCATGTCGCAAAGCTGACTGATGCTCAGAAGATTATGCTTCAGCCCTTCAACATATGCGACTCTTCTGAAGGATGTTGTACCATTTGAAAGTACACCATACCCTCGGGTGTGTCCTTTTCCATTTCCACCGAAAGTCACAGAGGGACCCTTCTCTTCCTTGTATTCAGCGAGCAGGCTTTTCTTTCCAGTCATGTGTCTAGAGCATCCGCTATCGAGATACCAGATACCCTTCTTAACCTGCAATACAAAGGAAGATTAGTTTTGCTTGGGTACCCACTTCGCCATGTATACGCGTTTGTCAGTGGAAGTGGTTGGAATGGGTTCAGCAGTCTTCGCAGCATTTGAAGATTCAGCTTTGTCTTTCTTCACTTTGGTCAATTTCTTGACCTCAGAGGTAGGAGTCACCTTGACCTGAATTGCAACTGGTTTGGTCTTATTGGGTGCTATCTTCACCTTAGCTATCTTATCAGCTTTGGTGGCTGTGGGACACTTACTTGCAATATGATCGGTAAGTCCACAGTGATAACATTTCCTATAACTAAAATTAGTTCTAGGACCACTTGAGTGCTGAGCTTTTAATTTGGAATTAGAAGTGCCAGCACCAAGTACACTATTGGTTTTTGAAATAGGACGAACATTCAGTTCTTCAGATTTCTTACCAAGGACATCTACTCTGAGTCTAGGAGTAGGTCGCTGAACTGATCCAGAGGTCTGATTTCTAGAACCAGATGAATGAATCACTAAGGCTTTGGAAGCATTCAGCTTAGGTACTAAGGTACCCTTCTGAGGATTTTGATAAATAACAATTCCTTTACCTTTGTCTTTAGAGACAGAGGTAGGTTTTGAATAAACCATTTTCTCCTTACCTTTTGAGGAGGTAGGAGTTTCCTCAGGGATTGGTGTAACCGACGAGGAGTACTGAGATGAAGAAGTGTCAGCTACTGAGGATACGAACGTTCCAAATTTAAGCATTGAACGTTCAGTGGTTGGTATTGGAGTATCATATTTATAACCCAGACCACGTTTATCACTCAGAGGAATCTGAGCCTTAATTATCTCAGTGATCTTTGTTGAAGAATTACACCATCCTTCAATAGTAGCTTGTTCAGCTTTTAATGCAGCGATAGCTTCCGCTCGTTCGATTTTGACTAGCTGATTTAAATGGACTTGATCTTTAAAATCTTCTTCAAGTTTAGAAAGCTTTTCTATTTGAAGGTGGCAGTTTTTAAGCTTTTCAGCGAGATCAAGATTTTGGTTTTCAACCACAGCTTTGCCGTTCATGGCTTCGTATAAACTTCTAGTCAGCAGTTCAATTTTACGGAGACTATCAACTTCATCAATATTTACAATATTGGTAAAGAAGGAAGGTGATACCTGAATGGCAGATGTTGAAGTGGAGGGAATGTCTGAACTTTCTTCCTCTTCTTCAATCTTGGCCATGAGACATTGATTTGCTTCATCATCTTCAGAATCAGATGATGAGGCTTCTTCATCAGAAGCAGCCCAATCATAGTCAGCCATCAGTCCTTTTCCTTTCTTCTTAAAGCTTTTCAGCTTTGCATACTTCTCCTTCAGCTTTGAGTATTTGTCGTCTTTATTCCTTGGAACAAAGGATTTCTTTGTAAAAGCTGAAGGTCTCATGATTTTCTTTGACCTGCACTCGTTAGCGAAATGACCTGTCTTTTCGCAGTTGAAACAAGTAGCAGTAGCCTTATCAACAAAAGATGATGACTTAGGCTTGTCAGCTATAGAAAGAGTTTTGTTCTTTCTAAACATTTTCTTCTTGGCGAATCTCCTGAACTTTTTAGTTAGGAGAGCCAAGGATTCATCATCATCTGAAGAATCAGAATCTGATGACCTTTCAGAGTTACTTTCTAACTCAGTGATAGTGACCACGGGTCGCTGAGTAGAAGGTTCCTCTGAGATTAAAGCAACAGGGGTGCTTTTGGAATCTTTTACAAGATTCTTCTTAAGATGGCTAGATTGCTCATGATTCAGCAATGTGCCATATAAGGTAGCAAGTGTCATTGATCTTAGATCTTTTGACAGCTTGAGACACATGGAATAATTGTCCCAGCTTTCAGGTAAACATTCTAAAAACTTTGTCAGCACTTCAAAGCTAGAATATTCCTTACCAACCGTTTTTAGATCTATAATTAAGCAATTAAAACGTTGATGAACTTCAGAGAGAGTTTCATTCTTACCAGAAATGAAGCTTTCGTATTGTCTTACCAGGTTGATCTTTCTTGAATCCTGGACTTCAGACGTTCCTTCATACTGAACACATATTGTGTCCCACATGGCTTTTGAGGATTTCAGGTTCATGACGGAATGGTAGACTTCGTCAGGAAGGGCCATGGATAGTATGGATCTGGCTTTTGTATCTATAGCCACTTTCTTCTTGTCTTCATCGGTCCAATGATGGATTTCCTTTGGAATCAGCCTTTCTGGAATAGCAGCTCTAGTTGCAGTGGCTGGAACTGCAGGATCAATTGTTACAGGGATGTGTGGGTCGTTTTCAAGATAGTAAGGTATAGTAGGGTCTACACCTTCTAAGAAGAGTGTCATCCTATTTTTCCACAAGTTGAAGTTATCTCTGGAAAATCTAGGGGGTTTTGCAAGAGAACCATTGTCTATATAGTGAGTGTTTGTGTTTGTGTTGGCCATTTTCAGATAATAGCTAGGAAGAGAAATATCTTAGATTAGATCTTGTTTATGAGATTAAACAAATCTGCTCTGATACCACTTGTTGGTCCCGAAAGGCCTATACAAGTTTGTAGAAGGGGGGGGGGGGGTTGAATACAAACACACTATTTTACTTTTCTAAATTGTTTATTGATAAATCATTAACAATTTACAGCTTGTTGCGGAAACAAGATTAATGATAAACCTAAATCTAAACAAGTTGGAACACTAAGGTTTCTTGCACTAAGAAAGATGAGGAGATTACTAATAAAATCCTATCTTAAGAGAGATTTGAACTTGTCCAGAGTTAGCAAGTTACTTCAAATGAAGTGAGTTCATCTCTTTATATACTGCATGCATTTAATGCAATTCAGTATACACTTTACACGTGTCATCAGCGGATTGGTTGCATGTCATTGACCTTTGTTGACAACCTTAGTAGCCGCATGAATGAACAGTGTAGTATCAGAGTGGTTGTACGATTTCAGATTTTCGGAGGTTCTTTTCTGACATTTCGTACGGTGGCGTGCAAGGGAGGTTAAGACAAAAGTACTTTGTACGGAGGACTTCATGATCAGCTTTCGTTGATTCAACGATTATCATTTAGTATTCAGCGAATGATAAAGTTCAGCGATAGCTGAAGTCTTGTACTTGATACTTCACGTTGAGTGGACAAATCTGAGTCTTCGCTGATCCGCATCAGTTCATTAGGAGACTTGTCGCTGGTTCTTGAGCTTAATCTTCGACTTCAGCGTAGAACCTTTGTTGACGTGAATCTTGTCTTTCAGGGATCATAAGTAAACAACTAACTTATCAGCGATCACCATAAGGACTGAACAGACTCAGCGATATGGTGAACAGTGTTCGCTGAATGTTTAATCTAAAAGAGCGAGAGTTCCTATCAGCAGTACTGTAAGATCTTAGTACTTATCAGCGATAGTGAAACTCTGATACATATTGTTTACTTACAATTTTCACTAAGTATTTAAGATAAGGTCATTATCAAATCACTGTGGGTTTGGATCAACAAGGAGGAAGCGTTGCAAGAAGTGAACGTAAAGGGCGAAAGAGTCATCGGGACCACCTCACTGTTGGAAGCCAACAGTGGTGGGTTGAAGTGTATGAAAGGCCGGGTGTGGGTGCCCAAGACGGGAAATTTAAGGGTAAGTATCCTTGAAGAGGCGCACAAGTCGCGTTTGTCTATGCACCCGGGAACAAACAAGATGTACAGAGACTTGAGACAATTCTACTGGTGGCCAGGGATGAAGAAGGATATTGCTCACCTGGTAGAGCGATGTGTGACTTGTTTGAAAGTTAAAGCGGAACATCAGCGTCCTTATGGAGAGCTGCAGTCCACGGTGATACCGGTGTGGAAATGGGATAATATCACCATGGATTTTGTCACGAAGCTACCAAGAACCCCTAAGGGCAACGATACGATTTGGGTGATAGTGGATGTTCTCACCAAATCGGCGCATTTCTTGCCTATGAGGGAGTCGGATTCGCTGGAGAAGTTGGCGCGTTTGTATATCAACGAGATTGTGTCTAGACATGGAGTTCCGAAATCCATTGTATCGGACCGTGATAGTCGGTTCACGTCAAAGTTTTGGAGAAGTCTCCAGCGTGAATTAGGATCTCAACTGAAACTGAGTACGGCATATCATCCACAAACGGATGGTCAAAGTGAGAGGACTATTCAGACGCTGGAAGATATGCTTCGAGCATGTGTGATCGATTTCAAAGGATCGTGGGAGATGCATTTACCATTGATAGAGTTCTCATATAACAATAGTTATCACGCGAGTATCCAAGCGGCGCCTTTTGAAGCATTGTACGGACGGAAATGTCGTACGCCGTTGTGTTGGAACGAAGTAGGAGAGAGACAGTTGGCCGGTCCCGAGATAGTTCAATTGACGTCAGACAAAATAGAAATTATCCGAGAAAGAATGAGAATCGCGCAAGATCGACAGAAGAAGTATGCAGATAGACGAAGGAAGCCGATTGAATTCCAAGTAGGTGACAAGGTAATGCTTAAAGTGTCACCTTGGAAGGGTGTGGTGCATTTTGGAAAGAAAGGGAAGTTGAGGCCAAGATATGTTGGACCTTTCGTTATCATTGAGCGAATCGGTACGGTGGCATATAAGCTGGAACTGCCAGAAGAATTAAGAAGGATTCATCCGACCTTCCACGTGTCCAACTTAAAGAAGTGTTTGGCCGAGGCCGATGTGGCTATTCCGTTAGAAGATGTCAGCATTGACGAAAAGTTGATGTATGAGGAAGAACCAATCGAGATCGTAGACAGTAAAGTACGAAAGACGAGGAACAAGGAAGTCCGTTTAGTTAAGGTTCAGTGGAGGTATCACAAAGGAAGGGAAGCGACGTGGGAAGTGGAATCAGATATGAGGTACAGGTATCCTCACCTTTTTGAGATGGAATTCCGGGGACGAAATTCTTTTGAGGGGGGAGTGTTGTAACGACCGAGACCATTTTTGAGAGACCTTTATGCCTTGTGGTAAGTTTTAAAAATAGTAGAAGTTGAGGGGCTATTTGGTAAGTATGTGATGGAGTATAAAAAGGCACAAAACCCTAGATAGAACATTCTAATACTGAAATTGATTGTGGGTGACGGCTGATTTTTGAGAGATAGGAAAGGAGGACTTTCTTGAGAAGTTTTATGCATTTGGAGGAGATGAATCATCAAGCTTCATAATCAGAAGAAAGAGTAGGATTGGTTTTCGTTTTCTGCAAGTCATCTCTAAGGTAACCTCTAATCCATAACTCCTTTCAAGTTTAATCTGCTGATTTCTGAGTTTTTGGTGGGTTATAGTTATTCTAAGTCATTTGAGGCCAATAGAGAGATTTAATCATGGTTAAATGTGTTTTGTTATTAAAACTGTTGGGAAATCGAATCCAGATCATTTAGTGATAATTTATTGGTTTATCTTGAGGATTTAGAGGCACGAAAAAGGATTTTAAACCATTAAACTCATACAGCGTTCGTTCGGATGAGTTCTTGGTCGGGTTGTAGAAGGTGTCCGGATATTGTATTGCCCGGATAAGTTTAGTTGTCCAGATAAGCTTAATCGTCCGGATAAGTGTGCCATCCGGATGGGTAATTCGTCCGGAAAATAGAAGCTGTCCGGTAATCTCAATGTGTCCGGATAGGAGAGTCATCCGGAAAAGCATGGTTGTCCGGAAAAGTAGTGTTGTCCGAAAAATGTGGTTTTACCCGGTAATCTGTCCGGAATAGTTTTGTGTTAGGTGAGAAGTGTCCGGATAGTCCTAGTCAGTTTATAAAATCTGTCCCCTCGTTCAGGTAGACAATTTGGAAGTAAAGAGCGAAGTAGGGAAGAGCAAGCAAACGTGTCAGGTGAGTTTTCTAAACTAAAACGTGTGGCTTTTAATAAGTTTTCTGAAGCGATTGTATGATGAGAAATGCTATGTTTATATATATGCTTTCAAATGCAAGAATGTTGTTTAAAAATTATATGTGGGATGTATGCATACATATATTGTGGTGTGAATTGGCTAAGTCGGGAAGTGTGACCCGCCAGATCATGCCGGGGGGTGTGTCCCGTTTATGCCAGGGGAGTACTACCCTATACGGCAGCATGAGGCTGACTCGTTGTCATCTACGGGTGACTTCAGGGTGCCGATTTACCAGGAATGAACTTTATTACGTGAATGATTTTGATTGATCAGTTTTATAAATGATATTACTGAAACCGATAAACTGTTTTTAAATGCTTTGATAACTGTTAGGAGGGACTCACTGGACCTTATGGTCTAACCCTCGCTTTTTCAAACAAAACCTTTTCAGGAAAACAGGTATCGAGAGGCTCTAGCAAGTAAGCAGGGCGTTAGCAAGAAGAAGATGCTTAGTGTAGAGACACTATAGTTCAACTTAGTTTAATTCTCAGTTGTGTAGGTTGTTTCCGCAAACCTATTTTGTTTTGTAAGGAAATTTTGGGATCGCGATTTTGGGATAATCCATATTTAATGAAATGTTTCTTTAATTTTAGTTGGGTCTTTATAAATCATACTAATGAAACAGTATAAGCTGCAATATAACCTTTAACAAACTCATTAACTTAATGCAAGTGGTTAAGAGTTGTAGCAATGTTTTTTTAACAACGCTAGACATATCCGGATAAAGAAAATTCTTGGGGTTAATAAGGCAAGCGTTGGAGGTGAAAAGAACTCCAAAGGATAGTGAGTTGAACATATTAATCCACACACATATGCTAAATATGTACCATATGGACAAAGTTGTGGAAAAGGGTCAAATTCATGGCAAGAGTCGGGAACGAACTCCCAATAGAAAATGGAACAAGTTATAAATGAGCTATGTCATATCTAAGATTGGTTAAGTATAAGTTTATTTAAATATAATTTAACTATCAAATTAATTACATTTGTGTATATATACACCTGAGTTTGTAACCATAAGAGATGTAAATGATCACATAAAAAACAAATGCAAAACTCTCAACGTTCTTCGTTCCATGTAGGAATGTATCGAGAAGAACTTGATTGTTTCTGTGGTAACTCATACAATCCTAAGAAATAGATTATTTTCATTTAATTAATTATTTTAATTCCTCTAAACACTTAGACGATGGACTGTCACTTGTTGCTAGAGCACTATATCAATATGAACCTTGTTAAAATATTCGTACCAATCATATTATAAGAATGGAAATGGGTATATGTTCATCAACTCTAATGATATGAAAGCAAAATATATTAGAGAAATTAATGTATCAGATTAATGGATTATCTATGTTGAGTAAATCATATTTTGTCACCAATAAAGAACTTTGGAACAATGACACATATATGTTTCGGCATGACCACGTGGGACACCATGGTCATGACATAGTGATCTATGTATTGCAAAATACACTTAGATACATTCTCTTTCGAGTGAAAGATAAAACGAGGGAATTAACCAAATTGTAACGGTTGACTTCTACTGCACAAGAAGCAACACCACCATCATAACATGCCCTCTCTAATACCTAGAACTTTTATATACCCTGATCCTTAGCCAAATCAGGAATGAGACCATCCTAAAGCTAAGGACATAATATAAAAGTATTTCATTCTTACAACGAATACAAGGTGATATTTATGGACATAAACATCCAGAATGCGGGCCATTAAAGTACTTTATGGTTCTGGTTTTGACACGATGAACACGTGTCGTATTATAGTCCACATGAAATGTTGCACTCATACATTAAGGACTCACCACCCTGATTTTTTCTCATCAAGTCTACATGACTTAGAATGCTGGAGAATTTACATCATAAGGATTTGATGATTATTGCATTTGTACCGCATGTGTGTATATAAAATGGTCTCGTAAAATGATAAAAGTTGTCATCAAAAGAATATAGATGGTAGCTAGGGCATTGGTTATGCGCACCAATTTATCCACATCTGCATGTGGTAATGCAATATTACATGCAACTTTACTTATTCGTGTTTAGACCCACAACCAACCAACCAATCTTGTGCGTACCAGTTGGTAACTGGTTATAAGCCTGATGTTTTACATTTACGTATGTTTGGTTGTGTTGTATATGTGCCAATTACGCCCCCACAGCGTACCAAAATGGGTCTTAAAGACGAGTCATCAAATGTTGGATATGAACCCCCAACAATTATCCGCTAATTAGAACCCTTGACGAGTGATCCCTTTACCGCTAGATTTGCGGGTTGTCACTTTGATGAGACAACCTTCCTGTCGTTAGGGGGAGATAGGAAAAAGGATTTTCCATGGGAACGACAGGAAGTGCCATTGAATATTTCAATTGTGTCTCATTTTGATCCCCAAAAACTTCACAACGTAAAGTTGAAGTCAAACGAATCAGACTCGATACCTGATACGTTTAATATTATCTAGATTGACAAGATCACATATACGAGCTGCAAATATACTCGCAAGGTTAAAAGTCCCCAAACAAGGGCACAACGTTGCTGGAAGTACGTTGCAATCACACATGGTGGAGGTGTGGTTGAGGTCGTAGCTCCCAAAAGGAAATGGGGGAAGCTACTTGGTTCGATAGATACTCATCTAAAGGAAGAGAAGAGTATGGCACAACTACATATCATCAATACATGAGATTATCTCTGATTAAATCTATGTCTATGAATCGTTACTGGAGGACGCTCCGAAGTTATACTGATTCCAGAGATCAAAGAAATCTCAAATGAACATGAGTCGATGGACAAATCATAAATACTAAATGATGATATATTTTCATATACCGTTGCTTATGAGATAACAGAGCACGATGTCATCGAACCATGCTCAGTTGAAGAATGTCAACAAAGAGCAAATTGGCCTAAATGAAAAGAAGCAATCCAGGATAATTATTTGACAAATGAACATGTATTTGGTTCGGTAGTGCTAACCGACCAAGTGTAAAGCCTATAGGACATAGATAAATCATTTGTCAGGGAAGCGTAATGAGAATAATTAAGATATAATATATAAGGCTCTCCTTTGGCGCAAGGTTTCTCACAATGCACTGGATTGACCACAATAAGACTTACTCTCTTGTGATGGACAACGTTCTGCTAATTAAATTAGCCAAGTAGTTTCCGAAGGACTGGAAATTGCAGCTCAACGATGTAGTTACTACATATCTCTATAGGGATCTAAATTCAGAGATATATAAAAGTGTTTGATGGCATCATACCAATATCAAGTAACTTTAAACTATGAAATGCGATTACAATAAATATGAAACACTCACTTTATAGATTAAAGCAATCTATGCGGATGTGATATACCCGCCTGAGTGAATACTTGATTGGGAAACGATAAATAAGAACGATGAACTGTGCGCTTGCGTATTTATATAAGAAAACAAGTCCCATATTTTCATAGTAGCTCTATATGTCGATGTTATAGACACTCTTGATGAAATAACAGAAAACACAAGCTACTTGAAATCTGAATTTGAGATGAAAGATCGTGGGAAAACTTGGTTTTGTCTAGATACTTGAGCTACGACACCAAGTTTGTGGAATATTAATCCACCAATCCGCATATGTCTAGAAAATGATCAGGCGACCTAATATGGACAAAGCGCATCCGATTAGCACTCCCATGATCGGTCGGATATAAGGAAAGATCCATTTCGTCTAAAGGATGAGGACTAAGAGATGTTAGGAGCTGGAATTCCATACCTAAGTACAATAGGCGCATTATTGTACTCAACATAATACACTTGACCGCATATTGTACTTCTCACTGAACTTGTTAGTTAGATTTAGCTCAGCGCCAACGCAACGTCATTGGAATGATTTCAAATTAATCTTTTGGCACCATTGACGCGGGCTTATAATTTTCCTACGGAGATAAATGGATTGATAATGAAACTTCAATACCTACTTAGATTGTGAGCGGCAAAAGTACTGGATCTTATAGAAAAACACCAAACAATGCCTTGGTATATATTTGCTGATATTAGGTTGTTCCCAAACTGGATAAGAAATTATCATATGGAACATGTCGATTGCTTGGAAGTAAACTAAGCAAACCCTTAATAGCTGTCTTCTTATATTATCAACAATCTTACTCCCCATGAGATTATTCAAGAGTGTATATGGTTAAGGGCTATCATTACACATATAAGAGGAACTAGTAATTTTGATTTTGATCACTATACAACTTGCATGTATGGAAATAATGCATCATGTATCGAAGAAATGAAAGTAAGATATATCAACGGTTATCACAAAGCATATTTTGCTTAAGTTTTTATATAATCAATTCTCCCTCAAGATTCAAGTGGACTGAATAAGATGTGAGAAAAATGTGGCATGTTTGTTTACCAAATCAATACATAAAACCATATTTGGGAAACATGTAGAAAATATTAAAATGAAAATGTTTTAAACCTCCTTTGATTAATGCACGAATCAGGGGGAGTCTACTATATATGGTCTACCTCCATTGGGTTTTGTTCCTTGGTGTAAGGTTTTAGTGAGGCAACATTTTATATACCATCATGCTTTCTTAACTCTCACGATTAATGTACGAATCTAAGAGAAAACTAGACTAAAGGAAAAGTCTATGTATAGGAAATAAGCTAGTGCGTTGTACTCTTTCCTTCGTCATATTTTTATTTTTTCCCACTGGGTTTTTATTTTGGCGTAAGGTTTTAACGAGGCAATAATTATGCACCTTCACTCCTTTGACTCGGCACAAGGGGGGGGGTGTTGTAGGATAAACGTGCCATCGTCTAAAGGATATGACGATAGAGATAGGGATAGAGATAGATTAGAATTGAAATATCTTGTAGTTATCTACTTGTAACCCATCCCTATATAAAGGGCTTATGATTAATGAGAAATACGATTCATTCTCTTCTTTCTATTGTTGTTCTGTTTCGATTTTCCTTTAACAATTAGATATTAGTGAGTATATATACATAATTATATAGGACGATAATCAAATGAGAACCACAAATAGGTTACAAACCCGTGAGAACCAATGTAAAATTTTTTGTTTACATGATTTTTTTTCATCAAAACCTATGATTTAAGATATTGTTACACATATGTTCGTGTTCACCTTATGATAAGTTTACATGTGAAAAACGAATTTTGTTTCACCTAGTGAAATGAAAAATACTCGTAAAAAATATTCACATGGTGAAACAAATCCATGTGAAACTATCATATTATGAAACACATATATTTGAAGTAAAATATAATAAATCCTAGCATTTGATGAAAAAATTTCATGTAAAAAAATATTTTTTATATCGGTTCTCACAGTTTATAACATATTTGTGGTTCTCACATGATTTAACCCCTAATTATATATTATTAATATTTTTTATTATGTTCTTGTATATTAATGTGTACTTTAATTTATTTTTTATATTTATCGAGTAAAAGACTTCATGATAATAAAACGAGAAACAATACGGATTCAGAAAAATAAATACAATGAAAAGTGTTAGTCTTATAATTTTTATATTTTTTAAAGAATTATACTATGATTACTCTTTGAAAATAATAAAATGTTTACTATACATATTAGCTATAAAATAGTAGCTATATTTATGAACTTATGTTTTACTTATATATTAGAAATTAACAATATCAATTGTAGTTTAAAATGAAATTTTGTTTTACCATTTATCCATTACCCGTTAATTTTAATGCGTAGGGTGGGACATGGATAAGGGTTTTATGAGATGGATAATTACCTGTTTCGTTACCCGCTATTTTAAATGGATTGGATAACGGATTAACCCTTATCCTACCCATATGATACAGGGAGAAATCGATGGGTTTTCATAAATAATTGGGAAAGAAAGAAACAAGTTCGAAAAGGAAAACGAGCTCGAAAGAGACTCGGAATTTGGCATCGGAAAAGGGGCGAGCATAAGACATTGAATATAAGAAATGGACGATACGTATTGGGATTCAAATCGAGAGGCAAGTCGAGAAATGGAAGGAAATCCGGCGCGCATGGAGCCGCGCCACGGGACGCGCTGGGCTCTGCTCGGCAAGCTGGCGCGCATGCCAGCGCGGGTTGAGCCGCGCCACGGGGCGCGCAAGGGGCTGTTTGGGTTTCATTGTTCACGATCCAGCCTCCTAGTCTATCTCAGTTTCCTACTTTATTTAAGTTATTTGTTTCCTATTTTATCTAAGCTATTTCATTACTATTATTAGGGTATGTCCTAGTTGAATAAGGTTAGGAAGCTTAGTGGTTTATTGTTGACAATATGTAGCCAATTGTTGTTGACAATGTGCAGCCCTTAATGTTGACAATGTGCAACCATGGTGTTGATAATGTGCAGCCAACATTGTTGACAATGTGCATCCATTGTTGTTGACAATGTGCAGCCACATTTGTCTAACATTATTGCTTTCCATTTTAGATTATAAATAGGGTATTAGGGTTCCTTTGTTAGACAATCTATCATATTAATAAACATTCTCTTAAGAGTTTTCTCTTAGTTTCTTGAGTTTACTGTTAGTAACCTCGTTATCAAAAGGGTTTAGACGCTTGTCGATCCTTCCGCAAACCCCCGCTGCGTCAAGTGGTATCCGAGCACCCAAGGCTTCGGTTCAAACTGAAACAGTTTCCGGTAAAGTTACTCACGTTTCTTACCCTTCCGAGTTTAATAAATTATTACTCGTATGGAAGGAATTGCAACGACCACCGTTGAAATTTGAAGACCGGTCGAAAATTTTAAATTTTGGAGACCGAGTTGTGCATCCAAGCGGTTTGACGAAATGCATGTTCTACGAACCGAGTAAAGATGTTTTTCAAGTGAACTCGAGGACGAGTTCTCTTCAAGTGAGGGTGACTGATACAGGGAGAAATCGAAGGGTTTTCATAAATAATTGGGAAAGAAAGAAACAAGTTCGAAAAGGAAAACGAGCTCGAAAGAGACTCGGAATTTGGCATCGGAAAAGGGGCGAGCATAATACATTGAATATAAGAAATGGACGATACGGATCGAGATTCAAATCGAGAGGCAAGTGGAGAAATGGAAGTAAAGCCGGCACGCATGGAGCCGCGCCACGGGACGCGCTGGGCTCTGCTCGACAAGCTGGCGCGCATGCCAGCGCGGGTTGAGCCGCGCCACGGGGCGCGCAAGGGGCTGTTTGGGTTTCATTGTTCACGATCCAGCCTCCTAGTCTATCTCAGTTTCCTACTTTATTTAAGTTATTTGTTTCCTATTTTATATAAGCTATTTCATTACTATTATTAGGCTATGTCCTAGTTGAATAAGGTTAGGAAGCTTAGTGGTTTATTGTTGACAATATGTAGCCATTGTTGTTGACAATGTGCAGCCCTTAATGTTGACAATGTGCAACCATGGTGTTGATAATGTGCAACCAACATTGTTGACAATGTGCAGCCATTGTTGTTGACAATGTGCAACCACATTTGTCTAACATTATTGCTTTCCATTTTAGATTATAAATAGGGTATTAGGGTTCCTTTGTTAGACAATCTATCATATTAATAAACATTCTCTTAAGAGTTTTCTCTTAAGAGCGAAGATTACAATGGAAGGCAACCTGTGATCTCCTAACAATATCGAATTTTGCCGACGTGTTTCTAAGTTTTGTAATAATATTTACCAAAATATATGTTTTAAATCACCAGCTATATTCGCTTTGAGTTTAAGTTAATACCATTATAAAAAATATTATTAAATCAAAGATGGATAAAAGTTCATTAAAGAAATAAAAAAAACCCTTTATACACAAATTATTATTTATCCAATATATCAAAATTTATAAACTTATTCATGTAAACTAAATACTCTAAAATCATATGGTCTAATTTGGTACCAATGGATTAAAAAAAGCCTTGGCCAAAGTTCTTTGGATTGAATGCCATTAAACTGACTTGTACTTGATACATTAGAATTTGTACAATGCTCTTATCCTATTTTCTCTTTTCTTTGTTTTTATTCCCTCCCACAATAATTGCATACCATAGATAAATTCATGATTTTTTTTCAGAGGGTAATTTTGGGTATGTGGTCCTCATAAGAGCAAGAAAGTGGTCATAAACCAATGGCGTGTTTGGGATTGTTGAAAAACGGAAAAGAGATAATGTTAACTTAAACCCAAATTAAAGAGTTTAATCAAAGTCAAACAAGGGACACATTAGTGTTTCCAATGAATCCATAGCTTCAACACTCAAGGGTGTTCTTAGTGTATAAGACAAAATTCCCAAAACATATAAATATGATGATTCTAAATATGCATCCAACACAAAGTAAAGAGATAAAGTTAGAAGACAACACCCAGATTTATGTGGAAACCCAAATCGGGAGAAAACCACGGGTGGAGGAGACCACCGGGAGAAATCCACTACTGAAAGATAAATATTACAATGCTCTTGAAGGAGTAGAATCACAACTATGGTGAGTGTGTGTATTTGGAGATAGAAATGATAAAATGGGTGATTTCTAAACATGTTCTTCAGTTGGGTTTTATACCCAAAGCTCTAGCTATTTTAGGGAAACACTCAAATGAGATCAACGGAGTGTGATCTCGAAGAAGCCATTTTGGTGAAAGTGGTAGATGGCAAAGATGAGTCTTCCAAGCATGTATAATCATATGTTCGTAGCCCAAGGAAAGGATATCGAAAGGGACACAATCCCTTAAAATAGGGAAAAGCAAATATGATGGAAAAGTCAATTTTGGGAAAATGTGAACAGTGCTCGCAGTCGCGCTCTTTAACCCTCGCGCCTACGAGCTGACCTTGTGTCTCCAAAACGCATGTTTGGCACGCCCGCGAGCAGACTAAATTTTGAGGCATTTTTTAACATCTCCACCTTGACTCAAATTCCACTTCCAAAGAACATAACACAATCAAAAATCTTCCATGAACAAAGCTCCAAAAAGCATAAACCATCGTCACTGGCAAACGTATTGACTTCTCCGAAAATGATCATAAAAAAACTACTCTCCTCCACCGGTAGCCCCTCGCGGGCTACTTCAAACCACGAGCACCGACCAAGATCGAAAATAAATCGAACTTAGCCGTAGGAAGAACCTTCGTCATCATATCCGTTGGATTGTCATGAGTGCAAATTTTATTCACCTTGAAGTCGCCTTTAGCAATGAATTCACGCACAAAATGATAACGCACATCAATGTGCTTTTGCGCTCGTGGAACATTTGGTCTTTAGCTAAGAAGATAACGCTTTGATTATCACAAAAGACCGAGTCCACAACCAAAGAATTGCTAAGCTCACCAAATAAGCCTTTGAGCCACATCGCTTCTTTAAACGCTTCCGTTATAGACATATACTCCGCTTCGGTAGTAGATAAAGCAACCGTAGGTTGCAAAACGGCCTTCCAACTAAGCGCATACGAGCCAATAGTAAACACATAGCCCGTAAGAGAACGACGTCCATCCAAGTCTTTCCCATAGTCCGAGTCAACGTATCCCACGTGACATATACGCTTTCTCAGAATTTGAAATGGGACATAATCTTGAAGATAGCTTGAAATGTGGAGCTAACGGAGTAGAGACCGCCTTGGCACCAAACATGTTGAATCTCTTCAACACCTTCTCAATGTAGCCTCTTTGACTTAAAACCAAAGTGTTCGCCTTCTGATCTCTAATGATCTCCATTCAGAGGAGCTTCCGTGCATGCCCCAAATCCTTCATTTCAAACTCTTCATTCAGTTGATCTTTAACAACTTGGATGTATTCTTTGCTCTTGGCCGCAATAAGCATATCATCGACATATAAAAGAAGATACATCATCGATTGATCTTCACCTCTCCCTGTGTAGACGCAATTGTCCTACAAACAACGAGAAAAACCATGTGAGATCATAAAAGAATCAAATTTCTTATACCATTGCCTTGATGATTGCTTTAAGCCATATAATGACTTCTTCAAGTGGCACACCATGTCTTCCTTTCCAACGGTGACAAACCCTTCGGGATGATCCATAAAGATGTCTTCTTCTAACTCTCCATGCAAAAATGTTGTTTTGACATCTAGTTGCTCAAGCTCCAAATCTTCCAAAGCGACGATGCCTAACAAGGCACGAATAGAAGTATGTTTGACAACGGGAGAGAAAAAGTCCGTGAAATCTATACCCGAAATTTGAATAAATTCCTTGGCCATAAGTCTTACCTTGAAACGAGAGTCTTCAACATCCGGTATCCCATCCTTCTTCTTATATACCCATTTACGACGATCAGGTTTCTTTCCAACGGGAAAAGGAACGAGCTCCCAAGTACCATTCTTTCGTAGAGACTCCATCTCGTCATTCATAGCCACAATTCATTTCTCTGAATCCGGAGAAACAATAGCCTCGTCATAAGTAGAAGGTTCCTCAACCAAATCGATCTCCAAGGCGACACTTAAAGCATACGCCATAAAATCCGCTTCCGCATACCTTCACTTCGGTCTCTAGCAATGCATTCAGGTGGTTTCAATGATGGTGTATTAGATTGGGAATCACCTTCATTGTCACCATAAGAAATTGAGATTGACGGTTGATCGGAAACTTATGGATGAGATGGAGTAGATGCAACATTGGTGCGAATGGGAATCTCCACCTCCACTTAAGAGCGCTTAGTTTGTTTTTCTTTCGAAATACCCTTCTCTTGAGAAATAGGATCGGATGGCTTGCCGAGCATTGATTCTTCATCAAATGTTACATCTCTACAAATCATGGTCCTCTGGGTCTCCGGACACCATTAACGAAAACCTTTGACTTCGGCTTGAAACCCAAGAAACATGCACTTCATGGCACGTGGGTCAAGCTTTCCGTTATCGACTTTGGCATAAGCGGGACAACCAAATATCTTCAATATAGAATAATCTGCGGGTTTGTCGGACCACACCTCAATAGGTGTCTTCTTGTCAATGGCAAAAGATGGAGAGCGATTGATGATGTAGCAAGCATATGAAGCGGCTTCGGCCAAAAAAGTCTCGAAATTAGACAACATGCAATGGACCTTCTCCATAAATGTACGGTTCATGCGTTCGGCCACACCATTTTGTTGAGGAGTATGAACCACCGTATGGTATCTAGTAATGCCATGAGCTCGACAATAAGCATTAAACTCCTCCGAGCAAAACTCCAACCCATCATCCATATGGATGTAACACCCTCAAAATGGGAAGAGCAAGTAATTAAAACTTTGATTAAATATACAAATGAAGATAAAATCCTTACTACGAACCATCCTTGAAATCACCTCAAAAAATTAAAACGTAACAACTTCAACATTAATCATAACCTAAGCAATAAACCAAGACTTCAAAGGTCGGGTGTTACTCAACCCCAAACAAGGTTGCTAATCCCAAAACCGCGGAAGACTTCACCAAGCCACTTACTTCTCGAACACACATCTAGCACTCCACTCTTCATAGTGTCACAAGAACTATTCCCCATCCGGAATCTGTTGCACATGCCGACAAATAAAAAGGTTAGGCTAATGCCTAGTGAGTTCAAGAGTTTTATCATGATTGAGCAATTCAATAAACGAAGAGGATGTAGCTTGAAAACATAATTTCTCAAAAAGGATTTATAATAATTATGAAAACAACCCATTTTCTCAACACACGCAAATCATGTTACGAAAGCTTCAATATAATGGTTTCCAAAATGAAATCAATTCCATAACTTACTCAAAAAGGCGGATAAATATTTAATTTCCAAATAATATAAACATGAATAAAACTATATTATTCAAAACATCCAAACACGGACGGCATAATACGCCGCCCACAAATCATGGGAAATAATCCATATAACTATAAAATGTCACCGAAAACATGGATAGAGATAAATACCCAAAACAACACCTTTCGGTGACGGGGGAGACCTGGTTCCATCGAATGTGACAGGCTCAGAAAGTTAAGCCACATATCAACGTTCTTGGATTATAATCATAAGACATATCGAGCTCAACACCTTTAAGCGTATACTTGTGGAGTATCAACTTCAACCCCTCTAGGTCTGTACATTGAGTTATCCAAATCCAAGGGAATATATTAGCACATAGGTCTTACACCTTACCTCGATGCCTAAATGTGTCTCAATGTAGAAAACTAGCGTCCCATCATTGGCATAACACCCAAGTGCAAGGACATCAAGTTCAACCACCCACGATCTATACCTCTAGTCCTTCGCAAAGGGTCTTTTGGTCTACGAGTTCAACCACCAACGGTCTATACCTCGCTCCCGCTAACCATAATTATTTCCAATTCCAAAACAGGGATAAAGTTCCCATTAAACCAAATGACTGACTCATATGCCTATGGATCCAATGCATTAAGTCTAAAATGTTATATGACTCCAAACGAATTGTTGATCCAAACCCTCAGTGATTTGATAATGACCCTTTAAGAAACACTTAGTGAAAATTGTAAGTAGACAATATGTATTAGAGTTTCACTATCGCTGATAAGTACTATGTCTTTACAGTACCGCTGATAGGAACTCTCGCTCTTTAAATTAAACATTCAGCGAAAACTGTTCATCCAGTAGCTCTGAGTCTGTTCAGTCTCTGTGATGATCGCTGATATGTTATAGTTGTTTACTTATGATCCCTGAAGATACGTTTCACGTCAACAAAGGTTCTACGCTGAAGTCGAAGATCAAGCCCAAGAACCAGCGACAAGTCTACTAATGAACTGATGCGGATATCAGCGAAGACCAGATTTGTCCACTCAACGTGAAGTATCAAGTAGAAGACTCCAGCGAACGCTGAGCTTTATCACTCGCTGATAGAGTATTGTTCAACGAACGCTGATCATGAGGTCTACTCTACAAAGTACTTTTGTCTTACCCCTCCTTGCACGTCTCTGTACGAAATGTTAGAACGGACATCCTTTTTGTCTGAAATCGTACAACCAACTCTGATTCTACACTATGCACCATGTGGCTACTAAGGTTGTCTATAAAGGTCAAAACAATGCAACCACTCAGCTGCTGCCACTTGTAAAGTAATACTGCCATGCATTAAATGCGTGCAGTATATAAGAAGAACCCTACTTCAGTATTGAAGTGCTCGGCCATCTTCTTCTTTCTATCTTTGTGTGAGGATATTATTAGTAATTTCCTTATCTCCTTTCTATCTTATTTCTAGTGCAAGAAACTTAGTGTTCTTAACTTGTTTAGATTAGGATTAGTCCTTAATCTTGTTCCACAACAAGTTGTAAATTGTTTGATTATATCAATAAACAATTTAGAAAGTAAAAATCTGTGTGTTTGTATTCAATCCCCCCCCCCCCCTTCTACAAACTTGTATAACCCTCCGGGACCAACAAGTGGTATCAGAGCAGATTTGTTTAATCTCATAAACAAGATATTGCTTATACTAATCTCTTCTCTTTCTTTAATCTTTCTGAAAATGGCTACCAACACAAACACTAACTATATTGACAATGATTCTCTTGCAAAACCCCCTAGATTTTCCAGAGATAACTTCAATCTATGGAAAAATAGGATGATGCTCTTCTTAGAAGGTGTAGACCCTACTATGCCTTACTACATCGAAAATGGTCCATATATTCCCGTTAGAATTGATCCTGAGGTTCCAGCTGCTGAGAATAGAGCTGCTATTCCAGAAAGATTGGTTCCTAAGGAAATCCATATGTGGACTGATGAAGATAAGAAAAAAGTGGCTATCGACACTAAAGCCAGATCCATTCTTTCCATGGCTCTTCCTGACGAAGTCTACCATTCCGTCATGAACCTGAAAACCTCTAAAGCCATGTGGGACACAATCTGTGTTCAATATGAAGGCACGTCTGAAGTCCAGGACTCACGAAAGATCAACCTGGTAAGACAATACGAAAGCTTCATTTGTGGTAAGAATGAATCTCTCTCTGAAGTACATCAACGTTTTAACTGTTTAATAATAGATCTAAAAACTGCTGGTAAGAAATATTCTAACTTTGAAATTCTGACAAAGTTCTTAGAATGTTTACCTGAAAGCTGGGACAGTTATTCAATGTGTCTCAAGCTGTCAAAGGATCTAAAATCAATGACTCTTTCTACCTTATATGGCACGATGCTTAATCATGAGCAATCGAGTCATCTTAAGAAGAATCTTGTAAAAGATTCCAAAAGCACCCATGTTGCTTTAATCTCAGAGTCACCATCCACTCAGCGATCTACTATCACTATCACTGAGTTGGAGACTAACTCTGAATGCTCATCAGATCCTGACTCTTCAGATCTTGATGAATCTATGGCTCTCCTTTCTAATAAGTTCAGAAGATTCGCCAAAAAGAAAAATTTCCGAAAGAACAAACCTCTTGATATTACTGACAAGCCAAGATCATCAACTCCTGTTGATAAGGCTACTGCTACTTGCTATAACTGCGAAAAGATAGGACATTTTGCTAGTGAATGCATGTCAAAGAAAGTCTCTAGAACCTCGACTTTCTCCAAGAAATCCTCTAACCACAGGTCTAGAGATGAAAAGTATCAAAAGCTGAAAGATAGGTATACAAAGGTGAAAAGCTTTAAGAAGAAAGGCAAAGGCCTTATGGCTGACTATGATTGGGCTGCCTCTGACGAAGAAGAATCATCTGACTCTGAAAATGATGATGAAGCCAATCTCCGTCTCATGGCCAAACTTGAAGATGAGGAAGAAAAGTCTGACATTCCCTCTACTTCAACCTCTACTACTAAGGTATCACCTTCTTTCTTTACCAATATTTCAAATATTGATGAAGCTGATAGTCTTCGAAAGATCGATCTCTTGACTATGAGTTTATATGATGCTATGAATGGCAAAACTGTTGTTGAAAATCAAAATCTTGATCTCGCTGAACAACTTAAAAACTGTCACCTTCAAATAGAAAAGCTTTCTAAATTTGAAGAAGATTTTAAAGATCAAGTTCATATAAATCAGCTAGTCAAAATCGAACGCGAAGAAGCTATCGTTGCATTAAAAGCTGAAAAAGCTACTGTTGATGGATGGTATAAATCCTCAACAACGATCACTGAGATAATCAAGTCTCAGATTACTCTGAGTGACAAACGTGGTCTTGGTTACAAAGTTGACGCTGAAGAACCAACCACCGACCATTCTATGCTTAAGTTTGGAATGTTTGTCTCCTCTATCCCTGACACTTCATCTTCTCAGTGTTCCTCTTCAAAACCTTCTATCCTTGAGGAAACCTCTACCTTAACTTCTAAAGGTAAAGAGAAAATTGTTTATCCAAAACCTCAGAAGGGTACCAAAATACCAAACCTGAAGAATTATAAACCTTCAGTGAATCATTCCTCATCCTCCAAGGATACGGTTTATGAAAATGCTCAGCGATCCACTCCTAGGATCAAGCTGAACTTTCTAGCTAAGAATCTTGATGAACCTCAGGTTCCTCCAAGGTCTGATGCTAAAGGTATTCTTGGTGCTGGCCCTGCTCATTTAAAACTATTGGCTAAGCATGCAAATGGTCCTAAAGCTACTTTTAGCTATAGCAAATGTTATCACTGTGGACTTACCGATCATATTGCTAGTAAGTGCCCCACAACCACCAAAGCTGAAAAGATAGCTAAGGTGAAGATTAATGCCCCCAAGGCAAAGAAGACCGCTGAGGTTAAGAAATTAACAAAAGTGATGACTGACAACAAAGCTAAATCTTCAAATGCTGCGAAGATTGCTGAACCTTCCACTTCCTCAACCACCACTGACAAACGTGGACCCATGACTAAATGGGTGCCCAAGTCAAACTGATCTTCCTTTGTTTTGCAGGTTAAGAAGGGTATCTGGTATCTCGATAGCGGATGCTCTAGACACATGGCTGGTAAGAAGAACCTGCTTACTGAGTACAAGGAAGAGAAAGGTCCCTCTGTGACTTTCGGTGGAAATGGAAAAGGCTATACCCGAGGTTTCGGTGTACTCTCTAATGGTACAACAACCTTTGGAAGAGTTGCATATGTTGAAGGGCTGAAGCATAATCTTCTAAGCATTAGTCAGCTATGCGACAAGGATAACAAAGTGATTTTCACTAAGGAATCCTACTTTGTCACTGACAAAAAGGAGAAGATAGCTTTCAACGGTTATCGTTTGGAAAATGTTTATGTAATAAACATAGACTCTACAACCACTGAGAACTCCTGTTTCTTCTCAAAAGCCTCTTCTGATGCCAACTGGTTATGGCATAAAAGGCTCTCTCATCTCAACTTCAAGACACTGAATACTCTTTCTTCTAAAGAGTTAGTCACTGGTCTACCTCAACAATCATACGCCAAAGAGTCCTTATGTTCAGCGTGTGAAAAAGGGAAACAAACCAAAGCAAGTCTCCTCAGTGTCATCTCCTCTACAACTTCTCCATATGGATTTGTTTGGCCCTGTTAACAAACAATCCATCGCTGGAAAGAAATATACGCTGGTCATAGTTGATGAATTCTCTCGCTATACCTGGGCAATGTTTCTCCGTGCTAAGAGTGACACCCCTGAAGAACTCATCACATTTGTCAGGAAAATGGAAGTCCTGAACAACATGACCGTTCGCTCAATAAGGAGTGATCATGGAACTGAATTCAAAAACAGTTCTCTTGATTCCTTTTTTTAGAGTAAGGGTATTTCTCACAACTTTTCTTCAGTGAGAACACCGCAACAAAATGGAGTCGCTGAAAGAAGAAATAGAACTATCATTGAAGCCGCACGTTCAATGCTCAGCGATTCTCACCTGCCTACTCAGTTTTGGGCAGAAGCTGTCAACACTGCTTGTTTTACGCAAAACAGGTCGTTGATAGTCAAAAGATTCAAGAAGACAGCCTATGAAATTTTTCATGGGAGAAAGCCTTCAATTAGCTTTCTTCACATCTTTGGATGTCAGTGTTTCATACTAAACAACAGAGATGCCCTTGGAAAGTTTGATCCTAAGGCTGATGATGGAATCTTTCTTGGATACTCCTCAGTATCTAAAGCCTTCACAGTCTTCAATCGAAGAAGACAAACTGTTGAAGAAACTATTCATGTCACCTTTGACGAATCTCGTTCTGCAAATTCTAAACCCTCTGCTGATACTGAAGAACTGAATCAATGGATGTTTTCTCATCTTGGTGATTCAGAAGATATTCCTACTCCTCATACTCATACCGTTGAAGATGATGGTCCTACTATTATCCCAAACATGCAGAATAGTGAAGCTGAATCCTCATGGGTCTCAGCTGTTCCTCTAAACACTATGGGTCCCTCTGAACCTTCTGTCTCAGAAATACCATCTACTTCTCAGCAATCGGTGAATGAAATGACATTTACACCTACTCCTCTCTTGGCTGATATACCAGAAGTCGTTGAAGCCTCATCTTCAGCTCCTCCAGAAGTTCAGACTGAGCCAACGACTCATGCTCCGGCTCAGCGATGGACTATCAATCACCCCATTGAACAAATTCTTGGTGACCCAAACGCTGGTTTTCAGACTCGACGAAGTGCAGGTAATATTTGTTTATTTGTTAACTTTATTTCTCTGATTGAACCAAAGAAAACAGACGATGCCCTTCAAGATCCGAACTGGGTCAGTGCTATGCAAGAAGAGCTGATTGAATTTGAAAGAAACAAAGTTTGGAATCTTGTTCCTCGTCCATCCGACAAGTCAGTGATAGGCACTAAATGGGTCTATCGAAACAAATTGGATGAACATGGAACTGTAACCCGCAACAAGGCTCGACTTGTTGCTCAGGGATACAGACAAGAGGAAGGTATAAATTACGACGAAACCTTTGCTCCAGTGGCTAGACTAGAAGCCATTCGTCTTTTCTTAGCCTACGTTGTACACAAAGACTTCAAAGTTTATCAAATGGATGTTAAGTCAGTCTTTCTCAATGGAAAGCTGAATGAAGAAGTCTACGTGGAACAACCTCCAGGATTCTCAGATCCTAAACATCCAGGTTATGTTTATAAACTGGATAAGGCACTTTATGGCTTAAAGCAAGCTCCTCGTGCATGGTATGACACTCTCTCATCTTATCTCCTGATTGAAAATTTTGAGCATGGTAAAATTGATAAAACTCTATTTTTCAGGAAAGTTAAAGGTCATATTATTCTTGTTCAAATATATGTCGATGATATTATATTTGGTTCTACTAACCCTGACCTTTGTAATCGTTTCTCTGAAAGGATGAAAGCCGAGTATAAAATGAGTATGATGGGTGAGCTAACATATTTTATTAGTCTTCAGATAAAGCAAAATGAAAAGGGAACTTTCATTAATTAGGGAAAGTATGTTAAAGATATGCTGAAGAAATTTGATTTAACTTAGAGTTCAGCTATGAAAACACCTATGGCATCGCCGCTGACACTAAACAAGGATTCTTCTGGAATTCCTGTTAATGTCACGACATACCGTGGGATGATTGGCTCCCTTATGTATCTTACAGCTAGCCGACCTGATATTATGTACGTAACCTGTTTGTGTGCACGATATCAAGCTGAACCTAAGGAATCTCATATGACCGCTGTAAAGCGAATCTTTCGTTACCTTAAGGGAACTCCTAACCTAGGTCTTTGGTATCCCAAAGATTCAGGGTTTGATCTTATCGCCTATTCAGATAGTGATTTTGCAGGTTGCAAATTGGATAGGAAAAGCACCACAGGAGGCTGTCAGCTCCTGGGTGGAAAGCTGGTGAGCTGGACAAGCAAGAAGCAAAACTCAGTGTCCACCTCAACCGCTGAAGCTGGGTATGTAGCTGCTGGAAGCTGTTGTTCTCAGGTCTTGTGGATGAGAAATCAACTACTGGACTATGACCTTCAACTCTCCAAAATTCCAATCTATTGCGACAGCACAAGTGCCATCGCTATAGCCAACAATCCAGTGCTACACTCAAAGACCAAACACATCAAAATCAGGTTTCATTTTATCAGAGATCATGTGATGAATGGTGATATAGAACTTCATTTTATCCCAACTGACTTTCAGTTAGCTGATCTCTTTACCAAACCTCTTGATGAGACAAGATTCAACTTTCTCATCAGCGAGCTTGGAATGCTGAACTTAGAAGAGTAAAATCTTCAGCTGTTCACATTTGATCAGTGATAACAATGAATTTGTATAAACCCTATTAATCACATACTCTCTGAACAAAATTGATTCGCTTCAAGGTATGTTCTCTCTTACTCACTGATGTTCGCCTAGAACTAAAAAGACTTCAAAACAAATAACATCGCTGAATATCTTTTCCTTATCAGCGATACTTTGAAATGTCTAAAACTAACACTGATATTTCTATTCAGTGCTTTATGTTTTTCAAAATGTCCCTGAGTCTTCTAATAACCTCAGAGACATCCTAAAACGTGAAAGGACGTTTGTGACGTAATCAAACGGATAACCCCTGACACGTTCTCTTTCTGAAACACGTTTGCACGTTTCGTTTACCAGCCAATCAAATGCAAACACGTGTCCGTGTCATGATGAAAAACTTTCCCGCTCTAGTTTTTTTCTCTCTCTCTTCTCTCACTATATAAACACATTCGGGTTTATATTTTTCTCTTTACGCGAACAACTTCTTCTCCAAGCAAGAAAATACTGTTGCATTTTGAACTCAAGTTTTTCAGAAAACTGTTCATCTTCTTCTTCGACTAATCAGAAATGGCATCTCCTACTACAGCTCAGGCTGCTACCGCAAAGTCCTCTACTGCTGCTGAGAAACTGACACTCACCAAAGCTCCTCAGGCCAAGTTCACTCTTGAGAAAGTAACCTTTAATAACAACAACCTCTATTCTCTTTTCGACTTTCCTCCACGAAAGCAAGTCACACATCTAGATGATGCTGTGAATTTTCTGAAAACCTGCTGCTTATCTAAAGCCCTAACCCTCGTACCCCCTGCTCATAAATTCCTCCTAGCTCAGTTTTGGTATACTGCCAGAACTGCTCAGGTTCCTTCACCAAAAGACCCCAAGAAACTTCTTGATGTCATTCTCTGTGACACCAAATTTGGCACAACCAAAATCAACCATGCTATTATTCAGCGTGCACTGAGTCTCCCAACTTCTACCGCTGAAAACCGTTTTGTTCCTTTCCCAAACCACAAAAACCAGGCTGATAGGGAAGCCATCACTGCATTTTTTGATGCGATGGGATACACATGGGACACAGGGAGAGATAAGAAGCCCAAGAAGAAGCTGACCCTAATCAAGAAATCAAAGATGCCCAGCGAGATGAACTTCATCTTCGCACACTTGATAAGCTGCATGACAGCAAAATCTGGCTCCTCTGACCAAACTGCTCAACCTCAGCAAGCAATGGGCTATGCATTGCTGAAAGGTATTCATGTTGACTGGGCCTCAGTCATCTATGACGATCTTGCGTTCAGAATAGATATGGCTGAAAGACCAACATGGGTTCCATATCCCAGATTCCTCAGCGCCGTCTTTCATCTAGGACTCGGGGACAGATACCCAAAAGAGGGTGATCTGAGACTCTCTCAGGTTGGCCCTAAGGTGCTAGACTTCAGTCCCATGGAAAACGAGGTACGTCTTACTACAATCCTATCTCTTCTTAATTCTCCTTCTTCTATTTCTGCGGCTACCTCAGCGGAAATCCCCACCGCTGATACCCATGCTGCAACCCCCACTCCTTCTCGTAAAAGGAAACATTCTACTACCCAACTTGAATCCGCAAGGATTAAGAAAACCAAGGAGCAACCCTCCAAGCCATCAACGGCTGAAGACTCCACAGCTCACTCTAAAGAGCTGTTGGATAGTTCCGTGGTACGCTCTGCCACAGCTGACAAAGCTACCCCTTCCATCCCAATCTCAGCGTCTCTACACGCTGCGGTTATAAACTTGGAAATGAACCCACCTCTTTCAGACTATCTACAGACTGAAGTGATTCTCAACGGATCCAACGCTGAAACCCGTACCCAACCAATCTTCTCATCCTTCACTCATCCCGCCTTTTCTTTGGTCACTCCATCTATTCCCCTATTCTCCTCAACAAACGTCATCCTCAGCGACACTACTGCTGAACATCTTCAGAGCATGATAGGTCAATCTACAGGACCTGCAGGAACTTCTCAGCCAACTGGCTCTCTGGCGGACGATATGGAAACTTTTACAGGCCATCGAGACTTCGATAATTTCGTCAACCACTCTGCAGGTATACACATAACTCCACATGATCCTCTCTCACAACCCCAAACATCTGAGCTTTCCTCTGTTCATAAGTTAATAACTGTTTCAGGTCCTAATTTGGGAGATATCAACAACTCCCTGAAGGCTCTGGAAACAAAGATGGAGTCCTTCACCAACACTCTCACTGCCAACTCTTCAGCGGTTACAAACGCTGGAGAGAATCTCAAAAAGCTGATCGAGGTTGTTGATACAAAGGCCTCTAGTGCTGATCTTGAAAAGGTTGATGGTAGCATCGCTCAATTCGCTACTACTATAGTTGCCAACTCCACCATCATCAACAATCTCAACCTCTCCAGCACCACCCTCGCAACAAACTTCACCACTCTGTCCAATGAAGTCACATCATTGAAAACAGAGGTTGGTTCTCTTAAGGGTGAGGTCTCCACGATCAAGACTGAGGTCTCGTCGGTCAAAGAAATTGTTCAGAAAGTTCTCGATCGTCTGAACGCCCCAACTTCTCAATTCACTCAGACCGATCAAGAGGATCTTCAAAAGATCAGTCCTGCTATATCTGGCCTGGAAGTCAGATTAGTTGCAATTGAAAATTGTGTTGGGATCTCTGGCCTAGAAGACAGAGACCTAATGCACACTGATGCCGCTGATACTGCTGCTGCTGAACAATCTGTTACCTCCCCCACTCATCATGTGGAAGAGGGGAAGAAGAACGACGAAGGTCTTCCCCATAATGCTGAGGGGGAGACAATTGAAACTGATGCTGCTGCTACTTCTTCTACAAAACCTCAGGGAGTTGAAAACCCTGAGGGAACCGAGAAACCTCCCTCTATATCTGAGGGGGAGCAACTCGAAGAGCAACATGATGATGATGTTGCTGACGTGACTGAACCTTATGCTGAAGAGGTCGAGTCTGAAGAAGAAGAGGCTGAAGACGACGAACCCATCGACCTTGATGATGATGAACCATCATCATATCCTAAAAATAACGATGATGATGATTTCTTCTACGTCCAGCCCGTCGTGAAAGCCCCATCGCAAAAGGGGATTGAATTCAAAGAACCATCAGGGGAGAAGACCAAGACAAACCTGCAGTGTCTGAAGCTGACAAAGGCAAAAACAAAGGCCTCGCTGCAAAAGGCAATTTGGCAATCCTTTAGATTAAGCCAGTTTATCAGGTACAATATCTTTTATTTCCTTACTCTGCATCCCTCCTCTATCCTTTCTCAATCTCAATCCTTCTATCCATAAAACCTCTAAACACTTAAAACCCCATTCTTTCTCTATCTCTTTCTTCCCATGATCTTATATAAACGATCGCTGTGTTTCAGCTAGTCCTCTCCCCTGCTTGAGGATCCTGCTGAAGTCCCTACAGCTACAACTCCAATAATCCCAGCTCCCAACGCTGAAGAAATAATCCCGGTCTTGGATTTAATCACTGAGACCGATGAACCTGAAGAACAGCTACTCTCTCACAAAAACAGACATTCCTTGGCTCCTCAAACACTGAGTGAAGAAGAACAAGAAAAGAGAGATGCTATGATCAAGATGCTTGAGGATCAGCGAATCATCCTTCCACGAGACAAAATCCCCGTTCCTAAAAAGTTCAGGTTATCAAAGAAAGAATACACCGATCACCTCCGAGCTGAAAGACTTCTCGCTGAAAGAAAGGAAGCTGAAGAAAAAGATAAGGCACTCGCCATCCAGCTTGCCCAAGAATCAGTGGAAGACCCCAAACTGAAAAGGACTCCCATAGAAGCCCAACGTCAGTTATGGGAAGACGCCCAGAAGATAATCGAAAAGAAGACCAAGGTATCTCAATCTACCTTGAAATGGTGTAAAGAAAAGGTACACTTTGATATCGGGCTGCCAGAATAAATAAGGTACACATCACAGGGAAATTGACCCTCAAAGTTCCTATTGCTAAGGTCGAGATATTCAGAGAAAACGATACAACTGAAACTTTCTACGCTGATGCTATCACAAAGTATGGTTTCTCTGAATGGTTGGAAATCAGAATAGCCATTCAGAAGTCACGCTCTAAACTCAAAGATCATGTCAAAAAACTTGTTAATCGACAGATTGACTTAGTGTCTTCTGCTGTGGATATTCCTCCTCCCACTCCTCTTGCAATACAACAAAGAAGGGCCTCAGCTAAGAAAAAGACAAAACCTTCAGACTCAGGTCCTCCTATCCGGAATGAAACAGGTATTGGTTTCTCTCGTGCTGAAGTTCTTGGTCCCGAACCTGACCTCTCAGTGCTTGACACCTCTCTTCCCCCTGGTGAACAATTCATTCCTGGAAAAGTCATAAGCGAACCCTATGGGATATTCTTCATTGACTATGGTGGACAAAAACGTTTCCAACGTATCTCTGAGCTTCCCATCACTCCTGTCGAACAGCTCAAGGATCTCATCTACTGGTGTGAATTCAGACGAGATCTTCAGGAACGCTATCTCAAGCGCCTGATCTTTGAAAAAGCAAAGAATAAACAAGCTGAAGGAGCAACGATCCCTGACTGGATAATACCTACTTCAAAGACCCTTGATGAACTTCTCGTTAAGGAAGAACCTCATAACTGATAGGATTTACTTGTAATTCTTCAATCCTTTATTAGTTTTTATCTTTTGTACTTGTAAATTAATTTGATGTACTTGTAATTTTTCCACTTCCCTCTGTAACCTTTACGAAGTTTAAAGAAAATTTTCAGCGAATGTACTTTACTCCATCAGTACTGAAAAGATCCCAGAAAACAGTAAAAGGGACAAATATTTTATGAGTTCTTTTTTGTTGGATATAGTGTCCAGAGTCATTAACTATTGGTAATATTTCTAATAATAGCAGGGTCCTTTTGGGTTGCCCTTAAGACCCAAATAAACAATCAGAAGAATGAAAGAGAATTAATGGAGTTAGTTTATTAATTTGTCATTTGATGATAAATTAATTACAAGCTACAATATAATTAATTAGATTAATTATAGGGACTAAATGATAACTTGTTAAAATAGTTTTTTATCAAGCTTATCTGTTCAAGGGGGCTACTTGTAAATAGAGAGGTTATAAATAAGATGCTAGGGATCAAACCCTAGGTTGATTTTTTGGTGTGATCTCTCTCTCTCTCACAAGGCCGTAGCCTCCCCTCTCCTCCCTCCCAAAATCGTAAATCCTAAATAAGGGTTTAGGGTTTAAAGCTTCAATCTTGATTGTTGGTTTGGTGTTCTTAAGTGTGAGCCACTAGAGGGATTCACACTATTGATCCTTGACATCCAAGAAGCAAGAACAAGGTTTAATTCATCTTTGTGTTTTCGACAATCACAAGAAACAAGTAAGTGTTCTTGATTCTTTCTATTGTAGTTAATCATCTAGAACGTATGCATCTTTATAAGTTGTTTGTTTGTATTGCCATGGATGATTCAATTCTAAATATGCTTTCGTTGCCTATATCATGTGGTAGTACGGTTTTACAAAAAACATTTCAGTGGTATCAGAGCCAAAGTTCTTAGATTTTAGCTCAATAGCATAAAATTCGTATTGAATTTTCTGGAAAACGCAACGAGCCGTTTTATCTATTCCCGGAGTTTGGACCGTCGGATCGTCGCGTTTTTTGGACAGTAGTTTCATGACATTCTGTTTTACCTTTTGGACCGTTGGATTAATCGTTTGAGGTCCAGAAGGCACCTATTTTATTTTCGACATAGTGCAGTAAGTTTGTGGCCATTGAATTGCTTAATCCCTAAGTTAGGGTTTCATGGTCATAACCTCAAAAGCTATTTTTTTGGAAACTAAATTTTTTTGCTTGCATGAAAAGTTTCTATTTTTAGCGATTAAAGTTTTATCGGTATCCCTAAAGGGTATAGGGTGGTAGTAAATTTTTATGCAATGTCATATCTTAATTGTTTGCATGGAAAAGTTTCTATTTTTAGCGATTAAGTTTTATCGGTATCCATAATTGTGTATGGCGTAGTAGTCGGTTGTTTATGCATGTTATACCATAATTGTGTATGGCGTAGTAGTCGGTTTTTTTTTGTATGTTATACCATAAATTGTGTATGGCTAGTTTCCTAACTTGCCTAAGAAAAACACATCAATAATAAGCTTTGGAAAATATTGAATGGATAATCATAAATTGAATAGATAATCCTAATTGTGTATGGCTAATTTCCTAACTGGTCTAAGAAAACACATCAATAATAAGCTATGGCAAATATCGAATGGATAATCTTGAATTGAATAAGATAATCTTAAATACCTTCTTACAATAAACAAATATATTCAAGTTTGAATAAATATTGTAAGATAAACATTGACATTATTTATATAGTGAATATAATTTATATGTCAAATATTCACATTAATTATTAGCATGTGTCCTCACATGTTTAATTGGAATCAAATATGGAAACAATTATATTAATTGTTAAATATGTGCTCACATGGTTAATTAGAATTAATCAAGATAATCATAATTTTAAATTGTTTAAAATTCCATTCAATTTTATATATATATATATATTAGACCTCAATTATATATATATATATAATTAAATAATACATTGATAGTCAAACTGAGACTATGCGTACTCACTATAAACACTCTAAGGGGGTTTAAGGAGGTTACCTATAATATGGTTGCCGAATGAGTCAAGGGTTTTTAAAACGCCATGCGTTACCAAACTCACCGCCTCTTGTGTGGATTAGTGGAATTACCGAAAAGGTTTGATAGGTCAATGTGACAAGTTAAAAGTATTAACTATGAAGTATAAAACAAAAATCCCGTTTTAGATATACTAAGAAATGTGAAAGTCGTATGCTACCCATGAGAAGAACACACATAATCTTATAGTTTGTTAACGGAGCGTGTGCGGTTTGCCGACACGTTAATTTGAAACTATAGTAGAAAATGATGTGGCGCTCGTGATTCTCAAGCGTACTTGAGCCGAGGGGTCCATGTGTTTTTCCATGGTCGATTCACTATCTTGTTTGTGATCCTCGGCATCCCAGTCACAAATAGAAGATAAGCATAATCGAGATTAACATGCCATTGACATAAGTCAATGAATCTCAAAAGACCTAGGAGTTTCATAGTGAATGAAATTAACAAATAGCATTTGTTTACCTAAAATAACCTTGTGATGTGATTACGGATTCCCTTTTCACATCATAAGATAAAATATGGATCCTAGCCTTGTTAAATATTTTGGATAATTATTTTTAAGGGTTGAATATCAGACTAACTAAAAATAAAACTATATCTACAGATGGCTGAAAATATTATTCCTCCTCCTCCTCCTACTCACTCAACATCCAACCTTACGTTACTCTCTATCCTAAGTAAAGATAAGCTAACTGGGCCAAACTACTTGGATTGGATTCGTGCCTTGAGAATTGCCTTGAAGTACGAAGACAAAGAGTATTTGCTCGTTGAGGATCTTCCTATACTTAATGATGATGCAAGCCCTGAAGCAGTAACTGAATACAATAAGCAATACGCGGAATCCACAAAAGTCGCGTGTCTCATGTTGGCGTCCATGTCCCCGGAACTTCAAAAGAGTTTCGAGAACATGGGGGCGTTTGAACTAAATGAGCAGCTTCGTGAAATGTTTCAGGAGCAAGCGAGGCAAGAAAGGTTCCAAGTCGTAAAATCGCTTATGGAATGTAAGCAACAGAACGGTGCCCCTGTATGTGTGCATGTGCAAAAGATGAAAGCGTACATTGACAGGTTGGGCAATCTAGGTGTCGATTTCCCAAGAGAGCTTGCCATTGACATGGTGCTAAACTCTCTTAGTGGGGCATATAAACAGTTCATAGTGAACTTCAATATGAACAATATGGACAAGACCTTGATGGAGCTCCATGGCATGTTGAGATCTGCTGAAGCCAGTATGGGTAAGACCCAAAGTGCTCACTCAACTGCCCCGTCCTGGCCATTAGGGAAGGTGGCTATAAGAAGAAGAAAGTTTCTCATCCCAAAGGGAAGGGAAAGGCTAAAGTTGTTCCACGCAACCAAGGCCTTAAGAGAAAAGCTGAGTCTTCTGACATACCACCCGTAAGTGACCCTAAAGAGGCCATATGCTTTTACTGTCAAGGAAAGGGCCATTGGAAGAGAAGCTGCCCAAAATATCTGGAGGACTTGAAAATGAACAAGGTCAAAGGGTGTGGCACCTCAGGTATTTTTACAATTGAACTCCATAGTACTTCGATTTCTAACTCTTGGGTCCTTGATACGGGATGTGGTACTCACATTTGCTCTAATTTCCAGGGACTAAAGGGAAGTAGGACGTTGAAGCATGGGGAGCTGAATCTGATCATGGGAAACAGGATGACTGCCGTTGTTACCAAGATTGGAGATTTTGAGCTCGTGCTTAGTAGTGGTTTTTCAATAAAGATATTAGATTGTTGATACTCGCCAGAAATGGCTCGAAACATTATTTCTTTTCATGCATTGTACAAGGATGGTTTTGAATTTCAATTTGATAATAATGATGGTTGCATTTTGGTTTATAAACATGGTTGTTTTTATTTTAAAGCCTCTCCTTATAATGGTGTGTATGAAAGCGTGATTTGTGTTGGTAGAAATAATAATAACCTAACTCTAAATGTTGGTTCCTCCAATAGTGAATTGGATAAATCATCGTTATGGCATCATCGTCTTGGCCACATAAACAAGAAACGCATCGCCAAGCTCCAATCGGACGGGGTCTTGGAACCATTTGACTTAAAGTCCGATGAAGAATGCGAGTCTTGTTTACTTGGCAAGATGACGAAAGCACCTTTCAAAGGAAAAATGGAAAGGGGTAAGGATCCGTTGGACTTAATCCACACAGATGTATGTGGACCATTCAGATCTGCCACGAGAAACGGTGAAAGATACTTTGTTACCTTTACTGACGATTTCAGTAGATATGGATTTATCTATCTGAGGAAAAACAAACCGGACACCTTTGAAGTGTTCAAAGGATTCAAAAACGAAGTAGAAAACCAACTGGGCAAGAAGATCAAGATGCTCCGATCCGACAGGGGTGGAGAATACTTGAGTCATGAATTCTACGACTATCTGAGGGATTGTGGAATAGTTTCGCAATTATCTCCTCCCAGAACACCACAACTCAATGGTGTTGCTGAGAGAAGAAATCGAACGCTACTTGATATGGTTCGGTCCATTATGAGTCGTGCTACACTTCCAATATCGTTCTGGGGCTATGCCTTAGAAACTGCAGCTCATATCTTAAACCTCGTTCCAACTAAGAAGGTTGCAAAGACACCCTCTGAAATATGGACTGGGAGTCGTCCCTCGTTGACACATATAAAGGTCTGGGGTTGTGAAGTCTTCGTTCGGCGCAAAACTAACGACAAGCTAGAACCTAGAGCAGAGAAGTGTCGGTTCATTGGTTATCCCTACAAATCCTTTGGATATATATTTTACAAACCTTCGGAAAACAATGTGTTTGTAGTTAGAAGGGGAGTCTTCCAAGAAAGGGAGCTCATTTCCAAAAGGGATAGTGGGAGCAGTATTGATCTTGAAGAAATTCAAGAAACAACCAATGATGAACCTATAGTTGACACTAGCCCTCAACATGAGGTTGAACCACCTGTTGAGGAAACTAACATACCTCTACCACCTCTTCGCAGAACTAGTAGAGTTAGTCAACCTCCCGAGTTTTATTATGGTTTTCATATTACAAAGGAAGGAGACACACTAGTCAATGATAAAACATTTGATAGTGCGGATGAGCCATCCAACTACGAGGAAGCGATGGCAGTTCCTGAGGCTGCCAAATGGAAAGAGGCCATGGAAAGCGAGATTCAATCTATGTATGATAACCAAGTTTGGAAATTGGTTGATCACACACCAGGTCGCAAGACAGTTGGGTGTAAGTGGATCTTCAAAAAGGAAGACCGACATGGATGGGAATGTGCACACATTCAAGGCTAGACTGGTTGCAAAAGGTTACACTCAAACTCAAGGAATTGATTATGATGAAACCTTCTCACTAGGGCAAAGATTAAATCTATCAGGATATTTCTTGCCATAGCTGCATTTCATGACTATGAAGTATGTAAAATGGATGTAAAAACCTTTCCTCAATGGGAAACTTGATGAGGATGTGTATATGGCACAACCTGAAGGTTTTGTACATACCGAGTATCCAGATGAAGTGTGTAAGCTTGAAAGATCCATTTATGGACTTAAACAAGCGTCTCGTAGCTGGAATCTTTGTTTTCATGAAAAGGTCAAGGAATTTGGATTTTCTCGAAGCGAAGATGAGTCCTGCGTATATGTTAAGGCTAGTGGGAGTAATGTTGTATTTCTAGTCTTGTATGTTGATGACATACTACTCATAGGAAACGATATTCCGATGTTGCAAGACGTAAAGGTCTGGTTCGAGAAATGTTTCGCTATGAAAGATTTGGGAAATGCAACATACGTACTTGGAATAAGAATTTATCGAGATATAACCAAGCGTTTAATTGGACTTAGCCAAAGTACATACTTGGATAAGATATTGAAGAAATTCAATATGAGTGAATCTAAGAAAGAAGTATCACTTTGTGCGACACAAGGTTGCGGAAAAACAGAACGTGGTGAGTAGAGTGCCAACTGAAGAGAATCCGGCGGATCCTTTCACGAAAGCATTAACTCGACCCAAACATGAGTATCATACTTAAGCCATAGGTGTTAGAATTATCAATATACCTTGAATGTTTTAGTTGTTAGTTTGATGTATTAAAAACGTAATAAATTGTATTTGATTTGGAAATTATTATATGGAGATTATAATATATGCTGGATTGCGTCCATTTACATTTAATTTATTATTGTTTCGTTTTGCATGTTTAGAACCAACTTCCTGAGTTTTAATTTACTTAAACCTCCACAGTCAGTCATACTCCTGGAAGTAAGTAGTGATTCAAGACTATCATGGAGTGTTAGAAGCATAGAGAATGCAACTAACGCTCATGAGTACCTAATGGTGATTTGGGTATTGGAAAGACCCGCACTCAAAAGTTTACTTCATGGATTAAGTCAGAGTAATTTTGAGATGATAATATTTTATGTTCTTCAAACATAGATACATAGAGTTTTGCTCTAGGATTCTGTTATGCTTTGGTGTGCTCCAACGCTGACCGTGACTGGCAGTTATACAGGGTATGTCCATGTATAATATGATGAATAGAAATGAACTGTGTAGTCAAAGTTTATTTGTTCCTTCTGCCTAAACAGGAGAAGCGATATCCATGGGCCCCTCGATGATTTTGTGTTGACACTAAGTGTTTGGCCAAACCCTGACTAGAATTGATGTGTTCAATTGAGTAGTCTGATGAATTCAACATATATCGGAAATCGGGAAACATAATCTTGATCCATGAGATAGACATTTATCCATGTCTCAGGTTCATATGATATCTTGTAGAACAAAGGAACATTAAATCACTTATCTTAGGACCGAATCTTTATCAGAGTTCGGCAGCTGCATTCGATGGCTTGCTCTCTGCTGATTATTTGAAAGCGTTAAACCAAATAGAGTTAATAACTTGTCCAAGTGGGAGACTGTTGGATATAGTGTCCAGAGTCATTAACTATTGGTAATATTTCTAATAATAGCAGGGTCCTTTGGGTTGCCCTTAAGACCCAAATAAACAATCAGAAGAATGAAAGGGAATTAATGGAGTTAGTTTATTAATTTGTCATTTGATGATAAATTAATTACAAGCTACAATATAATTAATTAGATTAATTATAAGGACTAAATGATAACTTGTTAAAATAGTTTTTTATCAAGCTTATCTGTTCAAGGGGGCTACTTGTAAATAGAGAGGTTATAAATAAGATGCTAGGGATCAAACCCTAGGTTGATTTTTTGGTGTGATCTCTCTCTCTCTCACAAGGCCGTAGCCTCCCCTCTCCTCCCTCCCAAAATCGTAAATCCTAAATAAGGGTTTAGGGTTTAAAGCTTCAATCTTGATTGTTGGTTTGGTGTTCTTAAGTGTGAGCCACTAGAGGGATTCACACTATTGATCCTTGACATCCAAGAAGCAAGAACAAGGTTTAATTCATCTTTGTGTTTTCGACAATCACAAGAAACAAGTAAGTGTTCTTGATTCTTTCTATTGTAGTTAATCATCTAGAACGTATGCATCTTTATAAGTTGTTTGTTTGTATTGCCATGGATGATTCAATTCTAAATATGCTTTCGTTGCCTATATCATGTGGTAGTACGGTTTTACAAAAAACATTTCAGTGGTATCAGAGCCAAAGTTCTTAGATTTTAGCTCAATAGCATAAAATTCGTATTGAATTTTCTGGAAAACGCAACGAGCCGTTTTATCTATTCCCGGAGTTTGGACCGTCGGATCGTCGCGTTTTTTGGACAGTAGTTTCATGACATTCAGTTTTACCTTTTGGACCGTTGGATTAATCGTTTGAGGTCCAGAAGGCACCTATTTTATTTTCGACATAGTGCAGTAAGTTTGTGGCCATTGAATTGCTTAATCCCTAAGTTAGGGTTTCATGGTCATAACCTCAAAAGCTATTTTTTTGGAAACTAAATTTTTTTGCTTGCATGAAAAGTTTCTATTTTTAGCGATTAAAGTTTTATCGGTATCCCTAAAGGGTATAGGGTGGTAGTAAATTTTTATGCAATGTCATATCTTAATTGTTTGCATGGAAAAGTTTCTATTTTTAGCGATTAAGTTTTATCGGTATCCATAATTGTGTATGGCGTAGTAGTCGGTTGTTTATGCATGTTATACCATAATTGTGTATGGCGTAGTAGTCGGTTTTTTTTGTATGTTATACCATAAATTGTGTATGGCTAGTTTCCTAACTTGCCTAAGAAAAACACATCAATAATAAGCTTTGGAAAATATTGAATGGATAATCATAAATTGAATAGATAATCCTAATTGTGTATGGCTAATTTCCTAACTTGTCTAAGAAAACACATCAATAATAAGCTATGGCAAATATCGAATGGATAATCTTGAATTGAATAAGATAATCTTAAATACCTTCTTACAATAAACAAATATATTCAAGTTTGAATAAATATTGTAAGATAAACATTGACATTATTTATATAGTGAATATAATTTATATGTCAAATATTCACATTAATTATTAGCATGTGTCCTCACATGTTTAATTGGAATCAAATATGGAAACAATTATATTAATTGTTAAATATGTGCTCACATGGTTAATTAGAATTAATCAAGATAATCATAATTTTAAATTGTTTAAAATTCCATTCAATTATATATATATATATATTAGACCTCAATTATATATATATATAATTAAATAATACATTGATAGTCAAACTGAGACTATGCGTACTCACTATAAACACTCTAAGGGGGTTTAAGGAGGTTACCTATAATATGGTTGCCGAATGAGTCAAGGGTTTTTAAAACGCCATGCGTTACCAAACTCACCGCCTCTTGTGTGGACTAGTGGAATTACCGAAAAGGTTTGATAGGTCAATATGACAAGTTAAAAGTATTAACTATGAAGTATAAAACGAAAATCCCGTTTTAGATATACTAAGAAATGTAAAAGTCGTATGCTACCCATGAGAAGAACACACATAATCTTATAGTTTGTTAACGGAGCGTGTGCGGTTTGCCGACACGTTAATGTGAAACTATAGTAGAAAATGATGTGGCGCTCGTGATTCTCAAGCGTACTTGAGCCGAGGGGTCCATGTGTTTTTCCATGGTCGATTCACTATCTTGTTTGTGATCCTCGGCATCCCAGTCACAAATAGAAGATAAGCATAATCGAGATTAACATGCCATTGACATAAGTCAATGAATCTCAAAAGACCTAGGAGTTTCATAGTGAATGAAATTAACAAATAGCATTTGTTTACCTAAAATAACCTTGTGATGTGATTACGGCATCCCTTTTCACATCATAAGATAAAATATGGATCCTAGCCTTGTTAAATATTTTGGATAATTATTTTTAAGGGTTGAATATCAGACTAACTAAAAATAAAACTATATCTACAGATGGCTGAAAATATTATTCCTCCTCCTCCTCCTACTCACTCAACATCCAACCTTACGTTACTCTCTATCCTAAGTAAAGATAAGCTAACTGGGCCAAACTACTTGGATTGGATTCGTGCCTTGAGAATTGCCTTGAAGTACAAAGACAAAGAGTATTTGCTCGTTGAGGATCTTCCTATACTTAATGATGATGTAAGCACTGAAGCAGTAACTGAATACAATAAGCAATACGCGGAATCCACAAAAGTCGCGTGTCTCATGTTGGCGTCCATGTCCCCGGAACTTCAAAAGAGTTTCGAGAACATGGGGGCGTTTGAACTAAATGAGCAGCTTCGTGAAATGTTTCAGGAGCAAGCGAGGCAAGAAAGGTTCCAAGTCGTAAAATCGCTTATGGAATGTAAGCAACAGAACGGTGCCCCTGTATGTGTGCATGTGCAAAAGATGAAAGCGTACATTGACAGGTTCGGCAATCTAGGTGTCGATTTCCCAAGAGAGCTTGCCATTGACATGGTGCTAAACTCTCTTAGTGGGGCATATAAACAGTTCATAGTGAACTTCAATATGAACAATATGGACAAGACCTTGATGGAGCTCCATGGCATGTTGAGATCTGCTGAAGCCAGTATGGGTAAGACCCAAAGTGCTCACTCAACTGCCCCGTCCTGGCCATTAGGGAAGGTGGCTATAAGAAGAAGAAAGTTTCTCATCCCAAAGGGAAGGGAAAGGCTAAAGTTGTTCCACGCAACCAAGGCCTTAAGAGAAAAGCTGATTCTTCTGACATACCACCCGTAAGTGACCCTAAAGAGGCCATATGCTTTTACTGTCAAGGAAAGGGCCATTGGAAGAGAAGCTGCCCAAAATATCTGGAGGACTTGAAAATGAACAAGGTCAAAGGGTGTGGCACCTCAGGTATTTTTACAATTGAACTCCATAGTACTTCGATTTCTAACTCTTGGGTCCTTGATACGGGATGTGGTACTCACATTTGCTCTAATTTCCAGGGACTAAAGGGAAGTAGGACGTTGAAGCATGGGGAGCTGAATCTGATCATGGGAAACAGGATGACTGCCGTTGTTACCAAGATTGGAGATTTTGAGCTCGTGCTTAGTAGTGGTTTTTCAATAAAGATATTAGATTGTTGATACTCGCCAGAAATGGCTCGAAACATTATTTCTTTTCATGCATTGTACAAGGATGGTTTTGAATTTCAATTTGATAATAATGATGGTTGCATTTTGGTTTATAAACATGGTTGTTTTTATTTTAAAGCCTCTCCTTATAATGGTGTGTATGAAAGCGTGATTTGTGTTGGTAGAAATAATAATAACCTAACTCTAAATGTTGGTTCCTCCAATAGTGAATTGGATAAATCATCGTTATGGCATCATCGTCTTGGCCACATAAACAAGAAACGCATCGCCAAGCTCCAATCGGACGGGGTCTTGGAACCATTTGACTTAAAGTCTGATGAAGAATGCGAGTCTTGTTTACTTGGCAAGATGACGAAAGCACCTTTCAAAGGAAAAATGGAAAGGGGTAAGGATCTGTTGGACTTAATCCACACAGATGTATGTGGACCATTCAGATCTGCCACGAGAAACGGTGAAAGATACTTTGTTACCTTTACTGACGATTTCAGTAGATATGGATTTATCTATCTGAGGAAAAACAAACCGGACACCTTTGAAGTGTTCAAAGGATTCAAAAACGAAGTAGAAAACCAACTGGGCAAGAAGATCAAGATGCTCCGATCCGACAGGGGTGGAGAATACTTGAGTCATGAATTCTACGACTATCTGAGGGATTGTGGAATAGTTTCGCAATTATCTCCTCCCAGAACACCACAACTCAATGGTGTTGCTGAGAGAAGAAATCGAACGCTACTTGATATGGTTCGGTCCATGATGAGTCGTGCTACACTTCCAATATCGTTCTGGGGCTATGCCTTAGAAACTGCAGCTCATATCTTAAACCTCGTTCCAACTAAGAAGGTTGCAAAGACACCCTCTGAAATATGGACTGGGAGTCGTCCCTCGTTGACACATATAAAGGTCTGGGGTTGTGAAGTCTTCGTTCGGCGCAAAACTAACGACAAGCTAGAACCTAGAGCAGAGAAGTGTCGGTTCATTGGTTATCCCTACAAATCCTTTGGATATATATTTTACAAACCTTCGGAAAACAAAGTGTTTGTAGCTAGAAGGGAGTCTTCCAAGAAAGGGAGCTCATTTCCAAAAGGGATAGTGGGAGCAGTATTGATCTTGAAGAAATTCAAGAAACAACCAATGATGAACCTATAGTTGACACTAGCCCTCAACATGAGGTTGAACCACCTGTTGAGGAAACTAACATACCTCTACCACCTCTTCGCAGAACTAGTAGAGTTAGTCAACCTCCCGAGTTTTATTATGGTTTTCATATTACAAAGGAAGGAGACACACTAGTCAATGATAAAACATTTGATAGTGCGGATGAGCCATCCAACTACGAGGAAGCGATGGCAGTTCCTGAGGCTGCCAAATGGAAAGAGGCCATGGAAAGCGAGATTCAATCTATGTATGATAACCAAGTTTGGAAATTGGTTGATCACACACCAGGTCGCAAGACAGTTGGGTGTAAGTGGATCTTCAAAAAGGAAGACCGACATGGATGGGAATGTGCACACATTCAAGGCTAGACTGGTTGCAAAAGGTTACACTCAAACTCAAGGAATTGATTATGATGAAACCTTCTCACCAGGGCAAAGATTAAATCTATCAGGATATTGCTTGCCATAGCTGCATTTCATGACTATGAAGTATGGAAAATGGATGTAAAAACCGCTTTCCTCAATGGGAAACTTGATGAGGATGTGTATATGGCACAACCTGAAGGTTTTGTACATACCGAGTATCCAGATGAAGTGTGTAAGCTTGAAAGATCCATTTATGGACTTAAACAAGCGTCTCGTAGCTGGAATCTTTGTTTTCATGAAAAGGTCAAGGAATTTGGATTTTCTCGAAGCGAAGATGAGTCCTGCGTATATGTTAAGGCTAGTGGGAGTAATGTTGTATTTCTAGTCTTGTATGTTGATGACATACTACTCATAGGAAACGATATTCCGATGTTGCAAGACGTAAAGGTCTGGTTCGAGAAATGTTTCGCTATGAAAGATTTGGGAAATGCAACATACGTACTTGGAATAAGAATTTATCGAGATATAACCAAGCGTTTAATTGGACTTAGCCAAAGTACATACTTGGATAAGATATTGAAGAAATTCAATATGAGTGAATCTAAGAAAGAAGTATCACTTTGTGCGACACAAGGTTGCGGAAAAACAGAACGTGGTGAGTAGAGTGCCAACTGAAGAGAATCCGGCGGATCCTTTCACGAAAGCATTAACTCGACCCAAACATGAGTATCATACTGAAGCCATAGGTGTTAGAATTATCAATATACCTTGAATGTTTTAGTTGTTAGTTTGATGTATTAAAAACATAATAAATTGTATTTGATTTGGAAATTATTATATGGAGATTATAATATATGCTGGATTGCGTCCATTTACATTTAATTTATTATTGTTTCGTTTTGCATGTTTAGAACCAACTTCCTGAGTTTTAATTTACTTAAACCTCCACAGTCAGTCATACTCCTGGAAGTAAGTAGTGATTCAAGACTATCATGGAGTGTTAGAAGCATAGAGAATGCAACTAACGCTCATGAGTACCTAATGGTGATTTGGGTATTGGAAAGACCCGCACTCAAAAGTTTACTTCATGGATTAAGTCAGAGTAATTTTGAGATGATAATATTTTATGTTCTTCAAACATAGATACATAGAGTTTTGCTCTAGGATTCTGTTATGCTTTGGTGTGCTCCAACGCTGACCGTGACTGGCAGTTATACAGGGTATGTCCATGTATAATATGATGAATAGAAATGAACTGTGTAGTCAAAGTTTATTTGTTCCTTCTGCCTAAACAGGAGAAGCGATATCCATGGGCCCCTCGATGATTTTGTGTTGACACTAAGTGTTTGGCCAAACCCTGACTAGAATTGATGTGTTCAATTGAGTAGTCTGATGAATTCAACATATATCGGAAATCGGGAAACATAATCTTGATCCATGAGATAGACATTTATCCATGTCTCAGGTTCATATGATATCTTGTAGAACAAAGGAACATTAAATCACTTATCTTAGGACCGAATCTTTATCAGAGTTCGGCAGCTGCATTCGATGGCTTGCTCTCTGCTGATTATTTGAAAGCGTTAAACCAAATAGAGTTAATAACTTGTCCAAGTGGGAGACTGTTGGATATAGTGTCCAGAGTCATTAACTATTGGTAATATTTCTAATAATAGCAGGGTCCTTTTGGGTTGCCCTTAAGACCCAAATAAACAATCAGAAGAATGAAAGGGAATTAATGGAGTTAGTTTATTAATTTGTCATTTGATGATAAATTAATTACAAGCTACAATATAATTAATTAGATTAATTATAAGGACTAAATGATAACTTGTTAAAATAGTTTTTTATCAAGCTTATCTGTTCAAGGGGGCTACTTGTAAATAGAGAGGTTATAAATAAGATGCTAGGGATCAAACCCTAGGTTGATTTTTTGGTGTGATCTCTCTCTCTCTCTCTCACAAGGCCGTAGCCTCCCCTCTCCTCCCTCCCAAAATCGTAAATCCTAAATAAGGGTTTAGGGTTTAAAGCTTCAATCTTGATTGTTGGTTTGGTGTTCTTAAGTGTGAGCCACTAGAGGGATTCACACTATTGATCCTTGACATCCAAGAAGCAAGAACAAGGTTTAATTCATCTTTGTGTTTTCGACAATCACAAGAAACAAGTAAGTGTTCTTGATTCTTTCTATTGTAGTTAATCATCTAGAACGTATGCATCTTTATAAGTTGTTTGTTTGTATTGCCATGGATGATTCAATTCTAAATATGCTTTCATTGCCTATATCATGTGGTAGTACGGTTTTACAAAAAACCTTTCATTTTTATCCTTATGTTTTCACACTTAGCAATTTTCCTTCGTTGCTATGTCATAATCAAATAGAGGGAGATTGTTGATCCAAACCCTCAGTGATTTGATAATGACCCTTTAAGAAACACTTAGTGAAAAATGTAAGTAGACAATATGTATTAGAGTTTCACTATCGCTGATAAGTATTATGTCTTTACAGTACCGCTGATAGGAACTCTCGCTCTTTAAATTAAACATTCAGCGAAAACTGTTCATCCAGTAGCTCTGAGTCTGTTCAGTCTCTGTGATGATCGCTGATATGTTATAGTTGTTTACTTATGATCCATGAAGACAAGTTTCACGTCAACAAAGGTTCTACGCTGAAGTCGAATATCAAGCCCAAGAACCAGCGACAAGTCTACTAATGAACTGATGCAGATATCAGCAAAGACCAGATTTGTCCACTCAACGTGAAGTATCAAGTAGAAGACTTCAGCGAACGCTGAGCTTTATCACTCGCTGATAGAGTACTGTTCAACGAACGCTGATCATGAGGTCTACTCTACAAAGTATGTTTTGTCTTACCCCTCCTTGCACGTCTCCGTACGAAATGTCAGAACGGACATCCCTTTTGTCAGAAATCGTACAACCAACTATGATTCTACACTGTGCACCATGCGCCTACTAAGGTTGTCTACAAAGGTCAAAACAATGCAACCACTCAGCTGCTGCCATGTGTAAAGTAATACTGTCATGCATTAAATGCATGCAGTATATAAGAAAAACCCTACTTCAGTATTGAAGTGCTCGGCCATCTTCTTCTTTCTATCTTTGTGTTAGGATATTATTAGTAATTTCCTTATCTCCTTTCTATTTTATTTCTAGTGCAAGAAACTTAGTGTTCTTAACTTGTTTATATTAGGATTAGTCCTTAATCTTGTTCCGCAACAAGTTGTAAATTGTTTGATTATATCAATAAACAATTTAGAAAGTAAAAATCTGTGTGCTTGTATTCAACCCCCCCCCCCCCCTTCTACAAACTTGTATAACCCTCCGGGACCAACACGAATGAACAAATGCATTCAAAACATGTAATTCTCCAATAAACATAAATCATGACCAAAACTCGACTTTGAGCTATCAAAACGGGACAAATGTCCCCAAGACTTAACGAAATCAATTACCGAGCCATAAACTCGACTAACTCAGAAGATCAATCGTGAAAAGTCATAAAAGGAAATTAAACGTAACAATACACACTTTTGTCAATAAATATTTCAAATCCATGAAGAACCCAAAACAAAGACATTGGGTTAGGACAACCCTCTTTTTCAAGGAACTCACACCGTTACATTTTCAAATCGTCCCATAACGTACTATATGCATATTTCCAAAATACACACTAAAATGCATTTTCTTATCAAGTAGACTCCATTTATAAAATAAATCAACAAAACATTTTCACTCATGCTCTATTCGCCAAAATACCCAAAAATCCCTAATATGGGTATTTTACAAGATTTACAAACTCAAACACTTCAAATAATCAAAACCCTCAATTACTCAACATTTGATAAATTTCATTTAAAACACATAAACATCTTACAATGGACATTTTTGGCATGTACAACGTTTTCGCAAATCAACTTGAACTCACCTTACTAGATTTAGGTTAAATCTAGATTTTCCCCCAATTTGAGCTCCTTTAAAGAAACTTAAATCTTCAAGCCAAACCTTCCAAAAAACCTAGATCCACAAGTTTTCAACCATAAATATCCATATGCAACCATTTAGAATCATTCCCCAAACATTTTGCATCAAAATCTCTATTTATACCAAAACCCTAATTTTGACCTAACTTTCCCAAAATCATCCAACCGAAGATTGAAGAAATGAAACACTAGGAAGTCATAAATTGAGTATTTATAACTCAAATATAGATTTAGAAAAGAAAAGGATGAACTTACCCCATGGATCTTGAGTAAAACCTCAAAACTCTAGAATCCCAAGAAAATGGAGATGAAGCTTGAAGACGGAGATGGAGAAGATGAACTCTTTATCCTATCATCCACTTCTTAGTTTGATGATGAAATAACACTTTCAAACCCCAAGGAACTACCCTAAAATCACTTATGGTTCATTTGAGATGGTGGGAGATAGTTTGGGAGACAAAGGGGTTGATTGGGAGGTGAGAAAATGAGAGAAAAGCCTGAAAATTCGTATTTGACAGCACCCAGTGTAACACCCGTAATTTCGGTAAATAAATACCACCCAAATGTTTTGCATCTTGAAAATGGTGGGATTTATGTTTGGAAGACATTACGTAAAGTCTCTAAGAGTATCGGGAGTTTTGGCGTTGAAAAGTTGAGTTTCGGGGTTCGGTACGTCTTGTGCGACTATGACCAGCGACAATGACCATGTCATTGTCGCGATGGAGGGGCAAATCGAGAAATCAAACAGAAAGGTGACAGGGGGCCGCGACAATGCCCCAGCGACAATGCCTAGGGCATTGTCGCCCTGTCAATGTCGCGCCGGGGGGCTGGATGGCTGTTTCAGATCGGGTTTTAAAGGGGTTCAGCTAACTTCTTTCTCATTTATCATCCATGACCGATTTCCTCTCATCTCTCTCTCTAAAAATCGGTTTCTCTCACTAGAAACCCTAGAACTCCTCTCCTCTCCTCTCCTCTTCATCTTCTCTACCCAACATAACCCATTTCCTCCATTGTTGTACACTTGAAGGTTTGAAGCTTTTTGGGAGTTAGGAGCCAACTTTTGGAGAAGTCAAGTGTTAAAGGTAATCTCTTCCTATCCAAATGTGTTATTGTTGTTGATTTCATCTTCTTTATACCTTGTGGTATTGTGGGACGAATTTGATGATGAATGGTCAAAGAAACCTTGTTTTCTTCTTCACCAAGAACTAGGGTTTGGTATAATTTGGGGGTTTTAGATGGAAATGTTTGAGGAATGATTCCTTATGGTTAGACTTTGGTATTAATGGTTGGAAACTCATAAATCTAGGTTTTGGAAGTTTTGGCTTGAAGATGCAAACTTCATCAAAGGAGCATACGTTGGAGAAACCCTAGATTTAGCTAAATCTAGCAAGGTGAGTTCAAGTTACTTTGTGAAAACTTTGTACATGCCAAAATATTATTTTCCAATTGATTATGTGTTTTACATGAAAAGTATCGATGTCGAGTTATTTTATGAGTTTTAACCTTTGAAATATTTATGGTTGTAAATATGGTAAAACACTTGTATTTGGAATTTTGGGAAAATGTGATGAATAAATCATACATAAAAATGAGTTGTTGATTTATGTGGTAAATGGAGTCTATTTGTTATGGAAATGCAATTTTGTGGATATTTGGAAATATGCATATAGTACATCATGAGATGTTTTGAAAATGTAAAGGTTGAGTCCTTTTGGAAATGAGGGTTATCCCGATCCAAGGTTTTATTTCGGGTTTTCATGGATTTGAAGTATTTACCGGCAACCGGTGTGTGTTGTTGTGTTTAATGTCATTGTATGACTTTTATGAATTATCTTTCGAGTTAGTTGAGCTTGTGGCTAGGTATTGGATTTTATCAAGTCTTGCAGGCATTTGTCCGTTTTGATAGCTTAGAGTTGAGTTTTGATCATGATTTATGTTATTGGGGAATTGCATGTTTTAATGCATTTGTTTATATGTTTGGGGTCGTGTAATATTTTAGACCTTGTTGGCCATGGATCCATAGGCATTTGAGTTTCCCCTTAGTCTCGCGGGCAAGAGGTCGGGATTGATTGAGCTTAGTTTACGAGACGTTGGTTTATTTGGTGGCACGGAATAGGCATCAGGATCCATGATAGGTAAGGCGTGGACCTAGATGGTCGGGCGTCGTCTCATGGACAGTAAGGTGTAATTCCATATATGTGCTTAGCACGGGATAGGCATCGAGTCCCATGATAGGTAAGGCGTGGACCTGGAGGGTCGGGCGTCGTCTCATGGGCAGTAAGGTGTAATCCTTAACGTGCTGTTGTGGATTTGGTGACCCAATGTATAGACCTGGAATGGTTGAAGTTGGGGGCATCCTAGTCTCGTGAGCAATAGATCTGGGGTGATTGAGCTCAGTTTTACGAGAGTAATCCACGTGGGTGTTTTTATTACATAGTAAGTGACCCACTTTGGTGTTCCGTCACGTGCGATGTACATGGGTCTCCCCCGTCACCGAAAGGTGTTGTTTTGGGTATTTGTTACTACTCATGTTTTCGGTGATGTGTTCTATTTATATGGATTGTTTTCCATGGTACGTAAGTTGTGGGTTATATCTCATCCGTGGATGATGTTTTGGGTACTTATGTTACCTCCACCTTCAACGGATACGGGCCTTCCCCGTTTATGGTATTTGATATTTATTACATTTTACGGTTGTATGAGTATTGCTTCGTTTTATGTTTAATAAAGAGTTATATTTCAGGGACGATCTCCTTGTTTGGTGAGTTGGATATATATTATCAACTGTATTTGAAGGATTTGTCTAAATTAGACCTATTCACGTATTTCAAGTTATTTGTGAAAGTAAGACAGTTTGGAAAACGTATTATAACTTTTGAGGACTTTCTCGTGGAAATGTGGAAATTGAAAATGGTTGGTTGGATTTAAAGTAAACTCTTTTGAAATCATGACTATAGCTTTTACTCTTACGATTTATGTTTTATATATAGTCATGATAAAATGCTTGAACTCACTAGGCGTAAGCCTAACACTTTCTATTTCTTTTATTTTGTCGGCATGTGCAACATGCTCAAGTTGGGGTAACTCTAGCTACACCGTGAAGTGGCGAATGATAGTATAGTGCACGAGAGGTGAATAGCTTAAGTTATGTTCCGCAACTACCCTTGGAAAGTAGAACTTGTATTTGGAGTAAGCGGTGTCCGAAGCGAGTTTAGCCTTGGTGTTGGGAACTGAAGATTTGCTAAGTATGGATAATACTGCCAGAACAACATTAATACTGCTAGAGTGAAGTTAGTACTGCTTATCATAATTAATACTGCTAGAGTGAAGTTAGTACTGCTTGTCGATATTAATACTGCTGAAGCAAGGTTAGTACCGCTGAGTCAAGTTAATGCTGCTGGAATGAGTTAATGCTGCTGGAATGAATTAATGCTGCTGGAGAATATTAGTACTGCTCATGCTGAATGAAGTTAATACTGCTCAAAGATGTTAATGCTGCTTGTGATCATAAGTTTGGAATGCGAGAATGTTGGAGATAAAGATGGAATGATTGAAGATAATCGTGAAAGAATATTCTGAAGATCAATTTTGTTTTGATAGTTATCTTGTAATTATTTTGTATAAATAGATGTTGATAGATAGATATTCAACAAGTGATACGACGAGAGTTTCAGAATACGTTTTGTTTTAGAGAGAATTAACCTCAAGGTTTAGAACCCTATTTCTAGAGAAGTAGAAGTCGTCTTGATTGAGCATGTTCATCAAGATTGAGGTTTGGTTGTAAGCTTGTGAGTTGAATTAGTGAATACAAACAGCTGTGTGTTTTCTGATATATTGTTCTTTGATTGTTTGAATTAAAGTTCTATTCCGCAGATTCTTTAATTCTGAATTCTAGGTATTATTAGTCTTGTTAAGATTCGATCCTGACAAGTGGTATCAGAGCTTGTGTTTCTTAGAATTCTACAATTATTATGGACAATTCTATTGAATCAAACAGTACTCTTGTTTCTAAGGTTCCCATGCTCAGACCCAATGAGTTTGACATGTGGAAAATTAGAATCAAGCAGTATATTCTGCTTACTGATTATTCCATCTGGGATATCATAGAGAATGGTCCATGTGCTGAAGGAAGAATTGGACCAGATGGCAAAAGACCTCCTCCAAAGACTGATGCAGAGAGAAAAGTCAGACAAATAGAGATGAAGGCCTTAAGCACTCTGCTTTTGGCTATCCCCAATGAATATCAGCATCAATTTCGTCACTGCACTGATGCTCAGACTCTGTGGAATGCATTGGAAAAGAGATTCACTGGCACCAAAAGCACCAAGAGGAATCAGAAGGCAATTCTCAAGCAGCAGTATGAAAACTTTACTTCTACTAAGAATGAGTCTATGACTCAAACTTTTGATAGATTTAATAAGCTGATTGGAGAATTGGCCACAGTAGGAGTCAAGATGGAGGCTGATGATGTTAACAGAAAGTTCTTAAGATCATTAGGTGAAGAGTGGACAATGTATACTGTGTCCTTCAGACAGAATGACCAATTGGAAGATAAATTGCTTGATGATCTTTACAATGATCTTAGAGTCTTTGAAGCAGAGGTTGAAGCAAAAAAGAATCCCTCTGGATATGTACATAATGCTGCACTCCTTTCAGCATCACCTGATTCTACTGCTAACCCTGAATCAGTTAGTGCTGCTGGAGGAGTCAATCAGGAAAAGACCAATGATTCAGTACTAGAAGCCTTCTTTTCTAGTCATGTTAATTCCTCATTGATTAATGATGACTTAGAACAGATTAATGTTGATGATCTTGAAGAGATGGATATCAAGTGGCAGATGGCTATGCTGTCTATGAGGGTGAAGAGATTCATAAAGAGGACAGGGAGAAACAACCTTTCCCAAAGAAGAGAAGATGGTGCTGGATTTGATAAGTCCAAAGTTGAATGCTACAAGTGTCACAAGATGGGACACTTTGCCAGGGAATGCAGAGGTGGAACATCTCACAACAGCCATCAACAAACTCAGGCTGGAAGCTCCAATCAAAACAGAAACTCTATTCAAGCTCTTGTCTCTCAACAAGGAATGGGATTTGATTGGAGTGATCAAGCAGAAGAGGCCATCCAAAATCAAGCACTTATGGCTGAAGTTTCAGATATTCCCACTAAGGTAAAATCTAATCTCTGTACTCAAGCTTGTATAGACACTGTTAAAAGGTATAGAGATCACAATCAGGGAATGTGTGATGACCTTAAGAGATTAGAAAAGGACAGAAAAGACTACGTAGTAATTGTTGAGAGGTTTGAAGAACGGATTAGGGCTTTTCAAGCCAATGAACTTCAACACTCCTATGATACAAACTACTGGAAATGGGAAAAGGATGGTCTAGAGTTCCAGCTTAGAGAATCCAGGGAAGAGTGTGAGAAACTAAAAGGAGAGCTTGAGAAAGTTAAACTTGATGTAGAAAAGTTTAATTGTGCCTCTAAAGTCATGGACAACATAATCAACTCTCAAATCCATAGTAAGTTGAAACCAGGCATAGGGTACAATGCCACACCCCCACCCTACAACAACACCTACATCCCTCCTAAGTCAGACCTATTAGAAACCAAGGATAGGAAGGACTTACCTAAAGGAGCCACTGAAGTAGATCCATTAGATGAAGTAGTTGTTGAGAATAAGACTGAAAAAGAAGGATCTGGTGAGGAATGTGTAAGTCCATGTGTTAAGAACAATGAGATGAAAAGGACTGGAAAGGGAAAGGGAGTTCATTATACACAGACCACTGTTGTGAACTCTAATACTTGTGAACATTGTTCTTGCAAGAAATCTCAAGAGAATAAGCCCCAAAAACATGATAAAAAGAGGGGAAATCAAAGAAATTGGAATAACCAGTGGGCACAAAAGCAAGGAGTTGATCTGCAAAGGATTAACAGACCAAAACCTTGTTTTATTTGTGGCAAATTGAATCATCTTGCCAAACACTGTTATTTCAATCCTATTAACCAAAAGAAAGGTTTTCAAAGAAGTTTTCAAAAATCTTCTGGTTATAGGAAGCCTGCAAGGAATAATGTGGCTAAGAAACAAGCTGAATCCAAAAGCCACATGAGAAAACAGACTGAAAAGGAATGTGTCAATATATGGGTCCCCAAAAGCACTAATGTTAGTACTGCTACCTCAGATAGTACTGCTGACAAGGATAGTGCTGCTAGAAGCAATACTACTGCCAATACTGCTGCTAGCAGTGTTAGTGCTGCTAACACTGTTAGTACTTCTTTTAAAGAGAATACTGCTGCTAGAAGTGTTAGTGCTGCTAACTCTGTTAGTACCTCTTCTAAGAACAATACTGCTGCTAGCAGTGTTAGTGCTGCTAACACAGTTAGTACTTCTTCTAAGGTTAATACTGCTTCTAGTTTTTGTGCTGCTAGACCAATCATATTGACAAAGTACTCCAGTACTGCAATACCTAAGTTTGAAAATCTCATCAAAACCCAGTGCAAGTACTTTGATGAGCAAGGGAGACCCAAGACCACTTTGGCTTGGGTTCCCAATAAAACTAACTGATTTATCTGATGTGCAGGGCAACCAACAGCTCAAGGGGAAGAGCATCTGGCATGTTGATAGTGGTTGCTCCAGGCACATGACAGGTAACATGGTCTGCCTCAAGAATTTCAAAAGAATTGATGGAGGACATGTTGCTTTTGGAAATAATCCTGCAGGAGGTAAGATAAGTGGTAAAGGTGATGTGTCAAAAGGTAAGATGACATTTGAGGATGTTTACTATGTTGAGCAATTGAGATACAACCTGTTAAGTGTATCACAGGTCTGTGACAAGAAACATAGTATATTATTTACTGATTCTGAATGCATTATTCTTGCTCCTGGATTCAAAGTAGTTGATGAAAACATGATACTATTGAGAACTCCTAGAAAGGATAATGTGTATTGTTTAGATTTAGAAAGTGTTTCATCTGATTCATCTCTAAATTGTTTGGTATCAAAAGCTTCAATAGATGAATCATCACTATGGCACAGAAGGATGTGTCACATGAATTTTAAAACAATGAATAAACTTGTTAAAAATAATCTTGTTAGGGGTTTACCATCAAAAGTCTATTCATGTGATGATCATTGTGTTGCATGTCTCAAAGGCAAACAACACAAAACTTCACATAAGTCCAAAGAGATAAACACTATCTCAAATCCTCTTCAGTTGTTGCATATGGATTGTTTGGCCCTATAAATGTCATGAGCATTGGCAAGAAGTCATACTGTTTAGTTATTGTTTATGATTACTCTAGATTTACTTGGGTATATTTTCTGAGAACTAAAGATGAGACAAGTGGACTGATCAAATCTTTTATTCTTAGAATTGAAAACCAATCAAATCAAAAAGTGAAAGTCATTAGATCAGATAATGGGACTGAATTTAAAAACTTTGATCTAAACACCTTTTGTGAGGAAAAAGGAATTGAGAGACAATACAGTGCTCCTAGGACTCCACAACAGAATGGTGTTGCTGAGAGAAGGAATAGGACACTGATTGAGGCTGCTAGATCTCTGTTAGCTGATTCAAAATTACCCACTACTTTTTGGGCAGAAGCAGTTAATACTGCTTGTTATGTTCAAAACAGAGTTTTGGTCATAAAGCCTAAAAACAAGACACCTTATGAGCTTTTTCTGAAAAAAAACCATTTATTGGATTTTTCAAACCATTTGGGTGTCCTTGTACAATTCTCAATACCAAATCTCACTTAGGTAAGTTTTATAGCAAAGCAGATGATGGCTTTCTTGTTGGTTACTCATCTCAGAGTAAGGCTTACAGAGTGTTTAATACCTCTTCTAGAATAATTGAAGAAAGTGACAATGTCAAATGCAATGAGAACACACCAAATCCTATTGGTTCAGGTCCTGATTGGCTATTTGACATTGATTCACTCACTAATTCTTTGGGTTTCAGTAGTGATGTAAATGCAGGACAAAGGGATGCACCACCATCAGATAACAGTATTCAGTCTGTGATATTTCCACTCCCTACCATTGATCCTGTTGACTTCTGTGAACCAGAAAAGGAAGCTGCACCCATTCAGAATGAAGAGGAGAGAAGAATAGAGGAAAATCAGACTTCAAGAGAGTCTGAAGTGACTGAAGAAGCTGAAGAAAATCCAGACTTAAATGAGTCAAATCTGGATGTAAACTTACAAGAGGAATCTGGTCATCCATCAAGAACTCAGAAAAATCATCCTCCTGAGTTGGTTATAGGAGACATTGCTTCTCCCATGATGACTAGGAATCAAAGCAGACTTCAAGAGCTACAAGATCAGCAGAATACAGTTAATACTGTACTTACTTGCTTTCTATCCCAAATTGAGCCCAAAAAGGCTTATGATGCTATGAAAGATCCAAGTTGGATAGAAGCAATGCAAGAAGATCTGCTACAGTTTAAATTACAGGATGTTTGGGACTTGGTGGACCTTCCAAAAGGTCATAGAGCAATTGGCACCAAGTGGATTTTCAGAAACAAGAAGGATGACAGAGGAATTGTGATCAGAAACAAAGCAAGGCTGGTTGCACAAGGGTATACTCAGGAAGAGGGCATAGACTATGAGGAAGTCTTTGCTCCAGTGGCACGGATTGAAGCAATTAGGCTATTTCTAGCCTATGCCTCATACATGAAGTTCAAGGTCTACCAAATGGATGTAAAAAGTGCTTTTCTGTATGGAAGTGTTGATGAAGAAGTATATGTCTGTCAACCCCCTGGATTTGAGAATCCATTGCACCCTGACAGAGTGTACAAGTTGAAGAAGGCACTTTATGGTCTACATCAAGCCCCAAGAGCATGGTATGACACCCTGTCTACCTATCTCTTGAAAAATGAATTTGAAAGAGGAGTCATTGACAAGACCTTGTTCATTAAGAGGAGAAAGAAAGACACACTACTTGTTCATATCTATGTGGATGACATCATATTTGGATCCACAAATGATCACATGTGTAAAGAGTTTGAAAAGTTAATGCACAAGAGCTTCAAGATGAGTTCCATGGGAGAACTTACTTTCTTCCTTGGGCTTCAGGTGAAACAGAGGAAAGATGGGATTTTCATAAGCCAATCCAAATATGTGAAAGACATCTTGGACAAGTATGGTTTAACAGACTCAAAGCCAGCAAGCACACCAATGGAGACACACAAACAGATCACTGCAGATCTTGAGGGGGAGGATGTGGATGTCCATCATTACAGATCTATGATTGGATCACTCATGTATCTCACAGCCTCTAGACCAGACATTATGTTTCCAGTATGTGTTTGTGCCAGATTTCAGGTTACACCTAAGCAATCACACCTTCTTGCAGTCAAAAGAATTTTTAGATACCTAAGAGGGCAACCTAGATTAGGTCTTTGGTATCCTTATGAATCTTCATTTGACTTGCTTGCATACTCAGACAGTGACTTAGGTGGAGCTAACATGGATAGGAAGTCTACTTCAGGTGGATGTCAGTTTTTGGGTGCAAGACTTGTATCATGGCAGTGTAAGAAACAAACCACAGTGTCCTTATCTACAACAGAAGCTGAGTATATAGCTGCTGCAAGTTGCTGTTCTCAGGTGTTATGGATTCAGAATCAGATGTTGGACTATGGGGTAACATTTCTTCACACTCCAATCTTCATTGACAACAACAGTGCCATTAGCATTGTTAACAATCCTGTCAAGCACTCAAAAACAAAGCACATAGAGATCAGGTATCACTTTATTAGAGACTGTAATGAAAAGAAATTGATTCAAGTTGCTAAAGTTCATACCAATGACCAGTTTGCAGATCTATTCACAAAAGCTTTTGATGTGGGTAGATTCACTTTCTTGGTGTGGGCTTGATCAACCTTGAATAAGTTCATGATTTTTTAATTTTTTATACCTGTATTTCTTTGTATATTTGGTGTTACTAACTCGTTTTCTCAGAACCTCAGTATGACTCAGATTGACAAGTGCTGCAAAGTGTAAGTATAATTACTACTGCCAGTGCAGAGTTACTACTGCTAGTACATATTTTCTACTGCCAATGTGTAGTTAATACTGCTTTGTAGTTAATACTGCTTAGTGGTTAATACTGCTTTGTAGTTAATACTGCTTAGTAGTTAATACTGCTTTGTAGTTAATACTGCTTAGTAGTTAATACTGCATGTGTAATTAATACTGCTTTGTAGTTCATACTGCTTAGTAGTTAATACTGTATGTGTAGTTAATACTGTATGTGTAGTTAATACTACTTTGTTGTTAATACTGCTTTGTAGTTAATACTGCTGTGTAGTTAATACTGCCTTGCAGTTAATACTGCTCAGTCGTTAATACTGCTAAGTCGTTAATACTGCTTTTGAAGAAAATCAGGGCTAGTACTGCTATAAATACTCTTTCAACCCGCCAAAGTTCATAACGTCTCTTTGCATTCAATTTATCTCTCTCTCGTTCTAACCTTTTCTCCCTAGAATCTCTGTGTTTTCTATCCAAATCCTCAGGAAGAATGACGACAATGGAGTTTGTCGATGAGCACAATGAGATTGCGATGCTTCAGAAGCCAAAGCAGGCCGCAGGATTTCATGATATTGTGGATTTTCTCAAGTCCACACACATCTCTCATGCCCTAACAGTGTGCCCAACCATATATATCGAGCATCAAAAGCAATTTTGGGAGAATGCCACTGTTATATTCGAAGATGGGCAGAAAATCATTCGAACAAGGGTTTGTGACAAATCCTTGAAGGTCACAGAGGAGGTTATTCGCATCACTCTTCACTTAGATGATGCCTCAGGTATAACCTATCTCTCTAATGATGAACTTTTCTCGACCTTACCAAGAATGGGGTATGAAGGTCCCATTGGAATTTTTAAATTCTACAAGTCAAAGTTTTTCACCCAATGGCGATTTTTTGTTCATACTCTTATGCACTGTATTTCAAAGAAAACAACTGGATGGAGTGAGTTTAGCAGTACCATTGCTTATGCCTTGGTCTGCTTAGCCACTGCCAGAAAGTTCAATTTTTCAGCAATGATTTTTAATGATCTTGTGGCAAACCTAGAATCCAAAAAGAGCTTTTACATGTATCCCAGGTTTGTCCAAGAAGTAATTAACCATGAATTGACGGATTTACCTCAGTCTGCTGAGGTATATGTGCCAAAACCCCCTAAAGGGAAGGTTTTCTCAAATATGAGAAGAATTCCTAGGGACTCGGAAGGAGTTGACACACCATTGTTCTCTACAATGATGGTTGTGTCCCACACCACTGAAGGTATGGCATCAGGGTCAAGGCCCCCATTAGACACACCCACTGATGGCCAATCCCAACCTTCCATCACCAAAGAAATCCCACAGTCCATTCTTTTAAGACCCACTCCCAAAATCACCAAGACGTTTGCAAGAAGAAAGGTACACAAGGTTCCTTCCCTTGGTGTATCTCCTAATAGCCCAAAGCCTACAAGCCCTCTATTGGAGCATTCTCCAATAGAGAATATCAAAAGGGTAACCATAGGGGTGTCTCCCAACCCCAAGAAGGTGCTCTCTAAGGAGAAGGATGAGCATGTGGGCTGCAAGGCTGCCACTACTTCTGCTAGCAAAGAGAAGGACAGTGGTAACATCACTAAGACCTTCCCCACGGCAACTCCAAATGTGAAATCATTCAGAGGACCCAGGCGCCAAGAAACCATGGGAGTAGGTTGTGCTTTTGCTAGGCAAGAGACACCTACTAAAACTTCCAATGATCTTGTAAGGGAGGTAAACACTTCTAAACCAGGTGAGGATAGATATACTTATGAGGAATTGATGGAAACCATTGCCAACATCAACATTGATGTCATGAATCAGCAGAAGGAGATTGATGAGCTTAAGAAGGTGGTTCTTTATCAACACACCAAGATAGAGAAGAATAAGAAGATGATCACCAAGCTGCTGCAAAGAAGGAAGAAAGCTCAGTATGTTCTGAAAAGGAGAAGATCAACCACTGATGCTTCCAAAAAGGGGGAGTTAGAAACTGAACTAAACATGGAGGATGCAAAGGTTGAGGGGGAGAATGAGCATAAGGTTGAGGGGGAGGCTGAGCAGGTTGCAGAAGTTGCAAAGGAAGCAGAAAGTGAGAAAGCAGCAGTAACTGAAACTGCAGAAAATGAGAAGGAAGTAGTATATGAGTTTCTAGCAGCAGAAACCACAGAAAAAGCAGTAGAAACAGTTAATGCTGCAGTATCTGAGATTGAAGCAGCAGCAGCAGAAACCACAGAAAAGCAGTAGAAACAGTTAATGCTGCAGTATCTGAGATTGAAGCAGCAGTAGCTGAAATTATGAAGAGTCTTGTTGATGCAGCAGTATCTGAAAGTGAGAAGGAATCAGTATCTGTTTCTACAGTAACTAAATCTGAGATTGAAGCAGAGGTATTTGAGATTGTGAAGAATAGTGTTGAAGCAGCAGTATCAAAGATAGTAAAAGAAGCAGTAACAGATAGAGCAGCAGAAATGGTTAATGCTGCTAGTCAAAAAGCAGCAGAAACCATTCAAGCAGCAGAAATGGTTAATGTTGCTGAAAAACATAAGGCAGCAGAAACCATCCCTGAAGCAGCAGAAACAAAGGAAACAGCAGAAACCATCCCTGAAGCAGCAGAAACAAAGGAAACAACTGAAACCATTCCTGAAGCTGTTAAATCACTCAAAAGAACCAAGATGGTGTCAAACAAAAGACCAAGAACAAAGTCTATAGCTCCAAAGAAGAAAGTTGTAAAGAAGCCTAGGGTGGAACCCATTGTAGAAGAAGCTAAGGAGGAAGTTGTGAAAGAGAAAGCTGATCAAAAAGTTGCTGAAGAAGAAGTGGCAACTCCATCAGGTCAACCAAGCAATGTACAATCACATACAAATGATCAATGTGATATGTATATTACTGTGGTTGATACTAGTCCAATCAAAGTTAAACCATTAGCTTCTATGGCTCCTGAGATCATCTTCTGGGATACTTTGAGAGATCAGAGAAAGGAGTACATTAGAGTAAAAAGAGCAGATGGGAAGTTTGAGGTCAGTTCTACATGGGGAAGACTTATCAGGATGTGCTCTAGATCTGACATTGAGGAGATGTTCAAGGTAGGAATGAAGCTTTATGGAAATATGCTGACTGAGAATGGAATGTCCATCACCAAAATGGTACTTGAATACTTGTGTCTAATGTTCAATACAGAAGCAATTAAGTATTTGACAGAAAGGCAATTTCAAGCTGTTACCAACTGGATGCTTATTGAAAACTGTGGTGTGTATGTCATAACACTTGACTATGCATATCATGAGTATTATTTGGTGGATAAAGTATACAAGCACAACATGACAAGGTTGAATGGAATGCTAAAAGCTAAGTTGGTGGGTAACAAAGATTCTAAGATGGCAAGATATCTGGTAAGAAGGATCATCAATCAAAGTTTGGGATTGAATCCTGACTTGTGTGTTCAAGATTAAGTTTTGGAAGCATCATCATCTGAAGAACTTGACTTCTCAACCTGAAAAGTCAAGTTAGGGGGAGATTGTTGGGAACTGAAGATTTGCTAAGTATGGATAATACTGCCAGAACAACATTAATACTGTTAGAGTGAAGTTAGTACTGCTTATCATAATTAATACTGCTAGAGTGAAGTTAGTACTGCTTGTCGAGATTAATACTGTTGAAGCAAGGTTAGTACTGCTGAGTCAAGTTAATGCTGTTGGAATGAGTTAATGCTGTTGGAATGAATTAATGCTGCTGGAGAATATTAGTACTGCTCATGCTGAATGAAGTTAATACTGCTCAAAGATGTTAATGCTGCTTGTGATCATAAGTTTGGAATGCGAGAATGTTGGAGATAAAGATGGAATGATTGAAGATAATCGTGAAAGAATATTCTGAAGATCAATTTTGTTTTGATAGTTATCTTGTAATTATTTTGTATAAATAGATGTTGATAGATAGATATTCAACAAGTGATACGACGAGAGTTTCAGAATACGTTTTGTTTTAGAGAGAATTAACCTCAAGGTTTAGAACCCTATTTCTAGAGAAGTAGAAGTCGTCTTGATTGAGCATGTTCATCAAGATTGAGGTTTGGTTGTAAGCTTGTGAGTTGAATTAGTGAATACAAACAGCTGTGTGTTTTCTGATATATTGTTCTTTGATTGTTTGAATTAAAGTTCTATTCCGCAGATTCTTTAATTCTGAATTCTAGGTATTATTAGTCTTGTTAAGATTCGATCCTGACAAGCCTTGGTACTAAGACTTATGTAGTATGTATTGCTTGGAGATAACCATTATTTGTAATTGGAAGTATTTTACTTATTGTTTCAGATGTAATATCAAAAAATTTAAATTAGTTGCTCTTTCCAAATTTGGGGGTGTTACACCCAGCTACCTGCATGTGACACTGACAGCGACTTTGACACTGGTCATTGTCGTTGGTCATAGTAGCTCAGGAGGTACCGAAACTGTTTTGACCATAACTTCTTCGTTTTAGCTCCGTTTTCGCTCCGGAAAGGACTATTGGACTCGTATTTGAATTTTCCATCCAACAAGACTATAAAGTCTATGATTTATTGCAAAATTCTATTTTTCATGTTTATCTTCAAAGATCGATACCTTCCGGAAATTGGGGTGTTACAACGGAGGTACTTGACTTGCTTGTCGGTTTGCTTTTCAATCATAACTTTCCAATCACGGAAAGAAGCAAACACATCGCTCTTATTTTTCAAGAAAACGCCCAAACTTTGCTCGAGAAATCATCAATAATAGTTAACATGTACAAAGCACCACCGTGCGATTGTACCTTTGCCGGTCCCCAAAGATCCAAACGCACATAGTTGAGAATACCCTTGGTTGAATGAGTGGCACTTGGAAATGAAACTTTCTTTTGCTTCCCGAAAACACAATGTTCACAAAAGGGAAGTTTATCGATACTTTGACCGCATAACAAGTTTCTTTTGCTCAACTCCGCCATACCGTTTTCGCTCATATGGCCCAATTTCATGTGCCACAACCTCAACTTGTCGGAAAAGGATGATGATGATGATGATGCTACCTCAGAATTGCCAAGAATGGTAGTGCCATCCATAACATAAAGATTGGTATCCTTTCGTTGCCTCTCATGAACACAAGAGAACCTCTTGTAACTTTGAGAACTCCACCTTCACCAGAAAAACGATAGCCCTTTTGATCAAGAGAGTTAAGAGATATCAAGTTCCTCTTCAAATTAGGAACATGCTTGACATTTCCCAAAGTACGGATGACACCATCGAACATTTTGATTCGGATGTTTCCTTGACCCACAACCTTGCATAAAGATCCATTACCAACTCGAACCGAACCCGTACAAGGCTCGAATGAGGAGACCAATCACGGTTAGGGCACATATGATCGGTACAACCGGAATCAAGAATCCAATCGGGTGAAGACATATTATTCTCATCAAGATCACCATAAGGTCACCCGCAAGCTCTTCGACCACTTCGGCTTCACCGGAATCATTTGGCTTTCCTTTTACATTAGCCATGTTCTTGTTTTGAAGCTTGAAACAATCATCAATCACGTGACCCTTCTTCTTGCAATAGTTGCAAAACTTGCCTTTATCTTTGGCTTTTGATTTTGACCGGTGACGTGCCAGACTCTTGAAGCTTTTATCAAAAGATCTCCCACGAACATTAAGACCTTCGGCCTTAGAATCTCCGACCACCATTATCTTCTTCATCTTTTCTTTGGAACTCAAGGAATTAAGAATATCATCTAATACAATAACATCACGGCTATAGAGAATAGTCTCCCTGAAATTAGCATAAGAGTTAGGCAAAGAGCATAATAGGAACAAGCCCAAATCTTCTGCATCATACTTAACATCCATGTTGTAACAACCCACACCAAACAAGCATGCCAAAAGCTACTTCTTTAATTTAAAATGCCAAAATGGCCCAACATAGTCACACTAACAAGATTACAAAACAGGTTTCGCAGAAATAACCCTAACTACAGCTGAGAACATGACTACAAGATAAAAGGGAAAGTCTTCTACTCCTATACGCAAGCTCCAGCTCACGTCTTGCCAAACCCTCTAAACGAGCTCTCGGCTACCTGCTTACCTGAAAAGGTTTTAGTTTTGAAAAGTGAGGGTTAGACCATGAGGTCTAGTGAGATCCCTCTTGCTACCAACACCACGCCACAATTATCAACTAAAAAGAGTTTATAAACATTTATAAACAGTTACACATTTGTCAGTTTAAGTACATACACGAATATTAACGGCTTGCACTTAGTCACGTACACACTTGTGATAACGTGTTAGGGCACACACCCGCCCTTAGTGATCACATGAAACGAATTCATATATCCTGCATGGGACACACTACCCATATAATCATATTACATTCTCACATGTCTCGCATATATCCATAAATAATGTACACGCTTTGATCATGCATATTTAAAACAACGTAAATCATGCAATTCAATATATTGGTACAAGTAATAAATTCGAGTATCGATAAAGCTTCAGGTTAGAAATACTCACCTGACGTCCACGCTAAATGTTCTCACTTGAACTGCTATCCTCTACCACACACCTACATTTTCACCCAACACACGAGAGTGAATAAGTCACTCAACATCTCACAAGGATTTTGTAACACCCTCAAATCTGGAACGAGCAACTAACTTTAATTTCAATAAAATAACGAAAAGTAGATAAATCATTTCTACAAATCATTCCTTTAAATACCTTGGAATTTAAACATCATAATTTCCACAACTAATAACTTAAGGCGGGCGTTACTTAACACAATACAAGTTGCTAGTCCCAAATATATGCGGAAGACTTCACTAATCAAAATCACCTCTCGTGCATTCTACTAGCACTCGTCACTTCACAGTGTAGCTAAAGCTACTCCCAACCTGAGCATGTTGCACATGCCGACAAATAAAAAGGGTTAGGTTAACGCCTAGTGAGTTCAAGAGTTTTATCATGACCATTAAAATTCATAAATCGAGAGAGAAGCAATTTAAGTCATGAGTTCAAAAGAATTTACTTTAGATGCAAATCACCCATTTTCCAACTAACACAAATCCCGTGCTGAATACTTTATTATAAAATGATTTCTCAAGATGGACTCGTCCCCAAAACCAACATGAAAGGTGAAATAGTATTTGATTTCCAAAACGATTAAATTCATAAGTAAATCATTATTATTCCAACCATCCCAAACATGGATAAATCATAACCCATAACTCACATAACGTGGAAAACAATTCATATACAAATGATACGTAACCGAAAACATGGATAAACACAAATACCCAAAACAACACCTTTAGGTGACGGGGGAGACCCGTATACATTGCACGTGACGGAACACACAAGTGGGTCACCTACTATGCAATAAAAACACCTACGTGGATTACTCTCATAAACTGGGCTCAATCACTCCAGATCTATTGCCCACGAGACTAGGGAGCCCCCGACTTCAACCACTCCAGGTCTATACATTGGGTCACTCCAAATCCACAACAGCACATTAGGGATTACACCTTACTGCCCATGAGACGACGCCCGACCATATAGGTCCAAGCCTTACTTATCATGGAACCCGATGCCTATCCCGTGCCAAACACATATGGAATTACACCTTACTGCCCATGAGACAACGCCCGACCATATAGGTCCACGCCTTACTTATCATGGAACCCGATGCCTATCCGTGCTACAAAAGAAACTAACGTCTCGTAAACTGAGCTCAAACAACCCCGATCTCTTGCCCGCGAGACTAAGGTGAAACTCAAATGCCTATGGATCCATAGCTAACAAGGTCTAAGACATAACACGACCCCAAATAAATAAACAAGTGCATTTAAAACATGCAATTTCCCTATAACGTAAATCATGATCAAACTCAACTTGAACTATCAAAGACTGGACAATTATCCTCAAGACTTCACAAAATCCAATACCGATCCATAAGCTCAACTGACTCAAAAGATAGTTCGTAAAAGTGATAAAATGACATTAAACATAGAAACACACACCTTTTGCCAGTAAATACTTCAAATCCATGAAAACACGAAATAAAACCATGGGTTGGGAAACCCTCCTTTCCAAAGGACTCACACCATTACATTTTCAAGTCATCTCATGATGTACTAAATGCATATTTCCAAATTATACATAAAAATGTATTTTCATAACAAATAGACTTCATTGGTAACATAAATCAACAACCCATTTTCCATGTATTATTTATCTATCACATTTTCCTAAAATTCCAAATGTAGTGTTTTACAATATTTGCCACAATTAATACCTCAAAAGGTAAAACCCATCAAATAACTCAACATTGATAATTTTCAGGTAAAACACATAGTTACATGGAAAAAATAACATTTTGGCATGTACAAAGTTTTCACAAAACGACTTGAACTCACCTTGCTAGATTTAGGCTAAATCTAAATTTTTCCCATACGTAAGCTCCTTTGAAGCAACTTGCATCTTCAAGCCAAAATCTCCAAAACCTAGATCCATAATTTTCCAACCATCAATAACCCGATCCAACCATGTACAATCATTCCCAAAACATTTATCATCCAAGAACCCCAAATATACCAACCCTAATCTTCATAAATGAAGAAAGAAAGTATCACCTCAACCAAACACCACCAAAATCATCCAACAATACCCAAAAATATAAAGAAGATGAAATCAACAACAACCTAGCATTTGAGTAGAGGAATATTACCTTTATCACTTGAATCACCAAACAAAAGATCCTAATCATCCACAAAAGCTTCAAGCCTCCACTCCTTCAACAATGGTGGAAAGTAGGTTTAGTTTGGGTGAAGAAAATGAGGAAGAAGAGGTTGGATTGTGCTCTCTTGGGAGAAAATCGGCTGAAAGAGGGAGAGGGAGAGTGAGTTAGGGTATTGAAAAGGGAAATGAGGAGAGAGAGGGAGAAAGGGCTTAAAATACCCAAATCAACCCATCAGACAGGCCGCGGACGTCCGCATGGCACTTCGCGGACGTCCGGCCTTGGTCGAACCAAAATCATCCAAATCTCTGTTGCTTCCGCGGACGACCCGCGAGCTTCCGCACCTCGCGGACGTCTGACTTGTCCCTTGCGGACGTCCGTGACTCCAATTTTTGGTTCTCGAATTTTCGGGGTGTTACAATCCTCCCAACCTTAAAAGGGATTTCGTCCTTGAAATCTAGTTCTCACACAAATAAAGGCCATCGCGCCCAACACATTCCAAGTCCCCTCGGTTACAACTAGGTTCAAATTTATTTCCCACGGAATTGCCCACAACGGCTTCTTGGTGTTACTCACAACAACTTCCCGCTTAGGCATAAAACACCTACGTCTAATTGAAAGTCTAATTTGCTAGAGTGGCTTCCGACCACCAGACTTGAGTTGCCTCCCAACCTTAAGTGATCCATACTTTCCTAATGACAGATCTGAACTCCTCAATCATTCCACATTCACATGTTCTTAAATTTTCTCTCCAAACCAGCCCAAAGTTTAATCACTACCAAAATCAACCAAAACCTCTTAATCCCCAAATAATCCCGCTATTGAACTAGCATTTACTCTCAACGAATTCCATCAATTCCAACACCAACGGTCATCACTGACTCATCAATTACACAATCCCAAAGGTAACCCTATTTTAGCTATGTTTACCATTAATTTTGAGCTAAATCCCACATTTATCGCTTTATTTATAGTAGTTTTTAGTTAAATGCAATGAAAATAAATATTAGATACGTTTCGTATTTAATTACAAAAATGCATCGCAAAAACACAAAAATAAGTATGTTTTATATATATTTTGTAGGTACGAAAGTACGGCCGTGTTTGAAGTCTAAATTTCGGATCTTGAAGGACGGATCATGGAACTTAAAGTAAAGACTTCGACTTTTGGGCCGGTGGTTGGTGACGTTTGTGAACTCAACAAAACCGATACTTTTGGGCCTCCATTATTGTTAACAAACTTGTATAATGTGGACCGATTTTTGGGCCATATACATGGGCCGATCTTTGTTTCCATTTGGGCCGAGAAAACCTCTCGTGTGGATCGGTGTTAAATACAACACATGTGCCGGTTGTTTTGTGTTACTCATGGGCCGAAGGTTTTGGTTATCCATGGGTCGGACCTTATGACCCATGGAGCTCCATTTTGCAAAACTTGGTCACCAAGGATAATTTTTAGTATAAATAGAAGTGTTTAGTTAGTGTTTTAGGTGTGCTTGAAGGCTTAGTGCCTTGTGTACCATTGCTTGGATACTTTGCAACCCATGGTTCGGTTTTGTGACTTGTAGCCGATCACCTCGTTAGACAATTCGACATCCATGGTTTGGTATTTTAAAGTTTGGTTTGTGATCATAATCTTAATCCTTAATTACATCGTAATATTACTTGAATCTTAGTGTTAAATACTCTTTTCCTAAACTCTTAAACTCGTTTTCATAACTCTTAAACTCTTAACTCAACCTTTAATCTTTAAACTCGTCAACTTCTCAAACTCATCTTAGTTAAATTTATATGCTTTTAAAATCACGTTTTTAATTAATCTTGCAAACAACTCACGGTTCTCTTTTCCCATCGTATTTTTGACTTTTTGATAAAACTTGGTTCTCGCGTAATCTCACTTGCAATATAAGCCGGAAGTCTGAATTAATCACTTTTGATTCCCAAGTAAAATTGGTTCACGGTTTGGTAAGTGATTTCACAAAAGTTCCATTTTTTCCCATCTCAAACGCACGTTAATTTTAGTTTCCATAATTAGTCCGTTAACAAACATCATCAAGAACTCCTCGCTTTCACTTTACATTTAAAACAAGATTTTCCTCTTAGTTTAATAATCTCATTCTCGCAAACTTTAGTTTTAAAAATCAATGTTTAACTCTCCCATCAACTTTGTAGTAATTAATGATAAATGCTTTCCAACTCTTTCCATAATTTTCATGTTAAATTAATAATTTCTCTCAAAGCTTCGATAACTTGCGCAACAAGTCACGACGTTCCGCTCAAGTAAGTTTCATTTAATTAACATATTGTCTATTTCCATTATTTGTTTTAAAACTCGTAAATCTTTTATAATTGGAATTTGAACGATGATGGGCTAATCGCCTTAGTTCGGGGTATAAAGAGAAATTGGGACCAAGACTAATAAAAGGATAAAAAAGTGTATTGTATGGTATGATTGTCTGACGATATTTAAATCAATGTTATATTTTGTAGTGGATCACAATTGACCAACTGACAACTGGTACGTTGTATCACGAAATATTCAACACTTGAGATAACTGAGGAATACTGTCTCATCTTGCTATCTAATTATTAATCTAATCCCAATAGATCTTTATACCTTGTGCTTTCCTCTTATAATTGTTAATTTTCTTTAGTCGTTAACCACAAACTCCCAACAAAAGATTACCTTTGCATTCGCCATCTGAAACCTGCTTTTAACAATTGGATCTTTAAAGAGAAACTTTTCCACGCTTCCCTGTGGGGTCGATATTCGGTACTTAGTACCATTATTACTTGTTACAAGACGATAATAGACTGAGATGTATACTTGCGTCATGGTTTATTTCTGACTGATATTGCTGATAATACACTCTTGTTTGATATTACTTTTTACAGGGTGTAGTCAAAATCTCTCAACAAGTTTTTGGCGTCGTTGCTGGGGAAACAAGCTAGAAGTTTTTCTTTTTACAAGTAAAATTTTTAAAAGCAAGTTTTTCTACCACAATTTTGAGAAAAGAAAAAAAATATATTATTTTAAATTATAGTGCATGCCAAGGTTGCCGCACGGTGAAATCTTCCAACTTGATCCTAACATTGAAAAAACTTTTAAACAACGAAGAAGAATTCAAATAACTAATCGAGTCTTAAATTCTTTAGAGATGTCTGAAAGTGATTCTTCGTCAGACCATGAGGCGGTCCTTCGTTTGGACCTAATGGGCGGCCTATTAATGAAAATCTTGAAAACCCGCCAATAAATAATCTTGATGATGAGGAACAAAACATTTTTCGGTTAGCTAATTCAAAGGATGGTGGTATTATGTCTTATTCTGTTCTTGTTTTAACCCAGTTACTTTCAGGAATTCTTAAACCAACTTTGTAAACCCGCCACTTTGAATTAAAACTGATAATGTTTCATATGCTTCAAACTAACGGCCAGTACGCTGGTTTGGCATCTGAAGATCCTCATTCTCATTTAAGGTCCTTCATGGAAATTACACTCTTTTAAGCTTCCCGGTGTAGAAGACGATGCACTAAAATTAAAACTTTTTCCATACTCTTTAAGAGATAGTGCACGGTCTTGGTACAACTCTATGAAGCCAGATTCTATAGTAACCTGGGCCCAAATGGCGGAAAATTCTCTAAAAAAATATTTCCCACCCACGAGGAATGCTAAGTCTAGAAACGCAATTTGCACTTTTAAACAAATGGACGATGAGGCAGTTCCTGATGCATGAGATAGATACAAGGAGCTTTTGAGAAAATGCCCTCACCATGGCATTCCGTACTGCATTCAGTTAGAGACGTTTTACAGTGGTTTAAATATTACTGCAAAACAAATGCTCGACGCTACTGTAAACGGAGCTTTCACATCTTGTACCTATAATGAGGGATATGATATTCTTGAAAGAATTTCTAACAACAATGGTCAGTGGGCTGATCCACGTGCATTACCACCTAGGAAAACAACAGGAGGAGCACAAGATCCTGATGCTTATGCATTGATATCTACACAGCTAAATGACATGACATCTTTGATTAGAAACCTTAATGTTGTGTCAGTCAACCCTGTTATGCCTCCTGCTACTGTTCAGTCTATCCAGTGCACATACTGTGGTGATGGTCACAACTTTGAACATTGTCCGGGAAATCCTGAGCGTATCAATTATATAGGTAATAATAATAATACTAATAACTATAATAACAATAACAAAAACAAAGGAGGACCCTTTTCTCAGACTTACAACCCTGAGTGGAGGAACCATCATAATTTTTCATGGCATAGTCCTGCATTAAATCCACCACCACCTAAATTGCAAAGTTAAACCCATCAATTTTATCAAATACCTCAAAACAATCGGCACACGAATTCTCAAAATAATCAACATGCTTTTCAACAAAAGTCAAACCACCATGCTGAATCATCTACTTCATTGGAAGCAATGATGAAGGGATTTATATCCCAAACTCAAGCATCAATTAAAAATCTGGAGACCCAAGTAGGTCAAATGGCTTTAGAGATAAGAAAACGTCCTTCCGGTTCTCTACCTAGTGATACAGAAATACCCCTGAGAATTGGAAAAGAGCATGTAAAAACTGTAACTTTGAGGAGTGGAAGGGATTTACCAGAAAACACACAAAAAGATTTAATAAAGCCAACCCAAGCAGAGCCAGAAAAGAAAAACACAATTTTAGACTCTGCTAAGACCAATGGAATTATTGGGCCAGAAAGCTTTGTTGGGCCCAATAACACCATTCCCATTCCAACAATCCCAATGTTAATTCCTGAAGACCCTAAGAAAGATCAAACAACCACAGACAAACCTGTTGGGGATGTGTCACAAGCTGGTGACAGTCCCAAAGTTCCTAGTGAAATTAAGATAGACAAAACCTCACCACCAGTTTCATCACCAACTTTTCAAAAGACTACATCTCCTACTACAGTTCCTCTTTATATTCCCTATCCCCAAAGGATGAGGAATGAGAGAGATGAACTGCAATTCAAAAAGTTTTTAGATGTTTTTAAACAGCTGCATATCAACATACCTTTGGTTGAAGCCATTGAACAAATGCCAAGTTATGCAAAGTTTTTAAAAGATATTTTAAGTAAAAAGAAGAAATTGAATGAGTATGAGACTGTAGCTCTGACTGAAGGTTGTAGTGCTTTGTTCTCTAATAGGATCCCTCCAAAGATGAAAGATCCTGGAAGTTTTACCATCCCATGTTCCATTGGAGGTAAAGAAGTAGGACAAACTCTATGTGACTAACGTGTCAATGTGAACCTTATGCCTTTATCTGTATTCAATACCCTAGGCATAGGCGAAGCTAGACCCACAACTGTATATCTCTTATTAGCTGATAAGTTCATAGCTTGGCCTAAAGGTAAAATTGAGGATGTCCTAGTCCAGGTTGATAAGTTTATTTTCCCTGCAGATTTTATCATCTTAGACTTTGAAGTTGACAAGGACATTCTCATCATATTAGGAAGACCTTTCCTAGCCACTGGAAGAACTCTGATAGATGTCTAAAAGGGTGAACTCACCATGAGAGTTCAAGACCAACAAGTGACCTTTAATGTGTTGGACTCCCTTAAGTATCCTGAAGAGAGAGGGGAATGTTCTACCTTAAGTTTGATTGAATCTTGGTGTCAAGACCAAACTTTTGGGGAGGGAATGGAAATGGAAGAATCTGATAGTGAAAAAGATAGAGCAGAGTTTGAGGACTTAGAAGACATACAGGTCACCTCTGTTGTTGAAGTTTTAGAAAATAAGGACAGGAAAACTCTTGTGCCTTCCTTAGAATGTGCTCCAGACTTAGAATTAAAACAACTTCCCTCACATTTGAAATATGCCTTTTTAGGAGATCCAGAGAAATTGCCAGTCATTATTTCATCATCCTTAAGGGGAGTGCTTGTAGTTTTATATCTCGCCATACATAATCTGCTATCGCCTGGAAGAAGTTCAATCCACGGGTAAGAACTTCTTCCTGGCTCGGCTCGTGTTTTGTATTTGCGTATGTGATCAGTGAAACTCTCTTATAAGGTTCTTGCCTCAGGAACAAGAACTGGCTAGTAGCTCGTAAGGCTGCTAGCAAGAGAGACAAGACGGCATTGATTGAGCTATATCTCGGGAGGCACTTCGGTGTTGGGTAGCATAAAGCTACTGTTTTATAGCTCGCTTAATGGGAGTAGTGACCCCATTTAGCACGCGAATCTGACAAAATTTGGTGAACATGTTGAAACAACACACCAAGGCCATAGGATGGAACATTGCTGATTTGAAGGGCATAAGCCCTACTATTTGTCAACATAAAATCATTTTAGAAAACAAAGAATTCACCTGTAATAACCAGATATTTTATTTAATTTAAATATGAAAATTTTATAAGTTTATATGGGTATTTTAAGGAGTAAGAAGTTAAGGGGTAAGTTTTAAATTTTTAATAGAAGTTAGGGGTATATTTTGTTAAGTGGAACAAGTTTAAGGTTTATTTGGTATTTGGGTGACACCTCCTGTTAGCAAAAACCGACTTTCATTCTATTATGATGAGGTGTCTCCTTCTTAACACTATTAACAAAAGTGTTAGTGTGTGTATGTGTGGTGTATTCGGCTGAGAGAAGAAATCGAGAGGAATCAAAAAGGAAAGAAGGAAATTAAGAAGGAAGATCAATACCTAATCTACTGGAGAAGTTCTTAAATAGCTGTATAATCAGAAGGTAAGAATCCTATATCACCTCATCTTTATGTATACTAGTTCTTAAAAGTTTTACTATAAGTTGTGGATGTGGGTTTTGGTAATTTTAGGAAGTTATGGCAATTTTGGGTTTGGAATAGTGTTCTAATGGCAGTATAAAACATATCTGCAAAGTAGCATAAACATGCATAGTATAAAACTGCAAAAAAGCTGGGTTTTAGGATGAAACAGTAGACTGAGACATTCATCGAAGTCGCAATAGACGACTGCGACATTCAACGAAGTCGCAACAGTTGGTTGCGACTTGGCATTGAAGTCGCAATGGTCGTTTGCGACTTAGCTTGAAATCGCAGTAGTTGATTGCGATTCGAGTTTGGGATCGCAGTAGTTGATTGCGACTCCAGGGTGGAATCGCAATAGTGGGTTGCGACTCCAGGGTGGAATCGCAATAGTGGGTTGCGACTTCAGGGTGGAATCGCAATAGGAGATTGCGACTTGGTACTGTTCATTGCGATTTGAGTCGAGGATTTCAGAACTTAGAGACTTCTAGTCTTAAAAGGAAATATTTGTATTCATGTGGTACAGATTCCGTGAACTGGGACTGAAGGAATCGGAGAGCTCAATAAAAGCGTGGAAGGGTTTTTGGAACTAAGATAATCAAGTGAGTTTTCTTTAAAAGGTTTACAAATGGAATACATATATGTGATTAAATGTAATATGGTGCATATAGTGTTTATATGAATATTACATTGTATGAGTACTAGTTGGCCGGGCTTAGGACCGGTGAAAGTTGGCTGTACAGAGGGACAGTGGTGTTGGCTGTATTTAGTACAGCGGTGTAAATTAATTAATTGGCTTGCTACCAATTAATATGGCCAAGGAAAAGAAAAGAGAAAGAGATGGAAAGATACATGCTGCATGAGTCATATTTGGTATTCTTATGGGAATTATGTGCAAATGTTTTCTTTTACTAACGGGGATTTTTCTCACTAGACCTCAAGGTCTAACCCTCATTTTTGTTTTAAAATATGTATTCCAGGTCACGGAGCAAACAAAAGACTATGATAGAGTTTCTCATGTTTAGCTTTTGTGGATGTTGAATGTCTATGAAGATTTCAGTTACTTTTAGTAGTTGTTATGTATTTTACTTTATTCGAAAAAGTTTGTACTGAAAGACCTTAATGGTAGAATTTAAGGGACCGTATTTGGATTATGATATGTTATTTTGTGGTGAAATATATGTAATTTGTATGTTGGGATTAAGGGATGTTACAGATGGTATCAGAGCCTTAGTTTAAGAGATTTAGGTATTAGTATCTGTACCTAGACTTAAACTGCATGCGAAGTAGGATGTCCTTGTTATTATAGAACCTTGGGATGTTAAATATAAAAAGGTAGAAGGAACATCATGTAAGGTAATTTCAGATTTACACCTGGCCAGTGTAATTGTGATCTTACAGGTACGTGTTTGAACCAGAATACTTTATTATATGGGGTATGTGCTTATGTGTATATTAACCTTGTTTGAATCAACAGAATGGCAAGTGGAACGAGACAAACAAACCGAGAAGGGGAAGGAAATCCGAATAGATCTAATCCAACAGCCGGTGGAAGGGGAAGAGGGGGAGAAAGAGGTAGAGGTAGGTCAGGGGGCAGAGTACAGGGGCGAGGCACAGAGTTTGTTACGAGAGACGACCTAGCGATTGAAATGGGAAGACTTCAGGCAAATATACAAGCTATGTTTAACCAGACTCACCATTCGGAAACAGAAATACCAGACCCTACCCTTGAAAACGAAGTGCCTATCACACCTATTGTCACATCAGTACCAAGAAAGTGTGATTATAAAATGTTTTTAAGCTGTAAACCACCCACTTATGGAGGGGACAGAGATCCAGTCAAAGCAATGCGATGGCTGAAGGAGGTTGAAGCTGTATTTAAGACCAGTAAATGTGCGGAAGAAGATAAAGTGTTATATGGAACAGCAATGTTGAAAGCAGATGCCTTGTATTGGTGGGAAGCCCTCATTGACTCTGAAGGACCTGATGTATATTCAACTTTTACTTGGGGCGAATTCTCGAAAGCATTTAAGGAACAATTTTGTCCGCAAGCCGCAGTTAGACAGTTGGAAGAGGAATTCCTGAGCCTACAACAAGGAAATTTGTCAGTAAGAGATTACACTGCCCGTTTCTTAGAAAAGTCGCGTTTTGGGGAGTATTATGTTGCCACAGAAAAGATGAAGATGGAAAGGTATGTATTCGGATTGAATTCAGAGATTAGAAAGTTAGTGACTGCAACGAGACCTAATACTTTTTCAGAAGCAGTAAATGCTGCGGAAAATGTGGAGCGAGACAATAAGAGGGATGTTGGGGATAAGAGTGCGGGAAAGAGAAAATGGGAAGGACCACCACACGATATGAAGAAGTCTGGGTTTCAGCGATTTGATAGTCGTCCACCTTTTCGAGCAGCTAAAAGACCTTGCCCAAAGTGCCACCGTTTCCACCAAGGAAGCTGTCAAGTAGATCCTAGAAACTGCTATAAGTGCGGGAAGATTGGTCAAATTGCTAAAGACTGTCGGGTGGTTAGATTTTGTTATGCATGCAATTCTCCAGATCATCTTCAATCGGATTGTCCACTGGGAAGAATACCATTGGGTGGCACGTCAACCAGAGCAACGGGTGTTAGACCAACAGTACCGAGGTCAGAGCCAGCAAGAGCAAGAGGCCGTTCATTTCAGATGACAGCAAAAGAAGCGGAGGAAACTCCGGACGTGGTTACAGGTACATTCTTAATAAATTCTACACGTGCTAAGGTGTTATTTGATTCCGGTGCAAACCGATCGTTTGTGTCTCCTTCATTTGCTGCTTATATGCATTTAAAGCCGAAAGTGTTAGATCATGCTTTAATGGTAGATACGGCAAATGAAAATCAAGTGTTAGTTAAAGAAGTATTTGATAGTTGTGTGATAGATATAGAAGGGTGCGGAGTACCGATCCAGTTATTTCCAATAGCCCTGGTTGAGTTTGATGTGGTCGTGGGAATGGACTGGTTAGCCGAGAACCAAGCTAATATAAATTGTGATAAGAAGTTAATAAACGTTGTGTTACCTGAAAAAGGGCCAGTAGTGATTTATGGTGATCGTAGGAATCATCAGTATAATCTTATTTCTATGATAAAAGCCCGTAAGTGTGTTAATAAAGGTTGCCAGAGTTACTTAGCTTATGTAATAGATACTAAGCTAGAGAAGAGTAAGTTGGAAGACATCCCAATTGTTAGTGATTTTCCAGAAGTGTTTCCTGAAGACTTGAACAGTCTTCCGCCCGTTAGACAGGTAGAGTTCGGTATAGATCTAATTTCGGGAGCCACCCCTGTAGCCCGTGCACCGTATCGTTTGGCGCCTCCGGAAATGAAAGAAATGATGGCACAACTGCAAGATCTATCCGAAAAGGGTTTCATCAAACCAAGTTCTTCGCCGTGGGGAGCACCAGTCTTGTTTGTGAAAAAGAAGGATGGTTCGATGAGAATGTGTATCGACTACAGAGAATTGAATAAGCGTACGATCAAAAACAAGTATCCCTTACCTAGAATTGATGACCTCTTCGATCAATTAGTCGGAGCTTGTTGTTTCTCCAAGATTGATTTAAGATCCGGCTATCATCAGTTGAAGGTCAAGGAAGAAGACGTTTTGAAAACTGCTTTTCGCACCAGGTACGGTCACTATGAATTTCTAGTAATGCCATTTGGATTGACGAACGCTCCAGCTGCTTTTATGGATTTAATGAATCGGGTATGTAAGCCGTATCTTGATAAATTCGTTATTGTGTTTATTGATGATATACTTATCTATTCCCGATCCAAGGAAGAGCACGCGCAACACCTTCGTTTGATTTTAGAACTCTTGAAGAAAGAAAAGTTGTATGCGAAATTTTCAAAGTGTGAATTCTGGTTACGGGAAGTTCAGTTTCTGGGGCATATAGTTTCTGAAAAGGGTATACAAGTCGATCCGATGAAAGTGGAAGCAGTTGAAAAATGGGAACCGCCGAAGACAGCAACAGAAGTACGGAGTTTTCTGGGTTTGGCCGGCTACTACCGAAAGTTTATAAAAGATTTCTCTCGTATTGCCACACCTTTGACGAAGCTGACTCGAAAGAATCTGAAGTTCGAATAGAAGGCAGAACAGGATGAAGCATTTCGGATATTGAAAGAAAAATTGTGCAGCGCGCCGATATTAGCATTACCCGAAGGTTCCGAAGACTTCGTAGTTTATAGTGATGCTTCTAAATTGGGATTGGGTTGTGTGTTAATGCAGCGGGAAAGGTTATTGCTTACGCTTCTCGTCAATTAAAAGACCATGAGAGACAGTATCCTACGCACGATATGGAACTTGCAGCAGTTGTCTTTGCATTGAAGATTTGGAGACATTATCTGTATGGTTCCAAATGTCAAATTTTTACTGATCATAAGAGTCTCCAACATCTTTTTGATCAAAAGGAATTAAATATGAGGCAAAGGAGATGGCTAGAACTGGTGAATGATTACGACTGTGAAATTCTTTATCATCCGGGAAAGGCGAATGTGGTAGCTGATGCACTAAGTCGTCAAGAAAGGAGTGGAACAATAAAAGCTATTTCACTAAGGGCTGAACTGTTACCCAACATCTTTGACGAACTGTTAAAGTGTCAGATAGAAGCTTGTCAGGAAGAACACTTGAAGTCAGAACGGTTAGTGGGGATATCAGCATTGCTTGTGAAAGATGACCGTGGGTTGTTGTGTCTGGAGAACAGAATTTGGGTACCTCGTTTGGGTGGGTTACGTGATCGTGTGTTACAAGAAGCTCATCAATCTCGTTTCTCTATCCATCCAGGTACGAACAAAATGTATAGAGATCTGAAGCAATTTTATTGGTGGCCGGGAATAAAAAGAAGCATTGCAAAGCATGTGGAAGAATGTACTACTTGCAAAAAGGTGAAGATTGAACATCAAAAACCATTTGGTCAACTACAACGATTAGAAATACCGATGTGGAAATGGGATCAGATTACAACCGATTTCATCACGAAGCTACCAAGAACTCCGAAAGGATTTGACTCTATTTGGGTGATAGTCGACAGGTTGACAAAGTCTGCACACTTCTTACCAATAAAGGAAACTGATTCGATGGAACGATTGGCCAAGTTATACATAGACGAAATAGTAACTCGACATGGGGTTCCAATTTCGATAATTTCTGATCGAGATAGTCGTTTTACTTCAAGATTTTGGAGAAGTTTTCAAAATGAAATGGGGACGCAAATAAAGTTAAGTACAGCATATCATCCTCAAACTGATGGCCAGAGTGAAAGAACGATTCAGACTTTAGAAGACATGCTCCGGGCTTGCATAGTTGATTTTGGGGGATCGTGGGATAAACATTTGCCTTTGATAGAATTTGCCTACAACAACAGTTATCATTCCGGCATTCAAGCGGCACCGTTCGAAGTTTTATATGGTAGAAAATGTAAAACGCCTCTGTGTTGGAATGAGGTGGGAGAGAAACAGTTGGCAGGGCCAGAAATAGTACAGTTAACCGCGGATAAGATTACCCAGATTCGAGAAAGATTGAAAGTGGCTCAAGATAGACAGAAAAGCTATGCCGACCGACGTCGGAAACCGTTAGAATTCCAAGTTGGAGATTTTGTAATGTTAAAAGTCTCACCTTGGAAAGGAGTCATTCGATTTGGGAAGCAAGATAAACTTAGCCCGAGGTATATTGGCCCGTTTGCAATTACTGAAAGAATTAGAGAAGTAGCTTACCGATTAGATTTACCTCCAGAGTTAAGCAGGATTCACAACGCTTTTCATGTGTCAAATTTTCGAAAGTGTTTGGTATCACCAGATCAGGCAGTGTCTCTACCGGATATACAAGTGGATGAAAAGTTGAACTATGTGGAGGAACCGGGAGCTATTGTTGACCGAAAAGTCAAAGTTTTGCGGAATAAAGAAATCAGACAAGTGAAAGTACAGTGGAAACATCACAGGGGTCAGGATGCTACGTGGGAATCAGAGTCTGAAATGAGAGCCAAATACCCTCATCTTTTCTCTTAACTGAATTCCGGGACGGAATTCTTTTAAGGGGGAGATGTTGTAATAACCAGGTATTTTATTTAATTTAAATATGAAAATTTTATAAGTTTATATGGGTATTTTAAGGAGTAAGAAGTTAAGGGGTAAGTTTTAAATTTTTAATAGAAGTTAGGGGTATATTTTGTTAAGTGGAACAAGTTTAAGGTTTATTTGGTATTTGGGTGACACCTCCTGTTAGCAAAAACCGACTTTCATTATATTATGATGAGGTGTCTCCTTCTTAACACTATTAACAAAAGTGTTAGTGTGTGTATGTGTGGTGTATTCGGCTGAGAGAAGAAATCGAGAGGAATCAAAAAGGAAAGAAGGAAATTAAGAAGGAAGATCAATACCTAATCTACTGGAGAAGTTCTTAAATAGATGTATAATCAGAAGGTAAGAATCCTATATCACCTCATCTTTATGTATACTAGTTCTTAAAAGTTTTACTATAAGTTGTGGATGTGGGTTTTGGTAATTTTAGGAAGTTATGGCAATTTTGGGTTTGGAATAGTGTTCTAATGGTAGTATAAAACATATCTGCAAAGTAGCATAAACATGCATAGTATAAAACTGCAAAAAAGCTGGGTTTTAGGATGAAACAGTAGACTGAGACATTCATCGAAGTCGCAATAGACGACTGCGACATTCAACGAAGTCGCAACAGTTGGTTGCGACTTGGCATTGAAGTCGCAATGGTCGTTTGCGACTTAGCTTGAAATCGCAGTAGTTGATTGCGATTCGAGTTTGGGATCGCAGTAGTTGATTGCGACTCCAGGGTGGAATCGCAATAGTGGGTTGCGACTCCAGGGTGGAATCGCAATAGTGGGTTGCGACTTCAGGGTGGAATCGCAATAGGAGATTGCGACTTGGTACTGTTCATTGCGATTTGAGTCGAGGATTTCAGAACTTAGAGACTTCTAGTCTTAAAAGGAAATATTTGTATTCATGTGGTACAGATTCCGTGAACCGGGACTGAAGGAATCGGAGAGCTCAATAAAAGCGTGGAAGGGTTTTTGGAACTAAGATAATCAAGTGAGTTTTCTTTAAAAGGTTTACAAATGGAATACATATATGTGATTAAATGTAATATGGTGCATATAGTGTTTATATGAATATTACATTGTATGAGTACTAGTTGGCCGGGCTTAGGACCGGTGAAAGTTGGCTGTACAGAGGGACAGTGGTGTTGGCTGTATTTAGTACAGCGGTGTAAATTAATTAATTGGCTTGCTACCAATTAATATGGCCAAGGAAAAGAAAAGAGAAAGAGATGGAAAGATACATGCTGCATGAGTCATATTTGGTATTCTTATGGGAATTATGTGCAAATGTTTTCTTTTACTAACGGGGATTTTTCTCACTAGACCTCAAGGTCTAACCCTCATTTTTGTTTTAAATTATGTATTCCAGGTCACGGAGCAAACAAAAGACTATGATAGAGTTTCTCATGTTTAGCTTTTGTGGATGTTGAATGTCTATGAAGATTTCAGTTACTTTTAGTAGTTGTTATGTATTTTACTTTATTCGAAAAAGTTTGTACTGAAAGACCTTAATGGTAGAATTTAAGGGACCGTATTTGGATTATGATATGTTATTTTGTGGTGAAATATATGTAATTTGTATGTTGGGATTAAGGGATGTTACATCACCTCAGTTGAGCCTCAAAGAAGACTCAACCCTATGATGAAAGAAGTTGTTAAAAAGGAATTTTTAAAATGGTTGGATGCTGGCATAATTTATCCTATTGCCAATAGTACTTGTGTCAGTCATGTGCAGTGTGTAACCAAAAAGGGTGGAGTTACTGTGGTAACTAATGAGAAGAATGAACTTATACCTACTAGAGTAGTGTCAGGATGGAGAATCTGTATGGACTATAGAAAGCTTAATCAAGCTACCCAGAAAGACCATTTTCCATTACCTTTCATTGACCAGATGTTAGACAGACTAGCAGGTAAGGAGTTTTATTGTTTCTTAGACGGTTACTCCGACTACAATCAAATTGCCATTGCACCTGAAGATCAGGAGAAAACCACTTTCACATGCCCTTATGGCACTTTTGCCTTTAGAAGAATGCCTTTTGGACTTTGTAATGCACCTGCCACTTTCCAAAGATGTATGATGTCTATTTTCTCAGATATGCTTGAACAGTCCATGGAAATCTTCATGGATGAATTTTCAGTTTATAGGACATCATATGATCTGTGTTTGCAAAACCTTGAAAAAAGTCTTAAAAGATGTGAAGAAACAGATTTGGTTTTAAATTGGGAAAAATGCCACTTTATGGTTAAAGAGGGCATTGTGTTAGGTCATCTCATTTCCAATAGAGGTATTGAGGTTGATAAAGCCAAATTAGAGGTAATTGCGAAATTACCTGAACCAACCACTATTAAAGGTATTAGAAGTTTCTTAGGACATGCAGGTTTTTACAGGAGGTTTATCAAAGATTTTTCTAAAATATCCAAACCTTTGTGCTCACTATTACAGCATGACCATGCTTTCAATTTTGATGACGATTGTAAAAAAGCTTTTAAATTTTTGAAAGAAGCATTGGTCACTGCTCCTGTAATAGTGACTCCTGATTGATCTTTACCGTTTGAAATAATGAGTGATGCTAGTGACTGGGTTGTTGGAGCCGTTCTAAGACAAACAAAGAATAAAGTTTTTCACTCTATTTACTATGCTAGTAAAACTCTCAACGAGACCCAAATAAATTACACCACTACTGAAAAAGAATTTTTAGCTATAGTTTTTGCTTTTGAAAAATTCAAGTCATATTTGATAGGTGCCAAAGTGGTTGTGCATACTGATCATGCAACCATCAAAGATCTTATTTCTAAAAAAGATGCAAAACCTAGGCTAATAAGGTGGGTCTTGTTACTACAAGAATTTGATTTGGAAATCATTGACAGGAAGGGTGTAAACAACCAAGTAGTTGACCACTTGTCAAGACTGGAAAAACAAGACCACACTGAACACACTAATGATATAAGTGATGTTTTTCCAGATGAAAGGATCTTAGCTGTACAACATACTACAATACCTTGGTTTGCAGATATTGTTAACTATTTAGCTTGTGGGATCATTCCCAAGGAATTAAATAAGCATCAAAGAAAGAAACTTATATTTGATTCCAAGAAGTTTCTTTGGGATGGACCATTTTTATTTAAGATTTGTGCAGATCAGGTGATCAGAAGGTGCATCCCTAAAGAAGAAGTGGCATCTGTCCTATATCACTGTCATACAGGTCCATGTGGAGGACATTTTGGAGGAAGCAGAACAGCTGCAAAGGTATTACAATCAGGTTTGTACTGGCCTACCCTAAATAATTATGCCTACAACTTTGCAAAAAGTTGTAATGAGTGTCAAAGGAGTGGAAATATTTCTCAGAGGAATGAAATGCCTTTAAATGGGATTTTAGAAGTAGAATTATTTGATGTTTGGGGCATCGACTTTATGGGACCATTTCCACTGTCAAACAACTGTGCCTACATCCTGGTAGCTATTGACTATGTATCTAAATGGGTGGAGGCTATGGCCTGTCACTCTAACGATGCTAAGACTGTTATCAAATTTCTCCAAAAACACATCTTCACTAGATTTGGCACACCCCGTGCCTTGATTAGTGATGAGGGCACCCATTTCATCAATAACCTATTAGAGGAAGTCTTGGACAAATACAACATTCATCACAGGGTGGCTACTGCTTATCACCCTCAAACCAATGGTTTGGCTGAGTTGTCCAATAGAGAAATCAAAGGAATATTAGCTAAGGTAGTCAAGCCACACAGAAAAGACTGGGCATCCAAACTAGATGATGCCTTGTGGGCCTACCGGACCGCTTACAAAACTCTTATTGGAATGTCCCCGTATAAACTAGTTTTTGGGAAAGCTTGTCACCTGCCAGTAGAATTAGAGCATAAGGCCTATTGGGCCATAAAGGAACTCAACATCATTATGGATGAGGCAGGAAAAAGAAGAGCTCTGCAACTGTGTGAGTTAGAAGAACATAGAAATTTTTCTTATGAAAATGCCAAGCTTTATAAAGAATATACAAAGAAATGGCACGATAAGAAAATCAGTCCAAAAGAGTTCTTTGCAGGACAACATGTCCTACTGTTCAACTCCAGACTCAGGTTGTTTCTAGGAAAACTAAACTCTAGATGGACAGGACCGTATCAGATTGCTAAAGTTTATCCATACGGTGTAATTGAATTGATTGATCCAGAAAAAGGGACAACTTTTAAGGTAAACGGACAGCGAGTAAAACCATTTGTTGAGCCTTCAACTTTGATACAACAGCCTGTGAAGGTTGTCCACTTTCTAGAGTAACAATAAAATAAAATAAAAATATGTATATATAATAATAATAATAGAAAATATAAAAATACAAAAAGAAAAACAAAAATATATAAATATATATATATATATATACGTAGTTTATTTTTAAAAACAAGAAAATAAATAAATCAAAGTTATAAAAATAAAATAGATAAGTTATTTTAAAAGAAATAAAGAGAGGTGTACAAAAAGATATAAATTTTGGGGAAAGGTTGAGTTTGGAGATAAGAGTTTTGATCAAGAGAGGAATAATAAATTTTCGGCCTTTTGCCAAATCTATATATATATTAAAGGAAAACCCACAAATGATAATGTGGCACAATGATAGAGTAGTATTCTCCTAAAGGAATTTTCTCGTTGTTTTGAATTTTTTAAAATACTAATAAGTTAATGACTTTTCTACCCTTAAATGAAAATTTTGTATTTCATCATAGGTTATTTGGTAATTTTATTTCCAATTTAATTAACTTTAACCTCAAACTATCTAACTTTCTATTAGCATTCATTTTAATTAATTCATCTCTCCATATATTGATATTTCAAAAGCTAATTAAGTAGGATGACAATAAACATGAATTGTTTTTGGTTCCACAATGATAACAAAATTTTCCATGTTAGATATGTCCTCAATTTTTTATGTATGAAATCATTTTTTCTCTTTAAATAAGTACATTTATATGATTGTTAATTGTAATTTTTATATGTGCAACCTATTTCAGAATGTTGTAATAATTTTGATGCAAAACAAATAATATAAACTAAAAGGAAAAATTGGAAATACTAATTTTGTGCATAACCCCAATAATTCACATGTATACAACCCCAATAAATATATTGTCTTATATTAGATCTAATTAGTTGTCAATCATCAAATTGCATTTTATATTAACTTAGTATGGATCTTCTAACAATAAATTTTCGCTACCGTCCAAAACAAATATATAAATGAATGCGATAAGATATTAACATGACATAATGAAAACATAGTATGCTCAAATCATGATTGTAGTTGAGTTTGGGTTATCCCACGTTGATAAGAAAGAAAAAATATTAAAAAATGTAGTTGTGTTTACAAAAGAAGGGCGATGCTTTTAAAAACGGTATCAATGTAAAAATATAAAGAAAGACTATGAGATATTAAAATGCCACAATGAGAATCTAGCAATCTCAAATCATGAATTGTCGTTGAGTTTTGGGTTATCCAACATTGATAAGTACGATAAATATAAATATGCAAATGAATGCTATAAAGTATTAACATGGCAAATGAGAATTTAGTATTCTCAAAGTATGGTTGAATTTGGTTATTACATATTGATGAGAATGATAAATATTAGAAAATATAGTTGAATATATAAAAGGAGGGAGATGGCTTGAATATAGATTTCATTATAAATGTATATAGAAATCATACAAAACTTTTCGTACTAGGTTAGCCACACACTTCACATATTTTAGTATTTGACATGACATCAACAAATGATACAAATATTGGAAAGAGATGGGTAGGTAAAGGAGGGTGAATGCCTTCAAAATTAAAAAAAGTTGGTTGGCTAAAAATGCGACACTTTCCATCAAAAATTGGGATTAAATGGTAATTTTGAAGCTATGTGATAAAAATGTTTTATTAAAAAGTAACACCTTTCACTTTCGATTGATTAAACGTTCATTAGAATCTAATCAATACAATCATGAATATAAATATAAATACATAAAAATGAATTTGAAAGAAGTGTTGGCTATAAAGTATCGAATGATACAATGAGATTTAGTATTTTCTCAAATAATAAATTGTAGTTGAGCTTTGTTTATGACACATTGACGATAAACTGAAATATTGTAAGAGATAATTGAGTATATGAAAGGAGGAGAGATGTGTTTGAATATTAGAAGGGCATTAACCAATGTATAATGAGAATTTAGCATTTTCAGGTTTTGAGTTGATTTGCAATATCATAATTTTTTTATATCTTACTTGACATATGTTTTGATCATTGCGCAACGCGCGATGTCGAACACTAGTTCTTATAAAAAGGGAAGGTAACCGAACCAAATAATGGAAGTTATATAAACGAGCAACTGAATTATTTTACTGGGTCCCGATTTTTTTTCAGTCAGGCCCACGTTCAATTCAGATTTATAATCAGTTGGGTCGGTTACGTTTTCTTAATTGGGCTTCTAGATTGTTGTATAAAATAAACTGGGCCAAGAATATTCAACCCAGTATCCGATTCAGTTTGTTAGCCCAATTCAGCAATACATAATTAGAAAACTTGGTTTAAACTGATTTTTGCTTAACTATATTTGTTTTGGATACTCAATCTAACTAAACAAATTACTGATTTGGTTACTGTGTAGCAGTGTACTATTGGAGAGCATTAAATGCTCGTACTTGATTAAGGTTAACATGCAGGAATTTTTTCTTCTTCATGCGAAAATCAAACACACACACACTGCTATTTCTTCTTCTTTATTGGAATTGCACACTGCCACCGCCGGATTTTCTTTTGTTGTTAGCTCAGAGATCACCTCACGCCCTCCCTGCTTACGTCACTTATCTCTCTCTCAACCTCTCATCTCCCTGTATAAGACCCACTATCTTATTTCTTTTCTATGTCACGAGCGAGAAAAACCCACAAAACCCACAACAATATTTCTGCAAATCGGAGAGTTACGAGAAGCCAAAGCTGCTCTCTACTCTCGAAGCCCCAACGACGCACGAAACCAAGAACACACCGGAGAATCTCATCAATGGCCACCGGCGATGGAAAACCCCCGATGCCTCCACCGCCTTTCTCTCCGGCGAATCAACAGTGCTCAAATGCTCATTCGAAACTACGAGAGTTAGCTGTTGCGGCCGAGCGATTGATGCAAGAGTTGTCTTCGTCTCAACCACGCACACAAAAGGTATATTCAAACCCTTTCTTTGCGGAGTATGTGGACCAGAAACCGAGATTTTGTGAGTTAAACCCTCTACCAACCTATGTGACCGGAGTACCAACTGGAGGGTGCGATCACACTTATTTGGAAACAAATAAGTTTTTGATGAACTATGGTCCGAGACCTATGTTCTTTCGACCCGATATGAGACCACCACCAGGTTTCAAGCATGCTCGGTTTGCTCCCGGATACATGCACCAACAGGGCCCTCGTCAGTCGATTTCGAGTGCGGTTGTGTTGAACTCTCAAGGAAACCCACTTCCAAATCACCCATCGGCTTTTCGCCCATTTGACCCGATTAGAGCTTCGATCATCAATAACCCTAGATTACCACCCGTGGCATCCACTACTGTGCCTACGGACCATCGCCAAATAAACCCCCAACTTACCATCGAACCACCTCCTGAAATCCCTACACTAGTAAAACCCACTCCCATCTCCCCTAAAAACGCATCTGATACTGACCCAGTTACACCCATTCACAAATACACCCGAAAGATAAAACCCACTGGTGAAAGTAGCATGCAACTGATAAAGAAACGAAAGGTTTGGGTCGAGATCGAAGATGGTGAGCTAGTTGCTTCGGAAGAAGATGTGGAGAAAGTTGCGGAAGAGAAAGAATCAGAGAACTCTCAAGGTGTTCATTGTGTTGATAAAGGCAAACAAAAAGTCGGTACCTCTTTAAACTCGAATATTACTCGCTTTGACTTATTTTCATGTCACGAGGCTATGCTTAAATTTCCCACTTTAGCACGTAAAATATGACATGCACCACGTGGATTTCATGTTAATGCATTACTTGCATACCCGCACATTGGTTATTTGATCACAAAATTAGGTTGGAAGATTTTATGTGAACCACCAAGTCAATATAATATTAACTGGGTGAGGGATTTCTATAGTGAACTGTCCGTTACGAATGGTGTGGAAATCCTTGTTAGACAAACCAAGGTTGATTTTTCGGCCACGGTTATTAATAACCTTTTGGGTATTGTCCCACCTAAACATTCTGAGATGGAACGGTTGATCAAAAATCTAACCAATGAGGATCTAGATGATATTTTAGAAACAATAGCAAATAAAGGATCCGAATGGGAATTTACCAGAAATTCACGTGTTATTCGCACGCATTGTTTAAAACCTGAGGCAAATGTCTAGTTTTTCTTTTTAAGACACAGTCTAGCTCTAACCACTCACGATACTAGTCTTTGCATGGTTCGAATTTTGATTTTATATTGCATCCTTAAGGGACACCGATTCGATGTTGGACATCTCGTCTCCAACAATATACGTGGAGGTGTTGATCGGTGCAACGCGAGGATGTCCCATCCGTCCATTATCCATGCACTTATGAAAAATGCAAATGTTACCATCCTATCCACCGATACTTTTTCAAAATAAAAATTAGTTATGGAAAAACAAAATGTGGATAGACTGATGCGTAACAACATGTGTGTGCATTCGGATTCGGACAGATCTGACAATGATGGAATTGCTTCTTTGGAAGCTCGTCTCCAGTCACTTAAGATTGAGATGCAAACAACACTTAAGGAACACCAAGTGTTGATTTCAAAAAAAAACTCGACCAGCAGGAGCGTGAGAGGAGTGACAGCACTGATGCGATAGATGCGAGGTTGAGGAAATTTAAGGGCATGCTTGTAAGTTGGCTGAAGTTTGAGAAAGCAAAAGACGATGTGACGAGAGGGATCTTGACAAAGGAACATCCGGAGATCGCTAGGACTCTACTGCCATTTCCCATCCATTTATTATGGGAACCTATTGAGCGTACTCCTACTCATCATGAGTAGGGCAGGTTCAATTTCACACCTCTATCCCTTTTTATTCTTGCGCACTTTAATAAATTGCACTTTAATTTCATCGCCTAGATTCGGGATTTGGTATTGTAAATTTGGAGTAATTTTTTCTTGACATTATCATGTGTTGAATTCATGTTTTGAGGATTGTTATTTGCATGCTTGTTTGATGGCCTGCGTAAACGGGAAAGTTTTCTCACCTGCACATTTCATGTCACTAGAACTAGCCCTCGGATTTTTGTTTCAATTTTTTGTTAAAATCACTTTTGCAACCCCACCATACACAATAAGCCAATTTTTTCGCTTGATCAATGCTTGTCCAATGAGAACATTGAACCCTTCTAAATTTTGGGGAGGGGAAATGATATGGTAACTCATAAAAATTCGAAACCATATCATTTTAAAGTGCACACCCCTTCGCAAAATGCGCCGCACCCACAAAACAAAAAGAGGATTTAACAATGCAAAAAGAAGCAAAGCTTCGCATTTGTTTTTCCTCACAACAAGAAAATGTCAAAGACACCGAAGGGACCAATGTGTCTCATCTCATGTCATCACCAAAAGAGAAGGCAGAAAATTGTGCCAAATTTGAATTTTTTTGAAAAATTGGTAAAAATCACCATTTTTACCAAAACAAAAGGCCAAACACTCACCCCCGATACCGGTTGCATAGCGATTTTAATTAAACAGAAATTTTGCGGCCAGCCTAATGGATTGACATTTTTTTGTGAGTAAGTTGAGATATGTCATTTTACGAAATGCTATCAATACATGTTGTGTGAATAGCGTGAATCAAATGATGGTTGAGATACATGTTGAGAGATTGGGAAATTGCGACAAATTTACAACAAATAAAATAGCTCAAAATTAATTTTTCTTAATAAAGTTGCTTGAGGACAAGAAACAGTTCGAATTCGTGGTTGTGATAGGGTTATTTTATTAAACCTATTTTAGCTATGTTTACCATTAATTTTGAGCTAAATCCCACATTTATCGCTTTATTTATAGTAGTTTTTAGTTAAATGCAATAAAAATAAATATTATATACGTTTCGTATTTAATTACAAAAATGCATCGCAAAAACACAAAAATAAGTATTTTTATATATATTTTGTAGGTACGAAAGTACGGCCGTGTTTGAAGTCTAAATTTCGGAACTTGAAGGACGGATCATGGAACTTAAAGTAAAGACTTCGACTTTTGGGCCGGTGGTTGGTGACGTTTGTGAACTCAACAAAACCGATACTTTTGGGCCTCGCATATTGTTAACAAACTTGTATAATGTGGACCAATTTTTGGGCCATATACATGGGCTGATCTTTGTTTCCATTTGAGCCGAGAAAACCTCTCGTGTGGATCGGTGTTAAATTCAACACATGGGCAGGCTGTTTTGTGTTACTCATGGGCCGAAGACAACAAACCAATGGGCCGAAGGTTTTGGTTATCCATGGGTCGGACCTTATGACCCATGGAGCTCCATTTTGCAAAACTTGGTCACCAAGGATAATTTTTAGTATAAATAGAAGTGTTTAGTTAGTGTTTTAGGTGAGCTTGAAGGCTTAGTGCCTTGTGTACCATTGCTTGGAAACTTTGCAACCCATGGTTCGGTTTTGTGACTTGTAGCCGATCACCTCGTTAGACAATTCGACATCCACGGTTTGGTATTTTAAAGTTTGGTTTGTGATCATAATCTTAATCCTTAATTACATCGTAATATTACTTGAATCTTAGTGCTAAAAACTCTTTTCCTAAACTCTTAAACTCGTTTTCATAACTCTTAAACTCTTAACTCAACCTTTAATCTTTAAACTCGTCAACTTCTCAAACTCATCATAGTTAAATTTAATTGTTTTTAAAATCACGTTTTAAATTAATCTTGCAAACAACTCACGATTCTCTTTTCCCATCGTATTTTCGACTTTTTGATAAAACTTGGTTCTCGCGTAATCTCACTTGCAATATAAGCCGGAAGTCTGAATTAATCACTTTGGATTCCCAAGTAAAATTGGTTCACGGTTTGGTAAGTGATTTCACAAAAGTTCCATCTTTTCCCGTCTCAAACGCACGTTAATTTTAGTTTCCATAATTAGTCTGTTAACAAACATCATCAAGAACTCATCGCTTTCACTTTACATTTAAAACAAGATTTTCCTCTTAGTTTAATAATCTCATTCTCGCAAACTTTAGTTTTAAAAATCAATGTTTAACTCTCTCATCAACTTTGTAGTAATTAATGATAAATGTTTTCCAACTCTTTCCATAATTGTCATGTTAAATTAATAATTTCTCTCAAAGCTTCGATAATTTGCGCAACAAGTCACGACGTTCCGCTCAAGTAAGTTTCATTTAATTAACGTATTGTCCATTTCCATTATTTGTTTTAAAACTCGTAAATCTTTTATAATTGGAATCTGAACGATGATGGGCTAATCGCCTTAGTTCGGGGTATAAAGAGAAATTGGGACCAAGACTAATAAAAGGATAAAAAGGTGTATCGTATGGTATGATTGTCTGACGTTATTTAAATCAATGTTATATTTTGTGGTGGATCACAATTGACCAACTGACAACTGGTACGTTGTATCATGAAATATTCGACACTTGAGATAACTGAGGAATACTGTCTCATCTTGCTATCTAATTATTAATCTAATCCCAATGGATCTTTATACCTTGTGCTTTCCTCTTATAACTGTTAATTTTCTTTAGTCGTTAACCACAAACTCCCAACAAAAGATTACCTTCGCATTCGCCATCTGAAACCTGCTTTTAACAATTGGATCTTTAAAGAGAAACTTTTCCACGCTTCCCTGTGGGGTCGATATTCGGTACTTAGTACCATTATTACTTGTTACAAGACGATAATAGACTGAGATGTATACTTGCGTCATGGTTTATTTCTGACTGATATTGTTGATAATACACTATTGTTTGATATTACTTTTTACAGGGTGTAGTCAAAATCTGTCAACACACTCCCTACTCGGCACACAAAGAGGATCCTAAAGGATTCCCGACACAGTCCCAAACAGTTGAGTTTTCCGGACAACCCACTTCCGGACACACACCGCTTCCGGATTCCGGTACAATCCGGACTTCTTCCGGATTCCGGTACAATCCGGTCTCATTCCGGATTTCACAACATTACCGAGAACCACTTCCGGACTCCCAAGGACTTCCGGACTCCCCCCTTCGATTCCGGACTAGGCGAGTTCCGGACTCTGGGGGTTTTCTTACGAACACTTTAAATTCCGAACACCTCAATCGACTACTCCACACGACTCCAAACTTGGTGTTAAGCCAATATAATCAAGGAGCCATTATCTCTAAACTATTTAGCAAGTTATTCCATCCGATTTCTACACTGATTCAATTAGGAAGAACACACAGACTCCGTTTCCTTTCTTTCTAGCGATAAACAAAAGTTTTCAGACTCCACCACTCCCAAACCTTCAAATTAGACTGCAAAGGAGAAAGAGAAGAAGATCACCTTGAGGATGATGATGATTCCACACACAACTTGGAGAAATCTCCATTACTTTGACTCCTCGATGATTCTTGCACCCACCGATCACCCCCTTAGCCACACACACTGATTTGATGAAATTAGGGTTATTATGGGTTTACCCTTATTTATATCACTCACACTTGCACACTAAACTTTTCCACTCTCACACTTTACACACCAACTTTTATAAATTAACTCAAAACGAACCCGGTTATTACAACATCCTCCCCTCAAAAGAATTTCGTCCCTGGAATTCCATCTTCGAACAGATGAGGAAAACGGTTCCTCAACTTTCTAACCTTGCGATCTACGATCGCCAACGGTTCCTCCACATAATTCAACTTTTTGTCCACACGGATGTCTTCTAACGATACGACCATGCTTTCCTCGGCCGAGCACTTCCTAAGATTCGACACGTGAAATGTCGAATGAACTCCCCGAAGCTCCTCTGGCAACCTCAGCTTATACGCCACCTCACCTACACGCTCGGTGAAGGCGAACGACCCGACATCCCTGGGTCTTAGTTCCCCTTTCTTTCCAAACGCACAACGTCTTTCCACAACGAAACTTCAAGCATCACAATGTCTCCTATTTGGGTTTCAATCAATCTTCTCCTATTGCTCACATAACCCTGCGGCGGTCTTGAGCCACCCTTAACTTCTCGCGAATCTGTTTGACTTATCAGTGGTCAACCGCGCGACCTCCGACACCAAATGCTTCTTCCCCATGATACAGCTTTATCTTTGGAAGATTCACTGATAACCGCTCATGCCAACCTCTTTGCTTTTCTAAGGATTCTCTTGCTCCCACGCTGCATAACCTCTCAACAACAGGGCGTATCCCAATAATTTTCACACTTTCGGTTAACTACAACGCTTACCTCAAACAATTCTTGTACCACAACAATGACACCTCAGGCCCACTGTACACAATACCGTCCACACACTTAGACGCATGGTTTTGAAACGAATTAAGATTTTCACCAACAACTTCACTTCCGTGATAGAACAAAATACACCGGTTAACGCCACAACACCATGAATCCCTTAGTAGAATAACGAACGTTCCATTCACCAACTTATCACAAGGTCAACCTCGGGTATCACCTTAACTCACAGTTATGATCCTTTTCAACAGATAAAACACAACTCTACAATCACTTTCCCCAACACAAAATACTCCTAAAGCAGATAACACCTTCCTGCCTGAATTGCATTGACTACAATCCATCAACAATCAATTCACACGTTTTCACTACATCATCACCCCCACACTATACAAAGCTAAAAGTAGGAAACCTCCACACTCCAATATCTGAAGTACCCATCAATCCAAACAGAACCACTCCTAAAGACACACCTTCAAATTCTCCTTGCATCCAACAGTCGTCCATCCACATGCGAAACAATTCGAGTTTCACCCACTCAACAGGAAGGAGCAACAATGCTCACACAAAACTATTCCCATTAGCTTAACGTTGAACGACAAAGCTCAATTGGAATACTTCCCTCGCTACTACCAAGTCTCACCCAATGGTCCTTCACTCCAAGTACTACTTTCAACTTCCTTCTCAAGTCATAAAATATGTTTCCAAAGAACAACTCACTAGACGGTGCACACTTTAGACCAACCACGCAAGATAGCTTCCCTCAACCCTTGAATCATCACATACACGCCAATCCTCTTTCTTACACTTCCATTAGGGGTTCATGTACAATGACACTCTGAAAAACGTTGCTTCCCATCTTCTGCGTCACTTGCCACACTTTCTACCTCCAGTTTACTCACTTAATTCAACACACCATCCCCATTTCCTCAGGCTAGTGTGGAACATTTCTCGTCCAATATTGACCACTCTATACCCTCATTTCAACGGTTATTATACCTAACCAACAGTTTCACCACATCTCATACAAGAAATGCAACTACGATATTCCGAAATAACACCCAATGCTCGAAGCCACCACACACTTATTGTTTCCCCAAACGAGATTAACTCACTCCTTTGAATTTCATTTACATGCAAGGATTAGCTCAACATTCCCAAGGATTTCTTGTCCACTACAAAACATCATAAACTAACCAATCCAACATCTTCACAGATATTACAATAACACACGGCAACTCGCTCATCAACTCATCGCAACCGAAGAGCACACAAATTCCTTCTTAGCTAGCCACCAACCACCACCTCATGCTTTTATCCTCGAATAGACAATACCACAACACCCACCAAACATCCTTTCATCTCAACACATATATTTTTCCACCTTTGCAAAACTTACCAGAAATCTCCGAGCAAGGGTTTCCACTTACGCTCATCTCATAATACAACACTAGTCCAACACTTATCCTCACAACAACTTGTTATCTCACCAAAGACTTGCTCGTCCACCTTGCATAACTTACCACTAACTTATCCACACAACCACCTCACCGCAACATCACACTAAAGGCAAAATCCTCACAATCATTATTACACACAATATGCCTTGCTTCTCCGTGCCAACCACAACAAACATTTGAAATGAAGCTATCCCACGACCTGGTCTTTTCTCAAACCCAGATGAACCACAACTTATGATCATCTACTTCACTCGATCAAGTCTTTATCACCAGCCGACTCTTCGGAATCCACACAATATACGCTCAAATAAACCAAACGATAAAATGCTCTCTCGCAGACCCACATAATCCACGTGTCCCACCTGAGTTGTGCTAACTACTTCATTCATAAACGACACATCAATCACATAGGAAAATCATCTATCCAACTATCAATTCTCCACTTTCAGAACACTCACAAAAGGCGGTCCAGCCTCTTGACAGATACACACCTTTCCCCAACTAACCTCTTATCTCCGCGCATACACCCAACAAAATAATCACACCAGGGTTACCTTTTCCAATTCCAATCTCCCGATAATGATCTCAACAACCGTCGTTGACTTCAACATCAATGCCCGACATGAAGATGATGCTTCAACGGTGCCTCCGACAACGAGAATTTCTACCGAAATCTAATATTTCCCACACTTCGTAACTAACTTTGTGCCCCACTGTCCTCATATGTTTGAGCCACGGGACTTACCCGAAAAATAGCCTAAATACAAGGCCACCTCAACTCCGGCCCCACACCGATACCATTTCATCAACATACTACAACGCTGCCTTTCGATGTACCTTGCCCACTTAGAAATCACCCGGGACACACCCCCGCCGCCAGTCACACGTCAAATTACTAAACAAGGGAAAAAGACCACCATAAAACAAGCATCTCTAAAGTCAAAGATTGAAGCTGCAGTTATTCGTCGCCCTCCCTAAAAGGAAACACCAAGGTCACGAATCGACCATCGACGACTCAGCCACATATTTCCACTCTCGAAACTTTCCACATCCTTAGGCACGATATCTCTCACTACCTAGCGAGTTCATAGCCTTCATGCATGACGATATAATGATTCAAATCGTTTTACACACTTGAAATACATCACGAAACAAGGTTTGACATGCATGACACGACACCTCCATAAAAAATAGCCACACACACATCGATATCGAGGATCACTCACACACAACCCATGATATCTCACAAACTTATCCAACAATCGAAAGTGCATTCACTGAAACTCTTTTCGTGCAAATTTGTAAAATACGGCAAAATCACCCACACTGGGAGAGTCGGTCGACTCTCACACTCGCGGATATGACAACAACATGTCCATACTGACTCCACTTATAAAACCATGTGATCAAATGTTTTTATGATTTCCACAACAAAGGTTAACTCACTCGTAAAATAAGTGAAATAAGTCGCTATTTCTCCAACTTCGAAATTTATCACATAATGTAAATAAAAGTGTATTTTCCTTCAAACACACGCTTGCACGCGCCAACTTATTTTCAAATCCAGAAACGTACAGGGCACACACACACGCACACACACATGTATTTGACATGAAGGACTCATGTAACTTGCTTGAAAGTACAATGCATGACTCACTTTAAATTAAAGGCTATTCGCTCAAGCAAGGTCAATCGTTGACATTCACAACAATTCAGCACCGATGCTCTACTTCCGACCAAACCATCAGGTTTCTCACTTTTGCAACGACCTTTGGTACCGGTGCCTCCCCCACATATTCGTATGCCCCAAATTCACCGTTACCACTTGACTACTGATTTGCAAAAAATATACGGCTTCACTTCGACCCCGAATAGGTTAACCAACGATAGCCCCTTTTCATCCTATCGCCGCCTCATATTACTAACCAACACATCTACCATTTCTCAACCACCCTTGCCACTCTTCCACTAACTAGAGAGTAAGAAAACACATCTCTACTACCCGATTCTTGAGTTAAAACTCTCAAGATCCCAATTCATCGACATCTAAAACTCCAAGAATGAAGAATCATTAGAAATTAGGCGCTCACCTCAAAACAATTATTCCTCCCTTATGAGCCCAAGAGATTCTACCTCACACGGCCACCCACAAATCACGCAATACTCCTTCTAGATGGTGTCATTACTCACACCATGAATGGTCTCACACAACACACTAAACCATTGTCATCATGGCAAGGTTAGAACTCTACACACTACCACTACTCTCCACACACTACCACCACTCTCTACACACTACCGCCACTCTCTACACAATACCCCATCCATCGATCATCTGAACAACAGTAATTAAGCACACCCATGCACCTGTAAATTCATAATGACATTGGCCAGATGTGATTTGAATTTACCTTACATGAGAGTCCTCACTACCATCATCCTGAATTATCGGTGATCAAGGTCTTCCCTAAAGGCTTCCTATATATCTCAGATGTGTCCTCCTACTCCACAGTTTAAGTTTAGGCCCATTCGGTCACCTAAATCCCTTAAACTAGCGCTCTGATACCAACTGTAACAACCCACACCAAACAAGCATGCCAAAAGCTACTTCTTTAATTTAAAACGCCAAAATGGCCCAACATAGTCACACTAACAAGATTACAAAACTGGGTTCGCAGAAATAACCCTAACTACAACTGAGAACTTGACTACAAGATAAAAGGGAAAGTCTTCTACTCCTATACGCAAGCTCCAACTCACGTCTTGCCAAACCCTCTAAACGAGCTCTTGGCTACCTGCTTACCTGAAAAGGTTTTAGTTTTGAAAAGCGAGGGTTAGACCATGAGGTCTAGTGAGATCCCTCTTGCTACCAACACCACACCACAATTATCAACTAAAAAGAGTTTATAAACATTTATAAACAGTTACACATTTGTCAGTTTAAGTACATACACGCATATTAATGGCTCGTACTTAGTCACGTACACACTTGTGACAACGTGTTAGGGCACATACCCGCCCTTAGTGATCATATGAAACAAATTCATATATCCTTCATGGGACACACTCCCTATATAATCATATTACATTCTCACATGTCTCGCATATATCCATAAATAATGTACACGCTTTGATCATGCATATTTAAAACAACGTAAATCATGCAATTCAATATATCGGTACAAGTAATAAATTCGAGTATCGATAACGCTTCAGGTTAGAAAGACTCACCTGGCGTCCACGCTAAATGTTCTCACTTGAACTGCTATCCTCTACCGCACACCTACATTTTCACCCAACACATGAGAGTGAATAAGTCACTCAACATCCCACAAGGATTTCTATCACTCCTCCCGAGACACATCTCGACTTCCTTAAGACACTCCCTACTCGACACACAAAGAGGATCCCAAAGGATTCCCGACACAGTCCCAAACAGTGGAGTTTTTCGGACAACCCACTTCCGGACACACACCGCTTCCGGATTCCGGTACAATCCGGTCTCATTCTGGATTCCGGTACAATACGGTCTCATTCCGGATTTCACAACATTACCGGGAACCACTTCCGGTCTCCCAAGGACTTCCGGACTCCCCCCTTCGATTCCGGACTAGGCGAGTTCCGGACTCTGGGGGTTTTCTTACGAACACTTTAAATTCGAACACCTCAATCGACTACTCCACACGACTCCAAACTTGGTGTTAAGCCATTATAATCAAGGAGACATCATCTCTAAACTATTTAGCAAGTTATTCCATCCGATTTCTACACTGATTCAATTAGGAAGAACACAGAGACTCCATTTCCTTTCTTTCTAGCGATAAACAAAAGTTATCAGACTCCGCCACTCCCAAACCTTCAAATTAGACTGCAAAGGAGAAAGAGAAGAAGATTACCTTGAGGATGATGATGATTCCACACACAACTTGGAGAAATCTCCATTACTTTGACTCCTCGATGATTTTTGCACCCACCGATCACCCCCTTAGCCGCACACACTGATTTGATGAAATTAGGGTTATTAGGGGTTTACCCCTTATTTATATCACTCACACTTGCACACTAAACTTTTCCACTCTCACACTTTACACACCAACGTTTATAAATTAACTCAAAACGAACCCGGTTATTACACATGTTCTCTAAGTCACAAATAATTTCCTTGAACTTAGAGACATGCTCGGTTACAGAACCACCTTCATTAAGCGTGTGAGTGAACAAACGTTGCTTCAAGTGCAACTTGTTAGAAAGGCTCTTTGTCAACAAAAATTGCTCCAACTTATCCCATAAAGTCGCGGTTGTTTTTTCTTTCAAAGCATCTTGCAAAATATCATTAGATAGATGTAAACGAATTTGAGAAGATGCCATTAAATCTTTCAATTGTTTTTTGGGTAGAGTCCAAGTAGAAGGAATTTATTCAAAACCTTTCAAGGTTTGATGCAAATCCATTTGAATGATAATATCTTTCATCTTCACTTGCCACAAAGAAAATCTAGTGTTTCTATCTAATAATGGAATATCATATCTCATAGATGCCATAATCGCCACAAAATAATGAGAACCCAAATAAAGTCTTCTACACTAAAATAACCAAAGATGCTCTGATACTGCTAACTTAAACCCAAATTGAAGAGTTTAACCAAAGTAAAATAAGGGATAAGTTAGTGATCCCAATGAATCCATAGCTTGAATACTCAAGGGTGTTCTTAGTGTATAAGACAAAATTCCCAAAACATATAAATATGATGATTCTAAATATGCATCCAATACAAAGTAAAGAGATAAAGTTAGAAGACAACACCAAGATTTACGTGGAAACCCAAATCGGGAAAAAAACCACGGGTGGAAGAGACCACCGAGAGAAATCCACTATTGAAAGATGAAAATTACAATGCTCTTGAAGGAGTAGAATCACAACTATGGTGAGTGTATGTATTTGGAGATAGAAATGATAAAATGGGCGATTTCTAAACATGTTCTTCAGCTAGGTTTTATACCCAAAGCTCTAGCTATTTTGGGGAAGCACTCAAATGAGATCAATGGAGTGTGATCTTGAAGAAGCCAGTTTGGTGAAAGTGGTAGATGACAAAGATGAGTCTTCCAAGCATGTGTAATCAGATTTTCGTGGCCCAAGGAGAGGATGTCAAAAGGGACACAATCCCTTAAAATAGGGAAAAACAAATCTGATGGAAAAAGTCAATTTTGGGAAAATGTGAACAGTGCTCGCGGCCGCGCTCTTTAACCCTTGCGCCCGCGAGCTGACATTCTGTCTCCAAAATGCATGTTTGGCGCGCCCGCGAGCAAATAGACATGTGCCCTCGAGCAGACCAAAATTTGAGGATTTTTTTAACAATTGCGTTTATAAAGTATTCACTTATTCTAGTATGGTACCGATAATAAAGAGTTTTAGTGTTTGGATAGAAAAACAAAAGAAATGTTTATATCGATTTGACACCGATAATAAAGAGTTTTTGATAAGTTACTATGTTCTAACTTATTAACTTATTCTAGTGTGGTACCACCATAAGTTATTACCTTCTAACTTGTTTGCTTATTTGTAAACACTAAAAACGACTTATCAACTTATTACGTTTTGCTACCATCATAAGCAAATCCAAACATTTTTTATAAAACTCTAGTTTAACGTCATATAAGTTGATAAACACTTTTATAAAGAAAACACAAGTTGTTTTAAATAATCAATCCTAAACACTCCTTAAATCAAATAAAAACGAGTTTAATATATCTCATTTGAAAGTAAATAAAAAAAACATTTGTAAATGTTCATGGGAGACTTTGTTAGATCAACAACAAATATTTAGAAAGATAAGATATAAGTTGGCTAGTCTTTATTTTAAATAATAGAATGGTTGTTTCAATACAAATGCTACCAATAATTTTTTTATACCAAAAGATATAACAAATTCCATTTACAAAGCGGCATGGCATTTAGTTATTCCACTTTCTATCCCAACTCAAAAGTATTCCAAATTTGTCAAAAGATTGGAATCATAAGCCACCCCATATCAAAGATTGAGAACTTCTTTCACAATTCACAAAACACTTTCAAGATTCCAATCTCCAATTGCAAAAAAAAACCTTTTTGGAGTGTTTTGGTTGATGGAGTTCAATTTGAAAGATTTGGATTTTAAGGAAAGAATTTGGAATCGATAGGATTTGAAATATTTTGTAACAACCCAGTCTAAATAAAGCATACATAGCATTTATATTTAAATAATTACCAAAACTGGGTCCATAAAATTTCATTATATCTGTCTAAATAACTTAGGTTGGAGGAAACAACCTATACACAACTGAGAATAACTACCACTAAAAGTATGAGTGGCACTGTCTCTATCTGCATCTGTACTCTATCCTGCTCTTGCTCGCTTACCGGAGCCTCCTATTATCTGCTTACCTGAAAAGGTTTAGTTTGGAAAATGTGAGGGTTAGACCATAGGGTCTAGTGAGTCCCTCCTGACAGTTCTCAAAATCATTTAAAGGCATTTCATAACTTTCATACATAAATTTCAAATAACTGAACATTTAGAAATCTTTCACGGATAAAATCCGCTCCCGTAAATGGCACCCTGAAGTCACTCGAGAGTGACAACGAGTCAGTATCACGCTGCCTTACTGGGTCTCACTTCCCATGGCATAAACGGAACCTCCCCCGGCGTGAATACTGGCGGAACCTCCCCCCGACTTAGCCAATTTACGTCTACACAATATATGCATACATTTCATATAAAATTTTAACAACTTTCATGCAATTAAAAGCATAAGAATAAAACATGGCATTTCTCATCATGTACTCACTTTAGAAAACACGTTAAAAGTCACGTATTTTAGTTAGAAAACTCACCTGATGCTTTTGGGGTCTTTTCTTACTTTACTTCTGGCTTACGGTCGAATTACCTGAGAAAAGGATAAGAGGTATAATACTCAGGTCCTACACCACTTTTCGGATGCTAATCTTCCGGACACATCTAGCTTTCCGGACACAATTCGCTTACCGGACACAACTAGCTTTCCGGACACATCTAGCTTTCCAGACACAATTCGCTTACCGGACAACACTCCACCCGGATAGTTATCCGGGAACTATCTGGAAACTCCAAATACGCGGACTCTTACCCGGAAACCATTATTGATCGGAAACCTACCAGGATACTTGTCCAGTACTTTCCGGACGACGGCTGTGGTACACAGTTTAGGATCGAAGCCTACTAAAGTGTCCTTAATCCAAATCAAAACGAGTAAAACAATAACATAACTTATTTAGCTCGAGATTATACATAACCCTTAGCTATATAACACCAAAAGGGTGCTTAATCCACCACTTTGAACATCATTAACAACCCTCAACAAAACTCTTCAAATAACTTGATAATCCAAGTAAACAATTAGAATAGGGCTTGGTATAAGGAATTACCTGATAGATTTCTTGCAGAAGACGAATTCCAGCTCCACTCCTTCTTCTGATTTCAAAGATTGATGATTTTCTTCTTCAATTTCACAAGAACCACCAAAAACCCTTTTTCTCCTCTCTCTCAAACTCTCAGCCGTAACCCACCCAAGTGATTGTCCAAAACTAGGGTTTTGTGCCAATCATTGGGTTTTTATACCCCAACCTTTATTAACCTTTTAGTCCCTCAACTTCCAAAACTTATTAAATTCCTCCACAAGACCTGAAACTCTAACAATTTGGTCTCGGTTATTACAACACTCCCCCCTCAAAAGAATTTCGTCCCCGGAATTCCGTTGACAAAAAGGTGAGGTTATCTGGTCTGCCTATCCGATTCAACTTCCCATGTTGCTTCTTGTCCCTTATGATACTTCCACTGAACCTTCACTAAACGAACTTCTTTGTTCCTCGTTTTGCAAACCTTACTGCTCACGATTTCAATCGGTTCTCCTACGTAAGTCAACCTCTCATCTATACTGATGTCCCCCAGAGGAACAACCACCTCGGTATCTGGCAAACACTTCTTTAAGTCTGAGGCATGAAATGTCGGATGAACACTCTTTAATTCCTCTGACTAGTCTTACACGTATGCCGCTGCGCTAACTCGCTCACTAATGACGAAAGTCAACTTCTTATCGTCTGTATTTCTTGCAAGGTCGCCATTATCTCACTTCCCACATCGGCTCTCCACAAAAGAGACGCACATAACACTTTGAATTCCTTCTCAAAATCTCATCGAGTACCTCAAGATCGCGCACTATCTATTCAACTTTCATAACTCCGACGGACCCACAGACGTAGTCCACTTTACCTATCTCTCAAATCTCAAGGTTCAACAGTCTTATGTTTTCAATCCAACCACTCAGTTCTACTCGGCTACCCCAAATCGTTCAGATGGGAAACATAACCGCACCCCATACTTGAAACCGCCCTCGGCGAGTCACCACTTTGCTAAATCGTGCCATTTTGCACTATTTACTTGTACCCTCTTCGATCACTATACTCGCTTAAAACTACCTGATAAATCCAAGGCCAACCACGCCTCCATTTGCTCGCCTCCGTCCACACACCGGGACTCACGGTTTTAAATGCGTCTAATTAATGTCTCTCATACATTTATACTTCCTTAAGAGAAAGAACTTGGCGGAAATTTCCCGCCACAACAACGAGAATCTTCTACAAGGAAAACTCACTCACTGACAACTTGGCACAAGCCCAACCTTGTGCATCCCGACAAGCTCACACCCAGGAGTCCTCTCCTCGGTGTACCTGAAATTTCTAGATTACTTCTTCCAACCGACATTCGTCTATGCAGATCATACTCCTTTCCCGAATCACATCGGCTACAACTCGACTACTAATTCGTACGTTCTCACCACTTCATCATTTCTCACTTAACGTGACTAATAGTAGGAAACCTCTATAATTCCTTATTGGAGTACTCACCTATCCGAATTGAACTTATCCTGAAGGCTCATCAATTTCTCACTGCTTGCCACAAGCGTCCAATCATATAACATAACTTCGGTTACTCCCACTCAATTAGGAGGAGTAACCAAGGTCATACTATACTATCCTCACTAGCTTAATCACCGCACGACCAATTCGTTTAAACATTTCTCACAAAGTCACTAACTTAACTCATTCAGTTGTCTTATCCACTTCTTTCCTGCACAAAATCATACACAATTCCCTTTCTCAATACTCTTTCCAAAAGCTTGCACGCTTATCAATGACAATCTACACAACACTGCACCTTTCGGCCTTACTGTCAAGCTCACTACTTCCAATTTACTCACTTATTCTGACAAACTATCTTCACCTCCCCACGTTAGCGTGGAGCACTGCCCACCAACATTACTCGCCCCTTTCTTCTGACAATTCTCAAGCTGGAAATACTTTCTCATTACTATACGCAACCAAACGGTTGCACTAAAATTCTAACTTAAGGCTTTCGACCAAACCACCTCGAACTGCCACCAGTGTTTACTGTTACTACACATTCTTTGATCTTCAACTACTACCTCCTCGGATACTCCTTTCACTCATAGGAAACAATTCTCCTTCCTTAAATGTTTCGCATCTACTCCACCACATTTTGATTAACCCATCCATTATCTTCTTTAAACTTACAGTGATATCAAGAATATACTTACTTAGCGACTCACATAGCCAAAAACGCTTGGTCTCTCCTTTGGGCAAGCACCCATTACTGCTCTAAAATTCTACTCCGATAATAGACGTATCACACTGCCACTTACAACTACGTACTCCAACCACTTGCTAAACAATTCGCACACCCAAAAAGGCTTCCATCTAATGTTTCATCTTTCTAACATCACGTTACTACAACACTAGCTGGTACATTTAACTTGGCAACTATTGCCACTACATAACTGTACATTCCTCACTCATAACATCACACTGCAGACCAACTCTCTCCTGGCCATTCTTACACAATCCAATAATTGAAACCCATATAAAGAAATATTTGAGAATAATTGAAACCCATATAATCTCCTCATGAACATTCCCAAATGAACAAGAAATGTATCTCAATTACATCTTTAATCCAATGGAACTCCCTAAATTGTAGTAATGATTAATGAATCATCATCAAACAAGCAGATTCACCAAAACTAGTTTATGGAATATTAACCAATAAAAAGAACATAATATATATAGGTATATATATAATAGGTTGTTTACCACCTATTTACATTCTCTTACGGGGTTACAACCATTTATCCGGTCAAAGATATCGGTGTTGGGATTTGTTTGTCCCACATAGACCAAATGAGGAAACTTTGTTTGCCTTATATTAAGAATATCCTACTTCTTATCAAATTGGCTAATAATCATGTTGGGCCAAACCCATATTAAAAAGTCAAAGATGGGCCTTTGACTTACGTGGGTATTCCTGTGGCCTTAGCCCATGCCACAAACCGCGCAAGTCACTGTTCGACAGTTTTTTGGCGGTTGAAGTCGGTTGAAGGGAGATACGTATAAATATCTCATTCAATCTCTTTTTTGGGAGACTTTTTCCATGCACAAAAATATTCGTTGGGTCTATCTTGTGTTCTTCATCATTAAATAATGGAAACGTAACTTGATTCGTCGGGTTCAAGTCGTTACTTGAACGGATTATTGAATCCTCTAGATAGACGTCCAATCTCATCCATACAAGGGACACATTTCTGTCTAAGGACACTGCATACGCAGGCCTCAATCCCAATAACGATCTTCGTCAAATTTGGTTGCGATAATCAAGTCAGTGATTCGTTTCGATTTGTTATACATATATTTGTATACATACGATTCATGAACGATGATCCAATAATCTAAAGGAATAACTCTTAATCGGTCGATGATTCATGCCGACTCAAAAAACCCTCTTATCCAGTTAAAGTTCACCTATTTTGTATTGATAAAAGACCAATAAAACAATATTATATGTGAGCACTCATTAGTTATGGAAAGCAAAACAACACCACAAGACCACCAAACAATAAAATGGTATCAAACAGAAAGAAGGAGGTAAAAACAACAAATTGAAACGTTATTTACGAATAAAAATGAAAACCCACAAATTATTCGAGAGAACATTACTTGGAATTATCGATTGTGTTCCATAGATGGATGCTCTTCGAGGATTCTTGATTTGATCTTTTTTAATTACTTGAAATTCTAGGCTCTTTTCTTATGTCGATTGTAAGCTCGACCTAAGTAATAATCAATGAAAAGGTATGTTACATTCTTTTAAATTACAAATGTAGTCATTAGAAAATACTTCAATTTTGAACTATTGTTTTTAAATACTCTATCGATTTTAAAATAAGTGTTCATAATAGGGCAAGTTTGGTTGAGAATCCGATTTCCTTTGTGAACCCGAGGGACCAAAGAAACCGCACCACGAGTTCAGAACATTTACTAGATATTCTCATATTCATAATAAATGGGGACACATGTTGCATTCTTGATTGTCTCCCAATTCACAAGAGCTAGTAGGTTTGAAACTGAATTTTTTCAATAAATAAAAAAACCCAACAAGTTCTTTAAGCATGTTTATCCCACTCATAAAAATGTTCTTATCTTATTAATTCTTAATTATTGTTGGGGGATTAATTGATTGGATACTCGAGAACCATAATATTTCCTAGGAACAACTTCTACGACGATAGATAGGGGTCAAGAAAGAAGGAAGGAATTCCATCAATAATTGCCAAACCCTAAATTCAGTCTTCACTGATAGATAGAAAGATAAATTCTGTAAAGCAAAGAGTATTATCATTATCAAGAGTATAATCGAAATTTTCGTAAATTCTTTCTATTTCTGAAAACAAACATTTATGTTAAAGGAAACTTAAAGAGAAACGTGGTATGCATACATAATTAGATAAGACAGAATTGACCATTACTGGACATGACAAGTTGGTTTGTCTGGTGTTTGGTACAATTAGGGATGGATAGGACACGACTAGACATGTTGCCACTAAAAATTGTTTGATGATTTTATATATCGTATAATAGTTATAAATGACACAAATCAAGTAAATATTTAAATAATTTAATTTATAAACATGTTTACACAATTTTCTTATACGTACATATATCATAGTACTAAATTTGAAAGAATAACTTGATTTAATTGATGGTAGTTTGAAAAAACTTGGTTCGTAATCTATAAAATATGTTTTATTGGGTTTGGATGATCATTATTAACGTAAAATGCGTGGTGGAGGTTGTTGTAGCTACAATGGCGGTGGAAGTAGAGGTGGTGGACGACGATGATTGTGGAGAATGAAGATGGTGAACAGTTGTCGGGGAGGTAGTTGTGGCTTGTGGGTGGAGGTAAAGGTGGTGGTGGTGTTGGTCCCGAAGGCCTATACAAGTTTGTAGAAGTGGGGGGGGGGTTGAATACAAACACACAAATTTTACTTTTCTAAATTGTTTATTGATAAATCATTAACAATTTACAGCTTGTTGCGGAGACAAGATTAAGGATAAACCTAAATCTAAACAAGTTGGAACACTAAGGTTTCTTGCACTAAGAGAGATAAGGAAATTACTAATAATAACCTATCTTGAGATAAGAGATTGAACTTGTCCAGAGTTAGCAAGTTACTTCAAATGAAGTGAGTTCATCTCTTTATATACTGCATGCATTTAATGCAATTCAGTATATACTTTACACGTGTCATCAGCTGGTTGGTTGCATGTCATTGACCTTGGTTGACAACCTTAGTAGCTGTATGGATGAATAGTGTAGTATCAGAGTGGTTGTATGATTTCAGATATTCGGAGGTTCTTTTCTGACATTTCGTACGAAGTCGTGCAAGGGTGGATAAGACAAAAGTATTTTGTACGGAGGACTTCATGATCAGCTTTTGTTGATTCAGCGATCTATCATTTCATATCAGCGAATGATAGAGTTCAGCGATAGCTGAAGTCTTGTACTTGATACTTCACGTTGAGTGGACAAATCTGAGTCTTCGCTGATCCGCATCAGTTCATTAGGAGACTTGTTGCTGGTTCTTGAGCTTGATCTTCGACTTCAGCGTAGAACCTTTGTTGACGTGAAACTTGTCTTCAGGGATCATAAGTAAATAACTAACTTATCAGCGATCATCATAATGACTGAACAGACTCAGCATTTATGGTGAACAGTTTCGCTGAATGTTTAACTTAAAAGAGCGAGAGTTCCTATCAGCGGTACTGGAAGGTCTTAGTACTTATCAGCGATAGTGAAACTCTGATACATATTGTTTACTTACAATTTTCACTAAGTATAAGAGAGGGTCATTATCAAATCACTGAGGGTTTGGATCAACAATCTCCCCCTATTTGATTATGACATAGCAACAAAGAAAATTGCTATTTAATGAAAACATAAGGATAAAAAGAACTCATAAAATATTTGTCCCTTTTACTGTTTTCTGGGATCTTTTCAGTACTGATGGAGTAAAGTACATTCGCTGAAATCTTTCTTTAAAATATTGAATCAGGTTACAATGAAGAACAGAAAGATTACAAGTACAAGCGAAATAATTTACAAGTACAGAAGGATAACTGATACAATAGAGAAAAAGGAGATTATATCAGTTTTCAAAGGGTTCTTCCTTAATGAGAAGTTCATCAAGGGTCTTTTTAGTGGGGATCATCCAGTCAGGGACATTTACTCCTTGATTCTTTAACTTCAGAGCAGCTTCAAAAATCAAGGGCTTCAGGTGTCTAGCTTTGATGTTGCGTCTGACTTCACACCAGTGTACGAGATCTCTGAGTTGTTCGATGGGAGCGATGTGGAGCTCAGAGACACGTTGAAAGTGAGGATTTCCATCATAGTCTAAGAAGAATATACCATATGGATCACTTACCACTGTGCCAGGGATGAAGGTTTCTCCAGGTGGTAGGGAGGTGTCAAGCATTGAAAGATCAGCATCAGGGCCAAGAACTTTAGCACGAGAGAAACCAATACCTGTTTCATTTCGAATGATTGGACCTGAATCAGAAACTTTCGTCTTCTTAGCAGAGGCTTTCTTCGGTTGAGGAAGAGTAGGAGGAATATCCACAGCAGATGAAAGCAAGTCGTTCTGTTTGTTTAAGATCATCTCAACATGGCTTTTGAATTTTGAGCGTGATCCCTGAATGGCTAATTTCGTTTCTAACCATTCAGAGAGACCAAACTTTTCTAATGAAACAGCATAGAAGGTTTGCTTGGTTTTGTCATCTCTGTAGACATCCACTTCAACAACAGGAACATCAGCGTACATTTTTCCTCTGATGTTGGCTTTGATTATTTTGGATGGTCTTGATCGATAGGTCAGCATTTGTTTAGCCCATTCCAAAGTTGTATCAGAGACCTTTGTCTTTTCTCTAACGATTTCTTGAGCATCATCCCAGAGCTATCGTTGAACATCAATGGGAACTCTTTTCAGCTTGGGGTCTTTGATTGATCGTTGAGTAAGCTTGATGGCGTATTCTCTGTCTTTCTCTTCAGCTTCCTTCCTTTCAGCGATAAGGCGTTCAGCTCTAAGGTGTTCCTGGTATTCAGCTTTGGAGATTTTGAACTTTGGAGGAACTGAAGGAAGTTGATCACGCCTCAGAATGATTCGCTGATCCTCGAATCGCTTTATTATTTCCTCTCTTTTCTTTTGTTCCTCTTCACTTAGCTTTTGAGGAGCTAAGGAAGGTCTGCGTTTGTGAGAGAGAGTCTGTTCCTCAGGTTCATCAGTCTCAGAGATCAAATCCAAGACTGGGATTATTTCTTCAGCGGCAGCTGGTATTTTTGGTGAAGTCGCAGTTGTGGAGCCTTCAGCGATATCCTCAAACAGGGGAGAGGACTAGCTGAAACACAGCGATCTTACAAGTAAGAACTTGGGTAGAAACAGATAGAGAGAATTGGTTTAAGTGTATAGGCTTGGGTAGAGGAACTGATAGTATATGATAGAGGAGGGATGGAGTAAGAGATGTTTAGTGTACCTGACAAACCGGCTTTTCAAGCAAGATCGTCAGATTGTCATCTTCAGCGACGCTTTTGCCTTTTCCTTTCTCAGCTCCAGAGGCTGAGGGTTTTGTCTTTGTCCGCTCCCCTGAAGGTTCATTTATCGAGATCCCCTTAAGAGCTTTGATCCTTGGGGCAGGTTTGATGATAAAGAAATCATCGTCATCTTCGTCATCATCATCATCATTCTTCTTTGGAGAAGAAGATGGTTCATCATCAGGGATGTCGACGGCTTCATCATCTTCTGCTTCGGATTCTTCAGCGTCTTCTTCGAGTTGCTCCCCCTCAGATACAGAGGCGAGCTTCTCGGTTCCCTCAGGGTTTTCATCTCCCTGAGGTCCAGCGGCAGCTTCGGTTTCAATAGTCTTCTCACCCTCTTCAACGAAGGTGAGGTCTTCGTTCTTCTCTCCCCTGATAGATTCATCATGGGAAAGGTCTTCAGCGTTCTTCTCCCTGGGATGTTCAGCGCTCTTCTCCCCCTCTTTTTCATGATGACTGGGGGAGGAATGGGTAGACTCTTCAGCTGTGGGAGGCTCTCTGTCTTCTTGGCCAGAGATACCCACACAGCTTTCAATCTTTGCTAATCTGACTTCTAGGCCAGTTATAGCAGGATTGATCTTTTCCAGCTCTTTGCGATCCATCGCTGTGAAAGTTTCCAATGCAGGGACAGGGGCAGGTTCAGGAGCAGGAGTTCTCGCCTTGTTGAGCAGCTCTTCAATCATTGTTTTCATCGAACCAACGTCGGTCTTTACAGAGCCTAAGTCAGTCGTCAGAGTTTGAACATTTGTCTTCACAGCAAACATATCACCCTCTAGTGCTCCAACCGATGTCTTCAGCGTTGTTACTTCGCCGGACATGGAGGAAACTGATTGTTTGAGTGAGGTGTAGTCTGTGTAGATATCAGCGAGCACCTTAGCGAAATCACTGAGAGTCTTATCAACTTGCTTCAAGTCATCTGCGGAAGCCGTCTTCTCCACCACCGTTGTCAGCTTTGTCAAATTTTCTCCAGCGGTGGTTACAGCTGCAGAGTTGTCGGAGAGTGTGGTGGTGAGATCTGTCAGCTTTGTTTCCACGGACTTCAGAGAAGCGTTGATGTCTCCCAAATTAGGACCTGTAACACATAAGTACTTGTGAACAAAGGAAAGCTCAGAAGTTTCAGGTTTAGTTACAGTGTATATGGGTTGATTTGTACCTGCAGGAGGATTGATGAACTCGTCAAAGTTGCGGATCCCTGAAAAATGTTCCATATCTTCCTCAAAAGTTCGGTGAGGAATGGTGATCTCTGCAGGTCCTGTCTTCATCATTCTTTGAGAAGCGTCAGCGGAGGCTTCTAGAATGATGGCATCTCCAGTATTCTTTGGAGGAGAGTCCAAGTGAGTAGAGGGAGAAGCGAAGGATAAGAATTGGGTTCGGGTACTGAGTTCAGCATTGGATTCGCTGAAAATTGCTTCATCAGTCTTTGGAGAGACTGAAGGAGGTTGGGTAGGTTCCAAGTTTCTAACCTCAGCGTTTAGAGACGCTGAAGCCGGGATTGAAGGGATGGTTTGAAAGGGTGTGGCAGAGCGTACCACGGAACTTTCCTTTAGCTCTTCAGAATGAGCTGAGGAGTCTTCAGCATGGGATTGCTGGGGTTGCTCCTTGGTTTTCTTGATCCTTTTGGAACCAAGTTGGGTTGAAGAGTGTTTCCTTTTCTTAGAAGGAGAGGATTGTGTGGTCGGGGCATCAGCGATGGGTATTGTCGCTGAAGGAGCCACAGAAGTCGAAGAATTAGGGTTAAGAAGAGAGAGAAGGGTAGAGAGACGTACCTCATTTTCGACAGGTTTGAAGTCGAGCACCTTAGGGCCAACCTGAGAGAGTTTCAGGTCACCCTCTTTCGGGTAGCTGTCTTTCAGGCCATATTTGTAACACCCGTAATTTCGGATAAGTACAACTTCGATTTAGTGAGGAATCGATCTTTTAAGAAAATTATGGAAAATAGGATTTGGAGTTAAATCCTAGATTTGATAGTCTTGTTGGATGGAGAATTCAAATACGAGTCCAACGGGCCTTTCCGGAGCAAAAACGGAGCTAAAACGAAGAAGTTATGGCCAAAACAACTTTCGGTACAATCTCGGCTAAAGTGACCCGCGAAAGTGACACTTGTGTCACTCTCGCTGGTTTTGTACCGAGGGTTTTTTTTTAGGTTCAGCGAGTATGACACTCGCGAGAGTGACATGGTCACTCTCGCCGTGTCACTCTCGCCGTCGGGCTCCAGAGCCTTTTAAACCCACGATTTCAACTCCCTTTCATTTATTATTCAACCCACTTCTCTCTAAACTCTCCCAAACCAAACCCTAACCCTTTAAACCGATTTTGGAACCTTTGAAGCCACAAATCTTGTGAATCAAAGCCTCTCTCCTATATCTTAGCAAGATTTCTAGTTGGAGGTTGGAATCCTCCATCTTATTTCCATTTTAATGGGATTTCTACACTTTTTAGGGTTTTACCCAACCCTCACCTAAACCTTTACCTTCCTTTGGATAAAATGAAGATTGAGGCTTACTTTGGTAACACTAGAAGTGTTTGGTTGGTGGATTCACTTGATGGTTGAGGTAATCTCCTTTTCTCTTCATTTTGAAGTTAGGGTTTTGGATAAGTGAGTATTTTGGTATATTATGGATGGATGATGATTCTTTATGGTTAGACTTGGTTATTTATGGCTGGAAATTCATAAATCTAGGTTTTGGAAGTTTTGGCTTGAAAATGCAAACTTCATCAAAGGAGCTTACGTTGGAGAAACTCTAGATTTAGCTTAATCTAGCAAAGGTGAGTTCAAGTTGATTTGTGAAAACTTTGTACATGCCAAAAATAGTATTTTCCAAATGAGTGTGTGTTTTACTTGAAAATATCAATTGTTGAGTTGTTTGGGTAATTTAACCTCTTTGTAGTATTTATCTTCATAAATGTGTAAAACACCCATATTTGGGATTTTGGGATATTTGATGTTTAGAAATCATAATTATATCCTTAAAAGATTTATTACTCAAAATGGAGTCTATTTGATGGTTTAATCATATGTGTATAAATGATTTTATAAACCATTTGGGAGAATGCACGTTTTAGTGTCAATAACCATATTGAGAATTATAAGGGTGTGAGTCCTTTTGGGAAAACCCTTTTTGTTTAAACCATGTTGAGTTCGGGATTGATAATAATCTTATGGTACTTGTTTACCCGATGGATGTTTAAATGCATTTCTATGTTATTTGATGACCGTTATTTATGGGACTAATATGTTTGAGCATTTTGCTCGGTTTTGACTTGAGATAGTCTTGGGACAATTGTCCGGTTTAAAGGATTCAATGTGGAGTCTTGTTATGGGTTGCTTTTATTGCACCATTTTGTATTTATTGCACGTTTGGATATTTACATGCTTGGGTGAGTGAGTCATTCCGGGATTAGCATGTTGTTATAGACTGTGTTGCATGGAATCCATAGGCACGTGAGTCAGGCTTTATTTGATGGTCTGCTAGGTGTCACATTTATGCTGAAGGCACCAACGTATCACAAGGTGTCGCATTCATGCTGAAGGCACTAAGGTATCTCAAAGTGTCGCATTTATGCTGAAGGCACTAAGGTATCTCAAAGTGTCGCATTTATGCTGAAGGCACTACGGTATCCCAGGGTGTCGCATTTATGCTAAAGACACTAAGGACCTCGACTCCTTGGTTAGAACTATTAATGCTGTGGGTCTCCCCCGTCAATGACCAACCTATTTGGGACCTTATGTTGTCCCTGTTTTATTATTATTTTTGGTCTTATACTTTGACTGCTTTTGGATGATTTCAATATTGAATTTCCCACATGTATGTTGGGGTTTAAATAAAGCAGGACACTACCGTATTTACGGTATTTGGAACTCCTTTACATTTTACGGTTGCGTGAGTATTGCTTCGTATTATGTTTTCATTGGAGGGTTATAATTAAATGGATGGTTTTCATGATTTATGGGTTGAGTAATTTGTTGTCAATCGTATTTGAAAGTGTTGCCTATTAAAGGTTTATTCACGTATTGAATGAGTTTTGGATTGTATTCATTTTTGGGAAAACGCTTTATACCTTTTGGGGAATATTACTCATGGATTTTGGGGTGCGTTGAAAATGAGTCATTTATATCCTTTGTAAACTCCTTTGGAAATCAAAACCTTTATTACAAACTTTCTTTCAAAGAATTGTTTAATTCATGCTATAAACTCTTGAACTCACTAGGCATTAGCCTAACCCTTTTTATTTGTCGGCATGTGCAACAGGCCTCAGGTTGGGAGTAGTTCTAGTGACACGTGTGAAAGATTGTGTGCTAGAAGTGTGCTCGAGAGGTGGATTGTCGTAGTGATATTTTCCGCATCAACCCTTGGGAATAGCACTTGTGTTCGGGTTTAGTGACATCCGAAGTGAGTTTAGTCTTGGTTATAAGACTTGTTTTACTATATTTTGTTTGGAGACAATTATAGTTTGTATGTTGAGGTATTTCACCTATTGTTTCGGATGTAATTATAAAAAAATTTAATTAGTTGCTCTTTCCAAATTTGAGGGTGTTACAAGTTGGTATCAGAGCATAAGTTTGAGAGATTTAGGTGTTGATTTTGGATACCTAGACTCAAACTAGCGTTTGTTTAAGTAAATGAGAGTGAAATTCACCACTAGGCACTTTGAGATAGGATGTTTTGAAGTTGATGGAACTGTTAGAAACGAGAATCACGTCGAGAGTAGCAAGGATAATCATGTACGGTGCGTTCATAGTGACACCTGGCCAGTGTCATGGCGAACCTATTAGTACATGTGCATACTTGAATTACTTTAATGTGATGATCGTTGGGGTAGTGAAAGAGGTTCTGAGCTAGTAGTCGTTGGAATAGATGGACGATTCTAATATTAGTCACTTTGAGTGACGATAAGTATGATATTTGCTTTAAGTAGACCGTTTTGGGTCAAGATTGATGGTTGGACTAGAACAATAGGCTTATTGAGCCGACTTTGAATTGAGGAAAAACCGTAAGGTTAATCGATGTAATTTCCGACTTAGCCTTAAGAGGTTTGAATATCCGGGTGAAATTGGTGGACCGGAGGATTATGGAGGAGCGTGAGTTGAGACGTTGAGTGCCGACTAAATTATGCACGAAATTTATTTTTGAAAATAAATTGCATTAATTATTTCTTGTGTTTCAAATCCATATATGGATTGTGTTACAATTTTGGGAAATGTTTAGCACACACACAAGATTTTAAATCATGGGTTTTGAACCTGCACGAAAGTATTTTATTACGGGAGCTGTGAGCCCGTCGGAACTTGTTCTATTTTATTATTGTTCAACATTACTTTATGATACAGTGATATCCATATTTTATGACGTTTAAGATGTTGGGCAAGTGACTACGGCTTATAACTTTAACATTGGATCTCCTCCACATATGTTAGAGTTTGGACGGAAAGTTATCTTCCATTACGTCTATGTAAAGTTATTTTGGAGAATTTGTTTAATGTGAATTGTAAAACAATGTTGTTTATGTGGTATTACCATAGAAGGGATTTTGGATTTTGGATTTTGGATTTTGGCATTTTAGCCATGATTTTGCTTAATGCAATTTAACTTTGGAAGCACAATGTTTGGTGCTATTTTGTTGACTTGGAGTCATTGAGTTCGTGGAATTTCATGGAGTTTTATTGTACGACGTTTTGTGTCGTGTGGGTACAATTTTACAATGTGCATACTCTATTTGCTTATGTGAAAATTTTACGAGTTAAGTTGGGCATTTGGTCTCACTCGAGTTTTGTTGAGTAAAGTTAATTTTATGCCACAAGGCGACTAAGAAAAGATGAGTTTTGGAACTCTAGTGTCGCGTAACTTTTCTTTCAAGAGTTTGTGTGATCAAGTATTACGTTGCAATTAGTTCGGTGTATGGATTGAATTATACGTGGCTTAAGTGAAGTATGAAAGAACATTTTGGTGGCATTTTATAATAAATTGTTTGGTGCGCTTTTGGTCAGTTAAATGTTTATTATCATTTTTTTTATAAAACGTGTTATAACGACGTAGGGGTATGCATAGCTTGGTAACCAGTGTTTCTCATCACTTTGTTGAACGAATCATGAGTATAATTATCTTATTAACTCTTTATGCAAATGATGACCATTCGGTCAAAGGGTGTTTTGGTGTTGTGGGAAATCATGCATGGGTTGCCTTATTTTACATTTTGAAAACACAAATGTATAAGCCATTGACATTGGTCAAATTTGATTTTACCAAGCATTTTGGAAAATTGGAAACCTTTTTGGATTGGAGGAAAGGTGTATTTTAAGTATTTTGACAAATACATTTTTAAGCATTTACGTTTTGACGTGTTATGTTTCAAGTACGAAACTTTGAGGAAAATGCTTCGTGATAAAGATTTTAGAAAAATGGTTTGTATAAAACTATGGTGCGTGGAATTCTTATGTTTGAACATTGATGCGCACCGTTGGTGCAATTTGAGATTTGAAAATAGGTTTGAACCCTTTTTGGTGTCAACAAATTATTAACACTTATTTACTCGGAAGTTTTGCCAGAAAGCGTTTTACTCAAATGTCATTATAAGACCGGATGAGAAATTTTGGGAAAGTGATTCAAAGAGTTTCATCTTTTAAAATTTGGTCGCGAACCATTTGATGCATGTTATTTCGTTTCAAGAAAATTTCTAATGGAAGTGTTACAAGCTTGCATGCCTACCCCAATGTGAAGTTGTATGATGTTTTAGTCGATATTTTCAAGTGATAGAGACGTATGAGTTTTTGTATTAACTAGGGAATTTGCACAAGCCATTTTGTGTTTTGACTAAGAATGTTGGTAAACCGCTCCATCGTTTTGTGTAATAAACTGGCGCGCGCAAAATTTTGTTGGTAAACCTTGCCTCATGTCGTTTTATGGTTGACGAGGAAATGTTGGAGTCAATGTTGTTTAGACCTCTTTTGAAATACGTGCACACCTGGTGTCGCACCCCGTTTAAGGTCGAGCAGTCACTTTACATGCATGTCATGAGTCAATTCATACTAGAACTGTGGTGTTTCGTCTAAAAGAAATTGTTTACTACGCTTTTGCGTTTTGTGGGTAAACTGAACTGCAATGAAACGAATTTCAACATGATTTTCATATGTGGGACGAGTGTGCCCAGTTTTGCGTAACTACCGAACTGATATTAGTAGTTTTGTGTGTACGGTTTATTTGATGTGAAAATCTTAGTGTTGAAAATATTTTGTGAATGGTTTTGATTAATTGGCATATTTATTGAATAACGCACTTGAAAATCTTGAACTCGTTAGGACCTTGGAAAGGGTATGTAACCCAGTTAAGGGTAAGTGCATGTAGCACTTCGGCAGCGGAAGATTGGATATTCCACGTGTGATAATACCGTAGACCGAATGGTATCGGTTAAAGGATGATGCCCTTTGTAATTAAGAGAATAAATGTGCGGTAACCTATTTGAGGTAGGTGATGTATTTAGGTGTCAACTTTTGGGGTTTGGGGGCCAAGCACCTTTAATGTAATCGGGGGTTTGTAGCCGATTTTAAAAGAATATTGGTATTGATAATAGTAACCTTAAGATGCTCATATGTATAAGAGGATTTAGGAAAATGACTTTCCTTGTGTGGTAAGAAAATATGTCGATTTTATGGTTGATAATTAGACATACCTTTGGGATTGTGTACTTAACGAGTCAATAATGACCGTTGGTGTTGAATCGATGGAATCTGCTGAGAGTGAATGCTAGTTCAGTAGCAGGATTATTTGGGGATTCCGAAGTTTTAGTTGATGTTGGTAGTGATTCAATGTTGACTTGGGTTGGAGAGAAAATTTAAAAACATGTGGATGTGGTATGAATGGGAAGGCGAATCTGTCGTTGGGATAGTATGGATCATTTAAGGTTGGGAGACAACTTAAGTCTGGTAGTCGAAGGCCATTCTAGTAAATTAGGTCTTCATTTGGATGCAAGTGTTTTATGCCTAAGCGGGGATTCGTTGTGATCGTTGTGAGTAACACCAAGAAGCCGCTGTGGGCAATGCTGTGGGAAATAAATTTGAACCGGGTTGAAACCAAGGGAATTTGGAGAGTGTTGGGCGCGGTGGCCATTGGTTGCGTGAGGACTAGATTTCGAGGACGAAATCATCCTAAGGTTGGGAGGATTGTAACACCCGTAATTTCGGATAAGTACAACTTCGATTTAGTGAGGAATCGATCTTTTAAGAAAATTATGGAAAATAGGATTTGGAGTTAAATCCTAGATTTGATAGTCTTGTTGGATGGAGAATTCAAATACGAGTCCAACGGGCCTTTCCGGAGCAAAAACGGAGCTAAAACGAAGAAGTTATGGCCAAAACAACTTTCGGTACAATCTCGGCTAAAGTGACCAGCGAAAGTGACACTTGTGTCACTCTCGCTGGTTTTGTACCGAGGTTTTTTTTTAGGTTCAGCGAGTATGACACTCGCGAGAGTGACATGGTCACTCTCGCCGTGTCACTCTCGCCGTCGGGCTCCAGAGCCTTTTAAACCCACGATTTCAACTCCCTTTCATTTATTATTCAACCCACTTCTCTCTAAACTCTCCCAAACCAAACCCTAACCCTTTAAACCGATTTTGGAACCTTTGAAGCCACAAATCTTGTGAATCAAAGCCTCTCTCCTATATCTTAGCAAGATTTCTAGTTGGAGGTTGGAATCCTCCATCTTATTTCCATTTTAATGGGATTTCTACACTTTTTAGGGTTTTACCCAACCCTCACCTAAACCTTTACCTTCCTTTGGATAAAATGAAGATTGAGGCTTACTTTGGTAACACTAGAAGTGTTTGGTTGGTGGATTCACTTGATGGTTGAGGTAATCTCCTTTTCTCTTCATTTTGAAGTTAGGGTTTTGGATAAGTGAGTATTTTGGTATATTATGGATGGATGATGATTCTTTATGGTTAGACTTGGTTATTTATGGCTGGAAAGTCATAAATCTAGGTTTTGGAAGTTTTGGCTTGAAAATGCAAACTTCATCAAAGGAGCTTACGTTGGAGAAACTCTAGATTTAGCTTAATCTAGCAAAGGTGAGTTCAAGTTGATTTGTGAAAACTTTGTACATGCCAAAAATAGTATTTTCCAAATGAGTGTGTGTTTTACTTGAAAATATCAATTGTTGAGTTGTTTGGGTAATTTAACCTCTTTGTAGTATTTATCTTCATAAATGTGTAAAACACCCATATTTGGGATTTTGGGATATTTGATGTTTAGAAATCATAATTATATCCTTAAAAGATTTATTACTCAAAATGGAGTCTATTTGATGGTTTAATCATATGTGTATAAATGATTTTATAAACCATTTGGGAGAATGCACGTTTTAGTGTCAATAACCATATTGAGAATTATAAGGGTGTGAGTCCTTTTGGGAAAACCCTTTTTGTTTAAACCGTGTTGAGTTCGGGATTGATAATAATCTTATGGTACTTGTTTACCCGATGGATGTTTAAATGCATTTCTATGTTATTTGATGACCGTTATTTATGGGACTAATATGTTTGAGCATTTTGCTCGGTTTTGACTTGAGATAGTCTTGGGACAATTGTCCGGTTTAAAGGATTCAATGTGGAGTCTTGTTATGGGTTGCTTTTATTGCACCATTTTGTATTTATTGCACGTTTGGATATTTACATGCTTGGGTGAGTGAGTCATTCCGGGATTAGCATGTTGTTATAGACTGTGTTGCATGGAATCCATAGGCACGTGAGTCAGGCTTTATTTGATGGTCTGCCAGGTGTCGCATTTATGCTGAAGGCACCAACGTATCACAAGGTGTCGCATTCATGCTGAAGGCACTAAGGTATCTCAAAGTGTCGCATTTATGCTGAAGGCACTAAGGTATCTCAAAGTGTCGCATTTATGCTGAAGGCACTACGGTATCCCAGGGTGTCGCATTTATGCTAAAGACACTAAGGACCTCGACTCCTTGGTTAGAACTATTAATGCTGCGGGTCTCCCCCGTCAATGACCAACCTATTTGGGACCTTATGTTGTCCCTGTTTTATTATTATTGTTGGTCTTATACTTTGACTGCTTTTGGATGATTTCAATATTGAATTTCCCACATGTATGTTGGGGTTTAAATAAAGCAGGACACTGCCGTATTTACGGTATTTGGAACTCCTTTACATTTTACGGTTGCGTGAGTATTGCTTCGTATTATGTTTTCATTGGAGGGTTATAATTAAATGGATGGTTTTCATGATTTATGGGTTGAGTAATTTGTTGTCAACCGTATTTGAAAGTGTTGCCTATTAAAGGTTTATTCACGTATTGAATGAGTTTTGGATTGTATTCATTTTTGGGAAAACGCTTTATACCTTTTGGGGAATATTACTCATGGATTTTGGGGTGCGTTGAAAATGAGTCATTTATATCCTTTGTAAACTCCTTTGGAAATCAAAACCTTTATTACAAACTTTCTTTCAAAGAATTGTTTAATTCATGCTATAAACTCTTGAACTCACTAGGCATTAGCCTAACCCTTTTTATTTGTCGGCATGTGCAACAGGTCTCAGGTTGGGAGTAGTTCTAGTGACACGTGTGAAAGATTGTGTGCTAGAAGTGTGCTCGAGAGGTGGATTGTCGTAGTGATATTTTCCGCATCAACCCTTGGGAATAGCACCTGTGTTCGGGTTTAGTGACATCCGAAGTGAGTTTAGTCTTGGTTATAAGACTTGTTTTACTATATTTTGTTTGGAGACAATTATAGTTTGTATGTTGAGGTATTTCACCTATTGTTTCGGATGTAATTATAAAAAAATTTAATTAGTTGCTCTTTCCAAATTTGAGGGTGTTACAATATTGAAAGATGGCGCTGATGAATCGGGGGTAGGGAACCCATGCAGGTCTGTCAGCGGCAGAATCCACGCGTTGCACTAAGTCATCATAGATAATAGATGCCCAGTCGATGTGTAGACCTTTCAGCAGAGCATATCCCATAGCTTGCTGAGGTTGAGCGGCTTGATCAGAGGAGCCGGTTTTCGCAGTCATGCAGCTGATCAGATGGACGAAGATGAAATTCATCTCGCTTGGCATTTTTGACTTCTTTATCAGCGTCAGCTTCTTCTCGGGCTTCTTGTCCCTTCCAGTTTCCCAGACATAGCCCATTGCATCAAAAAATGCAATAAGAGCTTCTTTATCAGCGTGCTTTTTATGGTCAGGGAATGGAACAAAAGGTTTTTCTTTGGTAGCGTTGGGAAAGTTTAGAGCTTTGCGAATGATTGCGGGGGTTATCTTTATTGTGCCATACTCAGTATCGCTGAGTATGCAGTCAATAGTTTTGGAGGGATCTTTGGCGGATGGTAGCTGAGAGTGTCTGGCAGAGTACCAGAATTGGGATAGTAGTAGCTGACTTGCAGGAGGTGTGATGGTCAGGGCTGTTGAAATGCAGCAGTTTTTCAGGAAATTCATAGCATCATCCAGATGTGTGACTTGCTTTCGAGGAGGAAACTCGAAAAGCGCAGAGAGGTTGTTTATCTTGGTCCAGTCAAGTTGATCCATAGAAAACTTAACCTGTGGAGCCATTATGATATCCAATTCTTCAGAGTCAGTGGAGAAGTTCTCAGCGGTGGCATGAATCTTGGAAGTTGCCATTTCTCTGTATTATCAGTTCAACCAAAGATGTTAACAAATAAGAATTATCTTAATGTGGAAAGAAATTTCCATTAAGATGTTTCGAATTTTATCCATTTCATTCAGACAAAAATGTCTTAATGAAGATTAGGGTTTTTCATGATTTTTGAAACGAAATGTAAAACCCCTAAAGTCTTGTATTCCAGTTTCTAAAAAAAACTGGATACGAATGAAGAACAAGTTTAAGATTAAGATTTAAAACTTGAAGAACAACCATGAAATGGTTGTGTTCATAAAACCATGAAATGGTTGTGTTCATAAAACCATGAAAGAAATGATTTCATTTTTTAAGAAGTTCTTTTGTTTGATCTTGTTTAAAACAATGATAAGATCGGAAACAAGTCAAGCATTTGAAAAAAAATAAGAACGTATTAACCTTGATGTTTTGATGAAGAAGATGATGAACAATTCTTTGAAGATTTGAGAGCACAAATGCAACAGTAATTCTTTTCTTGCGGAGGAAGATTGATCGCGTAAAAGACAAATATAAACCAAGAGTTTGTTTATATAGGGAGTTTTAGAGAGAGAAAACCTTGAGCGGGAAAAGGTTTTCATCATGACACGGACACGTGTTTGCATTTGATTGGAAGTTGAACGAAACGTGCAAACGTGTGTCAGAAAGAAATCGTGCCTGGTGTTATCCGTTGCAATGACGTCACAACTGTCCTTTCACATTCTTTTAGGATGTCTCTGAGGTTTTGAAAGCTCAGGGACTCTTTTGAAAAACATGAAGCACTGAATAGAAAATATCAGTGAAGGTTTTAAGAACTTTCAAAATATCGCTGTTAAGGAAGAGATATTCAGCGATGCATTTGTTTTGAAATCTTGCATTTTCATGCGTTTGTCAGAGAGAGAAAACATACCTGGATATCAGTTTAACCAAGTTTATTCAGAGAGAAGATGATTGAATAGGTTATACGAGTTGATTTTATCCTATCGCTGATTAATGTGAACCGCTGAAGATTTTACCCTTCAAAGTTCAGCATTCCAAGCTCGCTGATGAGAAAGTTGAATCTTGTCTCATCAAGAGGTTTGGTAAATAAATCAGCTAACTGATAATCAGTTGGGATAAAATGAAGTTCTATATCACCATTCATCACATGATCTCTGATAAAATGATATCTGATTTCTATGTGTTTTGTCTTTGAGTGTAGCACTGGATTGTTTGCTATAGCGATGGCACTAGTGCTGTCGCAATAGATTGGAATTTTTTGAGAGCTGAAGATCATAGTCTAGTAGCTGATTTCTCATCCACAAGACCTGAGAACAGCAGCTTCCAGCGGCTACATACTCAGCTTCAGCTGTGGAAGTGGATACTGAGTTTTGCTTCTTACTTGTCCAACTTACCAGCTTTCCACCCAGGAGCTGACATCCTCCTGTGGTGCTTTTTCTATCCATTTTACAACCTGTAAAATCACTATCTGAATATGCAGTTAGATCGAATCCTGAGTCTTTGGGATACCAAAGACCTAGATTCGCTGTACCCTTAAGATATCGAAAGATTCGCTTTACAGCTTTCATATGAGATATCTTAGGTTCAGCTTGATATCGTGCACACAAGCATGTTGCAAACATAATATCAGGTCGGCTAGCTGTAAGGTACAATAGTGAGCCGATCATCCCACGGTACAACGTAACATTGACAGGAACACCCTTTGTGTCCTTATCAAGTGTCAGCGGTGGTGCCATAGGGGTTTTCATAGCTGAACTTTCAGTTAAGTCGAATTTCTTCAGCATATCTTTAACATATTTTCCCTGATTTATAAAGGTTCCTTTTTCAGTTTGCTTAATCTGAAGACCAAGGAAGTATGTTAGTTCACCCATCATGCTCATTTTATACTCATCTTTCATTCTATCAGCGAAACGAGTACAAAGCTCAGGGTTAGTAGAACCAAATATAATGTCATCAACATATATTTGAACTAGAATGATATGACCTTTCACTTTTCTAAAAAATAGAGTTTTGTCAATCTTACCTCGCTCAAATTTTTCAATATGGAGATAAGAGGAAAGAGTGCCATACCATGCACGTGGAGCTTGCATCAAGCCATAAAGTGCCTTATCCAGTTTATAAACATAATCTGGATGCTTAGGATCTGAGAATCCTGGAGGTTGTTCCACATAGACTTCTTCATTCAGCTTTCCATTTAGAAACGCTGACTTAACATCTATCTAATGTACAGTGAAGTTTTTGTGTACAGCATATGCTAAGAATAGACGAATAGATTCAAGTCTTGCTACAGGAGCAAATGTTTCGTCATAATCTATGCCTTCCTCTTGTCTGTATCCCTGAGCAACAAGACGAGCTTTGTTGCGGGTTACAGTACCATGTTCGTCCAACTTGTTTCGATAGACCCATTTAGTGCCTATCACCGTTTTGTCAGTTGGTCTACGAACGAGTTTCCAAACTTTGTTTCTTTCGAATTCAGTCAGCTCTTCTTGCATAGCGCTGACCCAGTTTGGATCTCTGAGGGCATCATCTATTTTCTTTGGTTCAGTTAGAGAAATAAAGTTAACAAATAAACAAATATTACCTGCACTTCTACGAGTCTGAATACCAGCGTTTGGATCACCAAGAATTTGATCGATTGGGTGATTTACAGTCCATCGCTGAGCCGGAGCATACGTCGCTGACTCAGTCTGAACTGGAGAAACTGAAGATGAGGCTTCAGCTACTTCTGGATTATCAGCTAAGAGAGGAATGTTTGCATTTGTCACTTCATTCACTTATTGCTGAGAAATAGATGGAATTTCTGAGACATTTGGATCAACTGCATGTATAGTGTTTATAGGAACAACTGAGACCCAAGATGTTTCAGCTTCACTATTCTGCATATCTGGAATGATAGTAGGACCATCATTATCTACAGTGTGAGCATGAGGAGTGGGAACTTCTTCTGAATCACCAAGATGAGAAAACATCCATTGATTCAGTTCTTCTGTATCAGCGTTCGGTTTAGAGTTCGCTGAACGGGATTCGTCAAACGTGACGTGAATAGTTTCTTCTACAGTTTGTCTTCTACGGTTGAAGACTCTGAAGGCTTTGGAGACTGAGGAGTATCCAAGAAAGATTCCATCATCAGCTTTAGGATCAAACTTTCCAAGGGCATCTCTGTTGTTCAGTATGAAACACTGACATCCAAAGATGTGAAGAAAGCCGATTGAAGGCTTTCTCCCATGAAAGAGTTCATAGGCTGTCTTTTTGAATCTTTTAACTATCAGCGACCTGTTTTGCGTAAAACAAGCAGTGTTGACAGCTTCTGCCCAAAACTGAGTAGGCAGGTGAGAATCGCTGAGCATTGAACGTGCAGCTTCAATAATTGTTCTATTTCTTCTTTCAGCGACTCCATTTTGTTGCGGTGTTCTCACTGACGAAAAGTTGCGAGAAATACCCTTACTCTCAAGGAAGGAATCAAGAGAACTGTTTTTGAATTCAGTTCCATGATCACTCCTTATTGAGCGAACAGTCATATTGTTCAGAGTTTCCATCTTCCGAACAAAGGTGATGAGTTCTTCAGGGGTGTCACTCTTAGAACGGAGAAACATTACCCAAGTGAAGCGAGAGAATTCATCAACTATGACTAGCGTATATTTCTTTCCAGCGATGGATTGTTTGTTAACAGGGCCAAACAAATCCATATGGAGTAGTTGTAGAGGAGATGACACTGAGGAGACTTGCTTTGACTTGAAGTTTGCCTTGGTCTGCTTCCTTTTTTCACACGCTGAACATAAAGACTCTTTGGCGTATGAATGCTGAGGTAGACCAGTGACTAACTCTTTGGAGGAAAGAGTATTCAGTGTCTTGAAATTTAGATGCGAGAGCCTCTTGTGCCATAGCCAGTTAACATCAGAAGATGCCTTTGAGAAGAAACAGGAGTTCTCAGTGGTTGTTGAGTCCATGTTTATTACATAAACATTTTCCAAATGATAACCGCTGAGATCTATCTTCTCCTTTTTGTCAGAGACAAAGCAGGATTCCTTAGTAAAAATTACTTTGTTATCCATGTCGCAAAGCTGACTGATGCTTAGAAGATTATGCTTCAGCCCTTCAACATATGCGACTCTTCTGAAGGAGGTTGTACCATTTGAAAGTACACCATACCCTCGGGTATGTCCTTTTTCATTTCCACCGAAAGTCACAGAGGGACCTTTCTCTTCTTTGTATTCAGCGAGCAGACTTTTCTTACCAGTCATGTGTCTAGAGCATCCACTATCGAGATACCAGATACCCTTCTTAACCTGCAATACAAAGGAAGATTAGTTTTTCTTAGGTACCCACTTAACCATGTATACACGTTTATCAGTGGAGCAAGTTGGAATAGAAGGTTCAGCGGTCTTCGCAGCATTTGAAGATTCAGCTTTGTCTTTCTTCACTTTGGTTAATTTCTTAACTTCAGTGGTAGGAGTCACCTTGACCTGATTTGCATCGGGGTTGGTCTTCTTTGCCTTGGGGGCAATCTTCACCTTAGCTATCTTTTCAGCTTTGGTGGCTGTGGGGCACTTACTAGCAATATGATCGGTAAGTCCACAGTGATAACATTTCCTATAACTAAAAGTAGTTCTAGGACCACTTGTATGCTGAGCTTTTAATTTCGAATTAGAAGTGTCAGCACCAAGTAAACTATTGGCTTTAGAAATGGGACGAACATTCAGTTCTTCAGATTTCTTACCAAGGACATCCACTCTGAGTCTAGGAGTAGATCGCTGAATAGATCCAGAGATCAACTTTCTAGATCCAGAGGGGTAGGTCACTGAGGCTTTAGAAGCATTCAGCTTTGGTACTAAGGTACCCTTCTGAGGATTTTGATAAATAACAATTCCTTTACCTTTGTCTTTATAGACAGAGGTAGGTTTTGAATAAACCATTTTCTCCTTACCTTTTGAGGAGGTAGGAGTTTCCTCAGGGATTGGTGTAAAGGACGAGGAGCACTGAGATGATGAAGTGTCAGCGACTGAGGATACGAACGTTCCAAATTTAAGCATTGATCGTTCAGTGGTTGGTTTTGGAGTATCATATTTATAACCCAGACCACGTTTATCACTCAGAGGAATCTGAGCCTTAATTATCTCAGTGATCTTTGTTGAAGAATTACACCATCCTTCAACAGTAGCTTTTTCAGCCTCTAATGCAGCGATAGCTTCTGCTCGTTCGATTTTGACTAGCTGATTTAAATATACTTGATCTTTAAAATCTTCTTCATTTTTAGAAAGCTTTTCTATTTGAAGGTGGCAGTTTTTAAGCTTTTCAGCGAGATCAAGATTTTGGTTTTCAACCACAGTTTTGCCGTTCATGGCTTCGTATAAACTTCTAGTCAAGAGATCGATCTTACGGAGACTATCAGCTTCATCAATATTTGCAATATTGGTAAAGAAAGAAGGTGATACCTGAATGGCAGATGTTGAAGTGGAGGGAATGTCTGAGCTTTCTTCCTCTTCTTCAATCTTGGCCATGAGACATTGATTTGCTTCATCATCTTCAGAGTCAGATGATGATGCTTCTTCATCAGAAGCAGCCCAATCATAGTCAGCCATCAGGCCTTTGCCTTTCTTCTTAAAGCTTTTCAGCTTCGCATATTTTTCTTTCAGCTTTGAGTATTTGTCATCTTTATTCCTTGGAACAAAGGATTTCTTTGTAAAAGCTGAGGGTCTAGAAACTTTCTTAGACCTGCACTCGTTAGCAAAATGTCCTATCTTTTCGCAGTTAAAACAAGTAGCAGTAGCCTTATCAACAAAAACTGATGATTTAGGCTTGTCAGCTATGGAAAGAGGTTTGTTCTTTCTAAACATTTTCTTCTTGGCAAATCTCCTGAACTTTTTGGTTAGGAGAGCCAAGGATTCATCATCTGAAAAATCAGAATCTGATGACCTTTCAGAGTTACTCTCTAACTCAGTGATAGTGACTGAGGGTCGCTGAGTAGAAGGTTCCTCTGAGATTAAAGCAACATGGGTGCTTTTGGAATCTTTTACAAGATTCTTCTTAAGATGGCTTGATTGCTCATGATTCAGCAACGTGCCATATAAGGTAGCAAGGGTCATTGATTTTAGATCCTTTGACAGCTTGAGACACATGGAATAATTGTCCCAGCTTTCAGGTAAACATTCTAGAAACTTTGTCAGCACTTCAAAGTTAGAATATTCCTTACCAACAGTTTTCAGATCTATAATTAAAAAATTAAAACGTTGGTGAACTTCAGAGAGAGTTTCATTCTTACCAGAAATGAAGCTTTCGTATTGTCTTACCAGGTTGATCTTTCTTGAGTCCTGGACTTCAGACGTTCCTTCATACTGAACACATATTGTGTCCCACATGGCTTTTGATGATTTCAGGTTCATGACGGAATGGTAGACTTCGTCAGGAAGGGCCATGGATAGTATGGATCTGGCTTTTGTATCTATAGCCACTTTCTTCTTATCTTCATCGGTCCACATGTGTATTTCCTTAGGAATCAGCCTTTCTGGAATAGCAGGTCTATTTGCAGTGGCTGGAACTAAAGGATCAATTGTTACAGGGATGTGTGGGCCGTTTTCAAGATAGTAAGTCATAGTGGGGTCTACACCTTCTAAGAAGAGTGTCATCCTATTTTTCCACAAGTTGAAGTTGTCTCTGGAAAATCTAGGGGGTTTTGCAAGAGAACCATTGTCTATATAATGTGTGTTTGTGTTGGTGGCCATTTTCAGATAATAGCAAGGAAGAGAAATATCTTAGATTAGATCTTGTTTATGAGATTAAACAAATCTGCTCTGATACCACTTGTTGGTCCCGAAGGCCTATACAAGTTTGTAGAAGGGGGGGGGGGTTGAATACAAACACACAAATTTTACTTTTCTAAATTGTTTATTGATAAATCATTAACAATTTACAGCTTGTTGCGGAGACAAGATTAAGGATAAACCTAAATCTAAACAAGTTGGAACACTAAGGTTTCTTGCACTAAGAGAGATAAGGAAATTACTAATAATAACCTATCTTGAGATAAGAGATTGAACTTGTCCAGAGTTAGCAAGTTACTTCAAATGAAGTGAGTTCATCTCTTTATATACTGCATGTATTTAATGCAATTCAGTATATACTTTACACGTGTCATCAGCTGGTTGGTTGCATGTCATTGACCTTGGTTGACAACCTTAGTAGCCGTATGGATGAATAGTGTAGTATCAGAGTGGTTGTATGATTTCAGATATTCGGAGGTTCTTTTCTGACATTTCAAACGGAGTCGTGCAAGGGTGGATAAGACAAAAGTATTTTGTACGGAGGACTTCATGATCAGCTTTCGTTGATTCAGCGATCTATCATTTCATATCAGCGAATGATAGAGTTCAGCGATAGCTGAAGTCTTGCACTTGATACTTCACGTTGAGTGGACAAATCTGAGTCTTCGCTGATCCGCATCAGTTCATTAGGAGACTTGTCGCTGGTTCTTGAGCTTGATCTTCGACTTCAGCGTAGAACCTTTGTTGACGTGAAACTTGTCTTCAGGGATCATAAGTAAACAACTAACTTATCAGCGATCATCATAATGACTGAACAGACTCAGCATTTATGGTGAACAGTTTCGCTGAATGTTTAACTTAAAAGAGCGAGAGTTCCTATCAGCGGTACTGGAAGGTCTTAGTACTTATCAGCGATAGTGAAACTCTGATACATATTGTTTACTTACAATTTTCACTAAGTATAAGAGAGGGTCATTATCAAATCACTGAGGGTTTGGATCAACAGGTGGGTAGTATAGTAGTAGCGAATGGTGGTGGTTATGACTATGGAGAATGTAAATATGTTGGACAAGAGGCATAATGGAGGTTATTTTAAGGACAATACAAGTGAGGTGGGGGTGATGGTTGTTAGGGGACGGTGGTGACTATGGAAGATGTGAAGATAGTGGAAAATGGTGGAGGAAGTAGTTAGTGGCCGACGTGGTGAAGATATAGGTGTTGCTGGTAGTGGCAACTAATGGTGGTGGTGTTGGTTATGGTAGAGGTGGCCGACGGTGTAACACCCTAATAATAACCTATCTTGAGATAAGAGATTGAACTTGTCCAGAGTTAGCAAGTTACTTCAAATGAAGTGAGTTCATCTCTTTATATACTGCATGTATTTAATGCAATTCAGTATATACTTTACACGTGTCATCAGCTGGTTGGTTGCATGTCATTGACCTTGGTTGACAACCTTAGTAGCCGTATGGATGAATAGTGTAGTATCAGAGTGGTTGTATGATTTCAGATATTCGGAGGTTCTTTTCTGACATTTCAAACGGAGTCGTGCAAGGGTGGATAAGACAAAAGTATTTTGTACGGAGGACTTCATGATCAGCTTTCGTTGATTCAGCGATCTATCATTTCATATCAGCGAATGATAGAGTTCAGCGATAGCTGAAGTCTTGCACTTGATACTTCACGTTGAGTGGACAAATCCGAGTCTTCGCTGATCCGCATCAGTTCATTAGGAGACTTGTCGCTGGTTCTTGAGCTTGATCTTCGACTTCAGCGTAGAACCTTTGTTGACGTGAAACTTGTCTTCAGGGATCATAAGTAAACAACTAACTTATCAGCGATCATCATAATGACTGAACAGACTCAGCATTTATGGTGAACAGTTTCGCTGAATGTTTAACTTAAAAGAGCGAGAGTTCCTATCAGCGGTACTGGAAGGTCTTAGTACTTATCAGCGATAGTGAAACTCTGATACATATTGTTTACTTACAATTTTCACTAAGTATAAGAGAGGGTCATTATCAAATCACTGAGGGTTTGGATCAACAGGTGGGTAGTATAGTAGTAGCGAATGGTGGTGGTTATGACTATGGAGAATGTAAATATGTTGGACAAGAGGCATAATGGAGGTTATTTTAAGGACAATACAAGTGAGGTGGGGGTGATGGTTGTTAGGGGACGGTGGTGACTATGGAAGATGTGAAGATAGTGGAAAATGGTGGAGGAAGTAGTTAGTGGCCGACGTGGTGAAGATATAGGTGTTGCTGGTAGTGGCAACTAATGGTGGTGGTGTTGGTTATGGTAGAGGTGGCCGACGGTGTAACACCCTAAAATTTAGAGTAAATTTAAACCTGAAATGTTGCGGAATTAGTACTTAAATGACATAGACATATCACCCAAAAAGGGGAAGTAATATCGGCGTTTACATTACAAGTACTCGGACGGGATAAACCCAACAACCTACTAATCTAGACTTAGCAAAGTTCAGATTATACGCGGGTGTTGCTATCTCGCTCTCAAAAGTATAACGGATCTATACATCAAAAGTTCGCCTCTATGTTCATCCAAAAATGCTATCGCCCTTTCACACTCTCCACTCAAGCCCGAGGGATCCCACCGCTAGAATTACCTGTTATACACGTCATTAAAAGAAAAAGTGTTAGGCTAAAGCCTAGTGAGATCAACAGTAAAATTTTAATAAATAATAGCCTTTAATTTACATTGACCATCGGAGGATGTCATACATATAAATACACATTTCTAATATACAAATACCTTTTTGGGTTAACGGGGGAGTCCCGCTTACCAACACAAGTGACGGAACACGGTAGTAAGCCACTTGATTTGTTAGTAAAACCAAATACACAACATATCATACATAGGATGCCGAGTGAGGCTACTTACAACCAACACTCATGAATTACCAACATCCAACAACGTAATTAGCACGTAGGACTTATACCATACCGTCGATGCCTAACCGTGCCTCGATGGGAAAACTAGCGTTCCGACACCGGCCATAAAGACTCTAGTGCCTATGGATCCATTACACTCAATACCAACAACAATAATTCTCTTACATAAGTATATAAGCACATATGTATTTACGTATACGTGTATATATATACTAAAATATATACATCTATATATACATTTATCAAGGATTTCCCACATCATACCATTATCCCGTATAACTTTCCAAACATCACTTTACTATGTAAAGTTCATTATCCCAAGTATTTTTGTTGAAACTTATCAAAACACCAAAACCCTAGTTTTCTCTTAATAAGGTAAAATCTTACAAGTTTGGAGTAGGCTCAAGTTAAAACCAAGGAGTCCACAAGAAACTCAACCATAAACATTCTTTGCTTTCTTTATAAAATTTCCATCCAAGTACAAACCCCCAAATCTCTCAAAATAAGGTTTTTGAACTAAATCCAAGTAAGTAGTAATAATGAAGTAAAAGATAGTTGAATGTGTTAAAAGAAAACATTTCACATGTATAAGAGTTAAATAAGAGATGAACTCACCTTGGAAGGTTTGTCAAGAGAAAACCTACACGTATGGAGAAACCCTAGTTTTGATGGACTTTTAAGAGGGAGGAGTTGGACCACTTCAAGCTCTTATACCACAAGATCTTCTTCTTTAGCATTAACTCATGATCCAAGTGGGTGGGATGGTAGGTGAAACCCTAGAAATATTAAGTGAGGAGAGAGAGAGGAAGAAAGGAGAGAAAATAGCCCAAAGAGAGGGAGAGTCGACCTAGTAGCTGCAAGTGAGAAAGAAATGAATCTGAAATCCTCTAAAGCAACAAATACCACAGAACTCGGCCTCCCCGTCGCGACATTGCCCAGCGACTTTGCCCAGGGCATTGTCGCCGGCACAGTCGCTCCTCACGTACCACCTACTGCCCGATTTGACGAATGTTGCAGCTGGTTGCGACATTGCCCAGTGACTTTGCCCAGGGCATTGTCGCGAGGCATAGTCGCTGACCACGCGCATGCTGCTGTCCGAAATCTCTTTTCGCTAAGATTGGGTTTTCTCGAGGGTTTTGGGCGCATGAACGATGATACTAACGTATAGGCGAACTTGTGCATGGGTTTGCATGGAAGGGAAAACATGCATACGTAATCCCATTCCTATATATATATATATATACTATATATATATATATATACTTACATAACGATACACATGTCAAACCAACTAGGAGGAACGATCTTACTTACATTAAATTTTTGGAGTGTTACAGACGGTGGCTGTGGATGTGGGGGAGGAGGTTATAGTGGTGGTGGCGACGTCGATGGACATGGTGATAATTAAATCAAATACCATATTAGGTTATATCAAATGAGGGTATATTAATATTCTCTTTAGTTTATGTTTCATCTCTGTCACATCTTGTTCCACCTCTTTTTGATAGAATAAAAAATACATTTCTTGTTCCACCTTGTCCCACCAGTACTAGTCTTTGTCTCAATCTCATGTCACGCCAAACGTAGTACAATAATTTTTTTATCTTGCCAATATCGCACCAAACATGGGACGATGATTTTATCTTTGCTCAGATGGTGGTTAACGTTTCCCGCCCTTTTTAAAACATTGATATTTCATATATGTAAGAATAAAACAGTTATTTTGAAGCAAGTTTTCTTTTATATTTTTGTCCTTTTTCTCACTTCATATATTTTTAGCATATCAGTAGAGTTTTTGTAAAACTTATAAAAGAAACATAATTGAATAATGACAAGTTTTTAACTGAAATAAACTAATTTTAAAGGGAAATTAATTAAAATACCCAAAGTTTGACTTTGACTTGCCAAAATACTCATAATTTTGTTCGTTTTACCGAAATACCCAAAATTTCCGCGGTGGGCCCCGCGATCGCGGGTCAGTGCCCACGTGGCACCCCTGTTTGGCCAAAAGTCCCGCGGAGGCCCCTCAAGATTGGTCGCGGTAGCCGCGGAGCCCCCCCCAACTATGGCTGCTGTACACTTTTGGCCCCTGTCCGCGGCAGTACCCCGCGGTGGTCCCGCGGTAAACCGAAAATTACAATTTTTCCCCCTCCAGTTTGGGGCAAAAAAATTACATCTTTTTAAAAAAAAAACTCTAACATCTATAATAAACACAACATTATAACATACAAATAACACATTCAAACATACAACAAAGTTAAAAACACTCTAACAATATGCATATCATATATTTTAAAATTTAAAATAACAACATAAAGGAAAACTACAAAAAACTTAAGAAAAACTTACCAAACTAGTAACACGTGTCATCTTCAAATCGAGCGCGTATTCTACACGATAAATTGAGAGAGTTTGGGAGAGAATATTATAAGAGAAGTGGTGGCCGGATTGAGGTCCCCCACCCTCTCCTCTTATAGCCGCGAATGAGGAGGGTGGGGGTTGGGATTACATTAATGAAAATAGGGTTTCAACCCTGAGATGACACGTGGCGCGGCAATCCCGCGATCGCGGGGTACCACCGCGGGACAGGGGCCGAAAATGCTACCGCAGGTATTCTTGAGGGGCCTCTGCGAGACTTTTGGCCAAACAGGAGTGCCACATGGGCACTGACCCGCGATCGCGGGACCCACCGTGGAAAATTTGGGTATTTCGATAAAACGAACGAGATTGTGAGTATTTTGGTAAGTCAAAGTCAAATAATGAGTATTTTAATCAAATTCCCAATTTTAAAAAGTATGTAAAAACTAGGTAAGTCTATTATATTTAATCAAATAATATTCAAATTGTGGGTCTTTATGTAATAACTAATTCCAAAGTCCAAACACACATTCAAACATCCCCATAGAAATTTGCATTGCTAAGTTGCTCAAATATATTGAAGAGATGTTAAAAGGGGGATGATTGTCACTAATTGATAATACAGGGGTAAAGTGAAAATTTGACCGGTTCATTTTTCCACTTTTAAAATAAGTAAGACCCTTGGATACAATTGATTGATGATATTTCCTTGAAATTTGCTAGATAAGCTTCTTGAATATCAACAAAGATTTTTCATCCTCTGAAAGATAGTTTGGAACTCCAAAAAAGACGGAATTGGAGAAGGGTTTTGTCTTCGCAAGAACAATTAATTGCTTCTGTTCAGTCTCCAGTCGCAAGAAGGTAAGTCGCTTTCAGAAGGGTAATCGTGGTTGAAATCTGTACGGGGTCTATGTTGATCTTTGGAATTTCATGGGAAAATTGAATGCTATGTCAGTAGAAATGGCCGCCTTTCCTGTTCCTTTGAACAATGGATCTTTGCCGAGTTCTGAGATGTCGAGACTTCGTGTTATGCACACCAGGTGTTTGACGAAATGCAAAATTCTGTCTTGTTCATTCTCCAATTCATGCTACGGTTCGCATTCATTTCCTTTAGTAGGTTTGAAATCTCAAAACAGGTTGTTATGTATTAGGTCTGTGATTAATGAAAAAAGAAACAAAGAAACCCATTTAGGGAACAAGGAGCCTAGCTTCTTGAGGAAGGGATTTAAGCTTAGATTGCAGCCAAGGTTGCGATTACTGTCTTCAAGATTGAAAAGGGTTTCGGTTCGGTCGATGTTAAATGACCTCGGAACATATCTGCGTAAAAATATGAGAAAAGTGACTTTATCCACTTCGATTTCCGTTGTATTAGGGTTATGTTATTTGTTCTTGAAGTTGACAACAATGCCAACTCCTAAAGTTGTCCCATACTCAGAATTGATAACAAATCTTCAGAGTGGGTCTGTAATGAAAGTTTTGTTTGAGGAGGGTTCACGACGAATATACTATAATACCGGCTCATTTGGTGTAGAAAACACCCAAAATTCAGAAGATCCAAAGGTTGGAAGAAATGATGATGACGAAAATTTGGTTGAGAGTGATATAGTGAGGAGCAATGTGAAGAATACTCAGATTACAACTTCAAATATGTTGTCGAAATTGACAAAGACAAAAGCTTCGAAGCCAGAATGGCAGTACTCTACAAGAAAGATTGACCACGATGAGAGCTATCTCCTTGGCTTAATGAGAGAGAGAGGAATTACATATAGTTCATCTCCACAATCAGCATTAATGTCAATGAGAAGTGTCTTGATTACTATTATATCACTTTGGATTCCCTTAACTCCTTTGATGTGGCTTCTCTATCGCCAACTTTCCGCTGCTAATAGCCCTGCGAAGAAGCGGCGGCCTAGCAATCAACTAGTCAACTTTGAAGATGTAGAGGGTGTGGATACCGCAAAAGTAGAGCTTATGGAGGTAAGCCCTTTTATGTTACTGCTTTCATTTTGTTTGTTTCCTATGTTTATATGGAGGTAAGCCTCTTTATTTTGTTCATTTTGTATGATTTTATGTTACTGCTTTTGTTTGGTTTGTTACCTATGTTTATATGGAAGGACATCAAATAGCTTATTCTAGAGTAACTAGATGTTCTTCTAATGCCTCTGGACATTCAACCTTTGGTTTTAAAATTAAGTAAATGAACGGAAAACGAAAGACAATCGGAACCTCTAGCAATTCGAGAGTGCTAGAACACTCCCAAAAGAACTCACTAATTTCTGCATGCCCTACAGTATCCCACTTTATACTAATATTTATTCTAAGAAATACCTACATTACCCCTTCTAGAATATCACTTAGGAATGGGCTTGGCCCTCTAGATGGGTGCATGACATTACCCCGCCCCCCAAAGAACTAACTTGTTCTCAGGTGGATAGAAAAAATAGAGGAACTTCTGCCTAGTTTCAACATCTCCCGACCCTGCTGCCGAACTCTGAAATCGCTGTGTCAAATGTTTCCATTTGAGCTATGTGTCACCTTCATAGGCCCACCAAACTCTGAAATCGCTAACCATTGAACGCCTTACCATTATGACACCCTTTTCTTTCCATGCCGGAGTCGAAGTCAAGATAGTTTCGGCAAGTCTACCGTTCATGGAATTCCGCCTACTCATAGACTCAAGCCACATATTCTTGTCTCAAACTACTCTCAAAATCCTCAGCTTTATTATCCATTAGATCTTTCTTAAAAAACCGTTTTGAGATACGGAAGTAGTCTACGAAGCACTTGTAATTTGGCCAAGTTGTCGCTCATCCTAGCAAGAGCCAGGCATATTTTAATCCTATGGCTTATGTTAACCACTGAATTTGTAATATATCTAAGACTGCTATGCGTAAGGATGCTTCCATATGCACTTGTTGGATTCTCAGTTTCAATGTCTCTCATTATTGTGCTGTGATTCTTTACTATGCCCTCCCCACCCAACGCATCTTCAAAAAATTCCTTGCACAATAGAATCATGTCATGCACTCACCTACCAGCCCAAGCCCATCAAGCATGGTGTATTCTAGAATAGACAAGTAGGGGTACTTCAGGGAGTTCTGGAATAGTTTGTCAGTGGGAGGTTAGTTTGGGTATTACTTAGAATAAGGTGGTAACAAGAGTCGTATAAATAGGGATGTGGTGGGAGAGTGGAGGTATGCAGAAAGATATTAAGAGTGGTCTTAGGAGAGCTCTGGTCTCTCGAATAGCCAGAAATTGTTCCCATTTATTGTTAATTGAATCATCAGTCACTTGTTCTTATCTCCTGGTTACTGCTTCCATTGTTCATCTGGTCCGGTTCATAACAAATCGTTTCTCCTCGAGAATCTTCAAGTGGGTCTGGACAAGGCCTAATGTTCACTTAATAATCCAGCTTCCATCTAGGCAGGAGTCCCTCATTAATACGAGCCCAATTTGTGCCTTTCACAACGATACCAAAAGCTTGAGAGCAATGTACAACATAGAGATTAACCACGAGCTCTAGGCCTGAGTTCTCAAGGTCCTCCTTCATGGCTTCATGTATATCTGGAAGCTACCCTTCTTTGATACGATAAGCGTAAAAAAGGTTCATGTTTGTTGCAAGAAACATGTTCTATTTTTGTAACACCCCAAATCTGCAGCGGAAACGGATCTCCAAACAACAAAATCAAATTCTAATAATCCTTAAATTAAATCAACCGATATAGTTTGAATTTAAATTAACTTGATGGCTCCAAAAGATAAAAGTCAAAAATCAACCAAACTTTAAATCCTAAAATAAATCTAGTTCCAAAACTAAATTTAACTTCAAATAAATAAAATCAAAATCCTCAAAAGTGGGTGATCCTCTCTTCACAAAGCCCTTGATTGCCCCCTAGCTAGATACCTCCCGGAAGAGAAAAACATAGCGTGAGCCAAGTGCCCAGTACGGATTATGATTACAAAATAAACAATGCATAATGTAATTACAAAGATCAATTTCAAATGAGATTGGAAATAAAGTTTCAAAGTTCCCCAATACAAAAACACCACCCAACTCCAGAGTAATCAACGAATTTTTGGTTGAGGCAACGAGGGGTTGGTTTGCACATATCGAGTTTCCTACACGGAGCAAAAACATAACACAAGATATCCAAACAAATCATAATACATTGGATTTGCGACTCCAAGTGTATCCAAAATCAGTGGCATGTATGGCACTACATCGCACACCGATAACAAAGCTCCAAAATCCTAGGGCCGACCCATACGCCTCCTAAATAAAATCACCCGTCACACCATGGCCAACTCTCATCAGAGCATACAAAAATCGGAAGGAGACGCCGTGGACTAATCACACCGCCACGGATAATGTCACACCACTGGCGCCACAATGGCATGTTGTAGTACTGTAGTACCCCTACAGATGGTTAACTCGGTATTCTTACTCTCCAACTATCTAACAAAGGGGTTCTATGCGTGCATGGATGAATATAAAACCAACCTCAACTCCGGGTATATTCTCCATGCCTCAAGATTTTATTAAATCGGAAGGTCAAAAGCGTATTTCATTACATAATAAGTAAACAGATCAAATCGAATCAAGGCTTTCAAATAATACGGTTTCAAACGTCAACTATTATCATTACGAGAATATATATCAAAGATGGGAATTGCATATATCCAACCGAACGGAACAATTGACAAACGAGTCAAATAATTATTAACGAAGATCATATTTTATCCAATAAGATGGAATAAATGTCGCTGAAAGAAGTACAAGAATCCGTATCTTGCACAATATCCGACAATATTAAAAGCTGCTCAAAATACTCGGAATTTACTACACCTAATAGCCCAAAATATACAACTTAAATAAATACCACTACAACGATACAATTTAAAAGTACTTATTGCTAAAATATAACTTAAATTAATCTACGATTGGACAACCCTAAAATACTAATTGTCCTAAAAGCTATATAATATATATACTTTTAGTTTATAAAATCCTTTACGACCAAAATATGATTAGTGTTTGAAAAGAGTCAAAGACAAATACCGATTTGAAATTAATTAAATTAAAAAGGTAATAAAATCCTGACTATGGATTAAAGTTGTAAAAAATATTAAAACGAAAACATTCTAGATTATTCTTGTAAAATATTTCTGAACAGAGACCAAAACTGTCAAAGCAGAAACTCCATTTAAAAATCTGAATTTGAAAACAATTTCAATAATTGGGGCTGGACTTCAGTTATCAAAACCTTGAGGGTCAAAACTGTGCAAATAACATTCTTTTACTGCAGGGAAAAAGACAAAAAGTAAAACATGTCTATTAAATGGGGGACTAAACTGTAAATAATCAAGATTTGGCTAGAAGTGATCGTCCTCTTCACCAGTATTGTTCCAGACCCAATTTTATTTTAGCCCACTTTTCTTTTTTCTTTTTTATTCTTTTTTTTAAAACTATTCCAAAACTAATTTTCTATATATTTTTACTATGAAAATCATACCCATATAAACATCGTATACAAGATACAAATACTTTTATTTTTTGTTAAAACAAAAGAATATATTTTAATAAGTTCAAAATTGGGTTAGAACCATCATTAATGGTGTTCAATCCTCAATACTAAAAACAAACGTAAATAAACTTGACAAATCAATCCAAAAACTTGAAAACAACGAGGCAATAAAGCGTTAACAACAAGGTTCTAAATGGCGTGAGGCGTGGCGTGGCGGCGAGGCCAAGCCTCAAGCCTTAGGAGCCATGGCGAAGCCATGACGTTTATCAAGGCGTGACTTATGGCGGCAAATCTCTATATCACATATAATATTATATATAAAAACATATGTTTTGTAGTATTAATCGATGAGTCAATGACAATAAACATGTTAAATTATGTTATATATTAAAAACTAGCAAATAAGACATTAAAAACGTAAGAAAAAAATCAAATATCGCGTTATTAAAGACCGCACATTAGGCCATGGCGTGCCACAGGCATAACGTGGCGTGAGACACAAGCCTTGAGCCACGGCGCGCCATGGCGGCTGTCGCGGCGAGCCTTTTAGAACAGTGGTTAACAAGCATATTGGAATCGAAAACTTACCTCCAAAAATGACCCAAATCTTGAACCTCAAAACTCAAACTTGAACTGGATTTATGACTCAAGAAAGCTCACAATTTTAACAAATAATTCAAAGTTTGATTAAATTTGTAAACCCTTTATATTTATAGGATAAATCTAAACAAGGATAACTATGAGATTTAAACTTAGTATTTGGATTAAACCCAATTTCCTCACTCTAGAATCCTTGCCCAACTCAAATTTCTCTTAAAGAGATTACTCTTGTTTATTTATTTATTATTTCTAAAATTCTAAACTTTAATTAATTATCTATAAAAAATACCAAGGATATCACACTATTGCTATTCAAAATGCTAGTCTACTTGTTTGTCAACTAATACTTTTGAGTCAATGCTCATGTTTTTCATCTTTTTTTTATAGATTGTGTTGTGCCTCCAAGGTTCTATCAACTACAACAAACTAGGAGCAAAGTTACCAAGAGGAGTGCTGCTAGTGGGCCCCCCAGGGACCGGGAAAACATTACTAGCCCGTGCAGTGGCTGGAGAAGCCGGGGTACCTTTTTTCACCGTTTCCGCTAGCGAATTTGTGGAGATGTTTGTTGGAAGAGGAGCGGCTCGTATCCGAGACCTTTTCAATGTTGCAAGAAAGAATGCTCCATCAATCATTTTTATTGATGAGCTCGATGCTGTAGGGGGGAAACGTGGTAGAAGCTTTAATGATGAAAGAGACCAAACACTAAACCAGGTAACTTCTTCTTTTTACATTTTGTATATGTGATTATTTGTGTGTAATTTGAAGTTTTTTTTCTCTAAAGGGCAAAATGCAACGAGATTTGTCTTGGTTCCTATTTAGTGTAATAAAATAGTTTCTTTTCTCAATCAATGTAAGTTTCAAAATTTCTAGAGTAAATTACATTTTTCGTCTCTATGGTTTGTTAAAATTTGCGATTTTCGTCTCTATGGTTTGTAATTCATTACAATTTTCATGCTTTTGTGATTTATAATTTATTGTTGTTTCGGTCCCTTTGGTTTACAATTCGTTACTCTTTTGGTCCCTTGTACTTAAAGGTAGAAATTAGTCCATGGACGAAAATAGCAATAAATTGCAAAGCATAGGGACGAAAATCAAAATTTCTAAACTACAGGTACGAAAATAGAAATTATTAACAAACCACAGGGATGAAAATCGTAATTTACTCAAATTTCTATTAAACTTGAGAGTTTCATAATTTCCCATTTTTTACTCATTTTTTTACCCATTTTGACATATAACCTGCTGATTTTTTAACATTTGATGTAGTGAATGTCAAAGTTTATTGTCAACTTCACCATAACTCTTTCATAAAACATTTTGTATTCGGGTACCACGTCATCATATGTTACAAGACCAGCAAGCTACGGTCAAAATGGGTACAAAATAGGAAATTTTGATACAACGATCGAGAAAGAAAAGGTTTTTCATTACACTAAATAGGAACTAAATCAAACTTTGTTCCATTTTGCCCTTCTCTAAACTAAATCTCTAATCCTCCGGTTTTGATGTCTCTTTTTAGCTACTGACGGAAATGGATGGGTTCGAGTCAGATGTGAATGTGATTGTTATAGCAGCAACGAATAGGCCGGAAGCACTGGACCCCGCTCTTTGCCGGCCTGGTCGGTTCTCAAGAAAAGTGTTTGTGGGAGAACCCGATGAAGGTGGAAGAAGAAAGATCTTAGCCGTTCATCTCAGAGGAATCCCTCTTGAAGAAGACTCTGCCATTATGTGCAACTTAATTGCTTCTCTTACTCAAGGCTTTGTAGGTGCTGATTTGGCCAACATTGTCAATGAAGCCGCTTTGCTTGCCGCTAGACGAGGTTTGAATCCTAAAATTCTTAATCCACATTGCATTTTGGGTGCGTTTGGTACACTAGACAGGGCAGAACATGGATTATTGTTCTACGTTTGGCAGGACTTTTATATGGAAAAGACAGAACAAGGTGGAAGAGACCTATATTTTTCTAATATAACATTAAAATAAAACCTAATTCTCTTCTAATACATCAAATATGTCTCCCTCTTTACATTTTATTCATTTTTTAAACTTTCAATTATTGTCCTCAAAATATTATTTTTATGCGGTTTATCTATTTTGGTCAATTTATGTAATTTATTAAATAATAAAAATAATTTTATAGAAAATGTATAAAATAAAAATTGGATATTACATGAGCTTTTGATTTTTCTGTCATTTTAATTGTCTTGACGAAAACTTTCTAATGATATATTTTGTTATAAAAAATATTTGTTTTATTATAATTTACTAAATTACATAAATTAATCAAAAGATATAAAAGATATAAACAACTCATTAGAGGGCCAAATTGGTCATTTTATTTGTTTTGTCCTATTCAATTCTGTATTACCAAACGTTGAACAACTGTTTTGTCATGTCCTGTCTTGTCCTATCTAGATACCAAACATACCCTTTTAAGTTTCCCCAGTACCCGATATTTTTTAAGTAATTAACTTCTCGACTATCGTTTCTTACGAAAAATGCAAAAAAGAATTGTCGTTCTGGATTAAGATTTCTAAGCAAGAGGGTTTGTTTAACCTTTTGTGCTTTTACATTCCCACAATTTTTTCAATATAGCCTGTTCTTACAACCGTTGACGTGTTTACTTACATTTTCACATGAACAATGGTCGGTTTGTAACAGAAAAGTCAAGTACAATGGTTGGAGAAATTAATCTCTTGTTCTTGGAGAGAAACAAACCATAAAGATAGGCATAAATTGGGTGCGTTTGGTCCATAATCGTGTAAGGTTTTAGGGTTTTAATTTGGCATGGGTAGTTTAGTAATTTACTAATTTTGTCTCATCTCCCTAATTTTTGTTCCGCTTATTTTTGGTGGGACATTTTTTGTGCCTGCTGCCTTTTTAAGTTCAATCGGCTTGCGTGTGCAAGGCAAAGAGAATGTTAGCAGAGCTTTCAGATAATGTTACAAGCTAGTTAGTTTTTACAATTTTACCCTTAATGTATCTTCAGGTAGCGAAACAAAGTCATAAAGAAATGAAAATAGATTATGGGTAAAATTGTAAAAGGAAATTGTTGGGTGCAAATATAGGCAGGGGAAAGAATAGAGAACCTTACTGCTGGATATGGCACATGTTCTTCCTTTCTTTTACAACTTTACCCCTAATGTCAGCTAAAGTAACAAAACATATTAGGGGGGTAGAATTGTAAAAGAACAAGATAGTTCTATAGGAATATGGGCATAACTTGGTGCTACTTCCACCGTGTTTGACAACTATAAACTAGCTTATTTTTTGAGCTTATTGAAAAAGCCCCGTTTGGTTAGCAACAAGCTGGTTGAAGCTAGTTTTTGAAAATCTATTTAAAGTAGCTTTTCTATAAGCTCCATAAGCTTTTTCCTGAATATGCCCCTTATATTTTATTATATTAATTTTTCAACATGTGTCCTTTTAGGTCATTGTATATTGTCATATTAGTTGATCAGTTAGTTTTTACCAAACATGACATTAGCAACGGCTAGCTTTTTAGCTAACTAATTTATCAGTCAACAACTACCTTATCAATTAGCAGGGTTTGCCAAATATGCGATCATGGTGACCAATCGGTGTTTTTGTGGTATTACCAGGTGGTGAGTGTGTTGCAAGGGAAGATATAATGGAAGCTATAGAAAGGGCAAAGTTTGGGATAAACAATAGACAAATAAGCCCTTCTAACTTAACGAAAGAAATCGGAAAGATTTTCCCGTGGATGCCGACTTTTAAGCAACGATACGACCAGAGGACCGATGGGTCACCTTCTTCTCTTGGGGGGTACCAAACTCTAAGCTGAAAGGTACATTTTCTCTCTCTATCTCATTGAACTTGTGGAGACTTGCCTGCCATTTTTCATGGGTGAGGGTATTTTTGTCATTTCACAATGGGCTTTCCTTTTTTTGATGTTTTAAGGACAAACTTTAAAGAAAGTCTTTTGTCTTTTGGGGATCTCAAGTAATCCGAGGACCAATCAAAATTTAAGTAGTGCACCTTTCTTATAAAAGATTCTACTTATTACACAGCATAAGTTGGACGGATATACGAGAACCCGTTTGTACATTCATAGGCCCGCCCCTAAATATATACCATGTAATTTCTACATCTAAGTTTAACCTATTTGATGGGTTAGAGATAAATTATAAATAACGTTAACTTTTTTTTTTGAGAGGGTTCCTGGGCCTTCGGCCCAGTACAGTACATCTCTGGCAAATACACCGACCGCGAAGTAATGCAGCCCTGAGATAATCCCCAGTGGCTAAATAACGTTAACTTGTTTATGCTTAGCGAAGTAAAATGAATTTTCAGATGGTTGGGTTAAAGAAAAACATATTATTTCAAATAAACAAGTTATATTAACCAATTTATTAAGTATGATTTGAAAATTTATAAATACATCAAACTAATAATCATTTCTTTTCAAAAAAACTGGTTAATCTTATAACCATTGCATAATATTAAAAATATGTTTAGTGGTATTGTTGTTTTGGAGTTATGTTTCTCTTACAATAGCTTTAACTGAAACATATGATTTCAGCCTTTTCATCTTATATGGCCAATTGAGCAAACATCATAGAATCAACTCTATCTGTAATAACTCAGATCCAAAATTAAAGCATAACGACAATAAAATTAATAACTTGCCGAATCGGCCTCAAACATACGAGTACATCACAAGTTTTGCGGAAACAACCTATTACACTGCTGAGATCACTAAAAAAACTATGCTTGACATGCTAAATATAATGACTTTCTTCTAGTCCAAAACTTCATGTGCACGCCTTCTCCTTGCCTTTACTAAAGCCTTCTACTAAGCGTTTACCTGAAAATGGTTTAGTTTTTTGAAAAGCGAGGGTTAGACCATGAGGTCTAGTGAGTTCCCTCTAGAAACGAACATCCGAGCCGCATGAAACATTTTAACAGTTTATAAGCATTTATAAACATTTCTCAACTTTAAAACATCTAAACTTTCAAACGCAAGAACTACGCATGTAAATGACACACTGAAGCCACGCACACATGTGACAACGTGTCAGTCTTACACTGCCTTAACTGGAACACACCCTCCATGGCATAAACAGGAATAGGCCCCTCGGTATGAGCACTGGCGGGACCCCCCCCCCCCCCGACTTAGCCATAACATGCCCACTTCCAAATGTATGTATACATAATATCTCAACTTTCTCAAGCATAGCAAAACATGTAGTTTCATATAAAAGATAAAACATGCAGTCTCATATAAAAGATAAAACATGCAGTTTCATAACATCTCATGCGTTTAAAATAGTACATAATTCAACAAATTTTCAGTTAGAAAGACTCATCTGTTGTCCCTGCTTTAATCTCTCTACCTATGTCTCTGATCTCTAACCGGAACATCTATGAATAAAATGGAAAGCAAAAGTGATAAGTCACTCGATTGAACTTTCCTAAAATAATCAGTTAACAGTTCAGGTGCTTTTCTGAATAACTCCCCTTTATCCGGATTCCTCACTGTCCGGACCCTCACCCGGATTCCCACTATCCGGGAAACTCATCCGGAAACCAACTATCGGAAAACTCACCCGGATTCCCACTATCCGGGAAACTCACATCCGGATAACAGTACCGACGTCCGGATAATACTTTCCGGATCCAACGTCCGGATTACCCACTTTCCGGATCCACCTATCCGGATTCCGGCGATTCGTCTAGATAATCGCACCGTGCATTTCTAAACCAACGATTTCCATCTTAAAATCGATTTTAGCCTACTTAAACAATGTGGTTTAATGTCTTAACTTTCCTTATCATTTTCTAACCATTATAACCCAGCATTTACACCCAAAACTCAAAGAAAACAATCGATTACTCCCTTTTCATCCCAAAACCCAACAAACTAAATCCCATCAAAATCAATAATAAGAGATAGAGATGAAGAGCTTGCCTCGAATGAAAATGATGCACATTATTCATCTAAATCAATAATAATTTTACAATTTAAATGTAAGTTTTGTAACGATAATGAATAAATATGTGAAATCATGTAAATTTCTATATAAATTCAACAATATAATATGCTAATGGGTAAAAATAGACAGTTTACACAAATTCATACATTTATCATTTCACAGTAACAAACAGTCTTATTAATACAAATTTTGAACTTTAACATTTATTAAAAAAAACAAAATCCACCTAACACCACTAAACAAAAGGGCTTTTGTGACAGAAAAAACCCGTCAGAAATGATTATTATCCATTTTTCTTTATTTGTAGATCTTTTAAGAAACATGCTAATAAAAATACAATGAAAAAATGATGGAAACTCAAGTTCAAGGGCCTAGGTGCAAATAAAAGAAAGGGGTCATTTTGCAATAAAGAAACGTAATAAAAGACCCTAAAAACCCTATTTTCATCGTGTTGGTGAAAATAGAGGCTAAGAGAGGGCAGGTAGATTTTTGAAGATTGATCAGAGTGCAATTGAAAGGAAATCGAGAATTCGAAATTTGTATTAATAAGACTGTTTGTTACTGTAAAATGATAAATGTATGAATTTGTGTAAACTGTCTATTTTTACCCATTAGCATATTATATTTTTGAATTTATATAGAAATTTACATGATTTCACATATTTATTCATTATCATTACAAAACTTACATTTAAATTGTAAAATTATTATTGATTTAGATGAATAATATTAATTGGTTGATAGATAACAATATATCTACACTATATAAATTTAAATTAGAAAGTCACGTAATAATAATAAATTGAGCTTTATTATAATCAGTGGATCGTTTCAGAGAAATGATCTATTAAAGTTAATCAATTGAGAATAATAAGAGACAAATAAGGGGTTTGTTTACCTCTTACCAGATAAGATGATAATAAATATAAAGAACTCTAAAATTTTAAAAAAAGAAAAACAAAAATTCTAAACAACTCTACCTCTTAACAAATCAGAAATAATATGATGATAAATTTTTTTTTTTTCTAAAACAAACAATGCCCGAGACTAATAAACATATATTTATAGATATCTTCTGTCTAAAAAATATATAAGCATAATTTTCAGATACGATAAAAGTTAAGCATATTTTGTAATATTTTCGGCAACAAAAATCATAAATTGGGAATGTTCCAAGAAACTTGGAGGAGTGGGTGTGACGTGTCGTACTATTGGCCGCAGGCTCCCCCACGTGATGAAAGAAGTCTCTAGAAAGCTTCCCTGCACATGCGCCGCTATCTTTATTTTATTTGATTTTGAATAAACCACAATTTTAGTCCCTAATGTTGGTTAAAAACTATGATTTTTGTCCTTGTACTTTTGAGTAAACCACGGTTCGGTCCTACAGTTTTCAAATGTTATGATATTGGTCCTTACAGTTTTTGGTGGTTACAATGTTACCCCCTAGAATATTCCGTTATTATGAAATTGGTCTCTAAACTTTATTTATTACAAAGAAGACTCAACATTTGCACTTTTTTTTGTGTTTGATCCTCCACTCAAACAACCATTCACTGTCTTTGTTAAAGTTGTGGGTAATTCTGCTTTCAGCTTGTTTCTTCTATTTTAATTGTTTTTTTATTTTTATATTTTATTGCTTATATACCTGTCGTCTTCAATAAACCGATCAAGGACATCACCCTCGATTACCTTACGTGTAACATTCTTAGTCATACAAATTAATTGTTGGTAAGCATCTTTAACTTGGTAAGGTGCTTGACGAGTAAGAGTCTTTTCTATTACTTACCGGGAAAGCCTCTTGAATTCTTGATCCTTGCAATGATTCTTATCGTGTAAAATTCTCGGTAATTATCACGTTCAATCCGCAAGGCAAGTAATACCAGTAAGCGTTTTAATTATTTGAAATTTTCTTTTCTTTGGAGGCTTGCCAAGTTTCACAACTAGATTTCGTTGTTCACAATCAAATTTTTTCTCTTATGAACAACATTTGCAGATATTGATCTTGTTCTTCAGCTACCTTATTGTTCTTGAGATTGTTAGGTTTAGGGTTTTTATTTTAGCAATTAAAATTGAATGTTTCCCTTTTAAGGTTGAAATTTCGGGGGAGGCTAATTGCAATATTATACATTGCTAAATGCACATTTATCTAGTAGTTTCCTCCTTACGCACATCAACATCAAAACATACTTTTTATTTTCTCACATGACTTGATATGATTCTAACATTAATGGGTGCAAACAACATTACCCTTCAATTTTAGGATTCTATTGTTTTGTATCATCATTTTTTGAATGATTTAGGATTTAATTGATGGGTTGATTTATGTTCTTTATTTATGATTTGATTAAAGGATTGATTCATGTATTTTTATTTAAGGTTTGATTTATATTACTATTTTTGCATATATTATTCTAGATGACTAAGGTGAAGAAGATGAAGAACCAATAATTTTTCTGAAGAGAAATGTAAAAATGGAGGAAAACGTAGAAAGACGGAATTGCTCTTCTACTTAACAGAGAAGATAGACGGTTTTTAGGGCGAGGGACCAAATTCAACAAAAAGTCCATACGACATGTGTTAATATGTAATAATAAGTGAAGCTCAAAGATAAATTTAATAACTTCCAAACCAAATCTACAATTCGCTCATTTTTATTTTAGTTCCGTAACTATTCTTGTGGTTATATGTTTTACACGGTTTTTGTTCCTTTTCTAAAAAAAAAAAAAAAATGTCCATGTGGTTACATTTCTACAACGAATTCGGTTCTTAATTCATAGGGACCCAGGTCTCGTTTATTTATTTATGGACCAAACTCATTAAAAAATTGTAACCACAGGGATCCAACTCGTAAATATAACGACAAGAATGTAACTCGTTAAAAACACAAACACAACATGTGATGTTTAATTTCAAAAAAGGAGATAACAACCGTCAAAAACACCACAGAACATGTAAAAACTGTGTAATGAGTTTTAGAATCTAACATTCTAGAATTTTTAAAAGGGAAATTAATTAAAATACCCCAAGTCAAACCAACTGTTACCAAAATACCCTAAAAATTTTCAACTTTGCAAAAATGCCCAAAATACCCGCGATGGGGTCCCGCGATCGCGGGATACGCTGACGTGGCACGTATTTTGGGGCCAAATGCCCCGCGAAGCCCCTCAACTTTGGCCGCGGTGCACTTTTGGTCCCTGCCCGCGATCGCAGCCCGCGATGGCCCAAAAAATTACACTTTTGGTCCCTGAAATTTTACACTTTTGGTCCCTGAAATTTTACACTTTTGGTCCCTGAAAATTTACACTTTCAGCCCCTATACTTAGACGAATTTTGCATGCTTTTACTGTTTTTTTCCACAATTATTGCAATTTAAAGACCGATTTGTGGTTGAAATTCATTTGCATGTTTCAATCAATGTTAAATCAATGTTTTTGGAATACCAGTTTGTGGATGAAATGAGAGATTGGTTTTCTGATATGTTGGTTGTTTCATTGATAAATAGACGTAAAATTCAAGCCATAATCCCCACACAACGATTTCATTGTTGGAATATTTCTTTCTGCAATATTTTGTGTTTGAGATACTACTAAAAAAATGAGTTCATCTGTTGCAAAAGCTAAGCTATATTTCTGTTTTGATGGTGAATGGGTGCAAGATAACAATGAGTGGAATTTTGCTTATAAATCTAAGCATGGTGTAAAAATGTCAGTAAACTACACTTATCAGAAATTTGTTGCATACGCCATGCAAAAATGTGGAATCAACTCTTCTGATATTTGCAAGTTAGTATTTAAAATGGCGATGGGTCATTTGTGGATTTATCCAACGATGGGGATATCTCTACTTTTCTGCACTTTGCAGTCGATTCAGAAAGACCCCCATTACTCTTTGTGTATCCCGGCGTATCCGACGGTGACGACGACGGTGACGAGGAGGGTGATTCTCAACAAATAGAGCATCCTGATTCTCAACAAATAGAGCAGCCTAATTCTCAACAACAACAACAACCACCACAACCACACGAATGGCGTACTGCTGGAGTTGCTGATGACGAAACCCACGTTTTCAGAACGGGTAATTCTGAAATAGACAGATCAGACACCGATAATGATGATCACGAAGAATATACCCCTAGTAGAAAATCATGTAGTCAGATAAATGACTTTTTTGATATGCCCCCTATTCTTCCAGACTCCCATACCCAGACACAAAGCTACGAACCTACACCTTATATTCGCAGTGAAAGTTTAACAGCAGGTCAGATATTCGATTCGAAGGATCTCTTAGCAAGTCAGATCGGACTCAAGTTCTTGGAAGAGGGTTTCTAAAGTCGCGTGCGGGCATCTGACAAAAGCAAATACGTAGTTGAATGTGCTAGAGAAAAGTGTGAGTGGAGGTTGTACGCGATTCACACGGGTCCCAAAGGAGGGGCGATAATGATTAGAAAGTTGCACGACGTACACACTTGTACGAGGACGCAACTTAATCCCCACCACAAACAAGCCGACAAAAAGACTTTGGGTGCGATCCTGAAAAACAAATTTCTTGATGTTAGCAGGTCATTGCGTCCAAAGGACATCGTCCACGACGTTCACCGGCAGTTCGGCGTCACGAATGTTAACTCTGAGTACACATGTCTGTTTATATATTCATATTAGATACGTTTTAATTTTAACAAATTATACCATTATAGTTAATTATTTAATTTATGGTACATCTCATATTTTTTTTCAATTTTGTTTTACACTCCTATCGCATTAACATAATAATCATAAATTAACTAATTCATTAAATCGTTTTAAATTATTATTATTTGAATGTGTTTATAGATATCGTGAATGACAATAGGAGAAGGTAGAATTGTTTATAAATGGGGTTTTGACAAGTTGGTATCACTGGACTCATTTAAGAATTGTGAAAATGGGTATTTGGCGAATGATGATTCATGTGTGTTTAAAACACTTCAGCTCCAAACACACATGAATCATCATTCGTCAAATACCCATTTTCACAATTCTTAAATGAGTCCAGTGATACCAACTTGTCAAAACCCCATTTCATATTATATATATACACACACATACATATGCTTCTAAATGAACATTGATAACACAGCTAGTTTGTATTCCGTCCAACAAGCTCTTCATCTTCAATCTTTCTGACCCTTCTTCAACGGCTTCTGCTTTTGCAACCACGTATGGCCATTGTGTACCACAACCCGCACACACTTTAGCAAATGAGTTGAGGGTTGTCATATATTCTACAAGAGAAGTAGGCCCACGAATGAGGTAACCTCTGACTTGACCTTGCATGATGTATCCAACCTAACCGTGGTTCAGCGGCTTAAAAACTACTTTTCAGAGAAATTAACAACAACAAAAAATACAAAACAACAACACAGTAAAAAAAATACAAATAACAACACAGTAAAAAAAATACAAAACAAAAAAAAATATAACCACCACCTACTTAAAAATTGATTTAGTTTCATCAATCCAAGCTTGTTTCTCGTTTACCTTCGCTTGAATAATTGCGAAGTCTTGCAGAATATGGTGAATTGCTTCTTGTTCTCGACGAACACGAGCCTCTCGAGCTTTTATATCCCCTTTCATCCTTTTGATCTCCCTGTCTTCCTCTTCGATCTTTCTCAAATGGATTGCCTTCCTGTCCATAATTTTTTTCCACTCTTCTGTTAGTTCATCTATCTCCTTTTCCTTTTTTGCTATGGCGACCTCGATTTGAGGTGGCATTTTTTCAGGAGTAGACTTAGGGTTTGATGACGATGCCATTTGTAGATGAAATGAGAGAAGAGAGAAATCAAGAAAGAAAGCAAGAGGAAGTGTGAATTGTGAATTGCATACTACTGATATTTATGGATGAAATCTCAAACATGCAAATGAATTTCAACCACAAATCGGTCTTCAAAGTACAATAATTGTGGAAAAAAACAGTAAAAGCATGCAAGATTCGTCTAAGTACAGGGGCTGAAAGTGTAAATTTTCAGGGACCAAAAGTGTAAATTTTCAGGGACCAAAAGTGAAAATTTTGGTCCATCGCGGGCTGCGATCGCGGGCAGGGACCAAAAGTGCACCGCGGCCAAAGTTGAGGGGCTTCGCGGGGCATTTGTACCCAAAGTACGTGCCACGTCAGCCCTAGCCCGCGATCGCGGGATCCGTCGCGGGTATTTTGGGTATTTTTGCAAAATGAATTTTTTTTGGGTATTTCGGTAACAGTTGGTCAAACTTTGGGTATTTTAATTAATTTCCCTATTTTAGAATATATATTTTTTATAGTGTTTTTAGAATATATTTAACAAAATGTTTTTATTTTAATAGCATTCTACAATTTAAAAAAAAATAGAATATATTTAACAAAATTCTCCCAATTACTCACTCACAAAAAAACATAATATATTTAATAAAACTCATTTAGAAAATACAGTCGAACTTTATCAAAATTCTTTTAACTTGACCTTTATAACAACAATCCTCAATATAATATAAGTTATGATTTGTTAAAATTTCATATAAAAAAACCACAAGGCTTGTGGCGTACTGGTTAAGGCCTTAGAGGGATGTGGCTCAGAAATCCATCTACCCCGGGTTCGAATCCAGGCGTTGGCAACTTGTGGCCACTGATGAATTATCTCAGAGTTGCATGCTTAGCAGTCAATCAATGTCAGGGATTAGTCTAGGCAAAGCCTAGGATACCCTTTAAAAAAAAATCATATAAAAACTGTGTAATGAATATTTTACGACTATAAAAGGAATCAAATAGTTTGAATTTCTTTTTGTTGTTTTCTTCTTATATAGTTATAGAAATGTAAATAAAATACCTAAACTTTGGTTTAAAAGAAAGACACAATTTAATATATTTATTTTGTTCAAATTAAAATTTCATATTTTTCGACAAGAAATTATATTAAATTTCCATCTCTTGATCTCCAATGATTTTTTAAAGTATAAACATTATATATATATATATATATATATATATATATATATATATATATATATATATATATATATATATATATGTAACAAATAAACTTATATAATGATATATTTTTCTCATTCTTAGTGAGATTTACTTAACCTTTTAGGCCATCAGTACCGCTGCCCTCAAGCGCCACATCAGTTTTTCTCCTTACCCTCAAACCCTCAAAAAGTGGAGTACCACTACCCTCAAACCCTCAAGCCCTAGCTTGTCACCTCAGCGCCACATCAGCTTTTCTCCTTACTCTCAAACCTTCCATTTTTTTTAATTCTTTTATTTATACATTTAATTATTTAACAAAATAAAAATATTTATATATTTTTTAATAATAAAAATAAGATAAATAATAAATAAAAATAAGAAAAAAAAATGTCGTAACTTAAGGATAAAAATGTAAAATTTGATATACAATAAACAAGGACCAAATATGTAATTTTCTCAGATATTTTTTGGAAGAATTAACTCTAATTTTAACAAAGTTGGATGGGGGGATGAAAATGGAAGGAAAATAGAAACCATAAGGATAAAAAAGCAGTTTTAAAAGATCAAAGACGAAAACCGTTATTAACAGTAAACCACAGTTTTATGTAGTTTATATGATATATATTAAAATATATAAATCCAAAAAAAATCAATGTTGGGCTCATTTTGTAACATCCCAGGCTAACCGTACCAGATATTGTCCGCTTTGTCCGCACACCTGGACTCACGGTTTTAAAACGCGTCTGATAGGGGAGGTATCAAGTTCCTCTTATAAGGCAACCTTTGTTCCCCTCCCCAACCAATGTGGGATCTTACAATCCACCCCCCTTGGGAGCCCAGCGTCCTCGCTGGCACACCAGTCCGGTTCCCGGCTCTGATACCATCTGTAACATCCCAGGCTAATCGTACCAGATATTGTCCGCTTTGTCCGCACACCTGGACTCACGGTTTTAAAACGCGTCTACTTACGGTCTCTTGTACCTCTTTACTTTCTTAAAAGGAGGAACTTGGCGGAAGTTCCCCGCCACTACAGCGAGAATCTAAACCAGGAACAATCACTCACTTAACCACTTGGCACAAGGCCACACCTGCACATCCCGACGAACTCACACCTAAAAGTTCCCTCCCCGGGTTACATGTAATTCTAGATCACTTCTTCCAACCGACATACGTCGATGCAAATCATATTTCCTCCCCGAATCATATTGGCTACAGCTCGACAACTAATTCGTACGTTCTCACCACTTCATCATTTCACACTTAACGTAACTAAAAGTAGGAAAGTTCTATAATCTCTCATTGGAGTGATCACCTATCCAAATTGAACTTATTCAGAAGTCACATTGATTTCTCACCGCATTCTACAAGCGTCCAATCTAACATGACAAAGCTTCGGTTACCCTCACTCGACAAGGAGAAGTAACCATGCTCACACAGAACTTCCGTTACCCTCACCGAACGACCAATTCGTTTGAACATTTCTCACAACATCACCAACTCAGCTCATTCAGCTGTCCTTTTTCCCTTCTTTCCCGCACAAAGACATGCACGAATCCTTTTACTCTCTACTCTTTCTAGGAGTTCGCACACTTACTGATGACAATCCACACACACTAATCCACCTCTCGGTGTTACTGTCAAGCTTACTACTTCCAACCTACTCACTTATTCCGACATACGATCTTCACATCCCCACGTTAGCGTGGAGCACCGCCCACTAACATTACTTGCCCCTCTCTCCCGACCTTTCCACCTGCTGAAAACACTTCCTCATCACTATTCATAACCAAACAGTTGCACCAAAATTCTAACTTAAGGCATTCAACCAAGTCATCTCGAAACGACACCAATGTTCAAACTTACTACACATTCTTTGATCTCCAACTATTACATTCTCGGATAATTCCTTCACGCTTAAGAAACAATTCACATACCTTAAAGATTTCGCATCTACTACCATCCATCATCTTCTTTAAACTTCCAAGGATTCCAAAAATATACTTACTTAGCAATTCACACAACCAAAAAAAAACACTTGGTTTCCCATTTAGGTAACCAACCACCACCGCTCCGACATTCTATTCCGATAACAGACATATCACACGTCAACTTACAAACCACGTACTCCAACAGCTTGATCAACAAATCGAACACCTCATCCAAAATCCCCGGCAAGGCTTCCAACTGGTGCTTCCTCTTTCTAACATCACATTACTACAACACTAGCTGACACATTTATCTTGGCAATGGATGCCACTACTCATCTATACATTCTCCACTCGAAATATCCCTCTGCAGACCAGGTCTTTCATGGTCATTCGTACCCAAATCAAACTTGCCTTCACATTCTCCCACATAAATAACCGAGTCTATCTCGCTACATTGTCTCTCCACAACTCTAGTCGAACCACAACTCACGAGTTTCTAAATAACTCAAACATACTCGTTTCTTGTTAGCTCTTTACGATTCCAAATCATTACATAGGCAGGACACAATCTCTCCCAGATCGACATGATCTATACACTCACTTCGATTGTGCTAAATACTTTATCCTTTACGGACCCTCCAAACCTCGTAAGTAAAACGCTTAGCTAAAACAGCAGTCATTCACTATCTTACCACCCCTACAAGGTGGTCCTTCAACTTTCAACCTTCTGATTCAAGTCATTGGCCTCAACCACCTTACACAGCTACCGGCTTCAACATCAATAGTCAACCTGTTGGTACTTTCTTAACCTATTCTTTAATATGGGTTCCTTACTGAACCTAATCCTTCCAACATATCATAAACAACTTCATTTTCCGACGCCCTCATTTCAAAACTTACTCATGTAACATCAATATTACAAGATCACCATAAGACTCTTATTCGACGTCGAGAATATCTCATTTCTGCCTCACCACATTACTCATAACGAGTTGCTATGTAACGTCCCAAAAATTACAAGGAATTTAAAAATTTTAAAGTAACCCTTCATTAATAAAAACGCATTTGATAATTCAATCGTTTCACTTGCAAACCACCAAATAAAATTATTACGAACAATAAACAGCGGAATAATTGTTTTTAAAAATTAAGTTCATAAAATAGTCAGCTCTTCCCGCGCGCCAGTATGTACCCGTCACGCCTTGGAGCTACTCGCACCTGAAACAATGATTTATTGGGAAAGGGTAAGCACGAAGCTTAGTGAATTCAACCACTATAGATAACACAGTTATTCCACATTACCCCTATAACAGATAGATACCCATAAACAAGAATACCAGTCTACGAACAAATCATAAACATGCATACCCACCCCTACGCCACCCGCGTATAACATCTTGGGCCCCACCGAGATTCTACGCCACCCGCGTATACAATCTTCGGCCCCGCCGAGTTCCTACGCCACCCGCGTATACAAACACCGGCCCCCGAGTCCCTACGCCACCCGCGTATACAAACACCGCCCCCCGAGTCCCTACGCCACCCGCGTATACATGACAACGCCACCCGCGTATACATGACAACGCCACCCGCGTATACATGTCAACAAAGGTCTAACTAGCCACCCCACTATCTAGCCCCGCATCACAAATAATTAAGGCTACCACACACGAGCTACAGTAATGTAAAACAACCAATATTAAATATAGTGAGAGAACTCGCCTCGTAAGCGCGCCTAGCTCAAAATTAATAATTCAAGCTCCACAAATCCAAGATCACTTCCCGACACCTAGACGAACGTTAAAATGTATTAACACGAGACCCGGACCCTAAAACACGACGCACGCTTAAACCGTCACTTAAACGACTTTTCGGTCTAACCAAACAGGTCTGTTCGGGACCTGATCCGACCTCTTTAAACCCAGAAAATCCTCGATTAAAATACATAACTAGAAAGTACTCTGAGTTAGGGTTCCAAGGACATATTATACACCTCCTAACGATTTTTCTACAATTAAATACGGATTTTATAAGAATGGTTCGCAGAACAGTGAAAAACAGCAGCTATCGGTATAAAACGACGATTTGGCCTATGCTACGTTCCGAACTGGATTTTGCACAAAACACAGAAAGGTTACTAGACTCGGAAAGGGAACTTTTGGCACCGGTTTCACCCCAAACCGAGTTACGAGTAAAGAGTTACGGCTAACGCAAGACAGGGACAGAAACTGCAGTTTTTTACATAAAATGACGAACTGCTGTAAAAACGACCACTTTTTCACCTAGCTAGAGGCCGAACCAGATTTCCGCTAAAACACGGAAAATGTGCCCGACCCAGAACGTGAACCGTGGGCACCAGTTTCGCCTCAAACCGAGCTACGGAAAAAAAGTTATGGCCGACGCAAAATAGGGACAGAAAGTGATTTTTAAAACGGTTTAGATGTTTTTGCGATTGGGTTATGGTTTAGATATCACGGACGTACGAAGGTTGGACAACACCAAACACTACCCACTGCCGCCTCCGGCAGTTGTGGTCGGCGGTGGTGGCGGTTTCGGCAACAACGCAAGAAGGAAACAAGACGAAAAGAAATCTTACCTCGCGACGACACAACCGTGACACACGACTCCGGCTTCTCTTGTCTCTCGCTCGCTCTCCCTCTCTCTCTCCGGTGAGCCCTCTATCTCTCCGGCGACTCTTTCTCTCTCACTCCGGCCGACGACAACGCAAGGGGAATGGGGGAAGAGAACGTAGGGTTTTTCTCGGTTGCTTGCTTGATACTCACGAAAAGGTCACTAGCCGTGAGTTTTGGTTTGAGATACATGGGCTATGTCACCAAACAAGCACACAAACACCTCAAAGAAACATGGATTCGGTTACGAGTTGGCATGGGCCGAAACCAAGACTTTTGGCCCTTTAACACTTTTGGCCCCTCAACTAACTCCATCTCGCACTCTAACCAACGATTGATATAATTAACTATTGGGTCCAAATCGTCTAACCCCGTTACTGGAAACCCCGATAAATCAAACTTAAAAGAAAAGGATTAATAAAAAGAAATTACGTACCGGGATACGGGCTTTACAACTCTCCCCCACTTGGATTAGACTTCGTCCTCGAAGTCTCTGCCTACGAATAGCTCCGGGTAGTTCTCCCTCATCTCAACTTCAGGTTCCCAAGTCCACTTGAAACCCCTTCTAAATTTTTTCGAATACTTTTCTAACTAACGTACTCCTTCTAGGACACTGAAAATATGATCGGAAGAACACTCCAACAACTGGATTCATTCCTAATCAACCGACTTCGGTTGTCTCCCAACCATAGATAATCCATACATCCCGACTCGAATTTCGAGCTCTAACCATTCTAAAGGTGCTCACCAATATACCCTACAGGATACTCAAATTTGATCATACTTACCAATAACTGTCGATTAACTTCCACGAGTTCTAAAAGGCTCCCAAAACTTACCTTACACGCATCATCAAACCAGTAAATTTATAATCACCCACGAAGGCCATTCCACCATAACCATTCATCACAAGTAAGCATCTCAGGGTTACTACTACCATCAACATAATTTCCTTAAAATCGGCTACAATTCTCCAATTACACTAAGGTGTTTGGCCTTAAGCCCAAAAGTCGACGCCCTAATATACTACTTACTTCAAAAAGGTTACTGCGCATTTATTCTCTTAATTACAAAGGGCATCATTCCCTTAACCGACACTATTCGGTCTACACTAATAACACGTGTGGAATACCCAATCTTCCATCGTCTACTTATCCTCCACGCTCACTCTAGGAAACCTAGTTACACCGTATCAAGATATGCCTTAACGCCTACCTCCCAGGTACGTCTCAAGGCCCGGCACATCGGAACTACCTCTCAGGTAAGTGCCCAAGACTATATCCTCTCAGTGCCTACTGGAAAGTCAAGGTCCTAACACATGAATACCGGGGTCCCACCCCGAAATACTCAACCGACCATTACCAACGACTGACTGACATGACCAAGGATCCAATGCAAAACAGTCTACCAACAACATGCCTATCCCAGAATGACTCACTCACCCAACATGTAAATACGCAACGTGCAATAATTGCCAAACTGTGCAACAAAACAACCCATCAATAGAACTTCACATCGAGCCATTAAAAACCATGCAATTGACCCATGACTATCTCAAAGTCAAAACCGAACAAAATGCTCCACGCTTGCTAGACCCATAAGTCGGTCAAAAAACGCGTTTAAATAAAGTTTAAGCAAACAATACTCTTAAATAACATTAGTCCTAAACTCGACACGAGTTAAACAAAAGAGTTTTCCAAAAGAACTCACACCCTTAAAATTCTCAAAATGACACATAACACATATAAACGCACTTCCCATATGGTTTACGAAATCATTTACAAAATATTTTCAACGTCAAGATTTTTCATTTCAAAAAGACCGTAAGCAATAAAACTACTATTACCAGGTTGGTAGTTACGCAAAAATGGACACACTCGTCCCACATATGAAAATCATGTTGAAAATCATTTCATTGCAGCTTAGTTTACTCACAAAACGTAAAGCGAAATAAATAATTTCTTTGAAAATGAACCTTCACGGTCCTAGTATGCATTGACTCATGACATGTATTAAAAGTAACCACTCGATCTTACGCCGGGTGCGACAAAAGCGTGCACATAATTTCAAAATCAGTTCCACGACATTTGACCCCAAAATTTCTCTTTTTTTTCAACATAAAATGTCGTAGCACAGGGTTCACAAACAAATCTTACGCGCGTCGGCTAGTCATACAAAACGATGAAACGGTTTACAAATATACTTTTGTTAAAACACAACTGTTTCGTGTAAGTTTCAAACTTAAAAATAAAAACCAATCTGTTTTCATCATTTGAAAATATCGACTAAAACCTCATAAAATCTCAAAAGATGGGGTTCTTTAAATTGATTTCCAAGATTTCCCCAAATGGTCACATAAACAAATAAGATATGCACCTCGTGAAATTAAACTCACACGACTCAACACGCCGTAAAACAAAACTTATTTTAACGAAATCATTCGAAAAGCTTTATACAGACATCGTGGAATGTAACTTTCCGTCTCAACTCTAACATATGTGGAGGAGTTCCAATGTTAAAGTCACAAGCCGTAGTCACTTGCCCAACATTTTAAACACCACAAAACACGTATATCATCTTACCCGAAAAAACCGTTGGAAAAAAAATAACGAAAAGAGACAAATTCTAACAAAGTTTGCACTCTCGTGATAAAGCGATTTCATACACTTTCAAAACCATATTTCAAAATCTTGTGTGTGTGCTGAACATTTCCCAAAATTCCAAAACACCATCCATAAAATGATTTGAAACACAAGAAATTGCTAATGCAATCTATTTCAAAATCAAACTTTGTGCATGACTTAGTCGGCATTCTACGCCTCGACTCCTACTCCTCCAAATCTCTCAGGTCCACTAACGTCATCCGGACATTTAAACCTCTTAGGCAAGTTGGGAAATTACGTCAAATAATCCCTACGATTTTTTCCTAAAATCAAAGTCGGCTCTATAAGCCTATGATTCTAGCACAATCATCCATCTTGGCCCGACACAAACATCATCCTCATCGTCACTCCAAGTGATTAATACTAGAATCGTCCTTTTATTCCCACGACTACTAATTTATAACCTTCGTCACTACCCCAACGATCATCCCATCAAAGCAAAACAAGTACACACCTGTACTAGTAGGTTCACTATTGTTGTTCCTCCTTGCGGTGGCTATTATGGGTAGATATTACAACGGGTTATTAGCACATAATAACTCGCACTAACAACGCTCACGCTCAACTCCTTGGATTCCTCGTGACTTTCTCCGACTCGAGCATTGATCCTGTGTTTCCGATAGTAGGAGCTCTACTACTACCTTCCACACCTATCATCACTCGTTCCGAGTTCCATCCGATGGGTCCAAGTTGTTTCTCGCTGATAACTACACACATTAGCCCGCACCGGCATATGTACACGCTCTCCCTAGCTCCCTAGGAATAATCATAATACCCCACTACCCTCGCTAGGGCGGAACCCCCACTAACCCTGACGAGTCGCCTCGTAAACGCACAGTCGTATACAGTGGAAACCAGATAGACATTCGAATATAAGATTCTATCCTACAACGGTTGGACTCAAACAAGAGCTGCGCAATAGAACTAAATCCAACATTCTAAGGCTATTCGGTTCCTACCGCATACAACCTATAGTGCATTCGCTTAACAACCTATCAAAGTTAGCATAAGTTCCTAATAGCAAGTAACAACCATACAATACAGTGTATTAAGCACCAAGCAATCTAACATACATACTCCTACGTTCTAGAAAGCAATTTTGCATACGTACTCATGTTAACGTTATTCCCAGCTCACTCGGAATTTCATCTCATTCCACTACCCTTGCTACAACGGAATCCCTGTTAGCCATAACGAGTTGCCGCGCGAATACCCAGTCGCATGCAGCGTGAATCAAATAGACATTCGAATACAAGATTCTATCCTAGAACGGTTGGACTCAAACAAGAGCTGCGCAATAGAACTAAATCAAATATTCTAAGGCTATATGATTCTTACTGCATACAACCTATAGGGCCTTCACTTAACAACCTACTATAACTAGCATTGATTCCTACTGGCAAGCAATCATCATACAGTACAGTGTCAACAACAGGTAATCTAGCATGCATACCCTGTGATCTAGAAAGCGATAAATACACTAAGTACCGTACCTTTCCCCTTTGGCTCCGGCTGACTGTACACACTGCGCCCTCGATCACCGTTTCTCCAACGGGTTTTTCCCTTCTTTTTATTTTCCAAAAACTTTAAAGAAAATTTTATAGCCGCAAACTTGAGATCAAACACACCGAAATGCGCTTGATTCACTCAAGCCGTGCTCTGATATCAAGTTGTAACGTCCCAAAAATTACAAGGAATTTAAAAATTTTAAAGTAACCCTTCATTAATAAAAACGCATTTGATAATTCAATCGTTTCACTTGCAAACCACTAAATAAAATTATTACGAACAATAAACAGCGGAATAATTGTTTTTAAAAATTAAGTTCATAAAATAGTCAGCTCTTCCCGCGCGCCAGTGTGTACCCGTCACGCCTTAGAGCTACTCGCACCTGAAACAATGCTTTATTGGGAAAGGGTAAGCACGAAGCTTAGTGAATTCAACCACTATAGATAACACAGTTATTCCACATTACCCCTATAACAGATAGATACCCATAAACAAGCATACCAGTCTACGAACAAATCATAAACATGCATACCCACCCCTACGCCACCCGCGTATAACATCTTGGGCCCCACCGAGATTCTACGCCACCCGCGTATACAATCTTCGGCCCCGCCGAGTTCCTACGCCACCCGCGTATACAAACACCGGCCCCCGAGTCCCTACTCCACCCGCGTATACAAACACCGGCCCCCGAGTCCCTACGCCACCCGCGTATACATGACAACGCCACCCGCGTATACATGTCAACAAAGGTCTAACTAGCCACCCCACTATCTAGCCCCGCATCACAAATAATTAAGGCTACCACACACGAGCTACAGTAATGTAAAACAACCAATATTAAATATAGTGAGAGAACTCACCTCGTAAGCGCGCCTAGCTCAAAATTAATAATTCAAGCTCCACAAATCCAAGATCACTTCCCGACACCTAGACGAACGTTAAAATGTATTAACACGAGACCCGGACCCTAAAACACGACGCACGCTTAAACCGTCACTTAAACGACTTTTCGGTCTAACCAAACAGGTCTGTTCGGGACCTGATCCGACCTCTTTAAACCCAGAAAATCCTCGATTAAAATACATAACTAGAAAGTACTCTGAGTTAGGGTTCCAAGGACATATTATACACCTCCTAACGATTTTTCTACAATTAAATACGGATTTTATAAGAATGGTTCGCAGAACAGTGAAAAACAGCAGCTATCGGTATAAAACGACGATTTGGCCTATGCTACGTTCCGAACTGGATTTTGCACAAAACACAGAAAAGTTACTAGACTCGGAAAGGGAACTTTTGGCACCGGTTTCACCCCAAACCGAGTTACGAGTAAAGAGTTACGGCTAACGCAAGACAGGGACAGAAACTGCAGTTTTTTACATAAAATGACGAACTGCTGTAAAAACGACCACTTTTTCACCTAGCTAGAGGCCGAACCAGATTTCCGCTAAAACACGGAAAATGTGACCGACCCAGAACGTGAACCGTGGGCACCAGTTTCGCCTCAAACCGAGCTACGGAGAAAAAGTTATGGCCGACGCAAAATAGGGACAGAAAGTGATTTTTAAAACGGTTTAGATGTTTTTGCGATTGGGTTATGGTTTAGATATCACGGACGTACGAAGGTTGGACAACACCAAACACTACCCACTGCCGCCTCCGGCAGTTGTGGTCGGCGGCGGCGGCAGCCACCACCGGCGGTGGCGGTTTCGGCAACAACGCAAGAAGGAAACAAGACGAAAAGAAATCTTACCTCGCGACGACACAACCGTGACACACGACTCCGGCTTCTCTTGTCTCTCGCTCGCTCTCCCTCTCTCTCTCCGGCGAGCCCTCTCTCTCTCCGGCGACTCTTTCTCTCTCACTCCGGTCGACGACAACGCAAGGGGAATGGGGGAAGAGAACGTAGGGTTTTTCTTGGTTGCTTGCTTGATACTCACGAAAAGGTCACTAGCCGTGAGTTTTGGTTTGAGATACATGGGCTATGTCACCAAACAAGCACACAAACACCTCAAAGAAACATGGATTCGGTTACGAGTTGGCATGGGCCGAAACCAAGACTTTTGGCCCTTTAACACTTTTGGCCCCTCAACTAACTCCATCTCGCACTCTAACCAACGATTGATATAATTAACTATTGGGTCCAAATCGTCTAACCCCGTTACTGGAAACCCCGATAAATCAAACTTAAAAGAAAAGGATTAATAAAAAGAAATTACGTACCGGGATACGGGCTTTACATGCTATTACCAACACCTTGACGACTTCTAGTCCTTCCCCCGAACACAACCGTCCCCCGACAACTGTACTTCCAGTCACCGCACAAGGGTACAGACCCTCATACAACCGACACTAAAGTCCACTTCCGACTCTTCCACTGCTCACCTCTCCCTTGAACACAAATACCAAAACTACAACATTCTTCCCTGATTTGTTCAACACCTCCCCACTCTAGGAGTTATTCCTTAGCTTAAAATGTAGTATTCTACGACCTAGTGAGTTCATAGCCTTTGTTGGTGCAAGTGTACCCCGCTTTAATATTGTGATATATTTTTGGTACACATAAAATCACATCTCCATATTTATTTTGATGATTACAAAACACACCGCATTCTTTGTTATCTGATATTTTATCTGAGTGTGCAGATATTTAAATAATCTCGAATAATTTTATCTGAAGAATCCAAGACTGAAGAATTACGTCGTTTTAATTTTAAAATGATAAATCACCCTAAAATAATATACCACTTGGATATTTCTAAAAACCCTTTAAATAATATTTTAAATAAGAAATTTTTGGTTCTAGAAGTATCTGCCATACGTACTGTTTCTGCAACCACTTTCTGACGCAGGTATACCGCGAAGGTAGAGCCGGTATTCCGCGGTGGTACGGCCGGTATACCGCGGGTGTTCAGTCGGTATACCGCGGCAGGCTCGGTGTGCATCTCTGATTGGTTGGAAGTCTTTTCTTCTGCGCGGTATACCGCGGTGTTCAGCCGGTATACCGCGGGTACCATTTCCGTTGGTTTTTGCAGGGTTGACTTTCTCACTGCAGCGTACCTTTTCCTCTGCACGGTATACCGCGAGACTTAGCCGGTATACCGCGAAATGCCATGGACTGTTGCTCATCCAGTATAAATATCTTGCAACCTCCAGCATTCAAGACTACTAATTCACAATAACTCTCCCTGCATTTGATAAAGACTCTGCAGCATCTTCTCTTGATATTTAAACTGTTAAAATTATAAAACTCGTTTTTGAGTAAGAAATCTTGAGTTGATAGCAGATTAAAATCTCTCGATTAGTTGAATCAGCAACACAACTCAAGTGATCAAACTCTCTAAAAATATCCAAGTGATAAACCTTATTCAAGAGTGATTATTCATATTAAAATTATACCCTCTTGTAAGTGTTTGAATAGAGTGAGTGATCCACATAAATCTCTCAAAGTAGAGTGATTCGCGTTTGTTGTACTAAGGTTTGTGTTTCTACCGTAAAGAACACGTTTTCGTATTGGATCTCCGAGAAGTGTTATTTTCTCGAGGTGGACTAGCCAACTTTGTGTTTGGTGAACCACTTTAAAAATATCGTTGTCAAGTATTCTCTTTCCCTTATCTATTTACATTTCCGCTGTGCATTTAAATTATATCTGTTTATATAATTGTTGTTTATTTATTATTTCTATACTCTGATTTATTTATACTGTTTCTGTACTGTATTTATTTATAAAAGAATTTTTGAAAGTAAAAGATTTAAATTACAACCTTACCCCCCCCCCCCCCTTAGGTTGTCTAACATTTGGTATCAGAGCGGGTCTTTCAAAAATTTCTGCATAAATTTCTTTTATTCCTTTAAATGGCTCAACAAACTAATATTGTGTTTTCAAAACCTCCCTTGATAGATACTGAAAAGTTTGGCATTTGGGCCGAGCTATTTGAATGTCACGTGCGTGGCAAAAATCAAAAGATTTGGAATATTATAGAAAAAGGGAATTTTAAACCCACCATTGTGAAAGATGATGTTTATATTGATAAACCTATAGATGAATGGACTACTTCTGATGAAACTCATTTTTGTTTAAACTTTGAAGCTAAGAATATATTATATGCTGCTTTAACAACTGATGAAATTGAAAGAGTATATACATATAAAACTGCAAATCAAATATGGGAAAGTTTAAATAATACTCATCGTGGAAACACGGAAGTTAAATCTAGTAAAGTAAATATTTTAGTTCACGATTATGAACTGTTCGAAATGAAACAAGATGAGTCAATTGACTCAATGTTTAAAAGATTTAACCTTATTGTGACTACTTTGAAAGGTTTGGATCGCACTTATCCTAACGAGGACTATATAAGGAAAATCCTACGAGCCCTTCCTTCGGAGTGGATGCAAAAGATAACATCTTTAGAAGACTCCCGTGACCTTTCCATAATGAAGATAGATGACTTGATCGGTAATCTTAAAGTGCATGAAATTGCACTTAAAAGAAACAAAGATCGGGAGCAAGTTAAAAAGAAGTCAATCGCTCTCAATGTCTCAACACCAAAAGTCGAGAAGAAAAAGGAGAAAGCTGGCTCCTCAAAAGATCCATCCGAAACACTCGACGAAGTCGCTATGTTGGTAAGAAACTTCTCTAAATTTTTTACTAACAAAAATTTCTCTAAAAATAATAGATTTCAAAGAAACGGTAACTACCGTCGTGGCGGTGAAAACCGGAGTCGCAACTTCCACAAAAGAGAAGATAAAGTAAAGAAAAATGGCGACTCGAGCGAAGACGAAAAAGCAAAACCAAAGAGAGGTTATTGTTACTCTTGTGGTGATAAAGACCACTACGCCAATGAATGTCCGAAAAAGAACAAGTTCCAAAAGAAGAAGGAGAAAGCCTTCATTGGAGGCGCGTGGAGCGAGAGTGAAGAAGAAGATGACTATCAAGCCATTTGTCTTATGGCCGAAAGCGACGACGAGGTAAAATCTTCTTATTCAAATTACGATAGTGATTATGATAGCGATAGTGAAAACAATCTTGAAGAATTATATGAATCATTTCACAAAATGGCTAATCTTGCTAATAATTATAAAGACGAAATTGCTATGTTAAAAGAAACTGTAAATGCATGTAAAAAGGAAATAAATAATGTTAAACAAAAATCTGAAAATGATTTAAATATAATTGCTAAATTAGAAACTAAATTAGGAGAAAAAGATTTTTGTAAATCTTGTGATGCTTTAAATAAAGAAATTGCATGCTTAAATAAAAAATCACATGAAAATATTATTTGTACAAAATGTGATATACTTGAGAATGAGATTACATGTTTAAAGGCAAAATGTGCTTCATATGAAAAAGATAACATGTTAGCTAAAGCCTTTGAAAGTAGTAATAAAAAAGTTCTTAACATGCTTAATATGCCTAACCGTATAAAATGTAGAAAAGGTATTGGTTCCGATACGTGCAAAGATAAATATTCTTGTAAACCCATCAAAAGATTTTATGAATCACCTAAAGTTAATACAAGAAATCAATATGTACAAAAACATCCGTATGTGCGTAAAATAAATAATGTAAATTATAATACGAGAAAACCGTATGCTCGCATGTATAACGATAAGTATTCTAAACCTAAAAATAATGCGAATATAAATGCTTGCTTTTATGTGTATGATAAATACAATCGCAAAATTAAAATGGTAAATAAATGGATTCCAAAAGGAATGTTTAGTAATGATAATCCCGGTGGTATGCGTTTATGGTTTTAAATGTGTTATATATTATATATATATATATAGTTTAAATATGAATTCTTGTATATATGTTATATATAAGTAATATTTTATTGTATGTACTTTTGTTTATATATATATATACATACGTACTACACATATATATATATATATACTTCCTGTTTAATATATTATATATATATTTTGTTTGACTTGATATGTGTTATATATATATATTAATATTGTGTAATGTATTATATATATGCATGTTGGTTGACATTGAAACTAATTGTCAAGGACCCACGAGAAATGGGGACCATAAAAGTTACATCTTCATTATTGTAGATTGACCTTGATATGGACTGGATACTCGATAGTGGTTGCACACGTCACATGACCGGAAACAATAATCTCTTTTCATCATATAAGTCATGTGATGGTGGACAGGTAATTTTTGGAGGAAACTCCAAAGGAAATATAATTGGTAGAGGTACAGTCTCTTGCAATAATGTTCAATTTCTTAATGTGAATCATGTTGATAATTTACATTTTAATTTGTTAAGTGTTCGCCAATTGTGTAAAAATGGTATAACTGTTGTCTTCGAAGAAGACTCGTGCAAAATCATAAAAAATGGCAAAGTTCTTTTAAATGGCTTTGTAAAAGGAAATTTATATATTTGTAAAACTGTTGTATCTGAAAATGTATGCTTATCTTCTATTAATGATGTTTCTACTTTATGGCATAGGCGTTTAGGTCACGCTAATCTAAGATTAATGCAAAACTTAAAAAATAAGGAGCTTGTGAGTGACCTGCCAAAATTAAAGTTTGATAATCATTTTTGTGATGCTTGTCGTGTCGGCAAACAACATCACGTTTCTCATAAATCAAAAAATGTTATTTCTACTCAAAGAGTTTTAGAACTTTTACATATGGATCTTTTTGGCCCGATGGCTATTCAAAGTTTTGGAGGAAATTTTTATACTTTGGTTATTGTGGATGATTATTCCCGTTATTCTTGGACTTTATTTTTGAGACATAAAAATGAGGCTTTCGAAAAGTTTAAAATTTTAGGAAAAAGAATTCAAAACCAACAAGGTTGTACGATTGTTTCCATACGTACGGACCATGGACGAGAATTCGATAATGAAGTACAATTTGGTGCCTTTTGTGATAAACATGGTATAACTCATAACTTTTCTGCTCCTCGAACACCTCAATCTAACGGGGTTGTTGAAAGGAAAAATCGAACGTTGCAAGAAATGAGTAGAACTATGCTAAACGAACATCAAGTTCCCCAAAAGTTTTGGTGTGATACCGTTGCTACCACGACCTATGTGCTTAACCGTGTCCTAATTAGAGGTATCCTAAATAAGACACCCTATGAACTTTACCGAGGTAGAAAACCTTCCCTAGCTCACCTAAAAGTTTTTGGTTGTAAATGTTTCATTTTAAACACCAAATCCTACCTAACAAAATTTGACCCCAAAGCCTATGAGGGAGTTTTCCTAGGTTATTCTTGGAATAGCAAAGCCTATAGAATCCTAAATAAGGAGACCATGGTAGTAGAAGAATCCTTAAATGTTAGCTTTGATGAGAGTCCTCCCAAACCGAGTGCACCCTTAGCAAATGACAATGTTTGTGAAGGAGATGTCTTAGCCCAACAACTTAGTACCTTGGATTTAGGTACCCAACCTTCCACAAATAATATTGAAACTAGTGATGCCCCTCCTTGTTTTATTCCACAAGGTGTAGATGATCCTAATCTTAGAACCGCTCGAGGCCATCCCGTAGATCAAATTATAGGTGACCTAAACCAAAGGACAACTAGATCACAAATCCATACCCATTGTGCTTTCCATGCCTTTATCTCAACCATAGAACCTAAAACCATAGATGAAGCTTTAGGTGATGAGGATTGGTTAATGGCCATGCAAGAAGAGTTGAACCAATTTACTAGAAATGATGTGTGGGACTTAGTGCCTAGCCCTAGTAGTCAAACCATTATTGGCACAAGATGGGTCTTCCGAAATAAGGTAGACGAGAACGGTGGAGTCACACGAAACAAGGCACGTTTAGTTGCCAAGGGGTACAGTCAACAAGAAGGTATAGATTATGACGAAACCTTTGCACCAGTTGCAAGGTTGGAGTCTATTCGAATGCTTCTCGCTTTTGCAAATGCTAAAGATTTTAAATTATTTCAAATGGATGTTAAAAGTGCTTTCTTAAATGGTATTATAAATGAGGAGGTATACGTTTCTCAACCTCCCGGTTTTGAAAGTTTTGAAAACCCGACACATGTTTATAAATTAAAAAAAGCGCTTTATGGTTTAAAGCAAGCTCCGCGTGCGTGGTATGATAGATTAAAAACCTTTCTAATTGTTAGTGGTTATATTATGGGTAAAATAGATAATACTTTATTTGTGAAATATGTTCAAAATGATATTGTAGTTGTGCAAGTATATGTTGATGATATTATTTTTGGTTCCACTAATGAAAAACTGTGTAATGAATTTTCTGCGAAAATGACAAGCGAGTTTGAAATGAGCATGATGGGAGAGTTAAAATACTTCTTAGGATTGCAAATCAAACAATGTGAAACTGGTATTTTTATTAGTCAATCTAAATATTGTAAAGATATGTTGAAAAAGTTTAACTTTGAAAATGTCAAACCCGTTGAAACTCCAATGACCACAAACTTACAATTATCTCGTGACGAGGAGGGAAACGATTTTAATGAAAAGATTTATCGTGGTATGATTGGTAGTTTATTATATTTAACTGCTAGTAGACCTGATATTATGTTTAGTGTATGTCTATGTGCTCGTTTTCAATCTTCACCTAAACAAACTCACTATGAAGCTGTCAAGCGTATTTTTCGATATTTACGAGGTACTACTAATCTTGGCTTATGGTACGCAAAGAAACCCGAGTTAGAAGTAACGTGTTTCGCCGATTCCGATCTTGGTGGATCTATTGTTGACCGAAAAAGTACAAGTGGGGTATGTGCCTTTATAGGACTCTCACTTGTGTCTTGGTTCTCTAAGAAACAACAATCCGTAGCTTTGTCTACAACCGAAGCGGAATATGTAGCCGCCGCAAGAGGGTGTGCTCAAGTCCTTTGGATGAAACACACACTTACCGATTTTGAGGTACACCTAACCAAAATTCCAATTATGTGTGATAACTCAAGTGCCATAAACTTAAGTAAAAATCCCGTTTTACACTCTCGTACAAAACATATTGAATTGAGACATCACTTTTTACGAGATAATGTTCAAAAAGGCAAAATCGTGCTTGAAAAGGTTGATTCGGAAGATAATTTGGCCGATATTTTCACAAAAGCCCTTAACAAAAAAGCGTTCTTTAAATTAAGGCTTGGTTTAGGCATGCTTGAGTATAACCCTTGAGAAAATGCTAACTCTCAAATACTTCATATTTTAAGGGGGAGCATTTTTCAAGGGGGAGCATAGCGTCTTTCCTAACCCTTTTTGCTTCGACAAAAGGGGGAGAGAAACCGAGTATGCTCTCGTGTTTAGCGTTGTGTTTGTCATCATCAAAAAGGGGGAGATTGTTGGTGCAAGTGTACCCCGCTTTAATATTGTGATATATTTTTGGTACACATAAAATCACATCTCCATATTTATTTTGATGATTACAAAACACACCGCATTCTTTGTTATCTGATATTTTATCTGAGTGTGCAGATATTTAAATAATCTCGAATAATTTTATCTGAAGAATCCAAGACTGAAGAATTACGTCGTTTTAATTTTAAAATGATAAATCACCCTAAAATAATATACCACTTGGATATTTCTAAAAACCCTTTAAATAATATTTTAAATAAGAAATTTTTGGTTCTAGAAGTATCTGCCATACGTACTGTTTCTGCAACCACTTTCTGACGCAGGTATACTGCGAAGGTAGAGCCGGTATTCCGCGGTGGTACGGCCGGTATACCGCGGGTGTTCAGTCGGTATACCGCGGCAGGCTCGGTGTGCATCTCTGATTGGTTGGAAGTCTTTTCTTCTGCGCGGTATACCGCGGTGTTCAGCCGGTATACCGCGGGTACCATTTCCGTTGGTTTTTGCAGGGTTGACTTTCTCACTGCAGCGTACCTTTTCCTCTGCACGGTATACCGCGAGACTTAGCCGGTATACCGCGAAATGCCATGGACTGTTGCTCATCCAGTATAAATATCTTGCAACCTCCAGCATTCAAGACTACTAATTCACAATAACTCTCCCTGCATTTGATAAAGACTCTGCAGCATCTTCTCTTGATATTTAAACTGTTAAAATTATAAAACTCGTTTTTGAGTAAGAAATCTTGAGTTGATAGCAGATTAAAATCTCTCGATTAGTTGAATCAGCAACACAACTCAAGTGATCAAACTCTCTAAAAATATCCAAGTGATAAACCTTATTCAAGAGTGATTATTCATATTAAAATTATACCCTCTTGTAAGTGTTTGAATAGAGTGAGTGATCCACATAAATCTCTCAAAGTAGAGTGATTCGCGTTTGTTGTACTAAGGTTTGTGTTTCTACCGTAAAGAACACGTTTTCGTATTGGATCTCCGAGAAGTGTTATTTTCTCGAGGTGGACTAGCCAACTTTGTGTTTGGTGAACCACTTTAAAAATATCGTTGTCAAGTATTCTCTTTCCCTTATCTATTTACATTTCCGCTGTGCATTTAAATTATATCTGTTTATATAATTGTTGTTTATTTATTATTTCTATACTCTGATTTATTTATACTGTTTCTGTACTGTATTTATTTATAAAAGAATTTTTGAAAGTAAAAGATTTAAATTACAACCTTACCCCCCCTTAGGTTGTCTAACAGCCTTCATGCATGACAACGCGATAAATAAATCATTTCACACTTTTTATCATTTTAAAGAAACAACACTTGGAAACAACTTAGGTACACACGACCCCAACTTTCTCATGTACACATATACGAACTCAATGCATGAAACTCTACTTGCATTTGAAGGCTACTCACTCAAACAAGGTCAATTGCTTTACTCACTCAACTTATCTTTGACACTCTACTTTCGACTAGTGGCCGCCCTCTCGGCCTTGCAACAACTTGCTATACTTACATTCAACGGTCCACTTTCTCAACCATTTCATACTATCTTCGTCTTGATCACTTATCTCACATTCTACCTCAACACGCTTTCAATCTACTACAGAAATCTCTCTTCAACGATCCTGCCACTGCACAACTCGACTAGAGAGTCAGGGCTCTAATACTCTGCCCGCTCTTGAATTGACACTTCCAAGATCTCGACACTGTCCTTCTTTACCATCCGAACCGATCTATCCCGCGATTTCTAGAACTGGGACTCTCTAGAAACAGGAGTCTTACTCAAAAGCAATCATTCATCCTCTTTGAATCCACGAAGATCTACCCCTAGACGACTCATAACATTCTATACAACATCTCTTCTCTTACGGTGAATACATACGTCACATCATAAACGATCTCTCATGATACTTACCCAACAAGGGGTCTCAGTCTACCCCTCAGGGATCTTGCTGACATTCTAGATTACTGGAATACAACATATAAACTAGCATAAGACTACAACTTTGGAATAATAAGGCAGATTAAGCACGTACATGTACCTGTAAGTTCGCAATTACACTGGCCAGGGGTAATCCCAAACTTACCTTACATGACCGTCCTCGGTACCCTATTAGCCCTATTTCTAGTATAGTCTCCTCCTAACGCATTTCCTGATTCTCAGTTGTGATTTCTACTCCCAAAGTTTAAGTTTAGGCCCGTCCGATCCCCTAAATCCCTTAAACTATGGCTCTGATACCAACTGTAACATCCCAGGCTAACCGTACCAGATATTGTCCACTTCCACCTCCCAAGTAGCCTCTCATCCCTTATGATACCTACACTGAACTTTTACTAGACGAACTTCTCTATTCCTTGTTTTCCGGATCCTACTGCTCACAATTTCAATCGATTCTCCTACGTAAATCAACTCCTCATCTATACTGAGGTCCCCCAAAGGAACAACCATCTCGGCATCTAACAAACGCTTCATTAAGTCCGAGACATGAAATGTCGGATGAACACTCTTTAATTCTTCTGACCAGTCTAACTTGTTTGCCGCTGCTCTAACTCGCTCACTAATGACAAAAGTCAACTTCTTAACGCCTGCACCTCTTGCAAGGTCGCCATCATCTCATTTCTCACATCGGCTCTCCACAAAAGAGACGTACATCACACTATGAATTTCTTCTCAAATTCTCATCGAGTACCTCAAGATCGCGCACTATCTATTCAACCTCCATAACTTCGACGGATCCGCAGACTTAGTCCACCTTACCTTTCTCTCAACTTCAAGGCTCAAAGCCTTGTGTTTTTCAATACAACCACTCAGTTCTACTCGGTTGCCTTAAACCGATCAGATGGGAAACATAACCGCACCCCATACTTTGAAACCGCCCTCGACGAGTCACCACTTTGCTAAGTCGTGCCATCTTGCACTATTTATTTGCAACCTCTTCGAATACTATACTCGCTTAAATACCACCTGATAATTCCAAGGCCAGTCACGCCTCCATTTGCTCGTTTCTGTCCCCACATCGGAACCTTTGTCCGCACACTTGGACTCACGGTTTTAAAACGCGTCTGATAGGGGAGGTATCAAGTTCCTCTTATAAGGCAACCTTTGTTCCCCTCCCCAACCAATGTGGGATCTTACACATTTCGAACGTATCGAAGAGACGATTATAATGGTGTAACTTGTTAAAATTAAAACGTATTTTTTTAACGTGTTTTAGTTAATAAACGATTATATGTGTTAAATATAAAATTAAAATAATGAAACTAAAAGGTATAAAGTAAATTTAGTAAATAAGTATAGGGGTTGAAAGTGTAAATTTTAATTAAAAATCATTAAAATATGACAAATTTTCACTCGGGTTCCACGGGCTTACAAACCCGCTCAGCCCGAGCCCGCACCTAGCCCGCTCCCCCGTACCGTAACCCGCTGGAGCCCGCCCTACCTGCTGCCTAGCCCGAGCCCGAACCCACATGCGGTACTGATGGCCTTAGAAGGTTAATTGGCCAACGATCATGATAATGGTAGACCAAATTACATCCACGATCAGTACAAAATTAGTATTTAATAAATAACTCTTTATTATAATTTCATTAATATTTGCCTTGAAATAAATAGAAAAAATGTAAAGATGGGACATATCGTCAAAGCAATAAATTAAAAAAACTCCAAGGGTTAGATTGCACATGATGAGCATGATCCCATATTTTGTTTTTGAAGTAAACTATATATATATATATATTTTTTTATTAATATAGTTTATTAACAATTTTGATTTTTGTTTTTGTATTAATATAGTTTATTAACCATAAGAACAAAAATAATAATAAATTACAAATCGTAGGAACGAAAATAACAATAAATTACATATCCTCATAATTTCTAAACCACAAAAATGAGAATTGCAATTTTTAACAAATCACATAAACCATAAACGATATTTGCTCCTGTTTTTATTATACATAAATTTCTTGTTAATTAGATTTTAAATAGGTTTTTGGTAAGAATTCGATCAAAAAAAAGTAGTAAACATCATGGATTAATTATAGGTGGTAAAATAGACGAGCTTTGTACTTCATCGATAATTTAAAACCACGACGAATAAAATTTTAGTAATGATTAAAATAAGTCGGGTTTGGTTGACTTGTCTATTATCAACACAAAAATTATTTTAATTGAGCATAAGAGATGTAAACTATATTAATAATATTATCATGACAACAAATATATATATATATATATATATAATGTATTAAATATGGTTTATGCCAAAAATTCACGTGACAATGTGTACCAAACAAATTCGTTTCTAACGAAAAGGATTCATTTTTTATAGTGTCCAAATGTGGTAACCAAATCTTAATAAAAAAATTTATTTAAATAGGTTAAATGCATACCTATTACTTGATTGTCATATGTTTAAATCAAAAATGCTAAGTGTGTGAGAAATAAAAAAGTAATCCTAGCTATTCACGTGGTTAAGATCGGATTTGACTGGTCAAAAGTTGTGGCTATTCCAAAAAATAAAAGAACAGTTTCGTAAGTTTTACAAATATGCGGGACGAGTTCATATGTGAACATGTGTGATTCACGTATGAATTCTTTTTAACTGATTCACATATGAACCTTTATGATTCATATATGAACTAATTAACTTATTCACATAGAATAATTAACTGTAGATTCATATGTGAATCAATTGAACTAGTTAACAAATTCACATATGAATTAATTAACTGATTCTCATATGAACTAATTAACTTATTCACATATGAATGTATAGTTATATGATACGTTCATATGTGAATCACACAGGTTCACATATGATCTCGTCCCGCATATTTGTAAAACTTACGAAATTACCCCTCTATCTTCTGAAGACCATGCAAGGTACTATCCGGTACTTCACAGTCAAAACCGCAAACGTTGACCAGATGAAGGACTAAGATCATTTCTTTATTTCTCACACACTTAACATTTGTCATTTAACCTCTCCCTTACTTGATAAATGTATATTTTATTTGTTAAATTTTTTTGTTTATATATATATAACTTATTTTAATATATAATTTAACTTGATTTTGATATAAATAAATGTACATACAACCACACTCTTTTAAGTTATAATAATTTGTTAAAACATTTATTGTTATAAAAAATGTTGAAATGAGCGATAAATCTTGAAAGATTTGAATGTTTTACGTTTTGTTATGTGTAGAATTCAATCTTTTTGAGATAAATGATCCACTTATATTGCAAGACAACAATGTAGAATGTTGGGACATAATACCTGAAATGCAAGGGAGTGTCTTACTATAATAGTTTATGATTAAACAACTTGTTTTTGGGGAAATTGCCTCAAATAGCCATTTCACACCATTGGTTTCTCTAAATAACCACTTTGATAACCTTATTCCCAAAATATCCAAAACTTACGCAGAGAAACTTACGCATAGAGTTTTCTCTGCGTAAGTTTAATTTTCCTCCCAAAAAATTAAAAAAATGATTTTTAAAAAAACTTACGCAGAGATAACTCTGTGCGTAAGTTTTCCAGACTTTCCGCGTAAGTTTCTCTGCAGAGAGAATCTGATTCCTTCTTAAAAAAAAAAAAAAAATCAAAACTTACGCACAGAGTTCTCTCCGCGTAAGTTTTTTTAAAAATCATTTTTTTTGGAAGAAAAATCAAACTTACGCAGAGAAAACTCTATGCGTAAGTTTTGGCTATTTTGAGAATAAGGTTATCAAAGTAGTTATTTGAAGTAACCAATGGTGAAAATGGCTATTAGAGGCAATTTCCCTTGTTTTTGGTATTATAGCTCATAAAAGGAAAAAAAGGTGTTGTTTTATACACCCTTTTATGCTAAATCAAGACTTTAAAGATATAAAAACAGAATCTTGACGTTGATATGTGGGAAAGAAAAATAGCAAAACCGTCGGAATCAAGTAGATTTTACACATAGGAGGTTTCACCACTGATATGACAAGCAGCACTTTCACATCAGCATTTAGCAAATACCACTTTAGCAACTTGCGACCCTCTCACTTTATTGAATATTAAATTCATAAAAAGTAGATTTCACAAGTTGCTAAAGTAATACTTGAAAAAGGGGGTTAATTGAGTAAAAAAAAGTAGCTATCAATTGGGAGGTGACTATTTTGGACAATTTCCTGGTTCTAGCTATATCTAATTCCAGTATTGCCCTTGGTTTATGTTAAAGTGATGAGATATGTAGCTGTAAATGTTGTTTTAAACATCACATGTGACTTGAGAGTCGGATATATCAGAGAATATAAAAGACACCTCAACCAAAAAATAGAAAAAAAATATTAAAATTAACCAAAAAATATTAAGAATTAACCAAAAAATATTAAGAATTCCACAAAAGGTAAGATTCAACTAAAAACAAACGAACAACTTTTATAAATTTTTATTATCTATATTACTTTATGAAAATTGTAAAATGGTTTTTTTCTAAGAGCAGTTTTTCAAGATTACCATTTAGGAAGCATAATGTACAACATTTTAAGCTGACATCTCCCACACCTCTTCCACGTCTCTCACAAATCAAACAAATTCAATTTCTTAGTTACACTTTATTCTCTTAGAATTAGTTTTTCAATTTACTTTTAATCCCTTTCTTTTTCATTTTTTATTTTACACCCTTATTGTTTTAACATAAATAATCGTATATGAATTAGAATGCATTAAAAATACATTTCTTTTTTACAAATTACACCATTGTAATCGTCTCGTCAATACCTTCGAAATTAGCCCAATATTGAATATTTTTGGATTTAATCATGTTATTAAATATCATGAACATGTTCGAATTAATTTGTTTTATATATCTTATATTATTCATTTTCATTTTATACCCTTATAATATTCATTTTCATTTTATATCACTTTATACCCTTAGAATTAGTTATTCAATTTACTTTTAATCTCTTACTTTTTCATTTTTTATTTTACACCCTTATCATATTAACATAAATAATCGTATATGAACAAGAATGAATTAAAAAAATACATTTCTTTTTTACAAATTATACCATTGTAATCGTCTCGTCAATACCTTCGAAATGAGCCCAATATTGAATATTTTGTGATTTAATCATATTATTAAATATCATGAACATGTACAAATTAATTTGTTTTATATCCCTTACATTATTCATTTTCATTTTACACTCTTATAATATTAAAAATACATAATCATATAGTTTAACAAAAACATATTAATAAATGCATTTTTTTTACAAATTATATTATTACAATATTCTCGTCAATAATTTCAAAATAAGTTTATTGTTAAATATTTTTTTAACTTAATAATATTGTGAAATATCATAAATACGTATCAAGATTTTTCAAGAATGACGTGCCGAGATTATTTTTAAACTTGTAAATTTTACGCTCTTATCTATATTTATCTATTATTCTTCTTTAAAAATAATTTCATTTATGATTATTCTTGAATTTTTAAGAAGTACAAACCTCAATACATCATGTACAAGTTTAAAAGCTTTAAAACCTTCAACGTTCAACATGATAATTAAAAATAAAATTATTTTTTATTTTTAAATTACATTTTATACCATTATAATTAGTTATTTAATTTACATTTATATCCCTTCTTGTTTCATTTTTTATTTTACATCTTTATCATATCAACATACATAAGCTAAAATACATTAAAAATATGTTTTTCTTTTTTATCAATTATACCATTATAACCGTTCATCAAAACCTTCAAAATGAACACAAATGTTATGCGTTTGAAGATCATCACTATCGAACGAATATTTTTCAATTCTTTTGACCAATTAACCATATTGACCTTTAGTTTTATACATCTGATATGCGATTTAAAAGCGAATAAATATGAACATGAAACAAAATATTTTTTCAAATTCACGACTTTAGATTCGAGATACTTCGCGCCGCATCGCGTGCGGGTACGTGTCTAGTCACATATAAATAACATAGAATTATTTATGATAAAATGACGAGTCGGTTAAACCCGGCCCTGATCACGCGTGTTTTAATCGGATCTTGATTTTAACGTGTCCACTGCAATGAATGAATCTGGTCCGTTAAATTTGGCGGTCTAATCGGCCATGTTTGGTGTAGGTTTGACCGTCAATCACCAAATCCTACTCATTTACACGTCATTCTCTCATGGCCATTGGCCCACTTTCCTCATTTTTTCCCATATATATATATATATATATATATATATATATATATATAGAGTAATTCAGGGAGAACTAGTGTAACACCCTTAAATTTTTTAGGATAAGTACAACTTCGAATCAATACGGAATCGATATTCTAAGGAAAATATGAAAAATAGGATATTGGTGTAAATCCTAGATTTTATGGTCTTGTAAGATGGGGAATTCGAATACGAGTCCAACGATTCTTTCCGGAGCGAAAACAGAACTATAACGAAGAAGTTATGACCAAAACAGCGATTAGAAAATAAAACGAAAATCGGGCAGAATGTGGTACACGGGTCGCGACTATGACCAGCGACTATGACCTGGTCATTGTCGCGGTGTCATTGTCGCGCTTGTGGGGAAACTGGACGAAAACAAACAGAAAGAGGACAGTGGAGGGCGACTATGCCCCGCGACATTGCCCAGGGCATAGTCGCGGTGGCATTGTCGCGGTCGGGAGCTGAAGTGATTAAAACCATTTTAACCTCTTTCTCTTCTCATTTCATTCTCACCCTCGACTCTCTTCATCTTCCTCACTCTCTCTCAGTCGATTTCTCTCAAAAACACCATCCCCTCCCCTCCCCTTTCTCATTTCTTCACCAAATCAAACCCTCTTCCTCCATTGATGAACATATTGGAAAGCTTGGAGCTTTTGTGAAGATTAAGAGTTGTTTTTGGAAGCTTCAAATGGTTAAGGTAATCTTTCCCTACCCTAAAGATGTTATTGTAGGTAATTTCATCTTCTTTCCATCTTGTGGTGATGTTGAACAATTTTGGTGATGATGGGTTAAGGAAATATGGTTTTATTCATCTACAAGAACTAGGGTTTGGTAAGTTGGGGGTTTTGATGTTTTATGGTTAGGGAATGATTCCCCTTTCTCATTTCTTCACCAAATCAAACCCTCTTCCTCCATTGATGAACATATTGGAAAGCTTGGAGCTTTTGTGAAGATTAAGAGTTGTTTTTGGAAGCTTCAAATGGTTAAGGTAATCTTTCCCTACCCTAAAGATGTTATTGTAGGTAATTTCATCTTCTTTCCATCTTGTGGTGATGTTGAACAATTTTGGTGATGATGGGTTAAGGAAATATGGTTTTATTCATCTACAAGAACTAGGGTTTGGTAAGTTGGGGGTTTTGATGTTTTATGGTTAGGGAATGATTCCTAATGGTTGGATTGTGATATTGATGGTTGGGATTTCATAAATCTAGGTTTTGGAAGTTTTGGCTTGAAGATGCAAACTTCATCAAAGGAGCATACGTTGGAGAAACCCTAGATTTAGCTAAATCTAGCGAAGGTGAGTTCAATTACTTTGTGAAAACTTTGTACATGCCAAAATGTATTTTCCAATTGATTATGTGTTTTACATGAAAAGTATCAATGTCGAGTTATTTGATGAGTTTTAACCTTTGAAATATTTATGGTTGTAAATATGGTAAAACACTTGTATTTGGAATTTTGGGAAAATGTGATGAATAAATCATACATAAAAATGAGTTGTTGATTTATGTGGTAAATGGAGTCTATTTGTTATGAAAATGCATTTTTGTGGATATTTGGAAATATGCATATAGTACATCATGAGATGTTTTGAAAATGTAAAGGTTGAGTCCTTTTGGAAATGAGGGTTATCCCGATCCAAGGTTTTATTTCGGGTTTTCATGGATTTGAAGTATTTACCGGCAACCGGTGTGTGTTGTTGTCTTTAATGTCATTGTATGACTTTTATGAATTATCTTTCGAGTTAGTTGAGCTTGTGGCTAGGTATTGGATTTTATTAAGTCTTGGGGACATTTGTCCGTTTTGATAGCTCAGAGTTGAGTTTTGATCATGATTTATGTTATTGGGGAATTGCATGTTTTAATGCATTTGTTTATATGTTTGGGGTCGTGTAATATTTTAGACCTTGTTGGCCATGGATCCATAGGCATTTGAGTTTCCCCTTAGTCTCGCGGGCAAGAGGTCGGGATTGATTGAGCTTAGTTTACGAGACGTTGGTTTATTTGGTGGCACGAAATAGGCATCAGGATCCATGATAGGTAAGGCGTGGACCTAGATGGTCGGGCGTCGTCTCATGGACAGTAAGGTGTAATTCCATATATGTGCTTAGCACGGGATAGGCATCGAGTCCCATGATAGGTAAGGCGTGGACCTGGAGGGTCGGGCGTCGTCTCATGGGCAGTAAGGTGTAATCCTTAACGTGCTGTTGTGGATTTGGTGACCCAATGTATAGACCTGGAATGGTTGAAGTTGGGGGCATCCTAGTCTCGTGAGCAATAGATCTGTGGTGATTGAGCTCAGTTTTACGAGAGTAATCCACGTGGGTGTTTTTATTACATAGTAAGTGACCCACTTTGGTGTTCCATCACGTGCGATGTACATGGGTCTCCCCCGTCACCGAAAGGTGTTGTTTTGGGTATTTGTTACTACTCATGTTTTCGGTGATGTGTTCTATTTATATGGATTGTTTTCCATGGTACGTAAGTTGTGGTTTATATCTCATCCGTGTATGATGTAATGGGTACTTATGTTACCTCCACCTTCAACGGATACGGGTCTTCCCCGTTTATGGTATTTGATATTTATTACATTTTTCGGTTGTGTGAGTATTGCTTCGTTTTATGTTTAACAAAGAGTGATATTTCAGGGACGATTTCCATGTTTGGTGAGTTGGATATATGTATATTATCAACTGTATTCGAAGGAATTGTCTAAACTAGACTTATTCACGTATTTCAAATTATTTATGAAAGAAAGACAGTTTGGAAAACGTATTATAACTTTTGAGGACTTTCTCGTGGAAATGTGGAAATTGAAAATGGTTGGTTGGATTTAAAGTAAACTCTTTTGAAATCATGACTTTAGCTTTCACTCTTACGATTTATGTTTTATATATAGTCATGATAAAATGCTTGAACTCACTAGGCGTAAGCCTAACACTTTCTATTTCTTTTATTTTGTCGGCATGTGCAACAGGCTCAGGTTGGGGTAACTCTAGCTACACCGTGAAGTGGCGAATGCTAGAATAGTGCACGAGAGGTGAATAGCTTAAGTTATGTTCCGCAATTACCCTTGGAAAGTAGCACTAGTGTTTGGAGTAAGCGGTGTCCGAAGCGAGTTTAGTCTTGGTACTAAGACTTATGTAGTATGTATTGCTTGGAGATAACCATTATTTGTAATTGGAAGTATGTTACTTATTGTTTCAGATGTAATATCAAAAAAAAATTAAATTAGTTGCTCTTTCCAAATTTGAGGGTGTTACAAGTTGGTATCAGAGCATAAGTTTGAGAGATTTAGGTGTTGATTTTGGATACCTGGACTCAAACTAGCGTTTGTTTAAGTAAATGAGAGTGAAATTCACCTTTAGGCACTTTAAGATAGGATGTTTTGAAGTTGATGGATGTTGTTAGAAACGAGAGTCACGTCGAGAGTAACAAGGATAATCATGTATGGTGCGTTCATAGTGACACCTGGCCAGTGTCATGGTGAACCTACTAGTACATGTGCGTACTTGAATTACTTTAATGTGATGATCGTTGGGGTAGTGAAGAAGGTTCTAAGCTAGTAGTCGTTGGAATAGATGGACGATTCTAGTATTAGTCACTTGAAGTGACGATAAGCATGATACTTGCTTTAAGCAGACCGTTTCGGATCAAGATTGATGGTTGGACTAGAACCATAGGCTTATTGAGCCGACTTTGAATTGGGGAAAACCGTAAGGTTTATCGAGGTAATTTCCGACTTAGCCTTAAGAGGTTAAAGTATCCGGATGAAAATAGTGGACCGGAGGATTTTGGAGGAGTATGAGCTGAGACGTTGAGTGCCGACTAAATTATGCACGAAATTTATTTTTGAAAATAAATTGCATTAATTATTTCTTGTGTTTCAAATCAATATATGGATTGTGTTACAATTTTGGGAAATGTTTAACACACACACAAGATTTTAAATCATGGGTTTTGAACATACACTAAAGTATTTTATTACGGGGGTTGTGAGCCCGTCGAAACTTGTTCCATTTTATAATTGTTCAACATTACTTTATGATACAGTGATATCCATATTTTATGACGTTTAAGATGTTGGGCAAGTGACTACGGCTTATAACTTTAACATTGGATCTCCTCCACATATGTTAGAGTTTGGACGGAAAGTTATCTTCCATTACTTCTATGAAGAGTTATTTTGGAGAATTTGTTTAATGTGAATTGTTAAACAATGTTGTTTATATGGTATTATCCTAGAAGGGGATTTTGGGATTTTGGCGTCTCATTTATGATTTTGCTTATAGCAATTTGGCTTTGAAAGCATAATGTTTAGCACCGTTTTATTGACTTGGAGTCATTGAGTCCATTGAGGTTCATGGAGTTTCGTTTTACGACATGTTGAGTCGTGTGAGTATGATTTCACGAGGTGAATGTTTTAATTACTTTCGGGGAAAAGTTTACAATGTTTGTTACTTGCTGGTAGGAATTTATGCTAGTCCTGATAGGTTGTTAAGTGAATGCCTTATAAATTGTATGCAGTAGGAACCAAATAGCCTTAGAATGTTGGATCTAATTCTATTGCGCAGCTCTTGTTTGAGTCTAACCGTTGTAGAATAGAATCTTTTATTCGAATGTCTATCTGATTTCACACTATATGCAACTGTGCATTCGCGAGGCGACTCGGGGGTTAAACATTTCTATTTACTCATCGTACGAGTTGATGACCGTTCGGTCATAGGGTGTTTTAGCGTTGTGGAAATCATGCATAGTTCGCGTTTTTGCACACTTTGAAAATACAAATGTGTGAGTCATTGACATTGGTCAATTTTGATTTTGCCAAGTATTTTGGAAAATAGGAAACCTTTTGGGTCATGGTGAAAAACAATTTAGGATTTACTTGTTATGGTAAAGAGAGAGAGAGAGAGAGAGAAGAAATACGTGATATACTATATGTATTACTTTAATTAGTTAGATTATAATTTACTATAATACCCTTTTATGTTTATTTAAAATTTATATTAATTATTTAAAATGAGTTGCTAATATTGGTTCTTACAGTTACCACAAACTAATTAGTTCTTATTTGATTAAGCCCCTATATATATATATGTGAATAAAAATGTATATTAATTTTAAAATTAATATAATCGTATTGTAACCAAGGTTCTAAATGGCGTGGCGTGGCGTGGCAGCGAGACCGAGCCTCAAGCCTTAGGAGCCACGGCGAAGTCATGACGTTTATCGAGGTGTGACTTATGACGGCAAATCTTTATATCATATATAATATTATATATAAAAACATATGTTTTTACTAGTAATCGACGAGTCAAGAATAACAACCAAATTAAATTAGGTTATATATAAAAAATTAGCAAGTATAACATTAAAAACGTAAAGAAAAATCAAATATCGCGTTACAAAATACCACACATTAGGCCATGGCGTACCACATCCATAACGTGGCGTGAGACACAAGTCTTGAGTCACGGCGACGGCTGTCGCGGCAAGCCTTTTAGAACAAATATATATACATAAGAAATATCCTGAAACACAAAGCAACATTGGATAGATGATCATTTCTTGAAATGCAACTGTAATACAACGATTTTCACGGATATTGCATGACGAGGGTTGGTATGGTGTTTCACAACAGGGAGGGAGGTGTAATTTCTTACAAGATGGTTTAACGCCAAAGTGGTACAATATTAAATTAATATTTACCCTTTTTTTAAAATATCGAAGACATTAGAAGGGTAAAATGAAGAAAAAAACAAATCACATTACGATGGTGACTGTGAACGTGATCATCATAGGGTTGGGTTCCGATGAGAAATTGAGGTTAGCGTCAAAAACGCGAGAAGTGGTTATCAACCGTCGTATGAGAAATGGATGTACATTAGGATGAGATGTAACAAGATACACCGAATCAATTATCTTCTAAACTGTAGTTCATGGAAAGACATGAGATTAAAAGTAATCAATGATTCAGATCATTTTCATACAATTCTCACATTAACTTTTTATAATATATATATATATAGCCTTAGGTTCAATAGAGAAGTCTAAATATTTAGAGAAATAGAGAAGTGATCTTGGTCATTTATTCGGTCAAGATCGGTTATAATTGGTCAAAAGTTGCGGCTTTGACTGGTCAAAAATTGCCACATCAGTGCCGCATCCATCCCATTCTAACCCACACTTTTTCACTGCCACATCATTTTTTCCTTCCAACCCATTCTAACTCACAAACCCCCACATCCATCCCACACCACCATCTCATCTTTTATTTATTTTTATTTTTATTTTTGTTACAAGTATATTAATTTAAATAATTTAAATTTTATAAATAATTTATAATTTAATATAAGATAAAACAATTAATAAAATATTTCATAAATTGAAACTACAATTTTAATCTTACATAACCAAATTAAAAACATAAAAAAATACATAATTTCAAATTAAAAAACTACAAATTTCACCAACCATATAGTTGTCGAAACAACTCTTTGTGGGCTAAAACCGCATTTAACTCGTTACCCGTGAGATGATCATGTGGTTTGATGTAAAACTTGAGATCTTTCTGCATTTCTCTTTGTTTCAAAGCTTCCGCTTTTGTCTTTGCCACTTCCGCTTTTGTCTTTGTCGCCTCGGCTTTGTCCCTCGCGGTTTTCAACATTTCCTCCTCCACGGTTAGTATTTTTTTATTTGCAACGTTTATATTCTCGACATACGCCATAAGATTCTTCAACGCCTCGTTCTTTTCCGCCGTCTTTATGGAGGATGACGCGGCACGTTTACCTTTATCTCTCCCCGTCGGTCGTGTCGGTTCTTGTACGAAGACATCCTCCTCCTCATGGCTTTCTTCATTAAGGTTGAACCGAACACGTGCGTCAGAAGACGTCGTGTTTGGGTTTGAATCCGACGTGGACTTGCTCCGTTTTGAGGGCCTCGGGTTATCGTCCATGGAATGTACGATCTTCCACTTAGGGTGGTCTTTCACAATTCTCCAAGTCGTCTCGTGGGAGAAAGACTTTTGGTTATTATCTGCCCGATACATCGTGTGTGCCCTCTCCATGAAGTCCGCGTCACCCCATCCGGATTTATATTGGGCTCTTAGATTATTGTAGATCCCGTTAAACTTCATCATTTTTATGTTCATGTCACCCCATTTGGATTGTATTTGGTCTTTATTGCGTTGATGTTGGCAACTTGAGTTGAAATAATCGAGTATTTTTCCCCAAAATTGTCCTACAAAAATAAATATATATATGAATACGTATATATAATAAAGATAAACACATTAATAAATATATATATGAATACGTATATATAATAAAGATAAACACATTAATAAATATATATATGAATACGTATATATAATAAAGATAAATACATTAATAAATATATATACCCGCTTTTTGTGCGTTTCCAACGATGCTATCTTCGGAGACGTAAAGCCATGCACGTGCCAACAAAACCTCTTCTTCGGAAGTCCACGAAACCACTTTCGTTCTATTTGCAAATTTCTTTTTCCCTTGTGTCGTGGTTCCCGCATCGAGTTGTGTTTCGGGAACCAAATCGGGTGGGGTTTCGGGAACCGTTTCTTCGACCTCAACGTCCTCCGAATATGTTTCTTGTTGTAGTAGTTGTTGGAATTGCCCACCTTGATTATATTGTGGAAAGCCACCTTGCATAAATGGTTGAAAGCCGCCTTGATTAACTTGTTGGAATCCACCCGAATTAAATTGTTGGAATCCACCCGAATGAAATTGTTGGAACCCAACCGGGAGGGTGTTGGGTGAATACATAGGGTATTGTTGTATGCTTCCATGGTATGTTGATGGTGGTGGTGTAAGATTGGAAATATTTTCCGTCGGGGACGGTTGCGAGCTCGTGCCTCGCGATTTGGAACCTCGTCGTGGTGTTGTGAACCCTTGTGTTTCTTTATCCATTATGATTTTTTTGAAGAAAGAAATAATATTGAGAGAGTAGAATGAAGTGGGGAAGATGGAAGAGATTGAGAGTAAATTTGTTTGTGTGAAAAAATAAGTAGGTTAATATTAGTATTTATAGGATATAAATAATTAAAAAAAATTCACTCCAACGTCCATATTAACGGCTATATTTCATAAAAAAAAATTAGATGGGAGACCCAACCCGAGTTGGTTGCCCAACCCGGGAGGTTTCCATCCCATGCCAACCCCAAGGGGTGCGATGGTGTTTAAATCCAACCAACCTCAACCCGGGCAAACCCAAGGTCCCGATGCGGTAAGTCTCACGGAAATCATGCGCTCAAGTGATTTCTTGCAACCTTTTTCTAGTAATGGAGTAATTACAAATTTCATCCTCATGGTTTCATGAAAATTACAAAAAACTTTAATTCCAAAAAGTCATGACTAAAATCCTCGGTATTTTGGTCTATTTGCCACCACCTCCCATTTTCTATTAAAAACTAACGCAATTACATATATATATACATACATATATATGTGTGTGTTTGCATACATAGACATGAGATTATGTGAAAAGTGTCATTTTTTGTGAGAAGTATGAGAAATATTTTTAAATCGTTGATCATTTTTAATCAAATACCCTCTCATGAATTGCGACATAAAAAAGAATTACTCAATGCATCTCATCCTAATATCCGTCCACACCAAATTTGACACTTGTCACCGAAAATCAATTATGCACACATATGCATGTATACATTCATTTCCCCTAGAGGCACAGCTATAAAATTAGGAGGGGGCCTTCCAAGGTCATAGTTTGTTATAAAATGGGACGATAAATATTATGTCTGAATAATTTAATAAAGTCTCAAAACGTGATTGTGGGTATTACAATCTTATTTTTCGTCTAAAAAAATCAATGGTTCGATTTTTACTCATTACTAAAGTTAAGATATAAAGAAAGTTTTAATTGCGTTTCACATATCCAACAATGTTTAACATGATTTGTAATTTAATTTAAACATTACATTATGTATAAAATATTAAACCAAACTAATTGATTAGAGTTTAAATAATTAGTTTTCTTTTAATTTTTTTGTTATTTATAAATTATGTTGTCTGGTGGCGGTAACATGAGCGGAAGCAGGGCGTGAGGGTGGTGTAGTTTGAGTCTTGATGGTTGATTCACGGTTTAGGAATTTCTCATGAAGATCGTCAAAGGATATGGGACCATCACGAGCATGAACGACGTGAATGACCTATTGATAATCAGAACCAAGCCCTTAGAATATATAGGTAGCGATATCTTCATGTCTGAGGGGACAATCGAGCAAAGCTAGTTGATTTGTACAAACCTTGATGGCATTCTTGTACTCGTAAATAGATAGAGGACCTTTGGTGATGGTCTTCAGTTCGACCTTCAAAAGTTTCTTGAGAACCCGTGATTGTTTCGTGAAAGTGTTTGCTAGAGTATCTACAATTACTAGACTCCAAAAGAGAGACAAACGGAACCACAATAGGATCCAAGGTTCCAACGAGAGAACCAAATCGAAGTTTGTCCTGACGAACCCACATAGTGAGAATTGGATTGGGTACTGGTAGCTAAATATTGTGTATCCAAAATATGGGCACAATAATTCCACAATGAAGACACAAGTATATACCAACAATGGGATCGCTACAAGTAATAAAGTGGTAAATATACCGAAATCGTATCCACAGGGATTGGACTTCAAAGTTTTGAGTCCTAAGTCGAGAATATACCGATTTCAATGAGAGAAGAATAAAATACTTTGAGCGAGTTTGGTGTTTTTTTAATAATAATAAAATCTAAACAAATAACTAAAACGAGTATGGGTGTAAGTTTCCTTAAGATGAACGCAGTAACAAAATGGTTAGTTACTTTGTAACACGAAATGCCTATAAAAACCCCGATCTCTCGAAATAATGATTTTTATTGTAACGCCCCAAAAATCCGGGCTAATTTGAACCTTAAATTCCAACAAGTTATGATAAAATAAACTTCAACTTTCATATATAAATATATAGCAAGTGAATTAACCACTAGAAGTACATTTACAAGTATAGAATTCTCCAAATAACCTATTAATCTAATTATGCCACTATAATCAGACTAACTAAGTTATCTAAGCAATCCTTCAAAACCTCCTTCTGTTAATTGACTTTTCCGCTATTCCAAAAATGCTCGTCCCACATCCCTTTTTACCTTCCCGAGCTAGTACCTGGTAAGAAAACATCATTTTGAAACGATTAGGCCAACGCCTAGTGAGAACATTCGTTTCTACAATAATATTTGCAAAATCAATGTAAACAAGTTATATCAAACCTGATTACCCTTTTTCTTACCATATGTGTAACTCTAGTCTGTTAACACGATTTTCATCCAATCCCATGAATATGACTGACACACATTCCATCATCATATCATGTCTTAGAGCCATACTACGAATCTTCACTGATTCTAGATTAATGCTCCCACCTAAGAAATCGCAATATACACATGCCCATTTCCTAGGAAAGGAAGTAGAGATCACAATTACATATGTCAATCCCTCTTCTTCCTTAGAAACCAGGAATTACGTTTATTCCAGGGTATCTCACACACATCAGAATAATGACTAACCTTCATCTATCCCACGTGTACATAACCATTAGTACTACACACATCAAAATAATGACTAACCTTCATCTATTCCACGTGTACATAACCATTAGTACTACACACATCAGAATAATGACTAACCTTCATCTATTACACGTGCACATAACCATTAGTACCACACACATCACTGGAATAACGATTATTACTGTTGGGTCACCGAAGATTTGAAATTGACTCACCGATGTTTCCTCTAAATCTTACTTAGAATATTTTAGCATGGTTCTTTATAATGACTTGTACAAGATAGCAAATGTTTGGTGAAGTCAAAGATCAACCAAAGTCAAGATTGAAGAATCTCTCATTGTGGAAGTAAGAGACTCTTTATCAACACATGCAAGTCATTGTCCACCGATGGTTGTGTCACACATCAGTGGACACTTCTCCACCGACATATCTCTTGGTCGGCCAAATTGCTTCCCACCAATGAAAGTCCAATTTTGGTGGGAACTCTTCTAAGTCTCAAGGATGATTTTCTTCAAGAGGTGTCACATATCTCATAGCATGCATCGGTGGTGTACTCCTTGAAGACAAAATGAGAAGATCTTTTATTATGGGACAATATCCTATTATCAGATAAAAGTGACAATTTGTCCTTTTATCCATTACCATATAAAGTCTCTTCTAGCATGGGCATTCTTCCTGATACCAAGGAAAAGGTGAAAATGACACATCAACTTTTGAGAGCTAAACCTATCCTTCAAATGACAAAGTGACAAGTGTCTTATGCTACACATATCTTGGCACTATATAAAGAGGAAGACCTCTCCATGCAGAATATCATTTTACAACTCTTGAAGATTACTTTGTGCTCAAGATATTCTACTCCTTTCTCTCTTTGAATTTTATAGCTTTCAATCTTTGTGTTTTAGAAGTTATTTAGTTTTCAGTATTGCTTTGTGAAGATTGTTAGAATAGATTTTATCTGTTCTTTCCGCAACAATCTAATTGTTCTATGTGTTCTATGTGTAATTCTTGTTGAAAGATTTTCAATAAAAGAATTAATTAAAGTGAAAAAATTGTGTATTGTATTCAACCCCCCCCCCTTCTACAATACCTGTTCTTGTTCTTGTAAGCCATCTGGGACTAACAAGTGGTATCAGAGCAGAAAGTTTAATTCATAAACTTGATCTGCAATGGCTGCTTCTTCTTCCAAAAATGAAGCTTTTTCTCAAAACATTTTTTCTGAAAACGGCTCTATAGCCAAACCTCCCAAGTTTAATCCCAACAACTTTTCTTTGTGGAAAAGCCGGATGATGCTTTTCATGGAAGGAATGGATAGTAGATATCCAACTATTCTCAGTGAGGGACCCATAGTCCCTAAAGTTTGGTCTCGCTATGAAACCAAGAAATCCGGTAAGGAAGTTGTTGGCAAAGATGATTCTGATGATTCCTCTGATGAAGAAAAATCTGCTGTTAATGGTCGTTACATTCTTAAAAATCCAAAGAAATATACTGATGAGGAAAAACGTCTTGTGTCTCTTGATTCTAAAGTTAGAACTATCATTGCTCTCTCTCTTCCTGATGAAGTGTGCCACTCTCTGGTAAATCTCTCTACTACCAAAGAAATGTGGTCCACTCTATGTGTTTTGTACGAAGGTACAAATGAAGTCAAAAAGAGCAGAAAGATTGCTCTTGTTAGAAAATATGAACTCTTTTCTTATGAGAAAGGAGAATATCTCTCCAACTACTATAATCGCTTTAACAGTCTTCTTAATGACTTAAAGCTGTTAGGTAGAGTGTATGACAATGAGGAAGTCCTGTGCAAATTTATGGACTGTCTTCCTGATTTTTGGGAAAATATATGTACTTGTATAAAGACAACCAAGGATCTTGATCATATGCCTCTCACTTCTCTTTATGGAACTCTTTTCAACTATGAGCAGACTAAGCTGCAAAGGAAATCTATCATCACAGACATAAAGAGCTCTCCTCTAGCTCTCCTAAGTGACTCTTCCAAAAAAGACTAAGTGTTTTCCAAAAATCACCTACCCATCTGACTCTGACCATGATAGTCAAGAAGATCCCAATGATCATTCGGAGGCATATCTTAGTGATGCTAAGGATGAATGTGAGGAAACTTCAGTTGATAAATTATCTGATGAAATGGCCATGTTGGATGGGTATTCTAAATCTAAATCTCACCACCTTTCCGGAAAATCTAAGTCTGGTAGAAAATCATCCTTTTCTCTCTCCAAACACTCTTCTTTGGACAAATCTAATGAGGAATGTTTTAACTGTGGTAAAAAGGGTCATTTTGCTTCTGAGTGCAAAAGTAAACACCTTGAAAGACCCAGAACTGCTTCCTCAGGCCGATTCTCTTCAAAGTCGGGAAAATCCAAATATGATTCCCAAAACCGGGCTGAAAGATACAAAGAAAAATACAAGAGAGAAAGGGAAAGAAATGAAAGACTTGTCAGAAAAGGAAAGGGCCTGCCTGCTAAAACTCATGATTTGGCAGATGAACCCACATCTGAAAGCGAATAACTCCTCAAATGTTTGTTTCATGGCCAAGATAAATGACATGGATGATTCAGAAGGCCACACCTCCTCAACTGCTCTTGTATCAGCTAAGTGCTTCTCCTCCTCATCACAGGTACATCCACTTTTATCTCTTTCTGATGCTAAAAAGGTTGAAGCATTTGATTCTTTAACCCTTGATCTTTTTGATGTTAAAACCGCTAAGCAAAAGGCAAGTCTTCAGGTGCTGACTCTTTCTTAAAAATAAATTCTTCAAATTTTTCTAAAACTACCTGTGTGACTTCTCCTACCGATTTTCTTCCCCAATCTATGTGTTTCAAAATGTCCAATTCAAAAGAAAAGATTTCTGTCCTCCCAAATTTTGAAAAAGGAATTCTAGGTGTTGCACCCCAATTCTTTGTTACCTCATAAAAACTTTGAGCAAAAGTAAAGAAAAATGTCAAGATTCTAAAAGGAACCTTCTTTATAGAAATGTTTCTTATTTTTCCAAAGACTGTCCGAAAGAAAGAATTGATCTAAGTGACATAATTTTTTTTTGCTCATCATCTAACCCAAAAGGACCCACTACCAAATGGGTACCTAGGAAATAAATTCTGTGTGATTGTAGATTTTGAACTGGACAGATGGATCTATGTGGACAAGTGAGAAAGTTGACAAAATCTTCAAGATCATCATGCAAAATTGGAATGTCAAATGATGAACTCCTAGATCTCCTTGTTTTGAAAAACCTCCCATTAGCACACTCACTAGTGCCAACTTCCTCTCTACCGACATATCTCATCTACCATCAATCTTCATATCTCCTACACCCCATTTCCCATCATACTTCTTACCATTCATATCATCCACCAAACTATTTTTCTCATCGCATCATCATAGTTGTCCTACTCAATGCTCTACCCACCGAAACCCACATCGGTGAGTCTACATCGATGGAATTTAGTATTATTATTATTATTATTATTATTATTATTATTATATATAATAATTTTTGTAGGCCATCGGTGGGAGTTAGTTATATATATATATATTATTACTTGCATCTTTTGTAGGCCATCGGTGGAATAATAATAATAATAATATATACCATATATATATACTCTTTTCTTTGAAGCAATCCACCGAAAAATTCTTTCCTACAAGATATTTCAAACCCTTTTCCTACTTTACCTCTACTTTTCTAAACCTTTGGCCCTACCTCACCCAAAACTCATCTCTTAAAAACATCTCTTCTTTTGTCTCTAACTTTCTATCACCGATTTTAAATCACACTCACCTCCCAAAATCTCTCCATCACCAAAGCCACCACCAACCCAAAGAGCATCTCCACCGAAAATCTCTCTCTCTCTCTCCTTCCCACCGACATGACCTGCCATTTAAGCATCTCCACCGATCCCAAGCCACCGCCGAAGCTCCAGCTTCTGCCGACGCCATCTCCCGCCGAAACCAAGAAGCTGCCGACAACAGCTCTTCCCGCTGCCCGCTGCCCTCCCATCGGCTGCCGACCAACACCACCACAGCTCCTTCCCGCCGACAACAGCTCTTCTCGCCGACGCCACCTCCTACCGACACCACACAAATCACACCACCGAACAGCTCTCGGTTGTGTTCTCTGCCGACAAACTCCACCGAGCCAAAGAGCATCTCTACCGATCCATATCCACTACCATCACCAGAACAAACTTTCTATGTGCCATCTCCTCATCCCATCCCTTCTTCCATCATTTTTCACTATTGGTTTGCAACCCATCTCTCCTTTTTACAAAACCCACCCACTACAAACTCTTCTGCAGATGTCTCCCCAAATCCTCAAACTCAATCTTTTTGGGTTATCAAAAATTGGAAGATGAAATTCCAATCTTTTCTTCACTTTGAAGATTTTCTCCATGATGCCTTAGAAGACTTTCTCCACACTCTTCTGAAGATGTCATAGAAGATTTCCTTCAACCTCTTCAAGAAATTCCACCGAATTTTTTTTCTAACTCTTGCGAATTTTCGGTGGGCATGCTAAAATTTCGAAAAAAAAAACCTACCGATTTTTCTACCGAAAATCCTACCGAAATTAGCCAATTTTCGGTAGGATCCCCTTAATTTTCGGTGCGGAAGCAAAAAATAATAATAATTTTTTTTTACCACACCACCGACCACACCACCGAAATTTTGGTGGTTGGCCCCCAAATTCGGTGGTTATGAGCAAAAAAAAATAAAAAAAATTAATAAAAAAAAATCGGTGTTTCCAATTGTTTGTGGTGTTTCTTCTCCGTCGGACGCTGAGGGGGAGCAACTATCTGAAGGGAAGAAACCATCTGAGGGGGAGCAATATCAGCGTCCAACTCGATCAACACCAATCCTCAGTACTCATAGTCAACATCCAACTCAAATTTTGGTCAAACATATGGAAACCGGCGAACCAACTAAGGGGGAGCACATCAGTCCGGACGGATCTAACTGAAGGGGAGAAACACAAAAACCGACTGATCTAACTGAGGGGGAGAAAATCAAAGACAAAGGTTGATGATGCTAAACAGGAAAAGCTGAAGATACCAAGAGAAAGAAAGAAGATGCAACAGATGGGCAGAAGCATCCTGAGGCTGATTCACCTAACCTCAAACCTCCCTCAAAGATTTTCATCATTATGGGTGTGTCTCCTTCTTAAACACATACTCATTTTGCTGAAATCTTTTGGAGTAAGTGAATGACTTGAAGATTTGGAACATCTGAAGAAAAGTAAAAGTGCCTGAAAGATAAAGTTCTCCAACACATCAACAGGCTGCTGATCAAAATGAAGAATCCTCAAGTCAGACACAAGCTTCAACTCACCCCTCCAAAGATGCAAGTAATATTTGTTTTGTTCATATTGTTTATACTTCTTTCCATTTTTTTATTTTGTTTGTACATCTATACATTTTTATTTTTTTCTTACTTGTAAATATCATACACACACACAAATCCATAAAAGACAAAATAGATCAAAAAAAATGGTCTATGTGAAAAGAACCCAAAAAGAGTAAAAAGGGTCAAAATTCAATTTTATTCAGATACTCTTCAATATTCTAAGTATGGAGCTCAAATTCAAATAGGGGGGGATTGTTGGGTCACCGAATATTTGAAATTGACTCACCGATGTTTCCTCTAAATCTTACTTAGAATATTTTAGCATGGTTCTTTATAATGACTTGTACAAGATAGCAAATGTTTGGTAAAGTCAAAGATCAACCAAAGTCAAGATTGAAGAATCTCTCATTGTGGAAGTAAGAGACTCTTTATCAACACATGCAAGTCATTGTCCACCGATGGTTGTCTCACACATCGGTGGACACTTCTCCACCGACATATCTCTTGGTCGGCCAAATTGCTTCCCACCAATGAAAGTCCAATTTTGGTGGGAACTCTTCTAAGTCTCAAGGATGATTTTCTTCAAGAGGTGTCACATATCTCATAGCATGCATCGGTGGTGTACTCCTTGAAAACAAAATGAGAAGATCTTTTATTATGGGACAATATCCTATTGTCAGATAAAAGTGAAAATTTGTCCTTTTATCCATTACCATATAAAGTCTCTTCTAGCATGGGCATTCTTCCTGATACCAAGGAAAAGGTGAAAATGACACATCAACTTTTGAGAGCTAAACCTATCCTTCAAATGACAAAGTGACAAGTGTCTTATGCTACACATACTCTTGGCACTATATAAAGAGGAAGACCTCTCCATGCAGAATATCATTTTACAACTCTTGAAGATTACTTTGTGCTCAAGATATTCTACTCCTTTCTCTCTTTGAATTTTATAGCTTTCAATCTTTGTGTTTTAGAAGTTATTTAGTTTTCAGTATTGCTTTGTGAAGATTGTTAGAATAGATTTTATCTGTTCTTTCCGCAACAATCTAATTGTTCTATGTGTTCTATGTGTAATTCTTGTTGAAAGATTTTCAATAAAAGAATTAATTAAAGTGAAAAAATTGTGTATTGTATTCAACCCCCCCTTCTACAATACCTGTTCTTGTTCTTGTAAGCCATCTGGGACTAACAATTACCACACGCCTATTCCATGTGATTACCAAACACTAGTGCATAAGGATCCATTACACTTTACTAACGTATATGCATAACAACATATCACGCCACATCTCATCTCATATTCTTAGCTCTGAGAATACTAGATAACCTATCGTATTTTCATCCTCAAATGCCCCCCCTTCGGCGACTTAGCACGGGGGTTCCGCTACCCGGTTAGCGGATGGGGTCAAGGGACAACGCCCTTGCGGGGTCTGGAGTAGAGGTGGCCAAATGTCGGGTTCGGGCCGGGCCGGGCCGGGTCGGGGGACAACCCGGTTCTGCACAGTAACCGTGCGAACCGGGTCAGGTGAGAACCGGGTCGGGTCGGGCCGGGTTTAAACCGAAATCCCCTGACCCGTTTACTTGTATGTAGAACCGGTTTCGGGAAAACCGGGCCGGGCCGGGCCAAGAACCGGGTCGGAGTAGGGCCGGGGATTTTTTTGTTTTTTAACTGCTTTCTTTGTATAATAATTAATTACTAAACTTTAACAAAGAAAAATTGGATTGGAATCATTGGATAAGTAAAATACACTTTAAAAATACGTTTTATTTATAATATATATCACTAAAATACACTTTTACGTTTTATAATTTATATATAATTTTAAGTTACAAACTTACAAGTTACAAGTTACAATACATAAATTCTAAACATTCGAAGGTCCCGCTCCCGAACTTCCACTCCCATCACCCGGATAGTAATTGAATGGATTATAATTGAATGGATTGTATGGAGCGTAGTATGGATTTTGATTTGGATTGTAGTCTTCAAGAGTATTGTACTGCATCAGTCGTGTAATAGCCGTCTGATCGTCAAGGCGGTCGGTGTCTACATCTTCGTCATCTACGACACTACTAACATCAGAACTATCGGTTACGGACGGCGTACTTAGTAGTTCATCCGTGTCGTTTTCGAATAAGTTTTCTTCCACGCCTTCTATATCATCCTCCAGGTTCGTTCGATTTTGAATGCGGTCTTCTCCATCCAAGTAATCCTTCAGACATACGCAGCACTCCACCGATTTTGGGGTTAATTTTGTCCGACGCTCCGATATGATCCTGCCACTAAGAGAAAAGGCCGACTCCGAAGCTACAGTACTAGCTTGGATTGTTAGTACATCAAGTGCAATAGTGGCCATAATTGGGAAACTTGATTGTTTACTTTTCCACCATTCTAATAAATCTAGGGATTCAACATCTACGACGTTTGTGAAGGATGTTGTTATAAAATTAGTACGTACGTATTGATTGAATTCACCCAAATTATCCCCATCATATCTAGCTTTTTTAGAAGATTCCATGACAACCGATTGCATTAAAGTTTGCATTAAGTCTTCTCGGTTTCGGCCACGACTGCTACTAGAACCCGGTGAAAACATTTGAGGTGTAGGGGTTTGTTGGCTTCCTCCCCCATAATTAACTCTATAAATTTCATATAATTGATGAAAATCAGTATTAAATTGTTGTATGCGTTTCCTTGAAAAGCTAGAATTTGTAAGAGAATCCAAACCAAACGATAAACATATTGCTTGTATTAAAACTTCGACACCCGTAACATTTAAAAACGGGTTTAATGCCGCGGCACAAAGAAAAGTGAAGGGGATCTTTTTAAAATATTTTACCAATTTTTCTTTCATTGGTTTCACCACGTCGTGAAAGTGCAAATCCTGTTCGTATTGAGCAATTTTACTTGCCAAAATATAAAGTTGATTTAAAAGTAAAGGGCTCGTTGGATAATAAACACCGGATAACATAGTTGTTGCAGTTTTAAAATCGCCCAAAATATCGTGAAAGCCATGAATCCTTGTCCAATCATCCTGAGTTATCGTGTTATCCGGGTAATGAATGTTATAAAATGCTTGAATATATTGTTGTTGTCTTAATAAATTATCCATCATTTTCCAAGTCGAATTCCATCGAACCGGCATATCGTGCGCCGGTCCCAAAGCTTTAAAACCGACTTGTTTGCAATAATCTCTATATAAGTTTTGCATTTTTTTATTTCTTGTGAAAATTCGGCGTAACATAAGCCTAAACTTAGTTAAAGGCTCATTAAGTTTACTTAAGCCGTCTTGAACGGCTAAGTTTATTATGTGTGCGCAACAACGTGTATGAAATAATTTTCCCTCTAAAATAGGGGATAAAGCCAAACGTAATCGGTCTACGCATGCCGTATTATTACTAGCATTATCAAACGAAATACTAATAACTTTATTTTTTAAATTATAATATTGAAGACATCTCATAATTATAGAAAACGGACGTTCACCCGAATGTGGCGAACCAAAGAGCTCAAACGTGATTACACGTTTGCATAATTGCCACGATCCCGGCACAATCCAATGTGCCGTTATGCATATATAAGAATCTGGCAATCCGCATGGTGCGCTCCATACATCACAAGTTAAAGAAACTTTGTTGGGTAAGTTTAAAAACATTTCTCGCATAATTTTTTGAACCTTATTCCAATATTTTAAAGCATCACGCTTAAGAGTTTGACGACTTACCGAACCATTGTAGCGTGGTTGGAACCCATTTTTGATCATGTTTGTAATGTGAGGATTGTCGAAATGTCCGAACGGCAACGCCATTTGAATGACACATTTCATTTGCATTTCTCGGGCGAGATCATTATCATACGACCATACTTGACCGGAATTGTCAAGTATGGGTTGAGTTGGATCGGGACCCGATTTCAACCTCTTGCATCTTTCCTCGAAGTGGCGCTTTAACGTGCTATTTGATTCGGGTTTTAGGAAATCTCCACACCGTTTGCATTGCGCCTTTTTTGTATCGTCGGGAAATTTTACCAAGTTGAAATTATCCCAAACCGGTGATTTTCGTGAATGATCGACAATAATGGTGTAATTTTGTTCGGCCATTTTTTTGATAGTAGAGACTAGAGTAGAGAGTAGAGACTAGAGAATTGTATGCGTTTTTTGCGAGAAACGAATATAGCGAGAGCCGAGAAATGAGAATTGTAAGCGTTTTTTGCGTTTTGTAAGCAATTGTAAGGTGGTGATCACTCCATAACACCCCTAGTATTTATATGGGGTTTGGAGGGTGTTTTTTGAGGCAAAAAACGGTCAAAAAGGGGTCCCAACGGCTCTCTAACGGCTCTCTAACGGTCATATTGTTTTTTGAAAAAAATCGGGTCGGGCCGGGTCGGGTCACGAACCGGGTCACGAACCGGTCCCGGGTCGGGCCGGGTCGGGCCGAGGAAAATCCTATATACGCGAACCGGTCCCGGCTCTCGGGCTTGAAACCGGTTCTTGACCGGGTCGGGCCAGAACCGGTTCTTGGCCGGTTTCGGTTCGGGTCAGCCCGTCGGGTCGGGTCGGGTCGGGTTGATTTGGCCACCTCTAGTCTGGAGGCAGCGCCCCTAGAAAATTTTTAGAAACTTAACCAGACAAAACATCTAGAATCTGCTTCCAAACATCAAAACCTAACATTCTCAATTTCACAAAAGTATCCGGACAACAGGGGTTTCCGGACAACTAAACTTTCCGGACAACACACAACTTTTCGGATACTAATCTAATCCGGACAACACACAACTTTCCGGATACTGATCTAATCCGGACAACACCTGGGTACTAAAACAATTCGGATACCATCCGGTAACTATATTCATCCGGAAACTACTACGAAATTAAAACTTACCGGATAACTTTGTCGCGTCCGGAGACATTCATCACCACGGTTTCCGGATACATGGTTTTATCCGGAAACCTTTGACCTGCAGCTTAAAATTCAATCTAAATACATATTTGTTCGATTCAGCTCATTCCAGACCATTCCATACAGTTCATAACCAATTTATACAACAAATCGTACGCATAAAACTACTGTTATCAATTCGGTAGTTACGTAAAAACGGACACGCTCGTCCCACATATGAAAATCATGTTGAAAATTATTTCATTGCAGTTCAGTTTACCCACAAAACGCAAAAGCATAATAAACAATTTCTTTAAAATGAACCGCCACGATTCTAGTATGGATTGACTCACGACATGCACGTAAAGTAAATGTCCACTTTAAACAGGGTGCAACAAAAGGTGTGCACGTATTTCAAAAGAAGTCCCAAACGACATTTGGTCCAAAATTTCCTTTTTAACCATAAGATGGCATGGAACAAGGTTTACCAACAAAATTTTGCGCGCGTCAGTTTATTATACAAAACGATGAAACGGTTTACAAATATGCCTTAGCCAAAACACGAAATGTCTTGTGCAAGTTCTATATTTAAGACAAAACCAATACGTTTCCATCACTTGAAAATATCGACTAATGACAACATAGAACCTCAAATCGGGGTGGGCATGCAAGCTTGTAACACTTCTATTAAAATTTCCTTGAAACGAAATAACATGCATCAAATGGTTCGTGACCAATTTCAAAGAGGAAACTCTTTAAATCAATTTCCCAAAATTTCTCATCCGGTACTATAATGACATTTTGAGTAAAGCGTTCATAGCAAAACTTGCACACAACAATGCGTTTTTCCAAAACATACGAGGAAATAAGTGCTAATAATTTGTTGACACCAAAAGGGGTTCAAACCTATTCTCAAATCCCTAATTGCACCAACGGTGCGCATCAATGTTCAAAACATAAGAATTCCACGCACCATAGTTTTATACAAACCATTTTTCTAAAATCTTTATCACTAAGCACTTTCCTCAAAATTTCATACTTGGAACAATAAACGTCAAAACGTCATTGCTAAAAATGTATTTGTCAAAAATGCTCAAAACACACATTTCCTCTAAAACCCAAAAGCTTTCAATTTTTCCAAAATATTCGACAATTCAAAATTGACCAATGTCAATGACTCATACATTCGTGTTTTTCAAATATCGTGCATCATAAACCATTCGTAATCCCCACACCACTAAAACATGCTTTGACCAAATGGTCTCTCATTTAAACAAGGAGTTAATAAAACATTTTCATGCACGACCCGTTTGTCAAAGTGTCGAGAAACAATGGTTATCAAGCTATGCATACCCCTAAGTCGATATAGCGCATTTACATAAAATGATAATGAAACATTTAACTGACCAAAAGCGCACCAAACAAGTCATTATGAAATGTCAACAAAATGTTCCTTTATGCATCACTTAAGCCACGTATAAATCAATCCATACACTGAACTATATGCAACGAAATACTTAGTAACACCAACCTTTTGAAAGAAAAAGTTACGTGACATTAGAGTTCCAAACCCATCTCTTTTTAGTCGCCTTATGGTATAAAATTAACTTTTCTCAACAAAACTCGAGTGGGACAAAATACCCACATAACTTATAACTTTTCACATAAGTAATTAAAGCATGCACCTTGTGAAATTATACTCACACGACTCAACATGTCGTAAAACAAAACTCCATGAACCTCAATGGACTCAATGACTCCAAGTCAATAAAACGGTGCTAAACATTATGCTTTCAAAGCCAAATTGCTATAAGCAAAATCATAAATGAGACGCCAAAATCCCAAAATCCCCTTCTAGGATAATACCATATAAACAACATTGTTTAACAACTCACATTAAACAAATTCCCGAAAATAACTTTACATAGACATAATGGAAGACAACTTTCCGTCCAAACTCTAACATATGTGGAGGAGATCCAATGTTAAAGTTATAAGCCGTAGTCACTTGCCCAACATCTTAAACATCATAACATATGGATATCACTGTATCCTAAAGTAACATTGGACAATAATAAAATGGAACAATTTCCGACTAGGCTCACAACTCCCGTAATAAAACACTTTCGTGCAGGTTCAAAACCCATGATTTAAAATCTTGTGTGTGTGCTAAACACTTCCCAAAATTGTAACACAATCCATATATGGATTCAAAACACAAGAAATAATTAATGCAATTTATTTTCAAAAATAAATTTCGTGCATAATTTAGTCGGCACTCAACGTCTCAACTCATACTCCTCCATAATCCTCCGGTCCACCAATTTCACCCGGATATTCAAACCTCTTAAGGCTAAGTCGGAATTACATCGATTAACCTTACGGTTTTTCCTCAATTCAAAGTCGGCTCAATAAGCCTATGGTTCTAGTCCAACCATCAATCTCGACCCGAAACGGTCTACTTAAAGCAAATATCATACTTATCGTCACTCAAAGTGACTAATACTAGAATCGTCCATCTATTCCAACGACTACTAGCTTAGAACCTCCTTTACTACCCCAACGATCATCACATTAAAGTAATTCAAGTATGCACGTGTACTAGTAGGTTCGCCATGACACTGGCCAGGTGTTACTATGAACGCACCATACATGATTATCCTTGCTACTCTCGACGTGATTCTCGTTTCTAACAATTCCATCAACTTCAAAACATCCTTTCTTAAAGTGCCTAATGGTCAATTTCACTCTCATTTACTTAAACAAACGCTAGTTTGAGTCTAGGTATCCAAAATCAACACCTAAATCTCTCAAACTTATGCTCTGATACCAACTTGTAACACCCTCAAATTTGGAACGAGCAACTAACATTAAAATTCCATAAAATCACCAAAATAGATGTAATCACTTCTACAATTCATTCCTTAAAATACATCGGAATTTAAAACATTACAAGTCTACAATAAAATAACTTAATCGGGTATTACTTAACTCCATAAGTTGCTAGTCCAAAACTAGATGCGGAATAATTCAATAATCAAGTCACCTCTCGTACACTTTTACTAGCACTCTCCACTTCACAAGTAGCTAGAGATACCCCAACCTGAGCCTGTTGCACATGCCGACAAATAAAAAGGGTTAGACTTACGCCTAGTGAGTTCAAGCATTTTATCATGACTATATAAAAATTCATAAATCGAGAGGAGTATAGTTTTTAGTCATGATTTCAAAAGAGTTTACTTTAATTACAAATCGCCCATTTTACAACTCACACCATCCCCATACTGAAATCTTTATTATAACATGGTTTCCCAAAAATAGACTCATTCTCAAGTCAACGGAAAAGATGAAGTAGCATATGATACTTAAAACGATTAAACTCGTATAATTATTCGTCATTATTCCAAAACATCCTAAAACATGGATGAAACATAACCCATAACTCATATAACATGGAAAGACAATTCTCATAAAAATGATACGTCACCGAAAACATGGATAAATACAAATACCCAAAACAACACCTTTCGGTGACGGGGGAGACCCGTATACATTGCATGTGACGGAACACTAAAGTGGGTCACCTACTATGCAATAAAACACACCCGTGGATTACTCTCGTAAACTGAGCTCAATCACTCCAGATCTATTGCCCGCGAGACTAGGGAGCCCCCAACTTCAACCACTCCAGGTCTATACATTGGGTCACTCCAAATCCACAACAGCACATTAGGGATTACACCTTACTGCCCATGAGACGACGCCCGACCATCTAGGTCCACGCCTTACTTATCATGGATCCCGATGCCTATCCCGTGCTAAGCACATATATAGAATTACAGCTTACTGCCCATGAGACGACGCCCGACCATCTAGGTCCACACCTTACTTATCATGGAACCCGATGCCTATTCCGTGCTACAAAAGAAACTAACGTCTCGTAAACTGAGCTCAATCAATCCCGACCTCTTGCTCGCGAGACCAAGGGGAAACTCAACTGCCTATGGATCCATGGCTAATAAGGTCTAAATATTACACGACCCCAAATGAATAAACGTAATGCATTCAAAACATGCAAATCTCCAATAACGCAATTCATGACCAAAACTCAACTTTGAGCTATCAAACTGGACAAATGTCCCCAAGACTTAATATAAATCAATACCGAGCCACAAGCTCAACTCACTCAAAAGATAGATTATGAAAAGTCACGAAATGACACCAAATATAACAACACACACCATTTGCCGGTTAATACCTCAATTATATGAAAACCCGAAATAAACCTTGGATCGGGATAACCCTCATTTCCAAAGAGGACTCACACCCTTAATATTCTCAAAATGACCCATTACACTAAAAGTGAATTTCCCAAATGGTTTATTAAAATCATTTACACGTATATGATTAAACCCTCAAATAGACATCATTTTGAGCAATTAATCTTTTAAAGACAAATTATGGTTTCTAACCATCCAATTATCCAAAGCCCCAAATATGGGTGTTTTATACATTTATGAAGATAAACACTTCAAAAGAGCTAAACTAACTAAATAACTCAAACATAGATCTTTTCAAGTAAAACACACAAATATTTGGAAAATACTCATTTTGGCATGTACAAAGTTTTCGCAAAGTAACTTGAACTCATCTTGCTAGATTTAAGCTAAATCTAGAGTTTTTCCAACGTAAGCTCCTTTGATGAAGTTTGCATCCTCAAGCCAAAACTTCCAAAACCTAGATTTATGACTTTCCAACCATCAATATCACAATCAAACCATGTAGAATCATTTCATAAACACTTAGAATCATTTCTCCCAACATATTACACCCAAAATAACCAACACATCGAAACCCTAACTTTCAAAATGAAGCGAAGAGAAGATTACCTCAACCAGCAAGTGAATCCACCAACCAACACCCTTGAATCTTCCTATGAACTTCAAAAATCTTTCTAGATCCTTGAAGAGCTCTCAAAATCGGAACCATAGCCACTTGAATCGCCAAAATCGGAGTTGGAATGAGAGAGATATGAAGAAATGAAGTTTAGGGCTAAAAATCTCGTATATATGCTCCAGGTACCCGACCGCGACAATGACACGCGACAATGACACGGTCATTGTCGCTGGTCATAGTCGCACAAGGTGTACCGTAGGTTGTACTCTTGGCGCGACAATGACACGCGACAATGACACGGTCATTGTCGCTGGTCATTGTAGCTCCGCGGTACCGAAACTGTTTTGGCCATAACTTCTTCGTTATAGCTCCGTTTTCCCTCCGAAAAGAACCGTTGGACTCGTATTTGAATTCCTCATCCAACAAGACCATAAAATCTAAGATTTAACCCAAAAGCTTACTTTTCATATTTTTCTTAAAAGATCGGTTTCTCACTGATTCGAAATTATGCTTATCCGAAAATTACGGGTGTTACAAAATCTCTTTGTGATATAAATCTCGACCGGCGTTTGAACCTTAATAAATCATACAAAACCCGCCTCTCGACGTGGTTATCAAAGACTCTCTCAAATCTTTGTGCATCACTTAAGCCATATTTTGAATCTGCCCCTCTCGAGGTCTAAGATCTAATTTTAACACTTCAAAGTGATCGGCTTATCCGCGTTGAGTTTAAGTCCCGACTCAAGTGACCAATCTCGAGAGTAATTAGTAACGATGGCCACACCCAAGTGTTGTCTACTAGTCTCAAGTTTGCTCACACCCACACCCAAGGGGTGCTTAGCTAATAATTAAAGTTGAAGACATAACGAGATAAGAAAAGAGTACTTGCATGAAATTAAAACGATGCCCACAGTAACTCACTGTGGGCAGAAACTACAATTACAACTCCATATCTTCAAGCTTTTAAGAAGCTTGAAGAATGCCTAAGTGCAGTAAATTTAAAAAGTTCAGCTATTACAAGATGATCCAAATGAAGGGACCATAAGCTCTAATTTATAGTTCCAAAAAGTGAAGTAACCCATGGACAACTTTCTTCAAACTTGTGGTTAAAGACCAAGGCATGCTTCCTCCAGATTTTCAGGGATTTTTTAGCCATGCTTCAACTTATTTTAATATTGTTGTTGTCCAGGTACAAGCTTTGTCCATCGTTAAAAAGAAGTGGTCCGTCGTTGCCCACAATGGGACGTCCTCGTGCTAACAGTGGGAATCGCTGCACAATATTAAACCCAAAAATTGATGGAAATAACCATAAAACGTTCTCAACAACTCCAAATAAGAAGTAAATTAATAAAAGGAAAAACACGAACACATAAACAAAAAACACAACTAAAACGGAAGAAAAACTCACACAAATGACGTGTAAATAACGCTCAAAATGAGAGTTATCAGGTACATATGTTCTACCTTTGGTAATGGTGGCTGGTAGGGAAACATAAGAGCCATCCAAGAATTTGTAAACTCCATACCCAACTAGAGTTGCCTCAACTTGGAGTTTCCATGACATGTAGTTTAAAGTGGCGAACTTAAAAATATTGGTGAGAGACTATAATGAGGGGTGATGTGGGTTCAATATAATTTGGGACGGTGTTTGGGGAATCCATAGCAAAGACAATAGGCCGGTAGTAGATGTGAGAGAGTAGAGAAAAAAATAGGTTGAGAATACAACTTGTTGTGATACAGTAAAAGAGACAAATGACGATTATAAATAACCGATACAAGAGTAATATGGGATAAGGAAAAAACTAACTAATCACCCTCTAAAATAGCAAACTACGATAAGGATGAATACAAGTATATATCAAAACAACAATACGAGGATTACAAAGAAGTAAGAAAAAAAGAAAAAACAACAACAAAGTGAGGTAGATGACTGAGGTATTAGGAATGGCATGCCTCTAATTTTCCCCATCGACACTAATCCCACGACGAATTCCCCTTCCTCCCTCGTTTTCCCGTGAACCCTCCCCATCCCTCCCTCCACATCTACAACCCCTCAACGAGATCCCTCTCCCTTTCCTCAATTTTTTTTTTGTTTTGTAAACACGCACTTTATGCTTTTTGTTTGTACAAAGAGACACACCATTTTTGTTTTTATTTTTACCGACACAAACACAACTTATGCTTTTTGTTTTTACATGGACACACACAACTCATGTTTTTGTTTGTACACGGACAGACACAACTTGGTGATCATGTTTGTGATTTGGGTTTATTTCAGTTGACCGTTGGTAATTAGGGTTTGGATTTCTGATTATTTGATGTGACACGTGAGTGCTTGTATTCTAATGTGTGGTTGCCGAAGATGGGATAGTGGCCGAAAAATGATGTGCTTCTTGTTTATTCTCTTAAATGCTCCCTACACTTGCATAAAAGACATCCAAAAATTGACCAATAAAAGAATATCAAAGAATTAAAAAAAATGACAAAATATTCCTATTTTAATAGAGACAGTTTAACAAAGTTAGGATAAATAACAAAAGTAAAATAATCGTGAGAACGCTACTCATAATTTTAGGATTAATAACCATATTCGTATTTGAAATCACAAGGACTAATTTGTACTTTACTCTTACTAATATAATATTACTTTTATAAATTAAAAAAAAAAGTTTTTTGACAATATTTAAGTTATATAATAATAAAATTAATAAGAAAATATTAATAACATGCTTTTTGGCATGTGGAGCGTGCTGGCAACGACACTGACCCCAAGGCTTCCAACTTTCTTGGACCCTGCCGTTACCCATCAAAACAATCTCTTTTTCTCTTTTACTTTTTGTCTAGAGTAAACTACAATTTTGGTCCCTTAGGTTTACACCTTGATACGAAAATCGTCCCTAAACTTCAATAAGTGCAGTAAACATCTTTACTGTTTGCATTTTGCTTTGAAAGTGGTCTCTGCTCACTAACTCCGTTAAAATTATCTGTTAGAATCAGGGGTATTCTCGTCAAACCATGTTTTTTTCTCTCTTTTGTAATTTTCCTTTGTTTTTTCTTATTCTTATAAAAACCATAAAACTTTAAGGACCTAACTGTAATTTCTTTTAAATTATATTAATATTAAATTATAATATATATTATATGATATTATATATATGTGTGTGTGTGTGTGTATAGATATCTCAATGAATGGACCCAGAAGCAATTTGCCATCTCTTCCCGTTAACCACCTCCATCTCAGATCAGATCAGTTCTCCATTTTCAGCAAAACCCATTAAAAATCAGATCTTTGTGAGTTGCTGGAAGTTGATCGGAAAATCGCAAACCTCGTCGGAAAAGTGTGATTTCACTGGATTTACGTTAAACGTTGATTAAACTTCCATAGATCGATCTAATTCCTATTTTCGATCAGTTTTCATTGTTTATAAGTGAAAATCGTCAACAAATCTGTGTGTTTTTGTGTTCTGCTCGTTTTCGCAAGAAAAACGCTTTCGCCGAAATTTTCACCTCAGATCTGTTCGGTTTTGATATATTGATCGTATTGCATCTTCCAGACGTGAATTTCAGCAAGATTTTTTAAATTGTTGGGTTGTTGGGTCTTGCATTTGGGAAGAAAGAGGGAAGTAGGTCTTGCATTTGGAGCTTCCATGGAGGAAGAAAGTGTTTTAGGAAGGTGGGGAAGAAGGAGTTTTAGTGTGTGTAACCTTTTCTGTTGTTAAATGTGGGGGGAAGAAGATGAGTTTGGGGAAGATGAGTTGGGGGAAGAAGATGAGTTTGGGGAAGAAGAAGAGTCTGAAGACAAAAACAAGAAAAAGACAAAAAAAATAGGTAAAAAGACGAAAGTACCCTGACTCTAACTGAGTATTTTAACGGAGTTAGTGAGCAGGGACCACTTTCAAAGCAAAATGCAAACAGTAGGGATGTTTACTGCACTTATTGAAGTTTAGGGACGATTTTCGTATCAAGGTGTAAACCTTAGGGACCAAAATTGTAGTTTACTCTTTTGTCTATTTTGAAACAAGTATTTTTTTAATTGAATTTCATAAAATTGCAAATAAAAAATTGTCTTATTTTGTCCGATACAAATTGCATGAAAATACAATGTACTTTATTTTTATTTTCTATTTTATTAACATTCGAATACTTCAAAAATTGAATCTAGCATGTTCTAGTCGATGCCTAAGTTTGTTGTTTTAGTTCTTGGTTAGTAGTGGGTTTTAGTTTTCTTGTATCAAAACATGCCGCGCTTTCCCCCTTCCCTCATATCTGGATTTATTTTCATTTCATTGCCCTTCTCCTTTCCATCACATCTGGGTTTCTAAATAAATGAGATGGGATTTCGACGATGTCGGGGAGGGAGGAGATACCAACAATAGATGTGATAAGACCCATGTATATAAAAAAAATTAAAACCCTAATCTTGATGTTGACGAAGAAGAAAGAAGACGAAGGTTTTGATATGTTGATAATGAAGATGCAGATTATTGATGTTGATAGTAAAGATGAGGACGCTAATTAGTTCTAGAAAGGAAAGTTCTAAATCGTCGCTTATATGAAGTTGGGATGATGGAAGGGGAAAGTGGGGAATCTCAATAATATGGGTTTTTATTTGAACGGAAGATTAGTTGTTTCTTGTTAGGGAAATTGACTGAACTAGCCATTCTAAACTAATAAACCGGTCTCCTAGCCGTTTATCTCTCATTTTGACCGGAATGTCACTATGTCTGCAAAAACTAGGTCCACAAAATGACAAAAAAAACGAATTATGATCAAAATTTGCTTCAAATTTTTTTTTGTGGACCTAGGCTTGTAAACTACGAATGTATAAGAGGTCAGTTTAAGAGTGTAAAATGGCTACTTGAGTCAATTTCTCTTCTTGATGTTGTGTTTATTAAAATTAATTTAATATACAAATTCCACATCTTCAACCATGTCATCAAATAAAGTTGAGTAGTCACGTCACGTCATTTGACATGTTAGTATGGGAACATGCTAATGTTTAAATTGGTCACCCAGGTACTTAGATGTGTATGATATCACATTTCAGGTATCAAAATGAAGATTTTAAAAGTACATGAGTTAAAATAGGAATTAAGACAAAGTATGATACATTTTCATACAATTTGCCTTTTTATCTTTTATCTGATTACATTTTTATTGGTTATAAAAAATGGAGTAAATTACATGTTTCATCCATGTAGTTATGTGTTTTTAACTATTTCCCCATATTTTGAAAATTCAACTTTTATTTGACATTTTTTTAACAAGTTACATCTCCATTGTTTTATTCGGATGGGACCGGGTCCTTGTGGTTGAATTATTTTAATGGGCTGGGTCATTGTTCCGTATTTTTAATAAGCTCGGTTCCTATCGTTGCATTTTTATAATGAATCCTAAAAAATCAACGACATGACTAAAAGTATAACCACATAAACATGATACATTGAATTATATATATATATATATATATAGGGTCAGGTTCAAAGGAAACCCTAAATAACTGAAAAACCGAAAAACTACAAAAATATGGAGAAAAAAGTATATCAATATGGATGTCAAATTAACGAGAAAAATATGATCGTTTATTTAGTGTAATTTATTTCATTCGAAATTTGTTTATTTTTCGTCTTTTTTCGAATAAAAAATAAGGGGGTGAGGTTTTTTAATTTAATTATATAAAATATGGACCCAGATAAGTCTAACTGATTTTAGATGAATCTGGGCCCTTTAAACTCAATCCAGTTTTAAATCTTGGCCGTTCAAACTCATTAAGCCAATTCATTCAGCCCATTAAGCCAACTCCCTCCCACTCCTTTAGCCCATTCAACCGGCCATGCGTCCTAATTTCTCTCGCACCAGCGCTCCCCTGCAGGTTTCTCTCCCTCTCCCACCACTCTCTTCAGCTTCAACCTCCTTTCAGTTTCAACTCCCCACGTATTCCCTGAACTTTCTCCTCTCTCCGCTTTTTCCCCTTACCCCCAACTTTAAAACCCAAACGTTCTCTTACAGTTCCCATCTTCATTTCTTCAAATTCTTCCGGCACAAGAAGCCCTCGGTGTATGCCTTCTCCCCTTTCCGATCAACATCATGCAAAAGACATCACCATCAACATCTTCTTGTTACAGGTCCCATCTTCCTCCGACAACCCTCGACCCCTTTCCCTTTTTCGTTGAACGGTGACCACAACACTGAATGGAATATAAAAGACGAGGGAGAGAGAATTTCAGTGAGCAAAGAGAAGAAATATTAGATGGATATCTGATTGGTGGAATGGGGTTTTCTGAATTTAGAAAGAAGCCTTTGCATTGCAAATTTGATGTTTCACCAGGTTTGATCTCTGTCTGTTATTTGATTTGTTCCATTTTTCACCAGGTTCGAAAGGATCTCCATCCCCATTGCTTCTCTAATCCATTTATCTCCGACAACCGCATCTGAGAAGAGAGGGAAGAAGATATGGATTGGAGGGCGACAGTCTCAGAAACCCTAATGGAAATCTCGTCTCGCCTTTGACCTAGCTTCACAATTTCCGATTGAAGTCATCAACACTGATTTTATGCAGGTTAATTTGTACACAAACATACAAATACAAACATATATGTATTTTATTAACTGATTAATTCCTTTTTTGAATAGGCGTATCAAGGAATAGAAGTTCTCCGGTGGAAGGATTTTGTGGGGAGACATCACCGGCAGCGGTGGAGGCGCAGGTCTGGTTTTTGGGTCAACTGCGTAAATTCCGTCGGCCACCGTTTGACAGGGTAGCTCACACCTTAACAAAAATGCTTATTTATTATGCAAAAATGCATCATTAATGGGATCATATTTGGAAGCTTCGATCTGATTTTTGGCCATTCTGTGTTTGCAACTTTGCATTGCATTTAGATCCCTGATTAACAAGATGCTAGAATGGCGTGAGCATGTGGATGGAAAAATATATGTTTTTGTGGTAGTTAATGTACTAATATGCACTGGAAAATGGTGGCTGCCATCCTATAAACTTTCCCATATTTATTGTTTAATTTTCAGTGGGGGCATATTTATGGAAAACTTACAAGATTATATGTGAAGTTTTAATTGCATTTTGCTTCAACAATAAGGGCTTCTGGAATTGGACCTGTAAGGATTGTTATATGGTTGAAAGAACCTTATTGGTTTTACTTTTAACTTTTTGAAGTTTGTGCGTTCTTTTTTTGCAACTAAAATACTTTGTGATTTATGTATGATCATAGGGCTGTACGTGTTTGTCCAAAGTGTTTGTTGCAGATCTTAATTTTCTCTCACTGTTTAATCTTAAGTAATTGGTATTAGTTATTTGAAATTATGATTACAACGGGTTCAATAATGTTTTTAGGATTTGAGATTATGCCAGATCAAAATGGAATAATTGTACATTATATTTAGTGGCAGATTTGAAATTTAAGTGTTAACTCTACTCGAGATTTGGCCTGTAAGTTTTTTAAACGCTTGATGCACTCTGAAAGGATTTTTTTTCCAATTACAGTGTCAAACAAATTTTGTCTGCAATGATACTTTCAGAAGTCTTTTCATCATGAAGGTTTATCATTGATTCAAACATTAATTCTTCTTTGTGACAAAGGTGATAGCTATTTTTATGATGAAATGATACAGGGTTCAAGTCTTGTATCCCTTTCCCTTGTAAAATTAACTCACAGTTGATACAAAAGTGATTGATAATGCGGTTAAGGCCTCTCCTTATGTTATTCACATTTGAAATTTGAATCTCTATCGTGCGAACTGGCAAGCCAGGTTTGGAATTTCAAACCATGATCCCGTTATCAACTTATCACAACTTCACAAGTGTTTTATGCCCGATAGAATGTTTGTTTAACAATTTGTGTCACCAAATGTTGTCTGCAGTGATGTTTTCTTGACTATAGGTTAAACATGGAGTGCATGCAACCCTTTTTGAACAGATTTCTTCAGTTTGATGTAACTTTGGAACCTTTTTTGGTCATTCTAGGAAACCTGTTTCAGGGTATAAGTTAAAGGAGATCACTGGCAGTGGCATATTTCCAGCTGGTGGAGAGAATCATGTAGAAGAAGCAGATGCTGCAAACCCTACCCCAAACAGTAAAACTGGATTACGAATGTATCAGGTAATTATTTTACAGTCTAAATCTACAAAATACACCATAAAATCCTGGAAAGATATTCACTAAAACTTCTTAGATCAATACTTTCTAATTTTCAAATATACGTTTGTTACAAATTTGGAACAAACTGTTATGGGCAACTGCTTTTGGTTAAAAGATCTAAAAGTTTCTTATGGAAATCCGTCTGTTTGACATGAAAAATCGTGTAGGGCCTCTCTTTCTTTTGGCAATAAAGTTTGTATAATGTGTTGAGTTATAGAGGAAGATGTTTACATTGTTCTGATGAGCTGTATTTTCATTAGCAAACGGTTGCTGGGATAAGTCACATTTCATTCGGTGAAGAAGAGACAACGTCTCCTAAGAAGGCAATTTCTGAAGCTAAGCAGCGGGAGCTAAGTGGTAACTTAGATAGCGAATCTGAAGCGAGATTGAAGAAGCAGATTTCAGTTGCAAAGAAGAAGGAGCTTAGTGGACATAATATATTCGCACCACCTCCTGAAATTCAGCCTCGCCTATTGGCTGCTCGTGCATTGGCTTTGAGAGAAAGCATAAGCATTGGTGAATCTTCTCCGCATAATGTAAGTAGTTCTCGCACTTGCTCACGTTCTTAAATTTATTACCATATAATGCACAAACAAATGACATTACATTGGCACATTGCATGTTTCATTAAGTTGAAGTTTGACTTTGACCCTAAAAATCCGGAAAAATCTACCCCTTAGGTCCTCTTAGGCATATGCAAGTTTTGTCTATGCCCATGATAGAGTTTAATATGAGATGACCCTGAATTGAAGCCCACTTAAAAGCTTATTACAAACAATTTGAACTTGAGTTTTCATTTACATAATCTTTCAAAATAAAACCTGACCCCACTTTCTGTGATTGGTTGGAGGTTCTGCCATCTTATATAAATATACTTTTAACGTTTCTGCTTTTGTTTGTTTTTGCTTGACTGTGTTGTTCGTTTTTTTAGCTGTGCTGCATCGTTTTGGCTGCTCTGGGTTTGCCACTCGCAAGCCTGCTACATGCTTTTGTCCGGTTATAGTTCTTGGTTGTTGGTTTTTGCTTTGGATTTTGGTTCCCTTTGTATTGTTTTGGTTGGTATAATATATTGCTTTTCAATTAGTTCTTTGCAGAAACGTGATTATGAAATTAACTAAAAGCAAAATTAAGTCCTATAAAACTCTCTATTAGAGCATTTAGACATCTTTGGCGTCCAATAAATTATGCCGTCTTAAAATACCCATTTTTTGTAGTGTGACTTAACAGATGAAACGAAATGTCGCAGGATATGTTTGGACTCGGCACTGATATGTCTTCTGCAACAACTGAGTGGACGATCTCGAAACTGATAAGGTGTTCGAGTGCTATGGAGAAACTACAAGCAAAACTGAGGGATGGACTAAAAAGAAAAGAAAGGTTCCCGGACCTGTTGTATTTAAATAATGTTATGAAAGAAACATTGAGGTTGCACTCTCCTCTTCCTTTGCTTATGCCTAGAAAGTGCAAGGAGCCATGTGTGATCGATGGGTATGATGTAAACAGCAAGACTAAACTCCTTGTGAATGTGTTCGTGGTAGATAGGGATCCTGAATACCGGAAAGATCCCAAAATTTCATTCCAAGAAGGTTTGTAAAGAGCCCCATTAACATCATGGGATCAGAATTTGAGTATCCCCCATTTGGGAGAGGTTGGAGAAGGTGTCCTGGTGCATCCATGGGTTTAGCTAATGTTGAGCTTCCACTTGCTAATTTTATTTACTACTTTAATTGGAAACTCCCAAATGGTGTGAGTATTCGGCAATTATAAAAAGAGTAACCAATCAAATATATGAATCTACATTAAAGTCATGTTGTATACCCGACCAACGGACGGGTATAACACTAGTTAATATTGTTGTAACCGCCCGTCTAATCACATCCATCAGATTATCTAATCTAACGGTTGATAAACTGTTTTTTAGTTTTCCATTTATTTGAGGTTTTCCCACTTAACCTCCCTCTCTCTCTCTCTCTCTCTCTCTATATATATATATATATATATATATATATATATATACTAGGTTTGAACCGTGTATTACATGGGGTAATTTAAAAAAATTAAATCATGTCAGAAAACTTATCAACTATTATGAAAGATTAATTTAAAGTGAATTGACGGGAAACATAACAATTTGACTTTGAAAATATCATTAACTAACCATCTGTTGATAACCGATATTATGTAGTTCAATTAAAATTAGAGAAAATAATATAATCATGATTAAGAAAGTATAAATAATTAAATATACTATACTAAAATATTTGCATATTTATATTTTTGAAAAAGTTTCGAACTCATAATCCAAAAGTCAGTTGATAAGTGATATTTGTTTTCCAAGTAATTAAATCTCTTATGATAATTATAAGGGTGTTTCGTTGACAGAATGGAATTTGATAGAATTGTAATTTGTCAAAGGAATTCGACTTTGAAGTAAAAATTGATATGAAATTGCAAAAAAAAAAATCACGACAATTTAGTGATTATTTGTATCAAATCCCATACTAATTTCAACAAATCCTATACTAATCACGACACATTAATTCGTATATATTTATGATATTTAATAATATAATTAAATCCAAAAATATTTAATATTGGGCTAATTTCGAAGGTATTGACGAAACGATTACAATGATATAATTTGTAACAAATAGAAATGTTTTCAATGCATTTTAGTTCATATACATTATTTATGTTAATATGATAAAAGTCTAAAATGAAAAATAAAAAAAGTAAGAGATTAAAAGTAAACTACATACCTAATTACAAGGGTAGTAATGTAACGTATAAATTAAAAAAAATTGAATTAAGGAGAGATTTAAGGAGGGGTGAGTGTGGATGTGCTAATTGAACTTATAATATAAACTGCGTCTAAATACATGTATAAGCGGGAAAATACTGAAATCGGCTCACCAGAATACGACATGTGTCATGCTAGTTACTTATTTTTTATATGTATAGATATATGATACAAATCAAATACAAACCATGTATTTGTTGTACCCCTTACAAATCAATGTGCATATATGCATAATCTGAGATGCATATATGCATTATCTCGTATGAATGTATGTCCATTATATGCATATTCTTGCACGTATGCATATGCATATGCACATTGTTCACATATTGATAACTTCGTTATCTGACGGGTTTTTACCCTCCAAATCATACGTTTGTGGCTTGTTTTGAAGCAAGAATTGGCATTTCGGACTAATATTTTGTGCAAGTGTTGTGCAGACATACATGGTGTCAATTGGAAGGAAAATGCTTATTTATACTCCATTTTGACATACCGGGTGAAGGAAGCGTCGAACCAAGTGAACAAGCGAAGAAAAAGAGAACGTTGGATCCATGCTAAAGTGACATGCGAAAGTGACATGTGTCACTCTCGCCGTGTCACTATCGCTCAAAATGTACCGAAAGTTTTCTGAAGTTCAGCGAGAGTGACACAGCGAAAGTGACCATGTCACTCTCGCACGTCACTTTAGCCGTCGGGGGCTGATACTATAAAAAGCTGCAAAATCTTAATTTTTAGGGTTATCTCGGGATTGCTGGAGGCTACACTTCTAGGGGAGCTGTTAGAACCGTTTTTGAGAGACAAAGAAGACCTTGCACTGATATTGAAGGTGGAGACTCAATTTGGAGCTACAAATTGGTAGTGTGTATCAAATCTTGAGGGAGTTTCTTCATTTCCATAGTATTTGTTGAGAAACAATGTTCTCGGGTGTTGTCATCTTCTTCTCTTTGATGTTATTTGCTACTAGTAACATGAGCTAAACATTTTGAGGTTGGGGGAAAGATGGAGTTTGGATTTCTACCGTTAAATATATGAGTATTGCATTTATTTAATCATTTCACTTGTTGGTTGAAGTTTGTCTTGCTTGTTCTTATTGTTGTGAGATTGGCCTTCTCACTCATCTTTTAGTTGTATTCTCCTTTTGAGAAATTGGTTTTATAACTTGTTAAAAGCTAGATAAACCTAGGGTGAGATATTGGATAGAGATATACCAAGTAAACCCTAGTTTTGTGTATGTGCTTCTTCTGCTTAATGAGTTGAGTGTTTATGTTTATTGGTTGAGAGACTTTAATATACATTACATGATGCATTCTTGCTATTACTTGAGAGAGAATAGTAAGTGTTAAACAACCTAGGGGGGGTAAGGTTGTATTTAAATCTTTTACTTTCAAAAAAATCTTTTATAAATAAATACAGTACAGAAACAGTATAAATAAATCAGAGTATACAAATAATAAATATACAACAATTATATAAACAGATATAATTAAAATGCACAGCGGAATAAATAAAGAGATAAAGGATAGAGATACTTGACACGGAGATTTACTGATTTACCACCAACTGTGATAAACCAGCAGCCGAGACACTTCTCGACACGATCCAATAAATGTATTCTTTACGGTAGAATACAAACCAAATACAGAGCAAAGTAAACGGTTCTCTAAGCCTCAGCTTATTGAGATGTACAGGATCACACACCCGTTATTCAAATACTTACAAGAGGAGTATAACTCACAATGGGTAATCACTCTTGTATAATATCTCACACTTGGATATTTTATAAAAAAAGGTTTTATAAAATATATATATTAAATGAGAGAGATCAGATGAGCAGTGATGGTGTTGGTTGTATCTGTATTGTCTATCTTTTCTTCTCCACCATCGCATGCATTTATATAGCAGCTCTTCCAACGGATACATGCATTCGCGGTATACCGCCAAATGCACGCGGTATACCGTGCAGTAAAAAGTACACTGTCAGAAGAGAAAGTCAACCCTGCAAAACAAACGTAAACTTGTACCCGCGGTATACCGGCTAAACATCGCGGTATACCGCCCAACTGTACCCGCGGTATACCTGCTAAACACCGCGGTATACCTGCGTCAGAAAAAAGTACGACCAATCAATCAGAGGTAACATCAAGCCGCCGCGGTATACCTGCTGAACCTCGCGGTATACCTGCGTCAGAAAAAGCAAAATCTTGCTAGATCTTCTAAAAAAAAAAAACTTTATTTATTTAAAATCAATTATGGTTTTTAGAAATATCCAAGTGGTATATTATTTTAGGGTGTTTATCATTATAAATTATAAACACTAATGACAACGTAAATCTTCCGTCTTGAACTCTTCAGATAAGATCTTCGTGTTCTTCAAGAACTGTACACTTGGATAGGATTGTTAGATAAACAATAATACGGTGTGTTTGTAATCATCAAAATAAATATATATAAATATATAGAGATGTGGTACACTTGCACCAACAATCTCCCCCTTTTTGATGATGACAAACACAACCGCTAAGCATGAGCATATGCGGTTTCTCTCCCCCGTTTGTCGAAACAAAAAGGATCAAGAAAGACGGTATGCTTCCCCTCGAGAGATGCTCCCCCTCAAAATATGCATATAATTGAGGTAGCATAAACTCATGGGTAAAAGATAAAAAGCTCCCCCTCAAATTAATAACAAATTATAAAATTTGAGGGACAAAATAAGCATAATAAATGACATGAAACAAAATAACCAAAAAGAAACACTTGCACCAAAAAGGATCTTAAGGCTTCGATTTTCGGTTAATTTTATGTGAAAAAAAAAATTACCACGTATTATGACCTCGTCAGGTAACCACGTATTATATCCTCGTCAGGAAACCACGTATTATAACCTCGGCAGGTAACCACGTATTATAACCTCGGCAGGTAACCACGTATTATAACCTCGTCAGGAAACCACGTATTATAACCTCGGCAGGTAACCACGTATTATAACCTCGGCAGGTAACCACGTATTATATCCTCGGCAGGTAACCACGTATTATAACCTCGTCAGGAAACACGTATTATATCCTCGTCAGGAAACACGTATTATATCCTCGTCAGGAAGCACGTATTGTATCCTCGCCAGGAAACACCTACAAAAGGAAAAGAAAATTTTTCGTGGTACCCTTTTCTTATGGGTCCTTTTAACAGTTAGTATAAAACATAAACTGCAAAAAATATGTTGTCGACATAAAACAAACACGACAAACATACAAAGCCATATAAATGGTTTAAAACCATAAACGCATTCCACCCGGATTATCAACATTAAACATTCCTTTCGGAATCCATTTTCTAACCATTTTAATTTTACGATCGTATTCATCATAGACGTAAAAAGAAGTATGCGGATTAACATTTTTCTTAGGATTCGCAAACTTATTATTATACATAAACGCATGTGATTTTCTCGACATATAATTCACATAATTCATTTTAGGAACATACGGAGGTTTTTGCGTTTTATTTTTAACAACAAATTTAGGTTTTTCAAAAACCTTTTTAATTGGCATACAATCACATTTTTCAATACACGTATTTGAACCAATGCCTTTTCGGCAATTAATGCGATTAGACATATTTAGCATTTTTAACACTTTATCATTGCTATTTTGAAATGCATTAGCTAACAGATTATCTTTTTCATATAAATCGCATTTAGCTTTTAAACATGCATTATCATTTTCAAGTATATCGCATTTTGTACATAAAATATTTTCACATGTTCTTTTCTCTAAACATGTAATTTTATCATTTAAAATAACACAAGATTTACAAATATCTTTTTCACTTAATTTATTTTCTAATTTAGTGATAACATCTAAATCATGAGCAGATTTTTGTTTACCGTCATCTATTTCCTTTTTATATATAGATACGGTTTCTTTTAAATTAGAAATTTCATCTTTATATTTATTTGCGAGAGCAGCCATATCATGAAATGATTTATATAATTCGTCAAGATTATTTTCATTGTCACTATAATAATTATCACTATAATTACTATCACAATTATTTTTAGAAGAATATGATGAAGATACCTCATTATCATGGTCGGCCATGAGACATGTTTCTTCATTTCTTTGATCTCGGGTTTCGTCTCTCTTTTCTTTTGAGTTTTCACCATAGGTGATGTTCAAGTTCTCCCAAATATCACGAGCAGTTTCAAAGAGATAAACACGCTCAATATCATCGTTAGTAAGAACCGAAAAGAGAAAATTTTTGGCTTCATAATTTAAACAATAATTAGCCTCATCTTCGTCGGACCATTCCGAGCTAGGTTTTTCAACAACTTTGTTGTTTTGAAATTTTGTGGGTTTGAAATTTCCTTTAATAATAATATCCCAAATTTTTTGATTTATCCCACGAACATAACGTTCAAAAGAATTTGCCCAAAAATCAAAATTTTCGAAATCAATAAGAAGAGATTTAGAAAACCAAGCATTTTGTTGAGCCATTAAATAAAAGATATAACTTTAAAAAAATTAAACAGATAATTTTTGAAAGCCCCGCTCTGATACCAAATGTTAAACAACCTAGGGGGGGTAAGGTTGTATTTAAATCTTTTACTTTCAAAAAAATCTTTTATAAATAAATACAGTACAGAAACAGTATAAATAAATCAGAGTATACAAATAATAAATATACAACAATTATATAAACAGATATAATTAAAATGCACAGCGGAATAAATAAAGAGATAAAGGATAGAGATACTTGACACGGAGATTTACTGATTTATCACCAACTGTGATAAACCAGCAGCCGAGACACTTCTCGACACGATCCAATAAATGTATTCTTTACGGTAGAATACAAACCAAATACAGAGCAAAGTAAACGGTTCTCTAAGCCTCAGCTTATTGAGATGTACAGGATCACACACCCGTTATTCAAATACTTACAAGAGGAGTATAACTCACAATGGGTAATCACTCTTGTATAATATCTCACACTTGGATATTTTATAAAAAAAGGTTTTATAAAATATATATATTAAATGAGAGAGATCAGATGAGCAGTGATGGTGTTGGTTGTATCTGTATTGTCTATCTTTTCTTCTCCACCATCGCATGCATTTATATAGCAGCTCTTCCAACGGATACATGCATTCGCGGTATACCGCCAAATGCACGCGGTATACCGTGCAGTAAAAAGTACACTGTCAGAAGAGAAAGTCAACCCTGCAAAACAAACGTAAACTTGTACCCGCGGTATACCGGCTAAACATCGCGGTATACCGCCCAACTGTACCCGCGGTATACCTGCTAAACACCGCGGTATACCTGCGTCAGAAAAAAGTACGACCAATCAATCAGAGGTAACATCAAGCCGCCGCGGTATACCTGCTGAACCTCGCGGTATACCTGCGTCAGAAAAAGCAAAATCTTGCTAGATCTTCTAAAAAAAAAAAACTTTATTTATTTAAAATCAATTATGGTTTTTAGAAATATCCAAGTGGTATATTATTTTAGGGTGTTTATCATTATAAATTATAAACACTAATGACAACGTAAATCTTCCGTCTTGAACTCTTCAGATAAGATCTTCGTGTTCTTCAAGAACTGTACACTTGGATAGGATTGTTAGATAAACAATAATACGGTGTGTTTGTAATCATCAAAATAAATATATATAAATATATAGAGATGTGGTACACTTGCACCAACAGTAAGTATTTTGGGAATTGCTAAATTCAACCTTGTGTATTGATTTATGAATGTGTTTTATCTATTTGTTGGTGAAATCTAAATGAAATCTAACCCCTAACCTTTCCTCATCATCTTGGTAACTTCTTTGTGGTGTATGAATCGTTATTGACTTGCTCTTCTTTGCTTATCTTCATTTCTTGAGATAGTTAGTTAATTAATCAAAACTCAAACCAAATTTTATCAACCGTCCATTTTAGATGTGTGGCTAGCCTTTGTGATACTTAAACTCATAGTTCCTTGGATCGATACTCGTACTTGGTACGTATTACTTGATTGACACCGTACACTTGCGGTAGATTTGGAGGGTTGTATAAACCGTCTATCAAGTTTTTGGCGCCGTTGCCGGGGAACTATTTGTAGTGTTAATATCACTACCGGTTATAGCGCTGCTAAATTGGACACCATTCGTTTATTTAATTATTCTTTGTCGCTCACTATTCTATTGGTTTGTTTTCAGGCACTCTCTATAGTGTATGCCAAGAAGACGCAACCGCGGAAGAGCGCAAGTGCCTTTAGATCCTGAAATCGAACGTACACTTCGACAAAGGAGAAGAGAGCGTGAGCAAAACATGGCGGATAATCGACCGCTAAGGGATTTTGCAATCCCCACTTATGATGTGAACCGACAAGGCATCCGCCCACCAAATACGGCGGAAAATTTTGAAATCAAGCCGGCCATCATAAATATGGTTCAACAAGAACAATTTTGCGGGTTACCCTCCGAAGACCCGGTAGCTCACCTCGATAGGTTCACCGAAATTCTTGGCACATTTAAGTTGAACGGGTTAACAAATGAAGTCGTTCGTCTTAAATTGTTCCCATTCACCTTGAGGGATCGAGCCAAGTCGTGGGAAAAGAGTATTCCCGCCGGACAAATCACTACTTGGGATGAATTGGTGAAGGCATTTTTGACAAAATTCTTTCCTCCCGGCCGTACCGCACGGTTGAGAGCGGAGATCACACAGTTCCAGCAGATGGACCAAGAATCACTATATGATGCTTGGGAAAGGTATAGGGAGCTGCTCCGGAAGTGCCCTCACCATGGTCTCCAATCATGGCTTGTCGTCGAAATGTTCTACAATGCACTCACCCCGCATTACAAGGGTATTGTCGATTCTACGGCGGGAGGTGCACTTATGGCCAGACCTCACGACGACGCATACGCCTTAATCTGTGAAATGGCCGATAACAACTATCAATGGCACTCCGAGAGAAATAACCACTCCCGAAGGCCAATTGGGTCAACTTCACAAGATACATCCGAAATCGCGACCTTGAAGGCTCAAGTTACCGGATTAACAAACCAATTGCGGGGTATGTCGGTGAGAGCGATTGGTACCTCAAAGTGTCAAATTTGTGGTGAACTTCACCAAACCGAAGAATGCCGATTTGTTGCATCCTTGGACGACAACAATGTTGAACAAGTTAATTACATGCAAAATCGCCCAAACCGACAACCCAACGACCCTTTCTCCAACACATACAATCCGGGTTGGAGGAATCATCCCAACTTTTCTTGGTCCAACCAAACGAACCAAACGGACCAACAAGGGGGTGACGCGGGTCGGCAACAACAACAACAAGGTCAATCACAACAACAATTTGCTCCATCTCGAAATTTTAGACCTCCCGGTTTCCAAAACCAACGAAATCAAAACATGAGACATAATGGGGAGGGATCGTCAAATGAAAAGAAATCGGGTTTTGAGGAAATGATGATGAAATGCTTATCAAAGATGGACACGGTTATGCAAGGTCATGAGCAAAATACCGCCGCCATCAAAGCGGTTGTCGAAGGCAAGGAGCAAAATACGATTGCTATCCGAAATATTGAACGGCAACTTAGTCAAATGGCCCATGCACAATCATCAAGAAACCAAGGCGACTTGCCTAGCCAACTCGAGAAAAATCCTCGAGAACAATGCAAGGCCATTACGCTAAGAAGTGGAAAGTCGTTGATCAAGGACCCGACAAGAGATGACATGGGTCCCGAGGAAGAAGAAGTGCCACCCACGCAAGAGCCCGATCTCGTGGAATTAGAGGTTGAAGATGTTGTGAAAACATCCAAGAAGACACAAGAGACACCATCACCATCCAAACCGGTCGTGAATGCTTACAAGCCACCGATACCATTCCCCAACCGTCTTAAGGAATACAAGGACCAACAACAATTTGCTAAGTTCTTGGACGTTTTCAAGAAGTTACAAATCAACATTCCTTTTGCGGATGCTTTAGCTCAAATGCCGTCATTTGCCAAGTTCTTGAAGGATATTTTGTCCAATAAAAGGAAGATTGAAGAACACGCTACCGTAGCACTCACCGAAGAGTGTAGTGCCATCATCCAAAACAAACTTCCACCCAAGCTTAAAGATCCAGGGAGTTTCACTATCCCTATTTAAATTGGTGATTTTGAGTTTGGTAAAGCTTTATGTGATTTAGGTGCAAGCATTAACCTTATGCCATTATCTATTTTCAGGAAACTCGGTCTTGGAGAAATCAAATCCACAAGGGTTACTCTACAACTTGCGGACCAATCGATAAAGCACCCACATGGAATAATTGAAGACGTCCTAACCAAGGTCGGAAAGTTCTACTTCCCCGTAGACTTTGTGGTCTTGGATATGGAAGAAGACGTCGATGTACCTCTCATTCTAGGGAGACCGTTCTTAGCAACCGGGGGTGCGTTAATCGATGTCAAAGGGGGTAAATTGACCCTTCGTGTGGGAGATGAGGAAGCGGTTTTCAATGTGTTCAATTGTGCTAGAAGCCAAAGCGACATGAATGCATGCTTTAGTGTGGACGTTGTGGATGAAGCGGTAAAGGAGGTTTTTGAGCAAGAATCTACCGATGACGAGCTCGGTAACGTGTTGACTAATGGTCTCTTTGAAGAAGACGGTGATGAGAGCGAAAGAAAAGAATGTGTAATGCAATTGGGAGCAACACCCTTCCGGAAATTTTCAAGGCACCAACAATTCGAAGACTTGGGGCCTAAAAATGCTAAACCCCAACCGTCGGCGGAAGTGCCTCCGCAACTCGAGCTTAAGCCATTACCCTCTCATTTAGAGTACGCTTACTTAGGGGCAAACTCTACCTTGCCCGTGATCATATCATCACATCTAAGTAAGTTGGAAAAAGAGAAGCTACTAAGAGTGTTAAGGGAGCACCAATCCGCCATCGGGTGGACAATCGCCGACTTGAAGGGGTTAAGCCCTTCCTTTTGCATGCACCGGATCAATATGGAGGATGGGTTTAAGCCATCCATTGAGCATCAAAGGAGGTTAAACCCCAATATGAAAGAAGTGGTACGAAAGGAAGTGATGAAGTTACTTGACGCGGGCATTATTTATTCGATTTCCGATAGTCCTTGGACTAGCCCCGTTCAAGTGGTTCCCAAGAAAGGTGGGGTAACGGTAGTGAAAAACGACAAGAACGAATTAATTCCAACAAGAACCGTTACCGGTTGGAGAGTGTGCATTGATTATCGCAAACTTAACAACGCCACTAGAAAAGATCATTTTCCTCTACCATTCATCGATCAAATGTTGGAGAGATTGGCCGGGCACGCCTACTATTGTTTCCTTGATGGCTATTCGGGATATAACCAAATCCCAATTGCCCCCGAAGATCAAGAGAAGACAACGTTCACTTGCCCATATGGCACTTTTGCCTATCGACGTATGCCTTTCGGATTGTGCAACGCTCCTGCCACATTTCAACGTTGCATGATGGCTATCTTCTCCGACATGATAGAGAAAACAATGGAGATATTCATGGATGACTTTTCTATTTTTGGGGATTCTTATGATGTGTGCTTGGAAAATCTCAAATTGGTCCTCAAGAGATGTCAAGAGACCGATCTAGTCTTGAATTGGGAGAAGTGTCACTTCATGGTGACGGAAGGTATTGTGTTGGGCCACAAGGTGTCGTCTAAGGGCATTGAAGTTGACAAGGCAAAAGTTGAAGTGATTGAGAAACTTCCATATCCCACTTCCGTGAAAGGGATCCGTAGCTTCTTGGGTCATGCGGGGTTCTACCGGCGGTTCATCAAGGATTTCTCCAAGATTGCCAAACCCCTCTCCGAGTTGCTATTAAAAGATGCCAAGTTTGACTTCACCGAGAATTGTGAAATAGCCTATGATAGGCTAAAGAAAGAACTCACATCCGCACCGATTCTTACCGCACCGAATTGGACTCTACCCTTCGAAGTCATGTGTGATGCTAGTGACTTGGCCGTGGGGGCTGTTTTGGGCCAACAAAAGGACAAGAAACTCCATGCAATATACTACGCTAGCAAAACCTTGGACGAGGCACAAGTCAATTATGCCACTACGGAAAAGGAGTTGCTAGCGGTTGTATTTGCATGTGAAAAATTCAGATCATATCTTGTTGGGTCTAAAGTCATTGTTTACACGGATCATTCCGCACTTAAATATCTTATGTCCAAGAAAGATGCAAAACCTAGACTAATCCGTTGGATTTTACTTTTGCAGGAATTTGATATCGAGATCGTGGATAAGAAGGGCACGGAGAACCTCGTGGCAGACCACCTTTCCCGGCTAGAGGGAAGGACACAAGAGGACGCCATCCCAATCAATGAATCCTTTCCGGATGAGCGATTATATGCCATTGGGGTAACCGACCCATGGTACGCGGATGTGGTCAACTTTCTAGCAAGTGGTGTCACTCCTCATGGCCTAAGCTCACATCAAAGGCGGAAATTTTTTGCCGATGTGAAGTACTATTTTTGGGAGGAGCCATATCTCTATAAGCATTGTGGGGACGGGATGATTCGTCGTTGCGTGCCCGATGAAGAAAAATCGAATGTACTAAAGCATTGCCACTCTCTCGAGTGTGGCGGTCATTTTAGCACAGATCGCACCGCGTCTAAGGTCTTACAATCCGGCTTCTATTGGCCGACCTTGTTCAAAGACGCCTGGACCTTTATAGCTTATTGTGATCGATGCCAAAGAGTCGGAAAGATCTCAAAACGGAACGAAATGCCCATGAATATATTCATGGAGGTTGAGATCTTTGATGTGTGGGGCATCGACTTCATGGGGCCATTCCCGCCGTCCTACAAGAACGAGTACATTTTGGTAGCAGTGGATTATGTGTCCAAGTGGGTCGAAGCAATCGCAACCCCCAAGAACGACTCAAAGGTGGTCATCAACTTTCTACGGAAGCATATCTTCTCTCGGTTTGGAGTTCCTAGAGCATTGGTGAGTGACGGAGGTAGTCACTTTTGTAATCGCTATTTGGATGTCGTGCTGAAAAAGTACTTCGTCACACATCGAGTCACTACCCCTTATCACCCCCAAGCTAATGGGCTAGCCGAAGTGTCCAACCGAGAACTCAAACAAATCTTGGAAAAGACGGTTAGTTCATCTAGAAAAGATTGGTCGGCAAAGCTCGATGATGCACTATGGGCGTATCGTACAACATTTAAAACGCCCATAGGCATGTCACCATACCGACTAATCTTCGGAAAATCATGTCATTTACCGGTGGAATTGGAGCACCGCGCTTATTGGGCAATCAAGGCCCTGAATTTCGAGCTAAATGCAGCGGGAAAGAAGCGATCATTGCAACTAAACGAGCTCGACAAAATCCGTCTAGAGGCATACGAGAATGCACGCATCTACAAGGAGCGGACCAAACGCTTTCATGTTAAATTTATCGTGAACCGGACATTCTATGAAGGTCAAAAGGTGTTATTGTTCAATTCTCGTCTCCAATTGTTTCCGGGTAAATTGAAGTCACGATGGTCTGGTCCATTCACGGTGGTAAAAGTCCACTCATACGGGGCCATCGAGCTAAAGGGGGATGACGGAGAAGTATTAAAGGTCAACGGTCAAAGAGTGAAACCGTATCTCGAAGGCGAGTCGATGCAAGTGAAAGACTCGATCCCATTATCCATACCGGCCTGAGAATCGTCAAGGTCGTGCCACGGCCCTAAATAAGGCGCTAGGTGGGAGGCAACCCACCAAGGTTAGTCGTATTTTTGTCAATACTTAGCCCAATTTTTGTTTGGCAATGCGTTTTCTCGTGAAAACCAGCCAAAATACTTCATTTTTGGTCCTGTATCAAAGTAGTAGCAGCAAGTGTGACACACCCTTGAAAAGTCTGGTTTTCGGTACATTATTGGCGAATATGACACAGCGAGAGTGACATTGGTCACTTTAGCAGGTCACTATCGCATCATTTAAAGAGTTATGGAAATTTTGCTCTCGGTACATATTCAGCGAAAGTGACCATGCGAAAGTGACTAAGTCATTATCGTCGTGTCACTCTCGCTAACCTCCCAAATCCATAGTTTTTTGTTGTAATCTGGTAGTCGCGGTACATTTCATGCGAAAGTGCCCTAGCGAAAGTGACCAGGGCACTCTCGCCTGTCACTTTCGCCGATGGGGTGAGAGGTTTTAAAACCCTAGTTCAGTCACTTGGTCACTCACGCACAACACCTCAGTTTAAAGGGCGATTTTTGGGGCGATTTTGACAAGGTTTTTGGGTCGATTTTCTTACTTCTTCCTCCAAGATACTCCGATTTTGTTGCAATTTCACCTCAATGTAAGTGTTTTTCATCTCTTTTTCACTTATCCTCATCTCCATTGTTGAGATTTCAAGGTTTGGTCAAAAATTCTTCCATGCTCATATATTTTGTGAAATTGTGCTACATTTTAGGTTTGGAGTTGTTTGCTACTTGTGAATACATTCTTTAACTCTACATTGTTCTTCATTCACACAATTTCACCATGGATTGAAGCTAGGGCACACATTTTGACTTTTATGCTAAAATGACTTACACATTGTGGGTTTGGGTTAATTGCTAGTTTAATTGAGCTTGTTGAGCTCTTGCACACTAGTACACTTAAATCCATCATTTGTTTGAGTATTATCCTTTTGATGTCAAGTTGTGCCAAACATGCATAGTAGTGTTTGAATTGCATATATCTCTCTTGCGTGTTGTGTTAGTGACCTATATCACCCACTTTGAGCTCTTAAATCTTTGCCATTGTTCTACATTGCAATTATCATTTTTGGCTTGCTTCTTGTGTGGGTTAACCTTGGTTATTGATGATATGACATTGTGATCGCATTATGTACCGTTTTAGGTCGTATCATGCAATGTTTCGTGTCGAGTAATTGTTTTGTGCCCAATTAGGGGATTTTTGACTTTGATAACATGTTTTTAAGGTAATCTAAGTTATAATGCTTAATGTTGGGATATGTATGTCTTGGAAGCATGATTTACCTCTTTGTTCTTGTGGTTGAATTTTGCGCACAAGGATAGACCATTAAGACAATACATGCATTTCTTACTTTGATTGATCATCATGACTCCGTGCACTTCTTTCAACATGCTACCTTGTTAATTATCCATTTTTTTATAAACCTTTACTCGTGGCTTAGCTTCCCAGTTTTCTTGTAGATTCCCAATATGGTGCGCAACAACCTCCTTTCCAAGGATCGGTTCCAACTCTATGATGAGCTTCCCGAAGAAGAGCAGGCACCGTTGATCAACGGTCCTAATGGCCATTTTGACGATCGAATGAAGCTCAATGAGGAGCGGGGATTTCTTGTAGAGAGGGGAATCGACATTCGAGGGCTCGATTCCACAACCATCCCAGATACTATTGGGCAGCGTGCTTGGGCTGACTTCACTCGCACTCGCCAGCCATATAACCCGGGTCTAGTGAGGGAATTCTACGCCTCCATGGTACCGGAAGTATTCAGGGCGCTCGGAAGAGTTTGGGTGAGAGGAGTGCCGTTGGAAATCACCTCCCAAGCCATTAACGAGTATCTCCACGCCCCTACAGATCCTGATGAGGAATATCCTGACGGGTTCCCTGCTAGAGCCTGGTTCAACCCTCAATTGCGCGACATGGCGGCTATTCTTCGTCAAGACGGATCGGATATGTGGGTACCTAAAACGGCTGACCTGCACCACGGCGACCTAAAACCAGACATGGCTTTCTGGTCGGTTTTCCTCAAGCATAGCGTCATCCCATCTACTCACCGGACTCTAGTCTCCGTTGAGACAGCTCAGTTGCTCTACGCTATCCGAGTCGACGTGAATTTTGATGTGGGCCACTTCATTCTCAACAGTATACTGAAGACCGGCGGCAGCACCAAGTGTCTCCTAAATTTTCCTTGCCTTATCACTCATTTCTGTAGGAGGGCAGGGATTGCAGCAGCCTCCGTCCAGGCGGAACTTGTGGCACCCCCGACGGATGTGTGCAAAAAGACGTACAATCTTTTCTGTACACGCCAGGGATTTCCTAACATTTCGTCTGGACGTCGCTACCGGAATAGGGGAAGCCATGGAGCTGTTGTTCAGGAGGAGGAGCCACAGGTTCAGGATGCCGATCCACCACAGCAGCCACATCCACCACAGCAGCCACGCCCACTACGCCAGCCACGACAGCAAGCACCACCACCTGCTGATATTCTTGCGGTGATTCAGGAGGTGCGGACCACGCAGCTAGCCCACAGGGCGATTTTAGAACGAGTTGCCGACTTTATTGCAACACCGCCCTCTAGCCCGCCACGCTCTGAGCCACCACCCACTACCACGTTGCCCCCTCGCCAGGGCAGATCCACCAGCATCTTAAGTTGTTTCTACGTGCGAAAACGCTGGCGTAATAGAGGTGCCAGCACATCTTCCTCGCGGCAGCCCTAGGGTGAAATATGACAGCTCGGTTTGTTTCCTTTTTCACTTTTGCGCGCTTTCATTTCTATTTGTATGTCAACCTTTTATATCTCAATGTGATGGTCAAAATTCCACGAACACTACTTTTGAACTATATGTGCACATTGGGGACAATGTGTCTCAAAGGTTTGGAGTTGTTGTTTTTGTTTCTTTTCTTTGTGGGTCGATGTGTATGAACCTTTATTTTGATCGTTAACATGCGTTGTGGGTATAATGTGAATTAATCGGAATGAATATATATGCTCGAAGTTATTGTTTAGGTGAATTGAAAAAAACTTTCATTGACATGTAGTATCTATGTTGAGGCATGCTTGTGGAGGGATAAAGTAGTTGTGCATACTAATTGTGGACATTAGTGGAGACCACCCTAGTGAGACTTTGAGCCTTAGTGCCATCAATTCTAAGTGATGTTCTATTTTTGTTCACCATCCTATACACGTCTGAATTCTTTCAATTTGATAGTGATCTCATTTTTCCTTGCATTGAGTAGTAAAGGTTAACTTCTAATTTAACATGTGTATTACTTGTGAATTATGTGTACCTTGAGAAATGATATCGGGCTATGTGTGCAAATTCTTTGGTCTATCATCTTTATCCTCTTTTCTCTTATCCCCTTGTTGATGTGTGATTCCCTTAGCCATTTTGCAGCCGCTACTAAGCCCAAAGACTTTGATCTATCCGGATACACTAACCGACCTGTAGTCTAAGTGCATCATGGAATGAGAAATGCAAACAATAGCGCCAAAATAGCTGAGAATGATCGTTGAAGCATGAAGGGTCGTCAAACAAAAAAAAATAGAATAAAACTTGCATCTGCTATAAGCAAGTCTCTGTACAAGTATGATAGTCGAAAGTCTGCATTACATGCATTGATGGAAATTGTGCGTTCCAAAGAAAGGAAGACGAAAAAGGAAGAGCTACTATTAGTTTTGATGCACTTAGGACTAATTGTACTTTACCATTCTTCCTATTCCACTACCTTAAACCATCTCTTACCCTTTAAGCCCCGATTGATCTTTTGGAAAGCATAGTTTGTTAGTAATGCATGTTTAAATTTTATCTTATTACTCAATTCCTTTCATGAGATCTTATTTCGTGTTTCTATACTATCACATGCGGATGATCTTGTGAATTTTTGTATATCAACTCCCCCGCATGTATTTGTGATGTGTGTGAACCTAGGATTCAAGAGTAAGAGAGCATCCCGTGAGGCTAGGGTTGAAGCGAAATCCTCCACTAGTTGTGTGCATGATGAAATTGATCAAAACGAGCATTCGCTTGATAATAGTCTCATGTCAATGATAGTTTTATCTAAACTCAGTTAATCAAGAAGCTAGGTAGTGTATGTTGGTTCTTATTAATTTCATATTAGTCTTGCTGCGCTTTTGATGATTAAAATGTTTGTTCATATTATCCCCTTTCGAAAACCCATCACTTTAGATGATTGCCGTTTTATCATTATCATATTGTCTTACGCCAATTTTTGCTTGAGGACAAGAAAAAGCTAGGTTTGGAGTTGTTGATAACTTCGTTATCTGACGGGTTTTTACCCTCCAAATCATACGTTTGTGGCTTGTTTTGAAGCAAGAATTGGCATTTCGGACTAATATTTTGTGCAAGTGTTGTGCAGACATACATGGTGTCAATTGGAAGGAAAAATGCTTATTTATACTCCATTTTGACATACCGGGTGAAGGAAGCGTCGAACCAAGTGAACAAGCGAAGAAAAAGAGAACGTTGGATCCATGCTAAAGTGACATGCGAAAGTGACATGTGTCACTCTCGCCGTGTCACTATCGCTCAAAATGTACCGAAAGTTTTCTGAAGTTCAGCGAGAGTGACACAGCGAAAGTGACCATGTCACTCTCGCACGTCACTTTAGCCGTCGGGGGCTGATACTATAAAAAGCTGCAAAATCTTAATTTTTAGGGTTATCTCGGGATTGCTGGAGGCTACACTTCTAGGGGAGCTGTTAGAACCGTTTTTGAGAGACAAAGAAGACCTTGCACTGATATTGAAGGTGGAGACTCAATTTGGAGCTACAAATTGGTAGTGTGTATCAAATCTTGAGGGAGTTTCTTCATTTCCATAGTATTTGTTGAGAAACAATGTTCTCGGGTGTTGTCATCTTCTTCTCTTTGATGTTATTTGCTACTAGTAACATGAGCTAAACATTTTGAGGTTGGGGGAAAGATGGAGTTTGGATTTCTACCGTTAAATATATGAGTATTGCATTTATTTAATCATTTCACTTGTTGGTTGAAGTTTGTCTTGCTTGTTCTTATTGTTGTGAGATTGGCCTTCTCACTCATCTTTTAGTTGTATTCTCCTTTTGAGAAATTGGTTTTATAACTTGTTAAAAGCTAGATAAACCTAGGGTGAGATATTGGATAGAGATATACCAAGTAAACCCTAGTTTTGTGTATGTGCTTCTTATGCTTAATGAGTTGAGTGTTTATGTTTATCGGTTGAGAGACTTTAATATACATTACATGATGCATTCTTGCTATTACTTGAGAGAGAATAGTAAGTATTTTGGGAATTGCTAAATTCAACCTTGTGTATTGATTTATGAATGTGTTTTATCTATTTGTTGGTGAAATCTAAATGAAATCTAACCCCTAACCTTTCCTCATCATCTTGGTAACTTCTATGTGGTGTATGAATCGTTATTGACTTTCTCTTCTTTGCTTATCTTCATTTCTTGAGATAGTTAGTTAATTAATCAAAACTCAAACCAAATTTTATCAACCGTCCATTTTAGATGTGTGGCTAGCCTTTGTGATACTTAAACTCATAGTTCCTTGGATCGATACTCGTACTTGGTACGTATTACTTGATTGACACCGTACACTTGCGGTAGATTTGGAGGGTTGTATAAACCGTCTATCACATATGCACACTAGTTGTGCACATATGCACACTGTGGTTTGTAAGATGTGCCACAAATGAAATGTTTGCATTTTATGGAACCCCTCTCTCTCTCTCTCTCTCTCTCTATATATATATATATATATATATATATATATATATATATATATATATATATATAGGGAGGTTCAGGAGAAAACCTCAAATAAATGAAAAACTAAAAAACACCTTATCGACTGTTAGATTAGATGATCTGATGGATGTGATTAAACAGTCGGTTACAACAATATTAATTAAATTAGAAAAACATCACCCCTCTATTTTTTATTCGAAAAAAGACGAAAAATAAACAAATTTCGAACGAAATAAATTACACCAAATAAACGATTATATTTTTTTCGTTAATTTGACATTCATATTGATATACTTTTTTCATCCATTTTTTTTGTGGTTTTCCGGTTTATTTCATTTAGGATTTTCCCCTGAACCTGACCCTATATATATATATATATATATATATATATATATATATATATATATATATATATATATATATTACTAAGACGAAACATGTTATTTATTCTAAAAAGTTAAGTCATTCCTATTTTATTCCTTTTTAATCATTAGATTTTGTAAATACCGGCTTGGCTTATTTTTATTTAAAATATACATTCTAAATAATATATTATAAACCACAAGTGTGGCGTGTTGACAAGGGCTTGAGGATGTGGTGAAATATCCCATCCACCCGGGTTCGAGTTCAGGTGTCAGCATTTTGTGGCCAGACTTAGTCTCAAACGGCCGTTTTGTTTGTTTGTTTTCAAATTGCCAAGGATATAGTCTAGGCAAAGCTTAGTAAAAAACTGCGTTTTAAAAATAAATGTACACTTACAATGTGTTATATTTGGAAACCGAAAGATTGAGTCCATCAATTGTCTCCTTGAAAACGTAGGTTTTTCAACGTTGGTATTAAATATAATTAATTATTTGGACGGTTTACGCATTAAATTAAGATTAATTATTTCTGAAAAATAATAAATAAGAAATCTTGAATTTGTTGTTATCGAGATTGATCCTAGTCATACACACATCATTCCTTCATGGCTAAGCCCCACCACCTCTTCTCTTTTTCTTTATTTCAAATTCAAATATTCAATCAATGCTTCTTTTAGAATAATATATATTTAATAATTATTTATAAAATTTAACAAAAACGAAAAGAAAAGATATTGATAGGTCAAACCCCGTATATACAGTATCTTGACACATTTTCTGGAACAGAAAATTATAAGAATTGTATTTAACTTCAATAAATTCTATATTTTAAAGATTATATCTTTAAATATTTAACTTTTAAAAGTTTTCTTATTAAAAATATAATTAAAAAATTTATGATAATCTCTTTATTGACTTATAATGCGATACTGGCTATTTCACATTCAATGCATTTAGATACAAACTTTTGCGATAAATTAATGATAATAGTTAACGTAATTCATAGTTAAAAAGGAAAACACATAACCTATAGGTATTTTATTATGTTAGTTGGACACATATTATGTGAGAAAATAATTGAAATGCCCTAAGTTGGACTCCTCACTTACAAAAATGCCCAAATTCTACCCAATTTAACCAAAATACCCAAAAAAATACGCCAAAATACCCCGTGATCACAGACTCCTTAAAAAAGTTGGATTCCCACCCTGAAATGTCTGCGATCACCCATGAAACGTCCGCGATCGAGGGGATAAATGTCCGTGAAGGTTGGTTTTTTCATGAAACTGATATGAATTGGTCCGCGAATCAAAACTTTTTTAAGAAGTCAGTGATCACAGGATATTTTCGCGGATTATTTTGGGTATTTTGGTTAAATTGGAAAGAATTTTGGTATTTTTGTAAGTGATGAGTCCAACTTAGGCATTTCAATGAATTACTCATATTATCTTCTATTTGACTACATTTATTAGTTAATTTTCTATAATTAAAAATTAAAACTTCAAAAATCTACATAGAAACAATTTAGAGGATATTTATATATTTTTTAAAATAAATACATGGGTCCCGCAAGCTACATGTATGGCTTATCTTCTAGTATATACTACGGTCATGTACACGAGTATGCTTATCAAAAAACACGTATGAAGGAAAATGAACACGTGTGAGTTGGTTTTAATTTCTTGGTACGGAAAATTACGATTGGGTCCTCCTTCCAGAACAAATGTGGTAAGGAGGTGATTAGGTGGGGGAGGGTGTAGAGATGGGGAAGAAGGAGAACCGTTGGATGAATGGAAGGAAAAAGGGATATGTATTCCACATCATATGGACATCAGCTTGTTTGACTTTTTGACCTTGATGATCTGTGTGTGAGTGTTTGACAGCCGACAACCTAAACGCTTTAATGAAACAGCTCACTCCCCTACCAACCTTTCAACCGTTTTTGTAAACCTGATTACTATGTATCAAATAGGTAAAAGTTCAAAAAATAATTAATATTTTTTTTAAAATTTTGATTGATAATTTTTTTTTCAATTTGAATTGATTAAATATTTGAATATTTTTTTTCAAGTGAATAATGGATATTTTAAAAAGAGTCTTTCATTAAAATTCCTAAATTTTGACATTAACTTACCAAAATACCCTAAAAAATAAAAAGTTTACCAAAATGCCATTTTTTTCGTGAAGGGAGCCCGTTATCGCGGGCAGGGACCAATTGTGAAATTTTTTGCAAGATGTAATTTACACTTGGGGTATTTTAATTAATTTCTCTTTTAAAAATTGGTGACCTACATAATTATAATTAAAACTTGAGTAAACTACACTTTTGGTCCCTGTGGTTTAGTGATTATAACACATTTGGTCCCTACAGTTTAAAATTTACACTTTAGCCACTGCAGTTTGCTATTTGGTCCGGATTTGGTCCCTCGTCGTTAATGTTGGGTCATCAAAGATTTGAAATTGACTCACCGATGTTTTCCCTATAATCCTACTTATAATATTTTGACAAGGTTCTTTAAATAACTTGTACAAGATAGCAACTGTTCGGTGAAGTCGAAGATCAACCGAAACCAAGCTTGAAGAGATTCTCTGTGCGGAATCAGGAAGACTCTTCTCAAGATATATACAAGTTATTGTCCATCGATCACACATCGGTGGACTTCCTCACCACCGATGGTGTCTTCAAGAATCGGTGGACATCATCCCACCGATAAGGATACTCAAATCGGTGGACTTCATCTCACCGATGAGGATGCTCAAATCGGTGGGATCTTCGTGTAAATGGATTTTCTTACAGATGATTTTTAAAGACCAATGACAGTTATATCGGTGGAACATCATCGATAAAATTGTCTTGGAAAACACATCAAGAAGATCCTCCAGGTTTGGAAATAATCCAATGGTTGGTAAAAAATGTCAACTTAGTACTCTCCACTTTTGGATAACGTCTAAATCAACATGGGCATTCTTCCTGGTTCCAAGGAAAAAGGTGATTTGGAAACATCAACTTTTCAGAGTACTACACCTTCTATCCAATCTCCTTATGACAAGTGTCATGAGCATTTAATGCATAGTACTTGTATCTTCACTATAAAAGGAAGTAGAAGGCTCCATGCAAACTACGCTTTCTGGAATTCTCTCAGTGCAAGAAATCTCCATATTGCTTGAAAACTTTATAGCTTTGTTCTAAGTGTTCTTAGTTGTTTTGTTAGTATACTTTGTGTAAGATTGTTAGAATAGTTTATCTGTTCTTTCCGCAACAGTCTTAAGTTTTCTATGTGTAATTCTTGTTGAAAGATTTTCAATAATAGAATTAAAATTGTGAAAATTTTGAGTATTGTATTCAACCCCCCCCCCCCCCCCCCTTCTACAATACTTGTTATAGCCATCTGGGACTAACAAGTGGTATCAGAGCAGAAAGTTTAACTCATAAACTTGATCTGCGATGGCTGCCTCTTCATCTTCAACTGCTGAAAATACTTTTCAAAATAACTTTTCTGAAAATGGTTCCATTACCAAACCTCCTAAGTTTAACCCTAACAACTTTTCTCTTTGGAAAAGCCGTATGATGCTATTCATGGAAGGAGTGGATACTAGATATCCAACCATTCTCAAAGAGGGACCTGTTATCCCAAGAGTATGGGCTCGCTATGAAACGCAGAGGCTTGGTAAGGAAACCGCTGATAAGAAGGACTCTAGTGACTCCGATGACTCTGAGCCTTCCGACAAAGAGAAAGCCAAAGGTACTGGACGTTATATTCTCAAAAATCCTAAGAAATATATTGATGAAGAAAAACGTCTTGTTACTCTTGATTCAAAGCTTAGAGCAATCATTGCCCTCTCACTTTCTGATGAAGTCTATCATTCTCTAGTTAACTTTGAAACTGCTAAAGAGATGTGGACCAAACTATGTGTTCTGTACGAAGGTACAGAGGAAGTGAAGAAATGCAAAAAGTTCTCTCTCATAAGAAAGTATGAACTTTTTACTCATGAAAAAGGTGAATCTCTTCCTAGCTACTATAATCGTTTTAACTCTCTTCTAAATGATCTGAAGTTACTAGGCAGAGTCTATGATAATGAGGAAGTTCTAAACAAGTTCATGGATTGTCTTCCTGAGTTTTGGGAGAACATGTGCACTTGTATCAAAACTTCCAAGGACCTTGAGTACATGCCTCTAACTGTTTTATATGGAACTCTCTTCAACTTTGAACAAACCAAGTTATAAAGGAAATCTTTCATCAAAGAGATAAAGGGCACTTCTATTGCCCTTGTCAGTGAAAATTCCAAGAAATCTCAAAATGTTCCACGCATCACCTATCCTTCATTAGATTCTGACAATGAAACCCAAAGCAACTCTTCTCACCAATCGGAGGCATATCTAAGTGATGCCGATGATGAAGGTGAAGAAATCTCGGTTAAGCAGTTGTCTGATGAAGTTGCCATGTTGGCTGGTTTCAAAAACAGATCTCGTTTTTCAAATAAATCCAAATCTTTCAGAAAACCCTTCTCCTCTACAAAAGCTTCCTCAACTGATAAGACAAATGTGGAATGTTTTAACTGTGGAAAGAAAGGACATTTTGCTGCTGAGTGCAGAAGTAAGCGTGTGATGAACTCTAGAAATTCATCTTCTGACAAGTTTTCCTCCAAGTCTGAAAAACCCAAAAAATAACACTTTCAAATCAAACCTTGCCAAGAAAGATACTCAAACCTCAACCAAAGATCATCAAGAAAGGGCTGAGAAGTACAAAGCCAAATACAAGAAAGAAAAGGAGAGAAATGAGGGTCTCATTAGAAAAGGAAAGGGCCGCCGAAATTCATGATTGGGAAGAAGAGACCTCTCACAGTGACAACAACTCTCCCAACAAATGCTTTATGGCCATCTCAGAAGATGTGGAAGATACTGAAAAAGCTACCTCTCCAATGGCTTTGGTGTCAACTGGGTGCTCGACATCATACTCTCAGGTACATCCTTTTAATGATATGACTGATAGTGAAAAGATTGATGCTTATGAATCTTTAACTAAAGACTTTTATTCTGTCAATGATGGTAAGAAAAGAAAATCTATTCAAGTTAAAGAACTCACCTCTAAACTTGAAATTTGTATGTCTAAACTTGAAAAGCTTGAGGAAATCAAAGTTGAGCTTGAGGATCTAAAAACCATAAATCATGTGATCTCAAAAGAGAAAAACAAACTTTTTAAGAAATTAAAAAGAGAACAAGAGACTGTTAAGAAATGGACAAGTTTTCTTCAAAGAATCTTGAGCAAATCTTTAAAGATCAAATTTCTGTTAACAACAAATTTGGTTTGGGCTATGGAAAAACCATCTCTGACGTCTCTTCTCAAACGCTTGAGCCTACCCTTAGTGTATGGGATGATGTCTCAGACTCAAGTTCTTGTGACTCTATTTTCTTAGACTCTTTAGATCTAGGTGAAGCTTTAAAGTTTGGAATGTTCATAAAAGCTAAAGAATCCTCGTCTGTTCAAAACATGGAAAAAGAGGACTCCAATGACTTTTCAAAACCCATCCATGATCTTTTAAAAGATTTAGAGATTGATGAATATGTCCCTCCTACTGATCTTTCAAAATCAAAGTCTGTCAAAAGAGTTAAATCTAACTCCATCGATTTGAATTCTCCACCTATGTGTAACTCTTCAAAAGCTAAGTATCTCACCGATATAAATTCTCCTACCGATTTCCTTCCCCGTTCTGTGAGCCTCACAAACTCAAAAGGGAAATCGGTGAAGTTTGGAAACGATCATTTCAAAAATACTTCAAGAAATCTTTCCAAATTCGTTTCCACCTCAAGTAATGGTACTTTAAGTTTTCCTTCTCATTCCTCATCCTTTGGTCCTAAAAACTATCAAGTTAATGTCATGAGGAAAGGAAAAGAAGAACTGCAAAAACCTAAAAAGATTTTTGTTTACAAAAATTGTTATAACAGTGGTGACACTTTTCATCTTGCCAAGGATTGCCCAAAGGAAAGAATTGAAAGAATCAAACCTAAGGACTCTTCATCTTCTAAACCCAAAAGGACCCACCACCAAATGGGTACCTAAGAACTAATCTGTGTGTGCATGCAGGCTTTTGAGCACCATTAAATATGGTATCTGGATAGTGGGTGCTCACGCCACATGACGGGAAATAAATCTCATCTCATCAACTATGTGTCTGGAAAAAGGTCCATCTGTAACTTTTAGTGACAACTCTAAAGGTTACACCAAAGGATATGGAACTCTCACTAATGGATCTGTGACTTTCAACAAAGTGGCACTTGTTGAAGGTCTCATGCATAATCTTCTCAGCATTAGCCAACTGTGTGATCTTGGATATAAAGTTATCTTTGAACTTTGTATCTGTTCTGTTGTGGACAAGAACTTCAATGTGGTGTTATCTGGAAAAAGGATGGAAAATGTCTATATCATTGATATGGGACTAAGTAACAATTCATCCAATGTCTGCTTTGTGTCAGATGACACAGCCAAAAGGAACTGGCTGTGGCATAAACGTCTATCTCATCTGAACTTCAAAACACTCCATAAAATCTCAAACAAAGAACTGGTGACTGGCATGCCAAAGTTGAACTTTGTCAAAGAAAAGCTGTGTGATGCATGTGAAAAAGGGAAGCTCACCAAAACATCCTTCAAGACCAAGCAATGCTCCTCCATCACTTGTAACATCCCAGGCCAATCGTACCAGATATTGTCCGCTTTGTCCGCACACCTGGACTCACGGTTTTAAAACACGTCTGATAGGGGAGGTATCAAGTCCCTTATAAGGCAACCTTTGTTCCCCTCCCCAACCAATGTGGGATCTTACAATCCACCCCCCTTGGGAGCCCAACGTCCTTGCTGGCACAATAGTTCGGTTGTCGGCTCTGATACCATCTGTAACATCCCAGGCCAATCGTACCAGATATTGTCCGCTTTGTCCGCACACCTGGACTCACGGTTTTAAAACGCGTCTGATAGGGGAGGTATCAAGTCCCTTATAAGGCAACCTTTGTTCCCCTCCCCAACCAATGTGGGATCTTACAATCCACCCCCTTTGTTGTAACGTCCCAAAAATTTCAATAAATTTGAACTTTTAAAAATACCATTTTAATTAAATAAACCCCAAGTTTTTGAATCCAAATAAACGTATTATCCAAAAACCTCGTTAAGTTAAACAACCAACTCAATTAAAAACAGCGAAAAAATATAATAATTCTAAACATAGTGTCTCAAAATAAATAATGGTGAAAGTCTCCTCAACGCGCCAGTGTGTACCGTCACGCCTTAGTGCCACTCGTACCTGAAACAGTAATTTATAGGGAAAGGGTAAGCACGGAGCTTAGTGAATTCAAACACGTACATAAGCTAGCAATCATATAAACACCACCCCTATCAGCAGATAGACATAAACAAACATTACATGCCAGTCTAAGAACATATCCGAAACAAGCAAACTCATGCAAGAACACCTATGTATGTATCCATCGGTCTCCCCGAATTCATACAACACCTGTGCACGTATTCCTCGGTCTCCCCGAGTACATACCACACCCGTGTACGTATTTATCGGTCTCCCCGAGTCCTCGGTCTCCCCGAGTCTAATACAACTCCTAAGGTCTTATACTAGACACTAACACAATTGAATATTACCCACAACCAATCAGTTAACACACACGAGCTACAGCAATGCACATATAATCCCTATCCTACGCAGTGAGTGAACTCACCTCGAATAACAGTGCAGAACTCCACGAACAGCAACAAGAACCCGTCCACTCCAACTCACTTCTTTTCGCCTAAAGAAGTGTTATAAAGGGGTCAATACGTAGCCCCAACCCAAAATTACAACTACCAGACTAAAAGGGTAATTTCCAGCTTTTGGTCCAAAACTGCAGGTCTGTTCGTGACCTGTTTAGCCCCCCTTAAACCCATCAAACCAGAAATATTATTCCATAATTAGAGAGTCCCATGTCTTAGCTTTCCAGGGACATATCGCACGCGTTCATACAAGGTTCCTACTATTTTATATGAATTTTCTAAGACCGACTACCCAAACTGCGAATTTCGGACCAGTCTGCACTAATTGCCAGTTTGGCCCTAGTTAGAGGCTTTATTAATGTCCTCGCTGGCACACCAGTCCAGTTCCCAGCTCTGATACCATCTGTAACAACCCAGGCCATCCATACCAGATATTGTCCGCTTTGTCCACACACCTGGACTCGTGGTTTTAAAACGCGTCTCACTGCGTAGGGTAGGGATTATATGTGCATTGCTGTAGCTCGTGTGTGTTAACTGATTGGTTGTGGGTAATATTCAATTGTGTTAGTGTCTAGTATAAGACCTTGGGAATTGTATAAAAACTCGGGGAGACCGAGGACTCGGGGAGACTGAGGAATACGTACATGGGTGTTGTATGAACTCGGGGAGACCGAGGGATACGTGCACCGGTGTTGTATGAATTCGAGGAGACCGATGGATACATACACAGGTGTTCTTGCATGAGTTTGCTTGTTTAGGATATGTTCTTAGACTGGCATGTAATGTCTGTTTATGTCTATCTGCTGATAGGGGTGGTGTTTATATGATTGCTATTTTACATATGTGTTTGAATTCACTAAGCTTCGTGCTTACTATTCCCCTATAAATTATGATTTCAGGTACGAGTGGCAGTAAGGCGTGACGGTACACACTGGCGCATTGTGAAGACTTTCATTATTATTTATTTTGAGATTTTATATTTAGATTTCTTACATTTTTCCGCTGTTTTATTGGGTTGGTTGTTCAACTTAACGAGATTTTAATAAGGCGTTTACTTGGATTTAAATACCTGTGGTTTTGTTTAATTAAAAAGGTATTTTTAAAAGTTTAAAATTTATTGTAATTTTTGGGACGTTACATCACTCTTCCTCTCCAGATGCTACACATGGATCTATGTGGACCAGTCAACACTTCTAGTCTTGGTGGCAAAAGGTACATTTTTGTTATTGTTGATGAATTTACTAGATATACTTGGGTATCTTTTCTCAGGTATAAAAGTGATGCAACTGAAGATATCATCAACTTTGTCAAGAAAAATGAATTTCTAAATGGGCAGCTTGTAAGATCGGTGAGAAGTGACAATGGTACTGAATTCAGAAACAATGCTCTTGAAAACTTCTTTAATGAAAAAGGAATTTCTCAAAATTTCTCTGCTGTCAGAACTCCTCAGCAAAATGGTGTGGTGGAAAGGAAAAACAGAACTCTATGTGAGGTTGCTAGATCTATGCTAAGTGAATCAAATCTTCCCACCTATTTTTGGGCTGAAGCTGTTAATACTGCTTGCTTTACCCAAAATAGGTCTATGATTTCCAAAAGACATGATAAGACCGCATATGAAGTTTTTCATGGCAGAAAACCAAATATTGGCTTCCTTCATGTTTTTGGTTGTGTGTGCTTTATTCTAAATGATCGTGACAATCTTGGGAAGTTTGATCCCAAAGCTGATGAAGGTATTTTTGTTGGATACTCTTTATCCTCCAAAGCATATCGTGTGTACAATCTCAGGAGAAAATGCATTGATGAGTCTATCCATGTCAAATTTGATGACCTAAGATCATCATCTCTTTCAAATGATGATGATTTGCACAGGTGGATTTCCTCATGCGTAGGTGATACTCCCATAGTTAACTCCACTGAAGCATCTTTCATTCCTTTGAACCCATCAAATAACCAAGTTGGGTCATCTTCCCTAGTGCATCCTTCCACCGATATTCATTCTCCCACCGACATAAATCTAACTGCCAATATGCACATTTCCACCGATCCCATACCCTCCACCGATCCTATGCCCTCCACCGATAATACTGCTTTCCACCGATCCTCTGATCCCACTCCACTGATTTCTTCCACACAAAATGTTCCACTACCTCTACCTCCTGCCACAAAATGGACCAAAGATCACCCCATAGATCAAATCATTGGTGATCAACAAGTAGGTGTCCAAACTCGCAAAGGAGTTGGAAATATTTGTCTCTATGTGAACTTTCTTTCTCTCATTGAACCCAAGAAGATTGATGAAGCTCTAACAGATCCCTGTTGGATCACTGCCATGCAAGAAGAACTTTCTCAATTTGAGAGAAACAAAGTTTGGAGATTGGTTCCTAGACCCCGAAAGAAGACAATCATTGGAACCAAATGGATCTTCAGGAACAAGATGGATGAAGATGGTACTGTTATCAGAAACAAGGCCAGATTGGTTGCTCAAGGATAACGACAGGAAGAAGGCATTGATTATGATGAAACTTTTGCCCCTGTTGCAAGACTTGAAGCCATAAGAATTTTCTTGGCTCATGTTGCCCACCGAAATTTTAGGGTCTTTCAGATGGATGTCAAAAGTGCTTTCCTCAATGGGGAACTTGCAGAGGAAGTCTATGTGAAACAGCCACCTGGTTTTGAAGACCCAGCTCATCCAGACTATGTGTACAGACTTGATAAGGCTCTCTATGGTCTCAAACAAGCTCCTCGTGCCTGGTATGACACTCTTGCTGTCTTTCTTCTGAAAAATGGATACTCTAGAGGTCAAATTGACAACACTCTCTTTATCAAGAAGACCTCAGGTAATCTCATTCTTGTCCAAATTTATGTTGATGACATCATCTTTGGTGCCACTGATGAATCACTATGCGATAAGTTCGCTTCTCTCATGATGAGTGAATATGAGATGAGCATGATGGGAGAGCTTACATTCTTTTTGGGCCTTCAGGTCAAACAATCTTCAGAAGGAATATTTATAAATCAAAGTAAATATATTCATGACCTTCTGAAGAAATTCAACTTTTTAGACAGCTCTCCTATGAAAACTCCCATGGCACCACCTTTGAAACTTGATGCTGATTTAAATGGTGAATCTGTGGATGTTACCCATTATCGAGGTATGATTGGTTCTCTCCTTTACTTAACTGCTAGCAGACCGGATATTATGTTTGCTACCTGTCTTTGTGCCCGTAATCAAGCCAATCCAAAGAAATCTCATTTGGATGCTGTTAAACGGATTTTCAGGTATCTAAAAGGTACCATGCACCTGGGTCTTTGGTATCCCAAAGACTCAGGCTTTGAACTAATTGGGTATTCAGATTCAGATTATGCAGGTTCCAAGATTGATAGAAAAAGTACCACAGGTAGCTGCCAACTCCTTGGTGGCAAATTAGTAAGTTGGTCCAGCAAGAAACAAAACTCTGTGTCAACCTCTACTGCTGAGGCTGAATATGTAGCTGTTGGAAGCTGCTGTGCTCAGATCATGTGGATGAAAAATCAATTGAAGGACTACAATCAAAACTACTCCAAAGTTCCCATCCTATGTGATAACTCTAGTGCAATTGCCATTGCAAATAATCCTGTCTTGCACTCAAGATCAAAGCACATAGACATCAGATAACATTTCATCAGGGATCACATTTCCAAAGGTGACATTGAGCTGCACTTCATTCCTACAGATCTTCATCTTGCAAACTTGTTCACCAAACCCTTGGATGAAGCCAGGTTCAATTTTCTGATAAGTGAACTTGGAATGTGCAACCTTTAGTAGGTGAATCCACCACCTATCAAAAAAAAATGGGATTTGCCTTTTCGGTGGTAATGACCTTCGGTGTTAATTGCTTTCGGTGATCAAACTCTTCACCGACAACGACCTTGACCTTGCTCTTCACCGAAATTCACCTAAATCTTTTCCACCGATGTCACCGATCTCCGTTGCAATTCTCTCTCATCGGTGAGGTTTCTTTCACCGACACCTCTTGGATTTTCCCATCGGTGGCTATGTTTTACACCGATTCTCGAGATTACATCGATTCTCTCTAATTTCTCTTCGGTAGAACATCTTTCATCGGTGGCTTTGTTCAATACCGAAATCCTATTCGGTAATCTCCACCGACGATTGATTCCTCTTCTCACCACCGACATATACACCGATCTCCGTTGAAATTCATCGGTAAGATTTCTACCACCGACGTCTCTTGGTTATCCAACGTCGGTAGCTTCATGGCCATCGGTACAACATACCTAACGACTTCTCTTGGTTATATATCGTCGGTGAGTTATGTTCCACCGAAATATATACCGAATGATTTTAAGCTTATCTCGTACGTTTCCCTATGCAACCATGAGCCTAAAAGAAACCCTAAGTGTCAGTGTGATGGCTGACCCTTCCCATTCCTAGCCGTTTTTGACCACACATCCCCAAATCCCTCATCATTATTTTTTTAAATTTGTTTATTTTATTTAACCCTCTCCTTTCACTCGCTCATAACCGTTCCCTCTACTTTTTGAATCCATAACCCTATTCCTTTCTCCTATAAATAAAACCCATCGCCTTCCTCTTTCACATTCTCTCTTTTCACTTGCAACAATGGCACCCACCAAGATACCAACATGCTTTGAAGACCTCATATTCAACCCTTGCAACCACGTCGCACGGTTCGAATCCGATCCCACACATCCAGAGTTCAACACCATCATCAACTTCTTAACTCGATCTCCTCTCCTCCATGCTTTTTCTTGCAATCCAAAAATGAGCAAGATGCTCATTGGCAACTTTTGGCTCACCTGTGTGTACGACCCATCTAACGAAGCCATCCATGCATCCATTCTCACTGACGAGGAAGGTGATCACGCTCTCACATTTGGTGTTGATGACGCTCGTCGTGCCCTCAAGATTGATGCCTTCTCCTCTTATGTAGACATGCACGTAGATAACTTTCTTGAACAAGTTATTAGTGCCATTGGCTATGTGCACCAATCTGATGACAAAGTCTCCAAATCCTCAAAAGGCCCAGGTACTCTCACTCGCAACAAAATGGGTAGTGTTTGGAACTTCTTCTTTGCTCATGTGATCCATTGTCTCTCTAGAAAGACAAGTGGGCACGATCAATCCCCGTCCTACATCACAAAGCTAGTTCATGCACTAATTTTCCAAAGACATGTGGACTTTGCGCAATACTTCTTCACTGAACTCACTGAAGTGATTAAGCACCCTAAGAAGTGTTACGTTGCCTACCCGCGCTTCATCTCCATGATTATTCAGCACAAGCTTGGAAAGGCTTTGGAGGTCGACCGAAAATCTCCTTCTCCCCGATTTTCCTATGATTGGACTTCTCCAATAGTCGGCGTCAAAACTCTCAATGTTGGACCTCTCGCCACCGATTGCCCTTTGAGACAAGGTATGATCACTTTTGCTCTCTCTCCCGATCTACATTGGGGTGATGCGGAAATCCCGGATTTTAACACCCGGAAATTCCCGATATCACTCCAACTGTAGTGGTCCCTTCTCCCCGTTCCTAAGTTAAGTCGGGTGGCACTCAAAAGAAACAACGAAAGGCCACCGACACCTTCGCATCCGCTTCTAGGACCACGCCACCGAGAGATCCCTCGGAGGCTTCCCCGGTTCAAATCCCTTCTCATAAGCGGAGGCACTCTTCATCCCCTCCAAGGCCTCTTTTAAAGAGGTCTCGAAAACCATCGGCCCAACCGACTAAGCCAACTGTCGACTCTCAAAAGTCGACAGTTGTTGAACTTCAACCCTCTGGGCCAAGGAAATCCGCTATCAACCCCACCGACTCCTCCGTTGTCTATCTACAGACCTCGGTTGTACATTTGGATGAACCACACTTTACCTCCCCACGCACTTCTTTGGTGGAGGAGATGACTTCGGGGTCTCTCCCCTCGAAGGCTCCGATTTTTCACTGCACATCCTTTCACCCGATCAGTTTATGATCGATGACATCTCACAACCCGATCAGGGTCCCCCCCTCGAATCCCCCCCACATGACTTCTTTGATTTTCTTTTGGGTGACACTAGTTCTCCCCGAACCCTCTCGTCCACCGAAGAAAACCCCACCGAGTCTCCAAAGCAACTTACACCCCGACGATCTCCATCTCCACCGAAACAACCTTCACCCCGAACGTCTCCCTCACCGAAGAAGCAACCCTCACCCCGACGTTCTCCCGCACCGATACGTGAGGCTTCTCCTCACCGAACCCCCCCTCCGCCGAAAATTCTCTATCCCGATGTGTTGTCGGATTTTCTCCCCACTATCACTCCCGAAGAAGATCGACTACGACTACCATTCCGTCTCCCGGAATTCGGTGGTGTTACCTCTTTAAGTACTAGGCTACGCTCTGCATTCCATGCTGATATTCAAGAGTGTGCTCGCCAGTGTCGGCTCGTCAGCACTCAGTTTGAAGCCTTCAAACAATCTACTCTTTCCATGCTAGCCCAGGCCAACTCGAGAATCTCGGTGCTCGAATCTCAGTTGTCACAGATCTTGACCGATGCTATTGCCAACGCCCTTCGGCCGGTCTCTTCTACGATTGGTTCCTTATCTAACAAGGTGGACTCTTTGATCTCGTCTCATGGGGATCTTGCTTTATCTTTCGGTACTTTCAAAGCCTCATCTCTGGTTAAGGATAATGAATTCGAAAGGCTTCTTCAAGAGGCCAAGTCTCATCAAAATCTTAAACAGAGCATAGTCGATTATCTCAACACTCTTCACACCAAAACTGACAACATGCAAGAGAAAGCCCAATGGGAAATGGACTTGGGTGATTTTACACTGCTCTCTGATGACACCACTCAGAGTATGGCTCATCTTAACTCCAAGTTTGACAGTGTGTTCACTCAGTTGGGTTTTAAGATTCCGGCTGCTGCTGAGGGGGAGAAATCTGCAGGTCAACCAAAATTGCCCTCTATTAAAAGAACTATCAGCAACATGCCTCCACCTTCCATCGAAAAATTATCACATGCCACCGAAGCTTCAGGAATGCCTTTACTGAAAACCTCTCCTCCGAAACATACAGGTACCACCGAATTTATCTTCACACCACCGAAATCACCATCGGTGGAAATCGCACATGCAGCTGTTGAGGGGGAGAAAATCCATGCATCTTCTGGGGGGGAGCAAAAATCCAAAACTCCCAAAAACAAAGGTAAGAAAACTCTCACGGCTGAACAGTTGGCCGAAGAGGAAAAGAAAAGCAAAGAGTTGGCAAAATATGGGACTCGACCTACCGATGCTCAATCCTTGAAACTAAAGCCTCCTTCTCAGCAATCTCAAGAATCCAATCTCGGTCTAACTCCTCAGGAGATCGAGGAAGCCAGATTAGCTCAAAAAGCCTTAGATGATTCCAAGGCTCTCTCTTTGGAAGTTGCAAAAGAAGAGGCCCTCAAAGTCAAGTCTGCCGATGCATTTTCCACCCAAAAATCGGTGCTGAGTGAAATTGAAAAAGAAAGGAATGAAGAGATCAGTTGGTACAAAAAGACCATGCACCACCGAATCAACAGCTCCCCGGTCTCAAACGTCAAAATTGCTACCTCCAGAACCAACCCAAAGGATATCAGGCTGATCATCGATAGAGAAGATGGCTCAATGAAAAGTGTGAGAGATGTTCATCTCAAACATTACGGTCTCCCCGAATGGTATGAGATCTCTCGATACTTGGTCAGAAGTGCAAACCCAAAGAAAGACATCTTTGTCAAATACATTGATGGATTGATGGAAAAGATGAAAGAGATTAAAAGAAAACATAACATCACTCTTTCCACCGATGAAAGGGCAAAACTTCAATCGATGAAAGAAGAAATCATTCTTCCCAAAGTCAAGAATCCTACCGACAAGGTGTTCAAGGAAATGGCAACTGAAGGGAAAATTCCAAACATAAGCAACCTGAATTTGTCCATCCCTACATCTGTGTCTTATCCCACTACGACTTTGAGCCTCTCACCGATTCCAGGGTTATTCTTCAATGATGGTTTTGGTCATCGGGCCTTTTTCAGATTTGCACAAATCCCGATCGCCGATACTTTGTTCCTTGAAGGTATCTCCAATCTATTTCCCTACATCCCCGAAGCTCAACCATTCTACCGAAATGTGTTAGATGAGATCAAGCGCCGACAAACTTCCAAGAAATAGATCTTCATCTTTCTTTGTGGTACTTGTAAAAGTTTGTTTCTCCTTTTGTCAAATGTACGAGAAAAACTTATCCAAATACAAGTACTTGTCTTTTTGAATTTTCTTTCTGCACACAACTTCACTTTACTTTTACTTGTAAATACTGTAAATAGCATACATACTCATACAAAAGAAAAATAGATCAAAATAACAAAAAGAATGGTCTATGTGAAAAGAACCCAAAAAGAGTAAAAAGGTTCAAAATGCATTTTACATTTTATTACTCTTAAATATTCTAAGGATAGAGCTCAAATTCAAATAGGGGGAGATTGTTGGGTCATCAAATATTTGAAATTGACTCACCGATGTTTTCCCTATAATGCTACTTAGAATATTTTGACAAGGTTCTTTAAATAACTTGTACAAGATAGCAACTGTTCGGTGAAGTCGAAGATCAACCGAAACCAAGCTTGAAGAGATTCTCTGTGCGGAATCAAGAAGACTCTTCTCAAGATATATACAAGTTATTGTCCATCGATCACACATCGGTGGACTTCCTCACCACCGATGGTGTCTTCAAGAATCGGTGGACATCATCCCACCGATAAGGATACTCAAATCGGTGGACTTCATCTCACCGATGAGGATGCTCAAATCGGTGGGATCTTCGTGTAAATGGATTTTCTTACAGATGATTTTTAAAGACCAATGACAGTTATATCGGTGGAACATCATCGATAAAATTTTCTTGGAAAACACATCAAGAAGATCCTCCAGGTTTGGCAATAATCCAGTGGTTGGTAAAAAATGTCAACTTAGTACTCTCCACTTTTGGATAACGTTTAAATCAACATGAGCATTCTTCCTGGTTCCAAGGAAAAAGGTGATTTGGAAACATCAACTTTTCAGAGTACTACACCTTCTATCCAATCTCCTTATGACAAGTGTCCTGAGCATTTAATGCACAGTACTTGTATCTTCACTATAAAAGAAAGTAGAAGGCTCCATGCAAACTACGCTTTCTGGAATTCTCTCAGTGCAAGAAATCTCCATATTGCTTGAAAACTTTATAGCTTTGTTCTAAGTGTTCTTAGTTGTTTTGTTAGTATACTTTGTGTAAGATTGTTAGAATAGTTTATCTGTTCTTTCCGCAACAGTCTTAAGTTTTCTATGTGTAATTCTTGTTGAAAGATTTTCAATAATAGAATTAAAATTGTGAAAATTTTGAGTATTGTATTCAACCCCCCCCCCCCTTCTACAATACTTGTTATAGCCATCTGGGACTAACAGTTAAGTCCGTTAAAAACTCAGTTAAGTTCAGGGGTATTTTCGTCTTTTTCTTTTATAGGGAGAAGTGATACAATTCTTTTACAACTATAGGGACCAAATTGTAATTTTTTCTAATTTATATTAATATTATATATATATATATACATATGCATACCCACCACACCTTCTCCGGCACCCTCACCAGCACCCACATCGCCGGGGGTTTTAAGGTTTCAAAGCTCAAACCCTTTGAAACAAGATCAAACTTACTTGTAATGCGAAGGGAGAGACGCTGAAGAGATCTGCAACCTCATTCCTCCATTGATACAACCTTCACTGGAGATCATCAAACACATACAGAGAGACTCGGATCTGCGAGATCTTTCCGAGTAATTAATTGATCTTCTTCCCTGATCATATCCCCTTCATCACCTCCAGCCACCATTTACCAATTATACAAAACCTCGATTTATTTTTCTTTTTTGTTTCTCTTTGAAAACCCAAAACCTGCAACTAACACTCCTCACCAAGAATTATGTGCTTACATGGATTTTGTCTTCTCATCGGAACCCCGCTAGAAACAGAACTGACCCTTCAAAATGGGGTGTGGGTTTGTTTTGTTCACAGATCTGGTCTATGTGTTTGTATACAGATGGAGATGAGACCGAACACCGATCCCCGTCCTTATGGCTGTGTGTGTTCTATGGGAAGACAAGGGGTGGCGACAAGATGAGGGTGTAGGCGTGGAGGGGTGGAGATAAAGGTAGACTCGTTGGGCAGCGTTGAGCACAGATTGAGGAGGTGTGGATGGTATTTCGATTTTTCATCCCTGTGCTATATCACTACCTCTTAGATGCCGATTGGTCAATGGTATTTTACATGTGGGTATTGGTCATTGGAGATGGAGAGGAAGAAGATGAAGAATGCGGGTGGGTGTTTGACGGGTTTCACCCGAGAAAATGGTGGTGCCGGAGAATGGACGCCGGCAGGGGATTGGTGCCTCCGGTCGTGTCACAGTGGTGAAAGACGATGATCGTGACGAGGAAGGTACAAGCCTCTGGATTTCTATGCCTCCTTGAATTTTTGGTTCAGTTATCTGAATTATTCGTTCAGTTCCTGAAATTGTTCGTCGTTATTGTGAGAATCAGACGATTTTACTTTTCAGTTTTAGATTTACAGTTGGTTCCACTACGTAATAATGATCTTAGTTGAGATGGCTCACAAGCTCTTAAAATTATTAAATCAGTTGATTTCTGTGGATTTACTCTTCTCGTACGACTGATTAATTAGGGAGTGGGGATGAAACGATAATTGAAGTTTTAGATCATTGTGATATGGGTGAAACTGGCGGTATGGCAGAAGACAATGGTGACCGGAGCACACGATGTTGCCGGAGATGATGACCTGAGCAGGTGAGGTCGCCGGAGATAGTGACCGGAGATAGTCACCATCTATGTTAGATCCCACCACGGTTCAGGTTGTATATATATATATATATATATATATTAATATAATATATAAAATATAAAATTTATTTTATTTTATTTTTAACAGAAAAAGACAAAAAAAGTGTAAAAAGACTAAAGTACCCCTCACTTAACTGAGTTTTTTAATGGACTTAACGACGAGGGACCAAATCCGGACCAAATAGCAAACTGCAGTGGCTAAAGTGTAATTTTTAAATTGTAGGGACCAAATGTGTTATAAACACTAAACCACAAGGACCAAAAGTGTAGTTTACTCTTAAAACTTAAAAAAATTAAAATAAAGAAAACATAAATCAACTATATTGTTTTCAAACTAGAGATGGTCGAATGGGACCGAGGACATCGGGCCTGGCCTGGCTCGGTAGGGAGCGGTTATGCAGGGACGTGTCAGGTATAATGGCCACAATGACATGTGCCACTGTATTATGTTAGAAACTTCTAAAAGATGCAACCATACCTTGTAATCAACAAAAAAAATTAAAAAAAAACTATTGAAATCAACCAGAAAATCGAAAAAATCCCATGAAATGAATTAGGCTAAAAACACATAAGACAATATTGAACATTCGTAAAAAGATGAAGGCACGCCGATAAAAACCGTGATTTTTGTAGTTATTTTTTGTCTATATTATATGATGTCATCGTATGTATTTTTTGGGATCCATCCTTGCGGTTATGGCCCAATTGTCTTTAACCGATTACGGTTTTAATCCAAAAACAAGACCAGGACTAGGACCGGTTATGGGGCCGAACCGGGACCGACACCCAGCCATGATGCATGACAGAAGAGATCGAGCACAAAATGGAGTTTCCCTCTTGGGTGAGGCTCACGTCCGGAAAGAATCTTTTCAAGACTTTATCTCCTATGTTGACCTTTCTCTATATTACCTTATTTTGGAATTCACTTGAAAGACAATTTTTTGTTTAAAATTTACTTTTAAATGTATTTTAAATTATATTTTTAACTAAAAACGTATTTGTTATTGTATTCGATTGACACTCTTATAATAAAAACGTATTTTAAAAATATATTTTTAGTGTATTTATTTGACCCAAATAATAAAAATGTATTTGGTAGAGTATTTGATTGACCAGAATATTCAACAAATATTTTTATAAGTTAAAAAAATCATGAAAAAAATAAGTGAGACTGACCCGGGACCAAGACCGGTTAGGCGGTTACGAGATCACAACTTGGGACCGATTATTGGTCATCAATATTCCGAACCCAACGACATTCAAACCCTGCACCTAACAACATTGTTTCATCTCGCCACTTTTTGTCGTCCAATCGTTGCACGTTCTCCATACCACTCATACCCATTGTTGGCTCCTACCATTGATCTCCTTTCTTTTGATATTTTTGTTTATTTTTAGATTATATCTTACACAACAATTTAACGAAGTACGTATAGATAAATCATAAAAGATGGAGAATAAAAAATGATCAATCGAAAAAAGAGATTTATGCGAGGAACCAATGGTGGTGATGGGTTGGAAAGTGGACGACGATGGGGGTGCGAGGGGTGGCAGAGAGTTTGAGTGACGTATCATTTGAGAACGATAAAAGTGATTTAATATTTTTTACTTTAAAACTTTTTAGGTTAAAATTATATAAGTAACCGATTTCTAAAAGATCAGAGGTCTTAGGTATTCAAACGAACAAAAATTACGGACTTAATTATACAACTGAAAGAATGTAATGAATTTTTTATAAAAAAGGTTCCGAGTTTTAATCGTTAGCAAATAAAATTGATTTATTTACTTTTAAAAAATATACTAATCTTTTTTATTTAGTTTATTAATCATTAAATAATTTTTTTGATGTTATCTGTATTATTGAAAGTAAAATTAAAATAAAACGCAATAACAATGTATTTCTAAAGTTTATGTGTGATTTTAAATTGTATGTTGGGAAATTAATTAAAATACCCTAAGTTTGAAAGTGACTTACCAAAATACCTCAAAAAATAAAAAGTTTACCAAAATGCCATTTTTCCCGCGTTATGGAGTCCGTGATTGCGGTCAGGGACCAATTGTGAAATTTTTTGCAAGATATATTTACACTTTCAGTCCCTGACGGCCCGCGATGGCCCGCGGTGGGGACTGGAATTGTAAATAATCTTGCAAAAATTTTCACTTTCAGTCCCTGCCCGCTATAGAGGGCTCTCACCGTGGAAATTTATGGCATTTTGGTAAATTTTTCAAATTTTGGGATATTTTGGTAAGTCACTCTCAAACTTAGGGTATTTTAATTAATTTCTCTTGTATGTTTTTTAAATGGAGTACTTTTTTAATTGAAATTTTGAGATTCATTACCTTATTAAATACACGAATTCCTAAAAGGGACGCCTGTGACTTTGCGCTACGTGTCTTTACGTAGACACGTATAATTTTTGAATTTAGTTAGATTTATATTATTTTAGTTTAAGGCATATTAGAGCATCTCCAATAGCTTCAACAATTTCCCCCCCCAAAAAAAACCAACAATGTAAATGAAGAATATGAGGATTTTTGACTCTATTTTTGCTCCAACAGCTCCCCAAAACTATCTTCAAAAGAGAGAAAGTAGGAGAGAGAATGAGTTTTTCTCCAAATATGAAGATCACTCCAGAAATGATTACCAAGTGAGAGGACGAATAAGAAATTTTGAAAATAAATATGTGGAGAGAGAAATAATATTTTAATAGATGAATGAAATATTTTAATATTATAATCAATATTTTTTTCACCAAAATAGGGAATCTGTTAATGTAATTTTTTGGAGGATTTTGGCTTTTAGTTCTCCATTTTAGAGAAATTTTAAAGAAACTGGTGAAAATGCTCTTAGGAAATTTTATTAATTCAAAATTTTAGATCAATAACATTAATTTATTTAATAACCTGAATAAATATTTAAACTTTCTTTATAAAGCATGAGGTCATCATCAATAAAGGTTTGCATATCATTTTCTATTACAATTATTTATATAAGACCATCCACGCATATGAAAGATCATACTTCTTTCTAAAGTGCGACATCAACTTTGCAATAACACCTTTCACACACATGTAAGACCAAACTCTTTCTAAAGTGCGACAAACAATATAGATTATTATAATATAAGTAATAAATTAATTATAAAATATAGATAACTAAAAATTTACTTTTGTTTTCTTTTACTATTTTTTGTGTAAATATAATTTAATTAACAAATACAATACATGGATATATTGAAAGCATACAACGTTTACTAAAATACAAATATTACACAACATACACAATAAACATTACATTACTAATTATTTTCTTCTTCTCCAAATCGACTCCAAATCTCTTCCACTAAATCGGTTTGCAATTGATGATTTGTTGACCTATTACGAAAAGGACAATGGAAAGTTCGGTTTTATGCATGCTTGGATGATATTGAGTAATGAAGGACAATAGATGTTGAAGCAAAATGATGATGTAATATTTATGTTGTATTTACTTATGTATTTTTTTTATGTTTGTGTACGTTTATCTATTAGTATTTGTATTTTCGTAATTTTTACATTAATGTACTTTTAATTTAGTAGTTTAAATAAAAAACATTGCATAAAAATATCATTTTTTTAAAATAAAGCATGGGTAAGAAATTTTAATAAAAATATTAAAAAAATAATGTTCAAATAAACTAATAAATGAATTACATTTAATAAATATATTAATAATTAATGTTTAAACAAACAAATTAATTAAATTAAACAAAAATACATTTGTTTAATATATAATATTTGTAAAAAACCTTTCTAATTGTGAAATAAAAGGGTTGTCTTGCAAGATCTTGCAAAACACATGACATGTCATGTTATCTTGCAAGGAGTCTTGCAAGAAGTGTGTGGATGCTCTTAGAATAATTAGTAAGTCGTATAAGTAGATTGAAAAAAATAAATTCTATAAAAATAGTAGTGATACGTTCCTATAGAAAAGAAAATATGCATTTTTCATCAAACAGAACTTTCAATAATTTTGAAAAGAACACACCCACATGAATTGACTTATGAGGTAAAGTCTATGATCGATATTCTAACTTAGGGTATTTTAATTAATTTATCTAAACAATTTTAAGAATTTATATGTTATATTTTTAATGCTCTAAATTAATTTGTTAAAAGAGTTTATATTGCAATAAAATGATAATTTTGAAAAAAGGAGGACAAGTTGAGAAAGAGACAAAAAAGGACTGGTGGGACCAAGCGTGAAGGATCTGGACCACATTCTGTATGACTGATCCTCCAGTCGCAAGATTCCTACGATATTTCTTTCTTTTTAGAGTAAATATATATTTTTTAATTTTATTTATGTAAAATAAATTGAATATCGACTATTTATTAAATAGCATTTAATCCTCGTTTATAATTCATTAACGCCTTTCTTTTATTTAATGAAATATTAATTACATATTTCTTATTCAAAAAATGAATATTCCAACGTTTTTTAACGCCTAACTAATTTCAAATATTTATTTCCATTTCTAAATATATCAAAAACCCTACGTTACTATAATATTAATCATCATAAATTACAATTTCTTTAATTATTAATATAATTATATTCCACAAAAATAGAAAATCAACTAAAGATTCCATGAACTTTCCAGTACGGAATCTTTGAACTTTCACGCAAGCAGAATCTCAAGTGGATCCCGGAATCACCCCCGTGACTTTAGCATTACCCCTTTTTTACAATTCTACCCCTGGTCCACACCAAATCCCGTGGACCCCACCCCACCACCACAAAATTCGTTTATTTACTTTTCCACATTTTACTCCATCAAATATGGATAGCTCCATTTCTACACAAAACCCGTTTCCCTCATTCGGGTTATCGGGTCACATTCGGACCTAATTTTTTTCCCCTATAAATACCCCTGGTTGTCTTAAACTTCATCCTCACAAAAAAAAGTTAAAAACACTGGTCTGTTTTTATTCAGCCTAAAAACCTGCCTTTTCAGCCATTTTCAACGTTCAACCACCACCACTTTCCGTCGTTAACCACCACCATCGTTGTCCCATTGATGGCTATGACCCCCAATGGTCTCTCCAACAAAATTATCCGATCATTTCTCCGCCGTGTGAAGTCATCATCTCCGTCAAACACCACCCCACGGTTCCGTTTGGCCCAACGAACCACCATCAATACCACCACCACAATATTTCCGACGAGTCACGTGACTCCACCACCAACCGCCACCGTTGTTTCCGACGAGTCACGTGACTCGATATTTGATTTCGAGGATACGAAAGGGTTGTTTTCGTCGGTTACGACAGGGAAACTTTTACGGTCGGCGGCGAACTTGAACCTGGCTGCGGTGGAGCCGGTGGTGGATTTGGGGATGTGGGTGATGAGGTCGAGGCTCATGCAAGTGGGGATTTTGAGAGAGATTGTGTTGGGTACGATTAAACACACGTCGTATGAACACTTTGTAGCGGGTGCGGATACGGTAGAAGCGGGTCGGACTGTTAAGAGACTTTGGGAATCCGGGTTGAGAGGGATGTTGGATTACGGGTTGGAGCATGCGGTTGATAATGGATCTTGCGATAAAAATGCTCAAGAATTCATCGAAACTGTTGAATCCACCCAACTTTTGCCTCCTTCTTCTGTAAGTTTTATTTTTTTTTACATTTCTTGATTAGATTTTTTTAGAGTAATCTTTGCTCATTTCTTGATTCGATTTCATCTTTTTTAGAGTAATCTTTGCTCATTTCTTGATTCGATTTCATCTTTTTTTACTGTAATTTTTGCTTATTTCTTGATTCGATTTTATCTTTTTACAGTAATTTTTACTCATTTATTTATGTTTCCTCAAAACAGATTCCCCTTTTCTTTTTCTTCATTCTTGTACCTCCATTTTTGCTCTGTTTATGCTTTTTACTCAATCTTTTCTCCTGATTTATGGGATAAGTTCGATATTTTCTTTTACGCCGTGTTCTCGAGTTTTGGACGGAAAGAAAAGAAAAGAAAGGGAAGAGAAAGAAAAGAAAAGAAAGTGAAGGAAAGGAAAGATATATTTGTATTTGTGTTCTTGAGATTGACGGAAAAGAAAGAAAGGGGAAGGAAATAAAATCAATTTTCATGTTCTTGAGTTGAGAGAAATGAAAGGAAAGATGACACTTTTACCAATATACCCTTATTTATTTCGTAGTGAATTGTAATTAATGGGTATATATGTAATTTTATAAATAGTTTTAATTCTTTTTAAGTTGTTTTCTTTCCTTTCCTTCCTTTTCCTCCCACATTTGGGAGGAAAGTTTTGGGAGGAAAATCACCAATATTTTCCTTCCCGTTCCTTCCCCTTCCCTCCTTAAAAAAAACTCGAGAACACAACATTTTATCTTTCCCTCCTACTTTCTTTCCCTTTCCCCTTCCTTTCCTTCGTAAAAAAACCCGAGAACACAGCGTTATTCACATGTTTTAGGTAGCTTTTTTTGAAATCACAGATCTGTTTTCTTCTTGATTTCATTCTTTTATTCTTGATTCTATAATGATTTTGAATCTTTAATTCACAGGTTAGCTTTGTGGTTGTGAAGATAACAGCAATTTGTCCAGTTTCACTACTCAAAAGAGTGAGTGATCTTCTTAGATGGGAATACAAGAATTCTTCACATGTGAATCTTCCATGGAAGCTTAAAACCCTTCCAATCTTTTCGGAATCCAGTCCTTTTTACCACACATTAGAAAAACCAGCTCCATTGACTCATCAAGAAGAACAAGATCTTGAATTAGCCCACCAAAGACTAGTCAACATCTGTAACAAAAGCATAGAATGCAATGTACCTGTAGTTATTGATGCCGAAGACACTTCGATCCAACCGGGTATCGATTATTTTACGTATTCGGCTGCTGTCATGTACAACAAAGGCGAAAAGCCCCAAATCTTTGGTACGATCCAAGCGTATTTGAAGGATGCGGGTGAACGCTTGTTCCAAACGAAACGGGCTGCTGACAAAATGGGGTTGCCAGTCGGGTTCAAGTTGGTTCGAGGTGCGTATATGTGGAGCGAAAGCCAGTTAGCGAATTCGATTGGGGTTGAGTCGCCGATTCACAATAGCATTGAAGAGACACACAATTGTTACAATGGGTGTGCTTCTTTTATGCTGGATGAAGTCTCAAATGGTCCTGGTGGGCTCATTCTTGCCACCCATAATCTTGATTCAGGTAAAAAGTTTGAAACTTTATGAGAATTGGTTTTCAAGATTTGCACCAAATTAGGTCTAGGTTCACGGAAAACCTCAAAAAAATGTAAAATTGAGCGAACACTTGATCATGCACGTGTGCATAAAAACTAGAAAACAACTTCAAGTACTTATATTCACATGTGCATACTGTCCAACAATTGGACAGCGATTACAAGGGTGTTTTTCCTGAACCTCAAAAGATTGCATTTTTGATGTTAAAATGATGACAAGATGATAAAGTGCACCAAGTTTGATAAATGTATTCTGAATCAGGGGTTGTATTGGTTACTTGAATATCGATGGTTGATAACAAATAATTCGAAAACAGAGGTATTTCTTGAGTTGACATTCAAGATCTCTGATCTCATATCGATTCAAACTAACTTTGTGTTCTTGAATGATTACAGCAAAACTTGCAGCACAAAAGGCACGCGAATTGGGGATCGGGAAAGATAGCGAGAAGCTCGAGTTTGCTTCGCTTTATGGGATGTCGGAGGCGATGACGTTTGGGTTAAGGAATGCAGGGTTTGGTGTGAGCAAGTATTTGCCATTCGGGCCTGTTGATCAGATCATGCCTTATCTTCTTCGACGAGCAGAGGAGAATAAAGGGTTGTTGTCGTCTTCGAATCTTGACAGACAGCTCATGATGTAAGTCATCTTGTTTGAATATTTGCATAACCAGTTGGCTTTGGTTTCTTGTATCTTGAATCTTTGCATAAGCAGTTGTTATTCACGAATTCTTGAATGTTGTTATTCACATGTGATCCTGGGTATTTGCAGGAAAGAGTTGAAGAGGAGAATGAAAGCATATGTTGGACAAGGTTTAATCGATACCGAAAGCCGGTTAAAGTCAGAGGCTGGTTCAATTGTGAAGCTAAACTAGAAGATGTTATAATAATACAAAGATGGAGGGATTGTAAATAGTTTTAGATGGGATGGGAGGCCTCTTGCTTGTTTATGTTTATATTTATATATAAATGGAGTGGCAAGGAGGAGCAAGAGGAGGTTCTTGTTTTGTCATCATTGGATGGAATAAATGGAAATTTTATTTTATTGTTATTCCAACAATATTCTTTTGTCTATGGTTATGTTTGGAGTTATTAACTACTTGTAGTGTCAGATTTGCAGGATACTGGTTATTTTGGTAAAAAAAACTAAACTAAACTAGGCGGTTAAAAGTTGAAGATGATGGTATGAAGTGGCTATTTAGGTTAATAACTCTTATGTTTGTCCTCTTTTGCTATTTCTTAAACTTCAAGGAGTAGTTCCTTTTATTGGTAACTAGTGTTCGACATCGTGTGTTGCGTGATGATCAAAACACATGTCGTCAAGTAAGATATAAAAAATTATGATACTACAAATCAACTCAAAACCTGAAAATGCTAAATTCTCATTATACATTGGTTAATGCCCTTCAAACACATCTCTCCCCCTTTCATATACTCAATTATCTTTTACAATATTTCAGTTTATCGTCAATGTGTCATAAACAAAGCTCAACTACAATTTATTATTTGAGAAAAATACTAAATCTCATTGTATCATTCGATACTTTATAGCCAACACTTTTTTCAAATTCATTTTTATGTATTTATATTTATATTCATGATTGTATTGATTTGATTCTAATGAACATTTAATCAATCGAAAGTGAAAGGTGTTACTTTTTAATAAAACATTTTTATCACAACTTCAAAATTACCATTTAATCCCAATTTTGATGGAAAGTGTCGCATTTTTAGCCAACCAATTTTTTTTAATTTTGAAGGCATTCACCCTCCTTTACCTACCCATCTCTTTCCAATATTTATATCATTTGTTGATGTCATGTGAAATACTAAAATATGTGAAGTGTGTGGCTAACCCAGTACGAAAAGTTTCGTATGATTTCTATATACATTTATACTGAAATCTATATTCAAGCCATCTCCCCCCCTTTTATATATTCAACTATATTTTCTAATATTTCTCATTCTCATCAATATGTGATAACCAAATTCAACCATACTTTGAGAATACTAAATTCTCATTTGCGATGTTAATACTTTATAGCCTTCATTTGCATATTTATATTTATCGTACTTATCAATCTATCTATATATATTATAAAGCAGAAACATTAGACGCTGACGTGGCGCCTTCTGGATGCAGAGATCATGCCTTCCCTTTTTTCGGATTTTTGATTTTTTTTCTTTGAAATTTTACGAAGGCATTTAACTCCAAAACCCTTCCTCTTCCCTTTGTATCCGTTTTTTTTCATTTATGCTTTCTCCTTCTCCATTTCGATCTCCATGTGCAGGTTGTGAACTCGGGTTGTGAACTACTGGTACGCTTTCCAATCTTCTATTCCATCTTTTGCCTAGGTTATATTTTTACTTCATTCAAGGTTCTCATTTTTTTCTCAATATTTTACTTCCTTTTAAACTAATCTTTTCCCCTATTGTAACGCCTTTCTCTCCTCAGTCAACATCTATTCTCTGTCATATGGAACAAAGGATTCACAAATAATATTTGCCTTTCTCTACTCAGTTAACTTTTTTGTCAATTTGTTTGGTAGGAGATTGATTACGATGTTAATTTTGTTATTAGTTCATAAAAATTAGAAACTTTTTATATGTGGAGTATTGTTTCAGTATGATATTGTCTGTTGGATAACATCAGAAAAAAGCATAAGAGATGGTTTATATTTTCAACCCTAAGGCATAATGTACTTGGTTTGATTTTTGAAGTGAGTAATTTGATTCCATGAAGATTGAGAATAGAAAGCTCCATCATATGTGAGATAGAAAGTATTATTATTATTATTATTACTAAAATCGTGGCTAAGGAGTGTGATTAGATGATGTAGATGAACCGTTTAACCAATTTATTTTGAGGTATGTGACTGAAGAAATCAAAATCTGCACTTGATGTGGTGAAAAAAAATGGGATCCCAAAAAAAGAACAAACTATCGAGGAAAATATTATAAAGGATAGACTAAAAGTTTGCAGCAATTAAGTGTTTTAATATGTATATCCTGGTCGGTAAATCTTAATAACGAAGTTTAAATAAACACGAGCTCACGTGGCATCTTCTAGGCATTAGAATCATTTTGTTTTTCTCAATTTGTCCATGGTTTTCCTACCTAATGTTGGGGTTTCATGACAATCGAATGTGGTTACATGGAAGAACCTGTATTTATTTCCATATTGTGTCATCCTGTCATGTTGGATCTCTTGATATTTGAAGCCTTTCATTTTTGACAATGCATTTATGCTAATATTAAAAGTTCAATATGAAGATTTTGATTTGTGATTTGTAGATGAGCATTGGAAGAAAGTGGAAGGAAATAATAGACGTGAGAGACAAGATCATCTACAACTTCGATGTAAATATCATTATTGGCTACTATCTTTACTTGTTTTTTAAACCTTATAGGGTTTTTCTTTCCCATTTCTTCCCTGATTTTTGGTGGGTGATTGGGTTGGGAATATTTTATTTGTATATTTGTTTGAATAATTCTACCCTTCTATATCTAAACACCTCCTATGATGAGCGATGATTCTAAGGGGTCGCTTACCAAATTCTTACCCGGGTAAGTGTTTACCAAGTCACATTAGCTTACTGGATGAACAAGGCAAGGACCAAAAATCTTATCCGGTAAGAGAGAAGGCAAGGACCGAAAGTCTTATCCGGTAAGTGAGTGTGACGACTCTTACCTCGGTTAACGCTTACCGGGTAATTGTTGCATACGATGCCATTTTAGCAGGCTAAAATTTTACCCGGTAAGTAAATGATAGTGTTGAGTTTTACCGGTAAACACTTACCGGGTAAGTGATTAGGTAAATGGCCCCTAAGACAAGAACGACAAAAGGTCGATATAATGTGTAAACTTATTATATTGAAGATACTCTACTCTGAGCAAAGGAAATCAAGTAGCATTATGCTGATCTCTTACATAGTTACATGTTCAATCCAACGTTATACAATCATGTTTTATGTTCATTTTTTATTAAATTACGAGTAAATTTTAAATTTGGACGTCTGTTATTAATTCCGTAGATGCATTTATCCATTTCTGAGTTGGGAAATTCTCTAGCATTACCTTTATAGGTGATCTTATGATATTTGGAACTCGCCTATCATTGTAGATTAATGGAGTTTACTATTCTCTTAAATGATAACAATGATATGATAATAAGAATAAGGATTTGTAAGATGTGGGAATATTTGAACAACAAAAAAGGAGGAGAATCTTGATATGATTTGCAACCATGTCACAAATTTATTGGATATAATGGAAGGTAATATTCGGTTCACCTACTTAATAATATACCAAATTGACATATGTTATTTATACATTATAGTTTACTTTTCACAAGCAATATATTACACCCTTCTTTATGTTTAGAATATATTATTTAGAGATATGTTATACAGAATACACTTGAATTATATTTGTTTCTAATAATTTCCATCACATAATGCAACATATTTCATAATTCAGTCCAATTTTGTTATAACGAATATTGAAAATAATCAATGTTTTCTTCTTACAAATTTTCTATACATGAATTTTGATTACCGCACGCAACGCTCGGTTTTGAACACTAGTGTTGGATAACCCAAAACTCAACGACAATTCATGATTTGAGATTGCTAGATTCTCATGTGTGGCATTTTAATATCTCATAGTCTTTCTTTATATTTTTACATTGATACCGTTTTTAAAGCATCGCCCTTCTTTTGTATACACAACTACATTTTTTATATTTTTTCTTTCTTATTAACGTGGGATAACCCAAACTCAACTACAATCATGATTTGAGCATACTATGTTTTCATTATGTCATGTTAATATCTTATCACATTCATTTATATATTTGTGTTGGACGGTAGCGAAAATTTATTGTTAGAAGATCCATACTAAGTTAATATAAAATGCAATTTGATGATTGACAACTAATTAGATCTAATATAAGACAATACATTTATTGGGGTTGTATACATGTGAATTATTGGGGTTATGCACAAAATTAGTCTTTCCAATTTTTCCTTTTAGTTTATAATATTTGTTTTGCATCATAATTAATACAACATTTTGAAATAGGTTGCACATATAAAAATTACAATTAACAATCATATAAATGTACTTATGTAAAGAGAAAAAATGATTTCATACATAAAAAATTGAGAACATATCTAACTTGGAAAATTTTGTTATCATTGTGGAGCCAAAAAAAATTCATGTTTATTGTCATCCTACTTAATTAGCTTTTGAAATATCAATATATGGAGAGATGAATTAATTAAAATGAATGCTAATAGAAAGTTAGATAGTTTGAGGTTAAAGTTAATTAAATTGGAAATAAAATTACCAAATAACCCTTCTTATGATGAAATACAAAATTTTCATTTAAAGGTAGAAAAGTCATTAACTTATGAGAATTTCTTTAAGAGAATACTACTCTATCATTGTGTCACATCATCATTTGTGGGTTTTTCTTTAATATATATATATATATTTCATTTAAGGGTAGAAAAGTCATTAACTTATTAGTATTTTAAAAAATTCAAAACAATGAGAAAATTTATTTAGAAAAATACTACTCTATCATTGTGCCATATCATATTTTTGGGTTTTCCTTATCTATATCTATACTACATATATAAGCATATACAACTAATATCTTAAGTGCAACCCATAAAACACAAAGTACCACCACTTTATGCATATTTTTCAAAAAACTCTTAATTACAACTCTTAAAGCAAGATGTACAACAGTTTTATACTTTTGTTTTTTCAGTTCCAGATTTTAAGGAAAAGTAAGCAAGTGGGCCATACCTAGGGCTGTAAACGAACCGAACGAACACGAACGAAGGCTTGTTCATGTTCGTTCGTTTAACTTAACCGAACAAACGAACGAACACGAACGGTAAACGAACGGGATTTTTTGTGTTCATGTTCGTTCGTTAAGAATTTTTGTTTGTTCGTGTTCGTTTATGTTCGTTCATTAAGAGTTAAACGAACGTAAACGAACGAACTTAAATGAACATAATCGAACGTAAACGAACGAACTTAAACGAACATAAACGAACGACTTTAAATGAACATAAACGAACGAACTTAAATGAACATAAACGAACGAACCCAAATGAACAAAAAAAACCACCATACTCATCATTCCGTTCGTAAAAAATACCTTAACAAAATGAAAATCTGGGTTAACTTAGGAGGTATGAAAAATAAATTCTAAAATTTCAATTTACTTGATGATTTTACACATTAATTTCATATTATATAAATATGTTTATGTATAAACAAGCATAAACGAACATAAACGAACGTAAACGAACATAAACGAACGAACATTAACGAACATAAATGAACGAACGTTCACGAACATAAATGAACGAACGTTCACGAACATAAATGAACGAACGAGACCATTGTTCATGTTCGTTCATTTAACTAAACGAACAAAAAAACGTGTTCATGTTCGTTCATTTATTAAATAAACGAACATAAACGAACTTCCCGCCGAACAGTTCACGAACGGTTCGCTGAACGTTCGGTTCATTTACAGCCCTAGCCATACCACCATCCCTTCCTTCATTTTTTTCTCTTCACCACCGGATTTTACAGAAAAGTAGGCATGTGGGCCATAGCCATACCACCATCTCTTCACCACCAGAATTATTCAAAAAGATTCTTTGAAAATAGTCAAAATCGACCGTTCAAATGGCACATGGAAATCAACAGTCGAGATCATAATCTGTGTCAAATAGATCTAACCAATCAGATTAATCCTCTACAACTTATATAAACATAATCCCCAGAATCGCAATAACTACATCAAAAACATTTTTCCTTCCAATTCTTATCCATATCTCTATTCTCTATTTCCATCGATCGTATCAATTACATAATAGGCGGCAGCTAGAAAGAAACAAGTGGCGGAGAAAGCTCCGGCTAAGAAAGTATCTGCAGAGAAGCCTAAAGCGGCGAAGAAGCTCCCAAAGAACGCATCTACGGCTGATGCAGACAAAAAGAAGAATAAGCATAAGAAGTTCATCAAGACTTGCAAGATTTACATCTTTAAGGTTTTACAAGTTCATCCTGACATCAGGATCTCTATATAGGGGTTTCAAAATTAGGTTTTTGTGGAACTGGATTTTTGTACCTGATGTAATTACTGATGATCTGCAAATCAAACATGGTTTTTAAAAAAACCCAATTCTTAAAAACAATAGAAAAATGATGGAACCACAACATCTTTTTTCAAGACCAATTGAAATTGTATAAGCTATGACATTTTATGACTTCTTATAAATACCATGTTTTACTTTTTAAATCTTTAAATCTGCTCATGTTACTTTTCAAATCTGCTCATGATACTTTACAATGGATTTGTCTTTGTGTCAAATAAGTCTCTGATCCAACTTGAAGATGAAGAAACAATAAAGAATATGAGTATGTTGGTCATCAAGCAATAAAGAACATAAAGAAAACCAATTCTTAAAAACAATAGAAAAATAAAACATGATTTTTTGAAAAATACAAAAAATCAAAAGTCAAAAATGGGTTTGGAAAGGACACTTATTTCTTGAAATATCTCAGAAAATAAAACACGGTTAAAGAGCAGAAAAATTAAATATGGCTTTTTGAAGAACACCTAATTCTTGAAAAAGAAAAAGAATAATCAAAAATGGATTTGTGGAGAACACCTAATTCTTGAAATATCTCAACAAATCAAACACTGATTTTTAAAGAACAACTTCTTGAAATAATTAAGCAAATCAAACATAGGTTTTTGAAGAACAACCGATTCTTGAAATATCAACGCAAATCTAACGTGGGTTTAAAAAAATTTACATCCCAAAAACAGCTATAAAAAATATACCAAATACAGAAAGGGTTTTTGAGAAACTTACCTCACAAACAACCTAACTAGATACCCAAAGAAATATTCAGAAGAACAAATAAGAACGTGCTGCCATTTAGGTCGATCAGAGAGAGAAATACCAAACAGAGATCGACATTTTTTTGTTCTTCATCGTTCTCCGTCTCCACTCTCTGTTCCTCCTTCGATGTTCCATCTCCTGCGAATGTCCTTTTAGGTTTTTTTAAGTGGCATGTGATGGGTTGGGAGAGACGAAACGAAAAGGGAAAGTGATGGGTTTTGTTGATGGTTTCATGGCAGTGGGTGAGAGAATCGGTTTCAAGTTGAAAAAATTTGCACTAAAAACACAAAAAAAAAACCAGATGAAAAAACTCCATTTCAACCTTCTAACAACCATATTTCATAAAAAATGATTCAAATTTACCTTCAAAGTTTACAACTTTAGGGGAAAGCAAGCCATTAGAACAACCCCAAAGCCACAAGAACCATATCAAGAACCAGAAATCAGCAATCTTTCCTTTTACTCTCATCTCAGTAGAAGCTCAACCACAAAATGATTCATAAAAATGCAACTTCTAAACCTTTAAATTTTGAAGTTTGATGATACCCATTTGCACAATGATCTGAAAGACCCAAGAAAAAAGCAGGATGAGCCCTTTTGTGTTGTTTTTTGTAGTATAAAGAGAAGTAGCTTGCCTGGCAACTAGGTCAGGGGCAAAAAAAGGAAATGAAAATAATATTACTTTTGTCATTTGGCCTGACAATTTGAGTAAACTTTAAACTAAAATAAAGCAACCAACAAATATTGGTCAAATTATTGAGGGAAGAGAAATGATGGGTTTCTTCAAAAAAAAAAAAAAATGATGGGTTGATGGTTCCCCTTAATCCTTTTCTTGCTTAAATCAAGCATTTTGCCACATAAAAAAGTAGGGCAGATGGATGTTATGGAGATTATTTTATAAAACAATCACCTTTTTCTGAAATTAATTAAAAATAATGAGCACCCACATGAAAAAAGATTGAAATCTCTAATGGGTTTTAGAGTTACTGGCCATTTATTTAATTGTTTACAGGCATGTGTTCTTCAATTTTGGTAGTTTCTTGATGGATTTTCTTTCATTCCATGGTGTTTTGAGATGGGGACAATCGAGAATCAAACATTCCGTGAGTTTGGCCATTAAATACTCTCACATTTGCTATTTCTTTATTATTTACTTAAAGGAGAATCCAATAACACCTTGAGATCAGTGCCAAAGTTAGGCCATCCGTACCCCATTCGGGATGGGGCTCGGGATGGCATGCGGGATGGCGGGGATGGGCTACGGGTGTTGCTGTATCAGCGGGGCGGGATGGAATCCGGGTTCCCCATCCCGGTTCATCCCGAAGGGTTTTTTTAAAAAAAAAATTAATTTAATTTTTAAAAATCAAGCCGTTCAACGGCTCTTTGTAAAAAAAAAAAAAATTCTCAATTTAATCCCACTATATATTTAACCTTCAACCTCTTATTTTTCACACCTCTCAAATTCTCTCAACCTCTTACGGGAAACGCTTTGAGGGTTACTTTAGCGAGAAAAGAGCAAATTCAAAAATTTCATAATTGGTAGTGTTTTGTATTTTGTAATTTTTATTTTTAATGAATGGTATGAATTTTTATTTTTATTTATTAAAAAATATATAAATATTTTTATTTTGTTAAATAATTAAATGTATAAATAAAAGAATTAAAATAAATGAGGTGGCAAAAAGGTTTGAGGGAATGGGGTAAAGGTGTTTAGGGATTGTTAGGGATTGAGTGAGAGATGGGAGAAAAGCTGATGTGGAGCTGGAATATTTGAAAGATGCTCTCATGGGATACTGATGGCCTTATAACAATCGGTCGAAAATTTGAAGTGTAAACTTCTAATCTAGGATTTTTATCATGGCATTGGATCCTTTTTTTTTTGAAAGGCAATTGCATTTCGGGGTATCCTGAATTTAGTCCAAACTAATCCACTGTTAATGTGACTTGGTAAGATGCTTGGTCTTTGCCATATTCATCCGGTAAGCTAATGTGACTTGGTAAACACTTACCCGAGTAAGGGTTTTGTAAACGGCCCATAAGTTAATGCTTTAGAATTGTGATTCACTCGCGCTGCATCGCGCGAATAAACTGCTAGTATATATATATATATATATATATATATATAGATTCTTAAAGTTTTAACTTATCTTTAAAACTTTCAAAAGTGCTTGTGCAATTTATTCCACACCAATGCTTATGCAATATGTAACTTGTTACTTTCAAAAGTGGTCTTCATTATTAAATGTTATTTTATAATTTAGTTGGAACTAATCATTTTGTTTTTATAGTTGTGAAACTACAAGATAGTTATTATGGTTTATAAAAATGTCTTCTTTTCCTCTAATAACTGTTAAAAAATCGTTAAGGGACATTTCTTTCTTTTTATTTTTGTGTGTGTTTACCCAATCAAATTCAATTCTATGCTTTTGATTCTTGTAGTTTTTGATTAGATAAAAGACAATAAAAATCGATAAAGAAAATGAATGTCCAATATTTTTGACAACTGTTGGAGAGGGACCATGGTTTTTGCCATTTTTAATTTGGAAATTGCATGAAAAAAATGTTATTTTAGAAAATCACATAGACTAAATTTGTAGTTTACTCTATTTTTTATAATATACATTCTAATCCTTTACAAAATTACAATTAAAATGAAAAGAGTGAATTACACTTTTGGTCCCTCGTAAATGCCTTCCTTTTGGTATTTGTCTCTCGAAATCATAAAATACACCGGTGGTCCAAAAACCGTGTTTTGGAGCCCGAATTGGTCCTTCCCACTAGCATCGTTGGATGGAGCCCGAATTGGTCCTTCCCACTAGCACCGTGGATGGAGCCTGAATCGGTCATTTCCACTAGAGGTGGCCAAAAATCGGGTTCGGGCCGGGTCGGGGGACAAACCGGTTCCACACAGTAACCGTGAGAACCGGGTCAGGTGAGAACCGGGCCGGGTCGGGCCGGGTTTAAACCGAAATCCCCTGACCCGTTTAATGGTATGTAGAACCGATTTTCATTAAACCGGGTCGGGCCGGGCCAAGAACCGGTTCGGAGTTGGGCCTGCGATTTTTTTGTTTTTTAACTGCTTTCTTTGTATAATAATTAATTACTAAACTTTAACAAAGAAAAATTGGATTGGAATCATTGGATAAGTAAAATACACTTTAAAAATACGTTTTATTTATAATATATATCACTAAAATACACTTTTACGTTTTATAATTTATATATAATTTTAAGTTACAAACTTACAAGTTACAAGTTACAATACATAAATTCTAAACATTCGAAGGTCCCGCTCCCGAAGTCCCACCCGCTCCCGAACTTCCACTCCCATCACCCGGATAGTAATTGAATGGATTATAATTGAATGGATTGTATGGAGCGTAGTATGGATTCTGATCTGGATTGTAGTCTTCAAGAGTATTGTACTGCATCAGTCGTGTAATAGCCGTCTGATCGTCAAGGCGGTCGGTGTCTACATCTTCGTCATCTACGACACTACTAACATCAGAAGTATCGGTTACGGACGGCGTACTTAGTAGTTCATCCGTGTCGTTTTCGAATAAGTTTTCTTCCACGCCTTCTATATCATCCTCCAGGTTCGTTCGATTTTGAATGCGGTCTTCTCCATCCAAGTAATCCTTCAGACATACGCAGCACTCCACCGATTTTGGGGTTAATTTTGTCCGACGCTCCGATATGATCCTGCCACTAAGAGAAAAGGCCGACTCCGAAGCTACAGTACTAGCTTGGATTGTTAGTATATCAAGTGCAATAGTGGCCATAATTGGGAAACTTGATTGTTTACTTTTCCACCATTCTAATAAATCTAGGGATTCAACATCTACGACGTTTGTGAAGGATGTCGTTATAAAATTAGTACGTACGTATTGATTGAATTCACCCAAATTATCCCCATCATATCTAGCTTTTTTAGAAGATTCCATGACAACCGATTGCATTAAAGTTTGCATTAAGTCTTCTCGGTTTCGGCCACGACTGCTACTAGAACCCGGTGAAAACATTTGAGGTGTAGGGGTTTGTTGGCTTCCTCCCCCATAATTAACTCTATAAATCTCATATAATTGATGAAAATCAGTATTAAATTGTTGTATGCGTTTCCTTGAAAAGCTAGAATTTGTAAGAGAATCCAAACCAAACGATAAACATATTGCTTGTATTAAAACTTCAACACCCGTAACATTTAAAAACGGGTTTAATGCCGCGGCACAAAGAAAAGTGAAGAGGATCTTTTTAAAATATTTTACCAATTTTTATTTCATTGGTTTCACCACGTCGTGAAAGTGCAAATCCTGTTCGTATTGAGCAATTTTACTTGCCAAAATATAAAGTTGATTTAAAAGTAAAGGGCTCGTTGGATAATAAACACCGGATAACATAGTTGTTGCAGTTTTGAAATCGCCCAAAATATCGTGAAAGCCATGAATCCTTGTCCAATCATCCTGAGTTATCGTGTTATCCGGGTAATGAATGTTATAAAATGCTTGAATATATTGTTGTTGTCTTAATAAATTATCCATCATTTTTCAAGTCGAATTCCATCGAACCGGCATATCGTGCGCCGGTCCCAAAGCTTTAAAACCGACTTGTTTGCAATAATCTCTATATAAGTTTTGCATTTTTTTATTTCTTGTGAAAATTCGGCGTAACATAAGCCTAAACTTAGTTAAAGGCTCATTAAGTTTACTTAAGCCGTCTTGAACGGCTAAGTTTATTATGTGTGCGCAACAACGTGTATGAAATAAATTTCCCTCTAAAATAGGGGATAAAGGCAAACGTAATCGGTCTACGCATGCCGTATTATTACTAGCATTATCAAACGAAATACTAATAACTTTATTTTTTAAATTATAATATTGAAGACATCTCATAATTATAGAAAACTGACGTTCACCCGAATGTGGCGAACCAAAGAGCTCAAACGTGATTACACGTTTGCATAATTGCCACGATCCCGGCACAATCCAATGTGCCGTTATGCATATATAAGAATCTGGCAATCCGCATGGTGCGCTCCATACATCACAAGTTAAAGAAACTTTGTTGGGTAAGTTTAAAAACATTTCTCGCATAATTTTTTGAACCTTATTCCAATATTTTAAAGCATCACGCTTAAGAGTTTGACGACTTACCGAACCATTGTAGCGTGGTTGGAACCCATTTTTGATCATGTTTGTAATGTGAGGATTGTCGAAATGTCTGAACGGCAACGCCATTTGAATGACACATTTCATTTGCATTTCTCGGGCGAGATCATTATCATACGACCATACTTGACCGGAATTGTCAAGTATGGGTTGAGTTGGATCGGGACCCGATTTCAACCTCTTGCATCTTTCCTCGAAGTGGCGCTTTAACGTGCTATTTGATTCGGGTTTTAGGAAATCTCCACACCGTTTGCATTGCGCTTTTTTTGTATCGTCGGGAAATTTTACCAAGTTGAAATTATCCCAAACCGGTGCTTTTCGTGAATGATCGACAACAATGGTGTAATTTTGTTCGGCCATTTTTTTGATAGTAGAGACTAAAGAATTGTATGCGTTTTTTGCGAGAAACGAATATAGCGAGAGCCGATAAATGAGAATTGTATGCGTTTTTTGCGAGAAACGAATATAACGAGAGCCGAGAAATGAGAATTGTAAGCGTTTTTTGCGTTTTGTAAGCAATTGTAAGGTGGTGATCACTCCATAACACCCCTAGTATTTATATGGGGTTGGAGGGGAGTTTTTTGAGCCAAAAAACGGTCAAAAATTGGTTCCCAACGGTCACAAACGGCTAGTTAACGGCTATAATTTTTTGAAAAAAAATCGGGCCGGGTCGGGTCACGAACCGGTCCCGGGTCGGGTCGGGCCGGGTCGGGTCGAGAAAATTCCTATATACACGAACCGGTCCCGGCTCTCGGGCTTGAAACCGGTTCTTGATCGGGTCGGGCCAGAACCGGTTCTTGGCCGGTTTCGGGTCGGGTCGGGTCGATTTGGCCACCTCTAATTTCCACTAACACCGTTGGATAGAGCCAGAAAAAGATAGGTTTACTCTTTCTTCACTTGAATTCAACTTTCCATTCGAACTCAAACGCGGATTTATTTTTTGTTGGAAAAATACAAGAATTCAGATTTAATTCTCGTGCCGCAAGGAAAAAAATAATAATCTGGGAAGAAGCAATTTTTTTTATTGAACGTGTTGATTCATATTTATTTCGACTACTTTCTCATATTTTTGTATTAAATTAAATTCCTTCAGGTCTTAGGTTTATAGGAAATGTGTGAGATTTAAACATGTACGATATCTCACAATTTTATTTAAACAACTTACATAAACGAGGGGAAAATCCCCGTTTCCCTGTTGGTGTTGGGGATGGGGATGGGGACGGGGACCAGGACGAGGACGAGGATGAAGAAGAGGGACCGGGGACAGACATAGGGATTGAGGTTCCCGTCCCATTCCCATGCCTACTCCGTCCCTCTTTTAGATGGTCTTCGGGAAGGTCGAATAAAAATGAACAGAAAAAGATAGGTTTACTCTTTCTTCACTTGAATTCAACTTCCCATTCGAACTCAAACGCGGATTTATATTTTGTTGGAAAAACACAAGAATCCGGATTTAATTATCGTGTCGTGAGAAAAAAAATAATCTGGGAAGAAGCAATTTTTTTTATTGAACGTGTTGATTCATATTTATTTTGACTACTTTCTCATATTTTATCATATTCTATTCATTTTTATAATTTTATTCGACCTTCCCGGAGACCATCTGAAAGAGGGAGGAAGCAGGCATGGGATTGGGACGGGGACCTCAATCCCCATGCCTGTCCCCGATCCCTTATCTTCATCCTCGTCCCCGTCCCCATCCCCAACATGGAGACATGGATTTTTCCCCCGTTTAAATAGAAAATTATGAATTACTGATTTAGTTTGAATAAATTAATATATATAATTTATTAATTAAAATATATAACGGGGGAGGGGAGGGGAGTGCGATACCCGAGCCTGACCCTATTCCGGTTTGAGACAAACGGGGATCCTTGTCCCCATCCCCATCCCCAGTTTAGCGGCGAATCCTCATCCTCGACCGGAGCGGGTAGACCGGGTTCCCCAACGAGTCAATGACCATTCCCATGCCTAGGAGGAAGCTCAACCTGAGCAACTGAACGAGAGGAGATAAGGGGATCAAGAAAGGGGATGGAGTTCATAGAAGCAATCGTTGACATCTTTTACTTCCCCGTGTTCATTCTTCGGCTAATGGTAGACGAAACATAACTCTAGTGCTACCGTAGATCGATGGAAAATGTGAGAGATAACTAATGGAATGGGTTATGGTTTATGTTGGGTCACCAATGATTTGAAGATGACCTTCCGATTAACTCACTGTGATTTTACTTAGAATAATTTTTCTATGGTTATTTGTAATAGCTTAGTCAAGATATCAAATGTTCGGTGAAGTCGAAGATCAACCAAAATCAACCAGAAGCCAGTCTACAATTGCGGAATGAAGACTTACTGTTAAAAGATGGTGTTAACAATCAACAATCTTGACATTTATTATTTAAAGAGTTACTAAATTGAAATGTTTGGTTATTTCAGGGTGTTATATGAAATAATAAAATAACTAAGGGTTGCTATGACAAAGTGTTAACTGATCACAAAGGTTGCGCCTCACTTGGAATGAATGTCAAAGGGTAGCGGAGTTCTTCATAAAAGTGCAAGGGCTGATACTGAAATATTCGAAGGACTGAAGTGTAATATTGCAGCCGAGAGTATTTAAAGTGCATTTCTCTCATTTACATCTCATTCGGATGATCTTCATCTTCTCTCTAACCTTTCTCTCTCTAAACATATTACTAGAGATAGCTTTAGGTTTAGAAGTTCTTTGTGTATTTCATTATTTAAAGTGTAAGTTCTTAGTGTAATACATTGGTTTATCATTTTGAATATGGTATCAGAGCTGTAAGGCTCGATCCATTTTCTGCTTTTCATCATTTGTTCCGAATCTGTTGTGTTGCTAGTCCTCTCGATTTGATTGTGTGCATATTTTTCCATTACCAGAGTTACATTCGTAACTAGGACGGTATTGTGAGCCATAATCTCATCGATTGAACGGCGTTGCTTACTTACTTTAGCGTTCTTGTTACAGATGCTTTAGATCTTATTTTGTCTGAAAAATATTTGTATTTTTCTGTTCTGTTTTCAAATCACAGATCTGTATTTTTTCTGAAGTTCTTGTTCGTTCTTGATACGTTCACGTTTATTCTGTTTGCACGTTTGATACGTTCACGTTCACGTTCTTGATACATTCACGTTCACGTTCAATATCAGTATTCTTTCTTGATAAGTTCTTTTGTATTTTTAAAGGACAGATCTCCTCTTAACACTCACAGATCTGTTTAGATCTGATGTTTGTCTGAAGGTATTTGTATTTTTAAAGGACAAATCTACTCTTGATACTCACAGATCTGTTTAGATCTGTTTTCTTTCTGAAAGATACTTGTATTTTTTCTTACAAAATGTGTGTGTGCTTCTGTGCTCTTACGGATTTGGTTTGCATACACTACAAATCATGTTCCTCATACTGAGCACTATATGGTAAAGTCTTATAGATCTTAGATAATCTCTTCTGATCTTTCTTTCTTGTTACCTAAATCTGTTTCAAATTAAAGTAGGATATCTGCTTGTGATGTGCGTGGAAGAGGAAGGAAAAACTATCCATGATCCTCTTCTCTCTCACGAACACATTACTCTGACCAGATCTAGAAGAAATAATTCCTCATATCTGATCTCTTTTCTTTGTTTAAAATTACAAGCAATCTCCTCTCATTGATCTAATCTACACATGACAAGTTAGGATGTCATGGCCTACTGAGTTGTGACTCATTGTAGTCCAGCAGTGACAGTAAGGTCCACCTTCGTGTGTCGTGTTAGAGTATGATCAGTGTGAGTGTTTTATATTCTTTGAACGACGTTACGATTGCTTGTCTTAGGTTACATCACCAAATCCCTACAGATCTGGTACTAGCTTCGTTGAAATACCGTATTTAGATTTGTAAGGAGTGTGTGTGTTCTCTTCTTCTTATCTCAAAGTTCAAGGTTGATATTATATATCTGTTCGCTTATTAATCTTTGTTTCTTCTGTTCAGGTGAGATCTGTGGCCTCCCTCGCCCCCTGTTGATTTTACCTATCGTGTTCTTATTTCTTTCTGTTTCTTTATTTGTATTATTTGCTTCCGCTGTATCTCTTCGGTCTCTATTTCTCGTAACATACTTTGAGGGTTTTGAGGTGCGGCTTGATCTAGCACCCTGAGTGTTTTAGGAATCCTGCCTTTTGGTCACCTAAGATCTCTTCTAGTGTGTTTGTTCTTCGGTCTTTAAGCATCATGCCTGCCGAAGAAGATGTGATAAATCCCAATGGTATGGCTGGGGTATCTCAGATCGCCAAGCTTGACTTCGGTGATCCACTATACTTACATCCTGGCGATACTACTGGGGCTTCCTTACTTCACCTAAAACTAAATGAGACTGACAATTACAAGGTCTGGTCCTGTGCAATGATCCTCGCTCTTGAAACGAAAAATAAACTTGGATTTATAGATGGATCTTTCCTTAGACCTACCACTGATGATGTCCTAGCTAAACAATGGGACAGATGCAACTCTGTTGTTCTATCTTGGATCTTAAGTTCTCTTACTGAAGAGCTTTTCCTTGGACAAGTCTTCTCTAAAATTGCATCTCATGTCTGGCTTAAACTCAAGGAAACCTATGATAAGGTGGATGGCTCCGTTACATTTAATCTACATAAGAAAATTAATTCACTAACACAAAACGGGTCATCCGTCTATGATTACTACCATAGGTTAAACTCTCCGTGGAGACAGTTTGACGCCTTAGTCAAACTTTTTGCCTGCACCTGCAATGCTTCTCACAATTTTTCCGCACATAACCAACTTTTAAAACTCATGCAATTTCTAGTGGGTCTAGATGACATATACCAACCTGTTAGGAGTACGATTCTCACCTCTGATCCACTTCCCTCTGTAAAAACAGCATTTTCTATTATTTCTAGGGAAGAATCTCACAGAGGAACTTCTAGTTCCTCATCTAGTAAAACTCAATCTTCTGCCTATTTTGGTAAAGCGTCTGATAACAAGCGTAAGCCTATAAGACCACCAAATCCAAATCTATTATGTAAACATTGTGGCATGATTGGCCACACAATAGAAAGGTGCTACAAACTAAATGGGTTTCCTCCAAAAGATTTTCAAAGAAAACCAAATGTAAATGGGAATTTTAGACCCTCTTCCAACAATGTAGAGACATCTACGGGACTCCAAGGATGCTCTCCCTCTCAACAGTTGACTCAAGAGAAAGTTTCTAAACTTCTGACTCTTCTTGACTCTAGTACCTCCATTGTGGCTTCCGCCAACATGGCAGGTATGTCTCTCTCTTCTTCATCTATACCTAGTTGGATTATAGACTCTGGGGCTACTCAACACATGACCTCATCTCTCAGTAGCCTTAGTAATGTTGTAGATGTGTCAGACTTGAATCTTATTGTTAATCACCCTAATGGATCCAAAGCAAAAATAAACAAAATTGGGAATATGAAACTCACTGATGAATTGGTTATGTTTGATGTTTTAGTTGTGCCTGATTTTAATGTGGATCTGTTATCTGTTCACAAGTTAGCTAGAGACAATAAGGTGTTTATTGGATTTGATGAGCATAAATGTTACATTCAGGACTGTCAACGAACGAGGTTGATGGGGATTGGTAATGAGGCTGGAGGTTTATATCTTTTTAACTTGCATGGTAATGGTAAGTCTACTTGTTCTAATTCTACCATTAGCTGCTATATATCATATCAGCTATGGCATAGTAGATTAGGACATCATGCTGACCCTGTCTTGAATGTTTTGAAAGAAAAATTAAATATAAAATTGGGTTCTTCTTCTCCATGTGAAATCTGTCACAAAGCTAAACAGTCTCGAACAAAGTTTGACCTTAGTGATCACAAGTCAAAGGAAATAGGAGAACTAATTCACTTAGATGTTTGGGGTCCTTATAAAGTCTCTAGCAAGGATGGTTTTAAATACTTCCTAACTGTTGTGGATGATTTCTCAAGATCAGTTTGAGTTTATCTCCTAAAGGGAAAGGATGAGGTTTATGACAATATTGTTACTTTTTCTATCCTCATTCAAACTCAGTTTAATAAAAGCATTAAAACTGTTAGGAGCGATAATGGAACTGAATTTTTAAATCACAAAGTTTCAAATTTCTTTAATTCTCATGGGATTGTTCATCAAACATCCTGTGTCTACACTCCACAACAGAATGGTGTTGTGGAGCGTAAACATATGCATTTACTAAATGTTGCTAGGGCTTTAATGTTTCAGGATGGGGTTCCTTTGTACATGTGGTCTGAATGCATTCTCACAGCCACCTATCTTATAAATAGAACTCCATCCTCTGTTCTAAATGGTAAAAGTCCTTATGAAATTGTCTATGGTTTTCCTCCAGTTCTCACTCATTTAAGGAATTTTAGATGTTTGTGCTTTGTAGTCAAACAAAATAATTTTGATAAGTTCATCTCTAGGGCTGAAAAATGTGTTTTGATTGGATATTCAAATTCCAAGAAAGGCTATAGAATATATAGTCTAGATACTAAACAATATTTAGTTTCTAGAGATGTAACATTTTACGAAAATGTTTTTCCTTTCAAAATGAGTGACAATCTGGAATCTTATTCTGAAAATTTGAACACTTTAAATTTCTTTGATAATGTCACTAGTTCTACTGATGTTTCTTCTGAAAATCTGCCCAATGATGAATCTAGGGATCGGTCTACAACTCAAGTTAATCATCCTGATTCCTCTGGTAGTCAAGATAATGTTGACAACCAATCAACTTGTGCTGACCTATCTTGTCTGATAGGAATCAAGGAAATTCAAGAACTGATACTGAACGTGATACTCGTAATATTGTAGACCCCCTCCTGAGGGTCAAGATCTGCCTAATCTAAATGTTGATTCTTCTTCTTCATCTCAGTCTATAAGACAATCTAGTAGAGTTCCTCAGTTTCCCCATAAATTTGATGAGTTTGTAATCGAAGGAAAAGTAAAACATGGTATTGAAAGAGTAGTAAATTACTCTCATCTCACAAAAGAAAATTTTTGTTTTGTGTCAAATCTAATTAAATCTGTTGAACCAAGTAGTTTTTCTGAAGCTTGCAAAGATCCTAATTGGGTAATTGCAATGAATAATGAAATGAAGGCTCTAAATAGGAATGGTACTTGGGTTATAACTGAACTTCCACCAGAAAGAAAACCTATTGGGTGTAAATGGATATATAAAATTAAATATAAGTCTTATGGTGAAATAGAACGGTATAAGGCTAGGTTAATAGCCAAAGGCTATAGTCAGAGAGAAGGTTTTGATTATGAAGAAACCTTCTCTCCTATTGTTAAAATGGTAACGGTAAGGTGTGTTATAGCTCTATCTGTTCAGTTTAATTGGCCTTTGTATCAACGTCAATCAACTTGACGTGAACAATGCTTTTCTGTATGGAGATTTGACAGAAGAAGTTTATATGACTCTACCCGAAGGGTATTTTTCTAGTGATGATAATCATGTTTGTAAACTTGTGAAGTCCCTATATGGTCTAAAACAAGCTCCTCGTCAGTGGTACGAGAAGCTGTCTAATTGTTTATTTGATTTTGGTTTTGATCAAAACAGTAGTGATTATTCTTTGTTTACTCTTAAATCTGGAAACACTTTTATTATTTTACTTGTGTATGTTGATGACATAGTCATAACTGGGAATAATAATAGTGAGATTCATAGAGTGAAAAACACCTTCAAACAAGTTTTATGATCAAAGATCTCGGAAATTTACAATTCTTTTTAGGAATTGAAATTTTAAAATCTAAGGATGGGTTGTGTATGAGCCAAAGAAAGTATTGTTTGGAACTATTGAATGATTTTGGATATTTGGAAAATCTAGGGGGTTTAGCAATAGTAGGGTCTACACCTTCTAAGAAGAGTGTCATCCTATTTTTCCATAAGTTGAAGTTATCTTTGGAAAATCTAGGGGGTTTAGCAAGAGAACCATTGTCTATATAATTTGTGTTTGTGTTGGTGGCCATTTTCAGATAATAGCAAGGAAGAGAAATATCTTAGATTAGATCTTGTTTATGAGATTAAACAAATCCGCTCTGATACCACTTGTTGGTCCCGAAGGCCTATACAAGTTTGTAGAAGGGGGGGGGGGGGGGTTGAATACAAACACACAGATTTTACTTTTCTAAATTGTTTATTGATAAATCATTAACAATTTACCGCTTGTTGCGGAAACAAGATTAAGGATAAACCTAAATCTAAACAAGTTGGAACACTAAGGTTTCTTGCACTAAGAGAGATAAGGAAATTACTAATAATAACCTATCTTGAGATAAGAGATTGAACTTATCCAGAGTTAGCAAGTTACTTCAAATGAAGTGGGTTCATCTCTTTATATACTGCATGCATTTAATGCAAGTCAGTATACACTTTACACGTGTCATCAGCTGGTTGGTTGCATGTCATTGACCTTGGTTGACAACCTTAGTAGCCGCATGGATGAACAGTGTAGTATCAGAGTGGCTGTACGATTTCAGACAGTCGGAGGTTCTTTTATGACATTTCGTACGGAGTCGTGCAAGGGGGGTTAAGACAAAAGTACTTTGTACGGAGGACTTCATGATCAGCTTTCGTTGATTCAGAGCATTATCATTTTCTATACAGCGAATGATAAAGTTCAGCGATAGCTGAAGTCTTGTACTTGATACTTCACGTTGAGTGGACAAATCTGAGTCTTCGCTGATCCGCATCAGTTCATTAGGAGACTTGTCGCTGGTTCTTGAGCTTGATCTTCGACTTCAGCGTAGAACCTTTGTTGACGTGAAACTTGTGTTCAGGGATCATAAGTAAACAACTAACTTATCAGCGATCATCATAATGACTGAACAGACTCAGAGCATTAATGGTGAACAGTGTTCGCTGAATGTTTAATTTAAAGAGCGAGAGTTCCTATCAGCGGTACTGTAATATCTTAGTACTTATCAGCGATAGTGAAACTCTGATACATATTGTTTACTTACAATTTTCACTAAGTATAAGAGAGGATCATTATCAAATCACTGAGGGTTTGGATCAACAATCTCCCCCTATTTGATTATGACATAGCAACAAAGAAAATTGCTATTTAATGAAAACATAAGGATAAAAAGAACTCATAAAATATTTGTCCCTTTTACTGTTTTCTGGGATCTTTTCAGTTCTTATGGAGTAAAGTACATTCGCTGAAATCTTTCTTTAAAACTTTGAATCAGGATACAAAGAGAAATGGAAAGATTACAAGTACAAGCGAAATAAATTACAAGTACAAAAGAATAACTGATACAATAGAGAAAAGGGCGATCATATCAGCTTGTAAAGGGTTCTTCCTTGATGAGAAGTTCATCAAGGGTCTTTGATGTGGGAATCATCCAGTCAGGGACGGTTACACCTTGTTTTATTTTGATCAGAGCTGCTTCAAAAATCAAGGGCTTCAGGTGTCTAGCTTTGATGTCGCGTCTGACTTCACACCAGTATACGAGATCTCTGAGTTGTTCGATGGGAGCGATGTAGAGCTCAGAGATACGTTGAAAGTGATGATTTCCATAGTAGTCTAAAAAGACTATACCATAGGGATCACTTACAACTGTACCAGGAATGAATGTTTCTCTAGGTGGTAGGGAGGTGTCAAGCATTGAGAGATCGGCATCAGGGCCAAGAACTTCAGCACGAGAGAAACCAATGCCCGTTTCATTCCGAATAGGAGGACCTGAACCAGAGACTTTCTTTTTCTTATCAGAGACTTTTCTTGGTTGAGGAAGAGTAGGAGGAATATCCACAGCAGATGAAAGCAGGTCGATCTGTTTGTTTAAGATCTTCTCGACATGGCTTTTGAACTTTGAGCGCGATCCCTGAATGGCTAATTTTGTTTCTAACCATTCAGAGAGACCAAACTTTTCTAAGGTAGCAGCATAGAAGGTTTGCTTGGTTTTGTCATCTCTGTAGACATCCACTTCAACAACAGGAACTTCAGCGTACAGTCTTCCTCTGATGTTTGCCTTGATGATTTTGGATGGTCTAGATCGATAGGTCATCATTTGTTTAGCCCATTCCAAAGTCGTATCAGAGACCTTAGTCTTTTCTCTAACGATCTCTTGAGCATCATCCCATAGCTGACGTTGAACATCAATGGGAACTCTTTTCAGCTTGGGGTCTTTTATTGATCGTTGAGTAAGCTTGATGGCGTATTCTCTGTCTTTTTCTTCAGCTTCCTTTCTTTCAGCGATTAGGCGTTCAGCTCTGAGGTGTTCCTTGTATTCCTTTTGGGAAATTCTAAACTTTGGAGGAACTGAAGGAAGTTGATCACGCCTCAGAATGATTCGCTGATCCTTGAATCTCTTTATTATCTCCTCTCTTCTTTTCTGATCCTCTTCACTTAGCTTTTGAGGAGCTAAGGAAGGTCTGTGTCTGTGCGAGAGTAGCTGTTCTTCAGGTTCATCAGTCTCAGAGATTAAATCTAAGACTGGGATTATTTCTTCAGCAACAGCTGGTATTATTGGTGAAGTCGCAGTTGTGGAGCCTTCAGCGATATCCTCAAACAGGGGAGAGGACTAACTGAAACACAGCGATCTTACTAGTAAGAACTTGGGTAGAATCAGATAGAGAGAATTGGTTCAAGTGTATAGGCTTGGGTAGTAGAACTGATAGTGTATGATAGAGGAGGGATGGAGTGAGAGATGTTTAGTGTACCTGACAAACCGGCTTTTCAAGCAAGATCGTCAGATTGTCATCTTCAGCGACGCTTTTGCCTTTGCCTTTCTCAGCTCCAGAGGCTGAGGGCTTTGTCTTTGTCCGCTCCCCTGAAGGTTCATTTATCGAGATTCCCTTAAGAACTTTGATCTTCGGAGCAGGTTTGACGATAAAGAAGTCATCGTCATCTTCATCTTCATCATCATCATCATCATCATTCTTTGGAGAAGAGGATGGTTCATTATCAGGGATGTCGACGGCTTCATCATCTTCTGCTTCGGATTCGGTTTTATCAGCTTCTTCTTCGAGTTGCTCCCCCTCGGATACAGAGGCGAGCTTCTCGGTTTCCTCAGGGTTTTCATCTCCCTGAGGTCCAACGGTGGTTTCTTCAGCATCCTTCTTTCCCCTGATAGATTCATCATGGGAAAGGTCTTCAGCGCTTTTGGAGAGATCTTCAGCGCTCTTCTCCCCCTCTTTCTCATGATGAGTGGGGGAGGAATGGGTTGACTCAGCAGCGTTGGTAGGTTCTCTGTCTTCTTGGCCAGAGATACCTATACAAACTTCAATTTTTGCTATTCTGTCTTGAAGGCCTGAAATAGCAGGATTGATCTTTTCCAGCTCAGTGTGATCCGCCGCTGTGAAATTGTCAGATGCAGGGACAGGGGCAGGAGCAGGAGTATTCGCTTTCTGTAGTAGCTGCTCGATCATCGATTTCATCGAACTAACATCGGTCTTTACAGAGCCTAAGTCAGTCTTTACAGTAGACATATCTCCCTCTAGTTGTCCAACCGATGTTTTCAGCGTTGTGACCTCGCTGGACATGGATAAGACTGAATTTTTGAGAGAGGTGTAGTCTGTGTAGATGTCAGCGAGCACCTTGGCGAAGTCGCTGAGAGTGTTATCAACTTGCTTCAAGTCATCTGTAGAAGCCTTCTTCTCCACCACCGTTGTCAGCTTTATAAGATTCTCTCCAGCGTTTGTTACAACTGTAGAGTTATTTGAAAGAGTAGTGGTGAGACCTGTCAGCTTTGTCTCCACGGACTTCAGAGAGGCGTTGATGTCTCCCAAATTAGGACCTGTAACATATAAGAACTTGTGAACATAGGAAAGCTCAGAAGTTTGGGGTTTAGTGACAGTGTTTATGGGTTGGTGTGTACCTGCAGGAGGATTGATGAACTCGTCAAAATTACGGGTTCCTGAAAAGTGTTCCATGTCATCTTCAAAAGTGCCCATGGATTGTCCTGCAGGTCCAATCTTCATCATTCCTGGAGAATCAGCTTTAGGTTCCGTAGAAATGATGGCAGCTCCAGCGAGATCTGGAGGAGAGACCAAATGAGTAGAGGGAGGAGCGAATGATGAGAATGGAGGTTGGGTTCTGAGTTCAGCGTTGGATTCGCTGATAAACACTTCATCAGTCTTTTGAGAGACTGAAGGAGGTTGGGTAGGTTCCAAGTTTGTAACCTCAGCGTTTAGAGACGCTGAAGTTGGGATGGAATGGATGGGTTGTTCAGGTGTGGCAGAGCGTACCACTGAACGTTCCTTCAACCCTGCAGAAAGAGCTGAGGAGTCTTCAGCATGAGATTGCTGGGGTTGCTCCTTTGTTTTCTTAATCCTTTTAGAACCAAGTGGGGTAGATGAATGTTTCCTTTTCTTAGAAGGAGAGGATTTTGTGGCCAGGGTATCAGTGATGGGTATTGTCGCTGAAGGAGCCACAGAATTAGAAGAAGAAGGGTTGAGAAGAGTCAAGAGTGTAGAAAGACGTACCTCATTCACCATTGGTTTGAAGTCGAGTATCTTTGGGCCGACCTGAGAGAGTTTCAGGTCACCATCAGTTGGGTAGTTCTCCTTCAGGCCATATTGGAAGATGGCGCTGATGAATCGGGGGTAAGGAACCCATGGAGGTCTGTCAACGACGGTGTCCACTCTTAGAACTAGGTCATCATAGATAATCGATGCCCAGTCTATGTTGAGACCTTTCAGCAGTGCATATCCCATTGCTTGCTGAGGTTTAGCGGCTTGGTCAGAGGAGCCGCTCTTTGCAGTCATGCAGCTGATTAGATGAGCGAAGATGAAATTCATCTCGCTGGGCTCGATTTCTTGATAATCGTCAGCTTCTTCTCGGCCTTCATGTCTCTGCCGATTTCCCATACATAGCCCATTGCATCGAAAAATGCAATGATGGCTTCCCTGTCTGAGTTTTTCTTGGGGTCAGGGAGGGGAACGAATGGTTTTTCCTTGGTAGCGATGGGAATGCTGAGAGCTTTGCGAATAATGGCAGGGGTGATCTTCATGGTGCCATATTCGATATCGCAGAGGATGCAATCGATTGTTTTGGAGGGGTCTTTGGCTGAAGGTAGTTGAGAGTGTCTGGCTGAGTACCAGAATTGTGAGAGCAAAAGCTGATGTGCAGGAGGTGTTATGGTCAGGGCTGTGGAGATGTAGCAATTCTTTAGGAATTTCACAGCATCATCTAGATGTGTGACTTGCTTTTGAGGAGGAAACTCGAGAAGCGCATAGAGGTTGTTCACCTTAGTCCAATCCAGTTTGTCAAGGGCAAACTTGACTTGAGGAGCCTTGAGGATGTCCATTTCCTCAGAATCAGCGGAGATGTTCTCAGCGTTAGCAGGAATGTCAGACGATGCCATTTCTCTGTATTATCAGTTCAACCAAAGATGTTAACAAATAAGAATTATCTTAATGTGGAAAGATTTTCCATTAAGATGGTTCAAATTTTATCCATTTCATTCAGACACAGATGTCTTAATGAAGATTAGGGTTTTTCTTGATTTTAAGAAACGAAATGTAAAACCCATTTATTCTTGTTATCCAGTTTTCTATGAAGAAATAGATTCTGGAAACGAATGAAGAACAAGTTTAAGATTTTTGCATTTAAACTTGAAGAACAACCATGAAATGGTTGTGTTCATAAAACCATGAAAGAAAATGATTTCATTTTAAGAAGTTCTTTTGTTTGATCTTGTTAAAACAAGGAAAAGATCAGAAACAAGTTATACGCGTTTGGTAATAAATAAGAACATATTAACCTTGATGTTTGATGAAGAAGATGATGAACAGTTCTTTGAAGTTTTAGAAGGCACAAATGCAACAGTGAATTCTTTCTTGCGGAGGAAGATTGATCGCGTAAAAGAAAAATATAAACCACGAGTTTGTTTATATAGAGAGATTAGAGAGAGAAAATCTTGAGCGGGAAAAGATTTTCATCATGACACGGACACGTGTTTGCATTTGATTGGAAGTTTGAACGAGACGTGCAAACGTGTGTCAGAAAGAGAAAACGTGCCAGGGTTTATCTGTTGCAATGACGTCACAACTGTCCTTTCATATTCTTTTAGGATGTCTCTGAGGTTTTGAAAACTCAGGGACTCTTTTATAAACATGAAGCAATGAATGAAAATATCAGTGATGGTTTTAAGAATTTTCAAAATATCGCTGTTAAGGAAGAGATATTCAGCGATGCATTTTGTTTTGAAATCTTGCATTTTCATGCGATTGTCAGAGAGAGAAAACATACCTTGATATCAGCTTTAACCAAGTTTTATTCAGAGAGAATATGATTGAATAGGTTAAATGAGTTGATTTTATCCTATCGCTGATAAATGTGAATCGTTGAGGATTTTACCCTTCAAAGTTCAGCATTCCAAGCTCGCTGATGAGAAAGTTGAATCTTGTCTCATCAAGAGGTTTGGTAAATAAATCAGCTAACTGATAATCAGTTGGGATAAAATGAAGTTCTATATCACCATTCATCACATGATCTCTGATAAAATGATATCTGATTTCTATGTGTTTGGTCTTTGAATGTAGTACTGGATTGTTTGCTATAGCGATGGCACTTATGCTGTCGCAATAGATTGGAATTTTGGAGAGCTGAAGATCATAGTCTAGTAGCTGATTTCTCATCCACAAGACTTGAGAACACCAGCTTCCAGCAGCTACATATTCAGCTTCAGCTGTGGAAGTGGACACTGAATTTTGCTTTTTACTAGTCCAACTTACCAGCTTTCCACCCAGGAGCTGACATCCTCCTGTGGTGCTTTTCCTATCCATTTTGCAACCTGCAAAATCACTATCTGAATAGGCGGTTAGATCGAATCCTGAATCTTTGGGATACCAAAGACCTAGGTTCGCTGTACCCTTAAGGTATCGAAAAATTCGCTTTACAGCTTTCATATGAGATAGCATAGGTTCAGCTTGATATCGTGCACACAAACATGTTGCATACATAATATCGGGTCGGCTATCTGTAAGATACAAGAGAGAGCCGATCATCCCACGGTACAGCGTGACATTAACAGGTATTCCCTTTGAATCCTTGTCAAGTGTCAGCGGTGGTGCCATAGGGGTTTTCATAGCTGAACTATGAGTTAAATCAAATTTCTTCAGCATATCTTTAACATACTTTCCCTGATTGATAAAAGTTCCTTTTTCAGTTTGCTTAATCTGAAGACCAAGGAAATATGTTAGTTCACCCATCATGCTCATTTTATACTCATCTTTCATTCTATCAGCGAAACGAGTACAAAGCTCAGGGTTAGTAGAACCAAATATAATGTCATCAACATATATTTGAACTAGAATGATATGACCTTTTACTTTTCTAAATAATAGAGTTTTGTCAATCTTACCTCGCTCAAATTTTTCAATATGGAGATAAGTAGAAAGAGTGTCATACCATGCACGAGGAGCTTGCTTCAAGCCATAAAGTGCCTTATCCAGTTTATAAACATAACCTGGACGCTTAGAATCTGAAAATCCTGGAGGTTGTTCCACATACACTTCTTCATTCAGCTTTCCATTCAGAAACACTGACTTAACATCCATCTGATGTACTTTGAAGTTTTTGTGTACAGCATATGCTAAGAATAGACGAATAGATTCAAGTCTTTCTACTGGAGCAAATGTTTCGTCATAATCTATACCTTCCTCTTGTCTGTATCCCTGAGCAACAAGACGAGATTTGTTGCGGGTTACAGTACCATGTTCGTCCAACTTGTTTCGATAGACCCATTTAGTGCCTATTACTGTTTTATCAGTTGGTCTCCGAACAAGTTTCCAAACTTTCTTTCTTTCGAATTCAGTCAGCTCTTCTTGCATTGCGCTGACCCAGTTTGGATCTTTGAGGGCATCATCTATTTTCTTTGGTTCAGTTTGAGAAATAAAGTTAACAAATAAACAAATATTACCTGCACTTCGTCGAGTCTGAACACCAGCGTTTGGATCACCAAGAATTTGATCAATTGGGTGATTTATGGTCCATCGCTGAGCCGGAGCATAAGTTGCTGACTTATCTTGAACTGGAGGAGCTGAAGATGAGGCTTCAGCTACTTCTGGAGTTTCAGTTAAGAGAGGAATACTTGCATTTGTCATTTCATTTACTGATTGCTGAGAGATAGATGGAATGTCTGAGGCATTTGGTTTATCGATAGGTATAGTGTTTATAGGAACAACTGAGACCCATGATGTTTCAGCTTCACTATTCTGCATATTTGGAATGATAGGACTATCATCTTCTACTGGATGAGCATGAGTGGGAATATCTTCTGAATCACCAAGATGAGAAAACATCCATTGATTCAGTTCTTCAGTATCAGCGGACGGTTTAGAGTTCGCTGAACGGGATTCGTCAAACGTGACGTGAATAGTTTCTTCTACAGTTTGTCTTCTACGATTGAAGACTCTGAAGGCTTTGGAAACTGAGGAGTATCCAAGAAAGATTCCATCATCAGCCTTAGGATCAAACTTTCCAAGAGCATCTCTGTTGTTCAGTATGAAACAATGACATCCAAAGATGTGAAGAAAGCTGATTGAAGGCTTTCTCCCATGAAAGAGTTCATAGGCTGTCTTTTTGAATCTTTTTACTATCAGCGACCTGTTTTGCGTAAAACAAGCAGTGTTGACAGCTTCTGCCCAAAACTGAGTAGGCAGGTGAGAATCGCTGAGCATTGAACGTGCAGCTTCAATAATTGTTCTATTTCTTCTTTCAGCGACTCCATTTTGTTGTGGTGTTCTCACTGAAGAGAAGTTGTGAGAAATACCCTTACTCTCAAGGAAGGAATCAAGAGAACTGTTTTTGAATTCAGTCCCATGATCACTCCTTATTGAGCGAACGGTCAGATTGTTCAGGGTTTCCATCTTCCGAACAAAGGTGATGAGTTCTTCAGGGGTGTCACTCTTAGAATGGAGAAACATTACCCAAGTGAAGCGAGAGAATTCATCAACTATGACCAGCGTATATTTCTTTCCAGCGATGGATTGTTTGTTAACAGGGCCAAACAAATCCATATGGAGTAGTTGTAGAGGAGATGACACTGAAGAAACTTGCTTTGATTTAAAGCTTGCTTTGGTCTGCTTCCCTTTTTTCACACGCTGAACATAAAGACTCTTTGGCGTATGAATGCTGAGGTAGACCAGTGACTAACTCTTTTGAAGAAAGAGTGTTCAGTGTCTTGAAATTTAGATGAGATAGCCTCTTATGCCATAGCCAGTTGACATCAGATGAGGCCTTTGAGAATAAATAGGAGTTCTCAGTGGTTGTTGAGTCCATGTTTATTACATAAACATTTTCCAAACGATAACCGCTGAGAGCTATCTTCTCCTTTTTGTCAGCGACAAAGCAGGATTCCTTAGTAAATATTACTTTGTTATCCATGTCGCAAAGCTGACTGATGCTTAGAAGATTATGCTTCAGCCCTTCAACATATGTGACTCTTCTAAAGGAAGTTGTACCATTTGAAAGTACACCATACCCTCGGGTATGTCCTTTTCCATTTCCACCGAAAGTCACAGAGGGACCCTTCTCTTCCTTGTATTCAGCGAGCAGGCTTTTCTTTCCAGTCATGTGTCTAGAGCATCCACTATCGAGATACCAGATACCCTTCTTAACCTGCAATACAAAGGAAGATTAGTTTTTCTTGGGTACCCACTTGACCATGTATACACATTTGTCAGTGGAAGTAGTTGGAATGGAAGATTCAGCAGTCTTCGCAACATTTGAAGATTCAGCTTTGTCTTTCTTCACTTTGGTTAATTTCTTAACTTCAGTGGTAGGATTCACCTTGACCTGATTTGCACCAGGGTTGGTCTTCTTTGCCTTGGGGGCAATCTTCACCTTATCTATCTTTTCAGCTTTGGTGGCTGTGGGACACTTACTAGCAATATGATCGGTAAGTCCACAGTGATAACATTTCCTATAACTAAAAATAGTTCTAGGACCATTTGAATGCTGAGCTTTTGATTTCGAATTAGAAGTGCCAGCACCAAGTAAACTATTGGCTTTAGAAATGGGACGAACATTCAGTTCTTCAGATTTCTTACCAAGGACATCCACTCTGAGTCTAGGAGTAGATCGCTGAATAGATCCAGAGATCTGCTTCCTTGATCCAGAGGAATGAGCCACTGAAGCTTTAGAAGCATTCAGCTTTGGTACTAAGGTACCCTTCTGAGGATTCTGGTAAATAACAATTCCTTTACCTTTGTCTTTAGAGACAGAGGTAGGTTTTGAATAAACCATTTTCTCCTTACCTTTTGAGGAGGTAGGAGTTTTCTCAGGGATTGGTGTAAAGGACGAGGAGCACTGAGAAGATGAAGTATCAGCGACTGAGGATACGAACGTTCCAAATTTAAGCATTGAACGTTCAGTGGTTGGTTTTGGAGTATCATATTTGTAACCCAAACCACGTTTATCACTTAGGGGAATCTGAGACTTTATTATTTCAGTGATCTTTGTTGAAGAATTACACCATCCTTCAACAGTAGCTTTTTCAGCTTTTAATGCAGCGATAGCTTCTGCTCGTTCGATTTTGACTAGCTGATTTAAATATACTTGATCTTTCAAATCTTCTTCAATTTTAGAAAGCTTTTCTATTTGAAGGTGGCAGTTTTTAAGCTTTTCAGCGAGATCAAGGTTTTGGTTTTCAACCACAGTTTTGCCGTTCATGGCTTCGTATAAACTTCTAGTCAAGAGATCGATCTTACGGAGACTATCAGCTTCATCAATATTTGCAATATTGGTAAAGAAGGAAGGTGATACCTGAATAGCAGATGTTGAAGTGGAGGGAATGTCTGAACTTTCTGTTGGTGCAAGTGTACCCAGCTTTAAATATTGTGATATATTTTTGGTACATATAAAATCACATCTCCATATTTATTTTGATGATTACAAAACACACCGCATTATTTGTTATCTAACATTTTATCTGAGTGTGCAGATATTTAAATGATCTCGATAAATTTTATCTGAAAAATCCAAGTCTGAAGAGTTTCGTCATTTTATTTTAAAATGATAAACACCCTAAAATATTTTATCACTTGGATATTTCGTATCTATATAAATATATTTGAATCAAATATATATATAATATATATATGTCTTTATTAAATATATATATAAATCGCTGATATATATACATATGTTATTTCTTTTAAAATCTCTTTTACTGTTCATCATTTAATGAAGAGTGTGATCAGCCGTTTGTAACCCTGCGTTGCCATGCTCTCATTGGACAGAATGTCAGGCGGTATACCGCCAAGGTCCACGCGGTATACCGCGGGTACTGTTCTCCCATCACATCTTCTGCATGTGAAGCTTCTATTGTCAGGAACTTTTTCAGGCGGTATACCGCCATGTGCAACGCGGTATACCGCGGGTACTTGTAGCCGTTGATTTTTGCAGGGTTGACCTTCTCCTTGCAGTGTACTTTTTCTGACGCAGGTATACCGCGATGGGCTGCCGGTATACCGCGAAAACTTCTGCCCTGGTGATCATCCAGTATAAATACATGCATCCTCCAGCATTCAAGTCTACACCAACTTCAGCAATAAATTCTCCCTCAGCATTTGATTATTATTCTGCTGCCTTCTTACTCACACTAAATCACTTAAACTGATAAAATTAATTTTTGAGTAAGAAATCTTGAGTTGATAGCAGATTAAAATCTCTCGATTAGTTGAATCAGCAACACAACTCAAGTGATCAAACTCTCTAAAATTATCCAAGTGATAAACCTTATTCAAGAGTGATTATTCATATTAAAATTATACCCTCTTGTAAGTGTTTGAATAGAGTGAGTGATCCACATTAATCTCTCAAAGTAGAGTGTTTCGCGTTTGTTGTATTAAGGTTTGTGTTTCTACCGTAAAGAACACGTTTCGTATTGGATCTCCGAGAAGGGTTATTTTCTCGAGGTGGACTAGCCAACTTTGTGTTTGGTGAACCACTTTAAAAATATCGTTGTCAAGTATTCTCTTTCCCTTATCTATTTACATTTCCGCTGTGCATTTAAATTATATCTGTTTATATAATTGTTGTATACTTACTTATTTATACTCTGCTTTATTTATTCTGTATTTATTTGTAAAAAGAATTTTTTGAAAGTAAAAGATTTAAAATACAACCTTACCCCCCCCTTAGGTTGTCCAACATTTGGTATCAGAGCAGGTCTTTCAAAAATATTCTGCATATTTTTCTCTTATTCTTCTAAATGGCTCAACAAACTAATATTGTGTTTTCAAAACCTCCTTTGATAGATACTGAAAAGTTTGGCATTTGGGCCGAGCTATTTGAATGTCACGTGCGTGGCAAAAATCAAAAGATTTGGAATATTATAGAAAAAGGGAATTTTAAACCCACCATTGTGAAAGATGATGTCTATATTGATAAACCTATAGATGACTGGACTACTTCTGATGAAGCTCATTTTTGTTTAAACTTTGAAGCTAAGAATATATTATATGCTGCTTTAACAACTGATGAAATTGAAAGAGTATATACATATAAAACTGCAAATCAAATATGGGAAAGTTTAAATAATACTCATCGTGGAAACACGGAGGTTAAATCTAGTAAAGTAAATATTTTAGTTCACGATTATGAACTATTCGAAATGAAACAAGATGAGTCAATTGACTCAATGTTTAAAAGATTTAACCTTATTGTGACTACTTTGAAAGGTTTGGATCGCACTTATCCTAACGAGGACTATATAAGGAAAATCCTACGAGCTCTTCCTTCGGAGTGGATGCAAAAGATAACATCTTTAGAAGACTCCCGTGACCTTTCCATAATGAAGATAGATGACTTAATCGGTAATCTTAAAGTGCATGAAATTGCACTTAAAAGAAACAAAGATCGGGAGCAAGTTAAAAAGAAATCAATCGCTCTCAATGTCTCAACACCAAAAGATGAGAAGAAAAAGGAGAAAGCTAGCTCCTCGAAAGATCCATCCGAAACTCTCGATGAAGTCGCCATGTTGGTAAGAAACTTTTCCAAATTTCTTAATAATAATAATAAATTTTCTAACAATGGCAGATTTCAAAGAAACGGTAACTACCGTCGTGGTGGTGAAAATCGAAGTCGCAAGTTCCATAAACGAGACGAAAAAGTTAAGAAAAATGGCGACTCGAGTGAAGACGATAAAGCTAAGCCAAAGAGAGGCTTTTGCTACTCATGTGGTGACAAAGACCACTACGCCAATGAATGTCCGAAAAAGAACAAATTCCAAAAGAAGAAGGAGAAAGCCTTCATTGGAGGCGCGTGGAGCGAGAGTGAAGAAGAAGATGACTATCAAGCCATTTGTCTTATGGCCGAAAGCGACGACGAGGTAAAATCTTCTTACTCGGATCACGATAGTGATTATGAAAGTGATAATGAAAATAATCTTGAAGAATTATATGAATCTTTTCATAAAATGGCCGCTCTTGCAAATCGTTACCAAGATGAGAATGCTATGTTAAAAGAAACTGTAAATGCATGTAAAAAGGAAATAAAAAATGTTAAACAAAAATCTGAAAATGATATGGATATAATTGCTAAATTAGAAACTAAATTAGGAGAAAAAGATTTTTGTAAATCTTGTGATGTTTTAAATAAAGAAATTGCATGCTTAAATAAAAAATCACATGAAAATATTATTTGTACAAAATGTGATATTCTTGATAATGAGATTACATGTTTAAAGGCTAAATGTGCTTCATATGAAAAAGATAACATGCTAGCTAAAGCCTTTGAAAGTAGTAATAAAAAGGTTCTTAACATGCTTAATATGCCTAACCGTATAAAATGTAGAAAAGGCATTGGTTCCAATACTTGTGTTGATAAATGTTCATGTATACCCATCAAAAGATTTTATGAATCACCTAAAGTAAATACAAGAAATCAATATGTGCAAAAACCTCCGTATGTGCGTAAAATAAATAATGTAAATTATAATACGAGAAAACCGTATGCTCGCATGTACCATGATAAATATTCTAAACCTAATAATAATGCGAATGTAAATGCTTGTTTTTATGTGTATGATAAATATAATCGCAAAATTAAAATGGTAAATAAATGGATTCCAAAAGGAATGTTTAGTAATGATAATCCCGGTGGTATGCGTTTATGGTTTTAAATGTGTTATGTATATGTGTTATATATTATATATAAGTAAAATATTGTTATTTGTACTTTTTTTACTATTCATATATATATATACATACGTACTGCACATATATATATATACATTTTATTTAATTCTTATATATATATATTTGTGTTTAATATATTATATATTTTTTGTCTTACTTGATATGTATTATATATATATATTAATATTGTGTAATGTAATATATATATATATTCTGTTTGACTTTATATATATGCATGTTGGTTGACATTGAAACTAATTGTCAAGGACCCACGAGAAATGGGGACCATAAAAGTTATATCTTCATTATTGTAGATTGACCTTGATATGGACTGGATACTCGATAGTGGTTGCACACGTCACATGACCGGAAACAATAATCTCTTTTCATCATATAAGTCATGTGATGGTGGACAGGTAATTTTTGGAGGAAACTCCAAAGGAAATATAATTGGTAGAGGTACAGTCTCTTGCAATAATGTTCAATTTCTTAATGTTAATCATGTTGATAATTTACATTTTAATTTGTTAAGTGTTCGCCAATTGTGTAAAAATGGTATAACTGTTCTCTTCGAAGAAGATTCTTGTAAAATCATAAAAAATGGCAAAGTTCTTTTAAATGGTTTTGTAAAAGGAAATTTATATATTTGTAAAACTGTTGTATCTGTAAATGTATGCTTATCTTCTATTAATGATGTTTCTACTTTATGGCATAGGCGTTTAGGTCACGCTAATCTAAGATTAATGCAAAACTTAAAAAATAAGGAGCTTGTGAGTGACCTGCCAAAATTAAAGTTTGATAATCATTTTTGTGATGCTTGTCGTGTCGGCAAACAACATCACGTTTCTCATAAATCAAAAAATGTTATTTCTACTCAAAGAGTTTTAGAACTTTTACATATGGATCTTTTTGGCCCGATGGCTATTCAAAGTTTTGGAGGAAATTTTTATACTTTGGTTATTGTGGATGATTATTCCCGTTATACTTGGACTTTATTTTTGAGACATAAAAATGAGGCTTTTGAAAAGTTTAAAATTTTGGGAAAACGAATTCAAAACCAACAAGGTTGTACGATTGTTTCCATACGTACGGACCATGGACGAGAATTCGATAATGATGTACAATTTGGTGCCTTTTGTGATAAACATGGTATAACTCATAACTTTTCGGCTCCTCGAACTCCTCAGTCAAACGGGGTTGTTGAAAGGAAAAATCGAACGTTGCAAGAAATGAGTAGAACTATGCTAAACGAACATCAAGTTCCCCAAAAGTTTTGGTGTGATGCCGTTGCTACCGCGACCTATGTGCTTAACCGTGTCCTAATTAGAGGTATCCTAAATAAGACACCCTATGAACTTTACCGAGGTAGAAAACCTTCCCTAGCTCACCTAAAAGTTTTTGGTTGTAAATGTTTCATTTTAAACACCAAATCCTACCTAACCAAATTTGACCCTAAAGCCTATGAAGGAGTGTTCCTAGGTTACTCTTGGAATAGCAAAGCCTATAGAATCCTAAATAAGGAGACCATGGTAGTAGAAGAATCCTTAAATGTTAGCTTTGACGAGAGTCCTCCCAAACCTAGTGCACCCTTAGCAAATGACAATATCCGTGAAGGAGACGTCTTAGCACAACAACTTAGCAACTTGGATTTAAGTACCCAACCTTCCACAAATAATATTGAATCTAGTGATGCCCCTCCGTGCTTTATTCCACAAGGTATAGATGATCCTAACCTTAGAACCGCTCGAGGCCATCCCGTAGATCAAATTATAGGTGACCTAAACCAAAGGACAACTAGATCACAAATCCATACCCATTGTGCTTTCCATGCTTTTATCTCAACCATAGAACCTAAAACCATAGATGAAGCTTTAGGTGATGAGGATTGGATTATGGCCATGCAAGAAGAGTTAAACCAATTTTCTAGGAATGATGTGTGGGACTTAGTGCCTAGCCCTAGTAGTCAAACCATTATTGGCACAAGATGGGTCTTCCGTAACAAGGTAGACGAGAACGGTGGAGTCACACGAAACAAGGCACGTTTAGTTGCCAAGGGGTACAGTCAACAAGAAGGTATAGATTATGACGAAACCTTTGCACCGGTTGCAAGGTTGGAGTCTATTCGAATGCTTCTCGCTTTTGCGAATGCTAAAGATTTTAAATTATTTCAAATGGATGTTAAAAGTGCTTTCTTAAATGGTATTATAAATGAGGAGGTATACGTTTCTCAACCTCCCGGTTTTGAAAGTTTTGAAAACCCGACACATGTTTATAAATTAAAAAAGGCGCTTTATGGTTTAAAGCAGGCTCCGCGTGCTTGGTATGATAGATTAAAAACCTTTTTAATTTCTAGTGGTTATATTATGGGTAAAATTGATAATACTTTATTTGTGAAATATGTTCAAAATGATATTGTGGTTGTGCAAGTATATGTTGATGATATTATTTTTGGTTCCACTAATGAAAAATTGTGTAATGAATTTTCTGCGAAAATGACTAGCGAATTTGAAATGAGCATGATGGGAGAGTTAAAATACTTCTTAGGATTGCAAATAAACAATGTGAAATTGGTATTTTTATTAGTCAATCTAAATATTGTAAAGATATGTTGAAAAAATTTAACTTTGAAAATGTCAAACCCGTTGAAACTCCAATGACCACAAATTTGCAATTATCTCGTGACGAGGAGGGAAACGATTTTAATGAAAAGATTTATCGTGGTATGATTGGTAGCTTGTTATATTTAACTGCTAGTAGACCTGATATTATGTTTAGTGTATGTTTATGTGCTCGCTTTCAATCTTCACCTAAACAAACTCACTATGAAGCTGTCAAGCGTATTTTTCGATATTTACGAGGTACTACTAATCTTGGCTTATGGTACGCAAAGAAACCCGAGTTAGAAGTAACGTGTTTCGCCGATTCCGATCTTGGTGGATCTATTGTTGACCGAAAGAGTACTAGTGGGGTATGTGCCTTTATAGGTCTCTCACTTGTATCTTGGTTCTCTAAGAAACAACAATCCGTAGCTTTGTCTACCACCGAAGCGGAATATGTAGCCGCCGCAAGAGCATGTGCTCAAGTCCTATGGATGAAACACACACTTACCGATTTTGAGGTACACCTAACCAAAATTCCAATTATGTGTGATAACTCAAGTGCCATAAACTTAAGTAAAAATCCCGTTTTACACTCTCGTACCAAACATATTGAATTGAGACATCACTTTTTACGAGATAATGTTCAAAAAGGCAAAATCGTGCTGGAAAAGGTTGATTCGGAAGATAATTTGGCCGATATTTTCACAAAAGCTCTTAACAAAAAAGCCTTCTTTAAATTAAGACTTGGTTTAGGCATGCTTGAGTATAACCCTTGATAAATACTAACTCTCAAATATTTCATATTTTGAGGGGGAGCATCTTTCGAGGGGGAGCATAAGCGATTTTCTTAAACCCTTTTTGCTTCGACAAAAGGGGGAGAGAAACCGAGTATGCTCTCGTGTTTAGCGTTGTGTTTGTCATCATCAAAAAGGGGGAGATTGTTGGTGCAAGTGTACCCAGCTTTAAATATTGTGATATATTTTTGGTACACATAAAATCACATCTCCATATTTATTTTGATGATTACAAAACACACCGCATTATTTGTTATCTAACATTTTATCTGAGTGTGCAGATATTTAAATGATCTCGATAAATTTTATCTGAAAAATCCAAGTCTGAAGAGTTTCGTCATTTTATTTTAAAATGATAAACACCCTAAAATATTTTATCACTTGGATATTTCGTATCTATATAAATATATTTGAATCAAATATATATATAATATATATATGTCTTTATTAAATATATATATAAATCGCTGATATATATACATATGTTATTTCTTTTAAAATCTCTTTTACTGTTCATCATTTAATGAAGAGTGTGATCAGCCGTTTGTAACCCTGCGTTGCCATGCTCTCATTGGACAGAATGTCAGGCGGTATACCGCCAAGGTCCACGCGGTATACCGCGGGTACTGTTCTCCCATCACATCTTCTGCATGTGAAGCTTCTATTGTCAGGAACTTTTTCAGGCGGTATACCGCCATGTGCAACGCGGTATACCGCGGGTACTTGTAGCCGTTGATTTTTGCAGGGTTGACCTTCTCCTTGCAGTGTACTTTTTCTGACGCAGGTATACCGCGATGGGCTGCCGGTATACCGCGAAAACTTCTGCCCTGGTGATCATCCAGTATAAATACATGCATCCTCCAGCATTCAAGTCTACACCAACTTCAGCAATAAATTCTCCCTCAGCATTTGATTATTATTCTGCTGCCTTCTTACTCACACTAAATCACTTAAACTGATAAAATTAATTTTTGAGTAAGAAATCTTGAGTTGATAGCAGATTAAAATCTCTCGATTAGTTGAATCAGCAACACAACTCAAGTGATCAAACTCTCTAAAATTATCCAAGTGATAAACCTTATTCAAGAGTGATTATTCATATTAAAATTATACCCTCTTGTAAGTGTTTGAATAGAGTGAGTGATCCACATTAATCTCTCAAAGTAGAGTGTTTCGCGTTTGTTGTATTAAGGTTTGTGTTTCTACCGTAAAGAACACGTTTCGTATTGGATCTCCGAGAAGGGTTATTTTCTCGAGGTGGACTAGCCAACTTTGTGTTTGGTGAACCACTTTAAAAATATCGTTGTCAAGTATTCTCTTTCCCTTATCTATTTACATTTCCGCTGTGCATTTAAATTATATCTGTTTATATAATTGTTGTATACTTACTTATTTATACTCTGCTTTATTTATTCTGTATTTATTTGTAAAAAGAATTTTTTGAAAGTAAAAGATTTAAAATACAACCTTACCCCCCCCTTAGGTTGTCCAACACTTTCTTCCTCTTCTTCAATCTTGGCCATAAGACATAGATTTGCTTCATCATCTTCAGAGTCAGATGATGATGCTTCTTCATCAGAAGCAGCCCAATCATAGTTAGCCATCAGGCCTTTACTCTTCTTCTTAAAGCTTTTCAGCTTAGCATATTTTTCTTTCAGCTTTGAATATTTGTCATATTTATTCCTTGGAACAAAGGATTTCTTTGTAGAAGCTGAGGGTCTAGAAACTTTCTTGGACCTGCACTCGTTAGCGAAATGTCCTGTCTTTTCGCAGTTAAAACAAGTAGCAGTAGCCTTATCAACAAAAGTTGATGATCTAGGCTTGTCAGTTATGGAAAGAGGTTTGTTCTTTCTAAACATTTTCTTTTTGGCAAATCTCCTGAACTTCTTAGTTAGGAGAGCCAAAGATTCATCATCATCTGAATAATCAGAATCTGATGACCTTTCAGAGTTACTTTCTAACTCAGTGATAGTGACCGAGGGTCGCTGAGTAGAAGGTTCCTCTGAGATTAAAGCAACAAGGGTGCTTTTGGAATCTTTTACAAGATTCTTCTTAAGATTGCTCGATTGCTCATGATTCAGCAACGTGCCATATAAGGTAGAAAGGGTCATTGATTTTAGATCCTTTGACAGCTTGAGACACATAGCATAATTGTCCCAGCTTTCAGGTAAACATTCTAGAAACTTTGTCAGTACTTCAAAGTTAGAATATTCCTTACCAACAGTTTTCAGATCTATAATTAAACAATTAAAACGTTGGTGAACTTCAGAGAGAGATTCATTCTTACCAGAAATGAAGCTTTCGTATTGTCTTACCAGGTTGATCTTTCTTGAGTCCTGGACTTCAGACGTTCCTTCATACTGAACACATATTGTGTCACACATGGCTTTTGATGTTTTCAGATTCATGACGGAATGGTAGACTTCGTCAGGAAGAGCCATGGATAGTATGGATCTGGCTTTTGTATCTATAGCCACTTTCTTCTTATCTTCGTCAGTCCTTTGAAAGATTTCCTTAGGTACCAACCTTTCTGGAATAGCAGGTCTATTCTCAGCGGCTGGAACATCAGCATCAATTCTTACAGGGATGAATGGACCATTCTCGAGATAGTAAGGCATAGTAGGGTCTACACCTTCTAAGAAGAGTGTCATCCTATTTTTCCATAAGTTGAAGTTATCTTTGGAAAATCTAGGGGGTTTAGCAAGAGAACCATTGTCTATATAATTTGTGTTTGTGTTGGTGGCCATTTTCAGATAATAGCAAGGAAGAGAAATATCTTAGATTAGATCTTGTTTATGAGATTAAACAAATCCGCTCTGATACCACTTGTTGGTCCCGAAGGCCTATACAAGTTTGTAGAAGGGGGGGGTTGAATACAAACACACAGATTTTACTTTTCTAAATTGTTTATTGATAAATCATTAACAATTTACAGCTTGTTGCGGAAACAAGATTAAGGATAAACCTAAATCTAAACAAGTTGGAACACTAAGGTTTCTTGCGCTAAGAGAGATAAGGAAATTACTAATAATAACCTATCTTGATATAAGAGATTGAACTTGTCCAGAGTTAGCAAGTTACTTCAAATGAAGTGGGTTCATCTCTTTATATACTGCATGCATTTAATGCAAGTCAGTATACACTTTACACGTGTCATCAGCTGGTTGGTTGCATGTCATTGACCTTGGTTGACAACCTTAGTAGCCGCATGGATGAACAGTGTAGTATCAGAGTGGTTGTACGATTTCAGACAGTCGGAGGTTCTTTTATGACATTTCGTACGGAGTCGTGCAAGGGGGGTTAAGACAAAAGTACTTTGTACGGAGGACTTCATGATCAGCTTTCGTTGATTCAGAGCATTATCATTTTCTATACAGCGAATGATAAAGTTCAGCGATAGCTGAAGTCTTGTACTTGATACTTCACGTTGAGTGGACAAATATGAGTCTTCGCTGATCCGCTTCAGTTCATTAGGAGACTTGTCGCTGGTTCTTGAGCTTGATCTTCGACTTCAGCGTAGAACCTTTGTTGACGTGAAACTTGTCTTCAGGGATCATAAGTAAACAACTAACTTATCAGCGATCATCATAATGACTGAACAGACTCAGAGCATTAATGGTGAACAGTGTTCGCTGAATGTTTAATTTAAAGAGCGAGAGTTCCTATCAGCGGTACTATAAGATCTTAGTACTTATCAACGATAGTGAAACTCTGATATATGTTGTTTACTTACAATTTTCACTAAGTATAAGAGAGAGTCATTATCAAATCACTGAGGGTTTGGATCAACAGCCTTAAATGACTCCATAAAAACTTCTGATAACGATCGTAACTGTCGCTGAGTTTAATGCTCATAATTGTCCTTGTCGGTTATGTCCGTTGGTCATTAATGGTGTTGACCCTGCATTAAACAATAAAAGTGTAACATAGATGTCATATGTTAGTCGGTCGAGGTCGTGAGGTTCCACACGACGGTCGTATGCCGAGAGTAACTTTCGATTTCAACTTTGGTCAAAAGATAAAGTGCTTATGATTTTGTCTCATCATGGAAAAGTGTAATAAATGTTTTCCTTGTTTTGGCCGTGGTCGAGACTGGTGAAGTTTTACCCAAACAGTTTGCCCCTAAAATTTAAAAGTAGAGTGGCAAATTCGAATTTTAAATTTTTGTCAGTCGTACGTCTAGGGTCATGACACGTGTCAAAAGTCGTTAATCAGGAAACTGAATCGGTTCGATTTTAACTAAAAGAGAAGTCGAAAAGGTATATGATCATGACGTCACGCTGACGTGCGATCATGGCTAACAGCTGTAAAAGCCAGGTGTCGACGATCTGTTGAGTCTTTCGCAAAGGAGAAGCCACGTGTCGTTCATCGAGTGACTCGACCTGACACGATCATTTACATAAATAGAGACCCACGATGGATCTTTTCTTTTTTACGCTTACAGAGAGTTTAGAGAGAGATTTTCTTGCTATTCTTCAACGATTCGTTTCCAAACCTGCAAGATCTTGGTTAGAGTTAGCGTTTTCGAGGATTTAGAGCGCCTATATAAGGTACAACATCTTCTTCTTTGCATGCATCGTAAATCCATAGATAGGAAGCCTAGGAAGAATTGGGACATTTGGGGTTTCTCTGATCGACAAACTTGGTTAACAGGATTATCGATGTCGACCAAGGTTCTAAATAGCGTGAGGCGTAGCGTGACGGCGAGTCCAAGCCTTAAGCCTTAGGAGCCACGACGAGGCCACGACGTTTATCAAGACGTGACTTATGGCGGCAAATCTCTAAATCATATATAATATTATATATATAAACTTTATTACTCGATGATTCAATGATAATAAACAAGTTAAATTAGATTATATATTAAAAACTAAGACATAATACGTTAAAAACGTAAAAAAAAATCAAATATCGTGTCACAAAAGACCGCACATTGGGCCATAGTGTGCCACATGCATAACGTGGCGTGAGACACAAGCCTTAAGCCACGGCGCACTATGACGGCTGTTGCGACGAGCTTTTTAGAACAGTGATGTTGGCAGAACCCAGGAGTACCATTCGAGATCAAGATGATCTCGATGACTTTAGGAGTTTAGCCAAAATCCATGCGGGGATTACAGTGATCAAGGCCGGTCAAATTCGACCAGAAATGTGTCCAGAGGGGTATGTCGTGATATACGAGTACCCATTTAAGATAGGATTCCAATGGCCATATTCGCCTTTAACTAAGGCGTTTATGTGTGAGTTCGACCTCTCGTCGGGGCAGCTAATGCCCTAGTTCTGGCGTGTTATCCAGATCATCAAGCGACTTACCTCGAATTGGGAGTCGCCGATGAACGTGACGGCCCTGCTGACGGCTTACCAGGTCAAGAAGGATACATACCGTCGCTACAGCCTATTTTCGAAACACAAGGGTGATCGTACCTTGGTTCTGAAAACTGCGGTCAATGACTGTAAATGGAAGACCAGGTATGTACTTGTGCAGGTAGCGACACTGGACCCTGAAAGTGACTGGATCAGGTCCGGTTGGAACATGGCGGGTGAGTTTCCAGCTTTGGTCGAGCGCTTTTATTGTATTTATTTATTTGTTTTTCGACTAATCTTCTCCCTTATGTATCTTCAGACATCAACTTCGATAAGGTGAAGCCCAATGACGACTCCAAGGCCAAGATCGAGAAGTTCCTGGAGATTAGTACCGAAGATCGTTCGTTCGTCACACGTCATCTGATAGACGAGGACGATGATTTGGTCTTTCTGGGAGTTAATCGTCAAGAGAAACCAGAGGGAGAAGAAGAGGAAGAGACGACAGAGGAGGAAGAAGAGAAAAAGGAGGAAGAAGAGAAAGAGGAAGATGTAGAGATGACTGGTAAGTGTACCCTACTCTGCTCGACTTTTTCATTACTTCGATCGATTAATCGTTCTTCTTCGTTTACCTTACAGGAGAATCTCAGCCGAAAAGCCATCTGCGATGTCTAAGAAGGCGGCTCAAGCCGAATTGGCTCGCAAGGCGAGGGAGAAGAGGAAAGAGGCCCCGACAACTGGGTCGGGGGTCCTGAAGAGGACAAGGATGTCAATCCCAAGGGAACCGTCTTTGAAGACGGGCGGCTCATCTAGAGTCGTCACGCCTGAGAAGGCGAAGGTGTCGATCGCATCCGCTGAGAAGACGAGGACGTCCTCTGATGCGATCGACGCGACTCCTGTTAGTTCTGTGCCTCCGGCGAAATCGGTGGTACCTCCGTCTGCAGCAATCCTTGTCTTTGATCGCCGACCAAAGGGAGGAGCTGGACAGGACGAAGGAGTCCTTGGCTGTGAAGGAAAAAGAAGTCGAGGAATCCAAGTCCAAGGTGACGGAACTAGAAAAGGAGGTGAAGGAGCTCAAGGACGAGGCTAAGTCCGTCTTTGCCTTGGCTCGTCTGACTACCAGGGCGGCGATTATGAGGCAACACCTGCTGGGGAAGAATCCTCTTGCCTCGGCGTCGGAGGAGCTTGCTTTCTACCTGAGTGACGTCGGATCTGCGAGAGATCTCGACTCAGATGACGAGAAGGAGGCCGAGGAGGAGATCGAAGAGGGCCCCAAGGGCGAAGCCTCGGGCAAGGATGCGACTGACGATCCTCCTCTGCCTTAGGAATTTTCACTTTTAGTTTTGTTTTTTATTACTCGACTGTTGGTGGTTGAGTTGTTTGGATGTACCTGACCGTTTGTTGAAATGAAATTTACATATCTTTTGAACTTGTGCATTATTTTGTTGTCAACCAATATACAAACATCGAGCACAATACCGAACGTACGAGAATAAACATAAGTCGTATATGTAACAAACGTAGGCACTTGCGAAAAAGGCATTTATTGAGATACAACGATTAAAACATAAATCGTAAGACTTTGATATTTTTAAATCGTGTAGGCAAACATAGATACATGCGATCAAAGCATACATTCAGAACATGAGATTTTTCTAAGTTAAAACACTTAGATCGTAGGTCGATCGTACAATTAAATCGTGCGGTGAATCTGAATCATGCGTCCCTGCGACAAGATAGTCAAGTCACATAGTAGACCCGATTACTTATGTCATGCGACTCTGCGAAAGTATACTGATGTCATATGACAGACTTAGTAACTTATGTCGTGCGATCCTGCGATAAAATAATGTCAGAGGTTGGTCGTTGGCTAACCAACGACCCTCCGATGCTTAAGTCAGTAATCGTCGTGGTGAATAAAAATCGTATGAGAGAAAAGGGTTTACAAGAAATACCTTTTTAGATGTGTTGCATTCCAACTACGTGGGACATCTCGACCGTCGATGGGTTGGAGCGGATAGGCACTGTTTGGGTAAAAATTCACAGGTCTCGACCACGACCAGAAAAGGTAAGACACATGTTAAGAGCTATATCTTGTATTAAGATAAGGTCCCGACAAAGACCCAAAAAACCTCTGTCGCCCCTCCTGAAAGGTAAGTCGAGAGTTATTCACGACACTCGACCTCGACGTCGTCCGTTCTACATGACCTTCGCACGAGACCATGCGACTTTGATCAGCTAACACGATATACGACTGTTACGTTTGTTAAGTGTTTAAATGCAGGAGTCAACACTCTTAATGGGCAACGGATATAACCGACGAAGAGCAGTTATGAAGAGTTACAACCTGGCGACCGTTATGGCTGTTATTGAAGCAATCAATGAGCTAATTAAAGCACCCGAAGGTTATAAAAGATCAAGTTGAACCGCAGTTTAGGGGAGGAACACTCGAACTCTAAAGCCGGAACACCGAAGGCAAGAAAGAGACTGCGAACTCAAGAACACACGAAGTAAAGCACTTTCTCTCAAGTGATCGCTCTCGACGCACGACATTCGCTCTCGACCTGCAGTTTACACTTTGTTTTCACACACGACATACACTTGTTTTATGTTCCAAACACTTGTACTTTATATTTCGAAGCATTTCCTTCATTTGTATTGTAACTACTGTACGATCGACACCAGTAACAAAGGACATCGCCCCTGATTGGCGACCATAGTATAGCGACGACCTCCGCTGTCGTCCGCAGGTTTTTTCCTCGTTGAGGTTTTTTCTGCGTCATCAAATTCTTTGTCTTCTTTATTTTTATCCTCGTCGCACGCTTCGTTGAGAGATTTCTTTCTTTAGTTGTTTAAGTACACATCGACCTTAAGTTGTACTTTGGTGCGATTTTTGGCATTAACAGTGTGGCGCCATCCGTGGGACTACATCTAGAGAAAATCCTCGACGAACGTGCACCTTACTAACGGTTTCTTGGAGTTTCTTCTGTTTTCTGTTTCAGGAAAATGACAGCCCCTGGCAATCAGCAGCATGTCATTGCACAGATGTACCAGGAGCTCGAAGTCGCTCGAAATCAAATCAACGCCATGGCAGAGCAGAGTCGCAGAGCAGCTGAGGAGATCGCACGATTAAGGAATCCCTTTGGACCTCAGAATGGTCCTAGACCATTCGTGCAGAATCCAAATCCAGGATCATTCGACCAGAATGGTCCTAGACCATTCGTGCAGGGTTGAGGTTCAGGATCAGGTTCGTTTGCGCAGAATCAGCACCCAGGTCCATTCGTGCAGAATCAACAGCCAGGGTCGTTCAACCCAAATCCTCAATTTGGGACGGTTCCTCCTCGGCATATAAGGCCGCTGCCATGAATAATGGATCGCAGCCATTTCAGAATGGATCGCAGCCGTTTCATAATGGATCGCAGTCGTTTCAGAATGGATCACAGCCGTTTCAGAATGGATCGTAGCAGTTTCATAGCGGATCGCAGCCACATTTTGTCCCTTTCAACGGGGACGCCAATGGCTCGTCGTATGGCAATGGTATTAGTTCGGGGGTCAACCCGCGAACAGGTGCAAATCCCGATCCTAATGACCCCATCGCCCAACGACTGAAGATGTTGGAAGATCAAAATGAGCGAGTCCTGTCCCTACTCGCCAAGCTTCCTGGGGCAGCCGTGCCTGTCGATGTCGAGCCTCGCTCAGGATATCAGGCGTCGCCTTTCATCGACGAGATCGCAACTGTTGAGGTCCCAAAGAAATATAATATCCTCACCTTCACGCCTAAATATTCTGGTGTGATCGATCCAACCGAGCACGTCGCGCAGTATAAGCAGCTCATGTGGACGATCTCAATTCCACGCATGTACCAGGAAGTATGCATGTGCAAGAGTTTCAGCGCGACTCTCACTGGTCCAGCTCTTTAATGGTTGATCAATCTCAAACCCAAGTCCATCGGGTCGTTCGCAGAATTGGTCAATCAGTTCTCCCAGCAGTTCGCCAGCAGTCGCAAAATGGAGAAGCAGACTAGTGACCTGTATAATGTCGTGCAGAAAGCCAACGAATCTATTCGAAGCTACTTCAATAGATTCAATGCCGAAATGATCAGTATTCGCAATTGTGACATCAGGACCGCAATCGAAGCCTACAAGCGTGGATTGGACGATAGCTCAGGTCTATATACTGACCTGACTAAGTATCCCCCAGAGAATTTCGAAGACGTCCGAGCCCGAACCCTAGCATATATGAGGGTAGAGGACGACGCTGCCTTTCGTCGCAAGCACACTGATGATAAGAGGTCGTTAGGTGTAAGGAAGCCAAAATTCAAGACAAAAGCAATTTCCAAAATAGAGCCCGCGCGACATATTTCTAACGTCCGATTCAAGACAAAAGCGAAGGCTAAAACCGCGACTAAATTCCCTCAGTACCCCAAGATATCCTCTTATGGATTCAAAGGGTCCACTAAGGATTTGGTCGAAGCTCTGAAGACTACCCAAGCAACTATCCGGTGGCCGAAGAAGTCCGATCAGGACGATGCTAAGAAAGATAAATCAAAGTGGTGTGACTTCCATGTCGACCATGGTCATACGACAGATGATTGTGTAGCCCTAAAAAAAGAGCTAGCATATCATGTCCCGAAAGGAAATCTCAAAGATATCATCAATGACGACGTTACCCCAATAACGGCCATCGACCGCCGACTCCTGAACATGCGAAGGTCGTCAGTTACATCACCGGTGGTTCAGACGTGTGTGGTCTGACGTATTCTGCAGCCAAACGTCACGCCAGTCAGACACCCGACGATCGGTCTATCCCACATTCGTCTAGACCCAAAGGGGATTTGGAGCTAGAAGCTATTAAAATTGTGTTCGACCTCGGCGACTCGTATTAGAAGCATCATGACGGGTTGATCATTCAACTCACGGTTGGTAACTGTTTAACACGTCGAGTCTTGGTCGACGGGGGCAGTTCAGCAAACGTCATTTTTCTTGACACCATCAAAGCCATGGGAATCGATCGCTCGGAAATCACCCGACGTTCGACGACCTTGGTTGGTTTCAATGGAGAAGCGACGAGCACCTTCGGAGAAATTATCTTACATGTCTATGCCGGAGGAGTCAACAAGCAGACCAAGTTTAGTGTCATCGACTGTGCGTCAGCCTATAACATCATCTTAGGTCGACCGTGGATCCATGATATGAAAGTCTTTCCTTCGACATATCATCAAATGTTGAAATTCCCTACGCCATGGGGAATCCAGGAGATCAAAAGTGAGCCGAAAGTCGCTCGTGATTGCTACAAGACCACCCTGAAGCCACGAAGATAGTTTATTCAGCAGCCGCAGGTCGGAGGAATCACCCTAAGTCAAAGCAAGCACGACTACAAGGTCTCGATAGGTTCATCCTTCCATCCCTGACCTCATAGATAAATTGAAACCTTTTCCACAGGTCGACTATCTTGCCCTGTCGCACGAAAACACGGTCAACACAGACATGGACGATATTCCACAAAATCGCCGTGTCATTCTGTCATTCAAAACCTATTTTTCTTCCTAAAAAGAATAGGATAATAAATGACAGGGGGGCAATTACCCCACTAAAAAGAGAATCTGAGAAGGTATGTTCCCTAACTCTTTTTTGTTCCTTTCATACGATTTTTCATCATGAACGACTACTGACTTAAGCATCGAAGGGTCGTTGGCTAGCCAACGACCAACCCCCGACATCGTTTTATTGCAGGATCGCACGGCAGTACGACCAACCCCCGACATCTTTTTATCGCAGGATCGCACGACAGTAATCACTGAATCTGCTATTTTCGCAAGGTCGCACGATAAAGACGATCAAGTCTATGACTCGATCATTCTCCTGCAAGGACATACGATTCAAACTCATTTAAACGATCTAGTCGCACGATCGCAAAGTCTAAACGACTTTACCCCTAAGTTTCTTAACTTAGGAAAAATTTCATACTCTGAATGAATGCTTTAATCGCACGTTCTTATATCTGCTTTACGTATGAGTGCCTTAGTCGCATGATTTCCTATGTATCCTATGTTCAATTTCATAATCAATGTGATATTTGTTTATTGAATGGATAGAGCATAAAAGTTCAAGGCAAAAGTTGCATTCATTGAATAAAACCGTCAGTTACATACTCGACTACCAAAGGTCGAGCGATAAAACAAAGAAAGTAAAATTCTTAAACTAAAGGAGGGCCATCCATCGCATCCGTGCCCGAAGTCCCGTCCTGAGGACCTTCGTCTGTCACCTCCTCCTCGACGTCCTTCTCATCGTCTGAGTCAAGATCCCTCTCGGTCCCGACGCCATTCAAATAGACGTCCAACTCCTCCTTCGCCGAAGCAAGAGGATCTTTCCCCAGCAGATGTCGCCGCATGATCGCCGCCCGGGCAGTTAGGCGAGCTATTGCAAAAACAGTTTTACCCTCGTCCTTAAGGGCCTGCACCTCTTTCTCCAGACTCTCCACCTTGGACTTAGAATCCTCAACCTCTTTTGAAATCGCAGCCAAGGATTCCTTAATCTTGTCCATCTCCTCCCTTTGCTCGGCAGTCATGGACAAGGACTGCGTCAGGCGATGATTGAGGTCATCCTTTGCACGATGGAAGATGTCCAGATGTTTTAAAGCATTGGTGAGACGCTTCGATAGATCCTCCTCGCGACCTGCAGCGACGTTCGCTCTGTCCAGCGTCGCGGTCTCCCTTTCGCGCGCAGCAGACAAGAGATCCTTTATCTTAGCCGTCCCACCTCGCAAAGCCAAGGAAGCCTGGAGTGCCTATAGAATTGTAAAAACAAACATTGTTAGTAGACAACGACAACGAAAAACAAACTAAGTCTTGAAAGAAAGACTTACCATGAACGCCAAACCGGCTACATGGGCTCCCCCCTCCTCGATAGGAAATCCCTCGAAATGCTCCCTGAAAGATGGGAGCAGATATTTCTCCAATTGAGGGAACAGATTCATCCCGTCTAAGACATTACCAGCCATAAAGTCCAACGGCAACGTAAAGTTGACTGTCGTGACCTTAGCCCCTCCCGTCGAATGACCCTTGCCCTTGTCAGCCGACGAAGGGTTCGACGCGGCAGACGGGGACTTCACCGTTTCTGCCGGAGGCGCAGAATTGATAGGCGTCGCAGCAACCGCCTCCTTAGGCAATGCGACCCCTGCCTTCTGGGGTGTAACGACTCTCGACGAGTCGTCAACCCCTACAGACGACTCCCTTGGAGTCATCGTCCTCGTCTTTTTCAGGACTTCAGGGCCCGCAGACAAGATCTTTTGTCTTTTCTCTCTGCCCTTGCGAGCCAGCTTCAGCTGAGCTGCTCTTTTGGCAGAAACACTCGGCATCTGTTGTTGAGATTCTCCTGGGAATCACAGAAGAAAGAAATATTATAAAGGGAAGAAGATTTGACTTAAAGAGAAAAGAAAGAGTACACTTACCAGTCATCCGTCTTCCCTCTCTCGACTTTTCCTTTTCTCCTTCTTCCTCACGACTCTCCCCCTGGTTTTCTCCTAAGAACACCAAATCTTCGTCGTCGCCCACTGACTGTCGTGCGACAAATGACCGTTCCTCAGCACTAACCTCCAGAAAAGTGTCGATCCTCGCTTGAGAGTTGGAATAAGGCTTCACGTCCTCAAACTTAATGACTGTAGACATGCAAAAAGCAGGTTAAGGAGCATGTAATAATTGCAAACGACGTACGACAGTAAAACTATAAAACTCACCTAATGTATTCCATCCGGTCCTAATCCAATTACTCTCGGAATCAAGGGTCGACTTACGCACAAAAACATATCGGGTTTTCAATTTACGATCGTTTACGGCGGTCTTTAAAACCAAGGTACGGTCACCCTTAAGCCTAGGGTACAAGCTACAATGATGACATATATCCTTCTTGGCTTGATAAGCCAAGAGGAGATCGCGTACATTCATGGGAGTAACCCATTTCTTAGTGACACGTTCGATCACTTGCACGACTCGCCAAAATTGGGGCATCAACTGACCCGACGCTAAATTAAACTCTAACATGAAAGCCTTGGCTAGGGCCGAATAGGGCCATTCGAAGCCTATTTTGAAAGGGTATTCATAGATTACGATATACCCATCAGGACACTCGATTGATCGAATCTGACCCGCGCAGATCAGTTCAATCCACGAAGGAATCTTAGATAAACTCCTAAATTCATCGAGGCCTGATTGCTCTTGAATCGTGCTCTCAGGATCTGTTGACATTTTTAACAGACTTAAAAGAATCGACAGAAATCGTACCTTATATAATCGCTCTAGACCTCAAACAATCTCTATTGAGTCGAAGATTCTCAAAGATTTGGGTAAGTTTGGACAGAAATCAAGGCGAAATCTCTTCTCAAATAAGCACTTCAAATGCGTAACAAGGAAATGATCCGCCAAGGTCCTTATTTATCGGGTCATATCGAGTCTCTTGATGATCGCCACGCGTCCCCGTCCTTTCGCATACCCGTACAGATCATCGACACCTGGCAGCGATAGTTGGTAAGCATAATCGTGCGTCAGCATGACGTCACGGCCTCGTTCCCTTTTCAACATCTCGTTCAGTTAGAAGCGGACCAGTCTAGTTCCAGAGCGACTAAGGTAATTCTCAACATTTGTCATAATCTTACTCGTCTGACTGACAAAATTTAAAACTCGAATTTGCCATTCTTCTTTCAAATTTTGGGGGCAAACTGTTTGGGCAAAAATTCACAGGTCTCGACCACGACCAGAAAAGGTAAGACACATGTTAAGAGCTATATCTTGTATTAAGATAAGGTCCCGACAAAGACCCAAAAAACCTCTGTCGCCCCTCCAGAAAGGTAAGTCGAGAGTTCTTCACGACACTCGACCTCGACGTCGTCCGTTCTACACGACCGTCGCACGAGACCATGCGACTTTGATCAGCTAACACGATATACGACTGATACGTTTGTTAAGTGTTTAAATGCAGGAGTCAACACTCTTAATGGGCAACGGATATAACCGACGAAGAGCAGTTATGAAGAGTTACAACCTGGCGACCGTTATGGCTGTTATTGAAGCAATCAATGAGCTAATTAAAGCACCCGAAGGTTATAAAAGATCAAGTTGAACCGCAGTTTAGGGGAGGAACACTCGAACTCTAAAACCGGAACACCGAAGGCAAGAAAGAGACTGCGAACTCAAGAACACACGAAGTAAAGCACTTTCTCTCAAGTGATCGCTCTCGACGCACGACATTCGCTCTCGACCAGCAGTTTACACTTTGTTTTCACACACGACATACACTTGTTTTATGTTCCAAACACTTGTACTTTACATTTCGAAGCATTTCCTTCATTTGTATTGTAACTACTGTACGATCGACACCAGTAACAAAGGACATCGCCCCTGATTGGCGACCATAGTATAGCGACGACCTCCGCTGTCGTCCGCAGGTTTTTTCCTCGTTGAGGTTTTTCCTGTGTCATCAAATTCTTTGTCTTCTTTATTTTTATCCTCGTCGCACGCTTCGTTGAGAGATTTCTTTTTTTAGTTGTTTAAGTCCACATCGACCTTAAGTTGTACTTTGGTGCGATTTTTGCTTTTACCCATGACTTCTGAGATACGATAAGGACCTTTCCATTGACCACGACATTAGTAAGCTAGTCGGGGTATTTTACTTTTCGAATTTTCCCTGTCTTGGAGAGGTTGTCGACCTCATCATTTATTACCTTATTCCTTCCAGGAGCAAAATTCCGACGCTTTTGTTTGATAGGGTTAAATGACGGGTCGACATTGAGCTTATGGGAAATGACGTCAGGGTCTATGCCGGCCATGTCTTCGTGCGACCAGGCAAAACAATCGGCATGTTCCTGCAAGAAAGATATTAGCTTGTTTTTAAGGCAGGGATTGAGAAACGAACTTACGAAGGCTTTCTGGTCAGGCTTGTTCTGGTCCAAGACGATTTTCACGGGTGACTTTCGGCTCACTTTTGATTTCCTGGATTCCCCACGGCGTAGGGAACTTCATGGTCTGATGATACGTCGAGGGAACGACTTTCATTTCATGGATCCACGTTCGACCTAAGATGATGTTATAGGCCGACGCACAATCGATGACGTTGAACTTGGTCTGTTTGTTGATTCCTCCGGCATAGACAGGCAATGCGATCTCTCCAAAGGTACTCGCCGCATCTCTATTGAAACCGACCAAGGTTGTCGAGCGTCGGATGATTTCCGATCGATCGATTCCCATGGCCTTGACGGTATCAAGGAAGATGATGTTCGCTGAACTACCTCCATCGACCAAGACTCGTCGGGTTAAATAATTACCAATCGTATGTTGAATGATCAACCCGTCATGATGCTTCTGATATGAGTCACCGAGGTCGCCTTGGTCGAACGTGATTTTCATGGCTTCTAACTCCAGATCTCCTTTGGGTCTTGATGAGCGTGGGATAGGTCGATCGTCGGGTGCCTGGCTGGCGTGACGTTTGGCTGCGGAATACGTCAGACCGCACACGTCGGAACCACCAGTGATGCAGTTGACGACCTTTGCATGCTCGGGGGTTGGTGGACGAACGTCGTTAGTTGGAGTAACGACGTCATCGATGATATCTTTGAGATTGCCCTTCGAGAAGTGATATGCTATCTCTTTTTTAAGAGTTGTGCAATCATCTGTCGCATGACCATGGTCGACATGGAAGTCGCACCATTTCGATTTGCCTTTCTCATCGTCGTCTTTGTCAGTCTTCTTCGGCCACTGGATGGTCGCCTGGACGGTCTTCAGAGCCTCGACCAAGTCCTTAGTGGTCCATTTGAATCCGTAGGAGGATATCTTAGGGTACTGAGGGAATTTGGTCGCTTTCGTCTTGAATCGGACGTTCGAGATTTGTAGTGCAGATTCTGGCTTGGGTACTGCCTTTGTCTTGAATTCGGGATTTTTTACACCAAACGTTCTCTTGTCGTCAGAATGCTTACGACGAAAGGCAGCGTCGTCTTCCACCCTCATATAAGCATTAAGCAAGGGTTTTGGCTCGGACGTCTTCGAAATTCTCTAGGGGATACTTGGTCAGATCGATGTATAGACCCGAACTGTCGTCTAGACCGCGTTTGTAGGCTTCGATCGCGGTCTTGACATCACAGTTACGGACACTGGTTGTTTCTGCGTTGAATCTGTTGAAATAACTCCAGATGGATTCACCGGTCTTCTGAATGACATAATACAGATCGATGGTCTGCTTCTCAATCTTGCGACTACTGGAGAATTGCTGAGAGAACTGGTTGACTAACTCGGCGAATGACCCAATGGATCTGGGTTTGAGGTTAATCATCCACTGGAGAGCAGGACCCATAAGAGTCGCGCCAAAACTCTTGCACATGCACACCTCTTGATACATATGTGGGATCGAGATCGTCCACATCAACTGCTTGTATTGCGCGATGTGCTCCGTCAGATCGGTTATCCCCGAATACTTGGGCGTGAAGGCGGGGATATTATACTTCTTCGGGACATCGACGGTCGCTATCGTGTCGACGAAGGGCGACGTCTGAAATCCTGAGCGAGGCTCGACATCGACAGGCACGGTTGCCCCTGACAACTTAGCGAGTAGGAACAGGACACACTCATTCTGATCTTCTAGCATCTTCAACCGCTGAGCGACGGGGTCGTTAGGGTCGGGATTCACACCGGTTTGTGGATTAACTCATGAATTGGTGCCATTTCCGTACGACGAGCCATTGGCGTCCCCGTTGAAAGGGACAAAATACGGCTGGGACCCATTGTTCATGGGTGGAGGCCTCAGATGTTGAGGAGGAACTGTCCCGAACTGGGGATTAGGGATGAACGATCCCGGCTGCTGGTTCTGACCGAACAGAACTTGCTGTTGACTCTGACTGAATGGTCCTGGTCCTGGATTCTGAACGAATGGACCCGAACCTGGATTCTGGACGAAGGGAGCGGATCCTGGACCCTAACCGAACGGTCCTGGACCCGGATTCTGAACGAATGGTCTTGGACCGTTCTGCGGTCCAAACGATCCACCCGGATTCTGATTCCTCAGCCGTGCGATTTCGTCAGCTGCTCTCCGAGTCTGATCAACCAGGACATTGATTTGATTCCGCGCAGCCACCAGCTCATGATACATCTGGGCAATGAGCTGCTCTTGATTTCCATGAGCTGTCATTTTCGTGAAATAGAAAATAGAGAAAACTCCAAGAAACCGTTAGTAAGACGCACGTTTGTCGAAGATTTTCTTTAGATGGGGCCCCACGGTGGGCGCCAAACTGTTAATGCCAAAAATCGTCTAGAAGGATAACTTAAGGTTGATTGTTGAGCTTAACAACTAAAGATAGGAATCGTTCGACAAACAGTACGACGAAGACAGAAAAAAGTAAATGAGAAAGAGAATTTGATGACGCAGGAAAAACCTCAACGAGGAAAAAACCCGCGGACGACAGTGAGGTGTCGTCGCTGCACTATGATCGCCAAACAGGGGCGATATCCTTGTGTTTCGGGTGTCGAGAGTACAATGATTACAATACAAATGAAAGAAATACTTTAAATGTAAAGTAAACAACTGTATCGAGTGTAAAAACAGGTGCGTCGTGTGTAGAAACTAAGTGTCGTGCGAGTAAATCGTGCGTCGTGAGCGATCCTCTGAGAGAATTCTTTGCTTCGAGTGTTCTTGAGAGTTCAGATGATTCAAGGTGTCCGAGATCCCCCGAAATGGTGATTGAGCCTTTGTATTTATAGCCTTTGAACGCCTTGAATGACTCCATAAAAACTGCTGATAACGGTCGTAACTGTCGCTGACTTTAATGCTCATAATTGTCCTTGTCGGTTATGTCCGTTGGTCATTAATGGTGTTGACCCTGCATTAAACAATAAAAGCGTAACAAAGATGTCATATGTTAGTCGGTCGAGGTCGTGAGGTTCCACATGACGGTCGTATGTCGCGAGTAACTTTCGATTTCAACTTTGGTCAAAAGATAAAGTGCTTATGATTTTGTCTCATCATGGAAAAGTGTAATAAATGTTTTCCTTGTTTTGGTCGTGGTCGAGACTGGTGAATTTTTACCCAAACAAAAACGAACCGAATAAGGACTCTTATTCGGTTAACCGAACCGTTTAACCCGAAACCGTTTAACCCAAAATTCATTCGGTCCGGGTGGGTTATTCGGTTTCGGTTATTTTTGACACCCCTATTAACGGGCCATGGATAGTGTTTTTTATGAAGAAAGGAGATGGGAGAAGAAAATGGGTAAAATGATCAAATTACCCCTCACGTGAAGAGCACATGACCAACTTAACGGAGCTCCATTTAATGGTGATAGTGAGAAGAACCAATTTAGGCTTCAAAACACAAATTTTAGACCACAAGTGTACTTTATGATTTTAAGAAAACCGGGCATTTACGAGGGACCAAAAGTGTAATTCACGCTAAACAAAATTATAGTACTACAATTAATAATTATTATTTTATAATAGAGTTAATAAATAAATAATAAGACATATAGCTTAATTGTAAAATTTATAGTAAAATATTTCTAATAAATAAATGTATGATTTGAGCCCGTTTTGGATGCTCTTATCATGTATACTTACTAACTACTTTTATTTCTAAGATTTTCGGTAATTAAAATAGTATAGATACATACAAGTCATCACTTTCTTTGACCGGTGATAGCAGAAAATCGTATGGTCACAATGTACCCACAGAGGGGGTGCAAGTATACACCACAACTATGATCGCTATAAGTAATAAAAATGGCAAGTATTTACCAAGTATCGATCCCACAAGGACTGAACTACTGAGAATCAGAGAATGTCACGAACTTCTTTTCACAAGTCTCGGTTTGAAAAGATTGTTGGTTTGTTGGAAAATAGTTAAACTCTTGAATAATTAAAAATGGGTATGGATGTGAGTTCCCTTGAGATTTTTGTAGTAACAAGATGGTTAGTTGCTTTGTAGGACGAAATATTTATAAAAAGCCCGATCTCTCGAAATGAATGCGATTTATAGACCGGTCCTACAAAGTTTCCATAAAGTTTCCATTGTTACCAACTCTCGATTTTGCCGAATTAAATAAGTTTGACTCTAAACGTCAAGTTCTACCAATATGGAGATTTACACCCAAATCTCTTTGTGATATAAATCTCGACCGGCGTTTGAACCTTAATAATTCATACAAAACCCGCCTCTCGACGTGGTTATCAAAGACTCTCTCAAATCTTTGTGCATCACTTAAGCCGTATGTCAAATCCGCCCCTCTCGAGGTCTAAGATCTAATATTAACACATAAAAGTGATCGGCTTATCTGCGTTGAGTTTAAGTCCCGACTCAAGCGACCAATCTCGAGAGTTAGTAACAAATGGCCACACCCAAGTGTTGTCTACTAGTCTCAAGTTTATTCTAATCCACACCCGAGGGGTGCTTAGCTCATAATTAAATTAAACGGCATAATAATATAAAAGAAATGCAGAAAATTAACTTGCATAATATTAAATACGGAATAGCAATTACAATTAACAAAGTAAAGACTAAATTTAAAAGCAGGAGAATTTATCATTAAAGCAAGTAAATTAAACTAAGAAAGCAATTAAAAACTATTACTAAGAAAACAAGTAAAAGTTATCACTATTAAGAAAGCAAGTAAATTGTTCTTAAGAAAGTAAATAAAAGTTGCTGGAAGATGATTCAAATGATCCCAAGTCTTCTTCTTTTATAGCTTTGAGATTGTGTAATACCCAATGGTTAAAACCCAATACCACTCTTCCAAGCCCATGGTTTTGTTGAGCATTTCCAGAGTTTCCAAACATTCCATGCCAGCTCTAAGATGCCCTCTATTACCCAGTTAAAAGCCTTGTCCACTGGGTAAAAGCAATATCCGCCCTGCCCACAGTGAGCACACGCTGCCCACAGTGGGCACATTCTGTCCACTGTCCGAGAGTGCAGCAAAATCCCAAGAAAATCAAACTTTTGAAATGTAATCATCCTTTTTTCACATTTTAGACCAAATGACGGGGAAAGAAGCAAAGTGGGTATAAAAACGATATATAATCCTAGAAAAAGAGTAATAATAAACTCTCAAAAATAAGAGTTATCACACCCCTAAACTTAAGGTTTTGCTTGTCCTCAAGTAAAAGAAATAACAGAAAAAGAATTTTTACGGAGGGAAAGAAGACGACTTACAAACATGCTTGAATGATTCCTCGGAGTGTGTACTTCTTCCCTTCTTGACTACTTGTCGGAACTTTGATCGGTAGGACTTTTCGGGTTAGTGTTTGTGGCTAAAAAAATAATCCCCCCCAAACTTGAACTAGACTACAAAAGGAATTTGGATATATCTTTGTTGCTCTTCCTTTGAGTTCTATTTCAGTCACAAAACCCAAGCTTTTTGATTCTTTCATTTTTTCTACAAGTTTTTCGGGTTATGCTTTTCCTTCCAATTTTTCGAAGGTTGTCTTCCAATTTTTCGAAGACTATTATTTATTTATTATTATTTTTTTTTTAATTTTTTTGGATCATATGAGTAATGATCATGCTATTTTCCCCACCCCCAAACTTGAAGATGGACAATGTCCACATTGGCTCTCTAAACGGCTCGGTTGTGGGAACAAAGGGAAAAGTGTTTAGGCCACACAAGAGGGCCTACGTCCTCTCAAAATTACCTACGCGTAGTCAAGTAAAGTCGAAGTACCTGAAAAATGATAAGAATCACAATAAAAAATTCAAGCAACACAAACATCATCGATTTAAACACACCCCGCGAGTGATACACAAAAAGCGGGAATGCAAGGTTACGAGCGTTTAGACAGACCCAAAAGAGATAATATGCAATAATGTTTAAAAAGGATGATGTTTTTCAAAAGCGACTTTCGATCGGAATTTTACTGCCCGATGCGGGGTTCTGCGGGCTTAGGTGCGGCTGGAAAACCGGGCGGATGGTCATCGTCTTTTGCTGGAGGACCCGACGCAGAGCCAGAGGTGGAGCCTTCCTCCAAACGTGTGACACGAGCCTCCAAAGCAGCATACAACTCCAACACTTTCTTGGCGGTTTGGTTGGCCTCTTCCTACTGCAATACAAGTGCTCCCAACCACTCAGTTGTGCCATAACCTGCATATGTTGTACCTGGAGTGGTGGACTTAGGCTGTGATGAAGATGGCAGATCCGTGGGCGGTTTGGGTGGTTGCTCGGCCTGGTCACGATGTTCCTGCAAAATAGCGTGAGTGCGAAATGCGCTTTTGCGGCGCGTTATTGTCTCGTTGTTCAAATGTTTCTTGCTGTATGTGATCACATCGTGTGGCTGGACAGGCACCCGATTATCGGCACAAAGCTTGATGATTAAAGCTGGAAAAATAAGCCGGCTTTGGACCCGTGAAGCGGCCCGAGCAATGGCATCGTGGGCAATCTGTCCGAGATCAACCGGGCATTCTTTGAGAACACAAAATAACAACACACATCGATCATAATCCACCGTACCGTCATGAGCCGTAGGCATAAGATTGTGGCGCAGAAACTGGAACCAAAGGGCTGCTTCTTCTATGAGATGATTGGCCCGGATCATGGAACGATTGTTTTCACGGGACCAACCATAACTTGGACGGACCAGGGCAACCGCAAGTTTCTCATCCGAAATATCCATTAACTTCTTTCACATTTGATGGTAAGAGCAAACAAAAGGGGCCTGCAACTTTAAGGCTTTGTTTAATGCAGTCCCGGACCAGTCAATCATTTTTCCCCGAAGCCGAAGGGGACCGCGATCGGCATAAACAGCAGCCGCGTAAAACTCTCGAACCCACGTCTCATTGGCTTTGCATGGGATTGGAATGAGATGTTCCCAATGCAAAGCAGAAAGATGTTGCTTGACGTGCGCAACAGAATTTACTAAAGACGTATCAAAGGCGCGTTCAATCAAAATGTGGTTATTTTTTATAAGATCGTACCTCGCTTGAACCTCGACGTCTTGAACAGGAGGTAGCTGCTGCGAGCGATGAGTACGTCGGCTGGCCATTGGTGTCTTTCCTTTTGGACCGACTTGCTTCTCGGACTCGAAATCGCTGTCGGAGTTTTCGGAAATCTTGGTCTTTTTTGGCGGGGGTACGTCGGAGTCCGAAGAGGAAGAACTGGAATCTCCCGGCTGCATTCCCACTGATTGTTTTTGCTCAGATGACCCTGCTCGACTCCGAGTTACAACCCGTGTTGCTGCCGTCGCAACTGGTCCCGTGCTCGCAGTGGGCACATGCTGCTCACTGTAGGTATACTCGGGATTTTTAGGGCTTTCCACTAAAGGGTTTTCTTTTTCCACAAGTTCCTCAAATGGGTCCGGGGGAGTATTTTGTGATTGGGTTACCCCTTCGAAATCAAACCAAAGGTCCGCATCTAGATCTTCATCACCCACATCCCCACTTTTGTTTAAATCGAAAGGTTTAGCTTTAGAGGACGAGGGTTGGTTGCTAGGGTTAATGGGTACGGTAGTCGGGATCAGTGGGGTTGAGATGAAAATGGGTTTTAGCGGGTGAGTGCAGCGAGGAGGGGTATTTGGGGTGCGTAAAAACTGGGGGTTTTGGAAATTACCAAATGGGTTTCTGGGGTCTAGTCGTAGGTGGATAGGGGGAATGGTCGGGGATACACAAGTGAACAGGGGTTGGGTGAAAGGGATCTGAATGGTTGATGGGATGACCGGAAAAGGGTTTTCCGGCGGGTTTTGGTGTGGGTCTTGGGGTGGTTCAAGGATGCGAGTCAAAACCTCGTGAGTTTCAGCTAATGACTCGTGAGTTTCAGCGAATGAGTGTACATACCTTGGGGATGACGGAGTTGTGGGCTCGCCTGTTGTTTGAACATCGTCCGCCGGAGCACCGAAGATTGTGCCGGTGGGGGGTTGCACTGCCATAGTCGACGACGGCGAGCTAAGGGCTTGTGTCTCGGCCACCACAGAAGCATTCATCGACGGTGTGTCTTCAGAAGGAGCGGCGGCAGCGGCGGAAATGGCGAGGGGTAGCTCAGCGGCGGTGTGCACAATGGTTGGTGGTGACGGCGGGTTGGTGGCGACGGCGGCAGCGGCGCGCCGGAGTGCTTGCCGTGTTGGTCGTTCCGGTATGTGAGCTGGGACTTTCTTCCTAGCCATTGTTGGAGGAGGAGGTTGTAAAACCCTTTTGGGGTTTTGCTGGGTTTTTAGGAAGGATACTTCCAAAAAGAAGAAGAAGGTGTTTGTATATTTTTTTTTGTTTTCTCAAGGCTTCCTATCCATACGATTTAAAACAAAAGTAATGAACAACCCACATGGACTTGGCTTTGACCCTTGATTAGATATTTTTCATGATTGCAAAGTCCCTGGTTTGTCATTTACAGCTGGTTATTGGTGTGATGCAAGCCAAACCAAGTACAACCAAATCCTTAAAAAAAATTCTCTAGGTACAAGGAAATGAGTACTTGTAGTACTATAGAAAGTGCAAATTACTGCATGCACACCCAACTTTTGTTTTCTTAAAAACCAGCCCCAAACTTTACCAGAAAATTACATTTCTCCCCCTCCAACTTATCTGTTCGAACTTAAGGACTGCGGGCACAGCGTGTCCACAGCGGGCAGACCTGCACTTTGATTCTGAAACATAAAATAACACAACAGCTAAGAAACAATATTTACACTATGTACATGGTGGTTCTCGTCACAGATTATTCGTTACTACCCGTGGGTATGGGCACTTCATTTGGAACAAAGTGCTTGACCCGGTGACCGTTAACCCTAAAAATGCTTCCGTCTTGTGGGTTAATTAAATCGACTGTTCCAAACTTACCGACATCCGCAATGGTAAATGGTCCCGACCAACGTGATTTTAACTTTCCGGGAAACAACTTCAACCTCGAGTTAAAAAGGAGTACTTGTTGATTTTTCTCAAAATTTCTTTTGTTAATACGCCGATCATGCCATACTTTTGTTTTTTCTTTATAAAGTTTGGCGTTCTCGTAGGCATGATGGCGTATTTCCTCTAACTCGTTTAGTTGGAGTTTTCTCTTCTTTCCGGCCACTTCTTCATTGAGGTTTAATTCTTTCACGGCCCAAAACGCTTTGTATTCAAGTTCCAAGGGTAAGTGACATGCTTTGCCGAAAACCAGTTTATATGGTGACAATCCTAGTGGCGTTTTAAAAGCTGTTCTATATGCCCAAAGCACGTCATCCAACTTAAGGGACCAATCCTTTCTATCGGGTTTTACCACTTTTTCCAAAATCGATTTAATTTCCCGATTCGAAAGTTCGGCAAGCCCGTTTGTTTGTGGGTGATAAGCCGTTGATACCTTATGATGAATGTTATATTTGCTCAAAACTGTGCTTAACATCTTGTTGACAAAATGAGTTCCCTCGTCATTAATTAAAGCGCGAGGTGTTCCAAAACGAACAAAAATGTTTTTATGAAGAAAGTTAATCACAGTTTTAGCATCATTTCTTGGACACGCGATAGCTTCTATCCATTTTGAAACATAATCTACTGCCACCAAAATATACTGATTATTAAAGGACATAGGAAATGGTCCCATAAAGTCAATGCCCCAAACATCAAAAAGTTCGACTTCCAAAATATTATTTAAGGGCATTTCGTTTTGTTGGGACAAGTTCCCGGTCCTTTGGCATTCGTCACAACTCTTTACGAACTCAAATGAATCTTTAAAAATTGACAGCCAAAAGAAACCACTTTGAAGAATTTTTGCGGCCGTTCGTTGACCACCAAAATGGCCTCCGTAAGGTGAAGCGTGACAATCCCGCAAAATACTTTTTATTTCAAAATCCGGAACGCATTTCCTCAAAATTTGGTCCGATCCTAATTTATACAAAAAAGGATCATCCCAAAAATATTGTTTACAATCATGAAGAAACATTTTAAACTTTTGCGCGTTCATGTGGTATGGCCTAATTCCACTTGCAAGATAATTTGCAATATCGGCATACCATGGCAATTCCTTTTCAACATGTTGTATGGCTAAAATACGCTCATCCGGAAAAACTTCTTTGATTTCATGTTTCCCCCCACTTGACACGTTCATTTCGATTCTTGAAAGATGATCGGCAACTTGATTATTAACTCCCTTTCTATCAACTATCTCTATATCAAATTCTTGTAAAAGATGAACCCAACGGATAAGCCTTGGCTTAGCGTCGGTTTTGTTAAAAAGATACTTGATAGCGGAGTGGTCCGTATGAACAACGACTTTTGTGCCGATCAAATAAGAACGAAAACGATCAAAAGCAAATACCACGGCAAGTAACTCTTTCTCAGTTGTTGTATAATTTATTTGAGCTTCGATAAGAGTTTTACTTGCGTAATAAATGGGGTGAAAAATCTTTTCTTTCTTTTGCCCCAAAACGGCACCTACCGCCCAATCACTGGCATCGCACATTACCTCGAAAGGTTTTGTCCAATCCGGTGCTATTACAATAGGTGCTGAGACAAGAGCTTCTTTGATTGTTGAAAAAGCCTTTTTGCATTCGGAAGTAAAATCAAAAGTTTGGTCAACATGCAGTAAATTACACAATGGCTTCGCAATTTTTGAAAAATCTTTTATAAATCGCCGGTAAAATCCCGCATGTCCCAAAAAACGTCTAATGCCTTTAACCGAAGTGGGTTCGGGTAATTGCATTATCACTTCTAATTTAGCTTTATCAACTTCCAATCCCTTTTTAGAAACCATGTGACCCAACACAATTCCCTCTTGAACCATAAAATGACATTTTTCCCAATTCAAGATTAAATCGTGCGTTTCACATCTTTCTAAACTTTTTCTCAAATTATCAAGACAATTATCAAACGACGTCCCAATTACCGAAAAATCATCCATGAAAACTTCCATGGTATCTTCAATCATGTCCGAGAAAATAGACATCATGCAACGTTGGAATGTTGCAGGAGCATTGCACAACCCAAACGACATTCACCGAAAAGCAAAGGTTCCGAACGGACACGTAAAAGTTGTTTTTTCTTGATCCTCGGGTGCTATGTGAATTTGATTATAGCCCGAGTATCCATCTAAAAAGCAATAAAATTCTTTTCCGGCCAATCGATCTAGCATTTGGTCTATAAAAGGCAAAGAAAATGGTCTTTTTTCGTGGCTAGGTTCAACTGTCTATAATCCATGCATATTCTCCACCCGGTGACGGTCCTAGTAGGGATGAGTTCATTTTTCTCATTTGTTATAACTGTGGTTCCTCCCTTTTTAGGAACGCATTGCACCGGGCTAACCCAACCACTACTTGAAATGGGGTAAATAATACCCGCATCAAGCCATTTTAAAATCTCTTTCTTAACGACCTCTTTCATGATGGGATTTAGTCTCCTTTGCGGTTGCACTTTGCCAATACTATTTTCTTCCAAAATAATCTTATGTTGGCAAATGGATGGACTAATCCCCTTAATATCCGCTAAGGTCCAACCTATGGCTTTCTTGTGACTTTTCAACAATCTTAACAATTTTTCCTCTTGGCCATCACTTAACTTGGAAGAAATAATTACGGGTAATTTATCTTCTTCCATGAGATAAGCATACTTAAGGTGACTAGGGAGAGGTTTTAAATCCAAGTCTGGAGCCTTAAGAATTGATGGCATTTGTGGAGGTCGATCATTAAAATCTAAATGTTCAAAAGCATCTATAACCTCCATCAAATCTTCTTCCGAAACATCATCTTCCAAGCCTATAATTGGTTCTTCATGAAAGTCTCCTAAAAGGCTAGGCTCAAAATCATCACCTAAAGTTTCAATGGCGGAACAATCTTCTAAATCACCGGTGAATTTTAATGACTTAAAGACGTTGAAGGTTATTTATTGGTCATTCACTCGCATGGTTAGCTCACCTTTTTGGACATCAATTAAAGTTCTACCGGTCGCAAGGAAAGGTCTTCCTAAAATGATGGGAATATTCTTATCGGCCTCAAAGTCCAAAACTAGAAAATCGGCCGGAAAAATGAATTTATCAACTTTGACCAAAATATCTTCAATTTTTCCTTTCGGATAAGCAATGGATCTATCCGCGAGTTGCAAAGTGACAGTAGTGGGTCTTACTTCACCAATTCCTAGCTTGTTAAAAATTGACAAGGGCATGAGATTTATGCTTGCACCCAAGTCACATAGTGCATTTCCGACCTCTTGACCGCCAATAGAGCATGGGATGGTAAAACTTCCCGGGTCCTTGAGTTTCGGAGGGATTTTACATGTAAGAATTGCACTACATTCCTTGGTTAAAGCAACCGTCTCATATTCTCCTAGTCTTCTCTTTTTGCTGAGAATGTCTTTTAAAAACTTAACATAGTTTGGCATTTGCTCGAGAGCTTCTACCAAAGGAATGTTAATATGGAGTTGTTTGAAAACGTCTAAAAACTTCTTAAACTGAACATCCATCTTTTTATCTTTAAATCTTTCAGGAAAAGGCAACTCACGTAGATCCAAGCTTGTTTGCTTTTTGCTGGGTGTAAACACATGCTTCCCGGCATTTTTGACAGCACCGGACGGATCTGCTGTTGTAGACACAAAAACAGGGTCCTGCGGTTTTTCAACAGTAGAGAACAGTCCAGGAAAATTTTCTCTATCGAAGAGATGTGATTCTTTTTGCACATTAGGTGTGGTAGAAGATTTATCGTTTTTACGCGAGTCCTCTACGTTACCTATTTCCATTATGCTAATGGCCTTGACATGTTCCTTGTGTGGTCCTTTTGGGTTCTCGGTGTCACTAGGCAAAGTCCCTTGTGGTCTATTTTTGAGCTCGGTCGCAAATTGACCAAGTTGGGTCTCAAACCCTCTCAAGGTTGCATTGGTTTGGTTTATAAAACCTTTAAACAATGATTCGAGTGAACGGTTACCTTCCGATGCATTTTGTTGCCTAGGAGCATGCGATTGTGAAGATTGACCATGTTGGTAATTGGATTGTTGGTTTTGATAAAATCCCGGGGGATTTTGTGGTCGGTTTTGCGGTTGACTTGCCCCGGGGGGTTGAAGTCCTTGATTTCCCGACCAAGAAAAATTCGGGTGATTCCGCCAATTCGGATTATAAGTTTGAGAAAAAGGGCTATTTCTAGCATTTCCCAAATAATTTACCGCAGCGGGATTACCTGGACAATTCTCATAATTATGACTTTCCCCACAAAATGCACACGACTCATTAATAGCTTGCGCTTGGTTTTTCTCTCCATTGATGTTTAAGTTATTTTTAACCAAGTTAGTCAAAGCTATAATTTGCGCATTTAAAGAAGTGATGGCATCAATTTCATGAATGTCACGTGTGAATGGTACATGCGAAATAAACCACAGCGGGTTGTAATCTGTCCACAGTGGGCAGCGCAAGTGTACACTGTCCACTATGATCGTCACGGCAAGTAATAATCGGTAAAATACCGGAATCGTATCCACAGAGACTGGGCTATCAAGACAATACGGCCTTTGTGAGTTCCTTTCACGAGTTTCAATTAGAGAGGAAACAATATTTTGAGTTGGATTGGTGAAATAACTACTTTTAACGATTTTACTAAAGATTTAAAAGATGGAATGTAGGTTAGATTTTCCCTAGATTTTATAATAAATACTTGATCTCAAAAGATGATCCTTGTAATTGAAGTCGGTCTTTTCGCTAGAAAAGCCCGGTTACAAAATACTCACACCGTTAAGCAAAAATCCTATACTAGTCGTACTTGTTGTTTTGTCAATGGTAATCTCAGAATGGACCCTCTCGGGCCTCGATGGAATGTGTAGAGACAAATACTCTAAGTGTTTTAAATACACAAATTAGCTTGTCTACTACTCCAGTGGGGAGAGATTAGCTCACTGTGCTGACCTCACTCTCGTAAGTGTCATAAGAATTCTTTCGAACTCCCTAGCATTATCCAAGCTCGTGTCACTGCGTTCTACCCATTTCTGAGTTGAGAACTAGACTTTTAGATCCTTACAAGTGATCGGCTTGTTCGCATCCTTGGGGTATTATCGGGAATGAATAACCAAAACAACAAATATTTCAAGTATAAAGATTACTCAAGAATTTTCTCTAAAATCTAGGTACTTCTCTTACCTACATCCCAAGGGATGTTTAACCTAACATAACTGGAGAAATTAAAACAAAAGATGAAGATTTAAACATGATTGAAAATAAAAGTGACTTCGAATTACCGCTCACAGTGGGGAACGTAAGCTGCCCACTGTTCGAGAATTACAACTGAAAATTAAACTAAGAATTTAAAGTGCTAGAAATTTAAACTACAAAGCTACAGAAAATTAAATCTAACTATGAAAGCTTTAGAGGAAATTAAATGCTAAGGATTAAGGTGCTTGCTAAAATTAAAGATAGATGATCCCATTAAATGACCCAAGCCCTTCCTTTTATACACCAAGGAAAGAGCTTGGGTAATACCCAATGAGATCTTTTGACTTTGCATCAGCTGAGTTATGGGAGCACAAGGACCATTTGTGCCCCATGTTTCTTCTTTAACCAAGGGCTTGATGCTTCTATCCATGGGGTTCTCCAAAAAGTTGACTTTTAGGCTCTTAGGTATGAATATTAAATTCACTTTGCCATCTTCTTTAGGAGCAAGCCTAGAATAAAATAATCCCCATGCTTGTACTTGTTGTTGAACCTTCTAACTGCTCCCACCATGCTGTCTAACTCAGATTTCTTCTTTTTGTCTTTTCCAGCGGCAGTAGTGGGGAACCGGAGTGAGCACTGTTCACGTCACTGCAGATAAAACGTGAAAACTACCCAAAATCCACCAAATAATTTATTAAAGACCATGGTTCACTCCTTTTGCTTGTTTTCGTAAATCATACCAAGAATGGGGGTTTTTAGAAGTGAAATGGCTAAAATTGACAAATTAAAGTGAAAAATAAATGGAAATAATAACTCTAAAAATAGAGTTATCACAACCTCAAACTTAAATTATTACTTGTCCCCAAGTAATAAAAAAAAAGAAATAAAGTAGACAAAACGCACTTAGAACTTTTTAGGGACTTACATACTTCTTGACTTGAATGGGCGTTGATCTCCTTCCTTCAATACTTCCTTCGGTTCAAACTTGAAAATTTCACTTTTGTGTTTGACGAAATCTTTTTCTTGTATTCCATTAATCAATAGGGCTTTCTTGGGTTTTATGGGTTTATGGCTTTGAATATTTTCCCAAGGTTTTTTTTTTGGCAAGTATTTTCAAACATGAACCGAAAATCTCGCTTGGAGATTTTTATTTCTAGAAGTGGCTGTTTTGGATTTTTCATTAGTATGTACGCACACTTTCAGGCTTTATTTTGGGTATGGCTATTTTTGTGAGAGTGGGTATTCTGATGGTCCAGAATAGGCACACCATCCTCTTTCTGGGAGTGAGCACTTTGATGGTCCAGAAAAGGCACACCATCAATTTTGTTAGTGACACTCCGTTTTTCTTCTGTTTTTGTATTTTTGTATTTTTTTTTTTTTTTTTTTTTTTTTTGGGAGGGGGTATGGCTTACCCACCTCAACCTTGGACTTCACAGTGTCCCCACTGTGGGCAAACTGGAAGTTCCCACCTCAAACTTAAATTCTCACAGTGTCCCCACTGTGACATTGAATTAACGAACAAAGGTGGTGGTTTGGGGTACAAAAAGGATCGTGTTTGGATGCGAAAAACGGCCTATATCATTTCATGGTATCAAGTTGAGATTCGTACTTACAAAAGGGACCTTTTTAAGTCGGAAGCCGAAAGTTGTACCTTGAAATGGAAGCGAGATCAAACAAGCATTCAAACAACAAATACGTTAGTACCCAAAAGTACCTACCCAGTGGTAGGATTTCATGCATTACAAACCAAAATAAGAATTCAGCAAAGTGTCAAAAGCCTAGCCAAAGGCATAAAATCAAACCAAACAGAAATTAAAATTGTTTTTGAGAGCAAAAGAGTGGAACCAAAGTTTTAACAAACCATTCAACGGGTCGGGGTGGCCTCTGGTGAACTAGCAGGAACGTCTTCATCAAATTCGTCCTCACTGTCATAAACTGGGCAGATATCCTTCGGAAATTCTGGTAGCTGAGCAGCTAGCATTGGGTTGGCCTCTTGCATCATCAGGCCCGTCACCTCATCCCGTTCTTTTGTATACATCCAAAATTTCTGCGTGGCCCGGTTCTGATATCGCTGCTCACTTTCTAGCAACTCGGTCCTGTATGTGAGCTTCTTCAAAGCTGCCAAAATCTCTCCCATTTGGTTGCTGGACGAACCTGCCTCAGTCTGACGCCTCGATGTATCCGCAGTCCGCACATCATGCTCCTCAGCGATGATCACAGTGGGGTTAACAGTCCCCACTGTGGGGATATCTTCTGCCTGCTCGGGTGGAGGAGTGGTGACGTGCCGTCCCATCTTTCGGATGGTACCCACATTGATATTACTCGTGGAATCTAACCACTGGTCCTCCACAGCCGACGGTACACCTGCGTCTATCATCAATGAAGTAATAAGGCAAGGGAGGGGTAAAATTACCTTCTTCCGGGTACGTGCTTGATCGATGGCTCCATGCATGACAGTGCCTATGTTGATCCTTTTTCCCGTGAGGATGCAGTACAACAGCGCACACTTGTGCATCGACAAAGTGGTGTCGTGCGAAGTTGGGGCTAATGAAGCACGGAGAAACTGGAACCAAACGGCAGCCTCGGTAGTGAGAGAACTAGCGTTTAGGCACCGTCGTTGACCGTCCTTATTCCATGGTTTCCCTACAGCGGCTATCTCTCTTAAAATGAGGTCCTCACTTGCTGGAGTCATCTTCTTCAAGAATTGCGCAAACTCACAAATACCCGCATTTCCTCTCCCCAATACTCGGTTAATTTCCCCTGGATTGTAACAAACTTTCCTACCTCGAACTACCACAATTGGGTCTTTACTTTGAGAGGCCTCGGCGTAAAATTCACGCACAAGTGAGGCATTGGCACGTCGATTAGCAGCAGAAATAATCGACCAATCATGCACCACAATTCTATCCTTGACAAATGAATTAGCTTCAACGAAATCGGGGTCAAAACCCCTCTCTAATTTTAACTTTTGCTTGGCGATGCAGTCAAAATGGGCAGCCACCTCCGGAGAGGTGAACTGCCTGGGCACCCCACTGGGGGCATACTCAGTACCTATGATGGATTGATGTGGGTTTTGGGTTTGAATTTGTTCATCCCCACCATCAGTTTCCATAGACGATGAACTTAAAGAGGTTGCAGGGTTTTTACCTTTTCGTGAATCTTGCTTAGCAGGCCTCTTTGTCGGTGTTTTTCGTGCCCTGGCTACCGTGGATCTGGTAACAACTCTTCTCTTTTTTTCGACTTGGGGAATAAGGTTCTCCCCACTGTGGATATCTCCTGAAACAGCACTCTTCTCCCTATCAAACTTGAACTTCTCATACTGACTTTGATAATTTTCCTCCACCTCTCTCTGCAACTTCTCATTCTCAGCAAACAAGTCTGCCTCAGCCTTCTTCCTCTCTTCCTCGAAGATCCTCTCCTTTTCTGCCCTAACTCTTGCCTCCTCTAGTTTCTTTTCTTCCTCTTCTTTTCGGACCCTTTCTTCTTCTTCTCTACGCCTTCTCTCGGCATCCTCCTTCCTCTTTCTTATGGCTTCCTTTCGTTGAATGTACTCCTCCTCCAATCGTCGCTCTTCCTCTTCGGTTTGCAGAGCCTCGGTGTCAAAAAGACTGGTGCTCGTGGTTGAGACGCGTGGAGAAGAAATAGCCTTCGGGCTTCGTTGTTTGGAGGAGCCTTCGTCTGGTGCACCAGATGTCATCGGTGCACTGGAAGTCGCCGGATTTTCGCCGGAGACCGGCGGCGGTTCGTTGAGGTCACCAGTGATGGTTTCTGGTGGGTTTTCGGTGTTACGACGGCGGACCGCCGCCCGGTTGGGTGCCTGAGGGTTTGAAATCGGCCTCTTGCTTCTAGCCATTGGAGGGAATTTGCTTCTGGTTCGTGTAAGAGAAATGGGGAAGAAAAAGATGGTTTTTGAATATTTGAAGTTAACGGTGGTTTTTAGGAAGTTAATGGTGGTTTTTAGGATTTTTGCAATGGGTTTAGGGTTGGACCGTCGGGTTTTAGGAGAGAGAGGGAGAGTACAATGATGGTTTTCTTGGAAAATGGAGAACTAATGACATGTGGCAGCAAAAGTTGATTAGTTGGCAGAAAAGGTGAAAGCTTGTTATCCCTGGGCCCCACAATTTGTCCCATCAACCGTCAGATTCCAGAGTGGGGAACGCAGTGATCAGCTTCTGCCCACTGCGAACCACTTTATTGACTTTTGCTTTAAGGCTCGGGATTTTCGCCTACACACATACAAGTAAACTACCCTTGCAATATTAAAAAGAACAAAAAGAATAAAAACACAGCAAACAACAGAAATAAAATATTTACAATTGGACCTGATGTTTCTTAACCATAGTGAGGTGGAGAGTGGGCAGGGATGTGGGCACTCTCATGCAGAAAATGCTTTACCCTTTGCCCGTTGACTTTAAAGGTCTGATCAGACTGTGGAGACTTTAATTCCACTGTTCCAAAGGGACTTACCTTGACAATGGTGTATGGTCCAGTCCATCTTGACTTGAGCTTACCCGGAAAAAGTTTTAGACGAGAGTTGAACAATAATACCTGCTGTCCTTCAAAAAATTCCCGATGATTGATCCTTCGGTCATGCCACATCTTGGTCTTTTCCTTGTATAACTTTGCATTTTCATATGCGTGATAGCGCATTTCCTCAAGTTCATGCAATTGCAAGGTTCTTTTAATTCCTGCGGCATCTTCACTCATGTTGAGCTCTTTTAAAGCCCAAAAGGCTTTATGTTCCAATTCGATTGGTAAATGGCAAGCTTTGCCAAATACCAACTTAAATGGAGACATTCCCAAAGGGGTCTTATATGCCGTGCGATACGCCCAAAGAGCGTCATCAAGCTTGCTGGACCAATCCTTTCGATGGGGTTTTACCACCTTTTCCAAAATTCCCTTGATTTCTCGGTTTGAAAGCTCCGCCAAACCATTAGTTTGGGGGTGGTAGGCGGTTGCTACCCTATGATGAATATCATATTTAGCAAGGACCGCGGTCATGACTTTGTTAACAAAATGGGATCCTTCATCACTAATTATTGCTCGTGGTGTTCCAAAGCGAGTGAAAATATTTTTTTGCAAAAACTTCACCACAGTGTTAGCGTCATTAGTGTGACAAGCAGCAGCTTCTACCCATTTTGAAACATAATCTACCGCTACTAAGATGTAGAAATTGTTGTTGGAATTTGGAAAGGGTCCCATGAAATCTATTCCCCACACATCAAAAATTTCCACCTCAAGGATATTGTTGAGGGGCATTTCATTTCGTTTTGATATATTCCCAGTGCGCTGACACTGCTCACAGTGACGAACAAACTCATGAGAGTCTTTGAACACAGTGGGCCAAAAGAACCCACTCTGCAAAATTTTCGCAGCAGTGCGTGTTCCTCCGAAATGACCTCCATAGTGGGATGTGTGACAGCCTTGGAGTAAATGTTGTTGATCACTCCCATGAACACATCGCCTCAACACTTGGTCCGTTCCTATCTTATATAAGAAAGGATCGTCCCAAATGTATTGACGAGTATCATACAAGAATTTTTTAAAAGGCTGTCCACTCATTCCATGGGGTCGTAATCCACTTGCTAAAAAGTTAGCAATGTCAGCATACCAAGGAATATCATGATGTTGGGCGACTAACAATTGTTCATCAGGAAAATTTTCTTTTACCGGAGTGGGATCTACAGTGCCCACTGTGGGCTCAAGTCTGGAAAGATGATCAGCGATCTGGTTACTTGTTCCTTTTCTATCGATGATCTCAAGGTCGAATTCCTGCAGCAACAGCACCCATCTGATCAACCTCGGTTTAGAGTCAGCTTTGTTGATCAAATATTTGATGGCTGCGTGATCGGTGTGTACTATGACCTTTGCTCCAATTAAGTAAGACCTGAAACGATCAAAAGCAAAAACTACTGCAAGTAATTCTTTTTCGGTTACAGTGTAGTTGATTTGAGCCTCGATCAAAGTCTTGCTTGCATAGTATATTGGATGAAAAATCTTATCTTTTCGTTGGCCTAGTACTGCACCTATAGCCCAATCGCTGGCGTCACACATGACTTCAAATGGGAGTGACCAGTCAGGAGTGGTCACTATGGGTGCAGTAACTAAGGCATTTTTGATTATTTCAAATGCGTCTCTACATTCTTTGGTAAAAACAAACTCTCTTTCATGTTGCAGCAGGTTACATAGGGGTTTAGTTATTTTGGAAAAATCTTTTATGAACCTCCTATAGAAACCTGCGTGACCTAAAAAACTGCGAATGCCTTTTACCGTTGTGGGCTCGGGAAGTTGGGAGATTACTTCTAGTTTTGCTTTATCAACTTCCAAACCCTTTTTCGACACAAGATGACCCAAAACAATGCCCTCTTCGACCATGAAATGACATTTTTCCCAATTTAGAATAAGGTCGTGGGTTTCACATCTCACCAAACTTTTTTCTAGATTCCTCAAACAGTTATCAAATGATGTGCCGATCACAGAAAAATCGTCCATAAAAACTTCTATGGTATCTTCTATCATATCAGTAAAAATGGCCATCATACAGCGTTGAAAAGTAGCGGGAGCATTACATAAACCAAAAGGCATTCTCCGGAATGCAAAAGTACCATATGGACAAGTAAAGGTGGTCTTTTCTTGGTCCTCGGGTGCGATGTGGATTTGGTTATATCCGGAGTATCCATCTAGAAAACAATAAAATTCCTTTCCCGCTAATCTATCAAGCATTTGATCAATAAAAGGTAACGGGAAATGGTCTTTCTTTGTTGCTAGATTCAGTTGCCTATAGTCCATGCATATTCTCCATCCCGTAACAGTCCTAGTTGGAATGAGTTCGTTCTTTTCATTTGTGACCACTGTTGTTCCTCCCTTTTTAGGGACACATTGAACGGGGCTCACCCAACTACTACTAGCAATGGGATAGATAATACCAGCATTTAACCACTTCAAAATCTCTTTCTTAACTACTTCCTTCATGATGGGGTTCAACCTTCTTTGAGGTTGGACTTTTCCTGGGCGGTCACTCTCTAAGTTGATCTTATGTTGACATAAAGAGGGGCTAATTCCTCTAATGTCTGCTATGGTCCAACCAATTGCCTTCTTATGCTTCATCAACAATTCGATTAAAAGTTGTTCTTGATTTTCACTAAGTTTGGACGAGATGATAACAGGAAGTTTGTTATTCTCGGCGAGATAAGCATATTTCAAATGAGGAGGCAATGGTTTAAGCTCTAACTCGGGAGGTTGTTCGATGGATGGTGGTTGGATCGTCCTATCCTTAAATTCCAAAGGTTCAATAGATGCCACCATTTCGTTACACTCATCTTCAAAAGTATCTTCTGAGTCAGAGTGTTCACTCTCACTGCCCACTGTGGACAGTGAGTCGAAACAGTAGGATCCATGAATCGCACTCACAGCAAGGCAGTCCTCGGTGTCTATGTATTTAAGAGATTTGAAAACATTAAACTTTACTTCCTGGTCGTTGACTCTCATGGTGAGTTCTCCTTTGTGCACATCAATCAAAGTTCGTCCTGTCGCAAGGAAAGGACGTCCTAGAATGATTGGGATGTCTTTGTCGGCCTCATAGTCTAAAATCAGAAAGTCGGCAGGGAAGATGAATTTATCCACTTGGACCAAAACATCTTCAATCTTCCCTCTTGGATAGGCAATGGATCGATCGGCTAATTGTAAGGTCACGGTGGTGGGTCTAGCCTCTCCAATACCTAATCTCTTAAAAATTGACAAAGGCATCAAATTTATACTAGCGCCTAAATCACAAAGTGCTTGACCTACTTCTTGTCCTCCTATCGTGCATGGAATTGTGAAACTACCCGGGTCTTTCAACTTAGGTGGAATCTTGCTTGTGAGAAGGGCACTACATTCTTCGGTCAACGCCACAGTTTCAAACTCACCCAACTTTCGTTTTTTGTTCAAAATATCTTTTAAAAACTTAACATAGCTTGGCATTTGCTCAAGAGCTTCTACCAAGGGTATGTTAATGTGAAGCTGTTTGAAAATGTCTAAAAACTTTTTAAATTGAACATCAACATTTTTAGGCTTCATTCTTTCAGGAAAAGGTACACTTTTTGGGTCGATGTGAGTCTGAAGCGGAGTTAACCTTGGAATGGTAGGTTTAGGCAATGGCCCAAAAGTGGGGAGTTCAGGGACTTCCGTCCCCACTGTGGGGATCACAGTGACTTGAGGAGTGCCCATTGTGGGATGAGGTACAGCGGTGATTTGAGGCGATTCTTCATAATCGAAAACGATATCTTTCAGATCCTTTCCACTCCTAAGTGTTATGGCTTTGATTTGTTCTGGTCCCTTTCCTATTACCCTAGCATTTTCGGTATCACTAGGTAATGTCCCCGGTGGTCTATTCTTGACTTCGACGGCTAGTTGTCCTACTTGAGTTTCTATGTTCCTAATGGCCGCTTGAGTTTGGTTCATGAATCCTTTGAGCATTGATTCGAGTGATGGTTGAGCCTCAGCATTATGAGATGGTCGTGGTTGGAATTGTTGGGAGGATTGACCTTGGTGAAAGTTTTGTGGGTGCTGCCCACTGTGGTGTGAGGATTGCCCACTGTGATGTGATTGAAATCCAGGGGGGTTGTGTGGTCTTTGAGCATGACTCGCCCCGTGGGGTTGGAGTCCTTGGTTTCCAGACCACGAGAAATTTGGATGATTCCTCCAACCTGGATTATAGGTCTGTGAGTATGGGTTGTTGCGCGGGTTGGTTCCTATGACATTAATAGCCTCTGGATTTGCTGGACAAAAATCAAAAACATGCTCGTCCCCACAGTAAGAGCAGTTCTCAGTGAGATGTGCAGTACCCACTGTGGGATTAAGTTGTCCTCGATTTTGGTTCAACACTATTTTTGTTAAGGCCACTAACTGTGCATTCATTGTTTTAAGCGCCTCATTATCAATGTTGGTGGACTTTGGTGCAGGCGTTCTCGGGTTGGACCAGTCGGTGTTGTTATTGGACACTTTCTCTAAAATCTGATATCCTTCATTATAGGTTTTGCTTGTGAAAGTTCCTCCTGCTGTTGCATCTAAGATGATTTTGGCTGCGTTCGACAGACCATTGTAAAAGGTCTCCAACTGAATGCAATGTGGGATGCCATGGTGTGGGCATTTTCGGAGTAAATCTTTAAACCGCTCCCATGCATCCGAAACAGCCTCATCTTCGTCTTGTCTAAACAAAACAATATCATTTCTCAGCCTCATGTTTTTGGTTGGAGGAAAATACTTTTGTAAAAATTTATCCGCAAGCTCTTGCCACATGGTTATTGAATGAGGTGCATGCGCATTTAGCCATGACTTAGCCTTGTCCCTTAAAGTAAAAGGAAAAAGTCTTAGCCTTAAAGCTTCCTCACTCACACCTTGTAGCTGAAAAGAGTCGGTCATTTCCAAAAATGATTTTAAGTGCGAATGCGGATCCTCAGATGGTGATCCTCCAAACTGACCCATGGCTTGGATCATTTGAAACATCACCGGTTTGAGTTCAAAGTGTGGTGTTTGAAGGTTGGGTCTTAGAATCCCGGAGCTTAAATCACTAACTCCAGTAGTTGCATAATCCCTTATCCCTCGATCTTTGCTATCAGCAATCGTCACTGTGGTTTCCACTAATGGAGGTGGTGGTGGTTGACCGCCCACTCCTGCCATATTTGCGGTGGGGTTCACAGGGAGTTGTTGATTTTTCTTCTTGTTTTTACGTCTTTTTCGAAAAGTCCTTTCTATTTCAAGATCGATTGGTTCCAAAGGTCCGTGTTGTTGCCTTGGCATACAACACGATCGGTGCTAGAAAAACGAGTTACTCGGGCTCAAACAAAAACTAATGTCTTGAGATTTAAAAATCACGCCAGTCCCCGGCAACGGCGCCAAAAACTTGTCACGTGTGAATGGTACATGCGAAATAAACCACAGCGGGTTGTAATCTGTCCACAGTGGGCAGCGCAAGTGTACACTGTCCACTATGATCGTCACGGCAAGTAATAATCGGTAAAATACCGGAATCGTATCCACAGAGACTGGGCTATCAAGACAATACGGCTTTTGTGAGTTCCTTTCACGAGTTTCAATTAGAGAGGAAACAATATTTTGAGTTGGATTGGTGAAATAACTACTTTTAACGATTTTACTAAAGATTTAAAAGATGGAATGTAGGTTAGATTTTCCCTAGATTTTATAATAAATACTTGATCTCAAAAGATGATCCTTGTAATTGAAGTCGGTCTTTTCGCTAGAAAAGCCCGGTTACAAAATACTCACACCGTTAAGCAAAAATCCTATACTAGTCGTACTTGTTGTTTTGTCAATGGTAATCTCAGAATGGACCCTCTCGGGCCTCGATGGAATGTGTAGAGACAAATACTCTAAGTGTTTTAAATACACAAATTAGCTTGTCTACTACTCCAGTGGGGAGAGATTAGCTCACTGTGCTGACCTCACTCTCGTAAGTGTCATAAGAATTCTTTCGAACTCCCTAGCATTATCCAAGCTCGTGTCACTGCGTTCTACCCATTTCTGAGTTGAGAACTAGACTTTTAGATCCTTACAAGTGATCGGCTTGTTCGCATCCTTGGGGTATTATCGGGAATGAATAACCAAAACAACAAATATTTCAAGTATAAAGATTACTCAAGAATTTTCTCTAAAATCTAGGTACTTCTCTTACCTACATCCCAAGGGATGTTTAACCTAACATAACTGGAGAAATTAAAACAAAAGATGAAGATTTAAACATGATTGAAAATAAAAGTGACTTCGAATTACCGCTCACAGTGGGGAACGTAAGCTGCCCACTGTTCGAGAATTACAACTGAAAATTAAACTAAGAATTTAAAGTGCTAGAAATTTAAACTACAAAGCTACAGAAAATTAAATCTAACTATGAAAGCTTTAGAGGAAATTAAATGCTAAGGATTAAGGTGCTTGCTAAAATTAAAGATAGATGATCCCATTAAATGACCCAAGCCCTTCCTTTTATACACCAAGGAAAGAGCTTGGGTAATACCCAATGAGATCTTTTGACTTTGCATCAGCTGAGTTATGGGAGCACAAGGACCATTTGTGCCCCATGTTTCTTCTTTAACCAAGGGCTTGATGCTTCTATCCATGGGGTTCTCCAAAAAGTTGACTTTTAGGCTCTTAGGTATGAATATTAAATTCACTTTGCCATCTTCTTTAGGAGCAAGCCTAGAATAAAATAATCCCCATGCTTGTACTTGTTGCTGAACCTTCTAACTGCTCCCACCATGCTGTCTAACTCAGATTTCTTCTTTTTGTCTTTTCCAGCGGCAGCAGTGGGGAACCGGAGTGAGCACTGTTCACGTCACTGCAGATAAAACGTGAAAACTACCCAAAATCCACCAAATAATTTATTAAAGACCATGGTTCACTCCTTTTGCTTGTTTTCGTAAATCATACCAAGAATGGGGGTTTTTAGAAGTGAAATGGCTAAAATTGACAAATTAAAGTGAAAAATAAATGGAAATAATAACTCTAAAAATAGAGTTATCAATGAACTCCCGATGCATTTGGCGTGGTGATGGCACGAGCATTTTGCCATTCGGTGTTATTGTTGGCAACTTTTTCTAAAATCTCAAATGTCTCGTTGTAAGTTTTTGAAACAAAAGCACCACCGGCCGTAGCATCGAGAATAATTTTAGCAGCATTAGAAAGACCATTATAAAATGTTTCTAATTGGATGCAATAGGGAATTCAATGATGAGGACATTTTCGAATTAAATCTTTAAATCTTTCCCATGCATCCGAGACTGCCTCGTCATTCTCTTGCCGAAAGTTCATGATATCGTGCCTAAGCTTTACATTTCTAGTTGGAGGAAAATATTTTTTTAAAAACTTTTCGGCTAAACTCGACCAAGTGTCGATGGATTCCGGTGGTTGAGAATTTAGCCATGCTTTAGCTCTATCTCTTAACGTGTAAGTGAAGAGTGTCAAACGTAAGGCTTCCGGTGTTACGCCGGGAATGCGAAAATGATCCGTCATTTCTATAAATGATTTTAAATGAGAGTGCGGATCCTCCGAAGGTAATCCTCCAAATTGACCCATTGCTTGGATCATTTGAAACATTACGGGTTCGGGTTTAAAAGCTTGTGCATTCATGTTGGGCCTAATAATGCCCGACTTTAATTGCTCAAATTCGGGTGTTGCATAGTCCCTAATTTTCCTATCTTTACTATCGGCAATACCTACCGTTGTTTCAACCGGTGGAGGTGGCGGCGGTGGAGCTGCCATGTTTCGATTTAAAGGTGGTGGGTTTTGCCGATTACCTCTTCTTCGTCTAGCAATAGTTCTTTCGATTTCGTTATCAAGAGGTAAAAGTTCTCCGCGTTGCAACTGTGGCATACAACACGAAGATGGTGTTTTTGAAACAAGTGACACAGGCTCAAGTGATTATTCAATATCTCAGGATCTATGATTGCGCCAATCCCCGGCAACGGCGCCAAAAACTTGATAGCAGAAAATCGTATGGTCACAATGTACCCACAGAGGGGGTGCAAGTATATACCACAACTATGATCGCTATAAGTAATAAAAATGGCAAGTATTTACCAAGTATCGATCCCACAAGGACTGAACTACGGAGAATCAGAGAATGTCACGAACTTCTTTTCACAAGTCTCGGTTTGAAAAGATTGTTGGTTTGTTGGAAAATAGTTAAACTCTTGAATAATTAAAAATGGGTATGGATGTGAGTTCCCTTGAGATTTTTGTAGTAACAAGATGGTTAGTTGCTTTGTAGGACGAAATATTTATAAAAAGCCCGATCTCTCGAAATGAATGCGATTTATAGACCGGTCCTACAAAGTTTCCATAAAGTTTCCATTGTTACCAACTCTCGATTTTGCCGAATTAAATAAGTTTGACTCTAAACGTCAAGTTCTACCAATATGGAGATTTACACCCAAATCTCTTTGTGATATAAATCTCGACCGGCGTTTGAACCTTAATAATTCATACAAAACCCGCCTCTCGACGTGGTTATCAAAGACTCTCTCAAATCTTTGTGCATCACTTAAGCCGTATGTCAAATCCGCCCCTCTCGAGGTCTAAGATCTAATATTAACACATAAAAGTGATCGGCTTATCTGCGTTGAGTTTAAGTCCCGACTCAAGCGACCAATCTCGAGAGTTAGTAACAAATGGCCACACCCAAGTGTTGTCTACTAGTCTCAAGTTTATTCACATCCACACCCGAGGGGTGCTTAGCTCATAATTAAATTAAACGACATAATAATATAAAAGAAATGCAGAAAATTAACTTGCATAATATTAAATACGGAATAGCAATTACAATTAACAAAGTAAAGACTAAATTTAAAAGCAGGAGAATTTATCACTATTAAAGCAAGTAAATTAAACTAAGAAAGCAATTAAAAACTATTACTAAGAAAACAAGTAAAAGTTATCACTATTAAGAAAGCAAATAAATTGTTCTTAAGAAAGCAAATAAAAGTTGCTGGAAGATGATTCAAATGATCCCAAGTCTTCTTCTTTTATAGCTTTGAGATTGTATAATACCCAATGGTTAAAACCCAATACCACTCTTCCAAGCCCATGGTTTTGCTGAGCATTTCCAGAGTTTCCAAACATTCCATGCCAGCTCTAAGATGCCCTCTATTACCCAGTTAAAAGCCTTGTCCACTGGGTAAAAACAATATCCGCCCTGCCCACAGTGAGCACACGCTGCCCACAGTGGGCACATTCTATCCACTGTCCGAGAGTGCAGCAAAATCCCAAGAAAATCAAACTTTTGAAATGTAATCATCCTTTTTTCACATTTTAGACCAAATGACGGGGAAAGAAGCAAAGTGGGTATAAAAACGATATATAATCCTAGAAAAAGAGTAATAATAAACTCTCAAAAATGAGAGTTATCAACCGGGTAAGAGCATCTCCAACAGTTTTTATAAAATGGGGAAAATGGAGAACATAAGGATTTTGGGCTAAAAATGTGCTCCAACAGCTTCCCTAAAATGAAGAAAGTTGGAGAGAGAATGTTTTTTTCTCCAAATATGGAGATTACTCCAAAAATGATTACCAAGTGAGAGGACCAATAGGAAACTTTGAAAATAAATATGTAGAGAGAAATAATATTTTAATAGATAAATAGAATATTTTAATATTTTAATTAATGTTGGATTCTTCAAAATGGAGAAGCCGTTGGAGATGAATGTATATTTTTTTGGGGATTTTGGCTTTTGATTCCCCATTTTGGAGAAATTATGGGGAAGCTGTTGGAGATGCTCTAAGTATCTCGTATAGAGGTATTCATCGGTTGACATCCAATGGATGTGAGGGGAACCGAATCAATCCAATCCTCCATTGAATGTCCGATTTTTTCAACCGAGCCGATCGGATGTTGGATTTTTCCAATCCAATGGATGATTGGATCGGTTCGGTTCCATCCATTGGATATTGTCATTGGATATCCATTGGATCGGATCCATCAAATGTTTTTATGTTTCTTTCTAAAAAAATTAGTTTTTTTATTTTTTACACATGTTTTTACATTATAATGTTTTAAATATAAAAACTTTTTACTTTTGAAACTTTGTGAATTATAATGTATTGGAAGGTAGTTGGACGATAACCAGATGGGTAGTTGGGTGATAATCGGATTAGTGATTGGATGATAATTAGATAGATGGTTGGATCAGTTCGGTTCGATTTTGGTCGGTTCTCGACTGTCATCCAAGAACCAACCGATCCAAATTGGACGTTGAAAATTTTGATCCGATCCAATCCAATTACAATTGGATATCCAATCAAGATCGGTCGGTTTTGGTTTGATCGGTTGATTTTCTACACACCCCTAATCTCGTACGCAACATAAATGACCGTTTGTTCACTCCTTGTTATATATTTTGCTTCTTTCTTTGTACTTGATATTTTGGATCAAGAGTTGGTTGGATCCATCGTTTCTTTGTGACAACCAAAGTGCCATTCAGATTGCTCACGATGACACGTTCCAAAAACGTACAAAACACAAGAATCAGAATCAATTGTCAGTTCATATCAAACACAAGAATCAGAATCAATTGTCACTTTGTTTATCAACATATCATGTATAAGACAGTCTCATCTTTTTCACATATCTACAACTGATCAACCGACATATTTTCACCGAAGCTCATCTCCAGGGTTGTTTTCACAATCTCGCTTCCAAATTTAATCTAACTCATTCTTCCATCTCGAGTTTTAAGAGGGGGGGGGGGGGGGGGGGGGTTGTCGTGTAATTCATCTTTTTTATCTTTCTACCCAATTCATAATGCATATATCAGAAAACCTTCGGCTCTGAGCTTCGTGTTCCTATCTCTACGTGCATCAACACATTCACAATTCAATCCGATTTCAATCGTACAACATACTAGGCTTGGTTCCAAACGGTTGCAAAATCAACCTACATTTGTTCATATAAACAAACAAAGCAACAAACACAAATGATACTACAATCTTTTCAAGCTTTTCTTTCTTGCATCCATCTTCTTTTTGTCGGTTTGCGCCTTGACCAACCCGCCGCATTCCTTCTTGTGCGTGACCATGGGTGCCAGTGACCCACTACTGACTCCAATCTCAACCGTTGGGCTCATATTAGCACCAGTTGTTGGGTGATCCTGACCACTCCCTCCTTTCATGGTGTTCAACGATGGGGCCAAAGGGGTAGGCCCCACGACGCCCGATACTGCGTTTTTGGGGTCAACAATACAAACCGATGAGGTTTGGTCAACGTTTAAAGCAGCCGTTGACTCGGATATGGCTCCGGCCTTGAACTTTGGTTTTGGCTTCAGAGCATGAATTCCAGTGTACAACCTGCAAATAGTAGGGCACACTTTCTTCAACATTTCTTTTAAGTAATTATTCGATATTTCAAAGATTTCTTTAAGCCATTATTCGAGATTTCAAGACTTCTTAAAGCAAAACTTCGAACCCCTAATGCAGAAAATATTTCTTGAAGCCATTGTTCGAAATTTCAAGACTTCTTGAAGCAAATTCGAACCCCTTTATTAAAAAAAAATCTTGAAGCCATTATTCGAGATTTTAAGACTTCTTGAACCCCTAATTCCAATTATTCGAGATTTCAAGACTTCTTGAAGCAAGATTTCGAATGCCTTTATAAAAAAAAGATTTCTTGAAGCCATTATTCGATATTTCAAAATTTCTTGCAACCATTATTCGAGATTTCAAGACTTCTTCTAGCAAAATTTCAAAGGTTTCGTCCCCTTTACATAAAAAAAAAACACTTCCTGAAGCCATTATTTGAAGTTTCAAGATTTCTTGAAGCCACTATTCGTTCAAGACTTCTTGAAAGCAATTATTCAGGTTTTCCAGATTTCTTGAAGCCATACAGTCGAAAATCGAAATGTGAAAAGGGGCAGAGCTTTTTTAGTGCAATAACTATCAAAACCAATGCGGTAAGCGACACTAATGCCAGCATGGCTCTAGCTGCTGACCTGGCATGTCTAGCATATTCCTCATAATTTTCAAGAAGCATTTTGCCAGCCTGCTCATTTAACGCAGATTCCGGAAATGGTTCAATCAGCAAACATCTGACCACCTGCAACGTGACATATGGTAATCACAAAACTTGACTATTTACAGTTCCATTTGAAAACCAAAACAAAAGTACAAAACTTACAATTAGAACATGCCGTAAGCCAAGACTTGGGGTCCAATCTCTTTTCAACGTGTTGACACATATTTCACCATTTGTTGCGATATTTGGATGGAAGATCTTTGTCAGAAAATAACCTGAAGTATTCACACAAAAAAGTTTCAAAATGTGATAGAACCACACTGGACCGAAATATCGAACTATATTGAGTAAAAAAAGCTATTCCAATGGCATTCGAGAGGCCATGGTTCTCTCCCAGAGCTACTGCTCAATTACAAGATAACAAAACAGAATACCCCTCAACCCCTTACCCTCATTTATTTATATGCCCTCCACAAGACTAACAGAATTTCCCGCCCAAACTAGCATTCCCCCTCTACTACCTTTAGAACCTTCTAGAATGATCCTCTACTATTCCCACCTCAATTATACGCTAATATTAGGGGTATACCAATACCCGCCCCTCAAACTTCCACCTTGTCCTCAAGGTGGAAAGAAAAAGAACATAAATTGATTCACCCACCATACCCCTTCTCTCCCATAAGCTTCAATAGTGAGTAAACTCTTCAAAACCACTGACTCCATCCGTTGGTTGTGGCTAGTTGTGCTTGTAGAGGAATGTTGAGGGTACATTATTATAACTCCATACAAACGTTCATGCCCAGAAGCTTTCAAAACCAAAACCAAAACCAAAAGACCTGGTCTGTTGCAATCCATATTCCTCTCATTAAGTTCCTCAAAGCCAACTCCAAAGGCCATTGAATTCTCCCAATTATCTTTTACTGTCTTATACCCATCAAAGCATGATAACAACACTCTAAGAGCTCGTTGTTGTTCATATCTCTCTTCCCTTCCACGATCAAAAGGGAAGCTCATTAGAATCTCTTCATCCCCCTCGAAACCTTTTTTAGAGCATTCTATCTTTCGCAGAAAATGAATGAATTCCTCAAACTCTATTCCCTCCTCGTTTACACCTTGTATGCCACCAACTTGAGATTCCCAAGCGTATTGCTCTTCATCATTGTGTTTAGTGATGACGTTCACCATCTTAGCAACAAGATTGACCCCATAAAAACCCACATCCAACAGACCAATCATGCTCACATCTACATCAGTCTCACGTGCCTCCCAGACTTCCCTGATGTCATCAACAATTATGGACAGGGTCTTATTAACCTTACCAGAAACTAGCCATATAATTTTCAACTGTTGTTGCGCATCACGTTTGCTTTTGCCTGAAAAGCTCTCAAATCGGTCCTTAACCAACCCATTAGAAGAGTTGTTAATCAATTCTCGTAGAAAGATTTTTGTGTCGTCGTAGGTCGTATTGGTCATCAAACTAAGCAATTGGTTAAGCACAACCTCATTTCTGTGTTGTGTTCCTGTGTTTCTCTTTCCCAACAATCTCCTTTTCCCCAATGGTGAAACCGAGACGAGCCAAATGCAATTTCCAAATTGCCACTGTCGCTCTAATACTCGGATCAGGTTGGGCTTTGTCAATCCTTCCCACCCCTGTATGTTAGCACTTCCTCTTGCATGATGATCTCGCCCCTCTCTTTCTGCTAAATCATTATTTTCAAGGCCTCTAATATCATCAAACTTAATACCCACACCAGAGGATCGTGAAGTGACAAGAAGATCATCATTTATCTCTTTATACACCTTTAAGATGGGTGCTCTTAAACCCTCACCTTTCTTCTGCTTTTCTAGATTCACCTTCAACAACTCCTCCTTGTCTATAAAACTCGACAAGTCTTCGAAGAATTCCTTCGATTTGTATAACAGAATTGGGGCATAGACAGAGAGGGAAAATAGAAGAATGATGCATTTCCTCGTATGTTGATGATATTGCTTAATCAAACGAGAAGAATAACAGCAATAGAGTCGATTATAGAAGCATGGATTTCCGAGGAAATTTGAAGATCGAAATTTAATTAGGGTTGTCTTACTGCCGTTCTTCCAATAGACGGAACCATGTGTTGGAGCGGTTAGCGGCGACGACAGTTGTGGACGTGGCAGCGGCGGCAACAATGGCGGGGGTGGTGGTAGCGGCGGAGGCAGTAACGATGGAAGTAGTTTCTGTGGCAATAGTTTATGTCGATTGTACAACCCAATTATCTCAAAGACCGCACATGACACAACTTTTGTCGACCAGAAGATAATCCATCTTAAGTTTGGCAAAGACTTGGGCCGAATTGTAGTAATCGGACTGGACTTGGGCCCTATTGAAACCACTGGATTGGGTTTTGATGATATCCACGTTTTTTCCTTACTGCTCTGAATTCTCTCTATTGATCCTGCGTTGGAACCGTTCGACAATTGAAGGAAAAACATCAGCGGAATTGATGGTGACGACAGCCGTGGTGTAGGTGATTTCAGATGTCGCCGCCGAAGCGGTGGTGACTCTTCACTAACTTCGATTTTAGTCGATTTCGGCGTTCTCTTAGGATTGTAACCCGAAGGTTTCAACAAATTGAAGATCGAGAGTAGTGGTTGCCCCTCTAGATCTGCACGTTCTTCCTCTGTAATTATTTTTCCATTTTCCTTTTCTGAACCATTTTCTACCTCCGATGTGGTGATCTTCTTCTTCGAATTCTTCTATGTATTGTCACTCTCCGTGGCCACACCCTGTTTTAGGGTTAAAAACGGTTTACCGGATGAACACTCGGTTATTGAACAGAATTGACGTAGAATCATCCACTTCAGATCCACCCATCGTCTAATAGGTCTCCTATGATTCTCCCTTTGAAACCATCGCAAAGTAACTCCTTCAAATGAACTCACCGCGACTTCCAGTTGTTCTTCGTTGTTCAAACATTTCAAGGCAAAGTGCTTCTCGGCTAATAAAATCCACTCTTCGGGATTATTGCCATTCAAAGTTGGAATGTTTGATTCGCTGCCTTCAAGTGCCCTGGATCGACTAGATACAGCCTCCACTCTTTTCCTCTCTGCATCCTTAATCAGGCTTCCGATCTGCTCCTCCCTCACAGCCTTAAAACGATTCGGATCGGGACCTTCTCCTTTTATTCTTCTTCCACTCGATCCATATGCATCCTCTCTCTCCAACGATGGAATCGAGTTCAATTTACTCGCCACTTCAACCTGCTGTTTGATCATTTTCTCCATTTGTTGCAAAATCTTCTGCATAACTTTCTCAATTGATCCGATGCTACTCTCCAGATCGTCCACCCTCGTATCTATACTTTGAGACGTCATCCTCCCTGGAACGTGGGAACGTGACTGCTCTGATACCAATTTGGTATACACTGGACCGATTGGTACACACTGGACCGAAATATCGAACTATATTGAGTAAAAAAAGCTATTCCAATGGCATTCGAGAGGCCATGGTTCTCTCCCAGAGCTACTGCTCAATTACAAGATAACAAAACAGAATACCCCTCAACCCCTTATCCTCATTTATTTATATGCCCTCCACAAGACTAACAGAATTTCCCGCCCAAACTAGCATTCCCCCTCTACTACCTTTAGAACATTCTAGAATGATCCTCTACTATTCCCACCTCAATTATACGCTAATATTAGGGGTATACCAACCAAAAAGTCATTTGACCTTGTTATTTGATACACTATAATAAATTTTGTTTTAGGGTTGGGTTCCGGTGAGAAGTTGAGGTTAGCGTGAGAAGTGGTTATCGAGCGCTAGGATGAGAAATGGACGCACATTAGGATGAGATGCAACGAGATAAGATGCACCGAGATGCACCGGATGAATTCCCTTCTAAGGCGTAATTCATGTGAGGGCATTTGATTAAAAGTGATCAACAGTTCAGATCCACTTCTTACCATTAACTCAACTTCTCACACAATCCTTCTCCATCTGTTTTAAATGTCTAACAAAAGACTTGAGTTTATATGAGTGTACAATAGAATGTTATAAGACCATCATCCACAACAATACAATTTCTAACACAATTTCTCAAGTGCCACATCATCTTTAGAAGTTATCTAGAAACTGTATTGTTGTGGATGGTCATGTAACATTCTATTTCTCAAGTAAAACCTCCACTATAGAATTTCTTACCAATTTCTTAAGTAACACCTTATGATAAAAAACTATATTTTAATCAAAAAACAACAACAAAACTACAATTAAATATTCTTTACTATAACTTAAAACATGATGTGACATAAATTATTCATACATTTCTTTATAAATTATTCATACATTTTTTATAAACATACTCCGGCATCAAAAAGCATGATGTGAGTGTGACATAAAACAATTTCTTATTAAGAAATTATACCATGCAATTTCTTATATTATTCAACGTTATATCAGCAAAAAAGTACTGATGTGCATTAGGAATTACCAAAAAACAAATTCCCATTAAAAATCATACTCACAACCACCACAATTTGTTAATTAAAAATCTCATGTGTGGCGATTAGAAATCCTTGTAGTGGATGGTCAATGACGTATGTGGGCACCTGAACAAGTTTTTTATGACACTATTGAAGTCAGGTGTCCTATTAGCTTTTTTATAGGACACTTTTGAGAAGTGTCCTAGGAACACATCTTTTTATAGGACATTTGTTTTTATACGACACCTTTTAAATAAGGTCATACAGAAAGACTAATAAGACGTTTGATTTCAAAAGTGTCCTAAAAACTTGTCCGATAAACCTAAGTCCTATAAAGCACTCTATTAGAACATTTAGACATATATGACATAATATAAAACCGATTTGTTGTAGTGATAGCCTTGTATATCCTATACAGCATGTGCTTATTGCAAAAAGCTGCAAATCTTTAGAAACTGCATACAATTTGATAATTCCAATCTGTTGCATAAAAAAACGGTGACCAAACCTTTAGGTGGTGAGTGTGGGAAGTCACGAGACAGAATCAACTTCATGCGAAATACACCGTTCTCATATGGAGTTCCAGCTGCAAACCACGGGTATTCAGTACAACAACGAACAAAACGTCCCCAAAAAATACAAAAACAAAAAAGCGTACCCGGGCCTTCAATATCTGCATATATTGTTGAAAAGTCATCATCGTTAACTCCAACCTTTATTCCTTCCGGTGGGCTTTCATCAAGACTCTTTAATTCCCTAGCAAGCTGCTTTATTACATTTGGAGGAAGATTCTCATTGGTCGCCTGCAAGAAAACGTAGTAAAAGAAATGTCTAACCTTCCAAGATTACATAGAAATAAGCAATACAGACAACAAAATTAAATCCCACTCGAAAGTAGGGTCCGAGGGTGAGATATATGAAAACCTGACCTCTACCCAGATGGGGATTCAATTTTATTTTCAGTGGTAGGCTGGTAGCACAAAATAATTACAATAAATATAAAATAAAATTTAATTATAGTTATAAAAATCACAATACAAACACCAAGGAATCAATTCCAAATTATTATTATTATTTATGAATTTATTCTTTTGTTTGTTGGGGAGGAGGGGGGGGGAGTACCATCAACCACGCAAATGATCTAAAACCAGATTGCAATCCCGGTATGCAAAGAGATGGCGACAATCACTTGAAAAACACGATGGATTGCCGGTAATCAAGAGTAACCTGTAATAAGATAATTCATTCAAAGTCATTAGAAACGTTAACTTCGAACTACGAAATAATAGTTCTGCCAAATTCAAAAAGGCAAACATCAAGCACATGCCAAAGCATATGGTGCGTTGGATATGATTAAGTGGGATAATGGATGAGATAAAAAGAACACGAATTTCTAAGGATTTGCTATGCGACTATAAAGGGCGTGTTAATGGATGAGAGCCAAAAGTTTCAACGTCTTAGGTATCATTCTTGGATCATCCAAAAGAACACAAATACTATAAGCAACTCGTGACTTTAGTACGAGTTCTATTCCTACCATGATCGGACTAACGGTTGTTTTTCCATTAAGCCCTGTATGGATTAAGGGGCTTATTACTTACAGCTTAATGGGCTTAATGGTCTGGGTGGCTTATTCGCTCATCCATACATGAGTATTTCTTTACGGCTTAATCGTCAACCCCATAACGCTAAAATGGCTATATAGAATAAGTCAGGACCCCTCACTTGTCCCTATTCAGCCACCCCAAACAAATTATACCAGAAAATCCCAGAAAAAATCCAACCCTCTCGCTTTGCCTCCCTCAAACCCAATGGTCTAGCGTCTCTCAGACAGATAGATTTATCCGGAGAGACAATGGTCTAGCGTCTCTCAGACAAATAGATTTATCCGGAGAGACAACTAAACCCATACTGGACTTAATGTAAAAAAAGGAAACGGCCCCTTAAGTTGTCTGTATGGATTAAGCTAAATTGTTGGGAAAGGAGGCACTCAATCTTTCGATGGCATCTCTAATCTTCTTCTTAATGTGCAGACAAGTTGCGTGTAGCTGTGTACGAAACAAACATCCATGACTACACAAAAAGTTATATTTCCAAGTACACACTACAAATGGAAGTAAATGACAATTCTCCAACATGCTGAAATCCGATATTCGTTCATCACGGAAAGTTACTTCTTCATCGGTTATATCAGAAAACACAAGAATAAGAACCCTAAAAGAATCCAAATTGCATTCATGAGAACAAATAATGATTTTACCAAATAAACAAAAGTTTCTTTACAGATCATAAAGGAAACTTCAACAAAAAAATCAGATTACAGATCATCAAGTAATTCCCTTGAATTTGAATGAATTTAACAAGATAATAAAAACAAAATCAAACCCATCAAGGTCACCTCAAACCAAGAGCCTTTGGTGGGTATCTTTTCTTGAAATATTTCATCCAAAAAGAAGGGTTTCAAAAGGTTTCACAAATTGATGAATCCATGGAGGATACCAATTTCAAAAAGATCCATAAAGATGAATTCAAGATGCATATATAAATGGTGTGGTCCTGATTAGATACAGAGATAGATATGTACCAACATCTTTGGGAAAGAATCAAGACCAAAAAAGTTGCCCCTTTTTCAATCAAAGACAAAAAGAAATCGAAACCCTAATTCAATCATCAAGCATCCATCACAGCAATATCATCAAAATTAAAGAGCACCCACTTGAAATAACCCAAAATCATCAAGTACCTGACTTGAATTGCGATAAATATCGAAGAAAACCCACATCAAATCAAGAATTTTTAGTGGGTATTCTGAGTGAGAAAACAGAAGTGTCTAACCTAGAAATTCAGGTTCAAAAATTGAGGGAATTCAGTGGATTCAAGACTTCACGAGAATTGATCGATGATCACCCTTCTGAATGATGGAGGAAAGAAAGAGCATTTTGAGCATTTCAAGATACAGATATACAGATATGAATATAAAAAGATGTGAAAGTGTGGTGAGTTAACCGTTAGAGGGTTGATGGCTTTAGATACTGGAATTCGTTTTCACATAAACTTGTGGGGGTCAAATTTCAATTTTTTAAAATAATAGGGTACATTCTTGATTTATTGATAGTTTTGGGGTTGATCTGCAACTTGTTATTTGTTTTATGGGGTTTTAATTAAATGAGATTTTTTTTCCAGAAAAATATATAAATGAAAATTTAATTTAAAATGCGATGAGACAGCTGCTATTTTTCTTTTCCTTAATTTTCAATCATTGAAAAATAGTATCAAATCCTATACAATAAAGTATTTGTTTTAATAAATAGTATTGATACAAAATAATAAATTATGATGACCCATTTTTGAAACTCATTTTCAAAACGGATGAGAGGAGGATACAAACTCTTGAAATATGTTGAGATCGTGTGTCATAGAATTTGGGATAAGTTGGGACACACACCTATCGCTAGTGGAATTTGCGTACAATAATAGCTACCACTCTAGCCTTAAGCCTCTTCGTTCGAAATTTTGTACGACTAAAGGTGTAGGACTCCGGTTTGTTGGCTTAAAGTGGGAGAGAAACAATTCGTCGAACCGGAGATTGTGCAAGAGACCGCAGACAAAGTGAAAGAGATTCGAGAGTGCTTGAAAGCGACGCAAGATCGACAAAAGAGTTATGCGGACAAGAAACGTCGACCGATTGAGTTTCAAGTAGGTGACCGGGTTATGTTGAAAGTGTCTCCATGGAAAAGCATTATCCGGTTTAGGAAGCATGGGAAGCTTAGTCCCCGTTTCCTTGGACCCTTCACCATCTTAGAAAAGATTGAACTTGAAGCTTATTGTAACACCTCGAATTTCTATTATATTATAATTAATTTGAATAGGGTCGAAATGTAATTTCGTCTAAGATTTGGGGCTAGTTATAAAATGGAAACTCCAGGGTTGATTTGGTAAATTGTTAAAAGATGTTATGATATAAAAGTTGGGAGTCGGCATATGGGTTGAAAATATCTCATTTTGATGTTCCTGGAGTCGGTGTCCATCAGAGAAGGAAAGAAAGAAGAAGAAACAAAATCGAAATCGTTGGGTGAGTTCTTGTGATTTCTTAAATCCAACCTGAAATCGATTCATGTTGGTGTTTTGATTTGGAAGGTTGATTGCTTATTTGATGAATAGGATTGAAGTTGAGTTGGAAAATCAAGTTCTGGACTGTTTCAAGAACCCAGGTGAGTTCATCTTTCTTAAAAGCAATGTTTTCATTAAATTAAGCAGTAAAATGTTAGTATAAACTGTACTGGGGATGAATGGATACATGCAAAATAAGTTGGATGGAACAGATATCGATCTGGGTTGGATTTTGCTGGGCAGGTCGAAGGTATCCGGGTAAGTATGTAGTGTCCGGTAAGTTTCATATCGGTAGTGTCCGGTAAAATGTTAAGGGTGGAATTATCCGGTAAGTATATAGTTTCCGGTTAAATAGTTACCGGATGGTATCCGGATTACTTTGGTTTCCGGACGCCATCCGGATTGTATGTGTTTCCGGGTATGAATTCCGGACAAATGACCTGATAGTATTGTATCCGGATACTTCTGATGTTCCAGATACTTTGGATGTTCCGGATACTTCTGATGTCCGGATACTTCTGATATTCCGGACATTTATGAGTTTTACGGATAGTTCCGGAATTGGGTTCCGGATAAGGGATTTTCCCGGATATAGTTTTCGGATGTGTGATCTGGTTAAGCTTTTCTAAAAAAAAATCTGGGGGCGTTGCCCTTGACCCCATCCGCTAACCGGGTAGCGGAACCCCCGTGCTAAGTCACCGAAGAGGGACAATTGAGAATAAGGGTATGATATATTATTTGGGATTCTTAGCCTTAAGAATATGATATGAAATGTTTTGTGCATTCGAGTAAATATGCACATATGCTAGTAAGTGTAATGGATCCATAGGCACTGACATTATTTGTAACGTGGAATAGGCATAAAGTAACTTGTAATTCTCGTTGACCTGAAATGAGGAATAGACATAAAGTAACTTGTAATTTCCATTTCGTAAGGTGATGTGAAACGTGGAATAGGCATAAAGTAACTTGTAATTCCCGTTGACCTGAAATAAGGAATATGCATAAAGTAACTTGTAATTCTCATTTCGTAAGATGATGTGAAACATGGAATAGACATAAAGTAAATCGTAATTCCCATTATGTTTGATAAATGTGGAATGGGCAAGGGATGATTGTTATTCCCGTTTATATTTGATTAATGTGGAATGGGCAAGGGATGATTGCGATTCCCATTATGTTTGATAAATGTGGAATGGGCAAGGGATGATTGTTATTCCCGTTTATATTTGATTAATGTGGAATAGGCAAGGGATGATTGTTATTCCCATTATAATTGATAAATGTGGAATGGGCAAGGGATGATTGTTATTCCCGTTTATATTTGGGAATGTGTAATGGGCAAGGGATGATTACTATTCCCATTATAATTGATAAATGTGGAATGGGCAAGGGATGATTGCTATTCCCGTTTGTACTGTGACGTGAAAATGTGAAATAGGCAAGATATAATTGCTATTTCCGCTTTATATTTGGAAATGAGAAATAAGCAAGCTATAACTGCTACTTCTATTTCCACTCCAAGAAATAGGCAGGAACTAATTGTAATTTCTTAGACTTGAGCAATGATCTAGAATCCGTGTGATTCGTAGTGGGATCTTGAACATGATGCTATGACTTACTCATTGTTTGTCATACTCATGGAATCAGGTATGATTCCCGTCATCGAAAGATGTTATGTGTACGGTAAGAAAGATTGTGAGCATGTTAAATTATATGCTTTGTTTACAGTTTGGTTTTTAAAGCTTATAAGGTTTTAATTTGAAAAGTGGACTTTCTCACTAGGCGTAAGCCTAATCTTTTCAAATTAATTTTTTTCTTACTAGGTACTAGCTCGGGAAGGGATAAGCAGAGATGAGTGTCGAGAAGTCCTAGAGTTATGTTTTTTGGAGCTATGTTGGAGAATTTAGTAGAACAAGGATTATTTTGGAGATATTATAGACAACCCATAAAATCTGATGTTATTGGTTATGAATTAGATTAGTCGGTTGTTTATGATATTTCAGTTATAATTAGACATTGTCACTAATCCTCCGTTAGATGTTGTAAAGTATTATGATAATTTAAAGTTTAAATTTGTTGTGGTTTTTAAGGTGTTACACTTACAAGTTAGATTTTACGCCAGATATGGACGGAATCCATCCTACTTTCCATGTTTGTTACCTTCGAAAGTGTTTAGCCGAAGAAGATAGCGTTATCCCTTTGACGGAAATTCAAGTGGATAACGGAAATCGTTGCGTAGAGGAACCAGAAGCCATTTTTGAATCCAAGACGAAGAAACTTCGCCATAAAGAGGTAACCATTGTCAAAGTTTAATAGAAACACCATCGAGGCGCTAATGTCACGTGGGAAGCCGAAAAGGACATGAAAAGACGATATCCCCACTTGGTCGTTTAAGACGAGATTTCGATGACGAAATTTTTTTCCAAGATAAAGAGGATTGTAACATTCGAAAAATTTTAGGTAAGTAAATTCCTAGTTATGTATGTGCATTTTATTTTATGTTTTTTAATAAAAAAAACTTTGATTATTTAATTATATATATAAAGTTTATTACTAGTAAAAAAGCTATGTTAAATTAATTATATAGATTGTGTGTATTTTGAATTAAAAATTTTTATTAACTTATTACTTGAATTAAATTATATCTAGAATTAAAAGTTTTTGTTTATTAATTAAGAATTAAATTGGTTTATAATTTATGTTAATTGAAAAGCCTTATTCAAATTAAATATCGACGACGGCCATTTTATTTCATATATCCGATTTTTGCCCCTTTTAACCTATTTCTCATTTCCAAACTTTTTCTCCCCCCATTGATTTCGTTTGGAGATATTTATGAGCATAAAAACATCTTCCCCAAGCATTTAAGAGCCTCCGATCGTCAAGATTTCAAGTATTAATCAAGATCCAACTTCATCCTCTTCATTTTTGGGGTTTTATCCATTTTCTAGGTTTTCTTCAAAAACCAACAATGTGAGTTCCTAAACATTTTGATAACACTAGATACATGTCTTTAATTGTTCCTTATCTTTATAACTAACATTTTCTTGAAAAAGCTTCTTATTTGTATCATTAAGCTCATACCTCCATATTCTTAGAGATTGGGTGCTTAATGGAAGAGAAAAGGTTATTTGGGAGTATATATTACATGGATCTTATGTTATTTTTGATGTTTTCCATTTTGGAAAGATTATGCTATGTTCTAGGGTTTTGTGTAAGACCGGGAAAATCTAGACTTCCTAATCCTAAATAAATCTTATATTCTGAACTTTTGGACCCTTTATTATAATGTGAAATTCTACTTTTATCTCGCTATAACCAAGCCAAGAGGGCATCTCGGGTCAAAAGAGTGGTGGCGGTACATGTTGGGCAAGAGTGCCCGCGATTGTGACAGGGTGTCACTATCGCGGATGGCACAATCGCGAGGGAGGGAGAAACCCTCGGTACATTTCCGGCTATAGTGTCCGGCGAGAGTGCAGGGTCACTATCGTGTGTCACTTTCGCGCGAAATGTATCGCGACCTCTTGGGGCACGGGCGACTATGCTTGTGAGAGTGACATATGTCACAATTGCATGGCAAGGTCGTCGGGCGATTGTTTGGGTATAAAAAGGGGGAAAACGGGGTTTTGTCATATTTTTGCAATCTTGGACATTTGGGAGCCGATTTAGGGTTTCGTTTTTGGTAAGTTTTTCTCCCAAAACCTCTCTCATTATTTATTACTCCATCAAGATCATTAATGGAGGTTTGTAAACTATCTTGGTAGTGTTGTTGGGAGCTCTCAAGTAGTATAAAGCTTCAAGTTCTCATCTCTTCTCCTCTAGAGTTTAGTTTTCTTTGAAAACTACTAAGGTGAGTTATTCTAACCCACCAAACTTACATATGTGTGATTATTTAAGTTCCTTGTTATATTTAGTTATGTTATTTTCTAATCTCTTATTTTTGGCACAAATGACCTAACTTTCCATTTATGGAAAGTGTAGGGTTTTGAACTTGTCAAGGATGATGACAAGGGATGAACCTTCATTATTGTGGTTATGATGGAGTGTCTTTGATAAGATCAATATTTTCTATATGTTATGAGTTGGTAAGTTTGAGTCAAAATTAGGGTTTGATATAAATGGTAATTTGTGGAAGTGATATTAATTGTTGGTTTCCTTATGTGTTGGTAGCTCCTTAAATTGAAGGTTGGTGAATGTGGAGTCTCGTTAATTGTGGGGATGTTGTGATTGAGTAAAATTGTGTGCAAGTCTGTTTAATGGTTATTAAGGATGGACCCTTTACCCTTTGGGGAATGATGGGCTAAAGATCTAGTTTGGATTGACGTCGTCGACTAAAGATCCGGTATGGATTAATGTCGAATAGACTAAAGATCCGGTTTGGATTGATGTCGTTTAGACTAAAGATCCGGTTTGGATTGATGTCGTTTAGACTAAAGATCCGGTTTGGATTGATGTCGTTTAGGCTAAAGATCCGGTTTGGATTGATGTCTTATAAGGCTAAAGACCTGGTTTAGGTTGATGCCTTAATGGACTAAAGACCCGGTTTGGGTTGATGTCCGAGTGGGACTAGAGACCTAGTTTGGGTTGATGTCGTAAATGAAGGCAATGATGTAGTGGACGGTAAATCGGTCGGTTGGAACGTCATCTTATTTATTGTGTATTATATTCTTATTATACAATTGCTATTCTTGCTAGGCTTTAGGCTAACACTCCTTCTCATTCTTATGTTGTGTTTAGCAGGCCTTCCTAGCGGTGGGACTTTCCGGGGTTGAGGGAAGTGTGGTGAAGAGGGATAGCATTTTGGGATAAAAGAGATAGCGACGTTTGATGACCTTAGCCGAGCGTCTTTGTAAACGAGATAGCGACACCCAAGCTTAATCTAAACAATCTTAAGTTAGATTAATTTGTTGTTGTTAATGTATCTCATTATTTTTGTTGTAAACGCTATACTCGCAAACTCTTGGGAAACTAATGATCTTTAATTGATAGTTCATTTCGTGAAAATTTCGGCTTAAATTTACCCTATTTTTAGGGTGTTACATTTTGGTTTAATGGCTTGACTTTTGGCTTAATCATAGCTTAATGTTAAGATTTGTCATAATACGAATTATGCTATCTATCTTGGTATATTTGTGGAACTAGCTTATGTTCTTGTACACATACATGTGAAGATATGCCTTGGAACATGTAAATGGAAGTTATGTGCTTACTGAGCTTGTATTTGTGGTTTTGAAGTTATCATGTGGAAATACTTGTCTATTATGATGGTTGGACCATTTCTTATGAGAATTATATATACTACTTGGAGTAGTTTCATTTAATGATATTTTACAAACTTGGATGAATCGTTAAGTAGACACTAGAAGGATATAGTCTTGGGCGCCACCTTGGAGGTATGTGCCTAGACCTCCGCCTTTGGGGTAATGCCTTGGAGGTAGTCCCCAATGTGTCGGGCCTTATGGTGTTACTCGTAGGAGTAGATGCTAAGGTATATTGTCTCTTAAGGTGAAACTTGATTTGGTGTTTTGGGTCTCCCCCATTGATTCCATTTGTGAATATTCATTTATGTGTACCATTATTACATGTTCTTGCATGATGTTTTACTTGTTCAACTCACTAGGCTTTTTGGTCTAACACTTGTTTGGCGTCGGCATGTATCTCAGGTTCTAGCGTCGGTCTTTAGACGTGAGCTTGGGGAGACACTTTTGGGACACCTATTCTTGGAAGAATTAATTTATGGAGTAGAAGCGATACCCCTTTTGTAATCGTATTTGCTAGTAGGAATTAGATTAGTTGGTTGTCGTTTATTTCCATTAGTTGTAAATTTGTATTTCTTCATGTGTTTGGTATTTTCCCATTTTTTGGAGGCTCTCGCTATAACAATTTATACCACATTTCCGTTTTATGGAAGTTTTTGTGTGCCTCAATTTTTTTGGTGCTACAACAAATTTGTAGGATCCTATTGTGTTTCAAGTATGAAAATTGTCGAGCTCATGATAAGTATCACTCGGTAATTTCTCTTGAAACACATGTCATCTAAGCTTTACACGATCACATGATAAAGTAAAATATAAAACAATGAACTGGTAATTTGTAACACCCTAAAAATAGGGGTAAACAAAAAAATTTATAAAACGAAAGAGCGGTATATAAATGTCATTGCATGAGCCATCCCAAAATGGAGAAATACAAGTATTTGGGTTAATTTACAAATGTATTCAAATGGAAGATTAATGACAACTAACTAATCTAAATCCTATCATGGAATCAAGATTACAAAAGGGGTGTCATCTCTAGTCGTTAAGATCTTCTATGGTTAGTGTCCCAAAAGTGTTTTCCCCAAGCTCACCACGCTCCTTCCTAAGCCTTCTTAATGACGGCTCCGCTAGAACCTGAGGTACATGTCAACATTCAACAAGTGTTAGGCCAAAGCCTAGTGAGTTTGAACAGCTAATAACACATGATAAAAACATGTACAAATAAGAGTCTTTCATTCCAATTCCACAAGTAGATTTTAAAGTCAATGGAGGAGACCCATAATATCAAGAAGTTCCATCCAAAGAGGCGAGATACCTTAGTGTCAAACCCATTGAGGCGACACCAAAGGCTCGACACATCCGGGGGTGCTACCAAAGGCATTGCCCCAAATGGCGAGGGTCTAGGCGCATACCAACACGGTGGCGCCTAAGACTATGTCCTCCTAGTGAACACTTAACTCGATTCATCCAAAATGATAGCTCAAGCCATAAGGCTTCCAAACACGTGTAATCCAATTCTCTATTCATCATAGGCCCACATACTTTTAAACAACTGATACGTATAAGGGATTTCCCATGTTACTCTACATAGATTTATTACTACTAGCACGTATATGTACACCACAATCCACATAATTCCATCAAGGCTCCATAGATACTCATTAAGCCAAATGGGTTAGCTAGCTTAATCATTAAGACATTCTTATTACCAATCAAGTAAGCTCATAATCATGGAATATGAAACCCTAAATTTTCCAGGACATGATAACATTGTACAAACATATTAAACTCGTCAAGGATGGTGTTTCTCACTCCCACAAGCCATGGTTACCTCCATTAAGCCAATAGATCATCTTCCCAAAATTAAGGTTTTCAAGAAAGTAAAGAAATAAGCAAAAGAGTAAGTAAATAACATGGATCTAGTGTAAGGTGGGTTAGAAAACTCACAATCTAGGTTGTATGACCAAAACCTAGAAAATGGATGAAACCCTAGAAGTTGAAGAAGTGGAAGTAAAGATTTGTAGTTGTAGGTGCTAGATTCTTGAGTGTAAACTTCAATAAATGCCTCCAAGTGTTCCAAGATTCACCATTAATGAGGTTTCTAAGCTTAGGTGGGATTTAATGAGGAGAGATGGTGGAGAAAGGTAAAAATCGCCATTAACCCCAAAGAAAATTGTATGAAATGTGTTTTGGTAAAAAGTGAGAAACAAGGGAGCTAAAAATCAAGTTTTATTGCATCCTGCACCCGACGGGCGATAGTACCCCGCGATTGTGCCCTATGACACTCTCGCGGGCACTCTCGCAGAGAATGTACCGTGAGCCCCATGCCATGGCCCGACGATTGTGACAGGCGATTGTGCCAAGGGCACTCTCGCCGTGTCACTTTCGCTCAAAGTGTATCGAGAGTGGTACCTTGTGGGCGATGGTGAAATGGTCCCATCCAATTCTTTTCCCGAAACTAAGCGGACTTGTCAATAGTATAAATTTGCATGAATATAAACATTTATGGAGCAAGGCATGACGGAGCAAATTTGGAAATAAAATAAAATTAAATATGCATAATAGGAGGTGAGACATTTTACGGGTGTCACATAATTGTTTTATTATAATGATCCACGTAAGGCCATCATAATATCACTACTACATAAATGACTTTATTACAAGCCCATTTTTATACGGTTTTTGAAAAAACCGTGTAAAAATGTACCCGTGGGTTTTTAGAGTTTTTTTTACACGGTTTTTTTGAAATATAACCGTGTAAAAAGGTCTTGAAACATTTTTACACGGTTTTCCAAAATAACCGTGTAAAAATGTGTAATCGTCTTACACGGTTATTAGAGAAAAACCGTGTAAAAAGGTCTCGAAACATTTTTACACGGTTTTTTAAAATAACCGTGTAAAAATGTATAGTCATCTTACACGGTTATTTGCTAAAAACCGTGTAAAAAGGTCTGAAACTTTTTTACACGGTTTTTTAAAATAACCGTGTGAAAACGTATAATCATCTTACACGGTTATTTACAAAAAACCGTGTAAAAAGTCTTAGACCTTTTTACACGGTTGTTTAAACTAACCGTGTAAAAACATATATATTTTTAGACGGTTTGGAAAAAGATCCGTATAAAAAGATCCGGCTTTTTACACGGTTATTTTTCAAAAACCATGTAAAAATCACTCAATCTTTTTAAACTATATATTTTTTACTTATTTGTATATGGTATGTTAAATTAATGGTGTAAAAATAACAAAAGTTATAAAAAGAAATAAATTGTTTAGAAATAATTAAAAAAAGAAAAAGGAGAACATTGAAAAAGAAAATGATTTACTATATATTCGTTTGGTTTAATTAAAAAATAAAATATGTCGTAAGATAAGTGTCTAATCGTCTAAAGGATATCATGCTATAGATAAATATAAAGATAGAGAAATTATAAGCTATTAGAGTTCTTTATGGAGTACTAAATCTTGTTTTCATTTTTATCGTATTCTCTATGTAATCCTACCTATTTATAGGGCTTGTGATTAATGAAAATTTACATATTTTCGGTTCTCTCTATCATATTGTTGTTCTATTTGGTTGTCCTTTAACACGTTATCAGCACGTACGTTCTCTACAGCGAATGATCGTGAAATCAAGCTAAACTTCGATGTTTCAGGTAACTTTTATATGTTTTGTTTTAAAACCATCACCATATGATGCATTATGATATGAACAAATATGACGATTTTGTTAAGGCATGTTGATTTTTTTTATGTTTAAACCGTAAACATTATTCTACTATGCTTTATATTATAGATGCAAAATATGATTTTTCACTCTCATAAAATCCTAATTCACTTATTATTTATTATTTATGTTTATAAAACTTGCATAATATATGATAATTGTTTTTCTTTAAGGCATGTGATAATACATCGTCGACCATGACCAGCAAAAAGTAGAGGGCAACAAAAAAATTGTTTTGATAGAAAGTTTTATTCACTCGAGGAAAAAAATAGTAAGCTTCACAAATGGCTTTTTATTCTAACAAAACCCACACGGTAGATTTTAAAGGACAACAGATATTTGGGAATTTTTGTGTTAAACGGTCTTTTTGGCTGCACATTTAATTAATAGATTACTAGTGGGGTACCCGTGCAATGCACGGGGTGAGCAAGTAATAAAAATTTCACACCTTGCTCATAAAAGAGTTAATAGAAAACCAACCAAACAACCCCTTAGTAATAAAGATCGTCGAGCGTGTAGCTCGGTTAGCAAAGGGGTCGAACAATTTTGCTCAAATACACACAAGAGACGGGCTTAAATCCCTCCACTACCCTCAGTCGCTAAGGGTTGTTTGGTTGGTTTTCCATTTAACTCTTTACTCTTGTATGAATAAAGACGTCTATGTGAATTAACTCGTGTTTGGTTGTTTTTCCATTATTATGTCGGTATATATCAAGATTTTTTTTGTTGGGAGGGGGGGTTCATAGCCGAAAGGATTATTTTTTAATTGGGAGAGACATAATAAGTTGTGAGTATCGTTAAGCCACAAGCAATCATGATGACCGAATAAGCTGTGAGTATCGTTAAGCTCCTTAATCTTCTAATAAACATACTCTATGACACCTTTGAAATGCCTCCTTACATATGGTTCATAAGGTTGGGGTCCATATGGTTCATTCAATACAAGAAAACATGAATAATAATCTATGAGGAGGCAGTCCTTGAAATGGAAACCGAAAGCCCTTGAAAAAGAATAAAAATTAGACAAGCTAGCACCAACTTAGATGTTAGCTGCTACATCGCCCAACTCCAATCTTTAACTTGATCCAACATGCTTAAAGCAACCTCAAATTAATTAAAATCGTGAAGTGAATCCAAAATCACTAACCAGGTGAGTAAGAAACATCAAACAACAGTGTTCCAATCAGCAGGTAGCAAAATTTAAGAGTTCAACCTAATTTTCTGCAAAATTTAAGAGTATATCCGAGATTGAGAAACCCCTTGAAGAAACTGAAGTTGAAATCTCTTTGAAACATTTAGATGAACCTGATGTGAATAGATGTAAACAACTTCAAATTAACTGGATGATGTAACAGAAATCTAATAAAGTAATTACCAGTTATGTTCTATAAACTGGGATTTCACTCTACTATCAAATGCATTCCATACTACAAAAATTATCACAAACCCACAACTCAAAAAATCCAAGAACCAATAAAAAATATTTAAAAGATCAAAACCTAGTTGGGTTGGGTACCCGCGCAATGCCAATTTTTTTTGTAAATTGAGAGTATGACGTTTATGATCTTTATAAACTTTAAAGTTCATTATGGTTGGTCGGTCAAAAAGTTTTTGTCGTAATTAGATTACTGCAATTCATAATTAACCAAAAAACCAAAATTCATGTGTACACAAAATAAAAATGTAATCATCTTTATAATATAAATCGATACCTACAAAATACGCTAAGGTATCACTTGAAGCATCCATATGAAGACATGCCCTGCATTCATTCTATTAAGCAATAAAACAATGTATCACAGATATGTGCACTGTGGACTTGAATCATACATGGTGGATGATAAGTTCATCACATAGTTAAGAATGAAAAAGTTCATAGTATAGTTTTTCAAGGGATATACCATACATGAGGGATACACACAAAAGCTTGAACTGATGCCAAACTATATCTCTGGTAAAATAACAAAAAAAAACAAAGTCAATAAATACATTAAATTATATCAGATTGCTTTAAATAAAACGAAAAAAGATTAAAATCTCTGGTAAAATAATAATAAAATTACCTGACACTTTCTTCTTTTCACCCTTATTTCCCATGGTTGCACAGCATCCAAACTGCTATTGAGATCAAACATCAAGTGTGTTCTTCTGAATCATACTCTTCACGATTGATTCATTTGGATTGTTTTCTCCTATTAATATGTTCTAACCAACAGTAAGAACATGAACATCATGCATTAAAATTCTGGAGTTAAGGTCTCGATCAACATGAAATTTATGGTTGAATCAATAAGTCATGTTTACTTGTATCAATAACCAACATATAAGAAGGCATGGTGAACATTACACAATGTGCCTAGATAGATAGATAGTACAGAGAGCATGAAAGAAACCTTTGGTTTAAAATTGAAATGCTTCCAAATTTTTTATGATTTCCAAGTGGCCTTGATATAGCCCTTACCCGGTAATACTTGACGCTTTCACTTAACTTACCGGGTTGGATTTTTGTCTGTTAAAATGGCATCGTCCCCACCTCGGTCACCGCTCAACACACTGTACATTTTGAAAGACAAAGGGTCTATCATATGGGATTCTTTCAAGTAATTTTTTAAGTTATTAACTTCAGAAAAAATTAGAGAGCTTTGAAAGCAACACGTACCAGGCCCGTTGTATTTGGAGTCAGATGTGTATAAAGATCTTTAAGAGCCTGTAAATGAGTACATAGTAGGATTAAGCAGACGTGACAGCTCAAAATAAGTATCAGTAAGTTTAGACTCTATTGAAGATGGCTACTTGCATTTATTCTATCAAGCAATAAAACAATGTATCACAGATATGTGCACTGTGGACTTGAATCATACATGGTAGATGATAACTTCATCACATAGTTAAGATTGAAAAAGTTCATAGTATAGTTTTTCAAGGGATATACCATACATGAGGGATACACACAAAAGCTTGAACTGATGCCAAACTATATCTCTGGTAAAATAACAATGGCCTCAGAGTCTTAACAAAAAAGCAAAGTCAATAAATACATTAAATTATATCAGATTGCTTTAAATAAAACGAAAAAAGATTAAAATCTCTGGTAAAATAATAATAAAATTACCTGACACTTTCTTCTTTTCGCCCTTATTTCTCATGGTTGCACAACATCCAAACTGCTATTGAGATCAAACATCAAGTGTGTTCTTCTGAATCAAACTCTTCACGATTGATTCATTTGGATTGTTTTCTCCTAGTTGTGTACCCGCACAATGCTAGGGGGCGCTCAGCACCAGCCAACCCGCCTACTGGCTCCGTCATTGTTCATTGTGGATGATCAATCATTTGACAATAATTGTGGCAAACCTACAAAAAAGTGATTTTTATCAAGTTCTCAACTTCTGAGATAATTCCAGAAAAGATGGCATCTCTTGTGGATCAGCAGACCAACAACTTCTTGTTAACGGCTTCCATTCAGGATCGCACCATGTTAGTATTGTTGGACAAAATGAGTTGTTCACAATTACTCTATAAATGTCTACCAATATTATATTCCCTTCTTGCATCATACCAAATATAGATTCCAGGAAGAATTTTAACGATTGACAAGTAGTCTGGTACACGTTCCTAAAGAATAAGCATTAAAAGAAAATTAACAAATACACATACACATGCCTAAATGATAGTAATTTTCAACGAAAATAAGAGATATTATGTGAACACATACCTGGTAATAATTTCCAGCAACTGATTGGTTCACTTGCAAGTCTTGTTCCTGAAAAAACAAACCTACAAAAAGTGATTTTATCAGGTTGCCAACATTTGATACCCTAAGTTCAAAATCTTTTAAGAAGTGTGTTGTTGTACAAAAATAGTAATAGACACATCAATTGACAAGATTTGGACAAAAGGTTGAGTTGACAGAAACCAGATGAACAGATTGTGGATACCCATTGACAGAAATCCCAACTACAGATCACCTTCATTATATGTTTTAAAAGTTCAAGCTTCGAACCATCAACCAAACTACATTTAAGCTTTGAACCATTTATAAAATACAGTAGCAACACGCTTCTTAAAAGTAGAGAAAACGAATTATCTCGAAGGAAGCTTGATTAACCTGGAACAAGGGATTAGCAACAGATACAAAGTAGAGAAAACGAATTATCTCGATGGAAGCTTGAATCGAGAAGCTTGAAAAGCAAAAGGATGAAAATGATAGGTTGGGAATGATGAATGGCAACCCTAACCTTTCTTGATGTTTGAACCGTTATTTCTGGTTTACCTCTTTTACATTTAATCTCAAGCATAAAACAGAGGTACAATGAAAAAAACGAAGAATAAACACTAATAAATGTTCAATATGCAGTAGATAGAGATCAAGAATAAAGACTAATAAACAGAGGTACAACAACATTTCTAAACCAAAACCTGCAGTAGATAGAAATCAAGATGCCATGTGTTAGGATGAAAAAATTGCAGCATAACTCTAGAGAAGTACAAGATATAATTAAGATAGATTTGTAAGAATGTACTCAGGAATGTGCAAAATATTGTATGCACAGATGGGAGTGAGGAAACTTATACTCTTAAGGAGTGACGGTGAGTTAGAAAGTGCCGAGAGTTGGGATACTCTTTTGCCATCTCTATCTTCTTTGGATCTCGATTGACCCCCCTAATTTGGATGTCCTGTCAATTGAAAACAGAAATAGTTGGATCGAAATCCATTTAGGCTAAAGAGAAACTAAAAGAACAAACAAGCAACCACCTAACAGAAGAAAGTATAAACATACATGCAGATCGGTGTCGAAATCAAGCTCTAATTTCCGTCTTCATCCTCCCAAACTACAACAGAAAAAATTACAACAGAAAATCAAGAAAATCAAACTACAACAGAAAAAACTTCAATAAGGTATGATGAATCCAGGACTCCGCTTACATTTCTAAAACAAATTTTCCCAAGTAAGCTACATCTAAAACAATATAGATGCATCTTCCGTAAAAATCCTTGAACCAAAGAGACCCTTTATCTCCTAAAAAACATTACCTGCTGTAGGAGAACTTCTTCACTCAGAGTATGGAGACCATCGAACCAGCGTCTCCATGTATTTATAGGAGGAATTTGAGACTCCATAACCGGAGGTTGAAGCCGTCGTGGGAGAGAATTCAGGGAGAAGTGGGGAAGAGAAAGGCGGCAGCAAAAACCAGGTAGGGTTTTGATTTTGAAGCAATCGTGGAAACTCCATGGAAGGAGGCATGTTTCTACGAAATCGATCTGAAGCAACCTGGGTTTATAACAGAGTAGGGTTTTGATTTTGAAGCAATCGTGGAAACTCCATGGAAGAAGACGAAATCAAATTAGTAGGGTTTTGATTTTGAAGGAGGCGTGTTTTATTTCTCAAAGTTTGTTCAATTAAAGAGTTTCATGGGAGTGTATGAGAAATCAGGGAGATGGATGAATGGAAGTTGAAGGAGGAGACGTGATGTAAGAAAGAAACTGAATTGAAAAACAAACTGCCCTTGAAAAACTGAGTTTGGAAAAACCGCTCGTTTGGAAAAACCGGTCTACTATTCTTTTAATAAGATAGTAGTAGATATTCAAATACTTTTTTTAATAAACTTAAGTTTTTTTAATGCCTTTTTTTATTTTAGGTTATTCTGATGATCTTATTAACGATTATGTGTTTTTTTTAGTTTACGGTTTCTTAAATTCCAATTTTTGGTTTTATTTGTATTTGATCATTTACGGCTGTATAGAATAGAGATCGAATTGAAGTGAACTATTTGATTTAGGCAGTGCTTTTTTGCAAAATATTTTGATAATTGTTTAACAATATATACATTAATATTTTTCCTTTGTATTATCATGCATAAACAAAACTTTACATGCATTACGGGTTTGATGGACATGAATATTATGAATTTCAGTTTCTTTATTATACATATTTAATAATTATATCAATAACGTATATTTATTTAAATTATCTATTATCGTTATTTTAAAAAACAAAACGTACAATTTTAGTTTCACTAACGTAATTTTATTTGAAAAATATAAAAAAACGAAAAAGATAACCAAATTGCGGTAACTTGAGATATTTTCTTTGCATCTATTTTATGTAAAGAAAAAATATATAATTCTTTCTTAAGTTATCCATTTTTTATGGTAATGGATATATACACTTTTTATAAAGATTTGTTGTTTTCAAAATTCTCATTTGTTATTATATATACTTACTATTTGAATACTTTATGGATGGATAATCATTCTTCAATGAGTTCATTTGAATATTTGATTATTTTACTATTTAATTATTTATCTATGTCACTTACGATTTATTAAAGTAAGATACCTTTTTATATTACTATTATTGAATTTGTTAAAATTATCCATTCTAAACTTGGAGATATTTTCATTTAGTTTGTGTTGGTCCCGAAAGGCCTATACAAGTTTGTAGAAGGGGGGGGGGGGGGTTGAATACAAACACACTATTTTACTTTTCTAAATTGTTTATTGATAAATCATTAACAATTTACAGCTTGTTGCGGAAACAAGATTAAGGATAAACCTAAATCTAAACAAGTTGGAACACTAAGGTTTCTTGCACTAAGAAAGATATGGAGATTACTAATAAAATCCTATCTTGAGAGAGATTTGAACTTGTCCAGAGTTAGCAAGTTACTTCAAATGAAGTGAGTTCATCTCTTTATATACTGCATGCATTTAATGCAATTCAGTATACACTTTACACGTGTCATCAGCGGATTGGTTGCATGTCATTGACCTTGGTTGACAACCTTAGTAGCCGTAAAGATGAACAGTGTAGTATCAGAGTGGTTGTACGATTTCAGATTTTCGGAGGTTCTTTTCTGACATTTCGTACGGTGGCGTGCAAGGGAGGTTAAGACAAAGTACTTTGTACGGAGGACTTCATGATCAGCTTTCGTTGATTCAGCGATTACCATTCACTATTCAGCGAATGATAAAGTTCAGCGATAGCTGAAGTCTTGTACTTGATACTTCACGTTGAGTGGACAAATCTGAGTCTTCGCTGATCCGCATCAGTTCATTAGGAGACTTGTCGCTGGTTCTTGAGCTTGATCTTCGATTTCAGCGTAGAACCTTTGTTGACGTGAAACTTGTCTTCAGGGATCATAAGTAAACAACTAACTTATCAACGATCACCATAAGGACTGAACAGACTCAGAGCATTATGGTGAACAGTGTTCGCCGAATGTTTAATTTAAAGAGCGAGAGTTCCTATCAGCGGTACTGTAAGATCTTAGTACTTATCAGCGATAGTGAAACTCTGATACATATTGTTTACATACAATTTTCACTAAGTATTTAAGAGAGGGTCATTATCAAATCACTGAGGGTTTGGATCAACAATCTCCCCCTATTTGATTATGACATAGCAACAAAGAAAAATGCTATTAAATGAAAACATAAGGATAAAAAGAACTCATAAAATATTTGTCCCTTTTACTGTTTTCTGGGATCTTTTCAGTACTGATGGAGTAAAGTACATTCGCTGAAATCTTTCTTTAAATCTTTGAATCAGGTTACAATGAAGAACAGAAAGATTACAAGTACAAGCGAAATAAATTACAAGTACAGAAGGATAACTGATACAATAGAGAAAAAGGAGATTATATCAGTTTTCAAAAGGTTCTTCCTTAATGAGAAGTTCATCAAGGGTCGTCTTTTCAGTGGGAATCATCCAGTCAGGAACCGTTACACCTCGTTTTCTTTTATTCAGCGCTTCTTGAAAAATCAAGGGTTTTAGGTGTCGTGCCTGAATGTCCTTTCTGAAGTCACACCAGTAGATAAGATCTCTGAGCTGTTCGATTGGAGTGATTGGGAGCTCAGCGATCCGTTGAAAGCATTTACGTCCGTCGTAGTCAAGAAAGAATATTCCATAAGGATTACTGATGACTTTACCAGGGACGAAAAGTTCACATGGTGGCAAAGAGATGTCAAGGGCAGATAGATCAGGATCAGGACCAAGCACTTCAGCGCGAGAGAAACCAATTCCAGTTTCATTTCGTATGACAGGTCCTGAGTTTGAATCTTGACGTTTCTTCCTTGGAGAGCCTCTTTTTCTTTTCGGCTTTAGATCTGGAACAGGAGGAATATCCACACAAGAAGATATCAAGTCGATCTGTCTGTTTATCAGCTTTTCGAAATGATTCTTGTACTTAGATTGTGATGGTTGGATAGCTAACCTCATCTCCAGCCATTCAGAGAGACCATACCTTTTTACAGTGTCAGCGCGAAAGGTTTCAGATGTGCCATCTTCTCTGAACAGTTTGATGTCAACAATAGGTACTCCGATTGAGGTTCTTCCAGAGATGAATACCTTGTTGATCTTCGCTGGACGATATCTGAAGTGAATTTTCTCTTTACACCAGATCAAGGTGGTCTGAGAAACTTCAGTTTTCTTTTCCACGATCTTCTGGGCTTCTTCCCACAGCTTTCGTTGGATTTGAATGGGAACACGCTTCAGCTTGGGGTCTTTGACAGATTCTTGAGTGAGCTTGATGGCGTATTCTCTGTCTTTCTCTTCAGCTTCCTTCCTTTCAGCAATGAGGCGTTCAGCTCTAAGGTGATCCTGGTATTCAGCTTTTGAAATTCTGAACTTGGGAGGAACTGAAGGCAGTTGATCAGGCCTTAGAATGATTCGCTGATCCTCGAATCGCTTTATTATTTCTTCTCTTCTCTTTTGATCCTCTTCACTCAGCCTTTGAGGAACTGAGGAAGGTCTCTTATTGTGCGAGAGAGGTTGTTCTTCTGGTTCATCAGTCTCAGAGATCAAGTCCAAGACTGGGATTATTTCATCAGCAGCGGCTGGCTTTATTTGTAAAGTCGCAACAGTGGAACCTTCAGCGACATCCTCAAACAGGGGAGAGGACTAGCTGAAACGCAGCGATCTTACAGATAAGAACTGGGTAGAAGAACTTGGGTAGAAAAGATAGAAAAATAATGTGGATGTGGAGAGAGGTTTGAGTAGAGAACTGATTGAGTATTGAGATGTTCAGGGAAGGAATATAAGTAAAGTTTTAGTGTACCTGACAAACCGGCTTTTCAAATAGGATCGCTAGATTTTCATCTTCAGCGAGGCCTTTGTCTTTGCTTTTCTCAGCGCCAGAGGCTGAGGGCTTTGTCTTTGTCTTCTCCCCTGATGGTTCTTTTATTGAGATTCCTTTAAGAGCTTTGATCCTTGGGGCAGGTTTGACGATAAAGAAATCATCGTCATCTTCATCATCATCATCATCCTTTCTTGGAGAGAATGATGGTTTGTCTTCAGGGATGTCGATGTCTTCATCTTCTTCTGCTTCGGATTCCTCAGCATCTTCTTCGAGTTGCTCCCCCTCATATACAGAGGCGAGCTTCTCGGTTCCCTCAGGGTTTTCATCTCCCTGAGGTCCAGTGGTCAGATCTTCATTCCTCTCTCCCCTGATAGATTCATCATGGGAAAGGTCTTCAGCGCTCTTGTTCAGATCTTCAGCGCTTTTCTCAAGATTCTCCCTGGAATGTTCAGCGCTCTTCTCCCCCTCTTTCTCATGATGACTGGGGGAGGAATGGGCAGACTCAGCATTGGTGTTATCTCTGTCTTCTGGGCCAGAGATTTTCACACAACCTTCAAGCTTTGCTATTCTGTCTTCTAGGCCAGAAATAGCAGGCGTGATTTTCCTCAGCTCTGTGCGATCCTCCTCTGTGAAAGATTCCAAAATAGGGACAGGGGCAGGAGCAGGAGCTGGACTATTTGCCTTGTTTACCAGCGTCTCGATCATCGTCTTCATAGAACTAACGTCGGTCTTTACAGAGCCTAAGTCAGTCTTGACCTCTGACATATCACCCTCGAGTTTTGCAACCGATGTCTTCAGCGTTGTTACTTCGCTGGACATGGTCGAAACTGATGTTTTGAGGCTTGTGTAGTCAGTGTAGATGTCACAGAGCACCTTGGCAAAATCGCTGAGTGTCTTATCAAGACTCTTGATGTCTTCAGTGGAAGCTTTCTTCTCCACCACCGTTGTCAGCTTTGTCAAATTCTCTCCAGCGTTTGTTACAGCTGTTGAGTTGTTGGAGAGTGTGGTGGTGAGACTGGTCAGCTTTGTTTCCACGGACTTCAGAGAGGCGTTGATGTCTCCCAAATTAGGACCTGTAACATATAAGTACTTGTGAACAAAGGAAAGCTCAGAAGTTTCAGGTTTAGTTACAGTGTTTAAGGTGGGATTTGTACCTGCAGGAGGATTGATGAACTCGTCAAAGTTGCAAGTTCCTGAATAATGTTCCATATCCTCTTCGAAAGTACGGTGAGGAATGGTGATCTCTGCAGGTCCTTTCTTCATCATTTGTTGAGAAGCGTCAGCGGTGGCTTCGGGAATGATGGCATCTCCAGTGTTCGCTGGAGGAGTGTCCAAGTGAGTGGAGGGAGAAGCGAAGGTTAAGATTGGGGTTCGGGTTCTGAGTTCAGCGTTGGAATCGCTGACAATCACTTCATCAGTCTTTTGAGAGACTGAGGGAGGTTGGGTAGGTTCCAAGTTTCTAACCTCAGCGTTTGGAGACGCTGAAGTCTGGATTGGAGGGATGGCTTGCACGGGTGTGGCAGAGCGTACCACGGAACTTTCCTTCAGCTCTTCAGAATGAGCTGAGGAGTCTTCAGCATGGAATTGCTGGGGTTGCTCCTTGGTTTTCTTGATCCTTTTGGAATCAAGTTGGGTGTGTGAGGGTTTCCTTTTCTTATAAGGAGAGGATGTTATGGCCGGGGTATCAGCGATTGGTATTGTCGCTGAAGGAGCCACAGAAAGCGGAGAATTTAGAAGAGTGAGAAGAGTAGAGAACCTTAGGGCCACAGACGTACCTCATTGGCGACAGGCTTGAAGTCGAGAACCTTAGGGCCAATCTGAGAAAGTTTCAGATCACCCTCTTCAGAATAGCTGTCCTTCAGGCCATATTGAAAGATGGCACTAATGAATCGTGGGTAAGGAACCCATGCTGGTCTGTCAGCGGCAGAATCGACACGTTGAATCAGGTCTTCGTAAATTATGGAGGCCCAGTCAATATTTAGACCTTTCAGCAGTGCGTATCCCATGGACTGCTGAGGTTGGGCGACTTGATCAGAAGATCCGGATTTTGCTGTCATGCAGCTGATCAGGTGAGCGAAGATGAAATTCATCTCGCTGGGCATCTTGGATTTCTTTATCAGCGTCAGTTTCTTCTCAGGCTTCTTGTCCCTTCCAATATCCCAGATATAACCCATTGCGTCAAGGAAAGCAATGATTGCTTCTCTGTCAGCATGCTTTTTATGGTCAGGGAATGGAATGAAGGGTTTTTCTTTGGTGGCATTTGGGAAGTTCAGGGCTTTGCAGATAATGGCGGGTGTAATCTTGATGGTGCCATACTCAGTATCGCTGAGTATGCAGTCTATGGTTTTGGATGGATCTTTGGCAGAGGGTAGCTCAGTGTGTCTGGCAGAGTACCAGAACTGGGATAAGAGCCGCTGACTGGCAGGAGGTGTTATGGTCAGGGCTGTGTAGATGGGGTTGTTCTTCAGAAAACTTACAGCGTCGTCCAAATGTGATACTTGCTTCCGAGGAGGAAACTCGAGAAGAGCTGAGAGGTTGTTGGCCTTAGTCCAATCGAGTTGATCCAGCTCGAACTTAACCTGGGGGGCTTTGAAGATTTCCATTTCCTCAGAGTCAGTGGAGATGGACTCAGCGGTAACATTCAGCTTTGAAGATGCCATATCACTGTTTTATCAGTTCAACCAAAGATGTTAACAAATAAGAATTATCTTAATGTGGAAATAAATTTCCGTTAAGATATTTCGAATCTTGTCCATTTCATTCAGACAAAAAATGTCTTAATGAAGATTAGGGTTTTTCTTGATTTTAAAAGAAAAGTAAAAACCATAAAATCTTGTATTCCAGTTTCTAAAAGAAAAATGGATACGAATGAAGAACAAGTTTAAGATTTAGATTTAAAACTTGAAGAACAACCATGAAATGGTTGTGTTCATAAAACCATGAAAGAAATGATTTTATTTTATAAAGTTCTTTTGTTTGATCTTGTTAAAACAAAGAGAAGATCGAAAACAAGTTATACGCATTTGATAAAAGATAAGAACATATTAACCTTGAAGTTTCGATGAAGAAGATGATGAACAGTTCTTGAGGTTTTTGAGAGCACAAATGCAACAGAGAATTATTTTCTTGCGGAGAAAGATTGTTCGCGTAAAAGACAAATATAAACCAAGAGTTGTTTATATAGGGATTTTTAGAGAGAGAAAACCTTGAGCGGGAAAAGGTTTTCATCATGACACGGACACGTGTTTGCATTTGATTGGAAGTTTGAACAAAACTTGCAAACGTGTGTCAGAAAGAAATCGTGCCGAGTGTTATCCGTTGCAATGACGTCACAACTGTCCTTTCACATTCTTTTAGGATGTCTCTGAGGTTTTGAAAAACTCAGGGACTCTTTTGAAAAACATGAAGCACTGAATAGAAAATATCAGTGAAGGTTTAAGGAAATTTTCAAAATATCGCTGTTAAGGAAGAGATATTCAGCGATGCAATTTATTTTGAAATCTTGCATTTTCATGCGATTGTCAGAGAGAGAAAACATACCTGGATATCAGTTTAACCAAGTTTATTCAGAGAGAAGATGATGAAATGGATTATATAAGTTGATTTTATCCCGAAGGCTATACACGAATGTATAAACGTATCGCTGATTAAATGTGAACCGCTGAAGATTTTATCCTTCAAAGTTCAGCATTCCAAGCTCGCTGATGAGAAAGTTGAATCTTGTCTCATCAAGAGGTTTGGTAAACAAATCAGCTAACTGATAATCAGTTGGGATAAAATGAAGTTCTATATCACCATTCATCACATGATCTCTGATAAAATGATATCTGATTTCTATGTGTTTTGTCTTTGAGTGTAGCACTGGATTGTTTGCTATAGCGATGGCACTTGTGCTGTCGCAATAAATTGGAATTTTGGAGAGCTGAAGATCATAGTCTAGTAGCTGATTTCTCATCCACAAGACTTGAGAACAGCAGCTTCCAGCGGCTACATACTCAGCTTCAGCTGTGGAAGTGGACACTGAGTTTTGCTTCTTGCTTGTCCAACTTACCAGCTTTCCACCCAGGAGCTGACATCCTCCTGTGGTGCTTTTCCTATCCATTTTGCAACCTGCAAAATCACTGTCTGAATAGGCGGTTAGATCGAATCCTGAGTCTTTGGGATACCAAAGACCTAGATTCGATGTACCCTTAAGATATCGAAAGATTCGCTTTACAGCTTTCATATGGGATATCTTAGGTTCAGCTTGATATCGTGCGCACAGACATGTTGCAAACATAATATCGGGTCGGCTAGCTGTGAGATACAATAGTGAGCCGATCATCCCACGGTACAGCGTGACATTGACAGGAACACCCTTTGTGTCCTTATCAAGTATCAGCGGTGGTGCCATAGGGGTTTTCATAGCTGAACTTTCAGTTAAGTCGAATTTCTTCAGCATATCTTTAACATACTTTCCCTGATTTATAAAAGTTCCTTTTTCAGTTTGCTTAATCTGAAGACCAAGGAAATATGTTAGTTCACCCATCATGCTCATTTTATACTCATCTTTCATTCTATCAGCGAAACGAGTACAAAGCTCAGGGTTAGTAGAACCAAATATAATGTCATCAACATATATTTGAACTAAAATGATATGACCTTTCACTTTTCTAAAAAACAAAGTTTTGTCAATTTTACCTCGCTCAAATTTTTCAATATGGAGATAAGTAGAGAGAGTATCATACCATGCACGTGGAGCTTGCTTTAAGCCATAAAGTGCCTTATCCAGTTTATACACATAACCTGGACGCTTAGGATCTGAGAATCCTGGAGGTTGTTCCACATACACTTCTTCATTCAGCTTTCCATTTAGAAACGCTGACTTAACATCCATCTGATGTACAGTGAAGTTTTTGTGTACAGCATATGCTAAGAAAAGACGAATAGATTCAAGTCTTGCTACTGGAGCAAAAGTTTCGTCATAATCTATGCCTTCCTCTTGTCTGTATCCCTGAGCAACAAGACGAGCTTTGTTGCGAGTTACAGTACCATGTTCGTCCAACTTGTTTCGATAGACCCATTTAGTGCCTATCACCGTTTTGTCAGTTGGTCTACAAACAAGTTTCCAAACTTTGTTTCTTTCGAATTCAGTCAGCTCTTCTTGCATAGCGCTGACCCAGTTTGGATCTCTGAGGGCATCATCTATTTTCTTTGGTTCAGTTAGAGAAATAAAGTTAACAAATAAACAAATATTACCTGCACTTCTACGAGTCTGAATACCAGCGTTGGGATCACCAAGAATTTGATCGATTGGGTGATTTACAGTCCATCGCTGAGCCGGAGCATACGTCGCTGACTCAGTCTGAACTGGAGAAACTGAAGATGAGGCTTCAGCTACTTCTAGATTATCAGCTAAGAGAGGAATGTTTGCATTTGCCACTTCATTCATTGATTGCTGAGAAATAGATGGAATTTCTGAGACATTTGGATCAACTGCAGGTATAGTGTTTATAGGAACAGCTGAGACCCAAGATGTTTCAGCTTCACTATTTTGCATATTTGGAATGATAGAAGGACCATCATTTTCTACGGTGTGAGCATGAGGAGTGGGAATATCTTCTGAATCACCAAGATGAGAAAACATCCATTGATTCAGTTCTTCTGTATCAGCGTTCGGTTTAGAGTTCGCTGAACGGGATTCGTCAAACGTGACGTGAATAGTTTCTTCTACAGTTTGTCTTCTTCGGTTGAAGACTCTGAAGGCTTTGGAAACTGAGGAGTATCCAAGAAATATTCCATCATCAGCCTTAGGATCAAACTTTCCAAGGGCATCTCTGTTGTTCAGTATGAAACACTGACATCCAAAGATGTGAAGAAAGCTGATTGAAGGCTTTCTCCCATGAAAAAGTTCATAGGCTGTCTTTTTGAATCTTTTAACTATCAGCGACCTGTTTTGCGTAAAACAAGCAGTGTTGACAGCTTCTGCCCAAAACTGAGTAGGCAGGTGAGAATCGCTGAGCATTGAACGTGCAGCTTCAATAATTGTTCTATTTCTTCTTTCAGCGACTCCATTTTGTTGTGGTGTTCTCACTGACGAAAAGTTGTGAGAAATACCCTTGCTCTCAAGGAAGGAATCAAGAGAACTGTTTTTGAATTCAGTTCCATGATCACTCCTTATTGAGCGAACAGTCATATTGTTCAGAGTTTCCATCTTCCGAACAAAGGTGATGAGTTCTTCAGGGGTGTCACTCTTAGAACGGATAAACATTACCCATGTGTAACGAGAGAATTCATCAACTATGACCAGCGTATATTTCTTTCCAGCGATGGATTGTTTGTTAACGGGGCCAAACAAATCCATATGGAGTAGTTGTAGAGGAGATGACACTGAGGAAACTTGCTTTGACTTAAAGCTTGCCTTGGTCTGCTTCCCTTTTTCACACGCTGAACATAAAGACTCTTTGGCGTATGAATGTTGAGGTAGACCAGTGACTAACTCTTTGGAGGAAAGAGTATTCAGTGTCTTGAAATTTAGATGTGAGAGCCTCTTGTGCCATAGCCAGTTGACATCAGAAGATGCCTTTGAGAAGAAACAGGAGTTCTCAGTGGTTGTTGAGTCCATGTTTATTACATAAACATTTTCCAAACGATAACCGCTGAGAGCTATCTTCTCCTTTTTGTCAGAGACAAAGCAGGATTCCTTAGTGAAAATCACTTTGTTATCCATGTCGCAAAGCTGACTGATGCTTAGAAGATTATGCTTCAGCCCTTCAACATATGCGACTCTTCTGAAGGATGTTGTACCATTTGAAAGTACACCATACCCTCGGGTGTGTCCTTTTCCATTTCCACCGAAAGTCACAGAGGGACCCTTCTCTTCCTTGTATTCAGCGAGCAGGCTTATCTTCCCAGTCATGTGTCTAGAGCATCCGCTATCGAGATACCAGAAACCCTTCTTAACCTGCAATACAAAGGAAGATTAGTTTTGCTTGGGTACCCACTTCACCATGTATACGCGTTTGTCAGTGGAAGTAGTTGGAATGGGTTCAACAGTCTTCGCAGCATTTGAAGATTCAACTTTGTCTTTCTTCACTTTGGTCAATTTCTTGACCTCAGCGGTAGGAGTCACCTTGACCTGAATTGCAACTGGTTTGGTCTTCTTGGGTGCTATCTTCACCTTAGCTATCTTATCAGCTTTGGTGGCTGTGGGACACTTACTTGCAATATGATCGGTAAGTCCACAGTGATAACATTTCCTATAACTAAAATTAGTTCTAGGACCACTTGAGTGCTGAGCTTTTAGTTTGGAATTTGAAGTACCAGCACCAAGTACACTATTGGTTTTTGAAATAGGACGAACATTCAGTTCTTCAGATTTCTTACCAAGGACATCTACTCTGAGTCTAGGAGTAGGTCGCTGAACTGATCCAGAGGTCTGATTTCTAGAACCAGATGAATGAATCACTAAGGCTTTGGAAGCATTCAGCTTAGGTACTAAGGTACCCTTCTGAGGATTTTGATAAATAACAATTCCTTTACCTTTGTCTTTAGAGACAGAGGTAGGTTTTGAATAAACCATTTTCTCCTTACCTTTTGAGGAGGTAGGAGTTTCCTCAGGGATTGGTGTAATGGACGAGGAGCACTGAGATGATGAAGTGTCAGCGACTGAGGATACGAACGTTCCAAATTTAAGCATTGAACGTTCAGTGGTTGGTTTTGGAGTATCATATTTATAACCCAGACCACGTTTATCACTCAGAGGAATCTGAGCCTTAATTATCTCAGTGATCTTTGTTGAAGAATTACACCATCCTTCAACGGTAGCTTGTTCGGCTTTTAATGCAGCGATAGCTTCTGCTCGTTCGATTTTGACTAGCTGATTTAAATAGACTTGATCTTTAAAATCATCTTCAATTTTAGAAAGCTTTTCTATTTAAAGGTGGCAGTTTTTAAGTTTTTCAGCGAGATCAAGATTTTGGTTTTCAACCACAGCTTTGCCGTTCATGGCTTCGTATAAACTTCTAGTCAGTAGATCGATTTTACGGAGACTATCAGCTTCATCAATATTTGCAATATTGGTAAAGAAGGAAGGTGATACCTGAATGGCAGATGTTGAAGTGGAGGGAATGTCTGAACTTTCTTCCTCTTCTTCAATCTTTGCCATGAGACATTGATTTGCTTCATCATCTTCAGAATCAGATGATGAGGCTTCTTCATCAGAAGCAGCCCAATCATAGTCAGCCATCAGGCCTTTTCCTTTCTTCTTAAAGCTTTTCAGCTTTGCATACTTCTCCTTCAGCTTTGAGTATTTGTCGTCTTTATTCCTTGGAACAAAGGATTTCTTTGTAAAAGCTGAAGGTCTCATGATTTTCTTTGACCTGCACTCGTTAGCGAAATGACCTGTCTTTTCGCAGTTGAAACAAGTAGCAGTAGCCTTATCAACAAAAGCTGATGATTTAGGCTTGTCAGTTATTGAAAGAGGTTTGTTCTTTCTAAACATTTTCTTCTTGGCGAATCTCCTGAACTTTTTAGTTAGGAGAGCCAAGGATTCATCATCATCTGAAGAATCAGAATCTGATGACCTTTCAGAGTTGCTTCCTAACTCAGTGATAGTGACCGAGGGTCGCTGAGTAGAAGGTTCCTCTGAGAGTAAAGCAACAGGGGTGCTTTTGGAATCTTTTACAAGATTCTTCTTAAGATGGCTAGATTGCTCATGATTCAGCAATGTGCCATATAAGGTAGCAAGAGTCATTGATCTTAGATCTTTTGACAGCTTGAGACACATGGAATAATTGTCCCAGCTTTCAGGTAAACATTCTAAAAACTTTGTCAGCACTTCAAAGTTAGAATATTCCTTACCAACCGTTTTTAGATCTATAATTAAGCAATTAAAACGTTGGTGAACTTCAGAGAGAGTTTCATTCTTACCAGAAATGAAGCTTTTGTATTGTCTTACCAGGTTAATCTTTCTTGAATCCTGGACTTCAGACGTTCCTTCATACTGAACACATATTGTGTCCCACATGGCTTTTGAGGATTTCAGGTTCATGACGGAATGGTAGACTTCGTCAGGAAGGGCCATGGATAGTATGGATCTGGCTTTTGTATCTATAGCCACTTTCTTCTTATCTTCATCGGTCCACATGTGTATTTCCTTTGGAATCAGCCTTTCAGGAATAGCAGCTCTAGTTGCAGTGGCTGGAACTAAAGGATCAATAGTTACAGGGATGTGTGGGCCGTTTTCAAGATAGTAGGTCATAGTGGGGTCTACACCTTCTAAGAAGAGCATCATCCTATTTTTCCATAAGTTGAAGTTGTCTCTGGAAAATCTAGGGGGTTTTGCAAGAGAACCATTGTCTATATAGTTTGTGTTTGTGTGGGAGGCCATTTTCAGATAATAGCAAGGAAGAGAAATATCTTAGATTAGATCTTGTTTATGAGATTAAACAAATCTGCTCTGATACCACTTGTTGGTCCCGAAAGGCCTATACAAGTTTGTAGAAGGGGGGGGGGGGGGGGGTTGAATACAAACACACTATTTTACTTTTCTAAATTGTTTATTGATAAATCATTAACAATTTACAGCTTGTTGCGGAAACAAGATTAAGGATAAACCTAAATCTAAACAAGTTGGAACACTAAGGTTTCTTGCACTAAGAAAGATATGGAGATTACTAATAAAATCCTATCTTGAGAGAGATTTGAACTTGTCCAGAGTTAGCAAGTTACTTCAAATGAAGTGAGTTCATCTCTTTATATACTGCATGCATTTAATGCAATTCAGTATACACTTTACACGTGTCATCAGCGGATTGGTTGCATGTCATTGACCTTGGTTGACAACCTTAGTAGCCGTAAAGATGAACAGTGTAGTATCAGAGTGGTTGTACGATTTCAGATTTTCGGAGGTTCTTTTCTGACATTTCGTACGGTGGCGTGCAAGGGAGGTTAAGACAAAAGTACTTTGTACGGAGGACTTCATGATCAGCTTTCGTTGATTCAGCGATTACCATTCACTATTCAGCGAATGATAAAGTTCAGCGATAGCTGAAGTCTTGTACTTGATACTTCACGTTGAGTGGACAAATCTGAGTCTTCGCTGATCCGCATCAGTTCATTAGGAGACTTGTCGCTGGTTCTTGAGCTTGATCTTCGATTTCAGCGTAGAACCTTTGTTGACGTGAAACTTGTCTTCAGGGATCATAAGTAAACAACTAACTTATCAGCGATCACCATAAGGACTGAACAGACTCAGAGCATTATGGTGAACAGTGTTCGCTGAATGTTTAATTTAAAGAGCGAGAGTTCCTATCAGCGGTACTGTAAGATCTTAGTACTTATCAGCGATAGTGAAACTCTGATACATATTGTTTACATACAATTTTCACTAAGTATTTAAGAGAGGGTCATTATCAAATCACTGAGGGTTTGGATCAACAGTTTGTCATTAATTAATTTGCATTATTTAAACACGATATAATTCTTTTAATTGTTTAGATTTTCTTCCATATTAACAATATGTATATATTACAACTTTTTTTTATTATATTATATATATATATATATATATATATATATATATATATATATATATATTACACTTTTTTATTTAAAAATTAAACATGTATCTAGATGTTTAAAATGTAACATTTTAAGTATCAAAATGAAAGTTTTAAAAATACTTACCAAAAATAGAAATAGGAATAAAATATGTTACATTTACATGTATTTTGCCCTATTAATTAAGTCTATATACTTGTAGTTCACCCGTCTGAAATTGATCTAATAGGGATTTAATAATAATATAATTTTGAATGTACAGATGGATCGCAATACCTGGATGTATGAAATACCACGTGCTACAAAGGAATTCTTGGCGAGACTCGATGAATTTATAGAAGCTGCTGAAGATTATCGACTGAAATGCGGAGATAGTAAAATTTGGTGTCCTTGTCGAGATTGTACAAATTTTTCTAAATATAGCGATCTTAATGTAATTAAAGGACATATAATTTTACGCGGGTTTATGCAAGAGTATACTTGTTGGATACGACATGGTGAGGATTTTGATGAGTGTAATTACACGGTTGATCGTGATTTTGCTGACAATGATGAGAATTACGAATCAGACAATACCATATACGACAACTTTGATGAAATGTTACACGATGTGGAGGATGATATCGCTGATAAGCATTATGAGAAATTTGAACAACTGTTTGTCGACTCTGAAAAGCCATTGTATGCTGGGTGTGCAAAGTTTACCAAACTTTCAGCTGTGTTAAGACTATTTAACTTAAAAGCAAGCAACGGTTGGAGTGATAAAAGTTTCACCACATTACTAGAGATACTACATGAAATGCTTCCGGAAAATAACGAGTTACCAGTTTCGTTATACCAAAGCGAAAAAGGATACATGCATGTCCAAATGATTGTATGTTGTATAGAAATGCATATGCTGGTCTAAAAGAGTGCCGTATATGTGGTACGCCAAGATATAAGAGAAACCAAACGAAAGAGAACAGTGGTGTGAAACGAAACAATGGCCCTCCTGCTAAAATGTTGTGGTATTTTCCAATTGTACCAAGATTGAAACGGTTATTCGCAAATGCCAAAGATGCAAGGTGTTGCGATGGCATGCCGAAGAGCGTAAGATGGATGGGAAAATTAGACACGTTGCTGATTCTCCTCAATGGAGGAATATTGATCGAATTTTTGAAGAATTTGGTAAGGAAAGTAGAAATATTCGGTTGGGGCTTAGTTCGGATGGAATCAATCCATTTGGAAACATGAGTAGTCGACACAGTACTTGGCCGGTTCTTCTTTCTATTTACAATCTTCTACCGTGGTTATGCATGAAACGCAAGTATATCATGATGTCATTACTAATTCAAGGTCCCAAACAACCAGGGAATGATATTGATGTGTATTTGGCTCCGTTAGTTGAAGACTTAAAGAAATTGTGGAGTACAGGTGTCGAAGTATATGATACGTACGGAAAGGAACGTTTCCTACTACGAGCCATGATTTTTTGCACCATAAATGACTTTCCGGCTTACGGGAATTTGTCGGGATACAGTACAAAGGGAGAAAAAGCATGCCCTGTGTGTGAAGATGACACACATTCTCTTAGGTTGAGAAATTGTGGAAAACATGTGTATATGGGCCATCGAAGGTATCTTCCAAAGAACCACCCGTACCGGAAGCTACCGTTAAACGGAAAAGGTGTATATTCTCGTGTTAAAGACCTAGACATTGTTCTCGGGAAAGGTCGTCCAACCCCTCCAAAAAATATTTGGAAAAAGAAATCTATTTTTTGGGATTTACCGTACTGGGAGCATTTAAATGTTCGACACTGTCTTGATGTTATGCATATTGAAAAAAATGTGTGTGACAGCTTGATAGGGTTATTGTTGAACATTCAGGGGAAAACAAAAGACGGGATCAAAGTTCGAAAGGACATGGTGGAAATGGGGATTCGATCAGAGCTTGCTCCTGTTGAAAATGGAAAACGCACATATCTACCACCGGCTTGTTATACCTTGTCGAAAGTTGAGAAGACCAGATTTTGCCAATGCTTACATGGTATCAAGGTTCCATCCGGCTATTCTGCTAACATTAAGAAGTTAGTGTCGATGAAAGACTTGAAGTTGATTGGTATGAAGTCCCACGATTGTCATGTACTAATGACGCAAATGATTCCCATTGCTATTCGTGGAATTTTGCCAGACCGAATCCGACACACAATTACAAAGCTTTGCTTGTTTTTTAGCATGATTCATTCAAAAATGTTGGATCCTGAGGTGTTGGATTCATGGGAAAGGGATATTATCATCACTCTTTGCCAACTAGAGATGTATTTCCCATCTTCTTTTTTCGATGTGATGGTACACTTAATATCTCATATTGTTAGAGAAATAAAGTTATGTGGCCCTGTCTTCTTACGGTACATGTATCCATTCGAGAGGTATATGGGTTTCTTAAAAGGGTATGTGAGGAACCGATCTCGTCCTGAAGGCAGTATTGTTGAAGGATATGCTTCCGAGGAGGTGATTGATTTTTGCACAAACTATCTAGCAGACGTAAAAAATATTGGCATCCCTCTATCTCGACATGAAGGTAGACTTGGAGGAGTTGGGACAATTGGAATGAAATATTTCACTCCATCTTATGGTGAGTTGCAGAAAGCACACTTTTCGTTTTACAGAACATGACAGCAGTTGCTCCCTACGTACATGAGCACATGGAAATGTTGCACCAAATGAACAGATCAAAGGGCGCCAAATGGTTGGCTACAGAGCATAATAAAACATTTGTAGGCTGGTTGAAAGAAAGAGTGCGCCCAGGTTACGGGGAAGAAAAGGTTGATCAAGTAGTGGAAACTTTAGCATATGGGCCTGTACATGTTGTGTCAACATACCAGGGATACGATATTAACGGTTATACATTTTACACCAAAACGCAGGATGAAAAAAGTACATTGCAAAACAGTGGAGTGACATTAATAGCCACCACTACAGAGTTCTCTAGATCGAATAATGATTCTAGGTCGAGGATCGCCAAAGATTCGTATTACGGCGTAATTCAAGAAATCTGGGAGCTTGATTACAATGACTTCAAGATACCTGTGTTCAAGTGTAAATGGATAGAAAACCAACGGGGTGTCAAAATCGACAATGACGGTTTCACATTAGTCGATATTTCAAGGGAGGGATATGTATCTGAACCATTCATTTTGGCCAAGCAAGCCTCACAGGTATTTTTCGTTGCAGATCCGAAAGATTCTAAGTGGCACATTGTTCTCCATGGTAAAAGACGCATTGTTGGTGTTGAAAATGTTGTAGACGAGGAAGAATACGATCAATTTGATGAGCTACCTCTATTTTCTGTTGGCATTCCATCCTCGGATATGATAATTGATGATGCTACTTATCTGAGAACCGACCACGGCGAAGGATGTTGGGTCAATGAAACCCATAGTACATGATCAAACGAGATATGCAGGTATTAGCAATTAAATTTGTTATTAAATTTATCAATACTTCATTTATTAACGGATGATATAATTGTCCAAATTGTGTTTTCAGCGTTCGAATGTGGAATACATAGACGAGCAGACGATTAATCAAGAAGACAACTAAGTGATTTTTTTGTTAAGAATTGTTGAAGTATGAAGTTTTATTTCGGTTTTAATTGATAAGAAGTGATATTGAAGTATGTAAACATTAATCATTGATTTATTTTTAATTTGCAAGATTTAGTTTTTTAATTTAATTTGTTCGATTTCAGAAAATACAAGAATTTACATACTATTATAAATCAACTTCATTAAATTCGATTATCATCGTAATTTTTTTGTCATAAAATTGATTTTGAAATCAAAATACCAAAACATGTATTAAATCGCAATTAACATTTGCAATAATCTGGTTTTCCATACGAACCCCCAATAAATTAATGAAAACGAGGAGAAATTATATAAAAAAAAGGATATATATTCTATTTAGATCGAAAATTTAAAATTTAAAATTAACTAAATAAACTATTAATTAATTCATTACCTTATTATTAACCATAATGTAACAAATGAATATATTGAGGAAGATACAACCATAACTTGCAAAGAAAACTAAAATAATAATTAAGATTAAAAAATTTAAAAGGCAATTAGCAGCGTCCAAAAGCAATACACGGAGTACTCCAAACAGATAATAATAATAATAATAATAATAATAATAATAATAATAATAATAATAAACTTATCAGTCAAAACCCTAACATCTTACCGCCTCTTTTTCACAATTTCACCGCCATTTTTTCACCTCCATCTTTCTTCACGTCGGTGTTTCACCTTACCGCCTATCAATCGAAAACCTTCGATTTCAACCGTCCACCGGAGAGAACCAACGACAGATCTCCTCTAATCGTCTTCTCGTCGGACTTGATTCGTAGTTTACCAAGGTATCATCAATTCCCTGTTGATTTACATGTTATGCAGCTTTTCGTCTTGGAGTCTTAATCTACCTATTCACTTACTACTGCAATGGGTTTCATGAATTAGGTCAATTTCATGAATAAGTATCTTATTTATTTTTTGTTTGGGGTTTATATTATGGAAGTGGTGCTTAATAGCTAGAACCAGAAGAGAATGGTTATTTGGGATTGCTTATTTTTTGACTTATTTGCTTATTGCTTTTTGTAGAGAATGGTCTGTTTGGGATTGCTTCTTTTTTTGACTTATTTGCTTATTGTTTCTTGTAGAGAATGGGCTGTTTGGGATTGCTTATTTTTTTGACTTATTTGCTTATTGCTTTTTGTAGAGAATGGTCTGTTTGGGATTGCTTATTTTTTGACTTTTTTGCTTGTTGCTTTTTGTAGAGAATGGTCTGTTTGGGATTGCTTATTTTTTTGACTTATTTGCTTATTATTTTTCCTCACCACAAATAAGTGATTTTTAGTGTTTGGATTGAAAAAACAAAAAGTGCTTATGACTTTTTCACATCTAAACTTTCATATGGCAATTGGTTATATGTTTTACATAATAAAGTCAGCAAATGTATTATGTCTTTTAATGAGACCATCAGCTTGTACTAAACAAATAATACTTCTCCATGGTGTAAATTATTAGTATGTAGACAAAAATAGGCATAGTGGGTCAACAATAATTTTATTAGGGTACTTTTATATCCTTGTACTTTTATATAATTATAGTTCAAAAAGAAAACAATTGCTTTATATATTTATCAACTTGCCTATTCAAGTACATATATAATCAAATTTAATTATTTTGTTACAAATTCTGTGGCAATGGATCTGGTTGTTGTTCACTAGGCGAAATGGATGACGACATTGACCTCGATGGCATAGAACTCTTCAGAGAAGGTATTGACGGTGCCGGGATCGACGTGGATGATGCCGAAATCGACCTAAACGACATCGATATGAATGACAATCGACAAGATAACCACGACCAAACAACCACGGCTCCGGGTACACTATTAATCTATATATTGACCAAAATTAATCCTAAACGTATAATATACTTGTGTGGTTGTAAAAATCATAAAAGGTAACAAAGCAAAATGGAATCTTTATCGGTTCAATGACAATCCTTAAATGGTTTTTTATGTTATGATACATTTTCTGTTATTCAATTTGGTTATAAATTTCAGGCAACCTAGAGGCAAACACCTCACAGGCCACATCAACCATTACCAGAAAGCGAGGTCGGACTAAATTGAACAAAACAAGAGAATCTAAAGATTGTCAAATTCAAATAGATCCAAAGACCTTAAAGCCAAAAGGGGAGCATGAGGCACGATATTCTACTTGGGTAGGTATGGAGGCGAAAACCAGGTTTTCAATTCTAGGAACCGATTGGCGCAAATTTGACAAAGCCGATAAGGATCGAATGTGGACGACCATTAAGGTATATGTCATGTTATATTTTACTTGTGCTTCACTTATATAGGAAATTAGATATTATTGATTGTTTGATGGAATTATTTTGATGAAACAGTTACATTGGCATTTATTGGACGACACTCTCAAGGAAGCAACGTTGAAGATTGCTTGTACAGCTTGGAGAAACTTTAAAAAGAATCTCAAAGCCGATTACATGGAAAAAAACAGAAATCCTTGCGCCGAGTTCAATTATATCGATGCTGAAACGTGGAAAAAAATTGTGATATGAAGTCGAAGCCAGAATTTCAGGTGTTCGAAAACCTTCATCTTTATGGTGTTAAGATACATGTAAAGTAGTTCTAATTTTGTTAATTTTCTTATGTGAAGGAATTAAGCAAAATAAACAGAGCTCATGCAAAAGAGAACAAGAACACGCATCACTTAGGATCGCGGGGGTATCAAGGGAAATACGGTGTGTGGGAGAAGGAGGAGGAACAAGGTGTAACGCCCGAGTTATTCGGCGTGATGCACGAACGCTCACGACACTGGATATTGGCAAGGAGGGTAAAAAGACCTGATAATAATTACATGTTAGAGGAGCATACTATGGCCCTGTCAAAGGAGATTGTAAGCTATACACATGTTTTCATTTTATATTTGTTTATTAAATCCTTTTTCTTACTTTTTTCTTGTTTAACATGATAGATGCAAAAAGACACGCAGTTCTCTCAGGGAGAATGGGAACCTAAATTTGGAATTGATCCTTTGGTAGCAGTGTTGGGTCCTGAACACCCAGGTCGCACCAGGGGTGTCGGTCACACCGTAGGCTTGCGTGTTGGCCTAGGCATTGAAAAAAACAAGAGGAAAAATAATGATAATGACTGGAAGGCGGAGGCTAGTGAGCTGTGTGCACAAATGCAACAACAGAAAAGAGAATTCGAAGAACGTGTAGAGCAGGAGAGGAAAGAAAGGGAGGACCTTGCAGGGCGGGAGAAAAGTGAATGGCAGGAGCGTGTAAAGCGGGAGAAAAGAGAATGTCAAGAGCAAGCAGACAAAGAAAAGAAAATGATGGTGGAGCGTATACAACTTATGGAGCAGATGGTTTTTGCGAGGAAGGATGCCACCTTAGGTGGAAGCCCGGGGTTGCGTAAAAGTAGTGTTGGCTCATTTGATTGCACTCCACACCTTTTATCCATTAAGGTAACTCTTCATCTGTATATGTTTACTTATTGTTTAAATTATGATGTTTCTATGTTTTATTTGCAGCATGCTACCCCGTGCGATTTGCTTTACGGTTTCAAGAAAGCTAAAACCGTAGTTGCTAAGGGTTTTGTCTATCCTTTAGAGAATGACATTGTACATGGTGTTCCACTTGAGGAAGGGTTCATTAAAGTTTTTGTAGAGCTAGTAATTGAGGGATGTGAGAGGTTTCCGCTGCCTGTGCCGCTGTCGATTGATGATATTACTACGCTAGGTGGAGCCCTTAACAACTTCATTCAATGGGATCAAGAATTTTTGGTATTGCAACCTGTATATATATGTTTAGCTTTCATGTTAAGTTCGAGTAAGATTTTTTCATACCCATCATGTTTATTGACGTTATTATTCTTTCCGTAATAGGAGCTTACCACCACTCGTAAACATGTAACACTAGATCCAACTCGTGACTTTACTCCTACTCCCCCTTTGATCACCTCAACTGAAGTGCCACCAAAGAGTGCACCTATTCCCCTTAAGGTATTTTCTCAACTTGTATATATATATATATATGCATTAATATCCTCCTATTTTTATATGAATTGTTAATGTAGGTACAAAAAGACGACGAGGCTCAATCGAAGAGAGTGGCCCTTGCATCTGAACCACAGAGAAAACGACAAATGACTAAAACGTTAAAGCCCTTGAATAAAGATCATACAATCATGAGTCTACGTAGACGCATACAGTCTAATGAAGGGTGGGTGAAAATGGGGTAATGGCTCAGGTTGAGGCAGGGGTTTTTGGCCCTACAGAAATTCCTATAGTGGTCAAGTATAGTGACTTGGAAGATCTAATGACAAATGGCTGGCTCGACCAAAATATCATCACTTGGTTTTTGGCGTAAGTAAATTTCTATATATCATCATTTATTGTATCATATCGACAATATTTAGTTTTAACACATTGTAATGTTTTAGGCATCTATATATGATATTAATGAGAAACACAAAGAACCAATGTGCATTTATATTGCCCGGAGCAATTAATGCTGATGCGATTCGACGGGATGGTCACATTATCACAAAGGCAATCTTCAACACCATGATGCACCACAAAGCTAAGAATTTCTTTTTGGCTCCGTATTGGCAGGGGTAAGATGTATACATACACACATATATATGACTATTATTTATTATATATATATACATACAATTTACACTAAAGTTCTATTAACATTATTATTTTAAACAATTGAGGAATCACTGGTCGCTGTTAATCATTCGGCCTAGACAACGCTTCGTCTATATATTAGATTCGATGATGTCACACGGAAAGACAGCTACAACTTACGAAATCAAAGAGTATATGGACAAGTAAGTAATGTGTTATCCATAAAATAGTTGTCATTTCGTTATATAGTTAATCGATTATTAATACATATGTATTGCGATATTTCTTTTAGGGCAATTAGAGATTATAATAAGGCCGTAGGGCCTTGTCAAGCCGATAATATTACTGCTCAAATTACATGGAAAATAATCAAGGTATAGTGAATATATCAAACAATGCATTGCATTGCATTTCGTATTTTAAAGTGTCTAATTATTATTTTTAATTACAATTTAGTGTAATCAGCAAAAAGAGGGTTGGGAGTGTGGTTACTACGTAATCAAACAAGTATTCGATTTTGTGATGAAGCAGCAATATGATATCTCAAACAAGGTACATATTTGTTAAAGGTTGTATAGATTTTATCTCTGTATTGCACAAAAGACTTAAGTTTGTTAAATAACATATTCTATTTTAAATTTATATATATATATAAATATAGGGCATACGGATGTCTGAAGCTCCTTTTACAACGCAACAACTAGATGAGATTGCTTGCCTTATAGCACACTCATTCACTCCCAAACGCATGACGTCGAAAAAAATGTGGGAGACAGGTATGTGCTTTGACTTTCTGCTAGAAATATTTGCTTTGACAGTTGTAACATAATTATCGTGAGTCCCTAAAAGGTGACTAGTATTGAAATGTAGAAGTCGGGCGTTACTTTCTTTTATTTCATGAATTTGGTTTTGGGTGAAATGTTTTTTTTATCACGATCACGGTTTTTATAGACCGAGATGTGGATGATGGAAAAACTGCAAAGAAGAGTGGCGTCGATGAGGACCGGAAAACTTAATATGCAATGCTAGCTGATTTTCAACCAATATATGGACTTTGTAAGTTGAACATATGTTTCTTAGTTTGAAGAAACATGTTAGATGAGTTTGGTAAATGTTTTTTTTTTGCATTTTATTTTAATAAATTCATTGGGTAGTGTAGTGTACTCATTTTGTTAAGTTTTGAGTTGATTTTGAGTTAAATAGGCATGAAAAAGCAAGTGTTTTTAGGCTTTCTTTCTTATTCTTAGATGGGGGTGGGGTAGGTAACTCCGCCCATGTCAACACATGACATTGCCGGTCCCAAGCCCGGATAAAGGAGGAGGGCCGACCCTAGCTAGTTATCTATGCTTTTCTTTTATTTATTGTTGTGGTTGGTACAAAGTTAGCTAGATATTCTTTTTATTTTAATATGGATTCGTATAATGGTATTTGAATTCTTTTTAATAAAAAACCATTTTTACACGGTTGTTAGGCATAACCGTGTAAAAAGAATGCACCTTTTTTACACGGTTGTTTGCCAAAACCGTGTCAAAAGGTCATAGTTTTTTACACGGTTACAAGTTAAAATCGTGTAAAAAGATGCGACATTTTAACACGGTTCTTATTAGAAACCGTGTAAAAAGAGTTGATTTTTTTACACGGTTTTGACTAATAACCGTGTAAAATTGAGTTCTTTTTACACGGTTTTGTCACCTTTTTACACGGTTTTTGATTAATAACCGCGTAAAATTGAGTTTTTTTTACACGGTTTTGTCACCTTTTTACACGGTTCTAAAACCGTGTAAAAAGGTCTCGCACTTTTTTACACGGTGGGCTTTTACACGGTTCCAAAACCGTGTAAAAACCCCTTTACAACCGTGTAAAAAACCCTTTTCTGTAGTAGTGTATGCCAATTACAATAATGGTATTTTTTTCTATGTACAAAAAAACTATAGTCAATATCAAGTCCTATGTAGTATGTATGTATGAATGTATCTATGTATGTATGTATAGGCATGTGCCCCATTTTTTTTTAACAAAACTCTTAAATAGGTATAGGTGTGAGGAAAATGGTGTTTATCCAGCAATGGGATGACCTTCTCTCTTCACACATGACAAGCATCTCCTATATGCATCTTCCTGTAAATTAAATATAAAAAAAAAAACACTTTCCTTCCTCTATTTTTCTTTAAAAATACACCAATGAAGAAAGAAAAAAAAAAGTTATAAATCAAACATATATTATTTTGATAAATAATAAAAGTTTTACGATCTTTTCAAAAGTTTATATGTTTATCTATATGTATAGACATATCTTTGTTTGTGTAACTATAGACATAGTTATGGAGTTTAGCTCGTTCCTACTTTCCAACTCTTTTTTAATAACTATTATATTTGGATAAGTATTTAATTGAAAACATATCATTTGAAACGGACTTTCGAACCTTAAAATCTTGATATTTCTTTTGCATTTTCTCTAGCCTCCCCCTGAATAAATGTTCTGCCTCCTCCCCTGTGTATGTATATATGTATGGGTGTGTATATGTCAATCTACGTGTATGGGTATGTATGTATGGACGTGTGTGGGTCCATGGGTGCAAGGCCGTTCCTGACATATTGTAGGCCCTGGACGAGATGTAAAAATGGACCCTCGATAAGTACGGTGTTTTTCAATATGTTGTCTTTTATCATCAGAAATAACATTGAGTTCAACAAATATTAATAATTCATATAAAACTGTTTTTCCAAAAATTCATAGATGTAAAATCAATCAATAATTATTTCTAAATTAATATCATCTATCATATCATTTTTATCTAACATCATAAATTCGCTCCACCGTCAAACACATCATATGATATACCTTTAATATATAGACTGACATCATTTTATGTCACAAACACTATTCATAGTAACAATATATGCAAATTAATATAAATCGGTTGGGTTTCCATATCACCTCATATTAATGTTTTCACCATTTTTAACTTTTAGGGTTAATGCATATTTTTACGAACCATCAATCTTAGAGTCAAAAGTCTATGTTGGTTATAACTTGAGATCTTATTCTTGTTGTAGATATAGGAGAATACTTAAATTATGCATTCAATATTAGGTAATAAGAAAGTCCATAATGTATGGAAAAACAAAGTTAGTTTTGAAATCTTAAATATAGATATATGGTGGATAGTCCCATATGGTTGGTAATTTTTTCAAAATGAATGAACTTTCTTAGTTAATAACAAGAAATCTACTATATTCTAATATAAATGTTAGTTCTTAATATAATGTTAAATTCTTTTCGGGTCTTATTAGATACTAAAAAGAATTTGTCTTCTTCATTGACTAATTTTTTTGAACTACTACTATATACTAAAAAAGTTTGGGTCCCTACTTTTTGTGGGTCTTTAATATAATGTTAAATTCTTTTTGGGTCCTATTAGATACTAAAAAAATTGTGTTTATTTTATTCACTATTTTTCTAAATGGTACTATATACTAAAAAAATTGGGCCACTATTTTTTGTGGGCCGTTAATATTATTTTTGGATTCTATTAGAGCATCTCCAACAGCTTTCCTATTTTGTAGAAAATGAGGAATATGGGGATTTTGACCCTAAAATCAGCTCCAACAGCTTCCCCATCTCCATCCCCATTTTGGAGAAAGTAGGAGAGAGAATGTCATTTTCTCCAAATTTGGAGATTACCCCAAAAATCCCCAAAATCATTATCAAGAGAGAGAGAAACAATATTTTATTATTTTCTTTTTAAAAATTTGTTGGAGATAATAATGTTTTGAATATTTTAATAATATATTTAATGTTGAATTCTCTAAAATGGGGAATCTGTTGGAGATGGATGTAAATTTTTTTGGGGATTTTGACTTTTGCTTCCCCATTTTGGAAAATTTTTGGAGAAGCTGTTGGAGATGCTCTTAGATACTAAAAAAATATATGTGCTCTTTTATTGACTATTTTTTAAAGCTACTACTATATTCTATATAATATATACTAAAAAGGTTTGGGCTCCTACTTTGGTGTGCGCCCGGCCCGCCCTCTCCTGGCATGGCCCTGCATGGGTGTATAAGTGTTTAGGTGTGTATGTGTGTGCATGCACGTATATTGTAAGTCGCAATAGGTGTGTATGTGTATAATGCTAACCCTACCCCTGCAACAATTTATACCCCTGCCATGTTTGTCTGTCACCACCTCTCTCACAAACACTCTCACAAACAAATATAAATTGAATATTTACATTTTATATTCCTATACTTATTTAATAAATTTACTTTATACATTTTACTTTTTAAAATTTTATTTTACACCTTTATCATATTAACACATAAAATCGTATATTAGCTAAAATACGTTAAAAAATACGTTTTAATTTTAACAAATTACACCATGATAATCGTCTCTTCGATACATTCGAAATGAGCCTAATATTGAATTTTTTGGAATAAAAAGTATTTTTGTTTATAAATGCGACATCACGGGTTGGCGGTTTGGGTCGGTTTGGCTTGGGGTTAACCCGTTATCAACCCAATATATGCGGGTTGGTGAAAAATAGTATCGATTATATATCGGGTTGACTCGATTTGAGTTTTTTGCCTCGAGTTAGTGTTGTTGGGTTCAGTTTTTAAAAAAACTCTTTATATATATCGATTAAAAAAACTCTTTATATATATATTCCAAAAAATTCAATATTAGGTTCAGTTTTTAAAAAAACTCTTTATATATATATAATAATGCCATCAAAACCGTTGTTTGATGAACCCTCGGCTCATAGAACCACTCGTGGACGTCCTTCTCAAAAGAATCAAGCTCTACAAAAAAAGATTCCTGAAGACTCTCGTAGACGCAGTTGTTCTAACGCGCCGACATTTATCAACCCTGAAGGTTTTGCTCTTCAAGAATCATCGAGGCATAGTTCCTACTTCCCACGACAACCCACCCCCCCAAATCCATATCTTAATCAAATCCCGAGTTTATTTCATCCATACATTACACAAATACAAGATGTATTGGGCGATGGAAATTGTGGATTTCGAGCCATATCTACTTGTTTGGGTGGTCATGAAGACCAATGGGACGATATCCGCAGAGAGTTAATTGCTGAGCTAACTGAGTATCAACCGTAATACTCTTTTGTGATTGGCAGCGACGAGTGTCAAAGAATTAACGAAGCGTTGAATTTTTTCTAGAAGGACGTCTTTGCACCACCTATGCATTGGATCGTTATGCCTGAAATGGGAATTCTAGCTGCTTCAAGGTTCAATGTCATACTACATGTTCTCAATATGGCAGGTAGTGTGACATACTTACCATTCAGGACACCACCGCCGTCATCATCCCAACACGTGTCAATTGCAATAGTGCATGTTAATGGTAATCATTACATAAAAGTGGTATTAAACGGAGAATACCCAATGCCCACACTCACATGCCATTGGACACGTTGTCGATTTCCAGTTGCAAGTACATGGTTCGACCCATACAGACGTAGATTAGATATGTATACAGAATATATAGAGCGTACTCGTATTCGTGAATATATTGATTTAAATGAGTAATCAAAGTTGGAATTTGTTGGAATAAAAAGTATTTTTTTAACCTATTTTAGTTAATATTGACGTCATTTCGAAATAATATAATTAAATAAAAAAAATAAGAAGGTATCGACGAATAACAATATAAAAAAATAACGTAAACGTATGACGCATAATAATATAATTAAATCAAAAAAATTCAATGTTAGGCTCATTTCGAAGGTATCGACGAGACGAATATAATGGTGTAACTTGTTAAAATTAAAAAGTATTTTTTGAACGTATTTTAGTTAGTATATGATTATATGTGTTAATATAATGAAAATGTAAAATAAAAAATAAATAACTAAAAGGTATAAAGTAACTTAATTAATTAAGTACAGGGGTGTAAAATGTAACATTTAAATAAAAAATAAAAAAAAGTGTGTGAGGAAGGTGGGTATACAAAATGTGGCAGGGGGTAGGGATAGAATTTCCCATATTGTACCAGGGTGTATGTGTGTATATTATTAGGTGTGTATGTGTGTGATATGATGTTTATATAATTATATGCGTGAATAGATTAGTTCCAAATAATTATTATGTGGAATAAGAACTCAAAAGTGGCTGTAGTTTAGTGGTAAGAATTCCACGTTGTGGCCGTGGAGACCTGGGCTCGAATCCCAGCAGCCACATTATTTATTTTTCTCATTTTTGACCAGTTTTGCTGCTTCACAATTCATTATTTCATCTATATTTTCTTGTAGTTTAAAACTATAGTCAGTATTAGGGGTGTTCATCGGTTGGATGTGAGGGGAACCGAACCGATCCAATCATTCGTTGGATGTCCGATTTTTTCAATCGAACCGATCCAATCATCCATTGAATATTGGATTTTTCTTGTAGTTTAAAACTATGGTCAGTACTCAGTATTATAAAACTATGGTATTTAATTTGTTTCTTCTTTTGTTCCTCTAATTTAATTTTATTAAAAAATAGTAACAACTAAAAGATAAGAAATGGAACACGATAGCCACCTGTTAATGATTTAACACACTATGTTCGAACTTAATTAGTAGGAAAAGTACTATTTCAAATGACTTTTATACAGTAAGATAAGAACGACAACTTATCATTGCTTTCAAAAAGAGTAGCCTTTGGTGGTTTTGGGAGAATCGGCTACTCTGAGAGTTTCTTCAATAAGCTTACGTGCTTTCTTGCTACGTATTTCGACTCTCATGCTATCACTCTTTTCGATCTTGTCGTAGCTATGCCATGAACTATCATCATCATCAACCAACGGTTTCTTCATCTTCAAAGACCTCAGTTTCATCTTCAGTGACACCATCAACCTCCCGAAAACCATTTTCCTGGTATATGTATGAATCGATCTAAAGACGACCCTTTTGAAAACAACAAAAAATATGAACATAAACATACATATGCATATCAAAATGAAAACGAAACACACAAAATCAGAGAGTTAAATCAACAAACACAAAAAAACAAAAGGTTGAAGTGCAAATACCTTAAGAGAAGGATGAAGAATTGAAGATGGCAGTTGGTGTGTGTGTGTGTGTGTGTTTATATGGATGTCACAAAGAATGTATCAAAGAGAAAGATAGACCATGCATTTGTTAAGAGTTTGACCTTTGACTTTTAGTTGGAAAGTTGTACCGGTTTCTTTTTGTTTAATATCTTGAAGTATTTGGATGCTTGTTTTCAGAAAAAACTACTACCACTTGAACAATAAAGTTTCGACACGTGGAACACACCCTTATTTGAGAAAGGGGTTATTAAATCTTAGAGTAAATTACGTTTTTAGTCCCTATGGTTTGTTGAATTTTTTTAATTTCGTCCTTATGGTTTTGAAATTACAATGTTCATCCTTATGGTTTATAATTCATTACATTTTCCGTCCTTGTGATTTAAATTTTATTGCTTTTTTCAGTTTACAATTTTTTTCTATTTTAGTTCTTCGTACTTAAAAGTAGTGTTTTGGCCTCAGGGACGAAAATAGAAATGAATTGTAAACCATAGGGACGAAAACCGAAATTTTAAAGCCATAAGGACGAAATCTGCTAGTTTTAACAAACCACAGGGATGAAAAACGTAATTTACTCTAAATCTTATGAACTATTTAAAGACGTATTTTCAGTAACATACAAAAGAATAAGTAGAAGAAAAATACCAATTAAGTATTGTTATATTATTTCAAAAAATGTATCTACAGAGTCAGCAAAATACGAAAATAGTACCTAATTTTTTTCAATAAAACAACAAAGAATAAAGACAAAAAAGACATGCATTATTATATAATTCAGTATATAAGAAGAAAACATTTCCGTACCGAATCAGATAAATTCCGGATTTTTAATTAGTTGACATCATGTCCAAAACATGTGACGACAATCGTACCAAAATCCCTCGACACAATGAACACAAACGATTAACGACAATCCGTTGGTTAGGTCAAGAAATAAAATGTAAATACCCAATTTATATAATCTGTTAAGATAATGTATTTCTGAATTAAAATATTTCTAAATTTAGTGATGGTTATAATATTAACAAGTGGGAAGAACTAGGCCAAGGAAGTGACGTGGAAAGAAATGTTTGTTTTGTTGGATTAAAGTCGAAAATGAGGACCACAAAAGGTTCTAAATTAAAATGTCTCTATGTTAATTGTTAATATATTTTGTCATTTTCGCTTTGGATTCGAATCCAATGATGAGTGACGCGTTTTAGAATCACAAGTTAAAAAAGTCCGAGGAAATTTCTTTGTGATAAATGCCAACGGTTGAAATGACAGGAACATCAACGTTTGGATTATATAGGGATACTTTTTCGAATGGGTCGTATCTGATTTTCGGAAAAGATGAAAGGGACAACGTTTTATATGTATCTTGTGGAGTGGGAAGACTTGAAATATCGATACTGTATAATAACACAATAACAAAAACAATAAAACAAAAAGAATCATATGTCAATTTCACTTAATTTAACAAAAGAAAAGATGATCAAGAGTTTGAATTATTAACTTTAAAAGAGTAGGGCGATTGATTTTTTCCGATCAAGTTCAGTATGGATTAAGTCGATTATAACGATAAAATTGTTTGTATCAACTAAAATAGAACGTTTTATGTTTTTTATTTTGCTTCAAATAAACGGTTTGGATGTGACTCGATAAAAAGATGTAAATAGAGTGTGTTTTTGAAAAAAAAATGGTTGAATAGGTAAATGCATCATCACTTGGCTTAAGGTACAACTTTACCTCATATATATTGTTGGGGAAATACATAATATCTTGAGTTGGTTGTCCGCATAGTGAGGTGTGCAAATCGGGATGGGTTTGATGTAAGTTCCAACCAAGACTGCATTATTTGAGAACTTAAAGGTTGATCAAGACTAGAGTTGATGAATTTGACATTTTTATATGATCAACATCAAGACTTAGGGCTATTCGTTTGTAACTTTCCGTTAAGAAATGTGTAACACCCTAAAAATCAACGTCAATTTAAACCTTAAAATTCAACAAGGTTAATCATAATATTATCCAAACTTTTATACATAAACAGAGAATTAACTATGAGGTTCATATATATATATATATATATTTCGAATTTTCAAAACAACTTATTAATCTAATCCTGACAACTACGATTAGATTAAATTGGTTGTCTAAGCTATTCATCAAAAGTATCCTCGTATAAGCTATCTTCTCCACTTAGCATCAAAAGTCGTATACTAAAACACTCGTCCCTCTTCCCGTTACTTTCTCGAGCTCGTACCTAGTAAGAAAATTTAATTTGAAACGATTAGGCTTACGCCTAGTGAGAACATCCAATTTCAAATTAAAACATTAACAGCTTTGGAAACTCAGATATTCAAAGCGTATAAACAAACCTGGTTTGCCACCATTCTTACCGTACTCATACTCATCTCACAATGACAGGAGCATACCCGATCCCATGAGTATGACTAACGTTCAGAAAGTCATGTCATCACATTCAAGAGCCTACTACGAATCATTACAGATTCTAGATCATCGCTCATGTCCAAAAATTACAAGTTACTTTATGCCTATTTCTTGAAGTGGAAGTAGAGATTACAATTTACTTTATGCCTATCTCTTACCTTCCCATAGAAATCAGGAATTACAATTTACTTTATGCCTATTCCTCGATTTCTATACTACGAAATGAGAATTACAATTTACTTTATGCCTATTCCTCATTTCACAACACCTTTACAAAATGGGAATTACAATTTACTTTATGCCTATTCCACATTTCAGGTCAACGGGGATTACAATTTACTTTATGCCTATTCCACGTTACAAACTACCGGTGCCTATGGATCCATTACACTTACTAACGTATATGTATAATAACATATCACGCTACATCTTGTAACACATTCTCAATTCTAAGGATTTTAGATAACCTAACGTATCCTTATCCTCTGTAACACCCTCAAAATTGGAACGAGCAACTAACTTTAATTTCAATAAAATAACCAAAAGTATATAAAATCATTTCTACTATTCATTCCTGAAAATACCTCGGAATTTAAACATCATAATTCCCACAAACTAAAAAAAACTTAGACGGGCGTTACTTAACACAACACAAGTTGCTAGTCCCAAATAAACGCGGAAGATTCACTTAATCATAATCATCTCTCGTGCACTCTACTAGCACTCGCCAATGCACAGTGTAGCTAAAGCTACTCCCAACCTGAGTCTGTTGTACATGCCGACAAATAAAAAGGGTTAGGCTAACGCCTAGTGAGTTCAAGCATTTTATCATGACTATATAAATTCATAAATCGAGAGGAGTGTAGTTTTTAGTCATGATTTCAAAAGAGTTTACTTTAATTGTAAATCACCCATTTTCCAACTCACACAATTCCCATACTGAAATCTTTATTATAACATGGTTTCCCAAAAATAGACTCATTCCCAAGTCAACGGAAAAGATGAAGTAGCATTTGATACTCAAAACGATTAAACTCATAATTATTCGCCATTATTCCAAAACATCCCAAAACATGGATGAAACATAACCCATAACTCATATAACGTGGAAAAGGCAATTCTCATAAATATGATACGTCACCGAAAACATGGATAAACACAAATACCCAAAACAACACCTTTCGGTGACGGGGGAGACCCGTATACATTGCATGTGACGGAACACTAAAAGTGGGTCACCTACTATGCAATAAAAACACCCTCGTGGATTACTCTCGTAAACTGAGCTCAATCACTCCAGATCTATTGCCCGCGAAACTAGGGAGTCCCCAACTTCAACCACTCCAGGTCTATACATTGGGTCACTCCAAATCCACAACAGCACATTAGGGATTACACCTTACTGCCCATGAGACGACGCCCGACCATATAGGTCCACGCCTTACTTATCATGGAACCCGATGCCTATCTCGTGCCAAACACATATATGGAAGTACACCTTACTGCCCATGAGATGACGCCCGACCATCTAGGTCCACGCCTTACTTATCATGGAACCCGATGCCTATTCCGTGCTACAAAAGAAACTAACGTCTTGTAAACCGAGCTCAATCAATTCCGATCTCTTGCCCACAAGACTAAGGGGAAACTCAAATGCCTATGGATCCATGGCTAAAAAGATCTAAATATTACACGACCCCAAATGAATAAACAAATGCATTCAAAACATGCAATTCCCCAATAACATAAATCATGATCAAAACTCAACTTTGAGCTATCAAAACTGGACAATGTCCCCAAAATTTGATAAAATCCAATACCGAGCTACAATCTCAACTAACTCAAAAGATAGTTCATGAAAGTCGTAAAATGACATTAAGTATAACAACACACACCGTTTGCCAGTAAATACTTCAAATCCATGAAAACCCAAAATAAAACCTTGGATCGGGAAAACCCTCCTTTCCAAAGGACTCACACTTTTACATTTTCAAAACATCTCATGATGTACTATATGCATATTTCCAAAGCATCCATAAAATGCATTTTCATAACAAATAGACTCCATTTATCACATAAATCAACAACTCATTTTCATGTATGATTTATCCATCACATTTTCCAAAATTCCAAATGTAAGTGTTTTACCATATTTACAACCATAAATACAAGGTAAAAACCCATCAAATAACTCAACATTGGCAATTTTCATGTAAAACACGTAATTACTTGGAAAATAACATTTTGGCCTGTACAAAGTTTTCACAAAGTAACTTGAACTCACCTTGCTAGATTTAGGCTAAATCTAGATTTTTTCCCAAACGTAAGCTCCTTTGATGCAACCCGAATCCTTAGGCCAAAACTTTCAAAAACCTAGATCCACAAGTTTCCAACCATAAATAATCATTCCCTAACACTTATATACACTTCCCCCAACATAAATTATCCAAAACCACCAAAAATACCAAAACCCTAACTTCTTAGATGAAGAAAAGTGAGAAGCTTACCTCAACCACCACCAAATACTCTTGGATCATTCATCATACTTCAAAACTCTTTCTAGATCCTTGAAGAGCTCTAAAAAACGAAACCGTAGCAACTTGAATCATCAAAATCGGAGTTATAGCTGCGTTTTCGCTCTGGAAAGAACCGTTGGACTCGTATTCGAATTCCTCATCCAACAAGACCATAAAATCTAAGATTTAACCCAAAATCCTATTTTTCATATTTTTCATAAAAGATCGGTTCCACACTGATTTCGAAATTGTACTTATCCAAAAATTATGGGTGTTACATCCTCAATTGTTCCCCCTCCGAAAACTATATTCGGAAAAGTATTCCGAACTCAAAGTTCGGAACTTATCCGAAACCGAGACCCAATTGAGACCGAAACTAAAATCGGGTCCCTAACTGGATTCCAAAAGAAACCGGATCTCATTCCGGATCACCATCGAAACCGGATCTATTCCGGATCACATTCGATTTCGGATCCATTTCGAATCCATTCCGGATCACTCTAATTCCAGAACTCAACACATACCGGATCCTAAACCCAATTTCCAGAACTCACCCATACCGGATCCTAAACCCAATTCCGGAACTCCCCCATACCGGATCCAAGCCCAATTTCCGGAACTCACCCATACCGGATCCAAGCCCAATTTTCGGAATTCCTCAATACCGGATCCTATACCGGGACTTCGATATTGGGTTTCGATTGGACGTCAAATTTTCTCAAAAAGCTCATCTAAATTCAGTTTGTTGGTCGATTTCGTTTCAATACAGATATACCAAATCATTCAGACAGTTTGCTACAAAAATCTGATTCAATTTCAACTGATAATATTTTAGATGAAGAGATGAACTCACCTGTATGAAGCTTTGACCCAAAAATCACAATCCTTCTCTTCTCTGATTCAACAGCCTATTGGAGAGTGATTCAAGTTTGTAAATACCAAACTGATTTAGATAAATACAAAAGATGATTTCAACCCTTACCTTCAAAGAAACCAGTTCTTGATTTTTTCCTCTTCTAACTCTTCTTCTTTCTCTCTGCTTAAGACCGACTCCAGAACATCTATTTGAGATATTTTCTCAAATCAGATTACCCAAACCTTAAGTATACTCATCTTACAAGAAATAACCAATTAGACCTTCAAGTTCTAATTTTCAAAATCAACTTTAAACTTTGGTCAAAATACAAATTCAACCCTAGAGTTTACATTTACGAATAGCCCCCAAACTTAGACTAAATTACAATTCGACCACATTCATATTCAAATAATATAATGGAAATTCGAGGTGTTACAAATCTCCCCAACTTGAAAATGATTTCTGTAACATCCGTAATTTCGGTAAGTAAATATCACCTGAACGTCTTGCAGCATGAAAATGGTGGAATTTATGTTGGGGTAACATTGCTTAAAGTCCCTAAGAGTATCAGGAGTTTTGGCGTTGAAAAGTCGAGTTTTGGGGCTTGGTATGGGTCAAGCTACAATGACCAGCGACTATGACAGTGTCACAGTCGCGTGGCATAGTCGCAGGGAAGGGACATCCTTCGGTACACCTTGTGCAACTATGACCAGCAACATTGACCATGTCATAGTCGCGGTGGCAATGTCGCGAAGGAAGAGATCTGGTCGAAAATCAAACAGAAGGTGGTACCTCTTCCGCGACTGTGACACGCCACTATGCCACCGGGCATAGTTGCCGGGCATTGTCGCGGTCGGGGTGCAGGGGCTGTTTTAAATCCGATTTTTTATCCCCATTGCACTCCTCACTTCATTTCCTTCATCCTTTTCTCTCCCAAACTGAACCCTAACCCTCTAAACCGTTTTTGGAACCCATGAAACCATAAATCTTTTGATTCAAACCCTCTCCCTCATCTCTTAGCAAGAATTTATGGATGAAGGTTGGAATTCTTCATCTCACTTTCATTTTGGTGAGATTTCTACATTTTCTAGGGTTTCATCCAACCTTTTTGTCAATTTTGGAAGAGTTGGAGCTTACGGGGTGTTATTGGGAAGCTAGAAGTGCTTTGGTTGGTGGATTCACATTGTGGTCAAGGTAACCTTCTCTTATCTTCACCTATGGAAATTAGGGTTTTGTTATATGTTGAGTTGTTGATGAAAATGCTTAGGGAAATGAAGTTGTATGGTTAGATATGATTATTGATGGGTGGAAATTTATGGATCTAGGTTTTGGAAGATTTGAGTCTCTTCAAAGGAGCTTACGTTTGCGAAAAACCTAGATTTAGCCTAAATCTAGCAAGGTGAGTTCAAGTTGCTTTGTGAAAACTTTGTACATGTCAAAATGTTATTTTTCCAAGTACATATGTGTTTTACATGAAAATTATCAATGTTGAGTTATTTGGTGGGTTTTAACTTTTGAAGTATTTATTGTGGCAAATATTGTAAAACACTTACATTGGGAATTTTGGGAAAATGTGATAGATAAACCATACATGAAAATGGGTTGTTGATTTATGTTATAAGTGGAGTCTATTTGTAATGAAAATGCATTTGTGTATATTTTGGAAATGCATTTAGTACATTACGGGACGATTTGGAAATGTACGGTGTGAGTTCTTTGGAAAAAAGGGTTGTCCCAACCCAAGGTTATATTTCGGGTTTTCATGGATTTGAAATATTTTTGGCAAAAGTGTGTGTTGCTACGTTTAACCTCATGTTATGACTTTTCATGAATTATCTTTTGAGTCAGTTGAGTTTATGGCTCGGTATTGGATTTTGTTAAGTCTTGAGGACAATTGTCCAGTTTTGATAACTCAAGTTGAGTTTTTATCATGATTTACGTTATTGGGGAATTGCATGTTTGAATGCACTTGTTTATTCATTTGGGGCCGTGTAATGTTTTAGACCTTGTTAGCTATGAATCCATAGACATTTGAGTTTTCCAAGTCTTGCGGGCAAGAGATCGGGATTGATTGAGCTCAGTTTACGAGATGTTAGTTCCCTTTTGTGGCACGAGATAGGCATCGGGTTCCATGATAAGTAAGGCGTGGACCTATATGGTCGGGCGTCGTCTCATGGGCAGTAAGGTGTAATCCCAAATGTGTTGTTGTGGATTTGGAGTGACCCAATGTTTAGACCTGTAGTGGTTGAAGTTGGGGGCTCCCTAGTCTCGCGGGCAATAGATCTGGAGTGATTGAGCTCAGTTTACGAGAGTAATCCACGTGTATGTTTTATTGCATAGTAGGTGACCCACTTTTGTGTTCCGTCACGTGCAATGTATACGAGCCTCCCCCGTCACAGAAATGTGTTGTTTTGGGTATTTGTGTTTATCCATGTTTTCGGTGGCGTATCATATTTATACGAATTGTTTCCACGTTATATGAGTTATGGGTTATGTTTTATCCATGTTTTGGGATGTTTGGAATAATGGTGATTTAATTATGAATTCAATCGTTTTGAGTATCAAATGTTATTTTACCTTTCACATTGGTTTTGGAAATGAATCCATTTTGGAATCAAGTTATATTAAAGTTTTCAGCACGGGAATTGTGTGAGTTAGAAAATGGGTGATTTGCATCTAAAGTAAATTATTTTGGAACTTATGACTTAAAATTGCATCTCTCACGATTTATGAATTTATATGGTCATGATAAAACTTTTGAACTCACTAGGCGTTAGCCTAACCCTTTTTATTGTCGGCATGTGCAACAGGCTCATGTTGGGAGTAACTTTAGCTACACTGTGAAGTGGCAAGTGCTAGTAGAGTGCACGAGAAGTGATTTTGATTAGTGAAGCCTTCCGCATTTATTTTGGATTAGCAACTTGTGTTGTGTTAAGTAACGCCCGTTTTAAGTTATTAATTGTAGAAAGTATGATGTTTAAATTCCGAGGTATTTTCAGGGATGAACTGTAGAAATAGTTTTATCATCATTTGGTTATTTTATTGAAATTAAAGTTAGTTGCTCGTTCCAAATTTGAGGGTGTTACAAGTTGGTATCAGAGCATAAATTTGAGAGAATTGGGTCTTGATTTTGGATACCTAGACTCAAACTAGCGATCTTTTAAGCGAGGGAAAGTGAAATTGCACTATTAGGCACGTTAAGATAGGATGTTTTAAGGTCGATAGATTCGTTAGAAACGAGAATCGCGTCAAGAGTAGCAAGGATAATCATGTACGGTACGTTCATAATTGCACATGGCCAATGTTATGGTGAACCTACTAGTTACATGTGCGTAATTGAAGTACTCTAATGTTATGACGGTTGGGGTAGTGAATAAGTTTCTAAGCGAGTAGTCGTTGGAATAGATGGACGATTTTAACATCAGTCACTCATAGTGACGATAAGCATGATAATTGCTTTAAGTGGACCGTTTCGGGTCGAAGTTGATGGTTGGATTAGAACCATAGATCTATTGAATCAACCTTAATTCGAGGAGGAATTGTAAGGTGAATCGATGTAATTCCCAACTTTGCCTTAAGGTGTTTGAGCATCCGGATGATAATAGTGGACCGGAGGGACTTGGAGGAGTATGAGTTGAGACGTTGAGTGCCGACTAAGTTTATGCACGAAATTTATTTTAAAAAATAAATAAATTGCATCAATTATTTCTTGTATTTCAAATCATCATATGAGTTGTGTTATGAAATCTCGGAAAAACATTTAACACGCACAAGATTTTAAATCATGGTTTGAAACGTGCATGGAATTATTTTATTGCGGGAGTTGCAAACTCCGTCGGGACTTGATTTATTTTATTATTGCCCAACGTTACTTTCGGGTACAGTGATATCCATATTTTTATGATGTTTACGATGTCGGGCAAGTAACTACGGCTTATGACTTTAACATTGGATCTCCTCCACATGTGTTAAAGTTTGGACGGAAAGTTATCTTCCATTATGTCTATGTAGAGCTATTTTGGGAAATTTGTTTAATGTGAGTTTATTGAAAAGTGTTGTTTATAGTGTATTACAACAAAGAGAGAATTTTTGGAAGTTTGATATTTTAGTTATGATCTTGCTTTATGCAATTTGAGTTTTTGGAAGCGAAAGGTTTGGCATCCCTTGGTTGGGTCGGGGCAATTGAGCCCACAAAGTTTTACGGGGTTTCGTTTACGACGTTTGTGCCGTGTGAATGCAATTTTGTAAGGTGCATACTTTGGTTATTGCGTGTGTTGATTTTGGATTATATTGGGCATTTTGTCTCATTCGGGTTTTGTTGAGAAGTGTTATTTATGCCGTGAGGCGACCAAACGGAATGTTTTTAGAACTTTGGCGTCGCGTAATTTCTTTTTTTTTAAAAGAATTGTGTCAACACGTTTTGTTGCAATTTATTCAATGTACGGATTGATTTATACGTGGCGTGAGTAATGCCTTAAAGGACGTTTTGATAGTGTTTCTTAACAATTTGCCTTATGCGCTTTCGGTTAAGTGATTATTTTATTATCCTTTCACGCAAATGTATGGTATTGACCTAGGGGTATGCATAACTTGGTAGGCACTGATCCTCGAAAACTTGATAGATGAATCATGAATGAAACTGTTACTAATTCATTGCATAAGTGAAAGTCTTTTGGTCAAAGCATGTCTTAGTGTTGTGGGGATCATGCATGGTTTACAATATGGTACGTTTTGGAAACACGAATGGGTGAGTCGTGAACTTTGGTCAAATTTTGACTTGATGAACATTTTGGAAAGAAAATTGTAAACATTTTGGTTTTGGAGAGAATGTGGAATTTAAGTATTTTAATGGGTAAATTTTAAGCGTCGACATTTTAACGTTTATATTGCGAGTGTGAAACTTTTGGTGTAAATGCTCCGTGATGGGTGGGGAAAATTATTTGTCTAAATATAGAGTGCGTGAAACTATTGATGTTTTGGAACACTAATGCACATTGTTTGTACGATTCGACATTCAAAGTCGATTTAAACCCTTTTTGGTGTCCACCGTTTACGAGCACTTATTTTCTCCTCAGTCTTGGGAAAACACATTAATGTGTGAGCCTTGTCAAAAATGTTTTACTCTTATATATGTCATTATATGACTAAGAGAGAAAATTTAGAAATTTAATTTAGAGAATTTCATCAGTTGAAATTTTATTACGAACTATCTAACGCATGAAATTTTATTTCCGGAAAACCACTAGGGAAGTGTTACAAGTTTGCATGCGTACTCCAATTTGAAATTTCTTCATGATGTTTTAGTCAATATCTTCGAATGGTGAAAACGTGTTGACTTTTATCTTCGAACTTGGAACTAACACAAATCATTTTGTGTTTTAACCAAAGCATATTTATGGATCGTTTCACCGTTTTTGTGAAATAAACTGGCATGTGCGCGAACCTTGTTGGTGAATTTGATTCCATGTTATTTTATGGTTAAAAAGGGATTTTTGGGGAGTCGAAGGACGTTTAAACTCCTTGTGAAATGCGTACAAATCTTTTGTTGCACACTATTTAAAGTATGAGAATTTCTTTACGTGCATGACCTAAATAAATCTATGCTAAGACCGTGGCGGTCCATTTCATAAGATTGTCAAGCATACTTTTACGCCTTGTTGATAACTTGAATTTTGGTGAAATGGTTTTCAAGATGATTTTCATATGTGGGACAAGTGTGTACATTTTATGCAACTACCTAACTGATAGTAGTAGTTTTTATGCGTGCGGTTAACTTGATATGAAAATCTTGGTGTTGAAAGTTTCTATAAAAAGTTTTCGATTGGCATATTTGTTAAATAATACACTTGAGAGCCCTGAACTCATTAGAACCCTGGAAAGGTCAAGTAACCCCGGTTAAAAGTAAGTGTGAGTAGAACTTCGTCAGTGGAAGGCTGAGTAATTTAATGCGTGTTGGTACCGTAGGCCAAGTAGCGCGGTTTGTAGAATCGACGTATTTTGTATCTGAAGGGTTAGTTTCGCGGTATCTTATTTTGAGGTTGGTTGTAACCATCTTGTTGGCAATTTTGTGTTGGGTCTTGGTCAATTTTCGCATAATGAATGTGTAGGACCCTGTAGACGCCATACTGATAACCTTGGTTTTGTAAGAATGCTCGACGAGTGAAACTCGGGTGTTGAGCATGTTGTGATTCAAAGTTTGGGTGGTATAACTAGGTGTCAACTTTTGGGCTTGAGGCCAAACACCGTTAGCGTAATCGGAGGATTGTAATCCGATTTTAATGGAATGATGGTAATGGTTGTAGTAATCTTAAGATGTTCAATTGTGATGAGCGGATTTAGTGAAATGACCTTCCTTGTGTGGTAAGAAAATCTATCGGTTGGATAATTGATAATTGGACGTATCTTTGGAGTTATGTAATTGATGGGTCAGTGATGACCGTCGGTGTTGGAGTTAATGGGATCCGTTGGGAGTGAATGCTAGTCCAGTGGCGGGAATAATTGGGATTCAGAAGTTTTGGCTGATTTCGATGGTGATTAAACTTTGGGCTAGTTTGAAGAGAAATTTAAGAACGTGTGGATGTGGAGTGATTATGGAGTTCGAATCTGTCAATGGGATTGTATGAATCACTTAAGGTTGGGGAGACAACCGAGGTCTTGTGGTTAGAAGTTACTCTAATAAGCTAAGCGTCCACTCGGATATAAGTGTAACGTGTCTGTGGTGGTGTTTGTGTGAGTATCAGCTTGTCGTGGTCATTGCAATTCTGGCAAGGAGGAAATCCGAGACTTCAATTAGAAGTCGAGGGAACACGGAAAGCGTTGGGTCAGTCACCACTAGAAGTATGGAAACCAGATTTCGAGGACGAAATCTCTTTTAAGGTTGGGAGGATTGTAACACCCGTAATTTCGGTAAGTAAATATCACCCGAATGTCTTGCAACTTGAAAATGGTGGAATTTATGTCGGGGAAACATTGCTTAAAGTCCCTAAGAGTATCAGGAGTTTTGGCGTTGAAAAAGTCGAGTTTCGGGGCTTGGTACGGGTCAAGCTACAATGACCAACGACTATGACAGTGTCACAGTCGCGTGTCATAGTCGCAGGGAAGGGACAGCCTTCGGTACACCTTGTGCGACTATGACCAGCGACATTGACCATGTCATAGTTGCGGTGGCAATGTCGCGAAGGAAGAGCTCTGGTCGAAAATCAAACAGAAGGTGGTACCTCTTCCGCGACTATGACACGCGACTATGCCACCGGGCATAGTCGTCGGCATTGTCGCGGTCGGGGTGCAGGGGGCTGTTTTAAATCCAATTTTTTTTATCTCCATTGCACTACTCACTTCCTTTCCTTCATCCCTTTCTCTCCCAAACCGAACCCTAACCCTCTAAACCGTTTTTGGAACCCTTGAAACCATAAATCTTGTGATTCAAACCCTCTCCCTCATCTCTTAGCAAGAATTTATGGATGAAGGTTGGAATTCTTCATCTCACTTTCATTTTGATGAGATTTCTACATTTTCTAGGGTTTCATCCAACCTTTTTGTCCATTTTGGAAGAGTTGGAGCTTGTGGGTGTTATTGGGGAGCTAAAAGTGCTTTGGTTGGTGGATTCACGTTGTGGTCAAGGTAACCTTCTCTTATCTTCACCTATGGAAATTAGGGTTTTGGTATATGTTGAGTTGTTGATGAAAATACTTAGGGAAATGAAGTTGTATGGTTAGATATGATTATTGATGGGTGGAAATTTATGGATCTAGGTTTTTGAAGATTTGAGCTTGAAGATTCGAGTCTCTTCAAAGGAGCTTACGTTTGGGAAAAACCTAGATTTAGCCTAAATCTAGCAAGGTGAGTTCAAGTTGCTTTGTGAAAACTTTGTACATGCCAAAATGTTATTTTTCCAAGTACTTATGTGTTTTACATGAAAATTATCAATGTTGAGTTATTTGGTGGGTTTTAACTTTTGAAGTATTTATTGTGGCAATTATTGTAAAACACTTACATTGAGAATTTTGGGAAAATGTGATAGATAAACCATACATGAAAATGGGTTGTTGATTTATGTTATAAGTGGAGTCTATTTGTAATGAAAATGCATTTGTGTATATTTTGAAAACATGCATTTAGTACATTACGGGACGATTTGGAAATGTACGGTGTGAGTTCTTTGGAAAAGAGGGTTGTCCCAACCCAAGGTTCTATTTCGGGTTTTCATGGATTTGAAATATTGTTGGCAAAAGTGTGTGTTGCTACGTTTAACCTCATGTTATGACTTTTCATGAATTATCTTTTGAGTCAGTTGTGTTTATGGCTCGGTATTGGATTTTGTTAAGTCTTGAGGACAATTGTCTAGTTTTGATAACTCACGTTGAGTTTTGATCATGATTTACGTTATTGGGGAATTGCATGTTTGAATGCACTTGTTTATTCATTTGGGGTCGTGTAATGTTTTAGACCTTGTTAGTTATGGATCCATAGGCATTTGAGTTTTCCAAGTCTCGTGGACAAGAGATCGGGATTGATTGAGCTCAGTTTACGAGAAGTTAGTTCCCTTTTTGTGGCACGAGATAGGCATCGGGTTCCATGATAAGTAAGGCGTGGACCTATATGGTCGGGCGTCGTCTCATGGACAGTAAGGTGTAATCCCAAATGTGTTGTTGTGGATTTGGAGTGACCCAATGTATAGACCTGGAGTGGTTGAAGTTGGGGGCTCCCTAGTCTCGCGGGCAATAGATCTGGAGTGATTGAGCTCAGTTTACGAGAGTAATCCACGTGTATGTTTTATTGCATAGTAGGTGACCCACTTTTGTGTTCCGTCATGTGCAATGTATACGAGCCTCCCCCGTCACCGAAAGGTGTTGTTTTGGGTATTTGTGTTTATCCATGTTTTCGGTGGCGTATCATATTTATACGAATTGTTTCCACGTTATATGAGTTATGGGTTATGTTTTATCCATGTTTTGGGATGTTTGGAATAATGTTGATTTAATTATGAATTCAATCGTTTTGTGTATCAAATGTTATTTCACCTTTCACGTTGGTTTTGGAAATGAATCCATTTTGGAATCAAGTTATATTAAATTTTTCAGCACGGGAATTGTGTGAGTTAGAAAATGGGTGATTTGCATCTAAAGTAAATTCTTTTGGAACTCATGACTTAAAATTGCATCTCTCACGATTTATGAATTTATATGGTCATGATAAAACTCTTGAACTCACTAGGTGTTAGCCTATTGTCGGCATGTGCAACAGGCTCAGGTTGGGAGTAGCTTTAGCTACACTGTGAAGTGGCAAGTGCTAGTAGAGTGCACGAGAGGTGATTTTGATTAGTGAAGCCTTCCATATTTATTTGGGATTAGCAACTGGTGTTGTGTTAAGTAACGCCCGTTTTAAGTTATTAATTGTGGAAATTATGATGTTTAAATTCCGAGGTATTTTCAGGGATGAACTGTAGAAATAGTTTTATCCTCATTTGGTTATTTTATTGAAATTAAAGTTAGTTGCTCGTTCCAAATTTGAGGGTGTTACAATTTCGTCCTCATAATCAAAGCTAGGTAAATAGATGAGGATATCTAATCTTCATATCTTCTTCCGCTTCTAACGTCACGTTAATACCTCGGTGATGTTTTCATTGTACTTTCAACATAACCACATCCTTATGTCGTAGCTTATTAACCGATCTTTCTAAAATCGCTTCCGGTTCCTCCACACAACGACTCTTCTCATCCACTCTTACTTCAGTAAGTGGAATTACATCATTCTCTTCGGCTAAACATTTCCGAAGATAACAGACATGAAATGTATTGTGGATTCTATCCAATTCAGGTGGAAGATCCAACTGATATGCTTGAAGTCCAACTTTCTTAGATATGGTGAAAGGTCCTAGAAAACGAGGACACAACTTTCCGCGTTTACCAAACCTTATCACACCTTTCTACGGGGATACCTTAAGCATCACACGCTCCCCAACTTGGAACTCTTTCAGCCTTCTTTTTGGATCGGCGTAACTCTTTTGTCGATCTTGAGCCACTTTCATGTGCTTCCGAATCTCTTTCACTTTATCAACCGTTTGTTGCATGAGTTCAGGACCATCAAATTGTTTTTCTCCAGCTTCTAACTAACATACCGGAGTTCTACATTTCCGTCCATACAAAGCTTCGAAAGGTGCTCTTCCAATACTGGAATGATAACTATTGTTATACGCAAACTCTACTAAAGGTAAATGCGTATCCCAGTTACCTCCAAAGTCTAACACACAAGACCTGAGCATATCTTCCAAAGTCTGAATGGTTCTCTCACTTTGTCCGTCCGTTTGTGGATGGTACGCAGTGTTCAAGTTTACTCTTGTACCCAGTTCTTCTTGTAGTGACCGCCAAAACCTTGAAGTAAACCGGTTGTCACGATCAGAAACTATAGATACTGGAATACCATGCCTCGACACCACTTCATCAATATAAAGCTTCGCTAACTTATCAATTAGTGAAGCTTCTTTCATTGCCAAGAAGTGAGCACTCTTGGTCAATCGATCCACGATTACCCATATGGTATCGTTACCCTTTGACGTTCTTGGTAACTTCGTCACAAAACCCATGGTAATCTTATCCCATTTCCATTCCGGAATCTCCAAAGATTGCAAACTCCTGTAGGGCCTTTGATGTTCAGCCTTTACTAACGAACATGTCACACACTTTTCTACAATTCGTGCCACATCTAACTTCATAGCTGGCCACCAATAGTGTAACTTCAAATCCCTATACATCTTAGTACTTCCAGGATGTATAAAATATTTAGACTTGTGGGCGTCTTCGAGGATTAACTCTCGATTTCCTCCCACCTTTGGCACCCAAACGCGGCCTTGGAACAGTTTGATCCCACGACTATCTTCAGTCAGTTGAAGATGTTGTTTGATCATGACTTCATCTTTCAGATTTTCTTCTAATAAAGCTTCCGCTTGAGCAGCTTTTATTCTTTCGATCAAACTTGATGTCACATCAATCCTGGCGTTAGTTGATTTTAAGCACCCACTATATTCCTTTCTACTTAAAGCATCAACCACAACATTTGCTTTACCGGGGTGGTAATGCAATTCACAATCATAATCTTTAAGTAGTTCTAACCACCGCCGCTGCCTCATATTCAACTCCTTCTGATCAAAGACATGCTTCAAGCTCTTATGATCAGTGAAAAGAGTGCACTTCGTTCAATACAGATAATGTCGCCACAATTTCAATACAAACACTACCGCTGCCAGTTCTAAATCATGAGTGGGGTAACTCTTTTCATGATCTTTGAGTTGCCTTGATGCGTAAGCAATCACCTTGCCTCGTTGCATCAACACACACCCCAAACCCATCTTTGACGCGTCACTATAAACGACTAAGTCCTCCGTTCCCTCCGGTAGTGCAAGAGTAGGAGCTTCACACAGCTTCTGTCGTAATGTCCTGAAAGCTGACTCTTGCTTTTTAGTCCATATAAACTTTACATTCTTCCGAGTCAACAAGGTCAAGGCATGAGCAATCTTTGAGAAGTCTTTTATAAACCTCCGGTAGTAACCTGCTAGACCTAAGAAACTCCTTATTTCTGATGCGCTTTTCGGTGTTTCCCAGTTCGTCATTGCTTCTATCTTCGCCGGATCTACTTTGACTCCTTCCGAAGTAATCACAAGCCCCATAAATTGTACCTCTTTTAACCAAAATTCACACTTTGAAAATTTTGCGTACAATTTCTCCTTCCTCATAACTTCCAAGACTTCACGAAGGTGGTATTCATGATCGGCTTCATTCCTTGAATAAACAAGTATGTCATCAATGAAAACGATGACAACCTTGTCTAAGAATGGTCGACATACCCTGTTCATCAAATCCATGAACACGACTGGAGTGTTTGTCAACCCAAATGGCATCACAAGAAATTTATAATTCCCATACCTCGTTCTGAACGCCGTCTTGGGAATATCTTCATCCCTTACTCGAACTGGATGATATCCCGACCTCAGATCAATCTTTGAAAAGCATCCCGCACCTTGGAGTTGATCAAACAAATCGTCAATCCTTGGAAGCGGATACTTATTCTTAATAGTCACCTTATTCAGCTCCCTATAGTCGATGCACATTCTCATAGTGCCATCCTTTTTCTTAATAAACAATACCGGAGCTCCCCAAGGTGAAGAACTTGGTCTAACAAATCCCTTGTCAAGCAGTTCTTGAAGCTGAGACATCATCTTTTTCATTTCAGCTGGCGCTAAATGATACAGTGCATGCGCTATCGGTGCCGATCCAGGGACAAGATCAATTCGAAACTCTACTTATCGTTCATACGGTAGACCTGGAAGATCATCGGGGAATACGTCTGGGAATTCACGTACTACCTTAATGTCTTCCACCTGTTTCTTTTCTGCCTTCACATCTAGAACATACGCTAGATAGGATGAACATTCTTTTACCAGACATTTACGTGCCTTTGCAACAGAAATTAACGGGACTTCCCCTTTTCTCTTTTCCCCAAAGATGAATACATCATCATTATCAGTCATCGGAATCTGAATTAATTTCTTTGCACAAAAAATTTCTGCCTGGTTGATTGTCAGCCAATCCATACCCACAATTAAATCAAACCCTCCAATTTCCATCAACAACAAGTCAATCGGAAATTCCGTTTCCCCTATCAAAATCAGACATCCCTCAAGTCTTTCACGAACTAAGACTTGACCCCCGTTAGCTATCTCGACTACTAAGGCATCTTCCAAGGTAGTGACAGGCATAGCTAACTTGTGATAGAACAATTTTGATACAAACGACAGATTAGCGCCACAGTCAAATAATATCCGTGCGGGAATGGAATTAACAAGAAATGTACCAGAAACAACATCTTTGGATTCCTTTGCCTCCTCAGTCGTCATATGAAATGCCCGACCCGTTGGCTTAGGAGCATTTGGTTTCTTTCCCTGATCTCCGCCATTCTTTAGCTTTGGACAGTCTCTTCGAAAGTGACCGGGTTGTTTACACTCGAAACAGATCAACCCTTGAATAGGACAGCTTGTAGCTTGATGACCAGATTTCCCACATTTAAAACATTCACTTCCTACCACCCGGCACGGGCCAAAATGCTTACTTCGGCACTTCCGGCACCAATTTGGTTCCCGACGAGACTCATAACGAACACTCTTGCCAAAAGATTTAGATTTCTGAGAAGACTCCGACCGACCTTCCCATTTTCGTTTCTCTCCACCTTGTATCTTTTCCTCCTTATCTTTGGCATAAACCTATTATATGACTTTAGCTTCTTCGATCGTCTCCCTCAATGTCGAGGCTTTAGAATTTCTCACTCGAGACATCATGTCAACCGGTAAGCCCTTCAGATAGGCCTTGATCTTCTCCTTTTCAGTTGGAGCCACATGCCACACTAAATTCAGCTTTTCCATGAATAATTTAGTGTACTTCCGAACAGACGAAGTACCCTTCTTAAGAGTCCGAAACTCTTCTTCAATTCGATCCATTTCGTTTTCGTTACAATATTCTTCTAGAATCTTTCTTTTGAATGACTCCCACGTCATAGCAGCCAAGACTGGAGCCGTCACGATCGATGTTACGATATTCCACCAGGTTAGAGCATTACCTCGTAACATTTGAGAACTGAACCTGACTTTCGATTCCTCGTCGCATTCACAAGCTCAAAACGTCTGTTCCATCTCTCTAAGCCAGTTCATACATGCTACCAGATTGTTTGCTCCAGCAAACTCCGGTGGTTTGCAACTCAGAAACGTTTTATATGAGCAAACTCTCTCCACTCTCTTGTTAACATTCACTACAGGAATACGAGGTGGGGTTACTACACCAGTACCCGCCTCCGGTCGTCATAACTCAGTACTTCGATCATTTAACGCCTTCATGAACATCTCTGATTGTTGTGCTAGTGCTGTATTCATTGCCCGCATCATATTTTCCATCATGCGAGATTCCATTGTAGACTCGGTTGTCACCGGATTAGAGGTACCGGTACCCGTTCTTTGCGTTTGACTTTCCACTCCTCCTATTAGAGGTGGCCTCGGTGGACTTTCGTGTGTTCCACCCGTTTCAGGTTGTTTTTCCAGCCCCCAATCAATTACTGCCATATCCTTCGAAGAATTAGGGGATCTTGTTGGTGTATTCACCATTGTATTCTGATATAGCACAAAGAGATAACCATAAGAAATGGTTACACGCATCCAAACACAAGAAATGTACTTTAACGTTCATTAGTCACTGTAACAATTTAGAAACAAGTATGCTTGTGTAACAATATATTCATAATGACAGTAGCTAATTGAAATTGCGAACATACTATACATGTGAATCCTCGTTACCATCGTTACAGTGCTTAATTCACGTATTTCCGTCGACTCTAAGACTATCCCGTCTTAGTACTTCTACCCATATCTCACCTATCATATATTAATTCATCTCAGCTTAAGTCTAGGTAGCTCACTATCATACCTAGTTCACTTAAACTTCAGCTCTGATACCATATTGTAACACCCTAAAAATTAGGGCCAATTTAAACCTTAAAATTCAACATGGTTAATCATAATATTATCCAAACTTTTATACATAAGAAGAGAATTAACTATGAGGTTCATATATACATTTTTCGAATTCTCAAAAGAACCTATTAATCTAATCTTGACAACTACGATTAGATTAAATTGGTTGTCTAAGCTATTCATCAAAGTATCCTCATATAAGCTATCTTCTCCACTTAGCATCAAAAGTCGTATACTAAAACACTCGTCCCTCTTCCTGTTACTTTCCCGAGCTCGTACCTGGTAAGAAAATTTAATTTGAAACGATTAGGCTTACGCCTAGTGAGAACATCCAATTTCAAATTAAAACATTAACAACTTTGGAAACTCAGATATTCAAAGCGTATAAACAAACCCGGTTTGCCACCATTCTTACCGTACTCATACTCATCTCACAATGACGGGAGCATACCCGATCCCATGAGTATGACTAATGTTCAGAAAGTCATATCATCACATTCAAGAGCCTACTACGAATCATTACAGATTCTAGATTATCGCTCATGTCCAAGAAATTACAAGTTACTTTATGCCTACTTCTTGAAGTGGAAGTAGAGATTACAATTTACTTTATGCCTATCTCTTACCTTCCCATAGAAATCAGGAATTACAATTTACTTTATGCATATTCCTCGATTTCTATACTACGAAATGGGAATTACAATTTACTTTATGACTATTCCTCATTTCGCAACACCTTTACGAAATGGGAATTACAATTTACTTTATGCCTATTCCACATTTCAGGTCAATGGGGATTACAATTTACTTTATGCCTATTCCACGTTTACAAACTACCAGTGCATATGGATCCATTACACTTACTAACGTATATGTATAATAACATATCACGCTACAACTCATAACACATTCTCAATTCTAAGGATTTTAGATAACCTAACGTATCCTTATCCTCAATTGTTCCCCCTCCGAAAACTATATTCGGAAAAGTATTCCGAACTCAAAGTTCGGAACTTATCCGAAACCGAGACCCAATTGAGACCGAAACTAAAATCGGGTCCCTAACTGGATTCCAAAAGAAACCGGATCACCACCGAACCGGATCTATTCCGGATCACATTCGATTTCGGATCCATCTCGGATCACTCTAATTCCGGAACTCAACCCATACCGGATCCTAAACCTAATTTCCGGAACTCACCCATACCGGATCCTAAACCCAATTCCGGAACTCCCCCATACCGGATCCAAGCCCAATTTCCGGAACTCCCCCATACCGAATCCAAGCCCAATTTCCGGAACTCACCCATACCGGATCCAAGCCCAATTTATGGAATTCCTCAATACCGGATCCTATACCGGGACTTCGATATTGGGTATTCGATTGCACGTCAAATTTGCTCAAAAAGCTCATCTAAATTCAGTTTGTTGGTCGATTTCGTTTCAATACAGATATACCAAATCATTCAGACAATTTGCTTCAAAAATCTGATTCAATTTCAACTGATAATATTTTAGATGAAGAGATGAACTCACCTGTATGAAGCTTTGACCCAGAAATCATAATCCTTCTCTTCTCTGATTCAACAGCCTATTGGAGAGTGATTCAAGTTTGTAAATACCAAACCGATTTAGAAAAATACAAAAGATGATTTCAACCAAGCCTTCAAGAAATCAGTTCTTGATTTTTTTCCTCTTCTAACTCTTCTTCTTTCTCTTTGCTTAAGACCGACTCCAGAACATCTATTTGAGATATTTTCTCAAATTAGATTACCCAAACCTTAAGTATACTCATCTTACAAGAAATGACCAATTAGACCTTCACGTTCTAATTTTCAAAATCAACTTTAAACTTTGATCAAAATACAAATTCAACCCTGGAGTTTACATTTACGAATAGTCCCCAAACTTAGACTAAATTACAATTCGACCCCATTCATATTCAAATAATATAATGGAAATTCGAGGTGTTACAAAATGGCATAAGGATACCCGATAAGCATGCGCAAAATATTTCCCATATATATCAAGATGATAACAAATATACGATTTTGATTATTTTTAATTCTTACCCATCATATCAATATGCTAACTAGAAAGAGACGATCAAAAATCGGTGCATGCCAGACCAAACCAGTCTCAAATAGTTCCCTTTAAAATTGGGGTAGTTGGTCCTGATCCCAACCAAAAATCCTAGGATTGATCCTAGGCTCGGTACCCGATACAGTTTTAAAGAGAATATTTTTTACAAAAATGTTATTAATGATTTTTAAATTAAGATTTTTTAAAATTTAGCATTGAAATACACTTTAACAATAATTTACTTGAAAAATATTTTGAAAAACTTGAAATTTTTGTACAGATTATATAAAAAAACTACTTTTATCAGGGGTAAAATGCATCAAAAAGCAACGAAATTTGGTTTAATTCTTATTCAATGTAACAAACTTTATTTTTCTCAAACAATATAAACTTTCAAATGCTCTTAGTTTGTACCCGCTTAAGGACCATTTATTAAACACTTATCTTTGTAAACGCTTATCAGTTCAATTACTTTAACGGGTGAACATCACCAGAACTGATAATCTTAACCGGTAAGAGACAGACGAAGATCAAGAACTGATTATCTTTGGTTTAATTCTTATTCAATGTAACAAACTTTATTTTTCTCAAACAATATAAACTTTCAAATGCTCTTAGTTTGTACCCGCTTAAGGACCATTTATTAAACACTTATCTTTGTAAACGCTTATCAGTTCAATTACTTTAACGGGTGAACATCCCCATAACTGATAATCTTAACCGGTAAGAGACAGACGAAGATCAAGAGGCTTACCCGGTAAATGAGGGTAATGACTTTTATCTATCGGGTTATAAACGTTTACCATCAATTCATTTTGATGATCGGAAAATATTATCTCATAAGATAGATGAGAGTGATGACTATTGTCGATAAACGTTTGATAAACAACTCCTCAGCTTGGTTTATTTCCTATTTTTGATACATTTTACTCCATTATTGTAACAAAAACTTTTTAAAAAATTTAAAAAATTTGATTCCTATACATAACCGATTTGGGATAGGACTTAAAATTCTCTATAATGTACAAGGGTGGTATGATTTCAACGAACCATTGGATGGGCCTAGGCCCAAACTGCTAAAAGATAAACCTGTTAGCCATTTTAATTTTCCTTTGAACATTTTAAAATAGTAAAATTTTAATAGGCAAATAATTATATTTTCGGAAATATAAACCTTTGTTAAAGTTTACGATACTTAGATAATTTTATTTTATTTTCATAAATAACTTTCACTAATTATTTTGATCATAACCAACCTCAGCGTATATCTCATTTAATAAAAGAGTGAATTACACCGGTGGTCTATGTGGTTTATCTAAAATTTGGATTTGGTCCCTAAAGTACACTATCTAAGTATTTATGGTGGTGGTCCTTAATTTTTTGATTTACTTTCACTCATGATACTTCTATGTTAAACATAAGAGGACCATGAGTGAAAGTAAATTAAACATGGGAGGACCATGAGTGAAAGCAAATCAAAAAGTACTTTAGGGACCAAATCCAAAATTCAGGTAAACCACAGGACCACCGTTGTAATTCACTCAAGATAAAATTTAGAAATATTGTTTTCATAAATATTTTTAATAATTAGGGGTATAATTCGAGCTCGAGAAATAATACCAGACTCATGCTCAGCTCGAGCTTTTTTAACCTTTTCAATGTAAGGCTCGAACTCTAGCTCAAATATTTTATGAATTTGCGATTGATTGATTCGTTTATTGGTTTGAGTTAGATAATATTATTGTTTTTATTGTATGAATAATGAACATATTAGCGTCTTTGGCTCAAAAAGTGTATGTTCAAATAGTTTGGCTCGACTAAAAAAATCCAATCGACTTTTCGAACGAGTTGAGTCGAACATAGGTGTTATGAAGCTCGATTTGTTAATTTAAACGAGTCTTATTTTGTATTCGAGATCGACTCAAGCTCAAGATAAACGAGCTCAAATAACACGTTAAAAGCTCAAACCATTTACACCCAACCCTTTAACTTACAAAACTTAAATAAAAATACAAATAGTATCAATACATTAAACTTGGAAGAAACATAAAGGATGTGTTTTGATTCCCTTCAGAAGCAAAAAGGGACTGCTGGCTTTGCGTGAGAAGTTAGCAAATTTATTCCATTTACATGTCCACCCCCTAATCTTTTTTTCTTTTCTTTTTTCTACCACCAAATTTTGTTAAGCCGTTTTAAGTTGTTGATATGGTCAGAAGACAGTTACACTTGTAAGATTAAAACAAGAGTAGTGTTATATGTTATATGTTCTTAATGCGAGTGGCATTTCACCGCTAAGCTTAACTCATCTGTTGATTCTTCGACATCAGTCGGTTCATATCACCTAGGTTCTGGTCCATAAGTCGTGACAATTTCTCTATGAAGACCCGCTTTTGCTACGGCTCCGGTGGGTTCTCTTAACCAGGCCATTGCCAATGAATTGTCGGCTCATCCTTCAAAAAACATGCAGTCAGAGTTGTGGGCTACTCCCAATGAATGAGAACATACGATTTCATGTTCTATTTTACTCCTGATCAATGGGGGGTTCTTTTAACCCTTCCCTCACGATACCACTTTTATATTGAACCAGTCTCAAAATCACCAGGTTAACGTGAGGATTTTTGTAGCGTTATTTTTATTGTTTATACTTATAGGGCACAATATGTAAAAAATGGAAGTTTAAGGTAGATTTCGTACAAGAATGATGCTATCAAAGTCTACACACTTCAAAAACAATATTTTGTAGCAATGGCTGGCACTTGACTTTTCTTAAAATTTAAGTAAGTTACACTTGTGGCACTAATCTTTCATTTAATCACACTTTGAACACCTCGACTTCTCACACAATCTTTTGCGCATATATATAGGGTTGGGTTCCGAGGAGAAGTTTAGGTTAACGTGAGAAGCGTGAGAAATCATTATCAATCGTTGGATGAGAAATTGATGCACATTAGGATGAGATGCATCTCTTCTAAGCCGCAATTAATGAGAGATTATTTGATTAAAAGTGATCAACGGTTCATTTCACGTTAACCTCAACTTCCTACACGATCTTTTGCATATATATATATATATATATGTGTGTGTGTGTGTATGTATAGTTTACTATAAATACAAACCAAGAGATATATAGCCATCAACTTTGTTAATGAAGCCACCGCAATATTCGTATGAAATTAAAGATTTCTTGTTTCGTCTCCACCCTCATTACCACGCACCATAATCATTCATGAAGCTTCATGCCATTAATGAAGGCAAACAAAGAAGAAAGACCACTTCCAAGATTGCCCCACTTGTAGCCCTAACCCTAATCATCACCATTCTTCCTATTTACTACCCTTATATTCATTACATTCTTGAAAAACCAACTGAAATACCATCGCCTTTCAACGATCGTTTAGATGTTCAAACCATCCACCACCCTCTCTACCGCAGCCACCTCCTTCCGCCTTCCGAACGAAAGGAGGAGGAGGATGATCTCAAGGTGGTGGTGGTGCCGGAGAAGAAAGAAAGTAGGAAGAGCGGAAGGAGGAGGAGGGGGAAGAAGAGGAAGCGGGGGTGGGAGGAGGCGGTCTTAAAGCGGTCGGGTGGTGGTGGTGGTGAAATTAAGAATCTTGATGATGGTGATGGTGGTGGTGGTGAAATTAAGAATCTTGATAATGGTGGTGGTGGTGAAATTAAGAATCTTGGTGGTGGTGGTGGTTCAATTAAGAATCTTGGTGGTGGTGGGGGTGAAATCAAGAATCTTGATGATGGTGGTGGTGGTGAAATTAAGAATCTTGGTGGTGGTGGTGGTGGTAAAGGGTGGTCGTGTGATTTGTTTTCCGGCGAATGGGCGGAGAATCCGGAGGGTCCTTATTACACGAATGCGACTTGTTGGGCGATTCAAGAGCATCAAAACTGTATGAAATTCGGGCGGGTGGATCGGGATTTCTTGAAATGGAGATGGAAACCTCATGGTTGTGAATTACCAATTTTTGATCCCGTGAAGTTTTTGGAGATGATGAGGGGTAAATCTCTTGCATTTGTTGGTGATTCTATAGCAAGAAATCATATGCAATCTCTTCTTTGCCTCTTGTCAAGGGTATGTTCGTCTTTTCACTATTCATAAGCGGCTAATTAATCAAATAAGAACCATTGATCATGTGTTCTTTTTACGTTGTAAAACAGTGTATGTGAAAGTAAAATGGGATTCCATAATGTCAAACAAACAATACAAAAAATACACATTAAAGATAATAATATTATGAAACAACACACATGATGAGTGATTCTCACGGTTTTCGATATTTTTGTGATTTCATATATATATATATATATATATATATATATATATATATATAGTTTTAGAGGTGGGTTCAAACGAAAACGCTAACTATTTACGAGAACACGAGAACGACCATCCATGTACAAAATCACATGTGATTTTACACTACCTGGAAATTTGGACGTGAATCACATGTGATTTTGTACAAAATCCAGGTAGTGTAAAATCACATCTGATTTTGTACAAATCACGTACAAAATCCAGGTAGTGTAAAATCACATGTAATTTTGTACGTGAATCACATGTGATTTTGTACATAGGCGGCCGTTCTCGTGTTCTCGTAAATAGTTAGCGTTCTCGTTTGAATCTTTCTCTATAGTTTTATATGTGACTCTCATATTTTTCTGGTATCATTTAAGAAGGTGATAAAATGAGAAATGTAGATGGAAATAGAAATATATAGGAAGTATATATTTAAACAAAATATATATATTTAAGGAATGTATACGTCAATTTTCAGGTGGCATATCCAAATGATGTTTCAAAGTCAGATGACCTAAATTTCAGACGTTGGGTGTACCCAGATTACGATTTCAACATTTCGATTTTTTGGTCACCTTATTTAGTGAACACAGAAAGAGTCAATCAAAACGATGTAACACAACCATTCAAGCTCTACCTCGACGAATTGGACGAATCTTGGACATCTCAAATTGAGGATTTCAACTACATCGTCATCTCAGCCGGCCAATGGTTTTTCCGGCCCACCATGTTCTACTCAAACCGTCGTGTAATTGGTTGTCTATACTGCCCAGAAAGCACTATCCACCACCGCTCATCCACCTTCAGTTACCGGAGGGCATGGCGGACAGCATTCAGGGCAATTAACGGGTTAAAGAAGTTCAAAGGTATAGTTTTTATGAGATCTTTTGCACCTTCACATTTTGAAGGTGGAACATGGGATAAAGGTGGGGATTGTGTAAGAACAAAGCCTTTGAAAAGTGATGAGAGTGTGATGGAGGATTACAGTTTAGAAATGTACAAGACTCAATTGCAAGAGTATAGGATTGGGGAGCGTGAAGGGAGGCGCAAAGGGATTAAAATTAGGTTTATGGACGTGACCCAGGTTATGCAGTTAAGACCAGATGGACACCCTGGTAAATACGGTCATTGGCCGCTCCAAAATGTAACCATGGCTAATGACTGTGTCCATTGGTGCTTGCCTGGTCCCATTGATGTTTGGAATGATTTATTGATGGAGTTAATAAGGAGGGAGCGTAACATATAGTCTCCGTATGTATCAATCACTTGTACAAAACACTCATCTATACAAATGGAAAATTTAGTTGTGTTTATCCTATAACTCTTATCATTTTGTAGGTATTTGCAACAACCCAACTAAAAAATAAAGCTTAAACACCAGGAATTAAACAACTCGTCGAAACGGCTCCAAAATACTATCAAAACATACGAATACATAACAGGGTTTACGGAAACAACCTATTACACAGCTGAGATTTCTAGCATACTAAGCTTGGCATACTAAATATAATGACTTCCTTCTAGGCCAAAGTTTTACGCTCACGCCTTCTCCTTGCCCTTACTAGTGTCTTCTAGCAAGCGCTTACCTGAAAGTGGTTTAGTTTTTGAAAAGCGAGGGTTAGACCATGAGGTCTAGTGAGCTCCCTCCAAAAACAAACATTTGCGCCACATAAAACATTTTTAACAATTTATAAGCATTTATAAACAATTCTCAGTTTTAAAACATTTAAACTTTCAAACGCAATAACTACGCATGTAAATGGCACACTGAAGTCACACACACCTGTAAAAACGTGTCAGTCTCACACTGCCTTAACTGGAACACACCTTCCATGACATAAACGGGACACCCCCCCCCCCCCCCCGTATGAGCACTGGCGGGACACACCCTCGGCTTAGCCATACATGACCACTTCCAAATGTATGCATACATAATATCTCAACCTTCTCGAACATAACAAAACATGCAGTTTCATATAAAAGATAAAACATGCAGTTCTATATCATCTCATGCGATTAAAATAACATATAGATCAACACAATTTCAGTTAGAAAGACTCACCTAGTGTCCACGTTAAATGCTCTCACTTGCAACCGTTATCCTCTAACCGCACCTACATCGACACCCAACACACGAGAGAGGATAAGTCACTCAATAACTCACTTAGCGACCAAATACCCTAGGCACTCAATAAAGTATCACCAACAGCACACAGTTCGGACATGGACAACCCAGATTCCGGATTATGCCCTTCCGGAACCTTCCGGATTCCGCCACTTCTCTTTTTCGGTACGCTTTTGGATTCCGGGCCTTTTCCCGGTTAATGACTCGGCTTCCGGATTCCCGAAGGTTTCCGGTACTGACTTCCGGATTCCCAAGGGTTCCGGATCCATCCGGAAACTCTTCCGGTTTACTAGTCCGGATTCACCCGGATTCCTCTTTCCCAGATCCATCCGGAAATCATCCGGACATAGGCGATTTAGTCTGGGTTCACGCACCAGGCACGAAGAACTCCCTTTACTCACCTCTCAAATCCCAACTCGGTCCACCACATGCTAGTTTTTGGACCTTAAATGCATCAACTAACACCCTTAAATCCTTTCCCACACTGATTATTACATAAACCAATCTATCAACCACCTCTTTAACCAACAGTGTTATCGCTCACTCAGAACTCAACCAAAACAAATCCAAAATCCTCAAAGCTGAAAAGAGATTAAGGAGAATGAGTATTACCTTGAAGGAAATGAAGATTCACACCTCCAATTCTTCAGTTTCCAAGCTATTCTTCCAAGATTGCAAGATTTCTCCACACACACGAATTTCTCACACTAGCCGATCCTGATGAAAATGAGGTGAAATGACGATTTTGGGGGTTTTAACCCTATTTCCCATATTTACACCAAGGTCCTCCAAGTCTCATCTTTCACACCTTAGCCACCATCTTCACTTTATTCTTCCCACTAATCACGTGATAATGCCACTTTTTGGCGTTATTTTCGGTCCACAAACCAATGAGATTGGCTTGTGTTGAAGCAAAAAGGTGGAACTTTATGGGTTTTCAAGTGAAATGTGCAGGTAATCCGAAAGAAGATGAGCATCGAGAAAAAGCAGCAGAAAAGAGTCCAAAACGAAGCCCAACACAAGCCCAAGATCCATGACCCAGACCTGACCCGGACCTCTCAGGAAACCGCACGGCCTGCGCCGCGACCTGAGGCCGCGGGCCCAGTCGCGTATTTCTCTAGTCCAGTGTTATACTTTGCGATTTCTGGAAATTAGGTCATCACTTTTTGACGTGCGACGGTAGGCTACGAGGGGGCGATTTTCAGAGGTATTTCGAGCACTTTTGAGCCACGATAGAGGACCGATTGAAGAGGAGTTCACCACGCGAAGAGGATTAGAGCAGAGATAAGGGATTTCATCAGTACATTCTTCACGTTTACGATCACGATGTTTACACACACTATTTTCTACCCTCTTCTTGTGTTTTTGTCCAACCCCAACATGAACTAATCTTTAGATGTTGGGGGTTGGAATAACTATGGTTTTTATGATGGATGACGTGTAACCGAATGATTTTTATTCGATTTGATCTATGAAGCATTTGATTTTAGTTTTTCATACCCAATTGTAGCTTGATCACCTTCAATTGAATTCCATGGTTTTTTATTAAGTTCGAGAGAATTAATTAATCACTAGATCAGGTAATCAGGTGCCGAAAAGGAGATTCGGGTAGAGATAACCGAATCACCTTTTTGCCTTGTAAAGTTTAACCTAATGTGTTTTAAAATCACCGGTGGAGATCGAGAGATAAAACTAGTGAGTTTAAGATAAAATCTGTTATTACTTGAGAAAGAATAACGGTGAGTTTCAAAACTAGGGTTTATAGAAATAATCGGTAATTGTCATTCGGGTTCGTTCTTCGAGAGTATCACCATAGGAAATCTAACCCTCAACCTTTTCTCTATCAAAGTTCTTTCCAACCCTTCCGTTAATCAATTTTAGTTTTATTTAGTTTATAACAAGTTCTAAACCACAAATCCAAATTCCGATCGTTCAGTTAATAACAATTGTAGTCATTGTGATACTTAGTTCCTAGTTCCCTGTGTTCGATACTCGTACTTCCGTACTATTAATTGATTTCGATACCGTACACTTGCGGTTAGATTTAGGGGGTGTAAACCCGCCTATCATCACGCCACTTCATTATTTATTTAAAAAAAAGAATCTGGTTATTACAACATCCTCCCCTCAAAAGAATTATGTCCCCGAAATTCCATCTTCGAATAAACGAGGGTATTGAAACTTCATGTCCGACTCCACTTCCCAAGTCGCCTCCCGACCCTTATGGTAACACGCCACTGGACCTCCACAAGAGCAATCTCTTTGGTCCTCATCTTTCTGATATTGCGATCCACGATCGCCAACAGCTCCTCAACATAATTCAACCACTCGTCCACACGAATATCTTACAACGGTATTGCCATACTTTCCTCGGCCAAGCACTTCCTTAGATTCAACACGTGAAAGGTCAAATGAACTCCTGAAGCTCCTCGGGCAACTCCAATTTATACGCCACTTCACCCACGCGTTTGGTGATGGCAAACGGCCCGATATACCTAGGCCTTAGCTTCCCTTTCTTTCCAAAGCGCGCGACGCCTTTCCACAACGATACCTTAAGCATCACTTTATCACCCACTAGGAATTTAATTGGTTTCTTCCTTCTTCTGTTCGCATACATCTTAATCCTTGGAAGATTCACAGATAACTGCACATGCCAACCTCTTTGCTTCTCTAAGGATTCTATTGTTCCCACTATGCATAACCCTTCCACAATAGGGCATATACTAACGCATTATCACACTTTCGGTTAACTACAACTCTTACCCCATAAAATTCGCGTAACATAAAAAAATAACGCCTTAGGCCAACTGTACACAACATCATCCACACACCTATAACATCCCAGGCCAACCGTATCAGATATTGTCCGCCTTGTCCACACACCTGAACTCGCGGTTTTGAAACGCGTCTAATTAAGGGTTTCACACACAAATTCACTTTCTTAAAAGAACGGATTTTATCGAAGTTAACGTCACAACAACATGAATCCCTTATTAAAATAACGAACACTCAGTTGTCAGTCTTAACACAAGGTCAACCTTGAATGTCACCATATCTCGCAATTATAAGCTTCTTGATCAGATAACACGCAATTCGAAAATCACTTCCCCCAACACGACATATGTCTAACACATATAATTCTTTCTTTCCCGAATCGCATTGACTACCCTCATCAATGTTAACCAATTCATACGCTCCCACCATATCGTCATCCCACACTTATACTTAGTCAAAAGTAGGGAACCTCCACAATCCCTCATCTGAAGCACCCACCAATCCAAACAGAACCAATCCTGAAGACACACATTCAAACTTTCCTTGCATCCAACAATCGTCTATCCACATACGAATTAAATTCAAGTTTCACCCACTCAACAGGAAGGAGTGTCCATGCTAACACAAAACTATTCTCATTAGCTTAACACCGAACGACAAGCTCACTTGGAATATTTCCCACACTATAACCAAGTCTAATCCAATGGTCCTTCATTCCGAGCACTACTTTCAACTTCATTCTTCCACTTCCTTCTCAAAACATAAAACATGTTTCCAAAGAACGACTCACTAAAAGGTGCACACTTTCGACCAACCACACAAGCTAGCTCTCCTCAACCCTTAAACCATCACATACACGCAACTTCTCTTTCCCATACTCCCACTAGGAGTTCATGTACTCGTCGATGTCACTCTGCACCCATTGATTCACATTTTTTTGTCACTTGCCAAACTTTCTACTTCCAGTTTACTCATTTATTTCAACATACCGCCTCCACCTTCTCAGGCTAATATAGAACATTTCCCATTCCATTTTTCCATCCAATCTAATTGCGTTGTCAACACGTTTACCTTACTAAGCTCAACCAAACGGTTTCACCACAAGACTCGCTCGAGGATTTAGTCAAGTCATCCAAAAATAACACCCAATGCACGAAGCCACCACATACATCTTGTTCCACAAACGGGGTTCACCCACTCATGAGAACTCCTTTACACACAAGGAATAACTCAACATTCCCAAGGATTTCATATCAACTACGAAACATCATAAACTAACCAATCCTACATCTTTGTAAACATGCCAAAAGCACAAGACAACTCACCCATCAACTCATCGCAACCTATGAGCACGCGGTTTCTATCTTAGGTAGACACCAACTACCACTCCATTCGATTACTTCATCAATTTTACAATACCATAACACCCACCAAACATCTATGCATCTCAACATACATATATTTGCCATATTTGAATAACTTATCAGCAATCTCCGAGTAGGGATTCCCACTTACGCTCATCCCATAACAACAACACTAGCCCCACCACTGAATCTCACAGCAAATCATTACAACCCCAATGACTTGCACGTCTACTATGCATAAGTTACCACTAACTCATCCACATAACCACCACACCACAACATTTTACTAGAGATAGAATCCTCACGGTCATTGTGCACACAATAGGCCTTGACTTCGCCATACCAACCATAACACATACATGATAAATAAGGCTATCCCATGACTTTGACTCCCTCGAACAAAGATGAGCCACAAAAATAAGATCGTCTACCTTTCTCGAACAGGTATTTATCCCCATCCGGCTCTTCGGGATCTACACGAAACAAGCTCGAATAAACCAAAGGTAAGGCGCTCCCTTGCAACCCAACATAATCAATGTGTCCCACTTCAGTTGTGCTAACTACTTCATTCATAAACGAAACATCAACCACATAGGAAATCACCTATCCAACCAGCGATCTTCCACTTTCATAACACTCGCACAAGACGGTTCAGCATCCTTTCAGGTACACACCTTTCCCCGAACGACCTCTTACATCTCTATAAAAACCTGATCAAATAAGCACACCAGAGTTTCCTTTTCAAATTCCAGCCTCCCGACACTATCTTAACGAACGGTCGTTGACTCCAACGTCAGCGGCCGACATGATGATGCTTCCACGGTGTCTCCGAAAAATGAGGATTCCCAACAGAATCTGCTTCATCCCGCACATCGTAACTAACTTTGTGCCCCATAATCCTCCCATGATTGAGAAACAAGGCTTACCCGACAATTAGCCCAAATACGAGGCCACCACCAACTCCGTCTCCACTCCTATACCTTTTCATCAACATACTACAACGCTACTTTTCAAAGTATCTTTCCCACTCCGAATCACCCAGGACACACCCCCGCCGCCAGCCACGCCTCAAATTACCAAACAAGCAAAGACTACGATAATACAAGTATCTCTAAAGTCAAAGACTGAGACTGCAGTTATTCGCCGCTCTCCCTAAAAGGAAACACCAAGTTCACGAATCGACCATCGATGACTTAACCACACATTTCCACTCTCAAAACTTTTCCTCATCCTTAAATACGATATCTCTCACTAACTAGCGAGTTTATAGCCTTCATGCATGACAACACAATGATTTAAATCGTTTTGCACATTTGAAAATATGTCGTGAAACAAGGTTAGATATGCATGACACGATACCGCCATAAAAATAGCCACACACACATTGATCTCGAGGATCGCTCAGACGCAACCCATGATATTTCACCACCTTGTCCAGCAATCGAAAATGTATCCATTAAAACTCTTTTCGTGCAATTTTAAAATACGGCAAAATTACTCACACTGAGCGAGTCGGTCGACTCTCACACTCGTTGATATGACAACAACGTGTCCATACTAATTTCGCTTATAAAACCATGCGATCAAATGTTGTTATTATTTTTACAACAAAGGTTAACTCACTCGTAAAAGAGGTGAAACAATTCACTATTTCTCCAAGTTCAAAATTTATCACACAACGTAAACAAATTTGTCTTTTCCTTCAAACACACGCTTGCACACGCCTACTCATTTTCAAAACCAGAAACTTACGAGGCACACACACACATATATTTTGACATGAAGGACTCATGTAACTTATTTGAAAATAAAATGCATGACTCACTTTACATTGAAGGCTATTCGCTCTAGCAAGGTCAACCGTTTGCATTCACAACAATTCGACACCGACGCCCTACTTTCGACCAAGCCGTCAGGTTTCTCACATTTGCAACAACCTTACCGGTGCTTCCCCACATACTTGTATGTCCCAGTTACACAGTTACCACCTTGACTACTGATTTGCAAACTATGTGGCTTCACTTCGACCCCAATTAGATTAACCAACAATAGCCCATTTTTCATCCTATCCTTGCCCCATATTACCAATAAACACGGCTAACATTTCTCAGCCACCCTTGCCACCCTTCCACTGACTAGAGAAACAAAAGGCTCATCTCTACTACCCGATTATTGAGTTGAAACTCTCAAGATTCCAATTGATCGACATAACAAACTCCCAGAGTAGAGACTCACCAGAAACTAGGAACTCACTTCCAATAAGTTATTCCTCCCTATGAACCCAAGAGGTTCTACCTCACATCGGGCCACCCACAACTCACACAGTACTTCTTCTAGAAGGTGTCATCATATACACCATGAACGATCTCGCACAACATACTAAGCCATTGCTATCATTGCAAGGTTAGAACTCTCTACACACTACCACACTCATCGATCCTCTCAACAAGTGCAATCGAGCACACTCATGTACCTGTAAATTTGCGATTACATTGGCCAGATGTAATTTCAAGTTTACCTTACATGACGGTCTTCACTACCCTATCATTAGCGCATTTATAGTGACCTTTCCTAAAAGCATGCTATATCGCAGTCGTGTACCCCTCTACTCTACGGTTTAAGTTTAGGCCCATTCAGTCACCTAAATCTCTTAAACTATGGCTCTGATACCAATTGTAACAACCCAACTAAAAAATAAAGCTTAAACACCAGGAATTAAACAACTCGTCGAAACGGCTCCAAAATACTATCAAAACATACGAATACATAACATGGTTTACGGAAACAACCTATTACACAGCTGAGATTTCTAGCATACTAAGTTTGGCATACTAAATATAATGACTTCTTTCTAGGTCAAAGTTTCACGCTCACGCCTTCTCCTTGCCCTTACTAGTGCCTTCTACCAAGCGCTTACCTGAATGTAGTTTAGTTTTTGAAAAGCGAGGGTTAGACCATGAGGTCTAGTGAGTTCCCTCCAGAAACAAACATCCGCGCCATATAAAACTTTTTTAACAGTTTGTAAGCATTTATAAACAATTCTCATCTTTAAAACATTTTAAACTTTCAAACGCAATAACTACGCATGTAAATGGCACACTGAAGTCACACACACCTGTGACAACGTGTCAGCCTCACACTGCCTTAACTGGAACACACCTTCCATGGCATAAACGGGACACCCTTGGTATGAGCACTGGCAGAACACACCCCCCGGCTTAGCCATACATGCCCACTTCCAAATGTATGCATACATAATATCTCAACCTTCTCGAACATAACAAAACATGCAGTTTCATATAAAAGATAAAACATGCACTTCTATATCATCTCATGCGATTAAAATAACATATAGATCAACACACTTTCAGTAAGAAAGACTCACCTGGCGTCCACGTTAAATGATCTCACTTGCAACCGTTATCCTCTAACCGCACCTACATCGACACCCAACACACGAGAGTGGATAAGTCACTCAATAACTTACTTAGCGACCAAATCCCCTAGGCACTCAATAAAGTATCACCTACAGCACACAGTTCGGACACGGACAACCTGAATTCCGGATATGCCCTTCCGGAACCTTCCGGATTCTGCCACTTCTCTTTTCCGGTACGCTTCCGGATTCCGGGTCTTTTCCCGGATAATGACTCGGCTTCCGGATTCCCGAAGGTTTCCGGTACCGACTTCTGGATTCCCAAGGGTTCTGGATCCATGTAACAACCCAGTCTAAGTTAAAGCATACATAGCATTGAATCATAAGTAATACAAAACTGGGTCCCAAAATTTCATTACATCTGATTCAAAATTAGGGTTGGCGGAAACAACCTATACACAACTGAGAATAACTACTACTATGAGTGGCACTGTCTCTATCTGCACTTGTACTCTAACCAGCTCTTGCTCACTTACCTGAGCCTCCTACTATCTGCTTATCTGAAAAGGTTTAGTTTGGAAAATGTGAGGGTTAGACCATGAGGTCTAGAGAGCTCCCTCCTGACAGTTCTCAAAATCATTTAAAAACATTTCATAACTTTCACATGTAAAACTTTCACATATCTTTTCATAAAACTTTCACGGATAAAATCCGCTCTCGTAAATGGCACCCTGAAGTCACTCGAATGTGACAACGAGTCAGTCTCACGCTGCCTTGTTGGGTCACTCCTCCCATGGCATAAACGGGTCACTCCTCCCGGCATGAGCACTGGCGGGTCTACCTCCCGACTTAGCCAGTTTTCGTCTAACACAATGTATGCATACATCTCACATAACTTTCAAGCAAGTACAAATCATGTAAAATAACATGGCATTTCTACTTAATCACTTACTTTGAAAACACGTATAAAATCACGTATTTTAGTTAGAAAAACTCACCTGGCGCTTTAACAATTTCTTCTCGCGTAACCTCAGATTTTAAGGTGACCACCTATGATATTAAAATAATAATAATACTGAGTCTTGAGTAAATCTTAACCCACCCTGAACAGTTTTCTACGCAACCCGACTCCCACAAACCCTCTTGGGCTCATACTCAGTTTCGGCTCACTTTGATACATAACTTAAATTCCGGATCTAATAACAATTATGGATTACGGCCCAAAAACTAAAAGGATTTAAAATTCCAGATTGAAATTTCGGTTCTTCTTTGGCCCACCAACACTGATTCTATTTTAATTGCTTTTTCCTGGAATTTAATAATATGCAAGTCCAAGACTAGTCACGTGGCTAGCCCAAGACTAAACAAATTGGGGTCACGTGCTAAACACCAAGCCCAACATAATTAATGTCCAAATTAACGAATTAAATACTGGACCTAAATTGGATTTCCGGATCTGCCTTTTATTTAAGCCCAACACAATTATTTAATTCCGAAACTTTGATTATTAAACCCACACCGGATCTCTTTATTAGCTAGGTCCATTTTCCAACAAACACCGGACTCCATAATTAATTAAGGCCCAATTACCTATGCACCGAATCCTTTAATTAGCTTTTGGACTTTCGGTCCAATTAGATTCATTACCGGATATGTCCTCTTCCGGATCCGACCAAACTAGTTAAAATACCGGGTCATGAATACTTCCGGATCCTCATTAAATTGCTGCAGTTCCGGATTTCACAATAAATATGAATACCGGATCAATGAGCCCAACTTCCGATCATTGTTTCATTTAATACCATTCTAGATCTGAAAACCGGTTCTGGACCTATTAATTACATTCCGGTTTCATTTAATTAAGCAATTCCGGATCCAATTAATTTAGAGACTTCCGGATCTCCTTAAAATACCGGATCCATTTGAATAATTACCGGATCCTTATTTAGCCCAATTCCGGAACACAATGATTTAAAGTCCAAATAATAAGTTCCGGATCTACTATTACCAGGCCCATTTCGGATCCTTTTATATTTCGGATCCTTTTATATTCCGGATCCCAACGAGTTTCATTCCGGAACCTAATATACTCCGGAACCTCGCAATAAAAACTATGTGATACAGATTATTATTGTGATCGAAAATTAATTCATTACAATTGATTACCATGTCTCTTGTTCGAATAAGATGATTATTCTAATCCCTTTAAAGCTTCCTTTTCAATCCTTTAAGCAAAACTCCAAATAACCCAACATCCAGCAAAAACTCTAAAATTAAGGGATGAAATTAGGGATTACCTGTTAAAAATGATGAAGAATCCGATTCCAATCCCTTTTCCTCTTTCACGATTGTAGAACAGTGAGGCTTTCTCTTCCAATTTGAAATTGAACGAATTTCCTTCTTTGCTTCTCCCTCTCTAAACCGCCACACACACAGGTGAATATTTCCTATGGTTTTGAGTCCCAAATGAGGGTTTTGTACCTTCCCAACATTTACAATTTGGCCCCTGATCCTTAAACTTTAAAATTTCTCCCACAACACTTCAATCTTTTCAATAAAAATTCCCGGTTATTACAACACCCCCCCCCCCCTCAAAAGAATTCCGTCCCCGGAATTCCTTTATTAAGGAGATGAGGATACTTGGACCTCATGTCCGCTTCTACCTCCCAAGTTGCCTCTTGCCCTCTATGAAACCGCCACTGGACTTTTACCAGTTTGATCTCCTGGTTTCTTAGCTTGCGGATCTTGCTGTCCACCCTCTCAACGGTTTCCTCTACTTAAGTCAACCCCTCACCAATACTGACACCTTCCAAAGGTACTGCCACATCGGTCTCAGTCACACACCTCTTTCAATTCGAAACATGGAACGTTGGGTGTATTCCATTAATTCTTCCGGTATCCAAACTCGTAGGCTACTGTTCCTTCTCGTTCAATAATGACGATGGTCAACTACTCAATGCTTGAATCCTGCAAGGTTGCCCTCATCTCAACTTCCAACATTTGCTCTCCGAAATAGGGACGTGAATTACACTATGAATTCTCCTAAAATCTCATCTGGCACCACTCGGTCGTCTTCCACATCAAGTCGCCCCTTCTCAAACTCGGGTCCAGAAGTCTTATGTTTTTCAGTTCAACCAACTTAGTTCTACTCGATTGACCCAAACCGTTCCGATGGAAAACACAACCGTACTCCATACATCGGTACCACCCTCGATGAGTCACCACTTTGCTATATCGTGCCATCTTGTACCATATACTTGTAACCTCTCTGATCACTATACTCGCTTAAATAACACCTGATAAATCCAAGGCCAGTCGCACATCAATTTGCTCGTTTCCGTCCACACACCGGGACTCACGGTTTTAAAACACATCTAATTAAGGTATCTCATACATCTTTACTTCCTAAAAGAAGAAACTTGGTGGTATTCCACTATTCCCCGCCACAACACGAGAATCTTTTACCGGAAAAATCACTCACTTGACAACTTGGCACAAGGCCAACCTTGTACATCCCGACAAACATACATCCAAGAGTTCCTTCATTGGGTTGCATGAAATTCTAACTTACTTCTCCCACCCGACATTCGTCCATGCAGATAATGCCTCATTTTCTCGAAACACATCGGCTACAGCTCAATAACCACATCGTACGTTCTCACCACTTCATCACTCCCACTTATACGTAGCTAAAAGTAGGAAACCTCCATGATCCCTCATCGAAGTGTTCTCCTATCCGAATTGAACTTATCCTGAATACACATCAATTCCCCACTGCTTGCCACTAGCATTCCGTCATATGTAACATAACTTCGGTTACCCTTACTCAACAAGGAGGAGTAACCATGCTCACACAAAACCATTCCCAATAGCTTATCACTGAACGACCAATTCGTTTGAACATTTCTTGCAACGTCACTAACTCAACTCATTCAACTGCCTTTTTCCACTTCTTTCCCGCACAAAAACATACACAAATCCCCTTCCTCAATACTCTTTCCAGGAGTTCGCACACTTATCGAAGGCAATCTACACACACTACTCCACTTTTCGGTGTTACTGACAAGCTTACTACTTCCAACCTACTCACTTATTCCGACATACGATCTTCACCTCCCTACGTTAGCGTGGAGCACCGCCCACCAAACATTACTTGCCTCTCTCTTCCGACCTTTCCACATGCTGATAACATTTCTCATTGATATACACAACCAAATAGTTGCACCCAACATTCTAACTTGAGGCATTCAACCAAGTCATCTTGAAATGACACTAGTGTTCGAAGTCACTACACGCTCCTTGGTTTCCAACCGTTACCTTCTCGAATAGTTCCTTACCACATAAGGAACGGTTCGCATTCTTTAAAGATTCCGCATCTACTATACCACATTTTTTACTAACCCATCCATCATCTTTTTTTTAAACATCCAATGATTTCCAAAATATACTTGCTTAGCGACTCTCACAACCAAAAACACTTGGTTTCTCGTTTGGGTAACCACCCACTACTGCTCCGACATTCTATTCCGATAATAGTCGTATTACAACGTCAACTTACAAATCACGTGCTTAGACAACTTGCTTAACAAATCGTACACCTCATCCGAAATCCCTGAAAAGACTTCCATCTGATGCTTCCTCTTTCTAACCTCACATTACTACAACACTGGCTGGCACATTTATCTTGGCAATTGCTGCCACTACACATCCGTACATTCTCCACCCATAATATCACACTGCAGACCAGATCTCTCATGGTCATTCGTACACCATTCAAACTTGCCTTCATATTCTCCCGCATAAATAATCGAGTTTATCTTGCTACTTTGTCTCTTACCAACTCTAAATCAACAACTCACGAGTTCCCGACTAACTCAAACATATTAGATTCTTGCTAGTTCTTTGCGATTCCAAACCATTACATAGACAGGGCACATTCCCTCACAGATCGATATAATCCATACGCCCACACGAGGTGTTCCATCATTATGGATACATCTTTTTAGAACGACCTCCTACATTTACCCACATCGTGGTAATTCTCTCCACTTCCAACCTCTTGACAACGCCTTCAACTCCAGACATATTAGATAGTTGTCGACTTTAAACAAAGGTTCCTAACAGAACCTAGTTCTTCCACCATGTCATGATCATCTACACATCCCGTCGTCCTCCTTTCAAAACTTACTCGTGCAACGTCAATAACACAAGATCACTTTAAAACTCTTATCCGACGTCGAGGATATTTCATTTCTGCCTCGCCGCACTACTCATAACGAGTTGTTAATACCAACACCTTGATGACTTCTAGTCCTTCCTCCGGACACCACCGCCCCTCGGCAACTGTATTTCCCAGTCACTGAACAAGGGTACAGACCCTCATACAACCGACATTAAAGTCCACTTCCGATTCTCCCATTGTTCACCTCTCCTATTGAACACAAATACCAAAACTACAAACATTCCCCCTGATTTGTCCAACACCTCTCCACTCTCGGAGTTCTTCCTTAGCTTAGAATGTAATACTCTACGACCTAGTGAGTTCATAGCCTTCATGCATGACAACGCGATAAATAAATCATTTTGCACATTTTCTCATTTTAAAGAATAACACTTGGAAACAACTTGGGTACACATGACCCCAACATTCCCATAACTCCAATGCCCTGCACAACGATCTCGAGAATCGTTCGCATGCACCCTTTTAGTAAAACTCAATCTTACTCTACCAAAACGACGTTGTTACGACAGTAACCTATGGAATGAAAATCTTCCATACAACAAAATTCTGAAAGAAATTACCGACACGAAATAAACCAGTCGGCTCTCACACCCATTTATATAACTTCAACATGTCAATACTTATTTTGGTTATAAAAGTTTTGCTGGCAAACGTTTTCTTGACTTTTTGCAACAATTTAACTTATCATGAAAAGTGTGAAGTATTTTGAAAATTGCTAAGCTCAAAATTTCATTATGCGACGTAAATGGAATTTCTTTTTTTTTTCTTTAAATACACACTTGCACATGCTGACTCAATCCCGATCAAAATTGCTATTTATGCATTTGCCTTTAATCACGAAAACTCATGTAACACACACAAGAACGCAATGCATGAAACTCTACTCGCAAATGAAGGCTACTCACTCAAACAAGGTCAACCGTTTTACTCACGCAACTTATCATTGACACTCTGCTCTCGACCAGTGGTCGCCCTCTCGGCCTTGCAACAACTTGTTGTACATACATTCCGCGGCCCACTTACTTAACCATGTCATACTATTTTCGTCTTGATCAATTATCTCACATTGCACCTCTACACGTTTTCAATCCGACACTGAAAAGTTTGACTAAAGAGTCAGGACTCTAATTCTTCACTTGCTCTTGAATTGACACTTTCAAGATCTCGACACTGTCCTTCTTACCATCCCAACTGATCTACCTCACGATTTCTACAACTGGGACTCACCAGAACCGGGAGTCTTACTCAAAATCAATCACTCATCCTCTTCGAACCCACGAAGATCTACCTCTAGACGACTCATAACATTCCAAACAACATTCCGTTTCTACGATGTATACATACATCACATCATAAATGATCTCTCACGATACTTCCCCAACAATGGGTCTCAGTCTACCCCTCAGGGATCTTGCTGGCATTCTAGATTACTGGAACACGACATATAAACTAGCTTAAGACTACAGCTTCGGAATAATAAGGCAGATTAAGCACATACATGCACCTGTAAGTTCGCAATTACACTGGTCAGGTGTAATCCCAAACTTACCTTACATGACTGTCCTCGGTACCCTATTAGTCCTATGATGTGTGCGTGGAATACACCTACAGACGTGTGCTAATAGAACCATTAAGCAAGTATACTTATCCGAAACTATGTCGTCTATCAAGTAATAAAGTAGTAAAATACCGATTATCGTCCCACAGAGATTGGAGTTAAAATTGCTACAAAAGTATGATGAAAGAAATGATTTCGGAAGATGATTTGGAAGAAAATATCTTTGATTGGTTGGTTGATGAGTATCATAGATTATAACAAACAGTAAAAGAGAAGTAAGGGTGTAAGACTTGTGATGTTATGTTAAACCAACTTCCAGTAGACTAATGCTACAGCATGATGCTGCAGCATCACAGTGACAAAAACAGGTTTTATTATCTACTTTGAGACACGTTCCTCTCGGACTCTCACCATCCCATGATTCCAATAGCAGTCAGCAATCTCATCTCTGAGCAGAACCAGAGGTAAAGGAATGATGGAATGGAGTTCTCAAAGTATACGGCGAAACAAATTCTCTTTGTTAAAAGTTACTCTCTCGATATAACCCCCATACCTCCCAAGTTTGTGTAATCCTAAGTAGCTTATCTCTAAGTCTACTCCATTTTAACCCTTTGAGAAAAAGATAACTTATCAAGAATGAATCATTTTAGAAAACAAAAGTAACAACTCTCGTTGCAAGTAACTCTCTCGATATTACCCCTTATGTCATCCAAATTGACGTGCTATTCAATGGCCTATCTCTAGGTCCATGACACTTTAACACTATCAAATTGATCAATTTGTCAAGGGATTATATTATCTTGAAGGAACTTGGGTTGGAATAATAAAACATCATTTTTGCCACAAAAATGTCTACTTTCTTTTGGTCAACATAACACCCTTTGCCTCACACCCAAGCTAATATGCTTAGCTGCTCATGACAATATGAAATAAATGCAAGATACTTGGAAAGTAAACATGATGCTTGGAATGTAAATGATACTTGGAAAGTAAAAGACTATAACTAATACATGACAAGAAAATAAAATTACAAGGAAGTAAATGACAAGATTAATGGATGGAATGTAAGTACAATAATGTAAGATGCTTATATTAAGTGCAGAAAAATAAAACGTAACCTAAATAACAAGATTAGAGATACAAGATTGAATTAAAAGAAAGCAAATAAAAATCACTGCCCAGAGCTACAGACGATGCTACAAGCATTCATACATGTATATGAAGATTTGAAGATGATAAGAACATTAAATGAAGAACACTTGAAGATCTGGAAAGTTTCTGGAATTTCAAGGGGGAATTGGGGCTGAAAAAGTTCAGCCAATGATATTACAAAAAGTAGAGAGAGAAGGTAGAAGGATGCTAATTAGGGCACCCAAAGCCTCCTATTTATAGCAAATAGGGAGGGACTAAAGGTGTAAAATAGCAACCAATGTTGTTGGGATCTAACCATTAGTTACAAAAACTAACTAGGAAAGTACAAAAGGTAATTAGATTACAACCATTAGTTTGTATCAGCTGAATAATTGGCTTAACCAATGGGTAAACAAAAGACTTCTTCCAAACCTTGTTAAGCCAATTCCAATTCTCCCATTTCTCCAGCTCGGCCACTGTCCAATGCTGCAAGGATTGCTGCAGCATGACCTGTTCATCAAAGAGATTTTTCAAACCAAGTTAGAATTAACCCAAACATCCCATGAAAACAAGTAAATCATCATCCTAAGCTCCAAATCAAGAAAGTGTAAAATAATGAAATAAAAGACTCAAATTGGGATGTAAAAGTGTAAAATCCTGCCTAAAAGAGAAGAGAAATAAGTGCTTAAGTACTCAAAATTGAGCACTTATCACCACCCCAAACTAAGAAATTTGCTTGTCCCCAAGCAATAAAAAGACAAAAGAAATGACTCAAATTTCTGAAAAGTATGCAAATGGATGGCATTAAGTGCACATCATGATCTTGAAACATCCACACATGCATATCATAGCCTTTCATAATTCTAAAACAACCCACATTTCATCTCTATTCATGATTATGAACCATAAGCTAACCACATAGTCTCTTTGTTATGATCACACAAATCACATCACCGATTACCAAAGCTTTTAAAAGGAAAGGGTTTCTCTCTTTTTGGTGTATTCTTTTCTCACCTTGCCTTTTCCCACACCATGTTCCAACTTGCAAAATTTTTGAAATTATGGCACTTTTTGTGATCTTTTGGTTGGAAACATACACCTACCCCTATGGGGTATTTTTGGTGTTCTCTAGACCACTTTTCATGGCTTTTAAGCAATGTTTTTGCTGCCATTTTTAGGCACCCCCACCCCAAACTAAGAAATTAACAATGTCCTCATTGTTGTGGAGAATGGATGTATTTAGATGTTTTTAGTGGCTAAAAGTGAGCAAAAGCATGGATCATTTCTGTGATCTATGTTGAATGTGGACCAAATTGTGTCCCAAGCACCATTGTGTTTAGTTTTAGCATGAATCAATCCTAAAAATGACATGTGTGTTCTGAAAATTATTATGGCTATGCAAACATTCGGACTTATCAAAACATGATCCCATATGCATGAAAATAAAATCCTAAAACAGTGAAACTAATCCCAGACACAAATTGAACAAAATGAAATGAAAATGGAGCTAAAGAGAGTGATTTGAACCTGTCCCACTTAAGGGATGGAGTTAATCCTTTCCAACAGCATCACAGGATGCTGCAGTACCAGTTCTCACAACAGCTTGTGCCCGCAAAGTGGCATTTTCCTCGATCAACTCCGCAACTTGGTCTTTCAGTCTCATGATCTTTTCCTTCTTACCCAGCACCTTGCTTTCCAGCCTTCTCACTTGCTTATCCACAGATACCCCTTCTTCGGTTCCCTTTTTCTTTCCATCTGCAGCCTTCATCATCTCTTCCTTCAAAGCTCCAAACTTTGCCAAGAAATCTTCTTTTTGCTTGCTTAATTCCTCCATCAGACTGTTGTTTTGAGCTAACAGATCCTGCACCAATCCCATCAAATCATTTGCTTCCACCCCCTTTTCCCTTCGGTTACACAGCCTATTAACGGTTTTCATATCGATCTCCCACTTTTCTCGTTGTTCTCGCACTATAAGATCATCTTTATATTGCGGGACTCCAGCTTGTACTAGCAATCGGGTGAGCATACCAGGGAAGTACAATTTCCCCCTGGTACGGGATGCACATTCCCGAATGCTCTCAACCATGATCCTCCCCAGATTTATGCTTCGACCTGTAATCAAACAATATAACAGAAACATCCTATAATACCCCGGGTAAGTTCGTTAGTTAAAATCCCTTTTACGTTAAGTTTAGTTAACTTTAAAGTTGATATTTAGGGTAAGTTTGGGTGAATATATATAAGTTTAGGGGTGTTTAGATTAATTAGTAAGTTAAAAAGGTATTGTGGTCATTAGTGAGAAATGGGGGGTTTAAATGGTAAATAAGGTTAGATATTATCCTTATGATTTCCAGATATTTAGAAAAAGCAGAAAATCAGTAGGTGTTGTGTGTGTGTGTGTTGAGAGAAAGAGAGAGCAAGAAGAAGAAAGAAAGGTTGTGGCTAAGAGACTCAATTTGGAGTACTTGGAAGTGAATCTGAGACTCTGTGGATTGAGATTGATAGACTGAATCTTTTGGAGAAAAGCTTGGAAGTGTTTATGGATAAGCGATCGAGGTGAGTTTTGCTTTAAAACGTTTTTGAACTGGGATACATATATATGTGTATATATATATGAGATGATTATGTGGTAGGAATATGATTATGTGTATATAAATGACAATATGATGTAATGAGATATATATTGTATTTATATAAGCTTTGCACTACACGAGTGCACTTGTTGCCGGGTTCCGGTGTGCGGACCGGTGTGTAGTCGGGTTCCGGTGTGCGGACCGGTGAGTAGTCGGGTTCCGGTGTGCGGACCGACAGGTAGCCGGGTTCCGGTGAGCGGACCGGTTGTTGATTTATTAGTTGGCTTGCTACCAACTAATATGGCCATTGGTGGAGGAATAAGGTGAATGAGATGTACACGATGCACGAGTCTGAATTGGTATTTAAATACGTGTGGTATGTTTATATTTTATGAAAGAATTACCAAAGGTTTATCTAAACTATTTTAATACCAAGGATTTACATAAAAGGTTTTATAATGATTTTGGAAAGGACCGGGAATAACTCACTAGACCCGTTTGGTCTAACCCTCATTTTGTTTTCAAAAATATGTTTTCCAGGTTAAGGATCGGCAGGAGAGGATGAAGTGTAGGAAGCTTTTGATGAATGTTGATTAGGAAGCTTTTATATATTTTGTAATGTCAAGACTTTTGAGACCGTACTTGGTTTGTGATGTATCTTTTCTTATGAATGTAATGAAGTTATGCAATGTATGTTATTTGTTGTATGTTTGGGAAACTGGGTCGTTACAAATGGTATCAGAGCCCTAGTTTAAGGGATTTAGGTATATGTACCCATACCTAGACTTAAACTGCATGTGAAGTAGGATGTCCTTGATATATTAGAACCTTGGGATGCTAAGTATAAAAGGTAGAAGGAACATCATGTAAGGTAATTTCAGATTACACCTGGCCAGTGTAATTGTGATCTTACAGGTGCATGTTTGGACTGGAATACCTTATTATATGGGGTATGTGCTTATGTGTATATCAACTCTATAAAAATCAACAGAGTGGCAGATCGGACTCGACGTATGTATAGATATGAAGACAGGTATATTCCTATAAACTCTATACGTGCTAAAGTGCTATATGACTTCGGTGCAAACTGATTCTTTTGTGTTTTCAATTTTATTTATTGTGTTAGAAAAATATTTGATAATTGTGTTAGAGATATAGAAGGGTGTGTTTGATTACTGTTGTTTTAATTTGTTAGTGGGTGGAGTGTGATGGCTTGAGTGTAAAGAATAATAGCAGTATGTAGAACGTGATGATTATATGTGGAGAGTAACGGTAATGTGTGAAGTCTTGACCTTGTCATGAAGGCGACGGTTTAGTATGTTGTGAAGATTATACTTAATGTGATTGTTGACGCTATCAAGAAAGGTATTGTTTAAGGGTGTGGGGTGATGTGGATAAGATGATGGCAGATTATAATTAGTGAATGTGCGAGGTGTAGTAGTAATGAATTTCGTAAGATTAAGTGGTGGATTTGTGACGATATGGGGTGAGTATAAGTGGAAACCTCTGCTCGGAATTTTGTTTGTAAGTTGTGTAGATGTGCCAAAAGTATGTGTGGAGAAGTATGGATGTCTAGGCGGTGTGTAGTAGTGTTATTCAAGAATAAGAGAATGGAGTGGCAGTAGATGGTTAGCTAAAGAATGGAGTATTACCGTTTGAGAAATGGAAAATGTGTAGTTGTTTCGAGCATTGAGTGTGATTTCAGATTGACTCGATTAAGTTCCTGATATGAGGTATGGTGAAATTGTTAGTAAGGTATAGTAGTTGTTGAAATTGGGTACGTGCGATTGGTTTGGAGGTGAAAGAAAGCTAGCTCATTGGATCCGTTAAGAGTGAGTACCTTCTAGAGTGCTATCCTTGGAGAAAACGTGTTTTATGTTGAGAAGAGAGTGGGAGAAAGTAGTCGAATGTAATGATCAGAGTGAAGGACCATTGGATAGGACATGATAGTAGTTACCCTCGTTTATTGCTTAACCGAATTCCGGGACGGAATTCTTTTAAGGGGGAGATAATGTAATACCCCGGGTAAGTTCGTTAGTTAAAATCCCTTTTACGTTAAGTTTAGTTAACTTTAAAGTTGATATTTAGGGTAAGTTTGGGTAAATATATATAAGTTTAGGGGTGTTTAGATTAATTAGTAAGTTAAAAAGGTATTGTGGTCATTAGTGAGAAATGTGGGGTTTAAATGGTAAATAAGGTTAGATATTATCCTTATGATTTCCAGATATTTAGAAAAAGCAGAAAATCAGTAGGTGTTGTGTGTGTGTGTTGAGAGAAAGAGAGAGCAAGAAGAAGAAAGAAAGGTTGTGGCTAAGAGACTCAATTTGGAGTACTTGGAAGTGAATCTGAGACTCTGTGGATTGAGATTGATAGACTGAATCTTTTGGAGAAAAGCTTGGAAGTGTTTATGGATAAGCGATCGAGGTGAGTTTTGCTTTAAAACGTTTTTGAACTGGGATACATATATATGTGTATATATATATATATGAGATGATTATGTGGTAGGAATATGATTATGTGTATATAAATGACAATATGATGTAATGAGATATATATTGTATTTATATAAGCTTTGCACTACACGAGTGCACTTGTTGCCGGGTTCCGGTGTGCGGACCGGTGTGTAGCCGGGTTCCGGTGTGCGGACCGGTGAGTAGTCGGGTTCCGGTGTGCGGACCGACAGGTAGCCGGGTTCCGGTGAGCGGACCGGTTGTTGATTTATTAGTTGGCTTGCTACCAACTAATATGGCCATTGGTGGAGGAATAAGGTGAATGAGATGTACACGATGCACGAGTCTGAATTGGTATTTAAATACGTGTGGTATGTTTATATTTTATGAAAGAATTACCAAAGGTTTATCTAAACTATTTTGATACCAAGGATTTACATAAAAGGTTTTATAATGATTTTGGAAAGGACCGGGAATAACTCACTAGACCCGTTTGGTCTAACCCTCATTTTGTTTTCAAAAATATGTTTTCCAGGTTAAGGATCGGCATGAGAGGATGAAGTGTAGGAAGCTTTTGATGAATGTTGATTAGGAAGCTTTTATATATTTTGTAATGTCAAGACTTTTGAGACCGTACTTGGTTTGTGATGTATCTTTTCTTATGAATGTAATGAAGTTATGCAATGTATGTTATTTGTTGTATGTTTGGGAAACCGGGTCGTTACACATCCTATCCACCGATATAGTACTATCATGGGTGGTAGGTGAGATCGAGTGTCGCACAAAATTGATCCATACGTTTGATGTTGCTGAGAGATTTAGAGCTTTAAAAGAGCTCAACATGAAATTGTTGTGGAGGTCCCATTCGGTCTTCGGCTTTCCCAAAACAGCCGCAACTTCAGCCAAATCTGATGGTTTTCCCTTTCTCATAAGTGTGCCATACTCTGTCTTTTTGGTGGGAAAAGGTTAACGAAGGTGTTGAAGGTTTTACCGACAAGTTTGATTGTGACCCCTCTTATTTGAATCTTAGGTGAGGAGGTAACAGAAACCTCGCAGTAGAATTCTCTCATAAGGGTCAGATTGTAGGAGTTGTATACCTCATCCACTTTCTCCAAACTTTGGGTGTCTACCACATCTCGGATGAAATGAAACTCTCTTAGACTTTGCTCATCAAAACCTTTGTCCGGCAATCCTACCCTATTTTTGTGCTTAGGCCACACCCTAGCCACAGCCTTAGAACTAAATCCCTTATGGGGAGCCTCTGGTCTATCAATGAAAACAGCCGTTTCCTTTGATTTTCTCTTCGTCTTACCTACTGCTAGTTCATGCTGCAATGGTGCTGCAGCATCACAGTTGGTCTCTCTGGGTTTTGTTCCAGATGGTTCTCCCATTTCCATCACTCTCTTAGTTCTCTTGGCAGGGAGCTGTTTGGGTTGTGTTTTCTTGGCATAGGCTTTACCTAAGGCTTTTCTCTTTTGTGGCCTAAGGGTTTCAACTATCAACTCATCATCCGAATAATAAAGTCTTTCGTTTAGGTCTGGTAGTTTCTCTCCAGCACGCTCCTCATTCTCGACTATTCCTTCCTCTGTTTCATTCATCTCTACCCCAGTGTTAGGTTCTGTTTCAGTCACAATCATCCCATCCCCTGTTTCATTCATTATCATACCCTCTCCTGCTTCATTCACTCTCACCCCTGCATTTTGTTCTTTCTCACCACAACTTGTTCTTTTTCACCCATAACCACTCCTTCCCCTGTTCGTGGCTGTTCGGTCTCAATATAAGGAATGGTGGTGTTTTCATTCTCCCCCGAAAGAAATGCATCAACAGAGCTATTTAGGTTAGAAAAAGTTTGGCTTGGTACTTTGGTGGACATTATCAGAATGAGAGATTACTTGTTCAGCCACCAAAGTAGTGTTAGGTTTAAGAGATACCTTTTCCTTTTGATTTTGGTATGTTTCTGCAGTGGTGGAGTGGAGGGCAAGAGCGAATGTTGCAGATGGTGGTAGTTCGGTTGCGATGGTGGTTGCATCATCGACTGTGGTTGCGACGAAGGTTGCTGCTCCAGATGAGCTTCTCACGACAGCATGCTTCGCCTTTCTCAGCATTTCTTCTCGGGTTAGCGGTGCGGTGGATTGATCATCGAGAACAATGGTCTCTGGTGGCTTATCGGTGGTGGCCGGAGGCCGAACCACCGCCTGGTTTCTTCCACTCCGGCGAACAACACCGGTATTAGGGTTTCTTGGAGCGACCTGCTTCACTCTCGCCATGGATTCTCGGATTTAATGGAGGTTTTGAGCAAGGATTGTTGGTGGATGATGGTGGCGATGGTGGTGTTCGGTGTTCACAACAGAGAGCAGGGGGTAGAGAGAATGAGGGAAATGAGTAGAGTGAGGAGAGAGAGGGAAGTTGAAAATAGGGTTTTGAAAAGGCAATTGTCCTTATCTGATAAATTACAAGAAAGGTGAGTGTTTTACAGCTGTAAATCTTGGGTAAATCTAAAATCCAAAGGGTAAGGTTAAGGAAGGTACAAAGTGATATCTGAGATTGTACTCTTTAGAAGATATATCAATTTTTACCCGAAGGATAAAAGATGGTATCTTTTTCAAAATACAAATACTGATACTTGCTTTGTACAATCCTTAAATGCCTTTTGAATTTATTATTCCAGATTTCCCCAATTAAATGCAACTGATTTTTGGCTTTTGCAACTGATAAGGCCTGGATGCTGCAACATTGACTTAGTTGTCCTGTTTTCTCTTTTCTAGCTGCAAACTAACAGATGTATTAAACATAACTAAACTAGGAAACATAACAATAAGTATAAAAAGAATATTTACAGGGATAGCTGGAACTTTAAGATAGTTCCCATCTGTTTTTGAAGCTTTCAGCACAAAGAAATCACCTCCATAGGGTAGTGTTGTGGAGATGTTGCAGCTTCATTGTATATATTCACTCTCTGACCATTTACCTTGAACATACTATTGTCTTCCGGATTTACTAAGTCTACAGCCCCGTATGGATAAACCTTGTGTATGACAAATGGGTCTGACCATCTAGACTTAAGTTTACCAGGAAACAATTTCAATCTGGAATTGAACAAAAGACATTTCTGACCAGCTTTCAATTCTCTGTGCCTAAACCTATTGTCATGCCATTTTTTGGTTTTCTCTTTATAGAGCTTGGCATTCTCATAGGACATGTTCCTATGTTCCTCTAGTTCATAGAGTTGTAACTTTCTTTTGTTACCAGCTTCATCTAAATTCATGTTCAGTTCCTTTATAGCCCAGTATGCTTTGTGTTCTAACTCTAAAGGGAGGTGACAGGCCTTTCCAAAGACTAACTTGTATGGGGACATACCTAAAGGTGTTTTGAAAGCAGTCATGTATGCCCATAAAGCATCATCTAATTTGAAAGCCCAGTCTTTTCTATTTGGTTTGACAACCTTTTCTAGAATCACTTTAATTTCCCTGTTTGACAGTTCAGCTAAACCATTTGTTTGTGGGTGATAAGCAATGGCAACTTTGTGTTTCACATTGTATTTTTCAAGAACTTTACTTAACAAATTGTTTATAAAATGGGTACCCTCATCACTAATTAGTGCACGGGGGGTACCAAACCTTGTAAAAATCTGTTTTTGTAAAAACTTAACAACTGTGTTTGCATGATTTGAAACACATGCCATTGCTTCTACCCATTTTGACACATAATCAACAACAACAAGAATGTATTGGCAATTGTTTGATGGTGGGAATGGTCCCATAAAATCTATTCCCCACACATCAAACAATTCAACTTCCAAGATCCAATTCAAAGGCATTTCATTTCTTTGAGAAATGGAACCACTTCTCTGGCATTCATTACACCTTTGAGCAAAGTTGTGGGCATCCTTGAAGAGAGTAGGCCAATAGAAACCCGATTGAAGAACTTTAGCTGCTGTTCTTTGGCCTCCAAAATGTCCTCCATAAGCTGACTGGTGGCAATGCTGCAGGATTGCTGCCACTTCAGATTCAGGAATGCACCTTCTCAATAGTTGATCTATACTAAGTTTAAACAGAAAAGGATCATCCCATATGTAAAATTTACAATCATGGAGAAATTTCTTCAGCATATGGTGAGTATAATCAGAAGGTTTAATGCCACAAGCTAAATAATTAGCTATGTCAGCAAACCAAGGCAGTTGTGATTGCACCATAAGAATCTTTTCATCAGGGAAGGTCTCTATAATGTATCATCCTTCCCTACTTTCCACAAGCTTCTCTAATATAGATAAATGATCAGCCACTTGGTTTTCCACACCTTTCCTATCAACAATTTCTAGGTCAAACTCTTGCAACAACAAAACCCATCTTATTAGCCTTGGTTTTGCATCTTTCTTTGAAATGAGATATTTGATGGCAGCATGGTCAGTGTGAACAATGACTTTGGATCCCATTAAATATGATCTAAAATTTTCAAATGCAAAAACCACTGCTAATAACTCTTTTTCAGTTGTTGTGTAATTAATTTGAGTTTCATTCAGGGTTTTGCTTGCATAGTATATAGAATGAAAAATCTTTCCTTTTCTTTGACCTAAAACTGCACCAACAGCCCAATCACTTGCATCACACATGATTTCAAAAGGTTTGTCCCATTCAGGAGCAACAATCACTGGAGCAGTTACCAAAGCTTTCTTTAAAGTAAGGAATGCATTTCTACAATCCTCATTAAAATCAAATTTTTGGTCTTGCTGTAATAATAGACATAAAGGTTTTGAAATCTTTTATGAAACGTCAATAAAAACCAGCATGACCAAGAAAGCTTCTGATTCCTTTAACAGTGGTTGGTTCAGGTAGTTTTTCAATAACTTCAAGTTTAGCTTTGTCTACCTCAACTCCTCTTTTTGAAATTAAATGACCAAGGATAATGCCTTCTGTAACCATGAAATGACATTTTTCCCAGTTAAGAACCAAGTCAGTTTCTTCACACCTTTTAAGACTTTGTTTTAAATTTTCCAAACAATGATCAAAAGATGAACCATAGACAGAAAAATCATCCATAAATATTTCAATGGATTTTTCAAGCATATCAGAGAATATGGACATCATGCATCTTTGGAAAGTAGCAGGCGCATTGCAAAGTCCAAAGGGCATTCTCCTGAAGGCAAAAGTGCCAAAAGGACAAGTGAAAGTAGTCTTCTCTTGGTCTTCCGATGCTATGGCTATCTGATTGTATCCTGAGTATCCATCCAAGAAGCAGTAGAACTCTTTTCCAGCCAACCTGTCCAACATTTGATCAACAAAAGGTAAAGGAAAATGGTCTTTTTGAGTAGCATTGTTCAGTCTACGGTAGTCCATGCAAATTCTCCATCCGGAGACTATTCTAGTTGGGATGAGTTCATTCTTGTCATTGGAAATGACAGTGATCCCTCCCTTCTTAGGCACACATTGGACTGGACTAACCCAAGAACTACTGGCTATTGGGAAAATGATTCCTGCATCTAACCATTTTAAAATTTCCTTTTTCACTACCTCTTTCATGACAGGGTTCAGCCTTCTTTGAGGTTCTATGGACTTGAAGTTCTTTTCTTCTAAGATGATCTTATGTTGACAAATGGAAGGACTAATCCCCCTAAGGTCAGCAATGGTCCATCCTATGGCTTTGGTGTGCAACTTCAACATATCCACTAACTTCTTTTCCTGATGCAATTCTAGGGTAGCTGATATGATAACAGGTAATTTGTCTTCTTTTCCTAGAAAGGCATATTTCAGGTGAGATGGGAGTTTCTTCAACTCCAGGTCAGGTGGTGAGACTATGGAAGGTACGGCTGGTTTTTGCTCACTATTTTCCAGCAACTCAAATGCTGCAGCAACAAAAGGAACAGTCTCTTCCTCTATGGGAATCTCATCATCGTCATCATATTCCTCTCTTTCTTCCTCATCCTCCTCTTCTATCCTATAGGTCTGGTTGACTTCTTCCTCATGACACAATGACTCAATGGTACCTAAGCTTGAACAGTCTTCCATATCATTAGGGTACTTTAAAGAATTGAAAACATTAAATGTGACTTTTTGGTCTTGGAGTCTCATGGTCAATTCTCCTTTATGGACATCTATCAAAGTTCTACCCGTGGCTAAGAAAGGTCTTCCCAAAAGAATGGGAATATCCTTATCAGCCTCAAAGTCTAAAATGATAAAATCAGCCGGAAAGATGAATTTGTCAACCTGGACTAACACATCTTCAATCTTACCCTTTGGATAGGCAATGGTCTTGTCTGCTAAGATGAGTGTGACAGTGGTAGGTCTGGCCTCTCCTATGCCTAAGCTTTTGAAAATTGATAAGGGCATAAGGTTGACACTAGCACCTAAATCACCCAAAGCTTGTCCAACTTCTTTCCCACCTATGGAACAAGGAATGGTAAAACTCCCTGGGTCTTTTTGGTTAGGGGGTATTTTGTTGGAAAATAGAGCACTGCAATCTTCAGTGAGGGCAACAGTCTCATACTCAGTCAACTTATTTTTCTTACTCAAAATATCTTTAAGGAACTTGGCATAATTGGGCATCTGCTCAATTGCTTCAACAAGAGGTATGTTGATGTGCAATTGTTTGAAAACATCCAAAAACTTTTTAAATTGCAGTTCCTCCTTCTCATTCCTCATCCTTTGGGGATAAGGGATGTAAGGGGGAATTGGTTTGATAACAGCTTTATTTGAAGGTTTTGAGCAAGATGGTTCCAATATGCTTTTGTTCACATTGGTTGGACTTGAGCTAGTGATCTTAGGATCTTGGTCTTCTTTTTGACTTGGTGGTTTTGGAACAACCTGAATCTCTGGAGTAGGATTGGCTTTGGATAATTTTTCAAAATCACTTTTGGTTAAAGGGCCAAATTCCTTTTCCACAGCTTCAGGTAATTCTTTCCCACTCCTAAGAGTTACAGCTTTCACATGTTCTTTTCCTGGGGCCTTTGGGATTTCAGTGTTACTAGGCAAAGTTCCAGAGGCCCTAGTACTTTGATTTAAAGCAAGTTGACTGACTTGAGTTTCAAGATTCTTGATCTAAGCCTAAGTTTGGGTCATAAACCCTTTCATGATTGCTTCCAAAGAAAGATTTGAATCATCATGTGGAGGTGCATGATTTTGGTTTTGAAAAGGTGGTTGAGAGTTTTGAAAACCTTGATTACGATTATTCTGATGATAATTGTTTTGAAAATTTCCCTTGTAATGGTTTTGGGAGCTGCTTGCTTGATTTTGAAAATTAGAATTCCCTTGTGGCTTTTGTGCAGGAGGATTCAAACATGGACTATTCCAAGAGAAGTTTGGGTGCTGCTTCCAACCGGCATTGTATGTGTTGGAGTGAGGACTAGGTCTATTTTGAACATAATTAACAGATTCAGAATTGTGAGGACAATGTTCATAAGAATGCTCCTCACCACAACATACACATTGCACAGAAAGGACAGGTGCATGAGGTTTAGTGGCAGCTGGTTGTGCTCCTTGACCTGAAGTGATGTTTTTAAGCATATTAGTCATGGAAGCAAGCTGAGGTGTCAATGCAGTGTATGCATCAATCTCATGCAACCCGGCAGTCTTCTTTTGAGTTGAAGTTTGAGCTCTTGGATCAGCCCATTGTCCATTGTTTGCTGAAATCTTTTCAAGAATTTCATACCCGGTATTGTAGGTGTTAAAGGTAAAAGCCCCTCCTAAAGTCGCATCGAGCATTTGTTTTGCATTGGAATCAAGTCCATTGTAAAACGTCTCGAGTTGAATAGAGTAGGGAATGCCATGGTGAGGGCATTTCCTTAACAATTCTTTAAACCTTTCCCAAGCATCGGGAATTGCTTCATCGTCCATTTGTTTAAATGTAACACCCGTATTTTCGGTAAGTAAATATCACCCAAATGCTTTGCATCTTGAAATGGTGGGATTTATGTTTGGAGGACATTACGTAAAGTCTCTAAGAGTATCGGGAGTTTCGGCATTGAAAAAGTCGAGTTTCGAGGCTTGGTACGCAGGTCGCGACAATGACCAGCGACAATGACCATGTCATTGTCGCGGTGGCATTGTCGCGGTGGGGGGCCAATCTGAGCAATCAAACAGAATGTGGTACGCGGATCGCGACAATGACCAGCGACAATGACCATGTCATTGTCGCGGTGGCATTGTCGCGGTCGGGGAGCTGGAATCCGATTAAAACCATTTCTCACCCTAAATCCCTTCTCACTTCTCCCATTTCATCCATTCTTTTCTCAACTCAAAACCCTAAGCATCCAAAGCCGATTTTGAGCTTTTGAACCCCAAGATTTGATGTTTCAAGTGGTTTCCTCTTCTTCTTCCCCAAGTCAAACACCCACCATGGGTTGGAAACCTTAACCCTTCAAAAGGAAACCCCACTTCATCTTCTCCACTGATTTCTAGGGTTTTTACCCAACCTTTCCCACTCTATTTGAAGATTAGGAGTTGTGGAGCATCTTGGAGGTTGTAGAGACGTTTTGGGTTGGTGGATTCAAGTATGGTTAAGGTAATCTCCTCTCCTCTTTGAATATGAAGTTAGGGGTTTGTTATAATGGGTGTTTTGGTATGTTATGGATAGATGATGATTCCTTATGGCTAGACTTTGGTTTTGATTGGTGGAAATTCATGAATTTAGGTTTTAGAGATTGTGGCTTGAGAATGCAATATTCTTCAAAGGAGCTTACGTTTGGAGAACTCTAGATTTAGCTAAATCTAGCTAAGGTGAGTTCAAGTTACTTTGTGAAAACTTTGTACATGCCAAAATATTATTTTCCAATTGATTATGTGTTTTACATGAAAAGTATCAATGTCGAGTTATTTGATGAGTTTTAACCTTTGAAATATTTATGGTTGTAAATATGGTAAAACACTTGTATTTGGAATTTTGGGAAAATGTGATGAATAAATCATACATAAAAATGAGTTGTTGATTTATGTGGTAAATAAGTCTATTTGTTATGAAAATGCATTTTTGTGGATATTTGGAAATATGCATATAGTACATCATGAGATGTTTTGAAAATGTAAAGGTTGAGTCCTTTTGGAAATGAGGGTTATCCCGATCCAAGGTTTTATTTTGGGTTTTCATGGATTTGAAGTATTTACCGGCAACCGGTGTGTGTTGTTGTGTTTAATGTCATTGTATGACTTTTATGAATTATCTTTCGAGTTAGTTGAGCTTGTGGCTAGGTATTGGATTTTATTAAGTCTTGGGGACATTTGTCCGTTTTGATAGCTCAGAGTTGAGTTTTGATCATGATTTATGTTATTGAGGAATTGCATGTTTTAATGCATTTGTTTATATGTTTGGGGTCGTGTAATATTTTAGACCTTGTTGGCCATGGATCCATAGGCATTTGAGTTTCCCTTAGTCTCGCGGGCAAGAGGTCGGAATTGATTGAGCTCAGTTTACGAGACGTTAGTTTATTTTATAGCACGGAATAGGCATCGGGTTCCATGATAAGTAAGGCGTGGACTTAGATGGTCGGGCGTCGTTTCATGGGCAGTAAGGTGTAATTTCATACATGTGCTTAGCACGGGATAGGCATCGGGATCCATGATAAGTAAGACGTGGACTTAGATGGTCGGGCGTCGTCTCATGGGCAGTAAGGTGTAATCTCTAATGTTCTGTTGTGGATTTGGTGACCCAATGTATAGACCTGGAGTGGTTGAAGTTGGGGGCATCCTAGTCTCGTGGGCAATAGATCTGGAGTGATTGAGCTTAGTTTTACGAGAGTAATCCACGTGGGTGTTTTTATTACATAGTAAGTGACCCACTTTGGTGTTCCGTCACGTGCGATGTATACGGGTCTCCCCCGTCACCGAAAGGTGTTGTTTTGGGTATTTGTTACTACTCGTGTTTTCGGTGACGTGTTATATTTATATGGATCGTTTTTCCATGGTATGTGAGTTGTGGTTTATATCTCATCCGTGTGTGATGTTTTGGGTAATTGTGTTTATCCATGTTTTCGGTAACGTATCATATTTTCGGGGTTGCATTTCCACGTGTAGGAGTTGTGGATTATGTTTCATCCATATTTTGGGATGTTTTGGGATAATGACAAATAATTATAAGTTTAATCGTTTTGAGTGTCAAATGTTATTTCACCTTTTCGTTGACTTTGTGAATAAGTCTATTTTGAGAAATCATGTTATAATAAAGATTTTAGCATGGGAACTGTGTGAGTTGGAAAAATGGGTGATTTGCAATTAAAGTAAACTCTTTTGAAATCATGACTAATTTATTACTCATTTGATTTGCGTTTTTATATAGTCATGATAAAATGCTTGAACTCACTAGGCGTTAGCCTAACCCTTTTTATTTGTCGGCATGTGCAACAGGCTCAGGTTGGGGAATAACTTTAGCTACAATGTGAAGTGGCGAGTGCTAGTAGAATGCACGAGAGATGATTTTTGATTAAGTGAATTCTTCCGCATTTAATTGGGACTAGCAACTTGTGTGGCGTTAAGTAACACCCGATTAAGTTTATTTTATTGGGCGAATCCTAATGTTTTAAATTCCGAGGTATTTTAAGGATTGAATTGTAGTAGTGTTTATATCAATTTTGGTTATTTTATTGAATTTTAAAGTTAGTTGCTCGTTCCAAATTTGAGGGTGTTACAAGTTGGTATCAGAGCATAAGTTTGAGAGAATTAGTTGTTGATTTTGGATACCTAGACTCAAACTAGTGTTTGTTTAAGTAAATGAGAGTGAAATTCACCTTTAGGCACTTTAAGATAAGATGTTTTGAAGTTGATGGAGCTTTTAGAAACGAGAATCACGTCGAGAGCAACAAGGATAATCATATGCAGTGCGTTCATAGTGACACCTGGCCAGTGTCATGGTGAACCTACTAGTACATGTGCATGCTCGAATTGCTTTCATGTGGTGATCGTTGGGGTAGTGAAGGAAGTTCTGAACTAGTAGTTGTTGGAATGGATGGACGATTCTAGTATTAGTCACTTGGAGTGACGATAAGCATGATGTTTGCTTTATGTAGGCCGTTTCGGGTCAAGATTGATGGTCGGACTAGAACCATAGGCTTTTGAGCCGATTTTGATTGGAGGAAAAACCGTAAAGTTAATTGATGTATTTCCCAACTTGCCTTAAGAGGTTTGAATATCCGGATGAAAATAGTAGACCGGAGGATTTTGGAGGAGTATGAGTGGAGACGTTGTATGCCGACTAAATCATGCACGAAATTTATTTTGGAAATAAATTGCATCAACTGTTTCTTGTGTTTCCAATCCTTATGAGGATTGTGTTTTGGTTTTGAGAAATGTTTGGCACGCACGCAAGATTTAAAATTGTGGTTTTAAAAGTGCATGAAACTGTGTTATGGCGGGAGTTGCAAACTCCGCCGAAATTTGTTTTGTATTAATTCATTGTTGTGCAACACTGTTTTAGATACGATGATAATCATATTTTATGTTGTTAAAATATGGGGTTTTGTTTTGGATGTAATGATAATCGTATTTTATGATGTTTAAGATGTTGGGCAAATAGCTACGGCTTGTGACTTTAACATTGGATCTCCTCCACATATGTTAGAGTTGGGACGGTAAGTTATTTTCCATCATGTTTATGTAAAGTCATTTTGGGGAAATTTGTTTAATGTGAGATATTAAACGGTGTTGCCTCTATGGTTTTACCATGGAGTGGATTGGTTAAGATTTGGCGTTTCTTTTGTGTTTTTTTTCTCATAGCAATTTGGCTTTGGAAGCATGGTGTGTAACGCCGTTTTATTGACTTGGAGTCATTGAGTCCATGGGGGTTCATGGAGTTTGGTTTTACGACATGTTGAGTCGTGTGAGTATGATTTCACGAGGTGAATGTTTTAATTACTTTCGGGGAAAAGTTTACAATGTTTGTTACTTGCTGGTAGGAATTTATGCTAGTCTTGATAGGTTGTTAAGTGAATGCCTTATAAATTGTATGCAGTAGGAACCAAATAGCCTTAGAATGTTGGATCTAATTCTATTGCGCAGCTCTTGTTTGAGTCTAACCGTTGTAGAATAGAATCTTTTATTCGAATGTCTATCTGATTTCACACTGTATGCAACTGTGCATTCGCGAAGCGACTCGTGGGTTAGATATTTCTATTTACTCATCGTACGAGTTGAAGACCGTTCGGTCACCGGGTGTTTTAGCGTTGTGGAAATCATGCATAGTTCGCGTTTTTGCACACTTTGAAAATACAAATATGTGAGTCATTGACATTGGTCAATTTTGATTTTGCCAAGTATTTTGGAAAATTGGAAACCTTTTGGGTTTGGAGGAAATGTGTGTTTTGAGTATTTTGCCATATACATTTTGTAATGACGCTTTGACGTTTTATGTTCCAAGTACGAAAATTTGAGGAAATGCTTGTGATGAAAATTTTAGAAAGATTGTTTGTATAAAACTATGTTGCGTACAATTTCTTATGTTTTGAACAATTACACGCACCGTTGGTGCAATTCGAGAACTGAAGTCGGTTTGACCTTTATTGGTGTCGACCATTTACTAGAAATTGTTCCTTCCTAGTTTTCTTTTTAGGGAGTACATGGTAGTGTACAGTTTGATCGGTAACGTTTTGCTCGTGTGTCGTTATGTGACCATTTGAGAAAATTTTGGAAATCAGTTTAAAGAATTTCATCTTTTGAAATTTTGATGTGAACTATTTGATGCATATGTGTTATTATAAGAAATTTCTAAGAAGTATTACGAGCTTGCATATCTACTCCAATTTGAAGTTTTACGATGTTTTAAGTCGATATTTTTGAATGGTGGAAACGTATTGATTTTGTTTAAATATGGAATTTGCACAAGTCCTTTTGTGTTTTGACTAAGGTGAGTTTGTAAACCGTTTCATCGTTTCGTATAATAAACTGACGCGCGCAAAATTTTGTTTGGTAAATCTTGTTCCAAGCCATTTTATGGTTAAAGGAGGAATTTTGGAGTCAAATGTCGTTTGGACTTCTTTTGAAATACGTGCACACCTCGTGTTGCACACCGTTTAAAGTGGGCAGTTACTTTATGTGCATGTCATGAGTCAATCCATACTAGAACAGTGGCGGATCATTTTAAAGAAGTTGTTTATTTACGTTTCTGCGTTTTGTGGGTAAACTGAACTGCAATGAAATAATTTTCAACACGATTTTCATATGTGGGACGAGTGTGTCCATTTTTACGTAACTACCGAATTAATGAAAGTAGTTTTCCGTGCGTACAATTTATTCGATATGAAAATCTTTACGTTGAAATTTTGTGCATGGTTTTGATTAATTGACATATTTATTGAATAACGCATTTGAAAACCTTGAACTCGTTAGGACCTTGAAATTGGTAAGTAACCCAGTTAAGGGTAAGTGCGTGTAGCATTTCGTCAGTGGAAGGTTGGATATTCCATGTGCGATAGTACTGTAGGCCGAATGGTATTGGTTGAGGGAATGATGCCCTTGTAATTAAGAGAATAAATTCGCAGCAACCTATTTCGAGGTATGTGTCATATTTAGGTGTCGACTTTTGGGCTTGAGGCCAAGCACCTTTAGTGTAATCGGGGGATTTTAGTCCAATTTAAAGGAATAATGATTACGGATGTAGTAACCGTAAGATGCTCAATTATGATGAGTGGTTTTAGTGGAATAACCTTCGCGTATAGTAAAGGACTTGTCGGTTTTATGATTGTTTTGGGATGTATTCTTGGAGTATATTAAGACTCGTTGGATGTGGATGGCCGTTAACGATAGGGGCAAGCGAAATTAGAGATTCGGTTAGTCTCAGTATTAATTAGGCCTTGAAGTGACTTGGAGTCTGAGACTGAAATCGAGAGGCATGGAACACTTTAAGGTTGGGAGACAACCGAAGTAGGCCGACCTGGGATTACCCCAGTGAAAGAAGTTTTCACCCGAGCGGAAGTACAGTGTACTTGAGAGGATATTGTTGGTAAGAATTGGTTGAGGAATTATCTTTATAGACTGTGTGGGGGAAATTTAGATTCCAGTTAGGAATTGATGATTTATGGTCGACGTTAAGTCGGTTAGCGTTGGGAGGTAAAGGATATAGATTTCGAGGACGAAATCGTTTTAAGGTTGGGAGGATTGTAACACCCGTATTTTCGGTAAGTAAATATCACCCAAATGCTTTACATCTTGAAATGGTGGGATTTATGTTTGGAGGACATTACGTAAAGTCTCTAAGAGTATCGGGAGTTTCGGCATTGAAAAAGTCGAGTTTCGAGGCTTGGTACGCAGGTCGCGACAATGACCAGCGACAATGACCATGTCATTGTCGCGGTGGGGGGCCAATCTGAGCAATCAAACAGAATGTGGTACGCGGATCGCGACAATGACCAGCGACAATGACCATGTCATTGTCGCGGTCGGGGAGCTGGAATCCGATTAAAACCATTTCTCACCCTAAATCCCTTCTCACTTCTCCCATTTCATCCATTCTTTTCTCAACTCAAAACCCTAAGCATCCAAAGCCGATTTTGAGCTTTTGAACCCCAAGATTTGATGTTTCAAGTGGTTTCCTCTTCTTCTTCCCCAAGTCAAACACCCACCATGGGTTGGAAACCTTAACCCTTCAAAAGGAAACCCCACTTCATCTTCTCCACTGATTTCTAGGGTTTTTACCCAACCTTTCCCACTCTATTTGAAGATTAGGAGTTGTGGAGCATCTTGGAGGTTGTAGAGACGTTTTGGGTTGGTGGATTCAAGTATGGTTAAGGTAATCTCCTCTCCTCTTTGAATATGAAGTTAGGGTTTTGTTATAATGGGTGTTTTGGTATGTTATGGATAGATGATGATTCCTTATGGCTAGACTTTGGTTTTGATTGGTGGAAATTCATGAATTTAGGTTTTAGAGATTGTGGCTTGAGAATGCAATCTTCTTCAAAGGAGCTTACGTTTGGAGAACTCTAGATTTAGCTAAATCTAGCTAAGGTGAGTTCAAGTTACTTTGTGAAAACTTTGTACATGCCAAAATATTATTTTCCAATTGATTATGTGTTTTACATGAAAAGTATCAATGTCGAGTTATTTGATGAGTTTTAACCTTTGAAATATTTATGGTTGTAAATATGGTAAAACACTTGTATTTGGAATTTTGGGAAAATGTGATGAATAAATCATACATAAAAATGAGTTGTTGATTTATGTGGTAAATAGGTCTATTTGTTATGAAAATGCATTTTTTTAGATATTTGGAAATATGCATATAGTACATCATGAGATGTTTTGAAAATGTAAAGGTTGAGTCCTTTTGGAAATGAGGGTTATCCCGATCCAAGGTTTTATTTTGGGTTTTCATGGATTTGAAGTATTTACCGGCAACCGGTGTGTGTTGTTGTGTTTAATGTCATTGTATGACTTTTATGAATTATCTTTCGAGTTAGTTGAGCTTGTGGCTAGGTATTGGATTTTATTAAGTCTTGGGGACATTTGTCCGTTTTGATAGCTCAGAGTTGAGTTTTGATCATGATTTATGTTATTGAGGAATTGCATGTTTTAATGCATTTGTTTATATGTTTGGGGTCGTGTAATATTTTAGACCTTGTTGGCCATGGATCCATAGGCATTTGAGTTTCCCTTAGTCTCGCGGGCAAGAGGTCGGAATTGATTGAGCTCAGTTTACGAGACGTTAGTTTATTTTATAGCACGGAATAGGCATCGGGTTCCATGATAAGTAAGGCGTGGACTTAGATGGTCGGGCGTCGTCTCATGGGCAGTAAGGTGTAATTTCATATATGTGCTTAGCACGGGATAGGCATCGGGATCCATGATAAGTAAGACGTGGACTTAGATGGTCGGGCGTCGTCTCATGGGCAGTAAGGTGTAATCCCTAATGTGCTGTTGTGGATTTGGTGACCCAATGTATAGACCTGGAGTGGTTAAAGTTGGGGGCATCCTAGTCTCGTGGGCAATAGATCTGGAGTGATTGAGCTCAGTTTTACGAGAGTAATCCACGTGGGTGTTTTTATTACATAGTAAGTGACCCACTTTGGTGTTCCGTCACGTGCGATGTATACGGGTCTCCCCCGTCACCGAAAGGTGTTGTTTTGGGTATTTGTTATTACTCGTGTTTTCGGTGACGTGTTATATTTATATGGATCGTTTTTCCATGGTATGTGAGTTGTGGTTTATATCTCATCCGTGTGTGATGTTTTGGGTAATTGTGTTTATCCATGTTTTCGGTAACGTATCATATTTTCGGGGTTGCATTTCCACGTGTAGGAGTTGTGGATTATGTTTCATCCATATTTTGGGATGTTTTGGGATAATGACAAATAATTATAAGTTTAATCGTTTTGAGTGTCAAATGTTATTTCACCTTTTCGTTGACTTTGTGAATAAGTCTATTTTGAGAAATCATGTTATAATAAAGATTTTAGCATGGGAACTGTGTGAGTTGGAAAAATGGGTGATTTGCAATTAAAGTAAACTCTTTTGAAATCATGACTAATTTATTACTCATTTGATTTGCGTTTTTATATAGTCATGATAAAATGCTTGAACTCACTAGGCGTTAGCCTAACCCTTTTTATTTGTCGGCATGTGCAACAGGCTCAGGTTGGGGAATAACTTTAGCTACACTGTGAAGTGGCGAGTGCTAGTAGAATGCACGAGAGATGATTTTTGATTAAGTGAATTCTTCCGCATTTAATTGGGACTAGCAACTTGTGTGGCGTTAAGTAACACCCGATTAAGTTTATTTTATTGGGGGAATCCTAATGTTTTAAATTCCGAGGTATTTTAAGGATTGAATTGTAGTAGTGTTTATATCAATTTTGGTTATTTTATTGAATTTTAAAGTTAGTTGCTCGTTCCAAATTTGAGGGTGTTACATTAAACATGCAAATTTCGTTTCTAGACTTAGCATTCCGGGTAGGTGGAAAATATTTTCGCAAAAACTTTTCAGCCATATCACTCCAAGATGGTATTGAACCTGGTGTTAATGAATTGAACCATACTCTTGCCTTATCCCTTAGAGAAAATGGGAACAGCATAAGACTTAAGGCTTCCGGTGAAACTCCAGGGATTAGAAAAACATCGGTGATCTCCATAAAAGATTTTAAATGGGAATGAGGATCCTTCGATGGTAGTCCGGCAAATTGATGATTAGCTTGCAACATGTGAAACATTATGGGTTTTGGTTCAAAATGTTAAGTATCTAATTGTGGCCTAACAATCCCAGAATTTAATTGCTCAAAATTTGGGATTGCATAGTCCATAATTCTTCCATCTTTCGAGTTTGCAAGATCAATGATGTTAAGTGGTTCAACATTACCAATAGATCCATTATCATCTCCATCCTCATTATTATGATTGTGAAGAGGTGGATTTTGTTGAAAAGGTGGATTTTGTTGAAATGGATGAAACGGTGGATTACCAAAAAGTGGTTGATTTTGATGATTATTTACAAAGATTGGCGGAGGCCAAATTGGATTTTCTAAAGGTGGTCTCACGGGATTTTCCAAAGGCGGCCGAACGGGATTTTCAAAAGGTGGTGGATTTGGTGGTCTATTTTCAAAACCGGGTGGGGGTCCGTCCATATTGAGAGAGTTAAAAGTTACTCTCTCGATATAACTCCCGTACCTCCCAAGTTTGTGTAATCCTAAGTAGCTTATCTCTAAGTCTACTCCATTTTAACCCTTTGAGAAAAAGATAACTTATCAAGAATGAATCATTTTAGAAAACAAAAGTAACAACTCTCGTTGCAAGTAACTCTCTCGATATTACCCCTTATGTCATCCAAATTGACGTGTTATTCAATGGCCTATCTCTAGGTCCATGACACTTTAACACTATCAAAGTGATCAATTTGTCAAGGGATTATATTATCTTGAAGGAACTTGGGTTGGAATAATAAAACATCATTTTTGCCACAAAAATGTCTACTTTCTTTTGGTCAACATAACACCCTTTGTCTCACACCCAAGCTAATATGCTTAGCTACTCATGACAATAAATAAACTGAAATAAATGCAAGATACTTGGAAAGTAAACATGATGCTTGGAATGTAAATGATACTTGGAAAGTAAAAGACTATAACTAATACATGACAAGAAAATAAAATTACAAGGAAGTAAATGACAAGATTAATGGATGGAATGTAAGTACAATAATGTAAGATGCTTATATTAAGTGCAAAAAAATAAAACGTAACCTAAATAACAAGATTAGAGATACAAGATGGAATTAAAAGAAAGCAAATAAAAAATCACTGCCCGGTGCTACAGACGATGCTACAAGCATTCATACGTGTATATGAAGATTTGAAGATGATAAGAACATTAAATGAAGAACACTTGAAGATCTGGAAAGTTTCTGGAATTTCAAGGGGAATTGGGGCTGAAAAAGTTCAGCCAATGATATTACAAAAAGTAGAGAGAGAAGGTAGTGAAAAGGATGCTAATTAGGGCACCCAAAGCCTCCTATTTATAGCAAATAGGGAGGGACTAAAGGTGTAAAATAGCAACCAATGTTGTTGGGATCTAACCATTAGTTACAAAAACTAACTAGGAAAGTACAAAAGGTAATTAGATTACAACCATTAGTTTGTATCAGCTGAATAATTGGCTTAACCAATGGGTAAACAAAAGACTTCTTCCAATCCTTGTTAAGCCAATTCCAATTCTCCCATTTCTCCAGCTCGGCCACTGTCCAATGCTGCAAGGATTGCTGCAGCATGACTTGTTCATCAAAGAGATTTTTCAAACCAAGTTAGAATTAACCCAAACATCCCATGAAAACAAGTAAATCATCATCCTAAGCTCCAAATCAAGAAACTGTAAAATAATGAAATAAAAGACTCAAATTGGGATGTAAAAGTGTAAAATCCTGCCTAAAAGAGAAGAGAAATAAGTGCTTAAGTACTCAAAATTGAGCACTTATCATCCTACCTCTACAATAGTGCTCTCCTAACGCATTTCCTGATTCTCAGTTGTGATTTCTACTCCCAAAGTTTAAGTTTAGGCCCGTTCGGTCACCTAAATCCCTTAAACTATGGCTCTGATACCAACTGTAACAACCCAGTCTAAATTAAAGCATACATAGCATTGAATCATAAGTAATACAAAACTGGGTCCCAAAATTTCATTACATCTGATTCAAAATTAGGGTTGGCGGAAACAACCTATACACAACTGAGAATAACTACTACTATGAGTGGCACTGTCTCTATCTGCAACTGTACTCTATCCAGCTTTTGCTCACTTACCTGAGCCTCCTACTATCTGCTTACCTGAAAAGGTTTAGTTTGGAAAATGCGAGGGTTAGACCATGAGGTCTAGTGAGCTCCCTCCTGACAGTTCTCAAAATCATTTAAAAACATTTCATAACTTTCACATGTAAAACTTTCACATATCTTTTCATAAAACTTTCACATATCTCTTCATAAAACTTTCACGGATAAAATCCGCTCCCGTAAATGGCACCCTGAAGTCGAAAGTGACAACGAGTCAGTCTCACGCTGCCTTGTTGGGTCACTCCTCCCATGGCATAAACGGGTCACTCCTCCCGGCATGAGCACTGGCGGGTCTACCTCCCGACTTAGCCAGTTTACGTCTAACACAATGTATGCATACATCTCACATAACTTTCAAGCAAGTAAAAATCATGTAAAATAACATGGCATTTCTACTCAATCACTTACTTTGAAAACACGTATAAAATCACGTATTTTAGTTAGAAAAACTCACCTGGCGCTTTAACAATTTCTTCTCGCGTAACCTCAGATTTTAAGGTGACCACCTATGATATTAAAATAATAATAATACTGAGTCTTGAGTAAATCTTAACCCACCCTGAACAGTTTTCTACGCAACCCGACTCCCACAAACCCTCTTGGGCTCATACTCAGTTTCAGCTCACTTCGATACATAACTTAAAATCCGGATCTAATAACAATTATGGATTACGGCCCAAAACTAAAAGGATTTAAATGTCCAGATTGAAATTTTGGTTCTTCTTTGGCCCACCAACACCGATTCTATTTTAAATGCTTTTTCCTGGAATTTAATATTATGCAAGTCCAAGACTAGTCACGTGGCTAGCCCAAGACTAAACAAATTGGGGTCACGTGCTAAACACCAAGCCCAACATAATTAATGTCCAAATTAATGAATTAAATACTGGACCTAAATTGGATTTCCGGATCTGCCTTTTATTTAAGCCCAACACAATTATTTAGTTCCGGAACTTTGATTATTAAACCCACACCGGATCTCTTTATTAGCTAGGTCCATTTTCCAACAAACATCGGACTCCATAATTAATTAAGGCCCAATTACCTATGCACCGAATCCTTTAATTAGCTTTTGGACTTTCGGTCCAATTAGATTCATTCCTGGATCTGTCCTCTTTCGGATCCGACCAAACTAGTTAAAATACCGGGTCATGAATACTTTCGGATCCTCATTAAATTGCTACAGTTCCGGATTTCACAATAAATATGAATACCGGATCATTGAGCCCAACTTCCGATCATTGTTTCATTTAATACCATTTCGGATCTGAAAATCGGTTCCGGACCTATTAATTACATTCCGGTTTCATTTAATTAAGCAACTCCGGATCCAATTAATTTAGAGACTTCCGGGTCTCCTTAAAATACCGGATCCATTTGAATAATTACCGGATCCTTATTTAGCCCAATTCCAGAACACAATAATTTAAAGTCCAAATAATAAGTTCCGGATCTACTATTACCAGGCCCATTCCGGATCCTTTTAGATTCCGGATCCCAACGAGTTTCATTCCGGAACCTAATATACTCCGGAACCACGCAATAAAAACGATGCGATACAGATTATTATTATGATCGAAAATTAATTCATTACAATTGATTACCAAGTCTCTTGTCCGAACAAAATGATTATTCTAATCCCTTTAAAGCTTCCTTTTCAATCCTTTAAGCGAAACTCCCAATAACCCAACATCCAGCAAAAACTCTAAAATTAAGGGATGAAATTAGGGATTACCTGTTAAAAATGATGAAGAATCCGATTCCAATCCCTTTTCCTCTTTCACGATTGTAGAACAGTGAGGCTTTCTCTTCCAATTTGAAATTGAACAAATTTCCTTCTCTGCTTCTCTCTCTCTCTAAGCCGCCACACACACAGGTGAATATTTCCTAGGGTTTTGAGTCCCAAATGAGGGTTTTTGTACCTTCCCAACATTTACAATTTGGCCCCTGATCCTTAAACTTTAAAATTTCTCCCACAACACTTCAATCTTTTCAATAAAAATTCCCGGTTATTACAATCCATCCGGAAACTCTTCCGGTTTAATAGTCCGGATTCACCCGGATTCATCTCTCTCGGATCCATCCTGAAATATCCGGACATAGGCGATTTACTTCAGGTTCACGCACCAGGCACGAAGAACTCCCTTTAATCACCTCTCAAATCCCAACTCGATCCACCACAGGCTGGTATTCGGACCTTAAATGTATCAACTAACACCCTTAAATCCTTTCCCACATCGATTATTACATAAATCAGTCTATCAACTCCTCCTCGTTACCCAACAGGGTTATCGCTCACTTAGAACTCAACCAAAACAAATCCAAAATCCTCAAAGTTGAAAAGAGATTAAGGAGAATGAGTATTACCTTGAAGGAAATGAAGATTCATACCTCCAATGCTTCAGTTTCCAAGCTCTTCTTCCAAGATTGCAAGATTTCTCTACACCCACGAATTTCTCACACTAGCCGCTCCTGATGAAAATGAATGAGGTGATATGATGGTTTTGGGGTTTTAACCCTATTTCCCATATTTACACCAAGGTCCTCCAAGTCTCATCTTTCACTCCTTAGCCACCATCTTCACTTTATTCTTCCCACTAATCACGTCACTTCATTATTTATTTCAAAAAAAGAATCTGGTTATTTCAATATTAAATGTGAATGATCCATTTCAACTCTTGTTTAAGTGAAGAGTGATGTTTGTTTTAACTCTAAGGTGGCGTTTGGTTCGCAGAATGTGATAGAATCTGATGGAATTGGAATGTTGAATTCCATTAACTAGATTCCATTCCCTTGTTTGGTTCAATCTTTTTTATCAATGCAATCTTTGAATTCCAACAAATTCCATGGATAAAGGAACTCAACATTCCTTCACAATACCCTGGGATTTTGATGGAATGAAATCTTTATTTTCATAATCTCAAATATTCCCTCTAACCCAAATATAATTTAATTAATTTAATTTAATACTTTTTTTATTTTTTATTGTTTAATTTAATTTAATATTTATTTTTATTTTTTTGAGGTATTATTTTTTTATTTCTTTTGAAATATTTATTCATTTATTTTATTTTATTTTATTTTGTTTATTCATTTTATTCATTATTTATTTAGTATTTATTATTTATTATTTATTTATATTATTTTATTTATTATTTATTTATTTATATTATTTTATTTTTCAAAGTATTTTTAGTAAAAATTAAAATTTTCAAAAAATGGCATTTTGGTCATTTAACAATATTTCATTCCAATTCCAAAGTTACATTATGTGAACCAAACAGACATATTGCAATTCCTTGCTAGATTTCATTTCAATGTCTGTCAACCAAACAGGTGGTCAAACCCGACAACATTCCATTCCAATTTCTTTAAAATCAAATTTCTTTGACAGATTCCATTTCATCCAAAAACATTCTGCAAACCAAACGACACCTAAGTTAATATTAGAGTGGATTGTGATCTCCAGAAAATGGATTAATCACGATCAATGAATCATTTTAAATGTCAGTGTTTGACCTCTTTTCTCCAACTATTTATATTTATATATTTAATTTCGTATTTATATTTTTGTACTAGTTAAGTAGGAAATTGTTGAAAACAAAGAACTTTTTCCAATCAACTTTTTTTATAATGTGTAAAAGATATAATATACACAACCTAAATAAAATATATTGTCACATGAACAAAATTCTATTTTGAAAAAATAAAATATATTTCAAAAAAATAAAAAATGTACTAAATAATATTAATTAAAAAAATAATAAATAAAAAATAAAAAATAAAAAATAAAAAATAAAAAACTAAAGTAATAAATTAAATTAAATTAATTGTGTTATATTTAAGTTAAAAGTTATGTTGGACTTATGAAAATCTAACATTTCATTCCATCAAAATACATCTTAATTGCTAACGAATATTGAATTCCTTCATTTGTGACATTTGATGGAATTCGGAGATTCCTCCCGTGAAAAATAACGAACCAAACGAAGAAATGAAATTTAGTCAATGAAATTCAACATTCTAATTCCATTAGATTCCTTCAGAATCCACGAACCAAACGCCACCTAAGAGTATTGCCAATAATTTCTTTGTGCAACTAAAAAAACTTGGCAACCAAAAAAGAAGTTGTTGTCCAAAAAAGAAAATACATCACTTACTTATAAAAGTAAAATAGAATAAAGAGTTATCTATAAGTAAACTAGTGTTTGGAGAGGGTAGCAAGGTTCACATGTTAAGTAAACTAGTGTTTCATATCGTGCGTTGCGCGATGATCGAATAAATGGTATGAAAAATGTAAAAATCATTTTCGTTGATTATTTTATAAATATCGCTCCCTCTCTCTCTCTCTCTCTCTATATATATATATATATAATGTTGGGTTCACGTGAGACCCACTTGTTTTCGTCAGATCCGTGAAACCACAAATAACACAGAAATTTCACAGGAAAACATTGTGAATGTAAAAAATTCCGAACATTCACAGTTTTTGGTTGTGAAGGTTCAATGTTATTTAGATGGTCTCAATGATCTTACGAAAACAACATGGTCTCACATAACCCAGGTCTATATATTTCTATAAATGTGGTCTTGAAGAGATAATGTAGCATCTTTTAATACTTAGAATCAATTATATATTTTTTTCTCAAATTTTATTTTTTAAAATGTTGAATATATTAAAAACTTATCTATGTTCATATGTAACTTATATTTTCATTAAAAGCGAGGGGCTTTTTAGTAATTTTATATATCTATTGTAATATGTTAATTAATCATTTCTAAATATATAATATACGTGCAAGTGCATATACAATACTTTATTTTAATTAAATATTGGTTTTGAGCATATTTAACTAATATACTTATGAAATATGTTGGATGTGTGATAAAATAATTAATAATAAACATAGTTTATATATTTATATATTACATTTCTTGACGTTGTTTAAAATAAGTTGATACAAAAAATACCATAAAATTAGAAAATAAGTAAAAATCTTCTAATATAGTGAAAGATTTAGAACAAACAAAACTCTAAGACCACAATAGCTAAAACGAAAAATTATAAATATATAATTTAGAATAAGTAGAGTTATAATAAAATTGTATTATCAAATATTTATATCATTATTATTATTAAAATATTTAGTTTAATTAATCTTTATACTTAAAAACCAAATATTATATTTTTTTTTAAATTGTAATCGTCTTTAAAAATACAATAATACATGATTAAATATAATACAAAAAGTGTTTTTTAATCATGATTATTATCTTTCTATAAAAACAATGTAACATCCCAAAAATACGACAGGACATACATAACATTAAATCATAGCATTTACAAATCTGGGTCCCAAAAATGTCATTACATCAATCTAAAACTTAGGTTGGCGGAAACAACCTATATACAACTGAGAATAATCTAGCTTCTACAAGAGGCACTTGCACCGTCTCTAGCTGCATCTGTACCCTATCTTGCTCTTGCACACTTACCTGAGCCTCCTACTATTTGCATACCTGAAAAGGTTTTAGTTTTGAAAAGCGAGGGTTAGACCATGAGGTCTAGTGAGTTCCCTCCGTAAACAGCGTACATCAACATTATAAAAATCATTTTTATAAAGCACATTTACATTCTTCACATAATCATTCAATCATGGTACTACACAGTGTTTAAGGATCACATAGGCAGTCACATATCCGAGTAGGAAGGAAACGAATTCCCTCTTACAAGCTGACTTATATATCCGAGTAAGAAGGAAATGAATTCCCTCCTACAAGCTTACTCATAACAGCCCAAGGGATCATCGAATCCCGAGGTACTCAGATCCCACTGTGCAGACCGACCCCACATAACATACACATGGCTCGTCATAAACATGAAATCCGTTTAACGCCTTATAATTCATTTCACTTTGTTGAATAATCCTTTCCTTAAAACATACTTTTCATGGGAAAACGTATGTAAAAGCTCGTAAAAAAATCATGCTCGTAAAAACACCATGATCGGTAAAATATTAAACTTTCATTCACGTAAAAATCATGTAAATAACATGGCATTTCCACATAATCACTTTCTTTGGAAAAACACGTAAAATCACGTATTTTAGTTAGAAAAACTCACCTGATGCGTTTAACATCTTGCTTTACTTTACTTCTGACTTACAATAGGGTTACCTGAGAAATAGATGAAATATCAACTGCTCAGACCCTAATACCAACCTTCCGGACACTATCCCGACTCAACTTATCGGATACACTTACTTTCCGGACACACTTACTTTCCGGACAACTCTTACCGGATACTACACTTACCGGATAACTACACTTACCGGATACACACACTTTCCGGACATCACATCCGGAAACCGGAACTGAAACTTACCCGGAAACTCTCGACAACCGGATACCTATGAGCACCATCCGGAAACCCCCACTGTCCGGACATTACTATCCGGACGGGACGACGTCCGGGAACTTGCGAACTGGGAAAGAACCCAAATTCCCAAAATGATTAGAATCGAGGTTTCTGATATAGGCTTGATTAGACAAACACTTGGGTTCATCCCTTAACCATAAACACCCATTTATTTTCACTTTAAACCTCTAAAACGATTTCTAACAACCAAAACCCCATTTTACTCCTTTAGGGATTGTTTTAAAGAAGAAATACCATAACCCTTATGATTTCACCCCTAAATCTTAGACACACAGAAGAGAGATCACGAATTAGCAAAGGAGAAGTGTTCTAGATGAATTTACCTGCAATGATTACTTCCCAAAAACTGATTCTCCACTTGATTTCTCTTCTCTTCCTTCTTTTTCCTCTAGCCACCAAAATACACACACACACACACACACACAAGAGGTTTCTAGGGTTTTGGCAACCTTTTATACCTTTCACAATTTGCACAAAGGCCCCCTTAACTTATCTTTAATTTCTTAAGACTTTAGCCATTACGTTTTCATTACGTACTAGAAATTTGGGTTATTACAACACTCCCCCCTTAAAAGAATTTCGTCCCTAAAATTCCTTATTGGGAAAAGATGCAGGTATCTTGCCCACACCACAACCGACACTTCCCCAAGGTAAAGCCACTTCTGACTCAGTCAACCACCTCATTAAATATGAAATATGAAACATTGGGTGCAATCCCTTCAGTTCTTACGGTACTCTAACTCGCAAGCTACTGTTCCTACTCGAATTAACTTATCCTGAAACACAACCATTCCTCGCTGATTGCCACGTTCGCTCAGTCATATAAAACATAACTCTGGTATCCTCACTCAACTGGGAGGAGTAACCATGGTCACACCATACTATTCTCACTAGCTTAATCACTGCACGACCAATTTGTTTAAACATTTCTCACAAAGTCACCAACTTAACTCATTCAGTTGTCTCATCCACTTCTTTCCTGTACAAAATCATACACAATTCCCTTCCTCAATACTCTTTCCAAAAGTTCGCACACTTACCAGTGACAATCTACACAACATTGCACCTTTCGGCATTACTGTCAAGCTTACTACTTCCAATTCATTCATTTATTCCGACATACAATCTTCACCTCCCCACGTTAGCGTGGAGCACTGCCCACCAAACATTACTTGCCCCTCTCTCCCAACCTTTCCACATGCCGATAACACCTTCTCATTACTTACATGACCAAACAGCTGCATCAATATCCTAACTTAAGGCATTCAACCAAGTCGTCTTGAAACGACACTAGTGTTCGACGTCCATACACATTCTTTGATCTCCAACCTTTACTTCCTCGAACAATTCTTTCACACATAAGAAACAACTTACATTCTTTAAGGATTTCGCATCTACTACACTCCATTTTGACTAACACCTCCATCATCTTCTTTAAACTTCCAATGATCCCAAAAATATGCTTACTTAGCGACTCTTACAACTAAAAACACTTGGTTTCTCCTTTGGGTAACCACCCACCACCACTCCGTCATTATATTCCGAACATAATCATACCACGACGTCAACTTACACCTACGTGCTCCAACAATCTGGTTAACAAATCGTACACCTCATCCGAAACCCCCAAAAGGCTTCTATCTGATGTTTCCTCTCTCTCTAACATCACATCACTACAGCACTAGCTGGCACATTTAGCTTGACAATTATTGTCACTACACCTCCGTGCACTCTTTGCCCATAACATCACACTGCAGACCAGATCTCTCATGATCATTCACACAATTCGAACTTGCCTTCACATCCTCCCGTATACACAATCGAGTCTATCTTGCTACTTAATCCTTTCTCAATCTGTCGAACTATAACTCACGAGTTCCCAATTAACTCAAACATAATCGTTCTTGTTGGCTCTTTGCGATCCGAGCCCTTTCATAGACACGACACATTTCCTTACTGACTGATAAAATCTACACACTCGCTTCGCTCGTGCTACATACCTCATCATTCTACGAACCCTCCATACCTCGTAAATAGAATGCTTATTCAAAACAATAACTTCTCATCCTCTTAACACTCCTACAAGGTGTTCTATCAACTTTCAACCTTCTGGTTCAAGTCTTCGGTCTCGGCCACCTTACACAACTGTCGACTTCACAGACAACCTGTAACTACTTTCTTAACATATTCTTTAACATGGGTTCCTTACGGAGCCTAATCCTTCCAACATATCATAATCAACTTCATAATACGCCTCCCTCATTTCTGAACTTACTCCTGTAACATCAATATTACAAGCTCACCTCAAAACTCATATCCAACACCGTGGACATTTCGCTTCTGCCTCTCAACACTACTCATAACGAGCTGCTAATACCAACGCCTCGATGACTTCTACTCCTTCCCCTGGGCCCAACCGTCCCTCGACAACCGTACTTCCAGTTACCGAACAAGGGTACAGACCCTCATACAATCGACACTATAATTCACTTCTGACTCTTCCACTATCCAACTTTCTTCTTAAACACGTACCACAACTACAAACGTCCTACCCTGATTTGGCCAACGTCTCTCCACTCTCGAAGTTCTTCCTTAGTAAAAAAAGGGTTAATACTCTATGACCTAGTGAGTTCATAGCCTTCATGCATGACAACGTAGTAAATAAATCATTTCGTACATTTTATCATTTTAAATAAACAACAATTGGAAACAACTTGGGTACACATGACCCCGTCATTCTTATAACTTCAATGCCCTGCACAACGATTCAAGAATCGTTTGCATGCATCTTCCCGTGAACCTCACTCTTGCTCAATCCGAACGATGTTATTACGACAGTAATATATTGCATGAAAATATTTTCATATGACACAATTCTGAAAGAATTACCGACACAAAGTAAGCTATTCGGTTCTCACACTCATTTGTATGATATCAATAGGTCAATAAGTATTTTGGTTATAATGAATTGCAGGTAACCATTTTCTTGACCTATTGCGACAAATTTGACTTATCATGAAAAGAGTGGGATATTTTGCAAATCGTTAAGCTCAAAATTTCAATGTGCAATGCGAATGAAATCACCTTTTTCTTTAAACATACGCGTGCACATTCTGACTCATTTTCGATCAAAATTTATATTTACACATTTAACTTAAATCGTGAAAATTTCATGTTACATAAAAGATCGCCATGCATGAGACTCTACTTGCAATTGAAGGCTACTCACCCTAACAAGGTCAACCGCTTTACTTACGCAACTTATCCTTGACACTTCACCTACGACCAATGGTCGCCCTCTCGGTCATGCAATAACTTGCTGAACACACCTTCCACATCTCACCTACTCAACCCTTTCATACTATTTCGGTTTGATCGACTATCTCACTTTCCACTTCTACATGCTTTCATTTCACTATAGGTATCTTATTTCATTTACCCTGCCATTGAAAAGCTTGATTAAGAATTCAGCGCTCCATTGACATTTTCAAGGTTTCGACACCGTCCTTTCTTACCATTCCGACTGATCTATCCCATGACTTCTAGAACTGGGACTCTCCCGAAACAGGAGTCTTACTCAAACTCAAACATATTCCTCTCCGAATCCACGAAGAGCTACCTCTAGACGACACATAACCCTTTATACAACATTTCTTCTCTATGATGTATACATACATCACATCATAAATGACTTCTCATGAAACTTCCCCAATAAGGGGTCTCAGTCTACCCCTCAGGGATCTTGCTGACCTTCTAAAGTACTGGAACAAGACATAAACACTAGCTTCTGACTACCACTTCGGAAAAATAAGGCAGGTTAAGCACACACATGTACCTGTAAGTTCGCAATTACACTGGCCAGGTGGAATCTCAAACTTACCTTACATGACAGTCCTCAGTACCTTATTAGTCCTTTCTTTATAATAGTGTCCTCCTAACGTATTTCCTGTATCTACAATAGTGCCCTCCTAACGCATTTCCTGATTCTAAGTTGTGATTTCTACTCCCAAGTTTGAGTTTAGGCCCGTCCAGTCACCTAAATCCCTTAAACTATGGCTCTGATACCATTTGTAACATCCCAAAAATACGACAGGACATACATAAGATTAAATCATAGCATTTACAAATCTGGGTCCCAAAAATGTCATTACATCAATCTAAAACTTAGGTTGGCGGAAACAACCTATACACAACTGAGAATAATCTAGCTTCTACAAGAGGCACTTGCACCGTCTCTAGCTGCATATGTACCCTATCTTGCTCTTGCTCACTTACCTGAGCCTCCTACTATTTGCATACCTGAAAAGGTTTTAGTTTTGAAAAGCGAGGGTTAGACCATGAGGTCTAGTGAGTTCCCTCCGTAAACAGCGTACATCAACATTATAAAAATCATTTTTATAAAGCACATTAACATTCTTCACATAATCATTCAATCATGGTACTGCACAGTGTTTAAGGATCACATAGGCAGTCACATATCCAAGTAGGAAGGAAACGAATTCCCTTCTACAAGCTACTCACCTATCCGAGTAGGAAGGAAATGAATTCCCTCCTACAAGCTTACTCATAACAGCCCAAGGGATCATCGGATCCCGAGGTACTCAGATCCCACTGTGCAGACCGACCCCACATAACATACACATGGCTCGGCATAAACATGAAATCCGTTTAACAGTTTATAATTCATTTCACCTTGTTGAATAATCCTTTCCTTAAAACATACTTTTCATGGGAAAACATACGTAAAAGCTCGTAAATAAATCATTCTCGTAAACACACCATGATCGGTAAAATATTAAACTTTCATTCACGTCAAAATCATGTAAATAACATGGCATTTCCACATAATCACTTTCTTTGGAAAAACACGTAAAATCACGTATTTTAGTTAGAAAAACTCACCTGATGCGTTTAACATCTTGCTTTACTTACTTCTGACTTACAATTGGGTTACCTGAGAAATAGATGAAATATCAACTGCTCAGACCCTAATACCAACCTTCCAGACACTATCCCGACTCAACTTATCGGATACACTTACTTTCCGGACACACTTACTTTCCGGACAACTCTTACCGGATACTACACTTACCGGATAACTCTTACCGGATAACTACACTTACCGGATACACACACTTTCCGGACATCACATCCGGAAACCGGAACTGAAACTTACTCGGAAACTCTCGACAACCGGATACCTATGAGCACCATCCGGAAACCCCCACTGTCCGGACATTACTATCCGGACGGGGCGACGTCCGGGAACTTGCGAACTGGGAAAGAACCCAACTTCCCAAAATGATTAGAATCGAGGTTTCTGATATAGGCTTGATTAGACAAACACTTGGGTTCATCCCTTAACCATAAACACCCATTTATTTCCACTTTAAACCTCTAAAACGATTTCTAACAACCAAAACCCCATTTTACTCCTTTAGGGATTGTTTTAAAGAAGAAATACCATAACCCTTATGATTTCACCCCCAAATCTTAGACACACATAAAAGAGATCACGAATTAGCAAAGGAGAAGTGTTCTAGATGAATTTACCTACAATGATTACTTCCCAAAAACTGATTCTCCACTTGATTTCTCTTCTCTTCCTTCTTCTTCCTCTAGCCACCAAAACACACACACACACATACAAGAGGTTTCTAGGGTTTTGGCAACCTTTTATACCTTTCACAATTTGCACAAAGGCCCCCTTAACTTATCTTTAATTTCTTAGACTTTAGCCACTAAGCTTTCATTACGTACTAGAAATTCGGGTTATTACAAACAAAGACGTAGAAGTTGTAAAATCAAATATAAAAAAGAAATCAAGGGTTCACCTCCCATTAAGTCGCAAAGTTATTTTCTTCCAATATTTTTTTCTTTTTCAACAATAATTTTATGTATTTAAAACTTTTCTTTTTGCAATATAGGCCAAATTTTGGATTGATGCATGCGCCAACTGAACACGATTACACTTCATTGTCAAACAACATCAGTTTTTCACTTTACTTGTGTGGGGTACTGGGGTTGATTCACCAACTTTATTTTCTAAGTTGATAGTCTTCGGTAACATTGTTGACAATGGTATAGATCTTATTAGATTGTAGCAAAGTTTCATAGATGAAACTCTTAAGTTGTATGAAGCAAAAAAGTAATTCATAAATGAAAATTAGTATAGTAAAAACAGGATTCAATCATTGAATGTCAAGCAACAAACTCTGGATAATATTAGTCGATTTACATTCTCATAATACTTCGATTTCTCAAATGTAACACAAAATTATCTATTAGTATATATATCAAACAATAACTGAATATAAATATGTAGATTTACGACCCCTTTGCGAGAAACAATGTAGTAGTACTTGAATAAACAATACACATATATTCTTTTAATTAGTGTTGTCATGTTGTGGGCTGTGCTCCTGAGAAAAAAATATAGAAATAAGAACTAAGATAATAATACATAATGAAATTATAAAATAGACAAAATCAAGAATAAATTGAAATGGAGTAGTTGAATGAAAGCCTTACATGTAATAATGTATATGTGTACCATGGTGATGAAGCTTCAATGCTTCTCCGCATATTTGGTAATCTTTAGAGCTTGTTTCTGCTTGTGTCACCTACTACAAAAAAAAAACACAAAATCAAGAATAGAAATAAGAACTGAGGTAATAATACATAATGAAATTATAAAATAGGCTAAATCAAGAATAAATTGAAATGAAGGAGTAGCTGAATGAAAGCATTACATGTAGTAATGTATATGTGTACCATAAAGATGAAGCTTTAATGCTCCCCCGCATATTTGGTGATCTTTAGAGCCTGTTTCTGCTTGTGTCGCCTACTACAAAAAAAAACACAACATAAAGATCATATGAAGTCAACACAACATCAAAGAACTTAACTAGAAACAAAAATCTATACCCTAGATCGAACTTCTAGTGAGAGAAAATGTGTTAGAAGGAAAGAATTGGAGGTAGGTTATTGTATGACAAATAAGTAAAAAAACCAATAACATATGCAAAAAGATATACTTGTGCTTAAATAAGGGAAAATAAATGATTAATAAAATAAATGAGGAAATATGAATGATTAATAACATAAAGAAGTAGAAATAAATGATTTATGAATATAAATTGCAATAAAACAAATGATTAATATATTAAGATTGATGGTTTAAGTATTGAAAGTTAATTAAAGTAGTGCCAAAATTACCAAAGTACCCTCCTTTAAGTGAAAAATACATTTTTCATAAAAGGGCATTAGGGTCTTTAACATATCAAATATTTTAAAAAATCAAAAAACTAAGAAAAAAGAAAGATAGACTTGTGGTGCTTAGAAGATACCACATCATTGGCTTTAGTTTCTCCTTTAATATATATACTAGTGTTCGACATCGCGCGTTGCGCGATGATCAAATTTTATGTTAACAAAACTGTAAAAATTGTTTTTATTATTTTCATAGATATGGAATATGTTGCAAATACATATACAATGATTTATTTTAGATATAGATTGACTTTAAAATTATTCAATTAATAGAATTATGAAATATGTTGGATGTGTGATGAAAATTATTAGTAATAACTAAAATTTAAATATTTATATATAATATTAATGAACGCCGTTTAAAATAAATCAATACAAAAAATAACATAAATTGAAAAATAAAACAAAGTCACCAAAGTAGTGGAAGATATCAGATAACCAAGGCTCGACACTACATTAAATAAAAATTAAGAACATTTAGGTTTAGAATAAATCTTCTATACTTATTTAAACGGAAACAACATATATACAAATTGTATCAACAATTACCAAATAAAATTACATCATCAATTTTTTTTTATTAAAATAGGTAATTTAAATAATCTTTATATAAAAACCAATAATATGATTATTTCTAAAACTATAATCATCTTTTAACAAAAAATACGGCAATACGTGAAGAGTGTAATAAAGTGTTTATATTTGTTACTATTATTAAATTTTTATAAGAAAAAACGTTATAATTTTTTAGATTCTAAGAGGTCTTTTTATCAAGAATCCACCTTTTTTTTGTTTAGTTACTCACATTTCTTTCAATATTTTCTTCTCCTTTATCATCAATTCCTTGACTTTTTTGGTAGTTTGGGTCAAAGTTTGTATTGATGCATGAGTCACATGAACACGATTACATAGCATTGTCAATCAATTTTCATTTTCTTGTTTTAATTTATTCATCAACTTCATTTTCTAAATTGATTGTCTCAGATACATTGTTAACAGTGGTATCAATCTCATTAAATTGTAGCAAAATTTTGATATTGAAACTTATAAGTTAATGAAGCAAAAAATATAAATTCACAAAATGAAATCGATCTAACTTTTAACATAATTCAAAATAACTTGAGGTCAAGAAAGCAAATTCGAAGAATGTTAGTCAGTTTACATTTTAGTAGAACATGGATTTTTCAAATGAACACTCAAAGCAAATCAAGAAGCAAATATAAAAATGAAGATTTGTTGTCCTATGCGAGTAATAATGTAATATCAAATCAAATCATGTGTAGCCCAGTGGCAAGGTAACATCCTGGGGGTACGGTGTGAAAGCCGTACTACCTGGGTTCGAACCCCGCGGTAAGCAATGAGGCGATATCCAGACTCTAGGCCTGGTCCTTTGGGGCCGGGTTCGGGGCCGGTTGTAGCGGTCCAGTGGGCCGTGTCCGGTCGGGTCAGTCCTTAGGGTTGGTCGGGTCGACGGGGATTAGTCGGGTGGCACCCTTAAGTGGGAGCCCGGATACCCCGGGAAAGCATGCGTGTGTTATACTTGCCTTTAAAAAAAATGTAATATCAAAATAATCAATACTCAAATGTTCTTTTAACATTGTGGGTTACATTCCGGGAAAAATGACATAGAAATGAGAATTAAGGTAGCAATACATTGCGAAATTACAAAATAGACAAAATCAATAATACATTGAAATTAAAGTAGTAGTCAAATGAAAGACTTACATGTAACAATAATATATGTGCTTTGATGATAAAACTTTGATGTTCTTTGACATATTTATATAGCTTGTTTCCCTTGTCACTTACTACAAAAAAGCCAACATAAAAGACACTTGAAGTCAATACAATAACAAAACACTCAACAATAAACAAATATCGATAACAAAGATAAATATTTTAACATTTCAAATTTAGTGAGAGAAATCGTGTTAGAAGGAGAGAGTGGGAGGTAGTTTGTTGAAATGACAAATAGTTAAAAAAAACCAATAACATAGCCAACAAAAAAGACACTTATGTTTAAATATAGGAAATGAATGACTAATTAAATTAAGGAAAATGAATGGTTGGTAACATAAAGAATAGGAAAATAAAAAGTTAATTTACATAAATTGTAATAAATTGTATCATTAATTAAAATAAATAATGAAAAACAATAATAAATAACATAAAAAGAAGAAAACAAATGGTTAATAACATAAATTGCCATTGATATATAAAATTATTATTAAGGACCCTCATTTATTATAAAAATATATTTTACATGTGAGAATGGAAAAGTCTTTAATATATTCAATATTTTAAAAAAAATTGATAAGAAAAACTTTTTACAAAGCTTATTGTGCAATGAGTTATTGATGAAAATCTTTTTAGCTCATTCACTCTATGATATTTTAATTTTACTTTTGTTTAGTATTGATAATTAAATACAAAAAGTTTTTGAAAAGGTTGATAGCATTGGAGGGGATTTTTAAAGACAACTTTTTTGTTAGATAAATTAGTGGAAATCCAAGGTGGCAAAAATAAAAGGCTATGAATGACGTAATGCATTGTGGATGCTTAAGTATTAGAATGTGTCACATCATCTCTTTAAAATCTTCTTTTAGATATAAACATTGCCAAAATGTTACATCATCTTTTGACGATACTCATTTATATAGATTTATTATGTAAATTAGTCTAATACTGATTAGCATATGTATTTATATAGATTTATTATGTAAATTAGGCTATATATTTATATAATAAAAAAATTTATTAAAGAAAATTAGATATTAAATAAAAAATGTAAGGTTAATAAATTATAATACTATAAATTTAAGTAAAAGACGGTGGATTCTTTTAATAAATGTTTAATTAAATTAGTGTAAGGTAAATATAAATTATATTTGTTGATGTCTTTATGTTGTGCAAATAAAAAAAATATTAAATAATAAAAAAAATTAGATGTTAAATAAAAAATATAAGGTACATAAAAATTATATTTTTTAATGTCTTTGTGTATAATAGAAATAATTATAAAATAATATAGAAAATTAGATATTAAATGAAAGTTAAAGTCATCTAATGAGAAGCTAACTTTTTATTTAAAAAATTCAAAATTATGAAAGATTAGGAAAAGGGAAATGGTGGCTTCTCATCATGCCACCTAAGCAACTCTACATTTTGCTTTTATATATATATATATATAGATTCAATATATAATTCCGTTTTTTAAATGACATTAGGTAATTTTTTTTGTTTTTTTGGCAATGCACACTTAACCTTGAATACTCATTGAAAGTTATTGGTCGAATATTTTATCTTCATCTCAATAAAAGAATATTGAAAAAATACAAAAAAAAATTAGGAAAACCAAAAATAAGTGTTTCTATAACACAACACAATACAATTCTTTGATCTTTAATTACATAAAAGAAGCTGTATAATTCTTCATACATCAATTTTTCAACAACCAATACAAAACATATTCTAGATATTGAATACTTAATTCTCTAACTTACATGAATTACGAAACACCACATCTTAAAATTACAATTTGGAAACCAAAAGTTTCACACAATAAACATCAATATTGAGTATTGACAAAACTCAAGAATCAAAATACTTCAGTCTTCATATTGTCTCCTCCAAAAACTTCAACTTACATTGATATAAGAAAATCAATAGGAAAAAAGGAATCTAAGGAGCTGCTTGAGTTGAGAATAAAATCAACAGGACACCGTTGAGCAATCTAAGATAACCTATAAAATTAACCACATATACAAAAACAAAAACTATCAAAAATATCGAAAAAACAAACTAAGATATATTGTGTTTACTGTAACAACCCAACAATTTTAAACAATACATTTCATATAAAATAAATATCCCAAAATCGCATCTCTAAAATTTCTTACATAATATCCAAAAATGGTTGGCGGAAACAACCTACACAACTGAGAAGTAACTAAGAAAATCTATAGTGTCGCTACACTATCCATCTTTCTCTTGCTAACGCCCTGCTTACTTGCTAGAGCCTTTCTGTACCTGCTTACCTGAAAAGGGTTTTATTTGAAAATGCGAGGGTTAGACCTTGAGGTCTAGTGAGTCCCTCCTAACAGTTATCAAAGCATTTAAATACAGTTCATCTTTTCAGCATAAAACATTTATACTCAACACAGTAAATAAATCGTATACGGACTAAAGTCCGCCTCCTCGTAATCTGACACCCTGAAGCCACCCGAAGGTGACAACGAGTCAGCCTCGCACTGCCTTGCGGAGCCTCGCTCCTGGCATATAGGGACCTCCCTTCCCGCACGAGAGCTGGCGGAACTACTTTCCCGTCTTTGCCAGTTTACGTCTCCTCGATGTATGCATACATTCATCATAAAACTTTCAAAACAACAATTATACATGCAAAGCATAAATATATCATGGCAATTCTCATCATATATACTCCTTTTATAAAACACATTAAAAGCCACGTATTTTGGTTTAGAAAACTCACCTGGCTTGCTTGATCCAAAGCTCCCCACTTACACTTCCGATCTCTAGGTGGAACACCTATTATATTAATAACGTACGTCATAATCCGTTCACTTATTACTCGAGTTAAACCCCGAACTCAACCCTAACTTGTCTAAATTTGTAGATTACCTTCTAGCCCAAAATCATAATTAATGGTCTTTGCTTACCCAACCAATTGACATACTAAACCGGATCCATTAATTTACCCAACTCTAGGTTCCAACATAATAATAAAATCACCGGATCCCTTAATATTAAATCTGAATCGTGCTACTATTAACATGGTCCAAAATAAATAAATTAGACTATCACACCCTTATTATACAATTATAGACTTTACTAATTAATTAAGCCCAATACAATAACTAAGCCCAAAAGGACTTAATAATTCTCTCGGCCCAACAACCAATTCGGCCCAATAAACCAATCCGGCCCAAACTTGAGTTACGGGCCAACTCCCGGAACATTCCGACTTCCGGTACACACAAGCTTTAGGCTCCAATTAAAATAATTATTCCGACCCTTTTCTTAAAATTACACTCCGGCCCAATTATTAACTTACCGGGACTCAACAAAATGTTACCGGAACCTCAATCAATATCTAACACTACCGGAACTTCATTTTCTTTAAATTACCATATCGTTTTGCAAACAAGTCCGGGTATTTCGACAAAAACTCTATTTCTTCGTTTTTAACTTATTCTATAAATTAACCATCACCATTTCTTCCGAAATCATGAATCCACAAACATTTGGTTTAACTTGAAAATATGAATTGGGAAAACTCTATTAACACTTTTACTTGCTTTCTCACTTTACATAACCGAGCACAATAGGAATTAACCAATCTAACATTACTTGATAAAGAGAAAACGCAAGGGAACGGTTTCTTACCCACGAAAAACTTCACGAGACGGAAAGTTACCGACCCGCCATGCCGCCGCCGCCGACCACCGCCGGCAGCCGACTGCCGGCGCTCAACAGCCGCCACTCCGGCCATCTTCTCCGGCGCCGGCGAACCCCGCCACCTTCTCTCTCTCATCGTCTATCTCTCTCCTCCGTCGTCTCTCTCTCCTCGCCGGCCGTCACCTTCCCGCCGACAGCCTCTCTCTCTCGTCGCCTCTCTCTCCCTGGCTGTCTATCTCTCTCTCTCTCTCGACATCTCTCTTCTCTCGCAGCTCTCTCTCTCTCTCTTCCCTCGCAGCTCTCTCTCTCCCGATTTGCAGCAGGAACAAACACCCACAACTCTCCATTTTTCTTACTTTCGGTTTTCCCTTCTCGACGAGCAGCAAGACACACACACACACATGAGATCTTTCACACTTTTCTCTCTGCTCTTTTCTCCTCACGAAGAACACACAGATCTCTCATGGCTTCTTTCCTTTCTTCTTCTTTCTCACGATGTGCAGCCAAGAAACCTATGAAAACCCTAAAAGCAACATGGGTTATTTTTTTTTCTTCCTAAGATGCAGTAACAAACGGCGCCTCATTAAAGAAAAGGGAGTTGGTTTCCAACTTTTTACCTTTTACCCCCAAACTTTGCAAAATAAACAATTACCATCCCTAACTTTTATTTAAATCAAAATATTTATTTGGGTTATTACAATCTCCCCTCCTTAACAGAATTCCGTCCCGGAATTCACTCCAAAACAATCGACAAGCTTGATTATCAAGACTTAAATCTCAACTCTCGGAAGGAATCTTTCTAATAATGAAATAATAACAACTCACTTTCACGCCTTCGCTGCGCAACTCTGATTAAACTCACAGTCTCTGCTCCCAACCGAAACATACGATCATCTTAACTTTTCATCCCCCAGCCGGATCTATTATTTCAGAAACACCATGAAACTCGGGTTCTAAAATTCTTTCGATTAACCACAATGACCATAAGATCAGATGTGCGCACAAAAGGTCATCCCGACTTTCTTACTTAGATCTACTTTAAATAATTTCCTTAACGATCGGTGCAAATCTCAAAAACACTTTCCCCCGATTAGTGCAATGTAACCACTGATCCTTACCGCACCAAACAGTACCATTCATTCTCTTTATCACAACAACTTTAACTCGACCCACTCAATACCATTGTAATTATCAACATGTTTCAAAAGAAAAACTCCAATTTAAATGTAATTCATCTCTTTCTATCAACCATAAATCATCATATTTAGTCACTTTATATCATAACTTAGCATCACATCCTAAAATACTGGTATTTAGAAAAATCCATCAGTCAAAACTGGTTTCTTACTAACAACTCCACTAAGTAACCCAACAACTTGCAATTTTCGAAATAATTTGAAAATTCCTCCTTCCATCGCACTATCATCAACTTCTCACTTCAACAGATCGATTCTCTCCTATTAATTCTTAGTAAGAGTCTCGGTTGAATCATGACGCATTCTGTAATAATGAATAAATGTCATTACTTAACAAATCCATAAATTTTAATTAACCCAAGGCTTATACATCTAACATAACGTTTCCAATCAATTAATGCTTACACTACCATTTCAACCAAAAACACCATTCTTTAAACATAACCAAATTTCTAACTGTTTCCTTCTAGGATCATTCCCTCTCTCATAAGAAACAATTTACGCTCTGCAAGAATCTAGCATTCACTATAACACGTTTGGCTAACACACTCTTCATCTTCTTTAAACTTCCAATGATCCCAACATATATCTCCTTAGCGACTATTACAACCAAAAACACTTGGTTTCTCCTTTGGGTAATCTCCCACCATTGCTCCGTCCTTCTATCCTGATCATGATCACATCATAAGGTCGGCTTACCCTCTATGAGCTCCAACATTCTCATTAATAGATCGCACATCTCATCCTAAAACCTCAAAAGCTTCTATTTGATGCTATCTCTCTCTCTCTAACATCACCTCACTTCGATACTAGCTGATACACTTAACTTGGAAATTAATGCCTTTACGTATCTGTACATTCCTTACTCAACACATCATACTGCAGACCATATCTCTCGTGGCCATCTATACCTAATTCATACTTGCCTTCACATTTTCTCGCATACACCACCAAGTCTATCTCACTACGTAGTCCTTTCCAACTTGTTGAACTATATCCCACGAGTTCTCAAATTAACTCACACGCAACCATTCTAGTTAGCTCTTCGCGATCTGAGCCCTTACAAACACAACACTTCTCTTACCGACTGATAAAATCTACACACTTGCTTCGTTTGTGCTACATGCCTCATCATCCTACGTATCCCTCCGCACCTCGTAAATAGAATGTTTATTTAAAATGATCACTTCCCATCCTCTTTACGCTCCTACAAGGTCTTCTATCACCTTCCAACCTTCTGGTTCACGTTTTCGGACTCGGCCATCTTACACCGCTATCGACTCCTATAATAACAGACAACTTGCAATTACTTTCTTAACTTATTCTTAAACATGGGTTCCTTTACGGAACCTAATCCTACCATCGTATCATAATTACTTCGCAATACGTCTCCCTCTTTCTGGACCCACTCCTGTAATATCGATCTTACAAACTCACCTCAAGACTCACATTTCCACCTCGCGGATATCTCATTCTCCCTTGCCCCACTACTCTTTAACGAGTCGCTAAGACCATCACCTTGAAGACTTCAAACCCTCCCTCCGGATACAACTGTTTGCTGACAACCGCACATCCAGCTACCGAACAAGGGTGCAAACCCTCGTTCGACCAATACTATAATCCACTACTGATTCTATCACTGTCCACCCTTCCTCTTGGGCACTCTTACTAAAGTTATATTATTCTTTCCTGTTTTGACCAATATCTCTTCACACTCGGAGTTCTTCCTCGGCTTAAAATGTAATACTCTATGACCTAGTGAGTTCATAGCCTTCATGCATAACAACGCATTAAATAAATCATTTCGCACACTTTATCATTTTTAAATAGACAACACTTGAAAACATCTTGGGTACACATGCCCCCATCACTCTTATAAATTCAACGCCCTACACAACGATCTCAAGAATCGTTTGCATGCAACTTTCCATAAACTTAATCTTACTCCTACCGAACGGTGTCAATATGACAGTGATATATTGCATGAAAATCTTTTTATTTGGCACAATTTTGAAAGAATTAACGTCGCCAGGTAAATCAGTTGGTTTTCGTACTCATAATTAACTCCAACATGCCATTACTCACTTTGGTTATAAGAGTTTTGCATTTAATCGTTTTCTTGACTTTTGCAATAATTTAACTCGTCATGAAAAGAGCGAAATACTATACAAATCATAAAACTCGAAACTTCATGGTGCCATGTGAATGAAATCACCTTTTTCTTTAAACATATGCGCGCACATTCTGACTCGTTTTCGATCAAAATTTATCGTTACATATTTAACCTAAATCGTGAAAATTTCATGTTACATAAAAAGGACACCATGCATGAGACTCTACTTGCATTTGAAGGCTACTCACTCTAACAAGGTCAACTGCTTTACTCGCTTAGCTTATCCTTGACATTCTACCTACGACCAACGATCGCCCTCTTGGTCACGCAACAACTTGCTAAACACACTTTCCACATTCCACTTACTCAATCCCTTTCACACTGTTTCGTTTTAATCACTATCTCATTTTCTACTTCTACATGCTTTCATCTCACAATAAGTATCTTATTTCATTTACACTGCCATTGAAAAGCTCGACTAAGAAGTCAGGGTTCTATTGATACGCTCAAAATTTCAACACCGATATTCCTTATCATTCTAACTGATCTCATCCCACTATTTCTAGAACTGGGACTTTCTAGAACAAGAGTCTTACTCAAAATCAATTATTTTATCTCTTCGAACCCACGAAGATCCATCTCTATACGATTCATAACATTCTAAACACACTTCGCCTCTACAATGTATACATTATTCACTTCATAATAATTTCCCATGAAACTTCCCCAACAAGGGGTCTCCGTCTACACCTTAGAGATCTCGTTGATATTCTAACGTACTGAAACACGACATAAACACTGGGTAGGTTAATAAGGTAGGTTAAGCACATACATGCACCTGTAAGTTCGCTATAACACTGGCCAGGTGGAATCTCAAACTTACCTTACATGACAGTCCTCAGTACCCTATTAGTCCTATTCTATAATAGTGCCATCCTAACGCATTTCCTGATTCTCAGTTGTGAATTCTACCCCAAAGTTTAAGTTTAGGCCCGTCCGGTCACCTAAATCTCTTAAACTATGGCTCTGATACCAACTGTAACAACCCAACAATTTTAAACAATACATTTCATATAAAATAAATATCCCAAAATCGCATCTCTAAAATTTCTTACATAATATCCAAAAATGGTTGGCGGAAACAACCTACACAACTGAGAAGTAAACTAAGAAAAGCTATAGTGTCGCTACACTATCCATCTTTCTCTTGCTAACGCCCTGCTTACTTGCTAGAGCCTTTCTGTACCTGCTTACCTGAAAAGGGTTTTATTTGAAAATGCGAGGGTTAGACCTTGAGGTCTAGTGTTATCAAAGCATTTAAATACAGTTCATCTTTTCAGCATAAAACATTTATACTCAACACAGTAAATAAATCGTATACGGACTAAAGTCCGCCTCCTCGTAATCTGACACCCTGAAGCCACCCGAAGGTGACAACGAGTCAGCCTCGCACTGCCTTGCGGAGCCTCGCTCCTGGCATATAGGGACCTCCCTTCCCGCACGAGAGCTGGCGGAACTACTTTCCCGTCTTTGCCAGTTTACGTCTCCTCGATGTATGCATACATTCATCATAAAACTTTCAAAACAACAATTATACATGCAAAGCATAAATATATCATGGCAATTCTCATCATATATACTCCTTTTATAAAACACATTAAAAGCCACGTATTTTGGTTTAGAAAACTCACCTGGCTTGCTTGCTCCAAAGCTCCCCACTTACACTTCCGATCTCTAGGTGGAACACCTATTATATTAATAACGTACGTCATAATCCGTTCACTTATTACTCGAGTTAAACCCCGAACTCAACCCTAACTTGTCTAAATTTGTAGATTACCTTCTAGCCCAAAATCATAATTAATGGTCTTTGCTTACCCAACCAATTGACATACTAAACCGGATCCATTAATTTACCCAACTCTAGGTTCCCAACATAATAATAAAATCACTGGATCCCTTAATATTAAATCTGAATCGTGCTACTATTAACATGGTCCAAAATAAATAAATTAGACTATCACACCCTTATTATACAATTATAGACTTTACTAATTAATTAAGCCCAATACAATAACTAAGCCCAAAAGGACTTAATAATTCTCTCGGCCCAACAACCAATTCGGCCCAATAAACCAATCCGGCCCAAACTTGAGTTACGGGCCAACTCCTGGAACATTCCGACTTCCGGTACACACAAGCTTTAGGCTCCAATTAAAATAATTATTCCGACCCTTTTCTTAAAATTACACTCCGGCCCAATTATTAACTTACCGGGACTCAACAAAATGTTACCGGAACCTCAATCAATATCTAACACTACCGGAACTTCATTTTCTTTAAATTACCATATCGTTTTGCAAACAAGTCCGGGTATTTCGACAAAAACTCTATTTCTTCGTTTTTAACTTATTCTATAAATTAACCATCACCATTTCTTCCGAAATCATGAATCCACAAACATTTGGTTTAACTTGAAAATATGAATTGGGAAAACTCTATTAACACTTTTACTTGCTTTCTCACTTTACATAACCGAGCACAATAGGAACTAACCAATCTAACATTACTTGATAAAGAGAAAACGCAAGGGAACGGTTTCTTACCCACGAAAAACTTCACGAGACGGAAAGTTACCGACCCGCCATGCCGCCGCCGCCGACTGCCGGCGCTCAACAGCCGCCACTCCGGCCATCTTCTCCGGCGCCGGCGAACCCCGCCACCTTCTCTCTCTCATCGTCTATCTCTCTCCTCCGTCGTCTCTCTCTCCTCGCCGGCCGTCACCTTCCCGCCGACAGCCTCTCTCTCTCTCGTCGCCTCTCTCTCCCCGGCTGTCTATCTCTCTCTCTCTCGACATCTCTCTTCTCTCGCAGCTCTCTCTCTCTCTCTTCCCTCGCAGCTCTCTCTCTCTCCCGATTTGCAGCAGGAACAAACACCCACAACTCTCCATTTTTCTTACTTTCGGTTTTCCCTTCTCGACGAGCAGCAAGACACACACACACACATGAGATCTTTCACACTTTTCTCTCTGCTCTTTTCTCCTCACGAAGAACACACAGATCTCTCATGGCTTCTTTCCTTTCTTCTTCTTTCTCACGATGTGCAGCCAAGAAACCTATGAAAACCCTAAAAGCAACATGGGTTATTTTTTTTTCTTCCTAAGATGCAGTAACAAACGGCGCCTCATTAAAGAAAAGGGAGTTGGTTTCCAACTTTTTACCTTTTACCCCCAAACTTTGCAAAATAAACAATTACCATCCCTAACTTTTATTTAAATCAAAATATTTATTTGGGTTATTACAATATACACAAAGCAATTAAAGAAATTCGAAAGATCCTTGTACTATAACCTTAGAAAGATGAACAATAATTTGGTGGAATGAGAAGTACAAACATCTTATATCTCAAGAATTATTAACATGCTCTAATCGATGTCAATAAACATGACTTTCTTTTATATGCAAGATGGAGAGGGGGACCTTTGACCTTCTTCAATTAATCTCTTCAACTAATTGCATTATTTGGCATTTGAAAGAATATATTGGGTTATAAATAAATATTGGCAAATAGCTAAGGGAATAATAAAAAGAAAATACCATAAACTGAGAAAAAAATAAAAGGGTTGTTTATCATGTTTAGAGGCTTCCATTAGACTAATTTGATAAATAAAAGAATTTTTTTGATTAAAACCATTATTAGTTTACTAATTAATAAATAGACTAACTTGAAAAATAAAATGAAAAATAGACTAATTCGATAAAAGGCTTGATTTATAACCATTGTTAGTTTACTAATAAAAAATAAAGTAAACAGATTCAATATATGATTTATATATATATAATAGCTAAGAGAATAATAAAAAGAAAATACCATAAACTGAGAAAAAAATAAAAGGGTTGTTTATCATGTTTAGAGGCTTCCATTAGACTAATTTGATAAATAAAAGAATTTTTTTGATTATAACCATTATTAGTTTACTAATTAATAAATAGACTAACTTGAAAAATAAAATGAAAAATAGACTAATTCGATAAAAGTCTTGATTTATAACCATTGTTAGTTTACTAATAAAAAATAAAGTAAACAGATTCAATATATGATTTATATATATATATATATATATATATATATATATATATATGGTCCCGTTCTTTTGTTAACCGTCTAATTAGTGTTAACCATGTTAACTTTTTTGGACCAATAAGAATCAAGATAGGTTACTGGTTTGATAGGGGTAGTTTAGGAATTTCAGAATTTTAATTATTTATGGGTTATTTACTTTCCTAATTTCATGCACATGATATTTTTGGTAGTTATTAATGATAATCTTAATCTTTTAAAACCAATTTTCATTTTTGGTAATTATTAATGATAATTTTAATCATCTAAAACTCATTTTCAAACATAATCTTCATCTTCACGTTCCATAGATTTTTTTCACGTTTTTTTGCATAGATGCACGATTTCAAACTACATATATGCACATCATAGAATTGCATATATGCACATATTAATAATTGCATATATGCATAAACATAAATCTATGTAAAATTGCATATATGCACAACCATAACTATGTGTTAAACATAATCTATGTAAAATTGCATACATGCACAACCATAAATCTGTGTAAACCATAAATATATGTAAAATTGCATACATGCACAACCATAAATCTGTGTAAACCATAACTATATGTAAACTTGCATATATGAACAACCATACATTGTGTAAACCTGCATATATGCACATATACACATAAACAAAATAGCGTGTATCCATAACAATAATCAAACCAACATGACAAATAATCATATGCACAGTGTATGTGCATATATGCACATCAGTTGCATATATGAAGATCAAAAAAGTGCATATATGCATTTAAAACTGCATATATGCACATTATAGAATTGCATATATGCACTTCTTAGAATTGCATATATGCACTTCAAGAACCATCCAACGGCTCAACCTAATCTCCTCCTTCCTCCTCCTCCTTCTTCTTCTTCTTCTTCTTCTTCTTCTTCCCGCACTCCTCATCCCCAACCGCCGTAGTCTCACCATCGTTCGCCGCCTGATTCTCCTCCAAAATAACCGGCAAAATCTCAAGCAGCAATGATTTCCCATATAAATCAGCAACGGAAGAGAAACAGTTTTTGCCGTTCATGTCTCCGCCAGCAGCCTCCACCACTGCCGCCAAAGAAAGCGGTCCACCGCCTCCGGAAACCAAAACTGTTGTCGAGTATGAAGCAAAAGAAAGCGGGCCACCACTTCAATCTCCAAGAACCAGAAGCGGCATCGCGGATAATTTGCAGGATGTATTGGCGGCGGCACAAGCGGCGGCATAAAGTGCTGAACGGACGGCAGCGGTGTTCCGTCATGCTTGTGGTTCTCTTCGTCGGATGCCGTTGTCTCTTACCCAACAACATGGTTGGTTAAAGATATATATAGAGAGAAGAGGGTTTTTAGAGAGAGAGAGGGCGGCGGTACCGTGGTGGTGGTGGTGGAGAAGTGAGAGTATGGGGAAGATAATAAGAGGGAGCCAAAAATCAAGGAGAGAATCTCGGCCATTGTGTTTATCTGCAGGATCCTTTACATTAATTAGCTAATTGAAACATTGCCTTTTTTAATGTTAATTGTGTTTTTACCCTTTTACCCCGGTGCATATGTGCACCTTAATAATAGCGATTTTTTCAAATTTTAAATCAATTAAAATAAATGATTTTTTGTATGTCGTTGATCTTTATTATGGACGGATGAGATTGGTTAACACGGTTAACACTAATTAGACGGTTAACAAAAGAAGGGCCCTCTATATATATATATATAGGCTGGGTATCTTTTGCAAACCAGTGTATTTGTACAAACTCGTACAAACCATATCTAGCTTTATGATTTTGTAAATTTGGTTTCATGAATATTTATTTATATATATTGGCTTCATGAATATATAATTTGGTTTCATGAATATATCATTTGACATTTTTAACTAATTTTTTTCGGTGGAGCCCTAAAATACCCTTATTTTTGTAAAAAAATTAGTTAAAAATGCCAAATGATATATTCATGAAGCCAAATTATATATTCATGAAGCCAAAATATATATATAAATATTCATGAAGCCAAATTTACAAAATCATGAAGCTAGGTATGGTTTGTACGAGTTTGTACAAATACACTGGTTTGCAAAAGATACCACCCCTATATATATATATATATGTTTTTTACATTTATAATGATGTTATATTACTTAAAAAGTAGACTAATTTGATAAAAGTTTGGTTTTTCATATACGGATAAAAAACCCTTTAACAAATTAAACAATTAAAATATTTAACAATTCTACTATAACAATGTGTCACATCATTGTGTTTGAGTTTTACTTTTATATATATAATCATCTATAATTCTATAAGTTTAACTAAAAAATTGTTGGATTCATTAAAAAAATGTTTGATTAAATTAAAAATGTAAACAATTAAAAATTATATTTGTTTGATGTATTTATGTTGTGTAAACAAAAATAATATATAATAAAATAGAAGATGAGACGTTAGATGAAAAGTTAAGCTCATTTAATGAGAAGTTTTTTTATTTAAAAAATTCAAAATTTATAATGAAATTAGGAATAGGTGAATGAAGACTTTTCATTGTGCCACATAAACAACTTCACATTTTGCAAGAACAATATTTAAATAAGTAGCAAGAAGATTTAAGGGATTACACTGGTTAAGAGTTGCCATGTAATGTTTTCTGGTTCTTTCAGTTTTTAGCCCTAACGATGATGGAGATGGAAGATATTGGAACATCCATAGATGGATAGAGGAGGAAGGCAAGACATATAGGAGTATATGAAGAGTTTGGAGGTTAACTTATGCAAAATGACCAATATAACCCACTTATAATCAAACACATAACTTTCATACATGGCCTTTAATGTCTTTTATAAATTAACTTGTTTAAAAAATCAAAAAAATTAGAAAATTTCTTATACCAATTTCTAACCCATCAAAATGCCACGTCACTCTCTTTGGTTTTTGTTTTTATATATATAAAGATATATATATGTATATTGAAGTTAATTTCTAAAAAAATATTGAAGTTAAACGGGTTGATGATCATATATTAGATATTAAACTAATATAAATAGATATTACACATGATATGAAACTTCTCAGTTGTCTCTTTTGATATATATATATATATATATATATAAGTTTTACTCATCAAATTTTGTAATTGGCTTAAAATGATAAAAGAAATGTGTGAGAATATTGATTATAATATGGATTGTTTTGTTATAACTCGTAATATATTGAATTATAGATTTATCCTATAAAATATATTGATTCACCATGCAAATAGGGTGTTGTTACCTAGTTTTGTATAATTGCGAGACATTTGGATAATTTGCTTACTTTTGTTGTAATGTACTTGTTTGCAACTTTAGCCAAAAACCTTCCTCAAAATCCTTCATTCCCAAATCTACGGTTGCACGAAGAGTCACGGTAGTTGTTATCAGTATTGTGAACACTTTGACTATAAGCAAGTCCAATTGAATCGTTATTTTTTCAATTCACATGTTGAAATATTTCGATCTACTTGAGACTGATTTGTAAAAATCTTTAAAAAAGAGGTTTTAGTCATTCCATATAAAATGAGAGTTATTGTATCGAATTATAATTTCATTTTTATATATAGTTTGATTTCAATTTAAATTGAAAAATGAAATCGAAATAGTTTATATATCAATGATTGTAGTAAATTATCCTTTCTAATTTTATATGTTTGGTTGTTCTAATTTAATCTTTTTATATTACTTCTATCATCTTCTACTATACATATTGTTATATTATATTTGTTAAGTTTCATTTATTAAAAATTTAATTATATATATTAATTCTAGAGTTGTTTTTTATGTGTATTGATTTTAGTTAATGATATTAAATGTAATAAGCATTCTAATTATTAAAAGGCCGGTTAATAATAATTATTTAATTATATATTAATTGTAATTAGTGATATCAAACATAATAAATGTTTCATTTGTTAATCAGTGGTTGATAATTTTGAATTTATATATGTATATATATTTATATTTGTATATTGTTTCTAATTTCATATATATTAATTTATATAGTAAATTTAATAAGATTTTAAATGATAATATTTTTTAAGTTGATATATTCATTGAGATTTTAGATATTTAATTAATTCTATTAAAAATAATAGAATTCAATATATATGTTGTACTACATAAATTTTTTGAAACTTGTGTGTAGTGATTTAGTAAATATATTATTTTATAAATAATATATATAATAAATATTGTGTAAATAATATAATCGATAACCATCTTGAAATATTATAAGTGTCATCTTCATTTTATTTTATTACATTAGTTATATTAATTATAATCAGTTATTCTTATGTAGATACATATACAAATACACATATTATTATCAAGTGTCTTGTAAATAGAATTATACATATTAATCATAATTTCATTTATATAAATGAGTTTTTAAACATAATGATTATATATATTTAATAATATTATAAAAATATAATATTAGAGTTATGTGAAATAAAAGAAATTAATAAATAGTCTAATTAATTTAATGTTTGTTAATAATTACACCAATAAAAAAACAAAATTCAGATAAATGTCAATAAAAATATACATATTATTATATTCAAGTCTCATGTAAAATATGAATATATATATATATATATATATATATATATCAAGTGTGACTCATTTATATTCAAGTCACATTTTAATTATTTATATAAATGAGTTTATAATTATTTTAATTATATATGTATTATATATATTCAATCATTGTTATGTAAATAAAAAAATAGTGTCGTGTCAAATAAAAGAATTAAGAATATTGGGTGTAACCAACAACAATGAATAGTCTAATTAATTAATGTTTTGATAATAGTTACATTAATAAAAAAAATTGAGAACAAAGAAAATTTGGATTGAGATGCTTAAAAATTTGATAAAGCATTAAAAACATTAAAAACATAAAAAAGAGATGAAGATCCACATTTAGCGTAATTGAACCGGACAAATTTTCCTCGAACTCCAACATATATTTATTCTCACAACCTATAAAGGCAACAAAAATAAAAAGTAAATCAAAATTCTCACAAAATTCTAAAGTCTTAGTAGATCCATACTCCAATTTCTTCTTATATATATATAACATGTATATATGTCGTAGATGAACAAATTGAGAGTTGTACCGTTTACCCGATTAAACTCATGTGTATGTATACTTGTCTTTGTAATTGGTAAGGAAATAGAGAACCATAGATTGAGGGATTGGGAGATCATTTAGAATAAAAACAAACAGAAACAAAATGAAAAAACTTAAGAGATGAGAAGAAAAAACAAACCTGAATCAAAATGAAGAAATTAAGGGATAAATAGAGTAAAAAGGTTAGAGATTATGGATGGATTAAGTGATGAGAAAGTAAAAAGTCTTTGAGGAAGGTGAAGGGTTTGGAGGTAAAAAGTTAATTAATGTGGTTGTAGAATTACCAAAATGACCTAATTACAATAAAAAATACATTTGTTCATATAGGGGCATAGAAGTCTTTAACATAATTAATATTTAAAAAATTCAAAAAAAAGAGAAAAAATCTAGCTAAGAATTCTACTCTAAGAAGATGCCACATCATTCTTGGTGGATTTTCCTTATATATATATATATAGAGAGAGAGAGGGATTAAAATAAATCATAAGTCATGTAAAAAAGTTGGCATTATTGTCCTTTTATAATCAACTTCATGTTCCAACATTTCAAGTTTTTATCAATGTGGGATAACCAAAGTAAAACACAATTCAATATTTGAGAAATCTCAATCCACATTGTGCCATGTCATGTTTCTTGGTTTTTGCTTTTATATATATAAAGATATATATATATATATATATATAGAGAGGTAGTATATTTTAGAACCATTAAAAAAATTACAACCCTTGCAACCCATGATCTAACCATTGGTTAAATCATAGATGGTCCAGATTAATTCTCAACATTTTAAAAAAAAAATCACGGTTTTGATTTATTCCATTTCCATAAATAAGATGGCAAAGGGTATTTTCGTCACTTCGTTTTATAGAGATAGTCTCTAAGGATGGAAACGGTGATCCACCAGAAATCCAGAATCACAATCCCCAAATTTTCTCCTCCATTTTGGTTCTGCATCAATTTTGATTCTGTTTCCATTTTACATGCTTCAAGATTTGAATAAAATGTTGTTGGGAACCCTAGAAATCAACGATGGGAGACCGATTCCAAGGTTTGTCTATAACATCATTTTGTGTTTTTGTTTACACAATTTACTTTCGATCTATGCTCCTAACTAGGGTTTGATTTCATCGTTCTAACGCACTGGCAGGAAGAATAAGGAAAAGCGAAAGAATCATGATGAACTACTCATTTTCACGATTCAAAAACATTGCGTCGGACCCCATATTACTTGATTTTGATGATTCAATAGAAGTTCTTCCATTGCCAGAGGATCTTGCTCAGCCCAATCAAAATCAAATGCATGCACCCCAGACTATGGTGATCGACATAACGACTGCTGGTGACACGCCTTTGGTTGAAGAAAGTGAAAATATAAATACAAACACAGCCTCTGATGAAGGTATGGAAGTATAGTTATTCTTGCTAGTTATATGTTTTCTGTGTCACTGTATATTGAAAAATGTTTTGCATTAAAAACCCCTGTTTTCAAGAATGATTGAATGATTTTTTAAACCTTGATGTATTATTTTTAAATTTAAGTAATTAGTACTTGTTGAGGCGTAGGATTCTATGTGAATTTGTCGATACAAATAATATGTAGGAGCATAGATGATTTGGGTCTTCATGATTGTTGATTCCATGAATAGATAATCACTTACAATTTGATTCATGAATTGTTGAAGCATGACTGAATATTTAGTATACATAGATGATTTGGGGTTACATGATTGTTGCATTCATGATTATTTAATCATGTACAGATTTATTCTGGGGTTTTGTATACGCCATATATGTTTCAGTTAATCATGATTTCATATATGCCACAATATGTGTGATTTGTTAATCAGTAAGTAGTACCAATCATGCTACTAATAATCATGTGGTGTGAATGTGTTCTGAAATATGATTGTGTCAAACATGCATGTTACTATTAAATGAATGCTTAATCAGGTATGAAACATGCCTACGTAAATGAAACACACGTATTGTAATACTTACATATCTATTGGTTGGTTTATAAAACTGTGCTTCTCAATATTATTGAATTTTACATTTCTTTCAGTTATGGAATTCATGATGAAGGACCTGTCGATGGATGATGACGTAAAACGGCATAATAAATCTGGAGGTATACATTATCTAGAATAATTTATCTTTAAAAAAACTTTGATACCATTAATAATTATAACCTTTTGTGTGCAGCGGGTAATCATGACTTTACGAGAATTTCAGAAACTGTTTCTGGAAAGAACAAAGGTGTGAACTTTGAATATTCTTAATTACATAATTGATTAAGTATTTAGACATTTTTAATTTATTGTGTCTATGAATCAAGGGAAATCGCCAATGGGCGATGAGAAGAAACCCAAGAAGCTCAAGATCGAACCCTCAGACAATGCTTCCAATCAGGGTCTGTAAATAATAATTCTATAATGAACTATTTGAAAATTACAGCATGTTGAATCGTCATTAATTTTATAGGTTGTATTTTATTTATTATTATTTTTATTTACCTTTAGATAATCAATCTAAATCTGCTGGGAGATATACCATCGTAATAGACAGTACACCACGCCGGACAAGAAGTTCAAGTAGATTAATAAATGTGGCATCCGGTTCTAGCTGTAAACAAGAATCACCTTCTTTGCCGGCAAAAGGTGCTTTGTCAAACCATCACACAAGAGTTAAACTGGAGGGTAAATACAATTTTGATAATATTATGCTTTTACATATAAAGTACAATTTATATTGGTATTCTTTTAGTAGTAGCTAATTTTTAATCATATGAACCAGGGTCCCACGATGAAGGAGCTGCCGCAAAGAAAGACAAACAGCCAATTGACAGCCAACGGAAGCCTAACAGGACTGCTTCATCGAATTCAAGAAAGAGGTTTCTTAAGCTTAGAAACCTGAGAACACGAACTTCTCCGAAAACCCTGTACGAAACCATCAGTGGTTTAAACACCGCGCAAAAGGAAGTTGTTAAGGCTATAGGACTGACATCATTTATTAACATGCGACTGGACGGCGTACCATCAAAACTTGGCTTCTTTGTGGTAGATAGGTTGGACACAACATTGATGCAAATACAGATTCCTAGTGGTAACATAGGAATTACGGTTGATTCTGTTCATAGAATGCTAGGCCTTCCTTTAGGTGGAGTAGATTTAGTTCGCTCGGATGTCGTGGGATACGGTTTACAGTTAATGAAGAAATGGCGGAAGCAATTTAAGAGGCTACCCATTAGACCTTCAGATGTTGTGCGTCAAATAAACACGGGAGATGACACTTGTTTACACTTGTTTGGCGGAATCATGACTTGACAATTGTTTACACGTACGACATAAATGTTTCGGCTTCTTAGCTTCCTCAATTGCTTTATCACGTACACCAACCAAACGCTTTCCAGTTCCACACCCCTTGTTTCGTATCCCAGTAGGAGGCAAGACTTGAGCTTCATCTGGAATTGTTACACCCATAATTTCTTGGATATCATCATTCTTCTGCTCAACATTAGATTTCACCGGCATATCGTCTTCTAAAGAATCATTCCAAGAAGTTAACATGTCAACAAATTTCTTAAGCATACTTTTGTCCATACGAACTCGTTCAATTATCCGTTCAACCATTACAACAGCACTTCCCATCAACCTTTCAGTCTCAGCATCAATCTCACCATATCTTACCCGAGCCGGTAGCCATTGGGGAGGAATCAAGTCCCGACGCCACCTCCTCATGATGCAAGCTTCAGGAATAGAATCACAATCATCCTCAACCAAAACTTTAAAAGCATGCCGACAAAGAATACCATTGCGAATGAAGAAGTTGCAACTACATGATATAGTACCCTCTGCTTTAACCTGAGTAACCTATTTAATATAAAATAAATATAAACGAATTTAACTACCAACATTAAAAAACAAGGACACAAAAAATTATTTAATATTAAATAAAAATTACCTTGTATATGGTTTTCACCTTGAATTGCTTGGACTTATGAGTTATGGTACAAACTCTTTTCCCACCACAATCATCGATAGCAACTTGACCACAGAAATATAAAGCCTTGTACAACTCCTTCTGAACCTCAAAAAATATCTTCCGAGTGTAGACACGCGCCGCATGAGCCTCAATGTTACTTGGAGAAACCGATCTAGGAATAGTGTACTTATTCTTAACTTCCTCGGCACAATGCTTATTCCTTTGAGACTCAATTGCCATATCAAAAGATTTTAAAAATACCACCAAATCATTATAGAAAGCATGGTATACATTGAAAAAGGCATTGATGCTCTCGGACCGTGATGAGGTCTTCATCAAACCAGACATTGGCTTGTCTTTGAAGTATGCTGGAATCCAAGAGTCCCTTATGTCATATAGGTCCTCAAACCATGAATCTCCAGTTAACCCATATGTATCCATCAAATCACACCACCTCAACTCAAACTCCGATGGGTCAATATTCACGTTCCACACAATCTTATTAAAATCCGGGATAAAATTTGTTTTATTCAAAAGATGCACACTTATCTATAATGGAAACGAGAAAAAAATTAATTTTAACACAAAAATAAAAAAATCACAAAAAATGATAATCAAATTTACCTTCGCCTTGACTTTCTTAGTGATGTGCCGCATGCACAACCGATGCACACTACCAGGAAATGCCACTGGTATGGCTTGCTTCATTGCTGCACACTGGTCAGTGATCACAAACTTCGGCTCACGCCCATGAGCCTTCATGAACGCTTGCAAGACCCATGTATAATTTGGAATATTTTCGCCGCTCATCAAGGCCGCTCCCACAACCACAGACTTCTTGTGATTGTCAATCGCAACAAATGGGACAAACACCATCGCATGCCTAGACAATAAAAAGGATTTGTATGAATTGGTACTTACAATGAAAACATATAAAAGAAAAATAAAGGAATAGATTTTAAGAATGCATACATGTTAGTACGGTAAGTGGCATCGAAAGATATTACGTCGCCGAATTCACGGTAATTCAATTTGGCTACTTCATCAGCCCAAAAAATTGTGACCAACTCTTTTTGATTGCATTTAAACTCGAAGAAAAAATCAGGACACACTTTCTGTCTATTAACCATGGTGTTTATCAACAATTGTGCATCCTTATTGCCAACAAAATTAACCATGTCACGTTTAAAATTTTGATAATCTTTAAGTGTAGCACCACTAGACCCGACACCTCCCAACATCGCATGACGCATCCTATGAGTCTTAGCTATACCTAATTTGGATGTTGTAGCATTGAAAACATTCATGCGTTCGGTAAACGATAACCCTCGCCTTGAACGACATAAAGACATTTCATTCTGATCCATAAGCAAGTGATTGTGTTTTTCAGTAAACTTATATACCTCAAAACAAGACCGTTCCCTAAGAAAATGTATTTTCAGACATGCCTTACAACCACATCTTTTAAGATTTGAATTTCGGGTTCGTCTCTCACCGGCTTTTGAACTCATCGAATCGTACACTTTCTCGGCTGGGATTCCCTGCTTACTACAAATAAAAAACCTAGCCGTGATTTGTCCATCGTTGTTAAATTTCTTATTTGATAAACGAACATCAAATCCTGCCGCATCAGCATATTTTCTGTATGCTTTCTCAGCTAGCTCAACAGACGAAAAGCAATCACCAACTTTGATGCGAAGAGACTCATCGACAATAGGAGCGTAAAACTTTGTTCCACCCGGAGATTCCTCAATCATTGATGAAATATTATCTACGGAGAACACATAATCAGTAATATAAAAAAACACCCATAGACTTTGAAATTACAATCATGTTAACTTAGACGTCTATAAATTATTTAACATGTGTGGCATTAAATCTGGTTTCCTGCATTTAATCATGACTCTAAAAAACAGTAATGTAACTAACAACATGAATGCATTGAATATCATTAAATTAACATGACAGTAAGTACAAAAAAGAGAAAATTTGCATGGGCATATGGGCTCAGTCACCAATCAAATAGTAATGTAATTAACAACTTGAATGCATCTAACTTATTTTTTCTTCCTCAATTTATTAACTAGAACAGAACTGATGATTAAACTTTTTGATACCAACAATATGGAAATTATATGTAGTAGTTATTAATAAATATACCTGGTTCTACGTCATGGTCTACGGCTTCGTCGACCCCCATAATCTGGAGATCTTCTTCGGATTCCTCGAAAACCCCATCACCATTATTCTCGTTACATAACAAAAAATCAAACGTCATTGATGAATTCTTTCCATGATCACGTACAGAACATAACGATAGTACGTAATCATCGACAGGAACTTCCGAAACTATTTCATCCACGTTGTTAATCTCAGAACAATCTTTAAGAACTTGCGCAGAGATTTCATCAACATCAATTTTGCTATTAGTTCCATCCATGGTATACGTTTTTTGCGGTTTCAACTATTGTCGTTCATGAAAACTATTTACTTGTTTAAATACAAGTTTCAGCATTAATGAACAAATCAAAAAAAAATAATACATATATATGAAACGATACTATCCCATGGTTATAGGGGATTATTTTCAAAAACAATTGAAAAATATTTTAACCTCTATTAGTGAGTAACCAAGTTGCAAGAAATCATCAATTTTACCAACATAAAATTAATATGTATAGCAAATAAAAACGGTAGAATATTAAAATTGAAATAAAGCACTAATTCAAAAAATATTGAAAATCCTTACCATAAATATTGGAAGCATCTTTTAATTATGGTATCTTTAATAAACGGACGATTATTAAATAAAAAAAATATATAATTAACAAATACCTTAATTGCCCTTTAGCAATTTAGGAACCATCAATAAGTAATAGAAACTAATTTAATGAAATCAATGGTGATGATGAAGGTTGCAAAGGTTGCAACTTATTTAAGGGTTGCAAATTAGTCACCCTCTATATATATATATAGAGAGAGAGAGAGAGATATAGATTGTATTCTAGTTACCTAATTCAGGTTTGATTGCTATGAATGAAGTTTCAAGCCCCTCACACAAAAGGCTTATTCTGTGAACAAAATAAAATGAAAAAAATATCACTCAAACTTATTCATATAATTCGATTAAACTTATTCATGTAATTTGATTAACCTTACTGACAAGATGAAACTATACCATAGATTTCACTTCTATTCTAATCATCCACGTTGGGATTGACATACCTCTGTTCTAATCACCTGCTGATTTGCGTTTTCTAATTGAATGAGATAATTTTTTTAATCGATTAGAAGATAAGGGAGGAATAATTGACCATGCGTTAGTAGAGTGCCCGGAAGTTAAAGGGTTGTGGAAACTCACCGGAAGGTGGTGGAAGAAAAATCTAGACGGGGTGAGTACAATTCAAGAAGTATTACAAGAGAATGAGCCCAATTCGAAGAATGATAGTGTTGGTAAATATTGGACAGCGGTAAAATGGTCGATGTTGTATTTCATTTGGTCGCAACGAAACAATGTGGTGTTCAAAGCGGATAAAACGAAGATCATGGACCGGTTCTTCGAGTTTCAACGAAGGATATTCGAGTGGGTAACAAAGAGATCGAAAAAGAACACGAGGGACTGGAATATGTGGATGATGGATCCGACTGCGCTATAACAGGAAACGTGACAGAAGACGCTTTGTGGTGTCGATCGAACCGTAAGGTTGTTGCTCGCAAACTGCAGGTTCGGTGCGATACGGTTTGGTTACATGATGTTTGGTAGCGTTGTTTGCCTAGTTGTGGAGGACATGAATGTTTTCCAATACTAGGCTTGGTTTTAATCCTATTGTAACTGTATGATATTGTAAACTGGTGATAAAGGTTCCATGGGGTGGTAATAATAATGCTCTGTTGTGTCAAAAAAAATTTGACTAGATAATGGAAGAGTAAGAAGGTTTATGATCGATCTGCAAAACAGGGGTGTCATCCCTTTAATCGTCGCTAATGGACCTGGTTAAAATAAAAAGTAATAGGAAAAATCTAAATGGACAAAAATATCCCTTCTTCTAATGGAGAAAATTAACAAGTTAGCGATTAAAGATCACTTTCAAAGCAAAATAAAAACTTTTTGAAGGATTTCTAGACTTATCAAAGTACAAGTCTCATTTTCAAAGATTTCAATAAACCTCGTGGACCAAAATTAGAGCTTACTCTAAAACAAACAATTACTTAGAAAATTAAATTTTCCTTTTAAGCCTTACGAATCAAACACTCTAAAAAATTAATTAAAATGAAAATAAAAATAAATTGACCCAATACGCATCACAAGTCCGGCCCAAGACCAGTATTGAAAGACCTGAATAATGAATACATATCGCAGGCCCATATAAATCCCAACATTTTGTGTGATCCCTTGGTATAAAATATTCATTATTATCAAACTATATATATATATATACATATTTTTTTTAAAGGCAAAAAAACTATATATATATATATATATATGAAGTTCAAATGAAAACTTATTTTTAATTGTGCACATAAGGACGGATCTTGGCCTTTCTATCTCTATTGATCCAATAACTCATATTAAATAGAGTTTTTAATTGAAATTATTAATTAAGATGATTATGGGTAAAAAGAAAAGATAATTTAAACTCACGCCTACCATATTTGACTTTTTATTTTCTTTTTTAATTAAAAACTTTTACCTCCCTTAAAGTTTAAAATAAATTATCTTAAAAATTACTAATATTTTAATCAAACAATTTACATCAAAAAACGAGAACTCTGTGCTCTTCGATATGACATCCATCTCGATATAGTTTTTTTGTTGTTTTAACCGTTTTTACGTGAAATGTCATATATGTGTTATATTCATTATGAATATTTATGTACGTTCAAGTGTGTACAACATCTCGACACCGTAAGTCCGTAACTCGACATCGCCTTCTACAACATTTTCTTCAACGTCCTGTAATAACCGAGTTTTCTGTTAGTCAATAATTGGGGAATCTTGGAAGAAATTCGAAATTTAAAAGAGTTATGTGGTCCAAATGTAAAGAATTGAAAGTTTGGTGTTTATTGAGGAAAGTATAAAAAGGAAGGGAAAACCCTAATTTCTCATTTTAAGCTTTTGTCTAGTGTGTGTTGTGTGTGTGGCTGGAAGAAAGAACAAGAAAAGGGATTTTGGCAATAGAGGAAGAAGGAGCTGCGATTTTCAGTTGAGTTTTGGGAAGAACTCCATAATCATCCAGGTAAATCAAATCCTATCCCTCTCTAATTTAGTGTGTGTATTGTGGGAAATTAGAAAAAGAAACTTAGATTTTTGAGTTTATCGTATTTCCCCATTAATCTGCGTAAGGGGTGTTGTAGTTAGGGTTAATGTGTAGCTATCGACCCATTTTGCTAATCTGGAGGTGTTGAGGGAATTAGGACTTGAGATTATTCAATTTTCTGCGTTTCTGGGTTTTTCTTGTAGCGTCCGGAAACCTTCAAGTCAGGGTAGTGTCCGGACGATTGGTGGTGTCCGGATGAGAGTAGTGTCCGGATGAGAGTAGTGTCCGGGTGAGTGTTGTCCGGGTAGAGTTGTGGTAGTAGTTTCCGGTAGTTTAACCGGAAACCCTTGAGAATCCGGATAGAATGTCCGGATAGTTTTGGTTGTCCGGGTAGAACGTCCGGATAGCTCTGGTTGTCTGGATAGTCTTGGATGTCCGGGTAAAGTGTCCGAAAAGTTGTAGTGTGGCACTGTAGCGCATTCTGTTAGTCCGAAGGGTTAACCGTGTGAGTGTGAAGTTCAATCAGGTGACTTATTTTGGTAGTGTGTATCCTTATAGGTGCAGTTGAAGAGAGAATCCATCTAGTAAGAGGATTAAACAGGACGACAGGTGAGTCTTTCTAAACCTAAATTTTATACAAGTGTGTGGTTGACAATTATTGTCTAATGGTGGTTCTTCCAAATGCTTTTATTACAAACTGAAGGTTTAGTGTATGGCATGGTTATTATTTAACTGTGTGCTTTTCAATTACTTTTATGGCAAAACGATGAAAAGTGTGTGGTGTGGATTTTTATCTAACGGTGTGTTATACAACTGATGCTGTTTCAAGTGATGATTAATTGTGTGATAGTATGTGTTTCAAATAAAGAAACAGTGTGTTTGAAGATTATTATGTAACAGTGTGCTTTTCAACTGCTTTTATTTCAAGGCAAGGTACGAATGTGCGATTCATAAGTGTGGCTTATATGTGTGATTTAAATGTGTGTGACCATGCTCTGGCTTTTGTGTGACATGGGCGGTGTGTGCCCGATTACGCTGTCACGACGTGTGTGACATGGGCGGTGTATGCCCGATTACGCTGTCACGGTGTGTGTGACATGGGCGGTGTGTGCCCGATTACGCTGTCACGGCGTGTGTGACATGGGCGGTGTGTGCCCGATTACGCTGTCACGGTGTGTGTGACATGGGCGGTGTGTGCCCGATTGCGCTGTCGCGGTGTGTGTGACTTTAGCGCGTGCCAGTAGCATGTGTCAATGTATGCATATCAACTTTGTGTGCTAGTTATGATTTATACAATGCTTTCAAAACTGATTTTATAAACTGAAATATTTTGGTGTGACTTGGTGTGGAGGGAACTCACTAGACCTCATGGTCTAACCCTCGCTTTTCAAAACTAAAACCTTTTTCAGGTAAGCAGTAGTCGAGGGCACGTTTAGAGTTTTGGCAAGACGTGGATCGGAGCTTGCGCTAGAAGGAATTAGAAGAACCTCCTTTAAAAATGTTTAGTTAGATTTTCTCAGCTGTATTTAGGGTCATTTCCGCGAACCCTGTATTGTAAATCTTGTTAGTGGGACCATGTTAAGCCGTTTTTGGCGTTATGAACTAAAGAGGTAGCTTCTAGCTTGTATGTTAAATTTTGGGTTGTTACAAATGGTATCAGAGCCGTAGTTTAAGGGATTTAGGTGACCGGATGGGCCTAAACTTAAACTGTGGAGTAGGAGGACACAGCTGAGATATAGGAAGCCTTTAGCGAGGACTGTAATCATCGAGGATCTAGGATGATGGTGGTGAGGACTTTCATGTAAGGTAAATTCAAATCACATCTGGCCAATGTCATTTTGAATTTACAGGTACATGGGTGTGCTTGCTCACTTTTGTTCTGATAGTCGATGGAGGTGTTAGTGTGTGGAGAGTAACAGTAGTGTGCGGCGTGTGGTGGATAGTGTGTGGAGAGTAATGGTATGTGTGGAGTTCTAACCTTGTCATGATGACAACGGCTTAGTGTGTAATGTGAAATTATTCTTGGTGTGATTGTTGTTGTTACCTAGAAGAAGCATTTTTGGAATGCTCAGAGTGAGTGTCCGTGTGAAGTACAATCTTGAGGACTCTTAAAGAAAATAAGTGATTGGAGGTGAGTCCCTAGCCTTTGACGAGTCTTTACTCTAGGAGTTCCCGATGTCGGTGGATTGAGATCTTGAGAGTTTCAACCCAGGTACAGAATGGTAGAGATGTGCTTGCTTGCTCTCTAGTATTGGGAGAGTGACAGGTGTGGTTGGGAAATGATAGGTGTATGGATTGGTATCACTAGTGTTGGTTAACCTATTTGGGGTCGAAGTGAAACGGTATATTTTGCAAATTAGTGGTCAAGTGGTAACTGTAAGGTTGGAGCAATCTAGTGTATGAGGGTTGTGTGGACAAGATAGTGGAAACTTATACTTAGTGAGCAGGCGAGGCCTAGTGGTCATGAGTGTTGTGAGGTCAAGCGGTGGATTAGTGTCGATATGGAATGAGCATAAGTGGAAGTCGTTGTTCGGAATTCGCTTATAAGTTGTTCAGATGTGATAAAATTATGTGTGGGGACGTAGGGATGATTATGTGGCATGTGGTAACGTTATCCGAGGGTAAAAGAATGGAGTGGCAAGTGGTGACTAGCTAAGGAGGAAATTGTATGTTCTCGGGTTGGCTAGTTTATGATGTTCGTAGTAGATACAAAATCTTTGAGGATGTTGAGCCAATTCGGAGGTGTAAAGGAAATGTAAAGGAGTGGATTAATGTCGATTGAGAAGTGAGGAGTGTGTGGCCGTCTCAAGCATTGAGTGTTGTTTCGGTTTGACTTAGTGGAAATTCTCGTCTGAAGCGTGGTGGAAGTGTTGGTTAGGTATAACCCCCGTTGAAATTTCGTGTTTAGAGTGGTCAATGTTGGAAGGGGAACGTTCCATTCTAGCTGGATGTAATTGGGACGGTAGGTTGGATGGAGTGAGAAAATGGGAAGGAGAAAGCGTGGCATGTGTTATGGAAAGTGGGGAGCAATGTTTTTCAGAACGTCGCCGATGGGTGCATGAACTCCTAGTGGGAGTGTGAGAAAGAGGACTGGTGTGTATGTGTTTGGTATAAGTGTTGAGGAAAGCTAGCTTGTGCGAGTGGTCACAAGTGTAAACATTCTAGTGAGCCGTTCATTGGAGACGTGTTATATTGTTTGAGAAGGAAGTAGAAGAAGGTAGGCGAATGTAGTGCTCGGGGTGAAGGACCGTTGGTTTGGTATGGTAGTAGTAGAGGGTGATATTGTGATGAAAGCGTGTAATTGATTGTTATCCTTGGAATGTGGCCAGTATAATTAATGTGAGAAAGTGTTATCTGCCTAAGACGTATTTTGTGTGGGAAGATGATAGTAGAATTGTTCGAAGATGGAATTCCGGGGACGGAATTCTTTTGAGGGGTGGATGTTGTAATAACCGAGTTTTCTGTTAGTCAATAATTGGGGAATCTTGGAAGAAATTCGAAATTTAAAAGAGTTATGTGGTCCAAATGTAAAGAATTGAAAGTTTGGTGTTTATTGAGGAAAGTATAAAAAGGAAGGGAAAACCCTAATTTCTCATTTTAAGCTTTTGTCTAGTGTGTGTTGTGTGTGTGGCTGGAAGAAAGAACAAGAAAAGGGATTTTGGCAATAGAGGAAGAAGGAGCTGCGATTTTCAGTTGAGTTTTGGGAAGAACTCCATAATCATCCAGGTAAATCAAATCCTATCCCTCTCTAATTTAGTGTGTGTATTGTGGGAAATTAGAAAAAGAAACTTAGATTTTTGAGTTTATCGTATTTCCCCATTAATCTGCGTAAGGGGTGTTGTAGTTCGGGTTAATGTGTATCTATCGACCCATTTTGCTAATCTGGAGGTGTTAAGGGAATTAGGACTTGAGATTATGCAATTTTCTGCGTTTCTGGGTTTTTCTTGTAGCGTCCGGAAACCTTCAAGTTAGGGTAGTGTCCGGACGATTGGTGGTGTCCGGATGAGAGTAGTGTCCGGATGAGAGTAGTGTCCGGGTGAGTGTTGTCCGGGTAGAGTTGTGGTAGTAGTTTTCGGTAGTTTAACCGGAAACCCTTGAAAATCCGGATAGAATGTCCGGATAGTTTTGGTTGTCCGGGTAGAACGTCCGTATAGCTCTGGTTGTCCGGATAGTCTTGGCTGTCCGGGTAAAGTGTCCGAAAAGTTATGGTGTGGCACTGTAGTGCAGTCTGTTAGTCCGAAGGGTTAACCGTGTGAGTGTGAAGTTCAATCAAGTGACTTATTTTGGTAGTGTGTATCCTTATAGGTGCAGTTGAAGGGAGAATCCATCTAGTAAGAGGATTAAACAGGACGACAGGTGAGTCTTTCTAAACCTAAATTTTATACAAGTGTGTGGTTGACAATTATTGTCTAATGGTGGATCTTCCAAATGCTTTTATTACAAACTGAAGGTTTAGTGTATGGCATGGTTATTATTTAACTGTGTGCTTTTCAATTACTTTTATGGCAAAACGATGAAAAGTGTGTGGTGTGGATTTTTATCTAACGGTGTGTTATACAACTGCTGCTGTTTCAAGTGATGATTAATTGTGTGATAGTATGTGTTTCAAATAAAGAAACAGTGTGTTTGAAGATTATTATGTAACAGTGTGCTTTTCAACTGCTTTTATTTCAAGGCAAGGTACGAATGTGCGATTCATAAGTTTGGCTTATATGTGTGATTTAAATGTGTGTGACCATGCTCTGGATTTTGTGTGACATGGGCGGTGTGTGCCCGATTACGCTGTCACGGCGTGTGTGACATGGGCGGTGTGTGCCCGATTACGCTGTCACGGTGTGTGTGACATGGGCGGTGTGTGCCCGATTACGCTGTCACGGTGTGTGTGACATGGGCGGTGTGTGCCCGATTGCGCTGTCGCGGTGTGTGTGACTTTAGCGCGTGCCAGTAGCATGTGTCAATGTGTGCATATCAACTTTGTGTGCTAGTTATGATTTATACAATGCTTTCAAAACTGATTTTATAAACTGAAATATTTTGGTGTGACTTGGTGTGGAGGGAACTCACTAGACCTCATGGTCTAACCCTCGCTTTTCAAAACTAAAACCTTTTTCAGGTAAGCAGTAGTCGAGGGCACGTTTAGAGTTTTGGCAAGACGTGGATCGGAGCTTGCGCTAGAAGGAATTAGAAGAACCTCCTTTAAAAATGTTTAGTTAGATTTTCTCAGTTGTATTTAGGGTCATTTCCGCGAACCCTGTATTGTAAATCTTGTTAGTGGGACCATGTTAAGCCGTTTTTGGCGTTATGAACTAAAGAGGTAGCTTCTAGCTTGTATGTTAAATTTTGGGTTGTTACACGTCCTAAGGCATCGTGTTCTTCATTACCGTAACCCAACACCCATCGAGATGAATCAGGAACCTATCGAGTTTCGATTGTGAACCGAGGAACAAAAGAGAGTGTGTCACGTCTACACATCTTCACGGGTCACTCATGTATTATTCTTCATGAATAATGTATCATTCAGTATGAATAATACATCAATCAGGGTGAATAATACACGATTCATGAATTCGTGTATTATTCATCATGAATATTATATAATTCATCATGAATATTGTACTATTCATCTTGAATATTGTATTATTCATCATTAATAGTGAATGAACGTTCACCTTTGTTATTCATACTTAATATGGACACCTTGAGATGTGCATAACCAAATTTCGGTTGTGAATCGGAAAACAAAAGAGAGTGCGTCATGTGTTCACACCTTCACGGGTCATTCATATATTATTCATCATGAATAATGTATCATTCAGGATGAATAATACAACATTTAAGGTGATTAATACACGATTCATGTTTAATAATACATGAATCTGGAATTCGTGTATTATTCATCCTGAATGTTGTATTATTCATTTTGAATACTGTGTTATTCGTCATGAATAGTGAATGAACGTTACCCTTTGCTATTCATACTGAATATCGACACCAAGAAATGTGCATACATATTTACACTGAATATAACACATACATAGCATTTCACGTAAAACACTTAAAATGAAGAAAAAACTATATCGAGATGGATATCATATCGAAGAGCACGAATTTCTCGTTTTTTTGATGTAATTTGTTTGATTAAAATATTAGTAATTTTTAAAATATTTTATTTTAAACTTTAAGAGAATAAAAAAAAATTAATTAAAAAGGAAAATAAAAAGTCAAAGATGGTAGGTGTTGATTCAAATTTCCAGATTTGTCTCTAATCACTTCTTAATTTGTTTCATTAAGTTTTAACCAGTGATTAGTTTTCCAAATCTTGATCAATGGTTGTGACTTGTCTTCATGTGCACAATTGAAAATGAGTTTTCATTTGAACTCACCTCTATATATATATATATATATATATAGAGAGAGAGAGAGAGAGAGAGAGAGAGAGAGGGAGAGAGAGAGAGAGAAAGGTATGAGATCATGTGATAAGTGCTATTTTTTGTGAGAGATACTTTTAAATCGTAGGATCACTTTTAATCAAATACTCTCCCATAAATTACGGCTTAAAAAGAAATTGATTTGGTGCATATTGGTGCGTCTCATCCTAATGTCCGTCAATTTTTCATCCAACGGTTGATAATCACTTCTCACCAAATTTGAAGATCGTCCACCAGTCTCTATTGATATTTTCTTTGAAGTTCAGCTAGATTAGTTTCTCTGAATTAAGAGGGATAAACTTTTCCCGACCTCCCGGTCTGAGTGGTGTTACATCCCAAGTGGTTAAACTTTTGGTTGTTGATGTGCACTGCTTTTCCTTCTCTGCCTCTAGGGTTGGTTTCATTGAAGCCCCATGCTCTATTTTTGTTTATGTTTTGACCAAATCTACGTCTTGCAGATTAGGTTTTCCGTTGTATTTTTCTCGTTTGTAGTATGTGCCTTTTTAAAAAAAATGTTAAAATTGATGTTTTGACACGTGTTTATTTTTTATAGGGTCGCGAGAATGTTGACATTTCTTCAATTTTTAACGAGGGACCCGAAATTACGCCCATGATTTAGTATTGAGATTGTATCCCTAGTCAACTATTGTGGCCGAATTCCAACATATAATATTTAATTAAGCTTTTATATTTAAATGTGAAATTTTAAAAGATTTTCCTTCCCATTTAATTTCAATTATTTTTTATTGGTCCCCAAAATAAATTAATTAAAGTCATGGTCATTGTAGTTTCACTTTTGTTTCAGATTAGGTCCCTTTCCTAACTCCACTAACCGTTTGCTCAGTTAAGTCAATGATAATATTGTTTTTTTTTTATTTTCTTTAAAAATATAAAACAACATCCTCATCAACTGAATTTCCCACATCCATTCCACACTGCTAGTAGCATTTGTTTCTTTAACACGTCATCTCTCTCCACAACTTACTCTCGCAATCACATGTCAAGAAGGAATGGATAGCACCACGAAAAACAAAAGCATGGATGTCCCTCCACCTTATATGGGTAACATTTATCTACATTCCATGCATTCACGATACATATGAACCAACTTTCGCTTTAAATTTATCAACTGTCAATCGTATACAAAACTTCTTAGCTTTATTGATAGGAACACCCTATTTTCGATGAAGGCCTACGAAGTAAGTGCACTATAATGGATTTCACCTATCGAAAAGTCATGTGGGTGTGGGTGGCATTTTCAAGGTGTGTCTCTCAATCTAGATACACAGATGCAAAATATGATAGAGAGGGACAAGAAAATGTTCCAAGAGGAACATCAAGAATGCAACAAAAAATGTAATGTAATACCTTATAAGTAGCGCAATGATTCCACCCAACCTTAACTTGGGGGATGTTTGGGATTACTTATTTCAAGTGCTTATTAACTTATTCTGGTGTGATATTGGTAATAAGTGGTTTTCAGTGTGTGGATGGGAAAAAGAAAACTGTTTATACCGATTTGACATCGGTGATAAGGAGTTTTGATAAGTCGTTTCATTCTAACTTATTAACTTATTTGAAACAACTTATCAACCTTTTGTTATTTTACACGTCTAAGCAATTCCAAGCACCCCATAAATAACAACTTATTAGCTTATTACGTTTTGGTACCACCATAAGTTAATCCAAACACCTTTTATAAAACTTCGATTTGACACCACATAAATTAATAAACACTTTTACAGAAAAGCATAAGTTGTTTTAAATAAGCAATCCCAAACACCCTATTAGAATAAAGCAATTGAATTTGATACTTTAATTAAATTATTAAAACACCTTAAACTATGGTTCATAATTTTTGTTGTGTAAAACTTACTCACAAAAAAGATGACATGAAATACTTTTATAATTTTATATGGATTTAAAGACGTTTTTATCTTTTTTTTATCTATACCATTTGTTTTATCTAATTTATATTATTTCATCAATTCATAATATAAATCAAACATTATTCAACTCTAAATCATATAAAATTTTAAATATTAGTTTTTATTCTTTTAATTGATATTTTTATCGATTCTTTTTTATTAGTTATTCCGATCATTTTATATACCAAATAATTCAATATCCACATAATATCGTCTTGGAGCGTCTCCAAAAGACCTTTCTAAAATAATTCTTAATTTTTTTCTAAAATAAAGATTCAAAAGTTAAAATATTCAAAAAAAACAATTCATCTTTAACCGATTATCCATTTTAAAAATAAATCATTAACTATATTATTACAATATTTGATATATTTAATAAAATACTATTTGTCTCGTCTAAACATTCCATTTCAAAGTTTCTTATTGGTGAGATATAATAAAAAATCATTTCTCTTTTGGAGATATCACTAAATTTGAAGAAAATTACATTATCTCTCTTATTTTCTTCATTTTGAAAAAAGTTTTTAAGAAGCTGTTGGAGCAAAAGTTTGTTTTAAATCTCCATTTTCTCCATTTTAAAAAAGTTGTTAAGATACTCTTTGATTTTTTAACATATATATACATATACTCAATTACTCATGCATGACAATCTTTTAAAATATACAACGGTTAAAGTATAGTGCATATCAGGATTTTTTTTTTAAATATATTGTGTTTAAAAAAACAATATAGTTTATAAAAAAAATTAATGTATTACATATTTGGCTACTCCTGAATATCTATTTTTTTGGTTTTCATCTCTTGAATTTATAAAGTATATTGGTGGTCCAAAGATCGTGTTTTGGAGCCCAAATGAGGCTCTCCCACTAACACCGTTATAGCCTTAGAGGAGGCCCTCTTAAGTCTACCATGTGCTCCTCGCATAGGACATTTTAGTCTTTTTACCTTAATTTAAAAAAAACTAAAATGGTTCCAACTCTCTTTGAAGCGTGCACACGATGAAACCCTACATCATTCCCTTAGTCGCCCATCCCCTTCTCCATCACCAAATCAACATTGACATCAATCAACCAACTTTTAGACGACCAATCTTCGCACTGCCACCAGCTCTTGGACACCCAATTGTCGCACCACCACCATCAGTAGCCCTCAAACCACCAACCGTCACACAACCATCACCAGCTCTCAGACCACGAACTTTCGCTCCACCACCACTAGCTCTTGGACCAACAACCATCACACCACCACTATTAGTCATCGCGCCACCACCTGAAAATGAACATCAAAAGGTAAAAGACAATCTCCACCTCGAACTCAGATGCACCAACAACCGTCGCACCTTCATTTCTCCTCTTTTCCTTTTCGACATGGTGACACCCCACCTCGAATTCCGATGCAGATTTGATTCAAAAAAATTTGATCTAGATTTAGGGTTTCAAATTATTTTGTTTTAGATATTGGATTCAAATCTGGTGGGTGTCAAAAGTGTTCTTGATGTACAATGTGTTAGGATTTTGATCCACATTCAAGTTTGGTTTAGGTATTTGATCCAATTCAAATTTGTATCCCAGTTTTTTAGACTTTTGATTTACAAATTGTTCTTGAGACATTATTTTAATGATTTGGTTATCTTATTTATGTTTTGTAACACCATTTTTTGATAAGTTTGTATAACTTTATCTATTTTGGTTGTTGATTTTGTTCTTTATAAATGGATTTGGTTTGTGTTGTTGATGACGGATAAGATGACCGGAAGGTTGTAGAAGATGATTTGAGACGTCTAGATTGGGTTGGTGGTCCTAATTTATGTTTATTTTTTTCTCTTTAGCCTTATACACTTGTACAAAAGGCATTGAAACTTGTACAATAATTCACTGAAGATCATACATAAAAAGACTAAAATGCCCCTCTCATGAGTGACACGTGATGGGGTTAATGGAACCTCCTCTAATGGTGTTAGTGGGATGGACTTATTTAGACTCTGAAACACGATTTTTGGACCACCGGTATACTTTATGAATTTGCGGGACGAAAACCAAAAAACAAACATTCACGAGGGATAAAATATGTAATTCATTCTTAAAAGAATCTATCATCAAAAGAAAAAAAATCACCATATTTGCATAAATCACTCACCACCACCATGGACCTTTGAAATCTCTCTCTCTCTCTCAATATTTCGTCTTCCCCATGAAGCCTCATGGGAAGAACAATCAAGGTACAATCCATGGAAGCACCTCCAAGATTCTTCTAATCGTAACCCTAACCCTAATCATCCTCACTCTCATCCCTTTCCACACCTTCCCATCTCTCTCTTCTTCCAACCACAACACCGTCTCGCCGCCGGCAACCCACCCAGAGGACGCCGTCATCACCATCGACGATAACCACCACAAATGCGATGTATTTTCCGGCGAGTGGGTACCAAACCCTAATGCTCCTTATTATCAAAACACCACTTGTTGGGCCATCCATGAACACCAAAACTGCCAGAAATATGGACGACCCGATTCGGATTACATGAAATGGAGATGGAAACCAGATGACTGTGATCTGCAAATCTTTAATCCTTATCAGTTCTTGGAAATTGTTAGGGATAAAAGTTTGGCATTTGTGGGTGATTCTGTTGGTAGGAATCAAATGCAATCCTTGATTTGCATGTTATCCAGGGTATGTTCATCCTTAATTATCCCATCATCTTTTATAAATTATTTTTACAAAAAAATTATAATTTTTAAGTTTTTAATGCTGTTTCGGTCCCAAAATAAATGTTCACAATGAAAAAAAGATACAGTTTTAAAAGTGTGTAATCCGGAATAACCCAATGAACTTTCATGTTTTAAACTATTAAGTTTCTAGTTAAACATAATTTGGTTTATTATTTGAAAAAAATTTCAAAAGTTTGATTATTCAATGTTAGGAAAATTCATTCGATTTTCTTCGACTTTTTTATTGTTATAATTTACATTTAAGTGGTTTTGATTTTCTGGGGTTTTGAAAATTTTGATTTTATTTATAGAAATTAATTTGTGGTATTAAAAAGGTTGAGTCACCTCACCTGTTGTTTGGTGTTTTCTTTGAGTTTTGTTTTTGGAAGAATATTGGCAGAGATTTTGGGTGTGATATGATGAGGGTAATATTGTCTTTTACTATCTTATTCATCTTGTAATGTGGAGTCAAAAAGAAACAAGATTCGGAATTCTGGGAACAAAAGTCGAGAACAGTTGAGCTCTTATTTTCACACACCAGAAAATCAAAATGGTCGTTGAAAATAATTTTATTAATTAAATTTTGAGTTTATTAAAAAAATCTTGCATTAATTGATTTATTATTACTTATTAAATTGTTAGAGCATCCACACAAGTCTTGCAAAATCCCTTGCAAGATGACATGACATGTCATGTGGCTTGCAAGACAACAATCATCTTGCTAAATTAGAAACGCTTTTCACAAATAAATATATTAAACAAAAGCATTTTTTAATTTGTTTATTTGTTTAAACATTAATTATTAATATGTTTATATTATAATTTATTAGCTTAGAAGAATTTGGTCTTGCGTGTGTGTGAAATATGTTATTGTAAATCTGATTTGACACTTTAGAAAGAAATATAGTCTTGTATGGATAGTCTTATTATTATTTTTGCAATATTTGATATATTATATTATTAATTACTAAAATCATATATTTATCGGGAAAGCCGAAACCTTGAAAATAGGGAACAATTTTAAAACGTAATTTAATTTATTTATATTATCTTGCTTTATTGACCAGCCACTCTCACTATAGATGTGAGTCGGTGACCGACTCTTGTATTTTTGATGGAAAAATTAGTACAATGATTAATATTATTCTATAAATAAATCTCAGGCACTTCTTAAAATTACCCGCTCTTCGTCTTAAAATAAATATCTATATTATATTATAAAATATTTAAAAAAAAACTCTTAAAAACAAGATTTTATACACTAAATTTTGTTTATTAATGTACATTTAATGATGCATGACTACAATTTTTTAAAGTTATATATTTAAATTCATAATTAACTGATAAACCTAATCAAATACAGGATAACATCATATTTTAAATATAAAAAATATAAAATATAATTAGAATAATTATTGAATTCTGATAAAATATTTAATTATTTATTTTTAAAAAACATTATATTATTAAAACTAAATTAAATTTATAAAAAAAAATGTTATTGCTCTCTCAAAACCATACAAAACTTATATTATAAGATCGACAAAAACAAGAATAAAATAAAACATTAAAATTGAGATGTATTTCGCTGTATTTTACGAAATGTTTATTAGCTATTATTTGTCTTTTCAAAGTAGTATATAAATTAATTTTATTTGATGTTATTAAAGAGTGTTATATATTTGTATATATTAAATAAGTAATTAGTCGATGTGAATAAATTATATATCAAATTAAAGATTCAATGTTTTTTCCATTGATCACAATATTTCGAAAATAAGATTTTAATTATGCACTCATATGATAAGTCACGGAAGGACTCTTATTTTGGTTGCATTTTAAATATGTTGTAAATTGTATATTATTAGATGGTTTAAGCACATCTTAAAAGACAATTTGATCGATTGTTTTCGAATTTAATAATTTCTCATGCGTTACAATTGTATTCTCAGGTGGAGTATCCAATTGATGCCTCAACCACAAAAGACGACAACTTCAAACGTTGGTACTATGTTTCATACAACTTTACCCTCGCCACATATTGGTCACCGTTTCTGGTAAAATTCACTGAGCCTGACTCCGACGGGCCAACTCACACTGGCATATACAATCTTTACTTGGACGAGTTCGACGAGGCCTGGACCAACCATATCGACGAGTTCAACTACCTAATCCTAAACGGAGGCCACTGGTTCTCGCGACCTGCATTCTACTACGAGAATCATCAGGTGGTTGGGTGCAAATTCTGCCAGAAAGATAATATCACCGACTACCCAATGACATTCGGGTACCGAAAAGCGCTTCGAACGGCGTATAAGGCTATTATCAGCCGCAAAAACTTCAAAGGCGTAACGATTTTGCGAACTTTTGCACCGATGCATTTCGAGGGTGGGGAATGGAATAAAGGGGGGAATTGTGTTAGAAAAAAGCCATTTAAGAATAATGAAATAAGATTGGAGGGTTCAAATTTGGAGCTTTATTTGGCCCAAATGGAAGAGTTTAAATGGGCCGAAGGAAAAGCAAAGGAAAATGGGCTCAAATTTAGGCTTTTGGATATAACCCAGCCCATGTTGTTAAGACCCGATGGGCACCCGAGTAAATATGGGCATTGGCCCGAAGAGAATGTGACCTTATACAATGATTGTGTGCATTGGTGCCTACCTGGACCCATTGACACGTGGAGCGATTTCCTGCTTCATATGTTGAAGATGGAGGGTAGGAGATCAGCCCAAGAAAAGAAGGTTTATTCTAGATTGATCAAAGGAAAATTGTAGGATAAATGAAAGGAAAATTGTCTTTAAAAAGATTTTTGTTTTTAGAGGGTGCTTTTTTTCTTGCAACTTTTTAGAAGAATATTGTGATAGTGTTATCAATTTGAAAATTTGTATGGTCATTATGTACAAGTGATTTAAGTTTTGAAATGATTATATTATAATATGTTATAGCATATGTAACTTAGTTGATAAATAAGTATGTTATTATTATTAGACAAGCTTCTGCTTCTTCTCCATCGGCCACTCTCTCTCTCTCTTTTCTCTTAACTTAACCTAGCCGCCACCACCATCTCACCACCACCATCTCGCCACCTCCACCACCACCAGGGCAAGTGGGTGACTGAGAAAGAGAGAGAGAGAGAGAGTGCCGCTGCTGCTCCGACGGCCACCGCCGCTGCCTCGCCGCCGCTGGTGTTTCGCTCCCTTTGTGGCTCGATTTCCCTTTGTGGCTCTAAATCCCGGTGTGGCTCTAAACCCCTTGTGGCTTCTTTAGTCTTTGTTTCCAGGCATGCGCAGCATTTAGGAAAACACAACCAAGTAGAGTGGATCATACCCACTTTCGTCAAGGAGAAAAAACTTCAAAGTGGCACCTTCCCACTTTTTCTCTTACCTTCAGGCTTTGCTTATGCAAGAATGTCAAGGAATCAGTTTTTGATTGCCTTCAGTTGGAACGGTTGGGGACTTATCCTTGCGGTGGAGAGACGAGCTTACGAAGCGGCTTATATGAGTCACTTCCGTTTTTATCTTGTCTTTAACTTTATGTTGTATTTAAGTCCTTTCATTTCTGGTGTATTTCTTTGTTATGTAACGTTCCCTACTTTAATGATAGGATTGTTCCGTTCGGGTGACGGTTAGCCGCTGCTCGTTTCGTGACGCAATCATTTTCCTTCAAAAAAAAGTATGTTATTATTATTCAAATACAAAATAAATTTAAATTCGAATTTTGTGAGAGAGGGGCTTGAACCCTTTTACTTACCTCAACCAGGTAGCTCTGAAATGTATTATCAGATGGGGCTCCAAAGAGGGAAGTGGTTTCCATATAAAGTCTATTGGGATTGCTGGTATTCAACCTTTTATTCAAGAAGAAGATATAATCAGTTATGATATGATAATATATGATATAGTAATGGACTCAAAATTTGTATAAGACAAATTGTATATGTTAAAAAAAAATTGTCCCACATAGAAACCAAATCCAAAAATATGTCATTTAATAAAGCCTAACACTTGCCAATAACGTGTAGCTTAGTTGGTAATAGGTGAGGGTATCTTTGTACAAAAAACAGAAGATCTCAGGTTCGAACCCAAGACACACCGCTGAATGAGTCAGGTATGCCCCCCACAATATGGATAGGCAGTCGGTTGGGGTTGCCGGTATCAACCTTTTGTACAAAAATAAAGCCTAACACTTGGGCTTCAAACAAATTAAAGAATGAAATAAGTTTGGGCTTGCTCTTAGGGTCTAAATCATAATTGAGAGATGTTATTGGGTGCCAAAAGTTGCGGTGGTCTTTGACATATGATTGTATGTTGTATTATATGTTCATTTTGCGATTCAACGTATTTTAATCATGTAAAAGTGTAAAACATGTTTTAATTTAATTCTTGTTTTAAATAACATATTTTTGAAACTTATCATGTTTCTCGCAAGATCTTAAATTCATCTTTATGACCTTATGAAAGGTTGTTTTTTCAAAATAAAACTAGTCTTTGGCTCGTGCGTTGCGCGACGATTAATTTGTGTTTTATGTTAATTATTTAGTGTTTAATAGTTGTTGATTAATTTAAAGACATGTACAATAGTTGATAAAAAGAAAACAAAAATTCCATAAAAAATGAATATTACCTTGAAGATAAAAATATTTCCATTAAGTTTGATACCTATTATAAATGTCATTACTAAATGAATAGAATTATCAAACAAATACAAAATAATTAACTATTCAAAGTTCAAATGAAATTTAAATACATTCAAAATTATTGATGTTTCTTTTTAGAACAAAGGTATCCACATAATGGATCAAGAATGTGCAATGTTATTGAAATCAACATCGATCTTTAATTATGATTTTAAATTTTGAATTAACAACCTTACAACTTTCCAAACACGCAACAACTTTAAATATTCCTGCATTGCTTTAACAAATGCTTGAATTTGGACACCATATTCCTCATTATTGTTGTAGCCATTAGGGTTACTTTAAAAAAAATGAAGTAAGTCACTATAAACTCATTATATATAATATTGTAATTTAAACTTTTGACTGTATATTGATTCATGTTACAAACACAAACATGGGTTAACATCTAATAATCATTTACATCTTTCAAATCTTTCAACTTTACATAATTAATTAGCAAAAAAATAAAATATAAACAATAAAACCTCCCTATTTCTCTATAAATACACCTCACTTCATATAATTAAACAACATAATTTTCTTCAAAAAATAAAAAAACAAATGGTGACAACAATTGTAATAAATGGTGTTTATGAACGTAAGTTAGATAATCAAAGAAAAACCTGAGTGAAAATACATAATGAAATAAAGTTTGTTTTAATGTGATCAGTTGTCTACATATTATCAATAAACATAACTTCAAAAATATTAATTCAAACACATATCATGGAGATGGGTAAAGTGGATATGATCATAACTTCCACTTTGGCTAAACAATACATCCTCAAAAATGCCAACTTAACTTTGTAAATAATGACAATATTATGGTTGTCAAAGCCTTTAATACACGAAAGTTTTAGTTGTTAACTTGAGACAAACAAAAATACCCACCTCATCAACATAAAATCATAATACATGGTCAATGATGCAACTGAAACACAAAATCAATAGAAAAAACATTTCAACGTTCATCAAATAAAATGAACCTAACACCATGATTCATCAAAAACATAACGTACAATTTCTAATTTATCAAAAAAACAAAATCTTGAAGGTTGTTGTTAAAGTTCCTATCATGTATTCTTGAAGGTCATCAAAGCCTTTACTATGCATATATTTTAGTTACTAATTCCAAACAAACAAAAACAATCAACTCATCGTATTATAAAAAATAATAATATATACACATGATCCAACTAAAAACATAAAAATTAATAGAAAAACATATCAATTTTTATCAAATAAAACAAACCCAGGATCATGATTTGTCAAAATAACAAACTACAATTTATAATTGTACACGACCCCTTTGCGAGAAACAATGTAATACTTGAAAAAAACAATACACAAATATTCTTTTAGCTTGCGTGTTATTCTCCTGAGAAAATATATAAAAATGAGAGTTAAGGTAATAATAAATAATGAAATTTTAAAATAGACAAAATCAAAATAGATTGAAATGAATGAGTAGTTGACTGAAAACCTTACATGTATATGTGTACCGTGACGATGAAGCTTTACACAATTGGTGATCTTTAGAACTTGTTTCTGCTTGTGTCACTTACTACAAACAAAAACATAAAGATCATACGAAATCAACACAATATCAAAGAACTTAACTATAAACAAAAGTTCATATCCTATATCGATCTTTTAATGAGAGATAATGTGTTAGAAAGGAAAGAATGAGAGGTAGGTTATTGTATGACAAAGAAGTAAAAAAACCAATAACATATAAAAAAAACTTGTGCTTAAATAAGGGAAAATAAGTGATTAATAAAATAAGTAAGGGAATATGAATGATTAATAACATAAAGAAGTGGAAATGGATGATTTATTAACATAAATTGCGATAAAACAAATGATTAATATAGGAAGATGAATGGTTTAGGTAATGAAAGTTATTTAGGGCTGTTCGGTTCATTTGTTGTTAAGACCTGAATGCATATGGTTGTCTGAGTGGATTTGGTTGTCTGAGTGTTAACAGATATGTTGGTGTTCGGTTGCTTTGCTGAATAAACAGTCAGAATGTCAGAAATGACCATTTTGCCCTCGGTCTTTATTTTTGCTTATATAAATAAATTGTTTGTTAAAATATTAAATAAATGACTTATATTATTAAAAAAATACCAATTTAAATCTTTGTTAAATAAAAACAACTTGTTAATATAATTTAAACGTTTTATTTTCTTTTAAAAATAAAATTTATATTTTATTAACATGTAACGACCCAGACCTTTTTCGAAATGTTTTGCGTTTGGTGTGGAGTTTTAAGCAGAAGTAGAAGTTGAGGGGCTAGTTGGTAAATAGGAGTTGGGGTATAAAAAGGCACAAAACCCTAGAGGACATTCCATATTACTGATTTTAGTGTGTGTGTCGGCTGAATTTGTGAGGGAAAGAAGAGGAGAGGTTCTTGAAGGTTTTTGGTGCATTTGGAAGAAAGGAGCCATCAAACCTTGGGATTTGAAGAAGAAATAGCATTTGGATTTCGTTTATCGCAAGCAATCAACCAGGTAACACTCTCTTGTTTCATCGATTTATCTTTGATTAGGGAGCAGAATGGTTAGTCTTGGGGTTTTTGTTCAAAGGTGGAGTTTGAAGCTAAAATGAGAGAAATCGGGTCTTATAGTGTGTTCCGATTGCTAAGAACTCAGTAATTGTTAAGTTTAGTGATGTTGTTGCTATTGCTAATCTTTACTTCGAGAGAATCGAGCTAACTAGTAGATTTCAGCCTCAAAAAGGGTCCAGGTCGACGTCCGGAAACCTTCTCGGACGTCCGGACTCCTCGATGCGTTAGAAGGTCTCCGGGTGTGGAGACTGTCCGGATAGGAAAGCTACCCGGGTAGGTATTATGTCCGATAAAGTCTAGTATCCGGTAAGTTCGATATTCGGAAAGGGGTATCGTCCGGAATGTAGTAGTTGCCCGGATAGGGTGTTGTCCGGAAAGGGTGTTGTCCGGATAGAGTGTGTCCGGAAAAGGGGGTTGTCCAGAAAGCTTAGTGTGTGTCCGGAAAGGTGTGTGTGTGTCCGGATAATTGGGAGATCAGCTTACGTTTTGTCCATTCATTCAGGGAAACCGAGTGGAAGTGCCTATCTGAGTAGGAAAGGAAAGTAAACGTGCCAGGTGAGTTTTCTAACTAAAATACGTGCCTCTTAACGTGTTTTTTTCTAAAGTGAATACATGATGAGAAATGTCATGTTTTGTTCTTATGCTTTTATTGCATGAAAGTTGTTTAAAGTTTTATGTGAGATGTATGCATACATTGTGTAGACGTAAATTGGCTAAGTCGGGGGGAGGTTCCGTTTATGCCATGGGAAGTGATACCCAGTAAGGCAGCGTGATACTGACTCGTTGTCACTTTCGGGTGACTTCAGGGTGCCATTTACGGGAGCGGATTTATCCGTGGAAGTTTTTAATGTTCAGTTATGTGAAAGTTTATTATTGAAAGTTTTATATATGAAAGTTATGCAAAGTTTAAAATGATTTTGAGAACTGTCAGGAGGGACTCACTAGACCTCATGGTCTAACCCTCGCATTTTCCAAACTAAACCTTTTCAGGTAAGCAGATAGTAGGAGGCTCAGGTAAGTGAGCAAAAGCATGATAGAGGACAGATGCAGATAGAGACAGTGCCACTTATACTTGTAGTAGCTAGTTCATTCTTAGTTGTGTATAGGTTGTTTCCGCCAACCTATTTTTGAGACTTATGTAAGAAATTTTGGGACCCATTTTTGGGATGTTTTAATTCATATGATTTGCACGCTTATTTTAGACTGGGTTGTTACAATTGGTATCAGAGCCACAGTTTAAGGGATTTAGGTCACCGGACGAGCCTAAACTTAAACTTGGGAGTAGAAATCACAACTGAGAATCAGGAAATGCGTTAGGAGGACACTATTATATACATAGGACTAATAGGGTACTGAGGACTGTCATGTAAGGTAAGTTTGAAATTCCACCTGGCCAGTGTAATTGCGAACTTACAGGTACATGTATGTGCTTAACCTGCCTTATTATTCCGAAGTGGTAGTCAGAAGCTAGTGTTTATGTCGTGTTCCAGTACTTTAGAATATCAGCAAGATCCCTGAGGGGTAGACTGAGACCCCTTGTTGGGGAAGTTTCATGAGAAGTCATGGTGATGGGATAGACGTATACATCGTAGAGAAGATATGTTGTATAGAGTATTACGAGTCGTCTAGAGGTAGCTCTTCGTGGATTCGGAGAGGAAGAATGCTTGAGTTTGAGTAAGACTCCTGTTTCGAGAGAGTCCCATTTCTAGAAATCATGGGATAGATCAGTCAGGATGGTAAGAAAAGTCAGTGTCAAAACCTTGAAGGTATCAATGGAGCCCTGGGTTCTTGGTCGAGCTTTCTGATAACGCCACTTTTTGGCGTTATTTTCAATTCTCAAACCAATGAGATTGGCTTGTATTCAAGTAAAAAGGCGTGTATTTTACGGTTTATCTAGTGAATTATGCAGGTTAGCTAAAAGGCGGCAATTCTCGAGAAAGAAGCTAAAAAGAGCCCAAAACGAGTCAAAATGAAGCCTAACGGGAGTCCAAAAGCCAAGCCCAAGACCCGCGATCGAACCAGGACCCGACCCGCGAACCAGAAAACGACCCACGATGCAAATACAACACGCGCGACTTACCACGCGACTTGCAAGTCGCGTGGCAGGTCGCATAAGTGCCTGTTTCGCGATTTTCAGCTATTTTATCCGGGGTTTAGGTCATTATTCGATATCACTCAGACGGCAGACGATCGGGAGCAGTTCAGGGGCGACTTTGGGCGATTTTTCGGAGTCCTCGAAGCCACGTTAGAGAGCCGATCACGGATACATTCATCACGGAACGTAGAGACGAATACGAGAGAAGGGAGTTATCATCACTTTTATCACGATTTCATCTTTCACGATTAATCATGTTTACATACGCTTTTGCATCTTTTTCTCTTGTGTTTGAATCCACCACCGACATGAACTAACCGGTTCGTGTTGGGGGTTGGAATGAATTCGGTTTGTAAGCATGTGACGAATTGAATTGAACTTTTATCAGTTTTCCCTAATTAATGAAGTATGTGATTTTATTCTTAATGCTTTTGTGAATTTGGCCAATTTACAATTGACGTGTTGTAGTAACTGAGTTCGGGAGAATTAATTGCTATTTAGAATTAGGAATTGCATACCTAAAGTCCGAAAGGTGATAGAGATATACTGAGTAAGCTTTAGTCCCATTTAAACCGTTAGGTTGATGTCGAGAGATAAAATCTAGCCAATTTAACATAAATCGTGTACTTAATGTGTTTTGGAATCCATAGGTGAGATCGAGAGATTAAACTTATCCTTTTCAAAATAAAACCCGTTGTTATTCGAAAGAGAACGACGGTGATCTTGAAAGATTTGGGAATCATTAAGGGGATTAACTGGTAACTGTTTTGAGTCGATTGCTTGCATGTGTATAACCTGAGGATTTCCAACCCTCAACTTTTCTCTCTATCAAAGTTTCCAAAGCTGTTTCTGTTTTGTCTTGTGTTTGATCTGTTTACTTATTGCAATTAGTGATTAAAACCAATCTTCCAAATATCGACAGTTCAGTTAATAGAGCTTATAGTAATTGTGATACTTAGTTCCTAGTTCCCCGTGATTCGATACTCGTACTTAATCAAGTACTATTACTTGACTTCGACCCGTACACTTGCGGTAAGATACGCGGGGTGTGAAAACCCCGTGTCAAGTTTTTGGCGCCGTTGCCGGGGAACTAGTTGTAGCTAATAGCACTACCAGCTATAAGCACTATTAGATTGTACATTTTTTTTATTTTCGTTATCTTATTCCATCACTTTCAGTTTCTGGATCACTAATCTTGCTTACTTTCTTTCAGGTACTAATTGGTTTATGCCAAGGACAGCACGAGGGAAGGAAATCAAACAATTTGATCCGGAGATCGAAAGAACCGCTCGTCGGCTGCGCAAGGAAGCTAAAGCTAAAAGAAATCTAAAGTTCGAGATGTCCGACGACGAGAGACCTCCACGCAATGATCCACCGCGTAACAATCCACCACCACCTCCGGAAAGAGTTCCGATGCGGTCATTTGCCGATCCTAATGTGGCGGCCGCACGGATAGGCATCCAAGCGCCCACTACTGGGGCGAACTATTTCGAGCTTAAACCGAGCACCATCGTGATGGTGCAACAGAACCAATATGGAGGAACGCCAACCGAGGATCCTCACGCACATCTTCGTGCATTCGAGAGGATCTGCAATACATTTAAGATCAATGGCATGAGTGAGGATGCCATCAAGCTGAGGCTATTCGGATTTTCACTTAAAGGCCGAGCTGAAACATGGACTGAAAGCATCCCACCAGATTCTATCACCACTTGGGCACAACTAAAGGCCGCCTTCCTTCAAAAGTTCTTCCCACCTAGCAGGACCGCCCAACTAATGGCGGAAATCACCCATTTTTCTCAATAGGATCAGGAAACATTATATGAGGCTTGGGAGCGCTACAAGGACATGATAAAGAAGTGTCCTCATCACGGGCTACAAGGCTGGGTCATCATCCAGACCTTCTTCAGTGGACTCCACCCGCAATTCAAGAACGACATCACAGCTGCGGCGGGTGGAGCATTAATGGATAGATCTTATGAAGAAGCATGCGAGCTGATAGAGAACTTGGCCGAACACAGTTTCTCCACTCCACGATCAGCAGTAAGAAGAGTTGCAAGTGTCCAAGAGAGTAACGAGTTGAATGAACTGAAAGCTCAACTGGCCGTCATCACAAATCGGCTGAATGGAGGAAACCCTCAAGAACCTGATCAGGTTCAATTTGTACAAAACCGAAACCCACCGAGAAACGACCCTTTCTCGAATACTTATAACGAGGGGTGGAAAAGACATCCCAATCTTTCATGGAATCAGCCCGGTCAACCACAGTCAGGTAATTTTTCTAACTCTTCTAATTTTGCTCAAACTAATAATGTGTACCGTCCTCCAGGTTTTCAACAAAGATACGAAGGACCATCCGGAGAGAAGAAGCCGGGCCTAGAAGAGATGATGATGAAGTTCATGTCTAAGATGGACAACACAGTCGAGGGATTAGCAAGCACAATCAACACTGTCAAGGCGGCTACCGAACAAAACACCGCCTCCATCAAGATTTTGGAAAGGCAAGTGGGGCAGATTTCCGAGGGTCTACAAACCTGACCTCCCGGTACTTTCCCGAGTCAACCCGAAAAGACTAACCGGGAACATTGCAATGCCATCTATCTGAGAAATGGCAAAGAACTGAATGGGGAGCCAGCAAAGGAAGCCGAGAATGATGTGGAGATCATTGACATGGATGCACTGGAGGCTGATGAAGAGCGTATGAGGAAAGAGAAGCTGAAGGAGAAAGAAATGACACCACCGGTCAAGCCAGAAATCCCACGAGTGCCTTACCCGAACAGACTCAAAAAGCATAAAGATGATGTTAATTTTTCCAAGTTTATTGATGTGTTTAAAAAGCTAACGATCAATATTCCTTTTGCAGATGCTCTCACCCAAATTCCCTCTTACATGAAATTCATGAAAGAGATCATTTCCAAAAAGAGGGCAATTGATCACCAATCCACCGTTGCACTCACTGAAGAGTGTAGCGCAATCTTCCAAAATAAGCTTCCCCAGAAGCTCAATGATCCAGGGAGTTTTTCTATCCCTATCCAAATCGGGAAGTTTTCATTTAATAAAGTTTTGTGTGATTTAGGGGCTAGTATTAATTTGATGCCCCTTTCTATTTTCAGGAAACTTGGATTGGCGAGGTGAGTCCAACGTTCATGACGCTCAAACTTTCTGATCGGTCAATAAGATACCCGTACGGAGTCGTAGAAGACGTGCTCGTCAAGGTCGGTAAGTTTTACTTTCCAATCGACTTCGTGGTGATCGATATAGACGAAGATGAAGAGGTCCCATTGATTTTGGGACGATCATTCCTAGCCACGAGCCGAGCACTGATTGACATGGAAGAGGGTGAGATCACGTTCAGAGTCGGCGGTGAGAACGTAAGGTTCAAGATGTTTGAAAGAGGGAGTGGTGAAAGAGAGGAAGGAGTTGAGAAGTCCGCGAAGAACCATAAGTGTGGACGGTATAATTCCGCGAATACTGAGCCGAGTTGAAACCGCACAGTCGTGCCACGACTTTAAATACGGCGCTGGGTGGGAGGCAACCCACCAAGGTTTGCTTTCTTTTAATTTTTGTTAGTTAAGTGTGTTTTTATTTCCGAAAAAATCAAAAAAATCGAAAAATCGAAAAAAAGCCAAAAATATTTTGAAACAGGGACATACGCGGCTTTACACGCGGTTTGTATACCGCGCAGCAAGCCGCGGGACCCTCTGTTGGTTTTCTGAAACAGTAGGTTACGCGGTTTGCCACGCGACTTGCAAGTCGCGGGCTAAACCGCGTAAGTCCCTATTGCTTCGTTTTGTTTTTCGTGCAGTTTTTATTCCTTTCTTGCTTTGTATGTTTCTTTTCCAGTATTTTGTCTTGTGCTTTGTTTTTCTTTGTTTTGTTTTGCATGTTCTCTCCGTCTCCTCCGATTGATGCTCAACCAGTCAAGAATCCTCCGGCCGAGCAAAACAGGTATGTTCTAAATCTTTATGTTAAGGAGTGGTGTATGATGTTTGTTTCAGTATTAGTTAAACGAGAGGCAACAAACCTAAGTTCCACTTAGGTTTGGGGTGCCTTATCTTTTTCACATCTACACACTCAATTATTTAAACCCTGTGCAAACCTCGGTTTCACCGAGGTTTGGGGTTGGCTTCTATTGGCAAACCTAGGTCACTGCCTAGGTTTGGGGTGCCCATTTTAGAAAGTTGGGATTTCTTTTTGCTTGCTATGTAATGCCTTGCCCGTCCTTTTGATAACTGTAATAACTGCACAATGATTGACTCGCATTACCTACGACTTTGCTTGCACATTGGGGACAATGTGTGGGTAAGGTTTGGGGTTGCCCAATCGGGCCCAAGCTTATGCACGCAGATTTCCTACACTTCTGAGTATCTAGATCGCATAGCTAAAATTTTTGTTTTGAATGATTGAGATCAACCATTGTGGGAAGAACCTTATGATAGTGACGTGACCGTTAGGGAAGGACCGGGAAAGGACATAACTAGGGACATTAGTGGAGACCACCCGATAGTGAGATTTTGAACCTAAAAGACGCTTTTCATTTCGAGGGAATTATACACCTAATTCTGATACACTTTTTCGAATTCCTTGTTGTGAATGTAGAATGATCTCGCTACATTATTGCATTGAGTAGCAAAGACGAACATCGGGATATTAGGAAAGGGTATAGTAGACCATATCGTGTGGACCTTAAGATATGATTCCAGGCATTGTGTGATGTGTCTTAACCCTGTGTTTAGCTGTCATTCCCTTTACCTCTTGTGTGTATCCATAACCCCCTTTGCAGCCAAATACGCACCCTAATTACTTCTAAACCCACCGTTAAACCCTTAGCCATAAGCCTTAGCCAACCCTTATCCGAAAGTGTGTAAATCAAAGGCAGTAATGAACTACGAAAGAATAGAACAGGCCAATCATGAGAATAAAATGGGTCAATGTAACCCAAAGAAGTAGAAAAGAGGACCAATGAAGTCCCAAAAAAAAAGATTTTATATACAGCTATTTAGATAATAGTTAGAGCTGCAAAATAAGAGAGTCAAAGTGACTCCAATAGTGACGAAAAGGGCCAAGTAAGCGAATGTGAAGCAACGAGAGTTCAGGAATTGCCAATGATTGACACACCGAGGATTTTTGATCCATTTTACCCTTCGTTTCATAGCCTTAACCTTAGCCCCATTACAACCCTTGTAAAGACCTGGATGATCTTTTGGAAGATATGATTATGGTTTACGACTACCTTTACTGATATTCCCTGTCTTGCTATTTGATTTCTTTCTGAGATCAACCTTTTGGACATTTGTGCGTCTTTCAATAGAATTGTCATGCAATTATTGCGTATTCTTGCACATAACCTCCGTAAACATGACAACACGAGCGACAACCTAGGTTCGAGTGCAAAGAGAGTATCCCGTGAGGTAGGGTCGAGGCGAAATGTTTTCCCTAGTGTGTTTGAACCTAGTCTAACCTTAATGTAATCGGAGCTGTCACGAATTCAACTCCCAATAGAAGGTCATAGATCGGACAAAATAAAGAATGAGGCGAGAGTGAGATAGACATTCACGGGTATGGGAAATCACCGATGCATCACTTGGCACCGATTGGGAATTGTGCAGTCATTACTAAATTCACAGTGTGCTTTTATTCTATTTTATCGCTAATTTGCTTGGGGACAAGCAACGCTCGGTTTGGGGTTGTTGATAACGCCACTTTTTGGCGTTATTTTCAATTCTCAAACCAATGAGATTGGCTTGTATTCAAGTAAAAAAGGCGTGTATTTTACGGTTTATCTAGTGAATTATGCAGGTTAGCTAAAAGGCGGCAATTCTCGAGAAAGAAGCTAAAAAGAGCCCAAAACGAGTCAAAATGAAGCCTAACGGGAGTCCAAAAGCCAAGCCCAAGACCCGCGATCGAACCAGGACCCGACCCGCGAACCAGAAAACAACCAACGATGCAAATACAACACGCGCGACTTACCACGCGACTTGCAAGTCGCGTGGCAGGTCGCGTAAGTGCCTGTTTCGCGATTTTCAGCTATTTTATCCGGGGTTTAGGTCATTATTCGATATCACTCAGACGGCAGACGATCGGGAGCAGTTCAGGGGCGACTTTGGGCGATTTTTCGGAGTCCTCGAAGCCACGTTAGAGAGCCGATCACGGATACATTCATCACGGAACGTAGAGACGAATACGAGAGAAGGGAGTTATCATCACTTTTATCACGATTTCATCTTTCACGATTAATCATGTTTACATACGCTTTTTCATCTTTTTCTCTTGTGTTTGAATCCACCACCGACATGAACTAACCGGTTCGTGTTGGGGGTTGGAATGAATTCGGTTTGTAAGCACGTGACGAATTGAATTGAACTTTTATCAGTTTTCCCTAATTAATGAAGTATGTGATTTTATTCTTAATGCTTTTGTGAATTTGGCCAATTTACAATTGACGTGTTGTAGTAACTGAGTTCGGGAGAATTAATTGCTATTTAGAATTAGGAATTGCATACCTAAAGTCCGAAAGGTGATAGAGATATACCGAGTAAGCTTTAGTCCCATTTAAACCGTTAGGTTGATGTCGAGAGATAAAATCTAGCCAATTTAACATAAATCGTGTACTTAATGTGTTTTGGAATCCATAGGTGAGATCGAGAGATTAAACTTATCCTTTTCAAAATAAAACCCGTTGTTATTCGAAAGAGAACGACGGTGATCTTGAAAGATTTGGGAATCATTAAGGGGATTAACTGGTAACTGTTTTGAGTCGATTGCTTGCATGTGTATAACCTGAGGATTTCCAACCCTCAACTTTTCTCTCTATCAAAGTTTCCAAAGCTGTTTATGTTTTGTCTTGTGTTTGATCTGTTTACTTATTGCAATTAGTGATTAAAACCAATCTTCCAAATATCGACAGTTCAGTTAATAGAGCTTATAGTAATTGTGATACTTAGTTCCTAGTTCCCCGTGATTCGATACTCGTACTTAATCAAGTACTATTACTTGACTTCGACCCGTACACTTGCGGTAAGATACGCGGGGTGTGAAAACCCCGTGTCACTTTCCATTAGCAGGATAAAGGAAATAAGATACCTTTAGTGAAATGAAACCATGTAGAAGTGGAAAGTGAGATAGTTGATCAAAACGAAATAGTATGAAATGGTTGAGTAAGTAGACTGTTGAATGTATGCATAGCAAATCGTTGCAAGTCGAGAGGGCGACCACTGGTCGAAAGTAGAGTGTCAATGATAAGTTGCGTGAGTAAAGCGATTGACCTTGTTTGAGTGAGTAGCCTTCAATTGCAAGTAAAGTTTCATGCTTTGAGTTCGTATATGTGTACATGAGATTTTTTCATAAGAAAAGTAAACGTGTAAATATCAAATTTGATCGGATATGAGTCGGCGTGTGCAAGCGTATATTAAAAAAATATACAAATCCATTTACATCGTACAATGAAGTCGTGAGGTTTACGAATTGCAATATATTCCACTCTTTTCATGATAAGCCAAGAAAACGTTTGAATGCACAACTTTTATAACCAAAATGAGTATTGACATGTCGAAGTTATATAAATGAGTGTGAGGACCGACTGGCCTACTTCGTGTCGGTAAATTTCTTTCAAAATTTTGTCGTATGGGAAGATTTTCATCCAATATTTATTCCTGTCGTAACAACACATTTTTGGTCGAGTAAGATTAAGTTTTACAGAAAGATTGCATGCAAACGATCCTCAAGATCGTTGTGCAGGACATTAGAGTTATGAGAATGTTGGGGTCGTGTGTACCCAAGTTGTTTTCAAGTGTTGTTTCTTTAAAATGATCAAAAGTGTTAAATGATTCATTTATCGCGTTGTCAGGCATGAAGGCTATGAACTCAATAGGTCGTAAAGTATTACATTTTAAGCTAAGGAAGAACTCCTAGAGTGGAGAGGTGTTGGACAAATCAGGAGAGAACGTTTGTATCTTTGGTAATTGCGTTCTAGAGGAGAGGTTAGCAGTGGAAGAGTCGGAAGTGGACTTTAATGTCGGTTGTATGAGGGTCTGTACCCTCGTGCGGTGACTGGAAATACAGTTGCCGAGGGACGGTTGTGTTCAGGGAAGGACTAGAAGTCATCAAGGTGTTGGTATAGCAACTCGTTATGAGTAGTGTGGTGAAGTAGAGATGAAATATCCGCGACGTTGAATAAGAGTTTAAGGTGATCCTGTAATATTGACATTACGCGAGTCAGTTTGAAATGAGGACGACGGGATGTGAAGTTGATTAAGAGGTTGGTGTTGGAAATATTAGGTCCTGTAGGGGACCCTTGTTGAAGAATAGGTTAAGGAAGTATCAACGAAGTATTAACAGGTCAACTATTGACGTCAGAGTCGGCAGTTGTGTAAAGTGTATGAGGTCGAAGGCTAGAATCAGAAAGTTGAAAGTTGAAGGACCACCCTGTAGGGGTGTTGAGCTAGTGAAAGGATGCTGTTTAGATAAGCGTTTTACTTACGAGGTGGATGGTACGTAAAAGATGTAGTAGTTAGCACGAACAAAGTAGGTGTATAGATTATGTCTATCTGTGAGGGAATGTGCCATGTCTATGCGTTGGTTTGAGATCGTAAAGAGCTAGCAAGAAACGAATATGTTAGAGTTAATCAGAAATTCGTGAGTAATGGTTCAGCTAGAGTTGGGGAGAGACAAAGTAGCGAGATAGACTCGGTTATTTATGCGGGAGAACATGAGAGTAAGTTTGAGTTGTGCACGAATGACCATGGGAGACCTGGTCTGCAGCAAGATGTTATGGGTGGAGAATGTACGGTCAAGTAGTAGCGGCAATTGCCTAGGTAAATGTGTCAGTCAGTGTTGTAGTAGTGTGACGTTAGGAAGAGGAAATACCAGATGGGAGCCTTTTCGGGGGTTTCGGGTGAGGTGTACATTTGGTTAATCAAGTTGTTGGAGCACGTGGTTTGTAAGTTGGCGTTGCGATTTGGCTTGTTTCAGAATAGAATGTCGGAGCAGAAGGGAGTGATTACCCAAATGAGAAACCAAGTGTTTTTGATTGTGTGAGTTGCTAAGTAAGAATGTTGTCGAAATCTTTGGAAGTTTTAGAGAAGGCGATGGATGGGTTAGTCGAAGATGTGGGGTAGTAAATGCGAAATCTTTGAGGAATGTGAATTGTTTCTTATGTATGGAGGAATTATTCGAGGAGGTAATAGTGAGAGATCAAAGGATGTGTAATGACTTCGATCACAGGTGTCATTTCGAGATGACTTGATTGAACGCCTTAAGTTGGCATTTTGATGCAACCATTTGATTACGTATAGTAACGAGAGAATGTTTCAGCAAGTGAAAAGGTCGGAAGGGAGAGACAAGTAATGCTTGAGAGGCGGTGCTTCACGTTGCTGTGGAGAGGTGAAGATAGTACGTCGGATTAAAGGGGAAAGTTAGAAGTAGTAAGCTTGCCAGTAACACCGAGAGGTAGAGTAGCGTGCATAGATTGCCATCGGTAAGTGTGTGAACTTCTGGAAGGAGTTTTGAGGAAAGGGATTTGTGCATGTCTTTGTGCGAGAAAGAAGTGGAAAAGGGCAGTTGAACGAGTTGAGTTGGTGATGTTGTGAGAAACGTTCAAGCGAACTGATCGTTCAGTGTAAGCTCTTAAAAGCAGTAGGGTGTGATCATGGTTACCTCTCCTAGTCAAGTGGGGGGAAACCGAAGTTATGTTATATGACTGGACATTTGTGGCTAGCAGTGAGAAATCGATGAGCCTTCAGGATAAGTAAATTCGGATAGGTGAACACTTCAATGAGGAATCATGGAAGTTTTCTGCTATTAGTCACGTTAAGTGTGAAATGATGGTGTGGTGAGAAGGTATGAATTAGTTTCCGAGTTGTAGCCGATGTGAATCGGGAAGGGAATATGATCGGCATAGACGTATGTCAGTGGGAAGAAGTGATCTAGAATTACATGTAACCCGAGGAGGGGACTCTTAGGTGTGAGCTTGTCGGGATGTACAAGGTTGGCCTTGTGCCAAGTTGTCACTAAGTGAGTTTTCCTGGTGGAAGATCCTCGTTGTTGTGGCAGGAATTTCCGCCAAGTTCTTTCTCTTAAGGAAGTATAAATGTATGAGAGACCTTTTTAGACGGGTTTAGAACCGTGAGTCCCGATGTGTGGACGGAAGCGAGCAAATGGAGGCGCGGTTGGCCTTGGTTTTATCAGGTAGTTTTAAGCGAGTATAGTGATCGAAGAGAGTACAAGATGGCACGATATAGCAAGTGGTGTCTCGCCGAGGGCGGTTTCAAAGTATGGGGTGCGGTTATGTTTCCCATCTGAACGATCTGAGGCAACCGGGTAGAAATGAGTGGTTGGATTGAAAAACATAAGGCTTTGAGCCTTGAAGTTTGAGAGAAAAGTAAGGTGGACTAAGTCTGCGGATCCGTCGAAGCATGAAAGTTGAATAGATAGTGCGTGATCTTGAGGTACTCGATGTGAATTTGAGAAGAAATTCGTAGTGTGATGCACGTCTCTTTTGGTGGAGAGCCGATGTGAGAAATGAGATGATGGCGACCTTGCAAGAGATGCAGGCGATAAGAAGTTGACCTTGTCATTAGTGAGCGAGTTAGAGCAACAGCATACAAGTTAGACTGGTCAGAAGAATTAAAGAGTGTTCATCCGACATTTCATGTCTTAGACTTAAAGAAGTGTTTGTCAGAGGTCGTTGTGGCTGTTCCTTTGAGGGGACATCAATATAGATGAGAGGTTGACTTACGTAGAAGGACCGATATAAATCGTGAGCGGTAAGGTTTGCTAAACGAGGAACATAGAAGTTTGGCTAGTAAAAGTTCAGTGGAGTTATCATAAGGGACGAGAGGCAACGTGGGAAGTAAAATCAGATATGATGTTCGGTTACCCTCACCTTTTCGAGAATGGAATTCCGGGGACGAAATTCTTTTGAGGGGGGAGTGTTGTAACGACCCGGACCTTTTTCGAAATGTTTTGCGTTTGGTGTGGAGTTTTAAGCAGAAGTAGAAGTTGAGGGGCTAGTTGGTAAATAGGAGTTGGGGTATAAAAAGGCACAAAACCCTAGAGGACATTCCATATTACTGATTTTAGTGTGTGTGTCGGCTGAATTTGTGAGGGAAAGAAGAGGAGAGGTTCTTGAAGGTTTTTGGTGCATTTGGAAGAAAGGAGCCATCAAACCTTGGGATTTGAAGAAGAAATAGCATTTGGATTTCGTTTATCGCAAGCAATCAACCAGGTAACACTCTCTTGTTTCATCGATTTATCTTTGATTAGGGAGCAGAATGGTTAGTCTTGGGGTTTTTGTTCAAAAGTGGAGTTTGAAGCTAAAATGAGAGAAATCGGGTCTTATAGTGTGTTCCGATTGCTAAGAACTCAGTAATTGTTAAGTTTAGTGATGTTGTTGCTATTGCTAATCTTTACTTCGAGAGAATCGAGCTAACTAGTAGATTTCAGCCTAAAAAAGGGTCCAGGTCGACGTCCGGAAACCTTCTCGGACGTCCGGACTCCTCGATGCGTTAGAAGGTCTCCGGGTGTGGAGACTATCCGGATAGGAAAGCTACCCGGGTAGGTATTATGTCCGGTAAAGTCTAGTATCCGGTAAGTTCGATATCCGGAAAGGGTATCGTCCGGAATGTAGTAGTTGCCCGGATAGGGTGTTGTCCGGAAAGGGTGTTGTCCGGATAGAGTGTGTCCGGAAAAGGGGGTTGTCCAGAAAGCTTAGTGTGTGTCCGGAAAGGTGTGTGTGTGTCCGGATAATTGGGAGATCAGCTTACGTTTTGTCCATTCATTCAGGGAAACCGAGTGGAAGTACCTATCTGAGTAGGAAAGGAAAGTAAACGTGCCAGGTGAGTTTTCTAACTAAAATACGTGCCTCTTAACGTGTTTTTTTTCTAAAGTGAATACATGATGAGAAATGCCATGTTTTGTTCTTATGCTTTTATTGCATGAAAGTTGTTTAAAGTTTTATGTGAGATGTATGCATACATTGTGTAGACGTAAATTGGTTAAGTCGGGGGGAGGTTCCGTCAGTACTCACGTCGGGGGGAGGTTCCGTTTATGCCATGGGAAGTGATACCCAGTAAGGCAGCGTGATACTGACTCGTTGTCACTTTCGGGTGACTTCAGGGTGCCATTTACGAGAGCGGATTTATCCGTGGAAGTTTTTAATGTTCAGTTATGTGAAAGTTTATTATTGAAAGTTTTATATATGAAAGTTATGCAAAGTTTAAAATGATTTTGAGAACTGTCAGGAGGGACTCACTAGACCTCATGGTCTAACCCTCGCATTTTCCAAACTAAACCTTTTTAGGTAAGCAGATAGTAGGAGGCTCAGGTAAGTGAGCAAAAGCATGATAGAGGACAGATGCAGATAGAGACAGTGCCACTTATACTTGTAGTAGCTATTTCATTCTCAGTTGTGTATAGGTTGTTTCCGCCAACCTATTTTTGAGACTTATGTAAGAAATTTTGGGACCCATTTTTGGGATGTTTTAATTCATATGATTTGCACGCTTATTTTAGACTGGGTTGTTACATAACATAATATGTATGGTATTTCTATACAGATGTTGATAGGGTTAAAAAAATTACATTAAATTAAATAAATATATTCATCATCATTCATTATCTCATTTCACATCCACCTTCCCTGCCGGCTCGAACCCCTTTCTCTCTCTCTCTCTCACGAATTTTTTTCTCCAGCTAGTTGGTGACGGGAATAGGAAGAACAAGAGCAAAAAAAGTGCTTAGAACATAAGATATGATGTTCCCTCGTTTTTTTCTTTTCACAAAAATGGGTTTAGAGCCCTAAATAATCGATAGAAAAATTTATGTAGGAGAAAGAAAAGGTGCAGGTGCAGCCGTGTAGGGGAGCAAGGGAGGAAGGAAAAAGAAGGGTAGTTATGGGAAAGTTGATGAGATTTAATGGCTGAGTTCATATGACTTGGGTTTTCTAGCTGATTCGGTCAGCTCATTTTTTTCCCATTAAGCCGCTACCGAACGGATAGATATGGCTGTGCGAATCAGCCATATCTCCCACACAGCCCTTTAAGCCGCTACTGAACAACACCTTAAAGTGGTGCCAAAATTACCAAAGTACCATCCTTTAAGTGAAAATGACATTTTTCATAGAGGGGCATTAAGGTCTTTAACATATCAAATATTTTAAAAAATAAAAAATCTAAGAAAAAAGAAAAGTAGCTTGTAGTGTTTTGAAGATGTCACATCATTGGTTTTGGTTTCTCCTTTAATATATATATATATTAATATATGCATTATTTTTAAGAAAATTTGCAAATATATTACTGTTACAAAAATAGTTTTGCTATACACGATACTACATACAAATATACAATATATGCTAAAATATCTTGTATGTGTCAGATTTTTAGCATATAACATTCTTATTTCGAATTTTTTAATAATATAATTATTTCTTGAATTAGCATCACTGAAAATAAACGGATGTTGGCAATTTTAAGTTTTTAAGTATATGTTTTGTATCTGAGGTAAATAACATAACAACATAAAATAATGTTACATATAAGGACGTAATTCAAATCTTTATATATATAAAAGGTGAATTCATAGTTGATGATGTGGCATAATGAGAATCAAGTATTAATCAAATGGTGAATTGTGGTTGATTCTTCATTGTCCCACATTGGTGACAAAAGTGAAAAGTTGAAAGTGTGAGTGGCTATATAAAGGATAGGGTATGGCTTGAAGGTTCATACAAAATTTAATCCATTTTTGGGTTAAATAGTTATTTTTTATTTACATGACAAAACATTTCATGTCATAGTTAAGCATTTCATGTAATAGTTAAATATTTCATGTAGTCTTTATATATATAAAAGGAGAATCCATGGTTGATGAGGTGACATCATGAGAATCCAATATTCATCAAATGGTGAATTGTGGTTGATTATTCATTGTCCCACATTGGTGACAAAAGTGAAAAGTTGAAAGTGTGAGTGGCTATATAAAGGATAGGATATGGCTTGAAGGTTCATACAAATCTTTATATATATAAAAGGAGAGTCCATGGTTGATGAGGTGGCATCATGAGAATCCAATATTCATCAAATGGTGAATTGTGGTTGATTCTTCATTGTCCCACATTGGTGACAAAAGTGAAAAGTTGAAAGTGTGAGTGGCTATATAAAGGATAGGATATGGCTTGAAGGTTCATACAAAATTTGATCTATTTTTGGGTTGAATAGTTATTTTTTATTTACATGACAAAACATTTTATGTAATAGTTAAACATTTCATATCTTTTTTATCTTTATCTTTATATTTATAAAAGGAGAATCCATGGTTGATGAGGTGGCATCATGAGAATCAAGTATTCATCAAATGGTGAATTGTGGTTGATTATTCATTGTCCCACATTGGTGACAAAAGTGAAAAGTTGGAAGTGTGAGTGGCTATATAAAGGATATGATATGGTTTGAAGGTTCATACAAAATTTGATCCATTTTTGGGTTAAATAGTTATTTTTTATTTAAATGACAAAACATTTCATGTAATAGTTAAATATTTCATGTAATCTTTATATCTTTATATAAAAGGAGAATTCATAGTTGATGATGTGGCATCATGAGAATGAAATATTAATCAAATGGTGAATTGTGGTTGATTTTTCATTGTCCCACATTGGTGACAAAAGTGAAAAGTTGAAAGTGTGAGTGGCTATATAAATGATAGGATATGGCTCGAAGGTTCAGACAAAATTTGATCAATTTTTGGGTTAAATAGTTATTTTTTATTTACATGACAAAACATTTCATGTAATAGTTAAACATTTCATATAATAGTTAAACATTTCATACCCTTAAAGGAAAACCCAAGAGTAATGAGGTGGCATCATGAGAATCAAGTATTCATTAAATGGTGAAATTTGGTTGATTTGTCATTGTCCCACATTGGTGACAAAAGTGAAATTTGAAAGTGTGAGTGGCTATATAAACGATAAGATATGGCTTTAAATCTTTATATCTTTATATATATAAAAGGAGAATCCATGGTTGATGAGGTGGCATCATGTTAGTCCCAGATGGCTTAACAAGTATTGTAGAAGGGGGGGTTGAATACAATACACAAAAATTTCACAATTTTAATTCTTATATTTGAAAAACTTTCAAAAGAATTACACACAGAAAACTTAAGATTGTTGCGGAAAAGAACAGATAAACTATTCTAACAATCTTACACAAAGTATACAACAAAACAACTAAGAACACTAAGAGCAAAGCTATTGAGTTTTAAGGCTTAAAAGAAGGTTTCTTGCACTGAGAGAATTTCTTGAAAGCGTGAGAATTGCATGAAGAGCACTTCTCCTTTTATAGTGCCAAGGAGTGCCCAAGCATTAAATGCTTGGGACACTTGTCATCTTCACATATGCTGATAATGTTGACTTCAGGAGAACTGTGAAGTCCTTGTCACTTTTCACTAGGTGCAGACAGAGTAGCTTGAGCAGATAATAGGGACCTTAACTGAAAGTGGATAAAGAGACAAACTGTCACTTTTCTCTGCTGGAGGATATTGTCCCATAATAAATGATCTTCTGTCTTGAGCCTTTAGCACCGAAGTGGTTTCCACCGAGATTGAGAAATCTTCGGTGGAAAGAAGACTAGTCCACCGAAATTGCAAGCATGTTTCGGTGGTAACTAGTCCACCGAAATTGCGAGCATGTTTCGGTGGTGAGAGGACCACCGAAATTACAAGTATATTTCGGTGGTGAGAGGACCACCGAAATTACAAGTATATTTCGGTGGTGAGAGGAGCACCGAAAGGGTCATCGGTGGTGGATGGGGCCACCGAAACTGTCCATGCACTTCGGTGGGAGAAGGCCACCGAAAATGTCCTATAAATTCGGTGGAGAGAAGGCCACCGAAATGTCAAGGAATTTCGTTGGTGATGACTTGTTTGAATGTTGCCGAGAGTCTTCTATTTTCCACAAGTAGAGAGTCTTCAAGCTTGGTTTCGGTTGATCTTCGACTTCACCGAACATTTGATATCTTGTACAAGTCATTCAAAGAACTGAACTAAAATATTCTAAGTAGGAGTTTTAGGGAAAACATCGGTGAGTCAATTTCAAATCCTTGGTGACCCAACAATCTCCCCCTATTTGAATTTGAGCTCCTTATCTTAGAATATTCAAGAGTAAATAAAAGTAAGTGCGTTTTTGACCCTTTTTACTCTTTTGGGTTCTTTTCACATAGACCATTCTTTTTGTTCTTTTTGATCTTTTTCTTTTGTATGCGTATGTATACTATGTACAGTATTTACAGGTAACGAAAGATAAAGTATGTACGGAAATAAAATTCAAATAGAGATACTTGTATTAAGATAAGTTCTCGTACAATTTTACAAAATGAGAAACTAACTTTTACAAGTACCAAATGGAGAGAACTTACTTCTTTGAGGTTTTGTGGCGCTTGATTTCATCCAGTAAGTTTCTATAGAACGGTTGAGCTTCGGGGATGTTCGGAAAGAGGTTGTGAATGCCTTCCAGAAATATAGTATCGACGATGGACATCTGGGCAAATCTGAAGAATGCCCGACGACCGAGACCGTCGTTAAAGAACAATCCTGGTATTGGAGAGAGGCTTAAGGTTGTGGTAGGATAGGGAACAGAAGTGGGAATGGTAAGGTTAAGATTGTTTACATTCGGGATTTTACCTTCTCTTGCCATTTCCTTGAAGACTGAGTCAGGAGGATTTTTGACTTTGGGGAGGATGATCTTCTCTTTCAGAGACAGCAGTTTGGCTCTTTCTTCGGTGGAGAGGATGATGTTATGTTTTCTTTTGATCTCCTTCATCTTATTCATTAGACCATCAATGTATTTGACAAAGATGTCTTTCCTTGGATTTGGACTCCTGACAAGGTGTTGAGTGATTTCATACCATTCCGAGAGACCGAAGAGTTGGAGATGGCTTTCTTTCACACTCTTCATAGAACCATCTTCCCAGTTAATAATCAATCTGATGTCTTGAGGGTTTGCCTTGGAGGTGGCAATCTTTACTGAAGAAATTTGTGACCTATAGCTCCGGTGGTGCATGGTCTTTTTGTACCAACTAATTTCTTCATTCTTTTGTTGTTCCAAGGCACTGAGCACCGATTTCTGTGTTTGGATGGCATCGGTGGACTTGACTTTTGTAGCTTCTTCTGCGGCAGCTTTGAGAGACAGATCTCTGGATTTGTCTAAGTCGATTTGAGCTATTCTTGCTTCCTCAATTTCTTGAGCAGAGAGGCCAATTTCGGTGGTGATAGGTTGAGAAGCAGGCTTGAGTTTGAGAGTTTCAGCGTCCTTCGGTCGAGCCCCATATCTTGCCAGATCCTTTTTCTTCTTTGCTTCTCTGGCCAATTCTTCGGCCGAAAGAGTTCTTTTTCCTTTGTCTTCGGGAGCATTGCTGGACTGCTCCCCCTCAACTGATGCATTAAGGTCAAGAGCTTCGGTGGAGCCAGTATGGGTCGGTGAGAGTGAGACATGTTTCGGTGGAGAAGAGGGTTTCGGTGGAGAGGTAGAGAGTTTCGGTGGTGAGGATTTCGGTGGAGAGGTAGATTTCGGTGGAGAGGAGGATTTCGGTGGAGAGGGTTTCGGTGGAGGAGAGGAGGATTTCGGTGAAGAGGGTTTCGGTGGAGGCTGGTTACTGGAAAGTTTCTTGATGGATGGAAGTTTCGGTGGAGCCGTGGTTTTCTCCCCCTCAGGAACAGCCGGTAACTTGAAACCCAACTCATAGAAGGCCTTATCAAACTTGGAGTGTAGGAAGGCCAGACTCGTTTCGGTGGTATGGGGAACCAAGGCAAAGTCACCGAGATCCATTTCCCACTGGGAACGTTCAGGACTGGGTGAGTCGGTGGAAGGTTTGGAGAGGGACTCCACTGTGGTAGAAAGGGTAGATAATTTTTCTTGAATGGGGCGTAGGGCTTCGGTGATGGCATCAAGAAGAAGATGCGGTAGCTGAGACTCGAGGTTAGAGATGTGGGAATTGGCTTGGGAGATTAAGGTGATGGTAGATTTAAGAAAGGTAGAGGTGCGGTCGATGTGCGGGGAAGTTTAGCCACCGATTTCGGGGAACGAACAGTGCCATCGAAGGGGATCCGCTTCGGGAAGAGGATGTCGTAAGTGAGGCGCGAGTGCGTCGGTGTAGAGTGTTCGGGGAGGTCGGGGAGGTGAGGGTGTACGATGTGGAGAGTGTTGCCTCGGCGAGGGAGGCTCGATGGGATGTTCTTCGGGGGACGGGATGGTTCGGGGAGAACCAGTGTCCGCTAAAAGAAATGCAAAGAAATCATGTGGGGGTGAAGATTGTGGGGGGGAACCCTGATTGGGTTGTGCAATCTCATCGATCACAAACTGATCGGGTGAAAGGCTGTGAAGTGAAAAGTCAGAACCCTCGAGAGGAGAGACCTCGAGGTCATCTCCACCACCCAAAGAATCGAGTGGGGAGGTTTGTGTAGGGTTCTCCAAGTGTACAACTGAGGCCTTTTGAGAGGCAACAGAGGAGATGGTGGGGTTCGAAACGGATACCCTTGGCCCGGAGGGATGAAGTTCAACAACCGGCGATTTTTGAGAATCGACAGTTGGATTTGTTGGTGGGGCCGATGGTTTCCGGGACCTCTTTGGAAGAGATCCCGAAGGGGAAGATGAGTGCCTCCGCTTATGAGAAGGGGTGTGAACCGGGGAAGTCTCCGAGGGATATCTCGGTGACATGGTTCGAGAAGCGGGAGCGGAGGTGTCGGTGGCCTTTTGCCGTTTCTTTTGAGTGCCACCCGACGTCACTCGGGAACGGGGAGAAGGGACCACAACATTTGGAGTGACCTCGGGAATTTCCAGGTGGCGAAACCCGGGAATTTCCGCATCACCCCAACGAAGTTCGGGAGATAGAGCGAAGGAAATCATACCTGGGCGTAATGGGCGATCGGTGGCGAGCGGCTTGACGTTGAGGGTTTTGGTGCCCACAACGGGAGATGACCATTCATAAGAGAACCGGGGCGAGGAAGAGCGGCGATCGGTTTCCAAAGCTTTGGAAAGCTTGTGTTGTAAGATCATGGAGATGAAGCGGGGAAAAGCAACGTAACACTTCTTGGGAGTTTTGATGACCTCGACAAGCTCTGAGAAGAAATATTGGGCGAAGTCAACTTTCCTTTGGAAGATGAGGGCATGAGCGAGTTTGTTGACGTGTGAAGGCGATTGATCATGCCCACTTGTTTTGCGTGAGAGGCAATGGATAACGTGGGCGAAGAAGAAATTCCAAATGCCTCCCATTTTGCTGCGAAGAAGAGTACCGGGGCCTTTGGAGCTTTTGGAGGAGTCGTCGAGCACATAACCGGTGGTAAGAACAATGTCTTCATGTATGGTGTCCAAATACATGTCTTCATAGTCGGAAAAGGCGTCGATCTTGAGAGCGAGATGAACATCATCGACCCCAAATGTGAGGTCGTGATCACCTTCGGCATTGGTGAAGATGGAGGCGTGAATGGCCTCATTGGAGGGATCGTACACGGAGGTGAGCCAGAAGTGTCCAATGAGCATTTTGCTCATCCTGGGGTTGCATGTGAAGGCATGAAGAAGAGGAGAGCGAGACAGAAATTTAGCAATAGTAGAGAACTCGGGATGAGCGGGATCGGATTCGAGGCGGGCAACGTGATTGCACTGGTTGAAGCGGAGGTCTTCAAAACGTGTAGGAATTGGATATCGTGAGGATGCCATGAGAGAGATATGTTTGAAAGAGAAGAGAGAGTTGCAGGTTTGAATTGTGAGAAAGGAGTGGGGAGGAAGTAAAGGGAGGTAAGTATATATAGGGAAAGGATAAGGCACCGTGATGATGATTTTGTATGGGGAGAGGGGACATGCGGCTCATGAGGTGAAAGGGTTATTGGGAATCGGGACACGGAACGGCGGATAGGCGAAGGGTCTGACGCAAATGCAATTGAGTGGTCACAAGTGGGCTTTGGGAACCGTGTGGATCAGTGTAGGCTCGGTGATGCTTCGGTGGAGGGTTCGGTGTTCGTTCGGGAGACGATCGGTGGAAGTTCGGTGGAAATGGGACTTCGGTGGTAGAATGGTTTCACCGATTTGGATGAGGTCCACCGAAATGGGACTTCGGTGGTAGAGTGGATTCATCGAATTTTGAAAGTACCACCGAAATGGGACTTCGGTGGTGGAAAGTTTCCACCGATTGGAGATGACCACCGAAATGAGACTTCGGTGGTGGACAAGTTTCACCGATTTTGAAAAATTTCCACCGAAATGGGCTTCGGTGGTAGACACGCTTCACCGATGCAGGAGATTATCACCGAAATTGGACTTCGGTGTTGGAAAAGAGAGATAGAAATGATTTAACACAGATTTGTCCATAGATGAGAGATCGGTGGAGAGAGAGAAGTAGATAAGAAGGTGTCCACCGATGTGAGATCGGTGGAGCATGAACACATGTTTATTCTTGGAAATTGCACATCCCAAGTTCACTGATGAGAAAGTTGAACCTGGTTTCATCAAGAGGTTTGGTGAAAATATCAACAAGCTGCAAATCGGTGGGAATGAAGTGCAGTTCAATGTCACCTTTGGAAATGTGATCCCTGATGAAATGATACCTGATATCGATGTGTTTAGATCTAGAGTGAAGAACAGGATTATTTGCTATAGCTATAGCACTGGAATTATCACACAGAATTGGGACTTTAGAAAAGAATTGATTATAGTCCCTTAGTTGGTTTCTCATCCATAGAATCTGAGCACAGCAGCTCCCAGCAGCTACATATTCAGCCTCAGCAGTAGAGGTTGATACAGAGTTTTGTTTCTTGCTAGACCAACTTACCAATTTTCCCCCAAGGAGCTGACAGCTTCCTGTAGTACTCTTTCTATCAATCTGGGAAACTGCATAGTCTGAATCTGAATAACCAATTAGTTCAAAACCCGAGTCTTTGGGATACCAAAGACCCAAGTGCAGTGTGCCCTTAAGATACCGAAAAATTCGTTTTACAGCCTTTAAATGTGATACTTTAGGATTGGCCTGATAACGAGCACATAGACAAGTAGCAAACATTATATCCGGTCTGCTAGCAGTTAGGTAAAGAAGAGAGCCTATCATACCTCGGTAAAGAGTAACATCCACAGATTCACCTTTTAGATCGGCACACAGTTTCAAGGGAGGTGCCATGGGAGTTTTCATAGGAGAGCTATCTAGAAAATTAAATTTCTTCAGAAGGTCACGAATATATTTGCTTTGATTTATAAAAATCCCTTCTGAAGATTGTTTGACTTGAAGGCCCAAGAAAAATGTAAGCTCTCCCATCATGCTCATCTCATATTCACTCATCATGAGAGAAGCAAACTCATCACATAGGCATTCATCAGTGGCACCAAAGATGATGTCATCAACATAGATTTGAACAAGAATGATATTACCTGAGGTTTCTTTGATGAAGAGAGTATTGTCAATTTTACCTCTGGAATATCCATGCTTGAGAAGAAAGTTGGCAAGAGTGTCATACCAAGCACGTGGAGCTTGCTTGAGACCATACAATGCTTTGTCAAGTCTGTACACATAGTCTGGATGAGCTGGGTCTTCAAAGCCAGGAGGTTGTTTCACATAGACTTCCTCTGCAAGTTCCCCATTGAGAAAGGCACTTTTAACATCCATTTGAAAGACCCTAAAATTTCGGTAGGCAGCATGAGCCAGAAAGATCCTTATAGCTTCAAGTCTTGCAACAGGGGCAAATGTTTCATCATAGTCAATGCCTTCTTCATGTCTGTATCCTTGAGCTACTAATCGGGCCTTGTTTCTGATAACAGTACCATCTTCATCCATTTTGTTCCTGAATACCCACTTGGTTCCAATGATTGTCTTGTTTCTGGGTTTGGGAACCAATCTCCAAACTTTATTCCTCTGGAACTGAGAAAGTTCTTCTTGCATGGCAGTGATCCAACAAGGATCTGATAGAGCTTCATCCACTTTCTTAGGTTCAGATAGAGAGAGGAAATTCACATAGAGACAAATATTTCCAACTCCTCTGCGGGTTTGGACACCTGCTTGTTGATCACCAATAATTTGATCTATGGGGTGATCTTTGGTCCATTTTAGAGCAGGGGGTAAAGGTGATGGGGTATGAGGAGTAGAGTGAACTGGAGTAGTGGGATCAGAGGTTTGGTGTAAGATGGGATTTTCGGTAGTGGAAGCCATGTGATTTTCGGTGGGATTAGGGATGGAAGAAGGGCTTCGGTGTGGAGTTTCGGTGGGAATAGGGAAATCGGTGTGAGAGATGGGTTGATCAATTTCGGTGGGAGAGAGTGATCCAGCTGGGTTTTTTGAGGTGGATGGATTTGAGGGAATAGAGGAGATATCGGTGGAAGTGACTAAGGGGGTATCACCAATACATGATGAGATCCATCTGTGTAAATCATCCTCATCACTTGAAAGTGATGAACATCTGAGATCATCAAACTTGACATGAATGGACTCATCAATGCATTTTCTTCTGAGATTGTACACCCTATAAGCTTTGGAGGATAAGGAGTACCCAACAAATATTCCCTCATCTGCCTTGGGATCAAACTTCCCAAGATTTTCACGATCATTAAGAATAAAGCAGATACACCCAAAGACATGAAGAAAGCCAATATTTGGTTTTCTGCCATGAAAAACTTCATACGGGGTTTTATCATGTCTTTTGGATATTACTGACCTGTTTTGAGTGAAGCAGGCAGTATTCACAGCTTCGGCCCAAAAATAGATGGGGAGATTTGATTCACTCAGCATGGATCTAGCGGCCTCACACAGTGTTCTGTTTTTCCTTTCCACCACTCCATTTTGCTGAGGAGTACGAACAGCAGAGAAGTTCTGAGAGATCCCTTTCTCGGTGAAGAAGTCTTCAAGAGCACTATTTCTGAATTCAGTGCCATTGTCACTCCTTACTGAGCGGACAAGCTGGCCATTGAGAACTTCATTTTTCTTGACAAAGTTGATGATTTCTTCAGTGGCATCACTTTTGTACCTGAGAAAGAACACCCAAGTATATCTGGTAAATTCATCAACAATAACAAGAATATACCTTTTGCCTCCAAGACTTGGAGTGCTGACTGGTCCACATAGATCCATGTGCAGCAATTGAAGAGGAAGAGTGATGGAAGAGCATTGCTTCGTCTTGAAGGATGTTTTGGTGAGCTTTCCCTTTTCACATGCATCACACAGCTTCTCTTTGACAAAGTTCAACTTTGGCATGCCCGTCACCAGCTCTTTGTTGGAGATTTTATGCAAGGTCTTGAAGTTTAGATGAGAGAGACGTTTGTGCCACAACCAGTTTCTTTTGGATGCATCATTTGACACAAAGCAGACATTTGATGAAGAATTGGATTGTCCCATATCTATGACGTAGACATTTTCCATCCGTCTTCCCGATAACACCACATTGAATTGTTTGTCTACCACGGAGCAGACACAAAGTTCAAAGATAACTTTGTATCCAAGATCACACAGTTGGCTAATGCTGAGGAGGTTATGCATGAGGCCGTCCACAAAAGCCACTTTATTGAAGGTTACAGATCCATTAAAGAGAGTTCCGTATCCTTTGGTGTAACCCTTAGAATTATCACCAAAAGTTACAGATGGACCTTTTCCCGGCACATAGTTGATGAGAAGAGACTTGTTTCCCGTCATGTGGCGTGAGCACCCGCTGTCTAAATACCAAATTTGATGGTGCTCAAAAGCCTGCATGCAAACACATATTAGTTCTTTGGTACCCATTTTGTAATGGGTCCTTTGGGGTTAGAAGAGCATGATTCCTTAAGCTTGGATCTATCAATCCTATCCTTGGGACAGTCCTTAGCCATATGAAAAGTGTCACCACAGTTATAGCATTTTCTATAGATAAACACCTTTTTAGCATTTTTCATGTTTTGGCTTTTATCATTTGTTCTTATAACCTTGTTAGAGGAGAACAGAGCAGGAGGCTTGGACCCAAGGATTCCTTTGGATAAATCTTTGGAGGTTGATTTTCTTAAAAGCACAGATCTAGGAACATAAGTGTTGTTAGAGGGAATGTTTGGGGTAAAACTTTTAGGATGGGAGCTTGCCATGCAGTTGACCACCGATTTTCCTTTGTCGGCACAGGAGATCCTTTTTGAGTGAACAGGAGTTTCTCTTTTGGGGATCTTTGAGGGCTTAGGTTCGGTGTAGGTATCTATGTGAATAGATTTTAACACTTCATGAAGAGGAATTGGAGGTCATAGATTGAGGGATCGGTGGGCACAAAGGGGATAAGATCGGTGGGTTTAGATCTTTTGGAAGGATTAGCTTTTGAAGAGTTCGAGGAGGAGGCTTCATCCATGGCCGAAAATTTGAGCTGATCATGGATGGGTTTAGAAACGTCATTTGAATCTTGCTTCTCAATGACTTGCAATGAGGAGTCTTTGGCCTTTAAGGATATGCCATACTTTAAGGCTTCACACAGATCTAACGAGTTCAAAGAGATGGAATCACAAGAGCTAGAATCAGAGAGATCATCACATGCATTGGTGGGGGGAACAAGAGCAAGAGTGGACTCACAAACATCAGTTTTTCCAAATCCTAGACCGAACTTGTTTGAACTACAGATTTGACTTTGAAAGATTTGTTCAAGATTTTTGGAAGAGCTTGACCATTTTTTGATGACTTCTTGTTCCCTTTTTAGTTTCTTAAACAGAGAGTTCTTTTCTTTTGAGATCACATGATTTATTGTTTTCAAGTCCTCAAGCTCATTTTTGATTTCCTCAAACCTTTTAAGCTTAGACATGCAAATTTCAAGTTCAGCTTTGAGCTCTTTCACTTGAGCAGATTTTCTATTCTTACTGTCTTTAACAGAATAAAAATCTTGAGTTAAAGATTCATAGGCATTGATCTTTTCAATATCAGACATATTATTGAAGGGATGTACCTGAGCGTAGGCTGTGGAGCACCCAGTTGCCACTAGAGCCATAGGTGAAGTGGCCTTTTCGGAAACTTCCATTTCTTCTGAGATGGCCACGAAGCATCTATTCTGAGAATCACTGTCGGAAGTGTCTTCGTCGTCCCAATCGTGGGTTTCTGCCATGAGACCCTTCCCTTTTCTCTCTAGACCCTCACTCCTTTCCTTCTCTTTCTTGTACTTGGCCTTGTATTTCTCAGCACGCTCCTGATGACTTAAGAAGGATGGTGGGGACTCCTTTTTGGGAAAGGTTGATTTGAAAGGCATGTGTTTGGATTTTTCCCTTTTTGAAGAGGGATTGTCAGAAGAAGTAAATCTGGACTTGGAGATACGCTTGCTTCTACACTCAGATGCAAAATGTCCTTTCTTGCCACAGTTGTAGCATTCCTCATTAGACTTGTCAGAAGAAGTTTTGAAAGATGAAGTTTTTCTAAGACTTCGAGATTTGTTGAAGGGACGAAACTTGTGTTTAGAACCGGCCATCATTGCCATCTCATCCGACAACTGTTCAACCATGATATCCTCACCTTCATCATCAGCATCACTAAGATATGCTTCCGTTTGGTGGGTTACATTTGTTTGACTGTCATTGTCAGAGTCAGATGAAGGATAGGTGATTCTAGGAAGATTTTGAGAATTCTTGGAACTTTCACTAACAAGAGCTATAGAGGAGCTCTTTATTTCCTTGATGAAAGATTTCCGTTGAAGCTTGGTTTGCTCAAAGTTGAAAAGAGTACCATATAAAACAGTTAAGGGCATGAACTCAAGGTCCTTGGTAGTTTTGATGCAAGTACATATATTTTCCCAAAAATCTGGGAGACAATCCATGAACTTGCACAAGACTTCCTCATTATCATAGACTCTGCCCAACAACTTAAGATCATTTAAAAGAGAGTTGAAGCGGTTATAGAAGCTAGGAAGAGATTCTCCTTTTTCAAAAGAAAATAGTTCATACTTTCTGATAAGACCAATCTTTTTACATTTCTTGACTTCCTCTGTACCTTCGTACAGAACACATAGAGTGGTCCACATTTCTTTGGCAGTTTCAAAGTTCACCAAAGAGTGGTAGACCTCATCAGGAAGAGAGAGAGCAATAATAGCTCTTACCTTGGAGTCAAGAGTAACTAAACGTTTCTCCTCATCAGTATACTTTTTAGGATTTTTGAGAATATACCGACCAGTAGCACTGGATTTTTCCTCATCAGAATCACTAGAGATTTCCTTTTCAAAGGTCTCTTTACCTGGCCTCTGCGTGTCATAGCGAGCCCAAACTCTGGGGATAATGGGTCCCTCGTTGAGAATGGTTGGATATCTAGTATCCACTCCTTCCATGAATAGCATCATGCGGCTTTTCCACAAGGAGAAGTTGTTAGCATTAAACTTAGGTGGTTTGGAGATAGACCCATTTTCAGAAAAGTTATTTTGAAAAGAGTTTTCAACAGTAGAGGAAGAGGAGGCAGCCATCGCAGATCAAGTTTATGGAATTAAACTTTCCGCTCTGATACCACTTGTTAGTCCCAGATGGCTTAACAAGTATTGTAGAAGGGGGGGGGGGGTTGAATACAATACACAAAAATTTCACAATTTTAATTCTTATATTTGAAAAACTTTCAAAAGAATTACACACAGAAAACTTAAGATTGTTGCGGAAAAGAACAGATAAACTATTCTAACAATCTTACACAAAGTATACAACAAAACAACTAAGAACACTAAGAGCAAAGCTATTGAGTTTTAAGGCTTAAAAGAAGGTTTCTTGCACTGAGAGAATTTCTTGAAAGCGTGAGAATTGCATGAAGAGCACTTCTCCTTTTATAGTGCCAAGGAGTGCCCAAGCATTAAATGCTTGGGACACTTGTCATCTTCACATATGCTGATAATGTTGACTTCAGGAGAACTGTGAAGTCCTTGTCACTTTTCACTAGGTGCAGACAGAGTAGCTTGAGCAGATAATAGGGACCTTAACTGAAAGTGGATAAAGAGACAAACTGTCACTTTTCTCTGCTGGAGGATATTGTCCCATAATAAATGATCTTCTGTCTTGAGCCTTTAGCACCGAAGTGGTTTCCACCGAGATTGAGAAATCTTCGGTGGAAAGAAGACTAGTCCACCGAAATTGCAAGCATGTTTCGGTGGTAACTAGTCCACCGAAATTGCGAGCATGTTTCGGTGGTGAGAGGACCACCGAAATTACAAGTATATTTCGGTGGTGAGAGGACCACCGAAATTACAAGTATATTTCGGTGGTGAGAGGAGCACCGAAAGGGTCATCGGTGGTGGATGGGGCCACCGAAACTGTCCATGCACTTCGGTGGGAGAAGGCCACCGAAAATGTCCTATAAATTCGGTGGAGAGAAGGCCACCGAAATGTCAAGGAATTTCGGTGGTGATGACTTGTTTGAATGTTGCCGAGAGTCTTCTATTTTCCACAAGTAGAGAGTCTTCAAGCTTGGTTTCGGTTGATCTTCGACTTCACCGAACATTTGATATCTTGTACAAGTCATTCAAAGAACTGAACTAAAATATTCTAAGTAGGAGTTTTAGGGAAAACATCGGTGAGTCAATTTCAAATCCTTGGTGACCCAACACATCATGAGAATCAAGTATTAATCAAATGGTGAATTGTGGTTGATTCTTCATTGTTCCACATTGGTGACAAAAGTGAAAAGTTGGAAGTGTGAGTGGCTATATAAAGGATAGGATATAGCTTGAAAGTTCATACAAAATTTGATCCATTTTTTGGTTAAATAGTTATTTTTTATTTACATGACAAAACATTTCATGTAATCTTTATATCTATAAAAGGAGAATTCATAGTTGATGATGTGGCATAATGAGAATCAAGTATTAATCAAATGGTGAATTGTGGTTGATTTTTCATTGTCCCACATTGGTGACAAAAGTGAAAAGTTGAAAGTGTGAGTGGCTATATAAAGGATAGGGTATGGCTTGAAGGTTCATACAAAATTTGATCCATTTTTGGGTTAAATAGTTATTTTTTATTTACATGACAACATTTCATGTCATAGTTAAGCATTTCACGTAATAGTTAAATATTTCATGTAATCTTTATATATATAAAAGGAGAATCCATGGTTGATGAGGTGGCATCATGAGAATCCAATATTCATGAAATGGTGAATTGTGGTTGATTCTTCATTGTCCCACATTGGTGACAAAAGTGAAAAGTTGAAAGTGTGAGTGGCTATATAAAGGATAGGATATGGCTTGAAGGTTCATACAAAATTTGATCCATTTTTTGGTTGAATAGTTATTTTTTATTTAAATGACAAAACATTTCATGTAATAGTTAAACATTTCATATCTTCTTTATCTTTATCTTTATATATATAAAAGGAGAATCCATGGTTGATGAGGTGGCATCATGAGAATCAAGTATTCATCAAATGGTGAATTGTGGTTGATTCTTCATTGCCCACATTGGTGACAAAAGTTAAAAGTTGGAAGTGTGAGTGACTATATAAATGATAAGATATGGCTTGAAGGTTCATACAAAATTTGATCCATTTTTTGGTTAAATAATTATTTTTTATTTACATGACAAAACATTTCATGTAATAGTTAAACATTTCATATCTTCTTTATCTTTATATATATAAAAGGAGAATCCATGGTTAATGAGGTGACATCATGATAATCAAGTATTCATCAAATGGTGAATTGTGGTTGATTCTTCATTGTCCCACATTGGTGACAAAAGTGAAAAGTTGGAAGTGTGAGTGGCTATATAAAGGATAAGATATGACTTGAAAGTTCATACAAAATTTGATCCATTTTTTGGGTTAAATAGCTATTTTTTCATTTACATGACAAAACATTTCATGTAATAGTTAAACATTTCATATAATAGTTAAACATTTTATATCCTTAAAGGAAAATCCAAGAGTAATGAGGTGGCATCATGAGAATCAAGTATTCGTCAAATAGTGAATTGTGGTTGATTATTCATTGTCTCACATTGGTGACAAAAGTGAAAAGTTGATAGTGTGAGTGACTATATAAAGGATAAGATATGGCTTGAAGGTTCATACAAAATTTGATCCATTTTTTTAGGTTAAATAATTATTTTTTATTTATATGACAAAAATTTCATGTAATAGTTAAACATTTCATATCTTTAAATAGATAAAAGAAAAACCCAAAAGATACGAGTTACCACCATGAGAGTTGAGTATCAAATAGTGGATTGTGGTTTAGTTGTAGCTATCCCACATTGGTAAGAAGTTGAAACATTGGAATAAAGATGTTGTATAAAAAAGATGGATGTGATGACATTATGTCAAGCCATAAGATTTTAGTATTCTCAAATAGTGAATTGTGATATATTAGAAAATGAGAGTGTATTAATAGGAGAAGGTGTCATTGAAAATTAAAAAGAGATTAATGATTGTTAAAACGAAGTTTGTTAATAAACACAATTAAACAATCAATAAGGTACGACCCAAAAGTCATAAGATGTTAGAATTTTCAAATGTTGAATAAAACAATCTATCTATATATAAGAAATAACCAAAATAATTTGAGGTACCATTGTGAAACGTCTTTTGACTAATACCTCAATAGATATTTTACAAAAGATAACATAAATATTTTTATATATATATAAATAGAAATAGAAAAATATTTACATTTTCTATCTTTCTTTATTTATATGTATAAAAGAAATAACCAAGGGTATTTGAAGTGACATTGTAAGATTTTTTATTCTTAAATCTTGCATTGTATTATTTTAGTCATTCCACATTGATGAGGGAATGTTAGATTGGAGAATGAAATGGGCTACAAGAAATGATGAAGGAAAGTTGTATATAAATTTGAAATGAGTTTGGTAATCTCACACTGATAAGAAAATTAACATTTTTATGAAACATGTTAACATATATTGACAAAAAGAGAGGGATACATGTCCAATTTGTGGAAACTCATAGAGTTCACTAAGTTTAGTCAAACCCTTTTTGGGGAAAAAAATTCTTCAAACTATTCGTAACAACAATATGTTTGGTGTGTCATTTGAGTTCTAAACAATATAACAACAAAATTATTACCAATAAATCTCAATTTATTCGTAACAACAAACGATAATCAATAGATGAAAATGAACCACTTATGGAATTGCATTTTTCGTTTTAAATCGTATCTCATTAGTATTAACCGATGAATTATCTTTTATCTTAATGCGATCAAGTAATTCCTTAAAATATTACTCGCTACCGCGCAACGCGCGGGACGCACACTAGTATCTTTTGAAATAAAGGATGTCTGCCTTTAAAACGGTCAAACTTGGTAGTTGCAAGAGATAATAAACGAATTAACTTTGTAGAAGCGTTGTGTTGAATGTTTGGACAAAAAAAATCAATTTAAAATAAAAGACACTGTTGGTCCTGGACCACATGACTGACTCACACAGAAAGTGTTTATAGAAGGGGGTTGAATGCAAACACAATAAGTTTGCTCTTTTTAATTTTATATTTTATTTCAAACATAAAATTACAGATAGTTGTGAAAATTAGGATGCACTACTTTGATCCTAAACTATTTAACCAGACAAATTTACACACTGAAATAAAAAAGAAGAAGGTTTCTCTTTCAAATCTGCGAGACTAAGATATCTCTCATATATTAACGTCAATTTTACTTTGAACCCATCACAAATATATTTCTTTCAAAATGGGTGATTTGTAAGTTAACACAATGAAGTCATTTTATAGCCTTGATTGCATTAAATGCTCTACTTCAACTTTAACACATGTCTCTGTCGGATTTTCTGATCCATGCATGTTTGTACTTTTCACTTCAGCCTTTGTGATGATGTAGACAAGTGTTAACCCTTCCCATCCTTTAGGTGTAGAGGGAACAGTAAAGTATGATAAGTACCAATTAAATAATACTTTAGAACATACTTATACTGACATGCATTTTGGTCATGTTCCCATACTTTAGTATGAGTAGGGGTGCTTAAATTTCCGACCAACCCGACCAACGCAACCCAACCCGAGGCAAAAAAACCCAAACTGTGCCAACCCGATGTAGCATCGATAATTTTTCCGACCAAACCGCATATATTGGGTTGAAAACGGGGTTAGGCCCAAAAAAATTCGACCCAACCCAACAACTCGTGAGAAAAACGCTCCAACAATTGAATTAGGATTCATATTAGCGCCTCTCCTCTCTCGTTTTTAGTCTTCTCCAAAATTCATTTCACTTCCTCTTCGAGCTTTGCGAATTCCTGCTGAATCGAAGCTGCTGGTACATCGAAGCCGCTGAATCAAAGTTGTTGCCTGCTGGTACACCGCCGAGCACCACCACCAGGTTGTTGCTCGATTTCTGCATCTGGCCTCTCAACCGCTGCTTCTATTTCTACCCAAATTTCAGGCTGGTCATTCGATTTCTCCCATTCGTTGATTTCTTCGATTAATATCTACCGATTTGTTGATTGCTTCGATTTCTTGCTTAGTTTTATTTGCTGATTGTTTTGATTTGGGGATTTATGTTCTATATTCTGCTAGACAACCTACATGATATAGTTCTATATTTTGCTAGACTATCCATAACCTTCGTGAATCTGTTACCATAACCTGAATCGAAGTTGCTGTTAAGCTCACTGAATCGTCGAACCTGTTTCATCTTATTGATGAACCTATTTAATCGAACTTGTTTCATCTTATTGCTGAACCTCTTTAATCGAACCTGTTTCATCTATTTGTTACCGTATTTCTTGTTGTTTACAATAAATCTGTGATTTGTTACCATAAATCTTCTTCGTGAATTTGTTAATCGAACCTGTTACCTAATTCTTGTTGTTTACAATAAGTTTGTTAATCGAACCTGTTACCTATTTCTTGTTGTTTACTGTCAATCTGTGATTTGAAATACTTTTGTGATTTGTTGAAATACTTATGTGATTTGAATTACTTCTGTGATTTTCTAAAATACTACTGTGAAAATTGAAATACTTATGTGGTTTGTTGTCTCTTGTTGTTTACTGTCAATCTGTCATTATTTGGACATTGGAGTTGGTTTAATTTTAGTTTTTTTAGACTCAATAACTTAGTTAAATGGTGAAATGATTAATAAAAGTTTCAACCCGACCAACCCAACCCAACCCGAACGGTTTGGGTTGGGTTGGGTTGAGATTTTTCAAATCGCAATGATTGGGTTGGGTTGTTAAAGTATCGTCAAACCGGCCAACTCGACCCGTGAGCACCCCTAAGTATGAGAGTCACGAAGAGTTGATGAACCAAACTTGCTGGCCAAGTTTGCACTTCAATTTCGGCTTGCCATTAGTAGTCTTTGTCAGATTATTACTGATTGTATCTTGTATTGATCTTCTTTAGGCTAGACGACAAGCCACTCCGCTTTGGTGACAATCTAACCACTCTTCAACTAATCTTCGATTTTGTTGAAGGCCCTTTTACTCTTAGAACAATACAGATAGTTACAAGACTTTTACAAGTAAAAATCCTATTTGTCTTTTCTGAAGTATAAGTTATACAACAATTACCAGTTATAGACATTTGTGAAAGATAGATGTGTAGGATAATAATTGATTGGAATAATTCAAAGGAGTATGAGAATCCGATGATAGTAACAATCCGATGACAACTTAAGAGTTTGATTCGTTAATCAAATTTAAGCCTTATTAAGTGTCTAATTCGATGGTTTGAGTATACATCGGAGCGGACCTATTTTTGTTGACATAAAATACAAATTGTTTTCAAGTGTTTGAACTTTTAGATGTCTATTTGTATTATGTACAAACTCGATGGTTGGGACTTACCAATCTCCCCCTATTTGTATATAATACACATAGATATCTCTATAGAGAAAGTGAAATACTTAAAAATAAAAAATGGTACTGAAACCCAGAAAATGGATGTAAAATCTAAACTCATAAATTTCTTGTGATCCATTTTTGGATTCTTTTTGCTATTTTCTGTTTTTGGCTTTTTCTATTTTTGTTTTGTTTTCTTCCTTCTTTTTTTCGTCGAATTACAGAGAAACATAAAGGAAATGTGTACAAGACGATAAAGACAAAAATGTACAATGTAATCAATACTCTTTTATATACTTTTGGGATATAAAATATGTCATGAATACATTACAAAAGAAAAAATAGCAAAAGATAAAAGATAGTGTGAGGAGTACATAATCCATTCATCTCCTACATTTTAGGAGCTTGATCCGGTTTTCATTTGGAGTGAGTTTTCTCTTTCCTTTTCTTTGCTCCTCTTTACTCCGATAAACTACCATGTTGCTGGATAAGGGATTGCAACTTATCTCTCCCTCAGCAGCCTGGGAAGAAGAGATGAGGAATCTGTAACACCCTCAAAATTGAAATGAGCAACTAACCTTAATTTCAATAAATTAAACTAAAAGATGATAAAATTACTTCTACATATCATCCTTTGAAAATATCTCAATTTTAAACAACCCAGATTTCACATCTAACAACTCTAGGCGGGTGTTACTTAACCCAAATAAAAGTTGTTAATCCCAAAAGTGCGGAAAACTTCGCTAAGCATCTCACTTCCCGTGCACTCTACCAGCACTCATCACCTCGCAGTGTAGCTAAAGCTATTCCCAACCTGAACCTGTTGCACATGCCGACAAATAAAAAGGTTAGGCTAACGCCTAGCGAGTTCAAGAGTTTACATCACGAGCAAATCATTTGATAAACCACAACATTCAACTTAATAAATGATTTTCAAAACGGGTTTGTGTAAAAGACATCGACGAACCATTTTCCAAACACACACAATCCCTGTGAGGAGAGCTTCCAATGAAAATCGTTTCTCTGCAAAGGATTCAAATTCAAAACTCACCTCAAGAGTTAACTAAATAATAATTTCTCAAGTAATCGTCACTACGAATAAAACTCCAATAGTTAAAACATCCAATAAGGATGTAACATAAATCCGTCCATCAATCATGGAAAAACAAATCTATATGCATATAATATAACCTCAACAATGCGAATAATAAAAATACCGAAATCAATACCCTTCGGTGATGGGGGAGACCCGATCTCATCGAATGTGGCCAACACATAAATTAAACCATAATTAATAAACGTAAGTAAGCTTCTTGGATGTGGAACGCAGATGACATCAACCATACTAGGTCTTTAGTCAACCTTCGACATCAACCATACTAGGTCTTTAGCCCGTCTTAGACATCAACCATACTAGGTCTTTAGTCCATTTCCGGCATCAATCATACTAGATCTTTAGCCCATCTTAGACATCAACCATACTAGGTCTTTAGTCCATTTAAAACTACCAAGTTCAACCATACTAGGTCTTTACCTTGGAAACCCACCATCCAAAACCAGCTTACTTGACGTAAATATATACATGACCCCACAAGAATAACTAATGCATTGAAATCATGTAAACATCAAATATAATGCAATTCATGCAACTCAAACCCCAAGCCCACGTCGAGCTTATTAAAAATCGGGCGAATGCCCTCGAGACTCAACCGAGTCCAAAACCGAGCCCTCTGCTCAAAAGATCTAATGATCATTTATCAATATCAATTCATGCAAATGAAATGCATCTAACTCACATCATGCAACACACGCTCCGAGGCATGATAATCTCACAACCCCTTCATTGCTACCTTCCCAATGAAGTCAAATCACATATGCATCTACATGTACACGTATATGTAACTCTTTCATAACTCAACAATGCATATAACTCACCAAGGTTCATTAGTTCCAAAGGTACTAAGAATACAAAACCATCAAACGGTCTTCACACACAAGACCAACACTTAAACCGGCACGTATTCAAATAAAATGCAATTAAGCATATAACACACCCAAGACTCCACCTCGAGTCACCAAAACCGGCAAACACTCAAAAGACTCATTTGAGTATAAATCAAGCCTTTAAAAGCCAAAATAGTCGTACTACATGTCACTCACACAGTTACGTAAACCAAAATACATCGTTTCTCAAACTCTTTACTCTTTGGATTTCTAAATTGGCCATCTGCCCAAAATAAAGGTTTACAACTCTCAAAGTATTCATACGGTCAAGATTGACCAAAATCCCTAAAGGTGGGTGTTTTACAAGATTTGTAAAGCTCAACACTTTAATTAATCAAAACCCACTAATTACTCAACAAGTGATAATTTTATATAAAGCACACAAATACTTTAAAATAAACATTTTGGCATATACAAAGTTTTCACAAAGCAACTTGAACTCACCTTGCTAGATTTAGTTAAATCTAGATTTTTCTCAAACGTATGCTCCTTTGAAGAAACACGAATCCTCAAGCTCCAAATCTTCCAAAAACCTAAATCCACAATTTCCAACCATAAATATTTATCCCCAAACACTTAGAATCATATCTCCCAACATATTACACCCAAAATCACCAATACATCGAAACCCTAATTTCCAAAATGAAGAGAAGAGAAGATTACCTCAATCATCAAGTGAATCCACCAACCAAACACTTCTAGTGTTACCAAGGTGAGCCTCCACCTTCATTTCACCCAAAGAAAGAAAATGTTTAGTTGAGGGTTGGGCAAAACCCTAGAAAGTGTAAGAACCCAATCTAAAGGAAGTGAGATGAGGAGTACTAACCTCAACCTAAGAATCCTTGTTAAGAGATGGGAAAGAGACTTTGATTTACAAGATTGTTGGCTTCAAGGGCTTCAAAATCGTTTTGAAGGTTTAGGGTTTGGTTTGGGAGAGTTTAGAGAGAGAGATGGAATAGAAATGAAAAGAAGCTGAAGTTCGTGGGTTTAAAACCCTCTGTGCCCGCTCGCGATTGTGACACGGCGATAGTGACCATGTCACAATCGTCGGGGCACTCTCGCCCAGAATGTACCGAGGGTCATCTCCCCCTCGCGATTGTGATACGGCGATTGTGACCATGTGACAATCTTCGGGGAACTATCGCCCCTGAGGTACCGAAGCTCGATTTTTTCCCGAATGAACCCGATTTGCTGAGCTTCTTTCGCACACCTCTTCCCAACGTTAAAACTTCACCTCAATAAAATTCCGGATGTTACAATCCTCCCGACCTTAAAAGAGATTTCGTCCTTGAAATCTGCTCTCACACCTCTAGAAGTGACCGAACTCGACACTTCTTTAGTTTTGTTAGTTTTCAACTGAAATTCAAATTTCCATTCTCGACAAAGCTGTTGTGGCGAACCTCCAGCTGAAACCCACGACGAAGGCCCGTTTAAGCACATTGCACTTACATCCAAGTGAACACTTAACCCACTAGAGTGACTTCCGACCACCAGACTTAAGTTGTCTCCCAACCTTAAGTGATCCATACTTTCCCAACGACAGACTCGAACTTCCCATTCATTCCACATTCATATGTTCTTAAATGTTCTCTCCAAAACAACCTAACGTTTAATCGCCACCAGTATCAGCCAAAACTTCAGAATCCTCAAATAATCCGTTAATGAACTAGTATTTACTCTCAGCAGATTCCACCAATTTTAACACAAACGGTCATCACTGACCCGTCAGTTACACAATCCCAAGGATGTGCCCAATTATCAATCATCAAGTCGACAGTTTCTCTTACCACACAAGGAAAGTCATTTCCCTAATTCTTCTTATCACAAACGAGCATCTTAAGATTAGTACTACCATTACCATCATTCTTTTAAAATCGGGCTACAACCCCCCGATTACACTAAAGGTGCTTGGCCTCAAGCCCAAAAGTCAACACCTAATTATGCCATCTACCTCAATATATGTTACTGCGAATTTATTTGCTTAGTTATAAGGGACATCATCCCCGCAACCGATACCATTCGGCCTACAGTACTATCACGCGTGGAATACCCAACCTTCCACCGTCGAAGTGCTACACGCACTTACCCTTAACTAGGTTACTTACCCCTTCCCAAGGTCCTAACGAGTTCAAGGTTTTCAAGTGCATCATTTATAAATATGCCAATCACAAAACCTTTCACAAAAATTTCAACCCAAAGATTTTCATATCAATTAAATCGTACGCATAGAAAACTACTATCATTAATTCGGTAGTTACGCAAAACGGACACGCTCGTCCCACATATGAAAATCATGTTGAAAATTATTTCATTGCAGTTCATATTATTCACAAACGCGAAAGCGTAGTACACAACTTATTTTAAAATGAACCGCCACGGTTCTAGTATGGATTGACTCATGACAAGCACGTAAAGTAACTGTCCGACTTTAAACATGGTGCAACAAAAGGTGTGTACGTATTTCAAAAGAAGTCCAACGACATTTGACTCCAAAATTTCCTTTTTAACCATAAAATGCCATGGAACAAGGTTTACCAACAAAATTTTGTGCGCGTCAGTTTATTATACAAAACGATGAAACGGTTTACAACTACACCTTAGTCAAAACACAAAATGATTTGTGCAAGTTCCATATTTAAGACAAAACCAATACGTTTCCATCCTTTAAAATATCGACTAAAACACCATAAAACCTCAAATTGGGGTAGGCATGCAAGCTTGTAACACTTCCATTAGAAATTTTCTTGAAACGAAATAACATGCATCAAATGGTTCGCAACCAAATTTCAAAAGATGAAACTCTTTAAATCAACTTCCTAAAATTTCTCATCCGGTCCTATAATGACATTTGAGTAAGACGCTTTTTTTTGCCAAAACTTGTACACCACAATGCGTTTCCCAAAATATTCGAGGAAATAAGTGTTAATAAAAGTAGACGCCCAAAAAGGATTCCGACCGATATCAATTCTTGAATTGCACCAACAGTGTGCGTCAAAGTTTAAAACATAAGAAATTCCACGCACCATAGTTTTATACAAACAATTTTCTAAAATCTTCATCACGAAGCACTTTCCCCAAAGTTTCGTACTTGGAACATCAAACGTCAAAACGTCATTGCTTAAAATGTATTTGTCGAAAATATTCAAAATACACATTTCCTCCAAAACCAAAAAGTTTTCAATTTCTCAAAATATTCGGCAATCAAAATTGACCAATGTCATTGACTCATTCATTCGTGTTTTTCAAATATCATGTATTGTAAATCATTCGTGATCCCCACACTACTAAAACATGCTTTGACCCAATGGCCTTTCCTTTAAATAAGGGGTTAATAAAACATTTTCATGCGCGACTCGTTTATCAAAATGTCGGGAAACAATGGTTACCAAGCTATGCATACCCCTAAGTCGATATAATGCCTTTACATGGAATGATAATAAAACATTTAACTGACCGAAAGCGCACCAAGCAATTTATTATGGAATGTCACCAAAAATGTTCTTTCATGCATCACTTAAGCCACGTATAAATCAATCCATACACTGAACTATTTGCAACAAAATGCTTAATAACACAAACTCTTGAAAGAAAAGTTACGCGATACTAGAGTTCCAAATTCATCTCTTCTTAGTCGCCTTATGACATAAATTTAACATTTCTCAACAAAACTCTGTTGGGACCAAATGCCCAACTTAACTCATAAATTTTCATATAAATACATGGAGTATACACATGGTGAAATTACACTCACACGACTCAACACGTCGTAAAACCAAAACTCCAAAATCACTCCTTTTGATGCAAAACGTCATGAAGCGTGAATGCACTACTCACTCAACCCATGTATTAACGCATGCAATCATTCAAGTATGCACTCAACAAAGTGTTACCCATGCACCGTAAAACGTCGTAAAAGAAACTCGGTCATAATTCACAAAACTTCCATAAAACTCAATGGAACTCAACAACATCGGACTAAGTAAATGGTATCACAGTTTTCGTTTTCAATAAACGACTCGCATAAAACAACACTATGATTAAATCATCCAAATCATAAAACCCTCTTTTTTTGTACACAAAATAAAACGACACCCTTTTGTCAAGGCTCGCATAAATCGAAATTCCCATTAAAGATCAATACTTGAAACACCCTAAAAACGGAGTCAATTTAAACCTTGAAATTTCCATCAGTTATGATCAAAACTTTCAAACTTATATAACCTGAGGATCAAATGTAAGGTTTTTATATACAACTGACATTACTTAAATAACTTATTAATCTAATCACCTCAAAACAATCAGATTGATCGAATTATCTAAACAACCGTCCCAAAGACTTCAAAGAATAACTAGATCCTTTGTTATCTCTAAGTCTGAATCTCTCCAAAAAGTTCTCTTCTCTCATTCCCGCTACTTCCCGGAGCTTGTACCTGGTAAGAAGATTCAACTTGAAACATTAGGCTTTCGCCTAGTGAGAATACTCAAATCAAAATAAAATTTAATAATTAAAACATGAACAGATAACTCAAACCTGTTCTCACCCATCTTACCGTACGACAACTCCTTTCCAAAATCGGGGAATCTACCCCACTCCCAATCCAACGACTAACTCATTTAATCGTAACAACAACAATAAGAGTTAACTCTGAATCATTCCAGATTCACAATCAATAATCATACACACAAGAAATTACAAGTCAAAACTTGCCTATTTCTTAATCAGGAAGGAGAGATTACAAATTACTTTATGCCTATCTCTAATCTTCCTCTCATCACTGGGAAATCTCCGATCTTCCCGAAACAATGGAAATCTCTGATCTTCCATAAATCGAAATGGGAATTACAAATCAAAATCCGCCTATTCCACATTCCACCTCTGCATCAATGGTCCCAATGGGATTATAATGTCGCGATACTCAATCGGGACTCACGATGGTTCGAGGTTCACCCAATTACTAAAATTACACCCCTTTGGTCTATGGCGAGTAATCGGTTCCCATTATACCGTACCCAAGTGCCCTCAGTGACCGGATGCCTATTTTAGTAAAAGCACATAATCACATAATATAATACAATCGATACTACTATATGCGTCCAGCATAGAATGTATCATTTCTCTGAACATATTCTATATATAAAATAAAGAATATTATTACCCCCACATCTCAATCTATTTATTACCCCTTCTCTGAAATCTGATATGATGATCACCATCTCAATGGTTATTTATATTTTCGAACTCTTAGATAGGCCTTTATAATATATCTCAATTTGGCTTCTCAATCACATTTAGAGTTCATAATCATCTAACATATTGCATATTACAGATAATCCTGCTCATTATAAGGAATATGAATAATTCCTGTTCATCAACTTCTTAACTATCCCCTCATAGTAATTTAACACGAGAGTTAATATATATCAGTTGTTAATCTATATCTTTGAACTCATGGATGGATCTTTATAGTTTATCTCAATAAAGCTTCAAATCATATTTAGAGTTCATAACCACATAGTAATTTCATGTAGTAGATAATCAAACTTAGCATGCAAGATTAATAATAAATACTAGTTCATCAACTTCATAGATAACATTTCTTAGAAGTTTTAGCATGGAAATCCACATAACACAACTTTCAATCGCCTTCTTGGCTTATCTCTAATTTAATCCAATCCACATAAAACATATTCATGCATATATATAAAGCATCTAATTCAAGATTAATTACTGAATTTTAAAGAGAGTTGAATAAACTCACCTGATGCGTTATCACTCCTTTTAGTCCTTTTTAACTCATAAGGCTCCTTTCTTCACTACCACAGCTTACTGTATTATTCAGTTTACATATACTGATATTAATTTTCCAAAACAGAACCCTTTACAACTGAAAGTCCTTAATTTCTAAAATTTACATCTCAAGTCGCAATGGACTGAAGTCGCAGTCCACTGTTGCGATTCCATTTCCAAATCGCAGTGAACTGGAGTCGCAGTCCTCTATTGCGATTCCAATTTCAAATCGCAGTGAACTGTTGCGACTACAGTACCAAGTCGCAACTGCCATTGCGATTTCGACCCAAGTCGCAACCAACTGTTGCGATTCCAAAGCCAAGTCGCAATGGTCTACTGCGACTCCAACTCCAAGTCGCAATTGCCCATTGCGACAATCATGAATGTCGCAACTCAAGGTTGCGACTTCGATGATATTCATCCAAGTCTCAGTCCACTAAAACATTCTAAAACCCCGAATTTTGCAGTTTTACTCTATGTTTGATTATGCAAACTTGCAGATATGTTTAATACACTTATCTTAACACATCCAAAAACTCAGATTCTCATTATCATTATATTTTACCCAAAATCCATCAAAATCTTCTAAGAACACTTTTACTACTAAGATGAAGAATTAAAACGAATGGCTTACCTTATGATTCTTCAAACCAACAACAGATTTAATGATTTCTGCTATTCCTTCTCCTTCTTTTTGCTTGATTTCTCTATCTCAATCTCTCTCTCTCGGTTTCTTTCTCAAACCGTACACACACACACCATAAACCATACTCATACCTCACAATTAGTCTATATTGTCTAAATAATGACACCTCATCCTTAATCACTCATGAGTCATAAGTAAGTTACCAAACAAACCTCCATCTTTTAAAGAAATAACAATACAACCCTCACATTGAAAGTTTATCTCAAGTAACACTTTTAAACAATTACAAACTTAACCCCAAGTTAATTTGTAATTCACAAAATAATATAACTGAAAATTTGGGATGTTACAATACTAAAGCAAGGAAATGTAACTCTCCGTCCAAACCTGAACACATGTGGAGGAGATCCAATGTTAAGGTCGCAAGTCGCGTTACTTATCCAAAACCATAAACAACATTAAAACATGGATATCACAATATCCGAAAGTAGCAGTGGACGACTACAAGGAATAGAATAAATCCCGACCAGGTTCACAACCGCCTGTCGTAAAATAATTTCGTGCATGTTTCAAAATCATGGTTTAAAATCATGCGTATGTCAAACTTTTCCAAGGTTTAGCAGTACCGTCCATCCGACGATTTGAAACATAAGAAATAATCGATGCAATTTATTTTAAAAGAAAAATAAATTGTGTTCATGCATTTTGTCGGCACTCAACGTCCAGGTCACATTCCTCCAATTTCTCCGATCACATTATTGTCATCCGGATACTCACACATCTTAATGCAAAGTGGGAAGTCACATCGACTAACCCCACATTTCTCCTCGAATCAAGTCAATTCAATAAGCCTACGGCTCCCATCCAACTATCAAGTCCGACCAAAACGGTCTACTTAATACAACCAATCATGCTTACCGCCACTCCAAATGGCAACTGCTAAAGTCGTCAATTTCTTCTAACGGCTACTCGCTTAGAACTCCTTTACTACCCCAACGGTCATCACGTTAGAGTCGTCCAAGTACTCTCATGTAACCGGTAGGTTCACCATAACACTGGCCAGGTGCAATTATGAACGTACCGTACATGATCACCCTTGCTACTCATGACGTGACTTCTCGCTTCTAGTAACCTCAACAACTTCCGAATATCTTATCTTAGAGTGCCTAATGGTGCAATCTCGCTCTCAACCACTTAACACAACGCTAGTTTGAGTCTAAGTATCCAAAAGTCAACACCTAATTCTCTCAAACTTATGCTCTGATACCAACTTGTAACACCCTCAAAATTGGAATGAGCAACTAACCTTAATTTCAATAAATTAAACTAAAAGATGATAAAATTACTTCTACATATCATCCTTTGAAAATATCTCAATTTTAAACAACCCAGATTTCACATCTAACAACTCTAGGCGGGTGTTACTTAACCCAAATAAAAGTTGTTAATCCCAAAAGTGCGGAAAACTTCGCTAAGCATCTCACTTCCCGTGCACTCTACCAGCACTCATCACCTCGCAGTGTAGCTAAAGCTATTCCCAACCTGAACCTGTTGCACATGCCGACAAATAAAAAGGTTAGGCTAACGCCTAGTGAGTTCAAGAGTTTACATCACGAGCAAATCAATTGATAAACCAAAACATTCAACTTAATAAATGATTTTCAAAACGGGTTTGTGTAAAAGACATCGACGACCCATTTTCCAAACACACACAATCCCTGTGAGGAGAGCTTCCAATGAAAATCGTTTCTCTGCAAAGGATTCAAATTCAAAACTCACCTCAAGAGTTAACTAAATAATAATTTCTCAAGTAATCGTCACTGCGAATAAAACTCCAATAGTTAAAACATCCAATAAGGATGTAACATAAATCCGTCCATCAATCATGGAAAAACAAATCTATATGCATATAATATAACCTCAACAATGCGAATAATAAAATACTGAAATCAATACCCTTCGGTGACGGGGGAGACCCGATCTCATCGAATGTGGCCAACTCATAAATTAAACCATAATTAATAAACGTAAGTAAGCTTCTTGGATGTGGAACGCAGATGACATCAACCATACTAGGTCTTTAGTCAACCTTCGACATCAACCATACTAGGTCTTTAGCCCGTCTTAGACATCAACCATACTAGGTCTTTAGTCCATTTCCGGCATCAATCATACTAGATCTTTAGCCCATCTTTGACATCAACCATACTAGGTCTTTAGTCAATCTTCGGCATCAACCATGCTAGGTCCTTAGCCCATCTTAGACATCAACCATACTAGGTCTTTAGTCCATTTAAAACTACCAAGTTCAACCATACTAGGTCTTTACCTTGGAAACCCACCATCCAAAACCAGCTTACTTGACGTAAATATATACATGACTCCAAAAGAATAACTAATGCATTCAAATCATGTAAACATCAAATATAATGCAATTCATGCAACTCAAACCCCAAGCCCACGTCGAGCTTATTAAAAATCGGGCGAATGCCCTCGAGACTCAACCGAGTCCAAAACCGAGCCCTCTGCTCAAAAGATCTAATGATCATTTATCAATATCAATTCATGCAAATGAAATGCATCTAACTCACATCATGCAACACACGCTCCGAGGCATGATAATCTCACAACCCCTTCATTGCTACCTTCCCAATGAAGTCAAATCACATATGCATCTACATGTACACGTATATGTAACTCTTTCATGACTCAACAATGCATATAACTCACCAAGGTTCATTAGTTCCAAAGGTACTAAGAATACAAAACCATCAAACGGTCTTCACACACAAGACCAACACTTAAACCGTCACGTATTCAAATAAAATGCAATTAAGCATATAACACACCCAAGACTCCACCTCGAGTCACCAAAACCGGCAAACACTCAAAAGACTCATTTGAGTATAAATCAAGCCTTTAAAAACCAAAATAGTCATTTAGTTAAATACATGTCACTCACACGGTTACGTAAACCAAAATACATCGTTTCTCAAACTCTTTACTCTTTGGATTTCTAAATTGGCCATCTGCCCAAAATAAAGGTTTACAACTCTCAAAGTATTCATATGGTCAAGATTGACCAAAATCCCCAAAGGTGGGTGTTTTACAAGATTTGTAAAGCTCAACACTTTAATTAATCAAAACCCACTAATTACTCAACAAGTGATAATTTTATATAAAGCACACAAATACTTTAAAATAAACATTTTGGCATATACAAAGTTTTTACAAAGCAACTTGAACTCACCTTGCTAGATTTAGTTAAATCTAGATTTTTCTCAAACGTATGCTCCTTTGAAGAAACACGAATCCTCAAGCTCCAAATCTTCCAAAAACCTAAATCCACAATTTCCAACCATAAATATTTATCCCCATACACTTAGAATCATTTCTCCCAACATATTACACCCAAAATCACCAATACATCGAAACCCTAATTTCCAAAATGAAGAGAAGAGAAGATTACCTCAATCATCAAGTGAATCCACCAACCAAACACTTCTAGTGTTACCAAGGTGAGCCTCCACCTTCATTTCACCCAAAGAAAGAAAATGTTTAGTTGAGGGTTGGGCAAAACCCTAGAAAGTTTAGGAACCCAATCTAAAGGAAGTGAGATGAGGAGTACTAACCTCAACCTAAGAATCCTTGTTAAGAGATGGGATAGAGACTTTGATTTACAAGATTGTTGGCTTCAAGGGCTTCAAAATCGTTTTGAAGGTTTACGGTTTGGTTTGGGAGAGTTTAGAGAGAGAGAGAGATGGAATAGAAATGAAAAGAAGCTGAAGTTCGTGGGTTTAAAACCCTATGTGCCCGCTCGCGATTGTGACACGACGATAGTGACCATGTCACAATCGCCGGTGCACTCTCGCCCAGAATGTACCGAGGGTCATATCCCCCTCGCGATTGTGACACGGCGATTGTGACCATGTCACAATCGTCAGGGCACTATCGCCCCTAAGGTACCGAAGCTCGATTTTTTCCCGAATGAACCCGATTTGTTGAGCTTCTTTCGCACACCTCTTCCCAACGTTAAACCTTCACCTCAATAAAATTCCGGGTGTTACAGAATCTGACTCAGATGAGAGTTTCTTTAGGGACGAGGCAGTAGATGAATGACTATTTTCAAGTCGGATAATCCGATTTCGATCTTTAGGAGAACATGGTCGTTTGCATGACACCAAATTGATGAGTTCCTTCAAGATCTTGGAAATGATTGGCCATCTATTTTTTTAGTGTAAAGAATCTAAGGAATAAAGAATGAGTTGTGAAGTAATCTAGGACTTTGTTTGAGCCAAAAGTTGAGATTGCTACATGTTACTCAACTTCTTTTGAATATTTAATAGAGGTTCCTAGAGACAAGGAGACGAGGAAGGGATAGTATGGTGGGTAGAGGGATGAAATCTGGAAGTGGAGGATTGGTTTGTTTCAAGAGTGATAGAAGGTTTGTGATCAAGGAGACAATCTTCAATTTGCAAAGAATTTGATGATAGAGAGTGTGACGATGGTTTGGTTGGGTGAGTGTTAAGGGTTTGGTTTAGAAAATCTATTTCGGGTTTCAACGAATCTGTGTATGGGTGTTCCATGCAGATGGAGTGCAGAAAGGGCAAAGTCATTATATCCGAGATTCAAAGATTTTTTGACATTACATCCGAAATAATAATATTTGTCCCTATAGTTCAATAGGTGAAATACCTCAAATATACAATCTATAGTTAATCTCAACAATGCATATAAAACAAGTCTTATTACTAAGACTAAACCCACTTCGGGTAATACTTAACCCAGTCACCAGTTGCTAACTCCAAGTATGAATGCGGAAACATTACTAAGTTATTCACCTCACGTGCACTCTACTAGCACTCACCACTTCACCATGTAGCTAGAGATACCCCAACCTGAGCCTGTTGCACATGCCGACAAATAAAAAGGGTTAGGCTAACGCCTAGTGAGTTCAAGCATTTTATCATGACTATGTAAAATCATAAATCGGAAGGTTAGTAGTTTTAGTCATGATTTCAAAAGAGTTTACTTTAATTGCAAATCATCCCTTTTTCAACTCACACAATTCCATGGGAAAAGTTTCCCGAAAGGTATAAAATGTTTTCCAAAATGAATTATGATTCCAACTCACTCAAATACATGAATAATTTCTATATTAGGCAAAACCTTCAAATATGGTTGACAATAAATACTCAACCCGTAAAACATGGAAAACCATTCATTTAATTATAACCTTTCATTGAAACATAATACGAAGCAATACTCACACAAACGTAAAATGGAGTAAAATCCAAATACCATAAACGGGGGAGACCCGTATCCGTTAAAGGTGAAGGTAACACATAAGTATACCACCCATACAACGTTCATCGTACAACTGGGAGTATAGATTACAAATTACGTTATGCCTATCTCTGGTCCTCCCAACGAAATCGGGAATTACAAGTTACGTTATGCCTATTCCTCGACTCTGCTCTACGAAATCCGAGTTACACCGTAATTGAAGATATACCTTAGCGTCTACCCACTTGGTAACGCCTCAAGGCCCGGCACATCGGGACTACCCCAAGGTATCATCCCAAAGGCGTGGATCTCTGCACATACCTCCAAGGCGGTGCCCAAGACTATATCCTCCTAGTGCCTACTTGGAAAGTTAAGGTCATAAAACGTGAGCTCCGAGGTTCGACCTCAAGATACCCAACCGACCTTTACCAACGACTGAATAACATGCCTATGGATCCAATGCAACACAGTCTAAAACAACATGCCTAACCCAGAATGACTCACTCACCCAAGCATGTAAATATCAACAACGTGCAATAAAAGCAACTCATAAATAAGACTCCACATCGAGCCATTTAAACCGGACAATTGTCCCCAAGACACAGTCAAAACCGAGTAAGTGCTCAAAGCTTGCTAGACCCGTAAATAACAGTCATCATCGCATAAAATGCGTTTAAACATTGTTTAGGTAAACATGTACCACAAAATCATTATTAACCCCAAAACTCAACACGGGTTAAACAAAAGGGTTTTCCCAAAGGAATCACACCCTTGTTATTCTCAAAATGACCCACAACACTAAAAGTGCATTTCCCAATTGGTTTATAAAATCAATTACGCAAATATGATCAAACCATCAAATAAACCTCATTTTGAACAATTAATCCTTTAAAGTCATATTATGATTTCTAACCATCCGAATATCCAAAAACCCTAATTATATGGGTGTTTTACACATTTATGAAGATAAACACTTCAAAAGAGTTAAACTAACCAAACAACTTAACCATAGATATTTTCAAGTAAAACACACAAATATTTGGAAAATACTATTTTGGCATGTACAAAGTTTTCGCAAAGTAACTTGAACTCACCTTGCTAGGTTTAAGCTAAATCTAGAGTTTCTCCAACGTAAGCTCCTTGAATGAAACTTGCATCCTCAAGCCAAACCCTCCAAAACCTAGATCCATAGATTTCCAACCATCAATAATTCTATCCAACCATATACAATCATTCCCAAAGCATTTCCATCAAAAACCCCAAAACTACCAACCCTTAATCTTCATAAATGAAGAAGAAAGATTACCTCAACAAACACCACCAAAATCATCTAACAATACCCCAACTTAGAAAGAAGATGGAATCAACAATAGCCTAGTATTTAGGTAAAGAAATGTTACCTTTATCTCATGAATTTCCAACCAAAAGCTTCTAACCATCTACAAGAGCTCCAAGCTTCCATATCTTCAACAATGGTGGGAAATGGGTTTAATTTGGTGAGAAATGAGGAAGGAGAGGGGAAGGGATGGTGTTCTTGAGAGAAAACGGCAGAGAGATGGAGAGGAAGATGGAATTAGGGTTGGGGTGTGATAACGCCACTTTTTGGCGTTATTTTCAGTCTACAAACCAATGAGATTGGCTTGTGTTGAAGCAAAGAGGCGGAATTTTATGGTTTATCGAGTGAAATGTACAGGTATTCTAAAAGACAACAATCATCGAGAAAAGAAGTTGAAAAGAGTCTAAAAGAGAGCCAAAACGAAGCCCAACGGAAGCCCAAGATCTAAGCCCAAGACCCGTGCCCAAACCATGACCCAGAACCTGATCCGGACACATCAGGAAAAACGTGCGGTTTGTTGCGCGGTTTGTAAGCCACGGGACAAGTGGCGTAAGTCTCTGTTTGTTTTCCTATATTTCGCGTTTTCCGGATTTTAGGTTATCACTTCGACGTGCGACGGTAGGCTGCTTAGGGGCGATTTTTAGAGGTTTTTCAGAGACTTTTGAGCGACGATAGAGGATCGATAGAGGATACGTTCACTACGCGAAGCGGATTAGAGCCGAGAGAAGGGAGTTCATCAATATATTCTTTACGTTCACGATCATCATGTTTACACACACTGTTTCCCTTCCTTTTCTTATGTTTTTATCCACCACCAACATGAACTAATCTTTAGATGTTGGGGGTTGGAATGAATTTGGTTTAAGCTTATGAACATGTGACTTGAGACTTTTATCAGTTTTCCTATTTTAATGAAGCATGTGATTTGGGTTTTAATGCTTTTGTGAGTCTGGCCAACTTGTAACTGTTTTGTTTGTCATCAGTTAAGTTCGAGAGAATTAATTGATAACCAGAACTAGAATTGCATGACTAAGGTGAGAAATTGGATAGAGATATACCAAAGTAATCCTTAGTCCCGTTGAAATATTGAGTTTAATGTGTTTTGAATTCCATAGGTTGAGATCGAGAGATAAAACTTGTGTTTTCAAGATAAAACCCGTTGTTGCTTGTAACATCCTAAATTTTGTTAGTATTATTTTAATAAGATTTAGAATGTATTTGCATTTGGAGTGACCTTGAATTGTATAGAGTATTATAATTCATTTAAGGTTAAAATACAAATGTTGAAAGTTTAAAGATCTTGAGAATATTAACCATAAGGGTCATTTGGGTGAATTGAATTAAAGTAATTGTGAAACATTACTTGAGGGTCTCTTGTGACAATTATTTAAAGATAGGGGTTTATTTTGTAAATAGTCAAATGACTCATGCTAAAATTAAGTGAGGTGTCAAATTGTTAGTATTATAGACTAAGTGTGGTGTCTAAGTGTGTGAGTGTGTGTGAATTGTTTGTGTGTGTTTCGGTCTTGAGAGAAAGAGAAACCGACAGTGAGGAAGGTGAGTTTATTCAACTCTCTTTAAAATTCAGTAATTAATATTGGATTAGACGTTTTATATGTATGCATGAATGTGTTTTATATGGACTTGATTACAATCCGAGATAAGCCAAGAGAGCGATTAAAAGTTGTGCTATGTTGATTTCATGCTAAAACTTCTATGATGAGTTAACTATAAAGTTGATGAGCTAATATTTATTATTTCTCTTATATGCTAAGATGGATTATCTACTATATGCATTTTGCTATATGGTTATGAACTCTAAATATGATTTGAAGCTTTATTGAGTTAAACTATAAAAGATCCATCCATGAGTTCAAAAATATAGATTAACAACTGATATATATATTAACTCTCGTGTTAAGTTACTATGAGGGGATAGTTAAGAGGTTGATGAACAGGAATTATTCATATTCCTTATAATGAGCATGATTATGTGCTATATGCAATATGTTAGATGATTATAAACTCTAAATGTGATTGAGAAGCCAAATTAAGATATATTATAAAGGCCTATCTATGAATTCAAAAAATATAGATAACAATTGAGATGGTGATCCCCGTATTAGATTTCAGAGAAGGGATAATAAAGAGATTGAGATGAGGAGATAATAATATTCTTTATTTTATATATAGAATATGTTCAGAGAAATGATACATTCTATGCTGGACGCATATAGTAGTATCGATTATATTATATTATGTGATTATGTGCTTTTACTAAAATAGGCATCCGGTCTTCGGGGGCACTTGAGTACGGTATAATGGGAACCGATTACTCGCCATAGACCAAAGGGGTGTAATTTTAGTAATTGGGTGAACCTCGAACCATCGTGAGTCCCGATTGAGTATCGCGATATTATAATCCCATTGGGACCATTGATGCAGAGGTGGAATGTGGAATAGGCAGATTTTGATTTGTAATTCCCATTTCGATTTATGGAAGATCAGAGATTTCCATTGTTTTCGGGAAGATCGGAGATTTCCCTGTGATGAGAGGAAGATTAGAGATAGGCATAAAGTAATTTGTAATCTCTACTTCCTGATTAAGAAATAGGCAAGTTTTGACTTGTAATTTCTTGTGTGTGAATATTGATTGTGAATCTAGAATGATTCAGAGTTAACTCTTATTTTGTTGTTACGATTAAATGAGTTAGTCGTAGGAATGGGAGTGGGGTAGATTCCCCGATTTGGAAAGGAGTTGTCGTACGGTAAGATGGGTGAGAACAGGTTTGAGTTATCGGTTCATGTTTTAATTATTAAATTTTATTTTGATTTGAGTATTCTCACTAGGCGAAAGCCTAATGTTTCAAGTTGAATCTTCTTACCAGGTACAAGCTCCGGGAAGTAGCGGGAACGAGAGACGAGAACTTTTGGAGAGATTCAGACTTAGAGATAACAAAGGATCTAGTTATTCTTTGAAGTCTTTAGGACAGCTGTTTAGATAATTCTATTAATCTGATTGTTATGAGATGACTAGATTAATAAGTTATTTAAGTAATGTCAATTGTATATAGAAACCTTACATTTGATCCTCAGGTTATATAAGTTTGAAAGTTTTTTTATCATAACTAGTGGAAATTTCAAGGTTTAAATTGACTCTATTTTTAGGCTGTTTTAGTATGGTATCAGAGCAATAGTTTAAGCGAACTAAGTATGCTGATGAGATACTTAGACTTAAGCGGAGACGTAGTAGGTTATGATATGTGAGATATGGGTAGAAGTGTTAAGACGGGATAGTCTTAGAGTTAACGGAAATATGTGAAATTAGTGCTATGACAATAGTAATGGGGATTCTCCTGTATGATATGTTCACAATTACAATTAGCTTATGTTATTATGAATACATTGTTACACGAGCATGTCTATTTCTGAATTGTTACAGTGACTAACGATCGGTAAAGTACGTTGTTGTATGTATGTAAGTGCATAATCATTCTGCATGGTTATCTCTATAAGTTATAGTAAAGTGATGGTGAATTCATCACCAAGGTCCTTTAAAGGACAGAGCAGTATATGATTGGGGGTTTGAAAGACAACCTGGAATTGGTGGGATTCATGAAAGACTGCCAAGGCAACCTTTAATAGGTGATTTGATATATGCAGAGATAGAGTACGAGACGATTGATTAAGACAGAATTAGTATGACATGGTTGAGTATGGGAGCCATGGAATGCAAATGTAGCAATTATTATAAGGCCGAGAGGGCGATTTCAGGTCGGAAGTAAAGTGTCAATGATAAGTTATGAAAGTAAAACGATTGACCTCGTTGAGTGATTAGCCTTCATTTGCGAGTAAAGTTTTATGCATGGTGTTTTAGTGTGTGTTATATGAAGTTTCATGATTTCAAACCAAATGCATAAATAACAGTTTTAATCAAGTTTGAATTAGTGTGTGCAAGTGTGTATTTGAAGAAAAGGGTAATCCCAGTTACGTTGCACAACGAAATTTTTGGAGTTGTTACAAAAATATTTCTTACTTTACATGAAAAGTTGATTTGTAGCAAGAAGGCATTGGTCGGCAAAACGTTTAATAACCAACAGGAGTATTAATCTAACAATAACATATAAAAGAGTGTGAGAAACGACTAGTTTACTCTATGTCAGTAAAATTTTAAACTTTTGTCGTATGAAAAGATTTTCATTTAAGGTATTACTGTTGTAACAACATTTTGATTGAGAAAGATTGAGTTTTACGTAAATTTATAGACAAACGGTTTTGAGATTGTTGTGCAGTACATGGGAATTATGAAAATGATTGGGGCGTGTGTGCTCACGTTGTTTTGAATGTTATTTATTTAAATGAGAAAAGTGTGGATTGAGTTATTTATTATATTGTCATGCATGAAGGCTATGAACTCGCTAGATCGTAGAGTATTACGCTATAAGCTAAGAATGAACTCCAAGAGTGGAGAAGTGTTGGATAAACCTTGGGGGAAAGTTTGTGGTTTTGGTAATTGTATTCAAATGAGAGATGAACAGTGGTGAGAGTCGAAAGTGAACTTTAGTATCAATAAAATGAGGGTCTGTACCCTTGTTCGGAGGATTAGTAATACAGTTGCCGAGGGTCGGCCGTGTCTGGAGGAAGAATTAGGTTCAGGGTTAAGGAAGTATTGAGATGTCAAGTTTTGACTTTGAAGGCGAGAGTTGTAAGGTGTACGAGGCCTTTTGTGTGTCACTGGGTGCGGTCTGGATGCGTTCCGCGTATGCCCGTACGAGTAGTAGCAAAACCGTGAGCGATACCGGTATGTTGTTATGCAGAAGGTATGCGCAAAGTGAGCATTAGTGTGTGCGACACAATTGAGAAATTTTAAGTTTGATTAATTATAACCTAAGTGAAAGTTATGTGGTCGAAGCATGTTTTTGGTATTTTGTGGATGTATAATAATTTTGTCGTGTTACATTTTGAAAATGTGAAGGTTTTGAGAGTGATAAACTTTTATTTTGAAACCAATGGCCAATTAAAGGATTAATAAGGTTAAGATCCTGAGTAAAGAGGAATTTTGGTTTACGTGATCGTGTGAGTGACATGTGTTTAATCAAGTGTTTGTTTTGGCCTTAAAGGCCTGGTTTATATTCGATTGAGTCTTTTGAATATTTGTCAGTTTAATGATTCAAGATGGAGTATTGGATGTGTTGTATATGCTTAACTGCATAGTATTTGAACCAGTGACAGTTTAAGTGTTGGTCTTAGGTGTAAAGACTATTTGTTATTTTATTTTAGTATCTTTGGAACTAATGAACCTGGGCATATTATATATAGTAGAGTATGAAAAGAGTTGCATTTACGTGTATTTGCAAATGTTTTGACTTCATTGGGGAAGTAGCAATGAAGGAGTCGTAAGATTATCACGCCTCGGAGAGTATGTTGCATAATGAGAGTTGGATGTATTTATTTGCATGAGTTAATACTGATAAATAATCTTTAGATCCTTTGAGTAGATGACTGGGTTTTGGATGCAGTTAAATCTTAAGAACTTTGACCCGATTTGATAAGCTTGGCGTAGGCTTGGGGTTGAACTTGCATAATCAGTATTGAAAAATTTAAGTTTATATAACGTGAATGCATTGGTTATCCTTTTGGGATCATGTATGAATGTTAAGTTTGAATTAGAAGTTTAAAAGTTGAAGGATCACCTTGTGGGATTGTTAGAACAGTGAAGGACTGTTGCTTTCAGATAAGTGTTTACTTGCGATGTGGATGATTTACGAAGGAGAAAGTATTAGGCACAAATGAAGTGAGATATGGAAAATGTTGATTTGTGAAGGATTGTACCGTGTTTGGTTTTGGTTTGGAATCACAAGGAGTTAGTATGAAAGAATAAGTTCAAGATATTTTAGCAAATCAAGAGTGGTAGTTTAATTAAAGTTGGGGAGGAGATATTTAGTGATATAGACCTGTGTATTTGGACGAGAAAAGGGGATTGTAAAATTTAAAAATGTACGAATGACTATGAGAGACATGGTCTGTGGTGAATGTTATGAGTGGAGAATGTATGAACGAGTAGTGGCATTAATTGCCAAGATACAGGTGTCATATAGTATGAGACGTGATGTTAGAAAGAGGAAGTATCCGAATGGAAGTTTTGGGAATTCCGGTTGGAAAGTATTATTCGTTAATAAAGATTGATAGAACATGTGGTTTGTAAGATAACTTGGTAATATGGCTTATATTGAAATAGAATGTCGGAGCAGTGGTGAGTGTATCCAAAGAAATTTTGATGTTATGAGTTGTCAGTTAAGTTGTATTTTGAATCACTGGAAGTTTAATAAAAATGATGAGTATGTAGGTCAATGTGGTGTAGCGAAGGCAAGATTGTTAAGGAATATAAGTTGCTCCTTATGTGTGAAAGAAATGTACGAGAATTTATTAGTTAAAGATCTAAGAATAGTAATAACTTCGATCGGTAATGTCGTTCCAAGATAACTTGGTTGGATATTTGAAGTTAGAGATCTTGGTGAAACTGTTTAATTATGTTTTGTAAGGAGAAAATACTATCGGTATGTGAAAAGATTAGAAGAAAGAGACATATATTACTTGAAAAATAATATTCCATACTAACGTGGGGAAACAAGGATTGAAAGATCGAACTTAAGAATGTAATCACATTGCAAGTTCAATAAGAGTTATCACTTCTGATGTTCAATATTTTTGGTGCCTGGTTATATTGTGGATGTACGATGAGATAGTGATGTGAGGAAGTAATAGCATTCTATATCAAAGAAATGTGTAAGTCATGGAAGTAATAATAGGATACCGTGGTTGTTGAAGTATTTAATAGTATCATGTATGCTTAATTTACAGTGTACGTAAAATTTCAAATAGTACATGTTAATGTTATTTTTGAGATCTGGAAGTGAGTTGTGATAATGATGCGGTGTGGAAGAACCAGAGGTAATTTTTGGAAAGATCAGTTAGAAAGCTACGTAGTAGTAATGAGATAGCTATGTTGAAAGTACAGTGGAGACCATAGAGGTACTGATGTAACTTTAGAGTCCGAAGAGAGTATGAGAAGTAGGTATCATCTTTTGTTTATCTGACTTTGATTTCGGGGACGAAATCATTTTCAAGTTGGGGAGTATTGTAACATCCTAAATTTTGTTAGTATTATTTTAATAAGATTTAGAATGTATTTGCATTTGGAGTGACCTTGAATTGTATAGAGTATTATAATTCATTTAAGGTTAAAATACAAATGTTGAAAGTTTAAAGATCTTGAGAATATTAACCATAAGGGTCATTTGGGTGAATTGAATTAAAGTAATTGTGAAACATTACTTGAGGGTCTCTTGTGACAATTATTTAAAGATAGGGGTTTATTTGGTAAATAGTCAAATGACTCATGCTAAAATTAAGTGAGGTGTCAAATTGTTAGTATTATAGACTAAGTGTGGTGTCTAAGTGTGTGAGTGTGTGGGAATTGTTTGTGTGTGTTTCGGTCTTGAGAGAAAGAGAAACCGAGAGTGAGGAAGGATTTGGGAAAAAAAAGAAGAAGAAATCAGTTCATTTCAATTGGGAAGCAAGAATCAAACAAAGGTAATAATCATTAATTCCTACATCTTCTTAGTTAAAGCTTTCTATGGAAATTTGTAACACCCCATATTCCATACTTGGTGGTTTTAGTGCAGAAATAAGGAGCTTTGGGGTGCTTGTGTAAAGAACTGAAAGTTTGGTGGCTGGGTTGTGAAGAAGGAAAGTTTATTAAGATAAAACCCTCCCTAAAACCCTATTCCTTCACTCATTTCGGCTGGAGAGAATTGGAGAGGAGAAAGAGCTCAAGTTTTCCCCCATTGAAGGTTTGGAAAGGTTTTGGGGCTGGAGATTGAAGGAGCTTGCTTCTAAGGTATACTTCCATCTTAATCTCTTGGTTTGTTTTGGAAATGGGGCTTTTGTGTAGGAATTTGTTGCAATCTCTTTCTTTATTTAAGTGTTTTGGAGGCAAAACCAATTGGAAGGGTGAGATTGATGAATCCCTTGAGGAGATTGAGACCTCTTGGTGATATTTCACCTTTCCAATGGAGGGTTATAGGTTTTGTCCTTCCATTTTGAGTTTGGGACTGAAATATTGTTTTGGGAGAACTAGAACTGATTTGGGGAAGTTGGGATTGAGAAATCTTTGGGTTTTGGAAAGAATTCTCGTGCAGGAAAAAGTCTGTCCAGAGGTCCGCGCCGATGGCGGCGCCGATGGACTGGCGCCAGCATCGGCGCCAGGCTCTGTTTCGTGATTTTACGTTTTTGCTTCGTTGGTCGTTTGGGCTTGGGTTCGAGGCTTGGTTTAGGGGGTTGTCTTAGGACAGTATGGGGAATGTTTTAGAACATAAATGGGGAGTCTAATACCTCATTTGTTTAACCCAATTCAGGTGATCGTTTGGTGATTAAGTGAGCTTTGAGTAGGGTGTCTTTTAACCGAGTACCAGGTGAGTTCCCTTTATGCATTATTTCTATCTCCTAAAATGATTTGCGAAGAATTGATATAACTGAAAATGAGTTTACTTGATCATCATGAATCATATGTTTTCTCATGCATGAAAAGTGTTATTTTACAAGTGGAAGGAGGATATTCCTCGAGTAAGTTTTAAAGCATGTTTTAAATGTTTATGCTTGTGGTAGAGTCGGGTTGCACAGTGGAGGACCCCCGAGTTGCCGTGCCTGGCTTTGTTAGGTGTTGAGTTGCCGTGCCTGGCTTTGTAAGGTGTTGAGTTGCCGTGCCTGGCTTTGTAAGGTGTTATTGGTCCGCCCCACTGTGTATACCCTTGTTTGAGCTCAAACTTGTCAAGTGTTATGTGTATGGAAAAGTGCTTTTTAAATGTTTTGCAGTTACGCTTTTAAGGAGGGAATTCACTAGACCTTATGGTCTAACCCTCGCTTTCAAAACTTAAAAACCATTTTCAGGAAAGGGTGGCTTAGGTGCTTGTTGCAAGGGAAAGGAGAAGGCTTGAGACGGAGGTGCGAGATTAGAGACCGTCAAGTTCCAGTTTTTGTTTAGTTAGCATCTCGGTTGTATTTGCTTGAGGACCTTAATCAATGTAATTGATATTGGAGTTTATGATGTATTTGGGACCCTTATGGGCTTTTGGCTTTAATATTATGTGATGTGTTTTTGGGTTGTTACAAATGGTATCAGAGCCGTAGTTTAAGGGATTTAGGTGACCGATTGGGCCTAGACTTAAACTTTGGAGTAGGGACACAACCGAGATATAGGAGGACCATAGGAGGAGACATAAGCGGTTTGAGTGGAATGGGGTGTCGAGGATCATCATGTGAGGTAAACTGGGAATTATACCTGGCCAATATAATTTCGAATTTACAGGCACGTGGGGATACTTGAATTACCTCAAGAGAGTGATACTGGTATTAAGTGTTTGTTTTATGTGTTTTGTATCAGTTTCGTCATGACTGGAAGATCGACAAGGAGCAGGTCTGTACCGAGTGTAAGAATGGTTCCATCGGAGGAGGTTCAAGTGGACGAACCCGTGGTTCCCCCGAGGGCGCCGGCTGCCCGGGGTAGAGGAAGAGGTCGTGGAAGGGGGCGTGAGACCATTCCACGTAGGGCTACTACCAATGTGGAGGGTACTCGCCCAAAGAAGAAAACTCCGGCTGCTCGTCGAACTAAGAGTGTGGAGGCACCGTCCGATCGGGAAAAGTCTCATCGAGAGGGCTCGGCAGCGGAGAATCGCGCCTTTGTGACTCAAGAGGCCTTCGCCACCGAAATGTTGAAGCTGCAGGAAAAGTTAGACCGGTGGATGAATCATCATGATGTTTCGGCAGCGGGAAGTAAAGAGAACAGTGAGAGTAAGGCAGTCACCGAATTGTCTAGTCCGCCTCCCACGGAAGTGGGTAGCCACAAACAATCCACGACGCTAGTAGTGAACGAGTCGGCAGCTAGAGGATGTAGTCACAAAGCATTCTCATCTTGCAAACCTCCTACCTTTCAGGGAGAATGCGACCCGGTACTAGCCATAAAGTGGGTTCGAGAAATGGAGTTGGTCTTTGACATTTGTAAGTGTGCCGAAGAGGACAAGGTGATCTACGCCCTGTCTATGTTGAAGTCGGAGGCCATCTTTTGGTGGGATGCCGAAACCGGGGGTTTGGGATCGTCAGTGGCCAAGACCATGAAATGGGAGGAATTCGTGAGGAGGTTCAAGGCTCAGTTTTGCCCTCTAGCGGCGATTAAGAAGTTGGAAGAGGGGTTCTTGAACCTAGCTCAAGGGGACTCGACCGTGAGAGAGTACACTTCCAAGTTCATTGAGAAAGCTCGTTTTGCGGAGTTGTATGTCCCAACCGAGGAGCGTCGAGTAGAGAGGTACCTCTATGGATTGAAGAGCAGTGTACGGGAGTTGGTAATGGCAAGGAATCCTAGCACATTCCAAGCGGCTATAAATGCGGCCGAGTTGGTAGAAAGGGAAAAAGATCGTCAGCAATCTGAGAGGGCCGGGGAAAAGAGGAAATGGGATGGACCGGGGAATGATGCTCGGAAAGGGAAAGTTTCTAGGCCGGAGCCGCGTGGGAATCGGAATTTTGGTAACAAGCCGTGTGGGAAGTGTCATCGGATGCATAGAGGAGAGTGTAAAGCGGACTCGGGGACGTGTTTTCACTGTGGGCTGCCGGGGCACATGTCAAGGGATTGCCCGCAGAAGCAGGGTTGTTTCCAATGTGGGTCGATGGATCATAAACGGTATGACTGTCCCAAGCTTAGGAGAGGAGGATCGGGTCAGTTTGGGAATCGTCAGGGGGTGCAAGGGGTTGAGAAGAAGGAAGAACCGGCTCGCGCGAAGGGTCGTGCATTTCGTATGACAGCGAATGAGGCGGAGGAAACTCCGGATGTCGTGGCAGGTACCTTTTTGGTGAACTCTTTATGTGCCAATGTGTTATTTGATTCGGGGGCGAATCTCTCCTTTGTATCTCCTGATTTCGTGAAACGTTTGGGGGTGAGGCCTAAGCGTTTGGGTAGTGCCATAGAAGTGGAGACCGCCGATGACAACGTGGTGCTAGTTAGTAGTGTGGTGGAGGGATGTTGTATAGACATAGAAGGGAGTTTGATACCGATAAGTTTGTACCCTATGCCGATGGGAGAGTTTGATGTAGTGTTGGGAATGGATTGGTTGGCGAAGAATAATGCTACCATCGTTTGCAACAAAAAGTTGATTCGGGTGCAATTGCCGGATAAGGGAATGGTAGTAATTTATGGGAACCGTCGAGATAGGAAGTCTAATCTTATTTCCTTGGTTAAGGCTACCAAATGTCTAAGGTAGGGATGTCAGAGTTACCTAGCTTATGTGGTAGATGTAAAGAAAGAGAAGCGCGAGGTAGGAGATGTACCGATCGTGAGTGAATACCCGGAGGTATTTCCGGACGAATTGTGTGATCTACCACCAGATCGCCAGATCGAGTTCCGAATTGACTTGGTGCCAGGAGCTACACCAATAGCTCGTGCACCATATCGATTGGCACCTTCCGAGATGAAGGAGATGATGACTCAACTCCAAGAGTTGCTAGACAAAGGGTTCGTGAGACCGAGTACCTCGCCGTGGGGTGCGCTGGTGCTTTTCGTGAAGAAGAAGGACGGGACTATGAGGATGTGTATTGATTACCGCGAACTCAACAAAGTCACTGTCAAGAACAAGTATCCGCTCCCCAGGATTGACGACCTGTTCGATCAGTTGCAAGGGGATAGCTACTTTTCAAAGATAGATCTGAGATCGGGGTACCACCAACTCAAGGTAGGAGGAGAAGATATTCCAAAGACGGCTTTTCGAACCCGATACGGTCATTACGAGTTTTTAGTGATGCCGTTCGGATTAACGAATGCCCCCGCCGCGTTCATGGATTTGATGAATAGGGTGTGTCAACCCTATTTAGATAAATTCGTGATCGTCTTCATAGATGATATTCTCGTCTACTCGAAGTCGGAGAAAGAGCATAGGGAGCATTTGAGAGCTGTGCTAGAATTGTTGAAGCGGGAGAAGCTCTATGCCAAATTTTCGAAGTGCGAATTTTGGCTTCGAGAGGTGCAGTTTTTGGGACATGTGGTGACCCAGAGTGGAATCAAGGTGGACCCGGCAAAGGTAGAAGCTATCAAGAACTGGGAACCGCCCAGAACGCCGTCCGAAGTCCGTAGTTTCCTTGGGTTAGCGGGGTATTATCGGAAGTTCATCAAAGACTTCTCGAAAATTGCTACTCCGTTGACTTCTTTGACCAAGAAGAACACCAAGTTCAATTGGACCGAAGGGCAAGAAGAAGCCTTCCAAAGGTTAAAAGAAATGTTGAGTGAGGCTCCGATTCTAACCTTACCCGAAGGAACGGAAGACTTTGTGGTGTACAGCGACGCCTCTAAATTGGGCTTGGGGTGTGTCTTGATGCAGCGTGGTAAAGTGATCGATTATGCGTCCCGTCAATTGAAGGAGCATGAGAAGCGATACCCCACCCATGATTTAGAACGGGCGGCCGTTGTTTTCGCCTTAAAGATTTGGAGGCACTATTTGTATGGGACGAGGTGTAAGATCTTCACCGATCACAAAAGCCTTCGTCACATCTTCGATCAGAAAGAGCTAAACATGAGGCAACGCCGGTGGATGGAATTGTTGTCAGACTACGATTGCGAGATTGAGTACCATCCCGGAAAAGCTAATGTAGTGGCGGACGCCTTGAGCCGTAAAGAAAGAGGAGAAGCCTCGAAGATCATAGCCTTAAGGGCTGAGGTCACATTTAATCTGCTGGGTGAAATAAAGAAATGGCAAGGGGAAGCTTCTGCGGTTGAGAACCTCAAGAAAGAGCGGATGGTGGGGAACGTGAACTCCCTAGTAGAAGATAGCCGAGGACTGAAATGCCTCAACGGTAGAGTATGGGTTCCGAAGTTGGGGAACGTGAGGAAGTTGATACTAGAGGAGGCTCACAGGTCAAAGTACTCCATCCATCCAGGGACGAACAAGATGTTTGGTGATTTGCGGCAAGACTATTGGTGGCCGGGTATGAAGAAGGATATAGCTTACTTCGTGGAAAGGTGTGACACTTGTCTAAGGGTGAAGGTAGAGCACCAACGACCGTACGGAAAACTCCAACCCTTGGATATTCCGGTATGGAAGTGGGATCAAATTGCGATGGATTTCGTGACAAAGTTGCCTAGAACTCCAAAAAGCTTCGATGCCATCTGGGTAATTGTAGATCGACTCACCAAGTCGGCGCATTTCCTTCCAATAAAGGAATCATACCCGATGGAGAAATTGGCAAAGTTGTACATCGACGAGATAGTGACCCGTCATGGGGTGCCGTCGTCAATAGTCTCGGATCGCGATAGTCGATTCACGTCGACTTTTTGGAGGAGCTTCCAGCGAGAAATGGGGTCTCAAATCAAGATGAGCACCGCATATCATCCTCAGACGGATGGTCAGAGCGAGCGAACCATCCAGACCCTGGAAGACATGTTGAGGGCTTGCGCGTTAGATTTTCAGGGTTCATGGGAGAACCACCTGCCGTTGATCGAGTTTGCGTATAACAATAGTTACCACGCAAGCATAAAAGCCGCTCCTTACGAGATACTCTATGGTAGAAAGTGTCGGACACCTCTTTGTTGGAACGAGGTCGGAGAGAAACAACTGGCTGGACCCGAAATAGTACAGTTGACTGCCGACAAAATCGACCAGGTGAGAGAACGGCTGAAAGTTGCTCGCGACCGACAAAAGAGTTATGCCGACAAGAGGCGTAAGGATATCGAGTTCCAAGTTGGGGATAAGGTGATGCTAAGAGTATCCCCTTGGAAAGGAGTAATCAGATTCGGGAAGAGGGGAAAGTTGAGCCCCCGCTATATAGGATCGTTCAAGATCATTGAGCGCGTCGGAGAAGTAGCTTATAAGTTGGAATTGCCAGTAGAATTGCAAAGAATTCATAATACCTTTCACGTGTCGAATCTGAGGAAATGCTTGGCGGAAGTCGAAATGGCAATACCTCTGCACGAAGTCCAGATTGATGAGAAATTGAACTTTGTGGAGGAGCCCGAAGCTATCACCGACCGTAAGGTTCGAAGAACAAGGAACAAGGAGATTAGCCTGGTGAAGGTGTTGTGGCGTTTCCACAAGGGGAGTGAAGCGACATGGGAAACTGAGACCGAGATGAGGGCAAGGTACCCACACCTTTTCAGTGATGAGATTCCGGGGACGGAATCCTGTTAAGGGGGAGGTGTTGTAACACCCCATATTCCATACTTGGTGGTTTTAGTGCAGAAATAAGGAGCTTTGGGGTGCTTGTGTAAAGAACTGAAAGTTTGGTGGCTGGGTTGTGAAGAAGGAAAGTTTATTAAGATAAAACCCTCCCTAAAACCCTATTCCTTCACTCATTTCGGCTGGAGAGAATTGGAGAGGAGAAAGAGCTCAAGTTTTCCCCCATTGAAGGTTTGGAAAGGTTTTGGGGCTGGAGATTGAAGGAGCTTGCTTCTAAGGTATACTTCCATCTTAATCTCTTGGTTTGTTTTGGAAATGGGGCTTTTGTGTAGGAATTTGTTGCAATCTCTTTCTTTATTTAAGTGTTTTGGAGGCAAAACCAATTGGAAGGGTGAGATTGATGAATCCCTTGAGGAGATTGAGACCTCTTGGTGGTATTTCACCTTTCCAATGGAGGGTTATAGGTTTTGTCCTTCCATTTTGAGTTTGGGACTGAAATATTGTTTTGGGAGAACTAGAACTGATTTGGGGAAGTTGGGATTGAGAAATCTTTGGGTTTTGGAAAGAATTCTCGTGCAGGAAAAAGTCTGTCCAGAGGTCCGCGCCGATGGACTGGCGCCAGCATCGGCGCCAGGCTCTGTTTCGTGATTTTACGTTTTTGCTTCGTTGGTCGTTTGGGCTTGGGTTCGAGGCTTGGTTTAGGGGGTTGTCTTAGGACAGTATGGGGAATGTTTTAGAACATAAATGGGGAGTCTAATACCTCATTTGTTTAACCCAATTCAGGTGATCGTTTGGTGATTAAGTGAGCTTTGAGTAGGGTGTCTTTTAACCGAGTACCAGGTGAGTTCCCTTTATGCATTATTTCTATCTCCTAAAATGATTTGCGAAGAATTGATATAACTGAAAATGAGTTTACTTTATCATCATGAATCATATGTTTTCTCATGCATGAAAAGTGTTATTTTACAAGTGGAAGGAGGATATTCCTCGAGTAAGTTTTAAAGCATGTTTTAAATGTTTATGCTTGTGGTAGAGTCGGGTTGCACAGTGGAGGACCCCCGAGTTGCCGTGCCTGGCTTTGTTAGGTGTTGAGTTGTCGTGCCTGGCTTTGTTAGGTGTTGAGTTGTCGTGCCTGGCTTTGTAAGGTGTTGAGTTGCCGTGCCTGGCTTTGTAAGGTGTTATTGGTCCGCCCCACTGTGTATACCCTTGTTTGAGCTCAAACTTGTCAAGTGTAATGTGTATGGAAAAGTGCTTTTTAAATGTTTTGCAGTTACGCTTTTAAGGAGGGAATTCACTAGACCTTATGGTCTAACCCTCGCTTTCAAAACTTAAAAACCATTTTCAGGAAAGGGTGGCTTAGGTGCTTGTTGCAAGGGAAAGGAGAAGGCTTGAGACGGAGGTGCGAGATTAGAGACCGTCAAGTTCCAGTTTTTGTTTAGTTAGCATCTCGGTTGTATTTGCTTGAGGACCTTAATCAATGTAATTGATATTGGAGTTTATGATGTATTTGGGACCCTTATGGGCTTTTGGCTTTAATATTATGTGATGTGTTTTTGGGTTGTTACAAAATTTTGATGGGTTTTGGGTAAATTGTGATGATTATATGAATCTGAGTTTTAGGATATGTTAAGATAAGTGTATTAAACATATCTGCAAATTGGCATAAACAAACATAGAGTAAAACTGCAAATTCTGGGTTTAAGATTGAATAGAGTGGATTGAGACTTGGATGAATATCATCGAAGTCGCAACCTTGAGTTGCAACATTCATGATTGTCGCAATAGGTAGTTGCGACTTGGTAGTGAAGTCGCAGTGGGCAGTTGCGACTTGGAGTTGGAATCGCAACAGTGGACTGCGACTTGACTTTGGAATCGCAACCGTTGATTGCGATTTGGAATTGGAATCGCAATGGTTGGTTGCGACTTCAGTTCACTGAGACTTGAGATGCAATTTTTAGAAATTAAGGATTTTCAGTTGTAGAGGGTTCTGTTTTGAAAATTAATATCAGTATATGTAAACTGAATAATACAGTAAGTTGTGGTAGTGAAGAAAGGAGCCTTTCGAGTTAAAAAGGACTAAAAGGAGTGATAACACATCAGGTGAGTTTATTCAACTCTCTTTAAAATTCAGTAATTAATATTGGATTAGACGTTTTATATGTATGCATGAATGTGTTTTATATGGACTTGATTACAATCCGAGATAAGCCAAGAGAGCGATTAAAAGTTGTGCTATGTTGATTTCATGCTAAAACTTCTATGATGAGTTAACTATAAAGTTGATGAGCTAATATTTATTATTTCTCTTATATGCTAAGATGGATTATCTACTATATGCATTTTGCTATATGGTTATGAACTCTAAATATGATTTGAAGCTTTATTGAGTTAAACTATAAAAGATCCATCCATGAGTTCAAAAATATAGATTAACAACTGATATATATATTAACTCTCGTGTTAAGTTACTATGAGGGGATAGTTAAGAGGTTGATGAACAGGAATTATTCATATTCCTTATAATGAGCATGATTATCTGCTATATGCAATATGTTAGATGATTATAAACTCTAAATGTGATTGAGAAGCCAAATTAAGATATATTATAAAGGCCTATCTATGAATTCAAAAAATATAGATAACAATTGAGATGGTGATCCCCGTATTAGATCATAACTAGTGGAAATTTCAAGGTTTAAATTGACTCTATTTTTAGGGTGTTTTATTGCTTGAGAAAGAACAACAGTGATTTTAGAGATTGGGTATTCATTAAAGGGATTAGCTGGTAATTGTTCTGAGTCACGTGTTTATATGTGAAAACTTTAGGATTTCCAACCCTCAACTGTTTTCTCTATCCAAAGCTTCCTCAAGTTATCTACTGTCTTGTGTTTGATTTGTTTACTTTCAATTGATTAGTTTAATACCAACAACTCAAAACTGCGACCGTTCAGTTAATAGATCTTATAGTCATTGTGATACTTAGTTCCTAGTTCCCTGTGTTCGATACTCGTACTTTCAGTATTATTACTTGATTCGACCCGTACACTTGCGGTTAGATTTAGGGGGGTGTAAACCCGCCTATCAAGTTTTTGGCTCCGTTGTCGGGGAACTAGTTGCAACTGATAGCACTACCAGCTATAAGCGCTATTACATTGAACATTTTTTTTGTTATTTTATTTCATTACTTTCAGTTTTTAGATTGCTAATTTTGTTTACTTTCCGTTTCAGGTACTAATTGGTTTATGCCAAGGAAAACCCGAGGGGAAGGACTCGAACCACTCGATCCGGAAATCGAAAGGACCGCCCGTAAGTTACGAAAAGAATCTAAAGCTAAGAGACATCTGAAGATGGGCGACGAAGCTCCTCCTGAGAGACGTCCTATGCGGTCGTTTGCCGATCCGAACGTGGCAGCCGCACGCATAGGCATCCAACCGCCCACTACTGGGGCGAACTCTTTTGAGCTCAAGCCGAGTACCATCATGATGGCACAACAAAATCAGTATGGAGGAGCACCGACATAAGATCCTTATGCACACCTCCGTGCATTTGAGAGGATTTGCAACACGTTTAAGATCAATGGGATGGAAGAGGATGCAATTAAGCTGAGGCTGTTCAGCTTTTCACTCAAAGGCAGAGCCGAAACTTGGACATAAAGTATCCAACCGAACTCAATCACCACCTGGGTGCAACTGAAAGCGGCCTTCCTCCAGAAATTCTTCCCACCAAGCAGAACCGCCCAACTGATGGTTGAAATCACCCATTTTGCTCAATGGGATCAAGAGACATTATATGAAGCTTGGGAGAGGTACAAAGATATGATCAAGAAATGCCCTCATCATGGGTTGCAAGGTTGGGTCATTATCCAAACGTTCTTCAGTGGACTTCACCCGCAGTTCAAAAACGACATCACAGTTGCATCGGGTGGAGCCCTAATAGATAAGTCTTATGAGGAAGCATGCGAGCTGATCGATAATCTGGCTGAACATAGTTTTTCTACTCCAAGATCAGCCGGTAGAAGAGTTGCGAGTGTGCAAGAGAATGATGAGATGAAGATGATGAAAGCTCAAATAGCCGCTATCACAAACCACTTGAAGGGAGGTAGTCCAGACATGTTCCCCGCTGCTCAAGAACCTGAACAGGTTCAGTTTTTACAAAACCGGAACAACCAGCCGAGGAACGACCCTTTCTCGAACACATATAATGAGGGGTGGAAGAAACACCCTAATTTTTCATGGAGTCAACCCGTCCAACAGCAACAAGGTAATTCTTCTAACTTTTCTAATCCTCCTAATTCTAACAATGTTTACCGTCCTCCAGGTTACAACCAACGAAGATTTGATGAATGACCATCCGTAGAGAAGAAACCGGGGCTAGAAGACATGATGATGAAGTTCATGACCAAGACGGATAGCACAGTTGAAGAATTAGCAAGCACGGTTAACACGGTCAAGGCAGCTACTGACCAGAATACGACATCTATTAAGCTCCTTGAAAGGCAAGTGGGACACATTTCTGAAGTCCTACAAAACCGAGCTCCTGGGACATTTCCGAGTCAAACTGAAAGGAAACCAAGAGAAGAGTGCAATGCCATTTATCTGAGAAATGGAAAGGAGGTGATCAAGGAGGCAAATGTTGAGCTGAAAAATGGTGTTGCTAGTGATATGGCTGATCAGGAAGAGCCAAAAGAGAAAAAAGGTGACACCTCCATCAAGCCGGTAGTCAAACCGTATGTGCCACCGCTACCATTTCCGAATCGAGTGAAAGCACATAACGATGAGGAGCAATTCAAGAAATTTCTTGACATCTTCAAGAAGTTGCACATCAACATTCCATTCGCAGAAGCACTTGCTCAAATGCCAACATACCTCAAGTTTATGAAGGACATCGTATCCAAGAAGAGGGCATTTGGACACCAGGCTACCATTGCACTTACTGAAGAGTGCAGTGCAATCATTCAACATAAGCTTCCCCCGAAGCTTAAGGATCCAGGGAGTTTCACCATCCCCATTCATCTTGGAAATCTTTGTTTTAATAAGGTATTATGTGATTTAGGAGCAAGTATAAATTTAATGCCTTTGTCTGTTTTCAGGAAACTCGGACTTGGAGAAGTACAACCAACGAATGTAACCCTCCAACTCGCTGATAGATCAATCATATATCCATATGGAGTGATAGAAGACGTGTTGATTAAAGTTGACAAGTTCTACTTCCCGGTGGACTTCGTGGTGCTGGATATTGATGAAGATAAAGAGGTCCCATTAATATTGGGAAGACCATTCCTGGCCACGAGCAAAGTACTGATTGACATGGAAGAAGTCGAGATGACTTTAAGGGTCGGCGGTGAAAAGGTAATGTTCAAGATGTTCGAGAGTGTAAGAGGTAGAGTTGAAGAGGAACCCAGTAATCAAGGAAAGCCGAAGGAGTGATCAGAAGGAAGGTCGAGCCACGACCGAAACCAAGGCGCTAGGTGGGAGGCAACCCACCGAGGTTTGATCTTTTTCAATTTTTTTCTTTTTATGATTTGCGTTTTTGAGTGTTTTTATTTACATTTTTTTTTTGAAAAACAGAGACTTGCGCGGTTTAAGTCGCGACTTCAAGCCGCGCACGAAGCCGCGGGTGTCTCTGAAAAAATAGGGACTTACGCGGGATGCCACGCGGTTTTAGGCCGCGGCCCAAACCATGCGGCTCCCCTGGTGCTTTTAGTTGTTTCTCGTGCAGTGTTTTCTCCCTTTCTTGCTTTGTATTTCTCGTTTTCTTTGCTTTCTTTTGTCTTTTACTTTGATTTCTTTTGTTTCCGCATTCCCTCTTCATCTTCTCCGATGTCTCTCAACTGGGCGCTCAAATCTTTCATGCGATACTCCTCCGTCCGGTCAGACAGGTATGTTCTAACTCTATATGTTAACGAGTGGTGTATGATGCTTTGTTTCCTTATTAGCTAAACGAGATGCAACAAACCTAAGTTTCACTTAGGTTTGGGGTGCCTCACTTTTCAACATCTACACACTCACATGTACCCCTGTGCAAACCTCGATTTCACTGAGGTTTGGGGTTGGCTTTAGTTGACAAACCTAGGCCACAACCTAGGTTTGGGGTGGCCATATATTTTTTGAAAACGTTAGACGGGCTCTTTGTTGTTTCGTGTTATACTTTGTCCTTCCTGTCTGATTACTGTAATAACTGCACAATGATACATGTCACATATGTGTATCGCCTACACCGAGACTTGCACATTGGGGACAATGTGTGGGTAAGGTTTGGGGTTGCCCAATCGGGCCCACGTTTATACACGTAGATTTCCTGCACTTCTGAATGGTTAGATCGTATTAGCTAAAATTTTTGTTTTGGATGATTGAGACCGACCATTGTGGGAAGAATCTCGTGATAGTAACGTGACCATTAGGGAAGGGCCGGGAAAAGACATGACTAAGGACATTAGTGGAGACCACCCAATAGCGAGATTTGAGCCTAAATGACGCCTTTGACTTCGAGGGATATAAACACCTAACTCGTATACACCTTTTCGAATTCCTTGTCGTGATTATAGAGTGATCTCGCTATAATATTGCATTGAGTAGCAAAGACGACCATCGGGATATTGGGTAAGGGTATAGTAGACCATATCGTGTGGACCTTAAGAGATGATTTCAGGCATTGTGTGCACTTTTAAACCAATTTTTATCTATCGTCCCTTTTGACCCCTTATGTGTGTATCCATAACCCATTTTGCAGCCAAACACTCACCCTATTCATTTCAAACCCACCATTAAACCCGAACCAAAAGCCTTAGCCAACCCGTATCCGAAAGTGTGTCAATCAGAGGCGGTAATGAATAGCAGAAGATAGAGCAGAAAAGAAATAGTACAGGCCAGTCATGAAAAATAAATTGGGTCATTTTAACCCAAGAGATAGAAAAGAGGGCCAATGCAGCCCCAATAAAAAAAAGAGGGCCAATGATGCCCCACAAAAAAACAGTTAGTTTAAATAGTATGTACAACATAAAATAAGAGAGTCAAAGCGACTCCAGTAGTGACAAAGAGGGCCAAGTGATAGACAGTGAAGTCAAGAAGTCCAAAACTGCTAATGGTTGACACACCAAGGATTTTTGATCCGTTTACCCTTCGTTTCTTAACCATAAACCCAACCCCATTACAACCCTTGTAAAGACTTGGACGATCTTCTAGAAAACATAATTAGGGTATACGACCACCTTTACCAATATTCCATGTCTTGCTACTTGATTCCTTTCTGAGATCGACTTTTTGGACATTTATGCGTCTTTCATTAGAGTTGTCATGTAATTATAGAGTATTCTTGTACATAACTTCCTTATACATGACAACATGTGCGACAGCCTAGGTTCGAGTGAAATGAGAGTATCCCGTGAGGTAGGGTCGAGGCGAAATGTTTTCCCTAGTATGTTTGGACCTAGTACGACCTTAATATAATCGGAGCAGTCACGAGTTCAACTCACAATGGAAGGCCATAGATCAAACAGAATAAGGATGAGGCGAGGGTGAGATAAGCATTCACATGTATGGGAAATCACCAGTGCATTACTTGGTACCGATTGAGAGTTGTGCAGTTATTATTTCATTGATTTATGCTTTTATTCTATTTTATCGCTAATTTGCTTGAGGACAAGCAACGCTCAGTTTGGGGTTGTTGATAACACCACTTTTTGGCGTTATTTTCAGTCTACAAACCAATGAGATTGGCTTGTGTTGAAGCAAAGAGGAGGAATTTTATGGCTTATCGAGTGAAATGTACAGGTATTCTAAAAGACAACAATCATCGAGAAAAGAAGCAGAAAAGAGTCTAAAAGATAGCCAAAACGAAGCCCAAGATCCAAGCCCAAGACCCGTGCCCAAACCATGACCCAGAACCTGATCCGGACACATCAGGAAAAGCGCGCGGTTTGTAAGCCACGGGACAAGTGGCGTAAGTCTCTGTTTGTTTTCCTATATTTCGCGTTTTTCGGATTTTAGGTTATCACTTCGACGTGCGACGGTAGGCTGCTTGGGGGCAATTTTCAGAGGTTTTTCAGAGACTTTTGAGCGACGATAGAGGATCGATAGAGGAGACGTTCACTACGAGAGAAGGGAGTTCATCAATATATTCTTTACGTTCACGATCATCATGTTTACACACACTATTTCCCTTCCTTTTCTTATGTTTTTATCCACCACCAACATGAACTAATCTTTAGATGTTGGGGGTTGGAATGAATTTGGTTTAAGCTTATGAACATGTGACTTGAGACTTTTATTAGTTTTCCTATTTTAATGAAGCATGTGATTTGGGTTTTAATGCTTTTGTGAGTTTGGCCAACTTTCAACTGTTTTGTTTGTCATAAGTTAAGTTCGAGAGAATTAATTGATAACTAGAACTAGAATTGCATGACTAAGGTGAGAAATTGGATAGAGATATACCAAAGTAATCCTTAGTCCTGCTGAAATCTTGAGTTTAATGTGTTTTGAATTCCATAGGTTGAGATCGAGAGATAAAACCCGTTGTTGCTTGAGAAAGAACAACGGTGATTTTAGAGATTGGGTATTCATTAAAGGGATTAGCTGGTAATTGTTCTGAGTCAGGTGTTTATATGTGAAAACCTTAGGATTTCCAACCCTCAACTGTTTTCTCTATCCAAAGCTTCCTCAAGTTATCTATTGTCTCGTGTTTGATTTGTTTACTTGCAATTGATTAATTTAATACCAACAACTCAAAATTGCGACCGTTCAGTTAATAGATCTTATAGTCATTGTGATACTTAGTTCCTAGTTTCCTGTGTTCGATACTCGTACTTTCAGTATTATTACTTGATTCGACCCGTACATTTGCGGTTAGATTTAGGGGGTGTAAACCCGCCTATCAGGGTGAAATGAGGAAATAAGAAAGAGAGAAGTCTTAAAAGAAAACTAAATAATTCGATCAGCTGCTTCGCGGACGTCCGCACAAAACCTTGCGGACGTCCGACCTTCAATTACCCAAATTCCCCGAACTTCTCTGTTGCTTCCGCGGATGATCCGCGGACGTCCACACCTCGCAGACGTCCGGCCCTTGCCTCGCGGATGTCCGGGGTCCCTAAATTTGTTTCTCTATTTTTTGGGGTGTTACAATCCTCCCAACCTTAAAATGATTTCGTCCTCAAAATCTACATTCTTTTCCACCCAAAGCTAACCGACTCAACGCCGGCCATAATTTATCGGTTCCTAACTGGAATCTAAATTTCCCACATAGTCTATAAAGACAATCCCTCGAATAATTTCTTACCGGCAAAACCCCTTTCAAGTATACTGTACTTATGTCCGGGAGAACATTCCAACCGCTGGAATAACTCTCAGTTAGACGACTTCGGTTGTCTCCCAACCTTAGAATGTTCCCTACATCTCGATTTCAGTTTTAGACTCTAAATCACTCCAAGGTTTGTTCACTAATGAACCCAACAGAATCATCAATTCCGATTATTCCTATCATCAATTGCCATCTACATCCAGCGAATTCCAATAGACTCCAAGAATCCATCCCAACATTAATCATCCAACCGACAGGTTCTTTAACCACACACGAAGGTTATTCCACCAATACCACTCCTCGCAACTGAGCATCTTAAGGTTTCTACTATCATTACCATCATTCCTTTAAATTCGGACTACAATCCCCCGAATACACTAGCGGTTTCCGACCTCAACCCACAAAGGTTAACACCTAGTTATACCACCAAGCTTTGAACTCTAACAGGACTCCACACACGAGTTCCGTTTACCGAATGTTTCCACAAACCTAAGGTTGTCAACAAAACGGTTATACTAACCTCGCAATGCATTACCGCAAGTCTAATCCTCTACTTACCACAAGCACCTCGACTTTGCTACCGACCTCATCCGGCCTATAGTCACCACACGTGCCCGAACGCTAGACTTTTCACAGTTGAGGTTCTATACAACTTATCCTTAATCGGGTTACTTAACCTTTTCCAAGACCCTAATGAGTTCAAGGTTTTCAAGTGAATTATTCAATACATATGCCAATCAACAAAACTTTTCACAAAAAATTTCAACACAAAGATTTTCATGTCAAATTAATCATACGCATAAAAACTACTATTATCAATTCGGTAGTTGCGCAAAAATGGACACGCTCATCCCACATATGAAAATCATGTTGAAAATTATTTCATTGCAGTTCAGATTATCCACAAGACGCAAAAGAGAAATAAACAATTTCTTTAAAATGAACCGCCACGGTTCTAGTATGGATTGACTCATGACATGCACGTAACGTAACTACCCGACTTTAAACAGAGTGCAACAAAAGGTGTGCACGTATTTCAAAAGAAGTCCAAACGACATTTGACCCAAAATTTCCCTTTTAACCATAAAATGACATGGAACAATATTTACTAATCAAATTTGCGCGCGTCAGTTTGTTACACAAAAACGATGAAACGATTCATAATTACACCTTAGTCAAAACACAAACTGATTATGTAAGTTCCAAATTTAAGGACAAAAACCAATCCGTTTCCATATTTGAAAATATCGACTAAAACATCATAAAACCTCAAATTGGGGGGGGGGGGGGGGTAGGCATGCAAGCTTGTAACACTTCCATTAGAAATTTTCTTGAAACGAAATAACATGCATCAAATGGTTCGCGGCCAAATTTCAAAAGATGAAACTCCTAAAATCAATTTCCAAAAACTTTTCTCCTCCGGTCATATAGTGACACACGAGCAAAACGTTTCCGGCAAAACTTGCACACAATATGTGTTAAACCCTAAGGATCAATCAAGATTAGAGAAGATATGAATTCGTCATCTCATTCATTAATAACATTGTTTACAAGATATGAGTTTAACACTTTCTCTCTCTAAGATATGAGTTATGAATAATGAGAATGTTTCTAAGAGTCCTACCAACTAATACACAACAACACCTATTTATACTAAACACATTACAAGGTGTAAACAACACAATACAACTCAATACATTGACTTTGACTTTGACCTTTCTATATTTAAACCTTGAAGACATATTGCACTAACAATCTCCCCCTTGGATTCAAGGTTTAAACAAATGCGATCAGCAAGCTTTAGCTTTCTTGAATCTTCGGACTTCATCAAAGCTTGTCAAAGTCAAAAACGCCATCCAAATTTTCAAACGTCAAATAACGAACGTCTTTCTTCGAACAGGAGAATATGAATCTTCACACAAAGCTTTTTAATACAAATAAGCACAAGTTCAAGAAAAAGAGATCACAGAATGATCAATCGATTTTCCTCAAACTCTTGAAGAATTCTCCCCATTTCCATTGACTTGAGAATTTCATTCTTCAGTGTCGATCTTCATAAACGCGCGAGTTCAAAAGAAAGAGATCACTGAAAGGATCAATCGATTTCTTAAAAACTCTTGAAGAATAAAACTCCCCCTATCATTTCTTGAAACGAAGTCTTCTTTCTACAAATCTCCCCGTTGACATTAAAAACGAATCTTTGATTTTAAACTTTCTTTGACATGAAATTGATGTAGACATTCTCCCCCTTTTTCGATGAAAGTGAGCATCACGAGCATCGAAAATCTTTTCAATTTCAGTCACGAACAATCTCCCCCGACTCAAACAATTCTCCCTCTTGAAAATCACAAACAATCTTCCCATAAACAAATGATCTTGCTCCCCCTAAAAATAAGAATTATAGAGCAAGTTGATTTTCTCCCCCTGAAAATTTGCATAAAAATCATATAAGCGCACATTTTAACAAACTTATATGAAGAAAATAGAATTCATTGAACAACATTTTATAACTGCTAACATTTAATCATTTGAACACCAAACAAAAGAAATTCAACTTTATGAAATGTAACAAATATTTCCATCAAGTGAAATCAAATGCATGCGTTTGGATTCAAAAACAAGACATCATTGCATATCAAGTTAAAAATGTTCAATTTCAACTCCTTTATTAAATCTATTTGGTGTGCTAGCATGCGAAATATGATTAGCAACAAGCAAATGCACCTCTAAAACCTATAAGAATACTTTGCTCTTACTCACACTATTTGTCCAAAAACAGAATTTTCACAAATTTACAGGTTTATCGCGACTTTGTATTTTCCCAAGTTTCAAGAGATGTGTGCTCTTAGGCATCTTTTCATATTGTGCACATTGCCAACTTTTATTATGTGCTCATTGGCATCTTTTATAATCAAACAGTTTATTAAGACTAAGATACACCGTAAACGTAACTTTCTAACTGGTCCTATAGCAGGATTTGGGTCAGCCGATCCCAGACCAGTTGGCCTTAGGGGCTAGGTGACAAGCACCCCTTGGAACTTACTCTCCTGAACCAGAAAGGCTACATCGATATACCTTAATCCCATATGTACCAGTAGAACATGGCTTTCTACCTGGTTCTATAGCAGGATTTGGGTCAGCCAATCCCAGATCAGTTGATCTTAGGGGCTAGGTAACGAGTACCCCTTGGGACTTAATTTCCCAAACCAGATAGGCCACAGGCACAAACTATCAAACTGAATGATTTTATTATATATATATAATATTTTTTTATTTTTTTTTATTTTTTTTATTTTATAGCATCTCAATCACTTGGTTCAAAAACGTAGTGCTTCTCCCATATTTTCGTTTCCATTCATGTTTAAAACGAATAGGCTTTGTGAGCATTGTATTCTAAATAAGTCTAGATTTACACAATTTTGCACTTATATCAAAATCTCAAACATGTTTCGCTGACCTTTCGACTTATTTCAGAAGCGAAAGTAGAAACAAATATAACTCCGACGATACAAAAATGCTCGTAAAATCATCCTTAACACACATTTTATTCATTGAATGAAAAATTGAAGAATTTCACTTCATTGAATTAAATTTGTGAAGGTTCAAACTTTCAACGTTAGTAGAAATAAAATATAATACAATGTTACCTTTTTATCACTTGATTTGAGAAACAAAAAGATATGGCAGTTAAAGTTTAAAAAGATATCACCTGATAAGTACGAGTTCTAAACTGATATGTTTAGAAGTCATAGCCTTTGAAGTACGGGTCCTGAATTGATGTATTCAGAAGCCATAGTCGTTGAAGCACGGGTTTTGAACTGATATGTTCAAAAGCCATTAACTGTGAAATCCGGGTTCTAAACTAATGTGTTTAGAAACCAATATCTCTTTTCTCCCCCTTAATGGCACAAGTATTCTTCTTCCGAGAGTTCAACGCTTTGCTTCTAAATCTGCAAAAACAGATTAAGTAGATTTTGGTACCCAACGAGTCTTGGGTCCTGGCTTGTTAAGCGGAGCTCTATAGGAAGGAAAATGATAAGTACCATACCAATATTGAACACTCTCATTTTTAACAAAATCATTAGTTCCACAAAACGAACAACATATATTCTTTTGTGCTAACCTGATTAAATAATTTGCAGAATATAATGAATCAGGTTTAACAAAAGATTTAGCTTTCATTTTAGTGTTCTTTTTGGGAACAGGTGATTTTGGTAACTCTGTTCTAGGAGACATACCTTTTACTCTCCATTGCATGTTTACTTTCTTGTATGTAGGAAGATCAGCAGATTGAAATTTGGAAGAATTATCCACTGAAGTATCATAGAAAAGATTAGACGGACGAATCGGACATTCAGAATAGCGTTTGGATTTGTTAAGTGACTTCACTTTGTAGGATAAGTCGTTCCGTTCCTTGGTCACCAAATCTAGCTTCTTCTGAATATTAGACTTGACCCTCTTCTCTTTCATGATGTCAGTCGATAATGTAGCCAAATTCATTGTCAATTTATGAATTTCCTGCCGAAATATCTTCCTTTCTTTAGAAAATTCGTCTTTAACGCACCTAGCCTGAAAGTCGGTTTTCTTCATCTTTTCTAGCTCTTGACTTTCTTTATCTAGCTCTTGTCTTTCCTTTTCTAAGTCCTTTTGAAGTTCAGATATTTTCTCTGACAATTTCCCATTCTTCGCTTCAAACTCTTTTCTTTTATCTTCAAATTCAAGCCTTTCCTTCTCCAACTTCTCCTTTTCAAGAAATAAAACTTTCTCAAAATCTGAATTCTGCTTAGAAAGTCTTAAGCATTTGAGTACAAGGGCTTTCTTTTCTTCATTTTCTTTCTTCTCAGAAAATGAAGCCTTTTCTAGTTCAGAGACTTTCTGGGAAAGAGAAAGAATTTGCTTTTCATAGCTCTTTTTGTCATTTGTATGATTCGCTCTTTCCTCTTTTAGCAACATTTCCGTGTCAGAAAGTCTCTTTGTAAGCTCTATAACCTTTTCCTTGAGTTCTTCATTTTCAACATCCGATGATTTATGTTCCGCATCCTCTTTTTCAGCTTTCTTTTCTTCTTCTTTTCTCTTAAAATCAACTTTAGATCCAAGCAATTGCTTTGACAATTCATTCCACATCTGCATCGGGTTGTTTTTGAAAGCTTCAACGCGTTTATAAATGTGTTGTGGAAGTGCAAGAATCAAGTAGTACGAAGCGTCCTTATCAGCTTTCTTTCTTTTATTCTCTTCTTCTGTAAAGTCATTCTCCATTTTATATATGATCATTGGACCTTCGGAGAAAGTTTTTATATATCATATATTCACCATTTTCTCGACTTGAAATGAAATCGATGAACGAAACACTCCATCGTTCAAAATCAGATTCTTTGATCAGCAGTGGAAGTCGGTTCATGATCGCTTGACGATTAAAAGATTTTTATAAAGATTTTTTTTTTATATAAAACGTTTTCTTGAAAAACTCTTAAAATGTATGAAATACACTATAGAAAAAATTTCATTATAAATTTTTTTCTCAAAATACTTTTTTTTAATACTCCAGAAAATAACCAAGTCAGAAAACTCGCAACTCAAAGAAGCGAGAAGTAAGAAACTCGCAAGCCAAGGTTGCGAAAAGAAGGGAAACTCGCAAGCAACAGTTGCGAAAAGTGGAGAAATTCGCAAGCAACTGTTGCGAAAAGTAGCCTTGGACACTGAATGAAATCTGACATATCACTTTTCGCAAGCAACTGTTAATAAAACATATGAGGAAATAAGTGTTAATAAAAGGTAGACACCCAAAAAGGATTCCGACCGACTTCAAATCTTGAATTTCACCAACAGTGTGCGTCAATGTTCAAAACATAGGAAATCCCACGCACCATAGTTTTATACAAACAATTTTCTAAAATCTTCATCGCGAAGCATTTTTCTCAAAGTTTCGTACTTGGAACACAAAACCTCAAAACGTCAATGCTTAAAATGTATTTGTTAAAAATACTCAAAATACACATTTCCTCCAAAACCAAAAGGTTTTCAATTTTCCAAAATATTCGGCAAATCAAAATTGACCAATGTCAACGACTCATACATTCGTGTTTTTCAAATATCACGTATCGTAAACCATCTGTGATCTCCACACCACTAAAACATGCTTTGACCAAATGGCCTTTCATTTAAACAAGGAGTTAATAAATAATTTCAATCACGATTCGTTTAACAAAGTGTCGAGAAACAATGGTTACCAACCCATGCATACGCCTAAGTCGATATAACGTATTTACATGAAAATGATAATAAAACATTTGACTGACCGAAAGCGCACCAAGCAAATTATTATGAAATGTCACCAAAATGTTCTTTCATGCATCACTTAAGCCACGTATAAATCAATCCACACACTGAACTATTTGCAACGAAATACTTGTTAACACAAACTCTTGAAAGAGAAGTTACGCGACACTAGAGTTTCACATCATCTCTTCTTAGTCGCCTTATGGCATAAAATTAGCATTTCTCAACAAAACTCGAGTGGGACCAAATGCCCAACATAACTCATAAACTTTTCACGTAAGTAAATGGAGTATGCACATTGTAAAATTGTACTCACATGATACAAAACGTCGTACAACAAAACTCTATGAAATTCAACGAACTCAATGACTTCAAGTCAATAAAATGGCACCAAACATTGTGCTTCCAAAAGTCAAATTGCAATAAGCAAAACCATGACTGAAACGCCAAATTCAAGAAATTCTCTTCCCGTTGTAATATCATATAAACACCATTGTTTAATAAATTCACATTAAACAAATTTCCCAAAATAGTTTTACACAGACATTATGGAAGATAACTTTCCGTCCAAACTCTAACATATGTGGAGGAGATCCAATGTTAAAGTCACAAGTCGTAGTTACTTGCCCAACATCTTAAACATCATAAAATATGATTGTCATTATATCAGAAACAAATGTTGAATAATAATGAAATAAAGCAAAACACATCCCGGTGGAGTTTGCAACCCCCGCAATAAAGCGGTTTCATGCACGTTCAAAACCATGATTTGAAATCTTGTGTGTGTGCTAAACATTTCTCAAAATTCATAACACAGTCCATATAAGGATTTGAAGCACAAGAAATAATTGATGCAATTTATTTTCAAAATAAACTTTGTGCATGACTTAGTCGGCATTCAACGTCTCAACTCATACTCTTCCAAATCCCTCCGGTCCGCTATTGTCATCCGGATGCTTTAACTTCTTAAGGCAAGTGGGGAATCACATCAATTAACCTTACGGTTTTCCTCAAATCAAAGTCGGCTCAATAAGCCTATGGTTCTAGTCCAACCATCAATCTTGACCCGAAACGGTCTACTTAAAGCAAATATCATGCTTATCGTCACTCCAAGTGACTAATACTAGAATCGTCCATCTATTCCAACGACTATCAGCTTAGAACCTCCTTCACTACCCCAATGATCATCACATTAAAGTAATTCAAGTATGCACATGTACTGGTAGGTTCACCATGACACTGGCCAGGTGTCACTATGAACGCACCATACATGATTATCCTTGTTACTCTCGACGTGATTCTCGTTTCTAACAACATCCATTGACCTCGAAACATCATATCTTAAAGTGCCTAATGGTGAATTTCACTCTCATTTACCTAAAAGAACGCTAGTTTGAGTCTAGGTATCCACAATCAACACCTAAATCTCTCAAACTTATGCTCTGATACCAACTTGTAACACCCTCAAATTTGGAAAGAGCAACTAATTAAAATTTTTGACATTACATCCGAAATAATAATATTTGTCCCTATAGTTCAATAGGTGAAATACCTCAAATATACAATCTATAGTTAATCTCAACAATGCATATAAAACAAGTCTTATTACTAAGACTAAACCCACTTCGGGTAATACTTAACCCAGTCACCAGTTGTTAACTCCAAGTATGAATGCGGAAACATTACTAAGCTATTCACCTCACGTGCACTCTACTAGCACTCACCACTTCACCATGTAGCTAGAGATACCCCAACCTGAGCCTGTTGCACATGCCGACAAATAAAAAGGGTTAGGCTAACGCCTAGTGAGTTCAAGCATTTTATCATGACTATGTAAAATCATAAATCGGAAGGTTAGTAGTTTTAGTCACGATTTCAAAAGAGTTTACTTTAATTGCAAATCATCCCTTTTTCAACTCACACAATTCCATGGGAAAAGTTTCCCGAAAGGTATAAAACGTTTTCCAAAATGAATTATGATTCCAACTCACTCAAATACATGAATAATTTCTATATTAGGCAAAACCTTCAAATATGGTAGACAATAAATACTCAACCCGTAAAACATGGAAAACCATTCATTTAATTATAACCTTTCATTGAAACATAATACGAAGCAATACTCACACAAACGTAAAATGGAGTAAAATCCAAATACCATAAACGGGGGAGACCCGTATCCGTTAAAGGTGAAGGTAACACATAAGTATACCACCCATACAACGTTCATCGTACAACTGGGAGTAGAGATTACAAATTACGTTATGCCTATCTCTGGTCCTCCCAACGAAATCGGGAATTACAAGTTACGTTATGCCTATTCCTCGACTCTGCTCTACGAAATCCGAGTTACACCGTAATTGAAGATATACCTTAGCGTCTACCCACTTGGTAACGCCTCAAGGCCCGGCACATCGGGACTACCCCAAGGTATCATCCCAAAGGCGTGGATCTCTGCACATACCTCCAAGGCGGTGCCCAAGACTATATCCTCCTAGTGCCTACTTGGAAAGTTAAGGTCATAAAACGTGAGCTCCGAGGTTCGACCTCAAGATACCCAACCGACCTTTACCAACGACTGAATAACATGCCTATGGATCCAATGCAACACAGTCTAAAACAACATGCCTAACCCGGAATGACTCACTCACCCAAGCATGTAAATATCAACAACGTGCAATAAAAGCAACCCATAAATAAGACTCCACATCGAGCCATTTAAACCGGACAATTGTCCCCAAGACTTTCTCACAGTAAAAAACGAGCAAGTGCTCAAAGCTTGCTAGACCCGTAAATAACGGTCATCATCGCATAAAATGCGTTTAAACATTGTTTAGGTAAACAAGTACCATAAAATCATTATTAACCCCAAAACTCAACACGGGTTAAACAAAAGGGTTTTCCCAAAGGACTCACACCCTTATTATTCTCAAAATTACCCACAACACTAAAAGTGCATTTCCCAATTGGTTTATAAAATCAATTACGCTAATATGATCAAACCATCAAATAAACCTCATTTTGAACAATTAATCCTTTAAAGTCATATTATGATTTCTAACCATCCAAATATCCAAAAGCCCCAAATATGGGTGTTTTACATATTTATGAAGATAAACACTTCAAAAGAGTTAAACTAACCAAATAACTCAACCATAGATATTTTCAAGTAAAACACGCAAATATTTGGAAAATACTATTTTGGCATGTACAAAGTTTTCGCAAAGTAACTTGAACTCACCTTGCTAGATTTAAGCTAAATCTAGAGTTTCTCCAACGTAAGCTCCTTTGATGAAGCTTGCATCCTCAAGCCAAAACCTCCAAAACCTAGATCCATAGATTTCCAACCATCAATAATTCTATCCAACCATATACAATCATTCCCAAAGCATTTCCATCAAAAACCCCAAAACTACCAACCCTTAATCTTCATAAATGAAGAAGAAATATTACCTCAACAAACACCACCAAAGTCATCTAACAATACCCCAACTTAGAAAGAAGATGGAATCAACAATAGCCTAGTATTTAGGTAAAGAAATGTTACCTTTATCTCATGAATTTCCAACCAAAAGCTTCTAACCATCCACAAGAGCTCCAGGCTTTCATATCTTCAACAATGGTGGGAAATGGGTTTAATTTGGTGAGAAATGAGGAAGGAGAGGGGAGGGGATGGTGTTCTTGAGAGAAAACGACAGAGAGATGGAGAGGAAGATGGAATTAGGGTTGGGGTGAAATGAGGAAATGAGAAAGAGAGAAGTCTTAAAAGAAAACTAAATAATTCGATCAGCTGCTTCGCAGACGTTCGCACAAAACCTCGCGGACGTCCGGCCTTCAATTACCCAAATTCCCCGAACTTCTTTGTTGCTTCCGCGGATGATCCGCGGACGTCCACACCTCGCGGACGTCCGGGGTCCCTAAATTTGTTTCTCTATTTTTTGGGGTGTTACAGATGTAAAGGACAATAGATCGGTTGACACCAAATATCTCGGATAGTGAAGAGATCGCATGGATTTGACCAAATGAACCAATATCTAAATTCGATAAGGGATCAATGTGATTTTTGTTAGATGATGGTTGGTCAATTATTATTGGTTTGAGTGGATCTTGTCTTTGGTATGCAATTTTGGCTTCCAGAAAAAAGACTAGTGCCTCTATTCGGGTAGAATCCGACCATTCCAATTATGTGTGTTGAGTGAAGAGAACCGTACATGTAGGGATGGCTGGATCTGTTGGAAAGACTTGAACGTAAACATTTTGAAAGTGCATCATTGATGGATGCATATCAAATGTGAAATCACTTGGGATTTTTTTCTCAAGTTTGTGGAGAATGAAAACAGAGATACACCGAGTGTAGGATATCTCATTGTGTCTTTTTGGTACAATGATCTTCTAAGTGACGTCATTAAAGAAATATTATGCAAACTTGATTTTCTTTTGGGACATTAGTGAGTAAGCAAGCTTGGTAGCGATACTGGGTATCTGATCGAACCTACTGGTCTTGTTACTCAAACAGAGAGTGATTTGAGAAAAAAAAATACCAAACACTACTTAGTATCTTCCGATCTAGGGTTCCAATTGTTGAGATATTTGCTCCCTTCTTGGAGTATATGTACTCAATAGTAGTGAATACATCTTCTAGACCAACCTCATCTGGAAGGTTATCAAAATCTTGTGGGTAGCTTCAGACTCAGATTTGTAATAACATGAGTTCCAGAAGTTTATGAGAATAAGCTTGCTCATTCTTGGTTCGACAGTAAGAGCGCAAACAAGAGGAGATTTGGACAGAAAATCCACAAGGATGTGATGATCAGGATGACACGTGACCTTCTTGAGATGGCTAACATGGTTAGTGTTCTTGATTTTGATAGGCTTCAATGGAGAGAGAGAGAGAGAGAGAGAGAGAGAGAGATATGAAGATAGAGAGGAGGTTAGAAGAGTGTCAGATAATCTTTAAGATTAGTGAAATCTTCCATTGTATATCGTGGGTTATAAACCAACAAATTGTGATTATGAAGATAGAGAGGAGGTTAGAAGAGTGTCAGATAATCTTTAAGATTAGTGAAATCTTCCATTGTATATCGTGGGTTATAAACCAACAAATTGTGATTATGAATTGCATTGAAAAGAGAAGAGTCAGACTCAAGGTGTGCGCCAACTCTTCCAATTCTGACATGCAATATATTTTGTAATTTTATATAAAATAGCAATATATTTAAATTTTGGTCACTAATTTTATGTATTTTAAGTTTTAACGAGTATGTTATATAATAATTTTAGAATAAAACCAATCATTAATAATCTTTTACTAAAAATCATTTCATATATTCCGATATAATATCTTAAATATTACAAAACACGTTCACTAGCAAGAGTCATCACATTCACTTATCTTATCAACTAACATTCTCCACAATCCAAATAGATTATTAATAAGCATAATTTACGTGTAAACTTTTATCAGATAAAAGTCTTCTCCCCCACTTATCATGTAAGATTATTGGACTTTACTATATTTTTTATCGGTAAGATAAGTGACATCTTATAAACTATTTATCTACTATATGCACTTGGTAAACAACTTGTTAATATAAATTATTATATTATGCATTTACCAATTTTTTCAAATAGAATTATAATAAGTAAATAAACATTATACTATATAAAAGGGGTTATATATAATTTGTGTGGTTAATTTAACTGACAATAAAATTTGTGTTTTTAAGGATTATTTTAAGAGGTTATCGGTCAGAGTTTTATATGGTAATTAGGGATTTTCTTAGTTGTTCTCCGGGACTTTTTGGATTAGTCGAGGTACTAGCAAGCTAGTCCGTTCGTCCAAACACCCCAGTTAAAAAAACTAATTCTCATCCCAAATTAAACGTCCATATTTTTATTATCTCATAATAAATGTCTAATTTCAAAAGTAAGTTTTCCCTTTTTTTATTCTATTCTTAGCTACTAGTGAAATTTTTTTCTCTACTATTAAAATATCATCTAGTTATTTAAAATATTTAATAATTATATATTTTTCATTTTTATTAAAACCATCCACACACCTGCAAGACCATACTTCTTTCTAAAGTGTCACATCAGCTTTGCAATAACACATTCTACACACATGCAAGACCAAAGTTTTTTCTAAACTAATAAATTATAATATAAATAATATAGATTTAATAAACATATTAATAATTAATGTTTAAATAAACAACAAACAAATTAATTAAATTAAAAAATGTTATTGTTTAATATATTTAATTTGTGAAATGTCTTTCTATTTTAGAAAGATGAGGTTGGTCTTACAAGGCCTTGCAAGCCATAACATGTCATGTCATCTTACAAGAACTCTTAGACCACCTGTACCGCCCTCGGGTACGGGATCGGGTTCGGCTGAGTTGGCGAGCGGGTTCGAGAGGGCTGCATCGGGTAGGGGTACGGGGGGGGGGGGGGGGGGGGGGGGGGGTAGCAAGCGGGTTCGACTACCGGGTTCACCAACCCGATCAACCCGTTGCAATATTAATTTTTTTTTAATTTTTTTAAACAATACCGTTGGTAAACGGCTATTTTACAAAAAAAAAAATTAATTTTTTTTTTCAAATTAATCACACTATATATATTAACCTATACCATCTTATTTTTTCACACCAAAACATACTTTCTTCCATTTCTCTCAAATTCAATACCTTATTCCATTTCTCTCAAATTTCATCATGAATCCAAACACCACACCTACATCCCGTCGTAACCGATCGGATACACCGCAACAAGACCCGCACCAAACCTTCCGATGATGACGATGAAGATGTTTGGGTCGACGAGGTCGAGCAACTTCAACGACCCATCGGGAGAAACAAGGCAAAAAAACATCAACGAGTAATACGACCGGGTCTTGTATTTTAGTGTTTTGTATTTTGTAATTTTTAATTTTTTAATGAATGATATGAATTTTTATTTTTATTATTTATCTTATTTTTATTTATTAAAAATATATAAATATTTTTATTTTGTTAAATAATTAAATGTATAAATAAAAGAATTAAAAAAGATGAGGTGGCAATTGAGTTCAGTGGATTAGCAGCACTCCACTTTTGAATAAGGAAGATAGGAAAGAAAAAAAGTTAATGTGACGCTGATGTGGTAAGTGAGTTCATTGGATAGTGGTACGGCCTTACCATACTTGTATGGATCCTTCAAAGGAATCATATCATATCCGTACCACGTGTGGCACATGTAACCCGACAAGGCATGCGCTGATCCCAACTCAAAAATAAGACTATTTTATAGTGTATGGATTTGGTCCTTATAGTATGAGTTGCTTATTTAGTTAGTCCTTCAATTACATTTATTATAAAAAATATTGAGGGTTTGCCTCTTTTGACGAATTTGGTCCTGTGCTCTAATGTCCTTCCACCAAATCTGTTAAATTTGAGGGCAGAGTATTTTTTTTTTCTTTCTTTTTTGTCATTTTCTGCATTCTTAATAGTTTTTAATTATACTTTTTTTTTTGTAATACCCCGGGTAAGTTCGTTAGTTTCGTTAAATTTAATTAACTTTACTATAAATGTTTAGGGTGAATTTGGGTGAAATTATAAGTTTAGGGGTATATTGTTTAGTAATGAAAAGGGTAGGGGCTGAAGTAGTAATTATGGTCATAAATATCTGATTAGGTGTTAGGATATTTCATAAATTCAGCAAACAATTCAGTGTGTGTGTGTGTGTGTTTTGAGAGTAAAAGAGGAAAAGAGGAAAAGAAGGGTTAGGGCATCAATTGGTGTACTTGGAAAGGATTTAAGGTATGTTCCTTTGTAATTTATGTCTGTAATTGCTTGTGGAATGTTTCTATCAGAGTAGAATAGCTAGAAATGCATCTGGTATTGAATCTGCGATTTTCTGGGTCGAAAATGGACAAACCGACAGAGGTGTCCGGACACGGTTTGAATGTGCCCGGATGGTTTTGTTGGTGGTGTCTGGATGATTTTATGAAGGTGTCCGGACGCGTCTTTTATCCGGGTAAGTTCCCTTTTTCTTATTTTGTCCGGATTAGTGGTTTTGTCCGGAAAAGTCCTTTTGTCCGGAAAAGTCATGCTGTCCGGAAAAGTAGGGTTGTCCGGGTAACTTATGGTATCCGGACACTTTTGCTGTTTGGCCAATTTTGAGATTTTGAATACTTTTGAGTGTCCGGTTATAGTTTTTTGGTGTATTTTGAGTTAGAGTTGCTTCAAAACTTCCTGGGGGGCCGCCCCCAGACCCGCAAGGACGTTGCCCCTTGACCCCATCCGCTAACCGGGTAGCGGAACCCCCGTGTTAAGTTGTCGTAGGGGAACATTTGAGAATAAGAGTTTGATAAGTTAATTAGGATTCTCAGCCTGCTAAAGAGTCTTATGTGTTCAATGTGGTAAAGAGATATTGTATCTGATTATTACAGATTCTGTGAATTTGGAGTGAAAGCTGATCTATTTTGAGAAAGGATTTGGAAGAGTGTTGATAAATACTCAGGTGAGTTTTAATTCAAATGTTTTTAAACTGGAATACGTATATGTGTGGATTGGGAATGAAATAGTTGACGACTATGTGTTTATATGTGAATTATAATATAGTGAGGTATTATATTTACATGTGTATTATAAATGTGTTATAATACGTTGACCGGGTTTTAGACCGGTGTGATTGGCTATAGAACCTGTATAGCGTTGTTTGGCTGTAGATGTTGTACAGCGTTGTATTTTATTAGTTGGCTTGCTACCACTAATATGGCCAGGAAGAAATGAGAAGGAAAGGTATATGATGTATGAGTTTAAATTGGATATATGTAACTATGTGGCGTGATTTATATGATTGAAGTTTGTATAAATGGTTTTTAAACTAACAGGGGTTTCTCACTTAGACCTACAGGTCTAACCCTCATTTTGTTTTAAAAATATGTATTCCAGGTGGCGGATCAAGTAAGGGCAAGTAAGTAGAGTATGAGATGGATGACTAGTAAGGAAGACTATAAGACGAAGCTTTTGACTTATTTAGTAGTTGTAATGGAATGTTAAATGTTATGGATGCAAATAGCACAAGGATTGTATTTCAAGTGTTGTTCTTTCTATTTGTAAAAGACTACTGGACCGTACATGTAAAGTGAAGTTTGTTTGTTATATCTATTTGTGTTAATTTGGGTGATATGTCGTGTATATGGGATAAGGGTTGTTACATTTTTCCTTGATTAATTGATCATCTCTATCAAAATTCAGAACCTTCAACAATAAACTCTACACCTAAGTTAAGACATAAATGATATTTTGTGTTTGTATTTATATTTTTATTTAGGTTTAAATTAGGGTTTACTAAGGTTTGTTTTAAGAAAAAAGACAAATATTTGTAATAACAATAGAAAAAGTTAATAAGAAAAAGTTAAAAATAAGGGAAATGGTAAAAGGAAAACCGACATACCTATATAATTAACGGAGCTTGTGGACGGACATTAGGACAATTAGTGGCGGACCCATGACTTTTTCTAAGCGGGTGCACCTTTAAAGTTTATGCAAAAAAATTCGATGTGTTTTTAGCCGAATTCCGCCTCTGGGGATTTTTAATTTTTTGGTCGATTTTTGCGTAACTTTTTTTTATTTTTTGTTGATTTCGAGAGAATATTTCAGTTTCCTTAGTACTTAATTAATTGTTAAATACTTAAATTCGATTAATTTTATTTCATTTTCAAGTTATTTTTTATAAGAATGTGTTGCCATAAGAATGAGAAAACAAATTAAAGATTAATGGGTAAATTGGAAGAAAAATATAAAAAAGAAAGAAACAAAAGCAAAATTGAGAAAATTGTAAATAAAAAATAGTTGTAGTAAGTTTTTTTATCTTGTAGATGAGGTATTAAGTTCAATTGTTTTGTACCATATTTGCTGTTTTTTAGTAACTAAACATTAAAATATAAGAACCTTGAGTTTGTTGGCAACAAGATTAGAACCCATGATCTATGAGAAAAGAAGTAGCACGCTAACCATTCCACCAACCTCACTTTTTTGCTTTAAGTTCTGTTTGAAAAATATATGAGAGAACACTTAAAAATTAAGCGAGTGCACAGATACAACCGACAAAAAAACTCCACTACCACGGGACGATCGAGCGGGTGCCTGTGCACCCCCTCACAATCAACCACATGTAACAAAAAAAATATAATTCTTAAGATATTTTTCAAGTTAAATAAAGTTTAAGGACTAATTACGTAATACAACCATACTACAGGGACCAAATCTATAATTTACTTCAAAATATCATTGCGACACCGCCTGCACAACAAGTAACCCTGTTTTTTCGTATAACGGTGGCACCAAGAACCAGGTGTCGTGTCCGCTTTGTATTTTTCATTCATTTAATCATTCAAATCTTATCTTGCCGGCAATTCTCTCTAATGGCGATTCCGACGTCGCCGGTTGGCTTCTTTCCGGTTGAACCAACGACAGATATGAGGAGCACCGACGCCGTCGATTCCCTGCGTTCCAGGACCTCCTCCACTTCAACAAATCCGATCGGTGGCACGAGGCGGAGAAGCATCGATAGTGGAAAGTCGGCGAAGACTTCTCCTTCTCTTTGTCGATCACAATCGTTCGGTCGAGATATCGGACATGCTGCTAGTGAAACTTATTTGATTACTCGCCTTGCGTTCACGCTCCTTCGATACCTTGGGTACAATTCCTTATATGTTTTTGTTTTTTAGGTTTCTACTTCTTCGAATTGTTTTTGATTGCAACTATGCAGTTTGGACCTCTTTGATCTGTAATTTTTGTCATAAGCAATTAGTTTGAGAAAGCTGCATGTCAAAAGGACAGAAGAGCTACTCCGCTTGTTGAAATTAGTATGCGATGTAGGGATTATTACACTTTATTGTTGGAAGTTTCGATCATATGTGCTTGTTTAACTTTCCTAGAGCTCTGAGGATTAATTGGCACTGTTATAATTTTAGTCTTTTAGACATGGTTCAATAGAATATTAGAATATGGATTTGTTCTACAAAATTTGAATTTTGGATATGAGTTACTGGATTAATGGGGGACATCACAAATTCAGTGTACTTTGAGTTGAGTTATTAGCTCTCAAAAGCACAGTCACACAATTGTTCAGATTTTAACATGCTGTGATATTAAACTGGTTCATAGACCCTGTCAAGTGCAAATAAACCTAACCAAATGATTTTTGCAATTTATATTACAGACACCACATGTATTAACCAATAGGATTTGGAAGAGTTATATAGTTGTAATATACCATACTTTCTCAACCTAAATAGTCAATATCTTAACCAATCATTTCAGCCAAATTGTTATTAATGCATCATCAAACTGTTGTAAGGACATATTTGACTTTTAATGTGAAAGAAAGTTTTTCTAATCATTTGCTTTCAATCAGGGTAGGCCGTCGATGGATCTCTAGGCTTCTTGCTCTGGGTCTCTATGCAATGTTGCTGATGCCTGGCTTCCTCCAAGGTGAGTTTTGTGGCTACACATTTTTCTCATTGTCAGATTTCCAAACAATCGAATTTTCATACATTGCAGTTCGGTATTGAAAGTCTGGTGCTGGGTATCATGTGTTTGGAAGGCAAAATTGATTACTCATTCTTTTGGCAGTTTTATATCAATATCTATTTTCAAGCCAAATTCGGAGAAGTGTAGTTTATGGGGACCAGCCTAGAAATAGGTAACATAATATGATTCAGATGCTAATACAATTTATCCTTTTCCCATTTAGCTTAATCATATTATTTAACTGCAAAATATTTCAGGCTGGATCTATACTTGCCCAAAAAAATAGATAGCCCAAAGCCTGTTATTATATTTGTGACTGGTGGAGCATGGATCATAGGGTAAGCAAATACGACATAATCTTTGTAGTGTATACATAACTCTGAATATATTTCTTCTGCATTAATTTTTATCTACCAATCACAACTTTATATTTGCTTTGGTGTTGTAGATATAAAGGATGGGGTTCCCTTCTAGGTTTTCAACTAGCAGAAAGAGAGATCATTGTTACATGCATTGACTACAGGTGATCAAATTTATCCGAGTACGCTTTCCCATTAAATATTTTGATGATTACATAGTTGATATGATGCTTGTGGAATTGTTCAAAACTCAACGATCAAGTCATTATTCATTAACCGTGCATAAGATGATGCCTAGGGAAATAAAAGAAAAACTTATCAATTTCAAATTGCAGATTGTTAGAAGTCACGGGGGATTCTATATAATGCAAGTAGTTAGTCCACTTCTAAATGAATATCGAGGCTTACATTTTTTTACTTCCATTTAGGAACTTTCCGCAGGGTACAATCAGCGATATGGTTGATGATGTTTCTCGAGGAATATCATTTGTTTGCAATAATATTGCTGATTACGGAGGTGATCCAAATAGGTAAGCAACTCGTTTACATGACTTATGGTGCCTTTTGATACTCAGTGCCATCATGCTAATTAAATCGACCTTTCTGATGCAGGATATATTTGATGGGGCAGTCGGCTGGTGCACATATATCTTCTTGTGTACTCTTGAATCAGGCAATTAAGGAATCCAAAGGAGAGAGCACTTCTTGGAGTGTCTCTCAGATAAAAGCGTATTTTGGTTTATCAGGAGGGTAAGCAGTATTAGAATTTTTTGCTCATCATAATATTACAAAAATAGATACAACTCTTCCTGGTGCATTAGAATTTCTTCAATTTGAATGTAAAGACATTCTGCAAGGGGTATATCGGACATTTGGTAATGGTGAAAAAGTTCACAATCTGTGTATATATTCCACTTGAGACAGAGTTTTCTTTATAAAAGAAAGCATCAAAATATGATGATGGCTTCTATATTGTTTATTGAATCCCACATTTTATGAAAAACTTCTGTTGTGTGATTATTTCTTGTTACTCACCTGATAGGTACAATCTAACCAACCTAGTTGATCATTTTGATCGGCGGGGCCTCTATCGCTCTGTATTTTTAAGGTATTAATTACTCTTTGAATTTGATATTTTTTTTGCCATTGTTTCTACTTTCACCTAAAAATATTGACAATATAATGACAGTATAATGGAGGGGGATGAATCCCTGCAACAGTTTTCTCCTGAAATTCTTATTGAAGATCCAAGTGCCAAGAACGCTGTTTCTCTCCTGCCCCATATTGTTCTTTTCCACGGAACTGCAGATTTTTCAATCCCACCAGATGCAAGGTTTGATTCCCCCCCCCAAAATCCTCTTTGAAGATTATTGGCATCGGATAATAATGTATGTGGCTAGTTTGCATTACGAAAGCATTGAAAGATTCCAATTAATCAAAATACTGAGTTCAAAGCATAATGTCAATTAGTATTCTTCTTAGTTACTATACAATGCAATTAGATTACACATGTGTGTGTATATATATATATATATATATATATAGAGAGAGAGAGAGAGAGAGAGAGGTTCAGGGGAAACCTCAAAAAAATGGAAAACTGAGGAACACCCTGGTAACCTTCATCTGCACGGTATGCACTTGTGCATACGAGTAAATTAAGTTGTTTTTTAGTTTAATGCACATGTGCATTTAGTTTTTATGCACGTGTGCATGTTATAAATTACTTGTATGCACAAGTGCATATCGTCAAGATGAATGGCAACCAGGGTGTTCCTCAGTTTTCTATTTTTTTGAGGTTTTCCCCTAACCTGACCCTATATATGTGTGTGTGTGTGTGTGTGTGCATGCACGTGAATCTTCTACAAGTAGAGTAATCTAGACTGAGGGGTAAAACGGTCGTTTTTGTCATTTATACTGCTTATTCAGCACAGCACAGCACAGCACAGCAAACAAACAATTTAGCTCTAGACTGAGGGGTAGAATGGTCATTTTTGTAATTCAGACTGCTTATTCAGCACAACAAACAGACTACAGTTTAGCTCAATCCATTAAGATCTTAATGGAAAAACAACGGAACAGGAACATCCCCTAAATGGTTAACCACCTCATACTTTGTTTATGAGATACCATCACTGCTGCCTGCTTGTGACCAACTCTATGATCCTATTTAATCAAGATAAACTGCAGTTTGTAAAATAATTTATTTGTTTTCAGTATAACTTTTATGGACGCTCTCAAGAGAGTAGGAGCACGAGCTGAGCTAATACTATATGATGGAAAAACTCATACCGACTTGTTTATTCAAGTAAGTTCGTCACATCCCGTGAATCTTGCAAGCATTTCTTTTTCAAGATTTACTATGAAAATTTGGACATTATTTTAGGAAAGTTCTGATATAAAGTCGGTTATATACTCGTTATCATCATCAAAAAAGAAATTGATGGTATTTATTTGGGTCCAAAGATTCTTTGTATTTGACTAATAATTAGAGCATCTTCAACAACTATGCTAACATGGAAATTGTGGAGGGTTAGGAGGTGTTTTTGCTCCAATAGCTATGCTATAACGTATGCTAAAATAGAGAAAATAAGAATGTGAAAATCTCTAAAATTCTATATCTAGGAGAGATATATAATATTTAATTTTTTCCCACCAATATGAGACATTGAAATTAGATGGTTAGGAGAGAGAAATAATATTTTATTAAATGTATTGAATATTTTAATAATACAACTAATATTGGAATCTCTAAAAAATAGAGTAGATGTTGGAGTTGAGTGTAAATTTTTCGAAAGATTATGACTTTTGATACTCTATTAAAAAAATTATTGAGTGTTTGATGGAGATGCTCTTACGCTTCTCTAACTCGTGTGAAATCCAACATTTGAAAATTCTTTGGAATTAGAGAGTACTTGATTGTTCTAAACTGCACTATACATGATGTTTTAGAAAGTTGACCAAGGGCAAATTGAATGAAAATGGAACATGTGTTGTTTTGGTTCCTAACGTGTTTCCAGAACCTTCATTTGGCGACTAAGATGTAACATCTCAAACATTTAAGTATCTTGCTTAATGATTTGTAAACTATGGCCAATCAACATATTGCCAGTGTTGCGAAATCTATACCCTTAGGGGGATTTTGGTTTGATAGAATGGATTTGAGGGATTTGGATTTCGGGAAGAATTTAAAATCTTTGGTGTGTTTGGTTTGTAGGATTTGGAATAGAATTGAATTTCATTCTTTATATAAATGTTTATAAAACCAAATTATAAATAATTAATTAAATTACCTTTTTATTAATTTGTTAGTAGAAAACAAATGTTTTAAACATATTTAAAACATTATTACATACAAATCCCTACGAAACCCTGCAAAATACCAACCACCTCCGTGAGGTTTCAAAATCCTATGTATGTGGGATTCCATTGATTTCAAATCCAAGGAAATCTTCAAACCAAACATGGGATTGGAATGGAATTCAATTCCAAACCCATTCCAATCTTGCAAACCATGCAAATGGGATCTTATGGTTTTTACATTTGATCTTTTGACGTTTTTCCAACTAAACCCGTTCGTTTTGTGGTGGACTAAACTAGGATGCTCTTAGAGGTGGGAAAGAAGAGCTATTCGACTATATAGTGAGTTACTTGCATACGGGTGATACGGAAGCACTTGCTAACGATGCCATGGCACCTCCAAGAAAACGCCTTTGCCCTGAACCGTTGTTGAAGTTGGCTGGTCTTGTGAGCCCGTTTTAATTAAGCCGTTCCAGTTTGTCGGTGATGTTCCCAAAACCGACAAACCTTGTAGTTCGTATTAATTTAAAAGCCTATAATTATAATTATGTACACTTTCATGGTTTTACTGAACTTCAGTTTGTGCTTTAGGGGCTGTTTGGCAGTTGCTGAATGGTTTAGTGCAGAATGGTTGAGAGGTTAGAATGGTTGAGAGGCTCTGTATGGTTGAGTGCTGAATGACATTTGGTTGTTTGGTAACTGTTCTGAATGATAACTCTGAATGACAACAAATTACCATTTTAACCCTCTGTATCATTTAGTAATGAATGAAATAAAACTGTTTGCTATACCCTAAAAATCTCATCTTTTTTTAGTAATTATCATTGTTCATGTTCTTGCAATCAAGAAATCTTGAAACACCCGTATCAAATCCTATCATCATTCTAACAGAGGTTGAAAGCTCATCTTCAACATACAAAATTTCTAAATTTCTATCCAAACTCACTACGATCATCCTCCACATCTAAATTTCTATCCAAATTCACTTGAGAAATCCTTAAAACATCCTTCACATCTAAATTTCTATCCAAATTCACTTGAGAAATCCTTTAAACTTTCATCCATATCATTAATTCTCACTGTGATCCAATCTTCTCCATCAACATCAACACAAAGAAGAAGAAGATCGAAGGTACCTGAAATCGACCGAGAATGACGTCGTCGGCGAGATGGGTGCGTGGAAGGAGAAGTCGTGGAAGGAGATGCGACTGGACAAATGTGAGAAACGGCAGATGTGGAAAAAAAATGAAACTGAATGGTTGAGTGGTGTCCTAGATGCAAAATGGTTAAGAGGTGATTGTCACCATTAAGAGGTTTTTTTTGTTTTGCCAAACAGCCCATGCCTCTTACCGATTCAGAGGCAGCCTCTGAATGTCACCATTAAGAGGTAAACAAACAGCCCCTTAGAATTGCTCAGCAAATCTCTTATATATAAAGGTAACTGAAGCATGTGATTGTATTAAGTGGCATGCAAAGCCTACATGATGTCATGTTTTTTAATCTCACACACACACAATGGGCACTTATGTGTTTGGTATGCTGACCGGACGGGATTTAATTGAAATGGATTGGAGAAAGTGAGGTAGGCCGGAAGAAGAATTGGGGAATTGGGATGGTTTAGAAAAAATGAAGTTTTTGTTCTCTATTCTGCTCCAATTGATTTTCTATATTGTTCTTTAAAATAGAGAAAAACAGAGAACGTTTCAAGGATGTATTTAACAGGTTTCAAAAAGTCCAAGGATTTATTTAACAATTTTAGGGGCCATTTACCTAATCACTTACTCGGGTAAGTGCTTACCGGTAAAATTCAACACTATCACCTACTTCTCGGGTAAGATTTTAGTCCACTAAAATGGCATCGTATGCTACAATTTAGCCGGTAAGCGCTAACCGTGGTAAGAGTCGTCGCACTCACTTACCGGGTAAGACTCTCGGTCCTTGCTTTCGACTATTGCTCCTTGCTTCCGCTCTTACCGGGTAAGATTCTTGGTCCTTGCCATATTCATTCGGTAAGCTAATATGACTTGGTAAGCACTTACCCGGGTAAAATTCTTGGTCCTTGCCATATTATTCGGTAAGCTAATATGACTTGGTAAGCACTTACCCGGGTAAGCGTTTTGTAAACGGCCCCTTAGACAGGGAGGCAAAAAACCCATCACGATGGGGGAACACGATACCCGAACCTGTTTTGACCGGGGAATCCCTGAGTTGACCGGGGATGGGGATACCTCTCAAATCCGGCCCGAGTATTTAATAGTAAGTTTTTATACATAATATATAAGCATATGTCTATATGTATACTATAGTAAAAATGATACATTCAAGGAGTATTTATAATATATGTAATACACAAATATAATCCAGTGATAAACTTTTAAAATATATTATAATATTGGTTTGATTGTTCGGACAAACTTTTAATAATATAAAAACATAGTTGTATAAAATATATATTATCAAATATTGTAATTATATATTATTTTTGAACTACCATCAACCAATAAAATTTGGTTAATTGAAGTTTAGAATAACAAGTAGTTTAAATGTGAACTTGACATTTATAAGGGATAATAAAATTTTGTAAGTGGTGTAAAATCCCTGATTATCCGATAGGGATGGGGATGGGGCTTGTGATCTTATCCTCGACCCCGTTGTCATCTCTAGTTTTAGGAAGTCCAGTAATTTACTCATTCAAAAAAAAAATTTACTTCAATATTTAATAATATAAATAAAACAAAATTATAATTTGAAATGTATTATTATATATATTATAAATTTTAGAAAAAATCTACATTATGTTATGATTTTAATCAACCGTTACATGTAGTAGAAATAAAATAAGGTAGGGTGATCCCTCTGTGGTTAGACTCTCTCTGTCTATGAGCTTTGTCTCCTTCGCCAACCTCCCTCCGGCAGTTTATCCGAACCTGTTTCCCCTCTACCCTCACAGTACGTCCTTCCCTCCCAAGTATTTCACCCATTCGCGATGTCATTCGCATACAGTCAACCAATAGATGGGGTTGAAGACCTCACCAAGCTTACCAATAACCTTCAAGTTTCCACAAATGACTCAACCCAGGTGGTAGTTGACGATGCCACGGAAAACCTTCTCGCTCAAACGGTGGAGGAGCTCAAGTTGGACTCCTTCATTGAGACCTCGATGGTGGCTAGGATTTTCTCTCGTAAGGGCTGTTGTGCCTCCTTCTTGAAGAATATTTTTAATAGAATGTGGAAGTTTAAGGGAACCTGGCAGGTGAAACACCTCGGTGAGGATAAAAAAAGCTCGTTTTTCGGTTTCTCGTTCGCATCTCCAAAGGACCAAGAATGGGTCCTTCAACGCACCCCTTGGATTTTCTCCGGGGGTTTCCTTCTTGGTTCTCCATGGCCGGAGTCCGAAAAATGGCAGGACGCTGAGCTCAATACCATACCACTCATGCTCTCCATAAACAACATACCCTTACGTCTTTACACTCGCAACAATCTCACCTCTTGGGTCAAGGCGGCAGATCCTATGGCTGAGCTAAAATGGAAAGGGAGTAATCTCGATATGATACGAGCTTATACGGTCACGAGAGTAAATGTCCCGGTTGACTCACGGCCGTGTGTTGGAATTTTCATTGACTTTGAAGGAAGGAAAAAATGGCTTCAATTCAAGTATGAGAGGCTCCCTTTGATCTGTTACCGTTGTGGGTTATGGGGTCACGAGAATACGGGATGCACTAACAAGCCAGTGGTGATACGTGACCCGGATGATCCGGAAAGGAAACTTTGGCAACTTTACGGTCCCTGGCTCTCGAGAAGCAATGTTGGAGACTGTTTTACCCCATTCTTTGCAAACAAGGACTGGAAAATCAAAGATTTGGAAGAACCAAAAACGGAAAAAAATATGGTCGACAACACTATTGGAGCCGGAGTTGGTAGCTCTTCTGGAGAAATTCTTCGGTCATCAAACTCTTCGGCGACTACGACAGATGGTAGTCTAATCGGGAAAAAAGGCGATGTCAGCTCTGCCCTTGGGAGTGCCCCCATACCACCAGAGGTAATCCCCCTTAACCACTCTCACATAGTACAACTTACTACACAAAAGCAAACTTTGGAAGTTTCCAAAAGCAACCCATCCCCCTTTTACCCAACATGTAATCTGCATACCACCAAACCTACGGCTGATTTGACCACTCCCTCTTGTACCTTAGCTGACATTACCTCTTACACCATACAAAAGGACAAGGATTTTGATCCCATATCTTCCTTGGTGCTTCCTAATACCAAGACAATCAACACTACTGGAGACACACCTCCCCACTTGTCTAGCAATACCCTAAACCCACAAATCACTACTCCAAATTATCTAGGACCCACTCCACCCACTTTCTCTATACCCACCATACCCACCCCACCTAACCAACCTATGGGCCAACCTACGGTTTGCATGGATCCTTCCATGCAAAGCATCCCATGCAAAACTCACCATATCCTTACAAAAAATAATATCGCTCTCGATAACCCCACTGCCATACCCAAAACCATCACTAACCTAGAGTATCCAAGCCAAGAAACAGAAAAACATGCCACTCAGTTTAAACATACCGAAGGTACAACAAGCCGGAAACGAATTTCAATTAAGGATAAGGCGAGATCGACGGGTGGGAAAAAGTTCAAGCCCGAGATACCGTCCCCTACCGAAGCACCGAAAAATGCGACTTCTCTTCTCACGGTCTCACAAACCCTTCCCGATGTACCAGAGGCGGGTCCGTTTCAACGGGCCTGCCTAGATAAATGAAGATCATGGCTTGGAACTGTCGGGGCTTGGGAAACCCGCGCGCAGTTCCGGTCCTGAAGGACCTGCTCCGTTGCCACCGTCCCGATGTTATTTTCCTTTTTGAAACTCTTGTAACTCAATCTAGAATCGATGTCATCAAGTGTAGTTTGGGTTTTGAAAATTGCTTTGTTGTCAATTGTAATGGCCGCAGTGGCGGCATTTGTGTTTTATGGAATGGCATACCAACTGTTTCGCTCTTGTCGTACTCGCAAAACTATATTGATCTTCTCATAACGAATCATAACCTTGGCATTTGGAGGATTACGGGCTTCTACGGATTCCCCGAACGGGGAAGACGTAGAGATTCTTGGAACCTTCTTCGCTCCTTAGCCACCCACTCTTCCAACCCGTGGGTGGTTATTGGAGATTTTAACGATCTCACAGCGCAAAAGGAAAAAAAAGGTCTTTTAATTCACCCGGATTGGTGCATTAACGGTTTTCGAGACGCCCTCTCGGATTGCAATCTCTCCAACATTCCCATGTGTGGCTTTCCGTTTACGTGGTGTAGACACAAGGGCAAACCCAATGAAGTTTGGGAACGCCTAGACCGCGCGGTGGGCTCCCCGACTTGGCTAAATCTCTTCCCAAATGCTTGGGTAGAGAATGTGGTGTGTCCCATTTCCGATCATTCCCCTATACTCCTCCACACTCAAGGGGAACCCACGTTGAGACGAAAAAATATCAGTTTCTTCCGTTTTGAGAATAAATGGTTCCACGAGCCGTCTCTCGATTCGCAGGTTACAAATGCTTGGGCCTGTGGATCCTTTCGGGACTTCCCAAACCGGCTCTCTTCGATAGCCGGACAGCTTCGCAAATGGGGACGGAACTTACATGCTGCCCATATGAATGACCTCAACTATTGCCGTGAAAAGCTTGACTATCTGCGCAATCATCCCTCCCCCGCAAACGCTCACGAGGTTGAGGTCATCAACAAAAAATTCACCTCTCTTCTTTTAAAAGAGGAGGATCATTGGAAGCAAAGAGCAAAAGTTTTGTGGCTAAAAGATGGGGACATGAATAATAAATTTTTCCACGCCCACGCCAACGGGAGGAGGAAGGAAAACCATATTCACCGCCTTCAAAAAGAGAATGGGCAGTGGGTTTCGGACACCGAGGGTCTTACTTCCGTTGCCGTCGAGTACTTCAAAAAACTCTTTTCGGAAAGCAATGGGTCGGCAAACCTCATCACCGACAAGGTTAGACCATGTATCTCGGTTAACGATAATGCGTCTTTGGAAGCTCCTTTCTGCAAGGAAGAGTTTAAGGAAGCCCTCTTTCAAATGCATCCCGATAAAAGTCCGGGTCCCGATGGTTTTAACCCTCGTTTTTTCCAGCACTATTGGCATCTTCTCGGCGATACCATTTTCTCGACGGGAGTCTCTTGGCTTCGCAATCGAGAGTTCCCGGAGGGCATCAATGACGCCATCATCACACTCATTACCAAATGTGACCCTCCGACCAATATGAAGGACCTCCGCCCGATAGCTCTTTGCAACGTTATTCTAAAAATCTTAACCAAAGTCCTAGCAAATCGGCTCAAACGAATACTCCCAAAAGTGATATCGGAAAACCGATCGGCCTTCATAAAGGGACGTCTCATAACGGACAACATTCTTCTGGCTTTCGAGCTTCTCCATAGCATGAAAAGAAATACCCGGAAAAAACGTGGGGACGTCGCTCTTAAGATAGATATCAGTAAAGCCTATGATAGACTTGATTGGAACTACATCCGTTTTATTCTCAACAAAATGGGCTTCTCGGGGTCTTGGGTGGACATGATCATGTTATGTATCACCTCGGTTAGGTACTTTGTCCGCATCAACAACGACATCGCGGGACCGATTTACCCTAAACGGGGACTCCGTCAGGGTGACCCTCTTTCCCCGTATATTTTCATCCTTTGTATGGAGGGTCTTTCTACTCTTCTTTCGGAGGCTACTTCTAGGAATCTTGTGCATGGTTATCGAGTCTCAAGACGGGCCCCGGCCATTTCTCACCTCCTCTTTGCGGATGATGCTATCCTCTTCTGTCAAGCGACTGTGGCGGAATGTACGAAAGTCAAGTCGATTCTCCACGATTTCGAGAAAGGAGCCGGCCTTGCGGTTAACTTGGTCAAATCGGGTATTATGTTTAGTAGTAACCTTGACCCCTCAAGGAAAAGAACTATCTCGAGCATCTTCGGAGTTTCAAAACCTCTTAATACCGGGAAATATTTGGGCCTTCCTTCAGTTATCGGACGTGATAAAAAGGCCATTTTTCGCCACATCAAGGATAAAGTTTGTCAAAGACTTGCGAAATGGCGTAACAAACCGATTTCAAACGCGGGGAGGCTCACACTCATTAAGGCGGCGGCACAAGCAATTCCGGTCTATTATATGAGTGTTTTCTTACTTCCGACGACACTCCTAAAAGATATTCAACGGATTCTCAACTCGTTTTGGTGGAGCTCAAAATCTGATGGATCTCGGAATATAAACTGGATGTCTTGGGAGAAGCTTTGCAAACCGCAAAACTCGGGGGGCCTTGGATTTCGAGATTTTTCGGCCTTCAATCTCGCATTGTTGGGAAAACAAGGATGGAGACTTCTTTCCCAAACAAATTCTTTGGTCAGTCGTGTATTTAAAGCTAAATACTTTCCCAATGGGAATTTTTTCGATGCCAAGTTGGGTCACAACCCAAGCTTTGTCTGGAGGAGTATTTGGAATGCGCTCACGAGTTTAAAAAAGGGTTTTAGATGGAAGGTTGGAAATGGAGATTCTATCTCCGTTTGGAAGGACCCGTGGCTTCGCGATGATCAAAATTTTTGGGTGGAAAGCTGTTGGGTCATCAAGATTTGAAGATGACCTCATGATCTCCTTTTATACTTTGAAAAACATTTTATACTTAGAGAAATTTTGGATGCATGGTTCTTTGTAATGGCTTGTACAAGATAGCAAATGTTTGGTGAAGTCAAAGATCAACCAAAGTCAAGATTAAAGATTCTCTCATTGTGGAAGTGAAAGATCCTTTCTCAACACATACAAGTCATTGTCCACCGATGGTGGACACATCTCCACCGAAATTACTCTCTGTTTCGGCCAAAGAATCCCACCGATGGAAGTCCAATTTCGGTGGGATCTCAAAGAAGTCTCAAAGATGTTTTTCCTCCAAAGATGATGTCACATATCCCAAAGATGATGTCACATATCTCAAAGATGTGTCACATATCACAAGGCTATCATCGGTGGGATCTCAAAGAAGTTTCAAAGATGCTTTCTCCAAAGATGTGTCACATATCCCAAGCTTCCTTCGGTGGTGCAATCTTTAGAAGACAAATTGAGAGGAGATTTTCTACATGGATAAAGTGACATTTTGTCTTATTATCCATTTCCATGCAAAGCTCTTTTCTCATGCATGGGCTCTTCTGACTGTACCTTGTGAAAGGTGACAAGGACTTCACAACTCTCCAGAAGTCAACATCCTCAGCAAGTGTGAAGATGACATGTGTCCCAAGCATTCAATGCTTGCACACTCCTTGTCACTATAAAAGGAAGACCTCTCCATGCAGAAAAGACACACATCTTGAGTGACTTGAAGATTACTGTGTGCTCTTGATATTCTACGCAAACTGGAAGATTTTTCTAAGTGCAAGAATTTCCAGTTTGCTTGAAAAACTTTATAGCTTTGTTCTAAGTGTTCTTAGTTATTTTGTTAGTATACTTTGTGTAAGATTGTTAGAATAGTTTATCTGTTCTTTTCCGCAACAGTCTTAAGTTTTCTATGTGTAATTCTTGTTGAAAGATTTTCAATAATAGAATTAAAATTGTGAAAATTTTGAGTATTGTATTCAACCCCCCCCCCCCTTCTACAATACTTGTTATAGCCATCTGGGACTAACAAGTGGTATCAGAGCAGAAAGTTTAATTCCATAAACTTGATCTGCGATGGCTGCCTCCTCTTTCTCTACTGTTGAAAACTCTTTTCAAAATAATTTTTCTGAAAATGGGTCCATTTCAAAACCTCCTAAGTTTAATGCTAACAACTTCTCTTTGTGGAAAAGCCGCATGATGCTGTTCATGGAAGGAGTGGATACTAGATATCCAACCATTCTCAAAGAGGGACCCATCATCCCCAGAGTTTGGGATCGCTATGAAACGCAGAGGCCTGGTAAAGAAACCATGGAAAAAGATAATTCTGATGATTCCTCTGATGAAGAAAAATCTGCTGCTACTGGTCGTTACATTCTTAAAAATCCTAAGAAATATACTGATGAGGAAAAATGACTTGTGTCTCTTGATTCTAAAGTTAGAACTATCATTGCTCTCTCTCTTCCTGATGAAGTGTACCACTCTCTGGTAAATCTCTCTACTGCCAAAGAGATGTGGTCCACTCTGTGTGTTTTGTACGAAGGTACAAATGAAGTTAAAAAGAGCAGAAAGATTGCTCTTGTTAGAAATTATGAACTCTTTGCTTTTGAAAAAGGAGAATCTCTTCCTAGCTTCTATAATCGCTTCAACTCTCTTTTAAATGATCTTAAGTTGTTGGGCAGAGTCTATGATAATGAGGAAGTCTTGTGCAAGTTCATGGATTGTCTTCCAGATTTTTGGGAAAATATATGTACTTGCATCAAAACTACCAAGGACCTTGAGTTCATGCCCTTGACTGTTCTTTATGGAACTCTTTTCAACTATGAGCAGACGAAACTGCATAAGTTTATAAAGAACTCTTCTCTAGCTCTCCTAAGTGACTCTTCCAAAAAGACTAAGTGTTTTCCAAAAATCACCTACCCATCTGACTCTGACCATAATAGTCAAGAAGATCCCAATGATCATTCAGAAGCATATCTTAGTGATGCTAAGGATGAATGTGAGGAAACTTCAGCTGATAATTTATCTGATGAAATGGCCATGTTGGATGGGTACTCTAAATCCAAATCTCATCTCCGTTCTGTAAAATCTAAGTTTGGTAGAAAATCCTCCTCTTCTCTCTCCAAACATTCTTCCTTGGACAAATCTAATGAGGAATGTTTTAACTGTGGTAAAAAGGGTCATTTTGCTTCTGAGTGCAGAAGTAAACTTCTTGAAGGACCCAAAACTTCTTCCTCGGGCCGATTTTCCTCAAAATCGGAAAGATCCAAACATGATTCCTCCAATCTCTCCTCTTCTGCTCATTCTGACCGGGCTGAAAGGTACAAGGAAAAATACAAGAGAGAAAAGGAAAGAAATGACAGACTTGTCAGAAATGCAAAGGGTCTGCCTGCCAAAACTCATGATTTGGCAGATGAACCCACATCTGAAAGCGAATGACACCTCAAAAGTCTGTTTCATGGCCAAGAAAAATAACATGGATGATTCAGAAGGCCACACCTCCTCAACTGCTCGTGTATCAGCTAAGTGTCTCCCCACCTCATCACAGGTACATCCATTTCTATCTCTCTCTGATGCTGAAAAGATTGAAGCATTTAATTCCTTATCTATTGTCTTTAGATGATGCATCCTTCTCTTCCAACTCATGCAAAATATTTTCTATCTCTGAAAAAGGAAAGTATCTGGGTGCCAATTTTTTTTAAAAAGAAATCCTTCACTTTTTCTAAAAATACCTATGTGTCTTCTTCTACCGATTCTATTCACAGTTCTGTGTATCTCAAAATGTCCTTTTCAAAGGAAAAGTTTTTGGTCCTCCCAAAATTTGAAAAATGTATTTTAGGTGTTGCACCCCAAATCTTTGTGTCCTCATCAAATTCTTGAGGACATTTTTTAAAAGCAAAAATAAAGAAAAATATCACAATTCTAAAAAGATCCTTCTTTATAGAAAATGTTATTTTTGTGGTGATACTTCTCTTGTTGCCAAAGACTGTCCAATTCTTTTCCGTCTAACCCAAAAGGACCCACCTTCCAAATGGGTACCTAGAAAATAAATTCTTTGTGATTACAGATTTTGAGCTGGGCAAATGGATCTATGTGAACAAGTGAGAAAGTTGACAAAACCTTAGAATTCTTTACTCTCATGACATCATAAGCATGATGATGTCATTCTCATGACATCACCATCTCCAATCTCTTAAAATTCCATTTCTTTTCTAAACCTCACCACCGAACCAAAAATTCATCATCTTCCACCAAATATTCTTTTTCACCACCTTTTCTCTCTCCTCCATCAATCAACTCCAAGACAATAACAATCCATCTTTTTGTGATGACACGTATGCATCCTTAAACATTGCATGCATTTCTATTCTTTTCTTGATCATCTTTATCACCTCCTTTTCTTTCACTTTCAAGAAACCACTCATCTCCATCTTCAGAACCCCATTCCACCGAACCTGCATGCTCTTCCACCGAAATTGCAACTTGTAGCAACTAATTCCCAAGGACACCATCCCATTCTTCTAACCTTCCACCGAAATTTAAATTCGGTGGAACCCCTCTAATTCGGTGGAACCCTTCAAATTCGGTGGAACCCTTCATAGACACACCACCGATTCCACCGATTCCAAACCTTTCCATCTTGCCATGCACCAAACCTTCCCACCGATTCCAAACCTTTCCATCTTGCCATGCACCAAACCTTCCCACCGATTCCAAACCTTTCCATCTTGCCATGCACCAAACCTTCCCACCGATTCCATCTTTTCAAATTTTTTACCAAAGACTCAGGTTTTGAACTAATTGGGTATTCAGATTCAGTTTATGCAGGTTCCCAGTTTGTGACAGAAAAAGTACTACAGGAAGCTGCCAACTTCTTGGTGGCAAATTAGTAAGTTGGTCCAGCAAGAAACAAAACTCTGTGTCAACCTCTACTGCTGAGGTTGAATATGTAGCTGTGCTGAGATCCTGTGGATGAGAAATCAACTAAGGGACTCTGCTCAAATCTATTCCAAAGTCCCAATTCTGTGTGATAACTCAAGTGCAATAGCTATTGCAAATAATCCAGTTCTTCATTCCAGATCAAAGCACATAGATATCAGATATCATTTCATCAGGGACCACATCTCCAAAGGTAACATTGAGCTTCACTTCATTCCTATAGATCTTCAGCTTGCCGACTTGTTCACCAAACCTCTAGATGAAACCAGGTTTAATTTCCTCATAAATGAACTTGGCATGTGTAATCTTCAATAACTATGTGTCCTAAGTTTCCACCGAATTCTCATCGGTGGACACTATTCTTCTCTCACAAATCTCCTCTCCTATCTAGAAACATAGGAAAGAACCCCTCCAAATGATGTCATCCCATGCATGGTAGACACCTTTTTCTTTTAATGATGTCATCACCATGATCTCATCTCACCAAAGTTGTAGACCTCTACCATTTCCTCTATCGATTCTCTCCCCACCAATTTTATCTAGCTTCTCATATACTCTTCCTCTCACCTAACCCAACTTCCTATGTGTCATCTCCTCATCCCATCCCTTTTTCCATCTTTTCACTCTTGGTTTGCAACCCATCTCTCCTTTCACAAAATCCACCCACTACAAACTCTTCTGCAGATGTCACACCAAATCCTAAATCTCAATCTCTTTGGGTCATAAAAAATTGGAAGATGAAATTCCAATCTCTCCTCCATTTTGAAGATTTTCTACATAATGCCTTAGAAGACTTTCTCCACTCTCTGCTGAAGATATCTTAGAAGATTTCCCTCAACCTCTTCAAGAATTTCCACCGAATTTTTGTCTAATTCTTGCAAATTTTCGGTGGGCATGTTTTTTTCAAAAAAAAAATAAAACAAAATTCTCACCGATTTTCTACCGAAATTTCTACCGAAAATAACCAATTTTCGGTGGAATTTCCTTCTTTTTCGGTGGGAAAGCAAAAAAAAAAAAAAAATCGTTTTGGTTCTGGCCGATCTTTTCATTTTCTCTTGGTGTTTTTCCTACGTCGGCCGCTGAGGGGGAGAATTCATCTGAGGGGGAGCAACATAAACCCTCAGTACTCATATACAGCGACCAACTTGAAAAAAAAAATGAGGAAATCGGGCGGACCGGTCAAGGGGGAGCATATCAGTCCAGACGGATCAAACTGAGGGGGAGAAACACAAAGACCGGCTGATCCAACTGAGGGGGAGCAAATCAAAGACACATGATAATGATGCCAAAGATGCCAAGAAAAAGATAGAAAATGCTACAGATTGGCAGAAGCATCCTGAGGCTTATTCACTTAATCTCAAACCTCCCTCAAAGATTCTCACCATAATGGGTTTGTCTCTTTCCAGAAATCACATACTCATTTGGCTGAAATCTTTTGGAGCAAGTGAATGGCTTGAAGATTTGAAACATCTGAAGAAAAGCAAAAGTGCCTGAAAGATAAAGTTCTCCAACAAATCAACAGGCTGCTGATCAAAATGAAGAATCCTCAAGTCAGACATAAGTTTCAACTCTCCTCTCCAATGATACAAGTAACATCTGCTTTGTTCATATTGTTTATACTTCTTTCCATTTTTTCATTCATTTGTACAGCTATACCTTTTTATTTTATCTTATATGTAAATATCATATATACATACACACACAAAAAAAAAATGGACTGTGTGAAAAAGAACCCAAAAGAGTAAAGAAGGGTCAACATGCATTATTCACTGTCTTACTCATGTTTTTCTAAGTATGGATGTCATCATCAAATAGGGGGAGATTGTTGGGTCATCAAGATTTGAAGATGACCTCATGATCTCCTTTTATACTTTGAAAAACATTTTATACTTAGAGAAATTTTGGATGCATGGTTCTTTGTAATGGCTTGTACAAGATAGCAAATGTTTGGTGAAGTCAAAGATCAACCAAAGTCAAGATTAAAGATTCTCTCATCGTGGAAGTGAAAGATCCTTTCTCAACACATACAAGTCATTGTCCACCGATGGTGTTCTCACACATCGGTGGACACATCTCCACCGAAATTACTCTCTGTTTCGGCCAAAGAATCCCACCGATGGAAGTCCAATTTCGGTGGGATCTCAAAGAAGTCTCAAAGATGTTTTTCCTCCAAAGATGATGTCACATATCCCAAAGATGATGTCACATATCTCAAAGATGTGTCACATATCACAAGGCTATCATCGGTGGGATCTCAAAGAAGTTTCAAAGATGCTTTCTCCAAAGATGTGTCACATATCCCAAGCTTCCTTCGGTGGTGCAATCTTTAGAAGACAAATTGAGAAGAGATTTTCTACATGGATAAAGTGACATTTTGTCTTATTATCCATTTCCATGCAAAGCTCTTTTCTCATGCATGGGCTCTTCTGACTGTACCTTGTGAAAGGTGACAAGGACTTCACAACTCTCCAGAAGTCAACATCCTCAGCAAGTGTGAAGATGACATGTGTCCCAAGCATTCAATGCTTGCACACTCCTTGTCACTATAAAAGGAAGACCTCTCCATGCAGAAAAGACACACATCTTGAGTGACTTGAAGATTACTGTGTGCTCTTGATATTCTACGCAAACTGGAAGATTTTTCTAAGTGCAAGAATTTCCAGTTTGCTTGAAAAACTTTATAGCTTTGTTCTAAGTGTTCTTAGTTATTTTGTTAGTATACTTTGTGTAAGATTGTTAGAATAGTTTATCTGTTCTTTTCCGCAACAGTCTTAAGTTTTCTATGTGTAATTCTTGTTGAAAGATTTTCAATAATAGAATTAAAATTGTGAAAATTTTGAGTATTGTATTCAACCCCCCCCCCCTTCTACAATACTTGTTATAGCCATCTGGGACTAACAAAAGCATACCCACTTCCGCCAATGACGACCTTCGGGTTTGTCACCTTTTCTCGGGCAATTTAAACGTTTGGGACCAAGATATTCTGAATCGCTCCTTCTCTCCTAGAGACATCAGAGAAATCCTAAACTTACCAAAACCCATCGGTGGGAGTGACCGTTTGATCTGGCACTTTAGCCAAAATGGGGTGTATTCGGTAAAAAGTGGTTACATATTCATAATGAGGCAACCCCATCTACCTCAAAACTCTACTACCGATGCAACGTGGAACCGTATTTGGAAGGCAAAAATCCCCCACAAAATATGTAAAGCCCGTGTCCCGAGATATATTTTATTTATTTATTTATAATGTGATTTAGCGGATTTAATTAACGGGGAAGGCCATATCTGATAAGTTATGGTCTATTAGGGGCTAATCGGTAATAACCTAATCTAGTGGGGATTAAAATGAAGTAATTAAAGAATCTTAGGAGCTAAAAGGGTGTTTTCGGCAAAGGCTATTGTTTGGGGTCGGCCCATATAGGAAAAACCGACCCCTTCTCGTTCTTTTCTCCATGCGTCAACCACATCAACACCAAGGAAAAACCCTACTCCCCCTTCTTCCCTACCGGCTGCCACCATCGCAGGCCAGCGCCGGAGCTGCTGTCACCGCCAGAGAGAAAAAGAGCAGGGAGAGTGCAGCGAGAGAGAGAGGGAGGAATCTGTTGTAGGTCGCAGCTGGGTCGTCGACGGCGTAAGATTTCTTCTTTCCGTTTGTCTTTTCCTTCGTTGTTGCCAACCGCCGCCGCCGCTGCCGCCTTGGCTGCCGGCGGTGTAGCCATCGTTGTGCCCCACCCGTTGGGTGGTGACGTTGTGCGAAGTCGGGGCTGTTAGAACAAGCGTATGTGTGTGTGTGGGGTTGTGTGGTGTGAGCGGTGTACCCGCTGCCTCGCCGGTTTTGTTTGTCGAATCGCCATCGGCGTGGGTGGCTGCCGCCGCCGCCGCCGACCACCACTGCCGGAGGTGGCAGTGGGTGGTGCTTGGTGTTTGTCCAGCCTTCGTAAACACTTGATAGCTAAACCGTAAACCGAATCGAATAAACATTAAACCGTCTTAAAAATCGTCATTTTATGTGAAAACGTCTTTCTGCCACTGTTTTGCGTCGGCCATAACTTTTTCGTCGTAACTCCGTTTGAGCCGAAACTGGTGCCTACGGTTCACGTTCGGGGTCGGGCACGTTTTCCGTGTTTTAGCGGAAAACTGGTTCGGCCTCTAGCTCGGTGAAAAAGTGGTCGCAAGTTCAGCGGATCGTCATTTCATGTAAATAAATTCTGGAATCTGCCGTCGTCTTGCGTAAGCCATAACTTTTTACTCGTAATTCTTTTTGACGTGAAATTGGTGCCCAAAGTTCCCAAATCAAGTTGGGAAGGTTTTTCGTGTTTTGTCGAAAGTCCAGTTCAGCCTATAGCTAGGCGGAAATCGGCTGTTTTCACAGCAGGTCTGATTGTCGGCAGTTTTGTTTTCCGTTCTTTGAAAATTCGTATAAAATTGTAGAAAAATCGTTAGGAGGCGTATAATATGTCCTTAGAACCCTATTTCAGTGTACTTCCTAATAATGTAAAAAAATAGGGAATTTACTGGGTTTAAAGAGGTCGAAACAGGTCCCGAACAGACCTGTTTGGCGAGACCGGAAAATAGTTTTAGTGACGGTTTAAGCGTGTGTCGCGTCGTAGGGTCCGGGTCTCGTATTGATGCGTTTTAACGTTCGTTTAGGTGTTGGGAAGTGATTCTTGGATTTGTGGAGCGTGAATCATCGTTCGGGAATTCTACGCGCTTTCGAGGTGAGTTCTCTCACTGTGTAGTTAGGGGTTGTATGCATGTCATAATAGTTTGTATGTACTACTGTCTTTGTGGTGTGATCTAGTTGTTTGTGGTGTGTAATATTTGATTGGTTTGAATGCTTGGTATAAATGTGTTACATTACAATTCGGTGGGACCGAGGCCTCGATGGTACTGAGGTGTTGGTTACATTACAATTCGGTGGGACCGAGGCCTCGATGGTACTGAGGTGTTGGTTACATTACAATTCGGTGGGACCGAGGCCTCGATGGTACTGAGGTGTTGGTTACATTACAATTCGGTGGGACCGAGGCCTCGATGGTACTGAGGTGTTGGTTACATTACAATTCGGTGGGACCGAGGCCTCGATGGTACTGAGGTGTTGGATACATTACAATTCGGTGGGACCGAGGCCTCGATGGTACTGAGGTGTTGGATACATAATTACTTGTAGATGTTTACTCGTTTTATGTAACTGTGATGTTGTTGCTTATGTGCGGATAGGGGTGATGTGTGTATAATTCCTATCTGCGCATGTGTTGGAATTCACTAAGCTTCGTGCTTACCCTTTCCCAATAAACTGTGGTTTCAGGTCCGAGCGGCTTCAAGGCGTGACGAGTACACACTGGCGCGCGAGGAGAGCTGGTTGCTTTATGATTTTGATAATTAAACGTTTATTCCGCTGGTTTTATTTTATAAAGATATTAATTATGTGTTTGCAAACGAAACGTTGGGATCATTTAATGAGTTGTTATCAATGAATTGTTTAATTAAAAATTTTAAATTTGCTTGTAATTTTTGGGACGTTACAACTTGGTATCAGAGCACAGCTTGAGTGAATCAAACGCACCTCGGTGTGTTTGGTCTCAAGTTGCGGCTGGGAAATTTTCAAATTCTTTATTAAATCTTTTTGGAAATAAAAGAAAAAGTAAAGACCCGTTCGAGGAACGGTGATCGGAGGCGCAATGTGTACAGTCAGCCGGAGCCAAAGGGGAAAGGTACAGTACTTAGTGTTTTATTGCTTTCTAGATCATAGAGTATGCATGCTAGATTGCTTGTTGTGGACACTATGTTGTATGTTGAACTACTTGCTATTAGGAATTTATGCTAATTATGATAGGTTACTAAGTGGATGCCCTCTAGGTTGTATGCAGTAAGAGATTTATAGCCTTAGAATATTCGATTTAGTTCTATTGCGCAGCTCTTGTTTGAGTCCAACCGTTCTAGGATAGAGTCTTGTATTCGACTGTCTATTTATTTCGCACTGCATATAATCGGGTATTCGCAAGGTCACTCGTTTTAATTAGTAAGGATTCGGTAGTAGCAAGGGTAGTGGGATAAGAGGAAGTTCCTAGAGAGTTGGGAAGGGTGTTTATGTATGAGTACATGTGCTAGATTGCTTTCTAGAACATAAGAGTATGTATGTTAAATTACTTGGTGCTTATTACACTGTGTTGCATGTTTGTTGCTTGCTAATAGGAGTTTATGCTAGCCTTGATAGGTTGTTAAGTGAATGCACTATAGGTTGTATGCGGTAGGAACCAAATAGCATTAGAATGTTGGATTTAGTTCTACTGCGCAGCTCTTGTTTGAGTCCAACCGTTGTAAGATAGAATCTTATATTCAAAAGTCTATCTGGTTTTACACTATATGCGACTGTGCATTCGCGAGGCGACTCGTCAGGACTAGTGGGAACTTCGTCATAGCAAGGGTAGTGGAATAGGGTGAAATTCCTAGGGAGCTAGGAAGAGTGGGTGTATATATATGCTGGTGCGGGCATATGGTTTATTATGTATACAATTGTGGTTGTCTGATCGGCGAGACCGATGGTTTTATATATACCGTAGTTGTATGAGTTTGCCTGTTTAGGATATGTTCTTGAACTGGCATGTGTGGATTAATTGTATTATGTGTATAGTTTCGGCGAGAAACTACTTGGACCCTTGGAATGGGACTCGGAACGAGTGATGATAGGTGTGGAAGGTAGTAGTAGAGCTCCTACTACCGGAAGCACAGGATCAATGCTCGAGTCGGGGAAGTCACGAGGAATCCAAGGAGTTGGGCGTGAGTGTTGTTAGTGTGCGTTGTTATGTGCTAAAACGCGTTGTATTATCTACCCAGAATAGCTGTCACGAGGAGAGACAACTATAGTAGATCCACTGGTACATGTGTGTACTTGTCTTGCTTAGATGTAATGATCGTTGAGGGTAGTGGTGAAGGATCTAATCTAGTAGTCGTTGGAATAGAAGGACGTTTCCAGTATTAGTCACTTTGAGTGACGATGTCGACGATGTTTGTGGTAAGTAGATCATTTCGGGCCAAGATGAAAGGTTGTGCTGGAGTCATAGGCCTATAGAGCAGACCTTTAATTGAAGAAAAATCGTAGGGATTATGTGACGTAATTTCCCATCTTGCCCCAAGAGGTTTAAATGCCCGGAGGACGATAGTGGATTGGGGAGGTTTGAAGGAGTATGAGTCGAGACGTGGAATGCCAACTGAGTCATGCACAAAGTTTTATTTTGAAAATAGGATTGCACTAATTAATCTTTGTGTTCCGATCCTTATATGGATTGTATTTCGAAACTCTGGGAAATGTTTAGCACACACGAGATTTCAAATTATAGTTTTGAAAATGCTTGAAACCGTTTTATCACGGAAGTTGAAAACTTTGTAAAAGATTGTTCCATTTGATTTTTTTTTCCAACGGTCCTTTCGGGTACGATGTTATCCGTGTTTTGTGGGGGTTAAGATGTTGGGTAAGTGACTACGGATTGAGACTCTAACATTGGAACTCCTCCACGTGTGTTAGAGTTGAGACGAAAAGTTACATTCCACGATGTCTGTATAAAGGTTAATTTGGTGATTTGTTTAAAATGAGTTTGGAATTCCAGTGTCGCTTAACTTTTCGTTCGAGAGTTTGTATTACTAAGTATTTTATTGCAAATAGTTCAGTGTGTGGATTGATTCATGCGTGACATAAGTGGTGCATGGAGGAATTTTGGTAACATTTCATAAGGAGTTGTTTAGTGCGCTTTTTAGTCAGCTAAAGGTTTCATTGACATTTCCATGAAAATGCGATTTATCGACTTAGGGGTATGCATACTGGGGTAACCTTGTTCTCGGCATTTTGATGAACGAGTCGTGCAAGAAAATGTTTTAGTTCCTTTTTGTCGAAATGAAAGACCATTTGATCCAAGGAGTGTTTTAATGTTGTAAACATCATGCATACGATTACAATGTGTTATATTTTGGAAATATAAATGCGTAGATTTTTGACATTCGGTTAATTTAGAATTACCGTTCATTTTTTTGGGAAATTAAAAACTTTTGCTTTGGAGGAAACGAGTATTTTGAGCATTTTCGATAAATACATTTTTTTAAACTATAATGTTTTGACATTATATGCCCCAAGTACGAAACTTGAGGAAGTGTTACAAGCTCGCATGCCTGCCCCCAGTTTGAGATTTTACGAGGTTTTTAGTCGATATTTCCAATTATTAGAAACGGACTGGTTTTTGTCTTCAAGTTTGCAACTTACACGAGACAATTGTGTTTTAACAAAAATATATTTGTAAACCGTGTCATCGTTTTGTGTGACTAGCTGATGCGCGAAAAATTTGTGGCGAACCCTGTGCCACGTCATTTATGATTAAAAAGAGGAATTTTTGAATCAAACGTCGTGAAACTTATTTTGAATTATGTGCACACCTTTGTCGGACCCTGTTTAAGGTCAGCGGTTACCTTAAGTGCATGTCATGAGTCAATCCATACTGGAATCGAGGCGGTTCATTTTAAAGAAATTATTTATTACGCTTGCTTTTGTGTGAGTAAACCGAACTGCAATGGAACGATTTTCAACGTGATTTTTCCTATGTGGGACGAGCGTGTCCAGTTTTGCGTAACTATCGATCTGGTAATAGTAGTTTTATTGCTTACGATCTTTTTGAGATGAAAATCCTGATGTTGAAAATATTTTGTAAATGATTTTGTAAACCATTTGGGGAAATGTGCTTTTAAGTGTCATGTGTCATTTCGAGGATTTTCAGGGTATGAGTCCTTTTGGAAAACTCTTTTGTCTAACCCGTGTTGAGTCTGAGACTAAGGTTGACTTCAGAGTATTGCTTGCTTAAACTTTGTTTAAACGCATTTTCCACCGATGGGTCTAGCAAGCGTGGAGCATTTTGCTCGGTTTTGACTTGGAGTTAGTCATGGGCCAATTGCCCGGTTTTAATGGCTCGATGTGTAGTCTAGTTGATGAGTTGTTTTTGTCGCACTGGTTGGCATTCTTTGCACGTTGAGTGTTTGCATTTTTGGGTGAGTGAGTCAATCCGGAATAGGCATGTTGTTGGTAGGCTGTTTGCTTTGGATCCTTAGACGCATTTTAAAACCGTGAGTCCAGGTGTGTGGACAAAGCGGACAATATCTGGTACGGTTGTCCTAGGATGTTATCAGTCGTTGGTAATGGTCGGTTGGGTATCTCGGGGTGGGACCCCGGTATTCATGTGTTCTAACCTAGACTTTCCAGTAGGTACTAGGAGGATATGGTTGTGGGCACTTACCTGGGAGGTAGTTCCGGTGTGCTGGGTCTTGAGGCGTTACCTGGGAGGTAGACGTCAAGGTGTATCCTCGATACGGTGTGACTTGGCTTCGTAGAGCAAGTGTGGATGATACGTCGACGGTGGAAGGTAGGTATTCCACGCGCGTTAGTACTGTAGGCCGAATAGTATCGGTTAGGGATTGATGCCTTTGTTATTAAGAGAATAAATGTGCATCAACCATTTTGAGGTAGGTGGTATATTTAAGTGTCGACTTTTAGGCTTGAGGCCAAACACCTTCAGTATAATCGGAGAGTTGTAGCCGATGTTAAGATAATCATGGTGATGGTAGTAGTAACCCTGAAATGATCACTTGTGATGATTGGTTATGGTGGAATGACCTACGTGTGTGTTAGTTGATTCGGTTGTGGGGAATATCTATTTGTGTTAGTGTCTAGGATAATACCACGCTGATGTTTGTTATTGTAATCGGTTGGACCGATGTTCGGCGGGTGGCCGATGTTTGTTATTGTAATCGGTTGGACCGATGTTCGGCAGGGGGTCGATGTTTTGTTGATACAATTTATTGAAAATCTTTGGAATCTTTTAGAATTCGTGGAAGTTAGTTGACAGTTAATGGTAGGAATGATCAGATTCGAGTATCCTGTAGGGCATATTGGGGAGCAACTTTAGAACTGTTAAGAGCTTGAAATTGGAATCGGGAGGTATGGAATATCTAAGGTTGGGAGACAACCGAGGTCGTTTAACTAGGAATAATTCCAATTGTTGGAGTGTTCTTCCGATCGCGTTTTCAGTGTTATTAGAGGAGTGTCGTTAGTAAGGAAGTATTAAAAAATTGTTAGGCGGGGTGAGAAATTTAGATTCTAGTTAGTGAAAGTCCAATGGCAACACCGAAAGGGGTTCCGAGTGGACTTGGGAACCCGAGGCTGAGATGCGGGAGAATTACCTAGAGCTATTCTCGGGCATAGACTTCGAGGACGAAGTCTAATTCAAGTGGGGGAGAGTTGTAAAGCCCGTGTCCCGAGATATATTTTATTTATTTATTTATAATGTGATTTAGCGGATTTAATTAACGGGGAAGGCCATATCTGATAAGTTATGGTCTATTAGGGGCTAATCGGTAATAACCTAATCTAGTGGGGATTAAAATGAAGTAATTAAAGAATCTTAGGGGCTAAAAGGGTGTTTTCGGCAAAGGCTATTGTTTGGGGTCGGCCCATATAGGAAAAACCGACCCCTTCTCGTTCTTTTCTCCATGCGTCAACCACATCAACACCAAGGAAAAACCCTACTCCCCCTTCTTCCCTACCGGCTGCCACCATCGCAGGCCAGCGCCGGAGCTGCTGTCACCGCCAGAGAGAAAAAGAGCAGGGAGAGTGCAGCGAGAGAGAGAGGGAGGAATCTGTTGTAGGTCGCAGCTGGGTCGTCGACGGCGTAAGATTTCTTCTTTCCGTTTGTCTTTTCCTTCGTTGTTGCCAACCGCCGCCGCCGCTGCCGCCTTGGCTGCCGGCGGTGTAGCCATCGTTGTGCCCCACCCGTTGGGTGGTGACGTTGTGCGAAGTCGGGGCTGTTAGAACAAGCGTGTGTGTGTGTGGGGTTGTGTGGTGTGAGCGGTGTACCCGCTGCCTCGCCGGTTTTGTTTGTCGAATCGCCATCGGCGTGGGTGGCTGCCGCCGCCGCCGCCGACCACCACTGCCGGAGGTGGCAGTGGGTGGTGCTTGGTGTTTGTCCAGCCTTCGTAAACACTTGATAGCTAAACCGTAAACCGAATCGAATAAACATTAAACCGTCTTAAAAATCGTCATTTTATGTGAAAACGTCTTTCTGCCACTGTTTTGCGTCGGCCATAACATTTTCGTCGTAACTCCGTTTGAGCCGAAACTGGTGCCTACGGTTCACGTTCGGGGTCGGGCACGTTTTCCGTGTTTTAGCGGAAAACTGGTTCGGCCTCTAGCTCGGTGAAAAAGTGGTCGCAAGTTCAGCGGATCGTCATTTCATGTAAATAAATTCTGGAATCTGCCGTCGTCTTGCGTAAGCCATAACTTTTTACTCGTAATTCGTTTTGACGTGAAATTGGTGCCCAAAGTTCCCAAATCAAGTTGGGAAGGTTTTTCGTGTTTTGTCGAAAGTCCAGTTCAGCCTATAGCTAGGCGGAAATCGGCTGTTTTCACAGCAGGTCTGATTGTCGGCAGTTTTGTTTTCCGTTCTTTGAAAATTCGTATAAAATTGTAGAAAAATCGTTAGGAGGCGTATAATATGTCCTTAGAACCCTATTTCAGTGTACTTCCTAATAATGTAAAAAAATAGGGAATTTACTGGGTTTAAAGAGGTCGAAACAGGTCCCGAACAGACCTGTTTGGCGAGACCGGAAAATAGTTTTAGTGACGGTTTAAGCGTGTGTCGCGTCGTAGGGTCCGGGTCTCGTATTGATGCGTTTTAACGTTCGTTTAGGTGTTGGGAAGTGATTCTTGGATTTGTGGAGCGTGAATCATCGTTCGGGAATTCTACGCGCTTTCGAGGTGAGTTCTCTCACTGTGTAGTTAGGGGTTGTATGCATGTCATAATAGTTTGTATGTACTACTGTCTTTGTGGTGTGATCTAGTTGTTTGTGGTGTGTAATATTTGATTGGTTTGAATGCTTGGTATAAATGTGTTACATTACAATTCGGTGGGACCGAGGCCTCGATGGTACTGAGGTGTTGGTTACATTACAATTCGGTGGGACCGAGGCCTCGATGGTACTGAGGTGTTGGTTACATTACAATTCGGTGGGACCGAGGCCTCGATGGTACTGAGGTGTTGGTTACATTACAATTCGGTGGGACCGAGGCCTCGATGGTACTGAGGTGTTGGTTACATTACAATTCGGTGGGACCGAGGCCTCGATGGTACTGAGGTGTTGGATACATTACAATTCGGTGGGACCGAGGCCTCGATGGTACTGAGGTGTTGGATACATAATTACTTGTAGATGTTTACTCGTTTTATGTAACTGTGATGTTGTTGCTTATGTGCGGATAGGGGTGATGTGTGTATAATTCCTATCTGCGCATGTGTTGGAATTCACTAAGCTTCGTGCTTACCCTTTCCCAATAAACTGTGGTTTCAGGTCCGAGCGGCTTCAAGGCGTGACGAGTACACACTGGCGCGCGAGGAGAGCTGGTTGCTTTATGATTTTGATAATTAAACGTTTATTCCGCTGGTTTTATTTTATAAAGATATTAATTATGTGTTTGCAAACGAAACGTTGGGATCATTTAATGAGTTGTTATCAATGAATTGTTTAATTAAAAATTTTAAATTTGCTTGTAATTTTTGGGACGTTACAAAATAAGATGTTTCTCTTGGAGACTTGGTAAAGATGTCCTTCCGCATCGGGTCAACCTTCAAAACCGTGGCATGAATATTGATTGTCTCTGCGCCCTTTGCGGTTCCAACCAGGAAAACAACGGGCACCTTTTCATTAGGTGCCGAGTCGCCGAGAAAGTTTGGAAAGAGTCAAATTTGTGGGAGCGTATTAACTCGATCGCGAACGACTCGGAGGAGTTCTATTCCGTCTTTACGGCCTGCATGAAGGACAACGACGAATCTTTTCGTAATAACTTCCTTATGACTTGTTGGAGCATATGGAGGTTGCGAAACGAGGCTTGGATAAATGGGGCGGTTAAAATTCCGAGTTGGGCGAACCGAATTGCGACGAATACTCGTATGGAATGGCAGACTATAAACAATATGGGGTCTAAAAACCATAATCCTGCACCCTCTGTTGAATGCAACCTGTGGCACGCACCCCCGATAGGTACCGTAAAATGTAACATCGACGCGGCGATTTTCAACGCTTCCAATCAGTGGGGATCGGGCGCTGTGTTACGTGACAGCAACGGAAATTTTATTGCCTGTCGTGCAACCATCGACGATGGAATTCCGTTGGTTAAGGAATGCGAGGCCATGGCTCTCTGGCATGCGATCGAATGGGTGGTGGAGCTTGGCTATCAGCGGGTGATTTTTGAATCGGACGCGAAACTGGTGGTTGACGCACTCAACACGGATACGGAGAATCTTTCAGAGTTCGGGTCGCTTTTGGACCGTTGCAGATCCCTCCTTTCCCAAATGAGGAGCTACAATGTTAGTTTTGTTCGAAGATCTCCAAATACTACGGCGCACACCGTCGCCAGAAATGCTCAAAACCTTCCTAGGCGTAGTACTCTTTTAAACATTCCTAGTCTGTTATCGGATATTGTTAATCCCCTTTGTAATCTCGTTCATTAATGAATTTTTCCGCTTTCTTTCAAAAAAATCAACCGTTACATGTAGTATGGAAAAAGTAATTAAATAATAATTAGAAAAATAGTAATAATTGATAACTAAAATATATTGATTTACTTTTAAAAAAACTTGATATGATTATCGATAATTTTAAATATTTAAAATTAATATTAATGTATAATTAAAATTTAATTTATAGTTTCAGTTAATATTTATTAATTAAATTTTATTTTATAAATTTTATTTATAATTAAAGTTGACAAACAATACTCTTCTATAGAAATAGAATGATCGAAAAGTATGGTGACGTGTGTGATGGTAGGGTAGGGATAGTGTGAATTTGGTATCCACTTATGTAAACTCTGCGCGAAATTATGGTTGCCATTGCCGCTCACTTGTTCTACTCGTTCCCTTCCCTTCAAAATACCTCTTACTCTTCTCTATCAACACCCCTCCTGTGGCCGGACTGGTTTTATGGACGGGACTTGTCGTCGTCTCTTTACATTAATTCGTTCGGTTGTCTCTCCCACCGCAATCCTGGTTGGTGCGTATAGAAACTCAACGACTCGAGGAAATGATCCAAACACATGTTACCCCAATTGCAAATGAAGTGTTGAAAACTTGGTTGGATATTTGTGCTTTTGGGGAAAAATTAAGAGGGATGAAATGAGTAAAAGCAAGACCATTGAAATTGATCTTGGTTCAAACATGCCAAGGTTTTTTGAAGTCAGTTTTGTTTGATGGGGACTTTGTATTTTTTGCATCAAATCTTGTACCATATATCGATGCTCATGCGTTAGAGAGCTCATATGTGGCTCCGAACTTCAATTTTACAACACGTCCATCTTATGAATCATGAAACCAGCATCATTATATTATTCTGGTTTGTTTTTTTTGGATAAGGTTCATCTAGGCTTTGCCTAGACTACATCCTTGGCAATTTGGAAACAAACAAACAAAGCGGTCGTCTGAGACTAAGCCTGGCCACATAATGTGGCTGCATTTTTTGTAAAATTTAATATAATTATTTCACTTTCTTGATTTTGTTGCATAAATAAAGGATTTAGTAAAATTAAAATCATTTCATCAAGATAAGAATGAGAACAGATTTGCACCAACTGGAATATTTGGATGATTGATCCCATATCGATTTCTTTTGGATGTTAGAAGCACTTAATAAAGAATTTTCGTGGAAAATTTCTCTCCGGGCTTGGCAGCGCTTGCCTATAACCCAAGTGATTGGACCTCGAGTTGGTGTTGCATTATCTAGCTTGCCCATTCCAAGTTGAGAGTTGGTTCAAGTGGCTTGAGCGAAGGCTTGGGTCTCTTGGCCCTTAGAGAAGGAGGCAATGCGTTAGGCTGGTTTCACAGAGCTGCGACAACTCCTCGCTCTTGATAGTGGAAGGATAACACGCCACTCAAAGGAACACCCACTTTTTAGCACATTTTTGACCCAATCAGCCCAGAGATGATAAGTTTTCTTCATCTCCATTAAACAAACCATAATTTAAATATAAACATATCTATTATATAATAGTTAACGATTGAAGTTTTATATAAATAAACATTATATCACCAAAAGATCCATGTCGAACCATTAAACCAAGTCTTGAACGTATCGAAGACATCTGACTTGAACTTTAACACATACACCCAAAGCTTATGTGAGAAATCATCAATAAACGAAACAAAATATTTACCTCAGACTGAGTACTGGATGGTCCCCAGACATCTGTATGAACATAATCGAGGATTCCTTTAGTGTTGTGTTTTCCAGCACCAAAAGAAACACGCGTCTGCTTTCCTTTGACACATCCCGAACAAAACTCCAGGCTAGCAAGTACAGATACTTTAATGAGTTTTCGCTTGTGCAAAATCTCCAAGTTCTTCTCGGATGTGTGACCCAAACGAAGATGCCATAAGCGAGCACCACCAAGATTCTGAGAAATATCGGCCATACACGATTCAGAAGAAATAGTCTCGCCTCAAATGGAAAATATTATTTTCCGCCCGTTCGCCTTTCATAACGATAATACTCCCTCTGGAGATGCGCAAGAGGAAGGGGTGATCAAAATATGGAAGATGAGGGGTGAATTTATAGGGAAACAAATACTTGGGGACCAAGTTGAGCTTGAAGGCCAAATATAAGGATAATATGGTAATTTCCATATTACATCAACAAGATCACGTGTAGCATCTCTCAAGTGATAATGCCATCACTGATGGCACTCTTCTATCACTGATGCTGTAACATCCTAAATTTCGTTATTATTATTTTAATAAGATTTGGAATGTATTTGTATTTGGAGTAACCTTGAATTATATAGAGTATTATAATTCAATTAGGGTTAAAATACAAATGTTGAAAGTTTAGAGATTTCTTTTGAGAAATATTAAACTTAAGGGTTTATAATGTGTTTTATTGATGTATGAGGTGTGTTATGTCATTTCTTTAAAGTTTGAGGTGTTTGGTGAATTTAGATTATGACTCATCAATTTAATTACCATGAGGTGTCATACAATTAGTCAATCAGTGACTAATTGTGTGTCTTTGTGAGTGTATTCGGTAGACAGAGAGAAAGAAACAGAGAAATTGAGAGATCGAGAGAGAAGAAGAAGAAAAGAAAGAAAGAAAAGAAAAACACAGAGAGATAGACTTCGAAAGGAAGAAAAGAAGAAAAGAAGAGAAATTAGTTTGGTGATTGTTGTGGTAAGAATTTATTTTCTGTGTTGTTATCATCCATCTCCATAGATTTAAATTGTAGTATTTTGTCCAGATTGTGATTAAGCTGTTGATTAAGCCACTGAATTGGAAGAACTCTGTGTTCAGAAAAGACCCAGGTGAGTTATTCATTCTTATTGAAATTAAGCAATTAAAAGTGTTAGAGATATGTTATACTTGCATATAATCTCAATGGTGTGATTTAATTGAGAACTGGTAAGCTTATTGAGTTAAATGGAGAACTGAATCTGTAGAGAAGACGATGAACAATGACTTTGCGCAACAGTGGGTTACGAAAAGTGAGGTTTTCGCAACCAAGGGTTGCGAGTTCTGGACTTTTCGCAATAGAGGGTTGCGAAAAGTATAGTCTTCGCAACAGAGGGTTGCGAGAAGTGGGGTTTTCGCAACAGTGGGTTGCGAATAGTGGACTTTTCGCAGCTTTGGCTTGCGAAAAGTGTAGCTTTTCGCTACAGTGGCTTGCGAATATTGTGGACTTTCAGTAGGGGTTTGAGGTTGTTATGTGACATACAATCTGATATGAATATGCTATTTGTTATATGTTTATAACTCTGTTGTTGATGTAAAAACCATGTTTTGTTAAATTGTAAGGACTTATTTATAAGTCCGGAGCTGTAATTAGCTACTGAGATGTAGATCCCCGATGCTAAGTGGCAAAGTGGGGATAACCGTTGAAATTAATATTCTGTACATAGAGATATAGAATATATGTTGAATTGTATAACTTTAGTATACAATAGAATGAGTGTTGATACACATTTATTGTGTGGCGTTGGCTAGAATTATACATCTGGTCTAGTGGGCATAAAGTACGGTGTAATGAGAACCGTTTACTAGCCAGGGACTGTTGAGATGTATTTCTAGTTGTTGGAGTGAATCTTGAATCATCTGTGAGGGTCTCTGGTGGTTGTTGATCGCGATAAAATAAAATCTCATTTGGGAGACCAGTGATTCAAGATGGGGAGGAAACGAAATGAGGAATGGCAGACTTAGAGTTGTAATTCCCATTTCAAGCGAAAGATGAGATATCTTTATTGTTGAGGATTTGACATCCTAATTCAGAAAGAAGCAGGTTTGGAAACTGTAATTTCTGGGAGTTAGAGTTATTTATAAGTCCGGTGGGATTTATAGTAATTCTTGTTGATAATATGATGACTAGATGAATTAGTCATAAGTAAGGGAATAGGTGGATTCCAATGGTTGAAAAGAGCTTGGTATGGTAAGATGGCTGATAACAGGTTTGATATATCTGTTAATATTTTAGTTGTTAAATTTTAATTTGATTTGGATAATCTCACTACGAGAAAGCCTAATGTTTCAAAATTAAATTGTCTTACCAGGTACCGGCTCTGGGAAATAGTTTGGGAAGTGAGATTACAGTTGAAGGGAATCAGACTTGGCGATAACGAAGGATCAGGATGTTCTTTTGATAATTTTTGGGACGAGCCTTAGATAATCTAGTTGATCTTTTTGGATGTATAATTGGATTGATCAGATTATTTAAGTTAGTCGACTTTGTGTATATATAGAAATTACTTATGAACCTTTGGTTTATAAAAATCTGATATTTTGATGATCATAACGCATGTATTTTGAGGTTTAAATTGGCCCTGAATTTTAGGGTGTTACAGTATGGTATCAGAGCATTAGTTTAAGCGAACTAGGTATGAACCTGATATGCCTAGACTTAAGCTGTGATGAAAATAAGTTATGATTGTGAGAGATGGGTAGAAGTACTAAGACGGGATAGTCTTAGAATTGACGGAAATACGAGAAGTTGGTACGGTGACAATGGTAACGAGGATTCTCCTGTATGATATATTCACAATTTCAATTAGCTACTGTTATTATGAATATATTGTTACGCGAGCATACTTATTTCTAAATTGTTACAGTGACTAACGATCGATAAGTACATTTTGTATAGGGGTATGTGCATAACCATTTCTTATGGTTATCCTTTTAGGTTATAGTAGAACAATGGTGATTATACCACTAAAATCCTTTGGAGGACAGATCGGTAAATGATTGGGGTTTGGAAGGACAACCTGGAATTGGCGGGACTCATGAACGTCCGCCAAGGTAAACTTTAATAGGTGGTTGATGTGTGCAGAGATAGAGTATGAGATGATTGATTAAGACGGAATTAGTATGACATGGTTGAGTATGGGGGGCCATGGAATGCATGTATAGCAATTATTATAAGGCCGAGAGGGCGACCTATGGTCGGAGGTAGAATGTCAATGATAAGTTACGTAAGTAAAACGATTGACCTTGTTTGAGTAAGTAGCCTTCATTGCGAGTAAGTTTTGTGCATGGTGTTTTAGTGTGTGTTACATGAGTTTTCTTGATTTCAAACAAAATGCATAAATAACAGTTTTATTCAAGGATGAATTAGTAGTGCAAGTATGTATTTAAAGAAAAAGGGCAATTTCAATTACGCTGCCTAACGAAATTTTGGAGCTTAGCAACTTGCAAAATACTTCATACTTTACATAAGAAGTTGTATGATAGCAAATAGGTCAAGAAAGTGTTGATCAGTAAACTTTTTATAACCAACAAAGGTATTGATTTGATGATATCGTATAAATGAGTGTGAGAAACGACTAGTTTACTTTGTGTCAATAAATTTTAAACTTTTGTCGTATAAAAAGATCTTCGTATTACTGTTGTAACAACATCTTTTGGTTGAGAAAGATTGAGTTTTACGGAAATTTATATACAAACGATTTTTGAGATCGTTGTGTAGCACATGGGAATTGTGAAAATGATTGGGGTCGTGTGTGCCCACGTTGTTCTGAATGTTGTTTATTTAAATGAGAAAAGTGTGGATTGAGTTATTTATTATATTGTCATGCATGAATGCTATGAACTCACTAGGTCGTAGAGTATTACGCTATAAGCTAAGAAAGAACTCCAAGAGTGGAGAGGTGTTGGATAAACCTTGGGAGAAAGTTTGTGGTTTTGGTAATTGTATTCAAATGAGAAATGAATTGTGGGAGAGTCGAAAGTGGACTTTAGTAACAATAATGTGAGGGTCTGTACCCTTGTTCGGTGACTAATAATACAGTTGTCGAGGGTCGGTCGTGTCTGGAGGAAGGATTAGGTTCAGGGTTAAGGAAGTACTGACATGTCAAGCTTTGACTTTGAAGGCGATAGTTGTGTAAGGTGTATGAGGCCTTTTGTTTATCACTGGGTGCGGTTTGGATGCGTCCCGCGTATGCCTGTGCGGATAGGAACAAAACCGTGAGCGATACCGGTATGCTGTTATGCAGAGGGTATGCGCAAAGTGGTTATTAGTGTGTGCGACACGATTGGGGGATTTTGGATGATTGTCGAATAAATTATTAATGAAAGAAGTTTTGATTAATTGTTACACAAGTGAAAGACATGTAGTCAAAACACGCTTTTAATATATATTGTGAGTGTGCAATAATTATGATGTATTACGTTTTAAAATATGAACATGTGGGTTGGGGGATTTTGGCAAATCCGACCATGTAAAGTTTTGAGTGTAAACCTTTGTTTTGGGGTCGATGGCCAATTAAGGGATTAATAAGGTAAAGATTTTGAGTAAAGAAGCATTTTTACGAAATCGTGTGAGTGGCACATGTTTAACCAAACGAATATTTTGGCCTTAAAGGCTTGTTTGATATTCAAATGAGTCTTTTGAATGTTTGTCAGTTTTAATGACTCGAGATGGAGTCTTGGTTGAGTTATATGCTTAATTACATTCTATTTAAATAAGTGTCGGTCTTAAGTGTAAAGACTGTCTGATAATTCTCGCGTTTTTAATACCTTTGGAACTAATGAACCTTAGCGGAGTATATACATTGTGAAGTATATAAGAGTTGCATATACCTATATATATTGACTTCGTTGGGAAAGTAGCAATGAAGGAGTCATAGATTTATCATGCCTCAGAACGTATGTTGCATAATGATCATTGATCCTTGGAGTAGATGGCTCGGTTTTGAACTCAGTTGAGTCTTGAGAGCATTGACCCGATTTAATAAGCTTGTTGAAGGCTTGGGTTGGGATTACATGGATTGTATTAAAATAGAAGTTTGCATGATGTGAATGTTTTGGGTATTCTTTTGGATTTAATTATTGTTAAGTCTTAAATCAGAAGAATAAAAGCTGAAGGACCACTTTGTAAGAGTGTTAAGATTATGAAAGGCTATTGTGTTATAGAAGTATTTTACTTGCGATGTGGATGGTTTACAAAGGAGAAAGTATTAGGCACAAATGAAGTGAAGTATGGAAAATGTTGATCCGTGAAGGATTATACCGTGTTTTAGTATTGGTTTGGAACCACAAGGAGCTAGTATGAACGAATAAGTTCAAGTTATTTAGCAAATCGAGAGTGGTAGTTCAACTAAAGTTGGGGAGGAGATATTTAGTGAAATAAACTCGGTTAATATGTGTATGAATGATTGTGAAAAACCTGGTCTGTGGTGAAAGGTTATGTATGGAGAATGTACGAGTGAGTATTGGTATCAACTGCCGAGATAAATGTGTCAACTAGTATGTATTATGAAGTTAGAACTAGGAAGCATCTGATGGAAGTCTTTTCGGGGATTCCGGATGAAAAGTACCACTTTGTCATTAAAGTTGTTGGGGCATGTAGTTTGTAAGATGGAGTAGTGATATGGCTAATATCAAAATAGAATGTCGGAATGGTATTGGGTGTTTACCCAAAGTGATTTTGATTGTGTGAGTTGCTTCCTATGATAGAAAGATTGGACTTAAGAATATAATCATATTGCAGGTTCAATAGAGTTATCACTCTTGATGTTCAATACTTTGGTGCTTTGTTGTATTGTGGTTGTGCGATGAGATGGTGATGTGAGGAAGTGATAACATTCTATACCGAAGAAACGTGTAAGTCATGGATGTATTAATGGACTGCCATGGTTGTTGAAGTATTTAATAGTAACGAGTATGCTTAATTTACAGTGTACGTGGAAATTTCAGGTAGTACATGTTAATGTTATTTTGAGACCTGGAGAGTGAGTTGAGATGATGATGGGGGTGAAAGGAAGACTCTTGTTCTTCTAAATCCCATTGGTTTTAGGTGAAGAGAATACTGTAACCGTTAAGCTATAGTGTTGGAGTATTCAGTAGATGTAAAAGAAATACATCGAATGCAGTTCTCGGTGTTACGAGGATTTGGCTAGAGATCTTAACTGACGTTTTTAGAGAAACTGCCCTTTTGGACTGTAGCTGTGTGGTGGAGATTCCGTGTAACCAAGAGAGAAATGATAACGGTATGCTAGACTAAGAAGTAGTCAAACATGGATTTGAGGATAACAATTACTCTAAGAGGATTGGTTTACAAGTATATCATGTGGACCTTCTGCCAGAATTGGGAGGGGTACGTAATACCTTCCAAGTATGTTATCTTCGGAAATGTTTGGCCGAAGAGGAAGATGTGATCTCACTCACCGATGTGAGAGTAGATGAAAAGAGTCGCGGTGTGGAAGAACCGGAGGCAATTTTGGAAAGATTAGTTAGGAAGCTACGTAGTGGTAAAGGAGTAGCTATGTTGAAAGTTCAGTGGAAACACCATAGAGGTGCTAATGTAACTTTAGAGTCGGAAGAGAGTATGAGGGATAGGTATCCTCATTTGTTTACCTGACTTTGATTTCGGGGACGAAATCATTTTCAAGTTGGGGAGTATTGTAACATCCTAAATTTCGTTATTATTATTTTAATAAGATTTGGAATGTATTTGTATTTGGAGTAACCTTGAATTATATAGAGTATTATAATTCAATTAGGGTTAAAATACAAATGTTGAAAGTTTAGAGATTTCTTTTGAGAAATATTAAACTTAAGGGTTTATAATGTGTTTTATTGATGTATGAGGTGTGTTATGTCACTTCTTTAAAGTTTGAGGTGTTTGGTGAATTTAGATTATGACTCATCAATTTAATTACCATGAGGTGTCATACAATTAGTCAATCAGTGACTAATTGTGTGTCTTTGTGAGTGTATTCGGTAGACAGAGAGAAAGAAATAGAGAAATTGAGAGATCGAGAGAGAAGAAGAAGAAAAGAAAGAAAGAAAAGAAAAACACAGAGAGATAGACTTCGAAAGGAAGGAAAGAAGAAAATAAGAGAAATTAGTTTGGTGATTGTTGTGGTAAGAATTTATTTTCTGTGTTGTTATCATCCATCTCCATAGATTTAAATTGTAGTATTTTGTCCAGATTGTGATTAAGCTGTTGATTAAGCCACTGAATTGGAAGAACTCTGTGTTCAGAAAAGACCCAGGTGAGTTATTCATTCTTATTGAAATTAAGCAATTAAAAGTGTTAGAGATATGTTATACTTGCATATAATCTCAATGGTGTGATTTAATTGAGAACTGGTAAGCTTATTGAGTTAAATGGAGAACTGAATCTGTAGAGAAGACGATGAACAGTGACTTTGCGCAACAGTGGGTTACGAAAAGTGAGGTTTTCGCAACCAAGGGTTGCGAGTTCTGGACTTTTCGCAATAGAGGGTTGCGAAAAGTATAGTCTTCGCAACAGAGGGTTGCGAGAAGTGGGGTTTTCGCAACAGTGGGTTGCGAATAGTGGACTTTTCGCAGCTTTGGCTTGCGAAAAGTGTAGCTTTTCGCTACAGTGGCTTGCGAATATTGTGGACTTTCAGTAGGGGTTTGAGGTTGTTATGTGACATACAATCTGATATGAATATGCTATTTGTTATATGTTTATAACTCTGTTGTTGATGTAAAAACCATGTTTTGTTAAATTGTAAGGACTTATTTATAAGTCCGGAGCTGTAATTAGCTACTGAGATGTAGATCCCCGATGCTAAGTGGCAAAGTGGGGATAACCGTTGAAATTAATATTCTGTACATAGAGATATAGAATATATGTTGAATTGTATAACTTTAGTATACAATAGAATGAGTGTTGATACACATTTATTGTGTGGCGTTGGCTAGAATTATACATCTGGTCTAGTGGGCATAAAGTACGGTGTAATGAGAACCGTTTACTAGCCAGGGACTGTTGAGATGTATTTCTAGTTGTTGGAGTGAATCTTGAATCATCTGTGAGGGTCTCTGGTGGTTGTTGATCGCGATAAAATAAAATCTCATTTGGGAGACCAGTGATTCAAGATGGGGAGGAAACGAAATGAGGAATGACAGATTTAGAGTTGTAATTCCCATTTCAAGCGAAAGATGAGATATCTTTATTGTTGAGGATTTGACATCCTAATTCAGAAAGAAGCAGGTTTGGAAACTGTAATTTCTGGGAGTTAGAGTTATTTATAAGTCCGGTGGGATTTATAGTAATTCTCGTTGATAATATGATGACTAGATGAATTAGTCATAAGTAAGGGAATAGGTGGATTCCAATGGTTGGAAAGAGCTTGGTATGGTAAGATGGCTGATAACAGGTTTGATATATCTGTTAATATTTTAGTTGTTAAATTTTAATTTGATTTGGATAATCTCACTAGGCGAAAGCCTAATGTTTCAAAATTAAATTGTCTTACCAGGTACCGGCTCTGGGAAATAGTTTGGGAAGTGAGATTACAGTTGAAGGGAATCAGACTTGGCGATCACGAAGGATCATGATGTTCTTTTGATAATTTTTGGGACGAGCCTTAGATAATCTAGTTGATCTTTTTGGATGTATAATTGGATTGATCAGATTATTTAAGTTAGTCGACTTTGTGTATATATAGAAATTACTTATGAACCTTTGGTTTATAAAAATCTGATATTTTGATGATCATAACGCATGTATTTTGAGGTTTAAATTGACCCTGAATTTTAGGGTGTTACAGATGCCAATCCTCCTATCACTGAAGTCAGACCATGTAATCACTGAAGCCAATCTCTCCTTTTTGGCTTCGCTGAATGCCAATCTTGTATCACTGAAGGCTTCTTTCTCAAGCATACATGTATGTATGTATGCATGGATGGTGACATGAGTTGTCACCCACTAACAAAGAAAATGTGTGGCTCTAATTAATCCATAGGTTTCATGCATTTTTTTCTTATTCATTTGCATAGCATCAAATGGAAAACATATTTGTTTTTCAACACAGTTACGGTACTCCATTAGCCCAAATTGCAACCCGGGCCCAACGTCAAATCGACTTGTTTGGTTTGATTTAATCGGCAGGAAGCCGAGCACTTGGACTTTCTAACCATCCAGTTCTCCCTTGTAGCATGCACCTTAATCGTCCTACACACAACTTTCCTACTTGAAACCTTTGAAGGCTCAACTTATCGTCCATGGCTTCTTTAAACAAGATACAATTGTGGGGAAATTTATCCGATGCGTTGATCTGGATGATCCCGAATCAACTCTATCAACCCTCTCAAGAATCAATCCCACCTTGTTCTTGCAGAATTTGACTATGAGGTGCTTACATGATGATGAATTGTACCAAGATGTTCTCGTTGTGTATAAAATTTGCCACACTTCTAGCCGTCCATCGGATAATTTTACCTTCCCGTTCATGATCAAGGCTTGTCTAGAGATTTAATCATTTAAAACACAAAAGTCCATTGATATTTTAGGACTTATTTCATTATTTTAATGATATAATAAATGCCGAAATCTCTAAAATATAGAATTTTTTGTAGTGTATTTGTTTTTAGAGATTTGACTTTTGGTTTTTCTATTTTAGAGAAATTATAGAGTTTATTGAAAATGCTCTTAGAGTTTTAATTTAACAACATCTAAATTAGAGAATTTGTTGCAGTGTAATTCTTTTTAGAGATTTGCTTTCTGATTTTCAATTTTTGAGAAATTATAGAGAATTTATTATGTTCTTAGAGTTTTAACTTGACATGAATAGTTTTGTAATATACTCAGTTATGTACAATGCCCTAGGTGCTATCGTTCAATCGATTTGTCTCGATATAATTTTTTTAAGTGCGTTAAAGGCGTATCATTTTAAATTTGATGTATGCTCTTTTTAAGTTAACAAAGAAGCGTTTCTAGCTTACTAGTAGAGTTACTACATGTGATATCATATTAGAGTATCTCAATTTTTCATTTTCAAGATTACAATATTGATTATGCGTTATTGCTCCTTTTTTATTTAGTAGTATTTACCGCACACAGTTTCTTTAAAAATAACAAGGGGATTTTATTAAAATATTTCATTTATCTAATAAAATATTATCTATCACTAAAAATCTAATTTCAAAGTTTCCTATTGAAAAATTATTACTCTCATTTTAATCATTTTTGGGGAGTTTTTCAAATATGAAGAATTTCACACTCTCTCATAATTTCTCCATTCTGGAGAAAGATTTTGGAGCAAAAAAACATGTTAAAAAACCTGAAAATCTTCATTTTCTTCATATTGGAGAATTTGATGGAACGTCTTTGTAAGACTCTAAATTTTCTCCAAAAATAAAGACTGAAACTTTGAAATTTCTGGAAAAAAAAATACATTTAACTCCAATAAATTCACCGTTTTATAACATACAACATTGATTATATTATTGAAATAATCTAATAAAATATTATTTCTCTCATTAAAAATTAATTTCAAACTTTTCTACTGATGGAAATATATTTAAAAACTATTTCTCTCTTAGTGCAATTATTTATGGGGAATTCTTCAAATTTGAAGAATTTTAAATACTCTCACCTATTTTTCCCGTTTAGGAGAAAAGTTTCGAAAAAATCTGCTAGCGAAAAAACATAATCCAAGTCTCCAAAATTTTCATTTTCTCCATTTTAGAGAATCGGTTGAAAATGCTATATGTCACAAATTCAAATCTATTTGGCTACTTTTAAGATTTTTTTTGGGCAACAACATAAAAGAAGAAAAAAAATAACTTCTTTAAATCATTTATATGTAGTATAATTTATATATTTTGTCAATTATTTTAAGTTTTGTTTTGAATATATTCCTAGATCTGACTTTAAATATACTAATTTTATTGAATCTTCCTGAATTTTTTTTCATTTCTTTTGGTGGGATAGGAAAATGGATGTTATCTCACTCAAGCACGGTCATATTCTATTCAATTTTCCTTTTGTAGTCTCGCTAGGGGTGTACGCGGGTTGGGTTGACATTTTTACAACCCAATTCAATTATGGCGGTTTGGAAAATCTCAACCCAACCCAACCCATTCAAAAGTATAACCCAACCCAATCCAACCCTTGCGGGTTGAGGCGGGTTGAGCGGTTTGATAGTATACATAAAGTTCACGATTGAAATACGACAAATTAAACTAAAAATATACCCAACAAAATTATTAGTTATTACAAGCATCCAAATAGATATTAAAATTCTTTAGTCTTAAACTTCAAAAGCGTAAATTGTAGCAATCAATTCAAAGCGTAAGTTGTTCGCCCTTAACCACAAAGCTAGCCACGACTTTTCGGTATCTCTCTTTATTAAACGACACCGAAAGCTAAGCAATTTTTGTGTCTTATCGCACACACTATCCAAATACTTCTTACATTGGTTTATTAAGTGATTCCACAAAAAACTTGTACCAATTCTTTTACTATCTAACATTTGTGATCCTAAGATGCAACCCTTGTTCAATGGTAAATATTTTGGATTGTTATTATAAAGTAATTTGGGCCTCATGAATTACACTAGTTAACAATTATTTAAAAAAAATATTTGGGTTGCACCTTCAAGTATTGTGTGTATATATATAATATTTTTTATTAAAATAAAAAATATTAGCGGCGGGTTGGCGGGTTGGGTTAGGTTGAGTTTTCCTAACCCAATTTCAACCCTTATAATTAGCGGTTCGGCGGTTCGGCGGCTCGGGTTTAATTGGGTTGTGTTGGTCCCGAAGGCCTATACAAGTTTGTAGAAGGGGGGGGGGGGTTGAATACAAACACACAGATTTTACTTTTCTAAATTGTTTATTGATAAATCATTAACAATTTACAGCTTGTTGCGGAAACAAGATTAAGGATAAACCTAAATCTAAACAAGTTGGAACACTAAGGTTTCTTGCACTAAGAGAGATAAGGAAATTACTAATAATAACCTATCTTGAGATAAGAGATTGAACTTGTCCAGAGTTAGCAAGTTACTTCAAATGAAGTGGGTTCATCTCTTTATATACTGCATGCATTTAATGCAAGTCAGTATACACTTTACACGTGTCATCAGCTGGTTGGTTGCATGTCATTGACCTTGGTTGACAACCTTAGTAGCCGCATGGATGAACAGTGTAGTATCAGAGTGGTTGTACGATTTCAGACAGTCGGAGGTTCTTTTCTGACATTTCGTACGGAGTCGTGCAAGGGTGGTTAAGACAAAAGTACTTTGTACGGAGGACTTCATGATCAGCTTTCGTTGATTCAGCGATCTATCATTTCATATCAGCGAATGATAGAGTTCAGCGATAGCTGAAGTCTTGTACTTGATACTTCACGTTGAGTGGACAAATCTGAGTCTTCGCTGATCCGCATCAGTTCATTAGGAGACTTGTCGCTGGTTCTTGAGCTTGATCTTCGACTTCAGCGTAGAACCTTTGTTGACGTGAAACTTGTCTTCAGGGATCATAAGTAAACAACTAACTTATCAGCGATCATCATAATGACTGAACAGACTCAGAGCATTTATGACGAACAGTTTCGCTGAATGTTTAATTTAAAGAGCGAGAGTTCCTATCAGCGGTACTGTAAGATCTTAGTACTTATCAGCGATAGTGAAACTCTGATACATATTGTTTACTTACAATTTTCACTAAGTATATAAGAGAGGGTCATTATCAAATCACTGAGGGTTTGGATCAACAATCTCCCCCTATTTGATTATGACATAGCAACAAAGAAAATTGCTATTAAATGAAAACATAAGGATAAAAAGAACTCATAAAATATTTGTCCCTTTTACTGTTTTCTGGGATCTTTTCAGTACTGATGGAGTAAAGTACATTCGCTGAAATCTTTCTTTAAAACTTTGAATCAGGATACAAAGAGAAATGAAAAGATTACAAGTACAAGCGAAATAAATTACAAGTACAAAAGAATAACTGATACAATAGAGAAAAGGCGATCATATCAGCTTATAAAGGTTCTTCCTTAATGAGAAGTTCATCAAGGGTCTTTGATGTGGGGATCATCCAGTCAGGGACATCTTCTCCTTGATTCTTTTTCTTCAGAGCTGCTTCAAAAATCAAGGGCTTCAGGTGTCTAGCTTTGATGTTGCGTCTGACTTCACACCAGTATACGAGATCTCTGAGTTGTTCGATGGGAGCGATGTCTAGCTCAGAGATACGTTGAAAGTGATGTTTTCCATAGTAGTCTAAAAAGAATATACCATAGGGATCACTTACAACTGTGCCAGGAATGAATGTTTCTCCAGGAGGTAGAGAGGTGTCAAACATTGAGAGATCGGCATCAGGGCCAACAATTTCAGCACGAGAGAAACCAATGCCCGTTTCATTTCGAATATGAGGACCTGAATCAGAGGCTTTCTTTTTCTTATCAGGGACTTTTCTTGGTTGAGGAAGAGTAGGAGGAATATCCATAGCAGATGAAAGCAGGTCGATCTGTTTGTTTAAGATCTTCTCGACATGGCTTTTGAACTTTGAGCGCGATCCCTGAATGGCTAATTTTGTTTCTAACCATTCAGAGAGACCAAACTTTTCTAAGGTAGTAGCATAGAAATTTTTCTTGGTTTTGTCATCTCTGTAGACGTCCACTTCAACAACAGGAACTTCAGCGTACAGTCTTCCTCTGATGTTTGCCTTGACGATTTTGGATGGTCTAGATCGATAGGTCAGCATTTGTTTAGCCCATTCCAAAGTCGTATCAGAGACCTTGGTCTTTTCTCTAACGATCTCTTGAGCATCATCCCATAGCTGACGTTGAACATCAATGGGAACTCTTTTCAGCTTGGGGTCTTTTATTGATCGTTGAGTAAGTTTGATGGCGTATTCTCTGTCTTTTTCTTCAGCTTCCTTTCTTTCAGCGAGTAGGCGTTCAGCTCTGAGGTGTTCCTGGTATTCAGCTTTAGAAATTCTGAACTTTGGAGGAACTGAAGGAAGTTGATCACGCCTCAGAATGATTCGCTGATCCTCGAAGCGCTTTATTATCTCCTCTCTTCTTTTCTGATCCTCTTCACTTAGCTTTTGAGGAGCTAAGGAAGGTCTGCCTCTGTGCGAGAGTAGCTGTTCTTCTGGTTCATCAGTCTCAGAGATTAAATCTAAGACTGGGATTATTTCTTCAGCAGCAGCTGGTATTATTGAAGTCGCAGTTGTGGAGCCTTCAGCGATATCCTCAAACAGCGGAGAGGACTAGCTGAAACACAGCGATCTTACGAGTAAGAACTTGGGTAGAATCAGATAGAGAGAATTGGTTCAAGTGTATAGGCTTGGGTAGTAGAACTGATAGGTATGATAGAGGAGGGATGGAGTGAGATGTTTAGCATACCTGACAAACCGGCTTTTCAAGCAAGATCATCAGATTGTCATCTTCAGCGACGCTTTTTCCTTTGCCTTTCTCAGCTCCAGAGGCTGAGGGCTTTGTCTTTGTCCGCTCCCCTGAAGGTTCATTTATCGAGATTCCCTTAAGAGCTTTGATCTTTTGAGCAGGTTTGACGATAAAGAAGTCATCGTCATCTTCGTCATCATCATCATCATTCTTTGGAGAAGAAGATGGTTCATCATCAGGGATGTCGACGGCTTCATCATCTTCTACTTCAGATTCAGTTTTCTCAGCTTCTTCTTCGAGTTGCTCCCCCTCAGATACAGAGGCGAGCTTCTCGGTTTCCTCAGGGTTTTCATCTCCTTGAGGTCCAGCGGTGGTTTCTTCAACATTCGTCTTCTCTCCCCTGATAGATTCATCATGGGAAAGGTCAGCGCTCTTGGCGAGATATTCAGCGCTCTTCTCCCCCTCTTTTTCATGATGACTGGGGGAGGAATGGCTTGATTCAGCAGCGTTGGTAGGTTCCTTGTCTTCTTGGCCAGAGAGATCTACACAAACTTCAATCTTTGCTAATCTGTCTTCAAGGCCAGAAATAGCAGGATTGATCTTCCCGAGCTCAATGTGATCTGCCGCTGTAAAATGTTCAGATTCAGGGACAGGGGCAGGAGCAGGAGCAAGAGTATTCACCTTGTGCAGCAGCTGTTCGATCATAGTCTTCATCGAAGCAATGTCAGTCTTTACAGAGCTTAAGTCAGTCGTCAGAGTGTTGACATTTGTCTTCACAGCAGACATATCTCCCTCTAGTGTTCCAACCGATGTCTTCAGCGTTGTTACCTCGCTGGACATGGATGAAACTGAATTTTTGAGAGAGGTGTAGTCTATGTAGATATCAGCGAGCACCTTGGCGAAGTCGATGAGAGTCTTATCAAGTTGCTTCATGTCATCTGTGGAAGCCTTCTTCTCCACCACCGTTGTCAGTTTGTTCATATTCTCTCCAGCGTTTGTTACAGCTGTAGAGTTATTGGAGAGAGTAGTGGTGAGACCTGTCAGCTTTGTCTCCACGGACTTCAGAGAGGCGTTGATATCTCCCAAATTAGGACCTGTAACATATAAAAACTTGTGAACAGAGGAAAGCTCAGAAGTTTGGGGTTTAGTCACAGTGTTTATGGGTTGTTGTTTACCTGCAGGAGGATTGGTGAATTCATCGAAATCACGGGTTCCTGAGTAAAGTTCCATGTCATCTTCAAAAGTGCCCATGGATTTTTCTGCAGGTCCTGTCTTCATCATTCCTAGACAATCAGCTTTATGTTCCGAGGAAATGATGGCAGCTCCAGTTAGATCTGGAGTAGAGACCAAATGAGTGGAGGGAGGAGCGAAGGATAAGAATGGGGGTTGGGTTATGAGTTCAGCGTTGGATTCGCTGACAATCACTTCATCAGTCTTTTGAGAGACTGAAGGAGGTTGGGTCGGTTCCAAGTTTGTAACCTCAGCGTTTAGAGACGCTGAAGTTTGGATAAAAGGGATGGTTTGTTCAGGTGTGGCAGAGCGTACCACTGAACGTTCCTTCAGCTCTGCAGAAAGAGCTGAGGAGTCTTCAGCATGAGATTGCTGGGGTTGCTCCTTTGTTTTCTTGATCCTTTTAGAATCAAGTGGGGTAGATGAATGTTTCCTTTTCTTAGAAGGAGAGGATTTTGTGGCCAGGGTATCAGCGATGGGTATTGTCGCTGAAGGAGCCACAGAAGTAGAAGAAGAGTTGAGAAGAGTTAAGAGGGTAGAAAGACGTACCTCATTTTCAACAGGTTTGAAGTCGAGTACCTTAGGGCCAATCTGAGAGAGTTTTAGATCGCCCTCTTGCGGGTAGCTGTCCTTCAGGCCATATTGAAAGATAGCGCTGATGAATCGGGGGTAGGGAACCCAAGCAGGCCTGTCAGCGGCAGAGTCTACTCTTTGCAGCAAGTCATCATAGATGAGAGATGCCCAGTCAATGTGTAGACCTTTCAGCAGAGCGTATCCCATAGCTTGATGAGGTTGAGCGGCTTGATCAGAAGAGCCGGTCTTGGCAGTCATGCAGCTGATAAGGTGAGCGAAGATGAAGTTCATCTCGCTGGGCATTTTCGATTTCTTCAGCAGTGTTAGCTTCTTCTCAGGCTTCTTCTCTCTGCCCATTTCCCATACATAGCCCATTGCATCAAAAAATGCAATAAGAGCTTCTTTGTCAGCGATCTTCTTATGGTCAGGGAAAGGAACAAAAGGTTTTTCCTTTGTAGCGATGGGAAAGTTCAGAGCTTTGCGAATGATGGCGGGTGTGATCTTTATCGTGCCATATTCAGTATCGCAGAGGATACAATCAACTGTTTTGGAGGGATCTTTGGCGGATGGTAGCTGAGAGTGTCTGGCAGAGTACCAGAACTGAGATAGTAGCAGCTGACTTGCAGGGGGTGAAATGGTCAGGGCTGTTGAAATGCAGCAATTCTTTAGGAAATTCACAGCATCTGTCAGATGTGTGACTTGCTTTCGAGGAGGAAACTCGAGAAGCGTAGAAAGGTTGTTTATCTTAGTCCAGTCTAGTTGATCAAGTTTGAACTTGACTTGTGGTGCCTTGAGGATTTCCACTTCCTCAGAGTCAGCGAAGATGTTCTCAGCGGTAGCAGGAATGTCAGACGAGGCCATTTCTCTGTATTAACAGTTCAACCAAAGATGTTAACAAATAAGAATGATCTTAATGTGGAAAGAATTTCCAATAAGATGTTTTGAATTTTATCCATTTCATTCAGACACAAATGTCTTAATGAAGATTAGGGTTTTTCATGATTTTTGAAACGAAAAGTAAAACCCATTTTCTTGTTTTCCAGTTTTCTATGAAGAAATAGATTCTGGAAACGAATGAAGAACAAGTTTAAGATTTTTCATTTAAACTTGAAGAACAACCATGAAATGGTTGTGTTCATAAAACCACGAAAGAAAATGATTTCATTTTACGAAGTTCTTTTGTTTGATCTTGTTAAAACAATGAGAAGATCGGAAACAAGTTATACGCATTCGGTAATAAATAAGAACATATTAACCTTGATGTTTGATGAAGAAGATGATGAACAGTTCTTGAAGTTTTTGAAATCACAAATGCAACAGTGAATTCTTTCTTGCGGAGGAAGATTGATCGCGTAAAAGAAAAATATAAACAAATAATTTGTTTATATAGAGATTTTAGAAAGATAAAATCTTGAGCGGGAAAAGATTTTCATCATGACACGGACACGTGTTTGCATTTGATTGGAAGTATGAACGAGACGTGCAAACGTGTGTCAGGAAGAGAAAACGTGCCGGGGTTTTATCCGTTGTAATGACGTCACAACTGTCCTTTCATATTCTTGGTTGTCTCTGAGGTTTTGAAAAACTCAGAGATGCTTTTGAAAACATGAAGTACTGAATGAAAATATTCAGTGAAGGTTTTAAGAAATTTCAAAAATATCGCTGTTAAGGAAGAGATATTCAGCGATGCATTTTGTTTTGAAATCTTGCATTTTCATGCGATTTTCAGAGAGAGTAAACATACCTTGATATCAGTGAATCAAGTTTATTCAGAGAGAAGATGATAGAATGGGTTATACAAGTTGATTTTATCCTTTCGCTGATCAATGTGAACCGCTGAAGATTTTATCCTTCAAAGTTCAGCATTCCAAGCTCGCTGATGAGAAAGTTGAATCTTGTCTCATCAAGAGGTTTGGTAAATAAATCAGCTAACTGATAATCAGTTGGGATAAAATGAAGTTCTATATCACCATTCATCACATGATCTCTGATAAAATGATATCTGATTTCTATATGTTTGGTCTTTGAATGTAGTACTGGATTGTTTGCTATAGCGATGGCACTTGTGCTGTCGCAATAGATTGGAATTTTGGAGAGCTGAAGATCATAGTCTAGTAGCTGATTTCTCATCCACAAGACTTGAGAACAACATCTTCCAGCAGCTACATATTCAGCTTCAGCTGTGGAAGTGGACACTGAATTTTGCTTTTTACTTGTCCAACTTACCAGCTTTCCACCCAGGAGCTGACATCCTCCTGTGGTGCTTTTCCTATCCATTTTGCAACCTGCAAAATCACTATCTGAATAGGCGGTTAGATCAAATCCTGAATCTTTGGGATACCAAAGACCTAGATTCGCTGTACCCTTAAGATATCGAAAGATTCGCTTTACAGCTTTCATATGGGATATCTTAGGTTCAGCTTGATATCGTGCACACAAGCATGTTGCAAACATAATATCGGGTCGGCTAGCTGTAAGATACAATAGTGAGCCGATCATCCCACGGTACAACGTGACATTGACAGGAACACCCTTAGTGTCCTTATCAAGTGTCAGCGGTGGTGCCATAGGGGTTTTCATAGCTGAACTTTCAGTTAAGTCGAATTTCTTCAGCATATCTTTAACATATTTTCCCTGATTTATAAAAGTTCTTTTCTCAGTTTGCTTAATCTGAAGACCAAGGAAATATGTTAGTTCACCCATCATGCTCATTTTATACTCATCTTTCATTCTATCAGCGAAACGAGTACAAAGCTCAGGGTTAGTAGAACCAAATATAATGTCATCAACATATATTTGAACTAGAATGATATGACCTTTCACTTTTCTAAAAAATAGAGTTTTGTCAATCTTACCTCGCTCAAATTTTTCAATATGGAGATAAGTGGAAAGAGTGTCATACCATGCACGTGGAGCTTGCTTCAAGCCATAAAGTGCCTTATCCAGTTTATAAACATAACCTGGACGCTTAGAATCTGAGAATCCTGGAGGTTGTTCCACATACACTTCTTCATTCAGCTTTCCATTCAGAAACGCTGACTTAACATCCATCTGATGTACTTTGAAGTTTTTGTGTACATCATATGCTAAGAATAGACGAATAGATTCAAGTCTTGCTACAGGAGCAAATGTTTCGTCATAATCTATACCTTCCTCTTGTCTGTATCCCTGAGCAACAAGACGAGCTTTGTTGCGGGTTACAGTACCATGTTCGTCCAACTTATTTCGATAGACCCATTTAGTGCCTATTACTGTTTTATCAGTTGGTCTCTGAACAAGTTTCCAAACTTTGTTTCTTTCGAATTCAGTCAGCTCTTCTTGCATGGCGCTGACCCAGTTTGGATCTTTGAGGGCATCATCTACTTTCTTTGGTTCAGTTAGTGAAAGAAATATTACATGCACTTCGTCGAGTCTGAATCCCAGCGTTTGGATCACCAAGAATTTGATCAATTGGATGATTTATAGTCCATCGCTGAGCCGGAGCGTGAGACGCTGACTCAACTTGAACTGGAGGAGCTGAAGATGAAGCTTCAACGACGTCAGGAGTATCAGCCAAGAGAGGAATGGATGCAGTTGTCATTATATTCACTGGTTGCTGAGAAGTAGATGGAATGTCTGAGACATTTGGTTCAGCGTTAGGTATAGTGTTTATAGGAACAGCTGAGACCCATGATGTTTCAGCTTCACTGTTCTGCATATTTGGAATGATAGGACTATCATCTTCTACTGGATGAGCATTAGTGGTAATATCTTTTGAATCACCAAGATGAGAAAACATCCATTGATTCAGTTCTTCAGTATCAGCGGACGGTTTAGAGTTCGCTGAACGGGATTCGTCAAACGTGATGTGAATAGTTTCTTCTACAGTTTGTCTTCTTCGATTGAAGACTCTGAAGGCTTTGGAAATTGAGGAGTATCCAAGAAAGATTCCATCATCAGCCTTAGGATCAAACTTTCCAAGTGCATCTCTGTTGTTCAGTATAAAACACTGACATCCAAAGATGTGAAGAAAGCTGATTGAAGGCTTTCTCCCATGAAAGAGTTCATAGACTGTCTTTTTGAATCTTTTAACTATCAGCGACCTGTTTTGCGTAAAACAAGCAGTGTTGACAGCTTCTGCCCAAAACTGAGTAGGCAGGTGAGAATCGCTGAGCATTGAACGTGCAGCTTCAATAATTGTTCTGTTGGGTCACTTAGATTTGAAGATGACCTCAGTCTCTCAATTTTACAGTTCATACTTAGAATAATTTTTAGGTTCTTTACAAGCAGTTTAATTGTATAAAAATGTTCGGTGAAGTCGAAGATCAACCAAAGAAACAAAGTAGAAGTATATCTTCAAAGCGGATTGAAGATAGACTTCTCAACCAAAGATTAAGCTGCTACTTCAAGACTTTTCCTAAAGTCTTAGCCAGGTCACTTGAAGATTTTGAAGAAGCAAAACTTTGAAGAAGATGAAATGTTAGGCAAGATTTTGAAGAAGCAAAATTTTGAAGAAGATGAAATGTTTTGAAGAAGCAAAACTTTGAAGAAGATCAAAATATTGAAGACAATATCTTCGGCAAGATCTTTGAAGAGGATAACTTGTTAGGCAAAATCTTGAAGACATGTTAGGAACATCTTCGGCAAAGAAGTCTTCGGCAAATAAATTTTAGCAGGTATATTAACTTTATATGCAGAATATATTCAGGATATCTTGCATTGACAGAGACATCATCCTAAGATCAGAAAAAGGTTCTTTGGACTTCTTATCTTCTTCAAGAAACATCAGCTTCAACAAGCAGGTCAACGCTTGAAGACAAAAGTGAAAAGACAAAATCACTTTTCAGAAGACTGCTTCCGTTCTGCCTTCCAAGCCCTCCTTGACAAGTGTCCATTGCATTTATTGCATGAGGCACTATAAAAGGAGATCATCTTCATCCTTGCAACTCACCAGTTTACAAACTCTCTCAAGCTTTCAAGTGTTGGCGCATTACTCTCTCTCAGAAGTTCATTTGTTTTCTAAGTGTTTTACAATTGTTCTTATTCTTTGTGTGACTTTGTGTTAGATTGTTTAAGCAGATTTTATCTGTTTTGTTCCGCAACAATCTTTAAGTTTTCTATGTGTAATTCTTGATTTTAAATCAATAAAGAATTAATTAAGTGTAAAATTTTGTGTATTGTATTCAACCCCCCCTTCTACAATACTTGTTTACCATTGCTAATCCATAGCTGGGACCAACAAGTGGTATCAGAGCAGGTCAGTTTAATCTAATAAACTTGATCTGATCTGCAATGGCTTCATCTTCTACCTTGAACAATGTTTCTTCTCAAAACTCTACTGCTAATGCTGGATCATATGACAATGGCTCCATAGCCAAACCACCAAAGTTTAACCTTAATAACTTCTCTTTGTGGAAAAGTCGTATGATGCTCTTTCTAGAAGGAGTTGACAGCAGATATCCTACTATACTCCATGAAGGACCTCTTGTCCCAAGAGTTTGGGATCGTTATAATGCCAAAAACAAAGATGAGGATGGTGATGATTCTTCTTCTGATGAGGAAGAACGAACACCTGCTACTGGGAGATACATTGTAAAGGACCCCAGTAAGTACACTGATGAAGACAAGCATCTTGTAGCTCTTGATACTAAAGTCAGAGCCATCATTGCCCTCTCTTTGCCTGATGAAGTTTATCACTCTCTTGTAAACTTTTCTACTGCTAAAGAAATGTGGTCTACTCTGTGTGTTCTTTATGAAGGAACTTCTGAAGTGAAAAAGAGCAGAAAAATCGCTCTTGTTAGAAAATATGAACTGTTTGCTCATGAAAAAGGAGAATCGCTTTCTGATTACTATAACCGTTTTAACAGTCTGCTTAATGATCTTAAGTTGTTGGGTCGCATCTATGACAATGAGGAAGTCTTATGCAAATTTATGGACTGTCTTCCTGAGTTCTGGGAAAACATCTGCACATGCATTAAGACAACCAAGGATCTTGATCATATGCCTCTCACAGCTCTTTATGGTACTCTCTTTAACTTTGAGCAAACCAAGCTCCAAAGGAAGTCTGTTATTAAAGATATCAAAAGCTCTTCCCTAGCTCTTGTAAGTGACTCTTCCAAAAGATCTGTGTGTATTCCTAGAATTACATATCCTTCTGATTCTGACCATGATAGTCAAGAAGATACCAATGATCATTCGGAGGCATATCTTAGTGATGCTGATGATGAAGGTGAGGAAACCCCCGTTGACCAACTGATAGATGGCATAGCCATGCTGGCAGGTTACTCTAAACCTAGATCCCGTTTCTCCTCTAGTAAATCTAAATTTTCTAGAAAATCTTCTCAAATTTTCCCCAAGCACTCTTCAACTGATAAATCAAATGAGTAATGCTTTAAATGTGGGAAGAAAGGCCATTTTGCCTCTGAGTGCAGAAGCAAGCTTTCTGAAAAATCAAAGAACTCTTCTTCTAGTCGTCCCTTTTCAAAATCTAACAGATCCAAACCCGATTCAAATCACTCCTCTTCTCAAAAATATGGCCAACCTGGTTCCTCTGTGAACTCTGACCGTGCTGAAAAGTACAAGGCTAAATACAAAAGAGAAAAGGAGAGAAATGAACTTCTTTCCAAAAAGGGAACGGGCCTGCTGGCTGAGTATCATGACTTGGTAGATGAACCCACATCTGACAGTGATAAGGACATGGCCAATATTTGTTTCATGGCAAAGATTGATGACATCAATGACTGTGAGGAAACTCCTTCCACTCTTGCTCTAGTCTCGACAGGATGCTCTTCCTCATCCACTCAGGTACATCCCTTTCACTCTCTTACTGATGCTGAAAAAGTTGAAGCATTTGACTCTTTAACTGTTGACTTCCATGATGCTAAAAATGCTAAGAAAAAGGCAAATGCTCAGATAAAATCTCTTTCTTCTCAACTTCAAATCTGTCTTTCTCAACTAAAACATTTTGACAAAATCAAAGCTGAGCTTGAAGATCTGAAAACCATAAACTTTACACTTGCTAAAGAGAAAAATAAGTTGTCCAAAAGACTCAAAGAAGAACAAGAAACTGTGAAAAAGTGGACTAATTCTTCTAAGAATTTAGAAAAGATTTTTAAAGACCAAATGAAGTCTGATGAAAAATCTGGACTTGGCTTTGGCAAAATGGACATTGACTCTTCCTCAAATGTTCATGCTTCCACTTCCTTTGTGCTTCCTCCATTCTATGAGTCCTCTGAACATCATTCAAGTGATACTCATTCAATGAACTCTGTTGATCTTTCTGAAGCCTTAAAGTTTGGGATGTTCATTAAAGCTAAAGGTGATGCCTCAACTTCTAAAGTTGAAGAAGCCCAAGGTTCTAATGACTTTCCTAAACCTGTTCATGAACTGATGAAATCCCTACACATAGATGAAGCCTCCTCCTCTGAACCTAAGCCTTCAAAGATCCTAAAGAGAGAACCTCAACCTCTTCAAAACAGATTTTCCACTTCTGACAAAGGAAAATCAGTCGTCGTGTTCCATCCCAAAAGAAAAACTCCAAAGAAATATTCTGGTAACTCTTCCATCTCTCCCATTCCTCGATCCGTGCTTTTGAAAAAGTCAGATTGCAAAGAATCCTGTCACTCACCAACCCTCATCCCTTACAAAGGAATACTAGGAACCACACCTCTTGGCTCATCCTCTTCGGCCAAGATCATAAAAATCAATGCGAAAGGTCAAAACAAGGAAAGTGGTAATAATGTTAAAAAGATTTTTATCTATAGAAAATGCTATAACTGTGGTGACACTTTTCATATGGCTAAAGATTGTCCTCTTGAGAGAATGGACAGGAACTCATCTAAAGATCTCTCTGTTTCTTCTTCTCACCCAAAAGGACCCATCTCCAAATGGGTACCAAAGAACTAATTCTTCTGTGACTGCAGGTTTATGGACATCAACAGATCTGGTATCTGGATAGTGGATGTTCACGTCATATGACTGGAAACATATCTCTTCTTGTTAACTTCGTGTCGGCTAAAGGTCCATCTGTTATCTTTGGCGATAATTCTCGTGGCAGCACTAAAGGCTACGGAACTCTCTCCAATGGTTCTGTCACCTTTAATAAAGTAGCGTACGTTGAAGGCTTGATGCACAACCTCTTAAGCATAAGCCAGCTGTGTGACCTCGGCTATAAAGTAATCTTTGAACTGTCCATTTGCACGGTGGTTGACAAAGACATGAAAGCTGTACTTTCCGGGTACCGAAAAGAAAATGTCTATGTTATAGACATGGGACAGAGTTCATCTTTTGGAACAAACATATGTTTTGTCTCTGAAAACTCTGCCAAAATCAGTTGGCTTTGGCACAAGCGTCTCTCTCACCTCAACTTCAAATCCTTGAACTCTCTCTCTTCTAAAGAGCTCGTGTCTGGAATGCCAAAGCTGACCTTTGTGAAAGAAAAGCTGTGTGCTGCTTGTGAGAAGGGAAAACTCACAAAATCTTCATTCAAGTCCAAGCAATGCTTCTCCATTTCTCAACCTCTTCAGATGCTGCACATGGATCTGTGTGGACCAGTCAGCACTCCAAGCCTTGGTGGAAGAAGGTACATTCTTGTTATTATTGATGAATTTACACGCTATACTTGGGTATTTTTTCTCAGGTACAAAAGTGATGCTTCTGAAGAAATCATAAAGTTCATCAAAAGATCTGAAGTGATGAATGGGCAGCTGGTGAGATCTGTGAGAAGTGACAACGGCACTGAATTCAAAAACAGTGTGTTGGTTGACTTCTTCAATGAAAAGGGCATATCTCAGAATTTTTCGGTTGTTCGGACTCCACAACAAAATGGTGTGGTAGAGAGAAAGAACAGGACGCTGTGTGAAGCTGCCAGATCCATGCTGAGTGAATCTCACCTACCGACCTACTTTTGGGCTGAAGCAATTAATACTACATGCTTTACCCAGAATAGGTCCATCATTGTAAAAAGGCATAATAAGACCCCCTATGAAGTCTTTTATGGTAGAAAACCAAACATCAGTTTTCTTCATGTCTTTGGGTGTGTCTGCTACATTTTGAATGAAAGAGAAAACTTGGGCAAGTTTGATCCTAAAGCAGATGAAGGCATCTTCATGGGTTATTCTCTCACCTCCAAAGCATACAGAGTCTACAACCTTCGGAGAAAATGTATTGATGAATCAATACATGTCAAGTTTGATGACCTCAAGGTATCATCTCTCTCCTCAGATGATGATGAATTAAATAGTTGGATCACCTCTTGCATTGGTGATGCTTCTCCTTCTCCACCTAACCCAACTATTCCCATACCTTCTCCTCAAAATCCTACCTCTCAAGATAATAATCCTTCCTCATCCTCACACCCTTCTTCAAACCAAGAAGAAAATCCTCTGCCGATCCAAACGTCCCAAAACCAAAATTCTCTTCAAAACACCACTCTCTCTCGTCCTTCAAATATTCCTTCTTCATCAAATCCACCACATACTTCTTCTTTCAATCCTCCTCAAGATCTACCCTCCTCCTCTCATCCACAACCTTCCTATCCTCCAGCTTTGCCTCCTATTATAAAATGGACCAAGGATCATCCAATTGATCAAATAATTGGTGATCAACAGGCTGGTGTCCAAACCAGAAGAGGAGTAGGCAATATCTGTCGCTATGTGAACTTTTTGTCTCTTATAGAGCCAAAGAAGGTTGAAGAAGCTCTAGCTGATCCATGTTGGATCACTGCCATGCAAGAAGAACTTTCTCAGTTTGAGAGAAACAAGGTCTGGATATTGGTTCCACGTCCTCCCCGAAAAACAATCATAGGAACCAAGTGGGTCTTCAGAAAAAAGATGGATGAAGAAGGCACTGTCATCAGAAATAAAGCCAGGCTGGTTGCTCAAGGGTACAGGCAAGAAGAAGGAATTGACTATGATGAAACATTTGCTCCAGTTGCTAGACTTGAAGCAATCAGAATCTTCCTTGCTCATGCTGCATACAAGAACTTCAGAGTCTTCCAGATGGATGTCAAGAGTGCCTTCCTAAATGGAGAGCTTGCTGAAGAAGTCTATGTGAAACAACCTCCTGGATTTGAAGATCCCTCTCATCCTGACTATGTGTACAGATTGGATAAGGCTCTCTATGGCCTTAAACAAGCTCCTCGTGCCTGATATGATACTCTAGCTGACTTTCTTCTGAAGAACAAGTATACTCGAGGTAAGGTTGACAACACTCTTTTCATCAAGCAAAAATAAGGTAATCTTATTCTTGTTCAAGTTTATGTGGATGACATCATTTTTGGTGCCACCAATGAATCACTGTGTGATGAGTTTGCCTCTCTCATGATGAGCCAATATGAGATGAGCATGATGGGGGAGCTAACATTTTTCTTGGGTCTCCAAGTAAAACAATCTTCTGAAGGTATCTTTATAAACCAAAGCAAATACATTCGTGATCTTTTGAAAAAGTTTCAATATGATACCTGCTCTCCCATGAAAACTCCTATGGCACCACCTCTAAAACTTGATGCTGATACAAATGGAGAATCTGTTGATATAACCAAGTTTAGAGGTATGATTGGGTCACTTCTTTATCTTACTGCTAGTAGACCTGATATTATGTTTGCTACTTGTCTGTGTGCGCGTTACCAAGCCAATCCTAAGAAATCTCACATGGCTGCGGTTAAACGCATCTTTCGGTATCTGAAAGGTACCATGAATCTGGGTCTTTGGTATCCCAAAGACTCAGGTTTTGATCTAATGGGTTATTCAGATTCTGACTTTGCAGGATCAAAGATTGATAGAAAGAGCACTACTGGAAGCTGCCAACTCCTTGGTGGTAAACTTGTTAGTTGGTCTAGCAAGAAGCAGCACTCAGTCTCCACCTCCACGGCTGAAGCTGAATATGTTGCGGCTGGTAGCTGTTGTGCTCAAATACTGTGGATGAAGAATCAACTGAGGGACTACAATCAGATCTATTCTCAAGTCCCAATACTGTGTGACAACTCCAGTGCAATTGCCATTGCAAACAATCCTGTGCTTCACTCCAGATCCAAGCACATTGATATTCGGTATCACTTCATAAGAGATCACATCTCCAAAGGTGATATTGAACTGCATTTCATCCCCACCGATCTTCAACTGGCGGATCTCTTCACAAAGCCTCTTGAAGAACCTCGGTTCAAGTTTCTCTTAGGAGAACTTGGTATGTTAAACTTAGATATATAGTTTGGTTGAAAAAAAAATCAAAAAAAAATCAAAAAAAATATATATATATTTATATATATATAATAAATTTTTTTTTATCAGTTCGATTTTTCAAGTACTGATATTCTATCAGTTACAAGAAGAGTCAACCTCCTTTTCCATCTAACCCTCATTTTCTATTTTTTACCAACTTTCTCTCACCCAACAAACACAAATTTTTTTTACCCTTCTCAATCCAAATCAACTTAATCCCAACCATTCATTTTCTTACCTATCTTCTTTTACTTTTAATCCACATCACCCTTTTTCCATCTTCACAAACACAACCTACCCTCAAACCTTACCATATACAAACACACCCTAACATCTACTCTAAACCATCTTTACCCACCCTTCTATTTATTTTTGGTGATCTCCTACTCCAACCCACATCTCCACAACTCTTCCCTCACAAAATCCCTAACCACCGATCCAAATTTGAGCCACCCCCCTTTTCCTGAACCCATCCCTTTTGCCGTACCCCCTTCCCGAACCCCCCCCCCCCCCCGCCGCTACCCCCTTCCCGACCCCCCCCCCCCCCCGCCGCTACCCCCTTCCCGAACCCTCCCCCCCCCCCCGCTACCTCTCTCCCGACCCCCCCCCCCCCTCCCTTTTTTTTGCCGAACCTTCTCCCTAGACTCTTCCCAACCATCTTTTTTCAAATTTTTTCTTACACCCTCCCTCCTACTTTTTCCCTACTCCCCATACCTTTCTCACAACTACCTAAACACTCAACCTTTCCTACTTTTCCTTCCATCTCATTACCCATCATATCTTTCCTTACCTCTACCCTCTCTTACTTCCTATAAATACACCTCCTTCCTTCTCATTTCTTCAAATCTCCACTTCTACAAATTTCTCTCATGTCTACCTCTTCTCCCAATCCTAACCCCAAATCTTCAAAATTCATCATTCCCACATGCTATGAAGATCTTGTCTTCAGGACTTGCAATCATATTGCAAGATTTGAAAATGATCCAGACTATCCCGATCACTTACCCATTTCTCACTTTCTCCAACAAACCCCTCTACTTTATGCCTTCTCCAAATCTCTCAAAATGAGCAAAAAGCTACTTGGCAATTTTTGGTTAACTTGCTCTGTGCATGATGGTGAACCCAAAACCATTTCCGCGTGCATTCTTTCGGACACCGGTGATCATGATCTTACCTTTGATGTGGAAGATGTCCGTGCCGCTCTTCATCTTGACAGTTCCGATTCGTATGCACCTTTTCCGCTTGACAACGAACATGAAGATGTGGTACAAGCCATGAACTACACCGTCGATGCAAAGTACAAAAGCCCTGGCACTTTCCTGCGCAAATACATGGGTGGGGTATGGCATTTCTTCTTCACTCATATTATTTTCTGCTTAAGTCGCAAAACTGGAGGTCATGATCAATCCCCCTCCTATATCACCAATCTTGCTCATGCCATTATGTTTCAAAGAAAAATAGATTTTGCACGCTATTTTTTTGATGAAATTGTTGAAGTTGTGACTCCTCCAAAAAGGCCACATGTTGCCTACCCCAGGTTCTTCTCCATCATCATTGAACATAAATTGGGGAAATTACTTGATCTTGATCGCAAGTCGGCAAACCCAAAGTTCACCTATGATTTTCTTGCACCTACCATCATGAAGGCAATTCTTCAACGTCCACCAAAGGCAACTGACAATGGTCTTCTTCCAGGTATGATTTCTATCCTTAACTCTCCCAATCTACAATGGGGGGATAATCCGAACACTCCTCCTTCTCAACTGTCCGCAAATCCCTCAAATGTAGTAGACCCTCCTCCCTCTTCCCGAGTGATACCGGCGAGCACTTCAAAACAATCTAAGGCTTCCGGTACCTCCGCACTCTCTTCCATGACTTTGCCGCCGACCAAACCTTTGGCGGCTTCCCCGGTCATAAAACCCTCTTCAAAGCGGAGGCACTCCAAATCCCCTCCTGAGTCTTCCCTGAAAAGGCTTAGGACATCCTTAAGGGCCAAACCACACCATCCAGCTACCGATTCTCGAAAATCGGGAACTGTTGAAATTGTCCCTACAGGGCCCAGGGAACCTGCTAACCTCTTAGCTAGCTCCTCCGTCTCCTCCCAACAGGTTGCGGTTGAAAATTTGGGGACCCACACTGCTCCTTCTTCTACCAACTTATTGGTGGTTGAAGATGACTTGGGTGTCTCTCCAGCCCAAGGTACTGCTTTCTCACTGCACGGCCTATCACCCAATCGCTCTGCGATCGATGTTTCTGCACGACCCCATACGGGTCCTACATGTGTACTTGACTTTCTTGTTGAAGATTCTCCAGGTGATCCTCCTTCTCACTCAGCAACTGCCACCGAAGAAGTTAAGTTGTCTTCTTCCAAAGATAACTCAATTGAGCATTCAAGCTCTAATGTTGCTGATTCATCCACCACTCTAGCACTTTCTGGGGGTCCTACAGACGATCCTATCCTTAACATGTTGGTGGTGTCATCCTCTCCTTAATCTTCAAGGTCTTCTCCTCCTCGTCGTTCTCCACTTATTGCAGCCTCAACCACCAGATATGTAGCACAACAACTTGACTCCATCCAGGATTCCATCTCAAGCTTACAATCTCAGGTTCAGTCTCTCCTAGCCTCAAATGCCGGTCTCACTCTATCCATGACTGCCATGCAAGCTGCCTCAGATGCTCGTGACCAAGAAATTCATAGGCTCCAATCTGAACTTCAAAGCCAAAAGGACATCAATTCTCAGCTCCTCAGTTCTCTTACATCTCTTCACCACAAGATGGATGCTCTTCCTGAAGATCAGGCTCGCACACTCACCACCTTTGCTGGATGGGTGAAACGTTATTACCTGCCTGCCGCTGAGGGGGAGAAAAGCCCAAACAAATTTACCAGCGACCGACCGGGTTCCTCTGTTGTAACGTCCCAAAAATTACAAGGAAATTTAAATTTTCTAAAACATATATTCCATTATAAAACAACCACAATTTAATAAATCGTAACTCAATTAAAGTTAATGCCGTCAACTCAAACAGTCAAAAGAATTTATGCAGCGGAAATATTATAAATAAATCTAAAAGTTTAAAAGTGTAAATTCCAACAATTCTCGGCGCCCACGCTTTGTGTGTGTACCGTCAAGCCCGACTGCCGCTCGCACCTGAAATCACAACATATTGGGAAAGGGTAAGCTAAACGCTTAGTGAGTCCTACCACACACGCAGGTAGCAACCCCACGTATATCGCTCCTACTCGCAAGTAGGTAACACCACTATCACCACGAATATAAACCACATAATAATTAACGTATAAATACAAGCTCAGTCCCACCGAGCCCTCGGTCCCACCGAGTACACAAAAATATGTTGATACAAGCTCAGTCCCACCGAGCCCTCGGTCCCACCGAGTACACAAAAATATGTTGATACAAGCTCAGTCCCACCGAGCCCTCGGTCCCACCGAGTAAGATAATATAGTTGTACTAGCTCAGTCCCACCGAGCCTTCGGTCCCACCGAGCCCCTCAGTCCCACCGAGGTGTACACAAATTACATACCATTCACATAATAATTCAACAATCACAACTATTTATCACATCCCAACTAGTCCACGTAAACACGTAATAACACGTAATAGCACGTAACACAAAATAACGTTACACATGAAATTCCTAACTACGCGGTGAGAGAACTCACCTCAAAGCAACGTGACGCGCCCACGAGCCGCAACACCGACACGTCCACTTTCCTCACTTTTTCCCACCTAATTACGCACTAAAAATGTCAACGGAAAGTCCCAACGCACGACACGCTTACTAGTTTAACAAAGTTAAATTTCCAGCTTTTTACACTAAAACGCAGGTCTGTTCGAGACTCATTTTACCCCTGCTAAAGTGATCAATCCAGAAATCTAATTCCATATTCATGAAGTTCCATGTTTTACGGTTCCAGGGACGTATAGAACGCGGTCTAACGATGTCCCAATTATTTTATACGAATTTTACAAGACAGGTCTGCCGAACAGCGAAAAACCGGACCTGTTAGTATAAAAAGGAAATTTCACCCTAGTTACGGTCCGAACCAGCTTTTCCTCAAAACAGACAGAACTTAAAGGGCTCGCAAACGGAACTTTTGGCACCAATTTCATCCCATTCCGACATTCCTAGCAGAAGTTACGCTCATTACAAAAACAGGGACAGAAAGATAGCAGTCACATGAAATCATAACTTAATTAAAACGGTTTGGATAAACGACAACGGTTTTGGGTTCCGGCAAGGTGGTTTAGGGTTTAGGCCGCGACCCTCACCCACTGCCGCCTCCGGCAGTGGGGCACGGCGGCGGCGGCGGTGTTTTCCGGCGGCGGTCACACACACACACGCAAACCGCACTACCCTCCCGCACCACCGTTCTCCTCTCTCTCGATCGCCCTAACACGCATCTACTCGCACCCACATCCGTACCAGCCCTGCCATGGCCAGCCACCACAGTGGCGGCGTGCATCGGCGGTCCCCCACCGCCGGCAGCCATGGCTGCGGCGGTGGTAGTGGCGGTTTACGGCGTTTCCGACGGTGACACAACAACCTTAACAAAACGGAAAGCTTACCTCCACGCAGCGTTTTTTCCCGGCGATCACCTTCTTCCTCCTCTCTCCTCGTCGCCGGCAGCCCTTTCTTCTTCTCTCTCGACTTCCCTCTTTCCGGTTTCTCTCTCTCTCTTTTCCTTTTCTCGGCCGAACACAACAAGAAGGGGAAGGGGAATGACTAAGAGTCTAGTTGGGGGTTACTAGCATGAAACCGAAGGGGAAGAGGAAGGGGGGCGTCCTTTGGGCCGACCCCTTGCCAAACTTTGGGGAAAAGCCCCTAATAGCCCCTCAACTAATCATTTCCTTGCAAGAACCCAAAAGTTGACACATTTAACTTTTTGGTCCGATTCGACTAACCCCGCTAAATTAAAATATTAGCAATAATTAAATAAATAATACATAAAAATGTACCGGGACACGGGCTTTACAACTCTCCCCCGCTTGAATTAGACTTCGTCCTCGAAGTCTTGACCGACGAAAAGCTCGGGGTAACTCTCGCGCATCTCCGCTTCGGGCTCCCATGTCCACTCTGAACCCTTCCGGTGCTGCCACTGAACTTTTACCAGTCCAATAACTTTGTTCCACGAGGTTCTCGTTCTCCTGTCGAGAATGGCAACCGGCTTTTCCACGTAGTTAAGCCGCTCATCGATCTGAACGTCCTCCAGAGGGATCACGGTAGACTCGTCAAATACACACTTCCGTAATTGAGAAACGTGAAAGGTGTTGTGAATCAAGCTCAGTTCTTCGGGTAACTCTAACCGGTAAGCCACTTTCCCCACACGGGCGATGATCCGGTAAGGCCCAATATAACGAGGCCCTAGCTTCCCCCGCTTACGAAACCGGATCACCCTTTTCCAGGGTGAAACCTTCAACAATACATAATCACCCACCTGAAAATCCAAGCCGGATCGCCTTTTGTCGGCGTAGCTCTTCTGCCGACTCTGTGCAGTAACCAAACGGTCCCGCACCATCTGAATCATCTCGGTCGTCTTTAATACAATGTCGGTGCTCCCTAACACTCGATGACCAACCTCGCCCCAACAAACGGGCGTCCTGCACTTCCTACCGTACAACAACTCGTACGGAGGCATGCCAATACTAGAGTGATAGCTGTTGTTGTAGGAGAATTCTGCCAAAGGTAAATACTGATCCCAACTACCTCCAAAATCGATGACACAAGCTCGAAGCATATCCTCGAGGGTCTGAATGGTTCGCTCGCTCTGTCCGTCCGTCTGTGGATGAAAGGCCGTGCTAAAGTGTAACCGTGTACCCATCTCCGACTGGAACTTCTCCCAAAACCGGGAGGTAAAACGAGTGTCCCTGTCGGAGACAATCGAAACTGGCACCCCGTGCCTGGCCACGATCTCACGTACAAACACCTCCGCAAGTTTCTCCGCCGAGGAGCTCTCCCTGATGGCCAAGAAGTGAGCACTCTTGGTCAGACGGTCAACGATCACCCAAATGGCATCGTTCCCACGGGGAGTCCTTGGGAGTTTCGTTATGAAGTCCATAGTAATCTTTTCCCATTTCCAAACCGGGACCTCCAACGGCTGCAATTTCCCATGTGGTCGTTGATGTTCCGCTTTGACCTTCCGACAGGTCATACATACCTCAACACATCTAGCAACATCCCGCTTCATGCCGGGCCACCATTAACCTTCACGCAAGTCTCTGTACATCTTTGTAGCTCCCAGGTGAATCGAGAACTTGGACTTATGTGCCTCATCCATTAGTACCTGCCGGTTCCCACCGAAGAATGGAATCCAAACCCTACCGTGTCGAGTTAACAATCCCCGACTATCACAAACAAAATTCGGGATTTCCCCCGACACTCTTTCCCGTTTTGCATTTTCCTCCAAAACAGCCACCTCCTGAGCGCTTCCTATCGACTCCAGAATCGGTGTAACCACTATCAATCGCTGACATAAACCCCTCAGTGGCTCACCGACCGGATGTCGGCTGAGTGCGTCCGCAACCACGTTCGCTTTACCCGGGTGGTAAAGTATCTCGCAGTCATAATCCTTGACCACATCGAGCCACCTTCGCTGACACATATTAAGGTTCTGCTGATCCATCAAGTACTTGAGGCTCTTATGGTCAGTGTAGATCGTACACTTGACACCATAGAGATAGTGCCTCCAAATTTTAAGGGCAAACACTACCGCTCCCAACTCCAGGTCATGAGTCGGGTAATTTGCTTCGTGAGGCTTCAACTGCCTAGAAGCGTAGGCTATGACCTTGCCGCGCTGCATAAGCACGGCACCCAAACCCTGATGTGAGGCATCACAATATACTACCAAATCTCCCATGCCTTCGGGCAAGATTAACACATGAGCCTCGCACAAGCGCCTGTGTAGCTCCTCGAACGCCTTCTGTTGTTCCTCACCCCAACTGAACGCCGCAGATTTCTTCGTCAATCGCGTCATAGTCATCGCTATCTAGGAGAAATCCTGAATAAACCTTCGGTAATACCCTGCCAATCCTAGAAAGCTTCGCACCTCAGTAGGAGTCTTCGGCACCTCCCACCGCATCACTGCTGAAATCTTAGCTGGGTCGACCAAAATACCATCCTGATTCACGACATGTCCTAGGAACTGGACCTCTCGCAACCAGAACTCGCACTTGGAAAACTTCGCGTATAACTTCTCTCGCCTCAATACTTCCAACACTTCTCGAAGATGCACCTCGTGCTCCTCCTTGGACTTTGAATACACCAGAATATCGTCGATGAACACAATCACCGATCGGTCCAACATCGGACTACACACTCGGTTCATGAGGTCCATGAATGCTGCCGGTGCATTGGTGAGCCCAAAAGGCATCACCACGAACTCGTAATGACCGTACCGCGTACGGAAGGCCGTCTTCTCCGTGTCCTCACTCCTGACCCGCATCTGGTGGTACCCCGACCGTAAATCAATCTTGGAGAACCACGAGACCCCCTGAAGCTGGTCGAACAAATCGTCAATCCTTGGCAAAGGATAACGATTTTTTTTACCGTAAGCTTATTCAGCTCCCGGTAGTCTATGCACATCCGCTGCGACCCGTCCTTCTTCTTCACGAATAAGATAGGTGCTCCCCACGGCGAACAGCTCGGTCTAATGAATTCCTTCTCAAGAAGTTCCTGCAACTGGGCGTACGGCTCTTTCATTTCTGGTGGAGCCAGGCGATAGGGTGCCTTGGCCACCGAAGCAGCACCCGGGATCAGATCAATCCGAAACTCTACCTGTCGTTCGGGAGGTATCCCCGGCAAATCCTCGGGAAATACGTCGGTGAACTCCCGTACAACTGGCACGTCTTCCGCAGACTCCTTCGCTTGCCCAACACGCGTGTCTATCGCGTATGCCAAATATCCCTGACCACTATGCTGAAGGTACCTCCGAGCTCTCGCAGCCGAACATATGGCCGTAGTCCGTCTAGACGAATCTCCCTGTACTAACAGTTCTCCCCCGCTTGGGGTTCGAACTCGCACTTGTTTGTGACGACAAACAATCTCCGCGTCGAACTTATCCATCCAATCCATGCCCACAATCACACAAAGCTCCCGCATAGCGATCGGGATCAGATCGATGGGAAACCGCACTCCTGAGATCTCTAAAGTGCACCCGCAAAACACGTCTGTGACCGTTAAGGTCCTATCATCAGCCACCTCAACAACAAGAGGATGACTCAAACGTCCTACCACTCGGCCCAAACCCTCGCTAAGAGTGCGAGACACAAAAGAGTGAGTAGCCCCGCTATCAAACATCACAACCGCAGGCACCGAGTTAACTAGGAACGTACCTGTAACCACTTTAGGCGTCGCCTGCGCCTCATCCACCGTCAACTGGTGAACTCTACCTCGAGCCGCTCCCGCCCCCGGCAGGCCTGCTCGACCATCGGTAATACGTAACGGGGCATTCCCAGGCGCCCTCTGTGCTCCACCCCCAATAGCTACCCCTGCTCTAGGACAGTTGGCCTTTACATGGCCCGCCTGATTACAGTTGAAATAGACCACTAGCGGCACCTTACAATCCCGGCTAAGGTGACCGGGTTGGCCACACTTAAAACACTCGTCAACTCTCCTCGTGACTCTCCCCGACTCGAGCATGGATCCTGTGCTTCAGATAGTAGGAGCTCTGCTACTACCCTTCACACCTATCCTTACTCGTTTCGAGTCCTGTCCCGGGACGTCCAAGTAGTTGCTTACTACAAACAAACACATATGTCCACTCCGGCACATGTAAACACTTTTCCTAGCCCCCTAGAAAGTCGTAACACCCCATTACCCTTGCTAGAACGGAACCCCCACTAACCCTGACGAGTCGCTTCGTAAACGCACAGTCGTATACAGTGAAACCAGATAGACATTCGAATATAAGATTCTATCCTACAACGGTTGGACTCAAACAAGAGCTGCGCAATAGAACTAAATCCAACATTCTAAGGCTATTCAGTTCCTACTGCATACAACCTAAGGTGCATTCACTTAACAACCTATCGAGGCTAGCATGAGTTCATAATAGCAAGTAACAAGTATACAGTACCACAAAATCCACGTAAGCAATCTAGAATGCATACCCTATGCCTAGAAAGCAATAAATACACTAAGTGTTTTACCTTCCCAATTGGCGTCGACTGACTGTACACACTGCGCCCACGATCACCGTTTCCCAAACGGGTTTTCCCTTTTTCTTTTATTTTAAAGGATTTTAGTAAAAGAATTTAAAATTTTCACAACCGCAACTTGAGACCAAACACACCGAGATGTGTTTGATTCACTCAAGCTGTGCTCTGATACCAAGTTGTAACGTCCCAAAAATTACAAGGAAATTTAAATTTTCTAAAACATATATTCCATTATAAAACAACCACAATTTAATAAACCGTAACTCAATTAAAGTTAATGCCGTCAACTCAAACAGTCAAAAGAATTTATGCAGCGGAAATATTATAAATAAATCTAAAAGTTTAAAAGTGTAAATTCCAACAATTCTCGGCGCCCACGCTTTGTGTGTGTACCGTCAAGCCCGACTGCCGCTCGCACCTGAAATCACAACATATTGGGAAAGGGTAAGCTAAACGCTTAGTGAGTCCTACCACACACGCAGGTAGCAACCCCACGTATATCGCTCCTACTCGCAAGTAGGTAACACCACTATCACCACGAATATAAACCACATAATAATTAACGTATAAATACAAGCTCAGTCCCACCGAGCCCTCGGTCCCACCGAGTACACAAAAATATGTTGATACAAGCTCAGTCCCACCGAGCCCTCGGTCCCACCGAGTACACAAAAATATGTTGATACAAGCTCAGTCCCACCGAGCCCTCGGTCCCACCGAGTAAGATAATATAGTTGTACTAGCTCAGTCCCACCGAGCCTTCGGTCCCACCGAGCCCCTCAGTCCCACCGAGGTGTACACAAATTACATACCATTCACATAATAATTCAACAATCACAACTATTTATCACATCCCAACTAGTCCACGTAAACACGTAATAACACGTAATAGCACGTAACACAAAATAACGTTACACATGAAATTCCTAACTACGCGGTGAGAGAACTCACCTCAAAGCAACGTGACGCGCCCACGAGCCGCAACACCGACACGTCCACTTTCCTCACTTTTTCCCACCTAATTACGCACTAAAAATGTCAACGGAAAGTCCCAACGCACGACACGCTTACTAGTTTAACAAAGTTAAATTTCCAGCTTTTTACACTAAAACGCAGGTCTGTTCGAGACTCATTTTACCCCTGCTAAAGTGATCAATCCAGAAATCTAATTCCATATTCATGAAGTTCCATGTTTTACGGTTCCAGGGACGTATAGAACGCGGTCTAACGATGTCCCAATTATTTTATACGAATTTTACAAGACAGGTCTGCCGAACAGCGAAAAACCGGACCTGTTAGTATAAAAAGGAAATTTCACCCTAGTTACGGTCCGAACCAGCTTTTCCTCAAAACAGACAGAACTTAAAGGGCTCGCAAACGGAACTTTTGGCACCAATTTCATCCCATTCCGACATTCCTAGCAGAAGTTACGCTCATTACAAAAACAGAGACAGAAAGATAGCAGTCACATGAAATCATAACTTAATTAAAACGGTTTGGATAAACGACAACGGTTTTGGGTTCCGGCAAGGTGGTTTAGGGTTTAGGCCGCGACCCTCACCCACTGCCGCCTCCGGCAGTGGGGCACGGCGGCGGCGGCGGTGTTTTCCGGCGGCGGTCACACACACACACGCAAACCGCACTACCCTCCCGCACCACCGTTCTCCTCTCTCTCGATCGCCCTAACACGCATCTACTCGCACCCACATCCGTACCAGCCCTGCCATGGCCAGCCACCACAGTGGCGGCGTGCATCGGCGGTCCCCCACCGCCGGCAGCCATGGCTGCGGCGGTGGTAGTGGCGGTTTACGGCGTTTCCGACGGTGACACAACAACCTTAACAAAACGGAAAGCTTACCTCCACGCAGCGTTTTTTCCCGGCGATCACCTTCTTCCTCCTCTCTCCTCGTCGCCGGCAGCCCTTTCTTCTTCTCTCTCGACTTCCCTCTTTCCGGTTTCTCTCTCTCTCTTTTCCTTTTCTCGGCCGAACACAACAAGAAGGGGAAGGGGAATGACTAAGAGTCTAGTTGGGGGTTACTAGCATGAAACCGAAGGGGAAGAGGAAGGGGGGCGTCCTTTGGGCCGACCCCTTGCCAAACTTTGGGGAAAAGCCCCTAATAGCCCCTCAACTAATCATTTCCTTGCAAGAACCCAAAAGTTGACACATTTAACTTTTTGGTCCGATTCGACTAACCCCGCTAAATTAAAATATTAGCAATAATTAAATAAATAATACATAAAAATGTACCGGGACACGGGCTTTACATCTGTAACACCTGGTCCCTCTGACCCATCCAAATCGGCACAACCAGATCCACCAACTCAGGGGGAGCAAACCATTGAAAATGCAGGTACACTAGTTGAGGGGGGAGCAATCTGAGTTCTCCAAAAAGTTTGCATGGTGCAAGAAAAGGTTACTTGGAAGGACCAGTATCTCTAAAATTGTTAAAGCCAAACTAGCTACTCACAAAGAATCACATGATGTCTATGTGATACTTACTCGGGCTGACAACTCCATCACACCGGTAAGATTTCATGACCTTGATTCTTATGGTATGTTAGAATGGTACGAAATTGTTGAATGTCTTAAAGATTCAAAAAGTCCGAACCTAGTTGATGCAAAGATATATATCAGCGGACTTCTTGACAATCTAAAGAAGATAAGGAAAGAATTCCACCAAACCATCTTTCAAGATCTTGGTGCTATAGGAATTCTTTCTGATATCAAGAACCTGAACCTAACGCCTCCCTCAGTCCCCACCAGAAAATCTCCTTCTGTGTTATACAGACCGTATCGGGGCATTTTCTTCAACAATGCCCAAGGCACACAACAATTCTTCCGATATGAGGAGATATCTATGGCTGACTCTATCTTCCTTGAAGCCATCCTTATCATTACCCCTGACACAACTGCAATCCCTCCACTACAACATGCCATCCTAGCTGAACTACAGAAAAGGATGAATTGATCATCTTTATATGCTTTTGATATGTACTTGTAAACTTATGATTATTGCTTTTGTTAATAGTTTGTACAGTATACTTTACCATTTTTTTTACTTGTAAATGTCGGATACAATAAATAAATTAAAAAAACAAAAAAAAATCCAAAAAGAATGGACTATGTGAAAAGAACCCAAAAGAGTAAACAAGGGTCAAAAATGAATTATTCAGTGTTTACTTCTCAGATTCTAAGTATGGATGTCATCCTCAAATAGGGGGAGATTGTTGGGTCACTTAGATTTGAAGATGACCTCAGTCTCTCAATTTCACAGTTCATACTTAGAATAATTTTTAGGTTCTTTACAAGCAGTTTAATTGTATAAAAATGTTCGGTGAAGTCGAAGATCAACCGAAGAAACAAAGTAGAAGTATATCTTCAAAGCGGATTGAAGATAGACTTCTCAACCAAAGATTAAGCTGCTACTTCAAGACTTTTCCTAAAGTCTTAGCCAGGTCACTTGAAGATTTTGAAGAAGCAAAATTTTGAAGAAGATGAAATGTTAGGCAAGATTTTGAAGAAGCAAAATTTTGAAGAAGATGAAATGTTAGGCAAGATTTTGAAGAAGCAAAATTTTGAAGAAGATGAAATGTTTTGAAGAAGCAAAACTTTGAAGAAGATCAAAATCTAGAAGACAATATCTTCGGCAAGATCTTTGAAGAGGATAACTTGTTAGGCAAAATCTTGAAGACATGTTAGGAACATCTTCGGCAAAGAAGTCTTCGGCAAAGAAATTTTAGCAGGTATATTAACTTTATCTGCAGAATATATTCAGGATATCTTGCATTGACAGAGACATCATCCTAAGATCAGAAAAAGGTTCTTTGGACTTCTTATCTTCTTCAAGAAACATCAGCTTCAACAAGCAGGTCAACGCTTGAAGACAAAAGTGAAAAGACAAAATCACTTTTCAGAAGACTGCTTCCGTTCTGCCTTCCAAGCCCTCCTTGACAAGTGTCCATTGCATGAGGCACTATAAAAGGAGATCATCTTCATCCTTGCAACTCACCAGTTTACAAACTCTCTCAAGCTTTCAAGTGTTGGCGCATTACTCTCTCTCAGAAGTTCATTTGTTTTCCAAGTGTTTTACAATTGTTCTTATTCTCTGTGTGACTTTGTGTTAGATTGTTTAAGCAGATTTTATCTGTTTTGTTCCACAACAATCTTTAAGTTTTCTATGTGTAATTCTTGATTTTAAATCAATAAAGAATTAATTAAGTGAAAAATTTTGTGTATTGTATTCAACCCCCCTTCTACAATACTTGTTTACCATTGCTAATCCATAGCTGGGACCAACAAGTGGTATCAGAGCAGGTCAGTTTAATCTAATAAACTTGATCTGATCTGCAATGGCTTCATCTTCTACCTTGAACAATGTTTCTTCTCAAAACTCTACTGCTAATGTTGGATCATATGACAATGGCTCCATAGCCAAACCACCAAAGTTTAACCCTAATAACTTCTCTTTGTGGAAAAGTCGTATGATGCTCTTTCTAGAAGGAGTTGACAGCAGATATCCTACTATACTCCATGAAGGACCTCTTGTCCCAAGAGTTTGGGATCGTTATAATGCCAAAAACAAAGATGAGGATGGTGATGATTCTTCTTCTGATGAGGAAGAACGAACACCTGCTACTGGGAGATACATTGTAAAGGACCCCAGTAACTACAATGATGAAGACAAGCGTCTTGTAGCTCTTGATACTAAAGTCAGAGCCATCATTGCCCTCTCTTTGCCTGATGAAGTTTATCACTCTCTTGTAAACTTTTCTACTGCTAAAGAAATGTGGTCTACTCTGTGTGTTCTTTATGAAGGAACTTCTGAAGTGAAAAAGAGCAGAAAAATCGCTCTTGTTAGAAAATATGAGCTGTTTGCTCGTGAAAAAGGAGAATCGCTTTCTGATTACTATAACCGTTTTAACAGTTTGCTTAATGATCTTAAGCTGTTGGGTCGCATCTATGACAATGAGGAAGTCTTATGCAAATTTATGGACTGTCTTCCTGAGTTCTGGGAAAACATCTGCACATGCATTAAGACAACCAAGGATCTTGATCATATGCCTCTCACAGCTCTTTATGGTACTCTCTTTAACTTTGAGCAAACCAAGCTCCAAAGGAAGTCTGTTATTAAAGATATCAAAAGCTCTTCCCTAGCTCTTGTAAGTGACTAACTCTTTTGAAGAAAGAGTGTTCAGTGTCTTGAAATTTAGATGAGATAGCCTCTTATGCCATAGCCAGTTGACATCAGATGAGGCCTTTGAGAAGAAACAGGAGTTCTCAGTGGTTGTAGAGTCCATGTTTATTACATAAACATTTTCCAAACGATAACCGCTGAGAGCTATCTTCTCCTTTTTGTCAGAGACAAAGCAGGATTCCTTAGTAAAGATTACTTTGTTATCCATGTCGCAAAGCTGACTGGTGCTTAGAAGATTATGCTTCAGCCCTTCAACATATGCGACTCTTCTGAAGGAGGTTGTACCATTTGAAAGTACACCATACCCTCGGGTATGTCCTTTTCCATTTCCACCGAAAGTCACAAAGGGACCCTTCTCTTCTTTGTATTCAGCGAGCAGGCTTTTCTTTCCAGTCATGTGTCTAGAGCATCCGCTATCAAGATACCAGATACCCTTCTTAACCTGCAATACAAAGGAAGATTAGTTTTTCTTGGGTACCCACTTAACCATGTATACACGTTTGTCAGTGGAAGTAGTTGGAATGGAAGGTTCAGCAGTCTTCGCAGCATTTGAAGATTCAGCTTTGTCTTTCTTCACTTTGGTTAATTTCTTAACCTCAGTGGTAGAATTCACCTTGACCTGATTTGCACCAGGGTTGGTCTTCTTTGCCTTGGGGGCAATCTTCACCTTAGCTATCTTTTCAGCTTTGGTGGCTGTGGGGCACTTACTAGCAATATGATCGGTAAGTCCACAGTGATAACATTTCCTATAACTAAAAGTAGTTCTAGGAACATTTGAATGCTGAGCTTTTAATTTCAAATTAGAAGTGCCAGCACCAAGTAAACTATTGGCTTTAGAAATGGGACGAACATTCAGTTCTTCAGATTTCTTACCAAGGACATCCAATCTGAGTCTAGGAGTAGATCGCTGAATAAATCCAGATATCTGCTTCCTTGATCCAGAGGGATGAGCCACTGAAGCTTTAGAAGCATTCAGTTTTGGTACAAAGGTACCCTTCTGAGGATTCTGGTAAATAACAATTCCTTTACCTTTGTCTTTAAAGACAGAGGTAGGTTTTGAATAAACCATTTTCTCCTTGCCTTTTGAGGAGGTAGGAATTTCCTCAGGGATTGGTGTAACGGACGAGGAGCACTGAGAAGATGAAGTATCAGCGACTGAGGATACGAACGTTCCAAATTTAAGCATTGAACGCTCAGTGGTTGGTTTTGGAGTTTCATATTTGTAACCCAAACCACGTTTATCACTTAGGGGAATCTGAGACTTTATTATCTCAGTGATCTTTGTTGAAGAATTACACCATCCTTCAACAGTAGCTTTTTCAGCCTTTAATGCAGCGATAGCTTCTGCTCGTTCGATTTTGACTAGCTGATTTAAATATACTTGATCTTTAAAATCTTCTTCAATTTTAGAAAGCTTTTATATTTGAAGGTGGCAGTTTTTAAGCTTTTCAGCGAGATCAAGATTTTGGTTTTCAACCACAGTTTTGCCGTTCATGGCTTCATATAAACTTCTAGTCAAGAGATCGATCTTACGGAGACTATCAGCTTCATCAATATTTGCAATATTGGTAAAGAAAGAAGGTGATACTTGAATAGCAGATGTTGAAGTGGAGGGAATGTCTGAACTTTCTTCCTCTTCTTCAATCTTGGCCATAAGACATAGATTTGCTTCATCATCTTCAGAGTCAGATGATGATGCTTCTTCATCAGAAGCAGCCCAATCATAGTCAGCCATCAGGCCTTTATTCTTCTTAAAGCTTTTCAGCTTTGCATATTTTTCTTTCAGCTTTGAATATTTGTCATCTTTATTCCTTGGAACAAAGGATTTCTTTGTAAAAGCTGAGGGTCTAGAAACTTTCTTAGATCTGCACTCGTTAGCGAAATGTCCTGTCTTTTCGCAGTTAAAACAAGTAGCAGTAGCCTTATCAACAAAAGCTGATGATCTAGGCTTGTCAGTTATGGAAAGAGGTTTGTTCTTTTTAAACATTTTCTTTTTGGCAAATCTCCTGAACTTCTTAGTTAGGAGAGCCAAAGATTCATCATTATCTGAATAATCAGAATCTGATGACCTTTCAGAGTTACTCTCTAACTCAGTGATAGTGACCGAGGGTCGCTGAGTAGAGAGTTCTTCTGAGATTAAAGCAACAGGGGTGCTTTTGGAATCTTTTACAAGATTCTTCTTAAGATGGCTTGATTGCTCATGATTCAGCAACGTGCCATATAAGGTAGCAAGGGTCATTGATTTTATATCCTTTGACAGCTTGAGACACATAGAATAATTGTCCCAGCTTTCAGGTAAACATTCTAGAAACTTTGTCAGCACTTCAAAGTTAGAATATTCCTTATCAACAGTTTTCAGATCTATAATTAAACAATTAAAACGTTGGTGAACTTCAGAGAGAGTTTCATTCTTACCAGAAATGAAGCTTTCGTATTGTCTTACCAGGTTGATCTTTCTTGAGTCCTGGACTTCAGACGTTCCTTCATACTTAACACATATTGTGTCCCACATGGCTTTTGATGTTTTCAGATTCATGACGGAATGGTAGACTTCGTCAGGAAGAGCCATGGATAGTATGGATCTGGCTTTTGTATCTATAGCCACTTTCTTCTTATCTTCGTCAGTCCATTGAAGGATTTCCTTAGGTACCAGCCTTTCTGGAATAGCAGGTCTATTCTCAGCGCCTGGAACTGCAGCATCAATTCTTACAGGGATGAATGGACCATTTTCGAGATAGTAAGGCATAGTAGGGTCTACACCTTCTAAGAAGAGTGTCATCCTATTTTTCCATAAGTTGAAGTTATCTTTGGAAAATCTGGGAGGTTTAGCAAGAGAACAATTGTCTATATAATTTGTGTTTGTGTTGGTGGCCATTTTCAGATAATAGCAAGGAAGAGAAATATCTTAGATTAGATCTTGTTTATGAGATTAAACAAATCCGCTCTGATACCACTTGTTGGTCCCGAAGGCCTATACAAGTTTGTAGAAGGGGGGGGGGGTTGAATACAAACACACAGATTTTACTTTTCTAAATTGTTTATTGATAAATCATTAACAATTTACAGCTTGTTGCGGAAACAAGATTAAGGATAAACCTAAATCTAAACAAGTTGGAACACTAAGGTTTCTTGCACTAAGAGAGATAAGGAAATTACTAATAATAACCTATCTTGAGATAAGAGATTGAACTTGTCCAGAGTTAGCAAGTTACTTCAAATGAAGTGGGTCCATCTCTTTATATACTGCATGCATTTAATGCAAGTCAGTATACACTTTACACGTGTCATCAGCTGGTTGGTTGCATGTCATTGACCTTGGTTGACAACCTTAGTAGTCGCATGGATGAACAATGTAGTATCAGAGTGGTTGTACGATTTCAGACAGTCGGAGGTTCTTTTCTGACATTTCGTACGGAGTCGTGCAAGGGTGGTTAAGACAAAAGTACTTTGTACGGAGGACTTCATGATCAGCTTTCGTTGATTCAGCGATCTATCATTTCATATCAGCGAATGATAGAGTTCAACGATAGCTGAAGTCTTGTACTTGATACTTCACGTTGAGTGGACAAATCTGAGTCTTCGCTGATCCGCATCAGTTCATTAGGAGACTTGTCGCTGGTTCTTGAGCTTGATCTTCGACTTCAGCGTAGAACCTTTGTTGACGTGAACAGACTCAGAGCATTTATGACGAACAGACTCAGGGATCATAAGTAAACAACTAACTTATCAGCGATCATCATAATGACTGAACAGACTCAGAGCATTTATGACGAACAGTTTCGCTGAATGTTTAATTTAAAGAGCGAGAGTTCCTATCAGCGGTACTGTAAGATCTTAGTACTTATCAGCGATAGTGAAACTCTGATACATATTGTTTACTTACAATTTTCACTAAGTATATAAGAGAGGGTCATTATCAAATCACTGAGGGTTTGGATCAACAGGTTGTTAGCGGTTTGGGTTGGTCGGGTTTCGCGGGTTGACGGTTTTTTGTACACCCCTAGTCCTCGCGAGTTTTTTCTTTTTGTTTTAGATTTCTTTTTATCGGGCGTTGGCTTGCTTTCTACTTCTTATAGAATCCGTAGCTTTTTTTTTCTGTACTTTTGCTTCTCCTTTTAATAATATTGCCTTATCTTTTAAAAAGATATATCAAACATGAAATAATAAGTTTTGTATAGTCATTTTTCGCATAAGAAAAAATAAAGTCCAGGTCTTAAAATCTATTAGATTGTCCAAGTGAAATAAGGACTAAGGAAAGGAGCAACTGATTTATAGTTGACTTGATAAGATCATCTCCAACAGCTTTGCTAAAATAGAAAAAATTGAGTTTTTGTTTCCTAAATCTCTCCAACAGCTTTGCTATCTTGTTTGCTATAATAGAAAAAAGTTGGAATTTTTCCAAGTTTTGTGAATTCTCTAAAACTTGATAGTATGAGAGAGAAATAATTATTTTATTCAAACCCAACAATGACATTAAACTTTTATCATTTTATATTAAGTTTTTTTTCTTCCAAAAAGTGTATTTGGAACATAAGTTAGAGAATATTATATTAATATAACTTGTGTTAAAATCTCTAAAATAGAAAAGCTATTGGAGATGAATGTATCTCTTTTTAGAAATTTTAATATATGATTCTCTATTTCAGAAAAATCATATTAGAGATGCTCTAACATGCCCATGTTACCATGTATCTGTATTGTAGCTAAAAAGACAAGTTTAACCGGAAAATAAATAAAGATTACATTATCGACTAAAAATTATTACATAAAAGAGATAATAGGCGTAAATATTTATTAATCAACTTATATTTAGGGGCATAACCGAATTAGGACTTCCAACTATAGATAACCAGTGAATCATATATGGTTTCACATATACGTTATTTTACATGTGAAACAAATAATAATGTCCGTAAATTATATATTAATAAATACATGTGAAATAAATATACTATAAAATTTAAGAAAAACTCAACAAACTATTTTATTTTGAATGATTAAGTCTCTAAACTATCTTTCTAATGAAAAAATCATTAAATTTTTTTATTCTAAATGATTAAGTTACTGAAATTGTTTTTTTAATGAAAAAACGATTAAGCTTTTTCATTTTAAACAATTAAGGGTGCGTTTGGTTCGCAAAATGTTTTTTGATGAAATGAATATTGTCAAAGAAATTTGACTTTGAAAGAATTGCAATGGAATGTTATCAGGTTTGACCACATGTTTGGTTGACATACATTTGAATAGAATCTGCTAAAGAAATTGGATTTTGTCTGTTTGGTTCACATAATGTAGCTTTGGAATGGAATTAAATATTAGTTAATGACCAAAATACCCTTTTTGAAAATTTGAACCATCGGTGATGGTCAGTGGTGCAAGGTCAAAACGGTGATGGTGGGTCAGAACGGTGATGGTGCGGTGGTGGGTCAAAACGGTGGTGGTCGGTTGTGGTTCAGAACGGTGGTGGTGCTCGACGGTGGTTCAGGTCGGTGGTGGTCGGCGGTGGCTTAGAATGGTGGTGGTCGGTGGTGGCTTAGATTGGTGGCAGTCGACGATGGCTCACAACGGTGTTGGTTGACGATAGTTCAGAACGGTGGTGGTCGAAGTAGGGAAGATGGGATAGTTTTTGTCTTTTTGAGAAAATTGGGTGGAATGGAATTGAATTCCTTCTCATTTGTGATGGAATGACCAAATCCATGAATGGTGGAATGTGTGGAATTCAATTACATTCCATAAATAACCAAACGCCCAGACGGAATTTGGTCAATGGAATTGATCATTCCAATTCCTTCCAATTCCGTCGGAATCCTGCGAACCAAACGCACTTGACATTTTTCAAATAAATAATACTTGAAGTTTTAAAACTTGTTAACTATATTATTGTAACCGACTAGGAAGATTTTAAAGTAAAAAAAGAAACTTATAGCATTAATTTTACCGTTCACAAACCTTACGCCATTTATACCCATCACAAACAATAGTGTCGCCCCCTCGTTACTCTTCATCGCTCCATCATTGTTCGTTCTCTATATCGCCTATGACGTTGTTGACCCTTGCCATTGATCTCCCTCTTTCTGATCTATTTTTATCTATCAAAAGACGGATAATCAAACAATAAAAAACAGGCCCAAAATAGAGAGATTGATGGCAGGACCAACAATGTGATAGATGATATGGAAAACAAACAACGATGTGGAGAGGGGGAGCGATACCGTTGTTTGCGATGGGTTTGAATGGTGTAGGGTTTGAGAAGGGTAAATCTGATTTAGTTTTTTTTTCTTATTTTAAAATCTTCCTAGTCGGTTACAAGTAATTTTTTGTTAAAAAAATGTAGGTAACCAAATTATTAAAAGTTTTTTTTTGAAATATATGATATTCATATACGGCAAATGCAACAATTAAACTCACACACCCTCCTCACCTTTGGTGATGTTTGAACCCCTGACCTCCTACGAGGACAAAGGTTCCCATACCGCTAGGCCAAAGACCATTTGGTAAATTATTAAAAGTTCGATGGTTTATTTATTCAATAAACTGTTCAGAGATTTAACCATTAAAAATGAGAAAATTTAATGGGCTTTTCATTCAAAAAAAAGTTCACTGACTTAATAATTCAAAATGAAAAATTTAATGATTTTTCATTTAAAAATAATTTAGAGACTTGATAAATCAAAATGAGATAGTTTATTAGGGTTTTATAACTTTCCCTAAATAGATAAAATTCAAACAATACTTTAAATTCCAACTTTAATGAGACTAGTACATATAAAACAATCGTCTTATAAAAGAAGTTATTCCTAGATCTAATGTACATCCTATTACGTCTTTAAAAGATAATAAATTTTATGTGAAGATCGATGAATCAATCTTCCAATTACGCCATTCTACTCGTGTAGGGGAGGAAAGCCTCTTACACATGTATATCGGATCGGATGAAGATGATAATAATATTAGTATTGACTTATCATTTTTTTAATAATTTTTTGACCATTGTTATCCGCCAAACATTTATGCGAAATATTTTCTTTTAACAATTTTGTATCAAGATATCGAAATTTATGGGTCGAAATACTTGTCAAATCTGGAGCAAATTCGTCTCTCAAGTAACTTTGCAACACTGCAATATAAAAACTATAGCAAATTCAGACAGTGATTCAAAAACCCTATAAAAAGTTATCATAGATATCTACATATGTCAAGTTTTGATTTCCAATAGGTAGATTTTTATGGGTTGAAATCTACGTCGGGTATAAAGTGAAATAGTGAAAGCTTCAGTCATTATAAAATCATACGTGAATTGCACTATTTTTTAATTATTTTTCTATAATAATTGTTTTCATTCGATATACATATCATAATAAATGAACTTTAATTATTTTATAAATATCTCATTGAATTGATTTGTACTAATTAGAGAGTTTGTATTTGAAACTCCGTATATATAAGAAAATGATCTACCACAATTCCAAAAAACGAAAGAATTAACAAATCTATTTAAACCGTTAACTTAAGATAATACTACGACTAGTAGCTAAAAATATGATTTTAACCACACTTAAAGATATCCTCTTTTTTTAATCAAAAATCGAAAATATATCCAAATTTGAGCTAAAAAAATCACATATTCTATATCTTTTAATTTTACACCGATATTAATGATCATTCTATCTATTTTTTCGTGGCTATGTAATTTTTTCTTTGAGGTTATATTTTCAGTTATTTATTTATTTATTATATAAAATTAAGTCTCAACCCCACAAATAATACTTGAAAAACAAGGTTCTATATTCCAAAGAAAGTCAAAAGTAGTTTGACTTGTGGACCCCACAAAATCTTGAGAAAATGATATCAAAACCTATAAAATGGGAAAAAGACCCGAAGTTGACGCTTCCGAAACCAAACGATGAACTCTAAAACACCGACTTCCAATTCGAATGAAACCCAATCCAATCCCCAATTTAAACTCAACTTTCCTTTTCTGCTTCAGAGTTTCCTTTCTCAACTTTCACACACACTTCTCCTTGATTTTCCCTACGAATTAGGTTTTCGTAAACCCACAATCGCCGCTGCTAATCGTCTTCAGAAAGAGGCAGGTTTCGCCGATAAATTTCAACGGCAAATCGATCCTCAGAATCAGTTATCGTTGATGAATCTATCTCCGACATGTTAGTTGTTATTTGTTCTTATTTGATGTGTTTGTATTTCTAGGTTTATATTTGGAATTTATCGTACTAAATGTTACACTACGAATGCGGTTTTTTAGGGTTTGTATTCAATGCGATGTTGAGATAATCGTATTTGCTAAATATGATACTCGTAGTGTATTAGTTGATTAAAAATTTACGAGTGAAAATTTCTTCTGTAGGGAGGAGCTTTGGGGATCTGATCTTGTTAATTATCTGAACAATCGATTTCTAACTTCGACTGAACCTCCAAAGGTGAGAAGAATTGCGTTTGATTTCGTATAAATTTATGAGTTTGAATGTAGGTGTGTGGATGAGAGTGTTTAGTTTGATGCAATGGTACATTTTAGTTGGTTTCATAATGATAGGATCTTGCAATGAGATTTTTACTCCTTAGGGTTTCGAAACGGCGTTATTCTTTTAATCGATTGTATTTAATAGAGTTCAAGATATAATTATCTGGAAATTATGATTCTAGATACTACTAGTTGGGAGAAGCAGATATGGAAACTGGAAGCATCGATTGCTTTATCATATTCTTCTCAGACCTATGGGAAAGGGAAAAGAAATGGTTATAGCTAGTGTTTTAAAAGGCTCGCCGCAAGAGGCAGCGTGGCTCAAGGCTTGTGTCTTATGCCACGTTAAGCCTGCGCCATGGCCTAATTCACGATATTTGATTTCTCTTACCTTCTTAATGTCTTATTTATTGGGTTTTTATATATAAACTAATTTTTATTGTTCAACATCATTGACTCATTTAGTAACAGTAGTAGGAAACATATGTTTGTGTGTGTATATATATGTATATATTATATACAATGAGGGAGGCTTAGGGGAAAACCCCAAAAATGAAAAACTGAGGAACACTCTGGTAACCGTTCATCTAGACGGTACGTACATGTGCTTACTAGTAATTGAAGCAGTTTTATTGTTTTTGTGCTCGTGTGCATGTTATGCACATGTGCATACCAGGCAAATTGCTTACAAGTGATTACAAGTGATTACAAATCACTTGTAGGCACATGTGCACTCTATCCATATGAAGGTGTTCCTCAAATTTTCATTTTTTGCGGTTTTTCCCTGAAGCTGACCCTCTATATATGATATATTATCGCCATATGTCACACCTTGAAAAACGTCGTGGCTCCTAAGGCTTGAGGCTTGGCGTTGATGCCCCGTGACACCTGGCACTTATAGCAGGAGTTTCTAGAAATCACTTTTAAGCCTTAATATTTAGATATTGATAATCTTACCATGTATGTAAACACTTGGCAGGGTGTACTTTCCCATGGATTGCAAAACTTAAATCAGCAGGAGATGTGGGATGTTAATCACGATCCAATGATACCGGATGGGCTTATTTCTTCTGATTCAGCCATGAATGTGGGATACAATTGTTACAATTATGCTTCCATTAACACTTTAAATCCTGGATATTTTGGAGGTATGTCTTTTTTTTTCTTTCTATACTAAACTGGCTGCAAAGTTTCCTCTTGGTTTATGATTTTTAAAACTTCTGTATGCATTTTGATGTGCTTAATTGATTTATACAGGATCTTCATTTAAGGATTATAGCCAGAATGTTGCTGGCACTAATATTTCTTGTGACGGGATGAACTTGATTTCTCCATTGGACGGAAAACAGGCTTCTACCAACTTTATTTCTTCTCCTGAGCATGCATCGTGCATCACGGCGTGTTCTTATGAGGATGCTATATCTGATACTGAAGCTTTTGATAGTTTTATGCACTCTATCTCTGGCACATCAGCAGAAAACTTTTATCAACATAAATCTTTTGATCAGGGTATGGTTTCTTTTCCAAGTGTTTTCTCTCCATCTCTCCGCACATATCGCTTCAGGTGCCTTTGGTATCCAAACAGGATAGACCAGGACATGACAAAACTAATGTTCAACCTTTGGTTAGACAGGACATAACATATAAAATGACCAATTTACCCCTAATGAGTTGTTTATATATTTTGATTAATTATGTAATTTATTAAATTATAATAAAATAAATATTTTTATAACAAAATTTATCAATAAAAAGTTTTCTGTCACGACGATCAAAATGACACCAAAATAAAAAGTTTATGTAGTTTCCAAATTTTATTTTACATCTTTTCTATATTATTTTATTATTATTAGTATTTAATAAATGAATCAAAATATAGAAGCTGTATAAAAAGAATATTTTGAAGACGATAAAGTGAAAGTTTAAAGAGCATAAAATACAATGAATAAAATTTAAAGAACAAATAAAATGTAGAGAGGAAAGCGTATTTGATGTTTTAGAAGAGAATTAGGTTTTCTTTTGAGGTTATTTTGGTAAAACATAAGTCTGTTCCACCTTGTTCCATGGAGTGGGGTGGAACACGCCGGTTCCCTCTGTTTCTGTCTAATCCACATTAAAGTCTTGCCAAACGTGGAACAGTAACCCTGTTCTGTTCTGTCATGTCATGTCCATTATACCAAACCCACCCTTCAAGTTTATTTGTGTATCTTACATTGCCCTTTTCTCTTTATAACCGTTACCAATAGGTCAAAATCAGAGCTCTATTGGGGAGAGTCAGATTCCATACAACACATATCATCCAACATCATTGGTGGATGATGTGCAATCTTTCTATCCAAATCCGTGTAGCGTGCAACAGAACTTTCAGTACAATCCCGGGTCCGCTCACTTTCTGCCCAGCAAATACAACGCCCATAGATCGGCTGGTGGGATATTTTTGCAATCTCAGATTCCTTTTCAGCAGGATATTAATGCAGCAGAGTGCAAGAACAACTTATGTAAATGTAACGATTTAAATTGCAATATTTGTGGACCCGCAAGGAGGTCATGTGGTACGGCTAACTTTTGCTTGGAGTCAAGAAAACGAAAATATGATACCTTGGATCCACCCGTTAAAGAATCTCGGATTAGCGATGGTACTCTTGCAGATATGCTGCCTCCAAATTATCTTAACGGTCCGATGGTTGTTGATCGATTTTCACAAGAATTTTCTCTTTCACAAAGTCAACAAGGTCTGTCTATTCAGCTGCCATTTTTGGAACAATGGCCTAAAGATAGTGTACATAATGAAGATATCTCGGAGGTAAAGACACAACTTTTAAGTACATCTTGGGGGCAGAAATCTAACAGTATAATTACAGAAGATTCCATGAGAAATAATCAAAATGTTGCATGCGGTGAACAGAAATCAAAAGGGGCTGAAGGGAATAGCGATATGAGAATTGATGAATTCAAAGAGCCATCTGAGATAAGTTCTAAAAGAGTTCATATTTGTGTTGAAGAAAAGACCAGTGATGAAAAGGAGGAATCAAGTCAAATAGGCCCAAAAGCAAACAGTGACTCTACTTCAGTTTCAGATGTTTATGACTCGGTGTTGGAATCAGAGGAGACCAAGATACAAATTACATCTTTGGATGAAAATGACTCGGGATTGGGACCCGAGAATAACAAGACACCGAGTGCCTCGATGGCTGATTCTTTCACCACATCTCAAATCAAAGAACATTTGTCGAGTTTCCCCCGACATAAGGTTTGTACATCAAGATATCATTGCTATACTAGTTTATATATATATACACACACATATATATATATATATATATATATATATATATATAGGGCCAGGTTCTCGGGAGAACCTCAAAAAAAATGAAAAACTGAGGAACACTCTGGTAACCATTTATCTGGACGATATGCACATGTGATAAAAGTAATTTGTAACATGCACACGTGCATATGCACATGAGCATAAAAACCCAAAACACAGCTTCAGTTACTTGTATGCACATGTGCATACCGTCCATTGTCTAGATGAACAACTTCAATTACTTGTAACATGCACACGTGCATATCCTAATATAATGGATGTTTTATGCAGGGGATATCAGGAAACACAACACCTTCAATTAGTCAAAATATATGCCAGTTGTGTTTCATGGATAAGCTGCTGCTTTCCCCTGTACCCATATATTGCTCATCTTGTGACTCACGGATTAAGCGAAATGTTGGATATTATCGGTTGGCAAATGAAGAAGGCCCACAACATTGCTTTTGTATGCCATGCTTTGGGGGATCTCGTGGGGCTAATATTTTAATACGCGAGGGTTCTGTTTCTAAAGCAGATCTGCACAAGGCAAAGAATGACGAGGAAAGCGAGGATTCCGTAAGTTAATTTTTCATTTGTCCTTTGAATATTACTCCCCCCATACCAAAATAAATGTCCATAATGATAAAAACACAATTTTAGAAACGTGTAATTATTACACTTTTTGATTAACTATAACAATTTTACCCTCTGAATAGTAGCGGGAATAATTAATAACTGATCGGCTGTTGTTTCCTGCAGTGGGTTCAGTGTGATAGATGTGAACACTGGCAACATAGGATTTGTGGTCTCTACAATGACAAAAGAAATACAGAAGTGGAGGAAGAATATATTTGTCCTAAATGTTGCTTAGAAGAAATAGAGGATGGAAGGCGGGCCCCGTTACCACCGACTGCTGTTTTGGGAGCCAAAGATCTGCCAAGGACCGGTCTCAGTGATCATATAGAGCAAAGACTCTTTACGCGTATGGAGCAAGAGAGAGTAGAAATGGCAAATTTTTCTGGAATAGAATTGGGGAAGGTATGAAGCAAATCGAGAGTTCTTTTTTCTACTTTCCTTGTCTTATATATGTTACTATTAGGGCGTGTTCTTCTGTATTCAGTCAGCTATACATGACTGTTTGGTAGTGGCTTAATGATATAGAAAATGGCTTATTCAGTAAGCTTAATGACTTAACGATTAAGCCGTAAAGAAACACTCATGTATGGCTGAGCGAAGAACCCGCCCATACCATTGAGCTCATTAAGCTACAAGTAAACAGCCCCTTAATATTGTCGACATTAAATTTTCTTCTTGTTGACAGGTACCTGTAGCAGAAGATCTTGTTGTCAGGGTAGTGGTATCTGTTGACAAACAGTTGGATGTGAAACAACAATTTAGAGATATACTTCATGGAGAAGATTATCCAGCACAATTTGCATACAGATCAAAAGTAAGATGAACTATTTGTGCTTCATGTGTGTACTAGTATGTACTTTTAAACTAGATTCTGACATATTTTTTGGAACTAGTTAATTTTCTTGTTCCAGAGATTAGGAGGGGTGGATGTGTGCCTCTTCGGAATGTGCGTCCAGGAGTTTGGATCAGACTGTGACGGCCCTAATCATCGTTGTGTTTATATTTCGTATCTTGATTCCGTCAAGTATTTCAAACCAGATAGAAATACCGCAAGTGGTGAATCTCTTCGTACCTTCGTTTACCACGAAATATTGGTATTTTTCTTCTCATCCTTTTTTTCATGTGTGTGTGTGTGTATATATATATATATAGAGGGAGGTTCACGGGAAAACTCCAAAAAAATGAAAATGGACGGTATGCACATGTGCATACAAGTCATTGAAGTTGTTTTTTGGTATTTATGCACATGTGCATATGCTCGTGTGCATGTTACAAATTACTTATGTGCATACGTGCATACCCTCTAGATGAACGCTTACCAAGTTGTTCCTCAGTTTTTCATTTTTTTGCGGTTTCCCTTAACCTGACCCTATATATATATATATATATATATATATATTTATATACGGGGTACGGCAACTCAGACACACACTCTCACGTTCGGTGAGGCTTGAACCCTTGACCTCTACGGAGGTTGGGATCTACCAGTAACATGGATACTGCCGGGCTGATGACGTTTTAGTGTTCTTTTTTTCTGTATAAGCTGTTATCCTTGTCTTGTGGTCATTTTTAAGCATTTACAAAGCAGCAAATTCTTGAATAATGCTATAAAGTTTTCCTATCTTTTGATCATCAGATTGGATACCTTGAATATTGCAAGAAACGAGGTTTTGCGACGTGTTATATATGGGCATGTCCTCTTATAAAAGGGGAAGATTACATCTTTTACTGCCATCCTGAGAAGCAGAGAACACCGAAGCAGGATAAGCTACGACAATGGTATGTTCCTCTCTCTCTTACTCATACACACAGTATTACAAATACTTTAGTTTTCCTTGCATCCTAATAAATAGTTTAGACTACCAATACCATATGGTTTTCTGAAGAACTGATATTTGAGTTAAGAGTGCCAATTGGGTGCAATGCACACTGCGTACACCTGGTAAGCGCTTACCAGATAAGAGTCTTTTTCCTCACTTACCGGGTAAGACTCTCGGTCCTTGTTACGCCTGTTACCGGGTAAGATTCTTGGGCCGTGTCATGCTAAAACGGTAAGGTAAGTGATATTGGTAAACGCTTACCCGGTAAGCATTAAGTAAACGGCCCCTCAATTTTCTGTATACTGTATTTATTTTGTGTGTGCATAACCTCACCCGAGGTCATTCCTTATACAGGTACAAGGCAATGCTACGAAAGGCAGCTGAAGATGACGTTGTGGCGGAGAACACTAATTTATACAATCAATTCTTCGTTCCCACCAAACAGGGAAATACGAAGATAACTGCAGCCCGTTTGCCATATTTTGATGGCGATTATTGGTCAATGGCTGCTGAAAGTATAATCAAGAAACTCGAAGAAGAACAAAGTTCGGGGGGACTGCGTAGTAGGTTACCTACTAAGAGAACCTTGATAGCCATGGGAGTCGAGAACCCTGATGTTGTGACAAAAGATGTCTTAGTGATGCAAAGAGTAAACACTCTTTAACTTCTTTATTTACATCAACTTTATCATGTTTGACTTTCTCTCTTTGACTTTATTCATGGAAAGAACTGCTCTACTCTTTGGGGTAGAGGTCAGGGATGTGTACATCTTACCCTCCGAGACCGGCGGACCCTACCTACCTCCTCCAGGTGGGATATTTAGGGTTCGTTTGGTTTGGTTTGGTTTATAAACTTAATTGATGTTATCATTTTTAGGGTTTCCCTCATCTTCGTTTTCCTCTTGCCACAGCTTGGCGAAACCATTCTGCATTTGAAGGAAAACTTTATGATTGCTCGGTTACAATACATGTGCACATATTGCCATGAAGTAATATTATCCGGAAGCAGATGGTTCTGCAACCAATGCAACAAGATTCAACTATGTGCAAGGTAAAATACTCTTTATTGTTATCATTCTGCTTAAGGCAACATATTTTTTGAGCTTATTGAAAAAGCTCTGTTTGGGTAGTCATAAGTTAGATTTTTTACCTTTCTCCAATATTTCCCAATTATTTATTATCCCTACTATATATTTCCGATTGATTTTCAACATGTCCTTTTAGGTCATTTTTTACATTGTCATCTTCTTTATCAGCAGGTCCTAAAATATTTATCGTTCACACTTTGATTGTTTGTTATCAGATGTTTTAATGATGGAAAACTTCTTTCTGGGAAGAAAATGCATACATGCCATTCTGGTAAACATAGTCGACTTTCAGAGGTAAGCTACGTTATGAAAGATCTTTCCTTTCCCTCTATTTTTAGTAGCGTGATCAAATACATGTTTAATTGCTTGATTTGTTTCAGGATGTGTTGAGCCATGTACCTCTTGATACCAGGGATGGAGATGACGTGCTTGTGAATAATTTCTTCGTGACTCGAGATGATTTCTTGAACAAATGCCAGAAATCTCAGTATCAGTTTGATACACTAAACCATGCCAAGTATTCCTCTATGATGATCCTATATCATTTCATGCACGAGCTTAAGTTAACCCAGCCTTCGACAAAAGCTATCTCCGAAACCAAAAGTGAACAACTTCTTAAGCAAAGAACGATGACGGTAAGAAATGAGCAAAAAAAAAATACAAATTATAAGAATGCTTTTCATCATGTATTATGTCAACAAAATGCAAAGATCTCCTTTGGGCCGCTGGCCTGGACTCCCACAGTTACCAAAAGAAAAGATTTCTTGTTCTAATCTTGTTTTAGTATTATTTTCATTTTTTTTAAAATCCCATGTTGTGATGCAGTTAAAGGCCGGTCTTGATGCTTTAATTCATGCCTCTAAATGTAAGAGCATCGAATGTTCCTACCCGGATTGTCGAATCATCAGAAAGCTTCTCCACCATGCTTCTATATGCCGTGTCAGAGTTCGTAATGGTTGTAAGTTTTGTGAACGAGCATGGTGGATACTAAAAGAGCATGCACAACTTTGTGAAGATTCCAATTGTAGAATACCTCGTTGCATGTGAGTCTATATGATTGCATATTTACAGTTCTTATATCTTCACCTCATATGATTTGAATAAAATCTTTCTCTGGAAAAATAAGTATGCAAATGTCTCATTTGTGCTCTTGAGATTTTAGAACTGTCCCCCTGAACACACAAAAATTGATTTGCATATTGATTTTAAGAAAAAAAAATAAGAGTAAATTACGATTTTCGTCCCTGTGGCTTGTAAATAATTTTGATTTTCATCTCCATGGTTTAGAAATTGCAATTTTAGTCCCTATGGTTTGCAATGTATTGCTATTTTCGTCCCTGTGCTTGATTCCTACCTTTATGTACAAAGGACCAAAAAAGTAAAGATTTGTAAACCACAAGGACCGAAACAACAATAATTTGTAAATCATAAGGACAAAATTAGCGATGAATTACAAACTATAGGGACGAAAACCGCAATTTCTAAAGCACAGGGACGAAAAGCGCAAATTTTTAACAAACCACAGGGACTAAAAGCGTAATTTACTCAAACAAATAATAAATGAATAATAGTAATCCTCTAACCTGCTTTTCGTGCATCTTGCTTCTTCAGGGACATAAGAGCAACGCTTCCATCGAGCTCTGACGATAAACAAATCCAATGAAGAATATCAGTGAAGCCTGTCACCGTTTGATGGACAACAATGGCATCGACAGTAAAGTAAATAAAACAAGAGGTTGAAGTTCAGTTCTGTATAGCTAACCTGAGTGGATCAAGGTTTGAGTCTTTTTGGTGCATGCTACAAGTTATGGTTCTTTCCTATGTATATGTACAGGTTTGGGAGGACCACCTGGACCTCAAGATAGCGAAAAGGGATAACTCGAAACCATCTGGAGATGTATTAAACAGTAGGTATGTATGTATGTATGTATGCATATATATATATATATATATATGAGAAGTTGTTCATTTGTTTCATTTATATGTTCGAGACCAACAAAATAGAAATCGAGAATAGAAGAAACTTGGCAAAGCTAAATGGAAATGATACAAACACAAATACATGACTTGATTCAATCAATCACCAACCCCACACCACCCCAGGCCCTAACCCCCACAAAACACCAATCAAGAAGTGTGAAAAAAATCTAGCCCCAGTAGTAGACAACTCTTTGACACCAAAAAACAGAAGAGTTGCTTTCATAATTGGTTTAGGGATACGAAGCATTCATCATGTAGAGATAAAAGTCCATAGTTTTCTTCCTATTGAAATTTCACCTGGATGCTGTACTTCATCTTCGCTATCTTCAACCTCTTCCTCCTCTTGAGCTTCAGGGGTTCCAATCTTGTGATCGCCGTTATTCGAGATCTTGTCTTCTGCAACTTTACTCTGAGAAATAACACCCAACCAACAAGTAGATGTTTTAGAGGCCACTTCTAGTTAAGAAGCACGTCTAGTGAACTTGTATTATACTAACTGATATGATAATATTCAAGAACATTTTAATGATTTATTTAAGATATCTGGAATCCACTTCAAATTAAAGAATGGATCTATCAAACAAGATACGCCTACCTTGAGAAACTCATCAGCTTGAGAATATTCAGGATGGTTGCCATTAGCAAAACTTGTTGAAGGTCCAGGCTGAAGGTTCACAACACCATCAACTCCCTCTCTATTACTTGGGTTAGAAAATGCTCCAGCATTACCTATTAGAGATGTACTGATTAGAAACAAAATGCATATTAGTAACAATGTACTGATTAGAAACAAAATGCAGATTAGTAACAAATGCCTAAAAGGTACATATGATCGCATGAAAACTATTGCAAGATAAGAGTAATAACCAACATTACAAATAAAGAGTTAAAAACATAAAACTGCTCCTTAATGTTAAACTAGTCGGGTAGCCCATGCAAAATTAAAGTAGTCATTCTAACATTTCGTAGTGAATACACATAATAGGTATGTTCAGATATAAAATAAACCAAAAAAAGGAAAAGAAAAACATATATATGTATATATATCTATATTCATCTGACGTTATGCACATATGCATACAAATAATTTTTCCAGCACACGTGCATAGTAACCCACAAACATGTTGAGTTACTTGTATGCACACCGTACAAATGAAAGGTTATTAAGGTGTTCCTCAATTTTAAATTTTTTTAGGGGGTTTTCCCTTGAACCTCACTCTCTCTCTCTCTCTCGATATATATATATATATATATATAGGGTTCAAGGGAAAACCTAAAAAAAAACGGAAAACTGAAGAACACCCTGGTGGCCCTTCATCTGGACGGTATGCACTTGTGCATATAGGTAAATTATGTTATTTTTTTGATTTTTATGCACAAGTGCATTATGCACAAATGCATGTTACAAATTACGTGTATGCACAATTGCATACTGCCCAGATGAAGGGCTACCAGAGTGTTCCTTAGTTTTCCGTTTATTTGAGGTTTTCCCCCGAACCTGACCCTATATATATATATATATATATTCATCTCATGGAGACCAATGTATAGGAAAATAATAACCTAATCTATCTTACCTTTTCTTACAGTGCATGTTTAAATAGTTTTAAGGTTTTCTTTGCCTTTCAAAATAGAAATCAAGAAATTCCTCAATTTCTTTAGTCTACTATTTTCTGATCATTGCAGATACATTTATCAAACAAAATATTGAATATAGAACATCTGTTATATACATAAAACAAATCTAATAATGTGACCAAAAGTGTAATAATTGTTTGTAGCTCTAAGGAGATTCAGAATGATTTATTTTTTACTTACATCTTGGGTCGCCAAAGGTTGTATCTTTTCTGTTTAGGAGCTTCTACAACTTGGGTGTCTTTCTGTCTCCTGTTCCTGTGAATCCAATTTGCAACACTATCAGAATCTTCATCAGGATCTTGTTCACTTGTGCATTCACGGTTTCGCTTTCTTCTAACTTTTGTGGCTCCTTTCTCAACAAAATCTGATTCTCCCCGGTTCTCTTCATTATGAATATTGTCTTCCAAAACACCCAAACTACCATTATTATCAGTAGCACTTAACGGGTAAGGGTATGGGCCCTTGCCATGTTCATCCGGTAAGGTACCAAGGTAAATGACGCGGTAAGCGATTAGCGGGTAAGCATTTAGTAAATAGTCCCTACCTCTGAATCGGTCAGAGGTGAAACATGTTTGGTAAGCATTTAGTGGCCTCTGAATCGTTCCAAACACCTCTGGATCATTCATTTTGGGCAGTCGATCAACTTTTCAGTGAGCTACCCGAGATAGTTGCAAGAACATTGGTACACAATATTCTGTCGAGGTGGCAAAGATTTCCATGATCCATCTTTTATTTCATTCAACATTACATCAAAGGGTAAAATGGTAATTTTCTATCATTCAGAACACTTACCAAACAACCAACCAACCAACCAACCAACCATTTTTGATTATGCATTAAATTATACAAAGCCTCTTAAAATGAATACGAAGTTTAGATGTTTACCTCATGGACGCACTGCTTTTCAACCCCTAATGCACTTGTTAACTTCTCTTAACTCAGATATTGCAATTATATGCGATGTTTGCTGTCTTTTAAGAAGCTCCTTTGTTTCAGATAACGCGTGCTGAAGTTGTTTGTTTTTAGAGCTGCAAATGGACCGATATCAGATGAATGTAACCTGAAACCCTTTAACGAATATATCGAAGGAATAATTCGGAGAAATAACACTGAGAAAAGCAAAGGAAAGAATTTAGAAATATACTGTTAGCTATATCTGTAACATCCCCAACCAATTGTTTTATCCATACATGGACTCAGTAATAAAACACGTCTGATAAATGATGTATATAGTCCCTTATAAAGCAACCTTTATTCCCCCTTCTGACCGATGTGGACCTCGTAATATCTTAGAAATGAAAAATGGATTCTCTACCAATTTACAAAGAAATCTGATTTGATTCAAAATTCCAAAGAACAACAAAATTACCTGTACTATACTTTTAAACATTTAGGTAAAAGTCTTAAAAACGACTTATTCCTCTTAAATTCAAGTTTACAAATAATAAGGCTATGTTTGGCAAACCAGCTGATAAGCTAGCTGATGAAAAAGTCACGTTTGGCAAAAAGTAGCTTATAAGCATTTAAATGACCAAAAAAGACATATTAAAAAAATAGTTAATATATAATAATTAATATTAATGAGAGCATAATTGGAATATTTACAAAAAGCTATTCATAAGCTATTCCAAGTAGTTTTTCAAAAAGCTAGCTTATGGTTATCCAAACATGTACCCCAAAAATCTGATTTGCCGCCTTACTAATCTCTCCAACCAAAATAAAGGTTTACATTTCAATTTATATTTGTCCTAAAATAAGTGTTCATTTTCAGAAATAGATATAAATTTCATATATACCCCCTTAATTAGTGCACAAATATTTAAGTTATAAAAATAGATAAATTAGTTAAGGGTAAAATTATTATTTAGTTAACTAATAGCAAACTAATAAACATGTTCAAATACGAAATAATCCTGCCATGCTAATACAACAAAATACCACATCACTATCTTTATCCAAACAAAAAAAAATCTTCATCATTAAAACTAAAATAAATTCCATTTTTATTCTTAAATCTAAAATATAATAAAATTTTCAATTAAACATATTTTACCATAAAATTAGAATTTTATAATCTATAATTTGATAGCAATATAGATATAGTTTTTGAAGTTCTTTTTAACCGAGTATTTATTCAACTACGGCTTATAACTTCTAATTTACAAACACAGAATTTTGCATTTCTTTAAATAAAAAAATTATATTAACTTTTACAATAAGGCGTTGTTTGACAAAAAAAAAAGCTAGCTTATTTTATATATTTGAATGAATATAAACTAGTTTATTACCATTAATATTATTATCATTCATCAATATTAATTTTTAAAAATTAAGTGTTACTAATATTAATAAATTTTAATTATACATTGATGTTTATTTTTAATTATTTAAAGTTATTATTAATCATATTAATTATTTTTAATATTAATAAATATATTTTAGCAATCAATAACTATTATAATTAAAAAAATTTCATATCATATATAATGGTTATTAAAATCACAAGTTAACGTAGATTTTTTTCTGAAATCTGTTTTAACAAATTCAAATTTTATAATATATATAATAATAAATTTTTAACTTTTTATAATACAATATGTGATTTAACTTTTTTACTATCTTGTTTGTATAAATCAACATATTATATTATTATAAATTTATTTTAATTATATTATAAAATATTATAGTTGAATTTTTTTAATATATTTTTCTTCTTGTCTTACATGCTTGTCAATTAGTTTTTGTCAAATATAACTTATTTATATGATAGCTTATGGGCTAATTTACTATATATTCCTTACATACATCAACATCAAATCTCATTTTTTACATTTTCAATGCATGATATGGCCCGACATCAAAAGGGGTGTCAATAGCATTGCCGTTTGCCAAAACATACCCTTAAAATTCATAAACAATCATACATTTCTTAAAACTCACATTGCCGATTAGAAATTAAGCAATAAATAAACAATAATAACAATCATGCAGCTTAAAACAAATAAGAAATCAAACCCGTTTTTACTAACTTCCGTTTCGAGCTCACAGATCTTCACCATCGAAACTTCTTCATCCATCGTTTGATCCTTTGCAGCAGATTCCTTTTCCCTAGGGCTTGAATTGGGATCCGAATTGCTAGATCCGGATCCCTTCTCCTCAGAACCCTAGAAAACCAACCCGACAGCACCTTCTTCTGCGGCCTTTACATTAAAATTCTTCCGAACTTGCAAATCGCACAGTTATCGAGAGTGACAACAATCGTATTTACCAGAAGAAATTGATCTAATGAAGAAATGAAAAAAAAATCCCCAAATTCCGGTCGGTGGAAGCAGCTGGAATCCGCAATCAAATTCCGGTGGAATCCGGCGACGTCTCCGATTCCAAACTAACTCTCTCTTACCTGAGGCTCAGTGTGGGTTGGCGCGGATCACCCGCTTTATATTTCTATATGGTTAGACAGCGATTCAATACGGTCAAATTACGTTTTTGGGCTTCGGTTTTCGTTTCTGGCGTCTTGTTGTTCTGGGGTGTTTTTTGGAATTTCAGCTACCTGCCGTTGGGGCACAACGTGGGTGGTTTAAAGGGCAAGTGAAAAGACGAATGTACCCTTATGTAAATGGAAAGTACAAAATTTGACTCGAATGGTATGAGATTACGTGAGAAGTGTCATTTTTTGTGATAAATACTCTTAAATAGTCGATTATTTTTAATCATATATCTTTTTATGAGTTGCGGTTTAAGAGAGAATTAAAATAATACATCTTATTTCTCATCAAACAGTTGATAACTATTTCTCATGTTTCTCACTAAATTTGACACTCGAAACCCAAACCCCTCAATAATAAGTAAAATATTGGTATTTATATGTGGATTCGAATTAGTACAAAACATGAAGTATTTAATTAAAATATATATCAAATCAAATCTCATATTTTATGTAAAAGTTTATATAGTAAATTTAATAATTTAGAACCCTATAATATGATAATTATGAAAAGTATTATTATAAGATATTATTTCATACGATCTTTTTATTTAAGTTTAGAATTAATATATTGATTATCATATATTTGTTTTATATGTATTTGGTTCATAATGCAAGACTTTTTAGTTTTTTTGTTTTGTTTCAGAAACACATAAATGTTCATATTGTGAAACAAATATATGTGAAACGATCACATCATGAAACAAATATTATGTTAATTTATACACTAAATCCAAGTCGTAGATGAAAAAAAATCATATGAAATAACACATAATTCACTGACTCTCAAGTCTATCACAATTTTAGGGGTTATCAAATGTAGTCCCTTGTTGGTAAAACATCTATTTATTTAAACAAATTAGATTATTATTTTAATCAGGTAAGTGAGCAAGAGCATGATAGAGGACAGAAGTAGTTAGAGACAGTGTCACTCATACTTTTAGTAGCTAGTTCATTCTCAGTTGTGTATAGGTTGTTTCCGCCAACCTAACTTCGAGACTTATGTAAGAAATTTTTGGGACCCATTTTTAGGATGTTATGTTTTATATGAATTGTATGCTTATTTTAGACTGAGTTGTTACAAAGGTAATAAAGGATCTTCACCATTGAATCAATACTAATTGAAGATCAACTGAAAATACCTTCTAAACTAATTCATAAGTTATTTTGAGGCTTAATTTGCACAGGTAGGGCTGAGATTAAACGTGATCAAAAGGCCATCTTTTTTACCTTATCACCTTAACTCTTTTTATCTCTCGCTCTCGCTCTCTCTATACATATGTATATATATACCTTATCACTTTAACTATTATTCTCACACGATGCTTTATTTTTATATATAAAAAGATGAAAACTTTGGTTTCATAGATACCTCCATTTTTTACAAATTTCTTTACAGCGATAACAACAAAGACCCAATCCGTTGTAGAAAATAAAAGTTAATTGCCACCAATGTAATTAATTTAATTTAAAGAACCCAATCCAAAATATCCCCTAACCATAGGGACCAAAAATGTAATTCACTCATTTGTATACTATTCCGTTTTTACGACTCCATCTGAAGTTTACGTTTTTTCAACGTGAGCTGCACTCCTCCTATTCGATCTTTTTCTTCCCCAAATTCACGTTTGGATCCATCCTCCCGAGATCACAACTTCCGTACATTACACTCCGATAACCACCGCCGGAATCCTAGTCATAAGAACCCTCGGCTGTGTTGATCTCTCCGGCAGGAAGATGGTGGTTCCGGTGGTCAAATTCCCAATATTCTTATGTGTGCGAAGTTTAGGAGTACTGGTGATGATTCTAGTTCTTATATGGAATGTTCATTACAGAGGAGGATTAGCTCTTTTCTCACAGAACAAAATTCTACTCTTCAACGTAAATTCTTCAATTTCATCTTTCTTCTGTTATTTTTGAAAGATAATTAGGGATTTTAATACGATTTCCAATTGATTTGTATTTCTAATCGCTAATTTCAGTTGTTTGATTACTTTTATATGTTATTTTGGTTTTAGTTCGATTAATTTGGATCTTGCCTCCAGCTTCTTCTACATTTATTTAGGGCTTGGATTATGATTAAGATTAACGGTTACGATTGGTTTTTATAATCATTCTAATTGAATCTGGCTTTTGGTGTTTTGAGAAATGGAAAGCAGCCATTGAATGTATGTTACTTAGAATTCATGATAGATTAAATCTGTTGTTTTCTGCAGGTTCATCCTGTTTTGATGGTAATTGGCCTTCTTCTACTGAATGGGGAAGGTAAACTCTACTTTTAAACTATCTTGATTTACGAACTGATATATATATATATATATATATATATCAGGGGTCAGGTTCAGGCGAGAAAATGAAAAACTGAGATACATCATGGTAACCGGACAGACAGTATGCACATGTATATACAAGTAATTTGTAACATGCACACGTGCATAAAGACCAAAAAACAACTTCAATTACTTGTATGCATACGTCAAGACGAACGGTTACAAAGGTGTTCCTCAGTTTTTCATTTTTTTTTGGGTGTCCCCTGGAAACTCCCCCTCTCTCTACATATATATTCTGTGAAACTCTACATCTCTCCATTGGATTAGGATAATTTGTATAATTTACAAATAGGGTTCTTGGCCTTCTTATGCATGTCGAGTTGTTTACCTTTTTTCTTTCTATTAAGCTATATATGGGTTAAGATGTTTGTCTGAATATACGGGAGGACAATGGGTTTGAGGGAGGCAAAGGGAGAGGGTTGGAATATTTATGGGGAATTTCTAGTATTAATTTGTTTGAAATGGCTTAATGGGGACAAATGAGGGGCCCTAGCTTATTCCATATAGCCATTTGGCTTAATGGCTTAACGATAAAGTCGTAAAGAAACACTCCCATATAGCTGAGCAGATAAGTCATCCAGATGATCAAGCTCATTAAATCTTAAGCAACAACCCCTACTGCATTTTAGTTTGTTTGCCTGCAAGATGCTTCTTGTGAAGTTCTTGGTGCAAAAATTCTGCAAAACTAGTTTAAGAAGCATTTGAAACCAAACGGAATCAAACGAGACCGGAGATGGGGTCTGCGGAGGTGGAATGTAGGCGGACCTGTCCTCTGCATTAAGTAGTAGAGGGGATTTAAGCTGGCATTGAGGTACATATTAGTTGGTGTGGATGCTTCTATCTTATTTAGCATGTGTTTGGTGCATAGCACAAGACAATACAAATACTTGTTGTCTCACATTTAAGGCAACATTAGACCGGCACAGGACAAGACCCAAGTGGGTCCCACCAAAATAGGTGGAACAAAAATCTAGAAGTTGAGATAAGATTGGTAAATTATTAAACTACCCAAGTCAAATTGAAACCCTAAAACCTTCCACAATTCTTTCACTGATCTAAATGAACTCGAAAAACTTCTAGCAGAGAGGATATTTTTTTCGTGTGTTGGATATGTTTTGAACAATATCCAAATAAGTCTCTCGACCAACATCGTTTGCTGTTATGCGTCTCTAGAATACGTTTTTATCAAGAATGCATGTAGGATTTATGGTTCAATTAACATCTGGAATCTGAGTTCTAATCCTGCTTTTGGGTTGGATCATGGACGCAGCTATGCTGGTGTACAAGATGGTATCAGGAACGAAAGGTTTCAAAAAGCTAGTTCATCTCACATTCCAGTTCCTGGCCTTCGTATGTGGAGTAATCGGTTTATGGGCTGTTTGGAAGTTTCACAAAGATAGGGGGATTGACGATTTTTACACCCTGCACTCATGGTTGGGCTTAGCTTGCTTACTCCTATTTGCCATCCAGGTTATTATTTCTCTCTCTCTCTCTTTCTTCTATGAGACTATGATTTAAATATATAGAGTTAGAATCATGTGAGAACACTTGTGAGCCTTCAGATGAGTTTTTATCTGATGGCTCACAAAAATACGGACCTTTATCTGACTTCGTCACCTTCATCTGTCATCATGAATTTGTTAAAAGTTTTAGTAATGGTGATACAAGTAGGTATGCGGATGTAAATGAAGGTGTGTGAATGCATGTAGATGAAAGTCCAGTGTTCCTACCTTTCTCACCAAAAAAGCTATTCTAATGAGGTCAAATTTCAGACTGTATAATCTTCGGGAACTTTTTAATTGTAGTGGGGGGCTGGATTTGTGACGTTTTGGTACCCGGGTGGTTTACCGAAAAACCGAGCTTCATTGATGCAATGGCATGTCTTCTTTGGTGTCTACATATATGCACTTTCTTTGGCTTCTTGCATTACTGGTATTTTAGAGAAAGCAACATTTCTTCAAACCCACGAGATAATCTCACACTATTCTACAGAAGCAATTCTGGTGAATATTTTGGGTGTGTTGATTGTTTTATTGGGAAGTTTTGTTATCTTTGGGGTTATATCACCATCAAATGGCAAAGGAGAAGTGGTCCGAGGATCGATCGAGTAAGCAGGACTTGAGTTTGATCTGATTTTTAACATTGTGACCCGAGGCAAATTTAGTGACGTAAGTGAACTTTTTTCGTGTGGTTTCCTGATCCAGGCTAATAGAAGAACAACCGATGATGGTATCTTCCTAAATAGAAGCAATTTACACTCCCGAATTAGGTCATGATGGTGACTTGATGCATCTACTAGTGTAGTTTTTCATGATTTTTAGCACAATGGACCGGTGTTCTATAAAAGGTGCGCCATGGCGGCATGACATGGTCCATTGTGCGTTTTTGTAAGGTGTTATCTGTTATTTTACTTTTAATGTTTTACTTTATAGTTTTTTAGTATGTAACCTATTTATATATGGTCTTATATCAAAGTAATAGTTGAAAACATATGTGTGTGTGTATATATATATATACAGATTTGCCGCACAAAGTAACACCTTGAAAAGGATGCAGCCTTGCCATGTCTTCTAAGGCTTGAGGCTTAACCTAAATGTCACGCCTCATGCCGGTTAAAACCTTGCAACAAACTGATGTTTATACATTGAACTCGTGTAAACATGTAGTGATAAAATTGCATGATTTTCGTGACGATGTTGTGCATGCAAATAAATACAAAGCAATATTTAAAACGAAACAACATTGGAAACATAGAGATTGCTGAATTTTCTATGAAAGATTAGAGTGTTTTCAAGCACCTCATACAAAACTAGGATGAATCGGGCCCTTTGAGATCCCAACACGAACTTCCATTCCATGGTGCATGTCGGGGATGCGCATTGTTTCAGTGTCATGAGCACCTTCAAGGATTATTGACAAAAACATAAGATCAAACAAAAGACTTGACTTATCGTTGAGAAAACGGGTGAGGCAAAATGAACCCCTCAATTCCATGCTCACAAGTCAAATCCAGTTTTACATTCTCAATGTTATGATTTGATCCAAAGGGGTTCAAATAGCAAGCCTAAAAGAACTTGTAGTAATATAAACTCTCATCTATATCAAAACCACCATTTGAGTGATTATGGTCGGTCTTGAATGGGAAAAAAAGGGTTTTGCTAAATGAACCCGTTTTGGATCAATTCGGAGCATTGAAAATGTAAAAAGTAAGTATGATGGTGATGTGTGAGAGGAAATTAATAAGTAGGGGTCCAAAATAGCAACTAGAGAGGGTTCATTAATAATCAGCCCAGGAAAAAGAAGGAAAACACATCCGAAAATGCAGGCATATCGCACTTGGTACTATGATTCTTACCTTGGAGATAATCTTCAAAACCAAAGTCGTCCAAGGCTCCTGTCAATGACTCTAATCCAAGCATGGATGATGGTACAAGTCCAGGAGGTCTTTGAAATCTGATTTTAAAACACATAGGAAAATAAGAAAGTAAAAAAATGGTTAGCAAGTTAAGCCAAACAAACCCAATATATCTCGATCAGAAGTCGATTCTAAATTAACAATTTGATATTCAAAGAAGAACCGGGTTGTAAAAATCCAATAAGCAAATGAATATGCATTTAAATTGAAAGATTACCCACCCTAAAATGGTCGTGTACAACTGTAACATAATCGAAAGCACACTCTTACTATATAAAGCTCCCAACAAGTGTGATATTAGCCCAAAACCAAATCTAAGTTCAAGATGTCTGTTTCTAAAAGCCAGGATCTTCACTAAATTGCACTCTACAGCAGAGTATTAACTAACACGTCTCCCTTATTCCTCTGACTAAATGCTTTCATAAGACCACTCTATTTGTAGCCTTTTCAACTTTCAAGTATGTGGGACTAAATCTTTTGGGGTAGATAACCAATTGTCTTTTAAAAGGCAAATCAAATGAGAACCAGAAAAATATTGACAACTGTATAACCAGTTTCACATGCACATCATGTGTGAAACATTTATACGAAACAAAAAGAATTTTTTCACATGTTCATACGTTTCATATACGGAACGTACACACAAATGAACAATAATGCCACCTTGAATGCCAGACTAAAATAGAATTCATGAATGGTTGGAGATCGGTTCTCAACCTTTTTGTGGTTCTCGTTTTGTTTTTCCATTTTTCTTGCATTTGGATAGTAAGTTGTTTTCGTGGTAAGTCAAGTCAAGAATCATAATCAGAGATGCTTTCCAGGATGGCTCGTCAATCAAGCAAGCAGTAACTAGAATTCCAGAAAATGAAACCAGAATTTCACTAAAACACAACTTCCACAACGCTAATGGATAAATCAATTTCCTCTAATTCCTTCTACTAGATAATGTCAACTAATTTGCAGGCACATTACATGAGCAGGAATGAAAGGCAAAATTCAAAGCGCAAAGAGACCAGCCACGGCTCATTTTCCTCGACTTAAAGCTGAATGAATAGGACAGGCTACAGCTAAACTCCATATATTTTCAAACAACAATTTATGCAGACAAACCGACGACAAAATCCACAAACAAGCAAAACTCTGATTCGATTTTCAATGTAACAAGAGATCATCATTTTATCAAAATCACGAAATTGAGATTAATTAATAATAAAACATAACTAAAAAACAATCCATACCTAGAAAGGATTTTCCGATCGAGCTCCTGCTTTACTGGAAAAGCGGAGCCATAGGTATTCGCAAGGATCTTTCGTTTCATATTCTCTTCTCTCACGATTTCCTGAACAAGCACATTCAATTCATCATCAGAAACTTGTTTCTAATCATCAATTGATTTAAAACAGAGAGTAGCCTACCGATTGAATGGCGGATTCAAGGGGATGAGATCCGACGATATCACTCTTGACGCCTTGAAGTCCGAAACGAAACGCATCGTTTTTTAGACCTCCGATTTCGTGCTCTATCTTCTTCGATCCTTCCATTGTCTCTGTTCTTGAGTGAGAATTTGAGAAGATGATGGCTCTCTGTAAATACCCCCAAAGATTAATTCCGCCACAAGTCACAAGATCAATACATATATATTACTGGGCCTTGTCTTATTAAAGCCCAACAATTTTACAAGCCCATTTACATTTTAAAGTTTTACTGTAGCCCAGTGTACTTTTAAAGCCCAATACCTTGCATTTTGATTTTCAAATAGATTGAACTGAAATAATCAGTTTTTTTTCTTTTCTTTCTGCTAACAGATTTTACAAATGTGTTTTTTTCAATGAAGAAAGTAAAAGAGAGGTGTCAACTTCTCCAAATTTAGAGGATTCCTTAGAACTATTACCATGAGAGAAATAAGTATTTTTACTATATTCTCCAGAAAATTAAATATTTAGAAGATAAATAATATTTTATTAAATATATATATAAAATTTTAATAATATCATTAGTGTTCTACTCTTTAAAATGATAATTTATCGAGGTATGTAATTTTCTTACGTGAAGGTTTTGAATTTGTTTTTCCATATTAAATATATTTTAAAGAATCTGTTGAATATGCTTAAAATAATCATATTTTAACAAACGGGTAAGGAAATTGATATATATGGTCGTGCTTTAGGGTAGGGGTGAGCAAAACCCGAAAACCCTGACGCCCCGACCCGACCCGAAAATTGCAGCCAAATTCTCGCACCCGAAATACCCGATACCCGAACCCCCCGAACCGAGCTTTTGTGCGGGTAAAGTAGGATCGGGTTGGGTTTGGGTTTACCCCACCCGACCCGTCCGAATATCCGAACTTTTTAAAAAAATTAATTTTTTTTACTAAATTTAAAATAAGTAAATAACTGATAACATATTAACATATTTCTAACTTTCTAAGTTCTAACTTTCTGTTTGTTCAATATATGTAATATGTTCATGTGTTTTTGTTTCTTCAATGTATATGTGTTTTTGTTTGTTCAATATATATGTGTTTTATGTTTGTTGACTTTGTTCAATATATGTTCTTAGAATGCTTTATAGATTTTATGTTTCTTAGAATGTTTGTTCAATGTTCATGTGTTTTCTGTTTGTTTTGGTACTTAGTTACTTTTGTTTGCTGAACTATATAGTTCAAAGTGTGCCAAAAAAAACCCAAAAAAAGTGTGCCAAAAAAGCCCAAAAACCAGTTCTAATTTTGGGCTGGAATTTCCAAGCCCAACCCGAATCCCCGACCGACCCGCCCCCGCCCCCGAGACACCCGATATCCGATTTGCATCTCGGTCGGTTTTCGGGTGGCCTCAAACCACCCCGATATTCGATCGGGTGGTGGTTTTGGGCCCCGACCCGACCGAATGCTCACCCTACTTTAGGGTAGAGATGACCAAACAGGCCCAGATCCGGCTCAGCCCACCGGAAGCCCAAAGTCCGGTCCTCGGCCCGTCGGTTACAACCGGGCCTGGTATTTGGAAGTTTCACCGGCCTGGACCGGCCCGACCCGAAGCCCAATTGCGGCCAGGATCCAAGCCCGACACGGCCTGAATGCGTTTGAAAATGAGAGTCGTTATATAATGGCCATATGACCGTTTTTTTTGTTTTTAATGGTTTCTCAACACTATAAATAGTATAGTTGGTGTATGGGGTTACATACCAAGTTACAAAACGCAACAAACGCAATTTTCGCTCACAATTCTCGATTTAATGTATTGTTCAATCGAAGCTATAATAAAACGTATTTTTAAGTATATTTGAGCGACTCAATTACACATTTTTAAGTGTATTAGATAATTAGAATAACATTTATAGATTTAAAACAAATATTTTTTGTGAAGGCCAGGTCCTGGTCGGTTTAAGACCTGGTCCCAAAGCCCGGATTCATAAAAGCCTAAGTGGTCTGATATTTTGTGCTCAAGCCCGACTCGGAACCAAAAAAAGTTGGGCTTTGGAATAGTGTTTTGGCCCGGTTTGCAGTGAGCCCGTCCCGACTCAGTATTTTGGCCATCTCTAAAGAGGAGTGTAATTAGAGACTTGGAACCAAGGTTCTAAATGACGTGAGGTGCGGCGTGGCGGCGAGGTCAAGCCTCAAGCCTTACGAGTTACGGCGAGGCCATGGCGTTTTCCAAGGCGTGACTTAAGGCGGCAAATTTATATATAATATTATGTATATAAACGTGTATGTGTGTGTTTATGTAAGTGTCTTGAACAATAATGATTAATTTATAACAATTTTACTTCATATAAAGTGATAAACAAAAGAATTTCTAAATTCTAATATATGGTAATGGACACATTCTAAACGAATTTCGAAGTGCATATATTTGAAGAATCGAAAGTACAAATTTGTAACGTCATAACGCACCATTGTGGGCCATGGCGTGCCACGGCGCGCCACAACGAGTTCGACACCTTGTATCCATGCCAAGGGGGTTAACATGGCGGCAAGGCCAAGCCTTGGTGCCATGGCGCGCCTAAGGCGATTTTTTTAGAACATTGCTTGGAACAACCTCAAACTGTTTGGGGGCACATATATACGTGTGTTTGAGTGAGTCTATGTATTTTGTGTGGCTTTGACTTTTGAAAATTTTTCTTCATAAACCATAATTTATTAAAAGAATATCGTAACATGCATTTGATGGTGGGACAAATAGATGATGTTATAAAAAATGATGGTAGATAATATTGATTGATCTTGTGCTAGTAATACCAGGAAAAACTATTTTATATAAATTAGTATTTCTTAAATTTATGTGTTATATTTGATAATATAAACAATATATTGAAAAAATCGTAGTATCAAGAGCCCCATTTTACATCTCGCTTAGAGCCTATAAAATGTCAAGAACGGGCTTGGATCTTACATCTGTGATGAATATGATTCTCAGAAACTATTACACAAATCATAACTTTTTTATTTGAGAAATTTAATTATGAAAAGCCGATTAATTGAAGAATTTGTTTCGAATAATGTTAATGAATAATTTATTTAAGTGAAGTCATATGTTACGTTACTTTAATAAAATTTTGTTATTTTTAATTAAGTGGAAAGGATTGAAATCAAACAAAAAAAAAGATTCAAACCAAGCATTTTGTATGACTTTTAATATAAGATATGCTATAAACTTTGATATAATGTTTAATTTAATACTCGCCAAGTTGGTCTATAGTCTCGGTACAACCAGTAAGGCTGTAAACGAGCCAACCAAATACACATGGTTGAATTTGCAAGAACGAACACGAACGGTAAACAAACAAATATTTTGACATTTACATGCCCATTCGTTAAGAAAATGTGTTTGTTTGTGTTCGTTCATATACGCTCATTAAGATGTTAAACGAACATAAACGAACATAAACGAACGAATTCGTTGAAAACAACCACCATTACTCTATCATTTCATTGCTCTAAGATAACGTAACAAAATGTAAAACCCAATGAACTTAGGAGTGATAAAAGTGGAACTCTAACAACTTTATTTAGTTGATCGTTTTATATAATGTCATAACTTATAATATATAACGAATGAACAATATTCGTGTTCGTTCATTTAACAAAATGAACAAAAACATTTGTTCATATTCGTTCATTTAACTAAATGAACAAAAACACTTGTTCATATAAATGAACTTTCTGCCGAATAGTTCATGAACACTTTGTTAAACATTTGTTTTGTTTACAACCTTAAGTACAAGTGTAACAGGGTCTCAAAAAAGATTGGAACGACCTTAGTTGGTTTGTACCCGATACCACCCATATATATATATATATATATATATATATATATATAGTGGTAGTCAGTTTTTGTTGTCAAAGACAACCGAAGAAGCTAAAGATGGTAAATTTTAGTTTTGTTTCTTTCAACTCCATCATATCTTCTTTCTTTGCCACATGAATTTGCTTTTCAAACCCTTGTCCATTCATTTGCCAAGTGATAACGTGGTTTGTAGTATAGTCTCATCAATCCTCCAAACTCATATTGTAAGGTAAAGATGGTAGAATATGAATCCCTTGATCATCCACCTTTAACATAAGAGTCATCTACATTGAAGGGACGAGGTCAACTGTCCCCATGAGTTTTTAAGCACGAGGTCCTTAAACATGTCTTTAGAGGGAGTGGAGGTATGTCTAGAGGAAACGAAGTCACGAAGAGAAGTCAATAGTTTGGTTCTCACTGACGAAGGGCAAGTGGTGTGGCACTGGGAACTGTAGGTTTCCTTTCGGTGGGTGGTGGGAGTAGGGGAAGTCATTTCGTCGGGTGTCCCCTCAATAGGAGCTCTAGTGTGCGATAAGTTTCAGTGGAGTGAAGTGTGCGATAAGTTGTGCAACAAGAGTGATCCATTAGTGTTGTGTTGTGTTTTGTTGTGCGACATGGACCGATCTGTGCGGTGTGTGATAAGTGTGAGACAAGGGCAAGTGTGGTGTGCGATAAGTGTGTGCCGAGGGTACCTCCTGGAGCTTTGGTTTGCGACAAGTTCAGTAACATGAGTTGTGCGACAAGGGTGCTTCAAGGGAGCTTGGTGTGTGACAAGTGTTAGGAAGTGTGGGTGTGCGATATGAGGGGGATTTGTGTGCGGATAGGGCATCTTGTGGTGTGTGATTAAACATTTTGGTGTGCGATATGGGAGTTTCGAGTGCATGTGTTAAGGTGTGCTTGGTGTGGTTAGTGGGTGTTTGGGTACGATATAGTTTTTTCTTAGCCCACGAGAAGTAGAAGTTATGTGTGCAACAAGAGTAGTAAGGGTGTTTTGAGGTGTAATAAGTGTGGGTGGATGGTCAATCTTCGTTGGCAGGAAGTGAAGAGTCGTCGTAGGCGTTCAGTTCTCAATTGTCTCAGGAATGTTAATAATACGGCTTTTCGTTCTTCCAATTACTCACATAACTCTTCCCTTAATCTTTATGTCACGAACTTCCCATCCCATTTTTCACGCCGTGAACTGTGGAACGTTTAAGTTTGGTACGATTGTGGATGTCTTCATCGCTAAAAGAAAATCAAAAGCCGGTAAGATGTTCGCTTTTGTTCGTTTCACCAAGGAAGGATATTCTAATCGGGTAATCAATGACATTTGTAACACTTGGGTAGGGAATATAAAGCTGCATGCTAATGTGGTGATGTTCGAGAGGAATCAAGTGTTGGTAAGGAAAAGTGTGGCGGGGACCCGGTACGGTTGGTGTCTTTTTCTAGTGTTGTGAAGCAGGGAAGCTCGGAAGGGATGACATACACAAAAGTGGTGAAAGGCTTTACTATGGAGGGAGGTCTGGAAGATACGGAAGGTGAAAAAACGTCGATTATTATCCTTGATATTAATGTGACCATTGACATTAAGTATCCGTTTGTCTTGGTTGGTTGTGTCTCGGACTTCCGAGTGATTCCTAATCTTAGGTGTATGTGCTTGATTGCGATAAGTTGACTTCAATTAAAGATCAAATGGGCATGAGGGACTAGGGCCCGGTGCTTCGGAGGATGCCGAGAGGAGGGTTGGAAACTTATCAGATGATGGCACTTAAGGAGCTCCTAGATAATGTGATTCTCTCCGGTCAAAGGTATAGATGGTGTTGGCGCATTGAAGGTTCGGGTGAGTTCATGGTGGTTTTCGCTCGTAAGTTCACCGATTCTAAAATTCTGGTGATTGATCAGTCTACTACGAGATGGAAAAGACTTGTTCCCATAAAGGTTAATGTTTTTATGTGGCGCTTGGGCTTGAACAAGGTTCCAACGAGGGATAATATTGATAAAAGAGACATTGATGTACACTCACTCTTATGTTTAATGTCTGAGTTGGAGATTGAATTTGTGGATCACCTGTTCTTTGATTGTCAAATGGCCCGGGATATTTGGAAAAAAATTGGTCAATGGTGGGGTTTAGATATTCCGATTTCCGATCATAAATGCAGTCTCTCATTTGAATGTTTGGTATGGTTATCTAGTGATTGTTTTAGATCCTTGTACAAAAACTCGATTGTATGGAGATGCTATCGTAGTGACTGTTTTAGATCCTTCTAATGTCGTTTGTTGTTTTCTAGCTTTAATGAAATTGTTGGTTGTTGTTCAAAAAAAACATAGAGGCGGGTTATCTATAGACCTACTAAGCCGGAGAAGGCGGTGTTGTGGGATAATATTATCACTCATTCGATTTTTGGGGTCTCTAATAAGAGTAGCAAGCTTAAGATTAATTTGGTGAATTGGTTGAAGACCCTATGCTCGTTTGTTTTGCTTTATAACTATAATTTCCTAGCTTTTTACTGTTTAATAAAATCTTTGTTGTTCAAAATATATAGACATATATATATATAGATATATATAGGACAGTAATCAAATGAGAACCGAAAAAATGTTGAGGACCTTGAGGACTAATCTCAATCATTTAATCAAAGGTCATCAATAACAATGGCATTTTTTGTAATATTAATGAAAATTTTGGAAGTTTGAGGGAAAATTTGTAATTTGAGATCTCAAAACCTCCTCCTCCCATCCTCATCTTCTCTCCCATACGACTAACAAGAACCCATTCCATCAAATCCCTAGAAAGCCTAAATTCTTCCCCACTCAAGAATAAAGAACGAAGAACAATCAAGAAAAGTTCAAGAAATCAGCAGTCAAGAGAACGAGATTCTGCAGCATAATAGAGAAAACGTTGTATCACTTCAATTGTAGATCATAGGTTTTATTCTGAATATGAACGAACCAAAGATCCATGGTGATGAATCGATCTGATGATGTTGCTCTTTATTTTCTTCTTCACTAAAATCATGCTTTATCTGGTCTGCAAATCGCACCATCGGGAAGCAATTTTCTTCTTATTCGGCATCATCTTCCTCATGTGTCGTGATTTGCTCTTCGCTAAAACCAAACACCACCGTCTTTGCTGTTGTGACTTCGAGGAAAGGAACAGCATCGTCTCCATATATGTCTTCACTAGAAAGTTCTTTCCGATATTACTCTTGATTGATTCCATTATCGATCTATAAGTTTGGATTGAGAAAAGGAAAAAAAATAGGGTTTAATTTAGGGAAAATGTGAAATTTGGTTGATTCCATTATCGATTTGTAATGTCAGATTTTAATTTGGTTTCAGATTTGAGTCTTGGGTTTGATATTGATTGGGTTTTAATTTGGTTTCAACATAAATTATATTTGATTTCATCAAGTGAAAATAGATTATAGATGAAATTTGTGTTGATTCATGTGGTGAATTAAGGTAATACATGAACATTATATTTGGATTTTATTAGGTGAAATAACATATCTATGAAAATTGTGTTTTATTTCATATGGTGAAATAAGGGTTTGTATGTGTTTCATCAAGTGAATTTGTGGTGAATCGGTGCGTTTCATATGGTGAATCATTGCGTTTCATATGGTGAATCATTGCGTTTCATATGATGAATCAATGTGTTTTATATGGTGAATCAGTGTGTTTTATATGATGAATTAGTGTGTTTCATATGATGAAAGAATTTGTATGTTTCATCTGGTAAATCTTGTTATAAAAATGACGATTATGCTCTTTTTATGTGGTGAAACAACTTTTAATTAAGATCATAGGATCAAAACCAAATTATTGCTTAGATCGGTTCTCAAGGTTCTCAATCTTTTTTTGGTTCCCACATGAATTAACCCATATATATATGTATAGGGTTGGGTTCACGTGAGACCAACTTGTTTTCGTGAGACCGTGAGACCAACAAATTAACACTAAACCTTCACAGTGATTCATTGTGAAGGTAAGAAAAACAACAAACCTTCACAGCAAAAACACTGTGAAGGTTTACCATCACAGTCTTTTGCTGTGAAGGTTTAATGTTAATTTTTTGGTCTCACGATCTCACAAAAATAGTCTGTTCTTACATGATCTCAAGTTTATATGCATATATATATATATATATATATATATATATATATATATATATATATATGTGTATGTATGTATGTATGTATGTATGTATGTATGTATGTATGTATGTATGTATGTATGTATGCGTCAAATAAAAAACCTCCATCTTTTATGATAATCATAAGAACTTTAACATATTTTTCTATGTCGTATGAGTTCCAACGAGGTGGCATTGTTTATTGATCAAAGTCTGAATTGCAATCCTAATAACCCAATCCTAATAACACTTGATTCGGTTACTATCAAGTTCATATCCATTGGAGTGCCAATGGGTTTAACACCTAAATATCCAAATTCATTTAAAAGTTCAAGACAGTACTTCCGTTGTGACATACAGATTCCTTGTTCAGTTCTTAAAATCTCTATTCCTAGGAAAAATTTTAAGTCACCCAAGTGTGACGACCCGCCAAGCATGAGACAGATTTCCCGAAGGTTCACCGGAATCCGGAACCTTCTACACTACTCAAGAAGCATGGAGGAACCTATGGAAGCTTTTCTAGAAGACTCTCCATGGAAGGAGGTAGAAGCCTCTTGTATATAGAATCCCTCTTGATAGATCTAGAATGATCCATGTACATATCTAGATAGATATTCTCTAGAATGTTCCCTAGAGTAGTATAAATAGGTAGTGGCCTCATTTGGCACAAGACACCTCAAAAACATTCTTCTAAGCTCTCTTGTAAGTTCTCTTAAGCAATATAAGTTTCATTTGCATTCCAACAATCTCTTGTGTTCTCTTTACTTGCCTTAATCGTTGGTTGTTTCGGGAGTTTGGCTGACTTAGTTCGAGAACTAAGGCCGCACGCGATCTTGTAGAGACAAGTCCGTGACATTTGGTATCAGAGCAGGTCGATTGAAGGCATGGCAAAGGAGTCCGATAAGAACGTTGCTACTGCATCCGTTGCTGACGAGAACCGTGGCCGAGAAGAGTCTCGCAAAGAAGGAGCTAACAAGAACCGAGGTAAGTCCAAAGATTTACTCTCTAGCTTGGAAATGAGGATGACGGGTGTAGAGACATCCGTGGCCGAGATAAAGACACAAGTTGAGGAGGTAAACCAACATGTGGAAAGTTTGGACTCCGACTTTGCCGATATGCGGGATGATTTCAAGAGCGCCCTCAATGTCTTGGGTGGCGACTTGAGATGCGAGCTTCATGACTTAAGAGGTATGTTCATGAGCGAGCTAACTAAGCTTCGAGGTGAAGTGGAAGAAGAGATCTCCACGATTCACCAAAGCTTGGAGGAGATCCACGCCGACTTAAGTTTGGCTAAACGGGCCATGGCTAGTGGAGGTGGCAACACTAGCAACCATGCTCCAAAGGTTGAGATTCCGAAACCATCACCGTTTGTGGGAAAGCGGGAAGCTAGGGCGGTTGATGATTTTCTATGGGAAATGGAGCAATACATGGATGGGGTCAACATCGTGGAGGATGCGATGAAGATCAAGACAGCCACGAGGTACTTGAAGGATACCGCGGCTTTGTGGTGGCGACGTCGATATGGAGATATCGAAAAAGGTACGTGTAACATTTCTACTTGGGGTGATTTCATTCGCGAGTTTAAGAAGCAATTCTATCCGGAGAATGCCGAGGACGAGGCGAGGAGTCGTCTTCGTAAGCTAAAGCATTCCGGAACGATCCGGGAGTATGTGAAGGACTTCACCAATCTTGTCTTGGAGGTCCCGGATCTTTCCGACAAAGACTCTCTCTTCTACTTTCTTGATGGCTTGCAAGCATGGGCCAAAACGGAGTTGAGGCGACGTGGGGTACAAGATCTCGCAACGGCTATTGCTGAGGCAGAGGCCTTGATCGATTTTAGCAAGAAGGAACCGTCGAAGCCAAAGGATCGGAGGGGTAACCATGAGAAAGGTGGGGGAGAGAAGTCTACCCAAGCAAGAAATGATGATGCACGAAAGCCACCAACCGGGAAGAACAAAGACTTGAGGACGACCTACAAGAACAATGGGTGTTTCCTTTGTGATGGACCACACCGAGCCCGAGATTGCCCAAGCAAAGCTAAGCTTCATGCCATAACTCGAGATGAGGGTTGCTCTCAAGACGGGGATGAATGCATGGGGTCGATACGGATCTTAAACGCAATCAAAGGCAAAACTGAGGTGACCAAGATAGCCAACAAGGGGTTGCAATTCGTTGAAGCTATCATCAATGGAAATAAGGTACGTACTCTTGTCGATACGGGTGCTACTCATAACTTCATGTCCATTGAGGAAGCCGCAAGGCTAGGGATTAAGGCGACAAAAGGGAGTGGTACTATCAAAGCGGTGAACTCTACGGCCAAACCAATCCATGGTGTAGCCAAAGATGTACGAGCAAAGATTGGTGGGTGGGAAGGAGATATCGATTTCTCGGTGGTTCCCATGGATGACTTCAAAGTGGTGCTCGGGTTAGACTTCCTCGATAAGGTACGTGCTTTCCCTATGCCATTCGCTAATTCGTTATGTATCCTAGATGGGGGAAAGACTTGTATGGTGGGTACGGAACGCGGGCCTAAGAGTAGTGCCAAGTCCCTATCAGCCATGCAATTCAAGAAGGGATACAACAAGAACGAGCCTTGCTACTTGGCGGTTACAAGGCAAGGGGATGATGGTGGGAGAAACACGGAGGAGATACCGGAAGAGATCGAGAAGGTTCTTGTTGAGTACAAGGACGTGATGCCCAAAGAGTTACCAAAGAGACTTCCACCTAGGAGGGAGGTGGACCATGCGATAGAGTTGGAACCGGGATCGAAGCCACCCTCCAAAGCCCCATATCGAATGCCTCCACCGGAGTTAGAAGAGTTGCGGAGGCAACTCAAGGAGCTTCTTGATGCGGGGTACATCCGACCCTCTAAAGCTCCCTATGGTGCACCGGTACTATTTCAAAGGAAGAAGGACGGGTCCTTAAGAATGTGCATAGACTACCGGGCGCTAAACAAGGTAACTATCAAAAACAAATACCCAATTCCTCTTATTGCGGATTTGTTTGATCAATTGGGGAAGGCGAGATACTTCACCAAGTTGGATTTGAGATCGGGATACTACCAAGTACGGATAGCCGAGGGAGACGAAGCAAAAACGACTTGCGTCACGAGGTATGGCTCTTACGAGTTCTTAGTCATGCCATTCGGCTTGACCAATGCTCCCGCTACATTTTGTACTTTGATGAACAAGCTCTTTCACCCCTTTCTTGACAAGTTTGTGGTAGTATACTTAGACGATATAGTCGTCTATAGTCATACCTTGGAGGAGCATGTGTCTCATTTGAAACAAGTGTTCCAAGTGTTACGAGACAATGAGCTTTATGTCAAATTGGAGAAGTGCTCGTTCGCTCAAGAGGAGGTGGAATTCTTGGGACACAAGATCAAAGACGGTGGCCTAATGATGGATGGAGCAAAGGTTAAAGCTATCCGGGATTGGGAGACGCCAACCAAGGTTACGGAGGTGAGGTCCTTCCTTGGCTTGGTAAACTACTATCGGCGTTTTATCAAGGGATATTCGGCCAAGGCGGCACCCTTGACGGACCTATTGAAAAAGACGAAGGCTTGGGAGTGGGATGAGCGGTGCCAAACAGCCTTTGACGAGTTAAAGGATGCGGTGACCGAGGAACCGGTGTTGAGACTACCGGACGTGACCAAGCCGTTCGAGTTACATACGGATGCTTCAGATTTCGCCATTGGAGGAGTTCTAATGCAAGAGGGACATCCGATAGCGTTCGAGAGCCGAAAGTTGAATGATACCGAAAGGAGGTACACTGTGCAAGAGAAGGAAATGACGGCGGTCATACATTGCTTGAGGACATGGAGACACTATCTCTTGGGGTCGAAGTTCGTGATCAAGACAGACAATGTGGCGACAAGTTACTTCCAAACCCAAAAGAAGTTAAGTCCTAAGCAAGCACGGTGGCAAGACTTCCTAGCTGAGTTTGACTACCACTTGGAGTATAAGCCGGGGAAGGCTAACGTGGTAGCGGACGCATTGAGTCGCAAGGCGGAATTTGCGGCTATCACTCAGCCCCAATTCTTTCTTCAAGACCGAATCAAGGAGGGATTGGAGCATGATCCTATGGCCAAGAACCTTGTGGCATTGGCTCGGGACGGAAAGACAAGAAGATTTTGGCTCAAAGGAGATCTCTTATTCACCAAAGGAGATCGGTTGTACGTGCCTAAGTGGGGCGACCTTAGGCGGACTATCTTGAAGGAGTGCCACGATTCGAAGTGGGCCGGTCATCCAGGAATCAAGAGGACACTAGCACTGGTGGAAGGTACGTTCTATTGGCCAAGGATGGGGGACGATGTAGAGACATTCGTTCGGACGTGCCTAGTATGCCAACAAGACAAGATAGAGCAACGACAACCGGGAGGATTATTAGAGCCATTACCCACACCCAAGGGACCATGGGAGAGTGTTTCCATGGACTTCATCACTTGCTTGCCAAAGACGGAAGGTTATGGAAGCATAATCGTGGTGGTGGATCGATTCTCAAAATACGGAACTTTCATAGCCGCACCACCCGATTGTACCGCGGAAGAGACGGCAAAGCTCTTCTTCAAGAATGTGGTGAAGTATTGGGGTGTGCCACATACGATCGTGAGCGATCGAGACCCACGGTTTACGGGAAGATTTTGGACGGAGATATTCAAGATCATGGGGACGGATTTGAACTTCTCTACGAGCTTCCATCCCCAAACCGATGGGCAAACGGAAAGAGTAAATGCGTTGGTGGAGCTCTACCTTCGACACTACGTGAGCGCCAACCAAAGCAATTGGGCAAAACTTCTTGATGTTGCACAATTCTCGTACAACATGCAAAGAAGCGAGGCTACAGGGAAGAGTCCCTTCGAGTTGGTTACGGGGCGGCAACCACTAACCCCGAATGCCTTAGCCGCGTCTTACGATGGGAATAGTCCGGCCGCATACAAGACCATGAAGGAATGGCACGAGCAAGCAGATATGGCGCGGGCTTCATTAGATAAAGCGGCAAGGAAGATGAAGAAATGGGCGGACGAAAAGAGGAGACACGTCGAGTTCAAGGTTGGGGACCAAGTGATGGTGAAACTCCTACCTCAACAATTCAAATCATTGAGGAAAGTGCACAAAGGGTTGATACGAAGGTACGAAGGCCCCTTCCCGGTGATTGGACGTGTTGGGAAGGTATCATACCGACTTCAACTACCACCCAAGTTGAAGATTCATCCGGTTTTCCATGTAAGTTTTCTCAAGCCTTATCACAAGGATATGGAAGACCCGGAACGGGGAGTGTCCAAAAGGGCACCGACTGCGGTTGTGACTTCTTTCGATCGGGAGGTTGAGGAAATTCTTTCGGATCGAAAGGTTTCAAGACGAGGAGTGCCGAGCTACACAGAGTACTTGGTCAAGTGGCGAAACATGCCCGATAGTGAAGCAAGTTGGGAAGCTCAAGACACATTGTGGCAATTCGCGGACAAGATCAAGAAGTATCATGAAGATGGCACGACGAGGACGTCGCGAGCTTAGGTGGGGGAGAATGTGACGACCCGCCAAGCATGAGACAGATTTCCCGAAGGTTCACCGGAATCCGGAACCTTCTACACTACTCAAGAAGCATGGAGGAACCTATGGAAGCTTTTCTAGAAGACTCTCCATGGAAGGAGGTAGAAGCCTCTTGTATATAGAATCCCTCTTGATAGATCTAGAATGATCCATGTACATATCTAGATAGATATTCTCTAGAATGTTCCCTAGAGTAGTATAAATAGGTAGTGGCCTCATTTGGCACAAGACACCTCAAAAACATTCTTCTAAGCTCTCTTGTAAGTTCTCTTAAGCAATATAAGTTTCATTTGCATTCCAACAATCTCTTGTGTTCTCTTTACTTGCCTTAATCGTTGGTTGTTTCGGGAGTTTGGCTGACTTAGTTCGAGAACTAAGGCCGCACGCGATCTTGTAGAGACAAGTCCGTGACACAAGTCTTTGATTTTAAAATTTGATCTTAAATGGTCTTTAACTTTGTTTACTTCATCTACACAGTTTCCTGTTAAAATAATGTCATCAACGTAGACTAATAATGCAATAAAAACAGAACCTTTATTTTTAATGAATAATGAATAATCGCTCTCACTTTGTACAAAACCATTTGTAATTAAACACGACGATAACTTCTCATACTATTGTCTTGGAGCTTGTTTTAAACCATATAATGATTTTACCAACTTACAAACTCTTTTATCATTAGCAGAAAAGTATCCAGGAGGTAAGGACATGTAGACCTCTTCAGACAAGTCACCATATAAAAAAGCATTGTTCACATCTAATTGACACAAAGACCAACTATTTTGAACCGCTAAAGCAATTACACAACGTACAATAACCATTTTAACTACAGGTGAAAAAGTCTCTTCATAGTCCAATCCCTCCCTTTGAGAATACCCCTTGGCCACAAGCCTGGCCTTATACCTTTCCACTTCTCCAGTGGATTTGTATTTAATTTTGTAAATCCATCTACAGCCAATAGGCTTACGGTCAGGGGGTAAATCAGACAAAATCCAAGTTTTATTTCTATATAAGGCCTCCATCTCCTCATTCATTGCTGAAACCCAGTTTTGATCCTTACATGCTTCATAAAAATTACTGGGTTCAACAGCTTTATTAAGAGTGGATACAAAACAGAAATTATCCTTGTTTATAAAAGAATAGTTGACTACTTTTTCTATTCCATATTTTACTTTTCCTTCAACCACATAATCAATAAATCGTTTAGGTAAGTTTGAAGGACGACTAGACTTCCTAATAGAACATGTATTAGGATTAGTTGAAGACGCACCCTCAGGAGGGGAACCCAACAAAAATAGTCTGTTCTTACATGATCTCAAGTTTATATGCATATATATATATATATATATATATATATATATATATATATATATATATATATGTGTATGTATGTATGTATGTATGTATGTATGTATGTATGTATGTATGTATGTATGTATGTATGTATGTATGCGTCAAATAAAAAACCTCCATATTTTATGATAATCATAAGAACTTTAACATATTTTCTATGTCGTATGAGTTCCAACGAGGTGGCATTGTTTATTGATCAAAGTCTGAATTGCAATCCTAATAACCCTTCCCAATTTACACGTTTTTAATTAACTTCATAAACAAAATATTTTGACTTTTAATAAAAAAAATTAGTAGTTTTCAAAAGTCACATCATATTAAATCAAGCCATTAATTCGTTATGATGCATCTATATATAAAACAAATAATATTTACCATGCACTTTGATTTCTGCAAATGAAGAATGGCAGTAAATTCTTCAAAAAGAATGGTAGTAAACTCTATTATTTATATATTAATTAATTATTACGATGATGATGCTTATTAATTATTATTATATGCCATCCAATTTTGCTGTATATTTAATGTTTTCTTGATAATTTAAGTCAACTATACCTTGTGTAATGGATTTGAGCATATCTTATAGTCCCGTACGTCTGAATAAAATCTTGATAGAAAAGGATTATATAATATGATATTAGTTTTATCCATTGTTCTAAAAGGTTCGCCGCAACGGTCGTCATGGCGCGCCGTGATTTAAGGCTTGTGCTTCACGTCACGTTATGCATGTGGCACGCCATGGCCCAATGTGCGGTCTTTTGTGACACGTCATTTGATTTTTCTTTACGTTTTTAATGTCTTATGTTCTAATTTTTAATATATAACCTAATTTAACTTGTTTATTACAATTGAATCATCGAGTAATACTACAAAACATATGTTTTTATATATAATATTATATATGAGATAGATATTTGCCGCCATAAGTCACGCTTTGATAAACGTCGTGGTCTCGCCGTGACTCCTAAGACTTAAGGCTTGGCCTCGCCGGCACGCCACGTCTCACGCTATTTAGAACCTTGGTTTTATCTGAATTTATAATTACAAATATATATATATATATATATATATATATATATATATACATATGGAAATTAATATAGACTCAAAGCAATGTATAATCTTTAAAAAAATACAATAAAATAAATTTTTTATTTATAGGTTATATATCATATATAGTTTAATGTAAAGTTCGAAGCATACGATATTTGAAAAAGAAGGTATTAGAATGTAAACGACTCTGTTGGTCTATGTATATTTCGGCTTTTGAAAAACGAAGGTATTTGTTATAATTAATATACAAATTCTGGTTTTTCTCAAAACAACCATTTGATACATTAATTTTGGAGCACAATTATGAATGAATTTATGTATTGATTTCCTGTAAATAATTTAGCTCATACATGAAACATGTGTAATTGATTCTAAATAGATTACTGAATTCAATACGTTGATTTAATTTTTCATTACTTATGAAAAGTACCTTCTAGAAATTTTCTGAAGTTGGGTTTATATATATGAGAGCATATTCAATGGAGGTTCTTACAATAATCTTATTTTTATACTTTTTGGTGTTACTTCATTTTCACCTCAATAATTTAAAATTTACATAAACTTCTATAATGGTAGTTCTTATAAGAACTTTATTTTTGTGGGTTCCACAAACTTCAGGGTAAGAACCAAGATTCTTAAATAAGAACTCAAAAGGGTATGAGGTTCTTATAAGAACTATCCATAATGGTAGTTCCCAATGACGGATCCAGGATTTTTGCATAGTCGGGTCATTTTTAAGGTAGGTTAAAGGTCTGCAAAGTCGTTCGATGTGTTTTAGCCTAATTCTACGGTTTCAAGAGATTTTTGAAGTTTTCGGTTGATTTCGAGAGATTTTAAAGTTTTTGTTGTCGATTTCGAGGGACTTTTTCGTTTTTTTGGTTGATTTCAAAGGACTTTTTTTTTTGTTTTTTGATTGATTTTGAAGTACTTTATTTGGTTTTTTAGCTAGTGGGGGGACATGCAAAAAATCAATGGGGGAAACCATGCTACAACCCTAAAAAATAATTGTTTTTACACTAAAAAAATCATATTTTTTTATTTTAGTGGGGGGATGGGACCCTCTTTTTGCAACTGCATCCGTCAAAATGGTAGTTCCTACAAGACATACCACTTTTTATTTATAAGAACCTTGCATTGGAGATAAAACATGTCATATAAAACAAAGAAATCTTGTAAACTCGTATATATTAATACTAGCAATATTTTGCATCATCTTGGGGAAGCAAATTACAATAAAAAGGATGATTTACCCCTTCCTTTAATATATTTGTTATGTTTTGTAAATAAAAATATAGGGCTACTTTTGAAATTCAGTATTTTTTTTTTTTCTTAGGTAGGGTTAATATATAATATAGTTTGGTGTATCAAAATCTTTGACTTTTGGATGAATATTGATATGTTCGTTTTTTGGAAGTTGAAACCAAATTTAATTAGGTCAGTTAAAGAATATATGATCAGTTGGATTTGGAGGTGGTGGACATAGTACCCAGTGTACCCACCACCTTACAAACCAAGAAAATCACATCACTTGAAGGCTTGGTTACCACCCACCATACTTCCTCTACAACTCCATCACGCAACCACTCTCTATATATCTTACCATACCATCCACATATAAAATTACATTCACACACATATATATATATATATATATATACATATATAGAAAGTACTTCAAACAAAAACACCATCAATTTACAAAAACATGAGAAACTGTGTTAGAGAGTCGGGAGACCTTTGCTCGCACATCCCTGTTGTTGATTCTTTAATCATATGTGATGGACTATAGTAAAAAGATGTTCTCGTTTGAAATTACTTCATATATATGTGTGTGTCAGTGTGTGTGTGTGTGTATTTACACACAACACAAGTTTGACTTCGGTTTTAAATGGTTTCTACATTTGTGCTTTATAATGTATTTTATATATAAGATCGAACTTAATATTTATGAATTACTAGGGAATTACTAGCGTTATCAATGCATGATGGAAAAAGAAAACTTCGATCCCTTGTGTGCCTTATATTATATATAACCGGCCGAGTCTTTAGAAAAATGTATTACACACAAAATCGTTTCGTTTAGAGTCGATCCATTGCTAAATGTGTTTTTAAGAACATATTTTGTTGAATTATTTGATCATTTTTCTAGTTGTATGAGGGAGTTTGTCTGATCCATGATTAATTAGTAGCTTATTTAAATTTGGATTAATTAAGTCATGCACAAATGGGGGTTTTCTTTACATCTTTTGTGTTTTAAACATGCATTTGGATGTTTTCTGCACCAATTTTTTACAATAATGATGGATTGATGGCTTGTATATATGTTTGCATTTATACATGAAAAATCAAATGTCAACCACAAAAGATGTTGCAAACTCTGAGAATAAGTTCATTTTAAGTTATGGTTAAGTTGTTTCATATGTTTATATATTCTTGTGTGTGATTGTGTTTTTTTTTTCATATATAAAGCATATCTACATGTTTTTCACATATGAACAAAACTGAATGTTTCATATAGGTAAATGTGAAACGACATATGATAACTCGTTTGCACGGTTCATAACATTTTTGTGGTTGATATTTGGTTTGCCTTTATATGATCGTGTGAGAATAGCAATTATGTTGAAAATTATGTGAACAATTGTGATCAGCCTTTGGATGAGCTGACCGTTTGATATACCTTCAACTACCTCCATTTACCTTTATCTTCACATTTAATTTCACTTTCTGCCACTTTCACAAACTTTACATACATGTAATTATTTTCACATGAATTTGTTAACGTAGATAAATGTATTTGAAGGTTTTGTTCTAACGTTTTCGTTATAACTCTTATTCTCACCAGAACCAACTATATATATATATATATATAAAAAGAGAGAGAGAGAGGGTTCATATGCAAACAATAACCAAATAAGAGAACATGAGAACGGTCGAATCACATGTGACTTTACACTCAAATCATATATAAAATCACATGTGAATATTCATGCGACTGTGCGACCTAAGGTTTCAGGCCAAGTTGCCGACTCGCCCTTGTGTTGAAAGTGTTCCATAATCGCATGTGATTCCAGTGCAAAATTGCATATGATTTGGCCGTTTTCATGTTTTCTTATTTTGACCATGTTCTCGTTTCATCCTCCCTCTCTTTATATATGTATATATATATACACCACCCTAGTAATCTTTCATCTATATGGTATGCACTTTATATATATATATATATATATATATATATATATATATGTGTGTGTTTTTCTTTCTCATATATGAAAACCTTCTAATGCCCCTCATTCCATCAGTACCTTCACATCTCTCTTTAATTCTCTGTGAAGGTATTTCTTTTTATACTTTTGGTGTTACAGAAATTCCACTGTTACTATTCATAAGTTCATGACATCTGAGGGAATGATCATTTTCTTATAGAATGAAGAATATGGGTCATTACCCATTTCAATCAAGGACCCGACCCGTTTTATGCATGCTATACAATGGTGGTGATCCTAATGGGAACTTCTCTTCCTACCATTATATCAGGCAAGTGAAATTGTGTTTTTCTTGGTCTTTCCTGCTTCTAAATTAACCATTTTTTTTCTCTCTCTGTATGTTCATTTAATTTCATGATCATTAATTTCGTTTATTTCAGCATTGTATTTCCAGAAATTAATAGCTGTTCGATTCGAAGACCAATCTACACGAATAAATCCCTAAAAACCTCAGGTTCAGATTCATGAATATTTCAGATTACAGTTTCTTCTAAATTAAACTTTTTGGAATATAACTAGAAATTTTTTCCATTTAAATTATATATGCAGACAAAAAAACAATCTAAACTTGTTATGATGAATGATGTCTACATCATAATTTCATCTCATAAAAGAGGAGAAAACAAGAAAAAGATTGAATCAAGTGTCAGTACCTAATACCCAGATGAATGTCTGCATTTTTTTTCAAAGTTCAAAGGGTACTGTAATTGATGATGGTAAAGAAATTCTTCTACTGCTCATCATTGTCCTACTCATGTTTTAGAGATGATTTTGGCTTTAAATTACTTGTTATACATTATCAAACAGGACCAATTTTTTTGGCTTTCAGTTGTCTATGATAACCATATGATCGATTTTTTGCGAAATTAAACAAGTAAAATCCCCGAAAATGAAAGAGGAATGCAATTTATAACCATAAAAAAAGGTGCATAAATATGTAGAAAAATGTGTTCTTGTTTGTAGGCTATAATATTTTTGTTTGAGTTTTAATCTTTTTCCCATCTGTGACCTCTAGTTTTTTTCTCAATAACTCCGGTACCCCGATCTTCTTAATAAAACTAGACATAAAAAATTAGAGAAAAGAAATGGCTGATCAGAATCAGACAAAGGCTAAGTAAAATAGAAAGTGTGTATAAACAATAAGTAATGACTTGCTTTGTGAGAGCTTAGTTTCTAATCGCCGCAAATTTTGCAATAAACGTATATGAATATGAACACAGATCATTTTGATGAAGTACCCATTGATTTTTATTCAGTTTTCAGACAACCCAGAAAGATTTAATCTTCCACCTAAGATCATGATATGATAAAAGGGGTACCTTTAATTTTACAAGTAATTCTTCAATTCAAAAGACTTCATGTTAAATTACTTGACTTAGTTATATTCAGTTAATTAAACACATTTGAAGCTAAAAACCAATAGACATCTATGTCAATTCCTGATTTGGATGTTCTTAATTAGTTCAGAATTTCGAATATATTAGATGTGGGCTCTAGATTTGAAAAGATTGTAGTAACTGGAGTAACTTAGGGACATCGTATTCACCTTCAGAAAGCATTTTATCGACAAATTAACCGTAAAGATATGAAAATTACTTGTGGGTATTGCTTTTAGGATTAGAAATTAAACCGGATTCAAATAAAGCATGCATCATAATATTCAAAATGGTGTAACAAGGAGTTTGCTAAACACAAGCAACGTAAAATCGAAGCAAATAAGGGTGTGCTAGCTAATTTACATGCTTTTTAGCTACAAGTATCCCAGAAAGGAAAGCAAGATTAATATTTATTCCAAGAACATCAAAATCGGTGACATTTATTAGAATAATTAGTCCGATGGCCCATCGATCCCTTTGGTAATCATCAATTATATCTTCGACAACATCCGAATGAATGAATTGTCTGAATGTGTTATATATATATATAAAGCAATTTCATGAATAAAACGTTACAAGCACACGAATTGAAGGCATATATAAAAAATTATAATCAAATGGATTAACTATAACTAATCAACAGCAAATGTATATAAAGACTTACATCCGTGAGGTATCGCTGGCGAGCATCAATCGAACAAATTTTTTGCATTGATCACTGGATCTGGCTGCTGGCTGATCAAGAACATAGTATGCAATATGATTTAATCCTGCCATTTTATATAAAGTTCATTCCTTTATTAACTAAAACAAAAAAAGATTAGCAGATCATGTGTTTATTTGTTTAAATAGTGTACCTTTTGAGGATCTAGATCAATGGGTAGTTGTGTTCTTGAACTGGGAAGTTGAATCTTTTGATTCAATAAAACAGCTGTTGTGGTGGGAGCTGTACAGCAATGAGTATGGCTTAATTGGATTAAGCTTTTGTTCCATGACTGCTGCTGATTGAACCCCAATTTTGACTTCTTGATTACTTTGTGATTGAAGAAAATAGTAGTTTTGATGATGATGATCACCAACAACAACATTCTTGGAAGACTCAATATTTCTGAGTTTTTGAAGTTTTTCAATTGTTCTTTCTCTAGCTCTTGCTCTTGCCTCTGCCCTTGATTGGCTTCTTGCTGCAAGATTCACATGAATTAATCCATGTTTCTGTGTCGTTTTCTTCGTCTTCCTTTTGTTGCCGTTAATACCGCATTTGGGTACTGTTTTTTTCGACTTCTTTCCTTTCTTATTATCGAGATGATCTCCTCCCATGAAAACCTCTTCACATTGATGAGTAAGAGTTGAAGATGAACTGTTGTTTTGTTTCATTTCTTCAAGCAAATCTTTGATGGCAGTTTTGGACTTTGTAAACAGCCAATCAAGGGTTTTGCTTGCTTTATCAAACCCTAGCAAATCTTGAAGTCCAAAGAACTTTCTTGAAATGTCAATGGACAATCTTACCCTCCGATCTCGAGGACCTTGAGCCGTAAAGATCTTACTATGCCGATCTTTCTTCGAACCCGCAACTCTATTTTTAGAAATCCCTGAATCTGAAAAAAGGTTACAATTATTACTATTATTATCATCACAGTATTGTGCTACTTCTGATCCTTTTATAGCAGGTGGAGCAATGGTGGTGGCACTGCAATCTCCGGCGACAAAAGGGTGGTGGAAGTAAACAACATCTTTTTGATGGCCATAAAAGGTAGCAGACGGCGGAGGGAAGCCATGGATGGATGATGGAAAAGGGTTTGAAGAATTATTATACATATTTAGAAACAAATTTGAACTCACAAAAATGTCTGAACAAATTTTCAGCTAATTGAAGTAAAAGCTATGGATTTAAACACCCTTTCCTCCAAAATGGCTTAATCTACATAATGCATCTTCTTTAGACCACAAATCTTCATCTTTTAGGGCAACAAATCTTTTTTATTTAGCTAGGGCAACAAATGTTCATCTTTCAGGGCATAATTTAGTAAACTACTGGCACTTCCTAAAAAAGAACAGTTTTTTTCTGGAAATTTTGGAGTGAACCTGTACCTTCATTTAAGATATAAATTTATTTTATTTAAAAATTAAAAGAAAAGAAAAGAAATTATAATTAGAGGAAGAAAACAAAAACAAAAATGGATTATTGATGGAAAAAATCTAATCAGATGGCCGTCATTTTTCCCCCCCTGGTCAAAGCAAAAGCTATATTTATTACTCATATCAACAAAATCGACCATCTAGGGTTTATGTATATAGATAGAGACGGACCGTACGTGCATGTATTGCATTACATTTTTTATATTTCATTAGGGCAATAGTCCTAGGCAATATATATATATATATATATATATAGGCCGGGTATCTTTTGCAAACCAGTGTATTTGTACAAACTCGTACAAACCATACTTAGCTTTATGATTTTGTAAATTTGGCTTCATGAATATATATATGTATATATATTTTGGCTTCATGAATATATAATTTGGCTTTATGAATATATCATTTGGCATTTTTAACTAATTTTTTTCATTGGAGCCCTAAAATACCCTTATTTTTGTAAAAAAAATTAGTTAAAAATGCCAAATGATATATTCATGAAGCCAAATTATATATTCATGAAGCCAAAATATATATATACATATTCATGAAGCCAAATTTACAAAATCATAAAGCTAGGTATGGTTTGTACGAGTTTGTACAAATACACTGGTTTGCAAAAAATACCACCCCTATATATATATATATATATATATAGGGTCAGGTTCAAGGAAAAACCTCAAAAAATGGAAAACTGAAGAACAAATTGAACAACATACATCAACACGATATACAAATCTACAAACTCAACTGATTATTTATTAAGAACATTAAAGAAAATATTACAAACCCTAAAAATTAGAACAAGGTCTTCCAACTAATTCTTAGAGAAAGATGAGAGAGTTGCAGAGAAAAACGAGAGAGATGAAAAATGACATCTGATCTAAAATGAAACCCTAATCGCTTATGTTATAATATCTTCTATTTTGCACTTTCAGCCCTTCAACTTTCCACCGCCTTACTCCGCTACCCTTGAACTTCACTAGTAAGTGATATGTGATCCCTGAACTTGATAACCTTCAGAATCCAACTTTAAGCTTTGACCAAGTTACACCCCTCTAGTTATGTAAACAATAAATTACAAACAAAATAAGTTAGACGATGACAAGATTGGTTACGTAATTACCTATTTTAACACCCTCCCTCAATCTTGACATCTAAATAAATCCAACATATATAACTTATTACAAAGATACTTATGTTGATTTATTCCAAGGGATTTAGTAAAAATATCTGCAGGATTCTCAACTGAAGGAACTTTAATAGTTTTAAGAAATCCTGAAGATACTCTTTGTCGTACTTGATGAACATCTATTTCAATATGTTTAGTACGTTCATGAAAAACCGGATTATTTGCAATTAAAATTGCAGTTTTATTGTCGCAATGAAGATTTACAGGAAGTAAATTATTTACTTTTAACTCTTGTAAAAGACCTACTACCCATATAATCTCACATAAAGCAGATGCCATTGCTCTATATTCTGATTCCGCAGAAGAACGAGAAACAGTCGTTTGCTTCTTGCTCTTCCAAGAAATCATACAATTACCAAGAAATAAACAAAAACCTGTTACCGACCTTCTAGTGGACAAACACTTGCCCCAATCAGCATCCATATACATATTCAGTTTAAAATCAAAATCTACTGAGAAATTTACACCATTGCCTGGAGATGCTTTTAGATAATGCAAAACTCTAAGAGCCAACTTAAGATGAGATAATCTTGGTGCATGCATAAACTGACTTAAACAATGTACTGCAAATGCTATATCAGGTCTAGTATGTAACAAATATATCAATTTACCAACTAACTTTTGAAAACTAGTGAAATCTTTTAATAGAGGATCCTTTGAATCAGATCCACTTGATTCTGTTACTATCAAGTTCATATCCATTGGAGTGCCAATGGGTTTAACACCCAAATATCCAAATTCATTTAAAATTTCAAGACAGTACTTCCGTTGTGACATACAGATTCCTTGTTCAGTTCTTAAAATCTCTATTCCTAGGAAAAATTTTAAGTCACCCAAGTCTTTGATTTTAAAATTTGATCTTAAATGGTCTTTAACTTTGTTTACTTCATCTACACAGTTTCCTGTTAAAATAATGTCATCAACGTAGACTAATAATGCAATAAAAACAGAACCTTTATTTTTAATGAATAATGAATAATAGCTCTCACTTTGTACAAAACCATTTGTAATTAAACACGACGATAACTTCTCATACTATTGTCTTGGAGCTTGTTTTAAACCATATAATGATTTTACCAACTTACAAACTCTTTTATCATTAGCAGAAAAGTATCCAGTAGGTAAGGACATGTAGACCTCTTCAGACAAGTCACCATATAAAAAAGCATTGTTCACATCTAATTGACACAAAGACCAACTATTTTGAACCGCTAAAGCAATTACACAACGTACAATAACCATTTTAACTACAGGTGAAAAAGTCTCTTCATAGTCCAATCCCTCCCTTTGAGAATACCCCTTGGCCACAAGCCTGACCTTATACCTTTCCACTTCTCCAGTGGATTTGTATTTAATTTTGTAAATCCATCTAGCCAATAGGCTTACGGTCAGGGGGTAAATCAGACAAAATCCAAGTTTTATTTCTATATAAGGCCTCCATCTCCTCATTCATTGCTGAAACCCAGTTTTGATCCTTACATGCTTCATAAAAATTACTGGGTTCAACAGCTTTATTAAGAGTGGATACAAAACAGAAATTATCCTTGTTTAGAAAAGAATAGTTGACTAATTTTTCTATTCCATATTTTACTTTTCCTTCAACCACATAATCAATAAATCGTTTAGGTAAGTTTGAAGGACGACTAGACTTCCTAATAGAACATGTATTAGGATTAGTTGAAGACGCACCCTCAGGAGGGGAACCCAACCTATCATCATTGTTTTGAACACTTAAGGGATTAAAATCAAACTGATCGTTTGCTGCCAAATCAGTACCGCCAGAACTTTGAGATTCGGCAGCTCTATTTACATTAGTGCCGCCAGAACCTTGAAATTCGGCAATTCTGTTAACATTATCATTATTACCTCTAGAATTACTTTGGCTGCCCCAACGATCAGAATTATTACTGGTTTCAATATTTGAATTATCCCCAGGTTGAGTTTTTTCCCTATTTTCATCATCGGGTATATTTGGAGAAAAATCATCAGCCCGAGCTGAAAATTTATCAGAATTGTTAGGTTTAATTGCAAAACAAAGACATCCAAAGTTTTTTAGATGAGTAAATACAGGAGGAAAACCAAACACAAGTTCATAAGGACACTTTCCATTTAAAACAGAAGATGGGGTTCTGTTTATGAGATATGTAGCAGTGAGAATGCACCCACTCCACATGTTTAATGGAACGTCTCCTTGGAACATTAAAGCTCTAGCCACATTCAACAAGTGTCTATGTTTGCGTTCAACAACCCCATTTTGTTGGGGAGTGTACACACATGAAGTTTGATGAATAATACCCTTGATTTTAAAAAATTCAACTAACCTATGATTAACAATCTCAGAACCATTATCACTCCTGAACACCTTAACAGATTTGCCAAACTGAGTGAGGAGTAAACTGTGAAAACCAATTATAATGTAAACAACCTCATCCTTAGATCTTAACAAGTAAACCCACACAGAACGAGTAAAGTCATCTACCACTGTTAGAAAATAACGATAGCCTTCTCTAGTAGGCACACGATAGGGTCCCCACAGATCAATGTGAACTAAGTCACCTAGGCTAGTGGTTTTATGCTCACTAAGATTAAACTTGTCACGAGCTTGTTTAGCCTTATGGCATATTTCACAAGGGACAGATTCACCACCATGACTTAAGTTTAACCTATTTTTTAAAACATTTAAGACTTGATCAGCAGGATGCCCTAAACGACTGTGCCAAAGCTGTCGTTAAACTTTGCAGTAAATAGACATGTTAGAATTACTAACATTGTTCTCTACATCTCTAGTCTTAACAACAGTAGATTTATCAGGTTGGTCAAATAAGTACAAACCTCCGTGTTCACTACCAGTCCCCACAACTTTCATTGCAGGAAAGCCCTGAATAAGGAAACATTTGTATTCGTTAAACCCAATAAAGATCTTGTTATCTCTAGCAAGTTTGTGTACAGATAATAGGTTTACATTGAAGTCTGGAATAACAAGGACATCACACAATGTGACTTTATCATTTAATTTGAAATTTCCAATTTTATTGATGATGGCTTCATCACCATTTGGTTGAGTAACTTTTAACCTAAGATCAGAAATATCTACCACATTTTCCAGACTAGAAACTGAAGAAGTCATATGCTGGTTAGCACCAGAGTCGATAATCCAGCTAAACTTATGTAATTTTGAAGATACATTAGACATATTAGCCATACCAGCAAACATACCAGCCATATTGACGGCAATTCCATAAGGCGATTTCTGATCAATAAGAGACAACAGCTTGTTGACTTGATCTTCAGTAAGAGAAGATGTAGTAGGACCATGACTAGTCCCATTAGAAGAAGAGACATGGCTCGAAAAAGGTTTAACAGTTTGATTAGATTTATTTTTAGTGAATTGAAAATCCTTTGGAAACCCTACCAACTTAAAACACCGCTCAATAGTGTGACCATTCAATCCACAATGTTTACATACCAACTGAGGTTTTCCAGATTGCTTTTTATTGTTTGTAGTTTTACCAAAAAAGGCAGTGTTTTGAACCTTAGTATCAGCTGAGACACGAGTCCCACCTCGGTGAGACTCTTCTCGTGATACCAAGGAAAAAGCTGTCTTAACAGAGGGAAGAGGTTCGGTCATTAAGATGTTGCTTCTCACATTGATATACATATCATCAAGACCCATTAAAAATTGCATTAGCTTTAACAACTGATTATGTTTTGAAAAGTCATGAGCAGCATTACATGAGCATGATGGTAGTTTTATTAAGGCATCAAACTGTTTCCAATGAGAGTTCAATTTGTGATAATATTCAGAAACAGAAGTTCCATTTTGACTTAATGAATTAATTTTTCTGATGCAAGTTAAAAGTCACAGATCCATCTATTTTATCATAAGTTTCCTTGAGTTCTTCCCATACATCAGAAGCAACTCTGGAAAAAACTTGACTCACAAATAACTCCTCAGATATGGAACTTAAAATCCAAGATAGAACAACGGAATTGCACCTGTCCAACTGTTTTCCTAAAATTTCATTATCAGTGGGTCGAGGTACAGTACGGTTTATGAATCCCAGTTTGTTTTTAGTTTCTAAGGCCAAAATCATAGCACATGACCACACTTTGTAATTTTCTGTACCACTCAACTTCATACTCATAATAGAAACACCAGAAGTATCACTTGGGTGGAGATAAAGAGGATCTCCAAAATCAAGCTTAGCAATCAAGGATTGCTCCTCTTGATTTTTGGGAGCCTCTCCAACCGTCATGATAACTTTAGATAGGATGCATACACAGGGTAAAAACTAGGAGATCTCGCAGGATTCCTTGCCACTCAGAGATGGTAGGTCAAGCCAACCTCCTAGTTACCAAACAAAAGTAAAAGAGAAGCAGAGCACACAGAGGATAAGGAAAAAGACTTACAGTGGGTCAATATTGAGTAAACACTGATCAGGAACAACTTACAGATTTTCCTTTATTTAAAGGATATGCACAGCGGAAACACAGTCGTGAGTCTCTGAAGGGGAGACCAACGAAAAACAAAATACCTGGACAGATAATGAGAAACAGACGTGAACAAGGTTCAGAACAGTGAGTGGAGAGAAACTCCAAACAACTCTCAACTATTAAGAACCTTGACCAGATCTGATAACAGAAACTATTGGTAAAAAAAATACTAAACCGTACTGAACAATATTAAACAATATTAAACAAACAATATTGATAACAATATTGCAAATCTGTTAAGAATTGATATTGCAAACAATATTGATAACAAGATCTAAACCGTACTGTACAATATTAACCAATATTAAACAAACAGTATATTGCAACCAATATTAATAGCAAGATCTAAACCGTACTGTACAATATTAAACAATATTAAACAAACAGTATTGAGAATTGATATTGCAAACAATATTGATAACAAGATCTAAACCACATATTTAAAAGAAACAACAGATTATTTATGCAAGCATGAAGATCTTAAGTATGGTAACACCGTACACAGATCACGCTTCACGAGAGATAACTCTCAGATTACAAGCACTGCATGAAACAATTTATGTGAAGGTAGTAAAAAAGATAGCAGAAACACTCAGATCTACAGATCTGAGATCAATCGGCAGAAAACAACAATAGAAGGATATGAACCACAACTGATTGGATTCAGTACTTCCAAGGTGAAAACTAAGAAAGAGGTCAGTAGGAGTTCCAATCTAAAAAGAAGAGAGCAGCTACTGAGAGTTTGAACACAACCTTCGCAAGAACTAAAAAATAATTCAAACGAGGAGGTTCAAAAACGAAGCAGATCCAGATCTACGAAAGTTCAAGCACTCTGTTGATAAAGTTTTAGCTAAAACATATTTGTAAGAAAGAAACACCGAAAAACAATTCAGATCTACAAGAATCACAAGATCTGTTGAACGATAGACTTGCAAGAATCCAACCGATTCAAGCAAAAACGTTTCAGATCTACACGAAACAAGGATCTGTTTGAAGTTTATTTAGCTAACGATTTCAAAAACAACAGATGATGAGAAACGAAAAATCACATCAGAATTGAGGAGCGGGAAAAGAAACAGATCTGAACAAGCGAAGATGAAACAGAAATCTCACCGGAGATTTAAGCGTTGATGTATTTAACGTAGCAGATCGACAAATCTCGCTCTGATACCAAATTGAACAACATACATCAACACGATATACAAATCTACAAACTCAACTGGTTATTTATTAAGAACATTAAAGAAAATATTACAAACCCTAAAAATTAGAACAAGGTGTTCCAACTAATTCTTAGAGAAAGATGAGAGAGTTGCAGAGAAAAACGAGAGAGATGAAAAATGATATCTGGTCTAAAATGAAACCCTAATCGCTTATGTTATAATATCTTCTATTTTGCACTTTCAGCCCTTCAACTTTCCACCGCCTTACTCCGCTACCCTTGAACTTCACTAATAAGTGATATGTGATCCCTGAACTTGATAACCTTCAGAATCCAACTTTAAGCTTTGACCAAGTTACACCCCTCTAGTTATGTAAACAATAAATTACAAACAAAATAAGTTAGAAGATGACAAGATTGGTTACGTAATTACCTATTTTAACAGAACACCCTAGGAGCCCTTCATCTGGACAGTATGCACTTGTGCATACAAGTTATTTGTAACATGCATTTGTGCATATATGCACAAATGCATAATGCACTTGTGCATAAAACCAAAAAGTCAACTATTTACTTGTATGCACAAATGCATACCGTTCAGATGAAGGGCTCCTAGGGTGTTCTTCAGTTTTCCGTTTTTTTGAGGTTTTCTCTTGAACCTCTCTCTCTCTCTCTATATATATATATATTGAAATTTAACGAATTTTGTCTTGTTTTTTATTTAGTGTCGCAAACATTCAAATTTTCTTATTTTTTCGTACTTATTTACTTAGATAAACTGGTTTTTAGCTCATTTTTTTTTTGTGAATAACTGTAGATGTCTGAAATAACTTATAGACACTGAAAACACTTGGATAACTATATGAATGACTTGGAGAGTTGGAGTCATCGTTACTTGCAAGTAAACCTTCACGGCAATGCCTGAATTCGAATACATGGAATACGAGATTTTCATTATATCCTTCTAGGCGTAAATTAATGCGCTACAATTCAAATGGTTGGTTTTTACCCTTAGATTTTGATATTACATTTTTCTCTCATATATAATCAACAATTATAATATAACTTTTTAATGGAATTATAAATTGACATTCACATTATAAATTACAAGATTTATCTATTACTGATCATAATTGATATATATGAAATAAGAATAAGTGAACGTTTGTTACTAATTGAGAAACGAATTAATCGATACGTACATAAATTAGGGTCGGGAAAATGTCCTTACGTTTTCCTCATTTTATTACTTTATTTATAAATATTTGAGTTAATCTGTTTCCAAAAATAATATTTGATTTAATATATATAGTTTATAAACTATTTTTAATAAATAATAAAACATGTCAATATATTTTAGTCAAGATAAATTAATAATATATATGATTTTTAAGATACTAACATCTATTAAACATTCAAGACTAACGAGTCTATACCAATAATAGAAAAAAAAATGATAAAACCTTTTAAAATATAAATTAAAAAAATGGGACATTAATTTATTTTATCTCAAAATTGGTTAAAAGATTTGAAGTTACTAAATGTTAAATAATTTAAAAGCAAAGAATAATAATTATAATAATAAAAAGTACTAGTACTATAATAATTAAAAAAAATTAAATCATTTTAAAATTAAACAATACACACTATGAGTAGTTGAGTACTATCTATTTGGTAAAGAGGTGACAACCAATTGCCAACCTGACATGCCAATACAACCCCAAATGCAACAAAACAAATTAAGGTCAGGCTGAGCGCTTAAGGGTAATTTGCTTTTACAACTATTTTTACAAGGAATAAATTAAGGGAAATTAATTAAAATACCCCAAGTTTGACCTTGCTTTATCAAAATACCCTAAATCTTCCCCGGTTTACCAAAATGCCACAACTGTCCGCGATGGAGCCTGCGATCGCGGGCTAGGGCGTACGTGGCACCCCATTTTGGCCAAAGTGTCCCGCGGAGCCCCTCAACTATGGCCGCGGTGACACCTTTGATCCCTCCCCGCGGTGGAAGCCAGTGATGGGCCCGCGATAGGCACAAAATTTACACTTTCAGCCTCTGTACTTGAACGAATCTTGCCCGCAATAATTGACTTTTTGGTCCCTGTAACTATTGATTTATAAGTATTGTTAAATGATCATTGTTAGTTTACTAAGAAAAACAAAAAAACAAAAAAATAAAAAATATACTTTATTAAATAACTATTGATTTATAAGTATTGTTAATGTGTTGAAATAATTTAAAAATAATTCAAAATTATGAGAAAAAGAATAAATATGAAAGAAAATGTAAATAAATAAAAATATACATATCAAAAAATTGATTTATAAACATTTTTAGCTTACTAAAAGATAAAAATATATAAAAAATATACTCTATTAAAATAAGTATTTGATTTATAATCCTTGTTATCTATCTTAATAAAAAAAGTTCATCAAATAAAAAATGAAAAGTTTTAGTAATTAATGAGGACATTTAATACGTGACTTTTATTTAAAATAAATCAAAAATGTAGAAAAATAAATAAATGACCATGGAGGCCTAAGCTTAACCCTCACCCCTACATTCTCTTTTATATATATATATATATATATATATATATATATATATATATATATATATATATATATATATATTGATGTTAGCCTGCTAAGGCCATCAGTACCACATCCCTCTATATTTCAAAGATTCCAGCTCCACATCAGCGTCACATCAGCTTTTCTCAATCCCTAAACACCCTTACCCCATTCCCTCAAACTCTTTTGCCACCTCATTTATTTTAATTCTTTTATTTATACATTTAATTATTTAACAAAATAAAAATATTTATATATTTTTTAATAAATAAAAATAAGATAAATAATAAAAATAAAAATTCATACCATTCATTAAAAATAAAAATTACAAAATACAAAACACTACCAATTATGAAATTTTTGAATTTGCTCTTTTCTCGCTAAAGTAACCCTCAAAGCGTTTCCCGTAAGGTGATCATGCGGGGTCATGAAAAACTCGAAGTCTTTCTCAAATCGGTTTGAGCGTTCGATTTCGAGTTCTTGTTCCAACCTATGTCGTTCGAGTTTTGAGCGTTCGATTTCGAGATCGAGTTTTTTCATTTTGTATTCCATTGTATCATCAATTTTGTCGTTGAACGTCGTCAACAACTGAGTAACACTTTCGTCCGTATTCGTCCCGGACGTATTACTCGTTGATGTTTTTTTGCCTTGTTTCTCCCGATGGGTCGTTGAATTTGCTCGTCATCGTCATCATCGGAAGGTTGGGTACGTTTTGAACCCCGCGATGAAGTTGTCGTCATCGTTGGAACGGCTCCCCATTTTGGACATTTTTTTAGGACGTCCCAAGCTTGTTCGTGAGTGAAAGCAACTTTATGGCGTGCTAGATACCGTTCGTGTGCCGTTCGGGATATATCGGCCTCACTCATCCCGCTTGATCTATTATTGAGCAAGTTGTTGTAGATGCCGCCAAACCAATTAATTCTTTTATTGAGGTCGTTGAACTTGCTATTGAGTTGATGGGTTGATCTATAACCTGGTTCACGACCCAAGCGAGTAAAGAACACATGCCCGATTCGGGCCCAAAAACTTCCTACATTTATGTAAAATTAAGTATAATAATAATAATAATAATAATAATAACAATAAAAATAATTACCACCGCTTTGTGCGTTACCGATAACGGGGTCCTCCGAAACGTCAACCCACGCCGACACTAACGCGAGTTCCTCGGCTTTACTCCACGTTTGTTTGGCGGCTTTCGTTGGTCACGGATTTGATGGTTCCTGGTTAGATTGTTGTGTCGGGATAGATTGTGGTGTGTTCGGGGTAGAAGGTTGGGTTTCCGGAACAATGTCGTCGTCGAGATTGATTGCGGGTGAAGGAAGATTGTAGTTGGCCGGAGTAAAACCTTGTTCAATCAAACCGGGACGTGTAAATTGGTAAGGAAATTGTTGGTGAAATTGTTGGGGAAATTGTTGCGGATATTGTGGCGGATTTTGTTGCGACCATTGTGGCGGAATTTGTTGCGATCATTGTGGACGATAACCTTGTTGTGTAAACGCTTGGAAACCAAGCTCTTGATCTTCTTGCGATTGTGGTGTATTCGGTCGGTTACGACGGGATGTAGGTGTTCTGTTTGGATTCATGATGAGAGAGGTGTGAAAAATAAGAGGTTGAGAGAATTTGAGAGAGTTTGAGAGGTATGAAAAATAAGAGGTTGAGAGAATTTGAGAGAGTTTGAGAGGTATGAAAAATAAGAGGTTGAGAGAATTTGAGAGAGTTTGAGAGGTGTGAAAAATAAGAGGTTGAGAGAATTTTAGAGAGTTTGAGAGGTGTGAGAAATAAGAGGTTGAGGGTTAAATATATAGTGGGATTAAATTGAGAAAAAAATTTATTTATTTTTGTTTAAAAAGAGCCGTTCAACGGCATTATTTTTAAAAATTAAATATTTTTTTTAATAAACCTTCGGGATGAATCGGGATCCCATCCCCGGAATCCATCCCGCCCCGCTGAGCCCGCAAGGCCCGTAGCCCACCCCCGCTGAGCCCGAAGGCATCCCGAGCCCGGGTACAGATGGCCTAAAAGATAAAAAATATAACATATTAAAATAAGTAATTATAAAATAAAAAATGAAAAGTTTTAGTAATTAATGAAGACATTTAATATGTAACTTTTATTTAAAATAAATCAAAAATTTAGAAAAAATAGATAAATGGCCAAGGAAGCCTATGCTTAACCATCACCCCTACATTCTTCTTTATATATATATATATATATATATATATATTGATGATTGTTAGCCTACTAAAAGATAAAAAAAATATAACCTATTAAAATAATTAATTATAAAATAAAAATGAAAAGTTTTAGTAATTAATGATGACATTTAATATGTGACTTTTATTTAAAATAAATCAAAAATTTAGAAAAATAGATAAATGGCCATAGAGACCTATGCTTAACCCTCACCCTTACATTCTTCTTTATATATATATATATATATATATATATATATATATATATATATATATATATATATATATATTGATTGTTATCTATCTTAGTAAAAAAAAGTTCATCAAATAAAAAAATGAAAAGTTTTAGTAATTAATGAGGACATTTAATATATGACTTTTATTTAAAATAAATAAAAAATGTAGAAAAATAGATAAATGACCATGGAGGCCTATGCTTAACTCTCATCCCTACATTCTCTTATATATATATATATATATATATATATATGTTGATGTTAGCTTACTAAAAGATAAAAAATATAACCTATTAAAATAAGTAATTATAAAATAAAAAATAAAAAGTTTTAGTAATTAATGAGGACATTTAATATGTAACTTTTATTTAAAATAAATCAAAAATCTAGAAAAAATAGATAAATGGCCATGGAGGCCTATGCTTAACCATCACCCCTACATTCTTCTTTATATATATATATATATATATATATATATATATTGATTATTGTTAGCCTACTAAAAGATAAAAAATATAACCTATTAAAATAATTAATTATAAAATAAAAATGAAAAGTTTTAGTAATTAATGAGGACATTTAATATGTGAATTTTATTTAAAATAAATCAAAAATATAGAAAAATAGATAAATGGTCATAGAGGCCTATCCTTAACCATCACCTCTACATTCTCTTATATATATATATATATATATATATATATTGATTGATGTTAGCCTACTAAAAGATAAAAAAATATAACCTATTAAAATAAGTAATTATAAAATAAAAAATGAAAAGTTTTAGTAATTAATGAGGACATTTAATATGTAACTTTTATTTAAAATAAATCAAAAATCTAGAAAAAAATAGATAAATGGCCATGGAGGCCTATGCTTAACCATAAATTCAAAACTCTAAGAAAATTCTAAAGCCTCAATGGAGGCTTTTCCTTAACTCTCTCTCCTACATTTTTCTTTATATATATATTGATTGATGATTGTTAGCCTACTAAAAGATAAAAAAAATATAACCTATTAAAATAAGTAATTATAAAATAAAAAATGAAAAGTTTTAGTAATTAATGAGGACATTTAATATGTGACTTTTATTTAAAATAAATCAAAAATCTAGAAAAATAGATAAATGGCCATGGAGGCCTATGCTTAACCCTCACCCCTACATTCTCCTTTATATATATATATATATATATATATATATATATATATTGATGATTACGTCTAAAAAGACAAAATATAAATTCAGGCACTGTGCATAGCCCTACAACACTTCTTTCCGAGACAAGTTTGTGACCATGAACCGGTATCGAAATCAAGTTCACACCTTGATGGTTTGTATTACAGAGATGGGGGCATGCACTAATCACATCTTCATGTTTCAAATTTCTAATTGATTTTATGTTTGTTCGGGAACAATCATGCTCGGTTTTATCTTACAAGATAATCTCCATTCGTTTTAATTTGTCAAATCTGATATGTCTATGTGGATTTTGAGAAATGGTCACTAAATTCTAGTTGGTGTTGCTTTTGGGCACGAGACAAGTGTTGTAGAATCATCCACCCTTTTGAAGACGGACTTTAGAAAAGTGAGAGCAAGACTAAAACAATCCCAAAGTGACTCCTTGTATTGTCCCAAAAACAATACATGCATTCTCTTCCAAAGAAAAGTCGACTTTGCCCAGTATTTCTTTACTGAATGGGCTGAAGTGATTAAGCATCCGAAAAGGTGTCATGTCGCATATCCTCGCTTCATCTTTATGGTCCTACAACACAAGCTCGGCTCGGCTTTGGATTCAGATCGCAAGTCTCAATCTCCACGTTTTACATACGACTGGTCATCCCCCATTGTTGGCCAAAAGACCCTCGATGTTGGTCGCCTCGCTACTGATCTTCCATTACGCCAAGGTATGATCGCTTTTGCTCTTTCTCCGAATCTTCACTGGGGTGAGGCGGAAGCTCCCGGATTTCAACACCCGGAAGTTCCCGTGGAACCCCTAGTTGTAGTGGTCCCTTCTCCTCGTCCTCGAGTGACGTCGGGTGGCGCTAAAAAGAAACAACGAAGAGCCACCGACACCTCCGCACCCGCTTCTCGAACCACGCCACCGATAGATCCCTCGGAGGCTTCCCCAGTTCAAATCCCATCTCATAAGCGGAGGCGCTCAAAATCCACTTCGAGATCTCCTTTAAAGAGGTCTCGAAAACCTTCGGCCCAACCGTCTAAGCCAACTGTCGATTCTCAAAAATCGACAGTTGTTGAAATTCACCCCTCCGGACCAAGGAGATCCGTTATCACCCCGACCAACTCCTCTGTTGCCTCTCCACAGGCTTCAGTTGCACATTTGGAGGAACCTCAAATTACCTCCCCACTCGCTTCTTTGGGTGGTAGAAATGACCTCTAGGTCTCTCCCCTTGAGGGTTCAGATTTTTCACTGCACAACCCGCTGAGGGTTCCCCCACACAAAAATCCCCCCCCAAGAGACTTCTTTGCATTTCTATTGGAAGACACCGGTTCTCCCCGAACCACGATTCCCACCGACGATACCACCCTCACCGATGGATCTCCACCGAAGGTTACTACCCTGAAGGTACCCACCCCGATCGCTTCACCTCACCGATCCCCGACCCCCCAATGATCTGAGGATAGTTCTTCCTCATCTCACCGACGACCGATACCACCCTCTCCCCGACACAGGTTTCTATACCCCGAACCTTCATGGGCTCAGCCAACCTCATCTAATTTTATTGAGGAAAGAATACTACCTCATTCCCAGTTATCACCAACACATCCCCGATTCCAATTAAACGAGGACCGTGCTCCTCCTATTGAAGGTATTCGGCTACCGAGTGACTTGATAGCGGAGGTTCAGGAAAGTGCTCGTCAGTGTAGATTGGTTGGCACTCAATTCGAATCGCTCAAACAAGCCACGGTGTCCTTTATAGCTCAAAACAATGATCGGGTCTCTGTGCTCGAGTCTAGGCAACCGCAGCTCTTGGCAGATGCTCTTCGAGAGGCTCTTCGGCCAGTCTCTGAAAACTTGGCCTTATTATCCAACAGGGTGGAATCCCTGACCTCGTCTCATTCTGACCTTGCAGTTTCTTTCGGTGCCTTCAAAGCATCAACGACAGTTAAAGATGCAGAGCTCTTCCGTCTTAATAGTGAGGCCAGTCGGCATCAGAATCTTCGGACCCGTCTCTCTGACTCTCTTGAATCACTTCATCAAAAGGTTGATCTCCTTGAGAAGAGCCTGAATTGATTTGGATCTGGGTGACTTTACTTTGACTAGTGTTGATCCTGCAAGTATCAACCTTCTTCACTCCAAACTTGATCAGGCCTTCACTCTATTAGGTTTGACAGTTCGGCCTGTTGCTGAGGGGGAGAAATCTGATGATCCACCACCGAAAATGCCTTCGGTCAAACGAACAAACAACAATCAGCCTTCACTTTCCACCGATCAACCACACATTCGCATCTCAAAGAAAGCCACCGATCTTCCAGGTACTGCACCAAAACCCTTTTGCACTACTTCTTCTCCTTCTCCTCAACAATCGGTGGAGAGATCTTCACCAAATGTCACTCCACATAAGACACCACCGAAATCCTCTCCACCACCGAAGTCGTCACCACCACCGATTCCTTCCCCTTCGGTGGAGAAAACCCCAACACTATCTGAGGGGGAGCAAGTGTCCAAAACCTCTAAAGATAAAGGAAAGAAAATAATATCTGCCGAACAAGAAGCCGAAGAAGAAAAGAAAAAGAAAGAGTTAGCCAAATATGGGTCTCGACCTGCAGATGCCCAAACTCTAAAACTCAAGCCTTCATCCCAAGTATCTAACACCGATCTCGGTCTGACTCCTCGAGAACTTGAGGAAGCCAGACTTGCTCAAAAAGCTTTGGATGAATCTAAAGCTCTGTCTTTGAAAGCGGCCAAGGAGGAAGCAGCAAAAGTAAAGTCTACCGATGCCATCAAAACTCAGAAACCGGCACTGAATGCTCTTCAGGAAGAAAAGGATAATAAAATATCCTGGTACAAAAAGGCAATGCACTACCGAACCAACAAGTCTCCAATCACGGGTATCAAAATTGCTACTTCCAAAGTCAATCCTGCCGACATCAGATTAATCATTGAAAGAGAAGATGGCATTTCTAGAAGTATTAGAGATTACCACTTGAAACAATTCGGCCTCTCCGAATGGTTTGAAATCTCTAAACTTCTAGTGAAAAGCATAAATCCAAAGAAAGATGTATTCGTCGAGTACATTGAAGGCTTGATGGATAAAATGAAAGAAGTGAAAAAGAAACATAACATCGTCCTCTCCACCGATGAAAGAGCCAAACTTCAAACTCTCAAGGAAGACATCCGCCTACCGAATACCAAGAACCAAAAGGTCACCGATCACATCTTCAAAGACTTGGCCGCGAAAGGAAGGATTCCTTATGTTGACAATCTAAATTTGTCTCTTCCCACTTCAACCACTTATCCCTCAACCACGATAAGTTTTTCACCGATTCCCGGACTCTACTTCAATGATGGTTTCGGCCACCGACGTTTCTTCAGGTTTTCTCAAATCCCCTTAGCCGACATCATTTTCCTTGAAGGCATATCTAATCTGGTGCCATACATCCCCGAAGCACAATCATTCTACAAGAACATCCTTGCTGAGATCCAGCGCCGACAGAAAATGAGAAAATGATCTATGTGTTTTCATTTTCATTTTTCAAGTACTTGTAAAATTTTCTTCATCTCCCAATGTATGAAAATTTCGGTAATGCAAGTACTTTTCTATTTTAATTTCTTTATTGCACATAGTTATTTTACTTGTAAATATTGTCTATAGTATACATACTCATACAAAAGAAAAATAGATCAAAAAGAACAAAAATAATGGTCTATGTGAAAAGAACCCAAAAAGAGTAAAAAGGGTCAAAATGCATTTTACTTTTAGTCACTCTTAAATATTCTAAGTATAGAACTCAAATTCAAATAGGGGGAGATTGTTGGGTCACCAAGATTTGAAATTGACTCACAGATGTTCTTCCTTATATCTTACTTTGAATATTTTAGCATGGTTCTTTAAATGGCTTGTACAAGATAGCAACTGTTCGGTGAAGTCGAAGATAAACCGAAACCAAGCTTGAAGAAATTCTCATTGTGGAAATAAGAAGAATCTTCTCAAGAAGCATACAAGTCATTGTCCACCGATTTTGTCTTCACACATCGGTGGACATCCTCCCCACCGATTGTGTGTTCACACATCGGTGGACTTCCTCCGCACCGATTGTGTCTTCACACATCGGCCAGATTTATTCCACCGATAAGGATGATCAAATCGGTGGAATCTTTATGTGAATGGTTTTCTTTGAAGATTGTTTTAAAGACTCAAGTCAAATATATCGGTGGAACTTCATCGGTGGATTTGTCTTGGAATACACATCAAGAAGATCATTTAATATGGGACAATATCTATTGCCAGGTAAAAGTGACTTTCTGTCATCTTATTTATTTTTAGATAAAGTCCCTTTCAGCATGGGTTCTATTCCTTGTACCAAGGAAAAAGTGATAATGACATATCAACTTTTCAAAAGTCTACTGGTACGAAGCAAGTCCCCTGAAGACAGGTGTCCCAAGCATTTAATGCTCACCTCACTATAAAAGGAAGTAGAAGGCTCCCATGCAAACCACGCTTTCTGAAAATCTCTCTCAGTGCAAGAAATCTCCATATTGCTTAAAAAACTTCATAGCTTTGTTCTAAGTGTTCTTAGTTGTTTTGTTTTAGTATACTTTGTGTAAGATTGTTAGAATAGTTTATTTGTTCTTTTCCGCAACAGTCTTAAGTTTCTATGTGTAATTCTTGTTGAAAGTTTTTCAATAATAGAATTAAAATTGTGAAAATTTTGAGTATTGTATTCAACCCCCCCCCCTTCTACAATACTTGTTTTAGCCATCTGGGACTAACATATATATATATATATATATATATATATATATATATATATATATATATATAACCTTGAATATATCACATTGGTTGTAATCTGATAGAAGCCTATGTCTTCTATCGGATTTCTAACACATCTAAAAAAATATTCTAATTGTTCAATATCCGATAGTTTTTACTTCATAAATGTCTATAACTGGAAACTGTTGTATATCTTATATTTTACTATAGACAAAATAAGATTTTACTTGTAAAAGTCTTGTAACTATCTCTGTTGATCCAAAGTGTAAAAAACCTTCAACAAAATCGAATATTAGTTTAAGAGTGGCCAAGTAGTCACCAAAGCGTATTGGTTTGTCATCTAGCCAAAAGAAGTGTTGGGTCACTAAAGATTTGAAATTGACTCACCGATTTTACCCTTAAAATCTTACTTAGAATATTTTACCTTGGTTCTTTGCAATAACTTAGACAAGACAACAAAAATTCGGTGAAGTCGAAGACCAACCGAAATCAAGCTTGAAGACGTTCTCATTGTGGAAGTGAAGACACTCTCAACAACAAAAAGACTAAGTTATAGTCCACAGAAATTCCTGATGAAAATCGGTGGACATCTGGTCGAAATCCATCTCAGATTTGGCCCAACTTCTCACCGATGCAAATCTCAAATAGGTGAGAAAGTGGCCGAAATTCTTATACATTTCGGTCAAGCATCTCACCGATGTTATGGCTCAAAGCGATGAGATCCCACTTTTGGAAGACAAGACGAGAAGATCATTTATTGTGGGACAATATCTAATGTCAGGAAAAAGTGACTATTTGTGGTTTTCCCAATTTCAGATAAGGTCTCAATCAAGCATGGTTGTTCTTCCTGGTACTGAGAAAAAGTATGAAAAGGACTTGCAACTTTTTAGAGTCAACTCCTATGCTCAAATCTCCAGTTGACAAGTGTCCTAAGCATTTAATGCTTCATGCACTATATAAAGAGGATGAAGCTCTTCATGCAAGCTTACGCGTTCATGAAGGATTTCTCAGTGCAAAATACTTTCTCTCCCTTAGAACTTTATAGCTTTGATTCTTAGTGTGTTAAAAGTTGTTTTGTTTTCAGTTTTCTTTGTGAAGATTGTTAGAATAGTTTACGTGTTCTTTCCGCAACAATCTATAGTTTCTGTGTGTAATTTTTAGTTGAAGTTTTCAATAAAAGAATTAATTAAGTAAAATTTGTGTATTATATTCAACCCCCCCCCCCCCCCATCTACAATACTTGTTATAGCCATCTGGGACTAACAAGAAGATCAATACAAGATATAGTCAACTAGCAGTCTGACAAATACTACTACTGGCAAGCCGGATTTCAAAGTACAAACTTATCCTGCAAATTTGATTCACCAACTCTCCCAAACCCTCATCCTAGTATGGGAACTTGCAAAAGCATGTCAACCAAGGTATGTTCTTGATAGGGCGGACTCACTATATACTTAGAGGGGGAAGGGCCCAATTAAAAGATAAAAAACTGATTTTCTTAGGTTAAAAATATATATATTTTAAATTTTTGTCATAACTCCCCATAGAAGTTTTTCGTTCGGGACCCCATCAACCAAAAACTCGAAATCAACCAAAAAACCGAATAAACTCTTGAAATCGACCAAACAAAGAAAAACCCTCTAAAAATCGGAAAAAAACTTAGAAATCCCTTCAAATTAACCAAGAAAGCTTTAAAAATACCTCAAAACAGTGTAATTAGGCTAAAAACATATTGAACGACTTTACGGGCATTTAATCTACGTTAAAGGTGTCCCCATTAAGAAAAATTCTTGGATCTGCCACTGGTTCTAGAGCATTATTAGTTAATGTCATTCTTACTTTACCGTCACCTCTGCATACAAAGGATGGATGGGTTAACAAGTGTCTACATCAACTACAAATGCTGAAGTGAAAAGTACAAGCATGCATGGATCAGCAAATCAGAACAAGAAACGTGTTAAAGTTGGAAAAGAGCATTTAATGAATTGGAGGCTATAAAACGTCTTCATTATGTTAGTTTGTAAATCACCCGTTTTGAAAAAAATTCTCTATGAAATTTTTGAAGTAAATTCGGCGTCAATATATGAAAGCTATCTTAACTTCTCGGATCTGAAAAAGAATCTTCTTCCTTCTCTTTTTCTGTGCGAGTAAGTTTGTCACCGCTCAAATAGTTTAGGATAAAGGTCTTGCATTCTAGCTTCCGCAATAATAGCTGTAAATTTATGTTTGAATAAAATATAAAATTAAAAAGTGAAAACTTAATTTGTTTGTATTCAACCCCACTTCTACAAACACTTTCTGTGTGAGTCATTGTGGTCTAGGGTCAACAAGTGGTATTAGAACGATTTGTTTAAACTCATAAAAAATCTGAAATAACTTCCACGACCTATGAAAAGGGTTCTCTAACAAACCTCCCCGATCCCAAAAGGTAACTTTTCTTACTGGAAAAATCGGATGCTTTTCTTTTTGGAAGGAGTTCTTAATCAAACTCCTCATATCTGAAGAATGGTTCATAAAGTCCAATTTCTCTCTTACCATGAGTTAGAGACGCAAATGATAAAATAATCGAACCTGACAGATAAATTGTCAGGAATCCACTTGATTGGACGGATGAAGACAAGAAGCTAACAGTCGTTGACACTAAAGCTAGAACAGTCATCGTAATGTCTCTTCCTGATGATGTTTATCGCTTCATTATGAATCTTTCCACATCAAGAGATATGTGGAACACTCTCATTGTGCTATACAAAAGGACATCCGAAGTGAAACAAAGCAAATGAATCATACTCATCCGACAATACGAACTGTTTGTGTGTAACAAGAATGAATCTCTCGTTGAATTATATAACATGTTCACCTCTATCTCGAATAGGGGTGGACTTGGTACGGTACCGACTTGTTTTTGCCAATACCGTATACCAACCAATTATAATTGGTATGCAAAATTTCATACCATGTACCAACCAATTGTATTTGGTACCGACTTAATTGGTACCGACTTTTTTCGGTTGGTACATGTTGGTAATGGTTTGTACCAATATCAAGTTACATATACGAAACAAACAAAAAATTAATTCACAATTCCCAAATGATCAAACAAAATAGTTCAATGTAACAATGTTTAGTATTCAATATATGAACTAGTTCAAAATAAGGGAGCGTTTCTTCATCCATGAGATCTTCACACAAAGTACCAAACAAAAATGAAGTGGTTTGATTCTAGATATTAGACATCGGCGCATTACTTGTTGCCTAACACCCTTGACTATAAGCATTCTCTACAAACAAAACACACATTTTTGTCAACAATAAATAACAAACAAATGACAACTCTTGTATTAAAATTTTAAAATAATATATTACCTCTCTCAAGCTACTCCAAGTCATGGTATATCTCCAAGGCTTCTTCCGTAGGATCTTCATATAAGTTGAAATTTGTGGTAGATGCCCTTAACCAGTCACTTGTGCAAACGAGTGCCTCAACTGTTTTGGGTGTCAACGAAGCTCTAAAAGGATCCACAACTCTCGACCCTTAAATAATTAATAATTAATTAAATTATTAAATATGTCGGTACCACGGTACTACCGTGGTACACAACATTCAATACCGTGTACCAACCAAGTTCAAACACTTGGTACGGTACAACCAGCCAATTATAATTGGTACCGATTAATTTGGTACCGATTTAATTGGTACGGCTGGTTCACATGTTGACTGGTTTGATTTGGTACAAAATTGCCACCCCTACTCTCGAATGATCTCAAAGTTCATAATAACATTTTTTGATAATGTTTAAGTCTTGGATAAGTTTATGGAATGCCTTTCAACTTCTTTGGGAAACATGATTTTCAGTCTAAAAACTTTCTAAGATCTACATAACATGTTACTCACTGTTCTTTATGGAACTTTGTTCAACTTTGAGCAAACTAAATCTCTAAGAAAAAAATCTCTTTCAAGAAACAAAAAGCACCAATATGGCATTCGTCTCATCAGATTTCAAGAGAAATGAACAATCTTCAAAAGCCACATATGACAATAAATTCGAGAACCTTAAAGAAAATTTGAAAAATACACTTTAGATCCTAATGAAGATTTTGATGATGAAATGGAAACTCTATCCATGCAAGATGTACGTGACTCTCTCTCTCTCTCTCTTTAACAAATTCGTCAGATAAAACAACTTTAAAAATAGATAAAAAAAATCTCAAAGAAACCATCATTTGTTAATCAAAACAAGTTCTCTCATGGGTAGTTTAATTTGGTCCGAATACAAAATATGAATGATGTAGGGAGTTTCCTTGTTTATAGCTTGGTAGTTATTTTAGGATATAATTTATTATTATATTTCTTTAATATGGAATTGATTGGATTGTGATTTGGGGTTCTTGCGTTTGAATATTTCCAGTTACTCCACCCCTCTGTTAGACCCACCTCTTCATCTCCAAGATAACCCACCGGCCACCACGATGACGCGCGAGATCTCCGACGATATGAAACATCTGAGAAATCATAAGAAATTCGGCGAGTTCTACGGGATACTACGAAACGATTGAGAAGAAAGGTGCCCCGCGATTTCCGGTGAAGAGGATTACCACTACCCACAACCATGATTCACCGATTCTTCATGTTTTCATAAATTACAGAGTATGAAACAGATTCTTCATGGTTTCATAGATTATGAATATTTATATATGAATTTTTACATAAAAAATGTTTCATATATTTGCGACTGTAAAATCGGTTTTGTGACGCTGTTTCATAAGTTTTCATATATGAACCTTTACATAAAACTGTTAAATACATATGCATCATGCATGTTAGAATATGTGAGTAGGTTGATAGATTGAGAGAGACACACTTGAGATGGTGGCATAATCAGCCGTTTTCATATATTGAGAGAGTAATACAAATGGAGTGTCTAACCTACTAATGAAACCCTAAGAGACTATTTATACAAGGTAAGTTACACATAATTACAGAAAGGACCCTGAACTACACATATTGACATTAATACTCTAACATCCCCCCTCAAACTCAAGTAGGGGAAGAATGAGCCAAATTGAGTTTGGAAACAAGAGCCCGAAAACGCCCTGGAAGATGATCTTTGGTGAAGATATCGGCAGTCTGATCAATGGTTGAGATTGGAAAAAGTTTAACCGTCTTGCGAAGAACATGTTGACGCGTGAAATGACAGTCAATCTCAATGTGCTTTGTACGCTCATGAAAGACATCATTGTGAGCAATCTGAATAGCACTAGTGTTGTCACACCACAATGGTGTTGGGGAAAATTGATGAGCACCCATATCAGATAGTAGCCAGCGTAGCCATACGAGTTCTTGAGTGGTGTCAGCTAAGGCTCGATATTCCGTTTCAGTGCTGGAGCGAGCTGTCAGCGATTGTTTCTTGTTGCGCCAGGAGATAAGAGAGTCCCCAAGAAAGAAACAATAGCCGGTAGTGGAACGACGATCGGTTATGTCACCATCCCAGTCAGCATCTGAGAAGGCACGAAGCTGTAAGGATGAGGTGGATGAGAAATGAAGCCCATGGAACATTGTCCCTTTGAGGTACCGAAGTATACGAAGAACAGCGACATAGTGGTCTGAACATGGGCCAGCCATGAATTGACTAACTATATGAACTGCATAGGCAAGATCTGGTCTAGTGACAGTCAGGTAGACCAGAGATCCAACTAGTTGACGGTACCGTGTAGGGTCTTTCAGCGGGGTTCCGGCATTCGGATCAAGGTGCAGATTTTGCTCAATGGGTGTAGATGCAACTTTGTTGTCCGTGATCCCAGCTTTGGACAGCAGATCTGAAATGTACTTGGCTTGACAGAGATAGATGCCCGAAGAGTCTGATAGAACTTCAAGTCCAAGAAAGTAGTGTAGTTTGCCAAGATCTTTCATCTCAAAACATGAGCTGAGAGATTGTTTGAGATGATTGATACTTGTAGTGTCACTGCCGGTGATGATCATGTCATCAACATACAACAAGAGTAAGATAGTACCTGCAGCAGTAGTCCGAGTAAACAGGCCAGAATCATAGTTACTTGGAGAAAATCCCAAGGAGATGACGGTGTTACTAAACTTTTCAAACCAAGCACGAGGAGCTTGTTTGAGGCCATATAGGGCTTTTCGAAGTCGACATACATGTCCCTGACGGGAGGTCACACCTGGAGGGAGTCTCATGTAGACTTCCACTTCGAGATCGCCATTCAGAAAGGCATTTTTGACATCCATCTGATAGAGTGGCCATTTCTTGGTGGCAGCTATGGCGAGAAGACTACGAACTGATGTGACACGAGCCACAGGAGCAAACGTTTCTTCGTAGTCAATGCCATATTCTTGATTGAAGACTTTTGCCACAAGGCGTGCTTTGTATCGATCAATGGATCCATCAGACTTGGTTTTGATTTTGAAGACCCATTTGCAACCAATGGGTGACTTTCCTGGTGGGAGAGGAACAAACTCCCATGTATTGGCTTTGTCAAGTGCCTGAAGTTCCTCTGTCATAGCTTGCTTCCAAACAGGGTTAGAATCAGCTTCCTTGAAGGAAGTTGGTTCATGGGTGGACAGTAAAGTGGCATAACAATGATAATCACGAAGGTGAGAAGGAACTTGTCTTACCCGAGCGGAGCGACGTGCTTCATCTTGTGGTTGAGAGGAGCTAGGATCCATAGACTCAGCAGATGGCTCAGAAGTAGTACATGGAATTGGTGCAGATCATTGATCGTGATCAGATGGCACAGATGGGGCCGGTGACGGTTCAGATGGAACAGATGAAGGTTCCGGTTGAGAAGAGGCGGAAGAAGGTGGAACAGATGGCACAGAATAAAGCTCAGATGGAGGTGAGTTAGAAGGAGGTGGGACAGATGGTGAGGTCAGTATGGAATCAAATTGTAGTGAGTCCAAAGAGATAGAGTTATCAGTGAAGAAGGAAGTGGAAGGATTGGGTATGTCTTGAGATTTGGACACTGTTGAGAAGGGAAGATGTTCCCAGAATGTGACATGACGGGATATACGTAGTCTTTTAGAGACTGGATCCCAACAACGATAACCTTTGTGTTCAATACCGTAGCCAATAAAGCAGCATAATCGAGAACGAGGTTCAAGTTTGGTGTGTTCATGAGGTTGCAACTGAACAAAGCAGGCACAACCCCATACTTTTAGGAGTTCATAGGCAGGGGAGACCCCATGGAGCATTTCATAGGGAGACTTTTGATTGAGGATGGGAGTCGGGTGACGGTTGATGGTGTAGACAGCCGTGAAGGCAGCTTCGCCCCAAAAACGTTCTGGACACTTGGCTGAGATTAATAGAGTACGAACAGTATCGAGGATGTGGCGATGTTTACGTTCTGCACGTCCATTTTGCGGAGAGGTGCCTGGACAGGAGTACTGAGAAAGAGTACCCTGAGATCTAAGAAAAGAGAGGAAAGAAGATTCTTTGTATTCCATAGCATTATCTGCTCGAAGAATCTTTATAGGTTTGGAAAACTGGGTTTGGATCATACGAGCGTAGGTGATGTAGATTTGAGGTATTTCGGAGCGTTGTTTCATGAGATATATCCATGTAAAGCGTGTGTGATCATCGATAAAGATAACGAAGTATCTATAACCCCCATGGATGGATGTGGGGCTGGCCCCCAAACATCAGAGTGAATGAGGTCAAAAGGGGAAGCAGAATTAAGTTCATTTAGTTGAAAAGGTAAGGCATGGTGTTTGCCAAGTTGACAGGATAAGCAAGAAATGTTTTCAGAAGAGGTGTTGCCTAACAGTCCTGAACTAGCTAACAGTTTTATCCTAGCTAGAGATAAATGTCCAAGTCGTTTATGCCACAATTCAAAGGAAGGGGTACTGGAAACAGAGGCAACATGATTTGAGGATTGTAAGGGGAGACGGAGGTAGGCCACTTCAACCATCCGAAAAACTTTACGGCCTACTCCAAGGATCTGCTTGGTCTTTGGATCCTGCACAACACAACCAGTAGGATGAAACAAAACAATTAGGCCGGATTCCATAAGTTGAGTGATAGAAATCAGACTCAGAGATAAGTTTGGAATATGTAGCACATCAGGTAATTGAAGGTTGGTGGTAGATACAGTTCCACTGAAAGATACAGGTAATCGAGTGTCATCCGCAGTGCGGACTGATGAGTACATGCTGGAGGTTTGCTTAGAGATAAACCCGTCAGCCTTAGGTGTCATGTGGTTACAGCAACCAGACTCGAATAGCCAAGGATTGCCTGGTGCTGAGATATTGCACTGAGAATTCATTCCCATAGAACCTGTCAGGAGGCGCTCTATTAGGTCTTGGTTTTGTCGCAGGAGTGCCAGAGGATCAGGTGATGAGTTGGTGTTATGCATAGGTGATGAGTTGGTGTTATGCATACCCATAGAACCTGTCATAAGTCGCTTTATTTGGTCTTAGTTTTGGCGTAGAAGTTCCACAAGCTCTTGCGGTGTCTGAGTTGCTGGAGTAGAGGAGTCTGGAGAGATTGATCCAACATATGACTGAGATTGGCGTAGAGGAGTCTTGCGAGATTGATCCGCAGTGCGTTGTTGCTTTTGATGACTGGAGTGTTGTTGATTACCTGAGTTCCTTGGATGGTTTAGACAGTCAGACCCATAGTATTGTGGCTGTGTGATCCCGCACCAGCGACATTGTCGATTTGGGCAGTTGAGAAGAAGATGAGAAGTAGAGTGACAATATGAGCAGTCACTGTATTGAGACTCGGTACTGAGAGCCATTTAAGTGGTGCAGGCAGGTTGCGATATGAGAAGACTGCGATAAGAGGGTATGTCGTAACTAACTGGAGTGTGAATAGTACTTGTCGCAAGTAACTGGGGTTGTGAACAGTACCAAGTCGCAATGGTCAGTTGAGATATGGGGTTGTGAATAGTACCAAGTCGCAATGGTCAGTTGAGATATGGGGTTGTGAATAGTACCAAGTCGCAATGGTCAGTTGAGATATGTGGTTGTGAACAGTGTCAAGTCGCAATGGTCATGAACAGTACCAAGTCGCAATGGTCATGAACAGTACCAAGTCGCAATGGTCAGTTGCGACTTGGATGAGTGTGTGCGTTGCGACTTGGATGAACGTATGGTGTTCTTGAGTCGGGTTTTGCAAAACATATCGGTTTTGGCTGAAAATTGGTACGTAGGTTCGTGATGATATTCTGAGCAACTTTAAAACTTGGAATTTTGTCAGAAAACCAACAGAGAATGGATTTTCTGAGCAAAATCGACAGCAGCAAAATAAGGGAAATAAACTTGAGAATGCAGATCTGAAAGATGGTTGAGGATGCTTACCTAAAGCTCTGATACCATATTAGAATATGTGAGTAGATTGATAGATTGAGAGAGACACACTTGAGATGGTGGCAGAATCAGCCGTTTTCATATATTGAGAGAGTAATACAAATGGAGTGTCTAACCTAATAATGAAACCCTAAGAGACTATTTATACAAGGTAAGTTACACATAATTACAGAAAGGACCCTGAACTACACATATTGACATTAATACTCTAACAATGCAAATTCATAGGAATGAAAGATTCATATGTTGGAAAATGTAGTGATGAAGTTGTTGGGTCTTCACAGATTTGAAATTGACTCAATTAAACCCTCTTAGGTACTTAGAATATTTTTGGATTCTTTTGTGTAACTTGTACTCTCATATCAATTGTTCGGTGAAGTCGAAGATCAACCGAAACCAAGTGCGAAGACTATCTCATTGCGGAAGTGAGAAAATCGGCAGCAACTCTCTACAAGTTACACCACCACCGATATGCTTGTACTATCGGTGGACAAGCATCACCGAATTGAAGAAATTCGGTGAGAAGCTCAAGAAGACTTTCACCGATATGCTTTCAGAAATCGGTGGAAGTTCAAGAAGATTTCCACCGATATATGTTCAGAGATCGGTGGGAATTTGAGAAGACTGCACCGAAATATTCTACACTTCGGTGAAGGATCTCTCTTCTCTAAAGAAGTGAGATTTCAAATTGGTACAGTTTCCAATACAGGAGGTCGGCAGCCTTATTCTCTGAAGATAAAAGAAAAGATCATTTATTATGAGACAATATCCTATTGTCAGATAAAAGTGGCAGTTTGTCATCTTATCTATTCTCAGATAAGGTCTTTTTCTGGTACGACTGTCCTCCTAGTTCTTTGGATAAGTTAAAAAATAGATATCAGCTTTTCAGAAGTCAACCTCTACAATGAATGGAAGAGTGACAAGTGTTCCAAGCATTAAATGATGCATGGACTATAAATAGAGGTAAAGACTTTCCATGCAAATCACGCTTCTGAAGATCACTAAGTGCAAGCTCCTTTCTTACTGAAACTGCATCTTGTGTCTAAGTGCCCAATTTGTTCTAAGTGTTTTTCAGTTACTTTGTGTTAGATTGTTAGAATAGTTTAACTGTTCTTTTCTGCAACAATCTTTTGTTTTCTATGTGTAATTATTATTGAAAGATTTTCAATAAATTGAATTAAAACTTGTGAAAAATCTGAGTATTGTATTCAACCCCCCCCCCCTTCTACAATACTTGTTGAGCCATTTTGGGACCAACAAGTGGTATCAGAGCGGAAAGTTTAATTCATAAACTTGATCCGCAATGGCTGCCTCATCTTCATCCCTAACTGTTGAAAACACTGGTCAAAACAATTTTGCTGAAAATGGGTCCATTTCAAAACCTCCCAAGTTTAATCCTAACAACTTTTCTCTATGGAAAAGCCGTATGATGCTATTTATGGAAGGAGTGGATACTAGATATCCAACCATTCTCAAGGAGGGACCTATCATCCCGAGAGTTTGGGCTCGCTATGAAAAGCAGAGGCCTGGTAAGGAACCAGTTGATAAATCAAGTGACTCTGATGAATCTGAACCTTCCGACATAGAAAAAGCAAAGACTACTGGTCGTTACATTCTCAAAAACCCAAAGGAATATACTGATGAGGAAAAACGATTGGTGTCTCTAGATTCTCGGCTTAGAGCAATCATTGCTCTCTCACTTCCTGATGAAGTCTATCACTCTCTTGTTAATTTCGGTACTGCTAAAGAGATGTGGACTACTTTGTGTGTACTTTATGAGGGTACAGAGGAAGTAAAGAAAAGCAAAAAGATTGGCCTCATTCGAAAATATGAGCTCTTTGCCCATGAAAAGGGAGAATCTCTTCCAAGCTTTTATAACCGTTTCAACTCTCTCTTAAATGATTTAAAGTTACTAGGTAGAGTTTATGATAATGAGGAAGTTCTATGCAAGTTTATGGATTGTCTTCCTGACTTTTGGGAAAACATTTGCACTTGCATTAAAACTACCAAGGATTTGGAATACATGCCTTTAACTGTTTTGTATGGAACTCTGTTCAACTTTGAACAAACCAAGCTTCATAGGAAAACCATCTTCAAAGAGATAAAAAGCTCTTCAATAGCTCTTATCTGTGAAAGTTCCAAGAAAAGTCAAAATGTTCCTTGTATCACATATCCCTCATCAGACTCTGACACCGAAAATCAGAACAACCGCTCTCACCAAACGGAGGCATATCTGAGTGATGCCGATGATGAAGGTGATGAAATTTCGGTAGACCGAATGTCTGATGAAATGGCTATGATGCCCGGTTTTAAAAATAAATCTCGAAATTTCAACAAACCCAGAAGTTTCAGAAAACCATCCTTTACAAAAATGTCTTCTTCTGATAAGGCAAATGAAGAATGTTTCAACTGTGGTAAGAAAGGACACTTTGCTGCTGAGTGCAGAAACAAGCGTGTGTCAAAAGTCAATTCTACGTCCTCTGACAAAAGTCCTTCCAAATTTGAGAAATCCAAAGATAAATCATATTTCAAAAAGGATTCTCAATCCTCCTTACTCTCTCATCAGGAACGTGCTGAAAAGTACAAAGCTAAGTACAAGAAGGAAAAGGAAAGAAATGAAGGATCTCAAAGGAAAGGAAAAGGATTAATGGCTGAGGCTCATGACTGGGAAGAAGAAGAAACCTCTGACAGTGATTCTCAAAATATGTGCTTTATGGCCATATCAGAAGAAGTGAAGGAAGAAAAGGCAAAGTCTCCAATGGCATTAGTTTCAACTGAATGCTCATCATCATACTCTCAGGTAAATCCCTTCAATGACATGACTGATATTGAAAAGATAAATGCTTATGAGTCTTTAACTCAAGATTTTTACAATGTCAAAGAAAGCAAGAAAAGAAAATCTGCTCAAGTTAAAAATCTTAAATCTCAACTTGAAGCTTTCATGTGTCAACTTGGAAAGTTTGAGATAATCAAAACTGAGCTTGAAAATCTAAAAGTCATAAATCATGAAATTGAAAAGGAAAAGAATAAACTGTTCAAGAAGTTAAAGAAATAACAGGAAATTGTCAGAAAATGGACAAATTCTTCAAGGAATCTTGAACAAATCTTTCAAGATCAAATCCGTGGTGGTAACAAGTCTGGGTTAGGATATGAAAAATCCATGCTTGAAAAATCTACTCATGCACTTGTTCCCATCACCGATGATGACTCTGAGTCAAACTCTTGTGATTCCATTTCTTTAAATTCTGCTGATCTTAGTGAAGCCTTAAAATATGGAATGTTTTTAAAAGCCAAAGAATCTTCATCTGATCAAACCCATAAAGTGCAAGATGTTGTCAAACCCATTCACGATGTGTTCAAAGATCTAACCATTGACAACAACTCTTCTAGTCTTACAAAACCACAAGCTCTCAAAGAAAACCACACCACCGAAAAATCCTTCGCCGATTTTGTGAAAAAGGGAAAGTCCAAAGCTTTCTCAAGAGAGACCCCTGACCATGCTTCAACCTCAAGAACCGAACTTTTTAGAGGTCCTCGCAATCCCCTTCTCGGTCCAAAGATTAAGATTGATTTAATTGGAAAGGAAAAAGGAAAGAAACAAAAACCCAAAATAACTTTCATCTACCGAAAATGTTATAATTGTGGTGATACCTTTCATCTTGCTAAAGACTGTCCAAAGGAAAGAATTGACAGATCTAAACCCAAGGTCTCTCACACTTCTAACCCAAAAGGACCCATTACCAAATGGGTACCTAAAAACTAATTTGATGTTGTTTGCAGGTTTTTGAGCACCAACAAGTTTGGTATTTAGATAGTGGGTGCTCACGTCACATGACTAGAAACAAACATCTTCTTGTAAACTATGTGTCAGAGAAGGGTCCTTCTGTAACTTTTGGGGACAACTCCAGAGGTCATACCAAAGGATATGGAACTCTCACAAACGGAACCCTCACCTTCAATAAAGTGGCATTTGTTGAAGGTCTCATGCATAACCTCCTTAGTATTAGCCAACTGTGTGATCTTGGATACAAAGTCATCTTTGAACTGCGTATCTGTACTGTTGTTGACAAGAATATGAAGGTTGTCCTCTCTGGAAGAATGCTAGATAATGTGTATATCATTGATATGAGTCAAAACAACTCTTCAAATGTCTGCTTCGTGTCTGACGATACAGTCAAAAGAAACTGGCTGTGGCATAAACGTCTGTCTCATCTTAACTTCAAAACCCTTCATAAGTTATCAAACAAAGAGCTGGTGACTGGCATGCCTAAGTTAAACTTCGTCAAAGAAAAGCTATGTGATGCCTGTGAAAAAGGGAAGCTCACCAAATCCTCTTTCAAAACCAAGCAATGCACTTCCATCAATCTTCCACTTCAGATGTTGCATATGGACCTATGTGGACCAGTCAGCACTCCCAGTCTAGGAGGAAGAAGGTACATTCTTGTTATTGTTGATGAATTCTCTAGATATACTTGGGTGTCTTTTCTTAGGTACAAAAGTGATGCAACTGAAGAAATCATCAACTTTGTCAAAAAGAATGAAGTTCTGAATGGTGAGCTTGTCAGATCAGTAAGAAGTGACAACGACACCGAATTCAGAAACAGCAGTTTAGAAGATTTTTTCAATGAAAAAGGAATCTCTCAAAACTTCTCTGCTGTCAGGACTCCACAACAAAATGGCGTTGTGGAAAGAAGAAACAGGACACTATGTGAAGCAGCAAGGTCTATGCTGTGTGAAGCAAATCTGCCAACCTATTTTTGGGCCGAAGCTGTCAACACTGCCTGTTTCACTCAAAACAGGTCGGTGATAACAAAAAGACATGAGAAAACTCCATATGAAGTCTTTCATGGAAGAAAGCCAAACATTGGTTTCCTTCATGTCTTTGGCTGTGTGTGCTTTATCCTAAATGACAGGGAAAATCTTGGGAAATTTGATCATAAGGCAGGTGAAGGAATCTTTGTGGGATATTCCTTGAATTCCAAAGCCTACCGAGTTTACAATCTTCGGAGAGAATGCATTGATGAATCTATCCATGTAAAGTGTGATGACTCAAGATCATCTTCTATGTCAAATGATGATGAAGAACTACACAGATGGATATCATCATGCATTGGGTAATCTCCCATTTCAACCTCCACCGATCCACCCTGTATTCCAAATATTCCTTCTGTTCCAAACAATCAAGCTGGGTCATCGTCTTTAACACCTGAAACCCCCTCTGCCGAAATTGCCTCCACCGAACCCTATCAATCATCCACCGAAATTAACCTCATTACCGAATCTCTTCCTGCCGATAATCCCTCTGACAACCCACCTTCATCACATCCTGCCAACATCCCAGCCTCGAACTTTCCTTCCACTTCAACTATTCCTCTACCGATGCCCCCTGCTCTTAAATGGACCAAAGATCATCCCATTGATCAAATCATCGGTGATCAGCTAGCTGGTGTTCAAACAAGGAGAGGCACCAGTAACATCTGTCTCTATGTGAATTTCCTATCTCTTGTTGAACCTAAAAAGATTGAAGAAGCCCTAAGTGACCCATGTTGGGTTTCGGCTATGCAAGAAGAACTCTCCCAATTTCAAAGAAACAAAGTCTGGAGACTTGTGCCTAGACCTTCAAGAAAAACAATCATCGGCACAAAATGGGTCTTCAGAAACAAAATGGATGAAGATGGTACCGTCATCAGAAACAAAGCCAGACTCGTAGCTCAAGGCTACCGACAGGAAGAGGGTATTGACTATGATGAAACTTTCGCTCCAGTTGCCAGACTTGAAGCTATCCGGATCTTTCTTGCTCATGCTGCTCACAAGAACTTCAGGGTATTTCAAATGGATGTAAAGAGTGCTTTCCTGAATGGAGAACTAGCTGAGGAAGTATATGTGAAGCAACCTTCAGGCTTTGAAGATTCCACACACCCAGACTATGTGTACCGACTTGACAAAGCTATGTATGGGCTCAAGCAAGCTCCTCGAGCCTGGTATGACACTCTCGCCATCTTTCTACTCAAACATGGCTATACTAGAGGTACAATTGATAACACTCTCTTCCACAAGCAATCTTCAGGTAATCTCATTCTTGTTCAAATTTATGTGGATGACATTATTTTCGGTGCCACCGATGAGTCTCTGTGTGATGATTTTGCCTCTCTCATGAAAAGTGAATATGAGATGAGCATGATGGGGGAGCTAACTTTTTTCTTAGGTCTTCAAGTGAAACAAATTTCAGAAGGAATTTTCATAAACCAAAGCAAGTACATTAAAGACCTTCTGAAGAAATTTGGCTTTGAAAACTCATCCCCTATGAAAACTCCCATGGCACCACCTTTGAAACTTGACACCGATTTAAATGGTGAATCTGTGGATGTCACTCATTATAGAGGCATGATTGGTTCTTTGCTTTATTTAACTGCTAGCAGACCAGATATCATGTTTGCTACTTGTCTGTGTGCCCGTTATCAAGCAAATCCAAAGAAATCTCATTTGGATGCTGTGAAACGGATTTTCAGGTATCTAAAGGGTACCATGCATCTGGGTCTTTGGTATCCCAAAGACTCAGGTTTTGAACTCATGGGATATTCAGATTCTGACTTTGCAGGTTCAAAAATTGATAGAAAAAGCACAACAGGCAGTTGTCAATTCCTTGGTGGAAAACTGGTAAGCTGGTCCAGCAAAAAGCAAAATTCAGTCTCAACATCCACTGCCGAGGCTGAATATGTTGCTGCTGGAAGTTGCTGCGCACAGATTCTATGGATGAAAAACCAGTTGAGAGACTACAATCAGTTCTACTCCAAGATACCCATCCTATGTGATAATTCAAGTGCAATTGCAATTGCAAACAATCCTGTTCTTCACTCACGGTCCAAACACATCGATATCCGATATCATTTCATCAGGGACCATATCTCCAAAGGTGACATTGAGCTGCACTTTATTCCAACTGATCTTCAGCTTGTAGATTTGTTTACTAAACCTCTGGATGAGGCCAGGTTCACTTTCCTCATCGGTGAACTTGGCATGTTGTACTTAGAATAGGTTCCAATAAAAAAAAATCGGTCTGATAACTTTCGGTTGATTCATCTTTCGGTGATTCTTCTTTCGGTGATTCATCCTTTCGGTGCTTCATCCTTTCGGTGAGTCATCCTAAGTGAGTCATCCTAAGTGATTTTTTCGGCCTTTCTCGGTGTCTCAACGCCTCGGTGGATCCTCACCGACTACCGATACTTCTATGTGTTTCCCACCGATATCCACCGATTGTCCCCTCACTTTCCTCACCGATGTCCACCGAATTTCAATCCTATCTACACGTCACCCCTATACCCCTAGCCTGTCAGACCCGTTTCACCTCCCCGTTTCGTGAAACGGATTTCTGACCACAATTCCCAAGTGGTCATGATTACCTTTTTTTATTTTATTCTATTTTGTTTTAACCGTTCCCCCCATTTTTTTTGAAACCCTATATATACTCGATCCTCCACTCTCATTTTTCCTTTACGTTTTCTAATTCTCCTTCGTGTTTCCTCTATAACCTGCAACTACACCAACTTCGTGCTCTCTCTCTTGATCATCAATGGCGTCCTCGAAGAACATCTCCCCTACGTGTTTTGCTGATCTCAAGTTCAACCCATGCAATCACGTTGCCAGATTTGAACCCGATCCCTCCCATCCTGAATTTACCCATGTGATCAAGTTCCTCACTCAATCTCCCCTTCTTCATGCCTTCACTTGCAATCTCAAAATGAGCAAAATGCTCGTTGGGACATTCTGGCTCTCCTGTGCGTATGACCCCTCCAATGATGCGATTCATGCATCCATACTTTCTGAAGACGAGGATGATCACGACCTCACTTTTGGGGTCGATGATGTTCGCTCTGCCCTGAAAATCGATGCTTTCGATTCCTATGACGATTGGCATTCCGATACTGTTCTCGAAGATGTTCTCGGTGCCACAGGATACGTGGTCGACGACAACTCCAAAAGCTCCAAAGGTCCTGGAACTCTTCTTAGGAGTCACATGGGTAGTATATGGAACTTTTTCTTTGCTCATGTGATCCATTGCCTCTCCCGAAAGACGAGCGGCCATGATCAATCCCCCTCATACATCACCAAACTCGCCCATGCCCTCATCTTTCAACGCCGAGTTGATTTCGCCCAGTACTTCTTCACCGAATTAGTGGAAGTGATCTCCCATCCAAGGAAGTGCCACGTTGCCTATCCCCGATTCATCTCCATGATCATCCAGCACAAACTTGGAAAGTCCCTGGACGAAGATCGCAAGTCCCGCACTCCCCGATTCTCTTATGACTGGGCTCCACCGATCGTCGGCAGCAAAACTCTCAACGTCGGTGCTCTAGACACCGATCGTTCTTTACGCCGAGGTATGATCACTTTGGCCATCTCCCCAGAGCTTCAATGGGGTGATTCTGAAATTCCAGGGTTTCACCACCCCGATATCCCCGAAGTCCTTGCTGCTGCGATGACATCTTCCCCCCGTTCCAGAGCAAAGTCAGTCGGCGCGAAGAAGAAATCGGCCGCCGACACCTCCGCCGCTGCTTCCAGGACCACGACACCGATTAACCCATCGGTGACTTCCCCGGTCCAAAAACCTTCTAAGCGGAGGCACTCTTCGCCCCCCCCCCCCCCCCGAAAAGTCGTTTAAAACGATCTCGGGGCCCTGTCCGTGGGTCCTCCCCTTCCGAATCTTTTCTGTTCACCAACGATCACTTGGTTATTCCTAAGGCATCCCTCAATGTACCTCTTCCCACCCATTCTCTGAGTGAACATGCTGCTTCTCCCGCCGAATCTCTAGACTCTCCCTCCGACAGTCTGGACCTTGCACTGCACGCCCTTTCACCCGGTCAGTTCTTGATCGATGATGATGCACAACCCGATCAGGGTTCCCCCCCATTAGATCCCCCCATGACTTCTTTGCAGGTCTCTTTGACGACACTGGTTCTTCCCGAACCTCCCCGTCTGACGTAGCGATCCTCATTGAGTCCGCTTCCCCCTCCCCGATGAAGTCTCCTGTGAACCAAACTTCTCCCCGAAGTTCCCCCCGGGTTCACTCTCCCCGAAGGTCGCCTACGCAACACCGATCACCCCCCCCCCCCCAGTTCAGGAATCTCCCCGACGATCTCCCCCTCCGCCACCGAGACCGCTATTCCCCGATGAAATGTTATATCCCAGCAACACTCCCTTCTCGGCGGAGGATCCCCTTCGCATCCGCTACATCGTTCCTGGGGATATCGGGGGTCACACAACTGTTCAAGAACCCTCTCTCATTGACGACTTACAGGAAAATGCTCGACAGTGTCGGCTTGTCGGCACCCAATTTGAATCCTTCAAACAGACCACTCTTGCAATGATCGCCATGACGAGCTCCCGAATGTCCACCATCGAGTCTCGGCTGCCACAGATTATTTCAAATACTATTACCGATGCTATCAGGCCTCTTACCACCGACATCTCCACGTTGGTTCCCAAGGTGGACTCCTTGTCCCGATCTCATGGGGACCTTGCCTTCTCCTTCGGTGCTTTCAAGGCGGCCTCCACTGTCAAGGACTCTGAACTTCAGAGGTTGCTTCAATAAGCTAAGTCTCATCAAGACTTCGGCCAGGCCACTGCCAACTCTCTTCGTGATATCAATACCAAACTTCGGGAATTAGGTCACCTGGAGATGGATCTCGGTGACTTCACCATGGTCTCTGATGAGGTACCAAATCGTCTTTCCCTTCTTCATGAAAAATTCGACTACATTTTCCGACAGATGGGTTTGAAGATTCTGGCTGGTGCTGAGGGGGAGAAAAAGATAACCCATCCCAAGTTGCCATCCCTTAAACAAACGGTCATCCCCAAGCCTCCATCTTCCACCGATGACATCCATGTAACCACCGAAACCCACGCTGAAACCGCCGATATTGAGGGGGAGCAACTCTCTAAAGAAAAAGAGTCGAAAGACAAGTCAACTACTGAGGGGGAGAAGTTTTCTGCGGCCGAAACTGACAAGGGAAAGAAATCTCTTACTGCCGAACAATTGGCCGAACAAGAAATACTAGAGAAAGAAAAGATGAAGTATGGGACTCGTCCCACCGATGCAGACAAACTCAAGCTTAAACCTCAATCGCATCCGCAGGAACCCAATCTTGGTCTGACTCCTCAGGAAATTGAGGAAGCCAGATTAGCCCAAAAAGCCCTTGATGATACCAAGGCCCTCTCTCTAAAGGTTGCAGAGGAAGAAGCCAAGAAAGCCAAGACCACCGATGCCGTGTCGGCACAGAAATCGGTACTGAGTGAATTTGAACAAGAGAGAAATGAAGAGGTTAGATGGTACAAGTTGAAGATGCACCACCGATCCGACAGAACCCCAATCTCAGGTGTCAAGATCGCAACCTCCAGATCCAATCCAAAAGACATCAGGCTTATCATTGATCGGGAAGATGGCTCCTTAAAAAGTGTGAGAGACTACCAACTCAGAACCTACGGTCTCCCCGAATGGTACGAAATCTCTCGACACTTGGCCAAAAATCCAAACCCAAAGAAGGACATCTTTGTCAAATACATTGATGATCTAATGGCAAAGATGAAGGAGATCAAAAAGAAGTATAGCATCGTGCTTACCACCGATGAAAGATCGAAACTGCAATCCTTGAAGGAAGAAGTGTGCCTTCCTAAAGTTCAGAATCCCCCCGACACTGTCTTCAAGGATATGGCAAAGGAAGGAAAGATACCGAATGTAAGTAACTTGAGTCTTTCCCTTCCCTCTTCGGTATCATATCCCACGACAACTCTGGGTCTTTCACCGATTCCTGGACTATACTTCAACGATGGATTCGGCAAACGAGCCTTCTTCAGATTCTCTCAAATTCCCGTTGCCGACACCATGTTTCTTGAAGGCCTCCACAACTTGTTCCCTCACATCCCCGAAGCTCAACCCTACTACCGAATCTTAATGGACGAGATCAAACGCGACAATCGTCAAAGAAGTAGGTCATTTTTTTTCTTTCGGTAGTTGTGATAATCTTTTGCTTACCGATGTATGAGAATGACTTATGCAATTCAAAGTGCTTCTCTTGTTTATATTTTGTACATACCTTTTATTTCCCTACTTCATATACACTGTATAGATATACTCAAACAAACATAGATCAAAAAAAAAGAAAAAAAGAAAGGCCTATTTGAAAAAGAACCCAAAAGAGTAAAAAGGGTCAAAATGCTCTTATTTTCATTTGCTCTTTAATATTCTAAGGATAGAGATCAAATTCAAATAGGGGGAGATTGTTGGGTCTTCACAGATTTGAAATTGACTCAATTAAACCCTCTTAGGTACTTAGAATATTTTTGGATTCTTTTGTGTAACTTGTACTCTCATATCAATTGTTCGGTGAAGTCGAAGATCAACCGAAACCAAGTGCGAAGACTATCTCATTGTGGAAGTGAGAAAATCGGCAGCAACTCTCTACAAGTTACACCACCACCGATATGCTTGTACTATCGGTGGACAAGCATCACCGAATTGAAGAAATTCGGTGAGAAGCTCAAGAAGACTTTCACCGATATGCTTTCAGAAATCGGTGGAAGTTCAAGAAGATTTCCACCGATATATGTTCAGAGATCGGTGGGAATTTGAGAAGACTGCACCGAAATATTCTACACTTCGGTGAAGGATCTCTCTTCTCTAAAGAAGTGAGATTTCAAATTGTACAGTTTCCAATACAGGAGGTCGGCAGCCTTATTCTCTGAAGACAAAAGAAAAGATCATTTATTATGAGACAATATCCTATTGTCAGATAAAAGTGGCAGTTTGTCATCTTATCTATTCTCAGATAAGGTCTTTTTCTGGTACGACTGTCCTCCTGGTTCTTTGGATAAGTTAAAAAGGAGATATCAGCTTTTCAGAAGTCAACCTCTACAATGAATGGAAGAGTGACAAGTGTTCCAAGCATTAAATGATGCATGGACTATAAATAGAGGTAAAGACTCTCCATGCAAATCACGCTTCTGAAGATCACTAAGTGCAAGCTCCTTTCTTACTGAAACTGCATCTTGTGTCTAAGTGCCCAATTTGTTCTAAGTGTTTTTCAGTTTACTTTGTGTTAGATTGTTAGAATAGTTTAACTGTTCTTTTCCGCAACAATCTTTTGTTTTCTATGTGTAATTCTTATTGAAAGATTTTCAATAAATTGAATTAAAACTTGTGAGCCATTTTGGGACCAACAGAAGTGTTAATATCATATAGGACACCTAAAATATCTAAGTGTCCTAATATGATACTTTACAGATATTAAGGTTTATATAACCAAACTATAAAGTGTCATATCTACAAGTGTTATAGTAAGTTTATTGTATGTTTTTAGGTGTTTCAACTAGTTTTTTAGAACACTTTCAAAATAAAGTGTCATATTAGTTACTTTATAAGACATATTTTTAGAATTCCTATAAATCCATCTTTTTATAGGATACTTGTGTTATGACATATTTTCAAATAGCGTCGTATAAAATAATTAATACGATACTTTACTTTAAAAACGTCATAAAAATTGTTTAGATTCCAAAAAACATCCAATAAACGTATTATAACATTTTTAGATAAGATGTTTATAAGTCCTATAAAATATCCTATTAGAACGCTTAGACATTTTATGTAAACCCAATCTTGTTGTAGTGAAAAGCCAATATGATTTTTTTGAAAGTGTTTTATATATTTCCTAATATGATGATTTACTTTAAACCATAAACAAAAGAGTTTCTAAATTCTAATCGATTCTAGTGAGAAAATTAATTCTAATCGAATTTCAAAATATACATATTCAAAGAATCGAAAGTGCACAGATTTGTAACGCAATAACACGGCTTAACAAGCTCGACGCCTTACATTGATGCCAAGGGGTAAACGTAGCGGCAAGGTCACACCTCGGTGCCATGGCACTCCATAACGGCACCAAGGGACGTTTTTTAGAACATTGAAAAAAACGAACCCTCTACATATCCCACTTGTTGACATGTTAAATACATGAGTACTCTTATCAAGCTAGTACGTAATTGTTCACATGATTTATAAAAATTAATAACGACGAAAACAGTCAAAACACCCTCCAGACATTAAGGTACGTTGTAGATTACTTTTATATGGAAAATGATATTACGATAGAGCCCACGTACCATGGGCGGACCCAAGTGAGGAGATACGGTGGCACGTGCCACCGTATTAATCGTCTGGCGAAGGGTAAAATTTTTTACTTCTATGAAGGGTGCAACCGTATTAACCAAAAATCCAAAAAAAACACTTGAAATCAACAAAAAAAAACACTTGAAATCAACCAAAAAACCCGAAAAGTTCTCTCGAAATCGATAAAAAAAACTTAAAAATTCCTCGAAATTGAGAAAAAAAACTTAAAAAATTCCCTCAAAGGATAAAACAACATCGGACGATGTGGAAATTTTTTAGGTTCGTCAAAGGTGCCACCGTATGAAAAAATTTCTGGGTCCGCCTATGCCACGTACAATCAACTCAAATCAGATCAGATTAGACCGACCCCATGTGTCTTTGTTGCACATAAACAACACATTTCCTGTTTCAAACACCAACACTTTCATTATCGATTTCAGTTTTAGAAAGACATTTATCAAGTATAAAAGTCGATGGTTTAGATTCTATTATTGTATGGTTGAACGTCGTTTTACACATTTCATAAAATATTAAACATTTTATTATTATTTTTTTAACCAAAACTAGCACTTGTAACCGAATACATGGTCATCGCCCAAACAGTTTGGTCAAGGGGCCTGGCTCGATTAGGGTCTTTTAGCCGAATAGGGACCCAACCCTCAACTTGAGTTATCTTAAAATCAATCATGTTGAAACCTAAAATTTATCATTTGTATGTGCTTTTATAAGCAATATTTTGCATTTATACCAAATTTTAATCATAATTAGATCCTTCTGATAGACGCAAAAACAACCATCCCGCAATACAAAAACCCGTGTGCATTTATTGTTTTGTTGGACGAGTTTTGATTACGATTGATGGACTAACGCCTAAGTCGTTTTATGTACAAACAATTTACTTCGTACATGTGTTAGAATTATTCGTGATCAGGTACAATATTGTGATATTCTACGATAAACAAAAAGTTGTGGTGTACAAAACCCGTTGATCAAGTTATGATGTGATAAACCTAAGAGCATCTCCAACAGCTTCTCCATTTTGGAGAAAATGGGGAATATGGGGATTTTGGTCCTAAACTCATCTCCAACAGCTTCTCCAAACCCTTCCCCATTTTGGAGAAAGTTGGAGATTCCCTAAAATTTTCTCCATATTTGGAGAACACCCGAAAACTAGAAATCCCTAAAATGGGGAATCTGTTGGAGATGGAAGCTAATTTTTTTGGGGATTTTGACTTTTGCTTCCCCATTTTGGAAACAATTTAGGGAAACTGTTGGAGATGCTCTAAGTGGGTTGGATTTAAAGAAATCGCAAGGTGTCTCGAAAACATGCACACAAAACTCGAAAATATATTTGTTAAGATGTGTGTCATGAGGAACGAAGAATTATTCCGAATCACAATATTTCAAGCTTCAATAAATATTAAAAATAAGTATATGATAAAAAAAATTAATGAATGATAATTCTTTACAAAACTTAAATAATATTTTACAAAAAAGTTGGATGAATTGAAGTGGGATATTTTATATAAATGATCTTATAAAATGGTGGATGATTCAAACATTTATTATTTGTTTCACATTCATAACATTCATAACACCCTGAATTTAAAAAATCTTTGGATATAAACAAAGGTCTTTGTCCAACTATTTTACAATCAGGGGCCGTTTATAAAACGTTTACTCGAGTAAGTGTTTAACAAGTCGTATTAGCTTATCGGATGAATATGACAAGGACTAAGGAGCTGTTTGGTTGGTTTTCCATTAAGTCCTGTATGAATAAAGTTGTCTGTGTGGATTAATCCGTCTGTATAGGTTGGAAAGGTTTTTGTTTGAGAGGGTTATTTCATAGATGGAAGGAGCACGTTTTTTAACTGGGAGAGACGGATTTGGACAAAAATGGCTTTCTGCATAAAGCTTCATCCTAAAAGCTTAGTGAATAAGCCACTTTCTATATCATTAAGCCACTATCAAACAGTCATGTATAGTTGACCGGATAAGCTATAAGCCTCATTAAGCTGCTAACAAACAGGCCCTAAGAATCTTACTCGGTAAGAACGGAAGCAAGGACCGAGAGTCGAAAGCAAGGACCAGAGTCTTACCCGGTAAGTGAGTGCGACGGCTCTTACCATGGTTAGCGCTTACCGACTAAATTGTTGCATACGATGCCATTTTGGTGGACTAAAATTTTACCCTGAAAGCAAGTGATAAGTGTTGAATTTTACCGATAAGCACTTACCTGAGTAAGTAATCAAGTAAACAGCCCCTCAGTGTTAGACTTGAAAAACTCATTTATATCTTCTCAGCTTCAATTACTTATTGATTTTTAACGATATTTTCATACTCATACACTCATCATCTAGATACAATTATCGAATTTCCTCACTGATTTCTTAATTACCAATGAAAATATCCACTATAATAAATAGACACCGTCTTATGATTATGTAGTAATCACCGTTTTTAACTAACTAAAAGATAGTTTTTTCCCTTAATAATAGAGAATGAAATTCTCTTCATCTTATAACCAAAGGTAAATGAAAAAACAGATACTTAACAATTCTTTATAATTTTTTTTAAATAGAGAATTAAAAGTCAAAATCTATTAATTTTTTTTATATTTTTCAATAGATTCTTTAATTTAGAGATTTCAACATTTATTATATAAAATAATAATAATTCAATCTCATTTGGAATGAATAAAAATTAACATTCTTTCCACATACCATGTTTTAGATTTTTTTTTTAAATTTGAAGTTTTCTTTATTTTAGAGAACAGTATAAAAATCCGTTGGAACAAAATAGAGAACACGAGGCACATTTTATATATTTTAGGGGACGTTTGGTTTGATGGAACGGTTTTGGAAGATTTAGATATCGTTTAGCAAAAATAAGCTAACTTATTTTTTGAGTACATGTTTGGGTGGACATAAACTATATTAATGAACTATATTGGGAAGATAACTTAAAGAATATTATATTAATATAACTTGTATTAAAATTTCTAAAATAGAAAATATGTTGGAGATGAATGCAACTCTTTTTAGAGATTTTTACTTTTGATTCTTTATTTTAAAAAAATTATAGTAAACTTGTTGGAGATGCTCTTATAAGCTAGTTTTTTTATAAGCTATTTGGAGTAGATTACGATGAACTTTTTGGTGACTTTTCCCAATTATTCTCTTATTAATATTAATTATTATTTATTAACTATTAATTATAAATAAATATTAACTATTATTAAATAAATATTATTAATTAAATTTTAGGTATACCTTGATATTAACTTTTAATCATTTAGAATTATTGTTAATTATATCAAAAATTATTTATATTAATTTTTTTAATATTAGTCAATATATTTTAGCTATCAAGTACTATCATTCAGAGAGAGGATCAAATGAGAACAGTAACTATTTAAAAGAACACGAGAACGAACAAAATCATTAGTGATTTTACATTAACGTGCAAAAAAACCACGCAGACTTGAAGTCGCGGCCAAAGTCCTATTTTCGTGCATTAATCTAAAATCACTAATGATATTCTTATTTCTCGTGTTCTTTTAAATAGATATTATTCTCGTTTGAACCCGACTCCATAATCTATCAATATGTTTTTTGGCCATTTTACATGTTTATAAGCTAATTTTTGTCAAACGTGACTTATTCATCAGTTGGCTTATCGGCTATCAGTTAACTTATCACTCACCAACTGACTTATAAGTCATTAGCTAGCTTATCAACTAGTTTGCCAAATATAGCCTTAGATTTTGTAGAAGGATTTGAAATTGAAGGGATTTGGATATGAAAAGATTTGGAATCTTTAGTGTATTTGGTTTGTAGGATTTGGAATGAAGTTGAATTTCAATGTTTGTAAATAATTTATAAAACAAATTATATATTATTATAAGGATAATTATATTACATTTTTATTAATTGATTATTACAAATCAAATGTTTTTAATATATTATTATATACAACTCCAAGAAAATCACGTAAAATATCAATCACGTCCATGTAATTTTAAAATTCTATATTTATGGGATTCACATAAAATCCTTAAAATCAAACATGAAATTGAAATGAAATTTAATCCAAATCTCTCTAAATTCAATTCAATCTAATTCTATAAATTGAATATGAACTTATAGAATTTATTGAAGATACTATTATTTTATAGAAATTAAAATTAAAATATTGATAATTATTTTAATATAAATTTAATAAAATATTTTAAAAACATAAAATTAGATATGGATAGTGGTTTGGCCACGTTAATGAATTGAAATTAGAGGGTGGTGTTAAGGAGAGGATAAGGAAAAAGGCAAGTTGCGTTCTTCTTCTCTCTCTTTTTTTTTTGAGGGGGGGGGGGGGGGGGGGGGTTGGTGTCAAGTCCATGAAAACACAAGAAATATAATTAAGGAAGAAGACAATGGGGCTTCTTCTAATCACATGTTTCTGTTATTATATTATTTACAAACTTTGTTTAAAAATTATTTCAATACATGCTTAGTAAAATAAACATTTGAATAAAGTTGACTATGTTTATACCCTTTTTGATCAGTGTGACTGCTATTTTTGGTGTTTAGCAATGATCGAGGTACATTAAGGATCTGGTTAACTCTACCTTTTCTAGTTTTTTGACGGGTATTTTGCCTACTGATTGGAGCAAACTCATTCCTTCCAAAATTTGTATCTTCATCAGGCGGCGTTCCAATAGTCCACTCCTCATGCACAAAGAGATAGACCATCAATTAAAGACTGACTTAAGTGCATACGGATCCAATGCAACACAGTCTACAATAACATGTCCATCCCGGAATGACTAAAGCACCCGAGCATGTAAATGTCAATAATATGCAATATGTTGCAATAAATGCAAACCATAAAATAAGACTCCACATTGAGCCACCGAAATCGGACAAAAATGTCCCCAAGACTTCCTCAAACTCAAAACCGAGCAAATGCTCAAAACCCATTAGACCCATAACTAACGGTCCTCAAAATATAAATGCATTAAAACGTCGCTTAGGTAAACGTATACCATAAAATCCCATTAACCCAAAACTCGTCGCGGATTAATGTCACACCCTCAAATTTGGAAAGAGCAACTAACTTTAATTTCAATAAAATAACCAAAATAGGATAAAATCCTTTCTACAAACCATCCTTGAAAATACCTCAAAAATTAAACATCACGACTTCTACAATTAACAACTCAAGACGCGTGTTACCTAACACAATACAAGTTGCTAATACCAAATAAATGCGGAAGACTTCACTAAGCAATTCACTTCTCGCACTCTATTAGCACTCATCACTTCACAGTGTAGCTAAAGTTATTCCCAACCTGAACCTATTGCACATGCCGACAAATAAAAAGGTTAGGCTAACGCCTAGTGAGTTCAAGAGTTTACATCATGATCAAATAATTTGTTAGACAAAAGGTTTCAACGTAAATCATGATTTTCCAAAAAAAAGATTTGAGTAAAGTACACCAACACCCATTTTCCAAACGCACGCAAATTCCGTGACGAAAGCTTCCAATGAAAATCATTTCCCAGCAATAAACTCAAATCCAAAACTTACTCAAGATGTAAATGATTATTAAAACCTCAATATGACATTAATGTGAATAAAACTCCAATATTCGAAAACGTCCAACCAAGGATGAGGCATAAAATGCCCCGCATAATTCATGGGAAGAACCATCCCTACGCGTATAAAACAATGCCGACACATGGATAAACAAAATACCCAAAACAACAACCTTCGGTGACGGGGGAGACCCGATTCCATCGAATGTGGCGTAAACACAAGTTAAACCACAATTAATAAATACAGGTAAGCTTCTTGGATGGGGAAAACATATGACATCAACCATAACTCAGTCTTTAGTCAATCTTAGACATCAACCATACTAGGTCTTTAGTCCATTAAGACATCAACCAAACTAGGTCTTTAGTCCATTAAGACATCAACCAAACTAGGTCTTTAGTCCATCTTAGACATCAACCAAACTAGGTCTTTAGTCCATCTTCGACATCAACCATACTAGGTCTTTAGTCCATTAAGACATCAACCAAACTAGGTCTTTAGTCCATTAAGACATCAACCAAACTAGGTATTTAGTCCATTAAGACATAAATCAAACTAGGTCTTTAGTCCATTAAAACCACCAAGTTCAACCCGATCGGATCTTTACCTTGGAATCCCGCCATCCAAAACAAGCTCACTTAAATTAGAAATTTATACATGACTTCAAAAGAATAACCAACGCATTCAAATCATGAAATTCTCAAACACAATGCAATTCATGCAAAACATAATCCAAGCCTACGTCGAGCTTATCAAAACCAGGCAACGCCCTCAAGACCCAACAGAGTCCAAATCCTAGCCATCAGCCCAAAAGATCTAATGATCATTTATCAAAATCAACTCATGCAAATGAAGTGCATCTAACCACATCATGTAAACACATGCTCCGAGGCATGATTATCTCACAACCCCTTCATCGCCACTTTCCCAATTAAGTCAAATCATATATGCATATGTATATGTGTGTATGTATGTATACGCCAATCTTTTATAATTCAACAATGCATATAACTCGCCATAGTTCGTTAGACCCAAAGGTATTAAGAATTCAAAATCATCAAACGGTCTTCACATATAAGGCCAAACACCCAAAGAGGCTGTTAGTCCCAGATGGCTTAACAAGTATTGTAAAAGGGGAGGTTGAATACAATACTCAAAAATTTCACAATTTTAATTCTATTATTGAAAAACTTTCAACAAGAATTACACATAGAAACTAAAGACTGTTGCGGAAAAGAACAGATAAACTATTCTAACAATCTTTCACAAAGTATACTAAACAAAACAACTAAGAACACTTAGAACAAAACTATGAAGTTTTTAAGCAATATGGAGATTTTTCTTGCACTGAGAGAGATTTCTAGAAAGCGTGGTTTGCATGGGAGCCTTCTACTTCCTTTTATAGTGAGATGAGCATTAAATGCTTGGTACACATGTCTTCAGGGGACTTGCTTCGTACCAGTGGACTTCTGAAAAGTTGATATGTCATAATCACCTTTTCCTTGGTACAAGGAATAGAACCCATGCTGAAAGGGACCTTATCTAAAAATAGATAAGATGACAAAAAGTCACTTTTACCTGGCAATAGATATTGTCCCAAAATAAATGATCTTCTTGATGTGTATTCCAAGACAATTACACCGATGAAGTTTCACCGATATAATTGACTTAGGTCTTTAAAGCAATCTTCAAAGAAAACCATTTACACAAAGATCCCACCGATTTGAGCATCCTTATCGGTGGGATAAATCTGGCCGACGTGTGAACACAATCGGTGGGAAGGACGTCCACCGATGTGTGAAGACACAATCGGTGGGGATGATGTCCACTGATGTGTGAAGAGACAATCGGTGGAGAGGATGTCCACCGATGTGTGAAGACACCATCGGTGGACAATGACTTGTATGTATCTTGAGAAGAGTCTTCTTATTTCCACAATGAGAATATCTTCAAGCTTGGTTTCGGTTGATCTTCGACTTCACCGAACAGTTGATATATTGTACAAGTCATTACAAAAGAACCATCCAAAATTTCTCTAAGTATAAAATGTTTTTCAAAGTATAAAAGGAGATCATGAGGTCATCTTCAAATCTTGATGACCCAACAATCTCCCCCTTTTTGATGATGACATCCATACTTAGAAAAACATGAGTAAGACAATGAATAATACGTTTTGACCCTTCTTTACTTATTTGGGTTCTTTTTCACACAGTTTTTTTTTGTGTGTGTATATGATATTTACAAGTAAGATGAAATAATAAAGTATAGCTGTACAAACAAATGAAAGAAAATGGAAAGAAGTATAAACAATATGAACAAAACAAATATTACTTGCATCTTTGGAGGGGCGAGTTGAAACTTGTGTCTGGCTTGAGGATTCTTCATTTTGATCAACAGCCTGTTGATGTGTTGGAGAACTTTATCGTTCAGGCACTTTTGCTTTTCTTCAGATGTTCCAAATCTTCAAGTCATTCACTTACTCCAAAAGATTTCAGCCAAATGAGTTTGTGATTAGGAAAGAGACAAACCCATAATTATGACAATCTTTGAGGGAGGTTTGAGATTAGGTGAATCAGGCTCAGGATGCTTCTGCCCATCTCTTGCATCTTCTTTCTTTCTCTTGGCATCTTTAGCTCTTCCTGTTCAGCATCATCATCATTTGTCTTTGTTTTTGCCCCCCCTCAGTTAGATCCGCCGGACTGATGTGCTCCCCCTTGACCGGTCCGCTGATTTCCTCATTTTTTTTTCGAGTTGGACGCTGGATATGAGTAATGAGGGTTGATGTTGCTTCCCCTCAGATGAATTCTCCCCCTCAGCGGCCGGCGAGGAAAAACACAAAGAAATTGTGAAAAATCAGCCACGACATAGGAAAATCGGTAGCCGACATATATATATATATATATAGAGAGAGAGAGAGAGAGAGAGCGAATAAATTGGAAGACTTGGGAAGATGTATTTTCGGCAGCAAGAAAAATAGAAGGAAAGAAATTTCGGCCGAAAAAAATAGGGGGGGCTTAAAAAAATTCGGCAACCAAAAAAATTTTGGGGGTGGGGGGTGTTTCAAAACAAATCGGCAAGAAAAAATTAAAATGGTTGGGGGGGGGCTTCGGTAACAAATCCAAATATTGGTGAAAAAAATATATATTTGAATGGTGGGTGAATAATGTCGGCCGAATAATAAAAAAAAAGTTAAGGGGTGTGTGGGTGGAAAAAAAATGTGAGGGTGGGTGGGTTTGGTTTGGAGTAGGTTCAGGGGGGTCTTTGGTTAGGGGTTTCGGCCAAAAAGGGTGATTAAGGGGGGAAAAGATGTTTGGGATGTGTCATGAAGAAAGGTGATGGGACCGAAATATATAGAGGAAAAGAGAGAAATAAGTTGTGTTTTGAGAGGGTATGGGAAGGATAGATGTGTTGGAAAGTGAAATAGGGATTATAGAGAGAAAGTGAGTCGGTGGGAGGGGTGGGGGGTGTTGTGAGGTTCGGCAAAAAAATGTAGTTGGAATTGGGGTGTTTTGGTTGCATGAGAGAAAAAAAAGAGTATATATATTATTAGTATTATTAGTATTATATATATATATATATATATATATATTATGTAGTATTTTTTTTAATAAGTAAACCCACCACCGATGGCCTAATATATATATATATATATATATATATATATATATATTATTTTTTTATTATTTTTTTAATAAGTAAACCCACCACCATGGCTTCATCTAAGGGCTTGGTGAACAAATCGGCGAGCTGAAGGTCGGTGGGAATGAAATGCAGCTCAATGTCACCTTTTGAGATGTGGTCCCTGATGAAATGATATCTGATGTCTATGTGCTTTGATCTGGAATGTAGAACTGGATTATTTGCAATGGCTATTGCACTTGAATTATCACACATAATTGGGACTTTGGAAAAGACTTGAGCATAGTCCCGCAGTTGATTTTTCATCCACAGTATTTGAGCACAGCAGCTTCCCGCAGCAACATATTCAGCTTCAGCAGTTGAAGTTGAAACTGAGTTTTGTTTCTTGCTGGACCAGCTGACTAATTTTCCACCAAGAAGTTGGCAGCTACTTGTGGTACTTTTCCTGTCAATTTTGGAACCTGCATAATCTGAATCTGAGTACCCGATTAGTTCAAATCCTGAGTCTTTGGGATACCAAAGACCCAGGTGCAAGGTACCTTTCAGATACCGGAAAATCCGTTTTACAGCAGCCAAATGAGATTCTTTTGGATTGGCCTGATAACGGGCACAAAGACAAGTAGCAAACATAATATCTGGTCTACTAGCAGTTAAATACAGAAGAGAACCAATCATCCCTCGATAATTGGTAACATCTACTGATTCACCATTTAGATCAGCATTAAGTTTCAAAGGTGGTGCCATAGGAGTTTTCATAGGAGAGCTATCTAAAAAGTTGAATTTCTTCAGAAGGTCACGAGTATATTTACATTGATTTATAAAAATCCCTTCTGAAGATTGTTTGACCTGAAGGCCTAAAAAGAATGTAAGCTCTCCCATCATGCTCATCTCATATTCACTCATCATGAGAGAAACAAACTCATCACATAGTGATTCATCAGTGGCACCAAAGATGATGTCATCAACATAGATTTGGACAAGAATGAGATTACCTGAGGTCTTTTTGATAAAGAAAGTGTTGTCAATTTTACCTCTGGAGTATCCATGCTTTAAAAGAAAGTTGGCAAGAGTGTCATACCAAGCACGTGGAGCTTGTTTGAGACCATAGAGAGCTTTGTCAAGTCTGTACACATAGTCTGGATGAGCTGGGTCTTCAAAGCCAGGTGGTTGTTTCACATAGACTTCCTCTGCAAGTTCCCCATTGAGGAAAACACTTTTGACATCCATCTGGAAGACCCTAAAATTTCGGTAGGCAGCATGAGCCAGAAAGATTCTTATGGCTTCAAGTCTTGCTACAGGGGCAAATGTTTCATCATAGTCAATGCCCTCTTCCTGTCTGTATCCTTGAGCTACCAGTCTGGCCTTGTTTCTGATAAATGTTCTTTCTTCATCCATTTTGTTTCTGAAGATCCATTTAGTTCCAATAATTGTCTTCTTTCGGGGTCTGGGAACCAATCTCCAAACTTTGTTTCTCTCAAATTGAGAAATCTCTTCTTGCATGGCAGTGATCCAGCAGGGATCTGCTAGAGCTTCATCAATCTTCTTGGGTTCAATAAGAGAGAGAAAGTTCACATAGAGACAAATATTTCCAACTCCTCTGCGTGTTTGGACACCTGCTTGTTGATCACCAATGATTTGATCTATGGGGTGATCTTTGGTCCATTTTGTGGCAGGAGGTAAAGGTGGTGGAATATTTTGTGAGGAGAAAGTTGATGGAGTGTGATCAGAGGTTCGGTGGAAGGCAGTATTTTCGGTGGAAGGCATAGGATCGGTGGAGGGCTGTGTATCGGTGGAAGGAAGTGTTACGGTGGGAGAATGCACATTGGTGGGAGAATTCATGTCGGTGGGAAGATGGTCAATTTCGGTGGAAGAGGTGTTAGGCACTAAGGAAGGTGACCCAGCTTGGTTATTTGAAGTAGATGGATTCAAAGGAATGGAGGATGCATCGGTGGAGTTGACTATGGGAGCATCACCTATGCATGAGGAAATCCATCTGTGTAAATCATCATCATCATTTGAAATAGATGATGATCTTAGATCATCAAATTTGACATGAATGGACTCATCAATGCATTTTCTCCTGAGATTGTACACACGATATGCTTTGGAGGATAGAGAGTATCCAACAAAGATTCCTTCATCAGCTTTGGGATCAAACTTCCCAAGATTGTCACGATCATTTAGAATAAAACACACACAGCCAAAGACATGAAGAAAGCCTATATTTGGTTTTCTGCCATGAAAAACTTCATAAGGGGTCTTGTCATGTCTCTTGGATATCACACCGACCTATTTTGGGTAAAGCAAGCAGTATTAACAGCTTCAGCCCAAAAATAGGTGGGAAGATTTGATTCACTTAGCATTGATCTAGCAGCCTCACATAGAGTTCTGTTCTTTCTTTCCACGACTCCATTTTGCTGAGGAGTTCTAACGGCAGAGAAATTTTTAGAAATTCCTTTCTCATTGAAGAAGTCTTCAAGAGCACTGTTTCTGAATTCAGTGCCATTGTCCCTTCTCACCGATCGTACAAGTTGCCCATTTAGAACTTCATTTTTCTTGACAAAGTTGATGATATCTTCAGTTGCATCACTTTTATACATGAGAAAAGACACCCAAGTATATCTAGTAAATTCATCAACAATTACAAGAATGTACCTTTTGCCTCCAAGACTAGGAGTGCTGACTGGTCCACATAGATACATGTGCAACATTTGAAGAGGAAGAGTGATGGAGGAGCATTGCTTGGTCTTGAAGGAAGTTTTGGTGAGCTTCCCTTTTTCACATGCATCACACAGCTTTTCTTTAACAAAGTTCAACTTTGGCATGCCAGTCACCAGCTCTTTGTTTGAGATTTTATGGAGTGTTTTGAAGTTTAGATGAGATAGACGTTTATGCCACAGCCAGTTCCTTTTGGATGTGTCATCTGACACAAAGCATACATTGGATGAACTGTTGTTTTGTCCCATATCAATGATATAGACATTTTCCATTCTTTTTACGGAAAGAACCACATTCATGTTTTTGTCAACAACAGTACATATACAAAGTTCAAAAATAACTTTATATCCTAGATCACACAGTTGGCTAATGCTGAGAAGATTATGCATGAGGCCTTCAACAAATGCCACTTTATTGAAAGTGACAGATCCATTAGTGAGAGTTCCATATCCTTTGGTGTAGCCTTTAGAGTTGTCACCAAAAGTTACAGATGGACCTTTTCCAGACACATAGTTGATGAGAAGAGATTTATTTCCTGTCATATGGCGTGAGCACCCACTATCCAGATACCATATTTGATGGTGCTCAAAAGCCTGCATGCATACACAGATTAGTTCTTAGGTACCCATTTGGTGGTGGGTCCTTTGGGGTTAGAAGAGGAAGAGTCCTTAGGTTTGATTCTTTCAATTCTTTCCTTTGGACAATCCTTTGCAAGATGAAAGGTGTCACCACAGTTATAACACTTTTTGTAAACAAAAATCTTTTTGGGTTTTTGCAATTCTTCTTTTCCTTTTCCCATGACATTAACTTGGAAGGTTTTAGGACCAAAGGATGATGAGTGAGAAGGAAAACTTAAAGTCCCATTGCTTGAGGTGGAAGCGAATTTGGAAAGATTTCTTGAAGTGTTTTTGAAAGGTTCTTTCCTAAGGTTTGAGGATTTTCCTTTTAAAGAGAAATCGGTGGAGTTTGTGAGTCTCACAGATCGGGGAAGAAAATCGGTATGAGAATTCTCATTGGTGAGAAACTTAGTTTTTGAAGAGTTACACATCGGTGGAGAATTCACATTGGTGGAGTTAGATTTAACTCTTTTGACAGACTTTGATTTTAAAAAATCAGGAGGGACATATTCATCAATGGCTAAATCTTTTAGAAGATCATGGATGGGTTTAGAAAAATCATTGGAGTCCTCTTCTTCCATAGATGAAGATTCTTTAGCTTTTATAAACATTCCAAACTTTAAAGCTTCACCTAGATTTAAAGAGTTTAGAGAAATAGAGTCACAAGAACTTGAATCTGAGGCATCATCCCATACATTTGAGGTAGGGTCAAGAGTTTGAGAAGAGATGTCAGAAATGGTTTTTCCATAGCCTAAACCAAATTTGTTATTAACAGAGATTTGATCTTTAAAGATTTGCTCAATATTCTTTGATGAACATGTCCATTTCCTAACAGTCTCTTGTTCTCTTTTTAACTTCTTAAAAAGTTTGTTCTTCTCTTTTGAAATCACATGATTTATGGTTTTTAAATCCTCAAGCTCAGCTTTGATTTCCTCAAACTTTTCAAGTTTAGACATACAAATTTCAAGTTTAGATGTGAGTTCTTTAACTTGAATAGATTTTCTTTTCTTACCATCCTTGACAGAATAAAAGTCTTTAGTTAAAGATTCATAAGCATCAATCTTTTCACTGTCAGTCATATAATTAAAAGGATGTACCTGAGAGTATGATGTCGAGCACCCAGTTGACATCAAAGCCATTAGAGAGGTAGCTTTTTCAGAATCTTCCATATCTTTTGAGATGGCCATAAAGCACTTGTTGGGAGAGTTGTTGTCACTGACAGAGGTCTCTTCTTCCCAATCATGTATTTCGGCCATGAGGCCCTTTCCTTTTCTAAGGAGACCCTCATTTCTTTCCTTTTCTTTCTTGTATTTGGCTTTGTACTTCTCAGCCCTTTCTTGATGATCTTTGGTCGAGGATTGAGTATCTTTCTTGGCAAGGTTTGACTTGAAAGTGTTATTTTTGGGTTTTTCATACTTGGAGGAAAACTTGTCAGAAGATGAATTTCTAGAGTTCATCACACGCTTACTTCTGCACTCAGCTGCGAAGTGTCCTTTCTTTCCACAATTAAAACATTCTTCATTTGTTTTATCAGATGAGGAAGCTTTTGTAGAAGAGAAAAGTTTTTTGAAAGATTTGGATTTGTTCGAAAAACGAGATTTGTTTTTGAAACCAGCCAACATGGCAATTTCATCAGACAACTGCTTAACCGAGATTTCTTCACCTTCATCATTGGCATCACTTAGATATGCCTCCGATTGGTGAGAAGAGTTGCTTTGGGTTTCATTGTCAGAATCTGATGAAGGATAGGTGATGCGTGGGACACTTTGAGATTTCTTGGAATTTTCACTGACAAGGGTAATAGAAGTACCCTTTATCTCTTTGATGAAAGATTTCCTTTGTAACTTGGTTTGTTCAAAGTTGAAGAGAGTTCCATATAAAACAGTTAAAGGCATGTACTCAAGATCCTTGGATGTTTTGATACAAGTGCACATGTTCTCCCAAAAATCAGGGAGACAATCCATGAACTTGTTTAGAACTTCCTCATTATCATAGACTCTGCCTAGTAACTTCAGACCATTCAGAAGATAGTTAAAACGATTATAGTAACTAGGAAGAGATTCACCTTTTTCATGAGTGAAGAGTTCATACTTTCTTATGAGAGAAATCTTTTTGCATTTCTTCACTTCCTCTGTACCTTCGTACAGAACACATAGTGTGGTCCACATCTCTTTAGCAGTTTCAAAGTTAACTAGAGAATGATAGACTTCATCAGGAAGTGAGAGGGCAATGATTGCTCTAAGCTTTGAATCAAGAGTAACTAGACGTTTTTCCTCATCAATATATTTCTCTGGATTTTTGAGAATATAACGTCCAGTACCTTTGGCTTTCTCTTTGTCGGAAGGGTCAGAATCATCGGAGTCACTAGAGTCCTCCTTATCAGCGGTTTCCTTACCAGGCCTCTGCGTTTCATAGCGATCCCAGACTCTAGGGATAATAGGTCCCTCTTTGAGAATGGTTGGATATCTAGTATCCACTCCTTCCATGAATAGCATCATACAGTTTTCCAAAGAGAAAAGTTGTTAGGGTTAAACTTAGGAGGTTTGGTAATGGAACCATTTTCAGAAAAGTTGTTTTGAAAAACATTTTCAACAGTTGAAGATGAAGAGGCAGCCATCGCAGATCAAGTTTATGAGTTAAACTTTCTGCTCTGATACCACTTGTTAGTCCCATATGGCTTAACAAGTATTGTAGAAGGGGGGGGGGGGGGGGTTGAATACAATACTCAAAAATTTCACAATTTTAATTCTATTATTGAAAAACTTTCAACAAGAATTACACATAGAAACTAAAGACTGTTGCGGAAAAGAACAGATAAACTATTCTAACAATATTTCACAAAGTATACTAAACAAAACAACTAAGAAAACTTAGAACAAAGCTATGAAGTTTTTAAGCAATATGGAGATTTTTCTTGCACTGAGAGAGATTTCCAGAAAGCGTGGTTTGCATGGGAGCCTTCTACTTCCTTTTATAGTGAGATGAGCATTAAATGCTTGGTACACATGACTTCAGGGGACTTGCTTCGTACCAGTGGACTTCTGAAAAGTTGATATGTCATAATCACCTTTTCCTTGGTACAAGGAATAGAACCCATGCTGAAAGGGACCTTATCTAAAAATAGATAAGATGACAAAAAGTCACTTTTACCTGACAATAGATATTGTCCCAAAATAAATGATCTTCTTGATGTGTATTCCAAGACAATTACACCGATGAAGTTTCACCGATATAATTGACTTAGGTCTTTAAAGCAATATTCAAAGAAAACCATTTACACAAAGATCCCACCGATTTGAGCATCCTTATCGGTGGGATAAATCTGGCCGACGTGTGAACACAATCGGTGGGAAGGACGTCCACCGATGTGTGAAGACACAATCGGTGGGGATGATGTCCACCGATGTGTAAAGACACCATCGGTGGAGAGGATGTCCACCGATGTGTGAAGACACCATCGGTGGACAATGACTTGTATGTATCTTGAGAAGAGTCTTCTTATTTCCACAATGAGAATATCTTCAAGCTTGGTTTCGGTTGATCTTCGACTTCACCGAACAGTTGATATATTGTACAAGTCATTACAAAAGAACCATCCAAAATTTCTCTAAGTATAAAATGTTTTTCAAAGTATAAAAGGAGATCATGAGGTCATCTTCAAATCTTGATGACCCAACAGAGGCACATACTCAAATAAAGCGAAATTAAGCAGATAACACATCCAAGGCCCCACCTCGAGCTACTAAAACCAACAAACACTCAAAAGACCCATTTGAATAGAAATCAAACCCTTGAAGACAAAATAAACGTTTGGCTAAAATACGCTTTGCCCACACGGTTACGCAAACCAAATACATCGTTACCCAAAATCTTTGCCTTTTTTTTAAATTCTCAATTGGCCTTCGGCCCAAACAAAAGGTTTATTCCTCTCAAAACAATCTAGAGGTCGAGATTGACCAAAATCTCCAAATGTGGGTGTTTTACAAGATTTCTAAATTTCAACACTTTGATTAATCGAAACCCACCAATTCACTCAACAATTGATAATTTTATATAAAGCACATAAATACTTTAAAAATAAACATTTTGGCATGTACAACGTTTTCACAAATCAACTTGAACCCAGCTTGCTAGATTTAGGCTAAATCTAGGTTTCCCCCCAAACGTAAGCTCCTTTGAAGAAACTTGAATCTTTAAGCCAAAGCTTTCAAAACCTAGATCCACAAGTTTCCAACCATAAATATTTATCCCTAAACACTTGGAATCATTTCCCCCAACATATTACATTCAAAACCACCAATAAATCAAAACCCTAATTTCCAAAACGAAGAGAAGAGAAGGTTACCTCAACCACCATATGAATCCACTAACAAACATTTCCATTGTTACCAAAGGGAGCTCCAAACTTCATTTCATCCAAAGGAAATTGAGGGTTTAGGAGAGGGTTGGGTAAAACTCTAGAAATGGTAATCTTTAATGTGGGAGACTTGATCACTTTGAGCTCTTACACCTAGGATCACCTTCTCTCTTGCATTTAACTATGGCTAAGTAGGTGGAGTGATGGGTTGAAACCCTAGCAACATTTCATGAGGAGAGAGAGGGAGAATTTGAGAGGAAATCGCCTAAGGGATGAGAGGGTCGACCTAGCTGTTGAAAGAATGAGGAGAAGTGGGTTTAATGCCTTCAAAACGAAATAAGAAGCAGCAGCTCGGCTCCCGCTCGCGACTGTGCCCTTGCAACTTTGCCCTTGGGGCATTGTCGCCCTCCACCTCCCCCTTTCTGTTTGATTTCCTGCTTTCGTCCCCTAGCCGCGATATTGACCATGCGACTATGCCCCAGGCATAGTCGCCGGGCATAGTCGTCGACTCCACCACAACTGTTGTCCAAAATCTCAGTTTGTCGAAAATGACTCCCGATCCCGTCCTTCTTCGAAGTACTGGTCCGAGAAATAATTGTGCGCACGTGCGAAACCACACGGGGTCAAAACTACTTCCATTTGACGTATCCATGCACTCAAAGGTTGGTTTACTAACTTGGGTTACGGTTTAACATAATAAAATTAAGGCATACGATTTATGACTTAGGAAAGGAAAAGGCTAAATTACTTACGTGGAAATCTCGGGGTGTTACAATTAATATAATTGGGTTCCCAAAATGGACTCATACTCTTAAAATTCTTAAAACGACTCATGACACAAAAATGTGCATTTTCCCAAATGGTTTATAAAATCAATTATACCCACACGATTAAACCATTAAATAAGCTCCATTTGAGCAATAAATCATTTAAGGACATAATTATGATTTCTACTCATCAAAATATTCAAAATCCCTAAATATGGGTGTTTTACAAACTTTATAAAGTTAAACACTTCAAAAGAGTCAAACTTACCAAATAAGTCAACAATTGATAATTGTAAGTAAAACACACAAATACTTGAAAAATAACATTTTTGGCATGTACAAAGTTTTCGCAAATCAACTTGAACTCACCTTGCTAGATTTAGGCTAAATCTAGATTTTCCCCAAATTGAGCTCCTTTAAAGAAACTTGAATCTTCAAGCCAAATCCTCCAAAAACCTAGATCCACAAGTTTCCAAGCATCAAAAACCATATTCAACCATACAAAATCATTCCCCAAACATTTTCATCAATAATCTCAACTTATACCCAAAACCCTAATTTCCATAGATGAAGATATGAGAAGATTACCTTAACCATAACTTGAATCCACCAGCCAAAACACCTCTAGATCACCAACAAAACACCACAAGCTCCAACTCTTCAAAATGGACAAAAAGGTTGAATGAAACCCTAGAAAGTTTTGGGTGAAGAAGATGAAGTGAAAGGGTTTCAAGATTTGTTTCCCAAAACCATGGTAGATGAAGAAATCACTTCCAAATTTCGAATCTTGTGGCTAAATGGTTCAAAATCGACTTTGGGGGCTTAGGGTTTCGGTTTGGGAGAGAAAGGGTTGAAGGAGAAGAAGTGGGAAATGAAAAATGGGTTGAAATGGTGAAAATCACGTTTTTATGCTCCAGGTACCCGACGGCTAAAGTGACGTGCGAGAGTGACACAAGTATCACTTTCGCTGGGCACTCTCGCCGTGGTCAAATGGCTCTCGGTCAAATGGCTTTCGTTTTAGCTCCGTTTCGCTCCGGAAAGGCCCGTTGGACTCGTATTTGAATTCTCCATCCAACAATACTATAAAATGTAGGATTTAATTTAAAATCGTATTTTTCATATTTATCTTAAAAGTTCCAAAAATCGGGATGTTACATTCATCGACTCTCTTCTTCATTTGTTTATTGTTGCTGCTGATTTTGATTGTTTCTGCTTCGTTATTTTGTTCATGCTTTGTTGATTGTTGTCGCTGATTTTGATTGTTGCTGCTTCGTTGTTTTGTTCATGCTTTGTTGAATGTTGCTGCTGATTTTGATTGTTGCTGCTTCGTTATTTTGTTCATGCTTTGTTGATTGATGCTGCTGATATTGATTGTTGCTGTTGATTTTTATTGCGTCAAAAAATCATGGTTTTGGTTGTAGTGTGATTTATGTGTTTTCAACCTATTCTGATTTTTATTTGCTGCTGATTTTGGTTGATGCTATATTTATGTGTTTTTTTTCTTCTTAAAATGATGTGATTATATGTTGTTTTAGGTATGGAACAAACCGGTGAGTCGCACCAACAAAAGCGTGTTAGGATAAGTTGGAAAGATCACAATGTTGTGAAAACTTTCCTATAAGCGTGTATTTTAGAGGCAGGATTAAATGGAAAAGAGGGTAGTAGTTTGTAGGCGCTTTCTTGGAAGAAAGTTGCCGATACCTTAAAAACCACGCATAATTTTGTTGTTGACCGAAAACAAATGCGGAACCATTTTGATTACTTGAAAGGAAAGTATGGTGCTTGGTTGAAGTTAAAAAATAAAACCGGCAAGGTATACAACATTCTTAATTTGAATATTGCTTTTTATTGTATATTATACGTTTGATGTGAGTGGTTTTTCAGATAAATATTATCTTTGTGATGTTGCGTACGCCAATGCTCGTGGATTTTTGGCTCCATATCGTAACACAAGATATTGGTTAGCGGATTTTCGCCGTCGACGTGCTTTGACTAAAGAAGAAAGGTTTAATCATGCACATGCCCAACTCAGGAATGTTATTGAACGTGCTTACGGTGTTTTGAAAGCGAGGTTTCCGATCCTAAAGCAGATGGCTCCTTTTCCATTCACAACACAAAGAAATGTGGTAATTGCTTGCTTTGCCATACACAATTTTATTAGAAAATATAATATTCAAGACCAATTGTTTATGGAGTGCAACAAGGATAGCATATTTAACAACGAAAAAGAAGTCGAAGGAAGTGGAGAAGAAGAACTGGATATATCTCAATGGGGTGCTAATATCACTCAATATATGGCTACTTTGCGTGATGGAATTGCAAATACTTTGGTTAACAATGTTTAAATTTGAAGTGTTTGTGTTTGATCTTTGCTACTAATTTGTGTTTGAACTTGGATTTTTAAGAACTTTATGATTTATGTTTTGATTTTTGGATTATATCAATGAATTTATGAATTTATATTTTGATGTTTAAATAATTTTGTGTTTTAGAAATATAATTTGGTTTAAAAAATAAACAGAATATATAAAACAGTTTATAATTCATACTCAGGGATAAATCGGTCATTTCTGTTTTTCAGACTATTGATTCAGATAAAAAAGTAAACAACAACAACAACAATTTATTCAGACAAATAAATTTAATCAAACAGACAGATTTATCCATACAGGACTTAATGAAAATTTTGGTAAATAGTAACTAGGTTGCATTGAAGGTCATGTAACCTCCACCTTTCCTGGTTCTAATTGCTACTTTGAAGACAAGACTTTAAAATAAGTCAATAACTAATCTCGATTGATGTTTGATTCTTAACTGATTTTTTTTACCTTGTTTTAACTAGTTAAGAGTAAAAAATAAATAGTTTTTTTTACAACTCTTCAATCCTTCTAGGTTTGGTTCTCAATATCGATTCAATTCAAAATTATAATTTTTGTGCATCTTTAATTGTATGTATCCAATATTCTTGATTTTGGTTAAAGAAGTTTTGTTCAATATAAATTTGATATTTATAAACATGGGATGAGATCATGTGAGAAGTGTTATTTTTGGTAAGAAGTGAAAGAAACGCTTTTAAGCCGTTGATCAATTTTAATCAAATACCATCTCAGTTGCGGCTTAAAAGAAAATTGATCCGGTGCATATCGTTGCATCTCATCCTAATATTCGTCCATTTCTCATCCAACAGTTGATAGTCATTTATCACGCTGCTTACCAAATTTGACATTTTTTAACGAATCCAATCCTTATAAATATTTGGTAAATAATTTTTTTTGAACCAATTGGTAAAAGAAATTTTACTCTTCTCCATTTCTGGTCAAACGGTCAAACCCCTAGTCAAAGTTGATACCGTCTTCCCTCTTTGACGGTCTGGTCTTACCTTGGCTTCTGCCCTGCACACGCTTCTCCGACGACGGTCAGAGCTTTTCACCGGTGCCGGTGTTTGTACTTCCGTCGGTGCCTCTTCCTGCTCCCATATTCTACGGTACTCTTCTTACCCCTATGACCTACATCACTTATGATTCCTTCCTTTCCAAACTTGTTTAATGTATTGAGTTCGTAGTATTTTTGAAAATTTGGAACCCTAATTTGGCAAACTTTGAGGAATTTGTAATCGTTGTTTTCTAACACCGTAATTGCAAAGAAACATGGAAATACAAACATGAACGCATAACCAATTGGCTTGAAGGATCGATTTATACGTAATCATCGGGCAATAACATTGGTGTAATCGTAACTTAAATCACAAACTATAAGCTTCTGGTCTGTAATATTTTCCAAATCTCTCCTATCTTCTTACCATTCGTATGTGTGTGTACTGTGTATCATGTGTTTACGATTTTGCAAATATGGATTATGGCCAAAATTTCAATAGCAAGAGTAGGGTCACAGGTTGAAGAAGATAGAATGGTTCAGAAAGGGGTTGTGTATAAGTGAACTGTAAGTATATTACTGGAAATGTTTACCTATAAATAGGTTTCCAAGTGCAATTCCTTTTCAGATGCCGAAGACCCGCGTTAAAGTTAGCTAGAGGCTTGAGGGATACGATGGTCTGGGATGCCCTTCGAGCACTAGGCTTTGAGTATGGTCCCTCTTTAGCATCTTATCTTGGGATATTGTCAGATTAAGGTGTTTAGGTTGTTTTCGTAGCTTAGACTTCGAAAACCCCATCCTATTCCTATCTCCTTCTATCGATGCACACTGTGACCGAAAGGCGCATTTTCAGATGTGATCACGAGAAGAAAAGGAGCCATGTGATCTGCATAGCGGAAGTTATTCAGGATGCTGATTTGCTTAAGTTTTATGAGGTTTGCGTATGTGTCCAATATCTGATTCCTATACCGCTTTAGAAACTTACTTTTGTTCTTTTTACCTTTTGAACTTATTTCTGATGTCCTTTTTATTAAAATATATGTTAATTACACATATTTGTTTCATCTAATACTGGTTCTGGATTTCGTTATAACTAAGAAACTATCATATGTGAGACCATTTTTATCCTTTCCACTGAATGTAGATGCCAGCTGTACCTGTAATACTTGTGCTTTCGAAATGCTTTATTTCATGACCTTCCATCTAAGTCTTGGCAGCAGTTTGCCAAATCTGGTTAAGAAAAATCGAAGTTTGTCAGCTCAAGAACCAGGGAAAACAGGACGTTATTGAAGTTTTGAGGGATGATGTCATCGTAGACTTGAAGACTAATGTTGCTAGAAAGAAAATTGATATGAAGGATAAAGTAGAAATTTAAAGAAATAACGTTAAGGTTTTGATCCTCGTTCATGTTGTCTCATTGATCTTAGTCTTGTTAGATTGAATGAAACACTTATCATTTGCTACACTTGCTTTTTGTTTCAACAATCACTTATGTGATTCCGCTCTACTCTTGGGGATAGAGATCAGGTCCGCATACATCTCACCCTCCATACCCTGCTTTCGAGTGGGATTTACGGGGTTTTGTTTGGTTGGGCTTAATCACTTATGTGATTATACACAAACCACAAATCATATATGATTAACACGATAACCAAACTTCCAAATTGCGTTACTCATTATTATAGTCCTCTTCTCAGGATCCACATCCACTCTCATGCAAGAGGAGAAAGATTGAGTAGAAGTAAAAAGCATGTTGCAAGAAAGCCTGTTGGCCTTGAGCATTTTTTTTGAAGTCTATAATATTTATATACGGCAAAACTCACAGACTGCTCACCTTTGGTGAGGCTTGAACCCTTATGTTGTCGTAGGTCATAAGGAAATTTAATGAAAGGTAGGTTTAGGGAAGTCTTGTTTTGAAGTTTTAAAGATATACTCCCACCATCCCATGAAAGCTACTACTTCCATTTAAGGACGTTTCATGCAAATTGTACTACTTTTTGGAGCAAAATGCATCAAATTGCAACAAAGTTTGGTTTAGCTCATATTTAATGTAACGAAGAACCTTTTTTCTCGATCGATGTAATGTAACGAAGTTATAAATTTTCCTATTTTCTACCCATTTTGACCGGTAGCCTGGTGATCTTATAACATTTAATGATGTAGTCTCATGTTTTATGAAAGGTTTATGGCAAAGTGGATAAGAAACTTGACATTCACTTCATCAAATGTTACAAAATCAGTAGGTTACAAGTCACAATGGAAAAAAATAGGAAATTTTGAAACTATGTTACATGTATTGACCAAAAAATTATTTGGTACTCGTACTCTATATAGGAACTAAGACAAAATTCATTGCATTTTGTCCACTGCAAATAAATTATGATATTGATTTAGGTCCACAAGGATCCCTTTATTTTGTCATTATTAGAGTGATATTTTGTCATTTTCCACACTTGGTTGTTGGAAAACCACCATATTTTGAACACAAAAGATAATGCTATTCTTTGCTAGAATTAGCAAAAATGGACCATGACTTAATGGACGTTGATATCATTAGCGACTTTTGACTTTGTGGCACCAAAATTGACGAAACGAACCAACATACTTTTATGTTAGAGAGTATTGCCAATTTGCCATGTGTGCTTGTTAGTTATGCCACGTAAGCATTTTCTGTTATGTTGCTTACCCAAGTAGTTGACATTCAAGTCCGTTAGCTTGTACAACTTTTATGTATTTAACACTAAAATTGATAGAATGTCTCTAGTGTTTAACATTAAGGGGCTGTTGACTTTTTTTTCTTTCTATTAAGTCCTGTATGGTTAAATTGTATGTCTTGATAAATTTGTGTGTTCGAGGGATGGACGATGGGTTTGACAGTTTGAGGGAGGCAAAGATAGAGGGTGGATTATTTCTGGGGCATTTTGGTATTAATTTGTTTGAGGTGGCTTAATGGGGACAAGTGAGGGGTCTTGACTTATTCCATATAGCCTTGGTATAATTGCTTAACGATTAAGCTGTAAAAAATCACTCTTGTATGTAAGCAACCACTAACACTTTCGTATGCTAAATTATCTTTATTTTCCATGTCACATCATTAGTTCATGCGACTGACACCTTGATGTTAATATTTCTAACCCCTTCGTCTATTATTTGTTATCTCTTGAACAAATGCTCAATGGATTATTTCTAATACTTGCAGAGAAGTTTGAAACATTAAGGAGAGGAACAAGAAAAGGAAGTGGTCTTGGAAGCTCAAAATCCTACATATCTCAGTATCTCACAAAGTTCATATGGTTCTTCTTTATCCTGGAGATGGAAGGTAACCGTTTCCTTTAACCACAAACCCAAACTAGTTGCATATGTCAATTTTCAAAGCTATTTGGATTTGCAAATTTTGTATATTGTTCCGTGCAAACCTTTTCAGTACCATAGTAGTTTTTGGAAGGGTATCCCAGACTAATCCCGACAAAGGCAGTAAGACATCACCCCTGATAAACTCAGTGGCCACAATTGTTTTGGACGCCTGGAATCGAACCCGAGGCAAATGGGATACTCTACCACATCCCCTGGGCCTCAACCACTATGCCACAATTGTTCTAGATAGGAATTTGGGCACTTCAATGAAGAATGTAGGCTTTTTTGGTCTTGTAAAGTTGGGCTTTAGGCTTAGTATTGTTATTTGTTACAAGAAGCTATGGATTTGGAAATAAGGTTGCATTTCTTGCTCTTCGATTGCCTTTGATCGCTCGAATTCGTATTTTTCTCTAATTAATATAAGAAAACCAAATTGGTGGTGGCTTTCACATAAGTAATATTTGCAAGGTAAATGAAAGGGTTTTTTTTTTTGGTTTGAAGTGTTCTATTTATATGATTTTACTATGTACTATAAGTGAGTGTGATTCTTTTTTGTATCTTATTTTCTTTTTACTCCCTCTACCCCAAAACGAGTGTCCACTTTCATTAATAGATAGTTATAATTTGCTAAAATTTTCAATTCTACCCTAAAAATTATGACGCACGAATATTTAAGAGTTGATGAGATGGAGAAACTCATTAGTGGAATAATCATACATTTCTAAAACTATGTGCTCTTTATTAAGGGTAAAATAGTCATTCGGTTTATTAAGAGTGTAATATTTATGGTAGGGGAAAGAAGCCAAGAGCATGGAACTATGGAGCATGAACTTATTAACACCCAAATATTAACTCTATCCATTTTATTAGTGGTTTAAAATGTTCATTTTATAGGTTTCTTTAATATAGTGTGAAGAGAAATCAAAATGTGATAAGATCCCCATTACTTCATGTTAGGTTAGGATACAAAATAAGTATGTGGATTGCATTTATGGGGCTTAGATATGTGGATAGCAGGTTATAAGCTATTATGGTGCACTGGTTAAGCCTTATGGAGATGTATTGGAAAATCTCATCTACCTTCGAATCGAATCCAGGCGTTGCCAAAGCCCTTGTGGCCATGGAGGTTCACCTGCAATGACTCCTCCAGGCCATTTGTAGTCACGCGGGGATTAGTCGGTGAGCGTAAGCTGACCCTGAACCTACAGTTACCATTATTTGTTATGAGCTCTTGATAGAACATTTTTTGCAAGCACTCTCTATATGATAGCGATATAGGGTTTTTTATATGAATATAATTTGTTCAATATCATTGATTAATAATAGAAAATATATATGTGTGTTTGTGTATAGGGGCATAATCAAATGAGAACCCCATACATTGTGAGAGCCGTGAGAGGTTTTATGTTTAAGGTATTATTTCACATGATTTTTATTCATCTAAGGCCGTCCGTACCCGGCTCGGGATGGACTCGGGGATGGCTTCGGGGTCAGCGGGGTTGGGCTACGGGCTCAGCGGGGTTGGCGGGGCGGGGATGAATCCGGGGATGGGATCCCGGATCATCCCGAAGGTTTTAAAAAAAAAAAAATTTTAATTAAATTTTTAAAAATATAACCGTTGAACGGCTCTTTCTAAATAAAAAAAAATTATTTTTCTCAATTTAATCTCACTATATATTTAACCCTCAACCTCTTATTTCTCACACCTCTCAACCTCTTATTTCTCACACCTCTTATTTCTCACACCTCTCAACCTCTTATTTTTCACACTCTCAAATTCTCTCAATCTCACACCTCTCAAACTCTCTCAAATTCTCTCAACCTCTTATTTTTCACACCTCTCTCATCATGAATCCAAACAGAACACCTACATCCCGTCGTAACCGACCGAATACACCACAATCGCAAGAAGATCAAGAGCTTGGTTTCCAAGCGTTTACACAACAAGGTTATCATAATTGGTAGTGTTTTGTATTTTGTAATTTTTATTTTTAATGAATGATATGAATTTTAATTTTTATTATTTATCTTATTTTTATTAATTAAAAAATATATAAATATTTTTATTTTGTTAAATAATTAAATGTATAAATAAAAGAATTAAAATAAATGAGGTGGCAAAAGGGTTTGAGGGAATGGGGTACGGGTGTTTAGGGATCGTGAGGGATGGAGTGAGGGATGGAAGAAAAGCTGATGTGGCGCTGATGTGGAGTGGAATCTTTGAAAGATAGAAGGGATGGGGTACTGATGGCCTAAGAGACTAAGACTAGGATTTAAGGTATTGATTAAAGTATATTTGTTTCACAGTGTAGTTGTTTCATATGTATTTGATTTACAATGAAACTTTTACACATGCATTTTTTTTCTTCACAAACATGTAAAATAAGATTCACAATGTGAAACAAAAACATTGTGAATTAGATATATGTTAATCAATACACTAAATTCTTCTTTATCCATGTTAAAAATACACTAAATCCTAGTCTTAGATGAAAAAATATGTGAAATACCATATGATGCACCGGTAGTCATGGTTCTTACATTTTTGTGGTTCTCATATATATATATATATATATATATATATTGGCTCCTAAGGCTTGATGTTGCTGACCGATGTGGCTAAGGCTTGAGGCTTGAGGCTTGAGGCTAAGGCTTGTGGTAAAATCCCTTTGCATTTCTTATATTTCGGGTGGGCTTAATTCTATCTTTGAGAGACGAATCGTTGCCCGATGCCATAAAAACGCAGCGATACATATCACAAACAATTACAAATGGGAAAAAAAGTCATAAACAAACAAACCTATTTCTATTCTTGTTTTAATCAGCTCACAACAAGAATTGGTAAATGCGTGAAGTAGATCTTTAAGAGCCCGTTTGGTTTGACGGAATGTTTTTGAGGGATTTTCATTTTCGTGGAAGGATTTAGAATCTTTAGTGTGTTTGGTTTGTAGGATTTGGAATGGAATTGATTTTTTTTTGGTTTTTATAAATTATTTGTTTCTCTGGAGGTGATCGAAAGATTAGGGCGGATTTTATGAAAGAGGCAGTGTAGAAATGCAATGTAAACAATTAAAATCCATTAGATTTGATTTTGAAATGACAACCATCTCCAAGGGATTTCTGAATCATTCGCTTGTAGGATTTCATTAAAATCCCAAATTTCAAATTTAAACTTTTCCTCAAATCCCGTAAACCAAACGGGTCCTAACCGTATTTTTGCAGGGGACAAAGTATGAAGCCCAAAAAGCCAGAAAAGATGGAACTCGTCATCAATCATTTCACAAAAATCCCAGTTGAAGATGAATGAAGATTAGAACCATATTCAGGTACTCACCACTGTTGTACCAGTTTTTCAGGACCATCTCCAAAAATCTGTCTTAATTGTCAGCATATATATATATATATATATATATATATATAGGGTCGGGTTCAAATGAGGAGCGCATCAAAACGTGAGAACGTGAGGAGCACCGTCCATGTACAAAATCACATGTGATTCACAACACAAACCGCGGGACAAGCCGTGCGCTTTTGCAAACCGCGTAACAAACCGTGTGTGTCCAAAATGTTAATCACATATGATTTTTAGTCCTTGTGTTGTGAATCACATGTGATTTTGTACATGGACGGTGCTCCTCACGTTCTCACGTTTTGATGCGCTCCTCACATGAACCCTCCTCTCTCTCTCTATATATATATATATATATAGGTTTGGGACCAGACTTATGTCTAGATTCAACCCCAACCATCATGATTTATGATTGAACAAACGCTTGTTCAAAGTTATCAGATCCCAAGACTCTGCTTCTAGCTCTGTTTTTACCATTTTTGTGATACATAATACCTTCTTTTTTAGCATTCATCATTAGGTCTAAGGTTACTCCAATTAAATCAATGCTATAACTACTCAATACTGTATTATATACACGTGTATAATGTTGTTTTGTTTTTTGAGAAGAAACAAAAGGCTCGTCCCTTTTGAATGTGTCGCCATTTGGGTGCATTTGGTATGCAAACTGAATTGGACAAGACTCAATTGGACTGGACGTGACAGATGAGTGAAAGAATCGCGTAAGGTTTTAAAGTTTTGATTTGACATGGGCAGTTTAGTACTTATATCTATCTTGTCCCATATGCTAGATTTGGTGGGGGCAAAAACAATGCATTTTTGTCCAACTCGATGTTGTCTTGTGTCAGTCTAATATCGCATCAAACTTGGAATAAGTTTATGTCCCGTTTCGTGTACCAAATGCCCATTTGGTGTCTGTATTTTAAAATGATATGTATTTATATTTGAACTTACTATAACGACATGTTTGTTAGCAACTTAATGAGTTTAATGAGACTCATAGCTTATTCGGTCAACTAAAATCTCTCTCCTAATTAAAAACACGTCCTTCTGTTTATGAAAAAACTCAAACAAAAATCTTTCTAAGCTATACATACAGAGTAATCCACACTTAATCCACACTGATAGTTCTATTCATAATGATCTAGGGGTTGTTTCAAAATTATTAAGAGACTCTTATGTTATGGTGCAAAATGAAATATGGTATTGGGGAATGGTTTAAAATGAAATTAGGGTGCTGAATGATTAAGGGAGGTCCAAGATACAAAATCATTAAGTAAGTTTTAGAACCATTAAGAGGCAGATTTTTTTTTGCCAAGATTCACCCTTTAACAATTCAATGGTTACCTCTTAATTGAAACTATTAAGAAGTAAGCAAACACCTCTTGACGAAACCAATAAAAGAGCCCCTAAGCTGTTATGATCCAACGACGTGGGCAGCTCGTATTTATGCTTTTAGAACCCACCCAAGAGTTAAAATTCACTCTTTTAAAAGATTTGTTTTTCTTAAAAAACATTAAACTATAAGTTAGAATTTAATACTCGTTTTCTTAATAAAAATAAGGTTTTTTATTTTATTGAAAAAATGTAATGAATTTATTTAGGACAATTTCATGAAAATACAATTACTTTGTTTTGATTTATGTAAATATAAAAATATATATATAGAGGCTCCTTCAAATGTAAACATTCTTTTTTATGTAAACAATGAAACCAAAGGTATTTGGGTCTTTTTCTTCAAATTCATAATTTTAGGAATATCCATAATTTTAGCAACTAACAAACTTCCTTAATTTTCTCAATTATCTTTCTCTCTCTCTCTCTCTCCGGCGTCCTACACTCCGACGACCTCCTTCTACTCCGGCTATCTCCAATCCGGCGACTTGCTCTCACTCCGGCGACCTCCCCTAAAATTTCGGCGAGTTTCATAATTTTTTCGAGTTTCATAACAGTTTTTTCATAAACAATTTTTTCATAAGTTCGAGTTTTTTAAGTTTCATAAACCGTTTTTTTCGAAATTTTCACATTTCATAGGATAAAAAACAAATATAAAACTGGCGAGTTTCATAATTTTTTCACGTTTCATAGGAGAAAAAACAATATGAAACCGACGAGTTTCATAATTTTTTCGCGTTTCATAGGAGAAAAAAACATTTTTTTTTTCATAAAACATTTTTTAGTATATGAAAATCGATATGAAACCCAGAAACATGAACCATAATGAAAAACATAATCGATATGAAACCCAAAAATAATGAAACCCATAATCAGGGTGGTAGAGATCGATGTTCTTAAGCTCATAATCAGGGTGGTAGAGATCGATGTTCTTAAGCTCCACATCAGCCTGGGCATGAATAAAATCAACACCACGGTTATTACAGAGCAGCTCCGGTTCACCATGGCTGTTCTGGACAACTTCTCCGACGAAGGGGTAAAACGGTGTGCAGCCGTGATGATCTCTCTCTGCTTTATACTCACTGGATAGCTTCTTCCACATGAAACCATTGTGTAGAGATTGTTTTTGACTTTTCACCGGTGGTTTGGAATCATGGTGGCCGGAATTTTGTGAGAGAGAGAGGGGGATGGTGGCCGGGATTTTGTGAGAGAGAGAGGGGGATGGTGGCCGGATTTTGTGAGAGAGAGAGAGATAGAGATTGATTCAAATCAATTAATATATTCCAAAATTAATAGATTCCAAAATTAAATACCTAAAAAACTATTTCCAAAATACCCTTTTCCTATTTTTTAAATTCAAAAATCCCTCAACCGTTGATCAAAAAATCGGATGACCTAGATTGGTTTTCAAGGTTTACATAAAAAAAATGTTTACATTTGAAGCTCCCTCTCTCTCTCTCTCTCTATATATATATATATATATATCTAGGGAGAGGTTCAAAAGAGAAGTGCAAAATTTTAGAGAAATAGAGAAGTGATCTTGGCCATTTATTCGGTCAAGATCGGCGGCTTTGACCGAGAAGCAGCGGATAAATCCTCGTGTGGTATGCGCGTGGTCTGCACAAGATAGAGGGGTAGTTTCGTAAAAAATACGCGTGACGAGTTTATATATGAATCTGTGTGATTCATATATGAACCTTTGTAATTCACATATAAACTCTTTTTAACTAATTCATATATGAACCTTTGTGATTCATATATGAATCAGTTAATTTGTTCAGATCAGAAATAGTTAAAAAAATTTCATATATGAATCACAAAGGTTCATATATGAACACAAAGGTTCATATATGAACACAAAGGTTCATATATGAATTAGTTAAAAAAATTAATATATGAATCACAAAGGTTCATACATGAACACAAAGATTCATATATGAATCAATTAATTGGTTCAACTAATTCATATATGAACCTACTGTTGGAACCACCTTAAAAGTGACCGTCACTGATCGTTTATCATTCCTGATATGATAATTGACAATAACTGAAATTCCTATGTCTGGTAAATATATGATGGGCGTATTTACTATTATTGACATACTATAGGGTTTCCCATTAGGTGATTGGAACTATGGGGAATTATATGGCACATAATAAACACCAAGGGTTAAGAGTGTAAATACTCTTATTATATATAGAGTACCCTAATCATACATCGTCTCTCTCGATCGATCATCATCCCATCATAATACGATCACCTCGTTCTGGGAACCCGACAATCAATGGCAAATATGTTTAATGCTTTCACTGGATCCTCAGGATCATCGGGTATGTTTTCTTGTCATCTTATTATCTATCAAATACAAATCATGATTATTCCAACACCTACAGTTAATTAGTTTCATATATGAAATACAAAGGTTCATATATGAATCACAAGATTCATCTATGAATTAGTTATAAAGAGTTCATATGTGAATTACAAAGGATCATATATGAACGTATAGTTCATATGTGAATCACACAGATTCATATATGAACTCAGCCCGTGATTTTTGTAAAAGTTACGAAATTGTCCTTCTATTTTTGGAACAGCCGCAACTTTTGACCAGTCAAAGTCGCAACTTTTGACCAATTATAACCGATCTTGACCGAATAAATGGTTAAGATCACTTCTCTATTTCTCTAAAATTTTGCACTTCTCTATTGAACCTAAGGCTATATATCTTTATATATTAAAAACCTTCATTTTGATACCATATATGATATATGTAACATCTTAAATATTTAAAATTAAAGTATATCATATAGTATATGAATCAGACCAAAATATGTTGTAGTTTTATGCGTTCTCGACCTCTCGTGTTTAATCTAGCTACATAGATATTTTTAAGGGAAATTAATTAAAATGCCACAAGTTTGAAAGTGAGTTACCAAAATACCCAAAAAAATGAAAAGTTTACCAAAATGCCATTTTTTCCGCGGAGGGAGCCCTCTATAGCGGGCAGGGACTGAAAGTGTAAAATTTTGCAAGATTATTTACACTTTCAGTCCCCATAGCGGGCCATCGCGGGCCTCGATCGCGGGGGCCAGGGACTGAAAGTGTAAATATATCTTGCAAATTTTTTCACAATTGGTCCCTGCCCGCGATCGCGGGCTCTTATCGCGGGAAAAAATGGCATTTTGGTAAGAAATTAATTTTTTGGGGTATTTTGGTAAGTCCCTTTCAAACTTGTGGCATTTTAATTAATTTCCCTATTTTTAAATGTTCACCTCAAATACAAAATAAAGGTTTTAAAGTGTATGCTACATAAAATATGAATAAGAACAATGTACGCATTTCCATTCAATTGTCCATTTAGTTATAAAAAAGGTATACATTTTTTATATATACAAAACATTTTCAATATATATATATATATATATATATATATATCGCTTCAATTTCAATTTCTTATTGTATATATATCTAATAATTGTATCAATAATATATATTTATTTAAATTATCTATTGTCGATATTTTAAAGAATTAAATATGCACAATGTAAATTTCAAAGATGCAATTTTATTTGAAAAATATTTTAAAAAAACCTAATAAAGATTGTCCAATAATATATATTTCTTTCTAAAAGTTGTCCAATAAATTTATTTTTTCTTTATGGTACTGGAGATATATTTTTTTTAATAAAGATTTGCTGTTTTTCAAAGTTCATATTTATTATTATACTTACATTAACTTATTTGATAGATAGATCTATAATTATGAATAGATAATCATTTTTGAATGAGTTTATTTGAGTATTTTATTATTTTACTATTTAATTCTTTTATCTATGTTTCTTACGGTTTATTAAATTATGAAAAGTGAATAGTTTTGGGCCAATAAAAGCAAATCTAAAAATTGAGGGGTTAGAAGTGAACTTTTAAAACTTCTGTCGACAAAACACAAGAGACAAGGAAATTTGGTGGATACTATTCCGGCATAGATGTACTTCTGATTTGTTCAATATACAGGGTCGAGTTTCGGTGAAAAGTGCCAAATTTGGTGAGAAATATGAGAAATGGTTATCAATCGTTGGATGAGAAATAGACGAATATTAGGATGAGACGCACCGAGATAAAATGTACTGAGATGCGTAGGATCAATTCCCTTTTAAACCACAATTCATAAGAGGGTATTTGATTAAAAGTGATCGAACGGTTTAAAAGTACTTCTCACCAAAAATGATACTTCTCACATGATCATGTGTCTATATATATACTCATAAATATATTACAAACCCGTGAGAACAAATATAAAAATATTTTTACATGATTTTTTTCATCAAAACTTATTTTTTAAGATATTGTTTCACATATGTTCGTGTTCACTATGTGAAAAGATTACATGTGATTTTTTTGATTCACCTAGTGAATGAAAAATAAACGTAAAAAATATTCACATTGTGAAACAAATCCATGTGAAACTATCATATTATGAAACAAATAAACGTGAAACAAAAATATCTTAAATCCTAGCATTTGATTAAAAAATATTGTGTACATTTTTTTTATTTCGGTTCTCACGGGGTTATAACTTATTTGTGATTCTCATTTGATTTAACCCCTGGGTTCTGGTGAGAAGTTAAGGTTAACGTGCGAAGTGTGAAATGGTTATCAACCGTTAAATGAGAAATTGACACATTAGGATGTGATGCACTGAGATAAGATGCACCGCGATGTACCAGATCAATTTTCTTCTAAGGCATAATTCATGGGTATATATAGGCGAAGGATCATGTGAGAAATTGAGGTTAACGTGAAAAGCGTGAGAAGTGAAACAACATATCATTTTCACATGCATTATTTTCAATATGAAATAGCACATGATCACTGATCCTCAATCTTTTTACGGTTTCCATTTGATTTTTGACCATGCATGTGTGTGTAGATTTGTAACTTCTAAATGATGGTGAATTGATAAAGCAGCTTAGATACTTTATAATAAAACTATATATCTGAATTCTAGCTTCTGGATGTTAATTAATCTCTTGTTATTAGCGATTATAATTTCAAAAAACAAAACAAAGGGACTTTCAACGAGGATTAATTTAAGACATAATGGATCAATTTGAGCGTCTTTAGAGTTAACTGTAACCACTGTTCTAAAAGACTCGCCGCGACAGCCGTCATGGCGCGCCGAGACTCAATACTTGTGTCGCACGCCACATTATGCTTGTGGCACGCCATGGCCTAATGTGCGATTTTTTGTAACACGATATTTGATTTTTCTTTAAGTTTTTAATGTCTTATTGCTAGTTTTTAATATATAACCTAATTTAACCTGTCTATTATTATTGACACATCAATTAATAGTACAAAACATATGTTTTAATATATAATAATATATATGATATAGAGATTTACCGTCATAAGTTACACCTTGATAAACGTCATGGCCTCGCCGTGGCTCCTAAGGCTTGAGGCTTGGTCTCGCCGCCACGCCACGCCTCACGCCATTTAGAACCTTGACTGTAACTCGTTAAGAAATTACAAGACATGATATCAGATCATGTAGGGACATGCTTAAATGAAATTGACAAGAATGTTGAGCATGTGAGAAATTAAGAATGATCAGAAAAACAAACGAAAGTATAATAATATGACTGTCAAAATAAAATAAAATGCTCGATTCTTTGTACAATTTGTTTGTGTTCAATTTTAGTTTAGTTTTGTTTATTTTTAGCTAAAAGATAGGGGAGGAATCTTTTGTGTTTAAAAAAAAGTTGCAACTTTTTCAATAACACGTATCAAATCATAATGACAATTGATTTATTCTAACATTTCTCACTCACTCTTATTTGAATTTATCTAAGTATATGAGTCTTGGAGAATACAGACAGTTACAAATCGTCCAATGCCGGTCTCCTGAAGAATTTATATATGCATATAATCATATTATGTATAGAGAAGGTTTCAATTACAAACCATGTTATTGTTTTCGAATTTAGAAGCAGTTATGAATTCAGTTAAAGATATAGTTGAGAGTAAAGCTTGTTTGTTTTTTCATTTTAAGTTCTTAATTATCACTTATGTCTGATTCGTTCAGACGTTTCATAATTCAGGCATGGTTTTTTTCTTCTTCAGAATCTCTTATCTCTTAATATGTTCTGGACTGGTAACCCTATATCTTAAATCTTCTCTTATTTCTGTCCAACACCATTCTTTCAATTCCAACGTCAGTTTTGGTTCAGATGCACCACAAATTTGCAAAAAAACGCAAAACACGAAAATTGTAGATTTGTGTGTTGGATATCCAGAACATCTTGATTTGAATCGCTTGAATCGGGGATTCTGTGTGTGAAATACGTTTAAACTTCACAGCCTCGCAAATCTGTCAGCATCCTTCTTTTGTTTTTTTTTCTCGTTCCGTTATTCGATCACCGATGCTCATTTTAATTGACGTGTTTAAGTTGAATTTTCGAGGAAATAGATAATTATATATATTCAGACATTTGTTAGTTTACAAAATAAACAATCTCATTGATTCATATATCAAACTTCAAACCACCTCTAAAAAAATCAGAAATGAAATGAAAAAAAGATGGGACCCACAGAGACCTAAATTTGTGGGCCAAGATTTGATTTTGTTGAATTGAATAAAACCAAAAGGGCTTTGGATGCATACTTCAACTTTTTGCCAGAAATGGTAAATAGCTACATCAGCCAATATAGATGTTTTTACACGTTTCAACCCCACACAAATATAATTAAATAAATACCACTTATGCATTTCTGATATCCAAAATTTATATTTAAACAAAATAAAAATTATAAGCTATAGTTAAATATTTCTAATTTTCTCAAAACCTAGTAAAAAAACCTGAGATTTTATCTACATGTCAAATTAAATATTTTTTATGGTATAATTTTTTTAATTCAAATTTTCATTGAATTAAATATTTTAAGGTTAAAAATAAGATAGTAATTTACTTTAGTTTTAGTGAAGTGGAACTTCTTTGGATAAAGATTATTAGGAGTATTATCTAGTATCTGAATCTGATTTCCAGTTAACTTTATAAAATTTGTAAGATCTTTATTGACTTGTATCACATGAAGTAATTATATGTAAACCACAAGGGTTGTGGCGAACTGGTTAAGGCCTTGGGGGTGTGGTGAAATATCTCATCTGTCCAAGATTCGAATTCAGGCGTACACAACAATTGTGGCCACTGAAATTTAATCAGGGTTGATGTCTTACGGTCATAATTTGCCAAAGGATTAGTCTAGGCATAGCCTAAGACACCTTTCAAAGAAAAGTAATTATATGTATCTTTGAATTTTAAGGGATATGCATCAACTTACAATTCTGAATTTTTAAAGAGATGTTTTTAAGACTTTGGGGCACAGGGGCAGTCCTTCGAGACGACACGGGTTCCTTCATCGCGGCCCGGACTTCTGTCACCCACGGCACCCCTCCTGTTAAAGAATGCGAGGCTATGGCTCTCGTAAACTCCATCGTTTGAGTTCTACAAATGGGTTACAATCACGTCATTTTCGAATCCGACGCAAAGGTGGTGGTCGATGCTATTCATTCGAACAGAGATCTCTCTGAATTTGGTACCATTACCACAAAGTGCAGATCCCTTCTCCTCCAAAGCAACGGTTTCTCGTTAAATTTTGTTAAAAGAAAGGCTAATGACATTGCTCACTCTCTAGCTAGAAACGCTCGGACCTTACCTAGCCATACCACTTTGTTTGCCATTCCCAGCTTTTTGCGGGATACTGAAAGATCTCGATGTAATCTTCTTCATTAATCTAATGGCTACTTTGTTTAAAAAAAAGAGATGTTTTAAGACTTTGAACAAAATACATTATAATATAGTACAAATAATAATAATAATAATAATAATAATAATAATAATAATAAATATTTTATTTTAAGACTTTGAGTAAAATACATTATTATATAGTACAAATAGTAATAATAATTGTCAATCACGTTGTAGCGCAGTGGTTGATCGTCTTGTGTGATGTGGTGGAATATCCCATCTATCCAGGGTTCGATTCCAGACGTCCTCAACATTGATAAGACATCTTTAAGTTTCAAAATTGTCAGAGATTAGTCCGGGCTGTGCATGGGATACCCTTTCCAAAAAAAAAATAGTAATAATAATATAATATACGCATACAATTTTCAATATTTGAAAAGTTAATGGGTTTTCTGAAATTATTATTTCCTTTTTGAAAACTTTTAAACTTTTTTTTTTGACATTGATATTGATGGTATGTATTCTGTCAAATTGTGTATGTATTTATAAAATATTTGACTGTAAAATAAATAGTTTGTAATATTTTATGGATCATATTTAACAACAACGATAAATATAATAAACCATATCCATAATCCAAGATTTATCAAGTTACTGTCATCAAGATTTATTCTACATATTTTCTAAATATATATGGAGTTAGAACACTTGCAAAATAAGACGAATCCTAATTAATGATAAACGGTCAAGAATTATCTACTACATTGCAAGAATCAGTATAAGACCATGAGTACCGCTTCCTATCTTACCCTCTGAACCCTGATGGCACCTCAGCGCCACATCAGATTTTCTCTTTCCTACCCTCCTTACCCTAAAGTGGAGTACCGCTTCCTATCATACCCTCTGAACCCACTCTTACCCGCACCCACCGAACCCGCGGTACCCGGGCTACCCGCCCCCAACCCGATGTGAACCCGGCCGTGGTACCCGATGGTGGTACGCACGGCCTAAGGTCTTTCAATCAGCTTACATCATATAGAAATCAAAAGTACCATCTCGAGCTCAAACATTTAACATCTTATGTTATAATAATGGAAAGAACCCGATCGAGCTAGATAACACATATTGTACATTAAACATTTTCTAAACAAGAACAATCCTGATGGTTAAGATTTGCAACCAAGCAATCAGCTACTGACAACTCGTCACCCAGCTCAAGCTGATATACGTATCCTCCCATTCTGCAAAAAAAATACACGTGGGTGGTCTAGTCATGCCAACAAAGAAGCATGAGCACACATGTCTTGATAATGTAAAGCCTTCCTCTTTGCTCTTTAAGAAACTTGCCAAGTTTTGTGGTTCTTGGAGTCTTGTTGCAAATACCCATTTATTGGTGCAAAGAATGTGAAGAAAAACCAAAGCCAGGAGGAAAAGAGAGGGTTGTTTATATAGAGATTGGGAGATAAATAGGGGTAGGAATGTATATAGTATGGTCCAAGTAGTAAAGCCAATGGTACAATGAGCCTATAGCATGGACCTTCTATCTATTTATATACTTGGGTTGGGTTGTGTTGTATGTGTATTTATCATTCTCTTCAAGAAAGTTGGTTGGCCATTAATGAGGTTTGTTCATGGTAAAATGTGGATGTTGAGTTGTTTCATGGTTGAATTGGAACAAAACTAGGATGGATGTTTCCTTGTTAATAGATATTCTTGATTTCCTTCATGTGTCTTCTTTTCTTGTACCATTTATGATTCCAATTTATATAAATTGCATAATATTTTGAGATTTTGTAATTATATTTAATATTTGATTATTTATAAATGTGAAAAAATAGGAAAAAAGTACATAGTTTGTGCAAAGGGATGTCTTTTAATTTGATTGGCAAATTTTGAGTCGGACCACACTGTTTTGTCTCAAGAGCATCATGTGAGAGGTAAATCAGGTACACTATGACTTGTTTACAAGTCCCCTGCTCTCAAGGAGATCGACCAAGAAATTGTGACTCTTGCACTGCGATTGCCAGACTCAAAGCCCTTATCAGTTTGTGCAAGCATATCAACCTGACCTTAACCAAAAAAAAAATTAAATACCTGAATATAAATACAATGTCATTTTGATCTCTCGCCCAACTTGTCCCGTCTCTTTTACTGCCTCTATTTCAGATTTAAATCTTTTTTTTTACTAAAATGTACTCCATCCGTCCCAAAATAAATGTCCACAATTAAAAATGCACACAGTTTTAGGAGTGTGCATTTATTACATTTTTTAATCAACCAAAGTACAATTTTACCCTTAGTTATAGAGTTTTAGGAGTGTGCATTTTTTACACTTTTTATCCATCACATAATTAAGGGTAGGTAGGATGAGAAAGTGAAATATACTTTTGAAAGTAGACACTTATTTTGGGACAAACAAAATAGTAACGTAGACACTTATTTTGGGACGGAGGGAGTAATATTCAACGTAGTAACAATGTAGCACACTTGTATGTTATACATCAAAAGATATACTTAATAGAAAACGGGCGATATACGTGGCAAAATAGACAAGTTTATAACATGTCATAATGGTTTGTGAGGGTCAAAAGATATGCTTATCAAATGGCTCGTGAATACTTTTTTGTCTATTTTTTTTTTTGAACGGCATTAACACACACACGCTCCCGGGGTATCCGGGCTCCCACTTAAGGGTGTCACCCGACTAATCCCCGGCGATCCGGCCCAGCCTTTGGCTGAACCCGAACGGCCCGGAAGTGGATCCCATAGACTGGATCCTCCGCAACCGTTCCCGGCCCCGGCCCCGGCCCCGAAGGACCCAGCCCAAAGTCTTGATATCGCCGAAACTGCGTCCCCCAGGTTTCGAACCCTGGTAGTTAGGCATTCCTGCACTAACCCCAGGGCCTTTGCCACTGAGCTAACAAGTAGTTAATTTATTAAATACGACTATAGAAACTCTAGTATTTTTAATGATGATATACCTTCTTGAGTAAAGTAATTTTAGACGATACACCTTGAATGACTTTCGATCCATTTGACGTTTTTACCAAAGCGTTTCACCTTTACTCATTTAATTAGTTAGCCAAAATCTTTGTCCCCCCATGATCCCAATGTACACATGCTCAATTGCCTTGCAAATATTATTTTGAGTAAATTACATATTTGGTCTCTGATGTTTAGTTGCTTTTTGGATTTGGTCCCTATTTCGAAAAAATTACATGGATCGTCCCTGAGGTTTGACAAAGCGTATGGATATGGTCCCTCCCTCTAAACGCCGTCTATATATCACCGTTAATGTCTTCCCGCGTCCAAATTAACAGGGGTAAAATCGTCAATTCACTATTCTCCTCTCGTTTACGTATTACCGAATGTAATTATGGTGCTGACCCTTCTTTTCTTATGTTAATCATTACCAAAGCCACCATCTTCATCTTCTCTGTGCTTCTGTAAAACCCATTTCTTCATCAAACCTTAGTGTATGTGAAAATCAAAGCAAGATTGTTCGTCTTCATGCAAAATGGATGGTCCTTTGTGGCAGATTCGAATCAACCCATCAACCAACGAGTACGTTGACGTATATGGTATGTATTGCAGCTAACAGTTTATCATCCCTCCATTTTAGTGTCATGCAGTTGTTAGTTGGATTTGTTAATGAAAAAATCGTTTTTTTCACAGATTGCTACCCTCAGTTGGTTATGTTCAAGATTCATCATGGAGGGTTTTTCACTAAGAAACCTGATAGGAGTTATGTTCAAGGTAAGTTAAGTTATGTTGATTTAGTAAACATGGATGAGTTCTCTGTACATGAGTTGGATGCCATGATGACAGAAATAGGGTATAGACAACCAATCCCTACTTATTATCACTTTAGACTCCCTGGTTGGGACTTGGACTTTGGTCTAAGAGCCTTGGGAAATGATCAGGACGTGATCAACATGTTGAAATATGTTCCTGAATGCAGAGTGTTTGAAGTATACACTGAACAATGGAAAAGTAGGGTGGGTACTTATTTGGCTAGTCCTAGTGGTACTAATGTTGTTATACAAGAGATTGAAGAAAATAACGAACCTGAGTTTAGTAGACTACAGAAAAAGGTGCAAGAAGGAGTTGCTATCTCTTGCAGGAAGAAACTTTTCATTGAATGGCATGACACTATTGATCAAGTCCAACAAAATGCCAATGAGATAGGTGATCAAGTCCAAGAGACTGCCACTAACTTAGGTGATCAAGTCCAAGAGAATGCCCCTGATATAGGTGATCAAGTCCAAGAGAATGCCCCTGATAAAGTTGATCAAGTCCAAGAGAATGCCCCTGATATAGGTGATCAAGTCCAAGAGAATGTCAATGTAATGGATTTCCAACACATTGGTCCTACTAATGATGTTTTGGAAGATGAGCACTTCAATGATTTGTTTGATAAACTTGAAAGCCAAGGACTGTTTTCACAGGAATTTAATGTGTTGGAATTTAATGATTTGAGAGATTTTGGTTTCAGAGATTATCAATTTGACCCCAATAGAACTGATAGAGCATATGCAAGTGATTAGGATAGTAATAATGTACAGACTGATGACTGCAAGAGTGATGCCAGTGATGATACTTTTTACATTGTGGATGAAGTTGACAAAGTAGACTTAGATATCATGGACTTTCACATACACACAGATGTTGATGCAGAGTGGATTGGTAGGAGGGAGTTAAAAGTGGATGGAGATGAAAACAACATTGTTGTTGATGCATTGGATCATGATAATTTTGAAAGCAACACAGATGAGTCAGATTTGGAGATGGAAAGGAAAAGAAAGTTGAAACAAATTAGGATGGAAAGGGCTGTGGGTGAACAAACAGAAGGGGTTCCCAGTTTTTATGTTGGTAAGGTATTTGGTACCAAAGATGGCATTAAAAAAATGATTGATATGCATGCAATATTAACTAGAAGGCAGATTCAGGTAGTTAAGAATGATTCAATGAGGCTAAGGGCTGTTTGTAAAGGCACCCTACCAGATTTTAGAAAAGAAAGTCAATGTGGTCCAAGCTTAGGGAAAAAAGAAGCAAAAAGTGGGCCCTCATGTCCTTGGGTCTTACATGTTTCCAAAGGGAAAAATGATGTTAATTGGGTGGTCAAAACATACGTGGAGACCCATAATTGTCTCCAAACAAGATCTGTGAAGGCGTGTACTGCTTCTTTCCTATCCCAAAATCTAGTTCAGACCCTTATTCACAATCCAGATATCCCTGTCAAGGCTGTTCAAATGGATATGCAGAGAAAGTTTGAGCAAAACTGTTCAAGGATGAAATCACATAGAGCAAAGGCACTGGCTTTGGATAAACTTCGTGGAGACTATGGTGAGCAGTACAAGAGTTTGAGGGACTACCTTGCTGAAGTTCAGAGAACAAACGCTGACACAACTGTGAAGTTAGAGGTTGAGGTGGACCCTAACCCATCAATTCAAACAAGAAGATTCAAGAGGGTGTACGTGTGTCTTGGGGTGTTGAAAAGGGGTTTCAAGGCTGGCATGAGAGATTTTTTAGGGTTGGATGGAGCCTTCATGAAAGGTCCTTTTCCTGGACAGATTCTCACAGCTGTTGGAATTGATTCCAATAATGGCACATACCCCCTTGCATACGCCATTGTTGAGGCAGAAAACACAGATTCATGGAGGTGGTTTTTAAGTTGCTTAGGGGATGATCTAGATCTGGCAACAAATTCCAATTTCACATTCATTACTGACAGACAAAAGGTACTTTTCTATTCTATACATATGTTAGTTATTATGATAGTTATTGTTAGTTATTGTTAAATATATATATGTTTGTGTGACTTGTAGGGAATAGTACCTGCAATTGCACAAGTATTCCCTTGTGCAGAACACAGGTTTTGCCTAAGGCACATCCATGAAAATATGAAGAAGACATGGAAAGGTAAGCTGTTCAAGGATTTGTTGTGGAAGTGTGCCTCAGCAACCACTGTCCAGGAGTTTGATCGTCAGATGGAGCATCTGAAGTTGGTGAATGAACAAACATTCAATTGGTTGAAGCTGATACCCCCTCATCATTGGGCCAGGTCTCATTTTACAGGTACTTGGGCTTATTTAACACATGTTACATACATGAAGATTATAAATTAACACATGTTACTTACAATTGGTGAACACATGTTAATAACAGGAAGAAGTCATACAGATGTGTTGTTGAACAACATCTGTGAGGTATTCAACAAACAATTAGTGGAAGGAAGGGACAAACCCATTATCACCTGCTTGGAGTATATAAGGCAATACATCATGAAGAGAATAGCAAATGTTCAGACCCTAATTGACAAAGCACAAGGTCCCCTCACTCCAAATGTGACAAAAGTACTTGATCAGATCAAGAATGATGCTGTGGATTACCAAGTCATATGGAATAGTGAATGCAGATACCAGGTTAGTGGTCCATGGATGGACCAATGCATTGTAGATGTAAGGGGAAAATGGTGTTCATGCAGGAAATGGGAGCTCACTGGAATTCCATGCAAACATGTTGTTGCATGTATATGGAATATGCAGAGCAATGGAGAACAAGCTGAAGTTCTTGAGAAGTGGGTGCATGAAAGTTATTGGTTGGATACATGGAAACATATGTATAGTTTTAAGTTGGAACCAATTAATGGAAGGATGTTGTGGGTGAAGTCTACTTGCTCAACCACTTTGATTCCACCCACCCATCACACTCAAATTGGTAGGCCAAAGAAGAAGAGGAAGAAGGCTGTTGGAGAGCTGATTGATTCAGGAAGGAAGCTGAAGAAGGTTGGAAAGACAATAAGATGTATGAAGTGCAGGCAACAAGGTCATAACTCTAGGAGTTGCAAGGGACAAGCCCCATGATGTGGTTCTTATGTAATTTAATGCTTAGCAGTAGCTTTTGGTTATTAGTGATGCAAACAATAGTTATTTAATGATGGTGGTTGTTTTTGGATAGTAGACAAAGTAACTATAGTTTATGGGATCCCCTGTTTTTTGGATGTACAACTAATGGGATCAATTTATGGTACCTGTAAATTGTTGGTTATGGAAATGGTTAGTTATGGTACCTGTAAATTGTTGGTTATGGAAATTGCTAGTTGTTGGTTATGCAAATTTGTGAAAATCATTCCTGTTGATTATGCAGCCACTTGGTTATGCAACCTCTTGGTTATGCCAATTGTTGCCTATGAACATGGTTGTACTTATTACATTAAGCAAGTTGCATTAGTATACATTCCTCAATCTGAACATGGTTGTACTTATTACATTAAGCAATTTGCATTAGTTATGCCAATTGTTGCTTATGGAACTTGTTGCCTATGAACATGGTTGTGCTTATTACATTAAGCAAATTGCTCTTGGTTATGCCAATTGTTGCCTATGAACATGGTTGTACTTATTACATTAAGCAATTTGCATTAGTATACATTCCTCAATCTGAACATGGTTGTACACAAATCAAATATATACCATTAAACCACTTCATCTTACAATAACCAATCTGAGATTACATTAAACAACAACAAAAACAACAAAAACTTACAGTAACCAATACTTGTCCTATTACAACAATTTAGGTCAACCTAAAAACAAAAAACACTCCAATCGCCAACCATGTCAGACACAAAACCTGCTTCATTCTGAGATTTTGTTGTTCCACCTTGTTCTTCGACTTTAACAACCCTGGAATAATCATCTTTGATCGATCACACAAAGCTGGGTCATACCAATCAATGAAACCACAGCTTCTTGCCTATTTACCATGGAAATTGAAGATGGAGAAATCAGGGAAAATCCAATACATGTTTCACAAAGCTGAACAAAATGAAATACCTTTCTTGAGCAACAATAGAAACGTCTTCCTGGGTTTGATGAGGTCCAAGAAGTTCTCAAAACTGCATCTCTTCATTGTGGGAGCGAGCGACAGAGGAGTGAAGAAGTGAATGAGACCGTTGTGTTGAATTAATACAGAGAGATTTGATTAATAAATCATTTACATGTTTGATAAAATGTGAAAAGACAATTTTACCCCTCTGAATATTGACCCTTATGACATTAACGGTGATATATAGACGACGTTTAGAGGGAGGGACCATATCCATACGCTTTGTCAAACCTCAGGGACGATCCATGTAATTTTTTCGAAATAGGGACCAAATCCAAAAAGCAACCAAACATCAGGGACCAAATATGTAATTTACTCAATTATTTTAAACCTCTTTCTAAATGATATCTATATATATATAAAAACAAAAACCAAGGGTCCTGACGTGGCACCCTCTCAAGCCAGAACTCCCCTCTTTCTTTTTTTCTCCTTCGTCCGGGTTTTTTAGCCTCCTCCTCCGCCCCGCCCCAAATCCCCCCTTCACCCAAGGTTCTTTCTCTGCGTCGGATCCACTTCTGCAAAGACCCATCGATTCCTTCTTCTACATCGATTTTGCTACTTCTTCTCTGCAGGTATACCCAAATCCCCCCTTCACCCACGGTTATTGCCGCATTTTAGACCCATCGGTTCCTTCTTCTACATCGATTTTGCTACTTCTTCTCTACAGGTATACCCAAATCCCCCTTCACCCACGGTTATCACGTGAGGGTAAGCTGAATTCGATACTGTGGATTTAAACAAATGAATCCTAAATTTTTAAGGCTTGGATGGGCTCCGGAGTTCATCTTGATTAATGGGTTCTTTTGTGTTTTTGTAGGAGGAAGATGATGATTGAATCAAGAAATTCTTTCTCTGCGTCAGATCCACTTCTGCAAAGACCCATCGATTCCTTCTTCTACATCGATTTTGCTACTTCTTCTCTGCAGGTATACTTCTCGATTTTGCTACTTCTTCTCTGCAGGTATACTTCTCGATTTTGTTAAATATACTGTTTTAATTCCGCCCCAAATCCCCCCCTCACCCACGGTTATTGCCGCATTTTATCACGTGAGGGTAAGCTGAAATCGATAAAGTGGATTTAAACAAATGAATCCTAAATTTTTAAGTCTTGGATGGGCTCCTGAGTTTATCTTGATTAAAGGGTTCTTTTGTGTTTTTGTAGGAGGAAGATGATGATTGAATCAAGAAAATGAGTTTCACAGGCATCTATATCTCTTACTTCCCTTTTGCATTGATGCAATTAATTAACTACCTTTATTTGTCTTCTTTCATTTTACTAACGTTAAGCAGCTATGGTTATATTATCTTACTGCAGATTGCTATGACCCGTTGGATCCATGATGGCTATGTGGTTAGTATTGTGATCAATAGTTACTTAAATTTTTCTCTAATTCAATTCAAAATGCATTTTCAACTTGCTGCTGCGCTTTGTGTGTATGATTCTCTATTTTTGCTTGGTTTTATCTTAATAAGATGCTGTATAGATGAAAACATATTAAGAGTCTACAACTCATCATATCAAGTTGAAAGTTTTCTTTATAACTTAAAGAAAACCCAAAAGAGGGCAAGTTTTTGATATCATTATTTAAAATTCTCATCGATCATGTTAATTGGTTATTGTAGGCAAGGGTAAGTATCCAATGATATTTGTTGTGCCCATTTATTTGGTTTTTTAGGTGATTGGGAAGTAGATATGGCTGGGAAATCAAGCAGAGGGCGGAATAAGAAAGGTTCACAGAACACCATGAATGCTGTTGAACAGGTGGTTGCATCCAATGGTCATGCTAAAGATAAAGATAGCTTGAATTCTGTTGAAGAAACAAAGGTGGATACTAACGGGGTCCCAGATTCGACTGAGATTCCTACCACTGAGCCAGAAGTCAAGGAGCCAGAGAATGCAACTTCGGAGAATCAAGTTAAGCAAGGTGAAGCTTTTTAGCAATTGTGCTTTTAATCAAAAGGTTTAACGGTTAATTATTTCTAGAGTTGATGAAATAACTTTTCCATAATCGTTTTAGTTATTCATTTGCTCCCCTCAACTGTATTATCGAACTTAGGGCCACATATTGTGTTATTTTATCAAATATCATGATTTCAAATCTTATGTTCTAATTTTTATCATCGTTCAATTAGACTTAAGACAACATGTCGCTTACCCTTTTAAGTGCAAGATCCAAAAGCAACCATCGTGTTATAACTCAACTTGGTTAATGGGTTCTTTTGTGTTTTTGTAGGAGGAAGATGATGATTGAATCAAGAAAATGAGTTTCACAGGCATCTATATCTCTTACTTCCCTTTTGCATTGATGCAATTAGTTAACTACCTTTATTTGTCTTCTTTCATTTTACTAACGTTAAGCAGCTATGGTTATATTATCTTACTGCAGATTGCTATGACCCGTTGGATCCATGATGGCTATGTGGTTAGTATTGTGAACAATAGTTACTTAAATTTTCTCAAATTCAATTCAAAATGCATTTTCAACTTGCTGCTGTGCTTTGTGTGTATGATTCTCTATTTTTGCTTGGTTTTATCTTAATAAGATGCTGTATAGATGAAAACATATTAAGAGTCTACAACTCATCATATCAAGTTGAAAGTTTTCTTTATAACTTAAAGAAAACCCAAAAGAGGGCAAGTTTTTGATATCATTATTTAAAATTCTCATCGATCATGTTAATTGGTTATTGTAGGCAAGGGTAAGTATCCAATGATATTTGTTATGCCCATTTATTTGGTTTTTTAGGTGATTGGGAATATGGCCGGGAAATCAAGCAGAGGGCGGAATAAGAAAGGTTCACAGAACGCCATGAATGCTGCTGAACAGGTGGTTGCATCCAATGGTCATGCTAAAGATAAAGATTGCTTGAATTCTGTTGAAGAAACAATGGTGGATACTAATGAGGTCCCAAATTCGACTGAGATTCCTACCACTGAGCCAGAAGTCAAGGAGCCAGAGAATGCAACTTCGGAGAATCAAGTTAAGCAAGGTGAAGCTTTTTTAGCAATTGTGCTTTTAATCAAAAGGTTTCACTGTTAATTATTTCTAGAGTTGATGAAATAACATTTCCATAATCTTTTTAGTTATTCATTTGCTCCCCTCAACTGTATTATCTAACTTAGGGCCACATATTGTGTTATTTTATCAAATATCATGATTTCAAATCTTCTGTTCTAATTTTTATCGTCGTTCAATTAGACTTAAGACAACATGTCGCTTACCCTTTTAAGTGCAAGAGCCAAAAGCAACCATCGTGTTATAACTCAAACTTGATTAATGGGTTCTTTTGTGTTTTTATAGGAGGAAGATGATGATTGAATCAAGAAAATGAGTTTCACAGGCATCTATATCTCTTACTTCCCTTTTGCATTGATGCAATTAATTAACTACCTTTATTTGTCTTCTTTCATTTTACTAACGTTAAGCAGCTATGGTTATATTATCTTACTGCAGATTGCTATGACCCGTTGGATCCATGATGGCTATGTGGTTAGTATTGTGATCAATAGTTACTTAAATTTTTCTCTAATTCAATTCAAAATGCATTTTCAACTTGCTGCTGCGCTTTGTGTGTATGATTCTCTATTTTTGCTTGGTTTTATCTTAATAAGATGCTGTATAGATGAAAACATATTAAGAGTCTACAACTCATTATATCAAGTTGAAAGTTTTCTTTATAACTTAAAGAAAACCCAAAAGAGGGCAAGTTTTTGATATCATTATTTAAAATTCTCATCGATCATGTTAATTGGTTATTGTAGGCAAGGGTAAGTATCCAATGATATTTGTTGTGCCCATTTATTTGGTTTTTTAGGTGATTGGGAAGTAGATATGGCTGGGAAATCAAGCAGAGGGCGGAATAAGAAAGGTTCACAGAACACCATGAATGCTGCTGAACAGGTGGTTGCATCCAATGGTCATGCTAAAGATAAAGATAGCTTGAATTCTGTTGAAGAAACAAAGGTGGATACTAACAGGGTCCCAGATTCGACTGAGATTCCTACCACTGAGCTAGAAGTCAAGGAGCCAGAGAATGCAACTTCGGAGAATCAAGTTAAGCAAGGTGAAGCTTTTTTTAGCAATTGTGCTTTTAATCAAAAGGTTTCACTGTTAATTATTTCTATAGTTGATGAAATAACTTTTCCATAATCTTTTTAGTTATTCATTTGCTCCCCTCAACTGTATTATCGAACTTAGGGCCACATATTGTGTAATTTTATCAAATATCACGATTTCAAATCTTATGTTCTAATTTTTATCATCGTTCAATTAGACTTAAGACAACATGTCGCTTACACTTTTAAGTGCAAGAGCCAAAAGCAACCATCGTGTTATAACTCAAACTGGATAAAAAGTAATACATGAGCTAACAGTCGCTGATTAGTCTACGTTCTTAATTTTTTCTTGATCATTCTCTTTTTTTCTCAACTGAATTGGTTAGAGAATAGCGAGAAAGAGTGGTATTTTTGGAAAGAACTAAAGAACAAATATATGGTAGACGTAATTGCAGATTCCTTTCTATGATTTTGTTGAATTGAAATATCACCCCCCCTTCTCTCATCTTCTTCCTCTTTCTTCTGTTAGCTAAAACTGGCCAACAACATACCACCAAAAAGAAATCGGGCTTTCTTTCTCTAAGGTCTTGCTGCCTTAATCCCGTCAGCCTATTTAGGAATTTAGGGGTTGTTGAATGGTTTAGTGCAGAATGATTAAGTGGTCAGAATGATTAAGAGGCTTTTACGATATAGTGCAAAATGAAATATGGTTGTTTGGTAATTGTTTACAATGAAATAAGGGTGATGAATGGTTAAGGGAGGCACATGATGCTAAATCATTCAGAGGGTTTTAGAACCATTAAGAGGCAGACATTTTTTTTTGCCAAACAAGATTTACCTCTTAGCGATTCAGAGGTTGCCTCTTAATGGAACCATTAAGAGGTAAACAAACAACCCTTAGATGCCATAAACCATCTTAATCAATCTGCAAACATCCTACCGACTGTGAATTCATTCAAGGTGCTGATGTATTTACATTTGAACCTTTGATTTTGCACAAAATTAACCAACAAATAGATGTTCCAATTTTTAGAAATGCCTGCAAGATTATGATTTTTCAGGCTCTTCTGATTTCTGAAAGTGTGTATAAATTTCTAATAGGAATATAAGGCCAGAAGACCTCCAGGCACCGCCGAAGACCTCCGACAACCGCCCTTCTGCCTCCACCCACCAGCGACCACCAGGCACCGCCGAAGACCTCTGACAACCGCCCTTCTTCTGTACTAGGTTCGTACTTATTCTTTTTTCTTCTTCAGTTGGTTAGATTTATGCCGATAAAATAAACATAGTTCCATCGTTACTGTTAGACAGTTTATATATTCATTTTCTGTTAATTAAGTTCTATTACTTTTTACAAATCAATCGTTTAAATATGACTTATTATCTATTATATTTAACATTATAATTTTTGTTATATCTATAATTTATATATTACTACCCAAAAAACTTAGTCTACCGTGCAACGCGCGGTTCTCATACTAGTTTTGATTAAATTTAAATTACATATGACATATCTCTAAAAAGCTAAATACCGCATAATATTGTCGAATATAACAGGTATTGGTCTACACACTAGTACTGCATATACGTAATATTCTCTAAAAACCGACTTATGTAATTGTAAAAAGTAATATAATTGTTTTTCTAATAAATTCGATTAATTTGTTATATTGTGTCATTTGGATATATCGAGTTTTAACTGAGTCAATACCCCGTAAACTTTGCTGATTCGATGTCTAACTCGTGCCACATCTAACGAATCACCAATCTCTTATGGCATGAATTTTCGAGGTGGCATTTAGAGATGGCCATTTGGAGGTTATAACCGGGCCAACATTTTGGAGGTTTCGCCGGCCCGAAGCCCGATTGAGGCCCGGACCCAAGCCCGACCCGACCTGACCCGTTTGCATTTAAAAAAAAAAGCCGTTTTATAACGGTATTATGACTGTTTTTGAGAAAAAATAGTCGTATCTCTTGTTTTTAAGCATTCCTCACACTATAAATAGGATAGTTGGTGTATGGGGTTACATACCAAGTTACAAAACGCAAAAAACACAATTCTCGCTCAAAATTCTCGATTTCTCGCTACCTCGTGTTCATTATTCGCAACTTCTCAATCTCTCAATTCTTCCATCTTTCACTCAAACTGGCTGGTGGTGATGCATCAAACGAACAAATTAGAGAAATTATTGCCAAACACGGATATTTGAGCGACCCAATTACAAGTTTTTAAGTGTATTAGATAATTAGAATAACATTTATAAATTAAAAAAATATTTTTTTCTTGTGAAGGCCTGGCCCGAAAGCCCGGTTTTATAAATGGCTAAGCGGGCCCCGAACCCAACCAAAGCCCTGGCTTTGTAATAGTGTTCCGGCCCGGTTCATCACGAGGCCCGGTCTGGCCTGGTTTTTTGGCCACCCACAGTTAGACATGGCCAAATGGGCCCGACCCGGCCCTAGCTCGATGGGGCCCCGAAGCCCAGCCCGCCCAAAGCCCGGCCCCGACCCGGTCCGATCGAAGCCCGGTCCCAGCCCGACAGGCCTTACCGAGCCCTGTTTTCAACAATTTTTCCGGTCCCGGCCCGGGCGCGGTCCGGTCCAAAGCCCGGTTTAGGCCCGGCCCGCCATGCTTCACAAATATAGCCGTTTTTTCAAAAATATACCCATTAATATCGATGTTTTTTTTCTAAATATAGCTGTTTTTTTGGTTTTTTTTTGCATTCTAAACATTGTAGTGGGTGTATGGGGTTTGATACCAAGTTACAAAACGTGAATTAAGAGTATTTTTCTTTATAATTCAATAAATGTAGTTATTTAAATGTATTTTTCTTTATAATTCAATAAGTTTAGTTATTTAAATGTATTTTTCTTTATAATTCAATAAATGTAGTTCTTTATAATTCAATCGAAATTCTAATAAAACGTATTTTTAAGTATGTTTGAGTAATCCAATTAAGTATTTTATAGTGGATACGAATAATATTTATTAAAAATTGTATATATATATATATATATTTTTAGATAAAACCTCGTTTTAGGCCCGGTTCCGGCCCGGTCCAAGAAGCCCGGTCTTTGAAAAGCCTAAACGGGCCGAACCTTCAACCCCCAAGCCCGGCCTGGCCCGACCCGGACCTAAAAAAAGCCCGGTCTTTTGAATAGTGTTTAGGCCCGGTCCTAAAAAAAGCCCGGTCCAGGCCGGCCCGCCCCGCCCATATGGCCATCTCTTACCCACAGTTAGCTCCTAAATGGGCCATTAAGGTTTGCTTTAAAGCCCGATTTTAAACAAGTATTTGGGCCATAAATCTCTGTTTTAACTTTTTAATACCAAAAAGCCCAATCAACAAAAGAGGGGGAAAAGGTACATTTTTTAGTCTTTATGGTTTGTCAAAATTGTTATTTTTGTATCTATGGTTTAGAAATTACGGTTCGTCTTTGTTGTTTGTAATTCGTTGTTCTTTTTGCTCTTATAATCTATCGTTGAATGTTGATTCGTCCCCTTTCGTTTAAAATTTATTTACTATTTTAATCCCTTACACTTAAGATAATAAATTAGTTTAGAGAGAAAAATAACAATAATTTACACACTAGGGACTAAAACTGTAATTCTTTAAATAACAGGGATGAAAATCGTATTTTACAAAGAAAAAAAAAACAAAACGCCGTTGCCAGGGATCGAACCCAGGCCACCCACGTGACAGGAGGAATACTTACCACTATACTACAACGACTTTTGCTTATTGTTGAAATTAAATTTATATAAATACATTTTCCTTGACTATACGACTTATAATTAATTATGAGCCGTATTTTTTTTAAATGACAACCAGCCTTTTGAGATTACTGTAAATGATTTTGATTTATAAGGTCTAAATATGATTCTTGGTAATTCTTAAAGTTTTATTCAACTAATCCAAAATTGAAATAAAATTAACAGTGCCTACTTACAATTATAAAAAAATGTTATATTTATGAGAAATAACTCCCAAATTTTATGAATCGTTTGATTAACAAATGTCAAATTTTACAAACCGCTTGATGTATATATATTTTAGTCTTTGATGCGTCGAGCCTTTAAAAATAACCGGTATAAATATAATAGTTTAAATAAATAAATAAATAAACATTTTAGGTTATTCAGTTTTTTTTGAACGATTAGACTTTACAAGAATCTAATCAAGCACGCTCTTTTAAACTAGTGCTATACCCGTCCGGTGGCCGGATATACTACATGACTTTAATATAAATTAAGTATTTGAGTGGTCAACCTTTAACTAACACAGTTAAAACAATTAAGACACAAAAGAAAGCCAGGGTCAGTGGTTGTTTGAAAACAGAAACTGGAATTGAAAATTTTAACTGTTGCCATAACCCAAAAATTTACAGCGACCACAACCCAAAAATTCACGGCGACCCTAACCCAAAAAATCACCTGATAGAGATTTGTTATTTTCTGCGACTCTTCTTCAAGCTCTCCACAATAACAAAATCGTTCTTCAAGCCCATGTTAATAAATTGAATAAACAAAATTCTGAAAGTGAGGTAGACATTATTACAAACAGTTGGTGTGCAAACATCACCCAACTAAACCAAACATTCATCCACACACAGTCCACATTACAGAAAAACTATGAGAAGAAAAAAAATTTGTTTCATAAACAAATAGAATCAAACACCACACCACAACACACATACCTGAAGGTTCAACTCAATGACTTTGGAGGCAAACGTTGGTGGATATCTGGAGCATCTTCGCTGTTTATGGTTCTTGCTTTCGAGGAATCCTACCAGAAACCCTAACAGAAGTGAAGATTTCGAAAGGAATCAACATACAAAAACAATAAACTCCGAAAACAAAAGATTACCTCGGTTGGAACCCTAACCGTATTTGAAGCATGGATCGAGAGTGTGTATTTGAAGCATTAACCAGAACACTAACCGTATAGATATATGATGATCATCGGGAGGTTGAATCGTCATTTTGGGATCGATTTCTGAGTTTTGCTTTGGGAAGGAAGAGAGAGTGTGGCGAACGATGAGATGGTGAGGGTAAAGACTAAAGAGGAGCAGTGATATATAGGGAGAGGGGTAGACTGTGGGTTGAAGGGGGAGAGAATTGTGGAGAGAAATCAGGCGAGGGGAGGGTTCGTGTGAGAGAAATCAGGCGAGAGGGGAGGGTTAGTGTGAGAGAAACCAGGGAGTGACGGGGAGTTGGCTGGAGGGAGAGAGCTGAGCGAATGCTTAATCGTGTAAAGTGGAGGGCTTATTGAATTTGAGTGGTCCATATTGAAAGTTGGAATGAGTTTATACGGCCCAGATTGATCCAAAGGTGGTTGGACTCAACTGGGTCCATAGTATAGGTAATTGTAGAAGATGTTGATTCAACAACTGAATTAACAGTTGGTTGAAATTCTTCTTAAATAAAGTGACATCATTTAAAACTCAAAAATTGGGAAATTGACTCAAATAGCCAAAGGGACAAATGAAAGTGATAAAATGGCCAAAAACTCTCCCGGTTACAAAAATAGCCAAATGGTCCACACTCTGACCCGACCCGGTGAGTGCGGACCGCAATGGGATCACTACGAGACAAAAAAAAGACACTGAAATGGGTTAGTCCGCACTCGATCCGACCGACCCGGTACGGACCGCACTTGGTTAGCTGCTTTTGAGATACACGTGTCAACCTTTCATCAGACCGCTCCGCATCCGTAATTGTGAGTGCAGACACTTTGGCCATTTTTGTAAACCGGGAGAGTTTTTAGCTATTTTGTCAACACTCTTTATCCCTTTGGCCATTTGAGTCAATTTCCACCTTTTTAATCACTTTTAATATACTATATTAATATAATAAGTAAAACTTTGATATATATATATATATATATATAGGGTCAGGTTCAAGGGAAAACCTCAAATAATTAAAAAACTAAAGATCACTTTTATAGGCATTGATTCAACATGATCCAAAGTGTCAGGATCGATTCCAAACAAGAATAACTATACTTAGAAATCAGAATTAAAGAATCTTGCGGAATAGAACTTTAATTCAAACACACTCAATGAACAACTAATCAGAAAACACAATCTGTTTGTATTTAATGCTTCAACTCACAAGTTTACAACCAAACCTCAATCTTGTTGAACAGGCTCAACAAGACGACTTCTACTTCTCTAGAAATAGGGTTCTAAACCTTGAGGTTAATTCTCTCTAAAATAAAAACGAATTCTTAATGAAATCTCTCTTCTCGAATAGCTATCTATCAACATCTATTTATACTAAATAATTACAAGATAACTATCAAAACAAAATTGATCTTCAGAATATTCTTTCATGCTTATCTTCAATCATTCCATCTTTATCTCCAACATTCTCGCATTCCATAATTATGATCACAAGCAGTATTAACATCGTTATGCACAAGCAGTACTAACATTGTTCCAGCAGCATTAACTTTTACTTGCAGTACTAACCTTGCTCTGGCAGTAGTATTGTTGTTCTGGCAGTACTAACGTTGTTCTGGCAGTACTAACGTTGTTCTGGCAGTACTAACCATACTTGGCAAATCTTCAGTTCCCAACAATCTCCCCCTAACTTGACTTTTTAGGTTGAGAAGTCAAGTTCTTCAGATGATGCTTCCAAAACCTAATCATGAACACATAAATCAGGATTCAAACCCAGGCTTTGATTGATAATCCTTCTCACCAAGTATCTTCCCATTTCAGAATCCTTGTTGCAAGCCAACTTAGCATGTAGCATTCCATTCAACCTTTTCTTGCTGTGCTTGTATGTAACATCCACCAAATAATACTCATGATATGTATAGTCCAGTGTGATGACATACACTCCACATTTTTCAATGAGCATCCAGTTGGTAATGGCTTGAAAATTTCTTTCTATCATATACTGAACTGCTTCTGGTTTGAACATTAGGCACAGGTATTCAAGAACCATTTTGGTGATAGACATCCCTTTCTCATTCAGCATATTTCCATACAGCTTCATTCCAACCTTGTACATCTCCTCTACGTCAGATCTAGAGCACATTCTGATAAGTCTTCCCCATGTAGAACAGACCTCAAACTTCCCATCTGCTCTTTTGACTCTAATGTACTCCTTTCTCTGATCTACCAAGGTATCCCAGAAGATGATCTCAGGAGGCATGGAAGACAATGGGTCAACTTTGATTGGATCAGTATCAACCACAGTGATATACATATTACATTGAGCATTACTTGGTTGACCTGATGGAGTTGCTACTTCTTCTTCAGCAACCTTTGCATCGTCTTTCTTTTCTGGAACATCCTCTTCTTTTTCTTCTTCTTCTACCACTGGTTCTACCCTAGGTTTCTTGACAACTTTCCTCTTGGTAGCTATAGACTTGGTTCTTGCTCTTTTCAGTGACACCAGTTTTTCACCCAGGGTTTCTTCTTGCTTTTTAGGAGTGTCATGTTTGGCTTTAATCAAAGCCTCTGCAACTTCACCTTCTTCCAAAGTAGGCTTTTTAGTTTCTGTTGCTTCCTTTGATTCTGCTGCTTCTTCCTTTGTAGATACTGCTTCTGGCATGGTTTCTGCTGCTTCTTTTGTTTCTGCTTCCTCTGGAATGGTTTCTGCTGCTTCTGCTTTTTGACTTTTATCAGCATTAACCGTTTCTGCTGTTGGTTCAGTTTCTGCTTCTTTCTGAATTTCAGCAGCATTAACCATTTCTGCTGCATGATCAGTTTCTGCTTCTTTTTGAATTTCAGCAGCATTAACCATTTCTGCTGCATGATCAGTTTCTGCTTCTTTTGCAATTTCTTCAACACACTCATTCTCCCCCTTTTCCTGTGCACTCTCCATGTTGACTTCAGCTTCTGACTCCCCCTTTTTGGGAGCATCATTGTTGGGGCTTCTTCTTTTAAGAACATACTGAGCTTTCTTCTTCCTGTGCATCAACTTTGTAATCAGCTTCTTATGCTTCTCAAGCTGTGTTTGTTGATATAGGACCACTTTCTTGAGTCCATCTATCTCCTTTTGCTGACTTACAACATCTGTGTTGATATTGGCAATGGTTTCCATCAATTCCTCATATGTATATCTATCCTCACCTTGTTTAGGAGTTTTTACTTCCTTTAAAGGATCACTGGAAATTTTAGTAGGTGTCTTTTGCCTAGCAAAAGCACTGCCTACCCCCGTGGTTTCTTGGCACCTGGGACCTCTGAATGATTTCTCATTCTGAGTTGCCGTGAGGAAGGTCTTAGTTATGTTACCACTGTCCTTCTATGTGCTAGCAGAAGTAGTGGCAGCCTTGCTACTCACATGCTCAACCTTCTCCTTAGTGAGCACCTTCTTGGGGTTGGGAGACACCCCTGTGGTTTCCCTTTCGATATTCTCTATTGGAGAATGCTCCAATAGAGGGCTTAAAGGCTTTGGGCTTGTAGGAGGTACATCAAGGGAAGGAGCCTTGTGTACCATTCTTCTTGTAAACTTTTTGGTTATGTGAGGAGTGGGTCTTTGAAGAATGGACTGAGGAATTTCTTTGGTGATTGAAGGTGGGGTTTGGCTATCAGTGGGTTGGTCTAATGAGGGCCTTGACCCTGATGCCATACCTTCTTGTGTGTGGGACACACCCATCATTGTAGAGAACAATGGAGTGTCAACTCCTTCCGAGTCCCTGGAAGTTCTTCTCATATTTGAGAAGACCTTTCCTTTAGGGGGTTTAGGTACATATACCTCAGAAAATTGAGGCAAATCCGTCAATTCCTGAGTAATCACTGCTTGGACAAACCTTGGGTACATATAAAAACTCTTTTTGGATTCCAGGTTTGACACAAGATCATTGAAAATCATTTGTGAAAAATTAAACTTCCTGGCAGTGGCCAAGCAGACCAGGGCATAAGCAATGGTACTGCTAAACTCACTCCATCCAGTAGTTTTCTTTGAAATGCAATGCATTAAGGTATGAACAAAGAATCGCCATTGTGTAGAAAATTTAGACTTGAAAAACTTAAAGATTCCAATGGGACCTTCATACCCCATTCTCGTTAAATTTGAGTATAGATCGTCATTAGGAATAGACGTCATACCTGAGGCATCATCCAATCGAAGAGTGATGCGAATAAGCTCCTCTGTAACATTCAAGGGTTTGTCACACACCCTTGTTTTTATGATTTTCTGCCCATCTTCAGACACAACGGTGGCATTTTCCCAGAACTGCTTCTGATGCTCGATGTAGATTGTCGGGGTCACCGTTAGGGCATAGGATATATGCGTGGACTTGAGGAAATCCACAATGTCGTGAAAACCTGCGGACTGTTTTGGCTTCTGGAGCATGACAATCTCGTTGTGTTCGTCGATAAACTCCATTGTACCTGAGGATTCTTGACAGAACACATAGATTCTTGGGAGAGAATAGTTAGAAAGAGAGAGAGATGAATAGAATTCAAAGAGACGTTATGAACTTTGGCGGGCTGAAAGAGGTATTTATAGCAGTAGTAGCCCTAATTTTTCTTTTAAAGCAGTATTAACGACACATGTAGTATTAAGTATGAAGCAGTATTAACTATGTACTGGCAGTAGTAACTATGCACTGGCAGTAGTAACGATGCACTGGCACTAGTAACTATGCACTGGCAGTAGTAACTATGCACTGGCAGTAGTAACTTATGCACTGGCAGTAGTAACTATGCACTGGCAGTAGTAACTATGCACTGGCAGTAGTAACTTTTCAGCACTTGTCAATCTGAGTCATACAGAAGATCCTGAGAAGAAGAGTTAGTAGTACCAAATATAGAAGGAAATACAGGTATAAAAACTGAAAATCATGACTTTATTCAAGGTTGATCATGCCCACACTTGTCACCAAGAAAGTGAATCTACCCACATCAAAAGCTTTTGTGAATAGATCAGCAAACTGGTCATTGGTATGAACTTTAGCAACTTGAATTAATTTCTTTTCATTACAATCTAGAATAAAGTGATACCTGATCTCTATGTGCTTTGTTTTTGAGTGTTTGACAGGATTGTTAACAATGCTAATAGCACTGTTGTTGTCAATGAAGATTGGAGTGTGAAGAAATGTTACCCCATAGTCCAACATCTGATTCTGTATCCATAGAACCTGAGAGCAGCAGCTTGCATCAGCTATATACTCAGCTTCTGTTGTAGTTAAGGACACTGTGGTTTGTTTCTTACACTGCCAAGATACTAGTCTTGCACCCAAAAACTGACATCCACCTGAAGTAGACTTCCTATCCATGTTAGCTCCACCCAAGTCACTATCTGATACCACTTGTCAGGATCGATTCCAAACAAGAATAACTATACTTAGAAATCAGAATTAAAGAATCTTGCGGAATAGAACTTTAATTCAAACACACTCAATGAACAACTAATCAGAAAACACAATCTGTTTGTATTTAATGCTTCAACTCACAAGTTTACAACCAAACCTCAATCTTGTTGAACAGGCTCAACAAGACGACTTCTACTTCTCTAGAAATAGGGTTCTAAACCTTGAGGTTAATTCTCTCTAAAATAAAAACGAATTCTTAATGAAATCTCTCTTCTCGAATAGCTATCTATCAACATCTATTTATACTAAATAATTACAAGATAACTATCAAAACAAAATTGATCTTCAGAATATTCTTTCATGCTTATCTTCAATCATTCCATCTTTATCTCCAACATTCTCGCATTCCATAATTATGATCACAAGCAGTATTAACATCGTTATGCACAAGCAGTACTAACATTGTTCCAGCAGCATTAACTTTTACTTGCAGTACTAACCTTGCTCTGGCAGTAGTATTGTTGTTCTGGCAGTACTAACGTTGTTCTGACAGTACTAACGTTGTTCTGGCAGTACTAACGTTGTTCTGGCAGTACTAACGTTGTTCTGGCAGTACTAACCATACTTGGCAAATCTTCAGTTCCCAACACAAAGGGTATTAATAATAAGCAATTAAACTAATTAGAATTAAGGAAAAGGGTACAAAGGTAATTTGAGCACTATATCAGATATGGAAAATACAACAAAGGCACAAATCGTTTCCTTATGGAGATCACAGTTTTCCGGCAAACACTTGCAGATTCCGGCGAGTTGACGGTTCTCCGACGAACACTTGCAGATTCCGGCGAACACTTGCAGATTCCGACGAGTTCACAGTTTTCCGACGATGCTTGTTGTCGACTGCCAAACTTCAGAAAATCACAGAATCAAAAAGTTTCCAACAAACATAAAATCCACTACACAATTTCAGATCTAAACAACCAGTTCACAAAATCGAATTGTAGATATGCACTTGTGCATATTATGCACAGATCTGGCGTTTTTCTATTGAAACGCGATCGGTGATGGAGAAGAAGACGAAAAACCCAAGCACGGTCTGTTCGAGACGAAGGTGAAGACGAAAAAAACCCAAACCTTGTCAAGCCCGGATTACTTGTGCATATTATGCACAGATCTGGCGTTTTTTTACTGAAAACCCAAGAACGGTCTGTTCGAGACGAAGGTGAAGACGAAAAAAACCCAAACCTAAAATAATGGAGAAGAGAAGAGATGGAGAAAAGAAAACCATAAAAGAATCCGAAAACTCAACAAAAAGAATTTGAATGTAATCATTATTCCGTACCTCAATTGCAAATAATGAACAATGCAGACCGTTACTCTTAATTATCTTGTACACGTTTTTGGCTCGAGAAAAGTTGCGACTAGCTACAAGACGGACGATGTTCCATCCTCGAGCGAAATATGAGGATTTTTTGTTATATGAGACCAGAATAGGGATTATAGGATTGAACTGGGGTAGCCCCATATGGATTAGCAAAGGGGTTTGAGCTTTGTTGTGGCAATGGTGGAGCCATCATCATCATTTGTTGTTGTTGCTGCTGGAACAAGAAAGCTTGCTACTGCTGAAGCATGGCTGCCATTTGTATGTTGTGTGGTGTGGCTATGGCGTTGGAAGCGTAAAATAGGTCCGGTGCCATCTGTGATGGCATCAGGGCTCCACCCATCTGGTTTTGTGCATATTATGCCCTTGTGATTGGGTTTGGATCTAGGAAAGGAATGGAGAAGAGAAGAGATGGAGAACAGAGAGAAATGAAGGTGGTGGTGGTCGGAGGTGGTGGCGGTCGGCGGTGGTGGTGGCGGCAGAGAGAAGAGAGGGTAGGTCGGCGGTGGTGGCGGTCGGTGGTGGTGGTGGCGGCGACAGAGAGAAGAGAGGGTAGGTCGGAGGTGGTGACGGTCGGCGGTGGTGGCGGCGGCAGAGAGAGAGAGAGGGAAGGGTTTGAGTTTGTGAGAGGTAGGGTTTGAGTTAGGAGTGATAAGTAGGGTTTTCTTAGTTTTTGTACCTGACCCTTTATTTTTTTTTGCCAATTTTACCCCCAACCTCAAATAACTTGTTATATAATTTACCTTCAGCTTCCTTTTAATTACAAAACTGTCATTCTAATAATAACCATTAGATTATCTAATCCTATGTGTGTAAGGGTGTTCTTTAGTTTTCTAATTATTTGAGGTTTTCCCTTGAACGTCTCTCTCTCTCTATCTCTCTCTCTCTCTCCCTATATATATATATATATAAAGAAGTTTTTAAAAATTAGAAAATCTTAAATTATAAACTCTTAAAATGAATAATCTTTTACCAAAGTTTATTCTTAAGTTTATATTTTCTAAATACAGCGAATACAAATGACTTTTTATTAACGATTTTTGATGCTTTTTAGCGATAAATAATAATAATTTATTACATAAAAGTTGATGATGGAATATATTCTTGACATTCACAAATGTGTATAAATAGTGATTGAAAAGACAGCACCTCGTAAATGCGTAGACAGGGATATGTTTTAATGTTTGGACGTATTTTACGAACACCATTATTAATATTCTCGTTATCTAAAAACGAAAAAGTTTAATAATTTCTTATACTTTTTAATGATATATAGTGAGGGTTTTTATCCGCAAATCAAGACCTAAATCTCTTAAACTTATGTTTTAATACCAATTTGTAACACTCTTAAATTTAGAAAGAGCAACTAAACAAAAACTTTGATTTAACAACAAACAATGATAAAATTCCTTATACAAATCAACTAGAACATGTTGCACATGCCGACAAATAAAAAGGTTAGGCTAACGCCTAACGAGTTCAATAGTTTTTAACATGATTAAAATAGTTCGTTAAACCAAATGAGTACATTTAAAATCATGATTTTCCAAAAAGGATTATAATTAAGTATGTAAACAATCCATTTTTCAACGCACACAAAACCGTGCCGAAAACTCCAAAATGAAATATTCCTCAATAATGAATTTAGATCCAAAACACGTTTGAGCATGAATAAATATTAAGTTTTCAAATTAGGTGGACGTGAATAAAACTCTATCATTTGAAATGCCTCAACAAGGAGAAGAAACAATACGACACCCATAAGAACATGGAAACAATCCAAATACATATAATACGTTCCCAAAGCATGTGACTGACTCGACAACCCACGCAAAACGTTATTATAAATAAAGTCCAAATACCAAAGCATGGGAGTAGGCATTCAAGCAAACCTTAATATACGTGGAGAGGTTCCAATATAAAAGTCAATACTTGTAATTACTCGCACAAGGCCTACAGTAATTAAAACATGCATATCACAAGACTCACTATAATATTGACAACAACGGGGGAGACCCATATCCATTGAGGGTGGAGGAAACACGTAAGTATACCATCCGTACAACGTTAATCGTACAACACCTCGCGACTAGACGTCCAAGGGTTTCTACGACTTCTCAACAATTTTACCTCAAGAGACGGTTGACCTTAGTGTCTATTCTCACGAATTCCACCACAAGGCCCGACACGCTTAGGACTACCTCCAAGGCATCCCCTTCAAAGCGGCGAAGGTCCTAGTGCCTACCTCCAAGGTAGCACCTCCGAACTCAACCCTCATATTGCCTACTTGAAAAGTTTAAGGTCATAGACATGGGTCTCGGAGTCCAACCCCGCAATACTCATGCAAAATCATAAACAAGACCGAGTCATATGTTATGCATCCAATGCAAATATAGTCAACCAATTACATGACCCACAAAAAAATGTCCAACATATTTAACATATGTAATTAAATAATAGATATGACTCAAATGCATATAATCTCAAAACTCGACATAGAGTAATTCACCTTGGATCAAAGTCCCCAAGACTCACTTAAGGTCAAATACGAGCCAAAGGCTCAACAATACGTGTGACCAACAATAAAGATCATTAATACAATAAAATGCATTTAAGTGTCATATATGCAAACGCATACTTCCAAGATATGATAAAATCCAAAATCCCATCATTTATTTGATTAAATCATTTTTCACACAATTCACAACCATATATATATATATATATATATATATATATAGAAAGAGAGAGAGAGAGAGAGAGAGAGAGAGAAAAGTTCAAATAAAAACTCAAATTCAGTTGTGAACATGAGGACAAATCCTATCCGTTGATCGGAGCCAAATTCAAGCCGTTCCTAAAATCCGGCTTCGGGGGTATTTTTGTCAGATTGTTCATTTATCTGTTTTAGTATTTCATATCCTTTCCTTATATCTCGGTATTCTTCTTTATTTTTTCCTAATTTCTCTCATCACGATTGCTTCGTTCCTTAAATATATCTGATTTCTCGATTGTTTTTCATCTTTCACGATTGCTTCCTTCCTCAAATAATTCTTTTTATTCGATTTGTTCTAATTAGGTCGAAAGTCTAGAATTCGTTCGATTCCTGCAAATCCCTGTTTTCTCGATATTTTACTCCGTTTCTGTGGATTCTGTTGCTGTTGAGAATTATACACTTTTTGTTGATCAAGCATTCAGTTTTGTTGATGATTATGATCTCCTCTTGATGCAAGAAACGGTGAAATTGATTTCTTTTCTATGTTTTCCAGTTTATCAAATGTGGAAGAATCATCAATATGTAAGTTTTGTTTTGTTTAATTGATATTTGTTTCTGTAATACAAATTGATTCATTGTTTTAAATCTAATGTTGTTTTTTTGTTATTTCTTTATCTGTTATTAAAGTAGCAATTTTTATGTTTTTTATTCTTAGGAATTTTCTTCATGTTGTTTTTGTTATTTATGCAGTTTGAATATGTTTTTTTCTGTTTTATTGTAATCAAAGTGTTATCTATAATCATTTATTTAAAGTGAATATAAAGTAATCAACCTCATTTTATGTGTGTATAGTCATTCTGAATTTAACGTAAACGTTTAAGTTATATTCGTTTTGAATATCTACCTTTATTCAGACTGAATAATTCCATATATTTAGACTGAATAAAGGTAGATATTCAAAATGAATAAATGTTTAAGTTTTATTCTTTTTGAATATTTATCTTCATAAAAAAATACTTTATTCAGTCTGAATATTTAAAGTATTTATGTTGAATGCATTATTTTATTTTGTATACATTCTGAATATAATTTTTAATATACTTTATAGATCAAATTCATAGTGGAAGTGAAGATGGACCTTCTATTATTGAAGTTGATGGTAGTGATGGAATGAAGTTTTGGATTCCTGTTGTAGAAGAAGATTTGAAGCCTGTTGTTGGTAAAGTTTTGGAATCATTGAAAAAAGGTATTGAGATTTATAAGAAGTATGTTGTAAAAGCTGGATTTGATGTCAGACTATCTTCTTTGAAAAAAATGCATATTCTATGATTGTTTTGAGGTATGTTGTATGCAATAGGGCTGGTTTTCCAGATTCTGTCCAGGCGGATACATTGGATTCGAAAAAGAAAAGAAAAGTAACATTCATAGAACTGGTTGTGATGCATGTGTGAAGTTCAAGGTCGTTCCTAGTGGGAGGTCATTTATATTATATGCATTTGAAGAGAAACATAACCATTATTTGTTTGATGAAGATTCGAAGCACTTGTTGAAAAGTAGTCGGAAATTAGACTATTCTCAGCAAAGGTGGATTCTTAAGATGTCAAATGCAAATATTGGTGCTACACAAGCACATAATATAATTTGTCAATTGAAGGGTGGGTATGAAATGGTTGGTGGAACTAAGGTTGAGTATAAAAATTTTCAACGGGATCGTAATTGTTTCATTGGAGATACCGATGCAAATTTATTTGTTTGGAAAGTGAATAATAGAAAATTGTATGTGCCAAACTATTTGTTTGAATATAAATGCCATGAAGATATGTTGAATTATGTTTTTTGGGCCGACCAAACAGCTAACGCAACTTTGAAGAGTTTGGTGACATTGTTTCATTTGATGCAACCTTTAGGACGAATAAGTAAGTGTTTGTTTTTTTTATTTTATACTTTTTTTAGTATGTCTTTGTTTTATAACTTATATTAATTATATATATGTGTTTTAGGTACTGTATGGTATTTGTCCCATTCATAGGAATTGACAATCACAAGAATTGTGTAACTCTTGGTGCTGGTCTTCGCGATGGTGAAAATATTGAAGCTTACAAATGGTTGCTTCATTCTTTCTTGAAATTTTTTGGCAAGCAACCAAAGTTGATTGTTACAGATCAGTGTCCTGCTATTAAGCAAGCTGTTTCTGAAGTCTTTCCAGATTCAAGGCACCGGTTTTGTATGTGGCACATTAGCACAAAATTGCCTTTGAAGGTATTTCTTTATTCATACTGAATAATTTTATTATTCATTTTGAATATTTATATGTATTCATACTGAATAATTGTTCGCATCTTTAAATTTTCATTTTCTATCATCTTTATTCAGACTGAATAGTTAAAGTATTCAGACTAAATAGTGAAAGTATTCTTGTTGATTGCATTATATCTTCTTTGTTTTCAGATTTCTTCCAATATTATTTCAAATACTGATTTCAAGAAAAGGTTTCATGCTCTTATATGGGATGAACACATTGATGCTACTCAATTTGAAGAGAGATGGAAATCTTTAATTGGTGACTTTGATCTTGTTGGCCACAAGTGGTTGTCTTATATGTATGATAATAGGAATAGGTGGATTCCATCATTTTAAAGAGATATTTATATGGCTCGGCTAATGAGAACGACTTCAAGATCAGAGAGTGAAAATTCATTCTTTTCACTATTTTTCATCACGGTGCAAACCTTATGGCTTTTATTGACTCATTTGATTCTGCTATGGATAAACAACGGAATAATCATAGGTTGTTCAACCATCAGACAAGAACAATCGTACCAAAGTTTAGTACACCACTTCCAATTGAGGTTCATTCTTTTAAGATATATACTCATGTTGTATTCAGAGATGTTCAGAATGAGATAAATGAATCGGTTTGGTCCTGTTTTCAATCATCTGTGAGTGTCGTAGATGGTTCTGATGTTGTTCTTGTTGTTGAGAAAAAGAAGGTTAAACATAAAAAGAAAGATGGTGAATCCAGTTCAAATCTTGAAGCATATGTAAAAGAGTCTGATCACAAGGTTCGTTTCGTTTAGATATTCATAATTATAATCAGTCAATTTTTCTTTTGTATTATTAAGTCTAAATAATAGGTATAGATTAAAAGGTGAAGTTATATTCATACTGAGTATGTACCCTTTATTCAGACTGAATAAAGTTGGAGTTAATTGTATGTTAATTTTAACTTATTATTCATTGTGAATAATGAAGTTATTTGAATTTATTTGCAGGTTGTGCTTAATAAAACCACTGGTTCTTTGGATTATAGCTGTTTGTTTTACCATCATTATGGTTTGCTATGTCGTCATATTTTTTGTGTATTAAAGAATATGTGCATTGAAGAGATACCTTTGCAATATATAGTGAAGCGTTGGAGAAAAGACCTCATTTCTTCTGAATTGTTGAATAAACGTCATTGGGGTTGGAGAAAGAAATGAGTGTCGTGAGAAACTCGAAAATGATGCTCAAGCTGCCTTTGGTTACTGCATTGGTCTAGTAGTTGATGATATGGACAAGCTTGAAGACTTTGTTTTGAAAATTCAAGAGTTGAAGAATAATTTGGAGGGCGGTGGATGTAGTGTTCCTCATCGCAGTACCGAAGAGGTGATGAAGTCGTTGCTTGGCGTGTTAAAACCAGAAGTTGTTGATATTCATAATCCTAAACCGATAAGAAACAAAGGTTGTGGTACGGGCAAGAGGTTGAAGAGTAATAAAGAAAAAGCAATTGAAAAGAGTAAAAAGGCAAAGAGATTGTGTGTGCAGACGACCGTCGCATAAGACCTTGCGACCTCGACCAACTAACGTACAATATGACTGTTACGATTGTTCAATATTTAATGCATGGATTAATATCATTGATGAACAACGGCTATAACCGGCGAAGGTCATTAACAGCATTGAAGTCAACGACCGTTATAACAGTTACATGAAGCGTTAAAAGAGCCAATTAAAGCATCCAAAGACTATAAATAGTAGACTCAATCATCAGTTCAGAAAAGGCAAGAAAAGACAGAGACAACACACAAACATCCGAGCACAGAAGAACGTTCGAAGCAAAGAACTTTTCATCGCATTCGACGCACGACATTCGCTCAGGACACTTCATTTTTACACACGACGCACGTTGTTTTACATTCAAAACACTTGTTACTTTACATTTCGAAGTCTTTCTTTCATTGGTATTGTAATCTTTGTACGATCGACACAAGTAACATAAGGACATCGCCCCTGTTTGGCGACCATAGTGCAACGGCGACTTCCACAGTCGTCCGCGGGTTTTTTCCTCGTTGAGTTTTTTCCCGCGTCACCAAATTCCTTGTCTCATTTACGTTTCTGTCTTTGTCGCACACCTTGTCGAGAGATTCCTTTCTTTATTTGTTAAATTCCATAATCAACCTTAAGTTATCCTTTTGGACGATTTTTGGCATTAACAGTAGCCTGGACGGTCTTCAGGGCTTCGACCAAGTCCTTAGTAGTCCCTTTGAATCCGTAGGAGGATATATTAGGGTACTGAGGAAATTTAGTCACGGTCACGGTCTTGAACTCCGCCTTCGTCTTGAATCGGACGTTCGAGATTTGTCGCGCAGGCTCTGGCTTGGATATTGCCTTCGTCTTGAACTCTAGCTTTTTTACACTTAGCGACCTTTTGTCGTCAGTGTGATTTCGACGAAAAACAGCATCGTCTTCCACCCTCATATACGCCAGGGTTCCGTCTCGGACGTCTTCGAAATTCTCCGGAGGATCTTTGGTCAGATCGGTGTATAGCCCCGAACTGTCGTCTAGACCACGTTTATAGGCTTCGATCGCGGTCTTGATGTCGCAGTTACGGACACTGATCATCTACGCATTGAACCTATTGAAATAGCTCCGGATCGATTCTCCAGCCTTCTGCACGACATAATACAAGTCGCTGGTCTGCTTCTCCATCTTGCGACTACTGGCGAACTGCTGGGAGAACTGGTTGACTAACTTAGCGAACGACCCGATGGATTTGGGTTTGAGGTTAATCAACCACTGGAGGGCAGGACCTATGAGGGTTTCCCCGAAACTCTTGCACATACAGACTTCTTGATACATATGTGGGATCGAGATTGTCCACATTAACTGCTTTTATTGCGCAATGTGCTCCGTTGGATCGGTTATCCCCGAATATTTGGGCGTGAAGGCGGGGATATTATACTTCTTCGGGAAGGCGACGCCTGAAATCCTGAGCGAGACTCGACGTCGACAGGTACGGCTGCCCCCGGTAGCTTAGCGAACAAAGATAGAACACGCTCATTCTGATCTTCCAACATCTTTATTCGCTGAGCGACGAGGTCGTTAGGATCGGAATTCGCACCTGCTGGAGGGTTAACTCCTGAGCTGGTGCCATTTCCATACGACGAGCCATTGGCGTCCCCATTGAAAGGGACGAAGTACGGCTGGGACCCATTGTTCATGGGTGGTGGCCTCAAATGTTGAGGAGGAATCGGCCCGAACTAGGGATTTGGGATGAACGATCCCGGCTGCTGATTCTGCATGAATGGGCCTTGCTGCTGATTCTGACCGAAGGATCCTGGTCATGGATTCTGAACGAATGGACCCGAACCTGGATTCTGGACGAAGGGAGCAGATCCTGGATTCTGACCGAACGATCCTGGACCTGGATTCTGAACGAATGGTCTAGGACCATTCTGTGGTCCGAATGGATGCCTCAGTCGCGCGATTTCTTCAGCTTCCCTTCGGCTTTGATCAGCAAGGGCATCGATCTGACGTCGCACATTTTTGAGCTCCCAATGCATCTGGGCAATGATCTGCTCTTGGTTTCCGTTAGCTGTCATTTTCCTGAAAAAGAAAAGAGAGAAAACTCCAAGAAAACGTTAGTAAGACGCACGTTTGTCGAAGACTTTCTCTAGATGGGGCCCCACGGTGGGCGCCAAACTGTTAATGCCAAAAATCGTCCAGAAGGATAACTTAAGGTTGATTGTGGAGCTTAACAACTAAATAATGGAAATTGTTCGACAAACAGTACGACAAAGACAGAAAATGTAAACGAGACGAAAGATTTTGGTGACGTGGGAAAAACCTCAACGAGGAAAAAACCCGCGGACGATTGTGATGGTCGTCGCTGCACTATGATCGCCAAACATGGGCGATATCCTTATGTTTCAAGTGTCGAGAGTACAGTGATTACAATACAAGTGTTAGAAATGACTTAAATTGTAAAGTAAACAGGTGCGTCGTGTGTAAAAACAAGTGTGTCGTGTATGGAGATTATGCGTCGTGCATCGTCTACTCGAGAGAATTCTTGCTGCGAAAGTGTATGCGTATACTGTGGTTGATTCATGGATTCAGAGATGCGCAAAATCATGATGGGACCTTTGTATTTATAGTCTTTGTGTAACGTCCCAAAAATTACAAGGAAATTTAAAATTTTTAAAACATACATTTCATTAAAACAACCATGATTTAATAATTCACGTCTTAAATAAAATTAACGTCGTTACTTCAAACCATCAACAAAGTTCATGCAGCGGAAAATTTCATAACTAAATTCAAGGGTTCAAAAGTGAAAGATTAATAATATTTGACACTCCGCGCTCCATGTGTGTACTGTCACGCCCGACTGCCGCCCGCACCTGAAATAACAACACATTGGGAAAGGGTAAGCTAAACGCTTAGTGAATCCAATCACGCACGTAGGTAGCAACCCCACGCATATCGCCCCTACTCGCAAGTAGGCAACATCACCATCATCACGAATATCAAACCACATAATGATTATTATATAAGCACGAACCTCGGTCCCACCGAGTACACAAAATACATTAATACAAGCTCAGTCCCACCGAGCCCTCGGTCCCACCGAGTAATTAATACAAGCTCAGTCCCACCGAGTAAAAATTGTTGTACTAGCTTAGTCCCACCAAGCCCTCGGTCCCACCGAGCCCCTCAGTCCCACCGAGGTGTACACATGCATATATATATATATATATTCCACATACGAATCTAATAAATCACAACCAGTTATCACATCCCATCTAGTTCACGTAAGCACATAAATACACGTAATCACACGTAACACAAAATAACGACATACATGAAATTCCTAACTACGCGGTGAGAGAACTCACCTCAAGGCTAAGCAACGTGCTCACAAACGCAACACCAACACGGCAATCTTCTTCACTTTCTCCCACCTAAATACGTAATAAAAGTCAAAGGAGAGTCCCGACCCATAACACGTTTACTAGTTTTCAAACGACTAAAATTCCAGCTTTTTATTAGAAATTACGGGTCTGTTCGGGACCTGTTTTACCCCCTTAAAACTGATAAATACAGAAATTAAAATTCATAATTACGAAGTTCTAAGTCTTACAGTTTCAGGGACGTATCGCACGCGTCCTAACTATTTACTATAGATTTTACAAAAACGCGTCGCAGAACAGCGAACACCCGGACCTTTCAGTACAACATGGCAACTTCGCCCTAGCTATGGTCCGAATTGGTCTTTCCACAAAACAGAGGAACTTAATAGACTCCGAAACGAAACTTTTGGCACCAGTCCCATCCCAAACCGACATTCCAAGCAAGAGTTATGCGTAAAACAAAACAGGGACCGAAAGCTGGAAGTTTTTCGGACCAGCTGTATAAACAGCCCCGTACGGCCCAGCTACAGGGTTAAACGGACTTTCGGCAAAACACGAAAAACTTTCCTGACTCGATTAGGGAACTTCGGCCACCAATTTCATTTCAATCCGAGCTATGAGTAAAAAGTTACGGCCACGACAAAACAGAGGCAGAAAATCGACATTCACATAAAATGACAAAATACCAATCTTGCGACCACTTTTTCACCTAGCTAGAGGCTGAACCAGTTTTCCGCTAAAACACTGAAAACGTGGTCGACCCCGTACTGGAACCGTGGGTACCAATTTTGGCTCAAACGGAGTTACGAGCGGAAAGTTATGACCTACGCAAAACAGTGGCAGATTACCATAATTCACATGAAATGATAAAACGGTTCGAGATTAGGATTAACGGTTCAAGATTTAAGGTTACAGTCAGGGTGGTTTTAGGGTTACGCCACGGGCACCACCCACTGCCACCTCCGGCAGTGGGGCACAGCGGCGGCGTGCGGCGGTGGTTGCCTCGCCGGAAAAATGAACAAGAAAGAACAAGATGGAGCGAGGGAACGGCTTACCTTGCGATGGTTGTTTCTCTTCCCTCGACTTCTCCGGCGAATGGTGGTGGTGACAGCGACTTCTCCGGCGAATGGTGGTGGTGACAACGACTTCTCCGGCGACTGGAAAACCTCCGGCGACCCACTCTCTCTCTCTTCTTCTCTTGGTTCTCTCTACTTGCGATCTCTCTCTCTCACTTACTATCTATCTCTCTCGGCAATTCAAAACCAAAAGAAAAACCCACAAACAAATCAAAGGGGCTGTTTTGTTGCTGCCTTTGGAAACCGACGAGAAGGGGGAAGAGGGGGGGGGGGTCGGTCCCCCTTCCTTGGCCTTTCACATGTACAAAAAAAAACCCATTGGCCACCTTTGACCCCTAGACACTAACCCTATGACACTTTTGGTCCCTAAGTTTCCATAGCATTGTAAAAAGAGTAAGGTTTTGCCATACATAACATTCGAGGTCCCTTTGACAACTTCCGTTAAGGAGACTCGCTTTAAAAAAATACATTAAGGATTTAAAAAAAAAACCTACCGGGACACGGGCTTTACAACTCTCCCCCGCTTGAATTAGACTTCGTCCCCGAAGTCTACTCCTGCAAACAGCTCCGGATAATTCTCTCGCATCTCCGCTTCAGGTCCCCAAGTCCACTCGGAACCCTTTCGGTGTCTCCATTGAACCTTCACCAAACCAACAACCTTGTTCCGCGAGGTTCTCGTCCTCCTGTCAAGAATAGCAACTGGCTTTTCCACATAATTACGCCGCTCATCGATCTGAATATCTTCGAGTAGTACTACTGCAGACTCATCCATCACACACTTCCGCAAGCTTTTCCGCCGAGGAGCTCTCCCTGATGGCCAAGAAGTGTGCACTCTTGGTCAGACGGTCAACAATCACCCGAATGGCATCGTTCCCACGGGGAGTCCTCGGGAGTTTCGTTATGAAGTCCATGGTAATCTCTTCCCATTTCCAAACCGGGACTTCCAACGGTTGCATTTTCCCATGAGGCCGTTGATGTTCCGCTTTGACCTTCCGACAGGTCATACATGCCTCCACCCATCTAGCAACATCCCGCTTCATGCCGGGCCACCAACAACCTCCACACAATTCTCTGTACCTCTTTGTAGCTCCCGGGTGAATCGAGAACTTGGACTTATGAACTCCTCTTCAAGAAGTTCCTGCAACTGGTCGAGAAGATCGTCAATCCTTGGCAAAGGATAACGATCCTTTACCGTAAGCTTATTCAGCCTCCTAAGCTTCCCCAACTCGCGTGTCCACCACATAATCCAAGTATCCCTGCCCACTATGCTGGAGGTACCTCCGAGCTCTCGCAGCCGAACATATGGCCGTAGTCTGCCTAGACGAATCTCCCTGAACTAACAGTTCTCCCCCGCTTGGGGTTCGAATTCGCACTTGTTTGTGACGACAAACAATCTCCGCGTCAAACTTATCCATCCAGTCCATGCCCACAATCACACAAAGTTTCCGCATAGCGATCGGGATCAGGTCAATGGGAAACCGCACTCCTGAGATCTCTAGGGTACACCCGCGAAACACGTCTGTGACCGTCAAGGTCCTAACATCAGCCACCTCGACAACAAGAGGATGACTCAATCGTCCTACAACTCGACCCAAACCCTCGCTAAAAGTGCGAGACACAAAAGAGTGAGTAGCCCCGCTACCAAACATCACAACCGCAGGCACCGAGTTAACTAGGAACGTTCCTAACGTATAACTGAACCACAAATAAATACATGACATGGAACGAAAAGACAAGAAGAAAGAAGCAAAAGGGATATACCTGTAACCACTTTAGGCGTCGCTTGCAACTCATCCACCGTCAACTGATGAACTCTTCCTCGAGCCACTTCCGCCCCCGGCTGACCAGTTCGACCATCAGTGATGCGTAATGGGGCATTCCCAGGCGCCCTCTGTGCTCCACCCCCAATAGCTACCCCTGCTCTAGGACAGTTGGCCCTTACATGGCCCGTCTGATTACAGTTGAAGCAAACCACTAACGGAACCTTACAATCCCGTCTGAGGTGACCGGGTTGGCCACACTTAAAACACCCCTCAACTCTCCTCACTCCGGTATCTCGGGGCTTAAACCCGCCACTCCCAGAACCCGCGCGCGTATCTGTGAACCTCGACCTTTTCGGCACTGCCGAGATGGGCGTCACTGGCTGTGCCGCCTTCCGCTTCTTAGCTTGGGTCTCCAGCTCAAGCTCCCTCCTTCGAGCGGCGTCCATCATGGCGGATAACGAAGTGTACGGTGCCGTGCTAACAAATTCTCGGATCTCCGTGCGTAGCATATCTTTATACCTTGACATCTTCATCTCTTCCGAGGCGGCATACTGAGGACAAAATAATGCCATCTCGGTAAATTTCCTGTTCATCTCTTTTACCGTCTCTGTTGTCTGGGTGAGTTCTAGGAATTCCTTAGCGATTCTCTCCATCTCTACCGGCGGTACATACTCTGCACGGAAACGAGTGACAAACTCGTTCCAGGTCAAGGTAGTGCGTTCGGCAGCCGTCAATGCCGAGGCGCACCAATCCTTCGCGCCGTCACGAAGTAGATTTACTGCAAAACGGACCTTTAGGTTGTCCGGGCAACCACTGGTCAAAAATGCGAACTCCATGTCAGATACCCATCGCATACTGGTAATCGGATCCAGGTCTCCCTTAAATTCTGGCGGGGAACAGGCGGAGAGATCCCGGTATTGGAATTCTCGGTTACGGGGATGACCCTCCGTAGGCAGTGGAATAGCTGCAATACGCTCCTCCAGTAGGATCACCACTTCCTCTCGAATAGCAGTGATGATCTCGGGGATCGCCTCCCCGATCGCGCGGGAAACCTCAGTAGCAATCAGTTCCCTAATACGCTCCTCAGTAATCCCCGACCCGGCTCGCGACGCTGCCGTGTTGTTCCTTCTTGTATTGACCATTCTAGAAAGAGAAAATTCAGAGATCTAAAAGCACATATAACTCACCCTACCACGCTCATACTCCACTCCTTGGCTCCCTCGTGACTCTCCCCGACTCAAGCATGGATCCTGTGCTTCAGATAGTAGGAGCTCTACTACTACCCTTCACACCTATCCTTACTCGTTTCGAGTCCTGTCCCGAGACATTCAAGTAGTCGATTACCACAAATAAACACATATAGTCAATCTAGCCCGTACAAACACCTTTCCTAACTCCCTAGAAAGGTCATATCACCCACTATCCTTTGCTAACACGGAAACCCCACTAACCTTGACGAGTCGCCTCGTGAATGCACGGTCGTATACAGTGTAAAACCAAATAGACGTTCGAATAAGAGACTCTATCCTAGAACGGTTGGACTCAAACAAGAGCTGCGCAATAGAACTAAATCTAATATTCTAAGGCTATTCAGTTCCTACTGCATACAACCTAGAGTGCATTCGCTTAACAACCTATCAAAGCTAGCATGAGTTCCTATAAGCGATAAACCAGCATACGGTACCATACAGTTCACATAAGCAATCTAGCATGCGTACACTACACCTGAAAGCAATAGGTACACTAAGTTCCTTACCTTCCCAGCTGGCGTCGGCTGACTGTACACACTGCGCCCACGATCACCGTTCCCAAACGGGTTTTCTCTTTTCATTTAAAACAAAGATTTTGATAAAAGAATTTAAAGATCTCTTAGCCGCAACTTGAGACCAAACACACCGAGATGTGTTTGATTGACTCAAGCCGTGCTCTGATACCAAGTTGTAACGTCCCAAAAATTACAAGGAAATTTAAAAATTTTAAAACATACATTTCATTAAAACAACCATGATTTAATAATTCACGTCTTAAATAAAATTAACGTCGTTACTTCAAACCATCAACAAAGTTCATGCAGCGGAAAATTTCATAACTAAATTCAAGGGTTCAAAAGTGAAAGATTAATAATATTTGACACTCCGCGCTCCATGTGTGTACTGTCACGCCCGACTGCCGCCCGCACCTGAAATAACAACACATTGGGAAAGGGTAAGCTAAACGCTTAGTGAATCCAATCACGCACGTAGGTAGCAACCCCACACATATCGCCCCTACTCGCAAGTAGGCAACATCACCATCATCACGAATATCAAACCACATAATGATTATTATATAAGCACGAACCTCGGTCCCACCGAGTACACAAAATACATTAATACAAGCTCAGTCCCACCGAGTAATTAATACAAGCTCAGTCCCACCGAGCCCTCGGTCCCACCGAGTAAAAATTGTTGTACTAGCTTAGTCCCACCAAGCCCTCGGTCCCACCGAGCCCCTCAGTCCCACCGAGGTGTACACATGCATATATATATTCCACATACGAATCTAATAAATCACAACCAGTTATCACATCCCATCTAGTTCACGTAAGCACATAAATACACGTAATCACACGTAACACAAAATAACGACATACATGAAATTCCTAACTACGCGGTGAGAGAACTCACCTCAAGGCTAAGCAACGTGCTCACAAACGCAACACCAACACGGCAATCTTCTTCACTTTCTCCCACCTAAATACGTAATAAAAGTCAAAGGAGAGTCCCGACCCATAACACGTTTACTAGTTTTCAAACGACTAAAATTCCAGCTTTTTATTAGAAATTACGGGTCTGTTCGGGACCTGTTTTACCCCCTTAAAACTGATAAATACAGAAATTAAAATTCATAATTACGAAGTTCTAAGTCTTACGGTTTCAGGGACGTATCGCACGCGTCCTAACTATTTACTATAGATTTTACAAAAACGCGTCGCAGAACAGCGAACACCCGGACCTTTCAGTACAACATGGCAACTTCGCCCTAGCTATGGTCCGAATTGGTCTTTCCACAAAACAGAGGAACTTAATAGACTCCGAAACGAAACTTTTGGCACCAGTCCCATCCCAAACCGACATTCCAAGCAAGAGTTATGCGTAAAACAAAACAGGGACCGAAAGCTGGAAGTTTTTCGGACCAGCTGTATAAACAGCCCCGTACGGCCCAGCTACAGGCCTAAACGGACTTTCGGCAAAACACGAAAAACTTTCCTGACTCGATTAGGGAACTTCGGCCACCAATTTCATTTCAATCCGAGCTATGAGTAAAAAGTTACGGCCACGACAAAACAGAGGCAGAAAATCGACATTCACATAAAATGACAAAATACCAATCTTGCGACCACTTTTTCACCTAGCTAGAGGCTGAACCAGTTTTCCGCTAAAACACTGAAAACGTGGTCGACCCCGTACTGGAACCGTGGGTACCAATTTTGGCTCAAACGGAGTTACGAGCGGAAAGTTATGACCTACGCAAAACAGTGGCAGATTACCATAATTCACATGAAATGATAAAACGGTTCGAGTTTAGGATTAACGGTTCAAGATTTAAGGTTACAGTCAGGGTGGTTTTAGGGTTACGCCACGGGCACCACCCACTGCCACCTCCGGCAGTGGGGCACAGCGGCGGCGTGCGACGGTGGTTGCCTCGCCGGAAAAATGAACAAGAAAGAACAAGATGGAGCGAGGGAACGGCTTACCTTGCGATGGTTGTTTCTCTTCCCTCGACTTCTCCGGCGAATGGTGGTGGTGACAGCGACTTCTCCGGCGAATGGTGGTGGTGACAGCGACTTCTCCGGCGACTGGAAAACCTCCGGCGACCCACTCTCTCTCTTCTTCTCTTGGTTCTCTCTACTTGCGATCTCTCTCTCTCACTTACTATCTATCTCTCTCAGCAATTCAAAACCAAAAGAAAAACCCACAAACAAATCAAAGGGGCTGTTTTGTTGCTGCCTTTGGAAACCGACGAGAAGGGGGAAGAGGGGGGGGGGGGTCGGTCCCCCTTCCTTGGCCTTTCACATGTACAAAAAAAAACCCATTGGCCACCTTTGACCCCTAGACACTAACCCTTTGACACTTTTGGTCCCTAATTTTCCATAGCATTGTAAAAAGAGTAAGGTTTTGCCATACATAACATTCGAGGTCCCTTTGACAACTTCCGTTAAGGAGACTCGCTTTAAAAAAATACATTAAGGATTTAAAAAAAAAACCTACCGGGACACGGGCTTTACACTTTGAATGCTTTAGTGATTCCATAAAAGCTTCAGGCAACGGTCGTAACGGCTGCTGGGTTTAATGCTCGTAATGATCTTCGTCGGTTATGGCCGTTGGTCATTAATGGTTGTTGATCCTGCTTTAAACAGTGAAAATATAACAGTAATGTCGTATGTTAGTCGGTCGAGGTCGTAAGGTTCCTTACGACGGTCGAGTGTCGTGAGTAACTTTCGATTTCAACTTTGGTCAGACGATAAAGTGTTTATGATTTTATCTTATTATGAAAAAGTGTGACAAATGTTTTCCCTTTTCTGGTCGTGGTCGAGATTGGTGAAAATTTACCCAAACATGAGTTACAATAATGATCAATGCCACGCAGGTCGGGATGTCGGAGGCAGGGGGTTACACATCCCAAATGCCGACTTTTAGCCCCACATCCTATCCGTCATTCCCGGAGACTGTAAGTCACACTGAATAACCAATATAGTTATATTTTTGTTCCTAACTTTGTAACTCTTATAATGAAAAATGTTATGCAGATTGGGATGATGGAGCCAGGGGGTTATACACCCCCAATTTCGACGTTCGGCACCACATCATTCCCGCAGCGTGGGATATCCGAGGGGGGTTGCTCCGCTACATCCACACCATCATTCACAGAGCTTCTTGGGATATCAGACGCAGACTATTACAGGCCGAAAATATCGGGGCCGTCGTACGTTACACCGCCACCCTATAAGCCGCAGACTATAAGTTATTTTGGTAGTTTTGGTTTAACTGTGAACATGATGAAATTGTACTTAAAACATCTAATAACTTAATTTTTCAGTCGATGGGGTCGGGAGAGCACTTCCATCAGCCGGAAGTTCTCGATGACCACTTCTCGGAGTCGGACGTTGACCTGATGGATGTGGTAGATCCATAGGCGGAGGTGACAGAACCGTCTAGGCCAGTTCAAGAGACTAGACCTTCATCATGGTGGGTTTCCCCATGGACACGACAAAAATCTACCACACCGCCACCTGCGAAGAAAGCCGTGCCAAAGGTGAAGGCAGCAGGAAAAGGAAAGGGAAAGGGACAGGGTAAGGGAAAGAAAACGGGAAAGGGAAAGGTGAGTTCACCAAGGCGCATTCCGGCGTCGGAGATATTGGACATGTGCCAGACTGGTGGCCTCCCTCGCCTGATATACACCCTTTACACCAACCTGGACATTTCCCCCCGGTTTTTCAAAATATTGCTGGCATGTGACCCTTTGGAGTCTGAACTTGAGGATTTGGTGAGTATTGAAGTTTAACTATAGTCATATAATCAAATATATATTATATTACATGTCTAACAATCTATTTTTTGTGTATAGTGTTGATCCAAACCCTCAGTGATTTGATAATGACCCTTTCTTATACTTAGTGAAAATTGTAAGTAAACAATATGTATCAGAGTTTCACTATCGCTGATAAGTACTAAGATCTTCCAGTACCGCTGATAGGAACTCTCGCTCTTTAAGTTAAACATTCAGCGAAACTGTTCATCATTAATGCTCTTAGTCTGTTCAGTCATTATGATGATCGCTGATAAGTTAGTTGTTTACTTATGATCTCTGAAGACAAGTTTCACGTCAACAAAGGTTCTACGCTGAAGTCGAAGATCAAGCTCAAGAACCAGCGACAAGTCTCCTAATGAACTGATGCGGATCAGCGAAGACTCAGATTTGTCCACTCAACGTGAAGTATCAAGTACAAGACTTCAGCTATCGCTGAACTTTATCATTCGCTGAATAGAAAATGATAATCGATGAATCAACGAAAGCTGATCATGAAGTCCTCCGTACAAAGTACTTTTGTCTTAACCACCCTTGCACGCCTCCGTACGAAATGTCAGAAAAGAACCTCCGAAAATCTGAAATCGTACAACTACTCTGATACTACACTGTTCATCCTTACGGCTACTAAGGTTTTCATCAAAAGTCAATGACATGCAACCAACCAGCTGATGACACGTGTAAAGTATATATTGATTTGCATTAAATGCATGCAGTATATAAAGAGATGAACTCACTTCTTTTGAAGTAACTTGCTAACTCTGGACAAGTTCAAATCTCTTATCTCAGATAGGTTATTATTAGTAATTTCCTTATCTCTCTTAGTGCAAGAAACCTTAGTGTTCCAACTTGTTTAGATTTAGGTTTATCCTTAATCTTGTTTCCGCAACAAGCTGTAAATTGTTAATGATTTATCAATAAACAATTTAGAAAAGTAAAATCTGTGTGTTTGTATTCAACCCCCCCTTCTACAAACTTGTATAGGCCTTCGGGACCAACATATAGCATATCGACTGTTGGGTCAACATGCTCTTGTAGATGCGTCTTCCATCCGCGAGGTGGACGATCATGATAAGTAATTTCTTTGACTTGATGGTCCGGGAGAATCAAGGTGCCGACTCCGTGTATCACCTCTGCAATGGTTTGGAAGGGGTTAGTTGGGAAGTGTTAATGCCAAAAATCGTCCAGAAGGATAACTTAAGGTTGATTGTGGAGCTTAACAACTAAAGAATGGGAATCTTGCGAAAAACAGTACGATAAAGACAGGAAAAGTAAATGAGACAGAGATTTTGGTGACGCGGGAAAAACCTCAATGAGGAAAAAACCCGCGGACGACTTATGGGGTCGTCGCTGCACTATGATCGCCAAACAGGGGCGATGTCCTTATGTTTCGGGTGTCGAAAGTACAATAATTACAATACAAATGAAGTAAAGACTTGAAATGTAAAATAATAAGTGAATCATGCGTAAGAAACTGGTGCGTCGTGTGTAAGGATTGGGCGTCGTGCGTATAAGTCGTGCGTCGAGAGCGATCTATTGAGAGAGAATTCTTTTCTTCGAGTGTTCTTGAGAGTTCGGTTGTGCTGAAATATTTCGAGATGTTTTAGATGATCCCAGATACCTGAAATGATGCTCTTGCTTTTGCTTTTATAGTCTTCAAGCGCCTTGAATGACTCCATAAAGACTCGTGGTAACGGTCGTAACGGTTGCTGAATTCAATGCTCATAATTGCCTCTATCGTTTATGGCCGTTGGTCATTAATGATATTAATCCTGCATTTAAACAAGTGAAAAAGTAACAGAAATGTCATACGTTAGTCGGTCGAGGTCGTGAGGTTCCATACGACGGTCGAGGTCGAGAGTAAGTTTTGTTTTAAACTTCGGACTGTAGATAAAAACGTTTTGTGACTTTATCTTATTATGGAGAAGTGTAATTAATGTTTTCCTTGTGTTGGTCGTGGTCGAGACTGGTGAAATTTTGCTCAAACAGTTTGCCCCTAAAATTTAAAAATGGAGTGGCAAATTCAAGTTTCAAAAAGTTTTAAATTTTGTTAGTCGGACGTCTAGGGTCTTGACACATGTCGAAAGTCTCTTCAATTGCCATGAACTGGATCGGTCCAATTCCAACTAAAGAAGAAGTCGAAAAGGGGACAAGATCGTGATGTCATGATGACGTGCGATCATGCCTAACAGCTGTAAGCGCCAGGTGTCGACGATCTGTCGAGTATTCAGAAAGGCAAGGGCACGTGTCGATCATCGGGCGACATGACCTGACACAATCTTTTACATAAATAGTGACCCACGACGGATCTTTTCCATTTTACGATTTCAGAGAGTTTTAAGATAAAGATTTCTTCTTAATTTCCTATTGCTCTTCGCCAAATCCTTTTTAAACCTGCAAGAGATCTTCGACTTGTTTAGGACTATCGAGGTTTTAGAGCGCCTATATAAGGCACGATTCTCAGTCTTTGTATGCGTCGTAAGTCGATTGCTAGGAAACCTAGGAAGAACTGGGACATTTGGGGTTTTTCAGACCTACAGATTTGGCTAACAGGATTAGCGATGTCGATAGAGCCTAGGACTACAATTTAAGATCAGGATGATCTCGATAGCTTTAGGATTTTAGCCAAAATCCCTACGGGGATTACAGTGTGCAAGGCCGGTCAGATTCGACCGAAGATGTGCCCCAAGGGATACGTCGTGATATATGAGTATCCCTTCAAGATAGGTTTCGAATGGCCCTACTCTCCTCTAGCGAAGTCCTTTATGTGCGAGTTTGACTTGTCGCCGGGGCAACTGATGCCCCAATTCTGGCGCATGATCTAGGTCATCGAGCGACTTACCAGGAACTGGGAGTCGCCGATGAATGTGAAAGACCTTTTGACTGCTTATCAAGTCAAGGTGGGCACGTACCATCGCTACAACCTTTTTTCTAGGTATAAGGGCGATCGTACCTTGGTTCTAAAGACTGCGGTCAACGACCGCAAATGGAAGACCAAGTACGTCTTTGTGCGGGTAGCGACGCTGGACCCCGACAACGATTGGATCAGGTCCGGATGGAACATGGCGGGTGAGCTTTAGCTTTGGTCGATCGTTTTTATTGTATTTGTTTATTTTCTTTTGACTGATCGTCTTCCTTATGCGCCTTCAGATATCGACTTCGACAAGGTGAAGCCCAACAAAGATTCCAAGGCCAGGATCGAAAAGTTCCTGGAGATCAACACTGGCGATCGATTGTTCGTCACGCGTCATCTGATAGACGAAGACGACGACATAGTCTTCTTGAGCGAGAGACGTCAGGAGAGTCGAGAAGAAGAGGAGGAAGAAGAGAAGACAGAGGAAGAGGAGAAAGAGGAGGAGGTAGAGATGACTGGTAAGTGTACTCTTACTCTGCTCGACTTACTCTTTCCAATGCTTCAGTTTGCTTAATCGTTCTTCCTTTCTTGTTTTACAGGAGAATCCCAGCCGAAAGCGTCGTCTGCGATGGCCAAGAGGGCGGCCCAAGCCGAACTGGCTCGCAAGGCAAGGGAAAAGAGGAAGGAGGCCCCGACAGCTGGGTCGGGGGTCCTAAGGAAAAAAGAGGTCCCATCAGCTGGGTCGGGAGTCCTCAAGAGGACAAGGATGTCCGTTCTGAAGGAACCGTCTTTGAAGACGGGTGGCTCGTCGAGAGTCGTTACGTATGAGATGGCGAAGGCGTCAACCGCATCCATCGAGAAGACTTCTGACGCGATCGACGCGACACCCGTCGACCCTGCGCATCCAGCGAAATCGACGGTGTCTCCTGCTGCCACGTCAGGCCCCTCGTCGGCCGATAAGGGCAAGGGCGCGCAGACGGGAAAGGGCGAGAAAGAAGTCACGACGGTAAACTTCACGTTGCCGTCGGATTTCATGGTTGATAATGTCCTGGACGGGACGAACTTGTTCCCTCACTTGGATAAGTTTCAGCTCCCCTCTTTCAGGGAGCGCTTCAACGGGGTCTCTGTCGAAAGTGCGGGGTCCTATGTTGCCGGACTGGCGTTTATGGTAAGTCTCTCTTTCAAGACTTGTTTTACGTTGTCGTTGCCGAGTATTTACTAACATGCTTTTATGTGTTTCAGATGTTGTTTCAGTCTTCTCTGGCCCTGCAGGCCGATACGACGAAGATAGAAGGCCTAGTGTCTTCCGCTCTTAAGAGAGAGGATGCGGCATTGGAGAGGTAGAAGTCCGCTTTGGCGCGTGCCGAGGACATGTCAGTACGACTCGACGATGCTCTGAACGAGTTAGAAGCTGTCGGACACGCTAAGGACGATGTGAACTCTCGTCTGGTGCAATCCCTGTCTCTGATCGCATACCAGAGGGAGGAGCTGGAAAGGACGAAGGAATCCTTGGCCATGAAGGATAGACAGGTCGAGGAGTCCAAGTCCAAGGTGGCGGGTCTGGAGAAGGATGTGAGGGAACTCAAGGACGAGGTTTCATCCACTTTTTCCCTAGCTCGATTGACAGCTCGGGCGGCGATCATGCGGCAGCACCTGTCGGGGACGAATCCCCTCGCATCCGCGACCGACGAGCTAGCCTTCTTTTTGGCCAAAGTCGGGTCTGAGAGAGATCTCGATTCTGACGGTGAGAAGGAGGCCGAGGAAGAAGAGGTGGACGAGGGCTTCCAGGGTGAAGCCTCGGGCAAAGACGCGAGTGTCGATTCTCCTTTGGCTTAGAAAATGTTTTATCTTTAGTTTTGTTTTTGACTGCTCGACCGTTGGTGGTCGAGCGACTTATATGTAATCGTCTATTTCGTGAATGAAAGTTTACCTTTCTGATGAACTCATGTGTTGTTTCGACTCATACGTGGTGTGGAAAATTATAACATCAATTGCAGAATTCATTAAGTAGGGTTTGGAGATACCAGAAGATTAACCACCATCAATATCAGCTCAATGACCTCGAGAATCAGTACAGGCATAAAACTAAATCAGAAGAACCTTGGCGATTGGCACCTACCCCCTTTTCAGGGACGTCACTTGCTCCACAAACACAACCACTACCTTCTTTCCGTTCTAAACACGCCTCTCCGTCGATGGCCTTATGGTCTCCCGAACAAGAGAAATGGAATTCCAAACCACCCATCCAACCCCCACCCATCCAAGATTGTACTTCACCCAGCCAAACAGAAGAGTTTCGAGATGATGACTCAATGGTCGCCTCTGGAACACCCACATCGATTCTACCCATTAGCGAGACAAACCCCACACACAAAGACGAACCCACAAACCCTACATTTGTGGCACCCATTACCTCGTCCTTCTTACACTCCCTAGCCCACAAAGATGAACCCACAAACCCAACATTTGTGGCACCCATTATCTCGTCCCATACGGATGAAGATTCCAACCTACCAACAGATGCCTTTGAACACCTGTTCATGGCAGAACCCGAGCCCACAGTCGAACGAGAGTATGATGATACTTTCACAATGGGCGATGCTGCTTCCGAAACAAGGCAGCCCAGGCAAAACAAGACCCCGAAGGCCGACACAAGGAAACAGTTCACCTTTGACGACATTCCTCCATCTAAATGGAGGGAACGAAGTGTTGAAATGTTGACTTGGTTCTCAGCAGAACTCCAATACTATGACGTTGCCACAGTCATCAGAAGGTTTATCACCAGAACCCAAGGCCGTCTTAGAGATTGGTACACAAGTCTTGGAGAACACAGGCAACTCCAACTCCAACAAGCTGCATCCCCCGAAGAATTCATAAGCATAATTTATGCAGAATTCATAGGGAACCCGGTCGAGCACACTGTCCATGCAAGAGAAGAGTCTTTAAAGATGAAGGGTTGTTCATTTTTAAAGACAGATCTTGAAGAACGTTATGATCGTATGTCAAAACGGTTTTATTGTCTTCATGGTATCGACGATGTCAACCTCAAACAGGTCTTCCTCAATTCCTTCCCAGAGTCACTTACAAATGAATCGTTCAGATTTCTAGAACAGAAGAACGTATCATTAGCCAATACCACACTTGGTGAACTCTACCAGTTGGTACTCAATGCATTAGCCAAGCTCTGCGACCATCAAAAATTCTTCACAGAATTTGAGAAGACAAGTAGAACGCTCGGTCATGCCTGCAATGATAAGTACCTACAGATAAAGTGCAAGACCAACTCTTCATATAAGTGCTCCCACAAAACGAGGAAACCTCAGTTTAAGAATTCCAATAATTCTTACAGAAAAACTGAGAACAGAAGATGGAAGTCTTTAACAACAAGTACTGGTCACTCAGTTTATGTGTAAGAATGGTTTTCTGATGTGAGAGATCCGTTTATAAGCGACAGTCATCTGAGAAATCTTGGAAGTAGATCCTACCCAATGGGGATTCCTATGAAAGGAGTAGCGGAACGGGCTGGATCATGGGACGATAAGCAGGGTTTGGAGGGTGGTCACTGGCAGGGGCTGGTGGTGACTGGTGGCAGACTGGTGGTTGGATGGTGGTTAACCATTTAGGACTGGGGGTAGACCATTATACTACGAAGAACAACTATGAACAAAGAAGAAAACTACTAAGAACTACTATGAACAAGAGAGAGAGATAGAAAGCTAAGTATATTTCTTTCTAATGTGTTTTTCAAGGTGTGTTTTACAAGTGATCAGGAGCCTTCCTTTTATAGGCAAGGAAAATGCTATCTTACATAAGCATGACATAAGCCATGCGTCACTACTAATAAAGCAACTAATAATGCAACTATGAGGTAAGCGCTTACATCACTTGAAAGTGACTTGTCACCACTTTTAGACAAACAATTATTTCAAAGGAAATACTGAACAGTAAATACGAAAAGTAAATACAGGATAGGAAATAATTATAAAGGCAAAGCCTAGATAATTATTTGGATGTTGTCTGAGTCGGTCTTTATGCCACGGGATTTCTTCACCATCGTGAGTCTGGGTGGGATGGGTCATCTTCATAGTAATCATTATCCATTCCGAGATAATAGTAGTCATCTGGGTTTTCATCCAGGTTGAAATAAATATTAAAACGGATCTTGGGATAATATTAGTGATTTGGGTAGACGACTGTGTACGCTTCTCCATCACTGTCTGAGGCTGATTCATCTGAAGTGTCTATTTTTGGGGAGAGATGGGTCTTTAACCATTGATCCTCAGTAGCTTTCCACAGAGAGGATACGGGGTGTTCAGTAGACCATAAGTCCTCATTGAGTAAGACATTTGCCGGGATGGAACCATGTTCAACGTTATTGGCGTTGGCTAGGTTAAGCCGGTTTGTTATGAACCTGTCAAGGTGTCTTCTCTCGAATGAACGGCTTGCACAATTGCTATTACTCCATTCATGGATGTACGCTGAGGGAGAGTGATAGACAATAGAGTGAGGCTGTTTGATGGCTGCCGAGCAGGGTCTGTGGAACATGATTAGAGCGTACTTCTTCTTGGATACCGAAAGCTGGGGGATCCATAAATGGGCTAGTAGAAACCATTGCAGCAGTTTGAGGATACCCATTGCTTGCCTCGGAATATGGCCAAACTGGCATAGAAAGAGGTATTGGACCAGCTTTGGTGCGTTAAAAGTGATGGCGGTGGTGTGGGCTTCAAACAGATACCAGAAAAAGCACAAAGCTTCTTTTGGGAACCTGTACAGATCATGGAAATGGAAGACATTGAGAAAAGGGTAGTCGGGGTGGAATAAGAGGTTTCTCATGAACAATCCATGTTTCCGAAGAAGGACGATGAAGAAGGTTTGGTAGTGTAGCTGGGATCTGTCTCTGAAAGTTAACTCGGCGATGACTTCTAAGACCGCGGTTGGAAGTGTCATGGTAGGGAGAACGTCATAGATAGTCTGTGAAGATGGTCTGCCAGTGGTTTGAACATTGTGTCGGGCAGAAGATTCTGGGGTATCAGCTGGTGCTATGGGAAAAACCATTGGGATGATCTTGTGAGGAAGGACATGTTGGACTTCTTTCTGGATGTGGTTTTTATAGACCTTCGGACGAGACAAGAAATCAGCAAGGATATTTTCAGATCCTTTGATATGTCTCACGCTGAACTTCCACTGAGAGAACCAATTTTCCCATCTTAAAAGTTGTGCCTCAGGGAGCATCCTTCTCTTGAACTGCAACATTCTTGGGAAAGATGACATGTCCATTTCGATCTGAAAATCATGACCGATTAGATGGAATTGGAACCTTTCAATTCCTCTTTTGACTGCAAGAATTTCCTTGAAAGTGGAGTGGTAATGTTTCTCAGAATCTTTGAACGTGCCACTTTTGTAGCCACATATTGTTCTGGGTCCACTTTTGTCTTCTACTAACAGTACTGCTCCCCAATAGTTATCGCTTGCATCAGTCTGGAGTATTCTTTTGTCGGTCGTTGTAGGAATCTTTAAAGGGGGCATCACATCAGCAAGTCGTTTTATTGCTTTTACTGCTGAGGTCTGTTTTTTGCTCCAGAGGGGTGGCCCCTTTTTCAGCATAGGAAATAGGTGAATAGTATGGCACGATAACTTCGGCAAAAAATCAGCCATATAATTAACCAGGCCAAGGAACTGTTGAATTTCCTTTTGTGATGTCAGCTCGTCGGGAAATTTGTGCAATTCTTGGGATATGTGCGGCTGCGGCTGGTATTTTCCTTCCGTGATCTGCATTCCAAGAAAATGATAGATCTGACTCCTATCACCATCTTATTTTCTGATAACATGATTCCATGGTTTTTGACGATGGAATGGAACCGTGACAGCAGCTCAACATGAGAGTCTTCATCCGGAGAAAACAAGAGGATGTCATCAATGTAAACCAGGGTATGCTGAAGGATAGGCTCAAAGATCCTTGTCATTGCTTTTTGGAAAACTGAGGGAGCATTCTTTAGACCGAAAGGCATGACGTTCCACTGGTAGTGATGGTCAGGGATACAAAAGGCAGTTTTTGGCCTATCATCGAGATGTATTCCAAGTTGCCAGAAACCCGCTTTGAGATCAAACTTGGATAGTATCTTTGCATTAGTCAGAGACTGGAACAAAGATCTCTTCTGAGGTAGTGGGAATTTATTGTCGGCTAGGAAGTGATTCAGGGGCTGGTAATTTATGACCAGTCGTAGTTTTCCGCGAACTTGCTCACTTCTTTTGTTGACGTAGAAAGCCTCACATGCCCATGGTGAGGTAGTAGTCTCGATAATTCCTTGACTAACTAGCTCTGAACATTCCTGGACCGCTAGTTGATAGTGGTCAGGGTTCATCCCTGGGTGACTTGCCTTGGTTGGGTTAACATCTTCATTCTGTTTAAACGGGAGGCTGACGAAGAAGGACAGATTTAACCATAACGGAGAGTCTTTTTTGGTTAGGAATTCCAGGTGATTAGAAGCACAGGAAGAAAGAATAATCTCCTTCTTCATATCTTCCATGGTAGGGGCTGAAGCCATGTAAAGGTTTGGGACGGAGCTCCATGGGTTCAGGAAGCTCTTATAACGGAGACCTTGTTCCGCATACCTTAATCCTGGCAATTTGTGGAGGATATCAAATCCAATGAGAAGATCTTTGCCATGTGAACTTGATCCTAACAGTCTGTGTTTGACAACACATTTAGGAAAAAGTCTGATAAAAATAGGAATACTGTTTTTATCAATGACAAAAGTGTTTCCACTGGCCGCAAGGAAGTGCTGGTGGTGTGGTCGCCAATAGCTTTGGGGTAAGATGTCAGGATTCAATATTGAAACTGAAGCTCTTGTATCAAAGAAGGCAATTACGGAGATTGGTCTGGAGTAGGTAGTAGTGAGGAGATGGACTTTGGCTATGGGTGTTGACTGGGGTCTTTTCAACGATAATATGCTGGTGTGGGGGTCTTGGATGTGCGGATGGCTAGCCTGGGAGACTTCTAGTGATTTCACCATGAACACCTCTATATCCGGATGTTCTGAGATGGACTTATCATCTGAGAAATCAGAATAGGTAATGGAGCACAGGGTTTTGTCAGAAATCTCATTTTCGAGAGAGTAGAGGGACTCGAGATCTGAAATATCCATTGGCTCAACTAGATTAAGAGCTTGGATTAGCGGGACTCGTGACCTCTTCTTTAAAGACTTCCATCTTCCGCTACTCCTGCCAGCGACCACCCTCCAAATCCTGCTTACCGTCCCATGATCCAGCCCGTTCTGCTACTCCTTTCATAGGAATCCCCATTTGGTATCAGAGCCTAACCTCTCTTTTATCTTGACGGAATCGGATTAGTATGCTCTGTGACTGCCGCTTATAAACGGATCTCTCACATCAGAAAACCATTCTTACAGATAAACTGAGTGACCGGTACTTGTTGTAAAAGATTTCATCGAAGTATTGTTTCTTGTACAAGTGGTAAGTCGACACAGGAAGGAGCCGCCGTCGCAGCAATCTTGAACGCAAGATATAACACCAGTTGAAATCTCTTGAAAACAATACCCTACCCAGTCATCACTCCAGATCTATCTTTACCCAGATCATCATCCTATCCCTACCCACAGATCTATCCCTACCCAGATCATCATCCTACCTTGTTATTCATCCAGACCTATCCCTACCCACAGATCTACCTTTTCACAGATCCAGATCTATCTTTACCCAGATCTATCTTTACCCAGATCATCCTCCAATTCCAGACAACTATCCAGATCTATCCTTACCCAGATCTATCTTTATACCCAGTCATGAACCCAGATCTATCCCTACCCAGATCATCCTCCAGTTTCCGCCAATCATCCGCATCCAATATAGACCAGTTATATAAAACCAGTTATACCCATAGAATAGCAGAAGTCTTTCCCACAACCCACATGGTTCAGCCAGCCAAACAAAGCCAACACTGTTGCTATAATATATGCAACTGCCAGGACGAAGCAAGCTCGTCCTCTACCTACGAAGATACTCTTACCACGAAGGTAAGGTCTCTCACCAGCATCATAGATGAAGTCAAAGGAAAAATGGAATCTCTCCATTTTGAACTTCTCCAGATGGCTCGACAAAAACCCTTACCCAGCATACAACATGTTTTTAGCCAGAAGCAAGCTGAGATGAAGTTATTACAATTTCAGCTCAATGACCTTGAAAATCAGTACAGGCATAAACGTGCATCAGAAGAACCTTGGCGATTGGCCCCTACCCCCTTTTCAAGTTCTTCACTTGCTCCACAACCACTACCTTCCTTCCGTTCTAAACACGCCTCTCCGTCCATGGCCTTATGGTCTCCCGAACAAGAGAAATGGAATTCCAAACCACCCATCCAAGATTGTATCTCACCCAGCCAAACAGAAGAGTTTCGAGATGATGACTCAATGGTCGCCTCCTCAGCACCCACATCATTTGCTCCACAACCACTATCTTCCTTCCATGAGAAACAAACCTCTCCGTCCCTGGCCTTATGGGATCCACGAGAAGAGAAACTCTAGACCACCATAAAGACCCCCTCCCATCCAAGATCGTGCCTCATCCAGTCGGACAAGAGAGTTCCGAGATGATGACTCAATGGTCGCCTCCTCAGCACCCACATCCGTTCTACCGATTTGTGAAACAAACCCCATCTCGTCCCTCTTACACTCCCTAGCCCGTAAAAAGGAACCCACTGGCACCACTTTTGTGGCACCCATTATCTCGTCCCACACGGATGAAGATCCTGACCTCCCAACAGATGCCTTTGAACACCTGTTCATGGCAGAACCCGAGCCCACAGTCGAACGAGAGTATGATGATACTTTCACGATGGGCGATGCTGCTTCCGAAACAAGACAACCCAGGCAGCAAGATAAGACCCCGAAGGCCAACACAAGGAAACAGTTCACCTTTGACGACATTCCTCCATCTAAATGGAGGGAACGAAATGTTGAAATGTTAACTTGGTGCTCAGTAGAACTCCAATACTATGACGTTGCCACAGTGATCAGAAGATTTATCACCAGAACCTAGGGCCGTCTTAGAGACTGGTACACATGTCTTGGAGAATACAGGAAACTACAGCTCCAACAGGTCTTCCTCAATTCTTTCCCTAAGTTGCTTGCAAATGAATCGTTCAGATTCCTGGAACAGAAGAACGTTTCATTAGCCAATGCCACACTTGGTGAACTCTACCAGTTGGTACTCAATGCATTAGCCAAGCTCTGCGACCATCAAAAATTCTTCACAGAATTTGAAAAGACAAGTAGGACGCTCGGTCCTGCCTGTAATGACAAGTACCTGCAGATAAAATGCAAGACCAACTCTTCATGTGAGTGCTCTCACAAAGGAAAAAGGCCTCAGTTCAAGAATTTCAAGAATTCTTACAGAAAAACTGAAGGCAGAAGGTGGAAGTTTTTAAAGAAGAAGTCACACAGGGGGAGAAGCTCAGACAGGTGCTACATCTGTAACAAAAAGGGACAATTTGCACGAGACTGCAAAGACAAGAAAAAATCTCAGTCGCTGATCCAAGCTCTTAACCTAGTGGAGCCAATGGACATTTCGGATCTCAAGTCCCTGTACTCTCTCGATGACGAGATTTCTGACAAAACCTTGTGCTCCATTGCTTATTCAGATTTCTCAGATGATGAGTCCATCTCAGAACATCCGGATGTAGAGGTGTTTATGGTACAACCACTCGAAGTCTTCCAGGCTAGTCAACCACACACCCTAGTTCCTTATCACACCAAGATGTCGTCATTTAAAAAGCCTCAACCAGTACCCCTAGCCAAGGTCCATCTCCTCACTTCTACAGACTCCAAACCAATCCCCGTGATTGCGTTTTTTGATACAGGATCCTCAGTCTCAATACTGAATCCTGACATCCTACCCCAGAGCTACTGGCTACCATACCACAAGCACTACCTTGCGGCCAACGGATCCACGTTTGTCATTGATAAGATCAGTGTTCCTATCTTCATCAGACTTTATCCTTAATGTGTTGTCAAACACAGACTGTTAGGATCAAGTTCCCATGGAAAGGACCTTCTCATTGGATTTGACATCCTCCACAAACTACCAGGCCTAAGGTATGAAGAACAAGGACTCTGTTACAAAAGCTTTCTGAATCCATGGAGTCCGGTTCCAAATCTCTACGAAACATCAGCCCCCACCATGAAAGAGACCACCACTGAAAAAGCAACGAAGCAAGTTGCTGATATGATGTCTCCTACAGTGAAGCAAGTTGCTGACATGATATCTCCTACAGTAACTGACAAGAAGATACTACAGACTGGCACAAGTAATAGGTGCTGGCAAGCAGTACTACTGATAGAAGACAAAAGTGGGGCCAGAACGATATGTGGTCATGAGTCTTTACATGTCAGTTCCGCTACTCCTTTCATAGGAATCCCACCATGAAATAGACCACCACTGAAAAATAAACTTAGCTTTCTAATCCAGCCCGTTTCGCTACTCCTTTCATAGGAATCCCCATTTGGTATCAGAGCCTAACCTCTCTTTTATCTTGACGGAATCGGATTAGTATGCTCTGTGACTGCCGCTTATAAACGGATCTCTCACATCAGAAAACCATTCTTACAGATAAACTGAGTGACCGGTACTTGTTGTAAAAGATTTCATCGAAGTATTGTTTCTTGTACAAGTGGTAAGTCGACACAGGAAGGAGCCGCCGTCGCAGCAATCTTGAACGCAAGATATAACACCAGTTGAAATCTCTTGAAAACAATACCCTACCCAGTCATCACTCCAGATCTATCTTTACCCAGATCATCATCCAGTTCCAAACAGCTATCCAGATCTATCCCTACCCACAGATCTATCCTTACCCAGATCATCATCCTACCCTGTCGTTCATCCAGATCTATCCCTACCCACAGATCTATCCTTATCCAGATCATCATCCTACCCAGTCATCCATCCAGATCTATCCTTACCCACAGATCTACCCCTACCCAGATCATCATCCTACCCAGCCACAAATCCAGATCTATCCCTACCCAGATCAACCTCCAGTTTCCGCCAATCATCCGCATCCAAAATAGACCAGTTATACGAAATCTCTTACATCTCAGATGATGCTAAGATCCCCTTATCTAGTCTTCCTATAGTCGATCCTTATAGTGTTTTTTCTAAACCTTCTTCTTCCTTTACTAGAAAAGTTAAAAGATTAGTAGGATCTACTTCCACCCACCAGGTGAAAGAATATGTACAAACTTCTAAGTTTGATTCACACCAACTCCCAGCCTCATCTTCCGAGCACCTCATACCGATTGCTATCCCAGCAGATCTCCCAAGACACTGCCTTGCTCAAGGATATACACATATTCATTTTGGAGCAATCCGCTTAGCCCTTACCTTCCATGGAAGAAAAGGTCTCCCAGCCTACTCTCGCATCGCTTTGGTAGACACTTGATTTGTCGAGTACCAACACGCTTGCATAGGCACCATCCAAACCACCCTAAATGCAGGAACCATATTCGTGACGTTCTATGCGAACTTCAATATGCCATTAAACGATCCATCCTTGCATACAGCCCTTAAAGCCCAGATCCAGATCGGAGGTACTACCCAGGTTAACACCTTCCAAGCCACTTTCCATTACCAGATGGCATACCGTGTTCAGAACCATGCCCTGGATATAATGGTCCCTGGCCAAGAGCATAGTGAAGACGCTTTGCTCATCGACGTGAACTCTAGTGCAACTCCAACGTGCACTTACGTTCCCAGACAGTTAACAAGAGAGGAGTTGTTAAAACTCCTTCCAACAAAGTGGGTAACCGACTACGAGAGAATCCACCAGGCCCCCGTCCAGACAACCATAGCACCAGACTTCATCAGACATGAAAATGGACTTGTCGAAGTCAATTTTTCTTCTAAAGAAAAATCAAGTGTGGCGGACGTCTTTCCCACGGTCCATATGGTTCAGCCAGCCAAACAAAGCCAACACTGTTGCTATGATGTGTGCAATTGCCAAGATTGCCTAGACGAAGCTGACAGAGTTGATTATGACGAAGATTTTCCTCGAAAGACGAAAAATTCACAAAAGAGGCTGAAAGACCGATACGATAAAGGAGATCCAGCTGTCGGACTCCTTAGCGAACCCTCTGGCAAATTCGATTATTACGTCCTGTATAACGATTTGTCCACCCAAGAAAAGACAACAAACACACCTTGTCGCCAGCCAGACAAACCATTCGACCGACCCCTAGGCGAATGTTGTGTTATCGCTCCAGCCAACACGTCCTCCAATTACGAAGTTGAGTTCCCGCCGTTAACCTCTTTCGAGAATACGGTTCAGCGAACCAGGCATGATTGGAAGATCAATAATCCTACGACTATTAGCTCAATGGGTGTTCCCACTGCTGTTAGTCCTGCTGAAATCACTCTCAACTGGCAGAGTGAAAATGCTGTTGCACAAAACCAAGCCCTTACAGCCATCCTTGCTCAACAGACACAGATCACAAGGACCCAAGAAGCCCTTACCACAAAGGTAAGGTCTCTCACCAGCATCATAGGTGAAGTCAAAGACAAAATGGAATCTCTCCATTTTGAACTTCTTCAGATGGCTTGACACAAACCCTTGCCCAACGAGCAACATGTTTTTAGCCAGAAGCAAGCTGAGATGAAGCCGTTGCAATTTCAGCTCAATGACCTCGAGAATCAGCACAGGCAAAAACGGGCATCAACCCAATCAGATGAACCTTGGAGATTAGCACCTACTCCCTTTTTAGGGACATCATTTGCTCCACAGCCACTACCTTACTTCCATGGGAAAAAAACCTCTCCGTCCCTGGCCTTATGGGCTCCAGAGCATGAGAAGAGAAACTCTAGACCACCACAAAGACCCCCTCCTATCCAAGCCCCACCCATCCAAGAGCGTGCCTTATCCAGTCGGACAAAAGAGTTCCAAGTTGATGACTCAATTGATGACTCAATGGTCGCCTCCTCAACGCCCACATCCATTCTACCGATTTGTGAAACAAACCCCATCTCGTCCCTCTTACACTAGGCCGTAGAGAAGAACCCACTGGCACCACTTTTGTGGCACCCATTATCTCATCCCACACGGATGAAGATACTGGACTACCAACAGATGCCTTTGAGCATCTGTTCATGGCAGAACCTGAGCCCACAGTTGAACATGATGATACTTTCACAATGGGCGAAGCTGCTTCCGAAACAAGGCAGCCCAGGAAAAACAAGACCCCGAAGGTCGACACAAACCAACAGTTCACCTTTGACGACATTCCTCCATCCAAATGGAGAGAACGAAGTGTTGAAATGTTGACTTGGTGCTCAGCAGAACTCCAATACTATGACGTGGCCACTGTCATCAGAAGGTTTATCACCAGAACCCAAGGTCGTCTTAGAGATTGGTACACAAGTCTTGGAGAATACAGGCAACTCCAGGTCCAACAAGTCTCATCCCCTAATGAATTCATAAACCTAATCTATGCTGAATTCATAGGGAACCCGGTCGAGCACACTGTCCATGCAAGGGAAGAATTCTTAAAAATGAAGTGTTGTTCATTTTTGAAATCAGATCTTGAAGAACATTATGATCGTATGTCAAAACGGTTTTACTGTCTTCACGGTATCGACGATGTCAATCTTAAACAAGTCTTCGTTAACTCTTTCCCAGAGTCGCTCGCAAACGAATCGTTCAGATTCTTGGAACAGAAGAACATATCACTAGCCAATGCCACGCTCGGAGAACTCTACCAGTTGATACTCAATGCACTGGCCAAGCTCTGCCACCATCAAAAGTTCTTCATAGAATTTGAAAAGACGAGCAAGACGCTCGGACCTGCCTGCAATGATAAGTACCTGCAAATAAAATGCAAGACCAACTCTTCATGTGAGTGCTCTCACAAGGAGAAGAGGCCTCAGTTTAAGGATTTAAAGAATTCTTACAGAAAAACAGGAGATAAAACATGGAAGTTTTTAAAGAAGAGATCACACAGGAGAAGAAGCTCAGACAGGTGTTACATCTGTAACAAAAAGGGACACTTTGCACGAGACTGTAAAGACAAGAGAAAGTCCCAATCCCTGATCCAAGCTCTTAATCTAGTAGATCCAATGGATATTTCGGATCTTGAGTCCCCCTACTCTCTCGATGACGAGATTTCTGACAGAACCTTGTGCTCCATTGCTTATTCAGATTTCTAAGATGATGAGTCCATCTTAGAACATCCGGACATAGAGGTGTTTGACAACACACTTAGTCATTGATAACAGTCTGTGTTTGACAACACACTTAGGAAAAAGTCTGATGAAGATAGGAACACTGATCTTATCAATGACAAACGTGGTTCCGTTGGCCGCAAGGTAGTGCTTGTGGTATGGTAGCCAGTAACTCTGGGGTAGGATGTCAGGATTCAGTATTGAAACTGAGGATCCTGTATCAAAAAACGCAATCACGGAGATTGGTTTGGAGTCTGTAGAAGTAAGGAGATGGACCTTGGCTAGGGGTACTGGTTGGGGTTTTTGTGATGATGGCATCTTGGTGTGATGAGGAACTAGGGTGTGTGGTTAACCAGCCTGGAAGACTTCGAGTGGCTTTACCATAAACACCTCTATGTCCGGATGTCCTGAGATGGACTCATCATCTGAGAAATCTAAATAAGCAATGGAGCACAAGGTTCTGTCAGAAATCTCTTCATCGAGAGAGTAGAGGGACTCAAGATCCGAAATATCCATTGGCTCTACTAGATTAAGAGCTTGGATCAGGGATTGGGACTTTCTCTTGTCTTTACAGTCTTGTGCAAAGTGTCCCTTTTTGTTACAGATGTAACACCTGTCTGAGCTTCTTCCCCTGTGTGATCTCTTCTTTAAAAACTTCCATGTTTTATCTCCTGTTTTTCTGTAAGAATTCTTTAAATCGTTAAACTGAGGCCTCTTCTCCTTGTGAGAGCACTCACATGAAGAGTTGGTCTTGCATTTTATTTGCAGGTACTTATCATTGGAGGCAGGTCCGAGCTTCTTGCTCGTCTTTTCAAATTCTGTGAAGAACTTTTGATGGTCGCAGAGCTTGGCCAGTGCATTGAGTATCAACTGGTAGAGTTCTCCGAGCGTGGCATTGGCTAGTGATATGTTCTTCTGTTCCAAGAATCTGAACGATTCGTTTGCGAGCGACTCTGGGAAAGAGTTAACGAAGACTTGTTTAAGATTGACATCGTCGATACCGTGAAGACAGTAAAACCTTTTTGACATACGATCATAATGTTCTTCAAGATCTGATTTCAAAAATGAACAACACTTCATTTTTAAGAATTCTTCCCTTGCATGGACAGTGTGCTCGACCGGGTTCCCTATGAATTCAGCATAGATTAGGTTTATGAATTCCTCAGGGGATGAGACTTGTTGGACATGGAGTTGCGTGTATTCTCCAAGACTTGTGTACCAATCTCTAAGACGGCCTTGGGTTCTGGTGATAAACCTTCTGATGACAGTGGCAACGTCATAGTATTGGAGTTCTGCTGAGCACCAAGTCAATATTTCAACACTTTGTTCTCTCCATTTGGATGGAGGAATGTCGTCAAAGGTGAACTGTTGGTTTGTGTCGGCCTTCGGGGTCTTGTTTTGCCTTGGCTGCCTTGTTTCGAAAGCAGCATCGCCCATTGTGAAAGCATCGTCATGCTCAACTGTGGGCTCAGGTTCTGCCATGAACAGGCGTTCAAAGGCATCTATCGGTAGGTCAGTATCTCCATCCGTGTGGGATGAGATAATAGGTGCCACAAGAGTGGTGCCTGTGGGTTCTTCTTTACGAGCTAGGGAGTGTAAGAGGGACGAGATGGGGTTTGTTTCACAAATCGGTAGAACGGATGTGGGCGTTGAGGAGGCGACCATTGAGTCATCAATTGAGTCATCAACTTGGAACTCTTCTGTCCGACTGGATAAGGCACGCTCTTGGATGGGTGGGGCTTGGATAGGAGGGGGTCTTTGTGGTGGTCTAGAGTTTCTCTTCTCGTGCTCTGGAGCCCATAAGGCCAGGGAGGGAGAGGTTTGTTTCCTATGGAAGTAAGGTAGTGGCTGTGGAGCAAACGATGTCCTTAAAAAGGGAGTAGGTGCTAATCTCCAAGGTTCATCTTATTGGGTTGATGCCCATTTTTGCCTGTGCTGATTCTTGAGGTCATTGAGCTGAAATTGCAACGACTTCATCTCAGCTTGCTTCTGGCTAAAAACATGTTGCTCCCTGGGCAAGGGTTTGTGTCGAGCCATCTGAAGAAGTTCAAAATGGAGAGATTCCATTTTGTCTTTGACTTCGTCTATGATGCTGGTGAGAGACCTTACCTTTGTGGTAAGGGATTCTTGGGTCCTTGTGATCTGTGTCTGTTGAGCAAGGATGGCTGTAAGGGCTTGGTTTTGTGCAACAACATTTTCACTCTACCAGTTGAGAGTGATTTCAGCAGGACTAACAGTCGTAGGATTCTTGATCTTCCAATCATGTCTGGTTCGCTGAACCGTATTCTCGAAAGAGGTTAACGGCATGAACTCAACTTTGTAATTGGAGGGCATGCTGGATGGAGCGATAACACAACATTCTCCTAGGGGTCGGTCGAATGGTTTGTCTGGCTGGCGACAAGGTGTGTTTGTTGTCTTTTTTTGGGTGGACAAATCGTTATACAGGACGTAATAATCGAATTTGCCAGAGGGTTCGCCAAGGAGTCCGACAGCTGGATCTCTTTTATCGTATCGGTCTTTCAGCCTCTTTTGTGAATTTTTCGTCTTTCGAGGAAAATCTTCGTCATAATCAACTCTGTCAGCTTCGTCTAGGCAATCTTGGCAATTGCACACATCATAGCAACAGTGTTGGCTTTGTTTGGCTGGCTGAACCATTTGGATCGTGGAAAAGACGTCCGCCACACTTGATTTTTCTTTAGAAGAAAAATTTACTTCGACAAGTCCCTTTTCACGTCTGATGAAGTCTGGGGCTGTGGTTGTCTGGACGAGGGCCTGGTGGATTCTCTCGTAGTCGGTTACCCACTTTGCTGGAAGGGTTTTAACAACTCCTCTCTTGTTAACTGTCTGGGAACGTAAGTGTTCTGATACCAAATGGGGATTCCTATGAAAGGAGTAGCGGAACGGGCTGGATCATGGGACGGTAGGCAGGGTTTGGGGAGTGGTCACTGGCAGGGGCTGGTGGGGACTGGTGGTTGGATGGTGGTTGACACCTTAGAAAGAAATAAACTTAGCTTTCTATCTCTCTCTCTTTGTTCATAGTAGTTCTTAGTAGTTTTCTTCTTTGTTCTTCCTTGTTCATAGTTGTTCTTAGTAGTATAATGGTCTACCCTCACGATCCAGCTGGTGAGAGACGTCACCTTTTTTTTGAGGTAAGCGCTTACATCACTTGAAAGTGACTTGTCACTACCTTTATACAAACAATTATTTCAAAGGAAATACTGAACAGTAAATACAAAAAGTAAATACATGATAGGAAATCATTATAAAGGCAAAGCCTAGATAATTATTTGGATGTCGTCTGAGTCGGTTCTTAGGTCACGGGATTTCCTCACCATCGTGAGTCTGGGTGGGATGGGTCGTCTTCATATGGATCATAATCAGCATCATCGTCGAGATAATAATAGCTGTCTCTGTCTAGATCGAAATTGTCTTCAGAGGAATCAATATCTTTTGTAGGATGATTACGAGACCATTGACAAAGTGTTTTCTTCCATAAGATTGTATCTGGATGTTCTTTCGGCCATATTTCTTTTCCTTCTATGACTGCAACTGGGATAGAGTTGAGGACAACGCGATTTGCGTTTATTAGTGCATGTCGTAGTTCTAGTAACTGTTGAACATGGCGTAACTCAAAATGGCTGTTGGATGGGTTGATATCATGCCAGGTGTGGATAGACGAAGTGGGGGAGTGGTAAACCATAGATTGATTACCACCAACGGCCGTAGCAGGCAAGAAACAACAGGGCCTTTTGAAGAAGATCACCGCATAAGTTTTGTGGCTTATGTGAAGCTTTTGGACCCATTGATGTGCTGGGAGGAACCACTGGAAGAGGGTAAACAGATGTTAGACTCTTTGGGAAGATGCTTAAACTGGCACTGAAACAGGTAAGTGAACAATTTGTAAGCATTGAAGGTGATGGCAATGGTGTGGGTTTCAAAGAGGTACCAGAAGAAACATAGCGCTTCTTTGGGTAGTCTGAACAGGTCGTGGATGTGGAAGATGGTAAGAAAGGGGTATTCTGGATGGACCATGTGGGTTTTTAGAAAGGGACCATGCTTGGCAAGGAGGACGTTATAGAACATCTTCTAATTCAGTACTGACCTTTGAGCCAGGGTCAGGTCAGCTATGATCTCCGTTATCTCTTCGGGACAATGCTGGGTGGCATTTTGGGGAGTGGAAGAACTGGGTTTGGAGGAACTGGGTTTTACTTTATCCATAGTAAAAACCAAGGGATTTATCATATGCTGCTGGATATTAGGTTTACTGTATTTATAGTGCCTTGGTTTGGACAAGAAATCTGTGAGACAAATTTCTAACCCTTCGATGTGCGTCACCGTGAACTTCCACTGTGAGAACCAATTTGTCCATCTCAAAAACTGTGCTTCTGGGAGCATCTCTTTTTTGGATTGGGGCATGTGTGTAAAAGCCGACATGTCCATTTCGATTTGGAAATCTTGTTTGATAAGATGGAATTGGAATCTTTTGATTCCCTTTTTGACTGCCAAGACCTCTTTGAATGTGGAGTGGTATTCTTGCATGGATTCTTTGAACGTGCCACTTTTGTAGCCACATATCGTTCTGGCCCCACATTTGTCTTCTAACAGTAGTACTGCTTGCCAGCACTTATTACTTGTGCCAGTCTGTAGTATCTTCTTGTTAGTTACTGTAGGAGACATCATATCAGCAACTTGCTTCACTGTAGGAGACATCATATCAGCAACTTGCTTCGTTGCTTTTTCAGTGGTGGTCTCTTTAATGGTGGGGGCTGATGTTTCGTAGATATTTGGAACCGGACTCCATGGATTCAGAAAGCTTTTGTAACAGAGTCCTTGTTCTTCGTACCTTAGTCCTGGTAGTTTGTGGAGGATGTCAAATCCAATAAGAAGGTCCTTTCCATGGGAACTTGATCCTAACAGTCTGTGTTTGACAATACATTTAGGATAAAGTCTGATGAAGATAGGAACACTGATCTTATCAATGACAAACATGGATCCGTTGGCCGCGAGGTAGTGCTTGTGGTATGGTAGCCAGTAGCTCTGGGGTAGGATGTCAGGATTTAGTATTGAGACTGAGGATCCTGTATCAAAAAACGCAATCACAGGGATTGGTTTGGAGTCTGTAGAAGTGAGGAGATGGACCTTGGCTAGGGGTACTGGTTGAGGCTTTTGTGATGATGGCATCTTGGTGTGATGAGGAACTAGGGTGTGTGGTTGACCAACCTGGAAGACTTCGAGTGGTTTTACCATAAACACCTCTATGTCCGGATGTTCTGAGATGGACTCATCATCTGAGAAATCTAAATAAGCAATGGAGCACAAGGTTCTGTCAGAAATCTCGTCATCGAGAGAGTAGAGGGACTCGAGATCCGAAATGTCTATTGGCTCAACTAGGTTAAGAGCTTGGATCAGCGACTGAGATTTTCTCTTGTCTTTGCAGTCTCGTGCAAAGTGTCCCTTTTTGTTACAGATTGTACACCTGTCTGAGCTTCTTCCCCTGTGTGATCTCTTCTTTAAAAACTTCCATGTTTTATCTCCTGTTTTTCTGTAAGAATTCTTCAAATCTTAAACTGAGGCTTCTTCTCCTTGTGAGAGCACTCACATGAAGAGTCGGTCTTGCATTTTATTTGCAGGTACTTATCATTGCAGGCAGGTCCGAGCGTCTTGCTCGTCTTTTCAAATTATGTGAAGGACTTTTGATGGTCGCAGAGCTTGGCCAGTGCATTGAGTATCAACTGGTAGAGTTCTCCGAGCGTGGCATTGGCTAGTGATATGTTATTATGTTCCAAGAATCTGAACGATTCGTTTGCGAGCGACTCTGGGAAAGAGTTAACGAAGACTTGTTTAAGATTGACATCGTCGATACCGTGAAGACAGTAAAACCGTTTTGACATACGGTCATAATGTTCTTCAAGATCTGATTTCAAAAATGAACAACACTTCATTTTTAAGAATTCTTCCCTTGCATGGACAGTGTACTCGACCGGGTTCCCTATGAATTCAGCGTAGATTAGGTTTATGAATTCCTCAGGGGATGAGACTTGTTGGACCTGGAGTTGCCTGTATTCTCTAAGACTTGTGTACCAATCTCTAAGACGGCCTTGGGTTCTGGTGATAAACCTTCTGATGACTGTGGCAACGTCATAGTATTGGAGTTCTGTTGAGCACCAAGTCAACATTTCGACACTTCTTTCTCTCCATTTGGATGGAGGAACGTCGTCAAAGGTGAACTGTTGATTTGTGTCGGCCTTCGGGGTCTTATTTTGCCTGGGCTGCCTTGTTTCGGAAGCAGCTTCGCCCATTGTGAAAGTATCATCCTGTTCAACTGTGGGCTCAGGTTCTGCCATGAACAGATGCTCAAAGGCATCTGTTGGTAGGCCAATATCTTCATCCGTGTGGGATGAGATAATGGGTGCCACAAAAGTGGTGCCAGTGGGTTCTTCTCTACGGCCTAGGGAGTGTAAGAGGGACGAGATGGGGTTTGTTTCACAAATTGGTAGAACGGATGTGGGTGTTGAGGAGGCGACCATTGAGTCATCATCTCGGAACTCTCTTGTCCGACTAGATGAGGCACGATCTTGGATGGGTGGGGCTTGGATGGGAAGGGGTCTTTGTGGTGGTCTAGAGTTTCTCTTCTCCTGCTCTGGAGCCCATAAGGCCAGGGACGGAGAGGTTTGTTTCCCATGGAAGGGAGATATTGGCTGTGGAGAAAATGATGTGTGCGCTGAGGAGGCGACCATTGAGTCATCATCTCGAAACTCTTCTGTTTGGCTGGGTGGTTTGGAATTCCATTTCTCCTGCTCTGGAGACCATAAGGCCATGGATGGAGAGGCGTGTTTAATAAGGAAGGAAGGCTGTGGAGCTAGTGATGCCCCTGAAAAGGGGGTAGGGGCCAATCGCCAAGGTTCTTCTGATTTGGTTGAAGCACGTTTATGCCTGTTCAGAACCAGTTATATAAAACCAGTTATACCCATAGAATAGCAGAAGTCTCTCACATCAGAAAACCATTCTTACAGATAAACTGAGTGACCGGTATTTGTTGTTAAATGTAATACCCCGGGTAAGTCAGTTAGATAAATTCCCTATCAGTTAAAGTAATTAACCTTAAGATTTGATGTTTAGGGTAAGTTTGAGATAAGTTATAAGTTCAAGGGTGTTTTTAGCACTTATCGAATAGTTTAAGCCAAAAGTATAAATTATTGTATAGATACCTATTAGGTATCAGATAACCCTCAGTTCCCAAATAGAGAAAGTGTTCGTGTGTGTGGAAGCGAAAAGGAGCAAAAGAAGAAAGTTATGGTTGCTACATCAATCGATTGAGTTGGAATCGATTTTGAGGTAAACCCTTTTCATTATGTGTTTGTAATCGATAATAGAAGAGGTCTATCGGTTTAGAAACGTCGATTTCATTGTCTAGTGATAGTCTCAATCGAATCTGGAAAATTTGGAACCGACTGTGTTCTTGAGAGTCCCGGGGAAGTCCCGGTAGACTCCCGGTCATATCGACTCCCGGTAGTGTGGAGTCCCGGTATAGTCGACTCCCGGTAGTATGAACTCCTGGTATGGTTAACTTCCGGTAATACCAACTCCCGGTGTTATGGAGTCCCGGTACTGGAGAGTCCCGGTATATTGGAGTCCCGGTGCAGTGAGTCCCGGTAGTTTTGGTAGTGTCCGGTTATAGTTTCTGATTGTATTTTTGGTCTAAGTGAGTCCCGCAAGGGCGTTGCCCCTTGACCCCATCCGCTATCCGGGTAGCGGAACCCCCGTGATAAGTCGCTGAAGGGAGAACAGTTGAGGAAAGGAACTTGTTAGGCTTTATGTAATTGGCTAGTAAAGCGATATATGTGTTTTAAATTGTTTCAGATACTGTGGAGTAGAAGTGAAAGATATAATCTTTTTGAAAGAAGCTTGCGTGCGTGTTTGATAAGCAAAACAGGTGAGTTTTACTTTAAAAGTATTTTTAACTGGAATGCATATCCATATGGTTTGGGAATGTGATAATTGGTGATTACGTGTCTATATGTATGGTATATGTGAATTATAATATATTGAGGTATTATGTTTACATGAGTATTATAATGTGTTATAATACGTTGGCCGGGCTTAGGACCGGTGTGTTTGGCTATAGAATCTGTATAGCGTTGTTTGGCTGTAGATGTTGTACAGCGTTGTAAATTATTAGTTGGCTTGCAACCAACTAATATGGCCAGGAGGAATGAGAAAGGAAGGTACACGATGTGTGAAATCAAATTGATATATTTGATTGTGCTGAATGATTTATATGAATAGGGTTTATATAAATGATTTCAAACTAACAGGGATTTATCTCACTTAGACCATCGTGTCTAACCCTCATTTTCGTTTTAAAAATATGTATTCCAGGTGGTGGATCGCGTAAGAGCAAGTAATTAGAGTAATCGATGGATGGCTTATGTGGAGGATTATGTGACGAAGATTTTGGCATGTTTAGCAGTTGGGTGGGTATTTTCGGTGAAGAGAAAAGAGAGAGAGTGCCGAGAGATAGAGAAGAAGAAAAACAAGGGAAACAAGGATTTCAGATTTGGGTTGTGATTAATCTTGAAGAATCATAAAGATTGTTGATAAGCTGCCATTAAGCTGTTCGTTAAGCTCTTACGTGAATCAGTGTATAAATCGACTTTTAAGGTGAGTTTAATTGATTCTTGCTTAAAACTTAACAGGTAAACATATGTGTATGTGTTTATTGAGCTTAAATATTATTTTATGTGCTTAATGCTTAATCTGGTAAGAAACAGCTTAATGAGAGGTAGATGATGATGAACAGTGAATGAATCTCGCAGCCTTGGCTTGCGAGAATCGGATAAAGTTTGCAACCGTTGGTTGCGAAAATAAGAATTTCGCAAGTGTAGCTTGCGAGTTTTGTGAAACCCGCAACCATAGCCTGCGAACTTCTGAAATTCGCAGCTTTGGCTTGCGAATTACATGAAACTCGCAATCAGTAGTTTGCGAACTTTGATGCTTTTTGAAATAAAAATGCATGATGATTTTATGTGAGGTTTTCATGTTATTATTTATATGATCTTGACATGATTTAATGATGAAGAATATGCATGAGATATTATCATATGAAGAGTTTATATCAGTTATTAAATATAGAGATTTATCTGATGTTATTGGCACTATAGATGTGATAGAAAGAGTGATGATACATATTTATTGTGTTGCGATGGCTAGAGTTTACATTTGATCTAGTGGGCAACTTAGTACGGTCTAATGGGAACCGCATACTAACTGGAACCTATAATGTAATTCTAGTGGTGGAGTGAATTTTGAATCATCTGTGAGGGTTCCCGGTTGATGTAATCACCGATGAATAAAATCCCATTGGGAACCAGTGATTCAGGATGGTGAGGTATTGAAATGTGAGAGAATTACATTGAGGTGTAATTCGCATTTCAGGCGATAGGAAGTGTGAGAGAATTACATTGAGGTGTAATTCACATTTCAGGCGATAGGAAGTGTGAGAGAATTACATTGAGGTGTAATTCGCATTTCCGGTGTTTATTAAATGATGAAGTGTGAGAAAATTACATCGAGTTGTAATTTTCATTTCAGGCGATAGGAAGTGTGAGAGAATTACATTAAGGTGTAATTCGCATTTCCGGTGTTTATTAAATAATGAAGTGTGAGAAAATTACATCGAGTTGTAATTTGCATTTCATGGGTTGTTGAGTTTAATTTCTTATAAATCTGGTGGGATTATAAGTAGTTGATGTTGTTATTCTATTTAATGACTAGGTGAAATAGTCATAGTGGTTGGAATTTGATTTGGTAAGATGAAAGATGCAGGTTTGAGACACCTGATGTTTTAGTTGTTGAGTTTTAAATTTGAATTGATTAACCTCACTAGGCGAAAGCCTAATGTTTTAAGTTGAATTGTCTTATCAGGTTCAGGTTCGGGAAAGAAGTTTGGGGAGTGAATTTCATATCAAACTTTGAGGTGTTGAAGGATCTAGCAATTCTTTTGGAGATTTTGGGACGAAGCTTAGATAATCTAGTTAATCTATTTATGTTGTAAGAATAGATTAATAAGATTATTTAGGACAAGTTTAAATGTTGTATATAAAATGATGTTGTAGATCCTTGTTGTTATAAAAGTTTGGTATCTTTATTGATCATAGCATTTATTTTGGGGTTTAAATTTACCCTGTTTTTAGGGTGTTTCAATATGGTATCAGAGCACTAGTTTAAGCGAACTAAGTATGCTGATGAGATACTTAGACTTAAACTGAGATGAGTTAAGTTATGATCCGTGAGTTCTGGGTAGAAGTACTAAGACGGGATAGTCTTAGAATTGACGGAGATATGAGAAGTTTGTACGGTGACAATGGTAACGAGGATTCTCCTGTATGATATATTCACAATTCCAATTAGCTACTGTGATTATGAATATATTGTTACGCGAGCATACTTATTTCTAAATTGTTACAGTGACTATCGATCGGTAAGTACATTTTGTATAGGGGTATGTGCATAACCATTTCTTATGGTTATTCCATTAGGTTATAGTAGAATGATGGTAATTATACCACTAAAATCCTTTGGAGGACGGATCGGTAAATGATTGGGGTTGGAAGGACAACCTGGAATTGGCAGGACTTATGAAACTCCGCCAAGGCAACCTTTAATAGGTGATTTGATATGTGCAAAGATAGAGTATGAGATGATTGATTAAGACGGAATTAGTATGACATGGTTGAGTATGGGGGCCATGGAATGCATGTATAGAAATTATTATAAGGCCGAGAGGGCGACCTATGGTCGGAAGTAGAGTGTCAATGATAAGTTACGTAAGTAAAACGATTGACCTTATTTGAGTAAGTAGCCTTCATTGCGAGTAAGTTTTGTGCATGGTGTTTTAGTGTGTGTTACATGAGTTTTCTTGATTTCAAAACAAATGCATAAATAACAGTTTTATTCAAGAATGAATTAGTAGTGCAAGTATGTATTTAAAGAAAAAGGGCCATTTCAATTACGCTGTCTAACGAAATTTTGGAGCTTAGCAACTTGCAAAATACTTCATACTTTACATAAAAAGCTGTATAATAGCAAATAGGTCGAGAAAGTGTTGATCAGTAAACCTTTTATGACTAACAAAAGTATTGATTTGATGATATCATATAATTGAGTGTGAGAAACGACTAGTTTACTTTGTGTCAGTAAATTTTAAACTTTTGTCGTATGAAAAGATCTTCATTTAAGATATTACTGTTGTAACAACATCTTTTGGTTGAGAAAGATTGAGTTTTACGGAAATTAGTATACAAACGATTTTTGAGATTGTTGTGTAGTACATGGGAGTTATGAAAATGATTGGGGTCGTGTGTGCCCATGTTGTTCCGAATGTTGTTTATTTAAATGAGAAAAGTGTGAATTAAGTTACTTATTATATTGTCATGCATGAAGGCTATGAACTCGCTAAGTCGTAGAGTATTACGCTGTAAGCTAAGAAAGAACTTCAAGAGTGGAGAAGTGTTGGATAAACCTTGGGAGAAAGTTTGTGGTTTTGGTAATTATATTCAAATGAGAGATGAACAGTGGGAGAGTCGAAAGTGAACTTTAGTAACATTAATATGAGGGTCTGTACCCTTGTTCGGTGATTAGTAATACAGTTGCCAAGGGTCGGTCGTGTCTGGAGGAAAGATTAGATTCAGGGTTAAGGAAGTATTGACATGTCAAGTTTTGACTTTGAAAGCGATAGTTGTGTAATGTGTATGAGTCCTTTTGTCAGTCACTGGGTGCGATAGTTATTAGAAACCAAATACAAACTTACATGAACCTAAACTAGTTACACTTTATAAAAGAAACAACTAGCTTATAAGATATAAACCCTAAAACTAATGAGAGAGAAAACAATGTAGCTCTTCAGAGAAAATAAGAAAAATAAATCTGATGTCTCTTGAGGAGAGAGACACCTCTCTTTAAATATATCTGTATGTTACAGTTTAGCCCCTAAAGTTCCAAGTCTTTTGCTCCGCTACCCTCCGTATTCTCCCATAAGTGAGGCGCAACCCTTGTACTTCCAGCATCAACCCCTTTTCACATTTGATCCCTTATCTACTAAATCTGACACATTTAACACCAAAATATACAAAGTCAAGATTGGTCAACTAAAATATATTTCAACATCCGCCCTCAATCTTGACCTTTGAATAAATCAATCATTCTCAATTTAGAACATAAAAAGTTATGTTGATTTATTCCAAGAGATTTTGTAAATATATCAGTAGTATTTTCAGCAGATGGAATTTTCATAACTTGTAACACACCCAAACTAATCCAATTGTCGAACTTGATGAACATCAATTTCGATATGTTTAGTGCGTTCGTGAAAAACAGGATTGTTGGTTATTTGAATCGCGGATTTATTATCACAATACAGATTTACAGGAAGTAAATCATTTATATGTAAATCTTCTAAAATTTTAAGAGCCCAAACAATTTCACGACTAGTTGCAGACTTGCAGCCATTGCATGATATTCAGATTCAGCAGAAGAACAAGAAACAATACTTTGTTTCTTACTTCTCCAAGAAACCATGGAATTACCAAGAAACAAGCAATAACCAGTAACTGATCGTCGAGTTGAAAGACACTTACCCCAGTCAGCATGTACGAATCCATTTAAGCAAAACTTTTCAGATCTTGTAAAGCTAACACCTTTTCTAGGAGAAAGCTTCAAATATCTAAGAACTCTAAGTGCAAGTTTTAAATGAGATGTCTAGGAGCTTCAAATATCTAAGAACTCTAAAGCAATATCTGGACGAGTAGCTAAAAGATAAATCAATCTACCAATTAACTTTTGATAACCAGTAAAATCAGACAAATGAGGATCTTCAGAACTACTAGAATCAGTTACCATTATATCCATATCCATGGGTGTACTACAAGGTTTACACCCAAGATATCAAAAATCATTTAATAATTCTAGACAATACTTCCTTTGTGACATGCAAACACCATAAACACAGTCTAAAATTTTGATTCCCAAGAAAATTTTTAATTTACCCAATCTTTGATAAGAAACTTACTTTTCAATTGATCATTGACTTTATTTATTTCATCTAACCAGTTAGAACAATATTATCAACATACACCAACAACACAAGAAAAATAGACCCATAAGTCTTTGTAAAAAGGGAGTAATCACTAACACTATGAATAAACCCAAGATCAAGAAGACAAGCAGAAACTTTAGCATACCATTTACGATGAGCTTGTTTTAGTCCATAGAGAGATTTAACAAGTTTACATACTCTATGATCATTAGGATTATAATAACCTTCCGGTAACGTCATATAAACATCTTCAGATAGGTCACCATATAAAAAAAGCACTATTAACATCTAATTGACACAAACTCCACTTAAACTGAACAACTAAAGCAAAAATACACCTTACAGTTACCATTTTGACCGTTGATGAAAAAGTCTCATTATATTCAATACCCTCTCTTTGACTATAACCCTTACCAACAAGTCTAGCTTTATATCTTTCTATCTCACCCATAGACATATATTTGATTTTATATATCCATTTACAACCAATAGCTTTTCTATTACGAGGTAATTCAGTAACAATACATGTTCCATTTCTATGAAGAGCTTCCATTTTCTCATTCATGGCAGTTACCCAATTATTATCATTACAAGCTTCTTGAAAAGTTTTAGGTTCAACAAATTTGTTAAGACTAGAAACAAAACAAAAATTCTCGAAACTAAGACATGAATAAATCACAGCCCTTTCTATACCATATTTTACTTTTCCATCAACAACAAAGTCATCAAAATTTCTTGGAAAATTAGATACCCTAGCAGATTGGGAAGTAGATGGTAAGGATTAATTTCCCTCGGAATTGGGACTCAAATTTTGAGTATTATCATCGGCTCCATTATTTTCACTTTCCACAGTCCGCACATTAGCATCATGTGTTACTCAGAGGTTGCCAACTTGTATTTCTTTCAAGGTCATTGTCAGATGAACTGGATGGACCTTGATTATTGCAGTCATTTGACCTGCTTAGAGGCAGCCTACTGTCAACTCTACTCGTGCTACCTAGTTGACTACGATCACTAAAAGCCTCATTTTGAGGAAGGTCTATATTCTCATCATTGGGAGGTGAATTAATACAATCATTAGTAGTTTCAAGAAAGGAATCAAGGAAATTCAAGGTATTTAAATCGTCAGTGTTTGGCTTAAGAGATTTGTCCGAACTCGTCTTAAATGGAAAAATATTTTCATAAACTTAACGTCACGGGAAACTAAAATTTTCTTTGAGTCCAAAATATATAGTCTATATCCCTTTTGAGAATTTGCATATCCCAACAAGATACATTTTTCCGATCTAGATGAAAATTTATCTGTGACATTAGGTATAACAACAAAGCATAAGCATCCAGAGTTTCTAAGATGAGTAAGGACGGGTCGAAAGCCATGGACAAGCTCATAGGGACACTACCATTCAAAACAGATGCAGGAGTCCTATTTATCAAATGCGTAGCCGTAAGAATACATTCACTCCACATGTTGAGAGGTAAACCTCCCTGAAACATAAGAGCTCTAGCTACGTTAAGTAAGTGACGATGTTTACGTTCCACAACCCCATTTTGTTGAGGGGTATAAACACATGATGTTTGGTGAATGACCTTTTGATTTAAAAAAGGAGTTAAGTTTTGAGTTTGTAAATTCAAACCCATTATCACTTCTAAAGATTTTAACATCTTTTTCAAATTGGGTACCAAACATATTAAAAAACTCAACAATATAATCACTAACTTCATGTTTTCCTTTTAAAAGATAAACCCAAATAGCACGAGTAAAATCATCAACAATAGTAAGGAAATATTTATAACCTTCTCTACTTTGAACATGATAGGGACCCTAAACATCCAAATGGACTAATTCACCAAGACATTTGTTTTTATGATCACTTAAGTTGAATTTATCTCGAGTTTGTTTTGGCTTATGGCAAATCTCACTAGGGACACTCAAGTCATTTCCAATGTGAAGTTGGTCTTTAAGAACTTTCAAAACTTGGTCAGTTGGGAGACCAAGACGACTATGCCATAGTTGTGTGGACACAAAATAAGACACATTCGTATTACTACTTAAGGGTGATGACTCACTATTAAAATTTTCATAAAAAAAATATAACCCACCTGCGTGACTACCCACAACACTCTTTCGAAGTGAATCTTGAACATAACAATGAAATTCATCAAATCCTATGAAAATTTTACTATTTCTGGCAAGTTTGTGAACAGATAAAAGGTTGACATTGAAATCAGGTATTACCAACACATCAAACAAGGTTACATTGTTTGAAAGTTTAAAATTTCCAATCTTATTGATTTTGGTTTCAGCTCCATTAGGTTGATTTACTGTGAGGTTTAAATCAGAAATGTCAATCATATTTTCAAGATGTGAAGTGTTAGATGTCATGTTGTTGGTTTGCACCTGAGTCAATGATCCAACCTAGACGAGGCATAGATGTAATATCTGCCATATTGGCAGATGCCCTTTCTTGAGTGTTTTTCTGACCAATTAGACTAATGGTCCGTTTGGTTTGTAGGGATGGAACGGATTTGGGAGGATTTAGATTTCAAATCCATTCTAATCTCGTATTTGGTTTACAGGATTGTCCGGATTTGAAATCCCTTAGACATAATATTTTGAAATCTTAAGGGGTGGCTAGGATTTTAAAGGATTTCGTATGAATTGTATATAATAATGTTTAGAAATATGTTAAAAATGTTTATTTTTTAAAAATCAGTTCAATAAAGGGTAATTTATTTATTTTTATAAACTTTTTTAGTTTTTTATAAAAAATAAAATTCAAATCCATTCTAAATCCTACAAATCAAACACACAAAAGGATTCCAAATCCTTTCAAATCCAAATCCTCCCAAATCCAAATCCTTACATGAAATCCAGTCCATTCTGTTTCATTCCTACAAAGCAAACGGACCCTAAGGATTTTTGCAACCTGTTCCTCAAAAAATGGAAAGGATGAAGTACGTGCAGGTTGTTTATGGGAATGAGACTCAGACACACAAACATTACTAGCTACGGGTTTGAAAATTTGATTTTGTGGTCTACGTCTAAATTTAAAATCTTTTGGAAAGCCTACGAGTTTAAAACATCTTTTTATGGTATGTCCATAGATGCCACAATGTTTACACATGAGATTGGAGGGTTTAGTAAATTTATTTTTATTATCAGTGGCTTTGCTAAGAAAAGTCGAGTGTTGTGTCTTGGTACGGGGAACATGTGTGTTACCTCCGCTATGAGACTCCTCTCTAGAAACAAGAGAGAAAGCAGTTTTATCCGAAGGGAGAAGGTCACGGGTAAGAATGTTAATTCTGATCGGTTGATAAATTCATCAAGGCCCATTAGAAATTGCATCAGCTTGATAAGCGGACTATGTTCATAGAATCATGATATGCATTTCAAGTACATGAAGGCAGTTTAACAAGAGCATAAAATTGTTTCCATAGAGAGTTAAGTTTGTGGTAATATTCAGAAACAAAAGTGTCATTTTGAGTTAAAGAATTTATTTGTTGGTGAAGGTTAAAGGTGACAGATCCATCCACTTTGTCATATGTTTCTTTTACTTTATCCTAAACTTTGGAAGACTCTTTAGAAAAGACTTGTCCTAAAAATAGATACTCAGTCATGGAACCCAATATCCAAGAAAGAACAACGAAATTACACCTGTCCCATTGTTTTCCTAGGATAGAGTCATTTTTTGGACGCGGACAAGATACGTCAATAAAACCCAACTTATTTTTCGTTTCTAGTGCTAAGGTCATAACACAAGCCCAAACTTTATAGTTATCAGTGCCACTTAATTTGAAGTTCAATAAGGGGTTCCACTAGTGTCACTGGGTGAAGGTACAAACGATCGCCAAAGTCTAGTTTAGCAACTCTGGATTCCTTTGAACCCGAGCCCTCAGTGTCATCAGTAGACCTAGCCATGGACACAAATAAGAAGCAAGAACACACATGGTAAAATCTGAATAGTGAAATGCAGGATTCCTAAAACACTCAAAGGGTGCTAGGTCAAGCACACTATTCATATACCAAAAAAAAGGGCAAGCAACAGAACAGTAAAACAAAGCACACAATAACCACAACAGCACACAGAACTTACAGAAAAGAAACAAGGGACAGGGAAACTTACAGAAATCCTTTCACAGAAAGCACCTGAACATGTAAAAGGCAAGGGTACACGAAGAATATACAGAGATTCTTTTAAGACGAGCAGCGGAAAACGACGATCCTCAACACCTTTACATAGGTTAGTATGACCACAAAGAATAGAACACCCTACCCTTAAGATTTAACCTTGGTTAAATCACAAGAGAAGAGTAAAAAAAAACACAACAGGACAAGTTCCTGAACAGAAAGAAGATCACAATATAACCTAGAATGAAGACAGATATGGATCTGCTTCCCTCACAGGTGTATCGAACATATCAATGTACAACAACCAGATCTGATTTAAAGAAAAGCAACAGATACCAAGGTTTTAGAACACCAGATATGTACATCTGTTTTCTATTAAAACTGGGGTTGATTTAAATGTGAACAACAAGAAACCATATTTGAGCCTCGAAGAAGAAAGAGAAAAATAACACATTGGGAGGAGCCGAGCTTCAAGGCGTCAACAGAAATCATAAGATTTCATCAGATCTTACCTTATCGAAGCTAATATGGAGCTCTTTTCAACAAATGAACTGAGATGCTACAAATCTACAACAAGATATAGACAAATACAAATATGTAAAATCTGCTTGTCTATACGAAAACAGAACGTGAGTCTATACGAACATCGGAGGATCGCAAGACTCCGTTGATTCCACAAGCAAAAAACACCCGATCTGAATTTAACTATTAAAAACAGATCTGAGTTTCAACAGATCTTTAACGGTAAAAGAGCAACCGATCGTGAGTCTAACCGAATATCAACAGATTCGTAAGATTCTGTCAGTAAGCAATTGCTCTAAAGACCAAATATGAATTCTAACAAGAGAAAACCAGATCTGAATGTCAACAGATGAAAACCAGATCTGAATATGAACGTATCTTAAAATGAAAGGAGCAACCGAGCGTGAATCTGTACGAATATCAACAGATTCGCAAGATTTCGTAGGTGAACAACAGATGTAAAAAAATATGGCAGGAATGATAGATCTGAAAGAAAAGAACAGAAAAAGTAAATAACCGATCGAGAGTCTATACGATCATCAACAGATCGCAAGCCTCTGTGAAGTTTAACACTGAAAAAAAATCTAACACTACTACCAAGCGACGAACAGCGAGTCTATACAATCATCAATAGATCGCAAGGCTCTGTCGATTTTAACACGGAAAAAAACATATCTAACACTACTACCAAGCGACGAATAGCCGAGACCCCTTCGAACGGAGACTGGTTTCAAGGTTTCTACAGAAATCGTATGGTATCGTCATATCCACCTTTGAAAAATCATTGTTCTCTTTAATCGAAAGAAGAACAACTTATTTCGTCGAATGCAATAATAGATCTGAACATGTAAAGCCCGTATCCCGGTATGTAATTTCTTTCATTAATTCTTTTCTTTTAAGTTTGATTTATTGTGGTTTCCGTTAACGGGGTTAGTCGAGTTGGGTCTAATCGTTAAGGTGTCGGAAAATTTTGATTAGTTGCGAGAGGGTTGTAAGTTGAGGGGCTAATTGTGTCAAAGGCCAAAAACCCCTCATGGGTTCGGCCCATGCAGTAAAATGTCGAGACCCATGTCATTGTTGGGGTGTGTTGGTGCCGTGAGCAACAAACAAAAAAAGAAGAAGAAAGAAACCACAAAACCCTACGGCTCCATTTTGTTTGTTGTGTGGTTCTTGTTGTCATCGGCCGGAAAGCAGAACCGAGAGAGAGAGAGAGAGTTCGTCGCCGGCGAGAGTAGAGAGAAAGAACCACCGACCACCTCTGCTACTACCGGCACTGCTGCTGCCGCCGGAGTCGAGGAAGGAGAGCGAGAGTGAGAGAGGACTAGAGAAACGTCGTCGCTTTTGTCGCAAGGTAAGTCCTCGTTTCCTTTCCCTTTTTCTTTTCTTTTCCGCCGAAGCAACCACCATCGTACGCCGCCTCTATGGTGGTCGTGTGTGGGCGGTCGTGGTCATGCGTGTATGTGTGTGTGCGCGTTTGGGCAGCCAAGAGAGAGGGACGGTGGTGTGAGGGTGGTGTGGGGTGGTGTGTGTGTGTGCGTGTGTGTGAGTGCCGCCGGAAAACGCCGCCGCCGCCGCCGTGTCCCCACTGCCGGAAGTGGCAGTGGGTGGTGCCGCGGCCTAAACCCTAAAACCACCTCTGGCCGTAACCCTAAACCGCTAATCCTAGTCGTAAAACCGTTAATCGCATATCGAAGGACCGTGTTATCATTTTATGTGAAACTGCAGTTTCTGTCCCTGTTCTTGTATCGAGCATAACTTCTGCTAGGAATGTCGGTTTGGGATGAAACTAGTGCCAAAAGTTCTGTTTACGAGTCTAGTAAGTTTCTTATGTTTTGCGGAAAGACCAGTTCGAACCATAGCTAGTGTCAAACTGCTGTTCTGTACTGAAAGGTACTGTTTTTCGCTGTGCAGCAGGTTGGTTTTGTAAAATCCGTAATAAATTGTAGAAAAATCGTTAGACCGCGTTCTATACGTCCCTGGAACCGTAAGGCATGGAACTTCCTGAATATGGAATTAGATTTCTGGATTGATCAGTTTAACAGGGGTAAAATGGGTCTCGAACAGACCTGTGTTTTTAGTGTAAAAACTGGAATTGTAGTTTTTGTTAAACTAGTAAACGTGTCGTGAGTTGGGACTTTCCGTTGATATTTTAGTGCGTATCTAGGTGGGAAAAAGTGAGGAAAGTTGACGTGACGGTGTTGCGGCTCGTGGGCGCGTCGCGTTGTTTTGAGGTGAGTTCTCTCACCGCGTAGTTAGGAATTTCATTCATATCGTTATTTTGTGCTACGTGTTATTACGTGTTTACGTGAACTAGTTGGGATGTGATAACTAGTTGTGATTTATTGAATTTATATGTGGATTATGTATGCTTGTGTACACCTCAGTGGGACTGGGGGGCTCGGTGGGACCGAGGGCTCGGTGGGACTGAGCTAGTACAATTTTATTATCTTTACTCGGTGGGACCGAGGGCTCGGTGGGACTGAGCTAGTACGATTATATTGTCTTTACTCGGTGGGACCGAGGGCTCGGTGGGACTGAGCTTGTATCGATATATTTTTGTGTACTCGGTGGGACCGAGGTTCGTGTTTATACGTGTAATCATTATGCAGTTTATATTCGTGGTGATGGTGATGTTGCCTACTTGCGAGTAGGGACGATATACGTGGGGTTGCTACCTGCGTGTGTGGTAGGATTCACTAAGCGTTTAGCTTACCTTTTCCCCATATATTGTGATTTCAGGTGCGAGCGGCAGTCGGGCTTGACGGTACACACACTAAGCGCGGGGTGTCGAGAATTGTTTAAATTTCACTTTCAAACCTTTGGATTTTATTTTATAAGATTTCCGCTGCATAAACTTTATTGACTGTTTGAGTTAACGACGTTAATTTCAATTAAGTTACGATTTATAAAATTGTGGATGTTTTATAATGAAATGCATGTTTTTAAAATTTTAAATTCCTTGTAATTTTTGGGACGTTACAACTTGGTATCAGAGCACAGCTTGAGTGAATCAAACACATCTCGGTGTGTTTGGTCTCAAGTTGCGGTTGTGAACTTTTTATATTCTTTTACTAAAATCTTTTAAAATAAAAGAAAAAGGGAAAACCCGTTTGAGAAACGGTGATCGAGAGCGCAGTGTGTACAGTCAGCCGACGCTAAGTGGGAAGGTACAGTACTTAGTGTTTTTATCGCTTTCTAGATCATAGAGTATGCATGCTAGATTGCGTGTGTGGATTACATGGTACTGTATGTTTGTTGCTTGTTAATAGGAATTCATGCTAGCCTTGATAGGTTGTTACGTGAATGCACTATAGGTTGTATGTAGTAGGAACCGAATAGCCTTAGAATGCTTGATTTAGTTCTATTGCGCAGCTCTTGTTTGAGTCCAACCGTTCTAGGATAGAATCTCTTATTCGAACGTCTATCTGGTTTTACACTGTATACGACTGTGCATTCGCGAGGCGACTCGTCAGGGTTAGTGGGGATTCCGTCCTAGCAAGGGTAGTGGGGTGAAATGATTTTTCCTAGGGAGCTAGGAAGAGTGTATGCATATGCTGGTAGGGGCATATGGGTTTATTTGTTGGTAAGAAACTACTTGGACACTCCTGGTCAGGACTCGAAACGAGTAGGGATAGGTGTGGAAGGTAGTAGTAGAGCTCCTACTATCTGAAGCACAGGATCCGTGCTCGAGTCGGGGAAAGTCACGGGGAACCCGAGGAGTTGAGCGTGAGCATAGATAGCAGATTTTATCGTCCTGAGAACTTAAAGGTTCGCTTCGCGGTGAATCTGTTACGAGACGGAGCGAAAGACTGGTGTGCTACTACTTTGACCTGGGAGGAGTTCGTCGTATGTTTCGTGTAGAGCATGTGCCTCTAGTGGAGAGGGAGAGGAGTGCCAAAGAGTTCTTGGAGCTCTCAGACCACGGAGGCCATAAAGGAGGTGAACCGAAAGTTCACGGAAATGACATTATTCTATCCTTAGCATGCTGCTTCTGAGGACATGACGATGACGCGGTACAAGGATATGTTACGTACCAAGATCAGGGAGTTGTGAGTACTGCGCAGTATGCTTCACTTGCTGCAGTGATGGAGGCGGCCTGAGGTAGAGTTCATCAACCGGTAGTGGAGGAGGCACCAGCTACGTATAAAGTGGTGACAGGTACGTTCTTGGTTAACTCGGTGCTTGCTGTGGTGATGATTGATAGCGGGGCTACTCAACCTTTCGTGCCTCACATAGTTAGTGAGTGTTTGGGGCCGAGTTATAGGACGGTTAGGCTGTCCACTTGTGGTTGCAGTTGCTAAAGACATGACCTTGACGGTTACTGACGTGTACCGGGGGTGCACTTTGGAGATCTCTGGTGTGAGGTTCCCGATTGATTTGATTCCGATCGCTATGAGGGAGTTGTGCGTGATTGTAGGCATGGATTGGATGGATGCGTATGATGCGGAGATTGTTTGTCGTCGCAAACAAGTACGAGTTCGAACCCCAAGCGGGGGAGAAATGCTAGTTCAGGGTGACTCGCCCATGCAGACCTCAGCGATATGTTCGGCTGCGAGGGCTCGGAGGCACTTGCAGCACAGTGGTCAGGGATTTCTGGCATATGTGATCGACACGCGCGTCGACGGAGAGAAGAAGTCTGCGGAGGATGTGCCAGTTGTACGGGAGTTGCTGACGTATTTCACGAGGAGTTACCGGGGATACCTCCCGAGCGACAGGTAGAGTTCCGCATTGATTTGATTCTGGATGCTGCTCCGGTGGCCAAGGCTCCTTATCGCCTGGCTCCACCGGAAATGAAGGAGTTGTCCACTCATTGCAGGAACTTATCGAAAAGGGGTTCATCAAGCCGAGTTGTCCACCGTGGGGAGCCCCGATTTCTGTTTGTGAAAAGGAAGGACGGGTCCCAACGGATGTGTATGGTTTACCGTGAGTTGAATAAGCTTACGGTGAAGAATCGTCATCCTCTGCCAAGGATCGATGACTTGTTCGACCAGCTTCAGGGAGCCTCGTGGTTCTCTAAAATTGATTTGAGGTCGGGATATCATCGACGATATTATTGTGTAATCGAAGTCGAAGGAAGAGCATGAGATGCATTTGCGAGAAGTTTTGGAAGTTTGGAGGCGAGGGAAACTGTATGCTAAGCTCTCCAAGTGTGAATTCTGGTTACGGGAGGTCCAATTCCTAGGACATGTCGTGAACCAGGATGGTGTTATGGTCGATCCGGCCAAGATTACGGCAGTGATGCGGTGGGAAGTTCCAAAGACTCCCACTGAAGTACGGAGTTTTCTTGGGTCAGCAGGGTATTACCGGAGATTTAATCAGGATTTCTCCAAGATTACTTTATCTATGACCCGTTTGACGAAGAAATCTGCGGCTTTTAGTTGGGGTGGAGAGCAGCCGAGGGCTTTTGAGGAGCTACGCACGCGTTTATGCGAGGCTCCGGTGTTGACTTTGCCCGAAGGTATGGAGGATTTGGTGGTATATTGTGACGCTTCTCACCAAGGGTTGGGCACCGTGCTCGTGCAGCGCGGTAAGTTTATAGCTTATGCTTCGAGGCAGTTGAAGGCTCATGAAGCGAACCACCCGACCTATGACCTGGAGTTGGGAGCGGTGGTGTTTGCCCTAAAAATTTGGAGGCACTATCTCTATGGCGTTAAGTGTACGATCTACACTGATCATAAGAGCCTCAAGTACTTGATGGATCAACAGAACCTCAATATGCGTCAGCGAAGGTGGCTCGTGTGGTTAAAGATTATGATTGCGAGATACTTTACCACCCGGGAAAAGCAAATGTGGTCGCGGACGCACTTAGCCGACATCCGGTCGATGAATCATTGAGGGGTTTGTGTCAGCGATTGACAGTGGTTACACCTATCCTAGAGTCGATAGGAATCGCTCAGGAGGTGGCCGTTTTGGAGGAAAATGCAAAACGTGAAAGAGTTTTGGGGGAAATTCCGAATTTTGTCCGCGATAGTCGGGGGTTGTTAACTCGACATGGTAGGGTTTGGATTCCATTCTTCGGTGGGAACCGGCAGGTACTAATGGATGAGGCGCATAAGTCCAAGTTCTCGATTCACCCGGGAGCTACAAAGATGTACAGAGACTTGCGTGAAGGTTATTGGTGGCCCGACATGAAGCGGGATGTTGCTAGGTGTGTTGAGGTATGTATGACCTGTCGGAAGGTCAAAGCGGAACATCAACGACCACATGGGAAATTGCAGCCGTTGGAGGTCCCGGTTTGGAAATGGGAAAAGATTACTATGGACTTCATAACGAAACTCCCAAGGACTCCCCGTGGGAATGATGCCATTTGGGTGATCGTTGACCGTCTGACCAAGAGTGCTCACTTCTTGGCCATCAGGGAAAGCTCCTCGGCGGAAAAGCTTGCGGAGGTGTTTGTACGTGAGATCGTGGCCAGGCACGGGGTGCCAGTTTCGATTGTCTCCGACAGGGACACTCGTTTTACCTCCCGATTTTGGGAGAAGTTCCAGTCAGAGATGGGTACACGGTTACACTTTAGCACGGCTTTTCATCCGCAGACGGACGGACAGAGCGAGCGAACTATTCAGACCCTCGAAGATATGCTTCGAGCCCGTGTTATCGATTTTGGAGGTAGCTGGGATCAGTACCTTCCTCTGGCGGAGTTTTCCTACAACAACAGCTATCACTCTAGTATTGGCATGCCGCCGTACGAGTTGTTGTATGGTAGGAAATGCAGGACGCCCGTTTGTTGGGGCGAGGTTGGTCAGCGGGTGTTGGGGAGCACCGACATCGTACTAAGGACGACTGAGATGATTCAAATGGTGATATATTTTCTTGATGGTTGTTCCAAGAATTATACGTGTTTATATAATGAGTTACGATTATATCTTCTTGATGGTCGTTCCAAGAAGTATAAGGTTTATTGTTAATGGTGATATATTTTCTTGATGGTTGTTCCAAGAAGTATATGTGTTTGTATAATGAGTTGGGTTTAATCCACAACACCTTCCACGTTTCTCAACTACGGAAGTGTGTAGTAGACGAGTCTGCCGTGATTCCTCTCGAGGACATTCAGATTGACGAAAGACTCAACTACGTGGAGAAGCCAATAGCTATTGTTGAGAGAAAGACGAAGAACCTGCGCAACAAGGTCATTGGATTGGTGAAGGTTCAGTGGCAGCACCGGAAGGGTTCAGAGTGGACGTGGGAGCCCGAAGCGGAGATGCGCGAAAACTATCCCGAGTTATTCGCCGGTCTAGACTTCGAGGACGAAGCCTAATCCAAGTGGGGGAGAGTTGTAAAGCCCGTATCCCGGTATGTAATTTCTTTCATTAATTCTTTTCTTTTAAGTTTGATTTATTGTGGTTTCCGTTAACGGGGTTAGTCGAGTTGGGTCTAATCGTTAAGGTGTCGGAAAATTTTGATTAGTTGCGAGAGGGTTGTAAGTTGAGGTGCTAATTGTGTCAAAGGCCAAAAACCCCTCATGGGTTCGGCCCATGCAGTAAAATGTCGAGACCCATGTCATTGTTGGGGTGTGTTGGTGCCGTGAGCAACAAACAAAAAAAAAGGAACCACAAAACCCTACGGCTCCATTTTGTTTGTTGTGTGGTTCTTGTTGTCATCGGCCGGAAAGCAGAACCGAGAGAGAGAGTTCGTCGCCGGCAAGAGTAGAGAGAAAGAACCACCGACCACCGCTGCTACTGCCGGCACTGCTGCTGCCGCCGGAGTTACGCCGGAGTCGAGGAAGGAGAGCGAGAGTGAGAGAGGACTAGAGAAACGTCGTCGCTTTTGTCGCAAGGTAAGTCCTCGTTTCCTTTCCCTTTTTCTTTTCTTTTCCGCCGACGCAACCACCGTCGTACGCCGCCTCTGTGGTGGTCGTGTGCGGGCGGTCGTGGTCATGCGTGTACGTGTGTGTGAGCGTTTGGGCAGCCAAGAGAGAGGGACGGTGGTGTGAGGGTGGTGTGGGGTGGTGTGTGTGTGTGCGTGTGTGTGAGTGCCGCCGGAAAACGCCGCCGCCGCCGCCGTGTCCCCACTGCCGGAAGTGGCAGTGGGTGGTGCCGCGGCCTAAACCCTAAAACCACCTCTGGCCGTAACCCTAAACCGCTAATCCTAGTCGTAAAACCGTTAATCGCATATCGAAGGACCGTGTTATCATTTTATGTGAAACTGCAGTTTCTGTCCCTGTTCTTGTATCGAGCATAACTTCTGCTAGGAATGTCGGTTTGGGATGAAACTGGTGCCAAAAGTTCTGTTTACGAGTCTAGTAAGTTTCTTATGTTTTGCGGAAAGACCAGTTCGGACCATAGCTAGTGTCAAACTGCTGTTCTGTACTGAAAGGTACTGTTTTTCGCTGTGCAGCAGGTTGGTTTTGTAAAATCCGTAATAAATTGTAGAAAAATCGTTAGACCGCGTTCTATACGTCCCTGGAACCGTAAGGCATGGAACTTCCTGAATATGGAATTAGATTTCTGGATTGATCAGTTTAACAGGGGTAAAATGGGTCTCGAACAGACCTGTGTTTTTAGTGTAAAAACTGGAATTGTAGTTTTTGTTAAACTAGTAAACGTGTCGTGAGTTGGGACTTTCCGTTGATATTTTAGTGCGTATCTAGGTGGGAAAAAGTGAGGAAAGTTGACGTGATGGTGTTGCGGCTCGTGGGCGCGTCGCGTTGTTTTGAGGTGAGTTCTCTCACCGCGTAGTTAGGAATTTCATTCATATCGTTATTTTGTGCTACGTGTTATTGCGTGTTATTACGTGTTTACGTGAACTAGTTGGGATGTGATAACTAGTTGTGATTTATTGAATTTATATGTGGATTATGTATGCTTGTGTACACCTCAGTGGGACTGGGGGGCTCGGTGGGACCGAGGGCTCGGTGGGACTGAGCTAGTACAATTTTATTATCTTTACTCGGTGGGACCGAGGGCTCGGTGGGACTGAGCTAGTACGATTATATTGTCTTTACTCGGTGGGACCGAGGGCTCGGTGGGACTGAGCTTGTATCGATATATTTTTGTGTACTCGGTGGGACCGAGGTTCGTGTTTATACATGTAATCATTATGCAGTTTATATTCGTGGTGATGGTGATGTTGCCTACTTGCGAGTAGGGACGATATACGTGGGGTTGCTACCTGCGTGTGTGGTAGGATTCACTAAGCGTTTAGCTTACCTTTTCCCCATATGTTGTGATTTCAGGTGCGAGCGGCAGTCGGGCTTGACGGTACACACACTAAGCGCGGGGTGTCGAGAATTGTTTAAATTTCACTTTCAAACCTTTGGATTTTATTTTATAAGATTTCCGCTGCATAAACTTTATTGACTGTTTGAGTTAACGACGTTAATTTCAATTAAGTTACGATTTATAAAATTGTGGATGTTTTATAATGAAATGCATGTTTTTAAAATTTTAAATTCCTTGTAATTTTTGGGACGTTACAGAACACTAAAAGACGATAACCAACCGAATGAATAATAGATCTAAACAAGAAACTTCGAATAACCCGATGGATGACAGATTTAAAGAAGCTACAATACGATAAAATTTCGAAGCACCTTCGAAACTAGTTTCAGGGATTCAACAGAAACCAAAAGGTTTCGTCAGATTTACCATAGAAACATCATCGTTCTTTTGCTCGACGAAAAAGAAACATAACCGATTTACCAGCCGATTTAGGTTTTACAAAACTGAGTTACCAGCCTTGAAGTGTGCAATTTCTTGTGATGAAAACGAACCTCACGGATCCACCATTGAAGATCTGACACCATCTTGAAAATTATACCCAAACACATTTCTCTTATTATTACAAACCAAATACAAACTTACAAGAACCTAAACTAGTTACACTTTATAAAAGAAACAACTAGCTTATAAGATATAAACCCTAAAACTAATGAGAGTGAAAACAATGTAGCTCTTTAGAGAAAATGAGAAAAATGAATCTGATGTCTCTTGAGGAGAGAGACATCTCTCTTTAAATATATCCGCATGTTACAGTTTAGCCCCTGAAGTTCCAAGTCCTTTGCTCCGCTACCCTCCGTATTCTCCCAAAGTGAGTTGCAACCCTTGTACTTCTAGCATCAACCCTTTTCACATTTGTTATCTACTAAATTTGACACATTTAACACCAAAAATATACAAAGTCAAGAATGGTCAACTGAAATATATTTCAACAATAACCCTAATCAAGAAGACCCCTAATTGGTAAGAAAAAATGATTTGGAGAACAACATTATTGATCGGTAGAACTCGTCTTTGATTTCAATCTGGAGAATCGATAGATAGAACTCGTCTTTGATTCAGTAATTTGTAGAATCGATCGGTAGAAATCGTCTTTGATTCAGTAATCTGGAGAATCGTTCATTAGAACTCGTCTTTGAAAACTCATTGTGAAGAGGTCGAGCGGGAATAGATTTCTATTCCCCCCAATTTGGTGGGGAACAAAAATTAATGGGCTTTGGCACATTATTCCATTAAACTATATTAAATCAAACAATATTTTTCATTATCATTCTCATTCTTTATCCCTTACTACCACAATCAAGACACTCGTTATTGTATTAGAAAGTTATATGTGGCACCTATTTTAATTGTGTGAACCTCTTGTTGTCCACCTAAAAGAATACGTCCCTTTTGATAGTTTCCTTTAAATTGTTTCATGAAATTGTTTATTTTGATGAAAGTGTTTCATATCATTCATTTTTTGATGAAATTGTTTCATATATTTGTGTTTTTTATGTAAAAACGAAAAGGTTTCATCAAACTGAGAAAAAATATATGAAATGGTTTCATAGGAATGAAAAAAAATATATGAAACTATATAAAAAACACAAATATATGAAACAAGTTCATCAAGAAATGAATGATATGAAACAATTTCATCAATATAAACAATTTCATCAAGAAAACCTATGAAATCCAAAGTTTACACGAAATAAAAGTTTACAAAATAGTGAGTCTCTCTCTCTCTCTCTCTCTCTCTATATATATATATATATATATATATATATATAGAGAGAGAGAGAGAGAGGGATTCAGGGGAAAACCTCAAAAAACGAAAAACTGAAGAAAACACCCTGGTGGCCCTTCATCTGCACAGTATGCACTTGTGCATACAGGTAAATTATGTTGTTCTTTTAGTTTATGCATAAGTGCATTATGCACTCGTGCATATGCACGTGTGCATGTTACAAATACTTGTATGCACAAGTGCATACCGTCCAGATGAAGGGCTACCAATGTGTTCTTCAGTTTTCCGTTTTTTTAAGATTTTCTCCTGAACCTCCCTCTATATATATCTATACTACATATATAAGCATGCTAACCAAATGTCTTAAAGACAACTATTAAAGCACAATGTACAACCTTCTCAAGCATGAAATTCAAAAAACTCTTAATTACAAGTTGTAAAGCATGAGGGACAACTCTTTTATGCAATGATTTTTAAACGGGCCAAGATCGATAGTACGTTGCGTAGCCCATGCTTCCTGACAGGCTGACATCCCCTTCTACCTCTTATTCCACCATACCCATTTAGAAAATTTCACACGCTTTCTTCAACAAGCATGTCTCAAACAGTATCCTCTCTGCTTTCTTCTACCTGCTACGCCATATGAAAAATTGCATAAAAATCCGATTCATCGTTTCTTCAAACCAATTTCAATTTCTCTTCTTAAAAATAACCTAAACAGTGTGAGTTGGAGAAAGAGATTTTTAAGAACCCTAAACAGTGTGAGTTGGAGAAAGACATCGACTCTGGAAGCTAGGGTAAGATTTTGGAGCAATTAGCAGGTACCTTTTTAATCTCTTTTTATCTATAATGCCACTTGATGACGATTTGGGTAATTGGGTCTTCTTTTTTCTTCAATGGTATCGAGGGTTTTGTTCCAAATCACACGAATCAATGGGTTTTGTTTAATTGATTGATTCATGGGTTCTGCTAAACTATGGAAATTGGATAAACCAATTTTAGGCTCCATAGACGGCAATTCCGCCTTCAAGTTGTCGTTGTGATAAACCAAAGTAAGCCGATTTCTCTCTGCCTTCTCCAGGTTTGATTTCTCCTAGATTTCTGGATTCCTCTCTGTTTTGATTTTTGTTTGCTCGATTTTTACTTGTCTATTTTACTTGTCTAGCAAGTATTGACATTTTTCTTGTCTTTGTCTTGTTTTTGTATGTACTGATAGATGGACAATGGCGTTTCTAAAGCAACACATAGGATTTTTATGGTGAGAAACAATTGATTTTTTAACTGAACTTTTAAAAAAAATCGACATTTCTTTATGTGAGGATGATGTTGTTGATTGTGTTTTAGCTCGAAGAAAGGTGGGAAAAGGAAGAGGCTTGGGAAGGGTGGAAAACTGAGAAGCTATTGAGGTTATCAACAACCGTTCAAGCTCAAAAATGAGGTTATCAATTCTCTATGGTTCTTGATGATTTTGTAAGATAATTACATATTTATTTATGAACTAAAATGCATTCTGAACTCAGCTCATAATATTATAACTTGGCTCATTGTTGTCTTTGTTACCTTACCTTGTACAGACTTCACTCGCTGCAGCAGAGCTTGTTTACGAATGGTTTCATTGTGCCTCCTTTTGTTTCTCTTTCTTTTAGCTCATGTAATTTACCTCGTTCGTCCTAAAACAATTGTCTACGTTTTTTTTAGTTTGGGGCCCATTTACCCGACGCTTACCCGATAAGTGCTTACGGGTAGGATTCAACACATCCACTTAACTTAACGGGTAAGATTTTAGTTTTTTTAAAACGGCACTGTATGCAACAATTTATCTGACAAGCGTTTGTTGGGTAAAAGTCGTTATTCTTACTTATCGGGTAAGACTCTTGGTCTTTGTCATTGCTCTTACCCGGTAAGATTACCAATCATTTTCATGTTCATCCGATAAAGAGAAAAAGACCCTATAAGTACTTATTGGGTAAGTGTTTAGTAAACAACCCCTTAGTTTATTGGAGATCAACTCTTAATGGGTAAGTGTTTATTAAACAACCCTTTAATTTACTAGAGATCAGTTTGAATTCTGTTTGGGATCAGTTTGCTTGGCTACTGGTTTCATTTATAAAGCTGATGTTTCTAACTGGTATTTCAATTATGGGTCTGCACAATATATGGTTCAGTTTTGTGACATGGTCAAACCCAGATTGGTTGCTCAAGTTTGTTCTTCACCACGCCCATTTGCATCGATCGATTTTAACAAGTATTTTTGCTTCTTTTTATTCATGTTACTTTAACAGTATTTTTATTCATGTTAATGCAGATGTCCCAAATCGTTGATTTATATCAAATATGTGATTTTTATGATGGATTCCTCGGGCAAAGAAGCAGGAAAAAGTGTTGGTATTTTTAGTCCATCAAAAGAGAGAAGCACAAAGTTTGGTTGTGTACACTTTTTATGGATTTCCTGCTGTTAGATGCATTTATGGTAGGTAATCCATTTTTATTTGGCAGACTTATGTCCATGTATTTCAACAGCATAATAGTTTGGAGTTTATTTGGTGATGATCTAATTGTGGACTTTCATATTTCATTCACATATTCCATGTATTTGATTGTCCAGTTTGAGTAGGCATTTGTCCAAATTGTTTATTTGTTCTTGGTTTTTAAAGAATCCCAATGGAGCATTAGTCGGTCGGTAGATTGGAGGCTTGGTGGATTTTTTGATTTTAATGATGGCTCATATTGTTTTTTGGAAACCAAATTTACAATACATCCAGAAGAATAAATCTCCCAAAGAATTTGCTAATCTTAGGGCCCTTTACGTAAACGCTTACCCAGTGCATTGCTGCTGGTAATTCCTCTGGTATCAAGTAAGCCACATTCACTCATCCTTTGTATAAAAGTGTCTATTTTGTTAAATATCTTTGTTTAAACGAACACTTCAACATCTAACGGAAAAGTGAATGCATTCAGTAGCACATTGTTTGACATGATGCCTAAAAGTTTAAATACACTATTACTCTCCTTTGGTTTTCTTTGTGGACTCCAATATGCAATTTTAAATGAATGAAAAGTTAATATTGCATAATGGTATTTGCTTTGTTTGTCTTCCATAAATATTTGACATATTTCAGCTAAGGAGGAAGTTATATATTTTTCTTTTTTGCAGTGATGGTGCTGCTGCACTTGTGTTGGTTAGTGGAGAGAAGGTACTTGAGCTTGGGTTGCATGTGATGGCTAAGGTTGCAGGATATGCGGATGCTGAACAGGTATGTCATTATGGTGAAGGCAATATTGAGATTTATTGAATTCTAAAAGTAGTAGTGATGAGATGGATCAACTGACCTTGCATGCACCTGAATTGTATACAACTTCTCCGGCCCTTGCTATACCCAAGGCTATTTCAAGAGCTGGATTAGAGGCTTCTCTTTTGGTCCATATTTTCATTTTGTATCTCATTTAGCTGATTGAATTATTGATACGTTTGGTTTTATCAACCTTCATCAAGAAAATCCGAAAATCTTAGTTGCCATTCACATTTCCTAGGTCCTGTAACCCGGTGAGTGGTAGTTGTTTACACACATAGAGCTCTTACACTTATTTGTTTACACATATAAACAATATTCATCTTAAATAAGAATTTTTATTAAAAGTTTACCAGATTTCATTTGTAAACGGTTCAGAAATTGATCTTCTAATCATGTAAGCTATATAATCTCGGATTCCCTAAAATTTTGTGCACGTCCCCAAAACCACTCCCTTTTCAACAGTTCTCTCCAAATTACCTCTGTATTCTAATCGTCATTTACAGAAACCATGTGTGAGAGAGGGAAGAACCGCAAAGGATAAAGCGGGAAGCTGAGTCCAGGATTGGGAAACAATTTTCAGCAACGGGAGGTAAGAAATGCTTATCTTTTCACGAGTTGATGATGTCCTAGCGATGAATTATTGATATATACGTGTTCACTAAACTTATTTTTTTGTTGATTTAATGGATTTAAGTTGGTATTTGGTTTGAAGCGGAAGTGGTATGCTAGGGCTAAAACGAAGAACAACCCATCAAGCAACGGAAGCCCGATTATGTTCTTTAGGAACCCAATCTTCCGACTCCGGCTATTCGAGTTCAAATAATCAATGCAGTTATATATTCCAGTATGGAGATGGTAGTGGGACACCAGGTTATTATGTATTTGATCTAATCCATTTTGATACAGTTGTCGGGGATTTAACATCATCAAATGCTTCAGCACCTATTTTATTTTGGCGAGTTATATATAAATTTGCCATTATCCATTATAGATTTCTTGGTCAAAACCTTGTTGACTTCTTTAGACTTATGAAACAGTTGTAGCACACATCTCAAGTCATGGACTTGACCAAATCTGAAAGAGCAGTTGATGGGATCTTTGGGTTTGGTCAGCAAGGCCTATCTGTAATCGCGTTGTAGCTCCGGATGCATTCTCTCATTGTCTTGTAGGAAATGGTATTTTGCTTCTTGGACAAATAGTCAAGCCACATATGGTCTATATTCCACTTATTCCGTCATAGTAAGTTCTCTTTAGATTAGAATTCGATTCCTGAAAACATGTCTGTTCTTTTGGTTTAGCATCAGGTTTAAGTGTTTCCTCTAAGCATATAATATCTATTAGTTAATATCCTAGACGTGCTGCCATATATAATACGTTATTAGTTGTGTACCCGCACAATGCGGCAGGAGTCACCAATGTAAACGATTTTGAGGCTTTGTTGATTTTGTTGCAAAAGATTTTAAACATGATATATTTACACTTAGGGCTCGTTTACCCAAATGGCTATCAGGTAAGCGCTTACTGATAAGATTTAACACTATAACTTACACAAAGTGTGATAATGGGTAGAAAACGAATGATACACAGTTTAGTTAACGACTTCGGAATTGTGATTCACCCGCGCTGCATCGCGCGGGTAGACAGCTAGTATATATATATATATATATATATAAGTTTTATAAACATATAATTTAAAATGAAATGTTTAGTAGTTTCGTAACTATAACATTTTTTAAACAATTTTAAGTTTTTTTCTTTTCTTTTCTTTTCTTTTGTTTCCACCTACAGTGAAGAAACTTATCATTGAATTTATTACGTTTCATTTCCTTTCATCTATAAAAAGTTTCAAACACAAGTTTTTTTGTTATTATTTTCCTCCATTTTTTCGTAAAAAAGGTTTCGAGAACACAATGTTAGCAATAACCAATCCGTAAACGTTCATAAACTTCCCGTTGTAGACTGTTAATGATGTGGCCTCGAGTTTTCTTTATGAAAGAAAGGAAGGGAAATGGAAAAAAAAAGTAGGGGAAAAGGAAAAAAAATATGATGTTCTCGAGTTCTTTTAAGAAATAAAGATAAAGGAAAGGGAAGGGAAGTTCCGTACAAAAGAAATGAATTTATAACAATTAATTTTTTTTTATAAAATTGCATATCTATCATTCAATTACATTCCATTATAAAATAAATAAAAGTATAATTGTAAAAGTAATATATATTTTTTTCCTTTCTCTCCATTCAAGTATATAAAAATTTATTTAATTTTCTTCATTTTTCTTTCTTTCCTTCCCTTCACTCTTAATAACATAGATAAAAAAAATTACTTTATTTTCTTTCCCTTTACTTTTTTTTCCTTCCAAAACTCAACAACAAGGTTGACCTCCGATTGTTTACAAAGTCATATTTGTAGAAAAAATCTTTAGACTTAAATAGCAACAAAAAACCTACGAATATATATACATATATATTTAGTACATATCAATGCATTTCATTAGTGTTGATTTTGATTAAGATTGATTTAAGCTTGGAGATCTTTTTTTATTACTCTTCTCACCATAACTTTCACTTTCATTCTTATCGGAACTCACCCGTATATATATATATAGGGGCAGGTTCAAAGGAGAAGCTAAACCTTATTCGAGAAGGCGAGAAGTGTGATATCATATATGATACTCAAGCTTAATCATATATGATTAAACACATGTTACATTGGCAATACATATATAGACGTTTAATCATATATGATAAACACACCCACATACCGTGTAATCATATATGATATTACACTTCTCGCAATACATATATAGACGTTTAAATATATGTTAATTAATAAAACATATAACTGTTTGGGTAAAATTTCATCAGTCTCGACCACGACCAGAAAAGGGAAAACATTTATTACACTTTTCCATAATAAGATAAAATCATAAACACTTTATCGTTTGACCAAAGTTTAAATCGAAAGTTACTCACGACACTCGACCGTCGTAAGGAACCTTACGACCTCGACCGACTAACGTATGACACAACTGTTATGATTTCACTGTTTAATGCAGGATCAACGCCATTAATGACCAACGACTATAACCGACGAAGATCATTACGAGCATTAAACCCAGCAGCCGTTATGACCGTTAACTGAAGTCTTTATGGAGTCATTTAAAGCACTCGAAGGTTATATAAACAAAGGCAAAACATCATTTCGCGCACCTCTGAATCCCTGAATCAACCACAGTATACGCAAACACTTTCGAAGTCAAAGTTCTCTCGAGCAGACGACACACGACATATAGTTCTTACACACGACGCACTTGTTTTTACATTCTACACACTTGTCTACTTTACAAATTAGTTTATTTCTATCACTTGTATTGTAATCATTTTACCCTCGACACTTGGAACATAAGGACATCGCCCTTGTTTGGCGACTATAGTGCAGCGACGACACCCACAGTCGTTCGCGGGTTTTTTCCTTGTTGAGGTTTTTCCCGCGTCACCAAAATCTCTGTCTCATTTACATTTTTTATTCTTGTCGCACTGTTTTGTCGAACGATTTCTATCTTTAGTTGTTAAGCTCCACAGTCAACCTTAATTTATCCTTCTCGACGATTTTTGGCATTAACAGTTTGGCGCCCACCGTGGGGCCCCATCTAGAGAAAGTCTTCGACAAACGTGCGTCCTACTAACGGTTTCTTGGAGTTTCCTCTTTTTTCTGTTTCAGGAAAATGGCAGGTCATGGAGACCAAGAGCAGATCATCGCCCATATGCATTGGGAGCTCGAAAATGCGCATCGACAGATCGACGCCCTTGCTGAGCAAAGTCGAAGAGCAGCTGATGAATTTGCACGGCTGAGGAATCCGAATCCGAATGGATCGTTTGGACCACAGAATGGCCCAAGACCATTCGTCCAGAATCCAGGATCGGGTCCATTCGTCCAAAATCCAGGTTCGGGTCCATTCGTTCAGAATCCGGGACCAGGACCGTTCGGCCAGAATCAGCAGCAAGGTCCATTCATGCAGAGCCAGCAGCAGGGATCGTTCATCCCAAATCCCCAGTTTGGGCCGATTCCTCCTCAGTATCTGAGGCCACCACCCATGAACAATGGGTCTCAGTCGTACTTCGTCCCTTTCAATGGGGACGCCAATGGCTCGTCGTACGGAAACGGCACCAATTCAGGGGTTAACCCTCCGACAGGCGTGAATTCAGATCCCAATGATCCTGTCGCCCAACGGTTGAAGATGTTGGAAGACCAGAATGAGCGAGTCCTGTCCTTGCTCGCTAAGCTACCGGGGGCAGCCGTACCCGTCGACGTCGAGCCTCGCTCGGGGTATCAGGTGTCACCTTTGATCGACAAAATAGCGACCGTCGACGTCCCGAAGAAGTATAACATCCCTTCTTTCACGCCCAAGTATTCGGGGATAACCGACTCGACGAAGCACATCGCGCAGTATAAGCAGCTAATGTGGACGGTCTCGATCCCGCATATGTATCAGGAAGTGTGCATGTGCAAGAGTTTCGGGGCGACCCTCACGGGTCCATCCCTCCAATGGCTGATTAACCTCAAACCCAAATCCATCGGGTCGTTCGCTGAGTTAGTCAACCAGTTCTCCCAACAATTTGTTAGCAGTCGCAAGATGGAGAAGCAGACCAGTGACTTGTATTATGTCGTGTAGAAGACCGGTGAATCCATCCGGAGTTATTTCAATAGGTTCAACGCGAAGATGATTAGTGTCCGTAACTGTGACGTTAAGACCGCGATCGAAGCCTACAAACGTGGTATGGACGACAGTTCGGGTCTATACACTGACTTGACCAAATACCCACCCGAGAATTTCGAGGACGTCCGAGCAAGAACCCTGGTGTAACATCTCGATTTTCTATATAAAGAATTACGTTTGGTCTATTAAATAATTTGGGTATAATTATTTGATGAGATTAATTTTATAGTTTATCCCCGAGTAAGTTATATTATGTGTTTTATTGGAATAATAAGAAAGGGGTAAACTTTAATTTTAATTTATAAGATGAGGGATTAAAGTTGTCATGTGATGAGAGTTTAGGTTTGGTTGGTTTTATAAAACCTCCTCATTTTGGTTAAAAGAGAAGAAATGAGATATTTTGGTATATCTCATGGTGTGTGTGTGTGTGTGTGTGTGTGTGTGTGTGTGTGTGTTTTCGTCAGAGAGAAAGAAGAAGAAAGGAAGAGAGAAAGAAGAAGAATTAAGCTGAAATTTGAGTAAGTTTACAAAGGGTTTTGTGAGTTTGATTTCCAGTTGCAAGATAGTATCCATATCGTAATCTAATCTCTTCTAGGTGCTGTTGGAATTGGAGTTGGATTGTGAAGAAAGAAGTGGGTTTATTTCCATTAAGGTGAGTTCATTCTACTTTCTTATGAAAACTGTTTTAAGCATGAATTAATGTTGGAATATGTTAGATAACTCATTTACAAAGTACTGATATGATTGGTTTGGAAGAAATGGGTTAAAATCGGAATCTGGGTAGAAATTTTGATGAACAGATCGAAGTTTCCGGATGAAATTGATAGTGTCCGGGTATGTCATGTTGATGGTGTCCGGATAGTTGAAGGTTTCCAGACGAGGTAAAGATATCCGGTAAGTTGTTTATTTTGGTATTTTCGAGATGAATTAGTTACCGGACAGTATCCGGATTATGTGTGTATCCGGTAAGAATTGTATCCGGGACGTTTGTATATTTGGTAAGTTGGTGTATCCGGTAACTTTCGTGTATCCGGTAACTGTAGGTATCCGGATAGTTATGTTGTCCGGATTGTTTGTGGTGTCCGGAAACTCTTGTTGTCCGGTAACTTTTGATGTCCGGATATAGTTTCCGGATATAGACCCCGCAAGGGCGTTGCCCCTTGACCCCATCCGCTAACCAGGTAGCGGAACCCCCATGCTAAGTCGTTGAAGGGGGAACATGTGAGGATAAGGATACTATAGGTTATCTAGTATCCTTAGCATTGAAATTATGATACGAAATGTTGGGTGTTAGGTGGTTCTGCACGTGTACTAATAAGTACAATAAATCCATACGCATACAAGCCAATCTTTATTGTTTAATGGGACGCTTATTCTCATATTGTGGCCAAGAATAGTCTTATGATCATCGGGGGTACTATGGTGTGGACTCTTGTGATCGAACATATGCCAGTGATCATAAGGTGTAATTTCTGAGTTAGTTTAATGGGACAATGGTTCCCACTGTAGTAGCTACAAATAGGCATCGGGTCATCGGGGGCAATTTGGTACGGTTTTATGGGAGCCGGATACTAGTCATTGACCATATGGTGTAATTTCTAGTGAAGGAGTGTACTTTGAATCATCGGGGGCTCCGGTTATGAATCGCGATTTATTGATCCCATTGGGGGCCATTGATTCTAAGGTGATGAGAATGTGGAATAGACATAAAGTAATTTGTAATTCCCGTTGACCTGAAATGTGGAACAAGCATAAAGTAATTTGTAATTCCCATTTCGTAGAGGTGTTATGAAAGGAGAAATAGGCATAAAGGAACTTGTAATTTCTATTTCATAGTGTGATGTGAATTGCGGATAGGCATAAAGGAACTTGTAATTCCCTTTCACATGGAAATGGAGAATAGGCATAAAGTAAGTTGTAATTCTCATTTCAGGGTATAGGAATCGAGGAATAGGCCTAAAGTATATTGTAATTCCTGATTTCTATTGGAAGGTCAGAGATAGGCATAAAGTAAATTGTAATCTCTACTTCCAGTTCAAGAAATAGGCATAAAGTAACTTGTAATTTCTTGGATAAGAGCAAATCTAGAATCTATCATGATTCGTAGTAGGCTCTTGATTTTGATAATATGATTTACTGAATGTTAGTCATATTTATGAGTTCGGGTATGTTCCCGTCATTGAGATGAGCATGTGTACGGTAAGAATGGTGGAGAACAGGTTTGTTTATATGGTTGGATATTTTCAAGCTGTTAGTGTTTTTATTTGAAACCGAATGTTCTAACTAGGCGTTAGCCTAATTGTTTCAAACTCTATTTTCTTACCAGGTACTAGCTCAGGAAAGTAAAGGGGTGTGGGACGAGCGTTTTGAGATAGCGGAGAAGTTAATTAACGAAAGGAGGTTTTTGATGGATTGCTTAGATAACTTAGTTAATCTAATTACAGTGACATGATTAGATTAATAGGTTATTTGAAGAATTCGGTATCTGTAAATATGACTCCTCATAGTTAATCCTCTCCTTATATAAAGTTTGGATGTTGTTCTATCATAACTTGTTATAATTTGAGGTTCAAATTAGCCCTGATTTTTAGGGTGTTACACATGGCGTATATGACGGTGGAAGATGACGCTGCCTTTCGTCGAAAGCATACTGACGACAAGAGGTCGCTAAGTGTAAAAAAGCCAGATTTCAAGACGAAGGCAATATCCACGTCAGAGCCTGCACGACAAATCTCGAACGTCCGATTCAAGACGAAAGCGGAGTTCAAAATTGCAACCAAATTTCCTCAGTATCCTAAGATATCCTCCTATTGATTCAAATGGACTACTAAGGACGTGGTTGAGTCTCTGAAGACCGTCCAGGGGACCATCCGATGGCCGAAGAAGTCCGAAAAAGACGACGGTAAGAAAGATAAGTCAAAGTGGTGCGACTTCCACGTCGACCACAGCCATATGACGGACGACTGCATAGCTCTCAAAAAGGAGCTAGCATATCACGTATCGAAGGGCAACCTCAAAGATATCATCGACAACGTCGTTACTCCAGCTAACGACGTTCGACCGCCAACCCCCGAGCATGCAAAGGTCGTCAACTGCATAACTGGCGGTTCCGACGTGTGCGGTCTGATGTATTCTGCAGCCAAACGTCATGCCAGCCAAGCACCTGACGATCGACCTACCCCTCGTTCATCAAGACCCAAAGGAGATCTAGAGTTAGAAGCCATGAAGATCACATTCGACCAAGACGACCTCAGCGATTCGTATCAGAAGCATCATGACGGGTTGATCATTCAACTCACGATTGGTAATTGTTTAACCCGTCGAGTCTTGGTCGACGGAGGCAGTTCAGCGAACGTCATCTTCCTTGATACCATCAAGGCCATGGGAATCGATCGATCGGAAATCACCCGACGCTCGACAACCTTGGTCGGTTTCAATGGAGACGCGACGAGTACTTTTGGAGAGATCACCCTGCCTGTCTACGCCGGAGGAATCAACAAGCAAACCAAGTTCAACGTCATTGATTGCTCGTCGGCCTATAACATCATCTTTGGTCGACCATGGATCCATGATATGAAAGCGGTTCCCTCGACATATCATCAGACCATGAAGTTCCCTACACCGTGGGGAGTCCAGGAGATCAAAAGTGAGTCAAAGGTCGCTCGTGATTGTTACAAGACGACCCTGAAGCCGCGGAAGCAGACCATCTAGCAATTACAGGTCCAGGATGCTCCTAGGATAGCCGACGACTATCGCTTGGAGGAAGTCGTCCTGGACTAGAGCAAGCCTGACCAGAAGGCCTTTATAGGTTCGTCCCTCGATCCCTGCCTTAAAGACAAACTAATATCTTTTTTTGCAGGAACATGCCGATTGCTTTTCCTGGTCGCACGAAGACATGGTCGGCATAGACCCCAGCGTCATTTCCCACAAGCTCAATGTCGACCCGTCATTTAATCCTATCAAACAAAAGCGGCGGAAATTTCCTCCTAAAAGGAATAAGGTGATAAATGACGAGGTCGACAATCTCCTCAAGACAGGAAAGATTCGAGAAGTAAAGTACCCCGACTGGCTTGCAAATGTCGTGGTCGTACAGAAGAAAAATGGCAAATGGAGGGTCTGTATCGATTTTATAGATCTCAACAAAGCTTGTCCAAAAGACCCTTTTCCCACTGCCACACATCGATGCCATGGTCGATGCGACAGCAGGACATGAACTATTGACGTTCATGGATGCTTATTCTGGATACAATCAAATCCTAATGCACGTCGAGTACCAAGAAAAGACTACATTTATGACAGACCGAGGTATTTACTGTTATAAGGTTATGCCCTTTGGTTTAAAAAATGCGGGTTCTACTTACCAGCGTCTGGTGAATAAGATGTTCAAAGATCATCTTGGCGACACAATGGAAGTATATATCGACGACATGCTCTTCAAGTCGAAGCAAGCAGTCGACCACATCGAGCATTTGAGGCAATCCTTCGGAAGTATAGCATGAAGCTCAACCCGACGAAGTGCTCCTTTGGTGTCAGTGCCAGGAAATTCCTGGGCTACATGGTCACTCGTCAGGGAATCGAGGCTAATCCCGACCAGATCAAAGCCATTATCGAGATCAAATCTCCAAGAAATTTCAAAGAGGTCCAGAGGCTCACTGGTCGGGTGGCAACTTTTAACAGGTTTATCTCTCGATCCTCAGATAGATGTCACCTATTTTACAATGTCCTCCGGAAAAATAAAGGCTTCGAATGGACCGACGATCATGAGCAAGCACTGCAAAAATTGAAGGAGTATATGACGTCACCGCCTTACTTGTCGAAACCTCATGATCATGAGGTCTTGCAGTTGTATTTGGCTGTTAGTCCTAATGTATTAAGTGTCGTCCTGGCACGAGAAGATGAAAAGCAACAACTGCCGATCTACTATGTAAGTAAATCTCTCTTGGACGCTGAAACCAGGTATTCCTTTATGGAAAAATTGCTTTTATCGATTGTTACAGCCGCAAAGAAATTACGACACTATTTTGAATCACATCCTATTACTGTCGTGACTAACTTTCCTCTTAAGTCTGTCTTGAGGAAACCCGAGTTGACAGGTCGATTGGCGAAATGGAGCATATATCTTAGTAGTTACGACATCGATTTCAAGCCCGGGACAACAATTAAATCGCAAGCATTGGCAGATTTCATTGCCGACGTTAGTCCTGAGTTAGAAAAAGATGCAGAGCTCGAAGTACTCACTGTGGCGACTCACGACAACGTACCTTGGACCTTACACGTCGACAGGTCATCCAACGTTAGGGGTTCAGGACTAGGCATCGTCTTAAAGTCACCACAGGGGGGCAAGATGGTGTATTCCGTGTGATGCGACTTCAAAACCACCAACAATGAAGCCGAGTACGATGCCCTGATCGTAGGAATGAATATGGCCCACGACTCGGGGGCAACCGTGCTACATGTCAAAAGCGATTCTCTTCTGGTCGTGAACCAGATGAATGGAGAATTTGCGGCCAAAGATTCAAAAATGACAGTTGTTTGGGCAAAAAATCACGTCGCTCGACCGCGACCAGAACAGGTAAGATGTATGATTAAGGACTATATCTTGTATTAAGATAAGGCCCCGATGAAGACCCAAAAAACCTCCGTCGTCCCTCCTAAAAGGTAAGTCGAGAGTTCCTCGCGACACTCAACCATAGCGTCACCCGTCCCGCACGACCGTCGCATAGAACCATGCGACCTCGACCAAACTAACGTTCACCATGACCATTTGTTAAGTATTTAATGCAGGAGTAAAAGTCATTAAGAGGCAACGACTATAACCGACGCAATCATTAAACAGCCGGCGACCGTAACGGACGAAGATCATTACTCCGGCGACCGTTTCCAATCGTTAAAGCCATTAAAGGAGCATTCATGGATGAAGCTAAAGACACGAAGAGTATAAATATCAAGCTCAGTCAACATTCCAAAACATCGAATATCCGGCGATTAACAACCGAAGCAATATTCAAGAACACCTGAAGTGAAGAACCATTATTCTAAGTATCGCTCTCGACGCACGACAACAGCTCTCGACCAGCAGTTCACACTTTGTTCCGTACACGACAAACACCTGTTTTTACGTTCAAACACTTGTACTTTACATTTCGAAGCATTTTCTTCATCTGTATTGTAATCACTGTACGATCAACACCAGTATCCAAGGACATCGCCCCAATTCCTCGATTGAGGTTTTTCCTGCGTCATCAAATCCCTTGTTTCTTTATTTTTATCCTCGTCGCACGTCTCGTCGAAAGATTCTTTCTTTAGTTGGTCAAGTCCACATCGACCTTAAGTTGTCCCTTTGGTGCGATTTTGGCATTAACAGTTTGGCGCCATCTGTGGGACTACATCTAGAGAAAATCCTCGACGAACGTGCATTCTACTAATAGTTTCTTGGAGTTTCTTCTATTTTCTGTTGCAGGAAAATGGCAGCCCCTGGAAATCGGCAGCAAGCCATCGCTCAGATGTATCAGGAGCTCGAGGTTGCCAGTAATCAACTCAATGCAATGGCAGAGCAGAAACGCAGAGCAGCTGAAGAGATCGCGCGGCTAAGGAATCCTTTTGGACCCCAGAATGGTCCTAGACCAGTCATCATCCATAATCCAGGTCCGGGACCAGGCCCGACCGCAGAGAATCAGCATCCAGGTCCATTCATGCAGAATCAGCAGTCGGGTCCGTTCATTCCAAATCCCCAGTCTGGGCATATTCCCCCTCAGCATATCCGACCACCACCCTTGAACAATGGATCCCAACCATTGCAAGGTGGCGCCCATCCGTTTCAGAATGGATCCCAGCCGTTTTCCCAGCCGTTCCAAAGTGGTCCGCAACCTTTCCAGCAAGGATCACAATCTTTCCAGCAGAGATCGCAGCCATTTCAGCATGGACCACAATCGTTTCAGAATGGACCGCAGCAATTCCACTATGGGTCGCAGCCATATTTTGTTCCATTCAACGGGGACACCAATGGTTCGTCGCATGGTAATGGCACTAGTCCAGGGACCAATCCCTCGACAGGGGCAAATCCTGATCTTAACGATCCCGTCGCCCAGCGTTTGAAGATGTTAGAAGACCAAAATGAGCGCGTCCTGTCCTTGCTCGCCAAGTTGCCTGGGGCAGCCGTGCCTGTCGACGTCGAGCCTCGCTCGGGGTATCGGGCGTCGCCCTTCATCGATGAGATCACCACCGTCGAGGTCCCAAAGAAGTATAACATTCCTTCCTTCACTCTCAAGTATTCGGGTGTGACCGATCCAACCGAGCATGTCGCGCAGTATAAGCAGCTCATGTGGACGATCTCGATTCCACACATGTACCAGGAAGTATGCATGTGCAAGAGTTTCGGGGCGACTCTCACTGGTCCATCTCTCCAGTGGTTGATCAATCTCAAACCCAAATCTATCGGGTCGTTCGCCGAATTGGTCAACCAATTCTCCCGGCAATTCGCCAGCAGTCGTAAGATGTAAAAGCAGACTAGTGATCTGTACTATGTCGTACAGAAGACAAATGAGTCTATTCGAAGTTATTTCAATAGATTCAATGCCGAAATCATCAGTATCCGCAAATGTGACATCAAAACTGCGATCGAAGCTTATAAGTGTGGTCTAGACGATAGTTCAGGTCTATATATCGATCTGACCAAGTATCCCCCAGAGACTTTCGAAGACGTCCGAGCTCGAACCTTAGCATATATGAGGGTCGAAGATGATGCCGCCTTTCGTCGCAAGCACACTGACGACAAGAAGTCGTTAGGCGTCAGAAAGCCAGAGTTCAAGACAAAGGTTGTTTCTAGAATAGAGCCAGCGCGCCAAATTTCAAATGTTTGTTTCAAGACGAAAGCAGAGGCCAAGACCGCGACTAAGTTCACTCAGTACCCCAAGATATTCTCTTACGGATTCAAAGGATCTGCAAAGGACTTAGTCGAAGCTCTGAAGATCGCTCAAGCTACCATTCGATGGCCAAAGAAGTCCGACCTGGACGATGCTAAAAAAGACAAATCAAAGTGGTGCGACTTCCACGTCGATCATGGTCATGCGACAGACGATTGTATCGCATTGAAGAAGGAACTAGTATATCATTTTCTGAAAGGAAATCTCAAAGATATCATCGACGATGTCGCTATTTCAGCTAACGGACATCGAACGACGACCCCCGAGCATGCGAAGGTCGTCAATTACATCACCGGTGGTTCAGACGTGTGTGGTCTGACGTACTCCGCAGCTAAGCGTCATGCCAGTCAAGCGCCCGACGACCGGCCTATTCCTCGTTCATAACCCAAAGGAGATTTGGAGCTAGAAGCCATGAAGATTGTGTTCGACCACGTCGACCTTGGCGACTCGTATTAGAAGCATCACGACGGGTTGATCATTCAGATCACGGTCGGTAACTGTCTAACACGTCGAGTCTTGATCGACGGGGGCAGCTCAGCAAATGTTATTTTTCTCAACACCATCAAAGCCATGGGAATCGATCGCTCAGAAATCACCCGACGTTCGACGACTTTGGTCGGTTTCAATGGAGAAGCGACGAGCACCTTCGGAGAGATAATCTTGCCCGTCTACGCCGGAGGAGTCAACAAGCAGACTAAGTTCAGTGTTATCGACTGTGCGTCAGCCTATAACATCGTCTTAGGTCGACCATGGATTCATGAAATGAAAGTTGTTCCCTCGACATATCATCAAATCATGAAATTCCCTACGCCGTGGGGAATCCAAGAGATCAGAAGCGAGCAAAAAGTCGCTCGTGAATGCCATAAGTCCACCTTGAAGCCGCGAAAATAGACTGTCAAGCAGTTGTAAGAGTTATAACTGCAAAATCTCGACAGGTTCATCCCTCTATCCCTGACTTCTTAGATAAATTGATATCTTTTTCGCAAGTCGACTATCTTTCCCTGTCGCACGGAAAGCACAGTCGACGCAGACATGGATGATATTCTTCAAGATCTCTGTATCGATCTGTCATTTTAAACCCACTTTCTCTCGAGAAGAATGGGATATTAAATGACAGGGGCAAATACCCCACTAAAAACAAAATCTGAAAAGGTATGTTCCCTATCTCTTTTTCATTCCTTTCATACGATTTTTTTATCACAAACGACTACTGACTTAAGCATCGATGGGTCGTTGGTTAGCCAACGACCAACCCATGACATTGTTTTATCGCATAATCGCACGACAGTAGTCACCAAGTCTACTATATGATTTTAATTTCGCATGGTCGCACGATGTAAATAATCAAGTCCATGACTTGATCATTCTCCTGCGGGAACACATGATTCAAGTTTATCGTATGATCAAATCATACGATCGTAAGGTCTAACGACCCCACAATCTAAGTTCTTCAACTTAGAAAAATTTCATGTTCTGAATGAATGCTTTGATCGCATGCGCTTATGTTTGCTTATACGATATAAAAATATGAAAGTCTTATGACTTACGTTCTAATCGTTGTATTACAATGGATGCCCAAGTCGCACGACTCTTTGTACCTAATGAATTTTTACAATCGATATTACATATGTCCATGACATGTATGAGTCAAACTAATACTCAGGTTCAATAGAAAGGTAAACTTTTTTATCTTTCATCGCTAAAGCAAAACCTACACAACGTAACATATGTCTCTAATGACCATATCGGCTCGGATCGCCAGACCATAGGTCTTTAAAATGACCATATTGGCTCAGAACGCCAGAACATATGTCTCAAACGACCGTATCAGCTGTGAACGCCAGATCACAGGACCACGTCGACCGAGAACATCAACCCGGCGACATGGGTCCCTGTCTCCTCGATAGGAAAACATTCTCTGAAAGACGGGAGCAAATATTTTTCCAGATGAGGAAACAACGTCGTCCCGTCTAGGACACCATCGACCGATGACCCGTCCCCCTTGTCGGCAGACGCTGGGGACAACACCTTGGACACTAGCTTCATCACTGTCGCCGGAAGCGCCGAACTTGCTGGTGTCGCGTCCATCGTGCCTGGACGGCTTGACGACGCCTTCGCCTCTTTAGGCGTGACAATTCTCGACGAAATGTCAGCCCTCGAAGACTGTTCCTTCAGAACTTCGTCTTCTTCAAAGATTCCCGACCCAGCTGTCGGGGCATTCTTTATCCTTTCCCAGCCTCGAAGGGCAGGCACAACTTGCGTCACCTTCTTTGATGATCGACACGCATCTATGTCCTTTCGTATATCCGCCCGGATCTTCGACAGCTGGTAAGCATCATCGCGCGTCAGTATGACGTCACAACTTTTCAACTTCTCGTTCAGTTAAAGGCGAACCGGTCTAGTTCCACGACAACCAGGTAAGTCCCTCAACCCAGGTCACAAGCCTAAGGCGTTCGACAAGCAAAATTTAAAACTTAAATTTGACATTCAATTTTCAAATTTTGGGGGGAAACTGTTTGGGAAAAAAATCACGTCGCTCGACCGCGACCAGAACAGGTAAGACGTATGATTAAGGACTATATCTTGTATTAAGATAATGCCCCGACAAAGACCCAAAAAACCTCCGTCGTCCCTCCTAAAAGGTAAGTCGAGAGTTCCTCGCGACACTCAACCATAGCGTCGCCCGTCCCGCACGACCGTCGCATAGAACCATGCGACCTCGACCAAACTAACGTTCACCATGACCGTTTGTTAAGTGTTTAATGCAGGAGTAAAAGTCAATAAGAAGCAACGACTATAACCGATGCAATCATTTAACAGCCGGCGACCGTAACGGACGAAGATCGTTACTCCGGCGACCGTTTCCAACCGTTAAAGCCATTAAAGGAGCATTCGTGGATGAAGCTAAAGACACTAAGACTATAAATATCAAGCTCAGTCAACATTCCAAAATATCGAATATCCGGCGATTAACAATCGAAGCAATATTCAAGAACACCTGAAGTGAAGAACCATTATTCTAAGTATCGCTCTCGACGCACGACAACAGCTCTCGACCAGCAGTTCACACTTTGTTCCGTACACGACAAACACCTGTTTTTACGTTCAAACACTTGTACTTTACATTTCGAAGCATTTTCTTCATCTGTATTGTAATCACTGTACGATCGACACCAGTATCTAAGGACATCGCCCCTGATTGGCGATCATAGTATAGCGACGACACCCACTGTCGTCCGCAGGTTTTTTCCTCGATTGAGGTTTTTCCCGTGTCATCAAATCCCTTGTTTCTTTATTTTTATCCTCGTCGCACGTCTCATAGAAAGATTCTTTCTTTAGTTGTTTAAGTCCACATCGACCTTAAGTTGTCCCTTTGGTGCGATTTTTGGCATTAACAACAGCGTACCTAAAGGTAGCAAAAGAAAATTCAGAAAAATTCAAATCATTTTCTATTGAACATATTCCAAGAGACCAGAATACTCAAGCCGACGTTTTAGGAAGCCTTGGGTCTGCTCTAGTCGAACCAATATTCGACAGCATTCCTATGATCCACCTGGCGACGTCGTCCATCGAAAACGACGATGTCGTCCAGATCGAAGACCAAGAAGATGATTGGTCGTGCGACATCAGAAATTTTCTTATGCACGATCAACTCCCAGAAGACAAGATGGAAGCTCAGAAGATCAGATTCAAGGCATCCAGGTATGTCGTGGTCGGAGATAGACTCTATCGACGATCGTCGACAGGCTTAAATCTGAGATGCGTCATCAGCAAGAATCAAGTTCAGAAGATCCCTCAAGAAATGCATGATGGGGAGTGTGGCAATCACTCAGGAGGTCGTAGTTTAGCTAATCGGGTCTCTCGACAAGGATACTTTTGGCCAACACTTCGACAAGACGCCATCAGGTATGTCCAGAACTGTGATCCCTGCCAACGACATTCAGGTACGTCGCATAAACCTTCTTAACCTTTGCATTCGACACTGATCCCATGGCCCTTCATGAGATGGGGGATGGACATTGTTGGCAAGTTACCACCTGCCCCCGGGTAAAAGGTATTCCTTCTTGTACTTACGGATTATTTTTCTAAGTGGGTAGAAGCAGCTGCCTTTTCCCAAGTTCGGGACAAGGAATTCGTCTCTTTTATCCAGACTAACATCATATGCAGGTTTGGGATCCGATCTGAAATTGTCTGCGACAATGGATCCCAGTTCATAAGCAACAGGACTCGACAGTTCTGTGAAGACCGCAATATTAAGCTGACGACCTCGACACCCAGGTATCCCCAGGCAAATGGACTTGCAGAGTCAAGCAATATAACCATTATCGCTTCAATCAAGAAAAGGTTAAAAGCTGCCAAAAGAAGGTGGGTCGAAGAACTCCCTTCGGTCCTGTGGGAAAATCGCACGACGCCCTGCGCGTCCACAGGACAAACCCCTTTCTCTTTGGTCTATGGTTGCGAAGCAGTTCTTCCGGTCGAGGTCCAGCTCCCAACCTCGAGGCATACTTCCGTCGACCACAACTTGGTTGATTTAAGCTATGACCTCGACGCCTTTGAAGAACTTAGAGAATCAGCATTGATCAGAATGGCGTCACAGAGGCAAGCGGTCGAGCGATATTTCAACAAGAACGTCAAAGCAAAAGTCTTCCAAGAAGGCGACTACGTCCTCTGACGAGTGTTCCAGAGCACTCAAGAGATCAACACAGGTAAGCTTTCCACCAAGTGGGAAGGTCCTTATCGTATCTCAGAAGTAGTGGGTAAAGGTGCCTATCGGCTCCAAACCCTCGACAATCAAGATGTCCCACGTAGCTGGAATGCAACACATTTGAAAATGTATTTCTTCTAAAACCCTTTTTTTCTCATACGATTTTTATTCATCCTAACGATTACTGACTTAAGCATCGGAGGGTCGTTGGTTAGCCAACGACCAACCTCTGACATTGTTTTATCACAGAATCGCACGACACAAGTTACTAAGTCTATCGTACGATTTCAGTACACTTTAGCAGGATCACACGACATAAGCAATCAGGTCTACTATATGACTTGACTATCTTATCGCAGGGACGCATGATTCAAATTTGTCGCACGACTTAATGATGCGATCATAAGGCCTAATGACTTCACGATCTAAGTTTTTTAACTTAGAAAAATTATCATGTTTTGATAAGTGCCTAAGTCGCATGTACCTATGTTTGCTTTACACGACTTGAAGGTCTCACGATCTTACAGTACACGTTTTAACTTAAAAAAGTTAGTGTATTACAATGAATGCTTATGTCGCACGTCTTGATTTTTACATGATGAATGTTTACTTGGTGATATTGCATAAATGTATAAGACAAAGTAATGCATAAATATTTTTCATTCATCAAAAAATCGATTACATCAAACGACTCGACCACCAACGGTCGAGCGATAGAAACAAAACTAAGAAAAATAAATTTTCCTAAGGCTGAGGAAGAACGTCGGTCGCGTCCTTGCCAGAGGCTTCGCCTTTGGAGCCCTCATCTATCTTCTCCTCCTCGACCTCCTTCTCGTCGTCCGAGTCGAGGTCCCTCTCAGTCCCGACGTTTGACAAGAAGAACGCCAACTCATCTGACGCAGAGGCGAGGGGATACTTGCCCGACAAGTGTTGTTGCATGATTGCCGCCCGCGCGGTCAGTCGGGCAAGAGTGAAGACGGACTTAGCCTCGTCCTTCAGCTCTTTCACCTCTTCCTCCAACACCGACACCCTGGACTTGGACTCCTCGGCTTCTTTTTCACTCGCAGCCAAGGACTCCTTAGTCTTGTCCAGCTCAGCCCTTTTCTCGGCGATCAGGGACAAGGACTGCTTCAGACATTAGTTCGCCTCGTCCCTTGCACGCCCGACGGCCTCCGACTCGTTCTGGACGTCGTCTAGTCATACCGACAAATCCTCGACGCGCGCCAGAGCCGCCTTCTCCCTGTCCAGTGCCGCGTTCTCTCTTTCGAGAGCAGAGGACACTAGACCTTCTATCTTCGTCGTTTCGGCGTGCAGGGCTAGGGAGGACTGGAACGCCTGAAAAGCACAAGACACAGGTTAGTAAACGCCCGACAAAGTTAACAACGACAAAGTAAAACACAAGTCTTGAAAGAGAGACTTACCATGAACGCCAGTCCGGAAACATGGGATCCCGTCTCTTCGACCGAGACTCCCAGGAAGCGCTCCCTGGAAGAGGGGAGCTGATATTTCCCCAGATGGGGAAACAACTTCGTCCCGTCCAGGACGTTATCCGCCATGAAGTCTGACGGCAACGTAAAGTTTACCGTCAAGACCTCAGCCTCTCCCGTCTTAGGGCCCTTGCCCTTGTCGGCCGACGAAGGGGTTGACGTGGCAGTAGGAGACATCGTAGTTTTCGTCGGAGGCGCAGAGCTGACAGGTGTTGCGTCGATCGTACTAGAAGACGTCCACATCTTCTCAGCTGATGCAACCGACACCTTCGCCTTCTCGAGCGTGATGACTCTCAACGAGTCACCAGCCCTTGGAAGACGGTTCCCTCAGGACCGTCATTTTTGTCCTCTTTAGGACACCCGACCCGGTGGTCGAAGTCCCCTTTCTTTTTTCTCTGCCCCGATGGGCCAACTCAGCTTGGGCTGCCTTCTTAGCAGCCACAGACGATACTTTCGCCTGAGATTCTCCTGTAAAACAAGAAAAGAAGAGCCGTTAGACGACTAAAATAAGGGAAAGAACAGGTCGAGAAGAAAAATCGAAAGAACGTTTACCGGTCATCTCTTCCTCCTCTTCTCTCGACTCCTCTTTCTTCTCAGTCTCCTCTTCCTCCTCTTCTTCCTCTTCATCCCCTTCTTTTCGACTCCCTTGTCGATTTTCACCCAAGAAGACCAAATCGTCGTCCTCGTCTATTAGATGTCGTGTGACGAAAGATCGGTCGTCGGTACTGATTTCCAGGAACTTGTCGATCTTGGCCTTGGAGTCGTCGTTGGGCTTCACGTCATCGAATTTAATGTCTAAAGGCACGTAAGAAAAACGATTAGTTAGGAAGCAAAGCAATAAATGTATTAAAAAACGCTCGACCAAAGCTAAAACTCACCCGTCATGTTCCAGCCGGACCTAATCCAGTCGTTGTCAAGGTCCAGCATCGATATGCGCATGAATGCGTACCTGGTCTTCCATTTGCGGTCGTTGACCGCAGTTTTCCGAACCAAGGTACGATCGCCCTTATGTTTCGAAAACAAGTTGTAGCGACGGTACGTGTCCATCTTGACCTGATAAGCCGTCAGGAGGTCCTTCACGTTCATCGGCGACTCCCAGTTTCTGGTAAGTCGCTCGATGACCTAGATGACGCGCCATAATTGGGGCATGAGTTGCCCCGGCGAGAGGTCGAACTCTCACATGAATGCCTTGGCCAGAGGCGAATAGGGCCACTCAAAACCTATCTTAAACGGGTATTCGTATATCACGACATACCCAGCAGGACACATCTCCGGTCGAATCTGACCGGCCCTACTCAGTGTAATCCCCGCAGGGATTTTTTCTAAACTCCTAAGGTCATCGATATCCTCTTGATTTTGAATTGTACTCGCAGGTTCAGTAGACATTTCTAATCCTGTGGGCCAATTGTGTAAGTCTGAAAAACCCCAAAGATCCCAGTTTTTCCTAGGCTTTCTAGCAATAGACTTACGACGCATACAAAGAATAAGGAGTCATACCTTATATAGGCGCTCTAAACCTCGAAATACCTAATCGATTCGAAGATTTTTGCAGATTTGGAAAGGATTCGCTGAAAGATGGCAAGGAATCGGGAAGAAATCTCTCTCTAAACTCTTTGAAAGCGTAAAATGGAAAAGATCCACCGTGGGTCTCTATTTATGTAAACGATCGTGTCAGGTCGAGTCATTCGATGATCGACACGTGCCTTCGCCTTTTCGTATGCACACACGGATCGTCGACACCTGGCGTTTACAGCTGTTAAGCACGCTCGCACGTCAGCGAGACATCACGATCTTATCCCCTTTTCAACTTCTCATCCAGTTGGAATTGGATCGATTCAGTTCCCAAACCAACGACTTTCGACACGTGTCACGACCCCAGACGTCCTATTGATAAAAAATTTAAAAATTTGAAATTTGAATTTGCCACTCTATTTTTAAATTTTGGGGGCAAACTGTTTGGGTAAAGTTTCACCAGTCTCGACCACGACCAGAAAAGGGAAAACATTTATTACACTTTTCCATAATAAGATAAAATCATAAACACTTTATCGTTTGACCAAAGTTTAAATCGAAAGTTACTCACGACACTCGACCGTCGTAAGGAACCTTACGACCTCGACCGACTAACGTATGACACAACTGTTATGATTTCACTGTTTAATGCAGGATCAACGCCATTAATGACCAACGGCTATAACCGACGAAGATCATTACGAGCATTAAACCCAGCAGCCATTACGACCGTTAACTGAAGTCTTTATGGAGTCATTTAAAGCACTCGAAGGTTATATAAACAAAGGCAAAACATCATTTCGCGCACCTCTGAATCCCTGAATCAACCACAATATACGCAAACACTTTTGAAGTCAAAGTTCTCTCGAGCAGACGACACACTACATATAGTCCTTACACACGACACACTTGTTTTTACATTCGACACACTTGTCTACTTTACAAATTAGTTCATTTCTATCACTTGTATTGTAATCATTGTACCCTCGACACTTGGAACATAAGGACATCGCCCGTGTTTGGCGACTATAGTGCAGCGACGACACCCACAGTCGTCTGTGGGTTTTTTCCTCGTTGAGGTTTTTCCCGCGTCACCAAAATCTCTGTCTCATTTACATTTTTTATTCTCGTCGCACTGTTTTGTCGAACGATTTCTATCTTTAGTTGTTAAGCTCCACAATCAGCCTTAAGTTATCCTTCTGGACGATTTTTGACATTAACAATAACATTTGATGAAAAAAAAAGATCTGTAAAACAATACTTTAAAACAAAAAAAAATTACGGTTATCATAATATACTAGATTATTATTTGATTACCCAATAAAACAACTAGATTATAAAGTACTTTATATTTTCTTTTAGGGAAATTAATTAAAATACCCCAAGTTTGAATTCCCTTTACCAAAATACCCTAAATCTCTTTCAGTTTGCAAAAATGCCACAAGTGACCGCGATGGAGCCCGCGATCGCGGGCTAGGGCGTACATGGCACCGAGGTTCGGCCAAAGTGTCCCGCGGAGCCCCTCAACTATGGTCGCGGTGACATCTTTGGTCCCTCCCCGCGATGGCGGCCCGCGATGGGCAGAAAACTTACATTTTCAGCCCCTGTACTTGAACGAATCTTGCATGCTTTTACCGTTTTTTTCCACAATTATTGTACTTTGAAGACCAATTTGTGGTTCAAATTCACTGGTTTGTTTGAGATTTCATCCATAAATATGAGTGATATGCAATCCATAATTCACACTCATTTCTTGCTCTTTCTTGATTTCTCTCTTGCTTTCTTTGTTTAAGTTGCTTTCTCTCTTGATTTCTCTCATTTCATCCACAAATGGCATCATCATCAAACCCTAAGTCTACCCCTGAAAAAATGCCTCCTAAAATCGAGATCGCCATAGCAAAAAAGCAAAAGGAGATAGAGGAACTGACACAAGAGTGGAATCAAATGATGGACAGGAAGGCAGTCCACTTGAGAAGGATCGAAGAGGAAGATAAGGAGATCAAAAGGATGAAAGGGGATATAAAAGCTAGGGAGGCTCGTATTCGTCGAGAACAAGAAGCAATTCACCATATTCTGCAAGACTTCGCAATTCTTCAAGCGAAGGTAAACGATAAGCAAGCTTGGATTGATGAAACTAAAGCAATTTTTGAGTAGGTGGTGGTTGTTTTAGTTGTTTTGTATTTGTTTTTTGTTGTTTTGAATTTTTTTTACTGTGTTGTTGTTTTGTATTTTTTTTGTTGTTTTGTACTTTGTTGCTCATGAATAAAGGTTTTTAATTTGTCTGAAAAGTAGTTTTTAAGTAGTCTGAATTTTATCTAAAAAGTGGTTCATGTGAAAAATACAACTCATAAATGTTATACAAGATTATTTCATAGCAAACACATACTAGTAAATACAGTACAAATTTATCCAAATTCGAGGCTACGGCTAGACGATGGTTTGGTTTTTGACAACCCGGGTCTACTTCTTACATACTCTGGCGAGACGAGTCTCAAAGTGTTAAGCTCCACTTTCTCGATGTACACTTCAATCACAATACGGCCGTCAACATACTGGCGTATGTTGGCTACATCTTCGTCGGTACTCAATTCTACCAGTCCAGTCAAGAAGTCTGCATTCGGCCTCTTAAAATACAACCTATTATATTTTGGTTCTTCATATTCCAGCTCTTTCGTGATCTGTTCAAGCAGTTGCATAGAAAGATCCTCCACATCTAACATGTCAACATAAATTTCTAGACCACGAAAATAATGTCTTTTAGGTGGTTCCGTAAAGTAACCACCATGGTGGACTTTCATGGTGAACAACTGTGGATATTTATCTGTGGATGAAATTAATTAATATAGTTAGTTCGTAGAAACAAGCAAAAAACTCAATGAAACATGAACACTAACCATATAACTCTTTGCCAGTGTCTGAAAGCGATTCAGATAAACGTCTAAAGCACCAAACATGAAGGTTTGGGGATGCCATGTAAGAATACGTTAACGAATAATATGTTATCGTTTATGTGTTTTACGACTAATCTAGCCTAGGTTATTTATAGGCAAATGTGGATGCTTTTACTGCACTTAGGTCCCTGTCTTTGCTCTAACACAACTTAGGTCCCTGTCTTTTCTCTAACACAACTTCGGTCCCTATCAACGCTATCATATGATATAGTTCTATATAACTGTTAATGCCAAAAATCGCACCAAAGGGACAACTTAAGGTCGATGTGGACTTAATCAACTAAAGAAATGATCTTTCGACGGGACGTGCGACGAGGGAAAAAATAAACGAGACAAGGGATTTGATGACGCAGGAAAAACCTCAAACGAGGAAAAAACCTGCGGACGACAAGAGGTGTCGTCGCTGCACTATGGTCGCCAATCAGGGGCGATGTCCTTGGTACTGGCGTCGGTCGTACGATGATTACAATACAAATGAAGGAAATACTTCGAAATGTAAAGTACAAGTGTTTAAATGTAAAAACAGGTGTTTGTCGTGTGTGAATACAAAGTGTGAACTTCTGGTCGAGGGCTGTTGTCGTGCGTCGAGAGCGATACTTGAGCTTTCCTTCGAGTGATCTTGAATTTTCGCTGTAAGGTCCTGGCTTTCAGTACTTGATCTCCAGAGTTTGAATGTTCTTTGCTATGAGTTTGGATGATTTTCTCTGCTGTTTAGTGATGTTCGCTGATATATCAGATGTTTTCTCATGTCCCTTGAAATGAGGCTTTAGCTTGACTTTTATAGTCTTCGTGCCATTAATCAGCTCCATTAATGATTTGATCAACGGCTACAACGGCTGGAAACGGTCACCGGAGTGATTATCCATAATGCTCTTCGTCCGTTACGGCTGCTTGCTGTTAATGGCTTTGACTCCTGCATTAAATACTCAACAAACGTAACAGTCAAGGTTATCGTTAGCTTTGGTCGAAGGTGCAATGATCTTACTCGATGGTCGTACGGGACGGGCGATGCTATGGTCGAGCGTCATCGGAGACGTACGACTTACCTTTTACGGGAGACGACGGATGTTTTCTGGGTTCTTTTCGAGACCTTATCTTAATACAAGATTTGGATTATAACGTGCGTCTTACCTGCTCTGGTCGTGGTCGTACGACATGTTTTTTTGCCCAAACAGTTTGCCCCCAAATTTTGAAAATTGAATGTCAAATTTAAGTTTTAAATTTTGCTTGTCGAACGCTTATGCTCGTGACCTGAGTTGAGGGACTTACCTGGTTGTCGTGGAACTAGACCAGTCCGCTTCTAACTGAACGAGAAGTCGAAAGAGGAACTAGGTCGTGACGTTATGCTGACGTACGATGATGCTTACCAGCTGTCGAGGACAGGTGTCGAAGATCCGGGCAGATATATGAAAGGACACGGGCGCGGGGAAATCATCCAGGGATTCGACTTGATGCGATCGTTTGCATAAATAAAGATCACGACGGATCTTTTCTTGCTATACTTTTGAAGTGTTTATTTTTGGGAAGGGATTTTGTCTTGATTCCTTACTAATTTTTATTCGAATCTTTGTAAATCTTCAACCCGCAGTTGAGAGCGTTTTATATAAGACCTTGTTCTGTCCTCTGATTCACAATGTCGACGGAGCCTACTAGTCTTATCATGAATCACGTAGACTTAGATGCTTTTAGGAGTTTAGCAAAAATTCCTGCAAACGTAGAGTTGCGGTGTCCGGGGATTGTTCGTTCTAAGGATTGCCCTGAGGGATATCTCGTTTTGTACGAGTATCCTTTTAAGATAGGGTTTCAATGGCCGTTTTTTGGTTTAGCCAAGTCATTCATGCAAGATTTCGATGTGTCGCCGGGACAATTGATGCCCCAACTTTGGCGAGTTTTGCTGGTTATTGAGCGAGCGTCCGCGAAATGGGAGTCTCCTATGATCATGAATGATTTCTTGGCGGCGTACCAAGTTAAAAAGGATAAGAACTGGCATTATAGTCCTTATTCTAAGTTCAAGGGTGATCGTGCCCTGGTTTTGGGAACTGGCGTCAATGATCGTGGGTGGAAGTCGAGGTATGTATTTGTTCTTACCGAGTCATTGGATTCCAGCAGCAATTGGATGCGGTCAGACTGGAATAAGACAGGTATGCTTCGTTTGTTTCTGAGTTTTATTTATCTTTATGACTTTTACTTATCATTTTCCTTTTGTCGCCTTCATAGATTCAGCTTGACGAAGTGAAACCGACTGTGGATTCCCAGGCTAAGATCAACAAGTTCTTAAGTCTTAGTGTTGATGACCGATCTTTCGTTTCGTGGCAATCGGCGGTCGAGGATGAGGATGAGGACGTGATAGAAGAAGGAGATGAGGACGTGCAGGAAGAGGCGACTGGTAAGTGTACCATAGTTTATTTTATTTCGTTTACTCTATCTGTCTGACGCTTCATGTATTTCCTGATCAGTGCCGACCGAGAGGAAATCGGTCTCTAGGGCGAGAGGAAAGCAGCTTATGCGTGCCCTTCGGGGTGAAAATGTTTCGACAGCTGGCTCGAGCGAGAAGAGAACCAAGAGGACAGTCCTAAGGGAACCGTCGTCGAGGGTTGATAACTCATCGAGAGTTGTTCTGCCTAAGAAGGCGAGGGCGTCATCTAGCCGTCCTGGCGTGATGGACGCGACACCAGCAAGTTCTGCGCCTCCGGCGACGGTGACGAAACCGGTGTCTCAAGTGTCGATCCCAATACCTGCCGACAGGGGCGAGGGATTGTCGGCCAAAGTTATGACGGTCAATTTTACATTGTCGTCTGAATTTATGGCGGATGGTGTCCTAGACGGGACGGCGTCGTTCCCTTATCTGGGGAAGTATTTGCTTCCGTCTTTCGGGGAGCGTTTTCGTGGAGTTCCGCTCGGAGAGATTGGATCTCAAGTTGCCAGTCTGGCGTTCACGGTGAGTGTCAATCTTTCATGACTTGTCACGTTCGTTTAGTCATCTAATATTTTCTTGTGTTATTTTTCAGACGTTCCAGTCGTCTTTGGCATTACACGCTGGGATGTCGAAAGTTGAAGGGTTGATGGCGTCTGCCCTTGAAAGAGAAGTTGCGGCGTTGGAGAGAGATAAGGCGACTTTAGATAGGGAGAAGTTTGCCTTGGCGCGTGCTGACGAGCTAGCCATCCAGCTTTTCGATGCTCAATATGAACTGCAGGAGATTCGTGCGGGAGGAGTAGCAGATGAAGGCCCTCAGGTCGGGACTTCGAGCAGGGATACGACTGATGTTCCCCCTGTCGTCTAGAATTTTTCTTTCCTTGTTGTTTTTGCCACTTGACCTATCGAGGGTTGAGTATGTATATGATGGTTTACTCAACGAATATATCTTTTGCTTTGAATCTTATGCTTTATTCAGATCATATTGATTATGAATTTGAACATAAAATACATATGAAATCATGCGACTAAGGTATTCATTGTAATACGATGACAAGAACGTAAAACGAATATAAAAACATGCGATTAAAGCATCCATTCAGGGTATGAAAGCTAAGGCTTTGCGATTGTACGACGAGATCGTACGATGAATTTGTATCGTATGCCCCTATGGAGGGATGATCAAGTCACAGACCTGATCATGTATGTCGTGCGTCCCTGCGAATTTAAAGTCATATAGTAGACTTAGTGATTATTGTCGTGCGATTCTGCGATAAAACGATGTCGGGGGTTGGTCGTTGGCTAGCCAACGACCCTCCGATGCTTAAGTCAGTAAACGTTTTGTGAGAAAAAATTGTATGAAAAAGAGCTAGAAAGAGCTAGAACACGTACCATTTCAGACTCTCTCCATTTGCCCGCTGTCATTTATTACCGTATCCTTTTTGGGAGGAAAAGATAGGTTTTAAATGACAGAATGACACGGAGAAATATTGTCCTGCGGTCGACTATGTTGTCGTGCGACGAGGCACCATAGTAGATTTATCCCTGTGGAAAATATATTAATTTAGGGATAGAAGAACGAACCTGTCGAGAGCTTGATCTTGCGACTTCAGTTTATTTTCTCGGCTTCAAGGTAGACTTATAGCATTCACGAGCGACTTTTGGCTCACTCTTGATCTCCTGGATTCCCCATGGCGTCGGGAATTTCAACATTTGATGATACGTCGAAGGAACAACTTTCATATCATGGATCCATGGTCGACCTAAGATGATGTTATAGGCCGACGCACAGTCGATGACGCTGAACTTGGTTTGCTTGTTGACTCCTCCAGCGTAGACGGGCAAGATTATCTCTCCAAAGGTGCTCGTCGCTTCTCCATTGAAACCGACCAAAGTTGTCGAACGTCGGGTGATTTCTGAGTGATCGATTCCCATGGCTTTGATGGTGTTGAGAAAAATGACGTTTGCTGAACTGCCCCCGTCGATTAAGACTCGACGCGTTAGACAGTTACCGACCGTGAGTTGAATGATTAACTCGTCGTGATGCTTTAGGTATGAGTCGCTGAGGTGGACTTGGTTGAACACAATCTTCATGGCTTCTAGCTCCAAATCTCCTTTGGGTCTGAACGAGCGAGGAATAGGCCGATCATCGGGCGCCTGACTGGCATGACGCTTGGCCGCGGAATACGTCAGACCACATACGTCTGAACCATCGGTGATGCAATTGACGACTTTCGTATGCTCGGGGGTCGACGGTCGATGGCTATTAGCTGGAACAGCGACATCGTCGATGATATCCTTGAGATTTCCTTTCGAGAAATGATACGCTAATTCCTTCTTCAATGCGATACAATCGTCTGTCGCATGACCATGATCGACATGGAAGTCGCACCACTTTGATTTGTCTTTTTTAGCATCGTCCAGGTCGGATTTCTTTGGCCATCGAATGGTAGCTTGGGAACTTTTCAGAGCTTCGACTAGGTCCTTTGTAGATCCTTTGAATCCGTAAGAGGATATCTTAGGGTACTGGGTGAACTTAGTCGCGGTCTTGGCCTCTGCTTTCTTCTTGAAACGAACATTTGAAATTTGGCGCGCTGGCTCTATTCTGGAAACAGCCTTTGTCTTGAACTCTGGCTTTCTGACGCCTAACGACTTCTTGTCGTCAGTGTGCTTGCGACGAAAGGCGGCATCATCTTCTATTCTCATATATGCTAAGGTTCAAGCTCGAACGTCTTCGAAATTCTCCGGGGGATATTTGGTCAGGTCGGTGTATAGACCCTAACTATCGTCCAAACCACGCTTATAGGCTTCGATCGCGGTTTTGACGTCGCAATTGCGGATGCTGATCATTTCGGCATTGAATCTATTGAAATAACTTCGAATAGACTCATTAGTTTTCTGCACGATGTAATATAGGTCGATGGTCTGCTTCTCCATCTTACGACTGCTGGCGAATTGCTGGGAGAACTGGTTAACCAACTCAGCAAACGACCCGATGGACTTGGGTTTGAGGTTGATTAACCATTGGAGAGCTGGACCAGTGAGAGTTGCTCCGAAACTCTTACACATGCATACTTCCTGGTACATAAATGGGATCGAGATCGTCCACATGAGCTGCTTGTACTGCGCAACATGCTCAGTCGGATCAGTCACACCAGAATATATGGGAGTGAAGGTAGGAATGTTATACTTCTTTGGGACCAAGACGGTGGCAATCTCGTCGATGAAGGGTGACGCCTGATACCCCGAGCGAGGCTCGACGTCGACAGGCACGGCTGCCCCAGGCAACTTGGCGAGCAAGGACAGGACGCGCTCATTTTGGTCTTCTAACATCTTCAAACGCTGGGCGACGAGATCGTTAAGATCAGGATTTGCCCCTGTCGAGGGATTGGTCCCTGGACTAGTGTCATTACCATGCGACGAACCATTGGTGTCCCCGTTGAATGTAACAAAATATGGCTGCGACCCATAGTGGAATTGTTGCGGTCTATTCTGAAACGATCGTGGTCCATGCTGAAATGGCTGCGATCTCTGCTGGAAAGATTGCGATCCTTGCTAGAAAGGTTGCGGACCACTTTGGAATGGTTGGGAAAACGGCTGGGATCCATTCTGAAACAGCTGGGCGCCACCTTGCAATGGTTGGGATCCATTGTTCAAGGTTGCTGGTCGGATGTGCTGAGGGGGAATCTGCCCAGACTGGGGATTCGGAATGAACGAACCTGGCTGCTGATTCTGCATGAATGGACCTGGATGTGGATTCTGCGCGGGCGGGCCTGGTTCTGGACCTGGATTCTGGATGAATGGTCTAGGACCATTCTGGGATCCAAAAGGATTCCTTAGCCGCGCGATCTCTTCAGATGCTTTGCGATTCTGCTATGCCATTGCATTGAGTTGATTCCTGGCAACCTCGATCTCCTGATACATCTGAGCGACGGCTTGCTGCGGATTTCTAGGGGCTGCCGTTTTCCTGCAACAGAAAATAGAAGAAACTCCAAGAAACTATTAGTAGAATGCACGTTCGTCGAGGATTTTCTCTAGATGTAGTCCCACGGATGGCGCCAAACTGTTAATGCCAAAAATCGCACCAAAGGGACAACTTAAGGTCGATGTGGACTTAATCAACTAAAGAAAGGATATTTCGACGGGACGTGCGACGAGGGAAAAAATAAACGAGACAAGGGATTTGATGACGCAGGAAAAACCTCAAACGAGGAAAAAACCTGCGGACGACAAGAGGTGTCGTCGCTGCACTATGGTCGTCAATCAGGGGCGATGTCCTTGGTACTAGCGTCGGTCGTACGATAATTACAATACAAATGAAGGAAATACTTCGAAATGTAAAGTACAAGTGTTTAAATGTAAAAACAGGTGTTTGTAGTGTGTGAATACAAAGTGTGAACTTCTGGTCGAGGGCTGTTGTCGTGCGTCGAGAGCGATACTTGAGCTTTCCTTCGAGTGTTCTTGAATTCGCTGTAAGGTCCTGGCTTTCAGTACTTGATCTCCAGAGTTTGAATGTTCTTTGCTATGAGTTTGGATGATTTTCTCTGCTGTTTAGTGATGTTCGCTGATATATCAGATGTTTTCTCATGTCCCTTGAAATGAGGCTTTAGCTTGACTTTTATAGTCTTCGTGTCATTAATCAGCTCCATTAATGATTTGATCAACGGCTACAATGGCTGGAAACGGTCGCCGGAGTGATTATCCATAATGCTCTTCGTCCGTTACGGCTGCTTGTTGTTAATGGCTTTGACTCCTGCATTAAATACTCAACAAACGTAACAGTCAAGGTTATCGTTAGCTTTGGTCGAAGGTGCAATGATCTTACTCGATGGTCGTACGGGACGGGCGATGCTATGGTCGAGCGTCATGGGAGACGTACGACTTACCTTTTACGGGAGACGACAGATGTTTTCTGGGTTCTTGTCGAGACCTTATCTTAATACAAGATTTGGATTATAACGTGCGTCTTACCTACTCTGGTCGTGGTCGTACGACGTGATTTTTTGCCCAAACAATAACCATTACTATTCTCTCCATTTAGACTACTACCATTATGATCATCATCCCATGTTCTGTTTCAAGTACCTTTCAAAAGATAACTGGTCCCAATCAATGTTCAGATCAACGCACATAAGTTATGTTTGATAAATTACAACGCACTAAACATACAATATTTATCGTCTCAATCAATGTTCAGATCAACAGTATCATATGATATAGTTCCATGTGGTTCATGTGAAAAATACAACTCATAAATGTTATACAAGATTATTTCATAGCAAACACATACTAGTAAATACAGTACAAATTTATCCAAATTTGAGGCTACGGCTAGTGAATAAAGTTGTACAATGTCCCCACCTAAACAGCCGAGTACACAAGAATTCCGAATCTCTGTGCACTTGACATCCCGTATAGGTTGGCTGATTGGAGTTTTAAGCCGCTGAACCACGGTTAGGTTGGATACATCATGCAAGGTCAAGTCAGAGGTTACCTCATTCGGATAAACAAACATGGGGTTTTGCTTGTTAATGATGCTAGATTTTGGTAGCCGTACTCTATCCACGTGGGCCCGCAACGAGCCTGTTTTTGAATTCTTATGGCACGTCTAGATCAACAGTATCATATGATATAGGTCCATGTGGTTCAAGCTCTGACGGACCCGCGGTGTTACTTAGTTGAGTGTTTGTGCGTCTACTCCTTGGCACGGTTGAAGGGGCGGGATTTGGACACTCTCTACGAGTATGTCCTACGCATTGGCACCGAGTACATCTTCGCTGTATCGAACCTTCACCACGTGATGGACGTCGGTCGTTCTTTCTCGGTCTCCTGGCTCTGTTCTTATTGATTAAAGGTGGATAACATGGCGGAAGCGGGTCGGGTGGAGACACCCATGCTTCGGGGGGTCCAGCTGGGTTTATTACCTCCACGTATGTTCTCCGGTAATATTCGGACCTGAAGAAAGGAATAGCCAAGTCGCTGCAATCTCTACGACCCATATATCTTGCCGCAACGATGGCATGGCCGCACGGTAACCCAGATTTTTCCCATTCGTGACACGAACAAGTGTGGTCGATCATATGCACAATCGCGTGAACATGGCCATCCTGAGCCTCGTACCTCCCATACCCGATTTCTCTTACCGCCCATGTCGCCGCGCGATGCGCCCTGTTCTGAACTATCTCCTCCGTCGTTGGTGTGAGTGCATTTTGCATCTCAACTCCTTTTCGGCGTCGAAGTTGGTACCACTCTTGTTGAAAGGCCCGAAAGTAGTCCATAATATTAACAATCGGACATCTACGCGCAAAACGAGAGAGTGCATTCACCGACTCTGCACTATTGGATGTCAGAATGTCATACCGTTGTCCAGGAAAATGGGCCGCGGACCACCTCTCTGGTCCAGCTTCGTCCATGACTTTGGCTGCTTCCTTGGCACTAAATCGTAGCAGATTCATGTACCGGTTAAACTCTCGATCCGTATATGCTCTGCATGCCGCCCAGTAGACATCCTTATGGGTGGTAATACGTCTGTCCTTGGTTTTGGCGTTCATCTCCAAATGTCGACAGCATATGGTGTGAGGGGCGTTTGGGTACATGGCAGAGATTGCGGCGCTTATGGAAGGAGCCCTGTCGGACATAAACACCCACCCTTGCGGGTCTCCGATAACTTGTCTCAACATGGACAGAAACAAAGTCCACTCGTCCCCGATTTCGGACTTGCCTACGCCGAAAGCTACTGGAACGATGGAGTTATCCCCGTCCATGGCAACCGCCAGGAACATCATACCCAAGTAACGGCCCTTTAAATGGGCTGCGTCTATTACCAGGACACGACGTAGATTTGCCAGAAATGTGCGGATCTGCAAAAACATAGGTGGTTTTCCTTTGTAAATGTTATAGTTTATAATGTGTAAACATATGACGTGTTAAAATACGTACCGCGGGTCCAAGGGCCACGAAGCACATCTCAAACCGTCCACGTGAATCGGTCCGTATCTGCATGACAGTACCAGGGTTCTGCAGCTGCAAATTATATAAATATGTTGGGAGTCGTTCATACGACTCCTCGAACGTGCCTCTCACCATAAGCAGTGCCTGGCATCGCGCACGCCACGCTTGGTGGTAACCAATCGTGACGCCGAACTGCTGGTGAACATCGTGGACGATGTCCTTTGGACGCAATGACCTACTAACATCAAGAAATTTGTTTTTCAGTATCGCACCCAAAGTCTTTTTGCCGGCTTATTTGTGGTGGGGATTCAGTTGCGTCCTCGTACAAGTGTGTACGTCGTGCAACTTTCTAATCATTAACGCCCCTCCTTTGGGACCCGTGTGAATCGCGTACATCCTCCACTTACAGTTTTCTCTGGCACATTCAACTATGTATCTGCTTTTGTCAGATTTCGGCGTGTGACTTTGGAAACCCTCTTCCAAGAACTTAAGTCCGACCTGACTTGCCAAGATATCCTTCGAATCGAATATCTGACCTACTCTTAACCTTTCACTGCGAATATAAGGTGTAGGTTCGTAGGTTTGTGACTGGGTATTCTCTTCTGGAAGAATAGGGGGCATATCAAAAAAGTCATTTATCTGACTACATGATTTTCTACTAGGGGTATATTCTTCGTGATCATCACTATCGGTATCTGATCTGTCTATATCAGCATTACCCGTTTTAAAAACGTAGGTTTCGTCATCAGCAACTCCAGCACAACGTCCTTCTTGTGATTGTGGTTGTTGTTGTTGCGTCTCCGGAACATAATCAGGAATACAGTCGTTAAGACCATATGCATGATCTAAATGAACTGTTGGCCGTGGGACGCCTGAGAATCAGTCTGCTCTATTTGGAGGTCTTCGTCATCAGCGTCGTCGTCACCTTCGTCATCGTCTTCGTCGGATTCGGCGGCATACACAAAAAGTAATGGCGGCCTTTCTGAATCTTCTACAAAGTGTAGAAAACCAGAGATATCCCCATCGTTGGATAAATCCACAAATGACCCATCAGCATTTTTAAACTTGCAAACAACAGAAGGGTTGATTCCACATTTTTGCATGGCATATGCAACAAACTTCTGATAAGTATAGTTTACTGACCATTTTACACCATGTTTAGATTTATAAGCAAAATTCCACTCATTGTTATCTGTTGATCCAAACCCTCAGTGATTTTATAATGACCCTCTCTTAAATACTTAGTGAAAATTGTATGTAAACAATATGTATCAGAGTTTCACTATCGCTGATAAGTACTAAGATCTTACAGTACCGCTGATAGGAACTCTCGCTCTTTAAATTAAACATTCAGCGAACACTGTTCACCATAATGCGCTGAGTCTGTTCAGTCCTTATGGTGATCGCTGATAAGTTAGTTGTTTACTTATAATCCCTGAAGACAAGTTTCACGTCAACAAAGGTTCTACGCTGAAGTCGAAGATCAAGCTCAAGAACCAGCGACAAGTCTCCTAATGAACTGATGCGGATCAGCGAAGACTCAGATTTGTCCACTCAACGTGAAGTATCAAGTACAAGACTTCAGCTATCGCTGAACTTTATCATTCGCTGAATAGTAAATGATAATCGCTGAATCAACGAAAGCTGATCATGAAGTCCTCCGTACAAAGTACTTTTGTCTTAACCTCCCTTGCACGCCACCGTACGAAATGTCAGAAAAGAACCTCCGAAAATCTGAGATCGTACAACCACTCTAATACTACACTGTTCATTCATGCGGCTACTAAGGTTGTCAACAAAGGTCAATGACATGCAACCAATCCGCTGATGACACGTGTAAAGTGTATACTGACTTGCATTAAATGCATGCAGTATATAAAGAGATGAACTCACTTCATTTGAAGTAACTTGCTAACTCTGGACAAGTTCAAATCTCTCTCAAGATAGGATTTTATTAGTAATCTCCATATCTTTCTTAGTGCAAGAAACCTTAGTGTTCCAACTTGTTTAGATTTAGGTTTATCCTTAATCTTGTTTCCGCAACAAGCTGTAAATTGTTAATGATTTATCAATAAACAATTTAGAAAAGTAAAATAGCGTGTTTGTATTCAACCCCCCCCCCCCCCCCCCTTCTACAAACTTGTATAGGCCTTTCGGGACCAACAAGTGGTATCAGAGAGGATTTGTTTAATCTCATAAACAAGATCTAATCTAAGATATTTCTTTTCCTTGCTATTATCTGAAAATGGCCTCCCACACAAACACAAATTATATAGACAATAGTTCTCTTGCAAAGAAAATCATGAGACCTTCAGCTTTTACAAAGAAATCCTTTGTTCCAAGGAATAAAGATGACAAATACTCAAAGCTGAAGGAGAAGTATGCAAAGCTGAAAAGCTTTAAGAAGAAAGGAAAAGGCCTGATGGCTGACTATGATTGGGCTGCTTCTGATGAAGAAGCCTCATCATCTGATTCTGAAGATGATGAAGCAAATCAATGTCTCATGGCAAACATTGAAGAAGAGGAAGAAAGTTCAGACATTCCCTCCACTTCAACATCTGCCATTCAGGTATCACCTTCTTTCTTTACCAATATTGCAAATATTGATGAAGCTGATAGTCTCCGTAAAATCGATCTACTGACTAGAAGTTTATACGAAGCCATGAACGGCAAAGCTGTGGTTGAAAACCAAAATCTTGATCTCGCTGAAAAGCTTAAAAACTGCCACCTTCAAATAGAAAAGCTTTCTAAAATTGAAGATGATTTTAAAGATCAAGTCTATTTAAATCAGCTAGTCAAAATCGAACGAGCAGAAGCTATCGCTGCATTAAAAGCTGAACAAGCTACTGTTGAAGGATGGTGTAATTCTTCAACAAAGATCACTGAGATAATTAAGGCTCAGATTCCTCTGAGTGATAAACGTGGTCTGTGTTATAAATATGATACTCCAAAACCAACCACTGAACGTTCAATGCTTAAATTTGGAACGTTCGTATCCTCAGTAGCTGACACTTCTTCATCTCAGTACTCCTCGTCGATTACACCAATCCCTGAGGAAACTCCTACCTCCTCAAAAGGTAAGGAGAAAATGGTTTATTCAAAACCTACCTCTGTCTCTAAAGACAAAGGTAAAGGAATTGTTATTTATCAAAATCCTCAGAAGGGTACCTTAGTACCTAAGCTGAATGCTTCCAAAGCCTTAGTGATTCATTCATCTGGTTCTAGAAATCAGACCTCTGGATCAGTTCAGCGACCTACTCCTAGACTCAGAGTAGATATCCTTGGTAAGAAATCTGAAGAACTGAATGTTCGTCCTATTTCAAAAACCAATAGTGTACTTGGTGCTGGCACTTCTAATTCCAAATTAAAAGCTCAGCACTCAAGTGGTCCTAGAACTAATTTTAGTTATAGGAAATGTTATCACTGTGGACTTACCGATCATATTGCAAGTAAGTGCCCCACAGCCACCAAAGCTGATAAGATAGCTAAGGTGAAGATAGCACCCAAGAAGACCAAACCAGTTGCAATTCAGGTCAAGGTGACTCCTACCGCTGAGGTCAAGAAATTGACCAAAGTGAAGAAAGACAAAGCTAAATCTTCAAATGCTGCGAAGACTGCTGAACCCATTCCAACTACTTCCACTGACAAACGCGTATACATGGTGAAGTGGGTACCCAAGCAAAACTAATCTTCCTTTGTATTGCAGGTTAAGAAGGGTATCTGGTATCTCGATAGCGGATGCTCTAGACACATGACTGGAAAGAAAAACCTGCTCGCTGAATACAAGGAAGAGAAGGGTCCCTCTGTGACTTTCGGTGGAAATGGAAAAGGACATACCCGAGGGTATGGTGTACTTTCAAATGGTACAACATCCTTCAGAAGAGTCGCATATGTTGAAGGGCTGAAGCATAATCTTCTAAGCATCAGTCAGCTTTGCGACATGGATAACAAAGTGATTTTCACTAAGGAATCCTGCTTTGTCTCTGACAAAAAGGAGAAGATAGCTCTCAGCGGTTATCGTTTGGAAAATGTTTACGTTATAAACATGGACTCAACAACCACTGAGAACTCCTGTTTCTTCTCAAAAGCATCTTCTGATGTTAACTGGCTATGGCACAAAAGGCTCTTACATCTCAACTTCAAGACACTGAATACTCTTTCATCCAAAGAGTTAGTCACTGGTCTACCTCAACATTCATACGCCAAAGAGTCTTTATGTTCAGCGTGTGAAAAAGGGAAGCAGACCAAGGCAAGCTTTAAGTCAAAGCAAGTTTCCTCAGTGTCATCTCCTCTACAACTACTCCATATGGATTTGTTTGGCCCCGTTAACAAACAATCCATCGCTGGAAAGAAATATACGCTGGTCATAGTTGATGAATTCTCTCGTTACACATGGGTAATGTTTCTCCGTTCTAAGAGTGACACCCCTGAAGAACTCATCACCTTTGTTCGGAAGATGGAAACTCTGAACAATATGATTGTTCGCTCAATAAGGAGTGATCATGGAACTGAATTCAAAAACAGTTCTCTTGATTCCTTCCTTGAGAGCAAGGGTATTTCTCACAACTTTTCGTCAGTGAGAACACCACAACAAAACGGAGTCGCTGAAAGAAGAAATAGAACAATTATTGAAGCTGCACGTTCAATGCTCAGCGATTCTCACCTGCCTACTCAGTTTTGGGCAGAAGCTGTCAACACTGCTTGTTTTACGCAAAACAGGTCGCTGATAGTTAAAAGATTCAAAAAGACAGCCTATGAACTCTTTCATGGGAGAAAGCCTTCAATCAGCTTTCTTCACATCTTTGGATGTCAGTGTTTCATACTGAACAACAGAGATGCCCTTGGAAAGTTTGATCCTAAGGCTGATGATGGAATCTTTCTTGGATACTCCTCAGTTTCCAAAGCCTTCAGAGTCTTCAACCGAAGAAGACAAACTGTAGAAGAAACTATTCACGTCACGTTTGACGAATCCCGTTCAGCGAACTCTAAACCGAACGCTGATACAGAAAAACTGAATCAATGGATGTTTTCTCATCTTGGTGATTCAGAAGATGTTCCCACTCCTCATTCTCACACCGTAGAAAATGATGGTCCTTCTATCATTCCAAATATGCAAAATAGTGAAGCTGAAACATCTTGGGTCTCAGCTGTTCCTATAAACACTATACCTGCAGTTGATCCAAATGTCTTAGAAATTCCATCTATTTCTCAGCAATCAGTGAATGAAGTGGCAAATGCAAACATTCCTCTCTTAGCTGATAATCCAGAAGTAGCTGAAGCCTCATCTTCAGTTTCTCCAGTTCAGACTGAGTCAGCGACGCATGCTCCGGCTCAGCGATGGACTGTAAATCACCCAATCGATCAAATTCTTGGTGATCCCAACGCTGGTATTCAGACTCGTAGAAGTGCAGGTAATATTTGTTTATTTGTTAACTTTATTTCTCTAACTGAACCAAAGAAAATAGATGATGCCCTCAGAGATCCAAACTGGGTCAGCGCTATGCAAGAAGAGCTGACTGAATTCGAAAGAAACAAAGTTTGGAAACTTGTTCGTAGACCAACTGACAAAACGGTGATAGGCACTAAATGGGTCTATCGAAACAAGTTGGACGAACATGGTACTGTAACTCGCAACAAAGCTCGTCTTGTTGCTCAGGGATACAGACAAGAGGAAGGCATAGATTATGACGAAACTTTTGCTCCAGTAGCAAGACTTGAATCTATTCGTCTTTTCTTAGCATATGCTGTACACAAAAACTTCACTGTACATCAGATGGATGTTAAGTCAGCGTTTCTAAATGGAAAGCTGAATGAAGAAGTATATGTGGAACAACCTCCAGGATTCTCAGATCCTAAGCGTCCAAGTTATGTTTATAAACTGGACAAGGCACTTTATGGCTTAAAGCAAGCTCCACGTGCATGGTATGATACTCTCTCTACTTATCTCCATATTGAAAAATTTGAGCGAGGTAAGATTGACAAAACTTTGTTTTTTAGAAAAGTAAAAGGTCATATCATTTTAGTTCAAATATATGTTGATGACATTATATTTGGTTCTACTAACCCTGAGCTTTGTACTCGTTTCGCTGATAGAATGAAAGATGAGTATAAAATGAGTATGATGGGTGAACTAACATATTTCCTTGGTCTTCAGATTAAGCAAACTGAAAAAGGAACTTTTATAAATCAGGGAAAGTATGTTAAAGATATGCTGAAGAAATTCGACTTAACTGAAAGTTCAGCTATGAAAACCCCTATGGCACCACCACTGATACTTGATAAGGACACAAAGGGTGTTCCTGTCAATGTCACGTTGTACCGTGGGATGATCGGCTCACTACTGTATCTTACAGCTAGCCGACCCGATATTATGTTTGCAACATGTCTGTGCACACGATATCAAGCTGAACCTAAGATATCCCATATGAAAGCTGTAAAGCGAATCTTTCGATATCTTAAGGGTACAGCGAATCTAGGTCTTTGGTATCCCAAAGACTCAGGATTCGATCTAACCGCCTATTCAGACAGTGATTTTGCAGGTTGCAAAATGGATAGGAAAAGCACCACAGGAGGATGTCAGCTCCTGGGTGGAAAGCTGGTAAGTTGGACAAGTAAGAAGCAAAACTCAGTGTCCACTTCCACAGCTGAAGCTGAGTATGTAGCCGCTGGAAGCTGCTGTTCTCAAGTCTTGTGGATGAGAAATCAGCTACTAGACTATGATCTTCAGCTCTCCAAAATTCCAATCTATTACGACAGCACAAGTGCCATCGCTATAGCAAACAATCCAGTGCTACACTCAAAGACAAAACACATAGAAATCAGATATCATTTTATCAGAGATCATGTGATGAATGGTGATATAGAACTTCATTTTATCCCAACTGATTATCAGTTAGCTGATTTGTTTACCAAACCTCTTGATGAGACAAGATTCAACTTTCTCATCAGCGAGCTTGGAATGCTGAACTTTGAAGGATAAAATCTTCAGCGGTTCACATTTAATCAGCGATACGTTTATACATTCTTGTATAGGCTTCGGGATAAAATCAACTTTTATAATCCATTTCATCATCTTCTCTCTGAATAAACTTGGTTAAACTGATATCCAGGTATGTTTTCTCTCTCTAACAATCGCATGTAAATGCAAGATTTCAAAATAAATTGCATCGCTGAATATCTCTTCCTTAACAGCGATATTTTGAAAATTCCTTAAACCTTCACTGATATTTCTATTCAGTGCTTCATGTTTTTCAAAAGAGTCCCTGAGTTTTTCAAAACCTCAGAGACATCCTAAAAGAATGTGAAAGGACAGTTGTGACGTCATTGCAACGGATAACACTCGGCACGATTTCTTTCTGACACACGTTTGCACGTTTTGTTCAAACTTCCAATCAAATGCAAACACGTGTCCGTGTCATGATGAAAACCTTTTCCCGCTCAAGGTTTTCTCTCTCTAAAAATCCCTATATAAACAACTCTTGGTTTATATTTGTCTTTTACGCGAACAATCTTTCTCCGCAAGAAAAGAATTCTCTGTTGCATTTGTGCTCTCAAAAACCTCAAGAACTGTTCTTCATCTTGGTATTCAACTTCAAGGTTAATATGTTCTTATTTTTTATCAAATGCGTATAACTTGTTTTCGATCTTCTCTTTGTTTTAACAAGATCAAACAAAAGAACTTTTTAAAATAAAATCATTTCTTTCATGGTTTTATGAACACAACCATTTCATGGTTGTTCTTCAAGTTTTAAATCTAAATCTTAAACTTGTTCTTCATTCGTATCCATTTTTCTTTTAGAAACTGGAATACAAGATTTTATGGGTTTTACTTTTCTTTTAAAATCAAGAAAAACCCTAATCTTCATTAAGACATTTTTTGTCTGAATGAAATGGACAAGATTCGAAAAATCTTAACGGAAATTTCTTTCCACATTAAGATAATTCTTATCTGTTAACATCTTTGGTTGAACTGATAATACAGTGATATGGCATCTTCAAAGCTGAATGTTACCGCTGAATCCATCTCCACTGACTCTGAGGAAATGGAAATCTTCAAAGCCCCCCAGGTGAAGTTCGAGCTGGATCAACTCGATTGGACTAAAGCCAACAACCTCTCAGCTCTTCTCGAGTTTCCTCCTCGGAAGCAAGTATCACATCTGGACGATGCTGTAAGTTTTCTGAAGAACAGCCCCATCTACACAGCCCTGACCATAACACCTCCTGCCAGTCAGCGGCTCTTATCCCAGTTCTGGTACTCTGCCAGACACACTGAGCTACCCTCTGCCAAAGATCCATCCAAAACCATAGACTGCATACTCAGCGATACTGAGTATGGCACCATCAAGATCACACCCGCAATTATCCGCAAAGCCCTAAACTTCCCAAATGCCTCCAAAGAAAAACCCTTCATTCCATTCCCTGACCACAAAAAGCATGCTGACAGAGAAGCAATCATTGCTTTCCTTGACGCAATGGGTTATATCTGGGATATTGGAAGGGACAAGAAGGCTGAGAAGAAACTGACGCTGATAAAGAAATCCAAAATGCCCAGCGAGATGAATTTCATCTTCGCTCACCTGATCAGCTGCATGACAGCGAAATCCGGATCTTCTGATCAAGCCGCCCAACCTCAGCAGTCCATGGGATACGCACTGCTGAAAGGTCTAAATATTGACTGGGCCTCCATTATTTATGAAGACCTGATTCAACGTGTCGATTCTGCCGCTGACAGACCAGCATGGGTTCCTTACCCACGATTCATCAGCGCCATCTTTCAATATGGCCTGAAGGACAGCTATCCTGAAGAGGGTGATCTGAAACTTTCTCAGATTGGCCCTAAGGTTCTCGACTTCAAGCCTGTCGCCAATGAGGTACGTCTTTCTACTCTTCTCTCTCTTCTAAATTCTCCGCTTTCTGTGGCTCCTTCAGCGACAATACCAATCGCTGATACCCCGGCCACAACATCCTCTCCTTATAAGAAAAGGAAACCCTCACACACCCAACTTGATTCCAAAAGGATCAAGAAAATCAAGGAGCAACCCCAGCAATTCCATGTTGAAGACTCCTCAGCTCGTTCTGAAGAGCTGAAGGAAAGTTCCGTGGTACGCTCTGCCACACCCGTGCAAGCCATCCCTCCAATCCAGACTTCAGCGTCTCCAAACGCTGAGGTTAGAAACTTGGAAACTACCCAACCTCCCTCAGTCTCTCAAAAGACTGATGAAGTGATTGTCAGCGATTCCAACGCTGAACTCAGAACCCGAACCCCAATCTTAACCTTCGCTTCTCCCTCCACTCACTTGAACACTCCTCCAGCAAACACTGGAGATGCCATCATTCCAGAAGCCGCCGCTGATGCTTCTCAACTAATGATGAAGAAAGGACCTGCAGAGTTCACCATACCTCACCGTACTTTCGAAGAGGATATGGAACACTACTCAGGAACCTGCAACTTCGACGAGTTCATCAATCCTCCTGCAGGTACTAATCCCACCTTAAACACTGTAACTAAACCTGAAACTTCTGAGCTTTCCTTTGTTCACAAGTACTTATATGTTACAGGTCCTAATTTGGGAGACATCAACGCCTCGCTGAAGTCCGTGGAAACAAAGCTGTCCAGTCTCACCACCACACTCTCCAACAACTCAACAGCTGTAACAAACGCTGGAGAGAACTTGACAAAGCTGACAACGGTGGTGGAGAAGAAAGCTTCCACTGAAGACATCAAGAGTCTTGATAAGACGCTCAGCGATTTTGCCAAGGTGCTCTGTGACATCTACACTGACTACACAAGCCTCAAAACATCAGTTTCGACCATGTCCAGCGAAGTAACAACGCTGAAGACATCGGTTGAAAAACTCGAGGGTGATATGTCAGAGGTCAAGACTGACTTAGGCTCTGTAAAGACCGACGTTAGCTCTATGAAGACGATGATCGAGACACTGGTAAACAAGGCAAATAGTCCAGCTCCTGCTCCTGCCCCTGTCCCTATTCTGGAATCTTTCACAGAGGAGGATCGCACAGAGCTGAGGAAAATCACGCCTGCTATTTCTGGCCTAGAAGACAGAATAGCAAAGCTTGAAGGTTGTGTGAAAATCTCTGGCCCAGAAGACAGAGATAACACCAATGCTGAGTCTGCCCATTCCTCCCCCAGTCATCATGAAAAAGAGGGGGAGAAGAGCGCTGAACATTCCAAGGAGAAAAGCGCTGAAGATCTGAACAACAAAAGCGCTGAAGACCTTTCCCATGATGAATCTATCAGGGGAGAGAGGAATGAAGATCTGACCACTGGACCTCAGGGAGATGAAAACCCTGAGGGAACCGAGAAGCTCGCCTCTGTATCTGAGGGGGAGCAACTCGAAGAAGATGCTAAGAATTCCGAAGCAGAAGAAGATGAAGACATCGACATCCCTGACGACAAACCATCCTTCTCTCCAAGAAAGGATGATGATGATGATGAAGATGACGATGATTTCTTTATCGTCAAACCTGCCCCAAGGATCAAAGCTCTTAAAGGAATCTCAATAAAAGAACCATCAGGGGAGAAGACAAAGACAAAGCCCTCAGCCTCTGGCGCTGAGAAAAGCAAAGACAAAGGCCTCGCTGAAGATGAAAATCTAGCGATTCTCTTTGAAAATCCGGTTTGTCAGGTAAACTAAAACTTTACTTTTTCCTTCCCTGAACTTCTCAACAGCTCACTAAGTTCTCCAAACCTATATACACATCCACATTATTTTTTCTATCTTTTCTACCCAAGTTCTTCTACCCAATTCTTATCTGTAAGATCGCTGCTTTTCAGCTAGTCCTCTCCCCTGTTTGAGGATGTCGCTGAAGGTTCTACTGTTGCGACTTCACAAATAAAGCCAGCTGCTGCTGATGAAATAATCCCAGTCTTGGACTTGATCTCTGAGACTGATGAACCAGAAGAACAACCTCTCTCGCGCAATAAGAGACCTTCCTCAGTTCCTCAAAAGCTGAGTGAAGAGGATCAAAAGAGAAGAGAAGAAATAATAAAGCGATTCGAGGATCAGCGAATCATTCTAAGGCCTGATCAACTGCCTTCAGTTCCTCCTAAGTTCAGAATTTCAAAAGCTGAATATCAGGACCACCTTAGAGCTGAACGCCTCATTGCTGAAAGAAAGGAAGCTGAAGAGAAAGACAGAGAATACGCCATCAAGCTCACTCAAGAATCTGTCAAAGACCCCAAGCTGAAGCGTGTTCCCATTCAAATCCAACGAAAGCTGTGGGAAGAAGCCCAGAAGATCGTGGAAAAGAAAACTGAAGTTTCTCAGACCACCTTGATCTGGTGTAAAGAGAAAATTCACTTCAGATATCGTCCAGCGAAGATCAACAAGGTATTCATCTCTGGAAGAACATCTATCGGAGTACCTATTGTTGACATCAAACTGTTCAGAGAAGATGGCACATCTGAAACCTTTCGTGCTGACTCTGTAAAAAGGTATGGTCTCTCTGAATGGCTGGAGATGAGGTTAGCTATCCAACCATCACAATCTAAGTACAAGAATCATTTCGAAAAGCTGATAAACAGACAGATCGACTTGATATCTTCTTGTGTGGATATTCCTCCTGTTCCTGATCTAAAGCCGAAAAGAAAAAGAGGTTCTCCAAGGAAGAAACGTCAAGATTCAAATTCAGGACCTGTCATACGAAATGAAACTGGAATTGGTTTCTCTCGCGCTGAAGTACTTGGTCCTGATCCTGATCTATCTTCCCTTGACATCTCTTTGCCACCATGTGAACTTTTCGTCCCTGGTAAAGTCATCAGTAATCCTTATGGAATATTCTTTCTTGACTACGACGGACGAAAATGCTTTCAACGGATCGCTGAGCTCCCAATCACTCCAATCGAACAGCTCAGAGATCTTATCTACTGGTGTGACTTCAGAAAGGACATTCAGGCACGACACCTAAAACCCTTGATCTTTCAAGAAGCGCTGAAGAAAAGAAAACAAGGTGTAACGGTTCCTGACTGGATGATTCCCACTGAAAAGACGACCCTTGATGAACTTCTCATTAAGGAAGAACCTTTTGAAAACTGATATAATCTCCTTTTTCTCTATTGTATCAGTTATCCTTCTGTACTTGTAATTTATTTCGCTTGTACTTGTAATCTTTTTGTTCTTCATTGTAACCTGATTCAAAGATTTAAAGAAAGATTTCAGCGAATGTACTTTACTCCATCAGTACTGAAAAGATCCCAGAAAACAGTAAAAGGGACAAATATTTTATGAGTTCTTTTTATCCTTATGTTTTCATTAAATAGCAATTTTCTTTGTTGCTATGTCATAATCAAATAGGGGGAGATTGTTGATCCAAACCCTCAGTGATTTGATAATGACCCTCTCTTAAATACTTAGTGAAAATTGTACGTAAACAATATGTATCAGAGTTTCACTATAGCTGATAAGTACTAAGATCTTACAGTACCGCTGATAGGAACTCTCGCTCTTTAAATTAAACATTCAGCGAACACTGTTCACCATAATGCGCTGAGTCTGTTCAGTCCTTATGGTGATCGCTGATAAGTTAGTTGTTTACTTATAATCCCTGAAGACAAGTTTCACGTCAACAAAGGTTCTACGCTGAAGTCGAAGATCAAGCTCAAGAACCAGCGACAAGTCTCCTAATGAACTGATGCGGATCAGCGAAGACTCAGATTTGTCCACTCAACGTGAAGTATCAAGTACAAGACTTCAGCTATCGCTGAACTTTATCATTCGCTGAATAGTAAATGATAATCGCTGAATCAACGAAAGCTGATCATGAAGTCCTCCGTACAAAGTACTTTTGTCTTAACCTCCCTTGCACGCCACCGTACGAAATGTCAGAAAAGAACCTCCGAAAATCTGAGATCGTACAACCACTCTAATACTACACTGTTCATTCATGCGGCTACTAAGGTTGTCAACAAAGGTCAATGACATGCAACCAATCCGCTGATGACACGTGTAAAGTGTATACTGACTTGCATTAAATGCATGCAGTATATAAAGAGATGAACTCACTTCATTTGAAGTAACTTGCTAACTCTGGACAAGTTCAAATCTCTCTCAAGATAGGATTTTATTAGTAATCTCCATATCTTTCTTAGTGCAAGAAACCTTAGTGTTCCAACTTGTTTAGATTTAGGTTTATCCTTAATCTTGTTTCCGCAACAAGCTGTAAATTGTTAATGATTTATCAATAAACAATTTAGAAAAGTAAAATAGCGTGTTTGTATTCAACCCCCCCCCCCCCCCTTCTACAAACTTGTATAGGCCTTTCGGGACCAACATTATCTTGCACCCATTCACCATCAAAACAGAAATATAGCTTAGCCTTTGCAATAGATGAACTCATTTTTTCAGTAGTATCTCAAAAACAAAATATTGAAGAAAGAAAGCAAGAAAGAAGTATGGAATCGGTGTTTGGATTATGGATTGCATTTTACATCTATTTATGGATGAAACAACCAACATTGATGACAACCAATCTCTCATTTCATCCACAAATTGGTATTCCAAAAACACTGATTCAACATTGATGAAAACATGTCAGTGAATTTGAACCACAAATTGGTCTTCAAAGTACAATAATTGTGGAAAAAAACAGTAAAAGCATGCAAGATTCGTTCAAGTACATGGGCTGAAAATGTAAATTTTCTACCCATCATGGGCCGCCATCACGGGGAGGGACCAAAGATGTTACCGCGACAATAGTTGAGGGGCTCCGCGGGACACTTTGGCCGAACCTCGGTGCCACGTACGCCCTAGCCCGCGATCGCAGGCTCCATCGCGGGCACTTGTGGCATTTTTACAAACTGAAAGAGATTTAGGGTATTTTGGTAAAGGGAACAATTTGGGGTATTTTAATTAATTAATCATCAAAATACAATGATTACCAATTATATGGTTATAGTTCGTGTAGAAATGATTACAACCAATAATTGAAAACAAAAACCTTAGAGATAAATATCTACCGTGTTTGACTGCGTTGACCATTTGATAACCCATATAAATACCCGTCGATACCCCCCAAAATGTTAACCCCTTTTCAAGTTCTTCTCCCTCTGTTCGTAACCATACCTAAACCACCGTCGTAAACCTCCACCGACCACCGACATAACCACCGTGCGTCGGTGTTCCGATCCTTATTGTATCTCTCAAATTCATGTAATAAAGAGACAAATTCAAGACAGATATTAATGTATTACTTATCGGAGCATCCATCGATCGTCAATTTCCGATGGAATCATTCGCAATCATGGGGCTCCACCTGGTCTTTCCTCTTCACCTCCATCGCCGCCTACATCCTCCTCTCTCTCCTCCTTAATCTCCTTCTTTTCCACCGCCGCCGGCCGGTGCCGCTCGGCCCTATCCCAGCCGTCCACTCCCTCGCTATGGCTCTCATCTCCGCCACAATCTTCACCGGCATCCTCTTCTCCGCCGCCGCGGAGATCCGAGACACGCGGTGGTTCTGGCGCCGGAACAAAACGACAGCGTTTCAATGGCTCCTTTGCTTTCCGTTAGGTACGCGACCGTCAGGACGCGTTTTCTTCTGGTCGTACATCTTCTACCTAACACGTTTCCTTCACACGCTTCGCACTTTCATCGCCATTCTCCGTCGCCGGAAACTGTCGTTCTTCCGCCTCTTCAACCACTCGATCCTCATCATGATGTCATTCATCTGGCTCGAATTCTCTCAATCGTTTCAAATCCTGGCGATCCTTTTCACAACGTCGATCTACTCCGTCGTGTACGGATACAGATTCTGGATCTCGATCGGTCTCCGGAGCGCCTGTTTTCCGTTCGTAATCAACTGTCAGATGTTGCTATTAGGTTGTAACCTAATCTGCCATATCGGAGTTCTTCTTCTTCATTTGATGAAAGGCGGATGTAATGGAATTGGTGCTTGGGGGTTTAACTCTGTATTGAACTTCGCTATTTTGTTCCTGTTTTTAAATTTCTACGTGAAGAGTCATCTGAGGAAGAAAACGACGCCGTCGAGGTCTTCATCGGAGTGTTTGAATCTGAAATCTGATCATTCCGCTACTGCAATCATGGATTTGAACCCGATTGGTTGTACCAAAATGAAAGGCAATTGAAAAGGAAAGGTGCGTGGTTGATTCGCATATCTTTCCACCTCTCCTTTATTCTTCTTTTACCATTTTAGCATAAATATGAAGATAAATTGTACATATTAACTTTATGCCGGCAATGAATTTTGTATAATCGGAATGATTTATATATAGCTCTTGAATTTTAATCCAATAGCGGAAACTTTTTCTTCGTTTTCAAAAAGGGTTTGAGAATTGATTATTCATTCATGTACGAACCGGAAAAAGGTCAAAATTGAGATGCTATATAAGAGCATCTCCAATGGTCATTTGATAACAACTTGAAAATAACTTGGACTTGAAGATGGGTTTACTAACTAAAGATTTGGTCTTTCTTAAGTGTTTGAACAATTGTTTGTGAGAGGCAAGTTCAAGTCTTTCAAGTCTATGGTGGGACCCACTATTTTTTTAATATATTTTTTTTTATCAAGTCATTGAGATTGGTTTATCATTGTAGATGCCCTAAAATGGACAAAAACAAGAAAATTCCAAAGAAAGAAAATCCAAGTTGTTGGTACCTATGACTGTATATATGTATTTATAAGTATGCTGTCTCGAAGCCAAATGTGATAATGTTATGTTATAAGATGAGATGTTATTTGGCGTTAGATGCTAGAAAAATGACAAGAAAATTAATTCTAAAACTGAAATTTATATGATAAAAACTTTTTGTAAAATAATTATAATACAAAAAAATAAAGCGTATTTCTAAAGGCGTTCTAACAAGTTTTTTAAGACACTTTTGATACAAATTGTCGGATTAGGTATTTTATGTGACACATTCGAAAAGTGTTATATAAACTTGTGACGACGTCCAAAAACGATATAAATTTATTACAACGCCTTTATATAGAACACTTTATATTTTGGTCATATAAATAGAGTTTAATAAACCGAGTTATTAAGATCTTTAGAACTTTATAGCGATATAAACCTACTTTTATTATAGTGTCGTTTAAAGTATTAAATACAATGTACATCAAAACGGAAAAATGACTCGAAATGAGGCCGATCCTCAGGTTTCTGATGCTTTGTGTGGGAAGACAAAAAAAGTGTCCCCATGTTGATTTTTTAGCAAATGCACCTTACTATTTTTAAGGGGTTTGGAACCTAGTTAAACCAGTCAGCTCACATTCATGTTGATTTTTATTAGATATATTAATAAACAAGAACCTTCAAATTTTTTGGAGGCCTTGTTACACGTAATGGTTTTTTTTTAACACACTGCAAAGCTAGATAACAAAGATGCATACATACAAATTACAGAGGCGATAATGAGGCGTATTACTTTGTCTTCTGATAGAAATTAGAGAGGCATTAAGGTGGATATAGTTTTACATTATTAACGAAGAACCCTAAACAATGCAATATTGGCCCCCCAGAATTTGGGGTCCTTGTTCAAAATCACACATTAAAATGTTAAATAACGACCTTGATAATAAAATTATACAACTAAAGGAAAAGATGATTTCTTCTCACAAGTATTTATGGAAAAAGATGTGATTTTTTTTTACAAATATCATCTTGAATACAAAGAGAAATGTTTATTAGAATAAGATAAGTGCTTTTGTTTTTTTTTTGAACCCTTTTTTTTTGAAGAAAAATGGTTGCATCACGAACGTGTAACGGCAAAGCCATCACCCGAACGAGAGAACAAACCTTTCATTAAGAACAAGAACATTACAGGAAGCATAAAAACATTGCGAAATTGAAAACATAGAAACATCATGAAATTTAGTACAAGCTAAAGAACGAAAGCGACCCGCTGTCAAGTGAGAAGCTTCGTTATCTTGTCTGTTCATCGCCTGGACCGAGAGGCCCCGGTGATTCCAACCGAAGGTGATCATAGAAATGATTCCTTTTCTTGAACGCATAACCACATCAAGAAGGTAAAGAGGAACAGTGGGAAGGTGCCACCTTGCTTTGAAGCAGTTCTCCATTATGAAAGTGTGTATGTTCCACTTTCCTGTTTTGAGGTTTCCTTTGATATGAATATGCTTTGAGACCAAAATAAAATTAACCATGGTAGTACCAAGAGCGGAAGGGAATCGGAATTTCCAACGTTTCCGATATTTCCACATTTTAGCAATCTTTAGCGTTAACAAGTACCCCCAACGAATGGGATTTCCACTGTCATCGGTGAAAGAGACTCCACCGGCTTTGACATCAATTACCGCAGCAACGCCGAGAAATATGTGGAGGTTGGTGATGAAGGTCTCAAGATCTACCATGGCGTCACCGGAGAAGGGCCGCCAAACCGAAGTAACGATGTTCGAGCTCGACACTGACGTAGATCTGGCCGGCGGACAGGGAAAAACCGAAGGTGGACTCCGGTGTTGGAGATGAACTCCTTTGCTACAAAGAGCGAGCCACTTAGGGATTTAGCGGAGAGAAAGAGAATAACTCCGGTGAAGACTCCGGCAGGCAGCGACAACGGCTCCGGCAGGCAGCAGCGTTGGCGATTCCGGCAGGCAGCAGCGGCGGCTCTCTCCTTCACTTTCTCTCCAACGGCAGTCGGAGCAGCACTCTCTCTCGCTTTCTCTATCTCTCTCTAGGGCCTGATGGTGGTGGTGGCGAGATGGTGTTGGCGTAGCAGCGGGCTGATGGTGGTGGCAAGATGGTGTTGGCGGCTAGGGTTTCAAAAGAAAAGAGAGAGAGAGAGAGAGAGTGCTTTTAGAGTGTGACCTATAAGTGCTTTTGTTATAAATATCATTTTGAATATAAAGAGAAAAATATTTCTTAAAATAAGATGAGTACTTTTTTACAAATATCATTTTAAGTATAAAGAGAAAAATGTTTCCTAGAACAAGATGACGTATGAACATATTTAGGAGAATAAACATAGATAACGAAAGTGGAGGGCAGTGTGGAAAATGGGGAAACGATTTTTTGATTTTAGAGTTCTTGTTTCATCATTGTTGTTATCAGGAAAAAATGGAACGTCTTTCAAGCCTTGAAAACCAGAACTACAAAACTCTAAAAGATGAAGAACAAAACAAACCGACTTAGTTGTTTGAACGTTCACGATGCAATTCTCCATTCATTCTTATTAATGGATTAAATGCCGATTAGGCGCTTAGTTGATTACCTTGACGACTTGGGCATGAACTACTTATAGTCTGGTACTAAAGTCATTGCTAATAGCATATCAAAACTTTTTGCCTCTTGATCTTATGATGCCCTGTGCCGCCACACAGACTGCACATAGCGAGGGATTGTAACACTCGTAATTTCCGGGTAAGTATAATTTAAAGTTAGTGTAGAAATCGATCTTTCAAGAAAAATAGAAGAAATATGATTTTGGATTGAATCCTAGATTTTATAGTCTTGTTGGATGGAGAATTCAAATACGAACCCAACGGGCCTTTTTGGAGAGAAAACGGAGCTAAAACGAAGAAGTTATGGCCAAAACAACTTTCGGTACAACCTCGACTAAAGTGACTGTTTGGGTAAAAATTTAGTAGTCTCGACCACGACCGAAAAAGGGAAAGACGCATTTCATGATAAAGATAAAATCATACACACTCGAAAACTTTACCATCCGACCTAAGTTCAGGTCGAGAGTTACTCACGACACTTGACCATGATGTCGTCTAACTCAAACGACCATCGCAGGATATCTGGTAAACACGATTAAACTAACGTACGGCACGACTATTATGTTTTCTATGTTTAATGTATGATCTACGCCATTAATGACCAACGGCTATAACCGACGAAGATCATTATGAGCATTAAACCTCATAAACCGTTACGACCGTTACACGAACTTTATGAGGATCATTTAAAGCTGCAAAGGCTATATAAACAAGGATCCCAACCTCATTTTTCGGAAATCTGAACTCAATATCATCTACGGCATAAGCAAAAATGCTCGAAGCAAAAAGTTCTCTCTCAAGCAGACGACGCACGACACGTTATTATTACACACGATGCACTTGTTTACTTTACAATTAAAACTATTTCTGATATTTGTATTGTAATCGTTTGTACTCTCGACGTTTGGAACACAAGGATGTCTCCCCTGATTGGCGACCATAGTACAGCGACGACCTTCATTGTCGTCCGCGGGTTTTTTCCTCGTTGAGGTTTTTCCCGCGTCACCAAAATTCTCTCGTCTCTTTTACTTTTTGTCTTGGTCGCATAGTTTGTCGAACGATTCCCATTCTTTAGTTGTTAAGCTCCACATCAACCTTAAATTGTATTTTTGGACGATTTTCGGCATTAACAGTTTGGCGCCCACCGTGGGGCCCCATCTAGAGAAAGTCTTCGACAAACGTGCGTCCGACTAACAATTTCTTGGAGTTTCCTCTTTTTCTGTTTCAGGAAAATGGCAGGTCATGGAAATCAAGAGCAGATCATTGCCTAGATGCATTGGGAGCTGGAAGCTGTGCGTAATCAGATCGACGCCCTTGCTGAACAAAGTCAAAGGGCAGCTGAAGAAATCACGCGATTGCGGAATCAAAATCCGAGCGGATCATTCGGGCCGCAGAATGGTCCACGACCATTTGCCAGCAATCCAGGATCAGGACCATTCGTCCAGAATCCTCAGCAAGGTTCATTCATTCAGAATCCGTAGCAGGGATCGTTCGCCCACAATCCTTAGTTTGGTCCGATTCCTCCTCAGCATTTAAGGCCACAACCTCTACATACTGGGTTTCAGCCATACTTCGTCCCTCTCAATGGGGACGCCAATTGTTCGTCTTATGGGAATTGCATGAATTCAGGGATCAACCCTCCAGCAGGTATGGACCCCGTCGCTCAGCGACTGAAGATGTTGGAAGATCAGAACGAGCGTGTCCTGTCCTTACTCGCAAAATTGCCGAAAGCAGCCGTGCCCGTCGACGTCGAGCCTCGCACGGGGTTTCAGGCCTCTCCTTTCGTCAACGAAATCGCTCTGGTCGACGTCTCCAAGAAATATAGTATCCCGACCTTCACTCCCAAATATTTGGTATCTCGGATCCCACAGAACACGTCGCTCAGTATAAACAACTGATGTGGACTGTGTCGATCCCCTACCAGTATCAGGAGGTTTGCATGTGCAAGAGTTTTGGGGTGACCCTTACGGGTGCCTCCTTACAATGGTTGATTAACCTCAAGCCCAAATCCATCAGGTCCTTCGCGGAGTTAGTCAACCAATTTTCCCAGCAATTCGCTAGCAATCGTAAGATGGAAAAGCAAACCAGCGACTTGTATTATGTCGTGCAGAAGGCCGGTGAATCTATCCGGAGCTATTTCAATAGATTCAATGCGGAAATGATCAGTGTTCGTAACTGCGACGTCAAGACCGCGATCGAAGCCTACAAACGCGGTCTGGACGACAGTTCGGGTCTGTACACTGATCTAACAAAGTATCCTCCAGAAAATTTCGAAGACGTCCGAGCAAGAACCCTAGCTTATATGAGGGTAGAGGATGATGCTGCTATTCGTCGAAGGCACTCTGACGACAAAAGACCGTTGAGTGTAAAAAAGTCAGAATTCAAGACGAAGGCAGTATCCAAATCAGAGCATGCACGACAGATCTCGAACGTCCGATTCGAGAAAAAGAAGACCTCGACCACGACCAAATTCCCTCAATATCCCAAGATATCCTCCTACGGATTCAAAGGAACTACTAAGGACTTGGTCGAGGCCCTGAAGACCGTCCAGGCGACCATCCGGTGGCCGAAGAAGACCGACATAGATGACGACAAGAAAGACAAATCGAAGTGGTGTGATTTCCACGTCGACCATGGCCATATGACGGACGATTGCATAGCCCTCAAAAAAGAGCTAGCATATCACATCCCGAAGGGCCATCTCAAGGATATCATCGACAACGTCGTTACTCCAGCTAACGACGTTCGACCGCCAACTCCCGATCATGCAAAGGTCATCAATTGCATAACTGGTGGGTCCGACGTATGCGGTCTGACATATTCCACAGCCAAAGGTCATGCCAGCCAAGCACCTGACGATCGACCTACCCCTCGCTCATCAAGACCCAAAGGAGATATGGAGTTAGAAGCCATGAAGATTACATTCGACTAAGACGACCTCGACGACTCGCATCAAAAGCATCATGACGGGTTGATCATTCAACTCACGATTGGTAATTTTTTGACCCGACGAGTCTTGGTCGACGGGGGAAGCTCAGCAAATGTCATCTTCCTTGATACCATTAAGGCCATGGGAATTGATCGATTGGAAATTACCCGACGCTCGACAACCTTGGTAGGTTTCAATGGAGACGTGACGAGTACCTTTGGAGAAACCGTCTATGCCCGAGGAATCAACAAGCCGACGAAGTTCAACGTCATCGATTGCTCGTCGGCTTATAACATCATTTTAGGTCGACCGTGGATCCACGACATGAAAGCCGTTCCTTCGACATATCATCAGACCATGAAGTTCCCTACGCCGTGGGGAGTCCAGGAGATCAAAAGTGAGCCAAAGGTCGCCCGCGACTACTACAAGACGACCCTGAAACCGCAGAAGCAGGCCATCTAGCAATTACAGGTCCAGGATGCTCCTGGGACAACCGACGACTATCGCCTAGAGGAAGTCGTCCTGGACCAGAGCAAGCCTGACCAGACCGTCTTTGTAGGTTCATCCCTCAATCCTTGCCTTAAAGAAAAGCTAATATCTTTTTTGTAGGAGCATGCCGACTGTTTGCCTGGTCGCACGAAGACATGGTTGGCATAGACCCCGACGTTATTTCTCATAATCTCAACGTCGACCCGTCATTCAAACCTGTCAAGCAAAAGCGACGAAAATTCGCTCCTGAACGGAATAAGGTAATCAATGACGAGGTCGAAAACCTCCTTAAGACAGGAAAAATTCGAGAAGTGAAGTATCCCGACTGGCTTGCAAATGTCGTGGTCGTGCAAAAGAAGAATGGTAAATGGAGAGTCTGTATCGACTTCACTGATATCAACAAAGCTTGCCCAAAGGATCCTTTTCCGTTGCCACATATTGACGCCATGGTCGATGCGACAACAGGATATGAACTATTGACGTTCATGGATGCTTATTCCGGATATAACCAAATCCTGATGCACGTCGAGGACCAGGAAAAAACTGCCTTCATGACAGATCGAGGTATTTATTGCTATAAAGTTATGCCCTTTGGTTTAAAAAATGCAGGTTCCACCTACCAGCGTCTGGTGAACAAGATGTTCAAAGATCATCTAGGCGACACGATGGAGGTGTATATTGACGACATGCTCGTCAAGTAGAAGCAAGCAGTCGACCACGTCGAGCATTTGAGGCAGTCGTTCGATATCCTTCGAAAGTATAGCATGAAGCTGAACCCGACGAAGTGCTCCTTTGGCGTCAGCGCCGGGAAATTCCTGGGCTATATGGTCACTCGACGAGGAATCGAGGCCAATCCAGATCAGATCAAGGCCATTATCGAGATCAAATCCCCGAGGAATTTTAAAGAAGTCCAAAGGCTCACTGGTCGAGTGGCAGCCCTGAACAGGTTTATTTCTCGATCATCGGATAGATGCCATCTATTCTACAATGTCCTGTAAAAAAATAAAGGCTTCAACTGGACCGACGATCATGAACAAGCACTGCAAAAACTGAAGGACTACATGACGTCGCCGCCTCTGCTATCAAAGCCTCGCGACAATGAGGTCTTGCAACTATATCTAGCTGTCAGTCCTAATACAGTAAGTGCCGTCCTGACGCGAGAAGATGAAAAGCAGCAACTGCCGATCTACTATGCAAGTAAATCCCTTTTGGAAACCGAAACCAGGTATTCCTCTATGGAAAAATTACTTTTGTCGCTAGTTACAGCTGCAAAGAAATTGCGACATTATTTCGAATCACACCCTATTACTGTCGTGACTAACTTCCCTCTTAAGGCTGTCTTGAAGAAACCTGAGTTGACAGGTCGATTGGCAAAATGGAGCATATATCTCAGTAGTTACGACATCGACTTCAAGCCCAGGACAGCGATCAAATCACAAGTTTTGGCAGATTTCATTGCTGATTTCAGTCCTGAACTGGAAAAAGAAGCAGAACTCGAGGTGCTCACTGTGGCGACTCACGACGACGTACCCTGGACACTTCATGTCGACGGGTCATCCAACATTAGGGGTTCAGGACTAGGCATCGTCTTAAAGTTTCCACAGGGGGGCAAGATGGTATACTCCGTACGATGTGACTTTAAAACTACCAACAATGAAGCCGAGTACGAAGCCCTAATCGTGGGAATGAATATGGCCCACGACTTGGGGGCAACCGCACTACATGTCAAAAGCGATTCTCTCCTGGTCGTAAACCAGATGAATGGAGAATTCGCGGCCAAATATTCAAAGATGACAACATACCTAAGGGTAGCAAAAGCAAAATTAGAAGTTTTTAAACACTTCTCCATCGAACAGATTCCAAGGGACCAAAATACTCAAGCTGACGCTTTAGCAAACCTTGGGTATGCACTCAACGAACCATTATTCGACAACATTCCTATGATCCACCTGGCGACATCGTCCATCGAAATTGACGATGTCGTCCAAATCGAACACCAAGAGGATGATTGGTCGTGCGACATCAGAAATTTCCTTATGCACGACCAACTCCCAGAAGACAGGATGGAAGCTCAGAAGATCAGGTTCAATGCATCCAAGTATGTCGTGATCAGAGATGTGTTACTAGCAAAAGTCAAGTTCAAAAGATCCTTCAAGAAATGCGTGATGGAGAATGTGGCAACCACTCAGTAGGTCGCAGTTTGGCCAATCGTATCTCTCGACAAGGCTACTTTTGGCCAACACTGCGACAAGACGCCGCCAGGTATGTCCAGAACTATGACCCTTGTCAACGACACTCAGGTACGTCCCATAAACCTTCTGAACCTTTACATTCAACATTGATCCCATGGCCCTTCATGAGATGGGGGATGGACATTGTCGGCAAGTTACCACCTGCTCCCAGGCAAAAGGTATTTCTTCTCGTACTTACAGATTATTTTTTCAAATGGGTAGAAGCAGCTGCCTTTTCCCAATTCCGGGACAAGGAAGTCGTCTCTTTTATCCAGACTAACATCATATGCAGGTTCGGGATTCCATCCAAAATTGTCTGCGACAATGGATCCCAGTTCATAAGCAACATGACTCGACAGTTCTGTGAAGATCACAATATCAAGCTGACGACCTTGACACCCAGGTATCCCCAGGCAAATGGACTTGCAGAATCGAGTAATAAGACCATTATTGCTTCGATCAAGAAAAGGTTAAAAGCTGCAAAAGGAAAGTGGGTCGAAGAACTCCCTTCAGTCCTGTGGGCGAATCGTACGACGCCACGCACGTCCACAGGACAAACCCCTTTCTCTTTGGTCTATGGTTGTGAAGCAGTTTTGTCGGTCGAGGTCCGACTCCCAACCTCGAGGCATACTTCTGTCGACCATAACTTGGTCGATCTAAGTTATGACCTCGACGCCCTTGAAGAGCTTAGAGAATCAGCACTGATCAGAATGGCGTCACAACGACAAGCGGCCGAGCGATATTTCAACAAGAACGTTAAAGCTAAAGTCTTCCAAGAAGGCGACTACGTCCTCCGACGAGTATTCCAGAGCACTCAAGAGCTCAATGCACGTAAACTTTCCACTAAGTGGGAAGGTCCTTATCGTATCTCAGAAGTCGTAGGTAAGGGTGCTTATAAACTCCAAACCCTCGACAATCGAGATATCGCACGCAGCTGGAATGCAACACTGTAACGACCCAAATTCAGTAAAATAAACCTTGTAACAATACAACCAAAAATGGTCCCAAAGTACACAATTAAAATTACTTCTACTCTAAGTTCGCAACGGATAACACACTCACAACTGAGATGCTACAGGAAGGCCGACGGTAGTCTACAAGTCTTCACTAGACTATAGCTCTTCTACAACGCCACAACTTCCCATCATCAGCAGATGAAATCCCAAACACGACTATCACCTGAAAATGGTTTTAGTTTTTGAAAAGCAAGGGTTTAGACCATGAGGTCTAGTGAATTCCCTCTTTAAAACAGTTCCACACAATACCAGTATAAAACATTTAACCGTTATAAAATAATCGGAAATCTAGTTTAAATACTCGGCTCCACATGAGGGGATAGCACAGTGGTCGCAACTTTCAACACCTTATAAAGCCAGGTACTGCATTTTCATCACCTTATAAAGCCAGGTACGACATTCAGGGCATCTACAGCAGATCCCCTCGGCACTCGGTTAAAGCCGGATCCGTGTGCACCCGAAACAAATTCGAGGCACACGGTCTAACTTGTCCACCGAGGATTTACAAACATCCATGTCGACCCACTGTGCAACCCGACTCCACACATAGCAACATCATCACAAGAATCATCCAATCAACATTTATGCATAAATGAACGTATACACAACTTGCATGTATTTGTAAACATTTCCATGTCATGTGGAATAAAACTTTTCAAAAGTTTAATCATGTCAACATGCTCGTAACCATAATCAGTTATGAAAATCTTTCGCAAAACATTTCATTCACACAAAGAAGGTAAGGGAACTCACCTTAGCCTTAGCACCTCGACACACGCTCCGGGACACACTTTAGTTCAAATCGAACACCTGAATTTAACATCATAAGAGTGGTGTTAAACCATCTAATTACATCCCAAAACATCCTTAACAAACCCCCAAAACAACCCTCCAATCGACGCCTCGATCCTAGACCCGAACGAACAACGAAACGGAAAGAAGGTTTGGGGGCCAGAGCTTGGCGCCCCTGGTGGCGCGCCTCCAAACGCGCAGCCAGGCGCAGAGCACTCGTCTGCCCCCTTCACGAGATTTCTTCCCAAAACCAGGGGTTTCTCATCCCCAAACTTCCCCAAACCATTTCTAAGTCTCCCAAATTGTTATTTTAGATACAAAAAGCATTAAGAATCGACAACCAACATGTAAAACAATATAAAATCCACCAATTCCATCCAATGATTCATGATTTCAAACCTCAAAACTCAAAAACTCAATCCATAGAGAAATGGAGATTACCAAGCAAACATGATAAAGTTTCTTACTGAAATGATCAAAACTCATAGGAAATCAATCCCAAAATCATTTGCCTTCTTTCTTATGGATTAAAACTCAACCAACAAATGGATTATCAAATCCCCAAACCAAATGCTTGTCTAGCCAAACATAGAGAAGAAGAAGAAGAAGAAGAAGAAGAAGAAGAAGAAGAAGAAAAAGAAGAAGAAGAAGAAGAATGAGAGTTCATACCTTGAAGATGCTACCATCAATACTTGACGTCATCCTTCTTCCACACACCCAAATCAGGGTTTTGAATCTATAAATCACCTCTCCCTATTTCTGCTCTCAAACGTATGAACCAACACTGAAATGAAGAACATGGGGTTTTTATCTTATTCAAACTTTTGATTTCACCCCTTGAACACTTAAGTTTTTAAGTTTCACACTTTGGCCACCATACATCCCATTTTATTCTAAAATCACAAGAGTTGAAAATATGGGGTGTTACATCACCTCCCCTTATTAGAATTCCGTCCTCGGAATTCCATTGTCGGACCCATGTTGCAAAAGGAGTTAACTTCTGACTTTCAATACCTACATTGTCCCAAAATTTTGCTTCCAACGATACGACAAAATCTGACTCCTCAATTGTTCACATTGTCTGCGAAGATACACCATACTGCTTTCCAACCAACACTCCCTAAACAAGGATTAAAACACACCAAAAACGTTCCAAATTTTCACCGAGTGCAAATAACTCATCCATTGTCTCTCCAATTCTTTTTATAACTGCTATTAATTCATTACAATGTGGCCCAACTCACATTCTTCTTGAAACACACTACTCCAATTCCCTGGGAATGCTTTCCATCTAACTACTTCCTTCGACTTGAGATTGAAAATGCTCAAACCTTCCAATCCAGTCATCTTAGTTCCATTCACTTATCCATCCATTTCTGATCAGAACCGACAACGTACAACAGTCTTTGACATCGCTCCTCGGCCAACTACCACATTCTCAGGTCGGTAGCATGCCCAACCATACACACATGCAATCTCTTCGCTCAAACATACTACTCACACCAAAATACTCTTTTTAAGAGAAAACGACTCTAATCGAGTCAATGCCGCAACAACCCTAATCTCTAAACGGACACTGACCACTCCCTCCATCGACATTACACAAGATCGCCCTCATATCGTTACTGCATTCTCACCACTGTATAATATTCTTATCAAAAGGAAGAACTCCATCCCACCAATATAGCGTTCGCCTGGCACAATTGCGTTTCCCCCCTCAAAATCACACCGATCACACGTGCTACAACAGTTACCAATCAACGGTCCAAACTCACAACAATCATTAAGCCATCACTCGTTTCTATACACAATTATCTTCCTCACCAAATCCACCGAATGGTTCCAATAATTAGGAACTACCACCAAAATTCACTTGCCCTCCCACAAGGAGGAGTGACCAGGCTTACTCAAAATAAACCAATTAATCGAATACTGAACGACACGCTCACGCGAAACATTCTCCCCGACAATACCGAATCTAATCCCAAGGTCTCTCGACCAGGGAACCACCTTCGACCACTTGATTCCATTCTAACTTGATACATTAAAGATGCCTCAAAAGAATGGCTCGCTAACATGAGTCAGCTTTTAGACCGGTCGCACGGACTTAGCTTCCTCAACTCTTTAACCATGACATACACAACGATCCCTTTTTCTTATGCCTTACAAATATCAGTTCCTTAATTATAGTCCACCTTTCCAGTGTCTCCTGACATCTTCTCGCCGCAAGCCTGTCTATACTTGCTCTACCATATCGTCATCATTTTCTCTCGTGCTTGCACAGAACGCTCACCACACACCGCTACAGTCCAAAAGGATGGTTCCTCCAAAATCATCAGTCGAGACTTTTGCCAAGTGCTCATAACACACTTAACACTGAGAACTACCACGAATCTCAGACTCTTCAACACAGTCGATCTACTCATTGTATTTCTTTATACCCACGGGATACGTCAACGCTCCTGACTAAACTTCATAACGAAGCACCATAGCTTGACGGTTACAGTATCCTCTTCGACAATCAAGTGAAGTATGAAAACTCACCCAAAATCGAATGGGATCGAGAAGAACAAGGGTTCTACTTTCATCCTGTCACCAATCGCAACTCAATCTCCTGACCTCAAATAGTATGAACGCACACTGCCTGAAAACCATACACCTCAATCGAGCACACTCACCACCGTTGAATACTTCGATACTACGACAAACCATCGCTACATCTATGACCTACACGTTCCTTCAGTACAAAGTACTACTACTTCCTCACACCACTATCGCACCACGTGACCACATTGCAAACAAGCCTTCATGATGTCTTTACACACACAAAAGATATTACTTCCTTCGGGCTACCCATAACACCATTTCATTGAAGTAAAAACGTTCCCGACTTTGCCTTTCCCGGGTCTCGACTAATCACATGTCAAGATCATCTAATCAAAGCATACCCGCTTCAATTACACTACTCATTTTGTTCTTATATGGCTCATCAAGCCCCATAGGAAATCACCTATGCTACTACAATCTTTCACTTCTGAAACACTCACACAAGGTGGTCTAGCGTCATGCCGGATACACGCCTTTCTCCGAACAACTTCCTACATCTTTGCAAGAAAACTCCCAAGATAACCACACCATAGTTACTTCTCCAATACCAGCCTCCTGACAATCATTCAACAGAACGGTCATTGATTTCAACATCGACAGTCGACCCGCAATTGTCCAGCCGCCTCACGACAGACAGGGATTTCCGTAGGAATCTACTTCTCCAAACTCCTCAAACCAATTCTCGTTTCTCGTCAACTCCTCGCGATCTATCTCTGCTGTGCTAACACCTTACGCATAAGCAAATCATCAAAGTCTCAATGGACATCACATCCACATTGGTGATCTTCCGTTCTCCTAATTCCCTCACTAGGTGTTCCTACACCATATCATTTACACAATCTCGGACGACCTCATCCGTTCACACACAACGGGTTCATTCTCACGCTTCAATCTCCTGACAACACCTCTAACTTGAGACCTGTTAAACAGTCGCAAACCTCCATACCAATGGACTACATGATGATGATTCCACTCCTTCATGACAATCTAGGATTTCTAACAGAACCCACTTCGTCCAACGCATCATAACCAACTTATACCCCACTGTTCTCACTTGAGGAAAAACACAAGACCTTTCTTAGTGCAAAATCTAATCACCAACCTATCTTAGTACTCAGACTCACAGCCGATAACATTACATCAAGTAACGTAACGCTACTTATTACCGTTCTACCAACAGAAACACTTTGACCATTTCAAATCTTACCGCAAATAAAACCATTCTCACATAACCAAACAATAGTTCACACTACAATCATACCGGCATCCGAATTTACTGCCCGAGGCTCTAGGTATTCACCTACTTCCTGTAACGGAAACACTAAGGTCATAACTCGACCACATCTTATTCAACTGATAATTCCACTCCTAAAGTCTTTCCTCAACCTCAATCGTAATACCCTTCCCGACCTAACGAGTTCATAGCCTTCATGCACAATGACACAACGATTGAAATCATTTAGCACACTTTTAAATATGCAACAGACACAAAATCATAAAATAAGCTTGAGTATGCATGATACAACACCACTCAAGATGAATAGTAAAACACAACGACTGTAAGGATCGCTCACAGTCAACCTTACGATAATTCGTAACCTTGTCCATCCAAATCGATGCCGACACAACGGTTGTCTCCAATGAAACCCTTTCACATACGACTGGAAAATTTTCGAACGAAATCACTTACCCAAAGTGGGTCTGTCAACTCCAACACTCGTTCATATAATAATAACGAGCCAATACTCATTTTGTTTAAAAACAAAACCTCGCAATAAAACGTTTTCAATATTTTCGTAATGAAGGTTCTCTTCCACAAATAAAAGCCTGAAATAGTTCGTAGATCACTAAGTTCAAAGCTTTATCGTATAGTGAAAACAAGTTTGTCTTTTACTTTTAAAAATATACACTTGCGAGCGTCAACTCTTTTCCCAAACAAGGAAAGTTTGTTATGCACGTACATGCTTTTAATCATGAAAGAACTCGTGTAATACATTTAATGACATAATGTATGAACTCAACATGCAATTGAAGGCTACTCGCTCTAACCAGGTCAACCGTTGCACTCACTCCAACTCTTCACTGACACCATACTATGACCAACAACCGCTTTCTTACTTTTACTACAACTTGTAGTACAAGTGCTTCACAGCTCACCCGATCGACCACTCAACATGGTTTAATAATTAACCACTTATCTCACCTTCTACTCTTATACATACCTCAAAACAACACTGATCTCTTGCAATCATTAACCTTGCCACTAACCGTTTGACTAAGGAATCCAAGACTAGATTTCCTCACTCGATCTTGAATTGAAGGTTTTCAAGATGCCAACATACTTCTCACTTCCTACCCCAGAGAGTTTACCTCTAGACAGCTCATTAACATTCCAGACAACACTTCTTCTAGAAGTTACAAACATCACATCACAAGGGATCTCCCATGACACATCAACTCTTTGCTATCATATACAAGGTTAGAACCTTCTACATACTGCCACACTCACCACTCATCCCGACAATAGCGATTGATTACGCCCATGCACCTGTAAATCCATAATATCATTGGCCAGATGCTATTTGAATTTACCTTACATGAGAGTTCTCACTACCATTGTCAAGATATCCTATGATTACGGTCTTTCCTAATGGCTTCCTATATCTCAGTTGTGTCCTACTCTACTCCACAGTTTAAGTTTAGGCCCATCCGGTCACCTAAATCCCTTAAACTATGGCACTGATACCATTTGTAACGACCCAAATTCAGTAAAATAAAACTTGTAACAATACAACCAAAAATGGTCCCAAAGTACACAATTAAAATTACTTCTACTCTAAGTTCACAGCGGATAACACACTCACAACTGAGATGCTACAGGAAGGCCGACGGTAGTCTACAAGTCTTCACTAGACTCTAGCTCTTCTACAACGCCACAACTTCCCATCATCAGCAGATGAAATCCCAAACACGACTATCACCTGAAAATTGTTTTAGTTTTTGAAAAGCGAGGGTTAGACCATGAGGTCTAGTGAATTCCCTCTTTAAAACAGTTCCACACAATACCAGTATAAAACATTTAACCGTTATAAAATAATCGGAATTCCAGTTTAAATACTCGGCTCCACATGAGGGGATAGCACAGTGGTCGCAACTTTCAACACCTTATAAAACCAGGTACTGCATTTTCATCACCTTATAAAGCCAGGTACGGCATTCGGGGCATCTACAGCAGATCCCCTCGGCACTCGGTCAAAGCTGGACTCGTGTGCACCCGAAACGAATTCGAGGCACACGGTCTAACTTGTCCACCGAGGATTTACAAACATCCATGCCGACCAACTGTGTAACCCGACTCCACACATAGCAACATCATCACAAGAATCATGCAATCAACATTTACGCATAAATGAACGTATACACAACTTGCATGCATTTGTAAACATTTCCTTGTCATGTGCAATAAAACTTTTCAAAAGTTTAATCATGTCAACATGCTCGTAACCATAATAAGTTATGAAAATCTTTCGCAAAACATTTCATTCACACAAAGAAGGTAAGGGAACTCACCTTAGCCTTAGCACCTCGACACACGCTCCGGGACACACTTTAGTTCAAACCGAACACCTGAATTTAACATCATAAGAGTGGTGTTAAACCATCTAATTACATCCCAAAACATCCTTAACAAACCCCCAAAACAACCCTCCAATCGACGCCTCGATTCTAGACCCGAACGAACAATGAAACGGAAAGAAGGTTTGGGGGCCAGAGTTTGGCGCCCATGGTGGCGCACCTCCAAACGCGCAGCCAGGCGCGCAGAGCACTGGTCTGCCCCCTTCACGAGATTTCTTCCCAAAACCAAGGGTTTCTCATCCCCAAACTTCCCCAAACCAGTTTTCCCAAATCGATATTTTAGATACAAAAAGCAATAAGAATCGACAACCAACATGTAAAACAATATAAAATCCACCAATTCCATCCAATGATTCATGATTTCAAACCTCAAAACTCAAAAACTCAATCCATAGAGAAATGGATATTACCAAGCAAACATGATGAAGTTTCTTACTGAAATGATCAAAACTCATAGGAAATCAAACCCAAAATCATTTGCCTTCTTTCTGTTGGATTAAAACTCAACCAACAAATGGATTATCAAATCCCCAAACCAAATGCTAGTCTAGCCAAACATAGAGATGAAGAAGAAGAAGAATGAGAGTTCATACCTTGAAGATGCTACCATCAATCCTTGACGTCATCCTTCTTCCACACACCCAAATCAGGGTTTTGGCTCTCTAAATCACCTCTCCCTATTTCTGCTCTCAAACGTATGAACCAACACTGAAATGAAGAACATAGGGTTTTTATCTTATTCAAACTCTTGATTTCACCCCTTGAACACTTAAGTTTATAAGTTTCACACTTTGGCCACCATACATCCCATTTTATTCTAAAATCACAAGAGTTGAAAATATGGGGTGTTACAAACACATCTGAAAAGGTATTTCTTCTAAACCCTTTTTTCATACGATTTTTTATTTACCATGACGGTTACTGACTTAAGCATCGGAGGGTCGTTGGTTAGCCAACGGCCAACCTCTGACCTTGTTTTATCGCAGGATCGCACGACATAAGTTGCTAAGTCTATTACACGACTTAAGTACATTTTCGCAGGATCGCACGACATAAGCAGCCAGGTCTACCATACGACTTGATTGCATGATTGCATGAACGCACGACCAACATCTGTCGTACGACATAAGTCTCTCTAACTTAGAAAAATTAGTATGAATGCCTTAGTCGCAAGTACCTATGTTTGCTTTACACGACTGTGAGGTCAAAAGATCTTATGGTCTAAAATTTTAACTTAGGATGCCTATGTCGCAAGTTCGATCTATTCGATGTATGTCAATTTAATGATCGCATTGCGCTCGTTGTTTACTCACGATATAAATGAGAGATTGACAATGTAAAAACATAAGTTCTGAAAGAAAAATTTTCATTTCATGATTAACAATCAGTTACATCAGAAGACTCGACCCCCAACGGTCGGTCGATAAAAGACAAAACAAAAAAAAATCTAAAGCTAGGGTGGGTCATCGGCTGTCTTAGAAGGGCAAAAACAGACTTCAGCTCATCCCTCAGCTCCTTCACTTCCCCTACCAACTCCGACACCTTGGACTTGGAATCCTTGGCTTCTTTATCATTCGCAGCCAAGGACTCTTTTGTCCTGTCCAGCTCAGCCCTCGAATCGGCTATCAGGGTCAGGGCCTGCTTGAGGCATCCTCTTGTCTCATCCCTCTCACGTTCGACGACCTCAAGGTCATTGTGAACATCTTCGAGCCGTATAGATAAGGCCTCGACGCGCGCCAGGGCGGCTTTCTCTTTATCAAGTGTCGCCTTCTCTCTTTCGAGAGCTGCGGGCCCCAAACCCCTTGTCTTCTCCATTTCGGAGTACAGGGCAAGGGAAGACCGGAACGCCTGAAACACATAAGAACATGAGTTAGTAACACTCGACAAAAACTATGGAAAGCACAGGTTACAAAAAACTTACCATGAACGCAAGACCGACGACGTGAGACCCCGTCTCCTCGACCAGGACCCCTTGGAAACGCTCCCTGAAAGAGGGGAGCTGGTATTTCCCCAGATGAAGAAAGAGCTTCGTCCCGTCCAAGACGTTATCCGCCATGAAGTCCGACGACAACGTAAAGTTAACCGTCGTGACTTCAGCCTCTCCCGTCGAGTGGCTCTTGCCTTTGTCGGCCGACGAAGGGGTAGACGTGGAAGATGGAGACACCGCCGTTTTCACCGGAGGCGCCGACCTGACTGGTGTCGCGTCGATCGCATCAAAAGACGTCTTCGTCTTTCCAGGAGATGCGACCGACACCTTCGCCTTCTTAGGAGAGTGACGACTCTCGACAAGTCGCCCGCCTTTGAAGACGGTTCCTTCGGGACCGTCATCTTGGTCCTCTTTAAAACCCCCGACCCAGTGGTCGAGATCCCTTTTCTCTTCTCTCTGCCCTTGCGGGCCAATTCAGCTTGGGCTGCCCTCTTGGTAGCCACAGACGACATCCTCGCTTGAGATTCCCCTGAAAAAAGGAAGGAAAAGAAAGGAGCGTTACACGATTGAAATAATGGAAGGATTAAGTTGAGCAGAAAGATCGAGGTACACTTACCAGTCATCTCTTCTTCCTCTTCTCTCGACTCTTCTTTTTCTTCTCTCTCTGCTTCTTCTTCCTCCTCTTCCTCTCGCCTCTGGGGATGGACATTGTCGGCAAGTTACCACCTGCCCCCGGGCAAAAGGTATTTCTTCTCGTTCTTACATATTGTTTTTCTAAGTGGGTAGAAGCAACTGCCTTTTCCCAAGTCCGGGATAAGGAGGTCGTCTCTTTTATCCAGACTAACATCATATGCAGGTTTGGGATCCCATCCGAAATTGTCTGCGACAATGGATCCCAGTTCATAAGCAACAAAACTCGACAATTCTATGAAGACCGTAATATCAAGCTTAGGACCTCGACACCCAGGTATCCCCAGGCAAATGGACTTGCAGAATCGAGTAATAAAACCATTATTGCTTCGATCAAGAAAAGGTTGAAAGCTGCAAAAGGAAAGTGGGTTGAAGAACTCCTTTCGGTCCTGTGGGCGAATCGCACGACGCCATGCACGTCCACAGGACAAACCCCTTTCTCTTTGGTCTATGGTTGTGAAGAAGCTTTGCCGGTCGAGGTCCGGCTCCCGACCTCGAGGCATACTTCCGTCGACCATATCTTGGTTGATTTAAGTTATGACCTCGACGCCCTTGAAGAGCTCAGAGAGTCGGCACTGATCAGAATGGCGTCCCAGAAGCAAGCGGTCGAACGAAACTTCAACAAGAACCTCAAAACTAAAGTCTTCCAAGAAGGCGACTATGTCCTCCGACGAGTGTTCCAGAGCACTCAAGAGCTCAATGCAGGTAAACTTTCCACCAAGTGGTAAGGTCCATATCGAATCTCAGAGGTCGTGGGTAAAGGTGCCTGTTAATGCCAAAAATTGCACCAAAGGGACAACTTAAGGTCGATGTGGACTTAAACAACTAAAGAAAGAATCTTTCGACGAGACGTGCGACGATAAATAAAATAAAGAAACAAGGGATTTGATGACGCAGGAAAAACCTCAATCGAGGAAAAAACCTGCGGACGACAGGGGGTGTCGTCGCTGCACTATGGTCGCCAATCAGGGGCGATGTCCTTGGATACTGGTGTCGATCGTACAGTGATTACAATACAAATGAAGAAAATGCTTCGAAATGTAAAGTACAAGTGTTTGAACGTAAAAACAGGTGTTTGTCGTGTACGAAACAAAGTATGAACTGCTGGTCGAGGGCTGTTGTCGTGCGTCGAGAGCGATACTTAGAATAATGGTTCTTCACTTCAGGTGTTCTTGAATATTGCTTCGGCTGTTAATAGCCGGATACTCGATGTGTTGAAATGTTGATTGAGCTTGATATTTATAGTCTTCGCGTCCTTAGCTTCATCCATGAATGCTCCTTTAATGGCTTTAACGGTTGGAAACGGTCGCCGGAGTAATGATCTTCGTCCGTTACGGTCGCCGGCTATTTAATGATTGCGTCGTTTATAGTCGTTGCTCCTTAATGACTTTTACTCCTGCATTAAACACTTAATAAACGGTCATGGTTAACGTTAGCTTTGCTCGAAGTCGCACGTCCTTATATAATAGTCGTGCGGATCGGGCGACGCTATGGTCGAGCGTCGTAAGGAACTCTCGACTTACCTTTTATGAGGGACGACGATGGTGTTCTAGGTCTTTGTCGAGACCTTATCTTATTACAAGATATAGTCCCTAATCATACGTCTTACCTGTTCTGGTCGCGGTCGAGCGACGTGATTTTTTTGCCCAAACAGTTTGCCCCCAAAATTTGAAAATTGAATGTCAAGTTTAAGTTTTAAATTTTGCTTGTCGAAGACTTGTGACCTGGGTTGAGGGACTTACCTGGTTGTCGTGGAACTGAACCGGTTCACCTTTAACTGAACGAGAAGTTGAAAAGTTATGACGTCATACTGACGCACGATGATGCTTACCAGCTGTCGAGGACAGGTGTCGAAGATTCGGATAGGTATGGACGCGTGTTGATCATCAGCGGACTCGACTTGTTGCGATTTCCTGCATAAATAGAGATCACAATGGGTTGCTTTCTTTAGAGATTTTCTTTAAAAAAATTCTGTTTCTGATGAGGCCCTTCTCTAGAATCTCGACTTTGTTCAAATCTTGGGTGGTTGGAGATCTATCAAGGGTTGCGATACCCGAATCGTTGACGATGTTGGTTACGATGAACACGATGTCTGTGTATTCTGCGCACCTGGCGACGATGTCTTCTGCCACATCAACCCTTTCGTCAGCCGACAGGGGCGGGGGTGTAAAGACGGGAGAGAACGAGGAGGAACTTATGGTGATCAGCTTTGCGCTATCGCCGTCCCTCTCGTTTGACTACGTCCTCGTCAGGATGAAGTCACTTCCGCATCTGGGGAAACATCAGCCCTTAGTTTCCGAGGAGTGTTTTCAAAGGATCTCTATTGAAGAGATAGGGCTGTGTTTAGCCGAACTGACGTTCCTTGTAAGTTTTTCTTTCAAAACTTGTGTTATCGATGTTCTTTCGTTTTTATGTTTTGCTAACGTGTTCCCTTCGTATTTGACAGATGCTTCTGATGAGCTAGATGCCCTCAGTCATGCAAGGGACGAGGTGAATTCCCGTTTGAAGGAATCTCTATCTTTGATGTGTGATCAGAGAGAGGAGCTGGAGGGAATGAAGGCATCTTTAGCTGCGAAGAAAAAGGAGGTTGAAGAATCCAAGATTAAAGCGACGAACTTGGAGAAAGAGTTCGAGGAGTTGACGGTCGAGAATAGGTCTTTCTTTTCTTACGCTCGACTTATTGCGCGTGCTGCTATCATGCGACGACACCTGCTAGGAAAAGACCCTCTTGCTTCGGCGAAGGAGGAGTTGGACATCTATCTGAATGGCGTTGGGACCGAGAGAGATCTTGACTTAGATGATGGGAAAGATGTCGAAGAAGAGGTGGCAGGCGAAAACCTTCTGGACGGGACTTCGGGTACGAATGCAACGGATGTTCCTTCTTTAGTTTAAGAATTTTCTCTTTTTTGCTGCTCGACCGTTGGGGGTCGAATATGTTCTTGACAATTTTTCTTATGGTCGAACTTATGCTTTATATATTTGGTAAACAAATATCGCATCAATTGAACATAAGATACATAGAAATCATGCAACCAAGGCACTTATAAAATATGAGAACATACGATCAAAGCATCCATACAGGGTATAAGAAAGAAAAAATAAGGCATTCGTTTAGAACGTATGCTAATCAAACACCAATATATGCAACTAAGGTATTTATTCAAAACGCGAAGTTTTTCTAAGTTAAGAAGCTCAGGCTGCGAAGCCGTCTATGCGATCGTGCGACCAAGTCGTTCGACTAGCTGTAAGGTGTGATCAAGTCATGGACCTGATTGTCTATGTCGTGCGATCCTGCGATAAAACGATGTCGAGGGTTGGTCGTTGGCTCACCAACGACCCTCCGATGCTTAAGTCAGTAGCTGTTTGTGAGAAAAATTTGTATGGAAAAGAGTTAGAAATCATACCTTTCTCCTTCATGGGGTATTGCCCCCTGTCATTTATTATCCTATTCTTTTTGGAAAGAAAGATAGGTTTTAAATGACAGGACGACATGACGATCCGATGAGATACTGTCTGTGATTGATCATGTCGTTGTACGACAGGGCACCATAGCGACGTTTCGACTCATTCTCGATCTTCAGGGTTCCCAATGGCATAGGGGATTTTAATTGATAACTTTTGCATGCTCGGGAGTCGACGGTCGATGGCTGTTAATAACGACATTATCAATAATATCTTTGAGATTACCTTGTGGAACATGATATGCCAATTCCTTCTTGAGTGCGTTACAATCATCTGTCGCATGACCATGGTCGACGTGGAAGTCGCACCACTTTGATTTATCCTTCTTAGCATCGTCCAAGTCAGACTTCTTCGGCCACCGGATGGTTGCTTGGGTGGTCTTCAGAGCTTCGACTAAGTCTTTAGTTGACCCTTTGAACCCATAAGAGGAGATCTTGGGGTACACGGGGAATTTAGTCGCGGTTTTAGCTTCTGCCTTCGTCTTGAAACGAACGTTTGAAATCTGACGCGCTGGCTCTATTCTGGATATGGCTTTCGGCTTGAATTCTGGCTTCTTGACACCTAACGGCTTTTTGTCGTCAGTGTGTTTGCGACGAAAGGTTGTGTCGTCTTCGACCCTCATATATGCTAAGGTTCGAGCTCGGACGTCTTCGAAAGTCTCTGGGGGATACTTGGTCAGATCGATATATAGACCTGAACTATCGTCTAGACCACGCTTATAAGCTTCGATCGCAGTTTTGATGTCACAATTGCGGATACTGATCATTTCGGCATTGAATCTATTGAAATAACTTCGAATAGACTCATTGGTCTTCTGCACGACATAGTACATATCACTAGTCTGCTTTTCCATCTTACGACTGCTGGCGAATTGCCGGGAGAATTGGTTGACCAATTCGGCGAACGACCCGATAGATTTGGGTTTGAGATTGATCAACCACTGGAGAGCTGGACCAGTAAGAGTCGCCCTGAAACTCTTGCACATGCATACTTCCTGGTACATGTGTGGAATCAAGATTGTCCACATGAGCTGCTTATACTGCGCGACATGCTCGGTTGGATCGGTCACACCCGAATACTTGGGAGTGAAGGCAGGAATGTTATACTTCTTTGGACCTCGACGGTGGCGATCTCGTCGATGAAGGGCGACGCCTGATACCCCGAGCGAGGCTCGACGTCGACAGGCACGGCTGCCCCAGGCAACTTGGCGAGCAAGGACAGGACGCGCTCATTTTGGTCTTCCAACATCTTCAAACGTTGGGCGACGGGATCGTTAAGATCAGGATTTGCCCCTGTCGAGGGATTGGTCCCTGGACTAGTGCCATTACCATGCGACGAACCATTGGTGTCCCCGTTGAACGGGACAAAATATGCTTGCGACCCATTGCATTGAGTTGATTCCTGGCAACCTCGAGCTCCTGATACATCTGAGCGACGGCTTGCTGCGGATTTCCAGGGGCTGCCATTTTCCTGCAACAGAAAATAGAAGAAACTCCAAGAAACTATTAGTAGAATGCACGTTCGTCGAGGATTTTCTCTAGATGTGGTCCCACGGATGGTGCCAAACTGTTAATGCCAAAAATCGCACCAAAGGGACAACTTAAGGTCGATGTGGACTTAAACAACTAAAGAAAGAATCTTTCGACGAGACGTGCGACGATAAATAAAATAAATAAACAAGGGATTTGATGACGCAGGAAAAACCTCAATCGAGGAAAAAACCTGCGGACGACAAGGGGTGTCGTCGCTGCACTATGGTCGCCAATCAGGGGCGATGTCCTTGGATACTGGTGTCGATCGTACAGTGATTACAATACAAATGAAGAAAATGCTTCGAAATGTAAAGTACAAGTGTTTGAACATAAAAACAGGTGTTTGTCATGTACGAAACAAAGTATGAACTGCTGGTCGAGGGTTGTTGTCGTGCATCGAGAGCGATACTTAGAATAATGGTTCTTCACTTCAGGTGTTCTTTAATATTTCTTCGGTTGTTAATAGCCGGATACTCGATGTGTTGAAATGTTGATTGAGCTTGATATTTATAGTCTTAGCGTCCTTAGCTTCATCCATGAATGCTCCTTTAATGGCTTTAACGGTTGGAAACGGTCGCCGGAGTAATGTTCTTCGTCTGTTACGGTCGCCGGCTGTTTAATGATTGCATCGGTTATAGTCGTTGCTCCTTAATGACTTTTACTCCTGCATTAAACACTTAATAAACGGTCATGGTTAACGTTAGCTTTGGTCGAAGTCGCACGTCCTTATATAATAGTCGTGCGGATCGGGCGACGCTATGGTCGAGCGTCGTAAGGAACTCTCGACTTACCTTTTATGAGGGACGACGATGGTGTTCTAGGTCTTTGTCGAGACCTTATCTTAATACAAGATATAGTCCCTAATCATACGTCTTACCTGTTCTGGTCGCGGTCGAGCGACGTGATTTTTTTGCCCAAACAGTGCCTATCGGCTCTAAACCCTCGACAACCAAGACATCCCACGTAGCTGGAATGCTACCCATTTGAAAAGGTATTTCTTATAAGACTTTTTCCTTTTTCATACGATTTTCTCATCGCAATGATTACTAACTTAAGCATCGGAGGGTCGTTGGCTAGCCAACGACCAACCTCTGACCTTGTTTTATCGCAGGATCGCACGACATAAGTTACTAAGTCTACTACATGACTTAAGTACATTTTCGCAAGATCGCACGACATAAGCAACCAGGTCTACTAGATGACTTGATTGCACGATTGCAGGAACGCACGACCCATATCTGTCGCACGACCTAAGTTTCTCTAACTTAGAAAAAAATTCATGTTTTGAGAAAATGCTCTAGTCGCACGTACCTATGTTTGCTTTACACGATTTAAAGGCCTAAAGATCTTACAACTTATGTTCTAATCAGTGTATTACAATGGATGCTTATGTCGCACGTCTTTATGTTCATTTTTATACGATGTATGTTTACTTAGTGAATTTCACGATTGATGTTGTATTTACTTACAAAATGAATAAGACAAAGTAAAGTATGATTTCAAAAGAGAAGAAAATTTCATTCATCAATTGTCGATTACATCAAATGACTTGACCACCAACGGTCGATCGGTAAAAGACAAAGAACAAAAATTTCCTAAGGTTGGGGAGGGTCATCGGCCGCATCCTTGCCCGAAGCTTCGCCTTTGGAGCCTTCGTCCATTTCTTCCTCCTCGACCTCCTTCTCGTCGTCCGAGTCGAGGTCTCTTTCTGCCCCGACATTCGACAAGTAGAATCCCAGCTCGTCCGATGCTGAGGCGAGGGGATTCTTCCCCGACAAATGCTGCCGCATGATCGCCGCTCGAGCAGTCAGTCGAGCCAAGGCGAAGACGGACTTCAACTCGTCTCTCAGCTCCGTCACTTCCCCCTCCAACACCGACACCTTGGACTTGGAATCCTCGGCTTCTTTTTCACTTGCATCCAAGGACTCTTTAGTCCTGTCCAGCTCAGCCCTCGAGTCGACGATTAGGTCCAGGGACTGCTTCAGACGACGGTTCGCCTCGCCTCTCTCACGTTCAATGACCTCCAGGTCACTCTGAACGTCGTCGAGACGTATAGACATGGCCTCGACACGCGAAAGGGCGACTTTTTTCCTCTCCATTGCCGCTTTCTCTCTTTCGAGAGCTGCGCGCACCAGACCCCTTGTCTTCTCCATTTCGGAGTACAGAGCAAGGGAGGACTGGAACACCTGAAAATTACACAAAAGTCACAGGTTAGTAAACACTCGACAAAGTTACAAAAGTCAAAAAAGACAAGTTTTGAAAGAAAAACTTACCATAAACGCGAGTCTCGCGATGTGGGATCCCGTCTCCTCGATCGGGACTCCCTAAAAGCGCTCCTTGAAAGAAGGGAGCTGATATTTCCCTAGATGGGGAAAAAGCTTCGTCCCGTCTAGAACGTTACCTGCCATGAAGTCCGACGGCAACGTAAAATTGACCGTCGTGACCCCAGCCTCTCCTGTCGAGACGCCCTTGCCCTTGTCGGCCGACGAAGAGGTCGACGTGGCAGATGGACGCACTGTCATTGTCGCCGGAGGTGCCGAGTTGACCGGTGTCGCGTCGATTGCATCAGAAGACGTCCTCGTCTTCCCAGGAGATGCAACCGACACCTTCGCCTTCTCAGGTATGACGACTCTCGACGAGTCGCCAGCCTTTGAAGACGGTTCCCTTGGGACCGTCATCTTCGTCCGCTTTAAAACCCCCGACCCAGTGGTCAAGGTCCCCTTCCTTTTCTCTCTACCCCTGCGGGCCAGTTCAGCTTGGGCTGCCCTCTTGGCAGCCGCATACGGTATCTTCGCCTGAGATTCCCCTGAAACACAAGAAGAAAAAGTGTTATGAGATGGAAATATAGGAAAGACTAGGTCGAGCAGAAAGGTCGAGGTACACTTACCAGTCATCTCCTCTTCTTTTTCTCTCGATTCTTCTTTCTCCTCTTCCTCTGTCTCCTCCTCTTCCTCCTCCTCTCGTCTCTCCTCTCGATTCTCTCCCAAATAGACCACGTTTTCATCCTCGTCTACCAGATGTCGTGTGACGAACGACCGCTCGTCGGCACTGAACTTCAAGAATGCGTCGATCCTGGCCTGGGAGTTTGCGTAGGGCTTCACGTCCTCGAACTTGATGTATGTCATTATCAAAAGAAAAGTAAGTAAAAACACAAGTCAATATAATACAAATGTAAGATGTACGACAAAGCTTTAGAATATCACGATACACGCACGAACGCGTATATGGCCTTCCATTTACGGTCTTTAACCGCAGTTTTCAGGACCAAGGTACGATCGCCCTTAAATCTCGAGAAGAGACTGTAACGACGATACCCGTCCATTTTGACCTGGTAAGCCGTCAGAAGGTCGCGTACATTCATGGGCGACGCCCAGTCCTTGGTAAGTCACTCGACGACCTGGATGACGCGCCAGAATTGGGGCATTAACTGCCCCAGCGAAAGGTCGAACTCACACATAAACGCCTTGGCTAAATGCGAATATGGCCACTAGAATCCTATTTTAAACGGGTACTCGTATATCACGAAGTACCCATCTGGACACATCTCTGGTCGAATCTGACCAGCCTTAGTCAGAGTAATCCCTGCAGGGATTTGTGCTAGTTTCCTAAGAGAGTCGAGATCATCTTGATATCGAATAGAAGTTGCAGGCTCGGTTGACATAGCTAAACCTGTAAGCGAAATTTGCAGGTCTAAAAAACCAAAAAGATCCCAGTTTTTCCTAGGCTTTCTAGCGATGGACTTGCGACGCATAAAAGGGATGAGAAATCATACCTTATATAGGCGCTCTAAAACCTCGAAAACTCTAAGTCGAATTAAGATTTTGCAGGTTTGGAAAGGATTCGCTAAAAGGAAGCAAGGATCGACAGAAGAAATCTCACTCTAAAAATTCTCTGAAAGCATAAACTGGAAAAGATCCACGAAAGGCCTCTATTTACGTAGATGATCGTGTCAGATCGAGTCGCTCGATGATCGACACGTGTCCTCACCTTTCCGTATGCACACGCGGATCGTCGACACCTGGCTTTAAGCAGCTGTCAAGCATAGAACGTGCGTCAGCATGACGTCACGATCTTATCACCTTCTCAACTTCCATAGTTCAAATCAAACCGATTCGGTTCCAAGGCAATTGAATCAACCCTTTCGACACGCGTCACGACTCTTGACATTCCCTTAGACGAATATTTTAAATGATTTTTCTCTGACAAAAATTTAAAATTCAAATTTGAAATTTGCCTTTATATTTTAAATTTTGGGGGCAAACTGTTTGGGTAAAAATTCACCAGTCTCGACCACGACCAGAAAAGGTAAGATTTACGTTACACGATACGTTTTGGATTAAGATAAGGTCCCGATAACACCTTTAAAACCTCCATCGCCCCTCCTAAAGATTAGGTCGAGAGCTCTTCACGATACTCGACTACGTTGTCACCCGATTCGCAGGACCGTCGTAAGATACCTTACGTCCTCGACCAACTAACATACGACACAACTGTTATAATTTCTCTGTTTAAATGCAGAATCAACGACATTAATGTCCAACGGCAATAACTGACGAAGATCATTATGAGCCTTAACCTCAGCAACCGTTACGACCGTTACTCAAGCTTTTAGGGAGTCATTTAAAGCTACGAAGGCTATATAAACAAGAGCTCCATCACCATTTGCGCACATCTGAACACGAGAACTCTCACTGCAGAACAAAAAGGCATTCAAAGCAAAGAACTTTCTCTCTCAAAAAGATCGCTCTCGACGCACGACACATAGTTCTTATACATGACACACTTGTTTTTACACACGATACATTTGTTACTTTACGAATTAACTTATTTCTTTTATTTGTACTGTAATCATCGTACTCTCGACATTCGAAACATAAGGACGTCACCCCTGTTTGGCGACCATAGTGCATCGACGACCATCACAGTCGTCCGCGGGGTTTTTCCTCGTTGAGATTTTTCTCGCGTCACCAAAATCTCTCTCGTCTCTTTTCACCTTTTGTCTTTGTCACACTATTTTTGTCGAACGATTTCCATCTTTAGTTGTTAAGCTCCACAATCAACCTTAAGTTATCCTTCTGGACGATTTTTGGCATTAACAACAATTTCCATACATATATACTAATTCATTCAGACAGTTCATACATCAAATCCAATTCAATTTTAACTTAAAAGAATTTGATATAAGATGAACTCACCTGGTTGAAGCTTTAACCCAGTAATCCAAACCCTTTCTTCTCTGATTCACAATCACACAATAATTCAGATGAAATCCAGTTCCTCTCTTTTTCTTTCTTCTTTCTTTCTCTTTTCTCTCTCTCTCTCTGCTTTTCTCACCCGACTTCAAGAAAATGGATTGAGATAATATCTCAATTAAATCAAACCATCTCTTAAGTAGTCAATTTTCAAGGAATGACCAAATAAGCCCTCTAGTTTAATTTTCATCAATCACCTTTAAACTTTGGTCAATTTACAATTCAGTCCTGAAATTTACTTTTACAATTAGTCCACAACTTAGACACCTTACAAATAGACCCCATTTATATTAAATACAATATAATGAAATTTCGGGGTGTTACAATTATAATAGTTACAAACTTAGAAACTAACATATAACTATAATGGTTATTCAATGTGACTTACAGTCTCCGGGAATGACGAATATGATGTGGTGTCAAACGTCGGCATTTAGGATGTGTAACCCCCTGCCTCCGACATCCCGAACTGCGTGACATTGATCATTATAAGAGTTACAAACTTAGGAACTAACATATAACTATAATGGTTATTCAATGTGACTTACAGTCTCCGGGAATGACAAATAGGATGTGGTGCCAAACGTCGGCATTTGGGATGTGTAACCCCCTACCTCCGACATCCCGACCTGCGTGACATTGATCATTATAAGAGTTATAAATTTAGGAACTAACATATAACTATAATGGTTACTCAATGTGACTTACAGTCTCCGGGAATGACGGGTAGGATGTGGTGGCAAACGTCGTCGGTGCCCCCTGTCCGAATGGAGCGGAGATCGGCGTCGTACTCGACAGCTAAAACAAATTTGGAACGTAATATTAATATACAAACTAAAAGATCGTGGCTGACAAATTAATTTAAACACTAACCTGAACAGCGTGAAACACTTTGTTGAAGTCCTCCAGAGCTTGAAGACGTGTATCTACACGCCCGTAGACATAGTCGTACAACTCGTCAACCTTCTTATGATATGGGTCGGGAGGCGTAGCATGATGGGAGGAGGAAGAGGGCGCCTCATATCGATCGTGAGTCCTGGAAGAATGGTCAGGCCTCGCGTCATCTTTCTCATCTTCGTCAGATGAGGAACTGGACACAGATGAGGAAGGAGAGGAACGTCGGACCCTCTTCGACCGTTGCATTGCCGCCTCTCTGTCAGTAATGGCCACGTTGTTTCTGTACCAAGGCGTGTCCCTCTCGGCATCCGTAGGCAGAAGGTTTGCGAAAGGCGTAAGCGGCGGCTAAATATATGGTAAAACACAAAAAATCTAATAAGTGGGACTAACGTAGGCAACATTGTAAACATAGTAAAAGAACTTACATTTCTAGAATGGCTGAAGAACGAAAGGCAAGTCTGTCTATTTAGGGAAAGACCCCGGTCCCAACGGGTTCCCCTAATTAATCTGTCGGTGCGCTTGTTGAAATTTTGAACGGAGATGGGAAACATCTCCAAGATCCATATCTGGAATTACACAAGAAGAGCAAGTACGTAAAAAGGAAAGCCAAACAGTTTGTATGTATTATTATTTATGTTATACTACTTATCTAACCTTGAAGGCGTATGTAAATCCACAAAGATTCATCTTGGCATTCCTGTCGGCGCGTCTGGCGATGGCTCGGTGCATCTGTGTGTAGGTATGTGTCCAGATATGGCTAGGCATGGCAACGGGGCGGGTATGGGGCGGGGTTCCCCATCCCCGGCCCCAGCCCTGGTTTGTAGTAACTTCCCCCGGCCCCGGACGGGTACGGGGATACCAACCCCGGCCCCGGTTAAGACCCGGTCCCCGTTCCCCATTTTTACCCGGTTCCCCGACCCGGTTCATCTCTAAAGCAAAGAACACAAACAGAGCATGCTAAACCCCCAAAGAAAGCAGTATTTGGTAGACTGATTAATATGATTAATGTAAACAGCAAACTTAAATTGATACAATTAATGTAAACAACAAACTTTTTTAGACTAAAATTGAAGCAAACAACAAGTTCTCTAAAGCAACTAAGCTTAAAAGAAATAAGAAATAAGGATTAAGGAATCAAAGTATCAAACTGATGGATTTTGAGGCGTGGAGCACTGGAGCTGTGAATGCTGATGAAACAACTAAACTAACTCAAACTGATGGATTTTGGGGGGTGGGCTTCCACTTGCTGAATGTGAATGCTGATGAAACAACTAAACTAACTCAAAAAAAATATTTAATTAAAATATTATATATAATATAATTTTTTTTATTAATATACATACCGGGTCCGGGGCGGGTCGGGGGGTGGTCAACCCGGCCCCGGCCCCGTCCTCGGTTTTCAACTAACGGGTTTCCCCGGCCCCGGTATCCGGTTTGGCGGGGAATCCTCGGCCCCGGTCGGGTCGGGTGAACCGGGTTCCCCATCGGGTCGGGTCAAATTATCATGCCTAGATGTGGCTACCCACGAATACCTGTTAATCAAATCTAAGTCCTCGACGACCCTAAGGACCGTCGAGGAAGCAGTCTGGCTCCACTCACGGCCCATGAAGCCCATATCCACGATCGCCACCAAGCATACACGGACAGCATCCTGGTCTCTTAGGGCACCAAGGCCCTGTTTCATCGTGTCCACGAATGTCCTCAGCCTCAAACGAGATGGTGACACGCCAGGCCAAACCCTACGAACGAAGGAAATTTCTGCTAAGGGAGGAAGAAGGGGTTCTGGTCCAAAAAGTTGTCCTGTAATTAGACAGAACTCATGACGCCCAAACCGCATGTGATGCCCGAAGACATCAAAATACATCTCATCCGGCTCAGGATTGGAGACATCGACCTCCAGCTGTAGAAACATATGGACTAGCGTGGGGTCGCCACCACTCATGGAAAGATCCAACCATGGACCGAAAGGTGTCCCTTTAAAGATCTCCTCAACGCTATCTGCCCGATCACCTAATTTCGCGAAGCGGTCTCTCAGCTCTACCACATAGCCAACGCGACATTTTAACGTCAAGTCGATGTAAAAAAAATTGCCCTACATAGAAGTTCACAGATGTTATAGTTATTGTTATATATAGATGATTTTGCTTGTTTGGTTTATTGTGTTGATAATTATTCGTCTATTTTAGTTTTAGAAAAGAAACCACTCAATCTATTGGACTTCCAGGTAGCAGGTGAATCACAAGGATTGCTTAAGTCCCCACATACCTTAGGGCTATTTACACCCGTTTGACAAAATCCAAATAGATATGTTGCGGTTTATTTTATTTCAATATAACATTGTTATATATAGATGCTTTTGGCAAGAGGCCAAAATGAATTTAAGTTTGGCATGTGAAGCCAATTTAAATGTTTTTATATATTCATACCATTTACGGATCTTTCCGTAAAATGTTACATATACATATGAGGGCTTCGGAAGTGTGACTTCCAAAATTTATTTATGAGTAGGAAACTCAAAAGAAAGATAAACAATTAAATAATTTAGCAAAGTTAGGGGATCTAAGTTGTCATTCGCCAAAGTTTAGGGACCTAAATTGTCATTCACCAAAGTTTAGGGATCTAAGTTGTCATTTAGCAAAGTTAAGGGACCTAAGTTGTCGTTCACTAAAGTTTAGGGACCTAAGTTGTCATTTACCAAAGTTTAGGGACCTAAGTTGTCATTCACCAAAGTTTAGGTTGTCATTCACCAACGTTTAGGGACCTAAGTTGTCATTCATCAAAGTTTAGGGACCTAAGTTGTCATTCACCAAAGTTTAGGGACCTAAGTTGTCATTCACCAAAGTTTAGGGACCCAAGTTGTCATTCACCAAAGTTTAGGGGACCTATAATCAAACATATATTTTTATAAAAAACACTAACTTTTTTATAAAAACACTAACATATTTTTTTATAAAAAACACTCAAACATTTATTTTTATAAAAAACACTCACCTTTTTATTAAAAAAAAACACTAAGATATATATATTTTTTTAAAACACTTTAACATTTATTTTTATAAAAAACACTCATCTTTTTTATAAAAAAAAACACTAACATATTTTTTTATAAAAAAACACTTTAACATTTATTTTTATAAAAAACACTCACCTTTTTATAAAATAACACTAACATATTTTTTTATAAAAAACACTTTAACATTTATTTTTATAAAAAACACTTAACATCTTTTTTTTATAAAAAACTCTTAACATCTTTTTATAAAAACCACTTTAACATCTTTTTATAAAAACCACTCTAACTAAATTTTATAAAAAAAACACTATAACATCTATAATAAACACAACATTATAACATACAAATAACACATTCAAACATACAACAAAGTTCAAAAAACTCTAACAACATACATATCATATATTTTAAAATTTAAAATAACAACATAAAGGAAAACTACAACAAATTTTAAAAAAACGTACTAAACTTGTAACACGTGTCATCTTCAAACCGATCGCATATTCCACACGACAAATTGAGAGAGTTTGGGAGAGAAAATTTAAAAGAGAAGTGGTGGCCGGATTGGGGTCTCCCACCCTCTCCTCTTATAGCCGCGATAAATGAGGGTGGGGGTTGGGATTGCCATTAATGAAATTAGGGTTTCAACCCTAAAGTGACACCTGGCATGGCAATTCCGCGATCGTGGGACCCACCGCGGGACAGAGGCCGAAAGTGCTACCGCGGGAATAGTTGGGGGGTCAAAACGGGTGTCGCGGCCAATCTTGAGGGAACTCCGTGGAACCTTTGGCCAAACTCAGATGACACGTAGGCTCTGACCCGCGATCGCGGGGCCCACAACGGATTTTTTAGGTATTTTTGCAAAATGAGCGAGATTATGGGTATTTTTACAAGTTAAAGTCAAATAACGGATATTTTAATTAAATTCCTTTGAAGTATTGGGTTTTAATTATAGTGGTCCAAACTCCAAAGGTTGTTTAATTAACACCAAATTTAATTACATGGTATGGCACGTGACGTGGTTAGGACTGTAAACGAACCGAACGAACACGAACGAAGGCTTGTTCATGTTCGTTCGTTTAACTTAACCGAACAAACGAATGAACACGAACGATAAACGAACGAGATTTTTTGTGTTCATGTTCGTTCGTTAAGAATTTTTGTTTGTTCGTGTTCGTTCATGTTCGTTCATTAAGAGATAAACGAACGAACTTAAATGAACATAAACGAACATAAACGAACGAACTTAGACGAGCGTAAACGAACGCCTTTAAATGAACATAAACGAATGAACTTAAATGAACATAAACGAACGAACCCAAATGAACCAAATGAAAAACCGGGTTAACTTAGGAGGTATGAAAAATAAATTCTAAAAGATCAATTTACTTGATGATTTTACACATTAATTTCATATTATATAAACATGTTTATATATAAACAAGCATAAACTAACATAAATGAACATAAACGAACGTAAACGAACATAAACGAACGAACATTAATGAACATAAATGAACGAACGTTCACGAACATAAATGAACGAACGAGACCATTGTTCATGTTCGTTCATTTAACTAAACGAACAAAAAAACGTGTTCATGTTCGTTCATTTATTAAATAAACGAACATAAACGAACTTCCGCCGAACAGTTCACGAACGGTTCGCTGAACGTTCGGTTCGTTTACAGCTCTAGACCTGGTAGGTACCGTGGGTTTAGGAAAGTGGCTTTATAAAGTGGATACCACACATGCAATATTATCCCTATAGACACAGTGCAGCAGTCAACACTTTTAGACTTTTTTCCCAAATGTCTATCTTCTTTTTCTTCTTCCTCTTCCTATCTCTTCTTCCACTTTTGTCTGCAACCGCCCTCACAGCCTATGAAGCTCTGGAAGAATACGATTTTCCGTCGGGTCTGCTTCCGAAGGGGATCACAGGCTACACCCTCAATGAAGAGACCGGAGAGTTCGAGGCTTACCTGGGTCAGACTTGCTCTTACTCCGTCCAAGGCTACGATCTCAAATACCAATCCACCATCTCTGGAGTCATCACTAAAGACAAGCTAACCAATTTGAAGGGTATTAGCGTCAAAGTCCTGTTTTTCTGGCTCAATATCGTGGAGGTCACCCGCGACGGCGATGAGTTGTCTCTGTCGGTGGGAATATTGTCGGCGGCATTCGACATCAGTGGATTCATCGAGTCGCCACAGTGTGGATGTGGCTTCGATTGCAACAACATCAACATGGGTTTAACAAGCAGCAGGTGATAGGCACAGGTGTTGGTTTGTAATTGTAACTAATTAACCTACCTAGGTTTACAATAATTAATTAATACTCCATAGTTAGATTTAAATCCTGGTTCCTTGCTTGCTTGCTTCATGTATGAATGACATTGAAGAATACAAACTGTCATTTAACGATTTCAGTTTCCATCAAATCAAACGCTGCTTAATCATATATACATATTATATAACATTGTCTCTTATATACCTTCCTTTTTGTGTTTATCCTTTCAATAAGCTAGGGGAAGAATTGGTTTACAGATTTTAATTATAAACCATGATGAGTTCATTCTAGATTTAAGTTGTTGATGCTTATTTATTTAATCATCATTTCTAGATTACAGATTAATGTCCTTAAAATGGTGGGGTGGTGGTTCCTTAACCTTAATTAAGTTGTATTGACTTGGACTCGATGAATCCATGAAAATGATAGATAATATGTATTATCAGGAGAAAAGTTCAACTAATTAAAGATTATGGTTTTATTTGGGTTTTCATGATTTAAGGTGGTCTTTGGTTCACATAATAGTATTTGATAGAATTGAAATTTATCAAACTAATTTAACTTGGAAGGAATTGAAGTGAAATTTAACCATGCAGTTTGGTTGGTACGAATTCAATTCGGTCAATTATTCACTTGAGCAAAGGAAATGATGAATTCCTTAAGAGAAATTAATAAAAATGCCCAGTTTTGACTCTTCACTTACAAAAATGCCCAAACTCTCCCTAATTTAACCAAAACACCCAAAAAAAATCCGCAAAAATACCCCGTGATCACGGACTCTTTAAAAAAGTTGGATTTCCACCCTTGAAATTGTCCGTGAACCACATGGTTGTCCACGATAGAGGATGGAGATGTCCGCAAAGCTTGGGTTTTTCATGAAATTGATTTGAATACGTGATCAAGGGGTATTTCACGGATTTTTTTGGGTATTTTGGTTAAATTGGGGAGAGTTTGAGCATTTTTGTAAGTGAGGAGTCCAATTTGGGGCATTTCAATGAAAGACTCATTTCTTAAAATATGGAATTCAAATGATTCCATTACTTTTATTATGTGAACTAAACATAGGGTTTGAAATTTGTCATTTCAAGTCCATCAAATTCCTCGAACCAAACATCCCCTAATAGTTTATCTATATCTATATGTATACTATCTTATAATACATTTAACCCCCAAACTCTTAAAAACAACCCTTTAAGCTTTATGTACAACCATTTAAAGCATAATTACTTAAAATTCTCTCTCTCTTCCTATACCAACACTTTTCATGTCTATTAATTATTAACCCAAGACCAGATTTGATTCATACCTCTAGATCCCTCCAAATATTTCCAGACCCCAAGACCGATTCAAATGAATTCAAATTCAAATTTAACACGCTCTCTATTTCATTCTACATCTCTCTCTTCTTCAAATCACTTTTTCTTTATCTATACTATCTTATAATACATTTAATACCCAAACTCTTAAAAACAACCAATAAGCTATGTACAACTATTTAAAGCATAATTACTTAAAATTCCCCTCTCTCTCTCTCTCTCCTATACCAACACTTTTCATGGCTATTAATTATTAACCCAAGACCAGATCTGATTCATACCTCTCGATCCCTCCAAATATTTCCAGACCCCAAGACCGATTCAAATGAATTCAAATTTAACACGCTCTCTATTTCGTTATGCATCTCTCTCTCTTCTTCAAATCACTTTTTCTTTACAAGGTAGAAAAAGATCTGACAATTTGGGGTTTTGAATTGATGGTGAATCCAAAATCAAGAAAATGGGTTCCAGAGTTTCAGGTATGTTCTACTTTTTTATTTCTTTGAATCATTTCTTTGTTGGGTGAAGCTTCAGATGGAAAATTCAGGTGATTCAAGTCTAAAAATGGAGGGGTTTGATTCGTTCGAGAGCAGGATAACAAGTTCGAATTCGAGCAATTCAGTCACTTCTTCTAAAGAGTGTTGTTCTTCCCCTGCTTCTCTTGGTTGGCCTATTAGAAAGGCTCAGGTGATGAGCAAATGATGCAATGCGTCTGATGACAAATTAAAAACAAAAACAAAAACCCATTTTGATGGTGAATCCAAAATCAAGAAAATGGGTTCCAGAGTTTCAGGTATGTTCTACTTTTTGATTTGTTTGAATCATTTCTTTCATGGCATTTAAAGAAAAGTGAGAATTTGGGGTTTCCTTGGTTCAATATTTGAATTCAAATCTGCTGTGTGGATTAGGGCATCTCCAACCTTCACACCAAAAAAACACACCAAAACACCAAATTTGGTGGGCCCAACACCAAAAAAAAAACTTCAACTCCAACCATACTTCAAAAAAAACACCAAATTTGTGGACCCCACATTAAAATAACATATTTTATTTACTATTAACTATTTTTATTAATAACAATAATTATAATTTGTAAATATAATAATAAATAATCAGTAATTAATTTATTTAATGAAAACCGATAAAAATAAAAACGATAATTTTTTAAGGAAAAGAGCCGAAGAATCTCGTGCTGATGAAGATGGACAAGGAACTCCATATCAAGGATCTCAATATCGTGCATCCGAGTATCAAAGATCTGGAGGAGTTGAAGAGCAAGCCGGAGGATCTCAAAACGCGGATGAAAACTTTCACTTGTATGCGAGTGGACAAAACAATTGGAATTTTTAATTTACGTATTAATTTGTGTTGTTTAATATGTATTAGTGTATGTCCTTTGTGTTGTATTTTAATTTATGTATTAGTTTATGTTATTTAATTTCAAGTATGTAGTAATTTTAATTTCAAGTATTATGTAATTTTAATTTCTTATGAAATTATATTTTGTCAAATTTCTTTAATGGTATATTTTATTTATAAATTAATTTTAAATAAAAAAACGAATTAACAAAAACATATAAAATGTTAAGTTAGATTAATATTTATTAAAACTAATATCATAAATAATAATTAGATTATTTAAAACATAAAAATAAATTAAATAAATTACTATTTGGTGGGTCCTCTCATTTTGAAGTGTCTACAGTTACACACCAAATTTGGTGTGTTTTTTTTTTGAAGAAATCCACACTGCAAAAAAAATGGTGTTATGGTGTGTGGTTGGACTCCTCCATACTGCATATTTGATGATATGCAGTATGGTTGGAGATGGTCTTAGGGATGGTTCTAGATTAATGTGTTCAGAAAAAAAGTTTCAAGCTTTATCACCTTTTTCTGTTCCACTTGCTTTTTTGTCTCCCTTCTTTAATTCATCTAATATACTGTTTTTGAATATCAATCTTGAGTAGAAATGGAGATGATGAAAGAGAAATTTGGTAAATTATTGCTTGGTGAAGACATGTCTGGAAGTGGCAAAGGGGTTTGCACAGCTTTGGCCATCACAAATCTTTGTGGTAATTACATCTTTCTCCCCCTAAGCCTTTTGTTTGATGTTAATTTCATAAAAGAATGGGTTTGCGTTATCTTATTTGTGCAGCCACTGCATTTGGTCAATTGTGGAGATTGGAACCCTTGCCTTCTGAGAAGAAACAAATGTGGCAAAGGGAGATGGAATGCCTTCTTTGTGTTAGTGATCATATTGTTGAATTTAAACCCTCTTGGCAAACCTTACCAGATGGAAGATTTTTTCACTTTCCTTCTACCTGCTACTTTCTGCCTCTCAAGAATTCAGCATATAAACACCGATTCACAAACTATTCTCAACCCTAAAATCGAATTGGCGACCTGCTACTTTCTGCCTCTATCTGCTTCTACGATCTATATCGCTTCCTTAATGGTTAATTTGGGTATGTCCTTCGTCATTCTTCCCCTAATGTGGTTATGTGTATGTGCAAAATTAAGTTAGGGTTTCTTGATTTTTTTGATTTCTATTGTGTTCTATTTGTATGTGCAAAATTGAGTTAGGGCTTCTTAATTTTTGTATCTCTAATGTTCAACTTGACGTACTTTTTACTCCTCTGCCATCAGATAAAATCCTTGTAGAGGACAGAAACAAACCAAAACCAGCACCCCATTAATAATTGCAGTTTCAAAATGAGGCATAAAATGGGATTTGAGAGGAGGTTGTGAAATTACATTTTAGATTCACTTAAGCAAGTGATATTTAGTATTTGTTGAACCAATCTCTAAATTAGGAAGCAGAAGTACACTACATACAGGATAATAAACCATTTTATTGGATGTGAATTTCTGTTACCGTTTGCTTACCTTGAACTTATTTTTCCAAATCAGGCCGGTAACTAGCAGGTTTGCCAACCACCAAAAAGTTTCTAGCAGCAGAAGCAGAAGATAGACAACTTTTCCCCTAACGGTAATGTGATGGGAACATGATCCAATTTTGTTTAAAAGTACTTTCAATTGGTAGTTTTGTTGCACTTCACAATACCGAGTGATCATATTTACATAAAGAAAAATGGAATTTGAAAAACTCTTAAATACAACTTTATGGAATTTGAAAAACCCTTAAACACTTTAAACTCTTAAACCCTTTCCCAGCTAGCTTTCTTTTCGTTGCGTCTGGAATTTTCTTTAGAATTTGCTTATGGTTCGAATGGCAAGTTGGGTTAGTTTGCTTCCTCAATGTGGGGTTTTAGAGTCTTGTTTTTGTTTCATGTTTAACATTAAGCTCAGAGATATATCACATTCCCCTCTCCATTTGGTAGGCCCTGGAAATGGAACACTCGTACAGAAACAAACGAAACACAGCAGCAGAAGTTCTGTGAAGAACTTGCAACCAAATTCAGGTAAAATTTCACAGTTGCTTTGCGTAGCTAAATTCGTGAGACCTGGCTGAATGAAAGGTTTTGCTTGCCAAATGAAAGTTTCCAGATGTATTTGAGTGAACTGTCGACAATATGGGTGGTAATTATGTCTTAAACTAAGATATGTATAAATCTGAGATAATATATACTCAGCTATATGGTCCTTTCAATTATGAATTTATTTCACATAACCTGCATGACGAATATCATGTTGTCGATCATATTTGTATATAGTCCCTTTGTTCCAAGATAAATGATACTTATCCTCAAAACGAAAACATATATAAAAATTTATCATGTTGATATCTTTTGGTATGCAGAGTCTTATATGGTTTTGTTCTAAGTTGGGTTGTGGGATCAAAGTTGTTGCTGTATCATTTTTAAGTCTGGTGGAATGACACATGGCACATGTTCAGTTTCATAGTCTGTTACTTTTGAAAAATCAAGTAGATTCATTTTAATTTCAAAGTCCATAAAGATTCTGATTATTTTAGAGAAAGAGTCTGACATTGAAACACCATTGCATTAGGAAGCAGTTTCAGCTAAAACAACAACCTCATCAATGAGAAATTTGAGTATGACAATGTAAAATATTTGAGCATTTGTCAGCATTTGTATATGTATGGTTAATACTTGCTTAATTTAACCTCCTTTTTAAATGTTTATAGCATAGTGGACGATCAGTGCAGAAAACCTTCCGGTGAACTTTTCTAGACAGCAGTCCCCTGAAGGATTAAGAAACCAGTCCCCTGACCATAGTGTCTCTCTCAGTGCTTAGATATGCGTATATTACAATATCATTTAAGCATATGTGTTTGTGTGCTACACTTTGTCCCATTAGATCTTACACCTGCATCATTGCATAAATTAAATGATGAAGAATTCGAATTTTTTTGCATCATTCTATAAAATGATGCAAATCTAGAAAAGCACTATGCGAACGTGGAATTGCCTGTATTTATTAGGATAATGATGGGCAAAATTTGGTTTTGAGGTTGTCAGTGATGTCATGTATAAATGTTCGAGTGGTTTAGCTGTGGTTTTAACAGAAAAATTTAATTCTTATCCGAAGGATATGAAGTAAAATGGCCCCTTACTCCGGGTTTATTTTTACTTCGATGTAGATAAATAGTGGACAAGATTTTGAAAGTAAATATGTCTTATAAATTGTTGATTTTGTTTTATGTTTGTATAGGTAATTGTACATGTTGAAGTGCCTATACAACTTACTTGGATAATTTGTATTGGATTTCAATAAAACAAAATGGATAATAGATTGTAAATTTTATATTGGATGATTTACATATGTCTGTAATTATAGATAATTGTAATTTCTATTCTAATTTTTTTTAATTAAGAGTACATAAATTTGTATTCCTGGTTTAAAATACAGTTTTATATTTTGTGGGTGCCCAACCAACACTTAAGTTATTATATAAAAGCAAAGAAAAACAATCATTGGTTGGGAAACTCACAACTATTGTAAATGAATTCCAACATCTTTGGTCAATTAACAATATTGACGTTGAAATTTATATATTAGCATACTCGCAATTAAACCATACAACCTATAAAAGTAAATCGGGATAAATGAAGAATAACAAATCATGAAACATGACTACAAACTCAAGTTATAGGCTTCAATTTCGAATTGTAACTAATCGCGCAACATCGCGTGGGTAGATAACTATGATCATTGGAAACGAGTTGTTAGCTAATTATATATGAGTGACTTAGGGTTCAACTAGACTAATGTAAGAAATGTTATGGGCACGAGAGTTGTTTATGGTGAATAAATGTTAAACCAAAAAGTGACAATTCATTTTCAGGTTTAATGTCAAATGGACTAATTTTCAATCCATTACAAGTTTGCTACACCATTGAAGGACATGGACTAGAGGTTCTAAATGCGTATGTAGTGTTCGGAAATTCAGAATTGAACTTCCGATGCTTGTCTCCGAGTAAGCAAAGTCGTTTCACCCATTTGCCATTCCACCCCATTGGCAATTAATTGAGCTACACGCCTGAGGGCTTTTCAATTTTCCATCTACAATAAAATTTCTCACCTTATTCACCCGATTCATTGCACGGGCACACTGCTAGTTTAAATAAAAAGTTTATTGAATTAAATAAGCCACCAATACTATTTTTAATTCAACATTCAACCTTCTTTTATTTTGGAACATGTTAGAAAAAACAAATAAACCAGCTATTTTTAAGTAAGTTTATCCATCAATAGAGCTTGTATAAAGTTAGTCTTCTGAACTTCGTGGAGTAAGACTAGTTGCTTTTAGCTTTCTTAAGATTTGGTCCCTCACTTAAACAATCGTCTATTTTCTTTGTTAAATCTGAGGACAATCTTATTCTTTTTGCTATTTTCGTTGTTTTTAACATTTCTTTTAGTTATTATCTTTTCTCTCTTGAATACTCGTCTTCCTTGTCAAAAGAAAAGTATCAAGAACCAAATCATAATATAAAAACTAAATACTTTATATTTACTAAAACCCTAAATGGAACATTGCAATCAAAATAAAAAACCCTAAAGTGAAAACAATTTCATAAACTCAAAATCAAATTAAGCGATGGTTTCGGTCCAAATATGAGGCCCAATACAAAATCAAAGGCCCCTAACCTTCCTTTTCTTTTTCCTATAAGTCTAGAGATGATTTCGATTGTTCTGAAGATAGTTCCGGCCTAGTTCTTGTAGGAAAATCGTTTCATCAAAACTGAATTATAAAATAAATTAAAGAAAGATGGAACAAACCGGAGTATTAAGTCGAGGCCCGTGTTGAACACGGTTTCCTTAAAACCGATTCGTCCCCAACCGGGACGTCGATTTCCCAGGATACAACGACTCTAAACAGAATCGAGTTCTGCCGGAATATTAAAGGTCACCATAATGGAACATAATTCCATCGATTATAACTGAAGCAAAGCATATAGAAGGTCAAAAGACTCCATCATTAATTTCCATTCAATTTAAAATTAATATTTAATTAATTTTCCAACAGTTCTAAATGTGGTTTTTTGTCTAGGTATGGAAATGGTTACCATCGATCTGAACTTGCAACACCAAGTGACTCTCATTAACGTAGTAGGGAAGATCAAATAGCATTGAAAAAATGTTTTTTTTCCATCAATCGAACTAAAACTACTTTGTTTTTTTTTCACCAGTTGTCACATAAGAGATTAGGAGAGGAAAGGGTCTACACGCCTCTACTAGTGTATCTTGGTTTAAAATAGGATGTCGGTTTAGGTTTTCTTGTTAAAAAAATGTCATTTTACCATTTCAACCTCATTATTAACGTAGGAAATGATGGGCACCACATCATTAAGGTGAGAGACAAAAGTGTGGAAACAAGGAATCCTATGTGATAATAAATGAAGTTAAAGGATGAGTTTAGTAAATACATAACTCAAAAGAAAATAAAAAGGGTAGAGTAATCAAAGTCGGGAGTGGCGGGCAAATCGGAAGCTTTTCAAATACACCATTTTTTAAAAACCCTCTTCGTTCATCCCCACCAAATTGCACCAATCCATTCATGGCGATGGCGAGTAAGCTCAAAGTTGACCAACTCAGAGATGAACTCTCCAAAAGAGGGCTTAGCACAACAGGTATCAAACCCACTCTGGTACGCTGTTCTCTCTCTCTCTCTCTCTCTTTGTTTCTTTTCAAACCTGCTTCTTTTGTAGTTTTGTTCTACAAGACTTGTAAAAAGTGTACATTCTTGTAGGTGAAAAGGCTTGAATCTGCTATTTGTAAAGAGTCTCTTCCTTTAGGGGATTCAAGCAATAGATTAGAAAAGAGAGAGAGGGATTTTAATCAGAAAATCAGGGCCATCGATGACTTAAGGAACTTGAGTATTAAACAGTTGCGCCAACAAGCATCTCTTCGTGGGGTTTCCACAAGTGGCTCAAATAAACAACTCCTACAGAGGCTGGGCACAGAATCCCAAATCAATAATGAGGACACTGTGGAAGGTACGCATATTGCTTGATTTTCCTTTCATAGAAAATTGCATTGCAGGGACAATTGTTTCTATTATTACTATTGTTATAGCCTATTGGTGTTCCAACCCATTACCTTATTTACAAAGATGAAGGACAACATTAGAGCATCTCCAATGGAGGTTCTTATCTTTTTGTACTTTTTAATGCCATCTCATTTCCAACTCATCAAATTAAAAGTTCATATAGAAATCCACAATGATAGTTCTTATATAAGAACCTCAATTTTGTGGGTACCATGTATTTGTCAACATCAATAATTATTATATATTTATAAATAAAAATGAGGAAATTGTCACTTCACACAAACTTCTGTTAACAACCAAGGTTTTTATAAGAACTCTCCACAATGATAGTTCCTGCAAGACACATCACTTTTTGCTTATAAGAACTCAGGGTTCTAAAAGGCGCGATATGGGGTGAGACGCGTCTCCGCCGTTACGATATGGGCCATAACGTTTCTGTAAGGCGTGACTCACGATATGGCGGCTCAAGGCGCGATATGGCGCACCATAGCGTCAATTTTTTTGTAAGGCGTCACTTGTATTTTTTACAATTTGTACTTTTTTTGTCTTTTTTTAAAAATTTAAATTGTTAAAGGTTAAAACTGAAAAGTTAAAAGTAAAAGGGTAAAAACTAAAAAGATTACATACACTGATATCTTCATCTCATAGTTAAGTACTTTTTGCAATGAGCCTGTATCCTTGTACATCACTTTTTGTTGGCTTTTAAGTCTGTAACATCACATGTAAGTATGTAAGTTTTTGTTGGCTTTAACATTACATGTAAGATGTAACTATGGAAACTCTTTATTTGATATCAATACATATATATATATATATATATATATATATATATATATATATATATAGAGAGAGAGAGAGAGAGTACAAATCAAATACAAACCATGTATTTGTTGCACCCCTTACAAACCAATGTGCATATATGCAAAATCTGAGATGCATATATGCATTATCCCATATGAATGTATGTCCATTATATGTATATTCTTGCACGTATGCATATGCATATGTATATGCGCATTGTTCTCATATGCAGACTGTGGTTTGTAAGGTGTGCAACAAATGCAAGGTTTGCATTTTACGGAGCCTCTCTCTCTCTATATATCTATACTATCTTATAAAGCATGAAAGACAAAAGTCTTAAAGTCTTAAAAACAAGGTTTTATGCAGAAAGTATAACAAATTTAAGCGCAAAGTCTCAAGTCTTAAAAAACAAGTTTTTAAGCAGAGAGTACAACATATTCATGCATAATGTCTTAATACGTCCATAACATTAACGATTTCAATTAATACGCCCATAAATACGTCCATAACATTAATGATTTTAATTAATACGTCCATAACGTTAATGATTTCAATTAATACGTCCATTGGTAATTTTGGCTATACATATTTATTAAAGGCAACTGAATAATCAAAATTTATTAATGTTTGCATTACTTTTAAAATTGATTAATACATATAAAAAATTAGCCCCAAAAATAAAGGAAACTGAATAATCAAAATTGATTAATTTTTGCATTAATTTCGAAATTGATTAATTTTTTCCCCAAAAAATAAGACCCTTCTTCCTCCTAAATATTTTGGCTAAAAACAATATTTTGGCTATTACGAATTCTGGAAAATCTGGTAAGCACCTCCATCAAGACTCCAACGAATTCTGGAAATCTGGTTTTCTTCACAACAGGTAAGTTTTCTGATCTCAATTTTTAAACTTCCAACGATTTGGTTTCTCTACTTCTGTATGGGTTTTTTGCTCCAGTCTACATGTTCTTTATGGTATACGCTATAACAATCTTGTGTTTTAACTATATGTGTTATAACCTCTATGAACTGTTTAGCTTTCATCCAAATGAAGGATTGATTAACCATTTATTTAATTAATCTTTTATATATTACAGAATACTGGATGGGAAGAATATTACTCTTCTTTTACACGTTATCAGCACGTGCTCCCCAAAAGCTCTTTGAAGAACCAAACTGGTCAGTTATGATTCTCCTTCTCTCTCAATTTTTTATAATCATATGATGTATGTAAATATTGTTATGCTACATGTTGATTTCGACCTATGGGTGTATAAATGCATGCTTGATATCTATATTGATCTTTTTACGCAATGATATCCATCAACAAAACCACATGTGCATGCATCTTAAACTGTTTTTCTTTACATATTGATAATTTTATTTACATAAAATTTGATCTATTAAAGTATTCTCTTAATATTAGAGTTTTTTTTATTCTATTTCGACATACACCTTCATACCGTTGTTAAAAAAATAGTTTTTTTAGATTTGACACTACGTTCTTGATTGTTGGATCAACAAATAAAAAAACCTGATTTTCTTATAATAATTAAGAAAAATAAATTGTTTTTGGTCGGCACCATGCATCCTTGAAAAAGAAAAAAAAGAAAAGTTTTAATCGTATATCTTAGGTTGTTGCTTCTTAATTTTAATTGGGCTATTGATTATGCAAAAAAAATTAATTATAAATTATAGTTAAACAATACCAAATTAACTTTTTTTATTTGGATTTAATTAATTTGGGTTTATACATTCAAATCATTGTAGATGTTGGTAATGGATGACATTGTGGATATCTAAATAAGAAAAAGGAGTTCATGTATGTTATTTTGTCTTGTGGGATAATTGTGACTCATCTATTTGCAGGTGATAAGTTATTTTGATGATCTATTTTATATTATAAAATATTTAAGTAGAAGTGTTAAAAACAAAAAAATTACATTAGTCATATATAATTCCATAGATTTCAATACATATTTTTAAATGTGTTTAAATGCCCTGTAATAAACAATTGATTACTAAAGTTATAAATGATGTGAGCTTCAAGCCGTAGGCTTCAAGATAAGCCACAACGTTTTTTAAAGTGTTATTTATGACGATAAATCTCTATATCATGTATATCATGTACCACCATTGGTAAAAGTTGTATATCATCGACTGAGTACATTGGGTAATACCACTCGATCCAATCCACGAATCAGTTTGGTTTATATGGCAAAAACACATTTGCATTGTTATATTATTTCTTATATTTATTTGAATATTACATCCCGCCACATTGCGCGGGTACTCAGCTAGTATATATATATATGGTCAGGTTCAGGGGAAACCTCAAAAAAACGGAAAACTAAGGAACACTTTGGTAGCCCTCCATCTCGACGGTATGCATTTGTGCATACATGTAATTTGTAACATGCACAAATGCATGATGCACTTGTGCATAAAACCAAAAAAACGACTTAACTTACTTGTACGTGTAAATGGAGGTCTATTAGGGTGTTTTTCATTTTTTCATTTTTTCGAGGTTTTTTCCTGAACCTCCCCCCCATCTCTCTCTCTCTCTATATATATATATAATTGTTGGATATAATTGTATTCATTGAATAACAACATAAAACATCTGTTTATACATATATAATAAGATATATTAATTTGCCGCCTTAGTACATGTTATACTCTTAAGCCTTAAAACACAGTAAGATGGATGTTCAAAAGCTTGCTTTATTCAAAGGGAGAAACTATGGCTTTATAGTTTATAGTAGCCTTACAAAACAGAAAAGCAGAAAAATAAGGTAACAGATTACAACCTAAAGAAGAGATCAAAAAAGCCTAAACTACGTCCTACAAATCAGGACTTATTAACAGAAAGCAACAGCTAGAAATTTGACTTGGTCATTGCTGGATGAATCCAACATACCCTCCCTTAAACTGATCAGTTTATCTTGGTTGCGAACAGACACCGAGCAACCCTCTCATCCTTGTAAAAACTTCAACCTTCAATGGCTTCGTCATAATATCGGCCAACTGATCATTTGTCCCACAATACTTCAGATTAACAACTCCATCATTCGTTAGATCACGTAGGAAATGAAATCTAACATCGATGTGCTTGCTCCTACCGTGCATAACCGGGTTCTTCGATAGTTTAATTGTAGAGCTGTTATCACACAAGATATCAGTACACTTGTCTTGTTTATGACCAAGACTTTTAAGAATCCTACGCATCCAAATGCTTTGACATGCGCAGGAGGCAGCTGCTATAAACTCTGCTTCAGTGGTCGAAAGGCTAACCACCGGTTGCTTTTTTGAAGACCATGCCACTGCACCCGATCCAAGAAAAAAAACATATCCTGATGTACTCTTGCGATCATCAACGTCTCCTGCATAGTCACTATCAGAGTAGGCTATTAACTCTTCTTCTGCTCCTCATCTGTAGAGAATTCCCAGCTCTAGTGTTCCCTTTATGTACCGAAGAATTCTTTTGACAATTGTCAGATGCAGCTCTGTTGGCCATTCCATGAATCTGCTAACTAAGCTTACCACATAAGCAAGATCAGGTCTCGTGGCAGTCAGATACATCAGACTTCCAACCATTTGCTTGTAGGAAGTTGCATCCACGACAGCACCACCTTCGTCTTTTCCAAGTTTTTGACCTGGTACAATTGGGTTGTGAACTGGATTACACTGTGTCATCCCATACTTCTCCAACACTTCATTGGCATATTTTTTTTGGTTGATGAATATTCCATCAACACTTTGCACCACTTCTACACCAAGAAAATACTTCATTCTCCCAAGGTCCGACATGTCGAACTCTTGTTTCATCGATGTTTTGAATTTTTTGAACATTGCTTCATCATTACCTGTGAAAATAAGATCGTCAACATATACACTTACCATAAGTAGATTTTCCCCATTTGTTGTCTTTGTAAATAGGGTGTGTTCATGTGGACATCTTTGAAAGCCTTCCCTTACAAAGTAGGACTCAATTTTGGTGTACCAAGCTCGAGGAGCTTGTTTTAGCCCGTATAGAGCTTTCTTGAGTCTATAAACCTTGTTTTCTTCTCCCTTTACCTCATACCCTTGCGGTTGCTCAACGAATACAGCCTCATTCAAGTCCCCGTGCAAGAACGCACTCTTCACATCTAGTTGATACACGTTCCATCCTTTACTCGTAGCAAGAGCTAGAATCATTTGAATGGTATCCCAACGAGCCACGGGTGCAAAAACCTCTGTATAATCTATTCCCAACTGCTGAGAATACCCCTTCGCGACAAGCCTTGCTTTAAGCTTATCCACTTCCCCGTTCTCATTTAGCTTGGTCTTGAATACCCATTTCACTCCAATTGTTTTGGATCCAGCTGGAAGTCTGGTGAGCTCCCACGTCCCATTCTTCTCAATGGCCTTAATTTCTAAGTCCATTGCCTCTCTCCATTTTGGACTTTTGACGGCTTCTTCAAAGGAAATAGGATCATTAGATGTAGTGCACATGAACATGTTATTTTCTTCTTCTTCAGAGAGTCCCTCACCACTTACGTAATCTTCCAATCGAGTTGGTGTTCTTCTAACTCTCCTTTGAGGAGAATTTGGAGTGTCATACCCAACTTCTTCGCTTGTTGATGAATCAGAACCATTAACGCCACTTTCAACGCGTCCTTCTTCATTTCCTGACGGACCAGCACCATTTGCGACTGGTTCTTCTTCTTCTTCATTTCGTTCGTCTACTTCACCGTCTTGACTCGCATCATCATCACCCCATTCAAGAGTGATACAACCATCTCCCATAGTTGCATTATTCCATTCCCATTTCTTGTCTTCTTTGAACAGCACGTCTCTACTTGTGATGATCTTTTTTGAAGTCGGATCGTACATTCAATAGGCTTTAGATTCTTGACTTAGACCCAAGAAGACACATTGAACGCTTTTATTATCAAGTTTCTGCCTGAACTTGTCAGGAACATGCACATGTCCGATGCAACCGAACACTCGAAAGTGTTCCACCGAGGGCTTGTGACCGCTCCATGCTTCTTCCGGTGTTTGATCTTTTACGGCAAGAGTAGGGCAGCGATTGAGCAAGTGAACAGCCCAATTGACAGCTTCTGGCCAAAATTCTTTAGGGACGTGTTTTTCCGTCAGCATACATCGCACCATATTCATAATGGTTCGATTTTTTCTCTCCGCAACGCCGTTTTGTTGTGGAGTGTACGCTGTGGTTAGCTGTCTGGAGATGCCATTTAGGCTGCAAAATTCATTAAATTCACGAGAGGTAAACTCTCCTCCTCGGTCAGTTCGAAGACAACATATAACATTTCCATTTTTCTCTACCAAATTCTTGAAAGTTTTGAATGTAGAGAGTGCTTCCGACTTGAACGATAATAAATAAGTCCATACCTTTCTACTATAATCATCAATGAACGTGATTATGTACCTTTTATGACTGTTCGATTCAGGTGTGATCGGTCCACAGATGTCGGAATGTATGAACTGCAACTTCTGAGTAGCTCTCCAAAGACTCTTCTTCGGAATGGTCTCCCGGTGTTGTTTTCCTATCATACACACTGTGCAGATTTCAGAGGGGGCATTAAGAGGAGGCATACCCTTCACCATCCCCTTAGAAAGCAATGTTTTTAAGCCTCTGAAATTTAGATGCCCAAACCGACGATGCCACAGGTCGGTTTGATCTTCATATGCAGCCTTGAAGCATGCTGGTGCTTGCCCTTGCATTTCTGGTTTAACACGAATCATGAACATCCGATTAGCAGACATGTTAGTCTGCATAATCAGCCCTCGTGTGTCATGAAAAATCTTGCAGACTCCATGTTTTATTAATACCGTAAGATTTTTCTCTTGTAGCTGCCCAACACTAAGTAAATTATTTGTTAGCTCAGGTATATAATAAACTTCAGTAATAACCTGGCATGTGTTGTTAACTCGCAACTTGATGCTTCCTTTCCCCGTCACCGCTATCTTAGTGTTGTTCCCAAGCTTGACAACTTCCCTAAATGTCTCATCAAGATGGAGAAACCACCTCTTATTTCCTGTCATATGATTGCTGCACCCTGAATCCAAGAACCAGATTGCCTCCTGCTGAGAACTCTGAAAGTCGACTTCAGTCATGAGCAGCAACATTTCCTTATCTTCTTCAGCCTCTGCATAATGAACTTCTTTTTCCCAACTAGGACATTCGTACTGAAAATGTCCCAGTTTGTGGCACTTGTAGCACTCCACAAGTGCTTTGTTGAATCCATGCCTACCCCTGCCTCTTCCACGTCCTCGGAACGTACCTCGACCACCTCTGCCTCGTCCTCCTCCTTCATATGCTACATTCAAAGCCTGTTCATCGCCCCGGTAATGATTGTTCATTCGTTGTTCATGAACAAGCAAACTGCTTTGAAGCTCATCTATGGTAAGTTGACTTAAATCATTTGATTCCTCTACCGAACATACCACATAATCGAATCTCGAAGTCATTGACCGTAGGATTTTTTCAATGATGGTTACCTGCTCTACCTTTTCTCCATGTACCTTCATCTTGTTTACAATCGTCAGCGTTCGCGAAAAGAACTCGTCCACTTTCTCTCCTTCTTTCATCTGCAGTACTTCGAGTTCTCTTCTCAAAGCTTGTAACTGAGCCCTCTTAACTCGTGTTGATCCTTGATACTTCTGTTTCATAGACTCCCAAATGCTCTTGGAACTCCCTCTATCAAGAATCGTCTCCATGATAGTGCGATCAATTGCCTGGAAAAGGTAATTTTTTACCTTTAGATCCTTAAGTCGTAACGCCTCTGTTGCTGCCTTCTGTTCCGCTGTTAATTCAGCTCCGTCTTCTGCTGCAGGAACACCTTTCTCTATCATGTCCCAATACTCCTTCGAACGAAGAAGATTCTCCATACGCATAGCCCAATGATCGTAGTGACCATCGAACTGAGGAATAGCAGCTTGAACATACTTATCAGTTGCTAACTCGGCCATTTCACTTGTTCTCACAGGTGTTTCACTTGTTCTCACTCAGTGTATCACTCCTTCTCACCAAGTGTTTCACCCTTCTCTCTGTCAGGATACTGCAGTTCCTAACTCTCACAGAATCAGGTCCGTTATGGAGCTCTGATACCACTTTGTTATACTCTCAAGCCTTAAAACACAGTAAGATGGATGTTCAAAAGCTTGCTTTATTCAAAGGGAGAAACTATGGCTTTATAGTAGCCTTACAAAACAGAAAAGCAGAAAAATAAGGTAACAGATTACAGCCTAAAGAAGAGATCAAAAAAGCCTAAACTACGTCCTACAAATCAGGACTTATTAACAGAAAGCAACAGCTAGAAATTTGACTTGGTCATTGCTGGATGAATCCAACAGTTCACGCCTTAAAAAACGCCGCGTCCTCGCTATATCTTGTAAGGCTTGACCTCGCCTTACGCCTTTTTGAACCTTGTAAGAACCTTGCATTGGAGATGCTCTTAACTTGCTTCAATTTCATCATCTGCATTAAATGCAACTCTTCTTCGAACATTTAGATAAAAATAAGATGGATTTAATAACAAGTTGTGTACAAGAATCAGTTTTTGTTTGAAAAAGAATATGTTAGTTCATTTTGTATAGGTCTCTCAGTAGGATTTGTTTCTGGAAGAGTTCCGTTAGTCACATGTTAGTTCATTTTGTATAGGTTTCTCGGTAAAAAAGAATATCTTTTATTTTATTTATAAAATGTTATTCTGGCTCTAGAGATTGAAGAGGAGGAAGATACAAAAGGGAGCAAGCAGGAGCAACTGGTTACTGCTACAAAGAAAGGTTCAGCTGTATTGGATCCATGGATACCAGATCATGTCAAGTCTCATTACCATGTATTGCAACAGGTAATTGCTTTCATAAAGGAAGGCTAGTTCCTTAATCAGTTCAACCCAACTTGTATGTATTTTATTTATGGATTGTCCAAATGCAGGGTAATGAAATTTATGATGCCACATTAAATCAGACGAATGTTGGGGAGAACAATAACAAGTTTTATATCATTCAAGCACTATGTGACATCCCAATTCCTTCTCTGCATATCATCGTTCTTTACTTATAAGAATTTGCATACATAGAGATGTGTTATGCAGATATATTGCATTGGACTAAACTCTATATTTAATTGCAGAGTCTGATGACGGTTCTACATTTATGGTTTACAATAGATGGGGTAGGGTTGGTATGAAGGGTCAAGATAAGTTGCATGGTCCCTACACCTGCACACAGGCTGCGTTAGATGAGTTTGAACAGAAGTTCTATGCCAAGACCAAGAACCATTGGTTGGAGCGTAAAGACTTTGTTTCTTACCCTCGGTCTTATACTTGGTTAGAAATGGACTACAGTGAAGCAGGGAAAGAAACAACTTCTGTGAGTTGCTTTTCCATATGTTATTTGTGTGTTAGCTTTAGAATGATACTTGCATCTTCTTTCACTTCTTTCGATCTTGTTTAGTGTCCATCCCATTGTATTTGCGGTTGATCAGCCATGATATGCTACAATGTTGTTTATAATTGTGAACAGGTCCAGGAAAAAACCAGCAGTAAAATGGAAATTCAGCCTCGAGAAACAAAACTGGAAGCACGAGTTGCAAAGTTCATCTCTCTTATTTGCAATGTCAGTATGATGAAGCAACAAATGATGGAAATAGGTTTATTTCCCATTCCTTTACTTCTGGTCATTAAAAACTTGTACAAGCTTTAGTTCAGGTTTCTTATTCATTTCCATGATGATATTTGTTCTTTGTTCAATTGCTTCGTAAATTTTGCATCTCTATATGACCGGACATTTGCTTTATAGGCTACAATGCTGAAAAGTTGCCACTTGGCAAGCTAAGCAGAGCTACAATTTCCAAGGTTAGCTGTCAGTTCCTGTTCATTTAGGGTGCGTTTGGTACGCTGGACAGAACAGAATAGAACAGGGATCACTGTCCCATGTTTGGTAGGACTTTTTATGTGGGATTGACAAAAACATGGTGGAACAAAGTGGAACAGGCCTGTTCCACCCCTACCCCATGGAATAAGCTGGAACAAGGTAAAACAGACTTGTGTTTTACAAATATAACCTTAAAATAAAATTTAATTCTCTTCTAAAACATCAAATACACGTTCTATTTTATATTTTATTTATTCTTTAAAATTTATTGATTGTATTTTATCTAATATTATCTGTTATGTCCAGTTCTGTCTATCAAATGCTGAACAATTGTTCTGTTCTGTCCTGTCCCATCCTATCTTTTTTTATCATGTCTGCGTACCAAACGCACCCTTATTATTGCTTATGTAGGCACTTGGTTTGCTATTTCCTTATTAGAACCCATGTTCCCTGCATATTTGTCTATATTTCATATCTAATTCTTTCTTCATGTTGAAAAATGTTTTGCCTTTCTCATGTGTCCTGATGATAATCTGACTGTCATAATGGGAAAAAATAGGGCTATGCGGTTTTGAAGAAAGTTGCTGATGTGATTGGTCAATATGATAGAAAAAAGCTTGAGCTGTTAAGCGGGTATGTACCCGTTCTTTGGGTTTCCTTGTGATGTCTGACCAATTTCTTTTCATCTTTTCTGTAGGTAATTTAAATTTATATGGTCTTCCCTTACCATCATATGTTTCTTCATTTTCAATTGTGACTTTAATAAAACTTTACCACCAGGATAATTCCTAATAATGGTTAATATATTATATTGCAGAGAATTTTACACCATTATTCCCCATGATTTTGGTTTTAAAAAGATGCGTAAGTGTCTATCTATCTCTTCTAACATTTGACACACTCCTGAACCTTTATTTGTGTATCTGTGGATTCATGGAGTCATTTGTTAACAGTATCATGTATACCCCCACAGGTGAGTTCGTAATCGATACTCCACAAAAGTTAAAACGCAAGCTGGAAATGGTATTATTCTGTTGCTTTTGTTAAACAGCTTTTCTTCATATCTCTAGTCTAGTTTGCATATATGTGATGACTGCTAGGTGTTAATTAATCGAAGGTTGAAGCCCTTGGTGAAATTGAGGTTGCAACAAAGTTGCTGGAGGACAATGCTGGAATGCAGGTAATGCTTGCCCCTGAAAATTATGTAGGCACTTAGAAAGATGATTGTTTTTATACCATGTTTCATTACTTCAAAGGGCTTATTGACGTGTTCCTTATTTTTTAATCCCTTCTGGAAAGGTGATTGTTTCTTTCTGTGTCAAGTAATTCAGTTAAAATAATTATGATTGCCACAGGAAGATCCATTGTTTTCACATTATGAACGTCTTAATTGTGAACTGACACCGGTAGAAGTTGATTCCAAAGAATTTCACATGGTATGGTTTTCTTCTCTTATCCGCATTTAAATGGTTCATGTTTCCTATCCCTACAACAAACTTCCTTCTGGCAGTCAGCTATCAACTATAATGGTAACAGATTTTGCCTTGTGTTGTTACTTATATATATAAACTTTGTTTAACCATCATTAGATCATGAAGTATATGAAGAACACTCATGCAAAGACACATTCAGATTATAGTGTTGAGATTGTTCAGATTTTTAGAACATCAAGGCATGGAGAAGCGGAACGTTTCAAGAAGGTTGTGAAAATATGTTGATAGATATATTATATCCTAAGTTGGCTTTCAGTAATTTCTTTTATTGGTAAGCCTCTGAGTTCTAAAATGTTGTCTATATGGACAGTTCTCTGATTCGAAAAATAGGATGCTTTTGTGGCATGGTTCCCGGTTAACAAATTGGACTGGAATCTTGTCTCAAGGTTGGTTAATACCTTCCTTGTTTTTATCAAAATACATGCTCATTTATTTAGCAATCAATTATCGGTAATGAAAATGTATTATAAAAGAGCAGGTTTGCGGATTGCTCCTCCAGAAGCACCTGTAACAGGCTACATGTTTGGGAAAGGTGTTTATTTTGCTGACATGTTTTCGAAAAGTGCAAACTATTGCTGTGCGAGTAAACAAGTTTCAGCTGGTGTGCTGCTTTTGTGTGAGGTTGGTCTTATTCTTATATCTTACGAAAAGGATTTTATCCATTGTTAAGTTGAGATATCATGTTGGGTTACCTGATTGTGAAAATATTCACCAGGTGGCACTTGGGGAGGTGGCTGAGCTACTAACAGCCAACTATAATGCTGACAAGTTGCCACAGGGAAAACTAAGGTACTAGTATTTATTATATATAATCATAAAAATCCTTTAGAGGTTAATCTTGAAACAAGGCCAAAAGGATGAAGTGAAGTGATTAGGTGATGGTTTTTGAATGAAAAAAATGCAGTACGAAAGGAGTTGGGGCTACTGCTCCAGATATGTCGGAGAGTGAGACACTTGAGGATGGTGTTGTTGTTCCCCTAGGACACCCGAAACAACAACTGAATTCTAAGGTTTGTTTTTTATTTAAGTGTTTGGTTATGATGATATAATAGTAATAGAATAGTAACTGATGTTCCAACTCCATTGGTTGTTGCAGGTGGCGGGTAGTTTACTGTACAATGAGTATATTGCCTACAACGTGGAGCAGATCAGAATGCGTTACATTGTTCATGTTAATTTTAATTTCAACAGATAACATCATAATATCATACCTCCTGCTAGTTGTTTTTTTTTAGAAATTTTGTGGTTGAAGAGCAGTGGTGGTAGATGGTAGTTGTTTTGGTGTAAATGTAATGACACTGCAGTTTGCAAAGCAACATGTATCTGTTTCCAACTTCAGTTCAATTAAAACAAGTTCAAGCATACAGGAGGCAACTTCATGCATCATGTTGGATTTCTGTGTGTAGAGATTAAAACCAAAACCATAAATACGTAAAATATATAAACCTTCGTCTTAATAAATAATTATGCCATTGGATCTGGATCTACATGGATTCAATTTTGTCAAGCTTCTATCTTGTATGAATATGTGCACTTTGATAACGTTGGTGTTTGCATGACTCTAAAAAAATTAATCAACCTTAAAAACGGGTTGAGTCAAACATTAGGGGGCGTTAGGTTCACTGGAAAGTGATGGAATCTGGTGGAATTGGAATGTGACATTCCATTGACCAGATTCCATTCCAGTGTTTGGTTCAATCTTTTGTAGCATGGAATCTTAAAACTTTCCATTGAATTCCATTTTTTATGTATTTGACATTCCATCACATATTGATGGGATTTCAATGGAATGGAATGTGTTCTTTTTTTATTCCAAAAATACCCCTTGCCAAATCAAACAACCCAGCAACATCTAACCTAGACAGAAATCGAACCAGTAGAATTCGAAGCAGTAGCAACATACAGAAAACAAATCGAAGCAGTAGCAACCATGGAGAAATTAGAGCGCCGGCCGCCGAAGGTTGTGGAGACGGTGGATTAGAGCGCCGGCGGCCGGAGGTCGTGGTCTCGTGGAGGCGTGTTGAAGAAGAAGAAGTGAAGAACTCAAGAACCCTAGGCTTGTTGAAGAAGAAGAAGTGAAGAACTCAAGAACCCTAGGCTTGTTGGAGAAGAAGTTAAGAACCCTAGGCGTGTATCTGGTTTTTGGAATTGGGGGAACCATAGTCTGATTGGTATTGATATTAATATTATTAGTGTAAAATTATATTTATATTATTATATGTATATATATATAATATTTTCTTTTAATTATATATAGAAACCGGGTAAAAGCATTTTTTTGTTTAAAAAAATTAAAATCAACAAAAGGGTATTTTGGTCATTTACTTAAATTTCATTCCAATTCCAAAGATGCATTCTGTGAACCAAACACATAGATTCCAATTCCTTTAACAGATTCTATTACAATTCTGTCAACCAAACAGCTGGTCAAACCTGACAACATTTCATTCCAATTCTTCCAAAATCAAATTCCTTTGACAGATTCCATTCCATCCAAAAACATTCTGCGAACCAAACGTTAGTGTTACACAATTCAACTTGCTAAGTTAAAATGAATTTCACTTTTGTGTTCAAGATCAACTTGAACTTGACAATTTTCAAGAGCTTTTTATGCTAATCTTTGTAATGAAATAAAAAAAAAGTATGTAATGTCAGGGTGATGACCTGTCACCCGTTTATTAACAACTTAATGAGTTTAATGAAACTCACTAGGGGTGCCCAAAAACCCAAAAAATCCTAACCCAAGGTAACACGAAGCATTATCGATCAAAAAAATAACCAATCCAAAGCATTTGGGTCGGAATTGGGTCAGGCCCAATAGAACCCGACCCAACCCGATACACCGATCAGCCCATCTTAGGCCATCCGTAGCGGAGACGGGTTAGGGCTCGGGCTGGCTACGGGTTCCAGCGGGAATGGGTACGGGGGGGCTCGGGCTCACAGCGGGCTTCCAGCCCCGGGTTCCCCAACCCGATTGATCCCGATGGTTTTTTTTTAATTTTTTTTTTAAATTTTGAAAATAATAACTCCAACGGCTATATGTAATTTTATTTTATTTAAATTTTTGTTTTTCAATTTAATCGCACTATATATATTAACCCAAAGCTCTTATTTTTTCACACCAAAATCTCTCAAATTCTCTCAAACTCTCTCAAATTCTCTCAAACTCTCTCAAATTTCATCATGAATCAAAACAAAACATCTACATCCCGTCGTAACCGACCGGATACACCGCAACCGCAAGAAGACCCGGAGCTTGGTTTCCAAGCGTTTTCACAACAAGGTTATCATCCGCAATTTTCGCAACAATTTTCGCCACAATTTTCGCAACAATTTTTGCAACAATTTCCCCAACAATTTCCGCAACATATTCCTTACCAATTTACACGTCCCGGTTTGATTCAACAAGGTTTTACTCCGGCCAACTACCATCTTCCTTCACCCGCAATCGATCTCGACGACACATTGTTCCGGAAACCCAACATTCTATCCCGCACACACCGCAATCCATCTCCACACAACAATCTATCCCGGAACCATCAAACCCGACACCAGCGAGAAAAGGAAAAAACAAAAAATATGAAAATAGAGCCGCCAAACAGATGTGGAGTAAAGACGAGAAACTCGCGTTAGTGTCGGCGTGGGTTGACGTTTCGGAGGACCCCGTTGTCGGTAACGCACAAACCGGTGGTAATATTTTTATTGTTATTATTATTATTATGAATATTATGAATATTATTAATATTATTATTATTCTTGTTAATATTCTTATACTTGAATTTACATAAATGTAGACAGTTTGTGGACCCGAATCGGGCAAGTGTTCTTTAATTTTATGGGTCGCGGAAATTATCGATCACTTCATCAACTCAACACCAAGTTCAACGACCTCAATAAAAGAATAAATTGTTTTGGCGGCATCTACAACAACTTGGTCACTAATAGATCAAGCGGAATGAGTGAGGCCGACATTTCACGAACGGCACACGAACGGTACCGAGCACAACTTGGGGTTGCTTTCACTCACGAACAAGCTTGGGAAGTCCTCAAAAAATGTCCAAAATGGGGAGCCGTTCCAACGATGACGACAACTTCATCGCGGGGTTCAAAACGTACCAAACCTTCCGATGATGACGATGAAGACGTCAACGAGGTCGAGCAACTTCAACGACCCATGGGGAGAGACAAGGCAAAAAAACCATCAACGAGTAATATGAGTGGGTCGAATACGAACGAAAGTGTTACTCATCAGTTGTTGACGACCATAGGCTCGTTCAACGAGCATATTGAGGATACAATGGAGTACAAAATGAAAAAAACTCGAACTCGAACGAGAAAAGTTGGAACTCGAACGAGAAATCGAACGAGAAAAACGATATCAACAAGACTTCGAGTTTTTCATATCCTCGCATGATCACCTTTCGGGAGACGCTTTGAGGGCTACTTTAGCGAGAAAAGAGAAAATTAAAAAATATCATAATTTTGGGTAATTTTGTATTTTGTAATTTTTATTTTTTGAGTGTTTTGTATTTTTTATTTTTTATTTTTAATGAATGATATGAATTTGTATCTTATTTTTATTTATTAAAAAATATATAAATATTTTTATTTTGTTAAATAATTAAATGTATAAATAAAAGAATTAAAAAAAATGAGATGGCAAGAGGGTTTGAGGGTATGGGTACTCCACTTTAGGGTAAGGAGAGGGTAAGGAGAAAAGCTGATGTGGCGCTGAGGTGGCTCAGGGCTTGAGGGTATGGGTACGGAAGGCCTTAGGCCATCCGTAGCCCAGCGGGTTCCCCATGCGGGTAAGGCCAGGTGGCACAGCGGGTTCAGGGGGTTCGGGTACGCAGGGGGCGGGTTATAGCGGGTTCGGGGTGTGGGCTCGGCGATCGGGTTCCCCACCCCGCTCATACCCGAAGACTTTATCAATTTTTTTTAATTCTAACGGTAACATTCAAACGGCTATTTGCAATTAATTTTTTTTTAATTTTTTTTTTCAATTTAAACACTATAAATCAACCTCAATCTCATATATTTTTCACACCAATTCTCTCAATCCTCTAAATTCTCTCAATTCATTTTTCACTCTCAATTCTCTCAATCCTCTAAATTCTCTCATCATGAATTCAAACACCCCACCCACACCCCGTGGTAACCGATCGACGAGGTCGAATTCACCGCAAGAAACCCCAAACGTTGGTTTCCAACAATTTCAACAAAATCCTTATTTTCCGCAATTTGCCCCGAACGTTGGTTTCTCACAATCTATTCATCCATTTTCTCGTGAAGGCTTGATCCTACAAGGTTTTGCGCCCGCAAATTTCCAACTTCCTCCACCCGCTTTCAACACCGGAATCGATCTTGAAGAGATTGTTCCGGAAACACCACAAACGATCTCCACACAACAATCATCCCCTGATCGACAACCAAGCCCAACACCAAACCCGTCACCAACGCAAAACCAAAAAAAAGAAAAAGATTCAAAAAAGAGCCGCCCGACAACCGTGGACTAGAGCGGAGGAAGTGGCTTTAGCGTCGGCGTGGATCGACGTTTCGGAGGACCCCCTTGTCGGTAACGCACAAAACGGAGGTACTACTACTACTACTATTATTATTATTATTATTATCATAATTATTATTATTGTTATATAAATATAGATAGCTTCTGGGGTCGCATCGAGAAGGTGTTTTATACGTTGATGTGTCGTGAAAAATATAGAACACATCATCAACTAAGCACCAAATATAAAGATTTAAACAAAAAGGTACAACATGATTGTGATAAATGATTGTGCATTGGTTTCTTCAGCTTAGTCATGGTCAAAATGGTTTTAATTTTCTTGAAGACCAATAAAGATATTTTAGGGCACTTAACTGTTGTTAATGACAGAAATTGAAAGAAAATATATAAGAAAAGGAATCATAATTATATCATACATAACTGTTATTAAATCTGTTATGTTAATTATATTCTATTTGGAAAATGAAGTGAAATGTATACTTGTTTTATGTGTCATGGATTTGATGCAGTTGAAATGATTGTTAGTTTGGTTTGGTTTTTTGAATCAGGCCCCTGTTTAGTTCATGAGTTAACTAAGAAAAAGATTATCTTGTTGAATGAAAAATCTTGATTGGTTTGTTCTTGTGCTAAATTCATGTTGGTTTGATCAAGATATATGGTTATGTCAATGATTAAAGGCATAACCTAATAAGTGAAATATGTTGGCTGATGATCTTAAGAATTCATATGCACATTATTTGTTGTGTTGGATTTGATGGTTTTAATGGATTACATTGGCTATTTGTTCAGCATGGCATCCTAATATGTTAGTAATCAATAGAAATGATAAATAATTGAAATGAACCAATCTGTTTCATTCTTCATTTCATTTTCATTTTCATTTCAATCATATTTCCATTTTCATTTCATTCATATTTTCATTCTTCAGCATGAACCAATCTGTTATTGTAATCTGCTTGTTACCTAATCTGTTTGTTATATAATTTGTAATATTTATTTTACCTTGTTTAAACACAACCCAACCAACCCGATCAACCCGAACGGGTTGGGTTGTATCTTTGGTTGGGTTGGGTTGAAATTTTTTCAAACCATCAACATTGGGTTGATGTGTCGAAATGCCTTCAACCCGATCAACCCAACCCGTGAGCACCCCTAGAACTCACAATTTGTGACTTGATGATATAGAAAATGATTATTAAGCTTTTAGGATGAAGCTTTTACGTTGAAAACCATCCTTTTTCTAACATGCCTCTTCCAATTAAAAACACGCCCTTTTTATTCATAAAAAAGAGCCTACCAAACAAAAAACCTTCCCAATGAATTTACAAAGACAACCTTATCCTAATTGGATTGTATCTTATAATTCTTATTGAACTGAAAGTGAAAAATTACAGTTGTGCAACTAAATTTGCAAATGAAATAAAAGTATAAGGACTGTTTTTGTAATTCAGCTTTCTTTTACAAATAACAAACAACTCTTTTGAGGGATATAGAGATACCTCTCCAGCCCTGTATTGGCGCCGCCTCCGAAAACCTCCCTACACCGTCGAGTAATGGCGGAGACCAACAGGAAGAAAACCATAGCTCCTGCCAAGAGAAAAAAAGGAGGCAAAGAGAAAAACTGGAAAAAAGGTCCCCATTTACCCAACGCCTTGAAAAAAGAGCTGGATTCCATAAACCCTACAAACGACCAACAGATCCATTCCGACGACGACATTGACCTCTATGAGTATGAAGAACAAATCCCAGACGAAGAGTCCAAGAAGAACCGCAGGTACGACCCCGTTGATAACTTCGAGTACCAACTCCCCAAGGATTTTGAGGTAATCTCTTGATACTTTTCAATCACCTTTTTTTCTTTTGCGTCTGTTGTTTCATTACTGTCTTGTTTCCAAACGAATCAATCATGCAATCAATCTGAATGCCAAAGGCGTTAACCTTAGCAGCAACATGTGCATTTTTATGGGATTCAAAGACATGGTTTTCAGTGTTTATGATACTCAACATATTTTTCTGCTTGTTTGCTTGTTCTTTTTTGTTAATAGGATGAAGATGTACCATCTGATGATGATGAGGAAGAAGAGAAGGGAGATAGTGACGTGGATGATGATGGGAAGCATGTAAGGATGTTACAAGATATCACTGGACTTTCTAGCGATGCTTTTGAAGGTAAATTTTAGCCTCAAAATATCCCCTTTCCTGCCAAGAATGCCAGACTGCTTCATTAGATTGCTGTGTGTGTGCAGTGTGTTCCTACTGTCCCCATCTAATTCTACGGTATTCTGAAATTAAAATTTTCTGCATACGTTTATCCCTGCCTTTATGTGAGTTCAGTGATGTTAGCTAGCTTGTTGTATTTATTTCTTTTTATTTTCTTATGTCATATTTGCAAGAGTCCATAAGTCCACTAAGTTTGCATGAAGTCAGTTCGTAGGAAGTTATGGTAGGTTAATTAGGAGATTGATTAGGAGAATAATTAGGAGTAGTTAAAGGGTCATGGGTCTTTGTAATTGTTGTATGGTTATTTTTTGGGATATGCAGTAGAAAAAGTTCTCAGATTCTTCTTCCTCTCTTATCTGTTCTTGGAGATCGCCCATCTCGAATCGGGTTGTAACACCTACATTACTTTAAAAAAAGATCGACGCTGCTGTCATTCACAATGGAAAATTCAAGTAGATATCTGTAACATATATTGGTATTTTTTGACTATATTCGAGATCTTTGAGTACTTGTTACATAACTCTTTTCAACTTAAGTAGACATTTTTATTTAACTAATCGGAACTCGTAATATAAGCTACCCATTTATTTCACTTTAAATGTTTAGTGGAGAACACCTCAACAGTAAAGCTTACATGTCTTCTAAAGCTTAATAGAGCACATGCTAATCTTTTATACAAGCTCCCTTGTAAAAGAAAGTGAAACACGGTATGATTTTTGGGTATATTGAATGAAGACATGTTTCCAGCAAAGCAACATGCATAACATTCTACTAGACATATCTATGCAAGGACCTATTTTTTGTGAGGGGGTCAAGTGCTTGTTTTTAGGGTCAAGTTCTTAAAAAGGGGTCAACTGCTAAATCTAAATCTTGGCTGGCATTGACATTGATTGCTAATCTGTATGTTATGAATTTCCAGGCAAGAAGAAGAAGAAAAGCGATGTTGTAATTTTTGAGGCATATCCAGAGTCTGAATATAATCCGAGCCGTGATGTCTTGGATGGTGATGGCCGCATTACTGTGGATGACCTTTTGAACCCCCTTCATGGGAAGCCAGGATTCAGCAAAATTAGAAAAGATGTGCAACGCATGGATAGAACGTCCGTTTCCATACAACCTCCTCTTCCAAAACCACAACAAGAGAAAGTGGATCGCATGAGTACTTTTGTTTATTCAAAGAAGAAACTTAGTGAATACGAAGCATTAGTAAAGAAAAATAGAGAAGCGCCTACCATTTACTTCAATGAAGATATAGACGTGGGTTATTCCACCGTAGGGGCAATAGCTTCTGAATTTAGACCCAGGACTGAATTTGAGAAGAAAATGGATTCTTTAATAAATGCTAAAGAACTTTCAGAAGCTCATAAAGGAGATGGTGCAAGGCTTTTGGAACTTAACAAGGTATGCATTCCTTCTCTTACACATTCATCATTTCTGGTTTGGGGTTGGTGCTTAAGGATGGAATTCATAGTCACTTATGATTTCATTGGTTACCGTACATGTTTGGCAGATATCTGTAGAAGATGTGAAGGAACGCCAGGACCGTCTTGCAAAAATGCGTAATCTTCTATTTCGACATGAACTAAAGTCGAAAAGGATTAAACATATAAAGTCCAAAACATATCGCCGTTTGCTGAAGAAAGATAAATCAAAAGCAGCAACCACTGAGATTGAAATGAATCCTGAAGCTGCTAAAGAACTTGCAGAGAAGCAGGAATTTAAGCGGGCTGAGGTGATTAGCATCAAATTTCAGTCGACTTCTTTTCTAGAAGTAAATATTAATCTGTTACTTTCTGTTTGACAGGAACGCTTGACTCTAAAGCACAAGAATACATCTAAATGGGCTAAGCGCATCAAGAAACGTGGTTTTGATATCCAAGATGATGGAACACGAGCTGCTATATCAGAACAGCTTCAGCAACATGCTCTTTTAACTCGAAAAAGAGATTCCATGCATGACGACAGTGGTAGTAGTGATGACAGCACGGAGGAGGAGGAGTATGACGACATCTCAGGTGACGAGGATAAATTAAAATTGTTAGAGATTGGAAAGAAGAGGACACTTGAAGTGTTAGATGAAGACGATGACATGCCTAAATCAGGAGTCCTTTCCTTACCTTTCATGGTATACTTTTGCTATTTCAAGTTCAATATCCTCCTATCCTATGGATATTTTTGTTTATTTTCGATTGAAAGATGTCTATCTAACCAATTCATGGGTGATTGTTGCATTTGGTAGGTTCGGGGGCAGAAGAAGAAAAAGGAGGCAGCAGAAGAAGAAGCTAGGCTTGCTCTACAAGAATTTGATTCATCATTGAAGCAGTTGGAGGGTGATGATGATGTCAAAGGGAATGTAGGTTCTTTGAGTGGTAGAAAGGTATTTGGTGCTCAAAAGAAAAAGGTTCCACAGTCCAAGGCTAAGGTTAAAAACACAGATAATTACTTTGACAATACGGACAGCGAAGATGATGCGGACACAATAGAAGATGTTAATGATAAACATGGCAGAATGAATTATACACAGAAAGATGTCAATATTGACCCTAATATTCTTCGAGAGGAGTCAGAGATTGGGCATGATTCATTGTTTAAGGTGATTATAATCTTTGTTTACCGTCCTAGCCTTTTAGGAAATGCACATTGCCAAAACATTTCCTGACATTTTCATTTGATATATTTTATATTTCTGTTGCATATAGGGCTTTGATGATATTAGCAAAGATTCAGGGCCCAAGGTTACATATGAAGTTTCCCTCTCCGCAACCAACTCCACCAAAAAGGTACATTTGACTTACTAGATTTATCTTATCATTTGAAATTGTAAAGACATTCTCACGTTTGTTTTACCGCTATTAGATTCTTAACATAGGAATTTTGCATATTTGTTTTAAATAATGTCGTAATGATTTGTAGAAGAGGAATATGGAAGATTCCAATCAGGCAAGAAGCGAGAAAAAAACAAAAATCAAGAAGTCACAAGTTGCAGAATTGGCCTCTGAAAAAGATACAGCCATAGAGGTACCACATCTTGCTTCCACTAATCATTAGATATTCAGCAGAGCTGGGTTTTCTTTTTAGGCCCTTGTTTCATATGTTATTTCTTTGAAGAAGTTTCTTACTATGTATATATTGGGTTCATATGAAGCATGGAGATGATGATAGCGATACAGATGGTGAAACTCGTATGGTGGATGGAATGATAACATCTGGGACGGATTATGAATTGCCATCACAAGATGATCTGATAAGACGGGCTTTTGCGGGTGATGACGTGGAGGAGGATTTTGAGATGAGTAAACAGGAGATTATGAATGAGGAAAACCCAGAACCTGAAAAGCCTGTTCTAGTTCCTGGGTGGGGGCAGTGGACCCATATACAGAAAAAGAGAGGGTTGCCGTCTTGGATGTTGGCAGAACATGAAAGAGCCAAAAAGAAGAGGGACGAGGATCTTAAAAGAAGACCGGATGCACATCTTAAGCATGTGATTATATCAGAAAAGGTTGATAAAAAGGTTAGTAGTAATCTTAGGTTTCTTATGTTTATGCCATTCTTGATAGCTCAACATTTCTGTAATTTTAAAAGGAAAATAATGGGTGTGTTTTGCGTTGCAGGCTGAAAAGTTGCAGACAAAGACGTTACCATATCCGTTCAAGGATAAGGAGCAGTTTGAACGTAGCAACCGTATGCCTCTTGGTCCAGAATTCAACCCTGCAACAACTATCGGGGCACTTAATCGACCTGAAGTATGCCGTCTTTTTCAGTTATTTGAGTTGGGAACATTGCATATGAATGGAAACAAAACATTTTTTTAACTTTGGGGTGTGTGTGTACAGGTGGTGAAGAAACCTGGTGTGAGCATAAAACCAATCAAGTTAAAGAAGTGAATGAAGACATGAGCAGTGGGTGGAGTCAACACATTGACCCACAGGATGCACAACTTTGCTTATGTTTGATTTCAATCCTTTGTAATTGATTTGCACCAATGAGGGAAACAGTTGAAGTTGGCCATCATTTTCAATGAAAAGATGATCCCAATATAGTATTGTCGGTAACAATCAGTTTTCTCATCTTAACTTTTAAGACGTGTTATGATTCATGTATGACGATGACCCAATGAAATCCCTACCCTTTTTTGTTGCTTGATTTTGCATTTCAATATCATACCATTTTAAGTGCTATTTTTACATGTTCTTATAAAGACTATTCTGCTAATGTGCTATTTGTGGTGACATTTTGGTTAATTGTTGCACTCTTTTATTTCTAATGCACTGTTTGCTGAGGCTCCAAGAGACCTCTATCATCTGGACGAAACTGATTGATTTTCATCTTTAGAAGTACACCAGGTATTATTAACTAATGTACTATTATCTTAAAGTAATCACCATTCATCGTTGTTCGTTCTCCATTTGACTTTGGTTTATTTGTTTGAGTGGATAAAACTGAATGCTTATTTGGATCTAATGGTTTATCTGTGACATCAACCATAGACACAGTGTAGGAGCTTATGGGATTTGTGCTACATTCAACAAGAAAGTGTTGTGTTCCAACTTAAAAAAATTTAAATCTTCCTTTTTACAGATTTTAACCTTAAGATCATTGTTCCCTTTTTCCAAGGTTGCCACTATTGCAACAAGAAAGTCTCGATAACACAAATCAGGTAATTTTCTTTCATGTTCATTTTTGTTCGCTCCTTTCTGGTTATCGTAATTTTTACAATATTAATCATTTTTTGCTCATCTCTCCCCGTTAACATGTTCAGCCATTTGTACCACCACAATTCTTGAGTTGATGAGATTCCAATGGTTTAATTTGGACGCTTTGGTATTACAGTAATAGGGGTTGCATGAATTGATCTTAAAATCGATTTGTTTTGGTTCTGTTTCATGTATTTTTAAATGTCTCAAAATGGGCAGCTCCAGTTTCTGATTTTCATTTGGCCTCTTTCTGATTTTAGTGGCAGCAGATGAAAATTGCTGCTGAATATCAAGTTGTTATCTAGCAAAAGAGGTGAGATAACGATTCATCAGAAGTTTTGTGAAAGGTTAATTTGTGTCCGAAAAGTTGTTTATTTGTGAATGGATTTATCGACATTTTCTATGTTATTTCTTGATCTTTGAAGCATCAGAAGTTGTTACATTTTAATAATATATGATTCTTTTCCTATTAATTTCTTGTTACACGAGTTTAACATGGCTTTTGTGTTGAAATCTTTAGATGGTCATCAGCATTCCTTTATGAAGATTAACCCATACTTTCAACTGCTAATGTTAAACCTCCACGAGTTCTTGAAGAGAAACCAATCGACACCAATTTTCAATCTTGGAAGACATATTTGAATTCCATAATTTTCACTTTTCATTTGTCTAATTTATGACGGTGTATTTTATTATAATCTACAACAATCCATGGATTTCAATTTAGGTATTGCTCTTCCCACTTTAACAGAAGTTAAAAAGGCAAGTGACCCCTTTGGGACATTGTGCCAGTCCTACATTTTGTCTCTGTGGACCGAGGAGAAAGGGAGCTCAGCACATCAACTCTCTCTTTAGGTGAGAGAAGCTTCCCCTTTTTGTACCGTGAGAGAAGCAAGGAGTTCAACCAAATCAACTCTCTCTTAGGTGATCAGCTTCTCCTTTTTGTATTTCACATATTTCTAATCTGCTTTACTTTTCTGGGATTTACTCAAGGGGTGTTTTAAGGGAGTTTTTGTGGCTGCTCGAATTCAGGTCTAATGAAAAGTTTATTTGGCTATTGGAGATCAAATATATGTGGTTTTTTGGCCTAAAGAAAATGTTTGTTCAGTTCATGGTGTATGCTAGGGGTTTCCTGAATCTATTTTTAAGGTACTGTTCTTATGCCAATAATGATCTGTTTGGTTTCTGGTTCATCAAAGTATGGTCAATTTTTCTGATCAGAATCTCAACAAGTTGTTGTTTTGGATCTGCTCTAATGTTGCAGCCTTGTTATTTTGGTTCCGTCTTTTTTATAAACTATTGTTGTGCATATATGCTCAATTTGAGTTCTATTTTGCAATGGCCTTTAGCCATTTTGCAAAATTCTCTATTAACCACTTGAATGCTCAAGAGAGATTATGGTTTATGTTCTATGGGGGCTTTTATTTTGGGATCAGATGGATTTAAAGTCAACAATCTAAAGAGCGAAGCAAGAATGAGGGCCTGATTTATCGACTTCACATCGAGATGTATCCCCGCCGCATTGCGCGGGTACACAACTAGTGTTACTATACATATCTATACTATCTTATAATACATTTAACCCCCAAACTCTTAAAAACAACCCTTTAAGCTTTATGTACAACCATTTAAAGCATAATTACAATTCCTCTCTCTCTTCATCTCCCTATCCCTCCAATAATAATTCAAAATTTCTCTCTCTCTCTCTCTCTCTCTCTCTCTCTCTCTCTCTCTCTCCATCTCCCTATCCCTCCAATAATAATTCAAAATTTCTCTCTCTCTCTCTCTCTCTCTCTCCATCTCCTTATCCTTCCAATAATAATTCAAATTTCCTCTCTCTCTCTCTCTCTCTCTCTCTCCATCTCCCTATTCCTCCAATAATAATTCAAAATTTTTGACTCTCTTTCCCTATCCATCTCCCTATCTATTATTACCCATGCCTACCCTCATGAATTTTTCAAAAGCACAAAATATCTGTTACCGGTTTAAAATATTTATCTTCTCAAGAAATGCACGCCTCGGTGATCTTCGCCTTTACACTCACGCCTCTTTCTTCTCCAAGACAATGAGCATTCAACCTCCCAAGAACCTCTCATCCATCTCTGCAGGTATCTTCTTTATGTTTTGATTTGCTTACCGATTTGTCTAGGGTTTTTTCTTTGTTTCTGGACATGGCTTCTGATTTCCATCTTGATTGTTGATTTCTACAGCGTTTGGTTTCTTCATGGTGCCTGTGTTTGATTTCTCCTCTCTCCCCCATTTCTGATTGCTTTTTTTCGGCTCCTCTGCTCGAGTTTTTGCGACCTGTTGGTAAGTATGGCAGCAAGTATGTTCATGAAACCCTAACATATGTTTCTTTTACTTCGTATTTTAAGGGTCATCTACTTTCTTAATGTTTATGATTTTAGTTTCTGATGTTCATCAAACCAAACTACCATGAGTTAACTGCACTTTTCTTATGTTGTTGGACAAAATCATTTTTTAGTTGAAAAATGTGTTACTTTACCTATCAAAGCTCCTCCTTTCAATCTGGTTTATGAAAGAAAACCCTGAAGGTGGTTTTGCTTTGTTCTTGATTTTGATTTCTGCACTGCCATTTTTTATTTTTGTTGCTGCAGATTTTTGTTTCCAGGTTGTAATGCTTCAAATGTGTAAGTCTTGATTCACTTGCTTTATTAGTGGTTTTTGTTTTCAATATTGATAATTTGATATCAGTATTCAATGGTTTTTGTGTTTAATATTGATTTTGCTAGCGATTTCAGGTTGAAGTTTGCAAAGGCATGTCCGGGTGGTGGTGGAGCTGGATGAGTCGAGGAAGAGGACATCGTTCTACCTGGAGGTGGTGGAGCTGGATGAGTCGAGGAAGAAGGACATCGTTCTACCTGGAAGTGGTGCCACCATTTATGGGGTTTCTGAGGATATTCATTGTGATAAAGGAGATTATGTTCATTTTAAATCTGATGTTTTGGAGTTCAATCAGGTGATGATTTGTTTGTTTAACTGCCAAGATCTCTCTGCGTCTGACTCATAATCGATTAAAAATTTCTTTTGTTTCATGTGAATTTAATTTGTATTCTGGTTTATCGGTCACTTTTGCTCTGTATTAGATATCATTTCTATGGCCTCGTGAGTAACCATTCGCGGTCGATCCGCTTACTCTCTTTTCTCTTAAGTAAATGCAGATACTTTTATCATGATCTTAAGATGTTGATTGTGTTTTCTTTAAAAGATGTCTCATTCTTCATGCTAACTAGATTTTTTTCTTCATTTTTCAATAACTTTATTCTGTAGATGTCAGAATTGCTTAATAAAAAAGCTTCGGTACAAGGAAAAGTGCCTTCGGGCTACTTCAATGCATTATTTGATCTAAGTGGAGCATGGTTAAACGATGTTGCAGATGCCAAACATCTTGCTTTTGATGGCTACTTTATCTCCCTGTACTATTTACACCTAACAACAACGAGTAAAGAAGTCCGTTCCTACTCATTGCCCAGGTAAAAGAATGTTTATGGTTTTTTATACTTTATTATTTGTGTTTGAGCTAATTGTAACTTGTAAGTTATGATCAGTGAAATCTGTTGGAATTTGATGGAAATTTTGGCTTAAGTTGTTAATTTTACTTGGGTTTGAGCTTATTTCAAGTTATAATTGATGAAATCTGTTGGATTTTGATGGAAAATTGGAGTTTAAGATTGTTAATTTACTTGTGTTTGAGCTTATTTCAAGTTAAGATTAGTGAAATCTGTTGAAATGCCAATGAAACCTTTTTTCGAGCTTGGCATCTTCTCACGTACGTAAATTAATTTGTTTATTTTTCTACTTATTTGATCGAAAAGATGGAAAACCACGAAGCAGTTCAATGGTGAAGCTTTCAAAGTAATTGTAGTTTCATCTTGTATTCGATGTCTGATGTTTAAATGCACTGTATTTTCTGAAATATGTTGATTATGAACACTTGAGATTTTTGTTTTTAGAGTTTAATATTTTCTGTTTCTCCATTGCTTGGTCTTCTACTTGGTGACTTGGTCTCCAGGTTTGTTTTCTCAATTGCTGATTTTCTTCTTCAAGTGGGACTATTTAGCTTTTATTGCTTGTGTTTGTTTGATAGCCTTGTGAGCTTAAGGCCTTCTGCTTCAAAGCTCGAGACATGATCGTAGATATCGAAGCTGAATTTCAACCAAGGAATCTAGGTGACCTTTTGCCTCTTTGCCAGTTTTCTTTTAATTGAAGATATCCCCTTCACGGTATGTTCATATATGTGTTTTAGATGTTGTCTATGGCTATCGATTTACCTTTGTTTGTTTGCCATGCTATTCAATTTTCTTGTTGGTTTTTTTTTCTCTTCCTTACAGATCTCATATATTTTCCCCCCTTTTTAAAAACTTCATTTACTGTGTGTTAATTTGAACTAAAAGTTGAATTATATTTGCAGAAATTTAAGAGTACTTATGTTGTAGTTCCTCAAATATCTCTTCTCCATCGATCCAGGTAAATAAGTAAGACATTCTCACCAATCTTGAAGACATCGTTCGTCTTGATTGTATATTGTTTGGGTTCAAGGTTAAACCAGTTTAAACAATTTCATGTATTTTTTATGTGAAATTTTGTTGTTTTATTGGATATTCAAGCTTCTTCTAGATTAGCCATTGTTGACATACAGAAAGCACTGCAGGAGGATACATCATACTGACATCAATTTCAAACAAAACTATATATTGGCATCATTTTCAAGTTTTCTAATATAAATTATCTATATTTAACCTTGTATTTGTGTACAATATCCTGTTTTACTGTGGATTTTTTCAGATTACAAGTTGACCCAAATATATTTTGCAGCCGTTGAAAAACTCTCAGAAAAGATACTAAAGCTTTAACGATACTGTCATACCCAAGTTCCATTATGGTTCGCATTACTCAAGTAGGTTTTCCAATTATTTCTTTATGGATTCCCGTCCTGGAAGTTGTATCTTTGTTTAGGAGGATATATATCACAAAAATTGGGTCTCTATTCCTTTACTTCCATTTTCCATTCCCAAGCTATCCTTGCATCGAGTAAATTGGACCAATAAGCACATCTTTATTTCTCTTCATACCATATAATGAAAATGTTGAAATGTTAAATGGTCAAAAAACCTACAGCAAGCCGACTTTTATTGCTTGTTGCCAGTGTTGGTTTGGTTTGGTTTGGTTTGGTTTAAATAAGGGTAAACCAGTCATATTAATTTTTGTCTAGAAAGTTATGGTGGCTAATAGTTTGCAACTCAATGTCTTACCCAAGGGGTTTTGGAGTCCAACCATTTCATGACACATGACATTAAGGCATACAAAAGTTGCAACGAACATACAACTCCAACATAATATGGTATACTCTTTGTTACTTAAATGAGTCCACAAGTCAAACTATGTGTTTTATTTGGAAAAATAATGTATTCGTACCATTAATCTTTTTTTTTTACATTTATATTTGCATTTTCAATTTTATGTCATGTTTATATCACCAAAAACTTTTATTATACCAAATACTTCAAAGATATCTTGCAAGAATATGAATTTTGGTGTTTTGGTTAAATATGAATTGCAGTAATCTAATTACAACAAAAACTTTTCGGTCAACCAACCATTATGAACTTTAAAGTTTATAAAGATCATAAACGTCATACTCTCAATTTACAAAAAAAATTGGCATCCCGCTACATTGTATATTTGAGAAAAAAAAGTCACTCAACCCTTTTGTCAAACTTGAGAGCTTTTCATTTTGCGATAAAATTTTCACACCTTTCTCACTCTGTGCATTGCACGGGTACTCTACTAGTACGTTAGTAAAGTGTAATAGATCCATAGGCACTGATAATGTTTGTAACGAGGAATAGGCATAAAGTAATTTGTAATTCCCGTTGACCTGAAATGTGGAATAGGCATAAAGTAATTTGTAATTCCCATTTCGTAAAGGTGTTGTGAAATGAGGAATAGACATAAAGTAAGTTGTAATTCCTATTTCATAGTGTGACGTGAAACGTGGAATAGGCTGGGCTCTTAATGGTAGTCCTGTTGATTTGATAAATGTGGAATAGGCCGGGTGCTGAATGGTAATTCCCATTTTGTATTATGGTTGGTTAAGCGTGGAATAGGCGGAGCGCTAATCGTAATTCCCGTTGATTGAAATGCGGAATAGGTCGGGCGCTGAATGGTAATTCCCATTTCGTTTTATGATGTGAAATCGTGGAATAAGCGGGGCGCTAATCGTAATTCCCGATTTCTATGGGAAGGTAAGGGGTAAGCCGGGCGCTGAATGGTAATTTCTACTTCCATTTCAAGAAATATGCATGACGCTAATTGTAATTTCTTGATATGAGCGATGATCTAGAATCTGCAATGATTCGTAGTAGGCTCATGAATATGATGATATGACTTTCTGAATGTTAGTCATACTTATGAGATCGGGTATGTTCCCGTCATTATGAGACGAGTATGAGTACGGTAAGAATGGTGACAAACCAGATTTGTTTATATGATTTGGATATCTGAGTTTTCAAAGCTGTTAATGTTTTAATTTGATCTTGGATGTTCTCACTAGGCGTAAGCCTAATCGTTCAAATTAAATTTTCTTACCAGGTACGAGCTCATGGAAGTAATGGGATGTGGGGCGAGTGCTTTTGGTATTCGACCTTTTGATGATAAGCGGAGAATTTAGCTGATACGAGGAGGCTTTGGATGGATTGCTTAGATAACCCATTTAATCTAATTATAGTTGACATAATTAGATTAATAGGTTATTTAGAGAATTCGTTATGTGTAAATATGAACCCTCATAGTAACTCTCTGCTTATATATATAAAGGTTTGAATGATTTTATGATTTACCTTGTTAAATTTAAAGGTTTAAATTGGCCTTGATGTTAGGGTGTTACATATTAATTAACATATTATATTGTCATAAATTTGTTTTAATTATATAATTAAATATTGTAAATGATAATTATCTGTTATGTTCTATCCAGTTATATTTATCTAACGCTGAATAACTGTTCTGTCATGTTCGGTCCTGTCACATCTTGTCATGTTCTATCATGTCTGCGTACCAAACGCACCTTAATCCTTAAGGAATAAGAAAATGTATTTTTTTTTCTTAGTAATACTCGATGAGTTCAGTTCATTGCTCGACAAATGAAAGGCAATTGATGATTAAAATATTAATGAGGTCATTTAAATTTGCCCTTTTTTACATCATACAGAAATAGAATGGTACTATTAGTATTTATGAAATTTTATAAAAGAAAGAAATTACTTGATATTATTTTAAGACAAGCGTGGTTTCATCGTTATCCTGCCCACCCTACAGCCTCCCTCGCACCAAGCCACAAAAACCAGATGATACTAACAAAATGGAAGCAAAACCTCCATCACCCTCTCTCCTCCCCATCCACTTCATTTCCCCACCAAAATTCTCACCCAAGATTGTCAAAATCCCTAATCAAATCTCTTCCCTTTGCAACCTCTCTCTCTCTCTCCAACACCCTATCTCCCACCAAACCATTCTTCAAATCCACCGTCTCTGCAAATCCTCTTCAAAACCCATTGTCTTTAAACCCTCGCCGCCCTTCCGACCCCTCCAATGCCGGCGGCCTTCGCCGTGCTTCTCTAGTCTGGTTCCGTAACGATATTCGTGTTCACGACAATGAATCTTTATCTTGTGCTAACAATGAGTCAATGTCGGTTTTACCAGTCTACTGTTTCGACCCTAGAGACTAGGGGAAATCTTCATCCGGGTTCGATAAAACCGGGCATCTTTCTAGATTGAATCGGTTTCGAATTTGAGAAAGAATCTTCAGGAAAGAGGGTCGGATCCGTATAGGAAAACCCGAAACGGTTTTAGCAGAATTAGTGAAGGAAGTTGGGGCAGAGGCTGTGTATGCACATAGAGGGTGTTTGGGAGTGCTTTTTTTAGTTCAAAAGTGTTTTTGGCTAAAAGTGTTTATTGACTTATTGATTTTGGAAAATGAGTTTTTAAAAAAGTGTTTGGATTAGCTTTTGTGATAGAAAAAGTCAATAAGTCAATAAGTTATTTTTTAAAAAGTGTTTGGCTTAGCTTATACATGTAAAATGACCAAAAAGGACATCTCTATTTTTAGACAAAAAAAATATTTTTTTTAACAAATATTTTTTTTAACAAATAAGTTATTTTTAGACAAAAAATATTTTTTTTAAAAATTATTTTTTTTACAAATATATAATATAATAAAATTTATTATATAAAAAAATATAATAAAATTTATTATATAAAAAAATATAATAAAAAAAAGGTTATTTTTGTAATTTTGAACTCAAGCACTTTTCAAATCCAAAAGTCAAGGGTTTGTTACTTCTTAAAAATCGCGTTTGCAAGGTAATGGAAAAGCACTTTTAAAAACACTTTTGAGTTTTCCAAACACCTTTTTTAACTTATTGACTTCTTGGGAAGCCGATAAGTCAATAAGCATTTTTAAAACACACTCCCATAGATAAGTGTCTCATGATGAAGTTAAAGGTGAAGAGAATATCGATACAAAAATTGAAAGATGAAGGAGTGGAGGTTAAATACTTTTGGGGAAGCACCTTGTATCATATTGATGATTTGCCATTTAAGTTGGAAGAAATGCCCACCAATTATGGTGGGTTTAGGGAGAAAGTGCAAGGCTTGAAAATCAGGAAGACCATAGATGCACTTGATCAGCTGCTAGGGTTGCCGGCCGGCCGGCGGTGACATTCCTTCTTTGGTTGATTTGGGTCTTAACCCTACTGCTACCATGACTCAGGTATCACTTTCATCCATTTCTATTCTAATGCTACTTATGTCAATATGTCATGATCAAGATTTCTTTGTAAGCATGAAATGGGGTTTGTGAGAATTAAAATTGAGGGTTGATTAGCTTAAGATAATAAGAGCATTAAGTGTTGTTTAGGCAAAAGCAACTGCTAATGCTTCACTTGTTGGAGGGGAGAGTGAAGCACTGCAGAGGCTTAAAAAGTTTGCTGCTGAATGCCAAGCACAACCTCAAAAGGATGGGAGTAATGACAGCAGCAGCAGCAGCAGCGTATAACATGAGATTATTCTTCAAAGTATGTTTTTTTGTTTTCATTAGAATCCTTTGATTGTGACATGCCTTCTGAAAGCAGTGTGTATGTGTTGCAACTTTCTATCCTGTTCATGTGTTTCCATAAATCTTTAGAGTTGGATCAAGCATCTCAATTAGACATTTTTTCACTATTTGACTATAAGAAACAAAGACATGGATATTTTTTACTTTACAAAATCATCATTTTACTTCTTTGCTTATCAATTTTCACATGTATAGGTCCTGTTCCAGTCTTTTCTTGCAAAAACAAAAAATCGAAAACGTAGTAAATCTGAAATTAAAAGCTAAAAAACACAAACGAGATTCAAACCTGTACATGGAGTGGAGGAAAACCATGCAAACCAACATTACCAATGGAAACTTGCGTAGTTTCAAAATATATACAGTTGCCACAAAAAATGATACAGTGGGACTTTTCGTGACCCTATAATTGTTTACGCTACAATGGAGGAACGAAGAGATGGCACAGATCCAATAGAGTGAGCCCGTCCCTGGTTATTGTATGCTGCTATCAATGGTAATGCAGCAGAACAAAAGTTGAGAAGAAAACCAGCAGTGAGAAGCTCAGCCCCTCTGCGTTCTCAATATACAGAGGTTCCCCATACGCTATGAAGTTATAAAGTGTGTCTATCAGCCACGGAACTCCAATTCCCACATAAATGTTCACTGAATTGCTACACAAACCAAAGTCAGCAGCTTTTTTAAACAATACTACTCCTATTTTAAAGTTGAACACTAACCTGCAAGTAATATTTGCAATGGCAGAATCTGCAGTTTTTTGTCTTTCAGCAGCAATCTTACTTGCCACTAAAGGGCCTGTTTACTAGCTGCTGACCGGGCTGACTCGGTCAGCACATCTGACCTGGTCAGCACATCTGACCCGGTCAGCAGTCAGAGCGTTTACCAAGTTCTGGATCTGACCGAGAAGCTGACTGTGATCTTACCGAGCCAGCACCAAAATCATGCTTACCCGGGTCAGATTTCGTTTCTACACACTTTGCCCTTTTTGCGATTAGGGTTTTCTACAGCCAATCGTTTTTTTTGCACAACAAGGAGATAATATTATTAATAAGAGCTCACAATACAAACCAAAGCCACTCACCAAAACAAACAGTGGCCAATAAATGATTGCTTTTTTCATGGAAATGAGTATATTTTTGTTAAAAAAATTATTTAAAGTATGAAGTTTGCTTTTTTCTTCCATTAAATGATTTGTAATAGAAATAATTAAATTTAATTTAGAATATAATTATAAAAGAGTTAAAATGGTCATTTTTTGTCGGTAAGCACTTACCAAAAAAGACTTCGTAAACACTCTTACCCGGATAGCACTTACCGGGGACAGCACTTACCCGAGACAGCACTCTTACCCGGACAGCACTTACCCGAAAAGAGTTGGTAAACGGCCCCTTATAAGTCCGGCCATGAGGTTCCACTTGCCAATGCAGTGAATGCTATTACATAACTGTTAATTCCTACAGGCATCCATCAAGTATATAAGTTCGACTTATTATAAACAAAAACGGAAGATGGATTTTAATCAGTTGGTAATAAGAACCTGTAACACAGCTGATTAGATCAGTGAGCCTTGTAACAATGTAAGCTATTCCACTGATGAAACACAAAGAGCAGATAAAAGCAATCCACCCATGAGCGATCTGATATGGAGGCACAAACGCAAATAGCAGTTTCCATGGAGCAACAAGACCATGCCACAAAACCCTTGTCACCCACCGCCAACTCCTATTCGCTTCTCTTAATTTTGTGCTTTCCAACTATTGTTCAAAGAAATCAGGAATGCATCATTATTCTGTTCTTTAGGGGAAACATATACAGTATTGGAAAACATTTTGTTTGATGGAATAATGAGGTACCATGAGAGTGTCAACAAATTGGTGCTTCCAAACTGAGACAACATCATAGATGGGTGTTCCATCAAAATGCTTATCAAACGAGTCAGATGGATCACTTAGAGGCAGATGTTGATACATAGAATCTGCAAATTACAGGTTCATAATTACATTCTCGATCGTGATGGTCATCAAAACCAAATAAGTAGAATCCAATCCGGCAATGGGATCACTCAAGAAGACTGTACCGAATCATTGATTACCAAGAGAGATTTCAAGTTTTAAGTTTAGGGAAGAAAGTGAAGAAACTTTGACCAAAAGTTACCTGCCTCAGTTCCTGAGTGAATGGAAAATATATCTGCAATCCCTTCATCTCGGTCGCAATCATCTTGAGGAGAGAAACTGTCTATTCCATTTTTGCGTGGAGAGACCTCTGCTGGTACCCAGTCCGCTGGTCTTTCAGTTCGGTCCCTGAAACATAGATGGATTAAATACTATTGGCTTCCCAACTTTTGGTTTTTAAAATATGATAAATTTACATACTTCCTAGAGACATGCACACAATAAATAACAAATAAAAGATGGAAAACAATTTCATAACAAACTCCCAGATCTGATATCTTTTTCACTTCTCCAGCTTTTGGAACCACCACACAAACTGCATGGATGGGGAACAGGTCCAAGGCAGCAGAACCAACAAGTGTTCCAGGGCCTAAACCTATTCAATTCAAATAAAATCAAATTTCATCCTATTGAAAACAAGTTGAACGTGCAATTGTTTGTGTTCTGTGACAGATTGAAGGCAACATATATATCTATACTACATATATAACCATATAGACATAAAGTCTTAAATACAACCACTCATGCATGATGTACAATGATTTTATGCATAAAATCTAGAAATCTCTTAATTACCATTTCTTATGCACAAGTTACAACTCTTTTAAGCAAAAGGGGTTTAAACCCGTACCAACAAAAATGGATGGTGGACTTACCTTACTTCCTCACATACTTTTCTTCCTTATTTCACGTGTGCCAGGAACTGTTTGTGAAGCTTCACACGCAAAAACCATACCAAACCACAGTACAACCATACTTGTTTTACCTTTTCACGTCAAAGACCATACTTTCTTGTTTCACTCTGAGCCATTGTAGCTGCAGTATTTCTTCCTGCTTCCAGAGGACTTTTGAATTCAAATTACATGCTGGTATATGCTTCATCCCCTAAACTTTTGCATCTCAACATCAATCCTTTCATTGATCTCTGGGTTTCTCTCGGTTGAAGACTTTCAAGTAAGTTTCCTCTAAAATTTTCTCTCCCATTATGTTTAAGTTTTTGTTTTGTGGTACTCTACATCCATACGTTTTCTTCTTTCTAATGGAAGATTTCTTCACATACCTCTTCATGCCTCATGTACAATTTCACCATCATCAAGGGTTTTCGGATTCTTTGTTTCTTTGCACAATCAATGTGGGTTTCTTTGTTTCTATTTGTGAGTTACGACTTCTACTTCAACAAAGTTTCTTCTCAGGTACTTTAATGGGTATAATTATCATGTCACTAGGTTGGTTTGATTTGGGTGTATTTACAATTTTGTGGGTTGCTTTAATGTTATGTATTTGGTTCTTCTTTGTTTATGTTCCTGGTTCTTTTCTCCATATTTTACCATTTTTGATTTTTCCATTTGAAATCAAGCTCATCAGCAGGTCCTTCAAACTCCAAGCTTGCTTATCAACAGGTTTGGTTTTGAACTAAACTCCAGTTAAAGTTTTAAATCTGTTTGGCTACAATTTGGTTTTGAACCGATGAGATTTGGTTTGAGTGCATGTAATATTTTATCTTTGAATTGAGTTTGGTTTGGCTACAAATGGCTTACTTGTATATCACCAAATACTTGCGTTTGTTTTCATTCCCATTGATTTTGTTTTTATCTTTTTTCGGATGTTTCAAGATTGTTTAAAAGAAGAAAATCCTTGCTAGGTTTGTGGTCTTCGGCTAATTGGTATGTATTTTACCACATTGGAAGTTATTTGGGATTTGGGAGAAAAAAGGATGGAATGGTTCCTGCTGCTTTGGACCTTCTTTTTCAACAACTATGGTGTATGGAGACAAAGGGAATTTTCTATGTTTTTTATGGTTAAAAAGGAGATGATGAATTTGTATCACTGGATGGACATGGAAGGAGAAATAAGGTGGGTTAATGGGGTCTGATAGAAAATCGTACTCTTTTTTTGGTTTCTTAATTTGGGTCTACAAAAATGCATTGAACGTTTATATTGTTGGTCATTGTCTTCTATTATGCTTTTATGTCATACACTTTTAGGTAAATTTGTATATTTGTTATTAGTTGTATGGATATTCAACGACTTAAATATATATCTAAATGCACGTTCTTAGATATATGGCTCTGGCTTTGATCAATCATGATCATATATGAAGTCACGTTTAGTTGGTTGTAAAACTATTTTCTCTTTGTGTTATGCAACATGAAGTCCTTATTGAATCTATTAATAGTCATTGGTTACAAAATTAAGGCTACCCATTTGAATCTTGAAGATGCTAAAGATTTACTTTTTTCCTCGTGTAGTTGATCAATTCCGACCCGAGTTTCTTAAATAGAAAAAAAGAAGTCCCCTTGCAAGAGGATAATTGGTTTTCAGGTTGGTGTTTTGTATAAATACGAACGAACTTTTAGTCTTTTTCTCATAATTATTGTTCTATTTTTGTTTCGTTTTCTTTATTCTATCTGCAGGTCATAAATCTATCTACAACAAAACAGGATTAATACGTCGCTTTAAGCTTGTGAAATTTAGTGCAGTACCATCTAGGTTGTTGTTCGTTGGTTTCAAGTAGGACCATATTATGTTTTAGTGAATTATAGTGAAAAGCCAATAAACCGATTGGGATTTAGCCATTAAGGGCTACGACTTTGGGGCTGTGTGAAGCCTTGACCTTAGCTGCTATTATCTATGGTTAGGGACAACTTAGTTCCTGTTTTTGAGTCCACAAATCATCAGCTAGGAGCAGTTTTAGTCCACAATCTGGCATGCTCATTTACAGCAGTGTAAGGACTGTTATGTGGGTCAAAACATCAGCTACAAGGCTGTTCTTTGGGGCGCAGAATCAAAAAACAGCAGCCCCAATGGTGTTCTTTGTTTTCTTTATTCTATCTGCAGGTCATAAATCTATCTAAACAAACAGCCCCTAAGCTACAACAATTAAGAGGTAAACAAACATCCCCTAAGTTCTAGCAATTAAGAGGTAAACAAACATACCAAAAATATGTGCGATGCAAAACAAGAAAACTTAGGGGGTGTTTGGGATGGCTTATTTTTTTGACTTATTTGCTTATTGTTTTTAGCACTTTATAATGGTCTCATTAAGAGGTAAACAAACATCCCCTAAGTTCCATCAGGTTTATATCGTTCTTGAGTTTTAATTTATCTTCTATTTTATGCAATCGTTTGAATGAACTTCTGTTTATCTTTGTGTTTGACAGCTAAGCATATGGATTCAACCGATCAGATAACCTAAAATCCATGTATGTATGTCAGTTGAAGACATTCAGGTAATGTTTTTTGATTTTCGATTTCGTATCCTTTCATGGTTAATGACTTAAACTGACATGGACAGGTGAGCATCGGATATTAAAATATTTCAGTGCTTTTATTGCATTAGATTCTTTGTTAGATTTATCTATCTTGTAAAGTGATTTAATGATAAACTCTCATGATTGATCTTATTTATCAAATGTATTTGACTCTTGATATATGCAGATTACCCTTTTGCAACCTAGAGTTACGAATTGCTATTATCCCACTTTAAAACATATATTGATTTGATGATACATAAAATGTAATTCTAGATCTGCATACATCTGCAAAGGTCACAATTAATTATTGAATCATTACTTTTGCGCGGTTCATGTAACAAAAACTTTTAGATCTGATATTTACCTTGCAAAAGATACTTCAACAAAATTTCAAAATTATATTTTTGCTAATGCATGTCTTGTATTTCACTTTGAATAGCACTCTGAGCTCATTAGTGATTATGTGTTTATGTTATTACTAAACCATGTCGAGTAATTGTGGGTGTTTTTATATCTAACCCATTGCATCTATTTGTTCTATGTGTGAGTATATCCATCTATGTTTATGTTATTGTAAATTATTATTATTTAATATTGCATAATAGTAATATGATCTCGAATTCGGTCTCTAAAAATCACGCAACAGCTGGTTTGTTCCTGTTTGGATTTTGTGGCCCTGTTCTCTTAATGTTGCAGTTATGTATATTTTTCTGCTCTTGGATTTATTCGAGCCATCCTTTGGCGGATATGTCTTACTTGTATAAATGGTCATTGGACCCTTTCACAGTCTTAGATCTAATCACCGAGTGTAAACCTTTGGTCATCTGGAGATTTTAAACCAGATGCGTCCCCTATGAAAGACCAAAATTGACTGCATATATGGCAAGTTGGTTGTAAGGTTCTAATTGGTGTGAGCCATCCAGAAGTTTACTCGATAGAACAGTTCCAAAGTATGCTCTTTTCATGCTTCTTGCCTTGTGTGTTTGCTCCTTTGTGGTGTCATTGTGTACTTTACTCGTGATTAGTTGCACTAGCCAGTTGGAGGGATTACTTTCCTTATCTGACTACTATACATAATGCCTTTGCAACCATATGATGTGCCTTCAGGCATGGAGGGATAAGGTGGATTTGTGGCTCATAGGGTGTTTTGGTTCTATTTTGTTGATTGATCATATGGCTTCAGGATTTCAGTTTGCTTTTTCTCTTTGTTGCTTGCTTTCTTGGTTGTCCAACTGATGTTTTCTTACCCTTTCTTATGGCTAGAGATACCATGGCAACGGTAGGAGTTAGGATCCTGATTGCTGGCAAAACATAGGGGTTGTTTACCTAATTACTTACCGGTAAAATTCAACACTATCACATACTTGATACTTCCCGGGTAAGATTTTAGTCCACCAAAATGGCATCGTATGCAACAATATAGCCGATAAGCACTAACCGTGGTAAGATTCGTCGCACTCTCAGTCCTTGCTTTCGACTCTCGGTTCTTGCTTTCGCTCTTACCGGGTAAGATTCTTGATCCTTGCCATATTCATCCGGTAAGCTAATGTGACTTGGTAAGCACTTACCCGGGTAAGCGTTTTGTAAACGCCCCTTAATCTCATTTTCAAAATTTAACCGACTTCAATTTTTTTTAATTCCAATTCATATTCAGTTTCTTATCCTATAGAAGTTTTCTTTGGAACATAGCAATTGGCTTCAAGAAAAGATTGCAACCCAAAAAGTCAAAAGTTTATTAGTTTATTTTCTCTAGAGTTTGTTTGTCTTTTCTGTCTTCAGCAGCAGCATTAAATGTCTCGAGTCTTATGATTTAATACCTCCAACTTAAAGAAAACAGTCTCAAACCTGCTCCATTGATCAAATTATGGTCCAACTTGATGTACCTAAAGATTTAATACCTCCAGCAACTTGATGTACCTAAAGATTAGATAAATAGAGATTTGAACATGAGTCCAACAATTTTTTAGGTACTGCAGAAAATCACATGTTCACTCATTGACTAATCAAGATGTTCATGCTATTTAAACAATGTCTAGATCAAGCAATTCAATTTGTGCTCATCTTGGTTTTGTTTTAATTAGGACTACAGCTTATGGTTTCATCAGTTAAGTTTATTATGGTATAGGTTTAATCAAGACTGCAGCTTATGGTGTTGGCCCTTTACCATCGTGGTATCAATTTTTCTAGGCTTGGCCTCTTTATAGATTTCTGATCAGATTGGACAGGGGTCGGATTGGAGTTGATTTGGCTTGGACCTTATTTGATGATATATGGGACTGCAGCCCTAGCTTAGAAGAAAATTATGAACTGTTTGGATTTATCCTTAGATGCATTGGCCATTGGTAGAATTGCTTTCATTTCTGGTGCTGTTGGAATTTTTTGGAATTGGATTGCTTGGAATGATGGAATTAGATGGAAGTTTATGAAATTCTTCATCTGTATTTTGTATTTGTGTTTAGTTGCCATGGGATTAAGTGCTATATGGCAACATAACTTTTACTTTTTGTTTTTTCACACAGGTCTCGAAAATGGTTATTCAACTTTGAATGGTTTTTATTTGTTTGGTTGCCATGGGATTAAATGATTTTTCAACTTTGAATGGTTTTTCTTTGTTATTCAAAGGCCTGGAAAGTGGTTTAGTATCTTGTTTATGGTCATGGCCCTAAATAAGTCAAAGGGTGAATAGGTTTCAGCTAATCAGGGGGATTATTACTATAAAAGTATGTTCCTTTTTAGGTTCTGAATTGAATTTGAAGCTTTTTTTGGAATAATCAACACACTCTATAAGATACTACTGTGAAAAGGCTATCTTTTTTTTTCTATGTTGCTTCAGACTTCACTCTCTGCACACTAATGGTTTTTAAATATGCATACGACAAGAGCATTAGCAAGAAGCATATTCTACCTGTCACAGATCCGAGAAGCGTGCTGCGGGTTTCAGACCGCGTGTGACAGCAGACACAGCTGCTGCGTTTCGAAGAGGGTAGTCGGCTGTTTCTGCAGGATGTTTCGATGATTCCCGGTGCATTCGATGAATTTTGGTAGTTTGGTAAAATTTTGCTTTGCTTTTTGTTAAATTAGTGATGAGTGCTGTGTGTTTGCTGCATAGTTTTGTGGGTTGCAAGCTGCTTTGTTAGCTACTGTTTGTTGACCGAGGCTGTTTAGGATCCTGATCCCAACCTGCTTGTTATTTGGCTCAATGGAGGTTAATCACTCAGTATGCTTCTTTTTACTGTATTCATATTTCTATTTAGTTCGAAATCTAGATTAATGGTACTTTTGAGTTCAGATGATCATAAATCTTTGTGGCCAGAAGGTCATCTGAAATCTAGACCCCTTCTATTTTTCTATTTCGTATGACGTTAGAGCCTTGCATCATAAATATTTATGGGTTACGGTGAAACTGATGTTATTGTTTCATTTTTCTGTTTTTTTAACTGGATTTTAAATTGTTGTAATTGAATCTTATATCTTCTTAAGTTGTTTTCTTGGAGAAGGCATTTGCAAAAAAAGAAGGAAAACATACAGGCGTGAATTTCAAATCTACACCCAATTGGTTCAAATCTACACCTAAATTATCTCTGTTTTTATTTCTGTTTATATTGCTAGATATGGGTTTTGTACTAGATGCTTTCGTGAATTATGGTTATGTCACTAAAATAACAATCGTGAATTGTTTCAGTTGTGCTTTTGATGGGAGTAATGTAGAATGCAACTGAATTGGGGATTTCATTTCATTCTAATTCTCCATTTTAATTTGCTATAATAGTGCACTGGAAATATTCAAATTTCCTTTAGAGAAGTAGTGGGTTCAAGCAGTGATCCTCAAGCTCTCATGCCTTGGCTTCTTATTGTGTTTTGTGCTTTCATTCAATGTTCGGCATAACTTTAATATGAATTTGGTATATCCCTCTTAGAAGTGGAAGTTCTTAATTATGAGTACAGTTTATTTTTGTTGAGGTCCTTCTTCAAACATTCATTTTTAACTCCTAGCTATTCATCTCTTCTCTAAGCTTTTCAGTATTTTGTTACTCTCACTTCCAGGGTAAGACTCTTGGTCATTGTCGTTCCTCTTACCGCGTAAAGTTTTTGATCTTTATCAAGTTTATCCTATATGGTAAAGTTACCCCGTAAGCACTTACCGGGTAAGTGTTTAGTAAACGACCCCTAAACCGTAAGTCAATTTTTTGGTGGTAGATTGTAAATCTGCACCCTAACAAGTCTTTGCAGTCCTCCCATATTTGTTATCTTCCTTGAATGCTACATTACACAGAAGTAAGTAAATAAATAGAATCAACACCTCAAGCAATAAATGGGTTAGTTATCACTACTGATTTCTCTTGCTTCTTGTCAATTTCAATACTATGACATTTAAATTACTATATCCACACGATTCATCTTTTTTTCAAGTAAAAGTCACATTATTTGGTTGTTTATTATGCAGAACCTCAGCTTTTTTGAAGGGAAGGTGATTCGGTCATGTGCCCCTCATGGAACTTTTTATTCATCGCTGCTATTTCAAAGAGATCGAATGTGATTCATCTTGGTGGACTTTAAATTTTGTATTCATTACTCCTCTCATACTTATAATCCATCTCTAAATTTCTGTATCTTGAAGATATTTTCCATCTCGACTGGTAATTTTTGTTTAAAACTCCTTCTGTTGTAATTTGCTTTTTTTCTTTTGATGAAATAACCCAAATACGCTCACCCCATATTTGTACCTGCAAATGTTTATTTCTTCTGTGTCTTTTCTTTGCGTATACACCTGGTTAACCTCTTTCAATCAAAAAATATATTGATGGAAGGCAAACATCTTTTATTTACATCTTGTTTGTTTTATATCTTTCATTGACAATGTCTAGAAGCCATTTTATTTGAATCATCATATACTTTTGCTTAGTGTGAGATGACAGGTGTTGTGGATGTTGGAGATGGGGCTACCCATGTGGTACCTGTTGTTGAAGGTTATGTTATCAGTAGCAGCATTAAATCAGTACACCCATTTTAGGAATGTATGTGGATTTTGACTTCCCTTAATTTATTTTTACAAGATCAATTTTTTAAGAAAGATGCTGAAAGTTAGAGTAAATGATGACACCATTAGTAAGAACTTGATCAACCAGTTGTTTACTCTTTTTGTGAATTTTTAACTTTGTTATGAATATGATGGTTTCAATCACACGTACTAGGAACTACTGATCATCTAATGACATTTACGCCAACAATTGTACCTTTCTATTTGTTTTATAGATTTATTTGGGTTTATGTGGCTGAAATTATCTTTTTGCTCTGCTAAGATTATGTTGTCGAGTCTGCCAGAAATTAAGCTTTGGCGTGCAGAGGATGAGGTGAGTCTTTTTACACAATATATGATGTGCCTAACATGTGATCATGTAAGAAGTGTCATTTCATCTTAATGTGCATCCATTTCTCAGTGCATCTCATCTTAATGTGCATCAATTTCTCATCGTAATGTGCATCCATTTCTTGACAACCACTTCTCACGTTTCTCACATTAACCTCAACTTTGATTTTGGTTAACAACGTGTGTTTATCTTTGGCTTCATTAAGTTGTACTTTGGACCTTTGATCGATAGCTAAATAAACATACTAAACTACTAAAGCATGTTGCAAGTTAATGTTAGCAATTCTTGTGCACAAGAGGCATAGTGATTTAGTGTTAGCATACTTTTTTTGTTATCCCCTGTTGTGACTCATATTTGACCTTTTGGTTAAATTGGTCATTGACTCATTGCTGAAATTCATATATGTACGTTAAGGCATCAACTTATGATACCCGTAACCTTTTTATGTAATTTAACAAGGTATTACCAATGACCTCTAATTTTAAACCATTCATATAAAATTTGGATTCTAAAACAGGACTCATTTGACCATAATTATTTAAAACTTTGAAATTGGGGGAGGTTTTTAACACTCCAAGAGACGAAAAAAAATGTAAATTATGTTTGATTATGGCAAAAAAGGTTATCAAGGAAAGGTTGTTGAGTTCTTTTAACGGTTCTTTTTTGCTAGCTTTAACTTAATCAAAATTTTCTTGTTTCTTATTATGGCATGGGATCATGTAAGAAGTGTCATTTTTAATGAGAAGTGTGAGAAATGCTTTTAAACCGTTGATCGTTTTTAATCAAATACACTTCCATAAATTGCGGCTTAAAAGGGAATTGATTTGGCACTTCTTACCGGAACCTAGCCCTCTTATCATTTGCCAATCAAATTACCATGGAAATTATTGTCCAACACTAATTTTTATATAAAACACTTATCAACAATCTTTGTTGGTATTACCAGGTTGGTTAAATTTATGGTTATCAATGATGTTATAAGTGGTAAACTATATCTCCTGAGTTATCGGCATGCCTTCTTTAGAAAGAATTCGTGTTGATCTACTAATGCGTGTAAATCTCTACTAATACGCGTTTCGGAATTGTGATTCACCCGCGCTGCATCGCGCGGGTACACCACTAGTATATATATATATATATATATATATATATATATATATATATATATATATATATAAGATAAGATAAGAGAATATGAAAAGGGATTGAATTTGAACCTCCAGCATAGAGTTGGCCAATATTCCGTATCGCATCGATGGTAGCCAAAGAGATCTGTGGGAAGCTGGTTCCAATACATATCTTTTCCATTCTATCTTTCTTTTCTAATACAATTATTTATCTAATGTTTGTATTTTATTAAAATGTGATTTAATTAGTTTATATTTATTTTTCTTATCAAATTTAATTAGTTTAATTCATTAAAAAATAAAAAATTATAATTTACTATAATTCTATTTTATTTTTATTTTAACGTATTGTAACTTTCAATTATTGTAATTTTTAATTATTGTGACTTTTATTATTTTAATTATTAATTATTGTCTTTTAATTATAATTAAAGTTTAACTATTGTTTTTTTATTAAATTAACCATGAACCGGTCCATGATTGGAAGTGAGAGGTTTATAAAATGAGTAGAAAAGAGAAAACTGATGTGACAGAGAGAGAAAGCTGATATGGCAGAGTCATAAGTTCATGATTGGGGATGCTCTTATGCTTCATCAAGTTATAATCATAATTTTAAAATAATATGAATTAATAAAAGGAAAATTAATTAAAATAACCAAAGTTTGACTTTGACTTGCAAAAATACCCACAATATCGACCGGTTTGCAAAAATACCCAAAAAATCCGCGATAAGGGTCCGCGATCGCGTACCAGGGAAAAATTTGGAAAGTGGTCCCGCGATTTGGAGAGGAGTCTCGCGGATGTACACTCAAATTGGTTATTTTGATTTAAATTTGACACTTTATACCACTATAATTATTTAGTTACTTTACTTTATACATTTTACTTTCCTAGTTTTAATTTTACACACTCATCATATTAACACATATAATCGTTTATTAACAAAAATACGTTAAAAAAATACGTTTTAACTTTAACAAGTTACATCATTGTACTCGTCTCTTCGATACCTTCGAAATGAGCTCAATATTGAATATTTTTTGATTTAATTATTTTATTATATATCATATATACTACATAAAAATATTTTTAATATTTACAATTTATACTCTTATAGTTAATTATTTAATTTATGGTACATCTCTTATTTTTTTCAATTTTGTTCTACACTTTTATCACATTAACATAATAATCTTATATTAACTTATTTGGATTAATGGTATTTTTGCAAGTCAAAGTCAAATAATGGGTATTTTGCAAACCATTTTAATGTATTTAATATAGAAATTAATTAAAGAAAATATATTCCCCATTTAAGTTATTTAATAGAGAAATTAATTAAAAGATGTATTATTGCAAATCATCTTCCCAACCGAAACGAATACAGTGCAGGTAAACAAAGAAATCTATTACTGGAAGGCGTCATGGATTCCAGTGATGAAGTTAACCTTTTCCTTGATCACGCCCTCCATTCCCGTGTAGTCCTCTTCGATTTCTTTTAGTTCCTCTTCTACTTCCTTAATCTGTCGTTGCACCTCCCGAACGTGAGCCCTAGTCATGGCCAGTTCTCGTTTCTTCTCCGCTAGATACTCCATTTTCCCCTGCTGAATCCCCTTGTTATGGTTCCACATAACTTTTACCTTTTCGATATCGGCGTTCGCCTCATCAATGGATTTTTGCACTAAGGGAGGAATTCGTTGACTTTGTGGAAGACCCGTCGGCTGGGTACAATGATACATTGGTGGGCTTTTCCTGTCATTATCGAGGTGGTAATTCTCTCATGCCATCTCCCAGTCTTCTGCCTCCTCAGCAATGAATGGATCATCGGTCGCAGTTCGCCCATGGTTTCTCCACTCCTCGTCTGTATCCAGTACCTTCCAGGTACTCCGGAAAGCTCCATCTTTCAGTGGTTGGTAAGCTGCCGAACGTGAAGTTCCAGCCCCATTCGCCGACCTGTTCCCCTTGATCTTGAACCTCCAGCCATAGTGTTAAGAAAAGCGAGAGAATGTTTGTAAACGGTGTAGAGGGTATAAAAGATAGATAGCAAGTTGTGAATTACTACTTCATCATGACATCTACTTATAGCCGTGAAAATGTATGTTCTTCATCAAGGATGTGGATATGGTCAAAGATTTCGTTTGAAAAGTTGCCTGCATGATTCGTCTGAATAGTTCACTGCAAGATTCGTCTGAAAATAGCCTGTAAGATTCGACTGAAAAAGTAACTGCAAGATTCGTCTGCAAAAGGAAGTCTGCAAGATTCGCCTGAAGTTTTTATGTTGATGTTTTATGTTGAAGTTTGCTCATGAATAAATGTATTTCATTAGGCTGAAAAGTAGTCTTTCAGTAGTCTAAAAAATAGTCTGAAAAGTGGTTCATATTTTCATCATCTACGAGTAGTATTAAGGATTAATGCACATGTGAATCAAGAAATAAATGTTTGTTCATCCAATAATCTCTGTATTAGGATTACCACAAGTTTCATAAACCTACTTACTAGGTACTAGAAAGATCAAATTATGGTAGCATGGTATTTAGTAATAGTGAGCATGGCGAAACATGGAAGGAGCATGATCATCATGATGCATGTACATGTTATCATGTACCATCACATGATTCCCCATACTACCATGCATCTTCTGCACATGATTCCTCTTCGTCATCAATGACACTGGATGGCTTTGCTGATACATATTCACCATTGCCAAAGTTGTTGCAGGTTGATGATCATGGTAAGTTGGTAGACCGCCATTAAAGCTTCCACTAAACCCTCCGAGTTGATTGTCTTCCAGTTCTATATAACCATTACTATTCTCTCCATTTAGACTACTACCATTATGATCATCATCCCATGTTATGTGACCATGATTATCCATGTCCATGGTAGACATGAAGTTGTGCTCTCTTTCTCTCTCTCCTTCCATACGCATGTTCTATTTCAAGTACATTTCAAAAGATATCTGGTCCCAATCAAGGAAAATCAATGTTCAGATCAGCGTACATAAGTTATGTTTGATAACTTACAACGGGCCGATAAAGTAGATAAAATCATGTTATATATCAAAACAAGCACACTAAACATACAATATTTATCGTCCCAATCAAGGGAAATCAATGTTCAGATCAACGCTATCATATGATATAGTTCCATGTGGTTCAAGCTCCGACGGGCCCTGCGTGTTACTTAGTTGGCTGACTGAACGTCTACTCCTTGGCACGGTTGAAGGGGCGGGAGTTGGACACTTTCCACGAGTATGTCCTACGCAATGGCACCGGGTACATTTTTGCTGTATCGGACCTTCACCACGTGATGGACGCCGATCGTTCTTTCTCGGTCTCCCGACACTGTTCTTAGTGTTTAACAGTGGATAGCATGGCGAAAGGGGGTCGGGTGGAGACACCCATGCTTCAGGGGGTCCAGCTGGATTTATTACCTCTGCGTATGTTGCCCGGTAAGTTTCGGACGTGAAGAAATTTACAGCCAAGTCGCTGCAATCTCTACGACCCATATGTCTTGCCGCAACGATGGCATGGCCGCACGGTAACCCATATTTGATGCCATTGGAAACATGAACAAACATGATCGGTCATATTGACAATCGCGTCAAGTTGGTTATCCTGAACCTGGTACCTCCCATACCCGATTTCGCTTACCCTCCATGCCGACGCGTGACCCGCCCTGAGGAGAACTATCTCCTCCGCCGCTGGTGGGATTCTATTACGCAGCTCAACTCCTTTTCGGCGTCGAAGTTGGTACCACTCTTGTTGAAAGGCCTGAAAGTACTCCATAAGAGTAACAATCGGACATCTACGCGCAAAACGGGAGAGTGCATTCACCGACTCTGCACTATTTGAAACAAGGCAAAAACGACAGGTGTGGACTAAAGAGGAGGAAGTGGCGTTAGTGTCGGCGTGGGTTGACGTTTCGGAGGACCCCGTTGTCGGAAACGCACAAACCGGTGGTAATATTATTATTATTATTATTATTATTAATATTCTTGTTATTATTCTTATACTTGAATTTATATAAATGTAGACAGTTTTTGGAACCGAATCTCGAAAGGTGTTCTATAATTCTATGGGTCGCCACGATTATAGATCATTTCATCAACTGAACAACAAGTTCAAAGACCTCAACAAGAAAATTACGTTTTTTGCCGGCATCTACAACAACTTGGTCAATAATAGATCAAGCGGAATGAGTGAAGCCGACATTTTACGAATGGCACACCACCGGTACCAAGGGAATTTTGCGGTTGGTTTCACCCATCAACAAGCTTGGGATGTCCAAAAAAATGTCCAAAATGGTCACCGGTTCCAACGATGTCGACAAATTCATCCCGGGGTTCAAAACGTACCAAACCTTCCGATGATGACGATGAGGTCGAGCAACTTCAACGACCCATCGGGAGAAATAAGGCAAAAAAACATCAACGAATAATACGACCGGATCGAATCCGGACGGAAGTGTTACTCAGTTGTTGACGACCATAAGCTCGTTCAACGAGCAGATTGAGGGTACAATGGAGTACAAAATGAAAAAAACTTGGACTCGAACAACAAAAGTTGGAACTCGAACGAGAACATTTGCAACTCGAACGAGAAAAACGATATCAACAAGACTTCGAGTTTTTCATAACCCCGCATGATCACCTTTCGGGAGACGTTTTGAGGGCTACTTTAGCGAGAAAAACGAAAATTAGCAAATATCATAATTTTTAGTGTTTTGTATTTTGTAAATTTTATTTTTTTAGTGTTTTGTATTTTGTGTTGGACAACCTAAGGGGGGGTAAGGTTGTATTTTAAAATCTTTTACTTTCAAAAATTCTTTTACAAATAAATACAGTACAGAAACAGTATAAATAAATCAGAGTATACAAATAATAACGAAGAGTGTAAATATAAACAAATACACAGAGATTATATAAATAAATATAAATGCAAAGCAGTTTATATAAACAAATATAATAAAGCACAGCGGAATAAATAAAGAGATAAGGGATAGAGATACTTGACACAGAGATTTACTGATTTACCACCAACTGTGATAAACCAGCAGCCGAGACACTTCCCGACACGATCCAATAAATGTATTCTTTACGGTAGAAATACAAACCAAGTACAAAGGTATTTGTAATAGTTTCTCAAGCCTCTGCTATGAGATAAACAGGATCACACACCCGTTATTCAAATACTTACAAGAGGAGTATAACTCACAATGGGTAATCACTCTTGTATAATATCTCACACTTGGATATTTTATAAAAAAGTTTTATAAAATATATATTATAAATAAGTGAGAGTGAGAGAGCTGAGAGTTTGCTGCTTGTTGTTACTGTTGTTGTGGTCTGAGGTCTGTTTTTCTTCATCACCAACAGCTTCTTTATATATCAGCATCTCCAACGGCATTATGCATCCGCGGTATACCGCCAAATGCATGCGGTATACCGCCGTCAGAAAAGGTGACTGACACACCAACGGCTACATGCAAAGTTGACAGGAATTATGTACCCGCGGTATACCGGCTGTACCGCCGCGGTATACCGCCGTCAGGAAAAGGTAACTTCAACCAATCAGAGATGCACACGGCCTGCCGCGGTATACCGGCTGAACACCCGCGGTATACCGGCTGTAGTGTACCCGCGGTATACCGGCTGTACCGCCGCGGTATACCGCCGCCAGGAAAAGTCAGCTTCCAGGACAGCACCCAAATCTTGCTGAATCTTCTCAAAACCTTATTAAAATTAATTGTTGGGTTTTTAGAAATATCCAAGTGGTATATTATTTTAGGGTGTTTATCATTATTAGTTATAAACAATAATGACGACGAAAACACTTCCGTCTTGAACCCTTCAGATTAAATCTTCGTGTTCTTCAACAACTGCACACTTGGATTAAATTGTTAGATAAACAATAATACGGTGTGTTTGTAATCATCAAAATAAATATATATAAATATATAGAGATGTGGTACACTTGCACCAACAATCTCCCCCTTTTTGATGATGACAAACACAACCGCTAAGCATGAGCATATGCGGTTTCTCTCCCCCGTTTGTCGAAACAAAAAGGGTCAAGAAAGACGGTATGCTTCCCCTCGAGAGATGCTCCCCCTCAAAATATGCATATAATTGAGGTAGCATAAACTCATGGGTAAAGATAAAAAGCTCCCCCTCAAATTAATAACGATATCAATTTGATTTTATAAAATTTGAGGGATAAAATAAGCATAATAAAAGACATGAAACAAAATAACCAAAAAGAAACACTTGCACCAAAAAGGATCTTAAGGCTTCGATTTTCGGTTAATTTTATGTGATAAAAAAAATCACCACGTATTATGACCTCGTCAGGTAACCACGTATTATAACCTCGGCAGGTAACCACGTATTATAACCTCGGCAGGTAACCACGTATTATAACCTCGGCAGGTAACCACGTATTATAACCTCGGCAGGTAACACGTATTATATCCTCGCCAGGAAACACGTATTATATCCTCGTCAGGAAACACGTATTGTATCCTCGCCAGGAAGCACGTATTGTATCCTCGTCAGGAAACACGTATTGTATCCTCGCCAGGAAGCACGTATTGTATCCTCGTCAGGAAACACCTACAAAAGGCAAAGAAAATATTTCGTGGTACCCTTTTCTTATGGGTCCTTTTAACAGTTAGTATAAAACATAAACTGCAAAAAAAATATGTTGTCGACATAAAACAAACACGACAAACATACAAAACCATAAAAATGGTTTAAAACCATAAACGCATTCCACCCGGATTATCAACATTAAACATTCCTTTCGGAATCCATTTTCTAACCATTTTAATTTTGCGATTGTATTTATCATACACATAAAATGAAGCATTTATATTCGCATTAGGTCTAGAAAATTACTATTATACATACGAGCATACGGTTTCCTCCCATAATTCACATTTTTCATTTTTGACATATATGGGGGTTTTTGCGTTTTATTTTTAACAACAAATTTAGGTTTTTCAAAAACCTTTTTAATTGGCATACAATCACATTTTTCAATACACGTATTTGAACCAATGCCTTTTCGGCAATTTATACGATTAGGCATATTTAGCATTTTAAGCACTTTATCATTGCTACTATTAAAAGCATTTGCTAATAAGTCATTTTTCTCATGCGATTTACATTTAGCATTTAAACATGCAACTTCATTTTCAAGAGACTCGCATTTTGTACATGCAACACTTTCCTTTTTATTTTCACTTAAGCATGCAATTTTATCATTTAAAATAACACAAGATTTACAAACATCTTTTTCACTTAATTTATTTTCTAATTTAGTGATAACATCTAAATCATAAGCAGATTTTTGTTTACCGTCATCTATTTCCTTTTTATATACAGATACGGTTTCTTTTAAATTAGAAATTTCATCTTTATATTTATTTGCGAGAGCAGCCATATCATGAAATGATTTATATAATTCGTCAAGATTATTTTCATCGTCACTATAGTAATTATCACTATAATTATTATCATAATTATTTTTAGAAGAATATGATGAAGATACCTCATTATCATGGTCGGCCATGAAACAAAAATTTTGGGCCTCATTTATGCTTGCGCTCAACGCGCCTCCAACTAAAGCTTTTGGTGTGTTGATTTGTTTTGCTCGTTTCGGACACACACTCGCATAGTGATCCTTGTCGCCACACACATAGCAAAAGCCTTTCTTTTTATTGGCTTTTTCATCGTCGCTAGATTCGTCATTTTTGTCTTCACTTTTGTAGACGTTGCGACTTTGGTTTTTACCACCACGACGGTAGTCTCCATTTTCTTGAAACCTATCATTTTTGGCAAACTTTTTGTTAGATAGAAGTTTAGAAAGTTTTCTTACCAACTTGACTAAATCGTCAAGATTTTCGGGTTCATCATCGGATGAACTTGCATCTTCCTCCTCTTCCTTTTCTTTTGAGGCAACGACCTTGAGAGCGATGGATTTCTTTTTTACTTGCTCCCGGACTTGATTTCTTTTTAGTGCGATTTCGTGCACTTTAAGATTGCCGATGAGATCATCGAGCTTCATAGTTGCGAGATCTCGGGAGTCTTCCAAGGATGTGATTTTTGCCATCCACTCCGAAGGAAGTGCTCGAAGAATTTTCCTTACATAATCCTCATTAGGATAAGTACGACCTAATCCCTTCAAAGTAGTCATAATGAGGTTAAAACGTTTAAACATTGAGTCGATTGACTCATCTTTTGACATTTCAAATAATTCATAATCATGAACTAAAATGTTTATTTTAGAACTTTTAACTTGAGTATTTCCACGATGAGTGTCACTCAAGCTTTGCCAGATTTGATTAGCAGTTTTACAGGTATATACTCTTTCTATTTCATCGGAAGTTAAAGCAGCATATAATATATTTTTAGCCTCAAAATTTAAACAAAAAAGAGATTCTTCAGCGGGAGTCCAGTCCTTAACAGGTTTATCAACAATAACATTATTTTTTATAATGGTAGGATTAAAATTCCCATTTTCTATAATATCCCAAATTTTTTGACTTTTGCCACGAACGTGACATTCAAATAGCTCGGCCCAAATGCCAAACTTTTCAGTATCTATCAAAGGAGTTTTAGAGAACACAAAATTAGTTTGTTGAGCCATTTAAAAAAAAATTAAAGAAATGACTTTAAAAATTTAAACAGAAAATTTTTGAAAGCCCTGCTCTGATACCAAATGTTGGACAACCTAAGGGGGGGTAAGGTTGTATTTTAAAATCTTTTACTTTCAAAAATTCTTTTACAAATAAATACAGTACAGAAACAGTATAAATAAATCAGAGTATACAAATAATAACGAAGAGTGTAAATATAAACAAATACACAGAGATTATATAAATAAATATAAATGCAAAGCAGTTTATATAAACAAATATAATAAAGCACAGCGGAATAAATAAAGAGATAAGGGATAGAGATACTTGACACAGAGATTTACTGATTTACCACCAACTGTGATAAACCAGCAGCCGAGACACTTCCCGACACGATCCAATAAATGTATTCTTTACGGTAGAAATACAAACCAAGTACAAAGGTATTTGTAATAGTTTCTCAAGCCTCTGCTATGAGATAAACAGGATCACACACCCGTTATTCAAATACTTACAAGAGGAGTATAACTCACAATGGGTAATCACTCTTGTATAATATCTCACACTTGGATATTTTATAAAAAAGTTTTATAAAATATATATTATAAATAAGTGAGAGTGAGAGAGCTGAGAGTTTGCTGCTTGTTGTTACTGTTGTTGTGGTCTGAGGTCTGTTTTTCTTCATCACCAACAGCTTCTTTATATATCAGCATCTCCAACGGCATTATGCATCCGCGGTATACCGCCAAATGCATGCGGTATACCGCCGTCAGAAAAGGTGACTGACACACCAACGGCTACATGCAAAGTTGACAGGAATTATGTACCCGCGGTATACCGGCTGTACCGCCGCGGTATACCGCCGTCAGGAAAAGGTAACTTCAACCAATCAGAGATGCACACGGCCTGCCGCGGTATACCGGCTGAACACCCGCGGTATACCGGCTGTAGTGTACCCGCGGTATACCGGCTGTACCGCCGCGGTATACCGCCGTCAGGAAAAGTCAGCTTCCAGGACAGCACCCAAATCTTGCTGAATCTTCTCAAAACCTTATTAAAATTAATTGTTGGGTTTTTAGAAATATCCAAGTGGTATATTATTTTAGGGTGTTTATCATTATTAGTTATAAACAATAATGACGACGAAAACACTTCCGTCTTGAACCCTTCAGATTAAATCTTCGTGTTCTTCAACAACTGCACACTTGGATTAAATTGTTAGATAAACAATAATACGGTGTGTTTGTAATCATCAAAATAAATATATATAAATATATAGAGATGTGGTACACTTGCACCAACAATCTCCCCCTTTTTGATGATGACAAACACAACCGCTAAGCATGAGCATATGCGGTTTCTCTCCCCCGTTTGTCGAAACAAAAAGGGTCAAGAAAGACGGTATGCTTCCCCTCGAGAGATGCTCCCCCTCAAAATATGCATATAATTGAGGTAGCATAAACTCATGGGTAAAGATAAAAAGCTCCCCCTCAAATTAATAACGATATCAATTTGATTTTATAAAATTTGAGGGATAAAATAAGCATAATAAAAGACATGAAACAAAATAACCAAAAAGAAACACTTGCACCAAAAAGGATCTTAAGGCTTCGATTTTCGGTTAATTTTATGTGATAAAAAAAATCACCACGTATTATGACCTCGTCAGGTAACCACGTATTATAACCTCGGCAGGTAACCACGTATTATAACCTCGGCAGGTAACCACGTATTATAACCTCGGCAGGTAACCACGTATTATAACCTCGGCAGGTAACACGTATTATATCCTCGCCAGGAAACACGTATTATATCCTCGTCAGGAAACACGTATTGTATCCTCGCCAGGAAGCACGTATTGTATCCTCGTCAGGAAACACCTACAAAAGGCAAAGAAAATATTTCGTGGTACCCTTTTCTTATGGGTCCTTTTAACAGTTAGTATAAAACATAAACTGCAAAAAAAATATGTTGTCGACATAAAACAAACACGACAAACATACAAAACCATAAAAATGGTTTAAAACCATAAACGCATTCCACCCGGATTATCAACATTAAACATTCCTTTCGGAATCCATTTTCTAACCATTTTAATTTTGCGATTGTATTTATCATACACATAAAATGAAGCATTTATATTCGCATTAGGTCTAGAAAAATTACTATTATACATACGAGCATACGGTTTCCTCCCATAATTCACATTTTTCATTTTTGACATATATGGGGGTTTTTGCGTTTTATTTTTAACAACAAATTTAGGTTTTTCAAAAACCTTTTTAATTGGCATACAATCACATTTTTCAATACACGTATTTGAACCAATGCCTTTTCGGCAATTTATACGATTAGGCATATTTAGCATTTTAAGCACTTTATCATTGCTACTATTAAAAGCATTTGCTAATAAGTCATTTTTCTCATGCGATTTACATTTAGCATTTAAACATGCAACTTCATTTTCAAGAGACTCGCATTTTGTACATGCAACACTTTCCTTTTTATTTTCACTTAAGCATGCAATTTTATCATTTAAAATAACACAAGATTTACAAACATCTTTTTCACTTAATTTATTTTCTAATTTAGTGATAACATCTAAATCATAAGCAGATTTTTGTTTACCGTCATCTATTTCCTTTTTATATACAGATACGGTTTCTTTTAAATTAGAAATTTCATCTTTATATTTATTTGCGAGAGCAGCCATATCATGAAATGATTTATATAATTCGTCAAGATTATTTTCATCGTCACTATAGTAATTATCACTATAATTATTATCATAATTATTTTTAGAAGAATATGATGAAGATACCTCATTATCATGGTCGGCCATGAAACAAAAATTTTGGGCCTCATTTATGCTTGCGCTCAACGCGCCTCCAACTAAAGCTTTTGGTGTGTTGATTTGTTTTGCTCGTTTCGGACACACACTCGCATAGTGATCCTTGTCGCCACACACATAGCAAAAGCCTTTCTTTTTATTGGCTTTTTCATCGTCGCTAGATTCGTCATTTTTGTCTTCACTTTTGTAGACGTTGCGACTTTGGTTTTTACCACCACGACGGTAGTCTCCATTTTCTTGAAACCTATCATTTTTGGCAAACTTTTTGTTAGATAGAAGTTTAGAAAGTTTTCTTACCAACTTGACTAAATCGTCAAGATTTTCGGGTTCATCATCGGATGAACTTGCATCTTCCTCCTCTTCCTTTTCTTTTGAGGCAACGACCTTGAGAGCGATGGATTTCTTTTTTACTTGCTCCCGGACTTGATTTCTTTTTAGTGCGATTTCGTGCACTTTAAGATTGCCGATGAGATCATCGAGCTTCATAGTTGCGAGATCTCGGGAGTCTTCCAAGGATGTGATTTTTGCCATCCACTCCGAAGGAAGTGCTCGAAGAATTTTCCTTACATAATCCTCATTAGGATAAGTACGACCTAATCCCTTCAAAGTAGTCATAATGAGGTTAAAACGTTTAAACATTGAGTCGATTGACTCATCTTTTGACATTTCAAATAATTCATAATCATGAACTAAAATGTTTATTTTAGAACTTTTAACTTGAGTATTTCCACGATGAGTGTCACTCAAGCTTTGCCAGATTTGATTAGCAGTTTTACAGGTATATACTCTTTCTATTTCATCGGAAGTTAAAGCAGCATATAATATATTTTTAGCCTCAAAATTTAAACAAAAAAGAGATTCTTCAGCGGGAGTCCAGTCCTTAACAGGTTTATCAACAATAACATTATTTTTTATAATGGTAGGATTAAAATTCCCATTTTCTATAATATCCCAAATTTTTTGACTTTTGCCACGAACGTGACATTCAAATAGCTCGGCCCAAATGCCAAACTTTTCAGTATCTATCAAAGGAGTTTTAGAGAACACAAAATTAGTTTGTTGAGCCATTTAAAAAAAAATTAAAGAAATGACTTTAAAAATTTAAACAGAAAATTTTTGAAAGCCCTGCTCTGATACCAAATGTTGGACAACCTAAGGGGGGGTAAGGTTGTATTTTAAAATCTTTTACTTTCAAAAATTCTTTTACAAATAAATACAGTACAGAAACAGTATAAATAAATCAGAGTATACAAATAATAACGAAGAGTGTAAATATAAACAAATACACAGAGATTATATAAATAAATATAAATGCAAAGCAGTTTATATAAACAAATATAATAAAGCACAGCGGAATAAATAAAGAGATAAGGGATAGAGATACTTGACACAGAGATTTACTGATTTACCACCAACTGTGATAAACCAGCAGCCGAGACACTTCCCGACACGATCCAATAAATGTATTCTTTACGGTAGAAATACAAACCAAGTACAAAGGTATTTGTAATAGTTTCTCAAGCCTCTGCTATGAGATAAACAGGATCACACACCCGTTATTCAAATACTTACAAGAGGAGTATAACTCACAATGGGTAATCACTCTTGTATAATATCTCACACTTGGATATTTTATAAAAAAGTTTTATAAAATATATATTATAAATAAGTGAGAGTGAGAGAGCTGAGAGTTTGCTGCTTGTTGTTACTGTTGTTGTGGTCTGAGGTCTGTTTTTCTTCATCACCAACAGCTTCTTTATATATCAGCATCTCCAACGGCATTATGCATCCGCGGTATACCGCCAAATGCATGCGGTATACCGCCGTCAGAAAAGGTGACTGACACACCAACGGCTACATGCAAAGTTGACAGGAATTATGTACCCGCGGTATACCGGCTGTACCGCCGCGGTATACCGCCGTCAGGAAAAGGTAACTTCAACCAATCAGAGATGCACACGGCCTGCCGCGGTATACCGGCTGAACACCCGCGGTATACCGGCTGTAGTGTACCCGCGGTATACCGGCTGTACCGCCGCGGTATACCGCCGTCAGGAAAAGTCAGCTTCCAGGACAGCACCCAAATCTTGCTGAATCTTCTCAAAACCTTATTAAAATTAATTGTTGGGTTTTTAGAAATATCCAAGTGGTATATTATTTTAGGGTGTTTATCATTATTAGTTATAAACAATAATGACGACGAAAACACTTCCGTCTTGAACCCTTCAGATTAAATCTTCGTGTTCTTCAACAACTGCACACTTGGATTAAATTGTTAGATAAACAATAATACGGTGTGTTTGTAATCATCAAAATAAATATATATAAATATATAGAGATGTGGTACACTTGCACCAACAATCTCCCCCTTTTTGATGATGACAAACACAACCGCTAAGCATGAGCATATGCGGTTTCTCTCCCCCGTTTGTCGAAACAAAAAGGGTCAAGAAAGACGGTATGCTTCCCCTCGAGAGATGCTCCCCCTCAAAATATGCATATAATTGAGGTAGCATAAACTCATGGGTAAAGATAAAAAGCTCCCCCTCAAATTAATAACGATATCAATTTGATTTTATAAAATTTGAGGGATAAAATAAGCATAATAAAAGACATGAAACAAAATAACCAAAAAGAAACACTTGCACCAAAAAGGATCTTAAGGCTTCGATTTTCGGTTAATTTTATGTGATAAAAAAAATCACCACGTATTATGACCTCGTCAGGTAACCACGTATTATAACCTCGGCAGGTAACCACGTATTATAACCTCGGCAGGTAACCACGTATTATAACCTCGGCAGGTAACCACGTATTATAACCTCGGCAGGTAACACGTATTATATCCTCGCCAGGAAACACGTATTATATCCTCGTCAGGAAACACGTATTGTATCCTCGCCAGGAAGCACGTATTGTATCCTCGTCAGGAAACACGTATTGTATCCTCGCCAGGAAGCACGTATTGTATCCTCGTCAGGAAACACCTACAAAAGGCAAAGAAAATATTTCGTGGTACCCTTTTCTTATGGGTCCTTTTAACAGTTAGTATAAAACATAAACTGCAAAAAAAATATGTTGTCGACATAAAACAAACACGACAAACATACAAAACCATAAAAATGGTTTAAAACCATAAACGCATTCCACCCGGATTATCAACATTAAACATTCCTTTCGGAATCCATTTTCTAACCATTTTAATTTTGCGATTGTATTTATCATACACATAAAATGAAGCATTTATATTCGCATTAGGTCTAGAAAAATTACTATTATACATACGAGCATACGGTTTCCTCCCATAATTCACATTTTTCATTTTTGACATATATGGGGGTTTTTGCGTTTTATTTTTAACAACAAATTTAGGTTTTTCAAAAACCTTTTTAATTGGCATACAATCACATTTTTCAATACACGTATTTGAACCAATGCCTTTTCGGCAATTTATACGATTAGGCATATTTAGCATTTTAAGCACTTTATCATTGCTACTATTAAAAGCATTTGCTAATAAGTCATTTTTCTCATGCGATTTACATTTAGCATTTAAACATGCAACTTCATTTTCAAGAGACTCGCATTTTGTACATGCAACACTTTCCTTTTTATTTTCACTTAAGCATGCAATTTTATCATTTAAAATAACACAAGATTTACAAACATCTTTTTCACTTAATTTATTTTCTAATTTAGTGATAACATCTAAATCATAAGCAGATTTTTGTTTACCGTCATCTATTTCCTTTTTATATACAGATACGGTTTCTTTTAAATTAGAAATTTCATCTTTATATTTATTTGCGAGAGCAGCCATATCATGAAATGATTTATATAATTCGTCAAGATTATTTTCATCGTCACTATAGTAATTATCACTATAATTATTATCATAATTATTTTTAGAAGAATATGATGAAGATACCTCATTATCATGGTCGGCCATGAAACAAAAATTTTGGGCCTCATTTATGCTTGCGCTCAACGCGCCTCCAACTAAAGCTTTTGGTGTGTTGATTTGTTTTGCTCGTTTCGGACACACACTCGCATAGTGATCCTTGTCGCCACACACATAGCAAAAGCCTTTCTTTTTATTGGCTTTTTCATCGTCGCTAGATTCGTCATTTTTGTCTTCACTTTTGTAGACGTTGCGACTTTGGTTTTTACCACCACGACGGTAGTCTCCATTTTCTTGAAACCTATCATTTTTGGCAAACTTTTTGTTAGATAGAAGTTTAGAAAGTTTTCTTACCAACTTGACTAAATCGTCAAGATTTTCGGGTTCATCATCGGATGAACTTGCATCTTCCTCCTCTTCCTTTTCTTTTGAGGCAACGACCTTGAGAGCGATGGATTTCTTTTTTACTTGCTCCCGGACTTGATTTCTTTTTAGTGCGATTTCGTGCACTTTAAGATTGCCGATGAGATCATCGAGCTTCATAGTTGCGAGATCTCGGGAGTCTTCCAAGGATGTGATTTTTGCCATCCACTCCGAAGGAAGTGCTCGAAGAATTTTCCTTACATAATCCTCATTAGGATAAGTACGACCTAATCCCTTCAAAGTAGTCATAATGAGGTTAAAACGTTTAAACATTGAGTCGATTGACTCATCTTTTGACATTTCAAATAATTCATAATCATGAACTAAAATGTTTATTTTAGAACTTTTAACTTGAGTATTTCCACGATGAGTGTCACTCAAGCTTTGCCAGATTTGATTAGCAGTTTTACAGGTATATACTCTTTCTATTTCATCGGAAGTTAAAGCAGCATATAATATATTTTTAGCCTCAAAATTTAAACAAAAAAGAGATTCTTCAGCGGGAGTCCAGTCCTTAACAGGTTTATCAACAATAACATTATTTTTTATAATGGTAGGATTAAAATTCCCATTTTCTATAATATCCCAAATTTTTTGACTTTTGCCACGAACGTGACATTCAAATAGCTCGGCCCAAATGCCAAACTTTTCAGTATCTATCAAAGGAGTTTTAGAGAACACAAAATTAGTTTGTTGAGCCATTTAAAAAAAAATTAAAGAAATGACTTTAAAAATTTAAACAGAAAATTTTTGAAAGCCCTGCTCTGATACCAAATGTTGGACAACCTAAGGGGGGGTAAGGTTGTATTTTAAAATCTTTTACTTTCAAAAATTCTTTTACAAATAAATACAGTACAGAAACAGTATAAATAAATCAGAGTATACAAATAATAACGAAGAGTGTAAATATAAACAAATACACAGAGATTATATAAATAAATATAAATGCAAAGCAGTTTATATAAACAAATATAATAAAGCACAGCGGAATAAATAAAGAGATAAGGGATAGAGATACTTGACACAGAGATTTACTGATTTACCACCAACTGTGATAAACCAGCAGCCGAGACACTTCCCGACACGATCCAATAAATGTATTCTTTACGGTAGAAATACAAACCAAGTACAAAGGTATTTGTAATAGTTTCTCAAGCCTCTGCTATGAGATAAACAGGATCACACACCCGTTATTCAAATACTTACAAGAGGAGTATAACTCACAATGGGTAATCACTCTTGTATAATATCTCACACTTGGATATTTTATAAAAAAGTTTTATAAAATATATATTATAAATAAGTGAGAGTGAGAGAGCTGAGAGTTTGCTGCTTGTTGTTACTGTTGTTGTGGTCTGAGGTCTGTTTTTCTTCATCACCAACAGCTTCTTTATATATCAGCATCTCCAACGGCATTATGCATCCGCGGTATACCGCCAAATGCATGCGGTATACCGCCGTCAGAAAAGGTGACTGACACACCAACGGCTACATGCAAAGTTGACAGGAATTATGTACCCGCGGTATACCGGCTGTACCGCCGCGGTATACCGCCGTCAGGAAAAGGTAACTTCAACCAATCAGAGATGCACACGGCCTGCCGCGGTATACCGGCTGAACACCCGCGGTATACCGGCTGTAGTGTACCCGCGGTATACCGGCTGTACCGCCGCGGTATACCGCCGTCAGGAAAAGTCAGCTTCCAGGACAGCACCCAAATCTTGCTGAATCTTCTCAAAACCTTATTAAAATTAATTGTTGGGTTTTTAGAAATATCCAAGTGGTATATTATTTTAGGGTGTTTATCATTATTAGTTATAAACAATAATGACGACGAAAACACTTCCGTCTTGAACCCTTCAGATTAAATCTTCGTGTTCTTCAACAACTGCACACTTGGATTAAATTGTTAGATAAACAATAATACGGTGTGTTTGTAATCATCAAAATAAATATATATAAATATATAGAGATGTGGTACACTTGCACCAACATTTTGTATTTTGTAATTTTTAATTTTTTAATGAATGATATGAATTTTTATTTTTATTAATTTTATTTATTAAAAAATATATAAATATTTTTATTTTGTTAAATAATTAAATATATAAATAAAAGAATTAAAAAAGATGAGGTGACAAGTGGGTTCATTGGGTACTGGTACTCCACTTTTAGATAAGGAGGGTAGGAAAGAGAAAAGCTGATGTGGCGCTGAGGTGGCAAATGGGTTCATTGGGTACGGGTACTCATGACCTAATGTGCACTTGTTTTACCATCCAACGGTCAATAACCACTTCTCACGTTTACCTCAACTTTTAACCGGAACCTCAGATATGCAGATAACTTTTACAAAGGTAACTAGGTAAGCAAAGTTATCGGGTCGGGTCGGATAGTGGAAGTCGTCGACCAAGCAAAGCAACATGATATCCTCGAATCATCACCCGGTACGCCAAGTCCACCCTGATTCTCTGACTTTGTTTTCAATCAAAACCCAAATTGTAAATACCCAAATACCGTGTTGTTTGGTGTTGACTGGTTCTCTCTCAGCATTCACAAACCCTAATATTTCCATTTGGATCCATTCCTCCATCTGCACAGGTAACTCATCACTTGGATTGTCCCATCTGATTTGATATACTATCTTTTATAATCCTCTGATTTATGGTAGTTCGTTTTAGTTTTGTTCTAGTTGTTGTTCATGATCCATGTCAACTTCTTGTTGTAATCGTCAACACATGAGATTCAATTTATTCAGCTGAGGATGTTAATTCAGCTTTAGATTTCTCCTAATACGAATTGCGATTTGCTATTTCATTCAAGGATCAATATGTTGCTTCTTCGTGATTATTTAGTAGATTCCGAGGTGAAATAACGTTTTAAACTATGGAGCAGTTTTTTTGTATTGTTTGATAATTTTTTACAGTTTTGATTTTCTCTAGTTTCCCTCAGAATTTAATAATTTTTGTTGGACTAACATGAAAAGTGAAATTTATATGTTCTATTCCTTCTGTTGTTCAATTTTGATTGAGTAGGAAAAGAGAACCAGGGGATTAGGGTTTAAATAGAAGAGGAATTTAAATGCTAGCTGTGATGGATCTTGATGCTTAATTTCTTTGAAAGGGATGAAGTGAAAAAGGAGAATTAAGGATTAGGGGTGAATAGAAGAGGATGGGCATTTTATTCTATAACCACCTCTTTATAACAACCAAAAGTAGTGTTTCGTGATGACATTCTGCCTCTTCCGTTGCTTAATCTTGTAGTCGAAAGTTGAAATAGATTGGAAATTGGAATGCCGGATTTTTGCTGTGACTATTCCACCCAATGACTTAGACCAGCTTGATTTATGTATTTTATGAGCAAAAAGAAAGAAAATCAATGTGAATCTTACCCATCCGATTCATATGGTAAGGGGCTAACCTCTAAAGTGAAATCTATATTGCGATGATATGCATACAGAGATACGGGCGTGTTATGTAAATACCAAGATTTGCAGATTTTGAAAGATTACGGATACATGGGTGCATATATATATATATATATATATATTTGTGTGTGTACATATATTTGTATGTATGTATGGAGGGACGATCAAATGAGAAGTTGATCAATTTGCGAGAAGACGAGAAGTTCCAAGATCATATATGATTACATGTGATACGAACGATTAATCGTATATGATTAAACACATCCAAAACGACTTGGTAAACGCGACCACAGGTCGTGGGGGAAGATCACCCGTTCTCGTCAACGCAACATGTGTTTAATCATATATGATTAAGCATGCATATCATGTGTAAGCATATATGATCTTGGAACTTATTGCCTTCTTGCAAATTGACTGCCTTCTCCTTTGACCCTGACCCTATGTATGCATATGCAAGTATAACCACCAATTTTTTAAAATATGTAAGATAAAATCTAAATTGTCATAGAAGCTAATTTGTTGTGTTGTCTTGTTTTTCCTCTTTTGCAAGAATAAACCTAAGTTCATTTTGTTCCAATATTTAAACTTGTGAATTTTCATCTCTTTTTGGAAAAGAAAGACCAAAATCTACTCATGCATTTCCTATTCTGGTATCCTTTTTATTTCTTTTTCGTTTTATTGTTTTGGGTTGTCACAACTGTTGGTGCTTTATAATTGACTTAAATAACTAGTATCAGTTAGTCGTCTGAACTTACATATCTGATATTGGTTATAAATACATATATGTGTTTAATACCCGATATTGGTATCGAATATATATTTCATTGGCTTAGGATTAACTTTATAGAACATTGTTAGCCATTCTTATTTGTTTATATGTTAAAAATAACTAATAAAAGGACCCCATCTGCCAGGGATACTTAGCAAATGTCACAAATGGCAAGTAATATGCGTGAATCAACAATCAAGCCTCCGGAAAGTTCTTCATCAAGGGACACCGCTAGTAATGATTCCGGGGACTTTGAATGCAACATCTGCTTCGAATTAGCTGAAGACCCTATCGTCACTCTTTGTGGTCACCTCTTCTGCTGGCCATGCCTTTACAAGTGGCTCCACATTCATTCGCGTTCCCACGAATGCCCAGTTTGCAAGGCCCTTATCGAAGAGGAAAAATTGATTCCATTATATGGTAGAGGGAAGACACATGCTGACCCACGGTCAAAACCAATTCCCGACCTTGAAATCCCACATAGGCCAGCGGGTCAAAGACCTGCAACCGCCCCCGCCCCTGCTCCTGATAATAACAACTTCCCGAATTTCGGGTTTGGCGGATTCGCCCCCATGGCGTCTGCTAGATTCGGTAACTTTGCGATGTCGGCAGGTATTGGTGGCTTATTCCCATCTTTACTTGATATGCATGTTCATGGATTTCAAAACCCATTGCAATATGGTCCAAGAGCTTATGGACCTAGATTCTCCAATGGGTTTCATGGGGGGCATCATGTTAATGAGATTTTTCATTCGAGGCGAGGGAATCAAGAGAATAATCTTCTGAAGACTTTCCTTTTAATGATCGGGATTTTTGTGGTGCTTGTGATGATCTTGTAAATCAATCGTTATGTTTGAAAATTAGACTATTAGTTCTTGCTTATGGTTTGGCATCATCGCGATGATAGTGTGTTCATATATATTTTGTAATTGCACCCTATAAATGGTTCTATATCCTTTGGATATGCAGACTGATCATGTTCATTTTTCATCAATGAAATTGTGGAGTTGAACTTTAAGCTTCTTTGAATGCAGAAAGCCAAGTTTTTTCTAAACCTGTCCCTCACTATTAAAAAACATGCTCATTCCATCTATGAAAAACCCTCCAAACAAAAGCATTCATCCATGCAAACAATCTTATCCATACAGACTTAATGGGAAACTAACCTTACTCTGGTTGCTTCACACTTGTTTTATCTTTTGTTATGGTTTCCAATTTGTTCGAGATTTGTGTTCTCTTTTCGTATTTGTAACCTCGTTCAGGGCTAATACGTGAACATAGAAACCGTAAGCTCTTTGGAAAGGTAAAGTATTTAATCTTTTATACATTCTCATATGCTCGATTGCACTTATTTTTTTGCAACTATGGGTGTCTGGACCAACTTGCATGCATCTCGATTGATACATGGGTCCCTTGAAGATAACATGTCTTCAGTGGCCCTAAGGAGACTCGAACTGGCGACCTATGAGGAGGAGCCAAGGGTTGGACCTTTATTTGTCGGTTAAGCTGACCCTCTACTATAATTGAAGTGGATCTCCAAGGACAAACCACTAGTGTATCATCCCCTGAAGATAATAATCAGGAAAATTCCAGTGGCCATGAGGGTCATGGTCAGACTCGAACCGGTGACCTATGGGGAGAAGCCCTACGGCCTAGCCGTCTAGCCTTTATTTACAAATTGAGCCGACCCTCAACGTTAGTTGAGGTGGACCTCCAGGCTATGCTGTTAATAGCGGCGATATATCGGATATCGGACCCGGAGAAATGTCGGCTTCCGATAATATCGGTGATATTGCAGAGATTTTTTTGACAAAAATGGTGGTCTGATATACTGATATTTTGAAGATAAATTTTTTTGGGCCCTTTTTAATGATTATTGCGCTTTTATATGTGTACTTGGTTTTTTTTAATGATAGTCTGAGTTAGGTTTCCATTTTTCCATTGTTCTCTTTTATGGTTCTACCTATTGGTTGATGCCTTCTTCACAACCACCGAATCTATTGCTTGTGATTAGCTCGTCTATGAACACTTTTCCTATTTTGTTTTGTGAAACTTGTTTAAGTTGATGTTTTGATATTGAAACTATATTTTTAATTAATACATATGATATGTTTGTGGATGCATACCTATATATATTTTATATATAATTCTCAGAACTATCATATGAGCCGATACTTTTGGACCGATATATCCGATATTTCAAACCACTATTTTGTATTTTGAACGCTGTGCAGTTCATGTAGTGAGTCAATTTGTGTCTGCTTCTACCGGTCCCCGTCGCGGCGTTAGGAGACATTCGTTGGGTAATTCCACATAATAGCCCCAGGGACAAACCACTATCCATTGCTTGCAGGTGTCGGGATTGCTTTGATCAACAAAACAAAACGAGGATGACAATAGAAGATAAAACGATTGTCCAGAGACGTACAAAACAGGTTTGCGACGAAAAGCTGTGTTGTATCCATGTATTAAGCAACCACTTCACCCTTATGGAAGCAGTCAACAGTAAGCTGGTTTTCAAAACAACAAAAAAGAGAACACAAGTGAGGTATTGAATGTGTATATATATATATTTCTTTCTTTTTCGCTATACATATTTTATCTTTATGAACAATTCTGTAATGCCACTGTCTAAGTAGGATTCGACACAGTTTTTTTTTTCGTGTGAATATTCTTTGCACCTTTTTAGTTCTTTGCACTTTAATCTAGCACGGAAATCTTCCAGTAAGTCGAATATGGTCAAGAGTGCTTCTGAGGCCGTATTTGAGCACAGATTTGTTGCCATCTCTGAACCCATCTCCATATGCTGCAGATGTATCTGACTCAATCTGGTGTTTGAAGAACTCACCGAGTTGCTTCTCGAAGTCGGACCTTTTCCCTTTCTTTGATGAGGCAGGAGCGGCTGCAGATGAGGAAGATGAAGCAACGTTTGTGTTACTACCAGAACCAGCCACGATCTCAGAATCCAACCACATGTGAGCTAGCACTTGACATATCCCTTCTTCAACATCAGGGGGAAGGTTAGAGTATCCTGTTTGTTTGCATTCAAAACAGGAAAGAAAAGTTGTTCAGCGTTTGGTAAAACAAAACTGGACATGACGGAACAGATAAAATGACCCATTTACCACTAATGAGTTGTTTATATATTTTATATATTTTGATTAATTATGTAATTTATTAAATTATAATGAAATAATTTTTTTGTCACAATATATCATTAGAAAGTTTTCGTCAAACGATTAAAATGACACCAAAATAAAAAGTATATGTAGTTTCCAGTTTCCATTTTATACCTTTTCTATATTATTTTTTTACTAATAATATTTAATAAAGTACTTAAATTAATCAAAAAAATAATAAAAGATACGTATAAAGATAATATTTTGAGGACATTAAAGTGAAAATTTAAAGAGCATAAATTACAATAAATAAAATTTAAAGAATGAATAAAATGTAAAGAGGAAGGCGTATTTGATGTTTTAGAAGAGAATTATGTTTTATTTTGAGGTTATATTTGTAAAACATAGGTCTGTTCCAGCTTGTTCCGTACTGTCTATTTCACATAAAAGTCCAGCCAAAAATGGAACAGTGATCCATTTCCCTGATTTTTGTTCCACCTATTTTGGTGGGACCAAAAACAATGCATTTTATCCCACTTAGGTCATGTCCTGTCCCCATTTAATGCAACGCCAAACGTGGGACAACAAGTGTTTGTACTATCCTGTCCTATGTTACCAAACACACTGATGCAGACAGGAGTGGACGGGTGAGAATGAGGTAGACAGGTGAAAGAACTCTAGAAGGTTTTAAGGTTTTAATTTACCATGGATAGTTTAGTAATTAATCAAACTTGCCCCATGTTTTTGTTCCACCTATTTCGGTGGTACAGAAGAAAAAAAATACATTTTTGTCCCACCCAATCTCTCCGATCCCAGTCTAATTGTCTCATCAAACAAGAGACAAGAAGTTTTTGTGTACTTTCTTGCATACCAAACAAACAGAAAATTGAACCAAGAAAAGAGAGAAAAGTCAAACCTTTAAGCCGGAGCCACGCATGCATCATCTCATGAGCCAATATCGAACCCGTCAGTAACCTGAATTCATGAAAGCTTTCTACAGTCATTGGTCGTAAAATAGAAAAATCATCGATGCATAACTTATGAACGAAGAATTTACCTAGGGAGACTATACAAGATCAGAATAGCTGTCACTTCACATCGCCGGATTAGCTTATAAGGCTCCGTAAACATGTCCATTATCCGCCCCGCCCCCACCCTCGGCCGCCTTATTATCTGATATTTTCAGTAAAAATAAAAGAAATAGGAAAAAGGGGGAAAAAGAAAATTTTCACTGTGTATGGTAACAAGTTGGGGCATAATATCATACTGTGCTGATGGTTTGTTCTTCTGATAGGCAAAGTCCTCTAGTTTCAGGCATGTGATGATGACCCTGCCATCAATTAAATTTTTTTAATTTCAAGATCAAGATGAAAATTATAAAATATAAATCATTTTAGTTTTCACGATGAGCGCGTTATTTAGGAGAATAACCTTTTGACGGATTCTTTTTAAATGCATGACGTGACAGATTTAAGAATGGGAAATTGGTCTCCTAGTCATTTCTCTTCCCATTTTACCAAAAATTCACTACCTCCGTAAGTGGCGACTCCTCAATTTACGGAGGGGTCAAAAGTAAAAAAAAAAGTTCCTGAACATGGTCCACAAGTACACGGACCGAATTTGTAATTTTTCTCTACATCCACAAGTATTGGTCCCGCAAAGTGCGGACATATTTAAATTGTTTTACAGTTTTGGCCCCTGCACTTGCAGAGCATATTCAGAAACTTTTTTTTCTTTTACTTTTTGACCCCTCTGCGAATTGAGGAGTTGCCACTTGCGGAGGTAATGACTTTTTGGTAAAATGGGGAGATGAATGACTATTTCTGCCAATTTCCCTTTAAGAACATATCTGTCCTGCAGAAGAATGCCTCAAAATCGGTCGTGAGATTCTGCATTTCAAAAAAAATTGTCGGAAGGTTATTCTCGTAAATAACCCTTTCCGGAGCTCACTCACATTTTTTTCTCCTTCCATGGCCTCATTTAGGGCTTGTCTCTCGACCAACAATAAGGGAACTTGTTGTTCGATTTTCATGTTTAATCCTTCGTAAAAATCTTGAATTTCTAAGTACAGTGGTTGGCATTCATGAGTATCCATTATCGCGGAATCTAGGCACTCCAAGCATAATTTCCGACCATCGTCTAGTAACAAATACTTGGTGTCTCTTGCCTCCATTCGTTCACAACTGCAACATCTTGGAGTCCCGTCATGCTCGTGTGATGGGCAGTACTTTTGTAGCCAGAAAGGATGCGCCCTGTACTCGATCAAACCAGCTGCATTTGTTGGAATCTGCACAAGTCATCGAAAATGGGTAAGCACTGACCGAGTCAGAAAGCAACCCCTTTCTTACCGGGTAAGCACCTCTTACCCGGTAAGAGGTGGTAAGCAGGTAATAAACAACCCTTAGTTCTTTTATCTCATATGGAGCAGATCTCTGCAGATCCTCGAGATTCAAGAAGGGATATACAAGAAAGACCGAAAAATTTAAAACAAACTTACAAAGTTCTTACAAACATCACATTTTGGGTGATGGTGTTCTTTATAGCATGATTTATGGAATGGTCGGTTTTCGGTCATGGAGAACTGCATACACGAAGATGAAAATCAAGAACAATCGTTTCTGGGTATCTGATTTTATGATCGAAATCTTGTTTAAAATTATATATCAACATTGGAAGGAAACTGCAGGAATGGAGTAGATTTCGACCTCATAATCAGATATTGGTTGATTGCAGGCGTGACAACGGAAACATTCTGGATGCCAAACTCCTCCCATGCAACTCAGAAATCTTCCATGACCGATTTCTGCTCTGCAACCAACACATATCCTGCAATTCCAAATGATTCATAATGAAAATGCATGATATCATGATTTATATTCATCAGTATTCATAATGAATAATACATGAAATAGTCGGTTATCAGTTGAAGTTTCGCAATATTTTGAGAAACTGAAAACCAACTATTCATGCTTTATTCATAATGAATATCGTGATAGATCTTCATGATGAAAATACATGGTATTATTCATCATGAATAATACATGAATAGTTGGTTATGAGGTTTTCAAAATATTTACGGTTCTCATCTGAACTTTCCACCTGCATATACCTATATCCACCGCCATAGAAGTCAGGTACAGGTGTCGAGTGGCTTCCGTAATCATTTCGCGGTGGTGAGTTCACATTCAAACTTTCTTGAATAGCCATGGCAAGTTGTTCATCTTCCTCTATATGAGAATCATGATCTTATAGATCAATAAAAACAAAACAGAACTAGAATTAGAATTAGAATCCCTAAATGCATCATATTAAAATAAAATATAGTCAATATCATACATTACTCTTTCTTGAATTATTGAAAACTAATATATTTCCACTCACCAATTACTTTTTTCCCTTTATCATCATCTTCTTCTTCAGAAGGGGAGTTTGATCCAGTTTCATTTTCTTCTGGAGGCGAAACCGCAGATATTTTCTCATATTCTTCAGACGAAATTGAACCATTTTCATCTTCATCTTCATCTTCATCCTCATCATCTTTTTCTGCATCTGTATCTTCTTCATCTTCATCTATTTCTGCATTTTTATCGTCATCTTCATCTTCTGCAACAGAAATGGTACTTTTCGTGTCTTCTTCTAAAAGGGAAAGTGCAATAGCTCGATCAATTTCTTCACTATCAAAGTCTGACAATGTGTCCTACATTTCGAGTCCATATAGCAAAGAATGAACAGCAAAATAATGTGAACAAACCAATCGTGTTATTGCAAATATATATATATATATATATATATATAATCTTGAAAGAATTAGAGAAGCAAGAGACATATTAAGAGGGACATATCAGCTAACATGCAATAACAAAACCAAACAAACCCAGTATATCCCACTTGAAACTTGAAAACAAACCCAATATATCCCACTTGAAAGCAAAACCAGTATATCCCACTTGAAAGCGGGCCCAATATATTCCACTCGAAAGCACAGAGCTAAGAGGGGGTAGAAGTGTCTAATTACCACTGTAGTTGGGGGATCCTCCCAAATGCCTTCAGCTTCATACCTCCCATGGTACTTTCCTGAGTTTTTATTGCTGGAGCTAAACCCTCTAAGAATCTTGGTCAGCCAACCCATAACACAAACCGTTGTGTAGGATCGTGCTTTTGAATCCTTTTTCTGTACGCCAAACCACACGAATAGTAAGTTCTGAATTGTAAGATAAAGATACATAAACAAACATCTAATAAGCTTACATAAAGAAACCCTTTTCTGAAAAATCGTGTTCAAGATTTGGTTAAAGATGGCAACTTTATAATTATAAGTCAAAATTGATTGTAAACAAAATACCCAATTCTTGAATCATCCAAGTGGTTAAAGATGGCAAGTTTATAGTCAAATTGAAAGTAAAGAAAATACCCAATTCTTGAATCACCCAAACAGAAAGAACCCTTTCTGAAAATTGCGAAACAGTCAACTCTTGTGTTCAAGATTGATTAAAGATGGCAAGTTTATAGTCAAATGGAAGTAAAGAAAATACCCAATTCTTGAATCACCCAAATGGTTGAAGATGGCAAGTTTATAGTCAAATGAAAGTAAAGAAAAAAACCCAATTCTTGAATCACCCTAACAGAAAGAACCCTTTTCTGAAAATTTGTCAAACAGTCAACTCTTGTGTTCAAGATTGATTAAAGATGGCAACTTTATAATCAAATGAAAGTAAAGAAACCCAATTCTTGAATCACCCAATTGGTTGAAGATGGCAAGTTTATAGTCAAATGGAAGTAAAGAAAATACCCAATTCTTGAATCACCCAATTGGTTGAAGATGGCAAGTTTATAGTCAAATGGAAGTAAAGAATATACCCAATTCTTGAATCACCCAATTGGCTTAATGATCTTGAAAACAGAAGGCAATATATGTTTCTATAAACTGGGGAAGAATTATGTTCAATGAAGACATAACTCATAGCTGGCAATTCTAAACAAGAAACAGATTTCTGCAAGATTAAAGTATTGCATGGACACCTCAATCACAACAATTGAAAATTGTTTTTGATTGATAATTGCTCAAAGATTCCAAATAAGCCATAATGATTTTAACTTCCACCAACCCAATCTATATTCATCATCCACAAAATATATTATAGAATAAAATAAGCATCTTCCAGATAGATTTTGTCAGTTTCTGACAGCAATCTGCAGAAGAAAATTCGATAATCAAAGAAAGAAACAGTTGCAAAACTGACCTTCAAAAACTCACAGAATTGGCTGAAACCACCATGGAATCTGATGATCAAAAGAACCCAGTTCAATGGTGGGCATAATCACAAGATTACAACAAAGATTGGTGAGTTCCCACATTCCATTTATACCCAACAACACCTGCTGATAGCAACATCAAAGAAGAGCAAATATTCATAATGAATCCCATGTTTTTTCTGATGAATTTGCAGGTGAAGATTCTAGAAAGAAAAGAGAAATATCAGAGTAAAGAAAAAGACAATGATTGGAGCAACTTACAACCTACGCCAAGCAAAAGGGGGGAGAGTAAAGATGATGGTGAAATAGTTGGTAAAATTCGAATTTTAATCATAAAAATAAAAATAAAAATAAAAAATAAAGATGATCATATATATCATATGTTGCAAACCCATACTGTACCTTCTCTTCCAAGAGTAGAATCAAAATGTGCAAATGTGCGTTGAAATTTAGCAACTTTTATCATCTGGGTGTGGGCCCTTTTGCCCCAATATTTCTATAATTAGACAATTTCATGTCCAAATTCCAATTGAAATTGCTTTACTCCTTTTTTTCAGCCATTGATGACACTGGGGAAAGAAAGATAACATGCTTTTGTAGCATTCTTTGCCAATTTGAGAGAGATGACCACAATTTTATATCTATTTATTTTATGTATTTTTTGGTTTTTTTAATAAAAAAAGGTAAATAAGGATTGGAAAAATGAAGAATAAGAAAAAAACAATGAGCTTTTTGTTGGTGGGTCGGTGGGTATGATCCCCTTTAGATGGGAGAGGCTCCTGAAAAAGTCACTTGCACTTGCACGCTTGCATTCCACCTTTTTCTTTCATATTGGTGATTTTTGTTTTTTTTAATAAATTGTGAATTTTGAATATTTTCTATCTCAATTAGTCACATGAGATTTTGAAGTTAACACTTAAATAAAACTTCAGTACCTTTAAATTTTGAGAATTGAAGAAATTTAAATTTATGACCTCTAGGAAATTAAGAAAAGTGTTTCACCAATTTAACAATTTTTAAGATTACTTAAAAGCATTTCTATTATGCCAACTCATCACTACAACACTAAAATGAAGGTATTAATCTAAAGGGATTTTCTATCCCTACCCCTGCCACGTTCGTATACCCTCAATCCCTCACATTGCATTTTTTTTATTTTATTAATTTCAAATTTACATTTCATCCCCTTATACTTATATAATTAATTTACTTTATATCTTTTAGTTTTCTATTTATCATTTTACACTTTTATTATATTAACACATATAATTGTATATTAACTAAAATACGTTAAAAAATACTTTTTAATTTTAATAAGTTACACCATTATAATCGTCTCGTCGATACCTTCGAAATGAGCCCAGTATTGAATATTTTTTATTTAATTATATTACCATATGTCATACGTTTACGTTATTTTTTGATTTAATTATATTATTATTCGTCGATACATTCTTATTTTTTGATTTAATTGTATTATTTCGAAATGAGCCCAATATTAACTAAAATACGTTAAGAAAATACTTTTTAACAACTTTCAAAATTTTAAATAGTGGACTCTTATTAGTTTATTCTTACCTCTAACCACTTTCACCACTTTCAAATCCTCAAATCATGAACTCCTCAAAAACGTCATTCTTTAAACATATTTATAAAAAAACTTTGATAGTTTTCTGAAAACCAATTAAAACAATTTAGAACATTAAAGTTGAAATATTTATAATATAATATAGACACATATATAAATCGTTCGGCGGGAAGTTCGTTTATGTTCGTTTATTTAATAAATGAACGAACATGAACACATTTTTTTGTTCGTTTAGTTAAATGAACGAATATAAACAATGGTCTCGTTCGTTCATTTATGTTCGTTAATGTTCGTTCGTTTACGTTCGTTTATGTCTGCTTATAATAAACATATTAATATAATATAAAATTAATGTGTAAACTCATCAAGTAAATTGATCTTTTAGAATTTATTTTTTATACCTCCTAAGTTAACCCGATTTTTCATTTTGTTAAGGTAATTTCGTTCGTTTACGTTCGTTTATGTTCATTTAAGTTCGTTCGTTTAACTCTTAATGAACGAACATAAACGAACACGAACAAAAAAAAATTCTTAACAAACGAACATGAACACAAAAAATCTCGTTCGTTTACCGTTCGTGTTCGTTCGTTTGTTCGGTTAAGTTAAACGAACGAACATGAACCAACCCGGCCAACCCAACCCAACCGAGGCAAAAAACTCAATCCGAGTCAACCCGATGTATAATCGATACTATTTTTCACCAACCCGCATATATTGGGTTGATAACGAGTTAACCCCAAGCCAAACCGACCCAACCCGCCAACCCGTGATGTCGCATTTATAAACAAAAAGACTTTTTAATTTAAACAAATTACGTCATTATAATCGTCTCGTCGATACCTTCGAAATAAGCCTAATAAAATAATATAACAATTTTATTTTCATGCTAAAAAATATTAAGATTTCGTTATAAATATTTATGTAATATATATGATATATAATAAAATAATTAAATCAAAAAATATTCAATCTTGGGCTCATTTCGAACGTATCGAAGAGACGATTATAATTGTGTAATTTGTTAAAATTAAAACGTATTTTTAACGTATTTTAGCTAATATACGATTTTATGTGTTAATATAATAAAAATATAAAGTGAAAATTATAAAAATAAAAGGTATAAAGTAAATTTATTTAATTAGTATAGGGGGTAAAATGTAAATATTAAAATTATATTATGTTTGTGAGAGGGATCGATGGGGGACAAAATTGGCAAGGGGGTAGGAATAGTATCACCCTAATCTAAATAGCCATTTTACACCATCATCTTTAACTTTTAACCACCTAATTTAGTTTTTTTTTATCAAAATGATCAGCATCCCGCAAATCTGGCACCGCAAGGCAACTTTTACTTGCGGTGTCAGCTTTCTCTGACGCACTTCAAAAAAATATGATTTTACGTTTTCGCTTGCGGAACGCAAACTTGCGGGCCGCAGCTTGCGGACCGCAAACTTGCTCGTTGATTTGGGGTTTGATTTTGATCTATCGCTCTGCTCCTCCTCTCATGTGGTGATGAAACGACCCACTGGTTCTACTAAATTGTTGTTTATTTTGTTTTTTCCTTTAATGTTAACATGTAGTGATAATAGGAGAAATCGATTGGTTTGGTTACACAGGGGAAAATGATTGGCTTGAGAAATTGAATGTTCGATGTAAAACAAATAATCGAACAACAACTTATCAAATTATGACTATATAACTTTATCTATATCAAACTTAATGGAAACTGAACCACCCTTACTTTTTAGAGCACCTTCAAGAATCTACTTTTTTTTTTTTACTTTTTCTTGCTACATCATGTCTAACCCTTCAAATTAAAAACTTAGAGCATCTTCAACAACTTCCTCAAAAAAATTTCAAAATGGGGAAGCAAAAGTCAAAATCCCTAAAAAATTTTACACCCATCTCCAACAGATCCCTCATATTTGGAAAAACACTTGTAATCATATTTGGAGTATTCTCCATAGTTGGAGAAAATTTTGAGGAAAATCCTATTATCCCCATTTTAGGGAAACTTTTGGGGAAGCTGTTGGAGCTTATTTGTGTTCCAAAATCCCCATTTTTCCTATTTTCTTCAAAATGGGGAAGCTGTTGGAGATGCTCTTACAAGGGCAGCTCCATCCCAACACTAAAAACGCAAGAATGAAGGTGTTTTAATCTCCAATCCAATGCTAAAACACTAGAAAACATGGAGGTAAAAATGTTGGCCTCTATATTTTGAGGTCAATAAAGTAAGCTTCTAAAAATATATATTAATATAAAAGGGAATTACATTGGTGGTCCATGTGGATTGCTCAAGTTTTAGATTTGGTCCCTAAAACAAACTATTTATATTGATGGTCCCTAATTTTTTAATTATATAATATTCATGGTCCTTGGACTTAAAACCACAAGTTAATAATTATTATGAAGGACTAATCATGCTTTACACAAACTACATGGAACAAAATTGTGATTCAGTCTGAGTTTATTGCATTTCACATATTCACGACCTTTTTTAGAAATATTTATTAAAAGTGTTTTATATATTTAATCACAAATTAAATTTCTTAAATTAAACTACATATTAAATAAAAAAATTATATTTATTCTAAAAACTTTTAAGTTGATAAAAATAATTTTTGCATTAGAAAATTTGTGATTTACATCTTCTTAATTAGATTATTTTGTTAAAAAACACTTTCTATTACCAATCACAAGTAAAAATATTTATATTTATCTAAAAACAATTATATTAACAAAATGATTTTTGCACTAAAAAATACCAACTTTGAAAAAATAAAGAAAATACGAGAAATTCACATATTTTTTCGGTTGAGCATTATTCTACAATCAAAATATTATAAATCAAATACGGTTATAATCAAACTATAAATAATTAAAGTAATAAAAAATAAAAATACACAATATAAATTAAAAAAAAAACAATTATTCAAACAATTAAGAGTATGTCCAACAGATTCTCTATAATTTTTCTAAAATAAAAACTCGAAAGTGAAAATCCCTAAAATATTGTAAAAAATAATAATAACACAATCCTATTGGTGGGAATGAATAAAAAAATAAATTCTCTCTCAATCTACCAAGTTTTAGAGAATTCTCTAAAATTGGAGTCTTCCTTACTTTTCTCGATTTTAGACAACAATATAGAGAAGCTGTTGGAGCAATTTAGAGAACAAAAGATCAATTTTCTCTATTTTAGAGAAGCTATTGGAGATGCTCTAAGAAAAACTATTGCAAAATCATACAAGAATAATGATTAATTAGAGCATTTCCAATAGATTCCTCAAAATTTCTCCAAAATGGAGAACCAAAAGTCAAAATCTTTTAAAAAAATAACATTAATCTCCAACAGATTCTTCATTTTGGTTATAATATTAAAAGATTACATTCATCTATTAAAATATTATTTCTCTTCCTAAATATTTATTTTCAAAGATTTCTATTGGTGTTCTCATCTAGTAATCATTTTTTGGGTTATCTCCATATTTGGAGAAAAACTTATTCTCTCTCATACTTTCTCCATTTTTTGGAGATAGTTTTGGCCTTTTGAGAAAGTTGTTGGAGCAAAATTATAACTCAAAATCCCTATATTCTTTATTTTCTCCAAAATGAGAAAGCTGTTGAAGATGCTCTTATAAGAGCAACTATAAGACCATCCGCACCCATCCCATTCTAACCCACACTTTTTCACTGCCACATCAGCGCCACATCATTTTTCCCTTTCAACCCATTCTAACCCACAAACCCCCACATCCATCCCACACCACCATCCCATCTTTTATTTATTTTTATTTTTATTTTTGTTACAAGTATATTAATTTAAATAATTTAAAATTTATAATTTAATATAAGATAAAACAATTAATAAAATATTTCATAAATTGAAACTACAATTTTAACCTTACATAACCAAATTAAAAACATAAAAAAATACATAATTTCAAATTAAAAAGATAAACACATTAATACGTATATATATAAATACGTATATATAATAAAGATAAACACATTAATAAATATATATATATGAATACGTATATATAATAAAGATAAATACATTGATTAACTTGTTGGAATCCACCCGAAATAAATTGTTGGAATCCACCCGAATGAAATTGTTGGAACCCAACCGGGAGGGTGTTGGGTGAATACATAGGGTATTGTTGTATGCTTCCATGGTAGGTTGATGGTGGTGGTGTAAGATTGAAAATATTTTCCGTCGGGGACGGTTGCGAGCTCGTGCCTCGCGATTTGGAACCTCGTCGTGGTGTTGTGAACCCTTGTGTTTCTTTATTCATTATGATTTTTTTGAAGAAAGAAATAATATTGAGAGAGTAGAATGAAGTGGGGAAGATGAGAGAGATTGAGAGTAAATTTGTTTGTGTGAAAAAATAAGTAGGTTAATATTAGTATTTATAGGATAGAAATAATAAAAAAAAAAATCAGCCCAACGTCCTATTTTTAACGGCTATATTTTATAAAAAAAAATTAAATTAAATGGAGACCCAACCACCCGAGCTGGTTGCCCAACCCGGGAGGGTTCCATCCCACACCAACCCCAAGGGGTGCGATGGTGTGGGAAACCATCCAGCCCCAACCCCATCTAACCCAAGGGACCGATGCGGGTGGTCTAAATAAAACTTTTGTTGTCCAAAAAGATAAAAAGATGCGATATATCAACTTTGAAATATCATGCGAGTACTTCCACCGATATGAAGTTGATATATTGCAAAAAATATATATATATATATATTTTGGACAACAAACGGTTATTTAATAGTTGCTAGTTCATATAATTAATCTCATATTAACCATACTTGATTTCTAATATTTTGCTTACATACTTAATGCCAAACTGAAATAATATGTAAACTTCTCTTTAACTTTTTTTATTTCCAAACTTCGGATTTTCTAGTGTAATCATTTTGTTGATTTAACAGTTTTTATATAAAATTAGATAGTTTTATTTATATTTAAAACTTGAGTAAATGTAAGCGAGAAAACCACAAGAAACATGTCTTTTAGCAACAACTTTGTCATCACTAAAAGTTCATTTATCATTAGAATCGGTCTATAGAGATTACATGTCATCACTATAACTACGGGTTGAATTTGTGTTTGGTTCTGATCTGTCATTCTAGTGTTTCCTTTTTTCAACCGCTGTCGATTCAGATCTATTATTGGCTTGTTTGTCAATTCGACGCTATTATCACCATTTCCAATTTTGAACCCATGAAGACATTAAGTATTTAAAAAACAATCACCATGACAAGGATGCAAAGAAAGATTTAGATATTTTTACAACAATTATATTTGAAAAACCATCAACTATTGATTTTTGTTTCCTTTTAACCATTTATAACTATTGTTTAACAAAGATCAAGACATAATTGAAACATCCAAATATTCACAACAAAGTTAAACCTTAAAACTTATCAGAGTTAACCACAATATCGTCCAAATTTTTATACATAAATGGAGAATTAGTTATGAAGGTTCACATATACAATTGAACTATCCAAAACAACCTACTAATCTAATCCTTAACACTAAGATCAGATTACACGGGTTGTCTAGGCCATTCAGCAAAACATCATCGTATACACTAATTTCTCCATTACATCACCAAAAGTAGGATTCTGTTATCACTCGTCACTCATCCCTTTGCATCCCTTCCCGAGCTAGTCCTGTTGGATATAGTGTCCAGAGTCATTAACTATTGGTAATATTTCTAATAATAGCAGGGTCATTTTGGGTTGCCCTTAAGACCCAAATAAACAATCAGAAGAATGAAAGGGAATTAATGTAGTTAGATTATTAATTTGTCATTTGATGATAAATTAATTACAAGCTACAATATAATTAATTAGATTAGTATAGGGACTAAATGATAACTTGTTAAAATAGTTTTTTATCAAGCTTATCTGTTCAAGGGGGCTACTTGTAAATAGAGAGGTTATAAATAAGATGCTAGGGATCAAACCCTAGGATGATTTTTTTTTGGTGTGATCTCTCTCTCTCACAAGGCCGTAGCCTCCCCTCTCCTCCCTCCCAAAATCGTAAACCCTTCCAAGGGTTTAGGGTTAAAGCTTCAATCTTGATTGTTGGTTTGGTGTTCTTAAGTGTGAGCCACTAGAGGGATTCACACCATTGATCCTTGACATCCAAGAAGCAAAAACAAGGTTTAATTCATCTTTGTGTTTTCGACAATCACAAGAAACAAGTAAGTGTTCTTGATTCTTTCTATTGTAGTTAATCATCTAGAACGTATGCATCTTTATAAGTTGCTTGTTAGTATTGCCATGGATGATTCAATTTTAAATATGCTTTCGTTGCCTATATCATGTGGTAGTACGGTTTAACAAAATCTTTCAGTGGTATCAGAGCCAAAGTTCTTAGATTTTAGCTCAATAGCATAAAATTCGTATTGAATTTTCTGGAAAACGCAACGATCCGTTTTATCTATTCCCGGAGTTTGGACCGTCGGATCGTTGCGTTTTTTGGACAGTAGTTTCACGACATTCTGTTTTACCTTCTGGACGGTTGGATTAATCATTTGAGGTCCAGAAGGCCCCTGTTTTATTTTCGACATAGTGCAGTAAGTTTGTGACCATTAGATTGCTTAATCCCTAAATTAGGGTTTTATGGTCATAACTTCAAAAGCTATAATTTTGGAAACTGGAAAAAAAATTCTTGCTTGCATGAAAAAGTTTCTATTTTTAGCGATTAAAGTTTATCGGTATCCCTAAAGGGTATAGGGTAGTAGACGTTTTTTATGCATGTTATACCATAATTGTGTATGGCGTAGTAGTCGTTTTTTATGCATGTTATACCATAATTGTGTATGGCTAGTTTCCTAACTTGCCTAAGAAAAACACATCAATTATAAGCTTTGGAAAATATTGAATAGATAATCTTAAATTGAATAGATAATCCTAATTGTGAATGGCTAGTTTCTTAACTTGCCTAAGAAAACACATCAATAATAAGCTATGACAAATATCGAATGGATAATCTTGAATTGAATAAGATAATCTTAAATACCTTCTTACAATAAACAAATATATTCAAGTTTGAATAAATATTGTAAGATAAACATTGACATTATTTATTGTCAAATATTCACATTAATTATTAGCATGTGTCTTCACATGTTTAATTGGAATCAAATATGGAAACAATTATATTAATTGTTAAATATGTGCTCACATGGTTAATTAGAATTAATCAAGATAATCATAATTTTAAATTGTTTAAAATTCCATTCAATTTATATATATATTAGACCTCAATTATATATATAATTAAATAATACATTGATAGTCAAACCGAGACTAGGCGTACTCACTATAAACACTCAAAAGGGGTTTAAGGAGGTTACCTATAAAATGGTTGCCAAATGAGTCAAGGGTTTTTAAAACGCCATGCGTTACCAAACTCACCGCCTCTTGTGTGGACTAGTGGAATTACCGAAAAGGTTTGATAGGTCAATGTGACAAGTTAAAAGTATTAACTATGAAGTATAAAACGAAAATCCCGTTTTAGATATTCTAAGAAATGTGAAAGTCGTATGCTACCCATGATGAAGAACACACATAATCTTATAGTTTGTTAACGGAGCGTGTGTGGTTTGCCGACACGTTAATGTGAAACTATAGTTGAAAATGATGTGGCGCTCGTGATTCTCAAGCGTACTTGAGCCGAGGGGTCCATGTGTTTTTCCATGGTCGATTCACTGTCTTGTTTGTGATCCTTGGCATCCCAGTCACAAAAAGAAGATAAGCATAATCGAGATTAACATGCCATTGACATAAGTCAATGAATCTCAAAAGACCTAGGAGTTTCATAGTGAATGAAATTAACAAATATCATTTGTTTACCTAAAATAACCTTGTGATGTGATTACGGCATCCCTTTTCACATCATAAGATAAAATATGGATCCTAGCTTTGTTAAATATTTTTTGGAAAATTATTTTAAGGGTTAAATATCAAACTAACGAAAAATCTATATCTACAGATGGCTGAAAATAATCCTCTTCCTCCTCCTTCTCACTCAACATCCAACCTTACGTTACTCTCTATCCTAAGTAAAGATAAGCTAACTGGGCCAAACTACTTGGATTGGATTCGTGCCTTGAGAATTGCCTTGAGGTACGAAGACAAAGAGTATTTGCTCGACGAGGATCTTCCTATACTTAATGATGATGCAAGCCCTGAAGCAGTAATTGAATACAACAAGCAATACGCGGAATCCACAAAAGTCGCGTGTCTCATGTTGGCGTCCATGTCCCCGGAACTTCAAAAGAGTTTCGAGAACATGGGGGCGTTTGAACTAAATGAGTAGCTTCGTGAAATGTTTCAGGAGCAAGCGAGGCAAGAAAGGTTCCAAGTCGTAAAATCGCTTATGGAATGTAAGCAACAGGACGGTGCCCCTGTATGTGCGCATGTGCAAAAGATGAAAGCGTACATTGACAGGTTAGGCAATCTAGGTGTCGATTTCCCAAGAGAGCTTGCCATTGACATGGTACTAAACTCTCTTAGTGGGGCATATAAACAGTTCATAGTGAACTTCAATATGAACAATATGGACAAGACCTTGATGGAGCTCCATGGTATGTTGAGATCTGCTGAAGTAAGTATGGGTAAGACCCAAAGTGCTCACTCAACTGCTCCCGTCCTGGCCATTAGGGAAGGTGGCTATAAGAAGAAGAAAGTTTCTCATCCCAAAGGGAAGGGAAAGGCTAAAGTTGTTCCACGCAACCAAGGCCTTAAGAGAAAAGCTGATTCTTCTGACATACCACCCATAAGTGACCCTAAAGAGGCCATATGCTTTTACTATCAAGGAAAGGGCCATTGGAAGAAAAGCTGCCCAAAATATCTGGAGGACTTGAAAATGAACAAGGTCAAAGGGTGTGGCACCTTAGGTATTTTTACAATTGAACTCCATAGTACTTCGATTTCTAACTCTTGGGTCCTTGATACGGGATGTGGTACTCACATTTGCTCTAATTTTCAGGGACTAAAGGGAAGTAGGACGTTGAAGCATGGGGAGCTGAATCTGATCATGAGAAACAGGATGACTGCCGCTGTTACCAAGATTGGATATTTTGAGCTCGTGCTTAGTAGTGGTTTTTCAATAAAGTTATTAGATTGTTGCTACTCGCCAGAAATGGCTCGAAACATTATTTCTTTTCATGCATTGTACAAGGATGGTTTTGAATTTCAATTTGATAATAATGATGGTTGCATTTTGGTTTATAAACATGGTTGTTTTTATTTTAAAGCCTCTCCTTGTAATGGTGTGTATGAAAGCGTGATTTGTGTTGGTAGAAATAATAATAACTTAACTCTAAATGTTGGTTCCTCCAATAGTGAATTGGATAAATCATCGTTATGGCATCATCGTCTTGGCCACATAAACAAAAAACGCACCGCCAAGCTCCAATCAGACGGGGTCTTGGAACCATTTGACTTAAAGTCTGATGAAGAATGCGAGTCTTGTTTACTTGGCAAGATGACAAAAGCACCTTTCAAAGGAAAAATGGAAAGGGGTAAGGATCTGTTGGACTTAATCCACACAGATGTATGTGGACCATTCAGATCTGCCACGAGAAACGGTGAAAGATACTTTGTTACCTTTACTGACGATTTCAGTAGATATGGATTTATCTATCTGATGAAAAACAAATCGGACACCTTTGAAGTGTTCAAAGGATTCAAAAACGAAGTAGAAAACCAACTGGGCAAGAAGATCAAGATGCTCCGATCCGACAGGGGTGGAGAATACTTGAGTCGTGAATTCTACGACTATCTAAGGGATTGTGGAATAGTTTCGCAATTATCTCCTCCCAGAACACCACAACTCAATGGTGTTGCTGAGAGAAGAAATCGAACGCTACTTGATATGGTTCGGTCCATGATGAGTCGTGCTACACTTCCAATATCGTTATGGGTCTATGCCTTAGAAACTGCAGCTCATTTCTTAAACCTCGTTCCAACTAAGAAGGTTGCAAAGACACCCTCTGAAATGTGGACTGGGACTCGTCCCTCGTTGGCACATATAAAGGTCTGGGGTTGTGAAGTCTTCGTTCGACGCGAAACTAACGACAAGCTAGAACCTAGAGCAGAGAAGTGTCGGTTCATTGGTTATCCCTACAAATCCTTTGGATATATATTTTACAAACCTTCGGAGAACAAAGTGTTTGTAGCTAGAAGGGGAGTCTTCCAAGAAAGGGAGCTCATTTCCAAAAGGGATAGTGGGAGCAGCATTGATCTTGAAGAAATTCAAGAAACAACCAATGATGAACCTATAGTTGACACTAGCCCTTAACATGAGGTTGAACCACCTGTTGAGGAAACTAACATACCTCCACCACCTCTTCGCAGAACTAGTAGAGTAAGTCAACCTCCTGAGTTTTATTATGGTTTTCATATTACAAAGGAAGGAGACACACTAGTCAATGATAAAACATTTGATAGTGCGGATGAGCCATCCAACTACGAGGAAGCGATGGCAAGTCCTGAGGCTGGCAAATGGAAAGAGGCCATAGAAAGCGAGATTCAATCTATGTACGATAACCAAGTTTGGAAATTGGTTGATCACACACCAGGTCGCAAGACAGTTGGGTGTAAGTGGATCTTCAAAAAGAAGACCGACATGGATGGGAATGTGCACACATTCAAGGCTAGACTGGTTGCAAAAGGTTACACTCAAACTCAAGGAATTGATTATGATGAAACCTTCTCACCAGTGGCAAAGATTAAGTCTATCAGGATATTGCTTGCCATAGCTGCATTTCATGACTATGAAATATGGAAAATGGATGTAAAAAACCGCTTTCCTCAATGGGAAACTTGATGAGGATGTGTATATGGCACAACCTGAAGGTTTTGTACATACCGAGTATCCAGATAAAATGTGTAAGATTGAAAGATCCATTTATGGACTTAAACAAGCGTCTCGTAGCTGGAATCTTTGTTTTCATGAAAAGGTCAAGGAATTTGGATTTTCTCGAAGCGAAGATGAGTCCTGCGTATATGTTAAGGCTAGTGGGAGTAATGTTGTATTTCTAGTCTTGTATGTTGATGACATACTACTCATAGGAAACAATATTCCGATGTTGCAAGATGTAAAGGTCTGGCTCGGGAAATGTTTCGCTATGAAAGATTTGGGAAATGCAGCATACATACTTGGAATAAGAATTTATCGAGATAGAACCAAGCGTTTAATTGGACTTAGCCAAAGTGTTAGACAACCTAGGGGGGGGGGGGGGGGGGGGGGGAAAGGTTGTATTTAAAATTTTTTTACTTTCAAAAAATTCTTTTACAAATAAATACAGTACAGAAACAGTATAAATAAATCAGAGTATACAAATAATAAATACACAACAATTATATAAACAGATATAATTAAAAATGCAGCGGAATAAATAAAGAGATAAGGGATAGAGATACTTGACACAGAGATTTACTGATTTACCACCAACTGTGATAAACCAGCAGCCGAGACACTTCTCGACACGATCCAATAAATGTATTCTTTACGGTAGAACACAAACCAAATACAAAGGAATTTGTAATAGTTTCTCAAGCCTCTGCTATGAGATAAACAGGATCACACACCCGTTATTCAAATACTTACAAGAGGAGTATAACTCACAATGGGTAATCACTCTTGTATAATAATCACTTGGATATTTTATAAAAAAGGTTTTATAAAATATATATATTAAATAAGTGAGAGTGAGAGAGCTGAGAGTTTGGATTGTTGTTGTTGCTGTTTGTTTTATTTTTGTTGTGTTTCTTCATCACCATCAGCATCATTATATATAGCAACCCACTTCCAACGGATCTATGAGCTGGAACCTGACGCATGAACAGTACCGCGGTATACCTGCTAAACACCGCGGTATACCGCCTGTAAAAGTAGCTTCAACCAATCACAAATGCACAGCAAACTCTGCCGCGGTATACCGCCTGTACCTCGCGGTATACCTGCGTCAGAAAAAGCAACTTCTTCATGACGCAACCAAATCTTGTAGGATCTTCAAAAAAAATATTTAATTAAAATCATTTATTTGGTTTTTAGAAATTATCCAAGTGGTATATTATTTTAGGGTGTTTATCATTATAAATTATAAACACTAATGACAACGTAAATCTTCCGTCTTGAACTCTCCAGATAAGATCTTCGTGTTCTTCAAGAACTGTACACTTGGATAGGATTGTTAGATAAACAATAATACGGTGTGTTTGTAATCATCAAAATAAATATATATAAATATATAGAGATGTGGTACACTTGCACCAACAATCTCCCCCTTTTTGATGATGACAAACACAACCGCTAAGCAAGAGCATATGCGGTTTCTCTCCCCCGTTTGTCGAAGCAAAAAGGGTTAAGAAAGACGGTATGCTCCCCCTCGAGAGATGCTCCCCCTCAAAATATGCATATAATTGAGAGAGCATAAACTCATGGGTAAAAGAGCTAAAACGCTCCCCCTCAAATTAATAACGATATCAATTTGATTTTATAAAATTTGAGGGATAAAATAAAATGCAAAAAGCAATAGAGACAAAGATATACAAACCAATACGAAACACTTGCACCAAAACGGATCTTAAGGCTTCAATTTTCGGTTAATTTTATGTGATAAAAAAAATCACCACGTATTATGACCTCGTCAGGTAACCACGTATTATAACCTCGGCAGGTAACCACGTATTATAACCTCGGCAGGTAACCACGTATTATAACCTCGGCAGGTAACCACGTATTATAACCTCGGCAGGTAACCACGTATTATAACCTCGGCAGGTAACCACGTATTATAACCTCGGCAGGTAACCACGTATTATAACCTCGGCAGGTAACACCTACAAAAGGTAAAGAAAATTTTTCGTGGTACCCTTTTCTTATGAGTCCTTTTAACAGTTAGTATAAAACATAAACTGCAAAAAAAATATGTTGTCGACATAAAACAAACACGACAAACATACAAAGCCATATAAATGGTTTAAAACCACAAACGCATCCCACCGGGATTATCAACATTAAACATTCCTTTCGGAATCCATTTTCTAACCATTTTAATTTTACGATCGTATTCATCATAGACGTAAAAAGAAGTATGCGGATTAACATTTTTCTTAGGATTCGCAAACTTATTATTATACATAAACGCATGTGATTTTCTCGACATATAATTCACATAATTCATTTTAGGAACATACGGAGGTTTTTGCGTTTTATTTTTAACAACAAATTTAGGTTTTTCAAAAACCTTTTTAATTGGCATACAATCACATTTTTCAATACACGTATTTGAACCAATGCCTTTTCGGCAATTTATACGATTTGATATATTAAGCATTTTAAGCACTTTATCATTGCTACTATTAAAAGCATTTGCTAATAAGTCATTTTTCTCATGCGATTTACATTTAGCATTTAAACATGCAATTTCATTTTCAAGAATCTCGCATTTTGTACATGTAATATCTTCATGTGTCTTTTTATTTAAGCATGCAATTTTATCATTTAAAATAACACAAGATTTACAAATATCTTTTTCACTTAATTTATTTTCTAATTTAGTGATAATATCTAAATCATAAGCAGATTTTTGTTTACCGTCATCTATTTCCTTTTTATATGCGGATACGGTTTCTTTTAAATTAGAGATTTCATCTTTATACCTATTTGCAAGAGCGGCCATATCATGAAATGATTTATATAATTCGTCAAGATTATTTTCATCGTCACTATAATAATTATCACTATAATTACTATCACAATTATTTTTAGAAGAATATGATGAAGATACCTCATTATCATGGTCGGCCATGAAACAAAAATTTTTGGCCTCATTTATGCTTGCGCTCAACGCGCCTCCAACGAGAGCTTTTGGTGTGTTGATTTGTTTTGCTCGTTTTGGACACACACTTGCATAGTGATCCTTATCACCACACACATAGCAAAAGCCTTTCTTTTTATTGGCTTTTTCATCGTCGCTAGATTCGTCATATTTGTCTTCACTTTTATGGACGTTGCGACTTTGGTTTTTACCACCACGACGGTAGTCTCCATTTTCTTGAAACCTATCATTATTAGTAAACTTTTTGTTAGATAAAAGTTTAGAAAGTTTTCTTACCAACTTGACTAAATCGTCAAGATTTTCGGGTTCGTCATCCGAGGAACTTGCATCTTCCTCCTCTTCCTTTTCTTTTGAGGCAACGACTTTGAGAGCGATGGATTTCTTTTTGACTTGCTCCCGGACTTGATTTCTTTTTAGTGCGATTTCGTGCACTTTAAGATTGCCGATGAGATCATCGAGCTTCATCGTTGCGAGATCTCGGGAGTCTTCTAAAGATGTAATTTTTGCCATCCACTCCGAAGGAAGTGCTCGAAGAATTTTCCTTACATAGTCTTCGTTAGGATAAGTGCGACCTAATCCCTTCAAAGTAGTCATAATGAGGTTAAAACGTTTAAACATTGAGTCGATTGACTCATCTTTTGACATTTCGAACAGTTCATAATCATGTACTAAAATATTTATTTTAGAGCTTTTAACTTGAGTATTTCCACGATGAGTGTCACTCAAGCTTTGCCAGATTTGATTAGCAGTTTTACAGGTATATACTCTTTCTATTTCATCGGAAGTTAAAGCAGCATATAATATATTTTTAGCCTCAAAATTTAAACAAAAATGAGATTCTTCAGCGGGAGTCCAGTCTTTAACAGGTTTATCAACAATAACATTATTTTTTATAATAGTAGGATTAAAATTCCCATTTTCTATAATATCCCAAATTTTTTGACTTTTGCCACGAACGTGACATTCAAATAGCTCGGCCCAAATGCCAAACTTTTCAGTATCTATCAAAGGAGGTTTAGAGAACACAAAATTAGTTTGTTGAGCCATTTAAAAAAAATTAAGACAGAAATTTTTGAAAGACCCGCTCTGATACCAAATGTTAGACAACCTAGGGGGGGGGAAAGGTTGTATTTAAAATTTTTTTACTTTCAAAAAATTCTTTTACAAATAAATACAGTACAGAAACAGTATAAATAAATCAGAGTATACAAATAATAAATACACAACAATTATATAAACAGATATAATTAAAAATGCAGCGGAATAAATAAAGAGATAAGGGATAGAGATACTTGACACAGAGATTTACTGATTTACCACCAACTGTGATAAACCAGCAGCCGAGACACTTCTCGACACGATCCAATAAATGTATTCTTTACGGTAGAACACAAACCAAATACAAAGGAATTTGTAATAGTTTCTCAAGCCTCTGCTATGAGATAAACAGGATCACACACCCGTTATTCAAATACTTACAAGAGGAGTATAACTCACAATGGGTAATCACTCTTGTATAATAATCACTTGGATATTTTATAAAAAAGGTTTTATAAAATATATATATTAAATAAGTGAGAGTGAGAGAGCTGAGAGTTTGGATTGTTGTTGTTGCTGTTTGTTTTATTTTTGTTGTGTTTCTTCATCACCATCAGCATCATTATATATAGCAACCCACTTCCAACGGATCTATGAGCTGGAACCTGACGCATGAACAGTACCGCGGTATACCTGCTAAACACCGCGGTATACCGCCTGTAAAAGTAGCTTCAACCAATCACAAATGCACAGCAAACTCTGCCGCGGTATACCGCCTGTACCTCGCGGTATACCTGCGTCAGAAAAAGCAACTTCTTCATGACGCAACCAAATCTTGTAGGATCTTCAAAAAAAATATTTAATTAAAATCATTTATTTGGTTTTTAGAAATTATCCAAGTGGTATATTATTTTAGGGTGTTTATCATTATAAATTATAAACACTAATGACAACGTAAATCTTCCGTCTTGAACTCTCCAGATAAGATCTTCGTGTTCTTCAAGAACTGTACACTTGGATAGGATTGTTAGATAAACAATAATACGGTGTGTTTGTAATCATCAAAATAAATATATATAAATATATAGAGATGTGGTACACTTGCACCAACACAAAGTACATACTTGGATAAGATATTGAAGAAATTCAATATGAGTGAATCCAAGAAAGGGTTTTGCCCATGCAACATGGCATAAGATTGAGCAAAGATCAATGTCCCAGCACTAGCAAAGAACTGGACAGAATGAGTCGAATTCCATATGCATCTGCTATAGGATCGATCATGTATGCCATGACATGTACTAGACCTGATGTCTCATTTGCTTTAAGCATGGTGAGTAGATATCAAGGGAACCCAGGCGAAAGTCATTGGACGGCTGTAAAGAACATTCTTAAGTATCTTCGGAGGACTAAAGATATGTTCTTAGTCTATGGTGGAAAAGATGAATTACGAGTAACAGGTTATTTTTTTTGAACGGCAGTAGAACACACACACACGTTCTCGGGGTATCGGGCTTCCACTTAAACAGGTTATACTGATGCAAGTTTCCAGACAGATCGGGATGATTCCCGATCGCAGTCAGGTTGGGTGTTCTTGTTGAATGGTGGGGCCGTGACTTGGAAAAGTTCCAAACAGGACACGGACTGAAGCCATAGGTGTTAGAATTATCAATATATCTTGAATGTTTTAGTTGTTAGTTTGATGTATTAAAAACGTAATAAATTGTATTTGATTTGGAGATTATTATATGGAGATTATAATATATGCTGGATTGCGTCCATTTACATTTAATTTATTATTGTTTCGTTTTGCATGTTTAGAACCAACTTCCTGAGTATTAATTTACTTAAACCTCCATAGTCAGTCATACTCCTGGAAGTAAGTAGTGATTCAAGACTGTCATGGAGTGTTAGAAGCATAGAGAATGCAACTAACGCTCATGAGTACCTAATGGTGATTTAGGTATTGGAAAGACCCGCACTCAAAAGTTTACTTCATGGATTAAGTCAGAGTAATTTTGAGATGATAATATTTTATGTTCTTCAAACAGAGATGCATAGAGTTTTGCTCTAGGATTCTGTTATGCTTTGGTGTGCTCCAACGCTGACCGTGACTGGCAGTTATACAGGGTATGTCCATGTATAATATGATGAATAGAAATGAACTGTGTAGTCAAAGTTTATTTGTTCCTTCTGCCTAAACAGGAGAAGCGATATCCATGGGCCCCTCGATGATTTTGTGTTGACACTAAGTGTTTGGCCAAACCCTGACTAGAATTGATGTGTTCAATTGAGTAGCCTGATGAATTCAACACATATCGGAAATCGGGAAACATAATCTTGATCCATGAGATAGACATTTATCCATGTCTCAGGTTCATATGATATCTTGTAGAACAAAGGAACATTAAATCACTTATCTTAGGACCGAATCTTTATCAGAGTTCGGCAGCTGCATTGGATGGCTTGCTCTCTGCTGATTATTTGAAAGCGTTAAACCAAATAGAGTTAATAACTTGTCCAAGTGGGAGACTGTTGGATATAGTGTCCAGAGTCATTAACTATTGGTAATATTTCTAATAATAGCAAGGTCCTTTTGGGTTGCCCTTAAGACCCAAATAAACAATCAGAAGAATGAAAGGGAATTAATGTAGTTAGATTATTAATTTGTCATTTGATGATAAATTAATTACAAGCTACAATATAATTAATTAGATTAATTATAGGGACTAAATGATAACTTGTTAAAATAGTTTTTATCAAGCTTATCTGTTCAAGGGGGCTACTTGTAAATAGAGAGGTTATAAATAAGATGCTAGGGATCAAACCCTAGGATGATTTTTTTAGGTGTGATCTCTCTCTCTCTCACAAGGCCGTAGCCTCCCTTCTCCTCCCTCCCAAAATCGTAAACCCTTCCAAGGGTTTAGGGTTAAAGCTTCAATCTTGATTGTTGGTTTGGTGTTCTTAAGTGTGAGCCACTAGAGGGATTCACACTATTGATCCTTGACATCCAAGAAGCAAGAACAAGGTTTAATTCATCTTTGTGTTTTCGACAATCACAAGAAACAAGTAAGTGTTCTTGATTCTTTCTATTGTAGTTAATCATCTAGAACGTATGCATCTTTATAAGTTGTTTGTTAGTATTGCCATGGATGATTCAATTTTAAATATGCTTCCGTTGCCTATATCATGTGGTAGTACGGTTTAACAAAACCTTTCAAGTCCCTGGTAAGAAAATTTAATTTGAAACGATTACGCTTATGCCTAGTGAGAACATCCAGTTTTCAAATTAGAACTTTATAAGCTTTGAAAACCAAATGTAAACAAAGCATATAAACAAACCTGATTGTCATCTTTCTTACCGTACACATAACATCTTTCGATGACGGGATCATACCCGATTCCATGAGTATGACGGTTTGGGTAAAAATTCACCAGCCTCGACCACGACCAAGGTAAGGAAAACATTTATTACACTTTTTCGTAGCAAAGTAAAATCATAACACTTTATCCCTTGATCAATGTTGAAATCGAATGTTATTCACCTCACGATGCTCGACCACGATGTCGTCTAGCTCACACGACCGTCGCATGGAACTTTGCGACCTCAACCGACTAACATACATTATTTCTGTTACGTTTTCAGTGTTTAAATGCAGGAATCAATGTCATTGATGACCAACGGCTATAACCGACAGAGACAATTAAGAGCATTAATTTTAGCAGCCGTTACGACAGTTATCGAAGCTTTTATGAAGTCAATAAAGGTACCCGAAGACTATAAATACCGAGCTCAATCATCATTTCAAGGGACATCACACAGTATCTCTAACATTTTAGCACTCTTAAAGAACTCGTGAAGCAAAGAACTCTTTCTCGAAGAATCGCTCTCGACGCACGACTTCACACACACGACATTTAGTTTTTACACACGACGCACATTGTTTTTACATTACTTGTTACTTTACATTTAAAGTCGTTCTTTCATTTTAATTTTAATCACTGTACGATCGACACCCGAAAGATAAGGATATCGCCCCTGTTTGGCGACCATAGTGCAGCGACGACCTCCAAAGTCGTCCGAGGGGTTTTTTCCTCGTTGAGGTTTTTCTCGCGTCACCAAAATCTCTGTCTCATTTACATTTTTTTGCCTTTGTCGTACGCTTTGTCGAGAGATTCCTGTTCTTTAGTTATTAAGCTCCACAATCAACCTTAAGTTATCATTCTGGACGATTTTTGGCATTAACAGTTTGGCGCCATCCGTGGGACCCCATCTAGAGAAAATCTTCGACAAACGTGCGTCCTACTAACAGTTTCTTGGAGTTTCTTCTTTTTGAGGAAAATGGCAGGTAGTGGAAACCAAGAGCAGATCATTGCCCAAATGCATGAGAAGCTTGAAGATGCACAGGATGCTCCTAGGGCAGCCGATGACTATCGCTTAGAGGAAATCATCCTGGACCAAAGCAAGCCTGGCCAGAAAGTCTTTGTAGGATCGTCCCTTGATCCCTGCATAAAAGACAAGCTAATCTCTTTCTTGCAGGAACATGCCGATTGTTTTGCATGGTCGCACTAAGACATGGTCGGCATAGACCCTTGCGTCATTTCCCATAAGCTCAATGTCGACCAATCATTTAAACCTATCAAGCAAAAGCGGCGGAAATTTGCTCCTGAAAGGAATAAGGTGATAAATGATGAGGTCGACAACCTCCTCAGGACAGGGAAATTTCGAGACGTAAAGTACCCCGACTGGCTTGCTAATGTCGTGGTCGTAGCGAAGAAAAATGGTAAATGGAGGGTCTGTATCGACTTCACAGATCTCAACAAAGCTTGTCCAAAAGATCCTTTTCCATTGCCGCATATCGATGCCATGGTCGACGCGACAGCAGGACACGAACTATTGACGTTCATGGACGCTTATTCTGGATACAATCAAATCTTGATGCACGTCAAGGACCAAGAGAAAACTGCATTCATGACAGATCGAGGTATTTACTGCTATAAAGTCATGCCGTTCGGTCTAAAAAATGCAGGTTCTATCTCGTAAACAAAATGTTCAAGGATCATCTTGGCGACACGATGGAAGTTTATATCGACGATATGCTGGTTAAATCAAAGCAAGCAATCGACCACGTCGATCATCTAAGGCAGTCGTTCGACATCCTTCGAAAATATAGCATGAAGCTCAACCCTACGAAGTGTTCCTTTGGTGTTAGTGCTGGGAAATTCCTGGGCTATATGGTCACTCGTCGAGGAATCGAGGCCAACCCCGACCAAATCAAAGCCATTATCGAGATCAAATCTCCGAGAAATTTCAAGGAGGTCCAAAAGCTCACTGGTCGAATGGCGGCCCTGAACAGGTTTATCTCTCGATCCTCAGATAGATGTCATTTATTTTACAATGTCCTCAGGAAAAATAAAGGCTTCGACTGGACCGACGATCACGAGCAAGCACTGCAAAAACTGAAAGAATATATGACGACACCGCCTTTGCTGTCAAAGCCTCACGACCATGAGGTCTTGCAGCTATACTTGGCTGTCAGTCCTAATGCAGTAAGTGCCGTCCTGACACGAGAAGATGAAAAGCAGCAACTGCCAATCTATTATGTAAGTAAATCTCTCTTGGACGTCGAAACCAGGTATTCCTCAATGGAAAAACTACTATTGTCGCTTGTTACAACAGCAAAGAAATTGCGACATTATTTCAAATCACATCCTATTACTGTCGTGACTAACTTTCCTCTTAAGTCTGTCTTGAGGAAGCCTGAGTTAACAGGTCGTTTGGCAAAATGGAGCATATATCTCAGCAGTTACGACATCGATTTCAAGCCCAGGACCGCGATCAAATCACAAACCTTGGCGGATTTCATTGCTGATTTCAGCCCCGAGCTGGAAAAAGAAGCAGAGCTCGAAGTGTCTACTGTGGCGACTCACGACGACGTGCCTTGGACCTTACATGTCGACGGATCGTCCAACGTTAGGGGCTCAGGACTTGGCGTCGTCTTAAAGTCGCCACAAGGGGGCAAGATGGTGTATTCCGTTCGATGCAATTTTAAAACAACCAACAACGAAGCTGAGTACGAAGCCCTGATCGTGGGAATGAATATGGCCCACGACTCGAGGGCAACTGCGATACATGTCAATAGCGATTCTCTTCTGATCGTGAACCAGATGAATGGAGAATTCGTGGCCAAAGATTCTAAGATGACAGCGTACCTAAAGGTAGCAAAAGAAAATTCAGAAAAATTCAAATCGTTTTCTATTGAACAGATTCCAAGAGATCAGAATACTCAAGCCGACGCCCTAACCAACCTAGGATCTGCTTTAGTCGAACCTATATTCGACAACATTCCTATGATCCACCTAGCGAAGTTGTCCATCGAAAATGACGATGTCATCCAGATCGAAGTCCAAGAAGATGATTGGTCGTGCGACATCCGAAATTTTCTTATGCACGACCAACTCCCAGAAGACAAGATGGAAGCTAAGAAGATCAGATTTAAGGCATCCAGGTATGTCATGATCAGAGATAGACTCTATCGACGATCATCAACAGGCCTAAACCTGAGATGCGTCACAAGCAAAAATCAAGTTCAGAAGATCCTTCAAGAGATGCACGATGGGGAGTGTGGCAATCACTCAGGAGGTCGCAGTTTGGCCAATCATATCTCTCGACAAGGATATTTTTGGCCAACACTGCGACAAGACACCATCAGGTATGTCCAGAATTGTGATCCTTGTCAACGACACTCAGGTACGTCCCATAAACCTTCTGAACCTTTGCACTCGACCTTGATCCCATGGCCCTTCATGAGATGGGGGATGGACATTGTCGGCAAGCTGCCACCTGCTCCAGGGCAAAAGGTATTTCTCCTCGTGCTTACGGATTATTTTTCTAAGTGGGTAGAAGCGGCTGCTTTTTCCCAAGTTCGGGACAAAGAAGTCATCTCTTTTATCCAAACTAACATCATATGCAGGTTCGAGATCCCATCCGAAATTGTCTGCGACAATGGATCCCAATTCATAAGTAGCAGGACTCGACAATTCTTGGAAGATCGTAGCATCAGGTTGACGACCTCGACACCCAGATATCCCAAGGCAAATGGACTTGCTGAGTCGAGCAATAAAACCATTATTGCTTCGATCAAGAAAATGTTAAAAGCTGCAAAGGGAAAGTGGGTCGAAGAACTCCCTTCGGTCTTGTGGGCGAATCGCACGACACCTCGCACGTCCACAGGGCAAACCCCTTTCTCCTTGGTCTATGGTTGTGAAGCAGTCTTGCCGGTCGAGGTCCAGCTCCCAACCTCGAGGCATACCTCCGTCGACCACAACCTGGTTGATTTAAGTTATGACCTTGACGCCCTTGAAGAGCTCAGAGAATCAGCACTAATCAGGATGGCGTCGCAAAAGCAAGCGGTCGAGCGACATTTCAATAAGATTGTCAAAGCTAAAGTCTTTCAAGAAGGCGACTATGTCTTACGTCGAGTGTTCCAAAGCACTCAAGAGCTCAATGCAGGTAAGCTTTCCATTAAGTGGGAAGGTCCTTATCGTATCTCCGAGGTCGTGGGTAAAGGTGCCTATCGGCTCCAAACCCTCGACAATCAAGATATCCCACGTAGCTGGAACGCGACACATTTGAAAAGATATTTCTTCTAAACCCTTTTCTATTATACAAATTTTATCACAATGATCACTGACTTAAGCATCGGAGGGTCGTTGGTTAGCCAACGACCAACTTCTGACATTGTTTTATCGCAGGATCGCATGACATAAATTACTAAGTTTATCCAAGGTTCTAAAAGGCGTAAGGCGTGGCGTGACGGCGAGGCCAAGCCTTAAGCCTTACAAGATATGGCGGGACGTGGCGTTTTTCAAGGCGTGAACTAAGGCGGCAAATTAATATATCTTTTATACTATTATATAATATATATGTATAAAGTTTCTGTTTTTATTCAATGAATACAATTCTATCCAACAATTTAATATATATATATATAATATATATGTATTAATTTTTAAAAAACACAAAAAAGTACAAATTTTTAAAATTAATATTGGCGCCTTATAAAAAACGGACGATATGGCGCGCCATGCCTTGAGCCGCCATGGCGTGAGCCACACCTTACAAGAACGTTATGGCCTATATCGTAATGGCGAAGACGCGTCTCGCGATATATCGCGCCATGACGCGCCTTTTAGAACCCTGAGTTTATCACACGACCTCTGTATATTTTCGCAGGGTCGCATCTACTATATGACTTGATCATTTGATCACTTGGACGCATGATTCAAATTCACCGCACGATCTAATTGTGCGATCGACCCATGATCTAAGTGTTTTAACTTAGAAAAATTTCATGTTCTGAATGTATGCTTTGAACGCATATACGTATGTTTACTTACACGATTTAAAATATCAAAATCCTACGATTCATGTTTTAATCGTTGTATTTCAATAAACGCCTTTGTCGCAAGTACCTACGTTTGTTATGTATACGACTTATGTTCTAATCCTTGCATTACAATGAATGCCTAAGTCGCACGCCTTCCTTTTCGTACTTAATGAATTCCATAATTGATATCTGTCTGCGACATGTATGGGTTGAAATAACACACGAGTTCAGCGGAAAGGTAAATTTCATTCAAAAATTAATTACATCTAAGGTAACTCGACCACCAACGGTCGAGCACTCAAAAGCAAAGATAAAATAAAGTTTTTTCTAAGACAAAGGAGGATCGACAGCCGCGTCCTTGCCAGGGGCTTCATCCTTTGAACCCTCGCCCACCTCCTCCTCGTCGGCTTCTTTCTCATCATTTGAGTCTAGATCTCTCGCAGATCCGACGTCACTCAGGTAGTAGGCAAGCTCTTCCGACGCCAAGACAAGGGGATTCTTCCCTGACAAATGTCGCCTCATAATCGCCGCCCGTGCAGTGAGTCGACCCAAGGCAAAGACGGACTTAGCTTCGTCCTTAAGCTCCTTCACCTCCTTTTCCAGCTCCGTCACCCTAGATTTGGAGTCTTCAGCCTCTTTTTCACTTGCGGCTAAAGACCCCTTGTTCTTTTCCAGCTCTTCCCTCTGGTCAGCGATCATGGACAGAGACTGCGTCAGACGATGGTTGGCCTCGTCCTTAGCACGACCGATGGCCTCGAAATTCTTCAGGGCCTCGTCAAGGCGTCTGGACGTAGCCTCTTCACGCTCTAAAGAGACCCTCTCTCTGTCCAACGCTGCGTTCCCCCTCTCATGGGCGGCAGACACCAAACCCCTTATCTTCACCATTTCAGCATGCAAGGCAAGGGAAGACTGGAACGCCTATAAAAACATGAACGAGCACATTAGTAAAATGCTCGACAAAGATTAAAAACATTGAGACACAAGTTTTGAAAGAAAAACTTACCATAAATGCCAGTCCGGCTACATGAGATCCCGTCTCCTCGACCGGGAATCCCTTGAAACGCTCCTTGAAAGAAGGAAGCAAATACTTCCCCAGATGAGGAAACAAATCCATCCCGTCCAGGACGTTGGCAGCCATAAAGTCCGACGGCAACGTAAAGTTAACCGTCGTGACCTTATCCTCTCCCGTCGAATGGCCCTTGCCCTTGTCGGCTGCCAAGGGTTCGACGTAGTAGACGGGGACTTCGCCGTTTTCGCCGGAGGCGCCGGATAGGTATCGCGTCGATCGCACCAGGCGACGTATTCATCTTCGTAGGCGATGCGATCGACACCTTCGCCTTCTCAGGCGTGACGATTCTCGAAAAGTTATCAGCTTTTGAAGACGGTTCCCTCAGGATCGTCATCCTCGTCTTCTGCGGAACCACAGACTTAGTGATCGAGGTCTTTTGCCTCTTTTCTTTACCCTTACGGGCGAGCTCAAGCTGAGCTGCCCTCTTAGCACTGACAGTCAGCACTTTTTCTTGAGATTCTCCTGGAAACAACGAAGGGAAAAGACGTTACACAGGGAACATTAGGGAAAAGGTCGAGGTCGAGTAGAAATGAATAAGAGCACTTACCGGTCATTTCTTCTTCTCTCGACTCTTCCTCTTTTTCCTCCGTCTCCTCTTCTTCCTCCTCCTCACGTTTTCCTCCCCTAGATACACCAGGTCGTCGTCGTCGTCGTCCACCAGGTGTCGTATGAAAAATGACCGCTCAACAACGCTGAATTCCAAGAATGGGTCGACCTTTGCTTGTGAATTGGCGTAGGGCTTCACGTCCTCAAATTTAATATCTGTCTGTTGGTCCCGAAGGGCTATACAAGTTTGTAGAAGAGGGGGGGGGGTTGAATACAAACACACGTTTTTACTTTTCTAAATTGTTTATTGATAAATCAAGACAATTTACAACTTGTTGCAGAACAAGATTAAGGATAAACCTAATCTTAACAAGTCTTGAGAAACACTAAGTTTCTTGCACTAGAAAGAGTTAAAGAAATTACGAATAATAACTTAACAATAAGAAATAAGAAGATGGTCCGAGCACACTTCAAAACTGAAGTAAGGTTCTTCTTATATACTGCATGCATTTAATGCATGGCAGTATGGCTTTACACGTGGCAGCAGCTGAGTGGTTGCATGTCATTGACCTTTGTAGACAACCTTAGTAGCCGCATGGTGCACAATGTAGAATCAGAGTTATTGTACGATTACAGACAAAAGGGATGTCCGTTCTGACAGTTCGTACGGAGACGTGCAAGGGAGGTAAGACAATAGTAACATGCAGGGAGACTTCATGATCAGCTTTCGTTGAGTCAGATCTTTATCAGCGAATGATAAAGTTCAGCGATTGCTGAAGTCTTCTACTTGATACTTCACGTTGAATGGACAGGTCTTGCTTCGCTGATATCCGCATCAGTTCATGAGTAGACTTGTCGCTGGTTCTTGAGCTTGATCTTCGACTTCAGCGTAGAACTTTGGTTGACGTGAAACTTGTCTTCAGGAATCATAAGTAAACAACTAACTTATCAGCGATCATCTCATAGACTGAACAGGCTCAGAGCTATAAGATGATGAACAATGTTCGCTGAATATCTAATCTAAAGAGTGAGAGTTCCTATCAGCGGTACTGTAAAGTCTTAGTATTTATCAGCGATAGTGAAACTCTGATACATATTGTTACTTACAATTTTCACTAAGTGTTTAAGAGAGGGTCATTATCAAATCACTGAGGGTTTGGATCAACAATCTCCCCCTATTTGATTATGACATAGCAACAGAGAAAATTGCTATTTAATAAAAACATAAGGATAAAAAGAACTCATAAAATATTTGTCCCTTTTACTGTTTTCTGGGATCTTTTCAGTACTGATGGAGTAAAGTACATTCGCTGAAAATTTTCTTTAAACTTCGTAAAGATTACATAGGGAAGTGGAAAAATTACAAGTACAGCAAATAAATTTACAAGTACAGAAGATGTAGACAGATAAGGATAGAAAGAATTACAAGGCGATCCTATCCGTCAAAAGGTTCTTCCTTGATGAGAAGTTCATCGAGGGTCTTTGATGTGGGAATCATCCAGTCAGGGACATTTACTCCTTGATTCTTTTTGTTCAGAGCTTCTTCAAAAATCAAGGGCTTCAGGTGTCTACCTTTAATGTCGCGTCTGACTTCACACCAGTATATGAGATCTCTGAGTTGTTCGATGGGAGTGATTGGAAGCTCAGAGATGCGTTGAAAGTGATGATTTCCTTGGTAGTCTAGAAAGAATATTCCATAAGGATCACTTACAACTTTGCCAGGAATGAAAGTTTCTCCAGGTGGTAGGGAGGTGTCAAGCGCTGAGAGATCAGCATCAGGGCCAAGAACTTCAGCACGAGAGAAACCAATGCCTGTTTCATTCCGTATAGGAGGACCTGAGTCTGAGACTTTCTTTTCCTTTGCAGAGACTCTTCTTTGTTGAGGAGGAAGAAGAGTGGAAGGAGGAATATCCATAGCAGAAGAAACCAAGTCGATCTGAGTATTTAAAATTTTCTCGACATGGCTCTTGAACTTTGAGCGCGATCCCTGAATGGCTAATTTCACTTCTAACCATTCAGAGAAACCAAACTTCTCTAAAGTAGTAGCATAGAAGGTTTGCTTGGTTTTGTCTTCTCTGAATACATCAACTTCAACAACAGGAACGTCAACGAACAGTCTTCCTCTAATGTTTACTTTGATGATTTTGGATGGTCGAGATCGATAATTTAGCATTTCTTTACACCATTTCAAATTCGTATCAGATACTTTCGTCTTTTCTTCAACGATCCTTTGGGCATCATCCCATAGCTGACGTTGGACATCAATGGGAGTTCTTTTCAGCGCGGGGTCTTTCACCGATTGTTGGACAAGCTGGATGGCGAGTTCTCTGTCTTTTTCTTCAGCTTCCCTTCTTTCAGCGATTAACCTTTCAGCTCTGAGGTGATCCAGGTATTCCTTTTGTGAAAGTCTGAACTTTGGAGGAATAGAAGGAAGTTGATCACGCTTCAGGATGATTCGCTGATCTTCGAATCTCTTGATCATTGCATCTCTCTTTTCTTAATCCTCTTCACTCAGCTTTTGAGGAGCCAAGGAAGGTCTGTTTTGGTGAGAGAGCAGCTGTTCTTCAGGTTCATCAGTCTCAGTGGTTAAATCCAAGACTGGGATTGTTTCTTTAGCTCTTGTGGCTGGGATTATTCCTGGTGTAGTCGAAGGAGCTTCAGCGGGATCCTCAAACAAGGGAGAGGACTAGCTGAAACACAGCGATCGTTTAAGTAAGCAGAGTTGGGGAAGAAAGAGATAGAGAAAAGAATGTGGTTAAGTGTATAGAGGTTTTATGGATAGAAGGATTGAGATTGAGAAGGGATAGAGGAGGGATGTAGTGTAAGGGAATAAGAGGTAGTGTACATGACAAACTGGCTTTTGAAGCAAGATCATCAGATTGTCTTCTGCAGCAAGGCCTTTGTTTTTGCCTTTGTCAGCTTCAGACGCTGCAGGCTTTGTCTTGGTGTGCTCCCCTGAAGGTTCGTTTATCGAAATCCCTTTGAGAGCTGTAGTCTTCTGAACAGGCTTGACGATAAAGGAGTCATCATCATCATCATTATCATCATCATCATCATCATCATCATCATCATCATTCTTTGGAGAAGAAGATGGTTCATCATCAGAGATGTCGACAGCTTCATCGTCTTCAGCTTCGTCTTCATCAGATTCAACCTCTTCAGCGTAGGGTGAGGTTACATCAGCAGCAGCTTCAATGTTCTGCTCTTCGAGTTGCTCCCCTCAGATACAGAGGAAGGTTTCTCGGTTCCCTCAGGGTTTTCAACTCCCTGTGGTTTTGAAGAAGTAGCATCAGCTTCAGTCTCAATACCCTCCCACTCAGCATGGGGAAGGTCTTCTTTATTTTTCTTCTCCCCCTCATCATTATGGGGAAGGTCTTCTTTAGGCTTCTCCCCCTCTTCCACATCATGGTTGGGGGAGGTAACGGACTTTTCAGCAGCAGCAGCAGCAATAGGATTACTGTCTTCTTGGCCAGTAATTCTTATGCAGTTTTCAATCGCTGCTACTCTGTCTTCTAGGCCAGTAATAGCAGGACTGATCTTTTTGAGATCATCTCGATCGGCCTGAGTGAAATGAGAAGTTGGGGTGTTCAGGCGATCGAGCACTTTCTGAACAATCTCTTTGACCGCAGAGACTTCAGTCTTGATCGTGGAAACTTCACTCTTAAGAGAACCAACCTCTGTCTTCAATGATGTGACTTCATTGGACAAAGAGGTGAAGTTTGTTGAGAGAGTGGTTGTGGCGGTTGAGTTTTCAGCAAGGGTGGTAGCAAATTTAGCAATGCTACCATCCACCTTCTCCAGATCAGCTTTGGAGGCTTTCTTTTCGACCTCAGTGGTCAAAGTCTTCAAGTTCTCTCCAGCGTTTGTAACCGTTGAAGAGTTGGCAGTTAGAGTGTTGTTGAAAGACTCCATCTTTGTTTCCAGGGCCGCCAGGGAGGTGTTGATATCCCCCAAATTAGGACCTGAAAAAGTTATAAACTTATGAACAGAGGAAAGCTCAGAAGTTTGGGGTTGAAAGAGAGAAGCGTGTGGGATTTTGTGTATACCTGCAGGCGGGTTGGCGAAGTTGTCGAAACCTCGATGTCCTGAAAACGTTTCGTAGTCGTCTTCAATATTTCCTAGACGACTGGAAGTACCTGCAGGTCCTGTGGTGTGTCCTATCATCCTCTGAAAATGTTCAGCAATAGTGTCGCTGAGGATGACGGTTGTTGAGGAGAATAGGGGAATAGATTGAGTGACTAAAGAAGAGGTGAGAGGAATGGAGGATGAGAATGATGGTTGGGTGCGGGGTTCAGCGTTGGATCCGCTGAGAATCACTTCAGTCTGTAGGGAGGCTGAAGGAGGTGGGTTCATTTCCAAGTTTATAACTTCAGTCTATAGAGACGCTGAAGCTGGGATGGAAGGGGTGGTTTGTTCAGCTGTGGTAGAGCGTACCACTGAACTTTCCATCAGCTCTTCAAGATGAGCTGAGGAGTCTTCAGCATGTAAATGCTGGGGGGGTTGCTCCTTGGTTTTCTTGATTCTTTTGGAACCAAGTTGGGTAGTAGATTGTTTCCTTTTTCTAGAAAGAGTGGAGGTTGCAGCTGGGGTATCAGCGGTGGGGATTTCCACTGAATGAGCCGCAGAAGTAGAAGAAGGAGGATTGAGAATAGATAAGAGAGTAGAGAGACGTACCTCGTTTGGCAGGGGCTTGAAGTCGAGCACCTTAGGGCCAACCTGAGAAAGTTTCAGGTCTCCTACTTTTGGGTAGTTATCCTTAAGGCCGATTTGGAAGATGGCGCCGAGGAATCTTGGGTATGGAACCCATGATGGTCTATCAACAAAATCTACTCTGAGCGCAATATCGTCGTAGATTATCGAGGCCCAGTCAAAATGGAGACCCTTCAGCAATGCATAGCCTATGGCTTGCTGAGGTTGAGCAGCTTGATCAGAGGAGCCACTCTTCGCTGTCATGCAGCTTATCAGGTGTGCATAGATAAAGTTCATCTTGCTGGGCATCTTTGACTTCTTGATTGCAGTCAGTTTCTTCTCGGCTTTTTCATCTCTCCCTTGATCCCAAACGTACTTCATTGCATCAAAGAATGCAATGAGTGTTTCTCTATCAGCATGTCTCTTGGGATCAGGAAAAGGAACAAATGGTTTATCTTTGGTGGCAACAGGGAGATTCAGTGCTTTTTGAATGATAGCAGGGTTGATTTTGATGGTACCAAAATCAGTGTCACAGAGGATGACATCAAATAGTTTGGTAGGGTCTTTGGATGATGGTAGCTGAGTGTGTCTGGCGGTATACCAGAACTGAGATAATAGCAACTGATGAGCAGGGGGTGTTATGGTCAAGGCTGTAGTGAGGCAACAAGTTTTCAGAAAATTCACAGCGTCGTCTAGATGTTTGACTTGTTTCTTCGGAGGAAAATCGAACAGCGCATGGAGGTTGTTTGATTTTGTAAAAGAGATATCCTCAAGTTTGAACTTGACCTGAGGAGCCTTGGTGATTTCAAGTTCTTCAGCAGCAGCAGTGTTCTCAGCAGTTGGAATACCAGTAGAAGGAGCAGCCATTTCTGTAATCAGCTCAACCAAAGATCAACAAAACAAATAGTCTTAATGTGGAAATATTTTCCAATAAGATGTTTTTGAATTTTGTCCATTTCATTCAGCCAAAAATCCCTTTGAGAAAGATTAGGGTTTTTCTTGTTTTGAGAAAGAGTTACAAAACGTAGAGATTATGTGTTTTCTAGTTTTCATTTGAAGAAGGAATTCTGGAAAAACATATGAAGAACAAGTTTACGAGTTTTGATATAAACTTGAAGAACAACCATGAAGGTTGTATTCATAAAATCATGAACAGAAAATGATTTCATTTTATAAAAGTTCTTTTGTTTGATCTGTTAAAAACAAAGAATAAGATCATAAACAAGTAATGTAGGTAAATAATAAGAGTATTAACCTGGTTCGTCAAAGAAGAAGATGAACAGTTTCTGGAAATTTTGAGAGCTCAAAATGCAACAGTAAATCTTTTTCTTGCTTGGAGGAGAAGTTTTTCGCGTAAAGAGAAAAATATAAACCCAAAATGGTTTATATAGAGAGAGAGTAGAGAGAGAGAAAATCTTGAGCGGGAAAAGATTTTCATCATGACACAGACACGTGTTTGCATTTGATTGGAAGGTAAACGAAACGTGCAATCGTGTGTCAGAAAAAGAACGTGCCAGGGCTTATCCGTTGCGATGACGTCACAACTTCCTTTCATATTTTAGGATGTATCTGAGGTTTTGAAAGCTCAGGGACACTTTTGAAAATATGAAGCACTGAATAGAAATATCAGTGTTGGTTTAAGAAATTTCAAAGTATCGCTGTTAAGGAAGAGATATTCAGCGATGCAATTTGTTTTGAAATCTTACATTCACATGCGAACGTCAGCGAGTAAGAGAGAAAACATACCTTGATATCAGCGAATCAATTATGTTCAGAGAGTGAATGATAGAATGGGTTATACAAGTTGATTTTATCCTATCGCTGATCAAATGTGAACCGCTGAAGATTTTACTCTTCAAAGTTCAGCATTCCAAGCTCGCTGATGAGAAAGTTGAATCTTGTCTCATCAAAAGGTTTGGTGAACAGATCAGCTAACTGATAGTTAGTTGGGATAAAATGAAGTTCTATATCACCATTCATCACATGATCTCTGATAAAATGATACCTGATTTCGATGTGTTTTGTCTTTGAGTGTAGCACTGGATTGTTGGCTATAGCGATGGCACTTGTGCTGTCGCAATAGATTGGAATTTTCGAGAGCTGAAGGTCATAGTCTAGTAGTTGATTTCTCATCCACAAGACCTGAGAACAACAGCTTCCAGCGGCTACATACTCAGCTTCAGCAGTTGAGGTGGACACTGAGTTTTGCTTTTTACTTGTCCAACTCACCAGCTTTCCACCCAGGAGCTGACAGCCTCCTGTGGTGCTTTTCCTATCCAATTTGCAACCTGCAAAATCACTATCTGAATAGGCGATTAGATCAAACCCTGAGTCTTTGGGATACCAAAGACCTAGGTTCATAGTACCCTTAAGGCAGCGAAAGATTCGCTTTACAGCGTTCATATGAGATTCCTTAGGTTCAGCTTGATATCGTGCACACAAACAGGTTGCGTACATAATATCGGGTCGGCTAGCTGTAAGATACAAGAGAGAGCCGATCATCCCACGGTACAGCGTGACATTGACAGGTATTCCATTTGAATCCTTGTCTAGTGTCAGCGGTGGTGCCATAGGGGTTTTCATAGCTGAACTCTGAGTTAAATCGAATTTCTTCAGCATATCTTTAACATACTTTCCCTGATTAATGAAAGTTCCTTTTTCATTTTGCTTTATCTGAAGACCAAGGAAATATGTTAGCTCACCCATCATACTCATTTTATACTCTTCTTTCATTTTATCAGCGAAACGAGTACAAAGGTCAGGGTTAGTGGAACCAAATATAATGTCATCAACATATATCTGAACAAGAATAATATGACCTTTTACTTTCCTGAAGAATAGAGTCTTATCGATTTTACCACGCTCAAATTGTTCAATATGGAGATAAGTAGAGAGAGTGTCATACCATGCACGAGGAGCTTGCTTTAAGCCATAAAGTGCCTTATCCAGTTTATAAACATAACCTGGACGCTTAGGATCTGAGAATCCTGGAGGTTGTTCCACATAGACTACTTCATTCAGCTTTCCATTTAGAAACACTGACTTAACATCCATCTGATATACTTTGAAGTCTTTGTGTACAGCGTATGCTAATAATAGACGAATAGATTCTAGTCTTGCTACTGGAGCAAATGTTTCGTCGTAATCTATGCCTTCCTCTTGTCTGTATCCCTGAGCAACAAGACGAGCCTTGTTGCGGGTTACAGTTCCATGTTCGTCCAACTTGTTTCGATAGACCCATTTAGTGCCTATCACTGTTTTGTCAGTTGGTCTTCGAACAAGTTTCCAAACTTTGTTTCTTTCGAATTTAGTCAGCTCTTCTTGCATGGCGCTGACCCAGTTTGGATCTTTGAGGGCATCATCTATTTTCTTTGGTTCAATCAGAGAAATAAAGTTAACAAATAAACAAATATTACCTGCACTTCGTCAAGTCTGAACACCAGCGTTTGGATCACCAAGAATTTGATCAATTGGGTGATTTACAGTCCATCGCTGAGCAGGAGCATAAGTCGCTGACTCAAATTGAACTGGAGGAGATGAAGATGAAGCTTCAGCAACTTCTGGAATATCAGCCAAGAGAGGAGTAGGTGCAGATGTCATCTCATTTACTGATTACTGAGAAGTAGATGGAATGTCTGAGACATTTGGTTCAGAAGCAGGTATAGTGTTTAAAGGAACTGCTGAGACCCATGATGTTTCAGCTTCACTATTCTGCATGTTTGGGATGATAGTAGGACTATCATCTTCAACTGTATGAGTATGAGGAGTGGGAATATCTTCTGAATCACCAAGATGAGAAAACATCCATTGATTCAGTTCTTCAGTATCAGCAGAAGGTCGAGAATTCGCTGAATGGGATTCGTCAAAAGTGACGTGAATAGTTTCTTCAACAGTTTGTCTTCTTCGATTGAAGACTCTGAAGGCTTTGGAGATTGAAGAATATCCAAGAAAGATTCCATCATCGGCCTTAGGATCAAACTTTCCAAGGGCATCTCTGTTGTTCAGTATGAAACACTGACATCCAAAGATGTGAAGAAAGCTAATTGAAGGCTTTCTCTCATGAAAAAGTTCATAGGCTGTTTTATTAAATCTTTTGACTATCAGCGACCTGTTTTGCGTAAAACAAGCAGTGTTGACAGCTTCTGCCCAAAACTGAGTAGGCAGGTGAGAATCGCTGAGCATTGAACGTGCAACTTCAATAATAGTTCTATTTCATCTTTCAGCGACTCCGTTTTGTTGCGGTGTTCTCACTGAAGAAAAGTTGTGAGAAATACCCTTACTCTCAAATAAGGAATCAAGAGAAATGTTTTTGAATTCAGTCCCATGATCACTCCTTATTGAGCGAACGGTCAAGTTGTTCAGGGTTTCCATCTTCCGAACAAAGGTGATGAGTTCTTCAGGGGTGTCACTCTTAGAACGGAGAAACATAACCCATGTATATCTAGAGAATTCATCAACTATGACCAACGTATATTTCTTTCCAGCGATGGATTGTTTGTTAACAGGGCCAAACAAATCCATATGGAGAAGTTGTAGAGGAGATGACACTGAGGAAACTTGCTTTGACTTAAAGCTTGCTTTGGTCTGCTTGCCTTTCTCACACGCTGAACATAAGGACTCTTTGGCGTATGAGTGCTGAGGTAGACCAGTGACTAACTCTTTTGAAGAAAGAGTGTTCAGTGTCTTGAAGTTTAGATGAGAGAGCCTCTTATGCCATAGCCAGTTGACATCAGATGAGGCTTTTGAGAAGAAACAAGAGTTCCCAGTGGTTGTTGAGTCCATGTTTATTACATAAACATTTTCCAAACGATAACCGCTGAGAGCTATCTTCTCCTTTTTGTCATCGACAAAGTAGGATTCCTTAGTAAAGATTACTTTGTTATCCTTGTCGCAAAGCTGACTGATGCTTAGAAGATTATGCTTCAACCCTTCAACATATGCAACTCTTCTGAATGTTGTTGTGCCATTAGATAGTACACCAAACCCTCGGGTATGTCCTTTTCCATTTCCACCGAAAGTTACAGAGGGACCCTTCTCTTCTTTGTACTCAGTGAGCAGGTTCTTCATACCAGTCATGTGTCTAGAGCATCCGCTATCGAGATACCAGATACCCTTCTTAACCTGCATTACAAAAGAAGATTAGTTTTTCTTGGGTACCCACTTAACCATGTGTACACACTTGTCAGTGGGGGTAGAAGAAGAGGTGGAAGGTTCAGCAGTCTTCGCAGCATTTGAAGATTCAGCTTTGTCAGTCTTCACTTTGGTTAATTTCTTAACCTCAGTGGTCTTCTTTGCCTTGGGGGAAATGATCTTCACCTTAGCTATCTTTTCAGCTTGGGTGGCTGTGGGGCACTTACTAGCAATATGATTTCTAAGTCCACAATGATAACATTTCCTATAACCAAAAGTAGTTCTAGGACCATTTGCATGCTGAGCTTTTGATTTTGAATTAGAAGGACCAGCACCAAGTAAGCTATTGGCTTTTGAAATGGAAGGAACATTTAGTTCTTCGGATTTCTTACCAATGATTTCCACTTTGATTCTAGGAGTAGATCGCTGAATAGATCCACGCTGAATAAATCCAGAGATCTTATTCTTTGAATCAGAGGGATAAGTCACTGAAGCTTTAGAAGCGTTCAGCTTTGGTACAGAGGTACCCTTCTGAGTATTTTGGTTAAAAGCAATTCCTTTACCTTTGTTTTTAAAGACTGAGGTAGGTTTTGGATAAATAACCCTTTCTTTACCTTTAGAAGTTAAGGTAAGATTTCCTCAGGGATAGGCGGTTTAGAAGAGGAACACTGAGAGGTTGAAGTATCAGCGACTGAGGATATGAAAGTTCCAAATAAGAGCATGGAACGATCAGTGGTTGGTTCTAGAGTATCAGCTTTGTAACGAAGACCACGTTTATCACTCAGGGGAATCTGAGACGTAATTATCTCAGTGATCTTTGTTGAGGAATTATACCATCCATCAACAGTAGCTTTTTCAGCTTTTAATGCAGCGATAGCTTCTTCGCGCTCGATTTTGACTAGCTGATTTAGGTGAACTTGATCTTTAAAACCTTCTTCAATTTTAGAAAGATTTTCTATTTGAAGGTGACAGTTTTTAAGCTGTTCAGCGAGATCAAGGTTTTGATTTTCAACTACAGTTTTGCCATTCATGGCTTCATATATACTTCTAGTTAAGAGATCGATCTTTCGAAGACTATCAGCTTCATCAATATTTGCAATATTGGTAAAGAAGGAAGGTGATACCTGAGTTGCAGAGGTTGAAGTAGAGGGAATGTCAGAATTGTCTTCCTCATCTTCAAGTTTGGCCATGAGACATAGATTGGCTTCATCATCATCTTCAGAGTCAGATGATTCTTCTTTGTCAGAGGCAGCCCAATCATAGTCAGCCATGAGGCCTTTGCCTTTCTTCTTAAAGGTTTTTAGCTTTGCATACCTTTCTTTCAGCTTTTTATATTTTTCATCTCTATTCCTGGGAATAAAGTTTTTCTTGGGAAAAGCTGAGGGTCTAGAGACTTTCTTTGACCTGCACTCGCTAGCAAAATGTCCTATCTTTTCACAGTTATAGCAAGTAGCAGTAGCCTTATCAACAGGGGTTGATGATCTTGGCTTGTCAGTAATAGCAAGAGGTTTATTCTTCTTGAAATTACTTTTTCTAGCAAATCTCCTGAACTTATTAGCCAGGAATGCCAGAGTTTCATCATTATCTGAAACGTCAGAGTCTGATGATCTTTCAGAGTTAGTTTCCAACTCAGTGACAGTGATAGTCGATCGCTGAGTGGAAGGTGACTCTGAGATTAAAGCAACAGGGGTGCTTTTGGAATCTTTTACAAGATTCTTCTTAAGATGACTCGATTGCTCATGATTCAGCATCGTGCCATATAAGGTAGAAAGTGTCATTGATTTTAGATCCTTTGATAGCTTGAGACACTTAGAATAACTGTCCCAACTTTCAGGTAAACATTCTAAGAACTTTGTCAGTACTTCAAAGTTAGAATATTCCTTACCAACAGTTTTTAGATCTATTATTAAGCAGTTAAAATGTTGGTGTACTTCAGAGAGAGTTTCATTCTTACCACAAATGAAGCTTTCATACTGTCTTACCAGGTTGATCTTTCGAGAGTCCTAGACTTCAGAAGTACCTTCATACTGAACACAGATTGTGTCCCACATAGCTTTTGAGGTTTTCAGGTTCATGACGGAATGGTAGACTTCGTCAGGAAGAGCCATGGAGAGTATGGATCTGGCTTTGGTGTCGATAGCCACTTTCTTCTTATCTTCATCAGTCCACATATGAATCTCCTTAGGAATCAGCCTTTCTGGAATAGCAGGTCTATTCTCAGCGGCTGGAACTGCAGCATCAATTCTTACAGGAATATATGGGCCGTTTTCAAGATAATAAGGCATAGTAGGGTCTATACCTTCTAAGAAGAGAATCATCCTATTTTTCCATAGATTAAAATTATCTCTGGAGAATCTAGGGGGTTTTGCAAGAGAACCGTTGTCAATATAGTTTGTGTTTGTGTTGGTAGCCATTTGAAGAAATAGCTAGGAAGAGAAATCTTAGTATAGATCAGATCTTGTTTATGAGATTAAATAAATCTGCTCTGATACCACTTGTTGGTCCCGAAGGGCTATACAAGTTTTAGAAGGGGGGGGGGGGGTTGAATACAAACACACGTTTTTACTTTTCTAAATTGTTTATTGATAAATCAAGACAATTTACAACTTGTTGCGGAACAAGATTAAGGATAAACCTAATCTTAACAAGTCTTGAGAAACACTAAGTTTCTTGCACTAGAAAGAGTTAAAGAAATTACGAATAATAACTTAACAATAAGAAATAAGAAGATGGTCCGAGCACACTTCAAAACTGAAGTAAGGTTCTTCTTATATACTACATGCATTTAATGCATGGCAGTATGGCTTTACACGTGGCAACAGCTGAGTGGTTGCATGTCATTGACCTTTGTAGACAACCTTAGTAGCCGCATGGTGCACAGTGTAGAATCAGAGTTGTTGTACGATTACAGACAAAAGGGATGTCCATTTTGACAGTTCGTACGGAGACGTGCAAGGGAGGTAAGACAATAGTAACATGCAGGGAGACTTCATGATCAGCTTTCGTTGAGTCAGATCTTTATCAGCGAATGATAAAGTTTAGCGATTGCTGAAGTCTTCTACTGGATACTTCACGTTGAATGGACAGGTCTTGCTTCGCTGATATCCGCATCAGTTCATGAGTAGACTTGTCGCTGGTTCTTGAGCTTGATTTTCGACTTCAGCGTAGAACTTTGGTTGACGTGAAACTTATCTTCAGGAATCATAAGTAAACAACTAACTTATCAGCGATCATCTCATAGACTGAACAGACTCAGAGCTATAAGATGATGAACAGTGTTCGCTGAATATCTAATCTAAAGAGTGAGAGTTTCTATCAGCGGTACTGTACTGTCTTAGTACTTATCAGCGATAGTGAAACTCTGATACATATTGTTTACTTACAATTTTCACTAAGTGTTTAACAGAGGGTCATTATCAAATCACTGAGGGTTTGGATCAACACTGTCGACACACAGAAAACTGGTTAGAAATAAGTTGAAAATTAGCACACGACGTGCGACATAAGGATAAAAAATCTCACCCGACATGTTCCAGCCGGCCCTAATCCAGCCACTCTTAGAATCAAGGGTCGACTTACGCGCAAACACGTACATGGTCTTCCACTTACGGTCATTTACAGCAGTCTTTAAGACCAAGGTACGATCGCCCTTAAACCTAGAAAACAGGCTATAGCGATGACACCCATCCTTCTTGACTTGATAAGCCAAGAGGAGGTCGCGCACATTCATGGGAGACTCCCATTTTTCGGTAAGGCGCTCAATCACTTGGATGACCCGCCAGAACTGGGGCGTTAATTGGCCCGACGCTAAATCGAATTCGATCATGAAAGCCTTGGCCAAAGATGAATAAGGCCATTCGAAACCTATCTTAAAAGGGTATTCGTATATCACGATATACCCCTCGGGACACTCATGTGGTCGGGTCTGACCTGCTCTAATTAACTTAACCCCTGCAGGGATTTTTGCTAGACTTCTAAGGTCGTCTAGATCCTTTTGTTCTCGAATAGAACTTATAGGTTCGGTCGACATTTCTAAGTAGACTTACAAAAGATCAAAGAATCGTACCTTATATAGGCGCTCTAAAAACCTCGAAAATTCTAAACAGGTCGATGATTTCTTGAAAATTTGGAAAGGATCTGATGAAGAATCGAGAGGAAAATCTTACTCTCAAAGCTCTCTGGAATCGTAAAAAGGAAAAGATCCACCGCGGTCTCTATTTATGTAATTGATCGTGTCAGGTCGAGTCCCTCGATGATCGACACGTGCCCTTGCCTTTTCGTATGCACACACGGATCGTCGACACCTGGCGATGACAGCTGCTAAGCATGATCGTGCGTCAGCGTGACGTCACGATCTTATCCCCTTTTCGACTTCCACTCTAGTTGGAATTGGACCGATCCAGTTCCAAGGCAACCAAGGTAATTTTTGACACATGTCACGACCCTAGACGTCTAGCTGACAAAATTTAAAATTTGAATTTGTCATTCTATTTTCAAATTTTGGAGGCAAACTGTTTGGGTAAAAAATCACCAGCCTCGACCACGACCAAGGTAAGGAAAACATTTATTACACTTTTTTGTAGCAAAGTAAAATCATAGCACTTTATCCCCTGATCAATGTTGAAATCGAATGTTATTCACCTCACGACGCTCGACCACGATGTCGTCTAGCTCACACGACCGTCGCATGGAACTTTGCGACCTCGACTGACTAACATACATTATTTCTGTTACGTCTTCAGTGTTTAAATGCAGGAATCAATGTCATTGATGACCAACGGCTATAACCGACAGAGACAATTAAGAGCATTAATTTTAGTAGCCGTTACGACAGTTATCGAAGCTTTTATGAAGTCAATAAAGGTACCCGAAGACTATAAATACCGAGCTCAATCATCATTTCAAGGGACATCACACAGTATCTCTGACATTTTAGCACTCTCAAAGAACTCGTGAAGCAAAGAACTCTCTCTTGAAGAATCGCTCTCGACGCACGACTTCACACACGGTATTTAGTTTTTACACACGACGCACATTGTTTTTACATTCGAAACACTTGTTACTTTACATTTAAAGTCTTTCTTTCATTTGTATTGTAATCACTGTACGATCGACACCCGAAACATAAGGATATCGCCCCTGTTTGGCGACCATAGTGCAGCGACGACCTCCAAAGTCGTCCGCGGGTTTTTTCCTTGTTGAGGTTTTTCCCGCGTCACCAAAATCTATGTCTCATTTACATTTTTTGCCTTTGTCGTACGCTTTGTCGAGAGATTCATGTTCTTTAGTTGTTAAGCTCCACAATCAACCTTAAGTTATCCTTCTGGACGATTTTTGGCATTAAAAATGACCAACACTAAATAAGTCACAATCTCATGTTCACGAGCGCCACTACGAATCTCCACGGATTCTAGATTACAGCTCAGTTCCAAGAAATTACAATTATACCTTGCCTATTTCTTGGAATGGAAGTAGAAATAGCAATTATACCTTGCCTATTTCTGATCTCCCAAATGAAAGTGGAAATAGCAATTATACTTTGCCTATTTCTCATCTCTCAATATGAAGCGGAAATAGGAATTATACCTTGCCTATTTCACCGTTTTCACTTATAATGGGAATAGCAATCATCCCTTGCCCATTCCACATTATCAAATATAAACGGAAATAGCAATCATCCCTTGCCCATTCCACATTTATCAATTATAATGCTAGTGCATATGGACCCATTACACTTCCTAGCATACGTGCATTGTATCAACCCAACTCATCTATCCAATCATAACATACCTAAAATCAGTTTATAAGTATGTTCATACTGCTAGGATTGAATTTCAATTAATAAAACATTCCCTGTCAAAAGTTACCAAGAACTCTTTAGTTACAGGAAACTCAAAAGTATCTGGAACATCACAAGTTACCGGACATCAGAATTATCCGGATACCAAGACTATCCGAACAAGGTGTCCGAGGATTATATCCAGAAACTACCAGAATCCGGGAACAATCCAGAACTAGTATCCGGGAAACTCAAGTTACCGGATACTTTCGTAATACATACCGAAAACACATACAATCCGAATGACGTCCAGAAACCAAAGTAATCCGGGTAACATCCGGTAAGCTATCTATCCGGGAACTACATCCTTACCGGATACTATATGTTTGGGTAAAAATTTACAAGTCACGACTGTTAATGCCAAAAATCGCACAAAGGTACAACTTATGGTCGATGTGGACATTTAACAACTAAAGAAACGTATCTCAAGCCAAACAACGTAATTGCGAGGAAAAAGTAAATAAGACGAGAGATTTGGTGACGCGGAAAACCCCGAAACGAGGGAAAAAACCACGGTCGACTCTGTGAGAGTCGACAGTGCACTATGGTCGCCAAACAGGGGCAAAAGTCCTTGTGTTACAGGTGATTTGTGTACAATAAGTTACAGTTATAGAAAAAGTAAACTTAGTAGTGTGTAAAAGTCGTGTGTCGTGCGTAAAACGTGCGAAATAAGCTGTTGTCGTGTGGTTCGAACTGTCGTCGTCGGGTGGTTCGAACTGTCGTCGTGCGATACTTGCGTTAGCGAAGTGCGTTCGAATATTTCACTGTATTCAGAGAGAAATATAAAAATGCAGTTGTGTAGCTTGATGAATTCCTCCCTTGATCGAAGGTAGAGTAGCCTTTATATAGCTTTCGTTGGCATTAACTGCGCTTTAATGGTCGTTTTTGTAACCGCTGTCGGCATTAAATGCGCTTTGATGATTGGTTTTGTAACCACTGTCGAGCCATTAATGTCATTGATGATTCTTCCGTTACTGGTCGTTGTGCCATAAATGCCCGCAGACCTGCATAAATGAACAAAAGAAACGACTGTTGACCATGAATGGTTAGTGTAATCGTAAGACCGTCTTAAGTTCTGGACGCCGGTCTTATGGAGCATACGACCGTCGCCGAAATATAAGACCATGTATATGACTGTAAATGTCTTGTAAGACCTTATCTTAATATAAGAATGGTCTTATGAAAATGTCGTAGAACTAGGTCGTAAGACCAAGATGATGATATCACAGGACCATATCGCAAGACCATGTCGCAGACCAGGATGTCAGGACGATGCCGTCGCAGGACCGGAGCGATATAAGACCGATGACAGGAGACTGTCGACGTAAGACCGACGAGTCGTAACTGACAACATGTAACTAGCGACATAAGACTAGTGGCGTAGGACATAAGACTAGTGGCGTAGGACTAGTAACATAGTACTTAGTGACATAAGACTAATATCGTCGTGAGACTAGCGATGCGTGACGTGCGACACGTGCGATCATTAGATGATTATTGACCCGAGATGTCTTTTAATAATCAACTATTGTATATAGGGGACATGATAATAATGGGTATTGTCTTTGTCGGTCGAGAGTATGACCGTCGTAGATATCTTTGATCATGTCGAGGGAATTTCCCAAGTCGGTCGAGGGTGTGATTTTTTACCCAAACAGTTAGCCCCCCGAGATTTGAATTTCAAAGTCATTTGAATTTCAGATCTCGTACCAAAGTAAAATATGTTTCAACGGAGACGTGTTACTTTTGCTAATTGGATCATTTAGAAGAAAATTGACTTGGTCAGCTAGAATCGCGTGATCAGTCGATGATATTAAGTAAGTTGCGGCGATCGAAAGATGATCTTTAATGCGCAAGATACTTGTGGTATTCATCCGACGATCGTAAGACGATCTTAAAACGTAAGGAACCGATGGTGATCGTAAGACGATCTTTATCAAAATGAGACGTATGGGATGGGAGACAATCGTAAGACGATTGTGTCGAAATAAAGTTTGCCGACGATTATAAGATGATCGAACCAAGATTAAATTTAAGAATCTTGTGATACAGTTGTTAAAGACTTATGTTCTGGCGTTCCGAGCCGATACGGTCGTTATAGACTTTTGATCTGGCGTTTAGAGCCGATATGGTCGTTAGAGACCTATGATCTGGCATTCCGAGCCGATACGGTCGTTAGAGACATATGATCTGGCGTTCCGAGCAGATACGGTCGTTAGAGACCTATGATCTGGCGTTCCGAGCCGATACGGTCGTTAGAGACCTATGATCTGGCGTTTCGAGCCGATACGGTCGTTATAGACTTGTGATCTGGCGTTTACAGCCGATACGGTCGTTAGAGACCTATGTTACGTTGTGTAAGCTTTGCTTTAGCGATAATCAGTAAAAATTTTACCATACTCGTGATTATACGGTTAATCTTGCGACTTGCCTTTATTGGCAATCCTGAGATTAAAATGTGCGAGTCGCACTTAGTGGCGACTTTTGCATTTTGACATGCGTCTTACCATGACTGGTGATTGTACAAGTCGTCTTTATTGAAGACATATGCCATGACTAGCGATGAGATTTCAACATGCGAGTTGTTTTTATTGGCGACCGAGAATTTTAACCTGTGTTTGTCGTGACTGGCGATCACAAAAAATGTGAGACGACTATAAGTTGCAACCTGCGTTTGCCATGACTGGCGATCGTAAGAAAAAAAAACGTGAGTTGTCTTTTACTGACGACTATAAATTGCAACCTGCGCTTGCCATGACTGGCGATCGTAAGAAAAAAAAGTAAGTCGTGTAGACTTTGTTTGAATAATGACTTTGGAAGTAATCGGACGATTGAGCCGAACATACGTCCCAAGTTACAGATTGTAAGTCCTGAGACTTCGAATTCGTAACACCTGCTGTGATCGTAAGATCCATGTACCGAATTGCGAGATTCAGTTTTCGAGGCATGATTTGAGGGTCATGATTTTGTCCTTTCACGATGCATTTATCGTGACTTTATGGCCTGAAAGACGCTATTCTGTTATGACGTAAATTGTAAGACTGATGTGTGATCCTGCGAACCTGCATAATAAGATACAGGGGTGGTCGTTGGTTTGACCAACGACCCTTCGATGCTTAAGTCAGTAATTGTTCGTCGAAGTAAATCGAAAGCAAAGAAATGAAATAAAAGGCACAGTAATCCAGCTACGTGGGGGTGCAGTCGTAGATTTGTCACTACGGTCTTCAGACGTACGATCATTCAGGGATCGTTGTCGCGCACGATCTCGGAAGGAATTCCGAAGCTGTATAGAATGTCAGTTTGGATAGAGGAGAGGACCTTTTAGCCCCGAACCTGGGAGTAGGCGTCTGAGGTCATCCCGTTCATAGAAATCATTTTAAAAGACTAAAAGGATAAAATATCTTGCCTCGGGGGCAGGATGTCCATTCCTTACCTTATGAAGGGTCGCGGAATTAAGGACGTAACTAAAACTTTAGAAAGTTGGTATACCGTACCCGAGTGCCGTTTGACTGGCGTTATGTACCTGGTGACGTTCATCGTTAGCTATTGGCGGATTGCCTCTGTCGTGGGATCTGATTGCCCCCGAGTCGTGAGCTATCTCTATGCCCACGATTAGTTGTTGAAAACTGTAGGGTCGAGCGGGGTACAGCATTCTACCCCCTGTGGTGATTGTAAGACGATACCCAGATTTGCCTTTTCTAGCGCAAGGGTAGATTAGATCATATCATGTGCAGTCGCCACGATGCTGGTTTCACCTTTGAGGCTTCAATGTTGCTTTATAGCAATCTTAGGCGGTCTTTTGCTCGCTTTCGATCTCTTGCACTCCCCATGGCGTTGGGAACTTGATCGTCTGATGAAGTCGTAGAGACTTTGTTTCTCACGATATAAATCGTAAAACCTGTACTTAAGTCGTAGAGACTTTTTATTTCTCACGATGTAAATCGTAAGACCTGTATTCATATGATCTTGCGAGCCTTTTTCCGAGGGCTTTTGAAATCAAATGTGGTATTTTTCAGTTTGTGTAGGGTGTTCCAAGCCCCCGAGTCCCTTGGATGATGCGATACATGCGATACTTTGGCGAAGCATTTTTTTTATCAGGGCTTGAATCTGGCTTCGAGCCGCATTCAATTCCGATTGAAGTTGGATCAGGGGATCTTGATAATTTGCCATATACCTGAAATAACTTTACAAGATCGTTAGAGCGATGTAAGTGTTGGCTTAAGATTTTCTCTAGATGAGGTCCCACGGATGGCGCCAAACTGTTAATGCCAAAAATCGCACAAAAGTACAACTTAAGGTCGATGTGGACATTTACAACTAAAGAAACGTATCTCAAGCCAAACAACGTAATTGCGAGGAAAAAGTAAATAAGACGAGAGATTTGGTGACGCGGAAAACCCCGAAACGAGGGAAAAAACCGCGAGCGACTTTGTGAGAGTCGGCAGTGCACTATGGTCGCCAAACAGGGGCGAAAGTCCTTGTGTTACAGGTGATTTGTGTACAATAAGTTACAATTATAGAAAAAGTAAACTTAGTCGTGTGTAAAAGTCGTGTGTCGTGCGTAAAACGTGCGAAATAAGCTGTTGTCGTGTGGTTCGAACTGTCGTCGTCGGGCGGTTCAAACTGTGGTCGTGCGATACTTGCGTTAGCGAAGTGCGTTCGAATATTTTGCTGTATTCAGAGAGAAATATAAAAATGCAGTTGTGTAGCTTGATGAATTCCTCCCTTGATCGAAGGTAGAGTAGCCTTTATATAGCTTTCGTTGGCATTAACTGCGCTTTAATGGTCGTATTTGTAACCGCTGTCGGCATTAAATGCGCTTTGATGATTGGTTTTGTAACCACTGTCGAGCCATTAATGTCATTGATGATTCTTCCGTTACTGGTCGTTGTGCCATAAATGCCCGCAGACCTGCATAAATAAACAAAAGAAACGGCTGTTGACCATGAATGGTTAGTGTAATCGTAAGACCGTCTTAAGTTCTGGACGCCGGTCTTATGGAGCATACGACCGTCGCCGAAATATAAGACCATGTATATGACTGTAAATGTCTTGTAAGACCTTATCTTAATATAAGAATGGTCTTATGAAAATGTCGTAGAACTAGGTCGTAAGACCAAGATGATGATATCACAGGACCAGATCGCAAGACCATGTCGCAGACCAGGATGTCAGGACGATGCCGTCGCAGGACCGGAGCGATATAAGACCGATGACAGGAGACTGTCGACGTAAGACCGACGAGTCGTAACTGACAACATGTAACTAGCGACATAAGACTAGTGGCGTAGGACATAAGACTAGTGGCGTAGGACTAGTAACATAGTACTTAGTGACATAAGACTAATATCGTCGTGAGACTAGCGATGCGTGACGTGCGACACGTGCAATCATTAGATGATTATTGACCCGAGATGTCTTTTAATAATCAACTATCGTATATCGGGGACATGATAATAATGGGTATTATCTTTGTCGGTCGAGAGTATGACCGTCGTAGATATCTTTGATCATGTCGAGGGAATTTCCCAAGTCGGTCGAGGGTGTGATTTTTTACCCAAACAACGACCACGACAGAAAAAGGCACGCCACATCTTGTGTTAAGAAAGGTCCTAACGATCATACACACTCGACAATTCTATCGTCAGACTTAAGTTTAAGTCGAGAGTTATTCACGACACTCGACCATAACTCTGCTGAACTCACACGACCGTCGTTAAATATCTTAGGACCATGATTACCTAACATACGATATAGCTGTTATCTTTTGTCTATTTAATGCAGGATCATCGCCATTAATGAGAAAACAATTACAACCGACAAAGATCATCAAGAGTATTGATTTCCGAAAATCGTTACGACCGTTATCCAGCTTTTATGATAAGCATTAATAACTACAAACACTATATAAACGAAGGTGCCAACTTCAGTGCGGGACATCTGAATTCAAGAACATCTGCTACATACTGAAAGCACTCAAGCGAAGAAACATTCTCTCTCAAGACAACTCGCGACGCATATACACGACACGTTATTTTTACTAGGGGTGGCAAAAAGTGACCCAACCCAATAATAGCAGGTTGGGTTGAGATTTTCAACCCATCAACCCGCCTAACCCAATTAATAAATGGGTTGGGTTGGGTCAAAATTTTCAACCTGTTTTCAACCTGATTTCAACCCATTTACAACCTGATTTTAACCCATTTCTAACCTGATGTCAACCCTTTTTACAACCTGTTTTCAACCTATTTAAACCCTTATACAACCCATTTATACTATTATTATTTAAATTAATTTAATTTAATATCTTTTTATTTTTTAATTGAATGAATTATTTCTAAACAGTAAACGGTAAACCCTAAACAAAACAAAACAAAACATCGATGTTTCTCTTCACAGTTCACATCGACATTTCACAATTCACATTGTTCTCTACTTCTCTTCTCTAATCAAAACCCTAGTTGGTGGCGGCTGAAGTTTGTCAAGTTTTCACGTCGGCGACCACTCTCAACCGGCGACCACGCTCAACACGCCGGCGACCATCAACCCTAGTTGGTTTTTCACGACGAAGTTATTCAAGTTCACGTTGGAAGTAAGATTTTAGTTTGTATTCCTTTTACATGCATTGTATTCCTTTGTATTCAGTTTGTTTCTTCTGTTTCGTTTCTTCTTAAGATTTAATGGATTTGTTTTACTTCTTAAGATTTAAGATTTTCAGTTTGTATTTTGTTTCTTCTTAAGACTTAAAGTGTCTCTTATTTCCATTATAAATAGCTGATTTATGGTATTATATCACAGGCTCATCCTAGGGTTGGGTATAATACCCATTTTGTTTTTTAGTTGACTTGCTGCTTGTTTGGTATGCAGCATGCTTGGTGTGTAACTTAGTTGGTGTACTGCTGTATTTTAGCAGGCTAGCTGCTGTTTTGGTTTGTTGGTCCCGAAAGGCCTATACAAGTTTGTAGAAGGGGGGGGGGGTTGAATACAAACACACTATTTTACTTTTCTAAATTGTTTATTGATAAATCATTAACAATTTACAGCTTGTTGCGGAAACAAGATTAAGGATAAACGTAAATCTAAACAAGTTGGAACACTAAGGTTTCTTGCACTAAGAAAGATAAGGAGATTACTAATAAAATCCTATCTTAAGAGAGATTTGAACTTGTCCAGAGTTAGCAAGTTACTTCAAATGAAGTGAGTTCATCTCTTTATATACTGCATGCATTTAATGCAATTCAGTATACACTTTACACGTGTCATCAGCGGATTGGTTGCATGTCATTGACCTTTGTTGACAACCTTAGTAGCCGCATGAATGAACAGTGTAGTATCAGAGTGGTTGTACGATTTCAGATTTTCGGAGGTTCTTTTCTGACATTTCGTACGGTGGCGTGCAAGGGAGGTTAAGACAAAAGTACTTTGTACGGAGGACTTCATGATCAGCTTTCGTTGATTCAGCGATTATCATTTACTATTCAGCGAATGATAAAGTTCAGCGATAGCTGAAGTCTTGTACTTGATACTTCACGTTGAGTGGACAAATCTGAGTCTTCGCTGATCCGCATCAGTTCATTAGGAGACTTGTCGCTGGTTCTTGAGCTTAATCTTCGACTTCAGCGTAGAACCTTTGTTGACGTGAATCTTGTCTTCAGGGATCATAAGTAAACAACTAACTTATCAGCGATCACCATAAGGACTGAACAGACTCAGCGATATGATGAACAGTGTTCGCTGAATGTTTAATCTAAAAGAGCGAGAGTTCCTATCAGCAGTACTGTAAGATCTTAGTACTTATCAGCGATAGTGAAACTCTGATACATATTGTTTACTTACAATTTTCACTAAGTATTTAAGATAGGGTCATTATCAAATCACTGAGGGTTTGGATCAACAATCTCCCCCTATTTGATTATGACATAGCAACAAAGAAAATTGCTATTTAATGAAAACATAAGGATAAAAAGAACTCATAAAATATTTGTCCCTTTTACTGTTTTCTGGGATCTTTTCAGTACTGATGGAGTAAAGTACATTCGCTGAAATCTTTCTTTAAATCTTTGAATCAGGTTACAGTTTGAATAAGAAAGATTACAAGTACAAGCGAAATAAATTACAAGTACTGAAGGATGACTGATACAATAGAGAATGAGGTGATTGCTGTCAGCCTTCAAAGGGTTCTTCCTTAATGAGAAGTTCATCAAGGGTTGTCTTTTCAGTTGGAATCATCCAGTCAGGAACCTTTTCTCCTTTATTCTTTAGCTTCAGAGCAGCTTCAAAAATCAAGGGTTTTAGGTGTCGTGCCTGAATGTCTTTTCTGAAGTCGCACCAGTAGATGAGATCTCTGAGCTGTTCGATTGGAGTGATTGGAAGCTCAGCGATCCGTTGAAAGCATTTACGTCCGTCGTAGTCAAGAAAGAATATTCCATAAGGATTACTGATGACTTTACCAGGGACGAAAAGTTCACATGGTGGCAAAGAGATGTCAAGGGCAGATAGATCAGGATCAGGACCAAGTACTTCAGCGCGAGAGAAACCAATTCCAGTTTCATTTCGTATGACAGGACCTGAGTTTGAATCTTGACGTTTCTTCTTTGGTGAGCCCCTTTTTCTTTTCGGCTTTAGATCAGGAACAGGAGGAATATCCACACAAGAAGATATCAAATCGATCTGTCTGTTTATCAGCTTTTCGAAATGATCCTTGTACTTAGATTGTGATGGTTGGATAGCTAACCTCATCTCCAGCCATTCAGAGAGACCATACCTTTTTACAGTGTCAGCGCGAAAGGTTTCAGATGTGCCATCTTCTCTGAACAGTTTGATGTCAACAATAGGTACTCCGATGGAGGTTCTTCCAGAGATGAATACCTTGTTGATCTTCGCTGGACGATATCTGAAGTGGATTTTCTCTTTACACCAGATCAGGGTGGTCTGAGAAACTTCAGCTTTCTTTTCCACGATCTTCTGGGCTTGTTCCCAAAGCTTTCGTTGGATTTGAATGGGAATACGCTTCAGCTTGGGGTCTTTGACAGATTCTTGAGTGAGCTTGATGGCGTATTCTCTGTCTTTATCTTCAGCTTCCTTCCTTTCAGCGATGAGGCGTTCAGCTCTGAGATGTTCCTGGTATTCAGCTTTTGAAATTCTGAACTTAGGAGGAACTGAAGGCAGTTGATCGCGCCTTAGAATGATTCGCTGATCCTCGAATCGCTTTATCATTTCTTCTCTCCTCTTTTGATCTTCTTCACTCAGCCTTTGAGGAACCGAGGAAGGTCTCTTATTGTGCAAGAGTTGTTCTTCTGGTTCATCAGTCTCAGAGATTAAATCTAAGACTGGGATTATGTCTTCAGCGGTAGCTGGAATTATTGGTGAAGTCGCAATAGTAGAGCCTTCAGCGACATCCTCAAACAGGGGAGAGGACTAGCTGAAACGCAGCGATCTTACAAATAAGAACTGGGTAGAAGAACTTGGGTAGAAAAGATAGAAAAAAGATAATGTGGATGTGTATGGTGTTTGTGGAATGGATAACTGATTGTTCAGAGATGATCAGGGAAGGAAAAATAAGTTTAGTGTACCTGACAAATCGGCTTTGCAAGCAAGATCGCCAGATTATCATCTTTAGCGATGCCTTTGTCTTTGCTTTTCTCAGCGCCAGAGGCTGAGTGCTTTGTCTTTGTTTTTGTCTTCTCCCCTGAAGATTCGGTTATCACGATCCCTTTAAGAGCTTTTCGAGGAGCAGGTTTGACGACAAAGAATTCGTCATCTTCATCATCATCATCATCATCATCGTTCCTTGGAGAGGAGGATGGTTCAGCTTCAGGGATGTCGATGTCTTCGTCTTCTTCTGCTTCGGATTCCTCAGCATCTTCTTCGAGTTGCTCCCCCTCAGATACAGAGGTGAGGTTCTCGGTTCCCTCAGGGTTTTCATCTCCCTGAGGTCCAGTAACCAGATCTTCATTACCCTCTCCCCTGATAGATTCATCATGGGAAAGGTCTTCAGCGCTCTTATTTTGATCTTCAGCGCTCTTCTCTTGTTCAGCGCTCTTCTCCCCCTCTTTCTCATGATGGGCGGGGGAGGAATGGGTAGACTCAGCATTGGTGTTATCTCTGTCTTCTGGGCCAGAGATTTTCACACAACCTTCAAGCTTAGCTATTCTGTCTTCTAGGCCAGAAATAGCAGGCGTGATCTTCTTCAGCTCTTGGCGATCCTCTGCGGTGAATGAGTCCAAAATAGGTGCAGGGGCCGGAGCAGGAGCTGGATTGTTTGCCTTGTTCACCAGCGTCTCGATCATTGTCTTGACAGAACCAAGGTCGGTCTTCACTGAGCCCAAGTCGGTCTTGACCACTGACATATCACCTTCGAGTGTACCAACCGATTTCTTCAGCGTTGTAACCTCGCTGGAAACGGTGGAAACTGACGATTTGAGGTTGGTGTAGTCAGTGTAGATGTCAGAGAGCACTTTGGCAAAGTCGGCGAGAGTTTTATCAAGGCCTTTGATGTCATCAGAGGAGGCCTTCTTTTCCACCACAGTAGTCAGCTTCGTCAGATTCTCTCCAGCGTTTGTTACAGCTGTAGAGTTATTTGATAGACCGGTGGTGAGATCTGTAAGTTTCATCTCCATGGACTTCAGAGACTGGTTGATGTCTCCCAAATAAGGACCTGTAACATATAAGTACTTGTGAACAAAGGAAAGCTCAGAAGTTTCAGGTTTAGTTACAGTGTTTAAGGTGGGATCTGTACCTGCAGGAGCGTTGACGAACTCATCAAAGTTTCGAGTCCCTCCATAGTGTTCCATATCTCCCTCAAAAGTTCCGTGAGGGATGGAGATCTCTGCAGGTCCTTTCTTCGTCATTCGCTGAGAAGCTTCAACGGCTTCTTGAATGATGGCATCTCCAGTTTTAGCTGGAGGAGTGTCCAAAGAAATAGAGGGAGGATCGAAGGATAAGAATTGGGGTTGGGTTTCAAGTTCAGCGTTGGATTCGCTGAGAAGTACTTCATCAGTCTTTTGAGAGACTGAAGAAGGTTGGGTAGATTCCAAAGTTCTAACCTCAGCGTTTAAGGACGCTGAAGTAGGTTTAGAAGGGATGGCTTGAATTGGTGTGGCAGAGCGTACCACGGAACTTTCCTTCAGCTCTTCAGAATGAGCTGAGGAGTCTTCAGCATGGAATTGATGGGGTTGCTCCTTGGTTTTCTTGATCCTTTTGGAATCAAGAGGGCTAAGAGATTGTTTCCTTTTCTTAGAAGGAATGGATTTTGTGGCCTGGGAATCAGCGAGGGGTATTGTCGCTGAAGGAGCCACAGAAAGTGGAGAATTAAGTAGAGTGAGAAGGGTAGAGAGACGTACCTCGTTGGCGACAGGCTTGAAGTCGAGAACTTTAGGGCCAATCTGAGAGAGTTTCAGATCACCCTCTTCAGGATAGCTGTCCTTCAGGCCATATTGAAAGATGGCGCTGATGAATCGTGGGTAAAGAACCCATGCTGGTCGGTCAGCGGCAGAATCAACACGTTGAATGAGGTCTTCATAGATGATGGAGGCCCAGTCAATGTTGAGACCTTTCAGCAGTGCGTAACCCATGGCCTGCTGAGGTTGAGCGGCTTGATCAGAAGATCCGGATTTCGCTGTCATGCAGCTGATCAGGTGAGCGAAGATGAAGTTCATCTCGCTGGGCATCTTGGATTTCTTTATCAGCGTCAGCTTCTTCTCAGGTAGCTTGTCTCTTCCAGTCTCCCAGATGTAACCCATCGCATCAAGGAAAGCAATGATTTCTTCCCTGTCAGCGTGCTTCTTGTGGTCAGGTAATGGAATGAAAGGATTTTCTGAGGTAGCGTTGGGGAATTTCAGGGCTTTGCGGATTATTGCGGGGGTTATCTTGATGGTGCCATACTCAGTATCGCTGAGTATGCAGTCGATGGTTTTAGATGGATCTTTGGCGGAGGGTAGGTCGGTGTGTCTGGCAGAGTACCAGAATTGGGATAAGAGACGCTGACTGGCAGGAGGTGTGATTGTCAGTGCTGTGTAGATGGGGCTATTCTTCAAAAGATTTACAGCGTCGTCTAGATGGGATACCTGCTTCCGAGGAGGAAACTCGAGAAGCGCTGAGAGGTTGTTTGCCTTTGTCTAGTCTAGTTGATCCAGCTCAAACTTAACCTGGGGAGCTTTAGTGATTTCCAGTTCCTCAGAATCAGCGGAGATGGACTCAGCGGTAACATTCAGCTTTGAAGTTGCCATTTCACTGTATTATCAGTTCAACCAAAGATGTTAACAAATAAGAATTATCTTAATGTGGAAAGAAAATTTCCATTAAGATTTTTCGAATTTTGTCCATTTCATTCAGACAAAAAAGTCTTAATGAAGATTAGGGTTTTTCTTGTTTTTGAAAAAAAAACGAATATAACACCCATAAGCCTTGTATTCCAGTTTCTTAAAAAAATGGATACGAAAGAACAAGTTTAAGATTTTATATTTAAAACTTGAAGAACAACCATGAAATGGTTGTGTTTATAAAACCATGAAAGAAAATGATTTTATTTTTGAGTTCTTTTGTTTGATCTTGTGTAAAACAATGATAAGATAGAAAACAAGTTATTCGCATTTGATAATAGATAAGAACATATTAACCTTGAGTTTGATGAAGAAGATGATGAACAGTTCTTGAAGATTGAGAGCACAAAATGCAACAGTGTTCTTTTCTTGCGGAGAAAGATTGATTCGCGTAAAAGACAAATATAAACTTTGAGAGTGTTTATATAGGAAGAGAGTAGAGAGAGAAAAACTTGAGCGGGAAAGTTTTTCATCATGACACGGACACGTGTTTGCATTTGATTGGATAGACAATGAAACGTGCAAACGTGTGTCAGAAAAAGAGCGTGCCTGGTGTTATCCGTTGCAATGACGTCACAACTGTCCTTTCACATTCTTTCGTTGTCTCTGAGGTTTTGAAAGAAAAACTCAAGGACTCTTTGGAAAAATATGAAGCACTGAATAGAAATATCAGTGAGGGTTTTAAGAAATTTCAAAATATCGCTGTTAAGGAAGAGATATTCAGCGATGTAAGAATTTGAAATCTTGCATTTTCATGCGTTTTGTCAGAGAGAGAAAACATACCTTGATATCAGTTTAACCAAATTTATTCAGAGAGAAGATGATGAAATGGATTGTACAAGTTTATTTTATCCGAGAGCCTATACAAGAATGTATAAACGTATCGCTGATTAAATGTGAACCGCTGAAGATTTATCCTTCAAAGTTCAGCATTCCAAGCTCGCTGATGAGAAAGTTGAATCTTGTCTCATCAAGAGGTTTGGTAAACAAATCAGCTAACTGATAATCAGTTGGGATAAAATGAAGTTCTATATCACCATTCATCACATGATCTCTGATAAAATGATATCTGATTTCTATGTGTTTTGTCTTTGAGTGTAGCACTGGATTGTTTGCTATAGCGATGGCACTTGTGCTGTCGCAATAGATTGGAATTTTGGAGAGCTGAAGATCATAGTCTAGTAGTTGATTTCTCATCCACAAGACTTGAGAACATCAGCTTCCAGCGGCTACATACTCAGCTTCAGCTGTGGAAGTGGACACTGAGTTTTGCTTCTTACTTGTCCAACTTACCAGATTTCCACCCAGGAGCTGACATCCTCCTGTGGTGCTTTTCCTATCCATTTTGCAACCTGCAAAATCACTGTCTGAATAGGCGGTTAGATCGAATCCTGAGTCTTTGGGATACCAAAGACCTAGATTCGCTGTACCCTTAAGATATCGAAAGATTCGATTTACAGCTTTCATATGGGATATCTTAGGTTCAGCTTGATATCGTGCGCACAGACATGTTGCAAACATAATATCGGGTCGGCTAGCTGTAAGATACAGTAGTGAGCCGATCATCCCACGGTACAGCGTGACATTGACAGGAACACCCTTTGTGTCCTTATCAAGTATCAGCGGTGGTGCCATAGGGGTTTTCATAGCTGAACTTTCAGTTAAGTCGAATTTCTTCAGCATATCTTTAACATACTTTCCCTGATTTATAAAAGTTCCTTTTTCAGTTTGCTTAATCTGAAGACCAAGGAAGTATGTTAGTTCACCCATCATACTCATTTTATACTCATCTTTCATTCTATCAGCGAAACGAGTACAAAGCTCAGGGTTAGTAGAACCAAATATAATGTCATCAACATATATTTGAACTAAAATGATATGACCTTTTACTTTTCTAAAAAACAAAGTTTTGTCAATCTTACCTCGCTCAAATTTTTCAATATGGAGATAAGTAGAGAGAGTATCATACCATGCACGTGGAGCTTGCTTCAAGCCATAAAGTGCCTTATCCAGCTTATAAACATAACCTGGACGCTTAGGATCTGAGAATCCTGGAGGTTGTTCCACATAAACTTCTTCATTCAGCTTTCCATTTAGAAACGCTGACTTAACATCCATTTGATGTACAGTGAAGTTTTTGTGTACAACATATGCTAAGAAAAGACGAATAGATTCAAGTCTTGCTACTGGAGCAAAGGTTTCGTCATAATCTATGCCTTCCTCTTGTCTGTATCCCTGAGCAACAAGACGAGCTTTGTTGTGAGTTACAGTACCATGTTCGTCCAACTTGTTTCGATAGACCCACTTAGTGCCTATCACTGTTTTGTCAGTTGGTCTCCGAACAAGTTTCCAAACTTTGTTTCTTTCGAATTCAGTCAGCTCTTCTTGCATAGCGCTGACCCAGTTTGGATCTCTGAGGGCATCATCTATTTTCTTTGGTTCAGTTAGAGAAATAAAGTTAACAAATAAACAAATATTACCTGCACTTCTACGAGTCTGAATACCAGCGTTGGGATCACCAAGAATTTGATCGATTGGGTGATTTACAGTCCATCGCTGAGCCGGAGCATGCGTCGCTGACTCAGTCTGAACTGGAGAAACTGAAGATGAGGCTTCAGCTACTTCTGGATTATCAGCTAAGAGAGGAATGCTTGCATTTGTCACTTCATTCACTGATTGCTGAGAAATAGATGGAATTTCTGAGACATTTGGATCAACTGCAGGTATAGTGTTTATAGGAACAACTGAGACCCAAGTTGTTTCAGCTTCACTATTTTGCATATTTGGAATGATAGAAGGACCATCATTTTCTACTGTGTGAGCATGAGTAGTGGGAACATCTTCTGAATCACCAAGATGAGAAAACATCCATTGATTCAGTTCTTCTGTATCAGCGTTCGGTTTAGAGTTCGCTGAACGGGATTCGTCAAACGTGACGTGAATAGTTTCTTCTACAGTTTGTCTTCTTCGGTTGAAGACTCTGAAGGCTTTGGAAACTGAGGAGTATCCAAGAAAGATTCCATCATCAGCCTTAGGATCAAACTTTCCAAGGGCATCTCTGTTGTTCAGTATGAAACACTGACAACCAAAGATGTGAAGAAAGCTGATTGAAGGCTTTCTCCCATGAAAAAGTTCATAGGCTGTCTTTTTGAATCTTTTGACTATCAGCTACCTGTTTTGCGTAAAACAAGCAGTGTTGACAGCTTCTGCCCAAAACTGAGTAGGCAGGTGAGAATCGCTGAGCATTGAACGTGCAGCTTCAATAATTGTTCTATTTCTTCTTTCAGCGACTCCGTTTTGTTGTGGTGTTCTCACTGACGAAAAGTTGTGAGAAATACCCTTGCTCTCAAGGAAGGAATCAAGAGAACTGTTTTTGAATTCAGTTCCATGATCACTCCTTATTGAGCGAACAGTCATATTGTTCAGAGTTTCCATCTTCCGAACAAAGGTGATGAGTTCTTCAGGGGTGTCACTCTTAGAACGGAGAAACATTACCCATGTGTAACGAGAGAATTCATCAACTATGACCAGCGTATATTTCTTTCCAGCGATGGATTGTTTGTTAACGGGGCCAAACAAATCCATATGGAGTAGTTGAAGAGGAGATGACACTGAGGAAACTTGCTTTGACTTAAAGCTTGCCTTGGTCTGCTTCCCTTTTTCACACGCTGAACATAAGGATTCTTTGGCGTATGAATGTTGAGGTAGACCAGTGACTAACTCTTTGGATGAAAGAGTATTCAGTGTCTTGAAGTTGAGATGTGAGAGCCTCTTGTGCCATAGCCAGTTGACATCAGAAGATGCCTTTGAGAAGAAACAGGAGTTCTCAGTGGTTGTTGAGTCCATGTTTATAACGTAAACATTTTCCAAACGATAACCGCTGAGAGCTATCTTCTCCTTTTTGTCAGAGACAAAGCATGATTCCTTAGTGAAAATCACTTTGTTATCCATGTCGCAAAGCTGACTGATGCTCAGAAGATTATGCTTCAGCCCTTCAACATATGCGACTCTTCTGAAGGATGTTGTACCATTTGAAAGTACACCATACCCTCGGGTGTGTCCTTTTCCATTTCCACCGAAAGTCACAGAGGGACCCTTCTCTTCCTTGTATTCAGCGAGCAGGCTTTTCTTTCCAGTCATGTGTCTAGAGCATCCGCTATCGAGATACCAGATACCCTTCTTAACCTGCAATACAAAGGAAGATTAGTTTTGCTTGGGTACCCACTTCACCATGTATACGCGTTTGTCAGTGGAAGTGGTTGGAATGGGTTCAGCAGTCTTCGCAGCATTTGAAGATTCAGCTTTGTCTTTCTTCACTTTTGTCAATTTCTTGACCTCAGCGGTAGGAGTCACCTTGACCTGAATTGCAACTGGTTTGGTCTTCTTGGGTGCTATCTTCACCTTAGCTATCTTATCAGCTTTGGTGGCTGTGGGACACTTACTTGCAATATGATCGGTAAGTCCACAGTGATAACATTTCCTATAACTAAAATTAGTTCTAGGACCACTTGAATGCTGAGCTTTTAATTTGGAATTAGAAGTGCCAGCACCAAGTACACTATTGGTTTTTGAAATAGGACGAACATTCAGTTCTTCAGATTTCTTACCAAGGACATCTACTCTGAGTCTAGGAGTAGGTCGCTGAACTGATCCAGAGGTCTGATTTCTAGAACCAGATGAATGAATCACTAAGGCTTTGGAAGCATTCAGCTTAGGTACTAAGGTACCCTTCTTAGGATTTTGATAAATAACAATTCCTTTACCTTTGTCTTTAGAGACAGAGGTAGGTTTTGAATAAACCATTTTCTCCTTACCTTTTGAGGAGGTAGGAGTTTCCTCAGGGATTGGTGTAACCGACGAGGAGTACTGAGATGAAGAAGTGTCAGCTACTGAGGATACGAACGTTCCAAATTTAAGCATTGAACGTTCAGTGGTTGGTATTGGAGTATCATATTTATAACCCAGACCACGTTTATCACTCAGAGGAATCTGAGCCTTAATTATCTCAGTGATCTTTGTTGAAGAATTACACCATCCTTCAACAGTAGCTTGTTCAGCTTTTAATGCAGCGATAGCTTCCGCTCGTTCGATTTTGACTAGCTGATTTAAATGGACTTGATCTTTAAAATCTTCTTCAAATTTAGAAAGCTTTTCTATTTGAAGGTGGCAGTTTTTAAGCTTTTCAGCGAGATCAAGATTTTGGTTTTCAACCACAGCTTTGCCATTCATGGCTTCGTATAAACTTCTAGTCAGCAGTTCGATTTTACGGAGACTATCAGCTTCATCAATATTTGCAATATTGGTAAAGAAGGAAGGTGATACCTGAATGGCAGATGTTGAAGTGGAGGGAATGTCTGAACTTTCTTCCTCTTCTTCAATCTTGGCCATGAGACATTGATTTGCTTCATCATCTTCAGAATCAGATGATGAGGCTTCTTCATCAGAAGCAGCCCAATCATAGTCAGCCATCAGGCCTTTTCCTTTCTTCTTAAAGCTTTTCAGCTTTGCATACTTCTCCTTCAGCTTTGAGTATTTGTCATCTTTATTCCTTGGAACAAAGGATTTCTTTGTAAAAGCTGAAGGTCTCATGATTTTCTTTGACCTGCACTCGTTAGCGAAATGACTTGTCTTTTCGCAGTTGAAACAAGTAGCAGTAGCCTTATCAACAAAAGCTGATGACTTAGGCTTGTCAGCTATAGAAAGAGTTTTGTTCTTTCTAAACATTTTCTTCTTGGCGAATCTCCTGAACTTTTTAGTTAGGAGAGCCAAGGATTCATCATCATCTGAAGAATCAGAATCTGATGACCTTTCAGAGTTACTTTCTAACTCAGTGATAGTGACCACGGGTCGCTGAGTAGAAGGTTCCTCTGAGATTAAAGCAACAGTGGTGCTTTTGGAATCTTTTACAAGATTCTTCTTAAGATGGCTAGATTGCTCATGATTCAGCAATGTGCCATATAAGGTAGCAAGTGTCATTGATCTTAGATCTTTTGACAGCTTGAGACACATTGAATAATTGTCCCAGCTTTCAGGTAAACATTCTAAAAACTTTGTCAGCACTTCAAAGTTTGAATATTCCTTACCAACCGTTTTTAGATCTATAATTAAGCAGTTAAAACGTTGATGAACTTCAGAGAGAGTTTCATTCTTACCAGAAATGAAGCTTTCGTATTGTCTTACCAGGTTGATCTTTCTTGAATCCTGGACTTCAGACGTTCCTTCATACTGAACACATATTGTGTCCCACATGGCTTTCGAGGATTTCAGGTTCATGACGGAATGGTAGACTTCGTCAGGAAGGGCCATGGATAGTATGGATCTGGCTTTTGTATCTATAGCCACTTTCTTCTTATCTTCATCGGTCCACATGTGTATTTCCTTTGGAATCAGCCTTTCAGGAATAGCAGCTCGAGTTGCAGTGGCTGGAACTAAAGGATCAATAGTTACAGGGATGTGTGGGCCGTTTTCAAGATAGTAGGTCATAGTAGGGTCTACACCTTCTAGGAAGAGCATCATCCTATTTTTCCATAAGTTGAAGTTGTCTCTGGAAAATCTAGGGGGTTTTGCAAGAGAACCATTGTCTATATAATTTGTGTTTGTGTGGGTGGCCATTTTCAGATAATAGCAAGGAAGAGAAATATCTTAGATTAGATCTTGTTTATGAGATTAAACAAATCTGCTCTGATACCACTTGTTGGTCCCGAAAGGCCTATACAAGTTTGTAGAAGGGGGGGGGGGGGGGTTGAATACAAACACACTATTTTACTTTTCTAAATTGTTTATTGATAAATCATTAACAATTTACAGCTTGTTGCGGAAACAAGATTAAGGATAAACCTAAATCTAAACAATTTGTTACACTAAGGTTTCTTGCACTAAGAAAGATAAGGAGATTACTAATAAAATCCTATCTTAAGAGAGATTTGAACTTGTCCAGAGTTAGCAAGTTACTTCAAATGAAGTGAGTTCATCTCTTTATATACTGCATGCATTTAATGCAATTCAGTATACACTTTACACGTGTCATCAGCGGATTGGTTGCATGTCATTGACCTTTGTTGACAACCTTAGTAGCCGCATGAATGAACAATGTAGTATCTCAGTGGTTGTACGATTTCAGATTTTCGGAGGTTCTTTTCTGACATTTCGTACGGTGGCGTGCAAGGGAGGTTAAGACAAAAGTACTTTGTACGGAGGACTTCATGATCAGCTTTCGTTGATTCAGCGATTATCATTTACTATTCAGCGAATGATAAAGTTCAGCGATAGCTGAAGTCTTGTACTTGATACTTCACGTTGAGTGGACAAATCTGAGTCTTCGCTGATCCGCATCAGTTCATTAGGAGACTTGTCGCTGGTTCTTGAGCTTAATCTTCGACTTCAGCGTAGAACCTTTGTTGACGTGAATCTTGTCTTCAGGGATCATAAGTAAACAACTAACTTATCAGCGATCACCATAAGGACTGAACAGACTCAGCGATATGATGAACAGTGTTCGCTGAATGTTTAATCTAAAAGAGCGAGAGTTCCTATCAGCAGTACTGTAAGATCTTAGTACTTATCAGCGATAGTGAAACTCTGATACATATTGTTTACTTACAATTTTCACTAAGTATTTAAGATAGGGTCATTATCAAATCACTGAGGGTTTGGATCAACATGGTTGTAAACATGCAACTCCCATGGTTGTGTTAATTATGGTGGAATAAAATGTTTGGTTTGCTTTTCAAAAAAATATAGAGAGAGAAAGGTTGTGTTCCAGATTTTTCTAAAGCCAACGAACATATACATATTTAATTAATATTCATATATAATATGTTATCTGAAGTTGCCCAGCACAAGGCTATATGTTTATAGTAATATGTTTATTGTTATAATGTTATTACTTTAAGTCTTTAACAACTTTCAGTTTTTTTTATAGTAATATGTTTATTGTTATAATGTTTATGATTTTGATTCCATTTCAGTGAATAACACGGGTGAAAGTTCAGAAGGAGATGATCTACAGTCTCCTCCAGCAAAGAACAATGACAATAAACCGATTAAGTAATTAAAGCCTATCAAAGCTGGTGTGGATGTCAAACGTCATAGAAAACTTACATCTGAGGTATGGAATAACTTTGAGTTCTTGGCCCCCGATGAAAATGGTGATTTATATTGTAAATGTAAACAATGTGGTCAAGTTTATAATGCTGAAACTAGGATGGGTACCGGGAATTTAAAACGCCATCTTAAAAATTGCAAAAAAAGTCGATTTAAGGATGTTGGGCAGATGGTGTTAGAGTTGGGTAGTGGCGGTTCTGGTTCATTAACTAGTAGGCCCCCTGATTTTGACCCTAATATTTTTCGGGAGCTATTAGCTAGTGCGGTTGTGAAACATGAATTGCCATTTCAGTTTGCTGAATATGATGGAATTAGGAAGTGTTTCAATTATTTAAATTCCGAGGTGAAAGTTATTTCTAGGAATACTGTAAAAGCAGATATGATGAAGATGTATAGGGTGGAAAAGTTGAAAATAAGAGACACTTTAAGTTGCATTCCTGGTAGGATTTGTTTTACTGCTGATTGTTGGTCATCTATAACTATTGATGGATATATGGTGTTGACTGCCCATTTTATTGATAGTTCTTGGAACTTGCAAAAATTGATTCTCAATTTTAGTTTTTGCCTCCACCTCATAGTGGTCTTTGTATGAGTGATCATGTGTTTAGTCTTTTTAAGGATTGGGGGATTCAAAAGAAAGTGTTTTCTATTACTCTCGATAATGCTGCTGCTAATGATTCAATGGTTGACTTTTTGAAGTATGAACTTGATTTGGTTTGTCAAGGTGCATATTTTCATGTTAGATGTTGTGCACACATTATGAACCTAATTGTGCAGGATGGGTTGAAAGAGGTTGATGAGGCTATTATAAAGGTTAGAGATAGTGTGAAGTACTATAGAGGTTCTCAAACTAGGAGGCAAAGGTTTTTAAGTAGTGTTGCACATGTAGAGCTACAATCTTCAAGGGGTTTACAACAAGATGTTCCCACTCGATGGAACTCGACTTACATTATGTTGGAGTCGGTTTTGTACTTTAAAAAAGCGTTTATTCATTTGCAAAAAACCGATGCTAATTATATGCATTGTCCAACAAATGAGGAGTGGGGTAGAATTGAAAGAACTTTCAAGTTCTTGAAGGTCTTTTATGAGGTAACTCTTGCTTTTTCTGGCTCTAAATATACTACCACGAATTTGTATTTTGCAAATGTTTTGACGGTTAGAGTGTTGTTACACAAAGAAAAAGATAGTCATGATATGTTTATGCAAAAGATGGCTACTCGTATGTATGTGAAGTTTGAGAAATATTGGGCTGATTTTAGCACAATTATGGCGTTTGCGGCTGTTTTGGATCCACGGTATAAGTTTCAGATTGTTGAATGGGGTTTTGAGAAAGCTTATGGGGACGAGTACAAATCTGAGTTGGCAATAGTAAAGGACAAATTGTTTTCATTGTTTAAAGGGTATGTGGATGAGTCAAATTTGAATAAAACCAAAGATGGCGAACCTAAGAAGGACTCCAATGAATGATCTCAAGATGTTGTGCTAGATGAAGCTTCTTCTTCACTTCTAATGGTATGTTTTATTATTATACATTTTCTGTTTTTCCGTTTATTCATTTTCTATTTATCTCATTATTTTTATTTGTTTATTAGGACTTTGATAACTTTTCAACCAAGGTGACTTCTCAAGCGGTAAAGTCTGAACTTGAATGTTATTTAGAAGAGAAGCTCATGCCTCGCGTGAGCAATCTAAACATTTTGGACTATTGGAGAACTCATGAGATTCGGTATCCAACTCTTTCTCGGATGGCTAGGGACATCTTAGCTATCCCAATATCAACGGTGGCATCCGAATCTGCTTTTAGCATTGGTGGTAGGGTTCTTGATGCTTATAGAAGTTCATTGAAGCCTTCTACAGTTGAGGCTATTATTTGTTTAAGAGATTGGGTATACGGAGAAGGTTTGTTCTAACTTGTTATTTATATATTTCGTAGTAACTTGTTTATATATTTCTTTTATCGTATTAAGTTGGTTAATTTATTTATTTATATAGCACAATTGGAATCGTAACTTGAGGCGCTATGTGGAGCAATCATGACGGAGAAGATGGGAGATCAAGAGGAGAGTAATACTAATACCGAGAGTGAAGTTGGAGTCGGTGAAAGTGGAAGTCGAGTTACTTAGAGTTTACAAACTTATTTTTTTGACTTTATGATTGTGTTAATTAAACTTTGAACAATTTATTCCACTTTATGTTTGTGTTTTATTGAAACTTTGGACAATTTATTTGGTTTTGTGGTTGTGACTTGTGTATTTGTCATGGAATTAGGTTTAAGTTATTTTTTAATTTACTTAAAGTTTTAAAATAAATGGGTCAACCCAGGTTCAACCCATTTATTAAATGGGTTGGGTTGAAAAAATAATAAACAGGTCAACTCGCTACCAACCCAGGTTCAACCCAGGTTGGGTTGGGTTGAAAATCTCAACCCATTTACTTAAACAGGTCAGGTTGGGTTGAGGTTTTCAACCCAATTAATAAATGGGTTGAACCCGAACCCAACCCAACCTGATCTATTTACACCCCTAATTTTTACGCACGATACACCATTTATTTTACAATTAAGTTCTTTCTTTTATTCATATTGTAATCGTTTGTACTCTCGACGCTTGATACAAAAGGACATCGCCCTTGATTGGTGACCATAGTACATCGACGACACTCCCTGTCGTCCGCGGGTTTTTTCCTCGTTGAGGTTTTTCCCGCATCACCTAATTCCTCTCGTCTTCTTTATTTTTATCTTTATCGCACGGTTTGTCGTAAGATTCCTTTTCTTTAGTCGTTAAGCTCCACATCAACCTTAAATTGTATTTTTGGACGATTTTCGGCATTAACAGTTTGGCGCCCACCGTGGGGCCCCATCTAGAGAAGTCTTCGACAAAACGTGCGTCTGACTAACAGTTTCTTGGAGTTTTCCATTTTTTCTCTTTTAGGAAAATGGCAGGTCAGGGAAATCCAGAGCAGATCATCACCCAAATGCATTGGGAATTGGAAGTTGCGCGCAATCGCATCGATGCCTTAGCCGAACAAAGTCGAAAGGCAGCTGAAGAGATCGCGCACCTGAGGAATCAAAATCCGAACGGATCATTCGGACAACATAACGGTCCAGGACCACTCTTTGGTGCGCCTTGAACAGGACCTCTGCCTCCACCGCCGCCAAGGCCCCCAGCGTTCACCCTCGTCCCAATCCCTCAGAGTCAACCGGCACAATTCCCGATCCTGACGATCCCGCCGCAGATGTTCCCTTTCAACGGAGAAGTCGCTGGCTCATCCCAACAAAATGGATTTCCGAATTCTGGATTCGCCCTAGTCGCGACTAATGGTGTCAATTCATACGATCCCGTCGCTCGGCGACTGAAGATGTTGGAAGACCAGAATGAACGTGTCCTGTCTTTGCTCGCTAAACTACCGGGGGCAGCCGTACCCGTCGACGTCGAACCTCGCACAGGGTTTCAGGCATCCCCTTTCGTCGACGAGATTGCCCTAGTCAATGTCCCCAAGAAATACAGTATCCCAACCTTCACACCCAAGTATTCTGGTATTTCGGATCCCACAGAATATGTCGCTCAGTATAAACAACTGATGTGGACTGTGTCGATCCCCTATCAATACCAGGAAGTTTGTATGTGCAAAGGTTTTGGGGCGACCCTCACGGGTGCTGTTTGGGTAAAAAATCACACCCTAGACCGACCTGGGGAATTCCTTCGACATGACCCATGGACTTCGATTACCCTAATGCCTACAAAAGTCATACCCCCGATCGATGAAGGTAATACCCATTATTGCCTTATCCCCGACATACGATAGTTGATTATTAAAAGACATCTTATGTCAAAAGTCATTCAAGATAGTGTCTTTACATCTCATGATCGCACGTCACGTGTTGCATGTTACACGTCGCACGACATACATCGCCAGTCACCCGTCGCCAGTCACACGTCACTAGTCTTACGTTATTAGTCTTACGTTACTAGTCTTATGTCGCCAGTTACGTGTCGCCAGTTACGACTCGTTGGTCTTACGTCGATAGTCTCCTGTCGTCGGTCTTATATCGCTCTGGTCCTATGACATCATCATCTTGGTCTTACGACCTAGTGGTCTTACGACATTTTTATCCTAGTCTCACGACATTTTTATAAGACAATTCCTATACTAAGATAAGGTCTCACAAGACATTTATAGTCACATACATGGTCTTGTATTTCGACAACGGTCGTATGCTCCATAAGACCGACGTCCTGAACTTAAGATGGTCTTACGATTACACTAACCATTCATGGTCAACAACCGTTTCTTTTGTTCATTAATGCAGGTCTACAGGCATTTATGGCACAACGACCAGTAACAGACGAATCATCAATGCCATTTAGAGCCCGACAGCAGTTACAAAGACAATCATCAAAGCGCATTTAATGTCGACAACGGTTACAAGACCAACAATTAAAGCACATTCAGTACCGACCGAAGCTATATAAAGACTGCTCCACCTTCGAGCAAAGGGGGAGAAGAACAAACAGAGCTACTTATACTCACTTCTATATTTTTCTCTCAATACAACGAGGCATTCGAACACGCAAGTATCGCACGGAGACAGTTCGAACCACCTGACGACGACAGTTCAGACCACACGACGACAAGTTATTTCGCACGATTTACGCACGACCCACGTCGTTTGTACACGACTAAGTTTATATTTACATTTATTTGTAATCCGTTGTATACAAATCACCTGTAACACAAGGACTTTCGCCCTTGTTTGGCGACTATAGTGCACTGTCGACTCTCACAGAGTCAACCGCGGTTTTTTCCCTCGTTTTGGGGTTTTCCGCGTCACCAAATCTCTTGTCTCTTTTACTTTTTCCTCGCGATTGTGTTATTTGGCTCGAGATACGTTTCTTTAGTTGTTAAATGTCCACATCGACCTTAAGTTGTACTTTTGTGCGATTTATGGCATTAACAGTTTGGCGCCATCCGTGGGACCCCATCTAGAGAAAATCTCAAGCCAACACATATATCGCTCTAACGATCTTGTAAAGTCTTTCAGGTACATGGAAAATTATCAAGATCCCCTGATTCAACTTCAATCGGAATTGAATGCGGCTCGAAGCCAGATTCAAGCCATGATAAAAAATGCTCCGTCAAAGTATCGCATGTATCGCATCATCCAAAGGACTCGGGGGCTCGGAACATCCTTCACAAACTAGAAAAAAAATAATACCACATTCGATTTCAAAAGTCCTCAGAAAAAAGACGCTTATCGACTCCATGTTACGGAAACTGTGATGTCCCACTTAGAACAACTCTCTCTATATATACTCTAAGTATATTCTCCTTGTTTGATTATTTTGATCTAATATATGATCGTTGATTCAACCATCAAAAGATCATTGGTCAAAACCAACGACCACCCCCGATTTTACATTACAGGCTCGCAAGATCATATGAACATGTTTGGGCAAAAAACCACGTCGTACGACCACGACCAGAGCTGGTAAGACGCACGCTATAATCCAAATCTTGTATTAAGATAAGGTCTCAACAAGAACCCATAAAACATCTGTCGTCTCCCGTAAAAGGTAAGTCGTACGTCCCCCATGACGCTCGACCATAGTGTCGCCCGTCCCGTACGACCATCGCGTAAGATCATTGCACCCACGACCAAAGCTAACGTTAACCTTGACTGTTACGTTTGTTAAGTATTTAATGCAGGAGTCAAAGCCATTAACAGCAAGCAGTCGTAACGGACGAAGAGCATTATGGCTAATCACTCCGGCGACCGTTTCCAACCGTTGTAGCCGTTGATCAAAGCATTAATGGAGCAAATTAATGACGCGAAGACTATAAATACCAAGTTAAGTCTTCACATCAAGGGAGATCAGTGAACATCTGATATACATCGACGAACATCACCAAACAACAGATAAAATCATCCAAACTCATAGCAAAGAACATTCAAACTCTAGAGATCAAGTACTGAAAGCCAGAACCTTACAACGAACTCAAGAACACTTGAAGGAAAGCTCAAGTATCGCTCTAGACGCACGGCAACATCCCTCGACCAGAAGTTCACACTTTGTATTCACACACGACAAACACTCGTTTTTACATTTAAACACTTGTACTTTACATTTCGAAGTATTTCCTTCATTTGTATTGTAATCATCGTACGACCGACGCCAGTACCAAGGACGTCGCCCCTGATTGGCGACCATAGTGCAGCGACGACACCCTCTTGTCGTCCGCAGGTTTTTTCCTCGTTCGAGGTTTTTCCTGCGTCATCAAATCCCTTGTCTCGTTTATTTTTTCCCTCGTCGCACGTCTCGTCGAAAGATCCTTTCTTTAGTTGATTAAGTCCACATCGACCTTAAGTTGTCCCTTTAGTTTGGCATCGTTCGACCAGAATTGCCCTAGACCATTTGTCCCGGATCCAGGTTCATCCGCGCAGAATCAACATCCAGGTCCATTCATGCAGAATCAGCAGTCGGGTCCATTCATTCTGAATCCCCAGTCTGGGCAGATTCCCCCTCAGCACATCCGACCACCACCCTTGAACAATGGATCCCAACCATTGCAAGGTGGCGCCCAGCCGTTTCAGAATGGATCCCAGTCATTTTCCCAGCCGTTCCAAAGTGGTCCGCAACCTTTCCAGCAAGGATCGCAATCTTTCCAGCAGAGATCGCAGCCATTTCAGCAGGGACCACAGTTGTTTTAGAATGGACCGCAGCAATTCCAACATGGGTCGCAGGCATATTTTGTTCCGTTCAACGGGGACACCAATGGTTCGTCGCATGGTAATGGCACTAGCCCAGGGACCAACCTCTCGACAGGGGCAAATCCTGATCTTAACGATCCCGTCGCCCAGCGTTTGAAGATGTTAGAAGACCAAAATGAGTGCGTCCTGTCCTTGCTCGCCAAGTTGCCTGGGGCAGTCGTGCCTGTCGACGTCGAGCCTCGCTCGGGGTATCAGGCGTCGCCCTTCATCGACGAGATCTCCACCGTCGAGGTCCCAAAGAAGTATAACATTCCTGCCTTCACTCCCAAGTATTCGGGTGTGACCGATCCAACCGAGCATGTCGCGCAGTATAAGCAGCTCATGTGAACAATCTCGATTCCACACATGTACCAGGAAGTATGCATGTGCAAGAGTTTCGGGGCAACTCTCACTGGTCCATCCCTCCAGTGGTTGATCAATCTCAAACCCAAATCAATCGGGTCGTTCGCCGAATTGGTCAACCAATTCTCCCGACAATTCGCCAGTAGTCGCAAGATGGAAAAGCAGACTGGTGATCTGTATTACGTCGTGCAGAAGACCAATAAGTTTATTCGAAATTATTTCAATAGATTCAATGCCGAAATGACCAGTATCCGCAATTGTGACATCAAAACTGCGATCGAAGCTTATAAACGTGGTCTAGACGATAGTTCAGGTCTATATATCGATCTGACCAAGTATCCCCCAGAGACTTTCGAAGACGTCCGAGCTCGAACCTTGAAATATATGAGGGTCGAGGATGATGCCGCCTTTCGTCGCAAGCACACAGACGACAAGAAGTCGTTAGGCGTCAGAAAGCCAGAGTTCAAGACAAAGGCTGTTTCCAGAGTAGAGCCAACGCACCAAATTTCAAATGTTCGTTTCAAGACGAAAGCAGAGGCCAAGACCGCGACTAAGTTCACTCAGTACCCCAAGATATCTTCTTACGGATTCAAATGATCTGTAAAGGACTTAGTCGAACCTCTGAAGACCGCTCAAGCTACCATTCGATGGCCAAAAAAGTCCGACCTGGACGATGCTAAGAAAGACAAATCAAAGTGGTGCGACTTCCATGCCGATCATGGTCATGCGACAGACGACTGTATCGCACTGAAGAAGGAACTAGCATATCATTTTCCGAAAGGAAATCTAAAAGATATCATCGACGATGTCGCTATTTCAGCTAACGGACATCGAACGACGACCCCCGAGCATACGAAGGTCGTCAATTGCATCACCGGTGGTTCAGACGTGTGTGGTCTGACGTATTCCGCGGCCAAACGTCACGCCAGTCAGGCGTCCGATGATCGGCCTATTCCTCGCTCATTCAGACCCAAAGGAGATTTGGAAATAGAAGCCATGAAAATTGTGTTCGACCACGTCAACCTTGGCGACTCGTATCAGAAGCATCACGACGGGTTGATCATTCAGCTCACAGTCGGTAACTGTCTAACGCGTCGAGTCTTGATCGACGGGGGCAGCTCGGAAAATGTCATTTTTCTCAACACTATCAAAGCCATGGGAATCGATCGCTCGGAAATCACCCGACGTTCAACGACTTTGGTCGGTTTCAACGGAGAAGCGACGAGCACCTTCGGAGAGATAATCTTGCCCGTCTACGCCGGAGGAGTCAACAAGCAGACCAAGTTCAGTGTCATCGATTGTGCGTCGGCCTATAACATCATCTTAGGACGACCATGGATCCATGATATGAAAGCCGTTCCCTCGACGTATCATCAAATGTTGAAATTCCCTACGCCATGGGGAATCCAGGAGATCAAAAGCGAGCCAAAAGTCGCTCGTGAATGCTACAAGTCTACCTTGAAGCCGCGAAAATAAACCAAAGTCACAAGATCAGGCTCTCGACAGGTTCGTTCCTCTATCCCTAAATTAATATCTTTTTCACAAAGATAAGTCTACTATGGTGCCCGGTCGTACGACAACATAGTCAACCGCAGGACAATATTTCTCCGTGTCATTCTGTCATTTAAAACCTATCTTGTCCTCCCAAAAAGGATACGGTAATAAATGACAGGGGGCAAATAGAGAGAGTCTGAAGTGGTACGTTCTCTAACTCTTTCTCATACGATTTTTTCTCACAAAACGTTTACTGACTTAAGCATCGGAGGGTCGTTGACTAGCCAACGACCAACCCCCGACATCGTTTTATCACAGAATCGCACGACAGATTATCGCAGAATCGCACGACAGTAGTCATTAAGTCTACTATATGACTTTAATATCGCAAGGTCGAACGACATAAACGATCAGGTCTCTAACTTGATCATTTATCCACAGGGGTATACGACACAAACTCACTGTATGATCTGGTCGTACGATCGCAGAGTCTAAACGACTTTACCCCTAAGTTTCTTAACTTTCATACCCTGAATGGATGCTTTAATCGCGTGTTTTTATATTTGTTTTACGTTCTCGTCATCGTATTACAATGAGTGCCTTAGTCGCATGATTTCATACGTACCTTATGTTCGACTTTATAATCAAACGTGATTCGAATAAAGCATAAGCAAAAGATATATATTCATTAAGTAAACCATCATATACATACTCAACCCCCGATAGGTCAAGTGGCAAAAACAACAAGGAAAGAAAAAATTCTAGACGACAGGGGGAACATCGGTTGTATCCCTGCTCGAAGTCCCGACCTGAGGGCCTTCATCTGCCACTCCTCCCGCACGAATCTCTTGCAGTTCATATTGAGCATCGAAAAGTTGGATGGCCAGCTCATCGGCACACGCCATAGCCAACTTCTCCCTATCTAAAGCCGCTCTCTCCCTCTCCAATGCTGCAGCTTCCCTGTCAAGAGCAGACGCTACCAGATCTTCAACTCTTGACGTCTCAGCATGTAACGCCAAGGAAGACTGAAATGTTTGCGAAAAATAAAAGGTGCATTCAAGAACATTCGACAAAGATTACACAAGTCATGAAAGATTGATGCTCACCGTGAACGCCAGACTGGCAACTCGAGATCTCATCTCTCCGGCCGGAACTCCGTGAAAACGCTCCCCAAAAGACGGGAGCAAATACTTCCCCAGATGAGGGAACGACGTCATCCCGTCTAGGACACCATCCGCCATAAAGTCAGACGGCAATGTAAAATTGACCGTCATAACTTCGGCCGACGATCCCTCGCCCCTGTCGGCAGATATTGGGATCGACACTTGAGGCACCGGTTTCGTCACCGTCGCCGGAAGCGCAGAACTTGCTGGTGTCGCGTCTATCACGCCAGGACGGCTAGATGACGCCCTCGCCTTCTTAGGCAGAACAACTCCCGGTGAGTTATCAACCCTCGACGACGGTTCCCTCAGGACTGTCCTCTTGGTTCTCTTCTCGCTCGACCCAGTTGTCAAAACATTTTCACCCCGAAGGGCACGCATAACCTGCTTTCCTCTCGCCCTAGAGACCGATTTCCTCTCGGTCGGCACTGATCAGGAAATAAATGAAGCATCAGATAGATAGAGTAAACAAAATAATATAAACTATGGTACACTTACCAGTCGCCTCTTCCTGCACGTCCTCATCTCCTTCTTCTATCACGTCCTCATCCTCATCCTCGACCGCCGATTGCCATGAAACGAAAGATCGGTCATCAACACTAAGACTCAAAAACTTGTTGATCTTAGCTTGGGAATCCACAGTCGGTTTCACTTCATCAAGCTGAATCTCTGAAGGCGACAAGAGGAAAATGATAAGTAAAAGTCATAAAAATAAATAAAACTCGGAAACAAACGAAGCATACTTGTCTTTTTCCAGTCCGACCGCATCCAATTGCTGCTGGAATCCAATGACTCGGTAAGAACAAATACATACCTCGACTTCCACCCACGATCATTGATGCCAGTTCCCAAAACTAAGGCACGGTCACCCTTGAACTTAGAATAAGGACTATAACGCCAATTCTTATCCTTTTTAACTTGGTACGCCGCCAAGAAATCATTCATAATCATAGGAGACTCCCATTTCGCGGACGCTCGCTCGATGACCAGCAAAACTCGCCAAAGTTGGGGCATCAATTGTCCCGGCGACACATCGAAATCCTGCATGAATGACTTGGCTAAACCAAAAAACGGCCATTGAAACCCTATCTTAAAAGGATACTCGTACAAAACGAGATATCCCCCAGGGCAATCCTTAGAACGAACAATCCCCGGACACCGCAACTCTACATTTGCAGGAATTTTTGCTAAACTCCTAAAAGCATCTAAGTCTACGTGATTCATGATAAGACTAGCAGGCTCCGTCGACATTGTGAATCAAAGGACAGAACAAGGTCTTATATAAACGCTCTCAACTGTGGTTTGAAGATTTGCAACGATTCGAGTAAGTTCGGACGAAGAATGGAAAGGAATCAAGGTGAAATCTCTTCCCAAATAAACACTCCAAAAATATATCAAGAAAAAATCTGTCGTGATCTTTATTTATACAAACGATCGCATCAAGTCGAATCCCTGGATGATTTCCCCGCGTCCGTGTCCTGTCGTATATCCGCCCGGATCTTCGACACCTGTCCTCGACAACTGGTAAGCATCATCGTGTGTCAGTATGACGTCACGACCTCGTTCCATTTTCAACTTCTCGTTCAGTTAGAAACGGACCAGTCTAGCTCCAAGGCGATTGAGGTAATTTCTAACTCTTGTCTTATTCCCTATGCGTCCGATTGACAAAATTTAAAACTTAAATTTGACATTCAATTTTCAAATTTTAGGGGCAAACTGTTTGGGCAAAAAATCACGTCGTACGACCACGACCAGAGCTGGTAAGACGCACGCTATAATCCAAATCTTGTATTAAGATAAGGTCTCAACAAGAACCCAGAAAACATCCGTCGTCTCCCGTAAAAGGTAAGTCGTACGTCCCCCATGACGCTCGACCATAGTGTCGCCCGTCCCGTACGACCATCGCGTAAGATCATTGCACCCACGACCAAAGCTAACGTTAACCTTGACTGTTACGTTTGTTAAGTATTTAATGCAGGAGTCAAAGCCATTAACAGCAAGCAGCCGTAACGGATCAAGAGCATTATGGCTAATCACTCCGGCGACCGTTTCCAACCGTTGTAGGCGTTGATCAAAGCCTTAATGGAGCTAATTAATGACGCGAAGACTATAAATACCAAGTTAAGTCTTCACATCAAGGGAGATCAGTGAACATCTGATATACATCGACGAACATCACCAAACAGCAGAGAAAATTATCCAAACTCATAGCAAAGAACATTCAAACTCTAGAGATCAAGTACTGAAAGCCAGAACCTTACAGCGAACTCAAGAACACTTGAAGGAAAGCTCAAGTATCGCTCTCGACGCACGGAAACAACCCTCGACCAGAAGTTCACACTTTGTATTCACACGCAACAAATACTCGTTTTTACATTTAAACACTTGTACTTTACATTTCGAAGTATTTCCTTCATTTGTATTGTAATCATCGTACGACCGACGCCAGTACCAAGGACGTCGCCCCTGATTGGCGACCATAGTGCAGCGACGACACCCTCTTGTCATCCGTAGGTTTTTTCCTTGTTCGAGGTTTTTCCTGCGTCATCAAATCCCTTGTCTCGTTTATTTTTTCCCTCGTCGCACGTCTCATCGAAAGATCCTTTATTTAGTTGATTAAGTCCACATCGACCTTAAGTTGTCCCTTTGGTGCGATTTTTGGCATTAACAGAACACAGGTCTTACGATTTACATCGTGAGAAACCAAAGTCTCTACGACTTAAAAAAGCGCAGGTTGCGATTTATAGTCGTCAATAAAGAACGACTCGCATTTTTTCTTATGATCGCGAGTGATGGCAAGCGCATGTTGCAAATTATAGTCGTCAATAAAAAAACGACTCGCATATTGAAATCTCATGATCGCTAGTCATGACGTATGTCGTCAATAAAGATGACTTGTACATTGAGTTTCACAATCATCAGTCATGGTAAGACGCATGTCAAAACGCAAAGGTCGCCAATAAGTGCGACTCGCATATTTTAATCTCATGATTGCCAATAAAGGCCAGTCACAAGATTAACCGTATAATCACAAGCAAGAGTCTTTCAAGAAGGCGATTACGTCCTCCGACGAATGTTCCAAAGCACTCAAGAGCTTAATGCAGGAAAAGTTTCCACCAAGTGGGAAGGTCCTTATCGTATCTCAGAAGTCGTGTGTAAAGGTGCCTATCGGCTCCAAACCCTCGACGGTCGAAATATCCCACGCAGCTGGAATGCAACGCATCTGAAAAGGTATTTCTTCTAAGTCCTTTTCCTTCTTTCATACTATTTTTTATTCATCACGACGACTACTGACTTAAGCATCGGAGGGTCGTTGGCTAGCCAACGACCAACCTCTGACATTGCTTTATCGCAGGATCGCACGACATAAGTTACTAAGTCTATCATACGACTTCAGTAAAATCGTACGGTATAAACAATCAGTTTTATTAGACGACTCAATTGTATAACTACAGGAACACATGATTCAAGCTCATCGTATGATCAAATCACACGATCGTAAGGTCTAGCGACCCCACAAGCTAAGTTCTTTAACTTAGAAAAATTTCATGTTCTAAATGAATGCTTTGATCGCATGCGCTTATGTTTGCTTATAAGATTCAAAAAGTCTTATGGCTTACGTTCTAATCGTTGTATTACAATGGATACCCAACTCGCACGACTTCTTATTCATTTTTGTACTTAATGAATTTTTACAGTTGACATTACATTTGTCCATGACATGTATGAGTCTACATAATACTCAGGTTCAATAGAAAGGTAAATTTTTTTACCGATTATCGCTAAAGCAAAACTTACACAACGTAACATATGTCTCTAACGACCGTATCGGCTGTAAGCGCCAGATCATAGGTCTCTAGCGACCGTATCGGCTCGGAACGCCAGATCAAAGGTCTCTAACGACCATATCGGCTATGAATGCCATATCATAGGTCTCTAACGACCATACCGGCTCGAACGCCAGATCGAAGGTCTATAGCGACCGTATCGGCTCGATCGCCAGATCATAGGTCTCTAACGACCATACCGGCTCGAACGCCAGATCGAAGGTCTCTAGCGACCGTATCGACTCGAACGCTAGGTCACAAGTCTATAACGACCGTATCGACTCGAACGCCAGATCACAAGTCTATAACGACCGTATCAGCTCTAAATGCCAGATCACAAATCTATAACGACTGTATCGGCTCGAAACGCCAGAACATAAGTCTTTAACGACTGTATCACAAGATTCTTAAATTTTATCTTGGTTCGATCATCTTATGATCGCCGCCAAGCTTTATTTCGATACAATCGTCTTACGATTGTCTCCCATCCCATACGTCTCATTTTGATAAAGATCGTCTTACGATCACCGTCGGTTCCTTACGTTTTAAGGTCGTCTTACGACCGTCAGATGAACACTACAAGTATCTTGCGCATTAAAGGTCATCATTCGATCGTCGCAACTCACTTAAACACCATCGACTGGACTCACGATTTTAGCTAACCAAGTCGATTTTCTTAGCAAAAGTGACACATCTCCGTATAAACACATTTTACTTTGGTACGAGATCTGAAATTCAAATGGCTTTGAAATTCAAATCTCAGGGGGCTAACTGTTTGGGTAAAAAATCACACCCTCGACCGACCTGGGGAATTTGTTAAATCCAGATCCGTGCAACAATTATGAAATCAGTAATATAAACAATAAGAACAATGATTTCAACTGTTGATCCCCGTATTATGCTTTCAATCAGAGCGTTTACAATACAATTCAGAAAAGCAAATGAGACAACTAGCCTATTTTCTAAGGCTAAGCTAACTATTTATATGGCGGGCCCGTGGTTAACAAGCCCACGGCCCGTTCACTAATAAGGCTCAAAATAAAGAATTACAGTTTAAACCCTGAACTTTAAATCAACATAAATTGACCCTAACAATCTCCCCTTTGATTTGAAGTTCGCGTTCGCGCTCTAGTTTTCGCCAGTTGTAGACATATCTTTTGCGAAGCGTGAAGTGAATCTCGAACCATCTGATAGCACGGCGGTAGTCGATGCGATCTTCAACCAATTCCAAGGCATTCCGAGCAGTTGTTTCATTCGGATTCGGAACATATGAGTACCTTGGATTTTCAGACTCGTGTGTAATGATCTTTTAAAGAGCATCTCGAACTTTGAGGAGTGTACCGTCGCAGAATCTGTCTACCTGACTGAAACGCAGAAACTTCTTTTCGTTCTGTTCGTTGTTGTAGACTATCTCAAATTCAGGTTCTAGAAGCAGAGAGTTCTCGGGATACATCTTCAACTCAGGAGCATTTAGATTCAGCCTTATCAGATTTACCTTCTTTGCCCTGTTCTCGATAGCCATTTGAAAATCCGTTAGATATGACATCATAATGGTACGGACCAGGTATCGACGAACAGCTTCGAGCGCCTTTGTAACTTCAAGCGGTCGGATGGTTCTTGTACGAAGGTCTTTCAGAATAGCCAGGAAGTCGAACGGTCGGAGGTGCTGGAAGTCGGCTTCAGAGAATTTCCATTCATTCCCATCTTCACGTCGGACAGTGAATACTGGGTACACGATTTTCATGATGCGTCTTGAATGGATGTTAAGTACCTCTGTGATCTGATGCTTGGTTCTGACTTGGCTGACTGGAAGAAACCGCTGCATTGTGCTGATATAACGCCGTTGGTATTCGGGGTTGAGGTTGTAAATACCAAGGCAAAAGATTGGCTCGATCGGGCGAAGCTTGTGGACGAACAACCTCTTCAAAGATTCCTCCAGATGAGGGATAAGTACCATGATCTTCTCCCAACGGTTTTGTTACTGAGGAGGGGGAGGAAGATCAGAAACTGTCGTTTACAGAGGAGTTGTCGGAATATTGGCAGTAGTAGTTTCAGGTCTTGTTGAAGTTCCAGTGGGTTGAGCATAGTGAACGGGAGAAGTACCATAAAAATTCTGGAGCAGGAACTGATCATAGTCGATATTGTCGTCTTCATCAGTAGGGAAAACCAAATTTACCTGGAGATTTACAGCACTGGCGGCTTTTTGATACCATGCATCTTCGGTCTCCGGGTTGGCTTTACAGTCTGGATCTATCATATCCAGTAGAGGTCTGTCTGATGAGTCAAAGTCGATCAATCCCTGTGTTGAACCCTTGGGCTTTTCAACCGTCGGGTCTTCTTCATCTGATATATCCATATCAATCACCATTTCAGCTAAAGGTAACTCGGCTTCAGGATCTGTTCCGGTTGTAGTAGCCGTAGTTGAAGGTTCCGGTTGAACCGCAGTTGTAGTTTCAGCAGTGAGGATCTGGGTGGTCTCGTTTACAGATCCTGAAGCCAATTCAGCGGTAGAGCCACCTACACTCACAGTTGGCATATCGGTAGATGTGGTAGGATTTCCCTCCGATCCTTGTGTTCCACCTAGAGGTGAAGACACTATGGTGGTTTCGGTCGAGTCACGAAGATTCTCGACTTGGTGTTGCTCCTCTTGTGTCCTAGCCAAGGGGTTTTCAATAGCAAATGGCTCTAGACTCGATTGTGCACGAAATGAAGTCGCGACCGGGGGCTGCTGGTCGCTTGTTTCAACACCAGCACTCTCCTAGTGAGAGGCCGATGGAAGTTGTGCTATTTCCCCGTGTGAAGTTGAAACATCCGTCTTTTGAGAGAGGGATGAGTTGATAAGGGGGTCGTGCAATTGCACCGTTGGGTCCACGAAGGCTTCTTCAATATCCCGTCCCAACGTATGAGACGGGATAGCAGATGTGGCTACCCGGATGTCACTCTGTTGGGGTCGCTCTGGAGCCTCGTTATCTTTATGGCTCAATCTTTTTGGTTCGCTTTCGACCTTAACTCCCTCCTTCTCACATGTTCTATGTCCCGGGGAAGGTCCCTCCGGCGCTGGCTGGACCATAGGATTCCCTAACTCTTGGCTATATGCTATCACAGGTAGGGTTTCAGGCATATACATAGTACGGATATAATCCTGCTCCCCCTCAAAACATACATGGGGATTGACTTGCTTCCCCTCAGAGTTAGAGTGTTACTTACTTGGGAGTGATCAACACAAAAAACATTTAGACTTTCAAGAAAAACAGGGTGAAGCTTCCCCTCGGATTTTGTTGAGGTTGTTGATCCGCCATGGAATATCTGTAAAAGATCCAAAGTTAGTAAACAAGACGGATAAACAAGTTCCGGCGCGTACCTTTGCTGTAAATGGATCAATCTAAGACAGATTGAGGACTGGCAGTAGGAAAACAGGTACTGGATAGACGGAACAGGGGTGTCCGGACAACACACTGGAAGTGCAAAGCTTACAGGACAAACCCAACTATCCGGACAATGAAGGATTCCGGATGAATTGATTTTTTTTTCGGATAGGGACCCTGTCCGGAAACTCATCCGGACAGATTGGGTTTCCGGATACCTGTCCGGAAACTCTGGATTTTTTAAAAAACTTTTCATGTCCTTGTTGATTTTGCAGAAATAGGACTATGTGGATTTAAGAAACGAACCTTCTCTCGCTCCCCCTCAAATTGAGCGTGGGGATTACCTTGCTCCCCCTCGAATGTTGCAAACTTGTGCAATGGAGAGTCCGACACACAGGAAAAACTTTTGAACGTTTAAAGAAAAACACTGTGTCGCTCCCCCTCAACTGATGAACATCCAGTTGGATGCTCCCCCTCAGAATGTGCGCGTAGTGTGAAATGCACACAAAAAAAATTCAGCATTTAAAAAATTATGTGTGACGCTCCCCCTCAATAGTAGAGTATACTTACCTGATGGCTGATCATGCTCCCTCTAAACACATGATCTGTCGTGAAATTACAGGTATAGACAAATCTCACGTCTTCTTAATGTGTTTCCTTGTAGATCGTGAGCAGCTCCCTCCTTTCGGTCATGTGTGTGGAGCATCCAGTGTCTAAGAGTCACACATGACCGTCCTGCAAAACAAGTTTAGCGGACCTTGGGTACCCAGATTTGCCTGGGTCCTGGAGGGTTAGATTTGACACCTTTCGAAGGAACTTGCTTTGAAGCAGGTTGCCTCTTGGGTGTGGGTTTTACCTCAGTAGGAGGAACCCATTTTGAATTAGGTTTCCTCTCCTGCTTTGGTTTAACCTCTGATTGGGAACCCCGTTTGGATTTAGACTTATTTTTGTTCTTATGGGGTCTCCGTTTGGGTATGATTATATATATGATATGACCCAAACCAATCATTGTTATGGATATCATCAAAGTCATTCCAACCACAACTAGAACAACACAAACAATCGTGCGATAATTGAATCAATTGTTGAGTGGAGTAAATTTTCATTGGAAAATTTACATCTCTTTTAACAAAAACATTCCTATGATTCCAGGCACAATCGTTTTTGTTCATTCTAGGGTAAAACCCAGTATTGAACGACTTTGGTGCAGCATCCTCGACAGATTCCTTCTTTAGCCACTTTGGTTTTTCTTGTTTAGCGCGACCGGTTTTATCCGAAACTACAGGGACAGAATGGTCAGTGACTTTTGAAGGAACGATATCTTTGGTAGGCAATTGCTCGGTCTTTTGCCTCGGCTGTGATTGCTGTCTAAAAAACGGGTTTAGAAGTCAGTTTTGATTGTGAAATCTTGATCACAGCTGGGGCCTTTGTGTTAGAACTGTTACCCTTTAAGAAATTGATCGGACGATTGACTACTGGAGACAGAAAATCAGTGTGACACGGGAGAGGTTTGTCGAAAGGGAACGACTCAAACTCTCATCAGAATTGCCTTCAGAGTTCATGTATTTTGAAAAATCAATCTCCGGAATTTCAGGACTTAGATCAGGTGAGGAATGCGAGGAACATGCTGTGTGAGTGTGCATTGGGGAATTCGGTGCGGAAGCGTTTGAAAAAACAGATTTTAAATTCCTTTTAACACACTCATCTTGAGAATCTTGACCTTCTTGTGAAGTAGAGATCTTGCCTAGAAAAGCTTTACATGAAGACGTGTCCGATGAGTTAGAGGAAAATTCGGGTGAAATCTTCTTTTCAGATTGGAGTTGGTCAAACTGCTCTTGTAGCTGACTTTTACTCACTTTCTCTTGCATCACTTCTGTTGCCAAAGCAGACAGTTGTGATGTGAGTCGATTGATTTCAAACCGAAGGATCTCCTGACCTTCATCCGACACATTTTCGGTTTTGACTGGTTGAAGATTCTCAAGTTTTTCAATTAATGCTTGCTTTTCCATTTGAAAAATTGACCTTTCTTTCTCAAGCGACTCCTCCAACTCGACAATCTTTGCTTCCAAGATGAGAGCAGGAACATAGAGTTTAAACTCGTCCGTCTCATTCTTGGTTGCGGGTGCTTGGTCCTCATCCTTTTTGGAGGAATCCTTGGGCTTAGTAACCTTGTAAGGGTCGAAGTAGTCATTTGAGAGATACTTTTTGTTCTTTTTATAGGAATTATTCAAAGGTTCATAACAAAACGGAAGCTGTATTCCTCGTTTGTGTGCACGCTTATATTCCTCGGTTTCCTCTTCCTTTTCAGGTTCAAGAGGACCAGTCCATTGAATGGCATATTCCAGATACTTTTTATCTGACCTAAAACATGCAAAATCATACAAAGTTGGTGTATACCATCTTCCCTTTTTTAAATAATGTGGGTTATCATATCCGATACCCCATTCTTTGTTAAAGTACGTGAACTCTTTGGGTTTATTCAGAAAAATGGTTTGATCAGTTTGACCCCTTTTGTGGAGTTTGGTTTCAAGATCAAGAATTTTAGTAACAAACTCCTTGTGCTGAATTTGAAGAGAGGAACATTGATAAACAAGTTCTTCTTTCTCATTCATGCACTGATCAAACTGAGACTGAAGATCAGATAATTTGGCCCTTAAGTCTTTGGGTGCTATTGAAAGGATTTTGCATCTTTCTTTTAACATAGCATTTTCAGACTTATGTTTTTCAGTTAAACACATTTGAACATCTAGCTTTTCGGTTAGTGAACTAATCTCAAGCTTTTGTTCTTTAGTGGTGGCCTTAAAGGAATTCGCCCGATCAGTAAGGGATTGCATATCATTCATAAACTCTTGTTGAGAAGATTCACATACCTGACTTGTCTTCTCTTCATCAGCTGGAGAGTGGTAGCCCATGAAAGCATTTGCACAGTCTGAATCGCTTTCATCATCAGAACGACCCAACCAGTAGTCGTTTTCCACAAACATAGCTTCTCCAGCTTCCTTCTGCTCAGCCAATGCCAGTTTGGCCTTGTAGTAGTGAGAATTCTTTACCACAGGCCTTGTGCAATCTTTAGCAAAATGACCACGCTTTCCACAGTTATAGCAGGTCACTGGTTCATCTTTCCTCTTCTATCTTCTTTCTCCTTCTTTTCCTTCTTCTCAGACGTGTCCTGCTCATCAACTTTCTTCTTTCCCTCGTGCTTGTCTTGATAATTATGGCGCTTGTTGGAGGCAGTGGAGTAGCACTGATTATTCGACGTTGGCTTCTTATAGAATTGCTGTTGTTGGAAAGTTTTAGTGAGCAGAGCAACAGCTTTCTTGAAGTCAGCTACTTCATCATTCGAGTCACTGTCTTCCTTTTCAGATTCGGAAGAGCTTTGCCTTTGAGCACGTTTAGAATGATGGCCCGAAGATTTCCCTAGCTTTGAGGATATGAGTGCTATAGGATCAGCAGCTAGCTTGGTTGCATCTTTCTTCTCGCCCAAAAGTTCATTCACTTCATCCTCGTCTTGAAGAAGCGTCTCATACAGTTCATTGATGCTAAGGTTCTCTATCAAGTTGTTGTGCTTAACATGAGAAGCAAACACCTTCCATTCGGGTAGCAGATTGTTGAGGAACTTGAGCGCGTTCTCCGTGTTGGAACGAACAATCTGGTTCTTGTTCAGTTCATTGAGAAGTGAGTAGAAACGTTCATATGCTTGAGTGAGAGTCTCGCCGTTGCGCTGTTTGAAACCATCGAACTTGGTTATTGCGCTGTTGATTTTCAGTTGATTGCCAAAAACACTCCCACGCATCATTCTAGCCACTTGATCCTACATGCATTTTGTCGTACCTTTGTAGCTGTCGATAGCTTGGTAAATTGGGTTGGGAAGTGCTTGGATAAGATATCTCTTGGCATGCTTTTCGCCTTCTATTCTGCCGCTTTCCTCGTTGGTCAGATCGGCTTCAGTCTTGTCCTCATAACTTGTCACAGGATTTGCTGCAGTTGGTGCAATGGTCTTCTTCGGCCAAGGAATCGGACCATCTTCAAGAGCTTTCTTGATGTACACATAGTTGTTCTTAGATTCAATGAAGATCATGAATCTATCTCGCCATTGGCTATACTCACCTTGATAGAGACAAGGTGGTTTGGAGTCGGTCCCAATAGCAAGTGCGTCACGTGAAGTCATCGTAGTTTGCAACGGAGTGATCGTCAGACGTGTAGATTGATTCAAAGAGTAAACCTAACGCAAGGCACTAAGAGTGGTCCTAACGTAGGTTCTACGACTAATATGAACTAAGAGTGATCTTACTGGATAGGAATCCAAGTAAGAGTCTGATCAGGTAGTGTCCAGATCAGATCAAATGACAAAAACAGCTAAAAATCACAAAGTATCCAGATAAAGTAGGAGAGTCCGGATAGCTCGGAGTGTCCGGATAACAGAAGGTTACCGGAAGACAGAACTGTCCGGATATGGCAAATAGACGCATTACTTACCGGATGATGATATGTCCGGATAAAAAATGCTTTCCGGATGATAAGAGTTCCGGATGATAAGAGTTCCGGATGATAAGAGTTTCCGGATGAAAAAGTACTTACCGGATGCAAGGATGTCCGGGAAAAATTATGACCGGGAACTTTGAGTTTCCGGAAACAATATTTACCCGGATAGATTGAGTTTAGGATACTTACCCGGACTGATGACTTACCCGAAAAGAAGGAAGAACCCGGATGAAATTAACACAAACGTCCGGACAGTGTATACTTGTCCGGAAACCACGGCTGTTTTGTCCGGATTCGGCGGCTGCCTTTTCAATTCGATCGCTTTTTCGATTAGGGTTGCACAAGAAGGTTCCTGAAAGATTAGAAACACTACCAAACACAGAACTAACACTAACCCAATCGATTTCTAAGTAAAAAAGAACACATTTTGATGGTAAAAATTCGATTTTTATTGAAGAACACAACCAAAAAAACTTTGAACTTAATTTGCTAAATTAACCACTCAAACGATCGAATTAGAATGTGAAAATTTGCAGAAACACTAATGAGTATAGTGCTAACACAACTCAATAAACAGAATCGAACAATTTTATCAGAATCAAGGATTAGAAAAATCAAGAATATGGCAGACGTGAAAAAGTCAAATCTTACCAGAAGTCAATATGAGTGCTTTGAATCGAATCCGTCTGTCTGCTCTGATACCAATTGTTAAATCCAGATCCGTGCAACAATTATGAAATCAGTAACATAAACAATAAGAACAATGATTTCAACTGGTCATCCCTGTATTATGCTTTCAATCAGAGCGTTTACAATACAATTCAGAAAAGCAAATGAGACAACTAGCCTATTTTTAAGGCTAAGCTAACTATTTATATGGCGGGCCCGTGGTTAACAAGCCCACGGCCCGTTCACTAATAAGGCTCAAAATAAAGAATTACAGTTTAAACCCTGAACTTTAAATCAACATAAATTGACCCTAACAGAATTCCTTCGACATGACCCATGGACTTCGATTACCCTAATGCCTACAAAAGTCATACCCCCGATCGATGAAGGTAATACCCATTATTGCCTTATCCCCGACATACGATAGTTGATTATTAAAAGACATCTTATGTCAATAGTCATTCAAGATAGTGTCTTTACATCTCATGATCGCACGTCACGTGTCGCATGTTACACGTCGCACGACATACATCGCCAGTCACCCGTCGCCAGTCACACGTCACTAGTCTTACGTTATTAGTCTTACGTCACTAGTCTTATGTCACCAGTTACGTGTCGCCAGTTACAACTCGTTGGTCTTACGTCGACAGTCTCCTGTCGTCGGTCTTATATCGCTTTAGTCCTACGACATCATCATTTTGGTCTTACGACCTAGTGGTCTTACGACATTTTTATCCTAGTCTCACGACATTTTTATAAGACCATTCCTATACTAAGATAAGGTCTTACAAGACATTTACAGTCACATACATGGTCTTGTATTTCGACAATGGTCGTATGCTCCATAAGACCGACGTCCTGAACTTAAGATGGTCTTATGATTACACTAACCATTCATGGTCAACAACCGTTTCTTTTGTTCATTAATGCAGGTCTACAGGAATTTATGGCACAACGACCAGTAACGGACGAATCATCAATGCCATTTAGAGCCCGACAGCAGTTACAAAGACAATCATCAAAGCGCATTTAATGTCGACAGCGGTTACAAGACCAACAATTAAAGCACATTCAGTACCGACCGAAGCTATATAAAGACTGCTCCACCTTCGAACAAAGGGGGAGAAGAACAAAAAGAGCTACTTATACTCACTTCTATATTTTTCTCTCAATACAACGAGGCATTTGAACACGCAAGTATCGCACGACGACAGTTCGAACCACCTGACGACGACAGTTCAGACCACACGACGACAAGTTATTTCGCACGATTTACGCACGACCTACGTCGTTTGCACACGACTAAGTTTATATTTACATTTATTTGTAATCTGTTGTATACAAATCACCTGTAACACAAGGACTTTCGCCCCTGTTTGGCGACTATAGTGCACTGTCAATTCTCACAGAGTCGACCGCGGTTTTTTCCCTCGTTTTGGGGTTTTTCGCGTCACCAAATCTCTTGTCTCTTTTACTTTTTCCTCGCGATTGTGTTATTTGGCTCGAGATACGTTTCTTTAGTTGTTAAATGTCCACATCGACCTTAAGTTGTACTTTTGTGCGATTTTTGGCATTAACAGGTGCCGCCCTCCAATGGTTGATTAACCTAAAGACTAAATCCATCGGGTCCTTCGCTGAGTTAGTCAATCAATTTTCCCAACAGTTCGCTAGCAGTCGCAAGATGGAAAAACAAACCAACGACCTGTACTACGTCGTGCAGAAGACCGGTGAATCTATCCGGAGTTATCTCAACAGATTCAATGCGGAAATGATCAGTGTCCGTAATTGCGATGTCAAGACCGCGATCGAAGCCTACAAACGTGGTCTAGACGAGAGTTCAGGTCTTTACACTGATTTGACGAAATATCCTCCGGAGAATTCGAAGACGCCCGAGCAAGAACCCTAGCTTACATGAGGGTTGAATACGACACTGCCTTCCATCGGAAGCATTCTGACGACAAGAGACCATTGAGTGTAAAGAAATCAGAATTCAAGACGAAGGCGGTATCTAAATCGGAGCCCGCCCGACAGATTTCGAATGTCCGATTCGAGAAAAAGAAGACCGCGACCCCGACCAAATTTCCTCAATATCCTAAGATATCCTCCTACGGATTCAAAGGAACTTCCAAGGATTTGGTCGAGGCATTGAAGACCGTTCAGACGACCATCCGATGGCCGAAGAAGATTGACAGAGATGACGACAAGAAAGACAAATCGAAGTGGTGCGATTTGCACGACGATCATGGTCATATGACGGACGATTGCATAGCCCTTAAAAAGGAGTTAGCATACCACGTCCCGAAGGGCCATCTCAAAGATATCATCGACAACGACGTTACCCCAGGTAATGACGTTCGACCGCCATCCCCCGATCATGCAAAGGTCGTAAATTGCATAACTGGTGGATCTGATGTTTGCGGTCTGACGTATTCTGCAGCCAAACGACATGCCAGTCAAGGACCAGACGATCAACCTGTCCCTCGCTCATCGAGACCCAAAGGAGATTTGGAGCTAGAAGCCATGAAGATTACGTTCGACCAAGACGACCTCGGCGACTCGCATAAAAAACATCATGACGGGTTGATCATTCAACTCACGATTGGTAATTGTCTGACCCGACGAGTCTTGGTCGATGGAGGCAGTTCAGCGAACATCATCTTCCTCGACACCATCAAGGCCATGGGAATCGATCGATCGGAAATTACCCGACGCTCGACAACCTTGGTAGGTTTCAACGGAGACGCGACGAATACCTTCGGAGAAATTACTCTTCTTATCTACGCCCGAGGAATCAACAAGCAGACGAAGTTCAATGTCATCGATTGCTCGTCGACCTATAACGTCATCCTAGGTCGACCATGGATCCATGGCATGAAAGTCGTCCCTTCAACATATCATCAGACAATGAAGTTCCCTACGCCATAGGGAATCCAGGAGATCAAAAGCGAGCCGAAAGTCGCTCGTGACTGCTACAAGACGACCCTGAAACCGCAAAAGTAGACCATCTTGCAATTACAGGACCAGGATGCTCCTGGAACAGTCGACGACTATCGCCTGGAGGGAGTCGTCCTGGACCAGAGCAAGCCTGACCAAATCGTCTTTGTAGGTTCATCCCTCGACCCTTGCCTTAAGGAAAAGTTAATATCTTTTTTGCAGGAACATGCCGACTGCTTTGCCGGGTCGCACGAAGACATGGTTGGCATAGACCCCGACGTTATCTCCCATAGGCTCAACGTCGACCCGTCTTTCAAACCCATCAAGCAAAAGCGACGAAAATTTGCTCCTGAACGGAATAAGGTAACCAATGACGAGGTTGACAACCTCCTCAAGACAGGAAAGATACAAGAAGTAAAATACCCCGACTGACTCGCAAACGTCGTGGTCGTATAAAAGAAGAACGACAAGTGGAGAGTTTGTATCGACTTTACGGATCTCAACAAAGCCTGTCCAAAGGACCCCTTTCCACTGCCACATATCGACGCCATGGTCGACGCAACCGCAGGACATGAACTATTGACGTTCATGGATGCTTATTCCAGATACAACCAGATCCTGATGCATGTCGAGGACCAAGAAAAAACCCGCCTTCATGATAGATCGAGGTAGTTATTCCTATAAAGTTATGCCTTTTGGTTTGAAAAATGCAGGCTCTACCTACCAACGACTAGTGAACAAGATGTTCAAAGATCACCTCGGTGACACGATGGAGGTGTATATTGACGACATGCTCGTCAAGTTGAAACAAGCGATCGACCACGTTGAGCACTTATGGCAGTCGTTCGACATTCTCCGGAAATATAGCATGAAGATGAATCCGACGAAATGCTCTTTTGGCGTCAGCGCCGGGAAGTTCTTGGGTTATATGGTCACCCGACGAGGGATCGAAGCCAATCCAGATCAGATCAAAGCCATCATCGAGATTAAATCTCCAAGGAATTTTAAAGAAGTCCAAAGGCTCACCGAGTGGCAGCCCTGAACAGATTCATCTCTCGATCATCGGATAGATGCCATCTATCTACAACGTCCTCCGGAAAAACAAAGGCTTCAACTGGACAGATGATCATGATCGAGTACTATAGAAATTGAGGGAATACATGACATCACCGCCTCTGCTGTCGAAACCTCATGATAATGAGGTCCTGCAACTATATTTAGCCGTCAGTTCTAATGCAGTAAGTGTCGTCCTGGCACGAGAAAGCGAGAAGCAACAACTACCGATCTACTATGTAAGTAAATCTCTTCTAGACGCCGAAACCAGGTATTCTTCTATGGAGAAATTGCTTTTATCGCTAGTTACGGCTGCAAAGAAATTGCGACATTACTTCGAATCACACCCTATTACTGTCGTGACTAACTTTCCTCTAAAGTCTGTCTTGAGGAAACCTGAGTTGACAGGTCGATTGGCGAAATGGAGCATATACCTCAGTAGTTACGACATCGACTTCAAGCCCAGGACCGCGATCAAATCACAAGCATTGGCATATTTCATCGCCGACTTCAGTCCCGAACTGGAAAAAGAAGCAGAGCTCGAGATGCTCACTTTGGCGACTCACGACGACGTTCCCTGGACTTTACACATCGATGGGTCATCAAACACTAGAGGATCAGGGCTTGGCATCGTCTTAAAGTCTCCACAGGGGGGCAAGATGGTGTACTCCGTACGATGTGACTTTAAAACTACCAACAACGAAGCCGAGTACGAAGCCCTGATCGTGGTAATGAACATGGCACATGACTTGGGGGCAACCGCACTACATGTCAAGAGCGATTCTCTCCTAGTCGTAAACCAGATGAATGGGGAATTCGCGGCCAAAGATTCAAAGATGACAGCATACCTAAAGGTGGCGAAAGCAAAATCAGAAGTTTTTAAACCATTCTCAATCGAACAGATTCCAAGGGACCAAAATACTCAGGACGACGCTTTAGCAAACCTTGGATATGCACTCAGTAAACCTTTATTCGACAACATTCCTATGATCCACCTGGCGACACCATCCATCGAGAATGACGACGTCATCCAGATCGAAGATGAAGAAAATGATTGGTCGTGCGAAATCAGAAATTTCCTAATGCACGACCAACTCCCAGAAGACAAGATGGAAGCTCGGAAGATCAGGTTCAAGGAATCCAAGTATGTCGTGATTGGAAATAGACTCTATCGACGATCATCGACAGACTTGAACCTGAGATGTATCATCAACAAAAGTCAAGCTCAAAAGATCCTTCAAGAGATGCATGACGGAGAATGTGGCAACTGTTTGGGTAAAATTTCACAGGTCTCGACCGCGACCAAAGAAGGTAAGACGCATGTCATGAGTTATACCTTGTATTAAGATAAGGTCCCGACGAAGACCCTAAGAACCTCTGTCATCCCTCCTAAAAGGTAAGTCGAGAGTTCCTCACGACACTCGACCTCGCCCGTTCCGAACGACCGTCGCATAAAACCGTACGACCTCGACCGACTAACGCGTTATACAACTGTTATATTTGTTTAAGTGTTTAATGCAGGAGTCAAAGTCATTTATGGACAAACGGCTATAACCGACGAAATCAGTTATGAGCATCTAAACTCACATTGAAGACGACGACCGTTACAAACAATCTTCAAGGCACTTAAAGATTCAATTAAAGTCATCCGAAGACTATAAAATCCCAGCTCAATCATCAGTTTAAGACACCTGATCAACACCGAATAACACAGAGAGAGATAGAACAAGAGCATCGAACAACAGAAGCAAACACAAACACTCGAAGAATATTCATTCGAAGCAAAGAGATCATTCATAGAAGATCACTCTCGACGCAAGACTATCGCTATCGACCAACAGTTTATACACAGTTTTCACACACGACACACACTGTTTTTACATTCCAAACACTTGTACTTTACATTTTGAAGTCTTTCCTTCATTTGTATTGTAATCTCTGTACGATCGACACCCGGAACACCAAGGACATCGCCCCTGATTGGCGACCATAGTGCAGCGACGACATCCACTGTCGTCCGCATGTTTTTTCCTCGTTGAGGTTTTTCCTGTGTCATCAAATCCTTTGTCTCATTTACATTTTTGTCTTTGTCGCACGCCTTTGTCGAAAGATTCCTTCCTTTAGTTGTTAAAGTCCACATCAACCTTAAGTTGTCCCTTTGGTGCGATTTTTGGCCTTAACAGTTTGGCGTCATCCGTGGGAACCCATCTAGAGAAAATCTTTGACAAACGTGTGTCTTGCTAACGGTTTCTTGGAGTTACCTTTGTTCTCTGTTGCAGGAAAATGGCAGCCCCTGGAGATCAGCAGCATGTCATTGCTCAGATGTACCAGGAGCTTGAAGTCGCCCGAAATCAAATCAACGCCATGGCGGAGCAAAGCCGTAGAGCAGCTGAAGAGATCGCACGGTTAAGGAATCCCTTTGGACCTCAGAGTGGTCCTAGGCCATTCGTTCAGAATCCAGGCCAAGGATCATTCGGTCAGAATGGTCCTCGACCATTCGCGCATAATCCAGGTCCAGGATCAAGTCCGTTCGCTCAGAATCAGCATACAGGTCCGAGCATGCAAAACCAGCATCCAGGATCGTTCAATCCAAATCCCCAGTTCGGGACGGTCCCTCCTCAGTATATAAGGCCACCACCCATGCAGAATGGATCGCAGCCATTTCAGAATGGGTCACAGCCATTTCAGAACAGGTCGCAACCGTATTTTGTTCCTTTCAACGGAGATGCCAATGGCTCGTCGCATGTCAATGGCACCAGCCCAAGAATCAATCCGCAAGCAGGGGAAAATCTCAACCCCAATGACCCCGTCGCCCAGCGATTGAAAATGCTAGAAGATCAAAATGAGGGCGTCCTATCTTTGCTCGCCAAGCTGCCTGGGGCAGCCGTACCCGTCGACGTCGAGCCCCGATCAGGATTTCAGGTGTCACCATTCATCGATGAGATCGCGACTGTCGAGGTCCCGAAAAAGTACAATGTCCCCGCCTTCACGCCCAAGTACTCGGGAGTGACCGACCCGACAGAGCACGTCGCGCAGTATAAGCATCTCATGTGGACGATCTCAATCCCACACATGTATCAAGAAGTCTGTATGTGCAAAAGCTTCGGTGCAACTCTCACTGGTCCTGCTCTCCAATGGCTGATCAATCTCAAACCCAAGTCCATAGGGTCGTTCGCTGAATTAGTCAATCAATTCTCCCAGCAATTCGCCAGCAGTCGCAAGGTGGAGAAGCAGACCAGTGACTTGTATTACGTCGTGCAGAAGACCAATGAGTCTATCCACAGTTATTTAATCGATTCAATGCAGAGATGATCAGCATTCGCAATTGTGACATCAAGACCGCGATCGAAGCCTATAAGCGAGGTCTGGACGATAGTTCAGGTTTATACACTGACCTGACTAAGTATCCCCCAGAGAATTTTGAAGACGTCCGAGCTCGAACCTTAGCATATATGAGAGTAGAGGACGACGCTGCCTTTCATCGCAAGCATACCGACGACAAGAGGTCGTTAGGCGTAAAGAAGCCAGAGTTCAAGACGAAAGCGATTTCCAAAATAAAGCCCGCCCGCCAGATCTCGAACGTCCGATTCAAGACAAAAGCAGAGGCTAAGACCGCGACCAAATTTCCTCAATACCCCAAGATATCCTCTTACGGATTCAAAGGGTCCACTAAAGATTTGGTCGAAGCTCTAAAGACCGCCCAGGCGACTATTCGACGGCCAACGAAGTCCGGTCAGGACGATGCTAAGAAAGATAAATCTAAAAGGTGCGCGACTTCCATGTCGACCATGGTCATGCGACAGATGATTGCATAGCTCTAAAAAAGGAGCCAGCATATCACGTCCCAAAGGGCAATCTCAAAGACATCATCGACGACGTCGTTACCCTAGCTAACAATGTTCGACCGTCAACCCCCGAGCATGCGAAAGTCGTCAATTGTATCACCGGTGGTTCAGACGTGTGTGGTCTGACGTATTCCGCAGCCAAATGTCACGCCAGTCAAGCGCCAGACGATCGGCCTATTCCACGTTCATCAAAGCCCAGAGGAGATTTAGAGTTGGAAGCTATGAAGATCGTATTCGACCAAGTCGACCTCGGCGAATCATATCAGAAGCATCACGACGGTACGGTTGGTAACTGTCTAACTCGTCGAGTCTTGGTCGATGGGGGCAGTTCAGCAAACGCCATCTTCCTTGACACCAGCAAGGCCATGGGAATCGATCGCTCGGAAATCACCCGACGTTCGACAACTTTGGTCGGTTTCAATGGAGAAGCGACGAGCACATATGGAGATATCATCTTGCCAGTCTACGCCAGAGGAATCAACAAGCAGACCAAGTTCAGCGTCATCGATTGTGCGTCGGCCTATAACATCATTCTAGGTCGACCATGGATCCACGAAATGAAAGCCGTTCCCTCGACATATCATCAGTCCCTGAAGTTCCCTACGCCGTGGGGCATCCATAAAATCAAAAGTGAGCCGAAAGTCGCTCGTGACTGCTATAAATCAACTCTAAAACCGCGAAAGTAAATCGCTTAGCAGATGCGGCACGACAGGTTCGTGTTTCTATCCTTAGAACCAAACTTATGCCTTGTCTACAGGAATAAAATGACCATATGGCCCTGTCGCGCGAAAACACAGTCAATGCACACCTATATGGCATTTCCCAAGATCTCTATGTCGATCCGTCATTTAAAATCTATCCTCTCCTAGAAAGAATAGGTTATTAAATGACGGGGGGGCAAATACTCCGTTAATTAAAGAGGAATCTAAGAAGGTACGTTTCCTAGTTTCTTTTTCTTCTTTCATACGATTTTTTCATGACGACGATTACTGACTTAAGCATCGGAGGGTCGTTGGTTAGCCAACGACCAACCTCTGACATTGTTTATTCCGCAGAATCGCACGACAATAATCAAACGACTCTAGTTTCGCCAGGTCGCACGACATAAACGACCAAGTCTATGACTTGATCATCCTATACAGGGACACACGATTCAAATTCATCGCACGACTTAGTCGTACGATTGCAAAGTCTAAACGATCTCACGATCTAAGCCTCTTAACTTAGAAAAATTTCATACTCCGAATGTATGCTTTAGTCGCATGTGCTTATGTTTGTATACATGATTTAAAAGTCTTATGGCTTACGTTCCAGTTATTGTGTTACAATAGATGCCTAAGTCGCATGATTCCTTGTACTTTATGAATTTAACAGTCGATGTGATATTTTATAAAGCACAAGTTCAAAAGAAACCCGAATTTCATTCATCAAAAAACTGTCATTTACAAAAAGCTCGACCACCGACGGTCGATCAACAAAGAAACATAAATAAACGAAGATATCTTTCTAAGATTGGGGAGGAACGTCGGTCGCATCTTTGCCTGACACGCCGCCCTGGAAATCCTCCTCCTCTTCGACCTCCTTCTCATCATCCGAGTCGAGCTCTCTCTCAGTCCCGACCTCCTTGAAGAACAGATCCAACTCGTCCGACGCTGAGGCCACAGGATTCTTGCCTAGCAAGTGATTTCGCATGATAGCCGCTCGAGCAGTGAGTCGAGCGAAAGAAAATATGGACTTATTCTCGTCCCTCAACTCCTCTAACTTCTTTTCTAAACTTACCTCCTTAGATTTGGATTCCTCGACTTCCTTTTTCTTCACGGCCAAGGATTCCCCCATCCCATCCAACGTCTCCCTTTGATCATGCATCAAAGATAGGGACTCCTTTAAACGCGAGTTCGCGTTGTCCCTTGCGTGTCCAAGGGACTCCAGCTCATTCAAGACGTCGTCGAGTATCACCGATGCCGCCTCATCGCGTTCTAAAGCAGATTTTTTCCTTTTTAACGCTGCATCTTCTTTCTCGATGGCAGAAGCTACTAAGCCTTCTACCTTTGTCGATTTAGCGTACAACGCCAAAGACGACTGAAACATCTGAAAACGTATGAAAACACTTTAGCAAAGAATACGACGTCGACAACAGATAAACAAAAGTCTTGAAAGATAGACTTACAATGGTCATACAGTATTAACTACTAAGCAGTATTAACTACAAAGCAGTATTAACTACTAAGCAGTATTAACTACAAAGCAGTATTAACTACTAAGCAGTATTAACTACTAAGCAGTATTAACTTCAAAGCAGTATTAACTACTAAGCAGTATTAACTACAAAGCAGTATTAACTACTAAGCAGTAGTAACTACTAAGAAGTATTAACTACAAAGCAGTATTAACTACAAAGCAGTATTAACTACTAAGCAGTATTAACTACAAAGCAGTATTAACCGCTAAGCAGTATTAACTACTAATTGGCGCCAATTCCTCTGTCATCCTTCTTGTTTCTGAAAATCCACTTGGTGCCAATTGCTCTATGACCTTTTGGAAGGTCCACCAAGTCCCAAACATCCTGTAATTTAAACTGTAGCAGCTCTTTTTGCATTGCTTCTATCCAACTTGGATCTTTCATAGCATCATAAGCCTTTTTGGGCTCAATTTGGGATAGAAAGCAAGTAAGTACAGTATTAACTGTATTCTGCTGATCTTGTAGCTCTTGAAGTCTGCTTTGATTCCTAGTCATCATGGGAGAAGCAATGTCTCCTATAACCAACTCAGGAGGATGATTTTTCTGAGTTCTTGATGGATGACCAGATTCCTCTTGTAAGTTCACATCCAGATTTGACTCATTTAAGTCTGGATTTTCTTCAGCTTCTTCAGTCACTTCAGACTCTCTTGAAGTCTGATTTTCCTCTATTCTTCTCTCTTCTTCATTCTGAATGGGTTCAGCTTCCTTTTCTGGTTCACAGAAGTCAACAGGATCAATGGTAGGGAGTGGAAATATCACAGACTGAATACTGTTATCTGATGGTGGTGCATCCCTTTGTCCTGCATTTACATCACTACTGAAACCCAAAGAATTAGTGAGTGAATCAATGTCAAATAGCCAATCAGGACCTGAACCAATAGGATTTGGTGTGTTCTCATTGCATTTGACATTGTCACTTTCTTCAATTATTCTAGAAGAGGTATTAAACACTCTGTAAGCCTTACTTTGAGATGAGTAACCAACAAGAAAACCATCATCTGCTTTGCTATCAAACTTACCTAAGTGAGATTTGGTATTGAGAATTGTATAAGGACACCCAAATGGTTTGAAAAATCCAATAAATGGTTTCTTTTTCTGAAAAAGCTCATAAGGTGTCTTGTTTTTAGGCTTTATTACTAAAACTCTGTTTGGACATAACAAGCAGTATTAACTGCTTCTGCCCAAAAAGTAGTGGGTAATTTTGAATCAGCTAACAGAGATCTAGCAGCCTCAATCAGTGTCCTATTCCTTCTCTCAGCAACACCATTCTGTTGTGGAGTCCTAGGAGCACTGTATTGTCTCTCAATTCCTTTTTCTTCACAAAAGGTGTTTAGATCAAGGTTTTTAAATTCAGTCCCATTATCTGATCTAATGACTTTCACTTTTTGATTTGATTGGTTTTCAATTCTAAGAATAAAAGATTTGATCAGTCCACTTGTCTCATCTTTAGTTCTCAGAAAATATACCCAAGTAAATCTAGAGTAATCATCAATAATAACTAAACAGTATGACTTCTTGCCAATGCTCATGACATTTGTAGGGCCAAACAGATCCATATGCAACAACTGAAGAGGATTTGAGATAGTGTTTATCTCTTTGGACTTATGAGAAGTTTTGTGTTGTTTGCCTTTGAGACAAGCAACACAATGATCATCACATGAATAAACTTTTGATGGTAAACCCCTAACAAGATTATGTTTAACAAGTTTATTCATTGTTTTAAAATTCATGTGGCACATCCTTCTGTGCCAAAGTGATGATTCATCCATTGAAGCTTTTGATACCAAACAGTTTAGGGATGAATCAGATGAAACACTTTCTAAATCTAAACAATATACATTATCCTTTCTAGGAGTTCTCAATAGTATCATGTTTTCATCAACTACTTTGAATCCAGGAGCAAGAATAATGCATTCAGAATCAGTAAATAATATACCATGTTTCTTGTCACAGACCTGTGATACACTTAACAGGTTGTATCTCAATTGCTCAACATAGTAAACATCCTCAAATGTCATCTTACCTTTTGATACATCACCTTTACCACTTATCTTACCTCCTACAGGATTATTCCCAAAAGCAACATGTCCTCCATCAATTCTTTTGAAATTCTTGAGGCAGGCCATGTTACCTGTCATGTGCCTGGAGCAACCACTATCAACATGCCAGATGCTCTTCCCCTTGAGCTGTTGGTTGCCCTGCACATCAGATAAATCAGTTAGTTTTTATTGGGAACCCAAGCCGAAGTGGTCTTGGGTCTCCCTTGCTCATCAAAGTACTTGCACTGGGTTTTGATGAGATTTTCAAACTTAGGTACTGCAGAACTAGAGTACTTTGTCAATATGATTGGTCTAGCAGCACAAAAACTAGAAGCAGTATTAACCTTAGAAGAAGTACTAACAGTGTTAGCAGCACTAACACTGCTAGCAGCAGTATTGTTCTTAGAAGAGGTACTAACAGAGTTAGCAGCACTAACACTGCTAGCAGCAGCATTCTCTTTAAAAGAAGTACTAACAGTGTTAGCAGCACTAACACTGCTAGCAGCAGTATTGGCAGTAGTATTGCTTCTAGCAACACTATCCTTGTCAGCAGTACTATCTGAGGTAGCAGTACTAACATTAGTGCTTTTGGGGATCTACATATTGACACATTCCTTTTCAGTCTGTTTTCTCATGTGGCTTTTGGATTCAGCTTGTTTCTTAGCCACATTATTCCTTGCAGGCTTCCTATAACCAGAAGATTTTTGAAAACTTCTTTGAAAACTTTTCCTTTGGTTAATAGGATTGAAATAACAGTGTTTGGCAAGATGATTCAATCTGCCACAAATAAAACAAGGTTTTGGTCTGTTAATCCTTTGCAGATCAACTCCTTGCTTTTGTGCCCACTGGTTATTCCAATTTCTTTGATTTCCCCTCTTTTTATCATGTTTTTGGGGCTTATTCTCTTGAGATTTCTTGCAAGAACAATGTTCACAAGTATTAGAGTTCACAACAGTGGTCTGTGTATAATGAACTCCCTTTCCCTTTCCAGTCCTTTTCATCTCATTGTTCTTAACACATGGACTTACACATTCCTCATCAGATCCTTCTTTTTCAGTCTTATTCTCAACAACTACTTCATCTAATGGATCTACTTCAGTGGCTCCTTTAGGTAAGTCCTTCCTATCCTTGGTTTCTAATAGGTCCGACTTAGGAGGGATGTAGTTGTTGTTGTAGGGTGGGGGTGTGGCATTGTACCCTATGCCTGGTTTCATCTTACTATGGATTTGCGAGTTGATTATGTTGTCCATGACTTTAGAGGCACAATTAAACTTTTCTACATCAAGTTTAACTTTCTCAAGCTCTCCTTTTAGTTTTTCACACTCTTCCCTGGATTCCCTAAGCTGGAACTCTAGACCATCCTTTTCCCATTTCCAGTAATTTGTATCATAGGAGTGTTGAAGTTCATTGGCTTGAAAAGCCCTAATCTGTTCTTCAAACTTCTCAACAATTACTACATAGTCTTTTCTGTCCTTTTCTAATCTCTTAAGGTCATCACACATTCCCTGATTGTGATCTCTATACCTTTTAACAGTGTCTATACAAGCTTGAGTACAAAGATTAGATTTTACCTCAGTGGGAATATCTGAAACTTCAGCCATAAGTGCTTGATTTTGGATGGCCTCTTCTGCTTGATCACTCCAATCAAATCCCATTCCTTGTTGAGAGACAAGAGCTTGAATAGAGTTTATGTTTTGATTGGAGCTTCCAGCCTGAGTTTGTTGATGGCTGTTGTGAGATGTTCCACCTCTGCATTCCCTGGCAAAGTGTCCCATCTTGTGACACTTGTAGCATTCAACTTTGGACTTGTCAAATCCAGCACCATCTTCTCTTCTTTGGGAAAAGTTGTTTCTCCCTGTCCTCTTTATGAATCTCTTCACCCTCATAGACAGCATAGCCATCTGCCACTTGATATCCATCTCTTCAAGATCATCAGCATTAATCTGTTCTAAGTCATCATTAATCAATGAGGAATTAACATGACTAGAAAAGAAGGCTTCTAGTACTGAATCATTGGTCTTTTCCTGATTGACTCCTCCAGCAGCACTAACTGATTCAGGGTTAGCAGTAGAATCAGGTGATGCTGAAAGGAGTGCAGCATTATGTACATATCCAGAGGGCTTCTTTTTGGCTTCAACCTCTGCTTCAAAGACTCTAAGATCATTGTAAAGATCATCAAGCTCTTTATCTTCCAATTGGTCATTCTGTCTGAAGGACACAGTATACATTGTCCACTCTTCACCTAATGATCTTAAGAACTTTCTGTTAACATCATCAGCCTCCATCTTGACTCTTACTGTGGCCAATTCTCCAATCAGCTTATTAAATCTATCAAAAGTTTGAGTCATAGACTCATTCTTAGTAGAAGTAAAGTTTTCATACTGCTGCTTGAGAATTGCCTTCTGATTCCTCTTGGTGCTTTTGGTGCCAGTGAATCTCTTTTCCAATGCATTCCACAGAATCTGAGCATCAGTGCAGTGATGAAATTGATGCTGATATTCATTGGGGATAGCCAAAAGCAGAGTGCTTAATGCCTTCATCTCTATTTGTCTGACTTTTCTCTCTGCATCAGTCTTTGGAGGAGGTCTTTTGCCTTCTGGTCCAATTCTTCCTTCAGCACATGGACCATTCTCTATGATATCCCAGATGGAATAATCAGTAAGCAGAATATACTGCTTGATTCTAATTTTCCACATGTCAAACTCATTGGGTCTGAGCATGGGAACCTTAGAAACAAGAGTACTGTTTGATTCAATAGAATTGTCCATAATAATTGTAGAATTCTAAGAAACACAAGCTCTGATACCACTTGTCAGGATCGAATCTTAACAAGACTAATAATACTTAGAACTCAGAATTAAAGAATCTGCGGAATAGAACTTCAATTCACACAATCAAAGGACAATATATCAGAAAACACACGGTTGTTTGTATTCACTAATTCAACTCACAAGCTTACAACCAAACCTCAATCTTGATGAACAGGCTCAATCAAGACGACTTCTACTTCTCTAGAAATAGGGTTCTAAACCTTGAGGTTAATTCTCTCTAAAACAAAACGTATTCTGAAACTCTCGTATATCGCATATCTCGTGTATCGTGTATATATTGAATAGCTATCTATCAACATCTATTTATACTAAATAGTTACAAGATAACTATCAAAAATAAATTGATCTTCTGAATCTTCTTTAAGCATATCTTCATCCATTCCATCTTTATCTCCAAAATCTTCGCATACCAAACTTATGATCACAAGCAGCATTAACATCTTTATGCCCGAGCAGTATTAACTTCATTCAGCATGAGCAGTACTAATATTCTCCAGCAGCATTAACTCATTCCAGCAGCATTAACTAGACTCAGCAGTAATAACCTTGCTTCAGCAGTATTAATCTTGACAAGCAGTACTAACCTTGTTCCAGCAGTATTAATCTTGACAAGCAGTACTAACCTTGTTCCAGCAGCATTAATGCATCAACAGTACTAACATTCTTCCAGCAGTATTAACTTTGTCTTGCAGTAGTAACTTTGTTCTGGCAGTACTAACCTTTACTGCAGTAGTAACTTTGTTCTGGAAGTAGTAATGTTGTTCTGGCAGCACTATCCATACTTAGCAAATCTTCAGTTCCCAACATCTTCCTCCTAAGTCTTCTCAGTGTCCTCTTCTTCTTCTTTCTTTTCTCGACCCATCCTCACTCTGTCGCTCAAGAAAACGGTGTCATCATCCTCGTCTATCAAATGACGCGTGACATACGATCGGTCTTCAGTACTAAATTCCAAAAACTTTTCGACCTTAGCCCGGGAAGCATCGTCCGGCTCTACCTCATCGAAATCAATATCTTCACATAAAAAAGAAGATCAGTCGAAAAAACAACCGAGCAACAGAATAACATAAAAACGTACTATCAAAGGCTCACCCGTCATATTCCAACCCTCCTTAATCCAGTCACTATCAGTGTCCAGCGTCGACACCCGCACGAATACATACCTCTTCTTCCATCCACGGTTGTTGACCGCAGTATTTAAAACCAGGGTACGATCACCCTTGTACCTTGAAAACAAACTATAGCGACGGTACCGGTCACTTTTGACCTTATATGCCATCAAAAGGTCCCTCACATTCATCGGTGGATTCCAGTTGGAGGTAAGTCGTTCGATGATCAAGATAACTCGCCAGAACTGGGGCATCAGTTGCCCCGACGAAAGATCAAATTCACACATGAACTCTTTGACCAAAGGCGAATATGGCCAGTGAAAGCCTATCTTGAACGGGTATTCGTATATAACAACGTACCCCTCGGGGCATATCTCCGGTCGAACCTTGCCAACCCTGCTTACGGTAATCCCCATGGAAATCCTCGCTAGACTTCTAAAGTCGTCGAGATCTTCTTCGTTTTTAATGGTGCTTCTAGGCTCTGTCGACATTGCCAGCCCCGTTAAATTGATTTGCACTTCTGAAAGGCCCCAAATATCCCATTTTTTTCTAGGCTTTCTAGCAATAGACTTGCAACGCATACGCAAACCGGAGGGTCGTATCTTATATGATCTCAGAAAACCCCTAAAGAAATCTTTGCTCAAAACCTTCTAAAATCGTAAACAAGAAAAAATCCATCGTAATCTTTACTTATGCAGTCGATCATGTCAGGTCGAACCCTTTGAAGATCACCGCGTGCCTCCGTCTTCTCATATGACCACACGGATCGTCGACAGCTGGCAAACGACAGCTGGTAAGCACAATCGTACGTCAGTATGACGTCACGACCTCGTTCCCTTTTCAACTTCTCGCTCGGTTAGAATTAAACCAATTCGGTTCCGAAACAACCAAGGTATTTTAACGCAGAACCATGAACACCCGACGAGCAAAATTTAAAATTCGAATTTGCTATCCTACTTTCAAATTTTGGGGGCAAACTGTTTGGGCAAAATTTCACAGGTCTCGACCGCGATCAAAGAAGGTAAGACGCATGTCATGAGTTATACCTTGTATTAAGATAAGGTCCCGACGAAGACCCTAAGAACCTCTGTCATCCCTCCTAAAAGGTAAGTCGAGAGTTCCTCACGACACTCGACATCGACGTCGCCCGTTCCGAACGACCGTCACATAAAACCGTACGACCTCGACCGACTAACGCGTTATACAACTGTTATATTTGTTTAAGTGTTTAATGCAGGAGTCAAAGTCATTTATGGACAAACGGCAATAACCGACGAAATCAGTTATGAGCATCTAAACTCACATTGAAGACGGCGATCGTTACAAACAATCTTCAAGGCACTTAAAGATTCAATTAAAGTCATCCGAAGACTATAAAATCCCAGCTCAATCATCAGTTCAAGACACCTGATCAACACCGAATAACACAGAGAGAGATAGAACAAGAGCATCGAACAACAGAAGCAAACACAAACACTCGAAGAATATTCATTCGAAGCAAAGAGATCATTCATAGAAGATCACTCTCGACGCAAGACTATCGCTCTCGACCAACAGTTTATACACAGTTTTCACACACGACGCACACTGTTTTTACATTCCAAACACTTGTACTTTACATTTTGAAGTCTTTCCTTCATTTGTATTGTAATCTCTGTACGATCGACACCCGGAACACCAAGGACATCGCCCCTGATTGGCGACCATAGTGCAGCGACGACATCCACTGTCGTCCGCAGGTTTTTTCCTCGTTGAGGTTTTTCCTGCGTCATCAAATCCTTTGTCTCATTTACATTTTTGTCTTTGTCGCACGCCTTTGTCGAAAGATTCCTTCCTTTAGTTGTTAATGTCCACAACGACCTTAAGTTGTCCCTTTGGTGCGATTTTTGGCATTAACAGCAACCACTCAGGAGGTCGCAGTCTAGCCAATCGTATCTCTCGACAAGGCTATTTTTGGCCAACACTACGACAAGACGCTGTCAGGTATGTCCAAAATTGCGATGCTTGTCAACGACATTCAGGTACGTCACACAAACCTTCTGAACCCTTACACTCGACACTAATCCCATGGCCCTTCATGAGATGGGGGATGTATATTGTCGGCAAGTTGTCACCTGCCCCCGGGCAAAAGGTATTTCTTCTCGTACTTACAGATTATTTTTCTAAGTGGATAGAAGCAGCCGCCTTTTCCCAAGTCCGGGATAAAGAAGTCGTCTCTTTTATCCAGACTAACATTATATGCAAGTTCGGGATTCCGTCCGAAATTGTCTGCGACAATAGATCTCAGTTCATAAGTAACAGGACTCGACAGTTTTGCGAAGATCGCAATATCAAACTGACGACCTCGACACCCAGGTACCCTCAGGCGAATGGACTTGCAGAATCGAGTAATAAAACCATCATTGCTTCGATCAAGAAAAGATTGAAAGCCGCAAAAGGAAAGTGGGTCGAAGAACTCCCTTCAGTCCTGTGGGCAAATCGCACGACGCCACGCACGTCCACAAGACAAACACCTTTCTCTTTGGTTTACGGTTGTGAAGCAGTTTTACCGGTCGAGGTCCAGCTCCCAACTTCGAGGCATACTTCTGTCGACCATAACTTGGTGGATTTAAGTTACGACCTCGACGCCCTTGAAGAACTAAGGGAATCAGCACTGATCAGAATGGCGTCACAACGGCAAGTGGTTGAGCGACATTTCAACAAGAACGTTAAGGCTAAAGTCTTCCAAGAAGGCGACCACGTCCTCTGGCGAATATTCCAAAACACTCAAGAGACCAATGCAGGTAAACTTTCCACAAAATGGGAAGGTCCATATCGTATCTCGCAAGTTGTGGGAAAGGGTGCCTATAGGCTCCAAACCCTTGACAATCAAGACATTCCACGCAGTTGGAACGCAACACATCTGAAAAGGTATTTCTTCTAAGCCCTTTTTTCATAAGACTTTTATTACCACGACGATTACTGACTTAAGCATCGGAGGGTCGTTAGTTAGCCAACGACCAACCTCTGAGCTTGTTTTATCGCAGGATCGCACAACATAAGTAACCAAGTCTATTACACGACTTGATTACACTATCGCCGGATCGCACGACCTAAATAACCAAGTCTATTACATGACTTGATTATACGATCGCAGGATTACACGACATAAGGAACTAAGTCTATTTCACTACTTGGTTGCACGATCATAGGGTCCAAGAGTCTCACGATCTATGCTTTTTAACTTAGAAAAGCTATCATGTTTTGGATGAATGCCTCTGTCGCAAGTACCTATGTTTGCTCTATACGACTTATGTTTATTTGATGATCGCATGATTGGTATTATACTCGTTATCTACTTACAATGTGAATGTGAACTAATCGACAAAGTAAAACATAAGTTCCAAAAAAAATTCCATTCATATTTAATAAGTAAAGCGATTACATCGATAATATTTGACCCCCAATGGCCGATCATTAAAAAACAAACAAAAATCTTATATCGATCTAAGGTTGGGGCGGATCGTCATCCGTCTTAGGACCAGAGGTTTCGCCCTTGAATATCTCATCCTCCTCTGCTGCCTCCTCGACTTCCTTCTCGTCATCAGAGTTGAGGTCCCTCTCGGACCCAACATTCGACAGATAGAAGGCTAGCTCGTCGGACGCAGAAGCAAGGGGATTTCTGCCTGCCAGATATTGTCGCATGATTGCAGCCCGAGCAGTCAATCGAGCAAGAGCAAAAAAGGATTTCAGCTCGTCCTCTAACTCCCCCACCTCCGCCTCTAGTTTCGGCATCCTGGACTGAGATTCCTTGGCTTCTTTTTCACTCACAGCCAAGGAATCCTTAGTTTTGTCCAGTTCAGCCCTCAAGTCGACTATCAGGTCCAAGGCCTGCTTAAGATGGTTGTTCGCTTCATCTTTCTCACGTTCAATGACCTCCAGGTCATTCTGGACATTGTCAAGTCGTATGGACAGAGCCTCGACCCGGGCTAGGGCAACTTTCTCCTTTTCCAGTGCCGCCTTCTCTCTTTCGAGAGCTGCGGGCACTAGACGCCTTGTCTCTTCCATTTCGGAGTACAAGGCGAGGGAGGATTGGAACGCCTGAAACACAAAAGACATGAGTTAATAAACACTCGACACCATTACAAAAAATTAAAAGGCAATTCCCAAACACTTACCATGAACGTGAGTCAAGCGACGTGGGACCCCGTGTCGTCGAGTGACACCCCCTGGAAACGTTCCCTGAAATACTGGAGCTGATATTTCCCCAGGTGAGGAAAGATTTTCGCCCTATCCAGGACGTTATCAGCCATAAAGTCCGCCGACAACGTGAAGTTGACCGCCGTGACTTTAGCTCCCTCCTCCGAGTGACATTTTCCCTTGTCAGCTGACGAAGGAGTCGACGTAACAGATGGAGGCATCGATGTTGTTGCCGGAGGCACTGAACTAACCGGTGTCGCATCGATTGCATCAGAAGACGTCCTCGTCTTCTCAGGAGATGTAATCGACACCTTCGTCTTCTCAGGAGTGACGACCCTCGATGTGTCGCCCGCCTTCGAAGACGGTTCCTTCGGGACCGTCATCCGGGTCCTCTTCAAAACCCCTGACCCAGTGGTCGAGGTCGCCTTCCTCTTCTCCTTGCCCTTACGGGCCAACTCAGCTTGGACTGCCCTCTTGGCAGCCACAGACGATGATTTCACTTGCGATTCTCCTAAAAAACGAAAAAGAGAAAGGAACGTTATACGTTGAATCAATAAAAAAAGCCATGTAAGGAAATGGACGTGCACTTACCAGTCATCTCCACTTCTTCTCTCGACTCCTCTGCTTCCCTTTCCTCTTCTTCCTTCTCTTCCTCTCAATTCTCCTCACCAATAAAAACCATGTCATCCTCCTCGTCCACAAGATGTCGGGTAAAGAAAGATCGATCGTGAGCACTAAACTCCAAAAACTTGTCGATCTTAGCTTGAGAGTCGGCGTTGGGCTTCACGTCCTCGAACTTGATATCTGACGACGCAAAAAGAAAAAAGTTAGAAACAAGTCGACATTGCAAGACACGACGTACGACAACACTTTAAAATCCTACCCGTCATATTCCATCCATCCCTAATCCAGTCGCTCTCTGAATCCAACATCTCTACACGCACAAACGCGTACCTAGCCTTCCACTTGCGGTCGTTAACCGCAGTTTTTAGGACCAAGGTGCGATCACCTCTATGCCTCGAAAATGGACTGTAGCGATGGTTTCCGTCCATCTTGACCTGGTAGGCCGTGAGGAGGTCGTTTATATTAATAGGCGACTCCCAGTCCTTAGTGAGTCGCTCAATAACTTGAATGACTCGCCAGAACTGAGGCATTAATTGTCCTGGTGCTATGTCGAACTCTGTCATGAATAACTTGGACAGAGGGGAGTATGGCCACTTGAAACCAATCTTGAACGGATACTCGTATATCACGAAGTATCCGTCCAGGCACATTTCTGGTCGGACCTGACCAGCTCTATATAACCTAATCCCTGCAGGAATCTGGGCTAACATCAACATCTTCCTCCCTTACTCGTACTTGGTGATAGCCCGACCTCAAATCAATCTTGGAAAAGTATCCTACGCCTTGGAGTTGATCAAATAAGTCATCAATCCTTGGGAGCGGATACTTATTCTTAATGGTCACCTTATTCAACTCCTTATAATCGATGCACATTCTCATAGTGCCATCTTTTTTCTTAACAAATAACACTGGAGCTCCCCAAGGTGAAGAACTTGGCCTAACAAATCCCTTATCGAGCAGTTCTTGCAGTTGAGACATCATTTCTTTCATTTCAGTCGGTGCTAAACGATACGGTGCTCGTGCTATCGGTGTTGCTCCAGGAACAAGATCAATTCTGAACTCTACCTGTCGTTCTGGAGGTAAACCTGGAAGATCATCAAGGAACACATCTGTAAATTCACTTACTATCTTTATGTCTTCCGCTCGCTTCTTTTCTCCTTTAATATCCAAAACGTATGCTAGATAGGATGAACATCCTTTTACTAGACACTTACGCGCTTTGGCAATAGAAATCATTGGAACCTCCCCTTTTCTCTTTTCCCTATAGATGAATACAACATCATTTTCGGGCATAGGGATCCAAATTAATTTCTTGGCGCAAAGAATTTCTGCCCGGTTTCTCACCAACCAATCCATACCAACTACTATATCAAACCCCAAATCTCCATCAAAATCAAATCAATCGGGAATTCTTTCCCTTCTATCATAATTGTACAACTTTCAAGTCTTTCACAAGCTAAGACTTGACCCCCGTTAGCTATTTCAACTACTAAGGAATCTTCCAAGGTAGTGACAGGCATAGCTAACTTTTGATAAAACGACCTTGATATAAATGACCGATTGGCACCACAATCAAATAATACATGTGCAGGTATTGAGTTAATAAAGAATGTACTAGAAACCACGTCCTTAGATTCCTTTGCCTCACCAGTCGTCATATGAAATGCCCTACCCGCTGGCTTTGGAGTATTCGGCTTCCTATTTTGATCTCCACCCTTCCTTAACTTTGGGCAATCTTTTCGGAAATAACCGGGCTGTTTACATTCAAAACACGTCAGTCCTTTGATGGGACAGTTTGTAATTCGGTGACCAATCTTTCCACATTTAAAACATTCGTTTGAAACCACCCAACACGAGCCAAAATGTTTGCTTCGGCATTTCTGGCACCACTTCGGTTCTCGTCGAGACTCGAAACGAGTATTCTTAACATAGGGTTTAGATTTCTGAGAAGATTCGGATCGACCTTCCCATTTTCTTTTCTCTCCCCCTTGTGTCTTCTCTTCTTTATCTCTGGCGTAAACTTCTTCTATTATTTTGGCTTCTTCGATCGTTTCTCTCAGTGTCAAGGCTTTTGAATTCCGCACTCGTGACATCATATCAACGGGTAAGCCCTTCAGATAGGCTTTAATCTTCTCTTTTTCAGTTGGAGCCACATGCCCCACTAGGTTCAGCTTTTTCAGGAATATGCGAGTGTACTCCCTTACTGACAAAGTACCCTTCTTAAGAGTTCGAAACTCTTCTTCAATTCGGTCCATTTTATTCTCGTTGCAGTACTCTTCTAGAATCTTCTGTTTAAACGATTCCCATGTCATAGCTGCTAAAACTGGAGCCGTTACTGTCGATGTTACAATGTCCCACCAGGTCAAAGCGTTTCCGCATAACATCTGAGATCCAAACCTGACTTTCGATTCTTCGTCACACTCACAAGCTCGAAAAGCCTGTTCCATCGCCCTAATCCAGTTCATACATGGATCGGATTATCGAAACTATCAAATTCCGGTGGCTTGCAGCTCAAAAACGTTTTATATGAACAAACTTTCTCCACCCTTCTATTTACGTTTTGCACTGGATTCACAGGTGAAGTTACCGTACCAGTACCCATCTCCGGTCTTCGTGACTCGGCATTCCTGTCATTTAATACTTTCATAAACATCTCTTGTTGTTGTGCCATTGCTGTATTCATAACTCGCATCATATTTCCATCATTCTGGACTCCATAGTGGATTCTGTCGTCACCGGATTAGAGGTACCGGCATTCGTTCTTTGCACTTGACTTCTTCCTCCCAAGATAGGTGGCCTTGGTGGAATTACCCTAGTTTCACCACTTTCGGGTTGCTTCTCCACCCATTCATTTGCCGCCCTCTCCTCTGAAGAAGTAGGAGATCTAGTTGGTGTATTCACCATCGTATTCTGGATTACACAAAAGATAACCATGAGAAATGGTTATACACGATCCCAACACAAGAAACGTACTTTAACGTTTATCAATCACCATAACAATATAAAACAAGTATGCTTACGTAACAATATATTCATAATAATAGTAGCTAATTGAAATTATGAACATACTATACATAAGAATCCTCGTTACCATCATTACAGTTCTTAATTCACGTATTTCCGTCGACTATAAGACTATCCCGTCCTAGTACTTCTACCCAATCTCACAAATTATAACTTAATCATCTTAGCTTAAGTCTAGGTATCTCACGATCATACCTAGTTCACTTAAACTACAGCTCTGATACCAAACTGAAACATCCAAAAATTCACAACAAATTTAAACCTTAAAACTTATCAGAGTTAACCACAATATCATCCAAACTTTTATACATAAATGGAGAATTAGTTATGAAGGTTCACATATACAATTGAACTATCCAAAACAACTTGCTAATCTAATCCTTAACACTAAGATCAGATTATACGGGTTTTCTAGGCCATTCATCAAAACATCATTGTATACACTAATTTTTCCATTACATCACCAAAAGTAGGATTCCGATACCACTTGTCACTCATCCCTTTGCATCCCTTCCCAAGCTAGTCCCTGGTAAGAAAAATTAACTTGAAACGATTAGTATTACTCCTAGTGAGAACATCCAGTTTTCAAATTAGAACTTTATAAGGTTTGAAAACCAAATGTAAACAAACCTGATTCTCATCTTTCTTACCGTACACATAACATCTTTCGATGATGGGAATCATACCCGATTCCATGAGTATGACCAACACTAAGTAAGTCACAATCTCATGTTCCAAAACGCCACTACGAATCTCCACGGATTCTAGATTACAGCTCAGTTCCAAGAAATTCCAATTATACCTTGCCTATTTCTTGGAATGGAAGTAGAAATAGAAATTATACCTTGCCTATTCCTGATCTCCCAAAATGAAAATGGAAATAGCAATTATACCTTGCCTATTTCTCATCTCTCAATATGAAACAGAAATAGCAATTATACCTTGCCTATTTCACCGTTTTCGCTTATAATGGGAATAGCAATCATCCCTTGTCCATTCCACATTATCAAATATAAACGGAAATAGCAATCATCCCTTGCCCATTCCATATTTATCAATTATAATGCTAGTGCCTATGGATCCATTACATTTCCTAGCATACGTGCATTGTATCAACCCAACTCATCTATCCAATCATAACATTCCCAAAATCAGTTTATATGTATGTTCATACTGCTAGGATTGAACTTCAATTAATAAAACATTCCCTGTCAAAAGTTACCAAGATCTCTTTAGTTACAGGAAACTCAAAAGTATCTGGAACATCAGAAGTTACCGGACATCAGATTTATCCGGACACCAAGACTATCCGGACAAGGTGTCCGAGGGTTATATCCGGAAACTACAGGAATCTGGGAACAATCCGGAACTAGTATCCGGGAAACTCAAGTTACCGGATACTTTCGTAATACATACCAGAAACACATACAATCCGGATGACGTCCGGAAACCAAAGTAATCCGGGTAACATCCGGTAAGCTATCTATCCGGGAACTACATCCTTACCGGATACTATACTTTGTCCGGACACCATCGAACAGGGTTTTACCGGACACCGCTGAAATGGGAACTTCCGGATACTAACAAAATTATCCGGTAACTTCGATCTGGACATCGATTTTAGTCTTAAAACTCACTACAATCCAATCCCCAATCAACTTCTTACCATTACAGTTTTTCTAAAACTCTTAGACCGTTTACAACCATATATTTCATCCAATTTCAACAAAATAAAGCAAGTCCCGACAAAATTTGCAATCTCCGCAATAAAATAGTTTTCATGCATGTTCAAAACCATGATTTTAAAATCTTGTGTGTGCTAAACGTTTTCCGAGATTTTGTAACACAATCCACATGAGGATTTGAAACACAAGAAATAACTGATGCAATTTATCTTAAAAATAAATTTTGTGCATGAACTTAGTCGGCACTCAACGTTTCAAACCATACTCCTCCAATTCCCTCCGATCACACTACCGTCATCCGGGTGCTCAAAAATCTTAAGGCAAAATTGGAAATTACATCGATTAACCTTACGATTTCTCCTCGAAATAAGGTCGATTCAACAAGCCTATGGTTCTACTCCAACCATCAACCTTGACCCGAAATGGTCCACTTAAAGCAATTATCATGCTTATTGTCACTCTAAGTGACTAATGCTAAAATCGTCAATCTCTTTCAACGACTACTTGCTTAGAAACTCTTCACTACCCCCACGGTCATCGCATTAAAGTGGTTCAAGTATGCACATGTAACTAGTAGGTTCACCGTACATGCTTATCCTTGTCACTCTCGATGTGATTCTCGTTTCTAGCAACTCCATCGACCTCAAAACATCCTATCTTAAAGTGCCTAAAGGTGAATTTCACTTTCATCTACTTAAAAGAACGCTAGTTTGAGTCTAGGTATCCAAAATCAACACCTAATTCTCTCAAACTTATGCTTTGATACTGTTAGCTTTAATTAGCTCCTAATTAAATGAATGTTTTATAAAGATATTTTAATGTTTTAGATATTTTCTTATAGATATTTACTTAGATATTTTATATAGATATTTTAGATATTGTCTAGATTTTAGATATCTTAAATATCTAATGTGTAAATGGCCCTATATAAGAGGTGTCCATAGTCTTATTTCAAGTAGTGAGAGATATGGAAAGCACACAAAAACACACATAGACTAGTTTCTTATGAGAGTCATTTCATGTTTAGTGTGGTGTTCTTCAACATTTCTCCTCTCCATATTTAATCATTAATGAATATGAGATAAGTTTCTTTATGATTGTTCTTCATGTATATCTTATCTCTATATTTAAATATGGACTTTATATTTCTTCTATTGTTGCTCAAAAATGGGATCAACAATTGGTATCAGAGCCGATTGAAGAAACTTTTCTTCAAAATCGATCATCTATGAAACAATGGAAGTTTTAGATGGTTTAGTTTATGATATACTTCATGTGTGTGTTTTGATTCTTTCTCATTCATTGGTTTTATTTGATAAGCACTAAGTAGATGGTTGATCTATGATCTCATCCTTGTGTGTGCTTAAGTCCATAGCAATTCTTTTTGCATCTTGGTAGTAAGGTTGTTGATCTTTGTTTGATCTGACCTTTATTTTCAAGATTGGACTATCTTTGATCCAGATTTTGTTTGTCTTCCGCTGCTCATAAACATTTATATATGGATAACAAAATCATTTGGGTCTTAAGAAAGTTGTTTGAGAAAGATTTGATGTTTTGTTACATGTTCAAAGTCTGATCTGAAACGTTTTTTTTAAACTTTGAGTTCTTCTAATTAGTTTTCTGACTTGATCAATTATAGATCGAATTATTTGCACTCACGGTTTTAAAAATTATATGAAGATCGTCTTATCTTTTACATCAAATCGGATTTAATGACAGATTTGCGCTGCTGTATTAAACTGATCATATCTCACTCATAAAAACACCGATTGATGCGATTCAAAAGGCCCTGGATTCAAAACACATTGATGAACATCTTTCGTGTTTTGAGAATTCAGAGATTCGAAATTTATAAGGGTCATATGCATCGTTGAAGTAGACAACAGTGTGCTGATGGAAAGCTGATGGACAGATCTGCGCGACTGTGGTAAATCAACCATATCTTTGTCGTACGAGCTCGAAAAGAGGTGATTCATGATGATATGAACAGATAACAAACTAATGAAAGTTGTTTGTATTTTGAGTTTTTGCAAACTCCAGAGTTAAAATGGTCTAAATCAGTGTCAAGGTAAGTGTAACACTTCTGTTAAGCTTCTGCCGAGCGGCGACCAAACCTCTGCCGCACGCGACCAACCTCTGTGGTACTGTTCACCACAGAGCCTCTGTGAAACCCGACAGAGCCTCTGTGGACTGAACCTCTGCGACTCAACCTCAGAGCCTGATTTTTGTTTACTTGCTGTCAGCTTTGCACTGTTTCAGAAACACGTGCATAACTTCCTACTCGGTGCTCCGATTCGCATGAGTCCAGTTTCGTTGAATTCCTAAGACACGGGTGAAACTTTTTCATGTTTTGATTTTGGTCTGAATCAGTGTGCTTAATGGTCAGAATCTGTGTCAAAGTCAATGGACTCTTGCTGCACCGAAAGCATCGCATTTCACTCATGCTCATTCCGCTTTCAAGAACGGTGTTCTCTCAACGGTTCTTCATGGTGTCAAGCTACATTTGTCACATTTTAAATGTCACTCCATCCTCTATTATTCACGTTTAAAGCTCGGTGGATGAGCCTACATTTGAGGGGGAGCACATGATGCTTTGAAGACTTGAAGAACGGAACATCAAAGGTTCTAAAGAAAGCAAAGGGAGACTATAAGATGATGCTTTCTTTATAAAACATTAGGGGGAGATTGTTAGCTTTAATTAGCTCCTAATTAAATGAATGTTTTATAAAGATATTTTAATGTTTTAGATATTTTCTTATAGATATTTACTTAGATATTTTATATAGATATTTTAGATATTGTCTAGATTTTAGATGTCTTAAATATCTAATGTGTAAATGGCCCTATATAAGAGGTGTCCATAGTCTTATTTCAAGTAGTGAGAGATATGGAAAGCACACAAAAACACACATAGACTAGTTTCTTATGAGAGTCATTTCATGTTTAGTGTGGTGTTCTTCAACATTTCTCCTCTCCATATTTAATCATCAATGAATATGAGATAAGTTTCTTTATGATTGTTCTTCATGTATATCTTATCTCTATATTTAAATATGGACTTTATATTTCTTCTATTGTTGCTCAAAAATGGGATCAACAGATACCAACTTGTAACACCCTCGAATTGGGAAAGAGCAACTAAATAAAATTTTCGATAATACAACCAAAATAATAGGATTTCTCCCTATAAATCAATACGGGAAATACCTCCATCAATACATATAACTCCAGTCTTAAATATAAAGGCTAAGTTCACGTCGGGTGTTACTTAACTCAAGTACAATTGCTATTCCCAAAACTTAATGCGGAAGACTTCACTACCAATTCACCTCCCGAGCACACTACTAGCCCTCGACCTTTCGCAGTGTCTCTAGAACTATTCCCAACCTGAACCTGTTGCACATGCCGACAAATAAAAAGGTTAGGCTAACGCCTAGTGAGTTCAATAGTTTATAACATGATTTATATAATTTGTAGAATGAAAGTTTGTGACATAAATCATGATTTCCAAAAGGGTTTATGAAAGGATGTAAACGACTCATTTTCCAACGCACACAAAATCTATGAGAAAAGTTCCCAAAATGTATAAGGCGTTTTCCAAAATGAATTCCAACTCCAACCCACTCAAAACGTGCTTGGAAGTTAAATATCCCAAGAAATATAAACGTGAACAAAACTCCGATATTTAAAACATCCAAATAGGATGAGGCATAGAACTCTGCCAATAAACCATGAAGACATTTCATATAAATAAAGAGTGTCACCGAAAATATGGATAAAAGTAACTACCCAAAAAACAACCCCTTTCGATGACGGGGGAGACCCGATTCCATCGAAAGTGACGGGCACATAAAGTTAGGCCACTTATGATGTTACTGGATTACACCTCAAGTCCCGGTCTTAGTTCCCATGCCATAAAGACATCACAACCTTAAACCTTTTCCATGCCTTTATTGCCTACTCCGTCGAGTTACACCTCAAGGACTTATGGGACCATATTGCCTATCCAGTCTAGACGAGTTACACCTCAAGGACTTCAATGTCCCTTATTGCTACTCGCTAGTGGCCCCACGGCCTAACGCATATAACCATGCGTCCCAATAGTCCACTCCTCATGCACAAAGAAATAGACCATCAAATAAAGACTGACTTACGTGCTTATGGATCCAATGCAACACAGTCTACAAAACATGCCCAACCCGGAATGACTAAAACACCCAAGCATGTAAATATCAATAATGTGCAATAATATGCAATGTGTTGCAATAAATGCAAATCATAAATAAGACTCCACATTGAGCCATAAAAATCGGACAGAATGTCCCCAATACTTCCTTAAAGTCAAAACGAGCAAAATGCTCAAAACCCATTAGACCCATAAATAACGGTCCTCATAATACAAATGCATTTAATCATCGTTTATGTAAACATGTACCACAAAATCAACATTAACCCAAAACTCTACACGGGTTAAAAACAAAGGGTTTCCCCAAATGGACTTATACCCTTTATAATCCTCAAAATGACTCATGACACTAAAATGTGCCTTTTCCCAAATGGTTTATAAAATCAATTACCCAACATGAAAGAAAACCATTGAATGAACTCTATTTGAGCAATAAATCATTTGAAGACATATTCATGATTTCTACACATTAAAATATTCAAAATTCCCCAATATGGGTGTTTTACAAACGTTATAAAGTTAAACACTTCAAAAGGGTCAAACTTATCAAATAACCCAACAATTGATAATTTTAAGTAAACACACAAATACTTGAAAAATAACATTTTTGGCATGTACAAAGTTTTCACAAATCAACTTGAACTCACCTTGCTAGATTTAGGCTAAATCTAGATTTTCCCAAACGTAAGCTCCTTTGAAGAAACACGAATCTTCAAGCTCAAATCTTCCAAAAACCTAGATCCATCCAACCATAAATAATCATCCTCAAGCACTTATATACGTTTCCCCCAACATAAAACATCCAAAATCACCAAAACACCAAAACCCTAACTCCTTAAATGGAGAAAAGTAAGAAGCTTACCTCAACCACCACCAAATACTCCTGGATCATCCAATACACTTCAAAACTCTTTCTAGATTCTTGAATAGCTCTAAAAAACGAAACCATAGTAACTTGAATCACTCAAATCGGAGTTGGGATGCAAAAGTTATGAAGGAATGAAGATTGAGGCTGAAAATCGCGACTTAATACTTCAGATGCAATACTTCAGATGCGGACTCCAGAGCGTTACGCGGCTTGGGTCGCGGCCTTCTTTTGGTTCAGATACTGTTTCGGTCGAAACTTCTTCGTTATAGCTCCGTTTTCGCTCCGGAAAGAACCGTTGGACTCGTATTCGAATTCCCCATCCAACAAGACCATAAAATATAGGATTTAATCCCAAATCCTATTTTTCATATTTATCTTAAAAGATCGATTTTACACTGATTCGAAATTATACTTATCCGAAAATTACGGGTGTTACAATATGCATAGACCTCTTTAGTTTATTTGTTAATAAATAAAACAAACGAGAATATTAAATCATCTAACTACGGTAGATATGATTGTCAATGAATTGAATGTTCGATAAATTATTTCATTGGGAGTTCGTTTATTTTATAAATGATCGAAAATAAATACATTTTCTTGTTTATTTAGCTAATGTTCTTGTTCGTTCATTTACGTTTGGAAAACATTCATTCATTTATGTTTGTTTATGTTTGTTTATGTTCGTTAACATTTGTTTATCTATACTACTTTATAAAAAGAATATAACAATTACTTTTCAACAATCAATTTTTCATCTTCTCCGGTTCTCCTCCACGATCTCTCCCTCCCCCACTTCCCAAAACCCATGATTTCTCTCCCCTTCTCCTCTATCCCGACTCGTCGGCTTCTTCTCCACGTTCTCCCCATACCGCAAAACCCTAATTTTTCTCTCAAAACCCCACTCCTCCATGTGTCAGATGATTGAAATCAGTTTTCTTTCTCCTCCACGGCGGTCGGCTCCTCCACGATCTCCTCCTCCCCACGTTCCTTCAATATCGGTTCACTCCTGGTATATATCTCCCTCTCCTAATCAACAATGGAGTCTTGCAATTTTCAAATTAACGACCATCACACACATATCTTCACTGAACGTCGACCTCCAGTTGCATCGACTTATTCTGCTCCACCCTTCTTCGCCAGGTACAAATAATTTGTGGGTTTTTGTGTTTTATTTGCGATTTTGATTGTTGATGACATGAATGTTTCTTTTGTAATCTGAATTTTGATTTGTGTTTTTATCAAGAACCCTTTTGTTACTTGAAGGTTTTGCCCTCTTTTTTTGTTGTTGTTAAATTGTAATCGGCTTATTCTGCTCCACCCTTCTTCGCCGGGTACAAATAATTTGTGGGTTTTTGTGTTTTTCATGTTTCAATTGCATCTCAATTTTATTTATTTACCACATGATTCATCCCCTTTTCCTTCCAACCTTCTTCGCCAGGTACAAATAATTTGTCGGTTTTTGTGTTTTATTTGCGATTTTGATTTGTTGATGATGAATGTTTCTCAAGTTCTTATTTTTCTGAACTTGTAAACTTTTCTAGCTTTTGATTGTCTTGTATATTTTGATCACAGTGGTATCACATAAATTGTGTTACCAGATTTACCCAATAAATACTTGCAGCAGGTTGGTGGGAACAAGGCAATAGCAAGCATTGTCGGATTTAGAGGCAAAGGTATTTCACTAACCCAAGAGCACTGACACATTTTTTATGAAAACAAATTTATATGCCATTTATCATGTCAAATCTGTAAATGCATTAGAAGCAATTACCATGCCATTTATCGGCTTTTAGACCTCACTCTTGATTGTTGGATTTCATCCCCTTACATTAACCAAGCACAATAGCTTACTGTTTTAAGTCTTTAAAGAACTTTTCTTTATAAAAGTTGATTACCAGAAATATAACAGTGGCATTTTCCCTTAACAAGTTTTCTTATTTGATTTTCAGATGTTGATAACAATTTTCCTGTTCTAGTATATCATCTTTGTTTTTACCTATGTCCCAAAAGAAGTCTCTACTTTTGATTAGATATTCAAATCTAACACCTTTCAAGTTTAATTTTATAGTTTTCTCATCTCCAGCATCTTTTCGTTCTGATGCTGCATATATATAGTTATATATTTGTGGTTGCCATTTTATTGTAGAAAGAAACAACTCTTCTAAAATTGGATGGAAAATAACTCTTTTAACACTCAATAGTCAAATTACACTTGTTTTGGGACAGAAGTATTATAGTAGTGCCTTTGAAAATTAATGCACATGTATTGACAAGTATTGTGTAATTCCTATTGTAGTGAGACATATGGTTCAAATGATTTTGGTACACTTGAAAATGTCAGAGAAGCAATCTTAAGGATGACCTAAAAACATGTGATCCTTAATTTACCATACATTTAACTTCTTGAGCAGTTTAATATTCAAAATCACAGACAATTTATTGATATTTGCTGCTTCTCAGGTACAACTTCATGCCACTTTCAAGAGGCTCTGCTGTTGTGGGTTTTACAGTCATGCTTAGACTGCTTCTGGCTGCTAATATGGAATTTACTAGGAGCATTCCAGAAGGGCGTCAAGTCGATTGGGATGCCATTCTGAGTTTGGAGCCAAAAAATTTCATGGAATCAGTCAAGAGTTGGTTGTATCCATCTCTGAAGGTCTCTACTACATGGAAAGACATCCCAGATGTAACTCAACCCTCAAGACCATCGGTTCAGTTGTTGCGGCTCTTAGCTCCGTTTCAGGCTAACATACATTTTTAATAAAAAGGTACGTAAGTTGCACCTCTTTGTTCGATGCATATCTTAAATGAGCTTTCTTAGAATGGTCAAATCCTTACTAGAAGAGAGCTGGTGTTTGACTTTGAGTCTTAAATGAATCACTCCCTTTAGTCCAGTGAAAATTGCGACACTTTCCTTCTTCAGATGTCCATGAAAAATTGCGGCATTTCTTTTTAGGCAAGTTTTTAATCTAAAAGATTACTTGATTGCCATTGTCATCATCAAGAAGAGTTTATATGATTTGGGCCTGCAAGGTTTCTCAATTTTAATTATCATATGATGTATCAAATATTTCTCTTAAACCATCTTTGGGATCTAATGTCGCACGTTTTATGCTTTTAAATTGACGAAAAGTATTTCATTAAAACTACATATAGTTACGAGCTAACAACCACCCAACCATCGTTCTTGGCCTAAATATGTTGACCACCTTATATTTTCAACAATGTAAAAAGAAACATAAAGATGTTAGCTGGCAAAATGTAACGACCCATCCCAAAGATACATCATATAATGTAATATACATTTCATCATTTGATAAAAAAGATACATAAAGATCACATAAGGTCTCTTAGTCTCAAAATTGTACAATACATAATTCAGTACAAACATTTTGCTAATAATTTACATCACAACTAACAAAACTATTAATACAAAACACTTCATGAAACTTCAAAAACACACGGCTTCCAAAAGAAATTCACAGTTTATCTTTTCCTTTGCTATTACTCGCTCCATGACCTGGAATACATATTTTTGAAAACAAAATGAGGGTTAGACCAAACGGTCTAGTGAGATAATCCTTGTCAATTTAGTAGTTCTTTTATAAAACACATATATACAACAAGTATATAAATACCAAGCATGACTCGTGTGCACTGTGTACAACTCTTTCACATGGCCATATTAGTTAGTTGCGCTAAACCAACTATTCAATTTACTCCGCTGCACTAACATACAGCCAACCACTGCCCCTCCGTACAGCCAATACTCTGTCGACCCTCAGTCCGACCAAGGTGCACTCGTGTAGTGTAATGCTTATATAAATACAACATATATCTCAATATATCATATTTTCTATCATAAGCATATCATCACACTACCTACCACATATTTATTCCAAATACATATGTATTCCAATTTGAAAATGTTTTAAAGTAAAACACACCTGAAAGAAATACGCAAATAACACCTTCTCTTGACAACTTGCAAGAACCTTACTTTTCCACAGACTTCATGAAATCTGAATTATACAAAATACATATAACTACTTATCACGTAAAACTCAATGACAGGCTAAGAATCCTAAATAAGCCTATCACACCCTTATCCACAAATGTCCCTCTTCGGCGACTTAGCACGGGGTCCCGCTATCCGGTTAGCGGGTGGGGTCAAGGAGCAACGCCCTTGCGGGGTCTGGGGCAGCGCCCCAAGAAAACTTTTATAACATCTTATCCGAATAACTCATCTGGATACAAGTCCGGAAACCATGTCTGGAAAACTATATCCGGAAAACCAAATCCGAAACTATCCGAAAAACCAGATCCGGAACTATCCGGAATCCGGACCAAATCCGGAAACTTTCCCGGAAATCAATCCGGACAACCGATCCGGAAAACTTTTATCCGGGTAACATAAACATCCGAAAAACACGGGGAATCCGGGAAAAGTCGAATCCGGAAACCAAAGAATTCGAACAACTGATCGACACCCAGAACTCCATCGAAACTCAAATAAGAATCAAAATTGGATATTCTTAACCGATAGAAACTTAATACTAATGATCATGAACATATGTTGAAAAGGAATTATACCTCAAACGACTCAAATGAAAATCCTTCTCGGCCCTAATCGAACGAACTCTTCTTTCTCTCTGCTTCTCTTGACTCCAAACACACAGACACAAAAGTTGAAACCGACTTATGATCTAAGGAGGTGAATCAATATATATAAAAGGACCAAAATTGCAATTAGGGGTTTTATCTTAACAAAATGACATAAACACCCCTAAACTTATAAAATAAACTAAATAAATAAAACAGAACCCAAATTAAATTACGAACTTACCCGAGACATTACACAAAAAATGTGCTGAAATGGAAAAAGCTTATTAGCGTGATGCTTATTTTTGCACTTTCTTGCCAACTACAATGGTCATCTTCATGTATCTGATGTTGGTTAACCGGTATATGAGAAATAAAATAGTGAAAATCGCTATTCACTAATTGCATAGAAAGTGCTAGAATATAAACTTCAAACTTTTTGTAGATAAAAAACTTAAAGATGCCAAATTTGAACTTGAAATTACTAGACTTGCATCTTGAAATTGGATTGCTTTTCTTGGGCAAATCCGAATATGTGTGAATAAAAATTATTCTACAGGTTTCACCATTTTGTTTGTGTTAATGTTTTTTTGCTTAGGTTATAACATCTTCATGTTTAGTTAAAATTGTAGCATTCCGCAGGACGATTGAACAAGAGGGCGCAACTCTTACTGCATGACGGTATTGATAGTGGAATAGAGAAACTGAGGCTTGATTTGATTATCAACGGAGATATCGAGTTTGTGTTTGTATTCATTTACTTGTAACCATGTATTTCATAAATGCAGTTTGTAGGGGTTTTCTTCTCATTTTATGTTATTTTTAGTCTTTATCTGGTTATGATTTTGTTTTATACAAATTAGGTTTATTAGGATCAGGTGTGAAGTTGTGATGGTACTTGTGTTCTTTTTATCAGAAAAATGAACAACAAACAATTTTTCTGACCCTCTTCATATTCATTATGCATACCGCATACAAGCTGAACTTGCACAAAAGATTTTAATAATGCACAAGTGAAATCCCATTAACTTAAGAATCAAGTCGGAGAATGTAAAAATAAGTTATGATGTTGATATGTATTTAACAATATACAGGATTCCATTTGGGCCACATCCTTTGTAATGTCAATGGTCAACCCCCATGTAGTTTATTAAAAAAAAATTGATGTCTCATATTCTAAGAGCATCTAAATCAAAGAAGTAAAATTTCAAAATTTCCAAAGAATTATCTTATTTTCAATAGATCTCACTTTTATTATAAATCATATTCTTATTTATATAAACGTTCATAATATAACTTTTAATAACTCAATCAAATCTTAAGCCTGCCCAATTTACTATAACCAAAAAGGCCATTTTGGTAATACCCTTTAGGTCACTTTTAAATGTTTTTTGGCATATTCAAAGGAAAAAAACAACTTTTTGTGTTCGGAATGTTCTTGTAGTTTTCCCTTTTGTTATCATACCGATGGTTCAAAATTGTACGTCAAATTTTTTTAAAACAAAAATTAATAAATAAAACCTTAAAAAAACATTTTATTCCAACAAAATATTAATTATATTATTAAAATATTTAATAGATTTAAAGAAAATCTGAACATTCCTTAGGAGAGTGACAATATTCAGTGGATTTTGTGTTAAAATTTAAAACGTAAAAGACAAATTTGTAATTAACTAAAAAATAAGGACAAATATCAAATTTGAGAGTATCTCTAAAACTCTAACAAATTCACTAAAACAAAATAAATAGAGTTCTTGTTCTCTATATTGATTCATCAATATTATTTTCTTCTTCTAAAATAGAGAAAAATTGGTTGTGGGATCTTTGGTGATTTTACTTCCTTTTATGGTTTGATCTTATGGTTTTGTAGGCTTTATCTTGATTATTTGGTTTGTTTTTTATATTATGATTATGGTCATATGCTCATGTTATAGCATTCAAAGCACTGGAAGTTTGAAAAATGGATTATATGATGGTTGGTGAGGTATACACTTATTTGTAAAAGATTTGTTGTTTTATAGTTACATTTTTTTTGTTTCCTGCAGATTTTTGGGTTGTTGGAGGTTTTTTTGGGGCTCATCAGTTTATAGTTTGGAATTTTGGTTGTTGGATTTGATTTTTTTTTACGATCGCATCAGATTCCAAATTGGAGGTTAGATTGCCTTTTTGAGCTGGTATGTAATTTTTATGGGCATGGTAGACAATGGTTGCTATGTTTCTTTGGTCATGGATGATGAATATTTTTCGGGTCTAGAGTTAGACATTTGTTTATTATTTCTTCCAAAGTTTTTCTTAGGTAATCAAGTTTTTCTTGGGGAAATCTAATATATTTTATTTTGTGTAATCCATTGAAAAACTGCAAAATGCTACTTTGGTTTTGTAAAAATAAAAGATGAAAATTTTAATCCATAACTGAATGAATCGTAATGGAGCTTTTACACCCCGCTGCATTGAGCGGATAAGTTACTAGTATATATAAACTTGTTTATATAATTTGACATTAATATGTAAAATCATTATGTAAATTAATTGTTTAGAATTCAGTTTTTATACATCCTAAGTTAATCTGGTTTTTCATTTCGTTATGCTATTTTTTATGAACGAAATGATGAGTAATAGTGGTTATTTTTTTTCGTTTCACTACAAAACAGAGAAGTTTTTTTGACAGATTCCGTTGAAATTCCGTCGAAGATCCACATTTGTGACGGTTTTGTTCCATCGGTTATAATATGGTTGATAACTGTGATCTGTCAAAAATCCCATGAAAATTCGGAACTAATGATAAATTCAGAACTACAAATTGCAAAAATCAAACAATAAATAATCCCAAATCCTATATTGATTGCGTTCAGATTACATACCAATAAATCGTCGAGTCAAATCCAGGGTTTAAAACAAAATCTCTCGGAATATCTTCCCCAATAATTATATTTTAATTTTTTTAAACAGTTTTCAACGGAACTCTTCCACGGATTTTCGATAGAAAAGAAATAATTATATTTTAATTCTTTTTAAACAGTTTTCGACGGATTTTTGACGGACCTCTTCGACGGATTTTCTATGGAAAAGAAATAATTATATTTTAATTCTTTTAAACATTAATCGACGGATTTTAGACCGAACTCTTCGACGGATTTTTGATGGAAAAGAAAATAATTATATCTTGATTTTTTTATAAACAGTGTTCGACGGAAATCTGTCGAAAATCCATCGATTAATGTATAAAGTTTATTTTTTCATATTCCGTTGCAAATACGTCGATAATCCATCTAAGATTTTCGACGACCAATTCCGTCGCAAGTACTCAGTATTCTAGTAGTGTTTGGGTTCGTTTGTTTATGTTCATATTTAAGTTCGTTTGTTTACGTCCGTTTAGTTCTTAATTAACGAACAGAAAAAAAAATCTTAACGAACGAAAATTAACACAAAAAAATTTGTCGTTTACTGGTAGTGTTTTTTTTTTTTTGAAAAGCAGAATTTTATTACCATACCTTAACAGCAGGTACAACCAAACCACAAAACACAGTTCCAAAATTAGGGACACAACCCACGATCCAAAGGATAAACAGCAAACTCTATACTAAACATTAAACAACAACACATAGTGCAACATCGGTGCAGCAACAGATCGGGAGAAACAACTGCAGCGCCAAGTTTACGAGATTTAAACTGAGAGTTGTATCACCGCCCTCGTCTGTCACTGGTCCTCGCCACGAGACCCAAACAGCCATTAACAGCCTGATTAAGTTGTCCAAACAGCCTGCTGGGCTGCAGCCCATACAGTCGGCACAATCAGCCCTCTCGCACTTTTAAGCTGTCCAAACAGCACTCGAATCTGCAGACACGGCCAGCTTCCACTACTGCAAATGAGCCCAACTGTTACCATTTAGCTATGCAGCGCCGATCTTGGGTCCAATAGCCACTCGTTCCAACCAAGTTTCTGTCCCTTTATACGCGTCGAACACCATTCGAAACAGCGACGTTGCATTTCGAAAAATCGATCAACTAATTTGCTTTTTTCGTTTTTGAACACCACTTGGTTTCGATGATTCCAAATTAGATATAGGAAGCACCAAATTGTTTCCTACCAAAGTCTAGGTTGAGTAACCGAACCTGATCCAGAAAAGTTGCGTGCCTTTAAATCATCCACCGAGTTTAAGATTTCCTCATTTTGCTTCCACCAGCGAAGAACCATTTGCCACACCTTATTTGACTCCAAGCACTTCACCAACGCGTGGTTTACCGACTCCATTTCGTTTCCACACCTCGGACAAAGTGTAGAATTTAGGTCCACTCCCATCTTATCAAGCTCCACCCGACAAGGTAATCTACCTCGTGTTGCTTTCCACAAGAAAATCCAAACCTTCTTTGGAACCAGGTTTGACCATTTGTTCGTTTGTTCGGTTAAGTTAAACGAACGAAAACGAACAAACCTCAATTCATATTTGTTCCGTTCACGTTCCTTCGGTTCGTTTATAGTCCTAATAATAAATCCTGATGTAAAAACACATCATAATAGTGTAAATAAAGAATGTGAGAAATTATAAATTATAATTTCCCATAAATTAAAAATAAAGTGTTTATTTCATTGTGTATCTTAGACAACTAATTTATCATTAAATAACAAATTATTCCTTTGATGTTAGTTAGTTATTAACGTTTTGATTATTAACTTATTATTTTAATCTTTTAAGAAAAACTCATAAATTAGTAATTAAGAATATTTTTGAAAAACAACCGAAATTTCAGCATAGATAATAGTCACGTAAAACATTAAAATAACTCAAGTATCTCTCTCTCTCTCTCTCTCTCTCTCTCTATATATATATATATATATATATATATATATATATATATATATATATATATATATATATATATATATATATATATATATAGATAGAAGGAGGATAATTTAAAACCCTCTCAAAGGTTGAAACCCACTTCATCGCCATTGATTTAAAATTTTAACGGTTGAGATATATATTCTTTTGAAGTCTTGTTGGACTATAGGAGTATAGGACCATAGTCGATGACCGACATAGCATGTATGGATTTATATACATCCTCTTAAGTAATAATAATAGCCACAAAAATATAAATGAAAGTCAAAAACTCATCACACATTCCTCCAAATTTGACTTTTAAATTAAAATCACACATCAAATCCAAATCGACCTTTCTTTATGCTCATAAATGAATTTATGACTAAATAATATGTTTTGTTAACATCATATTTACGCCCTTATTAAAAGAGAGAGAGAGAGTTATTTTGGCAATGTCGGGTCAACCTCTAAACTATTTGATGGAGACAAGCCTAGATGTAGCACGGGCCTCCAATTTAGGGATCATATTCGTGCAAAGTCTTTTCACTAATGATCGTATTTTAACTTATAGTGTAAAATTCAAGCAATTAAGAGTCTTATATTTATAATTTGTTGTAGCGGTTTATTATTGATAAAGACATATAAAAGCAATGTCGGCTGAGTAATTACATACATGTGTAGCTAGCTATTTTCTCATGATATAAGTCGTCACTCTTTTTTATATCTCCTCTATCAGACATATATTCAAACCGTGAATTCACGTGTGGATAAAACGGACAATATCTGATACGGTTAACATGACATGTTACAAATGGTATCACATGAGGTATAATTTCAAAACGCCCGATTTATTACGGTTCATACGGGTCCTTGCAGAGTTACGGTTTTATTTTTCGTTGTGTTTGAGATCTCGTGATCCAACAATAAATAATTTGGCCGATCAAATATAGTTTATAAAATATTTAATTGGATCAATTGAATACACAAAAAACATGTTTTTATTATATTGCACTTAATAAAGTACACCTAAAAATACATTTTGGTATTCAATCAAGTACGTTTAAAATAAACTTAAAAATATTCTTAAAATAAATTTAAAAATAAGTTTTAAATAAAAAATCGGGCCGGTCCTATACCTGGTTCCATATTGAGCCTTGTTTTCGATGAAATATCATAATAAGGCCATAATCAATGATCCGAAACAGTTCCAAACAGTCTCAGACCGAACCGGTCCAAAGTGAATCACGGTCTTCAGCCGGTCCAGGGCCATCTCTAGTTGATACTAGACATGGCCAAATGGGCCCGGCCTGGCCCTAGCCTGATGGGTGCCCGAAGCCCAGCTCGCCCAAAGCCCTGTCCCGGCTCGATCGAAGCCCGGTCCCAGCCCGACAGGTCTTACCGGGCCCTGTTTTCAGCAATTTTTTCGGTCCAAAGCCCGGTTTAGGCTCGGCCCGCCATGCTTCACAAATATAGCCGTTTTTTAAAAGAATATACCCGTTAATATAGCCGTTTTTTGGTTTTTTTGCATTCTAAATACTATAAATAGGCAGTGGGTGTATGAGGTTTGATACCAAGTTACAAAAACGCAATTCTCGCTTACAATTCTCGATTTCTCGCTTTATCATGTTCATTTCTCGCAACCTCTCGTTCTTTCAATTTTTCGATCCTTCAATCAGAATGGCCGGCGGTAGTGCATCACACGATCAAATTATAGAAGTTATTGTCAAAATGGTCGGCGGTAGTTATTTAAATGTATTTTTCTTTATAATTCAATAAATGTAGTTCTTTAAATGTATTTTTTTTATAATTCAATAAATGTACTTCTTTATAATTCAATGAAAATTCTAATAAAACGTATTTTAAGTATGTTTGAGTGACCCAATTAAGTTTTTTATAGTGAATACGAATAATATTTATTAAAAATTGTATATATATATATATATATATTTTTTAAAAAGCCCGGTTTAGGCCCGGTTTTAGGCCCGGTCCCGGCCCGGTTCTTAAAGCCAAAGAAAGCCTAAACGGGCCGGACCTTCAACCCCCAAGCCTGGCCCGGTCCGGCCAGGGCCCGACCAAGACCCGGTCTTTTGAATAGTGTTTAGGCCTGGTCCCAAAAAATGTCCGGTCCAGGCAAGCCCAGCCCGCCCATATGGCCATCTCAACTTGATACTCGTACATTTATAAACTAAATGGGCTAAACAAATAACTTTAAAGACATAAAAGCCTAATTAATCTGGGCTTCATACAGAAAAAATATACGGGCCTAGCCCAATAAAACCCAAGTTGGTCTCATATTATACTACCATACCATGTCAGCAGAAAAAAACTCTTATGTGTCGTTTTTTTCTTTGTTACAAATAAATCTAGCAATATATTTTTTTAATTTACTTTTATATATTACAACGACTATTTTGATCCATTACTTTTCAACATTTAGGGGCCATTTACCTAATCACTTATCCGAGTAAGTGCTTACCGGTAAAATTCAACACTATCATTTACTTCCCGGGTAAGATTTTAGTCCACCAAAATGACATCGTATGCACCAATTTAGCCGGTAAACGCTAACCGTGGTAAGATTCGTCGCTCTCACTTATCGGGTAAGACTCTTGGTTCTTGCTTCCGCTCTTACCAGGTAAGATTCTTGGTCCTTGCCATATTCATCCGGTAAACTAATGTGACTTGATAAAAACTTACCCGAGTAAGCGTTTTGTAAGTGGCCTCTTAGTTCTGAAGACGTTTAGAAGTGTATTTATTAAATAAACGTAATTATTATTATTTGTTAAGTTAAGTAGTATAATTATTTTAAAATGAGAAGATACAGATTAATACAATGTAATCCGTCTATCCTTTTAGAAAAAATATCCTCTTCCTGTCTGCCAATGGCATTTTGACAAGTCATCACCATAAACACTAATGACATAAAGAATTAAACGGAGGTAAACCTCCGTTAGACTCTCTCTCTCCCAATTTGGTGATCCAATATGTCAAATAAACTAGCTAGGTACCTGTGCAATGCGGCGGGATGTAAAAGTTCTATTAAGATATATTTAGCCTTTAAATATCAATTTTTTGCAAAATGTTTTTGAAATACTTGCACATTCACATGTTGTATTAAGAGTTAAGAGTTTTTCACAATGCAACGGAATGTATCGTAAATCCAAAAATGGTCATTCATTTTCACCCATCTACCTTTCAAAATGCAAAATGTTTAACAAAATGCTTCGCATTGTTCATATATTTAAGAATGGCATATAGCGCTTTGCAAGTTTGTCAATGGCATATTAGTTTATAAAATGTAGTTGAACCAAAAAATATATTATGAGAAAATACTCAATAAAAGTCTAACTCTAAAACCCAATAACCAAAGAAATAAACACCCTAAAAGCTAAATCATTTTGAAAGCCACATATTTTGATCAATCTGGCTTGTGGCTATTTCAAACCTTAAAATGATCTCAATCATCTTCAAAGATCTTATCCACTTTCCAATCTTAGTAACCATCTACATTATTTGACTTTTTCCAATATTCAACCCACAAAGATAGTAGATAAGGGCCTTTTTGTTAGCAGCTTAATGAGTTTAATGGGACTCATAGCTTATTTAGTTAGCTATACCGCCTATACATGACTGTTTGGTAGTAGCTTAATGATATAGAAAGTGACTTATTAATTAAGCTTTTAGGAGGGAGTTTTATGTAGAAAGCCAAGTTTTGTACAAACCAGTCTCTCTCAATTAAAAAACATGGTCATTTCGTCTATGAAAACACCCTTCCAAACAAAAACTTTTCCAATCTATACAGACAGATTAATCCACACAAACAACTTTATTCATACAGGACTTAATGGAAAACCAACCAAACAACCCCTAACTCTAGATTGATTAAAATCGCAATTTTTGTGAATTAAATTTAGCAAGCAACAAAACATGAGCAAACAAAAGCTCCAAGTCACCTACTTCCATAGTTCAACCAAATTGAAAATTACTATATGGCCTACGGCCATTGCTAAAACAAACCAGGCTGCTTCTTATCCTTATCCCTCCTATTATGAAATGATCAAAAGATGCTGGCCACCAACTTTGAATTAAAAAACAACCACAGACAGATACCAGAATTGATATATAAACCAGAGCCAAACTAAGAGGATGTTTACCAAATTTTCTATTAACTCCTTTAATAATAAATTTGTTGTCTAGATAAATTGGTGATGTTGTTTACTTTTTTATCTGAATCGGCAGCCTTGGTGATGTTGTTTACTTTTTTATTTGAATCGGCAACTTGAATTTTAGAAATGACCAATTTAACCATGAAAATGATTTACGTGCTATTTGATGTTTATTTTTTCGAAATGACCAATTTAACATCAATTTATCAAATAGCACGTATTGATGTTTATTTTTAACGGCAGTCTGAATTGTTTGCTTAATGTTATGCAGTGAATAGCCAGTTATGTTTACTTAGATTCAGTCCAGTTCAAAATGGAGCTTATGGTGCAATCATGAGCATGTTAGAATTTAACAAAAGAAGGTGAACACTAGAAAGAATAATAGGATCAGTAAAATCATAATAATACAAAGATTGTCAACATCAACAAAAGAAGACAAACACGCCTAAACATATCCTAATGCAATAACAGACTCGTAAAAAACATAAGTTGATAAATTAACTCAAGTTCCCTCTTTAGTTGCTTCTTCCTCACTTGCTGGGTGAGTTTCCAGTCCATGATGTTCCCTTTAGCGGGTAAGATTCATGGTTCTTGCGATTGTCATAAGGCAACAGTAAACGCTTACCCGGTTAGCGTTCGGTAAACGACCCCTAAGAAATCCCTCTTTTAAGAAAAACAAAACATGAGAACAAATTCAAGGCCATTTTTATGAAAGAGTTTAAAATGATGCAACTGATGACATAAACCAACACACAGAATAACATAAATGAAAGAGATAGAAGCTAAATAATAAGCAGAGATATAAGCTAAATGATAAGCAGTGAACAGAATTTGCTAATAAATAGGCAATGAACAGAATTTGTAAGCAGGAAAAGAGTTAAGGAGCTAAATAATAACCAGTGAACAAAATTTGTAAGGACCCAACTCCAAAACATGGACCCCATTCCAAAAACTAAAATTCAGATCCAACAACTATGTAATCAAGTCTTTGAGCTAAAACATGCAACATCCAAAATCAAGTGACTAATCAGTAAAGCATGAAGAATATAAATGCACAAAATTGTATTTGCAGGAAAGAGTAGAAAGTGAGATCTCTAAATACGGTTTTGGGTGTGCTTTCTTCTCATGTCTTAATCTAGAACCTCATGATTATAACTTGGCTTCAGCAACAAAAAAATACCCTCATAATCCAGCTTTATCTTTGAAACCAACACAAGCAACTGAAAGGATAAGAAGCCAAACATTGAGTAGCCGAAAATGTAGAAATATACAACAAAATGGCTTTACGATTAAGTGGCTAAAAACCATGTTGTCCAACCCAAGTAAAGACAATGTCTCCAACAGATACAATGGCAACTATAAGGTCGTATATTAGCCTATAAATTCAACGTTTTACAAAATATTGATTGAGAGACCAACATTAAGAGGAAAACTTTACCCCAAGTAATCTAGTTCTAGCACAACATAGTTTGGATTGAAGTCAATACAGATGTAGATAAAATATGTAATATTTCAAATAAAAACTTTAAAATAAAAACTCAGTAGAAGATTTATTCCAAGTTACCTGAGAGCACTAACCTGTTGCCCAACAATACTGCTATTCAAAACCCCAAAAATTCTCGGTTTTTACTCGCTTCAAATCGGGAAAACCCTTTATTCAGAACTCACTCCTTTCGGTTTATGGAGAAAGAAAAGAGAACAGATAAAGAATACAAGCATTAGAAAAACCTCTAGATAAAGAATAAAGATAAATAAGTGAAATCATTAGAAAAACGAAAGCAATTCCTAACCCTAAAAATACAAGCACATCGACATTGCTTATGAGAGGAATTCAAAAAAAATTATAGAAAAACATACTGCCATGATATATAATTAGGAACAATGTTACCTTTTTCTGTGAGAACATGTGAAAAACTTAGAACACAAGACGCAGAGTTAGAAAATGTTAGAGAAAAAGCACGCCTTGAAAAGAGAAAAAAATGCCTCAAGAAGATTACCTGAACAATGATAATAGAAACCCTAACTTCATCACATGTTAAGAAACCTAAATTGATGTTACCGAAAACTATTGTAAACCGAAATAGATGTTAAGAAATCTTTTGACAGATAATAAGTCATTGAGACTGCATACAAGAACAAAAGTAGACAAACAAGTAGAGCATGAACACTTAGAGCAGGAATAAGTCATTGAGACTACAACACTTTGGTAATAAGATAATAAGTCATTGAGACTGCAACACTTTGGTAATAAGAACACTTAGAGCAGCAAGAGCAATCGAATAGTGAAACCAGAAAGAGCAATCTGATTAAGACAGTATTACCAAAAATTACCAAAAACAGAAACAATAGAAAATCGTATGGATTACCTTGGTCGGAGAAGCAGTCTGAACAATCTAAGTAAAGCCTCAAACCAAACCCATCGGACCTCGATTTACAACATTCTATAACGAAAAAAGAAGAACAAATGAAAATCGTATCATTAGTAGCCTGAACAATCGATATTGAAGCTGGGAAATTGAACGTCGATTATCGTATGGATTACCCAGGTGACATCCAACGCTTCCGTTAACCTAGGTACAGAAATGTAGAAACAGATTAACTCAAACAGTGCACCAACTCAAAATAGACTCAACACAGCAAGTTTGCTTCTTATTCAAAACAGAAAGCTTTCTGGCTTTTTATAGCCATTACAAGAAAGGAGACGTAACTACTTATCATAAAAAGATGCCTAAGAAAAAGGAACTAACAAAGAGAAATCCAAAAACCCTATCGAGTTCCTTCAGGTAAGCTGAAGACTCTGTCATAATTTGATAAAGACTTTCTTCCTGAAATTGATGTCAAGCATAGAAAAGTAGAATCAGCAGGCGTAAATAAAGGAAGAAAATGAATAAACAAAGATGAACAATCAAACAATAATACGAACGCCTTATGTTGATAAGGAATGATTATATGCAAGAAACATAAAACCAAGGCATGCATAAATAAATCCCAAGTAGAAAAAAGGAAAACCAAGGAAAATCTAAAACACACAAAAAACCAAAGAACAACCCATGTCAACCCATGTTTATGCTCTAATCTATCATCTAGATGATAAATTAGAAGCTTGTAGGGTATCATTTTGCATATGGTAAAAAACCACTGGTGAAACATGGTATTGCATACATACCAGTAATGATCTGTCGCCACCTATAGCCTTCACATATAACATGAGATCATTAAAATAAGAAATTAAAGCAACGTAAACCACAACAGTAAACGACACATAAAGCACCTCAACATCATCAGTTGTTGGGTCTCAAACAAACAGATCTAAAATGGGGGAGAAAAAGAAAACCCTAAATTTAAAAATGAAACTCACAAATTTAATCACTAACCAAGAGAGATTCTAATTCCCTCATTCAGAAGAAACTAAAATCTTTCGTCTTTGAGAGAAACCAGAAGAGATAGAGAATCCAGAGGAGCCATAAATACATATCTTAAAGCCTGCATCAACGTACTCTAAAAAGAGAAGAATGAGAAGGAAGAGAAAATCAATGTACGACATGGAAACAGGAAAAAATACTTACCTGAAGGCTGAAGCGAAGGAGCGGGACGTAGCGACGGAGGGAGGAGAGTGAGACGACGGAGAGAGCGCATGTGGGTTTAGGTTTTGAATTTTGAATTCAGATTTGGAACCTGAAAAGCAAATCTGCTACCGAAAAGTGATACATGCAAGCTTAAATAAAGGAGGAATTTAATTAATTTTTTAAATAAAAAAAGATTTAAGACTTTAAGACTTTTAGTCTATATGTTTTATAAGATAGTATAGATATAAAAGTTTTTATCCCTTATCACTATATCTCAATCTCTCTCTCTCTCTCTCTCTCTCTCTCTCTCTCTCTCAATTAGTATCATTGTATTATTTTTTTGCTTATTTGTTTTCCTTTCTCATTTTCTAATCCAATTTCTCTTTTTATTGTATACTTATTAATTTTATATTATATTTTATAGAGTAAATTACACGATTGGTCCTTGTGGTTTACACAAAATTGCACCGTTGGTCCCTAAAATGAAATAATTACGTGTTTGGTCCCTGTGGTTTACATTTTCTCACTCTTTTGGTCTTTCTGTCCTAACTCCATTAACATGACTTTGTTAATTAGGTTAACTAAAAGGGCAATTTAGTCATTTCATAATTTTTTAATTTTCTATTAAAAATGCAAGGACTGGGGATGTTAATTGTAATACATAAATATTGTGGGTCCACTCTTTCACTCTCTGATCTTTATATACACAACACATATGTATATATATATATATAGAGAGAGAGAGAGAGGAAAGTTCAAATAAAAACTCATTTTCAATTGTGAACATGAGGACGGATCTTAGCCTTTCCATCTATATTGATCTAATGACCCATATTAAATAGAGTTTTTAATTGAGATTATTAATTAAAGTGATTAAGGATAAAATGGAAAGATAATTTAAACACACGCCTACTATGTTTGACTTTTTATTTTCTTTTTTAATTAAAACTTTTTACCCCCTTAAATTTTAAAATAAATTATCTTAAAAATTACTAATATTTTAATCAAACAAATTACATCAAAAAACGAGAATTTCGTGCTCTTCGATATGACATCCATCTCGATATAGTTTTTTCTTCATTTTAACCGTTTTACGTGAAATATTATGTATGTGTTATATTCAGTATGAATATGTATGCACGTTTCCTGGTGTCCATATTCAGTATGAATAACAAAGGGGAACGTTCATTCACTATTCATGACAAATAACACAGTGTTCAAAATGAATAATACAACATTCACGATGAATAATACACGAATTCCTTATTCATGTATTATTAAACATGAATCGTGTATTATTCACCTTGAATGTTGTGTTATTCATGATGAATAATATATGGTGTCCACATTCAGTATGAATAATACATCATTCAGGGTGAATAATACACGATTTATGAATTCGTTTATTATTCATCCTGAATGTTATATAATTCATCCTGAATATTGTATTATTCATCCTGAATAATGTATTATTCATCATGAATAGTGAATGAACGTTCACCTTTGTTATTCATACTAAATGTGGACACTTGGAGATGTGCATACATATTCATAAAGAATAAAACCAAGTTTTGATTGTGAATCGGAAAACAAAAGAGAGTGAGTCATGTGTTCACACCTTCACGGGTCATTCATATATTATTCATCATGAATAATGTATCATTCAGGATGAATAATACAACATTCAAGGTGAATAATACACGATTCATGTTTAATAATACATGAATCAGGAATTCGTGTATTATTCATCCTGAATGTTGTATTATTCATTTTGAATACTGTGTTATTCGTCATGAATAGTGAATGAACGTTCCCCTTTGTTATTCATACTGAATATGGACACCAGGAAACGTGCATACATATTCATACTGAATATAACACATACATAACATTTCACGTAAAAACAGTTAAAATGAAGAAAAAACTATATCGAGATGGATGTCATATCGAAGAGCACGAAATTCTCGTTTTTTTGATGTATTTTGTTTGATTAAAATATTAGTAATTTTTAAGATAATTTATTTTAAACTTTAAGGGGGTAAAAAAATTAATTAAAAAAGAAAATAAAAAGTCAAAGATGGTAGGCGCTAATTTAAATTTCCAGATTTGTCCCTAATCACTTATCAATTGGTTTCATTAAGTTTTAACCATTGATTAATTTTCCAAATCTTGATCAATGGTTGTGACATGTCCTCATGTTCAAATTTGAAAATGAGTTTTCATTTGAACCCACCCCTATATATATATATATAGTCACATGAACTCCATCATCCCCATACCACCTCCCAACCAAAGATGATATCACAATTGCAAAGCTTTCCGTCTTTTTCTGTGTAGAATATTTTTGAACAATTCTCTTGCTTACTGTTAGTTTTGGAGAACTGGGTCCCAGTTTAACTCCGGTGACTAATTTTCTCGTCGGAGTTTGGCTGTCTTTTTTGTCGGAAAGTGAGGTTTGTCTGTTTCTTGGGGTGGGTTTTGTTATGATCGGAGGAAGTTTCAGGTCTATCTCCGGCGACAAATGAAACCCAGTTGAATTATCGATCTTTTTGTTGTTGAGATCGATTATGATGTTGGAAGTGGAAGAACTGACCCTACAAGAAGTACACAAGCTAGGAGCAGTAGTAGCGAGTCCTGACCGAGTTGACTTGGAGGAGGGAGAATGAAAGAAATCTTGAAGCGTTTGAGTCAATTGGGTGAGTGAAGTAGTAGTAGCAGTAGTAGTGTGTTTTGGAGAAGGTTTGTAGATGGTTTTTCTGTGAGGTCTTGATGATCTTTTTGAAGAATTTCTTGGTGGGTCATGAGGTAAATCATCTTTGATTTCTCTCAATCTCCCTTTTCACTATCTAATGAAGATGGTGTGACTGTGTTGTGTAAATCATTTTTGGTTGGGAGATTATATGGGTATGCTTCTCTGTGTATATATGTGTGTGTTTTTGTGTGTGTTTTTGTGTGTGTACATATATATATAGAGTAAATTACATAAATCGTCCATGTGGTATGGTCATATTTTGGTTATGGTCCCTAAAACGCATTAATTACACTGAGCGTCCCCATGGTTCGACTAACCGCACGCAGAGGGTCCCTCCCTCTAACGGAATCTGTTAACCCATTTAACTCAAGGGGTATTTTTGTCTTTCTACACCTATTTTTGTCTTTTTCCTAAAAAAATAAAAATAAATTACTAAAAACACTATATTACCCTAGCCCACTACAACCCTCACCTTTCCCACCCCACCTACCCAACCCTTTCTTCTTCTTCTTGCTCTCACCAAAGTTCAGAAGTTCCATAGATTCTGGCTTACAAGAATTCGAATGGTTTCCATTTCTAAATTCGGCGAATATCAATTCCAAGGTGGTGATAGCGGCGGCGGTAGCCACAGATGAAGATACCGGATCTGTGAGCCACAACGACGATGGATCGTTATCACCTCCGGCAACCTGATCCTCGTTCACGGCCGATGAAATAGATAATTTTGTTTTGTTTTTTAATATTCTCTCCTGGAGCCAAGCCAACTAATCCTTTGTTTGTAAAACAAATGGGTGAAATACAAGGAGATAAAATGATGTGGACACAAGAAAACCACCAGAACACCAACTGTCATCTTCCTCATGAACTCATAATCACCACAACCACAACCCAAATATATTAGTACAAAACTGGATTCCCAAAAATCTGGTAACCGCAACAAATGCAGGAGAAAATGCTGATGAAATCCTCTACTTGATCAGCACAGCTCAGATTACAACAAACTAATTAAAATGGCGTTAACAACTCCGATTTCTTCATCTTCACAATTGTTACAGTTACCAGTAGTTCATCCGACGTCTCCCTCGCTTCACCTTCCGTTTTTTATCCGGTCAAAATGTCAACTGATCGCTCTACGAAACACCGGTGATTCCGTGTTTCCGGTTCCACTGAGGAGAGAGCGGCGGATACGTTAACAAGTGATAACGATGATGATGATTCCCGTGAAGAGACTTATCGGAGGAGTTCTTCCGAGAGATGAAATAATGAAGGATGGAGAGGGTTGGAGGGGGGGCGTCGTGAGGAAGAAGAAGAAGGAGGAGGGGGGTAGTGGGGGTAGGGGGTGTGGTATTTTTTTAATTTATTTATTTGTTTGTTTTTTAGTTTTCTTTTAGGATAAAGACAAAAACAAACGTAAAAAGACAAAAATACGCCTTGGGTTAACTGAGTTAACAGATTCCGTTAGAGGGAGAGACCTTCTGCGTACGCTTATGCATACCACAGGGATGCCCAGTGTAATTAATGTGAATTAGGGACTATATCCAAAATATGACCATACCACAGGACCATTCATGTAATTTACTCATATATGTATAAACAACATATGTGTTGTGTATACAAAGATCAGATAGTGAAAGAGTGGGCCACAATATTTATATATTACATCCATAGTCCTTGTATTTTTAATTGGAAATATAAAATTATGAAATGACTAAATTGCCCTTTTAGTTAACCTAATTAACAAAGTCATGTTAATGGAGTTAGGACAGAAGGACCAAAGGGGTGAGAAAATGTAAACCACAGGGACCAAACACGTAATTATTTCATTTTAGGGACCAACAGTGTAATTTTGTGTAAACCACAAGGACCAATCATGTAATTTACTCAATTTTATAATTATCTTTTCAATTATTTCCTTTTTATGGTATTTCTGTATATTTATTTATATTAATTCTAGAGTTAATCTTTTATAATCCCATTTTAATAACTTATTTTATTTGATTTATAATTATCTTTCAAATGATTTTTATCTTCTCTAAAATGACACATTTCTCTCTTTGATCTATCATTTTTATGTTCGGTTTCTTTTTTTTTTCTAGTTTGTTTTCTCTTTGCTCATGATTTCCGTGGAAGACAACAAATCGAGTAAGTTTATATTTAGTTTAATATTAAATCAAGTGACCATATTGTAGAAATTAACATCTAACTTTGTTTTCTTTTTTATTTAAGATAATGAATATTGATACAAATGGTGTGGAAGGACAATCCAATGATATGTTTAGGGAAGGCGAAGAAGCTCCGGTTGATGATGCAGTTAAAACAAAACATATTCATTGCAACACTTGTTATGAAGATATACCAAAGTTAAGGCTATGTTTGGCAAACTAGCTGATAAGCTAGTTGTTGACTTATAAGCTAGCTGGTAGCTGATAAGCTAACTGATGAAGAAGTCACGTTTGACAAAACTAGCTTATAAACATGTAAAATGACCAAAAAGGACATCTTCAAAAAATTATCAATTATAATGTTTAATTATATAATTAAAACAAATTTATAGCAATATGATATGTTAATTAATATAACCAATATAGTAAAGAAAAATTAAATAATATAACATGTTAATTAAAAGAATTTAAAATTTATTATTACATATATACTATAAATTTTAAATTTGTTAAAACAAGTTTTAGAAAAAAAATTATATTAAATTATGATTTTAAATAACCGTTACATATGAAAAAAATTAAATATAATTAAAAAAGATAATAGTAATTGATAATTCAAATATATTGATTAATATTAAAAAAACATATAAATAATTTATATGATCAACAATATCTCTGAATAATTAAAAATTAAAAATTTAATAATTTTCAGTTAATTTAAATTAATTAATAATAATTAAATTTAAAAAATTAATATTTATTTATAATAATAAGTTAATTAATAATAATGAGAGTAATAGTGAAATATTCACAAAAAAACTACTCAAAAACTACTCCAAATAGCGTTTTAAAAAGTTAGCTTATGGTCATCCAAATATGTACCCAGAAAAAAAAGCTAGCTTATAAGCTAGCTTTTTTTTGCCAAACGATGCCTAAATGATTTTTTAAAACTATAATAGGTTGACATGTTTGGAATTTAATTATCATGTCAAATATTGATTACATTTGTTATGGTAAATTGGTTGACATGTTGTTGAATTTGATTACTATATCAAATATTGGTTATGTTTATAGTTTTAAATTTGTGACATTTACTTTACAACTCAATTAATTACTTATTATAAAAGTTAAGTACGATTATTTTTTTATGTTTGAGAATAGATAAATAGAATTTTAATAGTAATTTTCTTAGACATTAACTTTTGAAGCATTAGATTAAATTTAAATTTAAATAAAACATTAATCCGATTTGAGATTATTAACATGGGATTATAAAAGATTAACTCTTGAATTAATATAAATAAATATATAGAAATGCCATAAAAAAGAAAATAACTGAAAATATAATTATAGATATATAATATAAAATTAATTTGTATACAATAAAAATAGAAATCGAATTAGAAAATGAGAAAGGAAAAAATAATGTAAGAATATTAATTAGGAGAGAGAGATTGATATATAATGATAAGAAATAATTTTTTTAATTGACATATTGGATCACCAAATTGATCAGGGAGAGAGTCTAACGGAGGTTTACCTCCGTTTAATTCCTTTTGTAATTAGTTTTTATGGTGATGACTTGTCAAAATGCTATTAGCGGACAGGAATGGGATAGGGAATAGTGGTACAGCCGATTTTTTTCCATCATTTTACTTATTAGTAATCCCTATAAATATTGGAAAACTTTTGTTTTGGGTCATATGCTACTTTTTTTAATGACAAACCATATGCTTTTAATTAATAAATAAATAAACTTATTAAATTAAATAGCAAGCAAAATATTATTTTAACTTTTTATAGATTCTGTATTACGTAACAATTTGTAATTTCCCTTCATTTAAAATACGTGAAACTTAAAACGTTTGAAGCTTAAAAACAATTAAATACTAACAAATAACTAATTACAATTATATATACACCATAAGGGTTGTTAGTCCCATTAAAACAAGCAACAATTCAATATAGTAGTAACAAGATGAGATATAAGATGAATGTGGTGTATTATTCAAATGGAAGAGATCTACCTAGAGAGAGAATGGTTCTCTCTCTAGAACACACACACTACACCATGATGTATACATTGTAAATGATCTCTTTTTACCATAATTACACACACACATCCTATATATACCCACCTATTACACATGTAAGCCCAAACTCATATTACAATAACCCAAGTCCATATTATAATTATAATATTTTACAAAACTATCATATAATTCGGATATTTTGTGTCTTAACATTATAATTAGAAAATATGCATTTATTTTTTTAAAATATATAATTATTTATAACAAATAAAAGTAAAAAAATATGAATATTTGTGTTTTCGAACTTGAGAAAAAAAGTGAAGAAAAGAAAGAAAAAGTTTTTATGTGTTCTTTAGTGAATAAAACAGACAAAAAATGGAAAAGAAAGATAATTTTTCTTTTATGTTCTTAAGCGGGAAAGAATGAAAGAAAATATGACAATTTTATAAATGTATGTTTACTTATTTTACAACGAATTGTAATTTATGGGTAGATGTGTAAATATTTTTAATTGTTTTTATATCTTTTCTTTCCTTCCATTCTCTTTCGTTTCCTTTCATACTTGAGAGGGAAGTTTTGGAAGGAAACTCAAGTTTTAGTTTCTTTCTTTTTCTTTCCTTTTTCTACTAAAATAAACTCAAGAACACAAATTCTTTTCTTTCCCACTCCTTTCCTCCCCTTCATTCGTAAAAAAGGACCCGAGAACACAACGTTAGGGGTTGTTTACCCAAACGCTTACCCAATAAGTGCTTAATGGTGAGAGTCAACACTCTCATTTATTTTATCGGGTAAACTTCTAGTCAATTAAAACGACACGGTGAGCAACAAATTTATAAGTGCTAACTGAGTAAGAGTTTACCCTCACTTACGGATAAGACTCTAGGTCCTTGTCATCGCTCTTACCATGTAAGATTCTAGATCCTTTCCATGTACGTACATCTAGTAAGGTAAATGACCCGACAAACACTTACTGGATAAACATTTGGTAAACGACCCTGAGCCTAGGTATAGTCAGTTGAGCGCATGTGTATATGTTTAGGGGAGTACTTTATAAAAATGCCGATTCAAAATTCATCTTCCCCATAAATGTCGCTTCAAGCTCTAAAGGAGGTTAGGGTTATTTCAATTCTCTATCTTATTTTATACAGTTAGGGTTATTCATCTTCTCCTGAATCGATTTTCCATCTCCTCTCACAAGGTTAGGGTTCTCTTTCAGTCTCCCTCAATCTTCTCCTGATTTGAGGTTATCTCGAAAATTTTACTTACCAGTTGTTTATTGATTTGTTTATGAGAATGTGATTTAGATCAAGTAACAATGGAATTGACTTTAGCTTTGACTTCAATTTCATCTTTAATATATTGTGATCTCATATACAATATATTTGCACTAACAGTTTACTTACCAATCTTCTCCTGATTGTTTACTTAGGGGGTGTTTGGTACACTGGACAGGATGAGACAGGACATGACAGAACAAGTTTGTACCATGTTTGGTGTGTCCATATGTGGGACTAGGTGGAACTAACTTGAACAAACTTGGGACACGCGTGTCCACCCCTCCCCCTACAACAAGATGGAACAAGACATTTTCACCAAAATACCCTTCAACTAACCTAATAAGATTTCATTCCTATAGTAGACCGTCGACTCTTCTTCTTCTTCGACAGATTTCACTCCTATAGCAGACCATCGACTTCTTCTTCTTCTTCTTCGACAGATTTCACTCCTCTCCAGACCATCGATTTCTTCTTCTTCGTCTTCGATTTCTTCTTCTCCACAGGCACTATTCTTCTTCTTCGATTTCTTCTTCAATTTCTTCTTCTTCTTTGTAACACCCTAAAAATCAGGGCTAATTTAAACCTCAATTCGTAACAAGTTGTGACAAAAAAAAACATTCAAACTTTTATATAAGAGAAGGATTAACTATGAAGTTTCATAATTACAAACATGGAATTCTCCCAATAACTTATTAATCTAATCATATCCACTTTAATTAGATTAACTAAGTTATCTAAGTGATCCATCAAAAAGCCCCACTGCTTTAGCTAACATCCTCCGCTTATACCCTAAGTTGGATACTTCAAAAGCTCTCGGCACACATCCCATTTACTTCCCCGAGCCTGTACCTGGTAAGAAAATTAATTTGAACAATTAGGCTTACGCCTAGTGAGAACATCCAAATTCAATTTAAACGTTAACAGTTTGAAAATATCCAATACATATAAACAAACCTGTTCTTCATCGTTCTTACCATACACTTGCTCACCTCAATGACAGGATCCTACCCGATCCCATGAATATGACTAACATTCAGTAAGTCACATTATCCCAATCAAGAGCCTACTACGATTCCTTATAGATTCTAGACTATTGCTCCTATCCAAGAAATTACAAGTTGCTTTATGCCTATTTCTTGGCCCGAAAGTAGAGATTACAAGTTACTTTATGTCTACCTCTGGTCTTCCCCTAGAAATCAGGAATTACAATTTACTTTATGTCTATTCCTCATTTCAGGTCAACGGGAATTACAAATTGCTTTATGCCTATTCCTCGTTATAATACATAACAGTGCCTATGGATCCATTACACATTCTACACACTTTCTTAGTATCAAACTAAAGTATCCTTCAAGCCTAACACATTATCATTCAATAATAAGTATGTTTTAGCTACTAGAATTATATTTCAATTCTTCCATCTTACTCTGTTCAGAAGTTTAGTAAAACCCAAGTTATCGGGTACTTAAAATGATTAGACACAAGAGTTTCCGGACACCCCCAAACTATCTGGATAACATAACTTCCCGGATACCCACACTTACCGGACATACTAATCCCAGCCGGATACTTACCGGAAACATAAACAGTCCGGACAACATAACTTTCCAGACAACATGACTTTCCGGACAACATCCAGAAATCAAGGTAATCCGGATACCATCCGGTATCTAGTTCACCCGGAAACTACAAAATAAATAAACTTACCGGATAACTTTGTCTTGTCCGGAAACCTTTAATCAGAGGTTTCCGGATACTTTCCTTTTATCCGGAAACTTCGACCTGCAGCCTATTTTTACAATTTAAATCCATGTATGTTCCATTCAGCTTGTTTCAACACATTCATTCAGTCCCAATACAGTTTATACACATGTCTTAACGTTTAATTTAACAGAAAACAAGGATTTAGGTCAAAATAGAGAATGAACTCACCTTAAAGAAGATAACCTACTTTTGCACAAACTAATGCTCCAATCTGCTGTCAATGATTCTGAAACCTAAACAACAAATAGGTTTGTTTACGACTAAGCATTTACATCAAGTTTTGTCTGAATCCATGGTGAATTTCTTACCAAATTTGAAGACCAAAGCTTGTTTTCTTCTTCCTTCTCTTCTTTCTCTCTTCTTTTTCTCTAATCTCTTTCTCTCTGATTTTCCTTAAACCGACCTCAGCCAAAAGTAGCTGAGATATTTCTCAAACTCAGCCTCTTTATCCATACACACTTTCAATACTTTACCAAACACACCCTCTAATTTTCATAACCTTAAGATTAGCTCCAACTTTGTTTTTTCATACTTTTAACCCCATTATGAGTTAAACTTACAAAAAAAAATACAAATCAACTTCATTTATATTAGAACATAATATAACGAAAATTCGAGATGTTACATTCTTCGACAGATTTCACTCCTCTCCAGACCATCGATTTCTTCTTCTTCTTCTTCGATTTCTTCTTCTCCACAGGTACTATTCTTCTTCTTCGATTTCTTCTTCAATTTCTTCTTCTTCAACAGATTTCACTCCTCTCCAGACCATCGATTTCTTCTTCGATTTCTTATTCTTCTTCTTCTTCTTCTTCTTCTTCTTCGACATATTTCACTCCTCTGTAGTGAAAGTTTCTCTCCACAGGTACTTCTGTTTTGTGACCTGCGATTTTGTGACCTGCAATTTTTGTGACTTGCAATTTTGGAACTCTGATTTTGTGATTCTGTGATTTTGTTTGTGACCTGCGATTTTGGAATCTGATTTTGTTTGTGATAATATGTTTGTGATTTTGGAATCTGATTTTTGTTTGTGATAATATGTTTGTGATTTTGGAATCTGATTTTGGTCCAACTCATGGTCATTATTTGATAAAAAACACACTAAACAATTCACTAGGGTTAAATTGGTCATTTAACCAGGCCTGTTCTGTCTAGTCCACTCCTATATATGTCTTACCAAACGCTGAACAGTTGTCCTATCCTGTCCTGTTCTATACTGTCCTGTCCTGTCTGCGTACCAAACGCACCCTTACAAGTTTGAGGTTATCACTCTTCTCCTTATTTGTTTACTTACCAGTTTATCTTAAAAAAAATCATCTTACTTACGTGTAATCTTGTAACTGGTCCTGGCATAACCAGTCCCGACCCCGACCCTAGTCCCGAACCAAATACGAAGGCCCGGTTAAGATTTATAAGTCCCAGTTTTGGGAACCGGTCCCGGGCCGGACCCAAACCTGTCCCACTTATATTTTTTAGTTTTTTAAAAATCGATTTTTAACTTCTAAAAATATTTTTGAAGAATTGGGTCAATCAAATACACTAACAAATACGTTTTTATTATAATTTATCTATCCAATATATTAAAAATAGCACTTACGCTTTAAAAAAATATATTTTATTATAATTGGTTCAATCAAATAACTAACAAATACGTTTTTATTTAAAATATACTTAAAAATACATTTGAAAATAAATTTACAATAAAAACGGGCCGATCTTGGGTCGCTCCTATAACCGGTGTCGAGCCGGATCGGACCTTGTTTTTGAATGAAAATCGTAACTGGTTAAGGACTGTCGGGCCGGGTCTGATCCCAAATCAGCGTCGGTCCTCCGCTGATCCTGGACTGGTCCAAACCCATTTGGCCATCTCTACTCACGTTTATTATGTGTGTGTTTTCTTATTTTCAAATTTCAATAATAACTTTAAGTTTGAGAACAAACCCCTAAGATGGATTGGTAATGGTTTCCTAACTAGGTTTAAAATTTAAAATTGATATAATTTTGATGTTAGTATGTATTTTGGATGTCAAATCTAAATACAACAACTTGATTTGATTCTGGATAATACTCGGCATGGTTTTAGATATTACTCGATATGTTTTGGTACGTTTGACGCTAAGTTTTTTTTAGATTAGATTGATTTTATTTTGGTTTTAGGTTATCAATTGTTATATGATCTTGTGAAATTTTTGTATTAATATTTGTTTTAGAATTCATGACATAAATATGCGATGGTCCTTTTTCTTGATATATCAGGCTGTTGATTATCCGCAAAAGAGGTACAACATAATCCTATGTAAGATCATTTCAGGCACTGCTAAGGTTGGGCCTGTTTTAGGTACTGCTAACATTGGCTATGACCATTGAAGCACAACCACAACATGCTCATGGTATGTATATATTATCAACATACAACTCGAAGACCAACTTAGGAGGATTATAAGGATAGCTCCTTCAGATGTCAATGTAAGTAATGGTTCGTTCTTACACTTAATTTGCTTATGCATTTTGTATAAGTTCCCTTCAAATTCCGATATACATAATGGTGCAAATGCTTGATCATCTGGTAAGTGATGACTCTTACCGGTAAGTGTTTACCTGAAAAAAGTTGTTGCATACAGTGACGTCTTAATGGACCAAAATCTTACCCGGTAAGTTAAGTGAAAGTGTTGACTCTTACCGGTAAGTGCCTATACCATCTCCATTCCAACAACTGAAAATTAAACACTAAAGACAATGGGTCCATTGAACATTAAAAGAAATCAACTCCAATCACCTACTAAAAAAACACTAAAAACATCTTTAATATTATAATAATAATAATAATAATAACAACAACAACAAACATCTTAATATATTAAACTTTTAGTCAATATACAATATTATAATCATAAAAACTTAATATTATATCAATACTTGATTTATAGAGGCCAAGTTTGGAGACTTCTATTTCTTTTAGTGTTTTAGTAGTGGGTTGGAGATGAAAACACCTCCATTTGTGTGCTTTTAGTGTTGTGACAGTTGGGTGTTGGGTAAACGATCCCTAAATGTCAAATTATTGAAAACCAATTGTTCGTTTCATGTGTGCTAATTTAAGAAACTCCAGTTTAGAAAATCCAGCAAGATGATCGATATGTTTTCCCAATCTTTGATCAAGTGTATTATATACTAAATCTTTGGATGATCGTTAATGCTTGAGAGTGGTTTTGGGGGATGGTAACAAGTATTGTAGAAGGGGGGGTTGAATACAATACACAATTTTTTTCACTTAATTTAATTCTTTTATTGAAAAACTTCAAATAAGAATTACACACAGAAACTATTGATTGTTGCGGAACAGAACAAACAAAATCTGTTCAAACAATCTAACACAAAGTCACACAGAGAATGAAGAACAATTGTAAAACACTAAGAAAACAAATGAACTTCTGAGAGACAAAAATGCCAGCACTTGAGAACTTGAAGAGTCTGTAATCTGGTGGTGTTGCAAGGAAGGAGATGACCTCTTTATATAGTGCCTCATGCATTAAATGCATGGACACTTGTCAAGCAGAGCTTGGATGGTAGGATGGAAGCAGGTCTTCTGAAAAGTACTGGGATGTACTTTTGTGTTTGCACATTTGTCTTGAAGCGTTGACCTGTATGTTGAAGTTGAACTTACTTGAAGAAGATAAGAGATCCAAAGAACCTTTTTTTGATCATCGGATTATGTCTCTGTCATTGCAAGATATCCCAAATATATTTTGCAGATAAAGTGGATTATACCTGTTGTAAACTGTTGGCCTAGGATCTCTTCAAAGATCTCTTCAAGAATTCTTTCTTAAGGAATTCTCTGCCGATCATGTCTTCAACATCTTCAAGAGATCCTGCCGATCATGTCTTCAAGATCTTCAAGAGATCCTGCCGATCAAGTCTTCAAGATTATCTTTGCTCTTCAAGTGTACTGGCCTAAGACCTTAGGAAGTCTCAAGTAGCAGCTTAATCTTTGGTTGAGAAGTCTATCTTCAATCCGCTTTGAAGATATACTTCTACTTTGTTTCTTCGGTTGATCTTCGACTTCACCGAACATTTTTATACAATTAAACTGCTTGTAAAGAACCTAAAAATTATTCTAAGTATGAACTGTGTAGAAATGAAAGACTGAGGTCATCTTCAAATCTTAAGTGACCCAACAATCTCCCCCTATTTGAGGATGACATCCATACTTAGAATCTAAGGAGTAAATACTGAATAATTCGTTTTGACCCTTGTTTACTCTTTTTGGGTTCTTTTCACATAGTCCATTCTTTTTGTTCTTTTTGGATTTTTTTTAATTATTGTATCCGGCATTTACAAGTAAAATAAAATAAAAGGTATAGTTGTACAAACAAATGAAAGAAAAAGGAAAGAAGTATAAACAATATGAACAAAACAAATAGTACTTGCATCTTTGGAGGAGCGAGTTGAAACTTGTGTCTGGCTTAAGGATTCTTCATTTTGATCAGCAACCTGTTGATGTGTTGGAGAACTCTATCTTTCAGGCACTTTTGTTTTTCTTCAGATGTTCCAAATCTTTAAGCCATTCACTTACCCCAAAAGATTTCAACCAAATGAGTCTGTGGTTTTTGGAAGGAGACAAACCCATAATGGTGACAATCTTTGAGAGAGGGTTGAGGTTAGGTGAATCAGGCTCAGGATGCTTCTGCCCATCTCTTGCATCTTCTTTCTTTCTCTTGGCATCTTCAGCTCTTCAGCGTCATCATCCTTTGTCTTTGTTTTTCTCCCCCTCAGTTAGATCAGTCGGTCTTTGTGTTACTCCCCCTCAGTTTGATCTGCCGGACTGATGTGCTCCCCCTTGACCGGTCTGCCGATTTCATCATTTTTTTTGAGTTGGACGCTGAATATGAGTACTAAGGGTTGACGTTGCTCCCCCTCAAATGAATTCTCCCCCTCAGCGGCCGACTTAAAAAACACACTAAGAAACATAGAAAAATCGGCCATAACATAAGACTACAAGTTTTTTTTAAACTAAAACCTTCTAAAATCGGCAGCCGATGGGTAGGAACGTCGGCAGCCAAAATTTTTGACATATATATATATATATATATATATATATTTTGCTAAAAGCTTCCAAAATTGGCAGCCGATGGGTAGGAACGTCGGCAGCCGAAAATTTTGAGATTTTTTTTAAAGATTGTGTGATCTTCTAATGTAGGTCTTCAAGGTATCTTCAATCTTCAAGAGTAATCTTCAAGCTCCACACATAGTCATGAAGAGAGGGATCTTCAAATCCAGGATATGGTGCTAAAGGAAGAGAAGGTTGAGGTTGAGAGGCATAAGAAAATCTTCAGGAGTGGAAGAGGGCAAATTGATAAGAGTGGAGAAGGAAGGAATATTTGGTGAGTGTGAATATGAGTACCGGAGAAAGTATTTTCATAAAGATTGGGAATGGTGTTGTTGAAATTGGTGTTGAAGAAGATAGGATAAGGTAAGATGGTAAGAAAATAAGGTGAGGGTGAATATTTATAGTACGATGGACGAGAGAGGTAGGGTAAGAGGTATGATGGGTAGTATATTGTAGGGAAGAATGAGAGTGATGGGAAGTTAGGGAAGTTGGTAAAAGGTATGGGAAAAGAAAAAGAGAGGAGTCGGTAGGCAAGAGTGGGTAGGCAAGAATCGGTAGGCAAGAAGAGGTAGAAGGGAGATCTGTGGAGGATATTAGGAGTAGTTTTGGTTGAAGGTTTAGTTTGCGGGGTGAGGTAAAATATATAGAGAAAATATAGGCTTAGAAAATGAGGGTGAGAGGTAAGATGGGTAATTAGGAGAAGAGGAAGAGAAATATATGGTGGTTTAGAATATGTAGGGAAGATAAAGGGATAAGAGAGGTTAGGTTTAGGGTGTAGGATGAGATGTATGAGGAATAGAAAAAGTAGGAGAGAGAGAAGGAAGTGAGTCTTATAAAAAAAAGGAGAGTTATGGGAAGGGTGGGTGTCGGTGGGAGGGGGGGTTGGGGGATGGGGTTGTCTTCGGCCGAAAATTGAAAGGGGAGGGGGTGTGAAGGGTTGTTTGGGTTTTGGCAGAAGGTAACGGCCGACAAAGGGGGGTGTTTTGGTTGCTTGTCGGCAGAAAAACAAAGGGCAGGCAGCAGCAAGGGCAACGGTGATCGACAGCAGCAGCGCCGATGGTGATGCTGTCGGCAGGGTTCCGGTCAGCAGCGGTAGCCGACAGGTCGTCGGCGGTGGCTTGGGATCGGTGGAGATGCTCTTTGTTTCGATGGTGGCTTTGGAGATGGAGGGATTTTGTGAGGTGAATATTTTGAAAGAGGGATGTGACCAAAATATATAGAATGGAGATGGAAGATATCTTTTGTTTTTAGAGGGTAGGGAAAAGATGAAATTTATCGGTGGTGAGGCTTAGTAAAAGGAGATGAAAAGGACTTTTGTGAGCTGGTTTTTGAAGAGGTGGTAGTTGCCGAATTTTATAGGAGGAAGGAGATGGATGAGCTAATTTAAATAAGTAGAGGAGAGGGAAATGATGGTTTAGGATAAAGGGTAGGTGAGGATTAGAAGTAAAGACATCTTTGGTATAGTACATGTCAATTCTGTGAAGAGAAGGAGAAGCACTTAGCTGATACAAGAGCAGTTGAGAGGGTGTGACCTTCCGGACCATCCATGTCATTTATCTGGGCCATGAAGCACACATTTGAAGTGTCTTTCTCGCTTTCAGATGTGGGTTCATCTGCCAAATCATGAGTTTTAGCAGGCATACCCTTTCCCTTTCTGACTAGCCTTTCGTTTCTTTCTTTTTCTCTTTTGTATTTTTCTTTGTATCTTTTAGCCCGGTCAGAATCTCTTGTATTAAAGGAATATTTGGATCTTCCCGGTTTTGAATAAAATCGACCTGAGGAAGAAGTTCTGGGTTTTTCAAAAGGTTTACTTCTGCACTCAGATGAAAAATGACCCTTTTTACCACAGTTAAAACATTCCTCATTAGATTTGTCTGAGGAGGAGTGTTTGGAGAGAGAAGAGGGTTTTCGACTAAACTTAGATTTTTCAGAAGAAAAGTGAGATTTGGATTTAGAACACTCATCCATCCTGGCCATTCCATCTGATAATTTGTCAACTGAAGTTTCCTCACATTCATCATCAGCATCACTAAGATATGCTTCTGAATGCTCATTGGAATCTTCTTGACAGTCATGGTCAGAGTCATATGGGTAGGTGATTCTTGGAGTACACATAGTTCTTTTGGAAGAGTCACTTAAGAGAGCTATAGAAGAGCCCTTTATATCTGTGATGACAGACTTCCTTTGCAGCTTAGTCTGCTCATAGTTGAAGAGAGTTCCATAAATAGCAGTGAGAGGCATATGATCAAGATCCTTGGTTGTCTTTATACAAGTACATATGTTTTCCCAAAAATCAGGAAGACAATCCATAAACTTGCACAGGACTTCCTCATTATCATACATGCGACCCAACAGTTTAAGATCATTAAGAAGACTGTTAAACCGGTTATAGTAGTCTGAAAGAGATTCTCCTTTCTCATAAGAGAAGAGTTCATATTTTCTAACAAGAGCAATCTTTCTGCTCTTTTTCACTTCAGACGTACCTTCATAAAGAACACACAGAGTGGACCACATTTCCTTAGCAGTAGAAAAGTTCACAAGAGAATGATAAACCTCATCAGGAAGAGAGAGGGCAATGATGGCTTTGACTTTAGTGTCAAGAGCTACAAGACGTTTATCTTTATCATTGTACTTACTGGGGTTCTTTACAATGTATCTCCCAGTAGCAGGTGTTCGTTCTTCCTCAGAAGAAGACTCATCACCATCCTCATGTTTACTTTTGGCATTATAACGATTCCAAACTCTAGGGACAAAAGGTCCTTCATGGAGTATGGTGGGATACCCGCTGTCAACTCCTTCTAAGAAGAGCATCATACGACTTTTCCACAAGGAGAAATTATTAGGGTTGAACTTTGGTGGTTTGGCTATGGAGCCATTGTCGTATGATCCAGCAATAGAGTTTTGAGAAGAAACATTGTTTAAGGAAGAAGATGAAGCCATTGCAGATCAAGTTTATTAGATTAAACTGACCTGCTTTGATACCACTTGTTTGTCCCAGCTATGGATTAGCAATGGTAAACAAGTATTGTAGAAGGGGGTTGAATACAATACACAAAATTTTTCACTTAATTAATTCTTTATTGATTTAAAATCAAGAATTACACATAGAAAACTTAAAGATTGTTGCGGAACAAAACAGATAAAATCTGCTCAAACAATCTAACACAAATTCACACAGAGAATAAGAACAATTGTAAAACACTAAGAAAACAATGAACTTCTTGAGAGAGAAAATGCCAGCACTTGAAAGCTTTGAGAGTCTGTAAACTGGTGAGGTTGCAAGGAAGGAGAAGACCTCTTTATATAGTGCCTCATGCGTTAAATGCATGGACACTTGTCAAGCAGAGCTTGGAAGGCAGGATGGAAGCAGGTCTTCTGAAAAGTATTGGGATGTACTTTGTCTTTGCACATTTGTCTTGAAGCGTTGACCTGTATGTTGAAGTTGAACTTTCTTGAAAGAGATAAGAAATCCAAAGAACCTTTTTCTGATCATCGGATTATGTCTCTGTCATTGCAAGATATCCCAAATATATTTTGTAGATAAAGTGGAATATACCTGTTGTAAACTATTGGCCTAGGATCTCTTCAAAGATATCTTCAAGAATTCTTTCTTAAGGAATTCTCTGCCGATCATGTCTTCAACATCTTCAAGAGATCCTGCCGATCATGTCTTCAACATCTTCAAGAGATCCTGCCGATCATGTCTTAAACATTATCCTTGCTCTTCAAGTGTACTGGCCTAAGACCTTAGGAGGTCTCAAGTAGCAACTTAATCTGTGGTTGAGAAGTCTATCTTCAATCCGCTTTGAAGATATACTTCTACTTTGTTTCTTCGGTTGATCTTTGACTTCACCGAACATTTTTATACAATTAAGCTGCTTGTAAAGAACCTAAAAATTATTCTAAGTATGAACTGTGCAAAAATGAGAGACTGAGGTCATCTTCAAATCTTAAGTGACCCAACAAAGCTCTATAGAGAGATTCACCTAATTGCTTTTGAGAATCCTTGGAGTGGGTTTGTTATGGGGTGGACCAGATATATTGGGTTTCCTTGGGTTTTTGACCCGTCAAAAAGAATATCTTTTACTATACTAACATTTGTTTGTGCAAGGTTATTTGTAATTTGGAAGTTTGATTACACTTAAAGATGTGATCTTGATGCTCAAGTTTGGTGGTGGCTGTTATGATCTAAAGAAGTTGATTAAATGGCGCCAGAAGATGTTTGTTTGGATAAGACGTTCCCGGGAACGTAGTAAGTTATTAGATATTGTTAGTTCTTCAAAGACACATGTTGTGGTTGTTCTTGTTGTTGTTTGTGGTTAAGGATATAAAAGTCTTCATCAATTTCGTCTGACCCTGCTTCAAAGGTTGAATCAGTGCTATTGGATGCTTAAGATGTACAAGGTTCTGTTGTCTACATGTTTTCAGTTACTGAGAAGTCCAGGTCAGTGAATGTTGTAGTTTTCCAGAGGCTGCTCAACTCTTGCTAAGGATTACAACTCATTGGGTGTTGAGGCTAAAAAGGCAACAAGTGGCTTGGATTGTGTTTCATCAGGAGAAAACATGGTTCAATGATGTGAGGTTTATTGGTGTAATAAATGGCATATGACTCTTCAATGGTTAACATGGTTCAACTGACTGAAGGAGAGCATGACTGTAACGACCCGGTATCTCATAACATACATAATATATAACAATTAACATTTCATACACAACGTCGTTACTTTCATAACAAAATACATGATAATTCACATTCGGTCCCAAAGTCTCAAAACTATACAATACAAAAATGTAAACATATCCTAATCTTCGTCAGCTAGCAACCGCCTCCTATGCTTTATTCTTCCCTTTGCTAACAAAAGATCCTTGACCTGGAATACATATTTTTAAAAAGGAAAATGAGGGTTAGACCAAACGGTCTAGTGAGATAATCCCTGTCAGTTTAGAAATCCTTTTTATAAAACACACTTATACCACAAAGATTAACTACCAAGCAAGATTCGTACATTGTTTTCATCTCTCCTCATTCCCATGGCCAAATTAGTTGGTAGCAAGCCAACTAATACATTAACTTCACTGTAAAACATCTACAGCCAACAACACTGTACAAATACTACAGCCAACACACCGGTCCTAAGCCCGGCCAGTCGTATTCTTGTTTAGTATAATTCTTATGTAAATACAATATCTCAATATATTATATTTTAACATAAACACACATAATCACGCATCTATCACATACTCAAACCACACATATACGTATCCCAGTTTAAAAACATTTTAAATAAAAACTCACCTCGATCGCTTATCAAATTTCCTTCTAAGCTTTTCTCGAGAAATCCAATCTTTCATTCAAAGTTTACCGAATCTGGAACAAATAGACACAAGCACCTTCTTACCAAAATGTATAAGACTTACTAGTAGGCTAAGGACTCTAGATACATCTATATAACTCTTATCCTCAAAAATGACCAAACAGCTAAAGTATCCGGAAACCACAAAAGTATCCGGACAACTTTCCGGACAACACAAAGAATCCGGACAACATGAGGAATCCGGACACCAAAGGAATCCGGATGCCATCCGGTATCTAAATCATCCGGAAACCATCCACGAATCGTCCGAACACTATCAACAAAACTACCCGGACACCACCAAAGAAACTACCCGGACACATTCATCTTGTCCGAGAACGTCTGTCGGTTTGGTCCTTTTTACCCAGAAAACCGACTGAATCAACCCCAGATATGATTTCGACTATTCTACTCCGATGGAAACTATCTAAGCAATTACCAACATAAATACAAAAGAAAACATACCTTAAATCCCTTCCAAGTCCACCAATTTAAAGCCCTAGCCTTTTCCTTTCTTCTTCTTCTTTTGCTCCCAAAAACACACACTTACTGTTAATCCAAGATCTAATCAAGATAGAGAAGATATGAATTCGTCATCCATTTCACTCAAGAACACATTACAAGATTAGGAGTTCTTTACAAGTGTTTCTCTCTCTAGAATATAAGAATGTGAGTTAAGTATGTCTAGAGTCCTTCGTGTGCCTCATAAACACACAACTAAACCTATTTATACTAAACACTTTACAAGGTGTAAACAACACAATACAACTCAATACATTGACTTTGACTTTGACCTTTCTATATTTAAACCTTGAAGACATAATGCACTAACAATCTCCCCCTTGGATTCAAGGTTTAAACAAATGCGATCAACAAGCTTTAGCTTTCTTGAATCTTCGGACTTCATCAAAGCTTGTCAAAGTCAAAAACGTTATCCAATCTTCAAACGGCAAATAACGAACTTCTTTCTTCGAACAGGAGAATATGAATCTTCACACAAAGCTTTTTAATACAATAAGCACAAGTTCAAGAAAAAGAGATCACTGAAAGGATCAGTCGATTTTCCTCAAACTCTTGAAGAATTCTCCCCATTTCCATTGACTTGAGAATTTCATTCTTCAGTGTCGATCTTCATAAACGCGCGAGTTCAAAAGAAAGAGATCACTGAAATGATCAATCGATTTCTTAAAAACTCTTGAAGAATAAAACTCCCCCTATCCTTTCTTGAAACGACGTCTTCTTTCTACAAATCTCCCCGTTGACATTAAAACGAATCTTTGATTTTAAACTTTCTTTGACATGAAATTGATGTAGACATTCTCCCCCTTTTTCGATGAAAGTGAGCATCACGAGCATCGAAAATCTTTTCAATTTCAGTCACGGACAATCTCCCTCTTCAAAAACATTTCTTCCCCTTGAAAAACACGAACAATCTCCCCATAAGCGAAAGATCTTGCTCCCCCTAAAAATAAGAATTGTAGAGCAAGTTGGTTTTCTCCCCCTGAAAATTTGCATAAAAAGCATATAAGCGCACATTTTAACAAACTTATATAAAGAAAATAGAATTCATTGAACAACATTTTATTACTACTAACATTTAATCATTTGAACACCAAACAAAAGAAATTCAACTTAATGAAATGTAACAGATATTTCCATCAAGTGAAATCAAATGCATGCGTTTGGATTCAAAAACAAGACATCATCGCATATCGAGTTACAAAATGTTCAGTTTCAACTCCTTTATTAAATCTATTTGGTGTGCTAGCATGCGAAATATGATTAGCAACAAGCAAATGCACCTCTAAAACCTATAAGAATACTTTGCTCTTACTCACACTATTTGTCCAAAAACAGAATTTTCACAAATTTACAGGTTTATCGCGACTTTGTATTTTCCCCAAGTTTCAAGAGATGTGTGCTCTTAGGCATCTTTTCATATTGTGCACATTGGCAACTTTTATTATGTGCTCATTGGCATCTTTTATAATCAAACAGTTTATTAAGACTAAGATACACCGTAAACGTAACTTTCTAACTGGTCCTATAGCAGGATTTGGGTCAGCCGATCCCAGACCAGTTGGCCTTAGGGGCTAGGTGTCGAGCACCCCTTGGGACTTACTTTCCCGAACCAGAAAGGCTACATCGATATACCTTAATCCCATCTGTACCAGTAGAACATGGCTTTCTACCTGGTTCTATAGCAGGATTTGGGTCAGCCAATCCCAGATCAGTTGATCTTAGGGGCTAGGTAACGAGTACCCCTTGGGACTTAATCTCCCAAACCAGATAGGCCACAGGCACAGACTATCAAACTAAATGATTTTATTATATATATATATATATATAATTTTTTAGCATCTCAATCACTTGGTTCAAAAACGTAGTGCTTCCCCCATATTTTCGTTTCCATTCATGATTAAGACGAATAGGCTTTGTGAGCATTGTATTCTGTATAAGTTTAGATTTACACAATTTTGCGTTTATATCAAAATCTCAAACATGTTTCGCTGGCCTTTCGACTTATTTCAGAAGCGAAAGTAGAAACAAATATAACTCCGACGATACAAAAATGCTCGTAAAATCATCCTTAACACACATTTTATTCATTGAATGAAAAATTGAAGAATTTTTCACTTCATTGAATTAAATTTGTGAAGGTTCAAACTTTCAACGTTAGTAGACATAAAATATAACACAATGTTACCTTTAAGCACATGTCCTAAAAATAGAAAGATATGACAGTGAAAGGATATCACCAGATAAGTACGAGTTCTAAACTGATATGTTTAGAAGTCATAGCCTTTGAAGTACGGGTTCTGAACTGATTTGTTCAGAAGTCATTACCGTTGAAGTGCGGGTTCTAAACTGATATGTTTAGAAACCAAAAACTTTGAAATCCGGGTTCTAAACTGATGTATTTAGAAACCAAAAACTTTGAACTCGGGGTTCTAAACTGATGTGTTTAGAAACCAAAAACTTTGAAATCCGGGTTCTAAACTGATGTGTTTAGAAACCAAAACTCTTTACTCCCCCTTAATGGCACAAGTAATCTTCTTCCGAGAGTTCAACGCTTTGCTTCTAAATCTGCAAAAACAGATTAAGTAGATTTTGGTACCCAACATGTTTTGGGTCCTGGCTTGTTAAGTGGAGCTCTATAGGAAGGAAAATGATAAGTACCATACCAATATTGAATACTATCATTTTTAACAAAATCGTTAGTACCACAATAAGAACAACAAAAATTCTTTTGTGCTAACCTGATTAAATGATTTGCAGAATATAATGAATCAGGTTTAGCAAAAGATTTACCTTTCAGGTTAGTATTCTTTTTGGGAACAGACGATTTTGGTACATCTTTTTCAGGAGTCGTACCTTTTACTCTCCATTGCATGTTGACTTTCTTGTATGAAGGAAGATCAGCAAATTGATATTTGGAAGAATTATCCATTGAATGATCATAGAAAAAATTAGACGGTCGAATCGGACTTTCTGAAGAGCTTTTGGATTTGTTGAGTGACTTCACTTTGTTTGATAAGTCATTCCGTTCCTTGGTCATCAAATCAAGCTTCTTCTGAATGTCACAATTAAGCCTCTTCTCTTTCATAATATCAGTCGATAATACGGCCAAATTCTTTGTCAGCTTTCGTATTTCTTGCTGATATATCTTCCTCTCTTTAGAAAATTCGTCTTTATCGCACTTAGCTTGAAAGTCAGCTTTCTTCATCTTTTCTAGCTCATGACTTTCCTTATCTAGCTCTTGTCTTTCCTTTTCTAAATCTGTAACGTCCCAAAAATTACAAGCAAATTTAAAATTTTAAAATAAACATTTCATTTATAACAACTCATTAAATGATCCCAACGTTTCGTTTGCAAACACATAATTACTATCTTTGTAAAATAAAACCAGCGGAAAAAACGTTTAATTATTAAAACCATAAAGCAACCAGCTCTCCTCGCGCACCAGTGTGTACCCGTCACGCCTTAGAGCCACCCGTACCTGAAACCACAATCTATTGGGAAAGGGTAAGCACGAAGCTTAGTGAATTCAAACACCATAAATAACACAGTTATTTCCACACCACCAAAAACAGATAATTGCACATAAACAGCATACAAGTCTTCGAACAAATCATAGACGTGCATACTCACACCAACCCACCTAATAGACATACGTCGGTCCCACCGACCACACGACAATCGTGCAAACGCAACCCGGCACCCCCGGGTTCATACGCCACCCGCGTATACCACCTTCGGTCCCACCGAATTACTACGCCACCCGCGTATGTGATCCTCGGCCCCGCCGAACTCCTACGCCACCCGCGTAGTCACAACAATAAAGGTCCGACTAGACACCCCACTATTTAACCCCGCATCAAAAGCAAACAAAACTACCACATACATACACAACGTAATGTAAAAATAACCGACATTAGTTATAGTGAGAGAACTCACCTCGAATGCGCGCCTAGCTTAACAACACAATTCAAGCTTCACAATTACGGTCCCTTCCCAGCACCTAAACGCATGTTAAAACGTGTCAATACGAGACCCGGACCCTATGACACGACACACGCTTAAACCGTCACTAAAACTATTTCCGTTCTCATAAAACAGGTCTGTTCGGGACCTGATTAGACCCCTATAAACCCAGAAAATCCCCAATATTATAACATGACCAGAAAGTCCTCTGAGTTAGGGTTCCAAGGACATATTATACGCCTCCTAACGATTTTTCTACAATTTATAAGGAATTAAATACGAACGATTACCAAAACTGCCAGTTTTCTGTCCAGCCTGCACAAACAGCCCAATACAGCCTAGCTACGGGCTTAGTCAGACTTTCGGCAAAACACGAAAAACCTTCCCAATTCGATTTGGGAACTTTGGGCACCAATTTCACCTCAAAACGAGTTACGAGCAGAAAGTTATGGTCTACACAAAACAGTGGTAGATTCCAGAATTTTACACATAAAATGACGAATCACCGAACTTGCGACCACTTTTTCGCCCAGCTAGAGACCGAACCAGTTTTCCGCTAAAACACGGAAAACGTGCTCGACCCTGAACTTGAACCGTGGGGCCAGTTTCGGCTCAAACGGAGTTACGACAGAAAAGTTATGATCACGCGAAAACTGGACAGCACACTTAGAATTTTCAAAAAAGATAACTTTATAAAACGGTTCAAGGCTTAACGGTTCGGGTTGCAACTAGGGCTGGACACCCCACGCACCACCCACTGCCACCTCCGGCAGTGGCGGCCACTGCCGGTGGTGGTTTCACGGCGACATCAAAGAGACAACAAGGGGGGGGGGGGGGGGGAAACACTTACCTACGACGACGTCTCACCACCGCAACCAAACCTCTCTCTCTCGATCTCCGGCGAAACCAGGGTGGTGGCGCCCCCCGGCGACAGCAGCAGCGGCGGCGACGGCTGCCGCAATGTTCTTTCTTCTCGTCTCTCTCTTTCTCGCGATCACTCTTTCTCTCGTTTCTTTCACTCACGGCCGCACCACACACAAGGGAAAGGAGAAAATGCTCTTAGGGTTGTTTGGTTTGCTTGGTTCACAAGGAAAAAGGAAAAAAAGAGAATAGGAAAAGGGGTCTCGGCCCTCTCCTTGCATGGGCCGAATCCATACCCCACTTTTGACCAAACCCAAGATTAGCCCCTCTAAAATCCCACGCCTTACACTAACCCTACTTAACTTAAGATTTAACAACGAAGGCTAACGGTCCTACTCTCGCTAACGCAAAAACAATTAAAGGTAAACATTTAAATAAATAAAAAAAATTAATTAATAAACGTACCGGGACACGGGCTTTACAACTCTCCCCCACTTGGATTAGACTTCGCCCCCGAAGTCTACGTCCGCAAACAGCTTCTAATAATTCTCTCGCATTTGATGATATCCCAATCTCAATCCACTTTCAAGCTCTAACCATTCTAAAGCTGCTCACCAGTATACCCTACAGGATACTCGATTACAATCCCTCCTATCATTAATTGACGATTAACTTCTACGAATTCTAATAGGCTCCAAAGATTTTCAATAACTTATATTAACAAAACATCGACCCCCTGCCGAACATCGGTCCAAACGATTACAATAACAAACATCGGCCACCCGCCGAACATCGGTCCAACCGATTACAATAACAAACATCGGCCACCCGCCGAACATCGGTCCAACCGATTACAATAACAAACATCGGCCACCCGCCGCACATCGGTCCAACTGATTACAATAACAAACATCGGCCACCCGCCGAACATCGGTCCAACCGATTACAATAACAAACATCGGCCACCCGCCGAACATCGGTCCAACCGATTACAATAACAAACATCGGCCACCCGCCGAACATCGGTCCAACCGATTACAATAACAAACATCGGCCACCCGCCGAACATCGGTCCAACCGATTACCATAACAAACATCGGCCACCCGCCGAACATCGGTCCAACCGATTACCATGAAGCACATAAGCGTGGTATTATCCTAGACACTGACACAAGTAGATATCCCCTACAATCAAGTCAACTAACACACACGTAGGTCATTCCACCATAACCATGCATCACAAGTGATCATTTCAGGGTTACTACTACCGTCACCATGATTATCTTAAAATCGGCTACAACTCTCCGATTATACTAAAGGTGTTTGGCCTCAAGCCCAAAAGTCGACACCTAAATATACCACCTACCTCAAAATGGTTGATGCGCATTTATTCTCTTAATAACAAAGGGCATCAATCCCTTAACTGATACTATTCGGCCTACAGTACTAACGCGCGTGGAATATCTACCTTCCACCGTCGACGTATCCCCCACACTCGCTCTACAAAGCTAATTTATCTGAACCGGGGATACATCCTGACGCCTACCTCTCAGGTAACGCCTCAGGGCCCCTCACATCGGAATTACCTCTCAGGTAAGTGCCCACAACTATATCCTCCTAGCACCTACTAGAAAGCCTAGGCTATAACACCTGAACACCGGGGCCTCACCCCGAGATACCCAACCGACCACTACCAGCGACTGACTAACGTGCCTAAGGATCCAGAGCAAAACAGCCTACCCACAAGTGCCTATTCCGGATTGTCTCCCTCACCCAAACGTGTAAATACTCGACGTGCAATGAATGCCAAACAGTGCGAAAAAACAATTCATCAACAAGACTCCACCTTGAGTCATTAAAACCGGGCAATTAGCCCATGACTAATTCCAAGTCAAAACCGAGCAAAATGCTCCACGCTTGCTAGACCCATAAGTCGGTCAAAAACGCGTTTAAATAAAGTCTAAGCAAGCAATACTCTGAAATCAAACTTAGTCTCAGACTCAACACGGATTAAACAAAAGAGTTTTCCAAAAGGACTCACACCCTAAAAATTCTCGAAATGACACATGACACTTAAAAGCACATTTCCCCAAATGGTTTACAAAATCATTTACAAAATATTTTCAACATCAGGATTTTCATCTCAAAAGATCGTATGTAATAAAACTACTATTACCTGATCGATAATTACGCAAAACTGGACACGCTCGTCCCACATAGGAAAATCATGTTGAAAATCGTTCCATTGCAGTTCAGTTTACTCACACAAAAGCAAGCGTAATAAATAATTTCTTTAAAATGAACCGCCTCGATTCCAGTATGGATTGACTCATGACGTGCACTTAAAGTAACCGCTTGACCTTAAACAGGGTGCGACAAAGGTGTGCACATAATTCAAAATAAGTTTCATGACATTTGATTCAAAAATTCTTCTTTTTAATCATAAAAATGACGTGGCACAGGGTTCGCCACAAATTTTTCGCGCGTCAGCTAATCACACAAAACGATGACACAGTTTACAAATATATTTTTGTTAAAACACAACTGTCTCGTGTAAGTTTCAAACTTGAAGACAGAAACCAGTCCGCTTCTATTAATTGGAAATATCGACTAAAACCTCATAAAATCTCAAACTGGGGGCAGACATGCAAGCTTGTAACACTTCCTCAAGTTTCGTACTTGGGACATATAACGATAAAACATTATAGTTTAAAAATGTATTTATCGAAAATGCTCAAAATACTCGTTTCCTCCAAAGCAAAAGTTTTTAATTTCCCAAAAAAAATGATCGGTAATTCTAAATTAACCGAATGTCAAAAATCTACGCATTTATATTTCCAAAATATAACACATTGTAATCGTATGCATGATGTTCACAACATTAAAACACTCCTTGGATCAAATGGTCTTTCATTTCGACAAAAAGGAACTAAAACATTTTCATGCACGACTCGTTCATCAAAATGTCGAGAATAAAGGTTACCCCAGTATGCATACCCCTAAGTCGATAAATCGCATTTTCATGGAAATGTCAATAAAACCTTTAGCTGACTAAAAAGCGCACTAAACAACCCCTTATGAAATGTTACCAAAATTCCTCCATGCATCACTTATGTCACGCATGAATCAATCCACACACTGAACTATTTGCAATAAAACACTTAGTAATACAAACTCTCGAACGAAAAGTTAAGCGACACTGGAATTCCAAACTCATTTTAAACAAATCACCAAAATAGCCTTTATACAGACATCGTGGAATGTAACTTTTCGTCTCAACTCTAACACATGTGGAGGAGTTCCAATGTTAGAGTCTCAATCCGTAGTCACTTACCCAACATCTTAACCACCACCAAAACACGGATAACATCGTACCCGAAAGAACCGTTGGAAAAATAACGAAAATGAGACAAATTCTAACAAAGTTTGCACTCCCGTGATAAAACGATTTCATACACTTTCAAAACCATATTTCAAAGTCTTGTGCGTGTGCTGAGCAGTTCCCAAAATTCCAAAACACCGTCCATACAAAGATTTGAAACACAAGAATTTGTTAATGCAATCTTATTTTCAAAATAACTTCGTGCATGACTCATTCGGCATTCAACGTCTCGACCCCTACTACTCCGAAACTCTCCGGTCTACTATTGTCATCCAGACATTTAAACCTCTTAAGGCAAGTTGGGAAATCACATCAAATCATCTTACGGGTTTTCCTCAAATCAAAGTCGGCTCTATGAGCCTATGACCCTAACACAATCTTCCATCTTGGCCCGAAATGATCTGCTTACAACAAATATCATCCTTATCGTCACTCCAAGTGACTAATATTAGAATCGTCTTTCTATTCCAACGACTACTAGTTTAGGACCTTCATCACTACCCCCAACGATCATCACCTCAAAACACTTCGAGTACACACCTGTACTAGTAGGTTTACTATAGTTGTTCCTCCTTGTGATGGCTATTCTGGGTAGACAATACAACGCGTTATTAGCACATAATAACTCATACTAACAACACTCACTCTCAACTCCTTGGATTCCTCGTGACTTCCCCGACTCGAGCATTGATCCTGTGCTTCCGGTAGTAGGAGCTCTACTACTACCATCCACACCTATCATCGCCCGTTCCGAGTTCCATCCCAAGGGGTCCAAGTAGTTTCTCGCCGAAACTATACACATATGCCCGCACCGGCATATGTACACACTCTTCCTAGCTCCCTAGGAATTCCATCCAAACCACTACCCTTGCTACTGCCAAATCCCTAATAGCAAGCAGCAGACATGCAATACAGTGTAATAAGCACCAAACAATTTAGCATACATACTCCTATGTTCTAGAAAGCAATCTAGCACACGTACTCATACATAAACACTCTTCCCAGCTCTCTAGGAACTTCCTCTTATCCCACTACCCTTGCTACTACCGAATCCCTACTAATTATAACGGGTGACCTCGCGAATACCCGATTATATGCAGTGCGAAACAAATAGACAGTCGAATACAAGACTCTATCCTAGAACGGTTGGACTCAAACAAGAGCTGCGCAATAGAACTAAATCGAATATTCTAAGGCTATAAATCTCTTACTGCATACAACCTAGAGGGCATCCACTTAGTAACCTATCATAATTAGCATAAATTCCTAATAGCAAGTAGTTCAACATACAGCATAGTGTCCACAACAGGCAATCTAGCATGCATACTCTATGATCTAGAAAGCAATAAAACACTAAGTACTGTACCTTTTCCCCTGGCTCCGGCTGACTGTACACACTGCGCCATCGATCACCGTTTCTCAAACGGGTTTTCCTTTCTTTTATTTTCCAAAATTTTTAAAGAAAAATTTATAGCCGCAAACTTGAGATCAAACACACCGAGGTGCATTTGATTCACTCAAGCTGTGCTCTGATACCAATTTGTAACGTCCCAAAAATTACAAGCAAATTTAAAATTTTAAAATAAACATTTCATTTATAACAACTCATTAAATGATCCCAACGTTTCGTTTGCAAACACATAATTACTATCTTTGTAAAATAAAACCAGCGGAAAAAACGTTTAATTATTAAAACCATAAAGCAACCAGCTCTCCTCGCGCACCAGTGTGTACCCGTCACGCCTTAGAGCCACCCGTACCTGAAACCACAATCTATTGGAAAAAGGGTAAGCACGAAGCTTAGTGAATTCAAACACCATAAATAACACAGTTATTTCCACACCACCAAAAACAGATAATTGCACATAAACAGCATACAAGTCTTCGAACAAATCATAGACGTGCATACTCACACCAACCCACCTAATAGACATACGTCGGTCCCACCGACCACACGACAATCGTGCAAACGCAACCCGGCACCCCCGGGTTCATACGCCACCCGCGTATACCACCTTCGGTCCCACCGAATTACTACGCCACCCGCGTATGTGATCCTCGGCCCCGCCGAACTCCTACGCCACCCGCGTAGTCACAACAATAAAAGTCCGACTAGACACCCCACTATTTAACCCCGCATCAAAAGCAAACAAAACTACCACATACATACACAACGTAATGTAAAAATAACCGACATTAGTTATAGTGAGAGAACTCACCTCGAATGCGCGCCTAGCTTAACAACACAATTCAAGCTTCACAATTACGGTCCCTTCCCAGCACCTAAACGCATGTTAAAACGTGTCAATACGAGACCCGGACCCTATGACACGACACACGCTTAAACCGTCACTAAAACTATTTTCCGTTCTCATAAAACAGGTCTGTTCGGGACCTGATTCGACCCCTATAAACCCAGAAAATCCCCAATATTATAACATGACCAGAAAGTCCTCTGAGTTAGGGTTCCAAGGACATATTATACGCCTCCTAACGATTTTTCTACAATTTATAAGGAATTAAATACGAACGATTACCAAAACTGCCAGTTTTCTGTCCAGCCTGCACAAACAGCCCAATACAGCCTAGCTACGGGCTTAGTCAGACTTTCGGCAAAACACAAAAAACCTTCCCAATTCGATTTGGGAACTTTGGGCACCAATTTCACCTCAAAACGAGTTACGAGCAGAAAGTTATGGTCTACACAAAACAGTGGCAGATTCCAGAATTTTACACATAAAATGACGAATCACCGAACTTTCGACCACTTTTTCGCCCAGCTAGAGACCGAACCAGTTTTCCGCTAAAACACGGAAAACGTGCTCGACCCTGAACTTGAACCGTGGGCGCCATTTTCGGCTCAAACGGAGTTACGACAGAAAAGTTATGATCACGCGAAAACTGGACAGCACACTTAGAATTTTCAAAAAAGATAACTTTATAAAACGGTTCAAGGCTTAACGGTTCGGGTTGCAACTAGGGCTGGACACCCCACGCACCACCCACTGCCACCTCCGGCAGTGGCGGTCGGCGGCGGCGGCGGCCACCGCCGGTGGTGGTTTCACGGCGACATCAAAGAGACAACAAGGGGGGGGAAAAACACTTACCTACGACGACGTCTCACCACCGCAACCAAACCTCTCTCTCTCGATCTCCGGCGAAACCAGGGTGGTGGCGCCCCCCGACGACAGCAGCAGCGGCGGCGACGGCTGCCGCAGTGTTCTTTCTTCTCGTCTCTCTCTTTCTCGCGATCACTCTTTCTCTCGTTTCTTTCACTCACGGCCGCACCACACACAAGGGAAAGGAGAAAATGCTCTTAGGGTTGTTTGGTTTGCTTGGTTCACAAGAAAAAAAGGAAAAAACGAGAATAGGAAAAGGGGTCTCGGCCCTCTCCTTGCATGGGCCGAATCCATACCCCACTTTTGACCAAACCCAAGATTAGCCCCTCTAAAATCCCACGCCTTACACTAACCCTACTTAACTTAAGATTTAACAACGAAGGCTAACGGTGCTACTCTCGCTAACGCAAAAACAATTAAAGGTAAACATTTAAATAAATAAAAAAAATTAATTAATAAACGTACCGGGACACGGGCTTTACAAAATCCTTTTGAAGATCAGAAATTTTCTTTGACAGTTTCGCATTCTTCGCTTCAAAGCTTTTCCTTTCTTTTTCATACTCAACCCTTTCCTTTTCCAATTTCTCTTTTTCAAGAAATAAAACCTTCTCAAAATCTGCATTTTGTTTAGAAAGTTTTATGCATCTGAGTTCAAGAGCTTTCTATTCTTCATTTTCTTTCTTCTCCGTCTTTGAAGCTTGTTCAAGTTCAGAAACTTTCTGTGAAAGAGATAAAATTTGCTTTGCATAGCACTTTTTGTCATTTGTACGATTCGCTCTTTCCTCTTTTAGCAACTTTTCCGTGTCAGAAAGTCTCTTTGTAAGCTCTATAACCTTTTCCTTGAGTTCTTCATTTTCAGCATTTGATAATTTCTGTTCCGTATCCTCTTTTTCAGCTTTCTTTTCTTCTTCCTTTCTCTTAAAAGCAACTTCAGATCCAAGCATTTGCTTTGTTAACTCGTTCCACATAAGCATTGGATTGTTTTTGAAACATTCAACGCGTTTGAAGATGTGTTGTGGAAGTTTGTAAAGTGCGAAGATCAAGTTGGATGAAGCTTCTTTGTCGGCTTTCATTCTTTTAATCTCTTCTTCTGTATAATCTTTGTCAGTTCTGATCATCGGGCCTTCAGTGAAAGATTTTATCATATTTTCACCATTTTCTCTACTTGCAATAAAATCGATGAACGAAACTCTCCATAGTTCAAAATCAGATTCTTTGAACAGCACTGGAAGTCGGTTCATATTCGCTTGACAATCAGAAAAAAATTATATAAAACTTTTTCTTGAAAAACTCTTAAAATGTATGAAATACACTTTTTTTATATAACTAAGTATCAGTTTTCGCAAGCAACAGTTGTGAAAAGTCAAAGTTTTCGCAAGCAACGGTTGCGAAAAGTTGACTTAGAAAATTTTGAAGATATCTGAGGTTTGCGTGCCTTTGGGTTGCGAAAAGTCACTGTTTGCGTGACAGAGGGTTGCGAAAAGTTACTGTTTGCGTGACAGAGGGTTGCGAAAAGCTACATTTAGAATCTGATGATCTTCAAAAATGATGAACTTGCGAAAAGTTCGATGAGTCTTGCGAAAACTACTATGAGTCTTGCGAAAACCCCAGATCTTGCGAAAAGTTCACACAGAACCTCAAAAACGTCTGAAATCTGAATTTCTCTGCAAGAAATTTCACAAAAATGCTCGAAATAACAGTCTGAATGTTTTTCCTTCACACAAAAACCACTGAAAACCTCTTAATCAGAAAGCAGATCGATCGAACAGTGACTCAAGTTCGAACTCCAAAAATCTCACCAATCTTCAAAATTGAACCTCAAATCGATGAAATTGGCCTCCGAACCCTTCTTTAATCACGTTCCACATCAGAAAACGAATCTATTGATACCAAATTTGAAGCAATTCGATCACAAACAAAAATTTTTGTAAAAAAATCTCAAGAAAACGAGATTTCTTGAAAAAATTCAAGAAATCGATCAAATTTTCTTGATAATCTTCACAAAAAATTGTGTATGATCATAGAAACACTCTCTGAATCTAAGATCCTGCTCTGATACCAATTGTTAATCCAAGATCTAATCAAGATAGAGAAGATATGAATTCGTCATCCATTTCACTCAAGAACACATTACAAGATTAGGAGTTCTTTACAAGTGTTTCTCTCTCTAGAATATAAGAATGTGAGTTAAGTATGTCTAGAGTCCTTCGTGTGCCTCACAAACACACAACTAAACCTATTTATACTAAACACTTTACAAGGTGTAAACAACACAATACAACTCAATACATTGACTTTGACTTTGACCTTTCTATATTTAAACCTTGAAGACATATTGCACTAACACTTACACATACTGAAAATATCTGATGTTTCTGAGTTGTGAAATAGCTGAACTCCTAAAGGGGTAATATCAAACTCATTTTACAATTTAGACCTTAAACTATTCATTAATGACCCACACACCCTTAACTTATAAATTTACCTAAACTTACCCTAAAATCCAACTTTAAAGTTAACTAAACTTAACGGAAAGGGGATTTAACTAACGAACTTACCCGGGGTATTACAATGACAACCCCATTTGCTTGTTCTAACTAATTGGTTACGGGCTTACGGCTAATTAATCAAGTGCTCGATGGATTTATGCTTGCCATAGGTGTGCTAACTGAATGCATTGAGAGAGAGTTTGTAATTTTATTTTGTTCAAACATAAGTTTTGGATTTTTTTAATAAGCAATTACATTTCATTTTCGCTGCATTGCAGCGGGTACATGACTAGTGTATATATATATATATATATATATATATATATATATATATATATATATAGGTGAAAGTTCAAACGAGAACACTAGCTTTTATTTTGCAAAAACGCGAGAACACACTTATCACATGTGAAAGTTCAAACGAGAACACTAGCTTTTATTTTGCAAAAACGCGAGAACACTTTTATCACATGTGATAATACAATGTGAGGACACCTGGTGGTTGCAGACGACTTGGCCCATGACCTAATATTTAACTTCACGCATGATCCTTCTTATATATAAGCTAATCATTAGAGAACTCTGTAAATTATGAGAACCGTGAGATTAATTCTCATCCACTCATGATATTTTGAAAAAAGAATAATTACTGGTGAAAAAAACGACCTTCACGTGTGTGTTAGAAAAGTATACATACAAAAATTGGGGATATACATTATTAATCTTTGGCCATAAACTCGGCAGCAACTGATTAAACGATAATATTGATATGCACAAAATTTGGAATCATAAGGTGAATCATTGTAACAAAATTTGGGTCTATAGAGGTAGAACAAGGTGCAAATATGCCAAAATCTAGATTCACAACATGAATATCATCAGATGTAATATAGAATTGTGATAAACGGATACAACGATGGTATCACATTGTACATCATAATAACCACATCATAAATAATCAAACTAATTAAAAAAATTATTACACAATGTATTTGGGCATCAAACAAATGACATTATATATGGTTCGTCTATTACTACCCCAAATCGAAACCATAATTAAGAAATTGTGTTATTTACATTAAAGGTTTATTTCAAAAAAAAAACACAATTCAAATCTTGGACCATTGGTTTGAGGCATACATCAACCTCCAGAAACCGCCATTCTTTCCATCAAGAGGTCGATAAAATTATGGCACTTCACCACATTGTGTAACAGATCTTGATGATAAAATTGTGACACTTTGCCTTATTGCATATATAACAAATGGTGGCATTTCCCCTTGTTGCTAGATTGAAAAACACACACATAGATAGAAAATACGACGGACCTGCAGGTGGGCACATGGTGGCACGTGCCACCGTATTAATTCTCCGGCAAAGGATAAAATTTTTGTTTTCGTGAAAGTGCCACCGTATCGATTTAGGAGGTGCTACTGTATTATTTTGGAAACTACAAGGGGTGCACCTAAACTGAAAAAAAAAGCCAAAATATTATACCCATTCAACAAAAAAAACCGAAAAAAAATCTCTTGAAATCAACAAAAAATACCGAAAAAATCTCTCAAAATCGATAGAAAAAACTTAAAAATCCCACGAAATCAAGCAAAAAATGTTAAAAATATCTAGAAACGCCGGAATTTGGCTAAAACACATCGGGCGATATTGAACGTTGGTAAAAAATGAAATACACTTCGATAAAAACCATATGAAAAAATATGGTGCCACCGTATGAATTTTTTTTGGGTCCGTCTTTTCAACTTTAACCACTAATTATCTAATAGTTATTGAAAATGAGTATCACTTTGTTGTTTAAATGTACGTAGTGATTCTTGTGAACACCATACGACCAATTAGTATATAATAATTAATTAAAGACACATTATGTTCCCACTTGAACCACAATACATTTGATAAATGCACATTATCTTTGATTTGGTTTTACAAAAAGATTTGAACTTAAAATTGTGATTTCCAAATAAAAACATGCTCTCACTTCTCCAACAAGATCCACAAGTACTAAAATCAGGGCCAAATTTATAGGGACCGACATTTTAATTATAATATTGCTCCCTAATTATTATTGCACATATATTTATTAAAATCATAGAGTTAGGTTATGTTTGGCAAATTAACTGATAAGCTAACTGATGACTTATAAACTAGTTGGTAGTTAATAAGCTAGCTGGTAACTGATAAACTAGCTGGTAGATGATAAGCTAGTAAATGAATAAGGGGCCGTTTACCTGATCACTTACTCGGGTAAGTGCTTACCGGTAAAATTCAACACTATCAATTACTTCTCAAGTAAGATTTTAGTCCACCAAAATGGCATCTTATGCAACCATTTAGCCGGTAAGCGCTAACCGTGGTAAGAGCCGTCGCACTTACTTACCGGGTAAGACTCTCGGCCCTTGCTTTCGACTCTCGGCCCTTGCTTCCGCTCTTACCGGGTAAGATTCTTAGTCCTTGCCATATTCATCCGATAAGCTAATGTGACTTGGTAAGCACTTACCCGAGTAAGCGTTTTGTAAACGGCCCCTAAGTCATGTCCGACAAAAAAACTAGCTTATAAGCATGTAAAATGACATCTTAAAAAATTATGAACAACAATATTTAATAATATAAGAGTAAACTACGATTTTCGTCCTTATGGTTTAAAGTTTATAACGATTTTCATCCCTGATCTTTAAAAACTGTTTTTTGCGTCTGTAACGTCCCAAATTTTCAATAGAACAATGTCAGCATTAAAACGTAACATTTACAAATCTGGGTCCCAAAATTTTCGTTACAACATACATAAACTAAGGTTGGCGGAAACAACCTATACACAACTGAGAATAGTCTACTTCTATAAGAGGTACTGGTACAGTCTCTAGCTGCGTCTGCACCCTAACTTGTTCTTGCTCGCTTATTTGAGCCTTCCACTAAAAGCTTACCTGAAAATGGTTTAGTTTTGAAAAGCGAGGGTTAGACCAAAAGGTCTAATGAATTCCCTCCATAAAACAACATGTATAAACAATATGAAATCATTTGTTAAAATGCATCACAAGTCATCACATATGGTACTGCACTGTGTAATGGATCACTTAACCATTTGCGATCGGGGCCCAAGCAGACTCCCCTTTCGCCCTTTCGTATCGGGGCCCAAGCAGACTCCCCGATACCCGCCTAGGAGGAAACGAATTCCAACCTACCGTCTCGTCATACATATCCAAGGGATCATCAGGTCCCGAGGCTCATTGATCCCACAGTACAGACCGACATCACATAACATGCACATACGTTTCATAAAAGCATTTGACTCTTTATAAATCATGCGCATCATTTCAACATATCAAACATTCCTTTCCTTCCATGCATATCAGTTTATAAATATTTCATGCTTGTTAAAACCATAATCAGTAAAAGAATCATTTAACATTTACGTCGTAAGAGGTTTAGGGAACTCACCTGGCTTGCTCGCTCCAAGCTTCTCACCTACACTTCCGATCTCTAGGTGGAACACCTATTATATTAATAACGTACGTCATAATTCGTCCATTTATTACTCGAGTTAAATCCCGAACTCAACCCAAACTTATCTAAGTTGGCGACTACACTTCTAGTCCAAAAATCATAGTTAGTGGTCTTTGCTTATCCATCCAAGTGAAATGCTATACCGGATCCATTAATTTACCAAACTCTAGATTCTCAACATAAAAGTAATAACACTGGATCCTAAACATCAATATTAGATCATGTTACTAATAATGTGGCCCAAATTAAATAAATAAATAGGCTACCAATTACATACTAGGCATTTATTATAATTATAGACTTTATTAATAACTAAGCCCAAAAAGGACTTAATAATTCTTTCGGCCCAACACTCTATTCGGCCCAATCCATTTGTCTTTCGACCCAACACTTTAATTGAATGAGGAGTCCAATAACTTCATTAACATTTCTCGGCCCATGAACCAAACTTAAACATTTCTTAACTTTGCAAATCCGTTACACCCATAAGAAATATTGATTTGATCATTGCAACACCTTTATATACCTTTCATAACTATACCCATATTTAAATTCTTAATTTTGCACAAAACGACTCAATTTTAAAAATTAATCAAAAACAGTTTGACTTTTTGTAAAAAGTCAACTGTTTTAAACATAAACTTTAATCTACCATCAAAAGCACCCATTAAACCCAACCTCAAACCTTCCATTTCATATCTAAAATTAATTAATCGAGACATCTAATTAAACCATGGCAACATACTAATTTTAGTGTTATAATCCAACACTACCCTTATCAAGAACCCACATAAACATTTGATTTAACTTTGACAATAAGAATTGGAAATCAAAACTCTAGTAATACCCTCATTAGATTTCTCAGCTTACAAAACTGAGAGCAATTAGAAACCTAACAATCCAACATTACTTGTAAATAAAGCTACACAAAGGGATGGTTTCTTACCAGATTAAAACCTCACGAAACGGGAACCGTTGCCAACGATCTTCTTCTTCTTCCTTGATTCATTCTATCTCTCGCAGCCTCTCTCTCTCTCTCGTTCTTCTCGACGCACACACCAAACACACCACACCATGGCTAATTAATTCTTTTTCCTTGTTTTCATTTCTCGATTTGTGTAGCACACACTCACCAGGTCACACACACACATGACACTTATTTCCTTCTTTTGGCTTTCTCTTCTCGAAGTGTAGTATGAAACACACACACACAGCTCTAATTAATCAATCTCTTCTCTCGATGTGTAGTATGAAACACACACACACAGCTCTAATTAATCAATCTCTTCTCTCGATGTGTAGTATGAAACACACACACACAACTCTAATTAATTTCTTTCTTCTCTGCTTTCCTTTCTCGATGCAGTGGCAGGACACACACATGACAACCCTAAAATGTTTCTAATTCCATTCCATTTGCGGCGCACAAGAGGGGTTTATTTCCCCAAATTCCACCTTTTACCCTCAAATGTTTTCACCATATGCAAATTGAACCCCTAACTTTCATTTAAATTACACTACTAGCTTTGGGTTATTACAGCGTCCTTATGGTTTTCAATTCGTTTCGTTTTTCGTCCCTAACACTTACTCTGTTAAAAAAAGATACAATAACTAAAGAACATTTTAGTCAGTTCCTTTTTTTTTTAATTGAAGAAATCACTAAATGATTTATTAAAATAAAATAAAAACTTACCTAACCCACGTGACTCCCCTCCACCCCCACCCCACCCTAACCCATCTTCTATTCTTCTTCCCAGTCCCAACCCTCATCAATAGTGGCCATTTTTAGAGCAGTCAGAACAGGAAGCATTCTCAACCTTTCACAACATTTAGTTGAGGAGCTTCATAAATCACATGATATTTTGATTCGGAGTAAACAACCCTTAGGTGGTGATGTTATTCAGATGACATGAAGAAATTTTTTATGTTTGCTGGAGAACATATATATACAAGAAAATGGAAGAAGAGTGAGATTCTATAAGGTATTATTATTTTACATATGCTTGTGTACATATGTTTGTGTTGAAACAAAATACACGTAAAAAACTTGTACATGATGAAACAAATACACATTATGAAACAAGAGTAAATTGCAATTTTGATCCTTATGGTTTGTTGTTTTTCTCACTTTTGGTCCCTATAAAATTTTTATTGCAAGAAAAACCCTGTGGTATGTAAAAGTACTTTGATTTGGTCCCTAAGAAGTAACACCGTTAGGTTGCTCCGTTAAAAACCCCAAAGGACCAAAATTGCAATATACTCTTTTATTATTATACCATTTATTTAAAACATAATAATTATATTATATGATTAATAAATAATTATCACTTGATTGAAAACCAATTTATTTAATAAAGAGTAAACTACAATTTTGGTCCTTGGTGTAGACCAAAATCACCGAAAGTGGTCCCTAAACTTTAATAAGTGCAAGAATCGTCCCTGGTCTCTTTATTTTGCTATGAAAGTGATCCCTAGCTACAGTAACTCCGTTAAACACCCAGTTAAGTCAGGGGTAAAATGGTATTTTTACACCTTTTTTTGTCTTTTTGTATCAAAATAAAATAAAAATAAAATATATTCTATATTATATTATATTTATATTATATATATATATACAGTGGTCCGACCACCACCTTCACCATCTCCGACGATGGTCCGGCGATGGTCCGGCCACCACCTTCACCCGTGAGATTGTTCCCATTCCCCTCCTCCTTCCTCGTTGAGACCCTCACCCACCACCGTGATCCACAAACATGCAGGTGTGTATTCCCGTTCCCACCAACATAACCACTCCACCACCATCACCCAAAATAAGAACCAAAAACCCAACATTCATTCCAACTTCTAACCACAAAAACCCAACATTCATTCCAACTTCTAAACACAGGGAAAAAAAACACACACCCAAATTCCATACAAATATAATATACAGCACCACCTGCAACCACCCGCAACCCACCACTACTGTCGCAGCAGCAACCACCTGCAACCCACCACTACCGCCGCATCAGCACCACCTGCAACACACACCCAAATTAATACGAACAGAAGAAAATAAGGAAACCCTAAACATGTTAAATAATAAATTCACATAGAAAACGCAAAATTAAAGACCAATAACACACAATCTCAGATACTTAGAGAAGAAAGAGGAAAAGGAGCGAAGTTCAGAGATGAATTTCGAAAAATAGGGGTTCGTGTAAGATACAAAGTTATAAACGAAAATCGAGCATGTAATGGGGGTTCTGCACCATTTTTCCCAATTTGCGGCCAACGGAGGTGGTGGCCGGACCATCGCCGGAGATGGTGGCCGACGGAGGTGGTTCAGGAGATGGTGACCATATATATATATGTATTGTATATATATATATCTATATATATAATATAAATATATAAAATATAAAATATATTCTTATTTTATTTTATTTTAATAGAAAAATAAATAAAAAAGTAAAAAGACCATTTTACTCCTGACTTAACTGGGACTTAACTGGGTGTTTAACGGAGTTACTGTAGCTAGGGACCATTTTCATAGCAAAATAAGGAGACCAGGGACGATTCTTGCACTTAATAAAGTTTAGGGACCACTTTCGGTGATTTTGGTATACACCAGGGACCCAAATTGTAGTTTACTCTTTAATAAAGGGAAATTCTAAGTATACCCCCTGCCACATTTTGTATACCCCTGCCACATTTTGTATACCCCCTCCTTCACCTTTTTAATTTTTTATTTAAATGTTACATTTTACACCCCTGTACTTGATTAATTAATTTACTTTATACCTTTTAGTTTTTTATTTTTCATTTTACACTTTCATTATATTAACACATATAATCATATACCAACTAAAATACGTTCAAAAAATACTTTTTAATTTTAACAAGTTACACCATTATATTCGTCTCGTCGATACCTTCGAAATGAGCCTAACATTGAATATTTACGAATTAATTTCTTATTATTAAATATCATAAACATTTACGAATTAATTTTCTTTTATATCCCTTACATTATTCATTTTGAAGAATGACGTATCGAGATTTTTTTTTAATTTGTACATTTTACGCTCTTATATATATTTATCTATTATATACCTTTAAAATTATTCCATTTACGGTTACATTTTATACCATTATAATTAGTTATTTAATTTACTTTATATCTCTTATCTTTTCATTTTACATCTTTATCATATCAACATACATAAACTAAAGTACATTTACTTTAATGGTCGGTTTCGGGTTAATGTCGGTCGGATTCAGGTTATTCATTTTTCGGGTTTCGGACGGGTCGGGTGTCCAAAGATGAAATGAAACAAAATAAACAAAATTTTTAAAATTTATGTTTATCGAACGAATATTGTTTCAATTTTTTGACCAATTAACCATATTGACCTTCAAATCAATAATATATCGAAGAGACGATTATAATGATGTAATTTGTTAAAATTAAAACGTATTTTTACATCTTTATTATATTAACACATATAATCGTATATTAACTAAAATACGTTAAAAAAAGATTTTTTAATTTTAACAAGTTATACAATTATAATCGTCTCGTCGATACCTTCGAAATGAGCCCAATATTGAATATTTTTCATACCTTCACAATGAATTTCTGTGAAGGTTTAGTGTTATTTTGTGGTCTCACGGTCTCACGAAAACATGTTGGTCTCACGTGAACCCAACCCCTTGTAAAAATAATTGTATTAATTTATTAAATTTAATAGGTCCCACGTCTTGCAAGACCTTGATAATTTAGCAAGTTTAAGGGTATCTTGCAAGATTTTACTATCCACTGGCAAGTCATGCCATCTTACAAGGTCTCTAGCCAGGATGGATGTGGATGCTCTTATAGAACGTTTTTGACAAGTTGGTATCACTGGACTCAAAACCCCATTTCATATTCTTCTCGTGAAACCTTGTCCTATTGTCATTAACGATACTATAAACACATACAAATAATAATAATTTAAAACGATTTAATGAATTAGTTAATATATGATTATTATGTTAATGCGATAGGAGTGTAAAACAAAATTGAAAAAAATAAGAGATGTACCATAAATTAAATAATTAACTATACGGGTATGAATTATAAATATTAAAAATATTTTTATGTAGTATATATGATATATAATAAAATAATTAAATCAAAAAAATTCAATCTTGGGCTCATTTCGAACGTATCGAAGAGACGATTATAATGGTGTAATTTGTTAAAATTAAAAAGTATTTTTTAACGTTTTTAGCTAATATACGATTATATGTGTTAATATAATAAAAGTGTAAAATGAAAAATTAAAAACTAAAAGGTATAAAGTAAACTAATTAAGTAAGTATAGGGGGGTAAAATGTAAATGTTGAATTGGTTTGGTTTGTGAGGGAGGAAGGTGGCCGACAATTGTTGCGGGGTTATACATTTGGCAGGGGTAGACTTAGCAACACCCTTAATAAAATGACAAAACTTTACATAATTATAACTTATGTTTACGTCTCGTCGATCAAAAAATATAATAAAATAATTTATATTTTCGTTTGTATTTTTAATTATATATATTCTATATTTTATATAAATAATCAAAAAATTCATGTCTTTAATTTGTTTGTATTGGATAATTATATTTTATTAGAAAAAATTATATGAATAATCAAAAACTTTGTCTTTAATTTATTTTTAGAGTAAATTACACCAGAGGTCCTTGTGGTTAGGTTAGAATATGAATTTGGTCCCTATAATGAAATATTTACACCAGACCTCCCTGTGGTTGTCATTTTGTTTCACGTCGGATCCCTGTGGTTGTCATTTTGTTTCAATTTTGGTTCTTGTGGTTTAGATAAAAAAAAAGAGTAACTTGAAACAAAATGACAACCACATGGATCTGACGTGAAACCAAATGACAAACATAGGGACGTCCTATGTAATTATTTCAAAAGAGGGACCAAATCCAGATTTTGACCAAACCACTGGACCTGTGGTGTAATTTACTCTTATTTTTTGTAGATAATTTATCTTTTAAAGATTTTGAATTTTGATTGTTAACTTTAAGTTTTTCTTGAATAACTTATTGGAGTTTGCTTCAAAGTTCAAAGTTTTTTGGTCACTTCTCCTCTCTCAAACATGATACATCATTTTAATAATCATAGGATAATTTATTAAAAGAATCTAAAAGAATGCCGACTTCAATAAGATGTAAATTTAGTTATAATTACTCTTTTTTAAGGTTATTTCATATATTGTTTTAATAGACGCTAGATTTTTTTACATTATATATGTTACATTGTATATAAATAATAAAAAACTGCATGTCTTTGAATAATTTGTTTTTCTATTAAAATTGAAACTTAGTAAAAACGAAAACATAAATTATTTTATTATATTTTTTGATCGACAAATCGTAAACATAAATTATTAATTATGTAAAAATTTGTCATTTTATTAAATAAGTTGTTTTTAAATCAAGTGATAATTATTTATTAATTATATAATATAATAATTATGTTTTAAATAAATGGTATAATAATAAAATAGTATATTGCAATTTTGGTCCTTGGGACTTTTGGAGGGTTTTAACAGAGCAACCTAACGGTGTTACTCTTTAGGGACCAAATCCATGCACTTTTGCATACCACAGGGTTTTTCTTGAAATAAAACTTTGTAGGGACCAAAAGTGAGAAAACAGCAAACCATAGGGACCAAAATTGCAATTTACTCATGAAACAGTTATATGTAAAACAATATTTTAAATCCTAACTTTTGATAAAAAAATGCATAAATATTTTTATATTGGTTATCACAAGTTTGTAGTCTTTTTGTATTTGCCTTGTACATGAAAACCAACCGAAACTATGTAATGTGTTTGATTTTAAGTTGTGATTCTTATTGTTCATTTGTTTTGTTTTTGTGTGTGAATACAAGTGTGTTTATGTACAAACGAATTTTTATGATTTTTTCCACACCCAAACATTTTTTGACATTTCATCTATAAATTGGTTTTCACGGTTTCTATCTTTACGACAGTTTTTATATATTTTTTTTGAAAGGCAATTGCATTTCGAGGGTATCCTGAACAAAGTCCAGACTAATCCCCCTTCGACCCACGATCCGGCCACGATTCGGCCCACGACCTTTGATATCCGCCGCGTGCTCACTCCTGGATTCGAACTCGGGTAGTAAGGGCTTCCACCCAGGATGTTACCGACCAGTAGGCTTCAACATCTTTGGATGACAGTTTTTATATGTGTTAGAATTGTAGAGTCAATTGATAGAGAGACACACGAGATGGCTGAATCGGCCGTTTTCATATATTGAGAGAGAAATACAAGTAAAGTGTCTAACCTAGACAAGGAACCCTAAAAGCCTATTTATACAAAGAGGAGTTACAGATAATTACATAAAAGACCCTGAACTATACATATTGACATTTTAATACTCTAACATCCCCCCCTCAAACTCAAGTAGGGGAAGAATGAGACAAGTTGAGTTTGGAGACGAGAGCCCGGAAACGCCCTGGGAGATGAGCTTTGGTGAAGATATCGACCGTCTGATCAATGGTGGAGATTGGAAAAAGTTTAACAGTCTTGCGGAGGACATGTTGACGAGTGAAGTGGCAGTCAATCTCTATGTGTTTTGTACGCTCATGAAAGACATCATTGTGAGCAATCTGGATGGTACTGGTGTTGTCACACCATAAGGGTGTTGGTGAGAACTGATGAGCACCCATATCAGAGAGTAGCCAACGTAGCCATACGAGTTCTTGAGTGGTGTCGGCTAAGGCTCGATACTCAGCCTCGGTGCTGGAGCGAGCTGTCAGGGATTGTTTCTTGCTGCGCCAAGAGATAAGAGAGTCCCCAAGGAAGAAACAATAGCCGGTGGTGGAGCGACGGTCGGTTATGTCACCATCCCAGTCAGCATCTGAGAAGGCACGAAACTGTAATGATGACTTGGAAGAGAAATGAAGACCGTGGAACATGGTGCCTTTGAGATACCGAAGTATACGAAGGACAGCAGCATAGTGATCCGAGCATGGTGCTGCCATGAATTGGCTAACAATGTGAACTGCATAGGCGAGATCTGGTCTAGTAACATTTAGATAGACTAGAGAGCCAACAAGTTGACGGTACCGTGTAGGGTCTTTCAGCGGGGTTCCGGCATTCGGAGCAAGATGCAGATTTTGCTCGATAGGTGTAGAAGCAACCTTGTTGTCTGTGATCCCGGCCCTGGATAATAGATCTGATATGTACTTGGCTTGACAGAGATAGATTCCTGAAGAGTCTGACAAAACTTCAAGGCCAAGGAAGTAGTGGAGCTTGCCGAGATCTTTCATCTCAAAACAGGAGCTGAGAGACTTTTTGAGATGAATGATACCTGTAGAGTCACTGCCTGTAATGATCATATCGTCAACGTACAGCAGAAGTAAGATAGTACCTGTGGCAGTAGTCCGAGTGAACAAACCAGAATCATAATTACTCGGAGAAAAACCCAAAGATAGGACAGTATTGCTGAATTTTTCAAACTAGGCACGAGGAGCTTGTTTGAGACCATAGAGGGCCTTGCGAAGGCGACAGACATTGCCCTGTCGAGAGGTCACGCCAGGAGGGAGTCTCATGTAGACTTCCTCTTCGAGATCGCCATTTAGGAAGGCATTTTTTACGTCCATCTGATATAAAGACCATTTCTTGGTGGCAGCAATGGCTAGAAGACTGCGAACTGAGGTGACACGAGCCACAGGAGCAAACGTTTCTTCGTAGTCAATGCCATATTCTTGATTGAAGCCTTTTGCCACAAGGCGAGCTTTATAGCCATCGATGGATCCATCAGACTTGGTTTTGATTTTGAAGACCCATTTGCAACCAATGGGTGACTTGCCTGGTGGAAGGGGAACAAATTCCCATGTTTTTGCTCTGTCGAGAGCCTGAAGTTCCTCTGTCATAGCTTGCTGCCAAACAGGATTAGAAGCTGCTTCCTTATAAGAGGTGGGTTCATGAGTAGACAACAAGGTAGCATAACAATGATAATCACGAAGGTGAGTAGGAACTTGTCTTACCCGATTGGGGCGTCTTACCTCATCTGATGGTTGGGAGGTGGTAGGATCCATAGACTCTGCAGAATGCTCGGAAGTAGGCCGGGGAGTTGGTGTAGATGATTGATCATGATCAGCGGGTATAGAGGGTACAGACAAAGGTTCAGAAGATGCGGAAGGTTCAGGTGAAGGCTCAGACGGGGTAAGAGAGGGTTCAGGGGATGCGGAAGTTGGTGGATCAGATGATGAGGAGAACAAAGAATCTAATTAGAGGGAGTCTAAAGAGATAGATGTGTCAGTAAAAAAGGAAGAGGAAGAAGGGATAGGGTCCTGAAATTTAGACACCGTGGAGAAGGGAAGATGTTCCCAGAAGGTGACATGCCTGGATATACGAAGTCGCTTAGAGATTGGATCCCAACAACGATATCCTTTATGTTCAATTCCGTAGCCTAGGAAGCAGCACAAACGAGAACGAGGTTCAAGTTTAGTGTGTTCATGAGGTTGTAGCTGAACAAAGCAAGCACAACCCCATACTTTGAGTAGTTCATAGGGAGGTGAGACTCCATAGAGTGTTTCATACTGGGACATTTGATTTAGAATGGGAGTCGGGTGTCGGTTGATGGTGTAGACAGCCGTGAAGGCTGCTTCGCCCCAAAAGCGTTCTGGACACTTGGCTGAAATTAGGAGAGTACGAACAGTGTCAAGAATGTGACGATGTTTGCGTTCGGCACGACCATTTTGTGGAGAAGTGCCAGGGCAAGAGTATTGAGAGAGAGTGCCCTGAGATTGAAGAAATGAAAGAAGAGATGATTCTTTATATTCCATGGCATTATCCGCGCGAAGAATCTTTATGGGTTTTGAAAATTGGGTTAGAATCATGCGAGCAAAGGTGATGTAGATTTCGGGTAATTCAGAGCGGTTTTTCATAAGATAAATCCATGTAAACCGAGTCTGATCATCAATAAAGATTACAAAATATCGGGCACCTCCCATAGAGGGGTGTGGTGCTGGTCCCCATACATCAGAATGAATAAGATCAAAGGCAGAAGCAGATTTAAAATCATTAATTTGAAAAGGTAAAGCATGATGTTTTCCAAGTTGACAAGATAGACAAGAGACATGTTCAGAGGAAATGTTTCCCAAAAGTCCTGAACTAGCTAAAACTTTCATCCTAGCTAAAGATAAGTGGCCTAAGCGTGCATGCCATAGCTCAAAAGACGGGGTGCTGGAAACTGAAGCAGCAAAATTGGATGCAGGTAACGGAAGACGGAGATAGACCACTTCAACCATCCGACCAACTTTACGGCCTATTCCAAGGATCTGCTTGGTCTTGGGATCCTGCACAACACAACCAGTAGAATGAAATAAGACTATTAGATCGGCTTCCATAAGCTGAGTGATAGAAATCAGACTCAGTGATAAGTTTGGTATATGCATCACATCAGGTAATTGAATATCAGGTGTAGAAACCGTTCCACTGAAGGAAACCGGTAAGCGAGTGTTATCAGCAGTGCGGACTGACGAGAACAGGCTGGAAGGTTGTTTAGAGACAAAACCTTCTGCCTTGGGTGTCATGTGATTACAACATCCAGAATCAAAAAGCCAAGGGTTACCTGGTGTGGTTGCATTGCAGTGAGAATTCATACCCATAGAACCTGTCATAAGCTGCTCCATGAGCTCTTGGTTTCGGCGCATGAGTTCCATGAGATCAGATGGTGATTGGTTGTTGTTCGGTGCTGTAGGTGCTGGTGATGGGTACTCCTGAGTGATGGAACCAGCAATGGGTTGCGACTTGAACTGTTGTTTTTGATTACCAGAGTGCTTTGGGTATGGACATTTTGAACAGTCAGAAGCATAGTGACGTGGCTGTGTAATACCACACCAGCGACATTTTCTAATTGGACAGTTGAGGAGCTGATGGGAAGTGGAGTGACAAAAGGTGCATTCACTGTTATTCCCTTTGCTTGCAGATCTGGACTGATCATGGTTACCCCATTTTCCTTTCGATTTCCCTGAGCTGGGAGTGTAGAGCACAGTGTCTGATGGTAGAGGAAAACGATGCTGAAGACGGGTTTCTTCGCTTAGCAGTTCAGTGATAGCTTGTTCAAGGGTAGGGAGAGGATGTCGATGCAGAAGTGAGGCTCGAACATTCTCAAAACGGTCAGAGAGGCCCATGAGAATAGTAGTCAAGTGCAGTTGATTGAAGTAGGCTGTAAATTTCTGAGCAGTGTCATCAAACACTTGAGGGGCACCCAGGTTCAGATGATCTCTAAGAGCTTGCATCTCAGAGATGTAGGAGTTTATGGATTGATCAGGTAGTTGCCTTTTGTTCTGAAAGGTGGTCCACAGCTGATATTGGTGAGAGAGTCCTGTAGAGGTATACCTGTTTGCAAGAAAGTCCCAAAGCCCTTTTGCAGTGGTATAGCCGAGAAACTGTTGATTGATCTCAGTGGTGGTACAAGCGTTTATATAACCAAGAACGCGAGCATTGGCAATATCCCAATCATTCATACGTTTTGCGAAGTCAGTTTCACTTTCCTTCTCCTTCTGAACCGGAAGAGTAGATATACCGGTGACGTAAGTGTAGAGACCCTGAGACTTAAGGAAAATGGACATATGATGATGCCACAGAACGTAGTTGCTCCCATTGAGAACAACTGAGATGGAATTGGAGTGACCGAGGTTGACAGCCATTGCGATTTGAGACTGAAGTCGCAGACAGGGATTGCGACTTGAGAATGAAGTCGCAAGTGAAGGTTGCGATTTGGGAGTGAAGTCGCAAGAGAAGACTGCGACTTGGACTGTTCACGAATGAAATCACAATTGAAGGTTGCGATTTGGAAATGAAGTCGCAAGTGAAGACTGCGACTTGGACTGTTCACGAGTGAAATCGCAATTGAAGGTTGCGATTTGGAAATGAAGTCGCAAGTGAAGACTACGACTTGGACTGTTCACGAATGAAATCACAATTGAAGGCTGCGATTTGGAAATGAAGTCGCAAGTGAGGACTGCGACTTGCACTGTTCACGAATGAAATCGCAACTGAGGATTGCGATTTGAAATGAAGTCGCAATTAAGGGTTGCGACTTGGTACTGTTCACAAGGAAGAAGGTTGCGACAACGATGAATGTTAGAAGGTTGCGATAACGATGAATATGAAGGTTGCGACAACGATGAATTTTTGATGTTCTGGAGTCGGATTTTTCAAAAAACAGGTCGGTTTAGGTTGAAAATTGGTACGAAGGTTCGTGAGGATGTTCCGAGCAACTTTAAAACTTGATATTTCGACAGAATAACAACAGAAACGAGATTTCTAAGGCCAAAACGAGTGCAGAAAAAAAACAATAGCAACAATAGTGCAGATCTGAAAAGAGGTTGAGGAGGCTTACCTAGAGCTCTGATACCATGTTAGAATTGTAGAGTCGATTGATAGAGAGACACACGAGATGGCTGAATCGGCCGTTTTCATATATTGAGAGAGAAATACAAGTAAAGTGTCTAACCTAGACAAGGAACCCTAAAAGCCTATTTATACAAAGAGGAGTTACAGATAATTACATAAAAGACCCTGAACTATACATATTGACATTTTAATACTCTAACAATATGATTTGCCTTTAATTTATATATACAGATTTGGGATCGTGTAAGATCATACTATTTTCTGTAGTGATGAACTGGGGAGGGACTAATGAGAATGCATGTTCTCGTTTACCCTCATTTGTCATGAATAATGAATTTGAACCTTTTATAACATTCACGATGAATGAAATATCACTTATGATGAATATCCGTTGAATGTCTGAGACACACGAAGTACTCTCGAAGTACTCTCGTTTGTCACCTAGTTTACAATAGAAGTTAGGTTTACAAATGACCCTCTCTTAATATATATCTTGAATAAATTATTGTGTTGAGAATGAAACCCTAGATAGGTATGACTAATGATGATGATGATATGAAGCTACCATCGACCATATGCATGCATGCTCTTTCTTATTCACCACAGCCTGTCAGTCTCTTCATTTATCGATCAACGTGTCCATCCTTCCTCCTCCCTTTTGGACCACATTTACCCTCGTCCCCACGGCCACCCTTTGCCTCCCCTCCCCTCTCCTCTCCTATATACATACATGATACATATATATACACATACCATACATATTGTGCATGTTCCTACATATATTAAATTACACATGGAGGACCACTTAACATATCTACACATACCTACCCTACCTACATACACACACACACACTATATATATATATAGTGGTGGACCCAGGATTTTAGGTGAGCGGGTGCACAAACGAAAAGTCTAAAAAATTGTTGTCGATGTGTTTTTAGCTGAATTCTGTCTTTGGGGAACTTCCCCAAACCTATTGAAACCGGAAGCGCTAATTAGGTCCAAATAACCATCTTGCCAAAAGCTCGTTTTGGTTACAAGTTTTTAAAATACTTAAGAGCACACTCAAAATTAAGCGGATGCACCTTCAAACGGTCTACATTTTTTTTCTTTACGATAATCAAGTGAACGGGTGCATAGAACCCCCGAGATGAAGGTAGGTCCGCCCCTATATATATGTATATATAATTCTTATATATTCCTTTATAATAAATATTATTAGTAACAATTTTAATAGCCTATATGTGCAGAGCTCGAGGTAACAGTCTTAATATCTTATTATTTGGGATCCATATTATCCAATTGGCCTGGTACACAATGTTCTGAAGCATCAAGAGAGTCATCTATTCAAATTAAGAAACCGATTATATATACATATACATAAATATAGGTTTAGGTCTATATGTATTTTCTTATTTATTAAAAAAATTGAAGTTATTTTAATTTTAACAAACATTTGATACTTGAGATATCTATATAGCATGGTATAAAATTTGACATGAAAAGCAACATATATTTGGGCTCACTAGTCATATATATATATATATATATATATATATATATATATATATATATATATATATATATATATATATATATATATATATATATATATATAGGGTTCGGTTCACGTGAGACCAACCTGTTTTTGTGAGACCGTGAGATTACAAAATAACACTAAAACTTCACAACAATTCACTGTGAAAGTAAGCAAAACAACGAACCTTTACAACAAAAACACTGTGAAGGTTTACCTTCACAATATCTTCACAGTCTTTTACTGTGAAGATTTAGTGTTATTTTTTTGGTCTCACGGGTCTCATTGAAATGGCTTGATCTCACATGATCTCAAGTCTATATACATACATATATATACATATATATATATACATATATATATACATATATATATATATATATATATATATATATATATATATATATATATATTATATGTTTATTCACCTGATTTAAAAAATAACTTAAAGAAAATCTTGAACTAAAAAAGCATTACACTTAAATATTGTCAAATGATTTAAAAGACATCATGCATTAACAACAACACACCTACACACAAATTTCACCCCCTTGTATGGTCCCATAATTTTTTTTTCACGAAAAAAGCAATCATCCCCACACATGTGTTTACACCTATAAACTTTGCCTATACAATTATTATATGTATCAACTATCAGAAAAAGACTATTACCCGTATATTAATTTGTACTTATGTGTGTGCTTATATATAGATATATAGAGACATAATCGTATATGTATACAAGGGATATTGGTCCACCACACACACACACATATATATATATATATATATATCCTCACTCTTTGATGAAGAAGTGCTTTTGCTTTGAATTATTTGAAGTCGTTTTCCATGGAGAGGGGGGCCATGCATCTCTTAAAGTTGTCCAAGCTTCTCTCTATAAAGAAATAAAGTTGTCCAAACCACACTTGCCCACCCATATTTTCTTTTAATGACATTCTTTCCTTTTCTTTTGCATGCCTTTACTACATATTATCTCTCTCTCCCTCTCTCTCTCTCTCTCTCTATATATATATATATACATATAACATTAGCCCATATTTCTACCCATTAAAGGGTCAAATTTAAAAAGTCAAAAAGTCAAAATGAAAACACACCACTAGTCAACAGTGTATGTGTGTAAATGAATTTTTTTTTAAAGCTGAAAAAGTGGAGCCATACCATGAGAATGTTGGTTCTGTACTTAATGAAGGGAAAATGACCCTAATGAGAAAGACATGGCCTATTTTTGGTCTTCAATCCCCAAATGATGAATATGAACCCCCCTCCCCACCCCCAAAACCCTTGGAGGGTAACTTTTTCATTGCTACTATACTTAAATAGCCCTTTTGTTTTTAACTATTACCACATTTAATATATGGGTATTTAAGTATTTGCATTATTAATTTGACTAGAATTTTATACATGGTCCCTATCCTACCCTATCATATAATTCAATTAAAACTTTCGTTATAAAGACTCAAGAAAATTGGCCTACCGATGATTGGATCATAAAAGGAGACTTAAATTTACAACTTTAAGGCATTGTTTGGCAAAAAAAAGCTAGCTTAATTATAACTATTTTTGGTGTACATGTTTGGATGACCATAAATTAGCTTTTTGAAACGCTACTTGAAATAGTGTTTCAGTAGCTTTTTATGAATATTCCAATATTGCCCCTTATTATTATTTACTAACTATTATTATTAATAAATATTAATTTTTTAAATTTAATTATAATTAATTAATAAATATTAATTAATATTAACTGAAAATTATTAAATTAAATTTTAATTATACATTGATATTAAAATTTAAATATTTAGTATTATTGTTAATCATATAAATTATTTTTATTTATTTTTTAATATTAATGAATATATTTTAATTATCAATTAGTATTATTTTTTAATTTTATTTGATTATTTTCATATTGTATGTAACGGTTATTTAAAATCATAATTTAATATTTTTTTTTCTAAAACTTGTTTTAACAAATTCAAAATTTATAGTATATATGTAATAATAAATTTTAATTTCTTTAAATTCACATATTATATTATATTATTTTTCTTTATTACATTGGTTGTATTAATTAACATATTATATTCTTATAAATTTGTTTTAATTATATAATTAAATTTATAATTGATAGTTATTTGAAGATGTTCTTTTTGGTCATTTTACATGCTTATAAGCCATTTTTGCTAAGCTTGACTTTTTCATCAGATAGCTTATCAGCTACCATCTAACTTATCAGTCAACAACTAGCTTATCAGTTAGTTTGCCAAACATAGCCTAAAACTATTTCTTGATGGGTTCCTCGAGCCATGCCTGATTCAGTGAAAACATTTATGCAGTTAATAAATCAAGCGGGATGGATGCATTATTAACTACATTGTTTTAAGGGGAAGGCTAAATGCACCCATTGATTTGCTAAATGCACCCAAAAAGGGGGTGTAGAATACCTATTTTTCTGTGTCAATCATTTTTGATTTTAATATATATATATATATATATATAATATAATAATATATATATTATTTATTTGTTTTATATGTATATATATATATATATATTGTTATATATATATATATATATTATTTTGTTATATATATATTAGAAATATATATATAGTTATTTTTTTTGTATATTTTACGTTATTATCTATATTTATCTAATATACTCCTTTAAAAATAATTTTATTTACGTTTATTTTTGAATATTTAAGAAGTACAAATCTTAATACATCGTGTACAAGTTTAAAAGTTTAAAAACCTCCAACGTTCAACATGATAATTAAAAATAAAATAATTTTTTATTTTTAAATTACATTTTATACCATTATTATTTAATTTACTTTATCTCTTCTTCTTTCATTTTTATGTTACATCCTTATCATATCAACATGCATAAACTAAAATACATCAAACAAATATGTTTTCATTTTTTATAAATTATACCATTATAACCGTTCATCAAAACCTTCAAAATGAGCACAAATGTTATGGGTTTGAAGACCCCACTATCGAACGAATATTTTTCACGTTTTTTTTACCAATTAACCATATTGACCTTTAATTTTATACATCTGATATGCGATCTAAAAGCGAATAAATATGAACATAAAACAAAATTATCAGATGTATATTTTATGTTCATATTTTATGTTCATAAACTATTGGTAGCTTATGTTTGTCTCTCCTTTAAAAATCATGTAGTAATTTACATATAAATATATCATGTCACTCGTGTCTGACAAGAATGACACTTTGATCACGTACCAATTTTGATTTTTGGATTTATTACATATATTTAAATCAAACAAATCTTGTTGTTGCTTACCACTAAGATTAGCTCTAGTTAAAGCTAAGTTTGTTGTAAACTGAATACTTTGTTAGACAAATCTATCATCTCCTTTCTCTGTATATGTTGTACATCCTTTCAATGAAAGTTATTACTTCAAGTTCAATTCTTTTATGGTATCAGAGGTATTACTTATTCTTTTCCGAGAAATAAAAATTCTCTGTTTTTGTTTATCTGCTTTCCTTGGCCAACCCAATTGCCTCCCTTATTCCCAACAAGACTTATTCTGCCAAGCTTTCACAATTGTTCACAATTCCAACTCAATCAAGCTTACCCCCACCAAATACTTAACTTGGAGAACGAACATTGAATCCATTTTTATTGGACACGATCTGCACGGTTTTCTTGATGGCTCTGTCTCTCATCCTTCCCAAACCATTGTTACTAACGTTGTTACCACACCAAATCCCTCCTCCAATTTATGGGTTCGCCAAGACAAATTACTCATTGGAGCTCTTGTTGGCACTCTCTCCCCCAACCTTGTTCCTCTTGTTTCTGAGCCACCACCACCACCAAATAATTGTGGGATATTCTTGCCTAAACCTACGCTAAACCAAGTCGGGGTCACATCAAACAACTAAAAGACCAATTTAACAAAGTCACGAAAGGGAGTCGCACCATCACCGACTGCATGCAGTCACTCAAAGCATGTGCAGACAATCTTGCTTCTCTCGGCAAACCGATTGAACATGAAGACCCATTGATCGTGTTCTTGATGGCATTGACTCCACTTGCATGTCGGTGATCAATGTCGTAAATGGTCGAGACACCACCATATCATGCGAAGAATTTCATGAAAAACTTATCAACACAAAACTTTCCCTTCAAATCACTATCGCCAATCGTGTTTAATGCTAACAACTTCTCTCTTTGGAAAAGCCGCATGATGCTCTTCATGGAAGGAGTGGATACTAGATATCCAACCATTCTCAAAGAGGGACCCATTATCCCTAGAGTCTGGGCTCGCTATGAAACGCAGAGGTCTGGAAAAGAAACCATTGATAAGGAGGACTCTAGTGACTCCGATGATTCTGATGAGTTTTCTAACAAAGAGAAATCTAAAGCTACTGGTCGTTATATCCTAAAAACCCAAAGAAGTATACTGATGAGGAAAAGCGTTTGGTTTCTCTTGATTCTAAGCTCAGGGCAATTATTGCACTCTCTCTTCCTGACGAGGTCTATCACTCTCTGGTAAACTTTGAAACTGCTAAAGAGATGTGGACCACTCTATGTGTACTGTACGAAGGTACATAGGAAGTGAAAAAGAGGAAAAAGATTGCTCTCATTAGAAAGTATGAGCTCTTTGCTCATGAAAAAGGTGAATCTCTTCCTAGCTACTATAATCGATTCAAGTCTCTTCTAAACGATCTGAAGTTATTGGCCAGAGTCTATGATAATGAGGAAGTCTTATGGAAGTTTATGGACTGTCTCCCTGAATTTTGGGAGAACATATGCATTTGTATCAAGACTACCAAGGACTTTGAGTACATGCTCTTAACTGTTTTGTATGGAACTCTCTTCAACTTTGAACAAACCAAGTTACAAAGGAAATCTTTCATTAAAGAGATAAAGGGCTCTTCTATAGCCATTGTCAGTGAAAATTCCAAGAAACCTCAAAATGTTCCTCGAATCACCTATCCTTCATCAGACTCTGACAATGACAACCAAAACAATTCTACCCACCAATCGGAGGCATATCTAAGTGATGCCGATGATGAAGGTGAAGAAATATCGGTTGAGTAGTTGTCTGATGAACTGTCAATGATGGTTGGTTTCAAGAACAAGTCTCGTCCTTTTAACAAATCCAGAAATTTCAGAAAACCCTCTTCTTCCACAAAAACCCCCTCTTCTGATAAGTCCAATGAGGAGTGTTTCAACTGTGGTAAGAAAGGACATTTTGCTTCTGAGTGCAGAAGTAAGCGTGTTGCAAAATCTAGGAACACATCCTCTGACAAGTTTTCTTCTAAGTATGAGAAACCCAAAAACAACTCCTTCAAATCAACCTTTTCAAAGAAAGGTACTCAATCATCTTCTCAAGACCATCAAGAATATGCTGAGAAGTACAAGGCCAAATACAAGAAAGGGAAAGAAAGAAGTGAGGGTCTCCTCAGAAAAGGAAAAGGGCTCATGGCAGAAATTCATAATTGGGATGAAGAAGAAACTTCTGACAATGATTCTCCCAACATGTGTTTCATGGCCATATCTGAAGATATTGAAGATTTAGAAAAGGTTGTCTCTCCTATGGCTCTGGTGTCAACTGGGTGCTCGACATCATACTCTTAGGTACATCCCTTCAATTCTATGACTAACCTTGAAAAGATTGAGGCATATGAATCGTTAACTAATGACTTTTATAGTATGAAGGATGCCAAGAAAAGAAAATCTACTCAAGTCAAAAATCTTTCCTCTCAACTTGAAATATGTGTGTCCAAACTTGAAAAGTTTGAGGAAATCAACGCTGAGCTTGAGGACCTGAAAACCATAAATCATATTATTTGAAAATAGAAAAACAAACTTTTTAAGAGATTAAAAAGAGAATAAGAGACCGTTAGAAAGTGGACCAGTTCTTCGAAAAATCTTGAGAAAAGCTTTCAAGATCAAATCTCTGGTGGTAATAAATTTGGTTTAGGTTATGGAAAAATCAAAGTTGAAACATCTTCTCTTGCTCTTGCCTCTACCTCTAGTGTGTGGGATGATGCCTCAGAGTCAAGTTCTTGTGACTGTATTTCTTTAAACTCAAATGTTGATCCAAACCCTCAGTGATTTGATAATGACCCTCTCTTATATACTTAGTGAAAATTGTAAGTAAACAATATGTATCAGAGTTTCACTATCGCTGATAAGTACTAAGATCTTCCAGTACCGCTGATAGGAACTCTCGCTCTTTAGATTAAACATTCAGCGAAACTGTTCACCATAATACTCTGAGTCTGTTCAGTACTTATGGTGATCGCTGATAAGTTAGTTGTTTACTTATGATCCCCGAAGACAAGTTTCACGTCAACATAGGTTCTACGCTGAAGTCGAAGATCAAGCTCAAGAACCAGCGACAAGTCTCCTAATGAACTGATGCGGATCAGCGAAGACTCAGATTTGTCCACTCAACGTGAAGTATCAAGTCAAAGACTTGAGCTATCGCTGAACTCTATCATTCGCTGATGAAGAATGATAGATCGCTGAATCATCGAAAAGCTGATCATGAAGTCTTCCGTACAAAGTACTTTTTGTCTCATCCACCCTTGCACGACTCCGTACGATATGTCAGAATAGAACCTCCTTATTGTCTGAAATCGTACAACCACTCTGATACTACACTGTTCAAACATGCGGCTACTAAGGTTGTCAACAAAGGTCAATGACATGCAACCAATCAGCTGCTGCCACGTGTAAAGTGTAAACTGCAATGCATTAAATGCATGCAGTATATAAGAAGAAGAACTCACTTCATTTTGAAGTAACTTGCTAACTCTGGACAAGTTCATCCTTCTTATCTTGAGATAGGTTATTATTAGTAATTTCCTTCTCCTTCTTAGTGCAAGAAACTTAGTGTTCCAACTTGTTTAGATTTAGGATTTATCCTTAATCTTGTTTCCGCAACAAGCTGTAAATTGTTAAGGATTTATCAATAAACAATTTAGAAAAGTAAAATCTGTGTGTTTGTATTCAACCCCCCCTTCTACAAACTTGTATAACCCTTCGGGACCAACAAGTGGTATCAGAGCGAGTTTGTTTAAACTCATAAACAAGATCTAATCTATACTAAGATTTCTCTTCCTTGCTATTTCTGAAAATGGCCACCAACACAAACACAAACTATATAGACAATGGTTCTCTTGCAAAACCCCCTAGATTCTCCAGAGATAATTTTAATCTATGGAAAAATAGGATGACTCTCTTCCTAGAAGGTGTAGACCCTACTATGCCTTATTATCTTGAAAATGGCCCATTTATTCCTGTAAGAATTGATGCCGCAGTACCTGCCGCTGAGAATAGACCTGCTATTCCAGAAAGGCTGGTACCCAAAGATGTTCATACGTGGACTGACGAAGATAAGAAGAAAGTGGCTATCGACACAAAAGCCAGATCCATACTATCCATGGCTCTTCCTGACGAAGTCTACCATTCCGTCATGAACCTGAAATCCTCAAAATCCATGTGGGACACAATATGTGTTCAGTATGAAGGTACTGCTGAAGTCCAGGACTCTCGAAAGATCAACCTGGTAAGACAGTATGAAAGTTTCATTTGTGGTAAGAATGAGACTCTCTCTGAAGTTCACCAACGTTTTAATTGCTTAATAATAGATCTGAAAACTGTTGGTAAGGAATATTCTAACTTTGAAGTGCTGACAAAGTTTCTAGAATGTTTACCTGAAAGCTGGGACAGTTATTCTATGTGTCTCAAGCTGTCAAAAGATCTAAGATCAATGACTCTTGCTACCTTATATGGCACAATGCTGAATCATGAGCAATCAAGCCATCTTAAGAAGAATCTTGTAAAAGATTCCAAAAGCACCCCTGTTGCTTTAATCTCAGAGGAACCTTCTACTCAGCGACCCTCGGTCACTATCACTGAGTTAGAGAGTAACTCTGAAAGGTCATCAGATTCTGACTCTTCAGATGATGATGAATCTTTGGCTCTCCTAACTAAAAAGTTCAGGAGATTCGCCAAAAAGAAAATGTTCAGAAAGAACAAACCTCTTTCTATAACTGATAAGCCAAGATCATCAGCTACTGTTGATAAGGCTACTGCTACTTGTTTTAACTGCGAAAAGATTGTACATTTCGCTAACGAGTGCAGGTCTAAGAAAGTATCGAGAAACTCAGCGTTTCCCAAGAAATCTTTTATTCCCAGGAATAAAGATGACAAATATTCTAAGCTGAAAGAAAAATATGCAAAGCTGAAAAGCTTCAAGAAGAAAGGCAAAGGCCTGATGGTTTATGATTGGGCTGCTTCAGAAGAAGAAGAATCATCATCTGACTCTGAAGATGATGAAGCCAATCTCTGCCTTATGGCAAAGATTGAGGATGAGGAAGAAAGTTCAGACATTCCCTCTGCTTCAACCTCTGCTGTTCAGGTATCACCTTCCTTCTTTACAAATATTGCAAATATTGATGAAGCTGATAGTCTCCGCAAAATCGATCTCTTGACTAGAAGCTTATATGAAGCCATGAATGGCAAAACTATAGTTGAAAACCAAAACCTTGATCTCGCTGAACAACTTAAAAACTGTCACCTTCAAATAGAAAAGCTTTCTAAAATTGAAGAAGATTTTAAAGATCAAGTGCATTTAAATCAGCTAGTCAAAATCGAACGAGCAGAAGCTATCGCTGCTTTGAAAGCTGAAAAGGCTACTGTTGAAGGATGGTGTAACTCTTCAACAAAGATCACTGAGATAATTAAGTCTCAGATACCCCTGAGTGATAAACGTGGTCTTGGTTACAAATATGAAACTCAAGAACCAACCACTGATCGTTCCATGCTCTTATTTGGAACTTTCGTATCCCCAGTCGCTGACACTTCATCCTCTCAGTGTTCGTCCTCCAGACTGCCTATCCCTGAGGAAATCTCTGCCTCTTCAAAAGGTAAAGAGAAAATGGTTTATCCAAAACCTACCTCTGTCTTTAAAGATAAAGGTAAAGGAATTGTGTTGAACCAAAATCCTCAGAAGGGTACTTTAGCACCAAAGCTGAATGCTTCTAAAGCTTTAGTGATTTATTCCTCTGGATCAAGAAATCAGATCTCTGGATCTACTCAGCGTGGGTCTATTCAGCGATCTACTCCTAGACTCAGAGTGGATGTCCTTGGTAAGAAATCTGAAGAACCAAGTGTTCCTCCCATTTCTAAAGCCAAAAGCTTATTTGGTGCTGGTCCTTCTAATTCAAAATCTAAAACTCAACATTCAAATAGTCCTAGAACTATTTTTAGTTATAGGAAATGTTATCACTGTGGACTCACTGATCATATTGCTAGTAAGTGCCCCACAGCCACCAAAGCTGATAAGATAGCTAAGGTGAAGATTGCCCCCAAGGCAAAGAAGACCACTGAGGTTAAGAAATTAACCAAAGTGAAGACTGACAAAGATGAATCTTCAAATGCTGCGAAGATTGCTGAACCTTCCATTCCAACTGCTTCCACTGACAAACGTGTACACATGGTTAAGTGGGTACCCAAGAAAAACTAATCTTCCTTTGTGATGCAGGTTCAGAAGGGTATCTGGTATCTCGATAGCGGATGCTCTAGACACATGACTGGAAAGAAAAGCCTGCTCGCTGAATACAAGGAAGAGAAGGGTCCCTCTGTGACTTTCGGTGGAAATGGAAAAGGACATACCCGAGGGTTTGGTGTACTCTCTAATGGTACAACCACCTTCAGAAGAGTCGCATATGTTGAAGGGCTGAAGCATAATCTGTTAAGCATCAGTCAGCTTTGCGCAAGGATAACAAAGTAATCTTTACCAAGGAATCCTGCTTTGTCACTGACAAAAAGGAGAAGATAGCTCTCAGCGGTTATCGTTTGGAAAATGTTTATGTAATAAACATGGACTCAACAACCACTGAGAACTCCTGTTTCTTCTCAAAAGCCTCATCTGATGTCAACTGACTATGGCATAAGAGGCTCTCTCATCTGAATTTCAAGACACTGAACTCTCTTTCTTCAAAAGAGTTAGTTACTGGTCTACCTCAACACTCATATGCCAAAGAGTCTTTATGTTCAGCATGTGAGAAAGGGAAGCAGACCAAAGCAAGCTTTAAATCAAAGCAAGTCTCCTCAGTGTCATCTCCTCTACAACTACTCCATATGGATTTGTTTGGCCCTGTTAACAAACAATCCATCGCTGGAAAGAAATATACACTGGTCATAGTTGATGAATTCTCTCGTTATACATGGGTTATGTTTCTCCGTTCCAAGAGTGACACCCCTGAAGAACTCATCACCTTTGTTCGGAAGATGGAAACCCTGAACAATTTGATCGTTCGCTCAATAAGGAGTGATCATGGGACTGAATTCAAAAACAGTTCTCTTGATTCCTTCTTTGAGAGCAAGGGTATTTCTCACAACTCTTCTTCAGTGAGAACACCACAATAAAATGGAGTCGCTGAAAGAAGAAATAGAACAATTATTGAAGCTGCACGTTCAATGCTCAGCGATTCTCACCTGCCTACTCAGTTTTGGGCAGAAGCTGTCAACACTGCTTGTTTTATGCAAAACAGGTCACTGATAGTCAAAAGATTCAATAAAACAGCCTATGAACTATTTCATGGGAGAAAGCCTTCAATCAGCTTTCTTCACATCTTTGGATGTCAGAGTTTCATACTGAACAACAGAGATGCCCTTGGAAAGTTTGATCCTAAGGCTGATGATGGAATCTTTCTTGGATACTCCTCAGTTTCCAAAGCCTTCAGAGTCTTTAATCGAAGAAGACAAACTGTTGAAGAAACAATTCACGTCACGTTTGACGAGTCCCGTTCAACGAACTCTAAACCGTCCGCTGATACTGAAGAACTGAATTAATGGATGTTTTCTCATCTTGGTGATTCAGAAGATATTCCCACTCCTCGTGCTCACACAGTTGAAGATGATGGTCCAACTATCATTCCAAATATGCAGAATAGTGAAGCTGAAACATCATGGGTCTCAGCTGTTCCTATAAACACTATACCTGCTTCTGAAACCAATATCTCAGATATTCCATCCACTTCTCAGCAATCAGTGAATATAATGACAACTGCATCCATTCCTCTCTTGGCTAATACTCCAGACGTCGCTGAAGCTTCATCTTCAGCTCCTCCAGTTCAGGTTGAGTCAGCGTCTCACGCTCCGGCTCAGCGATGGACTATAAATCACCCAATTGATCAAATTCTTGGTGATCCAAACGCTGGTATTCAGACTCGACGAAGTGCAGGTAATATTTGTTTATTTGTAAATTTTATTTCACTAACTGAACCAAAGAAAGTAGATGATGTCCTCAAAGATCCAAACTGGGTCAGCGCCATGCAAGAAGAGCTGACAGAATTCGAAAGAAACAAAGTTTGGAAACTTGTTCGAAGACCAACTGAAAAAACAGTGATAGGCACTAAATGGGTCTATCGAAACAAGTTGGACGAACACAGAACTGTAACCCGCAACAAGGCTCGTCTTGTTGCTCAGGGATACAAACAAGAGGAAGGCATAGATTATGACAAAACATTTGCTCCAGTAGCAAGATTAGAATCTATTCGTCTATTCTTAGCATACGCTGTACACAAAGACTTCAAAGTATATCAGATGGATGTTAAGTCAGCGTTTCTAAATGGAAAGCTGAATGAAGAAGTCTATGTGGAACAACCTCCAGGATTCTCAGATCCTAAGCATCCAGGTTATGTCTATAAACTGGATAAGGCACTTTATGGCTTAAAGCAAGCTCCACGTGCATGGTATGACACTCTTTCTACTTATCTCCATATTGAAAAATTTGAGCGAGGCAAAATAGACAAAACTCTATTTTTCAGGAAAGTAAAAGGTCATATCATTCTTGTTCAAATATATGTTGATGATATTATTTTTGGCTCGACTAACCCTGATCTCTGTACTCGTTTCGCTGATAGAATGAAAGAAGAGTATAAAATGAGCATGATGGGTGAACTAACATATTTCCTTGGTCTACAAATAAAACAAAATGAAAAAGGAACTTTCATTAATCAGGGAAAGTATGTTAACGATATGCTGAAGAAATTCGACTTAACTGAAAGTTTAGCTATGAAAACCCCTATGGCACCACCGCTGACACTTGATAAGGACACTAAGGGTGTTCCTGTCAATGTCACGCTGTACCGTGGGATGATCGGCTTACTATTGTATCTTACAGCTAGCCGACCCGATATTATGTTTGCAACATGCTTGTGTGCACGATATCAAGCTGAACCTAAGATATCTCATATGAAAGTTGTAAAGCGAATTTTTCGATATCTTAAGGGTACAGCGAATCTAGGTCTTTGGTATCCCAAAGACTCAGGATTCGATTTAATCGCCTATTCAAATAGTGATTTTGCAGGTTGCAGAATGGATAGGAAAAGCACCACAGGAAGATGTCAGCTCCTGGGTGGAAAGCTGGTAAGTTGGACAAGTAAAAAGCAAAACTCAGTGTCCACTTCCACAGCTGAAGCTGAGTATGTAGCCGCTGGAAGCTGTTGTTCTCTGGTCTTGTGGATGAGAAATCAACTACTGGACTATGACCTTCAACTCTCAAATATTCCAATCTATTGCAACAGCACAAGTGCCATCGCTATAGCTAATAATCCAGTGCTACACTCAAAGACAAAACACATCGAAATCAGGTATCACTTTATCAGAGATCATGTGATGAATGGTGATATAGAACTTCACTTTATCCCAACTGATTATCAGTTAGCTGATATGTTCACCAAACCTCTTGATGAGACAAGATTCAACTTTCTCATCAGCGAGCTTGGAATGCTGAACTTTGAAGGATAAAATCTTCAGCAGTTCACATTTGATCAGCGATAGGATAAAATCAACTTGTATAACCCATTCTATCATCCTCTCTATCCTGATTCGCTGATATCAAGGTATGTTTTTCTCTCTGAAAAATCGCATGTAAATGCAAGATTTCAAAACAAATCTCATCGCTGAATATCTCTTCCTTATCAGCGATACTTTGAAATTTCTTAAAACCAACTGATATTTCTATTCAGTGCTTCATGTTTTCAAAAGTGTCCCTGAGTTTTTCAAAACCTCAGAGACAACCAAGAATATGAAAGGACAGTTGTGATGTCATTACAACGGATAAACCCAGACACGTTCTTCTTTCTGACACACGTTTGTACGTTTCGTTACTTGCCAATTAAATGCAAACACGTGTCCGTGTCATGATGAAAATCTTTTCCCGCTCAAGATTTTCTCTTTCTAAAAATCTCTCTATATAAACAAATTCTTCGTTTATATTTTTCTCTTACGCGAACTTCTCCTCCAAGCAAAGAAAGAATTCACTGTTGCATTTGGCTCTCGATTTTTCAAGAACAACTGTTCATCTTCTTCAAACATCAAAGGTTAATATGTTCTTATTATTTACCAAATGCAAATAACTTGTTTCTGATCTTCTCATTGTTTTAACAAGATCAAACAAAAGAACTTCTTAAAAATAAAATCATTTTCTTTCATGGTTTTATGAACACAACCATTTCATGGTTGTTCTTCAAGTTTAAATGCAAAAATCTTAAACTTGTTCTTCACACATTCGTTTTTCCAGAATCCCTATCTTCAAAGGAAACTGGAAAACAAGATTTTTATTGGGTTTGAAATTTCGTTTAAAAAAAAAAACCCTAATCTTCATTAAGACATTTTGTCTGAATGAAATGGACAAAATTCGAACCATCTTATTGGAAAATCTTTCCACATTAAGATTATTCTTATTTGTTAATCCTTTGGTTGAACTGATAATACAGAAAATGGCATCTTCTGACATTCCCAAGAACACCAACGCTGAAAACACTTATGCTGATGACACTGTTGTGGAAGTGGACATCTTCAAGGCTCCTCAAGTCAAATTTGCCCTTGACAAACTGGATTGGACTAAGGTGAACAACCTCTATGCGCTTCTCGAGCTTCCTCCTCGAAAGCAAGTCACACATCTAGCTGATGCTGTGAACTTCCTAAAGAATTGATGCATCTCCACAGCCCTGACCATAACACCTCCTGCACATCAGCTTTTGCTCTCACAATTCTGGTACTCAGCCAGACACTCTCAGCTACCCTCAGCCAAAGACCCCTCCAAAACAATCGATTGCATCCTCTGCGATATCGAATATGGCACCATGAAGATTACCCTTGCCATAATTCGCAAAGCTCTCAGCCTTCCCATTGCCACCAAGGAAAAACCCTTTGTTCCCCTCCCTGACCCCAAGAAAAACTCAGACAGGGAAGCGATTATTGCATTTTTCGATGCAATGGGCTATGTATGGGAAATCGGCAGAGACATGAAGCCCGAGAAGAAGCTGACGATTATCAAGAAATCGAAAATGCCCATCGAGATGAATTTCATCTTCGCCCATTTGATCAGCTGCATGACTGCCAAGAGCGGCACCTCTGACCAAGCCGCTAAGCCTCAGCAAACAATGGGATATGCTTTGCTGAAAGGTCTCAACATAGACTGGGCATCGATTATCTATGATGACCTGGTTCTCAGAGTGGACACCGTCGCTGACAGACCTCCATGGGTTCCATATCCTCGGTTCATCAGCGCTATTTTCCAAAGAGGCCTGAAAGACAGCTACCCAGAAGAGGGTGACCTGAAACTCTCTCAGGCCGGCCCTAAAATACTCGACTTCAAACCAGTGGCGAATGAGGTACGTTTTTCTACACTCTTGACTCTTCTTAACCCTACTACTTCTTCTACTTCTTCTACTTCTGTAGCTCCTTCAACGGACAAACCCACCGCTGATACCCCAGCTGCTACCTCCATTCCTCTTAAAAGGAAACATTCTGACACCCACCTTGGTTCCAAAAGAACTAAGAATACCAAGGAGCAACCCAAGCAATCTCCTGCTAAAAACTCATCAGCCCCTCTTGTTGAGCTGAAGGAAAGTTCAGTGGTACGCTCTGCCACACCTGAACAAGCCATCCCCTTAATCTCGACCTCAGCATCTCCAAACGTTGAGGTTACAAACTTGGAAACTACCCAACCTCCCTCAGTCTCTCAAAAGACTGATGAAGTGATTCTTAGCAATTCCAACGCTGAACTCGGTAACCAACCTCCTTTCTTACCCTTCGCTTCTCCCTCCACTCATTTGGACCCCACTCCAGTTATCACAGCTGCACCTGTCATTCCTCCAGGAGCTAAAGGAACGACGGAAGTAGGACCTGCAGAGCTATCCATACGTTCACGTACTCTCGCTGACGATATGGAACTTTACTCAGGAACCCGTGATTTTGATGAATTCACCAATCCTCCTGCAGGTACTCACCAATCCCTATACACTGTTACTAAACCCCAAACTTCTGAGCTTTCCTCTGTTCACAAGTTTTTATATGTTACAGGTCCTAATTTGAGAGACATCAACACGTCTCTGAAGACAGTAGAGACAACGCTGACTGGTCTCACGTCTACTCTTTCCGGCAACTCTTCAGCTGTAACAACCGCTGGAGAAAATCTCTTAAAACTTACAACCGAAGTCGGAAAGAATGCCTCCAAAGCTGACATGGAGAAGGTTGATCAATCATTGAGAAACTTTGCCAAAGTTATCGCTGACATCTACACAGACTACCTCGACATCAAGAAATCTGTAGACACCATGTCCAGAGAAGTCACAACGCTGAAGACATCGGTTGGCACACTCGAAGGAGATATATCTGCTGTAAAGACTGATGTCAGTTCAGTAAAAACTGATATGAGTTCTGTGAAGACTGATGTCAACACGATGAAGAATGACATCTCTTCAATTCCGAACTTGTTGAAGCAGATTCTGACCAACACGACCGCCCCTGCACCTGCCCCTGCACCTCCATCTTTTACTACGGCGGATCGTGCTGAACTTGTGAAGAGCAATCCTGGTATTTCTGACATGGAAAATAGATTATCAGCGATTGAAATGTATATAGGGATCCCTGGCCAAGAAGACAGGGAAACCACACGAGCTGTTGAATCTTCTCATTCCTCCCCCAGTCATCATGATAAAGAGGGGGAGAAGAGCGCTGAAGACCTCTCCAAAAGCGCTGAAGACCTTTCCCATGATGAATCTATCAGGGGAGAGAAGACTGAAGACCTCACCTTCACTGAAGAGGGTGAGAAGACAATTGAAGCTGAAGCAGCCGCTGGACCTCAGGGAGATGAAAACCCTGAGGGAACCGAGAAGCTCGCCTTTGTATCTGAGGGGGAGCAACTCGAAGAAGAAGCTGAAGAAACTGAGTCTGAAGCTGAAGATGAAGAAGCCATCGATTTGTCTGATGCTGAACCATCCTCTTCTCCAAAGAATGATGATGACGAAGATGACGATGATGATGATTCTTTTATCATCAAGCCTGCTCAGAGAACTAAAGCTCTTAAAGGGATTCTGATAAATGAACCTTCAGGGGAGCGGACAAAGACAAAGCCATCAGCATCTGAAGCTGACAAAGGCAAAGGAAAAGGTGTCGCTGAAGATGAAAATCTGATGATCTTGCTTAACAAGCCGGTTTTTCAGGTATATTAATCTTACACAACATCCCTCCTCTATACACTTTATCAGTTCTCTACCTCCGCAAACCTCTATACACAATCCCATTCTTTCCATCTCTATTCTTACTTGTAAGATCGCTGCGTTTCAGCTAGTCCTCTCCCCTGTTTGAGGATATCGCTGAAGTTCCTACAGCTACGACTTCAACAACAATCCCAGCTCTCAACGCTGAAGAAATAATCCCAGTCTTGGACTTGATCTCTGAGACTGATGAACCTGAAGAACAGACTCTCTCTCACAAAAACAGACCTTCCTTGGCTCCTCAAAAGCTAAGTGAAGAGGATCAAGAAAAGAGAGATGCAATGATCAAGAGACTCGAAGATCAGCGAATCATTCTGAAGCGTGATCAACTTCCTTCCGTTCCTCCAAAGTTCAGAGTTTCCCAAAAGGAATACAAGGAACACCTCAGAGCTGAACGCTTAATCGCTGAAAGAAAGGAAGCTGAAGAAAAAGATAGAGAATACGCCATCAAGCTTACTCAACGATCAATAAAAGACCCCAAGATGAAAAGAGTTCCCATTGATGTTCAACGTCAGCTATGGGATGATGCTCAAAAGATCGTTAGAGAAAAGACTAAGGTCTCTGACACGACCTTGGAATGTGCTAAACAAATGCTGACCTATCGATCTAGACCATCCAAAATCCTCAAAGCAAACATCAGAGGAAAACTGTACGCCGACGTTCCTGTTGTTGAAGTGGATGTCTACAGAGATGACAAAACCAAGCAAACTTTCTATGCTGCTACCTTAGAAAAGTTTGGTCTCTCTGAATGGTTAGAAACAAAATTAGCCATTCAGGGATCGCGCTCAAAGTACAAAAGCCATGTCGAGAAGATCTTAAACAAACAGATCGATCTGCTTTCTTCTGCTGTGGATATTCCTCCTCTTCCTCAACAAAGAAAAGTCTATGCTAAGAAAAAGAAAGTCTCTGATTCAGGTCTTCCTATACGGAATGAAACAGGTATTGGTTTCTCTCGTGCTGAAGTTCTTGACCCTGATGCTGATCTCTCAGCGCTTGACACCTCCCTACCACCTGGAGAAACTTTCATTCATGGCACAATTGTAAGTGATCCATATGGTATATTATTTCTAGACTACGATGGAAACCATCACTTTCAACGTATCTCTGAGCTCCACCTCGCTCCCATCGAACAACTCAGAGATCTCTTATACTGGTGTGAAGTCAGACGCGACATCAAAGCTAGACACCTGAAGCCCTTGATTTTTGAAGAAGCTCTGAAGAAAAAGAATCAAGGAGTAGATGTCCCTGATTGGATGATTGCCACATCAATGACCCTTGATGAACAACTCATTAAGGAAGAACCTTTTGACAGATAGGATCGCCTTGAAATTCTTTCTATCCTTATCTGTCTACATCTTTTGTACTTGTAATTTTATTCGCTGTACTTGTAATTTTTCCACTTCCCTCTGTAATCTTTACAAAGTTTAAAGAAAAATTTCAGCGAACGTACTTTACTCCATCAGTACAGAAAAGATCCCAGAAATAGTAAAAGGGACAAATATTTTTTGAGTTCCTTTTATCCTTATGTTTTCATTATATAGCAATTTTCTCTGTTGCTATGTCATAATCAAATAGGGGGAGATTGTTGATCAAAACCCTCAGTGATTTGATAATGACCCTCTCTTATATACTTAGTGAAAATTGTAAGTAAACAATATGTATCAGAGTTTCACTATCGCTGATAAGTACTAAGATCTTCCAGTACCGCTGATAGGAACTCTCGCTCTTTAGATTAAACATTCAGCGAAATTGTTCACCATAATACTCTGAGTCTGTTCAGTACTTATGGTGATCGCTGATAAGTTAGTTGTCTACTTATTATCCCTGAAGACAAGTTTCACGTCAACATAGGTTCTACGCTGAAGTCGAAGATCAAGCTCAAGAACCAGCGACAAGTCTCCTAATGAACTGATGCGGATCAGCGAAGACTCAGATTTGTCCACTCAACGTGAAGTATCAAGTACAAGACTTCAGCTATCGCTGAACTCTATCATTCGCCGATGAAGAATGATAGATCGCTGAATCATCGAAAAGCTGATCATGAAGTCTTCCGTACAAAGTACTTTTTGTCTCATCCACCCTTGCACGACTCCGTACGATATGTCAGAATAGAACCTCCTTATTGTCTGAAATCGTACAACCACTCTGATACTACACTGTTCAAACATGCGGCTACTAAGGTTATCAACAAAGGTCAATGACATGCAACCAATCAGCTGCTGCCACGTGTAAAGTGTAAACTGCAATGCATTAAATGCATGCAGTATATAAGAAGAAGAACTCACTTCATTTTGAAGTAACTTTCTAACTCTGGACAAGTTCATCCTTCTTATCTTGAGATAGGTTATTATTAGTAATTTCTTTCTCCTTCTTAGTGCAAGAAACTTAGTGTTCCAACTTGTTTAGATTTAGGATTTATCCTTAATCTTGTTTCTGCAACAAGCTGTAAATTGTTAATGATTTATCAATAAACAATTTAGAAAAGTAAAATCTGTGTGTTTGTATTCAACCCCCTTCTACAAACTTGTATAACCCTTCGGGACCAACATCAAATGATTTAAATGAAGCTTTAAAATTCGGAATGTTTATAAAAGCTAAAGATTCATCTTCTGTCCAAACCATTGAGAAATAAGACTCCAATGATGTTTCCAAACCCATTCATGATCTTTTAAAAGATTTAGTCATTGATGAAGTCTCTTCTCCTGATTCTTCAAAATCAAAGATTTTCAAAAGAGACAATGCAACCAAGCTTTCTTTAAAAATAAAATCTCCAGACTTTGGAAAAGGTCATTTCAAAAACCCTTCAAGAAATCCACCCACCAAGTGTGCTCTCACAACTTCTGGTAATGGGATTCTAAGTTTTCCCCTCCTCATCTCTTCCTTTGGTCCTAAAGCTATTCAAGTTTATGTTAAAGGGAAAGGAAAAGGAAAGATGCAAAAAAATCTAAAAAGACATTTATCTATAGAAAGTGTTATAACTGTGGTGATACTTTTCATCTTGCAAAGGATTGTCCAAAGGAAAGAATTGACAGAACCAAACCTAAGGACTCTTTTTCTTCTAACCCTAAAGGACCCACCACCAAATGGGTACCTAGGAACTAATCTGTGTGTGCATGCAGGTTTTTGAGCACCATCAAATTTGGTATTTGGATAGTGGGTGCTCACGTCACATGACGGGAAACAAATCTCTTCTCATTAACTATGTGTCTGAAAAGGGTCCATCTGTAACTTTTGGGGACAATTCTAGAGGCTACACCAAAGGATATGGAACTCTCTCCAACGGATCTGTCACCTTCAATAAAGTGGCATTTGTTGAAGGCCTCATGCATAATCTTCTTAGTATCAGCCAACTGTGTGACCTAGGATACAAAGTTATCTTTGAACTTTGTATCTGTACTGTTGTTGACAAAAATATGAAAGAGGTTCTCTCTGGGAAAAGGATGGAAAATGTCTATATCATTGATATGGGACAACATAATAATTCATCTAGTGTATGCTTTGTATCGGATGACACAGCCAAAAGGAACTGGCTGTGGCATAAACGTTTATCTCATCTCAACTTCAAAACTCTCCACAAAATCTCAAACAAAGAGCTGGTGACTGGGATGCCAAAGCTAAATTTTGTCAAAGAAAAGTTGTGTAATGCATATGAAAAAGGAAAGCTCACTAAAACTTTTTTCAAGACCAAGCAATGCTCTTTCATCACTCTTCCACTACAAATGCTACACATGGATCTATGTGGACCAGTCAGCACTCCCAGTCTAGGTGGCAAAAGGTACATTCTTGTAATTGTTGATGAATTTACTAGATATACTTGGGTCTCTTTTCTCAGGAATAAAAGTGATGCAACTGAAGAAATAATCAACTTTGGTGTACATGTTTGAATGACCATAAGCTAGTTTTTTGAAACGCTACTTGAAATAGTGTTTCCCTAGCTTTTTGTGAATATTCCAATATTGCCCCTTATTATTATTTACTAACCATTATTATTAATAAATATTAATTTTTTAATTTTAATTATAATTAATTAATAAATATTAATAAATATTAACTGAAAATTATTAAATTATATTTTAATTATACATTGATATTAAATTTTAAATATTTAGTATTATTGTTAATCATATAAATTATTTTTATTTATTTTTTAATATTAATGAATATATTTTAATTATCAATTAGTATTATTTTTAATTTTATTTGATTATTTTCATATTGTATGTAACGGTTATTTAAAATCATAAGTTAATATTTTTTTTCTAAAACTTGTTTTAACAAATTCAAAATTTATAGTATATATGTAATAATAAATTTTAATTTCTTTAAATTCACATATTATATTATTTAATTTTTCTTTATTACATTGATTATATTAATTAACATATTATATTGTTATAAATTTGTTTTAATTACATAATTAAATTTATAATTGATAGTTATTTGAAGATGTTCTTTTTGGTCATTTTACATGCTTATAAGCCATTTTTGCTAAGCGTGACTTTTTCATCAGATAGCTTATCAGCTACCAGCTAACTTATCAGTCAACAACTAGCTTATCAGTTAGTTTGCCAAACATAGCCTTAAACTATTTCTTGATGGGTTCCTCGAGCCATGCCTGATTCAGTGAAAACATTTATACAGTTAATAAATCAAGCGGGATGGATGCATTATTAACTACATTGTTTTAAATGTGATTTATGACATATTTAAAAAATGATTTTTGAATTTGGGTTAGAAAATTTATTTAATTTGAATAGAATTAAAATACAAATTAACAGTAGGCAAATGGGATGGGACCCTCATTTGCATTAATTGCAATAAACTATTGGTAGCTTATGTTTGTCTCTCCTTTAAAAATCATGTAGTAATTTACATATAAATATATCATGTCACTCGTGTCTGACATGAATGACACTTTGATCACGTACCACTAAGACTATCAGCATCCAACCCCATCTAACCCACACTTTTTCACTACCACATCAGCGCCACATCATTTTTCCCTTCCAACCCATTCTAACCCACAAACCCCCACATCCATCCTACACCACCATCCCATCTTTTATTTATTTTTATTTTTATTTTTGTTACAAGTATTTTAATTTAAATAATTTAAATTTTATAAATAATTTATAATTTAATATAAGATAAAACAATTAATAAAATATTTCATAAATTGAAACTACAATTTTAACCTTACATAACCAAATTAAAAACATAAAAAATACATAATTTCAAATTAAAAAACTACAAATTTCACCAACCATATAGTTGTCGAAGCAACTCTTTGTGGGCTAAAACCGCATTTAACGCGCTACCCGTGAGATGATCATGTGGTCTGATGTAAAACTCGAGATCTTTCCGCATTTCTCTTTGTTTCAAAGCTTCCGCTTTTGTCTTTGCCGCTTCCGCTTTTGTCTTTGTCGCCTCGACTTTGTCCCTCGCGGTTTTCAACATTTCCTCCTCCACGGTTAGTATTTTTTTATTTGCAACGTTTATATTCTCGACATACGCCATAAGATTCTTCAACGCCTCGTCCTTTTCCGCCGTCTTTGTGGAGGATGACGCGGCACGTTTACCTTTATCTCTCCCCGTCGGTCGTGTCGGTTCTTGTACGAAGACATCCTCCTCCTCATGGCTTTCTTCATTGAGGTTGAACCGAACACGTGCGTCAGAAGACGTCGTGTTTGGGTTTGAATCCGACGTGGACTTGCTCCGTTTTGAGGGCCTCGGGTTATCGTCCATGGAATGTACGATCTTCCACTTAGGGTGGTCTTTCACAATTCTCCAAGCCGTCTCGTGGGAGAAAGGCTTTTCGTTATTATCTGCCCGATACATCGTGTGTGCCCTCTCCATGAAGTCCGTGTCACCCCATCCGGATTTATATTGGGATCTTAGATTATTGTAGATCCAGTTAAACTTCATCATTTTTTTGTTCATGTCACCCCATTTGGATTGTACTTGGTCTTTATTGCGTTGATGTTGGCGACTTGAGTTGAAATAATTGAGTATTTTTCTCCAAAATTCTCCTACAAAAATAAATATATATATATATATATATATATATGAATACGTATATATAATAAAGATAAACACATTAATAAATATATATAATAAAGATAATCACATTAATAAATATATATATGAATACGTATATATAATAAAGATAAACACATTAATAAATATATATATATATATATATATGAATACGTATATATAATAAAGATAAATACATTAATAAATATATATACCCAATTTTTGTGCGTTTCCAACGATGCTATCTTCGGAGACGTGAAGCCATGCATTTGCCAACAAAACCTCTTCTTCGGAAGTCCACGAAACCGCTTTCGTTCTATTTGCAAATTTCTTTTTCCGTTGTGTTGTGGTTCCCGCATCGAGTTGTGTTTCGGGAACCACATCGGGTGGGGTTTCGGGAACCGTTTCATCGACTTCAACGTCCTCCGAATATGTTTCTTGTTGTAGTAGTTGTTCGAATTGCCCACCTTGATTATATTGTGGAAAGCCACCTTGCATAAATGGTTGAAAGCCGCCTTGATTAAATTGTTGGAATCCACCCGAATTAAATTGTTGGAATCCACCCGAATGAAATTATTGGAACCCAACCGGGAGGGTGTTGGGTGAATACATAGGGTATTGTTGTATGCTTCCATGGTAGGTTGATGGTGGTGGTGTAAGATTGAAAATATTTTCCGTCGGGGACGGTTGCGAGCTCGTGCCTCGCGATTTGGAACCTCGTCGTGGTGTTGTGAACCCTTGTGTTTCTTTATCCATTATGATTTTTTTGAAGAAAGAAATAATATTGAGAGAGTAGAATGAAGTGGGGAAGATGGGAGAGATTGAGAATAATTTGTAGAGAGATTGAGAGTAGAATGAAGTGTGAAAAAATAAGTTGGAAGTATTAGTATTTATAGGATATAAATAAAAAATAAAAAAATAAAAAAATAAAAAAATAAAAAAATAAAAAAAATACCCCAACGTTCATATATTTAACGGATATATTTAAAAAAAAAAAAAATTCCAAAATACCTCAACCCATGCCGGGTTGCCCAACCCGGGAGGAGTCCATCCCCATCCAACCCCAAGGGGTGCGATGGTGTTCCATCTCAACCCCAGCCAACCCACCCCTCCCGATGCGCATGGTCTAAGATTAGCTCTAGTTAAAGCTAAGTTTGTTGTAAACTAAATACTTTGTTAGACAAATCTATCATCTCCTTTCTCTGTATATGTCGTACATCCTTTCAATGAAAGTTATTACTTCAAGTTCAATTCTTTTATGGTATCAGAGGTATTACTTATTCTTTCCCGAGAAATAAAAATTCTCTGTTTTTGTTTATCTGCTTTCCTTGGCCAACCCAATTGCCTCCCTTATTCCCAACAACACTTATTCTTCCAAGCTTTCACAATTGTTCACATTTCCAACTCAATCAAGCTTACCCCTACCAAATACTTAACTTGGAAAACGAACATTGAATCCATTTTTATTGGACACGATCTGCACGGTTTTCTTGATGGCCCTGTCTCTCAACCTTCCCAAACCATTGTTACTAACGTTGTTACCACACCAAATTCCTCCTCCAATTTATGGGTTCGCCAAGACAAATTACTCCTTGGAGCTCTTGTTGGCACTCTCTCCCCAACCTTGTTCCTCTAGTTTCTGAGCCACCACCACCACGAAATAAATGTGGGATATTCTTGCCCAAACCAACGCTAAACCAAGTCGGGGTCACATCAAACAACTAAAAGACCAATTTAACAAAGTCACGAAAGGGAGTCGCACCATCACCGACTGCATGCAGTCACTCATAGCATGTGCAGACAATCTTGCTTCTCTCGGCAAACCGATTGAACATGAAGACCCATTGATCGTGTTCTTGATGGCATTGACTCCACTTGCACGTTGGTGATCAATGTCGTAAATGGTCGAGACACCACCATATCATGCGAAGAACTTCATGAAAAACTTATCAACAAAAAACTTTCCCTTCAAATCACTATCGCCAATCGTGTTTAATGCTAACAACTTCTCTCTTTGGAAAAGCCGCATGATGCTCTTCATGGAAGGAGTGGATACTAGATATCCAACCATTCTCAAAGAGGGACCCGTTATCCCTAGAGTCTGGGCTCGCTATGAAACGCAGAGGTCTGGAAAAGAAACCATTGATAAGGAGGACTCTAGTGACTCCGATGATTCTGATGAGTCTTCTGACAAAGAGAAATCCAAAGCTACTGGTCGTTATATCCTCAAAAACCCAAAGAAGTATACTGATGAGGAAAAACGTTTGGTTTCTCTTGATTCTAAGTTCAGGGCAATTATTGCACTCTCTCTTCCTGACGAGGTCTATCACTCTCTGGTAAACTTTGAAACTGCTAAAGAGATGTGGACCACTCTTTGTGTACTGTACGAAGGTACAGAGGAAGTGAAGAAGAGCAAAAAGATTGCTCTCATAAGAAAGTATGAGTTTTTTGCTCATGAAAAAAGTGAATCTCTTCCTAGCTACTATAATCGATTCAACTCTCTTCTAAACGATCTGAAGTTATTGGGCAGAGTCTATGATAATGAGGATGTCTTATGCAAGTTCATGGACTGTCTCCCTGAATTTTGGGAGAACATATGCGCTTGTATCAAGACTACCAAGGAACTTGAGTACATGCCCTTAACTGTCTTGTATGAAACTCTCTTCAACTTTGAGCAAACCAAGTTACAAAGGAAATCTTTCATTAAAGAGATAAAGGGCTCTTCTATAGCCCTTGTCAGTGAAAATTCCAAGAAACCTCAAAATGTTCCTCGAATCACCTATCCTTCATCAGACTCTGACAATGATAGCCAAAACAATTCTACCCACCAATCGGAGGCATATCTAAGTGATGCCGATGATGAAGGTGAAGAAATCTCGGTTGAGCAGTTGTCTGATGAACTGTCAATGATGGTTGGTTTCAAGAACAAGTCTCGTCCTTTTAACAAATCCATAAATTTCAGAAAACCCTCTTCTTCCACAAAAACTCCCTCTTCTGATAAGTCCAATGAGGAGTGTTTCAACTGTGGTAAGAAAGGACATTTTGCTTCTGAGTGCAGAAGTAAGCGTACTGCAAAATCTAGGAACACATCCTCTGACAAGTTTTCTTCTAAGTATGAGAAACCTAAAAACAACTCCTTCAAATCAACCTTTTCAAAGAAAGGTACTCAATCATCTTCTCAAGACCATCAAGAATGTGCTGAGAAGTACAAGGCCAAATACAAGAAAGAGAAAGAAAGAAGTGAGGGTCTCCTCAGAAAAGTAAAAGGGCTCATGGCAGAAATTCATAATTGGGATGAAGAAGAAACTTCTGACAATGATTCTCCCAACATGTGTTTCATGGACATATCTGAAGATATGGAAGATTCAGAAAAGGCTGTCTCTCCTATGGCTCTGGTGTCAACTGGGTGCTCGACATCATACTCTTAGGTACGTCCCTTCAATTCTATGACTAACCTTGAAAAGATTGAGGCATATGAATCCTTAACTAATGACTTTTATAGTATGAAGGATTTCAAGAAAAGAAAATCTACTCAAGTCAAAAATCTTTCCTGTCAACTTGAAATCTGTATGTCCAAACTTGAAAAGTTTGAGGAAATCAAGGCTGAGCTTGAGGACCTGAAAACCATAAATCATATTATTTGAAAAGAGAAAAACAAACTTTTTAAGAGATTAAAAAGAGAACAAGAGACCGTTAGAAAGTGGACCAGTTCTTCGAAAAATCTTGAGAAAATCTTTCAAGATCAAATCTCTGGTGGTAATAAAATTGGTTTAGGTTATGGAAAAATCAAAGTTGAAACATCTTCTCTTGCTCTTGCCTCTACCTCTAGTGTGTGGGATGATGTCTCAGAGTCAAGTTCTTGTGACTCTATTTTCTTTAAACTCAGATGATTTAAATGAAGCTTTAAAATTCGGAATGTTTATAAAAGCTAAAGATTCATCTTCTGTCCAAACCATTGAGAAACAAGACTCCAATGATGTTTCCAAACCCATTCATGATCTTTTAAAAGATTTAGTCATTGATGAAGTCTCTTCTCATGATTCTTCAAAATCAAAGATTTTCAAAAGAGACAATGCAACCAAGCTTTCTTTAAAAAGAAAATCTTCAGACTTTGGAAAAGATCATTTCAAAAACCCTTCAAGAAATCCACCCACCAACTGTGCTCCCACAACTTCTGGTAATGGGATTCTAAGTTTTCCCCTCCTCATCTCTTCCTTTGGTCCTAAAGCTATTCAAGTTTATGTCAAAGGGAAAGGAAAAGAAAAGATGCAAAAATCTAAAAAGATATTTATCTATAGAAAGTGTTACAACTGTGGTGATACTTTCCATCTTGCAAAGGATTGTCCAAAGGAAAGAATTGACAGAACCAAACCTAAGGACTCTTTTTCTTCTAACCCCAAAGGACCCACCACCAAATGGGTACCTAGGAACTAATCTGTGTGTGTATGCAGGTTTTTGAGCACCATCAAATTTGGTATTTGGATAGTGGGTGCTCACGTCACATGACGGGAAACAAATCTCTTCTCATTAACTATGTGTTTGAAAAGGGTCCATCTGTAACTTTTGGGGACAATTCTAGAGGCTACACCAAAGGATATGGAACTCTCTCCAACGGATCTGTCACTTTCAATAAAGTTGCATTTGTTGAAGGCCTCATGCATAATCTTCTTAGTATCAGCCAACTGTGTGATCTAGGATACAAAGTTATCTTTGAACTTTGTATATGTACTGTTGTTGACAAAAATATGAAAGTGGTTCTCTCTGGGAAAAGGATGGAAAATGTCTATATCATTGATACGGGACAACATAATAATTCATCCAGTGTATGCTTTGTATCGGATGACACAGCCAAAAGGAACTGGTGTGGCATAAACGTTTATCTCATCTCAACTTCAAAACTCTCCACAAAATCTCAAACAAAGAGCTGGTGACTGGGATGCCAAAGCTAAATTTTGTCAAAGAAAAGTTGTGTAATGCATGTGAAAAAGGAAAGCTCATTAAAACTTCTTTCAAGACCAAGCAATGTTCTTCCATCACTCTTCCACTACAAATGCTACACATGGATCTATGTGGACCAGTCAGCACTCCCAGTCTAGGTGGCAAAAGGTACATTCTTGTAATTGTTGATGAATTTACTAGATATATTTGAGTCTCTTTTCTCAGGTATAAAAGTGATGCAACTGAAGAAATCATCAACTTTGGTGTACATGTTTGAATGACCATAAGCTAGCTTTTTGAAACGCTACTTGAAATAGTGTTTCAGTAGTTTTTTGTGAATATTCCAATATTGCCCCTTATTATTATTTACTAACCATTATTATTAATAAATATTAATTTTTTAAATTTAATTATAATTAATTAATAAATATTAATTAATATTAACTGAAAATTATTAAATTAAATTTTAATTATACATTGATATTAAATTTTATATATTTAGTATTATTGTTAATCGTATAAATTATTTTTATTTATTTTTTTAATATTAATGAATATATTTTAATTATCAATTAGTATTATTTTTAATTTTATTTGACTATTTTCATATTGTATCTAACGGTTATTTAAAATCATAAGTTAATATTTTTTTTCTAAAACTTGTTTTAACAAATTCAAAATTTATAGTATATATGTAATAATAAATTTTAATTTCTTTAATTTCACATATTATATTATTTAAATTTTCTTTATTACATTGGTTATATTAATTAACATATTATATTGTTATAAATTTGTTTTAATTACATAATTAAATTTATAATTGATAGTTATTTGAAGATGTTCTCTTTGGTCATTTTTCATGCTTATAAGCCATTTTTGCTATGCTTGACTTTTTCATCAGATAGCTTATCAACTACCAGCTAACTTATCAGTCAACAACTAGCTTATCAGTTAGTTTGCCAAACATAGCCTTAAACTATTTCTTGATGGGTTCCTGAAGCGATGCCTGATTCAGTGAAAAACATTTATACAGTTAATAAATCAAGCAGGATGGATGCATTATTAACTACATTGTTTTAAATGTGATTTATGACATTTAAAAAGATGATTTTTGAATTTGGGTTAGAAAATTTATTTAACTTGAAAAGAATTAAAATACAAATTAACAGTAGGCAAATGGGATGGGACCCTCATTTGCATTAATTGCAATAAACTATTGGTAGCTTATGTTTGTCTCTCCTTTAAAAATCATGTAGTAATTTACATATAAACATATCATGTCACTCGTGTCTGACATGGATGACACTTTGATCACGTACCAATTTTGATTTTTGGATTTATTACATATATTTAAATCAAACTAATCTTGTTGTTGCTTACCACTAAGATTAGCTCTAGTTAAAGCTAAGTTTGTTGTAAACTGAATACTTTGTTAGACAAATCTATCATCTCCTTTCTCTGTATATGTTGTATATCCTTTCATTGAAAGTTATTACTTCAAGTTCAATTCTTTTATGGTATCAGAGGTATTACTTATTCTTTTCCGAAAAATAAAAATTCTCTATTTTTGTTTATATGCTTTCCTTGGCCAACCCAATTGTCTCCCTTATTTCCGACAACACTTATTCTTCCAAGCTTTCACAATTGTTCACATTTCCAACTCAATCAAGCTTACCCCCACCAAATACTTAACTTGGAAAACGAACATTGAATCCATTTTTATTGGACACGATCTGCATGGTTTTCTTGATGGCTCTGTCTCTCGTCCTTCCCAAACCATTGTTACTAAGGTTGTTACCACACCAAATCCCTCCTCCAATTTATGGGTTCGCCAAGACAAATTACTCATTGGAGCTCTTATTGGCACTCTCTCCCCCAACCTTGTTCCTCTTGTTTCTGAGCCACCACCACCACCAAATAAATGTGGGATATTCTTACCCAAACCTACGCTAAACCAAGTCGGGGTCACATCAAACAACTAAAAGACCAATTTAACAAAGTCACGAAAGGGAGTCGCACCATCACCGACTGCATGCAGTCACTCATAGCATGTGCAGACAATCTTGCTTCTCTTAGCAAACCGATTGAACATGAAGACCCATTGATCGTGTTCTTGATGGCATTGACTCCACTTGCACGCCGGTGATCAATGTCGTAAATGGTCGAGACACCACCATATCATGCGAAGAACTTTATGAAAAACTTATCAACAAAAAACTTTCCCTTCAAATCACTATCGCCAATCGTGTTTAATGCTAACAAGTTCTCTCTTTCGAAAAGCCGCATGATGCTCTTCATGGAAGGAGTGGATACTAGATATCCAACCATTCTCAAAGAGGGACCCATTATCCCTAGAGACCTGAGATCATCATCCCTCTCAAATGATGATGATGATTTACATAGGTGGATTTCTTCATGCATAGGTGATACTCCTACAGCTAATCCCACCGATACATCTTCCATTCCATTCACTCCTTCAAATCCTTCTTCTTCAAATAACCAAGTTGGGTCACCCTCAATAGTGCCCGACACTACCCCCACCGAAATTGACCCATCTGCCACCGAAATTCAATCTCCCACCGATCCTCAACCTTCCACCGAAATTCCTGACCTCACTCCTGTACACCAAAATCTTCCATCAACCTCCACACAAACTATTCTGCCACCTTTACCTCCTGCCACAAAATGGACCAAAGATCACCCCATAGATCAAACTATTGGTGATCAACAGGCTGGAGTCCAAACTCGAAGAGGAGTTGGAAACATTTGTCTCTATGTAAACTTTCTATCTCTTATTGAGCCTGAAGATTGATGAAGCTCTAGCAGATCCCTGTTGGATCACTGCCATGCAAGAGGAACTTTCTCAGTTTGAAAAAAACAAAGTTTGGAGATTAGTTCCCAGACCTCCAAAGAAGACAATCATTGGAACCAAGTGGGTCTTCAGGAACAAGATGGATGAAGAAGGAACAGTTGTCAGAAATAAGGCCAGACTGGTGGCTCAAGGATACAGACAGGAAGAAGGCATTGACTATGATGAAACTTTTGCCCCTGTTGCAAGACTTGCAGCCATAAGAATCTTTCTGACTCATGCTGCCTACCAAAACTTCAGAGTCTTTCAGATGGATGTCAAAAGTGCTTTCCTCAATAGAGAACTTGCAGAGGAAGTCTATGTGAAACAACCACCTGGTTTTGAAGACCCAGCTCATCCAGACTATGTGTACAGATTAGACAAGGCTCTCTATGGTCTCAAGCAAGCTCCACGTGCTTGGTATGATACACTTGCTGACTTTCTTCTAAAGAATGGATACTCCAGAGGTAAAATTGACAACACTTTCTTTATCAAGAAGACCTCAGGTAATCTCATTCTTGTTCAAATCTATGTAGATGACATCTTCTTTGGTGCCACTGATGAATCACTATGTGATGAGTTTGCCTCTCTCATGATGAGTCAATATGAGATGAGTATGATGGGAGAGCTTACATTCTTTTTGGGCCTTCAAGTCAAACAAACTTCAGAAGGGATTTTCATAAATCAAAGCACATATATTCGTGACCTTCTGAAGAAATTTAACTTCTTAGATAGCTCTCCTATGAAAACTCCCATGGCACCACCTCTAAAAATTCATGCTGATCCGGATGGTAAATCTGTTGATGTAACGAATTATCGAGGGATGATTGGTTCTCTTCTTTATTTAACTGCTAGCAGACCGGATATTATGTTTGCTACCTGTCTATGTGCCCGTTATCATGCCAACCCAAAAGAATCTAATTTGGCCGCTGTAAAACGGATTTTCCGGTATCTAAAAGGTACCTTGCATCTGGGTCTTTGGTATCCCAAAGACTCAGGTTTTGAGCTAATTGGGTATTCAGATTCAAATTATGTAGGTTCCAAAATTGTCAGGAAGAGTACCACAGGCAGCTGCCAACTTCTTGGTGGCAAATTAGTCAGCTGGTCCAGCAAGAAACAAAACTCTGTCTCAACCTCTACTGCTGAGGCTGAATATGTTGCAGCTGGAAGTTGCTGTGCTCAGATCATGTGGATGAAAAATCAACTCAGGGACTATGCTAAAGTCTACTCCAAAGTCCCAATTCTGTGTGACAATTCTAGTGCAATAGCTATTGCAAATAATCCAGTTCTACATTCCAGATCAAAGCACATAGATATAAGATATCACTTCATCAAAGATCACATCTCCAAAGGTGACATTGAGATGCACTTTATTCCTACTGATCTTCAGCTTGCAGACTTGTTCACCAAACCCTTTGATGAGACCAGGTTTAATTTTCTGATAAGTGAACTTGGAATGTTGTATCTTGATATGTAATTTCTTTACAAAAAAAATATTTATTATTATTATCGGTGGTCCTCTCACCGATGGAAATTCTATCGGTGGATAGATCCCACCGATCCTTCCGATTCACATTAACATCACCTAATCCCTCGAATCAGTGGACTCTCTCCATCGATACCGAAAATATATCGTCGGTAGTATCTCCTCCCCGATTCTTGCTCTCCGATACTAAGTCCTTCATCGGTGATCTCCATCCTACCGATATCCGTTCCCTGATCCTCGATCTCACCGATTGCTCAGGATCGGTGTCATCTTCTACTCACCGAGCCCCTACACATCACCATCGGTGAAATCTCTACACACCGATCTCCTTGTACATCGGTGGACATTCTCTCCACCGACGTTTTCGATACTCATACATTGGTGAACCTTTGCGATTCTTATATCGGTGCCTTTCACCACCGATATCCTATCCCATCGGTGTATACTATCCACCGATCCTTTTTGTGATTCTTATCCAACACGATCCCTCAAGCTTACCTCACCCCTATACCTCTATGTGTCAGAGATATTTTGACCCTTCCCATTCTAATACTAACTCTTCTAGACCACATCTCCCCGTAACCCCATCATTACCTTTTTAACCCTCTTTTTATATTTTTTTAATTACTGACCTTTCATTTTCCATCCATAACCATTGCCGCTCAAAACCCAATTCAAATTCTAAACCTTATATAAACCCCACTCCTCCTCATTCCTATTTTTACGCGACCACTTCCTCTCGTTCATCTTTTCTCTCGATCACGAACCTGCAACTATCCATCTTCAATGGCGTCTTCTACTTCCTCCAAGGCCATCAAACACACCAAAGTTGTCAAGGAATCCCCCACCTATTTTGAAGAACTAAAGTTCAACCCTTGCAATCATGTTGCAAGGTTTGAATCCGATCCCGCTCATCCCGAGTTCACTACCATTACCAAGTTCTTAACCCGCTTTCCTCTTCTCCATGCTTTCACTTGTAACCCTAAAATGAGAAAATTGCTCATTGGCAACTTCTGGCTTACTGCTGTGTATGATCCCTCCAACGAAGTAGTTCACGCTTCGATTCTTACTGATGAAGAAGGCGACCATGATCTCACATTTGGAGTGGATGATGTTCGTCGTGCCTTGAAGATTGAGGCCTTTTCTGATTATGAAGACATGCACCTTACCACGGCCCATGCAGAGGTGGTGAATGCTCTTGGTTACATTCACCAAACTGATGACAAACCATCCAAATCTTCCAAAGGACCAGGTACTCTTGTAAGAGGTAAGATGGGCGGTATCTGGAATTTTTTCTTTGCCCATGTGATTTATTGTCTGTCTAGAAAAACTAGTGGACATGATCAATCTTCTTCCTACATCACCTCTCTTCCTCATGCTCTCATCTTCCAACGAAAGATCGACTTCGCACAATATTTCTTTACGAAACTGGTAGAGGTCATCAAGCCCCCAAAACGATGCCAAGTTGCCTATCCCAGGTTTATCTCCTTGATAGTTCAACATAAACTCGGTGCCACCTTGGACGCCGATCGAAAGGCCAAAACTCCCCTATTCAAATATGATTGGTCTTCTCCAATCGTTGGACAAAAGACACTTGATGTCGGCCCTCTTGCCTCCGACGAGCCTCTTCGACCAGGTATGATCTCTTTCGCTCACTCTCCCGATCTCTACTGGGGAGACGCGGAAATTCCCGTGTTTCGACACCCGGAAATTCCCGTGGACCCCCCAGCTGTAGTGGCCCCTTCTCCCCGTCCCCGAGTGAAGTCGGGTGGTGCCAAAAAGAAACAATCTCGGGCCACCGACACCTCCGTGTCTGCTTCTGACACTATGCCTCCAAGAGCTCCCTCGGAGACTACCCAAGTCTCAACCCCTTCTTTGAAGCGGAGGCACTCTAAAACCCCTTCGAGATCTCCTCTAAAGAGGTCTCGGACACCTTCGGCCTCATCCCTTAGGCCAGCTATCGATTCTCCAAAATCGGTGGCTGAAGTTGTCCCCTCCAGGCCAGGGAAATCTGCAAAACCCCACACCGACTCCTCCGTTTCCTCTCAAAAGGCTTCGGTTGAATTTCAGGAGAACCCAATTGATACCTCCTCACCTGCTTCTTTGGGTGGTGGAGATGACTTCGGGGTATCTCCCCTCGAAGGCACCGAATTCACACTACACAACCTATCACCCGATCTAGAGATCGATGATGCACAACTCGCTGAGGGTTCACCTGTTACTCAAAACACTAGGGCTTTTATTGACTTTTTGTTGGAGGATACTGGCTCCCCCCGACAACGTACCACCGATGAAGTCATGGAAATCGATTCTCCTCCCTCACCGAAGTCTCTATCCCCGACACATGTCTCCCAGAAACAACCCATTCCCCGACAAGTGTTCCTACACCCCGACAATCACCCTTACCGACAAAGGATCCAACACCCCGACGTTCTTCCTCACCGACACAATCACCACACCGATCCCCAACCCCCGCCGATCAGTCTTCTGCAGATAGCTCTTCCCCATCTAATTCACCACCACCACCACCACCACAAATTTTGTTCCCCGATCCTCTATCTGATAAACCCTCCTCATCCAATATCCCTGAAGATAGGTCACTCCCTCATACACCATTATCGCCAACTGCTCCCCGATTCCAACTTCCTCAAGTTGGTTCCTCCTCCACCACCGATATCCGTCTGCCGAGTGGCCTCACCGACATTCAGGAGGGTGCCCGACAATGTCGATTAGTGGGCACTCAGTTTGAAAATTTCAAACAAGCTACTCTCTCCATGATTGCTCAGATGAACGACAGGGTCACGGTCTTGGAAACCAGGCAACCTCAGCTTTTGGAAACAATGCTTCGAAACTTGCTACAACCCTTCATCGACAGCATGGCCGCCTCTGCTCAGAAGTTGGAAAATCTCGATACTTCCCACAACAACTTAGCCTTGTCGGTGGCTGCAATCAAGGCTTCCACCGATTTCAAGGACTCGGAAATCGACCGCCTCATTAATCGATAAACTCGGCATCACAACCTACGCTCTTCTCTCACCGAATTCCTTCAGCAGCTTCATCGGAAGGTTGACTCCCTCAACAACAACCTCGATTGGGATCTTGACTTAGGTGATTTTGCTTTCGACAATACTGACAGGGGTCGGCTTCAATACGTTCATGCTTCGGTGGATCGCATCGCCGCACATTTGGGTCTGGAATCTCCGGCTGTTGCCGAGGGGGAGAAAAGCCTCCCAAAGTCCCCGAAACGGCCTTCTGTTAGGCATCTTGGCAAAAACAGGCCTCCATCAGACCCCACCGATAAATCCACCATCCGATTCTTCAAAACAAAAATTCCCACGTCGGTGGCCACCTCAGCTGTACCGACTCCAACCACCACTCCTTCACCGATAGTATCTTCGGCACCGACTTCGTCTCCTACACCGATAACATCCTCGTCACCGACCGAAATCCCATCGGTGGTAAAACCCACACCGACGGCAACAATTGAAGGGCAGAAAACTCCTTCGGCCTCCATTCCAAAAGACAAAGGCAAGAAAATAATTTCGGCGGAGGAAGAGGCCAAAGAAGAGAAAAAGAAGAAAGAGTTAGTAAAATACGGAGTTCGTCCTTCTGATGCCCAAACCATGAAACTGAAACCTACCTCACATGAAGCTGCCACCGATCTTAGTCTAACTCCTCAAGAAATTGAGGAGGCCAGACTTGCTCAAAAAGCCCTAGATGATTCTAAGGCTTTATCTTTGAAAGTAGCAAAAGAGGAAGCAATCAAAGCCAAATCCACCGATCCCATTCTTGCCCAAAAATCTGAGTTGGGCACCATAGAAGAACAAAAGGAAGAAGAGGTTAAGTGGTACAAAAAGACCATGCACTACCGAACCAACAGGTCCCCGATCATAGGTATCAAGATAGCCACCTCAAAGCAAAACCCCTCCGACATCAAGCTCATCGTTGAAAGGGAAGATGGAATCTCAAGGAGCATTAGAGATTATCACCTTTGGTAATTCGGTCTCTCCGAATGGTTCGAAATTTCTAGACTCTTGGTGAACTGCACTAATCCCAAGAAAGACATATTCATTAAGTTCATCGATGGGTTGATGAACAAGATGAAATAGATAAATAAGAAACACAACATCGTGCTCTCCACCGACGAACGAGCCTCTCTTCAATCTTTGAAAGAAGATATTCGACTCCCAATGACAAAAACCAAATCGGTGAAAGACACGATATTTAAAGAAATGGCTTCGAAGGGAAAAACCCCCTATGTGGAAAATCTCAACTTGTCCATCCCAACCTCAATTGCTTATCCCTCTACCACATTGTGCATCGCACCGATTCCAGGCCTCTTCTTCAATGATGCTCTTGGCCACCGACGATTTTTCATATTTGCTCAGATCCATCTCGCCGACATCAACTTTCTTCATGGCATCTCCAACCTTATGCCACATATCCCCGAAGCTCAGAATCACTACAAGAACATCACCGACGAAATCAAACGCCACCTTCATAAACCAAAGAAATGATCTAAGTATTTATTTCTCTTTATAAGTACTTGTAATTTTTTCATTTTCGAATGTATGAAAATTTTACTTGAATACAAGTATTTTTCATCTATTTGAATTTATGTGTTGCATATATTTATTTTCCTTACTTGTAAATATTGTTTATACTATACAATCTCATACAAAGAAAAATAGATAAAAAAGAACAAAAAGAATGGTCTATGTGAAAAGAACCCAAAAAGAGTAAAAATGGTCAAAATGCATTTTATTATCAGATACTCTTTAATATTCTAAGTATAGAGCTCAAATTCAAATAGGGGAGATTGTTGGGTCACCAAAGATTTGAAATTGACTCACCGATGTTTCTCCTAAATCTTACTTAGAATATTTTAGAATGGTTCTTTACAATGACTTGTACAAGATAGCAAATGTTCGGTGAAGTCGAAGATCAACCGAAACCAAGCTTGAAGATATTCTCATTGTGGAAATGAAGAATAACCTTCACAACAATCAATAAGTCATTATCCACCGATGGTCCTCACACATCGGTGGACATCTCCCACCGACCATCCCTTGGTCGGCCAACTCAAGACCCACCGATGGTTGTGTCACTCATCGGTGGACATTTCTCACCGATCCTTCAGATGATCGGCCAAATATGAGTCCCACTGATGTGAACTTTAAATCGATGGGATCTCAAGTATCTTCTCAGAGGTTCTAAATTGAAAATTCCAAGGCACTCATATCGGTGGAACATAATCGGTGGAACTGCTTTGGAAAACACATCAAGAAGATAATTTATTATGGGACAATATCTATTGCCAGGTAAAAGTGACTATTTGTCGTTTTATCCATTATCAGATAAAGTCTTAATCAGCATGGATATTCTTCCTAGTACCAAGGAAAAAGGTGATAAGGACACATCAACTTTTCAGAGGTCAACACCTACAAGCATATCTCCTGAGGACAAGTGTCCTAAGCATTTAATGCTCATCACACTATAAAAGGAGGAAGAAGCTCCCATGCAAACTACGTTTTTGGAAAATTTCCTCAGTGCAAGAATTCTCCATTTTGCTCAAGAACTTTAAAGCTTTGTTCAAAGTGTTCAAGTTGTTTTAGTTTTCAGTACACTTTGTGAAAGATTGTTAGAATAGTTTATCTGTTCTTTTCCGCAACAGTCTTTAGATTCTATGTGTAATTCTTGTTGAAAGTTTTTCAATAATAGAATTAAAATTGTGAAAAATCTAAGTATTGTATTCAACCCCCCCCCCCCTTCTACAATACTTGTTAAGCCATCTGGGACTAACACCCGCCCCTCCCCTCAAGCTCATGTTGCCATAATTCCTTTTCCATCGTTTACACCTACATGGCTCCTTGATAGTGGCACTTCCCTTCATGTTACCAATGACATACAAAAGCTTAGACTTCACAACCCCTATAACGACACCAAAGAACTAGCATCCGGGACGATACAAGTTTACACATCTCTCACACCAGTTCTCTTATCCTTCCTCACTCATCTTCTCCTTTAACTTTATCCAACATCCTTTATGTTCCTTCTATTTCTCGTAAAATTATCTCTATATCTCAATTTTTTCGTGAAAATAATACATCTATAGAATTCTTACCTAATTATTTTTCTACGAAGCATCTCAAAACGGGGGCATCTCTTCTCTAGGGTCCGGTTATTTCAGGTGTCTATGAGCTCAAATCCAATTCTCCACGTTTTCACAAGCATAAAAGCCTCGACCTTCGATAGGCCATCCTACCTTGAAAATAATAAACTTTCATAGTTCCAAATTTAATCTTAATGTACCTAGTCGTTCTTATTTACATTGTGCCTCATGTGTTTGTAATAAAAGTCACAAATTTCTCTTTTCTTTATCTACTATTTCAACTACTTCTCATCTAGAATGTGTTTACATATACTTGTCGACCTCCCCCATCCATTCTGTTGATGGCCATAAATATTATTTAATATTTGTTGATCATTACTCCAACTACACATGTTTTTATCCTCTCAAACAAAAATCTGATACAAAAGACGTCTTCATGAGATTCAAACCTCTTGTGGAAAAATACTTCCATAAACCTCTAATCGCACTCTATTCAGATAATGAAGGTGAATATGACTCTTTAAAGCATTATCTTTCCATCGTTGAAGTCTCTCATCTAACCAATCCACCTCATACCCCCGAGCACCATGGCTACTCTAAACGTCGCCATCGTCATATCATCGAAACTAGGCTATCCTTACTTGCTCATGCATCCATGCCCCAAAAATATTGGCCTCTTGCCTTTTCAACCGCGGTTTACTTGATAAACCGACTCTCCGCCGCCACCCTAAACAACTTCTTTGTATCAAAAGTTATTTCATAAAGCATCAACTATCTCAAATACGTTTCTTCGTTGTCTTTGTTTTTCGTGGCTTCAACCATATATGAAACACAAACTAGAACCGAAATCCATCCCCTGCATCTTTATCGGATATTCTGCTACCCAAAGTGCAAAATATTGCCTCTATTTTCCGATAAATCGGATATACACCTCTCGCCAACACCTTTCCATTCTCCTTATTTGGTGTAGACAGAACCATAACCACAACCCCTATTCTTGATGCATAGTGTGCCGTCATTTTTCATGTCTCACATACGAATCACGTACCTCCTTCACTCCCACCCCAATCCCACCTCAAAGAGAACAATCGTTACTCGTCTTCAAAACAACATCATCAAACAAATCCAAAAACCCAATCTCATGCTTCTGTTCAAGATAAAACCACCGAGCAAAAAACAATAGCTCAAGCCATCAAAAATCCATTATGGGGCGAGAGGCCATGGATGCAGAATTTGTTGTCTTAATTCAAATGTGGACGTATTTCAACCCCTAAAAAGTACGAGAGTGCTCCAAGATCCTTTCGAGAAAAAACGATTGGCATGGTTCATGATGAAGGTACGAAGGCGATTGTTGGAATTTCTGGTGATGATTATATCATCAACGTAAACAAGAAGATAGATAGTAGTTTGGGATGTTTGAAGGATAAAAACACAAGAGTCTGCAATAGAGTTTTTAAATCTAAACTGGAGTAAGAATTTACGAAGTTTTTGATACCACGCTCGAGGGGCTTGCTTAAGGCCATAGAGGGCCTCAGAGAGTTTGCAAACGTAAGTTGGGTTTTTAGGATCGATGTAGCCCAGGGTTGGACCATGTAAATCTATCTTTTTATAAGACATTTGTATTTATATGTCAATTTATCAAATATTGTTGTATAAAATAGGTAATACGACATTTTATTTTTAAAAAAATATTAAAAAAGTAGTTAAAACGTCTATAATGGTGCGTTTGGTACGCAGACAGTGCAGAACAGGACGGGACAGAACAGAACAGAACAGTTGTTCAACATTTGGTAAGACAGAATTAGACAGAACGAAACACGTAACTTGACCAATTTACCCATAATAATTTACTTATATATTTTGATTAATTATGTAATTTATTAAATTGTAATGAAATAAATATTTTTTATAATAAAAATATATTATTAGAAAGTATCTTTCAAGATGATTAAAGTTACCCCAAAATAAAAGGTGAATGTAGTTTTCAATTATTATTTTCTAATATTTTCTATATTATTTTCTATATTAATATTTAATAATTTACATAAATTAATCAAAACATATAAACCATATAAAAATAATATTTTGAGAACGTTTTGGTGAAAGTTTAAAAAAAAAATAATAAAAAATATTTAATGAATGAATAAAATATAAAAAAGACGTATTTGATGTTTTAGAAAATAATTAGATTTTATTTTGAGGTTATATGGGTAAATAGAAGTCTGTTCCACCTTGTTTCAGCTTGTTCCATGGGGTCGGAGTGGAACAGACTTGTTCCATCTTTATTCTACTTTGTTCCTGTCTGTTCCACATAAAGTCTTGCCAAACGTTGAACAGTGATCCATGTTCTGTCAAGTGTACCAAGCGCACCCTAAATGTCCTATAAACCTATTGTATAACTTTTAGATATGATACTTTTTAGTTTATTTTTATAAACTTAAGTCCTATAAAATATTTTATTAGGATTATAAAACCAATTTTTCTGTAGGGTAATAAAATTATAATAACACATTAATAAATTAGTCACCAAAATTTTATCTCTTCAAGTCTATATAGTTTTTAGGCATTGTTTGGCAAAAAAAAGCTAGTTTTTTCTGGATATATGTTTGGGTTTATAAGCTAGTTTTTTTTTGGTACATGTTTGGATGACTATAAATTAGCTTATAAGCTAGCTTTTTGAAACGCTACTTGAAGTAGCTTTTCAGTAGTTTTTTATGAATATTCCAATGTTGTTCTTATAAATATTAATTATTATTTATTAACTATCATTATAAATAAATAATATTGTTTTAGATTTAATTATTATTAATTAATAAATATTAACTGAATATTAATAAATTAAATTTTAATTATACATTGATATTATTTTTTAATTATTTAGAGTTATTGTTAATCATATAAATAATTTTTGTTTATTTTTTAATATTAATCAATATATTTTAATTATTAATTACTATTTATCTTTTCATTTATGTAACGGTTATTTAAAATCATAAATTAATATATATTTCTTTCTAAAACTCGTTTTAATAAATTCAAAATTTATAGTATATATGTAATAATAAATTTTAAATTCTTTTAATTCACATGTTATATTATTTAATTTTTTTACTATATTGGTTGTATTAATTAACATATTATATTGCTATAATTTTGTTTTAATTTTATAATTAAATATTTTTAATTGATAATTTTTTGTATATATTATTTTTGATCATTTTACATGTTTATAAGCTAGTTTTTGCCAAATGTGACTTTTTCATCAGCTAGCTTATCAGCTATTAGCTAGTTTATCAGTCAACAACTAGCTTATTAGCTAGTTTGTCAAACATAGCCTTAGTCTTTTTAGAAAATACTAATAAAAAATACGAGAACGTAAAATCCAAAACATTTAGAGATCCCACTTCAATGTTCAATCAAATGAAATTAATTCATAGGTTAGGATATCGTTGTCGGTAGGTAAAAGGTGTCATTTGATTAATTTTTTGGCTTATCTTATTCTTAATTTTTTAGTTATTTCATAATTTGTATGTAAATTAATATAATCAATGTATGCATGGAATTTTTAAGTAATTATGCTACTAGATGTGACTATTAATTATGAAACTTTATAAAAACATTTTTTCCTGTTTTTATTTAAATATTTATACTATATTATAAAACATTTATGAAAAACTGTTAGAAACTGACAGTGCTTTGAATACACCGATAGACGTGTGCTAATTAAACCTCACCGCAAGTATACAATGAGATCTAATATCGTCTTTCAAGTAATAAAGTGGTAAGAGCCACGTATCGTCCCACAGAGATTGGAGTAAAAGCGTAATAAAAGTCTAAGAAAAAAAATGATTTCCAAAGATCAATCCGAAGATAATATTTTTTTGTGTTTGGAGTTATCACAGATTATATTGAACAAATAATAAAGAAAGCAAGGGTTTAAGATGTTGGGGTGAAGTCTAAACATAAATTCCAGCAGACCAATGCTGTAGCATTGCCACATCATTTGTCTCTTAACACTTAAGTTCACCATCTACTTTTCAGGATGTCCTATGGGGTTTTCAACAATTCACTACTGATCTAGCTTTCAATCAACCCATTCCTGGCGTTGTGTCAGGACTATCAATAGCAAAATGATGTCTTCCAAGTATATGGATAAACAAATTCCTTTGTTAAAGTCACTCTTCCGAGCTGATTCCCATATCAGTTAAGTTGACGTGTTATGAGTGGTCCATTCCTGACACGCACTCTACACTATTACCATCAAGAGAGATGACTAACTTATCGGGAAAAATCAACCCAGAAAAGACAGAGATGATAAATTCCTTTATCAGTAGCTCTTCCAAGCCTACTTCCTTTGTCATTCGGATTGACATGCATATCAATGGTTCATTCCTGACACCATGGCACTTTAACACTTTCAAAGTGATCAACCGTCCTGAAGTAAACTGATCTTTTATAAAATTTAACATGAAATTGTGAACGTCATTATTGAGAAACGATGTCCACTTTTCATTATGTTTAAAACCCCACTCTTTATTCTCACACCCAAGCTATTAAACTAGCTACTCATACTTGAATGTAAATGACAAGAAATATAAATTACAGAAATGAAAGACAGAAATGTAAATGTCATGAAAGTAAAATGCAAGAATTAAAAGACTATAAGTTAGTGCAACAATATTGTACCAATGCTGCAGCAACTCATAGCTAATAATAAGAACATGAACAAGATGAAGAACATAAATTAAAGTTGCATAAATTAAAGGTGAGAGGTTCCAATCAGTTGTGAAAACTGATCCAAAAGGCTCTACAAAACACAAAGCACAACCCTCCTATTTATACTTCTAGGAGGAGAGGTAAAGTTGTAATTACATGAAAGAAACTACCAACTCTACTATTCAAGACACAAAAGTCATGGCCACCCATCCTTCTATGGACACTATCACAAGTTATCTAAATGTTCAAAATAAACACAACATTGATTTTCATTCTTATGATATGTGGCTGAACATGCAGAAAAGTCAGCTTCCCAAAAGTCTCCTCCACATCAATTCTTCATTCTACAATGTTGATCCTCAATGCTGTAGCATTGGATAGGGCTGCACTATAATTAAATTCACATTTAACCTTCCTATTTAAGGAAAAGACAGGTAAATCAAGAACTTAGCTCCATGAAACAAAAGGTAAAAATAAGTAAACAAAAATGACTCAAATGTTGGGATAAATAAAATATTCTAACTCAAAAGATAAAAAAAGACACATTATGCATTAAATAAATAATGCATATCACACCCTCAAATTTAAAGTGTTGTTTATCCCCAAACAACTAAAAGACCTAAAAAAGAAAATGACTCAATTTTTGAAGTTTCTTGCAAGATCATGGCATTAAGTGCCACCACAATGTAGAACATACCCCATGGAATTCATAGCCTTTCATAAATATTTTATCATTCATTTAAAGCCTAAGTGTGTGTATGGATCATAAGCTAGCACTAAGCTTCTCTTTGTTAGACTCAACACATCCTACATTTAGAATCAATAGGGCTTTTTAGGGTCACTCTTTGGCATTTCTTTTCTCACTAAGCCTTTTCTCTCAACAAAATTTTCAAATTTTGGCACTTTGTGCTCTTTTCTTGTTGACTTTTTATACCTTAACCCTATGGGACATTTTTGGTATATTTTGCAAAATATTTATCATATTAGAGCTTTGCTCTTTTATGTGATCTTTTCTTCTTTAAGGTGTAACCTTCCCACTCTCAAATTTATAATTGACAATGTCCTCATTGTAAGCATTGAAGTACATAGGTGTATAAAGGGTTACAATTGGCTTTTAGAACTTGAAAAGAAGGCCTAGATCATTCCCTAAATGTGTATAGGGTGTGTGAGTCAAGTTGTGTCCCAAGAAGAAATTTGCTAGTTCCAACAAGAACACAAAACTTAGGTAAATTCATGATTCCAAAAAATTATTAGGGTTAGGAACAAAAAACAGGTATGACTTTATGTGTAATCTTGCAAAAGAAAAGTAACCTAAAAATTGTAAAACTATCCCGGACACAAAATAAAACAAAACATGGAGACTAAGGTAAGTGATTTGAACCTGCCCTACTCCATAGGAGTAGGTTGTGAACCAAGTGGTTGGAATGAATGTTGCGGCACAAGAATCTGCATGTCCTTCTTTTAGCAAGGTGTTCTTCTTTTTCAACAATTGGATCTCTTGTTGACAACTTCTTGAGGAATGGCGGATTTTGCTGGAGCACATCAGTATGCTCCTCAGCCCAAATTGTTCTCACCAACTTAAATTGGTGTTTCTCTTTCCACTTATGTTTATACACGTTTCTCATCACGTGTTTCTCTCTTTGATCATGGCACAAGATTTTAATGGAACAAATGGGGGAACAGGTCATCCCCCAAAGATTTTTCCACACCACCTCACTAACAATAGAACTTGATTTTATGAGGATTCCCGAGTACTTGGATTGATCATCACGTCCCTTTTAAAAAAAAACTTGAAAATTTTCTGCGCAGCTTTGCTGCACGAATGCTGCAGCATCCGCAACAATATGTTTTTTCTGCACATGTTCAAAGTATGGGTTAATGACAATCTTGGCGTTGTGTTGCACCTCTTCACTATTTTGAAGTGAAGAGGGATTGCTTAAATGCTCAGGTTCTTCCTCGTAACTCTCCATCTCTTGACTATTTTCCAAAGTATTGACCTCATCCTCATCCTTACCAATACATTCAAAATTTTCAATCTCACTTGGTATAGGAATTTGGTTTTGTCTAATGATCTCTTGAACATAAGTTGTGATGTTGGCAACATATGTTTCCATTCTTTGTGTGTACTCTTCCACCATAGTTTCAAGAGATTCAAAGTTTTCAACTTGTTCTGAAGAGGGTGTAAAGGGTAAAAATGAGTTATTAAAGTCATCCCCTTGAAAACTCTCAGAAAAATCAACTTGTTCCTCCCAAGATTGGTCAAAATTATTTGCGTAAGTGTTACTTCAATCTTGGTAGGGTGGTATTATTGATGTAAAAGTGCCATGATCTTGACTATTTAAAAATAAATTAGGATGATCCTCCCATGATTGAGTATAACCATTGAAGTATGAGGTATCCCAATTACTATCTCCCATGAAATAACATGATTCGTGGTTCGAAGGACAATAGTATGAGAAATGATTTTCGCCACAATAGTCACAGAAAACAGTTTCATATGGCCCAAACGAATATCCCATTGAATCCATATTCACAAAAAGATAAACTCAAAGATTTATTACTTGTGCACACATGGAGACGTATGACAAGCAACAAAGGTGGTAGAAAAATCAAATCTTTTAAAATACTTTTATAGACTTTTAGCGTGCCAATCCCCGGCAACGGTGCCAAAAACTTGACAGTGCTTTGAATACACCGATAGACGTGTGCTAATTAAACCTCACCGCAAGTATACAATGAGATCTAATATCGTCTTTCAAGTAATAAAGTGGTAAGAGCCACGTATCGTCCCACCGATAGGAGTAAAAGCGTAATAAAAGTCTAAGAAAAGAAATGATTTCCAAGGATCAATTCGAAGATAATATTTTTTTGTGTGTGGAGTTATCACATAATTATATTGAACAAATAATAAAGAAAGCAAGGGTGTAAGATGTTGGGGTGAAGTCTAAACATAAATTTTAGCAGACCACTGTTGTGGCATTGCCACAGCATTTGTCTCTTAACACTTAAGTTCACCATCTACTTTTTAGGATGCCCTCTGCGGTTTTCAACAATTCACTACTGATCTAGCTTTCAATCAACCCATTTCTGGCGTTGTGTTAGGACTATCAATAGCAAAATGATGCCTTCCAAGTATATGGATAAACAAATTCCTTTGTTAAAATCACTCTTCCGAGCTGATTCCCATATCAGTTAAGTTGACGTAATCTGAGTGGTCCATTCCTGACACACACTCTACACTGTTACCATCAAGAGAGATGACCAACTTATCAGGCAAAATCAACCCAGAAAAGACAGAGATGATAAATTCCTTTATCAGTAGCTCTTCCAAGCCTACTTCCTTTGTCATTCGGATTGACGTGCATATCAATGGTTCATTCCTGACAACATGACACTTTAACACTTTCAAAGTGATCAACCATCCTGAAGTAACTTGATCTTTTATAAAACTTAACATGAAATGGTGAACATCATTATTGAGAAATGATGTTCACTTTTCATTATGTTTAAAACCTCACCCTTTAATCTCACACCCAAGCTATTAAATTAGCTACTCATACTTGAATGTAAATGACAAGAAATATAAATTATAGAAATGAAAGACAGAAATTAAAGACAGAAATGTAAATGACAAGAAAGTAAAATGCAAGAATTAAAAGACTATAAGTTAGTGCAGCAATGCTGTACCAATGCTGCAGCAACTCATAGCTAATAATAAGAACATGAACAAGTGTGTTCGTGACCAAAACGTGGATCCTCAATATATGTGTATACTTTAAGTGATAAGGGCGTAACTGTCATAATTTCTTGCAACTCTTTTAATTAACGTGGGTGGCGTGATGTTGTTATCTTGAGGGATCTCACTAGACCTCATGGTCTAACCCTCGCTTTTCAAAATGTAAAACCCTTTCAGGAAAGCAGGTAGCTGAGGGCTCGAGTAAGAACAAGGGCAAGATGTGAGTTGGAGCTTGCATCTAGCAAGATTAGAAGACTTTCCTTTTATATTTATAGATGCATTTCTCAGCTGTAATAGGGTTATTTCCACGAACCCAAATTTTGAAATTTTGGATGTGTGACAATTGTGAGGCCGTTTTGGCATTTTTAGTTAATTATTGGAATTTTGGCCTGTTAGTTTGGTGTGGGTTGTTACACTCATTCCCTATGATTTAGGGATTCTTCCAACCAACTGCAATCTTCAAGTAGAACAATGATTTTTTTTTGAAAACTTTGACAGTGAATCATGGCCTAAACATATATGAAACTTCATATACACCTGTGCATTTGCATATATAAAACATCATATACACATGTGCATTTTGTTGTGACATAGGTAGATGGGATAGCAGATTTGCATGTATGCATATAGTGGGAGGATATTTTCATATTGCGTATATGAAACTTCATACATTTTCACGTATACACATAGTTTCTTCACATATGCACGTATAGATTCAGTTTTTATGTGGTAATTGCATATATGAAATAAAATAGCTAAACATAAACAACAATAGACAACTGTGACGATGAATAGTGGGAGAAAATTGCGACGATGAACGACAATAGAAAACTCGCCCGACAAATAGCAAGACAAAATCTAGCAATGAATTGCAAGTTCGTAACTCGAGCGATGAATATCAAGACAAACTCGGACGATGAACAACAAGACAAACTACGGCAAAGGACAACACAATGAATTGAGGAAGATAACATTAATGTATCCACAAAATGTCAAACCTTTTTGTTATGAGCCTTTAAATTATTCTTATCAAAAGAACAAGAAGTATCTCTCGAATGACTACTTCGACTGCTACAAGGTTGCAAAGCCCAAGGATTCCTCCAAAAAAGGATGAGGTCCAAGCAACCGCAACCAAGACTGAGACGGACGAGTTCAAGCTCTATGTTCCCCCTCTCATCTTGGAAGCAAAGATAGTCGAGTTGGAGGAGTCACTCGAGAAAGAAAGGTTGAATTTTCAAAAGGAAAGGCAAGCGCTAATCCAGGAACTTGAGAATCTAAAATCGGTCAAAACCGAATATGTATCGGATGAAGGACAGGAAATCCTTCAGAGTGAAATCACTAAGCTCACATCAAAACTAGCTGCTTTGGCAACATATGCGAGGAAAGAGCATACGAAAAATGGTCAACTCCAAGAGCAGATTGACCAACTCAAATCTGAAAAGCAGATTTCACCCGAACTTTCCTCAAGCTCATCTGATACGTCTTCGTGTAAAGCCCTCATTAGCAAAATATTCTCTACACAAGACGATCAACATTCTCAAGATACGAGTGTTTTAAGGAATATGAACTCTGAATTTTTCCTAGCTTCCGCACCAAATTCCCCAAAGCACACTGACACTAAGTGTTCCTTGCCTTCCTCGACCGATCCAAGTCCCGCAATTCCGGAAGTCAATTTTTCTGAATATATGAACTCCGAAGGCAATTCTGAAGAAGAGTTTGAGTCATTCCCTTTCGACAAACCTCTTCCGAGTCAAACTGATTTTCTGTCTCCAGTAGTCAATCACCCGGTCAATTTTCTAAAGGGTGGATGTTCAAAAACAATGGCCCCAGCTGTGAATAAGATTTCTAAATCTCAACCTGTTTCTCAAAAACAATCACAGCCGAGGCAAACGACCGAGTAATTGCCTACCAAAAATACTGCTCCTTCAAAAGCCACTGACCATGCTGTTCATGGTGTTTCAAATAAACACGGTCGCACTAAAAAGGATAACCAAAAGTGGCTAGCCAAGGAATCTGTCAAGGAAGCAGCATCAAAGTCTTTCAATACTGTGTTTTACCCTAGAATGAACTCAAACGATTGTGCTTGGAATCATAGAAATGATTTTGTTAAAAGAGATGTTAATTTTCCGATGAAAATGTACTCCATTCAGCAATTGATTCAACTATCGCACGATTGTTTGTGTTGTTCTAAATGTGGTTGGAATGACTTTGATGATATAAATAATAATGATTGGTTTGGGTCATATCACATATATAATCATACACCCAAACGCAAACCCCGTAAAAACAAAAGGAAACATCATTCACAACGGGGTTCCCAATCAGAGGTTAAACCACAGCGAGATGGGAAACCCACTTCAAAACGGGTTACTCCTACTGAGGTCAAACCTACACCTAAGAGGCAACCTGCGTCAAAGCAAGTTCCTACGAAGGGTGTCAAACCTAACCCTCCGGGACCCAGACAAATATGGGTACCCAAGGTCCGCTAAACTTGTTTTGCAGGACGGTCATGTGTCGTACTTAGAGCCTGGATGCTCCACACACATGACTGGAAGGAGGGAGCTGCTCACGATCTACAAGGAACAATATTACGAAGACGTGAGGTTTGTCTATACCTGTGTTTTCACGAGCTGCTCATGTGTTTAGGGGGAACATGATCAACTATCAGGTAAGTTCATTCTACTGTTGAGGGGGAGTGTCACACACACTTTTTTTTACAACTGCCAGAAAAGTTTTTTTTGTGTGTGTCGACATTCCCGTGTGCACTTCACCTCACACATTATGCACATTCTGAGGGGGAGCAACATCATTATATCCATCACTTGAGGGGGATCATCACACTGTTTTCTTAAAAGTCTAAATGTTTTTTCCTTGTGTTGATGTCTCCCAAGTAAATAACACTCTCACTCCGAGGGGGAGCAAGTCAATCCCCATGTATGTTTTGAGGGGGAGCAGGATAATATCCGTGCTAGGGTTGAGGGGGAGCAGAAAATCTTTCATTCTTTTGTCAAATTGAGGCTTTTCGGACACTTACCCGGTAAGTAACCGACCAGATACCCCAGCTATGCATATACTTGAAGCCCTACCTGTGATAGCATATAGACGAGAGTTAGGGAATCCCATGGTCCAGCCAGCGCCGGAGGGACCTTCCCCGGGACATAGAACATGTGAGACGGAGAGAGTTACGGTCGAAACCGAACCAAGAAAGATTAAGCCGTAAAGATAAAGAGGCTTCTGAGCGACCCCAACCGAGTGTCATCCGGGTTGCCACATCTGCTATCCCGTCTCATCCGTTGGGACGGGGTATTGAAGAAGCCGCCGTGGACCCAGTGGTGCAATTGCACAACCTCCTCAGCCACTAATCCGTCTCTCAAAAGACGGATGTTTCAGTTTCTCACGGGGATCAAGCACAACTTCCACCGGTCTCTCACTCGGAGAGTTCTGGTGTTGAAATAAGAGACCAGCAGCCCCCGGTCTTGACTTCATTTCGTGCACCATCGAGTCTAGAGCCATTTGAAATTGAACATTCTTAGGCTAGGACACATGATGAGGAACACCAAATCGAGACTCTTCGTGACTCGATCGGAACGTCTGTAGTGTCTCCGTCTGGCGGAACACGAGGATCGGACGGAAATCCCACCACGGCTATCCCTGCGTCAACCGTGAACGTATGTGGCTCTACCTCTCAGGTAGATACCTCAACGGGTAATCTAAGTGATCCCGGAGTTACATTACCCGACTTTGTGTCACAAGGGTCCCTGGACATCACCCTCAAGTCTGTCCGCGAGGCAATGGAGCAGCACATCGCCGCCGAGCTCGCCAAAATCAAGAGCTTAATCAAAGGAAAAGAGAAGATCGTCGAAGCTGAAACCGCACCTACACCTCCACCGACTCCTATTCAGCCCACCTACTCGGTGGACACCCTCAAGACGATGCTTCTAGCCCAACTGCTCCAATAATCCGAAACCGATGCCTCAACCGAAGCAGACCTGCTATACGTTCTGAAATCCCAGGTTACTGCTCCTTCGTCATCCATTACCACTCGCTTGGATACCATTGACTCGACTCTTAAGAACTTCAACCAAGCGCTCACAACGCTGTCCGAGAGAGTCCGTTCACTCGAAGATACCTGCAAGAGTCAAGCAGGCGGTTTAAAGCGCAAGAACGATGACCAGGATGATCCTGATCACCGTGATGGGGAGAAAAGACAAAGACTAACCGAGACCGCCCTGATCCTCACTGAAACGACTATTGTGGTTCAACAGGAACCCTCAACTGCGGCAACAACATCAGAAACACCTGAAGCCGAGTTACCTTTAGCCGAGATGGTAATTGACATGGATATCTCGGATGATGAAGACCCGACGATTGAAAAGCCTGAGGGAACAGAATAGGAACTGGTTACTTTTGACACATCAGTTGAGTCTACAATCAACCTGATAGATCCAGACTGCGAGACCAACCCGGAAACCGAAAATGCATGGTATGAAAAAGCCGCCAGTGCCGCAAATTTCCAGGTTAATTTGGTCTTCCCTACTGATGAAGATGACAACGTAGACTATGACCAGTTTCTGCTCCAGAATTTATATGGTACCCCCGTTCACTCTGCTCAACCCGTTGAAACTTCAACAAGACCTGAAACTTCAACCGCCGATATTCCGACATCTCCTCAGCAACCGATAGCTTCTGATCTCCCACCTCCTCAACAGCAACAAATCCGTTGGGAGAAGATCACGATATTTATTCCTCACCTGGAGGAATCCTTGAAGAAGTTGTTCGTTCACAAGCTACGCCCAATCGAGCCGACCTTCTGCCTTGGTATTTACAGTTCTAACCCCGAATACCAACGCCGGTACGTAAGTGCAATGAAGCGATGTCTACCAGTTAGCCAAGTACCAACCAAGCATCAGATCACAGAAGTGCTCAACATCGAGTCATGCCGAATTATGAAAGTTGTTTATCCTGTATTCACCGTCAGACGCGAAGATGGGAATGAATGGAGATTTTTTGAAGCCGACTTCCAGCACCTCCGACCGTTCGACTTCTACGCTATTCTGAAAGACCTTCGTTCATGAACTATCCGACCGCTTTCAGTTACAAAGGCGCTCGAAGCTGTTCGTCGATTCCTGGTCCGTACTATTATGATGTCATATCTCACGGACTTCCAAATGGCAATCGAGAACAGGGCAAAGAAGGTAAATCTGATAAAGCCGAATCTGCAAGCTCCTGAATTGAAGATGTATCCCGAGAACGCTCTGCTTCTAGAACCTGAATTTGGGATTGTCTACTTCAACGAACAGAAAGAGAAAAGATTTATGCGTTTCAGTCAGGTAGACAGATTCTGCGACGACACGCTCTTCAAAGTTCAAGATGCTCTTCGAAAGATCATATCTCACGAGTCCGAAACTCGAAGGCTTTCGTATGTTCCCAATCCAGAAGAAACAACTTCTCGGAAAGCCTTGGAAATGGTTGAAGAACGCATCGACTATCGCCGTGCTATCAGAATGTTCGAGGAACACTTCGCGCTACGAAATAGATATGTTGCAAACTGGCACCAACTCGAACTTCAATTCAAAGGGGGAGATTGTTAGGGTCATTTATTGTTGAATTAAAGTTCAAGGATCTGTATTGTAATTCTTTATTTTGAGCTTAGTTAGTGAACGGGCCGTGAGCTTGTTAACCACGGGCCCATCATATAAATAGTTTTCTAAGCCTCTGTTTTAGAAAAAGTTGTTCATTGCTTTCCTAAAACTCATATTGTAATTCTCTCTGATTGAAAGCAGTATATGGATGACCAGTTGAAATCATAAATTCTCTGTTATTATCTATTGATTTCATTGTTCGTTGCACGGATCTGAGACTCACAATTGGTATCAGAGCAGAATCGGTGATTTGAAGAAAGAAAAGAAATCGAACGAAAGCAAGAAAAAACAAAGAATTTTCGTAGCTAATTTTCTAGAAAAACGCAGCGAGCCGTTTTGCCTATTCCCGGAGTTTGAACTGTCGGATCGTCGCGATTTTTGGACTGTAGCTTCAAGACACTCCGTGTTACATTCTGAACGGTTGGATTAATCGTCTGAGGTCCAGCAGGCATCTGTTTTAATTTAGACAGACTGCAGTTTTTTTCTTGAGAAAAAAATCGTTCATCAATCGGGTTTGCAAAGTTCTCTCGTTGATTTATTAATTCGTTTGTTTGATCTCGATTGTTTACTCGCGTTTATCTGCTGCTTATATGCGTTTACATCAATTCTCAAAAGTTTTAATTCTTCAATTTAAAAATCAATTCTTGAGTTTTTTGGTGTTCTAAAATTTCGTGGTGATTATTGAAAAATAGGACATACTTTGCTTAGACATTGATTTGGATGTGTTTGTTTTTGTGTTTTTGGTCAAAATCTAACCCTACAGGAGTGGAATCAAGCAACCCTATCGAACCCTGATCCGATTTTCTCAATCAGCCGCAGTGTCCGGAAGTTTCTGATAGTTACCAGGTAAGTTTCATATTTCTCACCACTATCCGGACGAATCATCCGGATTATTGTTGGTTCCCGGGTAATTTTAATCGGAAACCTAAAATTTTTACCCGGATAACCCATAGTATACGGACAAAATCTTACTTTCCGGATAAAAAGTGCCTTCCCGGACAAAAAGATTTTTTCTTCCAAAGAATCACTTTCCGGATGACTTACCCCATGCCTCTTTCCGGATGAAATTCCTTTCCCGGATACCTCATGTTGCCCTCTCTATTTGACCGTGGTGATTTATCTTTGACCGTCTTTCTTGTGTTTTCCATGTGCACACACTCATACATAAACATCACTCATAAATAGAGCCACCCCTTTTTGACCGACCATTTACATAGTTGACTTTTTTGTTGCTGTAGTTCAATTTTTTTTTCCGCAAACATACATCTTCAGGCATACATACATATTATTATATATCTTGCATGCATGATATTTTTTTTAAAGCTACTGCACATCTAAGTAAATAACCAAGGGTTTAGTTGTTGATTTTTTTTATTGCATACATATCCGGCCATAGCTGCAGTGCAATTGTTCCCTACCCGGTAACCTTCACTACCCGGATTCCCTATCCGGTAAGCTCCTCATTCGGACAACCGTCTCATCCGGTAAGTATCACCCGGACTCTCTCATTCACCCGGTAAGTTTGTCCCATCCGGTAAGTGTTTTTGTCCGGTAAGTCACAACATCTTTATCCAGTAAGTCCTTTTTCACCCGGTAAGTCTCAAACAATTCCATCCGGTAAGTTGTGTTTGGTAAGTTGCGAAGTTTTAACGTTCGATTTGCAATTGTTTGTGACATTTGAGACTATTTGCGACATCTTTGATCTTACTCGCGACGCTTATCATTTCACGTGATATTGGTTGACATCTTGATCTAACTTGGTTTGTTTTCTCGCAGGTTTCACCATCGAAGTTTGATTTCGTTCGTACCGTCAATAATCAAATTTGAAATTTTGGAAACGAATTTATTTTATAAATTAGTTTTTTTAATTTTTGTATTTTCTTCCGCATTTTTTGATTATTCAAAGCACCACCGATTAACGATCATAATTTTTCAGGTAACAAATGTATTATTAATCTCAGTATGAAGCATCTTGTCAGAAATCTGATTCTGAATACACAGCCTTTAAGAAAGCACTGACTCAGCTCTCCAGATCCTACCAGCAGCATTGCCATGATTATCCAGATAAAAACGAAGGCAAGAAGAAGGTAGATGAGCACAAGCAGTCTGATAAGAAGGAGAAGACTGAAAAAGAGCAAACAAGACTAAATGAAAAGAATATCAAGCAGAAAGATGATTTGATCAGCAAGTACGTCAATGAACTGAAGGAACTGAAATCTCAAATCTGGAATAGTTCTGAAGAAAAGGCAGCGATCTTAGAAACTGAGAACACTAAGCTGAAAAGAAAGATTTCTAATTTGCCATCACAAGAAGAGATAAAGGCACTTGAAGAGAAAGGTAAGCTCCTGAACTGTGAAAACCTTGAGCTTAAAAATAAATAACTACTCTTGAAAAGATTTTTGAAAAGGAGAAAGAAAGTTTTACAAAAGAAAGACAATTGCTTACACAAAGGCAATCTAGTTTTTAACCCAATCTCTTGGAGAGAAGAAGAGTCTTGAACTTAGATGTCTAAAACTTTCAACACAGATCTCCGACTTTGAAAGAGTTTTGTTTTTAGAAAGAGAGAAGTTTGAAACTGAACGCAAATATTTTGCTAAAAAGAATGGAGAACTTTCTTTAAAAATAACTGATTTGGAGAAAGAATTAGACATTCTAAGCAAAGAGACTGAAAAGAAGAAGGTTGAAGGCTTTAGGGCTAAATGTTTGAAAGATGATTTTGCAATCGAAAGAAAGATCTTTCAAACTGAGATTTGTAAACTTACAAAGAGATTATCTGGATTAGCAACCGAGATTTTGAAGGAACAAATGGTTAAATCTGATTTACAAAAGATATTTGATTTAATTCTCGAAGAACGAAATGCTTTATCCGTTAAAGTAAAGAAACTTGAAGAAAGCAAGTTCAAAGGTGTTAAACCTTCTTATGCTTCAAGTTCAATTTCTACAAATCGTTCTTCAAAGAATTTTGTCAAATCAAATGAATTTTCAAAAGATCAGATTCGACCTTCTAATCTTTTCTATAATTCTCGTGTTGATAAGAAAGTTAATCAATCTTTCAAGAAAGTAAACATGGTGTGGAGAGTTAAAGGAACCGGTCCTGCTCCAAAGTCATCCGTCTCTGTTAAGAGTGACAAGAACAACACAGCTTTCCACGCTAAATCTTTTGTGAAAACTGATCGAGTTTACTATGTTAATAAACTGATCAGCTTATCTACACAGAAGTTGTGTTGCTCTTACTGTGGAACAAGTGACTTTGTGCATAAAGACCATGCTAAGTATTGGTACGGATCTTATAGTATCCCTAGTCCTCATAGGGCATCTAACCAACAAGGATCCATCAAAAGATGGATACCAAAATCTGTCTAATCTGTTTTGCAGGAATGTCATGTGCCGTTTTAATTTCTATTATTCTTTTCACATGACTGCATTCAAAGGTTATGCCAATTTTGAGGGGGAGTACTATTTCATGAGAGGTAAGTGATCTTCTACTGAATTCAAAGACTGTGGTAAATCATTCTGAATAACGTACTTAATTATGTTTGTTATTCATTCTTATCTGATATAATAATTGTGACTTGTTCTTCATAATTAAACTTTCTGATCATTGTCTCACTTATTGCAAATACTGTGCTTACTGAGTCAGTCTGTTTTGCGCTTGATCTTGTTTTTCTTGAAATTCCGTTATTTCAAACAATGACTTCTGAATAATTTAGTTCAGAACTCGTTCTTAAAAGCATGACTTCTGATCAACTCAGATCAGGGCTCGTTCTTAAATGCAATGACTTCTAAACATTTCAGTTTAGAACTCGTACTTCACTGTTTTACTCAACTGTTCTATTTATTGCATGGAAGGAGTGTTAGGATTTTTTTATCGTTTCTATGGTCTATCCAGAATCGGAAGGACCTACTCAAGAAACACATCCATTATAGACTACAGTGAGGGATCTAGATTGATAGATGAGTTTGGAGAGAAAAGAATATGGTGAGGATGTGACAGGACTTAAAAGAAATATTGGTCCTTACCAAACCGAGTCAGTTATCCGGGTAACCACACAATCTATTCATTCTCGTTCTTTGGAGATGAATATTGAAACAGACATGGACTCAGTGTCGATAACTCGTGTCACCCCACCCAGCCACTCAAGTATCTCACAACATTGTTTCATATATTCACGGAGAATTAGCACATAATCTATCTATTCCTCACTCGGAGGTCTTAGATATTGAAACAGGAAGACATCAGCTCCGGTCTCCGGTCTCCGAACTTTATATTCTATTTACTGTGTCTATTGATTTTTAACTTGCGTCCCAAGTTAAATCAATATTTGAGCCTAACTGATATAATTCATTTCTTTCACACATGCACGAGTCTTTGTGATTCCATTTGCATATCTTTGTGATATTGCCGGAACAGTTTGAGAAGTTAATTTTTAAATTTTCTTCAGTGATAACTGGAAGTCCTATCCAAGATACTCCATTGCCAACTCTGAACATAGGCCACACAATTTTTTAAATTGTTGTGATAACAGTTACTAACGTGTTTCTGTGTTAGTTGATTACCCCGTTCTGGTTACTTAATGGTTTGATCTGGATTTTTTGCTACTCGTTACTTTTGTCTTTGAACGTGCATGATGCTCCGGATGCTCCTACTCATCATGAGGGGGAGAAAGGGTACAGATTCAAAGACACCGAATATCAAGTTGAGGGGGAGTTAGCAAAAGCCGAGGGGGAGTAACTGTTCGAGGGGGAGTAAAGAAGTCCCCATGCAAAAGTCGAGGGGGAGTAACTGTTGATTGATCAGCCGAGGGGGAGTAACCGTTATTTGGTAAGTTCCGAAATCCGACAAGTGATCAAAGTGCTTACAAGTGATCAACTCTTCTCATCGTTTGGTGTTCGCTACAATTCGATATTTCCTCCTTCAAGCATATTGGTTCTACAAGTTCTTTTAAAGCTGAAATCAAATTCAAGAGCTTTATTCAAGAGCTTTATTCAAGGGGGAGCGTCGAAAGACATGAAGACAAGCAACATCGAAGTGTTTCAAAGATTCAAGAGGAAGAGAAGATCAAGACTTGAAGATTTCAAGACCGATTTTTATTTATATATCTTTAGGGGGAGATTGTTAGGACCATAAATGTCCTACATATTAGAAAGATATATAAATAATTATTTATAGATTAATTAGTTTATTTAATCATTTTGTAAAAGCCTTTAATCATAAAAGGTCTTAGATTAGCTTGATGGGCCGTGGGCTTGAAGTCTAATGGCCTTGGTATATAAGGTTATGTTTAGCCTTAGAATTAGGTTAGCAATTCAAGAGCAATTGATTAGAGCAATTCATTAGAGAGATAGTTGTGTTTTTCATTCAAACCTTTGTAACTATCATGAATCATGAATATGAGAGGGATGACAAGTTGAAATCATCAATTGTTCGTGTTATTTCTTATTGATTTATTGTTACCTGATCAATCTGGGATTCACAATATTGTGAGTCCCAGTTTGATCAGGTAACAACGATTCAAAGAGAAATAACAAGAACAATTGATGATTTCAACTTGTCATCCCTCTCATATTCATGATTCAAGATAGTTACAAAGGTTTGAATGAAAATCCTATCTCTCTCTAACAATTAAGCTCTAATGAATCTCTTAGGAATGCTATCATTTGCTCTGAATCGCTAACCTAATTCTAAGGCTAAACATAACCTTATATACCAAGGCCATTAGACTTCAAGCCCACGGCCCATCAAGCTAATCTAAGCCCTTTTATGATTAAAGGCTTTTACAAAATGATTAAATAAACTAATTAAGATGTAAATAATTATTTATATATCTTTCTAATATGTAGGACATTTATGGTCCTAACAATCTCCCCCTGAAGATATATAAATAAAAATCGGTCTTGAAATATTCAAGTCTTGATCTTCTCTTCCTCTTGAATATTTGAAACATTTCGATGTTGCTTGTCTTCATGCCTTTCGACGCTCCCCCTTGAATAAAGCTCTTAAATAAAGCTCTTGAATTTGAATTCAGCTTTTAAAAGAACTTGTAGAACCAATATGCTCGAAGGAGGAAATACTAAATTGTAGTGAACACCACTTGATAAACGATGAGAAGAGTTGATCACTTGTATGCACTTTGAGCTCTTTGAATCTCGGAACCAATCAATCATTCGATTAAAAATCGGTCAACAGTTACTCCCCCTCACGGTGATCAGGATCATCCTGGTCATCGTGCTTGCGCTTTAGACCGCCCGCTTGACTCTTGCAGGTATCTTCGAGTGAACGGACTCTCTCGGACAGCGTTGTAAGAGCTTGGTTGAAGTCCTTAAGAGTCGAGTCAATGGTATCCAAGCGAGTGGTAATGGATGACGAAGGAGCAATGACCTGGGATTTCAGAACGGATAGCAGGTTTGCTTCGGTTGAGGCGTCGGTTTCGGATTGTTGGAGCAGTTGGGCTAGAAGCATCGTCTTGAGGGTGTCCACCGAGTAGGTGGGCTGAGTAGGAGCCGGTGGAGGTGTAGGTGCGGTTTCAGCTTCAACGATCTTCTCGTTTCCTTTGATTAAGCTCTTGATTTTGGCGAGCTCGGCGGCGATATGCTGCTCCATTGCCTCACGGACAGCCTTGAGGGTGTTGTCCAGGGACCCTTGTGACACAAAGTCGGGTAATGTAACTCCGGGATCACTTAGATTACCCGTTGAGGCATCTACCTGAGAGGCAGAGCCACCTACGTTCACGGCTGGCGTAGGGATAGCCGTGGTAGGATTTTCGTCCGATCCTCGTGTTTCGCCAGACGGAGACACTACAGACGTTCCGATCGAGTCACGAAGAGTATCGATTTGGTGTTCCTCATCATGTGTCCTAGCCGAAGAATGTTCAATTTCAAATGCCTCTAGACTCGATGGTGCACGAAATGAAGTCGAGACCGGGGGCTGCTGGTGTCTTATTTCAACACCAGAACTCTCCGAGTGAGAGACCGGTGGAAGTTGTGCTTGATCCCCGTGAGAAACTGAAACATCCGTCTTTTGAGAGACGGATGAGTGGCTGATGATGTTGTGCAATTGCGCCACTGGGTCCACGACAGCTTCTTCAATACTCTGTCCCAACGGATGAGACGGGATAGCAGATGTGGCAACCCGGATGACACTCGGTTGGGGTCGCTCAGAAGCCTCTTTATCTTTACGGCTTAATCTTTCTTGGTTCGATTTCGACCGTAACTCTCTCCGTCTCACATGTTCTATGTCCCGGGGAAGGTCCCTCCGGCGCTGGTTGGACCATGGGATTCCCTAACTCTCGTCTATATGCTATCACAGGTAGGGCTTCAGGTATATGCATAGCTGGGGTATCCGGTGGGTTACTTACTGGGTAAGTGTCCGGAAAACCTCAATTTGACAAAAGAATGAAAGATTTTCTGCTCCCCCTCAACCCTAGCACGGATATTATCCTGCTCCCCCTCAAAACATACATGGGGATTGACTTGCTCCCCCTAGAGTGAGAGTGTTATTTACTTGGGAGACATCAACACAAGGAAAAAACATTTAGACTTTAAGAAAACAGTGTGATGCTCCCCCTCAAGTGATGGATATAATGATGTTGCTCCCCCTCAGAATGTGCATAATGTGTGAGGTGAAGTGCACGCGGGAATATTGACACACACAAAAAAAACTTTTCTGGCAGTTGTAAAAAAAATGTGTGTGACACTCCCCCTCAACAGTAGAATGAACTTACCTGATAGTTGATCATGTTCCCCCTAAACACATGAGAAGCTCGTGAAAACACAGGTATAGACAAACCTCACATCTTCGTAATATTGTTCCTTGTAGATCATGAGCAGCTCCCTCCTTCCGGTCATGCGTGTGGAGCATCCAGGGTCTAAGTACGACACATGACCGTCCTGCAAAACAAGTTTAGCGGACCTTGGGTACCCATACTTGTCTGGGTCCCGGAGGGTTAGGTTTGACACACTTCGTAGGAACTTGGTTTGACGCAGGTTGCCTCTTAGGTGTAGGTTTGACCTCAGTAGGAGTAACCCGTTTTGAAGTGGGTTTCCTATCTCACTGTGGTTTAATCTCGGATTGGGAACCCCGTTGTAAATGGTGTTTCTTTTGTTTTTACGGGGTTTACGTTTGGGTGTATGATTATATATGTGATATGACCCAAACCAATCATTATTATTGATATCATCAAAGTCATTCCAACCACAGCTAGAACAACACAAACAATCATGCGACAATTGAATCAATTGCTGAATGGAGTAAATTTTCATCGGAAAATTAACATCTCTTTTAACAAAGTCATTCCTATGATTCCAAGCACAATCGTTTGAGTTCATTCTAGGGTAAAACGCAGTATTGAAAGACTTTGACGGTGCTTCCTTGACAGATTCCTTGGATTGCCACTTTTGGTTATCCTTTTTAGTGCGACCGTTCTTATTCGAAACAACATGAACAGCATGGTCAGTGGCTTTTGAAGAAGCAATATTTTTGGTAGGCAATTGCTCGGTCTTTTGCCTCGGCTGTGATTGTTTTTGAGAAACAGGTTGAGATTTAGAAATCTTAATCACAGCCGGGGCCTTTGTTTTTGAACATCCACCCTTTAGAAAATTGACCGGGCGATTGACTACTGGAGACAGAAAATCAGTTTGACTTGGAAGAGGTTTGTCGAAAGGGAACGACTCAAACTCTTCTTCAGAATTGCCTTCGGAGTTCATATATTCAGAAAAATTGACTTCCGGAATTGCGGGACTTGGATCGGTCGAGGAAGGCGAGGAACACTTAGTGTCAGTGTGCTTTGGGGAATTTGGTGCGGAAGCTAGGAAAAATTCAGAGTTCAAATTCCTTAAAACACTCTTATCTTGAGAATCTTGATCGTCTTGTGTAGAAAATATTTTTCTAATGAAGGATTTACACGAAGATGTATCAGATGAGCTTGAGGAAAGTTCGGGTGAAATCTGCTTTTCAGATTTGAGTTGGTCAATCTGCTCTTGGAGTTGACCAATTTTCGTATGCTCTTTCATCGCATCTGTTGCCAAAGCTGCCAGTTTTGATGTGAGCTTAGTGATTTCACTCTGAAGGATTTCCTGTCCTTTATCCGATACAGATTCGGTTTTGACCGATTTTAGATTCTCAAGTTCCTGGATTAGCGCTTGCCTTTCCTTTTGAAAATTCGACCTTTCTTTCTCGAGTGACTCCTCCAACTCGACTATCTTTGCTTCCAAGATGAGAGGAGGAACATAGAGCTTGAACTCGTCCGTCTCAGTCTTGGTTGCGGTTGCTTGGACCTCATCCTTTTTGGAGGAATCCTTGGGCTTTGCAACCTTGTAGTAGTCGAAGTAGTCATTCGAGAGATACTTCTTGTTCTTTTGATAAGAATAATTTAAAGGCTCATAACAAAAAGGATGTTGCATGTGTGACGTGTGTGCGCGCTTATATTCCTCAGTTGCCTCTTCCTTTTCAGGTTCAAGAGGACCAGTCCATTGAATAGCATATTCCGGATACTTTTTATCTAGCCCAAAACAGCCAAAATCATACAAAGTAGGTGTTTTGTAGATACCCCTTTTCAAATAGTGTGGGTTATCATATCCGATTCCCCAGTCCTTGTTGAAATACGTGAAGTCCTTGGGTTTATTCATAAAGATGGTTTGATCAGTTTGACCCCTTTTGTGGAGTTTTGTTTCAAGATCAAGAATTTTAGCAACAAATTCCTTGTGCTGAATTTGAAGAGCGGAACATTGATAAACAATTTCCGCTTTCTCATTCATACACTGTTCAAACTGAGACTGAAGTTCAGATAATTTAGCCCTTAAGTCCTTAGGTGCTATTGAAAGTTTTTTGCATCTGTCTTTTAAGTTAGCTTTTTCAGACTTATATTTCTCAGTTATTTTCTTTTGAACATCTAACTTTTTAGATAGAGATCTGATTTCAAGCTGTTGTTCGTTAGAGGTGGCCTTAAAGGAATCTTCCTGTTCAACAAGTGATTGCATTTTATTCAAGAAATCTTGAGAAGTAGATTCACTTACCTGACTTGTCTTTTCCTTTGACTGAGGTGAATAAGACATCTTATGTTGCACTGGAGTGATCGTCAGACGATGGTTCGATTCAAAGTGAAACAATATCAAGGATACTTAAATGTCCCGCTCCTGCGACTTAGCACAGTGGTGCCGCTACCCGGTTAGCTTGTGGGGTCAAGGGGCAACGCCCTTGCGGGGTCTGGGGGCAGCGCCCCCAGAAAATTTTGAAAAATGAGGGTTCAGAAAGCTCCCGGATTATGGAATCCGGGTGGTTTTCGGATAAGGTTACCGGATACAGTGGGTTTCCGGATGAAATTAGTTTTCGAATGAAAAACTCAAACACAGAACTTACCGGATGATATTCTTTTCGGGTGGAATAGATTCCGGATGATACGCTTTCCGGATGACGGGGTGTCCGGGAAGAATCAAATTAACCGGAAACTTCGAGTTGTCCGGATAAAATGTTTTACCGGAAACTTTGAGTTGTCCGGATAAAATATTTTACCGGAAACTTTTGGGTTTCCGGAACAATGTACTCGGAAAGATTGGAATTTAAGGAACTTACCCGGAAAGTGAGTCGTGTCCGGAAAGGTTTAGCGAACTTCCGGAAAGCTGAGAGATGTCTGGAAACTACGGCTGGAGTATCCGGAAACAGCGGCTGGAAGTTTTAAATCGATTGGGAATCGACTAGGGTTGCTCAAAAACGTTCCTGAAAGATTAGAAACTTGACCGAACACAAAAATAACACTACCCAAATCGATTTAGAAGCAAAAACAACAAGTTTTGATGGTTAAAAATTCGATTTTTCTCAAGAACACACTCAAAACCTTTGACTTTTAATTTGCTTAATAACCACTCAAATGATCGAAATAGATTATAAAAACTTGCAGAATCATTAATAACAATGATACTAACAATACCCAATAAACGAAATCGATCAATTTTAACAGAATCAAAAAATTGAGATTCAAGTAAGAACACAGACGAGAAAAAGTGAAAACTTACCATAAATCAATATGAATACTTTGAATCGATTTTGTCCTTCTGCTCTGATACCAATTGTGAGTCTCAGATCCGTGCAACGAACAATGAAATCAATAGATAATAACAGAGAATTTATGATTTCAACTGGTCATCCATATACTGCTTTAAATCAGAGAGAATTACAATATGAGTTTAGGAAAGCAATGAACAACTTTTTCAATTCTCTATGGAATGAATGACCAACCCTATTTCTAAGGCAAAACAAACTATATATACCAAGGCCTAATGCCTGAGGCCCACGGCCCATTAAGCCTAAACAAAGCCCAAATAAAACAGTTAAGGCATTTACAATAATTATTTAGAAATAGATCAATAACATTTATGGTCCTAACAATTAAGGTAAGTGAACTTCAACTGAATTCAAAGACCGTGGTAATTAATTCTGGATAACTTACTTGTGTTTGTTATTCTCCAATGTTAAATTCCATGACTGCCACGTGTCATTTTTTTCTTGACTTAGTTATTCCCATGTCTCACATATTCGTTGATTTTTCGATGGAAATACACTCGTTTGAATTCCTAGTTGTTTTTCTAAGTTCGGTATTTCTTGCAAATGATTCCATTCTTATCTGATATATTAATTGTGACTTGTTGTTCACAATTAAACTTTCTAATCATTGTTTCATTCTTTGAACATAATGTACTTACTGAGTCATTCTGTCTAGCGTTTGATCTTGTTTCTTGAAATTCCGTTATTTCAAATAATGACTTCTGATTACATCAGATCAGAACTCGGACTTAATCTTAATGACTTCTGATAAACTCAAATCATGACTCATTCTTAAATGCAATGACTTCTAAACATTTCAGTTTAGAACTCGTACTTCACTGTTTTACTCAACTGTTTTATTTATTGCATGGAAGGAGTGTTAGGATTTTTTTTTATCGTTTCTATGGTCTATCCAGAACCGGAAGGACCTACCCAAGAAACACATCAATTATAGACTACAGTGAGGGGTCTAGATTGATAGATGAGTTTGGAGAGAAAATAATATGGTGAGGATGTGACAGGACTTAAAAGAAATATTGGTCCTTACCAAACCGAGTCAGTTATCCGGGTAACCACACAATCTATTCATTCTCGTTCTTTGGAGATGAATATTGAAACAAACATGGACCCAGTGTCGATAACTCGTGTCACCCCACCCAGCCACTCAAGTATCTCACAACAGATGCTTGTTTCATATATTCACGGAGAATTAGCACATAATCTATCTATTCCTCACTCGGAGGTCTTAGATATTGAAACAGGAAGACATCAGCTCCGGTCTCCGAACTTCATATTCTATTCACCGTGTCTATTGATTTTTAACTTGCGTCCCAAGTTAAATCAATATTTGAGCCTAACTGATATAATTCATTTCTTTCACACATGCACGAGTCTTTGTGATTCCATTTGCATATCTTTGTGATATTGCCGGAACAGTTTGAGAAGTTAATTTTTAAATTTTCTTCAATAATAACTGGAAGTCCTATCAGAGATACTCCATTGCCAACTCTGAACATAGGCCACACAATTTTTTAAATTTGTTGTGATAACAGTTACTAACGTGTTTCTGTGTTAGTTGATTACCCCGTTCTAGTTACTTAATGGTTTGATCTGGATTTTTTGCTACTCGTTACTTTTGTCTTTGAACGTGCATGATGCTCCGGATGCTCCTACTCATCATGAGGGGGAGAAAGGGTACAGATTCAAAGACACCGAATATCACGTTGAAGGGGAGTTAGCAAAAGCCGAGGGGGAGTAACTGTTCGAGGGGGAGTAAAGAAGTCCCCATGCAAAAGCCGAGGGGGAGTAACTGTTGATTGATCAGCCGAGGGGGAGTAACCGTTATTTGGTAAGTTCCGAAATCCGACAAGTGATCAAAGTGCTTACAAGTGATCAACTCTTCTCATCGTTTGGTGTTCGCTACAATTCGATATTTCCCCCTTCAAGCATATTGGTTCTACAAGTTCTTTTAATGCTGAAATCAAATTCAAGAGCTTTATTCAAGGGGGAGCGTCGAAAGACATGAAGACAAGCAACATCGAAGTGTTTCAAAGATTCAAGAGGAAGAGAAGATCAAGACTTGAAGATTTCAAGACCGATTTTTATTTATATATCTTTAGGGGGAGATTGTTAGGACCCTAAATGTCCTACATATTAGAAAGATATATAATTAATTATTTAGAGCTTAATTAGTTTATTTAATCATTTTGTAAAAGCCTTTAATCATAAAAGGGCTTAGATTAGCTTGATGGGCCGTGGGCTTGAAGTCTAATGGCCTTGGTATATAAGGTTATGTTTAGCCTTAGAATTAGGTTAGCAATTCAAGAGCAATTGATTAGAGCAATTCATTAGAGCTTATTGTTTAGAAATCGTTCCTTTACTTTGAATTGTAATATTATCTGAACGATACTTTGAATGAATACGAGAGGGATGACAAGTTGAAATCATCAATTGTTCTTGTTATTTCTTATTGATTTGTTGTTACCTGATCAAACTGGAACTCACAGATATTTACAATCTATTGCACAAAAGTAGCATAAAAAATTACAGTAATGATTATCTACAATTAATATTAAAAAAATTAAAATTATAATGATTAACATGACATAATTGCCCCTATACGGTTTTGATAATTAATTAAAAGAAATTTAGAAAATGGGAAATTTAGAAAATGGCAAAAGACGTAGGGGCGATATGAGCTGCATGGGACAACAACCTTCCATGCAAAGTCCACCATCCCAATCCGTGGTGTATGTTGCTAAGGCTATGGGACATGATCGGAACAATAACACATATATGGCTACCGACAGTGACAATGACTTGGAAGTCGACCAAGTAAACGACAATTTGGCGGGTCCCGGGGTCCGGGCCTGCCTCAAAAAATGAAACTCATAAGTTGGAACTGTCGCGGGCTTGGCAATCCTAAGGCAGTTCCGGTTCTTCGAGAGCTCGTTCGAGCTCACCGGCCAGACGTTATTTTTTGTTTGAAACTCTTGTTGATTCTTCTAGGATTGAAAACATTAAGCTTCGTACTGGGTTTGACTCTTGTTTTTCTGTTAATTGTAATGTCCATAGTGGTGGTCTTGGTGTACTTTGGAAAAATAAAAATGATTGTTCCCTCTTGACTTTCTCTCTTAACCATATTGACTTGCAAATTCGCGACATTACACATGGGACATGGCGTGTTACTGGATTTTATGGCTACCCGGAACGTTCCCGTAGGCGTGATTCTTGGGACTTTTTACGTTCGTTAGCCACCCGTTCTACTCTCCTGTGGGTGGTCATGGGAGACTTTAATGATCTTCTTTCTCAAAATGAGAAATGTGGCATTCACGAACACCCTGATTGGTGTATTAGAGGATTCCGGGAAGCTCTCGATGATTGTGGGCTTGTCAATTTTCAAATGATGGGATACCCTTTCACTTGGTCTAGGCGCAAAGGCAAGCCTGACGAAGTCCTTGAGAGACTTGATAGAGCCGTGGGAACCCAGGCATGGATGAAGATCTTCCCCTATTTTTCTCTTACAAACTCCCATGCGCCTATTTCCGATCATTCCCCAATTATGCTTCAAACTAAGGTACAAACTCCATCTGCTTCTCGATATGTTTTTCGCTTTGAAAACAAATGGATACAAGAACCCAACTTTGAAGCGATCGTTCACGAGTTTTGGTCGGAAGCTTCAAATACATGTCTCACAGGCAAGTTAAAATTGGTGGCCAACCGTCTATCATCTTGGGGTCGAAATCTCAATATAAATTTTCGAAAGGAGCTCAAGGATAGTAAACTTAAATTGGATACTCTTTGGGGCAGTGGGCTTCAAGCAGACGTGGAGGCTTATGAGGTCGAAAGACCTCGATTGCTTTCAATTCTCTGAAAAGAAGAAGAACATTGGAGACAAAGATCCAAAGTATTCGGGCTAAAGGAGGGCGATTCTAACACCAAGTTCTTTCATGCCTATGCTAACGGTCGGCGTAAGAGTAACCGTATTGCAACACTTCAAGACGATAACGGGTTGTGGGTTATGGAACCAGACGGGCTTTGTGATCTAGCCTTGGCTTATTTTTCAACCAATTTCTCGGCAAGTAATGGATCCCCAGAATTGGTTACAAATCTTGTCCAACCGAAGATTACAGAAGCCGACAACAATACACTGACGACTCCGTTTTCTAAAGAAGAATTTCGTATGGCGCTGTTCCAAATGCATCCAGACAAATCTCCGGGTCCAGACGGTTTTAACCCTCGGTTTTATCAGAAATTCTGGCCAATAATAGGTGATGATATTTTTTCGGCAGGCTCTTCATGGCTACGAGATGGTGTTCTCCCCAACGGTATTAACGACACGTTAATCACTCTAATTCCTAAATGTGAGGATCCTACCTCCATGCGAGACTTCAGACCGATTGCACTTTGCAATGTCGTGCTAAAAATAGTAACCAAAGTTCTCGTAAATCGCCTCAAGCCGCTTCTCCCAAAGGTGGTTTCAGAAAACCAATCGACATTTATTAAGGGGCGATTGATCACAGATAATGTGTTGCTCGCTTTCGAAATCCTTCATAGTATGCGAAGGAACACTCGTCGGAAGGTTGGAGATGTGGCCTTAAAAATTGATATCTCTAAGGCTTATGACAGAATGGACTGGCGCTATCTCCGACAGATTATGTTGGCCCTTGGTTTTTCTACTCAGTGGGTAAATATGATTATTCTCTGTGTAGACTCTGTCAGATACTTTGTTCGAGTGAATGAGAGGATTGTGGGACCTATTCAACCCCATCGGGGTTTACGGCAAGGCAACCCCCTCTTTCCCTACCTATTTATCATCTGCATGGAAGGTCTCTCTGCGGTGATTCGGGATGCAGAGGCTCATCATAGATGGCACGGTTGTACGTTAGCTAGAGGTGCCCCATCTATCTCTCATTTGTTATTTGTTGATGATGCTTTTTTCTTTTGTCACGCTACAATTGATGAAAGCAGGATACTCAAGCACGTGCTCAATGTCTACGAAAGGGCCTCGGGACAAGCTATTAACGTTAGTAAATCAGGAATTATGTTCAGCAATAATCTAGCCTCTGACCTCAAGGATGCGATCTCATTCGTGGTGGGGGTTTCTAGTCCTCTCAACACTGGTCGATACCTTGGACTCCCCTCGATTGTCGGACGAAGTAAACGACAAATTTTTCAACACCTTTAAGACCGTCTTTGGCATCGCATGCAGAAATGGAGACATCGACCAATTTCCAAAGCTGGGCGGGCTACTCTTATTAAAGCTATTGCGCAAGCAATCCCCGTTTACTATTTGAGTGTTTTTATGCTTCTTTCCACGACCACTACCGAGCTCGAACGTATGTTAAACTCATGTTGGTGGGGCTCTAAGAGGGACGGGTCTCGTTCTATTAATTGGCTTGCTTGGAATCATCTCTGTGTTCCGAAGAAGTTTGGTGGGCTCGGTTACCGAGACTTTACGGCCTTCAATGTTACAATGTTGGGGAAGCAAGGTTGACGCCTCTTAGCCAACCCAACTTCGCTAGTGAGTAGAGTTTTCAAAGCTAAATATTACCCGCGGGGGTCATTTATGGAGGCCCGTCTGGGACACTCCCCTAGTTTTATATGGCCAAGCATTTTGCAATCCCAAATCGTTCTTAAAGAAGGTTGTAGATGGAAGATTGGTACCGGCTCCGCCATTAATGTATGGCAAGATCCTTGGCTCTAGGATGATTCTAATTTTTGGGTTGAAACGACTACTGATGACGTTACACGACACCTTCGGGTGAGTGATTTAATCTTACCCGATACTCACTCTTGGAATGTGGAAAAAGTGATAGGTTTATTCTCCCCCCGGGACCGAAATGCAATCCTTAGCATTCCACTCTCTTTGTTGTCGACTGAAGATAAGTTAATTTGGCATTGGTCCTCTAATGGAATCTACTCCGTCAAGACGGGTTACCGGGTGTTGACTGAAAAGGTCGAAGAGAATTCTCACCTTTTCGCTGAAGGTAATTGGGTGCGTATTTGGAAAGCTAATGTGCCTCATAAGGTTCGCCAGTTTATCTGGAGAGCTGCTCGGGACACCCTTCCTACTCGAGTTAATTTACATGCGAAGGGTATTTAGGTGTCGTACACTTGTCTATTATGCGGCCGTAATCCGGAAACTTCCTGGCATGTCTTTGTAGATTGCCCAACCACGACTGAAGTATGGAGAGAGGCTGGTTTATGGGAAGTGATAGATAGACATGCGGACACAACAAATTCTTTTTCAGAGTCGTTGTTTATGATTCTTCATGACAGCCCCAATGCTATTGGCGACAAAATTATTATGATTGCATGGAGTTTATGGTATCGACGTAATGATGTGTTTTGGTTGAATGGGCCGAAAGACCCAGGTACCGTGATCAGGAGAGCTCGGAATGTGCATACGGATTGGTCAAAATTGGAGGACCTACGTATCCGCCCGGAGTCTACTAACACTTTGGATTGCGACAACCTTTGGCACTATCCACCTGTTGGCTCCCTTAAATGCAACACTGACGCAACGATTTTTTTGTCTGAGGCAAAGGCAGTGATTGGTATAGTCATCCGAAATGACCAAGGTATGTTAATTAATGCTAGATCAATCCCAATTGAAGGGATGCCAGATGTCCGCGAATGTGAGGCTATGGCACTCCTTCAAGCCATGACTTGGGCAGTCGACTCGGGGTTCCAACGGGTCCATTTTGAAACAAACGCAAAGGTTGTTGTCGATGCGATTCACACGTTGGATGACGATATTTCGGAGTTTGGTGATATAATTGGTCGTACTCGTTCCATTCTTCGCGATCAGGAGTTCTTCTCTGTCAGAGCTATTAGGAGACAAGCGAATGGGGTGGCTCACGGTCTTGCCCAACTATCTCGTTCCCTTTCTTGTCTTGTTACTTTATATGATTTACCGCCTTCTATTTCTCGTTGTATGAACAATGTTTGCTCTTCAAGAGCTCATTAATATATTTCGGCGATCTTTGGTTCAAAAAAAAAAGAGGAAAGGGTATGATTGGTTGACGGTTAATTTGTAAGGTCTGTAGCATTTCAATGGTTTGTATTTGATTTCGGTGGTTGTATTCGCTATAAAATCCGCCGAAAAATTGGCTTTTCTGCAGATTTTCAGCGGATACGGCGGCCAGGATAAAAGGCATCGATAATTGACTTTTTCGGCGGCCTTTTTGGTGGATTTCCTATTTTCGGAATGTTATTTTCTGTTTTACGAATTACTTAATTAAATAAGTAATTAAGAATAGCTTTCTGGCGGATATATCCGTCAAAAATTATTTAATTATTTACTTATTTATGAAATTGAATTAAATAAATAAATAAATTTCCATGGACACTTCCGGCGGTTTTATCTGCCATATTTTTTAAAAATTTATCTATTAATTTAAAAAAAATATATAAATATTTTTCGACGGATAAAACCGTCGGAAATATACAAGTGAGGAAAAAAATTCTTTTTTATTTAAAACCTGTAAAATCCAATAAATCCTGTAAAAACTGCTAAAAGTATAAAACACTACGAAATATTATAGTAATGCCGAATAAACCCATTAGGAGGAAAATAGCAAAACAATTGTTCCTAACAACAAACATTGTAAAACATAAGTTAAATTGTTCCACATAGAATTGAAATTGTTTCACAGCTACTCAAAACATGTCTGGTGGCGGTTGTGGCGGAAATTGCTAAGACTGATTGAGTTGCTTGACCAAAGCATCCATCTCCTCATATTGTATGTCTCTTCTATCATAATCCTCCCGCCGTTTCTACTCTTCCTCCCCACGTCTCTCATCTCGATCAAACAATTCATGAACGTGGGACCTTAAGTTGTTTAGTTCCTCTAAAATAAAGAAGACGCTAGAATATTTAATATGAATTTTATATGAAATTGATAAACATCATTTAATGAAAAGTGGTACACACCTGCCGGAAAGAAGAGACACACCACCGTGTGCGGGTGTCCCAGTCAAGATCAAATTGGGATCTTTGTGGTTTGCAAACCCAAATAGACGACCTCTCTTCGGTCCTCAACAACCTGATGCCACAACACTACAAAACAAATGACTTTTACTCACAAAATTTACCTAGGGAAATTTCCGTTGGTGATTACCCAGAGATCACCCAGAAAATATCAATGGTTCGGTAGAATCCGATGTTTTTCGAGAAAATACCCATGGATCACCCGAAGAATCTCTGGGTAATCTGTCACTGATTTGCATTACCCACAAAAAATTTACCCACCAACATTTGTGACGGTTTTTTGACGAATCACCCTTTAGCGACTGATTTCCCAGGGAAAAGTTCGTAGGTGAAAGTCTTTCGTTTAGTAGTGCAACTTTGTATGAACTAGCGGATAATTGTTAGGGTCATTTTCGTACCTGTGGGTGAGGATGTGGCATACTCATCATGTGGTTTTTACAAAATACTACAAGTCAATTTTGACAACAAAATGGCTGTAAATGAGACGTTTCCAACTAAGCTAACACTCCTAATGTTTGCCCAACAAATGACAACCCAAACTAGATATATATATATATATATATATATATATATATATATATATATTTATTTATTTATTTATTTATTTATATATACACTAAGATAGATAGTTACCAAATTATAAAGGTTAAAGTTAAACACAAACTATCTACATATTCTAAAGTCTTACGGTATAACAATCATAATGTTTGTCCAACAAATGGCAACCCAAACTAGATATATAAGATAGATAGTCACCCAATTATAAATGTTAGCTCCAACTTCTGTAGTTATAGAAGTATTGAAAAATAGGCTAAGTATATAGTCATCGACAGAGGCCTCTGCCAAGTCACCGAATAGACCGAAGTGAAGAATCAACATAAGACGTTCTCAGAGGACAAGGCCACAGAGCCTTTGTCATACTTGACAGAGCCTCTGTGGTATGAAGATTGAAGACTTAGAAGATTATCTGAATATCAATACGAAGACTATCGTGCTTCTCACGTTTTCTGCTGTACGAAGATCCTGAAGATCGTTCGTACAAGGCGTGCCCTGACAACTCCACGTGTCAACCTCTGATAAGTTTCAGCCTTAGCAGAAGACGGCGCACTACATTAACATTGTACATGTAGCAGTCCCACGATCGTGTCTTGTACCCTTTGTACTTCTTGTCTCCCCTTTGTCCCCTGATGAATAGTATAAATAGAAGGCTCATGTTGAGCTCTTCTATTAACTTTGCATGACACACACAAATAGGGAGACGGGGAATTGGCTTCTGTGATATTGATCCTTACACTGGAACCAAAAGAGACAAGTCTCTGTCCTCTGTATTTCATATTGGAAGTACAAGAAAACTTGGATTTCCAAACCTACTCTCTGTTAGTAAATGGCGAAAAGTCTCTGGGGAACTTCACGAGAAGAAACCTCTGAAGATGATAAATGTGTGGTATCAAAACACAGATTTATCACCTTCAATCTCTGTCAAAAGAGAATCCAAACCTAAGAAATATCTGAAAACTCAAGATCAGATAGGAATCTTCAAGTTTGGTGACCCCGAGACTCAAACACAGGTTGCTTTTGTCTGCATGATAGACTCTGAAAAGAAACTGTCGGCAGAGGCACATGAGTTCATGCCTGTTTCTTCAGAAGAAAAACTTAAACATATTTCTGAAAAAGAGTTAATGGAAATTGGGAAAAACAACTTTTATGTAAACCTTTGTACATCCTCTGTCAAACAAAAACTCTTTGAGGAAATCTTGATAGATACTTCTGTTGACTTGGAAGATAGCCACAAAGAAAAGGAAGAAAGTGAGTATGACACATGTTCTGAAAGTCCAGCCTCTGTCGACAGAGATTTAAGTGACTCAACCTCTGTATATGAGGACGATTCATCCTCTGACGAATCTGAGACTGACTCAAATAAGTCAGAGATAGTACATTGTGATCCAGAGGGTTTTAAGCTACCCTCTGGAATTCTTAACAGAACTATTCCTCCCAAGGAGAAAATCACAAGTATTCCTATCTGTCCAGACTTTTTGGACATGTGTATACAAGCCAAAACCTCTCTTGAGCTTGAGAAAATCAAACAACAGAAGGAAATGTCCTTTCAAAATCCAACAAGTTCAAAGACTTCAAAACCCTTAAGGCCTTTTAAAGAAAAATTAACTTGGCAACAGAAGGGTAAGTGGGTTGAAAATAACAAATCTTTTTCTTTTGTGACAGTTAAACCTGAAGAAGTTCACCACAGAGGAAGGGGTCCACAGAAGGCTACTCTCCACAGAGGATTTTCAAAACAACAATCTAGTCTACATAGATCTTCTTGTAATAGGAAGTCAGATGCTAGGATAGATTGTAATAATAAAACCTCTGTACCCCTATTCAATGTTTTCAATGAAAAGTTCAAGCAAATCTTTTCGCACATTCATTATTGTCATTGCTTTGATCTCATGTATCAATTGAATCAACACTTCTCAAGCCCACACTGTTTCCTCTCTTTGTCCAAAAAGAATGCTAAATTCAAGGGAAAGAAGAAACAAAATGGTTCTTCAACAGAAGTTAAAACCAAACCCAAGGATGCTAAGGCAACCTTGAAGACCTCTGACAAAAAGGGACCCATTTGGATATGGGTACCTAAAAATCTCTGATTGTTTTACAGAAGCAGTATGTGCCGATCTGGTATCTTGACTCCGGGTGCTCGCGGCACATGACTGGCGACAGAGGACTACTATCCTCTTACAAAGATAAACTCGATGGAGGATCAGTAACCTTTGGCGACAACAAGAAGGGATATATTAAAGGCTACAGTGTCATCAAAATGGAAAACATATCAGTATGCAAAGTTGAATATGTGGATGGCCTTAAGCACAATCTTCTAAGTGTAAGCCAACTTTGTGATACTGGTTTCGACGTGATGTTCAAAAGAACTTTCTGCTCTCTACAAGGAGAAGACACAGGAGTCGAACTTCTGCGGGCTGAACGAAGGGGAGATCTATATCTTATGAACTTTAGTGTCAAGAACAAAGAAGACAAGCTCTGCTTTGTTGCTTGTAAAAACGAAGAAGCCTGGTTATGGCACAACAGGTTCTGCCATCTGAACTTCCATACTCTAGACAAACTTGTGAAACTTGATCTTGTTAAAGGTCTGCCAAACGTAAAATTCAGTAAAGATCATTTGTGCTCAGCATGTGAGATGGGCAAGCTTAAGAGGGCTTCCCATAAAGGAAAGACTGATGTGTCTTGTCCTAGGCCTCTGTACATGCTTCATGTCGACCTATGTGGTCCAATTGCTACGCAGAGCCTAGGAGGCAAGAAATACATACTTGTGGTGTTCGATGAATACTCAAGATATACATGGGTGGAGTTTGTCAGAAAGAAATCAGATGTTCCTAACATTCTGAAAATCCTAATGAAGAGGATCCAGGTTCTGTACGAGTGCAAAATTCAGAAGTTGAGAAGCGATAACGGCACAGAATTCAAAAACTCTGTCATTGAAGCCTGCCTCACAGAAGAAGGCATCTCGCAGAACTTCTCTGCAGCACGCACTCCACAACAAAATGGCGTTGTTGAACAAAAGAACCGAACGCTTGTGGAGGCTGCCAGAACTATGCTAACAGCGTCTGGATTGCCGATTTCTTTCTGGGCAGAAACTATATCAACAACATGCTATACCCAAAATCGATCATCCATAGTCAAAAGGCACATCAAGACTCCTTATCAATTGATCAATCAGAGACGACCCAACATCAAGTTCTTTCATGTATTTGGATGCAAGTGTTTTGTTCTGAATGATAGAGAAGCTAGAGGAAAGTTCGAGGTGAAGGCATACGAAAGAAAGTTCATAGGATACTCTGCCACTTCAAAGGCTTACAGAGTTTATCTCCTGCGGTCTCGATCTATTGTGGAAAGTATAAATGTCTCTTTTGACGATTCTTTTCAGAAGACTTCTGAACAAATCAGTTCAGAACTCGGTCTGAAAAAGGAATCCTCTGGCATCTCAAAGACAAGAGTAGCAAACCTAAATCTGCTATTTGAAGAGATGTTCCACGACGATATCGATTCCTCTGCTGGAGCCGTCAGAGCCTTTGGAGAATCATCTTCTGTAAACCAGACTGAGTCAGGTATATCTCTAACTGGTCCATTAAATACTTCATCCTCTTCTGTGAATTATGCAGATGCTAATACCGAGGGGGAGCGAACAGAAGATGACACAAGCAAAGATAAAACAACAGAGGCACTGGAAATACCAACTCCAGCCACAACAGAGGAACCGATACCAGAGGAAAATCAGGATTCAGTCTCCATCGCATCAGAGGAATCTATTCCAGCTCTAATACCAATACCCACACAAGCTGAAGAACCAAGTTCAAGCCCAGAAGTACCTTCTACCACAGAGGTTGTACAAGAACAACCATATGCAACCTCAGAAGCTCAACTTGATGACGCTAATGACCATCTTCCAAGGAAAACAAAATGGACTAAAAGTCATCCTCAGAGCCTGATAATCGGCGATCCTTTTGAGAAAGTCAAGACAAGATCAGCCACTGCTAATTTTTGTTTCTTTACAAATTTTATCAGTGTGATCGAGCCAAAACGTATTTCTGAAGCTCTAGATGATCCAAACTGGGTAGATTCTATGCAAGAAGAGCTTCTATAGTTTGAGAGAAACAAGGTATGGACCCTAGTTCCTCTGCCAAAGGGGAAACAAGCAATAAGGACTAAATGGGTCTTCAGAAACAAGTAGGACGAGGACGGGGTGGTCATTAGAAATAAAGCGAGATTGGTGGCCAAGGGATATCTCCAAGAAGAAGGCATTGATTACGATGAAACTTTTGCCCCTGTCGCACGGCTCAAAGCAATAAGAATCTTCTTAGCCTTCGTAGCCCATAAAGGTTTCAAAGTCTTTCAAATGGATGTAAAATCTGCCTTTCTAAATGGTGAAATTCAAGAAGAAGTCTATGTCCAACAGCCACCAGGGTTTGAAAGTGCCAAGTAACCAAATCATGTTTACTTTCTCGACAAAGCTCTGTATGGACTAAAACAGGCTCCAAGAGCATGGTACGAACGCCTTTCAACCTTTCTTCTCGTAAATAATTTCGAAAGAGGTACAACTGATAATACTTTGTTTTATAAAAGAAAAGGTGATGAGATTCTGCTTGTACAGATCTATGTGGACGATATTATTTTTGGGTCTACAAATGCAAAACACTGCACTGATTTTGAAAAACTCATGCAGAGTGAGTTTGAAATGAGTATGATGGGAGAACTAAACTTCTTCCTAGGACTCCAAGTCAAACAATCATCAGAGGGAATTTTTATAAATCAAGCTAAATATGTCTCTGACATTCTTTCGAAATTTAATCTCTCTGATGCCTCTATCATGAAGACCCCCATGTCAACTAGAAATAAGTTACACTCAGATCCAGGTGGAAAATCTGTAGAGTGCAAGCTCTACAGAGGCATGATTGGGTCTCTCTTATACTTAACCGCTAGTAGACCTAATATAATGTTTGCCACATGCCTCTGTGCAAGGTATCAAGCAAATCCAAAAGAATCACACCTTCTTGCTGTAAAGAGGATCTTCAGATACCTAAAGGGAACCAAAAATCTTGGCCTCTGGTATCCGAAGAACTCTGGCTTTAATCTTACGGCTTACTCAGATTCAGATTACGGAGGATGCAAACTTGACCGAAATAGCACCTCTGGGAGTTGTCAATTCCTGGGTGGTAAACTAGTCAGCTGGACTTCAAAGAAGCAGAACTGTGTATCGACATCTACGACATAAGCTGAATATGTTGCTGCTGCTAGTTGTTGTTCCCAAGTTCTATGGATGCGAACTCAGCTAAAGGACTACGGTCACAATATCTACAAGATACCCATCCTCTGTGATTCCAAAAGTGCCATAGCGATTTCAGCAAATCCAGTACAACACTCCAAAACAAAGCACATCGATATCCGTTACCACTTTCTGAAACATCATGTTGAACAAGGAACAATAGAGATGTACTTCGTGAACACTGAATACCAGCTTGCTGACTTATTCACCAAGGCACTTGATGAGAAAAGATTCCTTTTCTTGGTGAGTAAGTTGGGTATGATAAACATGAGTTGAGACCTATGTAAGTAAGACTTGATCCTCTTGTATATATGTATATATTTAAACTCTTTTGTATGTAAATTCCTTATCACCAAACATTCTGTACCCAACAGAGCCTCTGTGGGAATTCTCAGAACCTCTGACAATCTCCACAGAGCCTCTGGTGAGTTTGACCTATGTTCTATGCATTACTTATCTTATTTGATCCAAGCATAGGTCAAGGGGGAGCAGAAGGAGACCTTGAATTAATCCCTAGAAGTTGTTAATTCAAGGGGGAGCCAAAGAGGAGTCGTGGTCAACCTTATCCACAGAAGTCAGGTAGTTTGCCGAGCAAAGGAGAACCAAAGGAAGAATGTCTCGCACAAAACCTTTTTCCAAAACAGTTTTCTAGGACACCAAATTCCAAATATGTCCTAAAAACAGTGTTTAAAACAATCAAAACTTTGGATGATCAAAAATTGTTATGAATTTTTAATAATTAGAAATTTCCACTCATAGAGACTCTGCTGGCTCCAACAGAGCCTCAAAGCCTCTGTGAATGCAAATTTTTCACTAAAGTTCTATCGATCATTTCCAATTGATTTTCAAATGTTTTGCGTAAAGGTGCAAGCTCAGAGGAGACAAAAAGCAGGTTTCAGACCACAGAGCTCATTCCACTACAAAGGTTCTGTCGTTCTGATACTTGGCTTTTTATGGAAATTTTGTAACATGCGGGTTATTTCTGAGAGTGACAGTCATTCAGAAGTAGAAACGCCCACGCGCCAAGCATTAATGGGCCACGCACGATGTCTAATCGTGTTCTGACACCTCTAACGTGGCACATTTTCATTGGACGTGCATGCCACATGATCCTCTGAAACGTTGCTCCAGCTGTAGAACTCGAGTGCGGACCCCAAACCAACATTGAATTCACTTTTTACCACGGAATTCTATCCGTTTCTACCCCACTATATAACTCCGTTCACCTCATTTCTCATTCCTGTTACGAATTTACTGATATCCTCTTCTCCGACGAACATTGCAAACCTGCAACTTCTACTTTCTTCTCACATTCCTCAAGATTAAAGCAATGGCTTCAACCTCCAACTCTCTGGCGAATTCCCCAGCCCATTCAGAGCACTCACAGAACCCGAACATGGCCGAAAATATAGAACAAGACAACTCAGGTGAGTCAGTGGCCTTTTCTCCGACAACCCACCTTCAAAATTTTCTAGAACCTGAACATTTTGAACATGTTCTTCCCTTGAAACCCAATAATCACTTCCTTGTTCCCTCAAGAACAGCATTTGGGGAGGAACATGCAATATTACTGAACATCCTGGAAAATCATTATCTTTATCCTCTGTTAACAAAGAACGTTAAAAAGATCCCTGCCAGATACCTCAACCAGTTCTGGCAGAGCTGTTTTTATGACCAAGACAATAGGCAAATCAAGGGATACATTTCCAAACCTGGCCAAACAGAATATCTAGAAATATAGTTCAACATAACTATGTTCTCCCTTGAATTTGGCCTACCAACAAGAGGACTTCTGGGAATCAAGAAGTACGCAGAGTAACCCTCAGATGCAGAACTCTGTAGATTCGCAGAAATGTTGGGCTACAACACCCAACTGAAGAAAAGGAACGATTTCAGAAGGAATAGGTTCCCCCCTATGTGGAATACACTATTCTCCATTCTGAACAGGTGCCTAACTGGAAAAGTGGGTAGTCTAGACCAAACTTCTCATCAAATCATGGCAATCATGTACGGGGTGTACTATGATTTGCCTCTAGACTATGGCACCCTTATGTTACAAGAGATAGTGAACACGATCGATCACAGAATATCCTCACAGAGGGCAAAGGGATCCTCAACCAAAGATTTTCCCCCACTACAATTTCAGAGAATTCTAGGTGTCCTACTAGAACCTCTGCTTTGTATAGAGAAGTGGCCATTGGAGGGACCCGTCGTGAAAACATACCCTATGGCGAAGAACACCCCCACAGAGCACTTGGACGGGTACAACTTCTGCAGACCTCTACCAAATACACTTCTGGCATATGCAGATGACGAAGATCTGAAGTTAGCATATATACGCGATCACAGGACTCCTGAACCGAGTCCAGTGACACCCCCGCGTTTTGAAGCCTCTTTAGGAACTAAGGTAGTGGAGAGGATGAGCGATAAAGAGTGGGCAGTGGCCTTAGCTAAACACCAACAAGTATAGGAAAATTTCCATCTTCAGAGAAGCCAGCTAGAAACCTCTGCTTCCAAGAGAAAACCCTTTGCTACTCCGCCCAAGAAGAAAAAGGCCCTCAAAACAAAGGTAACGATAGAGGGAACTTCTACAAGTGTCGCACAAACCCAACAATCCCCTCCAACACAAACTGAGGTTGGATCATCTGCACCTCCCCCTCCTCCTAAAGATAAGAAGAAGAAGAGAAAACACAAGTCTTCTGAGGAGGGTGCCCCCAAACCTAAGCGTAAGAAGAGTAAGAAGAAAACCAACAAGTCCCATACTTCTCTATAAACCATCACTGAGGACGCTGAAATGGAAGAAGAAGCCCCTGCACAACCTCTGCAATCCCCCACTCCGATCAACTATGCAGATCAGGGTGACTTCTCAGCCTTCCTTGAAAACCCCAAAATTGCAAATACTTTGGATACCTCAGGATGGAACTGTGAAGCCCTCTCAAATTGGTCAAATGAAAACCCAGACTTCAGAGTCACAGACGTTGATTCTGATTTGGAGGAAGACGACAGAACCCCTGTGGGTATTCAGGCTAGTACTCTAGAAGTAATCTAGAACCCCTTCCTCCATTCCTCTCATCCCGTATATGATGTACTAAGGAAAAGCCCAGAGGATATGGTAGAAGCCGAAGGCAATCGGGCAGAGGTGGAGGCAAGCACAGAAGTGGAGACTAGGATAGAAACCTCTACCTTAGGGAGTATGACTGCAGAGGACACTTTAAAAGATGCCAAAGATGGTAGAGGCACACAACCCAAACCAACTTCTAGTGCAATCCACATTTCTTACACCGCCAGTCTAGTGGCAGAAGGTGTTATTAAAAAAGAGCAGCACGGCTCGACCCCAACCCAAGCAAACCGGACAGAGGAAACTCTTTCTACCGCTGTGCCACCTAAAACCGGGGAAACAATTCTGAGGGAGTCCTCTCCAAAGGACTCACCTTTAGTTCGTGATCCTTCGCCCAAGATCACATCAAACATCCCCGCAGAGGAATCCGTTTCCTCTGCTACACACACACAATTAGGACCCAAGGCTCTTCAGAGGAGCTTAGTGCGTACAAAGACGTAGGGACTCTAGACAAGTCCCCAAGTCAACTTAAGGATATTCCTGTACCCATCTCTGGAGTGGATCAGGATAATGTTCTTACCGGAACTTCTGTAGAGCACGAGGCCTCAAAAACCTCTGCTCAAGGATCAGAAGGAAATCCTTCTACCCTTAACGTCAATACAGGTGTGAAAGAAGGTGTCCAAGGAACAGGGACAAACTCTGGGGACGAATGTGTTCTCCCAGAGGTTTCACTAGGCACACATGTCTCAAGGGATGAGTTCCAAACCCTTGTCACCTCTGTGACCAACTCGTTGAGAGAGTTGAAAAGCTCTCTTGATTCTTTTGCAGATTCAACGAAGAGCGCTATTACTGATCTGAACACCAAAGTGGACAACCTGTCCACAGAGGTGAAAAATGCCTGCGCCCAGATGAATTCAACTGCAACAACCTCTGCTGCCAATACCGCCTCTGAATTTGAAAAGGCCACTACAAGTGCATTTCAGGCCTCTGTCAGAGATCTCCTTGACCAGCTGAAGAAGGAACAAACCTCTACCTCTACGGGCCTAACTCCAGAAGACCTAAAGAAGGCCCTAGAGCAAGTCCAAAAGCATACTACAAAGGAAACTCAGGCCATGAAGCCAATCCGACTACATGACCAGAGCACAACTGACAGAGCTTGGGCAAGGAATACTCGATCAAGTGACAGAATTCATCAGAGCCTTCACCACGACCAACGTGAACTATGTTAAAGAATTTCAGGGAAGTGTGGGGAGACTAAGATTTAACTCTGAAACATAGGTTGCATACCTGCTCGGTATTTGTGACGACCTCTGTGCTAAGATGATAGCAGTAGGGGCCACCCAACCATATAAACCATCTTCATCATGTCGAGCAGAGGGTACTTCGGATAAAAGGCAGGATGACTCTGTTGATGATTCAGAAGGACCATCAGATCATCCTGAGGGGGAGAAGAGAAAAGAAAGATTTGCAAACAGAGGTTTACCTGCACCACCAATATCAGCAGAACCCCTAAACCAAGTACCAGAATTGAATACCCAAGGAGGAACCCAACAGAAGACCACAGAGGCAACACCCATCTCTGTGGAAACAACCCCTGTAACCGTAGAAGATCTACCATCTCCAACCCCCAAAACAACTGAACAAGTTCAAATCCTAACCTCCTCCGAAGAAGAGCAACCACCCACATCACCAAAACCAACAGAATAACCAAAACTACAATCCCCTACACCAGAAGCTGAAAAGACAAAACCTCCATCTCCCACACCGAAAACCAGAACCAAGTCTATTGCTCACAAACAAATGAAATATCTGAGCAAAACCACAGAAGCCTCACCAACCAAACCCACATCACCAACTAAGTCCCCTGTAAATCCAACAGAGGAAACTCCTACAACTACAGAAGCACTCCCACCTAAGCCCTCAGAAAACCTAAAGACAAAACCTACAGAGGCAACCAAATCTCAACAAGCAGAACAGCCTAAGGCAAAAGACAAGGGAAAGGGAATAATGACAGAGGAACCGAAAAAGAAGAAGCCAAAGTATCAACCAGCAGAGAAGAAGACTAGGCTTTTGCTTTCGACACTCTGTCAAACAAGCCAATACTTGACCCAAAGGCAAAACCCTCAGAGGATCGAGTGGCCAAACTGAAAAGTGACTTGGATGCTCTGCGAAAACCCATGCCTCTACCTCCTGTTCAACAAAGAAAAATGGAAGAGGTGGTTCACAAATACTTGTACAGCAGAGCAGTTAACGATCCTCTGCCACCATCCAAACTGCACCCTGACTTTCTTAAAGAACTAAGAGATCAATTCTATAGAAAGAAAGCCAAATCCGTCAAAGAAGTCTTCTCAAACTCCAAGATAGATAAGATCATCTATTGCAAACTGTCCCATACCCACAGAGGAGAGGTTCACTACAACCTCTACAGAGTCAAGAAGATGGACAGATCAGAAACCACGTTCTCAGATGCAGATCTGAGAAATCTAAACCTCTATGATCTACCTGATCTTCTGAGTTAGACAAGGCAGAACTACGGCCGCAGACTGGAAGTCCAAAGAGCTTACCGAGAAATCAGGATGGCCATGCGTGAAAGACTTCTGATGTATAGCATGACTGACTTCCAACTAGGACTCGACCTTGGAGTAAGAGGTCTGAGTGTCCCACCACCAGAAGATGACTGCCCCCCTTCTGCCAGACCAAACTCTATCATTACCTTTCCAAGGATTGGGTACGTCTTTCAATATCCTGCTGGAAAATCGAAGCTATTCCTAGAGGTTGAATGCCAAAAATCCGCGACAAGTACTTTGGTAGAGTTCAGAGCCAACCTCTTGGAGCACAGAGGAACAAAGTTCATGGATCAAGCTCTAGCAGACAGATTGATAGAGGTCATTGATTCCGTCATCAACTTCAGAAACCTCTGCATCAGAATATACCGTGAGCTCAGAGATGGAGGACTTGGAGGACACAAGTTCAACGACTTCCCAAACGCAAGAGTCTGGCATTCATAACCTTCCTCTGTTTACTTTTCATATCATGTACTGTAAATGTATGTGACTCTGGCATAATCTTATATGAAGTGTAAACCCTCAACAGAGGTCAAATACCTTCTGTCGTCTACTTAGCCTAGAAAACCATGCATTTTTCAACTTTTTATTTTTCAATACTTAGGGGGAGATTGTTAGCTCCAACTTCTGTAGTTATAGAAGTATTGAAAAATAGGCTAAGTATATAGTCATCGACAGAGGCCTCTGCCAAGTCACCGAGTAGATCGAAGTGAAGAATCAACAGAAGACGTTCTCAGAGGACAAGGCTACAGAGCCTCTGTCATACTTGACAGAGCATCTGTGGTATGAAGACTGAAGACTTAGAAGATTATCTGAAGATCAATACGAAGACGATCGTGCTTCTCACGTTTTCTGCTGTACGAAGATCCTGAAGATCGTTCGTACAAGGCGTGCCCTGACAACTCCACATGTCAACCTCTGATAAGTTTCAGCCTTAGCAGAAGACGACGCACTACATTAACGTTGTACCTGTAGCAGTCCCACGATCGTGTCTTGTACCCTTTGTACTTTTTGTCTCCCCTTTGTCCCCTGATGAATAGTATAAATAGAAGGCTCATGTTGAGCTCTTCTATTAACTTTGCATGACACACATACCCTTTAGAGCAGAATTCTATTCAACCTTCGGTGTTCTTGGTGTTCTTATTTGAATCAATACAAAGTGAATCATTGAGTTAATCTTTTGTTTATTTATACTTTGTTTACTTGATTCTCTGTGTTTATCTACCAAACAATATCTTATTAGTTCGTTTAAAACGCTTCCGCACCCTTATTTGTTTGAACTAATAGATACTTAAATCACTGTTGAGTAAAATAGGAACCAACAATAAAGTTTAAAGTTAAACACAAATTATATAGATATTCTAAAGTCTTATACAAAATACTTATCACAACTCGACTACACCTCGATGTCATGTACTCCCCGGCATCCGAAAACGAGGTACCCGAACTCAATCGCTTCTTGTTGGTATGATTGAAGAGCTCCAAACTTGTCAGTGACACACCTTTTGTTTTCGTCTACAAAGGTCTAATAATACAAACATGTGTTAATTATAAGATATTAAAAATCAAACTACTAAAGTAATGAATTGATTATAACATATTAAGGTTCTACCAAACGATCAGATGTCTCTCCGAATGAGATCGATCCTGATGTGTGCTTGGATATTTTGCCATCCACCTCCGTAAGTCGGTTCGCACGCGACGCCACAGAAACAAACTTCTAATGATCGTTGTTCCAGTCATCGATCATTGTGCTCCAGTGCGGCAGGGAGATCCAATAGGGAGGGAATGGCTTCAACAAGTGCATATCTCGGCTTGGGTCGTTCTCATCACAGGGATGACCATTTCGGTTGGATAATTTAGCAGCTGTAGTCCGAGCGAAACTCAAGTTTTCGTTGTATGCTTTAGCACAGTTTCTCACCCAAATATCTCACATTCGGGTGTCCAAAGTCGCATCTCACGTGTAAAAGCCCTGTATGTACACAAGTTTAGTTATTATTAAGTTTAAAATAGAACTACCAAAAATATAATTATTTAAATATACATTATGAACCTGAAAACGCTCTCACATCCGGTTCCTCACCTCCATAGGGATGTGGATCCAAGTACGTTATGTGAGTTGTTGGATCAACAGAGGACCAAACAAAATAGCGTCATAACTAAAAGTGTTACATTAAGTTTACAAGACGCTTTTGGTTGTCGTAACAAATTTTTTAAAAGATTTTCCAAAAAACTGTCCTATTAACTATTTTATACGACACTATTCGAAAGTGTCTTATAAATACAAATGTCCTATAAAAAGATGGGTTTATAGGACATTTCTCAAAAACATCCTATAAAATAGCCAATACGACACGTTATTTCAAAAATGTCCTAAAAACTTGTTATGATGCCTACAAGTATCCTATAAACTTAATGTAACACTTATAGATATGACGTTTTGGTCTTTTAAACTTAGGTTCTATTAAACAATTTATTATGACACTTTATTATTTTAGGTGTCCTATACACTCAATTATGTTTAGTGATTACTATTACAGAATTAATAGTCACCACCAAATTGTTTATGATTTTCTGTAATATCCGAGGCTAACCGTACCAGATATTGTTTGCTTTGTTCACACACTTAAACTCACGGTTTTAAAACGCGTCCGATAGAGAAGATATCAAGTCCCTAATAAGGCAACCTTCGTTCCCCTCCCCAACCAATGTGGGATCTTACATCCACCCCCATAGGAGCCCAACGTCCCCGTTGTCACACTAGTCCGGTTCCCGACTCTGATACCATCTGTAACATCCCTTGCCAACTGTACCAGATATTGTTCATATTGTCCACACACCTGGATTCACGATTTTAAAATGTGTCTGATAGATGAGGTATCAAGTGTCTAATAAGGCAAAATTCGTTACCAATGTGGGATCTTACATTTTCCGAAAAAGTTCTTAATAATAACCAAAAGTAAAAACCTGCAAACGTGGAAATTCCTTCCAAACCGACCACTAAAAGATATTACGAGTAAACAACTACAGTACGACCATTGAACATAATGTTTAGCAAAATGTAGCACGATCATGCCCTTGTAGGCAACATGATCGTGTCCACCATGCCAAACAAAAAATTGATCTAACAATAATCGTCAGTGTGCAAAGTATTTTCAAACAAAGTGAGCTTCAGCAACGCGCCTTTAGTGACAGTGAGTTTCAGCCATAAGCTATAACAACGGCATGTCGTCTCTATAAACCGCTTTCGACGATAAATTGTCTTTTCGCAACTACACTTTGACCTTTTCTTTTATGTATAATAAACCGATTTTACTACCATATATATTATTTCATTATTGTTCATTGTTTCATTGATTTTTCCCTTCCTATTCCTATGCAACTTTTTCAATAATCCCTTTACATTCTGCATGCCATTAATTAAAATTAATTTCTACAATATTTTATTAGTAGGTTAGTTATCCTTATTTTATATTTCAGATTTGTGTTGCTTAATGATTTAGTAAATTGGTGGTTAGATATATATTATTGTTTGGGTAAAAAATCACACCTCACGACCAACGATAGAAAACTCAAATGACATTTCCATAAGACCACTCTTGTATTAAGATAAGGTCTTACAAGTTATTTACAGACGAGTGATTGGTCGTCTATTTTTATGCTGGTCGTACGTTCCATATGACCGACGTATGAGACTTAAGACGGTCGTACGATTATACTAACCGTTAACAGTCAAACCCGTTTCTTTTGATTTATTAATGCAGGTCCACGAGCATTCAAGGCGCAAATGGCCAGTAACGGACAAGTCATCAAAGGCATTTAAATCCCGACAGCGGTTACAAAGCAAGCCATCAAGACACATTTAATGACCGGTGAAAGCTATAAAAATACCTGCTCTGCAACTGAAAAAGGGACTACGAATTATCTAATCTACATATGCTCCATCTACTTTCTAAGCATTTACACATCGAAAGCACAGCAATCCACAGAGCATTCGAACTAACATCGCTGAAGCAACTTCGCACGATAGCAGTTCGAACCGCACGACAGCTGACTTTTTCGCACGATTTACACACGACACACGACATTTACAAATGACTAAGTCTATTTTTACATGTATTTGTAATATGTTGTACACAAAACACCTGTTACAAAAGGACTTTCGCCCCTGTTTGGCGACCATAGTGCACCGTCGACTTCTACAAGTCGACCACAGTTTTTTCCCTCGTTTTGGGGTTTTCCGTGTCACCAATCTCTTGTCTTGTTTACTTTTTCCTTGCGATTGTGTTGCTTGGTCTTGAGATATGTTTCTTTAGTTGTTAAAAGTCCACATAAACCTTAAGTTGTTCTTTTGGGCGATTTTTGGCATTAACAGTTTGGCGCCATCCGTGGGACCCCATCTAGAGAAAATCCCAAGCCAATGCATATATCGCACTAACAATCTTGTGAAGTTTCTGTTATTTTCAGGTAAATGGCAAATTATCAAGATCCCATGATTCAACTACAGTCAGAATTGAATGCGGCTCGAAGTCATATTCAAGCCCTGAATGAGCAGAATCAGAAAACAGCTGCAGAAATCGCTTCTCTGAGGAATCCAGCGATTGGCAACCCCTTTGGACCTCATAATGGTCCCCGACCCATGGGTGCACCTATCATGAGGCCTCAATTCCAAACATGTCCGGGGCCATTCGTCAACAATCCAGGTCCAGGACCATTCGTCAATAACTCAGGTCCAGGGCCGTTCGCCAACAACCAGGAACAGGGCCATTCGCCAACAATTCGGGTCCGGGACCATTTTTCAACAACCCTCATCAAGGACAATTCCCCCTAAGTATTTGAGGCCGCCACCTTTGTATAATGGAGCCCAGCCATACTTCGTCCCTCTCAACGGGGACGCCAATGGTTCTTCATATGGGAACGGTACGGCGACGGCCACAAATTCAAGGGTCAACCCTCAGACAGGCACAAATTCCGATCCTAACGACCCCGTCGCCCAACGACTTAGATTATTGGAAGACCAGAACGAGAAAATGTTGTCGCTATTTTCCAAGTTAACAGGCACCGCCGTCCCCGTCGACGTCGAGCCTTGCACAGGATTTCAAGCGTCGCCTTTCGTTGACACGATAGCGACTGTCGACGTTCCAAAGAAGTATAACATTTCTGCTTTTACACCCAAATATTCAGGAATAACCGATCCAACAGAACATATTGCACAGTACAAACAGTTAATGTGGACAGTCTCGATCCCACATCAATATCAAGAAGCGTGCATGTGCAAAAGCTTTGGCGCGACTCTTACAGGTCCTGCTCTCCAGTGGTTGATCAACCTCAAACCCAAGTCCATTAGCAGCTTCGCAGAGTTGGTCAACCAGTTTTTACAACAGTTCGCCAGCAGTCGCAAAATGGAGAAGCAGACCAGCGACCTGTACTACGTCGTCCAAAAATCCGGAGAGTCCATCCGTGGTTATTTCAATCGCTTTAACGCATAAATGATCAACATTCGAAATTGTGACGTCAAGACCGCCATCGAAACCTACAAGCGTGGTCTTGACGACAACACTACCAGATTGTACGTCGATCTTACAAAATATCCTCCATAGAATTTTGAAGACGTACGAGCTAGGACTTTGGCCTACATGAGGGTCGAAGACGACCTAGTCTTTCGTCATAAGCATTCCACTGGCAAAAAGTCGCTCGGGAACAAGAAACCAGATTTCAAATCCAAGCCGAGCGTCAAGTCAGAGCCATCATGTCAAATATCGAACGTTCGGTTCGATAAGAAAAAGAGCAATACTATGCCTCGATTCTCACAATATCCTAAGATTTCTTCTTATGGATTCAAGGGAACGATGAAAGAGCTAGTCAAAGCTCTTATAAACGTTCAGTCGTCTGTCCGATGGCCCAAGAAAAGTGACAAAGATGACGACAAGAAGGATAAGACCAAATGGTGTGACTTCCATAGCGACCATGGTCATACGACGGATAACTGCCTTGCTTTGCAGAAGGAGTTAGCCTGGATCATCCCGAAGGGTCATCTGCAGGGCTTGATTGCTAAAGAATCTACGCCAGTTGATAACGTAAGACCGGCATCCCCTGTCCATGAAAAAGTCGTCAACTGTGTGACGGGTGGGTTCGACGTCTGCGGTTTAACCTATTCGACAGCCAAGCAGCACGCCAGTCAATCGTCGGGAGAATACCCCATTCCTCGGTCGTCCCGACCGAAGCAAGAATTAGAGCTGGAGGAGATGCCAAAAACATTCGACCAGGACGACCTCCAAGACAGTTGGCAAAAACATCATGATGGCTTGATCATCCAGCTCACTATTGGCAACTGCTCGACCAAGAAAGTATTGGTCGATGGGGGCAGTTCGGCCAACATCATTTTCCTAAGCACTATCAAAGCTATGGGAATCAATAAATTAGAGATCACCCGTCGATCGACAACTTTGATACGATTTAATGGCGATTCTACCAACACTCTAGGAGAAATCATCCTCCCAGTGTATGCTAAAGGGGTCAACAAGCAAACAAGATTTAACGTTATTGACTGTTCGTCAGCATATAACGTTATACTTGGTCGACCCTAGATCCACGACATGAAAGCGGTCCCCTCGACCTATCACCAGACGATCAAATTCCCGACGCCGTGGGGAGTGCGAAATCAAAAGCGAGTAGAAGACAGCCCGTGATTGCTATAAAGCAACATTGAAACCTCAAAAGTGAAACCAATATTGTGGCGACTGCGCACGACACGATCCAACCTATCCATACGCCAGAAAAGGCAGGACCGGGTATCATTTTACAGTCGCCACAAGGGGGCAGAATGCTGTACCCCATACGACACTACAGTTTTCAGCCACCAATCGTGGGCAAAGATATAGCTCACGACTTGAGGGCAGTCAGACCTCACGATAGAAGTACTTCTCCAATAGCCAACGATAAATGTCACCAGGTACATAACGCACGTCAACGGCACTCAGGTACGATATACCAACCTTCTAAAGTTTTACTTACGTCCTTAATCCAATGACCCCTCATAAGGCAGGGAATGGACATCGTTATTAAATTACATTCTGCCCCCAAGGCAAGAAATTTTCCTGTTAGTCTTTACAAATCATTCCTCAAAGCGAACAGAAGCAGATACCTACTCCCATATTAGGGGCAAAAAGGTCATTTCTTTTGTCTAGACTAACATTCTGCGCAGGATCGGAATTTCTTCCGAAATCATGTACGGCAACGATCCATTAGAGATCGTGCGTCTGGAGATCGTAGTACCAAATCTACGACCACAACCCCACGTGTTGGGCTATAGTACATTTTATTTCCTTTTTTGCTTTCGATTTATTTCGACGAACGACTACTGACTTAAGCATCGGAGGGTCGTTGGTTAAACCAACGACCACCCTCGAGTCTTACATTGCAGGTTCACAGGATCGCACGAACATCAGTCTTACGATCTATATCGTGAGAATACAAAGTCTTTCAAACTACAAGGTCACGATAAATATGTCACGACCGACAAAGTCATGACCCAAAAATCATGACTCATGAGACGTAATCCGAATCTCACGATTCATTACATAGATCATACGATCACAACATGTACATTCAAATTTGAGTCATGAAGCTCAAGTCTTATGACTTAAACTATATGGTTTAAGAATGTATGTTCGGTCCAGTCTCCCAATTACTTCCAAAGTCATTCTTTTCTTACAACCTACATCGTGAGAAATAAAGTCTCCGAGACTTGAATAAAAGGAATCTTATGATTCATTATACAGGTCCTATGATCAACTCAGGTGTTCCTTAAACTATGTGTTGGAAACATAAGTCTTACGACTTAAATTCCATACTTAGAGTACTTCTTCGGCCTCAGTCGCCTGAGTACTTCACAGTTACAAGCATCTCAGTCGTACAAATTTACATACATTTTGTGGCTCATTAAGTCTTGTTATCTTTTCGACTTATTTTTTTCATTCGCGACAAAATAAGAAGTATACGACAAAAGTATAACAAAAATTTCCTTTATATTTGTACAATAAAAAATGTACAAGTAAAGGGCACGACCGATTATAGTCGCCCCACAACAAAAAAAAACTAAAGAAAAATTCAAGGCAGAGGGGAGTCCTCAGCGACCTCCTCGTCGCCAGTTACGTCGACCGCCGCGTCTGTCGGGTCCTCTTCTTCGAGCTTGTCTTCTTGGTCGAGTTCATCCTTGTCCCCGACTTGCTCTAAGAAGGTTTTGACCTCCTCTTAGGCTCCGGCCATAGGGTCTAACCCCCGTAAATGACAACACATAATCGCCGCTCGAACCCTCAGACGGGTTAGAGCCTCAAACGACTGAGACGTTCCTCTAAGGACACAATCTTCTCCTCTCTCACCTCGACGAGCGACTTAAGGTCCTCGACCTGTTTTTCGCTCTCGACCAAGGAGCCCTTAGTCGCTTGTAACTCTGCCTCAGTCGCAGAAGACTTCTCAAGGGTCTCCCTCAGATGGCGCTGAAGGTCTTCCCTCGCATTCATCGATGCCGCGTAAAAGTCTTGGACTTCGGCAAGCTTAGTGGAATAGCACTCGACCCTTTCCATCGCCAGCTTCTCCCGATCCCTCGCCACACGGGCTTCTTCCTGCGCCTTATGCATCTTTTCTATGACAACAGGAGAAACCCTACGGATTTTATCCATATGGGCATACAGGTAAAGGGAAGTTTGGAACGCATGCAGCGCACGGATATACAAACATTAGAAAATAAAACGACAAACATACTTAAGACAGACAGATCGTACGTACCTTGAAGGTCATCCCTGTGACGCGCGATCCCATGTTGTCGACCATGACGTCCTCCAGCCGTTCCTTGAAGGACGGCAGGAGGAATTTCTCCAGATCGAGGAAGATTTTATTGCTATCCATCTCTTCCCATGAAGTTTGACGGCAGTGTAAAATTCACCGTCATAACATCACTGGACTCCTCCGTCCTCTTGCCTTTTCCCTTGTCGCCGACGAGGGAGAAGGACCGACCTCTTCAAACAGAGGAGGGGCTACACTCATCGGAGTCGCGTCGATGACACCCGATGGCGTCTTTGTCTTCTCAGCGGTGGAGACCCCGGACGAGTCATCACCCTTCGACGACGGTTTCTTCCGGAGAACCATCCTGGACTTCTTCACCCCCGACGACGGGTGTGGGGGAGCTTTTCGCTTCAATGAGAGTTGAGCCTTCTTCTTCTACACATCAAGGGTAGGCACATCGCCCGAACCACCTACAAGATGACAGAGATACGATAAGGGGAAAGTCGTATGAGTAAAATATACGACATACTAGGTAAAACGTAAGACAAATTACCTGCTGTCTCTTCTTCCTCCTCCTCTCTCTCTGCTTCTTCTTCTCTCATAGGGATCTCCGTCCCTGTCAGCTCGACGACCTCGTCGTCCGAACCCTAATCCCTGAGACTACGCTGGACGGAGAAGGATCTATCATCCAGATTATACATCTGGAATTTCTCGATCTTCGCCAGCGTCTCCTTGGAAACACCAACATCGGGGAACGTGATAGCTGAAAAAGAAACACCCGATTAGCTAAGACACACGATTCAAAAAGTAAAAATAACAGTACATGACAAGTGAAAGACTTACTGTTGGTGTTTCACTGGGCGGTAACCCATGTCGTGTCCTCCTGCAGGAGCTCGAGCGACTGTATCTTTCCAAAGACATACCGAGCCTTCCACCCACGGTCGTTTACTTGGGTGTTCAACACCAAGACCTGAGATTTCTTAAACTTAGAAAATAAACTATACCGATGATAGTTGTCCACCTTGGCTACATGAGATGCCAGGAGGTCCTCCACAGTGAACGGATTCGTCCACTCGCTGGTGATCCTATCGATCACACGGATTATTTGCCAGAACTGGGGCATTATTTGGGCAGGCGAAAGATGATACTTTCCCATAAACTACCTAACTAATGGGGAAAACGGCCACTTAAAGCCCGCCTTAAAAGGATATTCATACAAAACAAAGTGTCTATTCGGACAATCTGCCTGTCGGAACTGACCCGACGAGTATATCTGAACAGCATCAGGAATACCAGACAAAGTCTAAAAAGCCACTAAACCCTCCTGACTATCAATGGTGCTCGCTCGTTCGATCAACATTCTTTTCAAAAACTTAAAGAATACGATAAATTTTCTTCTAAACTTATAAACGCTCAAAGCACACGTAACAATGGTAAGTAAATCTCTCTGAAATCCTTCCTAAAAACACAAGTGAGCGTAAAAAGGAAACGATTCCCTGAATAGCGCTATTTATGGCAAAGATCATGTCAGGTGGACCCTCTGGATGGTCGACACCTGTCCATCGCCTTTTCGCATGCATCATGCCGATGGACGACACCTGTCCTCTAAACGTATTTTCGCCTCTGACACGCCGTCGTGATGTCACGACCCTCTCATTTCCTCCAATCCAAAACGAACCGAGACGGTTGGAATCCAACCAGGCTCTCTCCGCGCGTGACACGTTTCGAAACACTTCGTCAGATTTAAAATTCGAATTTCACGCCTAAAATTCAAATTTTGGGGGAAAACTGTTTGGGTAAAAAATCACACCTCACGACCAACGATAGAAAACTCAAATGACATTTCCATATGACCACTCTTGTATTAAGATAAGGTCTTACAATTTGTTTACATACGAGTGATTGGTCGTCTACGACCGACGTATGAGACTTAAGACGGTCGTACGAGTATACTAACCGTTAACAGTCAAACCCGTTTCTTTTGATTCATTAATGCAGGTCCACGAGCATTCATGGTGCAAACGGCCAGTAACGGACAAGTCATCAAAGGCATTTAAAGCCCGACAGCGGTTACAAAGCAAGCCATCAAGACACATTTAATGACCGATGAAAGCTATAAAAAGACCTGCTCTGCAACTGAAAAAGGGACTACGAATCATCTAATCTACATCTGCTCCATCTACTTTCTAAGCATTTACACATCGAAAGCACAACAATCCACAAAGCATTCGAACTAACATCGTTGAAGCAACTTCACACGATAGCAGTTCGAACCGCACGATAGCAAACTTTTTCGCATGATTTACACACGACACACGACATTTACACACGACTAAGTCTATTTTTAAATGTATTTGTAATCTGTTGTACACACAACACCTGTTACAAAAGGACTTTCGCCCCTGTTTGGCGACCATAGTGCATCGTCGACTTCTACATGTCGACCGCGGTTTTTCCCTCGTTTTGGGGTTTTCCGCGTCACCAAATCTCTTGTCTTGTTTACTTTTTCCTTGCGATTGTGTTGCTTGGTCTTGAGATACGTTTCTTTAATTGTTAAAAGTCCACATTAACCTTAAGTTGTTCTTTTGGGCGATTTTTTGCATTAACAATTATCTTCTATAACTAAGGGATCCTTTGATTTAGCTTGTTAAAATTTGGTATTGGTCATTTCTAAGTCGTTTCAATGTTAAATCATTAACAAGTTTTCCATGTTTAGTAATCGTTAAGATTGGTTTGAACTGTTTTAGTTTTTGATAATTCGTTAATGCTAATTTCGAGCTGAAAAATTAGTCATCTTATTTAAACATTAACAATTAGTTGATGATTGTTGATTTGATGCTAGTGTTTGATTCCTTGTTAATTGTTATTTGCTTTAAGCTTCGGTTTATTAGGCACTAATCATTGTAATGTGTCGTCAATGAAAGTTGGGATGTTTGGGCAAAAAGTTGATTACTGGCAACCCTAACCGGTTCCACACGGAACCTGCCTCCAAGGACACCAATGTGAGGGGCATTTTTTGGCTCACTCAGCGGCTGAGGCTAGTGGAGGGGCCTAGGATCGAATCCAGGACCTGTTATGTATTTGGGCAAAGTCACCCCACCCCTCTCTCAAATGAAAGTTGGGATGTTACGTGATGATTGTTTGGTGACCATTTAATTTATGTAATAAATCAAGATTTTGATGAGTTTGGTTTTTGATTTCGAACCAATAGTTGATAGCTTACTTTTCTATAAAAAGAGATATGGTTGTGAGTTGGGGAATACTTTTGCCTTGGCTTAATGCTTCTATTTGAAATTCATGCTATGAAATTATATGTCGTGTTAATTAGAAAGAGTTTTTCACCTGAAAAAAGGGTTTAAATGACTTTCACTTGTCAAACGTTATCTCAATGGATGCGAAATCAAAATCAGGATGTCTCTTTTCGCTTAAGTAGTTTGATTAGATGCATATTAGTAATTAGATGCATAGTTAAGTAATTAACTTAGTTTCCCACTCGTGCTTTCCTCCCGTTTGTTAGTTCAATTTAAATTGTCGAAAGTCTTAAATCAAAACCATCATTTGGATAGCTAGATATTCTTGAGTGAATATTAGTCCTTAGACCATCGTCTCTGTCATCCCATTAAAACAAGCAACAATTCAAGAATAATGAAGATTGAGTAATAAGATGAGATATAATATAAAAGTGGTGTATTATTTAAAAGGGAAGAGACTACCTAGAGAGAGAATGAATCTCTCTCTAGAACACACACAAACACCATGGAGCTACATTGCAATGATTACCTTTTTTCCCTAATTACACACACATATCCTATATATACCCACCTATTACACATTTAAGCCCAAGCCCATAATACCTATACCAAGCCCATATTACAATTAATAACCCTTTACAAAACTATCATATAATTAGGACATTTTGTGTCCTAACAATCTCCCCCTAGTTTTGTAAAGGAATCACCCTTCTCGAAAGATCTTCAGTTCTTCTCCCCCTTGATTTCTTTAGAAAACCATAGTGATGCAATTCTTCAAATGTAGTCTAGGCTCCTCCTTGAAATAAGCTCTTACTCTTTATATTTCAACTTTGAAAAACTGGATTCGATGTGCGCCATAACCTCGACCGAGTGCACGAAAAACGTCTTTAAAAAATGTTGAAACTCTAACTTGTACCGATAAGCTCACAAGAAAGATAACGATCGAGTTGTTGCGTGACAAACCAAAGTGCAATCTCAGTTTATAACACCAAATCCGTCGATAAAGCGCGAGTTAAATAGGAATTTGGCTTAAGAGCTAGGTTCGGATTTGCTCGAAGGAGGAAACATAATGAAGCACACACTACAAGGTAGAGATTACAAGAACCAAACAAGAAATTTTTTACTATTAAATGGGCGATTACTGGGCGAGGATGCCATTTTTATCGCATGAAACAGACGCGATAACATATTTTGTCGCAGCCGTGCGATAACTACTTTTGTCGCATCTTTGCCTTGCGATAACCATTTTTTTATCGCAAGCTACATGTGCGATAATAACTATTCACACTGTTTTATCGCACCCTAGATACGCGATAAAATTATTGTTCACCCATTTTTATCGCAAGCCACATCTACGATAAAACTCCTCGATGATTTTATCGCAAACCATATGCGCGATAAAATTTATGCGATTAAAACTGATCTCTTCTACGTGCGAGGAAGATGAACTTTGTCTGGTGCGATAAGTATGAACATAACTTGGTGCGATAACATTGAACATATAAACTCAGATCGAACAAAAAGCTCAAAAATGTCCAAATCGATCAAAATATGATGGACTGATGATCGTATGATGTTCAGAAACACTATTCAATCAATCCTAAGCAATCAACACTGATCCAAACAGAGTTATACGCAAAAAAGCATCGATAAACTTACTGTTTCATCAAGGAATGGGCTGTAGATCGTGAATCGTTGCAGAAAGATCGTATCGATGAAAGATTTCTTCGATTTGGCACTATCATATAATTAGGACATTTTGTGTCCTAACAGTCTCCTTGATTTTGACCTGTAAACTACGACACTAAACACTTGTTGTATAACATATGCCAAGTTATAAAGTAATGGTTGAACAATAGGTCTTTATGCATGAAATGCTTTTAATGGTCAACCATCAGTTTTGGATGAAGCGAAGAGAGAATGTTGGATTGAGTAACACAAACATTGCTGAGAATCCAATGCCCTGAAAACCTAATTAGGGTTCCGTTGCAAGGTTTGTCTACAAGAAATAGGGGTTTTAGCAATGAGTTTTGAGGCTACTAGTAGTCCATTTATTATCACGAACAATTTATAGCAATGACATGTCGTCGCTAATGGCGCACCGCCAAAGCTCACTTTTTCTTGTAACATGGGGTGAGTTAGGGCATGTGCATATTCAGTTCTTGGGATGTCGGGATCAAATTATAAATTATAAGCGAATTATCATCATAAAAAAAATCACATGGTGCATACAACATATATGAATTCATATTATTTTATGAAATAATTCGCGGCGGCTTGCATTATAAATTACATTTTTTGTGATTTGATATGCATATGTAACTTATCTACTTACAAGGCCATTAGTAGATTATTTCAGTTTGATAAAAGTATTTATCTCAGTCTCGGGTACACTCGACACTTCGAAAGGAAATGAAATTTTTTGAGACTAGAAAGTAGTAATGTCGAACGGATTTCTTAGTGTTTGAGAAGGAGGATAGAAGAAATTAACAATGTTGTTTTAATTATCTTTTCGTTATATTCTAAGCTTTCATACCTTAAATATATATAGCCTTAGGTTCAAATGAGAAGTGCAAATTTTTTGAGAAATAGAGAAGTGATCTTGACCATTTATTCGGTCAAGATCGGTTATAATTGGTCAAAAGTTGCGGCTGTTCCAAAAATAGAAGGACAATTTCGTAACTTTTACAAAAAACACGGGCTGAATTCATATATGAATCTGTGTGATTCACATATGAACTATACGTTCATATATAAATCTTTGTAATTCACATATGAACTCTATATAACTAATTCATATATGAATCTTGTGATTCATATATGAACCTTTGTATTTCATATATGAAACTAATTAACTGTAGGTTCATATATGAATCAGTTGAACCAATTAACTGATTCATATATGAATCTTTGTGTTCATATATGAACCTTTGTGATTCATATATGAAATTTTTTAACTAATTCATATATGAACCTTTGTGTTCATATATGAACCTTTGTGATTATATATGAATTTTTTTTAACTACTTCTCATATGAACAAATTAACTGATTCATATATGAATTAGTTAAAAAGAGTTTATATGTGAATTACAAAGGTTCATATATGAACACAAAAGTTCATATATGAATCACACAGATTCATATATGAACTCGTCCCGCGTATTTTTTACGAAACTACCCCTCTATCTTGTGCAAACCACGTGCAGACCACGCGAGGAATTATCCGCTGCTTCTCGGTCAAAGCCGCCGATCTTGACCGAATAAATGGCCAAGATCACTTCTCTATTTCTCAAAAATTTTGCACTTCTCATTTGAACCTTTCCCTATATATAGAGGTGGTTTCATTTGCAAACCACTCTTATGATGCAAACTTTGCAGCCTATATATTAGTCATAGATTAAATAAATCATGGGTGTAGATGAAACTAGGATATTTTAGGTAATAAATAATTAATTTTATTTTACTATTCTAATGAAAAATAAGAGGAAGGGCATATCTGTACATTTTACTCCCAATTGAATTAGGAAAGCGGATAAAATCATGCATAATCAGGAGACTTATCCAACTCCATATCAAAAGTGAGGATCTAGTTAAGAAGAACAACGAGGCAATATTGTCGACAATGATTCGTCTCAAAGGAGGTATAAACCACAAAACCGCAGAGATGAAATCGGAGATGACCCGAGACGACAATGGTGCTGAAACGGAGCTGAAAACGTAGATGAAATCGGAGATGAACCGAGACGACAATTTAGATGAAACAGTTATGAACGGATATGAAAGCGGAGATGAAATGGAGCTGAAACGGAGATGAAACAAAGATGAAAACGTAGATGGAATCGGAGATGAAACGGTTATGAACGAAGATGAAACAAAGATGAACGGAGATGAAACGGTTATGAACAGAGATGAAAACGGTGATGAACCGAGATGAAAACAAAGGTGAAACGGATATAAACGGAGATGAATAGAGATGAAACTGAGATGAACGAGATACGAAAATGGTTGATTACGACAAACTTTCTGGATTAAAAAGTGATTTCTTGAATCAAATAAATCTCCTTTTCTTGGTTTTGATCAACAGTGGTGGTATTCACGAGAAAGAAGAAGCCAAATAATGCATGAAGGATACAGAAGCTTGAATACCATATAGCCATGGAGTTTTTTTTATTTTTATTTTTGGGAAGGGTGTCCTAGGCTATGCCTAAACTACTCCCTTGGCAAATTATGATTGTAAGCCTGATTAAACCTCAGTGGCTACAATTGTTGTGTACGCCTGGATTAGAACCCTGCACAGATGGGATATTCCACCACATCCCCCATGGCCTTAACCAGTACGCCACAACCCTAGTGGTTTATAGCCACGGAGTTTCAGATGAAGAAAGTGAGAATCAAAGAAGTAAAAAAGACTTACAGGTAGCTTTATATATAAATCTGAACACTTCAATGGTGTTTTTCTTGAAACAACATATACCTTTCTTGGTTTTAATTCATGTTCCATAAATAGTCAATTACTAATTAACACAAATCCACAAAAAAAACGAAAATGCATAACTACCATATATACACGTCTTTATTATAAAAAGATAATGTTGCCCTTATCAGTAAAATTAACAATTTAATAAAAGAAATTTTGTGTTTGGGCCAATTAGGGGTGAGCAAAATCCCGAAAACCTGACCTACCCGACCCAGTCCGAACCCGCACAACACCATAATCTGGAAAAACCGAAAACCCGATTAGCCGATACCCGATACCCAATTTTTTCCCCGGGTTTGTAGGATCGGGTTGGGGTCAGGGTCCACCCACCCGATCCGACTCGAATATCCGAAATGTTTTTAAAATAACTTTTAAAAAATATATATATATATATATACCTAATAATACCTCAGTACCTCTTATTCTTAATACCCAAAAATCGATTTTATCTCTATTCTCTAACCTAATCGACGAACTGGAGAGAGAGAGAGACCACTGTCCACCACCGAATCGACGAACGTGACTACGTGAGCCTTCGACGGGATTGGCCATCGACGACCACCGCTTGTGTTACCACCCGTCCACCACCACCGAACGTGAGTCTTCCACTCTTCCGACCACCACCGCTGTCTAAGGGAGTGCTGAACTGCTGGTACGATTCTAAGTTTCTAACTTTCTAAGATTGCTCAATCCTCATTTCTTCATCTGTTGAAACTTGAAAGTATGGAGGGGTTAATGGATTTGCAAATTTGTTTCACTAATTCTTCATTACTGTTTGAGAAGTTTGAGAAAGGTACGCGTACAACATTAATTTATGAGTTTGATAATTTATAAATTATAACAAGTACTTTAAAATTTGTTACTTTTAATTTTAAAACGTGCAGAAATGAAAAATTTGAGGCTTGGAACTTCTTCGGCTCGTGGTACTGAAGATAGTCCTAGTACACAAGCTTCAAACGATTTGGGGGGATTTGAAGTTGATTCGTGATTTGAAGGTACGAGACTATACTACGAGTTTTTTGATTTATCATTTCCATTTATGGTTATTGATTTTTTTTATTACCGTCTTACCGGCTTAAAGGATTGGTTTGGTTTGATGTTTAATCACTTATTCACTTGTGGCTTGATGGTATTGGTTGGAACTTTCGGAACACGTCTTTTGGTTGGACTTGTGGTTTTGCATTTTGGTAGTTTGGTTTGAGTTCTGTCAATACGTTTGGTTTGATGTTTGATCACTTGTGGCTTGATGGTATTTGGTTGGAACTTTCGGAACACGTCTTTTGATTTGGTTTTGCACTTTGGTATTTGGCTTGATGGTGATTTGGTATTTTGGTTATTCACTTATTAGTTAATAGTTATTTGGTCTTGTAATTTGACTTATTTAGTTATTTGGTATTTTAGTTTGGCCGTTTGGGTGTTTGCCTGTTTGGTACTTTACTTTGTTTTTAAATTATTGTTGTTTAATTTTTATATATTGTAGTTACCGAAAAGCGGGTTAGAGGAAGATGTAAATTTGGGCTGAAAACAGGCGTGGAAGTGGGCTGATTCCAGGCCCAACCCGAAATACCCGATAAAACTGACCCGGCAAAACCGAACCCGAACAGCCCCGATATCCGATTATCCGATCTTCGTTTGGACGGATTTCGGGTTCCGTCAGACCCATCCGAAACCCGATCGGGGATTGGGTTTTAGGCCCCGATCCACCCGAACCCATCCGATGCTCTCCCCTAGGCCCAATTGAGTGTGCATTATAGTAGTGATTTTCAAATGCGAGAAGCAAACAAATTTGCGAGAAGGAGTATGAGCAACATATAATCCATTTATTCAAAAATATCAAAAATAAAAAATATTCTCCCCGGATCTTTTCCACACATATATATATATATATATATATATAGAGAGAGAGAGAGAGAGAGAGAGACGGGTTCAAACGAGAAACGTAACAATTTAAGAAAACGCGAGGAGCACCGCCCATGTACAAAATCACATGTGATTCACAGTACAAACCGCGGGACAAACCGCGCGCTTTGCAAACCGCGGGACAAACCGCGCGGGTCCGAATTTTAATCACATATGATTTTGTATGTGAATCACATGTGATTTTGTACATGGGCGGTGCTCCTCGCGTTTCTCGTAAATTATTACGCTCCTCGTTTGAACTTTTTTTTTCTCTCTCTCTCTATATATATATATATCTTTATGCTTTACCACAAAAAAAAATTATAACAACCGGAAGAAATTAAATCCATGAGATCATGTATACAGAAACACAGTCGTAAATAGCTATTTTGGCATTGCCAAACCGTAAGACTAATATATGTGGTTTTCATACAACCTTCTTTTCATTTTCAAAATCTCATTTTATAACTCACATAAAAGCAATAATTGACTTTTGCATGCATCGACCAACAATACCTACGATTAATGTCATCATCTTTGTTAATGTTGAGATATGAATACTTTGCTTACATCTATGTAGTCGTTACCAATTCGTTAATAAGTTAAAAGAAACGGCTAGTATTTTACAAAAAACTATGGACAGAAAATGACAACATCAAAACTTCATGTTGTTAGAAGTATGGTTCAAATCAAATTCTATATTTTAGTCTTTTTTTTTTCTCTTTTGTATTTTCACATGTTGGCATGAAGTTTATGCGAACCACAATTATTGGGAATATTAAACTCCTTTTCTTCTTCTTTATTTTTACCCGTGTTGGTCACCGCGCGTTGCACGATGGTGATAATTATTTTTAAAGGAATGCAATGTAAAATAGTAATGGATTTCAAAAGTGATTAGTTTTCATATATCGATAATAGTTTTTTGTTACGAAGAGTTTAAGATGCACCAGATAATAATTAAGTTTTTATGTTAATATAACCCGAATATGTCCCACAACCATATCTTCACTTTAGATAATTAATATGCAAGATGGTCTATATATGTTTATACATCCTTGTTGTGTTTCATTTTTTTTCAATAGTACTCTTTGGGTAAAAAATCACACCTCACGACCGACGCTAGAAAACTCAGATGACATTTCTATAAGACCACCCTTGTATTAAGATACGGTCGTAAAAGTTATTCACGGACGTATGATCGGTCGTACGTTTCCATGCTGGTCGTACGTTTCGTACGACCGACGTGTAAAGACTTAAGACTGTCGTACGATTATACTAACCGTTAACAGTCAAACTCGTTTTCTTTTGTTCATTAATGCAGGTCTAATGGCATTCATGGTGCAAACGGTCAGTAACGATCAGCTCATCAATGGCATTCAACGCCGGCAGCGGTTACGAAGTGCGCCATCATGGCACCATTAATGGCCAGCGGAAGCTATAAAAGAGCCCGTGCTGCAACCGAAATGGGTCCAAGCTTTCATTTGTTTCCAATCTGTTCTGAATCAACTCCAAGTTATTCCAATCTGCTCCATCTACTTTCTAAAGCAACTTTACAGTAGAAACGCAGTAATTCACAAGGCATTCAAACAAACATCACTGAAACTCCTTCGCACGACAGCAATTCGAACCGCACGACAACAGCTTATTTCGCACGATTTACGCACGACACACGTCATTTGAACACGACTAAGTTTATTTTTACATTCCTTTGTAATCTGTTGGACACAAATCACCTGTTACAAAAGGACTTTCGCCCTTGTTGGCGACTATAGTGCACTGTCGACTCTCACAAGTCGACCGCGGTTGTTTCCCTCGTTTTGGGGTTTTCCGCGTCACCAAATCTCTTGTCTATTTTACTTTTTCCCGCGATTGTGTTGCTTGGTCTTGAGATACGTTTCTTTAGTTGTTAAAAGTCCACATCGACCTCAAGTTGTACTTTTGTGCGATTTTTGGCATTAACAGTTTGGCACCATCCGTGGGACCCCATCTAGAGAAAATCTCAGACCAACACATATCGCTCTAACGATCTTGCAAAGTTTTTGTTGTTTTTAGGTAAATGGCAAATTATCAAGATCCCATGATTCAGATGCAGCCGGAATTGAATGCGGCTCGAAGCCAGATTCAGGCCTTGCATGAGCAGAATCAGAAATCAGCCACGGAGATCGCTTCTCTGAGGAATCCAGCGGTGGGCAATCCCTCTGGTCCTCAGAACCCAACAGTGAGCAATCCCTCTAGTCCTTAGAATGGAGCGATGGGCAATTCCTTTGGACCTCAGAACGGTCCCCGACCTATGGGTGTACCTATCATAAGACTCCAATTCCAGGCAGGTCCAGGGCCATTCTTATATAATTCGGGTCCAGGGCCATTCGCCAATAACCCGGGATCGGGTCCATTCGTCAGCAATCCAGGTTCGGGACCATATACTAATAATGCAGGTCGAGGTCCATTCGCCGGTAATTCGGGTCCAGGGCCATTTTCAACAACCCCCATCAGGGACAATTTCCCCCTCAGTATTTGAGGCCACCACCTTTGCATAATGGAACCACGCCATACTCTGTCCCTCTCAACGGGGATGCCAATGGTTCTTCTTATGGAAACGGTACGGCGACGGCCACGAATTCAGGCATCAATCCTCAAGCGGGTGTAAATTCTGATCCCAATGACCCCGTCGCCCAGCGACTCAGGTTATTGGAGGATCAGAACGAAAAGATGCTATCGCTACTCTCCAAACTACCAGGTGCCGCCGTCCCTGTCGACGTCGAACCCCGCACAGGGTTTCAAGCGTCGTCGTTCGTCGACCCGATAGCGACTGTCGACGTCCCAAAGAAATATAATATTCCTGCTTTTAGTCCAAAATATTTAGGAATAACTGACCCGACATAGCACATTGCGCAGTACAAGCAATTGATGTGGACAGTCTCAATTCCTCAGCAATACCAGGAGGTGTGCATGTGCAAGAGCTTCGGGGCGACTCTTACAGGTCCTGCTCTCCAATGGTTGATCAACCTCAAGCCCAAGTCCATTAGCAACTTCGCAGAATTGGTCAACCAGTTCTCGCAACAGTTCGCCAGTAGTCGCAAGATGGAGAAGCAGACCAGCGACCTGTACTATGTCGTGCAAAAATCTGGAGAGTCCATCCGCAATTATTTCAATAGCTTCAACACTGAAATGATCAGCATTCAGAATTGCGACGTCAAGACTACCATCGAAGCCTATAAGCGCGGTCTCGATGACAGCACTACCGGATTGTACGTCGATCTTACGAAATATCCGCCTAAGAATTTTGAAGACGTACGAGCTAGAACTCTAGCTTACATGAGAGTCGAAGACGATCTAGTCTTCCGCCGTAAGCACTCCACTGACAAAAAGGCGCTTGGGATCAAGAAACCGGATTTCAAATCCAACCCGAGCGCCAAGTCAGAGCCGTCACGCCAGATATCGAACGTTCGGTTCGATAAGAAGAAAAGCAATCATGCACCACGATATTCCCAATATCCTAAGATTTCTTCTTACGGGTTTAAGGGAATGATGAAAGAGCTAATCGACGCTCCTAGAATTGTTCAATCATCTATCCGATGGCCCAAGAAAAGCGACAAAGTTGATGACAAGAAGGACAAGACCAAGTGGTGCGATTTCCATTGCGACCATGGTCACACGACGGATAAGTGCCTTGCTTTGTAGAAGAAGTTAGCCTGGATCGTCCCCAAGGGTCATCTGCAGGGCATGATCAATAAGGAATCTGCGCCAGTCGACAACGTAAGACCGACATCCCCCATCCATGAAAAAGTTGTCAATTGTGTGACAGGTGGATCGGACGTCTGCGGCCTGACTTACTCGGCTGCCAAGCGGCACACAAGTCAATCGCCGGGAGAATATCCCATTCCCAGGTCGTCCCAACCCAAGCAAGAGTTGGAGCTGGAGGCGATGCCAATAACGTTCGATCAAGACGACCTCCAGGAGAGTTGGCAAAAGCACCATGATGGTTTGATCATCCAGTTCACTATTGGCAACTGTTTGGGTAAAATTTCACCAGTCTCGACCACGACCAAGATAGGGAAGACATTTATTACACTTTTCCATAATAAGGTTTAATCATAATTACTTTATCATCTAACCAAAGCTGAAATCGAAAGTTATCCACCTCACGACACTCGACCATGACGTCGTATGGAACCTCTCGACCTTGACCGACTAACGTACGTTATTTCTGTTACTTTTTCATTGTTTAATGCAGGGTCAATGTCATTGATGACCAACGAATATAACCGACGAAGGCCATTAACCACATTAAACACGGCGTCCGTTACGACTGTTACACGAAGCTTTTATGAAGTCAATAAAGGCATTCGAAGACTATAAATACAGGGATTCCATCCTCATTTGGGCATCATCTCTCACACCCTGAATCAACTGAACTCTCAAAGAACACTCGAAGCAAAGGATTCTCTCTAAAATGATCGCTCACGACGCACGACATTCACGCACGACACTTAGTTTTTATACACGACGCACCCATTTTTACATTTAATACACTTGTTACTTTACATTTAAAGTATTTCTTTCATTTGTATTGTAATCTCTGTACGATCGACACCCGAAACATAAGGACATCGCCCCTGTTTGGCGACAATAGTGCAACGACGACCCCCAAAAGTCGTCCTCGGGTTTTTTCCTCGTTGAGGTTTTTCCCGCGTCATCAAAATCTTTGTCTTATTTATTTTTCTGTCTTTGACGTACGCTTTGTCGAAAGATTCCTGTTCTTTAGTTGTTAAGTTCCAGAATCAACCTTAAGTTATCCTTCTGGACGATTTTTGGCATTAACAGTTTGGCGCCCATCGTGGGGCCGCATCTAGAGAAAATCTTCGACAAACATGCGTCTTACTAACGGTTTCTTGGAGTTTCCTCTTCTCTTTGTTTCAGGAAAATGGCAGCCCACGGAAACCAAGAGCAGATCATTGCCCATGTACATGGGGAGCTTGAGAATGCACATGATGCTCCTGGGACAGCCGACGACTATCGTCTGGAGGAAGTCATCGTGGACCAGAGCAAGCCTGACCAGAAAATCTTTGTAGGCTCATCCCTCGATCCCTGCCTTAAAGACAAGCTAATATCTTTCTTGTAGGAATATGCCGATTGTTTTGCCTGGTCGCATGAGGACATGGTCGGCATAGACCCTGGCGTCATCTCCCATAAGCTCAATATTGACCCGTCATTTAAGCCTGTCAAGCAAAAGCGGCGGAAATTTGCTCCTGAAAGGAACAAGGTGATAAATGATGAGGTCGATAACCTCCTCAAGACAGGAAAAATTCGAGAAGTAAAGTACCCCGACTGGCTTGCTAATGTCGTGGTCATGGCAAAGAAAAATGGCAAATAGAGGGTCTGTATCGATTTTACAGATCTCAACAAAGCCCGTCCAAAAGATCCTTTCCCATTACCACATATCGATGCCATGGTCGACGCGATAGCTGGACATGAACTATTGACATTCATGGATGCTTATTCTGGATACAATCAGATCCTGATGCACGTCGAGGATCAGGAGAAAACTGCGTTCATGACGGATCGAGGTATTTACTGTTATAAGGTCATACCTTTTGGACTAAAAAATGCAGGTTCTACCTACCAACGCCTGGTGAATAAAATGTTCAAGGATCATCTTGGCAACACGATGGAGGTCTATATCGACGATATGCTGGTCAGCAGTCGACCACGTCGAGCATTTGAGGCAGTCATTCGACATCCTTCGGAAGTATAGCATGAAGCTCAACCCGATGAAGTGTTCCTTTAGTGTCAACGCCGGGAAATTCCTGGGTTACATGGTCACTCGACGAGGAATCGAAGCCAACCCCGACCAGATCAAAGCTATCGTAGAGATCAAATCTCCGAGAACTTTCAAAGAGGTCCAAAGGCTCACTGGTCGGGTGGCTGCCCTGAACAGGTTTATCTCTCGGTCCTCAGATAGATGTCATTTATTCTATAACGTCCTCAGGAAAAATAAAGGCTTCGACTGGACCGACGATCATGAGCAAGCGCTGCAAAAAATAAAGGAGTACATGACGTCGCCCCCTTTGTTGTCAAAGCCTGACGACCATGAAGTCTTGCAGCTACATTTGGCTGTTAGTCCTAATGCAGTAAGTGCCGTCCTTACACGGGTAGATGAAAAGCAGCAACTGCCGATCTACTATGTAAGTAAATCTCTCTTGGACGCCAAAACCAGGTATTCCTCAATGGAAAAACTACTATTAACGCTTGTTACAGCCGCAAAGAAATTGCGACATTATTTCGAATCACATCCTATTACTGTCGTGACTAACTTTCCTCTTAAGTCTGTCCTGAGGAAACCTGAGCTGACAGATCGATTGGCGAAATGGAGCATATATCTCAGTAGTTACGACATCAATTTTAAGCCCAGGACCGCGATAAAATCGCAAGCCTTGGCGGATTTCAGCACTGAATTGGAGAAAGAAGCAGAGCTCGAAGTGTCAACTGTGGCGACTCACGACGACATGCCTTGGACTCTGTATGTCGACGGATCATCCAACCTTAGAGGTTCAGGACTAGGCGTCGTCTTAAAGTCGCCACAAGGGGCAAGATGGTGTATTCCGTTCGATGCGATTTCAAAACCACCAACAACTCGGGGGCAACCGCGCTGCATGTCAAAAGCGATTCTCTTCTGGTCGTGAACCAGATGAATGGAGAATTTGTAGCCAAAGATTCAAAGATGACAGCGTACCTAAAGGTAGCAAAAGAAAAATCAGAAAAATTCAAACCATTTTCTATTGAACAGATTCCAAGGGATCAGAATACTCAAGCCGACGCTCTAGCAAACCTTGGATCTGCTCTAGTCGAACCAATATTCGACAATATTCCTATAATCCACTTAACGACGTCGTCCATCGAAAATGAAGATGTTCTCCATATCGAAGAGCAATAGGATGACTGGTCGTGCGACGTCCAAAATTTTCTTACGCACGACCAACTTCCAGAAGACAAGACGGAAGCGCGGAAGATCAGATTCAAGGCATCCAGGTACGTCATGATCGGGGATAGACTCTATCGGCGATCATCGACATGTTTAAACCTGAGATGCGTCATCAGCAAGAGTCAAATCCAGGAGATCCTTCAGGAAATGCACGATGGAGAGTGTGGCAATCACTCAGGAGGTCGTAGTTTGGCTAATCGTATTTCTCGACAAGGCTACTTTTGGCCAACACTGCGACAAGACGCCGTCAGATATGTCCAGAACTGTGATCCTTGTCAGTGACATTCAGGTACGTCCCATAAACCTTATGAACCTTTGCATTCGACATTGATCCCATGGCCCTTTATGAGATGGAGAATGGACATTGTCGGCAAGCTACCACCTGCCTCAGGGCAAAAGGTATTTCTCCTCATACTTACAGACTACTTCTCTAAGTGGGTAGAAGCAACTCCTTTTCCCAAGTCCGGGACAAGGAAGTCGTCTCTTTTATCCAAACTAACATCATATGCAGGTTTGGGATTCGATCCGAAATTGTCTGCGACAATGGATCCCAGTTCATAAGCAACAGGACTCGACAGTTCTGTGAAGACCGCAATATCAAGCTAACAACCTTGACACCCAGGTATCCCTAGGCAAATGGACTTGCTGAGTCAAGCAATAAAACCATCATTGCTTCGATTAAGGAAAGGTTAAAGGTTGCAAAGGGAAAATGGGTCGAAGAACTCCCTTCGGTCCTGTGGGCAAATCGCACGACGCCCCGCACGTCCACAGGACAAACCCCTTTCTCTTTGGTTTATGGTTGTGAAGCAGTTTTGCCGGTCGAGGTCCAGCTCCCAACCTCGAGGCATACTTCCGTCGACCATAACCTGGTTGATTTAAGTTATGACCTCGATGCCCTTGAAGAGATTAGAGAATCAGCATTGATCAGAATGGCACCACAGAGGAAAGCGGTCGAGCGACACTTCAATAAGAGTGTTAAAGCTAAAGTCTTCCAAGAAGGAGACTACGCCCTCCGACGAGTGTTCCAAAGCACTCAAGAGCTCAATGCATGTAAGCTTTCCACCAAGTGGGAAGGTCCTTATTGTATCTTAGAAGTCGTGGGTAAAGGTGCCTATTGTTTGGGCAAAAAATCACGTCGCTCGACCGCGACCAGAACAGATAAGACGTATGATTAGGGACTATATCTTGTATTAAGATAAGGTCTCGACAAAAACCCAGAAAACATCCGTCGTCTCCCGTAAAAGGTAAGTCGAGAGTTCCTCGCGACATTCGACCATAGCGTCGCCCGTCCCGCACGACGGTCGCATAGAACCATGCGACCTCGACCAAACTAACGTTAACCATGACTGTTACGTTTGTTAAGTGTTTGATGCAGGAGTCAAAGCCATTAAGGAGCAACGGATATAACCGACGCAACCATCAACGATCGATAGCAGTAACGGACGAAGATCATCATGGATAATCACTCCGACAACCGTTACAGACCGTTGCAGCCGTTATAGCTGTTAAATGAAGCAATCAATGAGCTAATTAAAGCTCCCGAAGACTATAAAGACCGAGTTCAATCATCATTTCAAGGACCAAACACCGAACACTGAACATCGAATATCCGGTGATTAACAACCGAAGCAATATTCAAGAACACCTGAAGTGAAGAACCATTATTCTAAGTATCGCTCTCGACGCACGACAACAGCTCTCGACCAGCAGTTCACACTTTGTATTCACACGACAAACACCTGTTTTCCACTTTAAACACTTGTACTTTACATTTCGAAGCATTTTCTTCATTTGTATTGTCATCAATGTACGATCGACACCAGTATCCAAGGACATCGCCCCTGATTGGCGACCATAGTGCAGCGACGACACCCCTTGTCGTCCACAGGTTTTTTCCTCGTTTGAGGTTTTTCCTGCGTCATCAAATCCCTTGTTTCTTTATTTTTATCCTCGTCGCACGTCTCGTCGAAAGATTATTTCTTTAGTTGTTTAAGTCCACATCGACCTTAAGTTGTCCCTTTGGTGCGATTTTTGGCATTAACAGATTGGCGCCATCCGTGGGACCACATCTAGAGAAAATCCTCGACGAACGTGCATTCTACTAATAGTTTCTTGGAGTTTCTTCTATTTTCTGTTGCAGGAAAATGGCAGCCCCTGGAAATCCGCAGCAAGCCGTAGCTCAGATGTATCAGGAGCTTGAGGTTGCCAGGAATCAACTCAATGCAATGGCAGAGCAGAATCGCAGAGCAGCTGAAGAGATCGCGCGGCTAAGGAATCCTTTTGGACCCCAGAATGGTACTAGACCATTCATCCAAAATCCAGGTCCGAACCAGGCCCGTTCGCGCAGAATCAGCATCCAGATCCATTCATACAGAATCAGCAGTCGGGTCCGTTCATTCCGAATCCCCAGTCTGGGCAGATTCCCCCTCAGCATATCCGACCACCACCCTTGAACAACGGATCCCAACCATTGCAAGGTGGCGCCCAGCTGTTTCAGAATGGATCCCAGCCGTTTTCCCAGCCGTTCCAAAGTGGTCCGCAACCTTTCCAGCAAGGATCGCAACCTCTCCAGCAAGGATCGCAATCTTTCCAGCAGAGATCGCAGCCATTTCAGCATGGACCACAATCGTTTCAGAATGGATCGCAACAATTCCACTATGGGTCGCAGCCATATTTTGTTCCGTTCAACAGGGACACCAATGGTTCGTCGTATGGTAATGGCACTAGTCCAGGGACCAATCCCTCGACAGGGGCAAATCCTGATCTTAACGATCTCGTCGCCCATCGTTTGAAGATGTTGGAAGACCAAAATGAGCGCGTCATGTCCTTGCTCGCCAAGTTGCCTGGGGCAGCCGTGCCTGTCGATGTCGAGCCTCGCTTGGGGTATCAGGCGTCGCCCTTCATCGACGAGATCGCCACCGTCGAGGTCCCAAAGAAGTATAACATTCCTGCCTTCACTCCCAAGTATTCGGGTGTGACCGATCCAATCGAGCATGTCGCACAGTATAAGCAGCTCATTTGGACAATCTCGATTCCACACATGTACCAAGAAGTATGCATGTGTAAGAGTTTCGGGGCGACTCTCAATGGTCCAGCTCTCCAGTGGTTGATCAATCTCAAACCCAAATCTATCGGGTCGTTCGCCGAATTGGTCAACCAATTCTCCCGGCAATTCGCCAGCAGTCGTAAGATGGAAAAGCAGACTAGTGATCTGTACTATGTCGTGCAGAAGACCAATGAGTCTATTCGAAGTTATTTCAATAGATTCAATGCTGAAATGATCAGTATCCGCAATTGTGACATCAAAACTGCGATCGAAGCTTATAAGCGTGGTCTAGACGATAGTTCAGGTCTATATATCGATCTGACCAAGTATCCCCCAGAGACTTTCGAAGACGTCCGAGCTCGAACATTAGCATATATGAGGGTCGAAGATGATGCCGCCTTTCGTCGCAAGCACACCGACGACAAGAAGTCGTTAGGCGTCAGAAAGCCAGAGTTCAAGACAAAGGTTGTTTCCAGAATAGAGCCAGCGCGCCAAATTTCAAATGTTCGTTTCAAGACAAAAGCAGAGGCCAAGACCGCGACTAAGTTCACTTAGTACCCCAAGATATCCTCTTACGGATTCAAAGGATCTGCAAAGGACCTAGTCGAAGCTCTGAAAAGTTCCCAAGCGACCATTCGATGACCAAAGAAGTCCGACCTGGACGATGCTAAAAAAGACAAATCAAAGTGGTGCGACTTCCACGTCGATCATGGTCATGCGACATACGATTGTATCGCATTGAAGAAGGAATTAGCGTATCATTTCCCGAAAGGAAATCTCAAGGATATCATCGACGATGTCGTTGTTCCAGCTAATAGCCATCGACCGTCGACTCCCGAGCATGCAAAAGTTGTCAATTAAAATTCCCTACGCCATGGGGAATCCAGGAGATTAAGAGTGAGCCAAAAGTCGCTCGTGAGTGCTACAAGTCTACCTTGAAGCCGCGAAAATAAACCAAAGTCACAAGATCAGGCTCTCGACAGGTTCGTTCCTCTATCCCTAAATTAATATCTTTTTCACAGAGATAAGTCTGCTATGGTGCCCGGTCGCACGACAACATAGTCAACGCAGGACAATATTTCTCCGTGTCATTCTGTCATTTAAAACCTATCTTTTCCTCCCAAAAAGAATAAGGTAATAAATGACAGGGGGCAAATAGAGAGAGTCTGAAATGGTACGTTCTCTAACTCTTTTTCATACGATTTTTTCTCACAAAACGTTTACTGACTTAAGCATCGGAGGGTCGTTGGCTAGCCAACGACCAACCCCCGACATCGTTTTATCGCAGAATCGCACGACAGATTATCGCAGAATCGCACGACAGTAATCATTAAGTCTACTAGATGACTTTAAATTCGCAGAATCGCACGGCATAAACAATCAGGATTTTCTTCCCTGACCATCCCTCCACAGGGGCATACGACGCAAATTCCTCGTACGATCTCGTCGTACAATCGCAAAGCCTAAATAACTTACATCTAAGTTTCTTAGCTTTTATGCCCTGAATGGATGCTTTAATCGCGTGTTTTTATTTGTTTTACGTTCTTATTATCGTATTACAATGAGTGCCTTAGTCGCATGATTTCATATGTGTCTTATGTTCGACTTTATAATCAAATGTGATTCGAATAAAGCATAAGCAAAAGATATATTCATTAAGTAAACCATTATATACATACTCGATTGGTCGAATGGCAAAACAAACAAGGAAAGGAAAATTCTAGACGGAAGGGGGAACATCGGTCGTTTCCCTGCTCGAAGTCCCGACCCGAGGACCTTCATCTGCCACTCCTCCCGCACGAATCCCCTGCAGTTCATACTGAGCATCGAAGAGCTGGATGGCTAGCTCGTCAGCACACGCCAAGGCAAACCTCTCCCTATCTAAAGCCGCCTTCTCTCTCTCCAACGCCGCCTCCTCCCTTTTCAAAGCAGACGCCACCAACTCCTCGGCTTTCGACATCTCGACGTATAATGCCAGAGACGATTGGAACGTCTAAAAATACACGAAAAAGTGTTAGACAACGAACGACATCGAACGTTGAAATAAGTCATGAAAGATTGACACTTACTGAGAACGCCAGACTGGCAACCTGAGATCCTATCTCTTCGGCCGGAACCCCGTGAAAACGCTCCCTGAAAGATGGAAGCAAACACCTCTCCAAGTAAGGAAACAACGTCGTCCCGTCTAGGACACCATCCGCCATAAAGTCCGACGGCAATGAAAAATTAACCGTCGCGACTTCGGCCGACGACACCCCGCCCCTGACGGCAGATGATGGGGTTGACATCTTGAACACCGGTCTCGTCATTGTCGCCGGAAGCGCCGAACTTGCCGGTGTCGCGTCCATCGCGCCAGGACGGCTGGATGACGCCTTCGCCTTTTTAGGCAGAACAACTCCCGGTGAGTTATCAACCCTAGACGACGGTTCCCTCAGGACTGTCCTCCGGGTTCTCTTTTCGCTCGACCCAGCTGTCGAAACATTTTCACCCCGAAGGGAACGCATAACCTGCTCCCCTCTCGCCCTAGAGACCGATTTCCTCTTGGTCGACACTGATCAGGAAATACATGAAGCGTCAGGCGGATAGAGTAAACAAAGTAAAATAAAAACTACGGTACGTTTACCAGTCGCTTCTTCCCTCTCATCCTCCTCTCCCTCTTCTTCAGAATCTCCCATCGCGTCCTCGTCCTCGGCCACCGGTTGCCACGTGACGAAAGATCGGTCATCAGTACTATAACTCAAGAATCTGTCGACCTTGGCCCGAGAACCTTCGTTCGGGTGTAAGGCGTCGTACTGAATCTCTGAAGACGACAAAAAGCAATGAATAAATAGAAAGCGGAAGAACCAAACGGTGACATATATCGAAGAAGCATACCTCTCATGTTCCAGTCAGGACGAATCCATTTGCTATTGATGTCAAGCGAGTCAGTACGCACGAATACATACCTCGATTTCCACCCACGATCATTGACGCCAGTTCCCAAAACCAGGGTGCGGTCACCTTTAAACTTGGAATACGGACTGTAACGCCAATTCTTGTCTCTCTTAACATGATAAGCCAACCAGAAATCATTCAGGGTCATAGGTGGATCCCACTTTGCAGACAATCGCTCGATAACTAGAAAAACCCGCCAAAGTTGAGGCATCAACTGCCCTGGTGACAGGCCAAAATATCGCATGAAATTCTTAGATAAAACCGAATACGGCCACTCAAACCCTATTTTGAAGGGATACTCGTATATCACGAAGCATCCTTCGGGACAATTCTCAGGACGTATATCCCCTGGAATGGTTAACTCTACTTCCGCAGGGATCTTCGCTAGACGCCTAAAGGCATCTAAATCCTCCTGACTCACGATAGAACTCTCTGGTTCAATCGACATTGTTTATCGAACGAAGGAGACGATCGATAAAAACCAAAGTGGAAGAGCAATGCGTTATATAAACACTCTAAACCTCGAACAATCTCTACTAGGCCGAAGATTTGCAACGATTCGTGTAAGTTCGGACGAAGAATGGAAAGGAATCAAGGCGAAATCTCTTTCCAAATAAACACTTCGAACTATAGCAAGAAAAGATCCGTCATGATCTTTATTTATACAAACAGTCGCATCAAATTGAATCCCTGGATGACCGCCACGCATTCCCGTCCTTTCGCATGCCCGCCCGGATCTTGGACACCTGTCCTCGACAGCTGGTAAGCATCATCGTACGTCAGCATGACGTCACGACCTCGTTCCTCTTTCGACTTCTCGTTCAGTTAGAAGCGCACTAGTCTAGTTCCAAGACGATTAAAGGTAATTTTCCCTTGCTTTATTTTCTCACGCGTCTGATTGACAAAAATTAAACTCGAATTTGCCATCTTTCTTTCAAATTTTGGGGGCAAACTGTTTGGGCAAAAAATCACGTCGCTCGACCGCGACCAGAACAGATAAGACGTATGATTAGGGACTATATCTTGTATTAAGATAAGGTCTCGACAAAAACCCAGAAAACATCCGTCGTCTCCCGTAAAAGGTAAGTCGAGAGTTCCTCGCGACATTCGACCATAGCGTCGCCCATCCCGCACGACCGTCGCATAGAACCATGCGACCTCGACCAAACTAACGTTAACCATGACTGTTACGTTTGTTAAGTGTTTAATGCAGGAGTCAAAGCCATTAAGGAGCAATGAATATAACCGACGCAACCATCAACGATCGATAGCCGTAACGGACGAAGATCATAATGGATAATCACTCCGACAACCGTTACAGACCGTTGCAGCCGTTATAGCTGTTAAATGAAGCAATCAATGAGCTAATTAAATCTCCCGAAGACTATAAAGACCGAGTTCAATCATCATTTCAAGGACCGAACACCGAACACTGAACATCGAATATCCTTCGATTAACAGCCGAAGCAATATTCAAGAACACCTGAAGTGAAGAACCATTATTCTAAGTATCGCTCTCGATGCACGACAACAGCTCTCGACCAGCAGTTAACACTTTGTATTTACACGACAAACACCTGTTTTCCACTTTAAACACTTGTACTTTACATTTCGAAGAATTTTTTTTCATTTGTATTGTAATCAATGTACGATCGACACCAGTATCCAAGGACATCGCCCCTGATTGGCGACCATAGTGCAGTGACGACACCCCTTGTCGTCCGCAGGTTTTTCCTCGTTTGAGGTTTTTCCTGCGTCATCAAATCCCTTGTTTCTTTATTATTATCCTCGTCGCACGTCTCGTCGAAAGATTATTTCTTTAGTTGTTTAAGTCCACATCGACCTTAAGTTGTCCCTTTGGTGCGATTTTTGGCATTAACACCAATCGGCTCAAAACCCTCGATAATCAAGATGTCCCACGTAGCTGGAATGCGACACATTTGAAAAGGTATTTCTTATAAGTCTCTTTTTTCTTTTCTCATACAATTTTTATTCATCGCGACGATTACTGACTTAAGCATCGGAGGGTCGTTGGTTAGCCAACGACCAACCTTTGACATTGTTTTGTCGCAAAATCGCACGACCTAAGTTGTTAAGTCTATCGTACGACTTCAAGATCACACTACATAAGTGATCAGGTCCATGACTTGATTATTCCTTCGCAGAAACACATGATCCAAATTCATCGTATGATCTAGTTGAACGATCATAAGGTCTAACGACCCATCGAGCTAAGTTTCTTCATTTAGAAAAATTTCATGTTCTGAATGAATGCTTTGGTCGTATGTACTTATGTTTGTTTACATATTTTAAAAAAGCATAAAAGTCTTACGAATTATGTTTTAGTCATTGTATTGCAATGGGTGCCTAAGTCTCATGTCTTCTTATTCATTCTGTACTTAATGAATTTCACAATTTATATTATATCCGTCCGCGACATCTATGAGTCGAAATAATACATGAATTCAACAGAAAGGTAAATTTCATTCATGAAATAATTAATTACATCTAAAGTAACTCGACCACCAACGGTCGAGCGCTCAAAAGCAGAACTAAAAATAAAGTTTTTCTAAGGCAAAGGAGGATCGACAGCCGCATCCTTGCCAGAGGCTTCGCCCTTTGAGCCCTCTTCGACCTCCTTCTCCTCGATCTCTTTCTCGTCATAAGAGTCGAGTTCTCTTTCAGTCCCGACGTCCCTCAAGAAGAAATCAAGCTCGTCCGACGCAAAGGCCAAAGGATTTTTGCCCGACAAGTGTCGACGCATAATCGCCGCCCTCGCAGTGAATCGAGCGAAAGCAAAGACAGACTTCGCCTCGTCTTTCAAATCTTTCACCTCACCCTCCAACTTTGTCACCCTACACTTGGAGTCTTTAGCCTCTTTCACACTCGCAGCTAAACACTTCTTGGTCTTGTCCAGCTCGTCCCTTTGATCGGCGATCATGGACAAAGACTGCTTCAGATGATGGTTTGCCTCGTCTTTTGCACGTCCGACAACCTCCAGCTCTTTCAGGGCCTCATCGAGATGTAGGGACATAGCCTCCTCACGTTCTAGGGCAACCTTCTCCCTGTCCAACATTGCGTTCCCCCTCTCGTGGGCAGAAGACACCAAACCCCTTATCTTCACCGTTTTCGCGTGTAAGGCAAGGGAAGACTGGAACGCCTGTAAAAACATAAACGAGCATGTTAGTAAACGCTCGACAAAGATTAAAAAACACTGAAACACAAGTTTTGAAAGAAAAACTTACCATAAACGCTAGTCCGGCTACATGAGATCCCATCTCCTCGACCGGGAATCCCTCAAAATGTTCCCTGAAAGAAGGGAGCAAATATTTCCTCAGATGAGGAAACAAGTTCATCCCGTCTAGGTCACTGGCGGCCATAAAGTCCGACGGCAACGTAAAATTGACCGGCGTGACCTTAGCCCCTCCCGTCGTGTGACCCTTGCCCTTGTCGGCCGACAAAGGGTTCGACGTGGTAGACGGGGACTTCGCCGTTTTCGCCGGAGGCGCCGAACTAAGAGGTGTTGCATCGATCACACCAGGAGACGTATTCGTCTTCGCAGGCGATGCGACCGATACCTTCGCCTTCTCAGGCGTGACGACTCTCGACGAGCCATCAGCCCTTGAAGATGGTTCCCTCGGGATCGTCATCCTCGTCTTCGATAAAATCCCCGACTCAGTGGTCGAGGTCTTTTGCCTCTTTTCCTTGCCCTTACGGGCAAGCTCAAGTTGAGCTGCTCTTTTGGTACTGGCAGTCGGCACCTTTCCTTGAGATTCTCCTGGAAACAACGAAGGGAAAAACGTTACACGATGGACATGAGAGAAAAGATCGAGGTCGAGTAGAAATGAATATAACACCTACCGGTCATTTCTTCTTCGTCTTCTCTCGACTCTTCCACTTTCTCCTCTGTCTCCTCTTCTTCCTCCTCCTCTTCACGTTTTTTTCCCCGATTCTCTCCTAGATATACCATGTCTTCGTCGTCATCGTCCACCAGATGTCGTGTGAAAAACGATCGCTCCACAGTACTGAATTCCAAGAATGCGTCAACCTTTGCTTGAGAGTTGGCGTAGGGCTTCACATAAGTTGAAATTAGCACACGACGTACGACAAAAAGCTAGAAAATCTTACCCGACATATTCCAGCCGACCCTAATCCAGCCGCTCTCAGAATCGAGAGTCGACTTACGCACAAACGCATACATGGTCTTCCACTTACGATCGTTTACAGCAGTCCTTAAGACCAAGGTACGATCGCCCTTAAACCTAGAAAACAGGCTATAGCGATGACATCCATCCTTCTTGACTTGATAAGCCAAGAGGAGGTCGCGCACATTCATGGGAGATTCCCATTTTTCGGTAAGACATTCGATCACTTATACAACTCGCCAGAACTGGGGTATTATTTGGCCCGGTGCTAAATCGAATTCGACCATGAAAGCCTTAGCCAAAGACGAATAAGGCCATTCTAAACCTATCTTAAAAGGGTATTCGTATATCACGATATACCCCTCAGGACACTCAATTGGTCGGGTCTGACCTGCTCTAATTAATTTAATCCCCGCAGGGATTTTTGCTAGACTTCTAAGGTCGTTTAGATCCCCTTGTTCTCGGATAGAACTTACAGGTTCATTCGACATTTCTAGCAGACTTACAAAAGATCAAGAAATCGTACCTTATATAGGCGCTCTAGAAACTTTGAAATTCCTAATCAACTCAAAGATTTCTTGCAGGGCGGGAAAAGATTCGCTGAAGAATCGCAACGAATCAAGAAGAAAATCTCGCTCTAAAACTTTCTGCAAACGTAAAATGGAAAAGATCCATCGAGGGTCTCTATTTATGTAAACGATCGTGTCAGGTCGAGCCTCCTGATGATCGATACGTACCCTTACCTTTTCGTGTGACCACACGGATTGTCGACACCTGGCGATGACAGCTGCTAAGCATGATCGTGCGTCAGCGTGACGCCACGATCTTATCCCCATTTCGACTTCCCCTTTGGTTGGAATTGGACCGATCCAGTTCCAAAGAAACTAAAGCGACTTTTTGACACGTGTCACGACCCTAGACGTCCGACTAACAAAATTTAAAATTCGAATTTGCCACTCTATTTTTAAATTTTGGGGGAAAACTGTTTGGGTAAAATTTCACCAGTCTCGACCACGACCAAGATAGGGAAGACAATTATTACAATTTTGGGGGCAAACTGTTAGGGGGAAAACTGTATGGAACCTCTCGACCTCGACCGACTAACGTACGTTATTTCTGTTACTTTTTCATTGTTTAATGCAGGGTCAATGTCATTGATGACCAACGGCTATAACCGACGAAGGCCATTGACCGCATTAAACACGACGTCTGTTACGACTGTTACACGAAGCTTTTATGAAGTCAATAAAGGCATTTGAAGACTATAAATAAAGGGATTCCATCCTTATTTGGGCATCATCTCTCACACCCTGAATCAACTGAACTCTCAAAGAACACTCGAAGCAAAGGATTCTCTCTCAAAAGATCGCTCACGATGCACGACATTCACGCACGACACTTAGTTTTTACACACGACGCAACCATTTTTTACATTTGATACATGTTTGGGCAAAATTTCACAGATCTCGACCACGACCAGAAAAGGTAAGACACATGTTATGAGCTATATCTTGTATTAAGATAAGGTCCCGACAAAGACCCAAAAAACCTCTGTCGTCCCTCCTAACAGGTAAGTCGAGAGTTCCTCACGACACTCGACCTCGACGTCGCCCGTTCTGCACGACCGTCGTATAAGACCGTACGACCTTGAGTAACGCGTTATACGACTGTTACATTTGTTCAGTGATTAATGCAAGAGTCAAAGTCATTAATGGGCAACGGTCATAACCGACGAAGAGCAATTATGAAGAGTTACAACTGACGACCGTTACAACAATCATCAAAGATCTTAATGATTCAATTAACATCATCCGAAGACTATAAATCCCAAGTTCAATCCTCAGTTTCATGACATCGAATAACACAAGGAGAGAGATAGAACAACAGAAGCAAACGCAAACACTCGAAGAATATTCATTCGAAGCAAAGAAATCATTCATAGAAGATCGCTCTCGACGCACGACATTCACTCTCGACCAACAGTTCACATATTGTTTTCACACACGACGCACATTGTTTTTACATTTCAAACACTTGTACTTTACATTTCGAAGTCTTTCCCTTCATTTGTATTGTAATATCTATACGATCGACACCCGGAACACCAAGGACATCGCCCCTGATTGGCGACCATAGTACAGCGATGACTTCCACAGTCGTCCGCAGGTTTTTTCCTTGTTGAGGTTTTTCCCACGTCATCAAATCTTCTGTCTCATTTACATTTTTGTCTTTGTCGCACGCCTTTGTCGAATGATTCCTTTATTTAGTTGTTAAAGTCCACATCGACCTTAAGTTGTCCCTTTGGTGCGATTTTTGACATTAACAGTTTGGCGCCATCCGTGGGACCCCATCTAGAGAAAATCTTCGACAACGTGCGTTTTACTAACGGTTTCTTGGAGTTTTCTTTGTTCTCTATTTCAGGAAAATGGCAGCCCCTGGAAATCAGCAGAATGTCATTGACCAGATGTACCAGGAGCTTGAAGTCGCTCGAAATCAAATCAACGCCATGGCAGAGCAAAGTCGCAGAGCAGCTGAGGAGGTCGCACGGCTAAGGAATCCCTTTGGACTTCAGAATGGTCCTAGGCTATTCGTTCAGAATCCAGGCCAAGGATCGTTCGGTCAGAATGGTCCTCGACCATTCGGGCATAATCCAGGTCCAGGATCAGGTCCGTTCGCTCAGAATCAGCATCCAGGTCCGTTCATGCAGAACCGACAGCCGGGACCGTTCAATCCAAATCCCCAGTTCGGGACGGTTCCTCCTCAGCACATAAGGCCACCACCCATGCAAAATGGGTCGCAACCATTTTAGAATGGGTCACAGCCATTTCAGAATGGGTCGCAACCATTTCAGAATGGATCGCAGCCATTTCAGAATGGGTCGCAACCATTTCAGAATGGGTCACAGCCGTATTTTGTTCCTTTCAACGGAGACGCTAATGGCTCGTCGCATGGCAATGGCACCAGTTCAGGAATCAATCCGCAAGCAGGGGCAAATCTCGACCCCAATGACCCCGTCGCCCAACGATTGAAAATTCTAGAAGATCAGAACGAGCGCGTCTTATCTTTGCTCGCCAAGCTACCTGGGGCAGCCGTGCCCGTTGATGTCGAACCTCGATCAGGATTTCAGGTGTCACCCTTCGTCGATGAGATCGCGACCGTTGAGGTCCTGAAGAAGTACAACGTCCCCGCCTTTACGCCCAATTATTCGGGAGTGACCGATCCAACAGAGCACGTCGCGCAGTATAAACAGCTCATGTGGACGATCTCGATCCCACACATGTATCAGGAGGTCTGTATGTGCAAAAGCTTTGGTGCGACTCTCACCGGTCCTGCTCTCCAATGGTTGATCAATCTGAAACCCAAGTCCATCTGGTCGTTCGCTGAATTGGTCAACCAATTCTCCCAGCAATTCGCCAGCAGTCGCAAGATGGAGAAGCAGACCACTGACCTGTATTACGTCGTGCAGAGACCAGCAGTCTACCCGCAATTATTTCAATCGATTCAATGCGGAGATGATCAGCATTCGCAATTGTGACGTCAAGATTGCAATTGAAGCTTATAAACGTTGTCTGGACGACAACTCAGGGTTATACACTGACCTGACCAAGTATTCTCCGAATAATTTCGAAGACGTCCGAGCTCGAACCCTAGCGTACATGAGAGTAGAGGACGACGTTGCCTTTCATATACCAACGACAAAAGGTCGTTAGGTGTGAAAAAGCCCGAGTTCAAGACAAAAGCAATTTCCAAAATAGAGCCCGCGCCCCAGATCTCGAACGTCCGATTCAAGACGAAAGCAGAGGCTAAGACTGCGACCAAGTTTCCTCAGTACCCCAAGATATGCTCTTATGGATTCAAAGGATCCACTAAAGATTTGGTCGAAGCTCTGAAGACCACCCAGGCGACTATTCGATGGCCAAAGAAGTCCGATCAGGACGACACTAAGAAAGATAAATCTAAATGGTGCGACTTTCATGTCGACCATGGTCACGCGACAGATGATTGCATAGCTCTCAAAAAGGAGCTGGCGTATCACGTCCCGAAGGGCAATTTAAAAGACATCATCGACGACGTCGCTACCCCAGCTAACGACGTTCGACCGTCAACCCCTGAGCATGCGAAAGTCGTCAATTGTATCACTGGTGGTTCCGACGTATGTGGTCTGACGTACTCCGCAGCCAAACGTCACGCCAGTCAAGCACCTGACGATCGGCCTGTCCCGCGTTCATCAAGGCCTAAAGGAGATCTGGAGTTGGAAGCTATGAAGATCCTGTTCGACCAAGACGACCTCGGCAACTCGTACCAGAAACATCATGACGGGTTGATCATTCAACTCACGGTTGGTAATAGTTTAAGTCGACGAGGCTTGGTCGATGGGGGCAGTTCTGCGAACGTCATTTTCTATGACACCATCAAAGCCATGGGAATCGATCGTTCGGAAATCACCCGACGTTCGACAACTTTGGTCGGTTTCAATGGAGAAGCGACGAGCACCTATGGAGATATCATCTTGCCAGTCTACGCCGGAGGAATCAACAAGCAAACCAAGTTCAGCGTCATCGACTGTGCGTCGGCTTATAACATCATCTTAGGTCGACCATGGATCCATGAGATGAAGGCCGTTCCCTCGACGTATCATCATACTCTGAAGTTCCCTACGCCGTGGGGAATCCAGGAGATAAAAAGTGAGCCGAAAGTCGCTCGTGATTGCTGTAAAACCACTCTGAAGCCGCGAAAATAGACCTTCTATTGTGGCGAATCACGACGACATTTAGTGTATCGTCTTAAAATCGCCACAAGGGGGTAAGATGGTAGCAATAATCAAGACGTCCCACGTAGTTGGGCACGGCGCGACAGAAAAGGTACGTCTTCTAAACCCTTTTCTATTTTTTCATACGATTTTTTAAACAACAACGATTACTGACTTAAGCATCGGAGGGTCGTTGGTTAGCCAACGACAAACCTCTGACATTGTTTATTCCGCAGAATCGCACGACAATAATCAAACGACTCTAGTTTCGCAAGGTCGCACGACATAAACAATCAGGTCTATGACTTGATCATCCTTCTACAGGGGCACACGATTCAAATTAATCGCACGACTTAGTTGTACAATCACGAAGTCTAACGACCTCATGATCTAATTTTCTTAACTTAGAAAAATTTCATACTCTGAATGTATGCTTTAGTCGCATGTGCTTATGTTTATATATACGATTTAAAAGTCTTATGGCTTACGTTTCAGTTATTGTGTTACAATAAATGCCTAAGTCGCATGACTCCTTGTATTTTATGAATTTGACAGTCGATGTGATATTTTATAAAACGCAAGTTCAAAAGAAGTCCGAATTTCATTCATCGAATAAACTGTCATTTACAAAAAGATCGACCATCAACGGTCGAGCAACAAAGAAACAGAAATAAACGAAGATATCTTTCTAAGGTTGGGGAGGGACGTCGGTCGCATCTTTGCCCGACACGTCACCCTGGAAATCCTTCTCCTCCTCGACCTCCTTCTCATCATCCGAGTCGAGCTCTCTCTCGGTCCCGACCTCCTTGAAGAACATATCCAATTCATCCGACGCTGAGGCCAAAGGATTCTTGCCTAGCAAGTGATTTCGCATGATAGCTGCTCAAGCAGTGAGTCGAGCGAAGGAAAAGATGGACTTATTCTCATCCCTCAACTTCTCTAACTCCTTCTCTAAATCCACGGCTTTGGATTGAGAATCCTCAACTTCTTTCTCCTTTATAACCAGGGATTCCTTCATCCCCTCCAGTTTCTCCCTTTGATTGTGCATCACAGACAGGGACTCCTTTAGACGCGAATTCATATCATCCCTCACGTGGTGGAGAGACTCCAGCTCGTTTAAGGCATCGTCGAGTTTCACCGATGCCGCCTCTTCGCGTTCTAAAGTAGACCTTTCCCTTTCTAACGCCGCATCTTCTTTCTCGATGGCAGAAGCCACTAAGCCTTCTACCTTTGTCGATTTAGCGTACAACGCCAAAGACGACTGAAACATCTGAAAACATATGAAAAACACATTAGCAAAGAATACGACGTCGACAACAGATAAACAAAAGTCTTGAAAGATAGACTTACCATGAACGCTAGTCCAGCAACATGGGCCTCAGTATCCTCGAGAGAAACTCCGTCAAAACACTCTCTGAAAGAAGGTAGATGATACTTTCCCAAATGAGGGAACAGTTTCATCCCGTCTAGGACATTATCATCCAAAAAATCCGACGGCAACGTAAAGTTCACCGTCGTTTCAGAGCCCGTTTTCGCGCCCTTGCCCCTGTCGGCGAAAGAAGGGCCTAACGCGGCAAGAGAAGACATCGTCGCCGGTCGCGCCGTATCAACGGACCTTGTGTCAGAAACCTTCTCGATAAACACGGTCAATACCTTAGCCCTCTCAGGCGGGACGACTCTCGACGAACCACCCGTCCTTGACGATGGTTCACTCAAAATGGACTTCCTCGTCCTCTTGAGGAGAACCGACCCAGATGTCGGGACTTCTTTTCTCTTTAAGACCCCCGACCCAGCTGTCGAGGTATCCTTCCCCCTATCTACACTCGCCTTGCGAGTTAGCTCGACTTGAGCCATTTTCTCGACGGCTGCAGGCGCCCAAGATTCTCCTGTATGGTAAAAGAAAGAATTAGACGATTGAAAACAAAGATAGATTAGGACGAGCAGAAGCAAAGATATACTTACAAGTTATCTCTACTTCCTCCTCCTCTCTCTCCTTGGTCGCCTCAGAATCCTCTCTCTCATCTTCTTCTTTCTCCTCTCGACTCATCCTCACTATGTCGCTCAAGAAAACGGTGTCATCATCCTCGTCTACCAAATGACGCGTGACGTACGACCAGTCTTCAGTACTAAACTCCAGGAACTTTTCGACCTTAGCCCAGGAAGCATCATCCGGCTCTACCTTGTCGAAATCAATATCTACGCATACAAAAGAAGATCAGTCGAAAAAACAACCAAGCAACAGAATAACATAAAAACATACAATCAAAGGCTCACCCGTCATATTCCAACCATCCCTAATCCAGTCACTATCAGTGTCCAGCGTCGACACCCGTACGAATACATACCTCTTCTTCCACCCACGGTCGTTGACCGCAGTATTGAAAACCAGGGTACGATCACCCTTGTACCTTGAAAACAAACTATAGCGACGGTACCAGTCACTTTTGACCTTATACGCCATCAGTAGATCCCTCGCATTAATCGGTGGATTCCAGTTGGAGGTAAGTCGTTCGATGATCAGGATAACTCGCCAGAACTGGGGCATCAGTTGCCCCGGTGAAAGATCGAATTCACACATGAACTATTTGACCAGAGGCGAATATGGCCAATGAAAGCCTATCTTGAACGGGTATTCGTATATAACGACGTACCCCTCGGGGCACATTTCCGGTCGAACCTTGCCAACCTTGCTTACGGTGATCCCCATGGGAATCCTTGCTAGACTTCTAAAGTCGTCGAGATCTTCTTCGTTTTTAATGGTGCTTCTAGGCTCTGTCGACATTGCCAACCCCGTTAAATTGACTTGCACTTCTGAAAGGCCCCAGATATCCTAGTTTTTTCTAGGCTTTTATTAATAGACTTGCAACGCATACGCAAACTGGAGGGTCGTATCTTATATGATCTCAGAAAATCCTAATTAGGTCAAAGATTCTTGCAGGTTTAGAAATGATCGAACGGAAATCGACAAAAAAAACCCTTAAAGAAATCTTTGCTTAAAACCCTCTGAAATCGTAAACAAGAAAAGATCCATAGTAATCTTTATTTATGCAGTCGATCATGCTAGGTCGAGTCCTTTGATGATCACCGCGTGCCCTCGTCCCTTCATATGACCACATGGATCGTCGACACCTGTCAAAGACAGCTGGTAAGCACAATCGTGCGTCAGTATGACGTCACGACCTCGTTTTCTCTTCGACTTCTCGTTCAGTTAAAATTGAACCAATCCGGTTCCGAGACAACCAAGGTATTTTCCAGCACAAGACCCTGAACACCCGACAAGCAAAATTTAAAATTTGAATTTGCCATCCTACTTTCAAATTTTTGGGGCAAACTGTTTGGGCAAAATTTCACAGGTCTCGACCACGACCAGAAAAGGTAAGACACATGTTATGAGCTATATCTTGTATTAAGATAAGGTCCCGACAAAGACCCAAAAAACCTCCGTCGTCCCTCCTAACAGGTAAGTCGAGAGTTCCTCGCGACACTCGACCTCGACGTCGCCCGTTCTGCACGACCGTCGCACAAGACCGTACGACCTTGACTAATGCGTTATACGAGTGTTATATTTGTTCAGTGATTAATGCAGGAGTCAAAGTCATTAATGGGCAACGGTCATAACCGACGAAGAGCAATTATGAAGAGTTACAACTGACGACCGTTACAACAATCATCAAAGATCTTAATGATTCAATTAACATCATCCGAAGACTATAAATCCCAAGTTCAATCCTCAGTTTCATGACATCGAATAACACAAGGAGAGAGATAGAACAAGAGCATCGAACAACAGAAGCAAACGCAAACACTCGAAGAATATTCATTCGAAGCAAAGAAATCATTCATAGAAGATCGCTCTCGACACACGACATTCACTCTCGACCAACAGTTCACATATTGTTTTCACACACGACGCACATTGTTTTTACATTTCAAACACTTGTACTTTACATTTCGAAGTCTTTCCCTTCATTTGTATTGTAATCTCTGTACGATCGACACCCGAAACACCAAGGACATCGCCCCTGATTGGCGACCATAGTACAGCGACGACTTCCACAGTCGTCCGCAGGTTTTTTCCTCGTTGTGGTTTTTCCTGCGTCATCAAATCTTCTGTCTCATTTACATTTTTGTCTTTGTCGCACGCCTTTGTCGAATGATTCCTTTCTTTAGTTGTTAAAGTCCACATCGACCTTAAGTTGTCCCTTTGGTGTGATTTTTGGCATTAACAATACACTTGTTACTTTACATTTAAAGTCTTTCTTTCATTTGTATTGTAATCTCTGTACGATCGACACCCGAAACATAAGGACATCGCCTATGTTTGGCAACCATAGTGCAGCGACGACCCCCAAAAGTCGTCCACGTGTTTTTTCCTTCTTGAGGTTTTTCCCGCGTCACCAAAATCTTTGTCTTATTTACTTTTTATGTCTTTGTCGTACGCTTTGTCGAAAGATTCATGTTCTTTAGTTGTTAAGCTCCACAATCAACCTTAAGTTATCTTTCTGGACGATTTTTGGCATTAACAGTAACTGCTCGACCAAGAGAGTACTGGTCGATGGGGGCAGTTCGGCCAACATCATTTTCCTATGCACTGTCAAAGCTATGGGAATCGACAAATCGGAGATCATCCGTCGATCGACGACCCTGATAGGATTCAATGGCGATTCTACCATCACTCTGGCAGAGATCATCCTCCGGTGTATGCTAAAGGGGTCAACAAGCAAACAAGTTTTAACGTTTGTTAGCTCCAAATATTCATAATATTAGAAGTATTGAAAAATAGGCCAAGTATGAAAGAGTTCCACAGAAGGTCTGCGGTGTTCCACAGAAGCTTTGCCGAAGCAAACAAGATTATTCAAGGAACACCAAGTCCCAAGAAGAATCTACAGAAGACTACTCACAAAGGACCAAAGAAGGATCTACAGAAGAATGCTCACCAAGGACCAAGCCGCAGAACCTCTGTCACCCTTGACAGAGCCTCTGCGGTTCAGACTGAACTTGGAAGATATTTATAATATCTTGCCACTGTTGCAGAAATATCTTACCACTGTTACAGAAATATCTTGCTACTGTTCCAGGGTCCGTTCATCAACTTGTACAAGGCATGGTCCGACAACAAACACGTGTCAAACTCTGATAGGAATCCTTGCAAGTTGATATTAGCGCATTTAATGCATGCAGGTTTCCAACTGTTCATGCCATCCCTTCTTTCCTGTAGCAATAGTCCTTTTGTCTAGAATAGTTCTTTTGTAGTAGTATAAAAGGAAGACTCATGTTGAGTTCTTCCTTACCAGTTCAGATACTAGAAAAACACACACACACACACAATTAACGTCAAATCTATTGTTAGTGTTCTTCATCAAATACAGTAAACTTTGAGATATTCATATGTTCTTCATATACTATTTATTTGGTATTTTGTGCTGTTTCTATATAAACATATCTGTTAGTTCTTCAAATACGCTTCCGCAACATATCGTATTTGAACTAATAGATAAGATAATATTTGTTAATCAAATACGGGAACCAACAATTGGTATCAGAGCAAAGCTTGGTTTTCAATATCAAGCGATCCTCGTTTAAACAAGATTATTGGTAGAAACATGGTCTGATTTTACCCTGTTATTCATTCCTTCAAACAGATTCTACTTTTAAGCCATTTTCGATTTATTCGATATCTAGTAAATCTAGAGAAACTGTTTCTTTAGTTAAAACTCCATAAAAGTGCACTGTTAAGAACTTCCAAACCCAGAAAATCCTTCCAGATTATTCTCTCGTACTTTTTAGTGTCATATCTTTATTCTGAATCTTTCCACTCTTAAAATGACAAGCGCACAAAATTTCTTCACAGCTGGTTCATTAACCAAACCACCATCTCTTCTAAGAAATGAGTATCCTCAGTGGAAAATAAGAATGATCCATTTCTTTGAGGGTAATGATAAAGAGCTCGTACAATACATTTATAATCCTCCTCATGTTCCTATGTTAATAGTACCTCGTGTACCAGCTACAACTGACACTCCTGAAATCCCTGAGCATCAAAAACCTAAAACCAGGGATGGTTGGTCAGATCAAGACAAGGTAAAAGATGAACTCGCGCAGAAAACAAAAAGAATTATGATTATGGCAATCCCCAACGATCTCTTCCAGTCTTTAGATGCATGCGAATCTTCGTATGATCTTTGGAAAGAACTAGAAAAACAACTTGAAGGGGGAGCTAAAACTCAGAAAAACCGAAGGGCTCAATACATAAACGAATATTACGCTTTTAAAGCCCTGACAAATGAATCTCTGCAGACAACATACGACAGGTTCAACTCTTTGATCAATAACTGCAAAAAGTTCGGCATCCACAGAACTTCTGAAGAAAATAATGTCATGTTTCTCAAAAGTCTGAACGAAGAATGGCTCCAGTTATCTATGACTTTACAAACCAATCAAGATTTATATTCCTGGACTCTTTCAGACCTCTACGGAACATTAGCTGGTCAAGAGCCTCAAATCGCACAAGCAAAGACACTAACCACTGCACCTCTTGCTTTGGTTGGAAAAACTACAGAAGATACAGAGAGGCCGAGGAAAGAAAGAACTACAGAGGAAAAGAAGAAGGAGAAAAAGAAAAAGATAGTGGTAGTTGAAAGCGAAGATGAAGAGATTATGGAAGAAGGAGAAATTACTCTGGCATCAATAGCTACATCCTTGGCTCTATTGACAAGAGAATTCAGAGGAAACCAAAAGAATTCTGGTAATGATAGATATGGCAGAGATAATAGAGAGAGAAGAGAAGATTGGAATAGAAGGGATCAAGGAAGAAGAGAAGAATCAGCTGACCGATAGAGGTCAGACGACAGAAGTAACGACCAACAGAGGTCGAGTGATAGATTCAACAGAGGAAATGACCGACAGAGGTCAGATGACAAGGCAAGCTACACACCACAAGAATGCTACAAGTGTGGTAAGCGTGGTCATTATGCAAATGAATGCAGATCGGAAAAAGGTGGTGACCGACAGAAGTCCGACGATCGTACCGGTAATACTTCCCAGAACCAAGGTTGCTACAACTGTGGGAAGCCAGGCCACTTTGCCAATGAATGCAGAAGCAAGTCAAATCGCCCACAGAAGGACTCAGCTTTTTACAAAAAGAAAGCTGAGTATTATGCTCAAAAGTTACTTATGGCGAACAAAGTGGTGAACAAGGAAGATTGGGAGTCAGATACAACCTCTGATGAAGAATACACCAACAATGCCTTGTTCTGTGGCATGGCAGAAACCAGCTCCGACTCTGACACTGAGGTATCTACTTCAAACTCCACCTCTAGTACTACAGAAGTTGATTTGCTTATAATTAAAACTGAAAATGTTGAACTGAAAAACACTTGTGATGATATTCAGAAAAAGCTCACTTTTTATGAAAGAGAAGCTAGACTTCTCACTGAAGATAAAGCAAAGATTTTCAAAGAAAAGGAAGAATTAGAAGCACACTGGAACAAGAATCTATTTCCTTTAAAAGAGAAAATTTCTGAATTAAATACATCTTTAAAATCCAAAACAAAAGAACTTTCAGATCCTGAGAGCGACAGACTTAACATTTTAGCTCTTAAGGAATATTTTCAAAAGGAAAGAGAAGTCCTGTTATTACCAGATCCGTGCAAAAATATAGAAATCGAAATAGATGAACAATAAGAACAAATGATTTCAACTGGTCATCCCTTTCATTAATCTTTCAGAGAGAATTTGCAATACATTGTTGAAAGTAAAAGAGATGATTAGCTTGTTTTTCCAAGCTAATATTACATTAAATACAATGGGCCCGTGGTTAACAAGCCCACGGCCCGTTCACTAATAAGCTCTATTTTAATCAAATACAGTTTAACCCTTGAACTTTAAATCAACATTAAAACCTGCTCTAACAATCTCCCCCTTTGATTTGAAGTTCGAGTTGGCGCTCTATATCTCTCCAGTTGAAGACATATCTTTTGCGGAGCGCGAAATGTACCTCGAACAATCTGATGGCGGGGCTATAGTCGATGCGATCTTCAATCATTTCCAAGGCATTCCTGGCAGTTACTTCATTCGAATTCGGAACATAAGAATACCTTGGATTTTCAGACTCGTGCTGAATAATCTTTCGAAGAGCATCTCTGACCTTTAGGAGCGTGCCGTCGCATAATCTTTCCACCTGACTGAAGCGCATAATTTTTTTCTCTTTTTGCTCGTTGAGGTAAACAATCCCGAATTCTGGTTCCAGAAGCATAGCGTTCTCGGGATACATGTTTAACTCAGGTGCTTTCAGATTCGGCTTGATCAGATTTACGTTTTTCGCCTTGTTCTCGATAGCCATTTGGAACTCCGTTAGATAAGACATCATGATGGTGCGGACCAGGTATCGACGAACAGCTTCGAGTGCCTTTGTAATTTCTAGCGGTCGGATGGTTCTTGTACGTAAGTCTTTCAGAATAACCAGAAAGTCGAGTGGTCGGAGGTTCTTGAAATCAGCTTCTGAAAATTTCCATTCGTTCCCATCTTCACGTCGAACAATGAAAACTGGGTAGACGATCCTCATAATACGTCTTGAATAGATACTGATTACCTCTGTGATTCGAAGTTTGGTTCTGACCTGGTTGACTGGAAGACACCGCTGCATTGTGCTGATATATCGGCGTTGAAATTTTGGGTCAAGGTTGTAGATACCCAGACAGAAGGCCGGCTCGATCGGGCGAAGCTTGTGTACGAACAGCTTTTCAAAGATTCCTCCAAATGAGGGATAAGTACCATGATCTTCTCCCAACGAATTTGTTGCTGTTGAGGAGAGGGAGGAAGATTAGAAGTTGTCGTGGGAGGAGCAGTTGTCGGAGGATCGGAAGTAGTAGACTCGGGTCTTGTTGATGATGTTCCGGCGGGTTGAGCAAAGTGAACGGGGGATGCTCCATATAAGTTTTGGAGCAGGAACTGATCGTAGTCAATATTGTCGTCCTCATCAGTAGGAAAGACCAAGTTTACCTGGAGATTTACGGCACTGGCGGCTTTTTCGTACCATGCGTCTTCGGTTTCCGGGTTGGTCTCACACTCTGGATCTATCATGTCCAGTATCGGTCTGTCTGACGAGCCAAAATCAACCAGGTCCTGTGTTGAACCCTCGGGCTTTTCAACCGTTGGGTCTTCTTCATCTGAAATCTCCATATCTATGACCATATCTGCTAGTGGCAACTCGGCTTCGGGTGCTTCTGATGTAGTTGTCGCAGTTGGGGGTTCCTGTTGAACCACTGTTGTAGTTTCGGCAGTCATGATCTGGACGGTCTCGGTTTGGCGTAGACGCTTCTCCCCCTCACGGTGATCAGGATCATCCTGGTTATCATGCTTGCGTTTGAGAGCGCCGGCTTGACTCTTACAAGTGTCTTCAAGGGAGCGGACCCTCTTAGAGAGCGTGGTTAGCGCTTTGTTATAGTCGTTGAGGGCCGATTCGATGGAGTCGAGGCGAGAGGTAATGGATGAAGACGGAGCAGTGACCTGTGATCGGAGAACTGAGATCAGGTCTGCTTCAGCAGATGCGGTTGTGTCGGATTCCTGGAGCAATTGGGCCAATAGCATCGTCTTCAGGGTGTCCACCGAATAGATAGGTTGCGGTTGAATCGATGGAGGTACAGGGGTGGTTTCAGTTTCGACGAGGGGGCCTTTACCTTTGATAGCGCGCATCGCTTTGGCAAGTTCAACGGCTACATGTTGCTGCATCTGTTGCTCCATATCCTGGCGGACAGCCTTAAGGGTGCTGTCCAGGGACCCTGGTGACACAAAGTCTGGGTTACTAACTCCGGGACCACATAGGTTACCCGTTGAGGCATCTACCGCGGGGGTAGAGCCACCTACGTTCATAGTTGGCCTGATAATAGCTATGGTAGGATTTCCGTCCGATCCTCGTGTTCCGGCAGACGGAGACACTACAGACGTTCCGGTCGGGTCAGTTAGAGCCGCGACGTGGTGTTGTTCCGCATCGAGTGTCCTAGTCAAAGAATCTTCAATAACAAGTAGATCTAGACTCGATGGTACACTGAAAGAAGTCGAGACCGGGGGTTGCTGGTCTCTTGTTTCAACACCAGTACTCTCCGAGTGAGAGACCGGTGGAAGTTGTGCTATTTCCCCGTGTGAGACTGAAACATCCGTCTTTTGAGAGACGGATGAGTGGCTGAGGGGGTCGTGCATTTGCTCCGCTGGGTCCACGGAGTCTTCTTCAATACCCCGTCCCAACAAATGAGACGGGATAGCAGATGTGGCAACCCGGATATGACGTGGCTGGTTTCGCTCAGGAGCCTCATTATCTTTACGGCTCAATATTTCTTGGTTTGCGTTCGACCTTAACATCCTCCTTTTCACATGTTCTATGTCCCGGGGAAGGTCCCTCTTACGCTGGCTGGACCATGGGATTCCCTAACTCTCGTCTATATGCTATCATAGGTAGGGCTTTAGGTATATGCATAGCTAGGGTATTATCTTGCTCCCCCTCAAAACATACATGGGGATTGACTTGCTCCCCCTCGAAGTGAGAGGTTGTTGATCCGCCATGGAATATCTGTAAGAGACCCAAAGTTAGTAAAGCGGACGGATAAACAAGGTCTAACGCGTACCTTTGCATTAAATGGCTCAATCTGAGACAGATGGAGGACTGGCAGTGATGAAACAGGTACTGAGTTGACAAAGCAGGGGTATCCGGATAAAGGATGGAAAAATATTCCGGACAAACCAAAGTATCCGGATAACATGTGTCCAGACAGCAAAGGTTTCCGGACATAGTAGGCATTCCGGATAGTCCTACCCGGATACCCATCCGGTCCGGAAAGTCATCTGGACTGATGGGTGTCTGGACACTTTTACACTTTAAAGAATGATTCCATTTTTCAAAGATATGAAACCTGTAGAATTTTGATAAAATGGATCTCTCGCTCCCCCTCAAACTGAGAATGGGGAAAAACTTGCTCCCCTCGGATAGTGCAATGGAGAGTCCGACACACATAAAAACTTTTAGGCATTGAAAGAAAAAAAACACTGTGTCGCTCCCCCTCAAATGATGAGCATTAGATGACATGCTCCCCCTTAGAATGTGCGCATAGAGTGAAGTGCACACTGGACTATCCACACACACAAAAAACTTTTTAACATTTTTAAGAAAAAATGTGTGTGATGCTCCCCCTCAACAGTAGAGTAACATACCTGATAGCTGATTATGCTCCCCCTAAACACATGAGCAGCTTGTTAAAGCTCAGGTATGGACAAACCTCACGTCTTCTTAATATTGTTCCTTGTAGATCGTGAGCAGCTCCCTCCTTGCGATCATGTGTGTGGAGCATCCAGTGTCTAAGGACCACACATGACCGTCCTGCAAAACAAGTTTAGCGGACCTTCGGTACCCAGATTTGCCTGGGTCTGGGAGGGTTAGGTTTGGCACCGTTTGGGGAAGCTTGCTTTGTCCCAGCTTTCCCGTTAGGTGTAGGATTTACACCGGTGGAGGGAACTGGTTTTGGCACTTGTTTCCTCTTCGGTGCAGATTTTACACCTTTAGGAGGAACAGATTTTGTAGCAGCTTTCCACCTGGGTGCCGGTCTAACCTCAGTGGGAGAAGCCTGTTTTGGAATGGGGTTGGTCTCCCGCTGTGGTTTAACCTCTGTTTGAGAACCCCGTTGTTTATGATATTTTCTCTTGTATTACGGGGTTTGTGTTTGGGTTTATGATTGTACATGTGATATGACCCAAACCAATCATTGTTTTTGATATCATCAAAGTGATTCCAACCACAACTAGAATAGCATAAGAAATCATGCGATAATTGAATCAATTGTTGAATGGAGTAGAGCTTAATTGGAAAATTAACATCTCGTTTAACAAAATTATTCCTATGATTCCATTCACAATCATGCTTATGCATCCTAGGATAGAAAACAGCGTTAAATGACTTCGATGCCTCTTTCTCAATAGATTCCCTACCTAGCCTCTTTGGTTTATCTTGTTTAGCGCGACCGGTTTTATCCGAAACAACAGGGACAGTGCAGTCAGTGACTTTTGAGGAAACAGGAATCTTAGTGTTGATTGGCAAAGGTCCGGTCTCTTGCCTCGGCTATGATTTCCTTTTAGAAACTGGTTTAGAAGTTGGTTTTGATTGAGAAATCTTGATCACAGCTGGGGCCTTTGTGTTAGAACATTGACCTTTTTGAAAATCGACCGTATGATTCACCACAGGAGATAAAAAATCAGTGTGACTTGGAAGAGGTTTGTCAAAGGGGAATGACTCAAACTCTTCATCACAGTTACCTTCGGAGTTCATGTACTCTGAAAAATCTATCTTGGGAAGTACTGGACTAGGATCAGGTGAGGAAGGCGAGGAACACTTTGTGCTTTCGGTTGTGTGCTCTGGGGAGTTCGGTGCGGAAGCGTATGAAAAATCAGAATTTAAATTCCTTTTAACACACTCATCTTGAGAAACTTCATTTTCTTGCAAAGAGATATTTTCTATAAAGGCTTTACACGAGGATGTGTTAGATGAGTTAGAGGAAAGTTCAGGTGAAAATTGCTTCGCAGTTTGGAGCAAGTCAAGCTGCACTTGGAGTTAACAATTTATCATATGCTCTTTCATCGTTTCTCTTGTCACCTCAGACAGTTTTGATGAGAGCGTATTGATTTCCCACTGAGATTTTTCCTTTTCCTCACTTGACACACCGTCGGATTTCTCAGATTTGAGTTTCTCAATCTCAGACATGAGCACTTTCTTTTCGTTTTTAAAAATTGACCTTTCTTTCTCAAACGACTCCTCTAACTCAACAATCTTTGCTTCCAAGATGAGAGGGGTAACATAGAGTTTAAACTCATCCGTCTCAGTCTTGGTTGCAGGTGCTAGATCCTCATCCTTTTTGGAGGAATCCTTGGGACTAGCTACCTTGTAGGGGTCGAAGTAGTCATTGGAAAGGTACTTTTTGTCCTTTTGATATGAGTAGTTTAAAGGTTCATAACAAAATGGGAGTTGAATTCCTCGTTTGTGTGTGCGCTTATGTTCCTCGGTGTCCTCCTCTTTTTCGGGTTCAAGAGGACCAGTCCATTGAATTGCGTATTCTGGATACTTTTTATCTAATCCAAAACAAGCAAAATCATACAGAGTGGGTACATGCCATCTTCCCTTTTTCAAATAGTGTGGGTTATCATATCCGATTCCCCACTCTTTGTTAAAGTATGTGAACTCTTTAGGTTTATTCAGAAAGATGGTTTGATCAGTTTCACCCCTTTTGTGGAGTTTGTTTTCAAGATCAAGGATATTAGTCACAAACTCCTTGTGTTGAATTTGAAGAGAAGAACATTGATAAACAATTTCTTCTTTCTCATTCAAGCACTTATCAAACTGAGACTGAAGATCAGATAACTTGGCCCTTAAGTCCTTAGGTGCTAATGAAAGATTTTTGCATTTGTCTTTTAGATTAGCATTTTCAGACTTATATTTTTCAGTTATTCTCCTTTGAACATCTAGCTTTTCAGATAGTGATCTAATCTCAAGCAGTTGTTCATTAGAGGTGGCCTTAAAAGAATCTACCCGTTCAGCAAGAGGTTTCATTCGGTCATAAAGTTCTGAAAAGATAGGTTCACATACCTGACACGGCTTTGTCATGTCTTCTTCAGCAGGAGACATCTTCAGTTGCACTGGAGTGATCGTCAGACGATTGTTCGATTCAAAGTGGAATAGTATCAAAGATACTTAAATGTCCCCCTCCTGCGACTTAGCACGGGGGTCCCGCTATTGAGGTTTCAGAAAGCTCCCGGATTGTGGAATCCGGGTGGTTTCCGGATAAAGAATCCGGAAAAAATAAGCTTACCGGGTGAAGAGCAAGTTTCCGGGTCCGGATAACTTGAGTTGTCCGGATAACTTGAGTTGTCCGGATACAATGAAGTTTTCGGGTACAATGGATTGTCCGGATAAGATATGTCCGGAAACACTGGGTTTCCGGATACAAATGTTACCCGGATTGTATAAGGAAAAGTGACTTACCCGGAATCTGTGACTTACCCGAAAAAATGAGGAGTCCGGATGGAACTGGAGGTACCCGGATGGAATACTTATCCGGACGACTTACCCGGAAAAGTGACGAATCCGGATGGAATAACACAAACGTCCGGACACCTTCAAGCTATCCGGAAACGACGGCTGGTATATCCGGAAAAGTCGGCTGTTTGCTCAAATCGATCGAATTTTCGATTAGGGTTGCCCAAAATCGATCCTGAAAGATTAGTAACAATGCCAAACACAAAAATAACACTAATCCAATCGATTTCAATGCAAAAACAACAAGTTTTGATGGTTAAAAATCGGATTTTTATCAAGAACACTACCAAAAACTTTTGATCTTAAATTGCTCAATTAAACACTCAAACGATCGAATTGGAATGCGAAAATTTGCAGAATTACTCACAAGTATAATGCTAACACAACCCAATAAGCAAAAACAACCAATTTCGACTGAATCAAATATTCAAGAATTCAAGAATAGTCAGATGGGTAAAAGTCAAACTAACCAGAAATTGATGAATGAAGCTTTGAATCGAATCCGTCTGTCTGCTCTGATACCAATTGTTATTACTAGATCCGTGTAACAATATAGAAATCGAAATAGATGAACAATAAGAACAAATGATTTCAACTGGTCATCCCTTTCATTAATCTTTCAGAGAGAATTTGCAATACAGTGTTGAAAGTAAAAGAGATGATTAGCTTGTTTTTCAATGCTAATCTTACATTAAATACAATGGGCCCGTGGTTAACAAGCCCACGGCCCGTTCACTAATAAGCTCTATTTTAATCAAATACAGTTTAACCCTTGAACTTTAAATCAACATTAAAACCTGCTCTAACAAGTCCTTTGGCAAGATCTACTTAGAAGAGATGTGTTAATTAAAAATTATCGTGATGCTCAAAAGGTGTATGAGAAAATAAATACTCAAATAGGAAGACAAGGTATTGGGTACAGTGATATTAATCAAAGTACAGAAAACAAAACAAATAAACCTCTGTCATCTCTATTTACAGTAGGAAAAGTCAACAAACCTAATTTTCCAAACTTAATCTCTGTAAGTAAGAGAGTAAAAGTCTCTAGGGAACCTCACTTAAGGAAACCCATGAAGATGATAAATGTGTGGTTTGAAAAAACAGACTTATCACCTTCAACCTCTGTCCAAAGAGGATCCAAACCAAAGAGATATCTGAAAACTCAAAATCAGATAGGAATCTTCAAGTTTGGTAAACCAGAGACTCAAACTCAAGTTGCCTTTGTCTGCACAATAGATTCTGAAAAGAAATTATCTGCAGAATCACTTGAGTTCAAACCAAACTTTTCCGAAGAAAAACTAAGAAACATAATTGAAAAGGAAATTATGGAAATTGGGAAAATAGATATGTTGAAAAATTCATATACACCTTCTGTAGATCAAAAACTCTCTGAAGAGATATTGTCAGACACCTCTGTTAACTTAGAAAATAATTTTTCAGATAAAGAAAGCAAGTATGACACATGCTCGGAAAGTCCAGCCTCTGTCGAAAGAAATATTGATGACTCAACCTCTGCATATGAGGACGATTCATCATCTGACGACTCAGAGACTGACAAAATAGAAAAGATTCCTTGTGACACAGAAGTTTTTAAACAAACCTCTGAAGTTCTTAACAGAACTATTTCTCCAAAAGAGAAAATCACTGGAATTCCTATCTGTCCAGACTTTTTGGATATGTGCATACAAGCCAAAACCTCTATTGAGCTTGAAAAGTTAGAACAAAAGAAGTTAATGTCCTCTCAAAATCTAAAAGATTCAAAAATTTTAAAACCCTTAAAAATAAAAGAGAAATCAACATGGCAACAAAAGGGTAAATGGACAAAACCTAACAAATATTTTTCATCTGTGACAGTGAAATCAACAGAAGTTCACCACATAAGGGACTCACAGAAGGCTGCTACAAACAAAGATTTTTGCCAACAATCTAATCTACATAAATCTTCTTGTAATAGGAAGCCATATGCTAGAAAAGAATGTAATGCCTCTGTGGCCCAGTTTAAAGATTTCAATGAAAATTTCAAGCAAATCACTTCTGATGTTCAATACTGTCAGTGCTTTGATCTAATGTTCAAGTTAAATAATCATTTCTATAGTTCAAATTGTTTTCTCTCTGCAGTTAAATCAAATATAAAGGAGAAACAAACTGATTCTTCGACAAAAAATAAAATGTATTTCAAGAATGCCAAGGCAAACTTGAAAAATTCTGACGAAACTGGACCCATGTGGATATGGGTACCTAAATCTCTGTGATTGTTTTGCAGAAGCAGTTTGTGCCAATATGGTATCTAGACTCCGGATGCTCAAGGCACATGACTGGCAACAGAAGTCTTCTATCCACATTCCAAGAAAAATAAGATGGTGGATCAGTGACTTTTGGAGACAACAAAAAGGGGCATATAAAAGGCTATGGAGTCATAAAGAAAGAGAATATCACAGTACACAAAGTTGCATATGTTGATTGCCTTAAACACAATCTACTAAGTGTAAGCCAACTTTGTGATATAGGATTTGATGTACTATTCAAGAGAACATCCTGCTCTCTATTAAGTGAAGACACCGGAATAGAACTTCTGCGAGCCAAAAGAAAAGGTGATATGTATCTAATGAACTTCAATGCCAAAAACAAAGACAACATTTGTCTTGTTGCAAGCAAAAGTGAAGAAGCCTGGCTATGGCACAACAGGTTCTGTCACTTAAACTTTCATACTCTAGATAAACTGGTAAAACTTGATCTGGTCAAAGGTTTACCAAATGTTAAATTCAATAAGGATCATTTATGTTCTGCCTGTGAAATGGGAAAACTCAAAAGAGCTTCCCACAGAGGCAAAACTGATGTGTCTTGTCCTAGACCTCTGTACATGCTTCACGTTGACCTCTGCGGTCCAATCGCTATACAGAGCCTAGGTGGCAAGAAATATATACTTGTCTTAATTGATGAGTTTTCACGATTTACATGGGTTGAATTTGTCAAAAAGAAATCAGATGTTCCATGCATCTTGATTAATCTAATGAAAAGAATCCAAGTTCTTTATAAGTGAAGAATTCTGAAGTTACGAAGTGACAATGGCACAAAATTCAAAAACTCTGTCATTGAAGCCTATCTCACAGAAGAAGGAATATCCCAGAACTTCTCTGCCGCTCGCACCCCACAACAGAATGGCGTGGTCGAACGAAAGAACCGCACACTAGTGGAGGCTGCAAGAACCATGCTTTCTGCATGTGGATTACCAATGACCTTTTGGGCAGAAGCAATTTCAACTGCTTGCTATACCCAAAATCGTTCAACGATCGTGAAAAGACACATCAAAACTCCTTATGAATTGATCAACAAACGACGACCAAACATCAAGTTTCTCCATGTGTTTGGATGAAAATGCTTTGTCTTAAACGACAGAGACTCAAGAGGAAAGTTTGAAGAAAAGGCTGACCAAGGCAAATTCATTGGATACTCTACCGCTTCCAAAGCCTACAGAGTTTCCCTTCTAAAGTCACGCACGATAGTAGAAAGCATCAATGTATCCTTTGATGACTCATTCCAAAAGACTTATGAACAACTCAGTTCAGAACTCGGGCTAAACAAGGAAACCTCTGGCATCTCAAAAACAAATGAACACTTAGGTCTTCTATTTCAAGAGATGTTCAACAACGATGTTGATCCCTCTACTGGAACAAACAATACCTCTGCAGAATCCCCTTCTGTAAACGAAGTAAGTATCTCTCTGTCTGATACATTTAATCCCTCATCCTCCTCTACAACTACTACAGGTACTGAAAATCTAATAGAAGATACGACAACAAAAGATTCTGCAACAGAGGTTATCCAAATACTAACAAATCCAACAGAGGAAGCAACACAAGAAGAAACACCAGAGGGAAGTGAAGATGAAACCACAATACCTACAGAGAAGGAAATCCCAACTTTAATACCCATTCCTACAGAAGTTCAACTTGATGACTAAAATGATCATCTTCCACGAACAACTCAATGGACAAAAAGCCATCCTCAAACACAAATCATCGGTAATCCCACTGATAAGGTAAAAACAAGATCAGCATCTGCAAATTTTTGTTTCTTTACCAATTTTATTAGTGTGATCGAACCGAAAAAGATTTCTGAGACCCTAGACGACCCAAACTGGGTGGATGTTATGCAAGAAGAGCTTCTACAGTTTAAGCGAAACAAAGTCTGGACTCTAGTACCTCTGCCACGAGGGAAACAGGCCATAGGGACTAAATGGGTCTTCAGAAACAAAAAGGATGAAGATGGAGTGATCATTCGAAATAAAGCAAGACTGGTGGCCAAGGGATATTGCCAAGAAGATGGCATCGATTATGATGAAACTTTTGCCCCTGTTGCACGACTCGAAGCAATAAGAATTTTCTTAGCCTTCGCAGCCCACAGAGTTTTTAAAGTATATCAAATGGATGTAAAATCTGCCTTTCTCAATGGTGAAATTCAAGAAGAAGTATACTTCCAACAACCACCAGGATTTGAAAGCTCAAAGTACCCAAGGTATGTCTATTACCTCGACAAGGCTCTATATGGACTGAAACAGGCTCCAAGAGCATGGTACGAAAGACTTTCCACTTTTCTTCTCAATAACGACTACAAAAGAGGTACCACTGATACAACTCTATTCTTTAAAGGAAAAGGAAATGAGCTTATTCTTGTACAAATATATGTAGATGACATTATTTTTGGGTCTACAAATGCACAAAAATGTAAAGACTTTGAAAAACTCATGCAGAGTGAGTTTGAAATGAGTATGATGGGAGAATTAACCTTTTTCCTCGGACTTCAAGTCAAACAAACATCAGAAGGAATTTTCATAAACCAATCAAAATATGTTTCTGACATACTTGAAAAATACAGGCTTTCTGATGCCTCTGTCATGAAAACCCCAATGGCCACTGGAAATAAACTTTTTTCATATCCAAATGGCATCTCTGTCGAGTGCATGCTTTACAGAGCAATGATTGGGTCTTTATTATACTTAACGGCAAGTAGACCTGACATAATGCATGCCACATGTCTCTGTGCAAGATATCAAGCTAATCCTAAAAAGTCACATTATATTGCTGTAAAGAGAATTTTTAGATACCTTAGAGGGACCAAAAATCTTGGCCTCTGGTATCCACAGAACTCTGGTTTTGGACTAAAGGCATACACATATTCAGATTATGGAGGATGTAAACTCGACATAAAGAGTACCTCTGGGAGTTGTCAATTCCTAGGTGGGAAATTAGTAAGCTGGACTTCAAAGAAACAGAATTGTGTCTCAACATCTACGGCAGAAGCTGAATACGTTGTTGTTGCTAGTTGTTGCTCTCAAGTTCTGTGGATGAAAACTCAGCTGAAAGACTTTGGTCACATCATCTGTAAAATCCCCATCTTCTGTGATTCCAAAAGTGCAATTGCCATCTCTGCAAATCCAGTACAGCATTCAAAGACAAAGCATAAAGATATCAGGTATCACTTTCTGAAGTATCATGTGGAAAATCAAACCATCGAGATGCATTTTGTACCAACAGAATTTCAGCTTGCTGATTTATTCACCAAGGCACTTGATGAGAAAAGATTCCTTTACTTGGTGGGTAAATTAGGAATGATAAATATGACTTAAACTCTGTAAGTATTTTATCATCATTTGTAAAATAATGTTTTTTTATATATGTATATATACTTAATAAATAATTCAATTTTGTATGTAAATTCTAAAAACTCCTTTCTGACAATCCTTACAGAACCTCTGATACAAGATCTATGTTATATACATTTACTTCTGATTATTTGAACCAAGCATAGGTCAGGGGGAGCAGAGGAGAACAAACTTGATCTACAGAGGTTGATTAGATCAAGGGGGAGAAAAAGGAGACCTTGCTTAATCTACAGAGATTTATAAGTCAAGGGGGAGCAGAGGAAGAGATGACAACAACAGAAGAAAAGAACATTGTCGGACAAAGAAGAACAAAAAGGTTAGTATCTCGAACAAATTCTTTTTGAAAATAATTTTCTAGAACACAAATTTCTAAATATGTTCTAGAAACATTATTAAACACATTCCAAATAAATTTTGATCAAAAAGAATATCAAGTTTTCCATTATTATAAATTTAAGGTCACAGAGCCTCTGCTGAGTCCAACAGAGGTTCTGCAGGCAAATGCTCTGATCTTAAATCAATAATTCTTGGAAACTCTGTCAATCATTCTAGGTATCAAAATTCAAAAAGAATCATCGCGTACAAACACTGCAACAGAAGTATCTAGTTACAGAGTTCTTTCCACAAGAAAGAACCTCTGTAGACCAACACATGTTTTAAAAGACTTTTTGCTGCACAAAATCTTTTTCAAAAACAATTTTCTAGGACACCAGCTTTCAAACAGGTCCTAAAAACATTGTTAAAAACAATCAAAAACCTGGATGATCAAAAATGTTTATAAATTATTAGTTATAAGAAATTTCTTGTCTCAGAGCCTCTGCTGGCTCTGACAGAGGTCCAAAAACCTCTGTAAAGGAGTTTCTATACAAATAATTTATCGATCCTCTCCATGGATTTTTTCAACCATTCTGTGAAGGTACAACCTACAGAGGCCAGAGTCTCTGTCAGTTTTTACTTTGAGTATTTTTGTAACAGTAACGGTAACTTTTCTGCGAGTGAGAATCATATGGAGGTAAAGAGGCCCACGCGCCTAGCATTTAATAAGGCCGCCCACGACGTCTCGTCATAACTGACACAGAGGACGTGTCATCGTTTCATTGGACCTACATGCAACACGTTCCTATGGAAAGTTGAACCCGCCGTAACCACTCAAGTGCGGACCCCAAAATATTATTTACCTCAAAATATTAACCCTTTCAGATTCTACGGCCACAAACTCAGTATAAAACCAAAGTTACCATACCTCACAAAATCTTTACTCACTCTCTTCTCCGGCGAACCTACAACTATATTCAAATCTTCATTTTACTTTGCAAAAATGGCTTCCTGTTCACACGCTGCTCAAAACTCTCCGGCGAACTCTCCTCAACACTCCCCAGTGCATTCAGAGCACTCCCAAAACCCCAACATCGCCGTAAATGCTGAAACAGAAAACTCCGGCGACTCTGCAAACTTTGCACCAACCACCAACCTTCAACACTTTCTGAACAAAGAACATTTTGAGGATGTTCTTCCTTTAAAATCCAACAACTGCTACCTAGTACCCTCACCAACAGCCGTCGGCGAAGCCCATGCTATTCTCCTAAATATCAAGGAAAATCATATCCTATACCCTCTCCTTTCCAAAACCCCAACCAAAATCCCTGCACGATATCTAAATCAATTTTGGCAAAGTTGCCGATTTGATTCAGATGATTCTCTGATAAAGGGCTATATTTCAAAGCCAGACAAGTCTGAGTACCTAGAACTCATGTTCAACAGAACCATGTTCTCACTGGAGTTCAACCTGCCAATCAGAGGTCTTCTTGGAATAAAGAAATATGCTGAGGTTCCTACAGACGAGGAGCTCTGTCGATTCGTAGAAATGTTAGGGTATAACACAACCCTAAGGAAACGCAATGATTTCCGCAGAGGCAGACTACCACCTCTGGGGAATACCCTCTTCTCCATCTTAAATCGTTGCCTCACAGGAAAAACCGGTAGCCCTGACCAAAGCTCGCACCAGATCCTTACAATCATGTATGGGATCTATTATGATCTTCCACTCGATTATGCCACCATCATGATGCAGGAAATGATAAATACGATCTACAGAAAGATTGCAACCCAGAAAGCCAAACAACATACACCAGGATATCTGCCACCTCTGCAATACCAAAGGATAATGGGAGTTTTACTCGAGCCTCTGCTTCTTCTGCAGAAATGGCCAATGGAAGGGCCAACGGTAAAACTCTATCCCATGAACAAAAACGTTCCTACAGAGCATGAAGACAACTACCCACTCTGCAGACCTCTATCAAAGAACCTTCTATCATATGCAACCGATGAAGATAGGAAATTAGACTATATACGCGTCCACAGGACTCCAGAACCAAGTCCCGTGACACCCCCGCGTCTAGGAGCCCCCTTAGGTGTAGATATAGTAGAGAGGATGACAGAAGAAGAATGGGCTAGAGCTTTAGAGAAACATTATTCAGTACAAGACCGTTTCAAATCCCAAAGAGAGGGCATTTACCCCTCTTCTCCAAAAAGAAAAACCTCTGCAGCAACACCCAAGAAGAAGACCAAGAAAAGAAAACCCACAGAGGAAACTACAACCTCTGCAGCTCAATCCTCTTCTCCACCACATGCTATAGAGACAAGATCTTTTGCATCTCCCTCCCCTCCAAAACAAAAGAAAAGGAAATCCAAATCCACAGAAGAGGGAGCTCCTAAGCCAAAGAAGATAAAGTCAAAGAAGAAGAAACCAAGACCACCTCTGCAGGTCATTACAGAGGAAGTCGAACAAGAAGAAGATCAGACTATGCCTCTGCAACCTCCCTCCCCAATAATATATGCAGATCAACAGGGAGATTTCAATGCCTTCCTCAACAATCCCGACATTGCTCACACCTTAGATCCATCAGGATGGGTCGTAGAACCATTAGATCAGTCTACAGAGGCTCTGCGCACAACAGAAGTCCTTTCTGCAGCTCAAGGTACACAAACCATGCACCCTCACGTACGAAAACTCATAGGATCTCATTTCATATATGATTCCCTAAGAGCAGAAGCAGAAACAGTAGCACCTACAGAGGAAACCTCAGAAGAAGAGGTAAACATAGACTTTACAATAGAGGAAGAGGTTAGGATAGAAACCACGGAGGGTTCTGCAGAAAAAGATGCCGAAGAAGTAGAAGGCACACATCCCCAACCCCCTCCTAGTGCAACCCACATTTCTGATACCGCCGGTCTAGCGGCAGAGGGTATCATTGAAAAAGAGCAGCACAGCTCGATCTCAACCCCTCCCAGCCAGCCAGAGGTTACTCTTTCAACCTTTGTGCCTATTATAACAGGGGAAACCATTCCTGGGGAGTCCTCTCGAAAGGACTCACCCATAGTTCGTGATTTATTGCCCTAAATCACACCTGCCATACTAGCAAGGGAATTCGTTTCCTCTGCCATGCACACAACGATAGGGCCAAACCTCCTTTCAAAGGGGAGTAGAGAGCACAATGACGAAGAGACTCTAGACAAGTCTCCAAGTCAACAGAAGGACATTCCAATACCCACCCCTGGAGTGGATTTGGACTCTGACCTTCACAGAACTTCTGTAGAGGTTGAAACTCAAGTTTCTCCTCGAGGATCAGAAGGAAATCCTTCCACCCTCAACGTACAAACAGGGGTGAAAGAAGGTGTCCAAGGAACAAGGACAAACTCTGGAGACGAATGTGTTCCTCCAGAGGTTACAACGAGTTCACACGTATCAAGGGGTGAGTTCCAAACCCTTGTCACCTCTGTGAACCAAACATTGAAAGAGTTGAAAAGCTCTTTCAAATCTTTTGCAGAAATTACATCCAAGGCCATCTCAGAACTAAACACCAAAATGGACAACTTGTCCACAGAGGTGCAATCTACTCTAGCCCAGATGAAGTCTGCTGCCACAACTTCTGCCACCACACCTGCCTCTGCTGGTGCTAATTTTGAAAAAGCTGCAACTTCTGCCTTCAACAACTCGATCAAAATATATCTGGAAAAGATGAAAGAACAAGTGTCATCATCAAAAGTTATTACTCCAGAAGAACTACAGAAAGCTCTACGACAAGTTCACGAACAACAAACAGAAGCCACTCTAGCCATGAAGCCTACCGACTACATGACCAGAGCACAGTTGACAGAACTTGGGCAAAGCATCTTGAATCAAATGAAAGAATTTATCAGAGCCTTCACAATAGCCAATGCATCTTACGTAAAAGACTTCAAAGCTAGTGTGGGAAAGATGCGGTTCAACACAGAGGCCGAAGTCCAAATTCTTCTTGATCTCTGTGATGATCTCTATGCCAAAATGATGGCAGTCGGGGCGAAGAAACCTGACATTACTTGCAGAGCAGAGGGTAAAGAAGATAAGGGTCAGAATGACTCTGATGATGATGATTCATCAGATCATCCTGAGGGGGAGACACAAGGGGAGAAACAAAGTAAAACAGCTGCAACCAGTCCACCAATAGCAGCAGAACCAATTTCCTCTGCACCACCAACCCAAACCCAAACTCAGGAAACACAACAGAGACCCACAGAGGAAACACCAGCCTCTGTGGAAACCACCTCTGTCCTTAAAAAAGATGTCCCTGAATTTCAAATCCTTACTTCCTCATCCTCAGAAGAACTTCCCCATTCTCCACCAAAATCACAACCCAAAACTCACCCAAGAAGAAAATCCATTGCCCATAAACCAAAAAGCTCAAAACGTTCTGCTACTTATGTCCTAAAGAGAATGGAGTTCATATCTGCTTTCAGAGTTGCAAAACCTTTTGATATCCCTCCACAAACCACAACCGAGCTCACAGAAGAAACATCTACAAAACCAAAATCCCCAATCAAACCAACAGAACCATCCTCACCAAAGTCCTCAGAAACTGAAGTGTCAAAAACTACAGAGGCAATCCCCATCATACCAACAGAAGCAATCCCACAGAGTCCAAGACAGGCAACAGGTTCTGAGCCTCCTAAAGCCAAAGATAAAGGAAAGGGTATAATGACAGAAGAACCAAAGAAGAAAAAGCCGATGCCTCAGACGACAGAGAAGTTGATGAAGAGCTCATTTGATGCCTTTGTCACTCCTAAACCTGAAGAAAACCGGGCATTCAATTCAGATCCTCTGTCAAAAATTCCGATCCTTGATCCAAAAGCAAAGGTAACAAGGGGTAGGGTTGCAGAGATAATACAAGGAATAGATACTCTGCGAAGACCGATACCACCACCGACTACACGACATGCAGAAATGGAAGAGGTGGTGTATAGGTACCTTTACAGACAGCAATATCAGAACAATCCTATGCCACACATGGAAGATCCTCAACTCAGAGCTGACCTTGACAACACCTTCAGCAGAACAAAGCCAAAATCAAGGGCAGAAGTCTTCTCAGAGTCCAAAATTGAAAAGGTAATATACTGCAAAATCTCTCAAACGAGAACCTTTCCAAAGATCAGGTACAACATTTACAAAGTCAAAAGGGAGAACAAGTCCGAAAATCAATTTTCAGATGCCGATATACAGAACTTGAACCCCTACGATCTGCCAGATCTTCTACTTTGGACGAAAAAAAACTTCGACAACGATGCTAATAGAAGGGCCTATAAAGTATTCAGGAAAGCAATGAGAGAAAAGCTTTTGCTGTATAGCATGAAAGACTTTCAACTGGGAAGAGATCTTGGAGTCAGAAATCTGAGTCTGAGACCACCAGAGGATCACTGTCCACCTTCTACAATACCCAACTCAATCATAACAACACCAAGGTACGGGTTAGTGTATAAGGATCCTGCTGGTCAAGTAAGACTTTTTATGGAAATGGACTGTCAGAAGTATGCAACCAGTACTCTAAACAAGTTCAGATCAATCTTAGAAGAGAACAGAGGTACTGAGCTTATGGATCGAGAATCAACAGAAAGAATGATCAGAGAAATAGATGCTACAATTGGCTTAAGAGAACTCTGCATCAAATTCTATCACGAGCTCAGAGAAGTAGGATTCGACAACAGAAGTTTCAATGACTTCAAAGATGCAAATGTCTAAATCTCTTTTACATATCTCTGTAATAGTTAAAAAGAAATGAAATGAATCTTTTGAGGTATTGTTTAACCTTTGTCTACTTTACTTAGCCTAAATTAATCATAAAGTCAAATTTTCATTTTTCAATACTTAGGGGGAGATTGTTAGCTCCAAATATTCATAATATTAGAAGTATTGAAAAATAGGCCAAGTATGAAAGAGTTCCACAGAAGCTTTGCGGTGTTCCACAGAAGCTCTGCCGAAACAAATAAGATCATTCAAGGAACATCAAGTCCCAAGAAAAATCTACAGAAGACTACTCACAAAGGACCAAAGAAGGATCTACAGAAGAATGATCACCAAGGACCAAGCCGCAGAACCTCTGTCACCCTTGACAGAGCCTCTGCGGTTCAGACTGAACTTGGAAGATATTTATAATATCTTGCCACTATTGTAGAAATATCTTACCACTGTTACAGAAATATCTTGCTACTGTTCCAGGGTCCGTTCATCAACTTGTACAAGGCATGGTTCGACAACAAACACGTGTCAAACTCTGATAGGAATCCTTGCAAGTTGCTATTAGCGCATTTAATGCATGCAGGTTTCCAACTGTTCATGCCATCCCTTCTTTCCTGTAGCAATAGTCCTTTTGTCTAGAATAGTTCTTTTGTAGTAGTATAAAAGGAAGACTCATGTTGAGTTCTTCCTTACCAGTTCAGATACCAGAAAAACACACACACATACAATTAACGTCAAATCTATTGTTAGTGTTCTTCATCAAATACAGTAAACTTTGAGATATTCATCTGTTCTTCATATTCTGTTTATTTGGTATTTTGTGTTGTTTCTATATAAACATATCTGTTAGTTCTTCAATTACGCTTCCGCAACACATCTTATTTGAACTAATAGATAAGATAATCTTTGTTAATAAAATACGGGAACCAACAACGTTATTGACAGTTCATCAGCATACAACGTTATTCTTGGTCGACCCTGGATCCACGACATGAAAGCGGTCCCCTTGACCTATCATCAGACGATCAAGTTCCCAATGCCATGGGGAGTGCAAGAGATCAAAAGCGAGCAGAAGACCTCCCACGATTGCTATAAAGCAACAATGAAGCCTCAAAGGTGAAACCAGCATTGTGGTGACTGTACACGATTTGATCTAATTTACCCTTGCGCCAGAAAACGCAAATCCGGGTATCGTTTTACAGTCACCACAGGGGGCAGAATGTTGTACCCTATACGACTCTATAGAGATAACTCGCGACTCGGGGGCATTCAGACCCCACGACAGAGGTAATTCTCCAGTAGCCAACGATAAACGTCACTAGGTACGTAACGCCCGTCAACGGCACTCATGTACGGTATACCAACTTTCTAAAGTTGTGTTTACGTCCTTAATTCCACGACCCTTCGTAAGAAAAGGAATGGACATCTTGCCCCCAGGGCAAAAAAAAAATTATCCCATTAATCTTTTCGGATTATTTTTATAAAAGGACAGAAGTAGACGCCTACTCCACGATTCAGGATTGAAAGGTCATCTCTTCTACCCAGACTAACATTATATGCAGATTCGGAGCTCCTTCTGATATCATACACGATAGCGACCCTTAAATGGTCGTACGTCCGAAGATCGTCGTATCGAATCTACGACTACACCCCCACGTATCTGGATTACGATGCCTTTTATTTCCTTTCTTGCTTTCGATTTACTTCGACGAACGATTACTGACTTAAGCATCGGAGGGTCGTTGTTCAAACCAATGACCGCCCTTGTATCTTACATTGCAGGTTCGCAAGATCACACACACGCCAGTCTTACGACTTACGTCATAACAGAATAAAGTCTTTCAGACTACAAATCCACGATAAATGCATCGTGAAAAGACAAAATCATGACCCTCAACTCATGACTTGAAAACTTAATCTTGCAATTCAGCACATGGATCTTACGATCACAGTAGGTGTCATGAATTCGAAATCTTATGACCCACAATATGTAACTTGGGACGTATGTTTGGCTCAAGTCGCCCGATTACTTCCAAAGTCATTCTTCAAACATAAGTCGTATGACAATCAAGGCACAGGTTTTATGGTTTGACCTTATGAAAAACCAAAGTCTCCACGACTTAAATAAAAGTCTTACGACTTTCATCGTGAGAAACAAAGTCCCCGAGACTTGCAAAACATGAATCTTATGATTCATCATACGGGTCTTACGACCATCACAGGTGTCCTTTAAACTAAGTGTCGGATACACAAGTCTTATGACTTAAATTCCATGTTTGGAATATTTCTTCGGCCTTAGACGCCTGATTACTTCGCAACTATAAACGTCGAGGTCATACATTTTTACATACGTCTCATACATTCTTTCAGTTTTGTTATCTTTCGTGTTATTTTGTTCGATTGCAACAAAGTAAAGTATACGAAAAAAAAGCATATCAAAAGTACTATTTGTATTTATACGACCGAAACTATACAAATAAAGGGCATGACCGATCATAGTCGCCCCCTATTGGAAATAAAACGAAACAAAAATCAAGGCAGAGGGGAGTCCTCTGCGACCTCCTCGTCGCCAGTTACGACCGCTGCGTCTGTCGGGTCCTCTTCTCCCAGCTTGTCTTCTTGGTAGAGTTCATTCTCGTCCCCGACTTGCTCTAAGAAGATCTTGACCTCTTCCTCGGCTCCGGCCATAGGGTCTAACCCCCGTAAATGGCGACGCATAATCGCCGCTCGAACCCTCAGACGGGTCAGAGCTTCAAACGACAGGAGGCGCTCCTCTAAGGATGCAATCTTCCCCTCCCTCGCCTCAACAAGTGATCTAAGGTCCCCAACCTGTTTTACGCTCTTGGCCAGAGAAGCCTTAGTCGCTCCTAACTCCGCCTCCACCGCAGAGGACTTCTCTAGGGCTTCCCGCAGATGGCGCTGAAGGTCTTCCTTTTCCTTCGACGATTCTCTATACAAGATATGTGCTTCACAGAAATCGTCATAGAGGACCTCCGCCTTTTCCATCGCCGTCTTCTCTCATTCTCGTGCCGCACGAGTCTCCTCCTGCGCCTTGCGTATCTTCTTTAAGGCATCGGGCGTAACCCTACGGATTTTCTCCATATGGGCATACAAGCAGAAAGACGTTAGGAACGCCTGTAGCTCAAGAATACATAAGAACATCAGAAAAGCAAAACGTTGAAAAAGCGGATAGTACGCACCTTAAAGGATAGCCCTGCGACATGCGATCCCAGATTATCAATCGTAACTCCTTTCAGCCGTTCTTGAAAGCAAGCAAGGAGGAACTTCCCCAAGTCAGGGAAAAGTTTCTCACTGTCCATCTCCTCCCCGACCATAAAGTCGGACGGCAAGTTAAAATTCACCGTCATAACATCGGCGGATTCCCCCGCCTCCTTCCCCTTCCCTTTGTCGGTTGAGGAAGGGGAAGGAGCAACCTATCCTGACAAAAGAGAAGCCACGCTCTCCGGTATCGCTTCGGCCGTAACCGGTGGCGTCTTCGCCTTCTCGGCGGTGGCAACCCCAGACGAGTCACCACCCCTCGACGACGGTCCCTTCCGGATGGTTGTCCGTTGTTTCTTCACCCCCGGCGACGGGGGTGGGACAACCTTTTGTTTCAAATTTTTGGCCTGACGGGCCAAAAGGAGCGTGGAATCCTTCTTTGACAAACCATGAGTAGGCGTATCTGCGAAAAACGCAAAGAAAAACCCAAAGTAAGAGGAAATAGCGGAAACCATAAGGCGAAAGACAAACGGCAGATTATTACCCATCGCCTCCTCTTCCTTTTCTCTTATCTCCGACTCTTCCTCGACGGGGATCTATGCCTCCTCAAGGACGACGACCTCGTCGTCATCCCTGGAGATCCGCTGAAAAGACCTCTCTTCTAGTGAACAATCCCGGAACATATCAATCTTCGCCGTGGATCCGAGAAGATCAGCATCAGGGAAAGTAATGGCTGAAACAAAAGCCAGACACAATAGCTAAAATGCACGATTTAAATAAAAAACGCGCAATCTTAAGAAAAAACTTACAGGCAGTGTTCCATCCAGCTATGACCCACGTCGTATCCTCCTGCAGGAGCTCAAGCGACTGTGTTTTTCCAAAAACATACCTCGCCTTCCACCCGCGATCGTTGACCTGGGTATTTTGCACAAGCACCAAAGCACCTCTGTGCTTGGAAGAAAAACTATAATGGTGATAACCATCCACCTTCACCGTATACGCCGCCAACAAGTCGTCCACATTGAACGACGACACCCACTCTTAAGTGATCCTATCAATCACGAAAATAATCCGCCAGAACTGCGGCATCATCTGGGCAGGAGATAAAGAAAACCTAGCCAGAAAATCTCTGGCCAAAGAAGAAAATGCAATTTAAAGCCCGCCATAAATGGATACTCGTACAAGACGAAATGTCCGTTCGGACAATCCGCCGATCGAAATTGACCCGGCGAATATATTTGGACGACATCCGGGATGCCGGACAACGTCCGAAAATCCCTTAAGACATCCTGATTATCGATGGTACTTGTTGGTTCTATCGACATTTTCTTCTAAAAACTTGAGGAATACTGAGCTTCTCTGTTGAAATTTATAAAACGCTCGAATCGCACGTAACAATAGCAAGGGAATCTCTCTGAAATCTTTCCTAAAAACACGAGTGAGCGTAATGAGGAAACGATTCTCAGAATCACGTTATTTATGGCAAAGATCGTGTCAGGTCAACCCGCTCGATGGTCGACACCTGTCAAACGACTTTTCGCATGCATCATGCCGATGGGCGCCACCTGTCCTATAAACATTCTTTCACTTCCGGCACGCCGTCGTGACGTCACGACTACCTCACTTCTTCTAATCCGAAGCTAACCGAGACGGTTGGTGTTAATGCCAAAAATCGTCCAGAAGGATAAGTTAAGGTTGATTGTGGAGCTTAACAACTACAGATAGAAATCGTTTGACTAAGAAATGCGATAAAGACTAAAATGTAAATGAGACGAAGGGATTTGGTGACGCGGGAAAAACCTCGACGAGGAAAAAACCCGCGGACGACAGTGATGATGTCGTCGCTGCACTATGGTCGCCAAACAATGGCGATGTCCTTTTGTTCTAGGTGTCGAGAGTACAATGATTACAATACAAATGAAATAAAGACTTGAAATGTAAAATTACAAGTGTATCAAATGTAAAAACGAGTGCGTCGTGTGTAGAAACTAAGTGTCGTGCGTCGTGAGCAATCTTTTGAGAGAGAATTTATTGCTTCAAGTGTTATTGAGAGTTCAGTTGTCCGCAAATGAGGATGGAACCCTTGTATTTATAGTCTTCGAATGCTTTAATGATTCCATAAAAGCTTCATGTAACGGTCGTTGAGGTTAATGCTCGTAATTGACCTTGTCGGTTACGTCCGTTGGCCATTAATGGTGTTGACCCTGCATTAAACATAGAAATAATAACAGTTATTATACGCTAGTAGGTCAAGGTTGTAAGGTCTCTTACGACGGTCAAGTGTCGTGAGTATCAAACTGGTCGTGGTCGAGTCTGGAGAAATTTTACCCAAACATTTTGCCCCCAAAATTTAAAATGAAAAAGCAATTTCAAATCTTGAATTTTGAATTTTGCCAGAAGAAAATCTTTTAAAATCCTTGTCCAATGGAACTGTCGAGGAAGTGACACGTGTCGAAAGTCGTTAGTTAGAAAACTGAATCGGTTTGATCCTAACTAAAGGGGAAGTCGAAAAGGGGATAAGATCGTGACATCATGCTAACGTGCGATCGTGCTTAACAGCTGTAATCGCCAGGTGTCGACGATCCGTCGAGTCTTTGCAAAGGAGAATCCACGTGTCGTTCATCGAGTGATTCGACCTGACACGATCGTTTACATAAATAACGACCCTTAGAGGATCTTTTCCAGTTTACGATTTCTGAGAGTTTAGAGAGAGATTTCTTTTCGATTTCTTGCTATTTTTCAGCGAATCCTTTCCTAACCTGCAAAAATCTTTGAACCGATTAAGAATTTCGAGGTTTAGAGTGCCTATATAAGGTACGACTTGTTAGTCTTTGTATGCATCGTAAGTCGATTGCTAGAAAACCTAGGAAAAAACTGGGATATTTGGGGTATTTCAGACCGACAATCTTGGTAAACAAGATTAGCAATGTCGACAGAACCCAGAAGTACCATTCGATATAAAGATGATCTCGATGATCTTAGGAGTTTAGCGAAAATCCCTGCGGGGATTACATTGAGTAAGGCCGGTTAGATTCGACCGGAGATGTGTCCTGATGGGTACATCGTGATATACGAGTACCCATTTAAGATAGGTTTCCACTGGCCCTATTCGCCTTTGGCCAAGGCTTTCATGTGCGAGTTTGTTCTCTCGCCCGGGAAACTGATGCCCCAGTTTTGGCGTGTTATCCAGGTCATCGAGTGACTTACGTCGAATTGGGAGTCGTCGATGAACGTGAACGACGTCTTGACAGCCTATCAGGTCAAGATGGATACGTACCGTCGATACAGCTGTTAATGCCAAAAATCGCACCAAAGGGACAACTTAAGGTCGATGTGGACTTAAACAACTAAAGATAGAATCTTTCGACGAGACGTGCGACGATAAATAAAATAAAGAAACAGGGGATTTGATGACGCATGAAAAACCTCAATCGAGGGAAAAACCTGCGGACGACAGGGGGTGTCGTCGCTGCACTATGGTCGCCAATCAGGGGCGATGTCCTTGGTACCGGCGTCGATCGTACGATGATTACAATACAAATGAAGAAAATGCTTCGAAATGTAAAGTATAAATGTTTAAAGTGTAAAACAGGTGTTTGTCGTGTGAATACAAGTGTAAACAACTGTTGGTCGAAAGCTGTTGACGTGCGTCGAGAGCAATGACTTGAGCTTTTCTTCGAGTGTTCTTGAGTTCGCTATAGGGTTCTGGCTTTCAGTACTTGATTTCCAGAGTTTGAGGGTTCTTAGCTATGAGCTTGAATGTTTTTCTCTGCTGTTCGGTGATGTTCGCTGATGATTGCTGATGTGTATCGGATGTTAACTGATGATTCTTGATGTGAAGACTTATCATGGTATTTATAGTCTTCGCGTCATTAATTAGCTCCATTAATGCTTTGATCAACGGCTACAACGGCTGGAAACGGTTGCCGGAGTGATTATCCATAATGGTCTTCGTCCGTTACGAGTAACAGCTTGCGTCAGATAACGAATTGCGTCGGATATAGACGTTGCTCCTTTAATAGCTTTGACTCTTGCATTAAACACTTAACAAAAAGTAACAGTCATGGTTAACGTTAGTTTTGGACGAGGACGTATGGCTCGATGTGACAATTATGCAGGACAGGCGTCGCTAAGGTCGTACGTCCTAGGAAACTCTCAACTTACCTTTTACGACGAATGATGGACGTTCTGCGGGTCTTGGTCGGGACCTTATATTAATCCAAGATGTCTTTCATGACGCGCGTCTTACCTTTTCTGGTCGTGGTCGTACGACGTGAATTTTTGCCCAAACTGTTTGCCCCCAAAATTTGAAAGAAGGATGGCAAATTCGAGTTTAAATTTTGTCAATCAGACGCGTAAAAAATAGAGCAAGGGTCAAAAAAATTACCTTGACCGCCTTGTAACTCGGTTGGTTTGCCTCTAACTGAACGAGAAGTTAAAAAGGGGAACGAGGTCGTGACGTCATGCTGACATACGATTGTGCTTACCAGTTGAATGTCGACGGAGCCCAGCGGTGCTATTAGAAATGAAAAAGATTTTGACGACTTTGGAAGTCTATGTGTATTACCATAAGCAAGGTTGGCGAGGTTCGACCGGAGATGTGTCCTGATGGATATGCCGTGATATATGAGTACCTGTTTAAGATGGGCTTCCACTGGCCGTATTCGCCTTTGGTCGAAGTGTTCATGCGTGAATTCGATCTTTCATCGAGGCAACCGATGCCCCAGTTCTGGCGAGTTATCCTGATAATTGAGCGACTTACCTCGCACTGGGAGTGGCGTATAAAGTCACGACCGATCAATATCGTCGTTATAGTTTACCTTCAGGACTTAAGGGTGAACGTACCTTAGTTTTGAACACTGCTGTCGATGATCACAAATGGAAGACGAGGTATGTGCTGGATACGGACGGTCATTGGATTGGATCTGTTGATACTGCACAACTGGCGACGATGTCTCATATTGCGCAACCGGCGACGAGGTCTCATACTGCGCAACTGGCGACGATGTTCTCTACATTCTCGTCGACCCTTTCGTCAGCCGCCAGGGGCAAGGGTGTAAAGACGGGAGAGAATGAGGGAGAGTTTATGGCGACAAACAACTTTGCGTTGTCGTCAACCCTCCTGATTGACTATGTACTCGTCAGGGCGGAGTCACTTCCGCATCTGGGGAAATATCAGCTCTTATCTTTCAAGGAGCGTTTTCGAAGAATCTCTGTTGAAGAGATCGGACTGTGTTTAGCCGAACTGGCGTTCTTTGTAAGTTTTTCTTTCAAAACTTGTGTTATCGAAGTTCTTTCGCTGAGCATTTAGTATGTTTCTTTTGTAATTTGCAGATGCTTATGTTTCATCTCATTGAATATGTGAAGGTAGAGGAAATGCTGGAGTGGAGGTCGATCGTTGAGAAGGATATATTCCTTCCTCCAACCTTAACATTAATCTTTAGAGCCATATTCTCAGAATGTCGAGGCGTAAGAAGTTGGAAGACCACTCCTAATATACTCGTTTGATCCTTGCATCAGTTCTTCGGGATTGGCAGGGCTTCGAAGGTCGAGACTTTTGGGCAGAGCTTGCCATCGACGCTTTTGTCTAGGTTTAGGAAATGCTATGTCTTTTCATGTCTCGACCGTTGGTGGTCGAACCATTTTAACTTTGTATACTCGACCGTCGGTAGTCGAGTTCTTTTGAATATAACCGACAGTTTTGTAAATGAAACTCTAAACTTTTGTTTGAACTTGCGTTTTATATATTTGGTAAACAAATATCATATCAATTATGAAATTGAATCTGGGAATCATGCGACTAAGGCATTCATTGTAACACAATAATTGGTACGTAAGCCATAAGACTTTTAAATCGTGTGTATAAACATAAGAACATGCGACTAAAGCATACATTTGGAGTATGAAATTTTTCCAAGTTAAGAGGCTTAGATCACGAGATCGTTAGACCTCACAATCGTACGACTAAGTCGTGTGATTAATTTGAATCGTATGCCTCTGTAAAGGATGATCAAATCATAGATTCGGTCGTTTATATCGTGCGACCTTATGAATTTAAAGTCATATTGTAGACTTAATGACTACTGTCGTGCGATCCTGCGATAAGCTGTCGTGCGATTCTGCGGTAAAACGATGTTAAGGGTTGGTTGTTGGCTAACCAACGACCCTCCGATGCTTAAGTCAGTTGTGAGAAAAAATTGTATGAAAAAGATTTAGGAACATACCGTTAGATTCTCTTTTTAGTGGGATATTGCCCCATGTCATTTATTATCTTATTCTTTTCGGAGGAAAGATAGGTTTTAAATGACAGGATGACACTGTGATCTGATGAGATATTGTCGTGCGACAGGGCACCATAGTAGACTTATCCCTGTGGAAAAGATATAATTTTAGAAGAACGAACCTGTCAAAGGCGCCTGACTGTGGAGTATGTCAGACCATACATGTCTGAACCACCGGTGATGCAATTGACGACTTTTATATGCTCGGGGGTCGACGGTCGATGGTTACTAGCTGGAGTAGCGTCATCGTCGATGATATCTTTGAGATTTCCTTTTGGGAAGTGATATGCTAGCTCCTTCTTCAACACGATGCAATCGTCTGTCGCGTGACCATGATCGACGTGGAAGTCGCACCACTTTGATTTATCTTTCTTAGCACCATCCAGGTCGGACTTATTTGGCCATCGAATGGTCGCATGGACGGACTTAAGAGCTTCGACTAAGTCTTTTGCGGACCCTTTGAATCCGTAAGAAGATATATTGAGGTATAGAGGAAATTTAGTCGCGGTCTTGGCCTCTGCTTTCGTCTTGAAACGAACATTTGAAATTTGGCGCGCAGGCTCGATTCTGGAAACAGCTTTGGCCTTGAATTCCGGTTTTCTGACGCCTAACGACTTCTTGTCGTCATAGTGCTTGCGATGAAATTATGCGTCGTCTTCGACCCTCATATATGCTAAGGTTCGAGCTCGAACGTCTTCGAAATTCTCTGGGGGATACTTGGTCAGATCGATATATAGACCTGAACTATCGTCCAGACCACGCTTATAGGCTTCGATCGCAGTTTTGATGTCACAATTGCGGATACTGATCATTTCGGCATTGAATCTATTGAAATAACTTCGAATAGACTCATTGGTCTTCTGCACGACATAGTACAGATCACTAGTCTGCTTCTCCATCTTACGACTGCTGGCGAATTGCCGGGAGAATTGGTTGACCAATTCGGCGAACGACCCGATAGATTTGGGTTTGACATTGATCAACCACTGGAGAGCTGGACCAGTGAGAGTCACCCCGAAACTCTTGCACATGCATACTTCCTGGTACATGTGTGGAATCGAGATTGTCCACATGAGCTGCTTATACTGCGCGACATGCTCGGTTGGATCGGTCACACCCGAATACTTGGGAGTGAAGGCAGGAATGTTATGCTTCTTTGGGACCTCGACGGTGGCGATCTCGTCGATGAAGGGCGACACCTGATACCCCGAGCGAGGCTCGATGTCGACAGGCACGGCTACCCCAGGCAACTTGGTGAGCAAGGACAGGACGCGCTCATTTTGGTCTTCTAACATCTTCAAACACTGGGCGACGGGATCGTTAAGATCAGGATTTGCCCCTGTCGAGGGATTGGTCCCTGGACTAGTGCCATTACCATGCGAAGAACCATTGGTGTCCCCGTTGAACGGGACAAAATATGGCTGCGACCCATAGTGGAATTGCTGCGGTCCATTCTAAAACGATTGTGGTCCCTGCTGAAATGGCTGCGATCTCTGCTGGAAAGATTGCGATCCTTTGTAACATCCCAATTCCCATATACTAAACAATTCACACAAAGTAACATAACATTGATATAACAAATGAAACATCATATTACAAGTACGGTCCCGTAGTCTTTTACAATTAGCAGAAGCCATCCTACTACAAACTATGTACTAAATACATACATAACATTCAATATTGTAATACAACTGCTAAACAAGCCAAAATCTTCGTCATATAATCCTTCACAAAAGCCATCCATCAGTTACTCTAATTACTTGCTCTTACTCGATCCACCACCTGGAATACATATTTTTAAAACAAAATGAGGGTTAGACACGATGGTCTAAGTGAGAAAATCCCTGTTAGTTTGAAACCATTTATATAACTTCATTCATGTAAATCACGCAACACAATCACATATATCCAATTAAGCTCACATATCATGTACCTTCCCTTCTCATTCCTCCTGGCCATATTAGTTGGTAGCAAGCCAACTAATAATTTACAACGTTGTACAACATCTACAGCCAAACAACGCTATACAGATTCTATAGCCAAACACACCGGTCCTATGCCCGGCCAACGTATTATAACACATTATAATACTCATGTAAATATAATACCTCAATATATTATAATTCACATATACCATACATATAAACACGTAATCACCAATTATCACTTTCCCAAACCATACGTATATGTATTCCAGTTAAAAATACTTTTAAAGTAAAACTCACCTGTTTTGATTATTACACACGCTCGCAAGCTCCTTTCACAATGGTCTTATCTCTTACCACGACTCCACAGAATCTGAAACAATTTAAGGGATATATATTGCCTTACAAGCCAATCATATAAAACCTACCAAGTTCCTATCCCCAACTGATTCACTGCTTACTGCAACCAATTGTCAAAACTTAACAACTACCGGGATTACACAGGGTACCGGGACTTCTCAGTACCGGGAGTCTCTATCACCGGGAGTTAACAATACCGGGACTCCACACTACCGGGAGTTGGCAATACCGGAAGTCCGAAATACCGGGAGTTCACTATACCGGAAGTCGACACTACCGGGAGTCTACCGGGACTTCCCCGGGACTCTCAAGAACACAGTCGGTTCCATTTTCTCAGAAATCGATTGAAATCTATACCAATTAATGAAATCGTAACTTCTAAACCGATAGATATCTTTTATTACTGATTACCAACACAAAATATAAAAGGGCTTACCTCCAAATCGAATCCAACCCAATTGATTGATGCTCTAACCGTAGGTTTCGTTCACTGCCTCTTTTCGCCTCCAGAACTCCCGCACACACACACACTCTTTCTATTTTAGGTATCTGATGAGTGTGGAGGCTTAAGAGATAATATAGGTCCAACTTACCTTCTTGGCTCAAACTATTCCAAAATGACCCAAAACACCCTTAACCTTATTACTTATCTCAAACTTAACCAAATCATTACATCTTATGGTTAAGTTAAGTTAACGGATAGATAAAATATCTAACGGACTTACCCGGGGTATTACATCATCTCCCCCTTAAAAGAATTCCGTCCCGGAATTCAGTTAAGTAAAAGGATGAGGGTATTTGGCTCTCATTTCCAATTCTGATTCCCACGTAGCATCCTGACCTTTATGATGCCTCCACTGAACTTTCACTTGCCTGATTTTTTTATTCCGCAGCACTTTGACTTTATGATCAACTATGGCTTCCGACTCTTCCACATAATTCAGTCTTTCATCGACTTGTATCACTGGTAGGGAGACTTCCTGATCTTGAATAACCAAACACTTTCGGAAGTTTGATACGTGAAACGCGTTATGAATCCGGCTCAACTCCGGCGGAAGATCTAATCGGTAAGCTACTTCACCGATCCTTTCTGTAATTGCAAACGGTCTGATATACCTTGGGCTAAGTTTACCTTGTCTCCCAAATCGGATGACTCCCTTCCATGGCGAAACCTTTAACATTACGAAATCCCCGATTTGAAATTCCAAAGGCTTTCGACGTCGGTCAGCGTAGCTCTTCTGTCTATCTTGAGCCACTTTCAATCTTTCTCGAATCCGAGTAACCTTATCGGCAGTTAACTGAACTATTTTCGGTCCCGCTAGCTGTTTTTCTCCCACTTCGTTCCAACACAAAGGCGTTCGGCATTTCCTCTTATACAGTACTTCGAACGGTGTCGCTTGTATGCTGGAATGATAACTGTTGTTATATTCAAACTCGATCAACTGTAAGTGTTTATCCCATGATCCCCCAAAATTAACAATGCAAGCCCGGAGCATATCTTCTAAGGTCTGAATCGTTCGTTCACTCTGCCCGTCTGTTTGAGGATGATACGTCGTACTTAACTTTATTTGTGTCCCCATTTCCCTTTGAAAACTTCTCCAAAATCTCGAAGTAAAACGACTATCACGATCAGAAATGATCGAGATTGGAACTCCATGTCGAGTTACTATTTCGTCAATGTACAACTTAGCTAATCGCTCGATCGAATCGGTTTCCTTTATCGGTAGAAAATGTGCAGACTTTGTCAATCTGTCGACGATCACCCAAATAGAATCAAATCCCTTCGGAGTCCTTGGTAGCTTCATGATGAAATCTGTGGTAATCTGCTCCCACTTCCACATAGGTATTTCTAGCCGCTGTAGTTGACCAAATGGCTTTTGGTGTTCGATCTTTACTTTCTTACAAGTATCACATCTTTCCACATACAAAGCAATTCCTCTTTTTATCCCCGACCACCAATAGAATTGTTTAAGGTCTTTATACATCTTGTTTGTACCTGGGTGAATAGAGAAACGGGATTGATGAGCTTCTTGTAACACACGATCACGTAACCCACCCAAACGAGGTACCCACACTCTGTTTCCCAGACACAATAACCCACGATCATCTTTTACTAGCAATGCTGACATCCCTTCTAACCGTTCTGATTTCAGATGCTTATCCCGATAAGCTTCCACTTGACACTTCTGCAATTCGTCAAATATGTTGGGTAGGAGTTCAGTTCATAGTGAAATAACTTTTATTGTTCCATTCCTTTCTTGACGACTCAGCGCATCCGCCACCACATTCGCCTTTCCCGGGTGATAAAAGATTTCACAGTCGTAATCGTTCAGCAATTCTAGCCATCTCCTTTGTCTCATATTCAGTTCCTTCTGATCAAAGAGGTGTTGGAGACTCTTGTGATCAGTATAAATCTGACATTTGGACCCATACAGATAATGTCTCCAAATCTTCAACGCGAAGACAACTGCTGCAGACTCCATGTCGTGCGTAGGATACTGTCTTTCATGATCCTTTAATTGTTGAGAAGCATAAGCAATAACTTTCCCACGCTGCATAAGCACACATCCCAATCCCAGTTTAGACACGTCACTATAAACAACAAAGTCTTCTGAACCTTCAGGTAGTGATAGAATAGGCGCGCTGCACAGTTTCTCTTTCAATATTCGGAATGCCTCATCTTGTTCGGCTTTCCATTCAAACTTCAGGTTCTTCCGGGTCAGCTTAGTCAAAGGCGCTGCGATATGAGAGAAGTCTTTTATGAATTTCCGATAGTAGCCGGCTAAACCCAGAAAACTACGTACTTCGGTTGCTGTCTTCGGCGGTTCCCACTTTTCAACTGCTTCCACTTTCATCGGATCAACTTGCATACCTTTCTCAGAAACCACGTGCCCCAGAAATTGAACTTTCCATAGCCAGAATTCACATTTGGAAAATTTTGCATACAACTTTTCCTTCTTCAGTAGCTCCAGAATCAAACGAAGATGTTGCGCGTGCTCTTCCTTGGATCGGGAATAGATAAGGATATCATCGATAAATACAATAACAAATTTATCGAGATACGGCTTACATACCCGATTCATTAAATCCATAAAGGCAGCTGGAGCGTTCGTCAGTCCGAACGGCATCACTAAGAATTCGTGATGTCCATACCTTGTTCGAAAAGCAGTCTTTAGAACGTCTTCTTCTTTAACTTTCAACTGGTGATAACCGGATCTTAGATCAATATTGGAGAAATAGCAAGCTCCAACTAACTGATCGAAGAGGTCATCAATTCGGGGAAACGGATACTTGTTCTTTATCGTACGCTTATTCAGTTCTCGGTAGTCGATACACATTCTCATCGAACCATCCTTCTTTTTCACAAATAACAATGGTGCTCCCCACGGTGAAGAACTAGGTCCGATGAAGCCTTTATCGGATAGATCTTGTAGTTGTGCCATCATCTCTTTCATCTCTGGAGGTGCCAGACGATAAGGTGCACGGGCTATAGGAGTGGCTCCAGGAATCAGGTCTATACTGAACTCTACTTGTCTAACAGGCGGAAGACTATTCAAGTCTTCGGGAAAAACTTCTGGAAATTCACTAACGATAGGAATATCTTCCAACTTAATCTTTTCAGGCCTACTATCTATCACATAGGCTAAGTAACTTGGGCAACCCTTACTGACACATTTACGGGCTTTTATCATAGATATAAGGCTAGACTGATGATTCCTACGATCACTATAAATCACCACTGGTCCCTTCTCAGGTAATACCACATTTATTAACTTCTTATCACACATTATGTTAGCCTGATTCTCGGCTAACCAGTCCATTCCCACTACGACGTCAAACTCTATCAAAGTTATAGGAAACAATTGTATCGGCACTCTACACTCCTCTATATTTATCACACAGTCATCAAATACTTCTTTAACTGACACTTGATTATCATTTGCCGTATCTACTGATATAGCATGTTCTAGCATTTTAGGTTTCAAACACAGGCAAGCAACAAATACAGGAGATACAAACGATCGGTTTGCACCGGAATCAAATAACACCTTAGCACGTGTAGAGTTTATTAAAAATGTACCTGTGACCACATCCGGAGTTTCCTCCGCTTCTTTCTCAGTCATTTGAAATGCGCGACCCCTGGTTACTGGCGGTTCCAGTCTTGGTATTACTGGTTTAACAATTGCTGGCCTGCCCGATGACCCGCCTTGCTGTATCCTCCCCCGTGGACAGTCCGACTGAAGGTGATCCAGAGAATTGCATAAGAAACATAACCGCGTTACCTTACAATCTTTAATGACGTGTCCGGTCTTCCCACACTTATAACACGCTCGTAAATCACCTTGGCAATTTCTTTGGTGGACACGGTTGCACTTCTGACATGGTCTTTCCGCTGGTCGAAACGGCGGACGGTTATCATACCTCTGAAATTGGGACTTCTTCGGATCGTGTTGTGGTCCTTCCCACTTTCTCTTCCCGATACTTTTATCGCCAGCATCCCTTCTAATATCTCTTTCAACATTCTCCGCGGCATCAACTGCAGCTGAGAAGGTATCGGGTCCTTTTGCAGTCACTAGCCTTCTGACTTCTGAGTTCAGCCCAAAGATAAACCTTTCCGTCTTCATCGCCTCCGTAGCAACGTAGTATTCTGCGAACCGAGACTTTTCCAGAAAGCTAGCGGTGTAGTCTCGAACGGATAAGTTTCCTTGTTGCAAGTTCATAAATTCCCCTTCCAGTTGTTTGACGGCTGCTTGGGGACAAAATGCGTTCCTGTAGGCTATCACAAATTCTTCCCAAGAGAGGGTAGAATAAACATCAGATCCTTTAGAATGAATAAAATATTCCCACCAATACAAAGCATCCCCTTTTAACATTGCTGTCCCATACAATACCCTATCTTCATCTGCACACTTGCTTGTCTTGAAAATAGCTTCTATTTCCTTCATCCATCTCATTGCTTTCACGGGATCCCTGTCTCCTGAGTAGGTCGGCGGTCTATAGCTCAAAAACATTTTGTAGTCGCACCTCCTTTGTACTGGTACAACAGTTGGTGTGATTAGCATTTCATCTTCCGGTCCGGGATCCGGTATTCCAGTTTCATTATGACGGTTTCGATCAAACATTGTTTGTATGCTAGCCTGTAATCTTCCCATTTCTGCCATTAGATCATCCCTGGTAACAAACTCTGTACCATGTGGCTGGACTCTGCCTCCGACTCGACCTCCAGCTCTACCCCCGGTTCTACCCCCGACTCTGCCCCCAGTTCTGGCTCCCTTGTCCCCCGTTCCTATCGGCGGATTCGTACTATTCGGATTTCTTCCTCCTCCTCGATTCGAATTCCGTGTACCGCTTGCCATTCTGTAGATTTAAACAAGGTTAATATACACATAAGCACATACCCCATATAACAAGGTATTCCAGTTCAAACATGTACCTGTAAGATCACAATTACACTGGCCAGGTGTAATATGAAATTACCATACATGATGTTCCTTCTACCTTTTATACTTAATATCCCAAGGTTCTACAATAATAGGGACATCCTACTTCACATGCAGTTTAAGTCTAGGTACAGATACAAATACCTAAATCCCTTAAACTAAGGCTCTGATACCATTTGTAACATCCCAATTCCCATATACTAAACAATTTACACAAAGTAACATAACATTGATATAACAAACGAAACATCATATTACAAGTACGGTCCCGTAGTCTTTTACAATTAGCAGAAGCCATCCTACTACAAACTATGTACTAAATACATACATAACATTCAATATTGTAATACAACTGCTAAACAAGCCAAAATCTTCGTCATATAATCCTTCACAAAAGCCATCCATCGGTTACTCTAATTACTTGCTCTTACTCGATCCACCACCTGGAATACATATTTTTAAAACAAAATGAGGGTTAGACACGATGGTCTAAGTGAGAAAATCTCTGTTAGTTTGAAACCATTTATATAACATCATTCATGTAAATCACGCAACACAATCACATATATCCAATTAAGCTCACATATCATTTACCTTCCCTTCTCATTCCTCCTGGCCATATTAGTTGGTAGCAAGCCAACTAATAATTTTCAACGCTGTACAACATCTACAGCCAAACAACGCTATACAGATTCTATAGCCAAACACACCGGTCCTATGCCCGGCCAACGTATTATAACACATTATAATACTCATGTAAATATAATACCTCAATATATTATAATTCACATATACCATACATATAAACACGTAATCACCAATTATCACTTTCCCAAACCATACGTATATGTTTTCCAGTTAAAAATACTTTTAAAGTAAAACTCACATGTTTTGATTATTACACACGCTCGCAAGCTCCTTTCACAATGGTCTTATCTCTTACCACGACTCCATAGAATCTGAAACAATTTAAGGGATATATATTGCCTTACAAGCCAATCATATAAAACCTACCAAGTTCCTATCCCCAACTGATTCACTGCCTACTGCAACCAATTGTCAAAACTTAACAACTACCGGGACTACACAGGGTACCGGGACTTCTCAGTACCGGGACTTCTGAGTACCGGGACTTCTCAGTACCGGGAGTCTCTATCACCGGGAGTTACCAATACCGGGACTCCACACTACCGGGAGTTGGCAATACCGGAAGTCCGCAATACCGGGAGTTCACTATACCAGAAGTCGACACTACCGGGAGTCTACCGGGACTTCCCCGGGACTCTCAAGAACACAGTCGGTTCCATTTTCTCAGAAATCGATTGAAATCTATACCAATTAATGAAATCGTAACTTCTAATCCGATAGATATCTTCTATTACTGATTACCAACACATAATATAAAAGAGCTTACCTCCAAATCGAATCCAACCTAATTGATTGATGCTCTAACCGTAGGTTTCGTTCACTGCCTCTTTTCGCCTCCAGAACTCCCGCACACACACACTCTTTCTATTTTAGGTATCTGATGAGTGTGGAGGCTTAAGAGATAATATAGTTCCAACTTACCTTCTTGGCTCAAACTATTCCAAAATGACCCAAAACACCCTTAACCTTATTACTTATCTCAAACTTAACCAAATCATTACATCTTATGGTTAAGTTAAGTTAACGGATAGATAAAATATCTAACGGACTTACCCGGGGTATTACATCCTTGCTGGAAAGGCTGCGAACCACCGTGGAATGGCTGAGATCCATCTTGAGGTCCATTCTGAAATGGCTGTTGAAATGGCTGCGACCCCTGCTGGAAAGGCTGCGACCCTTGTAACGGCTGCGACCCATTATTCATGGGTGGTGGCCTGAGATGCTGAGGGGGAATTGGTCCAAACTGGGGATTTGGGTTGAACGGCCCTGGTTGCTGATTCTGCGTAAACGGACCTGGATGCTGATTCTGTGCGGAAGGATATGGTCATGTATCTGGATTCTGAACAAATGGTCTAGGACCATTCTGATTGAATGGTCCTGGAACTGGATTCTGCACAAACGGCCTAGGACTACTCTGAGGTCTGAAAGGATTTCTCAACTGTGCAATCTCCTCAGATGCTCTGCGATTCTTCTCCGCCATTGCATTGAGCTGATTCGTGGCGACTTCGAGCTCCTGATACATCTGAGCAACGGCTTGCTGTGGATTTCCAGGGGTTGCCATTTTCCTGCAATAGAAAACAGAAGAAAACTCCAAGAAACCGTTAGTAGAATGCACGTTCGTCGAGGATTTTCTCTAGATGAGGTCCCACGGATGGCGCCAAACTGTTAATGCCAAAAATCGCACCAAAGGGACAACTTAAGGTCGATGTGGACTTAAACAACTAAAGATAGAATCTTTCGACGAGACGTGCGACGATAAATAAAATAAAGAAACAAGGGATTTGATGACGCAGGAAAAACCTCAATCGAGGAAAAAACCTGCGGACGACAGGGGGTGTCGTCGCTGCACTATGGTCGCCAATCAGGGGCGATGTCCTTGGTACTGGTGTCGGTCGTACGATGATTACAATACAAATGAAGAAAATGCTTCGAAATGTAAAGTACAAATGTTTAAAGTGTAAAACATGTGTTTGTCGTGTGAATACAAGTGTAAACAACTGTTGCTCGAAAGCTGTTGACGTGCGTCGAGAGCAATGACTTGAGCTTTTCTTCGAGTGTTCTTGAGTTCATTGTAGGGTTCTGGCTTTCAGTACTTGATTTCCAGAGTTTGAGGGTTCTTAGCTATGAGCTTGAATGTTTTTCTCTGCTGTTCGGTGATGTTCGCTGATGATTGCTGATGTGTATCGGATGTTAACTGATGATTATTGATGTGAAGACTTAGCTTGGTATTTATAGTCTTCACATCATTAAATAGCTCCATTAATGATTTGATCAACGGCTACAACGGCTGGAAACGGTTGCCGGAGTGATTATCCATAATGGTCTTCGTCCGTTACGAGTAACAGCTTGCGTCGGATAACGGATTGCGTCTGATATAGTCGTTGCTCCTTTAATAGCTTTGACTCCTGCATTAAACACTTAACAAAATGTAACAGTCATGGTTAACGTTAGTTTTGGCCGAAGACGTATGGCTCGATGTGACAATTATGCAGGACGGGCGTCGCTAAGGTCGTACGTCCTAGGAAACTCTCAACTTACCTTTTACGACGAACGACGGACGTTCTGCGGGTCTTGGTCGGGACCTTATATTAATCCAAGATGTCTTTCATGACGCGCGTCTTACCTTTTCTGGTCGTGGTCGTACGACGTGAATTTTTGCCCAAACAACAACTTGTTCTCAAAACACAAGGGTGATCGCAAATGGAAGACCAGGTACGCATTCGTGCGTGTAGCGACGCTGGACCCTGACAGCGACTAGATTAGGTCTGGCTGGAACATGGCGGGTGAGTTTGTAGCTTTGGTCGAGTGTTTTTTATGATATTTATTTGTTTTTTTCCAACTAATTCGTTGTCTTTTGTGCCTTCAAACATTAAATTCGAGGACATGAAGGCCAATGACGACTCCAAAGCCAAGATCGAGAAGTTTCTAGAGATCAGTACCGACGACAGATCGTTCGTCACACGTCATCTGATAGACGAAGACGACAATTTGGTCTTTTTGGGCGAGAATCGTCAGGAGAGACAAGAGGAAGAGGAGGAAGAGGAGACAGAGGAGGAAGAAGAGAAAGAGGAGTCGAAAGAAGAAGAAGAGGTAGAGATGACTGGTAAGTGTACCCTACTCTGCTCTATTTATTTCTTCCATTATTTCAGTCGCTTAATCGTTCTTCCTTTCTTGCTTTACAGGAGAATCCCAGCCGAAAATGTCGTCTGCGATGGCCAAGAGGGCGGCCCAAGCCGAAATGGCTCGCAAGGCGAGAGAAAAGAGGAAAGAGGCCCCGACAACTGGGTCGGGGGTCCTAAAGAGGACAAAGATGTCAGTCCCAAGGGAACCGTCTTTAAAGACGGGCGGCTCGTCGAGAGTCGTCACGCCTGAGAAGGCAAAGGTGTCGATTGCATCCGCTGAGAAGACGAGGACGTCTTCTGATGCGATCGACGCAACACCTATCAATTCTGCGCCTCCGGTGAAATTGGTGGTATCTCCGTCCGCAGCATCGACCCCTTCATCGGCCGAAAAGGGCAAGGGTCATGCGACTGGAGAGGCTGAGGTCACGACGGTCAACTTTATGTTGCCGTCGGACTTTATGGTCGACAATGTCCTAGAGGGGACGAAACTTTTCCCCCATCAAGGGAAGTACCAGCTCCCGTCTTTCAAGGAGCGTTTCAGAGGGGTTTCCGTCAAGGAGACGGGATCGCATGTTGCCAGACTGGCGTTCTTGGTAAGTCTTTCTTTCAAGACTCGTTTATCTTTTGTCGTTTGGAACTTTGTCGTGTGTTTACTAACATGTTTATTTATGTTTTACACGCGTTTCAGTCCACTCTGGCTCTGCACGCCAAAACGGCGAAGATAGAAGGTCTAATGTCTTCTGCTCTTGAGAGAGAGAACACGGCGTTGGAGAGGGAGAAGTCCACTCTGGCACGTGCCGAGGAGATGTTCGTACGACTCGATGATGCCCTAAATGAGTCTGAGGCCATTGGACGTGCGAGGGACGAGGCGAACTTCTGTCTGAAGCAGTCCCTGTCCTTTATCGCTGAACAAAGGACGGAGCTGGACAAGACTAAGGAATCCTTGGCTGCGATTGAAAAAGAAGCCGAGGATTCTAAGTCTAGGGTGGCAGAGTTGGAGGGAGAGGTGAAGGAGCTGAAGGACGAGGCTAAGTCCGTCTTCGCCTTGGCTCGATTGACTGCCCGAGCGGCGATCATGCAGCAGCACATGTTGGGGAAGAATCCCCTCGCCTCGGCGTCAGATGAACTGACGTTCTTTTTGTCGACTGTCGGGACTGAGAGGGACCTCGACTCAGACGACAAGAAGGAGGCCGACGAGGAGGAGGTGGACGACGGATCAAAGGGCGAGGCCTCTGGCAAAGACGCGACCGACGCTCCTCCTCAGTCTTAGGGAAATTTTTTCTTAGTTTTTGTTTTTATCGCTCGATCGTTGGTGGTCGAGCCATTTGGATGTAACCGATCAAAATGAATGAAATTTGCTTTCTCGTTAACCTTATGTCTTATACATCTTGTGAACAATATCAATTGTGAAATTCACTAAGTGTAAAATGAATAATAAGTTGTGCGACCAAGGCATCCATTGTAATACAACGATTAGAACATAAGCCATAAGACTTTCATATTTTAAATCGTGTAAGCAAACACAAGTACATGCGATCAAAGCATTCATTCAGAACATGAAATTCTTCTAAGTTAAAAGACTTAGATCGTGGGGTCGTCAGACCTTATGATCGAACAATTAAATCGTACGACGAACTTGAATCATGCGTCCCTGCGATAAGGTAGTCAAGTCAAAAGTAGACCTAATTGCTCATGTCGTGCGATCTTGCGAGAGTACATTGAAGTCATACGATAGACTTAATAACTGGTGTCGTGCGACTCTGTGATAAAACAATGTCAGAGGTTGGTCGTCGGCTAACCAATGACCCTCCGATGCTTAAGTCAGTAATCGTCGTGAAGAATAAGAAATTGTATGAAAGAAGGAAAAAGACTTAGAAGAAATACTTTTTCAAATGCGTTGCATTCCAGCTACGTGGGACATCTTGATTGTCGAGGGTTTGGAGCCGATAGGTGTTAATGCCAAAAATCGTCCAGAAGGATAACTTAAGGTTGATTGTGGAGCTTAACAACTAAATAAAGGAATCGTTCGACAAAACAATGCGTTAAAGACATAAATGTAAATGAGACAAAGAATTTGATGACGCAGGAAAAACCTCAACGAGGAAAAAACCCGCGGACGACTGTGGATGTAACACCTTAGGCATATCCCACATCGGGCGTGGACAGGAGAGATGCTGGGTATATTAGTAAACCTTGGCCTTACCAGACACAACGCGTGTTGGGGCCACAAGCATGCGGGTTCCTTGGGAACTCTGTGGTTAAGCGTGCTTGGGTGGGAGTAGTACCAGGATGGGTGACCCCCTGGGAAGTCCTCGCCAAGTCGCCAAGAACAAAGCCGTGAGCCAGTGGGGCAAAGCGGACAATATTGTGTCATGGTAAGCGGGGTGTTACAAATGGTATTAGAGTTGGGAACCGGACTGGTGTGCCAGCGAAGACGCTGGGCTCCCAAGGAGGGTGGATTGTAAGATCCCACATTGGTTGGGGAGGGGAACAAAGGTTGCCTTATAAGGGACTTGATACCTCCTCTATTAGACGCGTTTTAAAACCGTGAGTCCAGGTGTGCGGACAAAGCGGACAATATCTGGTACGGTTGGCCTGGGATGTTACAAATGGTATCAGAGCCACTCTTGTGCCGTTCGGGATGGTGGGGCAAACCTCATCGAGGACGATGAGTCCCTAAGGGGGGGGTGTGTGTAACACCTTAGGCATATCCCACATCGGCCGTGGACAGGAGGGATGCTGGGTATATTAGTAAACCTTGGCCTTACCAGACACAACGCGTTTTGGGGCCACAAGCATGCGGGTTCCTTGGGAACTCTGTGGTTAAGCGTGCTTGGGTGGGAGTAGTACCAGGATGGGTGACCCCCTAGGAAGTCCTCGCCAGGTCGCCAAGAACAAAGCCGTGAGCCAGTGGGGCAAAGCGGACAATATTGTGTCGTGGTAAGCGGGGTGTTACAGTGGAAGTCGTCGCTGCACTACGGTCGCCAAACAGGGGCGATGTCCTTATGTTTCGGGTGTCGATCGTATAGAGATTACAATACAAATGAAAGAAATACTTTAAATGTAAAGTAACAAGTGTTTTTAATGTATAAACAATGTGCATCGTGTGTAAAAACGAAGTGTCGTGTATAGACGTCGTGCGTCGAGAGCGATTCCTCGAGAGAGAATTATTTGCTTCGAGTGTTCTTCTTAGTTCAGCTGATTGCCTCTTTGTGCGTTGTGTTCCCGTGTCCCCTCAAATGATGATGGAACCTTCACTTTTATAGTCTTTGGCTGCTTTAATTGGTTCCTTGAATGCTTTGTGTAACAGACGTAACGGACGTCGACTTTAATGATGTTAATGGCCTTTGTCGGTTATAGCCGTTGATCATCAATGATATTGATTCATGCATTAAACACTGAATAAACGTAACAGCTATATTGCATGTTAGCTAGTCGAGGTCGCATGGTCTTACGCGTCGGTCGTGTGAACGAGGCGACATCATGGTCGAGTGTCGTGTGGTAAATAACTTTCGATTTCAACTTTAATCAGGGGATAGAGTACTATGATTTTACCTTGTTATGGAAAAGAGAGATAAGTGTTTTCCTTACTTTGGTCGTGGTCGAGACTGGTGAAATTTTACCCAAACAGTTTGCATCCAAAATTTGAAAATAGAATGGCAAATTCAAATTTTAAATTTTGCTAGTCAGACGCCTAGGATTGGGACACGTGTCGAAGGTTACCTTGGTTGTCTTGGAACTGGATCGGTTCAATTCTAACTAAAAGGGAAGTCGAAAAGAGGATAGGATCGTGACGTCATACTGACGCACGATTATGCTTAGCAGCTGTCATTGCCAGGTGTCAGCGATCCATGTAGTCATACGAAAAGACAAGGGCATGTGTCGATCATCGAGGGACTCGACCTGACACGATCGTTTACATAAATAGAGACCACGATGGATCTTTTCCTGTTTACGATTTCAGAGAGTTTTAAGCAGAGATTTCTTCTTGATTTCCTTGCCTTTCTTCGTTCGATCTTTTCTAAACCTGTAAGAATCTCCGAGTTGGTTAAAAAAAATCCGATGCCTAGAGCGCCTATATAAGGTACGATCCTCCAGTATTTGTATGCGTCGAAAGTCCATAGCTAGAAAGCCTAGGAAAAACGGGGATATCTGGGGCCTTTCGGAGAGACAGACTTGGTTGACAGGGTTAGCAATGTCGACAGAACCTAGAAGTACCATTCGAAACGAAGAGGATCTTGACGACTTTAGAAGTTTAGCAAGAATCCCTGCGGGGATTACTGTGGGCAAGGCTGGCAAGATCCGACCGGAGATGTGCCCCAAAGGGTACGTCGTGATATATGAGTACCCGTTCAAGATAGGTTTCCACTGGCCATATTCGCCTCTGGCCAAGGCATTCATGTGTGAATTCGACCTTTCGCCGGGGCAACTGATGCCCCAGTTTTGGCGAGTCATCCAGGTCATCGAGCGTCTTACCTTAAATTGGGAGTCGCCAATGAACGTGAGGGATTTACTGACGGCGTATCAGGTCAAGAAGGATACATACCGTCGTTATAGTCTGTTCTCGAGATATAAGGGCGAGCGCACTTTGGTTTTAAATACTTCGGTCAACGACCGCAAATGGAAGACCAAATACGTACTTGTGTGGGTGGCGACACTAGACACCGAAAGTGACTGGATCAGGTCCGGTTGGAATATGACGGGTGAGTTTTCTAGCTTTTTGTTGTACGTCGTATGTTACTTTTTTTATTCGGTTGTTTTTTCGACTAACCTTCTCCCTTATATATGTTAATGCCAAAAATCGCACCAAAGGGACAACTTAAGGTCGATGTGGACTTTAACAACTAAAGAAAGGAATCGTTCGACAAGAGCGTGCGTTTAAGACGGAAATGTAAATGAGACAGAGAATTTGATGACGCAGGAAAAACCTCAACGAGGAAAAAACCTGCGGACGACAGTGGATGTCGTCGCTGCACTATGGTTGCCAAACAGAGGCGATGTCCTTGGTGTTCCAGGTGTCGATCGTACAGAGATTACAATACAAATGAAGGAAAGACTTCGAAATGTAAAGCTACAAGTGTTTTCTAATGTAAAACAGTGTGCGTCGTGTGTTTAAACTGTGTGTCGAGTGCTGATGTCGTGCGTCGAGAGCGATTCTTCTGTGAGCGATTTATGTGCTTCAAGTGTTCTTCGGAGTTCAAGTGCTTGCGTCTGATGTTCTGCGTTGTATCCGTGTTCCTCTTTGTGTTATTCGATGTCCCTTGAACTGAGGATTGAGCTTGGAATTTATAGTCTTTGGGCACTTTTAATTGGATCATTAAGGACTTTGATAGCTGTCGTAACGGTTTCCATCTTTTAATGCGGGTTTAGATGTTCATACCTAACTTCGTCGGTTATAGCCGTTGTCCATTAATGGCGTTGATTCCTGCATTAAACACTGAACAAAACATAACAGTTGTATAGCGCGTTAGTCGGTCGAGGTCGCATGGTTTTATGCGACGGTCGTGTGAGCTAGGCGATGTCGAGGTCGAGTGTCGTGAGGAAATCTCGACTTACCTTTTAGGGGGGACGACGGAGGTTTTTTGGGTCTTTGTCGGGGCCTTATCTTAATACAAGATATAGTTCATAACATATGTCTTACCTTTCTTGGTCGTGGTCGAGACTAGTGATTTTTTGCCCAAACAGTTTGCCCCCAAAATTTGAAAGTAGGATGGAGAATTCGAATTTTAACCACTTTTAGTAGTCATTTTCCTTGTTTTATTTGCCCAAAGTCAGTAATTGAGTCATTTTTATTAGCTTTTTAGCATTTTCTGTGTTTTAGGTGTTAATCATGAATTAATGGTGTTTTGTGTACTTTTGGATCTCATTTGGGCCTTATTTGATTAATTTCAGAATTGGGTTGTTTGATACTGCGGCAGTGCTATAGGAGCAGGTGCTGCAGGAGTGCTGAAGGAGTGCACAGCTGGGCCTTTTTGCTAATCTTTGGGCCAAAGCCTCTTTTAAAGACCTTGGGGTGGAGTTGACCTTTGGAGGGGACATAAAGTGCATGGGACATCAGTCTCAATCACCAGCTTTTTATTTCTTTATCCCCAATCAACTCCCCTATAAATATGGATGGATTGTTAGCTTTTGAAATACATCACTTGCTACAATTAATTAGTTTCTTGCATTTTTGCTCTCTAGCTTTTATTTACCTCTTATTGCTGTCTAGTTACCTCTTAATATTCAGACTTTTGGTTACGATTCCAGTGTATGCTAAGCTTTCGGTTCCAAGTTTGAATCAAAGTAGTTCGAAGTAATTTCTCGCGTTTGATTTCCAATTCTTACAAAGTTTCAAAGTTCTCGATATTGTTCAAGTTGCTTACTTAAATTCTCAAGACTTGTAATTTTAGTTTGGAGTTCCTTCCTTCTAAAATTCATAATCTTTGGTTGTTTAAGTTAGTATTTCAAGTTCCATCGTTTTCAATGCAAGTAGTAGTTTTGTGACGTAACTTGTGCGACAAGTTTCCATAACTTGGCGACCAAGTTACCACGTTAGTTGGTTATTCTTATTTCCTTACATTTTTAGTTCTTATTTCTGTCTTTACTTTCTTGTTATTACAATTCCTGCATTTTAGATTATGTCTTTCCATTTCTGTAATTTCTTTTCTTGCAATTTCTTTTCAGTACTTTCCATTTATGTCATTTACATTTCTTACACCTTTCGAAAGAAGAAATCAACCCATGATGGGCTAATAGCCTGAGCTTGGGGTGTAAAGTAAAGTTTAGATGTAAATTTGTGCGAAAGTAAAGGGGTGTATTGAATATAACATTGTATCTAACTATTTATTTCAGGTGGTTAATCTTTCATTGAAGATTACATTTAATTAATTGACAACTAATTTTATGTATGAAAATGCATTAACATTCAGTGTTAAGGTTAAAGTTAATTATCTGAGATAATAAGAGAAGACTAATAAATAGTTTTAATACGTGACAAGTATTATACTCTTACGGTGTAGGATGGTAACACTGTGTTGTGCTAGGATTCACAAAGTCTAACATAAATGATATTGTATCGATAGCACGTTGACCAGTGTGTACTCTTGGGAGGCCGTTTGAACCGATAGTTAGTACTGTGGCAGTCCTAGGACTGGCTGGATGTTATAATATCTCTTTACTGGATCACCTGTTTTCATCTTTATGGAGCTTTGCACCCTGTGCTTCTTCTCTAGAATTGATTTTTAGCTGATAACTCAAACCAACCAATCAAACAATCTGTTTTCGAAATCGCCATCTGAAATCTGTTTTTAAAGACTGGACTTTTGAAAAGCTTTCACACGTTTCCCCTGTGGATCGATATCTGGTACTTTTACCATTATTACTTGTTACGAGACGATAGTAGTTCAAGGTTGTTAAATCCAGATCCGTGCAACGATTATGAAATCAGTAATATAAACAATAAGAACAATGATTACAACTGGTCATCCCTGTATTATGCTTTCAATCAGAGTGTTTACAATACGAGTAGGAAAGCAAATGAGACAACTAACTTGTTTTTCCAAGCTAGAAGAACATTATATATGCGGGCACATGGTTAACAACCCCACGACCCGTTCACTAATAGGCTCAAAATAAGGAAATACAAATTACACCCTTGAACTTTAAATCAACATTAAATTGACCCTAACAATCTCCCCCTTTGATTTGAAGTTCGAGTTCGCGCTCCAGCTCTCGCCAGTTGTAGACATATCTTTTACGAAGCGCGAAGTGAATCTCGAACCATCTGATAGCACGGCGGTAGTCGATGCGATCTTCAACCAATTCCAAGGCATTCCGAGCATTTGTTTCATTCGGATTCGGAACATATAAGTACCTTGGATTTTCATACTCGTGTGTAATGATCTTTCGAAGAGCATCTCGAACTTTGAGGAGTGTGCCGTCGCAGAATCTTTCTACCTGACTGAACCGCAGAAATCTTTTCTCTTTCTGTTCATTAATGAAGACAATCCCAAATTCTGGTTCAAGAAGCATAGCATTCTCGGGATACATATTCAATTCAGGAGCTTTCAGATTCGGCTTTATCAGATTGACTTTCTTCGCCCTGTTCTCGACAGCCATTTGAAAATCCGTTAGATATGACATCATAATGGTACGGACCAGGTATCGACGAACAGCTTCGAGCGCCTTTGTAACTTCAAGCGGTCGGATGGTTCTTGTACGAAGGTCTTTCAGAATAGCCAGGAAGTCGAACGGTCGGAGGTGTTGGAAGTCGGCTTCAGGGAATTTCCATTCATTACCATCTTCGCGGCGAACGGTGAAGACTGGATAGACGATCCTCATGATGCGGCGTGAATGGATGTTAAGTACCTCTGTGATTTGATGCTTGGTTCTGACTTGGCTGACTGGAAGACACCGCTGCATTGCACTGATATAACGCCGTTGGTATTCGGGGTTGAGGTTGTAAATACCAAGGCAAAAGGTCGGCTCGATCGGGCCAAGCTTGTGGACGAACAGCTTCTTCAAAGATTCCTCCAGATGAGGGATAAGTACCATGATCTTCTCCCAACGGATTTGTTGCTGAGGAGGGGGAAGAAGATCATAAGCTGTCGTTTGCAGAGGAGTTGTCGGAATGTTGGCAGTAGTCGGTTCAGGTCTTGTTGAAGTTCCAGTGGGTTGAGCATAGTGAATGGGAGAAGTACCATAAAATTTTTGAAGCAGGAACTGATCATAATCGATGTTGTCGTCTTCATCAGTAGGGAATACCAAATTTACCTGGAGATTTACGGCACTGGCGGCTTTTTCATACCATGCATCTTCGGTCTCCAGGTTGGTTTCACAATCTGGATCTATCATATCCAATAGCGGTCTGTCTGATGAATCAAGGTCGACCAGTTCCTATGTTGAACCCTCGGGCTTTTCAACCGTCGGGTCTTCATCATCTGAAATCTCCATGTCAATTACCATCTAGACTAATGGCAACTCGGCTTCAGGTGCTTCTGTAGTAGCTGCCGCAGTTGGGGGTTCCTGTTGAACCACTGTTGTAGCTTCAGTCTGGATCAGGGCGGCAGTCTCGGTCTCGGATAATCTGGGTCTTTTCTCCCCCTCACGGTGATCAGGATCATCCTGGTCATCGTGTTTCCGCTTCAGACCGCCTGCTTGACTCTTACAGGTTCTTCTAGGGAACTGACTCTCTCGGACATCAAGGTAAGAGCTCGGTTGAATTCCTTGAGAGTTGAGTCGATAGAGTCCAGGCGAGATGTAATAGATGATGAAGAAGCAGGGACCTGGAATTTCAGAACGGAGATCAGGTCTGCTTCGGTTGAGGCGTTTGCTTCTGATTCTTGGAGCAGTTGGGCCAGTAGCATCGTCTTTAGAGTGTCCACCGAATAGATAGGTTGAGTTGTGATTGGTGCGGATGCAGCTTCGACGACCTTGTCTTTGCCCTTGATTGCGCGCATAACTTTGGCAAGTTCAGCGGCTACATGTTGCTGCATATTTTGCTCCATTGCCTCGCGGACAGCCTTAAGGGTGCTGTCCAGGGACCCTGGTGACACAAAGTCTGGGTTACTAACTCCGGGACCACTTAGGTTACCCGTTGAGGTATCTACCGCGGGGGTAGAGCCACCTACGTTCATAGTTGGCGTGATAATAGCTGTGGTAGGATTTCCATCCGATCCTCGTGTTCCGGCAGACGGAGACACTACAGATGTTTCGGTCGGGTCACTAAGAGCCGCGACTTGGTGTTGTTCCGCATCAAGTGTCCTAGTCAAGGAATCTTCAATAACAAGTGGATCTAGACTCGATGGTGCACTGAAAGAAGTCGAGACCGGGGGTTACTGGTCTCTTGTTTCAACACCAGTACTCTCCGAGTGAGAGACTGGTGGAAGTTGTGTTGTATCCCCGTGTGAGACTGAAACATCCGTCTTTTGAGAGACGGATGAGTGGATGAGGGGGTCGTGCAATTGCTCCGCTGGGACCACGGAGTCTTCTTCAATATCCCGTCCCAACAAATGAGACGGGATAGAAGATATGGCTACCCGGATATCGCTCGGTTCGGTTCGCTCAGGGGCCTCGTTATCTTTACGGTCCAATCATTCCTGGTTCGCTTTCGAACGCAGTTCTCTCCGGCTCGCAGTTTCTAACTCAACTCCTTCTACTCCCTTAATCCTAGGTGAAGCATGGGTAGGTGAGTCAAGTGGGATGCCTTTGGTGAAGTCGGGGTTCGGTCCGATACGGGGAGGTATTTTTGAGAGTCGAATGGCACGGGTCGTGTCAGATGCTGTATCGGAGTCAGATTCTACATTATGAACCTGGAAGGTAGGTGAAGGCGAGTCGGAAATATATGGTGTGGAGTCATGTCGAAGCATCGGTCGTGAGGACGATGCTCCGGCTTCGCCTGTTGGAGGGGGTTGGCTGGAACTGGGTTGCGATACCGCTGCACCACTCACACTAGTTCCCCTTCCCCTAACAATCAACACACCCCGCCCGGTAGCACCTGCTTGCCGGGCCCTCCCACCTCTCATTCTTGGACCCTCACGTCTCTCGGGTCTAAGTCCCTGGGCAGGTCCCTCCGGTTATGGCTGGACCATGGGATTCCCTATCTCTTCCCTATAAGCAACTACCCCTGGTGCAGCGGGATCGGCTATGGCTAGTAGTGCTTCAGGGATGGGGGCGGCCACCACGTCTGATGGGTTGCGGATGACCATGTATTGAAGGTGGCGAATGGGACATACCGGGTGTGTCAAGCGGCGAGGAATGGATGGATTCGCATCCATGTGTTGACGCACAGCTAGCGAAAGGAAACGCGGGTATGGCCGGAACTTTTTCTGCTTGGTACCTCCGATGTGACGAATTGCTTGCACGATTTCACGCCAGATGATCATGGCAAAGTCGACATGGCGATTGTAGCAGACGGCGTGAACAAGGCGTAGGAAGTCGCCGGTGCATTGGTCAATACCTTTCCATCTTGACGAAAGACACCTGTTTAGAATTGTGAACAGGGTGTACCAGATTGGGTCCAGGTATTTGCGATTGAATGCTGAAGGCCTCGGAAGATCGTGGTTGTACCCGAGTGCACGGACTTGAGCACATAGCGTTTCGTCATTGATGGCAGGATCGAAGCGTTCATGGTTGTCGGCGGTGGCTTCCGGAAGAGCGAGTAGTCGGCGGAAGGAGTCCGGTGTAAGAGTGAACTGCTGATTATCAAGTTGAGCAGTGATTGTCTGTGAGTTACCGGCCGTCCGAACTTGGGCAGTGAACCAGACTTGTAGAACGTAGAGCAAGGGGACGTCAGTAGTGCGGGTGAGGGCCTCTCGGAGAGGGTGACACATTAGAATGTCTAGAATCACCTGGTGCTGTGGGTTAGGTCTGAATAGTAACGGGTCGAGATAATGGTTGTTGGCCTCTAATTCAGTGCCATGGCCAGGGTCGACCAAGGCATTGTCCGCTGCTTCGTCTATGATTTCCTCTTCCTGAGGTATTTGCTCTTGAGGAGGTTATTGTTGTTGATCCGCCATTGAATATGTAAAACAGACACACAGTTAGTAATTGCGGCAAAAGACCAAATGTCGGCGCATACCTTTGCATTAAATGGGCTCAATCTGATATAGAATGAGGACTGGCAGTGGCAAACTAGATACTGGATTGACAAACCAGGGGTGTCCGGACAACACTAGTTGTTTGATAAAACTTTCCGGACAACACAAGTATCCGGACACAAGGTATCCGGACAACAATAGCATTCCGGATGAAGTGATAGTGTCCGGATAAAACTGGCAATCTGGACAAAGGTGTTTCCGGGTGATAGATGATTCCGGACAAAATGGAGTCCGGACACATTAACTATCCGGTAGTTGAACTAACCGGAAACCCTGAGGTTTCCGGATAACTAGGGTTTCCGGATGTTAAGTGAATCCGGACATAGTAACTAGGAACTTGAAGCTTATCGGATAGAACACCATAAACATGATGGTGTCCGGACACAATGAATGTGTCCGGACGTGATTCAAAATCATTAATCCCACCAAACGTCAACGCTAACACTTATCAAGTCATTCAATGAGTTTCGAGTTAAGCAGAGAAGTACACTAGGTTGAGTAAGATATACTGAACTATGTCTAGATAACCTAAAAGCGCAGAAACCCAAAGGGGTGTTCGGTCATAGTTAAATCGACCAAAATGGGGTTCGATTTGTGGTGTGAAGTGACAGATACTAGTGTACAGAAGATCAAACTGATAACTTGATGCACATACCTGTTTTTGGAGCGAGATGTGAGTGAAAATCGATGATGTCGAGATAATCCGAGCGAGAGAGAAAATTGCGAGGGTTTAGGGGTTTTCGAGTGTATTTTCCGGATAATGAAAAGACTGGAACCCGGATGCTATTTATTGGGACCATGGAGTCCGGGTGGGTCGACCCGGATAGGGCAGGTCCGGATACCTTGGGGTTTTCGTATACCTTGGGGTTTTCGGATACTTTGGGGTTTCTGGAGACTGTCCGGATACCTCAAGAATTTTCCTGTTCTTGGGAATTTTGCAATAATTGAAACTGGAAGAGGACTTTTCTCTCACTCCCCCTCAAACTGAGCATGGGGATAATATTGCTCCCCCTCGGATAGTGTTCTATGGTGTTCTATCCGGTCATGAACTAGGTTCAGGGGGAGCACAAAGAACACTATGTCCGGATTCATGATCGATAGAACACTATTTTCTCTCACTCCCCCTCGGATAGAACACCATAAACATGTGTTCAGGGGGAGCACAAAGAACTAGGAACTTGAAGCTTACCAGACAAAGTGTGTATCATGTGTTCAGGGGGAGCACAAAGAAGTATCGGTAGAGTGCAGTGGTGGGGTTCGACACACACAAAACTTTTAGCCTTTTAAAGAAAAACTTGTGCCGCTCCCCCTCAGATGATGACCATGATATAGAATTTACATAGGAGTGCCCACACACACAAAAAAACTTTTTAGCATTAAAGAAAAAACGGTGTGTGACTCTCCCCCTCAAAGGTTAAGTAAACTTACCTGATACTTCTTTGTGCTCCCCCTGAACACATGAACACACTTTGAAATCACAGAGATAGATAGATAAACAGATATAGACGACAGTATGAAATAACAGAAACACACGAAGAAAGAAAGGAAAAACAAACAAAATCTACGAAATAAATACAGAGACAAAATTGAACGCTGTAACTGAAACAAGTAGAATACAAGTGCGAGGAAGTGTGTGCTCATTCATCAGGAGGGTAAACACCGGATGATTAGTAGACATTTACTCGTATATGTATGGAACTTGTAACGGGCATACAATCGGATTAAGTCGTCAGTTTTAGCATACCTAACTTTTGCACAAGAGTGTTAAAACGTTTTTCGTCCAGTGCTTTGGTAAATAGGTCTGCCAGCTGATGTTCAGTATTTACGAAGTAGAGTTCGATGGTACCTCTTTCGACATGATCCTTAATGAAGTGATACCGAACGTCGATGTGCTTCGTCTTGGTGTGTTGAACCGTGTTAGTTGATCTAGCAATGGCGCTCTTTGAGTCACAGTAAATCGGGACCTTGACGTACGTGAAACCATAGTCTTTGAGTTGCGTCCTCATCCAGATGACTTGGGAACAACAGCTCGTGGCAGCCACGTACTCCGCCTCGGCAGTTGATGTTGAAATGCATTGCTGCTTCTTTGATGCCCAACTTACCAGGCTATCTCCCAAAAATTGAATGTGACCCGACGTGCTCTTCCGGTCCAGCATGCAGCCTGCGTGATCCGCGTCGGAATAGGCGGATAGTGCAAAACCTGTCTCCCTCGGGTACCACAGACCAAGATCAGCAGTACCACGTAGACAACGAAAGATTCGTTTGACAGCAGTCATATGGGACTCTTTAGGTTTTGATTGATATCGGGCACATAAGAAAGTTGAGAACATAATATCCGGCCTACTTGCAGTTAAGTACATTAGAGAACCTATCATCCCGTGATACAATTTAGGATTCACATCCGTTCCGTGAGGATCAGCGTGAATCTTTGTATTGGGCGCCATGGGAGTTTTCATTGGCGAGGACTGGTCCAGCTGGAATTTCCGAAGAATATCCCGGATGTACTTAGCCTGGTTTATGAATATCCCGGTCGACAGTTGTTTAACTTGAAGACCAAGGAAGAAATTCATCTCGCAAAGCATGCTCATTTTGAAAAAATTTCCCATAAGATTGGCAAAGTTCTTAGCATATAGGGGACTGGTAGAGCCGAATATTATATCATCTACATACACTTGAACGAGGAGTATGTGACCATTTTCGTTTTTGATGAATAAAGTCGAATCGATTTTACCTCGTGTGAATTTGGACTTTATCAAAAACTCGGACAATGTTTTATACCATGCTCGCAGAGCTTGCTTTAGACCATAAAGCGCCTTGTCTAAAATGTAGACGTGATCAGGCTTCGAGTCGTCCACGAATCCGTCAGTTTGCGACACATAAACTTCTTCCTCGATATTTCCGTAGAGAAACGCGGCCTTCACATCCATTTGGAAGACTGTGAAGTTCTTGTGTGCGGCATAAGCAAGGAACATTCGGATGGCCTCGATTCTTGCTACCGGAGCATAGGTTTCATCAAAATCGATCCCTTCTTGTTGACGGTACCCCTTGGCCACGAGACGCGCCTTGTTGTGTACGACGATTCCGTCTTCATCCTTCTTATTCTTGAAGATCCATTTGGTTCCTATCACCGTCTTGTTCTTTGGACGTGGAACCAGTCGCCATACCTTCAGAGCCTCGAATTGGTTGAGCTCTTCTTACATAGCAATGATCTAGTCCGGATCTTCAAGCGCTTCGCGTACGTTTGTCGGCTCGATGTTGCTTAAGAAGCCGGAAAATAGACAGAAGTTGGCAGATGCACCTCGTGTTCGAACAGGTGTGGAGGGATCACCGATGATTTGGTGTAAGGGATGAGCTCGCGTCCATTTGGTGGAATGCGGAAGCGGTTGCTGAATAGAGTGAGACGCGTCCGAATCCACATAACCACCAGAGGGTAGGTCTTGTACCGCCTCGAGTGTTGCAGGTTGAGTTCTCGGAGGAGGTGGGGGAGGATTCGTCGATGGTTGGTCAACTCCCGGTTCCGAGGAGTTCAGAAGTTGATCGTCGGTTATAGCAGAAGAAGAATCACCAGGAGTGATCTCCGGATTTGTAACAGGTTCCTCCGAGGGGATAACAGTATCAGTAGATGTTGATGACGATGGTTGTGCTATCTCCACAGTGATGGACGGCGTGCTTGTAGAAGGCGGTGGACCAGATAGGTGCGACGAGTCCTCAATGCGAGCAGCTTCAAGTCGATGTTGTGCTGAGACAGTAGGGGAAACATTAAAGATGTCATCATAAAAATGCTTAAACAATAAATCTAAATCAGAAGAGTTATCATTCGATGAAGATGCATGATTCGTATTTACTGTCGCTTGTGTAGATCCCGAACTTGGAGGTCCGGAAGCTAACACGCCAGTTAAACCGGGTTCAACGCTCTGATACCAATTGTTAAATCCAGATCCGTGCAACGATTATGAAATCAGTAATATAAACAATAAGAACAATGATTTCAACTGGTCATCCCTGTATTATGCTTTCAGTCAGAGTGTTTACAATACGAGTAGGAAAGCAAATGAGACAACTAACTTGTTTTTCCAAGCTAGAAGAACATTATATATGCGGGCCCGTGGTTAACAAGCCCACGGCCCGTTCACTAATAGGCTCAAAATAAGGAAATACAAATTACACCCTTGAACTTTAAATCAACATTAAATTGACCCTAACAAAGGTGTATACTTGCACTGAGTTCTATTTTAAGTGAATCTCTAAGGTTGCATAAATCTTACAACAAGTTTTTGGCGCCGTTGTCGGGGAATACACGCTGAAAGATTTTCATTCCAAAGTAAAGTTTCTAAAAATTGATTTTTCTACCATCTTTGTTGCTTGTTATACGTCTCCATGAGTGTACAAGTAATATATCTTTAAGTATATCTTTCTGTGGATATGGATTCAATGGGACATTCGTTTGGGCCATATGAAACTGTTTTTTGTGACTACTGTGGTGGAATTCATTTCTCATACAGTTGTCCTTCGACCCCTGAATCCCGTTATTTCATGGGAGATAGTAATTGGGATACCTCGCACTTTAATGGTTATACTCAATCATGGGAGGATCATCCTAATTTGTTTTTAAGTGGTCAAGATCATGGCACTTTCACATCACCAATACCTCCCTATCAAGATTGGAGCAACACTTATTCAAATACTTTTGACCAATCTTTGGAGGAACAAGTTGATTTTTCTGGGAATTTTCAAGGGGATTATTTTAACAACTCACTTTTACCCCATACTCCCCCTTTAGAACAAGTTGAAATTTCTGAATCTCTTGAAACTTTGATGAATGATTTCTTAGAGAACATACAAGGATCTGTTATTAACATAACAACTTGTGTTGGAGAGATCATCAGTGAGCTTAAAAGACAAAGCCAAATCCATATACCAAGTGATATTGAAAAATCTGAGTGTATTGGTAAGGATGAAAGTGAGGCTAATACTTTGGAAAAGAGTCAAGAGATAAAGAGTTCCAAGGAAACACCTGGGCATTTGAGCAACCCCTCTTCACTTCAAAATAGTGAAGAGGTGCAACAAAGTGCCAAGATTGCCATTAACCCCTACTTTAAACCTGTGCAGAAAGAACATATTGTTGCAGATACCATAACATCCATACAACAATTTTCTGTAGAGAATCTTCAAGTTGTTTTAAGAAGGGGACGTGATGATCAATCCAAGGACTTGGGAAACTTCATAAAATCTTGTTATGTTGTTGGTGAGGTGATGAATCGTTCTCCCATTTCTGCAATCAATGTCTTGTGCCGTGATCAAGTAGTAAAACGAGGGGTGAGAATAGTATATAAACACAAGTGGAAAGAGAAACACCAAGCTTGGAGATATCAAAAAGCAAGACTCTTGAAGAACCACCCACCATTTCCAATCCAAAGAGGAAGGCAGACTGATGGTTCACCTACTCATCATGAGTAGGACAGGTTCTATCATCTTTTTTTTGCTGAATTATTTTCTTCCATTTATTTGTTGATTTGTGTGTATGTCTTAGTCTGTTAAGCCCTTTTGGTGTTGTTTGGACCTGTTCTGCCACTTTGGCAATGAACAAGTTTGAGGTGTGCACTTTGTTGCACACCAATTTCAATTTTAATTCCCTTTTTGCTGGTTTACTATTTTGAGTTCAAGTTTGAGGTGTGCATTCTTTTGCACACCAAGTCATTTATGTGGGATTTTGCCATTTGGCAGTGTTGGGTCACCTAGATTTGAAATTGACTCACCGATGTTCTCTCTTATATCTTACTTAGAATATTGTAGCATGGTTCTTTTAAAGATGACTTGTACAAGATATCAACTGTTCGGTGAAGTCGAAGATCAACTGGAACCAAGCTTGAAGACATTCTACTTGTAGAAAATAGAAGACTCTTCTCTACATTCAACCAAGTCATCATCCACCGAATTTGTTCTCACAAATCGGTGGACAACCCTCCACCGAATTTGTTCTTACAAATCGGTGGACAACCCTTCACCGATCTTGTTCTCACCAATCGGTGGACAACCTTCACCGATCTTGTTCTCACAAATCGGTGGACAACCCCTCTACCGACATATCCGTTGTCGGTCAGCTTCATCTCACCGATAAGGGTGCTGAAATCGGTGGGATCTATGTGTTATCAAATAAATGATTTTCTCTCTGCAGATTGTTTTAAGTTCCAAAGTCAATTGTATCGGTGAAACTTAATCGGTGTGATTGTCTTAGAATACACATCAAGAAGATCATTTATTATGGGACAATATCCTTTGGCAGATAAAAGTGACTGTTTGTCGTTTTATCCATTATCAGTTAAAGTCCCTTTCTTCAGCATGGGTTCTATTTCTAGTACCTAGTAAAAGGTGATAAGGACATCTCAGCTTTTCAGGATTCAACATCCTCAGCAAATATGATGATGACAAGTGTCCCAAGCATTTAATGCTTGTACACTCCTTGTCACTATAAAAGGAAGAAGATATCCCCATGCAAACTACGCTTTCTAGAAGTCTCTCTAAGTGCAAGAAATCTCCATATTGCTTGATAACTTAATAGCTTTGTTCTAAGTGTTATTGGTTGTTTTGTTTAGTATACTTTGTGAAAGATTGTTAGAATAGTTTATCTGTGTAATTCTTGTTGAAATATTTTCAATAAAAGAATTAAAATTGTGAATTTTTTTGAGTATTGTATTCAACCCCCCCCCCCCCCCCCCCTCTACAATACCTGTTAAGCCATCTGGGACTAACAAGTGGTAGCAGAAAGTTTAATTCCATAAACTTGATCTGCAATGGCTGCCTCTTCTTCATCAACCATTGAAAACTCTTTTCAAAACAACTTTTCTGAGAATGGCTCCATAACAAAACCGCCTAAGTTTAATGCTAACAACTTTTCTTTGTGGAAAAGCCGCATGATGCTATTCATGGAAGGAGTGGATACTATATATCCAACCATTCTCAAAGAGGGACCTATCGTCCCCAGAGTTTGGGCTCGCTATGAAACGCAGAGGCCTGGTAAAGAAACCATGGAAAAAGAAATCTCTAGTGACTCTGATGAAGAGAAATCCAGTGCTACTGGTCGTTACATCCTCAAAAACCCTAAGAAATATACTGATAAGGAAAAACGGTTGGTTTCTCTTGACTGTAAGCTAAGAGCAATTATTGCACTCTCACTTCCTGATGAGGTCTATCACTCTCTAGTTAACTTTGAAACTGCTAAAGAGATGTGGACCACACTGTGTGTACTGTACGAAGGTACAGAGGAAGTAAAGAAAAGTAAAAAGATTGGTCTTATTAGAAAGTATGAACTCTTTGCTTTTGAAAAAGGAGAATCTCTTCCTAGCTACTATAATCATTTCAACTCTCTTTTAAATGATCTGAAGTTATTGGGCAGAGTCTATGATAATGAGGAAGTCTTATGTAAGTTCATGGATTGTCTTCCAGAATTTTGGGAGAATATATGTACTTGCATTAAAACTACCAAGGACCTTGAGTTCATGCCCTTAACTGTCCTGTATGGAACTCTCTTCAATTTTGAGCAAACCAAGTTACAAAGGAAATATTTCATCAAAGAGATAAAGAGCTCTTCTATAGCTCTTGTTAGTGAAAGCTCCAAGAAATCTCAAAATGTTCCTAGAATCACCTATCCTTCATCAGACTCTAACAATGACAACCAAAATAACTCTACCCACCAACCGGAGGCATATCTTAGTGATGCTGATGATGAAGGTGAGGATATTATGGTTGAACAGTTGTCTGATGAAATGGCAATGATGGCTGGTTCTAAGAACAAGTTTCGTCCTTTCAACAAATCCGGAAATTTTAGAAAATCTTCATCTTCCAAGACTTCATCTGATAAGTCAAATGAAGAATGTTATAACTGTGGCAAGAAAGGACACTTTGCATCTGAGTGTAGGAGCAAGCGTGTTACTAAGTCTAGGAACCCATCCTCTTACAAATATTCTTCAAAGAATGAGAAACCCAGAAATAATCCTTTCAAATCAACCTTTTCCAAAAAGGATTCCCAATCCTCTTCCTTAGATCATCAGGAGTGTGCTGAGAAGTATAAAGCTAAGTACAAGAAAGAGAAAGAAAGGAGTGAGGGTCTTGAAAGAAAAGGAAAAGGTCTAATGGCAGAAACTCATGACTGGGGTGAAGAAGACACCTCTGACAGTGATTCTCACAATATGTGCTTCATGGCTATTTCTGAAGAGATGGAAGATTCTAAAAAAGCTACCTCTCCAATGGCTCTTGTGGTAACTGGGTGCTCGACAGCTTATGCTCGGGTTTTTTAGCACCATCAAATATGGTATCTGGATAGTGGGTGCTCACGCCACATGACGGGAAACAAATCTCTCCTCATCAACTATGTTCCTAGAAAAGGTCCATCTGTAACTTTTGGTGGTAACTCTAAAGGCTATACCAAAAGATATGGAACACTCACTAATGGATCTGTTACCTTCAATAAAGTGGCCTTTGTTGACTGTCTCATGCATAATCTTCTCAGCATTAGCCAACTGTGTGATCTTAGATATAAAGTTATCTTTGAACTTTGTATCTATACTGTGGTGGACAAGAACTTCAATGTGGTGTTATCTGGAAAAAGGGTGGAAAATGTCTATATCATTGATATGGGACTAAATAACAATTCATCCAAAGTCTGTTTTGTGTCAGATGACACATCCAAAAGGAACTGGTTGTGGCATAAGCGTCTCTTTCATCTAAATTTCAAAACCCTTCATAAAATTTCCAACAAAGAGCTGGTGACTGGCATACCAAAGTTGAACTTTGTCAAAGAGAAGCTGTGTGATGCATGTGAAAAAGGGAAGCTTACCAAAACTTCCTTCAAGACCAAGCAATGCTCTTCCATCACTCTTCCTCTCCAGATGCTGCACATGGACCTATGTGGACCAGTCAGTACTCCAAGTCTAGGAGGCAAAAGGTACATTCTTGTAATTGTTGATGAATTTACAAGATATACTTGGGTGTCTTTTCTCAGGTATAAAAGTGATGCAACTGAAGAAATCATCAATTTTCTCAAGAAAAATGAAGTTCTTAATGGTCAACTTGTTCGTTCGGTAAGAAGTGATAACGGCACTGAATTCAGAAACAGTGCTCTTGAAGACTTCTTCACTGAGAAAGGAATTTCTCAAAACTTCTCTGCAGTCCGTACTCCTCAGCAAAATGGAGTGGTGGAAAGGAAAAACAGAACTCTATGTGAGGCTGCAAGATCCATGCTAAGTGAATCCAACCTACCCACCTATTTTTGGGCTGAAGCTGTTAACACTGCTTGCTTTACCCAAAATAGGTCAGTGATATCCAAAAGACATGATAAAACCCCAAATGAAGTTTTCCATGGCAGAAAACCAAATATTGGCTTTCTTCATGTTTTTGGCTGTGTGTGCTTTATTCTAAATGATCGTGACAATCTTGGGAAGTTTGATCCCAAAGCTGATGAAGGAATATTTGTTGGGTACTCTCTATCCTCCAAAGCATATCGTGTGTACAACCTCAGGAGAAAATGCATTGATGAGTCTATTCATGTCAAATTTGATGATCTTAGATCATCATCTCTGTCAAATGATGATGATGAATTACACAGATGGATTTCTTCATGCATCGGTGATGCTCCTTTATCCAACTCCACCGATACATCCTTCACTCCCTCCAATCCATCTCCATCAAATAACCAAGTCGGGTCATCCTCTATAATTCCCACCGAAATTAACCATGTTTCCACCGATGTACTTTCTCCCAACGATGTGCAACCCTCCACCGACGAACAACCTTCCTCCGATCCAATTTCTTCCATCGAAAATTTTGCCTACCACCGAACCTCTGATCCCACTCCATCTTCACCCCTAACACAAAATATTCCACCACCTTTACCTCCTGCAACAAAATGGACCAAAGATCAAATCATCGGTGATCAACAAGCAGGTGTTCAAACACGTAGAGGAGTTGGAAACATTTGTCTCTATGTGAATTTTCTCTCTCTTGTTGAACCCAAGAAGATTGATGAAGCTCATGCAGATCCCTGTTGGATCACTGCCATGCAAGAAGAGCTTTCTCACTTTAAGAGAAACAAAGTTTGGAGATTGGTTCCCAGACCCCGAAAGAAAACAATCATTGGAACCAAATGGATCCTCAGAAATAAAATGGATGAAGATGGTACAGTTATCAGAAATAAAGCCAGACTGGTTGCTCATGGATACCGACAGGAAGAAGGCCATTGATTATGATGAAACTTTTGCCCCTGTTGCAAGACTTGAAGCAATAAGAATCTTTCTGGCTCATGCTGCCTACCGAAATTTTAGAGTCTTTCAAATGGATGCCAAAAGTGCCTTCCTCAATGGGGAACTTGCAGAGGAAGTCTATGTGAAACAACCTCCTTGTTTTGAAGATCCAGCTCATCCAGACTATGTGTACAGACTTGACAAGGCCCTTTATGGTCTCAAGCAAGCTCCACGTGCTTGGTATGACACACTTGCCAATTTCCTTCTAAAGCATGGATATTCCAGAGGTAAAATTGACAATACTCTCTTCATCAAGGAGACCTCAGGTAACCTTATTCTTGTCCAAATCTATGTTGATGACATCATCTTTGGTGCCACTGATGAGTCACTATGTGATGAGTTTGCTTCTCTCATGATGAGTGAATATGAGATGAGCATGATGGGAGAGCTTACATTCTTTTTAGGCCTTCAGGTCAAACAATCTTCAGAAGGGATTTTTATAAACCAAAGTAAATATATTCATGATCTTCTGAAGAAATTTAATTTTTTAGATAGTTCTCCTATGAAAACTCCCATGGCACCACCTTTGAAACTCAATGTTGATCTTAACGGTGAATCTGTGGATGTTACCCTTTATCGAGGCATGATTGGTTCTCTTCTGTACTTAACTGCTAGCAGGCCAGATATTATGTTTGCTACTTGTCTATGTGCCCGTTATCAAGCCAATCCAAAAGAATCACATTTAAAGGATGTAAAACAGATTTTTCGGTATCTCAAGGGTACCTTGCACTTGGGTCTTTGGTATCCCAAAGACTCAGGTTTTGAACTAATTGGGTATTCAGATTCAGATTATGCAGGTTCCCAGATTGATAGAAAAAGTACTACAGGAAGCTGCCAGCTTCTTGGTGGAAAATTGGTAAGTTGGTCCAGCAAGAAACAAAACTCCGTGTCAACCTCTACTGCTGAGGCTGAATATGTCGCTGTTGGAAGCTGTTGTGCTCAGATCCTGTGGATGAGAAATCAACTCAGGGACTATGCTCAAATCTACTCCAAAGTCCCAATTCTGTGTGACAACTCAAGTGCTATAGCTATTGCAAACAACCCAGTTCTTCATTCTAGATCAAAGCACGTAGATATCAGATATCATTTCATCAGGGATCACATCTCCAAAGGTGACATTGAGTTACATTTCATTCTCACCGATATACAGCTTGCTGATCTGTTCACCAAACCCCTAGATGAAGCCAGGTTCAACTTCCTAATAAGTGAACTTGGCATGTGTAATTTTCAAAAACTGTGTGTCCTCACTTTCCACCGATCTCACATCGGTGGACACTCTCTCCTTCTCTCTTCTTCCACCGAAATCTCGTCGGTGGACACTCTCTTCTTTCCTCTTTCTACACCGAACGCACATCATTCTCACCACCGACATATAAACCACCCCTTCGGTAAAATATCAACTACCGACGTCTCTTTGTCGGTGAAATTATGTTCCACCGAAATACCCACAGAGTGATTCTTCCACCAATCTCTCTTCATCCACCGACGTCTATACATCTTCCACCGAATCTCATCATCGGTAACATCATCCTACCGACGTCTCATCATTCCCATCGGTAAGATGTGCCCACCGAATCCCTACCTTATCCCATATGCTTCCCCATTCTCTCATAACCCCTAAGACCCTAGTTGTCAGTGACTTTGACCGTCCCTTTTCCATGTAAAACCCTTTCAACTACATACCCCGAAACCCTCATCATTACCTTTTCAACTTGTTTATTTTATTTAATTTTTTTTAACCGTTCCCTCCTCGCTTCTTTTTAAATTCTTCTAAACCCTTCACCTTCCTCCTATATATACGACCCCTCGCCCTCCTTCTTCATTTTCTCAATTTCGAAACCTGCAACTCCTCCTCCACTTTCTTACTTCCTATCATTCCCATTCTCATAATGGCACCCACCAAGATACCTACGTGTTTTGAAGACCTCATCTTCAACCCTTGCAACCATGTAGCAAGGTTCGAATCCGATCCCGCACATCCCGAGTTCAACACCATTATCAAATTCTTAACCCGCTCACCTCTTCTCCATGCTTTCTCCTGCAACCCAAAGATGAGCAAAATGCTCATTGGCAAATTTTGGCTTTCCTGTGTGTATGATATATCAAATGAAGCAATTCATGCCTCTATCTTTTCTGATGAAGAGGGTGATCACGATGTTACTTTTGGCGTGGATGATGTCCGTCGTGCTCTCCGGATCGAAGCCTTTTCAGAATATGTTGACATGCATGTCAACAACTTTCTTGAGCAAGTCGTCAGCACTATTGGCTATGTTCAACATTATGAGGATAAAGCTTCCAAGTCTTCTAAAGGACCAGGTACCCTTCTTCGCAAAAATATGGGTGGGGTTTGGAACTTCTTCTTTGCTCATGTGATCCATTGTCTCTCTAGAAAGACAAGTGGTCAAGACCAATCCCCATCTTATATTACAAAGCTTTCTCATGCACTAATTTTTAAAAGAAAGGTGGACTTTGCTCAGTATTTCTTTACTGAGCTGACTGAAGTAATCAAACACCCGAAAAAGTGTTATGTCGCATATCCTCGGTTCATCTCTATGATCCTTCAACACAAACTCGGTGCGGCGTTGGATGCGGATCGTAAGTCTAAAACTCCTCGCTTCATCTACGATTGGTCATCACCCTTTGTTGGCCAAAAGACGCTCAATATTGGTCATCTCACTACTGATCTCCCCTTACGCCAAGGTATGAATTCTTTCGCTTTATCTCCCGATCTTCACTGGGGTGATACGGAAGCTCCTGGGTTTCAACACCCGGAAGTTCCTGAGGCACCCCAAGTTGTAGTGGCCCCCTCTTCCCATTATCGATTAAAGTCGGGCGGCGCGAAAAAGAAACAACGTACGGCCCCCGATACCTTCGCACCCGCTTCTCGAACTATTCCACCGAGAGTTCCCTCGGAGGCTTCCCCGGTTCAATCCCCATCTCGTAAGCGGAGGCACTCAACTTCCCCTTCGAGATCTCTTTCAAAGAGGTCTCGGACACCATCGGCCCAACCGACTAATCCAACTGTCGATTCTCGAAAATCTCCAGTTGTTGAACTTCACCCCTCCGGGCCAAGGGAATCCGTCATTATCCCCACCGTCTCCTCTGGAGTTTCTCAAAAGACTATAGTTGTAGAAATGGAGAACCCATATGCCTCTTCACTCACCTCTTCGGGTGGTAGAGATGACTTCGGGGACTCTCCCCTCGAAGTAGTTGACTTGTCACTGCACGGCCTTTCACCCGGTCAGTTTATGATCGATGATGAAGCACAACTCGATCTGAGTTCCCCCCAAATCCCCCCTGAATGACTTCTTTGAATTTCTTTTGGAGGACACTGGTTCTCCCCGAACCATCCCGTCCACCGATGGAATTCCCACCGAGCCTCCCTCAACGCAGATTCAACCCACCGAAATTCCCACCGAAGGCATCTCCACCGAGCCTCTCTCTCTGGCTCACCGAACACTCTCCCCTACACCGACGCCGCCCTCTCCCCGACATCGGTTCCTTTACCCCGAACCTTCCTGGGCTCAACCAAATTCCTCTCACTTTATTGAAGATCACATACTACCCCACTCCAGTTTGGCTCCAATAGAACCCCATCTCCGAGCTTGCAATCCTCCCCCTACTGATGCTCTTCGTGAAGCACTTCGGTCACTGTCTGACAACGTGGCCTTATTATCCAACAAAGTGGAAACTTTGACCACTTCCCACTCCAACATTGCAGCCTCATTCGATGATTTCAAGGCATCATATCTAGTCAAGGATACTGAAAGCTTGGCTCATCTTCACACCAAGTTTGATAGTGTTTTTGTGCAGTTAGGTTTTAAAGTTCCGGCTGCTGCTGAGGGGGAGAAGACTCTTAGTCATCCAAAAATACCTTCAATTAAGAGATCTATCATCAACAAGCCTTCACCTACCACCAAAAAATCTTCACCCTCCACCGAAACATCACCAAAGGCCACCGAAGCTCCACTTATGCCCTCACCAAAAATTGCAGGTACCACCGATCAAATCTCCACACCGACCAAGTCTCCATCGGGGGTGAAAAGTAAGGCAACGTCTGAGGGGGAGCAAGTTTCTAAAACCCCCAAAGACAAAGGCAAGAAAACCCTCACTGCTGAACAATTGGCCGAAGAAGAAAAGAAAAACAAGGAATTGACAAAATATGGGAATCGACCTGCTGATGCCCAAACTTTAAAGTTAAAGCCTCCTTCTCTAAAATCTCAGGAATCCAACCTCGGTCTGACTCCTCAGGAGATTGAGGAAGCCAGACTTGCTCAAAAAGATTTAGATGACTCCAGGGCTCTATCTTTGAAAGCTGCACAAGAAGAGGCCATCAAAGCTAAGTCTACCGATCCTCTCTTAACCCAAAAATCGGTGCTGAGTGCCATTGAAAAAGAAAAGAATGAAGAAATAAGTTGGTACAAAAAGGCCATGTACCACCGAATGTCCAAATCTCCGATCACAAATGTCAAAATTGCTACCTCCAGAGACAACCCAAAGGATATCAGGATGATCATCGATAGAGAAGACGGCTCAGTGAAAAGTGTGAGAGATGTTAACCTCCAACATTACGGTCTTCCCGAATGGTATGAGATCTCTCAAAACTTGGTCAGAAGTGCAAACCCAAAGAAAGACATTTTTATCAAATGCATTGAAGGACTGATGGAAAAGATTAAGGAGATTAAAAGAAAACACAACATCATCCTTTCCTCCGATGAAAGGGAGAAACTTCAATCGATGAAAGAAGAAATCCGTCTTCCCAAAGTCAAGAATCCTATCGACAAGGTGTTCAAAGAAATGGCAAGTGAAGGGAAAATTCCAAATGTAAGCAACCTAAATTTCTCCCTCCCCACATCTGTGCCTTATCCTACCACAACTTTGAGCCTCTCACCGATACCTGGACTATTCTTCAATGATGGTTTTGGTCATCGTGCATTCTTCAGATTTGCACAAATTCCCATCGCCGATACCGTGTTTCTTCAAGGCATCTCCAACCTCTTTCCCAACATCCCCGAAGCTCAACCTTTCTACCGAAATTTGTTGGACGAAATCAAGCAACGACAAACTTCCAAGAAATAGGTTCTCTCTCTCAATGGTACTTGCAAAAGATTGTTTTTCTTCTTAACGAATGTATAAGAAAACTTATCTAAATACAAGTACCTTTCTATTTGAATTTCTTTTAGTACATAGCCTTACTTTCATTTACTTGTAAATACAGTTTATAGTATACATACTCATACAAAAGAAAAATAGATCAAAAGAACAAAAAGAATGGTCTATGTGAAAAGAACCCAAAAAGAGTAAAAAGGGTCAAAATGCATTTTACTTTTCTATACTCTTAAATATTCTAAGGGAAGAGCTCAAATTCAAATAGGGGGAGATTGTTGGGTCACCTAGATTTGAAATTGACTCACCGATGTTCTCCCTTATATCTTACTTAGAATATAGTAGCATGGTTCTTTTAAAGATGACTTCTACAAGATATCAACTGTTCGGTGAAGTCGAAGATCAACCGGAACCAAGCTTGAAGACATTCTACTTGTGGAAAATAGAAGACTTTTCTCTACATTCAACCAAGTCATCATCCACCGTATTTGTTCTTACAAATCGGTGGACAACCCTCCACCGAATTTGTTCTCACAAATCGGTGGACAACCCTCCACCGAATTTGTTCTTACAAATCGGTGGACAACCCTTCACCGATCTTGTTCTCATAAATCGGTGGACAACCCTTCACCGATCTTGTTCTCACAAATCGGTGGACAACCCCTCCACCGACATATCCTTTGTCGGTCAGCTTCATCTCACCGATAAGGGTGCTGAAATCGGTGGGATCTATGTGTTATCAAATAAAAAATTTTCTCTCTGCAGATTGTTTCAAGTTCCAAAGTCAATTGTATCGGTGAAACTTCATCGGTGTGATTCTCTTAGAATACATATCAAGAAGATCATTTATTACAGGACAATATCCTTTGGCAGATAAAAGTGACTGTTTGTCGTTTTATCCATTTTCAGTTAAAGTCCCTTTCTTCAGCATGGGTTCTATTTCTAGTACCTAGTAAAAGGTGATAAGGACATCCCAGCTTTTCAGGAGTCAACATCCTCAGCAAATATGATGATGACAAGTGTCCCAAGCATTTAATGCTTGTACACTCCTTGTCATTATAAAAGGAAGAAGATATCCTCATGCAAACTACGCTTTCTGGAAGTCTCTCTATGTGCAAGAAATCTCCATATTGCTTGATAACTTAATAGCTTTGTTCTAAGTGTTCTTGGTTGTTTTGTTTAGTATACTTTGTGAAAGATTGTTAGAATAGTTTATCTGTTCTTTTCCGCAACAGTCTTTAAGTTTCTTTGTGTAATTCTTGTTGAAAGATTTTCAATAAAAGAATTAAAATTGTGAAAAAAATTTAGTATTGTATTCAACCCCCCTTCTACAATACCTGTTAAGCCATCTGGGACTAACAGGCAGTTTATCTGTTTAACACGGGCTTTTGCTGTCTTTTAGCTTTTACTGTGGATCTTGCATGAATGATCAACATGTCTTAACTTCACCTTGTTAATTGAGTCAATTCTTATGAGTCTTGTGTGTTCTTATTCCATGATCAGTACCTAAAAGTCTGATTGGTTTGGATAATTTGCTGAATTGAGTCCAGAAATTGTCTTTTGACAGTGTGTGTCTGAATCATTCAGTCATGATAGTAGTGTTTGAGTCCTATTTCTTCCCATTCTCATCTTTTGCTTTTCTGTTTCAATTTGTTGGGTACTGATTTTATGAATTTGTTTCCCTCATAATATGTATGCACGTATCACAGTTTCATCACAAGTGTTTTTTTTTTGCATGCTTAGTTGATCTTATAGCCACAGTAATCTTATGCTTTGTTCTTTAAGACTAAATTGTCATTATAACCTACCCAACAGTTTTCCAAACTGTTAAGTTGAGTCATCATGGGCAGCTTCCCCATTAAAGCCATAATCAAATCCCAAACAGTACTTTGTCTGTTCTTACCTTCCTTGACAATGAGGACATTGTCCATTTCAAGTTTGAGGTGGGGTAAGATTTGCCTCACACATCTTAAGGCAAACCTCACAATTCTTTCATGAGCAAAGTGCTCTTTTGTGCTTAAAAGTGTGTCATGGACACCAAAAATTTAAAAGAGACCAATGAGTCCACATTATACCTCAATATGAGATGAATGGCAGGAAAATTGTGCCATTGAGTGATAATGTGAGTGTGTGGAAAAAGGCAAAGCATTAAATATCAAAGAAAAAAGCCAAATGCATACCCAATTCCAATTATAGTATGCCTTAATGACTCTTGTTATCATAAGAAAAGCTTAGGTTGGTTATGATGGTATATTTGTGTGCTTAAAGGAATAAGCTTGCCTTATGAAGGGCTATTTGTTTTCATACAACTCATGTTTTAAACCTCTTGTTCTGAAATTCTTTGTTTGTGTGCATTGTGTTTATGGTTGAAACAAGTTCAATTTTTTTTAGGTATTTTTAGAAACTTGAGTCTTTATTTTGTCTATTTTTGTTGTTTGGGGACAAACAACGGTTTAAGTTTGAGGTTGTGATAGGGTTAATTTATTTTCCTTGTTTTAGTAGTCATTTTAACCACTTTTAGTAGTCATTTTCCTTGTTTTATTTGCCCAAAGTCAGTAATTGAGTCATTTTTATTAGCTTTTTAGCATTTTCTGTGTTTTAGGTGTTAATCATGAATTAATGGTATTTTGTGTACTTTTGGATCTCATTTGGGCCTTATTTGATTAATTTCAGAATTGGGTTGTTTGATACTACGACAGTGCTATAGGAGCAGGTGCTGCAGGAGTGCTGAAGGAGTGCACAGCTGGGCCTTTTTGCTAATCTTTGGGCCGAAGCCTCTTTTGAAGACCTTGGGCTGGAGTTGACTTTTGGAGGGGACATAAAGTGCATGGGACATCAGTCTCAATCACCAGCTTTTTATTGCTTTATCCCCAATCAACTACCCTATAAATATGGATGGATTGTTAGCTTTTGAAATACACCACTTGCTACAATTAATTAGTTTCTTGCATTTTTCCTCTCTAGCTTTTATTTACCTCTTATTGTTGTCTAGTTACCTCTTAATATTCAGACTTTTGGTTACGATTCCAGTGTATGCTAAGCTTTCGGTTCCAAGTTTGAATCAAAGTAGTTCGAAGTAATTTCTCGCGTTTGATTTCCAATTCTTACAGAGTTTCAAAGTTCTCGATATTGTTCAAGTTGCTTACTTAAATTCTCAAGACTTGTAATTTTAGTTTGGAGTTCCTTCCTTCTAAAATTCATAATCTTTGGTTGTTTAAGTTAGTATTTCAAGTTCCATCGTTTTCAAGGCAAGTAGTAGTTTTGTGACGTAACTTGTGCGACAAGTTTCCATAACTTGGCGACCAAGTTACCACGTTAGTTGGTTATTCTTAGTTCCTTACATTTTTAGTTCTTATTTCTGTCTTTACTTTCTTGTTATTACAATTCCTACATTTTAATTTATGTCTTTCCATTTCTGTAATTTCTTTTTTTGCAATTTCTTTTCAGTACTTTCCATTTATGTCATTTACATTTCTTACACCTTTCGAAAGAAGAAATCAACCCATGATGGGCTAATAGCTTGAGCCTGGTGTGTAAAGTAAAGTTTAGATGTAAATTTGTGCGAAAGTAAAGGGGTGTATTGAATATAACATTGTATCTAACTATTTATTTCAGGTGGTTAATCTTTCATTGAAGATTACATTTAATTAATTGACAACTAATTTTATGTATGAAAATGCATTAACATTCAGTGTTAAGGTTAAGGTTAATTATCTGAGATAATAAGAGAAGACTAATAAATAGTTTTAATACCTGACAAGTATTATACTCTTACGGTGTAGGATGGTAACACTGTGTTGTGCTAGGATTCACAAAGTCTAACATAAATGATATTGTATCGATAGCACGTTGACCAGTGTGTACTCTTGGGAGGCCGTTTGAACCGATAGTTAGTACTGTGGCAGTCCTAGGACTGGCTGGATGTTATAATATCTCTTTACAGGATCACTTGTTTTCATCTTTATGGAGCTTTGCACCCTGTGCTTCTTCTCTAGAATTGATTTTTAGCTGATAACTCAAACCAACCAATCAAACAATCTGTTTTCGAAATCGCCATCTGAAATCGGTTTTTAAAGACTGGACTTTTGAAAAGCTTTCACAAGTTTTCCCTGTGGATCGATATCTGGTACTTTTACCATTATTACTTGTTACGAGACGATAGTAGTTCAAGTTGTATACTTGCACTGAGTTATATTTTAAGTGAATCTCTAAGGTTGCATAAATCTTACAACAAAATCCATTGCTAGGAAACCTAGGAGGAATTGGGATATTTGGGGTCTTTCAGAAGTGCAAATCAATTTAACAGGTTTAGCAATGTCGACTGAGCCTAGAATCGCTATTAAAAACGAAGAAGATCTCGACGACTTTAGAAGTCTAGCGAGGATTCCCATGGGGATCACCGTAAGTAGGGCTGGCCAGGTTCGACCAGAAATGTGCCCTAAAGGGTACGTCGTCATTTGGTAGACGAGGATGATGACACCGTTTTCTTGAGCGACAGAGTGATAATGGGTCGAGAGGAGAAAGAAGAAGACGAGAGATAGGATTTCGAGGCGACCGAGGAGAGGGAGGAGGAGGAAGTAGAGATAACTGGTAAGTATCTCTTTGCTTCTGCTCGTCCTAATCTATCTTTGTTCTCAGTCATCTAATTCTTTCTTTTACCATACAGGAGAATCTCGGGCGAAGTTAACACCTGCAGCCGCCGAGAAGATGGCTCAAGTTGAGCAAACTCGCAAGGCGAGGGTAGACAGGGGGAAGGATACCTCGACAGCTGGGTCGGGGGTTTTAAAGAGAAAAGAAGTCCCGACATCTGGGTTGGGTCTCCCAAAGAGGATGAGGATGTCCGTTTTTAGTGAACCATCGTCCAGGACGGGTGGTTCGTCGAAAGTCGTCTCGCCTGAGAAGGCAAAGGTATCGACCGTGTCTATCGAGAAGTTTTCTGACACAAGGTCCGTTGATACGGCGCAACCGGCGACGATGTATCCTCTTGACGCGTCAGGCCCTTCTTTCGCCGACAAGGGCAAGGGCGCACAAACGGGCTCTGAAACGACGGTGAAATTTACGTTGCCGTTGGATTTTTTGGATGATAATGTCCTAGACGGGACGAAACTGTTCCCTCATTTGGGAAAGTATCAGCTCCCTTCTTTCAGAGAGTGTTTTGACGGAGTTTCTCTCGAGGATACTGAGGCCCATGTTGCTGGACTAGCATTCATGGTAAGTCTGTCTTTCAAGACTTTTGTTTTTTTTATCTGTTGTCGACGTCGTATTCTTTGCTAATGTGTTTTCATATGTTTTCAGACGTTTCAGTCGTCTTTGGCGTTGTATGCTAAATCGACAAAGGTAGAAGGCTTAGTGGCTTCTGCCATCGAAAAAGAAGATGCGGCGTTAGAAAGGGAAAGGTCCACTTTAGAACGCGAAGAGGCGGCATCGGTGAAACTCAACGATGTCTTGAACGAGCTGGAGTCTCTCGACCATGCAAGGGATGACATGAACTCACGTCTCAAGGAGTCCCTATCTGTGATGCACAATCAAAGGGAGAAGCTGGAGGGGATGAAGGAATCCCTGGTTATGAAGGGGAAAGAGGTTGAGGATTCTCTGTCCAAAGCCGTGGATTTAGAGAAGGAGTTAGAGGAGTTGAGGGATGAGAATAAGTCCATCTTTTCCTTTGCTCGACTCACTGCTCGAGCGGCTATCATGCGAAGTCACTTGCTAGGCAAGAATCCTATGGCCTCAACGTCGGACGAGTTGGCTCTATTCTTCAAGGAGGTCAGGACCGAGAGAGAGCTCGACTCAGATGATGATGAGGAGGAGGGTTTCCAGGGAGACGTGTCGGGTAAAGATGCGACCGACGTTCCTCCCCAACTTTAGAAAAATATTTCTATTTCTTTGTTATTCGACCGTTGGTGGTCGAGTTATGTAAATGATGGTTTATTCACTGAATGAAACTTAGGCTTCTTTTGAATTCATACTTCGTATATTTCATGAGTAAATACAATGTTGATTCTAAGATTCACTAAGTAAAGAATAACCAAGAAATCATGCGACTTTAGGCATCATTGCAACACAATAACTGGATCGTAAGCCATAAGACTTTTAAATCGTGTATATAAACATAAGCACATGCGACTAAACCATACATTCAGAGTATGAAATTTTTCTAAGTCAAGAAACTTAGATTATAAGATCGTTAGACTTTGCGATCGTACGACTGAGTCGTGCGATGAATTTGAATCGTGTGTCTCTGTAGAAGGATGATCAAGTCATAGACTTGATCGTTTATGTCGTGCGACCTTGCAAAATCGTGCTGGTGTCATGCGACAGTCTCCGTGACTTATGCCGTGCGATTCTACGATAAAACATTGTCAGAGGTTGGTCGTTGGCTAACCAACGACCCTCCGATGCTTAAGTTAGTAACCGTCGTTGTGAAAAATCGTATGAAAGAATAGAAAAGGGTTTAGAAAACGTACCTTTTCTGACGCGTTGTGTCCCAACTACGTGGGACGTCTTGATTATTGCTACCATCTTGCCCCCTTGTGGCGATTTTAGGACGATACACTAAATGTCGTCGTGAATCGCCACAATAGATGGTCTATTTTCGCGGCTTCATAGTGGTCTTATAGCAATCAAAAGCGACTTTTGGCTCACTTTTGATCTCCTGGATTCCCCACGGCGTAGGGAACTTCAGGGTCTGATGATATGTCGAAGGAACGGCTTTCATTTCATGGATCCATGGTCGACCTAAGATGATGTTATAGGCTGACGCACAGTCGATGACGCTGAACTTGGTCTGCTTGTTGATTCCTCCGGCATAGACGGGCAAGATAATATCTCCAAATGTGCTCGTCGCTTCTCCATTGAAACCAACCAAGGTCGTCGAACGTCGGGTGATTTCCGAACGATCGATTCCCATGTCCTTGATGGTGTAAAGAAAAATGACATTCGTTGAGCTGCCCCCATCGATCAAGACTCGTCAGGTTAAACAATTACCAATCGTAAGTTGAATAATCAACCCGTCGTGGTGCTTCTGATACGAATCATCGAGGTCGTCTTGGTCGAATATGATCTTCATAGCTTCCAACTCCAAATCTCCTTTGGGCCTTGATGAACGCGGAATAGGCCGATCGTCAGGTGCTTGACTGGCATGATGCTTGGCTACGGAATATGTCAGACCACAGACGTCTGAACCGCCGGTGATGCAATTGACAACATTTGCATGCTCGGGGGTTGACGGTCGATGGTCGCTAGTTGGAGTAACGACATCATCGATGATATCTTTGAGATTTCCTTTCGGGATATGATACGCTAGCTCCTTTCTGAGAGCTATGCAATCATCTGTCGCATGACCATGGTCGACATGAAAGTCGCACCACTTAGATTTATCTTTCTTAGCGTCGTCCTGATCAGACTTCTTAGGCCATCGAATGGTCGCCTGGGCGGTCTTTAGAGCTTCGACCAAATCCTTAGTGGACCCTTTGAATCCGTAAGAGGATATCTTAGGGTACTGAGGAAATTTGGTCGCGGTCTTAGCCTCTGCTTTTGTCTTGAATCGGACGTTCGAGATATGACGCGCGGGCTCTATGGAAATCGCTTTCGTCTTGAACTATGGCTTCTTTACACCTAACGACCTCTTGTCGTCGGTATGCTTGCGACAAAAGGCAGCGTCGTCTTCTACTCTCATATACGCTAGGGTTCGAGCTCAGACGTCTTTAAAATTCTCTGGAGGATATTTGGTTAGATCAGTATACAAACCTGAGCTATCGTCCAGACCACGCTTATAAGCTTCGATTGCAGTCTTGACGTCGCAATTGCAAATACTGATCATCTCCACATTGAATCTATTGAAATAACTTTGGATAGACTCATTCGTCTTCTGCACGACATAATATAGGTCACTAGTCTGCTTCTCCATCTTGCGACTGCTGGCGAATTGCTGAGAGAATTGGTTGACCAATTCAGCGAACGACCCGATGGACTTGGGTTTGAGATTGATCAACCATTGGAGAGCAGGACCGGTGAGAGTCGCACCGAAGCTCTTGCACATACAGACCTCCTGATACATGTGTGGGATCGTGATTGTCCACATGAGCTGCTTGTATTGCGCGACGTGCTCTGTCGGATCAGTCACTCTCGAATACTTGGGCGTGAAGGCGGGGACGTTGTACTTCTTCGGGACCTCGACGGTCGCGATCTCATCGATAAAGGGCGACGCCTGAAATCCAGATCGAGGCTCGACGTCGACGGGCACGGCTGCCCCAGGTAGCTTGGTGAGCAAAGATAGGACACGCTCGTTCTGATCTTCTAGCATTTTCAATTGCTAGGCGACGGGGTCATTGGGGTCGAGATTTGCCCCTGCTTGCGGGTTGACTCCTGAACTGGTGCCATTGCCATGCGACGAGCCATTGGCGTCTCTGTTGAAAGGAATAAAATACGCCTGCGACCCATTCTGAAACGGCTGCGACCCATTCGGAAATGGCTGCGATCCATTCTGAAACGGCTACGACCCATTCGGAAATGGCTGCGATCCATTCTGCATGGGTGGTGGCCTTATATGCTGAGGAGGAACCGTCCCGAACTGGGGATTTGGATTGAACGGTCCCGGCTGCTGGTTCTGCATGAACGGACCTGGATGCTGATTCTGAGCGAACGGACTTGATCCTGTACCTGGATTATGCGCGAATGATCGAGGATCGTTCTGTCCGAACGATCCTTGGCCTGGATTCTGAACGAATGGCCTAGGACCATTCTGAGGTCCAGAAGAATTCCTTAATCGTGCGATCTCCTCAGCTGCTCTGCGACTTTGCCCTGCCATGGAGTTGATTTGATTTCGAGCGACTTCAAGCTCCTGGTACATCTGGGCAATGACATGCTGCTGATTTCCAGGGGCTGCCATTTTCCTGAAACAGAGAACAAAGAAAACTCCAAGAAACCGTTAGTAAGACGCACGTTCGTCGAAGATTTTCTCTAGATGAGGTCCCACAGATGGCGCCAAACTGTTAATGCCAAAAATCGCACCAAAGGGACAACTTAAGGTCGATGTAGACTTTAACAACTAAAGAAAGGAATCGTTCGATAAAAGCGTGCGTTTAAGACGGAAATGTAAATGAGACAGAGAATTTGATGACGCAGGAAAAACCTCAACGAGGAAAAAACCTGCGGACGACAGTGGATGTCGTCGCTGCACTATGGTTGCCAAACAGGGGCAATGTCCTTGGTGTTCCAGGTGTCGATCGTACAGAGATTACAATATAAATGAAGGAAAGACTTCGAAATGTAAAGTTACAAGTATTTTCTATTGTAAAACAGTGTGCGTCGTGTGTTTAAACTGTGTGTTGAGTGCTGATGTCGTGCGTCGAGAGCGATTCTTCTGTGAGCGATTTATGTGCTTCAAGTGTTCTTCGGAGTTCAAGTGCTTGCGTCTGATGTTCTGCGTTGTATCTGTGTTCCTCTCTGTGTTATTCGATGTCCCTTGAACTGAGGATTGAGCTTGGAATTTATAGTCTTTGGGCACTTTTAATTGGATCATTAAGGACTTTGATAGTTGTCGTAACGGTTGACATCTTTTAATGCGGGTTTAGATGTTCATAACTGACTTCGTCGGTTATAGCCGTTGTCTATTAATGGCGTTGATTCCTGCATTAAACATTGAACAAAACATAACAGTCGTATAGCGCGTTAGTCGGTCGAGGTCGCATGGTTTTATGCGACGGTCGTTTGAGCTAGGCGACGTCGAGGTCGAGTGTCGTGAGGAACTCTCGACTTACCTTTTAGGGGGGACGACGGAGGTTTTTTGGGTCTTTGTCGGGGCCTTATCTTAATACAAGATATAGTTCATAACATGTGTCTTACCTTTCTTGGTCGTGGTCGAAGCTATTGATTTTTTGCCCAAACAATATACAGATATTAATTTCGACAAGGTAAATCCCGACGATGACTCCAAGGCTAAGGTCAAGAAGTTCCTGGAGTTTAGCGCTGACGAGCGATCGTTCGTCACACGTCATCTGGTTGATGAGGATGACGACTTGATGTTCTTGGGCGAACGCCTACGGGCGGGACGTGGAGAAGGAGAGGACAAAGAGGAGGGAGAAGGGACCGAGGAGGAAGAGGAGAAAGAAGAGAAAGAGGAGGAGGAGAAAGAAGAATTGAGGAGAAAGAAGGAAGAGACGACTGGTAAGTGTCCCTTCGCATTCTTTTCGCTCGATCTGGTCTTTTCCTTCTTTCAATCGTCTAACAATTCTTTCTTTTGCCATACAGGAGAGCCTCAGGCGAAGATGACGCCTGTAGCTACCAAGAAGGCGGCTTAAATTGAACTAGCTCGCAAGGCGAAGGAAAACAGGAAGAAGGATGCCCCGATAACTGGGTCAGGAGTTCTGAAGAGAAAGGAGGCCCCGACAACTGGGTCGGGAGTCCTAATAAGGACGAGAACGTCCATCCTGAAGGAACCGTCTTTGAAGACGGGTGGCTCATTGAGAGTCGTCACGCCTGAGAAGGCGAAGGCGAAGGCGTCGACCATGTCTGTCGGGAAGACTTCCGACACGATTGGCGCGACATTCGTCGATACTGCGCAACCGGCGAAATCGACGGTGTCTCCTACCGCCGCGTCAGGCCCCTCGTTGGCCGACAAGGGCAAGGGTGCGCAAACTGGCTTCGGGGAGGAAACGACGGTAAACTTTACGTTGCCGTCAGACTTCCTGGTGGATAACCTCTTGGATGAGACGAAACTGTTCCCTCACTTGGGAAAGTATTTGCTCCCCTCTTTCAGAGAGCGTTTCAACGAGGTCTCTCTCGAAGACGCGGAGTCCCATGTTGCTGGACTAGCGTTCATGGTAAGTCTATCTTTCAAGACTTTATTTTTCGTTTGTCGTTGTCGTGTATTTTACTAACGCGTTTTCGTATGTTTCAGACGTTTCAGTCTTCTTTAGCATTGCACGTTAAAACGACGAAGGTAGAAGGCCTGATGGCTTCTGCTATCAAGAAAGAAGATGCGGCGTTAGAGAGGGAAAGATTTGCTCTGGAACGCGAAGAGGCGATGTCGGTGCGACTTGACGACGCCCTAAATGATTTGGAAGCTGCCGGCCATGCGCGGGATGAGGTGATCTCGCGTTTAAAGCAATCCTTATCTTTGATGTACGACCAAAGGGAGGAGCTGGAGGGGATGAAGGAATCCTTGGCTATGAAAGAAAAAGAAACCGTGGAGTACAAATCCAAGGTTGCGAGCCTGGAGAAAGAAGTCGAGGAACTGAACGACGAGGTTAAGTCCATTTTTTCTTTAGGTCGGCTTACTGCGCGTGTTGCGATCATGCGACGTCACCTTGCGGGCAAGAATCCCTTGGCTTCGGCGGCGGACGAGCTGGATCTCTTCTACAAGGAAGTCGGGAATGAGAGAGATCTTGATTCAGACGATGAGAAGGAGGTTGAGGAGGCGGAAGATCTCCAGGGCGAGGTGTCTGGCAAGGAAGCGACCGGTGCGACCGACGCCCCTCCCTAGCTTTAGACAATATCTTTATTTCCTGTTGTTTGACCATCAGTGGTCGACTTTTGTGGATGTAAATGATAGTTTATTCAGTGAATGAAACTTAGATTTCTTTTGAACTTGTGTCTTATACGTTTTGTGAATGAATACAACGTCAATTGTGAGATTCATTAAGTATAGAATGAAATAAGAAATCATGCGACTTAGGCATCTATCGCAACACAACAAATAGAACATAAGTCATAAGATTTTTAAGTCGTGTTGGAAAACATAAGCACGTGCGATCACAGCCTTCATTCAGAACATAAAAGTCTCCCAAGTTAGAGAATCAAAATCATGCGGTCGATAGACTTTATGGTCGTACGATTAGACCATATGATTAACTTGAGTCACGCGTTCCTATGACAAAATGATCGAGTTATGGACCCGATCACTTATGTCGTGCGATCCTGCGATGAAACGATGTCAGAGGTTGGTCATTGGCTAGCCAACGACCCTCCGATGCTTAAGTCAGTAATCATTCGTGGTAAAAAATCGTACGAAAGTAGAAAGAAGGAATTAGGAAAAATACCTTCACAGATTCTTCTTGTTCGATGGAGTATTTGCCCCTCGTCATTTATTATTCTATTCCTCTTAAGAGCAAATAGGTTTAAATGACGGGTCGATACTGAGTTTCTGAGAATTAACGCCAGGGTTTACGTCGACTATGTTTTCGTGCGACAGGGCAAAAATAGTCGACATGTTCCTACAGGAAACGAAGATGATGTTTGCTGCAAAGAAAAAGGGAGCCGAGGAGTCCAAATCCAAGGTGGCCAGCTTACAGAAGGAGCTAGAGGAGTTGAGGGACGAGAACAAATCCCTTTTTTCCTTTGCTCGACTTACTGCGCGTGCGGCGATCATGCGACGTCACTTGTTGGGCAGAGATACTCTGGCATCGGCATCGGACGAGTTGGACCTCTTCTTCAGGGAGGCCGGGACCGAGAGGGATCTTGACTCGGATGATGAGAAGGAGGTCGAGGAGGAGGAAGGTCCCCAGGGTGAGACGTCAGGCAAGGATGCGACCTATGCTCCTCCTCTGCCTTAGAAAATATCTTTGTTTATTTTTGTTCCCTGCTACTCGACCGTTAGTGGTCGAGCTTTTTGGATGTATATAAGACAGTAAGTTCGGTGAATGAAACTTAGATATCTTTTGATTTTGTGTCTTATATATTATTTGCACATAGATACAACGTTAATTGTAAAATTCACCAAGTGGTAAGTGAACAGGAATTCATGCGACTTAGGCATCTAGCTCAACATAATATTTAAGATATAAGTCATAAGACGTTTAAGCCGTGCTGGCGTACATAAGCATATGAATCATATCATTCATTCAGAGCATGTAAGTCTCTTAAGTTAAAGAACTGAAATCGTGTGGGGTCGGTAGACCTTATGCTCGTACGACTAGACCATATCATGCCCTTGAATCATGCGTTCCTGTGATGGGATAATCGAGTCATGGACTCAGTTGCTTATATCGTACGATAATCGAGTCATGGACTCAATTGCTTATATCGTGCAATCCTGCGGAAGCGTACTGGTGTCATACGACAGACTCAGTGATTTATGTCGTGCGGTCCTGCGATAAGACATCGTCAGAGGTTGGTCATTGGCTAACCAACGACCCTCCGATGCTTAAGTCAGTAGTCGTTTGTGATAAAAAATTGTATGAAAGAAGAGAAAAGAATTTAGAAAACGTACCTTCTCAGATTCTTTTTTACTTGATGGGGGATTTGCCCCCTGTCATTTACTATCCTATTTTTCCTGGAAAAACTAGGTTTTAAATGACGGATCGACACTGAGTTTTTGAGGATTAACATCAATGTATATGTCGACCGTGTTTTCGTGCGACAGGGCAGAATAGTCGGCATATTCCTGTAAAAAAGGCATTAGTTTGTCTATAAGACCAGAGATAGAGAGGCGTATCTGGCGAGACCTTATGGTCAAGTTTGCCTTTATCTAGGATGATTTTTTTGACCTGTGACTGCCAAACAACTTATTTTCACGGCTTCAGGGTGGTCTTATAGCAGTCACGGGCGACTTTCGGCTCACTCTTGATTTCTTGGACTCCCCATGGCATAGGGAACTTCAGGGTCTGATGATACGTCGAGGGGACGGCTTTCATTTCATGGATCCACGGTCGACCTAAGATGATGTTATAGGCCGACGAACAATCGATGACACTGAACTTAGTCTGCTTGTTGATTCCTTCGGCATAGACCGGCAGGATGATCTCTCCATAGGTGCTCGTTGCTTCTCCGTTGAAACCGACCAAGGTTGTCGAACGTCGGGTGATTTCCGAGCGATCGATTCCCATGGCCTTGACGGTGTCAAGGAAAATGACGTTCGCTGAACTGCCCCCATCGATCAAGACTCTTCGGGTTAAATAATTGTCAATCGTGAGTTGAATGATCAACCCGTCATGATGCTTCTGATAGGAGTCACCGAGGTCGTCTTGATCGAACACAATCTAGATAGATTCTAGTTCCAGATCTCCTTTGGGCCTCGATGAACGTGGAATAGGTCGATCGTCAGGTGCATGACTGGCGTGACGCTTGGCTGCGGAGTACGTCAGACCACACACGTCGGAACCACCAGTGATGCAATTGACGACCTTCGTATTCTCGGGGGTTGGCGGTCGATCGTCGCTAGTTGGAGCAACGACGTTATCGATGATATCTTTGAGATTTTTTTTCGGGACATGATATGCTAACTCCTTTTTGAGAGCTGTGCAATCATCTGTCGCGTGACCATGGTCGACATGGAAGTCGCACCACTTTGACTTATCTTTCTTGGCGTCGTCCTGGTCGGACTTTTTTGGCCACCAGATGGTTGTTTGGGCGGTCTTCAGAGCTTCGACCAAGTCCTTAGTGGACCCTTTGAATCCAAAAGAGGATATCTTGGGGTACTGAGGAAATTTGGTCGCAGTCTTGGCCTCTGCTTTTGTCTTGAACCGGACGTTCGAAATCTGGCGCACGGGCTCTACTTTGGGAATTGCCTTTGTCTTTGTTGGGAACTGAAGATTTGCTAAGTATGGATAATACTGCCAGAACAACATTACTACTTCCAGAACAAAGTTACTACTTCCAGTAAAGGTTAGTACTGCCAGGACAAAGTTAATACTGCTGGAAGAATGTTAGTACTGCTGAAGCATTAATGCTGCTGGAACAAGGTTAGTACTGCTGATGCATTAATGCTGCTGGAACAAGGTTAGTACTGCTGAGTCAAGTTAATGCTGTTGGAATAGATTAATACTGCTGAAGCAAGGTTAGTACTGCTGGAATGAGTTAATGCTGCTGGAATGAATTAGTGCTGCTGGAAAATATTAGTACTGCTTATGCTGAATGAAGTTAATACTGCTGATGTGATAAGTTTGGTATGCGAAGTTTTTGGAGATAAAGATGGAATGGATGAAGATATGCTTAAAGAAGATTCAGAAGATCAATTTATTTTTGATAGTTATCTTGTAACTATTTTGTATAAATATATGTTGATAGATAGCTATTCGAAAGGAGTGATACATACAATATAGGCGATATACGTTTTGTTTTAGTGAGAATTAACCTCAAGGTTTAGAACCCTATTTCTAGAGAAGTAGAAGTCGTCTTGATAGAGCCTGTTCATCAAGATTGAGGTTTGGTTGTAAGCTTGTGAGTCGAATTAGTGAATACAAACAGCTGTGTGTTTTCTGATATATTGTTCATTGATTGTGAGAATTAAAGTTCTATTCCGCAGATTCTTTAATTCTGAGTTCTAGGTATTATTAGTCTTGTTAAGATTCGATCCTGACAAGTGGTATCAGAGCCTGTGTTTCTTAGAATTCTACAATCATTATGGACAATTCTATTGAATCAAACAGTACTCTTGTTTCTAAGGTTCCCATGCTCAGACCCAATGAGTTTGACATGTGGAAAATTAGAATCAAGCAGTATATTCTGCTTACTGATTATTCCATCTGGGATATCATAGAGAATGGTCCATGTGCTGAAGGAAGAATTGGACCAGAAGGTAAAAGACCTCCTCCAAAGACTGATGCAGAGAGAAAAGTCAGACGAATAGAGATGAAGGCCTTAAGCACTCCGCTTTTGGCTATCCCCAATGAATATAAGCATCAATTTCATCACTGCACTGATGCTCAGATTCGGTGGAATGCATTGGAAAAGAGATTCACTGGCACCAAAAGCACCAAGAGGAATCAGAAGGCAATTCTCAAGCAGCAGTATGAAAACTTTACTTCTACTAAGAATGAGTCTATGACTCAAACTTTTGATAGATTTAATAAGCTGATTGGAGAATTAGCCACAGTAGGAGTCAAGATGGAGGCTGATGATGTTTACAGAAAGTTCTTAAGATCATTAGGTGAAGAGTGGACAATGTATATTGTGTCCTTCAGACAGAATGACCAATTGGAAGATAAAGAGCTTGATGATCTTTACAATGATCTTAGAGTCTTTGAAGCAGAGGTTGAAGCCAAAAAGAAGCCATCTGGATATATACATAATGCTGCACTCCTTTCAGCATCACCTGATTCTACTGCTAACCCTGAATCAGTTAGTGCTGCTGGAGGAGTCAATCAGGAAAAGACCAATGATTCAGTACTAGAAGCCTTCTTTTCTAGTCATGTTAATTCCTCATTGATTAATGATGACTTAGAACAGATTAATGCTGATGATCTTGAAGAGATGGATATCAAGTGGCAGATGGTTATGCTATCTATGAGGGTGAAGAGATTCATAAAGAGGACAGGGAGAAACAACTTTTCCCAAAGAAGAGAAGATGGTGCTGGATTTGACAAGTCCAAAGTTGAATGCTACAAGTGTCACAAGATGGGACACTTTGCCAGGGAATGCAGAGGTGGAACATCTCACAACAGCCATCAACAAACTCAGGCTGGAAGCTCCAATCAAAACAGAAACTCTATTCAAGCTCTTGTCTCTCAACAAGGAATGGGATTTGATTGGAGTGATCAAGCAGAAGAGGCCATCCAAAATCAAGCACTTATGGCTGAAGTTTCAGATATTCCCACTGAGGTAAAATCTAATCTCTGTACTCAAGCTTGTATAGACACTGTTAAAAGGTATAGAGATCACAATCAGGGAATGTGTGATGACCTTAAGAGATTAGAAAAGGACAGAAAAGACTATGTAGTAATTGTTGAGAAGTTTGAAGAACAGATTAGGGCTTTTCAAGCCAATGAACTTCAACACTCCTATGATACAAACTACTGGAAATGGGAAAAGGATGGTCTAGAGTTCCAGCTTAGGGAATCCAGGGAAGAGTGTGAGAAACTAAAAGGAGAGCTTGAGAAAGTTAAACTTGATGTAGAAAAGTTTTCAAAAGCTTCTAAAGTCATGGACACCATAATAAATACTCAAATCCACAGTAAGATGAAAACAGGCCTAGGGTACAATGCCACACCCCCACCCTACAACAACAACTACATCCCTCCTAAGTCAGACCTATTAGAAACCAAGGATAGGAAGGACTTACCTGAAGGAGCCACTGAAGTAGATCCATTAGATAAAGTAGTTGTTGAGGATAAGACTGAAAAAGAAGGATCTGGTGAGGAATGTGTAAGTCCATGTGTTAAGAACAATGAGATGAAAAGGACTGGAAAGGGAAAGGGAGTTCATTATACACAGACCACTGTTGTGAACTCTAATACTTGTGAACATTGTTCTTGCAAGAAATCTCAAGAGAATAAGCCCCAAAAACATGATAAAAAGAGGGGAAATCAAAGAAATTGGAATAACCAGTGGGCACAAAAGCAAGGAGTTGATCTGCAAAGGATTAACAGACCAAAACCTTGTTTTATTTGTGGCAGATTGAATCATCTTGCCAAACACTGTTATTTCAATCCTATTAACCAAAGGAAAAGTTTTCAAAGAAGTTTTCAAAAATCGTCTGGTTATAGGAAGCCTGCAAGGAATAATGTGGCTAAGCAACAAGCTGAATCCAAAAGCCACATGAGAAAACAGACTGAAAAGGAATGTGTCAATATGTGGATCCCCAAAAGCACTAATGTTAGTACTGCTACCTCAGATAGTACTGCTGACAAGGATAGTGCTGCTAGAAGCAATACTACTGCCAATACTGCTGCTAGCAGTGTTAGTGCTGCTAACACTGTTAGTACTTCTTTTAAAGAGAATGCTGCTGCTAACAGTGTTAGTGCTGCTAACTCTGTTAGTACCTCTTCTAAGAACAATACTGCTGCTAGCAGTGTTAGTGCTGCTAACACTGTTAGTACTTCTTCTAAGGTTAATACTGCTTCTAGTTTTTGTGCTGCTAGACCAATCATATTGACAAAATACTCCAGTTCTGCAGTACCTAAGTTTGAAAATCTCATCAAAACCCAGTGCAAGTACTTTGATGAGCAAGGGAGACCCAAGACCACTTCGGCTTGGGTTCCCAATAAAAACTAACTGATTTATCTGCTGTGCAGGGCAACCAACAGCTCAAGGGGAAGAGCATCTGGCATGTTGATAGTGGTTGCTCCAGGCACATGACAGGTAACATGGCCTGCCTCAAGAATTTCAAAAGAATTGATGGAGGACATGTTGCATTTGGAAATAATCCTGCAGGAGGTAAGATAAGTGGTAAAGGGGATGTGTCAAAAGGTAAGATGACATTTGAGGATGTTGAGAAATTAAGATTCGATACTGCTTTGTAGTTAATACTGCATGTGTAGTTAATACTGCTTTGTAGTTAATACTGCTTAGTAGTTAATACTGCATGTGTAGTTAATATTGCTTTGTTGTTAATACTGCTTTGTTGTTAATACTGCTTAGTAGTTAATACTGCATGTGTAGTTAATACTGCTTAGTAGTTAATACTGCTTAGTAGTTAATACTGCATGTGTAGTTAATACTGCTTTGTTGTTAATACTGCTTAGTAGTTAATACTGCTGTGTAGTTAATACTGCCTTGCAGTTAATACTGCTAAGTCGTTAATACTACTTTTAAAGAAAATCAGGGCTAGTACTGCTATAAATACTCTTTCAACCCGCCAAAGTTCATAACGTCTCTTTGCATTCATTTTTTCTCTCTCTCGTTCTAACCTTTTCTCCCTAGAATCTCTGTGTTTTCTATCCAAATCCTCAGGAAGAATGACGACAATGGAGTTTGTCGATGAGCACAATGAGATTGCGATGCTTCAGAAGCCAAAGCAGGCCGCAGGATTTCATGATATTGTGGATTTTCTCAAGTCCACACACATCTCTCATGCCCTAACAGTGTGCCCAACCATATATATCGAGCATCAAAAGCAATTTTGGGAGAATGCTACTGTTATACTCGAAGATGGGCAGAAAATCATTCGAACAAGGGTTTCTGACAAACCCTTGAAGGTCACAGAGGAGGTTATTCGCATCACTCTTCACTTAGATGATGCCTCAGGTATAACCTATCTCTCTAATGATGAACTTTTCTCGACCTTACAAAGAATGGGGTATGAAGGTCCCATTGGAATTTTTAAATTCTACAAGTCAAAGTTTTTCACCCAATGGCGATTTTTTGTTCATACTCTTATGCACTGTATTTCAAAGAAAACAACTGGATGGAGTGAGTTTAGCAGTACCATTGCTTATGCCTTGGTCTGCTTAGCCACTGCCAGAAAGTTCAATTTTTCAGCCATGATTTTTAATGATCTTGTGGCAAACCTAGAATCCAAAAAGCGCTTTTACATGTATCCCAGGTTTGTCCAAGAAGTAATTAACCATGAATTGACGGATTTACCTCAGTCTGCTGAGGTATATGTGCCAAAACCCCCTAAAGGGAAGGTTTTCTCAAATATGAGAAGAATTCCTAGGGACTCGGAAGGAGTTGACACACCATTGTTCTCTACAATGATGGTTGTGTCCCACACCACTGAAGGTATGGCATCAGGGTCAAGACCCCCATTAGACACACCCACTGATGACCAATCCCAACCTTCCATCACCAAAGAAATCCCACAGTCCATTCTTTTAAGACCCACTCCCAAAATCACCAAGAAGTTTGAAAGAAGAAAGGTACACAAGGTTCCTTCCCTTGATGTATCTCCTAATAGCCCAAAGCCTACAAGCCCTCTATTGGAGCATTCTCCAATGGAGAATATCAAAAGGGTAACCACAGGGGTGTCTCCCAACCCCAAGAAGGTGCTCTCTAAGGAGAAGGATGAGCATGTGGGCTGCAAGGCTGCCACTACTTCTGCTAGCAAAGAGAAGGACAGTGGTAACATCACTAAGACCTTCCCCACGGCAACTCAGAATGTGAAAACATTCAGAGGACCCAGGCGCCAAGAAACCGTGGGAGTAGGTTGTGCTTTTGCTAGGCAAGAGACACCTACTAAAACTTCCAATGATCCTGAAAGGGAGGTAAACACTTCTAAACCAGGTGAGGATAGATATACTTATGAGGAATTGATGGAAACGATTGCCAACATCAACATTGATGTCCTGAATCAGCAGAAGGAGATTGATGAGCTTAAGAAGGTGGTTCTTTATCAACACACCAAGATAGAGAAGAATAAGAAGATGATCACCAAGCTGCTGCAAAGAAGGAAGAAAGCTCAGTATGTTCTGAAAAGGAGAAGATCAACCACTGATGCTTCCAAAAAGGGGGAGTTAGAAACTGAACTAAACATGGAGGATGCAAAGGTTGAGGGGGAGAATGAGCATAAGGTTGAGGGGGAGGCTGAGCAGGTTGCAGAAGTTGCAAAGGAAGCAGAAAGTGAGAAAGCAGCAGTAACTGAAACTGCAGAAAATGAGAAGGAAGTAGTATCTGAGTTTCTAGCAGCAGAAACCACAGAAAAAGCAGTAGAAACAGTTAATGCTGCAGTATCTGAGATTGAAGCAGCAGTAGCTGAAATTATGAAGAGTCTTGTTGATGTAGCAGTATCTGAAAGTGAGAAGAAAGCAGTATCTGTAGTAACTAAATCTGAGATTGAAGCAGAGGTATTTGAGATTGTGAAGAATAGTGTTGAAGCAGCAGTATCAAAGATTGTAAAAGAAGCAGTAACAGATAGAGCAGCAGAAATGGTTAATGCTGCTAGTCGTAAAGCAGCAGAAACCATTCAAGCAGCAGAAATGGTTAATGTTGCTGAAAAACATAAGGCAGCAGAAACCATCCCTGAAGCAGCAGAAACAATGGAAACAGCTGAAACCATTCCTGAAGCTGTTAAATCACTCAAAAGAACCAAGATGGTGTCAAACAAAAGACCAAGAACAAAGTCTATAGCTTCAAAGAAGAAAGTTGTAAAGAAGCCTAGGGTGGAACCCAGTGTAGAAGAAGCTAAGGAGGAAGTTGTGAAAGAGAAAGCTGATCATAAAGTTGCTGAAGAAGAAGTGGCCACTCCATCAGGTCAACCAAGCAATGTACAATCACATACAAATGATCAATGTGATATGTATATTACTGTGGTTGATACTAGTCCAATCAAAGTTAAACCATTAGCTTCTATGGCTCCTGAGATCATCTTCTGGGATACTTTGAAAGATGGGAGAAAGGAGTACATTAGAGTAAAAAGAGCAGATGGGAAGTTTGAGGTCAGTTCTACATGGGGAAGACTTACAAGGATGTGCTCTAGATCAGACTTGGAAGAGATGTTCAAGGTGGGAATGAAGCTTTATGGAAATTTGCTGACTGAGAATGGAATGTCCATCACCAAAATGGTACTTGAATACTTGTGTCTAATGTTCAATACAGAAGCAGTTAAGTATTTGACAGAAAGGCAATTTCAAGCTGTTACCAACTGGATGCTTATTGAAAACTGAGGTGTGTATGTCATAACACTTGACAATGCATATCATGAGTATTATTTGGTGGACAAAATATACAAGCACAGCATGACAAGGTTGAATGGAATGCTAAAAGCTAAGTTGGTGGGTAACAAAGATTCTAAGATGGCAAGATACCTGGTAAGAAGGATCATCAATCAAAGTTTGGGATTGAATCCTGACTTGTGTGTTCAAGATTAAGTTTTGGAAGCATCATCATCTGAAGAACTTTACTTCTCTTTCTAAAAGTCAAGTTAGGGGGAGATTGTTGGGAACTGAAGATTTGCTAAGTATGGATAATACTGCCAGAACAACATTACTACTTCCAGAACAAAGTTACTACTGCCAGTAAAGGTTAGTACTGCCAGGACAAAGTTAATACTGCTAGAAGAATGTTAGTATTGCTGAAGCATTAATGCTGCTGGAACAAGGTTAGTACTGCTGATGCATTAATGCTGCTGGAACAAGGTTAGTACTGCTGATGCATTAATGCTGCTGGAACAAGGTTAGTACTGCTGAGTCAAGTTAATGCTGCTGGAATAGATTAATACTGCTGAAGCAAGGTTAGTACTGCTGGAATGAGTTAATGCTGCTGGAATGAATTAGTGCTGCTGGAAAATATTAGTACTGCTCATGCTGAATGAAGTTAATACTGCTGATGTGATAAGTTTGGTATGCGAAGTTTTTGGAGATAAAGATGGAATGGATGAAGATATGCTTAAAGAAGATTCAGAAGATCAATTTATTTTTTATAGTTATCTTGTAACTATTTTGTATAAATATATGTTGATAGATAGCTATTCGAAAGGAGTGATACATACAATATACGCGATATACGTTTTGTTTTAGTGAGAATTAACCTCAAGGTTTAGAACCCTATTTCTAGAGAAGTAGAAGTCGTCTTGATAGAGCCTGTTCATCAAGATTGAGGTTTGGTTGTAAGCTTGTGAGTCGAATTAGTGAATACAAACAGCTGTGTGTTTTCTGATATATTGTTCATTGATTGTGAGAATTAAAGTTCTATTCTGCATATTCTTTAATTCTGAGTTCTAGGTATTATTAGTCTTGTTAAGATTCGATCCTGACAGTCTTGAATTCTGGCTTCTTCACACCTAACGACCTACTGTCGTCGGTATGCTTGCGATGAAAGGCAGTGTCGTCCTCTACCCTCATATATGCTAGGGTTCGAGCTCGGACATACTCAAAATTCTCCGGAGGATACTTGGTTAGATCAATCTACAAACCCGAACTGTCGTCCAGACCACGCTTATAAGCTTCGATGGCGGTCTTGACGTCATAGTTGCGGACACTAATCATCTCTGCATTGAACCTATTGAAGTAGCTTCGAACAGACTCATTGGTCTTCTGTACGACATAATATAGGTCATTGGTCTGCTTCTCCATCTTGCGACTGCTGGTGAACTGCATAGAGAATTGACTAACCAACTCTGCGAACGACCCGATGGATTTTGGTTTAAGATTGATCAACCATTGGAGGGCAGGACCAGTGAGGGTTGCTCCAAAACGTTTGCACATGCATACTTCTTGGTACATGTGCGGGATCGAGATCGTCCACATGAGCTGTTTATATTGCGCGACGTGCTCTGTCGGATCTGTCACTCCTGAGTATTTGGGCGTGAAAGCGGGGACGTTGTATTTCTTCGGGACCTCGACGGTCGCAATTTCATCGATGAAGGGCGATGCCTGAAATCCTGATCGAGGCTCGACGTCTACGGGCACGGCTGCCCCGGGTAGCTTTGCGAGCAAAGACAGGACACGCTCGTTCTGATCTTCTAGCATCTTCAACCGCTAGGCGACAGGGTCAATAGGATCAGGATTTGTACCTGTCTGCGGATTGACTCCTGAACTGGTGCCATTGTCGTGCAACGAGCCATTGGCGCCCCCATTGAAAAGGACAAAATACGGCTGCGGCCCATTCTGAAACGGCTGCGATCCATTTTGAAATGGTTGTGATCCATTCTGCATGGGTGGTGGCCTTATATGCTGAGGAGGAACCGTCCCGAACTGGGGGTTTGGGTTGAACGGCCCTGGCTGCTGGTTCTGCATGAACGGACCTGGATGCTGATTCTGAGCGAACGGACCCGGATGCTGATTCTGAGCGAACGGACCCGCATGCTGATTCTGAGCGAACGGACCTGACCCTGGACCTGAATTATGCGCGAATGGTCTAGGACCATTCTGACCGAACGATCCTTGGCCTGGATTCTGAACGAATGGCCTAGGACCATTCTGGGATCCAAAGGGATTCCTCAGTCGCGCGATCTCCTCAGCTGCTCTTCGACTCTGCTCGGCCATGGCATTGATTTGATTCCGAGCAACTTCTAGCTCCTAATACATATGAGCAATAACATGCTCTTGATTTCCTGGGGCTGCCATCTTCCTGAAACAGAAAACAAGGGAAACTCCAAGAAACCGTTAGTTCGACGCACGTTTGTCGAAGATTTTCTCTAGATGGGGCCCCATGGTGGGCGCCAAACTGTTAATGCCAAAAATCGCACACAAATACAACTTGAGGTTGATTGTGGAGCTTAACAACTAAAGAAAAGAATCTCTCGACAAAGCGTGCGATTAAGATAAAAAAAGGTAAAAGAGACAGAGAATTTGGTGACGCGGGAAAAACCTCAATGAGGAAAAAACCCGCGGACGACTATGGAAGTCGTCTCTGCACTATGGTCGCCAAACAGGGGCGATGTCCTTATGTTTTAGGTGTCGATCGTACAGAGATTACAATACAAATGAAGGAAAGACTTCGAAATGTAAAGTAACAAGTGCTTCGAATGTAAAAACAATGTGCGTCGTGTGTATAGTCTGTGTGTCGTGCGAAAAACTATGCGTTGAGTGTGGGAGTCGTGTGTCGATGTCATGCGTCGAGAGCGATCTGTTGTGAGAAAGTTCTTTTCTTTGTATGTTCTTGAGTACGCAGTGTGATTCTTGGATGCGGTCCCCTTTAATGATGATGAAGCTCTATATTTGTAGCCTTCGGGTGCTTTGATTGATTTCTTGAATGCTTTACGTAACTGTCGTAACGGACGTTGTCTTTAATGTTGTTAATGGCCCTTTACTAGTTGTAGCCGTTGGTCATTAATGACGTTGACTCCTGCATTAAACACTGAACAAACGTAACAGTCATAACGAACGTTAGTTGGTCGAGGTCGCATGGTCTTATGCGACGGTCGTGAGAACTAGACGACATCGTGGTCGAGTGTCATGAGGTAGATAACATACGATTTTACTTTTAACCATGGGACAAAGTACTATAATTTTACCTTACTATGGGGATGTAAAATAAGTGTTTTCCTTACCTTGGTCATGGTCGAGACTGATGAAATTTTGCCCAAACACATCTCTTGAAGGATTTTCTGAACTTGACTTTTGCCGATGACGCATCTCAGGTTTAAGCCTGTCAATGATCGTCGGTAGAGTCTACCTCCAATCATGACGTACCTGGATGCCTTGAATCTGATCTTCCGAGCTTCCATCTTGTCTTCTGGGAGTTGGTCGTGCATAAGAAAATTTCTGATGTCGCACGACCAATCATCTTCTTGGTCTTCGATCTGGACGACGTCGTGATTTTCGATGGACGACGTCGCCAGGTGGATCATAGGAATGCTATTGAATATTGGCTCGACTAGAGCAGACCCAAGGTTTGCTAAAGCGTCAGCTTGAGTGTTCTGGTCCCTTGGGATCTGTTCAATAGAAAAAGATTTAAACTTTTCGGATTTTTCTTTTGCTACCTTTAGGTACGCTGTCATTTTTGATTCTTTAGCGGCGAATTCTCCATTCATCTGGTTCACGACCAGAAGAGAATCGCTTTTGACATGTAGCGCAGTTGCCCCCGAGTCGTGGGCCATATTCATTCCCACGATCAGGGCTTCGTACTCAGCTTCGTTGTTGGTGGTTTTGAAGTCGCATCGCACGGAATACACCATCTTGTCCCCCTGTGGCGACTTTAAGACGACGCCTAGTCCTGAACCCCTAGTGTTGGACGATCCGTCGACATGTAGAGTCCAAGGCACCTCGTCGTGAGTCGCCACAGTTAACATTTCAAGCTCCGCTTCTTTCTCCAACTCAGGGCTGAAATCAGCAATGAAATCTGCCAAAGCTTGCGATTTGATCGCGGTCATGGGCTTAAAATCGATGTCGTAACTGCTTAGATATATGCTCCATTTTGCCAAACGACCCGTCAACTCAGGTCTCCTCAAGACAGACTTAAGAGGAAAGTTAGTCACGACAATAATAGGATGCGATTCAAAATAGTGTCGCAAATTTTTAGCGGCGGTGACTAGCGACAAAAGCAACTTTTCCATTGAGGAATACCTGGTTTCGGTGTCCAAGAGAGATTTACTTACATAATAGATCGGAAATTGCTGCTTTTCGTCTTCTCGTGTGAGGACAACACTTTCTGCATTGGGACTAACAGCCAAATATAGTTGCAAGACCTCATGGTCGTGAGGTTTTGACAGCAAAGGAGGTGACGTCATATACTCTTTTAATTTCTGCAGTGCTTGCTCATGATCGTCGGTCCAGTTGAAGTCTTTATTTTTTCTGAGGACATTATAAAATAAATGACATCTATCTGAGAATCGAGAGATAAACCTGTTCAGAGCTGCTGCCCGACCAGTGAGCCTTTGGACCTCTTTAAAATTTCTTGGAGATTTGATCTCGATAATGGCTTTGATCTGGTCGGGGTTGGCTTCGATTCCTCGTCGAGTGACAATGTAACCCAAGAATTCCCGGCGCTGACACCAAAGGAACACTTCGTCGGGTTGAGCTTCATGCTATATTTCCGAAGGATATCGAACAACTGCCTCAAATGATCGACGTGGTCGATTGCTTGCTTTGACTTGACCAGCATATCGTCGATATAAACCTCCATCGTGTCGCCAAGACGATCCTTGAACATTTTATTCAGCAGGCGCTGGTAGGTAGAACCTGCATTTTTTAGTCCGAAAGGCATAACTTTATAACAGTAAATACCTCGATCCGTCATGAATGCAGTTTTCTCCAGGTCCTCGACGTGCATCAAGATCTGATTGTATCCAGAATAAGCATCCATGAACGTCAATAGTTTATGTCTTGTTGTCGCGTCGACCATGGCATCGATATGTGGCAATGGAAAAGGATCTTTTGGCCAAGCTTTGTTGAGATCTGTAAAATCAATACAGACCCTCCATTTGCCATTTTTCTTCGCTATGACCACGACATTAGGAAGCCAGTCGGGGTACTTCACCTCTCGAATCTTCCTTGTCTTAAGGAGGTTGTCGACCTCATCATTTATCACCTTATTCCTTTCAGGAGCAAATTTCTGGCGCTTTTGTTTTATAGGTTTAAATGACGGGTGGACGTTGAGCTTATGGGAAATGACGCTGGGGTCTATGCCGACCATTTCTTCATGCGACCAGGCAAAGCAATCGGCATGTTCCTGCAAAAAAGATATCAATTTGTCTTTAAGGCAATGATCGAGGGACGAACCTATAAAGACTTTTTGGTCAGGCTTTCTCTGGTCCAGACGACTTCCTCCAGGCGATAGTCGTCGGCTGTCCCAGGAGCATCCTAGACCTATAATTGCTAGATGGCCTGCTTCTGCGGCTTCAGGGTGGTCTTATAGCAGTCACGGGCGACTTTTGCCTCACTTTTGATCTCCTGGACTCCCCACGACGTAGGGAACTTCATGGTCTGATGATACATCGAGGGAACAGCTTTCATATCATGGATCCATGGTTGACCTAAGATGATGTTATAGGCCGACGCACAGTCGATGACGTTGAACTTGGTCTGCTTGTTGATTCCTCCGGCATAGACAGGCAGGGTGATCTCTCCAAAGGTACTCGTCGCGTCTCCATTGAAACCGACCAAGGTTGTCGAGCGTCGGGTGATTTCTAATTGATCGATTCCCATGGCCTTGATGGTATCAAGGAAGATGACGTTTACTGAACTGCCTCCGTCGACCAAGACTCGTCGGGTCAAACAGTTACCAATCGTGAGTTGAATGATCAACCCGTCATGATGCTTCCGATGCGAGTTACCGAGGTCGTCCTGGTCAAATGAAATCTTCATGGCTTCTAACTCCAGATCTCCTTTGGGTCTTGATGAACGAGGAACAGGTCGATCGTCAGGTGCCTAGCTGGCATGACGTTTGGTGCGGAATACGTCAGACCGCACACGTCGGAACCACCAATTATGCAGTTGACGACCTTTGCATGATCGGGAGTTGGGGTCGAACGTCGTTAGCTGGAATAACGACGTCGTTGATGATACTCTTAACATTGCCCTTCGGGACGTGATATGCTAGCTCCTTTTTTAGAGCTATACAGTCGTCCGTCATATGACCGTGGTCGACGTGGAAGTCGCACCACTTTGATTTATCTTTCTTACTGTCGTCTTTGTCGGACTTCTTTGACCACCGGATGGTCGCTTGGACGGTCTTCAGGGCCTCGACCAAGTCCTTAGTAGTCCCTTCGAATCCATAGGAGGATATCTTAGGGTATTGAGGAAATTTGGTCGCGGTCGCGGTCTTGAACTCTGCTTTCGTCTTGAACCGGACGTTCGAGATTTATCGCGCAGGCTCTGACTTGGACACCGCCTTCGTCTTGAACTCTGGCTTCTTTACACTCAACGACCTCTTTTCGTCAAAATGCTTACGACGAAAGGCAGCATTGTCTTCCACCCTCATATAGGCAAGGGTTCTGGCTCGGACGTCTTCGAAATTTTCTGGGGGATACTTGGTCAGATCGGTGTATAGACCCGAACTGTCGTCTAGACCACGTTTGTAGGCTTCGATCACGGTCTTGACATCGCAGTTACGGATACTGATCATCTCTGCATTGAATCTATTGAAGTAGCTCCAGATAGATTCACCGGATTTCTGCACGACATAGTACAGGTCGCTGGTCTGCTTCTCCATCTTGCGACTGCTGGCAAACTGCTGGGAGAACTAGTTGACTAACTCAGCGAACGACCCGATGGATTTGGGCCTGAGGTTAATCAACCACTGAAGGGCAGGACCCGTGAGGGTCGCCCCGAAACTCTTGCACATGCAAACCTCTTGATACATGTGCGGGATCGACCGTCCACATTAACTGCTTATACTGCGCGATGTGCTCCGTTTGATCGGTTATTCCCGAATACTTGGGCGTGAAAGAGAGGATATTATACTTCTTCAGGACGTCGACGGTCGCTATCATGTCGACGAAAGGCGACGCCTGAAATCCCGAGCGAGGCTCGACATCGACGGGCACGGTTGCCCTGGCAGCTTAGCGAGTAGAGATAGGACACGCTCATTTTGGTCTTCCAGCATCTTCAACCGCTGCACGACGGGGTCGTTAGGATCGGGATTCGCACCGGTTGGAGGGTTAATCCCCGAACTGGTGCCATTTCCGTACGACGAGCCATTGGCATCCCCATTGAAAGGGACAAAGTACGGTTGGGACCCATTGTGCATGGGTGGTGGTCTCAGATGCTGAGGCGGAGTCGGCCCGAACTAGGGATTTGGGATGAACGATCCCTGCTGTTGGTTCTGACCGAACGGAACTTGCTGCTGATTCTGAACGAGCGGTCCTAGCCCTGATTCTGGACGAATGGAGCCGGACCTGGATTTTGGATGAATGGAGCGGATCCTGGATTCTGACCGAACGATCCTGGACCTGGATTCTGAACGAATGGTCTGGGACCGTTCTGTGGTCCGAATGGATTCCTCACCCGCGCGATTTCTTCGGCTGCCCTTCGACTTTGATCAGCAAGGACATTGATTTGATTTCGCGCAACTTCCAACTCCTGATACATCTGGTCAATGAGCCGCTCTTGATTTCCATGGGCTGCCATTTTCCTGAAACAGAAAGAAGAGGAAACTCCAAGAAACCGTTAGTAAGACGCACGTTTGTCGAAGACTTTCTCTAGATGGGGCCCCACGCTGGGCGCCAAACTGTTAATGCCAAAAATCGTCCAGAAGGATAACTTAAGGTTGATTGTGGAGCTTAACAACTAAGGATAGAAATCGTTCGACAAAGCAATGCGATAAAGTCTAAAATGTAAATGACACGAAGGGATTTGGTGACGCGGGAAAAACTTCGACGAGGAAAAAACCTGCGGACGACAGTGATGATGTCGTCGCTGCACTATGGTCGCCAAACAGGGGCGATGTCCTTATGTTCTAGGAGTCGAGAGTACAATGATTACAATACAAATGAAATAAAGACTTGAAATGTAAAATAACAAGTGTATCGAATGTAAAAACGAATGCGTCGTGCGTAGAAACTAAGTGTCGTGCGTCATGAGCGATCTTTCGAGAGAGAATTCTTTGCTTCAAGTGTTCTTGAGAGTTCAGTTGACCGCAAATGAGGATGGAACCCTTGTATTTATAGTCTTCGAATGCTTTAATGATTCCATAAAAGCTTCATGTAACGGTCGCTGAGGTTAATGCTCGTAATTGACCTTATCGGTTACGTTCGTTGGCCATTAATGGTGTTGACCCTGCATTAAACATAGAAATCATAACAGTTATTATACGTTAGTAGGTCGAGGTCGTAATGTCTCTTAAGACGGTCGAGTGTCGTGAGTATCAAACTGGTCGTGGTCGAGTCTGGAGAGATTTTACCCAAACAGTTGGAATTCAACCAGACCCTCTCCCCATGCGACACGTGTCGAAACACCTTCGTCAGGTTTAAAATTCTAATTTCACACCTAAAATTCAAATTTTGGGGGCAAACTGTTTGGGTAAAAAATCACACCTCACGACCGACGCTAGAAAACTCAGATGACATTTCTATAAGACCACCCTTGTATTAAGATACGGTCTTACAAGTTATTCACGGATGTATGCTCGGTCGTACGTTTCCATGCTGGTCGTACGTTACGTACGACCGACGTGTAAAGACTTAAGACGGTCGTACGATTATACTAACCGTTAACAGTCAAACCCGTTTTCTTTGGTTCATTAATACAGGTCTAATGGCATTCATGGTGCAAACGGCCAGTAACGATCAGCTCATCAATGGCATTCAACGCCGGTAGTGGTTATGAAGTGCGCCATCAAGGCACCATTAATGGCCAGCGAAAGCTATAAAAGAGCCTGTGCTGCAACCGAAATGGGTCCAAGCTTTCATCTGTTTCCAATCTGTTCTGAATCAACTCCAAGTTATTCCAATCTTCTCCATCTACTTTCTAAAGCAACTTTACACCAGAAACGCAGTAATTCACAAGGCATTCGAACAAACATCGCTGAAACTCTTTCGCACGACATCAATTCGAACCGCACGACAACAGCTTATTTCGCACGATTTAGGCACGACACACGTCATTTGCACACGACTAAGTTTATTTTCACATTCCCTTGTAATCTGTTGTACACAAATCACCTGTTACAAAAGGACTTTCGCCCCTGTTTGGCGACTATAGTGCACCATCGACTCTCACAAGTCGACCGCGGTTTTTTCCCTCGTTTTGGGGTTTTCCGCGTCACCAAATCTCTTGTCTCTTTTACTTTTTCCCGCGATTGTGTTGCTTGGTCTTGAGATACGTTTTTTTAGTTGTTAAAAGTCCACATCGACCTCAAGTTGTACTTTTGTGCGATTTTTGACATTAACAAGTACCTTATGTTGATTATTTAAGGATATGTTAAGTGTATTTAATAACCTACAAAACATAAACTAAAAAAATTAGTGTCATATGATAAAAGATAAAAATACCACGTAGGCGGATGACCAAGATATTGGATATTAAACTAAACATATATTATACTTGATCTTAACCAAAAGATCGAGATTCGGGAAAGATGTGTTTCTTCTATTGTTAGCCGTATCTTTTTGTACTCGATTCTTTTTTCCACATTTATTCCATCATCTGATCTAGGATCTAAACAATATTGAGAAAAAAAATTGGCATTTTCTTTTTGTAACTACATCCCATTTTAGGATGCAAACAATGATGTGAGAAACTAAAAAGATTATATATTATCTTGATATCAACCAAAAGGTCGAGCACCGGAATATGTTTGTTAAACTATGAAAAACATATATTATACTTGATTTTGACCAAAACGTATAGATTAAAGAAAATATATGTTTGCTCCAACTTCCATGTTAGCCAATTTTTTTGTAATTGTCTCGCTCTTACCACTTTAATTCCATCATCTGATGTGGGATGCATACAATATTCAAAAACAAAGAGTTGACCTTTTCTTTATATATCCACACCATTCATGCCTATATCACTCTTTCATCCAACGTGGGATGCAAACATGAGAAAAAAATAAAATATGATTTCTATCTTCTAAAGTTTAGGAGTTGCTACCTCATTCTTTAGGGTTGTTGTTATTATTTATATAAAGATATACTAATTGATTGATTGATATGTTAATGAGATATTGACATATTGATGTCTCAACATGTAAACTAAAAATAACATCGTTTATTAAAAATTGGGGTTAAAAATGACGTGTAGCCAAACGACCTTTTAGTTTTCAAAGGCTTCTCCCCAACCTGTATATACCGACTCGTCTATTGATATATCATTTTTCTTATCAATCTATATTGCTATATTGAAGGTTCAACATGTAGACTAAAATAACTATTTTTATTAAAATTTGGGAGTTAAAAATGACATGCTTAGCCAAATGACCCTCTTAGTTTTAAAATACTTCTCCTCATCCTTTATATATATACTTAACTCTTCTATTGTTATATTCACTTTTCTTATCAAAGTGGGATACTCAAATTTTAACTACAATCCACCATTTATAGTGTCACCTCAATATTTCAAGTACTTGACCAAGTTAAGATAAAACGTAATTTTTTCGTTTATAGTTAATGAGATACAATTTTAAAAAATAATGTATTTTCATAAGTGGTACATTTCATATATTGATAACCCTTTGTTGTTACGAAGAGTTTGAGATGTATCGGCAATACGGGACAACTTAAATGCAACCATAATCCACTATTTGAAAATACTCAAATCTCACAATGTGACAATATCACCTCAATTCCCTTGGTTGTTCATTTTATATATATAAATGTCACTATCAAATTTGGCTTTTTCTTTTCATATATATATATATATATATATATATATATATATATATATATATATATATATATATATGATTGATATTGACATATTGACGATTTAATAAATATTTTTATAGAAATATAGTTATATTTTTTGAAAATAACGGTTGACAAAAATACATATTTAATCAATCCACTTTTTAATTTTTCAATCCATTTTACACTCCTTTATAAAGTACCTTTTTTCTAATTTACAATCTTCATAACAATGGGGAATAACAAAAAAACATAAAATTTTCAAATTTAGTTGTGTATATCACCTATTCAAGTTTTTTATTTGTATAAATAAATAGATTTGTAGATGATTTAGTCAAAAAACAATTTATAGAATATAGATGTATAGATTTGTTTGTGAAAAATAATTGTTGACCAATATATTTAGTCAAAACCATTTTTAAAATTTCCAGCCATCTTGTACTCATATAAAACCATCTTTATATATATTTCTATAAAACAATCATTTTTTTGAAAAAATGAGGGTTGATAGCTAATATTAATCTTTTCTTTCAGATTCTTTCTTCTTGCTAATTTACTATGAGATTCAAATTGTGAGCTAAAACATATTTAGCCAATTAAAATTTTGATCATCAAAATTATCCCTTATTTCTTATCAACGTGGGATAACTAAACTACAACATAATGCAACATACTGAAATCTCACAATGTCATTTCATAATAATGGTTGTTCTTTTTATATAAATAAAGTTATATAAAGATTAATATTTTATAAAAATTGATTTTTAGCGAAAGAGGTCAACTAAAAAAAGATAACCAAATAAGTTATCATAAACTCTTTTAAACCTGTAAGACATCTTATCCACATTTTTCTTTGCTTGTCTATTCTTCCAAATTTATTACCTCTCTGTTGATGTGGACTAACCAAATAAGACATCTCATCCACCTTTTATATATTAACATCTTTCAAAATATATCGTATTTCACCGATGTAGGATAAACAAATAAGACATCCCATCCAACTTTTATATACTAGCATCTTCTTCCAAATCTATTGTGTTTTCGTCAATGTGGGATAATCAAATAAGACTCTCATTCACTTTACATACTCACCAATTCTTCCAAATTTATTGTCTTTCTATCAATGTGGATGACCAACATCCTAATTCAAGATTTGATAAAATTTACATCTTCTTGTGACTTGTGAGATAATAAAAAAAACATCACGGTTCAACATTTGATAATATTATATAAGTTGAGGAAATGTAGTGATTTTTATACATTTATCCATCAATTTATTTACTTATATAAATAGATTTTTAAGAAAAATAAGGTTGGCCAAAAAAAATATTTAGCCATGTAATCCTATAACTAATCAAAAGCCAAATCTCCTCATTTATTATATTTACTTTCATTCTCCAACACCACAATATTAAATTTGAGAATACTTAGATCTCACAATGCCACATCATTATATATGGTTATTTCTTTTTTATCATTAAATATTTCCAATTTTTTTAACCTCTCAACAATATGAGATAGCTAAAAATCAACCACCCCGTCATTTATGAAATACTTAAATTTCATGTTGTCACTTCATGACCCTTTGATTCAATTATTGAGTTTTTAACATCTATATTGATTGATATACTAATCGATTGATTTTGTATATAATAAGATTTTTTTTTGCAAAAAAAATCCAAAATAAAACAATCTATGAATCATAACCCCATGGATCATGGATGAACACAAAGGCATCACAATTACATTTTTTATTCACACTTTTATTTCAACTTTTCACCAATGTGGGATAGACAAAACTTAACCACACAATTCACCACTTGAGAATACTCATATCTCATGGTGTCATCTCATGACCTTTTGGTTCTTTTAATATATACTTGTATATATAAATATATTGATGATTGATGATAGTTTTTATAAAAAAATCATCTAAAATAATACAATCTTATGTGTCAAAACCACATGAATAGACACAAATGCACCATATTCACTTTTTTTACATACATCTCTTCTATTTGAATCGTATGGGAATAGACACAAAAGCATCACATCCACCTTTTTTATGCACATCTCTTTATTCCAAAATTTAACTTTTCACCAATGTGGGAGAGCTAAAACTCAACCACAATCTATTATTTGAGAATAATCTCATGATGCAAAACAAAGGTTATTCAAAATAAGTCAACTCTATGAGAATGAAAACAAAGTCATCACATCCACCTTTCTTATACACACATATTTGTTCTAAAGTTTCTACTCCTCACCAATGTGGGATAGTTATAAATCAACCATAATCCACCATTTGAGAATACTTAATTCTTATGGTGCCACCTCATTACTTTTGGGTTTTGCTTTTATATATATAAAGATTTGATATGATTGTAAATTAATGGGTCCAAGTTGAACGTACGTCTTCATTTATGCATTTGTCCATGTTTGAAATATATATATATATATATATATATATATATATATATATATATATATATATATATTCATGTTGAATGTCATAGTAAAAATGTATATTAATGACGAATAACGCACTAATGTACGAATGTTGAAATGTTGTTGTATAAACGTGACATATATAAATATTAATAATGAATAATATATGTATCTTCATGATGAATGTTATAGTAAAAACGTACATTAATGATGAATGTCCTAATGGTATATGAATACTGAAGATTTGTTGAATACACATGAAAATACATATCTATTCATGATGAATGTTATATTAAGTTGTATATTTATGATGAATATCATACTAATAGATGGATATTAAAGAATTGTTGTAAATATATGAACATGCACAAAAATTCATGATGAATAATACACAAATATATAATTTTACGCAAAAAAGGGTAAAAACGAAGAAAAAGAACTATATCGATTTGGATGTCAAATCGAAGAGAATGAAATGCTCTTTTTTTAAGTCCTACGAAGTCCAACCATCTTCTTTTGATAACCCCTCTCCCATTGTTCTCATTTTTTGTAACGACCCAACCCAAACATACATCATATAACATAATATACATCTCATCATTTTATAACAAAAGATACATATTAGATCACATACGGTCCCTTAATCTCAAAACTATACAATACACGTTTCAGTACGAACTTTTCGCTAATAATTTACATTACATTCCACATACTATCCATACAAAACTATTCAGAAAAACTTCTTAATCACAACAACCTTCGAAAGCATATTACACCTTATCCTTTCCTTTGCCTTTAAAAGTTCCTTGACCTGGAATACATATTTTTGAAAACAGAATGAGAGTTAGACCAATTGGTCTAAGTGAGAAAATCTCTGTCAGTTTAGTAATCATTTCGTAAAATACAGATATACAACAAGTATTTGAATACCAAGCATGACTCGTATGCACTGTGTACAACTCTTTCACATATCCATATTAGTTGGTTGCGCTAAACCAACTAATCAATCTACTCTGCTGCACTAAAATACAGTCAACTCCGATGTCCCTCCGTACAGCCAAAACTTCACCGACCCTAAGTCCGGCCAACGTGCACTCGTGTAGTGTAATGCTTATATAAATACAACTTACACCTCAATATATCATATTTCAATCATAAGCACATCATCGCACTACCTACCACGTATTTATCCAGTATATACGTATTCCAGTTTGAAAATGTTTAAAATAAAACTCACCTGAAAGAAGTAACGCAATATCACTTTTTCTTGAAAACTTGCAAGAACCTTACTTTTCCACAAACTTCACGAAATCTGAATTACACAAAATACATATAACTATTTATCACGTAAAACTCACTGACAGGCTAAGAATCCTATATAAGCCTATCATACCCTTATCCACAAATGTCACTCACCCGGAAACCAATCCGGAAACTATATCCGAAAACCAACACCCGGAAACTGATCCGGGAACTTTATCCGGAAACATGGTCTGGACAATCTATTCGAGAAAACCCATTCGGACAATCTATCCGGAAAGTCTTATCCGGAAAACTTCATTCGGATAACACAAGAGTCCGGTACTTTCAGTCCGAACAACAACAATTCGGTAATCAAATCCGGACATTATCCGGAAAACCTTATCCGAAAACCTATCCGGACAACAGAACCGAATACCATCCGGAAAAGTACAGAATCCGGAAAAATAATACATCCGAAAACTTAAAGAATCCGGACGCATCGACATCAAATCCAGAATCGATCGAATACAATTAAGAATCAAAATTGAAGATTCTAAACCGATAGAAACTTAATACTAACGATTATAAACACAACATGAAAAGAAATTATACCTCAAAACTTCTCAATCGAACTAAATATTTGGCCCTAATCAGACAACACTTTCTCCCTTCTTCTTTCGGCTCAACACATGCACACACACACACACTATTATGGAAACCGACTTAATGAAATAAAAAGGAGGTGTCGATTTCTTATATAAGAATGAGAAATTGCAAGCAAGGGTCTCAGCTCGCATAACTCTATTTTAATAATTTTGACTTATAAAAACTAACATAAACTTACCCTAAATAAATAATTACATAAATAAGTAAACAACTAACTTACCCGGGTTATTACATTTTTACACATAAACATCTACAAATTGATGGGCTTTAAGGACATAAACAGAGTTTGGTTCGATCTTCAAGTATAAATTGATGTGTTGTGTGAGAAACATAGGGGTTGCTGATAAGACTAGGGGAAATGTGCTTTCACACAAAAAAGGGATATAGGTAGTTTTTTTAGGGAAATAGTTGCATAAAGGTTTTTTCGGCCGGAATGGGGGAGAAGGACAACTGCAAGAGAGTTTCGATGGAAGGTATCACGACGGCGGGGGTGCAATGAATGGTAAACACAACTCGTGTGTATCACATGTGATTTTACTCTAAAATCACACGTGATTTGACATTCTCGCAATTATGATTAGTTGATCGTGCTCTTCTTTGAACTCATCCCCTAGAACATATATCTATATACATGTGCACACAAACATGCAATACATATCTCATTTCTATTTTACAAAATCGAATTTGTTTTCAAACATCTTTTTGATAGAGCTCAAGTGTTGTATTATAATTAGCCTAACTCTTTAATTATCATGTTGTAAAGTAATCTCTTAATGAAAGAGTAAACTATCCAAGTGGTTTGTCGAAAATAACACTTTGCGTCCATGTAGTTGCAAAACTACAAGATGCTTGGTACCATGGATTGCAAAAACATCTGGATTTGATCCCCCCCGGCTCTTCTAATGAGGAGCATTTTTTTTCTTTTATCCATTCAAAAACCACATGAACCACAAAATCATAAAATCGATTTTGATAGTGTAAAAGAAAAAAAATCCAAAAAATAACGAAAACATCGCTCATTTAATTAACAAAATATTTAACACTCAAAAGGAAACCAATACGGACATTTTTGCAATCCATTATGATCCTCTTATAGTTTTGACTACATAAATAAAATGTTTTTTTTGACATACCACAAGCAACAAATTTATAGGAATGTGACGACCACTCTTCTATTAGGGATGATCTTGGTGACATATTTTATTTGAGGGTTCTCTGAAATTGACTTAGGGTTCTCTGAGTGTCAGCCACCACTGCCCTCCCGGCCTCCTGCCAGCTCCGGCCACCGTTCGGCCTCCGGCGATGGCACCTCCAACAGCAACAGTCGACATCTTCTCTCTCCCGTTCGCCGCCTACTAGCAACCTTCGGCCCGCCTACTAACAACACTCCGGCCTCTCGCCACCACCGGCCTCACGCCAACACCGGCCTCACGCCACCAACAACAACTCAGCCTCACGCCACCAGCTCCGCCCCCCTCTCTCTCTCTCTCTCTCTCTCTCTTCGCCTCCAGCAAATCGTCGCCCTCTCTCTCTCTCTCTATGACCAACAGCCTCAGGCCACCAGCAACGACGCCACCCTCTCTCCTACTGCGGCAGTCGGCGACTCACACCGCTGCAACTTGCAGATCTGTTTTTTACCTCCACGTCTCTGCAACATCCGGCAGCCGTCTCTTACTCCATCGCATCTCAAACTCACACATTCACATTCGCACTGCCTTAATTCACACTCCCTCGCAACACCCTGGTAAAACACTCGCTCCTCGTCTCCCTCGCAAGTCCATCGCAACTCAACTCCCTCGCAACTCAGCCACCTCGCAACTCAGCCTCCTCGCAACTCAGCCCCCTCGCAACTAAGCTCCCTCGCAACTCCATCGCAACTCAACCCCTCGCAACATCCTCGCAACACCCTCACAAAAACCTCGCAGCTCTCAGTTCTCGCTACCATCACTTCTCAGATCAGAAAAATCTCACTCTCGCAAATTCATATTTATTGCAAGGTTCGTCCTTTTGGTCTCGTTTTCTTAACTGTCATGGCGAATTGGCAGGTTGTTAAACGGAAACATAGAACAGTTTTTGAGGGCATTGGTCCAATGGAACACTTTCGAAAACAAGGTAATAACTTGGAGGCGGTAAGTAAAGTCTCCACATCGTGCTATGTTACGAATTTCCCGGGATACCTTGGTAGCGTGGAACTAAAAAGAATTTGTGAACAATTTGGAGCGGTGGTTGATGTTTTTATTCCTAATAAACTGTCCAAGGCCGGAAAAAACTTTGGTTTTGTTCGTTTCATTAAGGTTAAGGATGTGCATGTTCTTATAACGAATATGTGTTCGATTTGGGTTGGGTCGTATAAGTTGTATGCTTCGAAAGCTAGGTTCGATCGTAAGGCTAATTCGATTAAACCTAATCTTTCCATTCTATCCAAGTCGAAAACTGTTATTCCTGTTGACAAAAAGCGGACTGGTTCCTTGCATATTCCGCATGGTGGTGAACCTTTTTCTTATGCTTCAGCTGTCATGGGTAAAAAACGCAGATCAGAGGTAGTTAGACCTACGGAGGAGCTACTTAATCTATCGGTTCGTGACTTTGTTGTGGAGAAGGATGACTGGAAACGGTTTCTCCTAGGCAGGGTGAATGAGGTTCACATCTTGCCAAGTCTCGGTGAAATGTGCAAAGCTGAAGGGTTCCATCAAGCTGAGCTTCGTTATGTGGGTGGTTTATGGGTATTGATTGAATTTATCTCGGATTTGGCTTCCCAAAACTTTAAAAACAACAAAGTTGTGGATTCTTGGTTTAAGGAGATATCACAGTGGAATAGAGACTTTGTCTGCTCTGAAAGGCTTGTGTGGATAGATATTGAAGGAGTGCCATTAAAGGCGTGGAGCAAGGAGTATTTCAAAAAGATTATTAACAAATGGGGTAGTATTGTGTTCATGGACGATGATTTGGGCGATAATCTATTCACTAACAGGGTGTGTATTGAAACCCGTCTGATGGGTTTCATTTCAGAAGAACTGCCAGTTAATGTTGAGGGGGTTATGTTCGTTGTGCGAATCAAGGAAGTGGTAGGCTGGTTTCCTTCGTTTAAAGATAAAGACCACGAGGGAGACGAATCTTCGGAGAAATCAATCGACAACAACAGATTGGATGCAGTCTTGGAATGTGACGACCACTCTTCTATTAGGGATGATCTTGGTGACAATTTCTCTTCTGACCCTTTTAACCTACGTGATCTTATTCATGTTGAGTTGAAGAAACCGAATCACCAAGAGCAATCGGTTCCGGTGGTTGAGGGAGATTGTAATAGCGTTAAGAAGGGGGCAGCTGATAATGCCAATCTTACTGGAATTCACACGCAAGGAGAATCCAACGCGGGAGTTAAGTTCTCAGATTCGGGATGTGAGGATTTTGATGATATCTCTCCTGGAGTTGATAAGAACGTGGTACTTGGAATTGATTCGGCGAAGGCCCCTTCCAAGAGGGAACTTGTTAATGAGGTCGCTATTCCTAAAGAACCTTCCCAAGAGCCCTCAGCAGAGGCTTCTTCCCATCCACCAGGGTTTTCGGACTTTTGTGCTGGGGTTAGAATGAATCAGAAAGGAAGAGAAAACCATAGTTTGGGATCCTTCTCAGCTGTCAACAAGGTCCCGAAATTTAAAGATCTTTCAGCCCCCGAGGGGGTATTCGCTATTAAGGAGATGGGAAATGCCATGGGTTTTGATATGGATGGCATGGTTGGCTCGGGGACGCATCAGATAAGTAGAATGGGAGTTGATAAGGTTTTCCCATGAATTGCATGTCTCTGAATATTCAAGGAGCGGGTAATGCTGATAAAAGATCGTGGGTCAGCAAGCTCTGTAGTAGATTTCGAGTGTCTTTCTTAGGGATTCAAGAAACTAAAATTTCCAGTCCTGCCTTGTTTTTAATTCGTTCGATGTGGGGCAACAATTCTTTTGATTTTGCAGTTTCGGATCCTTGTGGTTTTTCTGGAGGCATTGTGGCGATTTGGGATCCAAACATGTTTGAGAAATCTTCCTCTTTGTCTCATCCAAATTATATTGCAGTTGAAGGTACTTGGAATATGCCTAATGCTAGGGTGTTGCTGGTAACTGTTTATTTTCCCCAGGAGCTTGAGAAAAAGAAGGAGGTGTGGGTTTTGCTCCTTAGGCTGTTCCTTAACTTTGATGGGGTCATCATTGTTTTAGGAGATTTTAATGAGGTCCGAGATAGCTCAGAGCGCGTTGGCTCTGTTTTCAGTTCAGCAGCGGCCCAGTCTTTTAATCAATTTATCCTTGAATCGGATTTCTTGGATGTCCCTTTTGACGGTGTCAATCTAACTTGGTCGAACAAATGGGGTACAAAACGCAGCAAGTTAGACCGTTTTCTGGTTTCGGAGGGGGTGTTTGATTTTGCACCAAATCTCACATGCAAGATCCTTGAGAAAGGTATCCCGGACCACTCTCCTATTCTCCTGCATGAGGTTTGGCATGATTATGGTCCCACCCCCTTCCGTTTTTTTCACTCTTGGCTTGATTCGGACGGATTCGATCTGGTGGTCCGGGATTCTTGGAATGTCACTTTTGAAGGGGATCCAAATGCTATGGTTGTTTTTAAGAAAAAGTTGCAGCTTCTTAAGACTAATCTGAGGGCTTGGAATACTAAGAGAAGGCGTCTTGCAGAGACGAGAAAACTTCAAATTATTAAGGAGATCTTGGAGTTGGAGTCGAAAATTGCTAACAATACAGCTTCTGAAGATGATTTGCATATCCGCATTACTCTTTTGAAAGAGTCCCGAAATATTGCTCACGTGGAAAACCGTGACTTTGCTCAAAAGGCTAAGATCAAATGGGGCATCGAGGGGGATGAGAATAGTAAATATTTCCATGCTTCGGTTAATAGGCGGAGACGGCATTTGACGGTCAGGGGGGTTATGGTAGATGGCGAATGGAAGGTGGAACCGAGTGTCGTGAAACAGGAGTTTCAGCGTCATTATGCCTCTCGCTTTTCTAATAGAAGGGGCGGTCGTCGTCCTTCCTTATTGTCGTCTAACTTCAAGTGCTTGTCTGGAGACCAAGTTGCTTTTCTAGACGACCGTTTCTCTCGTGAGGAGATTAAGATTGCGGTTTGGGATTGTGGTAATGACAAGGCGTCTGGCCCTGATGGCTTCTCTTTTAGTTTTTTAAAGAGATACTGGGATCTCATAAAAGAGGATGTTTTTAATCTGGTTTGGTTCTTCCAAGATGCCGCGACTATCCCTAAAGGATGTAATCCGTCTTTCATTGCCTTAATCCCTAAAGTTAAGGATCCTAAGTTCACATCTGATTTCAGACCTATCAGTCTTATCGGGTGCCAATACAAGATCATTGGAAAATTACTAGCGAACCGTCTCTCTTCGGTTATTGGGTCCATTGTGAGTAGGGAGCAATCAACGTTCATTAAAGGGAGGCAAATCCTTGATGGTCCGTTTATGTTGAATGAAATTATTGGGTATTATAAGACACTTAAACGGAAACTTATGGTCTTCAAGGTGGATTTTGAGAAAGCATTTGATTCTGTGGATTGGGACTACATTATGGAGGTTATGAGAATGATGGGGTTTAGCTCAAGGTGGTGTAATTGGATCAGTGCGGCTCTCTCTTCGGCTAGGGCATCTGTTCTTGTTAATGGGGCGCCATCTATGGAATTTGACATCGAGCGGGGACTTCGCCAAGGTGATCCTCTTTCGCCTTTTTTGTTTCTGCTGGCTATTGTAACGACCCGGTTTCCCAAACATACAACAAATAACATACATTGCATAACTTCATTACATTCATAATAAAAGATACAAAATAAACCACAAACGGTCCCTTCGGTCTCGAAACTACAAAATACATTAAGCTTCCTAAGCAGCGCCCATCAAATGCTCCTTACACTTAATCCTTTCCTTTGTCGATCCTTAACCTGGAAAACATATTTTTGAAAACAAAATGAGGGTTAGACCAAACGGGTCTAGTGAGTTAATCCCGGTCCTTTCCAAAATCATTATAAACCTTTTATGTAAATCCTTTGTATTAAAATAGTTTAGATAAACCTTTGATAATTCTTTCGTAAAATATAAACATACCACACGTATTTAAATACCAATCCAGACTCGTGCATCGTGTACATCTCATCCACCTTATTCCTCCACAAATGGCCATATTAGTTGGTAGCAAGCCAACTAATAAATCAACGCCGTACAACAACTACGACACATCACCGGTCCGCACACCGGAACCCGGCAATACACCGGTCCGCTAACCGGAACCCGGCAACACACCGGTCCGCTCACCGGAACCCGGCAACAAGTGCACTCGTGTAGTGCAAAGCTTATATAAATACAATATATACCTCATTACATCATATTGTCATTTATATACACATAAACATATTCCTACCACATAATCATCTCATATATATATACACATACTCACATACATATATAAACACATATATGTATTCCAGTTGAAAACGTTTAAAGCAAAACTCACCTGAATGCTTGCAATATGCTTCCAAACCTTTCTCCGAGCTATCCGTTCCTTTATCCAAATACCTCAGAATCTGAAACCATTTACATACAAATATCTCCTTACCAACTTATGTATAAGACTTACTAGCAGGTTATGGACTCTAGATACATCTACATAACTTTTATCCTCCAAATTACCCAAACAGCCAAGTTATCCGGACAACCCAAACAACCCGGACAACACCACTTTTCCGGACAACAAGACTTTTCCGGACAACCTCAGTAATCCGGACAGCACGACTAATCCGGACAACACGAGGAATCTGGATGCCATCCGGACTCTAAATCACCCGGAAACTCTCAAACAAATCATCCGGACACTATCAATAATCTACCCGGACACCACCCAAGAAACTACCCGGATACCTTCATATTATCCGGACACCTCTGACTGTTTATCCCATTTTCACCCAGAAATCGACTGAATCATTAACAGAAGTGTTTGGGATGTTTCTACTCCGATAGGAACTACTTACTAGCAATTACCAACACAAAATACACAGGGAACATACCTTAAATCGTTTCCAAGCAATCCAATTGAAGCCTTAACCCTAGCTTTCTTCTTTTCTCCTTCTTGCTCTCTCAACACACACACACAACACCTACTGAAATCTGGATAATTGTTGTAAATGAAAATATCTGGATATAGCTTAAGGGATAATATCTATCCATACTTACCATATAGACCTTGAACTTCTCAATAATGACCCAAACACCCCTAAACTTATAATTTATCCAAACATACCCTAAACATCTAACTTTAAAGTTAACTTTATTTAACGGAAAGGAGATTTTAACTAACGAACTTATCCGGGGTATTACATTATCTCCCCATTAAAAGAATTCCGTCCCGGAATTCGGTTAAGCAATAAACGAGGGTAACTACTATCATGTCCTATCCAATGGTCCTTCACTCTGATCATTACATTCGACTACTTTCTCCCATTCTCTTCTCAACATAAAACACGTTTTCTCCAAGGATAGCACACTAGAAGGTACTCACTCTTAACAGATCCTATAAGCTAGCTTTCTTTCGCCTCCAAACCAATTGCACGCACCTAATTTCAACAACTACTATACTTTACTAACAACTTCACCATACCTCATATCAGAAGCTTAATCGAGTCAATCCGAAATCACACTCAATGCTCAAAATAACTTCACATTTTCCATTTCTCAAACGGTAATACTCTATTCTTTAGCTAACCATCTATTGCCACTTCATTCTCTTATTCTTGAATAACACTACTACACACCGCCTAGACATCCATACCTCTCCCCACATACTTTTGGCACCTCTACACAACTTACAAACAAAATTCCGAGCAGAGGTTTCCACTTATACTCACCCCATATCCTCACAAATCTACCACTTAATCTCACGAAATTCATTACTACTACACCTCGCACATTCACTAATTATAAACTGCCACCATCTTATCCACATTACCCCACACATTTAAACAATACCTTTCTTGATAGCGTCAACAATCACATTAAGTATAATCTACACAACATACTAAACTGTCGCCTTCATGACTAGGTCAAGACTTTACGCACTATCGTTACCTTCCACACACAATTCATCACGTTCTACATATTGCTATTATTTTTTACACTCAAGCCATCACACTCTACACACTAACAAATTAGAACAACAATAATTAAACACACCCTTCTATATCTCTAACACAATTATCAAATATTTTTCTAACACAAATAATAAAATTGAAAACACAAAAGAATCGGTTTGCACCGAAGTCAGATAACACTTTAGCACGTATAAAGTTTATAGAAATATACCTGTCTTCATCTCTATCCATACGTCGAGTTCGATGTGCCACTCTGTTGATTTCAACAAGGTTAATATACACGTAAGCACATACCCAATATAACAAGATATTCCGGTTCAACATGTACTTGTAAGTTCCCGCTTACACTGGCCAGGTGTAATTTGAACATACCTTACATGATGTTCCTTCTACCTTTTTATACTTAACATCCCCAGGTTCTAAAATAATAAGGACATCCTACTTCACATGCAGTTTAAGTCTAGGTATAAATCCAAATACCTAAATCTCTTAAACTAGGGCTCTGATACCATTTGTAACGACCCGGTTTCCCAAACATACACCAAATAACATACATTGCATAACTTCATTACATTCATAATAAAAGATACAAAATAAACCACAAACGGTCCCTTCGGTCTCGAAACTACAAAATACATTAAGCTTCCTAAGCAGCGCCCATCAAATGCTCCTTACACTTAATCCTTTCCTTTGTCGATCCTTAACCTGGAAAACATATTTTTGAAAACAAAATGAGGGTTAGACCAAACGGGTCTAGTGAGTTAATCCCGGTCCTTTCCAAAATCATTATAAACCTTTTATGTAAATCCTTTGTATTAAAATAGTTTAGATAAACCTTTGATAATTCTTTCGTAAAATATAAACACACCACACGTATTTAAATACCAATCCAGACTCGTGCATCGTGTACATCTCATCCACCTTATTCCTCCACAAATGGCCATATTAGTTGGTAGCAAGCCAACTAATAAATCAACGCCGTACAACAACTACGACACATCACCGGTCCGCACACCGGAACCCGGCAATACACCGGTCCGCTCACCGGAACCCGGCAACACACCGGTCCGCTCACCGGAACCCGGCAACAAGTGCACTCGTGTAGTGCAAAGCTTATATAAATACAATATATACCTCATTACATCATATTGTCATTTATATACACATAAACATATTCCTACCACATAATCATCTCATATATATATACACATACTCACATACATATATAAACACATATATGTATTCCAGTTGAAAACGTTTAAAGAAAAACTAACCTGAATGCTTGCAATATGCTTCCAAACCTTTCTCCGAGCTATCCGTTCCTTTATCCAAATACCTCAGAATCTGAAACCATTTACATACAAATATCTCCTTACCAACTTATGTATAAGACTTACTAGCAGGTTATGGACTCTAGATACATCTACATAACTTTTATCCTCAAAATTACCCAAACAGCCAAGTTATCCGGACAACCCAAACAACCCGGACAACACCACTTTTCCGGACAACAAGACTTTTCCGGACAACCTCAGTAATCCGGACAGCACGACTAATCCGGACATCACGAGGAATCCGGATGCCATCCGGACTCTAAATCACCCGGAAACTCTCAAACAAATCATCCGGACACTATCAATAATCTACCCGGACACCACCCAAGAAACTACCCGGATACCTTCATATTATCCGGACACCTCTGACTGTTTATCCCATTTTCACCCAGAAATCGACTGAATCATTAACAGAAGTGTTTGCGATGTTTCTACTCCGATAGGAACTACTTACTAGCAATTACCAACACAAAATACACAGGGAACATACCTTAAATCGTTTCCAAGCAATCCAATTGAAGCCTTAACCCTAGCTTTCTTCTTTTCTCCTTCTTGCTCTCTCAACACACACACACACAACACCTACTGAAATCTGGATAATTGTTGTAAATGAAAATATCTGGATATAGCTTAAGGGATAATATCTATCCATACTTACCATATAGACCTTGAACTTCTCAATAATGACCCAAACACCCCTAAACTTATAATTTATCCAAACATACCCTAAACATCTAACTTTAAAGTTAACTTTATTTAACGGAAAGGAGATTTTAACTAACGAACTTATCCGGGGTATTACAGCTATGGAGGGATTCCACGTCGGGATCACGGAGGCCGCTAGGGCGGGAATGTTTAGTGGGGCATCGATTGGTAGTGGAGGGTTGAAGATCTCGCATCTTCTTTACGCAGACGATGCTATTATGCTTTGTGACTGGAATCTGGAAAATGCCCGACGAATTGTCCGTATGCTTAAGGTTTTTCAGTTGGCGTCTGGACTTACAATTAACCTTAATAAAAGTAAGCTTATCGGAGTGGGAGTTGAGTTTGAGGTGGTTCAGCAATGTGCCCAAGTGATAGGTTGTAATGCTACCCGGATCCCATTCATTTATTTGGGGGTGCCAGTTGGTAGTAATATGAATCGGGTCGCTGCTTGGAAACCGGTTATTGATAAATATTTATCTAAATTATCAACTTGGAAGGCAAAGGTACTTTCGATTTGAGGGATGCTTACCTTACTCAAGTCCGTGTTGGGTAGCCTTGGAATATACTTCATGTCCGTTTTTAAGGTCCCTGCTGCGGTCTTGAAATCTTTGGAGTCGATTCGGGCTATATTTTTCTGGGGTGCTGACCAGGGGGAGCGAAAAATATGTTGGGTGGCCTGGAAAAAAATCATGGCTAGTAAGGACTCCGGTGGTTTGGGGGTTGGAAGCCTTTTTTCTCTTAATAGAGCCTTAATTTTTAAATGGTGGTGGCGTTTCTTTGATGATCCGGATAGTCTTTGGGCGCGGGTTATTAATAGCGTGCATGGGGGAGGCTCTCGGATTTGCACCGGTATGGGCGGCCATAGTATCTGGACTTCTATTGTACGGGCTCTGGATAATCTTGAGGGGCGAGGAGTCGACTTAAAAAGCTTCTGTAATCGGAAGGTGGGTAATGGCCACAATACTAGATTATGGCTGGATAAGTGGATGGGAGATTGTCCGTTAAAGGAGAGGTTTCACAGAATTTTCGCTTTAGACACAAACTCCCAGGCCATGGTGGTGGACCGCAACTCCGAGGAGAAATTATGCTTTTTACGTCCCTTGAGGGTGACAGCTGGAATTCGGTCTTCTCAATGGGAGGGTCTCCTTAGCGAGTTGCAGCGGTTCCCTTTTTCGGAGTCGAGAGACAAAATGGTGTGGGATTTAGATATCTCGGGGACTTACGTGGTGGCTTCCGCGAGACATTTCATGGACTCCTTTTTTCTTGCATTCACAGACACTCAGACGAGATGGAATAACCTGGTCCCTATTAAGCTCAACATCCTTATCTGGCGAATTGGGTGGGATAAAATCCCTACTAGGCTTAATCTTAGGGACAAAGGAGTGGATTTGGATTCAGTTCTGTGCCCTGTTTGCTCTGACATCGGTGAGTCTACAGAACACTTGTTTGTTGGTTGCCCGCTCCTTGCTCCTCTGTGGCGTCGGATTTCATTGTGGTGGGAGATTGATCTTCCTCCGTTGTTGTCAGTTCATAACCTGATCACTTGGGCTAACGGAGCGCCTTGGAAACCTGTCTACAGACAACTTTTTGATGCGGTTGTTATCTCCACGTTTTGGACCGTCTGGGGCTACAGGAACAACCTTATCTTTAGAAAGGAAAAACCTAAGAGAGACGTCATTTTTGATGACATCGTTTCAAACTCTTTCTTTTGGATTAGCAATAGGAAGAAAAACTGTAACTTTTGTTGGGATAGATGGTTATGTTGCCCTAAATTAGCTATTTTGTAATTCTCTCTAGCCCCTTGCTAGTGTTTTAATAAATCCCGCCGTTCTAAAAAAACAAATTTATAGTTTACTCTTAATGAAGTTATACTAATTTTAGAGTCCAACTTTGGAGGTATATCGCATTTATTTATAATTTATTCATACTATATCTACATAACCAACTTCTACAAGGCACGCATTAAATATTTTGTTTGTTACATTGTTCATTAATAAAAAAATCTAAGAAAACCATTTATTTTAATAATGTTTGACTTGTTTATTTTATGATAGATCAAACAAAAAAATACAATATATTTTACACATAGGGTCACAGGGAGGGTACGTAGTCAGCTTGCAATGCAGCAAAATAACTTAAAATAGGGAAATTAATTAAATAATCATTTTTCTTTGGTTTAACACTTCAACTTTTTCGTCACTCCTACCTGACTCCTATTAAAATGATATTAGGTCCGTAAAAATTAGGCCTACAAGCTCACAAATACATAAAAGAAAAAAACAAACCTGATCAATTTCCTAAGAAAAAATTAACCAATTGCGGATCGGAGTAAAAAAAATAAAGAAAAATCGATCAGATTCGTATTTTTTGATCTTTTTGAGATAGGTACGCAATAGCAAACCGTGAGCTATTTTGGTAAACATATAATTTCCCTTCAAAATATTATGTATATATCGATAAGGAAAATATGATGTACTATATATCAACAAGAGTACTTCTAAGTGACGGTTGAACATTTTTTTGTTCATTTGAAAATCTCGTATCCAACAAATTATATCTATATAAGTGTCAAATTATAAAGGAATCTCTTTTTGTATAATTTATTGAAGTCCAAATTTGATTATAATTTAAATATTTTGAATAACGATGTAATTTATTGTAATTTTGTGATAATTTTTGTAACACCATTAAATTTTGAAAGAGCAACTAATTAAAAAAATTCTATAATACAACAAATAAACGATAAAGTTCCTTTATACAAACCTATTCTCGGATTATCTCAAATTGAATTCTAGATTTAACCTCAACAAATAGTAAACCAAGATTTATACAAAAGCTAAAAAAGGTCGGGTGTTACTAAAACTCAAATGAGTTGCTAATCCCAAAGTGCGGAAGAGTTCACCCAATAATAGGGATGTTCACGGTTCGATTCGGCTCGGTTAGTGTAATAACCCGGGTAAGTTATTTATTTATTTATTCTTATGTTTATTAGTTTAGGGTAAGTTTGGGTTAGTTTTGCAATCTTAAGGTGTTACTGTCATTTTAGAATAAGTCGATCCCTTATTCGCAATTTTGGTTTAGTATATAAGGAGTCATCCTCCTTTGTTTTTGATAAGCCGGTTTCTAGAAGAATCAAGAGTGTAGTGTGTGTGTGTGTGCTAAGCCGAGAAAACAGAGAGAAGATTCGATCGATTGAGTTTGTGTATTCGACTTTGAGATTTTGGGAAGTTGGTGAACAAGTAAAGTTCTTGCAAGTTTTCAAGGAAAGGTGTTAGTTGCGGTATTGCTTTCAGGTGAGTTTTACTTTAAGCAATTTCAAACTGGAATACATATATACTAGATAAATATGTGGTAGGTAGGGTGATGATGTGCTTATGATTGAAATATGATATATTGAGATGTATGTTGTATTTATATAAGCATTACACTACACGAATTCACGTTGGCCGGACTTAGGGCCGGTGGAGTATTAGTTGTATGGAGGGACAGCGAAGTTGGTTGTATTTTAGTGCAACAGAGTAAATTGATTAGTTGGTTTAACACAACCAACTAATATGGCCATGGGAATGAGTTGTACACAGTGCATACGAGTCATGCTTGGTATTTTAATACTTGTTGTATATCTGTGTTTTATAAAATGATTACTAATCTGACATGGATTTTCTCACTTAGACCAATTGGTCTAACCCTCATTTTGTTTTCAAAAATATGTATTTCAGGTCAAGGAACTTTTAAAGGCAATGGCAAGGATAAGGTGTAATATGCTTACGAAGTCTGCGTATCTATGACTATTTCTAAAGATCGTTTTGTATGGATAGTTTTTATGAATTGTAATGTAAATTGTTAGCGAAAAGTTTGTACTGCGTTATGTAATGTACAGTTTTAATACTTTCGGACCTTATGTGATATAATATATATATCTTTTGTTGTATATGTTTGTAACGTCCAAAAACCAGGATAAATTTAAACCTTAAAATTTATCAGAGTTAACCATAATTTCATCCAAACCTTTATACATAATTGGAGAATTAACTATGAGGGTTCATATACACAGTACGAATTATCAAAACAACCTATTAATCTAATCCTGAAAACTATGATTAGATTAAATTGGTTGTCTAAGTCGTTCATCAAAAGCATCCTCGCATAAGCTAACTTCTCCACTTAGCACCAAAAGTTGAATACCCAAAACACTCGTCCCTCTTCCCGTTACTTCCCCGAGCTCGTACCTGGTAAGAAAATTTAATTTGAAACGATTAGGCTTACGCCTAGTGAGAACGTCCATTTTCAAATTAAAACTTTATCAGCTTTGGAAACTCAAGTAATCAAAGCGTATAAACAAACCTGGTTTGCCATCATTTTTACCGTACACATACTCATCTTGCGATGACGGGAACATTCCTGGTCCCATGAATATGACTAACCATCAGTAAGTCATATCATCACGTTCGAGAGCCTACTACGAATCATCACAGATTCGAGATCATCGCTCATGTCCAAGAAATTACAATTTACTTTATGCCTATTTCTTGGAGTGGAAGTAGAGATTACAATTTACTTTATGTCTATCTTTGACCTTCCCATAGAAATCAGGAATTACAATTTACTTTATGCCTATTCCAAGATTTCTACTTACAATACGAAATGGGAATTACAATTTACTTTATGCCTATTCCTCATTTCTCATCACCTTACAAAATGGGAATTACAAGTTACTTTATGCCTATTCCTCATTTCAGGTTAACGGGAATTACAAATTACTTTATGCCTATTCCACGTTACAATACTACGAGTGCCTATGGATCCATTACCATTACTAGCGTATATGCATAACAACCTAAACACGCAACATCTCGTATCATATTCTCAACGCTAAGAATACTAGATAACCTATCGTATCCTTATCCTCAAATGTCCCCTTTCGGCGACTTAGCACGGGGGTTCCGTTACCCGGTTAGCGGATGGGGTCAAGGGGCAACGCCATTGCGAGGTCTGGGGGCAGCACCCCGAGAATTTTTTTAGAAAAACTTAACCAGATAACACATCCAAACACTATATCCGGAACTATCTGGAAAACTCATACATATCCGGAACATCAGAAGTATCCGGACATCAGAAGTGACCGGACATCATAAGTGACCGGACATCAGAGGTTTCCGGACACCACAACTATCCGGACATCACAACTTACCGGACACTAAGCCTATCCGGATGTTACCGGAAACATATACAATCCGGATGACATCCGGAAACCAAAGTAACCCGGATACCACCCGGTAACTAGTTTATTCGGAAACTCGGGTACTTACCGGATATTTTTCGTACCGGACACCACTGAAATGGAATTACCGGACACTATCAAAATCGTCCGGTAACTTCGACCTGTACACCATATATCCAACCCAGATCGATCTCTGTTCCGCCCAACTTATTTTGCCCGTAACCATTCAGCCCCAATACAGTTAATACTATCATCCTACTGTTTAATTTGAAAGAAAACATCAATTTTCAACAAAAGAATGATGAACTCATTTGTATGAAGTTGGCCCACTTTCTTCTGCAATAATCCAAAATCAAACCTGAATCCAAGGTTTATAACCAACCCAGAAACCAAACTTTACTTAGACTATTAATAAATCAGTTGGGATTTGAAAAGGGTTCACAAATCTTACCATAATCAGATTGCTTTTTCTCATCTTCTTTCTCCCTGTTCTTGACCGACTCCAGCACAAAAGGATTGAGATATTTTCTCAATTCAGCTGACCCTCACCTTATCTACACCCAACTTTCATTAAATGACCAACCACGCCCTCAAATTCCAATTTTCAATATTCACCTATAGTTTGGTCAATTTAATATCAACCCCTTTGAGTTTTACATTTGCAAAGTAACCCAAATCTTAAACTAAATTACAAATAGACCCCATTCATATTAAATATAATATAATGGAAATTCGAGGTGTTACACTGTTTGGCATGTAATGAGTGTTATATGGTGTATGTTTGGGAAGGGTTGTTACAAATGGTATCAGAGCACTAGTTTAAGGGATTTAGGTATTCAGATCCATACCTAGACTTAAATTGCATGTGAAGTAGGATGTCCCTGATATTTTAGAACCTTTAGGATATTACATATAAAAGGTCGAAGGAATATCATATAAGGTAATTTCAAATTACATCTGTCCAGTATAATTATGAACTTACAGGTACGTGTTTGAATTGGAACACCTTGTTATATGGGGTATGTGCTTATGTGTATATTAATCCTGTGAAAATCAACAGAAAGGCAAGTGGTACTCGACGTATGAATAGAGATGAAGAAGGAAATCCCGATAGAACAAATCCAAGAACTAGAAATATACAGGAAATGACAACCGGGACAAGAGGGAGAGGTGGAGAACGAGGTAGGGGTAGATCTGGAGGTACAACCCCAAGACACTGAATTTGTTACAAGAGATGATTTGGCAGCTGAAATTGGAAGACTACTAGCAAACATACAAGCTATGTTTGACCATTCCCATCATACTGAAACTAAAGAGCCAGATCCCAATTTAGAGTTTGAAATGATTGTTACACCTGTTGTTATACCCGTACCAAAGAAATGTGACTATAAGATGTTTTTGAGCTGCAAACCTCCGACTTATTCGGGTGAAAGAGATCCAGTAAAGGCCATGCGGTGGTTAAAGGAGATGGAAGCTATTTTCAAAACTAGCAAGTGTGTCGATGAAGATCGAGTGTTATATGGAACCGCGATGCTAAAAGTCGATGCTTTATATTGGTGGGAAGCTTTTATTACATCTAAAGGATCACGCGTGTATACAACTCTTTCATGGTAAGATTTTGCCATTGCTTTTAAAAGACAGTTTTGTCCCCAAGCTACCGTTAGACAACTTGAAGAAGAGTTTATGAATCTACAACAAGGAAGTTTGTCAGTCCGGGATTATACTGCTCGCTTTCTAGAGAAGTCCCGTTTTGCTGAATACTATGTAGCCACAGAAGCACTCAAGATGGAGAGATTCATCTTTGGATTAAATTTTGAGATCAGAGGTTTGGTGATTGCAAAAGGACAAGATACATTCTCAGCCGCAGTGGATGCTGCAGAAAATGTAGAAAGAGATAAAGGGAGAGATGTTAGTGAGAAAAGTTTTGGGAAAAGAAAATGGGAGGAGCCGACTTATGATTCGAAGGAGTCCAGATCCCCGAGGTTTCATAGTCGTCCACCTTTTAGACCAACTGAAAGACCATGTCCTAAATGTAATCGCATTCATCAGGGAGACTGATATGTTGATTCCCGAATTTTCTACAAGTGTGGAAAGTCGGGTCATATTGCTAAGGACTATCGGGTGACTCGATTTTGTTTTCATTGTAATTCCCTAGATCGTGTACAGTCTGATTGTCCATAGTGGAGAGCCTAACGGAGTAGTATGCCAATGAGACCGCAAGGTATTAGACCGGAAGGGGTACAAAGGCGAGAACTACCAAGAGCCTGAGGTCGTGTTTTTCAAATGACAGAACACGAAGCATAGAAAATTTCTGATGTTGTTACAAGTACAATTCTAATAAACTCTACAGGTGCTAAAGTGCTATTTGACTCCGGTGCAAGCCTTGCACCGATCATTTGTGCGTCCTTCTTTTTCTGCTTATCTGCATTAAAGAAGTATTTGATAGTTGTGTCATAGATATAGATGGGTGTAGGGTGCCTATGCAGTTATTTCCTATGGCCTTGATTGAGTTCGATGTAGTAGTGAGAACTAAGTACCCGTACCTTTTTGCTTGACCGAATTCCGGGACGGAATTCTTTTAATGGGGAGATGTTGTAATGACCTGGGTAAGTTAGTTATTTATTTATTCTTATGTTTATTAGTTTAGGGTAAGTTTGGGTTAATTTTTCAATCTTAAGGTGTTACTGTCATTTTAATATAAGTCGATCCCTTATTCTCAATTTTGGTTTAGTATATAAGGAGTCATCCTCCTTTGTTTTTGATAAGTCGGTTTCCAGAAGAATCAAGAGTGTAGTGTGTGTGTGTGTGTGTGTGTGTGTGCTAAGCCGAGAAAGCAGAGAGAAGATTCGATCGATTGAGATTGTGTATTCGACTTTGAGATTTTGGGAATTTGGTGGAAAAGTAAAGTTCTTGCAAGTTTTCAAGAAAAGGTGTTAGTTACGGTATTGCTTTCAGGTGAGTTTTACTTTAAATATTTTCAAACTGGAATACATATATATTAGATAAATATGTGGTAGGTAGTGTGATGATGTGCTTATGATTGAAATATGATATATTGAGATATTGTATTTATATAAGCATTACACTACACGAATTCACGTTGGCCGGACTTAGGGTCGGTGGAGTATTGGTTGTACGGAGGGACATCGGAGTTGGCTATATTTTAGTGCAGCGTAGTAAATGAATTAGTTGGTTTAGCGAAACCAACTAATATGGCCATGGGAATGAGTTGTACACAGTGTATACGAGTCATGCTTGGTATTCTAATACTTGTTGTATATCTGTGTTTTACAAAATGATTACTAAACTGACAGAGATTTTCTCACTTAGACCAATTGGTCTAACCCTCATTTTGTTTTCAAAAATATGTATTCCAGGTCAAGAAACTTTTAAAGGCAAGGGCAAGGATAAGGTGTAATATGCTTACGAAGTCTGCGTATCTATGACTATTTCTAAAGATCGTTTTGTATGGATAGTTTTTATGAATTGTAATGTAAATTGTTAGCGAAAAGTTTGTACTGCGTTATGTAATGTACAGTGTAAGACTTTCAGACCTTATGTGATATAATATGTATCTTTTGTTATATCTGTTTGGCATGTAATGAGTGTTACAAGGTGTATGTTTGGGAAGGGTTGTTACAGTTAGTAGGAAAATGTGAACTGAACCGCATGAGGCGGATACCTAGTTACCCGAACCGAAATCGAACTGCGGGCTGAACCAAACCGAACCGAATCGAACCGCAGTTATTCGGTTACCCGCGGTTCGGTTCACAAATACCCGAATTTATCGAAAACATTTATTTGCAATATCAAAATAGAAAATTTAAACCAATTACAAAACAAATATATATAAATAATCCAAGAACAAGAAATTAAAATAAGTTTTATTGTTAAAAAATATCTACTATTCGGTTGATGACAACTCAAAAATTTAATAATTCATATTAAATATAATATTATTAATTGTATTATATATATCGGTTCGGATCGGTTACCCGCAGATACCTATAACTTAAAACCGAAACCGATTCGTGTATATCCGATTTTTCGGTTTTCGGTTTTCTCGGTTTTTGGTTTTTCTGGTTTTCGGTTTCGGATCAAGCGGTTCGGCTCGTTTTTCCGGTTTTTTTGAACACCCATACGCAATAGTTACTCTCTTCTCGGGCATCTAGCTAGCATTCATTACTTCACAGAGTCATTAGTACCATACCTCAACCAGAACCTGATGCACATGACTAGGGGTGTTCAAAAAAACCGTTGGACCGCTCAAACCGGTCGAACCAAGTCAAATCGGACCGTTTTTGGTGGTCTGAGCGGTGTGAGGGTCCGTTCCGGTTTGAAAATTTGTCAAACCGTCGTCTGATCCGATTTGTGGTCTGGAGGTTTTTTTGGGCGGTTTGAACCAAACCGACCGCCAAATTATATATATATATATATATATATATATATATATATATATATATATATATATATATATATATATATATCATTTACCTTTTTTTGTGTTTTGTTGAGATATTTTATTTAATTTTTTATGGACTTAACTTTTTTGTAGACTTTGTTTAATTCAAATGGACTCAATCTTTGTTTACTTTTTAGTCTAAAATTCAAAATTATATATGTTTTTTTAAGTTTGCATTTAAAGCCCATAAAAGACTCAAACCACCTAAACCGGTCAGACCAAACTGCCTAAACCGCGGTCCGATTTGACCGGTCTGGGCACTTAATGTCAAACCGTTCGGTTTGAAAATTTAATAAACAACCACTTGTGGTTTGATTTGTGGTCTGAGGGGTTAAACCGTCCAAACCGGACCGCGAACACCCCTACACATGACGACAAATAAAAGTTTAGGCTAACGTCTAGTGAGTTTAAAAGTTTTCATTATTAGATATAAAAATCATCAAATTGAAAAAATGCAATTTAAATCACGATTTCTAAAATGATATTCATTAAATATGAAAGTAACCCGTTTTTCCGAAACCTTCAAGTTTTGTAATGAAAAACCCCACTATAAGACATTCTTTCAAAATATAAACTTAACTCCAAAACTCACCTAAACATGAACAATGATCAAATTTCCAAATAACTAAAATGTGAAATAAACTTTATCATCCAAAACGTTCGAAAACATGGATAAGATAAAATGCTCAAACTATAATTCGTGAGTAGAAAACTTTACACCAAACGTCATCGAAAACATGGATATAAATCTATACAAAAACAACACCTTTCGGTGACGGGGGAGACCCGCTTCCACAGAACGTGGCAGAACACAAAGCTAAGACACATATCTATGTTATCGAATTACACCTCAGATCGTGACTTTATTGACTGCTTTAATAAGTTACACCTCAAGTCGAGACTTTATTTCCTGCTATAAATATCTACACCAAGTCCCAAATTTCTTTATTACATGCCCTTCAACTGGTGGAAGCTCAAGGACACCGTGCCCTTTATTGCATGCTTTATTAAGGTACACCTCAAGGGTACCCGATCTTATTGCTTGTTCATTCTCTATTAGAGTTACAACCTCAAGGTTCCCATTCGACCTTTAATGCCTACTCACTAGAGATCAAGAGAGGAGTCTCAACTTTTTACTTGATAACTCAAGATGTTTAACCCTCGTGCACAAGATTAGAGCATCGAAATAACAAACCCATGGTCTTGGAGTACAACCCATAAAGATTTAACTCCATAATAACGGGTTTGCAACAATGCCAACTGGGTCATATTTCCCACACTGAGAATATCAAGACTCCTCACTATTAGATATGACAGACTTACATGTCTATGGATCCAATGCAAAATAGTCTAAAATACATGACTCCAAATGAATGACACACACACACTCAAAACATGTATTCTCCAAATAAAATGCAATAAATGCAAATCATAACCAAAACTCAACATTGAGCTATCAAAATCGGACATATGTCCCCAGACCCAACAGAGTAAAAAACAGAGCCATAAGCAGAATAAATCAAATGATCATTTGTTAAAAGTCATCAAATGCAATAAAACGTAAGCAACTCACGTTTATGCAAACACATGCTCTAAATACATGAATAACCCAAAACACAACATTAGGTTGGGACAAACCGTTTTTCCAAAAGAACTCACACCATTTACACTTTCAAAACGTCCCATAACATATTCTATGCATATTTCCCAAACATACGTTGAAAGTGCTATTTTACCAATTTATCTCCATTTATAAGATAAATCATCAAAATACATACATTTATGATTTATTTTTTAAAGTACCCAAAAATCCCAAATATGGGTGTTTCACAAGGTTTATAAAATCTTATCATTTCAAATAGAAAAACTCATCAAAGATTCCAACATTTGATAATAACCATGTAAAACACATAAATACTCTAAAATGGACATTTTTGGCATGTACAACGTTTTCACAAATCAACTTGAACTCAACTTGCTAGATTTAAGCTAAATCTAGATTTTACTCCAATATGAGCTTTCTTGAAGAAACTTGAATCCACAAGTAATTCTTCCAAAAATCACTAGGTTTTGAGCAAAACCCCCCAAAAACTTAGAGATTTCAAGAAATAGAGATGAAATCTTGATTTAGCACTTGAGGTTGTGATTACAAACTTGTTTGAGGAAGAAACACTTGATTTCCAAGAGAAAAACCCCAAAAATTAGTTAGGGTTCGTGATAGAGGGTGATGAATCAATTTGGGAGATAATGAAAGGAGTATGAGGAGTGAGAAATGAGAAAGCTGAAAAAATGAACTTAATACTGCTCTAGTACCCGTCAGGGACTATGCCATGCTACAATGACAATGTCATAGTCACAGAACATTGTCGAACAGAGTATACCGAATGTGCCTCTTCGGCTGCGACTTTGCCAGTGCGACTATGACACTGTCATAGTCGCCGGGCACTGTAGCCGGACCCGCACCAAGCCCTAAAACTCAACTTTTCACGCCCGAAACACCCCCTATACTCTTAGGAACTAAAAGTAATAAATTCCTAACTCAAACCCTCAACTTAGGAATCACCAAAAAAAACACAAGGTGACTTATACTTACCGAAAATCACGGGTGTTAAAATTTTTTCATAAAAATAATGATGGAATATTATGGTCGATGTGTATCTCGTATTCGGATATGTTTGTCAGTAAGTTCTATAGTGTTCAAATAGTTTTAGTAAGTTGTAACTATGAAGTGTTAAAATATTATGCGTTAATTAATAAACAATACATAATATTTTACAAATTGTTATATGTATATACACATATATATATACATATATATATAGAGAGAGAGAGAGAGAGAGAGAAAGGGGGAGAGAGATAAGTTCATACAAAAACAATAGTTAAATAAGAATATAAGAAAAACGATCGAATCACACGTTGATTCATGTGACTTTGCCCTCGACTTGAGTTAACCACAATTAATATTTACCACAATTAGTACATCATTTAAAAAAGTTATAATTAATTTCGAGTAACCGCATATATATATATACACACATACACAGATCGAGGTTTAACGAGAACATCTTTATTTTAGAAAAACATGAGAACACTCATTTCATATGTGATAATACACGCGAGGAAACCTGGTGGCGTGTAGACGCCTTGGTCCACAACTTAGGTTGCCTGCATCTCTGATTTAGTATAACTTACGATGGATTATAGTATCACATCGAAAACACCCTTATCACACGTGATAGTAAATGTAATGGGGTCTAAGCTAGTTTTAACAACCCACCATAAACATGAAACATATAACATAATATATATATATATATATATACACATATATTGGACGATAATCAAATGAGAACCACAAATATGTTACAAACCCGTGAGAACCAATATAAAAATATTTGTTTACATAATTTTTTTTCATCAAAACCTATGATTTAAGATATTGTTGCACATATGTTCGTGTTCACCTTGTGAAAATATTACATGTGAAAAACGAATTTTGTTTCACCTAGTGAAAATATTACATGTGAAAAATATTCATATGGTGAAACAAATCCATGTGAAACTATCATATTATGAAACAAATATATATGAAGCAAAATATAATATTTGTGGTTCTCATTTGATTTAACCCCTATACATATATATAAACATGTACATCAAAAGATACATATTATATCACATACGGTCTCACGGCCTCAAAACTGTACGAATACAAGATTTTCAGTACAATTTTTTTCGTACATAAACATACATAATAAAATATAACTGTCTAGACGCATACTTAGTCCAAAAACAACTAAACATTCTATTCAAATTCAGTTCAAACATCCACTTCATCTTGCCCATGCAAACACAAACCAATGCACGAATTTACATCTTATCTTTTCCTTTCTCCTTACCTGCCACATAACCTGGAATACAGATTTTTGAAAAAAAAATGAGGGTTAGACCAGTTGGTCTAAGTGAGAAATCCCTACAATTTAATAAACATAATATAAAATATCAATACACAATAAGAATCATCACATCAAATCTTGACTCATATGCACTGTGTACAAACCTCTCCGTTAGTCATTAATACCAACACATGGCCATAATTTTAGTTGACTTTGCTAAGTCAACTAATCAATATACTAAAATACAGCCAACTCCGTTGACCTTCAAGTACAGCCAACTCTGCCGACCTCTAAGTCTGGCAAAATGCAATAGTGTAGTGAAATGCTCACATATATGTAATGACCTGGGTGAGTTAGTTGTTTATTTGTTTAATTATTTATTTTATATTTGTTAGTTTAGGGTAAGGTTGTGTCGGTTTGTAAGTTCAATGGTATATTCGTCGTTTTAGTATAGTTCGAACCCTCAATCGTAATTTGGTGTTCATATAAATAGAACTGCCTCTTCTTTATTTCATTCAAGTCCGTTCCCTAGCTTTGTTTGTGTGTGTATTTGAGTCGACATAAGCAGTGAACTGGTCGATCAATTAGGGCCAAGGAGGGATTTCAATTGATGCGATTTGAGGTATTATTCCTTTTCATTTTGTGTTTACAGTCGATGGTATTAGATTTCTATCGAATTAGAATTGTTAATTTCTTGATTCTAAGAGGTTTTGATCGAATCTGGGTTGCGATAGAGTTACCCAGATTCTTCAAATTCCCCGGATTTGGGTTTCCTGGGGTACCGGGATTTAGGTTTCCTAGGGTACCGGATTTGGGTTTTCCGTGTAAGTTTTACTGAGTGGCTATCCGGATGATTATTTTCCCGGATTCTTGGTACTGTCCGGATGGATTTTATCTGAATGTTAATTTTTATCCGATTGAGGGTTGAACCTGGATGAGAGTGTATCTGGATTGTGGGTGTTTTCGGGTAATTCCTCATTTTGAGGTAAGGTTTAGATTTTAGCGTAAAATGGGTATGTTAGGCTTATTTAGGATTTTTATCCTGTCAATGAGTTTCATGTGGTAAATGGTTATCTGTATTTTGTGTTATTCAGATTCTGTGAAGTTTTTTGGAAAGTAAGATTCATACGAGTTTCAAAAGAAAGTGTTATAGCGTTATTTTCTTCAGGTAAGTTTTACTTTAACCATTTTCAAACTGGAATACGTATATATATATATATATATATATATATATATATATATATATATATATATTGGATAAGTATGTGGTGTGTAGTGTGATGATATGCTTATGATTGGAATGTGATATATTGAGGTGTACTATATATATATATATATATACAAGCATAGCACTACACGATTGCACGTTGGTCGAACTTAGGGCCGGTGGAGTTTGTTTGTATTGGGGGACAACGGAGTTGGTTGTATTTTAGTGCAGCAGAGTAAATTTATTAGTTGGTTTAGCGCAACCAACTAATATGGCCATGTGAAAGAATTGAACACAATGCATACGAGTCATGATTGGTATTTTGATACTTGTTGTATATCAATGTTTTACAAAAAGTTTACTAAACTAACAGGGATTTTCTCACTTAGACCAATTGGTCTAACCCTCATTTGTTTTCGAAATATGTATTCCAGGTCAAGGAGCAAGTAGGAGTAGAGGAAAAGATAAGATGTAAAGATTGTATGAAGTCAATGTATTTTTGAAAGCCATGCTGGGCAGTTTGTATTTAGTTTATAATATAGTAAGTTAACGAAAAGTTTGTATTGAATTTTATAATGTGTATTTTGGACTATGAAGACCGTATGTGATATAACATGTATCTTTTGTTGTATATGCTTGGCATGTAATTTGTGTTATATGGTGCATGTTTGGGTCAGGTCGTTACAATATAAATACACATCTCAATAAATCAACTTTCACATGATTACACATCATAACACTACATGTTAGGACCATAAATGTCCTATAAAATAGAAAGTGATATAAAGAAATGAATAAAGTTATTTATTCGTAAAAGGCCTTATTGTGTTAATGGGCTTTAGAGGTTAACGGGCTTGGGCCTGTCAAGCCTAGGTATTTAAAGTTTGTTTTTGTGAATTTAGGTTAGAGGATTGATCAGATTAGTCGTGCGCCTAATTGTGTTTAGAGAGAGAGAGCTTTTCATTCCAACATTGTAACCTCTCTGTATTCATTCAATAAACGATTATCAATTCAGTATATCATTGTTACTTGATCAAACTGGGATCAACAAGTGGTATTAGAGCAGAGGGACAAAGCTCTCGATCAAAAGGTAATTTTTCGTTTTGATTCATCCTTATCGATTTAGCAGAAAAAACGGCGTTGTGTTCATATTGATTTTTGGTTTGTTTTGATTTCTGGGATTAAAGTGAAATCAATGTATTCCAATCTATTCTATATATTATTAAACTGATTTCTGCAATTTTTCTGAGTCAAATTCGAAGTTTTTGAGCTTTAATTCATTAAATTTCGATTCATAGTTCTTGAGTCCCTGTTCTTCAATTTTTCAAGATTTTCAAGTAATTGGTTGATTTTAGAAGCAAAATCGTTTGGTATTTGGTGTAATTTTGTGTTTTGGTTGTGCTAACAATATTCAGGAACAAATGTTTCAAGAAAAACACCATTCCCAGATCCGTTCATCACAATCGTAGTTTCCAGGTACGCTGTTCTACGTTTCCTGCGTTGTTTCCCGATCTCGGTTCATTCCGGATCTCCTTGATTCCGGTTCCCGATTCAATATCAAGTCTCGGCTCCGAGTCCCGACTCCGAATCCCGGCTCCGAGTCCTGACCCCGAGTCCCGGTACTCCCGGTTCCCGACTCCAAGTCCCGACTCCGAGTCCCGACTCCGAGTCCCGGTACTCCCGGTTCCCGACTCCGAGTCCCGGTACTCCCAGTTCCCCTGTCCCAGACTCGTCCCGATACCGGACTTGAATACCGGTCTTTCACAAACCCGGGTTCCTCACCCGAATTCTCTATCCGGGAAATCCAAACCCGGATCTCATATCCGGGAGTTTTTCAGACTTTACAGTTTTAAAAAAATTTCTCGGGGCGCCCGTGCTAAGTCGCTGAACGGGGACATTTGTGTATTATGTGATACACCGTCTGATTTCTTTTAGATCGATATCTTGAACTGTCTCACGATCATATTCTTTCAAGTAACAATATGCCAGAACCAAAGGTGCTTACTGATCCAGATGCAATTTACTATGCACGTCTGTATACTCAATATTTCCATGAAAATGCTACTCTGAAGAAAGAGTTAGAGGATATGAAGAAGATTATCCCTATTTCTCAACAAGACATTTCTGATCTCAAAGACAAGAATGCGGCACTTGAAGAGAAAGGTAAACTCTTGAATTGTGAAAACCTTGAACTTAAAAATAAACTAACTGCTTTTGAAAAGGTATTTGAAAAAGGGAAAGAAGTTTTGCAAAGGAAAGGCAATTGTTTATACAAAAGCAATCTGATTTTTCAAAGAAATCTCTTGAAGAGAAGAAGAGTCTTGAGCTTATATGTTAAAACTTTTAAAACAGATCTCTGACTCTGAGAAAGTTCTGATTTTAGAAAGAGAGAAGTTTGAAATTAAACGCAAATCTTTTACTGAAAAGAATGGAGAACTTTCTTTAAAAATAACTGATTTGGAGAAAGAATTAGACATAGTAAGCAAAGAATGTGAGAAGAAGAAGGTGGAAGGTTTTAAAGCAAAAAGTTTGAAAGATGAGTTTGCAAACGAAAGAAAGCTCTTTCAGACTGAGATATCCAAGCTTACAAAGAAATTATCTGTTTTTTCAACTAACATTATGATAGAGAAAAGACTCAAATCTGATCTTCAAAAGAAGCTAGATCTAATGTTTGAGAAGAAATTGTTTAACAATGACAAGGAACTTGAAGGCAAAATCTCTGATGTTGAATCACCCAATATTACTAGTCCAGATACTATTGATCAGTCTATTTATGATGATTCAGCTAATTCAGTTTGCTTTTCTTTGACTACTACAAGTTCTATCCACAAAACTGTTTCTTCAAAGACCTGCAGCAGATCAAATAGCTCTTCAAAAGATCAGATCCGTACTTCTAATCTATTTTATGACCCTCTCCTTGACAATTTAGATAATCAATCTTTCAAGAAAGTAAATATGGCTTGGAGAGTTAAAGGATTTGCTCCTGCTCCAAAGTCATTTGTCTCTGTTAAGAGTGACAAGAACAACAAAGCCTTCCATGTTAAACCCTTTGTGGAACCTGATCTTGTTTACTCTATTAATCAGCTAATTAGGTTATCTACACAGAAGCTGTGTTGATCTTACTATGAAACAAGTGACTTTGTGAATAAAAACCATGCTAAGTATTGGTATGGCTATTATAGTATCCCCGGTCCTCACTCTAATAAGACATCTAACCGTCAAGGATCCATCAAAGCATGGATACCGAAATCTTACTAATCTGTTTTTGCAGGGATGTCATGTGCGTTTTAATTCATATTATTCACATCACATGACGAACATTCAAAGGTTATGCTATTCTTGAGGGGGAGTATAAGGTAACTGACACAAACATTTTTTTAGTGAATTCAAAGAACCGTGGTAATTTATTCTGAAAAACTTACTTGTGTTTGTTTTTCTTCGATCTTAAATTCCAGAATTGTCACGTGTTATATTTTCTTGATTTAGTTATTTCCATGTCTCATATATATTTGTTGAATTACTTCGGTGGAAATACACTCGCTTGAATTCCATTTTGTTCTCATAGTACGTCCTTTCTATTGATGATTCCATTCATATATGTACTATTAATTGTGACTTGTTCTTCACAATTAAACTTTCTGATAAATTGTTTTCCATTATTGCAAATACTGTGCTTATTGAGTCATTCTAGTTTGCATTTGAATTTGTTCTTTGATACTCATTATCACTTTATTACGACTTCTAAATAATTCAGTTCAGAACTCGTTCATAAAAGTTTGACGTCTAAACATTTCAGTTTAGAAGTCGTACTTCACTGATTACTAAACGGTTCTAATCGATGCATGAAAGGAGTGTTAGGAATTATATTGTTTCTATGGTTCATCCAGAACCGGAAGGACCTACCTAAAAAACACATCCAATTATAGACAACAGTGAGGGGTCTAATTTGATAGATGAGTTTGGAGTGAAAAGAAAATGGTGAAGATGTGACAGGACTTAAAAGAATAAATTGGTCTTTACCAAACCGAGTCAGTTATCCGGGTAACCACATAATCTATTCATTCTCGTTCTTTGGAGATGAATATTGAAACAGACATGGACCCAGTGTCGATAACTCGTGTCACCCCAACTAACCACTCAAGTATCTCACAAAAGATGCTTGTTTCATAAATGCACGGAGATTTAACACATAATCTATCTATTCCTCACTCGAAGGTCTTAGGTATTGAAAAAGAAAGACATCAACTCCGGTCTCCGAACTTCATTCTCTATTCACTCAGTCTATTGATTTTTAACTTGCGTCCCAGGTTAAATCAATCTTTGAGTGTAAAGCCCGTGTCCCGGTATGGATATTTTCTAGTTATTTATTATTTTTGTTTAAAACGAGCTTTGTTAGCGGGTTTATCGAGAGAGATCAAATAGGATATCGGTGGGAGAACTTTAACCAAATTGCAAAGTATTGGAAAGACCAGGGACCAAAAGTGCCATTTTTATTGGAAGTTGCATGGGGATCGGCTTAAGGACCGACCCCCTTCTCTTTTCGTTTTCACTTAGCCGCACACAAAGAAAAAAAACCCTACTACTTTCTCCTTCTCGCTAACCACCGTCGAACCATCCCAAAACAGCAGCTGCCGCCGGTGTGTTTTCTGCCGGCGAGAGAGAGAGAGTTTCAGCGAGAGAGGGAGAGATCGAGAGAGAAGGAGGTGCCGGAGTTTGGTGCCGCTGCTGTGTCGTTATCGCCGAGGTAAGACTCTCTTCCCGTTGTTTCTTTCTTTCGTTGTCGCCGAAGCACCTCAAGACCATCGCCGCCGCTGTGCGCCACCAGTCCGGTGGCTGTGGCGGGCGGGGTTGTCCAGTTAGTACGTGGGTGGGTGTGTGCTTGTGGCTCGTATATCGTTTGTGGGATCGTCCCTTGCATCGTCGTTTTCTTTTAGTACCGAACCGCCGCCGCCGCCGCCAACCACCACTGCCGGAGGTGGCAGTGGGTAGTGCTGGCAATGGTCCAGCCCAGATTATCTAAAACCTGAACCTAATTAGCTAAACCGTAACCCCAATCGCGAAAACATTAAACCGTTTCAAAATCGTCATTTTATGTGAAAACGTCTTTTCTGTCCTTGTTTTGTATCGGCCATAACATTTCCATCGTAGCTCGGTTTGAGATGAAATCTGTGCCCACGGTTCACATTCTGTGTCGGGCACATTTTTCGTGTTTTAGCGAAAACCTGGTTCGGCTTCTAGCTTAGTGCAAAATAGCCGTTTTTGCAGCAGGTCTGAAGCTGTCAAATTCGCGTTCCTGTCTTAGAAAAATCATATAAAATCATAGGAAAATCGTTAGAACGCGTATAATATGTCCTTGGAAAGCTAAGACCTATACCCTTCTGTTTGTGGGTCTTAATCTCTGGATTAGTGGGTCTAGAGGGGGATAAGCAGGTCCCGAACAGACCTGCAGTTTAGACCGAAAATCTGAAATGTCGCTCGTTTAGTCTTATGTTTATAATCACTACTACAGAAAAGGGTTTTTTACACGGTTGTAAAGGGGTTTTTACACGGTTTTGGAACCGTGTAAAAACCCACCGTGTAAAAAAGTGCGAGACCTTTTTACACGGTTTTAGAACCGTGTAAAAATGAACCTTTTTTACACGGTTCAAAAACCGTGTAAAAAGGTGACAAAACCGTGTAAAAAGAACTCAATTTTACACGGTTATTAGTCAAAACCATGTAAAAAAATCAACTCTTTTTACACGGTTTCTAATAAGAACCGTGTTAAAATGTCGCATCTTTTTACACGATTTTAACTTGTAACCGTGTAAAAAACTATGACCTTTTGACACGGTTTTGGCAAACAACCGTGTAATAAAGGTGCATTCTTTTTACACGGTTATGCCTAACAACCGTGTAAAAAATGGTTTTTTATTAAAAAGAATTCAAATACCATTATACGAATCCATATTAAAATAAAAAGAATATCTAGCTAACTTTGTACCAACCACAACAATAAATAAAAGAAAAGCATAGATACCTAGCTAGGGTCGGCCCTCCTCCTTTATCCGGGCTTGGGACCGGCAATGTCATGTGTTGACATGGGCGGAGTTACCTACCCCACCCCCATCTAAGAATAAGAAAGAAAGCCTAAAAACACATGCTTTTTCATGCCTATTTAACTCAAAATCAACTCAAAACTTAACAAAATGAGTACACTACACTACCCAATGAATTTATTAAAATAAAATGCAAAAAAAAAACATTTACCAAACTCATCTAACATGTTTCTCCAAACTAAGAAACATATGTTCAACTTACAAAGTCCATATATTGGTTGAAAATCAGCTAGCATTGCATATTAAGTTTTCCGGTCCTCATCGACGCCACTCTTCTTTGCAGTTTTTCCATCATCCACATCTCGGCCTATAAAAACCGTGATCGTGATAAAAAAACATTTCACCCAAAACCAAATTCATGAAATAAAAGAAAGTAACGCCCGACTTCTACATTTCAATACTAGTCACCTTTTAGGGACTCACGATAATTATGTTACAACTGTCAAAGCAAATATTTCTAGCAGAAAGTCAAAGCACATACCTGTCTCCCACATTTTTTTCGACGTCATGCGTTTGGGAGTGAATGAGTGTGCTATAAGGCAAGCAATCTCATCTATTTGTTGCGTTGTAAAAGGAGCTTCAGACATCCGTATGCCCTATATTTATATATATATATATATATAAATTTAAAATAGAATATGTTATTTAACAAACTTAAGTCTTTTGTGCAATACAGAGATAAAATCTAAACAACCTTTAACAAATATGTACCTTGTTTGAGATATCATATTGCTGCTTCATCACAAAATCGAATACTTGTTTGATTACGTAGTAACCACACTCCTAACCCTCTTTTTGCTGATTACACTAAATTGTAATTAAAAATAATAATTAGACACTTTAAAATACGAAATGCAATGCAATGCATTGTTTGATATATTCACTATACCTTGATTATTTTCCATGTAATTTGAGCTGTAATATTATCGGCTTGACAAGGCCCTACGGCCTTATTATAATCTCTAATTGCCCTAAAAGAAATATCGCAATACATATGTATTAATAATCGATTAACTATATAACGAAATGACAACTATTTTATGGATAACACATTACTTACTTGTCCATATACTCTTTGATTTCGTAAGTTGTAGCTGTCTTTCCATGTGACATCATCGAATCTAATATATAGACGAAGCGTTGTCTAGGCCGAATGATTAAGAGCGACCAGTGATTCCTCAATTGTTTAAAATAATAATGTTAATAGAACTTTAGTGTAAATTGTATGTATATATATAATAAATAATAGTCATATATATGTGTGTATGTATACATCTTACCCCTGCCAATACGGAGCCAAAAAGAAATTCTTAGCTTTGTGGTGCATCATGGTGTTGAAGATTGCCTTTGTGATAATGTGACCATCCCGTCGAATCGCATCAGCATTAATTGCTCCGGGCAATATAAATGCACATTGGTTCTTTGTGTTTCTCATTAATATCATATATAGATGCCTAAAACATTACAATGTGTTAAAACTAAATATTGTTGATATGATACAATAAATGATGATATATAGAAATTTACTTACGCCAAAAACCAAGTGATGATATTTTGGTCGAGCCAGCCATTTGTCATTAGATCTTCCAAGTCACTATACTTGACCACTATAGGAATTTCTGTAGGGCCAAAAACCCCTGCCTCAACCTGAGCCATTACCCCATTTTTCACCCACCCTTCATTAGACTGTATGCGTCTACGTAGACTCATCATTGTATGTTCTTTATTCAAGGGCTTTAACGTTTTAGTCATTTGTCGTTTTCTATGTGGTTCAGATGCAAGGGCCACTCTCTTCGATTGAGCCTCGTAGTCTTTTTGTACCTACATTAACAATTCATATAAAAATAGGAGGATATTAATGCATATATATATATATATATATATATATATATATATATATATATATATATATACGAGTTGAGAAAATACCTTAAGGGGAATAGGTGCACTCTTTGGTGGCACTTCAGTTGAGGTGATCAAAGGGGGAGTAGGAGTAAAGTCACGAGTTGGATCTAGTGTTACATGTTTACGAGTGGTGGTAAGCTCCTATTACGGAAAGAATAATAACGTCAATAAACATGATGGGTATGAAAAAATCTTACTCGAACTTAACATGAAAGCTAAACATATATATACCGGTTGCAAGACCAAAAATTCTTGATCCCATTGAATGAAGTTGTTAAGGGCTCCACCTAGCGTAGTAATATCATCAATCGACAGCGACACAGGCAGCGGAAACCTCTTACATCCCTAAATTACTAGCTCTACAAAAACTTTAATGAACCCTTCCTCAAGTGGAACACCATGTACAATGTCATTCTCTAAAGGATAGACAAAACCCTTAGCAACTACGGTTTTAGCTTTCTTGAAACCGTAAAGCAAATCGCATGGGGTAGCATGCTGCAAATAAAACATAGAAACATCATAATTTAAACAATAAGTAAACATATACAGATGAAGAGTTACCTTAATGGATAAAAGGTGTGGAGTGCAATCAAATGAGGCAACACTACTTTTACGCAACCCCGGGCTTCCACCTAAGGTGGCATCCTTCCTCGCAAAAACCATCTGCTCCATAAGTTGTATACGCTCCACCATCATTTTCTTTTCTTTGTCTGCTTGCTCTTGCCATTCTCTTTTCTCCCGTTCTACACGCTCCTGCCATTCACTTTTCTCCTGCTCTGCAAGGTCCTCCCTTTCTTTCCTCTCCCGCTCTGCACGTTCTTCGAATTCTCTTTTCTGTTGTTGCATTTGTGCACGCAGCTCACTAGCCTCCGCCTTCCAGTCATTATCATTATTTTTCCTCTTGTTTTTTTCAATGCCTAGTCCAACACGCAAGCCTACGGTGTGACCGACACCCCTGGTGCGACCTGGGTGTTCAGGACCCAACACTGCTACCGAAGGATCAATTCCAAATTTAGGGTCCCATTCTCCCTGAGAGAACTGCGTGTCTTTTTGCATCTATCATGTTAAACAAGAAAAAAGTAAGAAAAAGGATTTAATAAACAAATATAAAATGAAAACATGTGTATAGCTTACAATCTCCTTTGACAGGGCCATAGTATGCTCCTCTAACATGTAATTATTATCAGGTCCTTTTACCCTCCTTGCCAATATCCAGTGTCGTGAGCGTTCGTGCATCACGCCGAATAACTCGGGCGTTACACCTTGTTCCTCCTCCTTCTCCCACACACCGTATTTCCCTTGATACCCCCGCGATCCTAAGTGATGCGGGTTCTTGTTCTCTTTTGCATGAGCTCTGTTTATTTTGCTTAATTCCTTCACATAAGAAAATTAACAAAATTAGAACTACTTTGCATGTATCTTAACACCATAAAGATGAAGGTTTTCGAACACCTGAAATTCTGGCTTCGACTTCATCTCACCAAATTTTTTCCACGTTTCAGCATCGATATAATTGAACTCGGCGCAAGGATTTCTGTTTTTTTTCATGTAATCGGCTTTGAGATTCTTTTTAAAGTTTCTCCAAGCTGTACAAGCAATCTTCAACGTTGCTTCCTTGAGAGTGTCGTCCGATAAATGCCAATGTAACTGTTTCATCAAAATAATTCCATCAAACAGTCAATAATATCTAATTTCCTATATAACTGAAGCACAAGTAAAATATAACATGACATATACCTTAATGGCCGTCCACATTCGATCCTTGTCGGCTTTGTCAAATTTGCGCCAATCGGTTCCTAGAATTGAAAACCTGGTTTTCGCCTCCAAACCTACCCAAGTAGAATATCGTGCCTCATGCTCCCCTTTTGGCTTTAAGGTCTTTGGATCTATTTGAATTTGACAATCTTTAGATTCTCTTGTTTTGTTCAATTTAGCCCAACCTCGCTTTCTGGTAATGGTTGATGTGGCCTGTGAGGTGTTTGCCTCTAGGTTGCCTGAAATTTATAACCAAATTGAATAACAGAAAATGTATCATAACATAAAAAACCATTTAAGGATTGTCATTGAACCGATAAAGATTCCATTTTGCTTTGTTACCTTTTATGATTTTTACAACCACACAAGTATATTATACGTTTAGGATTAATTTTGGTCAATATATAGATTAATAGTGTACCCGGAGCCGTGGTTGTTTGGTCGTGGTTATCTTGTCGATTGTCATTCATATCGATGTCGTTTAGGTCGATTTCGGCATCATCCACGTCGATCCCGGCACCGTCAATACCTTCTCCGAAGAGTTCTATGCCATCGAGGTCAATGTCGTCATCCATTTCGCCTAGTGAACAACAACCAGATCCATTGCCACAGAATTTGTAACAAAATAATTAAATTTGATTATATATGTACTTGAATAGGCAAGTTGATAAATATATAAAGCAATTGTTTTCTTTTTGAACTATAATTATATAAAAGTACAAGGATATAAAAGTACCCTAATAAAATTATTGTTGACCTACTTGATGCCTATTTTTGTCTACATCCTAATAATTTACACCATGGAGAAGTATTATTTGTTTAGTACAAGCTGATGGTCTCATTAAAACACATAATCCATTTGCTGACTTTATTATGTAAAACATATAACCAATTGCCATATGAAAGTTTATGTGTGAAAAAGTCATAAGCACTTTTTGTTTTTTCAATCCAAACACTAAAAATGACTTATTTGTGGTGAGGAAAAAGAATAAGCAAATAAGTCAAAAAATAAGCAATCCCAAACAGACCATTCTCTACAAAAAGCAACAAGCAAAAAAGTCAAAAAATAAGCAATCCCAAACAGACCATTCTCTACAAAAAGCAATAAGCAAATAAGTCAAAAAAATAAGCAATCCCAAACAGACCATTCTCTACAAGAAACAATAAGCAAATAAGTCAAAAAAAGAAGCAATCCCAAACAGACCATTCTCTACAAAAAGCAATAAGCAAATAAGTCAAAAAAATAAGCAATCCCAAATAACCATTCTCTTCTGGTTCTAGCTATTAAGCACCACTTCCATAATATAAACCCCAAACAAAATATAAATAAGATACTTATTCATGAAATTGACCTAATTCATGAAACCCATTGTAGTAGTAAGTGAATAGGTAGATTAAGACTCCAAGACGAAAAGCTGCATAACATGTAAATCAACAGGGAATTGATGATACCTTGGTAAACTACGAATCAAGTCCGACGAGAAGACGATTAGAGGAGATCTGTCGTTGGTTCTCTCCGGTGGACGGTTGAAATCGAAGGTTTTCGATTGATAGGCGGTAAGGTGAAACACCGGCGTGAAGAAAGATGGAGGTGAAAAAATGGCGGTGAAATTGTGAAAAAGAGACGGTAAGATGTTAGGGTTTTGACTAATAAGTTTTTTATTATTATTATTATTATTATTATTATTATTATTGTTATTATTATTATTATTATTATTATTATCCGTTTGGAGTACTTTTGGACGCTGCTAATTGCCTTTTAAATTTTTTAATCTTAATTATTATTTTAGTTTTCTTTGCAAGTTATGGTTGTATCTTCCTCAATATATTCATTTGTTACATTATGGTTAATAATAAGGTAATGAATTAATTAATAGTTTATTTAGTTAATTTTAAATTTTCGATCTAAATAGAATATATATCCTTTTTTTATATAATTTCTCCTCGTTTTCATTAATTTATTGGGAGTTCGTATGGAAAACCCAATTATTGCAAATGTTAATTGCGATTTAATACATGTTTTGGTATTTTGATTTCAAAATCAATTTAATGACAAAAGAATTACGATGATAATCGAATTTAATGAAGTTGATTTATAATAGTATGTAAATTCTTGTATTTTCTGAAATCGAACAAATTAAATTAAAAAACAAAATCTTGCAAATTAAAAATAAATCAATGATTAATGTTTACATAGTTCAACATCACTTCTTATCAATTAAAACCGAAATAAAACTTCATACTTCAACAATTCTTAACAAAAAAATCACTTAGTTGTCTTCTTGATTGATCGTCTGCTCGTCTATGTATTCCACATTCGAACGCTGAAAACACAATTTAGACAATTATATCATCCATTAATAAATGGAGTATTGATAAATTTAATAACAAATTTAATTGCTAATACCTGCATATCTCGTTTGATCATGTACTATGGGTTTCATTGACCCAACATCCTTCGCCGTGGTCGGTTCTCAGATAAGTAGCATCATCAATTCTCATATCCGAGGATGGAATGCCAACAGAAAATGGAGGTAGCTCATCAAATTGATCGTATTCTTCCTCGTCTACAACATTTTCAACACCAACAATGCGTCTTTTACCATGGAGAACAATGTGCCACTTAGAATCTTTCGGATCTGCAACGAAAAATACCTGTGAGGCTTGCTTGGCCAAAATGAATGGTTCAGATACATATCCCTCCCTTGAAATATCGACTAATGTGAAACCGTCATTGTCGATTTTGACACCCCGTTGGTTTTCTATCCATTTACACTTGATGTCATTGTAATCAAGCTCCCAGATTTCTTGAATTACGCCGTAATACGAATCTTTGGCGATCGTCGACCTAGAATCATTATTCGATCTAGAGAACTCTGTAGTGGTGGCTATTAATGTCACTCCACTGTTTTGCAATGTACTTTTTTCATCCTGCGTTTTGGTGTAAAATGTATAACCGTTAATATCGTATCCCTGGTATGTTGACACAACATGTACAGGCCCATATGCCAAAGTTTCCACTACTTGATCAACCTTTTCTTCCCCGTAACCTGGGCGCACTCTTTCTTTCAACCAGCCTACAAATGTTTTATTATGCTTTGTAGCCAACCATTTGGCGCCCTTTGATCTGTTCATTTGGTGCAACATTTCCATGTGCTCATGTACGTAGGGAGCAACTGTTGTCATGTTCTGTAAAACGAAAAAGTGTGCTTTCTGCAACTCACCATAAGATGGAGTGAAATATTTCATTCCAATTGTCCCAACTCCTCCAAGTCTACCTTCATGTCGAGATAGAGGGATGCCAATATTTTTTACGTCTGCTAGATAGTTTGTGCAAAAATCAATCACCTCCTCGGAAGCATATCCTTCAACAATACTGCCTTCAGGACGAGATCGGTTCCTCACATACCCTTTTAAGAAACCCATATACCTCTCGAATGGATACATGTACCGTAAGAAGACAGGGCCACATAATTTTATTTCTCTAACAATATGAGATATTAAGTGTACCATCACATCGAAAAAAGAAGGTGGGAAATACATCTCTAGTTGGCAAAGAGTGATGATAATATCCCTTTCCCATGAATCCAACACCTCAGGATCCAACATTTTTGAATGAATCATGCTAAAAAACAAGCAAAGCTTTGTAACTGTGTGTCGGATTCGGTCTGGCAAAATTCCACGAATAGCAATGGGAATCATTTGCGTCATTAGTACATGACAATCGTGGGACTTCATACCAATCAACTTCAAGTCTTTCATCGACACTAACTTCTTAATGTTAGCAGAATAGCCGGATGGAACCTTGATACCATGTAAGCATTGGCAAAATCTGGTCTTCTCAACCTTCGACAAGGTATAACAAGCCGGTGGTAGATATGTGCGTTTTCCATTTTCAACAGGAGCAAGCTCTGATCGAATCCCCATTTCCACCATGTCCTTTCGAACTTTGATCCCGTCTTTTGTTTTCCCCTGAATGTTCAACAATAACCCTATCAAGCTGTCACGCACATTTTTTTCAATATGCATAACATCAAGACAGTGTCGAACATTTAAATGCTCCCAGTACGGTAAATCCCAAAAAATATCATTCTTTTTCCAAATATTTTTTTGGAGGAGTTGGACGACCTTTCCCGAGAACAATGTCTAGGTCTTTAACACGAGAATATACACCTTTTCCGTTTAATGGTTGTCGTGCTACTCGATGCTCAGTTTTTCCATCAAACACAGACTTTAGCTTCCGGTACGGGTGGTTCTTTGGAAGATACCTTCGATGGCCCATATACACATGTTTTCCACAATTTCTCAACCTAAGAGAATGTGTGTCATCTTCACACACAGGGCATGCTTTTTCTCCCTTTGTACTGTATCCCGACAAATTCCCGTAAGCCGGAAAGTCATTTATGGTGCAAAAAATCATGGCTCGTAGTAGGAAACGTTCCTTTCCGTACGCATCATATACTTCGACACCTGTACTCCACAATTTCTTTAAGTCTTCAACTAACGGAGCCAAATACACATCAATATCATTCCCTGGTTGTTTGGGACCTTGAATTAGTAATGACATCATGATATACTTGCGTTTCATGCATAACCACGGTGGAAGATTGTAAATAGAAAGAAGAACCGGCCAAGTACTGTGTCGACTACTCATGTTTCCGAATGGATTGATTCCATCCGAACTAAGCCCCAACCGAATATTTCTATTTTCCTTACCAAATTCTTCAAAAAATCGATCAATATTCCTCCATTGAGGAGAATCAGCAACGTGTCTAATTTTCCCATCCATCTTACGCTCTTCGGCATGCCATCACAACAACCTTGCATCTTTGGCATTTGCGAATAACCGTTTCAATCTTGGTACAATTGGCAAATACCACAACATTTTAGCAGGAGGGCCATTGTTTCGTTTCACACCACTGTTCTCTTTCATTTGATTTCTCTTATATCTTGGCGTACCACATATACGACACTCTTTTAGACCAGCATCTGCATTTCTATACAACATACAATCATTTGGACATGCATGTATCCTTTCTATTTCCAATCCCATTGGACACATCAACTTTTTCGCTTGGTATAACGAAACTGGTAACTCGTTATTTTCCGGAAGCATTTCATGTAGTATCTCTAGTAATGTGGTGAAACTTTTATCACTCCAACCGTTGCTTGCTTTTAAGTTAAATAGTCTTAACACAGCTGAAAGTTTGGTAAACTTTGCACACCCAGCATACAATGGCTTTTCAGAGTCGACAAACAGTTGTTCAAATTTCTCATAATGCTTATCAGCGATATCATCCTCCACATCGTGTAACATTTAATCAAAGTTGTCATATATGGTATTGTCTAATTCGTAATTCTCATCATTGTCAACAAAATCACGATCAACCGTGTAATTACACTCATCAAAATCCTCACCATGTCGTATCCAACAAGTATACTCTTGCATAAACCCGCGTAAAATTGTATGTCCTTTAATTATGTTAGCTTTAATTAGCTCCTAATTAAATGAATGTTTTATAAAGATATTTTAATGTTTTAGATATTTACTTATAAATATTTTACTTAGATGTTTTAAATAGATATTTTAGATATTGTCTAGATTTTAGATATCTTAAATATCTAATGTAAATATGGCCCTATATAAGAGGTGTCCATATGTCTTTTTAAGTAGTGAGAGATATGGAAAGCACACAAAAACACACATAGACTAGTTTCTTATTAGAGTCGTTTCATGTTTAGTGTGGTGTTCTTCAACATTTCTCCTCTCCATATTTAATCATCAATGAATATGAGATAAGTTTCTTTATGATTGTTCTTCATGTATATCTTATCTCTATATTTAAATATGGACTTTATATTTCTTCTATTGTTGCTCAAAAATGGGATCAACAATTGGTATCAGAGCCGATTGAAGAAACGTTTCTTCAAAATCGATCATCTATGCAACAATGGAAGTTTTAGATGGTTTAGTTTATGATATACTTCATGTGTGTGTTTTGATTCTTTCTCATTCATTGGTTTTATTTGATAAGCACTAAGTAGATGGTTGATCTATGATCTCATCCTTGTGTGTGCTTAAGTCCATAGCAATTCTTCTTGCATCTTGGTAGTAAGGTTGTTGATCTTTGTTTGATCTGACCTTTATTTTCAAGATTGGACTATCTTTGATCCAGATTTTGTTTGTCTTCCGCTGCTCATAAACATTTATATATGGATAACAAAATCTTTTGGGTCTTGAGAAAGTTGTTTGAGAAAGATTTGATGTTTTGTTACATGTTCAAAGTCTGATCTGAAACGTTTTTTTAAAAACTTTGAGTTCTTCTAATTAGTTTTCTGACTTGATCAATTAGAGATCGAATTATTTGCACTCACGGTTTTAAAAATTATATGAAGATCGTCTTATCTTTTACATCAAATCAGATTTAATGACAGATTTGCGCTGCTGTATTAAACTGATCATATCTCACTCATAAAAACACCGATTGATGCGATTCAAAAGGCCCTGGATTCCTAAGACACAGATGAACAGATTTCGTGTTTTGAGAATTCAGAGATTCGAAATTTATAAAGGTCATATGCATCATTGAAGTAGACAACAGTGTGCTGATGGACAGATCTGCGCGACTGTGGTTAAACAACCATATCTTTGTCGTACGAGCTCAAAAAGAGATGATTCAAGATGATCTGAATAGCTAACAAACAAATTCAAGTTGTTTGTGTTTTGAGTTTTTACAAACTCCAGAGGTAAAATGGTCTAAATTAGTGTCAAAGTAAGTGTAAACACTTCTGCCAAGCCTCTGCCGCACACGACCAAGCTTCTGCCACACGCGACCAAGCTTCTGCCGCACGCGACCAAGCCTCTGCCGCACACGACCAAGCTTCTGCCGCACGCGACCAAACCTCTGTCAGCCACGACTAAACCTCTGCCGAGCAGAGACAACCTCTGTCGAGCCACGACAAAACCTCTGCCGCCAAACCTCTACCAAGCGGCGACCAACCTCAACCAAGCAACGACCAAACCTCTGCTGAGCAGCAAACAACCTTCTGTGATACTGTTCACCACAGAGCCTTTATGAAACCCGACAGAGCCTCTGTGGACTGAACCTCTGCGATCGAATCTCCGAGCCCGATTTTTTGCTGTCAGCTTTGCGCTGCTTCAGAAAAATGCGCATAACTTTTGACTCGGTGCTCCAAATTACTCGATTCCAGTGGCATTGGAAAGATTATTCACAGATGCACGACTTTGATGTTTTGAGTTTTCTCAAATTATGTGTTCTGATATGCCAAACTCATCCTCAAAGTCTGCTGCAAAGTGCTGGACCGAAAGCATCGCATTTCACTCATGCTCTTTCCGCTTTCAAGAACGGTGTTCTCTCAACGGTTCTTCATGGTGTCAAGCTACATTTGTCACATTTTAAATGTCACTCCATCCTCTGTTATTCACGTTTAAAGCTCGGTGGATGAGCCTACATTTGAGGGGGAGCACATGATGCTTTGAAGACTTGAAGAACGGAACATCAAAGGTTCTAAAGAAAGCAAAGGGGAGACTATAAAATGATGCTTTCTTTATAAAACATTAGGGGGAGATTGTTAGCTTTAATTAGCTCCTAATTAAATGAATGTTTTATAAAGATATTTTAATGTTTTAGATATTTACTTATAGATATTTTACTTAGATGTTTTAAATAGATATTTTAGATATTGTCTATATTTTATATATCTTAAATATCTAATGTAAATATGGCCCTATATAAGAGGTGTCCATATGTCTTTTTAAGTAGTGAGAGATATGGAAAACACACAAAAACACACATAGACTAGTTTCTTATGAGAGTCGTTTCATGTTTAGTGTGGTGTTCTTCAACATTTCTCCTCTCCATATTTAATCATCAATGAATATGAGATAAGTTTCTTTATGATTGTTCTTCATGTATATCTTATCTCTATATTTAAATATGGACTTTATATTTCTTCTATTGTTGCTCAAAAATGGGATCAACAAATTACATTAAGATCGCTATATTTAGAAAAATTTGTACAATCTCGACAAGGACACCAAATTTTACTATCTCCACATTTCAGTCGATAATCTTCAGCAGCTTCTATAAATTCATCGAGTCTCTCCAAGAATTCCTTTGTAGCACGTGGTATTTCATACATCCAGGTATTGCGATCCATCTGTACATTCAAAATTATATTATTATTAAATCCCTATTAGATCAATTTCAGACGGGTGAACTACAAGTATATAGACTTAATTAATAGGGCAAAATACATGTAAATGTAACATATTTTATTCCTATTTCTATTTTTGGTAAGTATTTTTAAAACTTTCATTTTGATACTTAAAATGTTACATTTTAAACATCTAGATACATGTTTAATTTTTAAATAAAAAAGTGTAATATATATATAATATAATAAAAAAAGTTGTAATATATACATATTGTTAATATGGAAGAAAATCTAAACAATTAAAAGAATTATATCGTGTTTAAATAATGCAAATTAATTAATGACAAACTAAATGAAAATATCTCCAAGTTTAGAATGGATAATTTTAACAAATTCAATAATAGTAATATAAAAATGTATCTTACTTTAATAAATCGTAAGTGACATAGATAAATAATTAAATAGTAAAATAATAAAATATTCAAATGAACTAATTGAAGAATGATTATCCATCCATAAAATATTCAAATAGTAAGTATATATAATAACAAATGAGAATTTTGAAAACAACAAATCTTTATAAAAAGTGTATATATCCATTACCATAAAAAATGGATAACTTAAGAAAGAATTATATATTTTTTCTTTACATAAAATAGATGCAAAGATATCTCAAGTTACCGCAATTTGGTTATCTTTTTCGTTTTTTTATATTTTTCAAATAAAATTACGTTAGTGAAACTAAAATTGTACGTTTTGTTTTTTAAAATAACGATAATAGATAATTTAAATAAATATACGTTATTGATATAATTATTAAATATGTATAATAAAGAAACTGAAATTCATAATATTCATGTCCATCAAACCCGTAATGCATGTAAAGTTTTGTTTATGCATGATAATACAAAGGCAAAATATTAATGTATATATTGTTAAACAATTATCAAAATATTTTGCAAAAAAGCACTGCCTAAATCAAATAGTTCACTTCAATTCGATCTCTATTCTATACAGACGTAAATGATCAAATACAAATAAAACCAACAATTGGAATTTAAGAAACCGTAAACTAAAAAAACACATAATCGTTAATAAGATCATCAGAATAACCTAAAATAAAAAAAGGCATTAAAAAAACTTAAGTTTATTAAAAAAAAGTATTTGAATATAATCTATTAATTAAATGTGCAGCCAAAAAGACTCTTTAACACAAAAATTCCCAAATATCTGTTGTCCTTTAAAATCTACCGTGTGGGTTTTGTTAGAATAAAAAACCATTTGTGAAGCTTACTATTTTTTTCCTCGAGTGAATAAAACTTTCTATCAAAACAATTTTTTTGTTGCCCTCTACTTTTTGCTGGTCATGGTCGGCGATGTATTATCACATGCCTTAAAGAAAAACAATTATCATATATTATGCAAGTTTTATAAACATAAATAATAAATAATAAGTGAATTAGGATTTTATGAGAGTGAAAAATCATATTTTGCATCTATAATATAAAGCATAGTAGAATAATGTTTACGGTTTAAACATAAAAAAAATCAACATGCCTTAACAAAATCGTCATATTTGTTCATATCATAATGCATCATATGGTGATGGTTTTAAAACAAAACATATAAAAGTTACCTGAAACATCGAAGTTTAGCTTGATTTCACGATCATTCGCTGTAGAGAACGTACGTGCTGATAACGTGTTAAAGGACAACCAAATAGAACAACAATATGATAGAGAGAACCGAAAATATGTAAATTTTCATTAATCACAAGCCCTATAAATAGGTAGGATTACATAGAGAATACGATAAAAATGGAAACAAGATTTAGTACTCCATAAAGAACTCTAATAGCTTATAATTTCTCTATCTTTATATTTATCTATATCATGATATCCTTTAGACGATTAGACACTTATCTTACGACATATTTTATTTTTTAATTAAACCAAACGAATATATAGTAAATCATTTTCTTTTTCAATGTTCTCCTTTTTCTTTTTTCATTTTTTTAATTATTTCTAAACAATTTATTTCTTTTTATAACTTTTGTTATTTTTACACCATTAATTTAACATACCATATACAAATAATTAAAAAATATATAGTTTAAAAAGATTGAGTGATTTTTACATGGTTTTTGAAAAATAACCGTGTAAAAAGCCGGATCTTTTTATACAGATCTTTTTCCAAACCGTGTAAAAATATATAATTTTTTACACGGTTAGTTTAAACAACCGTGTAAAAAGGTCTAAGACTTTTTACACGGTTTTTTGTAAATAACCGTATAAGATGATTTTACGTTTTCACACGGTTATTTTAAAAAACCGTGTAAAAATGTTTCGGACCTTTTTACACGGTTTTTAGCAAATAACCATGTAAGATGACTATACATTTTTTACACGGTTATTTTAAAAAACCGTGTAAAAATGTTTCGAGACGTTTTTACACGGTTTTTCTCTAATAACCGTGTAAGGCGATTACACATTTTTACACGGTTATTTTGGAAAACCGTGTAAAAATGTTTCAAGACCTTTTTACACGGTTATATTTCAAAAAAACCGTGTAAAAAAACTCTAAAAAACCACGGGTACGTTTTTACACGGTTTTTTCAAAAACCGTATAAAAATGGGCGTGTAATAAATTCATTTCTGTAGTAGTGAATTGAGGGTTGGGGCTTCGTGTTGACACTTGGTATCACTTCTTTAGGTGGAAAGAAGTGAGTCGGAGTGGCGGGCTCGTATTGCTGTTTGTGGATATCTGCGTTGCTTACCGAGGTGAGTTCTCTCACTGCGTAGAATAGGGATTATATGTACATTACGGTAGTTTGTATGTGTTAGCTGAATTGTTGTGTGTACTAGCTGAATTGTGATGCGTAGTACTAGGTTGAATTAATGCCTGGTATAAATGAGTGTTATATACATCTCGGTGGGACCGAGGGCTCGGTGGGACCGAGGAATTGTAAATGAGTGTTATATACATCTCGGTGGGACCGAGGGCTCGGTGGGACCGAGGAATAGTGTTTTAGTGTTGTGTGAACTCGGTGGGACCGAGTACTCGGTGGGACCGAGGAATTGTGTACAAATGTGGGATGAACTTGGGGAGACCGAGGGGTGCCTACACGAGTGTTGTATAATCGGGGAGACCGATGGTTTTATATATATACAGTTGTTGTTGTATGATCGGGGAGACCGATAGTTTTATATATATATATACAGTGTTGTTGTATGAGTTGCCTGTTTAGGATATGTTCTTGAACTAGCATGTGTGGATTAATTGTATTTATCTGTGGTTAGGGGTAGTGTTCATATGATTGCTATCCTATGTTGGTGTTTGAATTCACTAAGCTTCGTGCTTACCCTTTCCCTATAAAATTACTGTTTCAGGTGCGAGTGGCAGTAAGGCGTGACGGTACACACTGGCACGTTGAGAAGACCTTCGTATTTATTTATTTTTAAACTTACTACATTTTCGCTGTTTTATTTGAGTTGATCGTTTAACTTAACGAGGTTTTGTTTAAACGTTTATTTTGAGTCAAACGCTTATGATTTAATTTAATAAAAATGGTATTTTAAAAGTTCAAATTTATTGTAATTTTTGGGACGTTACAACTTGGTATCAGAGCACAACTTGAGCGAATCAAACACATTTCGGTGTGTTTGAACTCAAGTTTGCGGCTCGGGATCATCTTTTCCTTTTTAATTTTTTTTTGAGAAATGAAAGAAAGGAAGAGTCCGTTTGGGAAACGGTGACCGAAGGTGCAGTGTGTACAGTCAGCCGATGCCAAGGGAAAAGGTAAAGTACTTAGTGTAATTTATTGCTTACTAGAACATAGGAGTATGTATGCTAGATTGCTTGGTGCTTATTACACTGTACTGCATGTTTGTTGCTTGCTAATAGGAAGTTATGCTAGCCATGATAGGTTGTTAAGTGAATGCACTATAGGTTGTATGCAGTAGGAACCAAATAGCCTTAGAATCTTGGATTTAGTTCTATTGCGCAGCTCTTGTTTGAGTCCAACCGTTGTAGGATAGAATCTTTTATTCGAAAGTCTATCTGGTTTTACACTGTATGCGATTGTGCATTCGCGAGGCGACTCGTCATGACTGGTGGGGATTTCGTCATAGCAAGGGTAGTGGGATGAGATGAAATTCCTAGTGAGCTAGGAAAAGTGTTGACATATGCTGGTACGGGCATATGGGTTAAACTGTCGGCAAGGGACTACTTGGGCACTTCAGGATGGGACTCGAAACGAGTAAGGATAGGTGTGGAAGGTAGTAGTAGAGCTCCTACTATCTGAAGCACAGGATTCGTGCTTGGGCCGGGGAAAGTCACGGGGAATCCAAGGAGTTGAGCGTGAGCGTAGATAGCAGGATTTATTGTGTGCTAATTACACGTTGTAGTATCTACCCAGAATAGCCATCACAAGGAGGAACAACTATAGTAAACCTACTAGTACATGTGTGTACTTGATTTGCTTTGATGGGATGATCGTTGGGGTAGTGATGAAGGTTCTAAACTAGTAGTTGTTGGGATAGAAGGACGATTCTAGTATTAATCACTTGGGGTGACGATAAGGATGATGTTTGTTTTAAGTAGACCATTTTGGGTCAAGATGGATGATTGTGCTAGAATCATAGGCTTATAGAGCCGACTTTGATTTGAGGAAAAATCGTAGGGATTATTTGACGTAATTTCCCAACTTGCCCTAAGAGGTTTAAATGTTCGGAGGACGATAGTGGGCCGGAGAGGTATGGAGGAGTATGAGTCGAAACGTTGAATGCCGACTAAGTCATGCACAAAGTTTATTTTGAAAATAAAATTGCTTTAACTAATTCTTGTGTTTCCAATCCTTATATGGATTGTGTTTTGGAATTTTGGGAAATGTTCAGCACACACATAAGATTTCGAACTATGGTTTTGAAAGTGCATGAAACCGTTTTATCGCGAGGGTTGCAAACGTTGTTAGAAATTGTTTCACTTTGTTATTTTCCAACGGTTCTTTCGGGTAAGATGATATCCGTGTTTTGTGGTGTTTAAAATGTTGGGAAAGTGACTACGACTTGTGACTTTAACATTGGAACTCCTCCACATATGTTAGAGTTGAGACGGAAAGTTACATTCTACGATGTCTGTATAAAACTATTTTGGTGATTTGTTTTAATATGAGGTTGTTAAACAATGTTGTTTTATGGTTTCACCGTGGAAAGAGATTTTTGGGATTTTGGCGTCTCATACATGATTTTGCTTTTAACAATTTGACTTTGGGGGCACAATGTATGGTGTTATTTTATTGACTTAGAGTCATTGAGCTTCATGAAGTTTGTGTTACTAAGTATTTTATTGCAAATAGTTCAGTGTATGGATTGATTTATGCGTGACTTAAGTGATGCATGAAAGAATATTTTGGTAACATTTCATAATGAGTTGTTTGGTGCGCTTTTAGTCAGTTAAATGTTTTATTATCATTTCCATGAAAATGCGCTATATCGACTTAGGGGTATGCATACGTTTACAATGTGTTATATTTTGAAAATATAAATGCGTAGATTGTTGACATTCGGTTAATTTAGAATTGCCGATTATTTTGGGAAACTTAAAAACTTGTGCTTCCAAGGAAACGAGTATTTTGAGCATTTTTGACAAATACATTTTTAAACTTTGGTGTTTTGACGTTATATGTCTCAAGTACGAAATGTTGAGGAAATGCTTCGTGATGAAGATTTTAGAAAAAATTCCTTATGGAAGTGTTACCAGTTTGCATGCCTACCCCGATTTAAGATTTTATGAGGGCTTAGTCGATATTTTTATATGATGGAAGTGGATTGGTTTCTGTCTTCAAGTTTGAAACTTACACAAGACAGTTGTGTTTTAACAAAAATATAATTGTAAACCGTTTCATCCTTTTGTGTGATTAGCTGACGCGCGAAAAATTTGTTGGTGAACCCTGTGCCACGTCATTTTATGATTAAAAAGAGGAATTTTGGAATCAAATGTCGTGAAACTTATTTTGAATTATGTGCACACCTTTGTCGCACCCTGTTTAAGGTCAAACGGTTATTTTAAGTGCATGTCATGAGTCAATCCATACTGGAATCGAGGCGGTTCATTTTAAAGAAATTATTCATTACGCTTTGCTTTTGTGTGAGTAAACTGAACTGCAATGGAACGATTTTCAACATGATTTTCCTATGTGGGACGAGCGTGTCCAGTTTTGCGTAACTACCGACCTGGTAATAGTAGTTTTATTGCATATGATCTTTTTGAGATGAAAAATCTTGGTGTTGAAAATATTTTGTAAATGATTTTTGTAAACCATTTGAGAAATGCACTTTTAAGTGTTATGTGTCATTTTGAGAGTTATAGGGTGTGAGTCCTTTGGGAAAACCATGTTGTTTAACCCGTGTTGAGTTTTGGGGTTAATGTTAATTTAGAGTATTGCTTGCTTAAACATTGTTTAAACGCATATTTTTCCGACCTATGGGTCTAGCAAGCGTGGAGCATTTTGCTCGGTTTTGACTTGGAGATAATCATGGGACAATTGCCCGGTTTTAATGGCTCGGTGTGGAGTCTTGTTGATGTTTTGCATTTTTTTCACGTTGAGTATTTACATGCTTGGGTGAGTGAGTCATCCCGGGTTAGGCATGTTGCTGGTAGACTGTATTGCATTGGATCCATATGCATTATAGTCAGTCGTTAGTAATGGTCGGTTGGGTATCTCGGGGTGGGACCCCGGTATTTAGGTTTTATGACCTTGACTTTCCAGTAGGCACTAGGAGGATATAGTCGTGGGCACTTACCTGGGAGGTAGTTCCGATGTGCTGGGCCTTGAGGCGTTACCTGGGAGGTAGACGTCAAGGTGTATCCTCAATACGGTGTAACTTGGATTCGTAGAGCGAGTGTAGGGGATACGTCGACGGTGGAAGGTTGGGTATTCCACGCGTGATGGTACTGTAGGCCGAATGGTATCAGTTAAGGGAATGATGCCCTTTGTAACTAAGAGAATGAATGCGCAGAACCTATATGAGGTAAGTGGTATATTTAGGTGTCGACTTTTGGACTTGGGGCCGAACACCTTTTAGTGTAATCGGAGATTCGTAGCCGATTTTAAAATAATCATGTGATGGTAGTAGTAACCCTGAGATGTTTACTTGTGATAAATGGTTATGGTGGATGACCTTCGTGTGTGTTTATAAATCTGCTGATTTGATGATTCGTGTGAGATAAATTTTGGGAGTCTATTAGAACTCGTGGAAGTTAATCGACAGTTAATGGTAGGAATGATCGGATTCGAGTATCCTGTAGGGTATATTGGTGAACAACTTTAGAATGGTTAGAGCTTGAAATTGAATCGGGATGTATGGAACATCTAAGGTTGGGAGACGACCGAAGTCGTTTGACTAGGAATGATTCCAATTGTTGGAGTGTTCTTCCGATTATAATTTTAGTGTCCTTGAAGGAATTTTGTTGGTAAGAAAAGTATTCGGGAAATTTTTAGACGGTATGAGAAATTTAGATTCCAGTTAGTGAAAGTCCAGTGGCAACACCGAAAAGGTTCCAAGTGGACTTGGGAACCCGAGGCTGAGATACGGGAGAACTATCCGGAGCTGTTTGCGTGCGTAGACTTCGAGGACGAAGTCTAATTCAAGCGGGGGAGAGTTGTAAAGCCTGTGTCCGGTATGGATATTTTCTAGTTATTTATTATTTTTGTTTAAAACGAGCTTTGTTAGCGGGTTTATCGAGAGAGATCAAATAGGATATCGGTGGGAGAACTTTAACCAAATTGCAAAGTATTGGAAAGACCAGGGACCAAAAGTGCCATTTTTATTGGAAGTTGCATGGGGATCGGCTTAAGGACCGACCCCCTTCTCTTTTCGTTTTCACTTAGCCGCACACAAAGGAAAAAAACCCTACTACTTTCTCCTTCTCGCTAACCACCGTCGAACCATCCCAAAACAGCAACTGCCGCCGGTGTGTTTTCTTCCGGCGAGAGAGAGAGAGTTTCAACGAGAGAGGGAGAGATCGAGAGAGAAGGAGGTGCCGGAGTTTGGTGCCGCTGCTGTGTCGTTATCGCCGAGGTAAGACTCTCTTCCCGTTGTTTCTTTCTTTCGTTGTCGCCGAAGCACCTCAAGACCATCGCCGCCGCCGCAGCCGTGCGCCACCAGTCCGGTGGCTGTGGCGGGCGGGGTTGTCCAGTTAGTACGTGGGTGGGTGTGTGCTTGTGGCTCGTATATCGTTTGTGGGATCGTCCCTTGCATCGTCGTGTTCTTTTAGTACCGAACCACCGCCGCCAACCACCACTGCCGGAGGTGGCAGTGGGTGGTGCTGGAAATGGTCCAGCCCAGATTACCTAAAACCTGAACCTAATTAGCTAAACCGTAACCCCAATCGCGAAAACATTAAACCGTTTCAAAATCGTCATTTTATGTGAAAACGTCTTTTCTGTCCTTGTTTTGTATCGGCCATAACTTTTCCATCGTAGCTCGGTTTAAGGTGAAATCGGTGCCCACAGTTCACATTCTGTGTCGGGCACATTTTTCGTGTTTTAGCGAAAGCCTGGTTCGGCTTCTAGCTTAGTGCAAAATAGCCGTTTTTGCAGCAGGTCTGAAGCTGTCAAATTCGCGTTCCTGTCTTAGAAAAATCATATAAAATCGTAGGAAAATCGTTAGAACGCGTATAATATGTCCTTGGAAAGCTAAGACCTATACCCTCCTGTTTGTGGGTCTTAATCTCTGGATTAGTGGGTCTAGAGGGGGATAAGCAGGTCCCGAACAGACCTGCAGTTTAGACCGAAAATCTGAAATGTCGCTCGTTTTGTCTTATGTTTATAATTGAGGGTTGGGGCTTCGTGTTGACACTTGGTAGCACTTCTGTAGGTGGAAAGAAGTGAGTCGGAGTGGCGGGCTCGTATTGCTGTTTGTGGATATCTGCGTTGCTTACCGAGGTGAGTTCTCTCACTGCGTAGAATAGGGATTATATGTACATTACGGTAGTTTGTATGTATTAGCTGAATTGTTGTGTGTACTAGCTGAATTGTGATGCGTAGTACTAGGTTGAATTAATGCCTGGTATAAATGAGTGTTATATACATCTCGGTGGGACCGAGGGCTCGGTGGGACCGAGGAAATGTAAATGAGCGTTATATACATCTCGGTGGGACCGAGGGCTCGGTGGGACCGAGGAATTGTAAATGAGTGTAATATACATCTCGGTGGGACCGAGGGCTCAGTGGGACCGAGGAATAGTGTTTTAGTGTTGTGTGAACTCGGTGGGACCGAGTACTCGGTGGGACCGAGGAATTGTGTACAAATGTGGGATGAACTCGGGGAGACCGAGGGGTGCCTACACGAGTGTTGTATAATCGGGGAGACCGATGGTTTTATATATATACAGTTGTTGTTGTATGATCGGGGAGACCGATAGTTTTATATATATATATATATATATATATATATATATATATATATATATATATATACAGTGTTGTTGTATGAGTTGCCTGTTTAGGATATGTTCTTGAACTTGCATGTGTGGATTAATTGTATTTATCTGTGGTTAGGGGTAGTGTTCATATGATTGCTATCCTATGTTGGTGTTTGAATTCACTAAGCTTCGTGCTTACCCTTTCCCTATAAAATTACTGTTTCAGGTGCGAGTGGCAGTAAGGCGTGACGGTACACACTGACACGTTGAGAAGACCTTCGTATTTATTTATTTTTAAACTTAGTACATTTTCGTTGTTTTATTTGAGTTGATCGTTTAACTTAACGAGGTTTTGTTTAAACGTTTATTTTGAGTCAAACGCTTATGATTTAATTTAATAAAAATGGTATTTTAAAAGTTCAAATTTATTGTAATTTTTGGGACGTTACATTGAGCCAAACAGATATAATTTATTTCTTTCACACATGCAAGAGTCTTTGTGATTCCACTCGCATATATTTGTGATATTGCCGGAACAGTTTGAGAAGTACTTTGTAAAAATTTTACTTCAGTGATAACTGGAAGTCTTATCAGAGATACCCCAATGCCAACTCTGAACATAGGCCACACAATTATTTTAGTTGACGTGCTAACAGTTACTATTGTGTTTATGTGTTAGTTGATTACCCCATTTTGGTTACTTAACGTTTTATCTGGTATTTTGCTACTCATCAGTGTTGCCTTTGAAGTTACATGATGCTCCTCATCATCATGAGGGGGGGGGGGGGGGGACTGATACAGATTCAAAGACACAGATCCTCATCATGAGGGGGAGAAACGTTATAAGAGTTCAAAGACCCAGATTATCAAGTTGAGGGGGAGTAAGCAAAAGTTGAGGGGGAGTAACTATTTCCTGTTATGATCTGTGCAGAAAAGACTACAAGTGCATGATTCTTCTATCCCTGGCCAAGCAGTGTTCGCTACATGTTCTCAAGGTGAAAGCCAATTCAACTCGTGGTTCAAAGACATATTCTTCACTTTAAACTAAAGTTGCACAATGGATTGTCAATGAATCTGGTGATAAAGTTGACACCATGAAGACTAAGAGTATAATTCAAGGAGGAGCTTGGAAAGACATGAATACAAGTAACACTAAAGTGTCTCAAAGATTGATATAAAGAAATGATTTATTTGTAGGAGGCCTTATCGTGTTAATGGGCTTTAGAGGTTAATGGGCTTGGGCCTGTCAAGCCTAGGTATTTAAAGTTTGTTTTTGTGAAATTCGGTTAGAGGATTGATCAGATTAGTCATGCGCCAAATTGTGTTTAGAGAGAGAGGGAGAGCTTTTCATTCCAACATTGTAACCTCTCTATATTCATTCAATAAACGATTATCAATTCGGTATATCATTGTTACTTGATCAAATTGGGATCAACACTACATCTCATACATTATCTGTTTTATAAGTATTCTAGTTTGAAAATTGTTAAAAGAAACTCACTTGAATGGAATAACGCTACTTTCACTCTCTCTTAAAACCAGCAAGAACTTTACTTCCCAACAAGCTTCATAGAATCCGAATTAATCTAATACAGATAATAATTTATCATCTAATCATATAGAACTCTATAGCAGATTAAGAATCCTAAATAAACCTGAAATACCATTTTTAAGCTTATGAATTAAACCACTGCTCAAACTGGAACCACAAACCCAAATCCTGGATAACATAACATTTCCCGAATAACGCTCATTCAGGAACTCTCAAATTCCTGGATAAAATTCATCCGGAAATTACATATTTCCCGAACAACACCTAACCGGGAATTACTCAATATCCAAACAAAAAACCCAATCGAGAATCACCCATACCCGGATAAATTCGATCAGAAATCACCAAATTTCTGGATAACCTCGATCAGGAATCGCCAATACCCGGATAAACTAACCGGAAATCACTTATTTCCCGAACACAACTAGATCGAGAATTACTTATTTCCCGAAGGAAACCTTAGAACCCTAGTTTCGACAGAAACCAAATTCAGATTCAAAATTAAAGCTTCTAAACCGTTGAAAAACTTTTAAAACCTAAAAGGAGTAAAAATTTTAGAAGAACCTACCTTAAAACTTGTAAAAGATCAAAAACCCAACTTTGAAAATCTTATATGCTTCCTTCTTTTGCGACTCCTCTCAACCCACACACACTCTCACTGAAACAAGTAAACCGACTTATGCTAACAGAGAATTCAAATATTTCTTTTTATATCTATTCTATTAGCAACTAGGGCCTCGCTATTCTAACATAACTCCTAACCTCCCCCCCTTGGCTTATAAGTCTTAAATAATACCTACCCTAAACTTAATAAACATACTAAAATAAATAAATAAATAAATACTTCTAAATCTTAAATTAAAACGAATTGCTAAGTAACAGAACTTACCCGAGTTATTACAACATCTCCCCCCTAAAAAGAATTCCGTCCCGGAATTCGGTTAGGCAAAAAGGTGCGGATAATTGGTTCTCATTTTAGACTCTAGCTCCCAGGTAGCATCCTTCCCCTTGTGATATCGCCAATGTACTTTTACCAAACTGATTTCTCTGTTCCGGAGGGTTTGATTTTCTGATCAGTTATGGCTTCTTGTTCTTCAATGAAGGACAACTTCTCATCAATTTGGATTTCTGGAAAAGGTACTGCTTGATCTGGAGTACCCAAACATTTTCTCAGATTCGAAACATGGAAAGTATTATGACTACTACTTAATTATGACGGAAGTTCCAATCTATAAGCTACTTCTCCGACTTTTTCTGTGATTGCAAATGGTCTGATGTATGTTAGGATTAGTTTTCCCCACTTCCCAAATCGGACGACTCCTTTCCATGGTGAGATTTTTCACATAACCATTCTCTAACCTGGAATTCTAACGGTTTTCGACGTCGGTTAGCACAACTTTTCTGTCGATCTTGGGCCACCTTCAATCTTTCATGGATATGGCAATTTTGTCGACTGTTAGTTGAACTATTTCTGGCCCGACTAATTGTTTCTCCCCAACTTCATTCCAACACAAAGGAGTTCGGCATTTTCGACCATATAAAACTTCAAAAGGCGTCGCTTGTATGCTGGAATGATAATTGTTGTTATAAGTGAATTCAATCAGAGGCAAATACCTTTCCCACTATCGTCCAAAATCGATGATACAATCCTGCAACATATCTTCTAAGGTTTGAATTGTTCGTTCACTCTGACCGTCAGTTTGAGGATGATAAACAGTACTTAGTTTTATGCGAGATCTCATTTCTCTTTGAAAGCTTTTCCAGAACACAGAAGTGCAACAACCATCATGATTAGAAACAATTGACAACGGAACCCCATGTCGAGTCACTACTTCGTCGATGTACAACTTGGCCAGTCTTTATAGTGGATATGCTTCTTTAATTGGTAGAAAGTGTGCAGACTTTGACAACCTGTCAACGATCACCCAAATAGCATCAAGTCGTAGCTTCATAATGAAGTCCATAGTGATGTTATCCACTTCCACACGGGTATTTCTAAAGGTTGCAAGTGACCAGAAGTTTTTTAGGGTTCAATCTTTACTTTCAAACAAGTGAGACACGCTCCACATATCGAGCAATATCTTTCTTCATTCTTGGCCACCAGTAGAACTATCGTAAGTCCCTATACATCTTGTCAGTGCCTAGATGGATAGAAAAACGAGACCGGTGAGCTTCTTTTAGTACCCGATCACTTGGATTACCCAGACGAGGTACCCATATTGTGTTTTCAAAACATAGCAACCTCCGATCATCTTTTAGGAGTAAAGATGATATACATGTTAGACATTCCTGTTTCAAGTGTTCTTCTGTGAAAGCTTCTAACTGACATTTCTTCAGTTCTTCGAAGATGTTGGGTAAGAGCTCGGCTCGTAATGCAAGGGCTTTTATTGTTCCACTCTTTTTTTGGCGGCTTAGTGCATCTGCTACCACGTTTGCCTTTCTGTGGTGATATAGAATTTCACAGTCATAGTCGTTCACCAATTCCAACCAACTTCGTTGCCTCATATTCAGTTCTCGTTGATTGAAAAGATGTTAGAGACTCTTATGATCGATATAAATTAGACACTTAGTACAGTATAAATAGTGTCTTCAAATATTTAAAGCAAAGACAACGGAAGCTAACTCCATATCATGAGTAGGATATTGTCTTTAGGAATCCTATTAGAGTGATGCAAGTCAGCCTAGAGGTATATGCAATAAATTTTCCATGTTGCACCAATACACATCCTAACCCCAACTTTGAAGTGTTACTGTAAACAACAAACTCATTCGAACCTTCAGGTAATGACAGAATCGTCACGCTACAAAGTTTTATTTTTCAAAAATTTTCATGCTTCATCTTGTTCTTCTTTCCATTCGTACTTTATATTCTTTCTTGTTAATTTATTTAGGGTGTAGCTATGCGAGAAAAATCTTGTATAGACTTTCGATAGTAGCCGGCTAAACCAAGAAAACTCCATACTTATGTCGGTGTTCTAGGCGGTTCCCAGTTTTCAATCGCTTCTATTTTAGCTGGATAAACTTGAATGCCCTTCTGAGAAACGATGTGTCCAAGAAATTGAACTTCCCGTAACCAGAACTCACATTTGGAAAATTTGGTGTATAATTGTTCCTTCTTCAATAATTCTAGAATCAAACAAAGATGATTTGCATGCTCCTCTTCTGATCGGGAATAAATAAGGATATCATCGATAAATACAATAACAAATTATCGAGATATGGTTTGCATACCCAATTCATCAAATCCATAAAAGCGACTGGTGCGTTTGTCGGTCCAAAAGGCATTACCAGAAATTCGTAATGGCCATATCGTTTGCGGAAAATAGTTTTCAGAACATCTTCTTCTCTAACCTTTAATTGATGATAACTCGAACTTAAATAAATTTTGGAGAAATAACTAGCTCCAACTAATTGATTGAAGAGGTCCTCAATCCTGGGGAGCGGATATTTATTCTTAACCATAAGCTTATTCAGTTCCCGATAATCGATGCACATTCTCATGGACCTATCTTTCTTTTTTCACAAATAGAACTGGTGCACCCCACGGTGAAGTACTTGGGCTGATAAAGCCCTTATCCGGAATATCTTGTAATTGAGTCATCATTTCTTCCATTTATGAAGGTTCTAGACGATATGGTGTACGAGCAATAGGAGTAGCCCCGAGCATCAAATCGATACTAAACTCTACTTGCCTATCGGGAGGAAGGCTAGTTATGTCTTCAGGAAAAACTTCCGGAAACTCACAGACTATTGGAATATTTTCAAGCTTATCCTTCTCTTGCTTAGTATTTATCACGTAAGCAAAGTAACTCTGGCAACCTTTAATAACACACTTATGGGCTTTCAACATTGAAATTAGGCAAGTGACAATTTCTAAGGTCACCATATATTACCACCGGTCCTTTCTTAGGTAAGACAACATTCAACTTTTTATTGCAAACAATACTAGCCTGATTCTTGGCTAACCAGTCCATCCCCACTACCACGTTGTACTCATTCAAAGCCATTGTAAATAACTGAATGGGTACCCCACATCCCTCTATATCTATAGAGCAACTATCAAATACCTCTTTAAACGGTACTTGATTATCATTTGCAGTTTTTACTATTAAAGCACAATCCAAAACTTTTGGCTTTACATTTAAACAAGTAATAAAAGAAGGAGACATATATGATCGGTTTGCACCGGGGTCAAATAGCACTTTGGCACGTGTAGAGTTTATCAAAAAATGTACCTGTTACTACATCGAGAGTTTCTTCAGCCTCCCTTGTTGTCATTTGAAAAGCACAACCCCTTGCTCTCGGTGGTTCGGGCCTTCGCGTTTCTCTCAGGTTTATACCATGAGTTCTCTCCGGCACACTACCCCCTCGGGCTTTCCATTAAGGACAATCATATTAGAGGTGATCTAGAGAGTTGCAATAGAAGCAGAATCGAGTCACCCTACAATCCTTGGAAATGTGACCTGACTTTCCACACTTGTAACATGTTCTAGAATCAACATAACACTCTCCCTGATGAATGTGATTACATCTGGGACATGGCCTTTAAGTTGGTCTAAAAGATGGACGACTATCAAACTTAGGAAATTTGGACTTCTTTGGATCAACATACGTTCCTTCCCACTTTCTCTTTCCAAAGCTCTTTTCACTACTATCTCTTCCCCGATCTCGTTAAACTGTTTATGCAGCATCAACTGCAGCAAAAAAAATATCTAGTCCTTACCAATAACCAATCCTCTTATTTCAGAATTTAATCCAAAAATATATCTTCCACTTTGAGGGCTTTAGTAGCAACATAATATTCAGTGAAACGGGACCTTTCTAGAAATCGAGCAGTATAGTCCCAAACAGACAAATTTCCTTGCTTCAGGTTCATGAATTCTTCTTTTAATTGTCTAACCACAGCTTGAGGGAAAAATTGTCTTTTAAAAGATTTTGTAAAATCTTCCCACGAGAAAGTTGTATAAACATCTGGTCATTTGGATGAAATTAAAACTTCCCACCAATATAAAGCATCTGACTTAAGCATAGTTGTTCCAAATAATACCCGATCTTCATCAACACATTTGTTGGTTTTGAAAATAGCTTCGATCACTTTCAACCACCGCATAACCTTAACCGAATCTCGTTCACCCGAATATGTCGGAGGTTTGAAGGTCAAAAACATTTTGTAGTCACATTTCTTTTGCACTGGTATTGCAATAGGTGAAGGAATTGTCTCTGTTCCCACAATAAGATCAGGTTCTTCTGGTTCCTCAGCTTTAGTGTCTTGGGGATGTACAAACATGGCTTGTAAATTAGCTTGTAATCTCCCCATCTCTGTTGCCAGATCAACTCTGGTAACATATTTAGTATTTTGTGATTGACCTCTACCTCTAGGTCTACTCCTACCTCGTTCCCCACTTCTTCCACGTGTCCTCGTTGACACTTCATGTATACTTCATATTCTCGGATTAGATCTCTCAGGATTTCCCTCTTCGTCTCTATCAATTCGCCGGGAACCACTTGCCATTCTATTGATTTTCAATAATGTTAATATACACATAAGCATATACCCAATATAATAAGATATTCCAATTCAAACATTAGTAAGCTCAAAATTACACTGGTCAGATGTAATTTGAAATTACCTTACATGATGTTCTTTCGACCCATTATATTTAACATCCCAAGGTTCGATGATAACGCCACTTTTTGGCGTTATTTTCAGTTCTCAAACCAATGAGATTGGCTTGTATTCAAGTAAAAAGGCATGTATTTTACGGTTTATCTAGTGGAATGTGCAGGTTATCTAATAGGCAGCAATTATCGAGAAAAGAAGCTAAAAAGAGCCCAAAACGAGTGAAAACGAAGCCCAAGGGAAGCCCAAAAGTCAAGCCCAAGACCCACGACCGAACCAGGACCCGATCCGCGAACCAAACGTCGACCCACGCAGCCTCAGGGACACGCGCGACCTGCCACGCGGCTTGCAAGTCACGCAGCAAGTCGCGTAAGGCTCTGTTTCGCGTTTTTCAGCTATTAAATCCGAATTTTAGGTCATTATTCGGTATCGAACTTTCGGCAGACGAACGTGAGCAGTTTAGGGGCGATTTTCAGAGCCGTGTGACACCTTTTGGAGGGACGTTAGAGAGCCGATCGAAGAGACATTCATCACGCAAAGTAGAGACGAGCACGAGAGAAGGGAGTTTATCATCTTATCGTTTACGATTTCATCTTTTACGCTTAATCATGTTTGCATACACTTTCAGTCTATTTTCTCTTGTGTTTGAATCCACCACCGACATGAACTAACCGGTTCGTGTTGGGGGTTGGAATGAATTCGATTTATTAAGCATGTGAACAGATGATTTGTGACTTTTATCAGTTGTTCCTTAATTAATGAAGTTTGCAATTTTGTGTTTAATGCTCGTGTGAATTTGGCCAATTTGCATTTGATCTGCGTTAGTAGCTAATTTCGAGAGAATTAATTACTACTTAGACTTAGGAATTGCATGCCTAAGACGATAAATCGGTGATAGAGATATACCGAGTAAGTCTTAGTCCGTAATTGAACCATAGGTTGAAATCGAGAGATAAAATCTATTCGTTCATAATAAATCGGATGCTTAATATATTTTGGAATCCGTAAGTTGAGATCGATAGATTTAACTTGTCCTTTTTAGAATAAAACCCGTTGTTGCTCGGAAGAGAACAACGGTGGTTTTTAAAGATTGGTTTCATTAATGGGAAATTAACTGGTAATTGTCGTGAGTTAGTTGTTTGCATGTGAAAACCTGAGGATTTCCAACCCTCAACTTTTCTCTCTATCTGAATTCCAAAGCTGTTTCATTGTCTCGTCTGTGTTTTCATTACTTTAGTTGCTAGTATTTAGTTTAAAACCAACCATCTCTCAATTCGACAGTTCAGTTAATAGCGATTATAGTAATTGTGATACTTAGTTCCTAGTTCCCCGTGATTCGATACTCGTACTTCTCTAAGTACTATTACTTGACTTCGACCCGTACACTTGCGGTGAGATCTCGGGGTGTGAAAACCTCGTATCATTCGATAATAATAGAGACATCCTATTTCACATGCAGTTTAAGTATAGGTATGGATCCGGATACCTAAATCCCTTAAACTTAAGCTCTGATACCAATTGTAACAGTTTACCATAAACATGAAACATATAACACAATATATATATATATATATATAAAAACATGTACATCAAAAGATACATATTATATCACATACGGTCTCACGGTCTCAAAACTATACAAATACAAGAATTTCAGTACAAACTTTTTCTTACATAAACATACATAATAAAATATAATTGGTTAGACACATAACTTAGTCCAAAAACAACTAAACATTCTATTCAAATTCAGATCAAACATCCACTTCATCTTCCCCAGGTAAACACAAACCATTGCACGAATTTACATCTTATCTTTTCCTTTCTCCTTACCTGCCACATAACCTGAAATACATATTTTTGAAAACAAACGAGGGTTAGACCAATTGGTCTAAGTGAGAAAATCCCTACAATTTAATACACATGATATAAAATATCAATACACAATAAGAATCATCACATCAATCTTGACTTATATGCATTGTGTACAAACCTCTCTGTTGGTCATTAATACCAACACATGACCATAATATTAGTTGTCCGCGCTAAGTCAACTAATCAATTTACTCTGTTGTCCCTAAAATACAGCCAACTCCGCTGACTTTTCAAGTACATCCAACTCCGTCTGCCTCTAAGTCCGGCAAAATGCAATAGTGTAGTGAAATGCTCACATATAAAATACATATCTCAATAAATCAACTTTCACATAATTCCACATCATAAAACTACATATCATACATTATCCAATTTATAAATACTATAGTTTGAAAATATGGTTAAAAGAAACTCACTTGACTGGAATAACGCAACTTTTACTATCTCTTAAAACTTGCAAGAACTTTACTTCCCAATAAGCTTCACAGAATCCGAATTAATCTAAAACAGATAATAATTTATCATCTAATCATATAGAACTCTATAGCAGACTAAGAATCCTAAATAAACCCAAAATACCCTTTTTAAGCTTAAGAATTAAACTACTGCTCAAACTGGAACCACATAACCAAATCCTGGATAACATAACATTATGTCCCGAATAACGCTCATTCGGGAACTCTCAAGAAAACTCCATAAAATTCATCCGGAAATTACATATTTCCCGAACGACACTCAATCGGGAATTACTCAATACCCGGACAAAAAACCCACTCGGGAATCACCCATACCTGGATAAACTCGATCATGAATCACCAAATTTCCGGATAACCTCGATCGGGAATCGCCAATACCTGGATAAACTAACCGGAAATCACTTATTTCCCGAACACAACTTGATCAGGAATTACTTATTTCCCGGACGAAACCTTAGAACCCTAGTTTCGACATAAACCAAATTCAGAATCAAAATTATAGCTTCTAAACCGTTGAAAAGCTTTTAAAACTTAAAAGGAGTAAATTTTTTAGAAGAACATACCTTAAAACTTGGAAAAGATCAAAAACCCAACTTTGAAAATCTTATATGCTTCCTTCTTCTGCGGTTCCTCTCAACCAACACACACTCTTATTGAAACAAATAAACCGACTTATGCTAACAAAGAATTCAGATATTTCTTTTTATATCTATTCTATTAGCAACTAGGGCCTCACTATTCTAACATAACCCCTAACCCCCTAGGTTATAAGTCTTAAATAATACCTTCCCTAACTTAATAAACATACTAAAATAAATAAATAAATAAATACTTCTGAATCTTAAATAAAAACGAATTGCTAAGTAATGGAACTTACCCGAGTTATTACACTAGTGATGTGTAGATGACTTACCCTGCAACCTAGGTTGCGGCAAAGGTCACACACATCACTTATTTAGTATTACATGTATATCATATTTGATGGATAATATAAGATGAAGTTTTCATAAAATAAAGTTGTCCTTCCATATATAGAGGTGGTTTCATTTGCAAACCACTATTAAGTTGCAAACTATGAAACCCACCTTATCACCATAGATTAAGATAATCAATGGCTTAGATTAGATTAATGTAAATATGGTAATAATGAATTTTAAAAAATGAATTTAATTAACCGAAATAATAAAAAGGGTAAATGGGTAATTTTTCCAACCAAAATAACAAAGGAAACTAATTAAACATATGGAAGATTAACAAAGGAAACTAATTAACAAAGGAAACTAATTTTTCCACCTATTCATTCTTTTAAACTTCTGTATGTTTGATACCAACTATGGTTTCATATTATCGTGAAACTGTTAATGAAATATGTTGATGAAACCCTATAGCAATAAAAACAGTTAAGTAATCTTTATGTTGATGAAACCCAATAGCAATGAAACTGTTCATTGATGACTCTTTTACTCGATGAAACAGCTAAACAATATTGTTGTTAATTAAACTTTAATTTGTTGAAACGGCCTAGGTATGAAACTGTTAATTAATCTTTATGTTGATGAAAAAGACTAGCAATCAAACCGTATGTAATGAAGCCTGATGCTAATAACTATACTATTCATTTTGCAGTTGTTGTACGGAGATGAAACGAATTAGATCCGGCGATGAACGGAGATGAAATCGTCGATGAACGAAGATAAAATGGATTAGATCCGGCGATGAACGGAGTAGTACAGCGATGAAACGGAAGTGAACGGAGATGAAAACGGAGAAAAACAGAGATGAACTGAAATGAAAACGGAGATGAAGAAGTTATACCTTGTTCCAAACTTCAATCGTATTCTGAAGCTTCTCATTAGACACTCCAATTTGTTGAAGAACTTACAACACAGACTATTTTTGCTCATCACTATTGGGTACAAAAAGCAAGAAGATTGTTTAACAAAATAAAAAAACAAGAAGATTTATTAAAAAAAACCTCCATATCCAAATTCTTCAATACCTGTCCTCAGGCACGTCTCCTCTATTTTCTTTTGGGGAGGCTATTTGCACCCCAAAATTGGCTAATTGCACCCAACGATTAAAACCATGATTTTGTTTTTTTTTTGTTTTTTTTGTTTTTTGTTTTTTTGTTGTCTTTTCTTTTTCTATTTTATTTATTTATTTGTATTATATATTTTTATTTATTTGTATTATATAGTTTTAAAATGTTTTTCTTTCTTTTTCTTTTTTCTTTTATTTAAAAATAAATAAATATTTATAAATATAAATATTACTAATTTTTTATAATTATATAATTATAAAAATAAAACATAAACATTGCGATTTAACATATAAATAGAACATAAAATAATCTATATTACATTCGATTATTCTAAAATAACATTATTCGTAGTACAATTAACACGTAAAGTCGCTGGTACTTTTGTATTCGATCTGAATACGGGGTAGCCCATCCTGCAGCACACGGATAACCGTAGTGGAAAAAATGTTGAGTTATAGTAGGGAACGGGTATCCTTCTGCCATATCTAATTTCACATAATGGTTACCATTAACGTACCCAATTGTAAAAGCAACATGTTGATACCACGCTGGCGGAGTGGACCTAAGCGGCAAGTACGTCAGACAGCCTGCCATATTTATAACGTGTAATATCACATTATACTTTGAAGCAATCAAGACACCTATTTCAGGCATTGTCATCCAGTGTTCAACTGGTGCACCTCGATCTGATTGAAAGAAGTTTAAAGTGTTGTAAACAATATTCCAATATTGACCTCCAAAAACGTTGATGTGTTCTGTCTTGTGTGTATCTAACTCTTCCATCAAGTTAAACCGAATTGTAGGCCATGTATCTTCATGAAGACCGAGACAGACAGCTATTGCTCGGAATCCACAATTTCCATCACCTCTCACATCATGTACATGCGTAATGTAAGGGTGAAACATCTTTGGAAATTGATTAACGTATGGATGTGCATTATAGTTTTTGCCCATGAAAGAACTGTGTCTCGGTGGTTCCTGGTAACTCATTTTTTCCAAGTCAACAAATGTTGACGCGTTCGAACTACTACGTCTAAGGGGTCTTTCACTTGTTAAAGACGGGTCAACATGAGTTGCAAATGAGGGATCAACATGAGTTTTTCTGGAAAGCTTATCCTTCAACGAGGGCCGTCCACGAGTAGTCTTGTTAACAACAGGTTCACGAACCCATGTTTTTTATGCACTGGCTATCTCTTTTATCTTCCTCAGAAAACTGAACTTACCAGATCTCGATTGCTTGTTAAATTCCTTAGTAAACATTTGGACTTCAGCTTCACAACCTACGTCATCATCTTGTAAAGATTGGCACGGTGATAAATTAAGCGCCGTCCAAAATACATCAATTGAATCAATTGGGATAGGATGACCTTTGTTCAAGTATTGCATTTGTTCGTGCGCACATGGCAACCCATAACTTGTACGTAGTAGACAACTACAATTTTCAGAAAATAAGCCAACAGATTGAGCTCGCTCATACTCTTGGAATATTATGTCTAATGCATAATGTGAAACGAAACCACACAATTGTTGGAAGTGTGGTATGCGGTGACGATGTTTCGTGACACTTTTGCTCACTTGAATACTTGCTTTAATTTCTGTATCTTGTGACTGAATGATTAGATTGATCTTGCTCATAAATGTCGGTAGACTTGATTGCGCTGAATCCAAGTAAGTTTTCAACTTGGATTGTTGACTCTCCACTCTGTTACTTGTCTGATTTCCAAAGTGGAGAAATTTGTCAGTCCAAACAGATACAAACATTTCTTTATATGGTTTCAACCATGTGTCATTCAGATAAGCAAGAACACCTGAAAATTAGAACAATTTAACTTTTTTTTAGTAATTGTTAAACTTACATATAACATTTTACTTATAATAATATATTAAGGTGTACCTGGATAGCGTCGTAATACTGCTTCAAGTTGTGAGAAATTAAACATGTAAGTTTCATCCGTTACCGAGTCAACTAATGTCACCCATGCATTGTAAAAGGAACCCCAGTCATGATTTGATGTTATTACTGTTTTACAATTTCTCATAATACTTTGGTAGATGTGCCATCTACAAAGTAATCTTTTAGCATCAGGAAATACAATACTGCATGCTTTCATCAGTGCCAACTCTCTGTCTGTGACGATCACACGTGGATAAAGACATCCCTCCATCAATGGCTGTAGACAATTCAATGCCCAAGTATAATTGGATTCCTTTTCCCTGTGCATAAAGACAAATGTTACACAGAATGTCTTATTAGTTGAAGTTACACCAACAATTTCAAGGAGAGGCATCTCAAACATGTTCGTTTTATAGGTGGCATCCATCAATAACACGTGTGGAAATGCACGCCATATCTCCAGTGATCTTGGATGAGCAAAGAATAAATCTTCCAACTGATTAGTCGAGTTGTTTGCACGATCATAAAAAATGTAGCCTTCTTCTTGTAAAAATGACTTCACAACTTGCATTGGCGTTCTACCTGCATAATACAAATAATTAAAAATTTATAATACAAATAAATAAAATAGAAAAATAAAAGACAACAAAAAGACAAAAAACAAAAAAAACAAAAAAAAAAATTATCATTGGAGTTCTACCTGCATTCTTCTGAAGTCGAACTTTCTGGCATTGATTGTATATAGTTTTTTTTGTAGACACATTATATGGATATTGCTGTTTTATTGTTGATAAAATATTTCTAGGATTCACATTGTTTGTTGACAATTCTTCCACCAATCGAGCTTCATTTTCAGACAATCGTCTTGCATATGCATGTCCCTCCAAATGTAATGCAAAATCATGATTATGTGCATCACATATCATAGCTAAAGTCCAACAATCATTACCCAAATGATTCCCTACCAAGTGAAATGGACAATTTGTTTTTCTTGTGCCAGTATGTTTACTAGAGGGTTTCTTACTCCTCTGCGTACCACCACAATCACATTGAAATTCTACTTTATCATCTTTGCTTCTTTTAATAACAATAACGAAACCAAGTGAATATCCCATATTGCGTACCCAATCAATTAGATCTTTACGAGAATTAAACACCTGAAATTGACTTTTTTTTGTTACAAACTACTAACTTTACCAGATAATTTAACAAGATAAAATGAAACATAAAGATACCATATCAGTAGAAAATGTGGATGGTTGAGGGATTTCACAAGCTTCAGTTGATTTGTTTGAATTAACATTATCATCCTACACAAACACATAAAAATATGAAACGAGATAACATAATATATATATATATACATATATAGTAGTGGATGAAATACCTCATTATCTGAATTAGGATACCATTGAAAATCTTCACCCCAATTCGCCATAACTTAAGCTGTTGGATGTTGCTGAGTGCTGCTATAACTTAACAACCAAAAAACTATGCGTCGAACTTCTCTGTTCTTTCTCTCGCTGTTCTCTCTCTCTCGATGTACACCAGGAAATGTATGTTCACATGCATTCTCATCACCATTTTATAGAACATATTATATATTTACATTTTTGGTCCCTGTAATTAGTTATTATATTACTTTTAATCCCTTACTTTATCATTTTTCATTTTATACCCTTATCATATTAACATAAATAATCGTATATAAACTAAAATATATTAAAAATACATTTTTTTATTACAAGTTATATCATTGTATTCGTCTCGTCAATATCTTCGAAATGAGCATAATATTGAATATTTTTTTATTTAATCATATTGGACTCATATTTTTTGACCAGACAAATACAAACGTGTAATTGGAAAAATGGTATTTAAATTTACTCAAAAGGGATAGTTAATTTATGCTATTATTATTATTATTACAATCTTTTACATCATTATGTAGATACCCTAGAGTAGTAGAAAACAAAACCCATATAAGTCCGTGATTTGCACTGGATTATATCCATGTTTCATTGGCCCCACTCATCATCTTATCAAATCAAATGTCCCTTCCTCCCTCTCCTATTTTTAATAATTAGATACGTACTCGCGCGTGATGCGGCACGAAGTATCTTGAATCTAAAGCCGAGAATTTGAAAAAATAATTTTGTTTTATGTTCATATTTATTTGCTTTTAGATCGCATATCAGATGTATAAAATTAAAGGTCAATATGGTTAATTGATCAAAAAACTTGAAAAATATTCGTTCGATAGTGGAGTCTTCAAACTCATAACATTTGTGCTCATTTTGAAGGTTTTGATGAACGGTTATAATGGTATATTTTATAAAAAAGGAAAACATATTTGTTTGATGTATTTTAGTTTATGTATGTTGATATTATAAGGATGTAACATAAAAATGAAAGAAGAAGAGATAAAGTAAATTAAATAACTAATTATAATGGTATAAAATGTAATTTAAAAATAAAAAATAATTTTATTTTTAATTATCATGTACACGATGAACGTTGGAGGTTTTAAAACTTTTAAACTTGTACACGATGTATTAAGATTTGTACTCCTTAAAAATTCAAGAATAAACGTAAATAAAATTATTTTTAAAGGAGTATATTAGATAAATATAGATAAGAACGTAAAATGTACAAAAAAAGAATAACTATATATATATAGTTATTTCTATATTTCTAATATATATATATAACAAAAAAATAACAATATATATATAAAAACAAAAAGAATAACAATATATATATATATATATTTCTAAAATATATATATATATAAAACAAATAAATAACAATATATATGTCAAATAATATATATATATATACATATATATATATATATATATATATATTTAAATCAAAAAAATGATTGATGATAAAAACAATGCAATCAACACCCCAAAAAATGATTAGTGAGGAAAACAATGCCTTCAACACCTCCTTTTTTAGGGTGTCATTAGACTATCAGCATCCATCCCTCACTAACTCACACTTTTTCACTGCCACATCAACGCCACGTCATTTTTCCCTTCCAACCCATTCTAACTCACAAACCCCCACATCCATCCCACACCACCATCCCATCTTTTATTTATTTTTATTTTTATTTTCGTTACCATTAATTTAAATAATTAATATTTTATAAGTAATTTGTAATAATATATAATATTATAATTTATAAATCAAACTAATATTTTAACCTTACATAATAAAAATAAAAAAAATTAAAAATACATAAATTTCAAATAAAAAAATGATAACTACTCGTTGCCTTGGTTGTTGTGTCTTGGAAGCCGTGAAATGTGTTCGATTAAATCCGCCCGAAGGTTATGATGCGTTTCTCGGTTTCGGACTTCTAACACGTTAGCGTCATATTGTTGGTCGCTAATCTCTTCGTCGTCCTCCTCATCAACTTGATTAGCGTTTTCATCGAAACGACAAATCGCTTTACCTTCGTCTTCCAATATCATATTGTGTAATATGATGCAAGCGTACATTACTCTTTGTATTTTATTCGGGTGCCACGATCTTGCTGGGTTTTGTATTATGTGCCAGCGTTGTTTTAGCACACCAAAACAACGTTCTACATCCTTCCTTGCCGCTTCTTGTGCGGATTTAAACCATAATCGTCTTTGATCCGGAGGGCATTTGAATGATTTCACAAAGGTAGCCCATTCGGGGTATATCCCATCTGCAAGATAGTAGCCGTGTTTGTATTGTACTCCGTTTACTTGAAACGGGCACTGCGGTGCTTTCCCGTTGTGTACATCGTTAAATAACGACGACTGGTTTAGCACATTGAGGTCGTTGTTGGACCCGGCAACCCCGAAGTATGCATGCCAAATCCAAAGATCCTGTGATGCCACTGCCTCTAGCATAATAGTCGGCCGACCATGATCACCTCTGACGTACTGCCCGCGCCATGCAGTTGGGCAGTTGTCCCAATCCCAATGCATACAATCTAATCTTCCTAACATGCCGTGAAACTCGTGCCTAGTTTCATGTGCGGCGTATAAACGTTGAATATCATCATAAGAAGGTTTACGTAAGTATCGCTTACCGTAAAGATTGACGATACCTTTGCTGAACTTTTGTATGCATAAACGTGCAGTTGACTCCGCCATCTTCAAGTACTCATCAAAGCCGTCAGCGGATATCCCATACGTCATTTGCCGAATTGCCGAGGTACACTTTTGCAAAGGAGATAACCCTTTTCTGCCTCTAGCATCCCAGCCCTGTTGAAAATATTTATACTCTCGCTCAAGATCCTCCACTATTCGTAGGAATAGTCGTCTGCTCATGCGGAACCGTCTCCTAAACAACTCGTCACTGTAATTACAGTTTTTCGCAAAATAATCTGCAACAAGTCCGTCGTGTGCAAATTCACGATCTCTAACTTGATCCGGTCCCCTCCGTCTCCGTCTTGGAGGCGAACTTGGTTCTTCATCTTGATCGAGAAGCCTTTCTACAGCATTGGTTATTATTCCACGAAAAATAACGTAATTCGTTTGACGATACGCGGGTAGATTAATTCCCCCGTCCGACGATGACGAAGACGAATCATAACATTCCGACGAATTCACTGATGAAGAAGACATTTTGTTTTCCTAGTAGAGAAAAGTTTGAGAGATTGAGAGAAAATTTGGTGGTGTGAAAAAATAAGTGGGGAAGATGGGTATTTATAGGAGAGAAAAAACAAAAAAAATTAAAGTAATTTATAAAAACTAACGGCTAGAAATCAAAAAAAAAGAAAAAAAAAACATTTTGCTCAAACCAACCGCTGGTTGCCAAACCAGAGCTGGCTCGGACCAGCCCCAACCAGCTCGGCAGCGGTGGTGTTCCGGGCGGACCAGCCCCAACCAGCTCCATCCCTCACGTCCGATGCGGATAGTCTTAGCACTCTCCTTTCTTTTGCCATTTCAAGATCCATGATTGAATTTCATGATTACTTTGTCTCTCCAAATTAAAAAAAGTATAGTTTCCTTAAATAAAAGGTTAGGATATCATCAAGTTCAAAAAAAACTGAAAATAGATAATTTCCTTATTTAATACCATGTATACAAAATGTCAAAATTGCCTATATAATTAAAAAAATCGAAAAAAAACCAAGAAAATCTCTGATTGGTTGGTTTCAGTTTGTAAAGTTTTCATCTTAATTGTGGTTTTCAAATGATCCCTCCCCTCTATATATATATATATATATGGTTGAGTTTCGGTGAGAAATTGAGTTACCATAAGAAGTGATAATCAATCGTGGATGTGCATTATGATGATGAGATGCATTGAGATGAACCATAACTATTCTTGTATAAAGTGAGATTCATCAGTGGGGTTGAGATTAAAAGTGATCAAATAAAGTTCAAATCAACTTCTCACTTTTCTCACTTTAACTCAATTTCTCACACAGTCCTTCGCCTATATATATATATATAGAAAGAGAGAGCGAGAGAGAGAGAGAGAGGAAGGAAGGAACATGTAGAGAAGTTAAACATTTTGAGAGAAAACAAAAAGTCTCATACTACTAAACAAGCGATCATTGCCGTCGAAAATCCGTCTGTATAGTCATTTGTTTAGTAGTGTCAATATCGTATATGATTACACTTTTTTGGGTGTGTTTACTCATATATGATTAAGTGTCTATGTGTTGTCAATGCAACATGCGATTTAATCATTTATGATTAATTAAGTTTGTATGTCGTTCGTATAATCATATATGATATTAATGAAACTTCTTGTTTTCTCGTAAAATGTTTAACTTCTCCTTTGAACCACTACAAAACAACATGCTTTTTCCCTGATGGAAGGGGGTATTTTCAACGACGGTAATCCTAACATAAAATAATATCGGGTCCGTCGGAAAGGGGTATTTTCACCGACAGATTACGATGGATTTGATGTTCGTCGAAAAATGGCAGCATCTATCGCTAATCCGTCTGTGATCCCTTGGTAACTTCCGACGGATTTAATCTGTCGCTAATTTTGGTCGGAAATAAGATTTTTTCTAGTAGTGAACCTGACCCCTCTACATATACATATATATATATATATATATATATATATATATAGAGAGAGAGAGAGAGAGAGAGGAAAGTTAAAATGAAAACTCAATTTTCAGGGTGCACGTGAGAACGAATCTCGACCACTTCATCTCTTTTGATCCAACAACTCATATTAAATAGTGTTTTTTATTAAAATTATTAATTAAGATGATTAGAGGTAAAAATGGAAGATAATACAAACTCACGCTTACCATGCATATTTGACTTTTTTATTTTATTTTTTAATTAAAAACTTTTACCCCCTTAAAACTTAAAATAAATTATCTTAAAAATTACTAATATTTTAATCAAACAAATTACATAAAAAAACGAGAATTTCGTGCTCTTCGATATGACATCCATCTCGATAAAGTTTTTTTTGTTGTTTTAACCGTTTTCTACGGCAAATGCTATATATATGTGTTATATTCATTATAAATATTTATGTACGTTCAAGTGTGTACAACACCTCGACACCGTAAGTCCGTAACTCGATATCACTTTCTTCAACACTTTTCTTCAACGTCGTAAGACGTCGCGTTCTTCATCACCGTAACCCAACACCCATCGAGACGAATCGAGAACCTATCGAGTTTCGGGTGTGAACCGGGAAAAAAAAAGAGCGCGCCACGTCTCCACACTTTCACGGGTCATTCTTGTATTATTCATTATGAATAATATATCATTCAGGATGGATAATACAACATTCAGGGTGAATAATACACGATTCATGAACGTTCATTCACTATTCATATATAAATCGTGTATTATTCATCCTGAATAGTGAATGAACGTTTAGCTTTGTTATTCATACTGAATGTGGACACATGTGGATGTGCATACATATTCATAATGAATAAAACCAAGTTTCGATTGTGATTGGGGAACAAAAGAGAGTGCGTCATGTGTCCACACCTTTACGAGTCATTCAATATTATTCACCATGAATAATGTATCATTCAGGATGAATAATACAACATTCAGGGTGAACAATACATTATTCATGATGAATAATACATGAATCATGAATTTGTGTATTATTAATTCTGAATGTTGTATTATCCATCCAGAATATTGTATTATTCAACATGAATAGTGAATGAATGTTCACATTTGTTATTCATACCGAATGTGGACATCCGAGGAAGTACATACATATTCATAATGAATATAACACATATATAGCATTTCACGTAAAAAAACAATTAAAACTACAAAAAAACTATATCATGATGGATGTCATATCGAAGAGCACGGAATTCGCGTTTTTATGTAATTTGTTTGATTAATATATTAGTAATTTTTAAGATAATTTATTTTAAAATTTAAGGAGGTAAAAGTTTTTTTAATTAAAAATAAAAATAAAAAGTCAAATAAAGTAATCGCTATTCAAATTTCCAGATGTGCCCCCTAATCGCTTCTCAATTAATCTTATTATTTTTTAACCATTGATTAGTTTTCTAAATTTTGATCAATGGATAAAATTGGTCCTCACGTGCACCATAAAAAATGAGTTTTCATTTGAACTACCCCTATATATATATATATAGTCACGTTTAGGGAAAATACTAACTAAATGAAAAAATTAGAAAACCACGAAAAAACAAATGAAAAAAATATATTAATATTGATGTCAAATTAGCAATTTAATGTAATTTATGTCGTTCAAATTTTGTTTATTTTCCGCTCTTTTTCCAATAAAAAATAGACAGGAGTGTGATGTTTTAATAAAAGATAATGTTGTAGCAGTCCAGTTAAATTTATCCATTAAATTCTATAATGGTTAATAAGATGTTTTTTAGTGTTTGATATATTTTAAGTTTTCTCTTGAACGTTACCCCTCTCTTGACCTGGCAAACGTGTCGTGTCGGGTTAAAAGTTAAACGGGTTGAGAATGCCTACCCTAACCTGACCCGTTTAATAAACGGGTCAGAAAATCCCAATTCTAACCCGACCCGCCTAACCCGCCACGAAAAAATTACAAATCCAAAATATAAATATCGAAAATTCAACAAAAAAATTACAAATCCAAAATTCAAATGAAAACATTAGAAATCTAACCAAATCCAAAACATTAAAAATTCAATGCATTAAGAAGAAAAATTATATATATATATATATATATATATATATATATATATATATATATATATATATATATATATATATATATATATATAAACGGGTTATTCGAGTCATTTTCGAGTTGAAATTTTTGACCCTGACCTTACCCGATTAATTTTCGTGTCGTGTCGTGTCAACCCGTTTACTTAAACGGGTTGAAATGTATTACCCAAACTCGTTTATTTCGTGTCGAGTTCGTTTCGAGTTAGCGTGCCGTGTCAGTTTTTGTCAGGTCTACCCCTCTCTCTTTTTCTCTCTCTTTCTCTCTCTCTCTCTCTCTCTCTCTCTCTCTCTCTCTCTCTCTCTCTATATATATATATATATATATGTATATGAGTAAACTACAATTTTGGTCCCTGAGGTTTATACCTGGATACGAAAATGGTCCCTAAACTTCAATAAGTACGGAAATCATCCTTATTGTTTGCATTTGGCTATGAAAGTAGTCCCCGCGTCTAACGCCCGTTAAAATACTCAGTTAAGTAAGGGGTACTTTCGTCTTTTTACCCATTTTTTGTCTTTTTCTATTAAAACATTTATACCACTCAGTCTTCTTCCACAGACTCATCTTCTCCCCCCACCCACATTTAATAGTTAACACACACACAATATATGTATAATATATATATATATATATATATATATATATATATATATATATATATATATATATGAAACCTAAATAAAAAAACTCATCTTCGGCAACCCAAACTAAACCCAGATTCATAGAAACCTAAATAAAAAACTTTCAAACCACAAATCTAAGATCAAATGTAAATAACCAAATTTTAGCAATATAGGGTTCATCAATTCTCCTCCATTTTGTTTTTTTTCCCAATCTTACCACCATTCTTCTATATATTTTTTGGTGACATAACTTCAATTTCACCATTTCTTACAAAACCCATTCCTAAAAAAATTTCAGACAAGCCATGGGAGTGTATGGATGTGTTTTTTACTGACCCAATCAAGAAATATCTCAAGAAATCAAGACAAGCCTTGGAATCAGACAAGCCCAGTTCACAAAATATCTCAAGAAATCAAGAAATGGGTATGTGTTAAATCCATCTCTTGTTGACCCTATTTTGCTCAAGAATCCGGCAGACCATACACCAATAGTAGGTTATGTGGAGTTTCACAGGGGAGGGGCGATGTGGGGAGGGGAGGGACGACCGGAAAAGACCACCGGAGATTATACGACGGGGAGGGGCGATGTGGGGAGGGGAGGGACGCCGGAGAAGACCACCGGCGATTATACGACGGGGAGGGACGATGTGGGGAGGGGAGGGACGCCGGAGAAGACCACCGGTATCCTTTGGGATTTCTGATTCTACCTGTGATGTTCGTATGTATATATATATATATTATAATATTAATATATAAATTACAATTTAGCCCTCTGATTTAAACAAAAGGTTGCATCCTGTCCTTGTAAAAGAAAAAGACGAAAATACCCCTAACTTAACGGATACAATTTAACGGAGTTAGTGAGCAGGAACCACTTTCAAAGCAAAATCCAAACAGTAAGGATGATTTTTAGACTTATTGAAGTTTAGGGACCATTTTCGTATCCAGGTATAAACCTCAGGGACCAAAATTGTAGTTTACTCTATGTATATATATATATATATATATATTTCTCATATATAATTGTTTTGGACTTAAATAATTAGAGAAATAATCATTACATTTTCATAATATATAGTTAACAATTTCATTAATTGTAATAAACCTTTTGGTTGGTAAAATGAGTTATAATTATTTAAGTGCATAAAAATACAAAATAAATCATATAAGTGATGCAAATATGCGGTACAAATAAGAACTTAGCGCGAATCTTTCTACTGTCATATAAGTTTGTCAACAAAATATGTTTTCTTTTATTTATTTATTTATTTTTTATGTAATCACTTAAATAAATGATTCGATTGGATGACATGAACACGAAAATGGACCATTTGAGATGAAGACACACCAAATCCATTTGTTTTAATGATTTTCTCGACCTACTTTCATATGAATCTCGGGACATATTAGTCATTTCCTCCTAGTAATAATTCAAGTCTTTTTAAGTAGAATATATTATAAAATTCGGTTCTTATATGTTATTCGTCAAATTAATAAATATATATATATATATACATATATAAGTAAATAAACAAATAAACAAATAAAAGAATTGTGTTGAGTACAAGAGAGGGTGTTGAATAAGCGACTGCTTCAGCTTCTCCTCTCTCGCTCTCTCTCTCTCTCTCTATATATATATATATATATATTATATAATAATATTTATTTATATATAATATATATACGTATTTTTGTGGATTCATAAAGTTTTAAGATATTGTATATCTAATGGATGAGATCACATATTATATGAAGCAAAATATTTGAGTACATATATATTCATACATATTACACAGTAGTTCGTCTCTTTCTCTCTCTATCGAGAAGGCGATTGCAGAGAACACTCAGTACTGTAAAATAGAAAGAAAAGGAGAGAGAGAAAGAGAAAAAGAAAGAGTTCAAGAACTGAGAAAACGATATTTGAGAGCTTTGCTTCTTCCCTCTCTTTTTCACCAAACATAAGAGGTTAGTTTAATTAGTATAGTATTCATCATGCCTTTCAATTCATAAAAGTTGTAGAATTTTTATATATATATATATAAATTTTTATTTATCAAATTTGACAAAAGTATCAAGAAACACCCATTTGATGCTTTCTGTTTTACCCCCCTTTTTTGTCTTTAATCTCCATCATCCTCAATCTATGTCGAATATAGGGTCTGAATTTTTTTTGATGAAGATGACATCGATGTCCAAGAACGCCGATGTGACCATATGGAAGTAGTAACTTCTCGAGTACTTGAGGATCGACAAGGGTTTGCTTTTCGAATTCTATGTCACAAGATTATATTTTCAATTTCTCGCATGGGTTCCAGAGATCTTCGTCGGCTCAAGATCAGCAGCAGAATCACCTCAGCCATCAGATCCGGAGGGATAATAAGCCGAGGGTGCAAGGGTATGAGCCACCACCGCCGTCACTGGTGGGATTAGAAGAAGTGGATGAGGGAGTACCAGGTGGTGGCGGTGGTGGTTTACCAACGCCAGTCTATGAGACTGGCGCCGGGATGTTGTCAGAAATGTTCAATTTCCCATCAGGGGCGGGATCCAATTCCGCCCCTGAATTGCTGGTAAACCAGATAAACTATCACCAGCACCACCGTAGTAATCAGCGGCCATCTGCCGCCGGAGATTGGTACGGTAACAGTGCTCAAGCCATGCAACTTTTCTTGACGAACCCATCGCACGAATCTCCATCTTCCGAATCCCCTAATTCTCACCATCACCACCACCACCACCATCATAACCCTAGTTCTTCTTCAACACTTCACATGTTGCTACCAAACACAGTCCCATCTACCAATTCTACCCTTAACCATCAACAAAGCTTCGGTAGTTCCACTGGTACCGGACAAGGGCATTTTGGTCCATCCAGTACTCAATTCACATGGGTTCCTCCTGGTGGTACTGAAGGGGAAAGCGTCGGTGGAGTAGTGGATAACCAAGGTCTTTCTTTGTCATTATCATCTACTTTACAACATCTTGAAGCAGCTAAAGTTGAAGAATTGAGAATCGGCGATGACTCGTCGGGGGCAGGGATGTTATACTTTAATCAAGTGGGCGGGGGCGATCCCTACCGGAATTTGCATATGCAAGGGGGAGGTCCGGTTATGGGTCAAACCCACCATCCGATTCATATCGGATATGGATCCTCTTCGTTAGGAGTTGTTAAAGTGCTTCGAAATTCAAGATATGTGAAGGCAGCTCAAGAATTATTGGAAGAATTCTGTAGCGTTGGAAGGGGTCAGTTCAAGAAAAATAAATCTGGTTCAAAACATAATAATCCAAATCAGAACTCGACCAACAGTGGCGGCGGCGGCGGTGGTGGTGCATCTTCTTCTTCCTCAAAAGATCTCCCTTCTTTATCATCTACTGAGAGAATTGAGCATCAAAGACGTAAAGTCAAACTCTCTTCCATGCTTGATGAGGTAAGTCAATCTCTCTCGATCTTTCTCACTTTCTTGAAAATCCGGCGGTGCCGGCACAACATTCCGGCGAGTATTGGTTGTGTGATGGTTGACAAAAGCCGGCCGAAAAGAATAGGTTTTTTCACTGACAGAATATGCTCAGTTTGCTTACATCCAATTTTTTCTTAATTTTGATTATTTTAATTTATTAAAAAATTAAGTGCATTTATTTTTGATTTGGTAAAATCGTGGCATGCTACTTACATACTATAATCATCATCATCTTAGATTAAATATTAGGGTTATAGCTTGCTAAGCTTCTTAATTCATTATAAAAATGCCTGCTTGCTTCTTCTTCTTCTTTTTTTCTCTGAAAAATTCGTACCCATTATTGCATAACAAATCATAATATTTAATGTAATTAATAACATAACCTAAACTATATATTAATCTTTGGCTGTATTGAGAAAAAAATGCTACATCGATTTTATTCCCGTTATCATCAACAGGGATTCTTTTTTAATTAATAAACAAGTAATCTTCATCTTGTATTATTTCTGCAAAGAATATAAATGCTGTATTTTTTTGGTCACTAATGCATATGTTAATTTATCAAGTACTTAATCGGATAACTCAAAATAAATATATAAAACCATCAAATGCAGGTGGATCGGAGATACAATCACTACTGTGAACAGATGCAAATGGTGGTGAATTCGTTTGATTTAGTGATGGGATTTGGGGCAGCAGTGCCATACACGGCACTAGCGCAAAAGGCTATGTCTCGCCATTTTCGTTGTTTAAAAGATGCAATCGCCGCCCAATTGAAGCATAGTTGCGAATTATTGGGGGAGAAAGATGCCGGTTCTTCTGGGGTCACCAAAGGTGAAACACCAAGGCTTAAGTTATTGGAACAAAGCCTAAGACAACAAAGGGCATTTCATCAAATGGGCATGATGGAACAAGAAGCTTGGAGACCCCAACGTGGTTTGCCTGAACGTTCTGTAAACATTTTACGAGCTTGGCTTTTCGAGCACTTTTTACACCCGTAAGTCTCCATTGATCCTTTCTTTCTTCCTTCCCTCCTCCAAAATTCCACCATTTTGATGGTAATAAGAAAATTTAACAGAGTTTTAGGGACCTTAAACGACCTCTCGGTGTGTTACTGCATTATATCGTTAGAAAGCAGAAATCTTTGTGTTTTCTTTACAAGAAGGAATTAATCCGGGTAACACACATTTAAAATAAGGTTTTGGGTATTTTTTTTATATATTTCCAATCTTGTTATAGTTATCCAACAATAATTTACAAATGATAAGTTAATAATGAAGTCATAAATTGGAAAAAAAGTATGGTTTTTAACAATGTCTGTATGTTGGTGTAAGCTTTTATTATTTTCTTTGAAATATAAAATAGTGATGAGTGTGTGTTGGAGTGTCGACTGATGTTGTCTCTCCAACGATAATGCCGATGAAGTGGTTCTTTCATTATATGTTTCACTTCACTCTACCATGTCTTTTTAAACCTACTACCTATTATATCCCCCCCACCCCCCACAAAAGAAAAGTCAACAGTTGACCATTTCCTTGTTGAAACCTTTAGATACACAACTACACAACTTAACGTACCTTTCTCTCTCTTGGATTGATAGAGGGGTATATATATATAATATATATATATATAAGTAAAAACGTGAAAGTATAATGAAATGGAAGAAAGTTTGAAGAGTATATTAAATGTGTGTTTGAAAATGATTCTCAGGTATCCAAGTGATGCTGATAAACATCTGTTGGCTCGACAGACTGGGCTGTCCAGAAACCAGGTTTGTCCTTACTCAGCTTCAATTCCATCTCTCCTTCTCAATCACTCTCTGAATATACATAAACATATATATATATATGTGTGTGTTTATATATACATGAATATCTAGTGAAAGATACACCTGTCTATGTTTATCTAGCTACATGGGATTTGAGCTTTCCTTTTTTGATAGCGAAATCTTAACAATGGTCATAAAAAATGGGAGAAAACTAAGTCAGAACTGAATACATCATGGATGAAGAAAATTTCCATTATTAGCAAGTTAATCCATCACTTTCTTCCCAGAAATTGGGTTTGCAATTGCATGAATCGTTTTTCATTTCTTGTTTTCTCCAATGATCTCCACATGGATTCATCTTTTTGCCTTGAAAATAATGTGACAAATAAAATTAATAACCACTATTATTAAAAACTAACTTCACTTATTTTATAAACAAGTAATTAATAAAAAAACCTAAACTTAAAATCTATTTCCATAATCAACCCCATATTTATGAAATAAAATTTATAGCTAATGGAAATTAAATATCAGGAAATGCATAAAGCTTCAAAACTCAAATTAACAACATCAATGCATCATTAACATATATATATAATTCACACTTCCAATTAGTAATTCTGATCTTGTACCCATTATTTTCTTAATTATTTTTATTAAAATATATTAACTATAAATATTTAGTTGATCATCAAACATTTCTAAATATATATATGTTAATAATTGAATACAATCCTTTCTACAAGAAATAAAAGAACAAGGGTTGGGTTATTAGTACCAAAAGAGGAGGCTTTAACACCTGTGAACAGTGAAGAAGACAGTGCATCTAAGTACAGTTGAGATAAGACGTGTGATTTCATTTAACACCTTATCTGCAGACTCCCACAGTGCGAAGTAATTGTTTACATGAAATATAACCAGTGCTTGCTTTGCTTTCTCGTGCTTCTGTTCTCTTTAACCATTTTGCCCTTCCTTTGCTTATGCTTCTGCTGAATGTGAAATCTATAGTATATGCTCTTCAATTTACACTTAAATATATATATTTGTGTTTTTTTATGTACAAACAAAAACTTTATATCAAACTGAGAAAATATATGAAACGGTTTCATATGAATGAAAAAAATACATGAAACTACATAAAAAAACACAAATATATGAAACAATTTCATCAAGAAATGAATGATATGAAACGGTTTCATCAAAATAAACAATTTCATCAAGAAACCTATGAAATCCACGGTTTACAAAGTTTACACGATAATGATGGTTTACAAAATAGTGGATCTCTACATATATATATATATATATATATATGTATGTCGAGGGAGGATCAAACAAGAACAGTAATTATTTAAAAAGAACACGATAACGAAAAAAATAACTAGTGATTTTACATTAAAGCGCAAAAAAGCCACGCATACCTGAAGCCATGGCCAAAGTTCTTTTTTCGTGCGTTGATGTAAAATCACTAATGATTTTGTTCGTTCTATGTTCTCAGGTATTGTTCTCTTTTGAACCCGACTCTATATATGTCACTAGGATCAAAATTTAAGTTCGTCAAATATTCATGTTAAATTATGTGTTGACGAAAAAAATATCTTCTTTTTCAAATATATTATTTGCAGGTTCTAGTTTTGTTTTATAATTCGAAATATCATCTTAAAATATGGTAGCGTAATCTAATTTGACAACAAAATATTGCACCTTCGACCAAATAGGATGTGACATACCACCATCTCGGTGAATAAAAAATTTACTTGTCATACAGACCGGCTGATCTTTATTTAAAATAAATCTTGTTGTATTAAATAAAAATTATATTTTTAAAGATTTTTATTAATTTGTAGTACTTAATTATATATAAATTATCAAAAGAAAATTATTTAAATTGCTTGTATGTGTTGAAACATTTTAGTAATACGGACATATATTTTAACATAGATATCATTAAGTTAAACTACTTCTAAAAGCTTAAGTTATTTTAGAACAAATTCAAGATTTAATAATAACAGTATATAGGGTTAAAGCTTATTAATCCCTTTTGAGTTCTGTATATATGTGTATAGTATCAAGATCCATGTGTGTGTTTATATATGTATAGACTTGAGACCACACTATTTCTGTGAGACTCGTGACACCACAAAAATAACACTAAACCTTCACAGCAAAAGACTGTAAACTTCACAGTGTTTTTGCTGTGAAAGTTCACTATTTTCCGTACCTTTTCACAACGAATTACTGTGAAGTTTCAGTGTTATTTGTTGGTCTCACGAAAAAGGTTGGTATCACATGAACATAACTCTCTTTCTCTTTCTTTTTCTTTCTCTCTCTCTCTTTCTCTCTCTCAAACTTGTGGTATTTTAATTAATTTCCCTATAATATATATGTGTCTGTGCATGAAATGAAATGAAATGCTGGTAAGTTGAATAGTGGCAGATAGGCAATGAATTGAAAAAGCAACCTTGGCTTTATCATAAAGTCAGAACATACATGACTGTTGGAAGGCAGAGGTCTTATTCAACGTACAGTTATGATGACAATATATATATATATATATATGTCTACTTCACCTTGGCTTTTAATCTCTTCTCTATTCCATGGTTTTACATGAGCTGCGTACTTTTATCCCTCGTCAATTGGTTGTACTACTTGTTTCTTCATGTGTTTGTATTCACAACTCATTTTCATGGATATTTCACATGTGATATCAATTCTGTACAAGCCACATATACGGTTTGAATGCTTAACGTTTATTTGATTCATGTAGAAATGACGTTTTATATCAACTAAAGTATATTAATTCTTTTTAATAAACTAAGTATATTAATTAGTTTGCTTAAGTCAGTAGCTTCTTGTGGGTAATTATTTGCTTCTTTAATTGGTACCATAGGGAATATTAACGATATAAGCATAAATGAATTTGAACTTATGACTGATCTTTAAGGTATCATTATGTAATTAACAATCTAAAACCCCGAGTTAAATGTCGATTCGATCCAAGAGTGTGATTTCCGAACTTACTTCTTGTGTTAATTACTATGCATAAAAAATTGGATTTTTGGATTTTTGACCGAATGTACCTGTTGCCAGACTCTTAAATGGTTATGAATTTTATTTTACCGAATCCTGCCTTACACCACAATTATGGTCACTGAACACTACAACAAATTTAGTCTATTGCGACGACAAAAATCGTTGCTAAAGATCATTAGCGACGACAAAAGTCGTCGCAATAGACTACATTTGTTGTAGCGGAGGTTTAAGGCTGATATCTTACGATCATAATTTGTCAGAAGATTAGTCTAGACATAACTTAGGATACCCTTCCCAAAACAAAAAGTATGCTAAATATATATTTTATAAACATATATATATATAAGAAAAAACAAGAAAAAGGCTGTTCATGAACAAAATCACATGTGATTTTGTTCTGCCTAGACACGTGCGGCCTAGGCCGCGGCTTACAGGTCGCGTGGCAAGCCGCGCGATCACATGTGATTTTGTACGTGTGTAGTATAAAATCACATGTGATTTTGTACATGGACAACATTTTTCGTGTTTTCTTAAATTGTTAGCGTTCACGTTTGAACCCACTTCTCTCTATATATATATATATATATATATATGTGTGTGTGTGTAGTGTAAGAGATAAAAGTATATAAAATTCAAAAAATCTTAAATGCATAAACTGAGATTTGGGATTAAAATTTGTATGTTCAGGCTGAAAAAAACAAAAGTACAGTATTAAAAAAAACAAAACTCAAAGCCAATTGTTTTTGACATTTATTGGGATCTACTTAATTTGTCCTATATTAATTTCCTGATCTGCTCATAATATTTATATAGAAGTGTTTTCCTTCTTTTTTTGTGTTTTGCAGGTGTCCAATTGGTTCATTAATGCAAGGGTCCGGTTGTGGAAACCCATGGTGGAAGAAATGTACCAACAAGAAAGCAAGGAAGAAGTCGATGACGATGATGATCAAGATGCAGAAAATAATAAATTAGAAAGCAACACTAATTACAATAACCAACATAAAAACATTGGTCCCCCTTCATCATCATCAATATCTCCTTCATCTGCAATGGCACAAACTCCGATGAATCCACCACCACCACCTCCTCCTCCTCCTCCGACATACACCACCATTGCTACAGCAACACCTACTGCAAAAAGATCCGAAATCAATGACCCTGAAAACGACCCATCAGTCCTTGCAATCAATACACAACATTGCTTCTCGGAAAACCAAGCTACTACAATGTCCTATTCATACACCCCCATCAGTATCACCTCAACAACAACCACCACCGGAAACAATGCTGATGCTGACACCAGCTGCCGACGTGGCAGCATTCTTGATGCTGGCGATGATGCTGCACCTGACATTGGTTCAACACTCATAAGATTTGGAACCACTGCTGGTGACGTGTCACTCACTTTAGGGCTACGTCACGCCGGAAACCCGCCGGAGAAGACTTCTTTTTCAGTTAGAGACTTTGGTGGGTGTTGAATTATTACGAGTCTATAAGGTACCTAGTAATTTAAAATAATTTTTTAGGCCATTATTATACCAAGAAGCTCATAAATTTTCTTTTATTATTTTTATATTCTACCAAAATTTTACACCATGATAAAACGTAGTGTTGTGTTGATAGCAGCATTTTATTTGGGTCTAGTCTAATTGTATAGTACCTGTATATTTTCCTCCTGTATCAAACTTCTACTCTTGTCTCTAATATTATATCCTAATAATTATGCAAAATTTTGCAAAGTTCAAATGTAGTTTTAAATGCAAATTTCGTATAAAACGCAACTTATTTTATGCATTCAATTCTTTTGTTGTATATATACCGATAAATATTTGCACGTACGGTATAACGGAGTTGAGGATCAACTTTACCCATAACGTCAAACATGGGAATCTATCTACAATCGTTCACAACTTTATTATCAAGAAAAGAAAGAAAAAAGACAATACTATTCGTTGCCTTTTCTTTTTCTTTTTTTTCAAATTTCTCCGTCGGTTGAAGAAAAAAAAATATTTATTTATATACGTCATATCTTTGGATTAATATTGCAATTGTTTCACATGTGCGTATCCGTAACCGTAAGGATTGGGAAGTTTAGCATGATTGTGATGTTATGTGAGTACAAAACTAATTAATTATATGGTTAAATTAGGAGGTATTCTGCTATTTTAAAATACTTTTCATTAAAAGAAGGCATTATAAGTTAAAAGATACATGTTCTATGTTGTGACCAAGTATTACAGGCAAAGATCCACCTAACAAGACAAGAATCGTTTCAACAAGCAAGATCAAGAATTAGGGACGTGCTAGCTACCAAAGTTGCTATGATGTCAAAATCCAAAGCAGTTGTTGGCATTTATTTTGAATACATTTGAAGTTATAAGTGATTCCATCCTCTTAAGTTTTATTTACGGTTCGTCTAAAGCTGTTAATTATAACAATCAACCGATGGTTGATCCATCCTTATAATGAAACACCTGCCAAACAAAGCAAGTTCGAACATGTAACGATTTACAACCCACCATTAACTTCAGTCAAATGATTGATTTACATATTTTTTATGTTATCTGGAATTATACTTCAAAATAAACTAAACCATTTTAGCCCTCTATTTCTATAAAGCGTTGTCATGATATTTTAATTACGTGTTTCTTGAATTTAAAACACAAATAATAACACAGTAGAAAAATATGGAAGGATCGGCAAACATCTAAACCCTAAAAGATAACGAGCCTACAAGCGTATAACTTGAAAAATAAGAGAAAAACTCTTATAAAACTAAGGATTAAACTCTAAAAGGCATAACTTACCAATAAATAATTTGAATAAAACGATTAAACTCTAAAAGGCTTAACTTACCAAAAAATTCTATTTATAGTCTAAGATGATTAAAAGATAACTATAAAATTAAATTCAAATCGAACATTAATCATAAATCAACTATAAAAACAAATAAAATAATAACTAAAGGTAAATCCTAAAATTATAACATAAACTATATTGGAAAACAAATAAATAATTAAATAAACAAATAATAATCTCAAACTAATTAACAAACAAAATGATCAAATAAAGAAATAAACTCAATCCGTGCAAGACAACTCAGAATGTGCGGACAACCTGGCACGCGACCCAGGTCACGGGAGAAGACTGTTTTTTTTTTTGAAAAGGCAATGCATTAAAAAGCTAGCAAGCGACTAGCAACAAGTTACAAGGCATCAAAACAATTAAGAGGACAGATTCTCCAAACGCCTACATCTTTAAGACACTTCTCTAAACGGGAGAAGACTGTTTCACTCTTTTATGCTAAATTTCGGGCTCTTTCTTCAAACCTGTTTTCTTCATTTTCAATAATTTATGAAAAACTCTGTTAACTCTCTAATCCTCCCTACATCATGGCATTTAACCTGACCCTAGTGTTCTATCAAACAAGAAATAGCAAGTTCCTAGGTTATTAGGTTGTATATATTTTGTGATCTCCTAATTGAGGAAAAGTTGCTAGAATAAGGTTTTGATAAGAAGGCAAAATCCTAAAGAAATCCACCATGTTTTTGTCTTTTGTTTAATTTTCTAGTATCTTCATACTGTAGCTGTCTATCATTGTCCCTTTTCACAAAATATTCACATGATAGGTTGTTGTGAATACTCTTGTAAGCATGTGTGATTGTGGGTTTAATTCGAGAAAGTTTGAGGTAGCAAGTCTTGCTCCAAAATCCTTAATCTCTTCTACATGCTAAGTAACATGTTTGAAGGTAATGGTTTCCGATTTTGTAGTTTACTTGCGTCACGAAAAGTGAGCCAAGTTACGTCTTGTTGGCAACTTTGCAACTTTAATTGGTAGTAATCACTTTCAGGAAATCGACATCATGATGTTTAATTTGATTTCACTCGACTTCTTGAGGTATTTTTATGCATTAACTTAGGTGTAAGCCCTAAGAAAATTACATTGCCTTAAATATAGTGATTATAGGAATACTTGTTTAATATAGGACTATCCTATTAAATAATAAACATAATGGTTAAAACTAAAAAAGATAATAATTCTTATTGGTTGAGATTAAATCTAAAGATACACAGGTTCAAATAAGAAGCATAATATCGTGAAAAGGTAAGAAAGAAAAAATCATATACAAATAATTTAAAAAAAAACCATTTGAAGATGTATATGTAAACACGTATGAATAATCCATAATATCGGTTCACATATGTATTTTTAAATATATTTTATCAATTTTTTTTAATAATTCATATTAAACTTTCTTGTAACCTTACATTTTAACTTTCTCATGATATTTAGGTTTCTTATTTCATATGGACCCGAACTCTAATTGGGAATTTTGGTCTTCTGTTCACCTAGCTATAAATAAATAAGGGTATTAGAAGGAACTATTATTTCCACGGTAAACAACACAAATTAATTAAAGGAATTATAGGCTAGGAGAAGGAAACGTCTCTTGACAATTGGATAAGATCACCAAATAACACCAAATTCGTAATGTTAAGAGGTGATCATATTTTGGGTTGTTTACTACAGATTTACCCGATAAGTGTCCACCGGCCGGCTCACTGTACCTTATTGAATGAACATGACAAGTATTGAAAATCTTATCCGGTAAACGAGATGACAAAGACCAAGAGTCTTACCCGGTAAGTGACAGTTACGACTCTTACCTGGTAAACTCTTATCAAATAAATGTTGTATATGATGTCGTTTGGATAGACGGCCCTGTCTTTTGCAAGATTAATATTATCTTCACAATCTTAGAATTCATATAAACTAAATTTACTTGAACAAGATTAATTATATAATATGATTTTAAGGGCAGGTAAATGAAAGATGAGGTACGTATTCATCAGGTTCCTGTCCTTAATTAATTACCATATTTCTCATAGACGTCTGACAGATGGTGAACCTAGGGACAATATCATGGAGCAAATTATGAATATATGTGTGCATTCGATTCAGAATGGTTTTTTTGTCTTGTTCAGTGTCCTATATCTTTAATGCTTACCTTCTCTCTGTATATCTACTCGTATTTTGTGGGTCCTTTTCGTCTTTATAGCATCGGGTTCTCAAGAGTGTTATGATAAAGACGAAACTTGCAGGGGAGAGAGAGAGAGAGAGAGAGAGAGAGAGAGAGAGAGAGAGATGACAATGGCAATGGACATTTTGCTGTTTCCAGCAGGATAACTTGTGGCCCTCCTTGATGGAGACTTTCTAACCCTTCACTCTTTCATTTTTTTAGTAATCATATCTTGAATTCATCTCAAATATACTATTGCAAAATCTAGTTTAGTTTTTGCCATTATCATGAAAATACCTTACACTTATCATAGATTTACTCTTAATGATTGTAAACACTTACAATCACCAAAAGATGCATTTTACCAATAGAATCTTCATACCATATGTAACATTCACAACCAACATGTATATATATATATAGAAAGGTTCAAACGAGAACGCTAACTATTTACGAGAAGTACGAGAACGGCCGCTCATGTACAAAATCACATGTGATTTTGTACAAAATCATATGTGATTAAAATTATGGACCCGCGCGGTTTGTCCCGCGGTTTGCAAAGCGCGCGGTTTGTACTGTGAATCACATGTGATTTTGTACATGGACGGTGCTCCTCGCGTTTTCTTAAATTGTTACGCTCCTCGTTTGAACCCGTCTCTCTCTCTCTCTCTATATATATATATATATATTCAATATTTGAAGAGAAGAAAATTTATGTAACAAGAGAGTTGTCATGTTCATTGGTGAAGGACCACATTTTGATTTTAGGAAAAAGATGTGATTGTGTTTGTATCTGTCTAATTGTATATGGTTTTACGACATCTCAATCGGATTTATTTTTATTATTGTTATTATTATTGATGTTACTTGCACATTGGCTACAATTGGACCACTGGATATAGACATATAGTACACAAGATTTATGATGAAAGATGCTAACATGAGGTATATATTTAATTCTCTGGATTGATTCCTGATCGATTGCTTAAATTACAGATAAGGGACATTGAAGACGTTTTCAATCATCTCGCATGTAAGAATGCGTAAATGTTTTTAGATTCAACCGCAAAATATTCACTACAAAACAGTTCAGATTTTCAGGCGGAAAAATCCGCCGGAAATCCGCCGGAAAAAAGCCATTTTCGGCGGATTTTTCGGCGGATACGGTCGCCGGACAAACAAGCGCCGAGACCGACAATTTTCGGGGAAATTTTCGGCAGATTCAGTTTTCGGCGGATATGGCCACCGAAAATCTGTCTGAAAAAAACAGGCATAATTAACCAACTTTTAATTAACAAAATGATTATAATATATATTTTCGGCGGATTTTTCCGTCGGAAAAAATTTATTTATAAATTAATAAAAATATTATTTTCGGCGGATTTCAGGCGAAATAACCGGCCGAAAATATTTTTATTTATTGATTTAATATTTTTAATTATATAATCCGTCGGAAATCCGCCGGAAATTCTGTATATTTTTAAAAAAATTGATTTTTTATATTAATTAGAAGTTTACCTAAATAACAATTAATATTTATAAATTACTAAACAACACAATATCCAAAATGAAATACAAATCTCATGGAGTGATTTGAATAGTTGACTACTAGTCTTAGCATCGAATATAATAAACGATGGTGGAGGCAAATGTTGCTTCTTCAGCAGTTTCCCATATCTCGTATCTTCATATCTTTGGTATTTCTCGTCTCGTGTATCTCTTTCGATTGGATAACCTAAACCTACCATAAATAAGGTAAACAACAATTTATAATTATCACCAACGATTTTTTAACCAACAATTCGACACCATTAAGTACTTATGAAATTTAAACAAACATAATGAAAACAGAGAATTTACGTATGGTTTAACAAAAGAACCAATAACTCACTGTTGTATTTGAAGAATCTTTATGAGACAGAGAGCTTTGAAGCATGCCACCAAATGCACCATTTCCACCAGCCAATACCACAACTAAATATTCACAAGCAGATGTCATAACAAAGAAGAGTTTTATCAAAAGGGTATAAGCCAGTTTCTATATCATTAAGCAAGTTTCTCCCCAATATTTCTAGTCCTTTATTGATACATAATAGATAACTAATTGATAAATAATAGCCGCAAGGACACAAAAGCTATAAAGTTACAATAGAAGTTCATTAATCATTTGGTCTATATATAAAAAATAAAAATAAAGGGATTGATTAAAAAAAATAAAAAAAAATGATGCGATGATGGTGTGATATATAACAATGGAATAAAGGGATTGATTAATTGTACCTTGGAAACAAGAACATTAAGGCCAGCATGCTTATTGTCCCACCCAATGTAACAACCCAAAATTTCAACAAGCAAAAACATTGAAGTAATCCCAAAACAGGTCCCAATTACGAATAAGGATTCATAAACTGAACATTACAAGGTCTGAATAACTCAAAATTTTCAGCGGAAATATTCTATCCACAGCCGAGATCTATCTAATACAAAGCAAAACTAACTAAGAAACTATAGTGCTCCTTAAGCCGATGCCTCCATCTCTAAACCTTACTCTTCTCTTGCCTTTACGTGAAGCACCGCTAGAGCGTTTTCCTGAAAATGGTTTAGTTTTGAAAGCGAGGGTTAGACCAAACGGTCTAGTGAATTCCCTCCAAAAACAATCTCCAAACACGAAATATCATTCACTTCATTAATAAATCACACATCTCAACATAAAACATCATACATGGATACTTGCACATTATTCAAGGATCATACCAACTAGTACCGCGATCGGGGCCAAGCAGACTCCCTTCTCGCCTCGCATCGGGTCCCAAGCAGACTCCCCCATTGGCCGAGTAGGAGGGAAACGAATTCCATCCTACCGGCTCGTATCAAACTCCCAAGGGATCTTCGGATCCCAAGGTACACCGATCCCACTGTGCGACCCGACTCCACATACCAAGTACACATAACGAAATCGATAAAACATAAAACGTGCAAATCTTTGTAAACAATTTAGTCATGTTGAACAAGCCTTTATGAAACATGCTTTCATGAGAGGGTTTTCATAATTCGTAAGCACTTCTACTCATAAGTATACCATAATCAGTTTAGTATTTAACAACTGGTTTCACGTAAAGAAAAGGGTTTAGGGAACTCACCTGATCGTAGTGATTTTCCTACACGCACGCCTCTCTTACGAACAATCCGAGCTGAACCCAACACCTAATGCACACCATACACTTCGGTCAGTGACATACCCGAAAAAGAAGGGTTCCGAAATCCGAAATATGACCTCTGATACTCACTCCGAATCCGAAATCCTCCCATCCGAAATCCGGTATTCACTTCCGGAATCCCCAAATCCGGGATCCGGTATCCACTTCCAGAATCCCCAAATCCAGTATCCAAAATCCGGGATTTCCCCATCCGGGATCCGGTATCCAATTCCGGAATTCCCCATCCGGGATCCGGTATCCAAAATCCGGGGTCTCCAATCCGGACTAAGCGATTTCCGGACTGACGAACCAGAACCCTGAGTTTCTTTCAACTTGATTAAATCCCAAAGTTTTGCCACGAAATTCTTTTCATAAACTGATAAGATTTATCCCTAAACCTGTAAAGCCCGTATCCCGGTGTGTATCTTCTTCTTATTATTTTTTTTAAAGCTTTTATTTTAACGTGGGATCCATTAGCGGGGTTAGTCGAATCGGACCAAAAAGTTAAATGAGTCAACCTTTTTGGGTTTTTGCAAGGAAAGGAAAGTTGACGGGCTAATTGGGGCATTTCACCAAAGTATGGCAAGGGATAAGCCAAGAGACGCCCCCTTCCCCCTTCCCCTTCCCTTCGGTTTCATGCTAGTAACCACCACAACCTTTAGTCATCCCCTCCCCCTTCCCCTTTCATTTTCACTTAAACAACTCCCAAAAACCCTTTTCCCCATCCCCCTTTGTTGTGTGTTCGGCCAAGAAAGAAGCCGAGAGAGTGAGAGAGAAACCGAGAGGGTGATAGAGGTTGCTGCCGGCGACGAGGAGAGAGGAGGAAGGAGGCGATCGCCGGCAAGTTTGGTCGGAAAAGAGGAGGAAGAAGGGTTCGTCGAGGTAAGTTCGTCTATTTCTCGTTTGTTGTTATCGTATGTCAAAGAAACGCCGCCAACCACCACCGCCGCCGGAGGCGGCAGGGGGTGGTGCACGGCTGTTGTCCAGCCTAGGGTAACCCATATTCAATAGTTCATATGCTTTTCGGGTCTGTTGGGATTAAGCCACGACTTAACGGGTTAATAATCAATAGTGTCATTTCATGTGAAAATTTAGTAACCTGCCACTGTTTTGCTTAAACCGTAACTTTTTCCTCGTAACTCGGATTGGGGCGAAATCGGTGCCAAAAGTTCCCATTTTGAGTCTAGTAACTTTTCTATGTTTTGTGAAAAAACCAGTTCGGAACGTAGCTTAGGTCAAATCGTCGTTTTGTACCGAAAGGTTCTGTTTTCGCTGTTCTGCGAACCGTTTTTGTAAAATCCGTATTAAACTGTAGAAAAATCGTTAGGAGGAGTATAATATGTCCTTGGAACCCTAACTCATAGAACTTTCTGGTGATGTAATGTAATTGAGGATTTTCTGTGTTTGGGGAGGTCGGAACAGGTCCCGAACAGACCTGTTTGGCTAGACAGAAAAGTCATTTTAGTGACAGTTTAAGCGTGCGTCGTGTTTTAGGGTCCGGGTCTCGCGTTAATACATTTTAATGTTCGTTTAGGTGTTGGGAAGTGATTTTGGATTGTGGAGCTTGGACTATATAGGAATTTCATGTGTAACGTTATTTTGTGTTACGTGCTATTACGTGTTATTACGTGGACTAGTTGGGATGTGATAAATAGTTGTGATTGTTGAATTATTATGTGAATGGTATGTAATTTGTGTACACCTCGGTGGGACTGAGGGGCTCGGTGGGACCGAGGGCTCGGTGGGACTGAGCTAGTACAACTATATTATCTTACTCGGTGGGACCGAGGGCTCGGTGGGACTGAGCTTGTATCAACATATTTTTGTGTACTCGGTGGGACCGAGGGCTCGGTGGGACTGAGCTTGTATCAACATATTTTTGTGTACTCGGTGGGACTGAGCTTGTATTTATACGTTAATTATTATGTGGTTTATATTCGTGGTGATAGTGGTGTTACCTACTTGCGAGTAGGAGCGATATACGTGGGGTTGCTACCTGCGTGTGTGGTAGGACTCACTAAGCGTTTAGCTTACCCTTTCCCAATATGTTGTGATTTCAGGTGCGAGCGGCAGTCGGGCTTGACGGTACACACACAAAGCGTGGGCGCCGAGAATTGTTGGAATTTACACTATGTATATATAAGAAAACTTAACAGAGTTTTAGGGATTGATTTGGTCCCTAAAACTTAACAGAGTTTTAGGAATTTACACTATGTACACACACAAAAGCTATAAAGTTACAATAGAAGTTCATTAATCATTTGGTCTATATATAAAAAATAAAAATAAAGGGATTGATTAAAAAAAATAAAAAAAAATGATGCGATGATGGTGTGATATATAACAATGGAATAAAGGGATTGATTAATTGTACCTTGGAAACAAGAACATTAAGGCCAGCATGCTTATTGTCCCACCCAATGTAACAACCCAAAATTTCAACAAGCAAAAACATTGAAGTAATCCCAAAACAGGTCCCAATTACGAATAAGGATTCATAAACTGAACATTACAAGGTCTGAATAACTCAAAATTTTCAGCGGAAATATTCTATCCACAGCCGAGATCTATCTAATACAAAGCAAAACTAACTAAGAAACTATAGTGCTCCTTAAGCCGATGCCTCCATCTCTAAACCTTACTCTTCTCTTGCCTTTACGTGAAGCACCGCTAGAGCGTTTTCCTGAAAATGGTTTAGTTTTGAAAGCGAGGGTTAGACCAAACGGTCTAGTGAATTCCCTCCAAAAACAATCTCCAAACACGAAATATCATTCACTTCATTAATAAATCACACATCTCAACATAAAACATCATACATGGATACTTGCACATTATTCAAGGATCATACCAACTAGTACCGCGATCGGGGCCAAGCAGACTCCCTTCTCGCCTCGCATCGGGTCCCAAGCAGACTCCCCCATTGGCCGAGTAGGAGGGAAACGAATTCCATCCTACCGGCTCGTATCAAACTCCCAAGGGATCTTCGGATCCCAAGGTACACCGATCCCACTGTGCGACCCGACTCCACATACCAAGTACACATAACGAAATCGATAAAACATAAAACGTGCAAATCTTTGTAAACAATTTAGTCATGTTGAACAAGCCTTTATGAAACATGCTTTCATGAGAGGGTTTTCATAATTCGTAAGCACTTCTACTCATAAGTATACCATAATCAGTTTAGTATTTAACAACTGGTTTCACGTAAAGAAAAGGGTTTAGGGAACTCACCTGATCGTAGTGATTTTCCTACACGCACGCCTCTCTTACGAACAATCCGAGCTGAACCCAACACCTAATGCACACCATACACTTCGGTCAGTGACATACCCGAAAAAGAAGGGTTCCGAAATCCGAAATATGACCTCTGATACTCACTCCGAATCCGAAATCCTCCCATCCGAAATCCGGTATTCACTTCCGGAATCCCCAAATCCGGGATCCGGTATCCACTTCCAGAATCCCCAAATCCAGTATCCAAAATCCGGGATTTCCCCATCCGGGATCCGGTATCCAATTCCGGAATTCCCCATCCGGGATCCGGTATCCAAAATCCGGGGTCTCCAATCCGGACTAAGCGATTTCCGGACTGACGAACCAGAACCCTGAGTTTCTTTCAACTTGATTAAATCCCAAAGTTTTGCCACGAAATTCTTTTCATAAACTGATAAGATTTATCCCTAAACCTGTAAAGCCCGTATCCCGGTGTGTATCTTCTTCTTATTATTTTTTTTAAAGCTTTTATTTTAACGTGGGATCCATTAGCGGGGTTAGTCGAATCGGACCAAAAAGTTAAATGAGTCAACCTTTTTGGGTTTTTGCAAGGAAAGGAAAGTTGACGGGCTAATTGGGGCATTTCACCAAAGTATGGCAAGGGATAAGCCAAGAGACGCCCCCTTCCCCCTTCCCCTTCCCTTCGGTTTCATGCTAGTAACCACCACAACCTTTAGTCATCCCCTCCCCCTTCCCCTTTCATTTTCACTTAAACAACTCCCAAAAACCCTTTTCCCCATCCCCCTTTGTTGTGTGTTCGGCCAAGAAAGAAGCCGAGAGAGTGAGAGAGAAACCGAGAGGGTGATAGAGGTTGCTGCCGGCGACGAGGAGAGAGGAGGAAGGAGGCGATCGCCGGCAAGTTTGGTCGGAAAAGAGGAGGAAGAAGGGTTCGTCGAGGTAAGTTCGTCTATTTCTCGTTTGTTGTTATCGTATGTCAAAGAAACGCCGCCAACCACCACCGCCGCCGGAGGCGGCAGGGGGTGGTGCACGGCTGTTGTCCAGCCTAGGGTAACCCATATTCAATAGTTCATATGCTTTTCGGGTCTGTTGGGATTAAGCCACGACTTAACGGGTTAATAATCAATAGTGTCATTTCATGTGAAAATTTAGTAACCTGCCACTGTTTTGCTTAAACCGTAACTTTTTCCTCGTAACTCGGATTGGGGCGAAATCGGTGCCAAAAGTTCCCATTTTGAGTCTAGTAACTTTTCTATGTTTTGTGAAAAAACCAGTTCGGAACGTAGCTTAGGTCAAATCGTCGTTTTGTACCGAAAGGTTCTGTTTTCGCTGTTCTGCGAACCGTTTTTGTAAAATCCGTATTAAACTGTAGAAAAATCGTTAGGAGGAGTATAATATGTCCTTGGAACCCTAACTCATAGAACTTTCTGGTGATGTAATGTAATTGAGGATTTTCTGTGTTTGGGGAGGTCGGAACAGGTCCCGAACAGACCTGTTTGGCTAGACAGAAAAGTCATTTTAGTGACAGTTTAAGCGTGCGTCGTGTTTTAGGGTCCGGGTCTCGCGTTAATACATTTTAATGTTCGTTTAGGTGTTGGGAAGTGATTTTGGATTGTGGAGCTTGGACTATATAGGAATTTCATGTGTAACGTTATTTTGTGTTACGTGCTATTACGTGTTATTACGTGGACTAGTTGGGATGTGATAAATAGTTGTGATTGTTGAATTATTATGTGAATGGTATGTAATTTGTGTACACCTCGGTGGGACTGAGGGGCTCGGTGGGACCGAGGGCTCGGTGGGACTGAGCTAGTACAACTATATTATCTTACTCGGTGGGACCGAGGGCTCGGTGGGACTGAGCTTGTATCAACATATTTTTGTGTACTCGGTGGGACCGAGGGCTCGGTGGGACTGAGCTTGTATCAACATATTTTTGTGTACTCGGTGGGACTGAGCTTGTATTTATACGTTAATTATTATGTGGTTTATATTCGTGGTGATAGTGGTGTTACCTACTTGCGAGTAGGAGCGATATACGTGGGGTTGCTACCTGCGTGTGTGGTAGGACTCACTAAGCGTTTAGCTTACCCTTTCCCAATATGTTGTGATTTCAGGTGCGAGCGGCAGTCGGGCTTGACGGTACACACACAAAGCGTGGGCGCCGAGAATTGTTGGAATTTACACTATGTATATATAAGAAAACTTAACAGAGTTTTAGGGATTGATTTGGTCCCTAAAACTTAACAGAGTTTTAGGAATTTACACTATGTACACACACAAAAGCTATAAAGTTACAATAGAAGTTCATTAATCATTTGGTCTATATATAAAAAATAAAAATAAAGGGATTGATTAAAAAAATAAAAAAAAATGATGCGATGATGGTGTGATATATAACAATGGAATAAAGGGATTGATTAATTGTACCTTGGAAACAAGAACATTAAGGCCAGCATGCTTATTGTCCCACCCAATGTAACAACCCAAAATTTCAACAAGCAAAAACATTGAAGTAATCCCAAAACAGGTCCCAATTACGAATAAGGATTCATAAACTGAACATTACAAGGTCTGAATAACTCAAAATTTTCAGCGGAAATATTCTATCCACAGCCGAGATCTATCTAATACAAAGCAAAACTAACTAAGAAACTATAGTGCTCCTTAAGCCGATGCCTCCATCTCTAAACCTTACTCTTCTCTTGCCTTTACGTGAAGCACCGCTAGAGCGTTTTCCTGAAAATGGTTTAGTTTTGAAAGCGAGGGTTAGACCAAACGGTCTAGTGAATTCCCTCCAAAAACAATCTCCAAACACGAAATATCATTCACTTCATTAATAAATCACACATCTCAACATAAAACATCATACATGGATACTTGCACATTATTCAAGGATCATACCAACTAGTACCGCGATCGGGGCCAAGCAGACTCCCTTCTCGCCTCGCATCGGGTCCCAAGCAGACTCCCCCATTGGCCGAGTAGGAGGGAAACGAATTCCATCCTACCGGCTCGTATCAAACTCCCAAGGGATCTTCGGATCCCAAGGTACACCGATCCCACTGTGCGACCCGACTCCACATACCAAGTACACATAACGAAATCGATAAAACATAAAACGTGCAAATCTTTGTAAACAATTTAGTCATGTTGAACAAGCCTTTATGAAACATGCTTTCATGAGAGGGTTTTCATAATTCGTAAGCACTTCTACTCATAAGTATACCATAATCAGTTTAGTATTTAACAACTGGTTTCACGTAAAGAAAAGGGTTTAGGGAACTCACCTGATCGTAGTGATTTTCCTACACGCACGCCTCTCTTACGAACAATCCGAGCTGAACCCAACACCTAATGCACACCATACACTTCGGTCAGTGACATACCCGAAAAAGAAGGGTTCCGAAATCCGAAATATGACCTCTGATACTCACTCCGAATCCGAAATCCTCCCATCCGAAATCCGGTATTCACTTCCGGAATCCCCAAATCCGGGATCCGGTATCCACTTCCAGAATCCCCAAATCCAGTATCCAAAATCCGGGATTTCCCCATCCGGGATCCGGTATCCAATTCCGGAATTCCCCATCCGGGATCCGGTATCCAAAATCCGGGGTCTCCAATCCGGACTAAGCGATTTCCGGACTGACGAACCAGAACCCTGAGTTTCTTTCAACTTGATTAAATCCCAAAGTTTTGCCACGAAATTCTTTTCATAAACTGATAAGATTTATCCCTAAACCTGTAAAGCCCGTATCCCGGTGTGTATCTTCTTCTTATTATTTTTTTTAAAGCTTTTATTTTAACGTGGGATCCATTAGCGGGGTTAGTCGAATCGGACCAAAAAGTTAAATGAGTCAACCTTTTTGGGTTTTTGCAAGGAAAGGAAAGTTGACGGGCTAATTGGGGCATTTCACCAAAGTATGGCAAGGGATAAGCCAAGAGACGCCCCCTTCCCCCTTCCCCTTCCCTTCGGTTTCATGCTAGTAACCACCACAACCTTTAGTCATCCCCTCCCCCTTCCCCTTTCATTTTCACTTAAACAACTCCCAAAAACCCTTTTCCCCATCCCCCTTTGTTGTGTGTTCGGCCAAGAAAGAAGCCGAGAGAGTGAGAGAGAAACCGAGAGGGTGATAGAGGTTGCTGCCGGCGACGAGGAGAGAGGAGGAAGGAGGCGATCGCCGGCAAGTTTGGTCGGAAAAGAGGAGGAAGAAGGGTTCGTCGAGGTAAGTTCGTCTATTTCTCGTTTGTTGTTATCGTATGTCAAAGAAACGCCGCCAACCACCACCGCCGCCGGAGGCGGCAGGGGGTGGTGCACGGCTGTTGTCTAGCCTAGGGTAACCCATATTCAATAGTTCATATGCTTTTCGGGTCTGTTGGGATTAAGCCACGACTTAACGGGTTAATAATCAATAGTGTCATTTCATGTGAAAATTTAGTAATCTGCCACTGTTTTGCTTAAACCGTAACTTTTTCCTCGTAACTCGGATTGGGGCGAAATCGGTGCCAAAAGTTCCCATTTTGAGTCTAGTAACTTTTCTATGTTTTGTGAAAAAACCAGTTCGGAACGTAGCTTAGGTCAAATCGTCGTTTTGTACCGAAAGGTTCTGTTTTCGCTGTTCTGCGAACCGTTTTTGTAAAATCCGTATTAAACTGTAGAAAAATCGTTAGGAGGAGTATAATATGTCCTTGGAACCCTAACTCAGAGAACTTTCTGGTGATGTAATGTAATTGAGGATTTTCTGTGTTTGGGGAGGTCGGAACAGGTCCCGAACAGACCTGTTTGGCTAGACAGAAAAGTCATTTTAGTGACAGTTTAAGCGTGCGTCGTGTTTTAGGGTCCGGGTCTCGCGTTAATACATTTTAATGTTCGTTTAGGTGTTGGGAAGTGATTTTGGATTGTGGAGCTTGGACTATATAGGAATTTCATGTGTAACGTTATTTTGTGTTACGTGCTATTACGTGTTATTACGTGGACTAGTTGGGATGTGATAAATAGTTGTGATTGTTGAATTATTATGTGAATGGTATGTAATTTGTGTACACCTCGGTGGGACTGAGGGGCTCGGTGGGACCGAGGGCTCGGTGGGACTGAGCTAGTACAACTATATTATCTTACTCGGTGGGACCGAGGGCTCGGTGGGACTGAGCTTGTATCAACATATTTTTGTGTACTCGGTGGGACCGAGGGCTCGGTGGGACTGAGCTTGTATCAACATATTTTTGTGTACTCGGTGGGACTGAGCTTGTATTTATACGTTAATTATTATGTGGTTTATATTCGTGGTGATAGTGGTGTTACCTACTTGCGAGTAGGAGCGATATACGTGGGGTTGCTACCTGCGTGTGTGGTAGGACTCACTAAGCGTTTAGCTTACCCTTTCCCAATATGTTGTGATTTCAGGTGCGAGCGGCAGTCAGGCTTGACGGTACACACACAAAGCGTGGGCGCCGAGAATTGTTGGAATTTACACTTTTAAACTTTTAGATTTATTTGTAATATTTCCGCTGCATAACTTCTTTTGACTGTTTGAGTTGACGGCATTAACTTTAATTGAGTTACGGTTTATTAAATTGTGGTTGTTTTATAATGGAATATATGTTTTAGAAAATTTAAATTTCCTTGTAATTTTTGGGACGTTACAAAACCTCGTACCCCCACACAATCAAATGATCCAAGCATTTAACAGTCTGAATTAGAAGTAAATCACCATTTTCATTCTTACCTAAAATACCCAGTTCAACCACTAAGACGCCCAAATCTTTTGATTAAGAAGATAAACACTAGACAGAACAAAGGAAAGTAATCGAGGCTTACCAATTCGGAGCTTTCCTGATCGAAATTGATGCCGATTGAAGTTTTCCCTCTCCCTTTCTCGTTTCTCTTCTCAGCCGCCAACACAAGAATATTGGAGTAAATGAGGGGACCTAGGGTTTGCTTCCCTTATATATCTTTCATAAATTGCTACTTGGTCCCTCCTCAACCTTTTCCCTTTTACACTTTGACCACAAGTCCTCCATTATATACGATTTAGGACATGGTTGTTACAACACTCCCCCTTAAAAGAATTCGGTCCCCGGAATTCCTTGGCTAAAAAGATGCGGGTACTTCGCCCTCACCTCCGACTCCAACTCCCAGGTTACTTCCTGACCTTTGTGATATCGCCATTGAACCTTTACAAGGCTAATCTCCTTGCTCATTAATTTCTTCACTTAGAATCCGAAATGGCTTCGGGCTCCTCCATGAAACTTAGTTTTTCGTCTACTCGCACAACTTGTAATGACACAATCACACCGGTCTTCAACCCGCGCTCTCATAAAAGAGGCATGAAACACCTCACGAACCCCACATATCCATAAAACATACTCATTCTATAAACCGATTCTTCAAGTCGGAGTATCACTACAACCGACTCACTAAAACGTGGCTCAATCCTATTTTCTTTCGCCATACCCCATTTCAACATCCAAACTCAACCGAACTGAACCAGACCAAACCAAACCAAACCAAACTGAACTGAACCAAACCAAACTGAACCAAGCCAAACCAAACTGAACCAAGCCGAACCAAACTGAACCAACCCGAACCAAACCAAACCAAACCAAACTGAACCAAACCGAACCAAACCAAACCAAACTAAACCAAACCAAACCAAACCAAGATGAACCAAGATAAACCAATACCTTTGGCATCAGACCGACCCCCAACTTAGGTTTCACGATTCGCACTTCCAAATTTAACAACTTTGGTTTCAACGGATCTTCCAAGCACCTCTGTATAAGACCACGACTTCCTTAGGTTAGAAATACTCACATAATGTACTTGTAGTCCTTCCGACCATTATACTAGATATAAAAGTAACATCCCAGGGCTCTTAAAACACGTCTCAACACGACTTTCCCATGTCGTTTCTCTTCCTTAAGAATAAATTTCACCGAGTTTCGCAACAATGACAAGAATCATTTACTAACGTCGATAACCACCTAATTTGCCAATCTTAGCACCACGTCAACCTTGAATTTTCTAATCCACCTTCCTACCACGTCAAGCGCCTAACACAAAAGTATTTCTTTCCTTCAAAACACGTTGACCACAAGTCAACATTATATACCGATATATACGCTTCCACTACGTCCTCTTTCCATACTTGTACACCACTAACCCACCATCCGGGGTAAGGAATATATCACCTTGAAGTTTTTTACATTCGCCTTTTCACTACACCCAACAGACGTCCAACTAAAAGGAGCAACCACGCCTACTCCAGACTATTCCAAGTAACACATTGGTTAACCCTACGCTCACTTCGGAATAGTTAACATCCCAATACTTATTCAAATCTGACGGTCTTACACTTTGAATATCCCGTACAACCACTTATGCCATGCCTTTTCGAAGGTATAGATCACATTCCTTCCAGGGAAGATTCATCGACTAATACGAGTCCCTCCACACTTAAACCAAGACGTACATCAAAATGTCTCCCTCTCGTAACTACACGAGTAGTTCCAATACCCGTCATTTGCACCTCTTAAACATTTTTCCACCCATATGGTGCCAATACCACTCTTCTCACTTTAAGTTCTTCCACTTGCTTGAACATATCGTCCTAACCTCCTCTTGATAGACTCGGCATTGCTCGCCTATCAGCATCCACTTCATTCCTAATCATTCCCAAACATGACAACCACACTTTTGTTACCAAGCCCAACCAATGGTTTCACCACCGTTCTAATTTGAGATAACCAACCAAGTCCTCCTACAATAACCTTCCATTTTCTCATTTCCCAAGTAGGGTCGACCTGCCTACCAGAATTTCTTCGTCGGTCTTTTATTGATCCCAATACGAACTCACTCAGCGACTCATACCACTAAAACACCCGATTCCTCTCTTGGGTAGCCACCAACCACCGTTTTCTGGCAATAAACATATCATAACCCTCGCTCACAATCCATGCATCCCAACTACATGCTTAACACGTTGTACTTCACCCACAACATCACACCGCCGACCCGGTGCTCCCGACCATTTGCACACATAACAACTCTTGCTTTCACTTTCACCTAAGTTCATAATTAACCAAGTCTCTCTCACGACCTGCCTGCCTATGAATTTAGAAAAACCAGAACTCGCGGTTTCCCATGCTTGCTTAAATATACGTCCCTCGACAGACCATTTCGAGCTCCACGAAAGTCATCCCAACGACAAGGCACAATCTCTTACAAATTGATTCTCCAAACACCAACTTTGGTTATGTTGACTGCCTCATTCCTATACAGGTCATCAAATCCCTTATAGCACACCTAGTTACAACAACTGCTTCACATTCGGCACACCTACACAAAGTGGCCCAAACCTGTCACCGCATATACATCTCTCCCGACAACCATTCATTCCCTTAGGTAATTTCTGTGAAATTACCGCATCATAATTTATTCTCACATCTCAGTCTCCCCAATCTCAAAACTGGACACTTTTAACAGTCATCCCCTTCAGCATCCGTAGCTAACACGGTGAAGTTTCCACTATCTCACCGATACGCCAAGAGTCCCAATGGAACCTACCGTTTCCAACACATCGCAACTAACTTGCGCCTTACGGTCCGTACTAGCTAAGGAATAAGACTCGTATGGCGCGTAGTCTCATGTTGATCCAAACCCTCAGTGATTTGATAATGACCCTCTCCATTCTACTTAGTGAAAATTGTAAGTAAACAATGTATAAGAGTTTCACTATCGCTGATAAGTACTAAGACTGTTTTCAGTACCGATGATAGGAACTCTCGATTTTTAGATTAGACATTCAGCGAACACTGTTCATTCAGCAAGCCCTGAGCCTGTTCAGTCTTGTTGATGATCGCTGATGATCTTATATATTGTTCAACATAACTGTTCATCATACATACATAGCTCTGAGCCTGTTCAGTTCTATTGGTGATCGCTGACAATCTTAGTTGTTTACTTATGATCCCTGAGGACAAGTTTCACGTTAACATAGGTTCTACGCTGAAGTCGAAGATCAAGCTCAAGAACCAGCGACAAGTCTCCTAATGAACTGATGCGGATATCAGCGAAGACATAGATTTGTCCACTCAATGTGAAGTATCAAGTACAAGACTTCAGCTATCGTTGAACTTTGTCATTCACTGATAAAGAATGATAAAGCTCTGATTCAACGAAAAGTTGATCATGAAGTCTTCCGTACAAAGTATTTTTGTCTTAACCACCCTTGCACGACTCCGTACGATATGTCAGAAAAGAACATTCTTATTGTCTGAAATCGTACAACCACTCTGATTCTACACTGTTCACCATGCGGCTACTAAGGTTGTCTACAAAAGTCAGAACTTACAACCAATGAGCAGCTGTCACGTGTAAAGTATAAATTGCCATGCATTTAATGCATGCAGTATATAAGAAGAAGACCCGCTTCATTTTTGAAGCACTCGTAAACTCTAGTCGAGTCATCTTCTTATCTTGAGATAGGTTATTATTAGTAATTTCCTTCTCTTTCTTAGTGCAAGAAACTTAGTGTTCCAACTTTTTTAGATTAGGATTTATCCTTATCTTGTTCCGCGACAAGCTGTAAATTGTTTTAATTATTTATCAATAAACAATTTAGAAAAGTAAAAATCTGTGTATTTGTATTCAACCCCCCCCCCCCTTCTATAAACTTGTATAACCCTCTCGGGACCAACAAGTGGTATCAGAGCAGATTTGTTTAATCTCATAAACAAGATCTAATCTATACTGTTCTTAAAATGACCAATACAAACACAAACTATATAGACAACGGTTCTCTTGCAAAACCCCCTAGATTTTCCAGAGATAATTTTAATCTATGGAAAAATAGGATGATACTCTTCATAGAAGGTGTAGATCCAACTATACCTTACTACATCGAACATGGTCCATATATCCCTGTAATAATTGATCCTGAAGTTCCAGCCGCTGAGAATAGAGCTGCTATTCCAGAAAGGCTGATTCCCAAGGAAATCCATATGTGGACTGATGACGATAAGAAGAAAGTGGGTCTTGATACCAGAGCTAGATCCATTCTATCCATGGCGCTACCTGACGAAGTCTTCCATTCCGTCATGAACCTGAAAACCGCCAAAGCCATGTGGGACACAATTTGTGTTCAGTATGAAGGTACGTCTGAAGTCCGGGACTCTCGAAAAATCAACCTGGTAAGACAGTATGAAAGCTTCATTTCTGGTAAGAATGAATCTCTCTCTGAAGTACATCAGCATTTCAACTGTTTAATTATAGATCTGAAAAACGTTGGCAAGGAATATTCTAACTTTGAGATTCTGACAAAGTTCTTAGAATGTTTACCTGAAAACTGGGACAATTATTCAATGTGTCTCAAGCTGTCAAAGGATCTCAAATCGATGAATCTTTCTACCTTATATGGCACGATGCTGAATCATGAGCAATCGAGTCATCTTAAGAAGAATCTTGTAAAAGATTCCAAAAGCACCCCTGTTGCTTTGGTCTCAGAGACACCTTCCACTTAGCGACCTTCGGTCACTATCACTGAGTTGGAAAGTAACTCTGAAAGTTCATCAAACTCTGACTCTTCAGATCTTGATGAATCTTTGGCTCTCCTAACTAAAAAGTTCAGGAGATTCGCCAAAAAGAAAATATTCAGAAAGAATAAACCTCTTTCTATTACTGACAAGCCAAGATCATCAGCTCCTGTTGATAAGGCTACTGCTACTTGCTATAACTGTGAAAAGACAGGACATTTTACCAGCGAGTGCAGGTCAAAGGAAATTTCGAGAAACTCAGCGTTTCCTAAGAAATCCTCTAACCCCAAGTCTAGAGATGAAAAATACGTCAAAAGCTGAAAGAAAAATATGCGAAGCTGAAAAGCTTTAAGAAGAAAGAAATGACTGACTATGATTGGGCTGCCTCTGATGAAGAAGAATCATCATCTGACTCTGAAGATGATGACGTAGCCAATCTCTGTCTCATGGCCAAGATTGAAGATGAGGAAGACAAGTCTAACATTCCCTCTACTTCAGCCTCTACCTCTAAGGTATCACCTTCTTTCTTTACCAATATTTTAAATATTGATGAAGCTGATAGTCTTCAAAAGTTCGATCTATTGACTAGAAGCTTATATGATGTTATGAATGGAAAAACCATTGTTGAAAATCAAAACATTGATCTCACTGAACAGCTTAAACACTGTCACCTTCAAATAGAAAAACTTTCTAAAATTGAAGAAGATTTAAGAGATCAAGTCCATTTAAATCAGCTAGTCAAAATCGAACGTGAAGAAGCTATCGCTGCATTGAAAGCTGAAAAAGCTATTGTTGATGGATGGTGTAAATCCTCAGCAACGATCACTGAGATAATAAAGTCTCAGATACCTCTGAGTGACAAACGTGGTATAGGTTATAAAGCTAATGCTGAAAAACCTACCACTGAACATTCCATGCTGAAATTCGGAATGTTTGTCTCCTCTATCTCTGACACTTCATCTTCTCAGTGCTCCTTTTCTAAAACACCATCTCCCGAGGAAAAACCTACCTTAGTCTCTAAAGACAAAGGTAAAGGTATTGCTTTTGAAAAACCTACCTTAGTCTCTAAAGACAAAGGTAAAGGAATTGCTTATGATCAAAATCCTCAGAAGGGTATCTTTATACCTAAGCTAAATGCTTCTACAGCATCAGCGACTCATCCCTCTGGTTCAGGGAACAAGACCTCTGGGTATATTTCGCGTGGATTTATTCAGCGATCTACTCCTAGAATCAAAGTGGATGTTACTGGTAAGAAATCTGAAGAACTGATAGTTCATCCTATTTCCAATACCAAAGGTATACTTGATGCTGGTCCTTCCAAATTTAAACAAATGGCTCAGCATGCAAAAGGTCCTAAAACTACTTTTAGTTATAGGAAATGTTATCACTGTGGACTTACCGATCATATTGCTAGTAAGTGCCCCATAGCCTCCAAAGCTGACAAGTTAGCTAAGGTGAAGATCACTGCCCCCAAGGCAAAGAAGACCACTGAGGTTAAGAAATTAACCAAAGTAAAGACTGACAAAGCTGAATCTTCAAATGATGCGAAGATCGCTGAACCTTCCACTTCCTCAACCACCACTGACAAATCAAAGCCCAATATGATGTGGGTAGCTAAATCAAACTAATCTTCCTTTGTTTTGCAGGTTATGAAGGGTATCTGGTATCTCGATAGCAGATGCTCTAGACACATGACTGTTAAGAAAAACCTGCTTGCTGAAAATAAAGAAGAAAATGGTCCCTCAGTGACCTTTGGTGGAAATGGAAAAGACTATACCTGAGGGTTTGGTGTACTCTCTAATGGTACAACAACCTTCAGAAGAGTTGCTTATGCTAAAGTGCTTAAGCTTAATCTTCTAAGCATCAGTCAGCTCTGCGACATAAGTTGATCAAACCCTGAATCATTTAATTTAACCGTCTATTCAGATAGTGATTTTGCATGTTGCAAAATGGATAGGAAAAGCACCACAGGAGGTTGTCAGCTCCTGGGTGGAAAGCTGGTGAGTTGGACAAGTAAAAAGCAAAACTCAGTGTCCACCTCAACTGCTGAAGCTGAGTATGTAGCAGCTGGAAGCTGTTGTTCTCAGGTCTTGTGGATGAGAAATCAACTACTGGACTATGACCTTCAGCTCTCCAAAATTCTAATCTATTGCTACAGCACAAGTGCCATCGCTATAGCCAACAATCCAGTGCTACACTCAAAGACCAAACATATCGAAATCAGGTATCACTTTATCATAGACCACGTGATGAATGGTGATATAGAACTTCATTTTATCCCAACTGACTTTCAGTTAGCTGATCTATTCACCAAACCTCTTGATGAGACAAGATTCAACTTTCTCATCAGCGAGCTTGGAATGCTGAACTTTGAAGAGTAAAATCTTCAGCGGTTCACATTTGATCAGTATTAACACTTGTTGATAACCCTCAGTGATAAACTTGTATAACGACAAGTGGTTCAGTGATAACAATAAACTTGTATAACCCATTTCATCATCAACTCTCTGAACAAACTGATTTGCTGATAACCAGGTATGTTTTTCTCTCTCTACTCTCTGACAAACGCATTTATATGCAAGATTTCAAAACAAACTCTATCGCTGAAAATCTTTTCCTTATCAGCGATACTTTTGAAATTTCTTAAACCTTACGCTGATATTTCTATTCAGCGCTTCATGTTTTCAAAACATCCCTGGAGTTCTTAAAAACCTCAGAGACATTTTAAAATATGAAAGGACGTTTTTGACGTCATCCTTACAGGATAAACCCCTGGCACGTTCTTCTGACACACGTTAGCACGTTTCGTTCTCTCGTCCAATCAAATGCCAACACGTGTCCGTATCATGATGAAAAACTTTCCCGCTCATAGTTTTTCTCTCTCTTCTCTCACTATATATACTTCTCGAAGAACACTGTTGCATTTTGAACAATCAAGTTTTCTCAAGAAACTGTTCATCTTCCTCAAAGAACAAGGTTACTATTCTTATTTTTAATCTGTTTTAACTTGTTTTGGATCTCATCATTGTTTTTAAAAGATCAAACAAAAGAAACCATTCTTAAAATGAAATCATCTTCTTTCATGGTTTTATGAACACAACCTTCATGGTTGTTCTTCAAGTTTATATCTCAAATCTTAAACTTGTTCTTCATATGTTTTTCCAGAATCTGTTCTTAAACTGGAAATCATATATTCTTCATAAAGTCATTTTTGGCTGAATGAAATGGACAAAATCTTAAAATTCATATTTTGTTGTTCATATTCTTCGTGATTCTGTGTTTATAGCAGAAATGGCATCCACTGATATAGCTGCTGAACTTCCAAGGGCTCCTCAAGTGAAATTTAGTCTGAAGAATGTTACATTTCAGAGCAACAATCCCTATGCCTTATTCGAATTCCCCGAAAAGAAATAGGTCACTCATCTGGATGACGCTGTGAAATTTCAGAAGAACTGCCCTATCTCCACAGCCCTAAGCATTTCTCCTCTAGTTGATAAACGCCTACTGGCTCAGTTCTGGTATTCTGCCAGAAGTGCTCAGATCACATCCACCAAAAAACCTAAGAAAACCATCAGTGTCATTCTCTTTGACACTGACCATGGCACGTCCAAAATTACTACTGGTAACCTCAGGTGTGCTCTAAACCTCCCCTCAGCCTCCAAAGACAAACCCTTTGTCCCATTCCTTGACCCCAAGAAAAACTCAGTCGACAGGGAAGCCCTGATTGCATTTTTTGATGCAATGAATTATGCTTGGGACATTGGAAGAGACGGTCTTCCTGAGAAGAAGCTGACAATTATGAAGAAATCAAAGATGCCCAGCGAAATGAATTTCATCTTCGCTCATCTTATCAGCTGCCTCACCGCCAAATCTGGATCATCTGATCAAGCCTCCCAATCTCAACAAGCCATGGGGTACTCCTTGCTGAAGGGTCTCCATATCGACTGGGCTCAGATCATCTTTGACGACATGCTGATAAGAGTAACTGCTGCTGATCGACCAACTTGGGTTCCTTATCCAAGATTTATCAGTGCTCTATTAGCACAAGGACTGAAGGATAAATATCCAAAGGTAGGAGACCTGAAACTATCCAAAGTCGGCCCTAAAGTTCTTGACTTCAAGCCACTTCCAAACGAGGTACGTCTTTCTACTCTCTTATCTCTTCTCAATCCTTCTTCTTCTACTTCTGTGGCTACTTCAGCGACAATACACCTCGCTGATACCCAGGCCACAAAATCCATTCCTCGAAAAAGGAAACACTCTACTACCCCACTTGATTCCAAAAGGATCAAGAAAACCAAGGAGCAACCCTCCCAGCAATCTCATGCTGAAGACTCCATGACTCAAATTACACAAGAGTCGCTGGATACTTTCGTGGCACGCTCTGCCACAGCTGAACAAGCCATCCCTTTCATCCAAACCTCAGCGTCTCTACACGCTGAAGTTATAGACTTGGAAACAACCCAACCTCCTTCAGCCCCTCAAAGGACTGAAGAAGTGATTCTCAGTGGATCCAACACTGAATCAGCACCACAACCAACCTTCTCAACCTTCGCTTCTCTCACCACTCCTTTGGACTTTCCTCCAGTTTTCACCACGATCACTGGAAAGCCCGTCATTCTTCAAGCTACAACTGCTGAAACAATACAAGGAATGATGGATGCAGGACCTGCAGGAATTTCCATGCGTACAGGCACTCTAGCTGACGACATGGAACACTTTCCAGGTCACAGAAGTTTTGACGACTTCACCAACCCTCCTGCAGGTATACACAACACCATATACACTATATCTCAACCCCAAACTTCTGAGCTTTCCTCTGTTCATAAGTACTTAACTGTTACAGGTCCTAACTTGGGAGATATCAACACATCTCTGAAGAGCATGGATCAAAAGCTGACAGCTCTCACCGCAACTCTCTCAGCGAACTCTTCAGCTGTAACAAACGCTGGAGAGAATCTCAACAAGTTGACTAAAGTGGTTGAACAGAAAGCCTCCAAAGCTGATTTGGAGAATGTTGAAGGTACTCTTGGTCAAATTGCTAAAGTCATCGCTGATATCTACACTGACCACACCTCTCTCTCCTCAAAAGTTACAACCGTGTCCAGCGAGGTCATAACGCTGAAGACAGCGGTTGGAAATCTTCAGGGAGAGGTGTCCTCTGTAAAGACTGACGTAAGTTCAGTGAAGACTATGGTACAGCAGATCCTCGATCGCATGAACGCCCCTGCTCCTTCACATTTTACTCAGGCGGATCGAGAAGAACTTCAAAAGATCAACCCTGTTATAACTGGCCTGGAAGTCAGATTAGTGGAGATTGAAAATTGTGTCGGTGTCCCTGGACAAGAAGACAGGGAACCAACACCATCTGATGCTGTCCCATCCGCTGAATCGTCGCATTCCTCCCCAACTCATCAAATGGAAGAGGGGGAGAAGAGCTCTGAAGACCTTCCCCATGATGAATATGTTGAGGGGGAGAAGACTGAAGACCTTCCCCTTACTAAAGAGGGGGAGAAGACAAATGAAGAGACATCTGCTGGACCTTAGGGAGTTGGAAACCCTGAGGGAACTGAGAAACCTCCCTCTGTATCTGAGGGGGAGCAACTCGAAGAAGCTGAAGAATCTGAAGCTGAAGACGAGGAAGCCGTCGACATCTCTGACGATGAACCATCATCCAGTGATAATGGTGATGATGACTTTGATGATGGTGATGATTCCTTCTTCGTCCATCCAAAGAAAGCTCCAGCGCTTAAAGGAATCTCAATAAAAGAACCTCCAGGGGAGCGGACAAAGCCTTCAGCGTCTGAAGCTAAAGGCAAAGGTAAAGGTGTCGCTGAAGCTGACAATCTGATGATCTTGCTTCAAAAGCCAGTTCGTCAGGTACACTACTACTTTCCTTACACTGCATCCCTCCTCTATCCCTTCTCATTATCATCTCTACTCTCCACAAAAATCCTATACACTTAAACCCAATTCTTCTCTCTCTGTTCTTCCATATCTTACCCAAAAGATCGCTGTGTTTTAGCTAGTCCTCTCCCCTGCTTGAGGATTCTGAAGTACAACCAGCTGCATCAACTAAAGCTGAAGAAATCATCCCAGTCTTGGATTTAATCACCGAGACTGATGAACCTGAACAACAACTGCTCTCTCACACAAGACCTTCCTTGGTTCCTCAAAAACCAAGTGAAGAGGATCAGAGAAGAAGAGAAGAAATGATAAAGAAGCTTGAGGCTCAGCGAATAATTCTGCCTCGTAACAAAGTTCCTGCTGCAAAGTTCAGAATTTCAAAGCAAGAATACGTTGATCACCTTAGAGCTGAACGTCTACTCGCTGAAAGAAAGGAAGCTGAAGACAAAGATAAGGCTCTCGCCATCCAGCTCGTCCAAGAATCAGTGAAAGACCCCAAGCTGAAAAGAGTTCCCATCCAAGTTCAACGTCAGCTATGGGAAGATGCCCGAAAGATTGTCGAGAAGAAGACAAGTGTATCTCAATCCACCCTGAAATGGTGTAAAGAGAAGGTACACTTCAGATATCGAGCTGCAAGGATCAACAAGGTACACATCACTGGAAGAACAACTATCGGAGTACAAATTGTTGATATCCAATTATTTAGAGAGAATGGCCAAACTGAAACCTTCGGCGCTGAAGCTGTCACAAGGTATGGTCTCTCTGAGTGGTTGGAGATAAGAATAGTCATTCAGCACTCACGTTCAAGTACAAGGATCATTTCGAAAAACTTCTAAATCGACAGATCGACTTGGTCTCATCTGCTGTGTATATTCCTCCTCCTCCTGCTCCTGCGCTGAAAAGAAAAATGGCCTCTTCCAAGAAGAAGCTACAAGAATCAGATTCAGGTCCTCCCATACGAAATGAAACTGGTATTGGTTTATCTCGCGCTGAAGTGCTTGGTCCTGACCCTGATCTTTCTGCCCTCGACATATCTCTGCCACCCGGTGAACGTTTCATCCCTGGTAAAGTCATAAGTAATCCTTATGGTATATTCTTTCATGACTGCTTGGGACGACAATGTTTTCAACGTATCTCTGAGCTACCCATCACTCCAATCGAACAGCTCAGGGATCTTATCTATTGGTGTGAATTCAGAGATAATCTTCTCGGACACTTCATGAAGCCCTTGATTTTCAAGGAAGCCCAAGAAAGAAGAAATCAGGGAGAACAAGTCCCTGACTGGAAGATCCCTACGACACAGACCCTTGATGAACTTCTCATTAAGGAAGAACCTCTATAAGCTGATAGGATCATCTCATTCTTCTATTTTATCAGTTAATCTTTTGTACTCGTAATTTATTTCGCTTGTACTTAAAATTTTTCTACTTCCCTTTGTAATCTGATACGAAGTTTAAAGAAAGATTTCAGCGAAAGTACTTTACTCCATCAGTACAGAAAAGATCCCAGAAAACAGTAAAAGGGACAAATATTTTATGAGTTCTTTTTATCCTTATGTTTTCATACTTAGCAATTTTCTCTGTTGCTATGTCAATATCAAATAGGGGAGATTGTTGATCCAAACCCTCAGTGATTTGATAATGACCCTCTCCATTCTACTTAGTGAAAATTGTAAGTAAACAATGTATAAGAGTTTCACTATCGCTGATAAGTACTAAGACTGTTTTCAGTACCGCTGATAGGAACTCTCGATCTTTAGATTAGACATTCAGCGAACACTGTTCATTCAACAAGCTCTGAGCCTGTTCAGTCTTGTTGATGATCGCTGATGATCTTATATATTGTTCAGCATAACTGTTCATCATACATACATAGCTCTGAGCCTCTTCAGTCCTATTGGTGATCGTTGACAATCTTAGTTGTTTACTTATGATCCCTGAAGACAAGTTTCACGTTAACATAGGTTCTACGCTGAAGTCGAAGATCAAGCTCAAGAACCAGCGACAAGTCTCCTAATGAACTGATGCGGATATCAGCGAAGACATAGATTTGTCCACTCAATGTGAAGTATCAAGTACAAGACTTCAGCTATTGCTGAACTTTGTCATTCACTGATAAAGAATGATAAAGCTCTGATTCAACGAAAATCTGATCATGAAGTCTTCCGTACAAAGTACTTTTGTCTTAACCACCCTTGCACGACTCCATACGATATGTCAGAAAAGAACATCCTTATTGTCTGAAATCGTACAACCACTCTGATTCTACACTGTTCACCATGCGGCTACTAAGGTTGTCTACAAAAGTCAGAACCTACAACCAATGAGCTGCTGCCACGTGTAAAGTATAAACTGCCATGCATTTAATGCATGCAATATATAAGAAGAAGACCCGCTTCATTTTTGAAGCACTCGTAAACTCTGGTCGAGTCATCTTCTTATCTTGAGATAGGTTGTTATTAGTAATTTCCTTCTCTTTCTTAGTGCAAGAAACTTAGTGTTCCAACTTGTTTAGATTAGGATTTATCCTTATCTTGTTCCGCGACAAGCTGTAAATTGTTTTAATGATTTATCAATAAACAATTTAGGAAAGTAAAAATCTGTGTATTTGTATTCAACCCCCCCCCCCCCCCCCCCTCGTCAAACTTGTATAACCCTCTCGGGACCAACATCTCATTACAGTACCATTCACTACTATGGCTCATAACTGAAAGCATTTCATCAGGGCACATTATCTACTTAATAACATGCTACTACTAAGAGTTTCTCAATAGCCATCGGCTTCAACATGCATATGCCTGCTCCACGAAATCACATCACCCATTAACCAACATTAACAAGTTCAAAACTTAGGACTTCCACTGTTTCCCGCTCTCCTCTAACTGGAATACTAAGGTCGTAACCCGACCAAAATCAAATCAATTGAACAGTTCTATTTAAACCCCTCTTGTTCTTAACTTTGCCGTCCACTACGACCCACAGAGTTCATAGCCTTCATGCATGACGACACAACAAATTTTAAATCATTTTACACATTTGAAAATTCGATAGATACCATAATGAAAAACAAATTGACATAAACATAGCATCTCACTGCTCAAGCCGAAACGTAGACACAACGACCCTAAGATCGCTCACATGCCACCCTAAGATAACTCGCGACTTAGTCGACCGAATCAGTATTGACCCAAATAAAACGTGTTTAATAAAACGTGTCCAATATGATTAAAAATCTCAGAACCACATCACTTTTACAGAGCGAGTTAGTCGGCTCCCACACTCTTTTGTATGTTAAAAGTACTACTATTCATTTCGGTTACAAAACTTTCGCGGTAAAACATTTTCGTGACCTTCACAACACGGTGTATTTCTACACGAAAAGTAAAATAATTCACATATTACTATGCTCAAAATATCATGGTACATTGTAAACAAGTCTATCTTTTTCTTTAAACACACGCTCGCGCGTGTCGACTCATTTTCCAAAAACAAGGAGCTCATTATGCTCGTAAACATTCTTAACATGATAAGAATCCATGTAAACCATTTAAGAAGAACACCATGCATGAAACTAACGTTGCGATGAAGGCTATTCACTCTAACAAGGTCCCACATTACTCCTACAGTAACTTATTGTCGACACCCAACTTTCGACCATCAGTCGCCTTCTCGTTCTCATATCCACTTGTGGTACAGTTACTTCACAACCCTTCAATTTTCGTATAGACCAAAGATCCACAACCATGCGATTTCAAAATTCGATCCTTAAGGCCGAGAAACGACCTGTTATCTCATGTTTTACTCATACACATGCTTGGATTCATTACTTACGTCTTTCCTTCACCAATTCGGCCACTACATCGCTTGACTAACAACCGAGGGTTCATTTTCTTCACTCGATTATTTTTTAAGCTCACAAGATTTCCATCACAATTACATTCCACCTTCGTCCAAGGACTGCCTCGACCATAACAACCTACCATATAGTACAAGAACTGGAACAACCGCAAACAATCACCACTCAAACTCAACTTCGCAACATAAGGCAATTCGAGCATGTACATGTACCTGTAAATTCGCAATTACACTGGCAAGGTGTAATGTAAATTTACCTTACACGACAGTTCTCGTTACCCTATCTTTCTAGCACACCTAGAGTGATCTTTCTTAAAGGCATCCTATATCTCGGTTGTGTCCCTAAAATCACAGTTTAAGTTTAGGCCCGTCCGGTCACCTAAATCCCTTAAACTATGGCTCTGATACCATTTGTAACAACCCAAAATTTCAACAAGCAAAAACATTGAAGTAATCCCAAAACAGGTCCCAATTACGAATAAGGATTCATAAACTGAACATTACAAGGTCTGAATAACTCAAAATTTTCAGCGGAAATATACTATCCACAACCGAGATCTATCTAATACGAAGCAAAACTAACTAAGGAACTATAGTGCTCCTTAAGCCGATGCCTCCATCTCTAAACCTTACTCTTCTCTTGCCTTTACGTGAAGCACCGCTAGAGCGCTTTCGGCACCAATAGCACGTGCACTGTATCGCTTAGCGCCAGCCGCAATGAAAGAGATGATGTCTCAGCTACAAGAACTGTTAGACAAGGGTTTTGTTAGACCAAGTTCTTCACCTTGGGGAGCTCCGGTATTGTTTGTAAAGAAAAAGGATGGCACTATGAGGATATGCATCGACTACCGCGAGCTGAATAAGGTGACTATTAAGAACAAGTATTCGCTTCCAAGGATTGATGATATGCTCGATCAACTCCAAGGTGCGGGATGCTTTTCAAAGATTGATCTGAGGTCAGGGTACCATCAAGTTCGAGTAAGAGAGGAAGATATTCCTAAGACGGCGTTCAGAACGAGGTACGGGCATTATGAATTTCTTGTAATGCCATTTGGGTTGACAAATGCTCCAGCCGTGTTCATGTATCTGATGAATAGAGTATGTCGACCATTCTTAGACAAGTCTGTCATTGTATTCATCGATGACATACTTGTTTATTCGAAGAATGAAGATGATCATGAATGCCATCTTCGTGAAGTCTTAGAAGTTCTAAGGAAGGAGAAATTGTACGCAAAATTTTCGAAATGTGAATTTTGGTTAAAAGAGGTACAATTTCTAGGACATGTGATTACTTCGGAAGGATTCAAAGTAGATCCAGCAAAGATAGAAGCAATGACGAATTGGGAGACACCAAAGAGCGCGTCTGAAATAAGAAGTTTCTTGGGTCTAGCAGGTTACTACCGGAGGTTTATTAAAGACTTCTCAAAGATTGCTTCTGCTTTGACCGTGTTGACTCGGAAGAATGTAAAGTTTGTTTGGACTGAAAAATTTACGTCAGAAGTTGTGGGAAGCTCCTATTCTTGCACTACCGGAAGGAACAGAAGATCTAGTTGTGTATAGTGACGCATCAAAGATGGGTTTGGGGTGTGTATTGATGCAACGAGGCAAGGTGATTGCTTACACATCAAGACAACTCAAAGAACATAAGAAGAATTACCCTACCCATGATTTAGAATTGGCAGCGGTCGTGTTTGCATTAAAGTTGTGGCGTCATTATTTGTTTGGAACGAAGTGCACACTTTACACTGATCACAAGAGCTTGAAGCATGTCTTTGATCAGAAGGAGTTGAATATGAGGCAGTGGCGTTGGTTAGAACTACTTAAAGATTATGATTGTGAATTGCATTACCATCCTGGTAAGGCAAATGTTGTAGCTGATGCTTTAAGTAGAAAAGAATACAGTGGGTGCTTGAAAATGACTAATGTCAGAATTGATGTGACATCAAGCTTAGTCGAAAATATAAAAGAGGCATAAGAGAAAACGTTATTAAAAGAAAATCTGAAGGATGAAGTCACGAGCAAGCAGCATCTTCAACTAACTGAATATAGTCGGGGAATTAAACTGTTCCAAGGTCGTGTTTGGGTGCCAAAGGTTGGAGGAAATCGAGAGTTGATTCTCGAAGACGCCCATAAGTCTAAGTATTCTATACATCCTGGAAGTACTAAGATGTATAGGGATTTGAAACTACACTATTGGTGGCCAGCTATGAAAGTAGATATGGCAAGAATAGTAGAAAAGTGTGTGACATGTTCGTTAGTAAAAGCCGAACATCAAAAGCCTTACGGAAGTTTCCAATCTTTAGAGATTCCGGAATGGAAATGGGAAAAGATTACCATGGATTTTGTGACAAAGTTACCAAGGACACAAAAGGGTAACGGCACTATATGGGTAATCGTGGATTGATTGACCAAGAGTGCTCACTTTTTAGCTATGAAAGAAGCATCACCAATAGATAAATTGGCGAAGCTTTATATTGATGAAGTGGTGGCGAGGCATGGTATACCGGTGTCTATAGTTTTTGATCGTGATAGTCGGTTTACCTCGAGGTTTTGGCAATCACTACAAGAAGAATTGGGTACAAGAGTTAATCTGAGCACTGCTTATCATCCACAAACTGACGGGCAAAGTGAAAGAACCATTCAAACTTTGGAAGATATGCTCAGGTCGTGTGTGTTAGACTTTGGAGGTTACTGGGATACGCATCTACCGTTAGTAGAATTCGCGTATAACAATAGTTATCACTCCAGTATTGGAAGAGCACCTTTTGAAGCTTTGTATGGACGAAAATGTAGAACTCCAGTGTGTTGGTTAGAAGCTGGAGAAAAGCAATTTGCTGGTCCAGAACTTGTGCAACAAACGGCTGACAAAGTGAAAGCGATTCGGAAGCATATGAAAGCAGCCCAAGATCGACAAAAGAGTTATGCTGATCCGAAAAGAAGACCAAAAGAGTTCCAAGTTGGGGAGCACGTGATGCTTAAGGTATCCCCATGGAAAGGTGTGATAAGGTTTGGTAAACGTGGAAAGTTGAGTCCTCGTTTTCTAGGACCTTTCACCATAACTAAGAGAGTTGGATTGCAAGCATATCAGTTGGATCTTCCACCTGAATTGGAAGGAATCCATAATACTTTTCATGTTTGCTATCTTCGGAAATGTTTAGCTAACGAGAATGATATGATTCCACTTACTGACGTAAGAGTGGATGAAAAGAGCCGCTGTGTGGAAGAACCGGAGGCGATCTTAGAGAGATTAGTTAAAAAGTTACATAATAATAAGGAGGTTGTTATGTTAAAGGTACAATGGAAACATCGTCGAGGTACTAATGTGACGTTAGAGTCGGAAGAGGGTATGAAGACTAGATATCCTCACTTGTTTACCTAGCTTTGATTTCGAGGACGAAATCATTTTCAAGTTGGGGAGTATTGTAACATCTCGATTTTTATATAAAGTGTTACGTTTGGTTTATTGAATAATTTGAGTATAATTATTTGATAGATTAATTTTAGAGTTTATCCCCGAATAAGTTTCGTTATTTGTTTTACGGAGTTATAAGTTAAGGGGTAAGCTTTAATTTTAATTTATAAGTTAGAGGGTGTAAGTTGCCAATTGTTGAAAGTTTAGGGTTGGTGTGGTTAAAGTGATAAAACACCATCACCACCACCACCTCTTTTAGTCAAAATGGAAACAAATGAGATATTTGTTTCATTTTAGACTTTTGTATGTGTGTGTGCTCTCGGCAGCAGCAAGAAGGAGAAGAAAATCAGATTTTGGCAGTAAAATTAAGAGTTCCATTTGGTGATAATCAAGGTATGTTCTTCACAATAATTGTTTATATTAAGTTTATATAGCTTTCTAATGGTTTAGAATTGGGTTATGATGATTTTGAAAAATATGAGTAAACTGAGTTCATAAGTATCTTCTATCAGTAATCTTAAGCATATCTCCAAATTTATAGGTTCATGCATGGCTTAAAAGTATCAGTTTTGACTTAAATACGTTTTCTGTTAGTTGAGACAAAGATGAACGTTAGTTAGTTGCGATAAAGATGAAAGTTGCGACAAAGATGATTGTCGCAACAGTGAGTTGCGATAAAGTGAGTGTATCGCAACCAGTTGGTTGCGATAAGAATTATGTCGCAACAGTTGGTTGCGATAAGATGTTATGTCTCAACAGTTGGTTGCGATAAGAAGGGAATATCGCAACAATGGGTTGCGATAAGAGTGGTGTCGCAAGTAGTAGGTTGCGACAAGTGAAGGTGCATTTGTTTGGGTTGCGATAAGAGACGAGATTTTGGGTTATTTAGGATCCTTAGTCTGTATATAGTCCTATTTAGTAGATTGATATAAATACTATTTGTATTTGGGTATTTCAGACTTTGTGAAGTTTGGTGACTGAAATCCTTACAACTTTAAAAAGTAAAGTAAGAGTGACGCTACTGTTGTCAGGTGAGTTCATTCTTACCTTACCCTTTTTATAAACGCATTTCAAATTATGGTAAGGTATATTTATAATGAATGTTTCCTGAATGAGTTTTGATACAAAGCAGAATTGGTTATCTTGAAATTAATAGTTTTGCTTAACTTCATTGACGTTATTTGAAAATGATTTATATTAAGCAATAACTTGCACGAGTACAAATAAGTGTAATGGATCCATAGGCACTAGTTTTTATGAACACATGGAATAGGCGTGGATTAATCGTAATTCCAGTGTGTGTGATAAACGTAGAATAGGCGTGGACTAATAGTAATTCCCGTTTAGGTGAAATAAGGAATAGGCGTGGATTAATCGTAATTCCTATTTCACATTGATGAGAAATCGTGGGATAGGCGTGGACTAATCGTAATTCCCGATTTCTAAGGAATGAAAGAGATAGGCATGGCTTAATTGTAATCTCTACTTCCTTTCCAAGAAATTGACATGTGTAATTGTGATTTCTTGGATATGAGCATTAATCTAGAATCCGTGGAGATTCGTAGTGGGCTCTTGAACATGATATCATGACTGACTTGGTGTCGGTCATATTCATGGAATCGGGTTTAACCCCGTCATCGTGAGATGTTGATACGTATGGTAAGAAAAAGGTAAACCAGGTTTGTTATGCCTTGTTTACATTGATTTTTAAAAGTATTATTTTGAAACTGAATGTTCTCACTAGGCGTTAGCCTAATCGTTTCAAATTATATTTTTTTACCAGGTACTAGCTCGGGAAAGTAAAGGGTTGTGGGACGACTGCATTCGAGTATATACTTTTTGTGGAAAATTGAGAAGTTAGCCTTAGCGAGGAGTTTTTGGTGAATTCTAGATAACCAGTTTAATCTGATCTTAGTTGACAGGATTAGATTAATAGGTTATTTTGAATTTGCATTGATGTATATATGAATCCACAAAATCAATTCTCTATTATGTATAAAATTTTGGCAGGTCTTATGTTTAACCTTGTTAGAATTAAGGTTTAAATTTACCCTGATTTTAGGGTGTTACACCTAAAATACCCAGTTCAGCCACTAAGACGCCCAAATCTTTTGATTAAGAAGATAAACACTAGACAGAACAAAGGAAAGTAATCGAGCCTTACCAATTCGGAGCTTTCCTGATCGAAATTGATACCGATTGAAGTTTTCCCTCTCCCTTTCCCGTTTCTCTTCTCAGCCGCCAACACAAGAATATTGGAGTAAATGAGGGGACCTAGGGATTGCTTCCTTTATATATCTTTCATAAAATACTACTTGGTCCCTCCTCAACCTTCTCCCTTTTACACTTTGACCACAAGTCCTCCATTATATATGATTTGGGACACGGTTGTTACACCCAAACTCATTAATATTTTCATCAACACCCAAACTTTTAGCATTGTTTTGTATGTAATCCAGGTATCTTTCATCCCCATAAGCCTTTCTTAACCATGTTGCTCCCCATAACAACTCATCCTGCCAACCAATAACAATTAACAACCACACCACACCATATATTATATATAATATATGAAAACAAATCTTTTTTTTAAGAATATAATTATGTATAGATGATTTCCTGATATCCATCAAAATCACAGTAAAATGGGCAAGCACCATTCCTAACGTTTGCGTTATCGCTGTAAGCTCCCCTGTAAGTATCAGCAAAACCAAAAACTCTGATGGTTGTTCAAACTCAACTACTTCCAACTTTGTATTAAACAAAGACCTACCTAAAATTTTGTAATCAAACACAAATATTTGTTGGATTCTATGAATTTAGGTTAAAAACATTTAAGCCTTTCATGAGCAGGGAGAGTTTGGACCTAGAATTGAAGCTAAAATGCTAAACAAATTGGTGGCTAGCTCTTTGAATGTTAGCATGCAATAACATGCTCCATATAGAATTGAAGCTAAAATGCTAAACAACTGTAGCTTTGTTTTACATAAGTACTAACAATAACAAACCACTTATGCACGCTATCTTTGAAATCCTTAATTCTCACAAAAAAACATTGAAAAACCATTAAAATATGAGGATATGTAGGCATAAAGTGAATCTAAATTGGGTTTTATTAGTATGGGAAAATTGTATTTCTTTAACATATCAAGTGTGTTGCACACTGTGTGCACAACCACAGTGGTAATATGTAATTCTAACATAGCAATGTCTATTCCTTCTCAACCAATTTGTATTTCTTTTACAATTTGGTTATGTTCCCTTTATTCAATTGCTATGGTCCTTCAATTCTACAATGGTTCTGCAGAAAAGGTTAAAAATATACCACAAACTGAACCAGATACCAATTTTCAGATTTAATACACAACAAATCTGAACATCGAATAAGAACAATAAATAGCCACCGTATGGAATTATCCGTTCAACATATATTAAATTATCACTAGATCTACACAAAAACAACTAACTAATCATAATCAGTGACCAAAAAACCCTAAACTTTTCACTCTAGCAGATGATAGCTCGAACATCAACAATCAATCATTCAACTAAAATATAACAATGTAACAACAGATCTATGAGATAAACGAAGAGATTACCAGTAAGCAAGTCCTGATAGACCAACATGCTTGCAATATGCTTCTCGCATCGGTGAAAACGGGGAGTGGAGAGAAAGCAAAAGGGCGAGAGATGAGGGGTGTGTGAGGCAGAGGAGGGAGGCGTAAATAGGGTTTCTTAATTTTTTTTGGGGAGGGGGAGGGTAAAGGTTTAGGAAAATAGAAAAGGGAAAATTGAGAGGTAAAATTGAAGGGAAAATGAGGGGGGATTTTTGGGAAAATCTTGATTTTTTAAAAAATTTAAAGATCACGTAAATATATGTATTTATTTATCTTGTATATATAAATTATATATAAATTAGAGAAATTTTGGAAAATCGGTTGGAAATGCTCTAATAGTTTAAATAGCAGATATATTATTCTAAATAATGACAAGTATATTAAAAGCCCAATAAAATTCTTTGAGACCTGATATAAAAATATATTTTATCAGAAATCCATCAATGTTATTGTTATTATTATATGTCACCAATAAATCTATAAAATTCAATAAAACCCTTTAATTTCTATTTAAAAATTAAATAAAAAAAGAAAACTCACGTGTCCGTCACTAATCCGTCAATAATTAGTGACGGATTAGCGACAGACACATGTATTTATTATTATTAATATATATTAATATTATTATTACACGTTAAAGCCCGAAACGGTCCATTAAAGCTGAAAACAGTCCATTAAAGCCGAAAACGGTCAATTAAAGCTCGAAATGGTATATTAAAGCTCGAAATGGTCCATTGAAGCCCAAAAAGTGCATTAAATCCCGATACAGTCCATAAAAGCCCGGTAAGTTACCAAAGATATACAATCCAACAACCTACTAACTGAAACTGCAATGGCTTAGACTATAAACGTTTGCCGCTATCTCACATCTGAAAACGGGATTTATTTCACCACTCCTATTTACTCGTTTATACATCCATCCTCTATCTGTATTAGTCGACATAGCTACAAACACATACCTATATAAATTGACATACATATCAAAACTTACAAGTTAGAGTGAAAAGTCCATTTATAACTTACATTTTATATACACATAATATATACTTACATTATTAATATATATATTATTTATTTATTATTATTAATATTATTATTTATATATTATTATTGTACAGTTAAAGCCCGAAACAGTCCATTAAAGCCTAAAACGGTTAATTAAAGCTCGAAATAGTATATTAAAGCCCGAAATGGTCTATTAAACCCCAAAAATTTCATTAAAGCCCGATACGGTCCATTGAAGCCCAAAAAGTCCATTAAAGCCCAATACAGTCCATTGAAGCCCAAAAAGTCCATTAAAGCCTAATACGGTCCATGTACGCCAAAAATGGTCAATTCAAAACCATCATCGTCCATTCAAGCCAAAAACGGGTCATTAAAGCCCAATACGATCCATAAAGGCCCAATACGTCCCATTAAAGCCCATAACGGTCCATAAAGGCCCAATACGGTCCATTAAAGCCCAAACCGTTCCATAAGCCCATAATGGTCACTTAAAGCCCAATACGGTTCATTAAAGTCCAATACGTCCCATTAAAGCCCATAACGGTCTATTAAGCCCACAACGGTTCATTGAAGCCCAAAATGATCAATTAAAGGCTAATACGATCTATTTAAGCACAATACGGTCCATTAAAGCCCAAACCGTTCCATAAGCCCATAATGGTCCATTAAAGCCCATAACGGTCCATTGAAGCGCAAAATTATCAATTAAAGCCCAATACGGTCCATTATAGCACAATATGATCCATTATAGCACAGTACGATCCATTAAAGCACAGTACGATCCATTAAAGCTTAAAAGAATATATTAAACCACAAACAATCCATTAAAGTTCAATTGAGTTGATTAAACACCTAGTAGATCACTGAAACTCCAATAGGATCTATTAACGGCCATTTGGATTCATTAACGACCATTTGGATCCAATAAACCCTTGTCAGATCCATTAAATCTCCTGTCAGATCCATTTGGCAGCCCAATACGGTTCACTAAATCCTAATACGGTCCATTAAGCCCATAACGGTCCATTGAAGCCCATAAAGATCAATAAGTATGTATCTGACCATATATATATATATATATATATATATACTATCTTATAATACATCTAACCCCCAAACTCTTAAAAACAACTTTTAAAGCTAGATGTACCACCATTTAAAGCATGATTACTTAAAATTTTAGAGTGAGAAAGATTACATTGCTAAAAATCCCTGATGTCTATGAAAGCACGCTGCACACGTGAGACTCTCATCATTTGATTACCAGTCTCTTCGTCTTCTCCCCCCAAAATCGGCTTTTACGTTCGTCTTCTCCCCTCCCAAAAATCAGAGTTTACCCTAAACCCTAAAACACATCTCACTGGTCCAAAACCAGAATCGCTCCTCTACCATCAGTTTCATGTTGATGCTTCAAGATTTTATCCGGTGTCAATTCAAGAATTCATCTTCTATATATGAGGATTCAAGCTCCAACATCGCTTTCTCACAAGGTAATTACATCTTATTCTTGTTACTTGCTCATCTCGATTTGTGGCGGTCAATTCAAGAATTCATCTTCTAAATTGATTTTGATGGTTCGCCATAAGAGCCTGTTGATGCCGATTCAGAGTTTCTTTGTTCTCCAAGAAGACGTTTCCTCCTCCCAAGATGCCTCCAAGACAGAAATATGCAGAGCTTTTTATGCTCTTCAAATCCATTCATTCTCTTTACACGGTTTCTTCAAATCAACAAAAGATCTTCTGTATGATTTCTCACCATCGATTTATCTGATGTTTGCACAAAGGTCCCACCATCGATTTCTTTGGGTTTCTTTGTTTTTTTCAAGATTCACCATCTCAGGGTTTCTTATTAGGGGTTCGTCATTTCAGGTACGTTTGGGTTTACGGTTTATTTTTGCACAATTTGGGTTTCTTTTATCTAAGTTTGCTACCTCTTTCGCTCCAAATATATTCCTTTCCTTGGTGCACGTATTTGATTTTTTTTCTTTTGTTACCTGTATTGCTTGCCATGTGTTTATTGAAAGTCTTGAATGAACGTACTTGATTTTTTCTAACCCACACTAGACTTGTATTGTTTTAATTGTGATGAACAGAACTTTTAATTGTGATGAACAGAATTGGTTCAGGTATGTTTCATGGTGATACATTTAGAACCTTCTTTTTATTTATTTTGGGAGGATTTGATTGATGTATCTAACAGGTTCCATTTCATGATTTTTACGATATATGTTATGCAATTTCATGTTTACACAGGGTTGTCCTCAAGAAGAACACTGTAGTTGAAGTGTAAATTTGCTGATATCCACCAACACTTCAGTTTGAACTGTGAACACCCAGATGGAAATTATTCATTTTATTAGTTGGTTTTTTGAAGAAGATAAGAAAAGGTGGAATTTTGTGAACACATAGATGGAAATGATGCATTTTTAGTTGGTTTTTTCAGGAAGATGAAGAATGTGAAATCGCTAAGCACCCAGATAGAAAGCACGCATTTTTTAGTGGGTTCTTCAGGAAGATCAATAAAAAGGTGAAATTAACAAACACCCGGATTGAATATGATGCATTTTTTAGTTGGAGTTTTCAAGAAAACCAATAAAAAGGTAAACTTACAAAACACCCAGCTAAAAAACCATGCTCTTTTAGTTGAGTTTTTCAAGAACATTAAGAGAAAGGTGAAATCACAAAACACCTAGATAGATATCATTCATTCTTGAGCTGGGTTCTTCAAGAATATCAAGAAAAACAGAATGAAATGATGCATTTTTTGGTTGATTTTTTTCCAAGAAGATAAAGAAAAAAGGTTGTTTTATGAAACTGGGGCCTTTTTTTAGGAAGTATGTGGTTTCACTAAAAAGTGGCAACTTAGTTGGTAAAAGGAGTGACCAAATTCCCAACAAAAAGATTAATATAAATTTTATGAGATTTATGTAAACATATTCATCATAAACAGTAAAAGAAATTTTATTTGTAATAACTTTTTTTCATGGCATGCAGTGTGTTTGACTGAGTTCTGGTCCCACATTTATTCTGATTTTTATTTTTATTCATAAATTCAACCATTTTGATACTAACATGTTATGAATCTGTCTAATCTGTTGTATAAAAGCATACTTATAAAAGGTTAAGGGTTGTCACTAACAGGTTGTCACAAATATGCAGGGCTTTTTACTTCTGGTTATCGCATCTCAATTCATATGCTTCTCTTGCTTCTTTCGATCCTCTAACACAAATCAGGTAGGCCATCAATCTATCATAAGTTTTCTATTTGATTTTTCAAAAAAGTAAAGCCTTTATGATCTTGGAACATATTTGTAAAAGTAGGCTTCATACTAATAACTATAGAAGTACATTAAACTAATGTTTTATTGTTAATCCATCTTTAGAGGGAAATTCTCTTACACCATAAATAATACCGTAGATCGAGATGTGAAGTTTCTTAACTAATTTACCCATTCATATATTATATATAGAGTTAAAAGTTAAAATTATAAATGGTTTTGGGGAAAGAAACATATGTATAATGTTTCCAATCAATTCGTTTGTTGACCACCTATGGCTATGTACATAAAAGGTTGTTTATGGACGGACCTTACATGTTTAAACTCAACATGGACCTTACATGTTTGTATAGATTGTGAGAGAGTTTTTTAATTGGGAAGACATGTATGATTTTTTTTGGCTTTCTATATGAAGCTCTCCTCTAGATACTTAGTGAATAAGTCATTTTTATATCATTAAGTCATTGCCAAACAGTCATGTATAGCTGACTGGATATGATACATGTGCTAACAAACTAATCGCAACAATCTTACATGATAAGAGGCACGACGAGGACTGAGAATCTTATTAGGTAAGTGACAAATTCCTACCCGATAAGCGCTTACCGGTAAAAAGCGTTTTACCAACAATCTATTTTAATGGCACAGAATGTTTCCAATAAGGTAAGTAAGGATAGTGACTATTAGCGGTAGGCACTTGGTAAACATCTCCTAACGGATGAAAACAAGTAGTCAATTTGTAAGAAGTTTCAGATCACATTAACATGTTGTAATGACAAACCATGGAGGGGGTGATCTTTTTTGCAACCCTCTAATCACACGTCATCTTGAAACTTCTCGCCTTCTCACATATTTGCTATATTTTCGTTTAATGTTGCTTCTAAGGTGAAATACATCATCAGATCCGGTAAGTATGTTATGTAAAAGATCTTGTGATCGATAATACAAGCGTAAGATTCACGAAACATATACATTACGCTACTTTTAACTGTTCAACATGAGAATAAATTGAACGATGATGATTCGATAATGGACGAATGAAATTTGCTGGTAGAATTGTAGTCAATATTAATTTAGTCATTGAACGCATGGAGGGAACTTTGAAAGGATGGATTAACATGATTAATTCTGTAGGTGCATCGAAAGGTGGAGATTGGCAAGTGTTTTATGGAATCTCTTAATACCGAGCCTCATTTTGAAAACTTATGTGGGAATGTAAGGAAACAAAGCTCCGCTTAGTCAAGGACAACTCAGAAACTGGATGAAATCACACCTTTTTGCATGTTTTAAGCTTCGTTTTGAAGGATTCTTCTTCTGGTATTCACCGAGCCGGTCTTTCTGGGGGATTAGGGCATTTACGTCTTTCAGGCTAGTGTATTAACATATCTTGTTACCTTCAAGTTGTGGATTCATATGCAGCAGAATAAAGGGTAGGATTCGATGAACCCATTCCAGGAGTCGAGCTTTATTTCTGTCCGCCTAACAAAAGAATAATTGAGATGCTCAACTGACTACTCTCCCAATTGCTAAAAATCGCTCCCTAAATCTCTTTGTTCTCAATGATTTACATTGTTTGTGTAGGTTGGGTTTGGATGTAAATGATGTATCTACATGGATTTTGATAATCCAATCTAATAGTGTATTAATTTCTCTTAACTACTTGGATCGATCACGTTTTTAGTGTATTGAATTTCAAGATCAAAAAGTGCTCGAGTATCAAATCAAAAGCAAAAACATCAAGGTGATTTGTTCAAGACAAAAACATTGGTAAAATAAACTCTGAATTTGTGTTTAAACTCAAATGAGACCTTTTGAATACACCATATTAGTTTTAAATGTTTATACAATTGCACCATGGATATACGTACCACTAATTTCTTGCATATATTCCATTTTAAGCTTTATAAAGCGTCGAGTGTTGCTTTTGCCATTATTTATCTTCACAACTCGATCTTCATTCTTGAAAATGGAAACCTGATGCATTTTGGTAGAGTCATCTAAATCAAAAGATGGACCGGTTCTTTGGCTCACATGCTGCATTGGATCAAAACATTGGATGGATACAACTAATCCAATGCATGATTCTGTTTATTTGACAAAAAAACATTTCTACTTTTGTAATATTGTTTAATGATATTCAAATTTTACATCCCGCCGCATTGTGCGGGTACCCAACTAGTATATATATATATATATATATATATATATATATATATATGTGTGTGTGTGTGTGTGTGTGTGTGTGTGTGTGTGTGTGAACCGTTATAGGTATGTGACTCGCTATACACATGAACATAAACATATATGTATACATGTTACTCCCTTTGCATATAACCATAAACATATATGTATGCATGTGAAGCATGTGAACCGAGTGTATATACATGGGAACTCATACATGTGTAGCGCAAACATAAATTGCCATGATCACTACTGATGTTCATGGATATGTTGTTTGGGTTCATCATATGTTTACAGTGGGCTTAGACGTTATGTGAACCGAATATATATACTCGTGTCTACTTCACGTTTGTGAACCGAATGTATATACTACGCATTTTAAAAACTGTGTATTCGCCGATATGTTATACAATAAAGTAAATTAGGTTTGATTTATCATTAAATATATCTCAAATATATAATTTTCTTTAATATTTATGTAATTAAATTTTTTTATTATATTTTCGGCGGATATTAATTTTTTTTTTAATTTATATGTTTTATTTCCGGCTGATTTTCGGCGGATTTTAAAAAATTATTTTTTAATTATATTTTCGGCGGATTATAAAAAAAATTAATTTCCTTTTAAGTTTATGTAATTTAAATTTTCGGCGGATTTTAAAAAATTAATTTTTAATTAAATTTCCAGCGGATTTTCGGCGGATTATAAAAAATTTTAATTTCCTTTTAAATTTATGTAATTTAAATTTCAGATGGATTTTCGACGGATTTTAAAAATTAAATTTTAATTAAATTTTAATTGAATTTTCGGCAGATATTTAAAATGTAATTTTCATTTAAATTTATGTGATTTAAATTTCCGGCGGATTTTAAAATTTTATTTTTTAATTTTTTTTAAAAAAAACTTTCCGGCGGATTTTCGGCGGAATATAAAATAATTTTTAATTTCTTAATTAATTTTTAACTAATTAAAAAATTTCCGGCGGATTTCCGACGGACCCGAATTTAAAAAATAATTAATTATATTCCGCCGAAAATTCGCCGAAAAAATGTCGAGATTTTAAAAAAAAAATAAAAATATATTTTTTTTAGAATCTTCGACGGATTTTCGGCGGAAGTCAACGGATTTTGACTTTTTTTAATTTCCGTCGGAAATCCGCTGAAAATTTTCCGACAGAAAATCCGCCGAAAATATCCGCCGGAAATGTCGGTTTGTTTAGTAGTGATTGAAACTAGAAGAATTCTAATGGGTATTTAGAATATACGGAAAATACTAAGAGTTTCCTACCAAACTCATACTCCCTTGTCCTCGGGTTCTCTTGCAATGCCTAACTTGGTGCTTCCATGGCACTCGAGATTGGAACATGACAACGCGTTGTTTTTGCGTAATAAAAATGGGTTTGTTGAGTAAAGAATTTCATTAATTTGCTATGTCAAAGCCCGAATCAAAATTTATAGCAAAACATGATGTATGTAAATGGATCACATAAAAATATTTAGACAGATAATACCTAAATTACTTTTAAACTTAAGAAAATTTAGAGGATACACCGGTTAGGCTAAGATTTCTAGAAATTCCATGGAGATAAGAATGTTCATTTGGGCACAACTTAAATGAACAAAGTTAGTGATACATGGCCCATAGATTAATTTGTTCCCTATGTGTAGCACCATTATTGCAGATTATCATTGGCTGCAATCACTATTTACTTTGTGTGGAAAAAGTTGAAGGTAAACATGCCAGATGGGCTAGCTAATAAATTATGATCAGAAATGAATATTCATTTGAAGCTTCATGATCAGTGTATATATATATATATATATATATATATCATCTGGCAATATATAAAGGAATATGAGGTTTTTCCACAACAGCTCAAAGGGTAATGCCGCATTGTATGAAGTTTGTTGGATCATAAACTTGATTTGATCCAATTAACGTTGGATCACCCATTATAATTGTCTATGCCCAAATCCATAGTTAAGGAGATATTTAGAATAATCTTTAGAAAAACCATGTGGAAGAAGCATAAAATAATCTAGATAGGATATCTTAAGGTTGATGTGGAGCTTTTAACAACTAAAGAAAGGGATCTCAAGACAAGCAACACAATTGTGATAAAAATAAATAAGACGAGAGAATTGGTGACGCGGAAAACCCAAACGAGGGAAAAAACCCGCGGTCGACTTGTGAGAGTCGACGGTGCACTATGATCGCCAAACAGGGGCGAAAGTCCTTTGGTAATAAGTGTTTTGCGTACAACAGATTACAATAAAAATAAAAACAAACTTAAATCGTAAGATAAAGTTATGCGTCGTGCATAAATCGTGCGAAATAGGTTGTTGTCGTGCGAATCGAACTGTTGTTGATGTAAGGATGTTGAGGGTGTAGAAATATAGAGTTCAGATGTTGTGTAGATTGTCAGTTGTTTCGATATGTGTAGTTGTGTCCCGTAAGAATGTGGAGCAGGCCTTTATATAGTTTTTGTCGGCAATAAATGCGTCTTGATGACTTGTTTTGTAACCGCTGTCGGGTCTTTAATGTCGTTAAGAGCTCGTCCGTTACTGGCCGTTGTACCATGATTGCTCGTGGACCTGCATTAATGAACAAAAGAAACGAATGTGGACTGTTAACGGTTAGTGTAATCATACGACCGTCTTGAGTCTCGGACGTCGGTCGTATGCAACATACGACCAACATGGAAATGTACGACCAAATATTCGATTGTAAATAACCTGCAAGACCCTATCTTAATACAAGAATGGTCTTACATAAATGTCATATGAGTTATCTATCGTCGGTCGTGAGGTGTGGATTTTTACCCAAACAGTTTGCCCCCAAAATTCGAATTCAGGCGTGAAATTCGAATTTTAAATCCGACGAATCATCTTGACACGTGTCGCATGGGGAGAGAGTCTGGTCAAATCCCAACCGTCTTGGTTCGATTTGGACCAAGGGAGACGAAGTGGTCGTGACGTCATGACGACGTGTCAGAGGCGTGGAGCCGTTATAGGACGGATGTCGTTCATCGGCATGATGCATGCGAAAAGGTGGTGGACAGCTGGAGATCATTTCCTTTCTTACGCTTGTGATATTTTCAGAGAGATATTTTCGAGAGAGATTCAGTTGCCTCTTCCGTGTGTTTACTATAAATCGTGAGAAGTTTGTCCGATCTTTTACCATTTTTACAATGTCGATCGAACCTGCAAGCACCATTACTGGCCTAGAAGGTCTGTCGGCTTTCCGGGCGTTATCGGGCGTCCCAGATGCGTTGCAAATATACTCGCCGGATCAGTTCCGGCCGTCTGAGTGCCCGAATGGGCATTTCGTTCTGTACGAATACCCATTCAAAGTGGGTTTCAAGTGGCCGTTCTCCGCATTGGTAAGGGAGTTTCTGGAGAAGTTCCGTCTTTCTCCTGCTCAGATGATGCCACAGTTTTGGCAAATCGTCCGTGTGATCGATAGGATCACCGGCGAGTGGACGACTCCGTTCACGGTGGAGGACCTTCTGGCCTCCCACATGGTTAAGGTGGATAACTACCACCGATATAGTTTGTTCTCCAAGTATAGGGGAGCTCAGGTCCTGGTGCTGAACACCCAAGTGAATGATCGTGGGTGGAAGGACAGGTACGTCTTTGGCAAGACGCAATCGCTTGAGCTCCTGGAGGAGGACACGACGTGGGTCTCTGCTGGGTGGAACACCAATAGTAAGTTTATTCTTTTCGCTTGTGATATATAATTTTGGAATCGTGCGTTTTAGCTAATCATATGTTTCTGTTTCAGCCATCACGTTCCCTAAGGTCGGCGTTTCCAAGGAGACGCTGGCGAAGATTGAGAAATTCCGGATGTATAATCCGGAAGACAGATCTTTCTTCGTCCAGCGCAATCTTAGGGACGAAGGTTCGGACGACGAGGTCCAAGTGCTTGGGGAGACGGAGATCTCTGCCGAAGAAGAGGCAGAGAGAGAAAAGGAGGAAGAAGAGACAACAGGTAATAGTCATAAGTTTTACCTGGTTTGTCGTACGTTTTGCTTGTAAGTCTCCCTTCTCATCGTATCTCTTTTATTTTGCAGGTGGGTCAGACGATTTGCCTACTCACGGCGTGTCGAAGAAGGAGGCTCAACTCCTCCTTGCCCGTCAGGCCAAGGAGTTGAAACGCATAGCTACCCCACCCCCGTCGTCGGGGGTGAAGAAGTCCAAGACGGTTCTCCGGAGGGAACCGTCGTCGAAGGGTGGTGATCCGTCTAGGGTCGCCACCACTAAGAAGACGAAGACACCACCGAGGGTCATAGATGCGACTCTGGTGAGTGTGGTCCCTCCTTTGACTGGAGAGGTTGCCCCTTCTCCCTCGTCGACCGACAAAGGGAAAGGGAAGATAACGGAGGAGTCCACCGGTACGATGACGGTGAATTTCACGTTGCCGTCCAATTTCATGTCTGGCGAAGACATGGATAGTGACAAGATCTTCCCCGACCTGGGGAAATTTCTCCTGTCGTCCTTTGAGGAACGACTTCGGGAGGTCACGGTCGACGAGATGGGATCGCAGGTTGCAGGGCTGACCTTTAAGGTACGTACGATCCATTTGTTTAATGTACTTTTATCGATTGTTTTCTAACGTTTGTGTTTAATCGAGCGACTACAGGCGTTCCAGACTTAACTCTGGTTATACGCCCATATGGAGAAGATCCGGAGGGTCGCACCCGTTGCCCTGGACAAAATGCGCAAGGCGCAAGATGAGACTCGCTTGGCACAGGAGCAGGAGAAGCTGGCGATGGAAAGGGCCGAGTGCCTTTCCGCGAAGCTCGACAAAGCCCAGGACTTCTACGAGGCGTCGATGAGGGCGAAAGAAGACCTTCAGCGCCATCTGAGGGAGACCCTTGAGAAGTCCTCTGCGACTGAGGCGGATTTAGATACGACTAAGGGCTCCTTGGCCGAGAGCAAAAAACAGGTCGAGGACCTTAAGTCGCTCGTCGAGGCAAAAGAGGGGGAAATCGCGTCTTTAGAGGAGCGACTCCAATCGTTTGAGGCTCTGACCCGTCAGAGGGTCCGAGCAGCGATCATGCATCACCTTTACGGGGGTTAGACCCTATGGCCAGAGCCGTAGAAGAGGTCGCCACTTACTTAGAGCAGGTCGGGGACGAGGAAGACCTCGACCAGGAAGACAAGCTCGAAGAAGGGGACCCGTCGGACGCTGAGGTCGCTGGAGCTGGCGATTAGGAGGTCGCTAAGGAGCAGGACCCTCCTCTGCCTTGACTTTTTGTTCTTTTGTTTAATTTTTTGATATGGGGCAACTATAATCGGTCGTGCCCTTTACTTGTAATTTTTGGATAGTATGAATACAAGTATGCTTTTGTTACACTATTGCGTTACTTTACTTTGTTGTAATAAACAAAATAAACGAGAGATAACAAATTTGAATGAACGAGCGAATAATGCGGTAAATGTAAAACTGTACGACATAGGTACGCGTAACTTTAGAAGTAACCGGGCGACTGGGCCGAAAAAAATATTCTAAGTGTGGAATTCGAGTCGTAAGACTTTAACTCCGAAACTTAGGTTTAATAAACACTTGTTATGATTATAAGGTTCATGAGATGGATCATAAGATTTCGTCTATGACGTATGAGTCATAGTTCGACAGTCATGACATTTTAGTCGTGAAGACTTTTCATTCTCACGATATAAATCGTAAGAGTGGCGTTCGTAAGATCCTGTGAGCCTGCAATGTAAGATTCAGGGGTGGTCGTTGGTTTGACCAACGACCCTCCGATTCTTAAGTCAGTAATCGATTGTCGAAATAAATCGAACGTAAATTTTTAAAGGAAATACTTCTTTAAATGTATTGCGTTCCAGCTACGTGGGATGTCTTGATCGTCGAGGTTTTGAAGCCTGTAAGCACCTTTCCCAACGACTTCAGATATTCGGTAAGGTCCTTCCCACTTAGTGGATAACTTACCTACGTTTGGTTCTTTGGTGTTTTGGAATACTCGTCGTAAGACGTAGTCACCTTCCTGAAAGATCTTGCCTTTAATATTTTTGTTGAAATGTCGTTCAACAATCTGTCGTTGAGATGCCATTTTGACCAAAGGAGACTCTCTTAGCTCTTCGAAAGCGTCGAGGTCGTAGCTCAAGTCTACCAAGTTATGATCGAAGGATGTATGCCTCGATGTCGGGAGCTGCACTTCAATAGGTAAGACGACTTCACAACCGTAAACCAATGAAAATGGTGTCTGTCTTGTCGATGTTCGTGGTGTCGTACGATTAGCCCATAGGACCGATGGAAGTTCTTCGACCCACTTTCCCTTTGCAGCCTTAAGTCTTTTCTTGATTGAATTGATAATGACTTTATTGCTCGATTCTGCAAGACCGTTAGACTGGGGATAATGTGGGGTTGAGGGCGTAAGTTTGATATTACGATCCTCACAAAACCGTTGCGTACGATCACTTATGAACTGTGAACCATTTTCACACACGATTTCGGAAGGGATTCCGAACCTGCATAGAATGTTAGTCTGGATAAAAGAGATGACCTCTCTGTCCCGAATCTGGGAGTAGGCGGCTGCTTCTATCCACTTAGAAAAATAATCTGTAAGGACTAACAGAAAAACTTTCAGCCCTGGGGCAGGAGGTAATTTACTAACGATGTCCATTCCCCGCCTTTTGAAGGGCCATGGGACTAAGGACGTATGTAAAGGTTCAGAAGGTTGGTGTATCATACATGAGTGTCATTGACATGCGTCATAGCTTTGGACGTACCTGGTGGCATCTTGCCTTAATATCGGTCAATAAAGAATCGCTTCTGACGTGATGTCCGATTGCCCCCAAGTCGTGAGCCATATTCATGCCCACAATCAGTAGCTTTGGAACTGGAATTTGTATGGAGTACACCATTTTGCCCTCCTGTGGGGACTTTAAGACGACACCAAGACCTGCTCCTCTGGAGTTTGAAGATCCGTCGACATGGAACACCCAGGTCGTGTCGTTTGTAGTCGCCATAATATGGGTTTCATTTTGTGCTTCTTTTTCCAGTTCAGGACTCAAATCAGCGACGAAATAAGCTAGAACCTGTGACTTAATTGCCGTGCGAGGCTTGAAGTCAATATCGTGTAATTTCTAGTTGTCTTTTTTCTGAGTCTTCAATGTCGCCTTGTAACAATCACGAGCGGTCTTTTGTTCACTTTTGATTTCTTGTACTCCCCATGGCGTCGGGAATTTGATCGTCTGGTGATAGGTCGAGGGGACTGCCTTCAAGTCGTGTATCCATGGTCGACCAAGTATAACGTTGTAAGATGACGAACAATCGATAACATTAAACCTTGTTTGCTTGTTGACCCCTTTAGTGTACACTGGGAGGATGATCTCTCCCAACGTGTTGGTAGAATCACCATTGAATCCTATCAGAGTCGTCGATCGACGAGTGATCTCTGATTTATCGATGCCCATAGCTTTGACCGTGCTCAGGAAAATAATGTTGGCCGAACTGCCTCCATCGACCAGTACTCTTTTGGTCGAGCAGTTACCAATAGTAAGATGGATAATCAATCCATCGTGATGTTTCTGCCAGCTGTCCTGGAGGTCATCTTGATCGAATGTTATCGGCATCGCCTCCAGCTCTAGCTCTTGCTTCGGTCGAGATGACCGAGGGATGGGATATTCTCCCGACGATTGACTGGCGTGCCGCTTGGCTATCGAGTATGTTAAACCACAGGCGTCTGATCCATCCGTCACACAGTTGACGACTTTTTCATGGACAGGGGGTGCTGGTCTTACGTTGCCAACTGGTGTAGATTTATCAATCAAACCTTGGAGATGGCCCTTCGGGACGATCCAGGCTAACTCCATCTGTAAGCAAGGCAGTTATCTGTTGTATGGCCATGGTCGCTATGGAAGTCGCACCATTTGGTCTTGTCCTTCTCGTCATCGCCTTTGTCGCTTTTCTTGGGCCATCGAATAGACGACTGAATGTTTTTGAGAGCGTCGACCAAATCTTTCGGCGTCCCCTTGAATCCGTAAGAGGAGATCTTAGGATATTGAGGGAATCTGGGCGTAGGATTATTCTTTTTCTTATCGAACCGAACGTTTGATATCTAGCGTGCTGGTTCTGTCTTGACGCTCGTCTTGGACTTGAAATTTGGTTTCTTGATCCCGAGCGACTTTTTGTTGGTATAATGCTTACGATGGAAAGCCATATCATCTTCGACTCTCATGTAAGCCAGAGTCCTAGCTCGTACGTCTTCGAAATTCTCCGGCGGGTACTTCGTAAGATCGACGTACAGTCATGTGGTGTTGTCGTCTAGACCACACTTATAGGCTTCGATGGCGGTCTTGACATCACAATTTCGGATGCTGATCATTTCTGCATTAAAGCGGTTGAAATAACCGCGGATGGATTCTCCAGATTTTTGGACGACGTAGTACAGGTCGCTGGTCTGCTTCTCCATCTTGCGACTACTGGCGAATTGTTGTGAAAACTGGTTGACTAACTCCGCGAAGTTGTTGATGGACATGGGTTTGAGATTGATCAACCACTGGAGATCAACACCTGTAAGAGTCGCGCCAAAGCTTTTGCACATGCACACCTCTTGATATTGATGTGGGATTGATGATGTCCACATCAATTGTTTATATTGGGCGATGTGCTCCGTTGGATTGGTTATTCCCAAATACTTGGGCGTAAAAGCAGGAATGTTGTACTTCTTTGGAACGTCAACATTTGCTATCGTGTCGACGAAAGGCGACGCTTGGAATCCAGTGAGGGGTTCGACGTCCACGAGGACGGCGGCATCGGGTAACTTTGAAAGTAGCGACATCATCTTTTTGTTCTGATCCTCCAATAACCTAAGTCGTTGGGCGACGGGGTCGTTAGGATCGGGGATCGCACCTGTCGGTGGAATGACTCCTGAGTTTTGAGCTGTCATGCCGACTGTCGGGTGGGAGCCATTTCCGTGCGACGAACCGTTGGCTTCTCCGTTAAAGGAGAAGTTCATTGGGATCTGATGTGGTATGGCTCCGTTGTACAGCGGTGGCGGCCTCAAATGCTGCGGAGAAAACTGTCCAAAGGGAGGATTGTTGACAAATGGCCCTAGACCTGCCTGGAATGGTGGCCTTACGAAAGGTACACCTGTAGGTCGGGGACCGTTCTGACTTGCCAATCGTTGGATTCCTCAGGGAAGCAATTTCTGCAGCTGCCTTTTGATTCTGCTCGTTTAAAGCTTGAATCTGACTTCGGGCTGCGTTCAATTCTGTGTGAAGTTGAGCCATAGGATCTTGGTAGTTTGCCATTTTCCTGGAAACAACAAAAACTTCACAAGATTGTTAGAGCGATGTATGCTTGGCTTGAGATTTTCTCTAGATGGGGCCCCACGGTGGGCGCCAAACTGTTAATGCCAAAAATCACCCAGAGGATAACTTAAGGTTGATGTGGAGCTTTTAACAACTAAAGAAAGGGATCTCAAGACAAACAACACAATCGTGATAAAAATAAATAAGACGAGAGAATTGGTGACGCGGAAAACCAAAACGAGGGAAAAACCCGCGGTCGACTTGTGAGAGTCGACGGTGCACTATGATCGCCAAACAGGGGCGAAAGTCCTTTGGTAACAAGGGTTTTGCGTACAACAGATTACAATAAAAGTAAAAACAAACTTAAATCGTAAGATAAAGTTATGCGTCGTACATAAATCGTGCAAAATAGGCTGTTGTCGTGCGAATCGAACTACTGTTGATGTAAGGATGTTGAGGGTGTAGAAATATAGAGTTCAGATGTTGCGTAGATTGTCAGTTGTTTCGATATGTGTAGTTGTGTCCCGTTCGAATGTGGAGCAGGCCTTTATATAGTTTTTGTCGGCAATAAATGTGTCTTGATGACTTGTTTTGTAACCGCTGTCGGGTCTTTAATGTCGTTAAGAGCTCGTCCGTTACTGGCCATTGTACCATGATTGCTCGTGGACCTGTATTAATGAACAAAAGAAATGGATGTTGACTGTTAACGGTTAGTGTAATCGTACGACCGTCTTGAGTCTCAGACGTCGGTCGTATGCAACATACGGCCAACATGGAAATGTACGACCAAATATTCGATTGTAAATAACCTGCAAGACCATATCTTAATACAAGAATGGTCTTACATAAATGTCATATGAGTTATCTATCGTCGGTCGTGAGGTGTGGATTTTTACCCAAACAGAAATATCTAGAAATGTATAAACTCTAGATATTAAATGCATCCATGGAAGTATCTAGAAATGTAGAACCTTCCATGGAGTACTATAAATAGGTGGTGAAGTCTTGCATTGTAAATCAAGCAAAGTTAAAGATATCAAATACTTTCTTCAAGTTTCTCTCTTCAAAGTATTCTTCTTTCATTCTCATAAAACCTCTCCATCACTATAAGCCTAAAAGGTTTCTTATCAATTTCTAACAAAGTGGTAGCTTGAAGATCAATATGTCAAATGCGATGAACCCATTCCAATTTCCTCATCTTACAAAAGATAACTATGGAAGTTGGTGCATCCGAATGAAGGCATTGCTCGGCTCACATGATGCATGGGAGATAGTCGAGAAAGGCTATGAAGAAATTGAAGACGAAAGTCCGTTGAGTGTCGCCCAAAAGGGGGAGTTGCATAAAGCAAGAAAGAAGGATCAAAGTGCTCTCACATTCATCTATCAGAGTCTTGATGATGCTATGTTTGAGAAAGTTGCAAATGCAGCCACTTCCAAAGAAGCATGGGAGATTCTACAAAATACATTCAAGGCATTGACAAGGTGAAAAAGGTACGTCTTCAAACTCTTATAGGAGACTTCGAAAAGTTACAAATGAAAGAGGCTGAGACGATTTCAGATTATTTCACTCGTGTTTTGACTATCTCAAATGAGATGAAGAGAAATGGTGAAAGCTTGAGTGACACAAGAGTGATAGAAAAAATTCTTCGCTCTTTGACACCAAGCTTTGACTATATCGTTGTGGCCATAGAGGAGTCAAAAGACATTGACTCTATGACCATTAATCAACTTATGGGTTCCCTACAAGCCCATGAAGAGAAAATAAAGAAGAGAAGGGAGAAGAGCCCTTGGAGAAAGCTTTATACTTAAAACTCTCTTTCAAAGAAAGAGAAGGAAACTTTATACATGGAAAAGAGCAAGGACGAGGACGTGGAGCTCTCCGAGGTCATGGTGCCTTCCATGGTCGAGGACGAGGAAAAGGAAGGGAAAGTTACATACAAGCCAACAAAGAAGACGAGAACCAAAATTCTCTTTCTAGAAGAGGTCGTGGAAGAGGTTTGCAAGCCCAAAGAGGAGGTAAGTCTCACATACAATGCTATAATTGTCAAAAGTATGGTCACTTTGCCACAGAGTGTAGAAGCTCGAGACAAGTAGAAGGGAGAGCTAATCTTATGGAGTTGGAAGATGAAGTCGAACTTACTTTGCTAATGGAAAAACATGATGAACATGAAGATAAAAGAACCACATGGTACTTGGATTCCACTGCAAGTAATAACATGACAGGGGAAGAAAACTTGTTCGTAGAGTTGGAGCAAATTATAGGAAATGTGACATTTAGAGACAACTCAAAAGCAATGGTGAAAGGGAAAGGTAAAATACTAATCCTTGCTAAGGATGGAAGTCACCAATTTATTTCAGAAGCCTAGCCTTAAAAATAATATTTTGAGTTTGGAACAACTTTTGGAGAAAAACTACGATATTCACTTGAAAGATCGTAGTGCTATAATCCGAAACCATGAAGGAAAACTTATAACCCGAGTGTCAATGGCTAAAAATCGAATGTTTCTTCTAAACGTTCAACATGATGATGTCAAGCTCCTAAAGGCTTGCTTGAAGGATCATTCATGGCTATGGCACGTGAGGTATGGGCACCTAAACTTTGGTGACTTAAAGTTGCTTTCTACTAAAGGCTTGGTGTAAGGTTTGTCTGCTATTGATCATCCTAATCAAGTATGTGACGGGTGTCTTCTTGGGAAACATGCAAGACATTCGTCCCAAAAGAAGCAACGTCAAGAGCTAAAGAGCCTTTACAACTTATTCATGTAGATTTGTGCGAACCCATTACTCCATCATCTCACGGTAAAAATAAATATTTCATACTCTTTATTGGTGATTTTTCTCGAAAGACTTGGGTATATTTTCTAAAAGAAAAATCCCAAGCTTTTGATGCCTTTAAAACATTAAAAGTCATGGTCGAAAAAAAGAAGACTTAAAAATTAAAGCCATGAGATCTGATAGAGAGGAGGAAAATTCTTATCAAAAGAATTCAACAAATTTTGTGAAGAAAATGGGATCCGAAGATTTCTAACAGCTCATTGCTCTCCACAACAAAATGAGTCGTTGAGAGGAAGAATAAAACTATTCTCAATATGGTTCGTAGCATGTTAAAATGTAATAATATGCCAAAGGAGTTTTGGGCAGAAGTTGTTGATTGTGCAGTATATCTCTCTAATCGATGTCCATCCAAGAGTTTAGATAACAAGACTCCACAAGAAGCATGGAATAGGATAAAGCCTATTGTATCTCATCTACGAGTATTTGGGAGCATAGCCTATGTTCACGTACCAAGACAAAGGCGTTGCAAGCTTGACGACAGGAGTGAGAAGCATGTGTTTGTTGGCTACGACACGCAATCAAAGGGTTATAAGCCTTACAATCCAAACACAAGAAAGGTGATCGTAGGTAGAGATGCGGAGTTCGATGAAGAAGGACTATGGGATTGGAACATAAACAACAACGGAGGATATGAGTTTCTTCCCATTATCAGTGAAGGTGAAGAGGCATGTGACACAAGTGAAGATGGTCAACCACCTTCAAGTCCAACACTAACTCAAGATTCACCTTCAAGTTCAACTGAAGCGTCTCCAAAAATGAGAAGTTTGCAGGAACTCTATGAGGTAACAGATGGGCTTACACTCTTTTGTTTATATGTTGATTGTGAACCTTTAGGTTTCTAGGAAGCTATGCCAAGAAATAAATGGAGACAAGCAATGGATGAGGAGATAAAGTCAATAGAGAAGAATGACACGTGGGAGTTGACATATTTTCCAGAAGGCCAAAAGGCTAAAGGCTATTGGAGTCTAGTAGGTTTACAAAGCTAAGAAAAATGCTAAAGGAGAAGTGGAGAAATACAAGGCAAGACTTGCGGCAAAAGGTTACAAGTAGAAATATGGCATCGATTATGAAGAGGTATTTGCTCCCGTTACTCGCTTAGAAACTATAAGAACGATAATTGCTATTGCTGCTCAATATAAATGGAAAATTCACCAAATGGATGTGAAGTCCGCATTTCTGAATGGACTTCTCGAGGAATAAGTTTATGTGGAGCAACCTCAAGGGTATGTTGTCAAAGGACAAGAAATTAAAGTGTTAAGGTTGAAAAAGGCCTTATATGGCTTGAAGCAAGCACCACGTGCTTGGAATACTAGAATTGATAAGTATCTTCAACAAAATGGTTTCACGAAGTGTTTAAGCAAATATGCACTTTACGTGAAATTTTCAAATGAAGAAATATTGCTTGTTTGCTTGTACGTGGATGATCTTATTGTCACAGGAAATTCTCCAAGCATAGTGGATGAATTCAAGAAGTCTATGGCCTAAGAGTTTGAGATGACTGATATTGGACATATGAGTTATTATCTTGGCATTAAGGTAAAGCAAATAAAAAAAGGAATCTTCATAAGCCAACAAGGATATGCGAAAGAAATTTTAAAGAGGTATGGCATGGAGAGTCGATGAGGAAAAAATACACAAAAACATAATTTTTTACAAAAATCCGCCACAAAGTTCATAAAATGAATAAAAAAGCAAAAAAAAATTAAGATATTTTCGGCAGACACCCACATACGTCGGAAAATACAAAAACTTTAAAAATAAACATTTTCATCTTCGGGAAAAATAAAATATTAATTTGATTTTAATCTATTATTTTCAACGAATTTCCGATGGAAATTATTTAAAATCAAATTAAATTATGTCGGAAATAGTATTTAATTTATAATCAGTTTAATTAAGTGATTTAATTAATTTCTAATTTGGTTAATTAATTTGCTAATTAGTTTAGTTAAGTAATTTAATATAATTTTAGGAAATATTTGTGTCGTTTTGCGGCGGATAGGAATTCTATCTCAAATCTGTCGCAAATGTTCGTGAGGATATAGTTTTTTTTTAAATTTGTGACAGATTTGCGGCGGATTTCCCACGGATGTTGGTGTTGACTTGTTGTTCATTCCGCCGGAATTACTTCCGACGGAAAATCCGTCGGAAACGGCCACGCGCCGATAATGTTGCTTTATTTAGTAGTGCTACTTGGAGTAGCTTATTGATAAACTACTTATAATACCTTATTGATAATAAGCTACTTGGAGTAACATATGAGAAACTTATTGTGACTTTTTCCAATTATACCCTTATTGGTTTTAATCATTGTTTAAACTATTAATTATAAAATTTTATATTAGAGTTTGCTTCCTTTAGCTGACGCATCCACCCATCTAAGAGATTTCTTCGTGTCGGGTCGTGAGCTATGTTGAGCGATAAAAAAATGGGATTTATTGGGCTTTCATTTGCGCTCCCTTCGCCTAGGACATTAGAAAGGGCGAGAAAGGGCGTGCTGGTTTGGAACTCCCCTGGGTCGTATCGTTTGGTTGAAAGGTCTTAAAGAAAACGTTGTTTTGGGGGGATCATACCTGCTGGTAGCGGCTTCAAAAAACAACCTAACAACATTGCCTTAGAACTCAAAAAAAAAAGAATCTAAAATATTACTAATATTAGTTGAAAAGTGTTAATTAAATTTTAATTATTTAAATTTATTGTTATTCGTATACTTTTTTTTATATTACTCAATATATTTTAGTTATCAATTACTATTATTTTTCAATTATTGTTTTATTATTTATTTCTATTCGTATTATATGTAGTGGTTATTTAAAATTATAAGTTAATGTAGTTTTTCTAAAATTTGTTTTAACAAATTCAAAATTTATACTATATATATACTAAAAAAATTTAAATTCTTTTAGTTAACATATTATATTATTTAGTTTTTCTTTGTTATCTTGCTTGTATTAATTAACATATTATATAATTATAAATTTGCTTAAATTTCATTAAGAAATATTGTAATTGATTATTATAATATCTTAGACGAACCGTATCAGATATTGTCTGTTTTGTCCACATACCTGGACTCACGGTTTTAAAACGCGTTTGATAGATAAGATATTCAATACCTTATAAGGCAATTTTCGTTCCCCTCCCCAACCAATGTGGGGTCTTACAATCCACCCCCCTTGGGAGCCCAACGTCCTTGTGGCACACCAGTCCGGTTATCGGCTCTGATACCATCTGTAACATCCCAGACCAACCGCATCAGATATTGTCTGCTTTGTCCATACACCTGGACTCACGATTTTAAAACGCATCTGATAGAGAAGGTATCCAGTCCCTTATAAGGAAATTTTCGTTTCCCTCCCCAACCAATGTGGCGTCTTACAATTATTTGTTCAAAAGTCTTTCATGGTCATTTTACATGTTTATCAACTAGTTTTTGTCAAACGTGACTTATCCATCAGCTAGTTTATCAGCTACCAACTAGCTTATCAACCATAAACTAGCTTATCATTTATCAGCTAGTTTGCCAAACATAGCCTAAGACACTCTTCAAAAGGTCTGGCTTCTGTAAAGAAAAAAATTGAAACATAATATTAGTTGATGTAGAGAACAAGTATAATGAAGGAGCAAAGGAAGAAGAAATTCTGAAAATATTTCCTATCAAAAGTTTTCTTTTTCAAGATTTCAAGAAATTGCATAACTAGAACAATAGCTATGATAGAAAAACCAAAACTCAAAGGCCCAAATATTATCATCGGAAAATTGCCAATGGGAAAGTAAAAAGCTTTTTTAGTTGAATACATCAAAGAAAATATTCAAGATCTTGAATCAATAGCAAAACCCAATAAAATAAAGTTAGTGGGACATGAACACCAGAATGGGTGCTGAGATTGGTTCACAACTCACACAATCATGATCAATAAAGTAACAAATTTTAATCGAATACAATGGCAAATGTGTGATCTTTGCCAATAAACGAATGTTGAACAAACTTGGATAAAACAAAGAAAAAAGATGAACAAATTTAATAACCGGACAATGAAAACATAAGTAAAAACAGACTAAGTAATTGTCTTTCACCACATGGAGGCAATGTACGTATGTATATGACCACGTACATAGGAACGAAGGAACCTTATTAGCCAAAGGGAAACTGCAAATGAAAGAAGGATTACAAACCAAAATCACATTTGTGATTCAAAACTCTTAATTATACCAAGCCTAATTCTCACACTTGGCACTCTCTAATTTTCATGATAATCAAGTGATAACACAAGGAGTGTATTATAATAGCCAAAAGGAAGCCCAATGCTATCCGAATGCTAAAATCAAGGATTAGTACGTGGCATGTTGGTGATTTTAGTGTCACCGGCTCTTTTAAGTGTAATTGGATTTAACACGTGTGTCCATGGGGTTTCAAACTATGATATAATACAAGTTAGGCAGTGTGGAGTACACAATTGTTATAAGACTAGGTTGATCCCGATCACGACAAATTGGCAGGGCAATGGGGTTGTGGCCCCTTGCAGGGTTAAGGGGCAGCGCCCCTCGCAGGGTTCAAGGGGCAGAGCCCCTAGCTGTGGCACCGCTAACCGTTCAGCGGGCAGGGTCTAGAGGTGATGCCCCCCCCCCCCCCCCCCGAGATTTCAAACTTAGTTCTGAAAATAGGACCAGAGGGCTCTGGTTGGTCGGGACTCTCTGGTCGTGAACCAGAGGCTCTGGTTGGTTACACCGAGAGGCTCTCTGGTCGACTATGATGGTCTCACCTCTGGTTGGCTATCTCTGGATAGGCTAAGTCTTATCTCTAGTCTAGAAGTACTGTCCAGAACTCTACAGCAGTTATTGTGCAGTTATTTCCAAGCCATGATTTTAGCAATAACGGTTGTAACTGACCCACTACTGCTAATAATTAGCCATGATTGTCATTTCAGTAATTTTCCTTCTTTTACAAATGAAACTAGTATATATACCATATATACTTACGTTTTTTAAACACACAATTTGAACAAGCCTTCAAATACTCTCCAGAAATTTTGCTTTCGTTTTTGTGCCTGAATACGAAAGTGTTATTGAGTTTTATCCCAGATTGAATTTCGTAATACCCAGGCATATGGTCGAAATATTAATTCAAAAAGTGAACTCACACGATTATCAAGAAATCTGGTTACCTGATCAATTCTATACCCTATTTTCTTACCCATTTTTTCTAACATGGCCCGATCATATCGGACCCTTTATGTAGCATGATTTTCTGCGTTTCAGTTTTTTGCATATTTGTTTAGTTCGCACCACTTTCTTTAACACTCCAACTTAATATTAAACAACTTGTTATTAAACCAAGTGATCCAAATCCAAAATCCAAGATCCACGATCTTCAAAAGAATTGAGCAACGCAAGAACCATTGTCTTCAAATCTCTATTTGAATGTTGTTTCTCAACAAAAATCAAAAGGAAAACGACCAAAATGTTAGGTGCCTTTCCATGGAGAATCAACCATGGACTAAAGTGGATCATCATCCATAGCTATTGATGATAACGCTCGGTGTTTGATTTTTTTCAACAACTTGAGACAATTCTTCACCTAATGATCGGTCTTGATGGTTCGACTACCGGTACTCCAGTAGATCCTATGTTGGTTCAACTCTCCTGAGTATATTTTCATATTTAGTCTTAATTAGGTAAATAATATGTTCAATAACGTGCTAAATGATGACATTTTACTCGTTATGTATATACGTTTAATATTTGTAGGTACAACGATCAAAATTTTGAAGAGTAAGAAGAGTGGCAATCCTGACCCTTTCCCCCTCCGTACGGGTGTAAACGAGTCTAACTTTTAATGAGTGCTCGAGCTCAAGCTCAAGCCTAATAATTATCGAGCTTGAGTCGATCTCGAACACAGAATAAAACTCACTTAAATTTATGAGACTAGCTCCATAACACCATTGTTCAACTCGACTCGTTCGAAAGCTCGATTAAGTTTTACGAGTCGAGTCGAGTCGAGTAGAGCCATTCGAGCATACACTTTTTTGATCCAGGCATATCTATATGTTTACAAAATATAAAAACAATGAGCTTGAGTACATAGACAAGTTAATCGATCTCGAATTCGAGCTCATAAACAAGCATCGAGCTCGAGCTCAAACATTGAAAAGTATACGAGCTCGTGCCAGTCTTTAAAAAGTTAATCGAGCTCAAGTCTGGTCTTATATTTTTTATCCGAACTCAAATAACCTTCTACTCAACTTAACTCAACCCTTTTACACCCCTACCCGGACCTTTCCCTTCCAAACTAGGTAGTATTATCAATTTATTGTAATTAAATAATTTGGTAATAATTTTGAATATGATGTTGAATGTTGTGTATTGAAAATAGATATTGGGATGTATTTAATTAATTATAGAGTTATTAAAGAAAATGTGAAAATTTACAAATATTTAGAAAAAAAACTTTGTAATGTTTTCGACGAATTACCAACAAAGAATCAACAAAACTACAACATTAGATTTATCGACAGATAAACAAATCCCTCGATGACCTATTTCGTTGGTGCCCAATTCGATAGTAGTTCGACAATGAACGACAATGAACCATCGATAAACTGTGGTTTCATGTTTTATTTTTTAAGAGTATAAATAATTTTGGACATATATGGACGGTCACATACGTCGCTAATGTTTAAAAAATCGACAGCAAAACCTATTGGTATAATTTTCTGACTAAGTTTTCTAGAAGTTTGGTCAGAAGTCCTTATAAACATTAAACGTTTTGAAGGAATAACAACGGACTCTTTCGTCAATAAAGGCCATCTTTCTACTAGTAAGAGGTGTTTGGGATTGCTTATGTAAAACAACTTATGCGGTGTCAAACTGTAGTTTTATAAAAAGTGTTTGAATTAGCTTATAGTGATACCATAACGTAATAAGTTGATAAGTTGTTTTTAAGTGTTTGGCAAATTCTGCTTATACATGTAAAAAGACCAAAAATGACATTCTTCCCTATTATTATTTTTTTAATTTTTTTAACATATAAAAGTTTATTTTTCATCATCTATAATAATATTTTTGACAAAAACTTACATCAATAACATTAATAATTTATAATAAAAAATACTAACTTAAATAACAAAAAATTATACCAATAACATTGATAATTAAAATTAAAAATAATATATATTTAAAACAAAAAAAAACATTAGACCGTCATTTATAATGTGTTTTTTATAACCTAAATATCAATAACAAAAATAGATCGTCATTTATAATAGATCTTCATTTGGATCGACTCATTAGCTCTCGTGCAATCATATCTTTTACTGCACTTATATATAGATCGCCACTCACGTGAACTTATGTTTTCATGTGTTTCATCATTGCTACCACATCCTTCATCATCACCATCAAATACGAGGATTGTATGATTCTTGTTGCGTCATGTCAAATGCTTCGTCAAAGTTACCGTTCATTCTAATATATTGTGAATTGCCATAGACGCTAGCACAATATTTACTTGTGTCTTGTAGGTGTAATTGACATGCATATATTTTAGTATTGCCCATCTAGTTTTCCATACTCCAAAAGTTCGTTCAATAACATTTCTCAGCAACAAGTGATGATCGTTAAATTTCTCAGCACGTATTGTAGTAGTTTGTCCATGAAGAAAATTAGGTATGTGATAACGAATATTTGTTCCTTTGCATGGAGCAAGATAACCTTTAATATTTAGATATCCGAAATCAACAACATAATACTTATCTGTCGTTAAAAATAAACAAACTATTGTTATTCGTCTCTAATGGTATGAAAACATAAAAGTTTCTATTACTACAAAAAAAAAATACTAACCACCGGTTGCATGTGGAAATTTAAATTCACGTCTATGTAAGGCTTCATGGAATTTTTGTGTGTCATGTGCAGTTCCCTCCCATCCAGGCCATGCAAATGTAAAGCACATATTAAAATCACAAACTGCGATGATATTTTGAGTCACATATCATTTTCTACCAATGTATTTCACTTGCTCATGCTCTCTAACTTATGCCCTTATGTTGTCCCATCGATAGCACCAATACAATCCTACACATATAGAGAAACATAACTTATTAATTTATTAAAATGTTACGATCAAATACAAAGCAAAGTATAAGAAGTATCTTGAACATTGGATAATAACAAGGGTTATTTAAAATATGTACCGGTACATCTTCATTGTAAGTTGCATTTGGGTTTATGATGTCCGCACTTAACTGAAGCACAACTTTCAAAACAACATGGAAATGCCTATGAATAGTTTATCCAGAATGATTAAAAGTTTCTTGAATTAACCCATTTCCACACTCATGTGCTAAAGTCATCACGAAAATCCCAACAGACTCCTTAATACATATATTATGTGTTGGCTTTAACCCGTAACGTTTTAACACCCTAAAAATAGTGGTAAATTTAAACTTGAATATTTCCAAAATATAACATTCTAAACATTAAGGTAACGTTTGGTTTGCAGAATCTGATGGAATCTGATGTAATTGACATATGTTGAATTCCATTGACCAGATTCCATACCCTTGTTTGGTTCAATCTTTTTAATGGATGAAATCTTTGAATTCCATCAAATTCCATGGATAAAGGAAGGGTGCTACTATTCACACCCCCTGCACACACAGACACACACACATAGTGTACTGTGCACACACACAGTGTGTGTGTGCAGGGGATGTATTTAGAATTCTCCTAAAGGAATTTAACATTCCTTCACAATACTTTGGGATTTTGATGGAATGGAATCTTGTATTTTCATAATCCTAAATATACTTTTTAACCCCAAATATAATATAATATAACTTAATTTAATTTAATTTAATTTAATTTAATACTTTTATTTTTTATTTATTTTATTTTTTATTTAATTTAATTTAACTTTTTTATTTTAATTTTTTGAGTTATACTTTATTTCTTTATTTTATTTTTTTAATATTTTAATTATTTAATTATTTTAATTTATTTTGTTTATTCATTTTATTTATTATTTATTTTTATTATTTTATTAATTATTTTTATTATTTTTTTTTTCAAAGTATTCTTAGTTTTATAAATATTAAAATTTTTAAAAAGGACATTTTGGTCATTTATCAATGTTTCATTCCAATTCCAAAGCTACATTATGTGAAACAAACAGACATATTGCAATTCCTTAATAGATTCCATTCCAATGTCTGCCAACCAAAAGGTGGTCAAACCTGACAACATTCCATTCCAATTCCTTCAAAGTCAAATTCCTTTGATAGATTCTATTTCATCCAAAAAACATTCTGCAAACCAAACGCCACCTAAGGATCACCCAAAATTGGGAAACGTAATATGGAGTTTACATCTATAAAGCGGACCATTAAACAACAACCTACTAATCTAAACCAAATGTTTATAAGTCTAGATTATAAACGGGTGTCGATATGGTCACCAAAAATCTTCTATCCACTAGTATCTCTAAGTATGATCTTCAAAAAGATATTACGCCCAAAAGTTGCCTCTACCGACAAATGGCACTTCACTCCACACCCGCCGCCCCGCCGACCTTAGAACCTTAATATACATGCCATTTTCAAGAAAAGTGTTAGGCTAACGCCTAGTGAGATTAAAGGTAATAGTTATAACATCCCTGGCTTTTTAAACATTTAATTTCTCATTATAAAACACGCAAGGTCATATAACATGGAGTATCCCAGAATCGGGACCCAAAATTTTCTTACATTAAAACAGAAGTGGTTGGCGGAAACAACCTACACAACTGAGAAATACTAAATATTACTATAGTGTCACTACACTATCCGGCTTCCTCTTGCTAACTCCCTGCTCACTTGCTAGAGTCTTTCAATACCTGCTTTCCTGAAAAGGTTTTATTTTGAAAACGCGAGGGTTAGACCATAAGACCTAGTGAGTCCCTCCTAACAGTTATCAACGCATTCAAAAACAGTTTATCATTTTCAACATAAATCATTCATGAAACTGTTCATCCAAAATCATTCACGGAATAAGGTCCGCCCCTCGTAAATCGGCACCCTGAAGTCACCCATAGATGACAACGAGTCAGTCTCATGCTGCCGTATAGGGTAGTACTCCCCTGGCATAAACGGGACACACCCCCGGCATGATCTGGCGGGCCACACCCCCCGACTTAGCCAATTTACACCACAATCTATGTATGCATACATCCACGGAATAGGTCCGCCCCATAATTGTTCACATATAAACACTTTCACGAAAACTTGTCATAAAACTATCACATAACTTCACATAAGCTTTCACATATAAAACTCTGTACATTTTTCATGCAATTAGAAACATAATAATCATGGCATTCCTCATCATGTAATTACTTTAGAAACACTTTAAGAGCCACGCATTGTAGTTTAGAAAACTCACATGAGGTCCAAATTAGAAATGTTTACTCGTACCGATCATCTCGACACGAACCTACAATTTACACCCATCGCACAAGCCAGCTTAATTAATAATCCACTTCTCAACTTAATTAACGTGCTGATTTTAACTCTCGACCATCTCTAGATCTCAAAATAATTAATTAGACCGAAGCCCTTACTAAATTAACTGTTACCGGTCCAACCCAATTTAAATATACTCTCGACACATCAACCTTTTAATTAAATCTTGCCCCACAACCATATACCAATTTGACTTGACACTACTCCCAACAATTGCCACGAGACTTGTGTGTGTGTATGGTTCATGCTTGCAAAACAAGTCCACGTGACTTGTGTCCAAATCGTGAGGAGTTTAAGCTCATGTAGCAGCCCAAGGATGGGGTCCACATGACACAAGATGTCCACTAAGATCGCTTGGTTTATGAAATAGCTTAATCAACTCCGGCCCATGCATCTACGAGGCTATCACCGGGACTTCCTTGCTGAAACCAACACCGAGACTCCATATAATTATTTTACCGGGAGATGCACTTTAACTACATACCGGGACTTGAAATTAAATAACAAATTACCGGGACTCTAAATGGTACCGGGACTCACACCATACCGGGACCTCTAATTGCAAACACCGGGACTTCAACATAGTACCGAGATTGCGAACACAGTACCGGGATTTTGAAATGAAAATACCGGGGCTGTGGCTCGAACGATTTCACCCACGACACTTCACTTGGAGCTCCTCAAAATCGAGCGATAAAGCAATTAAACGACTCCTTAAACTTTCTAAACCAAATTATTCCCATTCTTTGCCACCCAATCCTGATTATTATTTAGCTCAAAAAATCTCTAACCAGATTGAGTACAAACCCACTAACAAACCAACCTAGCATAATCCTAACATAGAGTTTGAGAGGAAAAGATTACCTGGTGATTCAAGGTTGGATTAAGCTCCAATTGCTCTTCTCAAATCTGCAGATGCTAGCGCTTTCCCTCGAGATTGCAGTAACTCGTATCCCTCTTTCCCCGCTCTCACTCCAGCCGACACACAAATTAAGAGACTCCTAGGGTTTTGTGCCAATAACAAAGGTTTTTATACCCTTTCTCTTCTTTCCAAATTAGTCCCCAAACTTTTTCCATTTTATTAATTTACCACCGATTTTATAATTCTTCTCATTTTGATCTCGGTTATTACAACACTCCCCCCTCAAAAGAATTCCGTCCTCGGAATTCCATTCTCGTAAAGAAGAAGGTAACGGGACCTCATGTCCACTTCCACTTCCCAAGTTGTCTCTCGTCTCTTATGATACCTCCACTAGACCCCTACTAGTTGAACTTCTTTGTTTCTTGCTTTGCGAACTTTACCGTCCACGATTTCTATCGGTTCCTCTACGTAAGTCAACCTTTCAACCACACTGATATCCTCCAAAGAAATAGCCCCAACTGTTTCTACCAAGCACTTCCTTAAGTTCGAGACGTAAACTGGTGGACGAACTCCCATTAGTTCCTCCGGCAAGTCTAACTTGTATGCCGCTGCTCCAACTCGCTCAATAATGACAATGTTAACTTCTTATCATCTGCATTTCTTGCAAGGTTGCCATTAACCCACTTCCCACCTCGGCTCTCCAAAAAGAGACGTACATCACACTATGAATTTCTTCTTAAAATCTCATCTGACACCACAAGATCGTACATTATCTATCCAACTTTCATAACTTCGACGGATCCACTGACTTAGTCTACTTTACCTTTCTCTCAACTTCACTGATCAAAAGTCTTATGTTTTTCAATCTAACCAACTCAGTTCTACTCGGCCACTCCAAACCGCTCTGATAGAAAATGCGACCGTACACTATACTTTGGAACCGCCCTCGACGAGTCACCACTCTGCTACGTCGAGCCAACTCGTACTATTTACTTGCAACCTCTCCGAATACTATACTCGCTCAAATATCACAAGAAAAATCCAAGGCCAACCGCGCCTCCGTTTGCTCGCTTCCGACTCCACATCGGGGCTCACAGTTTTACCCCACGTCTACTTACGGTCTCTCTTACCCCTTTACTTCCATAAAAGAAAGAACTTGGCGGAAAATCCTCGCCACTACAACGAGAATCTAAAACCAAGAACCATCACCCTCCTGACCACTTGGCACAAGGCCACCCTTGCACCTCTTGACGAACTCACACCTAAGAGTTCCCTCCTCGGATTACGTGAAATTCTAGATCACTTCTCCCAACCGACATACGTCTATGCAGATCATATTCCCTTCCCGAATCACATCGGCTACCGCTCGACAACTAATTCGTACGTTCTCACCCCATCATCATTTCACACTTAACGTGACTAACTGTAGGAAACCTCTACAATTCCTCATTGAAGTACCCACCTATCCAAATTGAACTTATCCTGAAGGCTCATCAATTTCTCACTGTTTGCCACAAGCGTCCAGTCCTATAACATAACTCCGGTTACTCCCACTCAACTAGGAGGGTAACCACGACCACCCTACTGTTCTCAATAGCTTACATTGAACGATCAGCTCGTTTGTACGTTTCTCACAAGGTCACTAACTTAACTCATTCAGTCGTATTACCCACTTCTTTCCTGCACAAAATCATACACAATTTCCTTCCTCAATACTCTTTCCCAAAAGTTCGCACACTTATCAAGGACAGTCTACACAACACTGCACCTATCGGCATTACTGTCAAGTTTACTACTTCCGATTTACTTACTTAATCTTACATACTGTCTTCACCTTTAGCGTGGAGCACTGCCTACCATCATTACTCGCCCCTCTCTTCCGACAATTCCCAAGATGCAAATGCTTTCTCATTACTATACATAACCAAACGGTTGCTCTAAAATTCTAACTTAAGGCTTTCAACTAAATCAACTCGAACTGACACCAGAGTTCGAAGTCACTATACATTCTTTAAACTCCAACTTTTACTTTCTTAGACAAAATCGTTCACACATAAGCAACATCTCACATTCTTTAAGGATTTCATATTTATTTCACCACATTTTGACTAATACATCCATCATCTTCTTTAAACTTCCAATGGTCCCAAAATACGCTTACTTAGCGACTCTTACAACTAAATACACTTGGTTTCTCTTTTGGGTAACTGCCCACCACCACTCCGTGATGCTATCCCGAACATAAACGTATCACAACGTCAACTTGCACCCTACGTACTCCAACAACCTGGTTAACAACTCGAATACTTCATCCAAAACCCCCTAAAAGGCTTATATCTGATGCTTCCTCTTTCTCTAACATCACATCACTATGACGCTAGCTGACACATTTAACTTGGCAATTATTGCTACTACATAACTGTACATTCCTCACTCAAACATCACACTGCAGACTAAAACTCTCATGACCATTCGTACATAACTCGAACTTATCTTCAAGTCCTCACGCATAAATAACCGAGTCTATCTCGCTACATTGTCTCTCCCCAGCTCTAGTTGAACCACAACACTCGAGTTTCTGATTAATTCTAACATACTCGTTTCTTGCTAGCTCTTTGTAATACCAAACCATTACATTGACAGGGCACTTCCCCTCACCGATCGACATAATCTATACACTTACTTCGTTTGTGCTAAATACTTCATCCTTTACGAACCATCCAAACTTTGAAAGTAAAACGCTTATCTAAACAGCAGTCTTTCACCATCTTAACACCCCTACAAGGTGCTCCCTCAGCTTTCAACCTTCGGTTTCAAGTCCTGGCCTCAGCCACTTTACACAGTCGCCGACTTCAACATCATTAGTCAACCTATTGATACTTTCTTAACCTATTCTTTAACATGGGTTCCTTACTGAACCTAATCCTTCCATCATATCATAATCAACTTCATTTCATTTTTCTTTTTCTTTTTTTGTTCTTTTTCTTTTTTTTTCGACGCCCTCGATTCAAAACTTACCTATGTAATGTCAACATTACAAGATTACTTTAAAACCCTCATTTGTCTTCGAGGATATTTCATTCCTACTTCACCACACTACTCATAACGAGTTGCTAATACCAATACCTTGATAACTTCTAGTCCTTCTCCTGAACACAACCGACCCTAAAGTTCACTTTCGACTCTTCCCCTGCTCACCTCTCCTCTTGAACATAAATATCAAAGCTACAAACATTCTCCCCTGATTTATCCAACACCTCTCCACTCTAGGGGTTCTTCCTTAACTTAAAATGTAATACTCTACGACCTAGTGAGTTTATAGCCTTCATGCATGACAACGCGATAAATAAATCATCACACTCCTGATCATTTTAGAGAAACAACACTTAGAAACAACTTGGGTACACACGACCCCTTCAATTCCCTGCCCAACGATCTCAAGAATCGTTTGCATGCAACTTTCCGTAAAACTTAATCTTACTCAACCAAAAATATGTTGTTACGACAAAAATAAATATTGGATGAAAGTCTTTCCATACGACAAAATTTTGAAAGGAATTTACCGATACGAAGTAAACCAGTCGGTCTCACACTCATTTATGTAACTTCAACACGTCAATACTCATTTTGGTTATAAAAGTTGCGCATTCAAACGTTTTCTTGACTTATCATGAAAAGAGTGGAATATTTTGCAAATCGTAAACCTTAAGACTTCATTGTGCGATATAAATGGAATTGTATTTTTTTCTTTTAACATACACTTGCACACGCCGACTTATATCCGATCAAATTTGATACTTACACATTTACTTTAGTTATGAAAAATCTCATGTACACATATACGAACTCAATGCATAAAACTCTACTTGCATTAGAAGGCTACTCACTCAAACAAGGTCAATCGCTTTACTCATGCAACTTATCATTGACACTCTACTTTCGACCAGTGGTCGCCTCCTCAGTCTTGCAACAACTTGCTACACATACATTCAACGGTCCACTTACTCAACCATTCCATACTATTTTTTTGTCTTGACCGATTCCTCTCATATTATACTTCTACACGCTTTCAGTATTCTACATAAATCTCTCTTCAATGATCCTGCCACTGAACAACTCGACTAAAGAGTCAGGGCTCTAATCCTCTGCTCGCTCTTGGATTGACACTTCCAAGATCTCGACACCGTCCTTCCTTACCATCCGAACTGATCTATCCCACGATTTCTAGAACTAGGACTCTCCAGAAACAGGAGTCTTACTCAAAATCAATCATTCCTCCTCTTCGAATCCACTAAGATCTACCTCTAGACGACTCATGTCATTCTACACAACATTTATTCTCTACGATGTATACATACATCACATCATAAATGATCTCTCATGAAACTTCCCCAACAAGGGGTCTCAGTCTACCCCTCAGGGGTCTTGCTGACATTCTTAAAGTACTGGAACACGACATAAACACTAGCTTCTGACTACCACTTCGGAATAATAAGGCAGGTTAAGCACATACATGTACCTGTAAGTTCGCAATTACACTGGCCAGGTGGAATCTCAAACTTACCTTACAAGACAGTCCTCAGTACCCTATTAGTCCTATCTCTATAAAAGTGTCCTCCTAACGCATTTCCCGATTCTCAGTTGTGATTTCTACTCCCAAGTTTAAGTTTAGGCCCGACCGGTCACCTAAATCCCTTAAACTATGGCTCTGATACCAACTATAACATCCCTGGCTTTTTTAACATTTCATTTCTCATTATAAAACACGCAAGGTCATATAACATGGAGTATCCCAGAATCGGGACCCAAAATTTTCTTACATTAAAACAGAAGTGGTTGGCGGAAACAACCTACACAACTGAAAAATACTAAATATTACTATAGTGTCACTACACTATCCGGCTTCCTCTTGCTAACTCCTTGCTCACTTGTTAGAGTCTTTCAATACCTGTTTTCCTGAAAAGGTTTTATTTTGAAAACGCGAGGGTTAGACCATAAGGCCTAGTGAGTCCCTCCTAACGGTTATCAACGCATTCAAAAACAGTTTATCATTTTCAACATAAATCATTCATGAAACTGTTCATCCAAAATCATTCACGGAATAAGGTCCGCCCCTCGTAAATCGGCACCCTGAAGTCACCCGTAGATGACAACGAGTCAGTCTCATGCTGCCGTATAGGGTAGTACTCCCCTGGCATAAACGGGACACACCCCCCGGCATGATTTGGCGGGCCACACCCCCCGACTTAGCCAATTTACACCACAATCTATGTATGCATACATCCACAGAATAGGTCCGCCCCATAATTGTTCACATATAAACACTTTCACGAAAACTTTTCATAAAACTGTCACATAACTTCACATAAGCTTTCACATATAAAACTCTGTACATTTTTCATGCAATTAGAAACATAATAATCATGGCATTCCTCATCATGTAATTACTTTAGAAACACTTTAAGAGCCACGCATTGTAGTTTAGAAAACTCACCTGAGGTCCAGATTAGAAATGTTTACTCGTACCGATCATCTCGACACGAACCTACAATTTACACCCATCGCACAAACCAGCTTAATTAATAATCCACTTCTCAACTTAATTAACGTGCTGATTTTAACTCTCGACCATCTCTAGATCTCAAAATAATTAATTAGACCGAATCCCTTACTAAATTAACTGTTACCGGTCCAACCCAATTTAAATAAACTCTCGACACATCAACCTTTTAATTAAATCTTGCCCCACAACCATATACCAATTTGACTTGACACTACTCCCAACAATTGCCACGAGACTTGTGTGTGTATGGTTCATGCTTGCAAAACAAGTCCACGTGACTTGTGTCCAAATCGTGAGGAGTTTAAGCTCACGTGGCAGCCCAAGGATGGGGTCCACATGACACAAGATGTCCACTAAGATGGCTTGGTTTATGAAATAGCTTAATCAACTCCGGCCCATGCATCTACGAGGCTATCACCGGGACTTCCTTGCTGAAACCAACACCGGGACTCCATATAATTATTTTACCGGGAGATGCACTTTAACTACATACCTGGACTTGAAATTAAATAACAAATTACCGGGACTCTAAATGGTACCGGGACTCACACCATACCGGGACCTCTAATTGCAAACACCGGGACTTCAACATAGTACCGAGATTGCGAACACAGTACCGGGATTTCGAAATGAAAATACCGGGGCTGTGGCTCGAACGATTTCACCCACGACACTTCACTTGGAGCTCCTCAAAATCGAGCGATAAAGCAATTAAACGACTCCTTAAACTTTCTAAACCAAATTATTCCCATTCTTTGCCACCCAATCCTGATTATTATTTAGCTCAAAAAATCTCTAACCAGATTGAGTACAAACCCACTAACAAACCAACCTAGCATAATCCTAACATAGAGTTTGAGAGGAAAAGATTACCTGGTGATTCAAGGTTGGATTAAGCTCCAATTGCTCTTCTCAAATCTGCAGATGCTAGCGCTTTCCCTCGAGATTGCAGTAACTCGTATCCCTCTTTCCCCGTTCTCACACCAGCCGACACACAAATTAAGAGACTCCTAGGGTTTTGTGCCAATAACAAAGGTTTTTATACCCTTCTCTTCTTTCCAAATTAGTCCCCAAACTTTTTCCATTTTATTAATTTACCACCGATTTTATAATTCTTCTCATTTTGATCTCGGTTATTACAATAGTCCACAACTATTACCCATCTAGACCCCATGCCTATTTTTTGGTACATTATGGGAATCCAACAATTCAACATAACGAGACTCGTATGCCTATGAATCCAATAGAAATAGTCTAGACTTGTCACCATTACATTTATGACAAGTATAACCACACATATAGTTTCATGATACATTTTCATAAAATGATTTCCATACCAAATCAACTTTCATGCCTTTAACACCATAAATGGTCCTTTCCATTTTCAACACAAAACATCACTAAAAAAAGGTTTCCACACATTTACTAAACCTTTAGAACAATCTTTGTCCAACAACAATAACCAATATCTATTCCTAAGTGAAACCTCCAATTTTAGAAAAAACACCAAATGAAATTAAAATGAGTTTCATCAAAACATTTAACCATGAATATGCAACTAAGATATATTTTACAACTTAAAATATGGTCCTCAACATCATATCTTAAAATAAGGTTAAAACCCTAAAAATCTCCAAAACTCATTTAAGGTCAAAAACTTGCAATTGATGAAAATACAAACAAGGAGATGATTAAAGGTTTAAAAGTGTATTTTTGACATGTATAAAGTTTAAAAGGTAAGAATGAACTCACTACTTAGGTTTTGTAGAAAAATCTAGAAAACCCATGTATCTCTTGATGAGGAAGATGAAGAACTTGAGACCCTAGCTTTCCGATCCTAGTAGATGCAAACCAAACTTGAAAGAGTGGGAGAGATGGGGCCATAAATGCTACTTGGATCGACATTTATGAGGGTTTTCAAGTTGAGAGAGTTTTGGGTGAAAAGGATGAGAAGTTATAAATGAAGAGGGATGAAAATCGGACCATAAAATCCACTAGAGCTTGTGTGCGAATATGACATGCTAAAGTGACATTGTCACTTTAGCATTGTAACACCCTAAAATCAGGGCCAATTTGAACCTCAAATATTTAACAAGGTATAACAGAATATCATTCAAACTTTTATATATATAAGAAGAGAACTAGTATGAGGGTTCATATTTATAAATATTGAATTCTCCAAATAACCTATTAATCTAATCATGTTAACTATAATCAGATTAACTGGGTTATCTAAGCAATCCATCAAAAAGCCTCATTGTGTTAGCTAAATTCTCCGCTTATCTCAAAGGTGGAATACTTCAAAAGCTCTCGTCCCACATCCCATTACTTCCCTGAGCTGGTACCTGGTAAGAAAATTTAATTTGAACAATTAGGCTTATGCCTAGTAAGAACATCCAAATTCAAATTAAAACATTAACAACTTTTAAAACTCAGATATCCAAAGCATATAAACAAACCTGGTTCACACCATTCTTACCGTACACGTACTCATCTCGATGACGGGGATATACCCGATCCCGTGGATATGACTAACATTCAGAAAGTCATATCAACACAATCAAGAGCCTACTATGAATCATTGCAGATTCTAGATCATTGCTCTTATCCAAGAAATTACAAGTTACTTTATGCCTATTTCTTGGACTTATCACCTCTCGAAATGGGAAATTACATTCCACATTATAGGTCTCATCACCTCTCGAAATGGGAAATTATATTCCACATTATAGGTCTCATCACTTCTCGAAATGGGAAATTATATTCCACATTATAGGTCAACGGGAATTACAAATTACTTTATGCCTATTCCACGTTACAAATAATAACAGTGCATATGGATCCATTACACTCACTAACGTACATGTATATTAACATATCACGTTATATCTCATAATATATTCTTAATTCTAAGAATATTAAATAAACTATCACATCTTTAAACTCAACTGTTTCCACTCCGAAAATGTAATCTGAAAATGTTCCGATATTGGATTAAAACCAGACTCCTTAACTGCTAGTGGATTCTAAAAAACTAAAGTCCATATCAATCCTAACTTAATTTCTGATATTAATACTGAATCAAATCTCACCTTCTGAAATCCAATTAATACTAAACAATACCGGATCCAAATCCCCAAGGCCTATTCCGGGTCTCAAGTCTAACCCGAAACTCAAGCCCATACCGAGACTCAAGTCCATACCGGATGTTGATATCGGATCCATTTCGATGGCCCAATTCCGGATATTTAATTCCGGATCCAATCTTTAAGGCCCAAATTCCGAAAACGAATTCCGGATCATAATCTTCGGCCCATTCCGGAACTCAAAATCAATTCCAGGCTTTCAAGCCCAATTCCGGTATACAAACTAAATTTCGGTAATTAAATTGATTCCAGATCCCAAATCCAATACCAGGTCTTCTAACCCATTCCGGATCCGGTCCATTTCCGGTATTCAAACCCAATTCCGGAATCCATTGATTCCGGATCCAATACTAGTTCCGGAATTCTCTATACCAGGACTCCGATTTTACACCTTCAATTCTCGTCAAATAAACTCCAAAAAGCTCATCTTAATACAGTTTATTGATCCGCTTTGTTTCCAAACAGATTTCCCAAATCATTCAGACAATTTATATACTCTCTGATTCAATTTCAATTGCTAAAGTTTAAGATGAATAGATGAACTCACCTGGTTTAAAATACAACTTGATAAAACCTTCTCTGCTTCCAATCTTTTCCCAACACTGAATCAATATCCAAAATCATACACATGGAGCATAACTATAAGATTGGAAGAATTTATCAAACCAAACTTATCAGATTCTTACCAACAACCAAATTGCTTTCTGCTCTTCACCCTTTCTGTTCTTGACCGACTTAACATAAAATGAATGGAGATATTTAGCTTACCCTTTCAATAAGTATTCTCAACTTTCCACAAATGACCAAATAGACCCTCAAGTTAATTTTCACTATTAACTTCAAACTTTGATCAAATTACAATTTCAACCCTAGACTTAAAATTTACAAAATGTCCACAAATTAGACTAAATTACAAATCAATCCCATTTATATTAAATTATAATATAATGGAAATTCGGGGTGTTACAAGCATGGCACTTTAGCTTAGAATGTATCGTGGCCAATCCCCCTAGTGCGATTGTGACATGCTAAAGTGACAATGTCACTTTAGTATGGAGCTTTAGCATGGAATGTATTGTGGCTAATTCAACTTGTGAGATTGTGATATGCTAAAGTGACAGTGTCACTTTAGCATGGCACTTTAGCATGGAATGTACCGAGACACAAAATTCAACTTTTCTCACATGAAACACTCTCGATTAACTTAGGGTATAAAATCATTGATTTTCTAACATAAATCCATAACATGGAAGCTATAGAAATGCACGGGGTGACTTTTACTTGCCGAAAATTTGGGTGTTACAATCCTCCCCAACTTGGAAACGATTTCGTCCTCGATATCTTGCCTAACAAACAAATGGGGATATTTCCTCTTCATATCCTCCTCAGCCTCCCAAGTGACGTTTGTACCTCGATGGTGTTTCCATTGGACTTTAACCATGGTCACCTATTTGTGGCGAAGTTTCTTCGTTTTACTTTCCAAGATGGCTTCTGGTTCCTCCATGCATCAGTTTTCGTTATCCACTTGAGTCTCCATCAAAGGGATGACGATCTCCTCTTCGGCCAAAAACTTTCGTAGTTAGAAAACGTGGAAGATAACATAGATCCCTTCCATCTCTGGTGTTAGGTCAAGTTTGTAAGCTTGAAGCCCCACTTTCTCCAAAATAGCGAAGGGTCCAAGGAAGCGGGGACTAAGTTTCTCACGCTTTCCAAACCGGATAAAACTCTTCCAGGGAGACACCTTAAGCATCACGCGGTATACCACTTGAAATTCTTCTGGCCTTCTCTTCTTGTCGGCGTAGCTCTTTTGTCAGTCTTGAGCGGTTTTCAAGCGTTCTCGTACTTCTTTAACTTTGGTGGTCGTCTCTTGGACAATCTTTGGACCTGCAAACTGTTTTTCTCCTACTTCCAACCATCATACCAGGGTCCTACACTTCCAACCGTACAAAGCCTCAAAAGGTGCCCTCCCGATACTTAAGTGGTAACTGTTGTTGTAGGAAAATTCTACCAAAGAAAGGTGAGTGTCCAAATTACCACCAAAGTCAATGACACAAGACCTCAACATGTCTTCCAAAGTTTGGATGGTCTGTTCACTTTGTCCGTCGGTTTGAGGATGGTAAGTCGTACTCAATTTTATCCTCGTTCCCAGTTCCTTTTGGATCCACCACTATCCATATTGTATCATGGCCTCTTAAAGTCCTTGGCAATTTGGTCACGAACTCCATGGTGATGTGTTCCCACTTCCATTCCAGAATCTCTAAAGATTGAAGGCTCCCATACGGATGTTGATGTTCGGCCTTCACTTGAAGCCACGTCATGCATCTCTCTACGTAGTTAGCCACGTCTAGCTTCATAACAGGTTACCAATAAGTCAATTACAAGTCTCTATACATTTTAGTATGTCTCGAATGTATAGGGTATTTGGACTTGTGGGCGTCCTCAAGAAGTAACTCTCAGTTTCCTCCGATCTTTGGTACCCATACACGACCCAGAAATAATTTCACCCCTCAACTATCCTCGGTCAGTTGAAGATGTTGCTTTACCATCACCTCGCTCTTGAGGTTTTCTTCCAACAAGGCCTCGACTTGAGTTGTCTTAATCTTCTCGTTTAAGCTTAACACCACGTCGATCCTTGAGTTAGTAGCTCTAATACTCTCTCTATACTCTTTTCTGCTCAAGGCATCGACCATGACGTTTGCCTTACTGGGATGGCAGAACAATTCACAGTCATAGTCCTTGAGTAGTTCTAGCCATCGCCGTTGTTGCATGTTCAGTTCTTTCTGATCGAAGACGTATTTCAAACTTTTGTGATCGGTGAAGAGTGTGCATTTGGTTCCATAAAGGTAGTGCCGCCACAACTTCAAGGCAAATACTACTGCTGCTAGCTCCAAGTCATGGGTAGGGTAATTCTTCTCATGCTCCTTGAGTTGTCTCGATGCATAGTCAATCACCTTACCCCGTTGCATCTACACACAACCCAAGCCCATTTTCAAGGCATCACTATAGACCACGAAGTCTTCCGTTCCTTCGGGTAGTTAGAGAACGGGTGCTTCACATAGCTTATTCTGAAGAGTTGTAAAGGCTTTCTCTTGTGTCTCAGTCCACGTGAACTTTACGTTCTTCCGAGTCAAGGCCGTCAACGAAGAAACATTCTTAGAAAAGTCTTGGATAAATCTCCGGAAGTAACACTCTAAACCCAATAAGCTTCAAATTTCTGACGGGCTTTTCGGCGGTTCCCAATTCATCATTGCTTCAATTTTCGCTAGATCCACCTTTACTCCCTCTTGAGTAACTATGTGACCCATAAATTGCACTTCCTTCAACCACAAATCGCACTTTGAAAATTTCGCATACAACTTTTCTTTTCTCAAAACTTCAAGGACTTCACGGAGGTGTTGCTCGTGTTCTTCCTCATTCTTTGAGTAAACGAGTATGTCGTCAATGAACACAATTACTGACTTATCGAGAAAAGGTCGGCACACCCGGTTTATTAAGTCGATCAACACGGCTGGAGCGTTTGTTAACCCATACGGCATCACTAGGAGGAACTCATATCGGCTGTATCGTGTCTTAAATATTGTCTTGGGAATATCTTCGTTCCTCACCTTCACCTGATGATAACCCGACCGTATATCGATCTTGGAGAAGCATTCAGCGCCTTGGAGTTGATCAAACAAGTCATCAATCCTAGGGAGTAGATACTTGTTTTTTATGGTCGCTTTATTCAACTCCCGGTAATCAATGCACATTCTCATTGTGTAGTCCTTTTTTTCCCGAATAACACCGGAGCTCCCCACGGTGACGAACTTGGCCTCACAAATCCCTTCTCGAGAAACTCTTGTAGTTGATACATCATCTTCAGCATCTCGGTTGGGGCTAGACGGTAGGGTGCACGTGCTATCGAAGCCGCTCCTGGGATAAGATCAATTCGGAACTCTACTTGTCGATCGGGTGGCAAGCCCAGAAGATCATTAGGAAAGACGTCGGGGTTCGCGTACTAATCTTACATCTTCTATTCGGCTCTTTTCCATCTTGATCAACCACATAAGCTAGATATGATGAGCACCCCTTCACTAAACATTTGCGCGCCTTGGCCATGGAAATTATCACGACATCCTCTTTCCTTTTATCCCCATAAATACGTATCGCATCCTCCCTAGGCACAAGAATCCAGATCAATTTCTTAACACAAAGGATCTCCGACTTATTGCTTACTAGCCAATCCATGCCAACAATTATGTCAAACACACCCATCTCTATATGAAATAAGTTAATTGGAAACACTCTCTCCCTTATATCGTCACTACACACCCCTTGAGTCTTTCATGAATTAGGACTTGACATCCCTTGGCTACCTCAACTACTAAGGCATCTCCTAGGGTAGTGATAGGCGCGGACAATTGTTGAAAGAAAGGTTGCGACACAAAAGACAAGTTTGCACCGAAATCAAATAAGATACGTGCAGGTACGGAGTTCACGAGAAACGACCCGAAACTACGTTCGTTTTCTTTCGTCATCATCTAGAAGGCTCTACCCGTTACCCTCGGCGGGTTCTCTTTCTTTCCTTGGCCTCCGCCAATCTTCAACTTGGGGCAATCCTTCTGGAATGTCCAGGCTCTTTAGACTCATAGCAAGTTGCTTCCCGGATGGGACAGTCTCTGATTGTGTGGCCACTCTTTCCACACTTGAAGCATTCACTCGAGGTGACACGACATGGATCAAAGTGTTTTCTTTTGCATTTTGGGCACCAATTAGGTTCCTGACGAGGTTCAACTCTAGGATTCCCAACGAAAGGCCTCGATCTTTGAGGAGGTCTCGTCGGACCTTCCCACTTCCTCTTCTTGACCACTTGGGCCTTCTCCTTTCTTTTAACAATATCATCCTCCACCAACAGCGATTCCTCTATAGCTTCTTGTAGAGTAGTCACCTTGGCATTTCTCATGGCGGTCTTCATTTTCGTCGGTAGCCCCTTGTAGTAAGCCTTTATTTTGGCCTTCTCAACGAGGGCTAGGTGCCCTACAAAATTCAAATTCTCAACAAATAGCCTTGAGTATTCGGCTATTATCTGATCCCCTTTGGTCAAGGTCCGTAATTAGTCCTCTATCTTATCCAATGCTCTCGCGTTGCAGTATTTGTCCATTGTTAAGACCGTCGGCTCGAGGGTCGACCGTAAAACATTCCATCACACAAGAGCATCACCCCGAAACATTTGGAAAGCAAACCAAACTTTATGTTCCTCCCCGCACTCACAAGACTCAAAGGCCAACACCAACTCTCGAAGCCAATTCATGCAAAGCTCATAGTACCCGAGAATTCTGACGGCTTGCAACTTAGGAAGGACTTGAAAGAGAAAGTTCTCTCCACTCTCCTTGTGTCATTCGCCACTACCTCAACAGTTGGGATCACATTCCCAGTACCTCCGGATCCATCAACCACTACATTCTCGCCCACTACCTTGTGTCTGCGGTTCCTAGTGTCTCCATCTTTCAACGATTTCATGAAGAACTTTCGTTGTTGGGCCATGGCCGTGTTGATGGCCCGCATCATGCTATCCATCATCCGAGTCTCCAAGATCACTTCTGTCATTAGAGGAATAGCAGAGGTAATATTGACTTTATGCACATGTTCAAGCCCTCCACCCAAAAGGGGTATACTTGGTGGGGTTACAGTCGTTGCGGCCCCTTCCGGTTGATCAGTCGTGGACTCAGTCACCGCAAGGCCCTCCGCTGAAGCTTGTAGTCTACTCCGAGTATTTACCATCTTAGTCTGCCACACACACGAGAATAGGGATAAGAAATAGGCTATAAGAAATTAAACATATGGAAACGTACTACTACATTCATCAATCACCATGAAAAATAATAAGTCAAGCATGCTCACGTATCAATACATTCATAATAGCAGTAGCTAATTGAAATTATGAATATACTACATATAAGAATTCTCGTTACATTCATCACAATTCTCAATTAGTGCAATTCCATCGACTCTAAGACCATCCTATCTTAGAAATTCTACCCAATCTCACAAATCATAACATAACCATCTCAGCTTAAGTCTAGGCATCTTACATTCATACCTAGTTCACTTAAACTATTGCTCTGCTACCAACTTGTAACACCGTAAAAATAGGGTTAAATTTAAACTTTAATATTTCCAAAATATTATATTCTAAACATTAAGAAACCACCCAAAATATTAAACATAATTTCTAGAAATATAAACTTGATGCAATTCAAAATATGTACACTTTCTCATTTTCAACAATTGCAACACATATCCATCTTGCGATGACGGGGAGACCCGATTACCATGTTAGTGACGGAACACAAAAGTAAGTCACATAGCCATGTTCAAGAGCCCCACTACGAATCAATGATCATTCCATTATTTCTAGATTTCACTCATTCACAAGAAATTATAGTTAATGGTCATCGGTCGTTACCCACTTTAATGTCCACAACTATTACCCATCTAGACCCATGCATATTTCTTGGAACACTATGGGAATCCAACAGCCCAACAATTCAACATAACGAGACTCGTATGCCTATAGATCTAATAGCAATATTCTAGACTTGTCACCATTACATTTGTGACAACTATAACCACACATATAGTTTCATAACACATTTCTATAAATTGATTTCCATACCAAATCAATTTTCATGCCTTTAACACCATAAATGGTCCTTTCCATTTTTCAACACTGTAACGACCCGAAATCCCATACATAGTTCAAATAGCAAACATTGCATAACGTCGTTAAAAATAAGAGATACATCGTATAACAAATATGGTCCCCTAGTCTTTACCAACATTCAGTACATCATTACAAACGTTTACATAGTAAATTTAGATCATTACAATAACATGTTGTAACTACAAAACACATCATAGTCCTCCGAAAAGCTATTCGCGGCTTAACCTTCTTATTTGCTCTTACTCGATCCACGACCTGGAATACATATTTTAAAAACAAAATGAGGGTTAGACCTTGAGGTCTAGTGAGAAAATCCCCGTTAGTTAAATACCATTTGCACAAACATCATACACATAACACACATAAAAATACCAACTATGACTCATGCATCATGTATCTTTCCATCTCATTCTCTTGGCCATATTAATTGGTTGCGAGCCAATTAATTAATTTACACCACTGTACTGAATACAGCCAACACCATTGTCCCTCTGTACAACCAACATACACCGGTCCTAAGCCCGGCCAACTAGCACCCATGCAGTGTAATACTCATATAAACATAATATGCACATTATTACACTCATTCCACATATATGTATTCCAGTTGAAAACATTTTAAATAAAAACTCACCGGTTTGCTTTATCAAAATGCTCCCAAACCATTCTCAAAACAGCTCAGCTTTCACCCCAAATCCAAAGAATCTGAAACAAATATATACAGATATCTTTTTACCAAATAGAACACATAAGTCTTACTAAAGCTAGGAACTCTAAAGAACTCCAATCCTCAAATGTTACCCCCAAACCGAACTTAAGTCGAGTCCACAGTACATTTAGTCCTCATTCATTCCCTATCCAATAACTAACAATACACAGGTTACTGGATACTCAAAAGCATCTAAACTCTCAAAATTGACTAAACAGCTAAAGTTTCTGGACAACCCAAACTATCCGGACATCACATCTTTCTGGACAGCTCATACAATCCGGATAACATAACATTCCGGACAACATGAATAATCCGGACAGCCCAACTACCCGGACATCATATCAATCCGGATACTATCCGGTAACTCTTTAACATCCGGAAAACTAAAGAAATTAGAACTTACCCGGATAAAGAACCCATCCGGACACCTTAAGAATATTATCCGGACACCACCAACAAGACTACCCGGACACCTTCATCCTGTCCGGGAACCTCTGACTGTTTACCCAAATTCAACCCAGAAACCGACTGATTCATTACCAAACATGAATTTGACTATTCTACTCCGATAGAAACTACCTAATAGCAATTACACACATAAATTGTAAAGGAAACATACATGAAATGACTTCTAAGTGTACCAATTTGGATCCCTAGCCCCAAAACTTTCTTTCTTCTTCTTTTCTTCTCCAAACACACACACACCCAACACAATTCTGGATATTTTGCTGAATGAAATATCTGAATTCTAAAAGGGGTTATATCAACCTAATTTACCCATTTAGCCCTTGAACTTCTCACTAAAGACCAAAACACCCTTAACTTATAATTTACTCTAAATTTACTCTAAACTTCTATTAAAGAGTTAAATAAATTTAACGAAACTAACATTTAACTAACGAACTTACCCGGGGTATTACATCATCTCCCCCTTAAAAGAATTCCGTCCCGGAATTCGGTTAGACAAAAAGGTACGGATACTTAGTTCTCATTTCTGATTCTGATTCCCATGTAGCATCTTGTCCTTTGTGATGTGTCCACTGAACTTTCACTTGTCTGATTACTTTGTTCCGCAACTCTTTAACCTTGTGATCAACTATTGCTTCTGGTTCTTCCACATAATTCAGCTTTTCATCAACTTGTACATTTGGTAGAGAAACTGCCTGATCTGGTGTAACCAAACACTTTCGAAAGTTCGATATATGAAACGCGTTGTGACTCCTGCTTAACTCTGGCGGAAGATCCAATATGTATGCTACTTCACCGATCCTTTCTGTAATTGCAAACGGTCCAATGTACCTCGGCTCAGTTTACCTTGTTTCCCAATTCGGATGACTCCTTTCCAAGGAGAGACTTTTAACATCACAAAATCTCCAACTTGGAATTCTAACGGCTTTCGGCGTCGGTCGGCGTAGCTTTTCTGTCTATCTTGAGCTACTTTCAAACGTTCCCGAATCTGAGTAATCTTATCTGCGGTTAACTGAACTATATCTGGCCCTGCTAACTGTTTCTCTCCCACTTCGTTCCAACACAGAGGCGTTCGACATTTTCTACCATACAGAACTTCAAACGGTGCCGCTTGTATTCTGGAATGATAAATGTTGTTGTAGGCAAATTCTATCAATGGTAAGTGCTTATCCCACGATCCCCCAAAATCAACAATGCAGGCCCGTAACATATCTTCCAAAGTCTGAATCGTTCTTTCACTCTGACCGTCAGTTTGAGGATGATACGCTGTACTTAGCTTTATCTGAATTCCCATTTCTTTTTGAAAACTTCTCCAGAATCTTGAGGTAAAACGACTGTCACGATCAGAAATGATCGAGATTGGAACTCCATGTCGAGTTATTATTTCATTGATATACAGTTGGGCTAGTCTTTCCAACGAATAGGTTTCCTTTATTGGTAGGAAGTGAGCAGACTTTGTCAACCTATCAACGACCTATATAGCATCAAACCCTTTCGGAGTCCTCGGTAACTTCGTGATGAACTCTGTAGTAATCTGATCCTTCAGCTGACGAGAAGCATAAGCAATAACTTTTCCACGCTGCATTAATACACAACCCAATGCCAGTTTGGAAGCATCACTGTAAACAACAAAATCGTCGGAACCTTCAGGTAGTGACAGAATCGGTGCACTACAAAGTCTTTCTTTCAAAATCGTGAATGCTTCATCCTGCTCTGCTTTCCATTCAAACTTTATATTCTTTCGAGTCGGCTTGGTCAGAGGCGTAGCGATACGGAAGAAATCTTGTATAAACTTTCGATAGTAGCCGGCTAAACCCAGAAAACTTCTTACCTCGGTTGGCGTTCTCGGCGGTTCCCACTTTTCAATCGCTTCCACTTTCATCGGATCCACTTGAATGCCTTTCTCGGAAACTACATGCCCCAAAAACTGAACTTCTCGTAGCCATAATTCACATTTCGAAAATTTAGCATACAACTTTTCTTTCTTCAATAACTCCATAATCAAACGAAGATGTTGGGCGTGCTCTTCTTTGGACCGTGAGTATATAAGAATATCATCGATAAATATAATAACGAATTTATCGAGATATGGCTTACATACTCGATTCATTAAATCCATAAAAGCAGCTGGGGCGTTCGTCAATCCAAAAGGCATCACTAAGAATTCATAGTGACCATACCGTATGCGAAAAGCGATTTTCAGAACGTCTCCCTCTTTAACCTTCAGCTGATGATAACCAGTTCTTAGATCAATCTTGGAGAAATAGCAAGCTCCAACTAGTTGATCAAAGAGGTCATCAATTCTAGGAAGCGGATATTTGTTCTTGATCGTGCGCTTATTCAGTTCCCGATAATCTATACACATCCTCATCGAACCATCCTTCTTTTTCACAAACAGAACCGGTGCTCCCCACGGCGAAGAACTGGGTCTGATGAAGCCTTTATCTGAAAGATCCTGCAGTTGTGTCATCATCTCTTTCATCTCTGGAGGTGCCAGTCTATACGGTGCACGAACAACAAGAACGGCTCCAGGAATCAGATCTATACCAAACTCTACTTGTCTAACGGGCGGAAGGCTAGTCAGATCTTCTGAAAAAACTTCCGGAATTTCACAAACAACCGGAATATCTCCCAGCTTATTCTTTCCTAGCTTAGTATCTATCACATAAACTAAGTAACTCGGGCAGCCTTTATTGATACACTTACGAGCTTTCAACAAAGAGATAAGGCAAGACTGATGATTTCTACAATCACCATAAATCACTACTGGTCCCTTCTCAGGTAAGACAACATTTATCAATTTCTTATCACAAACTATATTAGCCTGATTCTCGGCTAACCAATCCATTCCCACTACCACATCAAACTCGATCAAGGCTATAGGAAATAACTGAATAGGTACCCCACACCCATCTATATTTATCTCACAGCTATCAAATACCTCTTTAATCGATATGTTGATCCAAACCCTCAGTGATTTGATAATGACCCTCTCTTATATACTTAGTGAAAATTGTAAGTAAACAATATGTATCAGAGTTTCACTATCGCTGATAAGTACTAAGACCTTACAGTACCGCTGATAGGAACTCTTGTTGTTTAGATTAAACATTCAGCGAACACTGTTCATCATTAACGCTGAGTCTGTTCAGTCATTATGATGATCGCTGATAAGTTAGTTGTTTACTTATGATCCCTGAAGACAAGTTTCACGTCAACAAAGGTTCTACGCTGAAGTCGAAGATCAAGCTCAAGAACCAGCGACAAGTCTCCTAATAAACTGATGCGGATCAACGAAGACTCAGATTTGTCCACTCAACGTGAAGTATCAAGTACAAGACTTCAGCTATCGCTGAACTTTATCATCTGCTGAATAGTAAATGATAATCGCTGAATCAACGAAAGCTGATCATGAAGTACTCCGTACAAAGTACTTTTGTCTTAACCCCCCTTGCACGACTCCGTACGAAATTTCAGAAAAGAACCTCCGAATATCTGAAATCGTACAACCATTCTGATACTACACTGTTCATCCATGCGGCTACTAAGGTTGTCAACCAAGGTCAATGACATGCAACCAACCAGCTGATGACACGTGTAAAGTGTATACTGACTTGCATTAAATGCATGCAGTATATAAAGAGATGAACCCACTTCATTTGAAGTAACTTGCTAACTCTGGACAAGTTCAATCTCTTATTTCAAGATAGGTTATTATTAGTAATTTCCTTATCTCTCTTAGTGCAAGAAACCTTAGTGTTCCAACTTGTTTAGATTTAGGTTTATCCTTAATCTTGTTTCCGCAACAAGCTGTAAATTGTTAATGATTTATCAATAAACAATTTAGAAAAGTAAAATCTGTGTGTTTGTATTCAACCCCCCTTCTACAAACTTGTATAGGCCTTCGGGACCAACAAGTGGTATCAGAGCAGATTTGTTTAATCTCATAAACAAGATCTAATCTAAGATATTTCTCTTCCTTGCTATTATCTGAAAATGGCCACCAACACAAACACAAATTATATAGACAATGGTTCTCTTGCTAAACCCCCTAGATTTTCCAAAGATAACTTCAACTTATGAAAAAATAGGATGACACTCTTCTTAGAAGGTGTAGACCCTACTATGCCTTACTATCTAGAAAATGGTCCATTCATCCCTGTAAGAATTGATGCTGTTGTTCCAGCCGCTGAGAATAGACCTGCTATTCCAGAAAGGCTGGTACCTAAGGAAATCTTTCAATGGACTGACGAAGATAAGAAGAAAGTGGCTATAGATACAAAAGCCAGATCCATACTATCCATGGCTCTTCCTGACGAAGTCTACCATTCCGTCATGAATCTGAAAACATCAAAGGCCATGTGGGACACAATATGTGTTCAGTATGAAGGAACGTCTGAAGTCCAGGATTCAAGAAAGATCAACCTGTTAAGACAATACGAAAGCTTCATTTCTGGTAAGAATGAATCTCTCTCTGAAGTTCACCAACGTTTTAATTGTTTAATTATAGATCTGAAAACTGTTGGTAAGGAATATTCTAACTTTGAAGTGCTGACAAAGTTTCTAGAATGTTTACCTGAAAGCTGGGACAATTATGCTATGTGTCTCAAGCGATCAAAGGATCTAAAATCAATGACCCTTTCAACCTTATATGGCACGTTGCTGAATCATGAGCAATCGAGCCATCTTAAGAAGAATCTTGTTAAAGATTCCAGAAGCACCCCTGTTGCTTTAATCTCAGAGGAACCTTCTACTCAGCGACCCTCGGTCACTATCACTGAGTTAGAAAGTAACTCTGAAAGGTCATCAGATTCTGATTTTTCAGATGATGAATCTTTGGCTCTCCTAACTAAGAAGTTCAGGAGATTTGCCAAAAAGAAAATGTTTAGAAAGAACAAACCTCTTTCCATAACTGACAAGCCTAGATCATCAGCTTTTGTTGATAAGGCTACTGCTACTTGTTTTAACTGCAAAAAGACAGGACATTTCGCTAACGAGTGCAGGTCAAAGAAAGTTTCTAGACCCTCAGCTTTTACAAAGAAACCCTTTGTTCCAAGAAATAAAGATGACAAATATTCAAAGCTGAAAAGCTTTAAGAAGAAGAATAAAGGCCTGATGGCTGACTATGATTGGGCTGCTTCTGATGAAGAAGCATCATCATCTGACTCTGAAAATGATGAAGCAAATCTATGTCTTATGGCCAAGATTGAAGAAGAGGAAGAAAGTTCAGACATTTCCTCCACTTCAACATCTGCTATTCAGGTATCACCTTCTTTCTTTACCAATATTGCAAATATTGATGAAGCTGATAGTCTCCGTAAGATCGATCTCTTGACTAGAAGTTTATACGAAGCCATGAATGGCAAAACTGTGGTTGAAAACCAAAATCTTGATCTCGCTGAAAAGCTTAAAAACTGCCACCTTCAAATAGAAAAGCTTTCTAAAATTGAAGAAGATTTTAAAGATCAAGTATATTTAAATCAACTAGTCAAAATCGAACGAGCAGAAGCTATCGCTGCATTAAAGGCTGAAAAAGCTACTGTTGAAGGATGGTGTAATTCTTCAACAAAGATCACTGAGATAATAAAGTCTCAAATTCCCCTGAGTGATAAACGTGGTTTGGGTTACAAATATGAAATCCAAAACCAACCACTGAGCGTTCAATGCTTAAATTTGGAACGTTCGTATCCTCAGTCGCTGATACTTCATCTTCTCAGTGCTCCTCGTCCGTTACACCAATCCCTGAGGAAACTCCTACCTCCTCAAAAGGCAAGGAGAAAATGGTTTATTCAAAACCTACCTCTGTCTCTAAAGACAAAGGTAAAGGAATTGTTATTTACCAGAGTCCTCAGAAGGGTACCTTAGTACCAAAGCTGAATGCTTCTAAAGCTTCAGTGGCTCATCCCTCTGGATCAAGGAAGCAGATATCTGGATTTATTCAACGATCTACTCCTAGACTCAGATTGGATGTCCTTGGTAAGAAATCTGAAGAACTGAATGTTCGTCCCATTTCTAAAGCCAATAGTTTACTTGGTGCTGGCACTTCTAATTTGAAATTAAAAGCTCAACATACAAATGGTCCTAGAACTACTTTTAGTTATAGGAAATGTTATCACTGTGGACTTACCGATCATATTGCTAGTAAGTGCCCCACAGCCACCAAAGCTGAAAAGATAGCTAAGGTGAAAACTGCCCCCAAGGCAAAGAAGACCAACCCTGGTGCAAATCAGGTCAAGGTGAATTCTACCACTGAGGTTAAGAAATTAACCAAAGTGAAGAGAGACAAAGCTGAATCTTCAAATGCTGCGAAGACTGTTGAACCTTCCATTCCAACTACTTCCATTGACAAACGTGTATACATGGTTAAGTGGGTACCTAAGAAAAACTAATCTTCCTTTGTATTGCAGGTTAAGAAGGGTATCTGGTATCTCGATAGCGGATGCTCTAGACACATGACTGGAAAGAAAAACCTGCTCGCTGAATACAAGGAAGAGAAAGGTCCCTCTGTGACTTTCGGTGGAAATGGAAAAGGACATACCCGAGGGTATGGTGTACTTTCAAATGGTACAACCTCCTTCAGAAGAGTCGCATATGTTGAAGGGCTGAAGCATAATCTTCTAAGCATCAGTCAGCTTTGCGACATGGATAACAAAGTAATCTTTACTAAGGAGTCTTGCTTTGTCACTGACAAAAAGGAGAAGATAGCTCTCAGCGGTTATCGTTTGGAAAATTTTTATGTAATAAACATGGACTCAACAACCACTGAGAACTCCTGTTTCTTCTCAAAGGCCTCATCTGATGTCAACTGGCTATGGCATAAGAGGCTCTCTCATCTAAATTTCAAGACACTGAACACTCTTTCTTCAAAAGAGTTAGTCATTGGTCTACCTCAGCATTCATACGCCAAAGAGTCGTTATGTTCAGCGTGTGAAAAAGGGAAGCAGACCAAAGCAAGCTTTAAGTCAAAGCAAGTTTCTTCAGTGTCATCTCCTCTACAACTACTTCATATGGATTTGTTTGGCCATGTTAACAAACAATCCATCGCTGGAAAGAAATATATGCTGCTCATAGTTGATGAATTCTCTCGCTTCACTTGGGTAATGTTTCTCCGTTCTAAGAGTGACACCCCTGAAGAACTCATCACCTTTGTTCGGAAGATGGAAACCCTGAACAATTTGACCGTTCGCTCAATAAGGAGTGATCATGGGACTGAATTCAAAAACAGTTCTCTTGATTCCTTCTTTGAGAGTAAGGGTATTTCTCACAACTTTTCTTCAGTGAGAACACCGCAACAAAATGGAGTCGCTGAAAGAAGAAATAGAACAATTATTGAAGCTGCACGTTCAATGCTCAGCGATTCTCACCTGCCTACTCAGTTTTGGGCAGAAGCTGTCAACACTGCTTGTTTTACGCAAAACATGTCGCTGATAGTTAAAAGATTCAAAAAGACGGCCTATGAACTTTTTCATGGGAGAAAGCCTTCAATCAGCTTTATTCACATCTTTGGATGTCAGTGTTTTATACTAAACAACAGAGATGCTCTTGGAAAGTTTGATCCTAAGGCTAATGATGGAATCTTTCTTGGATACTCCTCAGTTTCCAAAGCCTTCAGAGTCTTCAATCGTAGAAGACAAACTGTAGAAGAAACTATTCACGTCACGTTTGACGAATCCCGTTCAGCGAACTCTAAACCGTCTGCTGATACTGAAGAACTGAATCAATGGATGTTTTCTCATCTTGGTGATTCAGAAGTTATTCCCACTACTCATGCTCATCCAGTAGAAGATGATAGTCCTATCATTCCAAATATGCAGAATAGTGAAGCTGAAACTTCTTGGGTCTCAGCTGTTCCTATAAACACTATACCTAACGCTGAACCAAATGTCTCAGACATTCCATCTACTTCTCACCAATCAGTGAATATAATGACAACTGCATCCATTCCTCTCTTGGCTGATACTCCTGACGTCGCTGAAGCTTCATCTTCAGCTCCTCCAGTTCAAGTTGAGTCAGCGTCTCACGCTCCGGCTCAGCGATGGACTATAAATCACCCAATTGATCAAATTCTTGGTGATCCAAACGCTGGGATTCAGACTCGACGAAGTGCAGGTAATATTTGTTTATTTGTAAATTTTATTTCACTAACTGAACCAAAGAAAGTAGATGATGCCCTCAAAGATCCAAACTGGGTCAGCGCCATGCAAGAAGAGCTGACTGAATTCGAAAGAAACAAAGTTTGGAAACTTGTTCAGAGACCAACTGATAAAACAGTAATAGGCACTAAATGGGTCTATCGAAATAAGTTGGACGAACATGGTACTGTAACCCGCAACAAAGCTCGACTTGTTGCTCAGGGATACAGACAAGAGAAAGGTATAGATTACGACGAAACATTTGCTCCAGTAGCAAGACTTGAATCTATTCGTCTATTCTTAGCATATGTTGTACACAAAAACTTCAAAGTACATCAGATGGATGTTAAGTCAGCGTTTCTAAATGGAAAGCTAAATGAAGAAGTGTATGTGGAACAACCTCCATGATTCTCAGATTCTAAGCGTCCAGGTTATGTTTATAAATTGGATAAGGCACTTTATGGCTTAAAGCAAGCTCCTCGTGCATGGTATGACACTCTCTCTACTTATCTCCATATTGAAAAATTTGAGCGATGTAAGATTGATAAAACTCTATTTTTTAGAAAAGTGAAAGGTCATATCATTCTAGTTCAAATATATGTTGATGACATTATATTTGGTTCTACTAACCCTGAGCTTTGTACTCGTTTCGCTGATAGAATGAAAGATGAGTATAAAATGAGCATGATGGGTGAACTAACATATTTCCTTGGTCTTCAGATTAAGCAAACTGAGAAAGGAACTTTCATTAATCAGGGAAAATATGTTAAAGATATGCTGAAGAAATTCGACTTAACTGAAAGTTCAGCTATGAAAACCCCTATGGCACCACCGCTGACACTTGATAAGGACACTAAGGGTGTTCCTGTAAATGTCACGCTGTACCGTGGGATGATCGGCTCTCTATTGTATCTAACAGCTAGTCGACCCGATATTATGTTTGCAACATGCTTGTGTGCACGATATCAAGCTGAACCTAAGATATCTCATATGAAAGCTGTAAAGCGAATCTTTCGATATCTTAAGGGTACAGCGAATCTAGGTCTTTGGTATCCCAAAGATTCAGGATTCGATCTAACCGCCTATTCAGATAGTGATTTTGCAGGTTGCAAAATGGATAGGAAAAGCACCACAGGAGGATGTCAGCTCCTGGGTGGAAAGCTGGTAAGTTGGACAAGTAAAAAGCAAAATTCAGTGTCCACTTCCACAGCTGAAGCTGAATATGTAGCTGCTGGAAGCTGTTGTTCTCAAGTCTTGTGGATGAGAAATCAGCTACTAGACTATGATCTTCAGCTCTCCAAAATTCCAATCTATTGCGACAGCACAAGTGCCATCGCTATAGCAAACAATCCAGTACTACATTCAAAGACCAAACATATAGAAATCAGATATCATTTTATCAGAGATCATGTGATGAATGGTGATATAGAACTTCATTTTATCCCAACTGATTATCAGTTAGCTGACTTATTTACCAAACCTCTTGATGAGACAAGATTCAACTTTCTCATCAGCGAGCTTTGAAGGATAAAATCTTCAGCGGTTCACATTGATCAGTGAAAGGATAAAATCAACTTGTATAACCCATTCTATCATCTTCTCTCTGAATAAACTTGATTCACTGATATCAAGGTATGTTCTCTCTCTCTCTCTGACAAGCGCATGAAAATGCAAGATTTCAAAACAAAATGCATCGCTGAATATCTCTTCCTTAACAGCGATATTTTGAAATTTCTTAAAACCTTTACTGAATATTTTCATTCAGTGCTTCATGTTTTCAAAAGTATCTCTGAGTTTTTTCAAAACCTCAGAGACAACCAAGAATATGAAAGGACAGTTGTGACGTCATTGCAATGGATAAAACCCCGGCACGTTTTCTCTTCCTGACACACGTTTGCACGTCTCGTTCAAACTTCCAATCAAATGCAAACACGTGTCCGTGTCATGATGAAAATCTTTTCCCGCTCAAGATTTTCTCTTTCTAAAATCTCTATATAAACAAATTCTTTGTTTATATTTTTCTTTTACGCGATCAATCTTCCTCCGCAAGAAAGAATTCACTGTTGCATTTGTGCTTTCAAACTTCAAGAACTGTTCATCATCTTCTTCATCAAACATCAAGGTTAATATGTTCTTATTTATTACCTAATGCAAAATAACTTGTTTCTGATCTACTCTTTGTTTTAACAAGATCAAACAAAAGAACTTCTTAAAATGAAATCATTTTCTTTCATGATTTTATGAACACAACCATTTCATGGTTGTTCTTCAAGTTTAAATGCAGAAATCTTAAACTTGTTCTTCACATTCGTTTTTCCAGAATCCAAATCTTCAAAGAAAACTGGAAAACAAGATTTTTTTTGGGTTTAAATTTTCAGTTTTCAAAATCAAGAAAAACCCTAATCTTCATTAAGACATTTTGTCTGAATGAAATGGACAAAATTCGAACCATCTTAATGGAAAATCTTTCCATATTAAGATTATTCTTATTTGTTAATCTTTGGCTGAACTGATAATACAGGAAATGGCAACGTCTAACATTCCTACTACCGCTGAGAACATCTCTACTGACTCTGAGGAAATGGAATTCTTCAAGGATCCTCAGGTTAAGTTCACTCTGGATCAACTAGACTGGACTAAGATAAACAACCTTTTTGCGCTTCTCGAGTTTCCTCCTCGAAAGCAAGTCACACATCTGACAGATGCTGTGAATTTCCTGAAGAATTGCTGCATTTCAACAGCCCTGACCATCTCACCCCCAGCAAGTCAGCTGCTACTATCTCAGTTCTGGTACTCTGCCAGACACTCTCAGCTACCATCCGCCAAAGATCCCTCCAAAACAGTTGATTGTATCCTCTGCGATACTGAATATGGCACGATAAAGATCACACCTGCCATCATTCGCAAAGCTCTGAACTTTCCCATCGCTACAAAGGAAAAACCTTTTGTTCCTTTCCCTGACCATAAGAAGCTCGCTGACAAAGAAGCTCTTATTGCATTTTTTGATGCAATGGGCTATGTATGGGAAATGGGCAGAGACAAGAAGCCTGAGAAGAAGCTAACACTGCTGAAAAAATCGAAAATGCCCAGCGAGATGAACTTCATCTTCGCTCACCTTATCAGCTTCATGACTGCCAAGACCGGCTCTTCTGATCAAGCCGCTCAACCTCAGCAAGCTATGGGATACGCTCTGCTGAAAGGTCTACACATTGACTGGGCATCTCTCATCTATGATGACTTGCTGCAAAGAGTAGACTCTGCCACTGACAGGCCTGCATGGGTTCCCTACCCCCGATTCATCAGCGTTATCTTTCAATATGGCCTGAAGGACAGCTACCCACAAGAGGGCGATCTGAAACTCTCTCAGATTGGCCCTAAGGTACTCGACTTCAAACCTGTTGAAAATGAGGTACGTCTTTCTACCCTCTTAACTCTTCTCAACCCTTCTTCTTCTACTTCTGTGGCTCCTTCAGCGACAATACCCATCGCTGATACCCTGGCCACAAAATCCTCTCCTTCTAAGAAAAGGAAACATTCATCCACCCCACTTGATTCTAAAAGGATCAAGAAAACAAAGGAGCAACCCCAGCAATCTCATGCTGAAGACTCCTCAGCTCTTTCTGCAGAGTTGAAGGAACGTTCAGTGGTACGCTCTGCCACACCTGAACAAGCCATCCCTTCCATCCCAATCTCAGCGTCTCCAAACGTTGAGATTACAGACTTGGAAACTTCCCAACCTCCCTCAGTCTCTCAAAAGACTGATGAAGTGATTCTCAGCGATTCCAACGCTGAACTCAGAACCCAACCTACAATCTCATCCTTCGCTTCTCCCTCTACTCGTTTGTTCTCTCCTCCAGTTATCGCTGGAGATGCCATCATTTCTACGGAAGCTAAAGCTGATAATCCAGAGATGATGAAGACAGGACCTGCAGAACAATCCATGGGCACTTTTGAAGATGACATGGAACTTTACTCAGGAACCCGTGATTTCGATGAATTCACCAATCCTCCTGCAGGTAAACAACAACCCATAAACACTGTGACTAAACCCCAAACTTCTGAGCTTTCCTTTGTTCACAAGTTCTTATCTGTTACAGGTCCTAATTTGGGAGATATCAACGCCTCTCTGAAGTCCGTGGAGACAAAGCTGACAGGTCTCACCACTACTCTCTCCAATAACTCTACAGCTGTAACAAACGCTGGAGAGAATCTGAACAAGCTGACAACGGTGGTGGAGAAGAAGGCTTCCACAGATGACATGGAGCAGATTGATAAAACTCTCAGCGACTTCGCCAAGGTGCTCGCTGATATCTACATAGACTACACCTCTCTCAAAAATTCAGTTTCATCCATGTCCAGCGAGGTAACAGCGCTGAAGACATCGGTTGGAACACTAGAGGGAGATATGTCTGCTGTGAAGACAAATGTCAACACTCTGACGACTGACTTAAGCTCTGTAAAGACTGACGTTGGTTCGATGAAGACTATGATCGAACAGCTGCTGCACAAGGCGAATACTCCTGCTCCTGCCCCTGTCCGTGAATCTGAACATTTTACAGTGGCGGATCGCATTGAGCTCGGAAAGATCAATCCTGCTATTTCTGGCCTAGAAGACAGATTAGCAAAGATTGAAGTTCGTGTAGGTCTCTCTGGCCAAGAAGACAGAGAACCTACCAACGTCGCTGAATCTACCCATTCCTCCCCCAGTCATCATGAAAAAGAGGCGGAGAAGAGCGCTGAAAATCCTTCCAAGAGCGCTGAAGACCTTTCCCATGATAAATCTATCAGGGGAGAGAAGAACGAAGACCTCACCTTCGCTGAAGAGGGTGAGAAGGCTATTGAAGCTGAAGCAGCCGCTGGACCTCAGGGAGATGAACACCCTGAGGGAACCGAGAAGCTCGCCTCTGTATCTGAGGGGGAGCAACTCGAAGAAGACGCTAAAGAATCTGAAGCAGAAGATGATGAAGCCGTCGACATCCCTGATAATGAACCATCTTCTTCTCCAAAGAATGATGGTGATGATGATGAAGATGACGATGACTTCTTTATCGTCAAACCTGCTCCGAAGATCAAAGCTCTTAAGGGAATCTCGATAAATGAACCTTCAGGGGAGCGGACAAAGACAAAGCCCTCAGCCTCTGGAGCTGAGAAAGGCAAAGGCAAAAGCGTCGCTGAAGATGACAATTTGACGATCTTGCTTGAAAATCCGGTTTGTCAGGTACACTAAACATCTCTTACTCCATCCCTCATCTATCATACACTATCAGTTCATCTACCCAAGCCTATACACTTGAACCAATTCTCTCTATCTGATTCTACCCAAGTTCTTACTTGTAAGATCGCTGTGTTTCAGCTAGTCCTCTCCCCTGTTTGAGGATATCGCTGAAGGCTCCACAACTATACCAGCTGATGCTGAAGAAATAATCCCAGTCTTGGATTTGATCTCTGAGACTGATGAACCTGAAGAACAGACTCTCTCTCACAAACGCAGACCTTCCTTAGTTCCTCAAAAGCTAAGTGAAGAGGATCAGAAAAGAAGAGAGGATATAATAAAGCGATTCGAGGATCAGCGAATCATTCTGAGGCGTGATCAACTTCCTTCAGTTCCTCCAAAGTTCAGAATTACCAAAGCTGAATACAAAGAACACCTCAGAGCTGAACGCCTAATCGCTGAAAGAAAGGAAGCTGAAGAAAAAGACAGAGAATACGCCATCAAGCTTACTCAAGAATCTGTCAAAGACCCCAAGCTGAAACGTGTTCCCATTCAAGTCCAACGAAAGCTTTGGGAAGAAGCCCAGAAGATCATGGAAAAGAAAACTGAAGTTTCTCAGACCACCCTGATCTGGTGTAAAGAGAAAATACACTTCAGATATCGTCCAGCGAAGATCAACAAGGTATTCATCTCTGGAAGAACCTCTATCGGAGTACCTATTGTTGACATCAAACTTTTCAGAGAAGATGGCCAATCTAAAGCCTTTCGCGCTGACACTGTAAAAATGTATGGTCTCTCTGAATGGATGGAGATGAGGTTAGCTATCCAAACGTCACAATCTAAGTACAAGGATCATTTCGAAAAGCTGATAAACAGACAGATCGATTTGATATCTTCTTGTGTGGACATTCCTCCTCTTCCTGATCTTAAGCTGAAAAGAAAAAGGGCCTCTCTAAAGAAGAAACGTCAAGATTCAAACTCAGGTCCTGTCATACGAAATGAAACTGGAATTGGTTTCTCTCGCGCTGAAGTGCTTGGTCCTGACCCTGATCTATCTGCCCTTGACATTTCTTTGCCACCATGTGAACTTTTCGTCCCTGGTAAAGTCATCAGTGATCCTTATGGAATATTCTTTCTCGACTACGACGGACGTAAATGTTTTCAACGGATCGCTGAGCTTCCAATCACTCCAATCGAACAGCTCAGAGATCTCATCTGGTGGTGTGACTTCAGAAAAGACATTCAGGCACGGCACCTAAAACCCTTGATCTTTGAAGAAGCGCTGAACAAAAGAAAACGAGGTGTAACGGTTCCTGACTGGATGATCCCCACTGAAAAGATCCTTGATGAACTTCTCATTAAGGAAGAACCTCTGTAAGCTGATAGGATCGCCTCTTTCATCTATTTTATCAGTTATCCTTTTGTACTTGTAATTTATTTCGCTCGTACTTGTAATCTTTCCATTTCTCTTTGTAACCTGATTCAAAGTTTTAAAGAAAGATTTCAGCGAATGTACTTTACTCCATCAGTACTGAAAAGATCCCAGAAAACAGTAAAAGGGACAAATATTTTATGAGTTCTTTTTATCCTTATGTTTTCATTAAATAGCAATTTTCTTTGTTGCTATGTCATAATCAAATAGGGGGAGATTGTTGATCCAAACCCTCAGTGATTTGATAATGACCCTCTCTTATATACTTAGTGAAAATTGTAAGTAAACAATATGTATCAGAGTTTCACTATCGCTGATAAGTACTAAGACCTTACAGTACCGCTGATAGGAACTCTTGTTGTTTAGATTAAACATTCAGCGAACATTGTTCATCATTAACGCTGAGTCTGTTCAGTCATTATGATGATCGCTGATAAGTTAGTTGTTTACTTATGATCCCTGAAGACAAGTTTCACGTCAACAAAGTTTCTACGCTGAAGTCGAAGATCAAGCTCAAGCTCAAGAACCAGCGACAAGTCTCCTAATGAACTGATGCGGATCAGCGAAGACTCAGATTTGTCCACTCAACGTGAAGTATCAAGTACAAGATTTCAGCTATCGCTGAACTTTATCATCTGCTGAATAGTAAATGATAATCGCTGAATCAACGAAAGCTGATCATGAAGTCCTCCGTACAAAGTACTTTTGTCTTAACCCCCCTTGCACGACTCCGTACGAAATGTCAGAAAAGAACCTCCGAATATCTGAAATCGTACAACCATTCTGATACTACACTGTTCATCCATGCGGCTACTAAGGTTGTCAACCAAGGTCAATGACATGCAACCAACCAGCTGATGACACGTGTAAAGTGTATACTGACTTGCATTAAATGCATGCAGTATATAAAGAGATGAACCCACTTCATTTGAAGTAACTTGCTAACTCTGGACAAGTTCAATCTCTTATCTCAAGATAGGTTATTATTAGTAATTTCCTTATCTCTCTTAGTGCAAGAAACCTTAGTGTTCCAACTTGTTTATATTTAGGTTTATCCTTAATCTTGTTTCCGCAACAAGCTGTAAATTGTTAATGATTTATCAATAAACAATTTAGTAAAGTAAAATCTGTGTGTTTGTATTCAACCCCCCCTTCTACAAACTTGTATAGGCCTTCGGGACCAACACGATACTTGATTATCATTAGCCGTATCTACCATTAACACATGATCTGACACTTTAGGCTTTAAATGCATATAGGCAGCAAAAGAAGGTGACACAAACGATTGGTTTGCACCAGAATCAAATAACACTTTAGCACGTGTAGAGTTTATTAAGAATGTACCTGTAACCACATCGGGAGTCTCATCTGCTTCTTGCTTTGTCATCTGGAAGGCACGACCCCTTGCTCTTTGTGGCTCTGGCCTCGGTACTACCGATCTAACGCCCGTTGGTCTTACTGATGCGCCACCCTGCTGTACTCTCCCTAATGGACAATCGGACTGAAGATGATCAGGAGAATTGCACGAGTAACAAAATCTAACTACTCGACAGTCCCTAGCAATATGACCGATCTTTCCACATTTATAACAATTTCGTGGATCAACCTGACAACTCCCTTGATGAAAACGGTGGCACTTTGGGCAAGGTCTTTCAACTGCCCGGAAAGGCGTACGACTATCAGACCTCTGAAATCTGGACTTCTTTGGATCATATTGTGGTCCTTTCCACTTTCTCTTCCCCGCACTCTTATCACTAGCATCCTCCCTCTATCTCGTTCCACGGTTTCCGCGGCGTCTACTGCGGCTGAGAACGTTTCTGGTCCTTTAGCAATCACCAGACTTCTGACTTCTGAATTCAATCCAAAGATAAACCTTTCAATCTTCATGGCCTCCGTAGCAACGTAGTATTCTGCAAAACGATACTTTTCCAGGAAACGAGCGGTGTAGTCCCGAACTGACAAATTCCCTTGCTGCAAGTTCATAAACTCTCCTTCCAATTGTTTAACTGCTGCTTGGGGACAAAACTGTTTCCTGAAAGCTATCACGAATTCTTCCCAAGAGTAAGTAGAATATATATCAGATCCTCCCGAGGAAATATGAGCTTCCCACCAGTATAGGGCATCGCCTTTCAACATTGCAGTTCCGTAGAGTACTCTATCCTCTTCAGCACATTTACTAGTCTTGAAGATAACTTCTATTTCTTTCAGCCACCTCAGAGCTTTCACGGGGTCCCTGTCTCTTGCGTAGGTCAGAGGCTTACAACTTAGGAACATTTTATAATCACATTTCTTCACCACTGGTACGACAGTAGGTGTAATGGGCATCTCCTCTTCATGAGTAGGATCTGGTCTTTCTGTTTCAGTATTATTAGTTTGGTTGAACATAGCTTGGATATTGGCTTGTAATCTTCCCAATTGAGCTGATAAGTCGTCTCTTGTAACAAATTTCGTGTCGCGCCCCTGAACTCTGCCTCCAGTTCTGCCTCTACCTCTTTCTCCCCCTCTTCCCCTTACCCCAACTGTTGGATTTGTCCTATTAGGATTTCCTCCTCCCTGATTCGTTTGTCTAGTACCGCTTGCCATTCTGTAGATTCAAACAAGGTTAACATACACATAAGCACATACCCCCATATAACAAGGTATTCCAGTTCAAACATGTACCTGTAAGATCACAATTACACTGGCCAGGTGTAATCTGAAATTACCTTACATGATGTTCCTTCTACCTTTTTATATTTAACATCCCAAGGTTCTACAATAATAAGGACATCCTACTTCACATGCAGTTTAAGTCTAGGTACAGATACAAATACCTAAATCCCTTAAACTAGGGCTCTGATACCATCTGTAACGACCCAAAATCCCATACATAGTTCAAATAGCAAACATTGCATAACGTCGTTAAAAACAAGAGATACATCGTATAACAAATATGGTCCCCTAGTCTTTACCAACATTCAGTACATCATTACAAACGTTTACATAGTAAATTTAGATAATTACAATAACATGATGTAACTACAAAACACATCATAGTCCTCCCAAAAGCTATTTGCGGCTTAACCTTCTTATTTGCTCTTACTCGATCCACGACCTGGGATACATATTTTAAAAACAAAATGAGGGTTAGACTTTGAGGTCTAGTGAGAAAATCCCCGTTAGTTAAAAACCATTTGCACAAACATCATACACATAACACACATAAAAATACCAACTATGACTCATGCATCATGTATCTTTCCATCTCATTCTCTTGGCCATATTAATTGGTTGCGAGCCAATTAATTAATTTACGCCACTGTACTGAATACAGCCAACACCACTGTCCCTCTGTACAGCCAACATACACCGGTCCTAAGCCCGACCAACTAGCACCCATGCAGTGTAATACTCATATAAACATAATATGCACATTATTACACTCATTCCACATATATGTATTCCAGTTGAAAACATTTTAAATAAAAACTCACCGGTTTGCTTTATCAAAATGCTCCCAAACCTTTCTCAAACCAGCTCAGCTTTCACCCCAAATCCAAAGAATCTGAAACAAATATATACAGATATCTTTTTACCAAATAGAACACATAAGTCTTACTAAAGCTAGGAACTCTAAAGAACCCCAATCCTCAAATGTTACCCCCAAACCCGAACTTAAGTCGAGTCCACAGTACATTTAGTCCTCATTCATTCCCTATCCAATAACTAACAATACACAGGTTACTGGATACTCAAAAGCATCTAAACTCTCAAAATAGACTAAACAGCTAAAGTTTCCGGACAACCCAAACTATCCGGACATCACATCTTTCCGGACAGCTCATACAATCCGGATAGCATAACTTTCCGGACAACATGAATAATCCGGACAGCCCAACTACCCGGACATCATATCAATCCGGATACTATCCGGTAACTCTTTATCATCCAGAAAACTAAAGAAATTAGAACTTACCCGGATAAAGAACCCGTTCGGACACCTTAAGAACATTATCCGGACACCACCAACAAGACTACCCGGACACCTTCATCCTGTCCGGGAACCTCTGACTGTTTACCCAAATTCAACCCAGAAACCGACTGATTCATTACCAAACATGAATTTGACTATTCTACTCCGATAGAAACTACCTAATAGCAATTACACACATAAATTGTAAAGGAAACATACATGAAATCACTTCCAAGTGTACCAATTTGCACTAGTACAAAAATGGTCAATGGTGACGGTTAAAAACCGTTACCATAGGTATATAGTAACGGTTTTCGTGGATATAAAAAACATCACCTATCCTGCCGTCACTTTTGATACACTTTTGGTTACGTTTAAAAAACGTTACCAAATCACATCAACAACCGTTACCATATACTAAAACCGTCACATTAGGTGTATAAAACAAAGCATATTTTTTCTAAAACCGTCACCGCAACATGACATACATTGACGTTTATTTTTCAAACCATCACCTTATCATGACAAATGGTGACGTTTATTTTTCAAAACCATCACCATAACAGTATATAAAGTGACGTTTATTTGTCGAAATCGTAACCACAACATGACATACGTTGATGTTTATCTGTCAAAATCGTCACCGTAGTATGACATACGGTGACGTTATTTTTCAGAATGTGACACTTATATTTCAAAGACCGTCACTATAGCATGACATACCGTGACGTTTATTTTTCAAGACCGTCACTATAGCATGACGTACTATGACGTTTATTTTCTAGACCATCACCAAAGCATGATGTATCGTGACGTTTATTTTTAAAAATGTCACAGTAGCACGTTGTATGGGGATGTTTATTTCTGAAAACCGTCACAATAGCACGACGTATAGTGACCTTTATTTATGAAAATCGTCACAGTAGCAAGACGTACAATGACATTTATTTTTTAACACCATCACTATAGCACGACATACAATGACGTTTATTATTAAAAACCGTCACTGTTACATGACATACAGTGACGTCTATTTTTCAAAACCGACACTCTAACATGACATACAATAACGTTTATTTTTCAAAATCGTTACTGTAGCATGACATGTTGTGACGTTTATTATTCAAAATTGTGATAAACGGTGACGGTTCTTATTAAGAACCATCACCATAGAATGACATATGGTAACGTTTATTGTTAAAAACTGTGACTCAGCATGACATACGATGACATTTATTGTTCAAAACAGTCACTTTAGCATGACATACAATGACGTTTATTATTTAAAATCATTAGCGTAGAGTGACATATAATGACAATTATTATTTAAAACCGTCACCATAGCATGACATTCAGTGACGTTTATATTTCAAAACCGTCACTATAGCATGACATACGGTGATGTTATTTTTCATAACCGTCACCGTGGCATGACATACGGTGACGTTGGTTGTTTGGAACCATCACCGTAGTTTGACATATAGTAACGTTTATTTTTCAAAAGTGTCATCATTGCATAACATATGGTGACGTTTTTTTTATTAAAACCATGATCATAGAATGACATATGGCAACGTTAAATTATCAAAAACCATTGTGTAAGCTATCTTTTCATGATGATTTTTATATTTAATTGTAAAATGAAACTAAATTTAAAACCTTAAAATTATGTATCAAATGATTAAGATCATATATAAGTAAATTAAAGTAACAATAAATATTACATGAATAATGTATGAGAACACAAATAACAAAAGTACTAAATATCTAAAACAGTTTTTTCTTATCTAAGCTATACTCCTCATTTGAGTCGATCTCTTCTCCATCCCATTAGTAGTTGTATAATTGTTGGTTTGCTTCGTATGCTTTTTATCCTCACCATTATGATTCAAAGTTGTTTGTGGTATCTACAAGTAGATAAATGCCGGTAAATATTAAAACAACTAATGAAAGTGTGACAAAGTTTTTACATACGATTAAGGAAAATATAAAATAAATCAAGTTCAAAATTATAAACATTAAAGTCAAAACACCAAGGAAAGGCCCAATGAGTCTTGATGGGTCATATTGGACTAGCAGTTGTTACTGGATTGTATTGGGCCTACATGGCTTTATGTCGCAGTTAATAAATGTATTGGGCCTTGTCCTGGTCCCAAATAGTAATCTCGTAACCGATCTCGATTCCGGTCCCGATCCCAGTCCCGACCCAAATACGAAGGCCCGGTAAAGTTTTATAACGCCTGGTTATGAGAACCGGTCTCGAACTGGGCCCAAAGTGTTCCTACTTTATTCTTTTATTTTTCTAAAATCGATTTTAACTTATAAAAAATATTTTTTGAAGAATTTGATTAATCAAATACACTAACAAATACATTTTGATTATACCTGGATCAATCGAATACACTAAAAGAATACTTACGTTTTTTAAAATAAGTTTTATTTTAATTGGGTCGATCAAATACACAAACAAATTCGTTTTTGTTTAAAAACATACTTAAAATACATTTAAAAATAAAGTTTAAATACAAATTCGAGCCGGTCCTATAATCGGTCCAATGACCTATCACGAGCGGGGCCGAACTATGTTTTTGGATGAAACTCATAACCGGTTAAGGGTCGGCGGTTGCAAACCGATCCCAAACGGTCTCGGCCGGGCCGGTCTCGTTCCTCTGCCAATGCCCGGGCCCATTTGGCCATCTCTAACAATGGGTGGTAATGAACTATATTAAACCTTGATAGTCGTAGTGGACTCATTGATGTTGATTATCTATATTGGGCCTTAATAGATACATTGATAATTGAAACCTTGAAAATAGGGGGAATGAAAATCAAAATACATTTTTAAATCTTTTTAGTTAAAATAAGAAGGAAAATAAAGATAATGAAAAACAAAGAGGCGGCGCCGGTTTTCTAATTGTTTGAGAAACATTTAATTAAGATAAAAATATATTAAAAAAATTTATTTGAAATAATAGTTTTATTTAACGTAAATATTTATTAAACTTTTATTTAAAACTAAAAATTTACTTGAAATAATAAATTCTGAGATTTTATTTCATTAAAGCGCCAACTTAATATTTCATTTTTATTAAACAATTATGGAAAAGGGAAATTAATTAAAATATCCTAAGTTTGACCATGTGTTACCAAAATGCCACAAATCTCTCCCACTTTGCAAAAATACCCTAAAAATCCGCGATGGGAGCCCGCTTTATGAAAAATTCCAGGGACCATTTATGAAAATTTTGGTATTTTTGTCACTGTTCACCCCGCTACGAATTTAAAATGAAATGTTACACTTTCAACCCCTATACTTATTTACTAAATTTACTTTATACCTTTTACTTTCATTATTTTAATTTTACATTTAACACATATAATCGTTTATTAACTAAAATACGTTAAAAAAAATACGTTTTAATTTTAACAAATTACACCATTATAATCGTCTCTTCGATACGTTCGAAATGAGCCCAATCTTGAATTTTTTTGGATTTATATATTTTAATATATATCATATACAGTTATACACCACATAAAAAAATTATATTTAAAATTCATACCCTTATAGTTAATTATTTAATTTGTGGTTTTTAATGTATTGTTTTCTTTCCATTTTAATGTTTTTAATATAGAAATTCACTTAAGTTATTTAACAAGGAAATTAATTAACAATATCATATAAAAATTATTGCAAATCATCTTCCCAATCGAAACGGATACAGTGCATGTAAACAAATAAATCTATTACTGGAAGGCGTCCTGGAGTCCTGTGATCAAGTTAACCTTTTCCTTGATCACGTCCTCCATTCCTATGTAGTCCGATTCGAGTTCTTCTAGTTCCTCTTCAGCTTCCTTAATCTCTCGTTGCAGGTGCCGAACGTGAGCCCTAGTCATGGCCAGTTCTCGTTTCTTCTCCGCTAGATACTCCATTTTCCCCTGCTGAATCCCCCTGTTATGGTTCCACATACCCTTTACCTTTTCGATACCGGCGTTCGCCTCATCAATGGCTTTTTGCACTGCGGGAGTAATTCGTTGACTTTGTCGAAGACCCGTCGGCATAAAATCATACATTGGTGGGGTTCTCATGCCATTATCGAAGTAGTAATTGTCGGATGCCATCTCCCAGTCTGCTTCCTCCTCAGGCGTGAATGGAAAATCGGCTGCAGTTCGCCCACAGTTTGTCCACTCCTCGTCTGTTTCCGGTACCTTCCAGGTACTCCGGCGAGCTCCGTCGTTCAGTGGTTGGTAGGCTCCCGAACGTGAAGTTCCAGCCACATTCGCCGACCTGTTCCCTCTTGATTTTGAACCTCCATCCATTGTGTTAAGAAAAGCGAGAGTGTGTTTGTATAAAAGATAGATAGGAAGTTGTGATTCGTCTGAATAGTTCACTGCAAGATTCGTTTGAAAAGAGCCTGTAAGATTCGACTGAAAAAGTAACTGCAATATTCGTCTGCTCTTGAATAAAGGTCTTTAAGTAGTCAAACATAGCTAATTAATGAGAATTTAGATCAGATTTATATGGTACTGTCAAATGCAAGTTTCTATAATATAGATACTGTTCTACATTACATGATACCAATTTTTGCATCATATGAATCACTTCCAGACAACAAGAACCAATACACCAATAATCAAGAAATAAATGCTTGTTCATCCAATAATCTCTGTATTAGGATTATCGCAAGTTTCATAAACCTACTTACTAGGTGTTGGAAATATGGGTTTTACTAAACTTTGGACGCATTTAAATATATATATGTGTTATATATAACTAACTTTTAGTAGGTTTATGTTCTCCTATATGAGAGCTTCGAAATGATATATAATGCGTCCAAAATGGAGTATGTGTGAAAGAAATATCGATACTCAAAGTTGAGTAAATGGATGAAATTAGCAAAACCAAATGAAGTAAACAGTAAGTCAATCACAATACTTTAACAAAATAAGTTAATACTAAAAATAACAATTATTTAATGTTACATAAACAACCTAACGTGGCCCTATATGACAATGCTCATAAATAGACTCCGCCATATGTTTGCGAAAATCTTTGGCAACATCCTCGGCCTCGTCAGGGTGTACCCATACCTCATTGTTATTTATCAACATTTGGGTATTACGGCATACCCAGACACCGCAATCCGCATTTATCCCGGCCTGCTGGGGTACATTCTTGGCGAACTTATAGCGAAAGACACCTTTCATATCGCGACGTCTATCATCCTTGACCCGACAAAAGAAGTCAAATAGCACAGCTTTAAACTTTGTCATCTGCTCTTCCAATTGCTGTCTGAAGAGATTGGCACTGTCGCTATCATATATGGTCAAGGTCATAGCGTCAAGTTCAAACACTCCAAGCAGCCAATGTTGGGGATTAATGCATATTGGGATGTACACCTGAAATGTTACAATATTAGACAACTTAGTTAGCAACAAAACAAGTTAAATAAAATAAGAGTAAAACGATTTACATACCACATCGAGGAGAGCCCAAGAGGTCCCTTCCACGCCATTGCATGAATTAACCACGGAGGCGGGACCTAGATGCTCAATCAACAAGTAATGAAAGAACATATTGAACATCATGGTCCACCTCGTGTCTGTTCCACGATGTCTTTGCAACAGCGAGACCCAACAATCGATGTGATATACATAAAAAATAGATGGTTAGACATGTAAAATAAATATATTTGATTATATGACTATAATTAAACTTCATACTAACCACATCCAGTAAGTCAGACTCCAAAGGGTCAACGGCCAGCAATACATTGAAAAACGAGGGGGTGATTTCCAAGTTCAAGTGAGGGATGAAGATCAAGGGGGGAGGCGACCAGTCCGGCACATCCTCAATATTTCTGATGCCGGTTGAGGCTCCGGTGAAGACACCTTTCCCTTTTTCTTTCCTCCCTTCTTTCTCCCCGCTTTCTTTGCTTGTTTTTTAGCGGCCGGTGGTGTCGTAGATCCTTGTTGGCCAAACGGGTGACGAAACCGTTGTGAAATTTTATGCGACCGCTTTTGAGGGAGCGGGGTCACCTGTGGTGTTAGATCTACAACATCCATCGAGTCATCGTCAGGCTCCGAGAAGTGCTCCGAGAAGTGATCCTGGATAATAGGAGACCCCGTCTGAAAATTACGTTACTCAATGTTTTAAGTACAATTTAGGAAATGTTCACAATTAAACCAAAACTACCAAAATAACTTACAATATGCATTTCCGGCCTGTAATAGTCATCGGCCGAACCGCCAAAGATGTTTGTGATTGCTGTGGTGGCGAACGACGGCATGTGCTGTGCCCCCGACATCCCGGCCTGCGTGACATTGATCATTAAAATAGTTACAAAATTAGGATTATTGATATATAACTATAATGGTTACTCAGTGTCACTAACACTCTCCGGGATAGTAGAATATGATGTGGTGGCGAACGGCGGCGGCATCTGCGAGGTGTATGCCCCCGACATCCCTGCCTGCGTGACATTGATCATTAAAATAGTTACAAAATTAGGAACAAACATATAACTATAATGGTTACTCAGTGTCACTTACACTCTCTGGGATAGTAGAATAGGATGTGGTGGCGAACGGCGTTTGGGACATCCCGGCCCCCGACATCCCGGCCTGCGTGACATTGATCATTATAAGAGTTACAAACTTAGGAACAAACATATAACTATAATGGTTACTCAATGTCACTTACATTTTCAGGGAATGACGGATGGGATGTGGTGGCAAACGTCGCCTGTGCCCCCTGTCCGAACGGAGCGGGGATCGGTGTCGTACTCGACAGCTAAAACAAATTTAGAACGTAATATTAATATACAAACTAAATAAACGTGGCCAACAAATTAAGTTAAACACTAACATTGACAGCGCTAAACTGTCTGTAGAATCCCTCCAGAAGCTGTACACGTGACTCTAGCGGCCCGTGGACGTAGTCCCACAGGTGCTCATGAGAGCCACGTTGTGGGTCGTCGGAAGGGGCCGCTGTAATAACCAGGTATTTTATCTAATTTAAATTTGAGAAATTTTATAAGTATTTATTTTAGTTTTATAGAGTTGGAAGTTAAGGGATAAGTTTTAATTTTTATTTGAAAGATTAGGGGTATTTATTGCCAAGTAAGATAAGCTTAGGGTAGGTTTGGTCTTTTTGCAAAACATTTCCCCCACCACCGCCTCTAATACTTCATTTAGAAGATGAAGTCTTCTTCTAGCATAAGATAGAAATATCTTAGAAGGTGTGTGTGTGAAAGTTTGGTTTAGAGAGAGAGAGAAGGAAATCGAAGGAGAATTTTAAAAGAGGAAGAAGGAAAGCTTAGAATTGCTGCTGGAATTACTAGAACAACTGAAGAAATCAAGGTAACAATTCTGCACAATTCATATTTTAAGTGTTTTAATTCTTAAAAGTGTTCTTGAGTTTGCAAGATGAGTTTTAAGTGGGTTTTGGTTAAAAATGGATGTCTTGAGGAATCTGAACTTATGGTTAGGTTATGTTATTAGTCTTGAACATATCTGCAGAATATCAGAAACATCCATGCTTTAAATCTACAAAAAATCTGGGTTTTAGGATGAACAGTGGACTGAGACATTCATCGAAGTCGCAATGGTTGGTTGCGACTTGGTTATGAAGTCGCAATGGTCGTTTGCGACTTGGTTATGAAGTCGCAATGGTCGTTTGCGACTTGGCTTGGAATCGCAGTGGTTGATTGCGATTTGGATTTGGAATCGCAGTAGTTGATTGCGACTTAGGGGTGAAGTCGCAATAGTGGGTTGCGACTTCGGGGTGAAGTCGCAGTAGAAGGTTGCGACTTGGTACTGTTCATTGCGATTTTAAATTACTTTTAATGGGTTGCGACTTTAGTCGAGGATTTCATAAGTGTAGTTTTAAAAAGAAATATTTGGTATTTTGTGTGATTTCAGATTCTGTAAAGGGTGATCATACGTGATATTAACGTGGGAAGGCTTTTGGTGATAAACAAATCAGGTGAGTTTTACTGTAAAAAGTATTTTACTGGAATGCAATATGTGAATCACTAATGTTTGATAAAGTGTATGAATATGTCATACGTGAGTGATTATAATATATTGAGATATTATAATTACGTGAGTATTATATAAAAATATAATGCGTGGCCGGGCTTTGGACCGGTGTGATAAATTGGCTCGCAACCAATTGATATTGGCCATGGGTGGAGGGATAAGGCGGAATGAGACAGGTATGATGCATAAATGTTAGCTGGTACTAACTTACGTGTGATGTTTGTGTATTTATATAAAGAGTGTTTTATATAAATGAATTTTTATTGATTTCCAAATGTCAGGGATTTACTCACTAGACCCTTAGGTCTAACCCTCATTTTCTGTTTTAAAAATATGTATTCCAGGTGATGATTCCAGTAAGAACCAGTGATTTGAATGTTTGATGTGAAATTTTTGGGAGGAGGATCGTTAAGAAAAATGTGGATACTTTTGTACTGAATTTCTTATTATGTCTAGACTTTAGTTGGGACCAAAACGTGAAGTACTTTTGTTGTAAACATGTTATGAATTATATGTTATTTGTATATTTGGATAGTGGGTTGTTACAAATGGTATCAGAGCCCTAGTTTAAGAGATCTAGGTATTAGTATTTGTACCTAGACTTAAACTGCATGTGAAGTAGGATGTCCCTATTATCTTAGAACCTTGGGATATTAAGTATAACAAGGTAGAAGGAACATTATGTAAGGTAAATTCGAGTTACACCTGGCCAGTGTAGTTGTGAACTTACAGTTACATGTTTGGACTGGAATACCTTATTATATGGGGTATGTGCTTATGTGTATATTAACCTTGTTGAAACCTACAGAGTGGCAAGTCGGTCTCGACATATGGATAGAGACGAAAACAGGTATATTTATATAAACTCTACATGTGCTAAAGTGCTATTTGATTTCGGTGCAATCCGATTAATTGTGTTTTCAATCTTTTGTTGCTTATTTGCATTAGAAAAGAATTTGATAATTGTGTTGGTAATATAGATAGGAGTGGAGTGCCTATTAAGTTATTTTTTATTTTGTTGGAATTTGAGGTAGTAGTAAGTATAGGATGGTGTTGAACTTGATTTTGTTAAAACTTTCGATTAGGTAATGATAAGTGATTCTTAGTAATTCAGTATATATTAGAATAAGTAGTTATGATGAAAGAAGAGATTGTCGGACGATTGATTTAAAGTTTTCATTTGTTAACAAATGTTATATTGGGGATATATGAATTATTTGTGATAAGGCTTAGTAAGAATGTAAGTTTGGAAGTATTTGGTGTGAAGGGGGTTGGTTTTAATTTAAGGAAGAGTGTAACAAATATTTTTGAATGATATCGAAATTAGTATGTTTATTCATTATGATATTGCTTGGGATAGATTTAAGTGAGAAATCAAGGATAATCGAAACTAGAAAGTGAAGAGTGTTATTGGGAATGATTAATAAGGAAAAGCCATTAGTGATCAAAGGTGATAACCTGTTATCATATGTGTTTGGATTTGAAAGATTGATCAAGGTGGTAATAAGATTTATTTTATGAGAACGAAAGTGGTTAGTAGTTTAATTTGGAATGAATGATCTAACACTTACAATTGTTAGCAATTTTCAAATTAAAGGTGCATGTTAGAATTTTGGAAAGATATTGCGAAAGTGTAGAATTTGGCGTTGGGTATAATTCAGTATTTCAAACGCTAAGTTATGCCTCCAAAATGTTAAAGTTTACATTATGAATAAAATTTCAATTGTGTTAAAATGATTTGTGATATATATATATATATAAATATATATATATATAGAATTGTGTGCTGAAAGAGGCATGATGAGATATTTTGTGCTAAATGAGGCACGAGGTGAAATAAAGATGTACTGATTTTGGTTAATAAAATATTTGTATGGTTATTATATTTTGGGGATGGGTGTATGGTGTGGATCCAATTTGTTCATTATCGTTTTAAAAGAAGATGTTAATGATAATTGAGCAATGAAAAGTGTGTGGTTTTTTCGAGCATTGAGTGTGACTTCGGATTAAATCTGTTAAGTTCCTGAAATGAGGTATGGTGAAATTGTTGGTTAAGTATAGTAATTGTTGAAATTAGGTGCGTGTGATTGGTTTGGAAGTAAAAGAAAGCTAGCTCATAGGATTGGTCTAGAGTGAGCACCTTCTAGTGAGCTACCCTTGGGAAAACGTGTTTTATGTTGAGAAGAGAGTGGAAGAAAGTAGTTGAATGTAATGATCGGGGTGAAAGACCATTGGATAAGACGTGGTAGTAGTACGAGAGTGATGGTATGGCAAGAGTGGAAATCAATTGTAATTTAAGGTTCGTAGTCGGTGTAATTCATGCAAGAAAGTGTTGTCTGTCTTAGACATATTTTGGGTTAGAGAAATGACGGTAGAGTTGGAAATGGTCTATGGAGAAAAGTTTAACTACGGGTTAAGGTAATACTCCAAGTTGATTTGTAATCTATTGGAGAGTAGAATATCGTTATTTTTGGAGTGTCGGATTGTTGGGACGATGATCGAAGGCGCAGTGTGTTCAGTCAGCCGATGCCAAGGAAAAAGGTAGAGTATTTAGTGTAATTTATTGATTTATAAAACATAGAAGAATGTGTGCTAGATTGCCTGGTGCCTATTACACTTTGCTGCATGACTATTACTTGCTAGTAGGAATTTATGCTAGTCCTGATAGGTTGTTAAGTGAATGTCTTATAAGTGGTATACAGTTGGAACTAATTAGCTTTAGAATGTTTGATTTAGTTCTATTGCGCAGCTCTTGTTTGAGTCTAACCGTCGTGGGATAGAATCTTTTATTCGAATGTCTAACTAATTTCACACTGTATGCGTTTGTGCATTCGCGAGACGACACGTCATGACTAGTGGAGATTCCATCATAGCAAGGGTAGTAGGAGAAGGTGAACCTGGGGTCTAGATGTGTAAATAATATTAGTAAGATTGATTTGAGATATTATACCTTGTTTGTATCACGTGGGTTTTCTTCTTGAAGTAAGAATTGTTGTAGTCAGGAGAGTACTAAATTGTTGTATGCACCTTAGTAAGGAAGGGTTATGCATAATGAGAGTTCATTCGACCTTTCCTGTGTCGGTTCTGCGGAAGGGCTTAGCCGAAGCAAGTATTGTGGTACCATTATAAAACATTAGAGTGGATCAAAAGTGGATTATTGTGGGGGAAGCATTGGCGATAGTAGGTCACAAGATTAGAAACTAGGTTGTTAATAACCTAGACTTAAGCTAAGAGAGAAAATTTATATTATGTTAATAGAGTATAAGAAATTGATGCTTGAGATTTTCTTAGTATAGAAAAAAAAATGGTTTAATAGGTTGGGTGCTTACCTAATACTTCCCTTGGATTGGAGGATTTAAGTGGTAAAAGGGATTTATAATATTAAGTGTTATGATTAGTGACGAGAAATTTTAATAATTTTTATCGGAGTTGTGATGAGTTCTTTTCGGCTTAATTTTGTAGTAAAATTATTATGTGGTGATTTGGTAATTTTATTAGTTAGGTAATGTAAGACCGGTGTTGATGAATTTCAATTGCAGAGTGGTTTAAGTGAAACAAATGTCTAAAGATTTGTGTTAGTATTTTTATGTTAAATTGGATATGTACAGAATTGATGTGATAACGAGTTTGTTATTTTATTAAGAAATAAATTGGTATTGATATTCTTGGATGGAAGTCAGTATGAGTTATGGTGGTAAGGTTATTGAGATAATGGGAATATTTGAGATTGTGTTTTGCGGATATTCGAGAAATTAAGTTGCTATTTAGACTTTATTTTAATTTGATAAAGAATTTGGTGTTAAGTGCAATTAAGTATGGTTGTGTGAATATAGTGATTATGCTATGCTATAATGGGAAATGGAAATGGTAGGATGAAGTTTACGGGTTTAATAAAATTAAGAAATTTTCCGTGATGTAAAGTGATTCGGGTTGAGTATATTTTATTCCATGAAAAAGTATGAGAAATATGTTGTATTTGCTAAGCAAGTTTTATATTGAAAGTATATGTTTGCGATTTAAGCTAGTATTGTAAAAGTGTAGAACACGACATTTGTCGTGAAAGGCCGATGAAGTTAAAAGTAGTGTTAGTGTGGTGAATTTTCCGAGTAAGCATAAAATGTTGTGTTTTTTTGGGATAGTTTTATGTGAGTTATTTCTTTTGTGATATAAGTGAACTTTCGGATTATTTTGAACATTTATGGGATTTGATTATTGGGACGCGTTTCATGTATCGAATTTTCGGAAATGTTTAGTTACCCCAGATCAGGCAGTCTCCCTACCAGATATTCAGGTTGATGAAAAGTTAAACTATGTGGAGGAACCGGAAGCTATAGTTGATCACAAAGTCAAAGTATTGAGGAATAAAGAGATCAGGCAGGTAAAGGTTCAGTGGAAACACCATAGAGGTCAGGATGCGACGTGGGAATCAGAGTCGGATATGAGAGCCAAATACCCTCATCTATTCTCTTAACTGAATTCCGGGACGGAATTCTTTTAAGGGGGAGATGTTGTAATAACCAGGTATTTTATCTAATTTAAATTTGAGAAATTTTATAAGTATTTATTTTAGTTTTATAGAGTTGGAAGTTAAGGGATAAGTTTTAATTTTTATTTGAAAGATTAGGGGTATTTATTGCCAAGTAAGATAAGCTTAGGGTAGGTTTGGTCTTTTTGTAAAACATTTCCCCCACCACCGTCTCTAATACTTCATTTAGAAGATGAAGTATTCTTCTAGCATAAGATAGAAATATCTTAGAAGTTGTGTGTGTGAAAGTTTGGTTTAGAGAGAGAGAGAAGGAAATCGAAGGAGAATTTTAAAAGAGGAAGAAGGAAAGCTTAGAATTGCTGCTGGAATTACTAGAACAACTGAAGAAATCAAGGTAACAATTCTGCACAATTCATATTTTAAGTGTTTTAATTCTTAAAAGTGTTCTTGAGTTTGCAAGATGAGTTTTAAGTGGGTTTTGGTTAAAAATGGATGTCTTGAGGAATCTGAACTTATGGTTAGGTTATGTTATTAGTCTTGAACATATCTGCAGAATATCAGAAACATCCATGCTTTAAATCTACAAAAAAATCTGGGTTTTAGGATGAACAGTGGACTGAGACATTCATCGAAGTCGCAATGGTTGGTTGCGACTTGGTTATGAAGTCGCAATGGTCGTTTGCGACTTGGTTATGAAGTCGCAATGGTCGTTTGCGACTTGGCTTGGAATCGCAGTGGTTGATTGCGATTTGGATTTGGAATCGCAGTAGTTGATTGCGACTTAGGGGTGAAGTCGCAATAGTGGGTTGCGACTTCGGGGTGAAGTCGCAGTAGGAGGTTGCGACTTGGTACTGTTCATTGCGATTTTAAATTACTTTTAATGGGTTGCGACTTTAGTCGAGGATTTCATAAGTGTAGTTTTAAAAAGAAATATTTGGTATTTTGTGTGATTTCAGATTCTGTAAAGGGTGATCATACGTGATATTAACGTGGGAAGGCTTTTGGTGATAAACAAATCAGGTGAGTTTTACTGTAAAAAGTATTTTACTGGAATGCAATATGTGAATCACTAATGTTTGATAAAGTGTATGAATATGTCATACGTGAGTGATTATAATATATTGAGATATTATAATTACGTGAGTATTATATAAAAATATAATGCGTGGCCGGGCTTTGGACCGGTGTGATAAATTGGCTCGCAACCAATTGATATTGGCCATGGGTGGACGGATAAGGCGGAATGAGACAGGTATGATGCATAAATGTTAGCTGGTATTAACTTACGTGTGATGTATGTGTATTTATATAAAGAGTGTTTTATATAAATGAATTTTTATTGATTTCCAAATGTCAGGGATTTACTCACTAGACCCTTAGGTCTAACCCTCATTTTCTGTTTTAAAAATATGTATTCCAGGTGATGATTCCAGTAAGAACCAGTGATTTGAATGCTTGATGTGAAACTTTTGGGAGGAGGATCGTTAAGAAAAATGTGGATACTTTTGTACTGAATTTCTTATTATGTCTAGACTTTAGTTGGGACCAAAACGTGAAGTACTTTTGTTGTAAACATGTTATGAATTATATGTTATTTGTATATTTGGATAGTGGGTTGTTACAGCCGCCTCATATGGATTGTAGGAGGAGGAAGGGGGCTGCTGGTAGGAGGAGGAACGGGCCGGCTAGTAGAAGGAGGAAGGGGCGGCTGGTATCCACCGGACGGGGGCCTGTCGTCGTCTTCCTCATCTGCGTCAGATGTGGAAGTAGGGGAACGTCGAGCCCTTTCCGCCTCTGCGTCAATAAAGGCCACGCTGTCTCTGTACCAATCTGTGCCCATCTCGTCGATAGTAGGCACAAGGCGATCGAAAGGCAAGAGTGGCTGCTAAATATATGATAAAACATAAAAGAAATTAATAAGCGGGACTAACGTATGCAAATTGTAAACATAGTAAAAGAACTTACATTTCTAGACGCATTGAAGAACTGAATCCAAAGCGACCTACTTAGGGTAACACGCTTGTCCCAACGGGTTCCACTAAGTACTCGATCTTCGCGCTTGACGAAATATCGGATTGATGCGGGAAACATCTCCAAGATCCATATCTGGAATTAGACAAGAAGAGCAAGTACGTAAAAAGAAAAGCCAAACAGTTTGTATGTATTATTAACAATTGTTATACTATGTATCTAACCTTGAAGGCGTATGTAAAACCACAAAGGTTCATCTTTGCATGTCGATCGGAGTCGCGTCTGGCTATGGCTCGGTGCAGAATAAAGTAGCAATGTGTCCAGATATGGCTACCCCACGGGTAGCTGTTAAACAGCTCAAGGTCCTCGACGGCCCTAAGGACCGTCGATGAAGCATACTGGCTATACTCACGGCCCAGGAAGCCCATATCCACGATCACCACCAAGCATAGACGGACAGCATCGTCGTCGGTTAGGGCACTAAGGCCCTCTTTCATCTTGTCCCGGGCTGCCTTCAGCTTCAAACGAGATGCTGAAATGGCCCAAACCCTAGGAACGAAGGAGCAGTCTTCTAAGGGAGGAAGGGGGGGAGCCTCTCCAAAACGTAGTCCTGTAATTAGACAGAACTCACGACGCCCAAAATGCAATTGAGAGCCGAAGAAATCAAAATGCATCTCCTCCGGCTCAGCGTTGGCGTCCTCGACCTCCAACTGTAGAAACATGTGTACTAGCGTAGGGTCGCCACCAGAGTAAGACACATCCATCCATGGCCCGAACGGTGTCCCTCTATAGATGGTCTCAAGGGTATCCGCGCGATCACCTAATCCCCTAAAGCGGTTTCTTAAGTCCTCGATGTAGGCAACTTTGCACTTTAGCGTCAAGTCGATGTTAAAGAAATCCCTCTACATAGTCATTCACAGATGTTATAGTTAGTGTTATATATAGATGTTGCGGTTTATTTTATTTCAACGTATAATAGTGTTATAAATAGATAAAGTGCGGTTTATTTTATTTCAACGTATAATAGTGTTATATATAGATGTTGCGGTTTATTTTATTTCAACGTATAATAGTGTTATAAATAGATAAAGTGCGGTTTTATTTTATTTCAACGTATAATAGTGTTATATATAGAGGTTGCGGTTTATTTTATTTCAACGTATAATAGTGTTATATATACATGTTGCGGTTTATTTTATTTCAACGTATCATATTGTTATATATACATGTTGCGGTTTATTTTATTTCAACGTATCATATTGTTATATATACACACTTTTAAAAATTATTTTTATAAAAACACACTCTTAACAAATATTTTTATAAAAAACACATTCTTAACATTTTTTTATAAAAACACACTCTTTAGAATTATTTTTATAAAAACAATCTCTTAACAATTTTTTTATAAAAAACATTCTTAACAATTTTTTTTTATAAAAATACAACGTATCAATTTTTTTATAAAAACACACTTTTAAGAATTATTTTTATAAAAACACACTCTTAACAATTTTTTTATATAGATGTTGCGGTTTATTTTATTTCAACGTATCATATTGTTATATATAGATAAAGTGCGGTGGTATTTTATTTCAACGTATAATAGTGTTATATATAGATAAAGTGCGGTTTATTTTATTTCAACGTATCATATTGTTATATAGAGATAAAGTGCGGTTTATTTTATTTCAACGTATCATATTGTTATATAGAGATAAAGTGCGGTTTATTTTTTTATAAAAACACACCCTTAACAATTTTTTATAAAAACACACTTTTAAGAATTATTTTTATAAAAACACACTTTTAACATTTTTTAATGAAAAAACACATTTTTAACATTTTTTTTATAAAAACACACTCTTAACAATTTTTTATAAAAAAACACATTTTTAACAATTTTTTATAAAAAATACATTCTTAACAAATTTTTTATAAAAACACACTCTTAACAATTTTTTTTTATAAAAACTCACTTTTAAAAGAGTGTGTTTTTATAAAAAAAACACATTTTTAACAATTTTTTTATAAAAAACACGTTTTTAATTTTTTTTTATAAAAACACATTGTTAACAATTTTTTTATAAAAACACACTCTTAACAATTTTTTTATAAAAATACACTTTTAACAAATTTTTATGAAAAAACACACTATAACAACATACACATTATAACATACAAATATCACATTCAAACATAAAACCATAAAACTATAACATTTTTTTATAAAAACACACTCTTAACAATTTTTTATAAAAAAAACTGTTTTTATAAAAAATTGTTAAGGGTGTGTTTTTATAAAAAATTGTTAAGAGTGTGTTTTTATAAAAAAAAACATATAACAACATACACATTATAACATACAAATATCACATCCAAACATAAAACCATAAAACTATAACAATTTTTTTATAAAAACACACTCTTAACAATTTTTTATAAAAAAATTGTTTTTATAAAAAATTGTTAAAGGTGTGTTTTTATAAAAAAATTGTTAAGAGTGTGTTTTTATAAAAAAAACACATTTTTAACAATTTTTTTTATAATAACACACTCTTAACAATTTTTTATAAAAAAACACTCTTAACAATTTTTTTATAAAAAAACACACTATAACAACATACACATTATAACATACAAATATCACATTCAAACATAAAACCATACATATCATGTTAAACATAGAACATATTCAAACATAAGTTATAAACACTATAACAACCTACAAATCATATATCTTAACTTAAAATAACATACAAAAAATAACAAAAAACATAAGGAAAACATACCACAGAGGTAATACGAGACATCTTCACAAAACCCGAACGCGTATTCCACACGACAAAATTGAGAGAGTGGGAGAAAATTGAGAGAGTTTGATTAAAAATTGAGAGAGTTATTAAAAAAATGAGAGTGGCCGGTTTTTGGTCCCCCCCCCCCCCCCTTATATAGTGCGGCCGAAGAAAACATTTTTTAGGGTTTGGTTCGTCAAAGGGATTTTAGGGTTAACCCTGTGCCGACACGTGGCACTTTTGCCCGCGATCGCGGGGGGTCAAAGAAAGTCAAACGCGGGCAGGGACCAAAACTGCACACGCAGGCATTCTTGAGGGGGGAAAGTTGGACCGCGGGCATTCTTGAGGGACCAACGCGGGCAAAGTGGGCAAACTTTGGTGACACGTGTAGCCCGCGATCGCGGGGGTCAACGAGAGTCAAACGCGGGCAGGGACCAAAACTGCACACGCGGGCATTCTTGAGGGGGGGAAGCTGGACCGCAGGCATTCTTGAGGGACCAACGCGGGCAAAGTGGGCAAACTTTGGTGACACGTGGCATGGGGCCCGCGATCGCGGGCTCCATCGCGGATTTTTGGGGTATTTTGTAACATGGGAGAGATTTGTGATATTTCAGTAAAACATGGTTTGACTTAATTAGGGTATTTTAATTAATTTCCCTATGGAAAATATATATATATATATATATAGGGAAATTAATTAAAATACCCTAAGTTTGACCAACTGTTAACAAAATACCCTAAATCTCTCCCACTTTGCAAAAATACCCTAAAAATCCGCGATGGGAGCCCGCGATCGCGGGCCAGGGACCTTTCTGACACTTTTTTAAACTTGCAGGGACCATTTTTTAAAAATGAAATCCCGCGGTCGCGGGCTCATCCCGCGGTCGCGGGCTCATCCCGCGATGGGATACTTTTTGTGACTTTTCAATTGCAAGGGACCATTTTTGAAAAATTCCAGGGACCATTTATGAAAATTTTGGTATTTTTACACTGTTCACCCCGCTTTCGTCCATTTTTACGAATTTAAAATGAAATGTTACACTTTCAACCCATATACTTATTTACTAAATTTTCTTTATACCTTTTACTTTCATTATTTTAATTTTACATTTAACACATATAATCGTTTATTAACTAAAATACGTTAAAAAAATACGTTTTAATTTTAACAAATTACACCATTATAATCGTCTCTTCGATACGTTCGAAATGAGCCCAATCTTGAATTTTTTTGGATTTATATATTTTAATATATATCATATACAGTTATACACCACATAAAAAAATTATATTTAAAATTCATACCCTTATAGTTAATTATTTAATTTGTGGTTTTTAATGTATTGTTTCCTTTCCATTTTAATGTTTTTAATATAGAAATTCACTTAAGTTATTTAACAAAGAAATTAATTAACAACATCATATAAAAATTATTGCAAATCATCTCCTCAACCGAAACGGATACAGTGCATGTAAACAAATAAATCTATTACTGGAAGGCGTCCTGGAGTCCTGTGATCAAGTTAACCTTTTCCTTGATCACGTCCTCCATTCCTATGTAGTCCGATTCGAGTTCTTCTAGTTCCTCTTCAGCTTCCTTAATCTCTCGTTGCAGGTGCCGAACGTGAGCCCTAGTCATGGCCAGTTCTTGTTTCTTCTCCGCTAGATACTCTATTTTCCCCTGCTGAATCCCCCTGTTATGGTTCCACATACCCTTTACCTTTTCGATACCGGCGTTCGCCTCATCAATGGCTTTTTGCACTGCGGGAGTAATTCGTTGACTTTGTCGAAGACCCGTCGGCATAAAATCATACATTGGTGGGGTTCTCATGCCTATATCGAAGTAGTAATTGTCGAATGCCATCTCCCAGTCTGCTTCCTCCTCAGGCGTGAATGGAAAATCGGCTGCAGTTCGCCCACAGTTTTTCCACTCCTCGTCTGTTTCCGGTACCTTCCAGGTACTCCGGCGAGCTCCGTCGTTCAGTGGTTGGTAGGCTCCCGAACGTGAAGTTCCAGCCACATTCGCCGACCTGTTCCCCATTGATCTTGAACCTCCATCCATTGTGTTAAGAAAAGCGAGAGTGTGTTTGTATAAAAGATAGATAGGAAGTTGTGATTCGTCTGAATAGTTCACTGCAAGATTCGTTTGAAAAGAGCATGTAAGATTCGACTGAAAAAGTAACTGCAATATTCGTCTGCTCTTGAATAAAGGTCTTTAAGTAGTCAAACATAGCTAATTAATGAGAATTTAGATCAGATTTATATGGTACTGTCAAATGCAAGTTTCTATAATATAGATACTGTTCTACATTACATGATACCAATTTTTGCATCATATGAATCACTTCCAGACAACAAGAACCAATACACCAATAATCAAGAAATAAATGTTTGTTCATCCAATAATCTCTGTATTAGGATTATCGCAAGTTTCATAAACCTACTTACTAGGTGTTGGAAATATGGGTTTTACTAAACTTTGGACGCATTTAAATTTATATATATGTGTTATATATAACTAACTTTTAGTAGGTTTATGTTCTCCTATATAAGAGATTCGAAATGATATATAATGCGTCCAAAATGGAGTATGTGTGAAAGAAATATCGATACTCAAAGTTGAGTAAATGGATGAAATTAGCAAAAACCAAATGAAGTAAACAGTAAGTCAATCACAATACTTTAACAAAATAAGTTAATACTAAAAATAACAATTATTTAATGTTACATAAACAACCTAACGTGGCCCTATTTGACAATGCTCATAAATAGACTCCGCCATATGTTTGCGAAAATCTTTGGCAACATCCTCGGCCTCGTCAGGGTGTACCCATACCTCATTGTTATTTATCAACATTTGGGTATTACGGCATACCCAGACACCGCAATCCGCATTTATCCCGGCCTGCTAGGGTACATTCTTGGCGAACTTATAGCGAAAGACACCTGTCATATCGCGACGTCTATCATCCTTGACCCGACAAAAGAAGTCAAATAGCACAGCTTTTAACTTTGTCATCTGCTCTTCCAATTGCTGTCTGAAGAGATTGGCACTGTCGCTATCATATATGGTCAAGGTCATAGCGTCAAGTTCAAACACCCCAAGCAGCCAATGTTGGGGATTAATGCATGTTGGGATGTACACCTGAAATATTACAATATTAGACAACTTAGTTAGCAACAAAACAAGTTAAATAAAATAAGAGTAAAACGATTTACATACCACATCGAGGAGAGCCCAAGAGGTCCCTTCCACGCCATTGCATGAATTAACCACGGAGGCGGGACCTAGATGCTCAATCAACAAGTAATGAAAGAACATACTGAACATCATGGTCCACCTCGTGTCTGTTCCACGATGTCTTTGCAACAGCGAGACCCAACAATCGATGTGCTATACATAAAAAATAGATGGTTAGACATGTAAAATAAATATATTTGATTATATGACTATAATTAAACTTCATACTAACCACATCCAGTAAGTCAGACTCCAAAGGGTCAACGGCCAGCAATACATTGAAAAACGAGGGGGTGATTTCCAAGTTCAAGTGAGGGATGAAGATCAAGGGGGGAGGCGACCAGTCCGGCACATCCTCAATATTTCTGATGCCGGTTGAGGCTCCGGTGAAGACACCTTTCCCTTTTTCTTTCCTCCCTTCTTTCCCCCCGCTTTCTTTGCTTGTTTTTTAGCGGCCGGTGGTGTCGTAGATCCTTGTTGGCCAAACGGGTGACGAAACCATTGTGAAATTTTATGCGACCGCTTTTGAGGGAGCGGGGTCACCTGTGGTGGTGGATCTACAACATCCATCGAGTCATCGTCAGGCTCCGAGAAGTGATCCCGGATAATAGGAGACCCCGTCTGAAAATTACGTTACTCAATGTTTTAAGTACAATTTAGGAAATGTTCACAATTAAACCAAAACTACCAAAATAACTTACAATATGCATTTCCGGCCTGTAATAGTCATCGGCCGAACCGCCAAAGATGTTTGTGATTGCTGTGGTGGCGAACGACGGCATGTGTTGTGCCCCCGACATCCCGGCCTGCGTGACATTGATCATTAAAATAGTTACAAAATTAGGATTATCGATATATAACTATAATGGTTACTCAGTGTCACTAACACTCTCCGGGATAGTAGAATATGATGTGGTGGCGAACGGCGGCGGCATCTGCGAGGTGTATGCCCCCGACATCCCGGCCTGCGTGACATTGATCATTAAAATAGTTACAAAATTAGGAACAAACATATAACTATAATGGTTACTCAGTGTCACTTACACTCTCCGGTATAGTAGAATAGGATGTGGTGGCGAACGGCGTTTGGGACATCCCGGCCCCCGACATCCCGGCCTGCGTGACATTGATCATTATAAGAGTTACAAACTTAGGAACAAACATATAACTATAATGGTTACTCAATGTCACTTACATTTTCAGGGAATGACGGATAGGATGTGGTGGCAAACGTCGCCTGTTCCCCCTGTCCGAACGGAGCGGGGATCGGTGTCGTACTCGACAGCTAAAACAAATTTATAACGTAATATTAATATACAAACTAAATAAACGTGGCCAACAAATTAAGTTAAACACTAACATTGACAGCGCTAAACTGTCTGTAGAATTCCTCCAGAAGCTGTACATGTGACTCTAGCGGCCCGTGGACGTAGTCCCACAGGTGCTCATGAGAGCCACGCTGTGGCTCGTAGGAAGGGGCCGCCTCATATGGATTGTAGGAGGAGGAAGGGGGCGGCTGGTATCCACCGGAAGGGGGCCTGTCGTCGTCTTCCTCATCTGCGTCAGATGTGGAAGTAGGGGGACGTCGAGCCCTTTCCTCCTCTGCGTCAATAAAGGCCACGCTGTCTCTGTACCAATCTGTCCCCATCTCGTCGACAGTAGGCACAAGGCGATCGAAAGGCAAGAGTGGCTACTAAATATATGATAAAACATAAAAGAAATTAATAAGCGGGACTAACGTATGCAAATTGTAAACATAGTAAAAGAACTTACATTTCTAGACGCATTGAAGAACTGAATCCAAAGCGACCTACTTAGGGTAACACGCTTGTCCCAACGGGTTCCCTTAAGTACTCGATCTTCGCGCTTGACGAAATATCGGATTGATGCGGGAAACATCTCCAAGATCCATATCTGGAATTAGACAAGAAGAGCAAGTACGTAAAAAGAAAAGCCAAACAGTTTGTATGTATTATTAACAATTGTTATACTACGTATCTAACCTTGAAGGCGTATGTAAAACCACAAAGGTTCATCTTTGCATGTCGATCGGAGTCGCGTCTGGCTATGGCTCGGTGCAGAATAGAGTAGCAATGTGTCCAGATATGGCTACCCCACGGGTAGCTGTTAAACAGCTCAAGGTCCTCGACGGCCCTAAGGACCGTCGATGAAGCAGACTGGCTATACTCACGGCCCAAGAAGCCCATATCCACGATCACCACCAAGCATAGACGGACAGCATCGTCGTCGGTTAGGGCACTAAGGCCCTCTTTCATCTTGTCCTGGGCTGCCTTCAGCTTCAAACGAGATGCTGAAATGCCCCAAACCCTAGGAACGAAGGAGCAGTCTTCTAAGGGAGGAAGGGGGGAGCCTCTCCAAAACGTAGTCCTGTAATTAGACAGAACTCACGACGCCCAAAATGCAATTGAGAGCCGAAGAAATCAAAATGCATCTCCTCCGGCTCAGCGTTGGCGTCCTCGACCTCCAACTGTAGAAACATGTGTACTAGCGTAGGGTCGCCACCAGAGTAAGACACATCCATCCATGGCCCGAACGGTGTCCCTCTATATATGGTCTCAAGGGTATCCGCGCGATCACCTAATCCCCTAAAGCGGTTTCTTAAGTCCTCGATGTAGGCAACTTTGCACTTTAGCGTCAAGTCGATGTTAAAGAAATCCCTCTACATAGTCATTCACAGATATTATAGTTAGTGTTATATATAGATGTTGCGGTTTATTTTATTTCAACGTATAATAGTGTTATAAATAGATAAAGTGCGGTTTATTTTATTTCAACGTATAATAGTGTTATATATAGATGTTTCGGTTTATGTTATTTCAACGTATAATAGTGTTATAAATAGATAAAGTGCGGTTTATTTTATTTCAACGTATAATAGTGTTATATATAGAGGTTGCGGTTTATTTTATTTCAACGTATAATAGTGTTATATATACATGTTGCGGTTTATTTTATTTCAACGTATCATATTGTTATATATACATGTTGCAGTTTATTTTATTTCAACGTATCATATTGTTATATATACACATTTTTAAGAATTATTTTTATAAAAACACACTCTTAACAAATATTTTTATAAAAAAACACATTCTTAACTTTTTTTTTATAAAAACACACTATTTAGAATTATTTTTATAAAAACAATCTCTTAAGAATTTTTTTATAAAAAACATTCTTAACAATGTTTTTTTTATAAAAATACAACGTATCAATTTTTTTATAAAAACACACTTTTAACAATTATTTTTATAAAAACACACTCTTAACAATTTTTTTATATACATGTTGCGGTTTATTTTATTTCAACGTATCATATTGTTATATATAGATAAAGTGCGGTGGTATTTTATTTCAACGTATAATAGTGTTATATATAGATAAAGTGCGGTTTATTTTATTTCAACGTATCATATTGTTATATAGAGATAAAGTGTGGTTTATTTTATTTCAACGTATCATATTGTTATATAGAGATAAAGTGCGGTTTATTTTTTATAAAAACACACCCTTAACAATTTTTTATAAAAACACACTTTTAAGAATTATTTTTATAAAAACACACTTTTAACATTTTTTTTATGAAAAAACACATTTTTAACATTTTTTTTTATAAAAACACTCTTAACATTTTTTTATAAAAAAACACATTTTTAACATTTTTTTTATAAAAATACATTCTTAACAATTTTTTTATAAAAACACACTCTTAACAATTTTTTTATAAAAACACACTTTTAAAAGAGTGTGTTTTAATTAAAAAAAACACATTTTTAACAATTTTTTTTATAGAAAACACGTTTTTAATTTTTTTTTTATAAAAACACATTGTTAACAATTTTTTTATAAAAACACACTCTTAACAATTTTTTTATAAAAATACACTCTTAACAATTTTTTTATGAAAAAACACACTATAACAACATACACATTATAACATACAAATATCACATTCAAACATAAAACCATAAAACTATAACATTTTTTTATAAAAACACACTCTTAACAATTTTTTATAAAAAACTGTTTTTATAAAAAATTGTTAAAGGTGTGTTTTTATAAAAAATTGTTAAAAGTGTGTTTTTATAAAAAAAAACATTTTTAACAATTTTTTATAATAACACACTTTTAACAATTTTTTTATAAAAAAACACTCTTAACAATTTTTTTATTAAAAAACACACTATAACAACATACACATTATAACATACAAATATCACATTCAAACATAAAACCATAAAACTATAACATTTTTTTATAAAAACACACTCTTAACAATTTTTTATAAAAAAACTGTTTTTATAAAAAATTGTTAAGGGTGTGTTTTTATAAAAAAAATTGTTATGAGTGTTTTTATAAAAAAAAACACATTTTTAACAATTTTTTATAATAACACACTCTTAACAATTTTTTTATAAAAAAACACTCTTAACAATTTTTTATAAAAAAACACACAATAACAACATACACATTATAACATACAAATATCACATTCAAACATAAAACCATACATATCATGTTAAACATAGAACATATTCAAACATAAGTTATAAACACTATAACAACCTACAAATCATATATCTTAACTTAAAATAACATACAAAAAATAACAAAAAACATAAGGAAAACATACCACAGAGGTAATACGAGACATCTTCACAAAACCCGAACGCGTATTCCACACGACAAAATTGAGAGAGTGGGAGAATATTGAGAGAGTTTGATTAAAAATTGAGAGAGTTATTAAAAAAATGAGAGTGGCCGGTTTTTGGTCCCCCCCCCCCCCTTATATAGTGCGGCCGAAGAAAACATTTTGGGTTTGGTTCGTCAAAGTGATTTTAGGGTTAACCCTGTGCTGACACGTGGCAGTGTTGCCCGCGATCGCGGGGGGTCAAAGAAAGTCAAACGCGGGCAGGGACCAAAACTGCACACGCGGGCATTCTTGAGGGGGGAAAGCTGGACCGCGGGCATTCTTGAGGGACCAACGCGGGCAAAGTGGGCAAACTTTGGTGACACGTGTAGCCCGCGATCGCGGGGGTCAACGAGAGTCAAACGCGGGCAGGGACCAAAACTGCACACGCGGACATTCTTGAGGGGGGAAAGCTGGACCGCGGGCATTCTTGAGGGACCAACACGGGCAAAGTGGGCAAACTTTGGTGACACGTGGCCTGGGGCCCGCGATCGCGGGCTTCATCGCGGATTTTTGGTATATTTTTGTAACATGGGAGAGATTTGTGGTATTTCAGTAAAACATGGTTTGACTTAGGGTATTTAATTAATTTCCCATATATATATATATGAATATATGGCCATAACATTTATAACATGATCATTCATTATCTTAAAATCATACATATTTAATTTAATTATGGCCTTAGTTGTACTTGTACTTACAGGTACACAAATTTCATTTGTTTTTGTTTGATTCATTTTATGTCATAGTTGTATTTTTTTTGTTTCGTTGGTTGGCGGTTTGTGTCATTATACAGGTTTGGGAAATGTTTAATTTACATCAGTTATGTTGTTGAAATTTTCAAAAAAAAATACTTGGTACTTTGTCATGCATTATTTGTGATACGGAATATTAAAATCTTTTGTCCTTTTTACAGTTAAAAACCATTGTTATGTTAAAGGAAACTTAGTAGCAATTAAACTCCAAACTCATAATATGTTACGTAGACCTCATTTGTTTTTGTGTAAAACATAATTTGGATGTGTTACTTGTTTACAAACTAAACAATCTAGGAAACCCAATATCTTTTTACTTTTGCATTCCATAACTTTTACCGACGTACGTTTCATTTTCTTATAGTATACACGTCTTTATGATTTTGTCATAAACATGCATAATTTATTATTTTTCTTCTATGTAAATTTAGATTGTTTCCGTGATTAGAAAAAAATAAGTATCTAAAAACATAAATTTAAAATGGTAGTTTTGTAGTTGTTGATATTTAACATGTAATTGTTGTACTACCTTTTTTTCTTGAATTACGTAAAACAAATATTGTAATTTTATTGAAGTTGGACAAAAAGATCTGAACGAATACTCAGAGCGGCCTGAAACAGTCTTGATCGGCTAAATACCAAACCGGTCGAAAACCAGGCTAGGCTTTGTGGCGAACCGGACCAGACCACATTGGTTCGAGTCCTATTTCTTTTTCTTTTGATATTTTGTCAACCAAAATTAAGTTATAAACATTAAAGTTATTTACCAAAAACAAAAAAAGTTGAAACATTGGTTTGTTTAGAAACAAAATGTATCCAAAATGATATATCAACCTGAGGCTTGGACTGACTCGTTTTTTTATCGGTTTGTGCTACCATTAATACATATGACATACAGTGACGTAAATTTCTGAACCATTATCGTATCATGACATACGACATAAAATCCCCAACCGTCACCGTATCATGACAAACGGTGAGGAAAATTTCTCAGAACCGTCACCAAATCATAACATCTGGTGATGTAACTTTATTAAAACCGTCACTATAAAATAACACACGGTGACACTTATCATTCAAAAATGTCACCATAACATTACATACCGAGAGGTTTATCATTCAACACCTCCACTGTAATATGAAATACAATGATGTTTATTTTTGGAAAACCATCACCGAACATGTCATACGGTGACATTTAAAAAAAATTAACCATAGTATGACATACAATGACGTTTATTATTCAAAAATCTTCATCTTAACATGATATATAGTGACGTTTATTATTAAAAAAGTCACCATAGCATGACATACGGTGAGTAAATTTTTCTCAAAACCGTCACCATAACATTACATACGGTGACGTGTATCAATCAAAAATTGTCAGGTAACATTGCATACTGTGACGTTTATCCTTTCACACCGTCACCGTAGTACGACAGATAGTGACGTTTATTTTTTAAAACGTCACAGTAATATGACATACAATGACATTTATTATTCAAAATTATCACATTAGCATAACATATAGTGACATTTATTATTCATAAACATCGCCATAACAAAACATATGGTGACATAAATTTATCAAAACCGTCTCTGCATCAGGATATATGGTGACGTAACTTTACCAAAACCGTCACTATAAAAGGACATATGGTGACGTTCATCATCCAAAATTGTCACTTTAACATTACATATTGTGGCGTTTGACATTCAACACCGTTACCGTAACATGATATACGATAACATTAAGATTTCAAAACTGTCACTATAACATGACATAGGGGGACGTTTATTTTTTTAAACCGTCACCATAAGATGACATACGGTGACGATCATTATTTAAAATCATCATTTTAGCATAACATACATCGACGTTTATTATTTGAAAATGTCACCAAACGTCACCATAGCATGACTAATGGAGTAATGGTGACTTTTTTTCTCTCAAAACCGTCACTATAGCATAACATACGATAATATTTATGTTTGAAAACCGTCACCATAGCATAAGGTACGGTGACATTTATTTTTCTAAACTGTCACTGTAGCATGACACTAGGTGACATATTTTTTGAAACCGTCACTGTAGCATGACATGATATGACGTTTATTTTTCAAAATCGTCACCGTAACATGACATACGATGACGTTTATTGTTCAAAATTGCCACCGTAGCATGATGTATGTTGACGTTTATTATTTAAAATTATCAACATAGCATTACATATGGTCACGTTTATTATACAAAATCATCATCCTAGCATGACTTACGTGGACGTTTATTATTTGAACCGTCACCATAGCATGATATATGATAACATTTATTGTACAAAACCGTCAATGTTGTGACATAATTGTTTTAAAACCGTCACCATAACATGACATATGGTGACATTTATTTTCCAAAACCATTACAAAAAAATGACATATGCTAACGTACTCAAAACCGTCACCGTAACATGACATATGGTGACGTAAATTATTCAAAACCGTCAATGTAGCTTGAGATATGGTGATGTAAATATTTTAATACCGTTACTATAGCATGACGTATGGTGACGTAAATTTTTCAAAAACCATTGCCATACACTAACTTTTGGTGACGCAAATTTTGCAAAATCGTTGCCATAGAACTTGATGACTTTTGGAAACGGTTTTCAAATAAACATTACTATATATATTTTAGTTTTGGTGACGGGTTTTTAAAAGCTTTACGACATAAAGCAACGACTTTGACAAAAACCGTTACTAAAAGGTCTTACATGGCAACGGTTTTTTAAAACCATCAGAACATAAAGCAACGGTTTTTCAAAATCGTCCTAAACCGTTACCTTAGGGGACCTTTTATTAACGTTTTTATCTAAAACGTTGCTTAATGTTTCTAGGGTTTTTGTAATAGTAACGTTTTTTTATAAAAACTGTTACTAGAACAATTTTCTAACTTTTTATGTGACTTTTTGTAACGGTTTTTTATCAAACCGTTACAAACCTATTTTTCAAAACCGTCACAAAAAATCATTTTTGTACTAGTGTTGGATCCCTAGCCCCAAAACTTTCTTTCTTCTTCTTTTCTTCTCCAAACACACACACACCCAACACAATTCTGGATATTTTGCTGAATGAAATATCTGAATTCTAAAAGGGGTTATATCAACCTAATTTACCCATTTAGCCCTTGAACTTCTCACTAAAGACCAAAACACCCTTAACTTATAATTTACTCTAAATTTACTCTAAACTTCTATTAAAGAGTTAAATAAATTTAACGAAACTAACATTTAACTAACGAACTTACCCGGGGTATTACAAACACAAAACATCACTAAAGAAGGGTTTTCCACACATTTATTAAACCTTTAGAACAATCTTTGTCCAACAACAATAACCATCAATTCCTAAGTGAAAATTCATGTGTTACAAACGTGTAGTAAAATTCAAAATGCATGGGGTGAATTTTACTTACCGAAAATTCATGTGTTACAAACGTGTAGTAAAATCTGAACATAACATTTTGAATACTAAGACTTGTAGTCTAAATGGAGGTTCATCATCGTCACCTAAATTAACTTTGTCACTATCTCCTTTCCCCTCATTATCTTCTTCATCTTGAACATTAGTTGGCCACTATTGTTTTGACATTCAACAGGAGCCTTAGATGTGTTTGGTTCGCAGATTCTGAAAGAATCTGCTGAAATTGGAATGTTGAGTTCATTTGACCAGATTTCATTCATTCGTTTGGCTCATTCTTTTCTAAAAAAAAATCTTAAAATTCTATCAAATTCCACAAACAAAAATGTTATATTTGTATAATTCCAAATATACCCTTTAATCCAAGTATAATCTAAATAACTTAATTTAATTTTAAAATCTTCTTATTTTAATTTATTTATTTTTTATTTAATTTAATTTAATAATTTTTTATTTATTTTTTATTTTTGAAATATTTAATATTAATTCATTTATTTTATTTTATTTTTTGTTTAAAAAAATTTAAAATTTTTCAGAAAAAGACATTTTAGTCATTTATCAATATTTCATTTCAATTCAAAAGCTACATTTTGTGAACCAAACAAACATATTGCATTTTCTAAATAGATTTCGTTCAATGTTGGCCAACCAAACACATGGTCAAAGCAGACGACATTTCATCCATAAACATTATGTGAACCAAACACCACCTTAGTCTTACCTCCAATGGCACCAGAATCTCGAGGTAAATGATCATAATTTAAGTCCCTAAGATCTTTATTTCCCCGTGTGTTAATGACTTTTTCTTAGCAAATTTCACTAGGAAATCAATATAAAAATAGAAAACAAATTAATAGATATACCACTCTAGTGTTGCAACGACTGTCTTTCTCTTGGGATCCCATCCAATGCCAGATTCAATCCTCATTAAACGGTCAGACAACTTGCATTCTTTCTTCATAATGTCCCATTTGTTTTTAAGTTGCTTCTTGTTAAAACATTTTCCTGTTCGTTCCTTAATTTTGTTCTCTATGTTCCCCCACCCAACCTAATTGAAGGGACTACCAAGTCTATTCCCATCTTTTACCTCATTCATGCACAAATCAATAAACACCATAAACAAGTTTTGGCTTATTCATTTTAGATGTATGACTGGCAACAAATGTCCTTTACCTGAATAACAAAGTTAATATCAAGACCACCTGATTTTTAAAATGTAATCTTGTTCTAGAAGTGGGGCTTCTGCTTTTTAACACTCTAAAGCGAAGATCAAGATCCTCACTGAAGAATGGAGCTCTTCAAGTTGTTTAAATGTCAATATAAGAATCTGCCACCATAGTATGGATCTTCAAAGGTAGTAAGTGGATCCAATGTTTGGCAGACTTCCAAACAGAGGGGGGACATAGTGAAGAAATCCACTCATATAACATGCTAAAATCTCCTTGTGTACATGTTTATCAAATCACCATACAACATGCAAAACGAGAAAAATAAACCAAGTGAAATCACTCATCTTTTTTACATAAAAACTTGAATGCTATATATGCTAATTAGCCAGGCATACACACTACACAAATTTCTATCCCAACGTTTCATTCAGAGGGAGATCAAACAAAACTTCATGAAAAAGTGTTCTTGACAAGTAACAGATCACCGATGAAACCAACGCACGACCAGAGATGAGAGACGAACCACAAAAACCAAAAAATTTGAATCGTAGATGCGATGGAGAGAAATCGAGATAACATACCAGAGACGAGACATGAACGAGCAGGAACGAGCAGGAACGAGATGAAACCAGCGCACGACCACCGAGCAGGAGCAAAGAGATCGTTCAGATGTGTCGTCCAGATGAGAGGAGAGGAGCGCATATGAGAGATCGTCCAGATTGAGATTGTCCAAATTAGGGTTAAAAAAAGGGTAAAAACATAATTTGGTTGAAAAAAACTAATAAGTTGTTTTAAATAAGTCAGAATAGAACAACTTATTAAAATCTCCTTTTCACTGCTTTGGCACCGCTATAAGCCCTTTTTTTTATCTCCGTCGAAATACTAAAAATTGTTTAGTACCGATATCACGTCGGAATAAGCCAATAAGCTCTTTAAATAAGCAATCCCAAACACCCTAAGATAGATTGGTTTTTATCACATTATACTCTTATTTATTCATAGAATTACTTAGAAAAATATGGTCAAAAAAAATAATTACTTAGAAAAATGTTATATTATTTTAAACCTTTTTCCTAAAATCCCTTGATTCATGTTTAACAAAACTTCATAATTTACATATATACCTAGCTACAAAAAATTAATATGATCTCACTATAAAACCAAACACTTTTATTGACGGAAAAATATGCCCGTAATCCGTCACAAAAATTCTGACATGTGATCTTTTTTACCGGCAATGTAGTAATTATGCGGATCTAGTCTGCCGCTAAATCGGTCAGTGATATTTTCCCATTTTAGTTAAAAAAAAGGAAATTAATTAAAATACCCCAAGTCAAACCAACTGTTACCAAAATACCCTAAAATTTTTCAACTTTGCAAAAATGCCCAAAATACCCGCGATGGGGTCCCGCGATCGCGGGATACGCTGACGTGGCACGTATTTTGGGGCCAAATGCCCCGCGAAGCCCCTCAACTTTGGCCGCGGTGCACTTTTGGTCCCTGCCCGCGATCGCAGCCCGCGATGGCCCGCGATGGCCCAAAAAATTACAGTTTTGGTCCCTGAAATTTTACACTTTTGGTCCCTGAAAATTTACACTTTCAGCCCCTATACTTAGACGAATTTTGCATGCTTTTACTGTTTTTTTCCACAATTATTGCAATTTAAAGACCGATTTGTGGTTGAAATTCATTTGCATGTTTCAATCAATGTTAAATCAATGTTTTTGGAATACCAGTTTGTGGATGAAATGAGAGATTGGTTTTCTGATATGTTGGTTGTTTCATTGATAAATAGACGTAAAATTCAAGCCATAATCCCCACACAACGATTTCATTGTTGGAATATTTCTTTCTGCAATATTTTGTGTTTGAGATACTACTGAAAAAATGAGTTCATCTGTTGCAAAAGCTAAGCTATATTTCTGTTTTGATGGTGAATGGGTGCAAGATAACAATGAGTGGAATTTTGCTTATAAATCTAAGCATGGTGTAAAAGTGTCAGTAAACTACACTTATCAGAAGTTTGTTGCATACGCCATGCAAAAATGTGGAATCAACTCTTCTGATATTTGCAAGTTAGTATTTAAAAATGGCGATGGGTAATTTGTGGATTTATCCAACGATGGGGATATCTCTACTTTTCTGCACCTTGCAGTCGATTCAGAAAGACCCCCATTACTCTTTGTGTATCCTGGCGTATCCGACGGTGACGACGACGGTGACGACGACGGTAACGACGACGGTGACGACGACGGTGACGAGGAGGGTGATTCTCAACAAATAGAGCATCCTGATTCTCAACAAATAGAGCAGCCTGATTCTCAACAACAACAACCACCACAACCACACGAATGGCGTACTGCTGGAGTTGCTGATGACGAAACCCACGTTTTCAGAACGGGTAATTCTGAAATAGACAGATCAGACACCGATAATGATGATCACGAAGAATATACCCCTAGTAGAAAATCATGTAGTCAGATAAATGACTTTTTTGATATGCCCCCTATTCTTCCAGACTCCCATACCCAGACACAAAGCTACGAACCTACACCTTATATTCGCAGTGAAAGTTTAACAGCAGGTCAGATATTCGATTCGAAGGATCTCTTAGCAAGTCAGATCGGACTCAAGTTCTTGGAAGAGGGTTTCCAAAGTCGCGTGCGGGCATCTGACAAAAGCAAATACGTAGTTGAATGTGCTAGAGAAAAGTGTGAGTGGAGGTTGTACGCGATTCACACGGGTCCCAAAGGAGGGGCGATAATGATTAAAAAGTTGCACGACGTACACACTTGTACGAGGACGCAACTTAATCCCCACCATAAACAAGCCGGCAAAAAGACTTTGGGTGCGATCCTGAAAAACAAATTTCTTGATGTTAGCAGGTCATTGCGTCCAAAGGACATCGTCCACGACGTTCACCGGCAGTTCGGCGTCACGATTGATTACCACCAAGCGTGGTGTGCGCGCTGCCATGCACTGTTTATGGTGAGAGGCACGTTCGAGGAGTCGTATGAACGACTCCCGACATATTTATATAATTTGCAGCTGCAGAACCCTGGTACTGTCACGCAGCTACGGACCGATTCACGTGGACGGTTTGAGATGTGCTTCGTGGCCCTTGGACCCGCGATACGTATTTTAACACGTCATATGTTTACACATTATAAACTATAACATTTTAACCTATGTTTTTGCAGATCCGCACATTTCTGGAAAATCTACGTCGTGTCCTGATAATAGACGCAACCCATTTAAAGGGCCGTTACTTGGGTATGATGTTCCTGGCGGTTGCCATGGATGGGGATAACTCCATCGTTTCAGTAGCTTTCGGCGTAGGCAAGTCCGAAACCGGGGACGAGTGGACTTGGTTTCTGTCCATGTTGAGACAAGCTATCGAAGACCCGCAAGGGTTGGTGTTTATATCTGACAGGGCTCCTTCCATAAGCGCCACAATCTCTGCCATGTACCCAAACGCCCCTCACGCCATATGCTGTCGACATTTGGAGATGAACGCCAAATCCAAGGACAAACGTATTACCACCTACAAGGATGTCTATTGGGCGGCATGCAGAGCATATACGGATCGGGAGTTTAACAAGTACATGAATATGCTACGATACAGTGTCAAGGAAGCAGCCAAAGTCTTTGACGATGCTGGACCGGAAAGGTGGTCCGCGGCCCATTTTCCTGGACAACGGTATGACATTCTGACCTCGAATAGTGCAGAGTCTGTGAATGCACTCTCCCGTTTTGCGCGTAGATGTCCGATTGTTAATCTTATGGACTACTTTCGGGCCTTTCAACAAGAGTGGTACCAAATTCGACGCCTAAAAGGAGCTAAGATACAAAATGCACTCACACCAACGACGGAGAATATCGTTCAGTACAGGGCGCGTCGTGCGGCGACATGGCCGGTAAGAGCAATCGGGTATGGGAAGTACGAGGTGCATGATGACTATATTAACGCGATTGTGAATATGGAAGACCACCTTTGTTCGTGTCACGAATGGGATAAATCTGGGTTACCGTGCGGCCATGCCATCGCTGCAGCAACATATATGGGTCGTACAGATTGCAGCGACTTGGCTGTACCTTTCTTCACGTCCGAATATTACCGGAAAACATACGTGGAGGTAATAAACCCAGCTGGACCCCCTGCAGCATGGGTGTATCCACCCGACCCGCTTCCACCATGCTATCCACCTTTAATGGATAAGAACAGGGCCGGGAGACCGAGAAAGAACGACCGACGTCCATCACGTGGTGAAAGTTCGATACAACGAAGATGTACTCGGTGCCAATGCGTAGGACACACTCGTGGGGAGTGTCCAAATCCCGCCCATTCAACCGTGCCAAGGAGACATTCTGTCAGTCACACCCCGGGCCCGTCACAGCTTGAACCATATGGAACAAACACATATGATACTGTTGATACTGTTGATCTAAACACTGATTTGTAAATGATATATATACACACATACATATGCTTCTAAATGAACATTGATAACACAGCTAGTTTGTAAATGATATATATATTCGTATTATATATTTACACACATAAAGAAAATAGGAGTTTGATATGATAAGCGAAAGAAAGAAGAAAGGTTGATTGTTACCATGGCAGTGAATGTTAACTCTGAGTACACATGTCTGTTTATATAGCAAGAAAGATTAGTAGCAAGAATGGAAGCAGGTTTCTAGCTTTTTAGATATATATATATATATATATTATATGTATATATGAAGAAGAAGAAGACTTAAAAAAGGAGACCTTTATCTGTAAGATATGGAAATGATCATTTCTTGACATTTTTGTTGGAACAAACACATATGATACTGTTGATCTAAACACTGATTTGTAAATGATATATATACACACATACATATGCTTCTAAATGAACATTGATAACACAGCTAGTTTGTAAATGATAAATATATTCATATTAGATACGTTTTAATTTTAATAAATTACACCATTATAATCGTCTCTTCGATACGTTCGAAATGAGCCCAATCTTGAATTTTTTTGGATTTATATATTTTAATATATATCATATACAGTTATACATTAAAATTCTTAAATTCTTAAATGAGAAGAATATTAAATGGGGTTTTGACAAGTTGGTATCACTGGACTCATTTAAGAATTGTGAAAATGGGTATTTGGCGAATGATGATTCATGTGTGTTTAAAACACTTCAGCTCCAAACACACATGAATCATCATTCGTCAAATACCCATTTTCACAATTCTTAAATGAGTCCAGTGATACCAACTTGTCAAAACCCCATTTCATATTATATATATACACACATACATATGCTTCTAAATGAACATTGATAACACAGCTAGTTTGTATTCCATCCAACAAGCTCTTCATCTTCAATCTTTCTGACCCTTCTTCAACGGCTTCTGCTTTTGCAACCACGTATGGCCATTGTGTACCACAACCCGCACACACTTTAGCAAATGAGTTGAGGGTTGTCATATATTCTACAAGAGGAGTAGGCCCACGAATGAGGTAACCTCTGACTTGACCTTGCATGATGTATCCAACCTAACCGTGGTTCAGCGGCTTAAAAACTACTTTTCAGAGAAATTAACAACAACAAAAAATACAAAACAACAACACAGTAAAAAAAATACAAAACAACTAAAACAACCACCACCTACTTAAAATTTGATTTAGTTTCATCAATCCAAGCTTGCTTCTCGTTTACCTTCGCTTGAATAATTGCGAAGTCTTGCAGAATATGGTGAATTGCTTCTTGTTCTCGACGAACACGAGCCTCCCTAGCTTTTATATCCCCTTTCATCCTTGTTGGTGCAAGTGTACCACATCTCTATATATTTATATATATTTATTTTGATGATTACAAACACACCGTATTATTATTTATCTAACAATTTAATCCAAGTGTGCAGTTGTTGAAGAACACGAAGATTTAATCTGAAGGGTTCAAGACAGAAGTGTTTACGTCGTCATTATTGTTTATAACTAATAATGATAAACACCCTAAAATAATATACCACTTGGATATTTCTAAAAACCCAACAATTATTTTTAATAAGGTTTTAAGAAGATCTAGCAAGATTTGGTTGCTGTCCTGGAAGGTTCTTTTCTGACGCCGGTATACCGTGGGGAATACCCGGTATACCGCGGGTACACTTTTGGCGGTATACCGCGGGTGTTCAGCCGGTATACCGCGGCAGTCCGTGTGCATCTCTGATTGGTTGAAGTGGCTTTTCCTGACGGCGGTATACCGCGAGACCCAGCCGGTATACCGCGGGTACTTTTTCCTGCCAACTTTGCATGTAGCCGTTTGGTGTGTCAGCGCACTTTTCTGACGGCGGTATACCGCATGCTTTTGGCGGTATACCGCGGCTGCACAAAGCCGTTGGAGCTTCCTGATATATATACATGCATGCTGGAGAAGAGAAGGCAGACCTGAGAATACAAGAACAGTAACAACAAGCTGCTACCACCTCTCAGCTCTCTCAACTATTTATAATATATATTTTATAAAATATTTTTTATAAAATATCCAAGTGTGAGATATTATACAAGAGTGATTACCCATTGTGAGTTATACTCCTCTTGTAAGTTTTTGAATAACGGGTGTGTGATCCTGTTTATCTCATAGCAGAGGCTTGAGAAACTATTACAATACCTTTGTACTTGGTTTGTATTTCTACCGTAAAGAATACATTTATTGGATCGTGTCGAGAAGTGTCTCGGCTGCTGGTTTATCACAGTTGGTGGTAAATCAGTAAATCTCTGTGTCAAGTATCTCTATCCCTTATCTCTTTATTTATTCCGCTGTGCTTTATTATATTTATTTATATAAACTGCTTTGCATTTATATTTATTTATATAATCTCTGTGCATTTTAATTATATCTGTTTATATAATTGTTGTGTATTTACTATTTGTATACTCTGATTTATTTATACTGTTTCTGTACTGTATTTATTTATAAAAGAATTTTTGAAAGTAAAAGATTTTAAATACAACCTTACCCCCCCCTAGGTTGTCTAACATTTGGTATCAGAGCGGGGCTTTCAAAAATTTTCTGTTTAAATTTTTAAAAGTTATATCTTTTATATAATGGCTCAACAAACTGTTTTGTTTTCAAAACCTCCTATTATAGATACTGAAAAGTTTGGCATTTGGGCCGAGCTATTTGAATGTCACGTTCGTGGCAAAAGTCAAAAAATTTGGGATATTGTAGAAAATGGGAATTTTAGACCAACCAAAGTTGAAAATGATCTTATTGTTGATAAACCCATAAAAGATTGGACTCCCGCTGAAGAATCTCATTTTTGTTTAAATTTTGAAGCTAAAAATATATTATATGCTGCTTTAACTTCCGATGAAATAGAAAGAGTATATACTTATAAAACTGCTAATCAAATCTGGCAAAGCTTGAGCGACACTCATCGTGGAAATACTCAAGTTAAAAGCTCAAAAATAAATATTCTTGTTCATGATTATGAATTGTTCGAAATGTCAAAAGATGAGTCAATCGACTCAATGTTTAAACGTTTTAACCTCATAATGACTACTTTACAAGGATTAGGTCGTGCTTATCCTAATGAGGATTATGTAAGGAAAATTCTTCGAGCACTTCCTTCGGAGTGGATGGCAAAAATCACATCCTTGGAAGACTCCCGAGATCTCGCAACTATGAAGCTCGATGATCTCATCGGCAATCTTAAAGTGCACGAAATTGCACTAAGAAGAAATCAAGTCCGGGAGCAAGTCAAAAAGAAATCCATAGCTTTAAAAGCCGTTGCCCCTAAAGATGAGGAAGAAGAAGAGGAGGAAGAAGCAAGTTCCTCAAATGACGAATCCGAAAGTCTTGACGATTTAATCGAGATAGTAAGAAAACTCTCTAAACTTTTATCTAACAAAAAGTTTGCCAATATTGATAGGTTTCAAGGAAATGGAGACTACCATCGTGGTGGTAAAAATCAAAATCGCAACGTCCATAACAAATATGACGAATCTAGTGACGATGAAAAAGACAATAAAAAGAAAGGCTTTTGCTATGTGTGTGGTGATAAAAATCACTATGCAAATGTGTGTCCAAAACGTGCTAATCAAATCAACACACCAAAAACTTTCGTCGGAGCCGCGTGGAGCGCAAACGAAGATAAAGACAAGAATATTTGTCTCATGGCCGACCGTGATAATGAGGTATCTTCATCTAAAAATAATTGTGATAGTAATTATAGTGATAATTATTATAGTGACGATGAAAATAATCTTGACGAATTATATAAATCATTTCATGATATGGCCGCTCTTGCAAATAGGTATAAAGATGAAATTTCTAATTTAAAAGAAACCGTATCTGTATATAAAAAGGAAATAGATGACGGTAAACAAAAATCTGCTCATGATTTAGATGTTATCACTAAATTAAGTGAAAAAGATATTTGTAAATCTTGTGTTATTTTAAATGATAAAATTGCATGCTTAAGTGAAAATAAAAATGAAAGTATTATATGTGCAAAATGCGAGACTCTTGAAAATGAAATTGCATGTTTAAATGCTAAATGTAAATCGCATGAGAAAAATGACTTATTAGCAAATGCTTTTAATAGTAGCAATGATAAAGTGCTTAAAATGCTAAATATGCCTAATCGTATAAATTGTCGTAAAGGCATTGGTTCCGATACATGTGTTGATAAATGTTCGTGTAAACCCATTAAAAAATTTTTTGCATCTCCTAAAATTGATACGAGAAAACCTCCATATATGTCAAAAATAAAAAATGTGAATTATGGGAGGAAACCGTATGCTCATATGTATAACAGTAATTTTTCTAGACCTAATGCGAATCTAAATGCTTCATTTTATGTGTATGATAAATACAATCGCAAAATTAAAATGGTTAGAAAATGGATTCCGAAAGGAATGTTTAATGTTGATAATCCCGGTGGGATGCGTTTGTGGTTTTAAACCATTTTTATGGCTTTGTATGTTTGTCGTGTTTGTTTTATGTCGACAACATATTTTTTTGCAGTTTATGTTTTATACTAACTGTTAAAAGGACCCATATGAAAAGGGTACCACGAAAATTTTCTTTACCTTTTGTACGTGTTTCCTGACGAGGATATAATACGTGGTTACCTGCCGAGGTTATAATACGTGGTTACCTGCCGAGGTTATAATACGTGGTTACCTGCCGAGGTTATAATACGTGGTTACCTGACGAGGTCATAATACGTGGTGATTTTTTTTAATCACATAAAATTAACCGAATATTGAAGCCTTAAGATCCGTTTTGGTGCAAGTGTTTCGTATTGGTTTGTATATCTTTGTCTCTATTGCTTTTTGCATTTTATTTTATCCCTCAAATTTTATAAAATCAAATTTGATATCGTTATTAATTTGAGGGGGAGCGTTTTAGCTCTTTTACCCATGAGTGTATGCTACCTCAATTATATGCATATTTTGAGGGGGAGCATCTCTCGAGGGGAAGCATACCGTCTCTCTTGACCCTTTTTGTTTCGACAAACGGGGGAGAGAAACCGCATATGCTCTTGCTTAGCGGTTGTGTTTGTCATCATCAAAAAGGGGGAGATTGTTGGTGCAAGTGTACCACATCTCTATATATTTATATATATTTATTTTGATGATTACAAACACACCGTATTATTATTTATCTAACAATTTAATCCAAGTGTGCAGTTGTTGAAGAACACGAAGATTTAATCTGAAGGGTTCAAGACAGAAGTGTTTACGTCGTCATTATTGTTTATAACTAATAATGATAAACACCCTAAAATAATATACCACTTGGATATTTCTAAAAACCCAACAATTATTTTTAATAAGGTTTTAAGAAGATCTAGCAAGATTTGGTTGCTGTCCTGGAAGGTTCTTTTCTGACGCCGGTATACCGTGGGGAATACCCGGTATACCGCGGGTACACTTTTGGCGGTATACCGCGGGTGTTCAGCCGGTATACCGCGGCAGTCCGTGTGCATCTCTGATTGGTTGAAGTGGCTTTTCCTGACGGCGGTATACCGCGAGACCCAGCCGGTATACCGCGGGTACTTTTTCCTGCCAACTTTGCATGTAGCCGTTTGGTGTGTCAGCGCACTTTTCTGACGGCGGTATACCGCATGCTTTTGGCGGTATACCGCGGCTGCACAAAGCCGTTGGAGCTTCCTGATATATATACATGCATGCTGGAGAAGAGAAGGCAGACCTGAGAATACAAGAACAGTAACAACAAGCTGCTACCACCTCTCAGCTCTCTCAACTATTTATAATATATATTTTATAAAATATTTTTTATAAAATATCCAAGTGTGAGATATTATACAAGAGTGATTACCCATTGTGAGTTATACTCCTCTTGTAAGTTTTTGAATAACGGGTGTGTGATCCTGTTTATCTCATAGCAGAGGCTTGAGAAACTATTACAATACCTTTGTACTTGGTTTGTATTTCTACCGTAAAGAATACATTTATTGGATCGTGTCGAGAAGTGTCTCGGCTGCTGGTTTATCACAGTTGGTGGTAAATCAGTAAATCTCTGTGTCAAGTATCTCTATCCCTTATCTCTTTATTTATTCCGCTGTGCTTTATTATATTTATTTATATAAACTGCTTTGCATTTATATTTATTTATATAATCTCTGTGCATTTTAATTATATCTGTTTATATAATTGTTGTGTATTTACTATTTGTATACTCTGATTTATTTATACTGTTTCTGTACTGTATTTATTTATAAAAGAATTTTTGAAAGTAAAAGATTTTAAATACAACCTTATCTCCCTGTCTTCCTCTTCGATCTTTCTCAAATGGACTGCCTTCCTGTCCATAATTTTTTTCCACTCTTCTGTTAGTTCATCTATCTCCTTTTCCTTTTTTGCTATGGCGACCTCGATTTGAGGTGGCATTTTTTCAGGAGTAGCCTTAGGGTTTGATGACGATGCCATTTGTGGATTAAATGAGAGAAGAGAAATCAAGAGAGAAAACAATTCAAAGAAAGAAAGCAAGAGAGAAATCAAGAAAGAAAGCAAGAGGAAGTGTGAATTGTTAATTGCATCTTACTGGTATTTATGGATGAAATCTCAAACATGCAAATGAATTTCAACCACAAATCGGTCTTCAAAGTACAATAATTGTGGAAAAAAACAGTAAAAGCATGCAAGATTCGTCTAAGTATAGGGGCTGAAAGTGTAAATTTTCAGGGACCAAAAGTGTAAAATTTCAGGGACCAAAACTATAATTTTTTGGGCCATCGCGGGCTGCGATCGCGGGCAGGGACCAAAAGTGCATCGCGACCAAATTTGAGGGGCTTCGCGGGGCATTTGTACCCAAAGTACGTGCCACGTCAGCCCTAGCCCGCGATCGCGGGATCCATCGCGGGTATTTTGGGTATTTTTGCAAAATTGAAAAATTTTAGGGTATTTCGGTAACAGTTGGTCAAACTTGGGGTATTTTAATTAATTTCCCTAAAAAAAATCTTATTTAGCACTTAATTAATTCGACGTGTTAAATCAGTGACAAGACTTTGGAGGAAAAACAAAGCATAAAAATTTTATTTTTTTTAAGAAAAATGTTAAAAGAACATAAGGCCATCAGTACCCCATGAGAGGATCTTTCAAAGATTTCAGCTCCACATCAGCGCCACATCAGCTTTTCTCCCATCTCTCACTCAATTCCTAACAATCCCTAAACACCCTTACCCCATTCCCTCAAACCCTTTTGCCACCTCATTTATTTTAATTCTTTTATTTATACATTTAATTATTTAACAAAATAAAAATATTTATATATTTTTTAATAAATAAAAATAAGATAAATAATAAAAATAAAAATTCATACCATTCATTAAAAATAAAAATTACAAAATACAAAACACTACCAATTATGAAATTTTTGAATTTGCTCTTTTCTCGCTAAAGTAACCATCAAAGCGTTTCCCGTAAGGTGATCATTCGGGGTCATGAAAAACACGATGTCTTTCTCAAATCGTTTTGAGCGTTCGATTTCGAGTTCTTGTTCCAACCTATGTCGTTCGAGTTTTGAGCGTTCGATTTCGAGATCGAGTTTTTTCATTTTGTATTCCATTGTATCATCAATCTTGTCGTTGAACGTCGTCAACAACTGAGTAACACTTTCGTCCGTATTCGTCCCGGACGTATTACTCGTTGATATTTTTTTTGCCTTGTTTCTCCCGATGGGTCGTTGAATTTGCTCGTCATCGTCATCATCGGAAGGTTGGGTACGTTTTGAACCCCGCAATGAAGTTGTCGTCATCGTTGGAACGGCTCCCCATTTTGGACATTTTTTTAGGACGTCCCAAGATTGTTCATGAGTGAAAGCAACTTTATGGCGTGCTAGATACCGTTTGTGTGCCGTTCGGGATATATCGGCCTCACTCATCCCGCTTGATCTATTATTGAGCAAGTTGTTGTAGATGCCGCCAAACGAATTAACTCTTTTATTGAGGTCGTTGAACTTTCTATTGAGTTGATGGGTTGATCTATAACCTGGTTGACGACCCAAGCGAGTAAAGAACACATGCCCGATTCGGCCCCAAAAACTTCCTACATTTATGTAAAATTAAGTATAAGAATAATAATAATAATAATAATAATAATAATAATAATAATAATAACAATAAAAATAATTACCACCGCTTTGTGCGTTACCGATAACGGGGTCCTCCGAAACGTCAACCCACGCCGACACTAACGCGAGTTCCTCGGCTTTACTCCACGTTTGTTTGGCGGCTTTTGTTGGTCTCGGATTTGATGGTTCCGGGTTAGATTGTTGTGTCGGGATAGATTGTAGTGTGTTCGGGGTAGAAGGTTGGGTTTCCGGAACAATGTCGTTGTCGAGATTGATTGCGGGTGAAGGAAGATTGTAGTTGGCCGGAGTAAAACCTTGTTCAATCAAACCGGGACGTGTAAATTGGTAAGGAAATTGTTGGTGAAATTGTTGGGGAAATTGTTGCGGATATTGTGGCGGATTTTGTTGCGACCATTGTGGTGGAATTTGTTGCGACCATTGCGGATGATAACCTTGTTGTGTAAACGCTTGGAAACCAAGCTCTTGATCTTCTTGCAATTGTGGTGTATTCGGTCGGTTACGAGGGGATGTAGGTGTTGTGTTTGGATTCATGATGAGAGAGGTGTGAAAAATAAGAGGTTGAGAGAATTTGAGAGAGTTTGAGAGGTGTGAAAAATAAGAGGTTGAGAGAATTTTAGAGAGTTTGAGAGGTGTGAGAAATAAGAGGTTGAGGGTTAAATATATAGTGGGATTAAATTGAGAAATTTTTTTTTACAAAGAGCCGTTCAACGGCATTATTTTTAAAAATTAAATATTTTTTTTTTAATAAACCTTCGGGATGAATCGGGATCCCGAACCCGGAATCCATCCCGCACCCCGCATCCCGCTGAGCCCGTAGCCCATTCCCGCTGAGCCCGAACCCATCCCGAGCCCCATCCCGCGCCGGCTACGGATGGCCTAAGGTTGATGAAAAGAATATTGGTGTATATATACAGAGAGGTGGGTTCAAATGAGAACGTTAACTATTTAAGAAACCATGAGAATGGTCATTAATGTACAAAATCATACATGATTCACGTACAAAATCATATATGATTCACGCGACTTTGTCCCGCGACTTAAGTCGCGGCCAAAATCGCCCGCGACCATTTTTCTGCAGTTTATGTGAAGTCACATGTGATTTTGTACATAATTTATTATTCTCGTGTTTTCTTAAATAGTTACGTTCTCGTTTGAACCTTCCTCTCTCTCTCTCTCTCTCTCTATATATATATATATATATATATATATATATATAGAGAGAGAGAGAGAGAGGAAAGTTCAAATGAAAACTCAAATTCAATTGTAAACATGAGGACAAATCTCGTCCATTGATCGCAGCCATATTTAAGCCATTCGTAAAATTCAGCTTTAGGGGTATTTTCGTCAAATTAGAATCAGCGCCTTGAATTTTTATTTTTTTTTAATTAAAAAACTTTTACCCCCTTAAATTTTAAAATAAATTATCTCAAAAGTTACTAACATTTTAATCAAACAAATTACATCAAAAAACGAGAATTTCGTGCTCTTCGATATGACATCCATCATGATATAGTTTTTTTTCAATTTAACCGTTTTTTACGTGAAATCGTGTATATGTGTTATATTCAGTCTGAATATATGGAATTATTCAGTCTGAATATAACACATATTCAGACTGAATATAACACATATTCAGTCAGAATATAACACATATTCAGACTGAATATAACACATATTCAGTCTGAATATAACACATATTCAGACTGAATATAACACATATTCAGACTGAATATAACACATATTCAGTCTGAATATAACACATATTCAGACTGAATATAACACATATTCAGACTGAATATAACACATAAAACCATGCGATAAACACGACTAATAATTGTGTGGTAAAACCTAATATGTGGTATATGATATCACGTGATGATCAAGTTTTTCAAACCGAGATGTAGCTGAAAAATATGAGGCTAGCGGTAGTTGAACAATAACCAAATCAAAAAAAATCATGCGATGTATTGATATGTATGTCACCAAGAAAACCAAAGATGGATAATAACAACAACAATATTCGATGAACAACACAGATGATTAAGGGAGAATGGCCTTAGTATGCATGCGTGGCATGTATATGCAATGTGAAAGAATGCAGCAATAGATGTGAACAAAAGAAGACGTGAGTGATGAATATGTGTTATATTCAGACTGAATATGTGTTATATTCAGTCTGAATATGTGTTATATTCAGTCTGAATATGTGTTATATTCAGACTGAATATGTGTTATATTCAGACTGAATATGTGTTATATTCAGTCTGAATATGTGTTATATTCAGACTGAATATAACACATATACACGATTTCACGTAAAAACGGTTAAATCGAAAAAAAAAACTATATCATGATGGATGTCATATCGAAGAGCACGAAATTTTCGTTTTTTTGATGTAATTTGTTTGATTAAAATGTTAGTAATTTTTGAGATAATTTATTTTAAAATTTAAGGGGGTAAAAAAAAATTAATTAAAAAAATAAAAATTCAACAAAAATAGGCGCTGATTCTAATCTTTCCAATTTTACCCCTGCGCGCTAAATATTCATTAAGTCATGGACAGAGTTTTCAACTTATTTAAAAAATTGTCACCGTGTTTTTTTGCCATTGATCTCTTCACCAGATTATTAATCAACAGCTGTGGTTTGTCCTCACGTTTACAATTGAATTTGAGTTTTCATTTGAACCCACCCCTATATATATATATTGTTAAATAGAAGTGACTTGAGGATGGTCTTGTTGAAGAGCTGAAAATAGAAGATTAAAGATGATTTTAAACTTGGTTGAAACAAATAAAGGACGGAGACCAAGGATTTCGAAACCTGAATTATTTTAATCCTCTTTGACGAATCTATACATATAATAAATAAGTAAATAGCATGTCACGTGTCGTCTTCTGGTGAGTCGACTTCAGTATTTTTCCGTCTAAACATGTATCTGGACGCAGTTTATATTATAAGTTCAATTAGCACACCCACATTCAATCCTCCTTAAATCTCTCCTTAATTCAATTTTTTTAATTTATACGTTACATTTACTACCCTTATAATTAGGTATGTAGTTTACTTTTAATCCCTTACTTTTTTATTTTTTATTTTAGACTCTTATCATATTAACATAAATAATGTATATGAACTAAAATGTATTAAAACATTTCTATTTTTTACAAATTATACCATTATAATTGTTTCGTCAATACCTTCGAAATGAACCAAATATTGAATATTTTTGGATTTAATTATATTATTAAATATCATAAATATATACGAATTAATGTGTCGTGATTAGTATGAGATTTGTTGAAATTAGTATGGGATTTGATACAAATAATCACTAAATTGTCATGATTTTCTTTTTGCAATTTCATATCAATTTTTACTTCAAAGTCGAATTCCTTCGACGAATTACAATTATATCAAATTCCACTATGTCAACGAAACACCCTTAGAATTATCATAAGATATTTAATTACTTGGAAAAAAATATCACTTATCAACTGACTTTTGGATTATGAGTTCGAACATTTTTCAAAAATATTAATATGCAAATATTTTAGTATAGTATATTTAATTATCTATACTTTCTTAATCATGATTATATTATTTCCTCTAACTTTAATTGAACTACATAATATCAGTTATCAACAGATGGTTAGTTAATGATATTTTCAAAGTCAAATTGTTATGCTTCCCGTCAATTCACTTTAAATTATTCTTTCATAATAGTTGATAAGTTTTCTGGCATGATTTAATTTTTTTAAATTACCCTGTATAATACACGATTCGAACCTAGTGATTTTAATATTTCAGATGCAATTTTATTATATATTTCCATGATTTAATGTTTTAATATTTAATAATATTTTTGAAATAATATAATTGAAAAAACAGTATTTTTAAGAATTATTAAAATTTTAGAATTAGAGTCAGAGCATTTCCAACTATTCTCTTTAAAATAGAGAAAATGAAGATTTTAAGAATTGGGCACGTTTTGTGTTCTGACAGGCTCTATAAAACTTTTCTCCAAAATGAATGAAGTATAACACTACTAAACAAACAGCTAAATCCTGACGGATTTTTCTGGCGGAAATTCCGCTGGAGAATTTTCGGCAGATTTTCGGTAAGAATTAAAAAAAATCAGGAAATGCTATATTGTCTAGTAGTGTAGGAAATTTCATTTCAATTTCTTGTTTGATTTGAAGAATTGTCTGGATTTGAAATACTTTTAAAATCCTACAAACATAATATGTATAAATTCTATTGGTATTTTATGGAATTTTGTAGGAGATTCCGTGTAATCACACTACAAGAAAACTGGGCATTAGTGACGAAAATTAGCGATGGAATAAATCTCTCACTAATTAGCGAGGGATTAGCGACAGATTGACCACAAACCAAATCCCTCACTAATCCCTCGCTAATTAGCGACAAATTGACCACAAACTCAATCCCTCGCTAATTAGCGACGGATTAGCGAGGGATTGGGTTTGTGGTCAATCCCTCAGTAATCCCTCACCAATTAGCGAGGAATTTTTGAGGCATTAACGAGGGATTGACCACAAACCCAATCCCTCGCTAATCCATCACTAATTAGCGACGGATTAGCAAGGTATACATGTCATACGTCGCTAATTAGTGAGGGATTAGTTAGGGATTGAGTTTTTTTCTCATTTGTATGAGTTATATGTATATGTTATATGTATAATTATGTATGCGTTTAATGTATTTATCGGTCTGTGTTATATATTTGTATGCTTGATGTGTGTGTGTGTGTGTGTTGGTTGATAACGCCAATTGATTCTACGTATATATTGGTGTGTCTATGTGTATGTATAGGTTTATATGCATGTGTATATGTGAATGTATAGACAACGTGTATGTGTTGTTTGGTAATCGTTTTTGATGTGTATATGTGTTATATACTTATATATATGTATAGGCGAACGATCGTGCGAGAAGTTAGTGTTAATGTGAGAGTCGTGATTAGAAGTGGATCTGAACCGTTGATCACTTTTAATCTCATGCTCTCCCATGAATTGCACCATAGAAGGGAATTGGTTTAGTGCATCTCGATGCATCTCATCCTATAATGTGCGTCCATTTCTCATCCAATGGTTGATAACCACTTCTCACGTATCTCACGTTAACCTCAATTTCTCACTGGAACCAACTCTATATGTGTGTGTGTGTGTGTGTGTATATATATATATATATATATACGTGTGTGAATGTATATATGTAGTACATATTTGCATACAAAACATGTAATAAGTTACTATTTATAATAACCGGACATTTTATATAGAACATTAAGTGAAAAGTTAGTTTTCGGAGTTAGTTCATTGCTTTATAGGCTTGTACATATAGCATATGGACTTAAACTGAACCAACTTTGTCAAGTATGATCATTTGAGGGGTTAATCATGGATAAGTGAAACTAGAATTAAACTCAAAATGTGAAGAAGTTGACTAATCATGGTAAATATGCAATTATGAAACTTGAGGGACTAAAAGTGAAAAACTGAAAAAATATAAAAACAAATTCTGAAAAATAAAAACTCATTTTCAGATTTAATCTTCTTCATCTTCACGACTCAAGCCACAAACCCTGAGAGTTCCGGAATCGTGCAACGAACAATATGAAATCAATAGATGAATAACAATACGGAATGATTTCAACTGGTCATCCAATTTGCTTTCAATATGCAGAGAATTACAATAGAGCTTTTTTTAAAGCTAAAATGACAACTAGCTTATTTTTCTAAGCTAATGAACATTAAATACAATGGGCACGTGGTTAACAAGCACACGGCCCGTTCACAATTAAGACTCAAAATAAAGAATTGCAATACAGCCCTTGAACTTCTATACAACCAAATATTGCCCTAACAATCTCCCCATTTGTATTGAAGTTCGAGTTCGCGCCGGTTATGAACATATCTCTTTCGGAGCGCAAAGTGTATCTCGAACGTTCTGATGGCTCGGCGGTAGTCGATGCGATCTTCAATCACTTCTAAGGCTTCTCGTGCGGTTATCTCATTAGAGTTCGGAACATATGATACCTTTTGATTTCTGATTCATAAGTGATGATTTTGCGAAGAGCATCTTGAACTTTGAAGAGCGTGCCATCGCAGAATCTGTGGACCTAGCTGAAGCGAATGAACCTTTTTTTCTTTCTGCTCGTTGAGGTATACAATCCCAAATTCCGGTTCTAGAAGCAGTGCGTTCTCGGGATACATCTTCAGCTCGGGCGCTTTTAGATTCGGTTTCAGCAGGTTTACCTTTTTCGCTCTGTTCTCGATTCCTATTTGGAAGTTTGTGAAGTCTTGAAACCTTCAAGTCTTGATCTTTCTCTTCCTTTTGAATCTTTGAAACACTTCGGTGTTGCTTGTCTTCATGTCTTTCGAAGCTCCCCCTTAAATGAAGCTCTTGAATTTGATTTCAGCTTTAAAAGAACTTGTAGAACCAATATGCTCAATGGAGGAAATAATTTGAAGCGAACACCACTTGATAAGGAATGAGAAGAATTTTAAACAAAAACTCCAAACTGTAAATTCAACGGCTTTTCAACCTCGGATTTAATCTTTGCAATCTCATCTTCAATCAGGACACAGTTACTCCCCCTCGGCCTTTGCTAACTCCCCCTCAACTTGATAATCGGTGTCTTTGAATTTGTATCATTACTCCCCCTCATGATGAGTAGGAGAATCCGTAGCATCATGTACTTACAAAGACAATAGTGACGAGTAGCAAAAAAATCCAGATCAAAACATTTAAGTAACCAGAATGGGGTAAAAGTCTAACACAGAAACACAATAGTAACTGTTATCACAACAATTTAAAAAATTGTGTGGCCTATGTTCAGAGTTGGCAATGGGGTATCTCTGATAGGACTTCCGGTTATCACTGAAGTAAAATTTTAAAAATTACTGCTCAAACTGTTCCGACAATATCACAAAGATATGCAATTGGAATCACAAAGACTTGTGCATGTGTGAAAGAAATCATGTATATCGATTTGGCTCAAAATTTTATTTAACCTGGGACGCAAGTTAAAAATCAATTGACTCAGTGATTAGAATATGAAGTTTGGAGACCGGAGTTGGTGTCTTCCTTTTTCAATATCTAAGACCTCCGAGTGAGGAATAGATAGATTATGTGCTAAATCTCCGTGAATATCTGAAACAAGCATATGTTGTGAGATACTTGAGTGGCTAGGTGGGGTGACACGAGTTATCGACACTGGGTCCATGTCTGTTTCAATATTCATCTCCAAAGAACGAGAATGAATAGATTGTGTGGTTACCCGGATAACTGACTCGGTTTGGTAAGGACCAATAATTCTTTTAAGTCGTGTCACATCCTCACCAAATTCTTTGCACTCCAAACTCATCTATCAAGCTAGACCCCTCACTGTAGTCTAAAAGGGATGTGTTTCATGGGTAGGTCCTTCCGGTTCTGGATAGACCATAGAAACAATGTAAGTCCTAACACTCCTTTCATGCAACGAATAGAACAGTTGAGTAAACAGTGAAGTACGAGTTCTAAACTAAATTGTGTAGAAGTCAAAACTTTTAAGAACGAGTCCTGATCTGAGGTGATCAGAAGTCATAACATTTAAAAACGTGTTCTGAACTGAAATATTCAGAAGTCAAATTTGAAATACCAGAATTTCAAGAAACAAGATCAAGCGCAAAACAGAATGACTCAGTACGCACATTATGTTCAAAAATGAAACAATGATTAGAAAGTTTAATTGTGAAGAACAAGTCACAATTATTATATCAGATAAGAATGGAATCATTTGCAAGAAATAGCGAACTTGAAAAACAACTAGGAATTCAAACGAGTGTATTTCCATCGAAAAATCAACAAATATGTAAGACATGGAAATAACTAAGTCAATGAAACAAGACACGTGGCAATCATGGAAGTTAAAATTGGAGAATAACAAACACAAGTAAGTTATCCAGAATGAATTACCACGGTATTTGAATTCAGTTAAAGTTCGCTTACCTTTCACAGAATAGTACTCCCCCTCAAAATTAGCATAACCTTTGAATGCAGTCATGTGAAAATAATCTTCGAATTTAAGTGCACATGACATTCCTGCAAAACAGATTAGAAGGATTTTGTTATCCATCTTTTGATGGATCCTTGTTGGTTAGATGCCCTATGAGGACCTGGGATACTATAAGTACCATACCAATACTTAGCATGGTCTTTCTTCACAAAGTCACTTGTTCCACAATAAGAGCAACACAGCTTCTGTGTAGATAAGCTGATCAGTTTGTTAAAAGAGTAAACACGGCCAGTTTTCACAAAAGGTTTAGCGTGGAAAGTTGTGTTGTTCTTGTCACTTTTAACAGAGACGAATGACTTTGGAGCATGAGTGGTTCCTTTAACTCTCCACACCATGTTTACTTTCTTGAAAGATTTATTATCTGATTTGTCAATGATAGGGTTATAAAACAGATTAGAGGAATGAATTCGATCTTTTGAAGTACTATTTGATCTAATGCAGGTCTTTAAAGAAATATTTCTGTGAATAGAACTTGAAGCAGTCTTAGAAAAGCAAACTGAATTAACTAAATCACCGTAAAGGGACTGATTAACAGTATTTGGACTAGCAAGATTGGGTGATTCAACATCAGAGTTTTTGCTTTCAAGTTCCTTGTCATTGTTAAACAGAACATTTTTCTTTTCAAGCATTATATCCAACTTCTTTTGGAGATCAAATTTTAGCCTCTTCTCTATCATATTATCATATGACAAAACAGATAATTGCTTTGTAAGCTTGGAAATCTCAGTTTGAAAGATCTTTCTTTCGTATGTAAAATCATCTTTCAAACTTTTTGCTTTAAAATCTTCAACCTTCTTCTTCTCAGTCTCTTTGCTTAGAATGTCTAATTCTTTCTCCAAATCGGATATTTTCAAAGAAAGTTCTCCATTCTTTTTAGTAAAAGATTTGCGTTCAGTTTCAAACTTCTCTCTTTCTAAAATCAAAACTTTTTCAAAATCGGAGATCTGTTTTGAAAATTTTAGACACATAAGCTCAAGACTCTTCTTCTCTTCAAGAGATTTGGCTGAAAAACCAGATTGCTTTTGTATAAACAATTGTCTTTCCTTTGCAAAACATTCAAAAACCTTTTCAAAAACCTTTTCAACAGTAGTTAGTTTATTTTTAAGCTCAAGGTTTTCACAGTTCAGGAGTTTACCTTTCTCTTCTTCTTTAGCAAGCTTCTCAGAACTATTCCAGATTTGAGATTTTAGTTCCTTCAGTTCTTTGATGTACTTGTTGCACAAATCATCTGATCGCTTGATAGTCTTTTCATGTAGTCTTGTTTGCTCTTTCTCAGTCTTCTTGATATCATCTCGTGATGATAAATCAGATAGCTTCTTTTTCAGCTCAATGTTTTCAGACTCTAATGTTGTTGTCTTTTCTTCAGATTTAGCAAGCTTCTCAGAACTTTCAATTGTTTGCAATTTCAGTTCCTTCAGTTCTTTGTTTAACTTGCTGCAGAAATTATCTGCTTGCTCGATATTCATTTTATATCGTTTTTCAGTTTCTCTACAATACGAATCGTAGCAGTATGGCATTGTTACCTAAAAAATTTGATCGTTGATCGGTGTTATTTTGAAGAATCAAAAATTAATGCGGAAGAAAAATCAAAAATTAAATTTGAAAAACAAATCTAAAAATAAATTCGTTTCCAAAAAATAAAATTTGATTATTATCGGAACGAACGAAATCAAACTTCGAGAGTGAAACCTGCAAGAAAAACAAACCACGTTAGATTAAAGACGCCGCAAATAATTGCAAATCGTCGCAAATAATCTCAAACGTCACAAAAAAGATTGCAAATCGATCGTTAAGAAAAATCGCAACTTTCGTTAAAACTTTTAATCACGAGACGTGCGGTAACTCGGGTACCGTCGAGAACTTACCATTCAAAAATTTACCAAACACAACTTACCGGATGAAGAGGAACTTATCGGACAGAAAAAATTGTGACTTACCGGGTAAAATCAAAAACTCTTACTCAACCTCAACAAAAAATATGCAATAGAGTTTAGTTATTTGTGTATGTTATGATGATGGATTGCATGGGTTGATGAGGATGAAAAAAATTAATCGGATGATATGAAAAAAACGCTGCTGTTGTTGTGGTCAACCAAGAAACCAAAGGTCAACAAAAGTGGCTTTCATCAACAAAAGAAAAAGTCATCCGGAAAGCTAGTTTGCCGGAAAGTTTGTGTTTCATCCGGTAAGATGGTGTTTCATCCGGTAAGTGACAAAAAGTTATCCGGTAACCTTAAAAAAAATCTATCCGGTAACTTTGGATACCAGGTAACCTTGAGATACCAGGTAACCTTGAGATACCAGGTAACCTTGAGATACCAGGTAACCTTGAGTTACCCGGAAAGTTGAGAGATAGAGAGACTTACCCGGTAAACTTAATGATGATCCGATAACCACGGCTGATTGAGAAACTTGGATAGGGTTCGATAGGGTTGCTTGATTTCACTCCTGTAGGGTTAGATTTTGACCAAAAACACAAACACAAACAAACCCAAATCGATTTCTAAGCAAAATATATCTTATTTTTCAATAATCACCACAAAAATTTAAGAACACCAAAAACTCAAGAATTGATTTTTAAATTGAAAAATTAATACCTTTGAGAATTGATGTGAACGCAGATAAACAACAGATAAAAACGAGTAAACGATCGAGATCTAACAAACGAATTATTAAATCAACGAAAGAACTTTGCAAACCCGATTGATGATCGTTTCACCCCAAGAAAAACTGCAGACTGTCGAAATTAAAACAGATGCCTTCTGGACCTCAAACGATTAATCCAACTGTTCAGAATGTAAAACAGAATGTCTTGAAGCTACTATCCAAACATTGTGACGATCCGACGGTTCAATCTCCAGGAATAGGCAAAACGGCTCGTTGTGTTTTTCCAGAAAATTCAATACGAATTTCTTGCTTTTTCTTGCTTTCATTCGATTTCTTTTCTTTCTTTATGAGAGTTCCAGAATCGTGCAACGAACAATATGAAATCAATAGATGAATAACAATACGGAATGATTTCAACTGATCATCCAATTTGCTTTCAATATGCAGAGAATTACAATAGAGTTTTTTTTAAAAGCTAAAATGACAACTAGCTTATTTTTCTAAGCTAATGAACATTAAATACAATGGGCCCGTGGTTAACAAGCCCACGGCCCGTTCACAATTAAGACTCAAAATAAAGAATTGCAATACAGCCCTTGAACTTCTATACAACCAAATATTTCCCTAACAAACCCTAAAACAAACACTTCTTCCTCAAATTAAACCTCAAAACCTTGAAGAAATGATGAAATATTGAGGATTTGAAGGTAAATCTTGAAGGTAAACCATTGGGTAAGCTTATTATCTTGAAATCTAGGTTAAATTGTTGAAAACACATACTAAGTGGGTGTATTTGTGTTGTTAGGTGCTGAAGTTTGGAAAGAATTAAGGGAATCATCATCTTTAAGATGTTGTAATCATCCCTAAAGTAAGAATTTTGTAAAATCTTGGAGTTAGATGCTTGGAAACCTAATATTCAAATAGGTTTTGGTTTATATGATGTTAGTGCTGTTAAATCAAAACAAAAATACTCTAATCTTATCAATACATGGTTTAAAATAGTTACCAAATCAAGTGGTAGTGTTAATATGTTAAAAATAGTTAAGTTGGTGTTGTTGGAATGAAGCAGAAAATTGTTGTTACTTTAAAAACGTGTATAAAATCAACCATCTCCAAATGAGGTGTGTAATATATGGTTGGAAAACTTAGTTTGTCTAGAACCTATGTTATGAATAGTCTGAAAGCTAATTTGGACCTTAAGTGTGCCAAAATACTGAATTACAGTAGCTGGTCTCTTTAAACTCGGGATTTGCACAATGTTAGTATAAAATTCGTATAAAATCGGTCATAGATCCAAACAACATAATTCTGGTGTGATTGGATTCCTAAGAGGCATATGTATGATTTTCATTTAGACAATAACACTAAATTAAGCTCCTAAGTATGGGTAAAATGACAAACACAGAGATGGACAGAAGCTGGAATGTGCAAGGACTGCACTGTTTTGTTTATATGTTTGATTAACCCAACCATCATGTAACCAACACTATAAAGGTACAAATAGGATAAATAGGTCAATCAAATATAGATAATCATATATAGTTCTAAGTGTACATTACTTGTGATAAAAAATTCCGATTAGCAAGGATTGGAAACGTTGGGCATTCGAGCATCGATCGTGTTTGAGTATATCGGCTATATAAAGGTACGGATCTCTTGTTTACTTGAAACGGGAGTGACCTATTGATGATGGTCATTCCATCAAACTTGATTTACCGAATAGTACACTTACGGTAAGAAAAGAACTCAATGATGTTGATTCTTGCACTTTCATCTTGTAATTCATTTGTTGAATTCCATTTGGTGTCCCATTAGTTGAGCACGACTTAGGACTGTTCCAAAGTTTGTTGCCCCTAATAGGGACCGTTGACCCGGTTCTTGAGTTTTACTCCGAACGCTGAGGCGCGAATGGAATATGATGAATATCAATTGTTGACTCGTTCTAATGATCGTGAGATTATCGAATTAATAATGGCACGACTAGATAGAGTCAAGCCATATTTGTCTATTTATTCTTGTTATATCATTATGATCCGGTTAGATCACATTTACCCAGACAGTTTGTCGGGGGCACCGACCTTGTGATGCTTCCATTGTGGCTATAATCACTATGGCGTCCTCGTATATGCGTGGTGAGTGCGCTGGCCCTGATCAGGCCATGCGGGCGAATGGATATCCTAGGAACATAACAGAACTAGGATTGCTTTAATAGTAGTCGAGGGCTAGTGGGTGTCGTGCCCACACCGCTAGTTCTCACTTATGCTCATTGAACCGTACATTCTTTGGGAACAACGGGTTTAGTGTATTCGGGTGATTTATGTGAACTTGGATTACACAAAACATGGAACGGGTGATTACGTGAACCCCTTTGTTATATCTTTGTGATATTCGATTGAATTTCTTTATCGTTTCATGGTTATAGGGATAATTTGTACTTACCCTATATTGTTTATTGTTGATTTTGTTGATTTGTTCACTGAGTTTTTGCTCAGCCACATTTGTTATTCTGTGGCAGGTACTAGAGACAGACTGGGGGATTATCCGGGTTGAGAGACCAAGAGTGGATATTTTTGGAGGTTAACTTACCGGACAACCCACTTTTGTGTAGTTTCTTTTGGGACTGTATATATATGTGGTTGTCTATAACTATGGCTATTTTGTTATGAAATGTACTTAGTTGCTCTGTATGCTTCTAACCCAGTAGGGTTAGAATTGGGTGTTACACTATTAGTGTTATTGGACCTTAATATGTCATAAAATGTCCTATTGAGTTTTGATGTGTTTTATCAGTTATATCATAAAGACAAAAATAATAATAAAATACAATCTACAAGGATGGAATATCATATATATATATATATATATATATATATATATATATATATATATATATATATATAAGTCCTTAATGAAATATCAGTGGGCTTTATTACACCTACACACCTTTGCATTGATCGTTAGTGTAAAATCACATGTATTTTATACATGGTTTGACCATTTTCGTGTTCTTTTAATATATATAGTTTAAAATCACATGTAAAATTGTATGTATATAATATATGTGTAATGAGTTCTCATTTGATTAGGCCCCTATATAATATATGTATATAATATAATTTTGTTAATTAATTTTTAAATAATAAGATATTTAATTTTAATTATTTACATATAATATAGTTTTGGGGTCAAATTGTAAAAAACAATGAAAATTTGTTTTTCCACCCTTTCTTCCCTCTATCTTCTTCCCTCTAGGAGGGTGTTTGGGAGTGCTTTTTTTAGTCCAAAAGTGCTTATTGACTTATTGTTTTGGAAAATGAGTTTTTAAAAAAGTGTTTGGATTAGCTTTTGAGATAGGAAAGTGTAAAATGACCAATAAGTCAATAAGTCAGGAAAGTGTGACTTCTTGAAAATCACGTTTCCAAGGCAAACCAAAAAGCTGTTTTAAAAGTCCTTTTGCATTTGCCAAACAAACTTTTTAACTTATTGACTTTTTGAAAAGCCAATAAGTCAATAAGCAGATTTAAAACACACTCCCAAACACCCTCTAGGTTTGATTGAACATAATCATCTCCTTCTCTATCGCTTACGAGGAAAACACCAGCGACCGCCTCCTCCTCCCTCAAACGAAATCTCCAGGTTTGTTTGTTCAGGGTTCAATTTTGATTTCTTACTCAACATCTAGGTTTGTTTGTTCACGGTTTGATTTTGATTTTTACTCAAACCAAATCTATGTTGATTTGGGTTCAGTCACAGGTCTGCTCTACCCTAAATCACACCCCTTCCTTTAATTGAGTGATTTGGGTTGAGATTTGTTGTTCTAGAGTTTGGAAGGGACCCAAATACTTTGAATTTCCAGTCACCCCTTCCTTCAAGAGTTTTAAAGAGACCTAAATCGCACCCCATCCTTCTATTTCAGATTATAGTTGTGATTTCCCAGGTACTTGCACAAGCAAAGAGAAAAAATAAGGGACCCAAATGCTTTGATTTCAACATGTATGCAAGTGAAGTCTTTTATTAGCAACACTCGTATATGTGTGTTGTTAAACCATAATGTGATATGTTGGTCTTCAACTTAGTTATAGCATTTTTTTTATGTTTTTTATCCATAGTATTGTAGAAAACGGACTAAAAAAGATTTAGGTAATGGACTGACTTTATAATTGATTTTATGGGAGAAGTGTTTCTAAGGATTTTGATATTAATGTGGTCCTGGTTTAATTCTTCTTGGGGCATAATGTGCTTATTGGATTTAAATGATATTGGCTTTGGATTCAAAACCATCTCTTGCTATTTTTTCTTCTGCACTAATCAATATTTGCCATCATGTTGATTATTTGATGGTTGGCTGGTTGTGATAGGACGGTCTTGGTTCCAGCATATGTGAGGCTACCTCGAGATAATGAAGTTGAAGAACGTATTGCAGTTGTTGGCTATGTCACCAAGGATTTTATATCCTTCAATTCGGTTATCTTACCTCTTCCTATTCCTACGCTGGTATGTAGGATCTGTCTTCAGATCCTCAGCATGGTAGGTCTGCTCTAGCCTCTGTTATAATGGCATGGACCAAGTTATAGGGAAGGTAATGATTTTATGTAATTATCTTCTAGTTAGACAGTTGCTTTGTTGTGATGATAATGATGACTACGGAAATTTATGATTTCTATTTCTTGTAAAATGCAGGATGCAACTATTGAACAACTTCTCCCTATATTTCTATCACTTCTGAAAAACGAGTTTCCAGATGTACATCTGAATATCATTAGTAAGCTAGATCAAGTGAATCGGGTATTAGAATGACTTGCATTGATGGGCTTATTATCAATTTCAGCATATTTTGCCCAAAGTCTCAATCTTGTTTCTTGTCATATTTGAACTTCAGATCTTGAGAAGGAAGTATAAAACATTGGTAGAGTATTGTAAAGATTTGACTACAATGGAAGGAAGAGAGGCTTGACCTGTCATCTGAAGAGATCGTGAAATAAAAGATTTTTCGAGTTCCTTTTCTCGAGAGCTAACCATGTGTTGATTGGTGAACGAGTGGCTATAGCGAATGTAATTTTGGAAAACGGTAAGCTATAAAAATTGTCTTGTGTTGTTTGTAGTATTGGAACTTGAAAGTATTTTTAACGATGTAAATAACAGTTACATTAATTTTAAACTTTTGGTTTTCATTAAATTTTACATCCTAGTTCAATGTGTGGGTGCACAATTACTTTTTCTTTCCAAATCATGGGCAAGTTTTGTATTATACAATATACAAGAACTACAAAAAAAAAAAAAAAATAACTCAAAATCAGCGAGGGATTAGCGATGGAAATTCGTCGTTAAAAGTTAGCAGATCTGTCGCTAATCCATCGCTAATAGGGGCCTTCGCTAATCCGTCGCTAATAAGGGCCCTCGCTAATTCCTCGTTGATATTAATCCGTCGTTGATATTAATCCCTCGCTAATCCGTCATTGATGCATCTCCCTCGCTAATCCGTCGCTGATGTCCGTCGTTGATCCGTCGCTGATAGCATCAGCTACGCCCTTTTGAATCGCCGACCATCAGCGACGGATCCGAGCTTTAGTGAGGGATTTTTCCCTCGCTGATACTGGTTATTTTTGTAGTGTCATTTTCTAATGTTTTATAATTATCAATTAATATAAAAGTATTTACTTATTTTTATAATAATTTATAATTCACTTTTATAAATTATTTTTAAAAAAATCAATTTTTTATTTAATCTTACAAACCAAACATACAAAAGATTCAAATCCTTCCAAATTCAAATTCCTTCAATTCCAAATTTTTCAACGAAATATAAATACTTCAAAATCATTCGATAGTGTCACAAGGAAGTAGAGATTGTCAAATGGGCCCGGCCCGGGACCGATGGAGAATCGGGATCGGGACCAACTTGGGACCAGTCCGGCCCAGGACCTTTTGGGATCGGTTTGGGCCCGTCGGTCCTTAACTGGTTACGATTTTTATCTAAAAACGAGGCCCGGGACCGGCCCAGGACTGTTTGGGATCGGTTTGGGCCCGTCGTTCCTTAACTGGTTACGATTTTCATCTAAAAACAAGGCCTGAGACCGGTCCGATTTTTATATAAAATTTATTTTTAAATGTATTTTTAAGTATATTAATTAGTACATATTTGTTAGTGTATTTGATTGGTCCAATTATAATAATTTTTTTTAAACGCAAGTGTTTTTTTAGTGTTTTTGATAGACTCAATTATAATAAAAACGTATTTATTAGTGTATATGATTGACCGAATAAAAATCAATTTAATAAAGTTTAAGTGGGACCGGTTTCATAACCTGGCCTTACAAAACTTAACTGAACCTTCGTATTTGGGTCGGGACCAAGACCAGAACCAATTACGTCGGAAAGTTACGAAATCAATATTTGGTTCTGTAACCAATTTTTAGCCATCTCTACAAGGAAGTACAAAAGGTAAGGCTCATGAAAGCCCGTCCCGAGACTCAATCCAAGCAGAGGTTGTTATGAGCCCAAATTTTCATAGCCGGCCCAAACTTCTTATTGGGCCTAAACATAAGATATAAAAAGACAACATAGTGGGCCCAAATTTTATGCTCTCTCTCTTGTGCATTTATTTGGGTATACACCAAATTCATTTCATATGCAAATCCAATTTTGTTACAAAATCACATAAATTAATCTTAATCGTCTATTTAAAATGATGAATATCTGGTTTTATACAAATTTCAATCGTGAATGAACTATAATAATCTTCTATATTTTAATCTTACTAAATGAACCTTGACAATCTTCCATAAAAAAATCGATTGTTTTTAAACAAAGCATAAATCATGGTTTGTACGGTTTGTAGAAATTATGAGGTTTGTCTTTGAAACTGACTCTACACGAGCACAAAACGGTAAGAAAATGTATGGGCCGACAAATAATAAATCATATTTTAGTTAATATGTAATTAATTGTATTATTGCTAAATAAGGTTGAGTCTACATAGATTTATGTAGTTATTTATATTTCAATTTTCAACAATGCAATTAACAAAATGGGAAATTTAATTGGAAAACACAAACAAGAAATATTAGGATTAGAACAAAATCAATAACAAACAATTTTTTCAAGCAATTGCCATAATATCGGATCCAATAAATTAAGGTACAAAAGCCAATAATTACTTCAAAGGTTTTTATATAACCAAGGTTTTAAATGGTATGTGGCGTTAGGTGATGACGAGGTCAAACATCAAGCCTAAAAAGTCACAGCAAGGTCATGACGTTTTTCAAGACGTCATTATAAACAACAATATTTGTATCATATATAATATTATATGTATATCCATATGTTTTTTACTTTGTCAATACGTCAATGATATTAAACAATTTAATTTGGGTAATATATTAAAAACTAACAGGTAAGACATTAAAAATGTAAGAAAATCAAATATCAGTTATAAAAACAACTATGTCATGGCGTACCACGGGTTTAAGGTAGAGGCAAAACTAGAAATATTTTCAAATGGTGGCTCCATTTGACTATAAAAAAACGAATGACTAAGTGTGTGTGTGTATATATATATATATATATATATATGTGTGTGTGTGTGTGTGTGTGTGATATAAATTTGACGTTATAAGTCACGCATTGAAAAACGTTGCAGCCTTGCCAAAACTCTTGAAACTTGAAGTTTGATTTCGTCGCTACGCTACGTCTCACATCGTTTAGATTTTATAATCTTAGTAGTAACTAACTATTTCTATTAAAAGATTATAACTCTAACATTGTGTTATCAAGCCTTTTTTCACAAAAGAAAAGGGGAAAGAAAAATTATCATGGAACTCCTGTTCTTTTTAATTTTTCATGAGGGAAACGAAATAAAAATGTGGAAAGGTAGATTTCTTTTTTCCCAAATATGAGAAGAAAGGTAAGTAAAGGGAATGAAATAAACAATAACAATTAAAAAGAATTATGAAATTATATATTTATTATCAATTATAATCTGCTATAAAATAAATAAGAATATTTGTAAAATTGACATGTTTACTTTTTTTTTCTCTCCTAGTTAAAAACATGAAAATTCATTTTTTTTCCTTCTTATTTCTTGCTATTTCTTTACTCTCAAGATGCAACAACCCATACAAACGAACATGCCAAAAGTTACTATTTTAAATATAAACGCCAAAACGGCCCTTACAAAGTCACACTTGGAGATTACAAAATTAGGGTTTGCGAAATAACCCTAATTACAGCTGAGAAACCTAACTAACAATAAAAGAAAAGTCTTCTAATCCTTCAATACGCAAGCTCCAACTCACATATTCCCCTTGCCTTTAAACGAGCCATCGACTACCTGCTTACCTGAAAAGGTTTTAGTTTTGAAAAGCGAGGTTTATACCATGAGGTCTAGTGAGATCCCTCTTGCTACCAACACCACGCCACAATTATCAACTAAAGAAAGTTTATAAGCATTTATAACCAGTCACACCTTTTCCAGTTTAAGTACACACACAACACATATTGATGGCTCACGCTTTGGTCACGTACACACTTATGAGTACGTGTTAGGGCACACACCTGCCCTTAGTAAATATAGGAAACGAATTCATATATCCTGCATGGGACACACTCCCCATATATTCATATCAAGTCATCGCATCTCCCGCCCCACACATACCCGAAATATAATTAACACGCCCTTACCATGCATATTTAAAACAACGTATATTTTAAATATCCATGCATATTTGTCTTTTCCTTCAAACACACACTTGCATGCGTCAACTCGTTTTCAAAACCAGAAACTTACAAGGCACGCACACACATACATATATTTTGACATGAAGGGCTTATGTAACTTGTTTGAAAATACAATGCATGACTCACTTTACATTGAAGGTTATTCGCTCTAGCAAGGTCAACCGTTGCATTCACAACAATTCAACATTGGCGTCCTACTTCCGACCAAACCATCAGGTTTCTCACATTTGCAACAACCTTTCGTACCGGTACTTCCCCATATACGTGTATGTCTCAACTACACAGTTACCATGTTGACTACTGATTTTCAAAATATGCGGCTTCACTCCGACCCCAAATAGGTTAACCAACAATAGCCCTTTTTCATCCCATGCCCCATATTACCAATCAACACGTCTATCATTTCTCAACCACCCTTGCCACTCTTCTACTGACTAGAGAGTCAAAACGCTCATCTCTACTACCTGATTTTTTAGTCGAAGCTCTTAAGATCCCAATTCATCGACATCACAAACTCCTAGAATGAAGAATCATTAGAAATTAGGAGCTCACCTTCGATCAGTTATTCTTCCCTTATGAACCCAAGAGGTTCTACCTCACATCGGGCCACCCACAACTCAAACGATACTCCTTCTAGAAGGTGTCATCATTTACACCACGAACAATCTCGCATAACACACTAAACCATTGCTATCATTGCAAGGTTATAACTCTCTACACACTACCACCACTCTCTACACACACTACCACCTCCATCAATCATCTGAACAACAGTAATCAAGCATACCCATGCACCTGTAAATTCATAAAGACATTGGCCAAATGTGATTTGAATTTACCTTACATGAGAGTCCCCACTACCATCATCCTGAATTCTCGGTGATCAAGGTCTTCCCTAAAGGCTTCCTTTATCTTAGTTGTGTCCCCCTACTCCACAGTTTAAGTTTAGGCCCATCTGGTCACCTAAATCTCTTAAACTAGCGCTTTGATACCAACTGTAACAACCCACACAAACGAACATGCCAAAATCTACTATTTTAAATATAAATGCCAAAACGGCCCCAACAAAGTCACACTTGGAGATTACAAAACTAGGGTTTGCGGAAATAACCCTAATTACAGCTGAGAAACCTAACTAACAATAAAAGGAAAGTCTTCTAATCCTTCAATATGCAAGCTCCAACTCACATCTTGCCCTTGCCTTTAAACGAGCCCTCGACTACCTGCTTACCTGAAAAGGTTTTAGTTTTGAAAAACGAGGGTTAGACCATGAGGTCTAGTGAGATCCCTCTTGCTACCAACACCACGCCACAATTATCAACTAAAGAGAGTTTATAAGCATTTATAACCAGTTACACCTTTTTCAGTTTAAGTACACACACAACACAAATTGATGGCTCACGCTTTGGTCACGTACACACTTGTGACTACGTGTTAGGGCACACACCCGTCCTTAGTAAACATATGAAACGAATTCATATATCCTGCATGGGACACACTCCCCATATATTCATATCAAGTCATCGCATCTCCCGCCCCACACATACCCGAAATATAATTAACACACTTTTATCATGCATATTTAAAACAACGTAAAACATGCAATTCAATATATCGGTACAACTAATAAATTCGAGTATCGATAAAGCTTCAGTTTAGAAAGACTCACTTGGCGTCCACGCTAACACGTTCTTACTTGAGACCGCTATTCTCTAAGTGTACACCTACATTTTCACCCAACACACGAGAGTGAATAAGTCACCCAATATCCCACAAAGTTGACTATTACACCTGCTGAGACACTTCCCGATTTCTTAAGGCACTCTTTACTCGGCACACAAAACCCCAAAGGATTCCGACACAACCCCAAACAGTGGGGTTTTTCGGACCCTATAATCCGGTCCCATCCAAATTCTCCCGGACACCCACTTCCGGATAACCTATCCCGAAAAACCCAATCCCGGACGCCACTTCCGGACAACCCAATCTAGTTTCCGGGTAGGATACCCGAACTACCCCTCTTCCGGATAACACAATTTTCTGGGAAAGAGTCCGACTTCCGGATCCTCCCTTGATTCCGGATAATCCCGACTTCCAGGACTTCAACTCGATTCCGGGAAATCCCGACTTCCAGGACCCCGCCTCATCCGGATAAGATAATACTCGGTCTCTGGGAGATTCCGTACACATAGGGTTTTTTCGAACCACTCAGTCTGGAAATCCCCAACCAAAAATCCTCTTAACATTCTCATGAAGAAACACCATTACAATAAAACAAGGAACCAATATTTATGGCATCAATAGAAGGTAATCCAATTTCCTTACAACATTGTAACCAGTTGATTTCCCTCAGACTATCACACTTTCCTCTTTAATCCCACACTCCAAACATTCTCATGAAGAAACACCATTACAATATAAGTAAGCATACATTTCAAGAGAGGACGATTACCTTGAAGAAGAGGATACACCATACCCATTGGATAATCTCGAATGCTTCGATTCCTTGATGAACCTTGCAAGAGGTTTCCGATTGATTTCTCCAGCCGCCTCCAAAATACTCACCAAATGAAAAGTGAGGGTTTTAGGGGGGTTTTAACCCTCTTTTCCTCATTTACACAAGAATCCCCAAAGTTACATCTTTCACACCTTGGCCACCATCTTTACTTTATTTACAAATTAAACACGGTCATTACACAAAAACATACATGAAAAAATTTATTCCATTTCCTTTCTTTTCTTTTCTTTTCTTTTCTTCCTAATTTTGAGAACACGATATAACATATATAGATGTTAACATCAACATCATAATAACATCTCCAACCGATTCTTTATAATTTATCTAAAATGGAAAACCATAACTTAAAATATCCTATAGTTTTATCATCTCAATGCATTTAAAAAAATTATAAAATAATAATAATTAATCTCTTTAGTGGGAATGAATAAAAAAATGTTTTTCTCACCAGCCATCAAGTTTTATAAAATTATCTAAATTTGGAGATTTTTATTGTTTAATCTATGTTACTATGTTAGATAACAATATAAAGAATCTATTAAAACAAGTAATGAACAAAACTTTTAATTTCTCTATTTTAGACAATCTATTGAAAATATTGCTAATGACTTTTATGAGTTTTGGCACGATTGTGCTTTCAAAATGCTCACGATTGAAAACATGTCATTAGCATCACATTTTTATATGCACCGTCTATATTTACATAATCATCTCCAATTGGCCTCATACATTTACACATACTTAACATGAAGGTAAAATTGTAAAAGTTACCTGAATATTCAGAAATGTGCGTCGATTACCTCTAAAGTATTACCTTTTAAACGACGAGGTTATACATGTGCAGTTAAATTCACACTTGGACCATTAGTTAACGTGGGCACGTCTAAACGCTAGTGTCAATTTGTAAAAATCTTATCCATGTGTACCTATATAAACAACTAATGTTTATATAATGTAATTCTACATAAAAAAAAGGTATAACGTCATCCTCTAGGACCCCTCCACTATACTAGTTCCATTGCTATCATGAGAAGATAAATCGTGTACCCAGATGCAAGTGGATGGACTCAAACCCCAGATTTCCCACTTATTGTGATATAAGAGCATCCACACACGTCTTGCAAGACCCCTTGCAAGATGACATGGCATGTCATATGTCATGCAAGGCCTTGCATGACAACTCTTATCTTTCTAAATTAGAAAGGTCCTTCACAAAATAGATATATTAAACAAAATCATTTTTTTAATTTGATTAATTTGTTTGTTTGTTTAAAAATTAATTATTAATATTATAATTTATTAGTTTAGAAAGGAGTTTGGTCTTGCATGTGTGTGGAAGGTGTTATTGCAAAGCTGATGTGGCACTTTAGAAATGAGTATGGTCTTGCAGGTGTGTGGATGGTCTAATACTAACCTTTTTTAGACTAAAGCCATAAGCGCTTGTTTTATACAATTTTTAATACATTAAGGAGTTGTTTGGTTAGGCTTATAAATGAATATGACAAGGAATGAAAATGAAAATGAATTTTTATTCCTCCTTGTTGTTTTCATATTAAAGGTATAGAATATAGATGGATGCATGGTTGAGATTGCATAGAAAGTATGAAAAAGGTGATGGAAAAAGGATATATGCATGTATATAGTTGGAATTGACTCTCTTGTCCAATTGCTCTTTGAAAGCTTCACTTTTCTTTCTCTCTTGGGATTCTTCTTCTTAAAATCACCATTAGTTTACAAACACAATTACTTGTTCTATTTATGTATAAACACTATGCTAAGTTTGATGGTGACTAATTAAAAATGTTGTATAATTGTGATAATATTTTGTTTTATAAGACTTAAGTTAATTTGTAAGATTAAACACTAAAATATCATATTTAAAAGTGTTACGATAAGTTTATAAAACATTTTAACAATTTTTTTAAAGATGTGCACATGTAAAGTATTGTATTCGATATTTTACTGAACATTTTTGAAAAATGTCATGTAAACACTTTTTTTTATAGAATACTTGTTTATATAAAAAAAAATCAAAATTATCCTGTTTAATACGCCGCTTAATTTTATAAGTGTCTTAAAAAACTTGTTAAAACGCACAAAAATCGTTTTATAAACTTATTATAACATTTTACATGTAGTAATATACTGTATGGCTTTATACATTAAGATTTGTAGAGTAGCCTATTAGGAGTTTTATATATTTTCATCTTATAAAGTAAAGTTTGCTGTAGTGATAATAAGCTGTATGAAGAACGGATATATAAGAAAATGGATGTTGCAATATGCACCTCTATTTATGACATAATCAAAGTAAATCATACGTTTAAAAATGAAAAAGAAAATGTTGCTATCGATCTATTTAAGAAGAAAACTAACAGATCGATATACGTAAATTTAACAATATATAGAATCACAAGTTTGGATTGCTGAAGAGTCGAGACAGCTTGGAAAATTGACCATTTCTTGATCATTGGGCAATAATTACGATTCTTATAAGTCTTTGTCCCAAGCTGGAATTTTTTATTTTTACCTGAATTTGTGTCTCTATTCACAAATTGGCTTTAGCTGAAAGTGATAGATTTAGCTTCATCTAGTTTTTATTATATATATATATAAGACTATTTTACAAACCAGTGAAATTTAACAAACTCGTACAAACCCTTGTTTTCCACCATTGAATGCATCGAGATGTACCAGATCAATCTTTATCAAAGGCAATTCATGGGGTGGGTTTGAGATTCAAGTGATAAAGGGTCCAGATCCCGTGAAAAAAATAGTTAAGGTGAAAAGGTAAAAAGGGAATTGATCAGGTGCATCTCATCTTAATGTGCATTTTTACCTTTCTCACAATAACTTTTAATCTCTCCGAAACTCAGCCTAATATATATATATATATATATATATATAGAGAGAGAGAGAGGTTCAGGGGAAAACCTCAAAAAAATGAAAAACTGAAGAACACCCTAATAGCCCTTCATCTACACAAGTGCATAGTAAGTTAAGTTGTTTTTTTGGTTTTATGCACAAGTGCATCATGCATTTGTACATATATGCACGTGTGCATGTTACAAATTACCTATATGCACAAGTGCATATCGTCCAGATGGAGGGCTACCAAAGTGTTCCTTAGTTTTCCCTTTTTTTTGAGGTTTTACCCTGAACCTGACCCTATATATATATATATAGAGAGAGAGAGAGAGAGAGGTGGGTTCAAACGAGAACGCTAGCTATTTAAGAAAACACGAGAACGACTGTTAATGTACAAAATCGTACATGATTCACATACAAAATCATATATGATTCACGCGACTTGCCACGCGACTTTAAGTCGGGGCCAAAGTCGCCCGTATCCAATTTTTTGCAGTTAGTTTAAAATCACATAAGATTTTGCACATGAGCAGTCGTTTTCGTGTTTTCTTGAATAGTTAGTGTTCTTGTTTGAACCTTCCTCTCTCTCTCTCTCTCTCTCTCTCTATATATATATATATATATATATATATATATATATATAAGAATACCCTGGTAGCCTTTCATATGGATGGTATGCACTTGTGCATACAAGTAAATTTAGTTGTTTTTTTAGTTTTTATGCACATGTTGAGGTCGTTGATATTGATTACCTTTTTTGTTATTTCCTGTTTGACATTTTTACCCTTAGTGCATATGTGCACTTATAAACCAGCGTGTGGATTACCAAACAAAACAATTAAAATTTCTGATTAAGTTGAGGTCGTTGATATTGATTATGAACGGCTGAGATTGGTTAACATGGTTAGTACCAATTCACTGGTTAGCAAAAGAAGATGCCTCTCTCTCTCTCTCTCTCTCTCTATATATATATATATATATATATAGATGTGTGTGTGTGTGTGTGTGAAGGACCGTGTGAAAAATTGAGGTTAACTTGAGAAGTGGATCTAAACCATTGATCACTTTTAACCAAATACCCTCTCATGAATTCAGCTTAGAAGGGATTTGATCCGGTATATATCAATACATCTCATCCTAATGTGCATTATTTCTCATCGAACGGTTGATAACCACTTCTCACGTTAACGTCAACTTTTTACTCAAACCCAACCCTTTCACCATAACTTCCACTCTCATCAAAATCCAAATATATATATTTTGCATTCATAGTAGTGATCATAGGTTCTTATTTTTGTCTTTATTAGATTTTTTTATGATCTCAAGATTTCTTGAAAACTACCAACATGGAGAAACTGTCTCCTCTTAAATTCAAGCAAAGTTTCAGATCATATAATCTTGTGAAATCAGCTTGTTATAAGGAACAATAATCAAAAGTTTCGTCTTGGTTCCTGCACTATATATTATAATAATAATCAATGCACTTAGCTTTTCGAATAAATCAGTAACTACAAGCTTCAAAAAATACGAGTTAGACCAATCATACGTGTATTAAGAGACCGTTTATCACATGTTTATTACGTAAGTGATTACAGGTAAAAAACAAGTTAAGGCACGAGAGTCTTACTGGATGGCTCTTACTCATAAGTACTTACCAGATAAGATTGTTGCATACGGTACCATTTTAATGGCCAAAAATCATACGCAGTATGGTTAGTAAGGGCAATGACTCATATTGGTAAAGCATTTATAGGGTAAACGGTCCATAAATCGAACAAATAAATAAATTCATACAATAAAATTGAGTTTATATGATGTCAAAATGTCAAAATGTCCTAATATATAGACTACCGAATATGATTTAAGTTTATAGAAATAAACGATAAAAGAATTCTTATCTAAAACTATTATAATAAGTTTATATGACACTTTTAGACACCTTAACAAGTTTTTTAGGATATTTTTAATTTAAAATGTCATATTAGTTTTTTTATGGATCTTTATTTGAAAAAATGTTTATAGTTTATAGGACATTTTTCAAAAGTATTCTATAAAACTAATAATACTGCACCTTATTTTTAAAAAACTCTTTAAACTTATTAAGACATCCAAAAACGTCCGATAAAACTTACTTTAACACTTTTAGATAAAAGTTTTATTATTTGATCTTATAAAGTTAACAATTACAATTCTACAAAGTAGTCTATTAAGACATTAAAACATTGTTTACGTTCTATAAACCAGATTTTGTTGTAATAATATGTTAAAAAAACTGAAAACATATGCTTACTAATGCACATTAATCTGTTGATAAATGAGTAATGTTACCAAATGAAATTTAAAAAAAAAAATACACACACCAGATTTCAACATGAACTAAGGGGGTGTTTGGGATTGCTTATTTTTTTTGACTTATTTGTTTATTGCTTTTCTTCACCGTAAATAAGTTATTTTTAGTGTTTGGATTGAAAAAAAGAAAAGTGCTTATGACTTTTCTCCATCACAAATAAGTTGTTTTTGATAAGTTAATACATTCTAACTTATTTGAAATTGCTTATAACTTATTTGTTCAAATTACATTTTTACCCCCAACTCTTTTTTAGCATGACATAAGTTAATAAACACTTTTAAAAATAAGCTTGAGTTGTTTCAAATAAGCAATCCCAAACAAAAAGATTAACTAACATTTGTTTATATGGTAATCTAGTCACATGTGAATCTTGAATTATTAATTAAAAGATGTATTGGGGTGAGTTTTATTGGAATCCATGTTTAAAGGATAAAATTAATTACCACATAAAACCAGAAAGTATGTCTGTCAGTTTTTGGTTTGAAAAATGCAAAGATTCTGCACTTACTTCAATTACCTTTTTGTCCTAATAACCTTTCTTCTTTCTTTAACATTGGAAACCAATGTTTTCTGTATAAGAAAGTGCCAGTAAAGATAAAACAGAAGTTTCATCCATTAACAATTTTTGGAGTAAACTATAAATTTGGTTCCTCTGGTTTATCAACAACAATACTTTTTTTTACAAAAAATTGTTGATACCGGCAACCCCAACCGGCTGTCTATCCATAATGTGGGGGGCATACTTGACTCACTCAGCGGTTGTGGCTATGGGGGTGTCTTGGGTTCGAACCCGAGACCTTCTGTTTTTTGTACAAAGATGCACCTACCCATTACCAACTGAGCTACATGCCCCCACCCATTTGATCAAGTAAAAACGTTTGGACTTGATCCCTACTAATAGCTGTTAAAAATTTCCACTAAATAAGTGGCATTTTCATCATTTTTATTTGTATGGGCTTTTTTGTCTTTTACTTGATCAAAAACCACCGGGACCGAAAACATAAAACTATCTTTAATGCGTGAGAGACCAAAGAATCAATAAAACAACGAAAATGCAGAGGGACCAAATTCGGACATTTTGCAAACCACAATGGCCATTCTATAATTTTGAAAATGCAAGGACAAAAGATATAATTTTGAACAAACCCAGGGACAAAATTTGTAGTTTAATCTAATTTTTATTTATTAATTATATGTTAATTAATCTTATAGAGTTAGCTATATGTTTTTTTCACAGGAAACTTCAGGCAATAATATAAAAGCAAACGAAAATACAACTGTTCAAGGCCAAAGCTACAACCAAACAACAAAACAAAAGAACTTGGTAGTAATACCATACCAAGCGACAATCAACCAGAAAAGACAAACCACAAACTTAAACACCATACAAAAGAAAATAACCATAAAACAAACATTCTAGGGCCATTCTGGTCCCTACAGTTTTGAAATTACAGTTTCGCCATTCTGGTATGTAAAAAGAACTGAATTCGGTCCTTGCCTCTAACAACCGTTAATAAATTCCGTTAGACTAGGGGTATTTTAGTCTTTTTCCAAAATATTCTCATTTTTTATTAAAAAAACTAAAAATGTTTTTATCCATTTATTTGAGTCATTCATGTGTCCCAAGCCTTTCAGTTCATCTTCTCCGGCCAAAATGAACATTGTCGAAATGAAACTTAAACTCCATAATTAAACCCAAATTCAAAGTCAAACTTAAAAATAAAACCAACATCAACATTAAAATCAAAATCAAGAAAAAAAAGTATTTATGTGCATGTATACAACATATTTTTTATCAGATCTTGCAAACGTCTTATCAACAATAGAGTCAAAACCAAAAGAAAAAGTTAGTTTTTGGATGGAAACAACAAAATTACTTGTAAGGATTTCAAGACGAGTCTACCCCTGTTTCAAGATTCAAACGAAAACCTCAAAATCAAAATAAAAAATAGAGAGGATGGGGGTTTGATCAGAGATACCACAAATCTGTGCAGAGGGAAGATCGGTGAGGTTGGGATGTTTCTGTAGCAGATTCGATATAGAGGGTAGATTAGTGGGATTAGGGTGGTTCAATGGCAGATCTATGGAGAGGGAAAATAGAAAGAGAATTGACTAGGAAAGAGGATAGTGGTGATGGTGGTCGCAACTAATACAATATTGGAAGGATTTGTGCGGAGGTTACGAACAAAGAGTGGGAGGGCATTGGATGGGTACTTCAATGGACGGAAAAAGCAGAAGGAGGGTCGTTGTCACACCCCGCTAAAGCGGAAATACGGGATGTCACAGTTCAAGGTTTCATTACATAAGGTGGAAGACAACACACAATCATCATAGCTTAAAAGGTTTACAAAAGTTACATCTTGTTCAAAAATACAAAATGTCCAAAACAAAAATTGACATGATAAAGAAAATAGTGTTGGATGCAGCTACTTGTGGTGCCTTCTAAAGTTCCAATCTTACTTGCTATTTCCTGAAAAGCATGTAAATGAGAGGGTCAGTCAACTATTGAATAGTTGGTGAGTTCACAGGTTTTATGAGTACAACAAAGTTTGTCATAGAAACAGTTTTAATCCGCACAAGTGGATATAAGTTTGTCATAGAAACAGTTTTAATCCGCACAATTGAATATAAGTTTGTCATAGAAACAGTTTTAATCCGCACAAGTGGATATAAGTTTGTCATAGAAATAGTTTTAATCCGCACAAGTGGATATGTCAACCGGTTGTAAAAACACTTGATCAAGGTAATTGTATGTGTAATGTTTAAGCTAGGAGCCCGTTACCCGACCTATGTGACAGAACGCCCCTCCGCATGTTCTATCGTCAACAATGCGTACAAACAACAATAATTATGCACTCAAACAAGCGCGACTTGTGAGTGGGGTTGTCAATCCAAATAGCGCTATCCATAATTACCAACGGCTCAATACATGAGTTAAACGGGTAACGTAGAATAAACGGGGACTTAATATGATAGAAAAAACTCCAAAAACTTACAACATGCACAAAACATACATACCATAGATCATAAGCAAGTATAGCAAGATTTGTATTTCCAAGAAAAACGAGACAACCGGTGCGTAAAATAATTGTAGTAACAACATGTTTTTCACCCCAAAATATGTAAAATGTTAAAAGGGGCTGTGATAACTCACTTGATGCGCGATGAAATTCCGGGAATCTCTTACAAATACTTCGGTGTGATCCTACTTCGAACCTACGAACGTAAGGTCACTAGTGAGTTTTAATCTTAAGGGTTCGGTAGGCTAACTATCCAAATCGTTAGAAAATGCCCTTTTATAAAATTTATTTAGTGTTTGTATTTTTGTTACCTTTAAAAATAAAATATGCATGTCATCAAATAACTGAGATTTTATCATAAAAGTGGTAGATTTACAACATAAAATAGTTATATAGAAATAAAGTTACTTTCAAACCACTTTTAAGATTATTCTTTTGCTGTCCAGATTTATGTGTCACTTTCTGTCCATTTTTTAATATCTTCCAGGCGCATTTAGGTCATGATATTTTATGTCCATGTAGTTTAATGTGTTAGTAAACGTTTGACATAAGATTCATAATTTTTATAGGTGATTAAGTACATGAAATAATTCTTGACGTAAAATCACTACAGAAAGCTTTTATGTTTGCGCACTGTTTTTGTGAAAAATGTTTGAAGGTCGAAATCTTTGAGTTTTTTAGTGAAACCACTTGGGTTTAAAACCTAACTCATAAAAATAAATTCTAGAGAAAGAATCACCCAATTTGGAGTATTATTGAGTGAGATATGACTTTTTGAAGAGAGAGATAGAAATCTGGCAGTAAGCTGTCAAAACTAGTCTTTATGCATGTGCATCTCTTTTGTCTTTTTATCAAAATTCTTATTCTTCTTGCATGCAATCCGACTTGACTCATCCCCATACAGATATTTTCAGTTCTAAAACATATTTTTAAGCCATTTAAACCACATGCATGCTATCTATCAACTCATCTTTTGTATAAATGTGAAAATGGTTCTTTTTGAAGATTCTTGGGTGTTTATGCCAAGAACTTCTCCATGCAACTTAAAATTGTATATTTTTGGTTCATGCATGTTGATTTAAACATGTTTTTAGTTGATTCAAAGAGCTACTCATGCAACCTTTGGACCAAAAAGTATGGATCTTTAAGAAAAACTACATACATGCAAGTTAAGAGCTCATCTTTGATCTTAACATAGGTTTGATCATGGATTCTCCACCTTTTTAATAACATGCAAGTGTCATGGTGGTAAATCTACAAACATTAAGATGTATGAAGATGTTTCTTAACAAAATTTAAAGAAAATGTAGAAGAAGAAGTAAAATCACTTAAGAAAAGTAAAACGATTAAGAGAAGGGTGTGTGGATGTCATCCAACACACATGCATTTACCTTAAACACTTGAATCTCTTGAAGAAGAATGTGTTAGGGGCTGAATTGTGATGGGTTTTTGGAGGTGTTCTTGAGAGAAAAAGAGAGAAATAGATATAAGAGTCTTAGTGTGAGAAGTTAGAGAGAGAGAGGGATGAGAGAAATGAAGTGTGTGAATAAAATGAGAGGGAGAGGGGGGGGGGGGGGAATATGGTGGACGGTTTTTGGGAGAGAGAAGAAAGAGATGGAGTATGAAATTAGATGTAATAAAATGATGATGTCTTTGATTTTATTTTTATTTTATTTTTAATTATGAATTTGAATTATTTAACAAACAATTTATCATCATAAAAATACTTGTTTTATTTTACTAGTATAATTTTGCAAGTATACCTATATATTTGTATTTAGGTCATTTGAATTGGCATTTTATGAGATTTATGGATAATTCCCTAGATTGAGGGGTTTCTAAGCAAAAATTCTTAAATTTTTCCTACCTTACTGAGTTTACTGCCAAATTGGACTGTGTGACTTATGACATGAATGACTGAAACGTTCAGTGCAGTTCTAACCTGAAGTGTAAATTTGACGGTTGCCACAGTCGTGAACACGAGGGTCTGGGGCCATGGTGCGTGGAGTCAATCCTAAAGGCAAGTTAACGGTGATAACCGTAAATGGATAAGATCAAATGTTGGTTACAACTGATTCATAATTTTGAACGTCCAGAGCTCTAGATATACAAGTGTAACGCCTGGAAAATCCTAGTAGTAAAAATCAAGAAATCTATTTCCCCATTTCTTGCGGATTTAATTGTGGTAAGTTTTAAGTTAGTAGGAAGCTAGTCTCGAGTCTTAAACCTTTTACTCATAAGCTTAACCATCAAAGCGGAGGAAAACCGAGTCTCGACAGGCTTTGGGCAGACATTGTCGGTGATAATGCCATTGGGAAAAGTCATCGGGTATAGTCGCATGGAATGTACCGCATGTGGTGTGCAACCGGTGACATTGCCGGTGACCATGCCCTGGGGAAAAATCGGCTGGCATAGTCGTGGTGGAGGTACCGAACGGTAGGTCTGGGCAGCGACAATGCCCTTGGCAAAGTCGTCGGGTATTGTCGCACTCGGGGGTCTGGGAATATAAAATGCAACCTTGACCGATTTTGACCTCACTTTTCTCACAACTCGTTTTTGGCATACAATTTTGATAGCATTTAGAGCATTTCTTCTTCCCCAAAACCTTTCCCTTCATAAATTCGACCTAGGGTTTGTTGAGATCAGTAATTTGGTCATCAAAGCTACTTTTGCGGCATAAAAGAGTGGAAGTTCAAGCCATCAAGTCTCCATTCCATCTCCTCCATTCTCTAGGGTTTTGCTAGTTTCTAGGTTTTCTTTAAAAACCTAGGTGGTGAGTGTTAAATGCTTTGTAAACTTTTCATTACCATCTCACTTTCTAAATGTGCACTCCTTTTATATTTGATGAAATGTTCATGTTACCCTATTTTTGGAAATTTATGGAGTTTTGGGGTAAGATACCTTTTGATACCTTGGAAGGCAAAACTATGTTGGTTGCAACTTATTTTGGTGTCTTAACCATTTTTATGTAAATACCTATATTTTTTTAGGGTTTTGACCTAAGTTGGAATTTTGGCTTACTAAGAGGCATTTTAAGGCCTAAAGGCTTATGACTTATGGTTTTATGCTCTTATGTGTATAATGTGAAACTTTAACACTTGAGGATGTCATATATGGAGCTATATGCTTATTGGACCCATGTGATGGTATTAGACATACTATGTAAAGCTTTCATGTCTATTATCGTGGTTGGACTACAAACTTTGTAACGTCTCAAAACCAAAATGGCAGAATTCATATAATAACACCAAAAGGGGTCCCAAACATCTCAAATCAGTACATAAAAATATTCTCAAAGTAAAGCAGCGGATACACACATCCACAACCGAGATATCTAAACTAGACAAGATAAACAAAGGTAGACCATCTCTATAGTCATCGCCTCTAACACTTCAAGCATTCTCCTTCTCCTTGGAAGAAGCTCCAACTACTCTTTTACCTGAAAATGGTTTTAAGTTTTGAAAAACGAGAGTTATACCATGAGGTCTAGTGAATTCCCTCTCGAAAACAGTTTGACGTTTCACAAAAGGCAATAAGAAATCCGCCATAAAGGCCCATCAATAACAGTTCGACTCCACACATGGGTATTTGCACAGTGTTCATAGTCATCCCTCACTTTACAGTGATAACCACGATCGGGGCCCAAGCAGACTCCCCTTTTGCCTTCGGGCCCCAAGCAGACTCCCCTCGAGTACAGGAAACGAATTACATGCATACGATACGTATAAGTAAACTCCCAAGGGACATTCACAATCCCAAGGTACACTAATCCCACTGTGCAACTCGACTCCAAGTTATCATATACCAATTCATGAAAAACACATATATATCACATGTGCATTAATAAGCAGTTTATTTCATGCATGATCAAATCTACATAGGTGTAAATCATGTTTATATGTTGAAAACCAAATTCAGTAGTTTGAAACATTTCAAGTCATAACATTTGCAAAGATAGGGTTAAGAGAACTCATTTAATCTTCGACAAATCGTCACACGTCCTAAGGTCACTTTTGTTCAAACCAAACACTTGAACTATTGGACGACATATAAATGGTGTTAAGCCATCTAATTACAGCCCAAAACCATCCTTAATAATCCCCAAGTTAAACCCCCAATCGATTGCTCGATCCTAGACCCGTATGAGAAACGAAGCAAAACCAAAGAAGTCCCTTCAACAGCGACTTGGGCCACCTTTCCCGCGACCTCGGGTCATGTGGAAAGCCGTGCAATCCTTTGGAAACTCCTTTTCCAACCTGCAGGACGGTTCCAGCAAAAATGCTTAAATTTCTTATACCCAAAACCTTCCAAATTGGGTTTCAAGCCTCAAAATCGATAGGATCAACATTCTAAACCTTTTTAACCATAAAACTAACATTAATACTTCATTTACATCATCAAAATCCATGTATCGATTCATGTTTTCAAACCCAAAAACTCATCCCTTTGCCATTTAAGAAATTACCATTAAATTGATGGAGTTGTTTCTCAAAGAAGATCAATAAACCAATAAGAATCAGTACCTAATATCCATTTTCCATTAGAGATGAAACAAATCATCAAAATGGTTCCTCAAATAAAACCCCAATCACATTCCCACCCAAAACCAAGCAATAAGGTGAAGAAGATGGATGATTACCTTGAAGTAGAAGCTCTCCTAATCCCTTGAATCAATCCTTCCACCAAGCCCTTCCAATTAGAGGCTCTTCAAGTTTTCCAAATCTCTCTTCTCCCTGTTTCTCAAACGTGGGCTACACAAAATGAAAGGGTTAGGAGGGTTTTCCCCTCTTTATTCTCCCTAAATTGGCATCAAGTCCCTGGAATCAACAAAATTTGCACTTAACTCCCTGCACTTCTATAAATTCAGATTTTTAAGGACCAAGGTTATTACAGTTTCGGCGTGTCCGAGATCAAACTCGCCTTATATACAAGTGTGCACCATGTACCGTCTAATTTGTATTAGATCATTGTTTGAAAACCTCATTAACACTCGTGTTAATTATAACTACACTTAAAAATGACCGGTGAGACTAAAATCACCAACAGGTACAAAGTTTATAGAAAAAGTCAACGTCGTTATTATATACTACTCATTAATGCTATGTGGATAACTACACGGAATTGTGTTTCTATTTTGCAATCAAGGGTCTTATATTGTTAAGTGTTGTTCAAATTAACTCTAAGGGTATACAAACTGTAAATCAAAAGGTAAAATGACGAAAATACTCTCACATAACTGGCATGTGAGAGACACTTAACATATAGATTTAATGTTGTAATGACTAAGGACGGTAGGTATAAAGCATAAACAAATGGAAACAATGGAGGCTCCAGTGTAATTTTAAAACTTAGATGCCAATAAACCATGGGGATGATTTCTGAAATTAACTTTAGCTTTTTGTGATAAATGCTATTAATTACAAAATTGTAAGAATAAATACAAAAATTCATATTATTTTTATAGAAATTGCAAAATTATTGACGATTTTAACAAAACCATAGTGTTGGATGTCCAACAACATTGCAACTGACAAATAAGGTCATCGATAAAATTTACTACTGGTTCATTTATGCCCATCGGCAACATGTCGTGGCAATCGATCAATGAAGCATGGTTTAACATTTTATTTATACAAGTATAAAATTATTTTTTGACGTATTACCGATGGATTCATTTGTCGCTAAAGTCCGTCAATAGAAGTTGTTGGTATAATTTTCCTAACAAATACTTTCCGACAGCTTCTTTCCGTCGAAAACCTGTCGGTAGTAAACCATATTAACTTGTTACCCAAATGGATTTTTCTTTTGGTGAGTAGAAACCGATTTCCAGTAATTTGGGCAAAAAATTGATAACCGTTTGACATAAGATTCATAATTTTTACAAATGTATAAGATCAAATGTTGGTTACAACTGAATCATAATTTTGAACGTCCAGAGCTCTAGATATACAAGTGTAACGCCTGGAAAATCCTAGTAGTAAAAATCAAGAAATCTATTTCCCCATTTCTTGCGGATTTAATTGTGGTATGTTTTAAGTTAGTAGGAAGCTAGTCTCGAGTCTTAAACCTTTTACTCATAAGCTTAACCGTCAAAGCGGAGGAAAACCGAGTCTCGACAGGCTTTGGGCAGACATTGTCGGTGATAATGCCATTGGGAAAAGTCATCGGGCATAGTCGCATGGAATGTACCGCAGGTGGTGTGCAACCGGTGACATTGCTGGTGACCATGCCCTGGGGAAAAATCGGCTGGCATAGTCGTGGTGGAGGTACCGAACGGTAGGTCTGGGCAGCGACAATGCCCTTGGCAAAGTCGTCGGGTATTGTCGCACTCGGGGGTCTGGGAATATAAAATGCAACCTTGACCGATTTTGACCTCACTTTTCTCACAACTCGTTTTTGGCATACAATTTTGATAGCATTTAGAGCATTTCTTCTTCCCCAAAACCTTTCCCTTCATAAATTCGACCTAGGGTTTGTTGAGATCAGTAATTTGGTCATCATAGCTACTTTTACGGCATCAAAGAGTGGAAGTTCAAGCCATCAAGTCTCCATTCCATCTCCTCCATTCTCTAGGGTTTTGCTAGTTTCTAGGTTTTCTTTAAAAACCTAGGTGGTGAGTGTTAAATGCTTTGTAAACTTTTCATTGCCATCTCACTTTCTAAATGTGCACTCCTTTTATATTTGATGAAATGTTCATGTTACCCTATTTTTGGAAATTTATGGAGTTTTGGTGTAAGATACCTTTTGATACCTTGGAAGGCAAAACTATGTTGGTTGCAACTTATTTTGGTGTCTTAACCATTTTTATGTAAATACCTATATTTTTTTAGGGTTTTGACCTAACTTGGAATTTTGGCTTACTAAGAGGCATTTTAAGGCCTAAAGGCTTATGACTTATGGTTTTATGCTCTTATGTGTATAATGTGAAACTTTAACACTTGAGGATGTCATATATGGAGCTATATGCTTATTGGACCCATGTGATGGTCTTAGACATACTATGTAAAGCTTTCATGTCCATTATCGTGGTTGGACTACAAACTTTGTAACGTCTCAAAACCAAAATGGCAGAATTCATATAATAACACCAAAAAGGGTCCCAAACATCTCAAATCAGTACATAAAAATATTCTCAAAGTAAAGCAGCGGATACACACATCCACAGCCGAGATATCTAAACTAGACAAGATAAACAAAGGTAGACCATCTCTATAGCCATCGCCTCTAACACTTCAAGCCTTCTCCTTCTCCTTGGAAGAAGCTCCAACTACTCTTTTACCTGAAAATGGTTTTAAGTTTTGAAAAACGAGTTATACCATGAGGTCTAGTGAATTCCCTCTCGAAAACAGTTTAACGTTTCACAAAAGGCAATAAGAAATCCGCCATAAAGGCCCATCAATAACAGTTCGACTCCACACATGGGTATTTGCACAGTGTTCATAGTCATCCCTCACTTTACAGTGATAACCACGATCGGGGCCCAAGCAGACTCCCCTTTTGACTTCGGGCCCCAAGCAGACTCCCCTCGAGTACAGGAAACGAATTACATGCATACGATACGTATGAGTAAAATCCCAAGGGACATTCACAATCCCAAGGTACACTAATCCCACTGTGCAACCCGACCAAGTTATCATATACCAATTCATGAAAAACATATATATATATCACATGTGCATTAATAAGCAGTTTATTTCATGCATGATCAAATCTACATAGGTGTAAATCATGTTTATATGTTGAAAACCAAATTCAGTAGTTCGAAACATTTCAAGTCATAACATTTGCAAAGATAGGGTTAAGAGAACTCACTTAAGCTTCGACAAATCGTCACACGTCCTAAGGTCACTTTTGTTCAAACCAAACACTTGAACTATTTGACGACATATAAATGGTGTTAAGCCATCTAATTACAGCCCAAAACCATCCTTAATAATCCCTAAGTTAAACCCCCAATCGATTCCTCGATCCTAGACCCGTACGAGAAACGAAGCAAAACCGAAAAAGTCCCTTCAACAGCGACTTGGGCCACCTTTCCCGCGACCTCGGGTCACGTGGAAAGCCGTGCAATCCTTTGGAAACTCCTTTTCCAACCTGCAGGACGGTTCCATAAAAAATGCTTAAATTTCTTATACCCAAAACCTTCCAAATTGGTTTTCAAGCCTCAAAATCGATAGGATCAACATTCTAAACCTTTTTAACCATAAAACTAACATTAATACTTCATTTACATCATCAAAATCCATGTATTGATTCATGTTTTCAAACCCAAAAACTCATCCCTTTGCCATTTAAGAAATTACCATTAAATTGTTGGAGTTGTTTCTCAAAGAAGATCAATAAACCAATAAGAATCAGTACCTAATATCCATTTTCCATTAGAGATGAAACAAATCATCAAAATGGTTCCTCAAATAAAACCCCAATCACATTCCCACCCAAAACCAAGCAATAAGGTGAAGAAGATGGATGATTACCTTGAAGTAGAAGCTCTCCTAATCCCTTGAATCAATCCTTCCACCAAGCTCTTCCAATTAGAGGCTCTTCAAGTTTTCCAAATCTCTCTTCTCCCTGTTTCTCAAACGTGGGCTACACAAAATGAAAGGGTTAGGAGGGTTTTCCCCTCTTTATTCTCCCTAAATTGGCATCAAGTTCCTGGAATCAACAAAATTTGCACTTAACTCCCTGCACTTCTATAAATTCAGATTTTTAAGGACCAAGGTTATTACAGTTTCGGCGTGTCCGAGATCAAACTCGCCTTATATACAAGTGTGCACCATGTACCGTCTAATTTGTATTAGATCATAGTTTGAAAACCTCATTAACACTCGTGTTAATTATAACTACACTTAAAAATGACCGGTGAGACTAAAATCACCAACAGGTACAAAGTTTATAGAAAAAGTCAACGTCGTTATTATATACTACTCATTAATGCTATGTGGATAACTACACGGAATTTTGTTTCTATTTTGCAATCAAGGTTCTTATATTGTCAAGTGTTGTTCAAATTAACTCTAAGGGTATACAAACTGTAAATCAAAAGGTAAAATGACCAAAATACTCTCGCATAACTGGCATGTGAGAGACACTTAACATATAGATTTAATGTTGTAATGACTAAGGACGGTAGGTATAAAGCATAAACAAATGGAAACAATGGAGGCTCCAGTGTAATTTTAAAACTTAGTTGCCAATAAACCATGGGGATGATTTCTGAAATTTACTTTAGCTTTTTGTGATAAATGCTATTAATTACAAAATTGTAAGAATAAATACAAAAATTCATATTATTTTTATAGAAATTGCAAAATTATTGACGATTTTAACAAAACCATAGTGTTTGGATGTCCAACAACATTGCAACTGACAAATAAGGTCGTCGATAAAATTTACTACTGGTTCATTTATGCCCATCGGCAACATGTCGTGGCAATCGATCAATGAAGCATGGTTTAACATTTTATTTATACAAATATAAAATTATTTTTTGACGTATTACCGATGGATTCATTTGTCGCTAAAGTCCGTCAATAGAAGTTGTTGGTATAATTTTCCTAACAAATACTTTCCGACAACTTCTTTCCGTCGAAAACCTGTCGGTAGTAAACCATAATAACTTGTTACCCAAATGGAATTTTCTTTTGGTGAGTAGAAACCGATTTCCAGTAATTTGGGCAAAAAATTGATAACCGACAACGTCGACCAGCATCATACGAGACCCGTCTTTAAGGACACCAATGCAATGAGACATTTTATTGGTACACTCGCCAATTGAGGCTAGCGAGGGGCCTGAGATCGAACCCAGGACATGTCTTGTAATAATAACTTGATAAATAGCAAAGGAAAATTACAAGTAATAAATATCTAAAGTTATAAATTTTAATATCTCCAAAATTTAAAAGGGCAAAGGTCATTTTTTGTTCCTAATCGACGATTGTTCATTCAACGGATCCTATAAAAATCGAATATATATGTTGAAGGTAAGTAGGTACATAGTATTAATGGCGACTTCATTTAAATATGTTGGTACCAAATTAATTACAAAATACAATAACATTGGTACTATGTTCATAATCATAACAAATAAATGCATCTTAAATTCCAAAAACTACCTTTAACGTACTTTTAATAACTCATACATTCTATATATCAAATATCATTATACTTCAATATAACTGTTTTATAGAACGCTAAAAAATGTATAAATATTCTAATTAATTGTTTTATAGTACTTAGGTTCTATGAACCGAACAAAAAAAAGTCATATTTAAAAGTGTTAGAATAGTTATAAGACGCTTTTAGACGTTTTAACAATTTTTGGATAACTTTAAAATAAAGTTTTATAAAACACTTAAAATATCATATAAAAACATCTTTTTATACAACATTTATGTTCATAAGATACCTTTTCAAACAATTTCTATATAATAGCTAATTAATCTGCCATTTTATTTTTAGATACCATGGTTTATTGTTTGATTATATAATTTAGACTAAACTATGATTTTCGTCCCCATGGTTTAATGTTATAACGATTTTCATTCTTGGTCTTTAAAACTGTTTTTTTGTTTCCATTTTCATCATTTCATCCAATGTTTTTTTAGTTCTTGTGGTATATGGAGTTTTAAATATTTATCCTTAAATTTCATTTATTACTTGTTCTTCCTTTAATATATTTTTAAGTTGTAACAACCCAAACATATAAAACCAAGCATGATATAAATGGATGCCAAAACAACCCCAAATCACAAGTCAAGTACAAAATTACATCTCATAAGTCTACTGCAGGTAAACACCTCCACGGATGATAATTATAAACAAGCATCTAAGTCAGGAAGTCTAAACAAGAAACTATAAAGCTCTTCTACATCCGCTATCTCAAAGCTCTCACATCTTCTCATTACCCTTGCTCGAGCTTGCACTAACTTGTTTGCCTGAAAATGGTTTTCAGTTTTATAAAAACGATGGTTAGACCGGAGGTCTAGTGAGTTCCCTCAAACAACGACATCGCACCACACGTGTCTTAGAAGGAGTTATAAAACATTTATAACATTTCACACTTTTAAAGAAAACTTTCATGCACACACAAACACATGTGGATGGCGCACACTATAGAGTCACGCACACATGTGACAACGTGTTCAGGTTCACATCTGCCCTCGGACGAATCACATGAAACGAATTCATGTATTCCATATGGGTCACACCCCCATGTCAAACCATGACATGCCCCATCCCAATGAATGCACACTTGAATGTCAACATATAAACAAACCATGAATGTAAAGTGGTCAATTCAATATTACCATGCACATTAAAAACTTTCTTGCAAAAAGGGTTAAGTAAGAAAAACTCAACTGTCGTCCACGCTTAACCTCACACTTGAAGTTATGAATGCCCAAACCGAACACCTAAATTCCACAACATACGAGGTTGTTAAACCACCCAATTACTCCCCAAAATCATCACTAACAAACCTCAAGAACAAACCCCTAACCGACGCGTCGATCCTAGCCCTACACAAGAAACGAAACAAAAACGACAACCAAATAACACCTTGCGCGGCTTGTCCCGTGGATTCAATTCACTCCACAACCTGCGAAAGTTGTTGGAATCAGACCCTAGTCCTGTATGAACTTTCAGCTAAAAACTCTCACAACCTCTTACGCCTAAACCTCCCCAATCGATTTTAAGTCCCTAAATCGAGGGAACCATTGTCGTAAACCATTTGAACCAATACTCATCATCAAAACATCCATTTATTCATAGGAATCCATCCATTGAAGAACTCATTTTTCCCAAATCAATGAAATGAAGATCCCTTGAAGGTAAACACCATCAATAGTGGTTCTTGCCCAAAACTTATTGAAAACCAATTAATATACCAATAAACCACTTATTCCAAAGAGTTTTAATCAAATAATGACCAAAGATTGACCCCCCCCGGACAACCTTAAACCATAAAACGCACCTTTAAGCATATAAGACTAGGGATATACATGATTACCTTGAAGATGAAGAAGGTTTGCCCTAGAAACTTGCTCCCTTTTCTAAGTCTTCAAGAAAGAATGCAACAACTCTCCAATTTTCTCTCTAGCCACCAAAATTGTGTAAACCAAAATGAGAAGGGTATAGAGGGTAAAACCGTGAGAATTGGAGATTGACACATCACAACCTCAACTTTCATCATTCTAAAAATAGAGTATTATGGTTATTACATAATTTAAATATTTAACAAATTTAATTAATTAATAAAAAATAAAGTTTAAATGAAAATATGGAGTAATGAGAGTAAAATGTATTTTATAAAATAAAAATACAACCGGTTAGTATAAGATAAAACTATTATTCTTCTCGAATCCTATTAAACTTATTCAAATGGTAATTTAAAAACAAATAAAATTAAGATTAAGTAAATCAATAAAAAAAACTATTAATTTTAAAAGTTTTATTACTTATCAATAATTTTAAAGAAATTATTTCATTTTTTATGACTTGTCAGTATCCAATTTTAAACCAACCGTTTTTATCGGTTTTTTTTCTTAAACTCGTTTAAAAAACATTTGGTTCAAAATTGGATATTGATAAGTAATAAAAAAAAATCAAATACTTTCTTTAAAATTATTGAGAAGTAATTGAATCTTCTAAAATTAATAGTTTTATTTTTTTATTGTTTTATTTAATATTTTTATTTATTTTAAATTACCATTTGAATAAGTTTAATAAGATTCGAGAAAAAAATAGTTTTACTTCTTACCAACCGATTTTTTTATTTTATTAAATACATTTTACTCTCACCACTCTATATTTTTTATTAATTAATCAATTTTTTTTAATATATAAATTTTATATATATATATATGTGGTGTTAAAATATAATAAGGAATAAAAAGTAATAAATGAAATATAAGGATAAATATTTAAAATTTCATATACCACAAGAACTAAATATGTAAAATCTCAAATCACCTTTTTGGATTTTTAACATCTGTTTTTAACAACATTGGATGGAGGATGAAAATGAAAGAAAAATGGAAACCACAAGGACGAAAAACGCAATTTTTAAAGACCAGGGACGAAAATTGTTACAAACATCAAACCACAAGGACGAAAATAGTAGTTTACTCTATAATTTAAGGCTTATAAAACAATTTATTAGGACGCTTAAATTTATTTGATATCCTATAATCCTATGCACCCGCTCACTTGATAATTGTAAGGGTGCGTTTGGTTCATCGGATTCCGACGGAATCTGATGGAATTGGAATGGCCAATTTCGTTGACCAAATTCAGATGTTTGGTTATCCATGGAATGGAATTGAATTCCAAACATTCCCTCAAATAAAGATTTCACAAATCCATTCCATCTAAAATCTTAAAAATGACAAAAATACCCTAATAAAACTTAAAACCCTAGCCCACCTTCTTTCTCTCTACTTCTCTCACCATCGACTTCATTTGGATTATCTCATCGACATCATCGAGACTCTCTTACAGAACCAATCTTACAGAACCAAACGAGGATGTGGTCCACCCTGGATAAAAAAGGTTCTCGTCCAATCTTACAGAACCAATCTTCCATTTCGTTTTATCGATTATGGGTCCTCGTTTGTCAATTGATTATGGGTTCTTGTTTTTTGATCTGCAAGGAAGGAAGGAGTGTTCTTGTTTTTCCCTCTGCAAGGAAGGAAAAAGTGTTCTTGTTTTCGATGTGTAAGGAAGGAAAAAGTGTTCTCGTTTTCGATTCGCAAAGAAGGAAAAAGTGTTCATGTTTTTCGATCTGCAAGGAAGGAAAAAGCGTTCTTGTTTTTCATCTGCAAGGAATGAAGGACTGTTCTTGTTTTTCGATCTGCAAGGAGGAAGAGGGTGGTGCTATTGTGGTTAGCATCCAGGTCAAAAAAAAGGGGGAAGGCTCAAAGGGGTTAAGGAAGAAAAGGAGTGATATCATTGAAATAATAATAATTTTCCAAGATTAAAAATAAATTCATAGAAACAAATTCATGGAAATAGCTATTTACCTATTTTTCATAATCAAATTTTAATTTATTATTATTTATACTTTAAAAAAAACTAAATCAAACAAAGGGTATTTTTGTCAATTTTCATATTCCATTCCAATTCATTTGTAAACCAAACAGACAAATTCCAATTCATTTGATAGATTACATTTCATTTTCTGTCAACCAAACATTTGGTCAAAACCTGATAACATTTCATTCCAATTCGTTCGACTGATTCCATTCTTTCAGAAATCATTCTGTGAACCAAAGGCACCCTAAGAAAATAATTTGGGCGTCTGAATGGTAGACCTACTTGATTTTGAGGGATACCCTTAAATACTTTAAAATCAAATTTATAACAAAAGTTAAATATGGATGAGATGATTGGATTAATACCACTCCACACATGCAAGAGGTCGTGGTCTGTATATTATTTCAAATGAAAGTTTTAAATTTTTTATCTTTTAATTTAGGGAAATTAATTAAAATACCCAAAGTCAAACCAACTGTTACCAAAATACCCTAAAATTTTTCAATTTTGCAAAAATACCCGCGATGGGGTCCCGTGATCGCGGGATACGCTGACGTGGCACGTATTTTGGGCACAAATGCCCCGCGAAGCCCCTAAACTTTGGTCGCGGTGCACTTTTGGTCCCCGCCCGCGATGGCCCGCGATGGACCAAAATTTACAGTTTTGGTCCCTGAAAATTTCAACTTTTGGTCCCTGAAAATTTACACTTTCAGCCCCTATACTTAGACGAATCTTGATGCTTTTACTGTTTTTTTCCACAATTATTGCAATTTAAAGACCGATTTGTGGTTGAAATTCAATTGCATGTTTCAATCAATGTTAAATCAATGTTTTTGGAATATCAGTTTGTGGATGAAATGAGAGATTGGTTTTCTGATATGTTGGTTGTTTCATTCATAAATAGACGTAAAATTCAAGCCATAATTCTCACACAACGATTTCATTGTTGCAATATTTCTTTCTACAATATTTTGTGTTTGAGATACTACTTAAAAAATGAGTTCATCTGTTGCAAAAGCTAAGCTATATTTCTGTTTTGATGGTGAATGGGTGCAAGATAACAATGAGTGGAATTTTGCTTATAAATCTAAGCATGGTGTAAAAGTGTCAGTAAACTATACTTATCAGAAGTTTGTTGCATACGCCATGCAAAAATGTGGAATCAACTCTTCTGATATTTGCAAGTTAGTGTTTAAAAATGGCGATGGGTCATTTGTGGATTTATCCAACGATGGGGATATCTCTACTTTTCTGCACCTTGCAGTCGATTCAGAAAGACCCCCATTACTCTTTGTGTATCCCGGCGTATCCGACGGTGACGAGGAGGGTGACGACGACGAAGACCTCCAAATAGAGCAGCCTGATTCTCAACAACAACAACCACCACCACCACCACCATCACCACAACCACACGAATGGCGTACTGCTGGAGTTGCTGATGACGAAACCCACGTTTTCAGAACGGGTAATTCTGAAATAGACAGATTAGACACCGATAATGATGATCACGAAGAATATACCCCTACTAGAAAATCATGTAGTCAGATAAATGACTTTTTTGATATGCCCCCTATTCTTCCAGACTCCCATACCCAGACACAAAGCTACGAACCTACACCTTATATTCGTAGCGAAAGTTTAACAGCAGGTCAGATATTCGATTCGAAGGATCTCTTAGCAAGTCAGATCGGACTCAAGTTCTTGGAAGAGGGTTTCCAAAGTCGCGTGCGGGCATCTGACAAAATCAAATACGTAGTTGAATGTGCTAGAGAAAAGTGTGAGTGGAGGTTGTACGCGATTCACACGGGTCCCAAAGGAGGGGCGATAATGATTAGAAAGTTGCACGACGTACACACTTGTACGAGGACGCAACTTAATCCCCACCACAAACAAGCCGGCAAAAAGACTTTGGGTGCGATCCTGAAAAACAAATTTCTTGATGTTAGCAGGTCATTGCGTCCAAAGGACATCGTCCACGACGTTCACCGGCAGTTCGGCGTCACGATTGATTACCACCAAGCGTGGCGTGCGCGCTGCCATGCACTGTTTATGGTGAGAGGCACGTTCGAGGAGTCGTATGAACGACTCCCGACATATTTATATAATTTGCAGATGCAGAACCCTGGTACTGTCACGCAGCTACGGACCGATTCACGTGGACGGTTTGAGATGTGCTTCGTGGCCCTTGGACCCGCGGTACGTATTTTAACACGTCATATGTTTACACATTATAAACTATAACATTTACACATTATAAACTATAACATTTTAACCTATGTTTTTGCAGATCCGCACATTTCTGGAAAATCTACGTTGTGTCCTGATAATAGACACAGCCCATTTAAAGGGCCGTTACTTGGGTATGATGTTCCTGGCGGTTGCCATGGACGGGGATAACTCCATCGTTCCAGTAGCTTTCGGCGTAGGCAAGTCCGAAACCGGGGACGAGTGGACTTGGTTTCTGTCCATGTTGAGACAAGCTATCGGAGACCCGCAAGGGTTGGTGTTTATGTCTGACAGGGCTCCTTCCATAAGCGCCGCAATCTCTGCCATGTACCCAAACGCCCCCCACGCCATATGCTGTCGACATTTGGAGATGAACGCCAAATCCAAGGACAAACGTATTACCACCTACAAGGATGTCTATTGGGCGGCATGCAGAGCATATACGGATCGGGAGTTTAACAAGTACATGAATATGCTACGATACAGTGTCAAGGAAGCAGCCAAAGTCTTTGACGATGTGGACCGGAGAGGTGGTCCGCGGCCCATTTTCCTGGACAACGGTATGACATTCTGACCTCGAATAGTGCAGAGTCTGTGAATGCACTCTCCCGTTTTGCGCGTAGATGTCCGATTGTTAATCTTATGGACTACTTTCGGGCCTTTCAACAAGAGTGGTACCAAATTCGACGCCTAAAAGGAGCTAAGATACAAAATGCACTCGCACCAACGGCGGAGAATATCGTTCAGTACAGGGCGCGTCGTGCGGCGACATGGCCGGTAAGAGCAATCGGGTATGGGAAGTACGAGGTGCATGATGACTATATTCACGCGATTGTGAATATGGAAGACCACCTTTGTTCGTGTCGCGAATGGGATAAATCTGGGTTACCGTGCGGCCATGCCATCGCTGCAGCAACATATATGGGTCGTACAGATTGCAGCGACTTGGCTGTACCTTTCTTCACGTCCGAATATTACCGGAAAACATATGTGGAGGTAATAAACCCACCTGGACCCCCTGCAGCATGGGTGTATCCACCCGACCCGCTTCCACCATGCTATCCACCTTTAATGGATAAGAACAGGGCCGGGAGACCGAGAAAGAACGACCGACGTCCATCACGTGGTGAAAGTTCGATACAACGAAGATGTACTCGGTGCCAATGCATAGGACACACTCGTGGAGAGTGTCCAAATCCCGCCCCTTCAACCGTGCCAAGGAGACATTCTGTCAGTCACACCCCGGGCCCGTCACAGCTTGAACCATATGGAACAAACCCTTATGATACTGTTGATCTAAACACTGATTTGTAAATGATATATATACACACATACATATGCTTCTAAATGAACATTGATAACACAACTAGTTTGTAAATGATATATATATATATATATATTCGTATTATATATTTACACACATAAAGAAAATAGGAGACTTTCAATTTTTCTTAGTATTTTCTTGACCTTGTTCTTGCATCCATGGCAGTGAATGTTAACTCTGAGTACACATGTCTGTTTATATATTCATATTAGATACGTTTTAATTTTAACAAATTACACCATTATAGTTAATTATTTAATTTATGGTACATCTCATATTTTTTTTCAATTTTGTTTTACACTCCTATCGCATTAACATAATAATCATATATTAACTAATTCATTAAATCGTTTTAAATTATTATTATTTGAATGTGTTTATAGATATCGTGAATGGCAATAGGAGAAGGTAGAATTGTTTATAAATGGGGTTTTGACAAGTTGGTATCACTGGACTCATTTAAGAATTGTGAAAATGGGTATTTGGCGAATGATGATTCATGTGTGTTTAAAACACTTCAGCTCCAAACACACATGAATCATCATTCGTCAAATACCCATTTTCACAATTCTTAAATGAGTCCAGTGATATCAACTTGTCAAAACCCCATTTCATATTATATATATACACACACATACATATGCTTCTAAATGAACATTGATAACACAGCTAGTTTGTATTCCATCCAACAAGCTCTTCATCTTCAATCTTTCTGACCCTTCTTCAACGGCTTCTGCTTTTGCAACCACGTATGGCCATTGTGTACCACAACCCGCACACACTTTAGCAAATGAGTTGAGGGTTGTCATATATTCTACAAGAGGAGTAGGCCCACGAATGAGGTAACCTCTGACTTGACCTTGCATGATGTATCCAACCTAACCGTGGTTCAGCGACTTAAAAACTTCTTTTCAGAGAAATTAACAACAACAAAAAATACAAAACAACAACACAGTAAAAAAAATACAAATAACAACACAGTAAAAAATACAAAACAAAAAAAAATATAACCACCACCAACTTAAAAATTGATTTAGTTTCATCAATCCAAGTTTGCTTCTCGTTTACCTTCGCTTGAATAATTGCGAAGTCTTGCAGAATATGGTGAATTGCTTCTTGTTCTCGACGAACACGAGCCTCCCGAGCTTTTATATCCCCTTTCATCCTTTTGATCTCCCTGTCTTCCTCTTCGATCTTTCTCAAATGGACTGCCTTCCTGTCCATCATTTGTTTCCACTCTTCTGTTAGTTCATCTATCTCCTTTTCCTTTTTTGCTATGGCGACCTCGATTTGAGGTGGCATTTTTTCAGGAGTAGACTTAGGGTTTGATGACGATGCCATTTGTGGATGAAATGAGAGAAGAGAGAAAGCAATTCAAAGAAAGAAAGCAAGAGAGAAATCAAGAAAGAAAGCAAGAACAAATGTGAATTGTGAATTGCATATTACTGATATTTATGGATGAAATCTCAAACATGCAAATGAATTTCAACCACAAATCGGTCTTCAAAGTACAATAATTGTGGAAAAAAACAGTAAAAGCATGCAAGATTCGTCTAAGTACAGGGACCAAAAGTGTAAATTTTCAGGGACCAAAAGTGAAAATTTTGGTCCATCGCGGGCTGCGATCGCGGGCAGGGACCAAAAGTGCACCGCGGCCAAAGTTGAGGGGCTTCGCGGGGCATTTGGGGCCAAAATACGTGCCACGTCAGCCCTAGCCCGCGATCGCGGGATCCATCGCGGGTATTTTGGGTATTTTTGCAAAATGAAATTTTTTTTGGGTATTTTGATAACAGTTGGTCAAACTTTGGGTATTTTAATTAATTTCCCTTTAATTTAAGCTCCAAACCCGTTCCATAGTATTAACTCGGGCTCTACAATGCTATTTTGAATATAATAACAACAAAAATATAGATCAAACGCAACATCATGTACAATTATAGGCATTATCACCATGTCAAAGCAACTTTTTTTGTCAATTTTCTCCCATTTTAATTTTTTTTTGAAAGACAATTGCATTTCGAGGGTATCCTGAACTATGTCCAGACTAATCCCCCTTCGACCCGGCTACGATTCGGTCCACGATCCGGCCACGATTCGGCCCACGACCCTCGATATCCGCCGCGTGCTCACCCCTGGATTCGAACCCGGGTAGTAAGGGCTTCCCCCCCTTACCCCCCCGGATGTTACCGACCAGTAGGCTACAACATCTTTGTATTCTCCCATTTTAATTGTATTATTATTTTCTATTTTCTTTCCCAATATCAATTCATTTTAAAAATTGTTGTTTTTATCTCATTTTCAAAGATATATTTAATTTAAAGTGAAGTTGATTCCATTTGGAAAAAAAAAATTCCCAAAATCGACAAAATTGATTTTTCTCTAGGTGAAATCGTGTTGACTTTCTTCCCAAGTCAAACAACGATTTTACCGACATTTTATCTACCGTAAAGGTGCACCCGTTTCAAGAAATTTTCTAGATCTGTCACTACTACAAACCCAATTTTTGTTATAATGTTAGTTCAGTAATTTACTACATGATAACAAATGATCGGATCGAATCTAAAAATTTTAAATTATTGAACTATTAGTATTATAATTTTGGATATTATACATGTTTGTTTCTTTGGAAGTATATATGCATTGGCTTCATAGATACCCTTCATTCCTTTCAAAGTAACTTTTAGTTTTGAATTCTAACATTTTGTTTTGTTTTGTTTTGTGGTTGGTTTTGCATGGAAAACCCTAACCCTAACTACAAGCAACAAAAAGACACAAACCCCATTTGGGTTTAAGTGTTTGGAGGGTTTTGTAGACAAAAGTGGGACTCGAATTTCATAAAACAAAAAGGGAAAAAGCAAAGACATGCTTTTATAACTTCTTTTTTCTTTAAAACTACAAGAAGAATGTGGATTTTGGATGTTTCTTGTTGTGTTTTTAGTGTTGTTGCACAAAGAATTAGATCCGTAATTTGATATTATACAGATGTTTTAATAGATTTTGTATAATTTCTCTAAAAATGGAACAACAAAAATAAGTTTTTTTAAAAAAGAAATTACTATTTATTGTATCACTTATACATTTTTTAAATAATAATAATTGAATTTCTTCAAAAAAAAATAATAATCATGTAGCCCGATGGGGTTTCTTTTGTGTTAATCTTTGGGTTTGTTTACTTCCAACGTTATAAGCACAAACGTAAGAGCAACTTCAACAGCTTCCCCATTTTGTAAAATATGGAGAAGATGAGGATTTTGAGCTATAATTTTACTCCAACAGCTTTTCCAAAACTATCTCCAAAATGTAGAAAGTAGGAAAGAGAAATGTTTTTCTCCAAATATGGAGATAAGCCAAAAAATGATTACTAAATAGGAGCACCAATAGAATTCTTTGAAAAATAAATATTTAGAGATAGAAATGATATTTTAATAGATGAATGAATATTTTAATATTATAATCAGTTATTGTTTCTTCAAAATGAGGAATCTGTTGGAGATTAATGTGTTTTTTTTTTAGATTTTGAGTTTTACTTCTCCATTTTGAATAAATTTTGGAAAAATTGTTATAAATGGTCTAAATAAATATTATTTGATAAGAACCTAATAACTTCAAAAGAGTTGGCATAGAGTTGTATGATATGAACACATTAATTCGTTTGTACAAGTACAAGTACTTGGTCTTTACCATATTAATTCTCACCTCAAGTGTTTTATTACATTTATTAGCCATCATTGGACGACTTAATACAATATTTCACAAAAACTAAGTTTAGAAAACTAACAACTTTGAGTATCAAATATAAAATGTAATATAAAAAGATTAACAATATGATTTACATCTTTTTTTTTAAGAGTGTCCTAGGCTATGCCTAGACTAATCCCTTGAAAAATTATGACTGTAATACATCAGTCCTGATTTAATCTCAATGGCCACAATTGTTGTGTACGCCTGGATTAGAACTCTAGGCAGATAGAATATTCCACCACATTCCTCAGGACATTAACAAGTATGCCACAACCCTTGTGGTTTTATAATTTACATCTTTTATAGTATTAAATCATCTTGACTTTGTAATTTATGGATAAAACCTGTTTAAGTTATTTAACTTTATTCTGATAACTTATTATAACAGTATTGTATGTAAGATACACATTTATTATAAAACTTAACCTTCTAAGGCCATCCACAGCGCATAGATAAAAACCCTCAAGCCCTCAACGCCACATCAGCGCCACATCAGCTAAGCCCTCAAGCCCTAAACACCCCCAGCGCATAACTAAAAGCCCTCAAGCCCTCAATGCCACATCAGCGCCACATCATTTTTTTAATTCTTTTATTTATACATTTAATTATTTAACAAAATAAAAATATTTATATATTTTTGAATAAATAAAAATAAGATAAATAATAAAAATAAAAATTCATATCATTCATTAAAAAATTAAAAATTACAAAATAAATTTAAAAATTACAAAATAAATTTAAAAAGCTACTCGTCGTCATTGTTGGGAACTTGGATACGCCAAATATGTTCGACCAAATCCGACCGAAGGTTATTATGAGTGGCCCGGTTTTGGACTTCTCGAACATTTGCCGCGCATTGTTCCTCACTGATTTGTGTTTCGTTATCATCCGTGAAAAGGTCGTGGTCATCGCCACCACAAATAGCATGGTATTCGTCTTCGAGTATCATATTGTGTAATATGACACAAGCGTACATAATGTTTCTCAATCTTGTCGGTTCCCATCCGCGTGTCGGGTTATGAAGTATATGCCAACGTTGTTTAAGCACGCCAAAAGCTCGTTCAACATCTTTACGTGCCGATTCTTGCGCGGACTTGAATTTTTGTCGTTTAGGGTCCCGTGGGCACGTAAATGATTTTACGAAAGTAGCCCATTCCGGATATATCCCATCCGCTAGATAATATCCGTGCTCGTAGGTGGCTCCATTCACCTCAAAAAGGCAGTCGGGTGCTTTTCCATCATATACATCGTTGAAGATGGGCGACTGATTGAGAACATTGATGTCGTTGTTGGAACCGGCAACACCAAAGTATGCGTGCCAGATCCATAGATCTTGAGAGGCCACTGCTTCTAGCATGATTGACGGGTGCTCATGATCACCTCTCATGAATTGACCTCGCCATGCATTCGGACAATTTGCCCACGCCCAATGAGTACAGTCTATGCTGCCGAGCATGCCGGGAAATCCGTGTTTAGCTTCATGCGCGGCGTACAACTTCTGAATATCAATAAAAGTAGGCTTGCGTAAATATTTTTGACCATACAGTTCAATAATACCTGTGCAGAATTTGTACAGACAATTTCGTGACATTGTCTCTCCCATACGGATGTACTCGTCAAGTGCGTCAGCAGTTACTCCATACGCCAATTGCCGAATAGCGGAAATACACTTTTGTATCGGAGAAAAACCTTGTTTGCGTCTGCCGTCCACCCAAAGTGTAAAATACGGATACTCTCTTGCTAAATCTTCAACTATTCGTTCGAATAGTTGTCTGCTCATCCTGAACCGCCGCCTAAACATATCCGGTGTATAAACCGGGTTGTTGCCAAAGTAGTCCCGCATAAGCCGCTCGTTTGCAGCTACTCGACCTCTTTCTATGTTCGCGGCCCTCTCTGTTGTTGACGCCGAGGCGGTGCTACCATAAATCCATTGTGCAGTATGTCGAAAAACTTCTCTTTGTAGATTCAACAACTCGTCGGTATCTACGGATGATGATGATGCGGTCGGTGAACCGGGTTGTGGCGAATCCATATTGTTTAAAATATAGAGAATGGAAGAGAATGAGAGAGTTTGAGAGATTGTTGGTGTGAAAAAATAAGAGGTTGAGGGTTAATATATATAGTGGGATTAAATTGATTTTTTTTTATAAAAGTAGCCGTTTGGGAGAATTTATTTTGAAGATTTAAAAAAAAAATAGTCGTTGGAGATGCTCGGGTTCATCGGGTTTGAAAGCCCGACCTCCGAGCCCGAGCCCCAAGCCCGAGCCACCCCCACCGCTACCCGATGGAGCCCGCAGCGAGCCCGTGGCCGAGCCCGCGGGCGCTGCGGAAGGCCTAATATCATTGATGCATAAAAGGGATTTTTTTTTGGTGATATTGATTGTATTAACTAATACATTTTAAACTTACCATCATTGCATACAAAATATGAAAATAATACCAACATGAGATTAACATTTTTATATTGTCTCCTTCTAGAAATAAGTTCATTTTGCATAATGGAAGCATAAAAGAGAATTTAATTAAAATACCCAAAGTTTGACTCTAACTTACCAAAATACTCAATTTCTCGCTGATTTTACCAAAATATCCAAAATTTCCGCGGTGGGTCCTGCGATCGCGGACCAGCGCCCACGTGGCACCCATGTTTGGCCAAAATGTCCCGCGGAGCCCCCCAACTATGCCCGTGGTGACATGATTGGCCCCTGTCCGCGGTGGTTGTCCGCGATGGGTCCACGATAGGCAAAAAAATTACATGTTTGGTCCTTTTTTGCACGAATCTTTGCATGCTTTTACTGTTTTTTCCACAATTATTGTACTTTGAAGACCAATTTGTGGTTGTCATTCATCTTCCTCAATGAGATTTCATCCATAAATATCAGTAAAATGCAATCCACAATTTACACCCATTCCATCCTTCTTTCTTGCTTTCTTTCTTCAGTAAACAAATGGCATCGTCATCTAACCCATCGTCTACACCTGAAAGAATGCCCGTGAAACTCCAGATCGCGATAGCAGAAAGGGAAAAAGACATAGACCAACTGACACAAGAGTGAAAACAGATGATGGCCAGGAAGGAAGTCCACTTGATAAGGATCGAAGTGGAAGAAAAGGAGATCAAAAGGATGAAAAGGGATATAAAAGATAGGGAGGCTCGTATTCGTCGAGAAAAGGAAGAAATTCACCACATTTTGCAAGACTTCACAATTCTTCAAGCAAAGGTAAGCGACAAGCAAAGTTGGATTGATCAAACTAAGGCAATTTTTCAGTAGGTGGTGGTACGGGTGTTGCTTTAGTACTTTGTTGTTTATGTGTTGTTGTTTTGTACTTTTCCAGTTCGACATTGTTGTTTCGTTCCTGGAGTTTTTATGTTGATGTTACATGTTGAAGTTTGAAAAGTGGTTCATATTAAAAATACAACTCCTAGATGTTATACAAGATTATTTCAGAACAAACACATACTAGCTAGTACATTACAAAATTATCCAAATTTGAGACTGCGGCTAGACGATGGTTTGGTTTTTGACAATCCGGGTTGACTTCTTACATGCTTTGGCGAGACGAGTCAAAGTGTTAAGCTCCACTTTCTCTATGTACACTTCAATCACAGTATGGCCGTCAACATATTGGCGTATGTTGGCTACATCTTCGTCGGTACTCAATTCTACCAGTCCAGTCAAAAAGTCTGCATTCGGCCTCTTAAAATACAACCTATTATATTTTGGTTCTTCATAGTCCAGCTCTTTCATGATCTATTCAAGCAGTTGCATAGAAAGATCCTCCACATCTAACATGTCAACATAAATTTCTAGACCACGGAAATAATGTATTCTGGGTAGTTCCGTGAAGTACCCACCATGGTGGACTTTCATGGTGAACAACTGTGGATATGCATCTGTTGATGAACATTAATTAATATAGTTAGGTTGTAAAACAACGATAGTAACAAGCAAAACTCAATGAAACATGCACACTAACCATATAACTCTTTGTCAGTGTCTGAAAGCGATTCAGATAAACGCCTAAAGCACCAAACATGAAGGTTTGGGGATGCCATGTAAGAATAATATGTTCCCGTATATGTGTTTTACGAATAATCTAGCGTGGGTTATTTATAGGCAAATGTGGATGCTTTTACTGCATGTTGGCTATTTTTGGTCCTTGTCTTTGCTCTAACACAACTTAGTTCTCTTTTGATTGTTAAATTACAATTTCGGTCCCTTATTTTACTAAATTACAACGTACATAAGTTATGTTTGATAAATTACACGGGCCGATAAAGTAGATAAAATCATGTTATATATCAAAACAAGAGCACTAAACATACAATATTTATCGTCCCAATCAAGGGAAATCAATGTTCAGATCAACGCTATCATATGATATAGTTCCATGTGGCTCAAGCTCCGACGGGCCCTGCGTGTTACTTAGTTGGCTGACAGAACGTCTACTCTTTGGCACGATTGAAGGGGCGGGATTTGGACACTCTCCACGAGTATGTCCTACGCATTGGCACCGAGTACATTTTCGCTGTATCGAACCTTCACCACGTGATGGACGTCGGTCGTTCTTTCTCGGTCTCTCGACTTTGTTCTTAGTGTTTAACGGTGGATAGTGTTTGGCTAAAATTTCACCAGTCTCGACCACGACCAAGCCACTAGGAACATTTATTACATTTATCCCATAACAAAGTCAAATCATAGACACTTTATCTTTTAACCAAAGCTGAAGTCAAAAGTACCTCTCGACCTCGACCGTCGTGACATAACCCTCGACCGTCGTGACATAGCTCACGACTTCGACCGACTAACATGCGACATTTCTGTTATGTTTTTTCATTCAATGCAGGGTCAATGTCATTTATAGCCAACGGACGTAACCGACAAAGGCAGTTATGAGCATTAACAGCGGTGACCGTTGCGACCGTAACTCATACACTCATGATGGTCAATTAAAGCTACGAAGACTATAAATACGAAGATCACAATCCCATTTGCAGACATCTGCTTTCAAGAGAACATCCGAAGCAAAGAACTCTCTCTCGAAGAATCGCTCTCGACGCACGACTCCCGCGCTCTACACATACTTTTCACACACGACACCTAGTTTTTACATTCGATACACTTGTTACTTTACATTTAAAGTATTTTCCTTTCATCTGTATTGTAATCATTGTACGACCGACACCCGAAACACAAGGATATCGCCCCTATTTGGCGATCATAGTGCAACGACGACTTCCACAGTCGTCCGCGGGTTTTTTCCTCGTTGAGGTTTTTCCCACGTCATCAAATCTCTGTCTCATTTACATTTTTTGCCTTTGTCGTACGCTTTGTCGAGAGATTCCTTTCTTTAGTTGTTAAATTCCACAATCAACCTTAAGTTATCCTTTTGGACCATTTTTGGCATTAACAGTTTGGCGCCATCCGTGGGACCCCATCTAGAGAAAATCTTCGACAAACGTGCGTTTTACTAACGATTTTTTATAGTTTCCTCTATTTCCTGTTTCAGGAAAATGGCAGCCCCTGGAAATCGGCAGCAAGTCATCGTTCAGATGTATCAGGAGGTGGAAGTTGCGCGAAATCAAATCAATGCTATGGCTGAGCAGAGTCGAAGAGCGGCTGAGGAAATTGCGCGACTGAAAAATCCCTTTGGACCGCAGAATGGTCCTAGGCCATTCGTCCAGAATCCAGGACAAGGATCGGTCGGTCAGAACCTAGAATCCGTTCCGTTCGTCCATAACCCGGGTTCGGCTCCGTTCATCCGTAATCCAGGACCAGGCCCATTCATGCAAAATCAGCAGCCGGGTCCATTTATGCAGAACCAACAGCATGGGACGTTCAACCTAAATCCCCAGGTCGGGACGGTTCCACCTCAATATATAAGACCGCCACCCATGCAGAATGGATCGCAGTCGTTTCAAAATGGATCGCAGCTGTTTCATAATGGATCGCAGCCGTTTCAAAATGGATCGCAGCCGTTTCAGAATGGGTCGCAGCCGTTTCAGAATGGATCACAACCGTATTTCGTCCCTTTCAACGGGGACGCTAATGGCTCGTCGTACGGCAATGGCACTAGTTCGAGAGTTGATCCATTGGCAGGTACAAATCCCGATTCTAATGACCCCGTCGCCCAGCGATTAAAAATGCTAGAAAATCATAACGATCGTGTCCTATCCCTGCTCGCTAAATTGCCAGGGGCAGTCGTGCCCGTCGATGTCGAGCCTCGTTCAGGGTATCAAGCGTCGCCTTTCATCGATAAAATCGCAACCGTCGATGTCCTGAAAAAGTATAATATTCCCGCCTTCACGCCCAAGTATTCGAGGATAACCGATCCAACGGAGCACATCGCGCAGTATAAGCAGCTAATGTGGACGATCTCGATCCCTCCAATGGTTGATCAACCTCAAACCCAAGTCCATCGGGTCGTTCGCTGAGTTGGTCAACCAGTTCTCACAACAATTCGCCAGCAGCCGCTAGATGGAGAAGCAGACCAACGATCTGTATTATGTCATTCAGAAGACCGGTGAATCCATCCTGAGTTATTTCAACAGGTTTAATGCTGAGATGATCAGTTTCCGCAACTGCGATGTCAAAACCGCAATCGAGGCCTATAAGCGCGGTCTCGACGACAATTCGGGTTTATACACTGATCTGACCAAGTACCCCCCGGAGAATTTCGAAGATGTACGATCCAAAACCCTTGCTTATATGAGGGTGGAGGACGACATTGCCTTTCGTCGTAAGCACACCGATGACAAGAGGTTACTTGGTGTTAAGAAGCTAGAATTCAAAATAAAGGCGGCATCCAAGACAGAGCCAGTGCGACAAATCTCAAACGTTCGGTTCAAAACGAAAGCTGAGTTCAAGACCGCGACCAAAATCCCTCAGTACCCTAAGATATCCTCTTACAGATTCAAAGGGACCACTAAGGACTTGGTCGAGGCTCTGAAAACCACCCAGGCGACCATCCGATGGCCGAAAAAGTCCGACCAAAGCGATGATAAGAAAGATAAGTCAAAATGGTGTGACTTCCATGTTGATCATGGTCATGCGACAGATGATTGCATAGCTCTCAAAAAGGAGCTAGCATATTGTAACGACCGTGTCCGGATCGGTTTAGTTTTAACGCTTGAAAGGAAAGTATAATAAGAACGGAAGTTGAGGGACCAATTGGTAAGTTTGGGATAGGGTATATAAAGGCACAAAACCCTAGAAAGAACATTCTAATAATGAAATTGATTGTTGGTGACAGCTGATTTTTTTGAGAGAAAGGAAATGAGGACTTTCTTGGGAAGTTTTATGCATTTGGAGGAGAGGAATCATCAAGCTTCATAATCAGAAGAAAGAGTAGGATTGGATTTCGTTTTCTGCAAGTCATCTCTAAGGTAACCTCTAATCCATAACTCCTTTCAAGTTTAATCTGCTGATTTCGGAGTTTTTGTGGGTTATAGTTATTCTAAGTCATTTGAGGCCAATAGAGAGATTTAATCATAGTTAAATGTGTTTTGTTATTAAAACTGTTGGGAAATCGAATTCAGATCATTTAGTGATAATTTATTGGCTTATCTTGAGGATTTAGAGGCATGAAAAAGGATTTTAAACCATTAAACTCGTTCAACGTTCATCCGGAAACCTTCAAGTATGAAGGTGTCCGGGCGAGTGTCCGGATGAGTTCTTGGTCAGGTTGTAGAAGGTGTCCGGATATTGTATTGTCCGGATAAGTTTAGTTGTCCGGATAAGTTTAGTTGTCCGGATAATCTTAGTCGTCCGGATAAGTGTGCCATCCGGATGGGTAAATCGTCCAGAAAATAGAAGTTGTCCGGTAATCTCAATGAGTCCAGATAGGAGAGTCATCCGGAAAAGTGTTGTTGTCCGGAAAAGTAGTGATGTCCGGAAAGTGTGGTTTACCCGGTAGTCTGTCCGGAAAAGTTGTGTGTCAGATGAGAAGTGTCCGGCTAGTCCTAGTCAGCTTATAAATCTGTCCCCTCGTTCAGGTAAACAATTTGGAAGTAAAGAGTGGAGTAGGAAAAAGCAAGCAAACATATCAGGTGAGTTTTCTAAACTAAAACGTGTGGCTTGTAATGGGTTTTTCTAAAGCGATTGTATGATGAGAAATGCTATGTTTATATATATGCTTTTAAATGCAAGAATGTTGTTTAAAATATATGGGGGATGTATGCATACATAGATTGTGGTGTAAATTGGCTAAGTCGGGAAGTGTGACCCGCCAGATCATGCCGGGGGGTGTGTCCCGTTTATGCCAGGGGAGTACTACCCTATACGGCAGCATGAGGCTGACTCGTTGTCATCTACGGGTGACTTCAGGGTGCCGATTTACGAGGAACGGAATTTATTACGTGAATGAGTTTGATTGATCAGTTTTATAAATGATATTACTGAAATTGATAAACTGTTATTAAATGCTTTGATAACTGTTAGGAGGGACTCACTAGACCTTATGGTCTAACCCTCGCATTTTTTTTAAACAAAACCTTTTCAGGAAAACAGGTATCGAGAGGCTCTAGCAAGTAAGCAGGGTGTTAGCAAGAGGAAGGTGAATAGTGTAGAAGCACTATAGTTCAGCTTAGTTTAACTCTCAGTTGTGTAGGTTGTTTCTGCAAATCTATTTTGTTTATTGTAAGGAAATTTTGGATCGCGATTTTGGGATATTCTATATTTAATGAAATGCTTCTTTAATCTTAGTTGGGTCTTTACCCTAAGATATCCTCTTACAGATTCAAAGGGACCACTAAGGACTTGGTCGAGGCTCTGAAAACCACCCAGGCGACCATCCGATGGCCGAAAAAGTCCGACCAAAGCGATGATAAGAAAGATAAGTCAAAATGGTGTGACTTCCATGTTGATCATGGTCATGCGACAGATGATTGCATAGCTCTCAAAAAGGAGCTAGCATATCATGTTCCGAAGGGCAATCTCAAAGATATAATCAATGATGTCGATACTCCAGGTAACGACAATCGACCGCCGACTCCCGATCATACGAAGGTCGTCAATTGCATAATTGGTGGTTCCGACGTATGCGGTCTAACAAATTCCGCAGCTGTTTGGGCAAAAAATCACGTCGTACGACCGCGACCAAAACAGGTAAGACGCACGTTATAATCCAAATCTTGTATTAAGATAAGGTCTCGATAAGAACCCAGAAAACATCCGTCGTCTCCCGTAAAAGGTAAGTCGTACGTCCCTCATGACGCTCGACCATAGCGTCACCCGTTCCGCACGACCGTCGCGTAAGACCATGCGACCTCGACCAAAGCTGACGTTAACCATGACTGTTACGTTTGTTAAGTGTTTAATGCAGGAGTCAAAGCCATTAAGGAGCAATGGATATAACCGACGCAACCATCAACGATCGATAGCCGAAACGGACGAAGAACATTATGGATAATCACTCCAGCGACCGTTTCCAGCCGTTGTAGCCGTTGATCAAAGCATTAATGGAGCTAATTAATGATGCGAAGACTATAAATACCACGCTAAGTCTTCACATCAAGGACAACGAGTTAACATCCGATACACATTAGCAATCATCAGCGAACATCACCGAACAACAGAGAAAAACATTCAAGCTCATAGCCAAGAACCCTCAAACTCTGGAAATCAAGTACTGAAAGCCAGAACCTTACAGCGAACCCAAGAACACTCGAAGAAAAGCTCAAGTCATCGCTCTCGACGTACATCAACAGTTTTCGACCAACAGTTGTTTACACTTTGTATTCACACGACAAACACCTGTTTTTACGTTCAAACACTTGTACTTTACATTTCGAAGCATTTCCTTCATTTGTATTGTAATCATCGTACGACCGACGCCAGTACCAAGGACATCGCCCCTGATTGGCGACCATAGTGCAGCGATGACACCCACTGTCGTCCGCAGGTTTTTTCCTCGATTGAGGTTTTTCCTGCGTCATCAAATCCCTTGTCTCGTTTATTTTATTCCTCGTCGCACGTCTCGTCGAAAGATCCTTTCTTTAGTTGTTTAAGTCCACACCGACCTTAAGTTGTCCCTTTGGTGCGATTTTTGGCATTAACAGTTTGGCGCCATCCGTGGGACCTCATCTAGAGAAAATCCTCGACGAACGTGCATTCTACTAATAGTTTCTTGGAGTTTCTTCTATTTTCTGTTGCAGGAAAATGGCAGCCCCTGGAAATCCGCAGCAAGCCGTCGCTCAGATATATCAGGAGCTTGAGGTTGCCAGGAATCAACTCAATGCAATGGCAGAGCAGAATCGCAGAGCAGCTGAAGAGATCGCGCGGCTAAGGAATCCTTTTCGACCCCAGAATGGTCCTAGACCATTCGTCCAGAATCCAGGTCCGGGCCCGTCCGCGCAGAATCAGCATCTAGGTCCATTCATGCAGAATCAGCAGCCGGGTCCGTTCATTCCCCCTCAGCACATCCAACCACCACCATTGAACAATGGATCCCAACCATTGCAAGGTGGCGCCCAGTCGTTTTAGAATGGACCGCAGCAATTCCACTATGGGTCACAGCCATATTTTGTTCCATTCAACGGGGACACCAATGGTTCGTCGCATGGTAATGGCACTAGCCCAGGGGCCAACCCCTCGACAGGGGCAAATCCTGATCTTAACGATCCCGTCGCCCAGCGTTCGAAGATGTTAGAAGACCAAAATGAGCGCGTCCTGTCCTTGCTCGCCAAGTTGCCTGGGGCAGCCGTGCCCATCGACGTCGAGCCTCGCTCGGGGTATCATGTGTTGCCCTTCATCGACGAGATCACCACCGTCGAGGTCCCAAAGAAGTATAACATTCCTGCCTTCACTCCCAAGTATTCGGGTGTGACCGATCCAACCGAGCATGTCGTGCAGTATAAGCAGCTCATGTGGACGATCTCGATTCCACACATGTACCAGGAAGTATGCATGTGCAAGAGTTTCGGGGAAACTCTCACAGGTCCAGCTCTCCAGTGGTTGATCAATCTCAAACCCAAATCTATCGGGTCGTTCGCCGAATTGGTCAACCAATTCTCCTGGCAATTCGCCAGCAGTCGTAAGATGGAAAAGCAGACTAGTGATCTGTACTATGTCGTGCAGAAGACCAATGAGTCTATTCGAAGTTATTTCAATAGATTCAATGCCGAAATGATCAGTATCCGCAATTGTGACATCAAAATTGCGATCAAAGCTTATAAACGTGATCTAGACGATAGTTCAGGTCTATATATCGATCTGACCAAGTACCCCCCAGAGACTTTCGAAGACGTCCGAGCTCGAACCTTAGCATATATGAGGGTCGAAAACGATGCAGCCTTTCGTCGCAAACACGCTGGCGACAAGAAACCGTTAGGTGTCAAGAAGCCAGAATTCAAGCCGAAAGCCATATCCAGAGCAGAGCCATATCCAGGTGTCAAGACGAAGGCAGAAGCTAAGACCGCAACTAAATTCCCCGTGTACCCCAAGATCTCCTCTAATGGGTTCAAAGGGTCAGCTAAAGACTTAGTCGAAGCTCTGAAGACCACCCAAGCGACCATTCGATGGCCAAAGAAGTCCGACATGGATGATGCTAAGAAAGAGAAATCAAAATGGTGCGACTTCCACGTCGACCATGGTCATGCGACAGATGATTGTATTGCACTCAAGAAGGAATTGGCATATCATGTTCCACAAGGTAATCTGAAAGATATTATTGATGATGTCGTTCTTCCAGCTAATAGCCACCGATCGTCCGTGCCCAAGCTTGCAAAAATCATCAATTGTATCACTGGTGGTTCGGACGTGTGTGGTCTGACGTACTCCGCAGCTAAGCGTCATGCCAGTCAAGCACCCGACGACCGGCCTATTCCTCGTTCATCCAGACCCAAAGGAGATTTGGAACTAGAAGCCATGAAGATCGTGTTCGACCAAATCGACCTCAGCGACTCATACCAAAGGCATCACGACGGGTTGATCATTCAACTCACGGTCGGTAATTGTTTAACTCGTCGAGTCTTGGTCGACGGGGGCAGTTCAGCAAATGTCATTTTTCTCAACACCATCAAAGCCATGGGAATCGATTGCTCGGAAATCATCCGACGTTCGACGACCTTGGTCGGCTTCAATGGAGAAGCGACAAGCACCTTCAGAGAGATAATCTTGCCCGTCTATGCCGGAGGAGTCAACAAGCAAACCAAGTTCAGCGTCATCGACTGTGCTTCGGCCTATAACATCATCTTAGGTCGACCATGGATCCATGACATGAAAGTTGTTCCTTCGACGTATCATTAAATGTTGAAATTCCCGACGCCATGGGGAATCCAGGAGATCAAGAGTGAGCCAAAAGTCGCTCGTGAATGCTACAAGTCTACCTTGAAGCCAAGAAGATAAACTAAAGTCGCAAGATCAAGTTCTCGACAGGTTCGTTCTCCTATCCCCAAATTAATATCTTTTTCACAGGGATAAATCTACTATGGTGCCTTGTCGCACGACAACATAGTCAACGCAAGACAGTATTTCACAGGATCGCCGGGTCGTTCTGTCATTTAAAACCTATCTTTTCCTGCCAAAAAGAATAAGGTAACAAACGACAAGGGGCAAGTAGAGAGAGTCTAAAATGGTACGTTCTCTAACTCTTTTTCATACGATATTTTCTCACAAAACGACTACTGACTTAAGCATCGGAGGGTCGTTGGCTAGCCGACGACCAACCCCCGACATCGTTTTATCGCAGAATCGCACGACAGCTTATCGCAGAATCGCACGACATAAATGATCAGGTCTTTTCTTCCTAGATCATCCCTTACACAGGGGCACACGATACAAATTCATCGTACGATCTCGTCGTACAATCGCGAAACCTAAAACAACTTATCTTTAAGTTTCTTAGTTTTCATACCCTGAATGGATGCTTTAATCGCGTGTTTATATTTGTTCTACGTTCTTACCATCGTATTACAAGTAAAGGCCTTAGTCGCATGATTTCTTATGCATCTTACATTCCATTAATGCGATATTTGTTTACCAAGTATATAAAACACAAATTCAAAGAAAAAGTGCATTTATTAAAAAGATCGTCAGGTACACGCTCGACCACCGACGGTCGAGCAGCGAAGCAAACAAAATATAATTCTTAAATTAAAGAAGGAGCATCCGTCGCATTCGTGCCCAAAGTCCCGTCTTGAAGGTTTTCGCCTGCCACCTCCTCCTCAACGTCCTTCTCATCATCCGAGTCAAGATCCCTCGTGGACCCAACGCCGTTCAGGTAGATGTCCAACTCCTCCTTCGCCGAAGCAAGAGGGTCTTTTCCCAGCAGATGTCGACGCATGATCGCCGCCCGAGCAGTCAGACGAGCTATGGTAAAAATAGACTTACCCTCGTCCTTTGCATCCTGCACTTCTTTCTCCAGACTCTCCACCTTGGACTTATAATCCTCAGCCTCTTTCGAAACAGCAGCCAAGGATTCTTTAACCTTTTCCATCTCTTCCTTTTGCTCGGCAGTCATGGACAAAGATTGCGTCAGGCGATGACTGGGATCTTCCTTGGCAAGATGGACAACCTTCAAGTGGTTTAAAGCCTCGGCAAGACGCTTCGAAAAATCCTCAGCACGACTTGCAGAGACGTTCGCTCTGTCCAACGCCGCTTTCTCTCTTTCACGAGACGCAGACAAGAGGTCCTTTATTTTCGTTGTTCCCTCGCGTAAAGCCAAAGACGCCTGTAGTGCCTGTGAAATCATACATTGATAAATAAAACAACGACAACGACAACGAAGTCTGGGCCTAGACAAACTAAGTCTTGAAAGAAAGACTTACCATGAACACCAAGCCGGCTACATGGGCACCCGTCTCCTCGATAGGAAACCCCTCAAAACGCTCCCTGAAAGATGGAAGCAAGAATTTATCCAGATGAAGGAACAGGTTCGTCCCGTCTAGGACATCACCTGACATAAAGTCCGACGGCAACGTAAAGTTGACCGTCGTGACCTTTTCCCCTCCCGTCGAACGGCCCTTGCCCTTGTCGGCCGACAAAGGGTTCGACGCGGCAGACAGGGACTCCACCGTTTTCGCCGAAAGCACAGAATTAATGGGTGTCGCGGCAACCACCTTCTTAGGTGATCCGACCCCTACCTTCTCGGGTGAAGCGACTCTCGACGAGTCATCAACGCCTGCAAACGACTCCCTCGGGGTCGTCGTCCTCGTCTTCTTCGGAATTTCAGGGCCAGCAGACATAGCAGCAGACATGGCTTTTAGCCTCTTCTCTCTACCCTGACGAGCACGCTCCAGCTCAGCCGCTCTCTTAGCAGAAACATTCAACACTTTAGGTTGAGACTCTCCTGGAAAAAAGGAATGTCATAAATCACGCAAAGGAAAAAGACTCGAGGTAACATAGGAAGAAAAGGAAAGTAAAGCTTACCCGTCATCCCTCTCCTTCCTCTCGACTTATCTTCCTCCTTTTTTCTTCCTCTCTCTTCACACTTCTCCCCCTGGTTCTCTCCTGAAGATTCTAAATCGTCGTCATCCGCCGAGTGTCGCACGACGAAAGACCTTTTGACGACGCTAAATTCTAAAAACGAATTGATCTTCGCTTGAGAGTTAGCATCTGGCTTCACGACCTCGAAGTTTATGGTTGTCAACATACAAAAAACAAGATAAAAATCATATGTAAATCGTCTACATCGCACGCTAGATGAAATGACGAGGCTCACCCGACGTATTCCGGCCCGTCCTAATCCACTCACTCTCGGAGTCAAGAGACAACTTCCGCACGAATACATATCGGGTCTTCCACCCACGATCGTTCACGCCTGCCCCCAAGACTAAAACACGATCACCTTTAAACCTAGAATGTAAGCTACAGCGATGACATCCGTCCATCTTGGCTTGATAAGCCGAAAGGAGGTCATGTACATTCATGGGAGAATCCCATTTCTTAGTAGCACGTTCGAGCACTCGTACGACTCGCCAGAACTGGGGCATCAATTGACTCGGTGCTAAATCAAACTCCAACATAAACGCCTTGGTTAAAGGAGAGAAAGGCCATTCAAAACCTATCTTAAAAGGGTATTCATAGATTACGATGTACCCCTCGGGACACTCATTTGATCGGATCTGACCTGGACGGATTAATTCGACCCACGCAGGAATTTTTGCTAACTTTCTAAAGTTATGGAGGTCTGATAACTCTTGAATAACACTCTCAGGATCCCTCGACATTTCTAAGCACAAAATTTACAGGAATCAGAGAAATCGTACCTTATATAGGCGCGCTAGACCTCGAGGAACTTAACCAAGTCAAAACTTTTCACAAATTTGGAAGAGATCAGACAAAGAATGGCAAGGAAATCACAGCACAAACTCTTCGAGGGCGAAACAAGGAAATGATCCGTCAAAATCCCTATTTAGACCAAAAAATAGGGCTGGATCGAATCCCCGGATGATTTTCACGCGTCCATGTCCTTTCGTATACCCGCCCGGATCTTCGACACTTGTCCTCGACAGCTGGTAAGCATCATCGTGCGTCAGTATGACGTCACAACTTTTCAACTTCTCGATCAGTTAAAGGCGAACCAGTCTAGTTCCACGACAACCAGGTAAGTCCCTCAACCCAGGTCACAAGTCTAAGCATTCGATAAGAAAAATTTAAAACTTAAATTTGACATTCAATTTTCAAATTTTGGGGGCAAACTGTTTTGGCAAAAAATCACGTCGTACGACCGCGACCAAAACAGGTAAGACGCACGTTATAATCCAAATCTTGTATTAAGATAAGGTCTCGACAAGAACCCATAAAACATCCGTCGTCTCCCGTAAAAGGTAAGTCGTACGTCCCTCATGACGCTCGACCATAGCGTCGCCCGTTCCGCACGACCGTCGCGTAAGACCATGTGACCTCGACCAAAGCTGACGTTAACCATGACTGTTACGTTTGTTAAGTGTTTAACGCAGGAGTCAAAGCCATTAAGGAGCAACGGATATAACCGACGCAACCATCAACGTTCGATAGCCGTAACGGACGAAGAACATTATGGATAATCACTCCGGCGACCGTTTCCAGCCGTTGTAGCCGTTGATCAAAGCATTAATGGAGCTAATTAATGACGCGAAGACTATAAATACCAAGCTAAGTCTTCACATCAAGGACAACGAGTTAACATCCGATACACATCAGCAATCATCAGCGAACATCACCGAACAACAGAGAAAAACATTCAAGCTCATAGCCAAGAACCCTCAAACTCTGGAAATCAAATACTGAAAGCCAGAACCTTACAGCGAACCCAAGAACACTCGAAGAAAAGCTCAAGTCATCGCTCTCGACGTACATCAACAGTTTTTGACCAACAGTTGTTTACACTTTGTATTCACACGACAAACACCTGTTTTTACGTTCAAACACTTGTACTTTACATTTCGAAGCATTTCCTTCATTTGTATTGTAATCATCGTACGACCGACGCCAGTACCAAGGACATCGCCCCTGATTGGCGACCATAGTGCAGCGATGACACCCACTGTCGTCCGCAGGTTTTTTCCTCGATTGAAGTTTTTCCTGCGTCATCAAATCCCTTGTCTCGTTTATTTTATTCCTCGTCGCACGTCTCGTCGAAAGATCCTTTCTTTAGTTGTTTAAGTCCACATCAACCTTAAGTTGTCCCTTTGGTGCGATTTTTGGCATTAACAGCAGCCAAACGTCATGTCAGTCAAGCACCTGACGATCGACCTATCCCGCGTTCATCAAGACCAAAAGGAGATCTAGAGTTGGAAGCCATGAAAATCACGTTCGACCAAGACGCCTCAGTAACTCGTATCAAAAGCATCATGACGGGTTGATCATTCAACTCACGATTTTGTAATTGTTTAACCCGTCGAGTCTTGGTCGATGGAGGCAGCTCAGCGAACGTCATCTTCCTTGATACCATCAAGGCCATGGGGATCGATCGATCGGAGATCATCCGACGCTCGACGACCTTGGTCGGTTTTAACGGAGACGCGACGAGTACCTTTGGGGATATCACCTTGCATGTCTATGCAGGAGGAATCAACAAGCAGACAAAGTTCAGCGTCATCGATTGTGCGTCGGCCTATAACATTGTTTGGGCAAAAAATCACGTCGCTCGACCACGACCAGAACAGGTAAGACGTATGATTAGGGATTATATCTTGTATTAAGATAAGGTCTCGACAGAAACCTAGAACACCATCGTCGTCCCTCATAAAAGGTAAGTCGAGAGCTCCTTACGACGCTCGGCCATAGCGTCGCCCGATCCGCACGACCATCGCATAGAACCGTGCGACCTCAACCAAATTAACACTAACCATGACTGTTATGTTTGTTAAATGTTTAATGCAGGAGTAAAAGTCATTAAGGAGCAACGGATATAACCGACGCAACCATCAACGATCGATAGCCGTAACGGACAAAGATCATCATGGATATTCACTCCGACAACCGTTACAGACCGTTGCGGACGTTATAGCTGTTAAATGAAGCAATCAATGAGCTAATTAAAGCTCCCGAAGACTATAAATATCAAGCTCAATCAACATTTCTGGGAGATATCCGGCGATTAACAACCGAAGCAATATTCAAGAACACCTGAAGTAAAGAACCATTATTCTAAGTATCGCTCTCGACGCACGACAACAGCCTTCGACCAGCAGTTCTCACTTTGTTTTGTACACGACAAGCACCTGTTTTTACGTTCAAACACTTGTACTTTACATTTCGAAGCATTTTCTTCATTTGTATTGTAATCACTGTACGATCGACACCAGTATCCAAGGACATCGCCCCTGATTGGCGACCATAGTGCAGCGACGACACCCACTGTCATCCGCAGGTTTTTTCCTCGATTGAGGTTTTTCCTGCGTCATCAAATCCCTTGTTTCTTTATTTTATTTATCGTCGCACGTCTCGTCGAAAGATTCTTTCTTTAGTTGTTTAAGTCCACATCGACCTTAAGTTGTTCCTTTGGTGAGATTTTTGACATTAACAGTTTGGCGCCATCCGTGGGACTACATCTAGAGAAAATCCTCGACGAACGTGCATTCTACTAATAGTTTCTTGGAGTTTCTTCTATTTTCTGGTGCAGGAAAATGGCAGCCCCTAGAAATCCGCAGCAAGCCGTCGCTCAGATGTATCAGGAGCTCGAGGTTTCCAGGAATCAACTCAATGCAATGGCAGAGCAGAATCGCAGAGCAGCTGAAGAGATCGCGCGGCTAAGGAATCCTTTTGGATACTAGAATGGTCCTAGACCATTCATCCAGAATCCAGGTCCGGGACCAGGCCCGTCCACGCAGAATCAGCATCTAGGTCCATTCATGCAGAATCAGCAGCCGGGTCCGTTCATTCCGAATCCCCAGTCTGGGCAGATTCCCCCTCAGCACATCCGACCACCACCCTTGAACAATGGATCCCAACCAGTGCAAGGTGGCTCCCAGCCGTTTCAGAATGAATCCCAGCCGTTCCAACGTGGTCCGCAACCTTTCCAGCAAGGATCGCAACCTTTCCAGCAAGTATCGCAATCTTTCCAGCAGATATCGCAGCCATTTCAGCATGGGCCGCAATCGTTTCAGAATGGACCGCATCAATTCCACTATGGGTCGCAGCCATATTTTGTTCCGTTCAACAAAGACATCAATGGTTCGTCGCATGGTAATGGCACTAGTCCAGGGACCAATCCCTCGACAGGGGCAAATCCTGATCTTAATGATCCCGTCGCCCAGCGTTTGAAGATGTTGGAAGATCAAAATGAGCACGTCCTGTCCTTGCTCGCCAAGTTGCCTGGGGCAGCCGTGCCTGTCGACGTCGAGCCTCGCTCAGGGTATCAGGCGTCGCCCTTCATCGACGAGATCGCCACCGTCGAGATCCTAAAAAAGTATAACATCCCCGCCTTCACTCCCAAATTTCGGGTGTGACCGATCCAACCGAGCATGTCGCGCAGTATAAGCAGCTCATGTGGATGATCTCGATTCCACACATGTACCAGGAAGTATGCATGTGTAAGATTTTTGGGGCGACTCTCACTGGTCCAGCTCTCTAGTGGCTGATCAATCTCAAACCCAAATCTATCGGGTCGTTCGCCGAATTGATCAACCAATTCTCCCGGTAATTCGCCAGCAGTCGTAAGATGGAAAAGCAGACTAGTGATCTGTACTATGTCGTGCAGAAGACCAATGAGTCTATTCGAAGTTATTTCAATAGATTCAATGCCGAAATGATCAGTATCCGCAATTGTGACATCAAAACTGCGATCGAAGCTTATAAGCGTGGTCTAGACGATAGTTCAGGTTTATATATCGATCTGACCAAGTATCCCCAGAGACTTTCGAAGACGTCCGAGCTCGAACCTTAACATATATGAGGGTCGAAGACGATGCAGCCTTTCGTCGCAAACACACTGACGACAAGAAGACGTTAGGTGTCAAGAAGCCAGAATTCAAGCCGAAAGCCATATCCAGAATAGAGCCAGCGCGTCAGATTTCAAACGTTCGTTTCAAGACGAAGGCAGAAGCTAAAACCGCGACTAAATTCCCCGTGTACCCCAAGATCTCCTCTTATGGGTTCAAAGGGTCAGCTAAAGACTTAGTCGAAGCTCTGAAGACCACCCAAGCAACCATCCGGTGGCTGAAGAAGTCTGACTTGGACGATGCTAAGAAGGATAAATCAAAGTGGTGCGACTTCCACGTCGACCATGGTCATGCGACAGATGATTGTATCGCACTCAAGAAGGAATTGGTATATCATGTTCCACAAGGTAATCTGAAAGATATTATTAATGATGTCGTTCTTCCAGCTAATAGCCACCGATCGTCAGTGCCCAAGCTTGCAAAGATCATCAATTGCATCACTGGTGGTTCGGACGTGTGTGGTCTGACGTACTCCGCAGCTAAGCGTCATGCCAGTCAAGCGCCCGACGACCGGCCTATTCCTCGTTCATCCAGACCCAAAGGAGATTTAGAATTAGAAGCCATGAAGATCGTGTTCGACCAAGTCGACCTCGGCGACTCGTACCAAAAGCATCACGACGGGCTGATCATCCAACTCACGGTCGGTAACTGTTTGACGCGTCGAGTATTGGTAGACGGGGGCAGTTCAGCAAACGTCATTTTTCTCAACACTGTCAAAGCCATGGGAATTGATCGCTCAGAAATCACCCGACGTTCGACAACTTTGGTCGGTTTCAATGGAGAAGTGACGAGCACCTTTGGAGAGATAATTTTGCCCGTCTATGCCGGAGGAGTCAATAAACAGACTAAGTTCAGTGTTATCGACTGTGCGTCAACCTATAACATCATCTTAGGTCGACCATGGATTCATGAAATGAATGCCGTTCCCTCGACGTATCATCAAATGTTGAAATTCCCTACACCATGGGGAATCCAGGAGATCAAGAGTGAGCCAAAAGTTGCTCGTGAGTGCTACAAGTCTACCTTGAAGCCGCGAAAATAAGCTGAAGTCGCAAGATCAAGCCCTTGACAGGTTCGTTCTTCTATCCCTAAATTTATATCTTTTTCACAGAGATAATTCTACTATGGTGCCCTGTCGCACGACAACATAGTCGACCGCAGACAGTATTTCACCAGTGTCGTTCTGTCATTTAAAACCTATTATTCCCGAAAAGAATTGGATGATAAATGACAGGGGGCAAATAGAGAGAGTCTGAGAAGGTATGTTCCCTAACTCTTTTTCATATGATTTTTTCTCACGAACGACTACTGACTTAAGCATCGGAGGGTCGTTGGCTAGCCAACGACCAATCCTCGACATTGTTTTATCGCAGGATTGCACGACAGTAATCATTTAAGTCTATGATATGACTCTAAATTCGCAAGGTCGCACGACGGTCAGGTCTTTGACTTGATCATCCCTCCACAGGGGCACATGATACAAACTCATTCTGCGATCCAGTCGTACGAGAGCGGAATTTAAACGACTTTTCCCCTAAGTTTCTTAACTTTTGTACCCTGAATGGATGCTTTAATCGCATGTTCTTATAGTTGTTTTATGTCATCATATTACAATGAACGCCTTAGTCGCATGATTTCATATGTATTTTATGTTCGACTTCATAATCAATGCTATTTGAATAAAGCATAAGATTCAAAACAAAAGATATATTCATTGTGTAAAACATTAGATGCATACTCGACCATCGATAGGTCGAGCGGCAAAAACGAAGAGAGTGAAAATTCTAGATTGCAGGGGGAACATCGGTCGCATCCCTGCTCGAAGTCCCGACCTGAGGGCTTTCATCTGCCACTCCTCCCGCACGAATCTCCTGCAGTTCATACTGAGCATCGAAAAGTTGGATGGCCAGTTCATCGGCGCGCGCCAAAGCCAACCTCTCCCTCTCCAACGCCGCCTCCTCCCTTTTCGAAGCTGACGCCACCAACTCCTCAACTTTCGACATCTCGGCGTACAATGCCAAAGACGACTGGAACATCTGAAAATACACGAGAAAGTGTTAGACAACAAACGACGAAACAAGTCATCAAAGACTGACACTCACCGTAAACGCCAGATTGGCAACTTGAGATCCTATCTCTCCGGTCGGAACTCCACGAAAATGCTCCTTGAAAGACGGGAGCAAATACTTCCCGAGATGAGGAAACAACATCGTCCCATCTAGGACACCATCCGCCATAAAGTCAGACGTCTATGTAAAATTGATCGTCATAACTTCGGCCGATGACCCCTCGCCCCTGTCGGCAGACGTGGGGGTCGACACCTGAGACACCAGTTTCATCACCGTCGCCGGAGGCGCAGAACTTGCTGGTGTCGCGTCCATCACGCCAGGACGGCTAGATGACGCCCTCGCCTCCTTAGGCAGAACGACTCTCGATGAGTTGTCAACCCTCGACGACGGTTCCCTCAAGACTGTCCTCTTGGTTCTCTTTTGGCCCGACCCAGCTGTCGAGACATTTTCACCCCGAAGGGCATGCATGAACTTCTTCCCTCTCGCCCTAGAGATTGAGTTCCTCTCGGACGGCACTGATCAGGAAATACATGAAGCGTCAGACAGGCAGAATAAACAAAATAAAGACTACGGTCCACTTACCAGTCGCCTCTTCCTGCACGTCTTCATCTCCCTCCTTTTCTTCTTCTTCTTCTTCTTCTTCTTCTTCTTCTTCTACAGCGTCCACCACCACGTCCTCGTCCGCGGCCGCTGGTTGCTCTATGGAGAAAGATCGTTCATCCACGCTAAGACTCAAGAACCTGTCAATCTTAGCTTGAGAATCTTCATTCGGCATCACAGCGTCGAACCGAATCTCTGAAGACAACAAAAAAAGAAGAATAAATAAAAGACATAAAGATAAACAAAAAGTCAGGAACGACAAAGCATACCCGTCTTATTCCAGTCTGACCGCATCCAGTCGCTGTTGGAATCCAGTGAATCGGTAAGAACAAATACATACCTTGACTTCCACCCGCGATCATTGACACCAGTTCCCAAAACCAAGGTACGATCACCCCTAACTTTAGAGTAAGGACTATAATGCCAGTTCTTATCTCTTTTTACTTGGTAAGCCACCAAGAAATCATTCATGGTCATAGGCGATCCCACTTCGCGGACATTCGCTCGACAATCAAAAGAACTCTCCAAAGCTGAGGCATCAACTGCCCTGGCGACACATTGAAGTCTTACATGAATGACTTGGATAAACCGGAAAACGACCATTGAAACCCTATCTTAAAGGGATACTCGTACAAAACGAAATATCCCTCAGGGCAATCCTTAGAACGTACAATCCCCGGACACCGCAACTCTATATTTGCAGGGATTTTTCCTAAACTCCTAAAAGCATCTAAATCTACGTGATTCATGATAAGGCTAACAGGTTCCGTCGACATTGTGAATCGGAGGACAGAACAAGATCTTATATAAACGCTCTAAACTGCTAGCCGAAAATTCGCAAAGATTCGAATAAGTTCGAGTGAAAATTGGTAAGAAATCAGAACAAAATCCCTTCCCAAAAAAACACTTTGAAAACGTATCAAGAAAAGATCCGTCGTGATCTCTATTTATGCAACCGATCATATCAGGACGATTGTTTCGATAATCAACACGCGTCCATGCCCTTTCGTATACCCACCCGGATCTTTGACACTTGTCTTCAACAGCTGGTAAGCATCATCGTGCGTCAGTATGACGTCACAACTTTTCAACTTCTCATTCAGTTAAAGGCGAACCGGTCTAGTTCCACGACAACCAGGTAAGTCCCTCAACCCAGGTCACGAGCCTAAGCGTTCGACAAGCAAAATTTAAAACTTAAATTTGACATTCAATTTTCAAATTTTGGGGGCAAACTGTTTGGGCAAAAAATCACGTCGCTCGACCACGACTAGAACAGGTAAGACGTATGATTAGGGATTATATCTTGTATTAAGATAAGGTCTCTACAGAAACCTAGAACACCATCGTCGTCCCTCATAAAAGGTAAGTCGAGAGCTCCTTACGACGCTCGACCATAGCGTCGCCCGATCCGCACGACCATCGCATAGAACCGTGCGACCTCAACCAAATTAACACTAACCATGACTGTTACGTTTGTTAAATGTTTAATGCAGGAGTAAAAGTCATTAAGGAGCAACAGATATAACCGACGCAACCATCAACGATCGATAGCCGTAACGGACGAAGATCATCATGGATATTCACTCCGACAACCGTTACAGACCGTTGCGGACGTTATAGCTGTTAAATGAAGCAATCAATGAGCTAATTAAAGCTCCCGAAGACTATAAATATCAAGCTCAATTAACATTTCCGGGAGAGATCCGACGATTAACAACCGAAGCAATATTCAAGAACACCTGAAGTAAAGAACCATTATTCTAAGTATCGCTCTCGACGCACGACAACAGCCTTCGACCAGCAGTTCTCACTTTGTTTTGTACATGACAAGCACCTGTTTTTACGTTCAAACACTTGTACTTTACATTTCGAAGCATTTTCTTCATTTGTATTGTAATCACTGTACGATCGACACCAGTATCTAAGGACATCGCCCCTGATTGGCGACCATAGTGCAGCGACGACACCCCCTGTCGTCCGTATGTTTTTTCCTCGATTAAGGTTTTTCCTGCGTCATCAAATCCCTTGTTTCTTTATTTTATTTATCGTCGCGCGTCTCGTCGAAAGATTCTTTCTTTAGTTGTTTAAGTCCACATCGACCTTAAGTTGTTCCTTTGGTGCGATTTTTGGCATTAACAAACATCATTTTAGGTCGACCATGGATCCATGAAATGAAAGTCGTTCCCTCGTCATACCATCAGACCATGAAGTTCCCTACGTCGTGGGGAATCCAAGAGATCAAAAGTGAGCCAAAAATCGCCCGTGACTGCTTTAAGACCACCCTGAAACCGTGAAAGTAGCCCATCCTGCAGTTACGGGTCGACAAAGGCATCCTAGATCAAAGCAAGCACGACCGGAAAGTATCGACAGGTTCGTCTCTCGATCCCTACTCTAAAAACAAACTAATATCTTTCCGCCAGGAACATACCGAGTGTTTCGGCCGACCGCACGGTCGACATAAACCTTGGCATCAATTCCCAACAACTCAGTGTTGAACCCGTCATTTAAACCTATTTGCTCCTGAAAGGAATAAGGTGTTAAATGACGAGGGGCAAATAAATATCCCCCCCCCCCCTTAGACGGGATTAGACGGGAAAAATCTGAGAATGTAATTTTTCTGAAATTCTTTTCCTTCTTTCATACGATTTTCTATTACGACGATTACTGACTTAAGCATCGGAGGGTCGTTGGCTAGCCAACGACCAACCTCTGACATTGTTTTATCGCAGATCGCACGACATAATATAGCAAAGTCTACTACGCGATTTTAATCTCGCAAGGTCGCATGACATAAGTATTCAGGTCTATAACTTGAACATTCTATCACAGGGGCATTCGACTCAAGTTTTCGTTGTGCGATATATTCGTACGATCATTTGGTCTAGCAACCCATGATCTAAGTTTCTTAACTTAGACAAGTTTCATGTTCTGAATGAATGTTTTGATCGCACGTACCTGTGTTTTCCAATGAAAAGTATGAAAATCTTATGACTTATGTGCTAGTCTTGGTAAGTGCAATGGATGCCTAAGTCGCACGATTCCCTATTTGTTCTATACTTAATGAGTTTCACAGTTGATATTATATCTATCTACGACAATGTGTAAATCGACATCGTACATACGAAAAAGTAAAATTTCGTTCATAAAATACACGACTACATAGAAACAACTCGACCACCAACGGTCGAGCATTCGAAACTAAGACAAAAGATTTTTTTTTCCTAAGGTTGAGGAGGAGCGCCAGCATCATCCTTGCCCGAAACTTCGTCTAAAACCTCTTCTTCTTCAACCTCTTTCTCATCATCAGAGTCGAGATCCCTTGCGGACCCAACCTCACTCAGAAAGTAAGCAAGTTCGGTCGACGCCAAGGCTAGGGGATTCTTCCCCGATAAGTGTTGTCGCATGATCGCCGCCCGAGCTGTCAGACGACCAAGGGCGAAGGTCGACGCCGCCTCATCTTTGAGCCCCCTCACCTCCTTCTCCAGGTCCGCCACCTTGGACTTGAACTCCTCGACCTCTTTCTCCTTCATGTCCAAGGACGCCTGCCTCCTTTCCAGCTCCACTCTATGATCGGCAATTATAGAGCAGGATTGCTTCAGACGAGCATTAACGTCGGTCCTCGCATGTTCGACGGCTTCCAGCTCGTCCAGGGCTTCATCGAGTCGTTTCGACATACCCTCGACGCGTGCTAAGGCGGACTTCTCCCTCGCTAGCGCCGCGTCCTCTCTCTTAATAGCAGACGACACTAGACCCTCAATCTTCGACGTCTCGGCATACAGGGCCAAGGAAGACTGAAACGTCTGAAACATATGAAAAACATGTTAGTAAAATACAACACCAACGACTACAGCAAACGAAAAACAAAGTCTCGAAAGATAGACTTACCATAAACGCCAGTCCGGCAACATAGGACCCCGCACTGTCAATGGAGACTCCGTTGAAACGCTCCCTGAAAGAGGGGAGCTGAAACTTATCCAAGTGGGGGAACAAGCTCGTCCCGTCTAGGACATTGTCCATCATGAAATCCGACGGTAACGTAAAGTTTACCGACGTTTCCTTTTTTTCACCCCTCCCATCTGCGCGCCCTTGCCCTTGTCAGCCGACGAGGGGCCTGACGCGACAGTAGGAGACACCGTCGATTTCGCCGGATGCGCAGGATCGAAGTCTTATCGACAGGTGTCAGAAGTCTTATCGACAGACACGGTCGACGCCTTCGCCTTCTCAGGCGAAACGACTCTCGATGAGCCGCACGTCTTCAAAGACGGTTCCCTCAGGACAGACGTCCTCGTCCTCTTTAGCACTCCCGACCCTGTTGTTGGGCGGCCCTTTCTCTTTAAAACCCCCGACCCAGCTGTCGGGGTATCCTTCCTCCTTTCCTTCGCCTTGTTAGCCAATTCGGCTTGAGCCGCCTTTTTGGTCATCGCCAACGACACTTTCGGCTGGGATCGCGGATATTCTCCTATGAAACGAAGAAAAGAAGAACAATCAAACGGCTGAAACAAAAAAAGAAATATGTTGAAACAAAGCAAGGTACACTTACCAGTCATCTCTGCCTCTTCTTTCGATTCCTCTTTCTTCTCCTCCTCAGTCTCCTCGGTATCCTCAGACTCGTCTCCTTCTTCTTCTTCTTCTTCTTCTTCTCCTACCTCTCGACTCTCTCGAAGATTTTCACCCAAGCACACTAAGTCTTTGTCCTCGTCCACCAGATGTCGTGTGACGAACGATCTGTCTTTAGGACTGATATCTAAGAACTTCTCAACTTTAGCCTGAGAATCGTCATCAGGCTTCGCTATATCGAACTTTATATCTGAAAACACAAAAAGAGAAGATTAGTTACAAAAACCAAGCCATACACATGATAAAGACGCTCGACCAAAGCAAAAACTCACCGGCCATGTTCCACCCAGACCTGATCCAGTCGCTGTCAGGGTCCAGCGTCGCAACCCGCACAAAGACATACCTGGTCTTCCATTTGCGGTCGTTAACCGCAGTTTGTTTGACCAGGGTACGATCGCCCTTATGCTTGGAAAATAAGTTGTAGCGACGATACTGATCCTTCTTGACTTGATAAGCGATCAAGAGGTCTTTTACGTCCATCGGCGACTCCCAATGACTGGTAAGTCGCTCGACGACCTGAATGACCCTCCAGAATTGAGGCATCAGTTGCCCCGGCGAAAGGTCGAACTCGCACATAAAATATTTCGCCAAAGGGGAGTAGGGCCACTCGAAACCTATTCTAAAGGGATACTCGTATATCACGACGTACCCCTTGGGGCACATCTCCGTTCGAATCTGACCGGCCTTGGTCACTGAAATCCCCGCAGGAATTTTCGCTAGGTTCCTAAAACTATCAAGGTCATCTTGATCTTGAATAGTACTTATGGGCTCTGTCGTCATCGATAAATCTGTTAGCCAAGTTTGCAAGTCTGAAAAACCCCAAATATCCCAATTTTTCCTAGGCTTCCTAGCAATAGACTTACGACGCATACATAAACTGGAGAGTCGTACCTTATATAGACGTTTTAGAACCTCGAAATCTCTAACAAGTCGAAGATATCTTGCAGGTTTAGAAGAAAATCGGCGAAGAAATTGCAAAGAATCTCTTCTAAAAACTCTATTAAATCGTAAAGTGGAAAATATCCATCGAAGGTCGCTATTTATGGAAACGATCGTGTCAGGTCGAACCTCTCGATAATCGACACGTGCCCCTGCCTTTTCAAATACTCGACGGATCGTCGACACCTGGCGTTTACAGCTGTTGTACACTATCGAACGTCAGCATGACGTCACGACCTTATCACCTTTTCGACTTCTTCTTTAGTTAGAATTGGACCGATCCAGTTCTAAGGCAACTAAAAATTTTTTTTAACACGTTTCACAACCCTAGACGGCCGACTGACAAAATTCAAAATTCAAAAAATTGCTTCTTCATTTTAAATTTTGGGGGCAAACTGTTTGGGTAAAATTTCACCAGTCTCGACCACGACCAAGCCACTAGGAACATTTATTACATTTCTCTCATAACAAAGTCAAATCATACACACTTTATCTTTTAACCAAAGCTGAAGTCAAAAGTACCTCTCGACCTCGACCGTCGTGATATAACCCTCGACCGTCGTGACATAGCTCACGACTTCGACCGACTAACATGCGACATTTCTGTTATGTTTTTTCATTCAATTCAGGGTCAATGTCATTTATGGGGCAGTTATGAGCATTAACAGCGGTGACCGTTGCGACCGTTACTCCTACACTCATGATGGTCAATTAAAGCTACGAAGACTATAAATACGAAGATCACAATCCCATTTGCGGACATCTGCTTTCAAGAGAACATCTGAAGCAAAGAACTCTCTCTCGAAGAATCGCTCTCGATGCACGACTCCCGCGCTCGACACATACTTTTCACACACGACACCTAGTTTTTACATTCGGTATACTTGTTACTTTACATTTAAAGTATTTTCCTTTCATCTGTATTGTAATCATTGTGCGACCGACACCCGATACACAAGGATATCGCCCCTATTTGGCGATCATAGTGCAGCGACGACTTCCACAGTCGTCCGCGGGTTTTTTCCTCGTTGAGGTTTTTCCCACGTCATCAAATCTCTGTCTCATTTACCTTTTTTGCCTTTGTCGTACGCTTTGTCGAGAGATTATTTTCTTTAGTTGTTAAATTCCACAATCAACCTTAAGTTATCCTTTTGGATGATTTTTGGCATTAACAGATAGCATGACAGAAGGGGGTCGGGTGGAGACACACATGCTTCAGGGGGTCCAACTGGATTTATTACCTCTGCATATGTTGCCCGGTAAGTTTCGGACGTGAAGAAATTTACAGCCAAGTCGCCGCAATCTCTACGACCCATATGTCTTGCCCCAGCGATTGCATGGCCTCACGGTAACCCAGATTTTTGCCATTGGAAACATGAACAAACATGGTCGGTCATCTCGACAATCGCATCAAGTTGGTTATCCCGAACCTGGTACCTCCATTCCCGATTTTGCTTACCCTCCATGTCGACGCGTGACCCGCCCTGAGGAGAATTATCTCCTATGTCGCTGGTGTGAGTCTATTATGCAGTTCAGCTCCTTTTCGACGTCGAAGTTGGTACCACTCTTGTTGAAAGGCCCGAAAGTACTCCATAAGAGTAACAATCGGACATCTACGTGCAAAACGGGAGAGTGCATTCACCGACTCTGCACTATTGGAGGTCAGAATGTCATACCGTTGTGCAAGAAAATGGGCCGCGGACCACCTTTCCAGTCCAACGCCGTCCATGACTTTGGATGCTTTCTTGGCACTAACTCGTAGAACATTCATGTGCCGGTCAAACTCTCGAGCCGTATATGCTTTGCATGCCTTCCAGTAGACATCGTGGTAGGTGGTAATACGTTTGTCTTGGGATTTGGCGTTCATCTCCAAATGTCGACAACATAAGGCGTGAGGGGCGTTTGGGTACATGGTAGAGATTGCAGCGCTTATGGAAGGAGCCTTGTCGGACATAAACACCAACCCTTGTGGATCTCTGATAGCTTGTCTCAACATGGACAGAAACCTAGTCCAATCCTCCCCGGTTTCGAACTTGCCTACTCCGAAAGCTACGGGAACGATGGATTTATTCCCGTCCATGGCAACCGCCAGGAACATCATACCCAAGTAAGGGCCCTTTAAATGGGCAGCGTCTATTACCAGGACACGACACAGATTTGCCACAAATGTGCGGATCTGCAAAAACGTAGGTAGTTTCCCTTTGTAAATGGTATAGTTTATAATGTGTAAACATATGACGTGTTAAAATACGTACCGCGGGTCTAAGGGTAACGAAGCACATCTCAAACCGTCCATTTGAATCGGTCCTTATCTGGGTGACCGTACCTAGATTGTGCAGCTGCAAATTATATAAATACACAGGGAGTCGTTCATACGACTCCTCGAATGTGCCTCTGACCATTAGCAGTGTCCTGCATCACGCACGCCAGCCTTGCTGGTAACTAATTGTGATCTCGTACTGCTGGTGTACATCGTTCACGATGTCCTTTGGACGCATTGACCTGCTAGCATCAAGAAATTTGTTTTTCAGTATCGCACCCAAAGTCCTTTTGGTGACTTGTTTGTGGTTGGGATTCAGTTGCGTCCTCGAACAAGTGTATTCGTCGTGCAAATTTCTAATGACAAATATCCCTCCTTTGTCGCCCACGGACCTCGCGTACAGCCTCCAATTACAATTTTCTCTCCCACATACAACTTCGTATCTGGTTTTGTCGGATCTCGGCGTGTAACTTTCGAAACCCTCTTCTATGAACTTAAGTCCGACCTGTGTGGCCAAGTCATCCTTCGAATCAAATATCTGACCTACTTGTACCCTTGAACTACGCATATAACGTGTAGGTTCGTAGGTTTGTGTATGGGTATTCGGGTCTGGAAGAATAGGGGACATATCAAAAAAGTCATTTAACTGACTAAATGATTTATTACTAGGGGTATATTCTTCGTCCTCATCACAATCGGTATCTGATCTTGTTGATCCAAACCCTCAGTGATTTGATAATGACCATATCTTAAACACTTAGTGAAAATTGTAAGTAAACAATATGTATTAGAGTTTCACTATCGCTGATGTACTAAGACTAATTCAGTACCGTTGATAGGAACTCTCGCTCTTTAGATTAAACATTCAGCGAACACTATTCATCATCATAGCTCTGAGCATGTTCAGTCTATGTGATGATCGCTGATAAGTTAGTTGTTTACTTATGATCCTTGAAGACAAATTTCACGTCAACATATGTTCTACGCTGAAGTCGACGATCAAGCTCAAGAACCAGCGGCAAGTCTACTAATGAACTGATGCAGATATCAGCGAAGCCAAGATTTGTCCACTCAACGTGAAGTATCAAGTAGAAGACTTCAGCTATCGCTGAACTTTATCATCTACTGATAAAGCTTTGATTCAACGAAAGCTGATCATGAAGTTCTCTCTGCATGTTACTATTGTCTTACCTCCCTTGCACGTCTACGTACGAATTGTCAGAACCAACATCCCTTTTGTCTGAAATCGTACAACAACTCTGATTCTACACTGTGCACCATGCGGCTACTAGGTTGTCTACAAAAGTACATGCGACCAATCAGCTGCTGCCACATGTAAATCCATACTGCCATGCATTAAATGCATGCAGCATATAAGAAGAACCCTACTTCATTTTTGAAGTGTGCTCGGACCATCTTCTTCTTTCTATCTGTGTGTTAGAGTATTATACTTAATATTCTTATCTCCTTTCTCCTTATTCTAGTGCAAGAAACTTAGTGTTCTTAAGACTTGTTTAGATTTAGATTTATCCTTAATCTTGTTCCGCAACAAGTTGTAAATTGTTTTAAGATTTATCAATAAACAATTTAGAAAAGTAAAATCTATGTGTTTGTATTCAACCCCCCCTTCTACAAACTTGTATAACCCTTCGGGACCAACAAGTGGTATCAGAGCGGATTTGTTTAATCTCATAAACAAGATCTGATCTATACTAAGATTTCTCTTCCTTGCTATTTCTGAAAATGGCTAACAACACAAACACTAACTATATTGACAATGGTTCTCTTGCAAACCCCCCAGATTTTCCAGAGATAACTTTAATATATGGAAAAATAGGATGATTCTATTCATAGAAGGTGTAGACCCTACTATGCCTTAGTATATCGAAAACGACCCATATATCCCTGTTAGGATTGATCCTGAAGTTCCAGCCGCTGAGAATAGAGCTGCTATTCCAGAAAGGCTGATTCCCAAGGAAGTTCATATGTGGACTGACGAAGATAAGAAGAAAGTGGCTATCGACACCAAAGCCAGATCCATACTCTCCATGGCTCTTCCTGACGAAGTCTACCATTCTGTCATGAACCTGAAAACTTCAAAAGCTATGTGGGACACAATCTGTGTTCAGTATGAAGGTACATCTGAAGTCCAGGACTCACGAAAGATCAACCTGGTAAGACAGTACGAAAGCTTCATTTGTGGTAAGAATGAATCTCTCTCTGAAGTACACCAACGTTTTAACTGTTTAATAATAGATCTGAAAACTGTTGGTAAGGAATATTATAACTTTGAAGTGCTGACAAAGTATTTAGAATGTTTACCTGAAAGCTGGGACAGTTATTCTATGTGTCTCAAGCTATCAAAGGATCTAAAATCTATGACCCTTTCTACCTTATATGGCACGATGCTGAATCATGAGCAATCGAGTCATCTTAAGAAGAATCTTGTAAAAGATTCCAAAAGCACCCTTGTTGCTTTAATCTCAGAGTCACCTTCCACTCAGCGATCAACTGTTACTATCACTGAGTTGGAAACTAACTCTGAAAGATCATCAGAATCTGAAATTTCAGATGATGATGAAGCTCTAGCATTCCTGGCTAATAAGTTCAGGAGATTTGCTAGAAAGAGTAATTTCAAAAGGAATAAACCTCTTGCTATTACTGACAAGCCAAAATCATCAACTCCTGTTGATAAGGCTACTGCTACTTGCTATAACTGTGAAAAGATAGGACATTTTGCTAGCGAGTGCAGGTCAAAGAAAGTCTCTAGACCCTCAGCTTTTCCAAAGAAAAACTTTACTCCACGGTCTAGAGATAAAAAATACCAAAAGGTGAAGAATAGGTATGCAAAGTTGAAAAGCTTTAAGAAGAAAGGCAAAGGCCTGGTGGCTGACTATGATTGGGCTGCCTCTGATGAGGAAGAATCATCTGACTCTGAAGATGATGAAGCCAATCTCTGTCTAATGGCCAAACATGAAGATGAGGAAGAAAAGTCTGACATTCCCTCTACTTCAACCTCTGCTACTCAGGTATCACCTTCCTTCTTTACCAATATTGCTAATATTGTTGAAGCTGATAGTCTTCGAAAAATCGATCTCTTGACTAAAAGTTTATATGAAGTCATGAATGGTAAAACTGTTATTGAAAATCAAAACCTTGATCTTGCTGAACAGCTTAAAAACTGTCACCTTCAAATAGAAAAGATTTCTAAAATTGAAGAAGATTTTAAAGATTAAGTGCACTTAAATCAGCTAGTCAAAATAGAATGAGCAGAAGCTATCGCTGCATTAAAAGCTGAAAAATATATTGTTGATGGATGGTATAAATCCTCAACAACGATCACTGAGATAACAAAGTCTCAGATTCCCTTGAGTGATAAACGTGGACTTGGTTACAAAGCTGATACCTTAGAACCAACCACTAATCGTTCCATGCTTAAGTTTGGAATGTTCGTATCATCTCTCCCTGACACTTTCTCATCTCAGTGTTCCTCTTCTCAACCGCCTAACCCTGAGGAAATTTTTACCTCTTCAAAAGTTAAAGAGAAAATGGTTTATCCAAAACCTACCTATGTCTCTAAAGACAAACGTAAAGGAATTGCTATTAACGAAAATCCTCAGAAGGGTACCTTAGTACCTAAGCTGAATGCTTCTAAAGCTTCAGTGACCTATCCCTCTGTATCAAGGAATCAGATCTCTGGATCTACTCAGCGTGCATCTATTCAGCGATCTACTCCTAGAATCAGAGTGGATGTCATTGTTAATAAATCCGAAGAACTGATTGTTCCTCCTATTTCAAATACCAAAAGTATATTTGGTGCTGGTCCTTCAAATTTAAAATCAAAAGCACAACATGCAAATGGTCCTAGAACTACTTTTAGTTATAGGAAATGTTATCACTGTGGACTTATAGATCATATTGCTAGTAAGTGCCCTACAGCCACCAAAGCTGAAAAGATAGCTAAGGTGAAGATCATTGCCCCAAGGCAAAGAAGCCCACTGAGGTTAAGAAATTAACCAAAGTGAAGACTGACAAAGCTGAATCTTCAAATGCTACGAAGACTGCTGAACCTTCCATTCCAACTACTTCCACTGACAAACGTGTACACATGGTTAAGTGGGTACCCAAGAAAAACTAATCTTCCTTTGTAATGCAGGTTAAGAAGGGTATCTAGTATCTCGATAGCGGATGCTCTAGACACATGACTGGAAAGAAAAGCATGCTCGCTGAATACAAGGAAGAGAAGGGTCCCTCTGTGACTTTCGGTGGAAATGGAAAAGGACATACCCGAGGGTTTGGTGTACTCTCAAATGGTACAACAACCTTCAGAAGAGTCGCATACGTTGAAGGGCTGAAGCATAATCTTCTAAGCATCAGTCAGCTTTGCGACATGGATAACAAGGTAATCTTTACCAAGGAATCCTGCTTTGTCACTGACAAAAAGGAGAAGATAGCTCTCAGCGGTTATCGTTTGGAAAATGTTTATGTAATAAACATGGACTCAACAACCACTGAGAACTCCTATTTCTTCTCAAAGGCCTCATCTGATGTCAACTGGCTATGGCATAAGAGGCTCTCTCATCTCAACTTCAAGACATTGAATACTCTATCTTCTAAAGAGTTAGTCACTGGTCTACCTCAACACTCATACGCCAAAGAGTCCTTATGTTCAGCGTGTGAAAAAGGGAAGCAGACCAAAGCAAGCTTTAAGTCTAAGCAAGTTTCCTCGGTGTCATCTCCTCTACAACTTCTCTATATGGATTTGTTTGGCCCTGTTAACAAACAATCCATCGTTGGAAAGAAATATACGCAGGTCATAATTGATGAATTCTCTCGCTATACCTGGGTAATGTTTCTCCATTCTAAGAGCGACACCCCTGAAGAACTCATCACCATTGTCAGGAAAATGGAAGTCCTGAACAACTTGACTGTTCGCTCAATAAGGAGTGATCATGGAACTGAATTCAAAAACAGGTCTCTTGATTCCTTCTTTGAGAACAAGGGTAGTTCTCACAACTTTTCATCAGTGAGAACACCACAACAAAATGGAGTCGCTGAAAGAAGAAATAGAACAATCATTGAAGCTGCACGTTCAATGCTCAGCGATTCTCATCTTCCTACTCAGTTTTGGGCAGAAGCTGTCAACACTGCTTGTTTTACGCAAAACAGGTCGCTGATAGTCAAAAGATTCAATATGACAGCCTATGAACTTTTTCATGGGAGAAAGCCTTCAATTAGGTTTCTTCACATCTTTGGATGTCAGTGTTTCATACTGAATAACAGAGATGCCCTTGGAAAGTTTGATCCTAAGGCTGATGATGGAATCTTTCTTGGATACTCCTCAGTTTCCAAAGCCTTCAGAGTCTTCAATCGTAGAAGACAAACTGTAGAAGAAACTATTCACGTCACGTTTGACGAATCCCGTTCAGTGAACTCTCGACCTTCTGCTGATACTGAAGAACTGAATCAATGGATGTTTTCACATCTTGGTGATTCAAAAGACTTTCCCACTCCTCAAACTCATACTCATCCTGCTGAAGATGATGGTCCTCCCATCATCCCTGATATGCAGAATAGTGAAGCTGAAACTTCATGGGTCTCAGCTGTTCCTCTAAACACTATGCCTGCTTCTGAACCTTCTAAATCAGACATTCCATCTACTTCTCAGCAATCAGTGAATGTAATGACAACTGCACCTACTCCTCTCTTAGCTAATATACCAGAAGTTGCTGAAGCCTCATCTTCAGCCCCTCCAGTTCAGGTTGAGTCAGCATCTCATACTCCGGCTCAACGATGGACTGCTAATCACCCTATTGATCAAATTCTTGGTGATCCAAACGCTGGTGTTCAGACTCGACGAAGTGCAGGTAATATTTGTTTTTTTGTTAACTTTATTTCTCTAATTGAACCAAAGAAAATAGATGATGCCCTCAAAGATCCAAACTGGGTCAGCGCTATGCAAGAAGAGCTGACAAAATTTGAAAGAAACAAAGTTTGGAATCTTGTTCGTAGACCAACAGACAAAACAGTGATAGGCACTAAATGGGTCTATCGTAACAAGTTGGACGAACATGGAACTGTAACCCGCAACAAGGCTCGACTTGTTGCTCAGGGATACATACAAGAGGAAGGTATAGACTACGACGAAACATTCGCCCCAGTGGCAAGACTAGAATCTATTCGTCTATTCTTAGCTTACGTTGTACACAAAGACTTCAAGGTTTATCAAATGGATGTGAAGTCAGCATTCCTCAATGGAAAGCTGAATGAAGAAGTCTACGTGGAACAACCTCCAGGATTCTCAGATCCTAAGCGTCCATGTTATGTTTATAAACTGGATAAGGCACTTTATGGCTTAAAGCAAGCTCCACGTGCATGGTATGACACTCTTTCCTCTTATCTCCTGATTGAACATTTTGAGCGTGGAAAAATCGATAAAACTCTATTTTTCAGGAAAGTGAATGGTCATATCATTCTTGTTCAAATATACGTCGATGACATTATATTTGGTTCCACTAACCCTGAACTTTGTACTCGTTTCTCTAAAAGAATGAAAGCTAAATATAAAATGAGTATGATGGGTGAACTAACATATTTCCTTGGTCTTCAGATAAAACAAACTGAAAAAGGAACTTTCATTAATCAGGGAAAGTGTGTTAAAGATATGCTGAAGAAATTCGATTTAACTCAGAGTTCAGCTATGAAAACCCCTATGGCACCTCCACTGATACTAAACAAGGATGCTAATGGTATTCCTGTTAATGTCACGTTGTACCGTGGGATGATCGGCTTTCTTTTGTATCTTACAGCTAGCCGACCCTATATTATGTACGCAACCTGTTTGTGTGCACGATATCAAGCTGAACCTATGGAATCTCATATGACCGCTGTAAAGCGAATTTTTCGATACCTTAAGGGTACTGTGAACCTAGGTCTTTGGTATCCCAAAGACTCAGAGTTTGATCTAATCGCCTATTCAGATAGTGATTTTGCAGGTTGCAAATTGGATAGGAAAAGCACCACAGGAGGATGTCAGCTCCTGGGTGGAAAGCTGGTGAGTTGGACAAGTAAAAAGCAAAACTCAGTGTCTACCTCCATAGCTGAAGCTGAATATGTAGCCGCTGGAAGCTGTTGTTCTCAGGTCTTGTGGATGAGAAATCAACTACTGGACTATGACCTACAGCTCTCGAAAATTCCAATCTATTGCGACATCACAAGTGCCATCGCTATAGCCAACAATCCAGTGCTACACTCAAAGACCAAACATATCGAAATCAGGTATCATTTTATCAGAGATCATGAGATGAATGGTGATATAGAACTTCACTTTATCCTAACTGATTATCAGTTAGCTGATCTGTTCACTAAGCCTCTTGATGAAACAAGATTCAACTTTCTCATCAGCAAGCTTGGAATGCTGAACTTTGAAGAGTAAAATCTTCAGCGATTCACATTAGATCAATGATAACAGTGAACTTGTATAACCCATTCTATCATCTTCTCTCTAGATAAACTTGATTCGCTGATATCAAGGTATGTTTTTCTCTCGCTGACACTCGCATGTAAATGCAAGATTTCAAAAACAAGTTGCATCGCTGAATATCTCTTCCTTATCAGCGATACTTTGAAATTTCTAAAACCAACACTGATATTTCTATTCAGTGCTTCATGTTTTCAAAAGTGTCTCTGAGCTTTCAAAACTTCAGAGACATCCTAAAATATGAAAGGACATCCGTGACGTCATGAAACGGATAAGCCCTAACACGTCTTCTTTCTGACACACGTTTGCACGTTTCGTTTACCAGCCAATCAAATGCAAACATGTGTCCGTGTCATGATGAAAAACTTTCCCACTCTAGTTTTTCTCTCTCTCTAATCTCTCTATATAAACTATTTTGGGTTTATATTTTTCCTTTACGCGAACATCTTCTTCTCCAAGCAAAAGAAATTTACTGTTGCATTTCTTTGAACTCGAAGTTTTCCAGAAAAACTGTTCATCTCCTTCTTCGATAACCATGTTAATATATTCTTATTATTTACCTGTTGTTTATAACTTGTTAGTGATCTTCTCATTGTTTTTACAAGATCAAACAAAAGAACTTTTTCAAAAATGAAATCATTTCTTTCATGGTTTTATAAACACAACCTTTTCATGGTTGTTCTTCAAGTTTAAACGCATATATCTTAAACTTGTTCTTCATACGTTTTTCCAGAATCTTAATCCTCAAAGGAAACTGGAAAACAAGATTTTTATTGGGTTTGCATTTCGTTTTTCAAAACAAGAAAACCCTAATCTTCATTAAGACATTATGGTCTGAATGAAATGGACAAAATTCGAAATATCTTATTGGAAAATCCTTCCACATTAAGACTATTTTTTTTGTTAATTTTTGGTTGAACTGATAAACAGATATGGCAACTTCTACTGATATTTCCACTGCTGAGAACACTCCTACTGCTGAGGAACTGGAAATCACCAAGGCTCCTCAGGTCAAGTTCACGCTTGAGGAACTTGATTGGACAAAATCAAATAATCTCTATGCGCTTCTCGAGTTTCCTCCTCGAAAGCAAGTCACACATCTGGATGATGCTGTGAACTTTCTCAAAACCTATTGCCTCTCTACAGACCTGACCATAACACCTCCTACTCATCAACTACTACTAGCTCAGTTCGGGTATTCTGCCAGACACACTCAGCTCACATCGACCAAAGACCCCACGAAGAAAATCGATTGCATCCTCTGTGACACCGACTTTGGCACCATAAAAATCGTCCCCTCCATTATCCGAAAAGCCCTGAACCTTCCCATCGCCACACAAGAAAAACCTTTTGTCCCTCTTCCAAATCCCAAGAAACATGCTGATAGGGAAACACTCATTGCATTCTTGGATGCAATGAAGTACGTTTGGGATCAAAGGAGAGATGAAAAAAGATGAGAAGAAGCTGACTGCAATCAAGAAGTCAAAGATGCCCAGCGAGATGAACTTCATCTTCGCACACCTGATAAGCTGCATGACAGCGAAGACCAGCTCCTCTGATCAAGCCGCTCAACCTCAGCAAGCAATGGGCTATGCATTGCTGAAGGGTCTTCATGTTGACTAGGCCTCGATAATCTACGATGACCTTGTGCTCAGAGTAGACTCTGCTGCTGACCGACCATCATGGGTTCCATATCCACGATTCATCATCGCCGTCTTCCTCAAAGGTCTTGGGAACAAGTACCCAAAAGAGGGTGATCTGAAACTCTCTCAGGTTGGCCCTAAGGTACTCGACTTCAAGACAATGGCAAACGAGGTACGTCTCTCTACTCTTTTAACTATTCTCAATCCTCCTTCTTCTACTTCTGCAGCTCATTCAGTGGAAAAACCCACCGCTGATACCCCAGCTGCAACCTCCACTCCTTCTAGAAAAAGAAAACACTCATCTTCCCAACTTGGTTCCAAAAGAACTAAGAAAACCAAGGAGCAACCCCTTAAGCAATCTCTTGCTGAAGACTCATCAGCTCATCTTGAAGAGCTGATGGAAAGTTCCGTGGTACGCTCTGCCACAGCTGAACAAGCCACCCCTTCCATCCCAGCTTCAGAGTCTCTAAACGCTGGAGTTATAAACTTGGAACTGAACCCACCTCCTTCATCTCCTTTAGAGACTGAAGTGATTTTCAGTGAATCCATCGCTGGACCTCGCATCCAACCAACATTCTCATCCTCCATTCCTCCCATCTCTCCTTTGGTCACTCAATCTTTTCCCCTATTCTCTTCAACAACCGTCATCCTCAGCGACGCTACTATTGAACATTTTCAGAGGATGATAGGTCAATCTACAGAACCTGCAGGCACATCCATGCGCCAAGGTACTCTTGAGGGCGACATGGAATTTCACACAGGCCATCGAGACTTCGACAACTTCGCCAACGCGCCTGCAGGTATACACAAAACCTTACCTACTCTCTCAAAACACCAAACTTCTGAGCTTTCCTCTGTTCATAAGTTAATAAATGTTTCAGGTCCTAATTTGGGGGATATCAACACCTCCCTGACGGCCCTAGAAACAAAGATGGAGAAATACAACACCATTCTCTCCATAAACTCTTCAGCGGTTACAGACGCTGGAGAGAAGTTGAAAATGCTGACCGATCTTGTTGATAAGAAAGCCTTTAGTGCTGATCTGGAAAAGGTAGATGGTAGCATAGCTCAGTTTGCCACCACTCTAGCCAACAACTCCACCAACATCAACAATCTCAACCTCACCACCTCTACCCTCGCAACTCACTTCACCACTCTGTCCGGTGAAGTCACATCACTGAAGACAGAGGTGGGTACTCTAAAGGGAGAGATGACAACGGTCAAAGATCTCCTTCAATAGCTTCTCAATCGCCTGAATGCTCAAACGTCTCACTTTACTCAGGCTGATAGAGATGATCTTCAAAAGATCAGTCCAACCATTTCTGGCCTGGAAGCAAGAATGGTTGTGATTGAAACCTTCATGGGACGTACTGGCCAAGAAGACAGTACTCCTCTGACTGCCGTTGAACATTCTGTTACCTCCCCCAACCATGATGTGGAAGAGGGGGAGAAGCCTAAAGAAGACCTTCCCCATAATGATGAGGGGGAGAAGAAAAATAAAGAAGACCTCCCCATGCTGAGGGGGAGGGTATTGAAAATGAAGCTGCTGCTGCTACTTCTTCAAAACCTCAGGGAGTTGAAAACCCTAAGGGAACCGAGAAACTCACCTCTGTATCTGAGGGGGAGCAACTCGATGAGCAACTTGAGAAAGCTGCTGCTGATGTGACTGAGCCCTATGCTGAAGAGATAGAATCTGACGACAAAGCTGAAGACGATGAAGTTATCGACATCTCTGATGACGAACCATCTTCCTCTTCAAAGAATGATTATGATGACGACGATGATGATGACTCCTTTATTGTCAAGCCTATTCAGAAGACTACAACTCTCAAAGGGATCTCAATCAAAGGCAAGAACAAAGGCCTCGCTGCAGATGACAATCTGACGATCTTGCTTAAAAAGCCGGTTTGTCAGGTACACTACTTTCTATTCCCTTACACTGCATCCCTCCTCTATCCTTTCTCAATCCCAACTCTCCTCTCCATAAAACCTCTATACACTTAACCCAATTCTTTCTCTATCTCTTTTCTTCCCAAGACTTACTTATACGATCGCTATGTTTCAGCTAGTCCTCTCCCCTCTTTGAGGATCTCGCTGAAGCTCCCACAAGTCCAACAATAATCCCAGCTCTCAACGCTGAAACAATAATCCCAGTCTTGGATTTGATCTCTGAGACTGATGAACCTGAAGAACAGATGCTCTCTCACAAAAACAGACCTTCCTTAGCTCCTCATATGCTAAGTGTAAAAGAAAGAAGAGAAGCAATGATCAAACAACTTGAGGATCAACGAATCATCCTTCCTCGCTCAGCGATTCCTACTCCAAAGATGAAACTGACACAGAAGGAGTACGTTGATCATCTAAAACCTATGAAATTACTCATCGATAAGAAGAAAGCTGAAGAAAAAGACAAGGCCCTTGCCATCCAGCTTGCCCAATATCAGGTGAAAGACCCCGAGCTGAAAAGATCTCCCATTGATGTCCAACGTCAGCTATGGGATGATGCCCATAAAATCGTTGAAGAAAAGACGAAGGTATCTGATACGACTTTGGAATGGTGCAAAGAAAGACTGAATTATCGATCTCGACCATCCAAATCATCAAGGTAAATATCAGAGGAAGAATGTACGCAAACGTTCCTGTTGTTGAAATTGACGTATTCAGGGAAGACAAGACCAATCAAACCTTCTACGCTGAAATCATAAAGAAGTTTGGTCTCTCTGAATGGTTGGAGATACGATTAGCCATTCATAGATCTCGCTCACAACACAAGAGTCATGTCGAGAAGATTATTAATTCTCAAATCGACTTGGTCTCTTCTGCTGTGGACATTCCTCCTTCCACCCTTCTTCCAACTCAACAACGGAGGGCCTCTGCAAAGAAAAAGCAAAAGTCTTCAGATGCAGGTCCTTCTATAAGGAATGAAACAGGTATAGGTTTCTCACGTGAAGAAGTGCTTGGTCGTGACGCTGACCTTTCTGCACTTGACACCTCCCTGCCCCCTGGCGAAACCTTTGTACCTGGAAAAGTTGTAAGTGAACCCTATGGAATCTTCTTCCTTGACTACTATGGACGCCAACACTTTCAACGCATCTCTGAGCTTCCAATCACTCCCATCGAACAGCTCAGAGACCTTATCTACTGGTGTGAAATCAGACACGACATTGAGGCACGTCGCCTCAAGCCCCTGATCTTTGATGAAGCAAAGAACAAAAAGGATCAAGGAGTTGATGTCCCTGACTGGATGATTCCCACATCAAAGACCCTTGATGAACTTCTCATTAAGGAAGAACCTTTCGACGGATAAGATCGCCTTGTAATCTTTCTATCTTTATCTGTCAATATCTTTGTACTTGTAAACTCATTAGTTGTACTTGTAATTTTTCTACTTCCATCTGTAATCTGTACAAAGTTTAAAGAAAAATTTCAGCGAACGTACTTTACTCCATCAGTACAGAAAAGATCCCAGAAAACAGTAAAATGGACAAATATTTTATGAGTTCTTTTATCCGTATGTTTTCATACTTAGCAATTTTCTCTGTTGCTATGTCATAATCAAATAGGGGGAGATTGTTGATCCAAACCCTCAGTGATTTGATAATGACCCTCTCTTAAACACTTAGTGAAAATTGTAAGTAAACAATATGTATTAGAGTTTCACTATCGCTGATGTACTAAGACTAATTCAGTACCGCTGATAGGAACTCCCGCTCTTTAGATTAAACATTCAGCGAACATTATTCATCATCATAGCTTTGAGCATGTTCAGTCTATGTGATGATCGCTGATAAGTTAGTTGTTTACTTATGATCCCTGAAGACAAATTTCACGTCAACATATGTTCTACGCTGAAGTCGAAGATCAAGCTCAAGAACCAGCGACAAGTCTACTAATGAACTGATGCGGATATCAGCGAAGCCAAGATTTGTCCACTCAGCGTGAAGTATCAAGTAGAAGACTTCAGCTATCGCTGAACTTTATCATCTACTGATAAAGCTCTGATTCAACGAAAGCTGATCATGAAGTTCTCTCTGCATGTTACTATTGTCTTACCTCCCTTGCACGTCTCCGTATGAATTGTCAGAACCAACATCCCTTTTGTCTGAAATCGTACAACAACTCTGATTCTACACTGTGCACCATGCGGCTACTAGGTTGTCTACAAAAGTACATGCAACCAATCAGCTGCTGCCACGTGTAAAGCCATACTGCCATGCATTAAATGCATGCAGTATATAAGAAGAACCCTACTTCATTTTTGAAGTGTGCTCGAACCATCTTCTTCTTTCTATCTGTGTGTTAGAATATTATACTTAATATTCTTATCTCCTTTCTCCTTATTCTAGTGCAAGAAACTTAGTGTTCTTAAGACTAGTTTAGATTTAGGTTTATCCTTAATCTTGTTCCGCAACAAGTTGTATATTGTTTTAAGATTTATCAATAAACAATTTAGAAAAGTAAAATCTGCGTGTTTGTATTCAACCCCCCTTCTACAAACATGTATAACCCTTCGAGACCAACAGATCTATCTATATCAGAATTACCCATTGTGAAAACATGGGTTTCGTCGTCGGCAACTCCAGCAAAGCGTCCTTCTTGGTCTTCTTTGTCTTCTTCTTCTTGTGGTTGTTGTTGTTGCGTCTCTGGAACAAAATCAAGCTTCTCCATTTGAAGGTCTTCGTCATCACCATTGTCATCACCGTCGTCGTCACCTTCGTCATCACCGTCGTCATCGTCTTCGTCATCGTCTTCGTCGCACACCGATGAATCGGCATACACAAAAAGTAATGGAGGTCTTTCTGATTCGGTTGCAAATAGCAGAAAACCAGAGATATCCCCATCGTTGGATAACTCCATAAATGACCCATCACCATTCTTAAACACTAACTTGCAAACAGCAGAAGGGTCGATTCCACATTTTTGCATGGCGTATGCAACAAACTTCCGATAAGTATAGTTTACTGACAATTTTACACCATGCTTAGATTTATAAGCAAAATTCCACTCATTGTTGTCTTGCACCCATTCACCATTGAAACAGAAAAATAGCTTAGCTTTTGCAACAGATGAACTCATTTTTCCAGTAGTATCTTAAAAACAAAATACTGAAGAAAAAAAGCAAGAAAGAAGGATGGAATGGGTGTGAACTATGAATTGCATTTTACTATATTTATGGATGAAATATCATTGATGAAACAACCAACATTGATGAAACAACCAACATGAATTGAAACCACAAATTGGTCTTCCAAGTACAATGATTCAACATTGATGAAACATGCCAGTGAATGGCAACCACAAATTGTGTAACACCCGTAATTTCGGTAAGTAAATATCACCCAAATGTTTTGCATCTTGAAAATGGTGGGATTTATGTTTAGAAGACATTACTTAAAGTCTCTAAGAGTATCGGGAGTTTTGGCGTTGAAAAAGTCGAGTTTCGGGGCTTGGTACGGGTCAAGCCACAATGACCGGCGACTATGACCGTGTCATAGTCGCGAGGCATAGTCGCAGGGAAGGGACAGCCTACAGTACACCTTGTGCGACTATGACCAGCGACTATGACTGTGTCATTATCGCGCCAAGGGTACAGGGTGCTGTCAAATATGAATTTTCAGCCTTCTTTCTCATTTCTCACTTCCACCCTGTTCCCTTTCTCTCCCAAATCGTTTTCCCTTCCTCCCTCACGAAGCCTAACTAATTTTGGGGTCCTTTCTTGAAGATTAGAGTATCCTTTCACCATCTTATACTAGTGGTTTCACCTCTTAATGCAAAGATCAAGTTTCATCTCCAACATTGAAGATTTTGGGGTTTTCTAGGTTTTCATCAAAACCTTAGTGGTAAGCTAATCCTCCTAGTTTCTAAAGTTTCTCATGAATTATAAATTCTCCATTTATGACTTCCTAGTGTTTTATTTCTCAAGTTTTTGGTTTAGATGACTTGGTGAAAGTTAGTCAAAATTAGGGTTTTTGGTATAAATGGAGAGATTGTTGATGATAATGTTGGGAACGCTTTCTTATGGTGGAATGTGATTTTGATGGTTGGAAACTTATGGTGTAGGTTTTTGGAAGCTTTGGCTTGGAGATTCAAGTTTCTTCAAAGGAGCTTACGTTTGGGGTAAAATCTAGATTTAGCCTAAATCTAGCAAGGTGAGTTCAAGTTGATTTGTGAAAAGTTTGTACATGCCAAAAATGTTATTTTCCAAATAATTGTGTGTTTTACTTAAAAATATCAATGGTTGAGTTATTTGGATAGTTTAGCTCTATTGAAATATTTATCTTCATAAATGTTGTAAAACACCCATATTTGGGGTTTTTGGATATTTTGATGTGTAGAAATCATAATATGTCCTTAAAAGATTAATTGCTCAAAATGATGTCTATTTGATGGTTTAATCATGTTAATGTAATTGATTTTATAAACCATGTGGAAATGCACAAATTAGTATCAAGGGTCATTTTGAGGATTTAAAGGTGTGAGTCATTTTGGGAAAACCCTTTTGTTTAACTGTGTCGGGTTTTGGGTTAATAACGATTTTGTGGTACTTGTTTACCCAACTGATGTTTAAACGCATTTTATGCGATGATGACCGTTATATAAGGGTCTAGCGAGTTTGGAGCATTTTGCTCGGGTTTGTCTTTGAGAAAGTTTGGGAACATTTGTTCGGTTTTAAATGACTCAATGTGGATTCTTATTTATGGTTTGCATTTATTGCAACTTGATACATTTTATTTATCATTATTGATATTTACATGCTTGGGTGTTTTGGTTATTCCGGGTTGAGCATGTTTTGTAGACTGTGTCGCATTGGATCCATAGGCACGTGAGTCAGTCTTTATTTGATGGTCCATCTCCTTGTGCACGAGGAGTGGACTATGGTAACGCATGGGTATATGCGTCAGGCCGTGGGGCCACTAGCGAGTAGGCAATAGGGGACAATAGAGTCCCTGAGGTGAAACTCGTCTAGACTGGATATGCAATGTGGTCCCCTGTAAGTCCTTGAGGTGTAACTCTACGGGGTATGCAATAAAGACAATTTATTATGGTCTGAGGATTGTGATGTCTATATGGCATAGGAACTAGGACCGGGGCTTGAGGTGTAATCCAGTAACATCATAAGTGACCTAACTTTGTGTGCACGTCACTTTTGATGGAATCGGGTCTCCCCCGTCACCGAAAGGTGTGGTTTTTGGGTATAATATTTTATCCTTATTTTTGGTGACACACTTTATTTATATGAAATGTCTTCATGGTTCATTGGCAGAGTTCTATGCCTCATCTTATTTGGATGTTTTAAATATTGGAATTTTGTCCATGTTTATAATTCTTGAGATATTTACGTCTAAACACGTTTTGGATGAGTTGGAGTTGGAATTCATTTTGGAAAACGCTTTATACATTTTGGCAGCTTTCTCATAGATTTTGTGTGAGTTGGAAAATGGGTGATTTGCATTTAAAGTAAACTCTTTTGAAATCATGACTAAAACTACACCCCTCTCGATTTATGAATTTATATAGTCATGATAAAATGTTTGAACTCACTAGGCGTTAGCCTAACCCTTTTTATTTGTCAGCATGTGCAACAGGCTCAGGTTGGGAGTAGCTTTAGCTACACTATGAAGTGACTAGTGCTAGTAGAGTGCACGAGAGGTGATTTGTTTTAGTGAAGTCTTCCGCATTTATTTTGGGATTAGCAACTTGTACTGGTGTTAAGTAACCTCCGACTTTAAGTGGTTCATAGTATGATTTGGGTTTTAAATTGTGAGAGTTATTATGTTTATCTTGAAGTAATTCCAGGAATGGTTTGTAGAAGGAATTTTATTTATTTAGTGGTTATTTTATCGAAATTTTATTTAGTTGCTCTTTCCAAATTTGAGGTGTTACAAATTGGTCTTCAAAGTACAATAATTGTGGAAAAAAAAGTAAAAACATGCAAAGATTCGTGCAAAAAAGGACCAAAAATGTAATTTTTTTGCCTATCGCAGACCCATCGCGAAAAACCACCGCGGACAGGGGTCAATCCTGTCACCGCGTGCATAGTTGGGGGCTCCGCGGGACATTTTGGCCAAACAGGGGTGACACGTGGGCCCTGGCCCGCGATCGCGGGGGCCACCGCGGAAATTTTGGGTATTTTGGTAAAATCAGCAAGAAAGTGGGTATTTTGGTAAGTTAGAGTCAAACTTTAGATATTTTAATTAATTTTCCAGCATAAAAACGTATTTTTTATAATAATAATTTAAAATTTACCATCAATGCATACAAAATATGAAAAATCTATCACTTAAAACAAAAGATTAGGAAGTTTTATAATTTAATAATTTTTTAGAGTAAACCTCACTTTTGGTCCCTGTGGTTTGCAAAAAATAACGAAAATCGTCCCTAAAGTTCATTTATTACAAATTAGCCACTACTATTTGCAAAAGTGTAGTTTACTCTAGATTATAAGATAAATTACAATCATAGTCCGTGTTGTTTGTCTTTTTTTTCTATCTTTTTCATTTTATATTCTTATTATATTAATTAGTTGATGATAATTTCAACTAACATTACTTAAAAAAATACGTATTTCATTTTGTAAATTACACCTTTAATTTTTTTTTGTCATACCTTTAAAAAATGTATCGTCTTTTGATCTTTTATTTACTTAAATGTTTCTATTAAACGTGGATAAAATATATAAAAAAACTCCATAATATAACATTTGTTTAATTTTTTCTCAAAATATAAAATTAAATTTATCATAATGAAAAATAAACAACCAACTAACAACTACACATTTTCTTTATTTTATTTATTTTCATGAGTCGGTAGATCAGAAAAAATGATTTACAAGGTGAAGTATGCATGGTTTATGTGCATTTCAGATCAAACAAAGTAATAAGAGCTTGTTTGGGTTGACATAATATTTTCGAGAGATTTAGATTTTATGTAAGGATTTGGAATTGTCAATGTTTGGAATTTTGGGGGTATTTGGTTCGTAGTTTGAAAAGAACTGAATATCATTCTCTATATAAAATTAAGTTTATATTTTGATTTTTTTTTCGTTACGATAAATTTAAGTTTATATTTTGAATCTTTTAATAAGTATATTATAATTTTCTTTATTTGGTACACATTCAAAAAACATGTAATTAAATGAACTATCTAAAAACTATACATTTTTCTTATTAATAGACATAGATAAATTTCGATTTTATAATACTTAAGTAAGAAAATTAGGATAATTTTTTAAACACACCTTAAAATAGAAAGTTTTTTTGGATTAGTGTAGGCGGATGCAGATATATATCAGATAAATTGCATAAAAATATAAAAATATTTAATATGTAACATATTTTAAAGATATCGACAACGCTTTTCTAATGGTGTATTTATAAAATTGATACATATTTTTAATGTATTTTTAGTATAGTTATCATTAATTAATATTATATGTGTATAAAATGAAAAAGATAAGAAAAAAATAGAAAAGAAAAGACAAACTGTAACACCCTCGAATTGGGAAAGCTCAACTAATTAAAAAATTTCAATATTACACCCGAAACAATAGGATTTACTCTTATAATTCAAATAGGTAATTAAACCTCAAATTACAATCTATGAATATCCTCAAAAGATATACATCATACAAGTCTTACTACAAAGACTAAACTTACTTTGGGTAATACTTCACCCATTCACAAGTTGCTAACCCAAGGATGAATGCGGAACATTACTAAGATATTCACCTCACGAGCACTTTACTAGCACACGACCTTTCACACGTGTTGCTAGAACTACTCCCAACATGAGACCTGTTGCACATGCCGACAAATAAAAAGGGTTAGGCTAACGCCTAGTGAGTTCAAGAGTTTATATCATGAAATGAATAATTCTTTAAAAGAAAATTTGCAATAAAGATTTTGATTTCCAAAGGAGTTTACAAAGGATATAAATAACTCATTTTCCAACGCACCCAAAATCTGTGGGAAATATTCCCAAAAGGTATAAAGCGTTTCTCTAAAATGAATACGATCCAAAACTCACTCAATTACGTGAATAAACCTTTAATTAGGCAAATCTTTCAAATACGGTTGACAATAATTACTCAACCCATAAATCATGGAAAACCATCCATTAAATTATAACCCTTCATTGAAAAGCATAATACGAAGCAATATTCACGCAACCGTAAAATGTAATGAAGTTCCAATACCGTAAATACGGAAATGACCTGTTTTATTTAAACCCCACCATACATGTGGGAAATTCAATATTTAAATCGTCCAAAAGCAGTCAAAGTATAAGACCAACGATAATAATAAAACGGGGACAACATAAGGTCCCAAATAGGTTGGTCAACGACGGGGGAGACCCATATCCATTGAGAGTGGATGAACACAAAAGTACGCCACTCATACAATGTTATCTGTACGACACTTCACTGCATAAAGGCCCAAGTGCCCCATACGGCACCTTACTAGTCACACCCAAAGAGACAGTTGACCTTAGTGGCGTATCAGACGCATATCACCAAAGGCTCGGCCCATGCGGGGATACAACCATGTCATTGCCCCGACATGGCGAAGGTCATACTCGCCCAAAGTGTTCCAACCATGACTCAGCCCTCCTAGTGGACCCATTGAAGGTAAAGGTCATTAAACATGGGGTCGGTCAAATTCCGCAACACCCAGTAGACCATCAAATAACGACTGAATCACGTGCATAATAAGCCCATCCTGGAATGACTAACGCACCCGGGCATTTAAATAATAATAACGCGCAATAAATGCGATATAATGCAATATATGTAATATGGTGCAACAAAGTCAAACCATAAACAAGACTCTACTTTGAGCCATTAAAATCGGACAAATGTCCCCAAGACAATCTCAAGGTCAAAACCGAGTGAAATGCTCAAACATATTAGACCCATAAATGACGGTCATCAATTAGCATAAAAATGCATTTAAACATCAATCGGGTAAACAAGTACCACAAGATTATAATCAACCCAAACTCAACACGGGTTAAACAAAAAGGGTTTTCCCAAAAGGACTCACACCCTTATAATTCTCAAAATGATTATTGACACTAAAACGTGCATTCTCCCCAAATGGTTTATAAAATCATTTTCACTAATATGATAAACCATCAAATAAACATCATTTTGAGCAATAAATTTAATAAGGATATATTTATGATTTCTACACATCAAATATCCAAAATTCCCAATATGGGTGTTTTACAACATTTATGAAGATAAATACTTCAAGAGAGTTAAACTTATCAAATAACTCAACACTTTATAATTTCACGTAAAACACTCAATCATTTGGAAAATACTATTTTTGGCATGTACAACGTTTTCACAAATCAACTTGAACTCACATTTGCTAGATTAAGCTAAATCTAGAGTTTCTCCAACGTAAGCTCCTTTGATGAAGTTTGCATCCTCAAGCCAAAACTTCCAAAACCTAGATTCATAAGTTTTCAACCATCAATACAAGATCTAACCACATACAACCATTCCCCAACACATTTTCATCTAAAAAACCCCAACTTATACCAAACCCTAGTTTTCATAAATGAAAGAGATAACGATTTTCCCAACCAATCACCACCAAAATCGACCCACAACATCACAAGATAGCAAGAAGATGAAATTAACCACAATAACAACTATTGGGTAGGGAGAGGTTACCTTCACCATTTGAATCTTCCAAAAACAAGCTCCTAGTCTCCACAAAAGTTCCAAGCTCCCAAATGTTAATCAATGGAGGAAGAGGGTTTAATTGTAATACCCCGGGTAAGTTCGTTAGTTAAAATCTCTTTCCGTTAAAATTAGTTAACTTTATAATAATGTGTTTGAGGTAAGTTTGGCTCAAGTTATAAGTTAGGCTCAAGTTATAAGTTAAAAGGTATTATGGTCATTAGTGGATAGTGTGAGTGTTAAAAGGGTAAATAGGGTTGATATTATCTAAAAGAAATCAGATATTTTCATAAAACCAGAAAATTCAGTGTGTATGTGTGTGTTTGGAGAGCAAAAAGGAGAAAAGAAGAGAAAGCTAGGTTAAGGCATCAATTGGATACTTGGAAGTGATTTCAGGTATGTTTCCTTTGCAATTTATTGTGTAATAGCTAGTAGATGGTTTCTATCGGAGTAGAATTGTTGATTTCATATCTAGGGTTGAATGCTGTCGATTTCTGGGCAAAATGGAACAAACCGACAGAGGTTTCCGGACACAGTATGAAGGTGTTCGGGTAGTCTCGTTGGTAGTGTGTAACAACCCACACCAAACTATCATACCCAAAAGCTATACCTTTAACTAAAACGCCAAAAATGGCTCAAGGTAATACATTAAACAGATTACAAACTGGGTTTGCGGAAATAACCCTAACTAAAGCTGAGATCACAACCATAAAATAAAAGGAAAGCCTTCTAATCCTTCTAACGCAACTCCGCCTCACGGTTGGTCAACTTCTAAGCAAGCTTCGAATACGTGCTTACCTGAAAAAAGTTTTAGTTTTGAAAAGCGAGGGTTAGACCATGAGGTCTAGTGAGTTCTCTCAAAAGTCACACCACAAAATACACAGTTTATGTAAAACTTTCAGTAAGAAATGATTGTACAAATCTTGTCATGAACACACATATCTGATCAACACACTATGACAAGCTAATGGCACACGCTATGGTCACACACACCGTGACAACGTAAAAAGGGGCACACACCGCCCATATATGAAACACATTCATATATCACACCATATGGGACACACCCCCATCTCACACAAATGCCATAGCTCGTCCACACGACTAAATCACACTTTTCATTCATGAGCGAATGATAATATGAACACTTACCATAAGGATTCATATATCAAGCCATATGGGACACACCCCCATTTCACACCAAGGCCAGAGCATGGTCACACACATTTAAATCGCACATATTGTCACACACTTACTATTCGCTTTAAAATAAAAGCAGTTTGTATCCACACAATTAAATCACACTTTTCATGCATAGTCTAAAAATAGTACGAGCATTTACCATTGTAAACATGCATAAGGTTCCACATTTAAAAAAAAGGGTTTTAAGATCAGAAAACTCACCTGACGTCCCGCTTAATCCTCTCACTAGATGAGCTTCCCTTCAACTGCACCTATAGGGGTACATACTACCACGTTAAGCCACTTGGCGGAAACATACACTCAAACAGCCTGCACTACTATGTCACGCCACACTTTCCGGACACTGTATCCGGACAGCCAAAACTGTCCGGACAACCAAACTATCCGGACACACTACCCGGATAACCAAACTATCCGGTCACACTACCCGGACAACCAAACTATCCGGTCACACTACCCGGACAACCAAACTATCCGGTCACACTACCCGGACAACCAAACTATCCGGTCACACTACCCGGACAACCAAACTATCCGGTCACACTACCCGGACAACCAAACTATCCGGTCATTCTACCCGGACAACCAACCTATCCGGATTCACAGGGGTTTCCGGTTAACTACCGAAAAGTACTAACACAATTTTACCCGGTCATAACTATCATCCAGACACCACAAATCGTCCAGACACTACCTTATTTTGAAGGTTTCCGGACGTGACGGGAAAACCCAAAAACGCAGAAAATTGCATTTTCTCATGTCCCAATTCCCTCAACACTTCCAGATTAGCAATATGGTTCGATAGCTACACATTATCCCACAATACAACTCCCTTTAATCAGATTTGATGAGGAAACACAATAAACCCACTATCATCCAAGTTTCTTCTCTAATTACTAACAACACACACAAACTTAGAGAAAACTAGAATTGATTTACCTGGGTGATTCCGGAGTTTTTCCCCCAACAGCTTAGCTTAAATCGATTTCTTCTTCTCCAATTTGTCATAATCCTTCTCTTGCTCTTTCTCTTAGCCACACACACAACACACACATTAACAAAACTACCAAATGAGAAATTTAGGGTTTCTCTCATCCTTTTATACCTTCACAAAGAGCACCAAACTTTTCAGTATTTCACACTTGGACCACATAACTTTCTTAAACTTCGAATTTCATCCAAGATTCCTCAATTATCGTTTAAATGAAAACCGGTTATTACAATATCCACCCCTCAAAAGAATTATGTCCCCGGAATTCCATTTTCAAGCAAACGAGGATTTCGAGTCCTCAAGTCTGATTCCAACTCCCAAGTTGCCTCTTGCCCCTTATGGAATCGCCACTGAACTCCCATTATAGACACTTCTTTATTCTAAACATCGCACCGACTCCTACATTGAATTCGATAAACTCTTCCTACTGCTCACATAAACCAGTGGCGGTTTCGAGCCACGCTTAACCTCTCGCAAAAAAAATGTTCGACCTATCGATGGTCAACCGTGTGACCTCCGGTCTCACACAAAATCATTCACACATCTAGTCTCACGGTTTTAAAACGCGCCAAACTAAGGGTTTCACACACAATTTCACCTTCTTTAAGAACGAATTCTACCGAAGTTATCGTCACAACATCATGCAACCCTTATTAAAATAACTACGCTCAATTCGCCCACTGATCACAAAAATCAACTTTGAATATCACCTTAACCCGCAGTTAAGATTCTCTTCAACAGCTTACACACTTTTCAACGGATTACACACCATTCTATCATTACTCCCTCAACACAAAATACGTTCAAGGCAGATATCACCTTCTCACATTAATTAAACTGACCATAATCCATAGACAACAATCAATTCGCACGCTTTTACCACAACGTCACTCCTATATTTCTACCAAATCTCATCCAATGGTCCCTCCCCCGAGCAATACATTCGACTACTTTCTTCCACTTACTTCTCAAACGTAAAACATGTTTCCAAAGAGCGACTCACTAGAAGGTGCACACTCTTGACCAATCACACAAGCTAGCTCTCCTCAACGCTTGAACCAATCACATACACACAAATCCTCTTTCTCACACTCCCACTAGAAGTTCATGCACTCGACGGTGATGTTCTGATAACATTGCTTTCCACTTTCCGTGCCACTTGTCACACCTTCTACTTCACACTTACTACCGTCCCACTTACCTCAGGCTAGCATGGAACATTTCTCATCCAACATTGACCACTCCATACATGCAATTTCAACGGTTACTATGCCTACCCAACAGTTCCACCACACCTTATACGAGGAATTCAACCAAGTTAATCCGAAATCACACTCACTGCTCGAAGTGACTACACACTTCTCGTTTCTCAAACGATACTAGTCAACCCCTTTGCATTTCCTTAACATACAAGGATTAGCTCACAGTCCCAAAGATTTCGTATCTACTACAAAACATCATAAACTAACCAGTCCAAGAGTACACAAATTCCTTCTTAGTTAGCCACCAACTGCCACCCCATTCTTTTATTCTCAGGTAACAATACCACAAGCCACTTAGACATCCATGCATCACCACACACAAATTTGCCACATTTGAACAACTTATAAACAAATCCCGAGCAAGGATCTCCACTTACTCTCACCCCATACCAACACTAGTCCATCACTTAACCTCACGGCCAAACATTATCACCATGCCTCACATGCTTACTAATTACATGTTGCCGCCATCTTATCCACACAACTTCACACACCAGAGGTTCAATTCCCACGATCATTTGTGCACACACTAGGCCATGCTTTCTCCACACCAAACACGACATAAATTGAAAGAGTTGCAAAAACATTAAGCAATACTTAGGTTTGCAATTCCACCTCCACCCCCATAAAACTGGAATTCCTACCTGGTCAATCTAGGGCACACACTCACCCTTGGGGACAGACCAAGTCCGTTCGAATGGTCCATATGCAATCACACAATAATAAGTACGCATGCACAATTATCACACAGGAATCACCGAGCTTTGCTTTTGAGAACTCACGACTTTGCCTTTCTCTAATCTAGCTGTATCGCAAAAATATGACCGTCTACTTCACCCGATCAAGTCTTATCCCCAATCGACTCCTCGGAATCCACTTGAGACACGCTCAATAAATCAAACGACAGAACGCTCCTTTGCAACCAACCTAGTCCACAAGTCTCACATGAGTTGTGCTAACTACCTCATTTGTAAACGACATCTCAATCACATAGGAAGAATCACCTATCCAACTATCAATTATCCACCTTCAAGATACTCACAAAAATGCGGTCCATCCTCTCGGCAGATACACACCTTCCCAACCGACCTCTTATCTCCACGCACACACCTGACTAAATAATCACACCGGGGTTAACCTTTCAATTTCAAATCTCCCGACAATAACTCCACTCCCGACGTTGACTTCAATATCAATGTCTGACAATTAGTCTAAACACAAGTTCTCCTTAACTCCGGCTCCACGCCGATACTGTTTCATCCACATACCACAACGCTACCCTTCGAGGTATTTTGCCTGCTTCGAAATCCCCCGGGACACTTCCCCCGCTGTCAGCCACACATCAACTTACCAGACAAGAGAAAAGACTACCATCACACAAACATTTCTAAGGTTAAGACTGGAACTACGGTGAGATGCCGCCCTCCCTAAACGGTAACTCTAAAGCCACAAATCGACCATCGACGTTTTAACCGCACTTCCCACTCTCGAAACTTCGCACATTAATAAGTGCAATATCTCTTACCGCTTAGCGAGCTCATAGCCTCCATGCATGACAACATAATGATTTAAATCGTTTTACATACTCGAAATATTTCACAAAACAAGGTTTGATATGCAAGGCACGATACCCCCAAAAAGAACAACCACACACACACTAATCTCAAGGATCGCTCACGCGCAACCCATGACGTCTCGCAACCTGGTCCATGTACTGAAAGTGTACACATCGAAACTCTCTTTGTGCAAAATTTTAAAATACCGCAAAATCGTCCACGCTGGGATGGTCAACCGACTCACACACTTGCCGATTTGTCAAAAACGTGTTCACATCGTTTGCACCCATAAAACCATACGATCAAATGTTGTTATGATTTATACAGCAAGGTTTAACTTACTCATAAAGAAGTGAAATAATTTACTATTTCCCCAAATTCAAAATTTATCACACCACGTAAATAAATTTATCTTTTCCTTCAAGCACACACTTGCACATGCCGACTCATTTTCAAAATCAGAAGTTTGCAAGGCACGCGCACACACTCACACATTATGACATAAAAGATTTACGCAACTTGTTTTGAAAACACCACGCATGGCCCGCTTTACATTGAAGGCTATTCGCTCGAGCAAGGTCAACCGTTTGCAGTTACAGCACATTAACGCCGACACCCTACTCCCAACCAACCATCAGGTTCCTTATATTTGAAACGATCATCGGTATCGATACTTCTCACACACCTGGAGGTTCCCCCCTCGCAGTTACCACTTGCCTACTACTGCGTAATAATACAGCTTCACCTCGACCCCAAATAGGTTAACCAGCACTAGTGTTATCAATCCACACGTCTAGCATTACTCAACCACCCTTAACACCCTTCCACTAACTAGAGAGTAAGAAAACACCTCCCTATCATCCGACCCTTGAGTTGAACACTCAAGATCTCTATTTACCGACATCGGGAGACACCCAGAATAAAGACTCTTCAGAGATTAGGAGCTCACCTCCAATCAATTAATTCCTTAAGAACCCTAAAGGTTCTACTTCACACAGTCACTCACACCGAACATTCAAACAATGCTTCTTCTAGATAGTATCACCAATCTCACCAAGAATAATCTGCACAACACACTAAACCATTGTCATAGTGACAAGGTTAAGCTTTACACACTAATCACCACACTCCACACACTACTGTTATTCTCCACACTCAATCCACCACACACTACCAATATCAGAACAACGATAAGCAAGCACACCCATGCACCTGTAAATTCATAATGACATTGGCCAGATGTGATTTGAATTTACTTTACATGAGAGTCCTCACTACCATCGTCCTAAATTCTCAGTGATTAAGGTCTTTCCTAAAGGCTTCCTATATCTCAGTTGTGTCCTCCCACTCCACAGTTTAAGTTTAGGCCCATCCGGTCACCTAAATCCCTTAAACTAGGGCTCTGATACCAACTGTAACAACCCACACTAAACTATCATACCCAAAAGCTATACCTTTAACTAAAACGCCAAAAATGGCTCAAGGTAATACATTAAACAGATTACAAACTGGGTTTGCGGAAATAACCCTAACTACAGCTGAGATCACAACCATAAAATAAAAGGAAAGCCTTCTAATCCTTCTAACGCAACTCCGTCTCACGGTTGGTCAACTTCTAAGCAAGCTTCGAATACGTGCTTACCTAAAAAAAGTTTTAGTTTTGAAAAGCGAGGGTTAGACCATGAGGTCTAGTGAGTTCCCTCAAAAGTCACACCACAAAATACACAGTTTATGTAAAACTTTCAGTAAGAAATGATTGTACAAATCTTGTCATGAACACACATATCTGATCAGCACACTATGACAAGCTAATGGCACACGCTATGGTCACACACACCGTGACAACGTAAAAAGGGGCACACACCGCCCATATATGAAACACATTCATATATCACACCATATGGGACACACCCCCATCTCACACAAATGCCATAGCTCGTCCACACGACTAAATCACACTTTTCATTCATGAGCGAATGATAATATGAACACTTACCATAAGGATTCATATATCAAGCCATATGGGACACACCCCCATTTCACACCAAGGCCAGAGCATGGTCACACACATTTAAATCACACATATTGTCACACACTTACTATTCGCTTTAAAATAAAAGCAGTTTGTATTCACACAATTAAATCACACTTTTCATGCATAGTCTAAAAATAGTACGAGCATTTACCATTGTAAACATGCATAAGGTTCCACATTTAAAAAAAAGGGTTTTAAGATCAGAAAACTCACTTGACGTCCCGCTTAATCCTCTCACTGGATGAGCTTCCCTTCAACTGCACCTATAAGGGTACATACTACCACGTTAAGCTACTTGGCGGAAACATTCACTCAAACAGCCTGCACTACTATGTCACGCCACACTTTCCGGACACTGTATCCGGACAGCCAAAACTGTCCGGACAACCAAACTATCCGGACACACTACCCGGATAACCAAACTATCCGGTCACACTACCCGGACAACCAAACTATCCGGTCACACTACCCGGACAACCAAACTATCCGGTCACACTACCCGGACAACCAAACTATCCGGTCACACTACCCGGATAACCAAACTATCCGGTCACACTACCCGGACAACCAAACTATCCGGTCATTCTACCCGGACAACCAACCTATCCGGATTCACAGGGGTTTCCGGTTAACTACCGGAAAGTACTAACACAATTTTACCCGGTCATAACTATCATCCGGACACCACAAATCGTCCGGACACTACCTTATTTTGAAGGCTTCCGGACGTGACGGGAAAACCCAAAAACGCAGAAAATTGCATTTTCTCATGTCCCAATACCCTCAACACTTCCAGATTAGCAATATGGTTCGATAACTACACATTATCCCACAATACAACTCCCTTTAATCAGATTTGATGAGGAAACACAATAAACCCACTATCATCCAAGTTTCTTCTCTAATTACTAACAACACACACAAACTTAGAGAAAACTAGAATTGGTTTACCTGGGTGATTCCGGAGTTTTTCCCCAACAGCTTAGCTTAAATCGATTTCTTCTTCTTCAATTTGTCATAATCCTTCTCTTGCTCTTTCTCTTAGCCACACACACAACACACACATTGAACAAAACTACCAAATGAGAAATTTAGGGTTTCTCTCATCCTTTTATACCTTCACAAAGAGCACCAAACTTTTCAGTATTTCACACTTGGACCACATAACTTTCTTAAACTTCTAATTTCATCCAAGATTCCTCAATTATCGTTTAAATGAAAACCGGTTATTACAATATCCACCCCTCAAAAGAATTATGTCCCCGGAATTCCATTTTCAAGCAAACGAGGATTTCGAGTCCTTAAGTCTGATTCCAACTCCCAAGTTGCCTCTTGCCCCTTATGGAATCGCCACTGAACTCCCATTATAGACACTTCTTTATTCTAAACATCGCACCGACTCCTACATTGAATTCGATAAACTCTTCCTACTGCTCACATAAACCAGTGGCGGTTTCGAGCCACGCTTAACCTCTCGCAAAAAAAAATGGTCGACCTATCGGTGGTCAACCGTGTGACCTCCGGTCTCACACAAAATCATTCACACATCTAGTCTCACGGTTTTAAAACGCGCCAAACTAAGGGTTTCACACACAATTTCACCTTCTTTAAGAACGAATTCTACCGAAGTTATCGTCACAACATCATGCAACCCTTAGTAAAATAACTACGCTCAATTCGCCCACTGATCACAAAAATCAACTTTGAATATCACCTTAACCCGCAGTTAAGATTCTCTTCAACAGCTTACACACTTTTCAACGGATTACACACCATTCTATCATTACTCCCTCAACACAAAATACGTTCAAGGCAGATATCACCTTCTCACATTAATTAAACTGACCATAATCCATAGACAACAATCAATTCGCACGCTTTTACCACAACGTCACTCCTATATTTCTACCAAATCTCATCCAATGGTCCCTCCCCCGAGCAATACATTCGACTACTTTCTTCCACTTACTTCTCAAACGTAAAACATGTTTCCAAAGAGCGACTCACTAGAAGGTGCACACTCTTGACCAATCACACAAGCTAGTTCTCCTCAACGCTTGAACCAATCACATACACACAAATCCTCTTTCTCACACTCCTACTAGAAGTTCATGCACTCGACGGTGATGTTCTGATAACATTGCTTTCCACTTTCCGTGCCACTTGTCACACCTTCTACTTCACACTTACTACCGTCCCACTTACCTCAGGCTAGCATGGAACATTTCTCATCCAACGTTGACCACTCCATACATGCAATTTCAACGGTTACTATGCCTACCCAACAGTTCCACCACACCTCATACGAGGAATTCAACCAAGTTAATCCGAAATCACACTCACTGCTCGAAGTGACTACACACTTCTCGTTTCTCAAACGATACTAGTCAACCCCTTTGCATTTCCTTAACATACAAGGATTAGCTCACAGTCCCAAAGATTTCGTATCTACTACAAAACATCATAAACTAACCAGTCCAAGAGTACACAAATTCCTTCTTAGTTAGCCACCAACTGCCACCCCATTCTTTTATTCTCAGGTAACAATACCACAAGCCACTTAGACATCCATGCATCACCACACACAAATTTGCCACATTTGAACAACTTATAAACAAATCCCGAGCAAGGATCTCCACTTACTCTCACCCCATACCAACACTAGTCCATCACTTAACCTCACGGCCAAACATTATCACCATGCCTCACATGCTTACTAATTACATGTTGCCGCCATCTTATCCACACAACTTCACACACCAGAGGTTCAATTCCCACGATCATTTGTGCACACACTAGGCCATGCTTTCTCCACACCAAACACGACATAAATTGAAAGAGTTGCAAAAACATTAAGCAATACTTAGGTTTGCAATTCCACCTCCACCCCCATAAAACTGGAATTCCTACCTGGTCAATCTAGGGCACACACTCACCCTTGGGGACAGACCAAGTCCGTTCGAATGGTCCATATGCAATCACACAATAATAAGTACGCATGCACAATTATCACACAGGAATCACCGAGCTTTGCTTTTGAGAACTCACGACTTTGCCTTTCTCTAATCTAGCTGTATCGCAAAAATATGACCGTCTACTTCACCCGATCAAGTCTTATCCCCAATCGACTCCTCGGAATCCACTTGAGACACGCTCAATAAATCAAACGACAGAACGCTCCTTTGCAACCAACCTAGTCCACAAGTCTCACATGAGTTGTGCTAACTACCTCATTTGTAAACGACATCTCAATCACATAGGAAGAATCACCTATCCAACTATCAATTATCCACCTTCAAGATACTCACAAAAATGCGTTCCATCCTCTCGGCAGATACACACCTTCCCAACCGACCTCTTATCTCCACGCACACACCTGACTAAATAATCACACCGGGGTTAACCTTTCAATTTCAAATCTCCCGACAATAACTCCACTCCCGACGTTGACTTCAATATCAATGCCTGACAATTAGTCTAAACACAAGTTCTCCTTAACTCCGGCTCCACGCCGATACTGTTTCATCCACATACCACAACGCTACCCTTCGAGGTATTTTGCCTGCTTCGAAATCCCCCGGGACACTTCCCCCGCTGTCAGCCACACATCAACTTACCAGACAAGAGAAAAGACTACCATCACACAAGCATTTCTAAGGTTAAGACTGGAACTACGGTGAGATGCCGCCCTCCCTAAACGGTAACTCTAAAGCCACAAATCGACCATCGACGTTTTAACCGCACTTCCCACTCTCGAAACTTCGCACATTAATAAGTGCAATATCTCTTACCGCTTAGCGAGCTCATAGCCTCCATGCATGACAACATAATGATTTAAATCGTTTTACATACTCGAAATATTTCACAAAACAAGGTTTGATATGCAAGGCACGATACCCCCAAAAAGAACAACCACACACACACTAATCTCAAGGATCGCTCACGCACAACCCATGACGTCTCGCAACCTGGTCCATGTACTGAAAGTGTACACATCGAAACTCTCTTTGTGCAAAATTTTAAAATACCGCAAAATCGTCCACGCTGGGATGGTCAACCGACTCACACACTTGCCGATTTGTCAAAAACGTGTTCACATCGTTTGCACCCATAAAACCATACGATCAAATGTTGTTATGATTTATACAGCAAGGTTTAACTTACTCATAAAGAAGTGAAATAATTTACTATTTCCCCAAATTCAAAATTTATCACACCACGTAAATAAATTTATCTTTTCCTTCAAGCACACACTTGCACATGCCGACTCATTTTCAAAATCAGAAGTTTGCAAGGCACGCGCACACACTCACACATTATGACATAAAAGATTTACGCAACTTGTTTTGAAAACACCACGCATGGCCCGCTTTACATTGAAGGCTATTCGCTCGAGCAAGGTCAACCGTTTGCAGTTACAGCACATTAACGCCGACACCCTACTCCCAACCAACCATCAGGTTCCTTATATTTGAAACGATCATCGGTATCGATACTTCTCACACACCTGGAGGTTCCCCCCTCGCAGTTACCACTTGCCTACTACTGCGTAATAATACAGCTTCACATCGACCCCAAATAGGTTAACCAACACTAGTGTTATCAATCCACATGTCTAGTATTACTCAACCACCCTTAACACTCTTCCACTAACTAGAGAGTAAGAAAACACCTCCCTATCATCCGACCCTTGAGTTGAACACTCAAGATCTCTATTTACCGACATCGGGAGACACCCAGAATAAAGACTCTTCAGAGATTAGGAGCTCACCTCCAATCAATTAATTCCTTAAGAACCCTAAAGGTTCTACTTCACACAGTCACTCACACCGAACATTCAAACAATGCTTCTTCTAGATAGTATCACCAATCTCACCAAGAATAATCTGCACAACACACTAAACCATTGTCATAGTGACAAGGTTAAGCTTTACACACTAATCACCACACTCCACACACTACTGTTATTCTCCACACTCAATCCACCACACACTACCAATATCAGAACAACGATAAGCAAGCACACCCATGCACCTGTAAATTCATAATGACATTGGCCAGATGTGATTTGAATTTACTTTACATGAGAGTCCTCACTACCATCGTCCTAAATTCTCAGTGATTAAGGTCTTTCCTAAAGGCTTCCTATATCTCAGTTGTGTCTTCCCACTCCACAGTTTAAGTTTAGGCCCATCCGGTCACCTAAATCCCTTAAACTAGGGCTCTGATACCAACTGTAACAACCCACACTAAACTATCATACCCAAAAGCTATACCTTTAACTAAAACGCCAAAAATGGCTCAAGGTAATACATTAAACAGATTACAAACTGGGTTTGCGGAAATAACCCTAACTACAGCTGAGATCACAACCATAAAATAAAAGGAAAGCCTTCTAATCCTTCTAACGCAACTCCGTCTCACGGTTGGTCAACTTCTAAGCAAGCTTCGAATACGTGCTTACCTGAAAAAAGTTTTAGTTTTGAAAAGCGAGGGTTAGACCATGAGGTCTAGTGAGTTCCCTCAAAAGTCACACCACAAAATACACAGTTTATGTAAAACTTTCAGTAAGAAATGATTGTACAAATCTTGTCATGAACACACATATCTGATCAGCACACTATGACAAGCTAATGGCACACGCTATGGTCACACACACCGTGACAACGTAAAAAGGGGCACACACCGCCCATATATGAAACACATTCATATATGTTAGTCCCAGATGGCTATAACAAGTATTGTAGAATGGGGGGGGGGGGTTGAATACAATACTCAAAATTTTCACAATTTTAATTCTTTTTATTGAAAATCTTTCAACAAGAATTACACATAGAAAACTTAAGACTGTTGCGGAAAAGAACAGATAAACTATTCTAACAATCTTACACAAAGTATACAACAAAATAACTAAGAACACTTAGAACAAAGCTATAAAGTTTTTCAAGCAAACTGGAAATTCTTGCACTTAGAGAATTCTTCCAGTTTGCGTAGAATATCAAGAGCTCACAGTAATCTTCAAAGTCTCTCAAGATGTGTGTATTTTCTGTATGGAGAGCTCTTCCTTTTATAGTGACAAGGAGTGTGCAAGCATTGAATGCTTGGGACACTTGTCATCTTCACACTTGCTGAGGATGTTGACTTCTGGAAAGTTGTGAAGTCCTTGTCACCTTTTACAAGGTACAGTCAGAAGAGCCCATGCATGAGAAAAGAGCTTTGCATGGAAATGGATAATAAGACAAAATGTCACTTTATCCATGTAGAAAATATCTTCTCAATTTGTCTTCTAAATATTGCACCACCGAAGGAAGCTTGGGATATGTGACACATCTTTGGAGAAAACATCTTTGAAGCTTCTTTGAGGTCCCACCGAAATGTCATTTGGGATATGTGACACATCTTTGAGATATGTGACATCATCTTTGGGATATGTGACATCATCTTTGGAGAAAGCTTCTTTGAGATTTCTTTGAGATCCCACCGATGATAGCCTTGTGATATGTGACACATCTTTGAGATATGTGACGTCATCTTTGGGATATGTGACATCATCTTTGGATAAAACTTCTTTGAGACTTCTTGGCCGAAATAAAGAGAAGTTTCGGTGGAGATATGTCCACCGAAATTGTGAGAACAATTTCGGTGAACAATGACTTGTATGTTTGAGAAAAGATCTTTCACTTCCACAATGAGAGAATCTTTAATCTTGACTTTGGTTGATCTTTGACTTCACCAAACATTTGATATCCTGTACAAGCCATTACAAAGAACCATGCATCCAAAATTTCTCTAAGTATAAAATGTTTTTCAAAGTATAAAAGGAGATCATGAGGTCATCTTCAAATCTTGATGACCCAACAATCTCCCCCTATTTGATGATGACATCCATACTTAGAAAAACATGAGTAAGACAGTGAATAATGCATGTTGACCCTTCTTTACTTTTTTGGGTTCTTTTTCACACAGTCCATTTTTTTTTGTGTATGTATATATGATATTTACATATGAGAAAAAAATAAAAAGGTATAGCTGTACAAATAATTGAAAGGAAAAGGAAAGAAGTATAAACAGTATAAACAATATGAACAGAATGAATATTACTTGCATCTTTGGAGGGGCGAGTTGAAACTTGTGTCTGGCATGAGGATTCTTCATTTTGATCAGTAGCCTGTTGATGTGTTGAAGAACTTTATCTTTCAGGCACTTTTGCTTTTCTTCAGATGTTTCAAATCTTCAAGTCATTCACTTACTCCAAAAGATTTCAGCCAAGAGAATCTGTGGGTTTTGATAGGAGACAACCCATTATAGTGACAAACTTTGAGGAGGGTTGAGTTTGAGTGAATCAGCCTCAGGATGCATCTGCCCATCTGTTGCATCTTGACATCTTTTCCTGTTTAGCATCATCAACTTGTCTTTTATTTGCTCCCCCTCAGTTAGATCAGTCGGTCTTTGTGTTACTCCCCCTCAGTTAGATCCGCCCGGACTGAAGTGCTCCCCCTTGACCGGTCCGTCGATTTCCTCATTTTTTCAAGTTGGTCGCTGTATATGAGTACTGAGGGTTTATGTTGCTCCCCCTCAGATGAATTCTCCCCCTCAGCGGCCGACGTAGGAAAAACACCAAGAGAAAATGAAAAGATCGGCCAGAACCAAGACTATTTTTTTTTTTTTGCATTCCCACCGAAAATTGGCAATTTTCGGTAGGATTTTCGGTTGAAAATCAGTAAATTTTTTTTTTTTTTTTTTTTTAACTTTCCCACCGAAAATTAAGGAGATCCCACCGAAAATTGGCAATTTTCGGTGGAAAATCAGTAGATTTTTTTTTTTTTTTTTTTTTTAAACTTTCCCACCGAAAGTTAAGGAGATCCCACCGAAAATTGGCAATTTTCGGTGGAAAATTAGTAGATTTTTTTTTTTTTTTTTTTTTTGCCTTTCCACCGAAAATTAAGGAGAATCCACCGAAAATTGGCTATTTTCGGTAGGATTTTCGGTGGAAAATCAGTAGTAATTTTTTTTTTTTTTTTTTGATCATTCCCACCGAAAATTTGCAAGAGATAGACAAAAATTCGGTGTAATTTCTTGAAGAGGTTGAAGGAAAACTTCTAAGACATCTTCAGCAGAGTGTGGAGAAAGTCTTCTAAGGCATTATGGAGAGAACCTTCAAAGTGAAGAAAAGATTGGAATTTTATCTTCCAATTTTGATGACCCAAAAGATTGAGTTTGAGGATTTGGGGTGACATCTGCAGAAGAGTTTGTAGTGGGTGGATTTTATGAAAGGAGAAATGGGTTGCAAACCAAGAGTGAAAAATGATGGAAAAAGAGATGGGATGAGGAGATGACACATAGGAAGTTGGGTTAGGTGAGAGGAAGAGTATATGAGAAGCTAGATAAAATTGGTGGGGAGAGAATCGGTAGAGGAAATCTATCGGTGGAAGGTTTAGAAGGAGTCCACGGATTTTAGACTTCGGTGGAAGATGCAGAACGATTCCACCGAATTAAATTTCGGTGGAAAGTTAGATAAATTCCACCGAATGGGCATTTCGATAGAAGAGTTAGATGAGAGAGAGATGCCACCGAATTTAGATTTTGGTGAAGGAAATGAAATTGGTGGAAGAAAAATATAGAAAAGAAGAGGTGGTGTTTGCATGGTTTGGGATTTCGGTGTAGGTGGGTGTCATCACAAAAAGATGGATTGTTATAGTCTTGGAGTTGATTGATGGAGGAGAGAGAAAAGGTGGTACTAAGATGACATCATATTGATGAGGTCATCAACACTTGGTTTACACATTCCACCGATGTATTATTATTATGATTATTATATATATAATTAGTACAACTATGAAATATATAAGAATAATAATAATACCAAATTGAGAATGTGCAACTTTCAAGTGTAGTAGAAAAGGGGTCGGTGGTGGTCTTGTGATGTGGGTGTTGGGGTTCTTCGGTGGAGAGAACAGCCAATGGTTATTTGGCGTGTATTTTGGTAAGAAAGAAAAATATGAGGGATCGGTGGAACGGTTTTGTCAACTTTCTCACTTGTCCACATAGATTCATCTGTCCAGCTTAAAATCTGCAATCACAAAGAATTCATTTTCTAGGTACCCATTTGGTAGTGGGTCCTTTTGGGTTAGAAGAAAAAGAATTGGTGTCACTTAGATCAAATCTTTCTTTCGGTCAGTCTTTGGCAAAATGAGAAGTATCACCACAAATATAGCAGTTTCTATAAAGAAGGATCTTTTTAGAATTGTGATATTTTTCTTTATTTTTGCTTTAAATATGTCCTCAAAGAATTTGATGAGGAATCAAGGATTTGAGGTGCAGCACCTAAAATTCATTTTTTCAAATTTTGGGAGGACCTAAAACTTTTCCTTTGAAAAGGACATTTTGAGACACACAGATCTGTGAATAAAATCGGTAGAAGAAGACACATAGGTATTTTTAGAAAAAGTGAAGGATTTCTTTTTAATAAAAAATTGGCACCCAGATACTTTCCTTTTTCAGAGATAGAAAATATTTTGCATGAGTTAGAAGAGAAGGATGCATCATCTAAAGACAATAGATAAAGAATTAAATGCTTCAATCTTTTCAGCATCAGAGAGAGATAGAGATGGATGTACCTGTGATGAGGAGAGGAGACACTTAGCTGATACAATAGCAGTTGAGGAGTCATTCGCTTTCAGATGTGGGTTCATCTGCCAAATCATAAGATTTAGCAGGCAGACCCTTTCCTCTTCTGATAAGTCTTTCATTTCTTTCCTTTTCTCTCTTGTATTTTTCCTTGTATCTTTCAGCCCGGTCAAAATTTGCAGAAGAGAGGTGTTGGCTGAACTTTTGGGAATCATATTTGGATCTTTCCGATTTTGAGGAAAATCGGCCTGAGGAAGCAGTTCTGGGTCTTTCAAACTGTTTACTCTTACACTCAGAAGCAAAATGACCCTTTTTACCACAGTTAAAACATTCCTCATTAGATTTATCCAAAGGAGAGTGTTTGGAGAGAGAAGAGGATGAATTTCTATCAAACTTAGATTTTCCAGAAGATAGATGAGATTTGGATTTAGAGTACCCATCCAACATGGCCATTTCATCAGATAATTTATCAACTGAAGTTTCCTCACATTCATCCTTAGCATCACTAAGATATGCTTCTGAATGATCATTGGGATCTTCTTGACTATCATGGTCAGAATCAGATGGGTAGGTGATTTTTGGAAAACACTTAGTCTTTTTGGAAGAGTCACTTAGGAGAGCTAGAGAAGAGTTCTTTATAAACTTATGCAGTTTCGTCTGCTCATAGTTGAAAAGAGTTCCATAAAGAACAGTCAAGGGCATGAACTCAAGGTCCTTGGTAGTTTTGATGCAAGTACATATATTTTCCCAAAAATCTGGAAGACAATCCATGAACTTGCACAAGACTTCCTCATTATCATAGACTCTGCCCAACAACTTAAGATCATTTAAAAGAGAGTTGAAGCGATTGTAGTAGCTAGGAAGAGATTCTCCTTTTTCAAAAGCAAAGAGTTCATAATTTCTAACAAGAGCAATCTTTCTGCTCTTTTTAACTTCATTTGTACCTTCGTACAAAACACACAGAGTGGACCACATCTCTTTGGCAGTAGAGAGATTTACCAGAGAGTGGTACACTTCATCAGGAAGAGAGAGAGCAATGATAGTTCTAACTTTAGAATCAAGAGACACAAGCCGTTTTTCCTCATCAGTGTATTTCTTAGGATTTTTAAGAATGTAACGACCAGTAGCAGCAGATTTTTCTTCATCAGACGAATCATCAGAATTATCTTTTTCCATGGTTTCTTTACCAGGCCTCTGCGTTTCATAGCGAGCCCAAACTTTGGGGATTAAGGGTCCCTCTTGGAGAATGGTTGGATATCTAGTATCCACTCCTTCCATGAACAGCATCATGCGGCTTTTCCACAAAGAGAAGTTGTTAGCATTGAACTTAGGAGGTTTTGAAATGGAGCCATTTTCAGAAAAGTTATTTTGAAAAGAGTTTTCAACAGTAGAGGAAGAGGAGGCAGCCATCGCAGATCAAGTTTATGGAATTAAACTTTCTGCTCTGATACCACTTGTTAGTCCCAGATGGCTATAACAAGTATTGTAGAATGGGGGGGGGGGTTGAATACAATACTCAAAATTTTCACAATTTTAATTCTTTTTATTGAAAATCTTTCAACAAGAATTACACATAGAAAACTTAAGACTGTTGCGGAAAAGAACAGATAAACTATTCTAACAATCTTACACAAAGTATACAACAAAATAACTAAGAACACTTAGAACAAAGCTATAAAGTTTTTCAAGCAAACTGGAAATTCTTGCACTTAGAGAATTCTTCCAGTTTGCGTAGAATATCAAGAGCTCACAGTAATCTTCAAAGTCTCTCAAGATGTGTGTATTTTCTGTATGGAGAGCTCTTCCTTTTATAGTGACAAGGAGTGTGCAAGCATTGAATGCTTGGGACACTTGTCATCTTCACACTTGCTGAGGATGTTGACTTCTGGAAAGTTGTGAAGTCCTTGTCACCTTTTACAAGGTACAGTCAGAAGAGCCCATGCATGAGAAAAGAGCTTTGCATGGAAATGGATAATAAGACAAAATGTCACTTTATCCATGTAGAAAATATCTTCTCAATTTGTCTTCTAAATATTGCACCACCGAAGGAAGCTTGGGATATGTGACACATCTTTGGAGAAAACATCTTTGAAGCTTCTTTGAGGTCCCACCGAAATGTCATTTGGGATATGTGACATCATCTTTGGAGAAAGCTTCTTTGAGATTTCTTTGAGATCCCACCGATGATAGCCTTGTGATATGTGACACATCTTTGAGATATGTGACATCATCTTTGGGATATGTGACATCATCTTTGGAGAAAACTTCTTTGAGACTTCTTGGCCGAAATAAAGAGAAGTTTCGGTGGAGATATGTCCACCGAAATTGTGAGAACAATTTCGGTGAACAATGACTTGTATGTTTGAGAAAAGATCTTTCACTTCCACAATGAGAGAATCTTTAATCTTGACTTTGGTTGATCTTTGACTTCACCAAACATTTGATATCTTGTACAAGCCATTACAAAGAACCATGCATCCAAAATTTCTCTAAGTATAAAATGTTTTTCAAAGTATAAAAGGAGATCATGAGGTCATCTTCAAATCTTGATGACCCAACAATATATCACACCATATCGGACACACCCCCATCTCACACAAATGCCATAGCTCGTCCACACGACTAAATCACACTTTTCATTCATGAGCGAATGATAATATGAACACTTACCATAAGGATTCATATATCAAGCCATATGGGACACGCCCCCATTTCACACCAAGGCCAGAGCATGGTCACACACATTTAAATCACACATATTGTCACACACTTACTATTCGCTTTAAAATAAAAGCAGTTTGTATTCACACAATTAAATCACACTTTTCATGCATAGTCTAAAAATAGTACGAGCATTTACCATTGTAAACATGCATAAGGTTCCACATTTAAAAAAAAGGGTTTTAAGATCAGAAAACTCACCTGACGTCCCGCTTAATCCTCTCACTGGATGAGCTTCCCTTCAACTGCACCTATAAGGGTACATACTACCACGTTAAGCCACTTGGCGGAAACATACACTCAAACAGCCTGCACTACTATGTCACGCCACACTTTCCGGACACTGTATCCGGACAGCCAAAACTGTCCGGACAACCAAACTATCCGGACACACTACCCGGATAACCAAACTATCCGGTCACACTACCCGGACAACCAAACTATCCGGTCACACTACCCGGACAACCAAACTATCCGGTCACACTACCCGGACAACCAAACTATCCGGTCACACTACCCGGACAACCAAACTATCCGGTCACACTACCCGGACAACCAAACTATCCGGTCATTCTACCCGGACAACCAACCTATCCGGATTCACAGGGGTTTCCGGTTAACTACCGGAAAGTACTAACACAATTTTACCCGGTCATAACTATCATCCGGACACCACAAATCGTCCGGACACTACCTTATTTTGAAGGTTTCCGGACGTGACGGGAAAACCCAAAAACGCAGAAAATTGCATTTTCTCATGTCCCAATACCCTCAACACTTCCAGATTAGCAATATGGTTCGATAACTACACATTATCCCACAATACAACTCCCTTTAATCAGATTTGATGAGGAAACACAATAAACCCACTATCATCCAAGTTTCTTCTCTAATTACTAACAACACACACAAACTTAGAGAAAACTAGAATTGGTTTACCTGGGTGATTCCGGAGTTTTTCCCCAACAGCTTAGCTTAAATCGATTTCTTCTTCTTCAATTTGTCATAATCCTTCTCTTGCTCTTTCTCTTAGCCACACACACAACACACACATTGAACAAAACTACCAAATGAGAAATTTAGGGTTTCTCTCATCCTTTTATACCTTCACAAAGAGCACCAAACTTTTCAGTATTTCACACTTGGACCACATAACTTTCTTAAACTTCGAATTTCATCCAAGATTCCTCAATTATCGTTTAAATGAAAACCGGTTATTACATAGTGTCCGGGTAGTTTTGTTGGTAGTGTCCGGACGGGTTCTTTATCCGGGTAAGTTCCTTCTTTTCTATGTTTTCCGGATAGAATTGGATACCGGATGGTATCCGGATTACTTTGGTGTCCGGATGTTGTCCGGATTGTTTTAGTTGTCCGGAAAGGGAATGCTGTCCGGATTACCCCCGTGTTAAGTCGTCGTAGGGGAACAATTGAGGATAAGAGTTTGATAGGTTAATTAGGATTCTCAGCCTGCTAGAGAGTCTTATGTGTTCAATGTGGTAAAGAGATATTGTATCTGATTGTTACAGATTCTGTGAATTTGGAGTGAAAGTTGAACTGTTTTTGAGAAAGGATTGGAAGCGTGTTGATAAACACTTAGGTGAGTTTTACTTTAAAATGTTTTCAAACTGGAATACATATATGTGTATTGGTTATGTGATAGATGATATGATTATGTGTTTATGTTGAAATATGATATATTGAGATATTGTATTTACATGAGCATTACACTACATGGTAGTGAGTTGGCCGGGCTTAGGACCGGTGGTGTTGGCTGTAATAGTCGTACGGCGGTGTTGGCTGTAATTGTCGTACATCGGAGTTAATTTATTAGTTGGCTTGCAACCAACTAATATGGCCATGGGAATGAGACAGAGGAGTATACGATGTATGAGTCCAAATTGTTGTTGGTAATTGTGTTATGTATATGATGGTTGTGCAAATGGTTTCCAAACTAACAGGGATTTTCTCACTAGACCTTTAGGTCTAACCCTCATTTTGTTTTAAAAATATGTATTCCAGGGCGTGGATCGGATAAGAGCCAGTAAGAGAGATAATCAGTGGATAGCTTTTGTGAAGACTTATGATACGAAGACTAAGATATGTTTTGCCGTTATAGTTTCATTACTAGATATCGTGTATGTAATTAGCACATAGTTTGTAATGAAATATTATATTTTGGTTGTAAATACTAAGGGACCTTATTTGATATATGATGTATCTTAGTTACGTAACGATGTTATGCAATGTATGTTATTTGTTATGTATTTGGAAAACCGGGTCGTTACATTAATTTGGTGAAGAAATGAGGAAGGAGTGGGGAGGGGATGGTGTTCTTGAGAGAAATCGGCTGAGAGAGAGTGAGGGAGATGAAGAGAGTCGAGAGTGAGAATGAAATGAAGAAGAAAGAGAGAATAGGGTTTAAAACCTAAATAAAATCGTCAGCAGCACCGTGGAATTCCGCCAACATTCTCGCGGAATTCCGCCCCCAAAATATCCGAAATTCTTGAAATGTTCTGCTGCTTCCGCGGAAGCACCGCGGAATTCCGCCAAAAATCTCGCGGAATTCCGCGAGACCCTGATTTTCCCGATTTATTTTCGATCACTGTTTTGGTCATAACTTCTTCGTTTTAGCTCCGTTTTAGCTCCGGAAAGGCTCGTTGGACTCGTATTCAAATTCCTCATCCAACAAGACCATAAAATTTAAGATTTAAACCAAAATCCTATTTTCCATATTTTTCTTAAAAGGTCGACTCTACACTGATTCGAAATTGTACTTATCTGAAAATTACGGGTGTTACACAAACAACAAGGACTGTAATTATAATTTGTTATACAATCTAATAAAACAAAAAATGAAAAAGACAAAGAAAAGGCAAAAGGACCAAAATACCCTTAATTTAACCAAGTCTTTTAACTAAAGTTGGTCAAAGAGACCAAAAGTGAAAATAAATGGCAACCATAGTGACTGGACAAAACTCCGTTAGTGAGAGGGGCCAAAACTGGACAAAAATGCAAAAAGTAGTGGCTAATTTGTAATAAATGAACTCTAGGGACGATTTTCGTTATTTTTGCAAACCACAGGGACCAAAAGTGAGGTTTACTCATTTTTTAACATGTTTTAATTTATATTTGAGTAAATTACATCAGTGGTCCCTGTGTTATAGTGGTTTTAACACTCCGGGTCCCTAAAATGAAATAATTATGGATTTCATCCTCGTGGTTTACACTTTATATCGTGTTGAGTCCCTAAAACTAACTCCGTTTGAAATTTATCCGTTAAAGTATCCATGTGCAAGGCACATGATGGGTAGTTTGGTTATTTTATGTATTTTCCTCCATCTTACATTAAACATAAAAACAACATCAATAGCATACTGCCATGTGTCCCTCTTCGTCCCTTCTTCCCTAATGTTGATGATCATCCTAAAATTCTTGAACACCAAAAAGTCAAAGGTATAAAAAACCCAGATCTTCATGAACACAAAAAAATCAAATAAACCAAGAAATTAGAATACATTTGTTTTTTGTTAAAAACATTGTACAAAACACAATACATTGTTAAAAACAACAAATTTTTTCAACATAAAAGGACCCTAAACGTATCCTTGCTATTGTTAAACAACAAATTTCATCAACATAAACAAATCGAGAGAATGGTGGAGAGAACCAGATCCCGGTTGTGTATGCACCCAAGGATGACCATCAGCGACCAGAGAACACAATCGGCGACCAGAGAACTAGAGAACCAAATCTCATCACTTCATCTCTGAAATGATGACCATCGGCGACTAGATCCCAATTGTGTTCTTCGTCTTTTGCAACGATAAACATCGCCGACCAGATCCAGACAGCGGTCATCGTCACCGCCGTTCTCCACCCTCCTCAGGCGACGATGAAAACATGGACCCTCTTCTCGTTCATCGCTTATTCTTCTCCTTCTTCTCGTCCATTCTTCTACGGTTTCGATTTTTTCTAGGGTTTCGATTTTTCTAGGGTTTCAAAAGAAAGGGTCTGGTCGATTTTTTTGTGGTTTGATTCTATTGTTCTTGTGGGTTAATCGATCTGAATCGATTTTTATGGGGTTTCGATTCATCTCTGATGGAAAGGGTTCTTGATAAATGAAAAGTGTTCTTTACATCGTGTTGAGAAGATGATAGAACAACAAAAAGGTTTTCTTTTTTCCAAAATTTAGGGTTTAGTTTGGAGTTTAATGGGGTTTGATTTTAAATTCTATAAATTTTGATTTTAGGTATCCAACTTAATTTAGAATTCTAATTTTATGGATGGGGTTTTGATTTTACAAGTTTGTTGGAATAAATCTGTGTAGGATGTGTTCTTATGTTCATATCTTCATGTTATTAGATTCATATCTTCATGTTCTTGATGTTCATACACCTTGATGATGTTCTTGATTTCTTAATAAAAAATATATATATTAAATGACTAAAATGTCTAAAATACCCTTGTACTTAACGTGTTTAACAGAAAATTTCAACGGAGTTAGAGATTAGGGACTCAACACGATATAAAGTGTAAACGACGAGGATGAAATCCATAATTATTTCATTTTAGGGACTCAGAGTGTTAAAACCACTATAACACAGGGACCATTCATGTAATTTAATCTTTATATTTTATACTTTCTTCCTACCTTTCTTTCACATTTAGAAGAATTTTTTTTACTTTTCTTCCATGTATTTCTTTTATTCTTTTTTTTTACTCTTTTAAAGCTATTTTTTACTTTTCTACCCTTTATTTTTCTTGAACACAGTTTATAATCTTGTAAATTGTCTCCTTCTTGGATTCAATGTTCTAAATGGCGTGGCGGCGAGGCCAAACCTCAGCCTTAGGAGCCACGACGAAGTCATGACGTTTTCTTAGCGTGACTTATGGCGTCAAATTTCTAATTCATATATAATATTATATATATTGTTAATCCCAATTCCATCAAACAAACATGAATTTGCATATAATATCTAGAGAGAGAGTAGAGAGAGAAAGTGTCTTCTTATTAAGTCGGCTCTCTGTAATTACAAGATGTGAGTTATGCCCTAATTGTTCTCTCAAAGTTACAAGATTAGTATAAACAAAAGCTATTTATACCTAAGGACTAACAAAGGCTAAATAAGCAACTTTGACTTTCTCACAAGACTTAATACATAGACTTTGACTTTGACATTAATATTAAATCTTGAAGACATATTTAGACCTAACAATCTCCCCCTTGGATTCAATATTTAAACATTTGAGAACAGCAGTCTTCGGCTTCTTGAATCTTCAAAACTTCGGTCTTTATCAAGGCTTGTCAAAGTCAAATTGTCACAAAATCTTCAGACGGAGATTTTCTTTCTTTTATATGGAGAATTTGTTTCTTCACACAAGGCATTTTGATACAATGTAGCGCAAATCTAAGAAAAAGAGATCTTCTTGAGAAACCAAGATGATCAATCGATTTTTCCTAAACTCTTGAAGAATTCTCCCCTTTTCTTTCTTGAGACGGAATCTTCTTTTCTCGAGTCTTTGACTTGAAAGCTCTTTGACATGAAATTGAATTAAACATTTCTCCCCCTTTTTCGATGATAGTGAGCATCACGATCATTAAAAACCTTCTTCAATTTCAGTCACGTCTCTTCGTATCACGAACAATCTCCTCCTTTATGAATAACCTTGCTCCCCCTCAAAATAAGAATTTTGGAGCAATTTGTTTTCTCCTCCTGAAAGTATGCATATATTTCATTAATAGCACAATAGTTGAAAATTTTATTCAAGGAAAATAAAATTCATTGAACTACATTTTATAACTACTAACATTTGATCATATGAAAAACTGTACAAAAGAAATCCAACTTAATGAAATTTAACAGATTTTTCAATCAAATGAAATCAAATGCATGTGTTTGGATTCAAATACAAGACATCATTGCATATCAAGTTAAACAATGTTCAGTTTCAACCCCTTTATTAAATCTATTTGGTGTGCTAGCATGCGAAATATGATTAGCAACAAGCATATGCATATCTAAAACATATCAGAATACTCTGCTCTACTCACACTATTTGTCCAAAATCAGAATTTTCACAAATTTACAGGTTTATCGCGACTTTGTATTTTCCCCAAGTTTCACGAGATGTGTGCTCATTGGCATCTTTTCTTTTGTGCTCATTGGCATCTTTTGATTTTGTCATCATTGACATCTTTTGATTTTGTGCTCATTGGCATCTTTTGATTTTGTCATCATTGACATCTTTTGATTTTGTGCTCATTGGCATCTTTTAATCAAAAAGTTTAGTAGGAATAAGATACACCGTTAAACATGGCTTTCTATCTGGTTCTATAGCAGGATTTGGGTCAGCGGATCCCAGACCAGTTGGCCTTAGGTGCTAGGTGTCGAGCACCCCTTAGAACTTACTTTCCCAAACCAGAAAGGCCACATCGATATATCGTAAACCCATTTGTACCAGTAGAACATGGCTTTCTATCTGGTTCTATAGAAGGATTTGGGTCAGCCGATCCCAGACCAGTTGGTCTTAGGGACTAGGTGTCGAGCACCCCTTAGGACTTAATCTCCCAAACCAGAAAGGCCACAGGCACAAACTTTCAAACTAAATGATTAGATTTAAAAGTTAGAGCATCTCAATCACTTGGTTCTAAAACATAGTGCTTCCCCCATATTTTCGTTTCCATCCATCATTCTGACATCTAGGCTTTTTGATCATTATATTCTATATAAGTCCAGAAATCCATAATTTTGAGCATTCAGCATAATTTCATTCATGTTTTGCTGACCTTTCGATTTATTTCAGAAGTGAAAGATGAAACAGATATAACTCAGATATACAAAAATGCTTATAAATTCATCTTTTAGCACACATTTAATTCATTGAATGAAAATTGAAAATTTACATCTCATTGAATTAAATTTGTAAAGATTCAAATTTTCAAAGCAGTAGAAACAAAATATAATTCAATGTTACCTTTTACCGCTTGTTCCTTGAAATAAAAAGATATGACAGTTAAAGGATATCACCTGAGAGGTATGAGTTCTAAACTAATTTGTTTAGAAGTCTTAGCCATTGAAGTACGGGTCCTGAACTGATTTGTCCAGAAGCCATTGTCGTTGAAGCACGGGTCCTGAACTGATGTATTCAGAAACCAATTACGTTAAATGCACAGATACATCTTCTTCCGAGAGTTCAACGCTTTGCTTCTAAATCTGCAAAAACAGATTAAGTAGATTTTGGTACCCAACGCGTCTTGGGTCCTGACTTGTTAAGCGGAGCTCTATAGGAAGGAAAATGATAAGTGCCATACCAAAATTGAACATTATTATTTGTAACAAAATCATTAGTACCACAATAAGAACAACAAATATTCTTTTGTGCTAACCTGATTAAATTGTTTGCGGAATATAATGAACCAGGTTTAGCAAAAGATTTACCTTTCAGGTTAGTGTTCTTGTTGGGAACAGATGATTTTGGCACACCTTTTTCAGGAGACGTACCTTTTACTCTCCATTGCATGTTGACTTTCTTGTATACAGGAAGATCAGCAGATTGAGACTTGGAAGAATTATCCACTGAGTGATCATAAAAGAGATTAGAAGGACGAGTTGGACATTCTGAATAGCTTTTGGATTTGTTAAATGACTTCACTTTGAAAGCTAAGTCATTTCGTTCCTTGGTCACAAAATTAAGCTTCTTCAGAATATCACACTTAACCCTCTTCTCAATCATGATATCAGTTGATAACACATCCAAATTCTTTGTCAGTTTACGTATTTCCTGCTGAAATATCTTCCTTTCAACAGAGAATTCGTCTTTAACGCTCCTAGCCTGAAAGTCAGCTTTCTTCCTCTTTTCTAGCTCTTTTCTTTCTTCATCTAATTCCTTTTGAAGCTCAGATATATTCTTTGACAGTTTCGCATTTTTCGCTTCAAAAACTTTCCTTGAATTTTCATTCTCAACCCTTTCCTTCTCCAATTTTTCCTTTTCAAGAAATAAAGCTTTCTCAAAATCTGAATTTTGTTTAGAAAGTTTTATGCATCTGAGTTCAATTGCTTTCTTTTCTTCAACTTCTTTCTTCTCAGAATTTGAAGTCTTTTCAAGTTCAGAAACTTTCTGAGAAAGAGAGAAAATTTGCTTTGCATAACACTTTTTGTCATTCAAACGATCAGCCTTTTCTTTTCTGAACTTTTCTCTTTCCTCTTTTAGCAAATTTTCCATATCTGACAGCTTCTTTGTGAGCTCAATAACCTTTTCCTTAAGATCTTCATTTTCAGCTTCAGACATATTCTGTTCCTTATCTTCTTTCTCAACTTTCTTTTCTTCTTCCTTTCTCTTTGTAAATGCAACTTCAGATCCATGCATTCGCTTAGATAACTCGTTCCACATAAGCATTGGGTTGTGTTTGAAACAATCAATACTTTTGTTAACATGTTTTGGAAGTGCAAGGATCAAGTTGGACGAAGCTTCCGTATCAGCTTTCAACCTTTTCATCTCTTCTTCAGTAAAATCATTCTCCATTTTATTTCTGCTCATTGGACCTTCGGAGAATGATTTTATCATATTCTCTCCATTTTCTCTACTTGCAATAAAGTCGATGAACGAAAAACTCCATCGTTCAAAATCAGATTCTTTGATCAGCACTGGAAGTCGGTTCATGTTCGCTTGACGATTAAAAGATCTTTATAATGAAGAATCTACTGAATCTGCGGAAAAAGAACAATCAGAAAAAAAAATTATATAAAACTTTTTCTTGAAAAAAATTATATAGAAAAAATTTCAGTATAAAAATTTTTCTCAAAATAAGGTTTGCGCGAGACGAGGGTGGCGCAAAGTGAGGTTTGCGCTAGAAGACCATGGCGCAAAGTGAGGTTTGCGCTAGATGACCATGGCGCAAAGTTGAGGCTGGCGCAAAGTAAGGTTTTCGCAACACGTTGATGGCGCAAAGTAAGGTTTGCGCTACCCGTTGGTGGCGCAAAGTAAGGTTTGCGCTACCCGTTGGTGGCGCAAAGTAGACTTGGCAGAATCTGATAAACTGGCGCAAACTTTAGATCTGGCGCAAAGTGACCAAAATCGATTCAAATCTCTCAATTCGCCGAAATACACTTCCAAATTCTGCAAATTTGCTCGATATTCAGTTTCTAACACGATTACGGAAACCAATTTCGCTGAAAAACACTTAATCGATGTCTGAATGATTGAACAGACTGAAAATGTCGAACATAACAGAAACCCCAAAAATCTTCAAATTGAACCCCAAATCTTTGAAATTAGCCTTCGATTCTTGAATAAGATATGTTCCAAAACAGATTCCTAACACAACGAACTCAAAATCCAGATGAATCAAACTCAAAAAATGTAAGAATTTGAGAAAACGAAATTTTCTTGAAAAAATCAATAAAATCAATCGATTTCTCTCAAAAACCTAACAATTTTGATCTCGATTCGTTTAATTTCTTCAGCAGATCTTCATTAACTTGCTCTGATACCAATTGTTAATCCCAATTCCATCAAACAAACATGAATTTGCATATAATATCTAGAGAGAGAGTAGAGAGAGAAAGTGTCTTCTTATTAAGTCGGCTCTCTGTAATTACAAGATGTGAGTTATGCCCTAATTGTTCTCTCAAAGTTACAAGATTAGTATAAACAAAAGCTATTTATACCTAAGGACTAACAAAGGCTAAATAAGCAACTTTGACTTTCTCACAAGACTTAATACATAGACTTTGACTTTGACATTAATATTAAATCTTGAAGACATATTTAGACCTAACATATATAAAAACATATGTTTTGTAGTGTTATTCAATTAGCCGATAGTAGTAAGCAAGTTAAATTAGGTTATATATTAAAAAACTTGCACATAAGACATTAAAAACGTAAAGAAAAATCAAATATAGCATTACGAAAAATGCGCATTAAGCCATGACGTGCCACAAGCTTAACTTGACGTGAAACACAAATGTTGATGCCATAGTGGTCGTGCGGCAAGTTTTTAAGAACATTGCTTGGATTAATAAACCGAAGGATGAAACTTAGAACACTTTTTAGGTCCATTATTTTCACATTTAAAATTAATTTAAAGATTATACATGCATCTATACATATAATAAATGAGTAACTAGCATGTCACGTGTCGTATTCTGGTGAGCCGACTTCATTGTTTTCCCGCCTAAACATGTATCTGGACGCATTTACATTATAAGTTCAATTATCACACATATATGCACTCCTCCTTAAATCTCTCCTTAATTCAATTTTTAATATTTATACCTTACATTTACTACCCTTATAATTACCTATGTAGTTTACTTTTGATCCCTTATTTTTTTTATTTTTCATTTTAGACTCTTATCATATAAACATAAATAATGTATATGAACTAAAATGCATTAAAAAACATTTCTATTTTTTATAAATTATACCATTGTAATCGTTTCGTCAATATCTTCAAAATGAGCCTAATATTGAATATTTTTGGATTTAATTATATTATTAAATATCATAAATATATACGAATTAATGTGTCGTGATTACTGATTAGGGTTAACTTCATTTTGACTAATATTGAATATCTTTAGATACATACGTACATATCCATACTTATAATAAATTCAAAAAAATCTCGTAATCCCAAAAAATATGGGATTTACTTCTAAGTTTAAATTCAAATTATTGATATATTTTGATTTTTTAAATTTAATTTTATTATAGAGTTAACTTCTTTTTGACTAATTAATGTTAATTATTTAGTTCTAATTCAAAAAAAATACCCTTATTTTATCCCAAAATAAACTTATTTTACCCATAATAAACGTATATCCTAAAAATAAACTTATTTTACCCCTAATAAAATTGAACTCGTCTCCTTCTCTGCTGCAAATTAATTGATCAATTTGTCTCTCCTCTCATCACCTGCTTCGTGCTCCTCTCACAGGTACAATCAAATTGAGTCCTCAAATTTTGTGAAGATTTATAATTGGAAAGTGAAATCTTGATATATATCCACATACACCCATTTTCCATATTCTATTATCCAACAATCTTTTGTAGACCCCAAAAGATTCAAGGGTTTTTGTTTGGTTTCTTTTGGTTGAGAAGAACCCTATTGGGGTTTTGCAATCCAACTAAGGTGAGATACAATCAGAACCTTAATGTTTTTTGCCAAGAAAAAAGATTTAAATTAAATGGGTTTCTTCTCAATGTTCATAACTGATTATTTTATGAATTTATGTTGTGTCGATTTCTTTCACGAAAAAACAATCAAAACTATTGTTTTTTGGACCAATTTGGGAAATTGGGATTTGACTGAAACTAATTTGGGTTTGTTTTATTTTTTGAAATCATCTTTTCTTTTTTGGGTTGATTTTGATTTCTAAGAATCTTTTAGATTTTTACAATTTTACTATCTCTTTAGTAATCAACCTCTGTTTTATTGTTAATATGAGCAGGTTTCCATTTCTGTTGTTGAAGAATGTTGTTTTGATCATTTTTTGCTACTAAACTATGAACAATTAAGATATGAGAGAACAAGTCATATGACATCAGAATGAATTATGCAAATTAATTGATCAATTTACAGTAGATATTTACACCGCTGGGATTTGCACCAAGTTGCTGTTTAAATATGAATTCGAACCTTTTTCAAAAATATAAATATGTAGATTTTTTAGTATAGTATATTTGATTATTTATATTTTCTTAATCATGATTGTATTATTTCCTCTATTAGCTTATCACGTTTTGGTACAACAATAAGCTAATCCAAACACTTTGTACTGTATATTACTTCTCAATTATAAAATTTTAATATTTATTCATATTTTTATTAATTTTTTGCAAAACATCATTTGTGAAAATTGCCTAAAACGAGGACATTTTGTAATCAGCTGCAAAAAAACAACTCTAAAGGAAAAAAAGCTTGAAAAAGTAGCATCGCACTTTCGATGATCATTCATATATGTAAGATAAGTTTTTTGACATGATTTAATTTTTTTTGACATGATTTAATTTTTTTAAATTACCCTGTGTAATATACGTGTTCAAACCCAGTTTATTTATATATACACCTTTTTAGCAAGGGCATGCTAAACAGAGTTCGATGCAGGTTGCTGGTGTATATAAATGGCGGTATGGGACAAAGGTGGAAGAAGACGATCACCAACTCCCACTCAAAGACACTCTAGAAATAAACCAGAATATGTGGGCATAAACTTCTTTCTTTCTGATTTTTCTACATTAATCAACATATTCATTATGAATGCATTCATTCATTGAACCCCTTTTTCTTTTTCTCAACCCCCTTTTGATATTTCCATTGTTTAAAATAGGAACCTTTGTTGTTCTTCAACAATACTCCACAAATACCCAAAAAGAAAGTTGTAAAGATTTGTGTTATTTCTTCACTTTTAAGGCTTACATGGTGGATATAAAGATGAACCCTCTTCCTTTTGCCATTCTTTAAGCTCCTTTTGTGTTCAGATAGAAGAAATTTTGGGTTTTTGACCTTGATTTCAGAGGTTTTTTTGGACCCATTTCTTATTTGCAATTGTGGGATAGTGGTGGTAATTTCTTTCTACTCTCTAATCCATTTTACAACCATTTTTACATCTTTTTTATTTGTTCTAGTTGTTTGCTGAGATTGGTAGTGATTTGTGTTTTGGTATGCAGAGATGAGTGTTGAGTGTAGTACCAGTAGTAGCATGGCTTAAGTGGGATCAGTGGCCTATATTCACAAGCGTTCTAAAAGGTATCTTTGTCGGATTTCTTGTGAATATGGTGAATAACACTCACTAGAAATGACTTCTGAAGCTGGTAATAAACAAAATTTTGAGTATTTATTCATCTTTTTACTGGTTTCTTGAGACAAAACATGGCATTGTGAAGAACACCACAAATTTTAATAGAAAGTGAAAAGAGGGGAGATCATGGATACATGTGAATTAATTGAAATCTTGAATATGTGTTGCAAGCAATCATCTTGTTTCTTGTGAATATGGTGAATAACATTGGTTAATTTCCTGAAATAGAAATGACTTCTGAAGCTGGTAATATATAAAGTTTTGAGTATGTATTTATCTTTTTACTGGTTTATTGGGACAAAACATGGCATTGTGAACCCACAAATTTGAATAGAAAATAAAAAGGGGGAGATCATGGGTACCTGTGAATTGTGTGAATATGTGTTGCAGGTAATCATCTTGTTTCTTTTCTTGCACATTCTTGTGGAACTTTTTGCAGTTTTTATGAATTCTATTCTTACTTTTTTTTCTTCATTATTCTTTCATAAAGATGCTTATGGAGTTATGGTTAACACCATTCTTATCAAGCTTCATTTACACTTAAAAATGGCAGATTTCCAGACAAGAGTAAACTTGAAGAAGATGGTCTTCAACCTTCTGAAAGGCTTAAGTTGGTAAGTATGCTTTCCCTTAAATCTGTTATTTTCGTCAATAAGAAAGACCCATGTTCTGCTCTGTATGGATTAAGCTGTCTGTATGGATTAAGCTTAACTACTGTCCCATTAGGGAAAGAATGATTGCATATTAACACACAATTTGGCAGCATATAAACATATTTTTGTATGTAATATCAGGGACACTCAGAGAAATGTGTGAATGCTAAGATGAATCACTTGCCTAATGCTGAAATTCAGAGCTCATTGAGGGATGAGGTACAATTCTAAACATCTTTGACCTTTAAAGTCAACAACATGACCTTTGACAATGACAACCCTTTTCTTTTCTTTTCGATTCGTAACTTTTATCCGGTCCTCAGATAATGCAGCTCGAGAAAAGATTACAAGATCAAGTTTGCGAGCGGGGTGCTTTAGAACAAGCGTTAGGTTATGGGTCTTGTGTTGGTATTGCAAATCAAGCCTCTATTCCTAAGGTAATTGTTTTCCTTTGATTAAACCATAAACCCTTATTAAGATTCTAAGTGGCGGTATATTCATATGTGAATAGAATAACCGCTAAATACACTACAACCAAATTGGTGTTCTATATTAAGATTTTAAGTGGCAGTATATTCGTATGTGAATATATTAACCGCTAAATACACTACAACAAAATTGGTGTTCTATATTAAGATTCTAAGTGGCAATATATTCGTATGTGAATAGATTAACCGCTAAATACACTACAACAAAATCGGTGTTCTATATAAAGATTCTAAGTGGCAGTATAAACGTATGTGAATATATTAACGGCTAAATACACTACAAACAAAAATTGGCTTTATAGAACAACAAATATTTCTAAATATCATAATAAACTACTTTGTAGGACTTCGGTTTATAAGACCAAACAATTGTGCGTCTTATGTAGAGGTGTTACAATAAGTTGGTAGGACACTATGGGACGTTCTAACAAGTTTTTTTTGGACACTTTTGAAATAAAGTCTCCTATTAGGTTTTTTTTATTCCACATTTTTGAGAAGTGTCCAATGGACACATGTTTTTACAGACCACTTGTTTTTATAAGACACTTTTGCAAATATTGCTATATAAAAAGACCAATAACACGCTTTATTTCAAAGTGTTCTAAAAAGCTTGTTAGGACGCCCAAAAGCAAAATATCAACTTATTGTAACACCTTTACATAGGACCCACATGGTCCTATAAACTTAAGTCTTATAAAACAATCTGTTAGTACAATTTAATCATATGTGATGTTCTATAAAGTCGATTTTGTTGCAGATGATATAAGTTGTTGAGTTATGTTTGTAGATCCCTCTATCTTCATAGTGTTGGACTTGAAATTATTGCAGCCGGCAACGGAGCTTATTAAAGAAATTGCGGTTCTAGAATACGAAGTTTCACATTTGGAGCAATATCTTTTGTCGTTATACCGAAAGGCATTTGATCAACAAATTTCCTGCCCATCTCCGTTAAGAAACGTTCAAAGATTAAAACCGTCATTAATTACTCCAAGAGGGAAGTATCTTGAGAGTTGCAGGGCGGATATCTCGTTACAAGCCAATTCTTGGCGAGATGCCAATGGGTGTTTTGAAGAAGAAGAATACCGACTTTTAGATTCTGGTGTTCAACATTGTCACTCTTCGGTAACCAGAACTACTCCGGCGGAGATTCTTGGTAAAGCGTTACGTGCCTGCCGCTCACAACCACCATCCATGGTGGAGGTACCTTCACATTTCCACAACATATGTTGCTTTTCATCTTAGGCCATGTTTTGCAACCTTAAACTACCTTAAATTTTTAGCTTATTGAGAAAAAAAAACGTTTTGTTTAGCCATAAACTAGCTTATAGGTTGTTTTAACGGGAAATTGACCAAAATAGCCAATCCCATCAACCAAATTCACTTTTTAGCCACTTTTCAGGGCCTCTTCACAAATAGCCAAAGTTTAAGCAGAAATTTGATATTTGGAAAGAAAAAAAGAGGAAAAAAAACGAAAAAATTTGAATCTTTACGCAATTTCTTTTTTCCAAATTTCTGCGTAAGGATTCAAATTTCTGCTTAAACTTTGACTAAAATGGGAATCAATTGAAAAAGTGGCTAAAAAGTGAATTTGGTTGGGGGATTGACTATTTTGGTCAATTTCCCGTGTTTTAACAAGCTCCAAAGGTTTTCCCCCTTTTCTTTTTCCAATTATGCCCTTTATAAATTTCCAATATATCTTTTTAGGTCATTTCACATTTGTCTTCTAGCTCATCAGCTACTTTTTACCAATAATGACTAGTTCATCTGCTAGCCGGCAACTAGTCATTATTGGTAAAAGTAGCTGATAAGCTTTAGCTGGCAGCTAGTTTTTCAACTAACTTATCAGCTAGTTTTCCAAACATAGCCTAAGAATTTACAAAAACGTTGTGTTGAGTTTATGAATTCGTATGCTTTCCATACAGTATGCGCAAACAACTTCCACCATAATTAGTCTAGCGGAGCATCTCGGCACTAGAATATCCGATCACGTTCCCGAGACACCAAACAAGCTTTCAGAAGACATGGTCAAGTGCATCTCGGCTATATATTGCAAGCTTGCTAACCCACCCCTCATGAACCACGACCTCTCGTCTCCCACATCATCTTTGTCATCCCCGACCGTTTTCTCCCCCACACACCACTCCGACATGATGTGGGGCCCGGGGTTTCAAAGAGATTCGTCATCTTTCGATGTGCAATTAGACAACCCTTTTATGGTTCAAGGGCTTAAGGAGTTCAGTGGACCTTACAGTACAATGGTCGAAGTTCAATCTCTTTATAAAGATAATCAGAGACTCGGTGAAATCGAACACATGTTGCAACGCTTCAGGTGATGAAATAAAGACACCTCGTTACAACAGAATCAACTTTATAGTACGCTAAATATGTCTAAATGTTCTGCTTTATAGAACTTCAGTTTATAGGAACTAACAATTGTGCGTCCTATATAAAGATGTTACAAATTATAATAAGTTGATAGAACGTTTTTACAACAATTTTGAAATAAGGCTTTATAATATGTTACACTTCTTATAATTTTGAAATATAACGACATTTTAATCAAAAGTGTCCTGACATCATACTATAACTATTTTATATAGGATATTTAGACATATTTGGCGTCCTATACAGCCGATTTTGTTTTTTGTGCCATGTGGCAAATTTCTTTCGGTTTTGTTTTTTTGAACTAAATCGTGTTTTTTTAGGTCACTTGTTTCTCGATTAGAAGAGGTACATCCGAAGAGACTGAAGCACGAAGAGAAGCTCGCCTTCTGGATTAATGTACATAATGCATTATTGATGCATGTATGATTTTCATCCATTGGATCGTTGCTTCGATATTCGATTAGTTTTTAAGCACGATATCTGAATTTTTTACGTTTTTGTCTACAAACAGGCGGTTTTGGCTTACGGAATCCCACAAAACAATATGAAGAGAGTCTTCCTACTCTTGAAGGTAAAAAAAAACGTTCTTTGTTGGATTTATCTGTTGGAGTCTCACATCTGCTAGACTTTGACCGTTTTTTTCTTTAATATATGTTGGAATCTCTCTTCATTTCCTTAAAAGTATCTTTTGGAAAGTAATCTAATGGGGTTCCATATATTTGGTATCAGAGCCAAGGTCTACTCGACACTTTGGGGCAATTTGAGGACTATTTGTGTCATTTAGCCTCTTTTAGAGGGGGCTAAAGGGCTTTTTTTGGAGAGTAATCTAATGGGGTTACACATATGCAGGCTGCTTATAACGTTGGTGGTCACATAGTAAGTGCGGATGTCATTCAGAGCTCGATTCTGGGATGCCGTATGGCTCGGCCCGGACAGGTAGATTCATAGTTTTCTTCAAGAATTGTATCATTTTTTGAACATTTTTCGTAATTTTCGAACGTTTTATTATGATTGTGGAGCTTAAGATGGCTGTTTTTCATTAATGTAGTGGCTTCGATTGTTATTATCTTCAAGAACGAAACTTAGAGCAGGAGATGAACGCCAATGCTACGCAATCGACCATCCAGAACCCCTTTTGCACTTTGCACTTTGTTCGGGATGCCATTCTGATCCTGCGGTAGACATCTTTATTGGCTTAAGCTGTCTTAATTTTTGAGCTGTTTTGAAAATGTCCATTTGGTTAGCCGCTTTTTGAAACAACGCATTTAAGTAACGTTTCAATAAGCTCCAAAAGGCTTTTTTCCCAATTATACTTTCAACTTGTCCTTTTAGGTCATTTTACATTGTTATCTAGCTTATCAGCTAGTTTTTTACTAGTTTTTCAGCTAGTTTATCAGCCAACAGCTAGTTTTTCATTATCAGGTAGTTTAATCATACATTACTAGCTTTTCAGCTAGCTTATGGGCCAACAATCAACTTTTCATCAAGTTTCCCATTATCAGCTAGCTTATCAGCCAACAACCATCTTTTCAGCTACTTTTATCAAATGTTACTAGTTTTTCAGTTAGTTTATTGGCTTTTCAGCTAGTTTTTATCAAACGCTACTAGTTTTTCATGTAGTTTATCAGCCAACTTTTGAGCTAGTTGTTATTAAAACGCTACTAGTTTTGCAGCTAGCTTATCGGCCAACAGCCAGCTTTTCAGCTAGTTTGCTATCACTTAGTTTTTTTTTATCAAAATGTTATTGGTTTTTCAGCTAACTTATCAGTCAACAGTTAGTTTTTCAACCAGTTTGCCAAACATAGCCTTATTTGCACGAATCTTGAACAATGTAGGTCCGTGTTTACACCCCGAAACGAGTGCTCCAAGAGCTAGAAACAGCTAAAGAAGAGTTCATCAGGGCGACATTTGGTGTAGGAAAGGATCAAAGAATTATTTTACCGAAGATCGTTGAAAGCTTTGGGAAAGATTCAGGATTATGTGCAGCCGGTGTGATCGAGATGATCCAACTTTGTTTACCGGATACATTTAGGAAAAGCATAAAAAAACATCAGATGGCGAAATCGCGTAAAAAAATTGAATGGGTTCCTCATGATTTTGCTTTTCGGTATCTGATTTCTAAAGATTTGGTGAACTGAATCTTCGGTTCCGCATTTTATGCACAACAGGGAATGCAATGTATATTACGGGTAACGACAAAATGCATCAAAATGTAACGAAGTTTGGTTTAGTTTCTATCTAGTGTAATGGAGATTTTTTTCAGAATGCATTTTATGCGCATTGCTCTCGCAATTGTTTTTCAGAGGAGAGCTTTTGAATTAATTTTTTTTAATAAATAAACCATTAAACTTAAATTGGTTATATACGTCTTTTTCGTTAGAAAAAAAACTACCTGCAACGAGCTAGAAAGGTTTTAAACGGAAAAAAAAACATAAATCATTTTTATCGTTCCCAAAACCCTCATACCCAACGTGATCGCTAAACAACATTTTGTTTTATTTTGATGCAGTTTGCCAAATATGATATAGCTTTTCTTCCATACCCGAATAACGCAATAGTGGATTGTACAGGGTGCATTAAAAGTTGTACATTGTGGTAGATTCATCATTACTACCATCATCTTCATTTGGACAATACAGTACAACCCATTACTACATCCCAGATGCCATACTGATATTCTAAACATAAATTAATAAAAGAAAATATAAAAAAAAAAAACTTATTTTTGATTCTTCATGATCAATAAGGGCTTTCTCCGATCACATTTCCGGGAGGATTATAAAAGCAAATCGCTAAAGTTGACTGATCTTGAACACAACTCGCCAACGCACACCCCACCTCCGCCGTATTCCGCCACACCACCTGCGTGTACACCCCACAACGGTGGTTCGAAGCACACGAATTGTTCGCGTAGCTGTAATACGCCTTCTCCGACACCCAATTCTCCACCACTCTCGCCGGCGTCACCACCTCCTGTGCCGCCCACATCTGGTTTCCGCCGTACTTCCCGCTCGTTAAGTTCGCAAACTTGCAGTTTTCACGGTCTCTCTGAAACCGCACCAGCAAGCTCGTGGCTTTCGCCAGCTGAAAGTTCCACCGGAGTGGGCCCACACCCACTTCGGCCCTCGCTTTGTTATGCGCATCCAGGTATTCTTTACCGTCAGCCGGCACCGGCGGAGACGGTGGCGTTTGTGCGGCGGCGCGCCATAGCAGTACTGTTAATACCAACAAAACTTTATTCATTTTTGTACTACTCGAAAAGTCCGATGGGCGGTACGTTTTATTTATGGGTTCCGTAGGTAGATTGACATTATTGCCCTTTTGGCAGTTGGCAAATGGCACCCACGTGATGTGATTTTATTTGGCAGCCGCACGTGAATTTTTTTTGGAAGTTGCCACCGGCGGGTCTATCACTCTATCCTTTTTAAATAAAAGATCCGACCCGAAAAAGATCCGGAATAAAAGTGGATATTTGCCATTTGGTTAATTATTGGGCTTATTATACAAGCCCATTTAGTGCATTAAAGATGTCTTAACATCCATTTATCGGGCCCATTGAATGTAGACCAATAGCAAAAGTTTCACTCGTCTCGGTTCTTGGAAAGGAAAAACGAACATGAAAACCCAAATAGGTTCTAGTTTTTTTAAGGGTGTCCTAGGCTATGTCTAGACTAATCCCTTGGTAAATTATGACTGTAACACATCAGTCCTGATTAAACCTCAGTGGCCACAATTGTTGTGTATGTCTGGATTAGAACCCTGGGCAGATGGATATTCCACCACATCCCCCAGGGCCTTAACCAGTACGCCACAACCCTTGTGGTTAAATAGGTTCTATTGTTCTTACGTTTACAAGTAGACATGCACAAGGTTCAAGCTTTTTCAGATCAGGGTTTAACCCTGTCAATACCGTTTTCAGTGGTCGAAAGAAACACCTAAGCTTTTGTAGGCCCAGTCAAGATTGGGTCAGGTTTTAGGGTTGAAAAAAGAGCTTGATTGGGCTTTTCATGCCAGGCCTAACCAACTTTTTTCAGGTCAGCCCTTTTTGAGCCAGGTATGCCCCCAAAATTTTGACCCAATCGGGCTTCGAGGCAGGGCCGTGCAAAAGGTAGTGCCATCCGGTTCATTGGAACAGGGCCCCCAAAATCCTTGCGGCCCATTTTTACCAACTCTATTATAGTATTATATATAATAGTATTTAGTTAAATTAATTAATAGCCCAAATGTCCAATAGCCCATCTGCCATCACCCATCAGTAATCAGTTTATAATTTATTAATTATTACTTATTTACTTATTAGATATTTAGGTTACAAATTTACAATTTAGGCCTAAATTCATTAGGAAAGAGAAAGACAAGTCGGCGGCAGTACAACAAATGCGATTTTCATATACCTGTTCGTCTTCTTCTTCTTTTCTTGATTTCTTCCAATGGCAACTAAATCTCAGGTAATATTTCTACAACGGCTAATTGTCTCTTCGATTTTGCTACTTACAAACGGTTGTATTTGCTAAATGCCTAAATCACAATTTTATAGATTCAAATTCAATTCACAAGGGCTGTTGGGCAATTTCGATTTTGGAAATTTGGAGACTTCTCGATTCACAGATTCAGATTTGGGGCTGTTAAGCTGCTTACAAATTCAAAGTTAACGAGGGATGTTGGAGTCTTCACGATTCAGCCATTCAGGTGTATTCTGTTTCCTAAATCCTAATCCAGTAATCCTAAATTTCTAATTTCTTATAAATTTATAATCTTATTTGGTTTCCTGAAATTTTTGGGTTTGTTGGCTTTATAATTGGTTTAATTGTTTAAATGTTAAATACTTAAATTTGTTATATGTTTGATTGTTTTGTTGTTCATTGTTTGCTAATCTGCTACTCATTAAGTCATTAAATTCATAATTTCATCATGTCTTCTAGAAAATATGATTCCGGATGTCAAAAACGTAAAAAGAAAAAGAGAATTGAAGATATGACTTTGTCTCAAAAAGGAGCTATGGATAAATTTTTCATTAAAAAATCAACAACTTCTTTTGATAATTCTGTTGATGTTGATGCTAATGATGCTAATGTTAATGATGCTAATGCTAATGATACGATTGATATGAATGCTAATGCTAACGATGCTAATGCTAATGATACGGTTGATATGGATGTTAATGCTAATGATACGATTGATATGGATACTAATGCTAATGATGCTAATGCTAATGATTCTATTGATGTTGATGATACCTTTATTAATTTTGATATATTTGATCCAAGAAATTGGGATTCATTGGATTCTAAAATGATTGATGTGTTAGTTGCAAATGGTCCTAAAAGAGATTTATCTATTAAAAAAGGTCCTAAAGATAGATATCGTAAACGATTTTGTGCAACATCTTATACTAGAATTTTATCAAATGGAGAAAAATGTGATAGAGATTGGCTTGTGTATTCTCTAGAGCTCGATAAAATATTTTGTTTTTGTTGTAAATTTTTTAAAAAGAGGCATGTAAATGGCCAATTGGCAAATGATGGGTTTAGTGATTGGCCACACCTTAGCTCTAGACTTAAAGAACATGAAACAAGTGTGGAACATGTTACGAATATGAAGACTTGGTATGATTTGCGTTTAAGACTTCAAAAGAATGAAACTATTGATAAAGTTGCTCAAAATCAAATAGAGAAAGAAAAAAATCATTGGAAAAAAGTCTTGGTAAGAATTTTTTGTATTGTGAAGTTTCTTGCAACACACAATCTTGCATTTCGTGGTACGAACAGTAGATTGTATGAAAATGGCAATGGAAATTTTTTAGGATTGATTGAAATGTTGGCCAAATTTGATCCAATTATTCAAGATCATGTTCAACGTATTACAAATGATGATATACATTTTCATTATCTTGGTAATAGGATTCAAAACGAGTTAATAGCTTTGCTTGCTAAGAGAATCAAATGTGAAATCATTAACAAAGTAAAAGAGGCAAAGTATTTCTCCATTCTTCTTGATTGCACTCCTGATATAAGTCATCAAGAACAAATGTCCTTAATTTTAAGATATGTAGACCTCTCTTCCAAAACTGTTAGTATTGAAGAATCCTTTCTTGGATTTTTGGAGGTAGGTGATACCACCGGTCAAGGTTTGTTTGATGTTTTACAATCTGAGTTAAAGTGTCTTGGTTTAGATATAGACAATGTCCGAGGACAAGGTTACGATAATGGTGCAAACATGAAGGGAAAACATAAAGGAATGCAAAAGAAACTCTTAGATATAAATCCTAGAGCATTTTATAGTTCTTGTGCTTCTCATAGTCTTAATTTGACTTTGTGTGACATAGCCGATACTTGTGGTAAAGCTAGAGATTTTTTTGGGATAATTCAGCGTATTTATACAATATTTGCTAATTCTACTAAAAGATGGCAAGTGTTTAAAGATAATGTAAAAGGATGGACAGTTAAGTCGTTGTCAACGACTCGTTGGGAGAGTCGTATTGATAGCGTAAAAGCCATAAGATTTCAAGTGTTTGATATAAGAGAAGCTTTACTTCAAGTAGCTGAAATTGATAATGATTCAAAAATTAGAAGTGAAGCAAAATCTTTAGCACAAAACGAACTTGGTGATTTTGAGTTTCTAGTGTCAATAGTGGTTTGGTATGAAATTCTATATGCTGTGAATTTAGTTAGTAAACATTTACAATCAAAAAATATGCTAATTGATGTTGCTATCGGACAAATCTGTTGGGTCACCAAGGATTTGAAATTGACTCACCGATGTTTTCCCTAAAACTCCTACTTAGAATATTTTAGTTTGGTTCTTTGAATGACTTGTACAAGATATCAAATGTTCGGTGAAGTCGAAGATCAACCGAAACCAAGCTTGAAGACTCTCTACTTGTGGAAAATAGAAGACTCTCGGCAACTTACAAACAAGTCATCTCCACCGAACTGCCTGGACAGTTTCGGTGGTCTCTTCCCACCGAATTGCCTGGACAGATTCGGTGGCCACCTCACCACCGAATTGCCTGAACAGTTTCGGTGGGATCGTCTTCCACCGATGAGCCTTGACAAATTCGGTGGACACTACACCGAATTACTTGAACAACTTCGGTGGCCCTCCTCACCACCGAAATGCTCTTACATTTTCGGTGGTCGATCTCTCTCTACCGAAGTTCTTCTACTTTCGGTGAAACCTCCTTCGGTGCCAAAGTCTTAAAGGGAAGATCATTTATTATGGGACAATATCCTCTAGCAGATAAAAGTGACAGTTTGTCTCTTTATCCATAATCAGTTAAAATCCGTTTTTATCGGCATGAGCTATTCTGTCTGTACCTAGTAAGAAGTGACAAGGACCTTTCATCTCTCCAGAAGTCAACATACTCAGCAAGTTGAAAGATGACAAGTGTCCCAAGCATTTAATGCTTGGGCACTCCTTGGCACTATAAAAGGAGAAGGCATCACCTTTCAAAAGACACGCTTTTAAGAATTCTCTCAGTGCAAGAAGTCTTCCTTTAAGCCTCAAAACTTTATAGCTTTGTTCTAAGTGTTCTTAGTTATTTTGTTGTATACTTTGTGCAAGATTGTTAGAATAGTTTATCTGTTCTTTTCCGCAACAATCTTAAGTTTCTTTGTGTAATTCTTGTTGAAAGTTTTTCAATAAAAAGAATTAAAATTGTGAAAATTTTGAGTATTGTATTCAACCCCCCCCCCCCCCTTCTACAATACTTGCTTAGCCATCTGGGACTAACAAGTGGTATCAGAGCAGAAAGTTTAATTCCATAAACTTGATCTGCGATGGCTGCCTCTTCTTCTACTGTTGAAAACGCTTTTCAAAATAACTTTGCTGAAAATGGGTCCATCTCAAAACCTCCTAAGTTTAATGCTAACAACTTCTCTTTATGGAAAAGCCGCATGATGCTGTTCATGGAAGGAGTGGATACTAGATATCCAACCATTCTCAAAGAGGGACCTATCATCCCCAGAGTTTGGGCTCGCTATGAAACGCAGAGGCCTGGTAAAGAGACTGTTGAAAAAGAAATCTCTAGTGATTCTGATGAAGAAAAATCCAGTGCTACTGGTCGTTATATTCTCAAAAACCCCAAAAAGTTTACCAATGAGGAAAAACGTTTGGTCTCTCTTGACTCCAAAGTAAGAGCTATTATTGCACTCTCTCTTCCTGATGAGGTCTACCACTCTTTGGTGAACTTTGAAACTGCCAAAGAAATGTGGACCACTCTATGTGTTCTGTACGAAGGTACAGAGGAAGTTAAGAAGTGTATAAAGATTAGTCTTATAAGAAAGTATGAACTCTTCACGTTTGAAAAAGGAGAATCTCTTCCTAGCTTCTATAACCGTTTTAACTCTCTTCTTAATGATCTTAAGTTATTGGGCAGAATCTATGACAATGAGGAAGTCTTGTGCAAATTCATGGACTGTCTCCCAGAATTTTGGGAAAATATATGTACTTGCATCAAAACTACCAAGGATCTTGAGTTCATGCCCTTAACTGTTCTGTATGGTACTCTTTTCAATTTTGAGCAAACCAAGCTTCAAAGGAAATCTTTCATAAAAGACATAAAGAGCTCTTCCATAGCTCTTATCAGTGAAAATTCCAAAAAATCTCAAAACCTCCCTAGAATCACCTATCCTTCATCTGACTCTGAGAATGACAACCAGTCAAATTCTACCCACCAAACGGAGGCATATCTAAGTGATGCTGATGATGAAGGTGAGGATATTATGATTGAACAATTGTCAAACGAAATGGCAATGATGGCTGGTTCTAAAAATAAATTTCGTCCTTTCAGCAAATCCAGAATTTTTAGAAAAACCTCATCTTTTAAGACTTCTTCTGATAAGTCTAATGAGGAGTGTTTTAATTGTGGCAAGAAAGGACATTTTGCATCTGAGTGTAGGAGCAAGCCTATCTCCAAGTCTAAAAACCCACTCTCTGAGGGTCTCTCCTCAAAAAGGGAAAAATCCAAAAATATGACTTTCAAATCAACCTTTCCCAAAAAGGAGTCCCATTCCTCTTTTCATCAGGAGCGTGCGGAGAAATATAAAGCCAAGTACAAGAAAGAGAAGGAAAGGAGTGAAGGTCTGGAAAGAAAAGGGAAGGGTCTTATGGCAGAAACTCACGATTGGGATGATGAAGATACCTCCGAAAGCGACTCTCAAAATAGGTGTTTCATGGCTATCTCTGAAGAAATGGAAGTTTCTGAAAAGGCAACCTCTCCAATGGCTCTCGTGTCGACTGAGTGCTCGACGGCTTATGCTCAGGTACATCCTTTTAATAATATGTCAGATAAAGAAAAGATTGATGCCTATGAATCCTTAACTCAAGATTTTTATTCCGTTAAAGACAGTAAGAATAGAAAATCTGCTCAAGTGAAAGAGCTCAAAGCTGAACTTGAAATTTGCATGTCTAAGCTTAAAAGGTTTGAGGAAATTAAAAATGAGCTTGAGGACTTGAAAACAATAAATCATGTGATTTCAAAAGAAAAGAACTCTCTGTTTAAGAAACTTAAAAGAGAGCAAGAGGTGGTGAGAAAATGGACTGATTCTTCAAAAAATCTTGAACAACTCTTTCAAAGTCAAATCAGTGGAAAGAGCAAAATCGGTCTAGGATTTGGCAAAGTCTCTTCTGAAACTTCTTCCCATACACCTCTTCCTTCCTCAAGTGTGTGGGATGATGCCTCTGATTCAAGTTCTTGTAATTCCATATCCTTAAACTCTTTAGATCTGGGTGAAGCTCTAAAATATGGAATGTTCATTAAAGCAAAAGAGGCATCCTCAAATCAACCTTCCGAAAACTCTGACTCAGATGAAGTTTCAAAACTCACCCTTGATCTCTCAAAAAGTTTAAACATTGTTGAAGCATCATCCTCTAACTCCTCGCAAGTCATTCTGTTGAAAAGATCAAAGCCCACCGATGTCAACAACAATGATTCTCCCATTCCTCTCCATGAAGTGTTAAGATCTATTCACGTTGATGAGTATACTGAACCTAATCCCTCAAAGATTCCCAAAAGAGAACCTCAAGTTCACCCAAGAGGTTTTTCAACTTCTGACAAAGGGAAATCGGTGGATGTTTCTGTGACCGATTTCCACCCCAAAAGGTTCTCTTCAAAGAATTCTCATGGCAACTCTTCCTTTCTTCAAATTCCAAGATCAGTACTTTTGAAAAGGCCAAACCCCACAGAATCCTCCAACTCTCCAACTAACATCCCTGCCAAAGGAATTCTTGGGTCCAAACCTCCTGCTTTGTTCCCCCATAACAAAGTTTTAAAAACCAATGCGAAAAACCAAAATAGGAAAAGTGTTCAAAATGTTAAAAAGGTCTTTATCTATAGAAAATGTTATAACTGTGGTGACACTTTTCACATGGCTAAGGACTGTCCCAAGGAAAGAATCGAAAGAACCAAACCTAAGGACCTCTCATCATCTTCTAATCCTAAAGGACCCATTACAAAATGGGTACCAAAGAACTAATCTGTGTGCATGCAGGTTTCTGAGCGCCATCAGATATGGTATCTGGACAGTGGGTGCTCACGCCACATGACGGGAAACAAATCTCTTCTCATCAACTATGTGTCTGAAAAGGGTTCATCTATCACTTTTGGTGATAACTCTAAAGGCTACACCAAAGGCTATGGAACTCTCACAAATGGATCAGTCACTTTCAATAAAGTGGCATTTGTTGAAGGTCTCATGCATAATCTTCTTAGTATTAGTCAACTGTGTGATCTTGGATATAAAGTTATCTTTGAACTTTGTATCTGTACGGTTGTGGACAAGAACTTCAACGTGATGCTGTCTGGAAAAAGGATGGATAATGTCTATGTCATTGACATGGGACTAAGCAACAATTCATCAAATGTCTGCTTCGTGTCAGATGACTCTTCCAAAAGAAACTGGTTATGGCATAAACGTCTTTCTCATCTAAACTTCAAAACTCTCCACAAAATTTCAAATAAAGAGTTGGTGTCTGGCATGCCAAAACTGAATTTTATCAAAGAAAAGCTGTGTGATGCATGTGAGAAAGGGAAACTCACCAAAACTTCGTTCAAGACCAAGCAATGCTCTTCCATCACTCTTCCTCTCCAGATGTTGCACATGGACCTATGTGGACCAGTCAGCACTCCAAGTCTAGGAGGTAAAAGGTACATTCTTGTAATTGTTGATGAATTTACCAGATATACTTGGGTGTATTTTCTCAGGTACAAAAGTGATGCAACTGAAGAAATCATCAACTTCGTCAAGAAAAATGAAGTTCTAAATGGCCAACTTGTTCGATCAGTAAGAAGTGATAATGGCACTGAATTCAGAAACAGTGCTCTTGAAGACTTCTTCACTGAGAAAGGGATTTCTCAGAACTTTTCTGCTGTCCGTACTCCACAGCAAAATGGAGTGGTGGAAAGGAAAAATAGAACTCTATGTGAAGCTGCCAGATCGATGCTAAGTGAATCAAATCTACCTACCTATTTTTGGGCTGAAGCTGTTAACACTGCCTGATTTACCCAAAATAGGTCTGTGATTTCTAAAAGGCATGATAAAACCCCATATGAAGTCTTCCATGGCAGAAAACCGAATATTGGATTCCTTCATGTGTTCGGCTGTGTGTGTTTCATTCTTAATGATCGTGAAAACCTTGGGAAGTTTGATCCCAAAGCAGATGAGGGAATCTTTGTTGGGTATTCCTTATCCTCCAAAGCTTATAGGGTGTATAATCTCAGAAGAAAATGCATTGATGAGTCTATCCATGTCAAATTTGATGATCTTAGATCCTCATCTTTGTCAAATGATGATGATGATTTGCACAGATGGATATCATCATGCATCGGTGCTGCTCCTTTGTCTAATCCTATTGATACTCAACTCACTCCCTCCATTCCATCTCCTTCAAGTATCCAAAATGAGTCACCCTCTTCTCCTCATACCGAAATTGCTCAGCCTACCGACACCATTCCTCCCACCGAAAATGAGCCTTCACCCACCACCGAAAATCCTACCTACCACCAAACCTCTGATCCCACTCCTTCGACTCATATCACTCAATATACTCCATCACCTCTACCCCCTGCCTCAAAATGGACTAAGGATCACCCTATTGACCAAATCATTGGTGATCAACAAGCAGGTGTCCAAACACGTAGAGGAGTTGGAAATATTTGTCTCTATGTGAATTTTCTCTCTCTTCTTGAACCCAAAAAGATTGATGAAGCTCTAGCAGATCCCTGCTGGATCTCGGCCATGCAAGAAGAGCTCTCTCAATTTGAGAGAAACAAAGTTTGGAGATTGGTTCCCAGACCTCGAAAGAAGACAATCATTGGAACCAAATGGATCTTCAGGAACAAAATGGATGAAGATGGTACTGTTATCAGAAACAAGGCCCGATTAGTAGCTCAAGGATACAGACAGGAAGAGGGCATTGACTATGATGAAACATTTGCCCCTGTTGCAAGACTTGAAGCTATAAGAATCTTTCTGGCTCATGCTGCCTACCGAAATTTTAGGGTCTTTCAAATGGATGTTAAAAGTGCCTTCCTCAATGGGGAACTTGCAGAGGAAGTCTATGTGAAACAACCTCCTGGCTTTGAAGACCCAGCTCATCCAGACTATGTGTACAGACTTGACAAGGCACTGTATGGTCTCAAGCAAGCTCCTCGTGCTTGGTATGACACTCTTGCCAACTTCCTTCTAAAACATGGATACTCCAGAGGTAAAATAGACAACACTCTTTTCATCAAGGAAACTTCAGGTAACCTCATTCTTGTCCAAATCTATGTTGATGACATCATCTTTGGTGCAACTGATGAATCACTTTGTGATGAGTTTGCTTCTCTCATGATGAGTGAATATGAGATGAGCATGATGGGAGAGCTTACATTCTTCTTGGGCCTTCAGGTCAAACAAACTTCAGAAGGAATCTTTATAAATCAAAGTAAATATATCCGTGACCTTCTGAAGAAATTTAATTTTTTAGATAGCTCTCCTATGAAAACTCCCATGGCACCACCGTTGAAACTAAATGCCGATCCTAACGGTATATCTGTGGATGTTACCCTGTATCGGGGCATGATTGGTTCTCTTCTGTACTTAACTGCTAGCAGACCGGACATTATGTTTGCTACTTGTCTTTGTGCCCGTTATCAGGCAAATCCAAAAGTATCACACTTAAAGGCTGTAAAACGGATTTTTCGGTATCTCAAGGGTACCTTACACTTGGGTCTTTGGTATCCCAAAGACTCAGGTTTTGAACAAATTGGGTATTCAGATTCAGATTTTGCAGACTCTCAGGTTGATAGAAAAAGCACTACAGGAAGCTGCCAACTCCTTGGTGGTAAATTGGTAAGTTGGTCCAGCAAGAAACAAAACTCTGTGTCAACCTCTACTGCTGAGGCTGAATATGTAGCTGCGGGAAGTTGTTGTGCTCAGATCCTATGGATGAAAAATCAACTCAGGGATTACAATCAATTCTTTTCTAAAATCCCAATTCTGTGTGATAATTCCAGTGCAATAGCTATTGCCAACAATCCTGTTCTCCACTCCAGATCCAAACACATAGATATCCGATATCATTTCATCAGGGACCACATTTCCAAAAGTGACATTGAACTGCACTTTATTCCCACCAATTTGCAACTTGCTGATCTATTCACCAAACCCCTTGATGAAACTAGGTTCAACTTTCTCATAAGTGAACTTGGGATGTGCAACCTTCAAGAATAATCATGTGTTTCTGCTCCACCGATCTCACATCGATGGACATTCTCTTCTCCACTTCTAACTCTCCACCGATCTCTCATCGGTGGACAAACAGGTGTCTCTCAACCATCTTCATTTTCTTTTCTTACACCGAAATCTCAAATCGGTGGAACTCCTCGACTTCTTCCACCGAAATCGAATATCGGTGGAACCTTTCAACACCTTTCACCGAATTCTGTAATCGGTGGAACCCTACTTATCTACCCCCGAAATCTCAAATCGGTGGAAACCTGCGACTTCTTCCACCGAAGTCTCATGTCGGTGGAACTCTCCAACTTCGGTGAAACCCTTCTTTTATCTACACCGAAATACCACCGATTCACCACCGATATACCACCGATCCGCTCTCTTATCGTTTACGACTCCCAATGTGTCAGTGATGGGAGACCTTTCACATGTCAGCCGCTATGTGTCACGACTCCTCGTTTCCCACTCCTCCTTTCAAGCCGCCTTGTCCCACCTCCCCATAAAAAGTATCATCAGGTTACCCTTCTCTCTTCTATATATATATATATATGTATGACCCTCGCATATTTCCCTCTCATCTCTTTTTCAAAACCTGCAACCCCTTAACTCTCTCTCGAAAACCTCTCATGGCTTCTTCTCGATACCCTATTCCCACACGATTTGAGGAGCTTAAGTTTAATCAATGCAATCACGTTGCCCGCTTCGACCCAGATCCAGCTCATCCCGAGTTCTCCATAGTCGCAAAGTTCCTCACTCGCTCTCCTCTTCTTCATGCCTTTTCGTGCAACCCCAAGATGAGTAAAATGCTCATTGGCAGATTTTGGTTAACATGTGTGTACGATCCCTCCAACGAAGCCATTCACGCCTCCGTTCTTTCCAACGACGCCGGTGATCACGACCTTACTTTTGGGGTCGATGATGTTCGTCTAGCTCTCAAGATCGACGCCTTTTCCGACTATGAAGACATGCATTTGGACACCATACATGAAGACATCGTTCTTACCACCGGTTATGTGCTCGACGACTCCTCCAAAAGCTCCAAAGGCCCCGGTACTCTTCTTCGCAGCAGAATGGGAGGCATTTGGAATTTCTTCTTTGCCCACGTTATCCATTGCCTCTCATGCAAAACTAGTGGGCATGATCAATCGCCTTCACACGTCAACAAACTCGCTCATGCCCTCATCTTCCAAAGAAAAGTCGACTTCGCCCAATATTTCTTCTCAGAGATTGTCGAGGTCATCAAGACTCCCAAGAAATGCTATGTTGCCTTTCCACGCTTCATCTCAATGATCATACAGCACAAACTTTCTAAGGCATTGGAGTCAGATCGCAAATCTCCTTTACCGCGCTTCTCTTATGACTGGTCTTCTCCGTGTGTAGGCACCAAAACTCTCAACGTTAAGCCACTTGCCACCGATCGCCCACTACGACCAGGTATGATCTCTTTTGCTCTTTCTCCCGAACTACATTGGGGTGATGCGGAAATTCCCGGGTTTCAACACCTAGAAATTTCCGAGGACCCTCCATCTGTAGTGGCCCCTACTCCCCGTTACCGAGTTACGTCGGGTAGCACTCAAAAGAAACAACAAAAGGCCACCGACACCTCCGCACCCGCTTCTCGAACTTCGTCACCGAGAGTTCCCTCGGAGGCTTCCCCGGTTCAAACCCCTTCTCATAAGCGGAGGCACTCATCTTCCCCTTCGGGATTTCTTCCAAAGAGGTCCCGGAAACCATCGGCCCCACCAACGAATCCAACTGTCGATTCTCAAAAATCGCCGGTTGTTGAACTTCATCCCTCCGGGCCAAGGGTATCCGTTTCAAACCCCACCAACTCCTCTGTTGCCTCTCAAAAGGCCTCAGTTGTACACTTGGAGAACCCTCAACGAACCTCCCCACTCGATTCTTTGGGTGGTGGAGATGACCTCGAGGTCTCTCCTCTCGAGGGTTCTGATTTTTCACTTCACAGCCTTTCACCCAATCAGTTTATGATCGATGAGATTGCACAACCCAATCAGGGTTCCCCCCCACAGACTTCACCCCCACATGATTTCTTTGCATTTCCTTTAGCGGACACTGGTTCTCCCCGAACCATCCCGTCCCCCGAAGAACATCACAGCGAGCCTCCCTCGCCGAGGCAACACTCTCCACAACGAACACCCTCACCTCCCCGACCTCCCCGAAACCTCTACACCGACGAACTCGCGCCTCACTTACGACATCCGCTTCCCGAAGCGGATCCCCTTCGATGGCACTGCTCGTTCCCCGAAATTGGTGGTCACACCCCATCCCACCAAGACCGACCTTCCACTTTCCTTCAATCCACGATCTCTCTGATCTCCCAGGCCAACTCTCGAATCTCAACCCTTGAGACAAAGTTACCTCAATTGCTACTCAATGCCATCACCGATGCCCTTGTACCAATAAATGATTCTCTTACTACATTGTCTTCTAAGGTTGAGTCCCTCTCCAAGGCCTCCAGCACCGAAATGTCAGAATGGGAAATGGATATGGGTGACTTCTCTATGGTTCCCAACACAATCTCTGGTACTTTGGCATTTCTACACTCCAAGTTTGATAAGGTGTTTTCTGAAATGGGTTTTAAGATTCCGGCTGTTCCTGAGGGGGAGAAAACCTCCGCTCCACCGAAATTACCATCCATAAAGAAATCTTCCAGTAACAAGCCTCCACCGAAAACCACTCCACCACCACCGAAAACCACTCCACCATCACCGAAAACCACTTCACCGAAATCCTCTTCTGCTTCACCGATACATACAGGTACCACCGAAGCACTAGAACTTGGTGCATCAACTGAGGGGGAGCAATCCAGTAAAGCTTCCAAAGACAAAGGCAAGAGAGTCTTTTCGGCCGAAGATTTCGCTAAGGAAGAAAAGAAGAAAAAGGAGTTGGCAAAATATGGGGCTCGACCTAAAGATGCTGAATCTCTTAAACTCAAGCCTGCTTCTCATATAATCTCCACCGAACTCGGTCTCTCCCCTCAAGAAATTGAGGATGCAAAAATCGCTCAAATCAACTTAGATAAATCCAGAGATCTATCCCTTAAAGCTGCTGAAGAAGAAGCTGCAAAAGCAAAATCCTCCGATGCCATTCAAATCCAAAAATCGGTGCTGAGTGCCCTAGAAAAAGAAAAGAATGATGAAATTAGCTGGTACAAAAAGACCATGCATCACCGAAACAACAGGTCACCGATTTCAACTGTAAAGATTGCCACCTCCAAAGCAAACCCGGAAGACATCAGGCTGATCATTGACAGAGAAGATGGTTCGATGAAAAGTGTGAAAGAAAGTCATCTTCAACTCTTCGGTCTCTCAGAATGGTATGAAATCTCTCAACACCTTGTCAGGAGTCCAAATCCAAAGAAAGACATCTTTGTCAAGTACATTGATGGACTGATGGGAAAGATGAAAGAATTCAAAAGAAAACACAACATCACTCTCTCCACCGATGAAAGAGCCAAACTTCAATCCTTGAAAAAAAAGTCATCCTTCCCAAAGTTAAAAACCCACCTGACTCAGTCTTCAAGGAAATGGCGAGGGAAGGTAAAATTCCAAATGTGAACAATCTAAACCTCATCATTCCCACTTCGGTCCCCTATCCTACCAGAACCTTAAGCCTCTCACCAATACCAGGATTGTTCTTTAACGACGGTCTCGGTCGTCGGGCCTTCTTCAGATTTGCCCAGATACCCTTAGCTGATACTATCTTTTTGGAAGGCATCCACAACCTCTTTCCGAACATCCCCGAAGCTCAGCCTTTCTATAGAAACTTACTGGATGAAATCAAGCGCCGCAAAACCTCAAAGAAGTAAGTTCTCTCCATTTGGTACTTGTAAAAGTTAGTTTCTCATTTTGTAAATTGTACGAGAACTTATCTTAATACAAGTATCTCTTTTTGAATTTTATTTCTGTACATACTTTACTTTTCGTTACCTGTAAATACTGTACATAGTATACATACTCATACAAAAAAAAAGAATGGTCTATGTGAAAAGAACCCAAAAGGAGTAAAAAGGGTCAAAATGCACTTACTTTTCAGTTACTCTTGAATATTCTAAGAAAGGAGCTCAAATTCAAATAGGGGGAGATTGTTGGGTCACCAAGGATTTGAAATTGACTCACCGATGTTTTCCCTAAAACTCCTACTTAGAATATTTTAGTTTGGTTCTTTGAATGACTTGTACAAGATATCAAATGTTCGGTGAAGTCGAAGATCAACCGAAACCAAGCTTGAAGACTCTCTACTTGTGGAAAATAGAAGACTCTCGGCAACTTACAAACAAGTCATCTCCACCGAACTGCCTGGACAGTTTCGGTGGTCTCTTCCCACCGAATTGCCTGGACAGATTCGGTGGCCACCTCACCACCGAATTGCCTGAACAGTTTCGATGGGATCGTCTTCCACCGATGAGCCTTGACAAATTTGGTGGACACTACACCGAATTACTTGAACAACTTCGGTGGCCCTCCTCACCACCGAAATGCTCTTACATTTTCGGTGGTCGATCTCTCTCTACCGAAGTTCTTCTACTTTCGGTGAAACCTCCTTCGGTGCCAAAGTCTTAAAGGGAAGATCATTTATTATGGGACAATATCCTCTAGCAGATAAAAGTGACAGTTTGTCTCTTTATCCATAATCAGTTAAAATCCGTTTTTATCTGCATGAGCTATTCTGTCTGTACCTAGTAAGAAGTGACAAGGACCTTTCATCTCTCCAGAAGTCAACATACTCAGCAAGTTGAAAGATGACAAGTGTCCCAAGCATTTAATGCTTGGGCACTCCTTGGCACTATAAAAGGAGAAGGCATCACCTTTCAAAAGACACGCTTTTAAGAATTCTCTCAGTGCAAGAAATCTTCCTTTAAGCCTCAAAACTTTATAGCTTTGTTCTAAGTGTTCTTAGTTATTTTGTTGTATACTTTGTGCAAGATTGTTAGAATAGTTTATCTGTTCTTTTCCGCAACAATCTTAAGTTTCTTTGTGTAATTCTTGTTGAAAGTTTTTCAATAAAAAGAATTAAAATTGTGAAAATTTTGAGTATTGTATTCAACCCCCCCCCCCCCCCCCCCCCTTCTACAATACTTGCTTAGCCATCTGGGACTAACAAAATCAAAGGACTAATTTCTTTTTTTGAGGGATATAGAGAAACCGGATTTTTAGATGCTATAGAATCGACAAAGAAAATTGCCACTGAATTGGATATTGATCCATTATTTCCTAGAAAACGTGAAATTCGAAGAAAAAGACATTTTGATGAAAATCCGAGTGATGCATCTGAAATTACTTCACAATCTGCGGAAGAGTCATTTAGAGTTAATTATTTCTTATGTGTTGTTGATCATGCAATTATTTCGTTAAAAAGAAGATTTGAACAATACCAAGAATATGAAAATGTGTTTGGTTTTCTATTTACTTCCGAGAAGTTGCGTTCTTTGGATAATGCATGTTTAAAGTCTTCTTGTATTAACTTTGAAATTGCGTTCTAGTTTTTGGTTTGCTTTCCTAATGCTATTATTGCTTATAGAGTCTTGTTGACTATTCCCGTAACTGTTGCATCTGCAGAAAGAAGTTTCTCAAAGTTGAAGTTGTTGAAGAATTATTTGCGCTCGACAATGACACAAGAAAGACTTAACGGACTAGCCATGATAGCGATTGAAAATGGTTTCTTAGAGAAAGTTGATTATGAAGATTTGATTGAAGATTTTGTTTCGAAAAACGTTAGAAGACTCATTTTATTTAAATGAATTTCAGTATGTTACTTCATTTTTGTTATTTTAATATGTAATACTTTTAAATTTTAATATTAATTAATGGTATAAACTTTAATATTTTATTTTATTTTATTTTATTTAATATTTTATTTTGTAACAGGGCCTCCAAAATGATTGGAACGGCCCTGCTTCGAGGCCTTGCATGGACCAGGCTCGGGGCCCCTAAACCCTATGATTTGTGAAAGCATTTGGATGTTTTCTTAATTAATTCTTTATGACATAATCTTAAAATGACAGATGTTGCTTGATTGGTGTCTCCAACAATTAAATCCTAACAATAAATGAATCATATGATATGATGTTGATTCATTGGGTAGCACAATGTAATGTTTCCATAAAAATGGATGGTGGAAGTGGGAGTTGGTGTAAGGTGCCCAAATAAGGCAAATAGGAACCCACTTTAATAAAGCCAAATTGAACCTGAATAAAACCATACCAAACTTTATTTTAGTCATCCACCAGTTTATATGATACATGAAAAACCAGTTGTGTGGCATTGTTTTGTAGATTAAGACGCCCAAATATTGATTAACTTTTAGGCGATGTGTCTGATTGGGATTATACAAGTGACTGCATCTTGCACAACATATATATTTACGAAAATTTAATCTTACTCATGGAAGTTGTATAATAGGGTATGACAAATACATCAATATATATACATATATATAGAGATAGAGAGACTTCGTAAAATGCAAACCATGTATTTGTTGCACCCTTTACAAACCATGTGCATATGTGAACAAACCAGTGTGCATATACATATGCATATGCAATTATACATATAATGGACATACATTCATATGAGATAATGCATATATGAATCTAAGATTATGCTCACATATGCACATTGGTTTGTAAGGGGGTGCAACAAATACATGGCTTGTATTTGATTTGTATCATATATATATATATATATATATATAGAGAGAGAGAGAGAGAGAGAGAGAGAAAGAGAGATGAAAGTTCAAATAAAAACTCATCTTTCATTGTGCACGTGAGGACAAATCACAACCCCTTCATCTCTTTTGACCCAACAACTCATATTAAATAGAGTTTTTAGTTAAAAATGTTAATTAAGGTGATTAGGGGTAAAAAGGGAAGATAATTTCAATCTCACGCCTACCATATTTGACTTTTTATTTTCTTTTTTAATTAAAAAGTTTTACCCCCTTATAGTTTATAATAAATTATCTTAAAAATTACTAATATTTTAATCAAACAAATTACATCAAAAACGAGAATTTCATGTTCTTCGATATGACATCCATCTCAATATAGTTTTTTTTTGTTTTAACCGTTTTTACGTGAAATAATATATATGTGTTATATTCATTATGAATATTTATGTACGTTCAAATGTGTACAAAACATCGACACCGTAAGTCCGTAACTCGACATCATCTTTTTCAACACTTTCTTCAACGCCGTAAGACATCGCGTTCTTCATCACCATAACCCAACACCCATCGAGACGAATCGAGAACCCATCGAGTTTCGGTTGTGAACCGGGGAACAAAAGAGAGTTTGCCACGTCTCCACACCTTCACGGGTCATTCATGTATTATTCGTCATGAATAATGTTCCATTCATAATGAATAATACAACATTCAAGGTGAATAATACAACATTCATGAATTCGTGTATTATTCATCCTGAATGTTGTATTATTCATTCTGAATATTGTATTATTCATCATGAATAGTGAATGAATGTTCACATTTGTTATTCATACTGAATGTGGACACCGGGGGATGTGTATACATATTCAGAATGAATTAAACAAAGTTCCGGTTGTGAAACGGGGAACAAAAGAGAGAGCATCATGTGTCCACACTTTCACGAGGCATTCATGTATTATTCATCATGAATAATGTATCATTCAGGATGAATAATACAACATTCAAGGTGAATAATACATGATTCATGACGAATAATACATAAATCATGAATTTATGTTTTATGCATCCTAAATGTTGTATTATTCATTCTGAATATTGTATTTTTCATCATGAATAGTGAATGAACGTTCACCTTTATTATGCATACTGAATGTGGATATCCGGGGACGTGCATACATATTCATAATGAATATAACGTATATATAGAGATGGATGTCATATCGAGATGGATGTCATATCGAAGAGCACAAAATTCTCGTTTTTTGGTGTAATTTGTTTGATTAAAATATTAGTAATTTCTAAGATAATTTATTTTAAACTTTAAGGAGATAAAAGTTTTTTAATTAAAAAGAAAATAAAAAGTCAAATAAGGTAGGCGCTGATTCAAATTTTCAATTTTGTCCCTAATCACTTCTCAATTAATCTTATTATGTTTTAGTCATTGATTAGTTTTCTAAATTTTGATCAATGATTGTGATTTGTCCTCATGTGCACAATGAAAATTGAGTTTTCATTTGAACTCAACCCTATATATATACTAGTCTTTGGCTCGCCCGTTGCGCGATGATCAAATTTGTGTTTTAAGTTAATTTTTTGATGTTTAATAGTTGTTGAATAATTTTGTGACACATACAATAACTGATAAAAAGAAAACAAAAATTCCACAAATATGGAATATTATCTTGAAGATAAAAATATGTCTATTAAGTTTGATACCTATTATAAATGTCGTTACTAAATAAATTTATCAAACGAATACACAATAATTACATATTTATATTTTTGAAAAATGTTCGAACTCATAATCCAAAAGTCAGCTGATAAGTGATATCTTTTTTTTCCAAGTAATTAAATCTCTTATGATAATTCTAAGGGTGTTTCGTTGACAGAATGAAATTTGATAGAATTGTAATTCGTCGAAATAATTCGACTTTGAAGTAAAAATTGATATGAAATTGCAAAAAAAAAAACTCACGACAATTTAGTGATTATTTATATCAAATCCCATACTAATTTCAACAAATCTCATACTAATCACGACACATTAATTCGTATATATTTATGATATTTAATAATATAATTTAATCCAAAAATATTCAATATTGGGCTCATTTCGAAGATATTAACAAAGCGATTACAATGGTATAATTTGTAAAAAATAGAAATGTTTTTTAATGCATTTTAGTTCATATACATTATTTATGTTTATATGATAAGAGTCTAAAATGAAAAATAAAACAATAAGGGATTAAAAGTAAACTACATACCTAATTATAAGGGTAGTAAATGTAACGTACAAATTAAAAAAAATTGAATTAAGGAGGAGTGAATGTGGGTGTGCTAATTGAACTTATAATGTAAACTGTGTCCAGATACATGTTTAAGTGGGAAAATACTGAAGTCGGCTCACCAGAAGACGACACGTGGCATGCTAGTTACTCATTTATTATATGTATAGATTTTTTGGATTACTATACACGATGAAGATTTTTTTGAATTTATTATAAGTATGGATATGTACGTATGTATCAAAAAATATTCAATATTGGGTTTATTTTGAAGGTATTGACGAAACGATTACAATGGTATAATTTATAAAAAAAATGTTTTTTTAATGCATTTTAGTTCATATACATTATTTATGTTTATATGATAGGAGTCTAAAATGAAAAATAAAAAAAGTAATGGATTAAAAGTAAACTACATAGGTAATTATAAGAGTAGTAAATGTAAGGTATAAATATTAAAATTTTAATTAAGGAGAGATTTAAGGAGGAGTGAATGTGGATGTGTTAATTGAACATATAATGTAAAGGCGTCCAGATACATGTTTAGGCAGGAAAACAATAAAGCCGGCTCACTAGACGACGACACGTGTCAATGTAGTTACTTATTTATTATATATATATATATATATATATATAAAGGAGGGTTCATGTGAGGAGCACATCAAAACGTGAGAACGTGAGGAGCACCATCCATGTACAAAATCACATGTGATTCACAACACAGGACTAAAAATCATATGTGTTTAACATTTTGGATACGCGCGGTTTGTTACGCGGTTTGCAAAAGCGCGCGGCTTGTCCCGCGGTTTGTTTTGTGAATCACATGTGATTTTGTACATTGACGGTGCTCCTCACGTTCTCACGTTTTGATGCGCTCCTCATTTGAACCCGACCCTATATATATATATATATATATATAAATATAAATATATATATATATATGGCCAAGTTCAGGAGAAAACCTCAAAAAAACGAAAAACTGAAGAACACCCTGGTAGCCCTTCATCTGGACGGTATGCACTTGTGCATACATATAATTTGTAACATGCACACGTGCATATGCACAAATACACAATGCACAAGTGCATAAACCCCAAAAAAAACTTAATTTACTTGTATGCACAAATGCACATCGTCCAGATGAAAGGCTACCAATGTATTTCTTAGTTTTCCATTTATTTGAGGTTTTCCCTTGAACCTCCCTCTATATCTATACATATAATAAATAAGTAACTAGCATGCCACGTGTCGTCTTCTGGTGAGCCGACTTCAGTATTTTTCCGCCTAAACATGTATCTGGACGCAGTTTACATTATAAGTTCAATTAGCACACCCACATTCACTCTCCTTAAATCTCTCTTTAATTCAATTTTTTTAATTTATACGTTACATTTACTACACTTATAATTATGTATGTAGTTTACTTTTAATCCCTTACTTTTTTATTTTTTATTTTTTATTTTTTATTTTAGACTCTTATCATATAAAAATAAACAATGTATATGAACTAAAATGCATTAAAAAAACATTTCTATTTTTTACAAATTATACCATTGTAATCGTTTCGTCAATACCTTCGAAATGAGCCCAATATTAAATATTTTTGGATTTAATTATATTATTAAATATCATAAATATATACGAATTAATGTGTCGTGATTAGTATGAGATTTGTGAAATTAGTATGAGATTTGTTACAAATAATCACTAAATTGTCGTGATTTTCTTTTTGCAATTTCATATCTATTTTTACTTCAAAGTCGAATTCATTCGACGAATTACAATTCTATCAAATTCCATTATATCAACAAAACACCCTTAAAATTATCATAAGAGATTTAATTACTTGGAAAAAAAGATATCACTTATCAACTGACTTTTGGATTATGAGTTCGAACATTTTTCAAAAATATAAATATGCAAATATTTTAGTATAATATATTAATTATTTATACTTTCTTAATCATGATTATATTATTTCCTCTAATTTTTTTGACCACTTAACCATATTGACATTTAATTTTATACATCATGCGATTTAAAAGCGTATAAATATGAACATGAAACAAAATCATCTTTTCGAATTCTCGGCTTTAGATTTGAGATACTTCGCGCCGCATCGATGTGCAACTATAAAGTCATTAAAGCATAGACAGAGACGGACCTAGAAACTTTTTCATACGGTGGCACCATATTTTTTCAAACGGTTTTTATCGACATGTGTATCTTTTTTATCAACGTTCAATATCGACTGATATGTTTTTAGCCAAATTTCGGTGTTTCGAGGGATTTTTAAAGTTTTTGGCTTGATTTCAAGGATTTTCAAGTTTTTTTTAACGATTTTGAGAGACTTTTTCGGTATTTTTGGTTGATTTTATGAGTTTGTTAGGTTTTTTCGGTTGATTTCAAGGGTTTTTTTGGTTTTTTGGTTGATTACGAGGTACGGTTGCACTTCTAAAAGAATACGGTAGCACCTCCTAAAACGATACGATTGCACATTTCACAAAACCAAAAATTTTTACCCTCCGCCGGAGAAATGATACGATGGCACGTGCCACCTTGTGCCCTTATAAAGGTCCGTCCACGAGCATAGGCATACGTCTAATACAAAACTTATTCAAAATAACGGTAGTTTTAGCCTTTAATTAACATCTGGATTACTTTGAAAATGCTCAAATCATACACATATATATGGATTATATACAATTTACGATGGTTGTAATTTGCTCGATACAAGTCCAAAAGATGTAAAATTCCAACTCATCAAAACATGTTGACAAGTTATTTATGTGATACCGTTTTAAATCCTTTATATCAAATAAAACTATTGTCAAAATTATCAAGTGTGTAAAATTTAGAAACCAACTAAGCGTCTTCACAATGCTAACAACCTTTTATGGAAAATGTGCGGGTTTTTTTTGTCGAATACGCTTTTTCGAAAGCCAGAAGTTTTCACGAAAACAATTGCACTACCTTTTGAAGTAAAAAATAAGTCTGTGTAAATCCCACGCTCCTCAAACTCCACCTCCGAACGAACAAGATTAAGGGGTTGTTTACTTGTGACTTATTGGGCTTAATGGTTTGTTGGGCTTATTCGGACAACTATATTAGGATGTTTACTTAGAACTTAATGAAAATATTGTTGTCTTTTTCGCACAGCTAAAAAACCTCACTTCTCCTGGTTCAGACAACAAAATGACCCATCCTACTACCCCTTTGATTAAACACGCTCAATACAACCCTAGCACCTATTTTCCTCTGCACCCTCTCTTCAGTTTCACGCTCAAGAAAACCTGCAATCAGTGATCTTCCATGCAATATCCCCGACGAGAAAGTTCTCGGCGACCTTATCTTCTTTATTTTCCGGCGACCTCACTCCCCTGATCAAGCTTTATTCTCTGTTCCCCGGCGATATCACTCCTCAGGTCACCCTCTCTTCTTTGCATCCCCTTCCTCCATCGTTGCTTCTCCTCACAATCGAAACCATAAATCTCCTTCCCTCATAATCGAAACTCTGCATCATCGAGAGCAACAACAAAAATCGAAACCCTAATCTTTCTGGATTTTTCTAGGTTTTTTGATATCTGGGTTTTAGATTTCTTGTTGGATTTCGACCTATAAATCTCGTTTCCACATCTGGTTCTTCGATTTATGGTTTTGAGATTCATTGGATTATCTTGTTGGATTTCAATTTCTGGTTCTTCAATATCTGGTTTTGAGATTTCATTCGACTTTTGTTTTTGAGATTGATTTTTGGTTTTTTTGCTAACCTCTTAGATTTTTGTTTTTGAGATTTCATTGGATTGCCATTGTCTGATTTAGATTGAAATGCTATAAACAAAATTCGGTTTAAATATTGGATTGCTATTATTTAATTTGGATTGATTTTTGGTTATGATATTTGATTGGATTGATGTTGTTAATACGATGATGAGAGATGCACAATATTGATACTTATGGGCATAATAGTCATTTCAAACTTTTAGATTGTTGATTCAAGAAAAAAAGTAAACAACAAAACATTTATATCCAGACAGACAAATTTATCCACACAGAACTTAATAGAAAACTTGGTAAACAGCCCCTAAAACTAAGTGCATCTCCAATAGATGCTCTATATAAAAGCTTTGAATCCAAAAGTCAAATGTCTATTTTAAAAAATTTCAACATTATTATATTACTAAAATATTTTATAATTTTTTCATCCAAATACACTGTTTTAAAACAAACTTTATATAATCTTACTATATTATAAAGCATTTATAAAAAACTCTTAAAAACAACTCCTAAAGCTTCATGTACCGCTATTTAATGTTAATTATTTAAAATCTCTTAAAAACAACTAATGAAGTTTTATGTACCACTTTTAATGCTAATTACTTGATTAATACTGGACTCTAACAACCTTTAAATCTTTAAATCGTGGACTGTTAATTAATCTTTATCTCTAACAACTTTTAAATTCTCAAATCATGAATTTTTCTTAAAAGACGTCATTCGTTAAACAGATTTATAAAAAGATATGACTGTTTTCTCAAAACCACACATTAAAATAAGTTAGAACATTAAAATCGAGATATATTGCGCTGCATTGCACAAATAATAATAATTGTATCTCATCGGTGGGAATAAGTTTTATATAGTTATTTAAAATTAGAGTTTTTATATTTTAAAAAATAATATAGATAATATGTTGTAGAAAAATAGATATCAAAGTTTTCTTTTTTGTATTTTAAATTTTTTGTTAAAGATGCTCTGAGAAACTTTTAAAAGTATTATTTAAAATAAAGAAAATAATTTTTTTAGAGAAACTGCTTTCCTCCATCAAATTATCTAAAAGTTTCTCTACAGGGAAGACAGAGAAAGAACCAAAAAATATCTAAAATTTAGATATTTGTCTAAAACATAAATTTAGATATTTGTCTAAAACATAAGCTGAATTTATTTTAATTTCCAGTAAAATCTTGAAAATTCCATGCTATATTTAGTCTATTATACATTTTAATAATATAATATAAATTTTTAAAGATTATTTATAGATAATCTAGAAGATGTTTAAGAAAAACTAAATATTCACAGGTTAACGGACGGGTGGACATACAAGGACGGTGTCAAATTTGTACCATGTCAAACCAATCAATTTATTATCAAGTGTATCAATTCAATTGATACCAATTAAATTGGTTGGTACTACCGTACCAATTTCACAAACTTGGTTGGTACGTGGTATTGAAAATTGTTTACCACAGTAATACAGTAATACCGTACCGTACAACTTATATTATTTTATTATTTATTAAATATAAAAATCAATCAAATGAAACATATTTGATCATTTATGGATCTGATGACGAGATTTCCTAATTGTTTTTTAAAAAGAATTGATTATTTAGTAAGGGGCCGTTTACTTAATCACTTATCCGGGTAAGTGCTTACCGGTAAAATACAACACTATCACTTACTTTCCAGGTAAGATTTTAGTTCACTAAAATGACATCGTATGCAACAATTTAGCCGGTAAGTGCTAACCGTGGTAATAGTCGTCGCACTCACTTACCGGGTAAGACTCTCGGTCCTTGCTTTCGCTCTTACCGGGTAAGATTCTTGATCCTTGTCATATTCATTCGGTAAGCTAATGTGACTTGGTAAGCACTTACCCGGGTAAGCGTTTTATAAACAACCCCTAAGTTTTCTAGGTTTTTTGATATCTGGGTTTTAGATTTCTTGTTGGATTTCGACCTATAAATCTCGTTTCCACATCTGGTTCTTCGATTTATGGTTTTGAGATTCATTGGTTTATCTTGTTGGATTTCAATTTCTTGTTCTTCAATATCTGGTTTTGAGATTTCATTCGACTTCTGTTTTTTAGATTGATTTTTGGTTTTTTTGCTAACCTCTTAGATTTTTGTTTTTGAGATTTCATTGGATTGCTATTGTCTAATTTAGATTGAAATATTGTAAACAAAATTCGGTTTAAGTATTGGATTGCTATTATTTAATTTGGATTGATTTTTGGTTATGATATTTGATTGGATTGCTGTTGTTAATACGATCATGAGAGATGCACAATATTGATACTCATGGGCATAATAGTCATTTCAATCTTTTAGATTGTTGATTCAGGAAAAAAAGTAAACAACAAAACATTTATATCCAGACAGACAAATTTACCTGGACAGACAAATTTATCCATACAGAACTTAATAAAAAATTTGGTAAACGGTACCTAAAACTAAGTGCATCTCCAACAGATGCTCTATAAAAGCTTTGAATCCAAAAGTCAAATGTCTATTTTAAAAATTTTCAACATAATTATATTACTAAAATATTGGGAAATTAATTAAAATACCCTAAGTTTGACCCCTTCTTACCAAAATACCCTAAATCTCTACCGGTTTACCAAAATGCCCTAAATTTCCGCGGTGGGCCCCGCAATCGCGGGACCAGCCCACGTGTCACCCAGGTTTGGGCAAAATGTCCCGCGGAGCCCCCCAACTATGGTCGCGGTGACAAGTTTGGTCCCTGCCCGCGGTGACAATTTTGACCTATCGCGGGGAACCACCGCGGACCAGGCCGAAACTTTGTGACACGAGGGTGTGGGCCCGCGATCGCGGGGCCCATCACGGAAATTTGTGGCATTTTTGCAAACTGAACGAGATTTAGGGTATTTTGGTAAAACAAAGTCAAAGTTGTGGCATTTTAATTAATTTCCCTAAAATATTTTATAACTTTTTAATCCAAATACACTGTTTTAAAACAAACTTCATATAATCTATACTATATTATAAAGCATTTATAAAAAACTCTTAAAAACAACTCCTAAAGCTTCATGTACCGCTATTTAATGTTAATTATTTAAAATCTCTTAAAACCAACTAATGAAGCTTTATGTACCACTTTTAATGCTAATTACTTGATTAATACTTGACTCTAACAACCTTCAAATCTGTAACAACCCAGTCTAAACAAAGCATGCAATTCATATAAAATGAAACATCCCAAAAACGGGTCCCAAAAATTCCTTACATAAGTCTCAAAATTTAGGTTGGCGGAAACAACCTATTACACAACTGAGAAATACTAAAACTAAAAATGATAGTGTCATTGTCTTTACTGCATCTATCCTCTAACTGCCCTGCTCACCTGCCAGAGCCTTTCCCTATCTGCTTGCCTGAAAAAGATTTAGTTTGGAAAAATGCGAGGGTTAGACCTTGAGGTCTAGTGAGTCCCTCCTGACAGTTCTCAAAATCATTTAAAACATTTCATAATATTCATAATAAACTTTCATATAATTGAACACTTTAATAATCTTTCACGGATATAATCCGCTCCCGTAAATGGCACCCTGAAGTCACTCTGGAGTGACAACAAGCCAGTAGCACGCTGCCTTACTGGGTCACACTTCCCATGGCATAAATCAAACCTCCCCCCGACGTGAGTACTGGCGGAACCTCCCCCCGACTTAGCCAATTTACGTCTAACACAATGTATGCATACATCTTAGTTAAAACTGTAAATAAACTTTCATGCGATTAAAAGCGTAAGAATAAACATGGCATTTCTCATCATATGCTTACTTTAGAAAACACGTTAAAGGTCACGTATTTTAGTTAGAAAACTCACCTGATATGCTTATTTTCCTTTCCTACTCTGATCTGTACTTCCAATCGATCTATTTGAGTGAAAGGATGAAACATATAAGCTAATTAGTCAACTGTTCGGATACTAACTCACCGGACACCATTTCTTTCTGGATATCTATACTTTCCGGACATATCTATTGTCCGGATGACTCTACTGTCCGGATGACTTTACTTACCGGGCAATAATGTTTACCGGACACTCTCCCGGAAACCTTCATGATCAGGAGCTTTCCGGACACTCTCCCGGAAACCTTCATGACCAGAAGCTTTCCGGACACGACTGGAACGAGTTCATCAGTCGAAATCTTTAAATACGCTCCTCAAACGGGTCAATAAAGCGATAATTAACCACATAACGTTCTAATATCATTTTCCCGAAATGCTTTACTAACAAGACGCGATTTAAGGTGTTTAAATCTTCTTTAAGAGCCTTAAATAACTTAACAAGAAAAACTCTCAAATATCTCAACAATCATCAAAACAACTTAAATAAGGTTGTAGATTAGGAATTACCTGGTAGATTCCTTACAGAAAACGAATCCCAACTCACCCCTTCTTCTGATTTCAAAGATTGATGGTTTTTCTTCTTCAATTGCTCAAGAACTCCTAAAACTCCTTTTTCTCCTTTCTCTCAAATGCTCAGCCGCCAACACAAAATGATTGCCTAAAAATAGGGTTTTGTGCCAATCATTGGGTTTTTATACCCTAACTTTAGTTAACTATTTAGTCCCTCAACTTCCTAATTATTAACTTCTACCACAAGACTTGAAACTCTTTCATTTGGTCACGGTTACTACAACATTCCCCCCTCAAAAGAATTTCGTCCCCGGAATTCCATTCTCAAAAAGATGAGGGTATCTGGACTTCATATCTGATTCTACTTCCCACGTTGCCTCTCGCCCCTTATGATACCTCCACTGAACTTTTACTAGTCGAATTTCTCTATTCCTTGATTTCCGGACCTTGCTGTCCACAATCTCCATTGGTTCTTCTTCGTACGACAGTCTCTCATCAATGCTGACGTCTTCTAACGGAATGGCCACATCGGTCTCGGCCAAACATTTCTTCAGGTTTGACACATGAAATGTCGGGTGAATCCTACTTAACTCCTCTGGCAATTTTAGCTTGTAAGCTACCACGCCAACTCGTTCAATGATAACAAAAGGCCCAACATACCTCGGCCTCAGCTTTCCTTTCTTCCCGAAACGTACTACTCCTTTCCAGGGCGAGACCTTTAGCATAACTTTGTCTCCCTCTTGAAATTCAATAGGCTTTCTTCTTCTATTCGCATACTTCCTCTATCGATCTTGCGCGATTCTCATCCTTTCACGGATTACTTCAATCTTATCTGCCGTTAATTGAACAATTTCCGAACCGGCCAACTGTCTTTCTCCTACCTCATTCCAACACAACGGCGTACGGCACTTACGTCCATACAATGCTTCGAATGGCGCCGTTTGGATGCTTGCGTGGTAACTGTTATTATAGGAGAATTCTATCAACGGTAAATGCACTTCCCACGATCCCTTGAAATCGATAAGACACGCCCGAAGCATATCTTCTAACGTCTGAATAGTTCTCTCACTCTGACCATCCGTTTGAGGATGATATGCCGTGCTTAGCTTCAGTTGCGAACCAAACTCCCTTTGCAAGCTCCTCCAAAATGCTGACGTGAACCGACTATCACGGTCAGACACAATGGATCGCAGCACTCCGTGCCTAGACACTATCTCATTAATGTACAATCGGGCTAACTTCTCCAATGAATCCGACTCTTTGATAGGTAAGAAATGAGCGGACTTGGTGAGAATATCCACAATCACCCAAATCGCATCATTACCCTTCGGTGTCCTTGGTAACTTCGTGACGAAATCCATGGTGATATTATCCCATTTCCACACTGGAATTTCCGTAGACTTAAGTTCTCTGTACGCTCGCTGATGTTCTGCCTTAACCTTCAAACATGTCACACATCGCTCCACCAGATGAGCGATATCCTTCTTCATCCTTGGCCACCAGTAAAACTGTCTCAAATCCCGATACATCTTATTCGTTCTCGGGTGCATGGAATACCGCGACTTATGCCCTTCTTCTAAAATGCTTACTCTTAAGTTACCCAACTTGGGAACCCACACTCGGCCTTTCATACATTTCAACCCACCACTGTTGACCCCGAACATTGATGTAACTCCGACGACTCTTTCGTTCTTCACGTTTTCTTTTAGTAACGCTTCCTCCTGAAACTTCTTGATTTCTTCAAGAAGATTCGAGGTTGCCTCGACTCTGAAAGCCACAACTTTGGTCTGTTCTCCCCGCTCTTTCCGACTCAACCCGTCGGCCACCACATTAGCTTTACCCGGGTGGTAAAGAATCTCGCAGTCATAATCATTCAACAGTTCCATCCATCTCCTCTGCCTCATATTCAGTTCTTTCTGATCAAACAGATGTTTCAGACTTTTGTGATCAGTGTAAATCTGACACTTTACTCCATATAAGTAATGTCGCCAAATATTTAGAGTGAACACCACCGCTGCTAACTCCATGTCATGGGTAGGGTAGTTCTTCTCGTGATCTTTCAACTGTCGGGAAGCGTAGGCAATTACCTTCCCATTCTGCATCAATACACACCCCAGCCCAAGCTTAGACACGTCACTGTATATTACAAAACCCTCCGTTCCATCAGGTAATGACAAAACCGGAGCACTGCTTAAACTTTCCTTCAACTTCTCGAACGCAGATTCTTGCGCTTCAGTCCAACTGAACTTGACGTTTTTCCTTGTCAAAGAGGTCAGTGGTGAAGCTATACGAGAGAAGTCTTGAATAAACTTCCGGTAATAACCCGCTAATCCGAGAAAGCTTCTCACCTCCGATGGAGTTCTTGGCGCCTCCCAATCCTTGATGGCTTCGATCTTAGCGGGATCTACTTTAATGTCGTCCGCCGACACCACGTGGCCTAAAAACTGCACTTCTCGCAACCAAAACTCGCATTTTGAAAACTTCGCATATAACTTCTCACGCTTTAGCAAATCCAGTGTTAGACAACCTAGGGGGGGGGGGGGGGTAAGGTTGTATTTAAATAATTTTACTTTCAAAAAACCTTTTATAAAAATATCTTAATAATGTAAATACAACAGAGTATATGAAAACACAACAGATATGTATAAATACAGGATAGTATAAATACAGTAAATAAAGCAGAGTATATATACAATGAATATACAATAATTATATAAACAGATATAATTAAATGCACAGCGGAAATATAAAGAGATAAGGGATAGAGATACTTGACACGGAGATTTAGTGATTTACCACAACTTGGTAAACCACCAGTCGAGACACTTCCCGACACGATCCAATAAACGTATTCTTTACGGTAGAATACAAACCAAATACAAAGGAAAGCAATAGGCTCTCAAGCTTTAGCTTATCGAGATATACAGGATCACACACCCGTTATTCAAACACTTACAAGAGGAGTATAACTCACAATGGTAATCACTCTTGTATAATATTTATCACTTGGATATTTTATAAAAACGTTTTATAAAATAAATATGTAGTGATAATATGTAGTATGGAATATTAGTTGGGAGAGATCAGATGGATAGATGGCAGTGTGTTGTTGATCTGTTATGTTATTCTTCTCCACCATCGCATGCATTATATAGCAACTCTTCCAACGGAAACAATGCATCCGCGGTATACCGCCAAAAGCACGCGGTATACCGTGCAGTAATAAAAGTACTTTTGCAGAAGAGAAAGTCAACCCTGCAAAACAAACGTAAACTTGTACCCGCGGTATACCGGCTTAACATCGCGGTATACCGCCCAACTGTACCCGCGGTATACCTGCTAAACACCGCGGTATACCGCCCAGACAAAAGTACGACCAATCAATCAGAGATCTACAGTAAGCCGCCGCGGTATACCTGCTGAACCTCGCGGTATACCTGCGTCAGAAAAGGACAGTTTCTCAAAAACCTTATTTAATTAAAATCATTTATGGTTTTTAGAAATATCCAAGTGGTATATTATTTTAGGGTGTTTATCATTATAAATTATAAACACTAATGACAACGTAAATCTTCCGTCTTGAACTCTTCAGATAAAATCTTCGTGTTCTTCAAGAACTGTACACTTGGATTGGATTGTTAGATAAACAATAATACGGTGTGTTTGTAATCATCAAAATAAATATATATAAATATATAGAGATGTGGTACACTTGCACCAACAATCTCCCCCTTTTTGATGATGACAAACACAACCGCTAAGCATGAGCATATGCGGTTTCTCTCCCCCGTTTGTCGAAACAAAAAGGGTCAAGAAAGACGGTATGCTTCCCCTCGAGAGATGCTCCCCCTCAAAATATGCATATATTTGAGAGAGCATAATCTCATGGTTAAAAGATAAAAAGCTCCCCCTCAAATTAATAACAAATTATAAAATTTGAGGGACAATAAAATATGCATAAAAAAGCATATAATAGACATAAAACAAAATAACCAAAAAGAAACACTTGCACCAAAAAAAAAGGATCTTAAGGCTTCGATTTTTCGGTTAATTTTATGTGAGCAAAAAATTACCACGTATTATGACCTCGTCAGGGAACACGTATTATATCCTCGTCAGGAAACACGTATTGTATCCTCGCCAGGAAACACGTATTGTATCCTCGTCAGGAAACACGTATTATATCCTCGTCAGGAAACACGTATTATATCCTCGTCAGGAAACACGTATTATATCCTCGTCAGGAAACACGTATTATATCCTCGTCAGGAAACACGTATTATATCCTCGGCAGGAAACACGTATTATATCCTCGCCAGGAAACACGTATTATATCCTCGCCAGGAAACACCTACAAAAGGCAAAGAAAATTTTTCGTGGTACCCTTTTCTTATGGGTCCTTTTAACAGTTAGTATAAAACATAAACTGCAAATAAAAAATTAAAAAATGTTGTCGACATAAAATAAAACATGACAACATACAATCCACAAAATTTGTTTAAAACCACAAACGCATCCCACCGGGATTGTCAACATTAAACATTCCTTTCGGAATCCATTTTCTAACCATTCTAATTTTGCGATTGTATTTATCATACACATAAAACGAAGCATTTATATTCGCATTAGGTCTAGAAAAATTACTATTATACATACGAGCATACGGTTTCCTCCCATAATTCACATTTTTCATTTTTGACATATATGGGGGTTTTCTTGTATCAACTTTAGGAGATGCAAAAAATCTTTTAATGGGTTTACACGAGCATTTATCAACACATGTATCAGAACCAATGCCTTTTCGACAATTAATGCGATTCGACATATTTAGCATTTTAAGCATTTTATCATTGCTATTTTGAAATGCTTTAGCTAACATATTATCTTTTTCATATAAATCGCATTTAGCTTTTAAACAAGCATTATCATTTATGAGAATATCACATTTTGCACATATGTCATTTTCTTCTATTCTTTTATCTAAACATGCAAGTTTCTCATTTAAAACATCACATGATTTGCAAACAATATTTTCGCATGCTTTCTTTTCTAAAGTGATAACTTTATCATTTAACTCATTTTTGATTTTATTATCACATGCAATGGTTTGTTTACAATTATTCAACTCATTCTGACATAATAATAATTCTTCTTTTAATTTAGCATTCTCATTTTTATAACTATTTACGAGAACAATCAATTTTTGAAAAGAGATATTTAACATATCAATATCATCATTATTACTACAACTAGAATAATTTGAGTATGAAGTACATACCTCTTTCTCGCAGTCGACGATGAGACACGTTTCTTCATTTCTTTGATCTCGGGTTTCGTCTCTCTTTTCTTTTGAGTTTCCACCATAGGTGATGTTCAAGTTCTCCCAAATATCACGAGCAGTTTCAAAGAGATAAACACGCTCAATATCATCGTTAGTAAGAACCGAAAAGAGAAAATTTTTGGCTTCATAATTTAAACAACAATTATCCTTATCTTCGTCGGACCATTCCGAGCTAGGTTTTTCAACAACTTTGTTGTTTTGAAATTTTGTGGGTTTGAAATTTCCTTTAATAATAATATCCCAAATATTTTGATTTATCCCACGAACATAACGTTCAAAAGAATTTGCCCAAAGATCAAAATTTTCGAAATCAATAAGAAGAGATTTAGAAAACCAAGCATTTTGTTGAGCCATAACAAAAAAAAAGGATTTAAAAAAAATTAAATAGACGATTTTTGAAAGCCCTGCTCTGATACCAATTGTTAGACAACCTAGGGGGGGGTAAGGTTGTATTTAAATAATTTTACTTTCAAAAAACCTTTTATAAAAATATCTTAATAATGTAAATACAACAGAGTATATGAAAACACAACAGATATGTATAAATACAGGATAGTATAAATACAGTAAATAAAGCAGAGTATATATACAATGAATATACAATAATTATATAAACAGATATAATTAAATGCACAGCGGAAATATAAAGAGATAAGGGATAGAGATACTTGACACGGAGATTTAGTGATTTACCACAACTTGGTAAACCACCAGTCGAGACACTTCCCGACACGATCCAATAAACGTATTCTTTACGGTAGAATACAAACCAAATACAAAGGAAAGCAATAGGCTCTCAAGCTTTAGCTTATCGAGATATACAGGATCACACACCCGTTATTCAAACACTTACAAGAGGAGTATAACTCACAATGGTAATCACTCTTGTATAATATTTATCACTTGGATATTTTATAAAAACGTTTTATAAAATAAATATGTAGTGATAATATGTAGTATGGAATATTAGTTGGGAGAGATCAGATGGATAGATGGCAGTGTGTTGTTGATCTGTTATGTTATTCTTCTCCACCATCGCATGCATTATATAGCAACTCTTCCAACGGAAACAATGCATCCGCGGTATACCGCCAAAAGCACGCGGTATACCGTGCAGTAATAAAAGTACTTTTGCAGAAGAGAAAGTCAACCCTGCAAAACAAACGTAAACTTGTACCCGCGGTATACCGGCTTAACATCGCGGTATACCGCCCAACTGTACCCGCGGTATACCTGCTAAACACCGCGGTATACCGCCCAGACAAAAGTACGACCAATCAATCAGAGATCTACAGTAAGCCGCCGCGGTATACCTGCTGAACCTCGCGGTATACCTGCGTCAGAAAAGGACAGTTTCTCAAAAACCTTATTTAATTAAAATCATTTATGGTTTTTAGAAATATCCAAGTGGTATATTATTTTAGGGTGTTTATCATTATAAATTATAAACACTAATGACAACGTAAATCTTCCGTCTTGAACTCTTCAGATAAAATCTTCGTGTTCTTCAAGAACTGTACACTTGGATTGGATTGTTAGATAAACAATAATACGGTGTGTTTGTAATCATCAAAATAAATATATATAAATATATAGAGATGTGGTACACTTGCACCAACATCCAGTGCTGCTCGAAGGTGCCTCTCGTGATCCTCTCGGGTACGGGAATAAATTAAGATATCGTCAATGAAAACGATTACGCATTTATCCAACAACGATCTACACACTCTGTTCATCAGATCCATGAACACCGCCGACGCATTAGTCAACCCGAAGGGCATGACTAAGAACTCATAATGCCCATATCTTGTACGGAAAGCCGTCTTCGGCACATCCTCTTCTCTCACCTTCAATTGATGGTAACCAGATCTCAAGTCTATCTTCGAGAAATAACTCACACCTTGTAATTGGTCGAAGAGATCATCAATTCTCGGAAGTGGGTACTTGTTCTTCAAGGTTACCTTGTTGAGCTCACGGTAAACTATACACATCCGCATAGATCCGTCCTTCTTTTTAACAAAAAGTATCGGCGCTCCCCAAGGCGATGAGCTCGGACGAATAAAACCTTTGTCGAGCAATTCCTGTAACTGTGTCATCATCTCCTTCATCTCTGCCGGTGCCAACCGATAGGGCGCACGCGCAATCGGTGCCGCCCCAGGAAACAGTTCTATTATGAACTCTACTTAACGATCTGGAGGCAGACTCGTCAAATCATCCGGAAACACCTCCGGATACTCACTTACTAGAGGTACATCCTCTACACTCTTCTTCTCCTTCTTAGCATCTAGCACGTAAGCTAAATATCCCAGACATCCCTTTCCCAAACACCGCCTAGCTTTCATCATCGATATCAAGCACGACTTCCTATTACGCTGATCCCCGTAAATTAACAATTCTTTCTTATCGGGCAAGGCAATCCGAATTAGCTTCTTATTACATACTATATTAGCATCATTCTCCGCTAACCAGTCCATTCCTAGGACTACATCAAACTCCCCCATTCTCATCGGATACAACCTCAAAGGAAACAAGTGACCATCTACGTCTATGCTACATCCCTCATAGACCTCTTTCACCCAGACTCGACTATCATCCGCTACTTCTACCTCAAACCCAAAGTTCAACCTCTTGGGTTTCACTTGCAATTTTTGAATAAAATTGGGCGACACAAACGAACAATTGGCCCCCGAATCAAACAATACTTTATCAAAAGTCGAGTCTATAGGAAAGGTACTTGTTACCACATCAGGCGTGTTCACCGCCTCCTCAGCAGACATGAGGAAAGCCCTCGCCCTTGCGCGAGCTGGCTCCACCTTTCTCTCTCCATTCTTTCCTCCGCTACCACCGCCTTCACCCCCAGCATAACCCTTCTTCAACTGTGGGCAGTCCCACTTGACGTGGTCTGGCGATCCACACTGAAAACATGATCTTGAACTACGACAATCCCGAGCCATATGCCCTGATTTTCCGCACTTGAAACATCCGTCTTTATCAGCCAAACACTCCCCCTTGTGCATTCGGTTGCACTTACCACAAGGCTTATCCCCCGATCTAGGCCCCACCCGCAGCTCGGGTCTGGACGCACTTGACCTTTTCCCTTCTCTGCTTGGTCCTTCCCACTTTCTCTTGTCCCCGACTCTCTCCGCTATCTGCCTGTTCTTATCTTTTTCAGTAAGTTCTGTAGTATCCACCGCAGCTTGAAAAGTGGCCGGATCTTTCACCTGCACCAACTCCCTTATACTGCTCTTTAGCCCATAAATGTATCTCTCTATCCGCCTTTCCTCAGTAGGCACGTACAACTCAGCAAACCGGGCCTTCTCAATAAACTTGGACGTATATTCTTGAACTGACAATGCTCCTTGCTCTAACCCCAGAAACTCCTCCTCCAACTTCTTAATTGCCGCCAAAGGACAAAACTGTGCTCGGAATATCTTAACAAATGACTCCCACGATGTGTTCTTTGCTACCTCTGATCCCCTACCTCCGGTCTCAACATCCCACCAGTAAATGGCCTCAGACTTCATCATTGACATTGCAAAAAGTACCTTATCTTCCTCGGCGCACTTGCTAGTATCAAATGCCAACTCCATTTCACGAACCCATTTCAAAGCTAGAACGGGATTGCGCTCCCCGTTGAACGTTAGAGGTTTGCACGAAGCGAAGGTTTTAAACGAGCACTCTTTCACTGCCTTTGGTTCAGAAGCAACAATCGGAGTTGTCACCGAATTGTTTCCTATTTCAGTCTGTGGTACACTACCTTCCTCAGTCTTTTTCCCCGTACTGTTCTTGGTTCCTCCCTCAGACGTAGTCTTATGCTGGTTGTCTAACACCGCTTGCAATGTCTTTTGTAGTTTATCCATTTCTGTTGTAAACTTCTCTTCAGTTACAAAAGCCGGTGCGGCGTCAGTATGACGTCCTTTCACAGCTTTTGTTTTCTTTACAGGCATTGAACTCTCATGTTCAGATATTGCTTGTACTTCTGGTTCCTCAACACTCCTGGCCTTGCGCCTAACAGGCGCTTTCTTTTTCTTACCCTTGCCTTTAGTGGTTGCTGCCCCCACCTCAGTAACGGCCTTTCTCAGTATCACTCCTCTACCCCTCCCGCGGCCTCTACCTCTCCCACGAGTGGCAGCCGCTCTTGGAGGATCCACTGGTCCATCCTCCGCTAATCCTTCGATTCGCACCGCCTCTTCATGTGGCGTAGTGTCATCATTTGATACTTCCTCCACAATCGGTATCGACCTACTCCTCAAAGTTCTCGCAGACATTCTTGATTACTGATACACAACAATAGAACTCATTTAATACTACAGCAACGGAATAATAAAGCAGTTTAAGCACATACATGTACCTGTAAGTTCACAATTACACTGACCAGGTGTAACCCCAAACCTACCTTACATGACCGTCCTCGGCACCCTATTAATCCCATTCCTACATTAGTGCCCTTCTAACGCATTCCTGATCCTCAGTTGTGATTTCTACTACCAAAGTTTAAGTCTAGGCCCGTCCGGTCAGCTAAATCCCTTAAACCTGGCTCTGATACCAATTGTAACAACCCAGTCTAAACAAAGCATGCAATTCATATAAAATGAAACATCCCAAAAACGGGTCCCAAAAATTCCGTACATAAGTCTCAAAATTTAGGTTGGCGAAAACAACCTATTACACAACTGAGAAATACTAAAACTAAAAATGATAGTGTCATTGTCTTTACTGCATCTATTCTCTAACTGCCCTGCTCACCTGCCAGAGCCTTTCCCTATCTGCTTGCCTGAAAAAGATTTAGTTTGGAAAAATGCGAGGGTTAGACCTTGAGGTCTAGTGAGTCCCTCCTGACAGTTCTCAAAATCATTTAAAACATTTCATAATATTCATAATAAACTTTCACATAATTGAACACTTTAATAATCTTTCACGGATATAATCCGCTCCCGTAAATGGCACCCTGAAGTCACTCTGGAGTGACAACGAGTCAGTAGCACGCTGCCTTACTGGGTCACACTTCCCATGGCATAAACGGAACCTCCCCCCAACGTGAGTATTGGCGGAACCTCCCCCCGACTTAGCCAATTTACGTCTAACACAATGTATGCATACATCTCAGTTAAAACTGTAAATAAACTTTCATGCGATTAAAAGCATAAGAATAAACATGGCATTTCTCATCATGTGTTTACTTTAAAAATCACGTTAAAGGTCACGTATTTTAGTTAGAAAACTCACCTGATATGCTTATTTTCCTTTCCTACTCTGATCTGTACTTCCAATCGATCTACCTGAGTGAAAGGATGAAACATATAAGCTGACTAGTCAACTGTCCGGATACTAACTCACCGGATACCATTTCTTTCTGGATATCTATACTTTCCGGACATATCTATTGTCCGGATGACTCTACTTACCGGGCAATAATGCTTACCGGACACTCTCCCGGAAACCTTCATGATCAGGAGCTTTCCGGACACTCTCCCGGAAACCTTCATGACCAGAAGCTTTCTGGGCCTTGCTGGAACGAGTTCATCAGTCGAAATCTTTAAATACGCTCCTCAAACGGGACAATAAAGCGATAATTAACCACATAACGTTCTAATATCATTTTCCCGAAATGCTTTACTAACAAGACGCGATTTAAGGTGTTTAAATCTTCTTTAAGAGCCTTAAATAACTTAACAAGAAAAACTCTCAAATATCTCAACAATCATCAAAACAACTTAAATAGGGTTGTAGATTAGGAATTACCTGGTAGATTCCTTGCAGAAAACGAATCCCAACTCACCCCTTCTTCTGATTTCAAAGATTGATGGTTTTTCTTCTTCAATTGCTCAAGAACCCCTAAAACTCCTTTTTCTCCTTTCTCTCAAATGCTCAGCCGCCAACACCAAATGATTGCCCAAAAATAGGGTTTTGTGCCAATCATTTGGTTTTTATACCCTAACTTTAGTTAACTATTTAGTCCCTCAACTTCCTAATTATTAACTTCTACCACAAGACTTGAAACTCTTTCATTTGGTCTCGGTTACTACAAAATCTTTAAATCGTGGACTATTAATTAATCCTTATCTCTAACCACTTTCAAATTCTCAAATCATGAATTTATTAAAAGGCGTCATTCTTTAAACAAATTTATAAAAAGACATGACTGTTTTCTCAAAACCACACATTAAAATAAGTTAGAACATTAAAATCGAGATATATTGCGGCGCTGTATTGCGCAAGTAATAATAACTGTATCTCATCGGTGGGAATAAGTTTTATATAGTTATTTAAAATTGGAGTTTTTATATTTTAAAAAATAATATAGATAATAGGGAAATTAATTAAAATACCCAAAGTCAAACCAACTGTTACCAAAATACCCTAAAATTTTTCAATTTTGCAAAAATACCCAAAATACCCGCGATGGGGTCCCGCGATCGCGGGATACGCTGACGTGACACGTATTTTGGGCACAAATGCCCCGCGAAGCCCCTAAACTTTGGCCGCGGTGCACTTTTGGTCCCTGCCCGCGATCGCAGCCCGCGATGGCCCGCGATGGACCAAAATTTACAGTTTTGGTCCCTGAAAATTTCAACTTTTGGTCCCTGAAAATTTACACTTTCAGCCCCTATACTTAGACGAATCTTGATGCTTTTACTGTTTTTTTCCACAATTATTGCAATTTAAAGACCGATTTGTGGTTGAAATTCAATTGCATGTTTCAATCAATGTTAAATCAATGTTTTTGGAATATCAGTTTGTGGATGAAATGAGAGATTGGTTTTCTGATATGTTGGTTGTTTCATTCATAAATAGACGTAAAATTCAAGCCATAATTCTCACACAACGATTTCATTGTTGCAATATTTCTTTCTGCAATATTTTGTGTTTGAGATACTACTGAAAAAATGAGTTCATCTGTTGCAAAAGCTAAGCTATATTTCTGTTTTGATGGTGAATGGGTGCAAGATAACAATGAGTGGAATTTTGCTTATAAATCTAAGCATGGTGTAAAAGTGTCAGTAAACTATATGTTGGACAACCTAGGGGGGGTAAGGTTGTATTTTAAATCTTTTACTTTCAAAAAAAATTCTTTTACAAAAAATACAGTACAAACAATACAGTAAAAATAAAGCAGAGAATAAACAAATAAATATACAACAATTATATAAACAGATATAATTTAAATGCACAGCGGAAATGTAAATAGATAAGGGAAAGAGAATACTTGACAACGATATTTTTAAAGTGGTTCACCAAACACAAAGTTGGCTAGTCCACCTCGAGAAAATAACACTTCTCGGAGATTCAATACGAAACGTGTTCTTTACGGTAGAAACACAAACCTTAATACAATAAACGCGAATCACTCTACTTTGAGAGATTAATGTGGATCACTCACTCTTATTCAAACACTTACAAGAGGGTATAATTTTAATATGAATAATCACTCTTGAATAAGGTTTATCACTTGGATATTTTTAGAGAGTTTGATCACTTGAGTTGTGTTGCTGATTCAACTAATCGAGAGATTTTAATCTGCTATCAACTCAAGATTTCTTACTCAAAAAAAAATTAATTTTATCAGTTTAAGTGATTTAGTGTGAGTAAGAAGGCAGCAGAATAATAATCAAATGCTGAGGGAGAATTTATTGCTGAAGTTGGTGTAGCATTGAAGGCTGGTGGTTGCATGATATTTATACTGGATGAGCAACAGGGCAGAAGCTTTCGCGGTATACCGGCAATCCATCGCGGTATACCTGCGTCAGAAAAAAGTACACTGCAAGGAGAAGGTCAACCCTGCAAAAAACAAACGGTACTTGTACCCGCGGTATACCGCGTTGCACACGGCGGTATACCGCCTGAAAAAGTTCCTGACAAGAGAAGCTTCATATGCAGAAGAAATGATGGGTGAACAGTATCGCGGTATACCGCGTGGACCTTGGCGGTATACCGCCTGACAGTCGTACAAAGGGCAGTTGCGCTGGAAGGCTTCTTTCGGCTGAACACTCTTCTTCATTAAATGATGAACAGTAAAATGCTTTGGAAAAAGATTTTTTTGAGTTGACAAAATAGTTTAAAGATTATTTTAATAAAAATTAATAAAACTTTAGTTTTAAATAATTTTAAATATCTTTAATTAAAAAACAGTTTAGGGTTTTATAAATATCCAAGTGGTATATTATTTTAGGGTGTTTATCATTTTAAAATAAAATGACGAAACTCTTCAGACTTGGATTCTTCAGATAAAAATTTATCGAGATCATTTAAATATCTGCACACTCAGATAAAATATTAGATAACAAATAATGCGGTGTGTTTTGTAATCATCAAAATAAATATGGAGATGTGATTTTATGTGTACCAAAAATATATCACAATATTTAAAGCTGGGTACACTTGCACCAACAATCTCCCCCTTTTTGATGATGACAAACACAACGCTAAACACGAGAGCATACTCGGTTTCTCTCCCCCTTTTGTCGAAGCAAAAAAGGGGTTTTAAGAAAGACGCTTATGCTCCCCCTCAAAAAAATGCTCCCCCTCAAAATATGAAATATTTGAGAGTTAGTATTTATCAAGGGTTATACTCAAGCATGCCTAAACCAAGTCTTAATTTAAAGAACGCCTTCTTGTTTAGAGCTTTAGTGAAAATATCGGCCAAATTATCTTCCGAATCAACCTTTTCCAGCACGATTTTGCCTTTTTGAACATTATCTCGTAAAAAATGATGTCTCAATTCAATATGTTTTGTACGAGAGTGTAAAACAGGATTTTTACTTAGATTTATGGCACTTGAGTTATCACACATAATTGGAATTTTGGTTAGGTGTACCTCAAAATCGGTAAGTGTGTGTTTCATCCAAAGGACTTGAGCACACGCTCTTGCGGCGGCTACATATTCCGCTTCGGTGGTAGACAAAGCTACGGATTGTTGTTTCTTAGAGAACCAAGATACAAGTGAGAGACCTATAAAGGCACATACCCCACTAGTACTTTTTCGGTCAACAATAGATCCACCAAGATCGGAATCGGCGAAACACGTTACTTCTAACTCGGGTTTCTTTGCGTACCATAAGCCAAGATTAGTAGTACCTCGTAAATATCGAAAAATACGCTTGACAGCTTCATAGTGAGTTTGTTTAGGTGAAGATTGAAAGCGAGCACATAAACATACACTAAACATAATATCAGGTCTACTAGCAGTTAAATATAACAAGCTACCAATCATACCACGATAAATCTTTTCATTAAAATCGTTTCCCTCCTCGTCACGAGATAATTGCAAATTTGTGGTCATTGGAGTTTCAACGGGTTTGACATTTTCAAAGTTAAACTTTTTCAACATATCTTTACAATATTTAGATTGACTAATAAAAATACCAGTTTCACATTGTTTTATTTGCAATCCTAAGAAGTATTTTAACTCTCCCATCATGCTCATTTCAAATTCGCTAGTCATTTTCGCAGAAAATTCATTACACAATTTTTCATTAGTGGAACCAAAAATAATATCATCAACATATACTTGCACAACCACAATATCATTTTGAACATATTTCACAAATAAAGTATTATCAATTTTACCCATAATATAGCCACTAGAAATTAAAAAGGTTTTTAATCTATCATACCAAGCACGCGGAGCCTGCTTTAAACCATAAAGCGCCTTTTTTAATTTATAAACATGTGTCGGGTTTTCAAAACTTTCAAAACCGGGAGGTTGAGAAACGTATACCTCCTCATTTATAATACCATTTAAGAAAGCACTTTTAACATCCATTTGAAATAACTTAAAATCTTTAGCATTTGCAAAAGCGAGAAGCATTCGAATAGACTCCAACCTTGCAACCGGTGCAAAGGTTTCGTCATAATCTATACCTTCTTGTTGACTGTACCCCTTGGCAACTAAACGTGCCTTGTTTCGTGTGACTCCACCGTTCTCGTCTACCTTATTTCGGAAGACCCATCTTGTGCCAATAATGGTTTGACTACTAGGGCTAGGCACTAAGTCCCACACATCATTCCTAGAAAATTGGTTTAACTCTTCTTGCATGGCCATAATCCAATCCTCATCACCTAAAGCTTCATCTATGGTTTTAGGTTCTATGGTTGAGATAAAGGCATGGAAAGCACAATGGGTATGGATTTGTGATCTAGTTGTCCTTTGGTTTAGGTCACCTATAATTTGATCTACGGGATGGCCTCGAGCGGTTCTAAGGTTAGGATCATCTATACCTTGTGGAATAAAGCACGGAGGGGCATCACTAGATTCAATATTATTTGTGGAAGGTTGGGTACTTAAATCCAAGTTGCTAAGTTGTTGTGCTAAGACGTCTCCTTCACGGATATTGTCATTTGCTAAGGGTGCACTAGGTTTGGGAGGACTCTCGTCAAAGCTAACATTTAAGGATTCTTCTACTACCATGGTCTCCTTATTTAGGATTCTATAGGCTTTGCTATTCCAAGAGTAACCTAGGAACACTCCTTCATAGGCTTTAGGGTCAAATTTGGTTAAGTAGGATTTGGTGTTTAAAATGAAACATTTACAACCAAAAACTTTTAGGTGAGCTAGGGAAGGTTTTCTACCTCGGTAAAGTTCATAGGGTGTCTTATTTAGGATACCTCTAATTAGGACACGGTTAAGCACATAGGTCGCGGTAGCAACGGCATCACACCAAAACTTTTGGGGAACTTGATGTTCGTTTAGCATAGTTCTACTCATTTCTTGCAACGTTCGATTTTTCCTTTCAACAACCCCGTTTGACTGAGGAGTTCGAGGAGCCGAAAAGTTATGAGTTATACCATGTTTATCACAAAAGGCACCAAATTGTACATCATTATCGAATTCTCGTCCATGGTCCGTACGTATGGAAACAATCGTACAACCTTGTTGGTTTTGAATTCGTTTTCCCAAAATTTTAAACTTTTCAAAAGCCTCATTTTTATGTCTCAAAAATAAAGTCCAAGTATAACGGGAATAATCATCCACAATAACCAAAGTATAAAAATTTCCTCCAAAACTTTGAATAGCCATCGGGCCAAAAAGATCCATATGTAAAAGTTCTAAAACTCTTTGAGTAGAAATAACATTTTTTGATTTATGAGAAACGTGATGTTGTTTGCCGACACGACAAGCATCACAAAAATGATTATCAAACTTTAATTTTGGCAGGTCACTCACAAGCTCCTTATTTTTTAAGTTTTGCATTAATCTTAGATTAGCGTGACCTAAACGCCTATGCCATAAAGTAGAAACATCATTAATAGAAGATAAGCATACATTTTCAGATACAACAGTTTTACAAATATATAAATTTCCTTTTACAAAACCATTTAAAAGAACTTTGCCATTTTTTATGATTTTACAAGAATCTTCTTCGAAGACAACAGTTGTATTATTTTTACACAATTGGCGAACACTTAACAAATTAAAATGTAAATTATCAACATGATTAACATTAAGAAATTGAACATTATTGCAAGAGACTGTACCTCTACCAATTATATTTCCTTTGGAGTTTCCTCCAAAAATTACCTGTCCACCATCACATGACTTATATGATGAAAAGAGATTATTGTTTCCGGTCATGTGACGTGTGCAACCACTATCGAGTATCCAGTCCATATCAAGGTCAATCTACAATAATGAAGATGTAACTTTTATGGTCCCCATTTCTCGTGGGTCCTTGATAATTAGTTCCAAGACAACCAACATGCATATATATAAAGTCAAACAGAATATATATATATATAATACATTACACAATATATAATACATCAAACCATATTAATATATATATATAACACATATCAAGTAAGACAAAAAAAAAATATAATATATTAAACAACTTTAATATATAATACATTAAACACAAATATATATATAACATATTAAACAAACACCATAAATATATATATATGTAATACGTATATATATATATCAACAAACAGTACATAGTAATATATATTACTTATATATATAATATATACAACAAATTATATTTAAACTATATATATATATAACATATATACATAACACATTTAAAACCATAAACGCATACCACCGGGATTATCATTACTAAACATTCCTTTTGGAATCCATTTATTTACCATTTTAATTTTGCGATTATATTTATCATACACATAAAAACAAGCATTTACATTCGCATTATTATTAGGTTTAGAATATTTGTCATGGTACATGCGAGCATACGGTTTTCTCGTATTATAATTTACATTATTTATTTTATGCACATACGGAGGTTTTTGCACATATTGATTTCTTGTATTTACTTTAGGTGATTCATAAAATCTTTTGATGGGTTTACATGAACATTTATCAACACAAGTATTGGAACCAATGCCTTTTCTACATTTTATACGGTTAGGCATATTAAGCATGTTAAGTACCTTTTTATTACTACTTTCAAAGGCTTTAGCTAACATGTTATCTTTTTCATATGAAGCACATTTAGCCTTTAAACATGTAATCTCATTCTCAAGAATATCACATTTTGTACAAATAATATTTTCATGTGATTTTTTATTTAAGCATGCAATTTCTTTATTTAAAGCATCACAAGATTTACAAAAATCTTTTTCTCCTAATTTAGTTTCTAATTTAGCAATTATATCCATATCATTTTCAGATTTTTGTTTAACATTTTTTATTTCCTTTTTACATGCATTTACAGTTTCTTTTAACATAGCATTCTCATCTTGGTAACGATTTGCAAGAGCGGCCATTTTATGAAAAGATTCATATAATTCTTCAAGATTATTTTCATTATCACTTTCATAATCACTATCGTAATCCGAGTAAGAAGATTTTACCTCGTCGTCGCTTTCGGCCATAAGACAAATGGCTTGATAGTCATCTTCTTCTTCACTCTCGCTCCACGCGCCTCCAATGAAGGCTTTCTCCTTCTTCTTTTGGAACTTGTTCTTTTTCGGACATTCATTGGCGTAGTGGTCTTTGTCACCACATGAGTAGCAAAAGCCTCTCTTTGGCTTAGCTTTATCGTCTTCACTCGAGTCGCCATTTTTCTTAACTTTTTCGTCTCGTTTATGGAACTTACGACTTCGATTTTCACCACCACGACGGTAGTTACCGTTTCTTTGAAATCTGCCATTGTTAGAAAATTTATTATTATTATTAAGAAATTTGGAAAAGTTTCTTACCAACATGGCGACTTCATCGAGAGTTTCGGATGGATCTTTCGAGGAGCTAGCTTTCTCCTTTTTCTTCTCAACTTTTGGTGTTGAGACATTGAGAGCGATTGACTTCTTTTTAACTTGCTCCCGATCTTTGTTTCTTTTAAGTGCAATTTCATGCACTTTAAGATTACCGATCAAGTCATCTATCTTCATTATGGAAAGGTCACGGGAGTCTTCTAAAGATGTTATCTTTTGCATCCACTCCGAAGGAAGGGCTCGTAGGATTTTCCTTATATAGTCCTCGTTAGGATAAGTGCGATCCAAACCTTTCAAAGTAGTCACAATAAGGTTAAATCTTTTAAACATTGAGTCAATTGACTCATCTTGTTTCATTTCGAACAGTTCATAATCGTGAACTAAAATATTTACTTTACTAGATTTAACTTCCGTGTTTCCACGATGAGTATTATTTAAACTTTCCCATATTTGATTTGCAGTTTTATATGTATATACTCTTTCAATTTCATCAGTTGTTAAAGCAGCATATAATATATTCTTAGCTTCAAAGTTTAAACAAAAATGAGTTTCATCAGAAGTAGTCCATTCATCTATAGGTTTATCAATATAAACATCATCTTTCACAATGGTGGGTTTAAAATTCCCTTTTTCTATAATATTCCAAATCTTTTGATTTTTGCCACGCACGTGACATTCAAATAGCTCGGCCCAAATGCCAAACTTTTCAGTATCTATCAAAGGAGGTTTTGAAAACACGATATTAGTTTGTTGAGCCATTTAGAAGAATAAGAGAAATTTATGCAGAATATTTTTGAAAGACCTGCTCTGATACCAAATGTTGGACAACCTAGGGGGGGTAAGGTTGTATTTTAAATCTTTTACTTTCAAAAAAAATTCTTTTACAAAAAATACAGTACAAACAATACAGTAAAAATAAAGCAGAGAATAAACAAATAAATATACAACAATTATATAAACAGATATAATTTAAATGCACAGCGGAAATGTAAATAGATAAGGGAAAGAGAATACTTGACAACGATATTTTTAAAGTGGTTCACCAAACACAAAGTTGGCTAGTCCACCTCGAGAAAATAACACTTCTCGGAGATTCAATACGAAACGTGTTCTTTACGGTAGAAACACAAACCTTAATACAATAAACGCGAATCACTCTACTTTGAGAGATTAATGTGGATCACTCACTCTTATTCAAACACTTACAAGAGGGTATAATTTTAATATGAATAATCACTCTTGAATAAGGTTTATCACTTGGATATTTTTAGAGAGTTTGATCACTTGAGTTGTGTTGCTGATTCAACTAATCGAGAGATTTTAATCTGCTATCAACTCAAGATTTCTTACTCAAAAAAAAATTAATTTTATCAGTTTAAGTGATTTAGTGTGAGTAAGAAGGCAGCAGAATAATAATCAAATGCTGAGGGAGAATTTATTGCTGAAGTTGGTGTAGCATTGAAGGCTGGTGGTTGCATGATATTTATACTGGATGAGCAACAGGGCAGAAGCTTTCGCGGTATACCGGCAATCCATCGCGGTATACCTGCGTCAGAAAAAAGTACACTGCAAGGAGAAGGTCAACCCTGCAAAAAACAAACGGTACTTGTACCCGCGGTATACCGCGTTGCACACGGCGGTATACCGCCTGAAAAAGTTCCTGACAAGAGAAGCTTCATATGCAGAAGAAATGATGGGTGAACAGTATCGCGGTATACCGCGTGGACCTTGGCGGTATACCGCCTGACAGTCGTACAAAGGGCAGTTGCGCTGGAAGGCTTCTTTCGGCTGAACACTCTTCTTCATTAAATGATGAACAGTAAAATGCTTTGGAAAAAGATTTTTTTGAGTTGACAAAATAGTTTAAAGATTATTTTAATAAAAATTAATAAAACTTTAGTTTTAAATAATTTTAAATATCTTTAATTAAAAAACAGTTTAGGGTTTTATAAATATCCAAGTGGTATATTATTTTAGGGTGTTTATCATTTTAAAATAAAATGACGAAACTCTTCAGACTTGGATTCTTCAGATAAAAATTTATCGAGATCATTTAAATATCTGCACACTCAGATAAAATATTAGATAACAAATAATGCGGTGTGTTTTGTAATCATCAAAATAAATATGGAGATGTGATTTTATGTGTACCAAAAATATATCACAATATTTAAAGCTGGGTACACTTGCACCAACACTATACTTATCAGAAGTTTGTTGCATACGCAATGCAAAAATGTGGAATCAACTCTTCTGATATTTGCAAGTTAGTGTTTAAAAATGGCGATGGGTCATTTGTGGATTTATCCAACGATGGGGATATCTCTACTTTTCTGCACCTTGCAGTCGATTCAGAAAGACCCCCATTACTCTTTGTGTATCCCGGCGTATCCGACGGTGACGACGAAGGTGACGACGACGGTGACGAGGAGGGTGATGACGACGAAGACCTCCAAATAGAGCAGCCTGATTCTCAACAACAACAACCACCACCACCATCACCACAACCACACGAATGGTGTACTGCTGGAGTTGCTGATGACGAAACCCACGTTTTCAGAACGAGTAATTTTGAAATAGACAGATCAGACACCGATAATGATGATCACGAAGAATATACCCCTAGTAGAAAATCATGTATTCAGATAAATGACTTTTTTGATATGCCCCCTATTCTTCCAGACTCCCATACCCAGACACAAAGCTACGAACCTACACCTTATATTCGTAGCGAAAGTTTAACAGCAGGTCAGATATTCGATTCGAAGGATCTCTTAGCAAGTCAGATCGGACTCAAGTTCTTGGAAGAGGGTTTCCAAAGTCGCGTGCGGGCATCTGACAAAATCAAATACGTAGTTGAATGTGCTAGAGAAAAGTGTGAGTGGAGGTTGTACGCGATTCACACGGGTCCCAAAGGAGGGGCGATCCTGAAAACCTGAAAAACAAATTTCTTGATGTTAGCAGGTCATTGCGTCCAAAGGACATCGTCCACGACGTTCACCGGCAGTTCAGCGTCACGATTGATTACCACCAAGCGTGGCGTGCGCGCTGCCATGCACTGTTATGGTGAGAGGCACGTTCGAGGAGTCGTATGAACGACTCCCGACATATTTATATAATTTGCAGCTGCAGAACCCTGGTACTGTCACGCAGCTACGGACCGATTCACGTGGACGGTTTGAGATGTGCTTCGTGGCCCTTGGACCCGCGGTACGTATTTTAACACGTCATATGTTTACACATTATAAACTATAACATTTACACATTATAAACTATAACATTTTAACCTATGTTTTTGCAGATCCGCACATTTCTGGAAAATCTACGTCGTGTCCTGATAATAGACGCAACCCATTTAAAGGGTCGTTACTTGGGTATGATGTTCCTGGCGGTTGCCATGGACGGGGATAACTCCATCGTTCCAGTAGCTTTCGGCGTAGGCAAGTCCGAAACCGGGGACGAGTAGACTTGGTTTCTGTCCATGTTGAGACAAGCTATCGGAGACCCGCAAGGGTTGGTGTTTATGTCTGACACGGCTCCTTCCATAAGCGCCGCAATCTCTGCCATGTACCCAAACGCCCCTCACGCCATATGCTGTCGACATTTGGAGATGAACGCCAAATCCAAGGACAAACGTAATACCACCTACAAGGATGTCTATTGGGCGGCATGCAGAGCATATACGGATCGGGAGTTTAACAAGTACATGAATATGCTACGATACAGTGTCAAGGAAGCAGCCAAAGTCTTTGACGATGCTGGACCGGAGAGGTGGTCCGCGGCCCATTTTCCTGGACAACGGTATGACATTCTGACCTCGAATATTGCAGAGTCTGTGAATGCACTCTCCCGTTTTGCGCGTAGATGTCCGATTGTTAATCTTATGGACTACTTTCGGGCCTTTCAACAAGAGTGGTACCAAATTCGACGCCTAAAAGGAGCTAAGATACAAAATGCACTCGCACCAACGGCGGGGAATATCGTTCAGTATAGGGCGCGTCATGCGGCGACATGGCCGGTAAGAGCAATCGGGTATGGGAAGTACGAGGTGCATGATGACTATATTCACGCGATTGTGAATATGGAAGACCACCTTTGTTCGTGTCGCGAATGGGATAAATCTGGGTTACCGTGCGGCCATGCCATCGCTGCAGCAACATATATGGGTCGTACAGATTGCAGCGACTTGGCTGTACCTTTCTTCACGTCCGAATATTACCGGAAAACATACGTGGAGGTAATAAACCCAGCTGGACCCCCTGCAGCATGGGTGTATCCACCCGACCCGCTTCCACCATGCTATCCACCTTTAATGGATAAGAACAGGGCCGAGAGACCGAGAAAGAACGACCGACGTCCATCACGTGGTGAAAGTTCGATACAACGAAGATGTACTCGGTGCCAATGCGTAGGACACACTCGTGGAGAGTGTCCAAATCCCGCCCCTTCAACCGTGCCAAGGAGACATTCTATCAGTCACACCTCGGGCCCGTCACAGCTTGAACCATATGGAACAAACCCATATGATACTGTTGATCTAAACACTGATTTGTAAATGATATATATACACACATACATATGCTTCTAAATGAACATTGATAACACAGCTAGTTTGTAAATGATATATATATATATTCGTATTATATATTTACACACATAAAGAAAATAGGAGACCTTCAATTTTTCTTAGTATTTTCTTGACCTTGTTCTTGCATCCATGACCGTGAATGTTAACTCTGAGTACACATGTCTGTTTATATATTCATATTAGATACGTTTTAATTTTAACAAATTACACCATTATAGTTAATTATTTAATTTATGGTACATCTCATATTTTTTTTTCAATTTTGTTTTACACTCCTATCGCATTAACATAATAATCATATATTAACTAATTCATTAAATCGTTTTAAATTATTATTATTTGAATGTGTTTATAGATATCGTGAATGGCAATAGGAGAAGGTAGAATTGTTTATAAATGGGGTTTTGACAAGTTGGTATCACTGGACTCATTTAAGAATTGTGAAAATGGGTATTTGGCGAATGATGATTCATGTGTGTTTAAAACACTTCAGCTCCAAACACACATGAATCATCATTCGTCAAATACCCATTTTCACAATTCTTAAATGAGTCCAGTGATACCAGCTTGTCAAAACCCCATTTCATATTATATATATACACACACATACATATGCTTCTAAATGAACATTGATAACACAGCTAGTTTGTATTCCATCCAACAAGCTCTTCATCTTCAATCTTTCTGACCCTTCTTCAACGGCTTCTGCTTTTGCAACCACGTATGGCCATTGTGTACCACAACTCGCACACACTTTAGCAAATGAGTTGACTTCAATCTTTCTGACCCTTCTTCAACAGCTTCTGCTTTTGCAACCACGTATGGCCATTGTGTACCACAACCCACACACACTTTAGCAAATGAGTTGAGGGTTGTCATATATTCTACAAGAGGAGTAGACCCATGAATGAGGTAACCTCTGACTTGACCTTGCATTATGTATCCAACCTAACCGTGGTTCAGCAGCTTAAAAACTACTTTTCAGAGAAATTAACAACAAAAAATACAAAACAACAACACAGTAAAAAAAATACAAACAACAACACAGTAAAAAAAATACAAAACAAAAAAAAATATAATCACCACCTACTTAAAAATTGATTTAGTTTCATCAATCCAAGCTTGCTTCTCGTTTACCTTCGCTTGAATAATTGCGAAGTCTTGCAGAATATGGTGAATTGCTTCTTGTTCTCGACGAACACGAGCCTCCCGAGCTTTTATATCCCCTTTCATCCTTTTGATCTCCCTGTCTTCCTCTTCGATCTTTCTCAAATGGACTGCCTTCCTGTCCATCATTTTTTTCCACTCTTCTGTTAGTTCATCTATCTCCTTTTCCTTTTTTGCTATGGCGACCTCGATTTGAGGTGGCATTTTTTCAGGAGTAGACTTAGGGTTTGATGACGATGCCATTTGTGGATGAAATGAGAGAAGAGAGAAATCAATTCAAAGAAAGAAAGCAAGAGAGAAATCAAGAAAGAAAGCAAGAGGAAGTGTGAATTGTGAATTGCATACTACTGATATTTATGGATGAAATCTCAAACATGCAAATGAATTTCAACCACAAATCGGTCTTCAAAGTACAATAATTGTGGAAAAAAACAGTAAAAGCATGCAAGATTCGTCTAAGTACAGGGGTTGAAAGTGTAAATTTTCAGGGACCAAAAGTGTAAATTTTCAGGTACCAAAAGTGTAAATTTTGGTCCATCGCGGGCTGCGATCGCGGGCAGGGACCAAAAGTGCACCGCGACCAAAGTTGAGGGGCTTCGCGGGGCATTTGGGGCCAAAATACGTGTCACGTCAGCCCTAGCCCGCGATCGCGGGATCCATCGCGGGTATTTTGGGTATTTTTGCAAAATGAATTTTTTTTTAGGTATTTTGATAACAGTTGGTCAAACTTTGGGTATTTTAATTAATTTCCTAGATAATATGTTGTAGAAAAATAGATATCAAAGTTTTCTTTTTTGTATTTTAAATTTTTTGTTAAAGATGCTCTGAGAAACTTTTAAAGTATTATTTAAAATAAAAAAATAATTTTTTTTAGAGAAACTGCTTTCCTCCATCAAATTATCTAAAAGTTTCTCTATAGGGAAGACAGAGAAAGAACCAAAAAAATATCTAAAATTTAGATATTTGTCTAAAACATAAATGCTAAGAAAAGAATATTATTTTTATTGTACTTACCAGGTAAGTTGAATTTATTTTAATTTCCAATAAAATCTTGAAAATTCCATGCTATATTTAGTCTATTATACATTTTAATAATATAATATAAATTTTTAAAGATTATTTATAGATAATCTAGAAGATGTTTAACGGACGGTGGACATACGAGGAGGGTGTCAAATTTGTACCATGTCAAATCAATCAATTTATTATCAAGTGTATCAATTCAATTGATACCAATTAAATTGGTTGGTGTTATCGTACCAATTTCACAAACTTGGTTGGTACGTGGTATTGAAAATTGTTTACCACAGTAATACAGTACTGTACGACTTATTATTTTATTATTTATTAAATATAAAAATCAATCAAATGAAACATATTTGATCATTTATGGATCTGATGACGAGATTTCCTAATTATTTTTTAAAAAGAGTTAATTATTTAGTAAGTTATCATTTTATTATTTACAATTTACAGTAAAAAAAACTAAAAGTTTTTACTCGTTCCACAAACTCAAAGACCTCAATTCAGACATTTTATTGTTTTACAACTAAAATTTTTACGGACAACGTGTTTTGGACAATAGGTTTGTAAGCTTTATAAACTTTTGAGATGTTGGTACAAACCGTACCAACATGTACCAACCGAAAAAAATCGGTACCAATTAGAATTGGTTGATATTAGATATAAGTTTTTACGTACCAATTATAATTGATTGGCATACGATATTAGAAGAAAAAATATGGTACCATACCATGTTCACCCTTACGCATGCATCCACTCAACCAATTGTTGTAATTAAAGTTTTCCTTATATATATAAAGAATTTACCCGTTAAACTTTGGGTGATATTCCAAGTTATTAGAAATTACAAAGAATATTAATAAAATTAAAAAAATAACCAACAATTTTTTTTTACTAAAAATCAGGAAAAAAACTAAAAAACAAAGTGTTTCAAAATTAAAACAAAAACTGAAAAAGTTAAAGAACATCTCCAACAGTTTAACAACCCAACTCAAAGATAAGGCTAAAACAACATGAATTAAACAACTCGTCGAAACGACTCCAAGATACTAACATAAACGTACGAAAACATTACAAGGTTTGCGGAAACAACCTATTACACAGCTGAGATTTCTACATTACTAAGCCTGGCATACTAAAATATGCTAACTTCCTTCTAGTCCCAAGTTTCTCGCTCACGCCTTCTCCTTGCCCTTAATAGGGCCTTCTACTAAGTGCTTACCTGAAAATGGTTTAGTTTTGAAAAAGCGAGTGTTAGACCATGAGGTCTAGTGAGCTCCCTCAAGAAACAACAGTCCAATGATACACATTTAAAACAGTTCATAACGTTCATAAATAACAACTTTACATAAAGCTTTCAAATAATATCACACTCGTAAATGGCACATTGAAGTCACTCGGAAGTGACAACGTGTCAGTCTCACATTGCCTTACTAGGTCACACCTCCCATGACATAAACGAGACACACCCCCCGGTATGAGCACTGGCGGGCCACACCCCCCGACTTAGCCAATTTACGTCTAACACACAATGTATGAATACATCTCAAGTAAACTTTCATGTTCGCAAATTCATAACATAAAACGTATCAATTCATATGCCCTTACTTACTTTAGAAAATTTTGTTTTAACACGTGCTTAGATAGAAAAATTCACCTCACGACTTGCACAATACTTCTCACGTAGCTTCCGGTTTCTAAATGGAACACCTAAGCGGTTGAAATGTTAAAAATTGTTGGTGCAAGTGTACCCAGCTTTAAATATTGTGATATATTTTTGGTACACATAAAATCACATCTCCATATTTATTTTGATGATTACAAAACACACCGCATTATTTGTTATCTAATATTTTATCTGAGTGTGCAGATATTTAAATGATCTCGATAAATTTTTATCTGAAGAATCCAAGTCTGAAGAGTTTCGTCATTTTATTTTAAAATGATAAACACCCTAAAATATTTTATCACTTGGATATTTCGTATCTATATAAATATATTTGAATCAAATATATATATAATATTTTTTATATAAATCGCATGATATATATATATATATGTTATTTTATTAAAATCAAATCTACTGCTACTGTTCATCATTAATTGCAAAGAGTCTCAGCCGAAAGTAACCCTGCGTTGCCATGCTCTCATTGGACAAAATTTCAGGCGGTATACCGCCAAGGTCCACGCGGTATACCGCGATACTATTCACCCATCATTTCTTCTGCATATGAAGCTTCTCTTGTCAGGAACTCTGTCAGGCGGTATACCGCCGTGTGCAACGCGGTATACCGCGGGTACAAGTACCGTTTGTTTTTTTGCAGGGTTGACCTTCTCCTTGCAGTGTACTTTTTTCTGACGCAGGTATACCGCGATGGAAAGCCGGTATACCGCGAAAGCTTCTGCCCTGTTGCTCATCCAGTATAAATATCATGCAACCACCAGCCTTCAATGATACACCAACTTCAGCAATAAATTCTCCCTCAGCATTTGATTATTATTCTGCTGCCTTCTTACTCACACTAAATCACTTAAACTGATAAAATTAATTTTTTGAGTAAGAAATCTTGAGTTGATAGCAGATTAAAATCTCTCGATTAGTTGAATCAGCAACACAACTCAAGTGATCAAACTCTCTAAAAATATCCAAGTGATAAACCTTATTCAAGAGTGATTATTCATATTAAAATTATACCCTCTTGTAAGTGTTTGAATAAGAGTGAGTGATCCACATTAATCTCTCAAAGTAGAGTGATTCGCGTTTGTTGTATTAAGGTTTGTGTTTCTACCGTAAAGAACACGTTTCGTATTGGATCTCCGAGAAGTGTTATTTTCTCGAGGTGGACTAGCCAACTTTGTGTTTGGTGAACCACTTTAAAAATTCCGTTGTCAAGTATTCTCTTTCCCTTATCTATTTACATTTCCGCTGTGCATTTAAATTATATCTGTTTATATAATTGTTGTATATTTATTTGTTTTTTCTCTGCTTTATTTTTTACTGTATTGTTTGTACTGCATTTTTTGTAAAAGAATTTTTTTTTTAAAGTAAAAGATTTAAAATACAACCTTACCCCCCCTAGGTTGTCCAACATTTGGTATCAGAGCAGGTCTTTCAAAAAAAAAATTCTGCATAAATTTCTCTTATTCTTATAAATGGCTCAACAAACTAATATCGTGTTTTCAAAACCTCCTTTGATAGATACTGAAAAGTTTGGCATTTGGGCCGAGCTATTTGAATGTCACGTGCGTGGCAAAAATCAAAAGATTTGGAATATTATAGAAAAAGGGAATTTTAAACCCACCATTGTGAAAGATGATGTTTATATTGATAAACCTATAGATGAATGGACTACTTCTGATGAAACTCATTTTTGTTTAAACTTTGAAGCTAAGAATATATTATATGCTGCTTTAACAACTGATGAAATTGAAAGAGTATATACATATAAAACTGCAAATCAAATATGGGAAAGTTTAAATAATACTCATCGTGGAAACACGGAAGTTAAATCTAGTAAAGTAAATATTTTAGTTCACGATTATGAACTGTTCGAAATGAAACAAGATGAGTCAATTGACTCAATGTTTAAAAGATTTAACCTTATTGTGACTACTTTGAAAGGTTTGGATCGCACTTATCCTAACGAGGACTATATAAGGAAAATCCTACGAGCCCTTCCTTCGGAGTGGATGCAAAAGATAACATCTTTAGAAGACTCCCGTGACCTTTCCATAATGAAGATAGATGACTTGATCGGTAATCTTAAAGTGCATGAAATTGCACTTAAAAGAAACAAAGATCGGGAGCAAGTTAAAAAGAAGTCAATCGCTCTCAATGTCTCAACACCAAAAGTTGAGAAGAAAAAGGAGAAAGCTAGCTCCTCGAAAGATCCATCCGAAACTCTCGATGAAGTCGCCATGTTGGTAAGAAACTTTTCCAAATTTCTTAATAATAATAATAAATTTTCTAACAATGGCAGATTTCAAAGAAACGGTAACTACCGTCGTGGTGGTGAAAATCGAAGTCGTAAGTTCCATAAACGAGACGAAAAAGTTAAGAAAAATGGCGACTCGAGTGAAGACGATAAAGCTAAGCCAAAGAGAGGCTTTTGCTACTCATGTGGTGACAAAGACCACTACGCCAATGAATGTCCGAAAAAGAACAAGTTCCAAAAGAAGAAGGAGAAAGCCTTCATTGGAGGCGCGTGGAGCGAGAGTGAAGAAGAAGATGACTATCAAGCCATTTGTCTTATGGCCGAAAGCGACGACGAGGTAAAATCTTCTTACTCGGATTACGATAGTGATTATGAAAGTGACAATGAAAATAATCTTGAAGAATTATATGAATCTTTTCATAAAATGGCCGCTCTTGCAAATCGTTACCAAGATGAGAATGCTATGTTAAAAGAAACTGTAAATGCATGTAAAAAGGAAATAAATAATGTTAAACAAAAATCTGAAAATGATATGGATATAATTGCTAAATTAGAAACTAAATTAGGAGAAAAAGATTTTTGTAAATCTTGTGATACTTTAAATAAAGAAATTGCATACTTAAATAAAAAATCACATGAAAATATTATTTGTACAAAATGTGATATTCTTGAGAATGAGATTGCATGTTTAAAAGCAAAATGTGATGCGTATGAAAAGGATGATTTATTAGCAAAAGCTTTTCAAAGTAGTAATGAGAAAGTACTTAACATGCTTAATATGCCTAACCGTATAAAATGTAGAAAAGGCATTGGTTCCAATACTTGTGTTGATAAATGTTCATGTAAACCCATCAAAAGATTTTATGAATCACCTAAAGTAAATACAAGAAATCAATATGTGCAAAAACCTCCGTATGTGCATAAAATAAATAATGTAAATTATAATACGAGAAAACCGTATGCTCGCATGTACCATGACAAATATTCTAAACCTAATAATAATGCAAATGTAAATGCTTATTTTTATGTGTATGATAAATATAATCGCAAAATTAAAATGGTAAATAAATGGATTCCAAAAGGAATGTTTAGTAATGATAATCCCGGTGGTATGCGTTTATGGTTTTAAATGTGTTATGTATATATGTTATATATATATATATAGTTTAAATATAATTTGTTGTATATATTATATATATAAGTAATATATATTACTATGTACTGTTTGTTGATATATATATATACGTATTACATATATATATATTTATGGTGTTTGTTTAATATGTTATATATATATTTGTGTTTAATGTATTATATATTAAAGTTGTTTAATATATTATATATTTTTTTTGTCTTACTTGATATGTGTTATATATATATATTAATATGGTTTGATGTATTATATATTGTGTAATGTATTATATATATATATATTCTGTTTGACTTTATATATATGCATGTTGGTTGTCTTGGAACTAATTATCAAGGACCCACGAGAAATGGGGACCATAAAAGTTACAACTTCATTATTGTAGATTGACCTCGATATGGACTGGATACTCGATAGTGGGTGCACGCGTCACATGACCGGAAACAATAATCTCTTTTCATCATATAAGTCATGTGATGGTGGACAGGTAATTTTTGGAGGAAACTCCAAAGGAAATATAATTGGTAGAGGTACAGTCTCTTGCAATAATGTTCAATTTCTTAATGTTAATCATGTTGATAATTTACATTTTAATTTGTTAAGTGTTCGCCAATTGTGTAAAAATAATACAACTGTTGTCTTCGAAGAAGATTCTTGTAAAATCATAAAAAATGGCAAAGTTCTTTTAAATGGTTTTGTAAAAGGAAATTTATATATTTGTAAAACTGTTGTATCTGAAAATGTATGCTTATCTTCTATTAATGATGTTTCTACTTTATGGCATAGGCGTTTAGGTCACGCTAATCTAAGATTAATGCAAAACTTAAAAAATAAGGAGCTTGTGAGTGACCTGCCAAAATTAAAGTTTGATAATCATTTTTGTGATGCTTGTCGTGTCGGCAAACAACATCACGTTTCTCATAAATCAAAAAATGTTATTTCTACTCAAAGAGTTTTAGAACTTTTACATATGGATCTTTTTGGCCCGATGGCTATTCAAAGTTTTGGAGGAAATTTTTATACTTTGGTTATTGTGGATGATTATTCCCGTTATACTTGGACTTTATTTTTGAGACATAAAAATGAGGCTTTTGAAAAGTTTAAAATTTTGGGAAAACGAATTCAAAACCAACAAGGTTGTACGATTGTTTCCATACGTACGGACCATGGACGAGAATTCGATAATGATGTACAATTTGGTGCCTTTTGTGATAAACATGGTATAACTCATAACTTTTCGGCTCCTCGAACTCCTCAGTCAAACGGGGTTGTTGAAAGGAAAAATCGAACGTTGCAAGAAATGAGTAGAACTATGCTAAACGAACATCAAGTTCCCCAAAAGTTTTGGTGTGATGCCGTTGCTACCGCGACCTATGTGCTTAACCGTGTCCTAATTAGAGGTATCCTAAATAAGACACCCTATGAACTTTACCGAGGTAGAAAACCTTCCCTAGCTCACCTAAAAGTTTTTGGTTGTAAATGTTTCATTTTAAACACCAAATCCTACTTAACCAAATTTGACCCTAAAGCCTATGAAGGAGTGTTCCTAGGTTACTCTTGGAATAGCAAAGCCTATAGAATCCTAAATAAGGAGACCATGGTAGTAGAAGAATCCTTAAATGTTAGCTTTGACGAGAGTCCTCCCAAACCTAGTGCACCCTTAGCAAATGACAATATCCGTGAAGGAGACGTCTTAGCACAACAACTTAGCAACTTGGATTTAAGTACCCAACCTTCCACAAATAATATTGAATCTAGTGATGCCCCTCCGTGCTTTATTCCACAAGGTATAGATGATCCTAACCTTAGAACCGCTCGAGGCCATCCCGTAGATCAAATTATAGGTGACCTAAACCAAAGGACAACTAGATCACAAATCCATACCCATTGTGCTTTCCATGCCTTTATCTCAACCATAGAACCTAAAACCATAGATGAAGCTTTAGGTGATGAGGATTGGATTATGGCCATGCAAGAAGAGTTAAACCAATTTTCTAGGAATGATGTGTGGGACTTAGTGCCTAGCCCTAGTAGTCAAACCATTATTGGCACAAGATGGGTCTTCCGAAATAAGGTAGACGAGAACGGTGGAGTCACACGAAACAAGGCACGTTTAGTTGCCAAGGGGTACAGTCAACAAGAAGGTATAGATTATGACGAAACCTTTGCACCGGTTGCAAGGTTGGAGTCTATTCGAATGCTTCTCGCTTTTGCAAATGCTAAAGATTTAAAGTTATTTCAAATGGATGTTAAAAGTGCTTTCTTAAATGGTATTATAAATGAGGAGGTATACGTTTCTCAACCTCCCGGTTTTGAAAGTTTTGAAAACCCGACACATGTTTATAAATTAAAAAAGGCGCTTTATGGTTTAAAGCAGGCTCCGCGTGCTTGGTATGATAGATTAAAAACCTTTTTAATTTCTAGTGGTTATATTATGGGTAAAATTGATAATACTTTATTTGTGAAATATGTTCAAAATGATATTGTGGTTGTGCAAGTATATGTTGATGATATTATTTTTGGTTCCACTAATGAAAAATTGTGTAATGAATTTTCTGCGAAAATGACTAGCGAATTTGAAATGAGCATGATGGGAGAATTAAAATTCTTCTTAGGATTGCAAATAAAACAATGTGAAACTGGTATTTTTATTAGTCAATCTAAATATTGTAAAGATATGTTGAAAAAGTTTAACTTTGAAAATGTCAAACCCGTTGAAACTCCAATGACCACAAATTTGCAATTATCTCGTGACGAGGAGGGAAACGATTTTAATGAAAAGATTTATCGTGGTATGATTGGTAGCTTGTTATATTTAACTGCTAGTAGACCTGATATTATGTTTAGTGTATGTTTATGTGCTCGCTTTCAATCTTCACCTAAACAAACTCACTATGAAGCTGTCAAGCGTATTTTTCGATATTTACGAGGTACTACTAATCTTGGCTTATGGTACGCAAAGAAACCCGAGTTAGAAGTAACATGTTTCGCCGATTCCGATCTTGGTGGATCTATTGTTGACCGAAAGAGTACTAGTGGGGTATGTGCCTTTATAGGTCTCTCACTTGTGTCTTGGTTCTCTAAGAAACAACAATCCGTAGCTTTGTCTACAACCGAAGCGGAATATGTAGCCGCCGCAAGAGCATGTGCTCAAGTCCTTTGGATGAAACACACACTTACCGATTTTGAGGTACATCTAACCAAAATTCCAATTATGTGTGATAACTCAAGTGCCATAAACTTAAGTAAAAATCCCGTTTTGCATTCTCGTACCAAACATATTGAATTGAGACATCATTTTTTACGAGATAATGTTCAAAAAGGCAAAATCGTGCTGGAAAAGGTTGATTCGGAAGATAATTTGGCCGATATTTTCACTAAAGCTCTAAACAAGAAGGCGTTCTTTAAATTAAGACTTGGTTTAGGCATGCTTGAGTATAACCCTTGATAAATACTAACTCTCAAATATTTCATATTTTGAGGGGGAGCATTTTTTTTGAGGTGGAGCATAAGCGTCTTTCTTAAAACCCCTTTTTGCTTCGACAAAAGGGGGAGAGAAACCGAGTATGCTCTCGTGTTTAGCGTTGTGTTTGTCATCATCAAAAAGGGGGAGATTGTTGGTGCAAGTGTACCCAGCTTTAAATATTGTGATATATTTTTGGTACACATAAAATCACATCTCCATATTTATTTTGATGATTACAAAACACACCGCATTATTTGTTATCTAATATTTTATCTGAGTGTGCAGATATTTAAATGATCTCGATAAATTTTTATCTGAAGAATCCAAGTCTGAAGAGTTTCGTCATTTTATTTTAAAATGATAAACACCCTAAAATATTTTATCACTTGGATATTTCGTATCTATATAAATATATTTGAATCAAATATATATATAATATTTTTTATATAAATCGCATGATATATATATATATATGTTATTTTATTAAAATCAAATCTACTGCTACTGTTCATCATTAATTGCAAAGAGTCTCAGCCGAAAGTAACCCTGCGTTGCCATGCTCTCATTGGACAAAATTTCAGGCGGTATACCGCCAAGGTCCACGCGGTATACCGCGATACTATTCACCCATCATTTCTTCTGCATATGAAGCTTCTCTTGTCAGGAACTCTGTCAGGCGGTATACCGCCGTGTGCAACGCGGTATACCGCGGGTACAAGTACCGTTTGTTTTTTTTGCAGGGTTGACCTTCTCCTTGCAGTGTACTTTTTTCTGACGCAGGTATACCGCGATGGAAAGCCGGTATACCGCGAAAGCTTCTGCCCTGTTGCTCATCCAGTATAAATATCATGCAACCACCAGCCTTCAATGATACACCAACTTCAGCAATAAATTCTCCCTCAGCATTTGATTATTATTCTGCTGCCTTCTTACTCACACTAAATCACTTAAACTGATAAAATTAATTTTTTGAGTAAGAAATCTTGAGTTGATAGCAGATTAAAATCTCTCGATTAGTTGAATCAGCAACACAACTCAAGTGATCAAACTCTCTAAAAATATCCAAGTGATAAACCTTATTCAAGAGTGATTATTCATATTAAAATTATACCCTCTTGTAAGTGTTTGAATAAGAGTGAGTGATCCACATTAATCTCTCAAAGTAGAGTGATTCGCGTTTGTTGTATTAAGGTTTGTGTTTCTACCGTAAAGAACACGTTTCGTATTGGATCTCCGAGAAGTGTTATTTTCTCGAGGTGGACTAGCCAACTTTGTGTTTGGTGAACCACTTTAAAAATTCCGTTGTCAAGTATTCTCTTTCCCTTATCTATTTACATTTCCGCTGTGCATTTAAATTATATCTGTTTATATAATTGTTGTATATTTATTTGTTTTTTCTCTGCTTTATTTTTTACTGTATTGTTTGTACTGCATTTTTTGTAAAAGAATTTTTTTTTTAAAGTAAAAGATTTAAAATACAACCTTACCCCCCCCTAGGTTGTCCAACAAAAATAATAAGGCGCAATATCCTGAACAAATCCACAAAACTTAACTAAAGACTACCGAATCCGAAATCGTAGTCCCGGACTCCACACCCGGACCCAAATCTGGATTCTGGTTCCGGTACCGCTCCGGGCTCCTCTTCCGGATCCGCTCCCATTCCGGGTTCCGGTCCACTCCGGTTTCGGTCCACTCCGGTTCCAGTCCAATTCGGTTCCGGTTCCGGTCCATTCTGATTCCACTCTGGATCCGGACTCTACCAATCCCGAAACTTCTACTCGAGTCACTCAGGTCGACCCCAAAAACTAATCCAACTGATGTACACCATTCTAAACTTTAACAGTAAGATTCAGAAAGCAATAAGACCCTTCCAGATAACAAAACTAAGCTCTTACACTAAGACTATTTTGATTAAGCCACCATTATTCATGAACCTCTCAAACATACAGACCCATTTCACAGCTATGGCAAGGGCATGAGATTAGAGGGTTACTGGTAGCTAAATATCGTGTATCCAAAATATGGGCACAATAAAGGCACAAGTATATACCAACAATGGGATCGCTACAAGTAATAAGATGGTAAATATACCGAGATCGTATCCACAGGGATTGGACTTCAAAGTTTCGAGTCCTAAGTCGAGAATACACCGATTTCAATGTTAGAAGAATAAAATATTTTGAGCGAGTTTGGTGTTTTTTAATAATAATAAAATCTAAACAAGTAACTAAAATGAGTATGGGTGTAAGTTTCCTTGAGATGAACGTAGTAACAAAATGGTTAGTTGCTTTGTAACACGAAGTGTCTATAAAACCCCCGATCTCTCGAAATGATGATTTTTATAAACCGGTCCTACAAAGTTCCCATAAAGTTTCCATTATTACCGACTCTCGATCTTGCCGATTTAATTAAGTTTTACTCTAAACGTCAAGTTCTACCAATATGGAGAGTTATACCCAAATCTTTTTGTGATATAAATCTCGATCGGCGTTTGAACCTTAATAAATCATACAAAACCCGTCTCTCGACGTGGTTATCAAATACTCTCTCAAATCTTTGTGCATCACTTAAGCCGTATTTCGAATCCGCCCCTCTCGAGGTCTAAGATCTAATATTAACACTTCAAAGTGATCGGCTTATCCGCGTTGAGTTTAAGTCCCGACTCAAGTGACCAATCTCGAGAGTTAGTAACGATGGCCACACCTAAGTGTTGCCTACTAATCTCATGTTTGCTCACACCCGCACCCAAGGGGTGCTTAGCTAATAATTAAAAAGAAATACATAATAAGATGAAGAGAATACATAAAAAGTACTTGCATAAATTTAAAGAGAGGAAAATAAATTACAACTACAATTATCACTACAACTAAAACTACTAAGAACATGTGTTTTGCACCTCTACATTGTTCAAGTGATCATCAAATGAAGGAGCCAAGAGTCCCAATTTATGGCTCCAAAAAGTGCATTATCCCATAAACAAATTTTCTTCCAACTCTTAGCTAAAGACCAAGGCATGCCTCTTCAAGATTTCCAGGGATTCTTCAGCCATGCTTCCTTATTTTAATATTGTTGTTGGCCAGGTACAAGATTTGTCCATCGTATAAAGGAAGTGGTCCGTCCGTGCCCACAGTGTGCCCACAGTGGGAATCGCTGCACAATATTAAACCAAAAAATTGATGTAAATAACCATAAAACGTCCTCGACGACTCCAAATAAAAATAAATTAATAAAAGGAAAAACACGAACACATAAACATAAAACACAACTAAAACAGAAGAAAAACTCACACAAATGACGTGTAAATAACGCTCAAAATGAGAGTTATCGGTTACCTTTACAATTGATGCAGGAAATTACTCTGATGCAACACTCCTTTGCCTTCTTCCCAAAATCACGAGAGATTGCCCGATTTCTTCTTCAGCTCTCCCACATTCACAGCCGCTTCCAAGGAGGATGATACTACCTAGGGTTTGTGCCCAAAATTGAGGTTTTATACCCTCTTTCCAATATTACACTTTGGTTCCTCAAGATTAAGTTTTCACTTTCATTCCCTCCATCTTACAATTCTTCACATTGAAAACTTGGTTATTACAAACAACTTCTTAACAATAGGGAAAATAGAGAAAATGAGGATTTTGAGCTAATATTTTGCTCCAACAACTTCCCCAAAATTATCTCTAAAAATGGAGAAAGTATGAAAGAGAAGGGTTTTTTCTCAAAATACGAAGATCACCCTAAAAATTATTACCAAATGAGAGGACCAATAAGAAGCTTTGAAAATAAACATGAGAGAGGGAAATAATTTTTTGAGTAAATTACTGTTTTGGTCCCTGTGGTTTGTTAAAAAAAATACGAAACTGGTCCTTTAACTTCAAAATTTACCTTTTTGGTATCCGTGGTATGCATTTCGTTATGAAATTGGTCCCTCGAGTTGACGACCGTCTATTTCCTCCATTAAGCTCGAGGGTAAAATGGTCTTTTTATATATTTTTATTTCTTCTAACATTTTTTTGATCAATTATACCCTTTTTCTTTTATTTTTTAACTTCTTTTCTTCAATCTTCATCTTCTCCAAGAACATGAAGAACACCATGATCAAGAACAATTCAGATTTAAATACCTAATTCAAACCATATTGAAATCCTAAAGATCTAAATCAAACCCATATATATTAACCTAATAAAAATCAAGAACCATAACTAAAAATATCATCACAGCCTCGATAATTTTTAGGTAACAGTAGGTGACAACCTCCGATATACCTCCGATATATATATATATATATATATATATATATATATATATATATATATATATATATATATATATATATATATATATATATATAGAGAGAGAGAGAGAGAGAGAGAGAGAGATGGGAGGGGGGAGAGAGATAGAGAAAGAGAATAATCCCACAACCTTTCTTCATCTTCAACAACAATTTTCTAAAAACCCATGTAAAGTTGTTAGTTTCCTTTCATAATCGCAATTACCCAAACTCCAGAAACCCCATGTTGCTTGTTTGCTTTGTCAAAAAGTTCAAGAAAATTTGATCTTTAACGGTGATGAAGATGATCAAGCCAAAGATGATGTTCAAGTCTCGTAAATTATATTTTGATTTAGGGTTTTGATTTCAATGATGTTTTTGGGATTGGATTTGGATTGTTAAATATTATTAGTGTTATTTGAATTGGATTTAAAGTTTGATTATCATGGTTTCTTCATAGTGTTCTTCATAATCTTCTTGAAGAAGATGAAGATTCAAGAAAACAAAATGAAAAAACTGAGATCGTGGGCCTGTTGCTTGGGCCGAGATCGTGGCCGGGTCGAAGGGGGATTAGTCTGGACTAAATCCAGGATACCCCCGAAATGCAATTGTCTTTAAAAAAATGAAAAAACTGAGGGACCAAAATTGTAATTTACTCTGTAATTAATTAAAAAAATGTTAAGATAAATGAGAAAGGGTAAAAAGACCACATTACCCTCGAGATAAAGAAGGAAATAGACAGCCGTCAGCTCGAGAGACCAATTTCATAACGAAATGCGTACCATATATACCAAAAAGGTATTGAAGATAAATGTATTTTTTTAATTAATGTTGGGTTTTTCAAAACGGAGAATTTATTGAAGATAAATGTATTTTTTTTTATAGATTTTGACTTGTCTTTATTCATTTAGCAAAAAAAATGAGAATCTCTTGGAGATGTTCTAATATGAATAAACTAAGGCTATGATTGGCAAACTAATTGATAAGCTAGCTGGAGCTGATAAGCTAGCTGTTGACTGATAAGCTAGTTGTTGAAGAAGTCATGTTTGACAAAAACTAGCTTATAAGCATGTAAAATGACAAAAAATTACATTTTTAAAAAATTATCAATTACAATATTATTAAAACAAATTTATTACTATAATATATTAATTAATACAACCAATGCAATAAAGAAATATTAAATAATATAACATGTTATTTAAAAGAATTTAAAATTTATTATTACATATATATACCATAAATTTTAAATTTGTTAAAACTACTTTTAGAAAACTATATAAGTATATATTAACTTATGATTTTAAATAACCATTACAAACAATATAAAATAAATAATCAAATAATAATTAAAAACATAGTAATAATTGGTATTTAAAATATATTGATTAATATTAAAAAATAAATATAATTTATATGATTAACAATAACTCTACATAATTAAAAATTAATATTAATGTATAATTAAAAATTTAATTTAATAATTTTCAGTTATTATTAATTAATAATAATTAAATCAAAAAAGTCAATATTTATTTATAATAATAGTTGATAAATTATAATTAATATTATTAAGGGCAATATTGGAATATTTACAAAAAACTACTGAAAAGCTATTTCAGCGTTTCAAAAAGCTGGCTTATGGTCATCCAAACATGTATAAAAAAATGTAGCTTATATAAGCTAGCTTTTTTTGCCAAAGAATGCCTAAAACTTAAAAGTTCACTTAGAAAAACCTAAACAAGCTTGTAAATTCTCTTAAAATCAACTAAAAAAAGACTTTAAAAACCATTTGAAACGAGAACCTTTGATACACACATAGCCAAAAACCCTGAATCCACCCTATATTGATTCAAGTCCTTCCACATACCCACAAACCATATCATTTTCAAGGCGTCGGGTCAAAACGAAGCCAAATTCGGGTATATCAAGTTTATTTTTATGATTTAAAACGATTATCTTTATTGTAGTATAAAATAATAAAAACCAAATTTTATTTTTGAGTAAATTACATGATTGGTCCTTGTGGTTTACACAAAATTGCACTGTGCGTCCCTAAATCAAAATAATTATGGAAAACGTCCATGTGGTTTACATTTTCACACGCCTTTAGTCCCTAAACCCTAACACCGTTAAAAAAAATCTGTTAAGAAAATAAATTGAGAGAGTATTTTAGTCATTTTACTATTTTTCATATTTTAATTAAATTCTTTAAGAAAACCACAGGGACCAATAGTGTAATTTACTCATATGTATATTGAAAAACATAAATATAAATTATTTAATATATTTTATTGAAGAACAAGTCATGAAAAAACACAAAAACAGATTCAATATTCAGAGGGTTTTCTGGGACTTAGTAGAAGAACAAGTTATTAATCGAAGAAAGCAATGTTAACGAAATAGATGAACTTCTTCTTCATGATTTGATTGAAGGCAAAGGAACAGAAGGAAGATCAGAAGGAGGTTGACCACCAGTTTTAAGCCACTCTTTGTAGTAAAGAGCAAACTGAACTGAACTGTACCCATATCCATATGATCTTCATAAACCTTGCTGAAACGTTTAATTTTTTCTTTTTCTTGATCCTTTGAATCACCTGAAATGTTTTCAATTTGTTGTTGTACCAAATTTTGAGATGGAGGAGATGAGGAAGAAAGAAATGTTCCCAAAGATCTGGTAACAAATGGGTTCGAGCTAACTGAGGCGAATCGACAAACACTTGGAGGACATGGAAGCACATATTCTATCGTTCTTTTCGAGCTTATAAACAATGAATAAGTAAAGTTGAGCACAAACAGATAAATGCGAATTGGGAGTTCCAGATGTTGTACCATTCTTCGTTTCTCGAGAATTTAATTCCGCAACGATCGTTAAAAACCCAATTAAATTCCGCAACGACTTCATCTTCAATCCTTCATTGTCCCTGGACTATCGAACAATTTCTCGATACTCTCGATCCCCAATTCCATATTCGCAAAACCCCCATCATCCGATACCCCATGGACTATCATTCAATTCATCCACCATTTCTCAGCAAATTAATCCTTTCTTTGAACTCACTGAGTCGAAGTAAGATTTCGTTCACCGTCGACAGGTAATCGTTCGCCAACAACTTCATCACGCCGGCCAGCATCCGATCATGTTCCACCAGGAGGTTATCGGGAACTTTGCAGATCTCTTCAACCACACCCACCAACGAACCAAAATCTTGTTGGAAGAAATAGAAGAAAAACAATATATATATACTCAAAATATAATCTTCTATTCAACAGATAATTCAGATGTACAATAAGAATATAAATACATACTGAAGGGATGCAACCCTTAGACTAAACAGACACAACCTGTTGGGGATTGACAGTTAATTAACTGTCAACTCCATAACCACTAACTGACCCGTTAACTAACATACTTTATTATACAAATATATATTATTGTCTAGCTTAATTTTAACACTCCTCCTTAAGCTAGAAATGGTTTGACCTTGAGATTGTCCTTCATGAGGTTGAACCTCTAAAGTTTAACATAAACCTCTAAAGTTTAACTTATGATTTCTAACATTCCCCCGTAAGTTAAACTTTTGTGTAATTTCCATCTTTACTTTTCGAATTTCCGCAGAAAATCAATCTCTAAAACATCATCGTCCCAAATCTTATCAATGGAGACGGCATCACCCACTTTCATAAAATCAAACCAAACACCTTTTGAAGCTTCACTTTCATCCTTCAACAAACACATCTCCAAATTCTTTTCCTTTGGAGACCCAATCCTTCTCGAAAAACAACTTGACTCAACCTCTTTTCCAACATGTTGAGTTTCATCACTTTTGGACGTAAAACCATAAAACATTTTTTTCAATCTTCGATGCCACAAATTCTTCACATCATTATCGTTTCTCCCGGGCTACCATTTTGCTATCTTTGCCCACTTATTTCCGAGATGTTTTTGTAACCAAATCACCGCTCGTTCTTCCTCTTTGGAGAATAAAATTCCCGTCTTCAAATTTGGTTGAAGTCCAATAACCCATCGTAACCGGCAAGACTTTCCTGATCGATTTAACAATCCTTGGGAGAGAAGAAGGTTCCACTTTCTTGGTCCATGAACCCTTACGTGTTCATTTAAGATTTTATCTTCAATATCATTCCATAGCCCTTTCTTAATTTTTTCTTAAATTCTTGGTGACTTGATCCATCCAACACTTTTGTTCATCCTAGGACTTCTCATCCTTTTAATTGAATCCCATCCAATATTATCCATCATACTCAATTTATTTCGCTGGTATTCGCAAATCTTCACATCAATACAGATTTTGTATCTTCTATCTTCTACCTTCTGTTCTTGCAGCCCGTAACCCACAGAACCCACAATTCTTTTTTTCTCTTTTCCTTCAAGATCCACATAATATTGTGGCTCTGATTGTTTGAATACTTTAACAGAAAAACAGGGCTGTTTTTCTGTTTTCTGCCTTCTTCGAACACCAACAGCAAACAGAAAATAAAATCACTGCAGAACTTTTAAAAATCTTCCTGATGTTCTGATACCACTTTGTTGGAATAAATAGAAGAAAAACAATATATATATATACTGAAAATATAATCTTCTATTCAACAGATAATTCAGATGTACAATAAGAATATAAATACATACTGAAGGGATGCAACCCTTAGACTAAACAGACACAACCAGTTGGGGATTGACAGTTAATTAACTGTCAACTCCATAACCACTAACTGACCCGTTAACTAACAGACTTTATTATACAAATATATATTATTGTCTAGCTTAATTTTAACACTCCCCCTTAAGCTAGAAATGGTTTGACCTTGAGATTGTCCTTCATGAGGTTGAACCTCTAAAGTTTAACATAAACCTCTAAAGTTTAACTTATGATTTCTAACAAATCTCTGATAAATCAGAGTTCAAAAACGACGATATCGAATCTTGTTGCTTTTCTCTTTCTAATACAGAACAAGATGAACATACAAAAAACCCTAGAATTTTTTAGGTGCAATATACATATCAGTAAATTACACGATTGGTACCTCTGGTTTACTTAGGCCATCCGCAGCGCATTAATAAAAGCCCTCAAGCCCTCAACGCCACATCAGCGCCACATCAGCTAAGCCTTCAAGCCCTAAACACCCCCAGCGCATAACTAAAAGCCCTCAAGCCCTCAATGCCACATCAGTGCCACCAAATTTTTTTAATTCTTTTATTTATACATTTAATTATTTAACAAAATAAAAATATTTATATATTTTTGAATAAATAAAAATAAGATAAATAATAAAAATAAAAATTCATATCATTCATTAAAAATAAAAATTACAAAATACAAAACACTACCAATTATGAATTTTTTTAATTTGCTCTTTTCTCTTTAAAGTAACCCTCAAAACGTCTCCCGTAAGGTGATCATGCGAGGTCATGAAAAACTCGAAGTCTTTCTCAAATCGTTTTGAGCGTTCGATTTCGAGTTCTTGTTCCAACCTATCTCGTTCGAGTTTTGAGCGTTCGATTTCGAGATCGAGTTTTTTCATTTTGTATTTCATTGTATCATCAATCTTGTCGTTGAACGTCGTCAACAACTGAGTAACACTTTCGTTCGTATTCGACCCGGACGTATTACTCATTGATGTTTTTTTTGCCTTGTTTCTCCCGATGGGTCGTTGAAGTTGCTCGATGGAGTTGTCGTCATCGTCATCATTGGAAGGGTTGGTACGTTTTGAACCCCGCGATGAAGTTGTCGTCATCGTTGGAACGGCTCCCCATTTTGGACATTTTTTGAGGACTTCCCAAGCTTGTTCTTTAGAGAAAGCAAACCCTTGTTGTGCTTGGTACCGTTCGTGTGCCACTCGTGAAATGTCGGCATCACTCATTCCGCTTGATCTATTATTGACCAAGTTGTTGTAGATGCCGCCAAAAAGAGCAATTTTTTTATTCAGGTCGTTGAACTTGGTGTTGAGTTGATGAGTTGTTCTATAATTGGCGCGACCCATCAAACTATAGAACACTTCCCCGATTCGGGTCCAAAAACCTTCTACATTTATGTAAATTCAAGTATAAGAATATTAACAAGAATAATAATAATAATAATAATAATAATAATAATAACAATAAAAATATTACCATGGGTTTGTGCGTTACCGATAACGGGGTCCTCCGAAACGTCAACCCACGCCGACACTAACGCGAGTTCCTCCTCGTTAGTCCACATCTGTTTGGGGGCTCTATTTTCATATTGTTTGCTTTTTCCTTTTCTCGATGGTCTCGGGTTTGATGGTTTCGGGTTTGATGGTTGTGTGTAGATGGATTGTGGTGTGTGCGGGCTAGTATGTTGGGTTTCCGGAACAATGTCGTCGGCGAGATTGATTGCGGGTGAAGGAATATTGTAGTTGGCCGGAGTAAAACCTTGTTCAATCAAACCGGGACGTGTAAATTGGTAAGGAAATTGTTGGTGAAATTGTTGGGGAAATTCTTGCGGATATTGTGGCGGATTTTGTTGCGACCATTGTGGCGGAATTTGTTGCGACCATTGCGGACGATAACCTTGTTGTGTAAACGCTTGGAAACCAAGCTCCGGGTCTTCTTGCGGTTGTGGTGTATCCGGTCGGTTACGACGGGATGTAGGTGTTTTGTTTGGATTCATGATGAAATTTGAGAGAATTTGAGAGATTGTTGATGTGAAAAAATAAGAGGTTGAGGGTTAATATATATAGTGGGATTAAATTGAAAAAAAAATTAAAAAAATTAAATAAAAAGTAGCCGTTGAAAGAGAGCCGTTTGAATAAAAAATTTAAAAAAAAAATAAACAAAACACCATCGGGTTCCTCGGGTTTTCAAACCCGCACCCCGAGCCCGAGCCACCCCCACCGCAGCCCGCACGAGCCCGCAGCGAGCCTGTGGGCGCTGCGGATGGCCTTAAAATTTTTAATTAAAATATGAAAAAGAGTAATGACTAAAATACCCTCTCAATTAATTTTTTAACAGATTCTTTTAACGGTGATAGGGTTTAGGGACTAAAGGCGTGTGAAAATGTAAACCACATGGACGTTTTACATAATTATTTTGATTTAGGGACGTACTGTGCAATTTTATGTAAATCACAAGGACCAATCATGTAATTTATTCTTTATTTTAATTTCAGAGTCCCTCCAAAAGTAGTAACCCCAAGTTAGGGGTAAAAACGTAATAATACTCCCAATATGGAAAATGCCTGAAGTGGAGAAAAAAAAACGACGTCGGCGTCGCTGTATGATCGACCTCTCACTTCAACACTTCATTACCATATTTACAAAATAACCCTTCACACTCTACTCCGGTATGGCACTCAACATAGCCTTAAAATTCTGCCCCTTTCCACCACCGCCGCCGCAGCTCCGCTGTATTGACCCAATAGTCTCCGCATCCGCCACCTTGCTCGAACCCCTCAGACGCCCTTTCTCCCCAGAAAACGAAGTTGTAATAAAACATATATTTTCCCGGCGCCGATGACGGCGACGGCGACACCCACATTTCGCCAATGCGGCGCTGGCTTTCACCGCCAATGCTGCCATCTGCTCCGGCTGAAGAGGGTGTTTCAGGCGAGCCAAGGGAAGCGCAAAGTAAAGCTGACCAGGTTGAAGCTCATCGTCATCTTTAATGGCGGAAACGACGTCGTCGAAGTCCATCTCATCGGAGTTACAGATGAAGGCGGAAGGGTGGTGGCGAAGGACGTCGGAAACCTTGACGGCGGAGGAGAATTCCTGTAAGGTGCCGTCGGGTAGTATCAACTTGGCGGTGGCGATGGTGGTGGAGTGGCATGAACAACAAATTCCCATGATTGCATGGAGATTTGCGATGGAGTTAAGGTGTGGTGGGTGGGGGTATATATAGGTGGGAAATTAATTAAAGTAGTCCTTTTTAGGTTTTGGATTTCTCTTTTAAGTTATTTCTTTTTCAATAAAAGATGAGGATTTTTTCACTAAACCCTTATTAATATATATTATTTACTAGCTATTAATTAATAAAATTTAATTATTAATAACTAATAAAAGTTGTAATTAATTTTAACTAAATATTATTAATTAAAATTTAATTATACATTGATATTAATTTTTAACTATTTAGAATTATTGCTAATCACATTAATTATTTTTATATATTTTTTAAATATTAATCAATATATTTTAGTTTAATCATTATTATTTTATAATTTTTATTCGATTTATTTTATTATTTAAAATCATAAGTTGATGTACATTTTTTCTAAAATTTATTTTAACAAATTCAAAGTTTATAGTGTATATATATAATAATAAATTTTAAATTCTTTTAATTAATATATTATATCATTTAATTTTTCTTTAACTAATTAACACATTATACTACTATAAATCTGTTTTAATTATATTATTAATATTGTAATTGATTATTTTTTCAAGATGTATTTTTTAATAATTTTACATGCTTATAAACTATTTTATTAGATATAATTTATTTATCAGTCACCAGTTATTTTATCAATTAGTTTTCAAACATAGTCAAGATGAGAAGATGTTATTTTTAAAATTTAAGGAGATAAATGGTTAAGTATTAGATCTAAATGCTGAAAATTATTATTTCCATAAATATTCTGTAGAGGAAAGTGTAGATAGCATCGTGAAATGGACCACCTTGCCACGTGGGTAAATCCGGAATAAAATAATGACTAATTTTTCTAAAATAATGGAAAATTAGATATGGAAATTTGTAATTGAAAAATGGATATGGAAAGTTGAAGCTGGATGTTGGGTATGCCAGGGTGTAAGTAGGGGTATCCTACGAGGGGTGGGTGGGGTAGCCCTACGATGACCCCATGATTTGATGACGAAACCACTGTTTTTGTCGCCTTGTTCGTTTCGGGTCACCATTTTTTTTAGAATTATCATATTCAATTATGCCATTTTTTAAAAGAAAATTCATATATATTTAGGTGTTTTAATTTGATATAAAATGATTAGTTACTTGGAATAATTATGGATTTTTTATGATATAATATAAATTAAAATATGGTTGTTTGATAATTGTTTTGAATGAAATTAGATGTTGAATTATTAAGGGAGACCCAAGATATGAAATTATTCAGAGGATCTTAAAATCATTAAGAGTCAGATTTTTTTATCAAACAATATTCACATATCTTAGTGATTTATGGGGTTGTTTGTTTTTTCAAAATCAGAACTTAAAACTCTTATCACTGTATCGGTCAGATGTATTTCAATTAAGAGTGTTTGTTTTAAAAAAAAATTAAGAGCCTCTTATCACTTAAATATGTTTGGAAGAAAAAGTGAGAACCCAATCACTTTTACGCCTCTTATTTTCCATCACGCTGCTCCTTCCTTCGCTCAATGCGATTTCCAAATCCCTCACCTCCAAATCGATCTCCAACTCTGTCGATCTCAAAATTGGCTCTAACCTAAATCGTTTCTAACCCAAATCGAGTCTGCAGTAAGGATCTCGAAGGTATGTCGATCCCTGTGGGTTGTTTGATAATTGTTTTGAATGAAATTAGACGTTGAATTATTAAGGGAGACCCAAGATATGAAATTATTCAGAGGATCCTAGAATCATTAAAAGTCAAATTTTTTTATCAAACAATATTCACATCTTAGTGATTTATGGGGTTGTTTGTTTTTTTCAAAATCAGAACTTAAAACTCTTATCACTGTATCGGTCAGATGTATTTCAATTAAGAGTGTTTGTTTTTAAAAAAAAAAAATAAGAGCCTCTTATCACTTAAATATGTCTGGAAGAAAAAGTGAGAACCCAATCACTTTTACGCCTCTTATTTTCCATCACGCTGCTCCTTCCTCCGCTCAATGCGATTTCCAAATCCCTCACCTCCAAATCGATCTCCAACTCTGTCGATCTCAAAATTGGTTCTAACCTAAATCGTTTCTAACCCAAATCGAGTCTGCAGTAAGGATCTCGAAGGTATGTCGATCCCTGTGGGTTGTGGTTAAGAATTATGTGGTTCAATCCATGGTGTTTGATTTTCTATTTATGTGGTTCGATCCCTGTGGTTTGTGCTTCGATCCTTGTGGTTTTGATTTTGGTTCATCCCTTTGATTTTGGTTCGTCCATGTCCCTCTTCGATTTTGATTTTCTATCGATGTTGCTCCCTCACCGAAGAAGAAAAGGAGGATTTGGAGGGTTTAAAGAAAGAATCTGATAAAAAGGAGAAGAAGTGTAATACCCCGGGTAAATTCGTTAGTTAAATGTTAGTTCCGTTAAATTTTTTTAACTTTATAATTGATATTTAGGGTGAGTTAGGTGAATTTATAAGTTTAGGGGTGTTTGGATTAATTAATAAGTTAAAAAGGTATTTTGGTCATTTATGGATAGTATAGGGACTAAAGTGGTAAGTTGAGTTGGATATTATCTCATTTAGAAATCAGATATTTCAAAAAAACAGCAAATATCCAGAATCTGTGTTGTGTGTGTTGAGAGGTGAAGAAGGAGAAAGAAGGGTTTTTGTGGTTAAGGCTCCATTTGGAAGTGTTGGAAGTGAAATAAATGTATGTTCCTTTACAAAGTATGTTTATAGTTGTTATTAGAGTGTTTCTATCGGTTTAGAATTAGCAGAATCGAACTAGTATAAATTTCAGTCGGATTCTGGGATGAACAACAGTGGTGTCCGGACAAATTGAATGTGTCCGGATACTTTTGTCGGTAGTGTCCGGGTAGCTTTATTGATGGTGTCCGGGCGAGTCAAGTATCCGGGTAAGTTCCTTTTTCCTATGTTTTCCGGATAGAATTGGATACCGGATGGTATCCGGATTACTTTGGTGTCCGGATGACGTCCGGATTGTATAGGTTGTCCGGAAAAGTCATGTTGTCCGGAAAAGTGGTGTTGTCCGGATAACTGGTGGTATCCGGATACTTAAGCTGTTTGACCAATTTTGTGATTTCGGATACTTTTGAGTGTCCGGATATAGTTTCCAAATGTATTCTGAGTTAGGTTGTTCCGAAAACTTCCTGGGGGGCGACCCCCAGACCCCGCAAGGGCGTTGAGAATAAGAGTTTGATAAAGTTATTAGGATTCTCAATCTGTTAGAGAGTCTTATGTGTTCTATTTGGTAAAGTGGTATATGTATTTGAATTGTTTCAAATACTAAGAATTTGAAGTGAAAGACTGAATCCATTGGAAAGGCTTGGAAGTATCTTGTTAAACTAACAGGTGAGTTTTACTTCAAAGTGTTTTAAACTGGAATACATTTGTGTGGATGTCGAATATTTGATAAATGGTATGAATATGACTATGTGTGTGATTATGATATATTGAGATATTATAATTACATGAGTATTATATCAGAATATAATACGTGGCCGGACTTAGGACCGGTGTGTTTACTGTATTTGTTGTACAGTAGATTAGTTGGCTCGCAACCAATTAATTTGGCCATTTGTGGAGGAATAAGGTGGAATGAGAGGTACGAGTCTTGATTGGTATTTATATACGTGTAATACTTGGATGTATATGAAAAGTTTTATATAAATGGTTTTGATACAAAGGTGTACTAAATTGACAGGGATTTCTCACTAGACCATTAGGTCTAACCCTCATTTCTGTTTTAAAAATATGTATTCCAGGTGGCGGATCGAGTAAGAGCAAGTAAATAGGACTCTTGGTGGATAGCTTTTGTGAAGATGTTGGTTATGAAATTATAGATGTATTTTGTATTTAAGACTTCGTTATTAGTCAGCATGTAATTTAATTTGAAAAAGTTTGTACTGATTTACTTGTATGTTTTCCAAGACTATGGGACCGAATGTGAAATACGATGTATCATTTGATGATTTTATGATATGAAGTGTATGTTATTTGTATATATGGAAACCGGGTTGTTACAGATGGTATCAGAGCCCTAGTTTAAGGGATTTAGGTATTAGTATCTGTACCTAGACTTAAACTGCATGAGAAGTAGGATGTCCCTATTATTTTAGAACCTGGGGATACTAAGTATAAAAGGTAGAAGGAACATCATGTAAGGTAATTTCAGATTACACCTGGCCAGTGTAATTATGATCTTACACGTACATGTTCGAACTGGAATACCTTGTTATATGGGGTATATGCTTATGTGTATATTAACCTTGTTTGAATCTACAGAATGGCAAGTGGCACCAGACAAAGGAATCAAAGGGGAGGAAGGAATTTAGGTGGAGAAAACCCACCAGTAGGAACAGGAGGGAGAGGAGGAGACTGTGGCGGAGGCAGAACCGGAGGTAGAACTGGAGGACGAACTGGGGGTAGAACTCAACCACAAGGTACAGAGTTTGTTACACGGGATGACCTAACTGCTGAGATGGGAAGATTACAGGCTAGTATTCAGGCAATGTTTGAACGAAGTCGCAATAATGGAGATGATAACCCAGATCCAGAACAAGAAATCGAATTGCCGATCACCCCTACTGTCTTACCAGTAACGAAAAAGTGTGATTACAAAATGTTTCTTAGTTGCAAACCCCCTACGTACTCAGGTGATCGGGATCCAGTGAAGGCAATGAGATGGCTGAAAGAAATAGAAGCTATCTTCAAGACGAGTAAACGTGCTAACGAAGATAGAGTACTTTATGGAACAACAATGTTGAAAAACGATGCTTTATACTGGTGGGAGGCTCACATTGAATCGGGAGGGTCAGATATATATTCTACTTTTCCTTAGGAAGAATTCGTTTTAGCTTTCACAAAACAATTCTGTCCACAAGCAGCTGTCAGACAATTAGAGGAAGAATTTATAAGCCTACAGCAAGGGAATTTGTCGGTGAGAGACTATACTGCTCGCTTCTTAGAAAAATCTCGTTTTGCAGGATATTACGTTGCTACGGAGAAATTGAAGATGGAAAGATTCATATATGGATTAAATTCAGAAGTTAGAAGACTAGTAACTGCAACAAGACCCGATACCTTTACAGCCGCAGTGGATGCTGCTGAAAATGTAGAACGAGACAACAGAAGGGATGCTGGTGATAAGAGTATGGGGAAAAAGGAAATAGGAAGGGCCACCACATGATCCGAAGAAGTCCAGATTTCAGAGGTTCGATAACCGTCCGCCGTTTCGACCAGCGGAAAGACCGTGTCCGAAATGCAATCGCTACCATCAGGGAAATTGTCAAGTGGAATCTCGAGTTTGTTTTAAGTGTGGGAAAACCGGGCATGTCGTTAAAGATTGTCGCGTGACGCGGTTTTGTTATTCATGTAATTCTCCGGATCACATGCTGTCGGATTGTCCGCAAAGAAGAATACAACAGGGTGGAACGTCAGGGAAACCAACAATTGCTAGACCAGTAGTTCCAAGAATAGAACCGCCAAGAACAAGGGGTCGTACATTTCAAATGACAGCTAAAGAGGCGGAGGAAACTCCGGATGTGGTTTCAGGTACATTTTTCATAAACTCTACACGTGCTAAAGTGTTGTTTGATTCCGGTGCAAACCGATCTTTTGTGTCTCCTTCGTTTGCTGCTCATATGCAATTAGAGCCAAAAATGTTAGAACATGCTTTACTGGTAGATACTGCAAATGATAATCAAGTGTCAGTCAAGGAAGTTTTTGAGAAGGGTGTGATAAATATAGAGGGATGCGAAGTGCCTATACAATTATTTCCTATAGCTTTGATCGAATTTGATGTGGTAGTAGGGATGGATTGGTTAGCCGAAAATCAGGCTAACATAGTTTGTGACAAGAAGATAATTAATGTCGTTTTACCTGATAAGAGATCAGTAGTGATTTATGGTGATCGTAAGAATCATCAGTCTAGCCTTATATCTATGATAAAAGCCCGTAAGTGTGTCAGCAAGGGTTGCCCGAGTTACTTAGCCTATGTGATAGATAGTAGGCCTGAAAAGAATAGGTTGGAAGATATTCCTATTGTTAATGAATTCCCAGAAGTTTTCCCTGAAGACTTGAATAGTCTTCCTCCTGTTAGGCAAGTCGAGTTTGGTATCGACTTAGTTCCTGGAGCCACTCCTATTGCTCGTGCACCATACCGACTAGCACCTCCAGAGATGAAAGAGATGATGGCACAACTACAAGACCTATCCGACAAAGGCTTCATCAGACCTAGTTCTTCGCCGTGGGGAGCGCCAGTTTTGTTTGTGAAAAAGAAGGATGGTTCGATGAGAATGTGTATAGACTACCGGGAACTGAATAAGCGCACGATCAAGAACAAGTATCCGCTTCCCAGAATTGATGACCTCTTCGATCAATTGGTTGGAGCCTGTTATTTCTCTAAGATTGATCTAAGATCTGGTTATCATCAGTTGAAGGTTAAAGAAGAAGATGTTCTGAAGACTGCTTTTCGAACAAGGTATGGCCATTATGAATTCTTAGTAATGCCGTTTGGTTTGACAAATGCTCCATCTGCCTTTATGGATTTAATGAATCGAGTATGTAAGCCGTATCTCGATAAATTTGTTATTGTATTTATCGATGATATACTTATCTATTCCCGATCTAAAGAAGAGCACGCGCAACATCTTCGTTTGATTCTGGAGTTATTAAAGAAAGAAAAATTGTATGCTAAATTTTTGAAATATGAATTCTGGCTACGAGAAGTTCAGTTTCTGGGGCATGTAGTTTCCGAAAAAGGTATACAAGTTGATCCGATGAAAGTGGAAGCAGTTGAAAAGTGGGAACCGCCAAAAACAGCAACGGAAGTACGTAGTTTTCTGGGTCTAGCTGGCTACTATCGATAATTTATAAAAGACTTCTCTCGAATCGCGACGCCATTGACTAAGCTGACTCGAAAGATCTGAAGTTTGAATGGAAAGCAGAACAGGATGGAGCATTCCGGGTATTGAAAGAGAAACTCTGTAGCGCGCCGATACTAGCATTACCTGAAGGTTCCGAGGACTTTGTGGTCTATAGTGATGCTTCTAAGTTGGGATTGGGTTGTGTATTAATGCAGCGTGGAAAGGTTATTGCTTATGCTTCTCGTCAATTAAAAAATCATGAGAGACAGTATCCTACGCACGACATGGAGCTTGCAGCGGTTGTCTTCGCGCTAAAGATTTGGAGGCATTATCTCTACGGTTCAAAATGTCAATTTTTTACCGATCATAAGAGTCTCCAACACCTTTTTGATCAGAAAGAACTAAATATGAGGCAAAGAAGATGGCTAGAACTGGTGAATGATTACGACTGTGAAATTCTTTATCATCCCGGAAAAGCGAATGTGGTAGCTGATGCACTGAGTCGTCAAGAAAGGAGTGGGACGATAAAAGCTATTTCACTAAGGGCTGAACTCTTGCCTAATATCTTTGACGAACTGCTGAAGTGTCAAATAGAAGCCTATCAGGAAGAACATTTGAAATCAGAACGGTTAGTAGGGTTATCAGCATTGCTAGTAAAAGATGACCGTGGGTTGCTGTGTCTGGGAAACAGAATCTGGGTGCCTCGTTTGGGTGGGTTACGTGATCGTGTACTACAAGAAGCTCATTAATCTCGATTCTCTATTCATCCAGGTACGAACAAGATGTATAGAGACCTGAAGCAATTTTATTGGTGGCCTGGGATAAAAAGAAGCATTGCTCAGTATGTAGAAGGTTGTACTACTTGTAAGAAGGTGAAGATTGAACATCAGAAACCGTTTGGTCAGTTGCAACGATTAGAAATACCAATGTGGAAATGGGATCAGATTACTACAGATTTCATCACGAAGCTACCGAGAACTCCGAAGGGATTTGATGCCATTTGGGTGATCGTTGACAGATTGACTAAGTCTGCTCACTTCCTACCAATAAGAGAAACTGATCCGTTGGAACGATTAGCCAAGTTGTACATCAACGAAATAGTAACTCGACATGGGGTTCCAATCTCTATTATTTATGATCGTGATAGTCGTTTTACTTCAAGATTCTGGAGGAGCTTTCAAAAAGAGATGGGAACACATATAAAGTTAAGTACAGCATACCACCCTCAAACTGACGGTCAGAGTGAACGGACGATTCAGACTTTAGAAGATATGCTCCGGGCTTGTATCGTTGATTTTGGGGGATCGTGGGATAAGCATTTGCCTTTGATAGAATTTGCCTACAACAACAGTTATCATTCCAGCATTCAAGCGGCACCGTTTGAAGTGTTATATTGTAACACCCCGCTTACCACGACACAATATTGTCCGCTTTGCCCCACTGGCTCACAACTTTGTTCTTGGCGACCTGGCAAGGACTTCCCAGGAGGTCACCCATCCTGGTACTACTCCCACCCAAGCACGCTTAACCACAGAGTTCCCAAGGAACCCGCATGCTTGTGGCCCCAAAACGCGTTGTGTCTTGTAAGGCCAAGGTTTACTAATATACCCAGCATCTCTCCTGTCCACGGCCGATGTGGGATATACCTAAGGTGTTACACACACCCCCCCCCCCCCCCCCTTAGGGACTCATCGTCCTCGATGAGGTTTGTGTAAAACCCCGCTTACCACGACACAATATTGTCCGCTTTGCCCCACTGGCTCACGACTTTGTTCTTGGCGACCTGGCAAGGACTTCGCAAGGACTTCCCAGGAGGTCACCCATCCTGGTACTACTCCCACCCAAGCACGCTTAACCACAGAGTTCCCAAGGAACCCGCATGCTTGTGGCCCCAAAACGCGCTGTGTCTGGTAAGGCCAAGGTTTACTAATATACCCAGCATCTCTCCTGCCCTCTAAAGGATGTGGGATATGCCTAAGGTGTTACACACACCCCCCCTTAGGGACTCATCGTCCTCGATGAGGTTTGCCCCACCATCCCGAACGGCATAGGAGTGGCTCTGATACCATTTGTAACACCCCGCTTACCACGACACAATATTGTCCGCTTTGCCCCACTGGCTCACGGCTTTGTTCTTGGCGACCTGGCAAGGACTTCGCAAGGACTTCCCAGGAGGTCACCCATCCTGGTACTACTCCCACCCAAGCACGCTTAACCACAGAGTTCCCAAGGAATCCGCATGCTTGTGGCCCCAAAACGCGTTGTGTCTGGTAAGGCCAAGGTTTACTAATATACCGAGCATCTCTCCTGCCCTCTAAAGGATGTGGGATATGCCTAAGGTGTTACAGTTTGCCCCACCATCCCGAACGGCACAGGAGTGGCTCTGATACCATTCTGTAACACCCTAAAATTCAGGGCCAATTTAAACCTCAAAATACACGCGTTATGATCATCAAAGTATCAGACTTTTATAAACCAAAGGATCATAAGTAAATTTCTATATATACACAAAGTCGACTAACTTAAATAATCTGATCAATCTAATTATACATCACAATAAGATCAACTAGATTATCTAAGGCTCGTCCCAAAGGTCATCAAAAGAATATCCTGATCCTTCGTTATCGCCAAGTCTGATTCCCTTCAACTGTAGTCTCACTTCCCAAACTATTTCCCAGAGCGTGGTAAGACAGTTTAATTTGAAACATTAGGCTTTCGCCTAGTGAGATTATCCAAATCAAATTGAAATTTAACAACTAAAATATTAACAGATATATCAAACCATTACCATACCAAGCTCTTATCAACCATTGGAATCCACCTATTCCCTTACTTATGACTAATTCATCTAGTCATCATACTACCATCAAGAATTACTATAAATCCCACCGGATTTAAAAGTAACTCCAACTCCCAGAAATTACAGTTTCCAAACCTGCTTCTTTCTGAATTAAGATTACAATTTCTCAACAATGAAGATATCTCATCTTTCGTTTGAAATGGGAATTACAACTCTAAGTCTGCTATTCCTCATTTCATTTCCTCCCCACCTTGAATCACTGGTCCCCAAATGAGATTTTATTTTATCGCGATCAACTACCACTAGAGACCCTCACAGATGATTCAAGATTCACTCCAACAACTAGAAATACATCCCAACAGTCCCTGGCTAGTAAACGGTTCTCATTATACCGTACTTTATGCCCACTAGACCAGATGCATATTTCTAGCCAACGCCACACAATAATTGTGTATCATCACTCTTTCTATTGTACACTAAAGCTATACAATTCAACATATATTCTATATCTCAATGTACAGAATATTAATTTCAACGATTATCCCCACTTTGCCATTTAGTATCGGGGATCAACATCTCAACAATTAACTACAGTTCCGGACTCATAAATAAGTCCTTGCAATTTAACATAACATGGTTTTTACATCAACAACAGAGTTATAAACATATAACAAATAGCATATAACTATCAGATTGTATTCCACATAAAAGTTTCAAACTACTACTGAAAGTCCAAAACTTTTCGCAAGTTACTGTAGCGAAAAGCTACACTTTTCGCAAGCCAAAACTGCGAAAAGCTCAAAACTCGCAACCCACTGTTGCAAAAAGCTCAGAACTCGCAACCCTCTGTTGCGAAAAGTTCAGAACTCGCAACCCTCTGTTGCGAATTCCTTCACTTTTCGCAACCCACTGTTGCGAATTCCTTCACTTTTCGCAACCCAAGCTTGCGCAAAGCGCACTGTTCATCGTCTTCTCTACTGATTCAGTTCACCATTTGACTCATTAAGCTTACCATTTCTTAATTAAATCATACCATTGAGATTATATACAAGTATAACATATCTCTAACACTTTTAATTGCTTAATTTCAATAAGAGTGAATAACTCACCTGGGTATTTCTGAACACTGTGTTCTTCCAAATCAGTGGCTTAATCAACGGCTTAATCACAATCTGGACAAAATACTACAACTTAAATCTATGGAGATGAATGATAAAACAAAGAAAACAAGCTCTTACCACAACAATCACCAAATTGATTTCTCCTCTTCTTTTCTTCTTCTCGAAGTCTATCTCTCTGTGTTTTCTTTTCTTTCTTTGTTAACCGCAGATAACCAAAGTCAGTATAGAAGATTAATACTGAATTAATCTTTAATTGACACCTCATGTTTTAAACATGAGTCATCACCTTAATTTCCACTTTACCACCTCATTCTTTGAACAAATACACCAAAAGTCCGTCAACTTATATTTCTCAATTATAAATTGTACCAAAATACAATTTATCTTTTATTAATTTACAACGGAATTTTCGAGGTGTTACAATACTCCCCAACTTAAAAGGATTTCGTCCCCGAAATCAAACTAAACAAACAATTGAGGGTATCTTTTCTTCATAACTTCCTCTGATTCTAAAGTCACATTACTACATCGATGATGTTTCCATTGTACTTTCAACATAGGCACCTCTTTGCCATTTCTTAGTTTCCGAACAAACTTTTCCAGTATTGCTTCCGGCTCTTCAACACATCGACTCTTCTCATCCACCTTTATATCAGAAATTGGAATTACGTCCTTTTCTTCAGCTAAACACTTTCGAAGATAACATACATGAAACGTGTTATGAATTCCTTCTAATTCAGGTGGTAGATCTAATTGATACGCTTGCTGACCAATTCTCTTAGTGATAGTGAAAGGTCCTAGAAAACGAGGACTTAACTTCCCACGCTTTCCAAAACGAATCACACCCTTCCACGAAGATACTTTCAACATAACTCGCTCCCCAACTTGAAATTCTTTTGGTCTCCTTTTTAGATCAGCATAACTCTTCTGTCTATCCTGAGCCGCTTTCATGTGTTGTCGGATTTCCTTCACTTTATCAGCCGTTTGTTGTACCATTTCCGGTCCGGAAAATTGTTTCTCTCCAGCTTCTAACCAACATACTGGAGTTCTACACTTTCTACCATACAAGGCTTCAAACGGTGATCTTCCGATACTAGAATGATAACTATTGTTATACGCAAATTCCACTAATGGTAAATGCGTATCCCAATTACCTCCAAAATCTAATATACATGCTCTTAGCATATCTTCCAATGTCTGAATAGTTCTTTCACTTTAACAGTCCGTTTGTGGATGATACGCGGTACTCAAATTCAATTTCGTACCCAACTCTTCTTGAAGTGACTGCCAAAACCTTGATGTAAACCGACTATCACGATCAGAAACAATAGACACTGGTATACCATGTCTTGACACCACTTCGTCAATATACAACTTCGCCAACTTTTCTATCGGTGAAGCTTCTTTCATAGCAAGAAAATGAGCACTCTTTGTCAACCTGTCAACAATTACCCAAATAGTGTCGTTACCTCTTTGCGTCTTTGGTAGCTTCGTCACGAAATCCATTGTAATCTTATCCCATTTCCACTCCGGAATTTCCATGGATTGAAAACTTCCGTATGGCTTTTGATGTTCAGCTTTAACTAAAGAACAAGTTCCACACTTTTCTACACATCGAGCCACATCTAACTTCATAGTTGGCCACCAATAGTGTAGCTTCAGTTCTCTTAGTATTGTAACACCTCATGTTTTAAACATATCAGACTTTTATAAACCAATTTACCTGTTTGTTATATGTTTATAACTCTGTTTTGCCCCACTGGCTCACGGCTTATAGACTTTTATAAACATATGGTACTACATTGAGATATAGAATATACCATTGAATTATAGATTTTTATAATACCTAGTTCACTTAAACCAATTTACCTGTTTGTTATATGTTTAGTGATACAAACAAATGAATTAGTCATAAGTAAGTTAGCTATACCATCAAGAATTACTATAATTCAAGTGTAACACCCCGCTTACCACGGCACAATATTGTCCGCTTTGCCCCACTGGCTCACGGCTTTGTTCTTGGCGACCTGGCAAGGACTTCGCAAGGACTTCCCAGGAGGTCACCCATCCTGGTACTACTCCCACCCAAGCACGCTTAACCACAGAGTTCCCAAGGAACCCGCATGCTTGTGGCCCCAAAACGCGTCGTGTCTGGTAAGGCCAAGGTTTACTAATATACCCAGCATCTCTCCTTCCCTCTAAAGGATGTGGGATATGCATAAGGTGTTACACACACCCCCCCTTAGGGACTCATCGTCCTCGATGAGGTTTGCCCCACCATCCCGAACGGCACAGGAGTGGCTCTGATACCATTTGTAACACCCCGCTTACCACGACACAATATTGTCCGTTTTGCCCCACTGGCTCACGGCTTTGTTCTTGGCGACCTGGCAAGGACTTCGCAAGGACTTCCCAGGAGGTCACCCATCCTGGTACTACTCCCACCCAAGCACGCTTAACCATAGAGTTCCCAAGGAATCTGCATGCTTGTGGCCCCAAAACGCGTTGTGTCTGGTAAGGCCAAGGTTTACTAATATACCCAGCATCTCTCCTGCCCTCTAAAGGATGTGGGATATGCCTAAGGTGTTACAGTTTGCCCCACCATCCCGAACGGCACAGGAGTGGCTCTGATACCATTCTGTAACACCCTAAAATTCAGGGCCAGTTTAAACCTCAAAATACACGCGTTATGATCATCAAAATATCAGAATTTTATAAACCAAAGGATCATAAGTAAACTTCTATATATACACAAAGTCGACTAACTTAAATAATCTGATCAATCTAATTATACATCACAATAAGATCAACTAGATTATCTAAGGCTCGTCCCAAAAGTCATCAAAAGAATATCCTGATCCTTCGTTATCGCCAAGTCTGATTCCCTTCAACTGTAGTCTTACTTCCCAAACTATTTCCCAGAGCCAGTACCTGGGTATTTCTGAACACTGTGTTCTTCCAAATTAGTGGCTTAATCACAATCACAACAATCACCAAATTGATTTCTCCTCTTCTTTTCTTCTTCTCGAAGTCTATCTCTCTGTGTTTTCTTTTCTTTCTTTGTTAACCGCAGATAACCAAAGTCAGTATACAAGATTAATACTGAATTAATCTTTAGGGTGTTACAGAATGGTATCAGAGCCACTCCTGTGCCGTTCGGGATGGTGGGGCAAACTGTAACACCTTAGGCATATCCCACATCCTTTAGAGGGCAGGAGAGATGCTGGGTATATTAGTAAACCTTGGCCTTACCAGACACAACGCGTTTTGGGGCCACAAGCATGCGGATTCCTTGGGAACTCTGTGGTTAAGCGTGCTTGGGTGGGAGTAGTACCAGGATGGGTGACCTCCTGGGAAGTCCTTGTGAAGTCCTTGCCAGGTCGCCAAGAACAAATCCGTGAGCCAGTGGGGCAAAGCGGACAATATTGTGTCGTAGTAAGCGGGGTGTTACAAATGGTATCAGAGCCACTCCTGTGCCATTCGGGATGGTGGGGCAAACCTCATCGAGGACGATGAGTCCCTAAGGGGGGGTGTGTGTAACACCTTAGGCATATCCCACATCCTTTAGAGGGCAGGAGAGATGCTGGGTATATTAATAAACCTTGGCCTTACCAGACACAACGCGTTTTGGGGCCACAAGCATGCGGGTTCCTTGGGAACTCTGTGGTTAAGCGTGCTTGGGTGGGAGTAGTACCAGGATGGGTGACCTCCTGGGAAGTCCTTGCGAAGTCCTTGCCAGGTCGCCAAGAACAAAGCCGTGAGCCAGTGGGGCAAAGTGGACAATATTGCGTCGTGGTAAGCGGGGTGTTACAAATGGTATCAGAGCCACTCCTGTGCCGTTCGGGATGGTGGGGCAAACCTCATCGAGGACGATGAGTCCCTAAGGGGGGGTGTGTGTAACACCTTAGGCATATCCCACATCGGTCGTGGACAGGAGAGATGCTGGGTATATTAGTAAACCTTGGCCTTACCAGACACAACGCGTTTTGGGGCCACAAGCATGCGGGTTCCTTAGGAACTCTGTGGTTAAGCATGCTTGGGTGGGAGTAGTACCAGGATGGGTGACCTCCTGGGAAGTCCTTGCGAAGTCCTTGCCAGGTCGCCAAGAACAAAGCCGTGAGCCAGTGGGGCAAAGCGGACAATATTGTGTCGTGGTAAACGGGGTGTTACAGTATATTAATTACTATAATTCAAGTGTAACACAGAGTTATAAACATAAAAGTCTATAGCTAACTTACTTATGACTAATTCATCGTAGTACGGTATAATGAGCCAGTTATAAACATCCCAACAATCACCTCGTGTATCAGAGCAGTAGTTTAAGTGAACTAGGTATGATATTGAGATGCCTAGACTTAAGCTGTGATGAAATTAAGTTATGATCTGCGAGAGATGGGTAGAATTGCTAAGACCGGGTAGTCTTAGGGTGGACGGAAATACACTAAATTAGTATTGTAACGATGGTAACGAGAATTCTCGTGTATAATATGTTCGCAATTTCAATTAGCTACTGTTATTATGGATATATTGTTACATAAGCATGCTTGTTTCTCAATTGTTACATTGGCTAATTAGTGATAAAGTACGTTTAGTATGTTTAGAATTCTGTTTAACCATTTGTATGGTTATTTGTGTCTGATCAGAGCAATGGTGAATACGCCACCTAGAGAAAGAGTTGGAACCGATGAGGCAGAAGTGAGTAATATGCATAATGCACCAAGAGATTTTCTTTCTTTGGGAGGTATGCATACTCCAGCTCAGAGGGTGGGTGCTAGCAATGTAAGTCAGACGGCAGAGTCTAATATGGAGGCAAGAATAATGGAGAACGTATCAAGAATGATGAATGCTTCGGTAGAAAGAGAAGCTGAATTGATGAGCGCCTCCATGGAAAGACAAACCGAAATGTTTACAAAGCTATTCAATGACAGGAATATAGAACCAAGACGTCAAGTAATTGATACTGGAGTGATAAATCCGACGGGTAATCCAAGGCCAGAGGTGTAACGAAGGGTAGAAAGAATTTGTTCTTACAAAACATTTCTAAGCTGCAAGCCGCCTGAATTTAAAGGAGAAGATAGTCCAGTTGCATGTATGAATTGGCTGTGGGAGATAGAGCAAGCTTTCCGAGCCTGTGAATGTGAGGAAGGGTCGAAAGTCAGATTTGCCTCTCAGATGTTAAGAGGTAATGCTTTAAACTGGTGGAATGTTCTGACAGGTTCTTTAGCGACACCTATGTTAAATGCCATGACATGGGGAATGTTTAAAGAAAAGATACTGAAAGAGTATTGTAATGAACATGAGATGGATCGGATAGAAGAACAATTTAGAAATCTCAAGAAGGGCAACATGTCGGTGAGAAGATATACAGAATTATTTATGGAGAAACTGAACTTGGTAGGGCACGTGGCTCCCGCTGAGAAAGATAAAGTTAAAGCATACTTGAAAGGGTTTCCGGCCGAGATGATGTCCCGAGTGCGAAATTCAAAGGCTGAAACACTCAGGGAAACGATTGAAGAGGCCAAGTTGATAGAGGAGATGTATGCCAGAGATAAGGAAGAGAAAGCTCATGTTGGTGATAAAAGAAAGTGGGAAGGACGTTCTGATTCTTTTCAGAAACTCAGGCTGTTTGGTAAAAATATACGTTCAGAATCGCGAAAGGAACCCAACTGGTGTCCGAAGTGTAAGAGTAAGCATTTTGGGCCATGTCGAGCAAGCGGGCCAGAGTGTTTTAAGTGTGGAAAGATGGGGCACTTTGCATTTAACTGTTTATTACCCGATGCAGTGTGTTTTGAATGTAAACAGCCAGGGCATATTCGACGGGATTGTCCAAAATTGAAAAAGGAGGGAGAACAGGGAAAGAAGACAATTATACCTAAACCAACAGGACGAGCGTTTAATATGACTGCTGAGGAGGCGAAAGGATCTAAAGATGTCGTCTCCGGTACTTTTCTTATAAATTCCATACCTGCTCATGTGTTATTTGATTGTGGTGCAAATTATTCGTTTGTATCCAAAGGGTTTTATGGTAAGTTAGCTATGCCTGTCACTACTTTAGGAGATGCCTTAGTAGTTGAGGTAGCTAATGGGGGTCTATCTTTGGTTAGTGAAAGAATAGATGGTTGTACAATTCAGATAGAGGATATCAAGTTTCCAATTGACATGTTGTTAATGGAAATTGGGGGATTTGATGTTATTGTGGGTATGGATTGGTTGACTGATAACCAGGCAGAAATAATATGTGCCAAGAAGTTGATCCGAATCTCGATGGTTGACCAAGATGATGTATTTATTTATGGGGAAAAGCAGAAGGTAGAAGTACAGTTGATCTCAGTTGCAAAGGCACGTAAATGTTTATCGAAAGGATGTTCGTCGTATTTGGCCTATGTTTTAGAAGCAAAATCAGAAAAGAAGCAGATACGAGACCTCAAAGTAGTACGTGATTTTCCTGATGTATTCCCAGATGATCTTCCAGGTTTACCTTTGGAAAGGCAAGTAGAGTTCCGTATTGATCTAATTCCTGGAGCAGCACCAATAGCTCGTGCACCGTATCGTTTGGCGCCAGCAGAGATGAAAGAGATGATGTCACAATTGCAGGAGTTATTAGACAAAGGCTTTATTAGACCGAGTTCTTCACCTTGGGGAGCTCCGGTGCTGTTTGTTAAAAAGAAAGATGGAACTATGAGAATGTGCATAGATTATCGGGAATTGAATAAAGTGACAATCAAGAACAAGTATCCGTTGCCACGAATTGATGACTTGTTTGATCAGTTGCAAGGTGCGGGATGTTTTTCTAAGATTGATCTGAGGTCGGGGTATCATCAAGTCCGAGTAAGGGATGAAGATATTCCGAAGACTGCTTTCAGAACGAGATATGGGCATTATGAGTTTCTTGTGATGCCATTTGGTTTGACTAACGCTCCAGCTATATTCATGGATCTGATGAATAGAGTGTGTCGGCCGTTTCTAGACAAGTTTGTCATTGTATTTATTGATGACATACTAGTATATTCAAAGAATGAAAATGATCATGAGTGTCATCTTCATGAAGTTTTGGAAGTGTTGAGAAAAGAGAAATTGTATGCAAAATTCTCAAAATGTGAATTTTGGTTAAAAGAAGTACAATTTTTGGGTCATGTGATTTCTGCTGAAGGTGTGAAAGTGGATCCAGCCAAGATAGAAGCAATGATGAGTTGGGAGACTCCAAAGAATGCATCTGAAATAAGAAGTTTCTTGGGTTTGGCCGGGTATTATCGAAGGTTTATTAAAGATTTCTCGAAGATTGCTTCTGCTTTGACTGTGTTAACTCGTAAAAATGTAAAGTTTGTCTGGACTGAAAAGCAAGATTCAGCTTTCAAAACTTTAAGGCATAAATTGTGTGAAGCTCCTGTTTTAGCACTGCCAGAAGGTACAGATGATTTCGTAGTGTACAGTGATGCTTCAAAGATGGGTCTAGGATGTGTATTGATGCAAAGAGGCAAGGTAATTGCTTATGCATCAAGGCAATTGAAAGAACATGAAAAGAATTATCCTACTCATGATCTGGAGTTAGCTGCAGTGGTGTTTGCTTTGAAACTATGGCGTCATTATCTGTATGGAACGAAGTGTACTCTTTATACTGATCATAAGAGTTTAAAACATGTCTTCGATCAGAAAGAGTTAAATATGAGGCAGAGACGATGGCTTGAATTACTTAAAGACTACAACTGTGAATTGCATTACCATCCTGGTAAAGCAAATGTCGTAGCTGATGCCTTGAGCAGGAAGGAGTATAATGGTTGTCTAAAGTCAACTAATGCTAGAATTGATGTAATGTCAAGTCTGATTGAACGAATAAAGGATGCGCAAACGGAAGCTCTTTTGGAAGAAAATTTAAAAGCTGAAGTTATGGCCAAACAACGGTTTCAACTGACAGAAGATAGTCGCGGGGTGAAATTATTTCGAGGCCGTGTTTGGGTACCAAGAGTAGGTGGGAATCGAGAATTAATTATGGAAGATGCTCACAAATCTAAGTATTCCATTCACCCTGGGAGTACTAAGATGTATAGAGATCTGAAGCTACACTATTGGTGGCCAACTATGAAGTTAGATGTGGCTCGATGTGTAGAAAAGTGTGGAACTTGTTCTTTAGTTAAAGCTGAACATCAAAAGCCATACGGAAGTTTTCAATCCTTGGAAATTCCGGAGTGGAAATGGGATAAGATTATTATGGATTTCGTGACGAAGCTACCAAAGACGCAAAGAGGTAACGACACTATTTGGGTAATTGCTGACAGGTTGACAAAGAGTGCTCATTTTCTTGCTATGAAAGAAGCTTCACCGATAGAAAAGTTGGCGAAGTTGTATATTGACGAAGTGGTGTCAAGACATGGTATACCAGTGTCTATTGTTTCTGATCGTGATAGTCGGTTTACATCAAGGTTTTGGCAGTCACTTCAAGAAGAGTTGGGTACGAAATTGAATTTGAGTACAGCGTATCATCCACAAACGGACGGTCAAAGTGAAAGAACTATTCAGACATTGGAAGATATGCTAAGAGCATGTATATTAGATTTTGGAGGTAATTGGGATACGCATTTACCATTAGTGGAATTTGCGTATAACAATAGTTATCATTCTAGTATCGGAAGATCACCGTTTGAAGCCTTGTATGGTAGAAAGTGTAGAACTCCAGTATGTTGGTTAGAAGCTGGAGAGAAACAATTTTCCGGACCGGAAATGGTACAACAAACGGCTGATAAAGTGAAGGAAATCCGACAACACATGAAAGCGGCTCAGGATAGACAGAAGAGTTATGCTGATCTAAAAAGGAGACCAAAAGAATTTCAAGTTGGGGAGCGGGTTATGTTGAAAGTATCTCCGTGGAAGGGTGTGATTCGTTTTGGAAAGCGTGGGAAGTTAAGTCCTCGTTTTCTAGGACCTTTCACTATCACTAAGAGAATTGGTTAGCAAGCGTATCAATTAGATCTACCACCTGAATTAGAAGGAATTCATAACACGTTTCATGTATGTTATCTTCGAAAGTGTTTAGCTGAAGAAAAGGACGTAATTCCAATTTCTGATGTAAAGGTGGATGAGAAGAGTCGATGTGTTGAAGAGCCGGAAGAAATACTGGAAAAGTTTGTTCGGAAACTAAGAAATTGCAAAGAGGTGCCTATGTTGAAAGTACAATGGAAACATCATCGAGGTAGTAATGTGACTTTAGAATCAGAGGAAGTTATGAAGAAAAGATACCCTCAATTGTTTGTTTAGTTTGATTTCGGGGACGAAATCCTTTTAAGTTGGGGAGTATTGTAACACCTCGAAAATTCCGTTGTAAATTAATAAAAGATAAATTGTATTTTGGTACAATTTATAATTGAGAAATATAAGTTGAGGGACTTTTGGTGTATTTGTTCAAAGAATGAGGTGGCAAAGTGGAAATTAAGGTGATGACTCATGTTTAAAACATGAGGTGTCAATTAAAGATTAATTCAGTATTAATCTTGTATACTGACTTTGGTTATCTGCGGTTAACAAAGAAAGAAAAGAAAACACAGAGAGATAGACTTTGAGAAGAAGAAAAGAAGAGGAGAAATCAATTTGGTGATTGTTGTGGTAAGAGCTTGTTTTCTTTGTTTTATCATTCATCTCCATAGATTTAAGTTGTAGTATTTTGTCCAGATTGTGATTAAGCCGTTGATTAAGCCACTGATTTGGAAGAACACAGTGTTCAGAAATACCCAGGTGAGTTATTCACACTTATTGAAATTAAGCAATTAAAAGTGTTAGAGATATGTTATACTTGTATATAATCTCAATGGTATGATTTAATTAAGAAATGGTAAGCTTAATGAGTCAAATGGTGAACTGAATCAGTAGAGAAGACGATGAACAGTGCGCTTTGCGCAAGTTTGGGTTGCGAAAAGTGAAGGAATTCGCAACAGTGGGTTGCGAAAAGTGAAGGAATTCGCAACAGAGGGTTGCGAGTTCTGAACTTTTCGCAACAGAGGGTTGCGAGTTCTGAGCTTTTCGCAACAGAGGGTTGCGAGTTTTGAGCTTTTCGCAGTTTTGGCTTGCGAAAAGTGTAGCTTTTCGCTACAGTAGCTTGCGAAAAGTTTTGGACTTTCAGTAGTAGTTTGAAGCTTTTATGTGGAATACAATCTGATAGTTATATGCTATTTGTTATATGTTTATAACTCTGTTGTTGATGTAAAAACCATGTTATGTTAAATTGCAAGGACTTATTTATGAGTCCGGAACTGTAGTTAATTGTTGAGATGTTGATCCCCGATACTAAATGGAAAAGTGGGGATAATCGTTGAAATTAGTATTCTATACATTGAGATATAGAATATATGTTGAATTGTATAGCTTTAGTGTACAATAGAAAGAGTGATGATACACAATTATTGTGTGGCATTGGCTAGAAATATGCATCTGGTCTAGTGGGCATAAAGTACGGTATAATGAGAATCGTTTACTAGACAGGGACTGTTGGGATGTATTTCTAGTTGTTGGAGTGAATCTTGAATCATCTGTGAGGGTCTCTAGTGGTAGTTGATCGTGATAAAATAAAATCTCATTTGGGGACCAGTGATTCAAGGTGGGGAGGAAATGAAATGAGGAATAGCAGACTTAGAGTTGTAATTCCCATTTCAAACGAAAGATGAGATATCTTCATTGTTGAGAAATTGTAATCTTAATTCAGAAAGAAGCAGGTTTGGAAACTGTAATTTTTGGGAGTTGGAGTTACTTTTAAATCCGGTGGGATTTATAGTAATTCTTGATGGTAGTATGATGACTAGATGAATTAGTCATAAGTAAGGGAATAGGTGGATTCCAATGGTTGATAAGAGCTTGGTATGGTAAGATGGCTGATAACATGTTTGATATATCTGTTAATATTTTAGTTGTTAAATTTCAATTTGATTTGGATAATCTCACTAGGCGAAAGCCTAATGTTTCAAATTAAACTGTCTTACCAGGTACTGGCTCTGGGAAATAGTTTGGGAAGTGAGACTACAGTTGAAGGGAATCAGACTTGGCGATAACGAAGGATCAGGATATTCTTTTGATGACTTTTGGGACGAGCCTTAGATAATCTAGTTGATTTTATTGTGATGTATAATTAGATTGATCAGATTATTTAAGTTAGTCGACTTTGTGTATATATAGAAATTTACTTATGATCCTTTGGTTTATAAAAGTCTGATATTTTGATGATCATAACGCGTGTATTTTGAGGTTTAAATTGGCCCTGAATTTTAGGGTGTTACAACCACAGAGTTCCCAAGGAACCCGCATGCTTGTGGCCCCAAAACGCGTTGTGTCTGGTAAGGCCAAGGTTTACTAATATACCCAGCATCTCTCCTGCCCTCTAAAGGATGTGGGATATGCCTAAGGTGTTACACACACCCCCCCTTAGGGACTCATCGTCCTCGATGAGGTTTGCCCCACCATCCCGAACGGCACAGGAGTGACTCTGATACCATTTGTAACACCCCGCTTACCACGACACAATATTGTCCGCTTTGCCCCACTGGCTCACGGCTTTGTTCTTGGCGACCTGGTAAGGACTTCGCAAGGACTTCCCAGGAGGTCACCCATCCTGGTACTACTCCCACCCACGCACGCTTAACCACAGAGTTCCCAAGGAACCCGCATGCTTGTGGCCCCAAAACGTGTTGTGTCTGGTAAGGCCAAGGTTTACTAATATACCCAGCATCTCTCCTGTCCACGGCCGATGTGGGATATGCCTAAGGTGTTACATATATGGTAGAAAATGTCGAACGCCTCTATGTTGGAACGAAGTGGGAGAGAAACAGTTAGCGGGACCAGATATAGTACAGTTAACAGCAGATAAGGTCACTCAAATTCGAGAAAGATTGAAAGTAGCTCAAGACAGACAGAAAAGCTACGCCGACCGACGCCGAAAGCCGTTAGAATTCCAAGTCGGAGATTTCGTAATGTTGAAAGTCTCACCTTGGAAAGGAGTTATTCGATTTGGGAAACAAGGTAAGCTTAGTCCAAGGTACATTGGACCTTTTGCAACCACAGAGAGGATTGGTGAAGTAGCCTACAGGTTAGATCTTCCGCCAGAGTTAAGCAAGATTCATAATGCGTTTCATAAATCGAATTTCCGAAAGTGTTTAGTTATGCCGGACCAGTCAGTTTCTCTACCAGATATACAAGTTGATGAAAAGTTGAATTATGTGGAGGAACCCGAAGCCATAGTTGACCACAAAGTTAAGGTGTTGCGAAACAAAGAGATCAGACAAGTGAAAGGACAGTGGCGACATCATAGAGGTCAGGATGCTACATGGGAATCAGAATCAGAAATGAGAACCAAGTACCCGTACCTTTTTGCCTAACCGAATTCCGGGACGGAATTCTTTTAAGGGGGAGATGATGTAATACCCCGGGTAAATTCGTTAGTTAAATGTTAGTTCCGTTAAATTTTTTTAACTTTATAATTGATATTTAGGGTGAGTTAGGTGAATTTATAAGTTTAGGGGTGTTTGGATTAATTAATAAGTTAAAAAGGTATTTTGGTCATTTATGGATAGTATAGGGACTAAAGTGGTAAGTTGAGTTGGATATTATCTCATTTAGAAATCAGATATTTCAAAAAACAGCAAATATCCAGAATCTGTGTTGTGTGTGTGTGTTGAGAGGTGAAGAAGGAGAAAGAACGGTTTTTGTGGTTAAGGCTCCATTTGGAAGTGTTGGAAGTGAAATAAAGGTATGTTCCTTTACAAATTATGTTTATAGTTGCTATTAGAGTGTTTCTATCGGTTTAGAATTAGCAGAATCGAACTAGTATAAATTTCAGTCGGATTCTGGGTAAATTTTGGGATGAACAGCAGTGGTGTCCGGACAAATTGAATGTGTCCGGATACTTTTGTCGGTAGTGTCCGGGTAGCTTTATTGATGGTGTCCGGACGAGTCAAGTATCCGGGTAAGTTCCTTTTTCTTATGTTTTCCGGATAGAATTGGATACCGGATGGTATCCGGATTACTTTGGTGTCCGGATGACGTCCGGATTGTATAGGTTGTCCGGAAAAGTCATGTTGTCCAGAAAAGTCATGTTGTCCGGAAAAGGCATGCTGTCCGGAAAAGTGGTGTTGTCCGGATAACTGGTGGTATCCGGATACTTAAGCTGTTTGACCAATTTTGTGATTTCGGATACTTTTGAGTGTCCGGATATAGTTTCCAAATGTATTCTGAGTTAGGTTGTTCCGAAAACTTCCTGGGGGGCGGCCCCCAGACCCCGCAAGGGCGTTGAGAATAAGAGTTTGATAAAGTTATTAGGATTCTCAATCTGTTAGAGAGTCTTATGTGTTCTATTTGGTAAAGTGGTATATGTATTTGAATTGTTTCAGATACTAAGAATTTGAAGTGAAAGACTGAATCCATTGGAAAGGCTTGGAAGTATCTTGTTAAGCTAACAGGTGAGTTTTACTTCAAAGTGTTTTAAACTGGAATACATTTGTGTGGATGTCGAATATTTGATAAATGGTATGAATATGACTATGTGTGTGATTATGATATATTGAGATATTATAATTACGTGAGTATTATATCAGAATATAATACGTGGCCGGACTTAGGACCGGTGTGTTTACTGTATTTGTTGTACAGTAGATTAGTTGGCTCGCAACCAATTAATTTGGCCATTTGTGGAGGAATAAGGTGGAATGAGAGGTACGAGTCTTGATTGGTATTTATATACGTGTAATACTTGGATGTATATGAAAAGTTTTATATAAATGGTTTTGATACAAAGGTGTACTAAATTGACAGGGATTTCTCACTAGACCATTAGGTCTAACCCTCATTTCTGTTTTAAAAATATGTATTCCAGGTGGCGGATCGAGTAAGAGCAAGTAAATAGGACTCTTGGTGGATAGCTTTTGTGAAGATGTTGGTTATGAAATTATAGATGTATTTTGTATTTAAGACTTCGTTATTAGTCAGCATGTAATTTAATTTGAAAAAGTTTGTACTGATTTACTTGTATGTTTTCCAAGACTATGGGACCGAATGTGAAATACGATGTATCATTTGATGATTTTATGATATGAAGTGTATGTTATTTGTATATATGGAAACCGGGTTGTTACAAGAAGAAGGTGGTGAAATGGATTGGTTTTGGTTTATGGGTTTTGTTGGCTTGATTCAAGTTTGTTCGTCCCTGTGGTTCGTCTTCATTCATCAGTGTTGTCAACTACATCACATCAGGCCCAAAACAGGAGACTGCATCTTAGGGTTCCTGATGAATTGCTTCTCATCTAAACCTCGCTAATTGTCAACAGTAGTGGCTTGCGATGTCTAAAGAACAGGGTGTGGGTCCCTAAAGAAGGACACTTGAGAGTTAGCATCTTGGAAGAAGCGCATAAGTCGCGTTATTCGGTGCATCCGGGGACGAACAAGATGTATCGATACTTGAGGATATTTTATTGGTGGCCGAGATTGAAGAAGGACATCGCTCACTTTGTGGAACGATGTGTGACCTGTCTGAAGGTCAAGGCAGAACACCAACGGCCTTACGGAGAGCTCCAGACCTTGGATATACCAGTGTGGAAGTGGGACAACATCACCATGGACTTTGTTACGAAATTGGCAAGGACTCCAAAAGGTCACGATACGATATGGGTGATCGTGGATTGTCTCACCAAGTCGGCACATTTCTTACCAATTAGAGAATCAGATCCGCTGGAGAAGTTGGCAAGATTATATATTGATGAGATCGTGTGTAGACACGGAGTGCCGCGATCTATTGTGTTCGACCGTGATAGTCGGTTTACATCGTCATTTTGTAGAAGTCTTCAACGAGAATTGGGTTCGTAACTGAAATTGAGTACGGCCTACTATCCTCAGACTGATGGTCAAAGTGAGAGAACCATACAAACATTGGAAGATATGCTCCGGGCATGTGTGATAGATTTTAAGGGTTCGTGGGAGGTGCATTTTCCCCTGATAGAGTTCTCATACAATAACAGTTACCACGCGAGTATCCAAGCGGCACCCTTTGAAGCATTGTACGGACGAAAGTGTCTGACGTCGTTATGTTGGAACGAAGTGGGGGAAAGACAACTAGCAGGCCCAAATATTGTGCAAATGACGGCTGATAAGATAGAACTAATCCGCGAGAAAATGAGGGTCGCACAGGATCGGCAAAGGAAGTATGTAAACAAAAGAAGGAAACCCGTCGAGTTTCAAGTTGGTGATAAGGTGATGCTAAAAGTTTCGCATTGGAAAGGAGTAGTTCGCTTCGGAAAGAAAGGAAAGTTGAGGTCGAGGTACGTGGGACCTTTCGTCATCATTGAACGAGTTGAAGCAGTAGCCTACAAGTTGGACTTGCCCGAAGAATTAAAGGGAGTTCATCCAACGTTTCATGTTTCGAACCTAAAGAAGTGTTTGGCTGAGGCAGATGTGGCTGTTCGAACCTAAAGAACCATCAATGTCGATGAGAGGCTGACGTATGTAGAGGAACCAGTCGATATTGTGGACTAGTAAAGTCCGAAAGTTGAGAAATAAGGAAATCAAATTGGTGAAGGTTCAATGGAGGTATCATAAAGGGCACGAAGCTACTTGGGAAGTTGAAGCGGACATGAGGTCCAAATATCCTCAACTTTTTGTCAATGGAATTCCGGGGACAAAATTATTTTGAGGGGGGGTATTGTAATAACCGTAACTTCTTTACCAAGATGTTAAAAATAAAGGTGTTTTTAGGAGGTTTTCAAGTTTGGGGGCCTTCAAATAATTAAAAGATAAAGGGCCTTTGTGCAATTAGTGAAAAGTATAAAAACCCTTCTTTCGCCCTAAATTTCATTTTGATGTGTGTGTGGAGGCTGGAAGAACACGGAGAACCCTGGTGAGCATTGATCGTACTCAATCAGAAGAAATCAAAGAAGTGGGAATTGACAGCTAGCCTATGCATTAATTCTTCCAGGTAATCTCAGATTCTAATCCTTGTTCTTGGCTTATTTTGAGAGAATCTGGTTGTTGGGGTCCTTGTGGTTGAACAATCATGAATGATGCTCTAAGTGGTTATTAGGTGTTATCTTTGTGTTTAATCAGCAAAGGGATTGTTAAGAAAGGGTTAAGTTGTAACACCCTGAATTTTAGAAGAAAGAAAATCTTGGACTTGCGGACGTCCGCAAGGGCGCAAGGTCGGACGTCCGCATGGTGCGGAAGTCCGCGGGTCGTCCGCGGAAGCAACAGAGGAAATTGGGTGAGTGTCGGTCAGTTGAGGCCGGACGTCCGCGAGAGGCATGAGCCGGGCGTCCGCGGCAAGTCCGATGCGTTTTTAGGGTTGTTTTTAAGACAAGCCTCTCTCTTCCCTCATTTCATTTCTCTCAACCACATCTCAGATTTATCTCTCTCTCTTGAACGATTTATCCCAAGAAGAACCCTAAACTCTTCATCTCTTCTTCATCTTCTCCACTCAAACTAAACCCCTTTCCACCATTGTTGAAGATATGGAAGCTTGAAGCTTTTGTGGGTGACTAGGAGCTTTTGCTGGGAGATTCAAGTGATAAAGGTAATATCTCTCTACCCAAAAGCTAGGGTTTTATGGTTTTCATCTTCTCTTCCATTGTGAGCTTTATTGGTGTGATTTTGGTGGTGATTGGTTAAGGAAACCTTATTTTCTTCATCTATAAGAACTAGGGGTTTTGATATAAGTTGGGTTTTGATGTATTATGTTTGGGGAATGATTCTACATGGTTAGATCTGGATATTTATGGTTGAAAACTTATGGATCTAGGTTTTGGAAGATTTGGACTTGAAGCTTCGTATTTCTTCAAAGGAGCTTACGTTTGGGAAAAATCTAGATTTAGCCTAATCTAGCAAGGTGAGTTCAAGTTGATGTGTGAAAACGTTGTAAATGCCAAAATGTTTATTTAAAGTATTTGTGTCCTTTATATAAAATTATCTCTTGTTGAGCTATTTAGTGTGTTTTGATTTAATCAAAGTGTTGAGCTTTACAAATCTTGTAAAACACCCACATTTGGGGATTTTGAGTGATTGATGAATAAATCACGAGCGAAAGAGGTTTTGTTAATTTATTGCATAAGTGAAGGTTATTTGGTCAAAATACACTTTTAGTGTTTATTGTGATTATGCGATAACTATGATATGTTACATTTTGAAGATGTGAACATGTGACTTGGGGGTTTTGGTCAACCTTGACCGTATGAATACTTTGAGAGTTGTAAACCTTTTATTTTGGGCCGATGGTCAATTGGGAAATTAAAAGGGTAAAGATTTTGGGTAACAATGTATTTTGGTTTACGTAACCGTGTGAGCAACACGTATTTAGCCAAACGTTTATTTTGTCCTTTAAAGGCTTGATTTATACTCAAATGAGTCTTTCGAGTGTTTGCCGGTTTTAGTAGCTCGAGGTGGAGCCTTGGATGTGTGATATGCTTAATTGCGTTTTATTTGAGTATGTGCCGGTTTGAGTGTTTGGTCTTATGTGTGAAGACCGTTTGATGATTTTGTATTCTTAGTACCTTTGGGACTAATGAACCTTGGTGGATTATATGCATTGTTGAGTTATGAAAGGTTTACGTATACGTATACACACATATATAAATGCATATATGATTTGACTTCATTGGGAAGGTGGCAATGAAGGGGTTGTGAGATTATCATGCCTCGGAGCATGTGTTTGCATGATGTGGGTTAGATGCATTTCATTTGCATGAGTTGATGTTGATAAACGATCATTAGATCTTTTGAGCAGAGGGCTCGGTTTTGGACTCGGTTGAGTCTTGAGGGCATTCGCCCGGTTTTAATAAGCTCGACGTGGGCTTGGGGTTTGAATTATATTATATTTGAGATTTACATGATTTGAATGCATTGGTTATTCTTTTGGGGTCATGTATATATATATTGAAGTCGAGTATGCTTGTTTTGGATGGTGGGTTTTCCAAGGTAAAGATCCAGTAGGATCGAACTTGGTGGTTTGGACTAAAGACCTAGTTTGGTTGATGTCAAAGATGGACTAAAGACCTAGTTTGGTTGATGTCAAAGATGGACTAAAGACCTAGTTTGGTTGATGTCAAAGATGAACTAAAGACCTAGTTTGGTTGATGTCAAGGATGGACTAAAGACCTAGTTTGGTTGATGTCTAAGATGGACTAAAGACCCGGTTTGGGTTGATGTCTAAAACTGACTAGAGACCGAGGGATGGTTGATGTCATGTGCTTCCCATCCATGAAGCTTACTTGTGTTTATTAATTGTGGTTTAATTTGTGTGTTAGCCATATTCGATGAAATCGGGTCTCCCCCGTCATCGAAGGGTGTTGTTTTCGGGTATTTTGTTTATCCGCGTTGTCGATGTCATATTATATGCGTATGGATTGTTTTCCATGATTTATGGACGGATTTTGTATTTCATCCTTGTTGGATGTTTTCGACTATTGGAGTATTATTCGCATTGGCGATTATTTGAGAACTTATTATTTATTTACCTCTTGAGTGAGTTTGGGTTTGAGTCCATTGCGGAGAAATGATTTTCATTAGAAGCTTTCCTCACAGGAATTGTGTGCGTTTGGTAATCGGGTTGTCGGTGTATTTTATACAAACCCCTTTTTGGAAATCATAAATTAAGTTGAATCTTTTGGTCTATCAAATGATTTGCTCATGATGTAAACTCTTGAACTCACTAGGCGTTAGCCTAACCTTTTTATTTGTCGGCATGTGCAACAGGTTCAGGATGGAATAGCTTTAGCTACACTGTGAAGTGGTGAGTGCTAGTAGAGTGTACGAGAAGTGGTTTTGCTTAGTGAAGTCTTCCACACTTATTTGGGATTAGCAACTTATAATTGGGTTAAGTAACACCCGCCTTGAGTTATTAGTTGTGGAATTTGTGATGTTTAAACTTTGAGGTATTTTCAAGGATGTTTTATAGAAAGGATTTTATCCCCTTTTGGTTGTTTTATCGAAATTAAAGTTAGTTGCTCGTTCCAATTTTGAGGGTGTTACAAGTTGGTATCGGAGCATAAGTTTGAGAGAATTAGGTGTTGACTGTTGGATACCTAGACTCAAACTAGCGTTGTTTTAAGTAAATGAGAGCGAGATTGCACCATTAGGCACTCTAAGATAGGATATTCGGAAGTTGTTGGGGTCACTAGAAACGAGAGGTCGCGTCAAGAGTAGCAAGGATGATCATGTACGGTACGTTCAGAATTGCACCTGGCCAGTGTGATGGTGAACCTACCAGTTACATGAGAGTACTCTAACGACTCTAGCGTGATGACCGTTGGGGTAGTAAAGGAGTTCTAAGCGAGTAGTCGTTAGAAGAGGTTGGCGACTTTAGCATTTTCCATATGGAGTGGCGGTAAGCATGTTGACTGCATTAAGTGGACTGTTTGGGTCGAATTTGATAGTTGGATTGGAGCCGTAGGCTTATTGAATTAACCTCGATTCGAGGAGAAATGTGGGGTTAGTCGATGTGACTTTCCATTTTGCGTTAAGATGCGTGGGCATTCGGATGACAATAGTGTGATCGGAGTAATTGGAGGAATGTGACCTGGACGTTGAGTGCCGATAAAATGCATGCACGAAATTATTTTTCTTTTAAAATAATATGCATCGATTATTTCTTGTGTTTCGAATCGTCATATGGACGGTACTGCTAAATCTTGAAAAATGTTGACATATGCATGGTTTTAAACCATGATTTTGGAACATGCATGGAATTATTTTACGACAGGCAGTTGTGAACCTGGTCCAGATTTATTTTATTCCTTGTAGTCGTCCACAACTACTTTCGGATATTGTGACATCCATGTTTTAATGTCGTTTATGGTTTTGGATAAGTAACCGCGACTTACGACTTTAACATTGGATCTCCTCCACATATGTTAAGGTCTGGACGGAGAGTTACACTCCCTTGTTTTGGTGTTGACCTTTAATGGGAATTTGGATTTTGCGAGTCTTGACGAAGAGGTGTTGTTTTATCTCGTAAGAAGGAGATTTTGGAATTTTTATGATTTGATCATATTGTTTTACGCGATTTGATTATTGAAAATGAAAACTTTGACACCATTTAATTGGTTGGATGCGGTTGAGTTCCATTGAGTTTTATGGAAGTTTTGTGAAGTATGACGGAGTTTCGTTTTACGACGTTTTGCAGTGCATGGGTGACACTTTGTCATGTGCATACTTGAATGATTGTGTGCGTTAATATATGGGTTTGAGTGAGTATTGCGTCTCATGCGAATTTTGTTGAAAAATGTGCTATATGTCGCTTTGCATCAAAAAGAGTGGTTTTGGAATTTTAATGCCATATGGCTTCTCTTTTGAGAATCGTGGTAGCATATTTTTTTGCAACTTGCTAGGTGTGCAAATTGATTATACGTGGCGTGAGTAATGCATATAAGAGCATCATGATAGTACATCTCTAATGTTCTGTTTTATGCACCCTCATTCGTTGGCATTGTTGATGTTCTTTCTCGCACATACACTGTATTGATTCATTGACCTGAATAGTTTTATAGTCACTATTTTGCGACGTTAGTGTGCATCGCTTGTGCGGTTTAAGGCTTGAAGTTGACTTGAATTATGTTATGTGTCAATCAAATTATGTGCACATATTGTTTTTTGAGGTTTTGAGAAAAACACATTGAGGTGTGTGAGCCTGGTCAAAGGATTTTATTTACTCGTCATTATACGACCGAATGAGAAGTTTTGAAATTTGAGTTAATGAATTTCTACTTTGAAATTTAGTATTGACTATCCGGTATGTGCTATACCATTTCAGAGTGACTACTAAGAAAGTGTTACAGATTGGCATGCAAAATTTCGATTTGAGATTCCTTTTCGATGTTTAAAACGGTATTTCCAAATGATGAAAATATCTTGTTATTCGATTTAAAACCGGGGGATGGCCCAGACCAGGTCGTGTTTTAACCAAGACGTGTAGATGATTTACTTCGTTTCTCTATGAACAAAACTGACACATGCGAAGTTATTAATGAATTACAGTTCATGTCGTTTTATGGTTAAAAAGAGAATTTTGGAAATTGATGTCGTGTAAATCCTTATTTTGAAGTTCGTATAAACAGGCTGCTGGCCATTATTTTAATGTCGGAGTTTGCTTTGCGCGTGTGGCATAAGTAAATCCGTGATGGGACCCTGGCGGTTCATTTTGAAAATTGACGAGTACGTTTTTACGTTTCGGTAGTAAACTTATTTGTGATGAAAAGGTTTACAAAAATGATTTTTCATACGTGGGACGAGTGCGTCCATGTTTGTGCATCTACCGGCTAGGTAGTGGTAAGTTTTTATACGTATGTAATGTTAGTATAAAAACCTTCGTGTTGAAAAATCTAGCGAAAACTTTGTTGGCATATTTATTGAGTCTGTCACTTGAAAACCTTGAACTTTTTAGGCTTGGTGAGGTTGAGCAACCCCAGTTAGGGGTGAGGGCGTGTAGAACCTTTCGATGAAAGATTGGGTTTCTAGCGCGTGTTATTGTCGTGAGCCGTATGATGTCGTTTGTGGGGTCAAATTATTTTTTGTGGGCAACTAAAAGGTGGGACTTGCGGTGTCTCTTGTTAGTGCTTTGGTAACCGTTCACTTCGGCAACCTTGTCTTGGGTTGTCGGTGTTGTGTGAGGGTCGTGTAGGATCCTTTAGACCGTGGGTATGACCATGGATTTGTGGGGATGTTTGAAGGATGAAACTCGTAAGTGGAGCCCTGTGATGGGTCGAGTTTTGGTGGTGTGACTAGGTGTCAACTTTTGGAGTTCGAGGCCAAGGACCACTAGTGTGATCAGAAAGTATAGTCCAATTTTAAAAATGGTGGTATCGGTTATGATGAACTTAAGTTCGATTGTGACGAATAGTTTAGCGGGATGACCCTCCTCATGTGGTAAAAGAATCTGTCGACAAGATGATTTGAATTAGACGTGTTTTGGGAGTGGTGTAACTGATGGGTCAGTGACGACCGTCGGTGTTGGAGTCTGATGGGACTCGTTAGAAGTAAGTGTCGGTTCAGCAGTGGGAACCTTAGATTTGAAGGTTCGTTGGTTTTAGATGTAATCAAACCTTGGACTAATTGTAGAAATTTAAGAGTGCGTGGACACGGATTGGCTTAGAGTCGGGATCCGTCGTCGGGGGAGTATGGAACACCTAAGGTTGGGAGACAACCGAGGTAGTTGGTTGGGAGATAATCCAGTAGATGGAGCGTTCACCCGGACATAAGTATAATGTGCCTGAGAGGACATTGCTGATAAGGGTTGCTTGAGGTTTGTTATAGCAGTCTACGTAGGGGAAATTAGATTCCAATTGGAAGCTATTGAAACATGGTCGGTGTTGAGTTGGTTAGCCTTGGTTGTAAAGGAACCTAGATTTCGAGGACGAAATCAATCTAAGGTTGGGAGGATTGTAACACCCTGAATTTTAGAAGAAAGAAAATCTTGGACTTGCGTACGTCCGCAAGGGTGCAAGGCCGGACGTCCGCATGGTGCGGAAGTCCGCAGGTCGTCTGCGAAAGCAACAGAGGAAATTGGGTGAGTGTCGGTCAGTTGAGGGCTTGAGGCCGGACGTCCGCGAGAGGCATGGGCCGAACGTCTGCGGCAAGTCTGATGCGTTTTTAGGGTTGTTTTAAGACAAGCCTCTCTCTTCCCTTATTTCATTTCTCTCAACCACATCTCAGATTTCTCTCTCTCTCTTGAACGATTTCTCCCAAGAAGAACCCTAAACTCTTCCTCTCTTCTTCATCTTCTCCACTCAAACTAAACCCCTTTCCACCATTGTTGAAGATATGAAAGCTTGAAGCTTTTGTGGGTGATTAGGAGCTTTTGCTGGGAGATTCAAGTGATAAAGGTAATATCTCTCTACCCAAAAGCTAGGGTTTTGTGGTTTTCATCTTCTCTTCCATTGTGAGCTTTATTGGTGTGATTTTGGTGGTGATTGGTTAAGGAAAACTTATTTTCTTCATCTATAAGAACTAGGGTTTTGATATAAGTTGGGTTTTATTGTATTATGTTTAGGGAATGATTCTACATGGTTAGATCCGGATATTTATGGTTGGAAACTTATGGATCTAGGTTTCTGAAGATTTGGACTTGAAGCTTCGTATTTCTTCAAAGGAGCTTACGTTTGGGAAAATCTAGATTTAGCCTAATCTAGCAAGGTGAGTTCAAGTTGATTTGTGAAAACGTTGTAAATGCCAAAATGTTTATTTAAAGTATTTGTGTGCTTTATATAAAATTATCTCTTGTTGAGCTATTTAGTGGGTTTTGATTTAATCAAAGTGTTGAGCTTTACAAATCTTGTAAAACACCCACATTTGGGGATTTTGAGTGATTGATGAATAAATCACGAGCGAAAGAAGTTTTGTTAATTTATTGCATAAGTGAAGGTTATTTGGTCAAAATACACTTTTAGTATTTATTGTGATTATGCGATAACTATGATATGTTACATTTTGAAGATGTGAACGTGTGAGTTGGGGGTTTTGGTCAACCTTGACCGTATGAATACTTTGAGAGTTGTAAACCTTTTATTTTGAGCCGATGGTCAATTGGGAAATTAAAAGGGTAAAGATTTTGGGTAACGATTTATTTTGGTTTACGTAACCGTGTGAGCAATACACATTTAGCCAAACGTTTATTTTGGCCTTTAAAGGCTTGATTTATACTCAAATGAGTCTTTCGAGTGTTTGCCGATTTTAGTAGTTCGATGTGTGATATGCTTAATTGCGTTTTATTTGAGTATGTGCAGGTTTGAGTGTTTGGTCTTATGTGTGAAGACCGTTTTATGATTTTGTATTCTTAGTACCTTTGGGACTAATGAACCTTGGTGGATTATATGCATTGTTGAGTTATGAAAGGTTTGCGCATACGTATACATACACACACATATAGATGCATATATGATTTGACTTCATTGGGAAGGTGGCAATGAAGGGGTTGTGAGATTACCATGCCTCGGAGCATGTGTTTGCAAGATGTGGGTTAGATGCATTTCATTTGCATGAGTTGATGTTGATAAACGATCATTAGATCTTTTGAGTAGAGGGCTCGGTTTTGGACTCCGTTGAGTCTTGAGGGCATTCACCCGATTTTAATAAGCTCAACGTGGGCTTGGGGTTTGAATTATATTATATTTGAGATTTACATGATTTGAATGCATTGGTTATTCTTTTGGGGTCATGTATATATATATATTGAAGTCGAGTATGCTTGTTTTGGATGGTGGGTTTTCCAAGGTAAAGATCCAGTAGGATTGAACTTGGTGGTTTGGACTAAAGACCTAGTTTGGTTGATGTCAAAGATGGACTAAAGACCTAGTTTGGTTGATGTCAAGGATGGACTAAAGACCTAGTTTGGTTGATGTCAAGGATGGACTAAAGACCTAGTTTGGTTGATGTCGAAGATGGACTAAAGACCTAGTTTGGTTGATGTCTAAGATGGACTAAAGACCCGGTTTGGGTTGATGTCTAAAACTGACTAGAGACCGAGGGATGGTTGATGTCATGTGCTTCCCATCCATGAAGCTTACTTCTGTTTATTAGTTGTGGTTTAATTTGTGTGTTCGCCACATTCGATGAAATCGGGTCTCCCCCGTCACCGATGGGTGTTGTTTTCGGGTATTTTGTTTATCCGCGTTGTCGATGTCATATTATATGCGTATGGATTGTTTTCCATGATTTATGGACGGATTTTGTATTTCATCCTTGTTGGATGTTTTCGACTATTGGAGTATTATTCGCATTGGCGATTATTTGAGAAATTATTATTTATTTACCTCTTGAGTGAGTTTGGATTTGAGTCCATTGCGGAGAAATGATTTTCATTAGAAGCTTTCCTCACAGGAATTGTGTGCGTTTGGTAATCGGGTTGTCGGTGTATTTTATACAAACCCCTTTTTGGAAATCATAAATTAAGTTGAATCTTTTGGTCTATCAAATGATTTGCTCATGATGTAAACTCTTGAACTCACTAGGCGTTAGCCTAACCTTTTTATTTGTCGGCATGTGCAACAGGTTCATGTTGGGAATAACTTTAGCTACACTGTGAAGTGATGAGTGCTAGTAGAGTGCACGAGAAGTGGTTTTGCTTAGTGAAGTCTTCCGCACTTATTTGGGATTAGCAACTTGTAATTGGGTTAAGTAACACCCGCCTTGAGTTATTAGTTGTGGAATTTGTGATGTTTAAACTTTGTGGTATTTTCAAGGATGTTTTGTAGAAAAGATTTTATCCTCTTTTGGTTGTTTTATCGAAATTAAAGTTAGTTGCTCGTTCCAATTTTGATGGTGTTACATCAGTATTGTTAGTAATGCATGTTTTGTTTGTGAAATCAAGTTTGTTTGGGATTAGCAGTGGATTCCATACCCAACCGTTCGACAGAACCCACGTCCGGTAAGTGGCTTTGTGCAAGTGTCCGGATCCCGTGTCTGGTAAGTAGTGTCCGGATCCCGTATCCGGTAACTGATGTCCGGATTGTGTAGTATCCGGTAAGCAGCGTCTGGATTGTGTAGTATCCGGTAAGCAACATGCGGATTGTGTAGTATCAGGTAAGCAGCGTCCGGATTGGGTATTATCCGGTAAGTGATGTCCGGGTTGTTTGGTATCCGGGGGAAATGGTGTCCGGATAGTTTATTATCCGGTTAGCTTATTTTCCGCATCCATTCATTCAGGTATTCCTTTTGGAGGTCAAGGGTGATAGAAGAATCCGATCAAAAGCATCAGGTGAGTTTTTCTAACTAAATACGTGACATTTGAAGTGATCCCAAATGTAAGAAATTGATATGAAACGGTATGTTTATATTACATGGAAACGTATGTTCGGAAAGTTAACTGTATGCATGCATTGTTGATAGATGTGTAATGGCTAAGTCGGAGGGGGGGGGGGGGGGGGGGGGTGTTCCGCCAGTGCTCATACCGGGGGGTGTGTCCCGTTTATGCCATGGGAGGTGTGACCCAGTAAAGCAGTGTGAGACTGACACGATGTCACTACCCAGTGACTTCAGTGTGCCACTTACATGCGCAGTTTTATGTGAAAGCTTATGGTTTAAAGTTTGTTGTTTATAATTGTTATTAAATGTTTTAAATATTTGATGATGAAACTGTTACCACTAGAGGGAGCTCACTAGACCTCATGGTCTAACCCTCGCATTTCCAAAACTAAACATTTTCAGGGAAGCCGTTGGTAGGAAGCTCTGGCAAGGGCAAGGAGAAGATTTAAGGCGAGGATGCTTTTAGGCGATAGCTATTTCCATTTATCTTTTAGACATCTAGTTTATATTCACAGTTGTGTATAGGTTGTTCTGCAATCCTAATTTTGAGACAATTGTACTCGGTTAAACTTTGGGGCCATTCTGGTTGTTCGATTTATGTTTATTTTTGTTATGGGCCGTTACACGATGAAAGCTTGGTGTGTGTGCTTCGCGTGAATGTTTAATCTGATTTCATGTTAATATTTGTTGTGTTTCGTATGAATGTTTGATCGTGTGAATGTTTTGTGTTTTCTGCCATAAAGGTTCGGTGTTTTCTTTGAAATTCCGATGTTTTGGTGTGAATATTCGAAGAGGTAAAAAAATAAACTCAACAAAAATGTTACATCTCTATATCTTACATATCTCATAAAAATCGTCTATTTTATATAATCCCAAGTTTTGTTCGTTGCAATGTTGTAACTTTAATAATAGTTATTTTATTTTACGTTTGATAGTAACTTTTATGCACAGTTTGAATATTGATTTTGGCTTCAATTTCGATCCGTTTTAGATTCATTTTGATTTTTTTCATTATCAGAATCAGAATGAATTGATCAAAGGCTAGTTTTTGAGTCTTTTATTCATATTATTTCTAAACTTTAAATGCTCTAGGTTCTATTATGATACATTTTTGAACTATAATATTTCAATTTGTGATTGTGATATGCTTTTTTAAGTTAGTAGGTCCAAATCTTTTTTGTATACTTTAATTTGTAACTTTATTGTACTTTTTGATATTTAAATAACTTTTTTGCATTACATTTTTAAATAAAATATAACTTTTATGCATTTTCATCTCTTTCATGTCGCCAAATTTAATTATATTTATACAATGGGTTTATAGTAACCTTCACACATTCTATAATATTACAAGAATCACATGATAATCGATAATATATTATCTGAAAGCAGCTAACGGCAAATAAAGTTTAAAACAAACCTAACGACAATGATCGGTTAACAACAAACATGTTTAACTAAAAACGTGTTAGAACTTAAACGACAAACCGGCCTTCGCTATCTATTTGTATCATAAATTATAATATCCGACTCCCGGGTCTTGTCGATTAAAATAGACCTATCGGGTCTCTTATCAAAGTCGTTTGTGATTATAAGAAGACCGTCCGAATATTATTTTTTGGAATTTGTCTTTTTCCTAATTTTGTCCAATATAGTGGAAGAAAAGCACCCAAAGGTGTCTTGGGATGCAGGTGTTAGTCTACGTGGCAAATTGATGGTAGATTAAAGGGCCACGTCGCCAGTACAGTAGATAGCCACGTTGCAAAACATGATAGGCCAGGAACAAGTGGCAAACACACCAAAAGACCCTACCTTCTCTTGGCATGTTTTACTTTTTAATTAAAACTTTTTAAATTTTACTGAAACTCTTAAAAAAAGTTGTAACCGAAACTAAAGACGTTGATAGTTATAAAGCTTTGACAAAGGGAGCATGGTCGGGTGTTCGAGATAGAATTGACGTAAATTGATGATCTTTAGTCCCTAATAAAATAGCTTGATTAGTACTCGTTGGACAATTGATTACCAACAAGTCATAATATGTGAACCATGATTGAAACAAAGATGTTGATGGTTGTGAAGATTTAAAAGAGAGCATGGTCGGACGTCCAAAACACAGGATTGACGTCAATTGATGATCTCTACTGTCTATTAAAACAGCTTGATTGAGATTCGTTGGACAACGGAGCACAAATATGTTATAATGTTGTTAAAGACAATGTTGTTTCTTGGGAGCCCTATAACCCAGATGGTACGAACGTTGATCTCACTGAACCACTAGTTTTATGATCGTTTAATGGGAGCATACAAAAGATAGTGCCCACTCTTGATAAAGAGAGTACCAGACCTTCGTCGACCAATGATAACAGAATAATAAGTACAAGATGGTCCCTACATTGGATTTCAGATCAACAACGTCACTGATGTTTGTCGATTATGAATCTGATAAACTAAATACAAATTGACTAAAACCTTTTAAACCTACTATACCCAAAACAAAAAATGCCTAAACAAGTTATGGTTATGGCAAACAAGATCCAACCACCATTTTGTTATGTAGGGACACTGGATGGTCTATATCACCAAATATCTTGAATTACATAGACAGTCCCTCAAAAGTCGCTACATTGTTACGTAGCAGTGCACATCATCAAATGTTAGATATTGTCCTTGCAAGGCTATAAGTCTATGTTTTAGTCTCAGTTGCCTTAGCCTAGCAGATAAAAAGGTAGACATCCTTGAAGAATGAGTCGAGGCTTGGGACTTGATCAACTATTGACATTACTCCCTCGACCCAAAAGGTATGTCCACAATGGAAAAACATACAATTTTAGAAATGTGTAATTATACCTTTTAATTAACTAAATGATAATCTCACCCTTACTAGTTCAGCTTTGCTAGGTGTCATCTCTATAACAAGCCACGCCAATTTTTAGGAGCGGGGCCACGATTTCCATCTAAGATGGTTCTCTTAAATATATATATATATATATATATAGGACGATAATCAAATGAGAACCTAAAATAGGTTGAGAACCGTGAAAACCAATCTAAGCCGTTAATTGATTTTAATCTATGGACATTATTATAGGCAAAAATAGGTTGAGAACCGTGAGAACCTATGAATGAATTTTTATGTTTTTAAAACCATAGGATCAAAACCAAATGACAGCTTAGATCGGTTCCCACGGTTCTCAGCCTATTTTTGGTTCTCACATGATTTAACCCCTATATATATATATATATATATATAAATAAAGATATCACATTGATAAGAGGTACAGTGACAAATTGTACAGTGAGCTCCAAAGATTTTCATTTTATGCAATTCAGTCATCGGTTTATTAGACATTAAAGATCAATAACCTCCCATCAAATAATTTCTGAAGAAAATAATATATAAACATTTAATTTTTATACTCGATACATATGATAAAGCATTTAAAAACGACACACACATAAATCGATCCCAAACATTTGGTTTTAATACAAGTGCACCTAAATAGTATTTATAAATTATATAATAAATATAACAAATTAGGTACAAAGCATGATACTTGAAGGGAATCTTGAGGTGAGGGTGATCACTGGCTCACCCTGGGCCAAGATGCCAATCCTTCGAATGATAAAGTTTTATCTGATTCAGATATATCTTGCATTATATTCAAGTCTCAGAGCATCTCCATTCTCCAACAACCATGCTAAAATGGGAAAAAATAGCATTTTAGCATTTTTGTTGCTCCAACAACTATGCTATACTCTATGTTAAAATAGAGAAAAGATGAGAGAAATTGTAAAAATCTTTAAATTTAGAGAAATCTCTATTTAGATGGTTTTCTCCTAAAACTAATCATTACCCCCAAAAATCAAAAAAAAAATTCTCCCAACTTTCTATATATTGAATATTTTAATAATATAATTAAATAAATTGAATATTTTAATAAAATAATTAATACTAGAGTTGCTAAAATTGCATAGCGGTTGAAGTTGGATGCAATTTTTTTAGAGATTTTGAATTTTTTTACTTTATTTTAAAAAAAACTTTGGCATAGCTGTTGGAGATGCTCTCATAATCTTAATCTACCAAAGATTTTTCGTCTCAATTGGTACATAAAGCCTATACAAACCCTCTTAATCTATATTAGTGTTCTTTTTTTTGTTTTTGCATCAAGTTTTTATGTCCATTTTTTTGCCGTAGAATAGAAAAAGGAATAGCAAAAAGAGGTGAGGTTTTCGGGTCCAACGATTCAACAATCTCCAACCTCATCTGATTAACTAATCGGTTACAAGATTCGGGAACTCTAATTAGTTTTATCATCATGTTCCTATCCATACCTTGATTAGGTCACACTAATGGTTGTTTTTAGTACACAATAAGGGGCTGTTTACCAAACATTTATCCGGGTAAGCGCTTACCAAGTCACACTACCTACCAGATTGATATGGCAAGGACCAAAAATCTTACCTGATAAGAGCGAATGAAATGACCGAGAGTCTTATCCCGGTAAGTGATGGCGACGACTCTTACCACGGTTAGCGCTTACCGGGTGAATTGTTGCATACGAAACCGATTTGGCAGACTAAAATCTTACCCGATAAGTAAGTGATAGTGTTAAATTTGACTGGTAAGCGCTTACTCGGGTAAGCATTTGGTAAACGTGTTGGAATTGATGATAAAAACACATGAAGACTGTTAGTTTAGTTAATATTTAAGCCGTTTATGTATATATCTAAAGTAGGAGGGTTGTCTTGTAAATAGGAATAAAAGACAGTTAATGAAACTGTCATGGCAGCCCTAAGATGAATCGATGTGTCTCTCTACATGGCACCGATTCATGTTTATAAATACCCATGTATGGTTATCTAAATTTATATACCGAATATATCAGATTGTTGTTATACATTGTCTCTTGTTTTTTCTTCTAAACACACGCACACAAACACAGTTTCTGTTAGATCATGGTGGCTGTGAACAGAAGCCTACATCGATCTCCAAAGGTATCCAATCTGAAGGAATTCGATTCCAACAATTGGTATCAGAGCACCAGGGGGGTGCCGAGGGCATGTGATCCCGTAAGTCGAAGGTTTAAGAAGCGGTTCCACAAAACCTATGACATCGATTTTTGGAATCGGCGACAAAGGTTAGTTTTGCAAGGATTGGAGGATATGAACATGGACGATCATAAGGGTACTGAATCCAGACAGATTACCCTTCAAAATTCAAGAAGAATGAGACGTTCAAGATGCTATATCTGTTGTGTTCGTGGACACGCTTATTGGAACTGTCCGAACAAGAACCAACGAAATGAATTCAAGAAGGGAAAACAAGTGATCGATTAAAGACAAAGGCTGTGTTTTTATCATTAAAGGCTCTTTGATTCCAAAATTGTGACCGGAAAAGGAAGAAGAAACACCAACCATAAATAATACAGTGGTGGGATACGGTAACAGGAAGAAGAAGAACTTACTTGAAATAAGATCGGAAGAACGCCGGCGACGGTGGTGCGCAACCGGAATCGAGATACAACCGGCGGGACTTCAATCATACTCTTCAAGGAGAAGGAGGAAGAACCGATTGAAGGAATTAATCGAACCAAATCAAAAAATCAGTGAAATAAAATCTTAGGTTTTCGTTCTGATTTGGGGAGGACACTTTTGTGGGTAGCGTTTTTTGAGAACCGACACAAAAGAAAAAGCCAAACGTTTTGGGCTTTTATTAGTAACAACCGGATCTACTTGGACCGACGAGGAGACGATTTAATTGGGCTTCTATTTGGAACCAGTTTTGTTTCTTTAAAAGAAAACACACTCTACAAACTTGGGCATTCACAACACTTTTATTGGGCTGACAAGGGGAGGACGCTTCTATTTGGAAACAGTCTTTTTTTAAAAGGGAAATACACTCAGGTTTGAAATATGAATTATCTTTGGATTTCTAGTATACTAGTAGTATACATTTATTGTCTATACTATTAGGAAAGCCCCAAATTTTAGAAAGTGAAAATCGTACGAATAGAAACTATGTCTGGTGAAGAACCAAACAACGCCCTAGTAACACAAAAACCCGTAGCACCAATCTCTCATTATCAATGCCCCATTTTGAAACCGACAAATTACACCGTTTGGGCCATTCAAATCAAAATTATACTTGAGGCAAATGGGTTATGGGAGATGATAGAACCAAAGGAAGATGCGCAACCGGACGAAAAAAGGGATAAGGCAACGATTGCCTATCTATATCAAGAATTGACCGAAGACATAATACTGCAAGTTGCGGGATGTAAGACTGCGAAGGAAGTCTGGGAGGCGTTAAAGAAAAGACATGTCGGAGTAGATAAAGTGCAGAAGGCACGGTTACAATCTTTGATGATTGGATTTCAAACACTCCAAATGAAGGAGGACGATACGTTGGATGCATTTACCGCTAAACTAAACGGCTATGCCACCGAGGCAAAAGAATTAGGAAAAACTTTGGACCAACCGTTACTGGTACGAAAACTTTTGGATTCGATGCCAGATCGGTTCATCCAAATTGTGGCATCCATAGAACAAAACTCTGATCTAGACGAGGTTACCTTAGATGAGATCATTGGAAAACTGAAAGCCTATGAGGAAAGAATAAAACTCAGGAAAGACGGACGTAGAGAAAGCCAGGAAAACTTATTATTCGCACAAGGCGAACACTCTGGAAGAGGAAGACGATTCGGCAATCGCGGACGTGGTAGATCCAACTCTTCACGAGGAAACTGGCAAAGCAACAGAAATAAACACGACTCGAAAGAGGAAGGCTCAACTCACAAGCCAAGAACAAACACAAAGTGGAATAAGCAAGTGAGGGACATGAGCAAAATACAATGTCACAGATGTAGGAAATTTGGACATTACAGAAAGGAGTGCAATCAACTGCCAACAAAGCAGGAACAATCAAACCTTATCCAAGAAGACGAAGAGCCATCATTGTTAATTGTTAATGGCAATACACAAAACCGAACACGAAGAGGTATTGTTAAATGAAGGACAATTTCAACCCGGAAAGTATGCTATAACAGATGAAAGCATCTGGTATTTAGATAATGGTGCAAGCAACCACATGACGGGGACTAAGAGTCACTTCACGGATATTGATGAAAAGATAACAGGACGTGTTCGTTTTGGAGACGGATCGTATGTAGAAATCAGAGGAAGAGGTTATGTATTATTAGGATGTAGGAATCACGAACAGAAGATTATATCGGAAGTATACTACATCCCAAACCTCAAGAGCAACATACTGAGTTTAGGACAACTCACGGAGATTGGGTGTAAAGTCGTCATGGAAGGAAAACAACTGACTTTACATGACAAGAATAAGAGGCTGCTAATGAAGATTGAAAGATCAAAGAATAGACTTTACAGCATCAAACTGAAAATTGGAACACCCATATGTCTCCTAGCAAATGTAGATAGCCAAGCATGGTTGTGGCACGCTAGATTGGGTCACTTAAACTTTGAGGACATCAAGAACATGACAAAGAAAAATCTAGTGAAAGGAATACCTAATATAAATCACGCAGGACAGATTTGTGATGCCTGCTTATTAGGAAAACACAGTAGGACTCCATTCCCAAGTCAAGCTAAGTTCAGATCAAAGAAACCTCTGGATCTAGTATATGGAGATCTCTGTGGCCCTATAAGCCCAACCACACACTCCGGAAAACAATACATTTTCTTGTTAGTGGACGACTGTACACGTTTCATGTGGGTCTACTTTATGACCTCAAAAGATCAAGCATTTGACACTTTCAAGGAATTCAAACAAAAGGTTGAAACCGAAATGAGTATAAGATTAAGGATGCTGAGAACAGACAGAGGAGGTGAGTTCACATCAAATGAATTCACTAAGTATTGCAGGAAAAACGGAATAGCACGGCAATTGACAGCACCTTACTCACCACAACAAAACGGAGTTGTAGAAAGAAGAAATAGAACAGTACTATCTACCACTAGAAGTATGATGAAAGCAATGAGGCTACCACAGAACTTCTGGGGAGAAGCAGTCAGACACGCTGTGTACATACTGAACAGGGTACCTACAAGAGCCCTGGTAGATAAGACTCCATATGAGGCACTCTACAACAGAAAACCAAATCTGGAAAATATAAGGATATTTGGGTGCACAACTTATGCCAAGGTAACAATACCTCATTTACAGAAGCTAGATGATAGAAGCATTCCCATGATTTACTTAGGTGTAGAGGAAGGATCAAAAGCATACAGATTATATGATCCCGAGAAGAACAGGAAACATGTAAGTAGGGATGTTAAGTTTATGGAAACAAAACCATGGAAATGGGATAACAACAGAGAGGAAACAAGGACACAAGGCTCGGAATGGACAAGTTTTGTGGTAGGAGGAATTGATGATGGAAATACTACATCAATCAACTCGGAAAGCAATAAAGATGCTCATCAGGAACAGGAACCAATTACCGCTCCAGACTCTCCAGTTACCCCACAGACATATACTTACGACCCACACTCAGAGGAAGAACAAGCTACTATTAGTTCATTGAGAAACTCAGAAGAACGTTTTGATGATACACCAGTACGAGGTTTTAAAGACTTGAATGCAGTATATGCAAATGCACGTGTAGTTGAAACTGAAAGTCTGCTACTTACGGAAGAAGAACCACGTAACTACAGGGAGGCATCAACAGATAAGAAATGGATCGAGGCCATGGAAGCTGAACTGGATGCAATTAACAGGAATAACACATGGACTCTTACTACTTTGCCTACAAATCATAAGGCAATAGGACTTAAGTGGGTATTTAAGACCAAGAAGGATGCAAAAGGAAAAATCATCAAATACAAAGCAAGGTTAGTAGCAAAAGGATATGTGCAGGAACAAGGAATAGACTTCGACGAAGTATTTGCACTAGTTGCACGCATTGAGACAGTTCGTTTGATTTTAGCACTGGCTGCATACCATGAATGGCAAGTGCATCATTTGGATGTCAAATCAGCATTTTTACATGGAGAATTAAAGGAAGAAGTCTATGTTGCACAACCTGAAGGTTTTATACGACCAGGAAGTACAGGGAAAGTTTACAAGCTCGCAAAAGCATTGTATGGCTTAAGGCAAGCACCACGAGCTTGGAATATAAAACTTGATCAAACCTTAAGGTCATTGGACTTTAAGAAATGTAATCTCGAACAAGCGGTTTACACAAAGAGAAGTAAGACTTCCACACTAATAGTTGGAGTTTATGTGGATGACTTGATAGTCACGGGCACTCCAAGGAAGGAAATAGACTTGTTCAAATCCCAGATGGAAGACAAATTTGAAATGAGCGATCTAGGATTGCTGGCTTATTACCTCGGGATCGAAGTTACTCAGACAGGAGGAGAGATTAAAATCAAGCAATCAGGTTACATCAACAAGATCTTGAAAGATGCAAGTATGATGGATAGTAATGACACAAAGATACCGATGGACCCAGGAACAAAGTTGGTCAAGACAGAAGACGGAAATCCAGTGTGTTGGTGCAAGTGTACCCAGCTTTAAATATTGTGATATATTTTTGGTACACATAAAATCACATCTCCATATTTATTTTGATGATTACAAAACACACCGCATTATTTGTTATCTAACATTTTATCTGAGTGTGCAGATATTTAAATGATCTCGATAAATTTTATCTGAAAAATCCAAGTCTGAAGAGTTTCGTCATTTTATTTTAAAATGATAAACACCCTAAAATATTTTATCACTTGGATATTTCGTATCTATATAAATATATTTGAATCAAATATATATATAATATATATATGTCTTTATTAAATATATATATAAATCGCTGATATATATACATATGTTATTTCTTTTAAAATCTCTTTTACTGTTCATCATTTAATGAAGAGTGTGATCAGCCGTTTGTAACCCTGCGTTGCCATGCTCTCATTGGACAGAATTTCAGGCGGTATACCGCCAAGGTCTTCGCGGTATACCGCGGGTACTGTTCACCCATCACATCTTCTGCATGTGAAGCTTCTATTGTCAGGAACTTTTTCAGGCGGTATACCGCCATGTGCAACGCGGTATACCGCGGGTACTTGTAGCCGTTGATTTTTGCAGGGTTGACCTTCTCCTTGCAGTGTACTTTTTCTGACGCAGGTATACCGCGATGGGCTGCCGGTATACCGCGAAATCTTCTGCCCTGGTGATCATCCAGTATAAATACATGCATCCTCCAGCATTCAAGTCTACACCAACTTCAGCAATAAATTCTCCCTCAGCATTTGATTATTATTCTGCTGCCTTCTTACTCACACTAAATCACTTAAACTGATAAAATTAATTTTTTTTTGAGTAAGAAATCTTGAGTTGATAGCAGATTAAAATCTCTCGATTAGTTGAATCAGCAACACAACTCAAGTGATCAAACTCTCTAAAAATATCCAAGTGATAAACCTTATTCAAGAGTGATTATTCATATTAAAATTTATACCCTCTTGTAAGTGTTTGAATAGAGTGAGTGATCCACATTAATCTCTCAAAGAAGAGTGTTTCGCGTTTGTTGTATTAAGGTTTGTGTTTCTACCGTAAAGAACACGTTCGTATTGGATCTCCGAGAAGTGTTATTTTCTCGAGGTGGACTAGCCAACTTTGTGTTTGGTGAACCACTTTAAAAATATCGTTGTCAAGTATTCTCTTTCCCTTATCTATTTACATTTCCGCTGTGCATTTAAATTATATCTGTTTATATAATTGTTGTATACTTATTTATTTATACTCTGCTTTATTTATTCTTTATTTATTTGTAAAAAGAATTTTTTTTGAAAGTAAAAGATTTAAAATACAACCTTACCCCCCCCTTAGGTTGTCCAACATTTGGTATCAGAGCAGGTCTTTCAAAAATATTCTGCATATTTTTCTCTTATTCTTCTAAATGGCTCAACAAACTAATATTGTGTTTTCAAAACCTCCTTTGATAGATACTGAAAAGTTTGGCATTTGGGCCGAGCTATTTGAATGTCACGTGCGTGGCAAAAATCAAAAGATTTGGAATATTATAGAAAAAGGGAATTTTAAACCCACCATTGTGAAAGATGATGTCTATATTGATAAACCTATAGATGACTGGACTACTTCTGATGAAGCTCATTTTTGTTTAAACTTTGAAGCTAAGAATATATTATATGCTGCTTTAACAACTGATGAAATTGAAAGAGTATATACATATAAAACTGCAAATCAAATATGGGAAAGTTTAAATAATACTCATCGTGGAAACACGGAGGTTAAATCTAGTAAAGTGAATATTTTAGTTCACGATTATGAACTATTCGAAATGAAACAAGATGAGTCAATTGACTCAATGTTTAAAAGATTTAACCTTATTGTGACTACTTTGAAAGATTTGGATCGCACTTATCCTAACGAGGACTATATAAGGAAAATCCTACGAGCTCTTCCTTCGGAGTGGATGCAAAAGATAACATCTTTAGAAGACTCCCGTGACCTTTCCATAATGAAGATAGATGACTTGATCGGTAATCTTAAAGTGCATGAAATTGCACTTAAAAGAAACAAAGATCGGGAGCAAGTTAAAAAGAAATCAATCGCTCTCAATGTCTCAACACCAAAAGATGAGAAGAAAAAGGAGAAAGCTAGCTCCTCGAAAGATCCATCCGAAACTCTCGATGAAGTCGCCATGTTGGTAAGAAACTTTTCCAAATTTCTTAATAATAATAATAAATTTTCTAACAATGGCAGATTTCAAAGAAACGGTAACTACCGTCGTGGTGGTGAAAATCGAAGTCGTAAGTTCCATAAACGAGACGAAAAAGTTAAGAAAAATGGCGACTCGAGTGAAGACGATAAAGCTAAGCCAAAGAGAGGCTTTTGCTACTCATGTGGTGACAAAGACCACTACGCCAATGAATGTCCGAAAAAGAACAAGTTCCAAAAGAAGAAGGAGAAAGCCTTCATTGGAGGCGCGTGGAGCGAGAGTGAAGAAGAAGATGACTATCAAGCCATTTGTCTTATGGCCGAAAGCGACGACGAGGTAAAATCTTCTTACTCGGATTACGATAGTGATTATGAAAGTGATAATGAAAATAATCTTGAAGAATTATATGAATCTTTTCATAAAATGGCCGCTCTTGCAAATCGTTACCAAGATGAGAATGCTATGTTAAAAGAAACTGTAAATGCATGTAAAAAGGAAATAAAAAATGTTAAACAAAAATCTGAAAATGATATGGATATAATTGCTAAATTAGAAACTAAATTAGGAGAAAAAGATTTTTGTAAATCTTGTGATGCTTTAAATAAAGAAATTGCATGCTTAAATAAAAAATCACATGAAAATATTATTTGTACAAAATGTGATATTCTTGATAATGAGATTACATGTTTAAAGGCTAAATGTGCTTCATATGAAAAAGATAACATGCTAGCTAAAGCCTTTGAAAGTAGTAATGAGAAAGTTCTTAACATGCTAAATATGCCTAACCGTATAAATTGTAGAAAAGGCATTGGTTCCAATACTTGTGTTGATAAATGTTCATGTATACCCATCAAAAGATTTTATGAATCACCTAAAGTAAATACAAGAAATCAATATGTGCAAAAACCTCCGTATGTGCGTAAAATAAATAATGTAAATTATAATACGAGAAAACCGTATGCTCGCATGTACCATGATAAATATTCTAAACCTAATAATAATGCGAATGTAAATACTTGTTTTTATGTGTATGATAAATATAATCGCAAAATTAAAATGGTAAATAAATGGATTCCAAAAGGAATGTTTAGTAATGATAATCCCGGTGGTATGCGTTTATGGTTTTAAATATGTTGATGTATATGTGATATATATTATATATAAGTAAAATATTGTTATTTGTACTTTTTATACTATTCATATATATATATACATACGTACTGCAAATATATATATATATTTTATTTAATTTTTTTTTAATTCTTATATATATATATTTTGTTTGACTTGACATGTGTTATATATATATATTTGTGTTTGATGTATTATATATTAAAGTTGTTTAATATATTATATATTTTTTGTCTTATGTATTATATATATATATTAATATTGTGTAATGTATTATATATATATATATTCTGTTTGACTTTATATATATGCATGTTGGTTGACATTGAAACTAATTGTCAAGGACCCACGAGAAATGGGGACCATAAAAGTTACATCTTCATTATTGTAGATTGACCTTGATATGGACTGGATACTCGATAGTGGGTGCACGCGTCACATGACCGGAAACAATAATCTCTTTTCATCATATAAGTCATGTGATGGTGGACAGGTAATTTTTGGAGGAAACTCCAAAGGAAATATAATTGGTAGAGGTACAGTTTCTTGCAACAATGTTCAATTTCTTAATGTTAATCATGTTGATAATTTACATTTTAATTTGTTAAGTGTTCGCCAATTGTGTAAAAATGGTATAACTGTTCTCTTCGAAGAAGATTCTTGTAAAATCATAAAAAATGGCAAAGTTCTTTTAAATGGTTTTGTAAAAGGAAATTTATATATTTGTAAAACTGTTGTATCTGAAAATGTATGCTTATCTTCTATTAATGATGTTTCTACTTTATGGCATAGGCGTTTAGGTCACGCTAATCTAAGATTAATGCAAAACTTAAAAAATAAGGAGCTTGTGAGTGACCTGCCAAAATTAAAGTTTGATAATCATTTTTGTGACGCTTGTCGTGTCGGCAAACAACATCACGTTTCTCATAAATAAAAAAATGTTATTTCTACTCAAAGAGTTTTAGAACTTTTACATATGGATCTTTTTGGCCCGATGGCTATTCAAAGTTTTGGAGGAAATTTTTATACTTTGGTTATTGTGGATGATTATTCCCGTTATACTTGGACTTTATTTTTGAGACATAAAAATGAGGCTTTTGAAAAGTTTAAAATTTTGGGAAAACGAATTCAAAACCAACAAGGTTGTACGATTGTTTCCATACGTACGGACCATGGACGAGAATTCGATAATGATGTACAATTTGGTGCCTTTTGTGATAAACATGGTATAACTCATAACTTTTCGGCTCCTCGAACTCCTCAGTCAAACGGGGTTGTTGAAAGGAAAAATCGAACGTTGCAAGAAATGAGTAGAACTATGCTAAACGAACATCAAGTTCCCCAAAAGTTTTGGTGTGATGCCGTTGCTACCGCGACCTATGTGCTTAACCGTGTCCTAATTAGAGGTATCCTAAATAAGACACCCTATGAACTTTACCGAGGTAGAAAACCTTCCCTAGCTCACCTAAAAGTTTTTGGTTGTAAATGTTTCATTTTAAACACCAAATCCTACTTAACCAAATTTGACCCTAAAGCCTATGAAGGAGTGTTCCTAGGTTACTCTTGGAATAGCAAAGCCTATAGAATCCTAAATAAGGAGACCATGGTAGTAGAAGAATCCTTAAATGTTAGCTTTGACGAGAGTCCTCCCAAACCTAGTGCACCCTTAGCAAATGACAATATCCGTGAAGGAGACGTATTAGCACAACAACTTAGCAACTTGGATTTAAGTACCCAACCTTCCACAAATAATATTGAATCTAGTGATGCCCCTCCGTGCTTTATTCCACAAGGTATAGATGATCCTAACCTTAGAACCGCTCGAGGCCATCCCGTAGATCAAATTATAGGTGACCTAAACCAAAGGACAACTAGATCACAAATCCATACCCATTGTGCTTTCCATGCTTTTATCTCAACCATAGAACCTAAAACCATAGATGAAGCTTTAGGTGATGAGGATTGGATTATGGCCATGCAAGAAGAGTTAAACCAATTTTCTAGGAATGATGTGTGGGACTTAGTGCCTAGCCCTAGTAGTCAAACCATTATTGGCACAAGATGGGTCTTCCGTAACAAGGTAGACGAGAACGGTGGAGTCACACGAAACAAGGCACGTTTAGTTGCCAAGGGGTACAGTCAACAAGAAGGTATAGATTATGACGAAACCTTTGCACCGGTTGCAAGGTTGGAGTCTATTCGAATGCTTCTCGCTTTTGCGAATGCTAAAGATTTTAAATTATTTCAAATGGATGTTAAAAGTGCTTTCTTAAATGGTATTATAAATGAGGAGGTATACGTTTCTCAACCTCCCGGTTTTGAAAGTTTTGAAAACCCGACACATGTTTATAAATTAAAAAAGGCGCTTTATGGTTTAAAGCAGGCTCCGCGTGCTTGGTATGATAGATTAAAAACCTTTTTAATTTCTAGTGGCTATATTATGGGTAAAATTGATAATACTTTATTTGTGAAATATGTTCAAAATGATATTGTGGTTGTGCAAGTATATGTTGATGATATTATTTTTGGTTCCACTAATGAAAAATTGTGTAATGAATTTTCTGCGAAAATGACTAGCGAATTTGAAATGAGCATGATGGGAGAGTTAAAATACTTCTTAGGATTGCAAATAAAACAATGTGAAACTGGTATTTTTATTAGTCAATCTAAATATTGTAAAGATATGTTGAAAAAGTTTAACTTTGAAAATGTCAAACCCGTTGAAACTCCAATGACCACAAATTTGCAATTATCTCGTGACGAGGAGGGAAACGATTTTAATGAAAAGATTTATCGTGGTATGATTGGTAGCTTGTTATATTTAACTGCTAGTAGACCTGATATTATGTTTAGTGTATGTTTATGTGCTCGCTTTCAATCTTCACCTAAACAAACTCACTATGAAGCTGTCAAGCGTATTTTTCGATATTTACGAGGTACTACTAATCTTGGCTTATGGTACGCAAAGAAACCCGAGTTAGAAGTAACGTGTTTCGCCGATTCCGATCTTGGTGGATCTATTGTTGACCGAAAAAGTACTAGTGGGGTATGTGCCTTTATAGGTCTCTCACTTGTATCTTGGTTCTCTAAGAAACAACAATCCGTAGCTTTGTCTACCACCGAAGCGGAATATGTAGCCGCCGCAAGAGCATGTGCTCAAGTCCTTTGGATGAAACACACACTTACCGATTTTGAGGTACACCTAACCAAAATTCCAATTATGTGTGATAACTCAAGTGCCATAAACTTAAGTAAAAATCCCGTTTTACACTCTCGTACCAAACATATTGAATTGAGACATCACTTTTTACGAGATAATGTTCAAAAAGGCAAAATCGTGCTGGAAAAGGTTGATTCGGAAGATAATTTGGCCGATATTTTCACTAAAGCTCTAAACAAAAAGGCGTTCTTTAAATTAAGACTTGGTTTAGGCATGCTTGAGTATAACCCTTGATAAATACTAACTCTCAAATATTTCATATTTTGAGGGGGAGCATCTTTCGAGGGGGAGCATAAGCGACTTTCTTAAACCCTTTTTGCTTCGACAAAAGGGGGAGAGAAACCGAGTATGCTCTCGTGTTTAGCGTTGTGTTTGTCATCATCAAAAAGGGGGAGATTGTTGGTGCAAGTGTACCCAGCTTTAAATATTGTGATATATTTTTGGTACACATAAAATCACATCTCCATATTTATTTTGATGATTACAAAACACACCGCATTATTTGTTATCTAACATTTTATCTGAGTGTGCAGATATTTAAATGATCTCGATAAATTTTATCTGAAAAATCCAAGTCTGAAGAGTTTCGTCATTTTATTTTAAAATGATAAACACCCTAAAATATTTTATCACTTGGATATTTCGTATCTATATAAATATATTTGAATCAAATATATATATAATATATATATGTCTTTATTAAATATATATATAAATCGCTGATATATATACATATGTTATTTCTTTTAAAATCTCTTTTACTGTTCATCATTTAATGAAGAGTGTGATCAGCCGTTTGTAACCCTGCGTTGCCATGCTCTCATTGGACAGAATTTCAGGCGGTATACCGCCAAGGTCTTCGCGGTATACCGCGGGTACTGTTCACCCATCACATCTTCTGCATGTGAAGCTTCTATTGTCAGGAACTTTTTCAGGCGGTATACCGCCATGTGCAACGCGGTATACCGCGGGTACTTGTAGCCGTTGATTTTTGCAGGGTTGACCTTCTCCTTGCAGTGTACTTTTTCTGACGCAGGTATACCGCGATGGGCTGCCGGTATACCGCGAAATCTTCTGCCCTGGTGATCATCCAGTATAAATACATGCATCCTCCAGCATTCAAGTCTACACCAACTTCAGCAATAAATTCTCCCTCAGCATTTGATTATTATTCTGCTGCCTTCTTACTCACACTAAATCACTTAAACTGATAAAATTAATTTTTTTTTGAGTAAGAAATCTTGAGTTGATAGCAGATTAAAATCTCTCGATTAGTTGAATCAGCAACACAACTCAAGTGATCAAACTCTCTAAAAATATCCAAGTGATAAACCTTATTCAAGAGTGATTATTCATATTAAAATTTATACCCTCTTGTAAGTGTTTGAATAGAGTGAGTGATCCACATTAATCTCTCAAAGAAGAGTGTTTCGCGTTTGTTGTATTAAGGTTTGTGTTTCTACCGTAAAGAACACGTTCGTATTGGATCTCCGAGAAGTGTTATTTTCTCGAGGTGGACTAGCCAACTTTGTGTTTGGTGAACCACTTTAAAAATATCGTTGTCAAGTATTCTCTTTCCCTTATCTATTTACATTTCCGCTGTGCATTTAAATTATATCTGTTTATATAATTGTTGTATACTTATTTATTTATACTCTGCTTTATTTATTCTTTATTTATTTGTAAAAAGAATTTTTTTTGAAAGTAAAAGATTTAAAATACAACCTTACCCCCCCCTTAGGTTGTCCAACACAGTGGATGCAACTTATTATAGAAGTTTAATTGGATGCCTTAGGTATCTGCTACACACTAGACCAGATCTAAGTTACTCGGTCGGATTACTCAGCAGATTCATGCAATAACCAAAGGATCATCATTTAAAGGCGATAAAGCAAGTAATCCGATACATTAAAGGAACCAAGGAGCATGGTATTATATACAAAAGAGATGGCGGCTGCAAGATAACAGGTTATAGCGACAGTAGTTATGGAATCAATACTGATCAAGGAAAAGGAACTACTGGAATAGTATTCTATTTTGGAGAATCACCTATTACCTGGTGCACTCAGAAGTAACCAACAGTAGCACTCTCATCATGTGAATCATAATTCATGGCAGCTACTGGAGCAGCATGTCAGGCTTTATGGTTAAAGCGGCTACTTAGTGAAATAATGGGTTGGAAGGAGGAAAGAATAACACTGAAGGTTGATAACGTTTCAGCAATAGCACTCGTCAAGAACCCAGTTTTTCATGGAAGAAGTAAGCACATCGACATTCGTTACCATTTCATTCGTGAATGTGTAGAGAATGGACACATCAATGTGGAACACGTCAGTGGCGAACTACAAAGGGCAGATATATTGACTAAAGCTTTGCCAAGGCTGAAGTTTGTCACTATGCGGCAGATGCTCGGGGTTCAAGATCTAGGACGAAGCAACGATCGAGATTAAGGGGGAGAATGTGGACCTAATCCCGTTCATTGCTCGGATATTATTACGTATTTAGTGTCTTATGTAATATGTGTATAAGCCAAAGGGCTTTGTGTGTCAATAATAAACTTACCAACCGAATAGTCGGTTATGGAAAGTTAGTTAGGAATAGACACGACCATTGGAATAGACATGACTGTTGGTAAAGTCACAATGATTCTAACAGTCACAATGGTTCGGTTAGGTTTGTATAAATAAAAGTGTCATGTAAACAGATTGAATATCTCAATATACGATTATTATTTCAGTAAATTCTTGTGTGTGTTTGTGAATCAAACGATTAGGGACAACAATTGGTATCAGAGCACCAGGGGGTGCCGAGGGCCTGTGATCCCGTAAGTCGAAGGTTTAAGAAGCGGTTCCACAAAACCTATGACAGCGATTTTTGGAATCGGCGACAAAGGGAAGTTTTGCAAGGATTGGAGGATATGAACATGGACGATCAGAAGGGTACTGAATCCAGACAGATTACCCTTCAAAATTCGAGAAGAATGAGACGTTCAAGATGTTATATCTGTTGTGTTCGTGGACACGCTTATTGGAATTGTCCGAACAAGAACCAACGAAATGAATTCAAGAAGGGAAAACAAGTGATCGATGGGATTCAAGAGACCACAAGAAACAACCAAAGTGACATCATTGTCCCATCTTCAACATGGCAAGTGATCGGTTCTGATGGAAAAGGCTGGAACGAGATATGGTACGTTTCCGATGAACACCCGAGACATATGACCCCGAATTTGGAAGTATTCGACAAATTCAAACGTGACTCAATATGTTCAAGCACTACCACTCAAAGCGGGTGGAACGTTCAAGGTTTCGGTGAGATTATGGTCCGAACGGAGTCCCACAAATTTTTGATACCGGGAGCGTTATACGTTATTAACGTTGGTCTAAACATCCTAAGCCTAAATCAATTATTCCAACAAGGATTTGAAGTCGTGATTAAAGATTCAAAGTGCATCATAAGGAGTATGGTTGACACAACAAGTAGTGAAGAAATCAACAATCCGGACAGAGACAAAGAGAGTAAGTCAAGCAGCGAGAAGAGTGGGAAAGTTGGTAGCAACATACACGTGAAAGAACAACAAAAGTTGGATGTTGATAAAGAAAGGGCCATACGAGCCATAATGCGATATTATGACTCATTGTACTTTAAAGACACCATTATTGAAGAAGGAAAGGAGAATGATCAAGCACCATCAAAGAATGATTTTGAAAGTTTGATGGGTTTTCTTTACATGATCAACGAACAAGAAATTGTCCCGGAGTGCAAAGGATTGGTCAAGGAACACTTTGAAAAATTGGTGAAATGGTTCTACAAAGAGTTCATGCATTGTGAAGAGAGACCAATACCTGTGAAAATAAGCAATACTGAAGTATGCCCGGTAGACCTCTATCTTACAGTGAAAGAGATGGGAGGACATGCCCGTGTAACAATCAATAACAAATGGATACAAGTAGCCTATGCAATGGGGTTTCCAAAGGAGTATGCGGATGGTTTGAAGGAGTGTTATGGAACACACTTGAGTCTCTTAGCGGCTTACTACGAGGTGGCCAAGGATTATTCCAGTGATGATGTGGTACCACAGGCAGCGGAATGCGTGGGTACAAGTGGGATAAAGGCAGAGGGTTTGCCGAAGGAAGAGACTGCACCAGATTGCAAGGAAACGAAGGCAAGGTACTTGGAGTACGATGAAGAAGAAGGCGTGACAGGGAAGATAGAATATGATGACGGAGAAAACTTGATCAGTTCATTTGAAGACAACAAAGAGGAAGGTGACACTGACAGGGATGCGAATCAAGGCTCTAATGATGAAAACGACATCATAGTTATCGATTAAAGACAAAGGCTGTGTTTTTATCATTAAGGGGGAGTGTTGGAATTAATGATAAAAACACATGAAGACTGTTAGTTTAGTTAATATTTAAGCCGTTTATGTATATATCTAAAGTAGGAGGGTTGTCTTGTAAATAGGAATAAAAGACAGTTAATGAAACTGTCATGGCAGCCCTAAGATGAATCGATGTGTCTCTCTACATGGCACCGATTCATGTTTATAAATACCCATGTATGGTTATCTAAATTTATATATCGAATATATCAGATTGTTGTTATACATTGTCTCTTGTTTTTTCTTCTAAACACACGCACACAAACACAGTTTCTGTTAGATCATGGTGGCTGTGAACAGAAGCCTACATCGATCTCCAAGGGTATCCAATCTGAAGGAATTCGATTCCAACAAAACGGCCCCTAAATGTGATTATATCCTAAGAGGGAGGTTCAATTAGGAACCTTAAATATTTTGAGAACGCATAAACCATCTATTTTATGTACCATTCATGATGAATAACCTTGAAAAAGAATCAATATAATTCATCATGAATATTTATCACGACATTCATTATAAATACCTCACAAGATAGGTGGGTTCATGAGTTGTCAAAATATTTAAGGTTTCTAAATGAATCTGCCCCTGTCTCCTAATATGTATCAAGATTCGCATGGATTGACACTAAATTCTTTGAAAGATAGAACTTTAAGCCATCATTTTACTATATGCAACTCTTTGTTGAGTCTATAATGGCAAAAGATTGCTAGAAATTAGAATATAAAGAAGGAAGAAGCCAAAGATTAAAAAGAGCCGAAGCTAGAGACAACGACCAAGATAAGCAAGCCATGGCAGCCGATAGTTGATACCTGCTGCACAATTTTCCGTCACAAAAGGAGGCACCGGCTTCTGTAACCATGAAATCTGATACGCTAGCTGTAGAGCATGCAGCTGCTAGAGATAGGAACGAAAGAACCTGCCATCGTTTTCTATCAGTTAGTATCAGAAAAAGGAGAGATTTTAGTTTGATTAATACTACGTAGTCAATTAAATCAAACCAAACGAGCATAGCATATCCCATAAGAGGTGGGGTCTGAGGGAGGAGGCAGACTTGACGGGTTCTTGACCTAACTAACCTATTGTAAAAAAATTACAAAAATAATCAACTTTAAAAAAATAAAAAATAAAACCACCAATCTCTTCTCTAGTTTCAGCCGAGTAGAGATGGCACACAAAGACAAAAAAAAATATGTCAAAAAATCTAGGATTTCCGACATGATGTGACACGGTACTGAAAAAGTGAACGACAAGACCCTGCACTGGAAAAATCTGCCAAGATTCCGTCCTCAGAACCATAACATCGCGCTGAGCAAGAAGACCAGCGCCGGCAAGCACGAGGTCTCCCCCACCGATGTTGACCGCTGTTTCGTCTTTTTCCTTCTTTTTTATATATAAAAAATCTACCTATTTTTTTCACCCAAACTTAATCTACCTCTTTTTGTAATTCTTTTTATAATAGGTTAGTGAGGTCAAGGTTCTTTACCTCTCCTCTTAGAGAGGGGCGGAGCCAGAAAATTTATCCAGGGAGTGCCTAGAAAAAATGTAAGAAAACTCACAATTTCAAGGTCGAGAAAACCCTTTTAAATATATATGTAAATATATGGTTGAGTTCCGGTGAGAACTTGAGGTTAATGTGAGAAGCGTAAGAAGTGGTTATCAACCGTCGGATGAGAAATGGATGCACATTAAGATGAGATGCACCAAGATGCACCAGATCATTTACTTTCTAAGCCGCAAATCATGGGAGGGCATTTGATTAATAGTGAACAGTTCAAATCCACTTCTCACGCTTCTCACGTTAACCTCAACTTCTCACACGATCTTTTGCCACATATATATATATATATATATACGTTTTTTAATTAAATATTTGTTTCGAAAATAATTGTAAAAAAAAGTTGAAATGCATGAGTGCCCCAACCAACATAACTATATCTATATTTATACAAACAAATACAAGATGTGAGCAGATAACCATGTAAACAAGAAAACCATTTGAAAATACATGAAATTTATAGTAAAAAAATTATGTATTCAATAAAATTACTTGTTTATTTTAGAGCCTTTAAAAGCCATGGCATTTATAAAGGAAGAAAAGGAAGAATTTGATATAAATAAATAAAGTTTTAAGTAGGGTAATTGAGGTTTGGGAATATATCAAAATTTATTATTGAAGTATGAGGGGGAGCCGGTGCCACTTCTGGCTCCAAGGTGGCTCCGCCCCTAGTCAGAGTAGAGGGATTGTTTCATTGAAACAAGAAACAAATATAGGACGTACCCAATCTCCTATAACTATAACCGACACTATTTGGACTTGGCGAGATTGGCGTTTTACAAACATAGAGAATGCATCCACCATTGCCAATGTTAAGCTCCATGGAATAACTAAACCTTTGATGGTCACCAAGAAGCTGTGAAGCAAACAGGAAAAATGTGATAAGCATGTGAGCAAACAGGCATCAGGCATGAAGACTAAGAAAAAGTACGAGTGGGTACAACGAAATCATACAAAATACTCCTATCAGATGTCACATAATAATTACTATATGGTTTAGTGCATCAACCACCGTTTTAGTTACAACTTTGGAAGTGAGCCAAACTAATTATGTCCGTTGGACCAAGAAACGTCTTATTGCATCACTTTGTTAAAAATTCTATCATTCAGATGGGGTGTTAAATACTGCAGGCTGTCCAAAGATGCAGCTTCCTATCATGGAATGATTGGAATCCCTGCAAGATTATATCGTCTTTTGTGCTTATTTGCATAATCAACTATGACCCATTGGTCATTGGATATAATCAAAAGTTGCTAATTGTTTGACAATTATACTAATCACAATCTAGCAAACACCATATATGATCCTGGCAGAAAAAATGGATAATTCATGTTTACTGTATCAAAGGGATCAAACACTTTGCTTTGATCATCAATTGCTAAAGACATCATTTGAAGATGATCCTATTAGAAATCTTGTTGTATATATGTTAGGCCTATTTTCAAGAATTAAAACGTTTTCCACTTACGGTTCATCACAGATTGTATGATACTGGGCATGTAAAATGATAAATGCAAAGCAATTGATCGAGCATGGAACAAGGGATGATTATCATGATCAGTTAGAACAATTCCTAATTCCTAATTCCTAATTCCAATTTAACTAGGGATAATTGTCATGATCAGTGTGAACAATTCCTGATTCCTAATTCCCAATTTAATTAGGGATAATTATCATGATCAGTTAGAACAATTCCTAATTCATAATTCCAATTTAACTATGGATAATTATCATGATCAGTTAGAAAAATTCCTAATTCCTGATTCCTAATTGCAACTTAACTAGGGATAATTGTCATGATCAGTTAGAACAATTCCTGATTCCTAATTCCAATTCAACTGGATTACCAGAACATCTACTTGACGATTAAGAAACTAATAACAAATTCTGTAAATTACATCGAATAAAAAAGGAAGAAAAAAGTACCAGAAAGAAGTATAAGCGTAAAATTGAACGTCAACGCACATGAAAAGGAGAGATGCAATAGAGAAGAGTGCTTGTCCCAATCTTAGTGCTAAACTTACGCTTATCCCAATTGAACCTGGCAATTCTTCTTCCATCGATCTCCACTGCTAAAATTGCAATCCGTATATGTGAATAGAAAACTGATCGCAATGTAACAACCTGTAAATCTTCTTCTTCTTCTTAGAGAATCTTCATATGCAATTGCGATTGTAGTCGGATGCCATTCCTTTTGTTTGCGTCATCAATGGAGTCTGAAACTTGTTTGGTAGGGATGTGTATATATATATATATATAGGGGAGGCGTACCGGATATTGACATTGAACGGCCGTGGTATGATATTCGTCTCAGCAACGCCATTGAAGACGAATATGGAAGCTTTTTACATTACTTTCAAATTTTCTATTATGTTAAGGACTACTAAAAAGAGTTGCATACATAATCTACGTCAATTTTAGTTTTTAACACAAATTATATTATATATATTCTTTAATTTAGATTTTTAATATATTTAAAAGAAAAACTTAATAGAAAATGATAAAAGAATTATGTCATTGATGAGTTGAATAAAATAATTATTTATCTCTCCTATTTAAAGAATTATAGAGAATTCTCTATATTTAGAGATTTCTCCATAAATCTTTATTTTAGCAAACAAGATAGCAATGCTATTGAAGAAGAATAGCAAGCAAAAACCAAGTTTTTTCTATTTTAGCAATGTTGTTGGAAATGCTCTTATTTTTTACTATTTTTAAAAGTAAATTATTATTTAGTTAGTTAAAAAATATGTATGACAAGTGTTATTTTTGGTGAGAAATTTGACAAGTGTTTTTAAATTGTTGATAACCTTAAATCAAATAGTCTTCTATGAATTGCGGCTTAAAAGTGAATTAATTCGTTGTATTTTATCTCGTGTATCTAGGGGTGAGCATCGGGTCGGGTCGGTCGGGTTCGGCCCAAAACCCACCACCCGATCGGGTTTCGGGGCTAGAGGAGATCACCCGAAATCCGTCCGATATAAACATCGGGTTTCGGGTTTCGGGTTTCGGGGCTATCGGGGCCGGATCGGATCGGGTTTCGGGGTTGGACTGTTTTTTGGGCCAACATTATTATATATGTTCTATTGAGCACCTCTTACTCGGTTTTGATGCATTTTTTCCTTGGAAATGCTAAGATTTCATATATCCAAAAGTCAATATGTATGAAGGGAGTATAAATCGCACATGCATGCAAGAAAAAAAAAGGTTTATTTGACCAAAATGTAAGCTTCTTTTGACACTTTGAACCATGGACACGAATGATGTAATCTTTAGGAAATATTAGTATTAGGTATATATATATTTTATTTAAAAAATTAAATTTTTATTAAATTTCGGATATTTCGGGTCGGATCGGGTGGGAAAACCCAGACCCAACCCGATCCATTATATTTCTCGGATTTATCGGGTTCGGATGTATCGGGTTCGGGATTTTGGCCTCTTTCTCGGGTTCGGGGCGGTCGGGTTTCTCGGGGCGGTCGGGTTTTGCTCACCCCTACGTGTATCTCATCTTAATGTTCGTTCATTTCTCATTCAATGGTTGATAACCACTTCTCACGTTTCTCGCCAAATTTAACACTTCTCACCGAAACCCAACTATAAAAAATATATAATAAATACATATATTTTTATGATAGTGAATGACTTTATTTTTAGGAGTTTTTATTGAAATTATTGGATTTTAAAGAACCGACTAATCGTCTATCAACATGTTAAATTTTGGTTTTTGATCAGGAGGCTAATTTTTATTTGTGTTTGGAGCCGAATTTATATAACTCAACGGCTCAACCTATGAACTCACCTTAACAAAGACCTATCTAATTTCTTTCAAAGTCAAAAGCTGCTATTTGATTTTCAAATTTGACGATAAAAAACAGTAATTTTTTTTGATATTCTCCTCACTTTGTCATTTTAAACATTTCAATTATTCATTTTAAACATTTCAATTATTTTACGTAAGATTTTTAATATGATGTGAAATTTTATATTTAATTTTGTTTATTACACTTTTCATATGATATAACTTTTGTATGCATGTAATAGAGCCTATAAAAAGTTTAAAACGCCCCAATGTTTAATTTTCAAGCATAACAAAATTTTTACATATTAGAATAAATTATTAACGAAATCTTTTATTTCGGGTAATTTATTATCTGAAACTCGTATATAAATAAATTGAAATTTGATGTAAATGTTATAGATTTTTCAAAATGTACTTTTATTTAAAAAATATTGTTAGGTTTAAGTGATTTTTACACTACGTGCTTTCGTTTTTACAACAATAACTAGCAACCACAAACATAAAATGTGACGGTAGGAAACTAGGAGTCGTCACTTCCTCCTAGTTTTCTAGTTCCGGCGATCACCTCCCACTCCGGCGACCTCCATCTATCGGCGATCTCTTCCTAATTCTAGTGAGTTTCATAAACTTTTTCTCGAAACTTTCTTAAGTTTCACAAACTGTCTTTCGAAAATTTCAGGTTTCATGCTCTGATTATTTGTAAAGCCTGTGTCTCGTTATGGAATTTTTCTTTGGTTTATTTATTGTTTCAATAATTTTTTCTATTAACGAATGTTTTAACGGGAGTTAACGAGAAGGACCTTATTTGATAAAAGTTGGAGTTTTGGGGCGTAATGTGAAACCTTAACTGCAGGGACCAAAGTTGTAGTTTCATTAAAGTAGTGCATGGGGTTCGGCCAATATTGAGCCGACCCCTTTCCTCTCTTTGTGAATTACCCTCCTCGCAATCAACGAACCCTAGAAACCCCATCCCCATCCCTTTCGGTGCAGCGCCGTGAAGACACTCCCCCCTCCCCTCTCGTTTTTCTTGCGTCACCACCAAACCGGCGGCACTACCGGCGCCGTTTTCGTCCGCCAGCGAGATCGGAGAGCCGAGAGAGAGAGCAGCGGTGAGAGAGGGAGTGAGAGAGAGCAGCCGGTGTCATCGACTGCCGGAGAGAGAAGGAGAGCGAGAAAGAGAGTAGTGCCGGAGAACCACCGCAGCCGGCGCCACCGCCATTTTCGCCGGCGAAAGGGAGAGGTTCAGTGAGAGAGAGAGAGTCGTTAGCGGCAGCCGGGACGTGAAGGTCGGGATCTCTCGTGGTTTTCTGCTGAGTGGTAAGGTTTCGTTTCCTTTACGTTTTCTTTTCTTCGTCGTTTTCTATCGCAAACCACCACCGCCGGTGGTGGCTGCCGCCGCCGACCACCACTGCCGGTGGTGGTAGTGGGTGGTGCTTGGTGTCTGTCCAGCCTTCGTAAACCCTAAATATCTAACCGTAACCCGAATTGAATAACCTTGGACCGTTTTATAAAATCGTCATTTTATGTGTGGAAATATGAATCTGTCACTGTTTTGCGACGGACATAACTTTTCCGTCGTAGCTCGGATTGAGGCGAATCCGGTGCCCACGGTTCACATTCTGTGCCGGGCACACTTTTCGTGTTTTAGAAGAAGTCCGGTTCGGCCTCTAGCTAGGCGTAAATTGGCTGTTTATACAGCAGGTCCGGATGTGGCAGATCGCGTTCCGTTTTTTTAAAGTCACAGTTTCTGCCACTGTTTTGGGAAAGCCATAACTTTTTATAGGAACATCATATTGGGGTGAAACCAGTGCCAAAATCTCCCATTCTGAGTCTAGTAAGTTTCTTATGTTTTGCGGAAAAACCAGTTCGGACCGTAGCTAGTGTCAAACTGCTGTTTTATAACGAAAGGTGCTGTTTTTCGCTGTGCAGTTAATCAGTTTTGTAAAATCCATAATAAATTGTAGAAAAATCGTTAGGAGGTGTATAATATGTCCTTGGAACCCTAACTCTGAGCACTTTCTGGTTATGAAATTTAATTGAGGATTTTCTGGGTTTATGGAGGTCGGAACAGGTCCCGAACAGACCTGTTTGGTTAGACCGAAAAGTCGTGTTAGTGACGATTTAAGGGTGCGTCGTGTTTTAGGGTCCGGGTCTCGTGTTAATAATTGTTAACGTTCGTTTAGGTGTCGGGAAGTGATCTTGGATTTGTGGAGCTTGAATTATTGTTTGTGAGCTAGGCGCGCTTACGAGGTGAGTTCTCTCACTATAACTAATGTCGGTTACTTTTTACATTACGATTTGTACGTGTGTGGTAGTTTTAATTGTTTGTGATGCGGGACTAAATAGTGGGGCGTCTAGTCGGACCTTTATTGTTATGACTACGCGGGTGGCGTAGGAGTTTGGTGGGGCCGAGGTTTATATACGCGGGTGGCGTAGTGACTCGGCGGGGCCGAGGTTTATATACGCGGGTGGCGTAGGAACTCGGTGGGGCCAAAGTTTGTATACGCGGGTGGCGTAGGAACCCGGGGGAGCCGGGTAATGCTTGCACGGTTATTGTGTGGTCGGGTGGACCAGCTTATGCCTTTGGGTGGGATGGTGTAGGTATGCATGTTTATGATTTGTTCGTAGACTTGTCTGTTGTTTATGTGCAATTATCTGTTTTAGGGGTGGTGTGGAAGTAACTGTGTTATTTATGGTGTCTGAATTCACTAAGCTTCGTGCTTACCCTTTCCCAATAAAATTGCGGTTTCAGGTGCGAGTGGCTCCAAGGCGTGACGAGTACACACTGGCGCGTGGGAAGAGTTGATTACTTTTATGATTTCAATTTTAGACATTTATTCCGCTGTTTATTGTTCGTAAGAATATTAATTATGAGTTTGCAAACGAGATTATTGAATTATTAAATGAGTTTTTATTAATGAAATGTTACTTTAAAAATTTTAAATTCCTTGTAATTTTTGGGACGTTACATTATTCATATGAGAGAAAATATATGAAGCTTAAAAATCTGGTTATTCATATAGGAGAAAATATATGAAACTTAAAAATCTGATTATTCATATGAAAGAAAAATATATGAAACTTCAAAAATATATGATTATTTCGAAAAAAAATCTGATTATTCATATGGGAGGTAAATATATGAAACTTCGAAAATATATGATTATTTTGAAAAAATCCGATTATTCATATGAGAGAAAATATATTAAACTTAAAAATCCAACAAACAGATTATTAAACTTGAAAATTTCGAATAACAATTTATGAAACTTAAAAAGCTTGAAAATTTCGAAAAACACGTTTATGAAACTCATCAGAATTGGGGGGAGGTCGTCAGAGTTGGAGGATGTCGTCGCCAGTGGGAGGCTATCGACGCCAGTGGGAGGAGGTAGCCAGAGTGAGAAGAAGTCGTCGAAATTTGATGATGATGGTGGATCATGAGAGGGAAAGAGAGAGAGAGATGTTGATAAAAATATGGAGAGATTATTTACTAAAATAGATAAATCACAATTAATTATTAAAATTAAATTTAAAATAACTAAAACTTATTCCCAAACTACCATTTCCTTACTTTTTAAAAAAAATTAAATCTAAAAATTCGGCAAACGTTGATCCAAAAATTGGATGGCCCAGATGGGTTCACAAAGTTTACACATTTATTTGGGTTTACAAAATAAGTTCTCTCTATACATACATATATGTAAACAAATGTCACCTTAGGGCCCGAAATGGGAAATAGATAAATCACAATTAATTATTAAAATTAAATTTAAAATAATTAAAACTTATTCCCAAACTACTATTTCCTTACTTTTTTAAAAAAAAAAATTGAAAATTCGGCAAACGTTGATCCAAAAATTGGATGACCCAGATGGGTTCACAAAGTTTACGCATTTATTTGAGTTTACAAAATAAGTTCTCTCTATACATACATATATGAAAACAAATGTCGCCTTAGGGACCGGAATGGGGACGGTGCCGTAACTTGTAAGGCATGAGATTTAATATCATCGGGACACTATGACTCACGTCATTTAAAACATTGAAAAACATATTAAAGTGGACTCGTTAACATTAAAATGTATTTCAACTCCAACAATACACTAAAAAATATGTATATTATAATAATAATATTAATAATAATACATATTTATTTATTATTATTATGATATTATTTAATGATGTATATTTAAGTTTTATTAATGAAACTGTATTTCATTAAATGTTTCATTAACTAAAATTACAACTAAGTTATACACATTTACTTTATGTAATTTCTTTTTGAATTGAAACAATAAATTAATAGCATTTAATATGTAATTTAAACATACAAAATGTTAAACGTAATAACAACTATACATATTAAATATTAGAGTAAACTACAAATTTGGTCCCGTGATTTGTTGTTTGTAACACTTTTAGCCCTACAGTTTTGTAAGTACAAGATGTTCATTGCAAAAACGACTGATTTGGTTTCTTCCACTAACGGCCATAAAAAAACCCATTAAGTGAAGAGTAGTTTGGTCCTTTTATACCATTAATCACATTTTTCTTTAAAAAAAACTAGAGGGACAAAAAATCTAATTTAGTCTAATATATATGTAACACCCGTAAACTTTCGGCAAGAAAAGTTAGCCCAACGAGCAGCACGTGGCTTACAAGTCAAGAGGAATCGGGAAAGACGAAGCTAGTTACGATCGAAAGAAGTACCGAGGGATTTTGGGATCGAAAAACGAGGTTTTCGGGTCGAGGAGTGCACAACGCGACTATGCCCGGCGACAGTCGTCGGGCATAGTCGCTGGAGACCACCACCTCTCGGTACAATTGCGGCGACTATGCCTACGATTGTGCCCAACGGCACTTTCGCGTGTCAATGTCACATGAAGGGAAATAAGTCGTAGTACGTTTGTCGCAATAGTGCCGACGATTATGCCATGGGCACTATCGTCGGGCAAGGTCGCCCACGGGTGCAGGGAGTTTAAAATCAGGATTTTCAGCCTTATTCCATTTCTCACTTCAACCAAACCCTTTCCCTTTCTCTCTAAATTGAACCCTTTTGGTATTTTAGGGTTTTTACACTCTTAAGTCTCAATCCTTGGAAACCCTTGGGATCTTTTGAATCTAGGCGAAGATTGAAGATCTATGGAGTGAAACTTTTCATCATATCTTATCTTATCTTGAAGATATTTTGATTTTAGGGTTTTATCCATCTCTCTTCAAAACCCTTCCATCTTTTGGAGTTCAAGACTCATTTTGGAGCCCTAGAGACATTGTTGAGTGGATTCAAGTGTTGTGGGATAAGGTAAAATGTCATTTTCTTCTTTTGAGAAACTAGGGTTTTATGGTTCTTCTTTCTCTCTTTATTATCTTGGTTAGAACTTGGTATAACTTAGAAATATTGTGGTTAAGGATCATTGTGGAAAACTTGGAGCTAGGAGGAAGGTTCAAGCTCTCATCCAAGAAACTCAAGTTTGTGGGTAAAACCTAGATTTAGTCTAAACCTAGCAAGACGAGTTTTAATTGCTTTGATAAATTATATACATGTCAAAATGCACTTGTTTTAGGGCTTTGGAAATACATCCTTGGGTTTATTCTATTTTGATGAGTTTTGTGTATATTTGCAAAGTGGTACATATTTAAGTCTATAAAACTCTTGAAAAAAACGATTATGTCATTTTGTGAAGTATTTGAGTCACCAAAAATGGAAATCTTAATCCACCAAGCGTAGTTTGATTACTTGGAGATTTTGGGTAATGCGCCTGTGATGTCAAAAGTGGGAAATTGGGGGTACAAAGGGGTTTTAAATGAAATGGCATATGAAATGACGTATTTTATGGTCGGTCATTAATATATGTCTTATTTGGAGTCTTACTCATTTATGGATTTTTATATATTGGGACTTTTCCTTTCCTCGATTTTAAAAGTGTGAATAATGGGAAATGAGCATTCTTTGATCCTTTGAATATTTTGGAAAATGTGAACCTTACGGTTCGGGCCTTTGGTCATTTACACTTGGGAAAAAAATACTAAAGTTTGGTAAAGTGTGTATCGGTCTAAGTAGCCATATTGGCTATATCCTATTTTTACCAAATGGTTTATGATGTCTTATGGCTTGGTTTATACTCTAAGGAGTTTTGGGACGTTGTCCGATCTTAAATGGCTCAATGTGGAGCATTTTATGGGAAATACAATTATAGCATAAATGCTGCTTATTACATGACTTAAATGCGTTAGTTCATTTAGTTGAAGTCATGTAACGTTAGACTGTAATGCAATGGATCCATAGGCATAGGAGTCGGTTGTTTGTCATGGAGTGTTGATGTCCATGTTTGTATCTAGTGAGTGGTCCCAAGTCACGGTTGTTTTTATGTAAGCTTGCGGTGGTGCTCTTGGTAGCCAAATACGGAACTAAGTCTTGCGGTGGTTGTTCCATGTGGAGTCGTATACGGAGACTTGTGACTTTTGTGGTGACACTCATCTAGAGGCCGAGTACACGCTCGAGTCATTTGGGTATCTTGTGGTGGGGCCATGACGTGCTAGATACGAGGATCCGTGACCCTATGTGAATCTCGAGAACGTTGATAAGTGGCTTAACTTTGTGTGTCCGCCACATTCGATGGAATCAGGTCTCCCCCGTCACCGAAAGGTGCTATTTGTGGGTATTCCCTTACCCTTACTTTCGGTGTTAAATTGTACAACTATTATTTCCTAATGATTATTTTGGGTAAAACATCTTGTGTGAGTATATTTGGAAAATGAAGGTGTTGGATGTTAATATTGTAGAACATCGATGAGGATGTTGAATTTGTGCAAGTGTACCACATCTCTATATATTTATATATATTTATTTTGATGATTACAAACACACCGTATTATTGTTTATCTAACAATTTAATCCAAGTGTGCAGTTGTTGAAGAACACGAAGATTTAATCTGAAGGGTTCAAAGACGGAAGTGTTTACGTCGTCATTATTGTTTATAACTAATAATGATAAACACCCTAAAATAATATACCACTTGGATATTTCTAAAAACCTTAAATAATTTATTTAAATAAATTTATTGAGAAGATCCAGCAGATTTGGTTGCGTCCTGGAAAGTCCTTTTTCTGACGGCGGTATACCGCGGCGGTACAGCCGGTATACCGCGGGTACACTACGGCCGGTATACCGCGGCTGTTCAGCCGGTATACCGCGGCAGGCTCGGTGTACAATTCTGATTGGTTGAAAGTTACTTTTCCTGACGGCGGTATACCGCGAGTCCCAGCCGGTATACCGCGGGTACGTAATTCCTGTCAACTTTGCATGTAGCCGTTGGTGTGTCAGTTACTTTTTCTGACGGCGGTATACCGCGTGCATTTGGCGGTATACCGCGCCTCATGTTTCCGTTGGAGCTTCCTTGGTATAAAAGAAGATGCTGGTGATGAAGACTACAATACAACAGTAACAAGCAGCATTCAAACTCTCAACTCTCAGCTCTCTCATTTATATATATATATTTTATAAAACATTTTTTATAAAATATCCAAGTGTGAGATATTATACAAGAGTGATTACCCATTGTGAGTTATACTCCTCTTGTAAGCATTTGAATAACGGGTGTGTGATCCTGTACATCTCATAGCAGAAGCTTGAGAATCAATTACGTTACCTTTGTACTTGGTTTGTATTCTACCGTAAAGAATACATTTATTGGATCGTGTCGGGAAGTGTCTCGGCTGCTGGTTTATCACAGTTGGTGGTAAATCAGTAAATCTCCGTGTCAAGTATCTCTTACCTTTATCTCTTTATTTATTCCGCTGTGCTTTATTATATTTGTTTATATAAACTGCTTTGCATTTATATTTATTTATATAATCTCTGTGTATTTGTTTATATTTACACTCTTCGTTATTATTTGTATACTCTGATTTATTTATACTGTTTCTGTACTGTATTTATTTGTAAAAGAATTTTTGAAAGTAAAAGATTTTAAATACAACCTTACCCCCCCTAGGTTGTCTAACAATTGGTATCAGAGCAGGGCTTTCAAAAATCGTCTATTTAATTTTTTAAAATCCGTTTTTGTTATGGCTCAACAAAATGCTTGGTTTTCTAAATCTCTTCTTATTGATTTCGAAAATTTTGATCTTTGGGCAAATTCTTTTGAACGTTATGTTCGTGGGATAAATCAAAAAATTTGGGATATTATTATTAAAGGAAATTTCAAACCCACAAAATTTCAAAACAACAAAGTTGTTGAAAAACCTAGCTCGGAATGGTCCGACGAAGATGAGGCTAATTATTGTTTAAATTATGAAGCCAAAAATTTTCTCTTTTCGGTTCTTACTAACGATGATATTGAGCGTGTTTATCTCTTTGAAACTGCTCGTGATATTTGGGAGAACTTGAACATCACCTATGGTGGAAACTCAAAAGAAAAGAGAGACGAAACCCGAGATCAAAGAAATGAAGAAACGTGTCTCATCGTCGACTGCGAGAAAGAGGTATGTACTTCATACTCAAGTTATTCTAGTTGTAGTGATAACGATGATGATATTGATATGTTAAATGTCTCTTTTCAAAAATTGATTGTTCTCGTAAATAGTTATAAAAATGAGAATGCTAAATTAAAAGAAGAATTATTATTATGTCAAAATGAGTTGAATAATTGTAAACAAACCATTGCATGTGATAATAAAATCAAAAATGAGTTAAATGATAAAGTTATCACTTTAGAAAAGAAAGCATGCGAAAATATTGTTTGCAAATCTTGCATTGTCTTAAATGATAAAATTGCATGTTTAGAGAAAATAACATGTGAAAAAGTTGTATGTGGTAAATGCAATATTCTTGAAGATGAAATTGCTTGTTTAAAAGCAAAATGTAAATCGCATGAGAAAGATAATTTATTAGCAAATGCTTTTCAAAATAGCAATGATAAAGTGCTTAAAATGCTAAATATGCCTAATCGTATAAATTGTCGTAAAGGCATTGGTTCCGATACATGTGTTGATAAATGTTCGTGTAAACCCATTAAAAGATTTTTTGCATCTCCTAAAGTTGATACGAGAAAACCTCCATATATGTCAAAAATAAAAAATGTGAATTATGGAAGGAAACCGTATGCTCGTATGTATAATGGTAATTTTTCTAGACCTAAAAATAATGCGAATATAAATGCTTCATTTTATGTGTATGATAAATACAATCGCAAAATTAAAATGGTTAGAAAATGGATTCCGAAAGGAATGTTTAATGTTGACAATCCCGGTGGGATGCGTTTGTGGTTTTAAACCATTTTTATGGTTTTATATGTTGTCGTATTTTGTTTTATGTCGACAACATATTTTTTGCAGTTTATGTTTTATACTAACTGTTAAAAGGACCCATAAGAAAAGGGTACCACGAAATATTTTCTTTGCCTTTTGTAGGTGTTTCCTGACGAGGATATAATACGTGTTTCCTGACGAGGATATAATACGTGGTTTCCTGGCGAGGTTATAATACGTGGTTACCTGCCGAGGTTATAATACGTGGCTACCTGCCGAGGTTATAATACGTGGCTACCTGCCGAGGTTATAATACGTGGTTACCTGCCGAGGTTATAATACGTGGTTACCTGACGAGGTCATAATACGTGGTGATTTTTTTTATCACATAAAATTAACCGAAAATTGAAGCCTTAAGATCCGTTTTGGTGCAAGTGTTTCGTATTGGTTTGTATATCTTATGGCTCTATTGCTTTGTGCATTTTATTTTATCCCTCAAATTTTATAAAATCAAATTGATATCGTTATTAATTTGAGGGGGAGCGTTTTAGCTCTTTTACCATGAGTTTATGCTCTCTCAATTATATGCATATTTTGAGGGGGAGCATCTCTCGAGGGGAAGCATACCGTCTTTCTTAACTCTTTTTGCTTCGACAAACGGGGGAGAGAAACCGCACATGCTCTTGCTTAGCGGTTGTGTTTGTCATCATCAAAAAGGGGGAGATTGTTGGTGCAAGTGTACCACATCTCTATATATTTATATATATTTATTTTGATGATTACAAACACACCGTATTATTGTTTATCTAACAATTTAATCCAAGTGTGCAGTTGTTGAAGAACACGAAGATTTAATCTGAAGGGTTCAAAGACGGAAGTGTTTACGTCGTCATTATTGTTTATAACTAATAATGATAAACACCCTAAAATAATATACCACTTGGATATTTCTAAAAACCTTAAATAATTTATTTAAATAAATTTATTGAGAAGATCCAGCAGATTTGGTTGCGTCCTGGAAAGTCCTTTTTCTGACGGCGGTATACCGCGGCGGTACAGCCGGTATACCGCGGGTACACTACGGCCGGTATACCGCGGCTGTTCAGCCGGTATACCGCGGCAGGCTCGGTGTACAATTCTGATTGGTTGAAAGTTACTTTTCCTGACGGCGGTATACCGCGAGTCCCAGCCGGTATACCGCGGGTACGTAATTCCTGTCAACTTTGCATGTAGCCGTTGGTGTGTCAGTTACTTTTTCTGACGGCGGTATACCGCGTGCATTTGGCGGTATACCGCGCCTCATGTTTCCGTTGGAGCTTCCTTGGTATAAAAGAAGATGCTGGTGATGAAGACTACAATACAACAGTAACAAGCAGCATTCAAACTCTCAACTCTCAGCTCTCTCATTTATATATATATATTTTATAAAACATTTTTTATAAAATATCCAAGTGTGAGATATTATACAAGAGTGATTACCCATTGTGAGTTATACTCCTCTTGTAAGCATTTGAATAACGGGTGTGTGATCCTGTACATCTCATAGCAGAAGCTTGAGAATCAATTACGTTACCTTTGTACTTGGTTTGTATTCTACCGTAAAGAATACATTTATTGGATCGTGTCGGGAAGTGTCTCGGCTGCTGGTTTATCACAGTTGGTGGTAAATCAGTAAATCTCCGTGTCAAGTATCTCTTACCTTTATCTCTTTATTTATTCCGCTGTGCTTTATTATATTTGTTTATATAAACTGCTTTGCATTTATATTTATTTATATAATCTCTGTGTATTTGTTTATATTTACACTCTTCGTTATTATTTGTATACTCTGATTTATTTATACTGTTTCTGTACTGTATTTATTTGTAAAAGAATTTTTGAAAGTAAAAGATTTTAAATACAACCTTACCCCCCCTAGGTTGTCTAACAAAAGGTTTACTTATTTCTCAAATAATATATGAAGTTGTGACGCATACTCTACCATCAAGGTTTTATAAAGTTCATGATTTACGGCTAACTATGTTTATGGCAAACTCTTGGTTTTAAATTGTTTAAAGATTATATGTCTTAAACTGCTTTAACTCACTAGGCGTTAAGCCTAACACTTCTTCTTTTCGACATGTATATCAGGTCTTAGATGGATCTGAGTGGTGAGTGGAGCTTGGTAGAAGTTCCGGGTGGATGACTTAGAGATGTCGTCCGGGTTTTGAGAAGATAGCGGATTTGGTGGTTTTAGTAACACCCATCGGTCCTGCTTAGGCATGGCAACGGGGCGGGTATGGGGCGGGTTTGACAATCCCTGGCCCCGGCCCCGGTTTATAGTAAAGGACCTCGGCCCCGACCCCGGTCCCCGACGGGTACAAGGATCCATATATCGGCCCCGCTTTGTTATCTGGTCAATCCCCGATCAACCCCGGTACATACCCGTTTCCCGTCCCCGATTTACACCCGACCCGGTTAAGACCCGTTCCGGACCCGGTTTTGAAGTTCTTTTTTGCCTCTTATCTGTGCTTTTCTACCATAAAATTAACACGTAAAATACATCAAATATTTATCAAAATACATCAATTTCTTGTCAAACTAAAAAAACATAAAATGCATTAAACTTAGTCGTATTCTTTCTACTCTCGTATAGTGATATTCCTAACTTAATTTAGGATTTGGTAATAAGGCAATAAATAAAGCTGCAAAGTTAGGAATAAATTGAGTAACTCAAAAACATAAATAATAAATTAATAATTAATATATATACCGGGTACGGGCGGGGTGGGGGGGTGTTACCCGGCCCCGGTTTAACTCAAACGGGGATCCCCGGTACCCGGTTTAGTAGGGAATCCCCGGCCCCGACGGGGTCGGGTGAACCGGGTTCCCCACCGGGTCAGGGCAAATCACCATCCCTAGTCCTGCTCGGCTGCTCCCGTGTGTGGGACTAGACTAGTTCTCTATAAGTACTCTGATTTTGTTGTAGTATTTCTACCCTTGTACACTTTAGATTGATGTATTCAGAGTTTGTATTAAGGGATTTATGGAAGTTTTAAATTTTCTGCTATTTTCATTTTTAGGGGTGTTACAATATATACAAAAATGTAACTACACATACACCCATATATGTTTAACAAATCTAGGCGATGGGTTATCGCTGGCCAGCACCACTTCGTCGAACTTATACCACTTCGTCGGCAATAAGTCTTTGTCGGCTACAATCCTCCCGCCTTTGAACTCCGTGGAACCAACATCACATCCTTCATCGCCCTAAACTCTATTTCTGCTTTCATACCCAACTAGCACACCTATCTCTTTTCCTGATTCTAAATCGAAAACCATCCTTCATGATGTGCAAGACAAAATCACGCATAGTCTAGGCCTTTCATCCCGGTCAACCCATCTTCACATATCACCATCTTCGTTCTAGATAGAACCGTGATGATGATTGAAGACTTAGCTTTGACCGAAGAATAGTGTCGACGAGATTTGGTCGAAATTGCATACTTATTTTTTTAAAGAAAAATGTGATTAAAAATATAAAAAGACCAAAATACTTCTCACTTAATGGGTTTTTTCTAATAATCGTTAGAGAAAAGGGCCAAATCCAGTCATTTTTGCATACCACAATAAACATCTTGTAATTTCTAAACTGTAAGGACTGAGAGTGATAGAAAACAACAAACAACATGGATCAAATTTGTAGTTTACCCTATATTAATAAAAACAAAAATTTAAACTACAAATTTGGTCCTTGTGATTATTCAAAAACAACACTTTTCACCCTTACAATTTCGAATTTGATCCCTACTTCTTACGCTCTTTTAAAAACTTCTGTCAAATAAGTGGCATTTTTTAAGAAAAAATATAAAAAAAAACCAACAAGCTATCTAATTTTGAATGATTAAGTTTTTAAAGTATTTTTTTTAATGATAAAACCTTTAAACTTTCTAAAACCGGTTAAATACATTTTTGTAACATGTAAAAACAGGTATATGTGATACAAATTTAGGAAAAGTCTAAAAAACCCAACAAGCTATATGATTTTAAATGACTAAGTACCTGAGTTTTTTTTAAACTATAAATCTTTACACTTTTTCTTAAAAAAGTTACCAAATAAATATTTAAACTTTTTTTTAAGGTTTTTTACCAAATAAATTTTGAATTTTTTTTTTGAACAAATAAATCCCGAATATATTTTTGAAGAAACAAAATAATGAATTTAATTTTGAATAATACATCGGAAACAATATACACTAAAAGACATATTTATCCCATTAACAAAAATACACTAAAAGTTATGTCGTTTTCAATAACAAAATGATGTTTAATCTAAAGTAAGAGTCTCACCAACCGTATGACTTTCATGTACACCGTAAACCAAATGAACGAAACACGTACCTACAAAGGATATAATTTTTGGTAATTCATGTTAGTGGGATGAACATATCTTTTAGGCTTTTTTTGTATATTTGTGAAAATAATGGATGTTTTTTGGTATATGTTTTTTGGTATATTTTGTGAAAGCATGGGTATGTATCTATTAATGTTCTAAGCATAACTTCTAAATGTTTCGGAATTAATAATGAAAATAGTATAAATTTTCTCCGTTTAATTGATTAATTTATTTTTTTGTCGGTGAGAGAATTTGTATATTTTTTGTTCAAAAAACGTTTTGGATTTATTTGTTCAAAATTAAGTTCATGATTTTGTTTCTTCGAAAAAAGTTTGGGATTTATTTATTAAAAAAATTCAATAATATATTTGATAAAAAAGATATAAAAGTTTAGAATTTTTTTTCTTAAATTTGGAGGGCTTAATCATCAAAATCAAATAGTTTGTTAGGTTTTTTAGACTATTCCCAAATTTGTATCATATTAACTTATTTTTATAGGTTACAAAGATGTATTTAACCGGTTTTAGAAAGTTTAAGGGTTTTATCATTCGTAATAATAGTTTAAAGATTTAACCATTCAAAATCAAATAGTTTGTTCGGGTTTTTTAGACTCTTCCCATTTTCTTATTGATTTCTTTGTCATTTACCTAATCAAAAACCACTGGGACCAAAATCATAAAATCAATTCTGATTGGGTAAAGACAAAAAATCGATAAAATAACGAAAATGACCCTCATTTAACGAAATTTTTTAGATAGGGACCAGATTGAGATGCTTTTGCAAACTATAACAACCCAAAAATCCAACAAGCAATAATTAGAAATAAATCCCAATCGGGTCCCAATTACATGATAAAATTTCATAATTTAAACAGTACAGAGTCTGAATAATCAAAACTAGCAGCGAAAACATACTTCCACAACCGAGAACTATTCTAAACTAAAGCGGTACTAAGTCTAAAACTAATGAGCTCAATCCGATCTCGCCTCCATCTCTAGTCTTCATAACTTCTCCTTACCTCTACTCGAAGCACCGCCAAAGCGCTTCCCTGAAATGGCTTAGTTTTGAAAAGCGATGGTTAGACCATAAGGTCTAGTGAATTCCCTCCAAAAACAGTTTATACAAATTCATGCATAAAAGCATTCCTTTAATTTCGCCAAACGGCCCAGTCAAATAAACCTGACAACAAACAAGGGTATTTGCACAGTGTTCATAGACTAATTTCATTCCAGTCACAACCACGATCGGGGCTCAAGCAGACTCCCCTCTCACCTTCGGGGCCCAAGCAGACTCCCCGTTCCCTTGTGTGCAGGAAATAGATTCCAGGCACACCGGGATAATCTTTTAACTCCCAAGGGATTGTCAAATCCCAAGGTACACTAATCCCACTGTGCAACCGGACTCCTACATAGGCACACAAGGCAAGGTTAGAGTAAAGTAGTAATGCATGTATCTTTAATAATCAACCCATAACATGCGAAATAAACATTCTCAAAACAGATCATTCATGCGAGGAATTTATAAAGATTTATAAATAAAAAATACTCACATCTCTTATCATATTTAGTAGTAACGAAACGTTTAACATGTCATTCCATCTAAAAAGTGTAGGGGAACTCACCTGTTTGATGTGATTCAATTTGTTCGTGCCTAACTTCCGAACGATCTGAACCACACCCGACACCTAAGATTAACCGAGCAACTTATCAGAAAGCCAACCACTCGGACAATGGCTAGTCCAGACACCATGTCTATCCGGAAGTACTCCTTTTCCGTATCAATTACAATCCGGAAACGCTACCCGGTAAATTGTCTGGAAATCCCGCTGTCGGAACCCACTATCTGGAAACTGACACATTTCGGACGCCATCCAGACTTCTTACCCAGAACCCACTTGTTGGAAATCGATGTAAATTGTAACCGGTAAAATAACGTAGCGGAAAATAAATTTGGTTACAATTAGAAAACTTTTCAATGCTCGAAATCCAATCGGATCCAATGACAATTAAAACAAATTAACAACACACCATAGGGTGTTTAGGATTGTACCTTTTTGAGCCGACGTGGTTGAACGGTCGGAGCACTTTAGAAACCAACGGGAGGTTTCCTCTAATGGTATCCACACACGAACACGTGACTTTCCACCGAGTGCTAGCCCAAAAGAACCCTAAAGCTAATATGTGTAAGCGTTTAATTCTGATCCAGAGAATCGAATTGGTCAATTGAAAACAACTGACTTGACTCCCTATTTATATAGACAGTAAATAGGAGTTTATGTTTATCTGTAATTACTTGAATTCAAATCATTTGAATTCGAATAATTATCTTAATTCAATAATTATCTGAATAATTATATTTATCTAAACAAATAATTATTCATATTTACAGATAAAACCTTGTAATTATCATAATTACAATTTACACATATTATAAGATTATTCTTTTAAGAATAACCTTTTAACTGTCAATCATGACTTTAACGGGTTTCTTTCTAATGGAAGCAAACGTATTCTTTTGTGTGCGGCCCTTTAGGTTTACATACTCATTGGTAGCATTCCTGTGTCTCGTGGGCATATAATAACCTTCAGTCTCCCACTTGCACACGATACACAGTAACACAGACGGTGGTAAGCGTCTAGCAACACGTCACCGCCCCTAAAGCTATGCAAATGTGCTTTTCTTAGCTTTCTGATTCATCTAAGTCAATCATATAGTAGAATCACTTATCATCCATTTGCTTCGCGATATTTTGTTTTGAACTCTAAGGCATAGATGTATATCATCCTTTTAGTTCAAAGATTGTGTTTCTCGATCCCAACACATTTTGATTATACAAGTACTATTAGTCCAACTAATTGATAACTTCGTTATCTGACAGGTTTTTACCCTCCAAATCATACGTTTGTGGCTTGTCTTGAAGCAAGAATTGGCATTTCGGACTAATATTTTGTGCAAGTGTTGTGCAGACATACATGGTGTCAATTGGAAGGAAAAATGCTTATTTATACTCCATTTTGACATACCGGGTGAAGGAAGCGTCGAACCAAGTGAACAAGCAAAGAAAAAGAGAATGTTGGATCCATGTTAAAGTGACATGCGAAAGTGACATGTGTCACTCTCGCCGTGTCACTATCGCTCAAAATGTACCGAAAGTTTTCTGAAGTTCAGCGAAAGTGACACAGCGAAAGTGACCATGTCACTCTCGCACGTCACTTTAGCCGTCGGGGGCTGATACTATAAAAAGCTGTAGAATCTTAATTTTTAGGGTTATCTCGGGATTGCTGGAGGCTACACTTCTAGGGGAGCTGTTAGAACCGTTTTTGAGAGACAAAGAAGACCTTGCACTGATATTGAAGGTGGAGACTCAATTTGGAGCTACAAATTGGTAGTGTGTATCAAATCTTGAGGGAGTTTCTTCATTTCCATAGTATTTGTTGAGAAACAACGTTCTTGGGTGTTGTCATCTTCTTCTCTTTGAGGTTATTTGCTACTAGTAACATGAGCTAAACATTTTGAGGTTGGGGGAAAGATGGATTTTGGATTTCTACCGTTAAATATATGAGTATTGCATTTATTTAGTCATTACACTTATTGGTTGAAGTTTGTCTTGCTTGTTCTTATTGTTGTGAGATTGGCCTTCTTACTCATCTTTTAGTTGTATTTCCTTTTGAGAAATTGGTTTTATAACTTGTTAAAAGCTAGATAAACCTAGGGTGAGATATTGGATAGAGATATACCAAGTAAACCCTAGTTTTGTGTATGTGATTCTTATGCTTAATGAGTTGAGTGTTTATGTTTATTGGTTGAGAGACTTTAATATACATTACATGATGCATTCTTGCTATTACTTGAGAGAGAATAGTAAGTATTTTGGGAATTGCTAAATTTAACCTTGTGTATTGATTTATGAATGTGTTTTATCTATTTGTTGGTGAAATCTAAATGAAATCTAACCCCTAACCTTTCCTCATCATCTTGGTAATTTCTTTGTGTTACATGAATCATTGTTAACTTGCTCTTCTTTGCTTATCTTCATTTCTTGAGATAGTTAGTTAATTAATCAAAACTCAAACCAAATTTTATCAACCGTCCATTTTAGATGTGTGGCTAGCCTTTGTGATACTTAAACTCATAGTTCCTTGGATCGATACTCGTACTTGGTCCTTTAGCCATTACCAAACTCCTGACTTCTGCATTCAACCCGAAGATAAACCTTTCAATCTTCATGGCCTCCGTGGAAACATAATATTATGCAAAACGAGATTTTTCCAAAAAACGAGCAGTGTAGTCCCGAACAGATAAATTTCCTTGTTGCAAATTCATAAACTCCCCCTCTAGTTGTTTAACCGCTGCATGAGGACAGAACTGCTTCCTGAAAGCTATAACAAATTTTTCCTACGAGAAGGTAGAATATATGTCAGAACCTCCCGAAGAAATATGAGCTTCCCACCAGTATAAAGCGTCACCTTTCACCATTGCGGCTCCATAAAGTACCCTATCCTCTTCCGCACACTTACTAGTCTTGAAGATAGCTTCTATTTCTTTTAGCCATCGCATAGCCTTCACTGGGTCCCGGTCTCCTGAATAGGTCGGAGGCTTACAACTGAGAAACATTTTATAATCACACTTTTTCATTACCGGTACAACAATAGGAGTAATAGGCATCTCTTCTTCATGTGAAGGATCTGGTCTTTCTGTTTCAGTATTATGAGTCTTGTTAAACATAGCATGGATATTTGCCTGTAATCTTCCCATTTCGGCCGCTAAGTCGTCTCTCGTAACAAACTCCGCACCACGCCCCTGAACTCTACCCCCAGTTCTGCCTCTTTCTCCCCTTCTTTCGGCAGTTGGATTGGTTCTATTCGGATTTCCTCCCCCTTCCCGATTTGTTTGTCTCGTACCACTTGCCATTCTGTTGATTCAGACAAGGTTAATATACACATAAGCACATACCCCATATAACAAGATATTCCAGTTCAAACATGTACCTGTAAGATCACAATTACACTGGCCAGGTGTAATAATGAAATTACCTTATGTTCCTTCTACCTTTTTATATTTAACACCCCAAGGTTCTACAATAACAGGGACATCCTACTTCTCATGCAGTTTAAGTCTAGGTACAGCTACTAATACCTAAATCCCTTAAACTAGGGCTCTGATACCATCTGTAACATCCCGGTTTCCATATATACAAATAACATACATTTCACAACGTAATTTCATCAAAAGATACATCATATTTCATATTCGGTCCCATAATCTTACTAAACATAATAAGTAATTCAGTACAAACTTTTCTCAGTTGATAATTTACATTATGACTAACAACAAAGCCATAAATACAAAAACACTTCATGATCTTCATAACACAAGTCTTCTCAAAAGCTAAGCAACGACTATCCTTCTTATTTGCTCTTACTTGATCCTCGACTTGGAATGCATATTTAAAACAAAATGAGGGTTAGACCGAATGGTCTAAGTGAGAAAATCCCTGTTCTTTTGAAAATCCTTTGCATACCAACATTCACATAATACAAACACAATTATCAAACATAACTCACTCATCGCGTAATTCTCTATCTCCTTCCCATGGCCATATTAGTTGGTTGCAAGCCAACTAATAAACAACGCTGTACAACAACTACAGCCAATCAACACTGTACAACAACTACAGCCAACACACCGGTCCTATGCCTGGCCAACGTATTATAACTAAATATAATACTCACATAATTACAATATCTCCACATATTATAATTCACACATAAACATAGTCACACCATTTATCACATATCCAATACACACATATATGTATTCCAGTTGAAAATGTTTTGAAGTAAAACTCAACTGGTTGATTTATCAAAACGTTCTCCAAACTTTTCTCAAAACAATTCAGCTTCACTTCAATTTCACAGTATCTGTACAAGTCAAATACATATACCGCTTTACCAAAAGCACACACAAAAATCTTAGGAACTTAAAGTAGTTTAATTCCTCAAACATCTCCCCCAAACCCGAACTTAAGTCGAGTCTATAATATTTTCTAGTCCTTATTCATCAACTTATCATAGTTCAATAATATACATTGTTATCAGACCCCTAACAGCGTTTAGAAATCTCAGAAATGATCAACAGCTCAAGTATCCGGACATAAACAGAGTTTTCCGGACAACACCATTTATTCGGACAGCATGCCATTTCCGAACAATATAATTAATCCGGACATCATCCGGAAACCTGAGTAATTCAGACGCTATCCGGTATCATATTTCATCCGGACAATCAAGGAAAAGAGAACTTACCCGGATAAACACACCGTTCGGACACCACTATAACATCATCCGGACACCATCAGCCAAACTACCCGGACACGTTCTTGCTGTGTCCGGACACCTCTGTTGATTTTGCCATTTTTGCCCAGAATCCGACTGAAGTTTATACTAGTTCGACTCTGGTAATTCTAAACCGATAGAAACTGCATACTAACCCTTATAAACATAATTTGTAAAGGTACTTACCTCAAATCACTTCTAATGAGTCAAACTTGAAGCAAATCTCTTCCTTTCTTCTTTCTTCTTCTCCTTTTTGCTCCCAACACACACACACATACACTAATCTGAGTTTTGTTGTAATGAAGACATATGGACTCCAGATTCAGATATTATCATCTTAATTTTACCAATTTAACCCTTTAACTCTTCACTAATGACCAAAACATCCCTAACTTATAATTTAACCTAAACTTCAAATTTTAAAGTTAACAAAATTTAACGGTACTAACATTTTAACTAACGAACTTACCCGGGGTATTACATGTATGCCAAGAAGACGTAACCGCGGAAGAGCGCGAGTGCCCTTAGATCCTGAAATCGAACGTACACTTCGACAAAGGAGAAGAGAGCGTGAGCAAAACATGGCGGATAATCGACCGCTAAGGGATTTTGCAATCCCCACTTATGATGTGAACCGACAAGGCATCCGCCCACCAAATACGGCGGAAAATTTCGAAATCAAGCCGACCATCATAAATATGGTTCAACAAGAACAATTTTGCGGGTTACCCTCCGAAGACCCAGTAGCTCAACTCGATAGGTTCACCGAAATTCTTGGCACATTTAAGTTGAACGGGTTAACAAATAAAGTCGTTCGTCTTAAATTGTTTCCATTCACCTTGAGGGATCGAGCCAAGTCGTGGGAAAAGAGTATTCCCGCCGGACAAATCACTACTTGGGATGAATTGGTGAAGGCATTTTTGACAAAATTCTTTCCTCCCGGCCGTACCGCACGGTTGAGAGCGGAGATCACACAGTTCCAGCAGATGGACCAAGAATCACTATATGATGCTTGGGAAAGGTATAGGGAGCTGCTACGGAAGTACCCTCACCATGGTCTCCAATCATGGCTTGTCGTCGAAATGTTCTACAATGCACTCACCCCCCATTACAAGGGTATTGTCGATTCTACGGCGGGAGGTGCACTTATGGCCAGACCTCACGACGACGCATACGCCTTAATCTGTGAAATGGCCGATAACAACTATCAATGGCACTCCGAGAGAAGTAACCACTCCCGAAGGCCAATTGGGTCAACTTCACAAGATACATCCGAAATCGCGACCTTGAAGGCTCAAGTTACCGGATTAACAAACCAATTGCGGGGTATGTCGGTGAGAGCGGTTGGTACCCCAAAGTGTCAAATTTGTGGTGAACTTCACCAAACCGAAGAATGCCGATTTGTTGCATCTTTGGACGATAACAATGTTGAACAAGTTAATTACATGCAAAATCGCCCAAACCGACAACCCAACGACCCCTTCTCCAACACATACAATCCGGGTTGGAGGAATCATCCCAACTTTTCTTGGTCCAACCAAACGGACCAACAAGGGGGTGACGCGGGTCGGCAAAAACAACAACAAGGTCAATCACAACAACAATTTGCTCCATCTCGAAATTTTAGACCTCCCGGTTTCCAAAACCAAGGAAATCAAAACATGAGAAATAATGGGGAGGAATCGTCAAATGAAAATAAATCGGGTTTGGAGGAAATGATGATGAAATACTTATCAAATATGGACACGGTTATGCAAGGTCACGAGCAAAATACCGCCGCCATCAAAGCGGTTGTCGAAGGCAAGGAGCAAAATACGATTGCTATCCGAAATATTGAACGACAACTTAGTCAAATGGCCCATGCACAATCATCAAGAAACCAAGGCGACTTGCCTAGCCAACCCGAGAAAAATCCTCGAGAACAATGCAAGGCCATTACGCTAAGAAGTAGAAAGTCGTTGATCAAGGACCCGACAAGAGATGACATGGGTCCCGAGGAAGAAGAAGTGCCACCCGCGCAAGAGCCCGATCTCGTGGAAATAGAGGTTGAAGATGTTGTGGAAACATCCAAGATGACACAAGAGACACCATCACCATCCAAACCGGTCGTGAATGCTTACAAGCCACCGATACCATTCCCAAACCGTCTTAAGGAATACAAGGACCAACAACAATTTGCTAAGTTCTTGGACGTTTTCAAGAAGTTACAAATCAACATTCCTTTTGCGGATGCTTTAGCTCAAATGCCGTCATATGCCAAGTTCTTGAAGGATATTTTGTCCAGTAAAAGGAAACTCGATCTTGGAGAAATCAAATCCACAAGGGTTACTCTACAACTTGCAGACCGATCGATAAAGCACCCACACGGAATAATTGAAGATGTCCTAATCAAGGTCGGGAAGTTCTACTTCCCCGTAGACTTTGTGGTCTTGGATATGGAAGAAGACGTCGATGTACCTCTCATTCTAGGGAGACCGTTCCTAGCAACCGGGGGTGCGTTAATCGATGTCAAAGGGGGTAAATTGACCCTTCGTGTGGGAGATGAGGAAGCGGTCTTCAATGTGTTCAATTGTGCTAGAAACCAAAGCGACAAGAATGCATGCTTTAGTGTGGACGTTGTGGATGAAGCGGTAAAGGAGGTTTTTGAGCAAGAATCTACCAATGATGAACTCGGTAACGTGTTGACTAATGGTCTCTTTGAAGAAGACGGTGATGAGAGCGAAAGAAAAGAATGTGTAATGCAATTGGGAGCAACACCCTTCCGGAAATTTTCAAGGCACCAACAATTCGAAGACTTGGGGCCTAAAAATGCTAAACCCCAACCGTCGGCGGAAGTTCCTCCACAACTAGAGCTCAAGCCGTTACCCTCTCATTTAGAGTACGCTTACTTAGGGGCAAACTCTACCTTGCCCGTGATCATATCATCACATCTAAGTAAGTTGGAAAAAGAAAAGCTACTAAGAGTGTTGAGGGGGCATCAATCCGCCATCGGGTGGACTATTGCCGACTTGAAAGGGTTAAGCCCTTCCTTTTGCATGCACCGGATCAATATGGAGGATGGGTTTAAGCCATCCATTGAGCATCAAAGGACGTTAAACCCCAATATGAAAGAAGTGGTACGAAAGGAAGTGATGAAGTTACTTGACGCGAGCATTATTTATTCGATTTCCGATAGTCCTTGGACTAGCCCCGTTCAAGTGGTTCCCAAGAAAGGTGGGGTAACGGTGGTGAAAAACGACAAGAATGAATTAATTCCAACAAGAACCGTTACCGGTTGGAGAGTGTGCATTGATTATTGCAAACTCAACAACGCCACTAGAAAAGATCATTTTCCTCTACCATTCATCGATCAAATGTTGGAGAGATTGGCCGGGCACGCCTATTATTGTTTCCTTGATGGCTATTCGGGATATAACCAAATCCCAATTGCCCCCGAAGATCAAGAGAAGACAACGTTCACTTGCCCATATGGCACTTTTGCCTATCGGCGTATGCCCTTCGGATTATGCAACGCACCCGCCACATTTCAACGTTGCATGATGGCTATCTTCTCCGACATGATAGAGAAAACAATGGAAATATTCATGGATGACTTCTCTATTTTTGGGGATTCTTATGATGTTTGCTTGGGAAATCTTAAATTGGTCCTCAAGAGATGTCAAGATACGGACTTGGTCTTGAATTGGGAAAAGTGTCACTTCATGGTGACGGAAGGCATTGTATTAGGCCACAAGGTGTCGGCTAAGGGCATTGAAGTTGACAAGGAAAAAGTTGAAGTGAATGAGAAACTTCCATATCCCACTTCCGTGAAAGGGGTCCGTAGCTTCTTGGGTCATGCGGGGTTCTACCAGCGGTTCATCAAGGATTTCTCCAAGATTGCCAAACCCCTCTCCGAGTTGCTATTCAAAGATGCCAAGTTTGACTTCACCGAGAATTGTGAAATAGCCTATGATAGGCTAAAGAAAGAACTCACATCCGCACCGATTCTTACCGCACCGGATTGGAATCTACCCTTCGAAGTCATGTGTGATGCTAGTGACTTGGCCGTGGGGGCTGTTTTGGGCCAACGAAAGGACAAGAAACTCCATGCAATATACTACGCTAGCAAAACCTTGGACGAGGCACAAGTCAATTATGCCACTACGGAAAAGGAGTTGCTAGCGGTTGTATTTGCATGTGAAAAATTCAGATCATATCTTGTTGGGTCTAAAGTCATTTTTTACACGGATCATTCTGCACTTAAATATCTTATGTCCAAGAAAGATGCAAAACCTAAACTAATCCGTTGGATTTTACTTTTGCAGGAATTTGATATCGAGATCGTGGATAAGAAGGGCACGGAGAACCTCGTGGCGGACCACCTATCCCGGCTAGAGGGAGTTAAACAAGAGGACGCCATCCCAATCAATGAATCCTTTCCGGATGAGCGATTATATGCCATTGGGGTAACCGACCCATGGTACGCGAATGTGGTCAACTTTCTAGCAAGTGGTGTCACTCCTCATGGCCTAAGCTCACATCAAAAGCAGAAATTCTTTGCCGATGTGAAGCACTATTTTTGGGAGGAGCCATATCTCTATAAGCATTGTGGGGACGGGATGATTCGGCGTTGTGTGCCCGATGAAGAAAAATCGAATGTACTAAAGCATTGCCACTCTCTCGAGTGTGGCGGTCATTTTAGCACCGATCGCACCGCGTCTAAGGTCTTACAATCCGGCTTCTATTGGCCGACCTTGTTCAAAGATGCCCGAAACTTCATAGCTTATTGTGATCGATGCCAAAGAGTCGGAAAGATCTCAAAACGGAACGAAATGCCCATGAATATATTCATGGAGGTAGAGATCTTTGATGTGTGGGGCATCGACTTCATGGGGCCATTCCCGCCGTCCTACAAGAACGAGTACATTTTGGTAGCAGTGGATTATGTGTCCAAGTGGGTCGAAGCAATCGCAACCCCCAAGAACGACTCAAAGGTGGTCATCAACTTTCTACGGAAGCATATCTTCTCTCGGTTTGGAGTTCCTAGAGCATTGGTGAGTGACGGAGGTAGTCACTTTTGTAATCGCTATTTGGATGCCGTGCTGAAAAAGTACTCCGTCACACATCGAGTCACTACCCCTTATCACCCCCTAGCTAATGGGCTAGCCAAAGTGTCCAACCGAGAGCTCAAACAAATCTTGGAAAAGACGGTTAGTTCATCTAGAAAAGATTGGTCGGCAAAGCTCGATGATGCACTATGGGCGTATCGTACAGCATTTAAAACGCCCATAGGCATGTCACCATACCGACTAATCTTCGGAAAATCATGTCATTTACCGGTGGAATTGGAGCACCGCGCTTATTGGGCAATCAAGGCCCTGAATTTCGAGCTAAATGCAGCGGGAAAGAAGCGAACATTGCAACTAAACGAGCTCGACGAAATCCGTCTAGAGGCATACGAGAATGCACGCATCTACAAGGAGCGGACCAAACGCTTTCATGATAAATTTATCGTGATCCGGACGTTCTATGAAGGTCAAAAGGTGTTATTGTTCAATTCTCGTCTCCAATTGTTTCCGGGTAAATTGAAGTCACGATGGTCCGGTCCATTCACGGTGGTAAAAGTCCACTCATACGGGGCCATCGAGCTAAAGAGGGATGACGGAGAAGTATTCAAGGTCAACGGTCAAAGAGTGAAGCCGTATCTCGAAGGCGAGTCGATGCAAGTGAAAGACTCGATCCCATTATCCATACCGGCCTGAGAATCGTCAAGGTCATGCCACAACCTTAAATAAGGCGCTAGGTGGGAGGCAACCCACCAAGGTTAGTCGTATTTTTGTCAATATTTAGCCCGATTTTTGTTTGGCAATGCGTTTTCTCGTGAAAACCAGCCAAAATACCTCATTTTTGGTCCTGTGTCAAAGTTGCAGCAAGTGTGACACACCCTTGAAAAGTCTGGTTTTCGGTACATTTTTGGCGAATATGACACAGCGAGAGTGACATTGGTCACTTTAGCAGGTCACTATCGCATCATTTAAAGAGTTATGGAAATTTGCTCTCGGTACATATTCAGCGAAAGTGACCATGCGAAAGTGACTGAGTCATAATCGCCGTGTCACTCTCGCTAGCCTCCCAAATCCATTTTTTTGCTTAAACATGGTAATCGCGGTACATATCATGCGAAAGTGCCCTAGCGAAACTGACCAGGGCACTCTCGCCTGTCACTTTCGCCGACGGGGTGAGAGGCTTTAAAACCCTAGTTCAGTCATTTGGTCACTCACGCACAACACCTCAGTTTAAAGGGCGATTTTTGGGACGATTTTGACAAGGTTTTTGGGTCGATTTTCTTACTTCATCCTCCAAGATACTCCGATTTTGTTGCAATTCCACCTCAATGTAAGTGTTTTTCATCTCTTTTTCACTTCTCCTCATCTCCATTGTTGAGATTTCAAGGTTTGGTCAAAAGTTCTTCCATGTTCGTATATTTTGTGAAATTGTGCTACATTTTAGGTTTGGAGTTGTTTGCTACTTGTGAATACATTCTTTAACTCTACATTGTTCTTCATTCACACAATTTCACCATGGATTGAAGCTAGGGCACACATTTTGACTTTTATGCTAAAATGACTTACACATTGTGGGTTTGGGTTAATTGCTAGTTTAATTGAGCTTGTTGAGCTCTTGCACACTAGTACACTTAAATCCATCATTTGTTTGAGTATTATCCTCTTGATGTCAAGTTGTGCCAAACATGCATAGTAGTGTTTGAATTGCATATATCTCTCTTGCGTGTTGTGTTAGTGACCTATAATACCCACTTTGAGCTCTTAAATCTTTGCCATTGTTCTACATTGCAATTATCATCTTTGGCTTGCTTCTTGTGTGGGTTAACCTTGGTTATTGATGATATGACATTGTGATCGCATGATGTACCGTTTTAGGTCGTATCATGCAATGTTTCGTGTCGAGTAATTGTTTTGTGCCCAATTAGGGGATTTTTGACTTTGATAGCATGTTTTTAAGGTAATCTAAGTTATGATGCTTAATGTTGGGATATGTATGTCTGGGAAGCATGATTTACCTCCTTGTTCTTGTGGTTGAATTTTGCGCACACGGATAGACCATTAAGACACTACATGCATTTCTTACTTTGATTGATCATCATGACTCCGTGCACTTCTTTCAACATGCTACCTTGTTAATTATCCATTTTTTTATATAAACCTTTACTCGTGGCTTAACTTTCCAGTTTTCTTGCAGATTCCCAATATGGTGCGCAACAACCTCCTCTCCAAGGATCGGTTCCAACTCTATGATGAGCTTCCCGAAGAAGAGCAAGCACCATTGATCAACGGTCCTAATGGCCATTTTGACGATCGAATGAGGCTCAATGAGGAGCGGGGATTTCTTGTAGAGATGGGAATCGACATTCGAGGGCTCGATTCCACAACCATCCCAGATACTATTGGGCAGCGTGCTTGGGCTGATTTCACTCGCACTCGCCAGCCATATCACCCGGGTCTAGTGAAAGAATTCTACGCCTCCATGGTACCGGAAGTATTCAGGGCGCTCGGAAGAGTTTGGGTGAGAGGAGTGCCGTTGGAAATCACCTCCCAAGCCATTAACGAGTATCTCCACGTCCCTACAGATCCTGATGAGGAGTATCCTGACGGGTTCCCTGCTAGAGCCTGGTTCAACCCTCAATTGCGCGGCATGGCGGCTATTCTTCGTCAAGACGGATCGGATATTTGGGTACCTAAAACGGCTGACCTGCACCACGGCGACCTAAAACCAGACATGGCTTTCTGGTCGGTTTTCCTCAAGCATAGTGTCATCCCATCAACTCACCGGACTCTAGTCTCCGTTGAGACATCTCAGTTGCTCTACGCTATCCAAGTCGACGTGAATTTTGATGTGGGCCACTTCATTCTCAACAGTATACTGAAGACCGGCTGCAACACCCAGTGTCTCCTAAATTTTCCTTGCCTTATCACTCATTTCTGTAGGAGGGCAGGGATTGCAGCAGCCTCCGTCCAGGCGAAACTTGTGGCACCCCCGGCGGATGTGTGCAAAAAGACGTACAATTATTTTCTATACACGCCAGGGATTGCCTAACATTTCGTCCGGACGTCGCTACCGGAATAGGGGAAGCCATGGAGCTGTTGTTCAGGAGGAGGAGCCACAGGTTCAGGATGCCGATCTACCACAGCAGCCACGCCCACCACGCCAACCACGACAGCAAGCACCACCACCAGCTGATATTCTTGCGGTGATTCAGGAGGTGCGAACCACGCAGCTAGCCCATGGGGCGATTTTAGAGCGAGTTGCCGACTTTATTGCAACGCCGCCCTCTAGCCCGCAACGCTCTGAGCCACCAACCACTACCACGTTGCCCCCTCGCCAGAGCAGATCCACCAGCATCTTAAGTTGTTTCTACGTGCGAAAACATTGGCGTAATAGAGGTGCCAGCACATCTTCCTCGCGGCAGCCCTAGGGTGAAATATGACAGCTCGGTTTGTTTCCTTTTTCACTTTTGCGCGCTTTCATTTCTATTTGTATGTCAACCTTTTATATCTCAATGATATGGTCAAAATTCCACGAACACTACTTTTGATTTATTTGTGCACATTGGGGACAATGTGTCTCAAAGGTTTGGAGTTGTTGTTTTTGTTTCTTTTCTTTGTGGGTCGATGTGTATGAACCTTTATTTTGATCGTTAACATGCGTTGTGGGTATAATGTTGAATTAATCGAAATGAATATATATGCTTGAAGTTACTGTTTAGGCGAATTGGAAAAACTTTCATTGACATGTAGTATCTATGTTGAGGCATGCTTGTGGAGGGATAAAGTAGTTGTGCATACTAATTGTGGACATTAGTGGAGACCACCCTAGTGAGACTTTGAGCCTTAATGCCATCAATTCTGAGTGATGTTCTATTTTTGTTCACCATCCTATACACGTCTTAATTCTTTCAATTTGATAGTGATCTCATTTTTCCTTGCATTGAGTAGTAAAGGTTAACTTCTAATTTAACATGTCTATTACTTGTGAATTATGTGTACCTTGAGAAATGATATCGGGCTATGTGTGCAAATTCTTTGGTCTATCATCTTTATCCTCTTTTCTCTTATCCCCTTATTGATGTGTGATTCCCTTAGCCATTTTGCAGCCGCTACTAAGCCCAAAGACTTTGATTTATCCGGATACACTAACCTACCCGTAGTCTAAGTGCATCATGGAGTGAGAAATGCAAACAATAGCGCCAAAATAGCTGGGAATGATCGTTGAAGCATGAAGGGTAGTAAAAAAAAAATCAAAAATAGAATAAAACTTGCATCTGCTATAAGAAAGTCTCTGTACAAGTATGATAGTCGAAATTCTGCATTGCATGCATTGATGGAAATTGTGCGTTCCAAAGAAAGGAAGACGAAAAAGGAAGAGCTACTATTAGTTTTGATGCACTTAGGACTAATTGTACTTTACCATTCTTCCTATTCCACTACCTTAAACCATTTCTTACCCTTTAAGCCCCGATTGATCTTTTGGAAATCATAATTTGTGAGTAATGCATGTTTAAATTTTATCTTATTACTCAATTCCTTTCATGAGATCTTATTTGACTACTACGTGTTTCTATACTATCACATGCGGATGATCTTGTGAATTTTTGTATATCAACTCCCCCGCATGTATTTGTGATGTGTGTGAACCTAGGATTCAAGAGTAAGAGAGCATCTCGTGAGGCTAGGGCCGAAGCGAAATCCTCCACTAGTTGTGTGCATGATGAAATTGATCAAAACGAGCATTCGCTTGATAATAGTCTCATGTCAATGATAGTTTTATCTAAACTCGGTTAATCAAGAAGCTAGGTAGTGTATGTTGGTTCTTATTAATTTCATATTAGTCTTGCTGCGCTTTTGATGATTAAAATGTTTGTTCATATTATCCCCTTTTGAAAACCCATCACTTGGAAGCTTGCCTGTTTTATCATTATCATATTGTCTTACGCCAATTTTTGCTTGAGGACAAGCAAAATCTAGGTTTGGAGTTGTTGATAACTTCGTTATCTGACAGGTTTTTACCCTCCAAATCATACGTTTGTGGCTTGTCTTGAAGCAAGAATTGGCATTTCGGACTAATATTTTGTGCAAGTGTTGTGCAGACATACATGGTGTCAATTGGAAGGAAAAATGCTTATTTACACTCCATTTTGACATACCGGGTGAAGGAAGCGTCGAACCAAGTGAACAAGCGAAGAAAAAGAGAATGTTGGATCCATGCTAAAGTGACATGCGAAAGTGACATGTGTCACTCTCGCTGTGTCACTATCGCTCAAAATGTACCGAAAGTTTTCTGAAGTTCAGCGAAAGTGACACAGCGAAAGTGACCATGTCACTCTCGCACGTCACTTTAGCCGTCGGGGGCTGATACTATAAAAAGCTGCAGAATCTTAATTTTTAGGGTTATCTCGGGATTGTTGGAGGCTACACTTCTAGGGTAGCTATTAGAACCGTTTTTGAGAGACAAAGAAGACCTTGCACTGATATTGAAGGTGGAGACTCAATTTGGAGCTACAAATTGGTAGTGTGTATCAAATCTTGAGGGAGTTTCTTCATTTCCATAGTATTTGTTGAGAAACAATGTTCTTGGGTGTTGTCATCTTCTTCTCTTTGATGTTATTTGCTACTAGTAACATGAGCTAAACATTTTGAGGTTGGGGGAAAGATGGATTTTGGATTTCTACCGTTAAATATATGAGTATTGCATTTATTTAGTCATTACACTTATTGGGTGAAGTTTGTCTTGCTTGTTCTTATTGTTGTGAGATTGGCCTTCTTACTCATCTTTTAGTTGTATTTCCTTTTGAGAAATTGGTTTTATAACTTGTTAAAAGCTAGATAAACCTAGGGTGAGATATTGGATAGAGATATACCAAGTAAACCCTAGTTTTGTGTATGTGATTCTTATGCTTAATGAGTTGAGTGTTTATGTTTATTGGTTGAGAGACTTTAATATACATTACATGATGCATTCTTGCTATTACTTGAGAGAGAATAGTAAGTATTTTGGGAATTGCTAAATTTAACCTTGTGTATTGATTTATGAATGTGTTTTATCTATTTGTTGGTGAAATCTAAATGAAATCTAACCCCTAACCTTTCCTCATCATCTTGGTAATTTCTTTGTGTTACATGAATCATTGTTAACTTGCTCTTCTTTGCTTATCTTCATTTCTTGAGATAGTTAGTTAATTAATCAAAACTCAAACCAAATTTTATCAACCGTCCATTTTAGATGTGTGGCTAGCCTTTGTGATACTTAAACTCATAGTTCCTTGGATCGATACTCGTACTTGGTACGTATTACTTGATTGACACCGTACACTTACGGTAGATTTGGAGGGTTGCATAAACCTTCTATCACTAATCCACTTGTTCATGGCCATGAAAATCAAAGTATGTTATCGTGGGGCCCAAAAATATATCTCTCATCTTGAAAAGAGCAAATCCCATATTGCATGTACACGACTAACTACACAGTTTATGTTATACCTAATATAGCCCTTATGATTACCCGGTTAAGGGTACCGTTAGACTATACTATAGTATAACACTCCTTGTGCATTAAATCCCAATGCACATCTCAGGTCTGAGGATAAAGAGTGTTTTACTATTTCAGGACTCACCTTATGACGCCGATCTATGAGATGATCCTGATCGTGGGTCTTGTCCAATGCCTTGTACACCGACAAACGCATGTGACTCTGGTTGCACCCAGTGCACTTCCAACTTGGACTACGACCAGACTTCACAATGATCTTAATTTATTACTAGTCCCCTAGTAATAATTGATCAAGGACAATTTAAAATAATATGATCATCATATTTATTCAAGGATACTTAAACATGCAAAAAGAACACAAAAATGTTTAATGAAAATACTCATATCCAATATGCCATAACATATAAAACATAACTGTTTAATGTTCTAAATAAAAGGTTACTAAAATTTATAGATCAGACTAAATTGTTATAAAACTTTAAGCCCGTTGAATCGATGTGAGCATCATGCTTGATTTGACTCAAAGGCTTGGTAAGAGGATCTGCTGGATTGTCTTCTGATCGAATTTTGCACATCTTTGTATCACCTCTATCAATAATCTCTCGAATTAGGTGATATCGTCTCATGATATGCTTGGAGCGCTGATGTGACCTTGGCTCTTTTGCCTGAGCAATGACACCCTTATTGTCGCAATAGATCTCGACAGGGTCACATATGCTAGGAACCACTCCCAGGTCTGTGATGAATTTCTTCATCCAAACAGCTTCCTTTGCGGCGTCTGACGCTGCAATGTACTCCGATTCTGTAGTTGAATCCGCTATTGTGCTTTGTTTGCAGCTTTTCCAACTCACAGCACCCCCGTTTAACACAAACACGCATCCCGACTGTGATTTATAGTCATCTTGGTCGGTTTGGAAACTAGCATCTGTGTATCCTTGAATGCACAGATCTCTTTCCTGACCACCGTACAGTAAGAACATATCTTTAGTTCTTCTTAGATACTTCAGAATGTTTTTCACTGCTACCCAGTGAGCATCACCTGGGTTTGACTGATATCTGCTCGTCATGCTTAGGGCATACGAGACATCCGGTCTAGTACATAACATAGTATACATAATCGAACCGATGGTCGAGGCATAAGGAACACCCTTCATGCGGTTCACGTCCTTATTAGAAATAGGACTCTGAGCCTTGCTCAGATGCACACCATGTACCATTGGCAAGTTTCCTCTCTTGGAGTCGTCCATCTTGAAGCGTCTCAAGATCTTGTCAATATATGTACTCTGGCTTAATCCAATTAAGCGCTTCGATCTATCACGATAGATCTTTATACCAAGATATAAGTTGCTTCTCCTAGATCCTTCATCGCAAAACACTTCCCTAACCAAGCTTTTACACCTTCAAGGATAGGGATGTTGTTACCGATGATCAGAATATCATCAACATATAGGATCAAGAATACTATTATGCTCCCACTGACCTTCTTGTATAGATGGGTTCATCTTCGTTTATTAAGAAACCAAATTCCTTGACTTTCTCATCAAAGCGAAGATTCCAGCTACGAGATGCTTGTTTCAGTCCATAAATAGACCCTTGCAATTTACATACCTTTTCAGGAAACTTTGGATGCTTAAAACCTTCTGGTTGTACCATGTATACGTCCTCGCTCAAAGTTCCGTTAAGGAACGCGATTTTAACATCCATTTGCCATACTTCATAGTCATGATATGCAACTATGGCAAGAAGTATCCTGATTGATTTAATCATGGCTACTGGAGAAAAAGTTTCATCATAATCTACTCCCTGAGTTTGAGTGAAACCTTTAGCTACCAACCTAGCCTTATAGGTATGTACAATCCCATCCATGCCAGTTTTCTTTTTAAATACCCACTTACACCCGACAACTTTGCAGTTGTCAGGTGGATCTACCAAGTTCCAAACTTGATTATCTGACATGGATTGTATTCCAGCCTTCATGGCATCTTGCCATTTATCAGATTCCAAACCTGATACGGCTTCCTGGTAGGTTACAGGTTCATCATGAATCGTATCGTCATTGCTAATAAGATAACCATATCTTTCAGGCTCTTGACGATTCCTACATGATCTTCAGATTGTTTGTATCTCGTCATTCTCTTCAACAACTTGTTGCGGTTCAACATCATGTTGATTGTCAGTATCAACCATTGTTTCATCTTGTGATTCTCGAATTTCTTCAACCCGATGTGGTTCTTGATAGAAAATCATTTTCTAAGAACTCACCGCGGCGCGCAACAAGAACTTTGTTCTCACTGGGTTTGTAGAAATAATATCCAACTGTCTCTTTTGGATATCCTACAAAGATGCATTTTTCAGACCTTGAATCGAGCTTCCCAGAAGCTTCTCGCTTAACATATGCTTCACATCCCCATATTCTCATGTATGACAATTTTGGGATCTTCCCAGTCTATAATTCATAAGGAGTCTTATTGGTCTTTTTGGTTGGCGCATTATTTAGTATTCGGGCAGCTGTTTCTAGGGCATAACCCCAGAAACTCTTAGGCATAGTGGTACGACTCATCATAGAGCGAACCATGTCCAACAAAGTTCTATTCCTCCTTTCGGATACACCGTTATGTTGCGGTGTTCCTGGAGGAGTTAATTGAGATACTATCCCATTATCTCTTAGATGGTCAATAAACTCTTGGCTTAGGTATTCTCGACCTCGATCCGATCGAAGTGTTTTTATCTTTTGGCCAAGTTGATTCTCTACTTCATTCTGAAACTCTTTGAAGTACTCAAAGCTTTCAGATTTGTTTTTCATTAGGTAAACATACCCATATCTACTAAAGTCATCAGTAAAAGTAATGAAGTATCGATGACCATTTCTTGTGGTTGAACTAAAGGGCCCACACACATCGCTGTGTATAATCCCTAACAGTTCTGTTGCCCTTTCGGGTTTGCCTTTAAAAGGCGCCTTTGTCATCTTACCCATTAAGCAAGACTCACATACATCATATGAGTCATCACATGATTCCAATACTCCGCCCGCCTGGAGTTTGGCTATGCGTTTCTTGTTAATGTGTTCAAGACGACAATGCCACAAGTAGGTCTGGTTTAAGCCCCACTTAATTCGTTTATTATTTATATTATACATTGATTCAAAATCACAACTATTTTTCATATCAATTTCATAAATACCATTGTGTGGCTTAGCCACAAAATACAAAACATTGTCATGATAAGCTGAAATTGAATTATTACCGAAAGTAAACATAAATCCAGTTTGCTGCAATTGAGAAAAAGAAACGATATTCCTAGTAATGCTAGGTACATATAAACACTTGCTAAGTGCTAAAGTAAGACCATTAGGCAGCTTCATGCCATAAGTTCCTTGAGCAATAGCAGCTACCTTAGCTCCATTACCCATTCTAAGCTCCTTCTGGTCTTGGTTTCAATTTTTCTTCACTTCTTAGGCCCTGAAAAGTAGTACAAATATGAGTACCACACCCAGTATCCAATACCCAGGAACCAGAGTCAGAAGTGAATAAATCAATGGTAAACATACCTGAAGGTCCAGCTCCACTGGCCTTCTGCTTCTTCATTTCTGCCAATAGGGCTGGCCAGTTTCTCTTCCAGTGTCCCTTCTGGTTGCAGTGAAAGCAAACTGCTTCTTCAGGAATCTTTCCTTTGCCCTTTTGTTTGTTGGAGCTTCCAACCTTTCCTTTACCCTTGGCAACCCCCTTTCTTTTCTTGCTTATCCCACTGTTAGTCCCAGATGGCTAAGCAAGTATTGTAGAAGGGGGGGGGGGGGGGGGTTGAATACAATACTCAAAATTTTCACAATTTTAATTCTTTTTATTGAAAAACTTTCAACAAGAATTACACAAAGAAACTTAAGATTGTTGCGGAAAAGAACAGATAAACTATTCTAACAATCTTGCACAAAGTATACAACAAAATAACTAAGAACACTTAGAACAAAGCTATAAAGTTTTGAGGCTTAAAGGAAGATTTCTTGCACTGAGAGAATTCTTTAAAAGCGTGTCTTTTGAAAGGTGATGCCTTCTCCTTTTATAGTGCCAAGGAGTGCCCAAGCATTAAATGCTTGGGACACTTGTCATCTTTCAACTTGCTGAGTATGTTGACTTCTGGAGAGATGAAAGGTCCTTGTCACTTCTTACTAGGTACAGACAGAATAGCTCATGCAGATAAAAACGGATTTTAACTGATTATGGATAAAGAGACAAACTGTCACTTTTATCTGCTAGAGGATATTGTCCCATAATAAATGATCTTCCCTTTAAGACTTTGGCACCGAAGGAGGTTTCACCGAAAGTAGAAGAACTTCGGTAGAGAGAGATCGACCACCGAAAATGTAAGAGCATTTCGGTGGTGAGGAGGGCCACCGAAGTTGTTCAAGTAATTCGGTGTAGTGTCCACCGAATTTGTCAAGGCTCATCGGTGGAAGACGATCCCACCGAAACTGTTCAGGCAATTCGGTGGTGAGGTGGCCACCTAATCTGTCCAGGCAATTCGGTGGGAAGAGACCACCGAAACTGTCCAGGCAGTTCGGTGGAGATGACTTGTTTGTAAGTTGCCGAGAGTCTTCTATTTTCCACAAGTAGAGAGTCTTCAAGCTTGGTTTCGGTTGATCTTCGACTTCACCGAACATTTGATATCTTGTACAAGTCATTCAAAGAACCAAACTAAAATATTCTAAGTAGGAGTTTTAGGGAAAACATCGGTGAGTCAATTTCAAATCCTTGGTGACCCAACAATCTCCCCCTATTTGAATTTGAGCTCCTTTCTTAGAATATTCAAGAGTAACTGAAAAGTAAGTGCATTTTGACCCTTTTTACTCCTTTTGGGTTCTTTTCACATAGACCATTTTTTTTTTGTATGAGTATGTATACTATGTACAGTATTTACAGGTAACGAAAAGTAAAGTATGTACAGAAGTAAAATTCAAAAAGAGATACTTGTATTAAGATAAGTTCTCGTACAATTTACAAAATGAGAAACTAACTTTTACAAGTACCAAATGGAGAGAACTTACTTCTTTGAGGTTTTGCGGCGCTTGATTTCATCCAGTAAGTTTCTATAGAAAGGCTGAGCTTCGGGGATGTTCGGAAAGAGGTTGTGGATGCCTTCCAAAAAGATAGTATCAGCTAAGGGTATCTGGGCAAATCTGAAGAAGGCCCGACGACCGAGACCGTCGTTAAAGAACAATCCTGGTATTGGTAAGAGGCTTAAGGTTGTGGTAGGATAGGGGACCGAAGTGGGAATGATGAGGTTTAGATTGTTCACATTTGGAATTTTACCTTCCCTCGCCATTTCCTTGAAGACTGAGTCGGGTGGGTTTTTAACTTTGGGAAGGATGACTTTTTCTTTCAAGGATTGGAGTTTGGCTCTTTCATCGGTGGAGAGAGTGATGTTGTATTTTCTTTTGAATTCTTTCATCTTTCCCATCAGTCCATCAATGTACTTGACAAAGATGTCTTTCTTTGGATTTGGACTCCTGACAAGGTGTTGAGAGATTTCATACCATTCTGAGAGACCGAAGAGTTGAAGATGACTTTCTTTCACACTTTTCATCGAACCATCTTCTCTGTCAATGATCAGCCTGATGTCTTCCGGGTTTGCTTTGGAGGTGGCAATCTTTACAGTTGAAATCGGTGACCTGTTGTTTCGGTGATGCATGGTCTTTTTGTACCAGCTAATTTCATCATTCTTTTCTTTTTCTAGGGCACTCAGCACCGATTTTTGGATTTGAATGGCATCGGAGGATTTTGCTTTTGCAGCTTCTTCTTCAGCAGCTTTAAGGGATAGATCTCTGGATTTATCTAAGTTGATTTGAGCGATTTTTGCATCCTCAATTTCTTGAGGGGAGAGACCGAGTTCGGTGGAGATTATATGAGAAGCAGGCTTGAGTTTAAGAGATACAGCATCTTTAGGTCGAGCCCCATATTTTGCCAACTCCTTTTTCTTCTTTTCTTCCTTAGCGAAATCTTCGGGCGAAAAGACTCTCTTGCCTTTGTCTTTGGAAGCTTTACTGGATTGCTCCCCCTCAGTTGATGCACCAAGTTCTAGTGCTTCGGTGGTACCTGTATGTATCGGTGAAGCAGAAGAGGATTTCGGTGAAGTGGTTTTCGGTGGAGGCTTGTTACTGGAATATTTCTTTATGGATGGTAATTTCGGTGGAGCGGAGGTTTTCTCCCCCTCAGGAACAACCGGAATCTTAAAACCCATTTCAGAAAACACCTTATCAAACTTGGAGTGTAGAAATGCCAAAGTACCAGAGATTGTGTTGGGAACCATAGAGAAGTCACCCATATCCATTTCCCATTCTGACATTTCGGTGCTGGAGGCCTTGGAGAGGGACTCAACCTTAGAAGACAATGTAGTAAGAGAATCATTTATTGGTACAAGGGCATCGGTGATGGCATTGAGTAGCAATTGAGGTAACTTTGTCTCAAGGGTTGAGATTCGAGAGTTGGCCTGGGAGATCAGAGAGATCGTGGATTGAAGGAAAGTGGAAGGTCGGTCTTGGTGGGATGGGGTGTGACCACCGATTTTGGGGAACGAGCAGTGCCATCGAAGGGGATCCGCTTCGGGAAGCGGATGTCGTAAGTGAGGCGCGAGTTCGTCGGTGTAGAGGTTTCGGGGAGGTCGGGGAGGTGAGGGTGTTCGTTGTGGAGAGTGTTGCCTCGGCGAGGGAGGCTCGCTGTGATGTTCTTCGGGGGACGGGATGGTTCGGGGAGAACCAGTGTCCGCTAAAAGAAATGCAAAGAAATCATGTGGGGGTGAAGTCTGTGGGGGGGAACCCTGATTGGGTTGTGCAATCTCATCGATCATAAACTGATCGGGTGAAAGGCTGTGAAGTGAAAAATCAGAACCCTCGAGAGGAGAGACCTCGAGGTCATCTCCACCACCCAAATAATCGAGTGGGGAGGTTCGTTGAGGGTTCTCCAAGTGTACAACTGAGGCCTTTTGAGAGGCAACAGAGGAGTTGGTGGGGTTTGAAACGGATACCCTTGGCCCGGAGGGATGAAGTTCAACAACCGGCGATTTTTGAGAATCGACAGTTGGATTCGTTGGTGGGGCCGATGGTTTCCGGGACCTCTTTGGAAGAAATCCCGAAGGGGAAGATGAGTGCCTCCGCTTATGAGAAGGGGTTTGAACCGGGGAAGCCTCCGAGGGAACTCTCGGTGACGAAGTTCGAGAAGCGGGTGCGGAGGTGTCGGTGGCCTTTTGTTGTTTCTTTTGAGTGCCACCCGACGTAACTCGGTAACGGGGAGTAGGGGCCACTACAGATGGAGTGTCCTCGGAAATTTCTAGGTGTTAAAACCCGGGAATTTCCGCATCACCCCAATGTAGTTCGGGAGAAAGAGCAAAAGAGATCATACCTGGTCATAGTGGGCGATCGGTGGCAAGTGGCTTAACGTTGAGAGTTTTGGTGCCTACACACGGAGAAGACCAGTCATAAGAGAAGCGCGGTAAAGGAGATTTGCGATCTGACTCCAATGCCTTAGAAAGTTTGTGCTGTATGATCATTGAGATGAAGCGTGGAAAGGCAACATAGCATTTCTTGGGAGTCTTGATGACCTCGACAAGCTCTGAGAAGAAATATTGGGCGAAGTCGACTTTTCTTTGGAAGATGAGGGCATGAGCGAGTTTGTTGACGTGTGAAGGCGATTGATCATGCCCACTAGTTTTGCGTGAGAGGCAATGTGTAACATCCCATACCAACCGTACCAGATATTGTCCGCTTTGTCCGCACACCAGGACTCACGGTTTTAAAACGCGTCTGATAGAGGAGGTATCAAGTCCCTTATAAGGCAACCTTTGTTCCCCTCCCCAACCAATGTGGGATCTTACAATCCACCCCCCTTGGGAGCCCAGCGTCCTCGCTGGCACACCAGTCCGGTTCCCGGCTCTGATACCATCTGTAACATCCCAGACCAACCGTACCAGATATTGTCCGCTTTGTCCGCACACCTGGACTCACGGTTTTAAAACGCGTCTGATAGAGGAGGTATCAAGTCCCTTATAAGGCAACCTTTGTTCCCCTCCCCAACCAATGTGGGATCTTACACAATGGATAACGTGGGCAAAGAAGAAATTCCAAATGCCTCCCATTCTGCTGCGAAGAAGAGTACCGGGGCCTTTGGAGCTTTTGGAGGAGTCGTCGAGCACATAACCGGTGGTAAGAACGATGTCTTCATGTATGGTGTCCAAATGCATGTCTTCATAGTCGGAAAAGGCGTCGATCTTGAGAGCTAGACGAACATCATCGACCCCAAAAGTAAGGTCGTGATCACCGGCGTCGTTGGAAAGAATGGAGGCGTGAATGGCTTCGTTGGAGGGATCGTACACACATGTTAACCAAAATCTGCCAATGAGCATTTTACTCATCTTGGGGTTGCACGAAAAGGCATGAAGAAGAGGAGAGCGAGTGAGGAACTTTGCGACTATGGAGAACTCGGGATGAGCTGGATCTGGGTCGAAGCGGGCAACGTGATTGCATTGATTAAACTTAAGCTCCTCAAATCGTGTGGGAATAGGGTATCGAGAAGAAGCCATGAGAGGTTTTCGAGAGAGAGTTAAGGGGTTGCAGGTTTTGAAAAAGAGATGAGAGGGAAATATGCGAGGGTCATACATATATATAGAAGAGAGAAGGGTAACCTGATGATACTTTTTATGGGGAGGTGGGACAAGGCGGCTTGAAAGGAGGAGTGGGAAACGAGGAGTCGTGACACATAGCGGCTGACATGTGAAAGGTCTCCCATCACTGACACATTGGGAGTCGTAAACGATAAGAGAGCGGATCGGTGGTATATCGGTGGTGAATCGGTGGTATTTCGGTGTAGATAAAAGAAGGGTTTCACCGAAGTTGGAGAGTTCCACCGACATGAGACTTCGGTGGAAGAAGTCGCAGGTTTCCACCGATTTGAGATTTCGGGGGTAGATAAGTAGGGTTCCACCGATTACAGAATTCGGTGAAAGGTGTTGAAAGGTTCCACCGATATTCAATTTCGGTGGAAGAAGTCGAGGAGTTCCACCGATTTGAGATTTCGGTGTAAGAAAAGAAAATGAAGATGGTTGAGAGACACCTGTTTGTCCACCGATGAGAGATCGGTGGAGAGTTAGAAGTGGAGAAGAGAATGTCCATCGATGTGAGATCGGTGGAGCAGAAACACATGATTATTCTTGAAGGTTGCACATCCCAAGTTCACTTATGAGAAAGTTGAACCTGGTTTCATCAAGGGGTTTGGTGAATAGATCAGCAAGTTGCAAATTGGTGGGAATAAAGTGCAGTTCAATGTCACTTTTGGAAATGTGGTCCCTGATGAAATGATATCGGATATCTATGTGTTTGGATCTGGAGTGGAGAACAGGATTGTTGGCAATAGCTATTGCACTGGAATTATCACACAGAATTGGGATTTTAGAAAAGAATTGATTGTAATCCCTGAGTTGATTTTTCATCCATAGGATCTGAGCACAACAACTTCCTGCAGCTACATATTCAGCCTCAGCAGTAGAGGTTGACACAGAGTTTTGTTTCTTGCTGGACCAACTTACCAATTTACCACCAAGGAGTTGGCAGCTTCCTGTAGTGCTTTTTCTATCAACCTGAGAGCCTGCAAAATCTGAATCTGAATACCCAATTAGTTCAAAACCTGAGTCTTTGGGATACCAAAGACCCAAGTGTAAGGTACCCTTGAGATACCGAAAAATCCGTTTTACAGCCTTTAAGTGTGATACTTTTGGATTTGCCTGATAACGGGCACAAAGACAAGTAGCAAACATAATGTCCGGTCTGCTAGCAGTTAAGTACAGAAGAGAACCAATCATGCCCCGATACAGGGTAACATCCACAGATATACCGTTAGGATCGGCATTTAGTTTCAACGGTGGTGCCATGGGAGTTTTCATAGGAGAGCTATCTAAAAAATTAAATTTATTCAGAAGGTCACGGATATATTTACTTTGATTTATAAAGATTCCTTCTGAAGTTTGTTTGACCTGAAGGCCCAAGAAGAATGTAAGCTCTCCCATCATGCTCATCTCATATTCACTCATCATGAGAGAAGCAAACTCATCACAAAGTGATTCATCAGTAGCACCAAAGATGATGTCATCAACATAGATTTGGACAAGAATGAGGTTACCTGAAGTTTCCTTGATGAAAAGAGTGTTGTCTATTTTACCTCTGGAGTATCCATGTTTTAGAAGGAAGTTGGCAAGAGTGTCATACCAAGCACGAGGAGCTTGCTTGAGACCATACAGTGCCTTGTCAAGTCTGTACACATAGTCTGGATGAGCTGGGTCTTCAAAGCCAGGAGGTTGTTTCACATAGACTTCCTCTGCAAGTTCCCCATTGAGGAAGGCACTTTTAACATCCATTTGAAAGACCCTAAAATTTCGGTAGGCAGCATGAGCCAGAAAGATCCTTATAGCTTCAAGTCTTGCAACAGGGGCAAATGTTTCATCATAGTCAATGCCCTCTTCCTGTCTGTATCCTTGAGCTACTAATCGGGCCTTGTTTCTGATAACAGTACCATCTTCATCCATTTTGTTCCTGAAGATGCATTTGGTTCCAATGATTGTCTTCTTTCGAGGTCTGGGAACCAATCTCCAAACTTTGTTTCTCTCAAATTGAGAGAGCTCTTCTTGCATGGCCGAGATCCAGCAGGGATCTGCTAGAGCTTCATCAATCTTTTTGGGTTCAAGAAGAGAGAGAAAATTCACATAGAGACAAATATTTCCAACTCCTCTACGTGTTTGGACACCTGCTTGTTGATCACTAATGATTTGGTCAATAGGGTGATCCTTAGTCCATTTTGAGGCAGGGGGTAGAGGTGATGGAGTATATTGAGTGAGATGAGTCGAAGGAGTGGGATCAGAGGTTTGGTGGTAGGTAGGATTTTCGGTGGTGGGTGAAGGCTCATTTTCGGTGGGAGGAATGGTGTCGGTAGGCTGAGCAATTTCGGTATGAGGAGAAGAGGGTGACTCATTTTGGATACTTGAAGGAGATGGAATGGAGGGAGTGAGTTGAGTATCAATAGGATTAGACAAAGGAGCAGCACCGATGCATGATGATATCCATCTGTGCAAATCATCATCATCATTTGACAAAGATGAGGATCTAAGATCATCAAATTTGACATGGATAGACTCATCAATGCATTTTCTTCTGAGATTATACACCCTATAAGCTTTGGAGGATAAGGAATACCCAACAAAGATTCCCTCATCTGCTTTGGGATCAAACTTCCCAAGGTTTTCACGATCATTAAGAATGAAACACACACAGCCGAACACATGAAGGAATCCAATATTCGGTTTTCTGCCATGGAAGACTTCATATGGGGTTTTATCATGCCTTTTAGAAATCACAGACCTATTTTGGGTAAAGCAGGCAGTGTTAACAGCTTCAGCCCAAAAATAGGTAGGTAGATTTGATTCACTTAGCATCGATCTGGCAGCTTCACATAGAGTTCTATTTTTCCTTTCCACCACTCCATTTTGCTGTGGAGTACGGACAGCAGAAAAGTTCTGAGAAATCCCTTTCTCAGTGAAGAAGTCTTCAAGAGCACTGTTTCTGAATTCAGTGCCATTATCACTTCTTACTGATCGAACAAGTTGGCCATTTAGAACTTCATTTTTCTTGACGAAGTTGATGATTTCTTCAGTTGCATCACTTTTGTACCTGAGAAAATACACCCAAGTATATTTGGTAAATTCATCAACAATTACAAGAATGTACCTTTTACCTCCTAGACTTGGAGTGCTGACTGGTCCACATAGGTCCATGTGCAGCATCTGGAGAGGAAGAGTGATGGAAGAGCATTGCTTGGTCTTGAACGAAGTTTTGGTGAGTTTCCCTTTCTCACATGCATCACACAGCTTTTCTTTGATAAAATTCAGTTTTGGCATGCCAGACACCAACTCTTTATTTGAAATTTTGTGGAGAGTTTTGAAGTTTAGATGAGAAAGACGTTTATGCCATAACCAGTTTCTTTTGGAAGAGTCATCTGACACGAAGCAGACATTTGATGAATTGTTGCTTAGTCCCATGTCAATGACATAGACATTATCCATCCTTTTTCCAGACAGCATCACGTTGAAGTTCTTGTCCACAACCGTACAGATACAAAGTTCAAAGATAACTTTATATCCAAGATCACACAGTTGACTAATACTAAGAAGATTATGCATGAGACCTTCAACAAATGCCACTTTATTGAAAGTGACTGATCCATTTGTGAGAGTTCCATAGCCTTTGGTGTAGCCTTTAGAGTTATCACCAAAAGTGACAGATGGACCCTTTTCAGACACATAGTTGATGAGAAGAGATTTGTTTCCCGTCATGTGGCGTGATCACCCACTGTCCAGATACCATATCTGATGGCGCTCAGAAACCTGCATGCACACAGATTAGTTCTTTGGTACCCATTTTGTAATGGGTCCTTTAGGATTAGAAGATGATGAGAGGTCCTTAGGTTTGGTTCTTTCGATTCTTTCCTTGGGACAGTCCTTAGCCATGTGAAAAGTGTCACCACAGTTATAACATTTTCTATAGATAAAGACCTTTTTAACATTTTGAACACTTTTCCTATTTTGGTTTTTCGCATTGGTTTTTAAAACTTTGTTATGGGGGAACAAAGCATAAGGTTTGGACCCAAGAATTCCTTTGGCAGGGATGTTAGTTGGAGAGTTGGAGGATTCTGTGGGGTTTGGCCTTTTCAAAAGTACTGATCTTGGAATTTTAAGAAAGGAAGAGTTGCCATGAGAATTCTTTGAAGAGAACCTTTTGGGGTGGAAATCGGTCACAGAAACATCCACCGATTTCCCTTTGTCAGAAGCTGAAAAACCTCTTGGGTGAACTTGAGGTTCTCTTTTGGGAATCTTTGAGGGATTAGGTTCAGTATACTCATCAACGTGAATAGATCTTAACACTTCATGGAGAGGAATGGGAGAATCATTGGTGTTGACATCGGTGGGCTTTGATCTTTTCAACAGAATGACTTGCGAGGAGTTAGAGGATGATGCTTCAACAATGTTTAAACTTTTTGAGAGATCAAGGGTGAGTTTTGAAACTTCATCTGAGTCAGAGTTTTCGGAAGGTTGATTTGAGGATGCCTCTTTTGCTTTAATGAACATTCCATATTTTAGAGCTTCACCCAGATCTAAAGAGTTTAAGGATATGGAATTACAAGAACTTGAATCAGAGGCATCATCCCACACACTTGAGGAAGGAAGAGGTGTATGGGAAGAAGTTTCAGAAGAGACTTTGCCAAATCCTAGACCGATTTTGCTCTTTCCACTGATTTGACTTTGAAAGAGTTGTTCAAGATTTTTTGAAGAATCAGTCCATTTTCTCACCACCTCTTGCTCTCTTTTAAGTTTCTTAAACAGAGAGTTCTTTTCTTTTGAAATCACATGATTTATTGTTTTCAAGTCCTCAAGCTCATTTTTAATTTCCTCAAACCTTTTAAGCTTAGACATGCAAATTTCAAGTTCAGCTTTGAGCTCTTTCACTTGAGCAGATTTTCTATTCTTACTGTCTTTAACAGAATAAAAATCTTGAGTTAAGGATTCATAGGCATCAATCTTTTCTTTATCTGACATATTATTAAAAGGATGTACCTGAGCATAAGCCGTCGAGCACTCAGTCGACACGAGAGCCATTGGAGAGGTTGCCTTTTCAGAAACTTCCATTTCTTCAGAGATAGCCATGAAACACCTATTTTGAGAGTCGCTTTCGGAGGTATCTTCATCATCCCAATCGTGAGTTTCTGCCATAAGACCCTTCCCTTTTCTTTCCAGACCTTCACTCCTTTCCTTCTCTTTCTTGTACTTGGCTTTATATTTCTCCGCACGCTCCTGATGAAAAGAGGAATGGGACTCCTTTTTGGGAAAGGTTGATTTGAAAGTCATATTTTTGGATTTTTCCCTTTTTGAGGAGAGACCCTCAGAGAGTGGGTTTTTAGACTTGGAGATAGGCTTGCTCCTACACTCAGATGCAAAATGTCCTTTCTTGCCACAATTAAAACACTCCTCATTAGACTTATCAGAAGAAGTCTTAAAAGATGAGGTTTTTCTAAAAATTCTGGATTTGCTGAAAGGACGAAATTTATTTTTAGAACCAGCCATCATTGCCATTTCGTCTGACAATTGTTCAATCATAATATCCTCACCTTCATCATCAGCATCACTTAGATATGCCTCCGTTTGGTGGGTAGAATTTGACTGGTTGTCATTATCAGAGTCAGATGAAGGATAGGTGATTCTAGGGAGGTTTTGAGATTTTTTGGAATTTTCACTGATAAGAGCTATGGAAGAGCTCTTTATGTCTTTTATGAAAGATTTCCTTTGAAGCTTGGTTTGCTCAAAATTGAAAAGAGTACCATACAGAACAGTTAAGGGTATGAACTCAAGATCCTTGGTAGTTTTGATGCAAGTACATATATTTTCCCAAAATTCTGGGAGACAGTCCATGAATTTGCACAAGACTTCCTCATTGTCATAGATTCTGCCCAATAACTTAAGATCATTAAGAAGAGAGTTAAAACGGTTATAGAAGCTAGGAAGAGATTCTCCTTTTTCAAACGTGAAGAGTTCATACTTTCTTATAAGACCAATCTTTTTACACTTCTTAACTTCCTCTGTACCTTCGTACAGAACACATAGAGTGGTCCACATTTCTTTGGCAGTTTCAAAGTTCACCAAAGAGTGGTAGACCTCATCAGGAAGAGAGAGTGCAATAATAGCTCTTACTTTGGAGTCAAGAGAGACCAAACGTTTTTCCTCATCGGTAAACTTTTTGGGGTTTTTGAGAATATAACGACCAGTAGCACTGGATTTTTCTTCATCAGAATCACTAGAGATTTCTTTTTCAACAGTCTCTTTACCAGGCCTCTGCGTTTCATAGCGAGCCCAAACTCTGGGGATGATAGGTCCCTCTTTGAGAATGGTTGGATATCTAGTATCCACTCCTTCCATGAACAGCATCATGCGGCTTTTCCATAAAGAGAAGTTGTTAGCATTAAACTTAGGAGGTTTTGAGATGGACCCATTTTCAGCAAAGTTATTTTGAAAAGAGTTTTCAACAGTAGAAGAAGAGGCAGCCATCGCAGATCAAGTTTATGGAATTAAACTTTCTGCTCTGATACCACTTGTTAGTCCCAGATGGCTAAGCAAGTATTGTAGAAGGGGGGGGGGGGGGGGGGGGTTGAATACAATACTCAAAATTTTCACAATTTTAATTCTTTTTATTGAAAAACTTTCAACAAGAATTACACAAAGAAACTTAAGATTGTTGCGGAAAAGAACAGATAAACTATTCTAACAATCTTGCACAAAGTATACAACAAAATAACTAAGAACACTTAGAACAAAGCTATAAAGTTTTGAGGCTTAAAGGAAGATTTCTTGCACTGAGAGAATTCTTTAAAAGCGTGTCTTTTGAAAGGTGATGCCTTCTCCTTTTATAGTGCCAAGGAGTGCCCAAGCATTAAATGCTTGGGACACTTGTCATCTTTCAACTTGCTGAGTATGTTGACTTCTGGAGAGATGAAAGGTCCTTGTCACTTCTTACTAGGTACAGACAGAATAGCTCATGCAGATAAAAACGGATTTTAACTGATTATGGATAAAGAGACAAACTGTCACTTTTATCTGCTAGAGGATATTGTCCCATAATAAATGATCTTCCCTTTAAGACTTTGGTACCGAAGGAGGTTTCACCGAAAGTAGAAGAACTTCGGTAGAGAGAGATCGACCACCGAAAATGTAAGAGCATTTCGGTGGTGAGGAGGGCCACCGAAGTTGTTCAAGTAATTCGGTGTAGTGTCCACCGAATTTGTCAAGGCTCATCGGTGGAAGACGATCCCACCGAAACTGTTCAGGCAATTCGGTGGTGAGGTGGCCACCGAATCTGTCCAGGCAATTCGGTGGGAAGAGACCACCGAAACTGTCCAGGCAGTTCGGTGGAGATGACTTGTTTGTAAGTTGCCGAGAGTCTTCTATTTTCCACAAGTAGAGAGTCTTCAAGCTTGGTTTCGGTTGATCTTCGACTTCACCGAACATTTGATATCTTGTACAAGTCATTCAAAGAACCAAACTAAAATATTCTAAGTAGGAGTTTTAGGGAAAACATCGGTGAGTCAATTTCAAATCCTTGGTGACCCAACACCCACTATTAGGTCTGATCACCAAGACCTGTTTTGGTTTGGATAAATCCAACTTGGATTTCATATTTATCTCAGCAGGTTTAAGCATGCCGTGAAGCTCCGTAAGAGTTTTCTCCAAACCATTCATGTTGTAGTTCAGAACGAACTGGTCATATGATTTGGGCAAAGAATTGAGAACCATATCGGTTGCCAATTCCTGACCCAGTGGGTAGCCAAGACGAGTCAATCGGTCAATATACCCTTTCATTCTCAGAACATGGGTACTGACTAGGGGTGTAAATGAGACGAGACAACTCGCGGGCTACTCGAGATCGATTCGGTCAACACTCGACTCGAATAGACTCGATTCGAACTCGAGCTCGACTCGACATACTAACAAGTCGAGTTGAGCGAACTGATACTCGACTCGATAAGCTCGTGAGATACTCGAATATATTTTATATATAATTAATTTTATATTATAAGTTATAGAATATAATGTAAAAAATAATATTAATAATTTTAATATAATACATTAATAATAAAATAATATAATATATGAACAAGTCTTTTTGTTCGTTTAGTTAAACGAACGAACATGAACAATAGTCTCGTTTGTTCATTTATGTTCGTGAACATTTGTTCGTTCATTTATATTCGTGAACGTTTGTTTGGTCATTTATGTTCGTTTACGTTCGTAAATGTTAGTGTACGTATGACTATAAGCTAAAATCAAATACTAGAGAAATTAAAGCAAAATAGTGTACGTAAATGTTTGTGTATGTTTAAGTTTGTTTACTAATATAATGCATAAACAACAAAATTACAATATAATTAGTAATGTTATTTTAATTGAATTAATAATAATAATAATAATAATAATAATAAACTCAAGGTTTTTGGGAAAAACAATTGAAACTAATTATGTAAAAGACATGGGTGAACTCTTGAGGGTGTGTGTCTAATCTATCCCACATTGGTGGGATATAGAACTCAATGCTTTGAACTCCACTATATATAGATAAATCCTCTCCCTTGTTTTTACTTCCTTTGCCTTTGCTCAATGGCTTGAGCTTACGAACTTGAGCCCAATGGTTCGAGCCTATGTGATTATTTTAACATGTCATCACGAGTCTTACATCCTTGCTTCTCTTTTATTATTGTTCATTTAGTTATGTGATAATCATCAACCAATCAATCAAAATATGTTCTTCCAAATCGTCATCTGAAATCACTTCTTTCATAATACTTTAATAGCAGTTTTAACTCCAATCTCTGTGGGACGATAATCGGTATTTTACCACTTTATTACTTGAAAGACGACATAGTTCCCCTTAAGTATACTTGCTTATTGGTTCTATTAGCACACGTTTGTAGGTGTATTCAAAACACTCATCAAGTTTTCAACTATTAATATATATATATATATATATATATATATATATATATATATATATATATATATATATATATATTAATGTATAAAAGCAAGGCCGGTCCTGAGACATTTGATGCCCTGGGCGAAATCATTTAGAAATGCCCCCAATCTAAGAAAAACTAATTTTTATGTTGTTTGTAACGACGTTAAAATGATGTTATCGGGCAACAACTTCACTTATTAAGTGCACTTCGATAGGGATAAGATAACAACTTTTGTTCAATGGCTTCTAATTCTTAACACTTCATGTGAAGTAAATGCAAGGTAACAATCCTTATTGTCAAGGAACCATTCAAAATAAATTTAGCATATACTAAAATCTAACACGTGCTTATGCTAAAACAAACAACATTCTGTATTCATTGTTTATATATCAACTTGATTATATAATGATGTGCTCAAGCAGGGTTGAAGTCGGTTCATAAATATGGTTTAGAAAAAGTTATTTTGTAGCATATTCATTTAATTTGTTAAAAATTTGGAGCATACATGTGCACTATAACAATAAAAGATAACTTATCAGTTTATTGTATAAAAATATTGGCGAAATTATACACAAAGTAAAAATAATAAGTTTTCAAGTATGATCACGAAGCTCTATTTATTGTTGAATGTAATTACTTTTTTTAGTTTTTTTTAAGATAAATATATATTGTAATAAAAAAGACAAAAAAGAAGAAGTTCTAAAATAAGATAAATTAGGTAGTATGTAATAAAAATAAATCGATGGTGCAAGTTAACAAAAAACGTCAATGCCCTTATGGTAAGGTTGCCCCTTTCTATATGAGAGATCTTCGGTTCAAGCCTTGTTATGTTGTAATTTTTTAATTAAATAGTAACAGTGCCCTAGTTGATGCCCTTGGGCTTGTGATGCCTTAGGCCGTCGCCCTACCTACCCAATACTAGGGCCGACCCTGTATAAAAGTTGAATATAATATTACTATTTGGTTTTAGAAGACAACATAGAAGTCACCTTTATTGACCTCTATTTTTTAGTGTTGGATTGGAAAGAATCAACATCAATAATTAATATATATTTATAAATAAATATCAAATATTTAATTTAAGCACAAATAAAAATGAAATAATTGTCACTACATAGAAACTTATTGGTAAGAACCAAATTTTTTAAAGGGGGTAAGGTTCTTTAAAAAACGCTTCACAATAGTAATTTATACAAAAGACTCCATTTTTTACTTATAAGAACTTTGCATTAGGGATGCTCTCATGAAAAAATTAATCGGGTGCATTTATGAGTGTATGATTGATCCAAAGACCATAACCCTTAGGATCTGTTTGGTTTGCAAGAATGGAATGAATTTTGGGGGGATTTAGATTTCAAGTTCTTGCAATCTCATGTTTAGTTCACAAGATTGTTCGGCTTTAAAATACTATGATTTCTTTAAAAAATTTCAAACATAGGATTTTAAAATCTTAAGGCTAACGTCAAAAAATATATTAAAACCAATAAATAATTAGGACATCTTCAATGGATCACACTATATTTAACACCAAATTTCAAAAATAATGTAAAAAATAGTGTAAATTTTAGTGTTAATAGTAAATCTTCTTCAATGGGTAACACTATTTTTTAAAAGTGGTGTAAAAATTAGTGTAAAAAGTAGTGTAAATGAATAGTGTTACACAAAATATAGTTTAATATTATTCATTACACTAAATTTAGTGTGGAAAATAAAGATCCAATTAGAGATGCGAATAGTGTCATTTACACTTAATTTAGTGTTTAGTGTAAGATTTAGTGACCCCATTTGAGATGATCTTAGTTAAATAAAAAATAATTTAATTGTTTTTATAGTTGTTGATAAATTTTTAATTAGTTTTTTCATAAAAATGAAATTCAAATCCAAGAAATGTCCAAACCAAAAGGACCGTTGCACTTCTCACCAACCGTGTACTTGAGTAGAAAGGGCAAGCGCCGGCGATATATTTACCGGTCACTGTTCCTCCTCTTCATATTTTGCCGGCCAATTTAACGGCCGTTGGATTAGGTTTACCGGCGAACTTGCATTTATACAGTTCCATCGGAGATGCTCGTATAGCAATGAAAACAAACGGCGACGAAAGTTTATCTGGCTGATTTTAGATTTGTAAATCTAGGGTTTGAATTTGAGAACAATCAGATTAAAGTTTTTGATCGATTCAACCGATTAGATGATGACCTCCTTTACAGTATTGGCGTTCGAATTAATTCTAATTGGTAAATCGAACTTTTCTGAAAAAAGAAGGAAGAACATATACTCTGGTCCTCAGTTTGGGTCAACTACAGAAAGAGGGAATAACAATTGATTTATTGTTGGATTGGATTGTGGATACAAAAGCTTCAGGGTAGATTCTTCAAAGATTGAATTTCCAAATTGTTTATTATCGAATTGGGTTTCTTTTCACTCTTGCTTTTGGAGATTCTCATAAGCTTGTGGTCGTCGTTTGACTGTGGAGGTACTTTTCTTACCCTTTACTTTAATTGAATCATTAATTAATTCTATGTTTGTTCCTTCCATGGATCCCCTACTTTATCTTTAAGCTTTTTAGAAAAAGTTGGAAATACCATTGCTTGAAAAAACTAGATGCCCACAAGATGTTCGACGAAATTACTCTGAGAGATTTCATAAACTAGCCACAAAATTGTACACCCACTATTAAAGATACTAAAAAATTCTTACTTTTCTATCTGGAGATCTTTGTGAAATCTCTTAAATTTCTGGGTTAGAGATGTGATTTCTTGAGCTTCAATATCTTATAGTTAGAAGTTAGAACACAATGATCATTCAGATTTGATGCACTTTAAGAAAATAAACACAAATTGATGCTTAAAACTACATCTAATAACTCCATTTGAGCATACCAAATCCCTTGGATTTTGATTTTAGCCCCCAAATCAGTATCAGATGGCTGAATGCTCTCCGAAGCTCCGATCACCTCCTCGGTGTCGGCCTTACTAGACGTGACACGACCTCCACCTCCTCTGCAACTACCATATCCACAACTGTCCACTATCTCCATGTCTTCCACCACAACCACGGTCGACCACCAGCCACCATTGCCCATTCACATCCTCCACACTCCTCCACTACAACAACCTCCTCCACAACCACTGTCGGCCACTGACCACCACCATTCATCGCCGCCACCCACTACCACCGCCCACCACCATTTCTACCTCTACCACATCGTCCACAACCACCTCCTCCACCACTTCCGGCGACCACCACCACCATCACTAATCCAGTTCATAACACACTGTCCACCATCTTCACATTCTCCTCTGTCATCGTTGTCCACCAACCACCATCGCCTCTACCTGCACTACGACTACTACCTTCCTGCCTCTGTCTCCACCACAATCACCACATGCACTTCCACCACCATCGAATCATCACCGCCTCTACCTCAACCACCACCACCTCATTACCGCCGTTGCATCTACCATTGTCGCTGCAACAACCTCCTCGGCCGCCTCTGCCAATTCATAAGATTTTTTGAAACCAAATAAAACGTAGTTTTTCGAACTACCATCAATTACATCAAAGTTTTCATTCAAATAAGGTTCTATTATATATATATATATATATGTATTTATGTATATGAAAATTGTATAAAAATGTTTATAAATTAAATTGTTTAAACATTTACTTGATTTTTGTTATTTATTACTATTATATTACATGTAAAATCATCAAACAACTTTTTTAGGGGCAACTTATCCGGATGTATCGACCTTGGTCGGCTGCATGAAGGTTGGAAATGGGATGTAGTAGGAGAAAACAAAATGTTTTATTAAATGTAAATATTTTATCAATAAATTGTAAATCATAAGGATGAAAATAATAATTAGTTACAACCATAGGATGAAAACCGAATTTTCTAAACCACAGGGACGAGTGAATTGCAATTTTTAACAAACAACAGAGATGAAAAACGTAATTTACTCTAAAACTAAATATTTATTATTGTTGTCAACTAAACCAAACAAAATAATTTTGACTTTAGTTCAAATTTACAAATTAGTACAATGCATTATTGATATCTTAAATGGTCTCAATTTTCTTTTATAAAAAGTAATTTATATATTACTTCCTCCATCTCAAACAAATTAAGTATTTAGCTTTCTATTTTTGTTTGTGTTATACCCTGGCAGTGTGGTTAAATAAGTCAAAACGGTAGGTTGGGTTGAAAAGTCAAACAAGTCGAATAGGGTGGGAGAATTGTACAAGTAGGCTAAGCATTTTAGTGAAGTCGGTTATAGGTTTTTACCTAGTATAAATAAGGAGTAGATGAGTCTCGTGAGGGTATCGTGAATTCTATCGTGTTTTGAGTTCGGAGAAAGTCTTTGGGAGACCTCCAACTTCTCGAATTGTTGGAACCCTACGTTCAATCATTCGATTTCAGTTTTGATCCCATATTGAAGTTATTCTTGTGTTTCAGTTTCAATGTTAATTGCTCTGGTGTATAACAGTTTGTCACAAAATAATTGTCCAGTTTCAAAAGTAATTTTCCACTTTCTCATTCAGCCCTTAGTTATGAGATGGAGGAAGTTTTTCTTCTATTATTAAGGATACAAGTGTCATTCAGTTATCTATAAAGTGTAATAAGTAAACATTCCTATAACTGTGTAACTAAAAACTGTTGTTGAACTACTTGTTTACAAAGCCATTTCCTTGGTGCTCGATTACCAACCATCCTACCCTTTGATGATATATCGAGATGCAAAAGGATGTGGCACAATTGGGTTTGAGTCGGTCCTCGTCGAACGCCGTTCCAAATTAGTTCCAGTGTTCCACGCTGTTCGGTCATTCCACACTCGTCGACTTCGGAGTTCAGACTTCCACGTCCTCGTGACCGCCAGTGACCCTTCACCCTCGTCATCAACTGCTTCCATTGTTCCACACCTGAGTCCTCCTGACGCAGACCATAGACGGGTACTCGTTTCTCTTCGTATGCTCTGTGACTGTGTAGATATCTCGAGAGTCTAGAAATACTTTCATGTGCTTGTACTCTATGCATTAAAAGTTTTATTTTGTAAAACTTTCCTGTCATATTGACGTCATTTGGTTATCTTGGACAATTCTAATACATTTTCTTTCAAAAGCACAACAACCAAAGAAGAATCTTGGTGTAGAATAAGACTGTCTTGTCCTTAGTTGCCCTGTAATCTTAATTAATAGCAAAGCAGCCATGTTTGGGGTAATAAAGAAAAAAGAGGGTAAAAGGAAAGAAGTTTGCCACCACTCCTGTTCTTTCTTTATTCTAGGAAAAAATGTTATTTTAATGATTTAATTGTTAATAAGCTTCTTATTTAGTAGACGAATTTGGGATGTATGTATGTTATCTAAAGTTTTAAAGCATACATTGTTATCTAAATTTGTTGTCCGACTTTGTTTCAGATTCTACACAATAACCCAATATTTGTAAGATGACGACTTCAGGAAATGAGAACGTAGATACAGGATGCAATGCTACGGAATGTTTGAGTAATTATGCCTTTAGTGCTGAAACGGCTATGGACGAGTTAGCTAAGATGATCGTTATTCATGATTATCCACTTTCTATTGTTGAGCATTATGATTTTCGAAGGTATTCGGATAGTCTTCAACCTTTATTTAAGGTGCCTTGTAGAGAGCTACAATCAATACCGACATCATGAAGCTATACGAAACAAAAAAGGGTTATGCATTGCGTTGTTTGGAAGAGAATGAAAGCAGAATTGCTCTTACATATGATATCTGGACAACAAGTAACCAAAAGAAAGGTTACATGGCATTAACAACACACTACATAGATGCCAACCGGAAGTTACAAAAGTGGATTATCAGGTTATTTCTCGCTTTACTATTTTTTAAATCTTTATAATTGAATGTTAATATCTATAATGTTAATATTTAATGTATTATTTGATGCAGCTTCATACGTGTGCCGTCTCCACACACGACTGATGCATTGTCCCAAGTTATGATGAAATGCTTTATGGATTGGAACATTGATAACAAGTTGTCGACATTGACACTTGACAATTGTTCAACAAATGATGTTTTGGTCAACAAGCTGTTAGGTACTCTTACTCCTTCCTCATTAGTTTTAAAGGGTAGGTTGTTTCACATGAGATCTTGTGCTCATATCATTAATCTCATTATGCAAGATGGGTTTTCTATGATTGAGAGCGCTATCAAGAATGTTAGGGATAGTGTCTCATTTTGGTCATGTTCTCCTAAAAGGGTCCAAGACTTTAGACTCGTTGCACGACAACCAGGTGTAGTGTGTTAAAGAGAATTATTGCTTGATTGTAAGACTAGATGGGATTCTGTTTATATAATGTTGAAAGTTGCCTTAGAGTATAAAGATGTTTTTACTTGTTTGAGCAAGAAAGAGAAACATTATGTTAGCTTACCTAGTGAAGAAGAATGGAGAATGGCGTATGAAGTTTGTGATAAGTTAAAGTTGTTTTATCGTGTGGCCAAGACATTCTCCGAGACCAAGTATCCAACTTCAAACATGTTCTTCCCTTTGATTTGTGACATGAAAGTATCTATTAGGAGTTGGCAAGAAGCTCACAATGTCGTTATTAGGAACATGGCATCAAGTATGTTGCATAAATTTGATAAATATTGGGGAGTCATACCTGATGTCATGAGTGTGGCTGTTGTTTTAGATCCTAGGTATAAGCTAAAGTTGATCAAATTTTTTTTCTCAAAGATTTATGGTATGGACTCAAAAGATGAGGTTCTGAGGATACGTAGCCTATGTAATGATTTATATGAGGAGTACAAAAAGAAGCATGATCACAACAAAGGGAAAGGACAATCTAGCACTACTTACTCGGATTGGAGGAACAAGTTTTCATGGGAATTGGATCTTGAGAATATGATTTCCGAGGATGATATGTCTGAAACAACAGAGTTGGATGACTATTTGGCAGAGAGAGTGTCACCAATTGAAGAAGGATTTGATGTGGTGGAACTGCAACGGTCCTAAGTTTCCTATCTTACGGAGGATTGCGAGGGATGTGTTGGCCATTCCAATTTCTACGGTAGCATCAGAAACAGCTTTTAGCATGAGCAGGAACAAGATACCAAAACAATGTAGTCGGCTAAAATCGCAAACAGTTGGAGCATCGATGTGCAACCAAAGTTGGTTGATGAAAGAACTTGAAGGTAATAATTATATAAATTGTTATATGATACATGTATATACAAATTTTCTAACTTGTATTATTTTAATTTTCAGATAAAATACACGGAGAACCTCAAGGATTTGATCAGACAATTGCATACGATGAGGATGTTGAGTGACCTAGAGACTAGAATGTGTTGCTTGGAAACATTACATGTTTTGATGTATCTTGTGAAGTTTGATGTCATGATGTATTGGTTTCTGAGTCTTTGAGTTATTTTATGTTTTCTTTTAGTTCGAGTCTAAGAAAACAGGTCTGGAATTGGGATAAAAATGGCAGAAAACAGCTTTTCGGAACAGGGGATGTTAAATCTGATTTACAATAATTATATTATATATGGTAAAAAAATACATGAAAATAATAAGAAATATAAAGGATGTTAGAAAGAAATTACATGAACATACAATTGGACTCATGATAAATCTTGCCCAAGTGGGTTTTATTCTTTCGAAATCTGGGGTGTTCGGGATTGCTTATTTAAAATAATTTATGTTTTTCTTTTGTAAAAATATTTATCAACTTATGTCGGAGTTTTATAAAAAGTGTTTGAATTAGTTTATGACGGTATCAAAATGTAATAAACTTATAAGTTGTTTTGTAAGGGGTGTTTGGAATTGCTTGTATAAGTAAAATAACTAAAAAAATTAATAAATTAGAATAAAATGACTTATCAAAACTTCTTATTACCGATGCCAAACCGGTATAAGCATTTATTTTATTTTTCATCCAAACACTAAAAACTCGTATCACACTGAAATAAGTTAATAAACACTTTAAAAAAATCAATCCCAAAGACCTACTAAATCTAACAGGGATGAATTCAAATTCATCCATGCTCTTGTCCCATTCAAACAAAAAATTTCACACCCATTCAAACTTTCTCCGACTGTTTTTTCTTTTAAACCTATGACCCAAAAAAAACAAGAAAGCTAGCCGCCTTGCCTTTCAGACTTCAATGGAGATCTTTCGTGGTTTTTTATGCATCTATTTCGCTTCAAAACTGAAGATTTATGGGTTTTTATCTACATCTGCACTAGATATAATGTTAATTAGGGTTTTGATTTTAGGGTTCTAAGTTCGATTTAGTTTTGTAATAAATGTATACAAAGTGTTTTTAGGTTAGATTTAGGGTTTTGATTATATTATTAGATTTAGAGTAAATTACACCAGAGGTCTTGGTCAAAATCTGGATATGGTCCCTAAAATGAAATATTTACACCAGACATCCCTGTGGTTGTCATATTGTCACAAAAAAAACCTATGTCACACAAAAATACATTGGAGGTCCCTCTAACATTAACACCGTTAATTCATTTGCGTTAACTCAAGGGCATTTTTGTCAATACACTTATCGCTCTCCCTTTAATACATCGCACCAACGGCTAAGTTCATCTTCTTCACCCCCTTTCTATCTGAATCTGTTCGAGCTTCAATCGTAACCCAATGATGGTGTTTTGTGGGTGTGGCACACTTGCAATTGTTCGAACTACGTGGACTTCTAACAATCTAGGACGAAGATTTTATGCTTGCTCAAAAAAGGTACGATTTCTGTCAAAATCGATTTTTGTGGTTTTGCCCTAAATCTTCTTCATCTATTTCTTACACCGAGGATCAAAATGTGGATTTATTTGCTGGGTTGACCTACCAACTAGTGATGGATCGAGGTACACGATTTCTAGTTTATTGAAGAGAAAAAATGAACTTGAAGCACTTATTGAAGAATAGAGGAAACAAATCCGGAGATTGAAAATTCTGTTGTGGATGAGTTGGTTTTCAATTGTAATATATTTCATCATTAGTTCATGAAAGTGTCAAAATTATGATGTAATCAAGTATTATTTACTGATTTAAGGCATGGTTATGGTGAAGTTGATGTAATCTGTTATTTTGTGGTTAATGAAAGTGATGAAATTTACGTAATGTAACCTTTTGGTTAATTTGTGGTTAATGAAAGTGATGAAATTTATGTAATGTAACCTTTTGGTTAATTTGTGGTTAATGAGTGTGATCAAATTTATGTAGCATCAAGGTTGTTCATAATTCAAAAAGTGAATACACAAAAGTCAACCATATCATTCATTATGATGAACCTTGTTCAATACAAAAGAAGTAAACCAAAAGAGTACTTAAAGTACCATATCATCCACCATTTACAACTTAACATGGTAAAACCAAAAGGGTACTTTAAGTACCATATCATCCATCAATATAGTTTGTCATCCAAAAAACACAAGATTAAATGTTCACTAAAAAAACCATGGCATGCACTGACTTCACAGTGGTGTCAGGGTTAGTCCTTTGTACCTCACGTATGTAATCCCTCAGATGGGTGTACTGATCCGCAAAGTCTTCACGCAGCTTAGACATTTCCAATGCTTTTGCCTTGAAGGATTTCTCTGCATCTCCACATGTAGAGCTCTAACAGGGACATTTGGATTATGCACCAACGTCTCTATGATCTGTTGGGCCAAGAATCATGCTGTACAAGCCTTTATGGTTCTAGATTGCATGCATTTATTGGTATCCACATATGTTTTTACCATCTAGCATGAATCATGTTTCCCTTTGGATATTTGTAGAACCCAGGGACAAGAGGGTTTGCCTTGACTACCTTCACCAACATCTTGACTGAAATCTGGCAATGATCATTTGCATACATCTCTAATTCTAACCTTATCATTTTTTACAAGCACCAACTGTCTCCTAGTTATAATTGCATGGTTATCTATAAATTGTTTGATACCTTCCTTGCTCCCAAACACTTTCCCAACATAAAACTGTGGAACATTCTCAACACCATCAGCAGTTCCCCTGTCCCTTCTCACCTTCCTCAATGCCCTTTTCCTGTCCTTCTCTAAGTCTGACTCATCTGTATTGCTTTCAAAATCTTCCATGTCAACTGCTTCAAGAACAATGTCAGCATTAAGGTCAGTCTTTAACCCATGCCTTCCACGTTGACTTCAACCTTAGGATGTATGTTGGCTTCATCAACTATAGTATCATCCTCACCATCTCCCTCAACTCCTTTACCTGTATCACTAGTCTGTCCTAAACCATCTCCCTCCTTTAACATCACATCAAAAGGATCAAACCCTTCCACAGTATGAAAATAGTCACAAATGTTTATATAAATCCCCTCACCATGTTGTTCAACTCCATCATCAGTGGCCTTGTTCAGATCAATGTTCATATCAATCCCGTCACCAATGTTAATATCAATCCCGTCACCAATGTTCATATCAAACCCATCACCAATGTTCATATCAATCCCATCACCAATGTTCCCCTCACCCACATTACTGCACCCATCATGATCACCACTATTCAGATCAATCCCCTTACCCACATTACTACATCCATCATGATCACCACTATTCAGATCAATCCCCTTACCCACATTACTACATCCTGTTGGGTTACCAAAGATTTGAAATTGACTCACCGATGTTTCTCCTAAATCTTACTTAGAATATTTTAGCATGATTCTTTAAAATGACTTGTACAAAATAGCAACTGCTCGGTGAAGTCGAAGATCAACCAAAACCAAGCTTGAAGACATTCTCATTGTGGAAGTGAGTATAACCTTCACAACAAATTACAAGTCATTGTCCACCGATGGTGTTCCCACACATCGGTGGACACCTTCTCCACCGACTATCATCCTGTCGGCCAAACATCATCTCACCGATGTGGATGCTCAAAATCGGTGGGATATCTTTTCTATCTCATGGATGCTTTTCTTCAAAAAGATAAGTCTCAAGGCAATCATATCGGTGAAACATTATCGGTGAAACTGCATTGGAAAACACATCAGGAAGGTGTTGGTCCCGAAGGCCTATACAAGTTTGTAGAAGGGGGGGGGGGGGTTGAATACAAACACACATATTTTACTTTTCTAAATTGTTTATTGATAAATCATTAACAATTTACAACTTGTTGCGGAAACAAGATTAAGGATAAACCTAAATCTAAACAAGTTGGAACACTAAGGTTTCTTGCACTAAGAGAGATAAGGAAATTACTAATAATAACCTATCTGAGATAAGAGATTGAACTTGTCCAGAGTTAGCAAGTTACTTCAAAAGAAGTGAGTTCATCTCTTTATATACTGCATGCATTTAATGCAAATCAGTATATACTTTACACGTGTCATCAGCTGGTTGGTTGCATGTCATTGACTTTTGATGACAACCTTAGTAGCCGTAAGGACGAACAGTGTAGTATCAGAGTGGTTGTACGATTTCAGATTTTCAGAGGTTCTTTTCTGACATTTCGTACGGAGACGTGCAAGGGTGGTTAAGACAAAAGTACTTTGTACGGAGGACTTCATGATCAGCTTTCGTTGATTCAGCGATTATCATTTTCTATATCAGCGAATGATAAAGTTCAGCGATAGCTGAAGTCTTGTACTTGATACTTCACGTTGAGTGGACAAATCTGAGTCTTCGCTGATCCGCATCAGTTCATTAGGAGACTTGTCGCTGGTTCTTGAGCTTGATCTTCGACTTCAGCGTAGAACCTTTGTTGACGTGAAACTTGTCTTCAGAGATCATAAGTAAACAACTAACTTATCAGCGATCATCATAATGACTGAACAGACTCAGAGCATTAATGGTGAACAGTGTTCGCTGAATGTTTATTTTAAAGAGCGAGAGTTCCTATCAGCGGTACTGGAAGATCTTAGTACTTATCAGCGATAGTGAAACTCTGATACATATTGTTTACTTACAATTTTCACTAAGTATATGAGAGGGTCATTATCAAATCACTGAGGGTTTGGATCAACAATCTCCCCCTATTTGATTATGACATAGCAACAAAGAAAATTGCTATTTACTGAAAACATAAGGATAAAAAGAACTCATAAAATACTTGTCCCTTTTACTGTTTTCTGGGATCTTTTCAGTACTGATGGAGTAAAGTACGTTCGCTGAAATCTTTCTTTAAAATATTGAATCAGGTTACAATGAAGAACAGAAAGATTACAAGTACAAGCGAAATAATTTACAAGTACAGAAGGATAACTGATACAATAGAGAAAAAGGAGATTATATCAGTTTTCAAAGGGTTCTTCCTTAATGAGAAGTTCATCAAGGGTCTTTTTAGTGGGGATCATCCAGTCAGGGACATTTACTCCTTGATTCTTTAACTTCAGAGCAGCTTCAAAAATCAAGGGCTTCAGGTGTCTAGCTTTGATGTTGCGTCTGACTTCACACCAGTGTACGAGATCTCTGAGTTGTTCGATGGGAGCGATGTGGAGCTCAGAGACACGTTGAAAGTGAGGATTTCCATCATAGTCTAAGAAGAATATACCATATGGATCACTTACCACTGTGCCAGGGATGAAGGTTTCTCCAGGTGGTAGGGAGGTGTCAAGCATTGAAAGATCAGCATCAGGGCCAAGAACTTCAGCACGAGAGAAACCAATACCTGTTTCATTTCGAATGATTGGACCTGAATCAGAAACTTTCGTCTTCTTAGCAGAGGCTTTCTTCGGTTGAGGAAGAGTAGGAGGAATATCCACAGCAGATGAAAGCAAGTCGATCTGTTTGTTTAAGATCATCTCAACATGGCTTTTGAATTTTGAGCGTGATCCCTGAATGGCTAATTTCGTTTCTAACCATTCAGAGAGACCAAACTTTTCTAATGAAGCAGCATAGAAGGTTTGCTTGGTTTTGTCATCTCTGTAGACATCCACTTCAACAACAGGAACATCAGCGTACATTTTTCCTCTGATGTTAGCTTTGATTATTTTGGATGGTCTTGATCGATAGGTCAGCATTTGTTTAGCCCATTCCAAAGTTGTATCAGAGACCTTTGTCTTTTCTCTAACGATTTCTTGAGCATCATCCCAGAGCTGTCGTTGAACATCAATGGGAACTCTTTTCAGCTTGGGGTCTTTGATTGATCGTTGAGTAAGCTTGATGGCGTATTCTCTGTCTTTCTCTTCAGCTTCCTTCCTTTCAGCGATAAGGCGTTCAACTCTGAGGTGTTCCTTGTATTCAGCTTTTGAGATTCTGAACTTTGGAGGAACTGAAGGAAGTTGATCACGCCTCAGAATAATTCGCTGATCCTCGAATCGCTTTATTATTTCCTCTCTTTTCTTTTGTTCCTCTTCACTTAGCTTTTGAGGAGCTAAGGAAGGTCTGCGTCTGTGTGAGAGAGTCTGTTCTTCAGGTTCATCAGTCTCAGAGATCAAATCCAAGACTGGGATTATTTCTTCAGCGGCAACTGGTATTTTTGTTGAAGTCGCAGTTATGGAGCCTTCAACGATATCCTCAAACAGGGGAGAGGACTAGCTGAAACACAGCGATCTTACAAGTAAGAACTTGGGTAGAAACAGATAGAGAGAATTGGTTTAAGTGTATAGGCTTGGGTAGAGGAACTGATAGTGTATGATAGAGGAGGGATGGAGTAAGAGATGTTTAGTGTACCTGACAAACCGGCTTTTCAAGCAAGATCGTCAGATTGTCATCTTCAGCGACGCTTTTGCCTTTGCCTTTCTCAGCTCCAGAGGCTGAGGGCTTTGTCTTTGTCCGCTCCCCTGAAGGTTCATTTATCGAGATCCCCTTAAGATCTTTGATCCTTGGGGAAGGTTTGACGATAAAGAAATCATCGTCATCTTCGTCATCATCATCATCATTCTTCTTTGGAGAAGAAGATGGTTCATCATCAGGGATGTCGACGGCTTCATCATCTTCTGCTTCGGATTCTTCAACGTCTTCTTCGAGTTGCTCCCCCTCAGATACAGAGGCGAGCTTCTAGGTTCCCTTAGGGTTTTCATCTCCCTGAGGTCCAGCGGCAGCTTCAGTTTCAATAGTCTTCTCACCCTCTTCAGCGAAGGTGAGGTCTTCGTTTTTCTCTCCCCTGATAGATTCATCATGGGAAAGGTCTTCAGCGCTCTTCTCCCTGGGATGTTCAACGCTCTTCTCCCCCTCTTTTTCATGATGACTGGGGGAGGAATGGGTAGATTCTTCTGCTGTGGGAGGCTCTCTGTCTTCTTGGCCAGAGATACCCACATAGCTTTCAATCTTTGCTAATCTGACTTCTAGGCCAGTTATAGCAGGATTGATCTTTTCCAGCTCTTTGCGATCCGTCGCTGTGAAAGTTTCCAATGCAGGGACAGGGGCAGGTTCAGGAGCAGGAGTTCTCGCCTTGTTGAGCAGCTCTTCAATCATTGTTTTCATCGAACCAGCGTCGGTCTTTACAGAGCCTAAGTCAGTCGTCAGAGTTTGAACATTTGTCTTCACAACAGACATATTACCCTCTAGTGCTCCAACCGATGTCTTCAGCGTTGTTACTTCGCCGGACATGGAGGAAACTGATTGTTTGAGTGAGGTGTAGTCTGTGTAGATATCAGCGAGCACCTTAGCGAAATCGCTGAGAGTCTTATCAACTTGATTCAAGTCATCTGCGGAAGCCGTCTTCTCCACCACCGTTGTCAGCTTTGTCAAATTTTCTCCAGCGGTGGTTACAGCTGCAGAGTTGTCGGAGAGTGTGGTGGTGAGATCTGTTAGCTTTGTTTCCACGGACTTCAGAGAAGCGTTGATGTCTCCCAAATTAGGACCTGTAACATATAAGTACTTGTGAACAAAGGAAAGCTCAGAAGTTTCAGGTTTAGTTACAGTGTATATGGGTTGATTTGTACCTGCAGGAGGATTGATGAACTCGTCAAAGTTGCGGATCCCTGAAAAATGTTCCATATCTTCCTCAAAAGTTCGGTAAGGAATGGTGATCTCTGCAGGTCCTGTCTTCATCATTCTTTGAGAAGCGTCAGCGGAGGCTTCTGGAATGATGGCATCTCCAGTATTCTTTGGAGGAGAGTCCAAGTGAGTAGAGGGAGAAGCGAAGGATAAGAATTGGGTTCGGGTACTGAGTTCAGCGTTGGATTCGCTGAAAATCGCTTCATCAGTCTTTGGAGAGACTGAAGGAGGTTGGGTAGGTTCCAAGTTTTTAACCTCAGCGTTTAGAGACGCTGAAGCCGGGATTGAAGGGATGGTTTGAATGGGTGTGGCAGAGCGTACCACAGAACTTTCCTTCAGCTCTGCAGAATGAGCTGAGGAGTCTTCAGCATGAGATTGCTGGGGCTGCTCCTTGGTTTTCTTGATCCTTTTGGAACCAAGTGGGATTGAAGAGTGTTTCCTTTTCTTAGAAGGAGAGGAATGTGTGGCCGGGGTATCAGCGATGGGTATTGTCGCTGAAGGAGCCACAGAAGTCGAAGAATTTGGGTTGAGAAGAGTGAGAAGGGTAGAAAGACGTACCTCATTTTCGACAGGTTTGAAGTCGAGCACCTTAGGGCCAACCTGAGAGAGTTTCAGGTCACCCTCTTTCGGGTAGCTGTCCTTCAGGCCATATTGAAAGATGGCGCTGATGAATCGGGGGTAGGGAACCCATGCAGGTCTGTCAGCAGCAGTATCTACTCTTTGTACTAGGTCATCATAAATGATAGATGCCCAGTCGATGTGTAGACCTTTCAGCATAGCATATCCCATAGCTTGCTGAGGTTGAGCGGCTTGATCAGAGGAGCCGGTCTTCGCAGTCATGCAGCTGATCAGATGGGCGAAGATGAAATTCATCTCGCTTGGCATTTTTGACTTCTTTATCAGCGTCAGCTTCTTCTCGGGCTTCTTGCCCCTTCCAGTTTCCCAGACATAGCCCATTGCATCAAAAAATGCAATAAGAGCTTCTTTGTCAGCGTGCTTTTTGTGGTCAGGGAATGGAACGAAAGGTTTTTCTTTGGTAGCGTTGGGAAAGTTTAGAGCTTTTCGAATGATTGCGGGGGTTATCTTTATTGTGCCATACTCAGTATCGCTGAGTATGCAGTCAATAGTTTTGGAGGGATCTTTGGCGGATGGTAGCTGAGAGTGTCTGGCAGAGTACCAGAACTGGGATAGCAATAGCTGACTTGCAGGAGGTGTGATTGTCAGGGCTGTTGAAATGCAGCTATTCTTAAGGAAATTTACAGCATCATCCAGATGTGTAACTTGCTTTCGAGGAGGAAACTCGAAAAGCGCAGAGAGGTTGTTTATCTTGGTCCAGTCAAGTTGATCCATAGAAAACTTAACCTGTGGAGCCATTATGATATCCACTTCTTCAGAGTCAGTGGAGAAGTTCTCAGCGGTGGCATGAATCTTGGAAGTTGCCATTTCTCTGTATTATCAGTTTAACCAAAGATGTTAACAAATAAGAATTATCTTAATGTGGAAAGAAATTTCCATTAAGATGTTTCGAATTTTATCCATTTCATTCAGACAAAAATGTCTTAATGAAGATTAGGGTTTTTCATGATTTTTGACAGAAAATGTAAAACCCCTAAAGTCTTGTATTCCAGTTTCTAAAAAAACTGGATACGAATGAAGAACAAGTTTAAGATTAAGATTTAAAACTTGAAGAACAACCATGAAATGGTTGTGTTCATAAAACCATGAAAGAAATGATTTCATTTTTTAAGAAGTTCTTTTGTTTGATCTTGTTTAAAACAATGATAAAATCGGAAACAAGTTAAGCATTTGAAAAAAATAAGAACATATTAACCTTGATGTTTGTTAACGAAGATGATGAACAGTTCTTTGAAGATTTGAGAGCACAAAAGCAACAGTAATTCTTTTCTTGCGGAGAGAGATTGATCGCGTAAAAGATAAAGTATAAACCAAGAGTTGTTTATATAGAGATTTTAGAGAGAGAAAACCTTGAGCGGGAAAAGGTTTTCATCATGACACGGACACGTGTTTGCATTTGATTGGAAGTTTGAACGAAACGTGCAAACGTGTGTCAGAAAGAAATCGTGCCGGGGTTTATCCGTTGCAATGACGTCACAACTGTCCTTTCATATTCTTGGTTGTCTCTGAGGTTTTGAAAAACTCAGGGACTCTTTGAAAACATGAAGCACTGAATAGAAATATCAGTGAAGGTTTTAAGAAATTTCAAAAAGTCGCTGTTAAGGAAGAGATATTCAGCGATGCAATTTATTTTGAAATCTTGCATTTACATGCGATATGTCAGAGAGAGAAAACATACCTTGATATCAGCGAATCAAGTTTATTCAGAGAGAGAATGATAGAATGGGTTATACAAGTTGATTTTATCCTATCGCTGATCAATGTGAACCGCTGAAGGTTTTATCCTTCAAAGTTCAGCATTCCAAGCTCGCTGATGAGAAAGTTGAATCTTGTCTCATCAAGAGGTTTGGTAAATAGATCAGCTAACTGATAATCAGTTGGAATAAAATGAAGTTCTATATCACCATTCATCACATGATCTCTGATAAAATGATATCTGATTTCGATGTGTTTTGTCTTTGAGTGTAGCACTAGATTTTTTGCTATAGCGATGGCACTAGTGCTGTCGCAATAGATTGGAATTTTTGAGAGATGAAGATCATAGTCTAGTAGCTGATTTCTCATCCACAAGACCTGAGAACAGTAGCTTCCAGCGGCTACATACTCAGCTTCAGCTGTGGAAGTGGACACTGAGTTTTGCTTCTTACTTGTCCAACTTACCAGCTTTCCACCCAGGAGCTGACATCCTCCTGTGGTGCTTTTCCTATCCATTTTGCAACCTGCAAAATCACTGTCTGAATAGGCGGTTAGATCAAATCCTGAGTATTTGGGATACCAAAGGCCTAGATTCGCTGTACCCTTAAGATATCGAAATATTCGCTTTACAGCTTTCATATGAGATATCTTAGGTTCAGCTTGATATCGTGCACACAAGCATGTTGCAAACATAATATCGGGTCGGCTAGCTGTAAGGTACAATAGTGAGCCGATCATCCCACGGTACAACGTAACATTGACAGGAACACCCTTTGTGTCCTTATCAAGTGTCAGCGGTGGTGCCATAGGGGTTTTCATAGCTGAACTTTCAGTTAAGTCGAATTTCTTCAGCATATCTTTAACATATTTTCCCTGATTTATAAAGGTTCCTTTTTCAGTTTGCTTAATCTGAAGACCAAGGAAATATGTTAGTTCACCCGTCATGCTCATTTTATACTCATCTTTCATTCTATCAGCGAAACGAGTACAAAGCTCAGGGTTAGTAGAACCAAATATAATGTCATCAACATATATTTGAACTAGAATGATATGACCTTTCACTTTTCTAAAAAATAGAGTTTTGTCAATCTTACCTCGCTCAAAATTTTCAATATGGAGATAAGTGGAAAGAGTGTCATACCATGCACGTGGAGCTTGCTTCAAGCCATAAAGTGCCTTGTCCAGTTTATAAACATAACCTGGACGCTTAGGATCTGAGAATCCTGGAGGTTGTTCCACATAGACTTCTTCATTCAGCTTTCCATTCAGAAACGCTGACTTAACATCCATCTGATGTACTTTGAAGTTTTTGTGTACAGCATATGCTAAGAATAGACGAATAGATTCAAGTCTTGCTATAGGAGCAAATGTTTTGTCATAATCTATGCCTTCCTCTTGTCTGTATCCCTGAGCAACAAGACGAGCTTTGTTGCGGGTTACAGTACCATGTTCGTCCAACTTGTTTCGATAGACCCATTTAGTGCCTATCACCGTTTTGTCAGTTGGTCTACGAACGAGTTTCCAAACTTTGTTTCTTTCGAATTCAGTCAGCTCTTCTTGCATAGCGCTGACCCAGTTTGGATCTCTGAGGGCATAATCTATTTTCTTTGGTTCAGTTAGAGAAATAAAGTTAACAAATAAACAAATATTACCTGCACTTCTACGAGTCTGAATACCAGCGTTTGGATCACCAAGAATTTGATCGATTGGGTGATTTACAGTCCATCGCTGAGCCGGAGCATACGTCGCTGACTCAGTCTGAACTGGAGAAACTGAAGATGAGGCTTCAGCTACTTCTGGATTATCAGCTAAGAGAGGAATGTTTGCATTTGTCACTTCATTCACTGATTGCTGAGAAATAGATGGAATTTCTGAGACATTTGGATCAACTGCAGGTATAGTGTTTATAGGAACAACTGAGACCCATGATGTTTCAGCTTCACTATTCTGCATGTTTGGAATGATAGTGGGACTATCATCTTCTACTGGATGAGCATGAGGAGTGGGAATATCTTCTGAATCACCAAGATGAGAAAACATCCATTGATTCAGTTCTTCTGTATCAGCGGACGGTTTAGAGTTCGCTGAACGGGATTCGTCAAACGTGACGTGAATAGTTTATTCTACAGTTTGTCTTCTACGGTTGAAGACTCTGAAGGCTTTGGAGACTGAGGAGTATCCAAGAAAGATTCCATCATCAGCTTTAGGATCAAACTTTCCAAGGGCATCTCTGTTGTTCAGTATGAAACACTGACATCCAAAGATGTGAAGAAAGCCGATTGAGGGCTTTCTCCCATGAAAAAGTTCATAGGCTGTTTTATTGAATCTTTTGACTATCAGCGACCTGTTTTGCGTAAAACAAGCAGTGTTGACAGCTTCTGCCCAAAACTGAGTAGGCAGGTGAGAATCGCTGAGCATTGAACGTGCAGCTTCAGTAATTGTTCTATTTCTTCTTTCAGCGACTCCATTTTGTTGCGGTGTTCTCACTGACGAAAAGTTGTGAGAAATACCCTTACTCTCAAGGAAGGAATCAAGAGAACTGTTTTTGAATTCAGTTCCATGATCACTCCTTATTGAGCGAACAGTCATATTGTTCAGAGTTTCCATCTTCCGAACAAAGGTGATGAGTTCTTCAGGGGTGTCACTCTTAGAACGGAGAAACATTACCCAAGTGAAGCGAGAGAATTCATCAACTATGACCAGCGTATATTTCTTTCCAGCGATGGATTGTTTGTTAACAGGGCCAAACAAATCCATATGGAGTAGTTGTAGAGGAGATGACACTGAGGAAACTTGCTTTGATTTAAAGCTTGCTTTGGTCTGCTTCCCTTTTTCACACGCTGAACATAATGACTCTTTGGCGTATGAATGCTGAGGTAGACCAGTGACTAGCTCTTTTGACGAAAGAGTGTTCAGTGTCTTGAAATTTAGATGAGAGAGCCTCTTGTGCCATAGCCAGTTAACATCAGAAGATGCCTTTGAGAAGAAACAGGAGTTCTCAGTGGTTGTTGAGTCCATGTTTATTACATAAACATTTTCCAAACGATAACCGCTGAGAGCTATCTTCTCCTTTTTGTCAGTGACAAAGCAGGATTCCTTAGTGAAAATCACTTTGTTATCCATGTCGCAAAGCTGACTGATGCTTAGAAGATTATGCTTCAGCCCTTCAACATATGCCACTCTTCTGAAGGAGGTTGTACCATTTGAAAGTACACCATACCCTCGGGTATGTCCTTTTCCATTTCCACCGAAAGTCACAGAGGGACCTTTCTCTTCCTTGTATTCAGCGAGCAGGTTTTTCTTTCCAGTCATGTGTCTAGAGCATCCGCTATCGAGATACCAGATACCCTTCTTAACCTGCAATACAAAGGAAGATTAGTTTTTCTTAGGTACCCACTTAACCATGTATACACGTTTGTCAGTGGAAGTAGTTGGAATGGAAGGTTCAGCAGTCTTCGCAGCATTTGAAGATTCAGCTTTGTCTTTCTTCACTTTGGTTAATTTCTTAACCTCAGTGGTAGAATTCACCTTGACCTGATTTGCACCAGGGTTGGTCTTCTTTGCCTTGGGGGCAATCTTCACCTTAGCTATCTTTTCAGCTTTGGTGGCTGTGGGGCACTTACTAGCAATATGATCAGTGAGTCCACAGTGATAACATTTCCTATAACTAAAAGTAGTTCTAGGACCACTTGTATGCTGAGCTTTTAATTTCGAATTAGAAGTGCCAGCACCAAGTAAACTATTGGCTTTAGAAATGGGACGAACATTCAGTTCTTCAGATTTCTTACCAAGGACATCCACTCTGAGTCTAGGAGTAGATCGCTGAATAGATCCAGAGATCAGCTTTCTAGATCCAGAGGGGTAGGTCACTGAGGCTTTAGAAGCATTCAGCTTTGGTACTAAGGTACCCTTTTGAGGATTTTGATAAATAACAATTCCTTTACCTTTGTCTTTAGAGACAGAGGTAGATTTTGAATAAACCATTTTCTCCTTGCCTTTTGAGGAGGTAGGAGTTTCCTCAGGGATTGGTGTAATGAACGATGAGCACTGAGAAGATAAAGTATCAGCGACTGAGGATATGAACGTTCCAAATTTAAGCATTGAACGCTCAGTGGTTGGTTTTGGAGTATCATATTTATAACCCAGACCACGTTTATCACTCAGAGGAATCTGAGCCTTAATTATCTCAGTGATCTTTGTTGAAGAATTACACCATCCTTCAACAGTAGCCTTTTCAGCCTCTAATGCAGCGATAGCTTCTGCTCGTTCGATTTTGACTAGCTGATTTAAATATACTTGATCTTTAAAATCTTCTTCAATTTTAGAAAGCTTTTCTATTTGAAGGTGGCAGTTTTTAAGCTTTTCAGCGAGATCAAGGTTTTGGTTTTCAACCACAGTTTTGCCGTTCATGGCTTCGTATAAACTTCTAGTCAAGAGATCGATCTTACGGAGACTATCAGCTTCATCAATATTTGCAATATTGGTAAAGAAAGAAGGTGATACCTGAATAGCAGAGGTTGAAGTGGAGGGAATGTCTGAACTTTCTTCCTCTTCTTCAATCTTGGCCATGAGACATTGATTTGCTTCATCATCTTCAGAATCAGATGATGATGCTTCTTCATCAGAAGCAGCCCAATCATAGTCAGCCATCATGCCTTTGCCTTTCTTCTTAAAGCTTTTCAGCTTCGCATATTTGTCTTTCAGCTTTGAGTATTTGTCATCTTTATTCCTTGGAACAAAGGATTTCTTTGTAAAAGCTGAGGGTCTAGAAACTTTCTTAGACCTGCACTCGTTAGCAAAATGTCCTATCTTTTCGTAGTTAAAACAAGTAGCAGTAGCCTTATCAACAAAAACTGATGATTTAGGCTTGTCAGCTATGGAAAGAGGTTTGTTCTTTCTAAACATTTTCTTCTTGGCAAATCTCCTGAACTTTTTGGTTAGGAGAGCCAAGGATTCATCATCTGAAAAATCAAAATCTGATGAACTTTCAGAGTTACTCTCTAACTCAGTGATAGTGACCGAGGGTCGCTGAGTAGAAAGTTCCTCTGAGATTAAAGCAACAGGGGTGCTTTTGGAATCTTTTACAAGATTCTTCTTAAGATGGCTTGATTGCTCATTATTCAGCAACGTGCCATATAAGGTAGCAAGGGTCATTGATCTTAGATCCTTTGACAGCTTGAGACACATGGAATAATTGTCCCAGCTTTCAGGTAAACATTCTAGAAACTTTGTCAGCACTTCAAAGTTAGAATATTCCTTACCAATAGTTTTCAAATCTATAATTAAACAATTAAAACGTTGGTGAACTTCAGAGAGAGTTTCATTCTTACCAGAAATGAAGCTTTCGTATTGTCTTACCAGGTTGATCTTTCTTGAGTCCTGGACTTCAGACGTTCCTTCATACTGAACACATATTGTATCCCACATGGCTTTTGATGTTTTCAGATTCATGACGGAATGGTAGACTTCGTCAGGAAGAGCCATGGATAGTATGGATCTGGCTTTTGTATCTATAGCCACTTTCTTCTTATCTTCATCAGTCCATTGATGGATTTCTTTAGGTACCAGCCTTTCTGGAATAGCAGGTCTATTCTCAGTGCCTGGAACTGCAACATCAAATCTTACAGGGATGAATGGACCATTCTCAATATAGTAAGGTATAGTAGGGTCTACACCTTCTAAGAAGAGTGTCATCCTATTTTTCCATAAGTTGAAGTTATCTCTGGAAAATCTAGGGGGTTTTGCAAGAGAACCATTGTCTATATAATTTGTGTTTGTGTTGGTGGCCATTTTCAGATAATAGCAAGGAAGAGAAATATCTTAGATTAGATATTGTTTATGAGATTAAACAAATCCGCTCTGATACCACTTGTTGGTCCCGAAGGCCTATACAAGTTTGTAGAGGGGGGGGGGTTGAATACAAACACACAGATTTTACTTTTCTAAATTGTTTATTGATAAATCATTAACAATTTACAGCTTGTTGCGGAAACAAGATTAAGGATAAACCTAAATCTAAACAAGTTGGAACACTAAGGTTTCTTGCACTAAGAGAGATAAGGAAATTACTAATAATAACCTATCTGAGATAAGAGATTGAACTTGTCCAGAGTTAGCAAGTTACTTCAAAAGAAGTGAGTTCATCTCTTTATATACTGCATGCATTTAATGCAAATCAGTATATACTTTACACGTGTCATCAGCTGGTTGGTTGCATGTCATTGACTTTTGATGACAACCTTAGTAGCCGTAAGGACGAATAGTGTAGTATCAGAGTGGTTGTACGATTTCAGATTTTCGGAGTTTCTTTTCTGACATTTCGTACGGAGACGTGCAAGGGTGGTTAAGACAAAAGTACTTTGTACGGAGGACTTCATGATCAGCTTTCGTTGATTCAGCGATTATCATTTTCTATATCAGCGAATGATAAAGTTCAGCGATAGCTGAAGTCTTGTACTTGATACTTCACGTTGAGTGGACAAATCTGAGTCTTCGCTGATCCGCATCAGTTCATTAGGGGACTTGTCGCTGGTTCTTGAGCTTGATCTTCGACTTCAGCGTAGAACCTTTGTTGACGTGAAACTTGTTTTCAGAGATCATAAGTAAACAACTAACTTATCAGCGATCATCATAATGACTAAACATACTTAGAGCATTAATGGTGAACAGTGTTCGCTGAATGTTTATTTTAAAGAGCGAGAGTTCCTATCAGCGGTACTGGAAGATCTTAGTACTTATCAGCGATAGTGAAACTCTGATACATATTGTTTACTTACAATTTTCACTAAGTATATGAGAGGGTCATTATCAAATCACTGAGGGTTTGGATCAACAGAAGGTCTTCCATTTTTGAAAAATATCTAGTGTCAGGTAAAAGTAACCGTTTGGCGCCTTGTCCATTTTTAGAAAACGTCTCAATCAGCATGGGCATGCTTCTTGGTTTTAAGGAAAAAGGTGATAAGGACATATCCACTTTTCAGAGAACATCACCTACAAGCCAATCTCCAAATGACAAGTGTCTTAAGTATTTAATGCTCATCACACTATAAAAGGAGGAAGAAACTCCCATGCAAACTACGCAAACTACGCAAACTGGAAGATTTTCTCAGTGCAAAAACTCTCCTCTTTGCTCAAGAACTTTATAGCTTTGTTCTAAGTGTTCTAAGTTGTTTTGTTTAGTATACTTTGTGAAAGATTGTTAGAATAGTTTTACCTGTTCTTTTCCGCAACAGTCTTTAGATTTCTATGTGTAATTCTTGTTGAAAGTTTTTCAATAATAGAATTAAAATTGTGAAAAATCTTAGTATTGTATTCAACCCCCCCTTCTACAATACTTGTTAAGCCATCTGGGACTAACAAGTGGTATCAGAGCATAAAGTTTAATTCATAAACTTGATCTGCGATGGCTGCCTCTTCATCTTCAACAAAGTTACTGGTCGTTATATCCTTAAAAACCCAAAGAAATATACTGATGAGGAAAAACGTTTGGTTTCTCTTGATTCTAAGCTCATGGCAATTATTGCTCTTTCTCTTCCTGATGAGGTCTATCACTCTCTGGTTAACTTTGAAACTGCTAAAGAGACGTGGACCACACTGTGTCTTCTATACGAAGGTACAAAGGAAGTAAAGAAGAGAAAAAAGATTGGTCTCATTAGAAAGTATAAACTCTTTACTTATGAAAAAGGTGAATCTCTTTCTAGCTACTATAATCGTTTCAACTCTCTTCTAAATGATCTGAAGTTATTGGGCAGAGTCTATGATAATGAGGAAGTCTTATGCAAGTTCATGGATTGTCTCCCTGAACTTTGGGAGAATATATGCACTTGTATCAAGACTACCAAGGACCTTGAGTACATGCCCTTCACTGTCTTGTATGGAACTCTCTTCAACTTTGAACAAACCAAGTTACAAAGGAAATCTTTCATCAAAGAGATAAAGGGCTCTTCTATAGCCCTTGTCAGTGAAAATTCCAAGAAAACTCAAAGTGTTCCTCGAATCACCTATCCTTCATCATACTCTGACAATGACAACCAAAACAACTCTACCCACAAAACGGAGGCATATCTAAGTGATGCTGATGATGAAGGTGAGGAAATCTTGGTTGAGCAGTTGTCTGATGAAATGGCTATGATGGCTGGTTTCAAGAACAAGTGTCGTCCTTTTAACAAATCTAGAAATTTCAGAAAACCCTCTTCTTCCACAAAAACTCCCTCTTCTGATAAGTCCAATGAAGAGTGTTTTAACTGTGGTAAGAAAGGACATTTTGCTTCTGAGTGCAGAAGCAAGTGTGTTGCAAAATCTAGGACCACATCCTCTGACAAATATTATTCCAAGTATGAGAAACCCAAAAATAACTCCTTCAAATCAACCTTTTCGAAGAAAGATACGCAATCATCTTCCCAAGACCATCAGGAACGTGCTGAGAAGTACAAGGCAAAGTACAAGAAAGAGAAAGAAAGAAGTGGGGGTCTCCTCAGAAAAGGAAAGGGTCTCATGGCAGAAATTCATGATTGGGATGAAGAAGAAACTTCTGACAGTGATTCCCAACATGTGTTTCATGGCCATATCTGAAGATATGGAAGATTCTGAAAAAGCTGCCTCTCCAATGGCTCTGGTGTCAACTGGGTGCTCGGCATCATACTCTCAGGTACATCCCTTTAATGATATGACTGACATTGAAAAGATTGACGCATATGAATCCTTAACTAAAGACTTCTATACTATTAAGGATGGTAAGAAAAGAAAATCTGTTCAAGTTAAAAATCTCACCTCTCAACTTGAAATTTGTATGTCTAAACTTGAAAAGTTTGAGGAAGTCAAAGCTGAGCTTGAGGATCTGAAAACCATAAATCACATCATTTCAAAAGAGAAAAACAAGTTATTTAAGACATTAAAAAGAGAACAAGAGACCGTTAGAAAATGGACCAGTTCTTCGAAAAACCTTGAGAAAATCTTTCAAAACCAAAATGCTGGTGAAAATAAATTTGGTTTAGGATATGGAAAAATCAAAGTTGAAACCTCTTATCTTGCTCTTGACTCTATTTCTTTGAACTCAGATGATTTAAATAAAGCTTTAAAATTCGGAATGTTTATAAAAGCTAAAGATTCATCTTCTGTCCAAACCTGTGAGAAACAAGACTCCAATGATGTGTCTAAACCCATTCATGATATTTTAAAAGATTTAGTCATTGATGAAGTTTCTTCTCCTGATTCTTCAAAATCAAAGATTTTCAAAAGAGAAAATGCAACCAATCTTTCCTTAAAAAGAAAATCCTCAGACCTTGGAAAAGACCACTTCAAAAGTTTCTCAAGAAATCTTCCCACCAACTGTGGTCCCATAACTTCTTCTGGTAATGGGATTTTAAGTTTTCCTCCTCTCATCTCTTCCTTTGGTCCTAAAGCTATTCAAGTTAATGTCATAGGAAAAGGAAGAGAAAATGTGCAAAACCCCAAAAAGACATTTATCTATAGAAAATGTTACAATTGTGGTGACACCTTTCATCTTGCAAAGGATTGTCCCAAGGAAAGAATTAATCGAACCAAATCTAAGGAACCTGTTTCTAACCCTAAAGGACCCATCACCAAATGGGTACCTAGGAACTAATCTGTGTGTGTATGCAGGTCTTTGAGCACCATCAAATCTTGTATTTGGATAGTGGGTGCTCACGTCACATGACGGGAAACAAATCTCTTCTCATTAACTATGTGTCAGAAAAGGGTCCTTCTATAACTTTTGGAGACAATTCTAGAGGCTACACCAAAGGTTATGGAACTCTCACCAACGGATCTGTCACCTTCAATAAAGTTGCATTTGTTGAAGGCCTCATGCATAATTTTCTAAGTATCAGCCAACTTTGTGACTTAGGATATAAAGTTATCTTTGAACTTTGTATCTGTATTGTTGTTGACAAAAACATGAAAGTGGTTCTCTCTGGGAAAAGAATGGAAAATGTCTATATCATTGATATGGGACAAAATAATAATTCATCCAATGTATGCTTTGTGTTAGATGACACAACCAAAAGGAACTGGTTGTGGCATAAACGTCTATCTCATCTCAACTTCAAAACTCTCCACAAAATCTCAAACAAAGAGCTGGTGACTGGGATGCCAAAGTTGAACTTTGTCAAAGAAAAGTTGTGTGATGCATGTGAAAAAGGGAAGCTCACCAAAACTTCCTTCAATACCAAGCATTGCTCCTCCATCACTCTTCCTCTTCAAATGCCGCACATGGATCTATGTGGGCCAGTCAGCACTCCCAGTCTAGGAGGCAAAATGTACATTCTTGTAATAGTTGATGAATTTACCAGATATACTTGGGTGTCTTTTCTCAGGTATAAAAGTGATGCAACTGAAGAAATCATCAAGTTTGTCAAGAAAAATGAAGTTCTAAATGGACAACTTGTACGATCGGTGAGAAGTGATAATGGCACTGAATTCAAAAACAGTGCTCTTGAAGACTTCTTCAATGAGAAAGGAATTTCTCAGTTGTCAGGACTCCTCAGCAAAATGGAGTCGTGGAAAGGAAAAACAGAACTCTATGTGAGGCTGCAAGATCAATGCTAAGTGAATCAACTCTTCCCACCTATTTTTGGGCTGAAGCTGTCAATACTGCTTGCTTTACCCAAAATAGGTCGGTGATCTCCAAAAGGCATGATAAGACCCCTTATGAAGTTTTCCATGGCAGAAAACCAAATATTGGTTTTCTTCACGTCTTTCGCTGTATGTGCTTCATCCTGAATGATCGTGACAATCTTGGGAAATTTGATCCCAAGGCTGATGAAGGAATATTTGTTGGATACTCTCTATCCTCCAAAGCATATCGTGTGTATAATCTCAGGAGAAAATGCATTGATGAGTCTATTCATGTAAAATTTGATGACCTAAGATCATCATCTCTCTCAAATGATGATGATGAATTACATAGGTAGATTTCTTCTTGCATAGGTGATACTCCCATTGCTAATCTCACCGATACATCTTCCACTCCTTTCCCTCCTTCGAATCATTCTTCTTCAAATAACCAAGTTGGGTCACCCTCAATAGTGACCGACACTACCCCCCACCGAAATTGACCCATCTGCCACCGATATTCAGTCTCCCACCGATCCTCAACCTTCCACCGACATTTCTAATCCCACTCCTATACATCAAAATCTTCCATCAGCTTCTACACAAAATATTCCACCACCTTTACCTTCTGCCACAAAATGGACCAAAGATCACCCCATAGATCAAATCATTGGTGATCAACAAGCTGGAGTCCAAACTCGAAGAGGAGTTGGAAATATTTGTCTCTATGTGAACTTTCTCTCTCTTATTGAGCCTAAGAAGATTGATGAAGCTCTAGCAGATCCCTATTGGATCACTGCCATGCAAGAGGAGCTTTCTCAGTTTGAAAGAAACAAAGTTTGGAGATTGGTTCCCAGACCACCAAAGAAGACAATCATTGGAACCAAATGGATCTTCAGAAACAAAATGGATGAAGAAGGTACAGTTGTCAGAAACAAGGCCAGACTGGTGGCTCAAGGATACAGACAGGAAGAAGGCATTGACTATGATGAAACATTTGCTCCTATTGCAAGACTTGAAGCCATAAGAAGCTTTCTGGCTCATGTTGCCTACCGAAATTTCAGGGTCTTTCAGATGGATGTTAAAAGTGCTTTCCTCAATGGGGAACTTGCAGAGGAAGTCTATGTGAAACAACCACCTGGTTTTGAAGATCCAACACATCCAGACTATGTGTACAGATTAGACAAGGCTCTCTATGGTCTCAAGCAAGCTCCACGTACTTGGTATGACACACTTGCTGATTTTCTTCTAAAGAATGGATACTCCAGAGGTAAAATAGACAACACTCTCTTTATCAAGAAGACCTCAGGTAATCTCATTCTTGTTCAAATTTATGTAGAAGACATCATCTTTGGTGCCATTGATGAATCACTATGTGATGAGTTTGCATCTCTCATGATGAGTGAATATGAGATGAGTATGATGAGAGAGCTTACATTCTTTTTGGGCCTTCAGGTCAAACAAACTTCAGAAGGGATTTTTATAAATCAAAGCAAATATATTTGTGACCTTCTGAAGAAATTTAATTTCCTCGATAGCTCTCCCATGAAAACTCCCATGGCACCACCTCTGAAAATTCATGTTGATCCGGATGGTAAATCTGTTGATGTAACGAATTATCGAGGGATGATTGGTTCTCTTCTTTATTTAACTGCTAGCAGACCGAACATTATGTTTGCTACCTGTCTTTGTGCCCGCTATCAAGCCAATCCAAAAGAATCTCATTTGGCCGCTGTAAAACGGATTTTCCGGTATCTAAAAGGTACCTTACATCTGGGTCTTTGGTATCCCAAAGACTCAGGCTTTGAACTAATTGGGTATTCAGATTCAGACTATGCAGGTTCCAAAATTGACAGGAAAAGTACCACAGGTAGCTGCCAACTTCTTGGTGGAAAATTAGTCAGCTGGTCCAGCAAGAAACAAAACTCAGTTTCAACCTCAACTGCTGAAGCTGACTATGTAGCTGCTGGAAGCTGCTGTGCTCAGATCCTGTGGATGAAAAATCAATTAAGGGACTACAATCAAGTCTACTCCAAGATACCAATTCTATGTGATAACTCAAGTGCAATAGCCATTGCAAATAATCCTGTTCTACACTCCAGATCAAAGTACATAGACATCAGATATCACTTCATCAGAGATCACATTTCCAAAGGTGACATTGAGCTGCACTTCATCCCCACTGATCTTCAGCTTGCAGACTTGTTCACCAAACCCTTAGATGAAACCAGGTTTCTCCATTCCACCGAAATCCTACATCACCGATCTTTTAAATCGGTGACTTCATCGGTGCAATCTTTTCACTAAACCCACTTCGGTGAACTTTCTTCCACCGATACTTCTGCCAATAGGTGTACATATCCCACCGATATTCATCCTCATCGGTGAACCCTACCGATTCTCACATCAGTAGTACCTCACCATCGATCTTTTTGTAATTCTTATCCTCATGACTTCCCATGTTTACATCACCCCTACTCTAGGTGTCAGACGGATTTGACTCTTCCCATTCCTATTTGCTTCTAAAACCTTCTTGACCACAACTTTCAATAAACCCTCATGATTACTTTTTACAACAATTTTTTATTAACCTTAATTCGTGACCCTTCGATTTCCACCCTAAACCTTTAACCGTTGCCGCCCATGACCTATTTCAAATTCTTCATCCTATAAATATCGACCCTTCTTCCTCATAAGTTCTTTTACGTGAACTTACAAACCCACTCTCAATCTTCTTCCTTCTCACAAACACCAAACCTGCAACTTCTCTTCAACAATGGCATCTTCTACTTCATCAAAGGCTACCAAACACACCAAGGTCGTCAAGGAATCTCCTACCTGTTTTGAAGACCTAAAGTTCAACCCTTGCAATCACGTTGCAAGGTTTGAACCCGATCCCGCTCATCCTGAGTTTGCCACGGTAACCAAATTCTTAACTCGTTCTCCTCTTCTCCATGCTTTCACCTGTAACCCTAAAATGAGCAAAATGCTCATTGGCAATTTTTGGCTCACTGCTGTGTACGATCCTTCCAACGAAGCCATTCACGCTTCGATTCTTACTGATGAAGAGGGCGATCATGATCTCATATTTGGAGTGGATGATGTTCGTCGTGTCTTAAAAATTGAGTTTTTTTCTGATTATGAAGACATGCACCTTACCACGACCCATGCAGAGGTGATAAGTGCTCTTGGCTATATTCACCAAACAGACGACAAGCCTTCCAAATCGTCCAAAGGACCAGGTACTCTTGTACGAGGTAAAATGGGAGGTATCTGGAATTTCTTCTTTGCCCATGTAATCTACTGTCTGTCCAGAAAGACTAGTGGCCATGACCAATCTGCCTCATACATCACTTCTCTTGCTCATGCTCTCATCTATCAACGAAAGATAGATTTTGCTCAATATTTCTTTACGGAACTGGTAGAGGTCATCAAGCCCCCCAAAAGATGCCAAGTGGCTTGCCCCCGATTCATTTCCATGATCGTTCAACACAAAATCGGTGCTGCTTTGGATACCGATAGGAAGGCCGAACATCCCCGATTCAAATATGATTGGTCCTCCCCAATCGTCGGCCAAAAGACACTTGATGTTGGACCTCGTCCTTCCGATGAGCCGCTTCGCCCAGGTATGGTTTCTTTCGCTCTCTTTCCCCGATCTCCTCTGGGGAGACGCGGAAATTCCTGGGTTTAGACACCCGGAAATTCCCATGGAAACCCCAGCTGTAGTGGCCCATCTCCCCGACCCCGAGTAAAGTCGGTTGGCGCCAAAAAGAAAAAATCTCGGGCCACCGTCACCTCCGTGTCTGCTTCTGAGGCTATGTCTCCGAGAGATCCCTCGGAGACTACCCAAGTCTCAACCCCTTCTTTGAAGCGGAGGCACTCCAAAACCCCTCCGAGATCTCCTCTAAAGAGGTCTCGGACACCTTCGGCCACACCTCTTAGGCAGGCTACCAATTCTTCAAAATCGGTGGCTGATGTTGTCCCTTCTAGGCCAGGGAAATCTTCACAACCCCACACCGATTCCTCTGTTGCCTCTCAAAAGGCTTCAGTTGCATTTCAGGAGCACCCTATTATTTCCACATCACCCGCTTCTTTGGGTGATGGTGATGACTTCGGGGTCTCTCCCCTCGAAGGCACCGATTTCACACTACACAACCTATCACCCGATCTAGTGATTGATGATGCACAACCCACTGAGGGTTCACCAGTTACTCAAAACACGGGGGCCTTTATCAATTTTATGTTTGAAGATACTGGTTCACCCTGAAAAGATGCCACCGACGACATCATGGTCACCGATCCATCTCCTTCACCGACACAACAATCACCAAGGTCTCCTTCTCCGATACATGTTTCCCCGAAACAATCTACTCCCCGGAAATCTCCCTCCCCGACAAGAGTTACTACACCCCGAACCTCACCATCACCTACAAAGGTTCCAACACCCCACCACTCACCAACAAAGGTTCCAACACCCAGACGTTCTTCCTCACCGAAATAATCACCACACCGATCCCCAACACCCCGACACTCACCACATCGATCCCCAACCCCTGCCGATGAGTCCTCTGTGGATAGTTCATACCCATCTCATCCACCTTCACCACCTCCACCACCACCGAGGGTATTGTTCCCCGATCCTTTAAATGATCAACCTTCCTCATCCTTTATCCCTGAAGATAAGTCACTCCCTCATACACCATTATCGCCTACTTCTCCTCGATTCCACCTTCCTCAAGTTGGCTCCTTCTCCACCACTGATACCTGTCTGCAGAGTGACCTCATTGCCGACATTCAGGAGGGTGCCCGACAGTGTCGATTAACGGGCACTCAGTTTGAAAGTTTCAAACAAGCTACTCTTTCTATGATGGCTCAGATGAACGAAAGGGTCATGGTCTTGGAAACCAGGCAACCTCAGTTTGTGAAAACGATGCTTCAAAACTTGCTACAACCTCTCACCGACAGTATAACCGCCTCTACTCAGCAGTTCGAAAATCTAAAATCCTCCCACAATGATTTAGCCATGTCGGTGGCTTCCATAAAAGCATCTACCGATATCAAGGATTCAGAACTTGGCCGACTGATCACTCGAGAGACTAGGCATCATGATCTTCGCTCCTCTATCACCGAATCTCTTCAGAATCTGCATCGGAAAGTTGACTCCTTCAACAACAACCTCGATTGGGATTTTGACTTAGGTGACTTTGCATTCGATAATAATGACAGGGGTCGGATACAATATGTTCATGCTTCGGTGGATCGAATTGCTGCACATTTGGGTTTGGAATCTTCGACTGTTGCTGAGGGGGAGAAAAGCCTTCCAAAGTCCCCGAAACGGCCTTGTGTTAGGCATCTTGGCAGCAACAGGCCTCCATCAGATCCCACCGACAAATCCACCATCCGTTTCTTCAAAACAAAAATTCCCACGTCGATGGCCACCTCAGCTGTACCGACTCCAATCACCACTCCTGCACCGATGGAATCCTCGGCACCGATTATGTCCCCTACACCGACAACTACCGAAATTCCATCGGTGGTAAAACCTACACCGACGGCAATAATTGAGGGGGAGCAAACTCCTTCGGCCTCTATTCCAAAAGACAAAGGGAAGAAAATCATTTATGCAGAGGAAGAAGCCAAGGAGGAAAAGAAAAGGAAAGAATTGGCTAAGTATGGGGCCAGACCTGCCGATGCCCAAACATTGAAGCTGAAACCTCCCACTCCAGGAACCACCACCGATCTGGGTCTATCTCCTCAAGAAATTGAGGAGGCTAGACTTGCCCAAAAACCCTGGATGATTCTAAGGCACTATCTCTGAAAGTTGCCAAATAGGAGGCAATCAAAGCAAAGTCCACCGATCCCATACTTGCTCAAAAATCTGAGCTGGGCACTATAGAAGAAGAAAAGGAAGATAAAATTAGATGGTACAAAAGACCATGCACTACCGAACCAACATGTCCCCGATCACAGGTATCAAAATTGCCACCTCAAGGCAAAAACCCTCCGATGTCAGGCTTATTGTTGAAAGGGAAGATGGAATCGCAAGAAGCATCAGAGACTATAATCTTCGGCAATTCGGTCTCACCGAATGGTTCGAAATTTCCAGGCTTTTGGTGAACTGCTCTAATCCCAAGAAAGACATATTCATCAAGTTCATCGATGGTTTGATGGACAAGATGAAAGAGATAAAGAAGATGTTGGAAAATTTTAGTAAAAATATGGTTTTTACTAAACTTTGGACACGTTTAAATATATATATATATATATATATATATATATATATATATAATTAACTCTTAGTGGGTTTATGTTCTCCTATATGAGAGCTTCGAAGCGATATATAATGCATCCAAAACGGAGTATGTGTGAATGAGATATCGATACTCAAAGTTGAGTAATTGGATGAAAGTAGCAAAAACCAAGTTGGGTGTGGGAAGGTGTCCCACATAGGAAGAGAGAGTAAACTTTCTTTGGTTTATAACCAAAGAAGATTGAGGAGTTGACAAGCTACTTGATTGGTTTTACTCTAACTCCTACCCGCGCGCAGGGGGGTGCTGATTGACGATTTCGTAAGCTAAAATCGTCGAACTTGTGTGCGAGCGCGACCTGCGGAGACGAATGCAACTCCAAAACCTCGTGCTCACGCAGCTCGGTTTTGCTAAAAATTATTTTGACCAGTTTGTATTTTTTTGAAACTGAAACTGTATTTCGGTTACAGTATTAATTTTGTAATTAAGATTTTCGGTTTCAGTAATCAATTTCTTAATTACGAATTTATGGTTGTCGGTTTCAAATTCCAATATAAATATGTGGTCTCTGTTTCATCCAATAGACACGAAAATCAACAGTGAAATACTCTCGATACAAAACACTCTCGAACAGTAGCATACGGTTTTATTTTCGACGAACTTTTCAGGCAAGTGGTCATCTCCGGCAGTTCTAAAACTGCTTACGTTGTTGTACCCTGGGAATAGACGGCAAATCTGTTTAAGGGAATCGCGTGTAACACGAGCCTCAGCGGTTCTCGTCTTTTATAGGAATCTATTTCCTTTATATTCTGCTTCATCTTATTTCTTTTATTTTCGTGGTTTAATCTTTTTTAATCAAAAGTATGATTTAAATTAATTAAAAATGCCAACAATCTTAAATAGATTTTGTAAACGAAGTTAACCGAGTTTGTTTCGATTTTCTGTCGTGTCTTAATCAGAACTATTAACGAAATTAATCGAGCTTGTTTCGATATAATTCGTTTTGTGAAAACAGTTTATTAATCGAGTTTGTTTTCGATTATCTGTCGTGTATAAACAGTTTATAAATTGAGTGTGTTTTTAATTTGTTTTGAGTAAACATAATCATAGTGTGGGACTGACTGTTCTCTTGAAATTTGTTTTCAGAATGGTGGAGACTGTAGTAAACCCAATTGTAACCATACTGGTGGCTAATAACGCAACTGCTACCACACCGGTGCCAAACACCATGGCAAATCACGCTGAGAGACCGGAAAAATTTTCTGGCCTGAATTTCAAAAGGTGGCAGCAAAAGATGTTCTTCTACCTGACCACGTTGAATCTGGCTCGGTTTCTTACTGAAGTTGCTCCTCAAATTGGTGAAGGAGAGGCCGACACTCAATCTGTGAGCGCGGTTGAAGCTTGGAAGCACTCATAATTTTTGTGCCGCAACTATGTGTTGAATGGGCTAGCCGATCCACTCTACAATTTGTATTGTAAAATAACCACGGCTAAGGAACTTTGGGAGTCTTTGGATCGGAAGTATAAGACCGAAGATGCGGGAACCAAGAAACATGTTGTTTCTCGATTCTTGGATTTCAAGATGATTGACTCAAAAACTGTGATGAGTCAAGTTCAAGATCTTCAAGTGATATTGAATGATATACTTGCCGAAGGTATGATTCTTAGTAAAACTTTCCAAGTTGCAGCGATGATCGAAAAGCTACCTCCTTGTTAGATAGACTTCAAGAATTACCTTAAGCATAAGCGAAAGGAAATGTCTGTGGAGGAGCTTGTGGTGCATCTTCGTATTGAAGAAGACAATCGAATGGTTTTGAAGGACGGTTATGGTGCCGGTTCTTCAAAGGCTAATGTGGTGGAAGTTGCTCAATCTTCCAAAAACAAAGGAAAAGGGAAAGCAAAGAGTCTTGGTCCTCAAAAAGGAACTTTCAAGAAGAAGTTCAAGTGCTACAATTGTGGCCAACCGGGTCACAAAGCGGCTGAATGCAAGTTGCCTAAGAAGGACAATTCGCGTCAAGCTAACATGGTGAACGATGACTTGGTGGCAATGATCACGGACTTTACAACCATGAATCTCACGACCATGGTCTCGGAGGTAAATGTGATTGATGCAAACTCTAAGGAATGGTGGGTTGATACCGGAGCTACACGTCATGTGTGTTATGACAAGAGTAACTTCAACACCTTCAAAGATGTTGATGATGGTGAAAAGCTCTTCATGGGGAATGCCGCTACCGCCGATGTGAAGGGTATTGGAGAAGTGGTGTTGAAGATGACTTCCGGAAAAGAGCTCAAGCTCAAAGATGTTTTGTATGTACCGGAGCTTCGAAAGAACCTCGTTTCGGGTTGGTTGTTGAATAAGTTTGGGTTTAAACTAGTGTTTGAGTCGGACAAGTTTGTTTTGTCCAAAAGTGGTATGTATGTGGGAAAAGGATATGCCTTGAATGGCATGTTTAAATTAAATGTTATGGCAATTTAAATGTAATGGTTATTAAGAATATGAATAAATACAAGTTCTAATTTTGTTTATATGCTTGAGTTTTTCAATTGTTTGGCATGGCCTTTAGAACATGTATATATTTTTAATTCCATTCGACATTAAATTTAATTTGCATACCAAAAGTTTTGATATTGACTCAAATCACCAGTGCCCCACATGTGTAAAAACCAAAACTTATTTAGATCATATTTCCAATTGGTTGAAAGGAAAATCGAACCGTGATTTAACTCATACTAACGTGTGTGATTTAAAATCGGTTCCTACTAGAGGTGGGAACAAATATTTTATCATGTTCATCGATGATAGCACGAAATATTGCTACATACATTTATTTTAAAAATAAATATGAAGAAATACACAAGTTTGTCTTGTTTAAAAAATAAAGTTGAAAATCAACTTAATATAGACAAAATGAAGGTCTAGATTATTTTTATACAAGTTTGTCTTGTTTAAAAATGAAAGTTGAAAGAACAACTTAATATAGACAAAAGGAAGGTCTAGATTAAATTACACAAGTTTGTCTTGTTTAAAATTAAAGTTGAAAATCAACTTAATATAGATCCACGATGGAATTTGAATTTATCGCCTTGGATAAATGTGGTGAAGAGGTAGAATGGCTACGTGAGTTAGTGGAAGATGTTCCCGGATGGCCTAAGCCGGTAACGGCCATTTGTATACATTGTGATAGCCAATCGGCAATTGGTAGAGCTCAAAGTACAATGTATAATGGGAAGTATAGACACATTAGACGTAGACATAATACGATACGACAATTACTCTCTACTGGAGTTATCACGATTGACTATGTGAAGTCAAAGGATAACATTGCGGATCCGCTTACGAAAGGCCTAAGTAGAGATTTAGTCTATAAGTCGTCAAGAGGAATGGGACTAAAGCCCTTAAATGAATAAATTCATGCAAAGGAAACCTTACCCAGAAGGCTGGAGATCCCAAGATCTGGGTTCAAAAGGACAACCTAGTTGTATGAATGAGGGAGGTCATTGTGGGGGAATTAAAACCTCATAATCAGTGATAGTGAGGCTAAGCATATAGCTTTTAATGATTATTGAAAATCACCTATGTGAGATAGAAGTGGGGTCGCTTTGAAGGGAATTGTGGGGGCGCAATTCCTAATTGCTCTCGCTGAACCAGGCTAGTGTTCATGACCATAACGAACACGACTATGAGGATATGACCTTGTTAGGAAGAGTCCTGTGTGAAATGTATTGTCGTCTACATAAATGGTAGTTCAGTTCAAAGACATCGAGTCTACTGACAACTAGGAGACTAAGTATGTTTCACAAGGGAAGGTTCAAAGGGTAACACCTACCTATCCTATGCAGGATTCGACTATTGGAAATTTCGTAGGGAATTTTTCGTATGCTTAGATCGATCTCCATTCATGTGGGGGATTGTTGGAAAATTTTAGTAAAAATATGGTTTTTACTAAACTCTGGACACATTTAAATATATATATATATATATATATATATATATATGTTATATATAATTAACTCTTAGTGGGTTTATGTTCTCCTATATGAGAGCTTCGAAACGATATATAATGCGTCCAAAACGGAGTATGTGTGAATGAGATATCGATACTCAAAGTTGAGTAATTGGATGAAAGTAGCAAAAACCAAGTTGAGTGTGGGAAGGTATCCCACATAGGAAGAGAGAGTAAACTTTCTTTGGTTTATAACCAAAGAAGAGTGAGGAGTTGACAAGCTCCTTGATTGGTTTTACTCTAACTCCTACCCGCGCGCAGGGGGGGTGCCGATTGACGATTTCGTAAGCTAAAATCGTCGAACTTGTGTGCGAGCGCGACCTGCGGACACGAATGCAGCTCCAAAATCTCGTGCTCACGCAGCTCGGTTTTGCTAAAAATTCTTTTGACCAGTTTGTATTTTTTTGAAACTGAAACTGTATTTCAGTTACAGTATTAATTTCGTAAATAAGATTTTCGGTTTCAGTAATCAATTTCTTAATTACGAATTTATGGTTGTCGGTTTCAAATTCCAATATAAATATGTGGTCTCTGTTTCATCCAATAGACACGAAAATCAACACTGAAATACTCTCGATACAAAACACTCTCGAACAGTAGCATACGATTTTATTTCCGGCGAACTTTTCAGGCAAGTGGTCATCTCTGGCAGTTCTAAAACTGCTTACGTTGTTGTACCCTGGGAACAGACGACAAATCTGTTTAAGGGAATCGTGTGTAACACGAGCCTCAACGGTTCTCGTCTTTTATAGGAATTCGTTTCCTTTATATTCTGCTTCATCTTATTTCTTTTATTTTCGTGGTTTAATCTTTTTTAATCAAAAGTATGATTAAAATTAATTAAAAATACAACAGAAGAAACACAACATCGTGCTCTCCACCGACGAACGAGCCTCTCTTCAATCCTTGAAAGAAGATGTTCGACTCCCCATGACCAAAACCAAATCGGTGAAAGACACGATATTCAAAGAAATGGCGTCAAAAGGAAAAAACCCCTATGTTGATAATCTCAACTTGTCCATCCCAACCTCAATCACTTATCCTTCTACCACATTGTGCATTGCACCGATCCCAGGCCTCTTCTTCAATGATGCTCTTGGCCACCGACGCTTCTTCAGGTTTTCACAGATTCATCTTGCCGACATCATCTTTCTCCATGGCATCTCCAACCTTATGCCACATATCCCCGAGGCTCAGATACACTACAAGAACATCACCGAAGAAATCAAACGCCGCCTTCACAAACTAAAGAAATAATCTAAGTGTTTATTTCTCTCTTCAAGTACTTGTAATCTTTTCTTTTTCGAATGTATGAAAATTTTACTTGAAATACAAGTACTTTTCATCTATTTGAATTTTTGTGTTGCACATATTTATTTTTCTTACTTTTAAATATTTTATATACTGTACAAACTCATACAAAGCAAAATAGATCAAAAAGAACAAAAAGAATGGTCTATGTGAAAAGAACCCAAAAAGAGTAAAAAGGGTCAAATGCATTTTATTCTCAAACACTCTTAAATATTCTAAGTATAGAGCTCAAATTCAAATAGGGGGAGATTGTTGGGTCACCAAAGATTTGAAATTGACTCACCAATGTTTCTCCTAAATCTTACTTAGAATATTTTAGCATGGTTCTTTAAAATGACTTGTACAAAATACCAACTGCTCGGTGAAGTCGAAGATCAACCAAAACCAAGCTTGAAGACATTCTCATTGTGGAAGTGAGTATAACCTTCACAACCAATTACAAGTCATTGTCCACCGATGGTGTTCCCACACATCGGTGGACAACTTCTCCACCGACCATCATCCTGTCGGCCAAACATCATCCCACCGACGTGGATGCTCAAAATCGGTGGGATCTCTTTTCTATCTCATGGATGCTTTTCTTCAAAAAGATAAGTCTCAAGGCAATCATTTCGGTGAAACATTATCGGTGAAACTGCATTGGAAAACACATCAGGAAGATCTTCCATTTTTGGAAAATATCTAGTGTCAGGTAAAAGTAACCGTTTGGCGCCTTGTCCATTTTTAGAAAACGTCTCAATCAGCATGGGATTGCTTCCTGGTTTTAAGGAAGAAGGTGATAAGGACATATCTGTTAGAACTTAGTGAAGAGGTGAGAAAACTTGTCCCACATAGGAGCCAAGGCAAAGTCTAGACCACTTAATAAACACCAACCATTGAGCATTAAATGAATCATTTAATTGCTTGGGCTTGCTATGTAGTGTTCTTGGTGGGCTCTCTTTGACATAAATATATATATATATATATATATATATATATATATATATATATATATATATTAAATGTCAAAGATTGGGCCTTGGGCCTTGGGGCTCTTGGGGTCTCGATGGGGTCGAGATTCAATAATTGAAGAACGAATGTGGTGTGCAGGCTGGCGCGGTTACCGGCGCGACCCGAGCCGCGCAAGAAGTCGCACGGGACACTGAAGTAATGTGAAACAGACTGAAGCATACCTATTTAAGGCCCATCAATTCCCTTTCGTTTTTCAGATTTGATACACGAAGATTCATCAGAAAATCTGGGTTCTCTCTCCTCTCGTTCATCAGCAAAGCAGATATCCACGAACAGCGACACGAGCTCGTCAACTCCAACTCACTTCTTTTCACCTAAAGAAGTGCTACAACGTGTCAACACGACGCCCCAACTCTCAATTATAAACATAAGAATAGACGAGCGACATTTCAGATTTTCGGTCTAAACTGCAGGTCTGTTCGGGACCTGCTTATCCCCCTCTAGACCCACTAATACAGAGATTAAGTCCCACAAACAGGAGGGTCTAGGTCTTAGCTTTCCAAGGACATATTATACGCGTTCTAACGATTTTCCTACAATTTTATACAATTATTCTAAGATTGAAACGTAAGGCTGGCAGATTAGGACCTGCTGCAAAAACGGCCCTTTTGCACCTAGCTATAGGCCTAACCAGGTTTTCGCTAAAACACAAAAACTGTGCCCGACACAGAATGTGAACCGTGGGCTCCAGTTTCGCCTCAAACCGAGCTACAACGGAAAAGTTATGGCCGATACAAAACAGGGACAGAATGGGGTTTTCACATAAAATGACGATTTTGAAACGGTTCAATGTTTTCGCTATTGGGGTTACGGTTTAGTTATTTAGGTCCGGGTCTAGGCAGCCACGGCTGGACTAATCCCAGCACCACCCACTGCCACCTCCGACAGTGGTGGTCGGCGGCGGCGGCAGCCACCACCCCCGAAAAGTAGCAACACGAGGTTTAACGATTAGAGTTTCGACATGGGGTTTTAGGTTACGAGCTCGACTAAACCACGTACCGCCAAACTACTCGGCCCTACTCGCACACCCCCGACCCAACAGCCATTTACGCACGGACCAGCCACCGCACGAAGGCGTACTGCGGCGGCGAACACCGCCAGCAGCCATGGCTGCGGCGGTGGTGGCTTGGCTGTGAGTCACCGGCGACGAAAAGGACAGGAAAACAAGGAAAGATAGAGACGGCTTACCTCGCTACGGCAACCCGGTAGCGCCTCGACTCCCGCTGCACTCCTTCTCTTTCGCTGCACTCTCTCTTCATAGCGCTTCTCTCTCTCTCGCTCTCTCTTCTCTCCGCTGCACTCCAGCCAAGGGTGGTGGCAGCGGTGGTGTGCTTGTGGTGGTAGCACGGCGACAGCAAGAGAGGAGGGGAGGGGTGCTCGGTGATGGCAAAAAAAGAAGAGAGGAGAAGGTAGTGTTTTGATTATTGTGGGGTTGTTTGAGCCGCAAGGAAAACGAGAAGAAAAGGGGAGGGTCGGTCCTTCATGGGCCGATCCATGCAACCCATACAAACAATTTCATATCTAGTCCCTACAGTTCTCAATCCTTGCCAAACGATAAGAGTTTTATTCAGAGCTAACAACCTTGGTCTTTTCCTTAACGAAAACCCGAAAAAAGAAAAAAAAAACGATAAGAAGAGAAATACATATAATCCAATTAACGTAAAAGAGAAAAACCATACCGGGACATGGGCTTTACACCTTGGGCCTTAGGGCTCTTGGGTTCTCGATGGGGTCGAGATTCAATAATTGAAGAACGAATGTGGTGTGCAGGCTGGCGCGGATACCGGCGCGACCCGAGCCGCGCGAGAAGTCGCGCGGGACACTGAAGAAACATGAAACAGTGCTTGGCGCGCACTACGGCGCGACTTAGACCGCGCCACAAGGCGCGCGGGACTCTGTGGGTTTCAACGAACAGAGCGCAGCGCGCATTTCCGCGCGAGTTTACCCGCGCCGCTAGTAGCGCGGACGCCCTGACAGTTTGTTCGGTTACTGAAGCATACCTATTTAATGCCCATCAATTCCCTTTCGTTTTTCAGATTTGATACACGAAAATTCATCAGAAAATCTGGGTTCTCTCTCCTCTCGTTCATCATCAAACGTATGACGATTCGCTAGATTCAAGTATTGACTTGAATAGATTGTTGTATCCTCAAGACAACGCCAATACACACGGCGAATTTTTGTCTTAGGACACTGCATAACGCAGGCCTCAATCTCTTTCGTTGTTACAAGAATCTTCGATATCAAGTAAGGTTTACAATTCATTGTTGTTTATGTTTTTTTATCAAAAGATTGTAAAAGAATTAGTTAATTTTATTGAATTTGATTCTGTTCTTCTACACAATTCTCAATCGTGATTGATCAGTCCTAACAATATCCACTTTTCAGAGAACATCACCTACAAGCCAATCTCCAAATGACAAGTGTCCTAAGCATTTAATGCTCATCACACTATAAAAGGAGGAAGAAACTCCCATGCAAACTACGCAAACTGGAAGATTTTCTCAGTGCAAAAACTCTCCTCTTTGCTCAAGAACTTTATAGCTTTGTTCTAAGTGTTCTAAGTTGTTTTGTTTAGTATACTTTGTGAAAGATTGTTAGAATAGTTTTACCTGTTCTTTTCCGCAACAGTCTTTAGATTTCTATGTGTAATTCTTGTTGAAAGTTTTTCAATAATAGAATTAAAATTGTGAAAAATCTTAGTATTGTATTCAACCCCCCATTCTACAATACTTGTTAAGCCATCTGGGACTAACACATCCATCTTTATCACCACTATTCAGATCAATGCCCTCACATTGTTGTTCAGTTTGAGGTACCCATTCTAGTTCAAGTTTCTTTTTTGACTTATTGTGTTTGGATTTATCAACCTTCCTACACCTGTTGTATTCTATTCTGGTGAGTTGTCTACCTCTAGTTCTTCTATTACCACCTTACTACAAGCACCAGGACTTCTTAAATAAGTTCCCACAGTTGGTTTCTAGTGTTCAACATATATATCAAACACTTTGGTAGGACCAAAAAATTCCAAGAGACATCTAACATCATCATCATTTCCTAAAGCTTTCCAACCATAATCTAAGCCTAAAGCACGAACATTATAATAGTAAAAGGTAGGCATGCATGTTGGATAACCTAGTGTTTCTACCACTGATTCCAACTCATGATCTGAAAACTCGTATGTATCAACCAAGCCCACGTAATGCATCTTACCTTGCACATACTCCCTACCAGGTGCCTTTGTGAAAAACCCTCCATGATATATCTTCAAGGTAACTAGGGTTGAATAAATATCTGGGAAAAAATTGGGTTTAATCAAACAATGGCCAAAATATACACAGATGATGGTAAATATCTTCAAAATAGAGTTATGATTCACTTACCATAAATTTCAAGATAATCGGTCGTATCATTGTTGGTACGAAATTGCCACTGTGCCCCCACCATCTTCTTGATCGCAACAATAAGCTATCTTGGTGAAGTCGTATGTAGATGATGAAGCCGTATGTTGATGATGGTAAAACTCTCAGAGACCACAATAAAGAAGATGAAGTTCAAAGGACGTGTGAGGTGATAGTTTTTGAGGGATACAAGGGTCAATTATTACAAAATGGCAGATATAAAAGAGATGAAAGATGTATGGACTATTTACTCTTCACAGGTCACTTGCTAACGGAGCGACAATAGACGAAGTTAGGGCCAGGGACATATTTGTGACAAAATGACAACCACAGAAATGTCTGGTGCAAATATTTCATTTTAGAAACCATATCCAGATTTTGACCAAACCACAGGAAACTCATGTAATTTACTTATGTTTTTATGTGTACGTTGATGTCGTTGATGAAATGGTTTTAATTTTTATTATAAAGATAATGGGCCTGTGTGAAGCTATATTTTCATTTAGTGATGAGTTAGTTTAGGGAATAAAAATTTAACATGGTACTTCAAAATAATTGACATGTTATTTTGGATTTAATTTTTAATTTTAAATATGACTTGAAATATTAGTTGACAATTTATTTGAATCATTGATTTTATTAGTAGGTAATCAGGTAACTGAGACCCTTAAATAGTGGTGGCCAAACTGACCCGACCCGGCCCGGCCCGACGGGCCGACCCGACCCGAAACCGGCCAAGAACCGGTTCTGGCCCGGCCCGGTCAAGAACCGGTTTCAAGCCCGAGAGTCGGGACCGGTTCGTGTATTTAGGAATTTTCTCGACCCGACCCGGGACCGGTTCGTGACCCGGTTCGTGGCCCGACCCGGCCCAACCCGATTTTTTTCAAAAAATTATAACCGTTAGAGAGCCGTTTCTAGCCGTTGGGAACCCCTTTGTGACCGTTTTTTGGCTCAAAAATATCCCCTCCAACCCCATATAAATACTAGGGGTGTTATGGAGTGATCACCACCTTACAATTGCTTACAAAACGCAAAAAACGCTTACAATTCTCATTTCTCGGCTCTCGTTATATTTGTTTCTCGCAAAAAACGCATACAATTCTCATTTCTCGGCTCTCGCTATATAAATAAAACGTATTTTTAAAGTGTATTTTAGTGATCCAATCCAATTTTTTACTTTCTAAAGTTTAGTAATTAATTATTATACAAAGAAATTATTTTTTTTTAAAACAAGAAAAATACCCCGGCCCGATCCCGAACCGGTTCTTGGCCCGGCCCGGACCGGTTTTATAAAAACCGGTTTTTTTAAACCCTATACGGGCCAGAGGTTTTAGGGTTTGACCCGGCCCGACCCGGCCCGGTTTTCCCCTTTACTGTTTGAGCCCGGTTCTTGTTCCGACCCGGCCCGAACCCGATTTTTGGCCACCTCTACCCTTAAATATATGAAAAGTGTGTTTTATATTTTAAAATGATAATTTTTAAAATTGATTCACCAAAATAAGAATTAATCCAAAGTTGGTTCTGTTTTAATGCAATTTTTCTAATAATAGAGATGATAAAAGTATTTAGAACTGGATAACTCTGTAAAAGTTACTAATCTCAAAATTTAGAGAGATCTTTTAAACACAATATTGAAGGGAGAAAAATATTATTTTAATTGTGTTCACCAATAAGGTGGAATGTATTATTATTTTGTTTAAAGTTTTTTAATTTTCTATTAAGATGATAAATTGATAGAATATTTTAATAATATAATTAAAATTGGAATATTCAAAATAAAGTATATGTTGGAGTTGAGTGTAATTTTTTTAAATGTATTAACTTTTGGTTTTCTATTTAAAAAACAATTTATATTAGCTAAGCTCCATTCTTTAAAATAGAGAAAATGAAAATTTTATTATATTTTTGTCCTAAAAGATAATTTCTAAATAGTTATCTAAAATAAATAAAAGAATAGAGAGAAAATAATCTGTATAAATTTAGATAATTTTCTAAAAAATAATGTGACAATGAAATAGATTTTTATTCTTTTTTATCAATAAAGTAGAATGTATTATTATAAAGTGTTTAAAAATGTTGAGGATTATAAATTCATATAATATTTTAAAATTTTAATTAATATTGAAAAATGCAAAATAAAGAAGTTGAGTGTAATATATTCTTTTATCAATTTTTACATTTGATTTTCTATTTTAAATCAATTAGAAAGATTCAATTGAAAATGCTTAAAGGAGAAAGGGAAAAAACTTTTTATTATTCACACTGATAAATTTAAATACATTATCATTTAAATATAAGATATAAATAAATAATAAATATATTTAATATTTTAATAAGGAAAATTAATTAAAATACCCAAAGTTTGACCAACTGTTACCAAAATACCTAAAAAAAATTCATTTTGCAAAAATACCCAAAATACCCGCGATGGATCCCGCGATCGCGGGCTAGGGCTGACGTGGCACGTATTTTGGCCCCAAATGCCCCGCGAAGCCCCTCAACTTTGGCCGCGGTGCACTTTTGGTCCCTGCCCGCGATCGCAGCCCGCGATGGACCAAAATTTATGTTGGTGCAAGTGTACCCAGCTTTAAATATTGTGATATATTTTTGGTACACATAAAATCACATCTCCATATTTATTTTGATGATTACAAAACACACCGCATTATTTTGTTATCTAATATTTTATCTGAGTGTGCAGATATTTAAATGATCTCGATAATTTTTTATCTGAAGAATCCAAGTCTGAAGAGTTTCGTCATTTTATTTTAAAATGATAAACACCCTAAAATATTTTATCACTTGGATATTTCGTATCTATATAAATATATTTGAATCAAATATATATATACAATATTTTTTTATATATATTAAATCACTTGATATATATATATATATGCTGCTACTGTTCTTCATTAATTGCAAGAAGTGTGTTCAGCCGTTGTAACCCTGCGTTGCCTTGCTCTCATTGGACAAAACTTCAGGCGGTATACCGCCAAGGTCTTCGCGGTATACCGCGGGTACTGTTCATCTGTCACATCCTCTGCATTTGAAGCTTCTATTGTCAGAAACCCTATCAGGCGGTATACCGCCATGTGCAACGCGGTATACCGCGGGTACATATGCCGTTTGTTTGTGCAGGTTGACCTTCTCCTCTGCTGTACTTTCTCTGACGCAGGTATACCGCGATGGTTTGGCGGTATACCGCGAAATCCCCAAGACTGTTGATCATCCAGTATAAATACATGCATCCAGCAGCCTTCAATGCTACACCAACTTCAGCAATAAATTCTCCCTCAGCATTTGATTATTATTCTGCTGCTTTCTTACTCACACTAAATCACTTAAACTGATAAAATTATTTTTTTTGAGCAAGAAATCTTGAGTTGATAGCAGATTAAAATCTCTCGATTAGTTGAATCAGCAACACAACTCAAGTGATCAAACTCTCTAAATATATCCAAGTGATAAACCTTATTCAAGAGTGATTATTCATATTAAAATTTATACCCTCTTGTAAGTGTTTGAATTAGAGTGAGTGATCCACATTAATCTCTCAAAGAAGAGTGTTTCGCGTTTGTTGTATTAAGGTTTGTGTTTCTACCGTAAAGAACACGTTTCGTATTGGATCTCCGAGAAGTGTTATTTTCTCGAGGTGGACTAGCCAACTTTGTGTTTGGTGAACCACTTTAAAAATACCGTTGTCAAGTATTCTCTTTCCCTTATCTATTTACATTTCCGCTGTGCATTTAAATTATATCTGTTTATATAATTGTTGTATATTTACTTGTTTATACTCTGCTTTATTTTTACTGTATTGTTTGTACTGTATTTATTTGTTCAAAGATTTTTTGAAAGAAAAAGATTTTAAATACAACCTTACCCCCCCCCCCTTAGGTTGTCCAACATTTGGTATCAGAGCAGGTCTTTCAAAATATTCTGCATATTTTTCTCTTATTCTTCTAAATGGCTCAACAAACTAATATCGTGTTTTCAAAACCTCCTTTGATAGATACTGAAAAGTTTGGCATTTGGGCCGAGCTATTTGAATGTCACGTGCGTGGCAAAAATCAAAAGATTTGGAATATCATAGAAAAAGGAAATTTTAAACCCACCATTGTGAAAGATGATGTTTATATTGATAAACCTATAGATGACTGGACTACTTCTGATGAAGCTCATTTTTGTTTAAACTTTGAAGCTAAGAATATATTATATGCTGCTTTAACAACTGACGAAATTGAAAGAGTATATACATATAAAACTGCAAATCAAATATGGGAAAGTTTAAATAATACTCATCGTGGAAACACGGAGGTTAAATCTAGTAAAGTAAATATTTTAGTTCACGATTATGAACTATTCGAAATGAAACAAGATGAGTCAATTGACTCAATGTTTAAAAGATTTAACCTTATTGTGACTACTTTGAAAGGTTTGGATCGCACTTATCCTAACGAGGACTATATAAGGAAAATCCTACGAGCCCTTCCTTCGGAGTGGATGCAAAAGATAACATCCTTAGAAGACTCCCGTGACCTTTCCATAATGAAGATAGATGACTTGATCGGTAATCTTAAAGTGCATGAAATTGCACTTAAAAGAAACAAAGATCGGGAGCAAGTTAAAAAGAAATCAATCGCTCTCAATGTCTCAACACCAAAAGATGAGAGGAAAAAGGAGAAAGCTAGCTCCTCGAAAGATCCATCCGAAACTCTCGATGAAGTCGCCATGTTGGTAAGAAACTTTTCCAAATTTCTTAATAATAATAATAAATTTTCTAACAATGGCAGATTTCAAAGAAACGGTAACTACCGTCGTGGTGGTGATAATCGAAGTCGTAAGTTCCATAAACGAGACGAAAAAGTTAAGAAAAATGGCGACTCGAGTGAAGACGATAAAGCTAAGCCAAAGAGAGGCTTTTGCTACTCATGTGGTGACAAAGACCACTACGCCAATGAATGTCCGAAAAAGAACAAGTTCCAAAAGAAGAAGGAGAAAGCCTTCATTGGAGGCGCGTGGAGCGAGAGTGAAGAAGAAGATGACTATCAAGCCATTTGTCTTATGGCCGATAGCGACGACGAGGTAAAATCTTCTTACTCGGATTACGATAGTGATTATGAAAGTGATAATGAAAATAATCTTGAAGAATTATATGAATCTTTTCATAAAATGGCCGCTCTTGCAAATCGTTACCAAGATGAGAATGCTATGTTAAAAGAAACTGTAAATGCATGTAAAAAGGAAATAAAAAATGTTAAACAAAAATCTGAAAATGATATGGATATAATTGCTAAATTAGAAACTAAATTAGGAGAAAAAGATTTTTGTAAATCTTGTGATGCTTTAAATAAAGAAATTGCATGCTTAAATAAAAAATCACATGAAAATATTATTTGTACAAAATGTGATATTCTTGAGAATGAGATTACATGCTTAAAGGCTAAATGTGCTTCATATGAAAAAGATAACATGCTAGCTAAAGCCTTTGAAAGTAGTAATAAAAAGGTTCTTAACATGCTTAATATGCCTAACCGTATAAAATGTAGAAAAGGCATTGGTTCCAATACTTGTGTTGATAAATGTTCTTGTATACCCATCAAAAGATTTTATGAATCACCTAAAGTAAATACAAGAAATCAATATGTGCAAAAACCTCCGTATGTGCGTAAAATAAATAATGTAAATTATAATACGAGAAAACCGTATGCTCGCATGTATCATGATAAATATTCTAAACCTAATAATAATGCGAATGTAAATGCTTGTTTTTATGTGTATGACAAATATAATCGCAAAATTAAAATGGTAAATAAATGGATTCCAAAAGGAATGTTTAGTAATGATAATCCCGGTGGTATGCGTTTATGGTTTTAAATGTGTTATGTATATGTGTTATATATTATATATAAGTAAAATATTGTTATTTGTACTTTTTATACTATTCATATATATATATACATACGTACTGCACATATATATATACATTTTATTTAATTCTTTTAATTCTTATATATATATACTTTGTTTGTTTAATGTGTTATATATATATATTAATATGGTTTGATGTATTATATATTGTGTAATATATTATATATATATATATTCTGTTTGACTTAATATATATGCATATTGGTTGACTTTTGAAACTAATTGTCAAGGACCCACGAGAAATGGGGACCATAAAAGTTACATCTTCATTATTGTAGATTGACCTTGATATGGACTGGATACTCGATAGTGGTTGCACACGTCACATGACCGGAAACAATAATCTCTTTTCATCATATAAGTCATGTGATGGTGGACAGGTAATTTTTGGAGGAAACTCCAAAGGAAATATAATTGGTAGAGGTACAGTCTCTTGCAATAATGTTCAATTTCTTAATGTTAATCATGTTGATAATTTACATTTTAATTTGTTGAGTGTTCGCCAATTGTGTAAAAATAATTCAACTGTTGTCTTCGAAGAAGATTCTTGTAAAATCATAAAAAATGGCAAAGTTCTTTTAAATGGCTTTGTAAAAGGAAATTTATATATTTGTAAAACTGTTGTATCTGATAATGTATGCTTATCTTCTATTAATGATGTTTCTACTTTATGGCATAGGCGTTTAGGTCACGCTAATCTAAGATTAATGCAAAACTTAAAAAATAAGGAGCTTGTGAGTGACCTGCCAAAATTAAAGTTTGATAATCATTTTTGTGATGCTTGTCGTGTCGGCAAACAACATCACGTTTCTCATAAATCAAAAAATGTTATTTCTACTCAAAGAGTTTTAGAACTTTTACATATGGATCTTTTTGGCCCGATGGCTATTCAAAGTTTTGGAGGAAACTTTTATACTTTGGTTATTGTGGATGATTATTCCCGTTATACTTGGACTTTATTTTTGAGACATAAAAATGAGGCTTTTGAAAAGTTTAAAATTTTGGGAAAACGAATTCAAAACCAACAAGGTTGTACGATTGTTTCCATACGTACGGACCATGGACGAGAATTCGATAATGATGTACAATTTGGTGCCTTTTGTGATAAACATGGTATAACTCATAACTTTTCGGCTCCTCGAACTCCTCAATCTAACGGGGTTGTTGAAAGGAAAAATCGAACGTTGCAAGAAATGAGTAGAACTATGCTAAACGAACATCAAGTTCCCCAAAAGTTTTGGTGTGATGCCGTTGCTACCGCGACCTATGTGCTTAACCGTGTCCTAATTAGAGGTATCCTAAATAAGACACCCTATGAACTTTACCGAGGTAGAAAACCTTCCCTAGCTCACCTAAAAGTTTTTGGTTGTAAATGTTTCATTTTAAACACCAAATCCTACCTAACCAAATTTGACCCCAAAGCCTATGAGGGAGTTTTCCTAGGTTATTCTTGGAATAGCAAAGCCTATAGAATCCTAAATAAGGAAACCATGGTAGTGGAAGAATCCCTTAATGTTAGTTTTGACGAAAGTCCTCCCAAACCGAGTGCACCCTTAGCAAATGATAATATCCGTGAAGGAGACGTCTTAGCCCAACAACTTAGTACCTTGGATTTAGGTACCCAACCTTCCACAAATAATATTGAATCTAGTGATGCCCCTCCATGCTTTATTCCACAAGGTATAGATGATCCTAACCTTAGAACCGCTCGAGGCCATCCCGTAGATCAAATTATAGGTGACCTAAACCAAAGGACAACTAGATCACAAATCCTTACCCATTGTGCTTTCCATGCCTTTATCTCAACCATAGAACCTAAAACCATAGATGAAGCTTTAGGTGATGAGGATTGGATATTGGCCATGCAAGATGAGTTAAACCAATTTACTAGGAATGATGTGTGGGACTTAGTGCCTAGCCCTAGTAGTCAAACCATTATTGGCACAAGATGGGTCTTCCGAAACAAGGTAGACGAGAACGGTGGAGTCACACGAAACAAGGCACGTTTAGTTGCCAAGGGGTACAGTCAACAAGAAGGTATAGATTATGACGAAACCTTTGCACCGGTTGCAAGGTTGGAGTCTATTCGAATGCTTCTCGCTTTTGCAAATGCTAAAGATTTTAAGTTATTTCAAATGGATGTTAAAAGTGCTTTCTTAAATGGTATTATAAATGAGGAGGTATACGTTTCTCAACCTCCCGGTTTTGAAAGTTTCGAAAACCCGACACATGTTTATAAATTAAAAAAGGCGCTTTATGGTTTAAAGCAGGCTCCGCGTGCGTGGTATGATAGATTAAAAACCTTTTTAATTGTTAGTGGTTATATTATGGGTAAAATTGATAATACTTTATTTGTGAAATATGTTCAAAATGATATTGTGGTTGTGCAAGTATATGTTGATGATATTATTTTTGGTTCCACTAATGAAAAACTGTGTAATGAATTTTCTGCGAAAATGACTAGCGAGTTTGAAATGAGCATGATGGGAGAGTTAAAATACTTCTTAGGATTGCAAATAAAACAATGTGAAACTGGTATTTTTATTAGTCAATCTAAATATTGTAAAGATATGTTGAAAAAGTTTAACTTTGAAAATGTCAAACCCGTTGAAACTCCAATGACCACAAATTTGCAATTATCTCGTGACGAGGAGGGAAACGATTTTAATGAAAAGATTTATCGTGGTATGATTGGTAGTTTATTATATTTAACTGCTAGTAGACCTGATATTATGTTTAGTGTATGTTTATGTGCTCGTTTTCAATCTTCACCTAAACAATCTCACTATGAAGCTGTCAAGCGTATTTTTCGTTATTTACGAGGTACTACTAATCTTGGCTTATGGTACGCAAAGAAACCCGAGTTAGAAGTAACGTGTTTCGCCGATTCCGATCTTGGTGGATCTATTGTTGACCGAAAAAGTACTAGTGGGGTATGTGCCTTTATAGGTCTCTCACTTGTATCTTGGTTCTCTAAGAAACAACAATCCGTAGCTTTGTCTACCACCGAAGCGGAATATGTAGCCGCCGCAAGAGCATGTGCTCAAGTCCTATGGATGAAACACACACTTACCGATTTTGAGGTACACCTAACCAAAATTCCAATTATGTGTGATAACTCAAGTGCCATAAACTTAAGTAAAAATCCCGTTTTGCATTCTCGTACCAAACATATTGAATTGAGACATCACTTTTTACGAGATAATGTTCAAAAAGGCAAAATCGTGCTTGAAAAGGTTGATTCGGAAGATAATTTGGCCGATATTTTCACTAAAGCTCTAAACAAGAAAGCCTTCTTTAAATTAAGACTTGGTTTAGGCATGCTTGAGTATAACCCTTGATAAATACTAACTCTCAAATATTTCATATTTTGAGGGGGAGCATCTTTCGAGGGGGAGCATAAGCGACCTTCTTAAACCCTTTTTGCTTCGACAAAAGGGGGAGAGAAACCGAGTATGCTCTCGTGTTTAGCGTTGTGTTTGTCATCATCAAAAAGGGGGAGATTGTTGGTGCAAGTGTACCCAGCTTTAAATATTGTGATATATTTTTGGTACACATAAAATCACATCTCCATATTTATTTTGATGATTACAAAACACACCGCATTATTTTGTTATCTAATATTTTATCTGAGTGTGCAGATATTTAAATGATCTCGATAATTTTTTATCTGAAGAATCCAAGTCTGAAGAGTTTCGTCATTTTATTTTAAAATGATAAACACCCTAAAATATTTTATCACTTGGATATTTCGTATCTATATAAATATATTTGAATCAAATATATATATACAATATTTTTTTATATATATTAAATCACTTGATATATATATATATATATATATATATATATATGCTGCTACTGTTCTTCATTAATTGCAAGAAGTGTGTTCAGCCGTTGTAACCCTGCGTTGCCTTGCTCTCATTGGACAAAACTTCAGGCGGTATACCGCCAAGGTCTTCGCGGTATACCGCGGGTACTGTTCATCTGTCACATCCTCTGCATTTGAAGCTTCTATTGTCAGAAACCCTATCAGGCGGTATACCGCCATGTGCAACGCGGTATACCGCGGGTACATATGCCGTTTGTTTGTGCAGGTTGACCTTCTCCTCTGCTGTACTTTCTCTGACGCAGGTATACCGCGATGGTTTGGCGGTATACCGCGAAATCCCCAAGACTGTTGATCATCCAGTATAAATACATGCATCCAGCAGCCTTCAATGCTACACCAACTTCAGCAATAAATTCTCCCTCAGCATTTGATTATTATTCTGCTGCTTTCTTACTCACACTAAATCACTTAAACTGATAAAATTATTTTTTTTGAGCAAGAAATCTTGAGTTGATAGCAGATTAAAATCTCTCGATTAGTTGAATCAGCAACACAACTCAAGTGATCAAACTCTCTAAATATATCCAAGTGATAAACCTTATTCAAGAGTGATTATTCATATTAAAATTTATACCCTCTTGTAAGTGTTTGAATTAGAGTGAGTGATCCACATTAATCTCTCAAAGAAGAGTGTTTCGCGTTTGTTGTATTAAGGTTTGTGTTTCTACCGTAAAGAACACGTTTCGTATTGGATCTCCGAGAAGTGTTATTTTCTCGAGGTGGACTAGCCAACTTTGTGTTTGGTGAACCACTTTAAAAATACCGTTGTCAAGTATTCTCTTTCCCTTATCTATTTACATTTCCGCTGTGCATTTAAATTATATCTGTTTATATAATTGTTGTATATTTACTTGTTTATACTCTGCTTTATTTTTACTGTATTGTTTGTACTGTATTTATTTGTTCAAAGATTTTTTGAAAGAAAAAGATTTTAAATACAACCTTACCCCCCCCCCCCCTTAGGTTGTCCAACAATTTACACTTTTGGTCCCTGAAAATTTACACTTTTGGTCCCTGAAAATTTACACTTTCAGCCCCTGTACTTAGACGAATCTTGCATGCTTTTACTGTTTTTTTCCACAATTATTGTACTTTGAAGACCGATTTGTGGTTGAAATTCATTTGCATGTTTGAGATTTCATCCATAAATATCAGTAGTATGCAATTCACAATTCACACTTCCTCTTGCTTTCTTTCTTGATTTCTCTCTTGCTTTCTTTCTTTGAATTGATTTCTCTCTTCTCTCATTTCATCCACAAATGGCATCGTCATCAAACCCTAAGTCTACTCCTGAAAAAATGCCACCTCAAATCGAGGTCGCCATAGCAAAAAAGGAAAAGGAGATAGATGAACTAACAGAAGAGTGGAAAAAAATGATGGACAGGAAGGCAGTCCATTTGAGAAAGATCGAAGAGGAAGACAGGGAGATCAAAAGGATGAAAGGGGATATAAAAGCTCGGGAGGCTCGTGTTCATCGAGAACAAGAAGCAATTCACCATATTCTGCAAGACTTCGCAATTATTCAAGCGAAGGTAAACGAGAAGCAAGCTTGGATTGATGAAACTAAATCAATTTTTAAGTAGGTGGTGGTTATATTTTTTTTTGTTTTGTATTTTTTTACTGTGTTGTTATTTGTATTTTTTTTACTGTGGTGTTGTTTTGTATTTTTTGTTGTTAATTTCTCTGAAAAGTAGTTTTTAAGCCGCTGAACCACGGTTAGGTTGGATACATCATGCAAGGTCAAGTCAGAGGTTACCTCATTCGTGGGCCTACTTCTCTTGTAGAATATATGACAACCCTCAACTCATTTGCTAAAGTGTGTGCGGGTTGTGGTACACAATGGCCATACGTGGTTGCAAAAGCAGAAGCCGTTGAAGAAGGGTCAGAAAGATTGAAGATGAAGAGCTTGTTGGATGGAATACAAACTACCTGTGTTATCAATGTTCATTTAGAAGCATATGTATGTGTGTGTATATATATAATATGAAATGGGGTTTTGACAAGTTGGTATCACTGGACTCATTTAAGAATTGTGAAAATGGGTATTTGACGAATGATGATTCATGTGTGTTTGGAGCTGAAGTGTTTTAAACACACATGAATCATCATTCGCCAAATACCCATTTTCACAATTCTTAAATGAGTCCAGTGATACCAACTTGTCAAAACCCCATTTATAAACAATTCTACCTTCTCCTATTGCCATTCACGATATCTATAAACACATTCAAATAATAATAATTTAAAACGATTTAATGAATTAGTTAATATATGATTATTATGTTAATGCGATAGGAGTGTAAAACAAAATTGAAAAAAAATATGAGATGTACCATAAATTAAATAATTAACGATAATGGTGTAATTTGTTAAAATTAAAACGTATCTAATATGAACATATAAACAGACATGTGTACTCAGAGTTAACATTCACTGCCATGGATGCAAGAACATGGTCAAGAAAATACTAAGAAAAATTGAAGGTCTCCTATTCTCTTTATGTGTGTAAATATATAATACGAATATATATATATATATATATATCATTTACAAACTAGCTGTGTTATCAATGTTCATTTAGAAGCATATGTATGTGTGTATATATATCATTTACAAATCAGTGTTTAGATCAACAGTATCATAAGGGTTTGTTCCATATGGTTCAAGCTGTGACGAACCCGGGGTGTGACTGACAGAATGTCTCCTTGACACGGTTGAAGGGGCGGGATTTGGACACTCTCCACGAGTGTGTCCTACGCATTGGCACCGAGTACATCTTCGTTGTATCGAACTTTCACCACGTGATGGACGTCGGTCGTTCTTTCTCGGTCTTCCGGCCCTGTTCTTATCCATTAAAGGTGGATAGCATGGTGGAAGTGGGTCGGGTGGATACACCCATGCTGCAGGGGGTCCAGCTGGGTTTATTACCTCCACGTATGTTTTCCGGTAATATTCGGACGTGAAGAAAGGTACAGCCAAGTCGCTGCAATCTGTACGACCCATATATGTTGCTGCAGCGATGGCATGGCCGCACGGTAACCCAGATTTATCCCATTCGCGACACGAACAAAGGTGGTCTTCCATATTCACAATCGCGTGAATATAGTCATCATGCACCTCGTACTTCCCATACCCGATTGCTCTTACCGGCCATGTCGCCGCACGACGCGCCCTATACTGAACGATATTCTCCGCCGTTGGTGCAAGTGCATTTTGTATCTTAGCTCCTTTTAGGCGTCGAATTTGGTACCACTCTTGTTGAAAGGCCCGAAAGTAGTCCATAAGATTAACAATCGGACATCTACGCGCAAAACGGGAGAGTGCATTCACAGACTCTGCACTATTCGAGGTCAGAATGTCATACCGTTGTCCAGGAAAATGGGCCGCGGACCACCTCTCCGGTCCAGCATCGTCAAAGACTTTGGCTGCTTCCTTGACACTGTATCGTAGCATATTCATGTACTTGTTAAACTCCCGATCCGTATATGCTCTGCATGCCGCCCAATAGACATCCTTGTAGGTGGTAATACGTTTGTCCTTGGATTTGGCGTTCATCTCCAAATGTCGACAGCATATGGCGTGAGGGGCGTTTGGGTACATGGCAGAGATTGCGGCGCTTATGGAAGGAGCCCTGTCAGACATAAACACCAACCCTTGCGGGTCTCCGATAGCTTGTCTCAACATGGACAGAAACCAAGTCCACTCGTCCCCGGTTTCGGACTTGCCTACGCCGAAAGCTACTGGAACGATGGAGTTATCTCCGTCCATGGCAACCGCCAGGAACATCATACCCAAGTAACGGCCCTTTAAATGGGTTGCGTCTATTATCAGGACACGACGTAGATTTTCCAGAAATGTGCAGATCTGCAAAAACATAGGTTAAAATGTTATAGTTTATAATGTGTAAATGTTATAGTTTATAATGTGTAAACATATGACGTGTTAAAATACGTACCGCGGGTCCAAGGGCCACGAAGCACATCTCAAACCGTCCACGTAAATCGGTCCGTAGCTGCGTGACAGTACCAGGGTTCTGCATCTTCAAATTATATAAATATGTCGGGAGTCGTTCATACGACTCCTCGAACGTGCCTCTCACCATAAACAGTGCATGGCAGCGCGCACGCCACGCTTGGTGGTAATCAATCGTGACCGAACTGCCGGTGAACGTCGTGGACGATGTCCTTTGGACGCAATGACCTGCTAACATCAAGAAATTTGTTTTTCAGGATCGCACCCAAAGTCTTTTTGCCGGCTTGTTTGTGGTGGGGATTAAGTTGCGTCCTCGTACAAGTGTGTACGTCGTGCAACTTTCTAATCATTATCACCCCTCCTTTGGGACCCGTGTGAATCGCGTACAACCTCCACTCACACTTTTCTCTAGCACATTCAACTACGTATTTGATTTTGTCAGATGCCCGCACGCGACTTTGGAAACCCTCTTCCAAGAACTTGAGTCCGATCTGACTTGCTAAGAGATCCTTCGAATCGAATATCTGACCTGCTGTTAAACTTTCGCTACGAATATAAGGTGTAGGTTCGTAGCTTTGTGTCTGGGTATGGGAGTCTGGAAGAATAGGGGGCATATCAAAAAAGTCATTTATCTGACTACATGATTTTCTACTAGGGGTATATTCTTCGTGATCATCATTATCGGTGTCTGATCTGTCTATTTCAGAATTACCCGTTCTGAAAACGTGGGTTTCGTCATCAGCAACTCCAGCAGTACGCCATTCGTGTGGTTGTGGTGATGGTGGTGGTGGTGGTGGTTGTTGTTGTTGAGAATCAGGCTGCTCTATTTGGAGGTCTTCGTCGTCGTCACCGTCGGATACGCCGGGATACACAAAGAGTAATGGGGGTCTTTCTGAATCGACTGCAAGGTGCAGAAAAGTAGAGATATCCCCATCGTTGGATAAATCCACAAATGACCCATCGCCATTTTTAAACACTAACTTGCAAATATCAAAAGAGTTGATTCCACATTTTTGCATGGCGTATGCAACAAACTTCTGATAAGTATAGTTTACTGACACTTTTACACCATGCTTAGATTTATAAGCAAAATTCCATTCATTGTTATCTTGCACCCATTCACCATCAAAACAGAAATATAGCTTAGCTTTTGCAACAGATGAACTCATTTTTTCAGTAGTATCTCAAACACAAAATATTGCAGAAAGAAATATTGCAACAATGAAATCGTTGTGTGAGAATTATGGCTTGAATTTTACGTCTATTTATGAATGAAACAACCAACATATCAGAAAACCAATCTCTCATTTCATCCACAAACTGATATTCCAAAAACATTGATTTAACATTGATTGAAACATGCAATTGAATTTCAACCACAAATCGGTCTTTAAATTGCAATAATTGTGGAAAAAAACAGTAAAAGCATCAAGATTCGTCTAAGTATAGGGGCTGAAAGTGTAAATTTTCAGGGACCAAAAGTTGAAAATTTTGGCCCATCGCGGGCTGCGATCGCGGGCAAGGACCAAAAGTGCACCGCGGCCAAAGTTTAGGGGCTTCGCGGGGCATTTGTGCCCAAAATACGTGCCATGTCAGCGTATCCTGCGATCGCGGGACCCCATCGCGGGTATTTTGGGTATTTTTGCAAAATTGAAAAATTTTAGGGTATTTTGGTAACAGTTGGTTTGACTTTGGGTATTTTAATTAATTTCCCTTTTAATAATATAGTTAATAAACAATAATTTCCTTTCAAATCTTTGAACTTTTATAGTTTTATTTCTATATTTTTAGAAAACTATAGGACTGGTTTTGGGAAATTAACTCAAATAGACATTTTACACATCTAAATTGGTATTTTACCCATTCATCTTTTCGATTAACCTAAATATCACTACATTCGTAATATCCAGATCCATAACTTGCGGACCTGGCTAAAATGACAAAAAAGCGAACTGGTCAATTTTTACTTAAGAAAAATTATGAACCCAAATCCGCATTTGTGGAACCATGTAATTTTTTAGGAAAATTGACCATTTAAAAAAATTGTTGTTTAGTTATGTCCGCAAGTTACGACCTGAATATTGAGGAAGTAATAAGGTTTGTATAAAAATGAGAGATTAATACTAGGAGACTCATTTAAATTGACAAAAATAACTATTTGAGTCAATTTTCCGATTGGAATAGGGTAGGTCCTAGAACCCTTTATGAATCTATAGTAATATACTTTTTTTTTTCTTTTTAAAACACGAAGTTAAATGCATATTTATATATTGTGTTTGTGTATATGTCTAAAAATCAATTATTGAATTATTTCGTTTGGACATCCTGTTATGATATTAATTAAAAAATACTGTCCAGTTATATTTATATATTATTTTGTGTTATATCTAAACATAATAATAACCTTAGAATATTGTATTTTAAAATGTCTCTGGTCAAAAACTAATTCAGGTCTTGGTTGAATTTATTAGGTCCGCCTAGCATATGTAGTGATTCATATGAAGATATAAACGATACATACGGGTATAAGATAAGATAGCGGATGTGATCACTATGAGAATGTCATTGGGTGTCATATGAGTATCATAGACGTTTTTCATGTGGTGGTAAAAAGAAGTTGGGGGTAAAAATATAATTTGGACAAATAAGTTATAAGCAGTTTCAAATAAGTTAGAATGGATTAACTTATCAAAAACAACTTATTTGTGGTGGGGAAAGTCATAAGCACTTTTCTTTTTTTTCAATCCAAACACTAAAAATAACTTATTTGCGGTGAGGAAAAGCAATAAGCAAATAAGTAAAAAAAAATAAGCAATCCCACTTATTTGTATTAAAGCCTTTTTCTAGAAATAAATTAAGTCAGTTTATGTACTTTATCCATTTTTTTATAGATCTATGTTGAAGATTGTTGTTAAAATAAATTGATGTTCACATGTCACTTCTTTAACCAATAATTTTTTGAGTTTGTTTTGCAGACATTCTTGTAACTTTGATGTTCAATGATAAAATGATCACAATACAAATATGTAACACCCGTAATTTCCGGGTAAGTATAATTTCAAGTCAGTGTAGAAATCGATCTTTCAAGAGAAATAGAAGAAATAATATTTTAGATTGAATCCTAGATTTTATAGTCTTGTTGGATGGAGAATTCAAATACGAACCCAACGGGCCTTTCCGAAGCAAAAACGGAGCTAAAACGAAGAAGTTATGGCCAAAGCAACTTTCGGTACAACTTCGGCTAAAGTGACCAGCGAAAGTGACATGTGTCACAATCGCATGTCACTCTCGCCGGTTTTGTACCGAGATCCATGGGACCACGACGAGAGTGCCCAGCGAAAGTGACACTTGTCACTCTCGCACGTCACTTTAGCCAACGGGCACCTGGAGTTTAAAAACACGATTTTCACCCATTTCAACCCCATTTCATTTCCCCACTTCTTCCCCTCCAACCCTTTCTTTCACAAACCGAAACCCTAAGCCCCCAAAGTCGATTTTGAGCCATTTAGCCACAAGATTCGAGATTTGCAAGTGATTTCTTCATCTACCATGGGTTTGGGAAACAAATCTTGAAACCCTTTCACTTCATCTTCTTCACCCAAAGCTTTCTAGGGTTTCATTCAACCTTTTTGTCCATTTTGAAGAGTTGGAGCTTGTGGTGTTTTGTTGGTGATCTAGAGGTGTTTTGTTGGTGGAATCTTGTTGTGATTGAGGTAATCGTCTCTTTTCATCATCTATGGAAATTAGGGCTTTGGGTATAAGTTAAGATTATTGATGAAAATGCTTGGGGAACGATTTTACATGGTTGAATATGATTTTGATTGTTGTATGTTAGTTCCAGATCCGTGCAACGATAATGAAATCAAACGACTAAACAGTAAAGTATACGATTTCAACTGGTCATTTCTGTATTAGCTTTCAATATTGAGAGGATTACAATAAAAGTGTAGGAAAGCAAATGAGACCACCAGCCTAATTTTCTAAGGCTAGATTGCTTTATATATGGCGGGCCCGTGGTTAACAAGCCCACGACCCGTTCACTAATAAGGCTCAAATTAAACAATTACAATTTAAACCCTGAACTTTAAATCAACATAAATTGACCCTAACAATCTCCCCCTTTGATTTGAAGTTCGATTTGGCGCCAGTTCTCGACATATCTTTTTCGAAGCGCGAAGTGAATCTCGAACCATCTGATAGCACGGCGATAGATGATGCGTTCTTCAACCATTTCCAGGGCATTTCGAGCAGTTATTTCATTCGGATTAGGAACATACGAAACCCTTGGATTTTCAGACTCGTGCTGAATGATCTTTCGAAGAGCATCTCGAACTTTGTAGAGCGTTCCGTCGCAGAATCTTTCTACCTGACTGAACCGCAGAAATCTTTTCTCTTTCTGTTCATTGATGAAGACGATCCCAAATTCTGGTTCTAGAAGCATAGCGTTCTCGGGATACATATTCAACTCAGGAGCTTGCAGATTCGGCTTTATCAAATTTACGTTCTTCGCCCTGTTCTCGATAGCCATTTGGAAGTCCGTTAGATAAGACATCATAATTGTGCGGACCAGGAATCGAGGAACAGCTTCGAGCGCCTTTGTAACGGTAAGCGGTCGGATGGTTCTAGTGCGAAGGTCTTTCAGAAGAGCCAGGAAGTCAAACGGTCGGAGGTTCTAGAAGTCGGCTTCAGAAAATTTCCATTCATTACCATCTTCTCGGCGGACGGTGAATACTGGATAGACAATTTTCATGATGCGGCTGGACTGTATGTTGAGTACCTCTGTGATGTGATGCTTGGTTCTGACTTGGCTGACTGGTAGACACCGTTTTATTGCGCAGATGTATCGGCGTTGGTATTCAGGGTTGTAGTTGTAAATACCAAGGCAAAAGGTCGGCTCGATCTAGCGTAGCTTGTGTACAAACAACTTCTTCAGGGTTTCCTCCAGATGAGGGATAAGTACGGTGATCTTCTCCCAACGGATTTGTTGCTGAGGTGGAGGAGGAAGATCAGAAGCTGTCTGTTGTTGTAGAGGAGATGTCGTAGGATTGTCAGTTGCAGATTGGGGTCTTTCAGAAGTTTCGGCGGCTTTGCTTGAGTGAACGGGAGAAATGCCATAAAAATTCTGTAGCAGGAACTGATCATAGTCGATGTTGTCGTCTTCATCAGTCGGGAAAACCAAGTTTACCTGGAGATTTACGGCACTGGTGGCTTTTTCGTACCATGCATCTTCGGTCTCCGGGTTGGCTTCGCAGTCTGGATCGATCATATCCAGTAATGGTCTGTCTGATGAGTCAAAGTCGACCAGTTCCTGTGATGGAATATCCGGGAAGATTGGTTACCGGGAACTTTGGGTTTCCGGAACTAATTTACCCGGAAAGAATTAGGTTTCAGTGACTTACCCGGAATGTTTGACTTACCCGAAAATGTTGGATGTACCCGAAAGACTTACCCGGAAAGGAGAGATGTATCCGGATGGATTACACCATTATCCGGAAAGATTGGGGCTGTCCGGAAACCACGACTGATCTATCCGGGAACTACGGCTGACTTTTCCAAATCGATTGAAACTCGATTAGGGTTGCTCAAAAATCGATCCTGAAAGATTAGGAACAATACCAAACACAAAAATAACACTAACCCAATCGATTTTAAAGCAAAAACAACAAGTTTTGATGGTAAAAAATTGATTTTTGATGAAGAACACAACCAAAACTTTTGATTTTTAATTGCTTAATAAACCACTCAAATGATCGAATTAGGATGTGAAAATTTGCAAAAACGAATATAACAACGATACTAACACAACCCAATAAACAAAAACAATCAATTTTGTCAGAATCAAGGTTTTGAACTTTCAAGAATGACACAGACGAGAAAAGTCAAAAATTTACCAGAAGTCAACTTGAATGCTTTGAATCAATCTTGTCCGTCTGCTCTGATACCAATTGTTAGTTCCAGATCCGTGCAACGATAATGAAATCAAACGATTAAACAGTAAAGTATACGATTTCAACTGGTCATCTCTGTATTAGCTTTCAATATTGAGAGGATTACAATAAAAGTGTAGGAAAGCAAATGAAACCACCAGCCTAATTTTCTAAGGCTAGATTGCTTTATATATGGCGGGCCCGTGGTTAACAAGCCCACGACCCGTTCACTAATAAGGCTCAAATTAAACAATTACAATTTAAACCCTGAACTTTAAATCAACATAAATTGACCCTAACATTGTAAACTTATGGATTAAGGTTTTTGGAAGATTTGACTTGAGGTGTTTTGTTAGTGGGTTTTGATTATTTGAAGTGTTGAGTTTTACAAATCTTGTAAAACACCCACATTTGGGATTTTTGGGTAATTGATAAATAAATCACGAATGAAAGTGTTTTGTTAATTTTATTGCATAAGTGGAGGTTGTTTGGTCAAAATACACTTTTAGTGTTTGTTGAGATTATGCAAAGTTTATGATATGTTACGTTTTGAAAATGTGAACGTGTGAGTTGTGGATTTTGGTCAATCTCGACCTTATGAACATTTTGGGAATTGTAAACCTTTTGATTTTGGGCCGAAGGCCAATTGAGAGTCACGAGACAAAAATTTTAGGTGATGATGTATTTTGGTTTATGTAACTGTGATGGCTCGCGTATTTAACCAAACGTTTATTTTGCCTCTAAGGGCTTGATTTGTATTCAAATTGGTCTTTGGGGTGTTTGTCGGTTTTAGTATCTCGAGATGGAGCTTTGAATGTGTTATGCACTTAATTGCGTTTTATTTGAGAATATGCCATTTTGAGTGTTTTGTCTCATAAGTGAATACCATTTGACATTTATGCACTCCTGGTACTTTTTGGGTTTTATAAACCATTGCGAATTATATACATTATCAAGTTATAAAGTATTTGAGTATATATATATATATATATATATATTGGCCAAGACTATTTTACAAACCAGTGAAATCTAACAAACCGTACAAACTCTTATTTTCAATGTTTAATTGAATGAAATTGTGTCATGAAAGTGTTTCATATGATGAAATTGTTTCGTATAATTCCTTTTTTGATGAAATTGTTTCATATATTATGGTTTGACTTCATTGGGAAAGTGGCAGTGAAGGGGTTTTGAGTTAGTCATGCCTCGGAGCATGTATTTGCATGATGTAGGTTAGATACACTTCATTTGCATGTGTAGATTTTGATCTTTTGAGCTTATGGATCGATTTTTTACTCTGTTGGGTCTTGAGGACATTTGTCCGATTTTGATAGCTCGATGTAGGGCTTTGGTTATGATTTGCATGTATTGCATCTTATTTGGGAATTACATGATTTGAATGCGTTGGTTATTCTTTTGGAGTCATGTATAAATTTCTAAATTATACAAGCTTGTTTTGGATGGTGAGTTCCCAAGGTAAAGATCTAGTTTGGGTTGAACTTGGTGGTTTTAGGCTAGAGATCCTGTTTGGGTTGTTGCCTCAATAGACTAAAGATCCAGTTTGGGTTGATGTCTCCGTGGACTAAAGATCCGGTTTGGGTTGATGTCTCACTAGGCTAGAGATCTAGTTTGGGTTGATGCCTCACTTGACTAAAGATCCGGTTTGGGTTGATGTCACTATAGACTAAAGATCCGGTTTGGATTGATGTAACAACCCAACTCAAAAATAAAGCTTAAACAACAAGAATTAAACAACTCGCCGCCACGACTCCAAAATACTATCAAAAACATACGAATACGTAACAAGGTTTGCAGAAACAACCTATTACACAACTGAGATTTCTAATGACTATGCATGACATGCTAAATACTATGGCTTCCTTCTAGTCCAAAGCTTCACGCTCACACTTTCTCCTTGCCCTTACTAGAGCCTTCTACTAAGCGCTTACCTGAAAGTGGTTTAGTTTTTGAAAAGCGAGGGTTAGACCATGAGGTCTAGTCAGTTCCCTCTAGAAACAAACATATGTGCCACATAAAACAATGTAGACAGTTTATAAGCATTTATAAAAATTCTCATCATTAATACATTCAAACTTTCAAACGCAAGAACTACACATGTAAATGGCACACTGAAGTCACGCACACATGTGACAACGTGTCAGTCTCACACTGCCTGAACAGGAACATACCCTCCATGGCATAAATGGGACACACACCCCGGTATGAGCACTGGCGGGACCCCCCCTGACTTAGCCGTAACAGGTCCACTTCCAAATGTATGCATACATATTATCCCAACTTTCTCAAATATAGCAAAACTGCAGTCTCATATAAAAGATAAAACATGCAGTTCTATATCATCTCATGCGATTAAAATAGCATATAGATCAACACATTTTCAGTTAGAAAGACTCACATGCGGTTGCTCGTTACTGCTTACTTACGCTCCGAATCTCTAGGTGGGACACTTATGATTTAAAGAAAACGAGAACGATAAGTCATATGTCTTAACCTTCAAGATTATCCCTAAACAACTCCCTAAATAATCTCTGCTTAACTGAACTCCCCCAATCCGAAAATAGAGTTCCGGACCACGCTTTTCCGGACCTCAATTCCGGACTACAGACTTCCGGACTTCCATCCCGGATATTCCTATCGGGAAATCTGTACCGGAAAACATTATTCATATAGAAAACACTATTCATCCGGAAGAACACTATTCATCCAGGAAAAAACATTATTCATCCGGAAAACACTATTCATCCGAAAAATCGCACTGTGCATTTCCAAACCAACGATTTACATCTTAAAATCAATTTTAGCTTCCTTAAACAATGTGGTTTCATGTCTCATCTTTCCTTATCATTTTCTAACCATTATATCCCAACATTTACACCCAAAACTCAAAGAAATAATCGATTACTCCCTTTTCATCCCAAAACCCAACAAACTAAATCCCATCAGAATTAATAATAAAAGACAGAGATGAAGAGTTTACCTTGAATGAAAAAGATGCACAAACCACCTCCAATGTAGCTCGGTTCTCGATTTCCTTCCAATTACACTCTGGTCAATCTTCAAAATCTATATGCCCTCTCTCCAGCCTCTATTTTCACTAACTAGATGAAAATAGGGTTTTTAGGGTCTTTTATTACTTTCCTTTATTGCAAGATGACCCCTTTCTTTTATTTGCCCTTAGACCATTGAACTTGAGTTTCCATCAAAATTCCACTAAACATCCACTTCCTTTACAATAAGATTCCGGCTATTACAATACCTTCCCTTCAAAAGAATTCCGTCCTCGAAATTCCATCATCGAACAAACTTGGGTATTTGGACCTTATGTCCGTCTCTAACTCCCAAGTTGCTTCTGGTTCTTTGGTGATAACACCACGGTACTCCCACTAAGTCCAACCCCTTGGTCCTCAACTTCTTGACTCTAAGGTCAACTTCTTATCGCTTGCATTTCTTGTAGAGTTATCGTCATTCCAACTTCCAACAATTGCTCTCTATAATAGAAGCGTGAAGCACATTATGAATTCTCCAAAGTCTCATCGAGCACAACCATATCATATCCTATCTCTCCAACTCTTTACAACCCTTTGACAGATCCAAAGAAAATCGTGGACCGATTCCACTTTTCCTTCTAACACTTCACTTTCATTCTATGGGGACGTCTTTTGCATCATCTGCCCCCTTCTCAAACTCAAGGCTCGAAAGTCTTATATTTTTAAACCCAAACAACTTAACTCCACTCAAGTTCCCAAACCATTCTGATTGAAATCACAACCATACTCGATCCTTCGGCACCGCCCCTCAATTGACCACCACTTTCTTACGACGGGTTACGTCGTATGACATACTTACAACCTCTCCGATCTACTATACCATCTGTAACATCCCAGGCCAACCGTAGTAGATAATATCCATTTCAACCACACACCTGGACTGACGGTTTAAAACGCGTCTAATCAAGGTTTTATCGAACAACTTCACTTCCTTAAAAGAAGGAACTTTGCTGAATTCCATGCCACAATAACGTGAATCATTTACCAAATGTAACCACTCAACTTGCCAACTTGGCACAAGGCCAACCTTGAATATCCCAATAAACTCACAGTCAAGAGTTCCTTCATCGTAACATGCAACTCTAGATTACTTCCCCAATACGACTTATGTCCAACGTAAATAGTACTTTCTTTCCCAAATCACATTGACTACAACTCATCAATGTTAACCAAATATTCATACGGTCCCACCACGTCAACACCCCACACTTATACATAACTAATAGTAGGAAACCTCTACAATCCATCATCTGAAGTACTCGCCAATCCACGCTGAACCATTCCTGAGAACGCATTCAAATCCTCACTGCATCCAACAACTGTCCAACCATATATGACGTAGGTTCAAGTTTCATTCGCTCAACATGAAAGAGTGACTAAGTTCCCGCATAACTACTCCCATGGGCTTAACACTGAACGACAAGCTCACTTGGAACCTTTCCCACGACAATACTACGCCTAAACCAACGACCCTCCATTCCGAGCACCACTTTCCACTACTTTTCCAAATATCTTCTCGAAAACATCACCCATGTCTCCAAAGAATGGCTCACCAGCAAGTGCACGCTTTTGACCAATCACATGAGTTAGCTTTCCACGACCCTCGAACCATAACATATATACAACTCCTCTTTTCATACTCTCACTAGGAGTTCAGGTACCCACTACTGACAATACCAATCTATAAATATTGCTTCACAATTTCGATGTCACTTACCAAACTTCATAATTCCAGTTACTCACTAATTTCAACATACCTTCTCTACCACCTCCGACTAGTATGGAACATTGCCCACTATATTTTCCGACCACACCAAACGCGCCGATAGCACACATACATGGCTATGCCTAACCAAACGGTTTCACCACCACTCTCACTCAAGTAATTCAACTACGTCATCCCGAAATAACAACAGTGTTCGAAGCCACCACACACTTCGTTCCCCAAACTGTTACCCTTTCAGAGAATTCCTTCGTACACAAGGAACAATTCACATTCCTTAAAGATTCCGTATCTACTACACTCCATCGTAAACTAAACAATCCAACATCTTCATCAACCTTTTAGTGATCCCAAAACAGACTCACTCAACGACTTACGCAACCAAAAAACACATGGTTCCTCTTTTGGGTAACCACCAACTACACTACCACTCTATCCTTTCATTCCGAAAATAGCGATATCATAACGCCAACTTACAATCCATGCGTCCCAATAGCATGCTTAACACTTTGTATAACTCATCCAAAATCTCCGAAAAGGGCCCCCATCTGTGCTTATCCTCCTTTAACAACACATTACCATATCACTGGCTTGCACATCTACCTTGGCAAAAGATGTCACTAACTTATCCACACATTCTCCACCTACAACATCACACCGCAGACCAGGTTCTCGCGGTCATTTGTATACATAATCAATATTGGCTTTTCATATTCACCTGCATAAATATAACCAAGTCAATCTCACGACTTTGTCTTCCCCCGAATCTAGATGAACCACAACTCACGATTTCCCAGTTAACTAAAAAATATTCGTTCATTGTTGGTTCATTGCGATCTCCAAGAAACCATTCCAAATGACCAGGCACATTCCCTTATAGATCAATATAATTAATGCACCCACTTCGGTTATGCTAATTACCTCATCCTGTTACGAACCTTCCAAACCTCGTAGGGAAAACACTCATCCAATTAGCAATCGTCCACACTCATAACGCCCACACGAGGTGGTCCAACGTCATGCATGTATACATCTTTCCTGAACGAACTCCTACATCTATACAGACCAGGGTGATTTTCTCAAATTCCAACCTCTTGACAATGCCTTCAGCTTCAGACATCTTAAACAGTTGCTGACTTCAATATCAATAGACGACATGATGATGCTTCCATAACCTTCCCGACATCAAGGGTTCCTAACAGAACCTACTTCTTCCAACGTATCATAATCAACTTTATACCCTGCCATCCTCACTTGAAGAAAATTCAAGACTTACTTGGCGCGAGGTCAAAATTACAAGACCACCCCCAAATTCTCAAGCTCAACATCAACAATATTTCATCAATGCATCTCAATGCTACATAAAACAAGTTACTAAAATCAATACCTTGACGACTTCAAGTCCTTCCCCCGCACACAACCGTCCACCGACAACCGCATCTCAAGTTACCGAACAAGAGTACAAAATACCATAATACAAACAATACCAAAGTCCATTTATGACATTTCCACTATTCACCTCTCTTCCTTAATAAGAATACCAAGATCACAAATCATCCGCCACCGGCTTGACCGACACACCTCCACTCTCAGAACCCTTCCTTATCTTTAAATGCAATAATCTCCATGTCCTAGTGAGTTCATAGCCTTCATGCATGACGACACGATAATTTAAATCATTTCACACATTTGAACATTCAAAAAGTACACCACTTGAAAATAACGTGAGTACACATGACCCAACACTCTCATAACTTCAATGTCATGCACAACGATCTCAAGAATCGTTCACACACAACTTTTTGGTAAAACACAACCTTAACCAACCAAAACAATGTCGTTACATCAGAAACATATTAAATGAAACCTTTCCTATACGACTAGAAAAGTTCTGAACGAAATCACTTACACGAAGTAAATCAGTCGGCTCCCACACTCATTTATATGATATCAACGTGTCAATACTCATTTTGGTTATAAAAGCTTTGCAGTCAAACGTTTTCATGATTTTCGCAACGAAGATTATCTCAACATGAAAAAGGGCTATATAATTCTCAAATCACTAAGTTCAAAAATTTAGTTGTGCAACGTAAATAGGTTTATCTTTTTCTTTAAACACACGCTTGCACGCGTCGACTTATTTCCAAAACAAGAAATTCATTATTTACGCATCTACTTTTAATCATGAAAGAGCTCATGTAACATATTTAAAGACACAATGCATGAAACGCAACTTGCAATTGAAGGCTATTCACTCTAACAAGGCCAGCCGTTGTACCCACACAACTTATCATTGGCACCCTACTTTTGACCAACGGTCTCTCTCTCGAACTTGCAACAACTTGCGGTATAGGTGTTTCACAACTTATCTATTTGACCGCCCCACACAGTTCTCGTCTTGAGCAATGATTTACAATTCATACGGTCTCAATCTTTGACCCCTATAGGTCGATAAACCACCAATTTTCTTCACATTTTGCTATTCCAATAATTCAATCCAATCCCGATATCTTTTCTTCAACATCCTTGCCACTCTACTGTTTGATTGGAGAGTCATAGGCTCACTTCCTTCACCTAATCTTTGAGTTAAAGCTTTCAAAACCCTAATCCAGTCTTCTTCTCTTGTCCGAAATGATCGTCACCTCAACTCCAAGAATGGGGACTCACTAGAAACTATGAGTTTACCCTTAAGCAGTCATTCATCACCTTCGAACCCAAGAAGTTCTACCTCTAGACGGCTCATAACATTCTGAACAACACTTCTTCTAGAAGATATAAACATTATATCATACGCAATCTCTCACGATACCTCAAAACACTATTCATCCAGAAAACATTATTCATCCAAAAAACACTATTCATCCGGAAAACACTATTCATCCGGAAAACACTATTCATCCGAAAAATCGCACTTTGCATTTCCAAACCAACGATTTCCATCTTAAAATCAATTTTAGCTTCCTTAAACAATGTGGTTTCATGTCTTATCTTTCCTTATCATTTTCTAACCATTATATCCCAACATTTACACCCAAAACTCAAAGAAAATAATCGATTACTCCCTTTTCATCCCAAACCCAACAAACTAATTCCCATCAGAATCAATAATTAAAGACAGAGATGAAGAGTTTACCTTGAATGAAAAAGATGCACAAACCACCTCCAATGTAGCTCGGTTCTCATTTTTCTTCCAATTTCACTTTGATCAATCTTCAAAATCTATCTGCCCTCTCTCCAGGCTCCATTTTCACTAACTAGATTAAAATAGGGTTTTTAAGGTCTTTATTACTTTCCTTTATTGTAAGATGACCCCTTTCTTTTATTTGCCCTTAGACCCTTGAACTTGAGTTTCCATCAAAATTCCACTAAACATCCACTTCCTTTACAATAAGATTCCGGTTATTACAATTGATGTCTCCTTAGACTAAAGACTCGGTTTCAGTTGATGTCTCCATGGACTAAAGATACGGTTTGGGTTGATGTCCAAGATTGACTAAAGACCTGGATAGAGTTGATGTCATAGGCTTTTCCATCCATGAAACATGCTTGTAACTTATAATTGTGGTTTAACTTGTGTATCCGCCACATTCAATGAAATCGGGTCTCCCCCGTCACCGAAAGGTGTTGTCTCGAGTATTGTTTTTATCCATGTTGTCGGAGACATATTAAATTATATGGATTGTTTTCCCTAATTTATGGGCGGCATATTATGTCTCATTATTGTTTGGATGTTTCGATTAATGGAGTTTTATTCGCATTGATATTCTTTGGGAATTTAATATTTATTCACATCTTGAGTGAGTTTTGGAATTGAGTCCATTGTTGAGAAATGATTTTCGTTGGAGCTTTCGTCATTGAATTTGTGTGCGTTTGGAAAATGGGTTGTTGGTATACGTAATACAAATCCCTTTTAGGAAATCATGATTTAAGTTGCATACTTTTTGTCTAACGAATTATTTAATCATGATGTAAACTCTTGAACTCACTAGGCGTTAACCTAACCTTTTTATTTGTCGGCATGTGCAACAGGTTCAGGTTGGGAATAGTTCTAGTGACACTGTGAAGAGATGAGTGCTAGTAGTGTGCTCAAGAGGTGAACTGCTTAGAGAAGTCTTCCGCATTTATTTTGGGAATAACAACATGTATTTGGGTTAGGTAACACCCGACTTTATTTGGTCTTGTGGTATGATTTGAGTTATTAATTGTGAGAGATGTTACGTTTTAAATTTTGATGTGTTTCCAAGGATGGTTGTAGAAGAGATTTTACCCTCATTTGGTTAGTTGCTCTTTACAATTTTGAGGGTGTTACAAAATAACAATTAATAATTTAAGTGTTAACATAACAACATGTTTTATCAAAAGAAGAAACAATAGAGAACTAATTGCATGTTTGAAAGAGATTATGACTTATTTCAAGATTTATATCGTCATAAATAATTTAAAGTATTTTATACGATAAAATATAAAATTATTTTATACGATTGTGTGAGATTGATAAAATATTACTAATTAGTCAAAGTGTTATGCAACACTTATAAAAGAGGGCAAAAGTGCTAAATTAACTTAAATTAGGTTGATTTGGAATTTAAAAAAATGTCATGTCAATGAACATTGGTGACATGTAGGTTAGTAACTTGTTTAATAAGCAAAATATGTATAAAATAGGAAAAATATAAGTTTGTTATATTATTTGAGAAAAAATAAACATTGTTACATTAAATAGGGATTAAACCAAACTTCGTTACATTTAGACACATTTTCCCAAATAATATATGTCTAAAAGGATAAACATGCTTTGAATACATGAGATCTTCTAAAAGCATCAACCACTCTTCCTTGTTGTGGTATTTATAATACTTGTTTATTCTAAGGATCAACATTACACTTTTATAAATAGAGACCAATTGTTAGATAATGTATGTTGTTGGTTGCAATAATTGTTCATCCAGATCAATTCTTTCCCACACCCTGCTTTTCTCTCCTCTAAGGAGTTGGAGACCATATCAAGAATTCGGGGAGGAAAGAAGATCTCCTCTCTTGGATTAGAAAGACAATTGGATTCAGAGCATTTGTATGGATATCATGAAGGCAATAAGCTGAGTTCATTGACTTAGATTGAAATATGACATCAAATGTTGCTAGTTCTGGTAAAATTTTTAAACACTCATCCTACTCCATTTCGTATGGATTCTTGGAGGAATACAGTTATTGTCCGCTGAGTGTATGACTTATGTATTCCAACATATTGTTAAATGTGATCTTAACTACTGATTTCCTCCGCATACACATAAACTGTTAGTCCCAGATGGCTAATAATAACAAGAACAGGTATTGTAGAAGGGGGGGGGGGGGGTTGAATACAATACACAATTTTTTCACTTCAATTAATTCTTTTATTGAAAATATTCAAATCAAGAATTACACATAGAACACATAGAACAATTAGATTGTTGCGGAAAGAACATATAAAATCTATTCTAACAATCTTCACAAAGTAATACTGAAAACTAAACAACTTCTAAAACACAAAGATTGAAAGCTATAAAGTTCAAAGAGAGGAAGGAGCAGAGTGTCTTGAGCACAAAGTAATCTTCAAGAGTTGTGTTTCTACATGGAGAAGTCTTCATCTTTATATAGCGTCATGAACAAGTGATGCATGAGACACTTGTCACTTTGTCATTTGAAGGATAGGTTCGACTCTCAAAAGTTGATGTGTCTTTTCCTATGATGCTAGAAAGGTTTGATGGTGACAATCTAAGAGTGGGAAAAAGGACAAATAAACCTTTTCCTTCCATACCCAAACATTCCTTCTTTGAGGAGAAAACCTTTTAGCAAGGACACAAGGGAGGATCCTCCTATTTGAGGATCCCACCGATTTGTCATGGACAAAGTAGGTGAGAGTCCTCTTAGGAAGGATGTTATGAGAGGATCCTCCAATTTTGAGGATCCCACCGATTTTCATGGGGACAATCGGTGGGATAGCCAAAGTTACCTCTTATGATGAAGATCTTCTTGGCAAGGAGATAAGGGGGAAATCACCTGTTTGGGATCTCACCGATTTTCATGGAGACAATCGGTGAGACAACTTAGTTTGGGTTGAGAAGTCCATCTTCAATCCGCATTGGTAGATTTCCTTCTTCTTGATTTCGGCTGATCTTTGACTTCACCGAACTTTGACAGTATGACTAAGTTATTACAAAGAACCATCTAAAATTTCTCTAAGTATAAAAGATGTTTTTCAAAGTATGTAAGGAGATCAGGTCATCTTCAAATCTTTGATGACCCAACAATCTCCTCCTATTTGATGATGACATCCATACTTAGAAAAACATGAGTAAGACAATGAATAATACATGTTGACCCTGTTTTACCCTTTTGGGTTCTTTTTCATACAGTCCATATTTTTTTTTGTATGTGTGTATAAATATATGATATTTACAGATGAATGAAATGAATGAAAGAATAAAGAATGAACAATATGAATGAAATAGAATGTACTTTCATCATAGAAGAGACAGATATGCCCAGATACAACTTGGTGATAGTCTTTGAAGGAGGTTTGAGTTTGAGTGACTTAGTCTCAGGATGCCTTTGCCCATATCTTGCATCTTCTTTCTTTCTCACAACATCTTCAGCTTCCTATTCGGCAGTCATCACCCTTCTTCCTTTGTCTCGGTTGTCCTCCCCCTTTGGTTACATTTGTTAGACAGATCTGCCCCCCCTTAGTTGGTTCGCCGGTTCCCATATGTTTGACCAAAATTTGAGTTGGATGTTGACTATGAGTACTGAGGGTTGGTGTTGATCGAGTTGGACGCTGATATTGCTCCCCCTCAGCGTCCGACGGAGAAGAAACACCACGAACAATTGGAAACATCGGCAAAAAAAATTTTTGCATCCCACCGAAATGGAAGACATCCCCACCGATTTTAAGAAGAAATTTGAAGAAAATCAGTAGGAATTTTCGGAGAGAAAAAAATAAAAAAAAAAATTGCTCACCCACCGAAAATTGGAGCATTCCCACCGATTTTTGAGAAGATTTTGATAAATTTCGGTAGCCATTTTTGGTAGGATTTTCGGAGGGATTTTTTTTTTTGCTTCCACACCGAAAATTTATCATACCCACTGAAAATTTGCAAGAGCTTGGACAAAAAATCGGTGGAATTCTTGAAGAGATTGGAGGAAATCTTCCAAGGCATCTTCAGGGGAGTCTGGAAGAAACTTTCTAAGGCATCTTCAGGGGAGTCTGGAAGAAACTTTCTAAGGCATCTTCAGAAGAGGGTGAATGAAATCTTCTAAGGCATGTTCAGAAAATTTTCAAAATAAAGAAAAGATTGGAATTCCATCTTCCAATTTTTGATAACCCAAGAAAGATTAAGTTCGGAGGATTTTAAGAGGGAAGGTTTTGAGGAGGAATATTTTGAGGAGAAGTATGAGGATAACATATTCAGGAGAGTATGTGATAGGCGGGTATCACCCCCCCCCCTAAATCTACCGCAAGTGTACGGGTCGAATCAAGTAATAACGTACGGTAAGTACGAGTATCGAACCAAAGGAACCAGGTGTCAAGTACCACAATGACTGTATAGATTATTAACTAGACTATCGCAGATTGATTTGGGTTGTTGCGTATTGGAATACGAAATTAAACTTAATTAATTCAAATAAGAGAAAGAGTTGGAGGGTTGGATTCCTCAGGTAAACAATTACTTAGCTCACATATTTGACACGATTGACATAACTCCAGGATGACTGGTATAATCAAAATCCATCACTATACTCTATCAAGCTATAGCAACATTCATTCAACATTTTGTATCATCATTCGATCTCAACAAAGGTAATTGAACAAACAATGATTAAAACCCCACAAAGTACGAATTATCATATTTCTATCTCAAATTCGACTAAGACATGAAGGATTAGATAAACCTCAAAACTTTTCTCAAACGTTAAAAGATTCGTTAAATCAAATAATAGTTGATCGGACTATTACAAGCATTAAGAACAATCCCACATGTTTCATCCATGAGAATCAAATCGATCGTATCTACTGTAAAGCTAAATAATCATCCAACCATGATTCAAACCAACCCCCCAACATGAACGGGTTAGTTCATATTGGGGGTTTCACAACTCAGAAAAGAAATAATAAAAACGAAAGTAAACATGTTGGTTCTAAAAGAAATGAAATCTAAAACTCCCTGAAAAGCTTAATCCTTCGATGAATGGACTCGATTCGCCTTTTGATTCTCGTATCTTGATGTTTCTAGCCTTCTTCTCGCCTTCAAAAATCGTCTTCTATCTCCCAAAATCTCCCCAAGAGAGTCTCCAAACGTAACTGCTCGATTCCCCCTCAACCCTAGCAGAAAAAGGCTTTAAAAAACGTATCAGGGCTTTGGCGCATTTGTGGGCGCGTTTGGAGGCGCGCTCAGAGGCGCGCAGAGCACTGGAATGTTTTACAAAAAATAAGCCTGCGCGTTTGTGGGAGCGTTTGGAGACGCGCTCAGAGGCGCGCAGAGCACTGTTTGGTCCAAAAATCTGATTTTCTCCTTTTCGCTCCGGAATGCTGTAAGCTTGCTCCGATTGATCCAAAAACTCTTCCATCATCATTCTTTCATAAAAACCTGTACTTTCTCATAGAAACCATTAAATTCTACTATTTTTACTCGGGAACTTACAACAAACAGAACGACTTCGGGATCAAAATAATGTCGGAAAACGACATTATCAACAACCCCAAACCGAGCGTTGCTTGTCCCCAAGCAAAATAGAGACACAAATAAGCATTCAACCATAATCCAAACATTCGCAATTTCGTGTTGTCGAGAATATCAATTGCGATCTCTAGTCAACTCAACAACCACCATGAATTACCTGTGAGATGGACGAACAGTGAGCAGACCTAGCTATGGAATCTAAACAGCAAAACCTTGGGAACTGGGTTTTCCAGGGACCACACTACACTTAAGTGCACCTAGACTAAACACACACAGAGAGGATTTCGCCTTGACCCTACCTCACGGTTCTCTCTCTTCGCTTGAGCCCTAGGTTTCACAAATGTTGTCATGCTTTCAGAAGTTGGGTACAAGAATTCACAAAGCATGCATGAACAACAATTAAACAATAACGCACAGTTGTACACAAATTGATCTCAGAAGGAATCCATTATCAAGACTAGGACATAGAAACGTTGCTTCGCCACTCCTTACAAACTCTCCATGTTGAATTCAGATATTTAATTGGGTATGGTTGCTGCTTCTGGGTGGAGGTCAAAGGATTTATGATGCTATTTGATGATCCTCCCTTCTTTCTTTCGTTTGGGCTTCCTAACACTTCACTCAAATTCTTTAAACTGACCCCTCAGTTTTATTTAGCTATTTTTTTTTTGGCAAAACCCTTTATGACTGATTTACTGGGTTTGCGGTTTTTTTTTAACTGAGGGGGTTACAACGGGTTTTTATTTGAGAATCTTGAGTAGTGAAAAACAGTGGAATTAGTAGCAACCAATAAGCTTGATGAGTTCTCACATGGTTTGTTCACAAAGATAGGCAGAAGCTTCACTTTTATTCCTATGGATGTCTTTGATAATGGATGCAAGTTATAGCGAGATCAGCTACAACAACGATCAAAGGACTAATGAAAAGTGTATCGAGTAGTGTGTAGTCTCTCAGAATCGAAGTTAGCACGTGTATGGCTCAACAAACTTACGGGTGGTCTCCACTAATGTCTCTAATGTGTGCAGTCGCCTAGATCCACCCTCGTGCTATATTATCCCTTCTAAATCCTTTCCCCAAAATCAGTGTCTTCGAACTCTCACACTAAATCATGCTCAACTGGTCGCCCATTCCTCACTATAAACAGGGTGATTATTCAATCCACTGAGATCTACCAATGATAGACTCGACAAATCACCCCAAACCAGAAATCACCATTGTCCCCAATGGAAACAAATAGCACACGAAATAAAATCACGAAATAGCGATACAGTACAACTAACAGTAATTATACCACCCCAAACCTAATCTCTATATTAGGTTTGTTTTCTCACAAGGAATCATAAAACGATAAAGTTCAAGTGAAAACAGGGACCCCAAACCTTGGTGAAACCGAGGTTTGCAAAGAGGTGTTGTGTAGATACCCTTCAGGATACACGCGCGGATCACTGGTCACATATTTATGTCCTTCCTTCTCCTGCCTTGCTCTTGGTCATATCGGGATTGCTATCAGGGATCAAAAACTAAACACGAACACACAAAACACAAAACAACACACAAAAGACAAGAAAACACACACAAATAAGAAACTGACCAAAATGAAAATTACGAATTAACCTATGGTGGGTTGCCTCCCACCCAGCGCCGTATTTTCTGTCGTGGCACGACTTTCTTTCCGATCACTCCTTCGGCCTTTCTTGCTCACCAACTTTCTCCTTGCCTCTATCTCTTATCTTCTCGAACATCTTGAACACTTCCCTCTCACCACCAACTCTCAAAGTCATCTCGCCTTCCTCCATGTCGATCAGCGCTCGGCTAGTGGCTAGAAAGGATCTTCCTAAGATCAATGGGACTTCTATATCTTCGTCGATGTCCATCACCACGAAATCCACCGGAAAGTAAAACTTTCCCACCTTGATGAGCACGTCCTCTACCACTCCATATGGGTACACTATGGATCGATCCGCCAGCTTGAGCGTTATATACGTCGGCTTCACTTCCCCCAATCCAAGCTTCCTGAAAATAGATAGAGGCATTAAGTTAATACTCGCCCCTAAATCACACAACACTTTATTAAGACGAATATCACCAATTTGAATAGGGATTGAAAAACTCCCTGGATCCTTAAGCTTCGGCGGAAGCTTGTTCTGGATGATTGCACTGCACTCTTCAGTAAGTGCAATGGTCGATTGGTGGTCGATTGCCTTCTTCTTTGATAAGATCTCCTCCATGAACTTGAGGTATGTCGGCATTTGGGCGAGTGCCTCCGCGAAAGGGATATTGATGTGAAGCTTCTTGAATATGTCGAGGAACTTCTTGAATTGTTCCTCATCATTGCGTGCCTTCACTCGATTAGGGAATGGTAATGGTGGTACAAACGGTTTGACTACCGGCTTTTTCTCTTCACTTTTCTTGCTCTCTTCAATCACAACCTCATCGGCTTCTAGCTCAGTCACTTCTATGATCTCGACCTCTTTCTCTTTAGGATCGGTTCCTTTTGATGTGGGCTCTCGTATTGGCTCTCCATTCAGCTGCTTGCCATTACTCAGATAAATGGCATTACACTCTTCCCGGTTCCTCTTTTCAGCCATGCTCGGAAATGTACCGGGAGGTCGGTTTTGTAAGGCTTCCGAAATCTGCCCCACTTGCCTCTCCAAGATTTTGATGGAGGCGGTGTTTTGTTCGGTAGCCGTCTTGACAGTGTTGACCGTGCTTGCTAACTCTCCCACCGTGCTATCCATCTTGGTCATGAACTTTATTAGCATATATTCCAATCCCGGCTTCTTTTCTGAAGATTGCCCCTCATCATATTTCCTTTGATTGTAACCTGGGGGACGGTAAACATTGTTAGCCTGAAAAGAATTTGAAGAGTTAGATTGGTTACCAGAATGTTGCTGCTGCTGTTGCATCGTTTCCTTGCCCGGGCCTTGTTGAGGTTGACTCCAAGAAAAGTTAGGATGTCGCTTCCATCCCTCGTTATAGGTGTTGGAAAATGGGTCATTCCTCGGCTGATTATTTCGGTTCTGAATGAACTGGACTTGTTCCGGCGATTGATAGTCTTGAAAATTCTGAACATTTGGTTGAATAGCCGCTCCTTTTATTTGGTTGGTCAATGCAGTCAATTGTGCCTTCATTGCTTTCAACTCTTCAGTTTCTTGTACACTTGCCACTTTTCTAACAGCGGATCTTGGAATGGAATAACTGTGTTCCGCTAGATTTTCTATCAAGTCGACCGCTTCCTCATAGGACTTGTTCATTAAGGCTCCACCTGCAGCAGCTGTTAGATCATTCTTAAATTGAGGATTCAATCCCACATAGAATGTTTGTATAACCATCCACTCTTGTAACCCATGATGTGGAAACTTCTTGAGCATCGCTTTGTATCTTTCCCATGCCTCGTACAACGACTCTTGATCCCACTGTGAGAAATGCGTGATGTCGGATAACAGTTGAGCCGTTCGCCCTGGTGGAAAGAACTTGTTGAGAAAATTCGTCACCATATCGTTCCATGTTCGAATCGACCCCGATGGTAAATTCTCTTCCCAAGTAGTGGCTCGGTCCCTCAATGAGAATGGGAATAACCGTATCTTGATTGAATCTTGATCCGCCCCATTTACCTTGAAAGTATTGCATATCTTTTCAAATGAGCGCAAATGTGCATGAGGGTCTTCAGTTGCTGCACCTCCAAACATGTTCGATTGCACCAATTGGATGGTGCCAAGCTTGATTTCAAAGTTGTTGGCAGCTATCGGTGGTGCGTATGGTCCTCGTTGTGCAGCGCCCATGTTCGGGTTGGCGAAATTCCTCATTGGTACCCTTTGTGGTGGCGGTGGTGGTTGATTGACATTGTGATTGATCCCATTGTGATTGATCCCATTGTTGACACCATTGTTGACATTGTTATTGACGCCATGATTAACATTGTTGTTGTTGTCAACACCGTGGTTGACATGATTGTTGGCGTTATGGTTGATGTTGTTGTTGAGACCATGATTGGCGTTATCGTGGTTCTGATTGTTCGCAGTTGCATTCGCATTTGGAATTGGTTGACCATTGCCTATGGCCATCCCTTCTTCCCAATCATCTTGAACGTGGATGTTTTCAGCCATTCTGTCTCGTGCTTGTCTTCTTAGATTTCTTGCAGTCCGTTCTATCTTCGGGTCAATCGGTAGTAATTCCCGAAATAGTCTCCTTCTTGGCATAAACCAAGAGGTAACCTGAAACGGAGAAAATAGAATCTCAAAACCCAAATATAAATGAACTTTCAAAGCAAAGTATAATTAAATAAAGACAGGGTGTCTAATATAATAACTTCTACAGCTGGTAGTGATATTCACACAAAACAGGTTCCCCGGCAACGGCGCCAAAAAACTTGATAGGCGGGTATCACCCCCCCCCCCTAAATCTACCGCAAGTGTACGGGTCGAATCAAGTAATAACGTACGGTAAGTACGAGTATCGAACCAAAGGAACCAGGTGTCAAGTACCACAATGACTGTATAGATTATTAACTAGACTATCGCAGATTGATTTGGGTTGTTGCGTATTGGAATACGAAATTAAACTTAATTAATTCAAATAAGAGAAAGAGTTGGAGGGTTAGATTCCTCAGGTAAACAATTACTTAGCTCACAGATTTGACACGATTGACATAACTCCAGGATGACTGGTATAATCAAAATCCATCACTATACTCTATCAAGCTATAGCAACATTCATTCAACATTTTGTATCATCATTCGATCTCAACAAAGGTAATTGAACAAACAATGATTAAAACCCCACAAAGTACGAATTATCATATTTCTATCTCAAATTCGACTAAGACATGAAGGATTAGATAAACCTCAAAACTTTTCTCAAACGTTAAAAGATTCGTTAAATCAAATAATAGTTGATCGGACTATTACAAGCATTAAGAACAATCCCACATGTTTCATCCATGAGAATCAAATCGATCGTATCTACTGTAAAGCTAAATAATCATCCAACCATGATTCAAACCAACCCCCCCAACATGAACGGGTTAGTTCATATTGGGGGTTTCACAACTCAGAAAAGAAATAATAAAAACGAAAGTAAACATGTTGGTTCTAAAAGAAATGAAATCTAAAACTCCCTGAAAAGCTTAATCCTTCGATGAATGGACTCGATTCGCCTTTTGATTCTCGTATCTTGATGTTTCTAGCCTTCTTCTCGCCTTCAAAAATCGTCTTCTATCTCCCAAAATCGCCCCAAGAGAGTCTCCAAACGTAACTGCTCGATTCCCCCTCAACCCTAGCAGAAAAAGGCTTTAAAAAACGTATCAGGGCTTTGGCGCGTTTGTGGGCGCGTTTGGAGGCGCGCTCAGAGGCGCGCAGAGCACTGGAATGTTTTACAAAAAATAAGCCTGCGCGTTTGTGGGAGCGTTTGGAGACGCGCTCAGAGGCGCGCAGAGCACTGTTTGGTCCAAAAATCTGATTTTTCTCCTTTTCGCTCCGGAATGCTGTAAGCTTGCTCCGATTGATCCAAAAACTCTTCCATCATCATTCTTTCATAAAAACCTGTACTTTCTCATAGAAACCATTAAATTCTACTATTTTTACTCGGGAACTTACAACAAACAAAACGACTTCGGGATCAAAATAATGTCGGAAAACGACATTATCAACAACCCCAAACCGAGCGTTGCTTGTCCCCAAGCAAAATAGAGACACAAATAAGCATTCAACCATAATCCAAACAATCGCAATTTCGTGTTGTCGAGAATATCAATTGCGATCTCTAGTCAACTCAACAACCACCATGAATTACCTGTGAGATGGACGAACAGTGAGCAGACCTAGCTATGGAATCTAAACAGCAAAACCTTGGGAACTGGGTTTACCAGGGACCACACTACACTTAAGTGCACCTAGACTAAACACACACAGAGAGGATTTCGCCTTGACCCTACCTCACGGTTCTCTCTCTTCGCTTGAGCCCTAGGTTTCACAAATGTTGTCATGCTTTCAGAAGTTTGGTACAAGAATTCACAAAGCATGCATGAACAACAATTAAACAATAACGCACAGTTGTACACAAATTGATCTCAGAAGGAATCCATTATCAAGACTAGGACATAGAAACGTTGCTTCGCCACTCCTTACAAACTCTCCATGTTGAATTCAGATATTTAATTGGGTATGGTTGCTGCTTCTGGGTGGAGGTCAAAGGATTTATGATGCTATTTGATGATCCTCCCTTCTTTCTTTCGTTTGGGCTTCCTAACACTTCACTCAAATTCTTTAAACTGACCCCTCAGTTTTATTTAGCTCTTTTTTTTGTTGGCAAAACCCTTTATGACTGATTTACTGGGTTTGCGGTTTTTTTTTTAACTGAGGGGGTTACAACGGGTTTTTATTTGAGAATCTTGAGTAGTGAAAAACAGTGGAATTAGTAGCAACCAATAAGCTTGATGAGTTCTCACATGGTTTGTTCACAAAGATAGGCAGAAGCTTCACTTTTATTCCTATGGATGTCTTTGATAATGGATGCAAGTTATAGCGAGATCAACTACAACAACGATCAAAGGACTAATGAAAAGTGTATCGAGTAGTGTGTAGTCTCTCAGAATCGAAGTTAGCACGTGTATGGCTCAACAAACTTACGGGTGGTCTCCACTAATGTCTCTAATGTGTGCAGTCGCCTAGATCCACCCTCGTGCTATATTATCCCTTCTAAATCCTTTCCCCAAAATCAGTGTCTTCGAACTCTCACACTAAATCATGCTCAACTGGTCGCCCATTCCTCACTATAAACAGGGTGATTATTCAATCCACTGAGATCTACCAATGATAGACTCGACAAATCACCCCAAACCAGAAATCACCATTGTCCCCAATGGAAACAAATAGCACACGAAATAAAATCACGAAATAGCGATACAGTACAACTAACAGTAATTATACCACCCCAAACCTAATCTCTAGATTAGGTTTGTTTTCTCACAAGGAATCATAAAACGATAAAGTTCAAGTGAAAACAGGGACCCCAAACCTTGGTGAAACCGAGGTTTGCAAAGAGGTGTTGTGTAGATACCCTTCAGGATGCACGCGCGGATCACTGTTCACATATTTCTGCCCTTCCTTCTCCTGCCTTGCTCTTGGTCATATCGGGATTGCTATCAGGGATCAAAAACTAAACACGAACACACAAAACACAAAACAACACACAAAAGACAAGAAAACACACACAAATAAGAAACTGACCAAAATGAAAATTACGAATTAACCTATGGTGGGTTGCCTCCCACCCAGCGCCGTATTTTCTGTCGTGGCACGACTTTCTTTCCGATCACTCCTTCGGCCTTTCTTGCTCACCAACTTTCTCCTTGCCTCTATCTCTTATCTTCTCGAACATCTTGAACACTTCCCTCTCACCACCAACTCTCAAAGTCATCTCGCCTTCCTCCATGTTGATCAGCGCTCGGCTAGTGGCTAGGAAGGATCTTCCTAAGATCAATGGGACTTCTATATCTTCGTCGATGTCCATCACCACGAAATCCACCGGAAAGTAAAACTTTCCCACCTTGATGAGCACGTCCTCTACCACTCCATATGGGTACACTATGGATCGATCCGCCAGCTTGAGCGTTATATACGTCGGCTTCACTTCCCCCAATCCAAGCTTCCTGAAAATAGATAGAGGCATTAAGTTAATACTCGCCCCTAAATCACACAACACTTTATTAAGACGAATATCACCAATTTGAATAGGGATTGAAAAACTCCCTGGATCCTTAAGCTTCGGAGGAAGCTTGTTCTGGATGATTGCACTGCACTCTTCAGTAAGTGCAATGGTCGATTGGTGGTCGATTGCCTTCTTCTTTGATAAGATCTCCTCCATGAACTTGAGGTATGTCGGCATTTGGGCGAGTGCCTCCGCGAAAGGGATATTGATGTGAAGCTTCTTGAATATGTCGAGGAACTTCTTGAATTGTTCCTCATCATTGCGTGCCTTCACTCGATTAGGGTATGGTAATGGTGGTACAAACGGTTTGACTACCGGCTTTTTCTCTTCACTTTTCTTGTTCTCTTCAATCACAACCTCATCGGCTTCTAGCTCAGTCACTTCTATGATCTCGACCTCTTTCTCTTTAGGATCGGTTCTTTTTGATGTGGGCTCTCGTATTGGCTCTCCATTCAGCTCCTTGCCATTCCTCAGATAAATGGCATTACACTCTTCCCGGTTCCTCTTTTCAGCCATGCTCGGAAATGTACCGGGAGGTCGGTTTTGTAAGGCTTCTGAAATCTGCCCTACTTGCCTCTCCAAGATTTTGATGGAGGCGGTGTTTTGTTCGGTAGCCGTCTTGACAGTGTTGACCGTGCTTGCTAACTCTCCCACCGTGCTATCCATCTTGGTCATGAACTTTATTAGCATATCTTCCAATCCCGGCTTCTTTTCTGAAGATTGCCCCTCATCATATTTCCTTTGATTGTAACCTGGGGGACGGTAAACATTGTTAGCCTGAAAAGAATTTGAAGAGTTAGATTGGTTACCAGAATGTTGATGCTGCTGTTGCATCGTTTCCTTGCCCGGGCCTTGTTGAGGTTGACTCCAAGAAAAGTTAGGATGTCGCTTCCATCCCTCGTTATAGGTGTTGGAAAATGGGTCATTCCTCGGCTGATTATTTCGGTTCTGAATGAACTGGACTTGTTCCGGCGATTGATAATCTTGAAAATTCTGAACATTTGGTTGAATAGCCGCTCCTTTCATTTGGTTGGTCAATGCAGTCAACTGTGCCTTCATTGCTTTCAACTCTTCAGTTTCTTGTACACTTGCCACTTTTCTAACAGCGGATCTTGGAATGGAATAACTGTGTTCCGCTAGATTTTCTATCAAGTCGACCGCTTCCTCATAGGACTTGTTCATTAAGGCTCCACCTGCAGCAGCTGTTAGATCATTCTTAAATTGAGGATTCAATCCCACATAGAATGTTTGTATAACCATCCACTCTTGTAACCCATGATGTGGACACTTCTTGAGCATCGCTTTGTATCTTTCCCATGCCTCGTACAACGACTCTTGATCCCACTGTGAGAAATGCGTGATGTCGGATAACAGTTGAGCCGTTCGCCCTGGTGGAAAGAACTTGTTGAGAAAAGCCGTCACCATATCGTTCCATGTTCGAATCGACCCCGATGGTAAATTCTCTTCCCAAGTAGTGGCTCGGTCCCTCAATGAGAATGGGAATAACCGTATCTTGATTGAATCTTGATCCGCCCCATTTACCTTGAAAGTATTGCATATCCTTTCAAATGAGCGCAAATGTGCATGAGGGTCTTCAGTTGCTGCACCTCCAAACATTTTCGATTGCACCAATTGGATGGTGCCAAGCTTGATTTCAAAGTTGTTGGCAGCTATCGGTGGTGCGTATGGTCCTCGTTGTGCAGCGCCCATGTTCGGGTTGGCGAAATTCCTCATTGGTACCCTTTGTGGTGGCGGTGGTGGTTGATTGACATTGTGATTGATCCCATTGTGATTGATCCCATTGTTGACACCATTGTTGACATTGTTATTGACGCCATGATTAACATTGTTGTTGTTGTCAACACCGTGGTTGACATGATTGTTGGCGTTATGGTTGATGTTGTTGTTGAGACCATGATTGGCGTTATCGTGGTTCTGATTGTTCGCATTTGCATTCGCATTTGGAATTGGTTGACCATTGCCCATGGCCATCCCTTCTTCCCAATCATCTTGAACGTGGATGTTTTCTGCCATTCTGTCTCGTGCTTGTCTTCTTAGATTTCTTGCAGTCCGTTCTATCTCCGGGTCAATCGGTAATAATTCCCGAAATAGTCTCCTTCTTGGCATAAACCAAGAGGTAACCTGAAACGGAAAAAAGAGAATCTCAAAACCCAAATATAAATGAACTTTCAAAGCAAAGTATAATTAAATAAAGACAGGGTGTCATATAATAACTTCTACAGCTGGTAGTGATATTCACACAAAACAGGTTCCCCGGCAACGGCGCCAAAAAACTTGATAGGCGGGTATCACCCCCCCCCCCCCTAAATCTACCGCAAGTGTACGGGTCGAATCAAGTAATAACGTACGGTAAGTACGAGTATCGAACCAAAGGAACCAGGTGTCAAGTACCACAATGACTTTATAGATTATTAACTATACTATCGCAGATTGATTTGGGTTGTTGCGTATTAGAATACGAAATTAAACTTAATTAATTCAAATAAGAGAAAGAGTTGGAGGGTTGGATTCCTCAGGTAAACAATTACTTAGCTCACAGATTTGACACGATTGACATAACTCCAGGATGACTGGTATAATCAAAATCCATCATTATACTCTATCAAGCTATAACAACATTCATTCAACATTTTGTATCATCATTCGATCTCAACAAAGGTAATTGAACAAACAATGATTAAAACCCCACAAAGTACGAATTATCATATTTCTATCTCAAATTCGACTAAGACATGAAGGATTAGATAAACCTCAAAACTTTTCTCAAACGTTAAAAGATTCGTTAAATCAAATAATAGTTGATCGGACTATTACAAGCATTAAGAACAATCCCACATGTTTCATCCATGAGAATCAAATCGATCGTATCTACTGTAAAGCTAAATAATCATCCAACCATGATTCAAACCAACCCCCCCAACATGAACGGGTTAGTTCATATTGGGGGTTTCACAACTCAGAAAAGAAATAATAAAAACGAAAGTAAACATGTTGGTTCTAAAAGAAATGAAATCTAAAACTCCCTGAAAAGCTTAATCCTTCGATGAATGGACTCGATTCGCCTTTTGATTCTCGTATCTTGATGTTTCTAGCCTTCTTCTCGCCTTCAAAAATAGTCTTCTATCTCCCAAAATCGCCCCAAGAGAGTCTCCAAATAACTGCTCGATTCCCCCTCAACCCTAGCAGAAAAAGGCTTTAAAAAACGTATCAGGGCTTTGGCGCGTTTGTGGGCGCGCTCAGAGGCGCGCAGAGCACTGGAATGTTTTACAAAAAATAAGCCTGCGCGTTTGTGGGAGCGTTTGGAGGCGCGCTCAGAGGCACGCAGAGCACTGTTTGGTCCAAAAATCTGATTTTTCTCCTTTTCGCTCCGGAATGCTGTAAGCTTGCTCCGATTGATCCAAAAACTCTTCCATCATCATTCTTTCATAAAAACTTGTAATTTCTCATAGAAACCATTAAATTCTACTATTTTTACTCGGGAACTTACAACAAACAGAACGACTTCGGGGTCAAAATAATGTCGGAAAACGACATTATCAGTATGTAGTAGAAGGGTTTTGTGGAAAAGGAAAGATGGGTTGCTGACCAAGAGTGAAATTTGGTGATGTAGGAGGATCACCATTATGAGAGAGAAATCTTGAGAAAATGACATATAGGAAGTTGGTTCTGATGAGAGGAAGGGTTTCGGTGAGATGGAGCATTTCACCGATGGAGCACTAGAGAGAGTGCCAATGGATCGGTGGGAGTTTCACCGATGGTCACTAATTTTTTTTTTAAGGTAGATCGGTAGGTGGAGAATTATGCTGATCAGAAATGTTTTTAGATGGAGGAACATGAGTGAAGGAAACTGAGGAAGTTGGTTGATAGAGTTTGTAAAAGAGAGGGGAGAGAGTTGGATGATAAAGGGATGAAGTTTGGGTAATATATGTGGTGGGATGGATGAGAAAAGGTGGGATGAGAGGTATGGTGGGAAATAGAGTGTAGGTAAAGAAGGAGGGTGATGGGAGATGTGATGATGTCGGCAGAGTGGAGGTTGGCACTAGTAAGTGTGCCAATGGGAAGGATTTTCAATATAAGAGGAGATCCAGAAGTTCACCATTTGACACTTCAGTTTTCTTGATGAACTTGATGATTTCTTCAATTGTGTCACTTTTATACTGGTCCACATAGACCCATCTATTTAGCTCAGAACCTGCAATCACAAAGAATTTATTTCCTAGGTACCCATTTGGTAGTGGGTCCTTTTGGGTTAGATGTTGAAGAGAAAGAATTGGTATCACTCAGGTCTATTCTTCCTTTTAGACAGTCTTTGGCAAAATGAAAAATATCACCACAGATATAACATTTTCTATAAAGAAATGTCTTTTTAGAACCATGACATTTTTCCTTACTTTTGCCCTTTTTGGTTATCTTCAAAGACTTTGATGAGGTGACAAAGAGTTGGGACCTAAGATTCCTTTTTCAGAATTTGGGAGGAAATGAATCTTTTCTTTTGAATTTGACATTTTGAGGTTCACAGATCGGGGAACAAAATCGGTGGAGGAAGTCACAAAAATATTTTTGGAAAGATTTAAGGAATTTATTTTTAAGAAAGAATCAGCACCTAAAGACTTGCCTTTTTCAAAGGAAGAATTTTTTTTGTTTGAGTTTGAAAATTTTTCTTTGAGAGTTTTAGAAGGCATGGGTTCAGAGAAGGATGCTTCATCTAAAGTCAAGATTTTCAGAAAATCATGGATAGGTTTGGAAGAGTCATTGGAACCTTGAGCTTCTTCATTTGGAAAGGAAGTGGGATCTTTTGCCTTTAAAAACATTCCAAATTTTAAAAGCTTCAGATGAATCAACAGAATTCATGGACACAGACCCAATGGAACTAGAATCGGAGGTTTCACAAAAAGGTGGTGAAACATAGGAGGTGGAAGCAAGAGTTTTTGAAGATTGACCAGTTTCCATTTTTCCATAGCCTAAACCAGTTTTGTCAATACAAGAAATCTGATCTTGAAAAATCTTTTCTAGATTTTTGGAAGAGCTGGTCCATTTTCTCACAATTTCTTGCTCCTTTTCAAAACGTTTAAAAATTTTGTTTTTCTCCTTGGCAGGAAAAAAGTTGATGGATTTTCGATCTTCAAGCTCAGCCTTAACTTTGTCAAACTGTTCAAGTTGGGAAAGACATATTTGAAGTTGAGAAGACATAGATTTAACTTGAGCATTTGCAATTTTCTTAGCATTTTTAGCATCATAGAGATCAATGGTTAAAGAATCAAATGCTTCAATCTTTTCAGCATCAGAAAGAGATAGAAATGGATGTACCTGTGAAGAGAAGGATAAGCACTTAACTGATACAAGAGCATTTGAGGGAGTGAGATCTTCTGAATCATCATTGTCATTTATCTTGGCTATGAAGCACACAATTGAAGTGTCATTCTCACTTTCAGAAGTGGGTTCATCTGCTAAATCATGAGTTTTAGCAGGCAAACCCTTTGCTTTTCTGACAAGTCTTTCATGTCTTTCCTTTTCTCTCTTGTACTTTTCTTTGTATCTTTCAACCCGGTCAGAATTTGCAGAATAGAGAGGTTGGCCGAATTTTTGGGAAGATCTTTTAGATTTTGAGGAAAATCGGCCTGAGGAAGCAGTTTTGGTTCTTTCAAGGTGTTTACTTCTGCACTCAGAAGCAAAATGACCCTTTTTACCACAGTTAAAACATTCCTCATTAGATTTGTCCAAAGAAGAGTGTTTGGAGAAAGAAGAGGAGGATTTTCTACTACACTTAGATTTTCCAGAAGAGATGTGAGATTTGGATTTAGAATACCCATCCAACATGGTCATTCCATCTGATAGTTTGTCAATTGAAGTTTCCTCACATTCATCCTCAGCATCACTAAGATATGCCTCCGAATGGTCATTAGGATCTTCTTGACTATCATGGTCAGAGTCAGATGGGTAGGTGATTCTTGGAATACACTTAGTTCTTTTAGAAGAGTCACTTAGGAGAGCTAGATGAGAGCTCTTTATATCTGTGATGACAGACTTCCTTTGCAGCTTAGTTTGCTCATAGTTGAAGAGAGTTCCATAAAGAACAGTAAGAGACATATGATCAAGATCCTTGGTTGTCTTTATACAAGTACAGATATTTTCCCAAAAATCAGGAAGACAATCCATAAACTTGCACAGGATTTCCTCATTGTCATACACTCTACCTAACAACTTAAAATCATTAAGAAGACTGTTAAAGCGGTTATAGTAGATGGAGAGAGATTCTCTTTTCTCATAAGAAAAGAGTTCATATTTTCTAACAAGAGCAATCTTTCTGCTCTTTTTAACTTAATTTGTACCTTCATACAAAACACACAAAGTGGACCACATCTCTTTGGCAGTAGAGAGATTAGAGTGGTACACTTCATCAGGAAGAGAGAGAGCAATGATAGTTCTGACTTTAGAATCAAGAGACACAAGACGTTTTTCCTCATCAGTATATTTCTTAGGATTTTTAAGAATGTAACGACCAGTAGCAGCATATTTTTCTTCATCAGAGGAATCATCAGAATCATCTTTGCCAACAACTTCCTTACCGGATTTTTTGGTTTCATAGCGAGACCAGACTCTAGGGACTATGGGTCCCTTACTGAGAATGGTTGGATATCTACTATCCACTCCTTCCATGAAAAGCATCATCCGGCTTTTCCACAGAGAAAAGTTGTTGGGGTTAAACTTGGGAGGTTTGCCTATAGAACCATTTTCAGAAAAATTGTTTTGAGAGAAAGCTTCATTGTTGGAAGAAGAAGCAACCATTGCAGATCAAGTTTATTGAAATTAAACTTTCTGCTCTGATACCACTTGTTAGTTCCAGATGGCTAATAAGAACAAGAACAGATATTGTAAAAGGGGGGGGGGGGGTTGAATACAATACACAATTTTTTCACTTTAATTAATTCTTTTATTTAAAATATTCAAATCAAGAATTACACATAGAACACATAGAACAATTAGATTGTTGCGGAAAGAACAGATAAAATCTATTCTAACAATCTTCACAAAGTAATACTGAAAACTAAACAACTTCTAAAACACAAAGATTGAAAGCTATAAAGTTCAAAGAGAGAAAGGAGCAGAGTGTCTTGAGCACAAAGTAATCTTCAAGAGTTGTGTTTCTGCATGGAGAAGTCTTCATCTTTATATAGTGTCATGAACAAGTGATGCATGAGACACTTGTCACTTTGTCATTTGAAGGATAGGTTCGACTCTCAAAAGTTGATGTGTCTTTTCCTATGATGCTAGAAAGGTTTGATGGTGACAATATCTAAGAGTGGGAAAAAGGACAAATAAACCTTTTCCTTCCATACCCAAACATTCCTTCTTTGAGGAGAAAACCTTTTAGCAAGGACACAAGGGAGGATCCTCATATTTGAGGATCCCACCGATTTGTCATGGACAAAGTAGGTGAGAGTCCTCTTAGGAAGGATGTTATGAGAGGATCCTCCAATTTTGAGGATCCCACCGATTTTTATGGGGACAATCGGTGGGATAGCCAAAGTTACCTCTTATGATGAAGATCTTCTTGGCAAGGAGATAAGGGGGGAAATCTCCTGTTTGGGATCTCATCGATTTTCATGGAGACAATCGGTGAGACAGCTTAGTTTGGGTTGAGAAGTCCATCTTCAATCCGCATCGGTAGATTTCCTTCTTCTTGATTTCGGCTGATCTTTGACTTCACCGAACTTTGACAGTATGACTAAGCTATTACAAAGAACCGTCTAAAATTTCTCTAAGTATAAAAGATGTTTTTCAAAGTATGTAAGGAGATCAGGTCATCTTCAAATCTTTGATGACCCAACATAAACATCAAAACTTATTTTTTACATTTTCAATGCATGATTTGATCTGAGTATGACATGAAAGGGCGTGCTTATAGCATTATGCTACAGAAAACACAATTTTGTGTAATGGTGATGCTAAATGCACCCCTTTTATGTCAAAATAAGGTCAAGATCATGCACTGAGAATGTAAAAGATGATCATTGATGTTGATATGTGTGGGAAAGAAATTAGTAAGTAGGAATGTATTTAGCAATATATAAGGATGCATTTAGCACATTCTCTTATGTAATTAATTTTTATAAGATTTCTTGTTAAATTTAAAGTTTTTTTAAAAACTTTTTATGTAATTAATTATACTTCATTTTAGTAAAAGGTTAACTATTCTTTTTGTTATGTTACAAATATGCAACCTCTTTTAGCAAAATTACATCTAAGTTTACATCTTCGCTAGTGGCTAAAAATTACAAAATATTTATGGCATTTTTACTAATTTTGTCTTGTAAGAAGACATTTTAGATATTTAATTCTAATTAAATCAAATATCATACTTATTGTAAGTATATTGAGTATCGGACTTTTCTTGGAAGGAAGAGAGGATGAGAGAGTTTCCAATAGAGATGGCTAAATGGGTCCAGCTCGGCCTAGGACCGGAACCGGGATCGTTTGGGTTTGGGACCTCCGATTAAAGACCGGTTACAATTTTCCAAAATAAGGCCTGATCCGAGACCGGTTATAGAAGCGGTTATGGAAGTGTCCGGTGACCGACCCTATTTTTTATTTAAAATTTATTTTTAGTTATATTTTTTAATTTATTTTTATGTGTATTTGATTGATGACAACAAATGTTATTTTAAGTGTATTTTATTAAATGTATTATAATAAAATGTATTTTTAGTGTATTTGGTTAATCTAATTAAATATTCTATAATAAAAACATGTTTTGATGTGAAAATTATAATAAAAATGTATTTGTTGGTGTATTTGGTTGACTAAATTCTTAAAAAATTATATATTAAATCAATTTAAAAGGGAAAAGAAATTAAGTGCAACCGATTTGGGCCCGGTCCGGAACCAGTTCTCATAACCAAGCGTCCAGGCCTCATACATCTTAATGGGTGGAAAATGATTTTTTTTTTATATTAAATATTTTCACAATATAATAAATTTTGTAGCTTTATTTGAAATTAAAAAGTAATTTTATAAATGTTTAATATTATATTTGAAATGCTCTTATAAATTTTGAAAAAAATAAGCAACTTTTGAAAAGATTAAATATTTTTTATCTAGAAAAAATCAAAACTAGATTCGCTAAAAGACCGTAAACCCCCCATAAAACCAAAACCAAAACCAATGTCACGTGGCGTAAACTATATACCCTCCATATTTGAAGTTGTTGATCCAAAAATAATCGAAAATAATTTCAAAATAAACCAAACTTATATTTTACTCATCCCTGCAGAGTCCCTTTGGAGTCGTCATAATAATTGGCAGTTAAATTTTTGGTAACCGTGGGTTTCCGGACCAGCTTACGTGCATCGATTAATCAATCCTGGGCGACCACAATTTACATTCAACCTTCTTCGTCCGTTAAGCAATTCCATCTGCAGCACTAGCTAGACACCAAAAATTGCTTCATTTCTAAGCACAGCACATTTATTTATTTAGGGATGTAAACAAAAGAGGATTGTTCGTGTTCGTTTGTTTAACCTAACCGAACAAACGAATGAACACCAACGGTAAACGAACGAAATTTTTTGTGTTTATATTCGTTCGTTAAGAAATTTTGTTTGTCCGTGTTCATTTATGTTCGTTCATTAAGAGCTAAATGAACGAACTTAAATGAACGAATGCAAATAAACAAAAAATAATCACTGTTACTCACCATTTCGTTCGTAAAAAACATCATAACAAAATGAAAATCATGTTAACTTAGGAGGTATAAAAAAGAATTCTTAAGAATTAACTTACTTAATGAATTTACATATCAATGTCATACTTTTATATATATAAACAAATGTAAACAAACGTAAACGAACATAAATGAACGAACTTAAACGAATACAAATGAACGAACGTATATGAACGAACAAGACCATTGTTCATGTTCATTCATTTAACTAAACTAACAATAAATTGTGTTCATGTTCGTTCATTTATTAAATAAACGAACATAAACGTACTTTCCACCGAACAGTTCACGAACAATGCGCTGAATATTCGATTCGTTTACAGCACTATATTTATTGTTTCTCTCCTATCAATGATAAAATTATTTTTTCTTTACCGGTTGGTTGAAGTTTAAAACCAGCAAAAATATTTTTTCTGCCCTATCAAAATTAGCTGATATATGGCATGACACTGACTAATAGAATCAGATTAGATTGGACCGAATAAACAAAAATGCCTTTTTTTACTATCCTATCAAAATTAGTTAAAACAAAAATCTAAAAAATAATATTGTTAAAGGGAAAGTTAAATAGAACACAATAGAATTGAGAGAATGAATCGTAATTCTCATTAATCATAAGCCATTTATATAGGGATAAGTTACAAGTAGATAACTACAAGATATTTCAATTCTAATCTATCTCTATTCCTATCTCTATCGTCATATCCTTTAGACGATGACACATTTATCCTACAACACTCCCTCTTGTGCCGAGTCAAAGGAGTGAAGGTGCACAATTGTTGTCTCGTTAAAACCTTACGCCAAAATAAAAACTCAGTGGGAAAAAATAAAATATGACGAAGGAAAGAGTGCAACGCACTAGCTTCTTTGCAATACATAGACTTTTCCTTTAGTCTAGTTTTCTCTTAGATTCGTACATTAATCGTGAGAGTTAAGAAAGCATGATGGTATATAAAATGTTGCCTCACTAAAACCTTACACCAAGGAACAAAACCCAATGAGAAAAATAAAACCTTGGGTGAAGGAAAGAGCACAACATACCAATATTACATATATAGTAGACTCCCCCTTTTGTCTACCACTCCCCCTGATTCGTGCATTAATCAAAGGAGGTTTAAAACATTTCCATTTTAATATTTTCTACATGTTTCCCAAATATGGTTTTACGTATTGATTTGGTAAACAAACATGTCACATTTTCCTCTCATCTTATTCAGTTCACTTGAATCTTGAGGATACTTGATTATATGAAAACTTAAGCAAAGTATGTTTTGTGTTATAACCCTTGATATATCTTACTTTCATTTCTTCGATACATGATGTATTATTTCCATATATGCAAGTTGTATAGTGGTTAAACTCAAAATAACCAGTTCCTCTTATATGTGTAATGATAGTCCTTAACCATATACACTCTTGAATAGTCTCATGGAGAGTAAGATTGTTGATAATATAAGAAGATAGCTATTAAGGGTTTGCTTAGTTTACTTCCAAGCAATCGGCATGTTTCATATGATAATTCCTTATAAAGGGATTGGAGTGGAATTTCCATTCCACCTATCCGCACCCTATCTCGCTGAAATTTAGATATGTGAGCCCGGAAACACATTTTCAAATACGCCTGTCAGCGCAGCTCTTTTTGGAACGGTACTAGCACCAACAAGAAACTTCCCACTTTGATGTCCTACGATTCTGCTAGTTTAGAAACTAAGGAGAAGGACAGGGGGCGCTAGGTCAGAAACATTATAAGCACAAGTTGACTTAAGACATAATGTGTTTTGTCAACGATTCCAGTTTGGGAACAACCTTTATATCAGTCAAACATATACCTAATATCAGCAAATATATACCAAGGCATTGTTTGGTGTTTTTCTATAAGAGCCGGTACTTTTGCCGCTCACAATCTAAGTAGGTATTGAAGTTTCATTATCAATCCATTTATCTCCGTAGGGAAATTATAAACCCACGTCAATGGTGCCAAAAGATTAATTTGAAATCATTCCAATGACGTTGCGTTGGCGTTGAGATAAATCTAGCTGACAAGTTCAGTGAGAAGTATAATATACGGTCAAGTGTATTATGTTGAGTACAATAATGCGCCTATTGTTCTTAGGTATGGAATTCCAGCTCCTAACACTTCTTCGTCCTCATCCTTTAGACGAAATGGATCTTTCGTTATATCCAACACTTTGACCGATCATGGGAGTGCTAATCGGATGCGCTTTGTCCATATTAGGTCGCCTGATCATTTTCTAGACATATGCGGATCGGTGGATTAATATTTCACAAACTCGGTGTCGTAGCTCAAGTATCTAGACAAAACCAAGTTTTCCCACGATCTTTCGTCTCAAATTCAGATTTCAAGTAGTTTGTGTTTTCTCTTATTTCATCAAGAGTGTCTATTATGTTCATAACATCGACATATAGAGCTACTATGAAAATCTGGGACTTGTTTTCTTATATAAATACGCAAGGGCACAATTCATCGTTCTTATTTATCGTTTCCCAATCAAGTATTCACTCAGGCGGGTATACCACATCCGCATAGATTGCTATAATCTATAAAGTGAGTGTTTCATATTTATTGTAATCGCATTTCATAGTTTAAAGTTACTTGATATTGGTATAATGTCATCAAGCACTTTTATATCTATGTATTTAGATCCCCGTAGAGATATGTAGTAACTACATCGTTGAGCTGCAATTTCCAGTCCTTCGGAAACTACTTGGCTAATTTAATTAGCAGAACGTTGTAACACCCGGAAAATCCTTGTGAGTGATAATAGTCCTAATATTTCTTTATATTTTGACTTCTTAAATTATAATTGATTTCCTAAGTAATTTCCGTGGTTATTACTTGTTATTTGATAACTTCCGATAGAAATCAGTAAGTTTATTCCTTAAGGAAATTAATGAAAAATATATGATAAAGTGAAATATTAGATTTTATGGATTAGTTGGATGGGTAATTTGATTTCAAGTCCAACGGTACTTTACGGGGTAAAAACCGAGTTCTAACGAAGAAGTTACGGCCAAATTAGTAGAAAATGAGAAGCAAGCAAACAGAGGCTGGCGCCGATGGTTGGCGCCGATGCATCGGCGCGGGTGATCGGCGCCGAGCACCTGACGTGTTGAAAGGGGGTTAAAACCCACCTCTTGGTCCTTAGTCATATACCCTTTCATTTAGAATTCCCAAAACAGACTTGTGCTTCTGCTCCTTACGTCTCAAGCGATTTTTCATCTAACCTAAGGTAATTTCATCTCTCAATCCTAATCCAATTCAAGTAAGTTTTATACGAATCTTACCAATTAAACTTCAATTAGGGCTTTGCATCATTCATCTTCTTGTTGGAGAAATTAAGCTCAAATCTTCAAGATAGGGTTGTACCAATTGAAGAATTAAGGTGAGTAACTTGTATATAATTGATTGTATTATACTTTACTACCATACTTTATCTTGATTTTGGTATGGTTAATGAGAAATCTTGATGAATAAGCTCTTAATGGTTGAGAAGGAAACAAGAAGAGTTCAAGTAAGTTATGTGGATAATTTGTGTTTATTACTTAGTATACCATGTTAAATGTTGGTGTTAAAGGTTTGATTATGATTATATATCAATGGTATGTGATATTGAGATGATGGCTTAATAGATGTCTTAATGAAGAATTGATGGCTTAATAGTCAAAATGGACTTATTCTTGAATAGTAAACATGGTGGTTTATTATTGAAATCATATAGAAAGTGAATTAATACATGTGGATGTATGTGAACTACATGGAAGTAGTATTGTTTATGATAAATGGTTGGACCATTGTTAAAGTGCTAAATATGCTTGATATTATTTAGAATATGATTTATTACATATGGATGTATATGAACTACATGGAAGTAGTATTGATCATGTTAAATGGTTGGACCATTGTTATGTGTTGAATGTACTTGAATATTATTTGGATTAACATATTTGGTATTCACATAATTGGAGGAGCACCTAGTAGGCATTGGAGGATATATTCTTACACACCGTGGGGTAAGTGTAATTGATTCATACCTTCGGATACCGTGGGGTTTTCCGTTGTGTTATGCCTTGTGACAATACCGTGGGGTATCGATCAAGGTATATCTTCAATTATGATGTAACTGGGTAGCGATATGGACCTTCTCCATGGAATCCAATTTGTGAATGTATCGAATTGTTATTCCTACATGCTATGATTATGCCCTATGTGCTATGTGTAAACCTCACTTAGGCTTTAAAAGCCTAACACTTGTTATGTGTTTTATGTGTTACAGATTTTAGTGGTTCCGGACACAAGAAGGTCTAGAACGGGGTTGTGAGCATGGGATCATTGTTGGAGAGTTAAAGATTGGAAGATTGATGATAGAACTTTCCGACATCCTTTTTATATTTGATTGCGATAGTAGTGATCAAATAAGCTAGTAGTCCATTAGTAGTTAAAATTAACTAAATCTTTGTATTAATGGTTATGTAATGATGATTAGGTATACTTTCACTTTGGAAAGGTGTACCACTCTTCCGTTTCATGGAAGTTTTTGTTAACCCCTATTTTGGGGTGTTACAAGTTGGTATCAGAGCTCTAGTTTAAGTGAACTAAGTATGCTGAGGAGGTACTTAGACTTAAGCTGAGATGAGTTAAGTTATGATTTGTGAGATATGGGTAGAAGTACTAAGACGGGATAGTCTTATAGTTGACAGAAATACGTGAAATTAGTATTGTGACAATGGTAATGAGGATTCTCATGTATAATATGTTTACAATTCCAGTTAGCTACTGTTATTATGAATATATTGTTACATAAGCATACTTGTTTCTAAATTGTTCCAGTGACTAATGATCGGTAAAGTACGTTTCGTGTGTCTATATTCATATAACCATTTCTAAGGGTTATCTTTTGTTTTATAGCATAATGATGGTAAAAATGCCACAAAGGTCTTTCAATTCTTTGGAGGACAAATCGGTAAATGATTGAAGGTTGGAAGGACAGCCTGGAATTGGCGGGACTCATGAAAGTCCGCCGAGACAACCTCAACTAAGTGGATTGAAATGTGTGGAAATAGAATGTAAGATGTTTGATCAAGATGGGAATAGTATGAAATGGTTGAGTAAGTGAGCCTTGGAAAGCATGGATAACAAGTGTTAGTAATAAAGGGGTCGTGAGATTAGCATGTCTCGAAGCGTGTGTTGTATGATGTGGGATTTGATGTATTTTAAATTTCATGAGTTGATATTGATAAATGACCAATAGACCCTTTGAGCAGATGGCTTGGTTTTGGATTCGGTTGAGTCTTAAGGGTATCCGTCGGTTTAATTAACTTGACATAGGCTTGGGGGTTGGAATTACATGAATTGTATTATAATTAAAGTATACATAATGTGAATACATTGATTTTCTTTTGAGATCATGTATGAATGTTAAGTTAGAATCGGAAGATTAAAAGTTGAAGGATCACCTTGTGGGGGGGGGGGTGTTAGGATAGTGAAAGACTATTGTTAAAGATGAACATTCTACTTATGATGTAGATGGTTTATACAGAATGAAGAATTAGGCACGAACATGGTAAGGGTATGGACTATGTCGATTTGTGATGGAGTGTGCATTGTATATAAAATGGTTTGGAATCATAAAGAATTAGTAAGAAGCGAGTAAGTTTAGGTTAATTAGAAACTCGTGAATTGTAGTTCAAACCAAATTTGGGGAAGGATAAAGTAAGGAAATAGATTCGGTTAATTGTGCGGGAGGGCATGAAGGTAAATTTGAATTGTGTACGAATGACCATGAGGGATCTGGTCTGCTGTGAGATGTTATGAGTGGAGAATGTACGAACGAGTAGTGGCATTAATTGTCAAGATAAATGTGTCAACCAGTATTAAGAAGTTATAAAGAGGGAGCATTAGATGAAAGTCTTTTCGGGGATTCCAGGTGAATAGTACTAGTTGTCAATAAAGTTGTTGGAATTTGTGGTTGTAGGATGGTGTAGTGATTTGGCCATTGTTGGAATAGAATGTCGAGCGGTAGTGTGAGTTTATCCCAAAATGATTTTGGTTATGTGAGTCTCTAAATAAGTTTATGATTTTGAATCATAGGAAGTTTAATAAAGATGAGAAAGCGTTATCGGTATGTAGAAAAGTTGGGAGAAGGAGACAAATAATGGTTGGAGGGTAGTACTCCATGCAAACGTAGGAAATAATGATAGAAAGGTCAGACCTAAGAATGTAGTTATACTATAGGTTCAATGGAATTATCACCTTTGATATATAATATTTTAGTGCTTGGTTGCAATGTGGTCGCGTAGTGCGATATTGATGTGAGGAAGTGGTAGTACTTTATACTGAAGAAACGTGTGGGTCATAGATATAGTGATGATTGCCGTAATTATAGAAGTATTCAAAACTGGTAAGTATGCTCAATTTAAAGTAAGTATGGATTTTCAAACAGTATACGTAAATGTTATTTTGAGATCTGGAGATTAAGATGTGGATGATGACGGTATTGAAGACCAAACAATAGTCGGATAAATGTTTAATGATAAACGGTTACTTTAAGGAGGCTTACAAATCTAAGTTGGGGAGCGGATAATGAGGAAAGAAGTAAGGTTCAGGAAATATGAAAGATGAATCCTTGTTCCTTCTAGATTTTTATTTGTGAATGGAATTCATGTGTGGGTTTGGTTAGAGTGCAACGGTTGGTGATAATTAGGTGTCAACTTTTGGGCTTAAGGCCAAACACCTTTAGTGTAATCGGGGAATTGTAGCCGATTTTAAAAAGAATGATGGTGATGGTAGTAGTAACCTTAAGATACTCATTTGTGATGAGTGGTTTTAGTGAACAAATCTTTGAGTATGGTTAGTGAACCTGTCCGTTTGATGATTAAGTATTGAGAAGGATTTTGGAGTCTATTAGAGCTCTTTGGATGTGAATGGCCGTTAACGATAGGGACAATTGAAATTAGAGATTCGGTTGGTCTCAGTATTAATTGAGCCTTATAATTGATTTAGAGTTTGAAACTGAAATCAAGATGTATAGAGCATTTTAAGGTTGGGAGATGACTGAAGTTGTATGGTTGGGAGTTTGTCTATGGTTGGAACGTTTATCCGTACATAAGTAGAAAGTATGTGTAGGGGCTTTGTTAATAAACAATTGTTCGAGGAATTGTCTTTATAGACCGTGTGGATGGAATTTAGATTCCCGTTAGGAATTATTAAAATTTTGGTCGAAAGTGAGTCGGTTGATTTTGGGATGTAAAGGATATAGATTTCGAGGACGAAATCGTTTTAAGGTTGGGAGAATTGTAACACCCGGAAAATCCTTGTGAGTGATAATAGTCCTAATATTTCTTTATATTTTGACTTCTTAAATTATAATTGATTTCCTAAGTAATTTCCGTGGTTATTACTTGTTATTTGATAACTTCCGATAGAAATCAGTAAGTTTATTCCTTAAGGAAATTAATGAAAAATATATGATAAAGTGAAATATTAGATTTTATGGATTAGTTGGATGGGTAATTTGATTTCAAGTCCAACGGTACTTTACGGGGTAAAAACCGAGTTCTAACGAAGAAGTTACGGCCAAATTAGTAGAAAATGAGAAGCAAGCAAACAGAGGCTGGCGCCGATGGTTGGCGCCGATGCATCGGCGCGGGTGATCGGCGCCGAGCACCTGACGTGTTGAAAGGGGGTTAAAACCCACCTCTTGGTCCTTAGTCATATACCCTTTCATTTAGAATTCCCAAAACAGACTTGTGCTTCTGCTCCTTACGTCTCAAGCGATTTTTCATCTAACCTAAGGTAATTTCATCTCTCAATCCTAATCCAATTCAAGTAAGTTTTATACGAATCTTACCAATTAAACTTCAATTAGGGCTTTGCATCATTCATCTTCTTGTTGGAGAAATTAAGCTCAAATCTTCAAGATAGGGTTGTACCAATTGAAGAATTAAGGTGAGTAACTTGTATATAATTGATTGTATTATACTTTACTACCATACTTTATCTTGATTTTGGTATGGTTAATGAGAAATCTTGATGAATAAGCTCTTAATGGTTGAGAAGGAAACAAGAAGAGTTCAAGTAAGTTATGTGGATAATTTGTGTTTATTACTTAGTATACCATGTTAAATGTTGGTGTTAAAGGTTTGATTATGATTATATATCAATGGTATGTGATATTGAGATGATGGCTTAATAGATGTCTTAATGAAGAATTGATGGCTTAATAGTCAAAATGGACTTATTCTTGAATAGTAAACATGGTGGTTTATTATTGAAATCATATAGAAAGTGAATTAATACATGTGGATGTATGTGAACTACATGGAAGTAGTATTGTTTATGATAAATGGTTGGACCATTGTTAAAGTGCTAAATATGCTTGATATTATTTAGAATATGATTTATTACATATGGATGTATATGAACTACATGGAAGTAGTATTGATCATGTTAAATGGTTGGACCATTGTTATGTGTTGAATGTACTTGAATATTATTTGGATTAACATATTTGGTATTCACATAATTGGAGGAGCACCTAGTAGGCATTGGAGGATATATTCTTACACACCGTGGGGTAAGTGTAATTGATTCATACCTTCGGATACCGTGGGGTTTTCCGTTGTGTTATGCCTTGTGACAATACCGTGGGGTATCGATCAAGGTATATCTTCAATTATGATGTAACTGGGTAGCGATATGGACCTTCTCCATGGAATCCAATTTGTGAATGTATCGAATTGTTATTCCTACATGCTATGATTATGCCTTATGTGCTATGTGTAAACCTCACTTAGGCTTTAAAAGCCTAACACTTGTTATGTGTTTTATGTGTTACAGATTTTAGTGGTTCCGGACACAAGAAGGTCTAGAACGGGGTTGTGAGCATGGGATCATTGTTGGAGAGTTAAAGATTGGAAGATTGATGATAGAACTTTCCGACATCCTTTTTATATTTGATTGCGATAGTAGTGATCAAATAAGCTAGTAGTCCATTAGTAGTTAAAATTAACTAAATCTTTGTATTAATGGTTATGTAATGATGATTAGGTATACTTTCACTTTGGAAAGGTGTACCACTCTTCCGTTTCATGGAAGTTTTTGTTAACCCCTATTTTGAGGTGTTACAAACGTTGTCCATCACGAGAGAGCAATTCTTATTGTGGTCAATCCAGTGCGTTGTGAGAAACCTTGCGCCAAAGGAGAGCCTTATATATTATGACTTAATTATTCTCATTACGCTTCCCTAACAAATGATTTATCTATGTCCTACAGGCTTTACACTTGGTCGGTTAGCACTACCGAACCAAATACCTGTTCATTTGTCAAATAATTATCCTGGATTGCTTATTTTCATTTAGGCCAATTTGCTCTTTGTTGACATTCTTCAACTGAGCATGGTTCGATGACATCGTGCTCTGTTATCTCATAAGCAACGGTATATGCAAATATATCATCATTGAGTACGTATGATCTGTCCATCGACTCATATTCATTTGAGATTTCTTTGATCTCTGGAATCAGTATTTACTTCGGAGCATCCTCCAGTAATGATTCATAGACATAGATTTAATCAGAGATAATCTCATGTATTGATGATATATAGTTGTGCCTTACTCTTCTCTTCCTTTAGATGAGTATCTATCGAACCAAGTAGCTTCCCCCATTTCCTTTTGGGAGATACGACCTCAACCACACCTCCACCATGTGTGATTGCAACGTACTTCCAGCGACGTTGTGCCCTTGTTTGGGGACTTTTGACCTTGCGAGTATATTTGCAGCTCGTATATGTGATTTGTCAATCTAGATAATGTTAAACGTATCAGGTATCGAGTCTGATTCGTTTGACTTCAACTTTACGTTGTGAAGTTTTTGGGGATCAAAATGAGACACAATTGAAATATTCAATGGCACTTCCTGTCGTTCCCATGGAAAATCCTTTTTTCTATCTCCCCCTAACGACAGGAAGGTTGTCTCATCAAAGTGACAACCCGCAAATCTAGCGGTAAAGGGATCCCTTGTCAAGGGTTCTAATTAGCGGATAATTGTTGGGGATTCATATCCAACATTTGATGACTCGTCTTTAAGACCCATTTTGGTACGTTGTGGGGGTGTAATTGGCACATATACAACACAACCAAACATACGTAAATGTAGAACATCAGGCTTATATCCAGTTAACAACTGGTACACACAAGATTGGTTGGCTGGTTGTGGGTCTAAACACGAATAAGTAAAGTTGCATGTAATATTGCATTACCCCATGCAGATGTGGATAAATTGGTGCGCATAATCAATTCCCTAGCTACCATCTATATTCTTTTGATGACAACTTTGATCATTTTACGAGACCATTTTATATATACACATGCGGTACAAATCAATAATCATCAAATCCTTATGATGTAAATTCTTCATCATTCTAAGTCATGTAGACTTGATGAGAAAAAATCAGGGTGGTGAGTCCTTAATGTATGAGTGCAACATTTCATGTGGACTATAATACGACACATGGTCATCGTGTCAAAACCAGAACCATAAAGTACTTTAATGGCCCGCATTCTGGATGTTTATGTCCATAAATATCACCTTGTATTTGTTGTAAGAATGAAATATTTTTTATATTATGTTCTTAGCTTTAGGATGGTCTCATTCCTGATTTGGCTAAGGATCAGGGTATACAAGAGTTCTAGGTATTAGAGAGGGCATGTTATGATAGTGGTGTTGCTTCTTGTGCAGTAGAAGTCAACAGTTACAATTTGGTTAATTCCCTCGTTTTATCTTTCACTCGAAAGAGAATGTATCTAGTATTTTTCAATACATGGATTACTATGTCATGACCATGGTGTCCCACGTGGTCATGCGAAACATATATGTGTCATTGTCCCAAAGTTCTTTATTGGTGACAAAATATGATTAGATAATCCAGTAATTTGATACATTAATTTCTCTAATATATTTTGCTTTCATATCATTAGAGTTGATGTACATATACCCATTTCCATTCTTATAATATGATTTCTCATTGGTACGAATATCTTAACAAGGTTTCTATTAATATAGTGCTTTAGCAACAAATGACAGTCCATCGTCTAAGTGTTTAGAGGAATTAAAATAATTAATTAAATGAAAATAATCTATTTCTTAGGATTGTATGAGATGCCACAAAAACAATCAAGTTCTCCTCGATACATTCCTACATGGAACGAAGAACGTTGAGAGTTTTGCATTTATTTTTGATGTGATCATTTACATCTCTAATGGTTATAAACTCAGGTGTATATATACACAAATGCAATTAATTTGATAGTTAAATTATATTTAAATAAACTTATACTCAACCAATCTTAGATATGACATAGCTCATTTATAACTTGTTCCATTTTCTATTGGGAGTTCGTTCCCGACTCTTTCCATGAATTTAACCATTTCCACAACCTTGTCCATATGGTACATAATTAGCATATGTGTGTGGATTAATATGTTCAACTTACTATCCTTTAGTGTTCTTTGCTTGCCTTATTAACCTCAAGAGTTTTCTTTATCCGGGTATTCTAGCGTTGTTAAAAAAACAGTGTTACAACTCTTAGTCACTTGCATTAAGTTAATAAGTTTGTTAAAGATTATATTGCAGCTTATACTGTTTCATTAGTATGATTGGTGATATAGGAAAGATGAAAAGATGTTATGATTCGCATAATCTTTTGTGAGTTCCTTGCCACAAAGATTGAGATGCATTTTGAGACATGACATTTCTTTGTCAAAATCAGTTACCTTCTTGTAATCAAGTAAGTAGGTTTAATTCCACTGTATGATTAGTTTGAGAAATATATGGTATTGAATATTCCCAAATTTCCTTTTTTGGGACTACCCACGGTTCTTGGGGGTTTCTAGTTATTCTCTCTAAAGGTTGTGATTGATGTATCGTCTCAAAAATTTTAAAGTATTTAATTGTATCTTAACATCTAGTGTTTTTTTTTCTTTAGGGTCAAAATGGTTCGATGACTTTTGCGTATTTTCTTGTATTTTTTCGAACCTATTTTATGGTAATCAAGTACTTTTGATTCAAAGATGTCGTAGAAAATGGAGAACATGTTATTTTCTAAAATAGTGAATTATGGTTTATACTTATTATGTTATGCATGAAATTTCATTATCATAATAGTATTGGATTTTTGTATTCTTACATTTTATTGATAATACTTCATCAATGTTTCAATTTGCGAAAAAAAATCACTCAATCTATTGAATTTCCAGGTAGTAGGGGAATCACATGGATTTCTTAAATCCCTACAAACCTTAGGGCTATTTACACCCGTTTGACAAAATCCAAATCGATATCTTGCGATTTAATTAATTTGAATATAACATTGTTAATTATAGAGCTTTTGGCAAGAGACCAAAATGAATTTGATTTTGGCATGTGAAGCCAATTTCAATATTTTAATATCTTAATAGTATTTTTAAAAGACTTTGCCATTATACAAATAAATATTAGTTTTGATATAAAGTCAAATTCAAATCTTTAACATCTTAATAGTATTTATGGATCTTTAGGTAAAATACCAAATATAAGGGGGTTGGAAGTGTAACTTCCAAAAATTATTTATAATATTGAAATTAATGAGTAGAAACTCATGAATATTATGTGAATAAGGCAATTTCTAAAGCTAAAGCTATAGAAGGATTACTACACATTCTAATACCAAGTTAAAACAATTTAAATAAATAAATAAAGATTAAGCTTCCTAATTCAATGTACATTATCAATAACAATATATTAAAATAAAACTATATAAAAACATATTAATCAACTAAAACAATTAAGATAATAATGGTCTCATCGATAGATAATGACAAATTTTAGGTTCAAATCTATATATATATAAAAGCAAAACCAAAGAAGAATGAGGTGGCACTCTCTAAGGCTTAGAATCTCTTCTATCTTTTTTCTCAATTTTTTGACTTTTTTAAATGTTTAATATGTAAAATGACTATTATGCCCCTATATGAAAAATGTGTAATTCATATTAACATGGATTTCTTTGTAATTTTGCATACTCAAATTTAACCCCCAACTCTTGATTTTCTTCTTCATTTACTTTGTCTTAATTTTTTAAATGAAATTTGTTTTTCACAAGTTGCAAAAAAAAACCTAGAAATTCCTTTGGTGGGAGATGAAGAAAATGAAAGTTGAAGAAGAGATTGAAGATTTTAAATAGGTATGTATAAATTCTATTCTCCAAATGATGTGATTTGTTATTATATTTTTTTTCTCTCGCATATTGTTGGATTTGTTGTTATCATAAGACAATTGTGTTTACATTTGAATCATATAGATTCAAATAAAATTTTGATATTTTGTGATTACATGATCTGATAATTTTTTTTAAGTTTAATCTCCATCGACATTAACCTTTTATACGTGATTGATAATTGCGTTATATCTTGGCTACTTCAAGAAAAAAATTCTAATGACATTTGTCAATATTGTGATAATTTATGATGTCTATGATTTCAACAAAAAATAAAATGAAATCCTAGAAATTATTTTGGTGAGGGGTGAAGAAGATGAAAGTTAAAGAGGACATGGAAGATTTTAATCAGGTATGTATAAAAAATGTGATGTGTTATTACATATATTTTTTGCATATTGTTAGATTTGTTGTTATCATAACACAATTATGTTTATGTTTAAATCACATTAATTCAAATGGAATTTAAATATTTTGTGATTATGTGATCTGATAAATTTTTTTTCAAACTTAAGTTCTGTTGACATTAACCATTTATACATGAATGATAATTGCGTTCTACTTCAAAAAATTCTATTGACATCATCAATTTGTGATAAATTATGATGTCTAGGAGTTCATCCTAAAAAATATCTATTATTACTAAGAAGCAAACCACATCCAATGGTGTACAATATAGTAGGAATTGAGGCTATGAATTTTCTCAAACTTTTCGTTATTACATTGATCTTTTTTTTATTGCTAATTCATAGGTTTAACCTATGACTATTCATTTTCTCTTTCCTTTAAATCCTTTTTAATTCTTACTTTTCAAGATTGAAACTCTTGAAATTCAACTGGTATATATAAAGAGGAGGGCAAGAGGTACTTGAGAAATAGAAGTGGAAGAAGTGAATTGTGAAGCATGTGATTCAAAGAATTCATAATCAGGAAGAAGAATACCTTCAATCAACATCTCAAGCATGTATGTAACCATTATCTTCTTCAAGGAAAGTGTGATTTTTTCAATGGAAAACAAGTTCATGTAATCTTTTTGTTATGTACTCTTTCAATGTGATTGATTAAAGTTGTTGATATGTATATAAAGAAGTATGCAAGTACAAATCACAATGTTATAATCTATTCGTTTCATTTAAAGTATAAATGAAACATTTCTTCAATAGATTTTACTCTTTGTGCAAGTTTATGTCTACTTTTTTTTATCAAATGTTGAATTAATTATTTGAGTTTTTAAAACATGGAATTGCTTTTTATTATGGAGTTATGCTTTAATTTTGAAGTTGTAGAATTATGATAAAGTGAGCATGTTTATTAATACCATGGAGTTATCCTATTAATGGATTGTAGATATCGTTATCTATTATTATATTGCCCTTATACATTGATGCATAGTTATATCTCTCAGGTGCATGTGAAGAATCTAAATGGATCCAAATTACAAAGTCGAAGCAAAGACCTTGAGAATAAATTATATTTGATGTTGTAGTTCTTAGTTACTTTTGTATATCATGTTTATACTTGCAGATATAATGACTCAATTGCACGACTTTGATTTTGTCTATTCTTTGGATGGAGTGAAGTTGTTTTTTATTGAATGGGGAAGTTGAGAAGCTTAGTTGTTAGAAAAATAGGGCACCATAACAATTTCATAACAATTTTGTATGTATATTAAAAACTCACTATATATTTTCTAATATTATTAAATGATCATTATGGGTTATTATTATTTGCATAACACTCCTTATTATTATTATTATTTAAAAACCAATAAATGTACTAAATGATCAATTACATGAGTTTCAGTCATTTTCTTTAGCATACAATATATCTTGATCATACATAAAAGGATTAAAACCTTTTTTCATGATTCTTTAGGAAGAAAACAAATTATGAAAAAATTCTTTGGTGACTGCAGTTACGCAATGTATGTTGGAAAAGTTGCAAACGAGTATTCTACAACAAACGTAATAGAATTATAAAAGTATCCACAATTATATATACAAAATTAGGTAATAATACCGTGTCTGTTTGGTGAGTATAAATATTTTATAAAAATATATGTAGGGGATTAAATTGATATATTTATGACATAAATATTTTGATCATTATAATCAATAGTCTCACATTTCTTTTATCAATTTAAGGCATTACAAAGTTTGATATAAAAAAAGATTGGTATATACGTAAATTATCATTTAATGATATATTAAAAGATCTAAGGATACCGATGTAATTTCATATCAAGTGCAATATATATTCTTATTAGTTTAATATATAATATGAGATAATCGACCCATTTAACTTTAATATTTCTAAAGAATTTATCGTTGTCGCGCAACGCGCGACACATAACACTAGTTCAAATTAAATCAATAACAAAATTAAATGTTCAAATTAATTAAATCAATAAAATAATACTAATCCGATAAAGTTATAGTCGTCGATAAGGGTTAAATATTTAGCACCGTTCAAAGAACATGGTGGAATAATTTTTTTTTGAAAGGCATAATGAAATTTTATAACCATACCATAACCAGGTACAAACAATCCTAAACACTAGGAACAACCAAACCACAATTGACAGTAACGAATTTAGGGGCACTGCCCACGAACCAAAGGATAGAACAGCAAATTCAATACTAAATAACAACAACACATAGTGCAGCAACGGTGGAATGTTAATTGATAGGTAGATTTTATTTAGTGATATAATTAAAAAAAATCTTTCAAATCCAGGAAAAGAAATTTGAAGCTTAACCTTGTGGAGAATCAAGTTTATCAAATCTTACAAGCAAGCATATTGTGTATTATTGTTTGTGTAATAGTATATATACCTATTTTGTTAACTAACTATAAACAAATCAAACAATACGGGCTACAGTAAATGGGTCCAAAAGATAGTTAATACAAAGGGGATAGTGGGATGGTTATAGACCTATAAGTTACATAACAATCATCTAAAAAATATAAGGTACTAACTAACTAACCTCTTGCTCCTCGAATCAAAAGAGATGGATATTTGGTTGAAACCCGAAATTTGATCGACGGACTGATCGGTGGAACTTTCGTGCTGATAACGTGTTAAAGAAAAAGCTAAATAGAATTGAGAGAATGAATCGTAATTTTCATTAATCATAAGCCATTTATATAGGGATGAGTTACAAGTAGATAACTACAAGATATTTCAATTCTAATCTATCTCTATTGTCACATCCTTTAGACGATGACACATTTATCTTACAACAAAGACAAGTTTAACAAATTAACAACTCAAAAATATTTCGTAACTTTTTACACACCTACCTCATTCGACAATTCCATCTTGTTTTCTTCATTTTTCTTCAATTTCCAAACAAAATACTTATCGATTGGAATGATGATGGGTTCGATTGGTCCGACCCTTTCGAGTCTCCACCATGGTTGACTCATGCGAATCGCAGACTTGTGTTTTAAATTTACACCCGAACTTCCTCGTGAGCGAGCCTCTCCAACCAGGTGCCTCCACCTGGTCAATCTTCTCAATCGCTTTCCTCATAGTCGTGCACTCACGCTCCAACTCGTGTACTCGCGTCCTCATGCTATCCATCCCTAGTCGCAGCACCTGATTCTCCCTCACCGCCGCCCTCCACGTCCCATCCTCACCTTCAACCACCATTTCGTCGTCTTCCACTACCGCCGGTGACCTCTCCGAGTCCGACGGTGCCACGTCTGCAGCCATCAGTGTTCCGGCGATTGCGTGCCGGAGCTGAAGCTGCTCAAAGAACAACACCTGCACCACCGCTCGCAGCGGAAGACGTTCGTTCTGAGCGGCGTGAGTGCACGCTTCTAATGTCAGTTTCCGGCAGTCTAATACGCCGGAAACTTTCTCCCGATCGGACTCCGGTATCCATTGATGAGCCTACAGTAGTAACACGTTAATGAAACATTAGAATTAGCGAGAAACAAATTCCGGTCAAATTTGATTCCGACGATTTGTGATACCTTGATATAGACGTCGACAGATCTATAGAGACCGTCGTCGTAGATCCTTGCTTGTTCCGGCAAAGCAGCGGCGAGTTCGCAGAATTTTTCCGGTTTTAGATTAGCATCTAATGCGATTTCCGACAGGTAACCGTCGATTAATTTTCCGACGAGAATTAATGCCGGTGTTCCGTCTTCCACGGTATCGAGAAAATGAGTTAGTATCCTTTGGACGCAATCGACGTCGTACAATGTCTCGGTGAGATAAGAGTAACTCGGCATAAGAAGATCATCGAGTGTGGCTAGTTCGAATTGAGATCCGATCTTCTTTTCTAATGCCGATTTAGTTTCACCGGATGCGTTCAGAATGTTTGCTGTTCTTAACATTCCGAAATAGAGCTTTACTGTTGTTGAAGATCTTGAGCAGTTTTGTTCTGGAAGAATCGTAACGATTGACTCCAACAGCTCCTTCTGTTCAATCTCAGAAGGTATTGAAGAAGACAACGGTTTTCTGCAGTTGCGATTGATCCCTGGGATGTGTTTTTTGGCATAGCGAAGAAGACAATTTTCGATTATTTCATAACTCAGATGCTGACCTTTCATAGCCAATATCAAACGCTTGAAAAGCGGAGGAGTAACGAATGTTAGTTCATCAAGCCACCAATCGCCTCCGGCGGTGTCTCCCATCCTTCTCGCACCGCCGCCGTGAAAATTTAAGGCTACAGCACTAATCGGCAATGCTTCGTTCACCGGCCAACCGAACAGAGACGGATCCATTGCGGAAACCTTGGCAGCAATGGAATCGATGCATCTTTCAACAATACGAAGTGATTCCGCCAAAGGCATCAAATGTTCGCATGATTTCAACGTTTCGATTGAATCTCTTAAACTTCTAAACACCGTTTGGGAGAGAAACCTCTCGGTTTTGGAAATCAGATTACCTTCGCAGTACTCTTCAGTCATCTCCAAAACTTCTCCGGCGCAACGGAGGGGAGCTACATTGGACGCCGTTAACTCGATTTTCACGGCGTAAGAGAACTTGGCAGCCATCTCAAACGTCTCCGAACCTCCCGGAAAATCCGGAAACGTGACGTGGCAGTGCTGTTCCTGCTTCTCGTCCTCCGTCGCCACCTCATTTTCCTCCTGGATCTCGTCGTTCTCTTCGATACCAACAGTATTAGGAGTAACATTTGCCTCTTGTTCTGTTATCAGATCGTGAAGCTTTCTACATTTAGCCATCAAAGGAAACTGAAAACATTTCATCAAACAGTTAGTTTACATGTTAGCCAGTGGATCGCAATCCTGTAACTGTTACTCATCTTCACCAAAAGCTCATAATAACATCAATGGCGGAAACATTTCGAGCTAACCTTATGGAGATGGAAGGTCATGTCGTTAACATCCACCACAACGTCGCTAGGTAAACTGGTGGTACAAAACCTGCAAACAAAAACAAATGTCAATAAATCTATACCAGAAGTACATTCCAGACGAGAAACAAACCAACGCTCCCGCTTTCCGTTTACCATGCTTGACCTTTAGAGTTTGTTGTCATGCCGGCGGTCATAGTTACCGGAAAAACTCGCCTGAGAGAGGGAAGAATGGAAGATCACAGGAGATCCATTACGGTTGTGTTTCTGGAGAAATCAAAGCGGAAATGAAAAGAGACGAAGGAGTTTAAACAAGAATACAAAAAATGAAATTATTTTTTATTGGACTTGTTTTAAAATTATACATTAATTTATTAATTCTGATTACTTTTTTCATCCACTAATAATATTAACAATTTTAAATTTTAATTTTAATTCATGATATTTTAGTATTTTCTTATTAAATTTTAACATCTACTGTAATAAATATTTTACCAATATGATCTCTCTCTTTTATTTAACATGCTATTACATTATCAGTGATTTAAAAAAATCCTAATTTCTTTTACCGTGGGTTTCCAGATCATCTTATACGTACCGACTAATCCCGGATGATCACAAATGGTCTAGGGTCATCGCAGGTGAACATTCATGACCACAATGGTTTTGGTGACGCCTGAATTTGAACCGGGGTTCAAAAAAGTCCTAGTTACACAAGGTTCTTATAAAAATCTATTTCTATAGTTTTCCTTGCTACATCACTTCTAACTCACCAAATAATAACCTCTTATCTTGTTTACATTTATTATAAAGTCAATAAAATTTAGAAAAAAATTAACAAAATGTCATTACACACCAAGTTCAAGTTAAGAAACAAAGTTCTTGTACAAAATTGTTAACAACTCTGTCCAATAATGATTTTTTTAAGAACCTACAATTTTTGCTTATAAAAAATTCCCTTCGGAGATGTTCTAAACCGCCACCTTCAAATACCACCATTGTACTTATACCACTGGCAATGTCGTTGCAGAACTAAAGATTAGTTATTCCAACCCCCAACATCTAAAGATTAGTTCATGTTGGGGGTGGACGAAAACACAAGAAAATGATAGAAAATAGTGTGTGAAAACATCGTGATCATGAACGTGAAGGTTGTACTGATGAAATCCCTTCTTTCGGCTCTAATCCGCTTCTCGTGGTGAACTCATCTTCAATCGACTCTCTATCGTGGCTCAAAAGTAGTGGAAATACCTCTGAAAATCGCCTCCAATCTGTCTCCCGTCGGCCGTGTGAGTTTCGTGCCCTAATTCCGGAAAATCGCCAAACAAAAAGGTGGAACAGAAGGTTGCGCGGTCTGGCCCGCGGCCTCAGGCCGCGGCGCAAGCCGCGCGGTTTTCTGAGAGGCTCGGTGCCAGGTTTGGTTTTAGATTCGGGTCTGGACTTAGGCTTCGTTTTGGGCTTTCTTTTGGACTCTTTTCTGGCCTTTTTTCGCTTTGTTTCTCGATGATCTTTTTTCTTCCGGATTCCCTGCGCATTTTCCTCGAAAACCATAAAATTGTCGCCTATTTGCCTCAAAACAAGCCACTCTTAGTGGTTTGTGGCCCGGAAATAACGCCAAAAATTGGCGTTATCAAAGATGCCCTTTTTGGTCATTTCACATGTTTATAAGCTAGTTTTGTCAAACATGACTTCTTCATCAGTTAGCTATCAGCTACCAACTAGTTTATCAGTCAACAGCTAGCTTATCAGCTAGGTTGCCAAACATAGCCTTAATATTAATAGCTAGGTTTAAGTTATAAAATTCTACATGATTTAATTGGTTTGATGTTAACAAATTTCTTCTAAACCATGAAATCAACAATGGTCATTTAACATGATGTTTGTAACACCACACCTTACTTATATCATGCTTCCAACCTATCTAGGTGTATAATCAAAGGCATCGTTAGAAACACTTATTTAAGAAATTACATTAGATACACAAACATGTAAAATCTCGACCTGAAGACATTTCATGCAAAAATCTTTGACATACACCCCAGTGCTATTTGTTGTTTTTTTTTCACTTTTCAGGATTTAAAAGTTAAACAAAAAACAAATATAGCTTAGTAGTCAAAACATATAAATCGAAGAAATATGTAATAATTCTTTTTTAAGAAGTATATAACATTTGTATACGTCAAATTGAAACAAATAAACTCGCACACCTCCTCACCTTCTACAAGGATAAGAATTTCGATATCGCTTAGCTAAAGGCCATTTGGTGGAAAAAGGAATCTTGAAAAGTTTGCTTTTAAAAAACACAAATTTAATGAGGGTTTGGTGTTTTTGAATTTTGATTGAAGACATAAATGTCAGGTCTCAACTTTGAGAACAAAAACATTAAATGTGGTGGGGTTATCAAAATCTACCTCTCATTCCCCCTATTTATTGTCTCTGTTTTTTTATAAAATCAACATTTCAAATGATGCAAAAGTTATCAAATCTAAGTTTTACTAGTTATTAAAAGTATATTTGTATAATATAATGTAATACATTTTGATTTTAATGTTTTATTTTATTCTTTGTGTTATTAACTTATAATATGATTTTATGTGGTTTTAAGAAAATGATGATGAGTTTTTATGTAAAAAAAAATCCTTTAAAATTCATTATAGTTTAATTTAAGTGTAATATGATGTAATTTATTTTAGGTTAACAATGTAATGTTTTTTATAAAATGAGAATTAAGTATTTTGTTAGGGCATCTCCAATCGTACTCCAAAAAAAAACACCAATTATGGTGGGCCCAACACCAAAAAAAAACATCAACTTCAACCCTACTCCAAAAAAAACACCAAATTTGTGGACCCCACATTAAAATAACATATTTTATCTACTATTAATTATTTATATATATATATAGGACGGTAATCAAATGAGAACCGTAAAAAGGTTGAGAACCATGAAAACTGATATAAATCATTAATTGATTTAATCTATTACGGCTTAGATGGGTTCTCACGGTTCTCAAATCTTTTAATTATAACCATGTGATCAAAAGTTTAATTATAACCATGGGATCAAAACCAAATTATGGCTTAGATTGGTTTTTATGGTTCTCAATCTTTTTTTGGTTCGCACATGATTTAACCCCTATATATATATATATATATATATATATATATGTTGATTATATAATACTTAAAAGTTAAATAAATATTATAAAAAAGTGAATAGTGGTGGGCCCAAAGTTTTTGGAGTGTGAAAACCATACTCCATATTTGGAGTACCAATTTCTTGAACTCCAATTTTTTTTGGAGTTTGGCGTACGATTGGATGATGAATTAACACCATATTTGATAATTGGAGTATGATTGGAGATTCTCTTAGATGTCAATGGTTATTATAATTAAATTTTAGTTTTCTATTTATTTAAAATGAGATGTTTATTTTGTATTTGATTATTTTTATCAGTTAGTTGTGAATTCAAACATCCAACTTTAATAGTTATATTCATGCATTATTATTTGTAATCTTAATTTTTATAATATGCATCAATAAACGGCGGTACTTGATAGTGTAAATTAATATTTTACAAAATGTGATTTAAAATGATAAACATATATTATATATATGTGTGTGCATGTGTTTTTTATAATGTTTTATAATATATTAAATTTAGTAAATTACACTTTTGTTCTTTGTGATTGTCACTCGAGTTTTACAAGTTATAGGGTAAATATACATTTTTTAAAATATGATTTAAAATGATAAATATGTATTATATATGTATACATGTTAGTGTTTTGAATAATGTTTTAAATTTAGTAAATTACACTTTTGTTTCCTGTGATTGTCACTCACTATCAAGTCTAATATTTACTTTAAACTAATTATGCTTTTAGTTAGTAATAAAACTGAAAAAATACCATTTATATTAAATGTATAGAGCTAACAAAAGTTTATATCAAGAATGGAAAATCAAGATTGAATCTCTTAAATCTATAATGGTTGCTTTCTTCAATCTTCAATTCTGCAAGGAATTCATATTCATATCCTCGTGTACGTGAATGGGAGTAACAATTTACCGATTTATGGCTCTAATTTTTAAGTTTTTTTATGTCTCAGGTGTCAGGTCTCGTATGTAATTATCATTTATCCCCTAATTAAATATCCGAAAAAGAAGAGAAAGAAAAAGAAAACTCGCGTTTTGCAAAATAATGCATTGTAATGTGTTACAATGCAAGGCACACTTTACAGTGGTGCCCTAGGGCTTAAATTGGCAACGAAGCCAAACCTTAACGCTATAACAAGTTATTTAGACTCATGGTTGCTATTTAAACGCTTTTTTCTTGTCAAATAGGCATATTGATTTAAGGTTGATGTATTTGAGAGTAATTAAAAACAAGAAGGAAGGTTTCAAAAAGCATCTAGAAAAGGTCTGATTGCATGTGTTTGTGCATTGGCATGAAAGACCAGACCTTTTGTTTCTGGAGGTCCATGACCGGGCTAACAGGTCCCTACTTAAACTAAATGTCATCACTTTTACTGTAGAAATTCGTTTAAGACCCATAGTATGTCGATTCGAAGCTTGGAACGAGGAGAACGCCTTGGGTCGAACCCAAAGGGGACTACGAGATTTTTGAGGCCTAAGAACACCGTCGTTTAAGCATGTTTTTGGACACTTTTGTGGTTTTTGTCTTTTTTTTTACGTTTTTCAATTGCGCTTTTATGATTGACCCATAGTTTTTTTCAAGCCCATTTCATTTGTCTTCTTATTTATATGTTATTGGTGTAATTTAGATCGTTCCACGATGATTATTAGAAACTTCATTTTCCATCCAGCTTGCAAGTTCTCTCTAGGTTCGAATTTCGATCCTAAATCACAGTATTCGTTGAATCAACGAGGTTTATATGAGATTATTCTTATGTATTCTTAGAATCAATGAGATCAATCTTTATTTCGGTTTTTATACACCGCATCATTTTGGTATGTAAATGAGACTGGACGGATGAAAATGAGATGAAAAAATTATACAATGTTTTAGGATACCATTTAACATGGATAATTTAATAATTTATAAATATTGTATCATCACTCTTATTTCTATCCATTTGTTTGTTTAAGTCAAGAGAAAAAATAAAAATAAAAATAAACAATCAATAAATAAATTAAGGATTGGATTAGAAAGACAATAGCATAAAACCAGGACAATGTAAAGCCAAAAAAGGCTCAAATTTGACACAAAAGTTGGTATTAAAATACATATAAAAAGTAAAGGGCACCCTGCACAATACAATAGTTTATAAGAAAAGGTCCCAAAACACAACATCATTCAATGGTCACCTTTTTGATTAAGTATTCAGCACTAATTGAATAATTAAATCAAAAATAAAACTAAACACACCCATTAATTATTCTTCAATTATTACAAGTACACACAACCTTCCAACATACCACCTGCTGCAGGCCATCCATTCAGATTCCATAAACCATCAACTTTATCTTATCCTGAAATTAAGAAACTCAAATTTGAGCATAAGGTTGATTATCACTTGTCGCGATTGGTTTCATACAGAACCCGTTTCTTAAGAACCGCATGTAAGAAGGTATTTCAGAGCTGACTCAGTGGCTGAAGCCAGCGGAGGAGTTCAAGCCCGTCTCCCACAGAATCCAAACTTGATTGTTTTGTATTTGATTAAAGTCACCCCTTTACCAACTGAGTTACACGCCCGAGTGTATTAATAAACTCAAAAATTGTTATCAAGAAATTAGGAAGAGGAATGGATATATTGTAGTACTGAAATTCAAGAAACTCATTTTGTTGTCAAGAATCTAGAAAAGGAAATGTATATATTGTAGGAGTAATTAACATAAATAGCCATATTGGGTTAACTTTTTTAAAATTTAGCCACCAAAATTATTTTTTTCAAAAATACCCGGAATCCCGCTAGTTTGACACCGCAAGCCATCTTTTCCTTGCGGTGTCGGACTTTTTCTCACAAATTATGAGAAAAAATACCTTTTACGTCACACAAGTCAAAACCTAAGCTTGCGGTTTTCCTAAAAATTACTATTTTCGTCAGAAAAAACTGACATCGCAAGGAAAACGTGGCTTGCGGTGTCAGACTTGCAGGATTCTGGACAATTTCTGAAAAAATAAGAACTTTGGTGGCTAAATTTAAAAAAAACAATAGTAGTAGTAGAATGGCATTACCGGTGGTGGTGGTGGTGGTGGCGGTGGCGGCGTCCGTGGTGGTGGTTGAAGTAGATGTCTTATCGGAGGAAGGGATAACAACCCCGGGCCATGAACGACACATACAATGCTTACCCTTGTCTATGCTCGCGTATAGGGTGGCGGCATGCTCCCCACAACCACCCCATCCGTAGTTTCCGCATTTCTTGCACTCCACCCTGTAACACATTTTTGCTGTTTTCAGCTGCTAGTTTTATGTTTTGGGGTCTGAATTCTGGTGTATATATATATATATATATATGTGTAGTGTGTGTGTGTGTGTGTAATGGGAATTGAGACTTTGGTAGCATCGACCTAAGGTACATAGTAAAGGTTGAAGATAACGATTTCTACTTCGATCTTTATTACAATTAGCTGTTTGTTTGGTTTGGACTATCTATTTGGAAATGTTTGAATCAACATGATGGTTATAGGAATGAGAAAAGGCCATATAGATTCCAAGGAAACCAATGATGTTACATAAGACTGAACGAACAAGAGAAGACGGATATAAAGATGAGAACAACAGTAATGGTAAATGCCTTGTCGATCTTTTGGAGGTATGAGACTGATTAATTATAACTGTCTTTCTAGTTTACTACTAACAAACCTAATAAGCTGCGAAATTGAACACTACAATAAAATCAGGTTTACACGATACCGAAAACGTATGTGTGTCCTGATAGACAACTTTATAGGTCAAACACGTGTGTCCTATCTAAAGGCATTGTAATGAGTTTATATGACAGTTTTGGGCGTCTTAAAAAGCTTTTTAGCGCACTTTTGAAACAAAGTGTCCTAATATCCCGTTTATATTACACTATTTGAAAATTTGTATTATAAAACAAGTGTCCTATACAAAAATGTAATTTATAGGACATTTCTTAAAACTGTCTATAAAAAGGCGAATAGGACACTTTGTTTCAAAATTATCTAAAAAGTTTGTTAAGACCTTCAAAAAACTGAAAAACTTTCGGTACCCTCTAAACTCGATTTTGTTGTAGTGGAAATAGCTTTTTGACAATTCTAACCAACTTCTATACATAAACATATCCCTGAAATTTCTGGAACTGTTTTGTCAAGGAAATGCATATGGGAACAAAGTTGTAAACTTATCATGCTCAATGAGGATGGTACAAGGATTGGATCCCATTTGTAATGCAGTAACTTCGAATTCGACTTATTACATGGTGAAAATTATTGATAACCCACAACTTTGAACTTATAAGAAGCTCAAAAGTTAACTTTTCTATCCATGTGGGACGAATCATTATACATAAGCCACAATTTTGCAACAAAAAATGAGACGGAAATAGAAAGATTGCAAAGATCCCTCCTAGCTAAAACACACATAGAAGCCTTCACCGAAATTTTATATCTATCCAACGGTACCGCAAACCTATCTGAAGATTCTCAGTCCTTCCAAATGTCGTCCTAAGAAATCAACTAGCCTCATATGCCGCTTCCAAGAACTCCTAGTATGAGGTCATCCCCTCAGAAAGTATTAACGCCTCCATGTCCAACCTCAGTTGCTCATCTCACGTCCTCACGGCCACCCTCGGCTCCTCACCCCCTCAACCGTAACGCTCTATAATGATGCATGACTACCAAATTAACTACAATTAACAAAACATGCAGACCTCTCTCTAGAGCAGCCTTTTTCTTTAGCATAACATCTGAACCTATAAGAGCATTTGCAACATCTGTGTTCTGATTATTCCAAAATAAAGTATTTAGAATCAAAACTCTAAAAAGATTACATCCAACTCCAACATCTACCTCATTTTAGCAATTCCGACATTAATTTGTCATCCCAATACAAATTTTTAAAAAACTTTATAAAAAATTATATCACACACAACCTCATTGGCAGAACCAAATTAAATAATATAGATATTTTGGTATTATCACCACAGAGAAAAACTTCGTTGGTACACACGGGCGTACTCCTTGCTTCTGGGGACATTGATCCGACTCGACTATGGTCTGTCCAGCGTTTTTCTTCTCTACGATGACGAATAGTCGTCATTCTATAGTAAAACATAAGGAATTACCGAATGTGAAAGCGAATCACAAGACACTCATTCGTTTCAGGAACAGGAGAAAGGATCGGGTCTTTCAGCTAAAGATCAATATAGAAAGGGCATTACTTGAATGCTACTGCGGGTACATGCGAAGAAATGATGAAAAGAGCTATATTTGCGAGAGGACTGGGAGTTCCTATCGTAAATGCATAACTACCTAACAGGGGGATTCACTACAAGACGAAGGATTGTGTGAGAAAAACAGTCAAGTTGAGAAGCGTAATAAGGTATTTGGACCCTTCATCACTTTTAATCTAAAAAACCCATGGATTGCGCTTTAGAAGAGAATTGATCAGGCGTATCTTGGTGCATCTCATTAGTGTTTGACACCCTAACTTTCATTCGCAATTTCGCATCACTACAAATACTAGCTTGGTTCATTATATCCCAGTCCTAAATAATATATTAAGTTTTAGAGATTTCTTAGTTTTAGCATACACTTTAGGGGCCGTTTGGTTCGCGGAATTCGAAGGAATTTGATTGAATTGGAATGACAGATTCCTTTGACCAAAATCCAATTCATTTGTTTGGTTCAACACCGACCACCCCTGCCCCACCACGACCATGCAACTATTGTCACTGTCACTCCCCCACCCAACCCCACCCAACCCCACTCTGTCCTACTACCCACCTTCCACCCTACCTTCCACCCTACCTTCCACCCCTGCCCACCCTCACCCCACCCCTCCTGCCGCCACCCCCACCTAGGTACCCCTGGCCCCTCACCCTCACCCACCCCTACCCAAACGTACCCCCTGCCTTCTCCACCTTGACCACCCACCCCACCCCACCCTCCCCAGCCCAACCATCCTACATCACCCACCCCCACCCAACCCTCACCCACGCCCCACCCTGCCCACAGATGCCCCCACCATGCCTACCCTCCCCCATCCTTGCCACACACCATCCCTTCAGCCCCTGGCACCGGCTTCCCCCAAAACAAAGATGGAGATTCCAATTATTTTTAGAGATTCCCTTCCAATTCCATCCAACCAAACGCAATCAAAGTGCATGGTCAAATTCCATCAAATTCCATTCCAATTTCTTCAAAGTCAAATTCCTTTGATGGATTCCAATTCCGTCAAATTCCATTCTACGAACCAAACGTCCCCTTAGTATAGCTTATCTAAGCAAAAACAAGCTTCTAAATCTTTAACATCTCTACTTTAACATAACTGTCAGAAGAAAAAACAAAACTTCTAAGGCCTGCCCTGTTGGAACTTAGTTGAGAAGTGAGAAAACTAATCCCACATGGGAGCCAAGTCAAAATTTACACCACTTAATAAACCCAAACTTGAGAGCATTAAATGAATCATTTAATTGCTTGGGCTAGGTGTGTGGTGTTCTTGGTGGGCTCTCTTTGACATGAATATACATATTTAATGTCAAAGATTGGGCCTTGGGCCTTGGGGCTCTTGGGGTCTCGATGGGGTCGAGATTCAACGATTGAAGAACGAGTGTGTGGTATGCTTGCAGGATCTGGCGCGGATAACGGCGCGACCCGAGCAGCGCGAGAAGTCGCGCGGGACACTGGACCAACATCAAACTGTGCTCGGCGCGCATAACGGCGCTACTTAAGTCGCGCCACATGGCGCGCGGGTCACTGTTGATTTCGACGAACAGAAGGCGGCGCGCCTTTCCGCGCGACTTTACCCGCGCCGCAACTAGCGCGGATGCCCTGGCAGTTTATGTCGGTTGGTTGCAGCAACGTATAAATACCTGCACATTCCCTTCGTTTTTCACAAGATTTTCAGACGATTTTCTCTCATAATTCTGGGTTTCTCTCCTTCTCGTTCTTCGCCAAACATGATGATGATTCGATAGATTTAAGCGTAGTCTTGAATTCGATTGTTGTATCCTCTAGACAACGCCCGTACCACCGGAGAAATTTTGTCTTAGGACACTGCTTCGTGCAGGCCTCAATCGATTCCGATATCTTCAACGAATCTTCGATTCAAGTAAGATTTCATTGACGTTCTTCGTTTGTTATTTGTTTATGATGTAAAAACAAAGTTTATACAAGAAATTCTTTTCTTCTTTTCAATTTTCTGTCCAATTGTATACATAATACATATGTAAGATTGATTACTCCTAACAATCTAAGACAAAAAATTTTGTTAAGGAGCGATGGATCAATCTATGATGAAAAGTCATGTGGAGAAACCCGAGAAATTCAAGGGTTCGGACCTTCGACGATGGCAACAAAAGATGTTGTTCTATTTGACAACTCTTCGCGTTGCCAACGTACTCACTGAGGAAGAGCCAACGGCAAATCTTCCGGTAGGGGCGGACGGGGCGGCACCGTCACAAATACAAGTGTCCGCTCATGAACGATCGGTCGAGACATGGAGAACGAACGAATATAATTGCAGAAATTATATATTGAATGCTCTCGACGATTCCCTCTACGACATATATTCCACTTGCACAACGGCAAGGGAAATTTGGGAATCTTTGGATGCCAAGTACAAAACTGAAGTGGCATGTTCCAAGAGATTCGCAGTGGGAAAGTTCTTGCACTACCGGATGATTGACTCGAAGCCCGTGGTAAAACAAGTAGAAGAATTGCAAATTCTTGTCCACGAACTCGATGTTGAAGGTATGGGGCTTAATATAAACTTTGTGATCGGTGCTATCATTGACAAACTTCCTCCGTCGTGGAAGAACTTCAAGTTATACTTGAAGCATCTTACGGAGGAAATTACTTTTGAACAATTGCTCCTCAAAATCCGTGTTGAGGAAGACAACCGACTCAATGACAAAGCCGATGCCATTCAAATCGAACCACATGCCAACATGATTGAAGGTAGTTCATCCAAGTCGAAATTCCCAAAATTCAAGGGAAAGGGAATTGCACCCAAGAGGCCTTTCAACACCGGAAAAGGCCCCTTGGCCCCACAAAAGAAACAATTCAAGAGGATGACATGTTGTTGGGTGTGTGGCAAGCCGGGACACCGAGCCAAGGATTGTCGATACAAGCGTGATCATGGTGGTGTCGGAGGAAGTGGTGGTAGAGGAAATGGGGCATCTACTAGTCATGCCAATCTCACCCACTCTCCGAACGAGTTCGTTGGTGTAATTGAAGCCCACATGGTTACCAACACGATGGATTGGTGGATCGACACCGGGGCTACTCGGCACATTTGCAATTCGGAAAGCTTGTTTGCATCCTACCAAAAAGTGAGTGATGGGGAGCCGATGTTCATGGGGAACGCATCGACTGCGAAGATAGAAGGAAGGGGGAAGGTCAACTTGAAGTTGACTTCCGGTAAAGATCTTTTGTTAAATGATGTTGTACATGTACCTAGCATTACCAAAAACTTGATTTCTGGCCCTGTTCTAAGTAAGAAAGGGTTCAAAATTGTAATAGAATCTGATAAGGTTGTCATCACCAAAGGTGGTGCGTATGTTGGGAAGGGCTACCTCCATGAGGGGCTCTTCAAGTTAAGCGTTGTAAATAGCTTTGATGCCGCCAATGTTAATAATAATAAGGCAGGCCCTAGCGGTGCTAGTTCTATGTACATGATTGCTCCTTCTAATCTTTGGCATTCGAGATTAGGACATGTCAACTTAAGATCAATTCAAAGAATGATCAAACTTGACATGATTCCTAAATGTTCCTTTGATAAATTGACTAAGTGTGAAGTTTGTGTAGAAGCTAAATTCACAAACCATCCACACAAGTCTGTTGAAAAATCAAATGAAGTACTTGGGTTGATTCACACTGACTTATGTGATTTCAAGGCAACACCTTCACGAGGAGGTAAAAACTATTACATTACCTTCATTGATGATTGCAGTAAGTTTTGCTATGTGTATCTAATCCATACAAAGGATGAGGCCTTAAACATGTTTAAAACTTATAAGGCCGAAGTCGAGAATCAACTCGACAAGAAAATCAAAATTCTAAGATCGGATCGGGGAGGAGAATATGAATCCCATGAATTTGCAGAATTTTGTGCTACACATGGCATTGTTCATCAAACTACCGCTCCATACACTCCTCAACAAAACGGAGTGGCCGAGCGGAAGAACCGAACATTGAAGAACATGATAAATTCAATGTTGATCGCGTCCGGAGCTCCATACCATTTATGGGGTGAGGCGTGTCTTACTGCGAATATGATCCTAAATAGGACCCCCCACAAGAAGAGTGAGAAATCCCCTTATCAATTATGGAAAGGGAGATTACCGTCCTACAAAAGGATGAAAGTGTGGGGTTGCCTTGCGAAGGTTCAAGTCCCTTTACCGAAAAGGACAAAACTTGGACCTAAAACCGTTGATTGTGTATATATTGGACCAGCTCTTAATAGTGCTGCCTATAGATTCTTAGTATTTAAATCTTGTGTAAATGACATAAGCAATAACACTATCATAGAATCTGCGGAAGCGGAATTCTTTGAGACCACCTTTCCTTACAAAGAAAAAGAGGATCAAACCTCTAATTCAAGGAAAAGGTTGCATGATGACACACACACTTCAATTGAAACAAATGAAAGTAATCAACCACGTGAAGGTGAAACCTCCAAAGTTCAAGAAGAATTGGAACCAAGGAGAAGCAAACGTGGTAGAGTAGCCAAAGACTTTGGTCCTGATTTTATGACCTTTAATGTTGAAGGAGAACCTTTATCTTATAAGGCTGCCATGGAATCATCTGAGGCACCTTATTGGGAAGAGGCAATCCATAGTGAGATAGACTCCATAGTACAAAACAATACATGGAGATTGGTTGACCTACCTCCGGGTCATAAAGTAATAGGTCATAAATGGATATTCAAGAGGAAGTTGAGACCCGATGGCACTATAGAGAAATACAAAGCTCGACTAGTTGCCAAAGGTTATCGACAAAAGGAAGGTCAAGACTTCTTTGATACCTACTCTCCGGTCACAAGAATAACGTCTATACGTATGTTGATGGCCATAGCAGCGATTCACAATTTGGAAATACACCAAATGGATGTGAAAACTGCCTTCTTGAATGGAGAGTTAGACGAAGAAATATATATGCAACAACCGGAAGGATTTGTTGTCAAAAGTCAAGAAAACAAAGTCTGTAAGTTGATCAAGTCCCTTTATGGACTTAAGCAAGCGCCAAAGCAATGGCATGAAAAGTTTGATAATACGTTGATATCAAACGGGTTTCAAATAAATGAGTGTGATAAGTGTGTCTATGTGAAGCAATACAAAAATGCATATGTCATTATATGCTTGTATGTAGATGATATGCTCATCTTCGGATCGAACTTGGATGTAATCAATCAAACCAAGAAGTTGTTGCACTCCTCGTTTGATATGAAGGATTTGGGAGTAGCAGATGTGATCCTTGGTATAAAGATTCAAAGGAATCCAAATGGCTACATTCTCACCCAATCTCACTATGTTGAGAACATACTTCGAAAGTTCGGTCACTATGATGATAAACCAGTGGTGACTCCATTTGATCCTTCTAGTCAATTGAAGAAGAATCAAGGAGATAGTGTGGCTCAATTGGAATATACACAAGTTCTTGGAAGCTTGATGTATATCATGAATTGCACACGACCGGATATAGCATATAGTGTGAGTAGACTAAGTCGGTACTCACATAATCCCGGAAAGGATCATTGGTATGCACTAGTGAGAGTGCTTAGATATTTAAAGTATACAATGAATTACGGGTTACACTATACGAAATACCCTCCCGTTCTAGAAGGGTATTGTGATGCCAATTGGATCTCTAACCATTCGGAGAGTAAGTCCACAAGTGGATATGTGTTTACACTTGGTGGAGCATCGGTCTCATGGAAATCATCCAAACAAACGGTGAATACAAGATCAACTATGGAAGCAGAATTTGTAGCTTTAGATAAAGCCGCTGAAGAAGCCGAATGGCTAAAGAGCTTCCTAGAAGGTATTCCGTTGTGGCCAAAACCCGTGACTGCCATTTGTATCCATTGTGACAGTATGGCTGCTCTCACGAGAGCAAAGAATCAAATATATAATGGCAAGTCTCGACATATAAGACGACGCCATAATACAATAAAGGACTTGCTGAAAAATGGAATTATTTCCATAGACTACGTAAAGTCAAAGGAAAATATCGCTGATCCTTTGACAAAAGGCCTAAGTAGAGAGCAAGTGTCCTTTTCATCGAGGGGAATGGGCTTAAGGCCAACACAATGAGTTTCCTCGGCGGAAACCTAACCTAGCGAAATTGGAGATCACATGGTCTAGGTTCAATAGGAAAACTAGTTGAGGAACACTCAAGAGACGCTTATACACAGGTATGCCTATTCCTATGATGACTTTTATGTGTATATTTCCGTTGACGATTAAGGGTTGAATTTTGTATTCTTAATAATGCTGATAGCTTTTTAGTGGAATACAACGGAATATTCTTGATCGGCATTACCTATGTGAGACTGATGTGTGGTCGCATCTTTGAAGACGGACATGGCTACGTCTTCTAAAACTCTCATGAAGAAAGGATATGTTCACGACCGAAATGAACACAACGGTAAGAATCAAATTATGTATAGATATAATATGTGTGATGCCTATTGTCTCGATTTACTACAAAAAGTGGCTAGTTCAAGACTTTAGTTCACTATCCACGAAGTAGATCCGATAGGCATTCACTAGGAAAGGTTCAAGTCCAAAAGACACCGTTTTCCGATGCATATTATAACTAGCTTGGTGATAGAAACATAAGTTCCATAATATTGCTTATTTTCTATTCAAATGTGGGGTATTATTTGGGTTTGAATAGAAAATGTGGGGTATTGTTGGAACTTAGTTGAGAAGTGAGAAAACTAATCCCACATAGGAGCCAAGGCAAAGTTTACACCACTTAATAAACCCAAACTTGAGAGCATTAAATGAATCATTTAATTGCTTGGGCTAGGTGTGTGGTGTTCTTGGTGGGCTCTCTTTGACATGAATATACATATTTAATGTCAAAGATTGGGCCTTGGGCCTTGGGGCTCTTGGGTTTCTCTCCTTCTCGTTCTTCGCCAAACATGATGATGATTCGATAGATTCAAGCGTAGTCTTGAATTCGATTGTTGTATCCTCTAGACAACGCCCGTACCACCGGCGAAATTTTGTCTTAGGACACTGCTTCGTGCAGGCCTCAATCGATTCCGATATCTTCAACGAATCTTCGATTCAAGTAAGATTTCATTGACGTTCTTCGTTTGTTATTTGTTTATGATGTAAAAACAAAGTTTATACAAGAAATTCTTTTCTTCTTTTCAATTTTCTGTCCAATTGTATACATAATACATATGTAAGATTGATTACTCCTAACATGCCCCAATTACGTGAAATGATCAAACCAATTTCTGAAGCTGTCATTTCAGCTTTAGTAATTAGTGTCACGAAAATGGGACTTTTTCTATTTTGAAATTTCATCAAATCAAACATTGGATTGGGTATCTATAGAGGATTTAAATGAGATTGATCCACCAAATCAGGTTATTGATTTCACCTCAAAAAATACTGAATACAAAGTGCGTAAGTAAATGGTTCAAAAAGTCAAGTAAAATTCACACTGCACTTTATGTGCGGTAAAAAGAAGCCCTAACCTGATTTCTAGCGCACGATTAAAGCAACCAGTAGCTTCGGTATGGTTTTCTTCCTTATCGACCTTCCATGAATTCCATCCTCTAATCATCAACACCTCCGTGAACTCCAGATGAAACTTCACCATCGGACGTAAGTAAGACCAAGGTGTATTGATGACATTATCGTTGTTTAACGGAGATTATGTGGCCACCGTGAACTCTTGATTCCATACTTGCTTCACCAGAAGCTGACGTTTCATCAACACTTGATGCCTAACTTTGTGCCAAAAGCGTTTTAAAAGCCCTTTTGCATTTGCCAAACAAGCTTTTAACTTATTGACTTTTTTGAAAAGCCAATAAATCAATAAGCAGATTTAAAAAGAACTCCAAAACACCTCCTAAAAAGCCTTGCCGAAAAGAGGGGGAAGACAAATCTTCTGTACTACGAAATTTCATTAATTGGTCCTTTTACTTACTTTGGATTTCATATTACCACCATTTGTTTAAATGTTGTGAAATAAACCCCTAAACTTTGATTTGTTTTTCAATGAGATACAACAAATGTAGATAATATATTTATGTGTCTTTACTCTGCCATTAATCTGATTAGATTCCACAATTACCTGTGCATTTTCACTCTGTCTTTGTTTTCCGGTCAACTCATATTAGTCTTATGGGATGCATTGTACTAAAATTTGTTGTCCCATTAATTCAGTGCATCATTAAAATGGGATTGGATAAAAGAACATTTTTTGTCTTAACAAACTAGACGGAAAAAAAATCAGGGAGACGAGACAAGAACAGTAATTACTAAACTATCAATATCAAATTAAACATATACAACATTCCACAATTTTTTTCACTCGCCTACCTTACTCTCGTTCATCAGTCCGATCCAATTTCATAGGTCATTTAGATATATGATCTTTAATGAGATTTTAATTAAATTAGTAACCTTGTAGCTTATAAACTAAATGACCTTATCACTACAAAACAAGGGACCATTTCCGGCGGATTAATCCGTCGGAAATCCGTCGGAAAAGGCTATTTTCGGAGGATACGGGTGTCGGAGCTCCGGGCGCCGCAACAGTGACTTTCCAGTGGATTTCCGGCAGATTTCGTGTTCAGCGGATAACGCCCGCCAAAAATCCGCCGAAACAAGAATTTCGTGATTAAAGAATATTTAGTAGTGTATATTTATCAAAAAAATGATGGGATTTAGTTAAAACACACCGGATATGGGCCAAACTGTCTCACGACGTTTTGGCTAGCGTGGGTACAGTACTCATTATGGAATTAATTAACAATATTTCCAAAGCTCACGGAGAAGTTTATTTCATGACATGTACTTAGATTTCTCCATTTTCATTTACATTTGAAAATTTGGTTTCCGTTATCAACTTCGTAGGATACGTGAACAAAAAATAAAGAGTAAACTACACTTTTGGCCCCTGTGGTTTGCTGTTTATAACACATTTGGTCCCTACAGTTTAAAAATTACACTTTAGCCACTACAGTTTGTCATTCGGTCCGGATTTGGTCCCTCATCGTTAAGTCCGTTTAAAAACTCAGTTAAGGGTAGGGGTATTTTCGTCTTTTTTATTTACAGGGAGAACTTTTACAATTCTTTTAAAACTATAGGGACCAAATTGTAATTTGTCTAATTTAAGTTAATATTTTATATATTAATATATATATATATATATATATATATATATATATATATATATATATATATTGTAACACTCTAAAATTCATGATTTAGAAAATAAATAATTATTGGGGATTAAAAATTTAAAAAGTACCAACATAAGAGATTAAAATGTCAACACTCGAAAAATATGATTTTATTGCATAAATAAAATCAATAAAAAAATAGAATATTTTGAATTTTATTGGATTGGGACGAGGATGCAAAAAAGGAAAAGTAGAGGGACTAACTCTTCCAAAAGTAGAACACTAATTTGGAAATGATTGAAATTTGAGAAATCATTTCCCAAACCCCGTTTTTCTTGTTTTAGGGCCGATTTGGTGCCTTATAACTTTGAGTTTTCGGCTGAAATTTGGAGTAAACGTTCCCAAGGGTGTAAGGGAGTAAACCTCTTTGGAATTTCGAAGTTTCATCGAGAAATGAGGAAGATATCGAGTTTGGAGTAACATAGGGTCATTCCGCACAAAAACGGCGATTGGAGGTAAAATACTCAACCAAAAATTATGTATTATATATGGTTGGCTTCGTTTTTCAATTACCTTTCCAATGGTATAAGTTTAAAGGGAAATGGTAGGCTGTACATCGATTATTTTGGGTGAGAAGCCGCTGTGGCGGTGGATCGACGGGATCGGGTACCAAATCTCGATTTTCGATTTGAATAATGAATCGTAAGGGCTGTAAATCGGGGTATGAGTTGGGATTAACGTTAGTTATGAACTTGTGTAAAACGTTTGGTGAAAAACGGTCGAGAAACGATCCCAAACGGATGTCGTTCACGATAGCCGCACCAAAGGTGTGCGACCGGGCTCGGTCGGGTGTCAAGTTGGGCCGACCAACATTGGAACGAGGTGTTGGGTCGGGGCTGACTTGTCTCAGGTTGGTTTCGGTTAGATCGAGTCGTGTCGATTAAATATATGTTTATTTAACATAAAGAATTGATTCTCGTTAATTTACTTGGATTAATCGAAATAAATCGAGATGTTTCGGTTAAGTTGGTCAATATTTGGACATCAAATTATAATGGGTATTAATGAATTTGGTTCTCGCATCTATCGGATTTCCTATTTCGAGATTTAGTATTTATTTAATATTTTAATAACTTATTTTTATTTAAGGGTGGAGGGTTATTAGATTATAATAAATAATTTAACAACTTATTTAAGAAGTCGTGATTGGATAATTATGGAATTGGACATTTTCAAAACAAGAGGCGTGTACAAATATAGGTGCCGAGGTATGCTTGGGGTTGACCCGTTGACCATGCCAAGCCGAGGGTTGACAATGTCGACCTGTTTGACTTTTGGGTTGACTTTTTTGGAAAAGTCAAGACACTAATTATTAAAACGTAATTATGTGTTATAGGGTATTACTTACGGACAAGGTTTAGCTAAACGGAGCTATTCAGGTGAGTTTTCATGAGACTTTAACTGGGATGCATGCTTATGTAAAAATTATTTGAGCATTATGTTATTTTTATATACATGTTTATGGGCTTGATACATGTATGTAAATTGTGATTATGGTTGCATGCTAATTGTTTATATGTCTTTTTAAACATTATTTAGCATGTGTGAAATGGGTTATTATTTTTGTCGGGTATGGGAATGGGTTGATACGTCGTAAGGGATGGCATCTCCTAGGGATGGGTGACCGGACAAGGGATATCCGTATAACCCGGGGAAACGCCGACGACGGTAAGACCCTAACTCAACGATTTGATTAAAGAGATCTCGTTATTATTTAAAAGGGTCTTGAATAATGTGCATACTATTTTCATTTGAGTATTTTTGTTTTATGCATGATGAGACGTATGATTTGTGCATGAACCATGAACTCACTGAGCTTTATCAAGCTGACTATTAGTATGCATCTCAGGGGCCGGAAGTTCAAAGATGGACAAAGGCAAAGGACTCGCATAGGAGATAAATGCATCAAGCTTCTTTTGAATAAAATGTCTAGATTTTATGAAATATTATATATATTGTAACCCGGTATGGGACGGGTTAAATTTTGGGATTTTAATTTATGATTTAATTATTGTGAGACTTCCGATGTAATATGACTTTATTAGTCTTTAAGTTTTGAGTAAATTAATGTTTTATTAAGGAAATTTACGTGGCACTTTATGGTAAAATTTAGGGTGTTACATATATATATATATATATGCCTATATACATACACACTTGCAGATGGTCACGGCATATCTCTCCGGCTCCTCCCCATCCCGCTCCGGCATATCTCTCCGGCATCGTCCTCCGGCAACCACACCACACCGACATTCATGGCCCAAACTCGGAGACAAAACTCGAGATCTAGTTATGCGATTCTAGACACAGGACCAAACTCAGAGACAAAACTCGTCGGCCAAAACATCAACGACGGACAAAATCTCCGGCCAAATCACAGACACTTGATGTATACCTTATCACTCCATGGAAGATGAAACCAAAATCGAGATCTAGTTCCCGATGAACACCGATTAACTGCCTCTCTCTCTCTCTCTCTCTCTCTATGTCTCTCTCTCGCCGGAGTGGTCGCCGGAAAAACGGGGTTGACCGGAAAAGTGAAATTTTCGCTGGATTTTGTTGTTTAAATCATCACAAATCTATTATTGGTGATGTTTCAATCAGTTTGCAATGATTTAGATCAAACTACAGCATAAAATCATAAGATTTTGGGTCGTTGAGAGCTTCGCCACAAGGACCGTCACATCTCCGACGTTCTTCTCCGGCGCCCTCCTCCGGCAACCACGTCCCACGAGTGTCTTCTTCCTAACTCTCTTGCACGTTTGTAGATTCACTAACAAACAAATATATACACACACACACACACACTGTATATATATGTAATTCACTCACAGACACTCGTGTGAATTAAATGTTAGTCACACCTTTCTTTCGTCAAATTCGTCTTTAAGAACACCCATCTCAGGTTGTTGATCAAACTAGAATTGCACGATCCGATTGATTCAAGGTATACCCACTTCAGTTCTTTTGTTTCTGTTCAAATTTCCGATATACCCATTTGGATTAATTTCCCAAAACCTCGAATTTGTTTATTGATCAGAAATAGAAACACTATGAATAATTAGATGGGTAATTGTTGTGTTGTATCTTCTACTACTGATTCGGATTTCGAGAAGAAAAGGGGAAGAACAAACCGAACCCATTTGCTTTAGACCATGGTGGTACGATTCCATCTGGAAATGGATACAAATCTTATGAAGATGATAGTGTTGTGTATATATATATATGTATGTATATATGTGTGTATATATAATATAATACAATATAATATAAAATATATTTTTTATTTTTTTAACAGAAAAAGACAAAAAGTGTAAAAAGACTAAAGTACCCCTCACTTAACTGAGTTTTTTAATGGACTTAACGACGAGGGACCAAATCCGGACCAAATAGCAAACTGCAGTGGCTAAAGTGTAATTTTTAAATTGTAGGGACCAAATGTGTTATAAACACTAAACCACAGGGACCAAAAGTGTAGTTTACTCAAAAATAAAATAAGTATATTTTTGTCTCTTTAGCTTGTTAACAAGTTCCATTTTTGTCCTTGTAGCTTTAAAATTGCTATTTTTGTTCCTATAGCATACAATTTATTATTATTTTTGTCCAGAAACTGATTCCTACTTTTAAGTATAAGAGACTAAAGTAGTAAATAATTGTAAACCACAAAGACTGAATAAAAATCATAAATGATATGAACGAAAATAATAACGATTTACAAACACATAGGTTGAAAACCATAATTACTAAACCAAGAACAAAAATCATAATTTTTAACAAATCATATGGACAAAAAATGTAATTTACTTTAAAAAAAATAAGAATCTTAAAGTTTAATAAGTTAAAGGGTTGGAAAACAACAACTAACCAAACATAAAGCTCTTCAAATGCAATTTAAAGAAATAGGTAGTAGTTTTCTTTTCTAAAATCAAACGAACAATATCGTGCCACGTCATCACCAATATTGAAAAGGTGATATGGTAATTAACCATTTCGCTCATCTGATAACTATATTTGGCCACACAATGGTAGGTATCAGCTTCGTGGCAGAGAAACACTCTTCAGCCATGGCTTGCAGAAGCTCCAATCTACTTCTAAACCCATTCTCTCGCCGGAGCTCGCAGCCTGTAACCACCGTCTCCGCCTGCAAGGTACAATGTTCTAAAGCCGCACCTCCGGCGATTCGATCCGACGGTCAGAGCCGGAGACAGCTGCTGTTTCTCATGACAGCAACAACGGCGGTGAAGGCATTGGAGATGCCTTCTATGGCGGAGGACATAGGATTGTTTGGATTGAGGAAGAAGCTGAAGAAGGTAGAGGAGGAAGCTGAGGAGATCGTGAAGGAAGGAATCGAGTCAGCGGAGAAAGGATTGGAAGCGGCGGAGAGAGGAGTTGAGACGGCGGAAAAGGAGATTGCGACGGAAGTTAATTTTGGAATCGGCGGTGGTTTGACGCAAGCTGGAGTGGTGGTAGGTGCGGAGGTGGTTGGGGTTTTGGTTGCTACGTCGGTAGTTAACGGAATATTAGGACCTGAAGGTTAATTAAGGAGATTGTGATCAGAGGTAAATAATCAAATCGTTGATTTCTGATTGTTGTAACTTCAATTTCTGATTCACGTTTGTCAATCAGTTGATCTTATTTGCATCTTAAACTTGTGGTAATCAATACATCAAACAGCATTTGTTTTCCTTTTTCTTCGAATTCTCAAACTATGGGTGTGCATTGGGGCGGGTAGGTCGGGTTCGGGTGGGCAAAACCAAAAACTCAATCCAATTTTAGATATGGAAATCAAGACTGAAAATTTAGGTTTTGGATTGTTTCAGGTTCGGGTTGGTTGGGTTTTGGATTAATATCGGCCGGGTTCGAGTATTATTATAATGCAAAAGGTATATATATAAATTCAATCGATTGAGTGATTGATTAAATCGATAGTATAGTCATAATATAATTAGGTAAATAATATAAAATATATGTATATTATTTCAGGTTTTCGAACAGTAATCAAAGATAAAACCCAACCCGAATCCAAATTTCCACCCGAAAGTCGGGTTTCTGAATTTTGGATTTCAGAGTAATTGGGTTTTGCAAACACACCTTATTGTCGGTTCGGGTTCAGATTTTGCACTACCCTATTCTCAACTTGAGTAAATCCATCATTACTTAACTTATCGTTTCTCAACTGTTGGGCACAATTATGAGGATTTATTATTAGTTATAGATTAAGGTGGTGTTTGATTTTATAGGTTTGTTTAATAAGAGGTGCGGAACTCTGAAATTTGATTTCTTTTCTGTTTTTTTAAGAGGTGGTGCTGAAGTTTGAAATCTGAATCAATAAGATTATTTGTTTTTGTAAACTAACAAACGTCTGAATATGTATAATTGTCTATTTTATCCCTAAAATGTTTAACTTAAATATGTCAACTGAAATGAGCATCGATGATTGAAGGACGAAACAAAAAAAAGGATGTTGGCAGATTTGCGAGACTGTAAAATTTTAATCACATCTCACACACTTGAGCCTCGATTTAAGTGATTCAAGATGTTTGGGAAAGCCAACACACAGATCTACAATATTCGTGTTTTGCGTTGTTGCAAATTCAATGTGCCTTCGGGCCAAAACTGACGTTGAAATCGAAAGAATGGTGTTGAACAAATAAAAAAAAATAATAGATATGGTTACCATTTTTTGTCCGGACCATATTAAGAAGATAAGGGCTATGAAAATAATAAAAAAAAACAAACAGTCTGGATTATAAAAGGTCTGATCGAATTAGACATAAATGGTTATTAAGAACTTAAGATGAAAAAAAAGATCTAAACCTTTGAATTTGAGATCCATAGCACATAATGGTTCGTGTTTTATTGAGATCCATTGGATAGTTACGAAGCAAAGCACAAAATATTCCGAAGGTACAAAAACAAGCCTTCGTAGTGATGGTTTAATGTATTTTTACTTTCATGGCGCCTTGATGCATGTAATGTCTCGGGTAAGTTTGTAATTTTAATTTGGGGTTCATTTTAATTATTTTTAGTTTATTTTATAAGTTTAGGGGTCTTTTGTCATTTTGGTAAGTTCGAGTCCTTAATTGCAATTTGGGACCCTTATAGGAAATCAACACCTCCTTAGATTCATAACGGTTTCCCTGTTGTGTGTATGTGTACCGAGAGTTAAGAGAGTGAGAGAGCAGAGGTTTCATTTGATAAGGGTCTTAGAAAGAGTTCGATTGAAGCGATTCGAGGTATGTATTCCTTTTCAAATTATGTTCATAGTAGATAGTATTAGATTTCTATCGGTTTAGAATCTTCAATTTTGATTCTTATTTTATGTTCGATCGATTCTGGGTTGAGTCGATGTCGCCCGGATTCTTTGAATTTCCCGGAATTGGTTTCCCGGGATTGGGTTTCCCGGACTCGTAGTTTCACGGAATTAAGTTTCCCGGATTTGGGTTTCCCGGATGGGATTCCGGATGTGGGTTTCCCGGATAGGATTCCGGATTTGGCTATTCCAGATAGTTCCAAATTTGGATTCTGGATGAGTTACCCGGATAAGATTTTATAAAAAAAAATCTCGGGCCGTTGCCCCTTGACCCCACCCGTGCTAAGTCGCCGAAGAGGGACATTTATGGATAAGGGTATGATAGGCTTATTTACGATTCTTAGTCTGTCATTGAGTTTTATATGGTAAATAGTTATATGTATTTTATGTAATTCAGATTTCGGGAAGTTTGTGGAAAAATAAGGTTCTTACAAGTTTTCAAGAGAAAATGTAATTGTGTTACTTCTTTCAGGTGAGTTTTACTTTAATTATTTTCAAACTGGAATACATATATACTGGATAATTATGTGGTAGGTAGTATGATGATGTGCTTATGATTGAAATATAATATATTGAGATATATGTTGTATTTATATAAGCATTACACTACACGAGTGCACGTTGACCGGACTTAGGGTCGGTGGAGTATTGGTTGTACGGAGGGACAACGGAGTTGGCTGTATTTTAGTGCAGCGGAGTAAATTGATTAGTTGGTTTAGCGCAACCAACTAATATGGCCATGTGAAAGAGTTGTACGCAGTGCATACGAGTCATGTATGGTATTCATATACTTGTTGTATATCTGTGTTTTTACAAAATGATTACTAAACTGACAGAGATTTTCTCACTTAGACCAATTGGTCTAACCCTCATTTGTTTTCAAAAATATGTATTTTAGGTCCTAGAGCAAGTAAGAGCAAAGGAAAAGATAAACTGTGTGTAATAACCAAGGCTCGCGGTATGTCGAAATAAGAACTCTATGGAGAAAAATGGGTAATGTGGAACTTCAGGGGTGATTATGAAAATTGTGTGAGAGGGTATAAAACCCACAGGGAATGGCACAAAACCCTAGGTCTTGCTATTTTACCTTGGGAGCGGCTGTGTGAGAGCAAATTGAAGAAATCAAGTTCTAGCTACAACGTTTGAAGAAAGTCCGGGAGAGATTGACGAGTTGAGATCATCTAGGTCAGCAAGTTTGCAAGGTAAGCATAAATTGTCCATCAATCTCTCTCATTCTATTAATTGAAATCCTGAATGTTACGTTTTGGGGAAACTTTTGAGAGTTTGAATGGGTTTAGAGGAGAGAACCATTTGTTGGCGTGTGAGTTTAATTTGGGTTGATCGTATCATTTTTACTTGTTGTGCAAGTCCTCGTTTGGCTCATTTCTGTATGAGAATCCCGTTATGGGATTGTGGGCAGCGAAAATCCAAAGTCCGGACAAGGATTCCGGACAAGTACGTTCCCGAATGAGGCTCAGAGTCTGGACAAGGTGTAGTCCGGATAGTTTTCCAGAAAAGGTGTAGTCCGAATAGTTTCCCGGAAGGGTAGTTCGGACAGTTTTCCAGAAGGTGTTGTCCGGATAGTTCCGGAAGGTGTAGTCCAGATAGTTTTCCGGAAGGGTAGTTCGGACAGTTTTCCGGAAGATGTTGTCCGAATAGTTCCGAAAGGTGTAATCCGAATAGTTGAGAGTCCGGATGGTTCTGTCCGGACAGTAGAGTCGGAAAGCGAAAGCTGTCAGAAAGGTAGTTAGGCAATTGGGAGGCTCGATTAAGTAACTTATCGAGCTTGTATTTACTTTTACATAGGTATCGGCTCAAGATCTTGTAGTAAAAGTGAGTACACCGAGTAACGACAGGTGAGTTTTTCTAACTAGATACGTATTTTGTTTTAAACGTGATTTCAGAAGTGAGAAATGAATATGAATCGATATGTTTATATTACATGAAAGCGTGTGTTCGGAAAGTTAATTTAAAGTGTATGCACACATTTGTTGATGGAGGTGTAATGGCTAAGTCGGGGGGTGTGTCCCGCCAGTGCTCATACCAGGGGGTGTGTCCCGTTTATGCCATGGGAGGAGTGACCCAGTAAGGCAGTGTGAGACTGACACGTTGTCGCCATTGCGGGACTTTAGTGTGCCACTTACATGTGCAGTTTATGTGAAAGCTTGTTGTTTAAAGTTGTTGTTTATAATGATTATGAAATGTTTTATACTTGATGATGAAACTGTTGTCACTAGAGAGAGCTCACTAGACCTCATGGTCTAACCCTCACATTTTCAAAATTAAACCTTTTTACAGGAAAACAGTTAGTAGGAAGCACCGGCAAGAACAAGGAGAAGATCTAGAGTTTGAATGCTTCTAGGCGATAGTTGCTTTCACTTTTCATTTTAGACTTGTAGCTTATGTTCTCAGCTGTGTAATAGGTTGTTTCCGCAAACCTTGTGTTGTACTTGTTGTAGTGAGATGATATTTTGAGGCCGTTTTGGCGAGTCATTCAATTATTGTTGTTTATGCTTTATTGTTGAGTTGGGTTGTTACAGTTGGTATCAGAGCCATAGTTTAAGGGATTTAGGTGACCGGATGGGCCTAAACTTAAACTGTGAAGTAGAGAGCGACACAGCTGAGATGTAGGATGTCTTTAGGGAGATCACTCTAAGTGCACTAAATATGAGGTAATGAGGATTGTCATGTAAGGTAGATTTACATTACACCTGGCCAGTGTAATTGCGAATGTACAGGTACATGTATGTGCTCAAATTGCCTTATTTTGCGAGGTTGTCAGTAAAATGTTGGTTATATGCGGTTAGTTTAGTTCTCGTCATGTCTGGAAGGTTATTATTGATGAGACAATCGATGGAGGGGTGGTGGAGTCAAGTAAATTCTAGCCTTGTGGCGATAGCAAATGTTTTGATGCGATGTGCGAGGTCGCTCAAGGTGTAACTGATGACACCCTCTAGAAGGAGTATTGTTCAGGGAGGTAATGAACCGACCAAAGGTAGAATTTCTTGGGTTCGAAATGAATGAATAACGGATTAAGGGTACGCTCCTAGTTTCTAGTAAGTCTCCATGCTTATGATTGATGTGTCAATCGGTTGGGATAAGAAGGGAGAACTGCGTGGGGACTTTGAAAGCTTCGAATCAAGACATGTTGAAGGGATTGAGCCCTTGACTTGTAGTAGGCGGTGTGGTAGCAAGGATGATAAAGGAAAGATATCTGTGCTGGATCGAAGTATGTGTACGAGTAGAACGGAAGGTAGCTGGCTGTTCATCGACCTTTAAAGTCAAAAGTGAAACCGTATTAAGTGAAATCATTGCTCAAGACGAGAACTGTGTGGGGTGGTCAAATCAGGTAGGTTGTGAAACACATGTACAGCAAGTTGATGCGAGGACGGGAAAGCGGTCGTTGGTCAAAGGTAAAGTGTCATTGGTGAGATGTGTGAGTACAACGATCGACCTTGTTTGAGTGAATAGCCTTCAATTGCAAGTTTAGTTACATGCATTGTGTTTTAAAGGTGTTACATGAGATCTTTTATGATTAAAAGTAGATGCGTACATAACGAGTTTCTTGTTTTGGAAATCATTCGACACGTGCAAACATGTGTTTAAAGAAAAAGACAAACCTATTTTCGTTACATGATAAGGATTTTGAACTTAATGATTGCGAATTGTATCACCCTTTTTTCATGTCGATATGAACTTCGTTGCGAAAATCATGAAAATGTTTAACTGTAAAGCTTTTACAACCAAAATGAGTATGAACATGTATTATCATATAAATGAGTGTGGGAGCCGACTGATGTGCTTCGTGTAAACGATTTTGTTCAGAACTTTTCTAGTCGTATAGGGAATATTTTATTCAATATATTCCTGGGGTAACGTGTAACACCCTCAAATTTGGAAAGAGCAACTAAATAAAATTTTCAATAAAATGACCACTTAAGGATAAGATTTATTCTACAAACCATTCATGGGAACCTCAAGATTTAAAACGTAATAACTTCGACGTTATCCATAACCTAAGTGACTACAAAAGTCGGGTGTTACTCAACCCAATTCACTTACTCCTTGCACACACCTCTAGCTCTCCACTATTCATAGTGTCACTAGAACTACTTTCCAACCGGAACCTGTTGCACATGTCGATAATTAAAAAGGTTAGGCTATCGCCTAGTGAGTTCAAGAGTTTTATCATGGTTATATAATTCATAAAATGAGAGAGATGCAATTTAGATCATGAGTTCAAAAAGAGTTTACTTAGATGCAAACCACCCATTTACCAACGCATACAAATCACGTGATGAAAACTCTAATATAAACGATTCTCATAATGGACTCATCTCAAAACTTACTTGAAAAGTGTAATAGTATCTGATTCCAAAATGATTGAAATCATGGATAAATCGCTATTATTCAAAACATCTCAAACACGGATGAATCATAAACCATTACTCATATATTGTGGAAAACAATCCATACAAATATAAAACGTCGCCGAAAACATGGATAAAGACAAATACCCAAAACAACACCTTTCGGTGACGGGGGAGACCCGGTTCCATCGAATGTGACGGGCACACAAAGTTAGGTCACTTACCGATGTTATTGAGATTCCAGTATTGGATGCCGAGTGTGGCCACTTAAAACACACACCCATGAAATGCCGACATCCAAGAACGTAATAGCACGTAGGACTTATACCATACCGTCGATGCTTAACTGTGCCTCAATGTGGAAAACTAGCGTCCCCTCATTGGCATAATACCTGAATCAAAATATTAGCACATAGGTCTTACACCTTACCATCGATGCTTATTCCGTGCTACAATGGGAGAAACTAGTGTCTCACCATTGAACGTAAAAACTCAAGTGCCTATGGATCCATAACAACTAAGGTCAAAACATTACATGACTCCAAACGAATGAACTAGCGCATTCACAACATGCAAATCTCAATAATTATAAATCATGACCAAGCTCTACGTTGAGCTATCGAAACTGGACAAATGTCCTCCAAAATCCAACATAATCCAATACCGATCAACACACTCAACAATTCAAAAGACCATTTGTTAAAAGTCATAAAATGAACTAAAACGTAAATACCCCACATGTATGCGAAACATGCTCCATAAACGTAAATGGTCCACACAACTTTAGGTCAATACAAGTCCTTTTTCCAAAACATCCATTAAGGTGCATTTATACCGAAAGATTTATACACATAAGATAAATCATTAAAACATATCAATACCAAAGACTTACTCATCAAATACTCAAAATATATCTTTTCCTCAAAACAAAAAAGGTTTAGAATTTCCAAAATGTTCGCAAGGTCGGGAATGACCAAAATCCAATGACTCACACGATCGTATTTTCAAAGTGTACCATAACACAAACTATGCATGTTTCCAACAAACACCGAAATGCATCTTTACCAAATAACTTCCATTTATGCAATAATTCATCAAAACATTTCCATTTATGATTCATTTATCAAATTACCCAAAAATCCCAAATATGAGTATTTTAAAATGTTTATAATGCTAAATACTTCAAATAATCAAGATTTACCAAATAATTCAACAATTGATAATTTAATGTAAAACACATAAATACTTGGAAAATAACATTTTTGACATGTACAACGTTTTCACAAATCAACTTGAACTCACCTTGCTAGATTTAGGCTAAATCTAGATTTTCCCCAAATTGAGCTCCTTTGAAGAAACTTGAATCTTCAAGCCAAAGCTTCCAAAAACCTAGATCCATAAGTTTCCAACCATCAAAATCATATTCTACCATATAAAATCGTTCCCCAACATTTTTATGAACAACATCTCCGTTTATACCAAAACCCTAATTTTGACCTAACTTTCCCAAAATCATCTAAACCAAAAACTTGAGAAATAAAACACTAGGAAGTCGTAAATGAAGCATTTATAACTTATGTGAAACTTTAGAAACTAGGAGGATAAGCTTACCACTAAGGTTTTGATGAAAACCTAGAAAACCCCAAAATCTTCAATGTTGGGGATGAAACTTGATATTTGCATTAAGAGATGAAACCACTAGCATAATATGGTGAAAGAACACTCTAATCTTTATGAAAGGACCCCAAAATTAGTTAGGGTTCGTGAGGGAAGAAGGGAAAACGATTTGGGAGAGAAAGGGAGGAGGTTGGAAGTGAGAAATGAGAAAGAAGGTTGAAATCCCGAATTTATTGCAGTCTGGAGCATCTTAGCGACATTGTCATGCGACGTTGACATGGTCACAATCGCACAAGGTGTACCGAAGGCTGCCCCTTCTCTGCGACTATGCCACGCGACTGTGACACTGTCATAGTCCCCGAAACTCGACTTTTTCGACGCCAACACCCCCGATACTTATAGGGGATCAAGGCACAAATTTCCTAACTTAAATCCCGTCATTTGAAAGTTGTAAAAACGTGTGGGGTGACTCTTACTTACCGAAAATTCTGGTGTTACAATCCTCCCAACCTTAAAAGAGATTTTGTCCTCGAAATCTGGTTTCCATACATCCAATCGTTACTGACCCCACACTTTTCATGTTCCCTCGCCTTTCAACCGACATTCGGATTCCCCATCATGACATAAGTGCTTGGCAACCTCATGCTGATCCCCACAATGGATGCGCGCTCAGGCACATTACACTTACATCCAAGTGAACGCTTAACTCGCTAGAGCAGCTCTCAACCACAAGACTTCGGTTGTCTCCCAACCTTAGGCGATTCATACTTCCCCAACAACATATCCCGGTTTCCAATCAGTCCAGATCTACACGCTTATAAACTCTCTCTCCAACCATCCCAAAGTATGATCTCCACTGAAAACAACCACAAATTCCCAACTTTAGTCGTCCCTACTATTGAAATGTCGCTTAATTCTAACGAGTACTATCGGACTCCAAAACAGACGGTCGTTCTTGATCCATCGATTATACAACTCCAAGAATACGTCCAATTACCAATCATCCAATTCGACAGATTCTTTTACCATTCAAGGGAAGTCGTTCAACTAAAGCCACTTATCACAATCCCAACTTCTTAAAACCACTACGAGCGATACAATTATCCCTTACGGTTAGACTACCACACTCCAAAATACACTAACAGTTCTTGGTTCTGAAATCCGAAAGTTGACACCTAATCACTCCACTAAGATTCAATTACTACAGAGCCTCATATACGAATTTCGTCCATCGAGACTAATCACCAAGCAAGGTTGCCGAAACGAACAATTTACCACAAGTATTAACAGAAGATACCGCGAGCCTCACCTGTCAGATACAAAAGGCACATCGACTATGCGACCGATACCATTCGGTCTCCAGTAATTTCACGCATCGGAACACCCAACCTTCCACTGTCGTAGTTTTACGCACTTACCCTTAACTGGGGTTACTTAACATTTCCAAGGTTCTAATGAGTTCAAGGTTTTTTTTTCCAGTGAAGTACTAAATAAATATGCCAAATCAAAAAGCTTTATAGAAATTTTCAATACGAAGGTTTTCACATCAGTTTAATTGTACGCATAAAATTTACTACTGCCTACGCGGAAATTGTGCAAAAATGGACACATTCGTCCCACATATGAAAATCATCTTGAAAACCATTTCATCATAATTCAAGTTACTATCAAAACGTAAAAGCATGCTCAACAACTTTTTGAAATGAACCGCTACGGTCCTAGCATGGATTGATTTATGCCACATACGTAAAGTAATTTCTTGCATTAAGATAATGTGCAACAACATGATGGTACAATGTTTTCGAAAAAGAACTTAAACGATGCCAAACTCCAAAAATTCTTTCTTTTAACTATAATTGGCGCGAAGTAAAATTTACCAACAAAATTCGCAATGTGTGAGTTTATTTCGCAAAACGGTGAAACGATCCATAAATACACTTTGGTTAATGTAACACCCTAATCTTAGGGGCTAGTTGTAACGTATATGCTAGTAAAGGGACTTAGTTGGCAATGATAGAAAAGGTAGGGTAGGAGAAGGTTTGACCAAGTAAAAAGGGGATGGAAGTGGGGATAAACCCACATTGGGAATTCTCCTGGATCCACGTGAGTAGAAGAGGTGGGATAGGGGTCTATCCCTTTCTTTTAGGAGTTATCCAAAAGAAAAAAAAGTGAAAGCCATTATATAAGAGAGATAGGCAGAAGGAAAAAGGAGGAAAAAAATAAAATAAGAGAAGAGACGACAGGGAGGAAGAAAGATGCAATCAAAGAAGCAAGGAAAGAAGTAAATATGGGTTTCGAAGTGTTCGTGGGTCAAGGGAAAGTGCAGCGAATTTGGAAAGAAATATAGTCCTTTAGGTAAGTGTTTTCTACCATTTAAATCGTTTTAGATACGAGTTTCCAACCATAAAATGTTATACATTATTTAACCTCCGTTTAATGAGAAAAATGATGTCGAGGACTCATCGGTTGGATGAATCGTATAGTATTCGTCTAAAAATGATTATAAAAGAAGTCGATATTTAATTTAAGCGTTGTCTGTTTGCCTTGAGATTGAGTATGATACGAGTTAAGATGTTAGTCTCGCCATGGAAAAAAAATCGAGTTTGAGTGGTCGAACCATGGCTGGAACTCCGATAGACAGCAGGACGAAGCAGCTGCTCCCGATGGTGAACCTATCAATAGCCCTGACCTGTTGTGGCCGGTTGCGTCTATATATGTCGGATAGGTAGCTTGTGAGGCGAGGAAGTTATGCAAATGGTGATGATGATGGAATAGATGGTGGAGTGAGGCCACGACCTCACCCTGCAGCGTTGATAGTAAAGCAAAACGTTAGAATTTCAATGACTCACAACGTTTAAAAGTCATAAAATGAACTAAAACGTTAGAATTTCAATGACTCACACGATCGTATTTTCAAAACCAAAAAGGTTTAGAATTTCCAAAATGTTCACAAGGTCGGGAATGACCAAAATCCAATGACTCACACGATCGTATTTTCAAAGTGTACCATAACACAAACTATGCATGTTTCCAACAAACACCGAAATGCATCTTTACCAAATAACTTCCATTTATGCAATAATTCATAAAAACATTTTCATTTATGATTCATTTATCAAATTACCCAAAAATCCCAAATATGGGTATTTTAAAATGTTTATAATGCTAAATACTTCAAATAATCAAGATCCACCAAATAATTCAACAATTGATAATTTAATGTAAAACACATAAATACTTGGAAATAACATTTTTGACATGTACAACGTTTTCACAAATCAACTTGAACTCACCTTGCTAAATTTAGGCTAAATCTAGATTTTCCCCAAATTGAGCTCCTTTGAAGAAACTTTAATCTTCAAGCCAAGGCTTCCAAAAACCTAGATCCATAAGTTTCCAACCATCAAAATCATATTCCACCATGTAAAATTGTTCCCCAACATTTTTATCAACAACAGCTCCATTTATACCAAAACCCTAATTTTGACTTAACTTTCCCAAAATCCTCTAAACCAAAAACTTGAGAAATAAAACACTAGGAAGTCATAAATGAAGCATTTATAACTTATGTGAAACTTTAGAAACTAGGAGGATTAGCTTACCACTAAGGTTTTGATGAAAACCTAGAAAACCCCAAAATCTTCAATGTTGGAGATGAAACTTGATATTTGCATTAAGAGATGAAACCACTAGCATAATATGGTGAAAGAACACTCTAATCTTCATGAAAGGACCCCAAAATTAGTTAGGGTTCATGAGGGAAGAAGGGAAAACGATTTGGGAGAGAAAGGGAGGAGGTTGGAAGTGAGAAATGAGAAAGAAGGCTGAAATCCCGAATTTATTGCAGTCTGGAGCATCTTAGCGACATTGCCATGCGACATTGACATGGTCAATGTCACTGGTCACAATCGCACAAGGTGTACCAAAGGTTCCCCCTTCCCTGCGACTATGCCACGCGATTGTGACACTGTCATAGTCGTCGGTCATTGTAGCTTGACCCGTACCAAGCCCCAAAACTCGACTTTTTCGACGCCAACACCCCCGATACTTATAGAGACTCAAGGCACATATTTCCTAACATAAATCCCATCATTTGAAAGTTGTAAAAACGTGTGGGTGACTCTTACTTACCGAAAATTCCAGGTGTTACATAACGACATCGTTTGGTTGGTCAAGGTCATGTTTTACCGTACTGTTGCGTGTGAACGGTCTTCGAGATCGTTATGCTTGGCTTCGAAGAAGTGAGAGTATTGAGTCATGTGTACTCAAGTCGTTTTCAGGTGATTGTACTTTTAAATTTTCAAATGTGTGAAATGATTTAAGTTATTGTGTCGTCATGCATTAAGGCTATGAACTCACTAGGTCGTGGAGGTTATTACATTTTAAGATAAAGAAAGATCTCGAGAGTGGAGATGTGTCGGTCAAACCAGTGGCGGATGATTTGTGATTTTGGTATTCGTGTTAAGGAAGGGAGGTGAATAGTGGAAAGGTCAGAAATGGACTTTGGTGTTGGTTGTAGGGTGGTAGTCGAGGGACGGTTGTGCCCGGGGAAAGGACTGGAAGTCGTCAAGATATTTATTTTAGTAACTCGTTTTACGTAGCATTGGGATTCATTGATGAATATTGTCGGCGATGAGCCTGAGAATTTGGGAGTGGTCTTGTAATGTTGAACTCGCACCAAATAAGTCTTGAAATTCCTTCAAGTGAGGTCGGCGGAGTATAAAGTTGATCATGATATGTTGGAACAAGTAGGTTCCGTTAGAAACCCTTGTTGTCGGAAAGGTTTTGGAAGCATCATCATGTCGTCTATTGATGTTGAAGTCAACAACTGTTTAAGATGTTTGAAGCTGAAGACTTGGATAAGGAGGTTGACAGTTGAGAAAATCACCATGGTCTGTGTAGACGTAGGAGGTTATCTAGGAAAGATGTATATTTGCTTGATGGTGGATCACCTTATGTGGGCATTATGATTGTGAAAGATTGCTATTTAGATGAGTTTTCCCTACGAGGTTTTAATGGTTCGTATAAGGAGGAACTAATTAGCGCGACCGAAGTGCATGCATTGATTATAGCGATCTGAAATGGAATGTGCCGTGTCGTTTGAAATGGTTTCTTGGAGATCGCAATGAACCGTCAAGGAGCGAATATTTTGAGCAAATTGGGAAATCATGAGTTGTGGTTCATCTAGATTCGAGGAAAGGCAAAGTCGTGAGATAGAATTGATTCATATTTATGGAGGTGAATATGAAGGTAAGATTGATTATGTTCATACGACCGTGAAGACTTTGTCTTCAGTGTGATGTCGTGGGTGGAGGTTGTGTGGATAAGTTAGTGTCATCTTGTGTCAAGATGGACGTGCAAGTCAGTGTTTCGGTGATGTGTTGTTAAAAAGGGATAAACTCGGATGGAGGTCCTCTTTCAAATATTTTGGATGAGTTGTACCAAGTGTCAAGCATGTCGTGGGGATGCAAGGATTGTAGGTTGGCGTCGTGATATGGCTACTTCCAGAATAAAAGGGTGGAGCGGTAGTTGGTGGTTACCCAAAAGAGGGACCATGTGTTTTTTGGTTGCATTAGTCGTTGAGTGGGTTTATTTCGGGATCATTGAAAGTTTAATGAAGATGTTGGATTGGTTGGTTTACGATGTGGTGTAGTAGATACGGAATCTTTAAGGAATGTGAATTGTTTCTTATTTACGAAAGAAATTCTCCGAGAAGGTAACAGTTTGGATATCAAGAAGTGTGTGGTGGCTTCGAACACTGGTGTCATTTTGGGATGACTTGGTTGGATACCTCAAGTTAGAATTTTGGTGAAACCGTTTGGTTTTGTATAGTAACGAGGAGGTGTTATCGGCGCATGTAGAAAGGTCGGAAGAAGGGGGGCAAGTAATGTTTGGTGGGCGGTACTCCATGCTAACGTGGGGAGGTGAAGATAGTATGTCGGAATAAGTGAGTAGGTTGGAAGTAGGAAGTTGGCAAGTGACACCGAAAAGGTGGAGTAGTGTGTATAGATTGTCATTGGTGGGTATACGAACTCCTGGTAAGAGTATGGAGGAAGGGGATTTAGGTGTGTTATGGTTCAAGGGCGGTGGAAAACCAACTTATGTGACTGGTCGAAAGCATGCACCTTCTAGTGGGTCGTTCGTTGGTAGCATGTTTTATGTTTCGAGAAGGAAGAGGAAAAGGTAGTTGAATGTAGTACTCGGAATGAAGGACCATTGGATTTGACTTGGTGTTATTGTAAGAAATGTTTCAAGAAAACTTGTCTTTCGGCGCTAAGCTAATGGGAGTAGTTATGTGTGAACATGGTCGCTCCTCGTTGAGCGAGTGAAACTTGAATTCATTTCGTATATGGTTGGACGATTGTTGGATGCAACGAAAGTTGAGGGCGTGTCTTCAGGATTTGGTTCATCTCGGATTGGTGGACACGTCAGATGGTGGATTGTGGAGATTTTCTACCATTAGCTATGTTTAAGTATGGGGTAATGACGTGGTGAGAGCGTATGAGTTGGTTAACATTAATGAATTGTAATCGATGTGATCTAGAATTGCATGTTATCCGATGAGAGAACTCTTGACTGTGAGATTATTGGGATATTGGAGGTTGGCCTTGTGCCAAGTTGGCAAGTTGAATGGTCATTTTTTGTAAAGATTCATGTTATTGTGGCATGGAGTTCCACAAAGTTCCTTCTTTTAAGGAAGTGGAGTTGTACGAGAAAACCTCGATTAGACGCGTTTTAAAACTGTGAGTCCATGTATGGACAAAGCGGACAATATCTGGTACGGTTGGCCTGGGATATTACAAATGGTATAATCGATCGGAGAGGTTGCAAGTATGTCATACGAGATAAACTATCGTAAGAAACTGGTGGTTAATTGAGGGGCAGTGCCAAAAGATCGGGTTCGGCTATGATATCAATCGGAATGGTTGGGACAGTTGAATGGAGCTAAGTTGATTGAGCCTAAAAGTATAAGACACCTGAGCCTTGGGTTCGGGAAGGGGGCGGTTGATGCTGAAGACGTCCCCATAGATTTGGGGTGGTGTGTTCGAGTGAAAAGTGGAATTGGTACACGTTCTTCTTTGGATCCGTCGAAATTATAGAACGAGTTGAAGAAGTAGCCTACAAGCTGGATTTGCCTGAGGGACTGAGGGGAGTCCATCCGACCATTCATGTCTCAAACCTGAAGAAGTGTCTAGCTGAGACGGATGTGGCGGTGCCATTGGAGGATATCAGTGAAGATGAAATACTGACGCATGTAGGAGAACCAGTAGAGATTGTAGATAGTAAGGTCTGAAAACTGAGGTATAAGGAGATCAGATTGGTAAAGGTTCAGTGGTGGTATCATAAGGGACAAGAAGCAACATGGGAAGTGGAAGCAGACATGAGGACCAGATATCCTCATCTTTTCGTCAAAGGAATTCCGGGGACGAAATTCTTTTGAGGGGGGAGTATCGTAATAATCAAGGCTCGCGGTATGTCGAAATAAGAACTCTGTGGAGAAAAATGGGTAATGTGGAACTTCAGGGGTGATTATGAAAATTGTGTGAGAGGGTATAAAACCCACAGGGAATGGCACAAAACCCTAGGTCTTGCTATTTTACCTTGGGAGCGGCTGTGTGAGAGCAAATTGAAGAAATCAAGTTCTAGCTACAACGTTTGAAGAAAGTCCGGGAAAGATTGACGAGTTGAGATCATCTAGGTCAGTAAGTTTGCAAGGTAAGCATCAATTCTCCATCAATCTCTCTCATTCTTTTAATTGAAATCCTGAATGTTACGTTTTGGGGAAACTTTTGAGAGTTTGAATGGGTTTTAGAGGAGAGAACCATTTGTTGGTGTGTGAGTTTAATTTGGGTTGATCGTATCATTTTTACTTGTTGTGCAAGTTCTCGTTTGGCTCATTTCTGTATGAGAATCCCGTTTTGGGACTGTGGGCAGCGAAAAACCAAAGTCCGAACAAGGATTTCGGACAAGTACGTTCCCGGATGAGGCTCAGAGTCCGGACAAGGTGTAGTCCAGATAGTTTTCCGGAAAAGGTGTAGTCCGGATAGTGTCCCGGAAAGGTAGTCCAGACAGTTTTCCGGAAGGTGTTGTCCGGATAGTTCCGAAAGGGTAGTCCGGACAGTTTTCCGGAAGGTGTTGTCCGGATAGTTCCGGAAGGTGTAATCCGAATAGTTGAGAGTCCGGATGGTTCTGTCCGGACAGTAGAGTCGGAAAGCGAAAGTTGTCAGAAAGGTAGTTAGGCAATTGGGAGGATCGGTTAAGTAACTTATCGAGCTTGTATTTACTTTTACATAGGTCTCGGCTCAAGATCTTGAAGTAAAAGTGAGTACACTGAGTAACGACAGGTGAGTTTTTCTAACTAGATACATATTTTGTTTTAAACGTGATTTCAGAAGTGAGAAATGTATATGAATCGATATGTTTATATTACATGAAAGTGTGTGTTCGGAAAGTTAATTTAAAGTGTATGCATACATTTGTTTATGGAGGTGTAATGGCTAAGTCGGGGGGTGTGTCCCGCCAGTGCTCATACGGGGGGGGGGGGGGGGGGGTGTCCCGTTTATGCCATGGGAGGAGTGACCCAGTAAGGCAGTGTGAGACTGACACGTTGTCGCCATTGCGGGACTTCAGTGTGCCACTTGCATGTGCAGTTTATGTGAAAGCTTGTTGTTTTAAAGTTGTTGTTTATAATGATTATGAAATGTTTTAAACTTGATGATGAAACTGTTGTCACTAGAGTGATCTCACTAGACCTCATGGTCTAACTCTTGCATTTTCAAAATTAAACCTTTTTACCGGAAAACAGTTAGTAGGAAGCACTGGCAAGAACAAGGAGAAGATCTAGAGTTAGAATGCTTCTACGCGGTAGTTGCTTTCACTTTTCATTTTAGACTTGTAGCTTATGTTCTCAGCTGTGTAATAGGTTGTTTCTGCAAACCTTGTGTTGTACTCGTTGTAGTGAAATGATATTTTGAGGCCGATTCGGCGAGTCATTCAATTATTGTTGTTTATGCTTTATTGTTGAGTTGGGTTGTTACACTGTGATTTGCTTTTGGAATTTGTATGTTTATGAAGTGTTTTGTATCAATAGTCTTGTTAGTTGGGATGTAAATTACTAGCAAAAAGTTTGTACTGAAATATGTATTGTACAGTTTTAAGACTAAGAGACCTTATATGATCCAATATGTATCTTTTGTTATCAAATAATGAGATGTATATTATGTTATATGATGTATGTTTGGGATGGGTTGTTACAATGAAAAGCTTCATACTGTTTCTTATGTAAAGCTTCATACTATTTCTTATGTAAAGCTTCAGATTATTTCTTAATTGGTGAGAAAGATACTTACTGATAACCTTCTCACCCATCAACATGAAGACTTATTTTACATTTTTAATATATGATTTCAGTTGATTAGGATATTAATGAGGGCATAATTGGAAAAAGCCACAAAAAACTTTTCATAAGCTACTCCAAGTAGATTATTAAAAAACTAGCTTATAAGCTAGATTATCTCCATCCAAACATGTACCCAAAAAAATAAGCTAGCTTATTTTTGCCAAACGATGTCTAAAAAAATCAGGCTCCTATTTTCTTTGGTCCTGGATGAGCGTCCGACCCGTCCTCCCAGGGACGACCCTGTTTCTCTCAATTGTTGTGTTCTTGTAATTTTCGTTGTGTTTTTGGCTCTATGATGCATGATATTGCAAATCACAAGATGATAAAATAAAGAGTAAATTATGTTTTTTTAGTCTTCGTGGTTTGTTAGAAATTATGATTTTTATTCATGTGGATTAGAAACTATGGTTTCGTTCCTATGATTTGTAATTTATTGCTATTTTCTTCCATTTGATTACGATTTATTACTATTGTTTTGGTTCCTGTGATTTAGAATTCTTTATTGTTTTAGTCTTTTATATTTAAGGATAAAAATTAGTCCAAGAACAAAGATAATAATAAATTGCAAATCATAAGAATTAAAATTACCATTTTCAAATAATAAAAACAAAAATTAAATTTTATTAACAAATTATAGGGACTTGAAATCATAATTTACGATTTTCTGTAAAATAGAGAAAAATGGTGCTACCTAGTACCTACATAGTATGAGGAATGCCTACATACAAATGCAGGAAATGGGATGAGGAAGTACTTGAAGAGATGCCTACGAATTTAAAGAGATGCAGGAAATAGGATGAGGAAGTCCTCCACTAAAATAGATTTTCTATTTTTTTTAAATAACTACTCAAAATTCAAAATCTTTAAGAGCATCTTCAATAATTCTACTAAAATAGAAAAATGTGGGATTTTAGCATTTTTGTTGTTCCAACAACTATACTATTCTTTATGCTAAAATAAAGAAAAGAGGAGAGAGATTGTAAAAATCTCTAAATTTAGAGAAATTCTTAAATAGATGGTTTTCTCCCAAAACTAACTAGTATTATACCCGTCCGTTGGTCGGGTAAACGACATGATTTTAATCTAGATTTAATATTTCAAAAGTTATGTTTATTTATTGTATTCTATGGTATCCATGAATTAATCTTTGTATACATTTAAATCAACAAATGTTTTAGAAGAGGAGCTGATGTAAATAGTACAAACAAATATGAATTTTCCATATCTATTTTTAAGCAACTCTACCCAATAAGTTGCTTTTCTGGATTGTTTGTTGCAGCTCTTGTACTTCCTCTTCCACTCTCGACTCTGCCTCTCTCAATGTGCTCAAAATTTGCCACCTAATAATATACACAACAAAATGAACCATACTTCAGAAATTGAAATCTGAGTTATTCAATGTAATCACAGTTGAGCAATTTATCAAAATGTAAAGCAGCCTTACAAACTTTAAGGGTTGATTTAGCAGCCTTCTCCATCTTTGCATTCTTTCTCGTCTCAAGACACCTTTTTTCTTGGCTAATTGGGTCTTCCAATTAAACCATATTTGATCGATCCTTCACACCCACAACATCAAGAAATGTTTTCGAGTTTCTTTCTTTATCTTTGTACACCAGTTTTTGATCTTCATGGTGTAATCCTGTAGGCCCCCATAACATCTTCTTCAATTCACCTGAAAGACCAGATTATAAGCACGATCGGCCATGGTGTAAATGTACATTTCAAGCAGATTACTTGCTTCTTTCAGGAAAGTGTGAACAAAGGGTCTCAACTTTGTCAACATGTGCATGAATGGCAATTTGAATAGACTGTCTCTCAGTTTATTTGTCATTAAAAATTACGAAGATAGCAATGTTATTTTTACCCATGGTTCAACTATCATTTCATTTTTAAGAAGGAAAATGCTCAACATTTTTCTCCCTCCATATATTTGAATCAAGAGTTGAGGGTAAAACTTTAGAACTTTATGCATAAAAAAGCTAAAGAAGACTTGTTTAGAAATAATCATGATGACTCATTTTTGAATCCTACCAATACAAATTACTTTCATGGGAACAAATATTTATAAGCAAGGAAACACAAAATTACTATAAGATATCATATACCTTGCATAGGATCATCATGGTTCAGTAAATATCCTTCTTCTTGATTTACATCTGAAAGTCGGGTCGAGTTTAGCAATGTGTGGTCTTAATCAAGAACCAAGTAAAGCATTTTGTGGCGTAACATTTCTTTAGATCTCTATCACGCAGTCGAGCAAGTCTCAGATCCTGCAATATCAGAAGATTCCTTGGTTATACGGTTCAAGAAACCTGCATAGTGATGACATGTGTGCTTTTATTTTTTTGAAAGGAAAAAAAAATAAAAAAATGTGTGCTTTTATGAAAGAATAATAACCTTGTGTATATATCCAAATGCAACACCAGACTCACTATCCATTTTATCTCCACACTTTATGCACATTCCTCCAATAAAACCAGGATGTGTGCATATATCCACCTTCACCATGATTCTGAACATATAATTAACAAAAATTATTTGTAAATCATATTACAGCCTAAGATTAGATAATGTACTGAAGATTGCATCTTGCACCCTAGGTAGTGGGGTATTGTATTTGCTTTTTGATATAGTTCTTTTTCTTTTTCATGTGGCATGTGCTTTAGCTAAGTTCTGTACAAAAAAATAATTCAAACTACTATATAACAACAGAATAGAAGTGTCACCTAAATTTTTTTATTGGTTTATATGAGTTGTTGAACCATTGGGTTCTTTAGTACTTTCCACTACACTGACCTTCCTCCTCTTTGCCCTGTGAATAACGAAAGTTTTTAGAAACAACCACAATGATTGAAATGTGTTCAAGTCAAACTTAAATAAGTTCACAAATCTCAGTAAGCATCAGAAGGAGCATAAAACTGTTAAGATTCATATTAAAATGCTAGCCCTTTTATCTGACTGTAGTTTCATGTAAGTAGAATGTACCTGATGAGCTCGCACAAAAGTAAGCCAGGGTCTGTGGTTGTTTGAAAACAGAAACTGGAATTGAAATTGAAATTGGAACTGGGATTAGATTGGAATCAAGACGGATTTCATCTCAAAATTGAGAGTGACAGAGATTTGTTAAGACGGAGAGGTGAGACCGTGAGATACGAGAGACAAAGCAGGCCGCCAAACGCAATATAGAATCAATTAGAAATCAAGAACTTCGAATTGACAAATATCTTCTGTAATATGTTCTTTCCTTTATCTCATATGGTCAAGTCGAAACAATCTTATATTTAAAGGAGACAAAAGGAACATTACTGCACAGTTCTTCGAATTTCAACGGAAGTCCTTTGAATGGATCTCAAAAAGAGATCAGAACGTGCAGCAAAATTGGGCACTCTGGTTGACAGACCCTTCCAACAGCTGTATCAACTAAGCTGTATCGTGGATAGGTGGGGTGGGTGATAGACAACTGGCTCGGAAGCAGTGACAAAAGAGGCAGTGACAGCAGATAAGTGAAACTATGTGTATAGTTGGGTTGGGGACCGTGGCTGTCCACATTAAGCCACGGCTGTCCAGCCTCTTAAACATCAGGTCGCAACAAACAGGGACTGTGGCTGCTCATGTTAAGCCATGGTTGGACTGGTTGCTTTTTAAGGTTTGTTTTGGGTCTAGTAGTGGGGGGTTGTGACAAAGTCCTGCAGGTTTACCTCTTGCAAACCTGGTGGAATGGGTGTGCTTTTGGGTCATTACACTCTTTGGTTTGATTCTGTGCACTCATTCTTTTAAAACTTACCATATAGTTCAAGAACGGCTTGACTTTAGTTCATATTTGAACCGAGTGAACCCCAAAACTCTGCTATCGATAGATCTAAAATTGATGCCAGAAAAAAAGGAGTAAACAGATTACCAAATCTTGAAAAGAAAAAAAAAATCCAAGACCATATAACAAACAATAGAATAACAAAGCGGAATTGAAACTTAAAGCAATGGCCGTAAGCTCGTGTAGAAGCTTCTCCAAATGGTAGAGGCTGTTTGCAAAAACAAACACCAAGTCAAGCAATTTTGAATAAATAACATTAGTATTTTCAATGTCATGAAATTTATCTATTGCGGTGGACCATCAACTGGAGTATTAAGTGGATCATCTTTCACCTGATAGCACAAGAAAGTTAAACCATATTCTTAGTTTATAGCTCCATAAAAAATCCATCCACTTTGTTGTCCTCAGAACAGCTAGAGACCTGACAATAACTTGGTTTAGTTGATTTTGGTTGATAAAGTTCTTGATTCATCTTATTTGGTGTCAGCTTTCATGTGGAGGATTCAGATTTGATGTTGTTTTCTTTGTGAATTGAATATTATGCCTTCATGGATATCACACAGAGTTTTCATATTTACTTCTGGGAATGGAGTAATTACTTTTTTTCAAAGTTGAAATGTTGTCACTCTTTGAATATATGATTGATAAATAGAAAAATCAAATAAGTGATGAATTTTATACGGAACACTTGGGGGAAACCAACAGTCTCTATAATGCAATATGATCACTTCAACAAAAAAAAAGAATTTTGGTTTGTTTGTTTTAGATCTTGAGGATTTGGGATCCATCATCAAAAAGATTTCTTAAGTGGGATTCAAAAATGATCTCAGATGTATCGACCTCTGGTTATACCCAACTGTTTTATCATTTATGGTTCTATTGGATGTAATCGTGTAAATCTTGAGAGAGAAAAATACTATAATAAACACTATTCATGATGCCATTCATGCCATTATTGGGTTGTATATTGTTTTAACCCCAAATAATCGATTCTGGTCCTTTTTCACCGTATTCCTGGACCCTACCTCTGCTTGAGATTACTGATCAATAACAAAGAAATATGCCACTGAATCAAGACAAAGTTCCCAGGACTGCCATGTTGAAATAAATATCTTGGCATTTTGCAACCTGGTAGTATCATATGCCACCACTTCCTTGAAAACTGAGTTGGCTACTATCATTTGTTTCATACGTGATTTGCAGGTAATTTACACAAGAAAAAATTATCAATTGCATACCTGATTTTGTCAAATCGTAGAAAGCAAATTCCAAAAGTTCCAATAAGCTCCCAAAAAACCTCCATGTGTATTTATAGGGTTTAGGGTGACGTCGTGTGATGTAGAGAAAGTGGAAATCGTGTCTCTGTGTGGAGGTTGAAACTGAAAATCGTGGCTGGAAGTTGAAGGCGAAGAAGAAGGATTGTGTGTTGAAGGCGAAGACGTGAGATGCGAAGAAGAAGAAGGGTCTGTAGAGGTTGAAACTGGCCGTGAGTGTTGAAGGTGAATACGTGAGAGGAGTGGGAGTAACAGTTGAGAGAAATCTGGGGAGGTCGTGGATTGGAGGTTGCAGAGTGATAGGGACGATTAAGATGGCTGAACGAAGTGGCTTATTGATTTTAAACGGTGGAGATCAAAAGTTGAAGGGAATTTAAACCGTCCAGATTAACCCAGAAGCTGTTACACTCGCCAAGGTCAATAGTATAGATAATCATTACCTCTAAAAAAACAAACTTTTCTTCTTCCAACTTTTCATATATTGTATATTTTAATAAGAGTGAATTACACTTGTGGTCCATGTGGTTTGTTCAAAATTTTGATTTGGTCCTTAAAGAAAACTATCTACAATGGTGGTCCTTAACTTTTCAGTTTCATAACACTGAAGGTCCCTTTATTTAACACCGTTAAGTTTATGGCCGTCAGCTACCCCATGTGCCCCTCACATAAGGGGCAATTTCGTCTTTATATATTGACCAATTTTTAAAATTTAAGAAAAAACATGTATTCCTAGGCAACATCATCAACAAGAAGTCTGACGTCCTCAACAAGAACATCAACATCAATAAATCAAAGAGTAAAATTATAACCTTAAATCAAATACATATACAAATTGAAACACAAAAAAACAAATCTCAATACCATCAAGAACATAAAAACTCAAATTCAAAGACTGAATCATATATTGTTTTTTACTAAATATAATTTCAAAGATCAAATACAAAACAACTCACAAGCAAACCCTAAAACCTAACTCATTCGATTTCTTGCTTCATCCTCATTAGAACATGGCATAAAACCCCTAAATCGAGCCGACGATCATTAGAACACATAAACCTTAAATTGAGTCGACGATCTTTTGCTTCATCTTCATTATAACACAAACCCTAAGTCGAGCCGACAATCAAGGCACCATCATCTGTGATCTGAGATGGAACAGAAGGGGAAGGGGATTGGGTTGCCTTCACGGTTCCAGGGCCACCTCCTTTCTCTGAATGTTTTGATGGTCGGTGGTTCTTGGGTTCCGACTCCCACTACAAATGTTGCGATTCCAGAGAGATGATGATGATCGGTTGGGTTGTGACGGTGAAGGTTGCAGACCTGCAGATCGAGTTATTGACAAACTCTGATGATGGAGGTGGGTTTGTGGATTGTTGGTTGTAGAGAAGGCTGCAAGCATCGAGGGGGATGAAGATAAAGCGGTAGGGGGTTGCAGAGCAAGCATTGGGTTGCGATTCCTACTATACTTGTTTAATTTTGTATTTAGATTTAGGTTTTGTATTTAAAGGAATTTTGTTTAATATTTTTACCTTAATTCATCGTTTATGTTTTTTTTAATGTTTAACCAGATGTTCTTGATGATTAACTTAGAGAAGATGAAGGTGAAGCAAAAGAAAAAAAAAGTAATTATAAAACGAAATTAATGATAAAATGTCGAAAAAGTCCCTGACTTAACTGGTCTTAACAGACTAATATAACATCTGTTAACTAGAGGGACCTTCAGTGTTATGAAACTGAAAAGTTAAGGACCACCATCGTAGATAGTGTACTTTAGGGATCAAATTCAAAATTTAAACAAACCACAGGGACCACCAGTGTAATTCACTCTTTTAATAATATAATTAAATAAATTGAATATATTTTAATAAGATTGTTGATCCAAACCCTCAGTGATTTGATAATGACCCTCTCTTAAATACTTAGTGAAAATTGTAAGTAAACAATATGTATCAGAGTTTCACTATCGCTGATAAGTACTAAGATCTTCCAGTACCGCTGATAGGAACTCTCGTTCTTTAAGTTAAACATTCAGCGAAACTGTTCACCATAAATGCTCTGAGTTTGTTCAGTCATTATGATGATCGCTGATAAGTTAGTTGTTTACTTATGATCCCTGAAGACAAGTTTCACGTCAACAAAGGTTCTACGCTGAAGTCGAAGATCAAGCTCAAGAACCAGCGACAAGTCTCCTAATGAACTGATGCGGATCAGCGAAGACTCAGATTTGTCCACTCAACGTGAAGTATCAAGTACAAGACTTCAGCTATCGCTGAACTTTATCATCTGCTGAATAGTAAATGATAATCGCTGAATCAACGAAAGTTGATCATGAAGTCCTCCGTACAAAGTACTTTTGTCTTAACCACCCTTGCACGACTCCGTACGAAATGTCAGAAAAGAACCTCCGAATATCTGAAATCGTACAACCACTCTGATACTACACTGTTCATCCATGCGGATACTAAGGTTGCCAACAAAGGTCAATGACATGCAACCAACCAGCTGATGACACGTGTAAAGTGTATACTGACTTGCATTAAATGCATGCAGTATATAAAGAGATGAACTCACTTCATTTCGAAGAAACTTGCTAACTCTGGACAAGTTCATATCTCTTATCTCAAGATAGGTTATTATTAGTAATTTCCTTATCTTTCTTAGTGCAAGAAACCTTAGTGTTCCAACTTGTTTAGATTTAGGTTTATCCTTAATCTTGTCTCCGCAACAAGCTGTAAATTGTTAATGATTTATCAATAAACAATTTAGAAAAGTAAAATCTGTGTGTTTGTATTCAACCCCCCCTTCTACAAACTTGTATAGGCCTTCGGGACCAACAAGTGGTATCAGAGCGGATTTGTTTAATCTCATAAACAAGATCTAATCTAAGATATTTCTCTTCCTTGCTATTATCTGAAAATGGCCAACACAAACACACATTATATAGACAATGGTTCTCTTGCAAAACCCCCTAGATTTTCCAGAGACAACTTCAACTTGTGGAAAAATAGGATGACACTCTTCTTAGAAGGTGTAGACCCTACTATGACTTACTATCTTGAAAATGGCCCACACATCCCTGTAACAATTGATCCTTTAGTTCCAGCCACTGCAACTAGAGCTGCTATTCCAGAAAGGATGATTCCAAAGGAAATACACATGTGGACCGATGAAGATAAAAAGAAAGTGGCCATAGATACAAAAGCCAGATCCATACTATCCATGGCCCTTCTTGACGAAGTCTACCATTCCGTCATGAACCTGAAGTCATCAAAAGCCATGTGGGACACAATATGTGTTCAGTATGAAGGAACGTCTGAAGTCCAGGACTCAAGAAAGATCAACCTGGTAAGACAATACGAAAGCTTCATTTCTGGTAAGAATGAAACTCTCTCTGAAGTTCACCAACGTTTTAATTGTTTAATTATAGATCTGAAAACTGTTGGTAAGGAATATTCTAACTTTGAAGTGCTGACAAAGTTTCTAGAATGTTTACCTGAAAGCTGGGACAATTATTCCATGTGTCTCAAGCTGTCAAAGGATCTAAGATCAATGACCCTTGCAACCTTATATGGTACAGTGCTGAATCATGAGCAATCTAGCCATCTTAAGAAGAATCTTGTAAAAGATTCCAAAAGCACCCCTGTTGCTTTAATCTCAGAGGAACCTTCTACTCAGCGACCTTCGGTCACTATCACTGAGTTAGAGAGTAACTCTGAAAGGTCATCAGATTCTGATTCTTCAGATGATGATGAATCCTTGGCTCTCCTAACTAAAAAGTTCAGGAGATTCGCCAAGAAGAAAATGTTTAGAAAGAACAAAACTCTTTCCATAGCTGACAAGCCTAAAACATCAGCTTTTGTTGATAAGGCTACTGCTACTTGTTTCAACTGCGAAAAGACAGGTCATTTCGCTAATGAGTGCAGGTCAAAGAAAATCATGAGACCTTCAGCTTTTACAAAGAAATCCTTTGTTCCAAGGAATAAAGATGACAAATACTCAAAGCTGAAGGAGAAGTATGCAAAGCTGAAAAGTTTTAAGAAGAAAGGAAAAGGCCTGATGGCTGACTATGATTGGGATGCTTCTGATGAAGAAGCATCATCATCTGACTCTGAAGATGATGAAGCAAATCAATGTCTCATGGCCAAGATTAAAGAAGAGGAAGAAAGTTCAGACATTCCCTCCACTTCAACATCTGCCATTCAGGTATCACCTTCTTTCTTTACCAATATTGCAAATATTGATGAAGCTGATAGTCTCCGTAAGATCGATCTCTTGACTAGAAGTTTATACGAAGCCATGAACGGCAAAACTGTGGTTGAAAACCAAAATCTTGATCTCGCTGAAAAGCTTAAAAACTGCCACCTTCAAATAGAAAAGCTTTCTAAAATTGAAGATGATTTTAAAGATCAAGTCTATTTAAATCAGCTAGTCAAAATCGAACGAGCAGAAGCTATCGTTGCATTAAAAGCTGAACAAGCTACTGTTGAAGGATGGTGTAATTCTTCAACAAAGATCACTGAGATAATTAAGGCTCAGATTCCTCTAAGTGATAAACGTGGTCTAGGTTATAAATATGATACTCCAAAACCAACCACTGAACGTTCAATGCTTAAATTTGGAACGTTCGTATCCTCAGTCGCTGACACTTCATCATCTCAGTGCTCCTCGTCCATTACACCAATCCCTGAGGAAACTCCTACCTCCTCAAAAGGTAAGGAGAAAATGGTTTATTCAAAACCTACCTCTGTCTCTAAAGACAAAGGTAAAGGAATTGTTATTTATCAAAATCCTCAGAAGGGTACCTTAGTACCAAAGCTGAATGCTTCTAAAGCCTCAGTGACCAACCCCTCTGGATCTAGAAAGCTGATCTCTGGATCTATTCAGCGATCTACTCCTAGACTCAGAGTGGATGTCCTTGGTAAGAAATCTGAAGAACTGAATGTTCGTCCCATTTCTAAAGCCAATAGTTTACTTGGTGCTGGCACTTCTAATTCAAAATTAAAAGCTCAGCATACAAGTGGTCCTAGAACTACTTTTAGTTATAGGAAATGTTATCACTGTGGACTTACCGATCATATTGCTAGTAAGTGCCCCACAGCCACCAAAGCTGAAAAGATAGCTAAGGTGAAGATTGCCCCCAAGGCAAAGAAGACCAACCCTGGTGCAAATCAGGTCAAGGTGACTCCTACCACTGAGGTTAAGAAATTAACCAAAGTGAAGAAAGACAAAGCTGAATCTTCAAATGCTGCGAAGACCGCTGAACCTTCCATTCCAACTACTTCCACTGACAAACGTGTATACATGGTTAAGTGGGTACCTAAGAAAAACTAATCTTCCTTTGTATTGCAGGTTAAGAAGGGTATCTGGTATCTCGATAGCGGATGCTCTAGACACATGACTGGAAAGAAAAACCTGCTCGCTGAATACAAGGAAGAGAAGGGTCCCTCTGTGACTTTCGGTGGAAATGGAAAAGGACACACCCGAGGGTATGGTGTACTTTCAAATGGTACAACCTCCTTCAGAAGAGTCGCATATGTTGAAGGGCTGAAGCATAATCTTCTGAGCATCAGTCAGCTTTGCGACATGGATAACAAAGTGATTTTCACTAAGGAATCCTGCTTTGTCTCTGACAAAAAGGAGAAGATAGCTCTCAGCGGTTATCGTTTGGAAAATGTTTATGTAATAAACATGGACTCAACAACCACTGAGAACTCCTGTTTCTTCTCAAAGGCATCTTCTGATGTCAACTGGCTATGGCACAAGAGGCTCTCACATCTAAATTTCAAGACACTGAATACTCTTTCCTCCAAAGAGTTAGTCACTGGTCTACCTCAGCATTCATACGCCAAAGAGTCTTTATGTTCAGCGTGTGAAAAAGGGAAGCAGACCAAGGCAAGCTTCAAGTCAAATCAAGTCTCCTCAGTGTCATCTCCTCTACAACTACTCCATATGGATTTGTTTGGCCCTGTTAACAAACAATCCATCGCTGGAAAGAAATATACGCTGGTCATAGTTGATGAATTCTCTCGTTACACATGGGTAATGTTTCTCCGTTCTAAGAGTGACACCCCTGAAGAACTCATGACCTTTGTTCGGAAGATGGAAACTCTGAACAATATGACTGTTCGCTCAATAAGGAGTGATCATGGAACTGAATTCAAAAACAGTTCTCTTGATTCCTTCCTTGAGAGTAAGGGTATTTCTCACAACTTTTCGTCAGTGAGAACACCACAACAAAATGGAGTCGCTGAAAGAAGAAATAGAACAATTATTGAAGCTGCACGTTCAATGCTCAGCGATTCTCACCTGTCTACTCAGTTTTGGGCAGAAGCTGTCAACACTGCTTGTTTTACGCAAAACAGGCCGCTGATAGTTAAAAGATTCAAAAAGACAGCATATGAACTCTTTCATGGGAGAAAGCCTTCAATCAGCTTTCTTCACATCTTTGGATGTCAGTGTTTCATACTGAACAACAGAGATGCCCTTGGAAAGTTTGATCCTAAGGCTGATGATGGAATCTTTCTTGGATACTCCTCAGTCTCCAAAGCCTTCAGAGTCTTCAACCGTAGAAGACAAACTGTAGAAGAAACTATTCACGTCACGTTTGACGAATCCCGTTCAGCGAACTCTAAACCGTCCGCTGATACTGAAGAACTGAATCAATGGATGTTTTCTCATCTTGGTGATTCAGAAGAAGTTCCCACTCCTCATGCTCATCCAGTAGAAGATGATAGTCCCACTATCATTCCAAACATGCAGAATAGTGAAGCTGAAACATCATGGGTCTCAGCTGTTCCTATAAACACTATACCTACAGTTGATCCAAATGTCTCAGAAATTCCGTCTATTTCTCAACAATCAGTGAATGAAGTGACAAATGCAAACATTCCTCTCTTAGCTGATAATCCAGAAGTAGCTGAAGCCTCATCTTCAGTTTCTCCAGTTCAGACTGAATCAGCGACGTATGCTCCGGCTCAGCGATGGACTGTAAATCACCCAATCGATCAAATTCTTGGTGATCCCAACGCTGGTATTCAGACTCGTAGAAGTGCAGGTAATATTTGTTTATTTGTTAACTTTATTTCTCTAACTGAACCAAAGAAAATAGATGATGCCCTCAGAGATCCAAACTGGGTCAGCGCTATGCAAGAAGAGCTGACTGAATTCGAAAGAAACAAAGTTTGGAAACTCGTTCGTAGACCAACTGACAAAACGGTGATAGGCACTAAATGGGTCTATCGAAACAAGTTGGACGAACATGGTACTGTAACTCGCAACAAAGCTCGTCTTGTTGCTCAGGGATACAGACAAGAGGAAGGCATAGATTATGACGAAACTTTTGCTCCAGTAGCAAGACTCGAATCTATTCGTCTTTTCTTAGCATATGATGTACACAAAAACTTCACTGTACATCAGATGGATGTTAAGTCAGCGTTTCTGAATGGAAAGCTGAATGAAGAAGTGTATGTGGAACAACCTCCAGGATTCTCATATCCTAAGCGTCCAGGTTATGTTTATAAACTGGACAAGGCACTTTATGGCTTAAAGCAAGCTCCTCGTGCATGGTATGATACTCTCTCTACTTATCTCCATATTGAAAATTTTGAGAGAGGTAAGATTGACAAAACTCTATTTTTTAGAAAAGTGAAAGGTCATATCATTTTAGTTCAAATATATGTTGATGACATTATATTTGGCTCTACTAACCCTGAGCTTTGTACTCGTTTCGCTGATAGAATGAAAGATGAGTATAAAATGAGCATGATGGGTGAACTAACATATTTCCTTGGTCTTCAGATTAAGCAAACTGAAAAGGGAACTTTCATTAATCAGGGAAAATATGTTAAAGATATGCTGAAGACTCCTCAGCTCATTCTGAAGAGCTGAAGAAAAGTTCCGTGGTACGCTCTGCCACACCCATTCAAGCCATCCCTTCAATCCCGACTTCAGCGTCTCCAAACGCTGAGGTTAGAAACTTGGAAACTACCCAACCTCCCTCAGTCTCTCAAAAGACTGATGAAGTGATTGTCAGCGATTCCAACGCTGAACTCAGTACCCGAATCCCATTCTTATCCTTCGCTCCTCCCTCCACTTCTTTGGACACACCTCCAGCTAACACTGGAGATGCCATCATTCCAGAAGCCACCGCTGACGCTTCTCAACAAATGATGAAGAAAGGACCTGCAGAGATCACCATTCCTCACCGAACTTTTGAGGAAGATATGGAACATTATTCAGGAGTCCGCAACTTTGACGATTTCGTCAATCCTCCTGCAGGTACAAATCAACCCATATACACTGTAACTAAACCTGAAACTTCTGAGCTTTCCTTTGTTCACAAGTACTTATGTGTTACAGGTCCTAATTTGGGAGACATCAACGACTCTCTGAAGTCCGTGGAAACAAAGATGACATCTCTCACCACCACACTCTCCAACAATTCTACAGCTGTAACAAACGCTGGAGAGAATTTGACAAAGCTGACAACGGTGGTAGAAAAGAAAGCTTCCACAGACGACATCAAGATTGTTGATAAGACTCTCAGCGATTTCGCCAAAGTGCTCGCTGACATCTACACAGACTACACCTCACTCAAACAATCAGTTTCCTCCATGTCCGGCGAAATAACAACGCTGAAGACATCGGTTGGAGCACTAGAAGGTGATATGTCTGCTGTGAAGACAAATGTTCAAACTCTGACGACTAACTTAGGCTCTGTAAAGACCGACGTTGGTTCGATGAAAACAATGATTGAAGAGCTGCTCAACAAGGCAAGAACTCCAGCTCCTGCTCCTGCTCCTGCCCCTATTTTGGAATCTTTCACAGCGGCGGATCGCACAGAGCTGAAGAAAATCACGCCTGCTATTTCTGGCCTAGAAGACAGAATAGCAAAGCTTGAAGGTTGTGTGAAAATCTCTGGCCCAGAAGACAGAGATAACACCAACGCTGAGTCTACCCATTCCTCCCCCAGTCATCATGAGAAAGAGGGGGAGAAGAGCGCTGAACATTCCGGTGAAAAGAGCGCTGAAGATCTAAACAAAAGCGCTGAAGATCTGAACAAGAGCGCTGAAGACCTTTTCCATGATGAATCTATCAGGGGAGAGAGGAATGAAGATCTGATCGCTGAAAAACCTCAGGGAGATGAAAACCCTGAGGGAACCGAGAAGCTCGCCTCTGTATCTGAGGGGGAGAAACTCGAAGAAGACGTTGAAGAATCCGAAGCAGAAGATGATGAAGCCATCGACATCCCTGATGATGAACCATCTTCTTCTCCAAAGAATGATGACGATGATGACGAATATGACGATGATTTCTTTATCGTCAAACCTGCCCCAAGGATCAAAGCTCTTAAGGGAATCTTGATAAATGAACCTTCAGGGGAGCGGACAAAGACAAAGCCCTCAGCCTCTGGAGCTGAGAAAGGCAAAGGCAAAAGCGTCGCTGAAGATGACAATCTGACGATCTTGCTTGAAAAGCCGGTTTGTCAGGTACACTAATCATCTCTTACTCCATCCCTCCTCTATCATACACTATCAGTTCCTCTACCCAAGCCTATACACTTAAACCAATTCTCTCTATCTGTTTCTACCCAAGTTCTTACTTGTAAGATCGTTGTGTTTCAGCTAGTCCTCTCCCCTGTTTGAGGATATCGCTGAAGGCTCCACAACTGCGACTTCACCAATAATTCCAGCTGCCGCTGAAGAAATAATCCCAGTCTTGGATTTGATCTCTGAGACTGATGAACCTGAAGAACAAACTCTCTCACACAGAAACAGACCTTCCTTGGCTCCTCAAAATCTAAGAGAAGAAGAACAGAAGAAAAGAGAAGAAACCCCTAAATCGAGCCGACAATCATTAGAACACATAAACCTTAAATTGAGTCGACGATCTTTTGCTTCATCTTCATTATAACACAAACCCTAAGTCGAGCCGACAATCAAGGCACCATCATCTGTGATCTGAGATGGAACAGAAGGGGAAGGGGATTGGGTTGCCTTCACGGTTCCAGGGCCACCTCCTTTCTCTGAATGTTTTGATGGTCGGTGGTTCTTGGGTTCCGACTCCCACTACAAATGTTGCGATTCCAGAGAGATGATGATGATCGGTTGGGTTGTGACGGTGAAGGTTGCAGACCTGCAGATCGAGTTATTGACAAACTCTGATGATGGAGGTGGGTTTGTGGATTGTTGGTTGTAGAGAAGGCTGCAAGCATCGAGGGGGATGAAGATAAAGCGGTAGGGGGTTGCAGAGCAAGCATTGGGTTGCGATTCCTACTATACTTGTTTAATTTTGTATTTAGATTTAGGTTTTGTATTTAAAGGAATTTTGTTTAATATTTTTACCTTAATTCATCGTTTATGTTTTTTTTAATGTTTAACCAGATGTTCTTGATGATTAACTTAGAGAAGATGAAGGTGAAGCAAAAGAAAAAAAAGTAATTATAAAACGAAATTAATGATAAAATGTCGAAAAAGTCCCTGACTTAACTGGTCTTAACAGACTAATATAACATCTGTTAACTAGAGGGACCTTCAGTGTTATGAAACTGAAAAGTTAAGGACCACCATCGTAGATAGTGTACTTTAGGGATCAAATCCAAAATTTAAACAAACCACAGGGACCACCAGTGTAATTCACTCTTTTAATAATATAATTAAATAAATTGAATATATTTTAATAAGATTGTTGATCCAAACCCTCAGTGATTTGATAATGACCCTCTCTTAAATACTTAGTGAAAATTGTAAGTAAACAATATGTATCAGAGTTTCACTATCGCTGATAAGTACTAAGATCTTCCAGTACCTCTGATAGGAACTCTCGCTCTTTAAGTTAAACATTCAGCGAAACTGTTCACCATAAATGCTCTGAGTCTGTTCAGTCATTATGATGATCGCTGATAAGTTAGTTGTTTACTTATGATCCCTGAAGACAAGTTTCACGTCAACAAAGGTTCTACGCTGAAGTCGAAGATCAAGCTCAAGAACCAGCGACAAGTCTCCTAATGAACTGATGCGGATCAGCGAAGACTCAGATTTGTCCACTCAACGTGAAGTATCAAGTACAAGACTTCAGCTATCGCTGAACTTTATCATCTGCTGAATAGTAAATGATAATCGCTGAATCAACGAAAGCTGATCATGAAGTCCTCCGTACAAAGTACTTTTGTCTTAACCACCCTTGCACGACTCCGTACGAAATGTCAGAAAAGAACCTCCGAATATCTGAAATCGTACAACCACTCTGATACTACACTGTTCATCCATGCGGATACTAAGGTTGCCAACAAAGGTCAATGACATGCAACCAACCAGCTGATGACACGTGTAAAGTGTATACTGACTTGCATTAAATGCATGCAGTATATAAAGAGATGAACTCACTTCATTTCGAAGAAACTTGCTAACTCTGGACAAGTTCATATCTCTTATCTCAAGATAGGTTATTATTAGTAATTTCCTTATCTTTCTTAGTGCAAGAAACCTTAGTGTTCCAACTTGTTTAGATTTAGGTTTATCCTTAATCTTGTCTCCGCAACAAGCTGTAAATTGTTAATGATTTATCAATAAACAATTTAGAAAAGTAAAATCTGTGTGTTTGTATTCAACCCCCCCTCCCCTTCTACAAACTTGTATAGGCCTTCGGGACCAATGCCAAGTTGTGTGCAGACAGTGACCCTATTTTATATATATATATATATATATATATATAATAGATATATATTATAAGCTCCATAATTCTCCATTTTGATTGGCTAAAACATTGATTAAATATTTGGCCAACAGGAGGTCTTTTATTGATGTGACGTACCCCAATATAAACTTTGTTAATCAATTATATATCGATGGCGTCTCGATCTCTCCTTCATGAAACACGAGTTTGTTAAATCCACTTTGTGTTTTGATCACCTCTTCTGTAGGTTGACGGAATCTTGTGCATGCCTACATGAGTTCAAACTTTTTGAGCTTTCTTGCTATATATATATTTGGCAGTTAAAGTTCTTGTTATGCGTTTGTTGATGTATGTATGTATGTATGTATGTATGTATGTATGTATGTATGTATAAATGTCGCTAACCTTTTAGTTAGGTTAATTAAATCATGATAGACATTAATAAAACTTAAAAGTTTGATTTTGACATGTGTGAAATGAAATGATATAATGGAGGATGTGGTTCATTTAAACTTACCTTCTACAATATATATGTTACGAATGATATGATTATTATTGATTGATCCAATAAAGACTTGTCTACATCTTAGAGTATGTTCAATAGAAGGTTCCAAATCAAAATCACAATTTCGAATTGAAATTTACACTTTCAACCCCTATACTTATTTACTAACTTTACTTTATACCTTTTACTTTCATAATTTAATTTTACATTTAACACATATAATCGTTTATCAACAAAAATACGTTAAAAAATACGTTTTAATTTTAACAAGTTACACCATTATAATCGTCTCTTCGATACGTTCGAAATGAGTCCAATCTTGAATTTTTTTGATTTATATATTTTAATATATATCATATACACTACATAAAAAATATTTTATATTTAAAATTCATACCCTTATAGTTAATTATTTAATTTATGGTACTCTTAGGTAGCGTTTGGTACGCATACTAGATGGGACGGGACGGAACTGGACGGGACTGAACTGGATGGGACGGGACGGGACTAAACTGAAGGAGATAATTTTAATCTAAGTTACGTTGGAAATACATCGATTCTTTTGTGCATACTCTGTAACTGCAAATATTTCAGCTCCAAACACACATGAATCATCATTCGTCAAATACCCATTTTCACAATTCTTAAATGAGTCCAGTGATACCAACTTGTCAAAACCCCATTTCATATTCTTCTCGTGAAACCTTCTCCTATTGCCATTCACGATATCTATAAACACATTCAAATAATAATAATTTAAAACGATTTAATGATTTAGTTAATATATGATTATTATGTTAATGCGATAGGAGTGTAAAACAAAATTGAAAAAAAAATAAGAGATGTACCATAAATTAAATAATTAACTATAAGGGTATGAATTTTAAATATAAAAATTATTTTTTTATGTAGTGTATAACTGTATATGATATATATTAAAATATATAAATCCAAAAAAATTCAAGATTGGGCTCATTTCGAACGTATCGAAGAGACGATTATAATGGTGTAATTTGTTAAAATTAAAACGTATTTTTTAACGTATTTTAGTTAATAAACGATTATATGTGTTAAATGTAAAATTAAAATAATGAAAGTAAAAGGTATAAAGTAAATTTAGCAAATAAGTATAGGGGTTGAAAGTGTAAATTCCAAATCAAATTCATCAAATTGGAAGAACGCAGGTGCTACAGGTGCTACAGTGGACTACGCGGAGGTGAACAATGTCTACGCGGGTCAAATTTTCAAAAATGGCCCCTGGAATTTTTCAAAAATGGTCCCTTGCAATTGAAAAGTCACAAAAACAATCCCATCAAAAATAAGCCCGCGATCGCGGGATTCCATTTTTCAAAAATGGTCCCTGAAAGTTTAAAAAAGTGTCAGAAATGGTCTTTGGCCCGCGATCGCGGGCTCCCATCGCGGAAAAAAAGGGTATTTTTGCAAAGTGGAAGAGATTTGTGGTATTTTGGTAACACTTGGTCAAACTTGGGGTATTTTAATTAATTTCCCTTTCTAAATTAACTTCTTTTTCAATTTCAAATTCAACCCATAATTGTACATAGTTTTATACAATTTTTTCAGATCTCTCGATAGCTCAATTTTTGTTTATTATTATACATGTTTTTAATAGGGAAATTAATTAAAATACCCTAAGTTTGACCATCTCTTACCAAAATACCCAAAATCTCTCCCAGTTTACAAAAGTACCCAAAAAATCCGCGATGGAGCCCGCGATCGCGGGCTCCAGGCCACGTGTCACCAAGAATGCCCGCGTTGGTCCCTCAAAAATGCCCGCGGTCCAGCTTTCCCCCTTCAAGAATGCCCGCGTGTGCAGTTTTGGTCCCTGCCCGCGATTGACTCATTGACCCCCGCGATCGCGGGCTACACGTGTCACCAAAGTTTGCCCACTTTGCCCGCGTTGGTCCCTCAAGAATACCCGCGGTACAGCTTTCCCCCCTCAAGAATACCCTCGTGTGCATTTTTTGTCCCTGCCCGCGATTGACTTTCGTTGACCTCCCGCGATCGCGGGCTCCTGTGCCACGTGTCGGCACAGGGTTAACCCTAAAATCCCTTTGACGAACCTAAACCCTAATCCCATTGTTTCTTCGGACGCACTATATAATGGGGGGGACCAAGACACGGCCACTCTCCACTCTCAATTTTTTTAATCACTCTCTCAATTTTTAATCAAACTCTCTCAATTTTCTCCCACTCTCTCAATTTTGTCGTGTGGAATACGCGTTCGGGTTTTGTGAAGATGTCTCGTATTACCTCTTTGGTATGTTTTCCTTATGTTATTTGTTATATTTTGTATGTTATTTTAAGTTAAGATATATGATTTGTAGGTTGTTATAGTGTTTATAACTTATGTTTGAATATGTTCTATGTTTAACATGATATGTATGGTTTTATGTTTGAATGTGATATTTGTATGTTATAATGTGTATGTTGTTATAGTGTGTTTTTTCATATAAAAATTGTTAAGAGTGTTTTTTTATAAAAAAATTGTTAAGAGTGTTTTTATAAAAAAAATTGTTAACAATGTGTTTTTTTTATAAAAACACACTCTTAACAATTTTTTTATAAAAACACACCCTTAACAATTTTTTATAAAAACAGTTTTTTTATAAAAAATGTTTAATAGTGTGTTTTTATAAAAAATTGTTATAGTTTTATGGTTTTTATAATGTGTTTTTTTATAAAAAAATTGTTAATTTTTTTTTATAAAAACAGTTTTTATAAAAAAATGTTAAAAATGTGTTTTTTTTATAAAAAATTGTTAAGAGTGTGTTTTTATAAAAAAATTGTTATAGTTTTATGGTTTTATGTTTGAATGTGATATTTGTATGTTATAATGTGTATGTTGTTATAGTGTGTTTTTTCATATAAAATTTGTTAAAAGTGTTTTTTTATAAAAAAAATTGTTAAGAGTGTGTTTTTATAAAAAAAATTGTTAACAATGTTTTTTTATAAAAACACACTCTTAACAATTTTTTTATAAAAACACACCCTTAACAATTTTTTATAAAAACAGTTTTTTTATAAAAAATGTTTAAGAGTGTGTTTTTATAAAAAATTGTTAAGGGTGTGTTTTTATAAAAAAAACACATTTTTAACAATTTTTATATGAAAAAACATACTATAACAACATACACATTATAACATTCAAACATAAAACCATAAAACTATAACAATTTTTTTATAAAAACACACTCTTAACAATTTTTTATAAAAAAACACATTTTTAACAATTTTTTTATAAAAACACACTCTTAACAATTTTTTATAAAAAAACACATTTTATAAAAAAATTGTTAAATATGTGTTTTTTTATAAAAAAATGTTAAGAATGACAACTTAGGTCCCTAAACTTTTAAGAATGCCAATTAGGTCCTAAACTTTTAAGAATGACAACTAGGGTCCCTAAACCGCACTTTATCTATATATAACAATATGATACGTTGAAATAAAATAAACCGCACTTTATCTATATATAACACTATTATACGTTGAAATAAAATAAACCGCACTTTATCTATATATAACACTATTATACGTTGAAATAAAATAAACCGCACTTTATCTATGTATAACACTATTATACGTTGAAATAAAATACAACCGCACTTTATCTATATATAACAATATGATACGTTGAAATAAAATAAACCGCACTTTATCTATATATAACACTATTATACGTTGAAATAAAATAAACCGCACTTTATCTATATATAACACTATTATACGTTGAAATAAAATAAACCGCACTTTATCTATATATAACACTATTATACGTTGAAATAAAATACAACCGCACTTTATCTATGTATAACACTATTATACGTTGAAATAAAATACAACCGCACTTTATCTATATATAACACTATTATACGTTGAAATAAAATACAACCGCACTTTATCTATGTATAACAATATGATACGTTGAAATAAAATAAACCGCACTTTATCTATATATAACACTATTATACGTTGAAATAAAATACAACCGCACTTTATCTATATATAACACTATTATACGTTGAAATAAAATAAACCGCACTTTATCTATGTATAACACTATTATACGTTGAAATAAAATACAACCGCACTTTATCTATATATAACACTATTATACGTTGAAATAAAATAAACCGCACTTTATCTATATATAACACTATTATACGTTGAAATAAAATAAACCGCACTTTATCTATGTATAACACTATTATACGTTGAAATAAAATACAACCGCACTTTATCTATATATAACACTATTATACGTTGAAATAAAATAAACCGCACTTTATCTATATATAACTGTAACATCCCAAAATTTCAAGGAAATTTAAAATTTTAATTAAACGCTTTATATATAAAAACTCATTAAATAATCTCAACATATTAATTGCAAAATCATAAATGTCGTTCAAGTAATCAGAAACCAGCGGAAACAATGTTCAATAAATAAAACTCATATCAGCCAGCTCATCCCGCGCGCCAGTGTGTACCCGTCACGCCTTAGAGCCACTCGTACCTGAAACCACAGTTTATTGGGAAAGGGTAAGCACGAAGCTTAGTGAATTCAAACACCATAAATAATACAGTTATTCCACACTATCCCTAAAACAGATAGTGACACATAAACAATCATACAGGTCTACGAACACAACCATAAACATGTATATCCACACCCGCCCACCAAAGAGGCACAAGTCGGTCCCACCGACAAGTCGGTCCCACCGACCACATGATAACATCTTCGGCCCCGCCGAATCCCCGGTCCCACCGAGTCTCTACGCCCCGCGTATAAAATCTCCGGCCCCGCCGGACCCTCGGTCCCACCGAGTTAACATGGCAAAATAGTATCAACTAGACACCCCACTATCTAGTTCCCCAACGCAAGCACATAAAGCTACCACTCACGTACTACAGCAATGATAAAATAACTGTTATTAGATATAGTGAGAGAACTCACCTCAAATGCGCGCCTAGCTTAATCAACACAAATCACGCTTCACAATTACGGTCACTTTCCAGCACCTAAACGCATGATAAAACGTGTCAATACGAGACCCGGACCCTATGACACGACACACGCTTAAACCGTCACTAAAACTAATTTCCGATCACTCAAAACAGGTCTGTTCGGGACCCGTTTCGACCCTCTTAAATCTAGAAAAAATCCCAATATTATTTCATGACCAGAAAGTCCTCTGAGTTGGGGTTCCAAGGACATATTATACGCCTCTTAACGATTTTTCTACAATTTACTATGAATTAATTACGAACGGTTACCAAAACTGCCAGTTTCGGTCCAGCCTGCATAAACAGTCCAAAACAGCCTAGCTACGGTTTAAATCAGACTTTCGGCAAAACACGAAAAACCTTCCCGACTCAAATAGGGAACTATGGCCACCAAAATCACCTTAAAACGAGTTACGAGTAAAAAGTTACGGCTTTCGCAAAACCGAGACAGATTCCAGAATTTTCACATGAAATGACGAACCGCAGAACTTGCGACCACTTTTTCTCCCAACTCGAGGCCGAACCAGTTTTCCGCCAAAACACAGAAAACGTGCCCGGTCCCGAGCTCGAAGCGTGGGCGCCAGTTTCGGCTCAATCGGAGTTACGACGGAAAAGTTATTGCCGTCACAAAACAGGGGCTGGACCATTTTTTTTCGCATAAAAAGAATGATTTTAGAAGCAACGGTTTAAATTATACGGCTTAACGATTAAGTCACGGGTTAAGGCTCTGTAGCTACTAAGGTCTGGTTACGGCCACTCGCCACCCACTGCCATCTTCGGCAGTGGTGGTTGCCGGTGGCGACCGGCGGCGGCCAGCGGCGGCCGGCGGTGGTTTTTCGATTACGAACACACGAGACAACACCCGACCATTCTCTCTCTCTCTCGGCCATTCTCACGCACACGCACCCACAACGGCAGCCACGGCCGTCCATCCACCACCGCCACAGCGGCGGCGAACGGCGGCGGCGACGGGAACGAGAAGGAAAGAAAGCGAAACAAGAAAGGTGATTACCTTACGACGACGCTACGTTGTTGCGCCCGGTTCTCACCCTCACGAACTCCGGCGAACAGCAAACTCCGGCAGCAGCAAGCTCCGGCAGCAGCGGTGGCTCCGGCAACGATTCCTTCTTGCCGCCGGTTCACTCTCTCTTCCTAATCTCCTCTATGTCTCTCTCGATCTCTCCCACGGCTGATCTACCAAAACAAAGAAAATACACTAGGGTTTCACGTGGACTTGTTTGGGGTTGCTTGGCTTTCACGAAAGAAAAGAAACGGGAGAAGAGGACCGGCCATGGGCCGAAACCCATGCAAGCATTTCCAAAAGTTGCCTTTTAGCCCCTCTACTATCCTCCCTTCACAATCTATCCTAGGAAATAAGGATTTTAACATTTTGGTCCTTAACGACATCAAACCCCGACTCCAAAACAATTAACGGTACACGCTTAATTAAATAAATAAACAACAAAGAGAGAAAAAAAACGTACCGGGACACGGGCTTTACAACTCTCCCCCGCTTGGATTAGACTTCGTCCCCGAAGTCCACGCCCGTAAACAGCTCCGGGTAATTCTCCCGCATCTCGGCTTCTGGTTCCCATGTCCATTCCGAACCTTTCCGGTGCTGCCACTGGACCTTCACCAATCCAATGACTTTGTTTCGCAGAGTCTTCGTCTTCCTCTCGACTATGGCTATTGGCTTCTCCACATAGTTGAGTCGCTCGTCAATCTGAATATCTTCAAGGGGAACTACTGCAGACTCGTCCATCACACACTTCCGCAACTGAGAGACATGGAACGTGTTGTGGATCAGGCTCAGCTCCCCTGGTAGCTCCAATCGGTAAGCTACTTTCCCCACACGCGCGTTGACCTTGTATGGTCCGATATATCGGGGACCCAACTTTCCCCGCTTGCGAAAACGGATTACCCCTTTCCAGGGTGACACTTTCAAAAGAACGTAATCCCCGACTTGGAACTCCAAGTCCGATCGTCTCTTATCGGCGTAACTTTTTTGTCGACTCTGCGCAGTGACTAACCGATCTCGCACCATCTGAATCATCTCCGTCGTCTTTAGCACAACATCGGTGCTCCCCAGCACTCTGTGACCAACCTCGCCCCAGCAAATGGGCGTCCGACACTTCCTGCCATACAACACTTCGTACGGCGCTCTACCGATGCTAGCGTGATAGCTGTTATTATAGGAGAACTCAGCTAGTGGAAGATACTGATCCCAACTACCACCAAAGTCAATCACACATGCTCGCAGCATGTCCTCAAGTGTCTGAATAGTACGCTCACTCTGCCCGTCAGTCTGAGGATGAAATGCTGTACTGAAATGCAACCGCGTGCCCATCTCATTCTGAAACTTCTCCCAAAACCGGGAGGTGAAACGAGTATCCCGATCCGAGACAATCGAGACTGGCACCCCGTGCCTAGTTACAATCTCTCGGAGGAAAACCTCCGCGAGCTTATCCGCCGAAAAGCTCTCCTTAATCGCCAAGAAGTGAGCGCTCTTAGTCAGACGATCCACAATTACCCAGATGGTATCTGTTGGTGCAAGTGTACCCAGCTTTAAATATTGTGATATATTTTTGGTACACATAAAATCACATCTCTATATTTATTTTGATGATTACAAAACACACCGCATTTTTTGTTATCTAATATTTTATCTGAGTGTGCAGATATTTAAATGATCTCAAATCATTTTATCTGAAGAATCCAAGACTGAAGAGTTTCGTCATTTTATTTTAAAATGACAAACACCCTAAAATAAAATACCACTTGGATATTTCGAAAACCAATCCCAACAATGTTTTTGAAATAATTAATCTTTTAATATTAAATTCAAAAGATTTTTTAATATATATATATATATAAACGTATATATATTATATATTTCTCTTCATCAAAATATATATATATATATATATATATATATTATATTCTAAACATCATCATTACTTTTTTTATTTTAAAACTAAAGTTTTATTAAATTTATTAAAATAATCCTTTAAAGTCTTTGTCAACTAAAAAATCAGATTTCATATCCTTTTTTACTGTTCATTATTTAATGAGGAAGATTTTTTTTTGGCCAATCAATCCAGCGTGCAGCTTCTTTGTACGATATGTCAGGAGGTTAACGTTGCAAGCTCAAGTATATATACAGCAGCTCCTCAGCATTCAAGGCACACAAAACCAGCAATTAATTTCTCCCTCAGCATTTGATCACTACTCTGCTGTTTTCTTCTCTCAATCAGTTATAATTTATAAAAATATTTTTGAGCAAGAATTCTTGAGTTGATAGCAGATTAAAATCTCTCGATTAGTTGAATCAGCAAAACAACTCAAGTGATCAAACTCTCTCTAAAAATCCAAGTGATTAATATTTTACAAGAGTGATTGTCATATTAAAATTATACCCTCTTGTAAGTGTTTGATTAGAGTGAGTGATCCATATAATTCTCTCAACTGAGTAGAGATATTCGTGATTGTATTATTGTATTAAGGTTTGTGTTTCTACCGTAAAGAACACGTTTCGTATTGGATCTCCGAGAAGTGTTATTTTCTCGAGGTGGACTAGCCAACTTTGTGTTTGGTGAACCACTTTAAAAATATCGTTGTCAAGTATTCTCTTTCCCTTATCTCTTTACATTTCCGCTGTGCATTTAAATTATATCTGTTTATATAATTGTTGTATACTTATTTATTTATACTCTGCTTTATTTATTCTGTATTTATTTGTAAAAAGAATTTTTTGAAAGTAAAAGATTTAAAATACAACCTTACCCCCCCCTTAGGTTGTCTAACATTTGGTATCAGAGCAGGTCTTTCAAAAATTTCTGCATAAATTTCTTTTATTCCTTTAAATGGCTCAACAAACTAATATTGTGTTTTCAAAACCTCCCTTGATAGATACTGAAAAGTTTGGAATTTGGGCCGAGCTATTTGAATGTCACGTGCGTGGCAAAAATCAAAAGATTTGGAATATTATAGAAAAAGGGAATTTTAAACCCACCGTTGTGAAAGATGATGTTTTTATTGATAAACCTATAGATGAATGGACTACTTCTGATGAAACTCATTTTTGTTTAAACTTTGAAGCTAAGAATATATTATATGCTGCTTTAACAACTGACGAAATTGAAAGAGTATATACATATAAAACTGCAAATCAAATATGGGAAAGTTTAAATAATACTCATCGTGGAAACACGGAAGTTAAATCTAGTAAAGTGAATATTTTAGTTCACGATTATGAACTGTTCGAAATGAAACAAGATGAGTCAATTGACTCAATGTTTAAAAGATTTAACCTTATTGTGACTACTTTGAAAGGTTTGGATCGCACTTATCCTAACGAGGACTATATAAGGAAAATCCTACGAGCCCTTCCTTCAGAGTGGATGCAAAAGATAACATCTTTAGAAGACTCCCGTGACCTTTCCATAATGAAGATAGATGACTTGATCGGTAATCTTAAAGTGCATGAAATTGCACTTAAAAGAAACAAAGATCGGGAGCAAGTCAAGAAGAAGTCAATCGCTCTCAATGCCTCAACACCAAAAGTCGAGAAGAAAAAGGAGAAAGCTAGCTCCTCGAAAGATCCATCCGAAACTCTCGATGAAGTCGCCATGTTGGTAAGAAACTTTTCCAAATTTCTTAATAATAATAATAAATTTTCTAACAATGGCAGATTTCAAAGAAACGGTAACTACCGTCGTGGTGGTGAAAATCGAAGTCGTAAGTTCCATAAACGAGACGAAAAAGTTAAGAAAAATGGCGACTCGAGTGAAGACGATAAAGCTAAGCCAAAGAGAGGCTTTTGCTACTCATGTGGTGACAAAGACCACTACGCCAATGAATGTCCGAAAAAGAACAAGTTCCAAAAGAAGAAGGAGAAAGCCTTCATTGGAGGCGCGTGGAGCGAGAGTGAAGAAGAAGATGACTATCAAGCCATTTGTCTTATGGCCGAAAGCGACGACGAGGTAAAATCTTCTTATTCAAATTACGATAGTGATTATGATAGCGATAGTGAAAACAATCTTGAAGAATTATATGAATCATTTCACAAAATGGCTAATCTTGCTAATAATTATAAAGACGAAATTGCTATGTTAAAAGAAACTGTAAATGCATGTAAAAAGGAAATAAATAATGTTAAACAAAAATCTGAAAATGATTTAAATATAATTGCTAAATTAGAAACTAAATTAGGAGAAAAAGATTTTTGTAAATCTTGTGATGCTTTAAATAAAGAAATTGCATGCTTAAATAAAAAATCACATGAAAATATTATTTGTACAAAATGTGATATACTTGAGAATGAGATTACATGTTTAAAGGCTAAAAGTGCTTCATATGAAAAAGATAACATGTTAGCTAAAGCCTTTGAAAGTAGTAATAAAAAGGTTCTTAACATGCTTAATATGCCTAACCGTATAAAATGTAGAAAAGGTATTGGTTCCGATACGTGCAAAGATAAATGTTCTTGTAAACCCATCAAAAGATTTTATGAATCACCTAAAGTTAATACAAGAAATCAATATGTGCAAAAACCTCCGTATGTGCGTAAAATGAATAATGCAAATTATATACCGAGAAAACCGTATGCTCGCATGTATCATGATAAATATTCTAAACCCAATAATAATGCGAATGTAAATGCTTGTTTTTATGTGTATGATAAATATAATCGCAAAATTAAAATGGTAAATAAATGGATTCCAAAAGGAATGTTTAGTAATGATAATCCCGGTGGTATGCGTTTATGGTTTTAAATGTGTTATGTATATATGTTATATATATATATAGTTTAAATATAATTTGTTGTATATATATATATAAGTAATATATATTGCTATGTACTGTTTGTTTATATATATATACGTATTACATATATATATATATATATATGGTGTTTGTTTAATATATTATATATATATTTGTGTTTGATGTATTATATATTAAAGTTGTTTAATATATTATATATATTTTGTTTTACTTGATATGTGTTATATATATATATTAATATGGTTTGATGTATTATATATATATATTAATGTTGTGTAATGTATTATATATATTCTGTTTGACTTTATATATATGCATGTTGGTTGACATTGAAACTAATTGTCAAGGACCCACGAGAAATGGGGACCATAAAAGTTACATCTTCATTATTGTAGATTGACCTCGATATGGACTGGATACTCGATAGTGGGTGCACGCGTCACATGACCGGAAACAATAATCTCTTTTCATCATATAAGTCATGTGATGGTGGACAGGTAATTTTTGGAGGAAACTCCAAAGGAAATATAATTGGTAGAGGTACAGTTTCTTGCAATAATGTTCAATTTCTTAATGTTAATCATGTTGATAATTTACATTTTAATTTGTTAAGTGTTCGCCAATTGTGTAAAAATAATACAACTGTTGTCTTCGAAGAAGACTCGTGCAAAATCTTGAAAAATGGCCAAGTTCTTTTGACTGGTTCTGTGAAAGGAAATTTATATATTTGCAAAACTGTTGTATCTGAAAATGTATGCTTATCTTCTTTTAATGATGTTTCTACTTTATGGCATAGGCGTTTAGGTCACGCTAATCTAAGATTAATTCAAAATTTAAAAAATAAGGAGCTTGTGAGTGACCTGCCAAAATTAAAGTTTGATAATCATTTTTGTGACGCTTGTCGTGTCGGCAAACAACATCACGTTTCTCATAAATCAAAAAATGTTATTTCTACTCAAAGAGTTTTAGAACTTTTACATATGGATCTTTTTGGCCCGATGGCTATTCAAAGTTTTGGAGGAAATTTTTATACTTTGGTTATTGTGGATGATTATTCCCGTTATACTTGGACTTTATTTTTGAGACATAAAAATGAGGCTTTTGAAAAGTTTAAAATTTTGGGAAAACGAATTCAAAACCAACAAGGTTGTACGATTGTTTCCATACGTACGGACCATGGACGAGAATTCGATAATGATGTACAATTTGGTGCCTTTTGTGATAAACATGGTATAACTCATAACTTTTCTGCTCCTCGAACACCTCAGTCAAACGGGGTTGTTGAAAGGAAAAATCGAACGTTGCAAGAAATGAGTAGAACTATGCTAAACGAACATCAAGTTCCCCAAAAGTTTTGGTGTGATGCCGTTGCTACCGCGACCTATGTGCTTAACCGTGTCCTAATTAGAAGTATCCTAAATAAGACACCCTATGAACTTTACCGTGGTAGAAAACCTTCCTTAGCTCACCTGAAAGTTTTTGGTTGTAAATGTTTCATTTTAAACACCAAATCCTACTTAACCAAATTTGACCCTAAAGCCTATGAAGGAGTGTTCCTAGGTTACTCTTGGAATAGCAAAGCCTATAGAATCCTAAATAAGGAAACCATGGTAGTGGAAGAATCCCTTAATGTTAGTTTTGACGAGAGTCCTCCCAAACCGAGTGCACCCTTAGCAAATGACAATGTTTGTGAAGGAGATGTCTTAGCCCAACAACTTAGTACCTTGGATTTAGGTACCCAACCTTCCACAAATAATATTGAAACTAGTGATGCCCCTCCTTGTTTTATTCCACAAGGTGTAGATGATCCTAATCTTAGAACCACTCGAGGCCATCCCGTAGATCAAATTATAGGTGACCTAAACCAAAGGACAACTAGATCACAAATCCATACCCATTGTGCTTTCCATGCCTTTATCTCAACCATAGAACCTAAAACCATAGATGAAGCTTTAGGTGATGAGGATTGGATTATGGCCATGCAAGAAGAGTTAAACCAATTTTCTAGGAATGATGTGTGGGACTTAGTGCCTAGCCCTAGTAGTCAAACCATTATTGGCACAAGATGGGTCTTCCGAAATAAGGTAGACGAGAACGGTGGAGTCACACGAAACAAGGCACGTTTAGTTGCCAAGGGGTACAGTCAACAAGAAGGTATAGATTATGACGAAACCTTTGCACCGGTTGCAAGGTTGGAGTCTATTCGAATGCTTCTCGCTTTTGCAAATGCTAAAGATTTTAAGTTATTTCAAATGGATGTTAAAAGTGCTTTCTTAAATGGTATTATAAATGAGGAGGTATACGTTTCTCAACCTCCCGGTTTTGAAAGTTTTGAAAACCCGACACATGTTTATAAATTAAAAAAGGCGCTTTATGGTTTAAAGCAGGCTCCGCGTGCTTGGTATGATAGATTAAAAACCTTTTTAATTTCTAATGGTTATATTATGGGTAAAATTGATAATACTTTATTTGTGAAATATGTTCAAAATGATATTGTGGTTGTGCAAGTATATGTTGATGATATTATTTTTGGTTCCACTAATGAAAAATTGTGTAATGAATTTTCTGCGAAAATGACTAGCGAATTTGAAATGAGCATGATGGGAGAATTAAAATTCTTCTTAGGATTGCAAATAAAACAATGTGAAACTGGTATTTTTATTAGTCAATCTAAATATTGTAAAGATATGTTGAAAAAGTTTAACTTTGAAAATGTCAAACCCGTTGAAACTCCAATGACCACAAATTTGCAATTATCTCGTGACGAGGAGGGAAACGATTTTAATGAAAAGATTTATCGTGGTATGATTGGTAGTTTATTATATTTAACTGCTAGTAGACCTGATATTATGTTTAGTGTATGTTTATGTGCTCGTTTTCAATCTTCACCTAAACAAACTCACTATGAAGCTGTCAAGCGTATTTTTCGATATTTACGAGGTACTACTAATCTTGGCTTATGGTACGCAAAGAAACCCGAGTTAGAAGTAACGTGTTTCGCCGATTCCGATCTTGGTGGATCTATTGTTGACCGAAAGAGTACTAGTGGGGTATGTGCCTTTATAGGTCTCTCACTTGTATCTTGGTTCTCTAAGAAACAACAATCCGTAGCTTTGTCTACCACCGAAGCGGAATATGTAGCCGCCGCAAGAGCATGTGCTCAAGTTCTTTGGATGAAACACACTCTTACCGACTTTGAGGTACATCTAACCAAAATTCCAATTATGTGTGATAACTCAAGTGCCATAAATCTAAGTAAAAATCCTGTTTTACACTCTCGTACAAAACATATTGAATTGAGACATCACTTTTTACGAGATAATGTTCAAAAAGGCAAAATCGTGCTTGAAAAGGTTGATTCGGAAGATAATTTGGCCGATATTTTCACAAAAGCCCTTAACAAAAAAGCGTTCTTTAAATTAAGGCTTGGTTTAGGCATGCTTGAGTATAACCCTTGATAAATACTAACTCTCAAATATTTCATCTTTTGAGGGGGAGCATCTTTCGAGGGGGAGCATAAGCGATTTTCTTAAACCCTTTTTGCTTCGACAAAAGGGGGAGAGAAACCGAATATGCTCTCGTGTTTAGCGTTGTGTTTGTCATCATCAAAAAGGGGGAGATTGTTGGTGCAAGTGTACCCAGCTTTAAATATTGTGATATATTTTTGGTACACATAAAATCACATCTCTATATTTATTTTGATGATTACAAAACACACCGCATTTTTTGTTATCTAATATTTTATCTGAGTGTGCAGATATTTAAATGATCTCAAATCATTTTATCTGAAGAATCCAAGACTGAAGAGTTTCGTCATTTTATTTTAAAATGACAAACACCCTAAAATAAAATACCACTTGGATATTTCGAAAACCAATCCCAACAATGTTTTTGAAATAATTAATCTTTTAATATTAAATTCAAAAGATTTTTTAATATATATATATATATAAACGTATATATATATTATATATTTCTCTTCATCAAAATATATATATATATATATATATATATATTATATTCTAAACATCATCATTACTTTTTTTATTTTAAAACTAAAGTTTTATTAAATTTATTAAAATAATCCTTTAAAGTCTTTGTCAACTAAAAAATCAGATTTCATATCCTTTTTTACTGTTCATTATTTAATGAGGAAGATTTTTTTTTGGCCAATCAATCCAGCGTGCAGCTTCTTTGTACGATATGTCAGGAGGTTAACGTTGCAAGCTCAAGTATATATACAGCAGCTCCTCAGCATTCAAGGCACACAAAACCAGCAATTAATTTCTCCCTCAGCATTTGATCACTACTCTGCTGTTTTCTTCTCTCAATCAGTTATAATTTATAAAAATATTTTTGAGCAAGAATTCTTGAGTTGATAGCAGATTAAAATCTCTCGATTAGTTGAATCAGCAAAACAACTCAAGTGATCAAACTCTCTCTAAAAATCCAAGTGATTAATATTTTACAAGAGTGATTGTCATATTAAAATTATACCCTCTTGTAAGTGTTTGATTAGAGTGGGTGATCCATATAATTCTCTCAACTGAGTAGAGATATTCGTGATTGTATTATTGTATTAAGGTTTGTGTTTCTACCGTAAAGAACACGTTTCGTATTGGATCTCCGAGAAGTGTTATTTTCTCGAGGTGGACTAGCCAACTTTGTGTTTGGTGAACCACTTTAAAAATATCGTTGTCAAGTATTCTCTTTCCCTTATCTCTTTACATTTCCGCTGTGCATTTAAATTATATCTGTTTATATAATTGTTGTATACTTATTTATTTATACTCTGCTTTATTTATTCTGTATTTATTTGTAAAAAGAATTTTTTGAAAGTAAAAGATTTAAAATACAACCTTACCCCCCCCTTAGGTTGTCTAACAGTATCATTCCCTCGCTGAGTTTTGGGAAGCTTCGTGATGAAATCCATCGTAATCTGCTCCCACTTCCACACCGGAATCTCCAAAGGCTGTAATTTCCCGTGCGGTCTCTGGTGCTCCGCCTTGACCTTCCGACAGGTCAAACATACCTCCACACACTTGGCTACATCCCGCTTCATGCCGGGCCACCAATAGCCTTCCCGTAAGTCTCTGTACATTTTGGTAGCTCCCGGATGAATCGAAAACTTGGACTTATGCGCTTCGTCCAATAGTATCTGTCGGTTCCCACCGGTGAATGGGACCCAAACTCTACCATATCGGGTCAATAATCCTCGACTATCCCGCACTAATTTCGGAATTTCTCCCGAAACTCTTTCACGTTTTGCATTTTCCGCCAACACGGCCACCTCCTGAGCGACACCTATCGACTCCAAAAGAGGTGCAACTACTGTCAACCGCTGACACAGACCCTTCAGCGATCCCCCAATCGGATGTCGGCTAAGTGCGTCCGCGACTACATTCGCTTTACCCGGGTGGTAAAGTATCTCGCAGTCGTAATCCTTGACCACATCAAGCCATCTACGCTGTCGCATATTAAGATTTTGCTGATCCATCAGGTATTTAAGGCTCTTATGATCAGTGTAGATAGTACACTTGACACCATAAAGATAGTGTCTCCAAATCTTAAGAGCAAACACCACTGCTCCCAACTCCAAGTCATGAGTCGGGTAGTTCACTTCGTGAGGCTTCAGCTGCCTCGAAGCGTAAGCTATGACCTTGTCGCGTTGCATAAGCACGGCACCCAACCCCTGATATGAAGCATCACAATAAACCACCAAATCCTCCATACCCTCGGGCAAAGTTAAAACAGGAGCCTCACATAAACGTCTGCGTAGCTCCTCAAATGCCTTCTGCTGCTCCTCACCCCAACTGAAAGCTGCAGTTTTCTTCGTCAGTCGAGTCATGGGCAAGGCAATCTTGGAGAAATCTTGGATAAATCTCCGATAGTATCCTGCTAACCCGAGAAAACTCCGCACCTCGGTAGGAGTTTTCGGCACCTCCCACCGCATTACCGCTGAGATCTTGGCTGGATCGACCATGATACCGTTCTGATTCACGACATGTCCTAAGAATTGGACCTCTCGCAACCAGAATTCACACTTGGAGAATTTAGCATAAAGCTTCTCCCGCCTCAAAACATCCAAAACTTCCCGCAAATGCACCTCGTGCTCTTCTTTCGTCTTCGAATATACGAGGATATCGTCGATGAATACAATCACCGAGCGATCCAGCATCGGGCTGCATACCCTGTTCATGAGGTCCATGAACGCTGCTGGTGCGTTGGTGAGCCCGAAAGGCATCACCACGAACTCGTAATGGCCATACCGTGTACGGAAGGCCGTTTTCTCCGTATCCTCACTACGTACCCGCATCTGATGATACCCGGATCTCAGGTCAATCTTAGAGAACCACGAGGCTCCCTGCAACTGATCGAATAAGTCGTCAATCCTCGGCAGAGGATAACGATTCTTTACCATAAGCTTATTCAGTTCCCGGTAATCAATACACATTCGTTGAGATCCATCCTTCTTCTTCACGAACAAAATCGGAGCTCCCCACGGTGAACAACTCGGCTTAATGAACTCTTTCTTGAGAAGTTCTTGCAACTGATCATACAGCTCCTTCATTTCCGGTGGAGCCAGGCGATAGGGTGCCTTGGCCACCGGAGCAGCACCCGGAATCAGATCGATTCGAAACTCCACCTGTCGTTCGGGAGGTATCCCCGGTAACTCGTCGGGAAACACATCGACAAACTCCCTCACGACTGGCACATCTTCGGCAGTCTTCTTCGCCTCGTCAATACGCGTATCTATCACATACGCCAAGTACCCCTGCCCACTGTGCTGAAGGTATCTCCGAGCCCTCGCCGCGGAACATATTGCCGTAGTCCGTCTGGGCGAGTCTCCCTGAATCAACAACTCTCCCCCGCTTGGGGTTCGAACCCGAACTTGCTTGTGGCGACAAACAATTTCCGCATCAAACACGTCCATCCAATCCATGCCCACAATCACATAAAGCTCTCGCATAGCTATCGGAATCAAATCAATGGGAAACCTCACACCCGAGATTTCCAACGTGCATCCCCGATACACATCCGTAACCGTCAAGGTTCTATCATCGGCCACCTCGACTACCAAAGGACATCCTAACCGTCCCACCACTCGGCCCAAACTCTCGCTAAAAGTGCGAGACACAAATGAATGAGTAGCCCCGCTATCAAACATTACAACCGCAGACACCGAGTTAACTAGAAACGTACCTAACATACAATTAACAACATATAAAAAAAACAAGGCATGAAAAGGAAGGACGAAAAGAAAGAGGGTGATAAAACATACCTGTCACCACCTTAGGCGTCGCCTGCGCCTCTTCCACCTTCAGCTGGTGGACTCTACCTCGGGCTGCCTCTGTCCCCGGCTGACCCGTACGACCGTCAGTGATGCGCAGTGGGGCATTTGCAGGAGCCCTCTGTACACCACCCCCATCAGTTTCCCTCGCATTCGGACAATTGGCCTTCACATGGCCCGTCTGCTTGCAGCTAAAGCAGACCATTAACGGCGATTTGCAATCCCGGCTGAAATGACCGGACTGCCCACACTTAAAACACACATCAGCCCTTCTCCCACTAGTATCCCTGGGTTTAAACCCACCACTCCTCGAGCTCCCGCGCGAATCAGAAAACCTTGACTTCTTTTGCGCCGCAGAAATTGGCGTCACCGCCTGTGTCGCCTTTCTCTTCTTGGCTTGGGTCTCCAACTCCAGCTCCCTTCTCCGGGCTGCATCCATCATTGCTGACAAAGAAGCGTACGGCACCGTGCTCACGAATTCTCTGATCTCGGTACGTAACATATCCTTATACCGAGCCATCTTCATTTCCTCCGAAGCGGCATATTGAGGACAAAACAGCGCCATCTCAGTAAATTTCTTGTTCATTTCTTTAACAGTCTCAGTGGTCTGGGTCAGCTCCAAGAACTCCTTCGCTATTCGTTCCATCTCTACCGGAGGCACGTACTCGGCACGAAACCGAGTAACGAACTCCTCCCAAGTAAGGGTAGTACGCTCGGTAAGAGTCAGCGCTGTGGCGCACCAATCCTTCGCCCCATCGCGAAGCAAATTCACAGCAAAACGGACCTTCAGATTATTCGGGCAGCCGCTAGTCAAGAAGGCACACTCCATATCAGAAATCCAACGCATGCTAACAATTGGGTTCGAGTCTCCCTTGAACTCTGGTGGAGAACAGGCAGAGAGGTCCCGATACTGGAACTCTCGATTACGGGGCTGTCCCCCAGCAGGCGGCGGAATCGCTGCAATGCGCTCCTCTAGCAGAACCGTCACCTGATCTTGGATGGCGGTGATAATCTCGGGGATTGCCTCCCCGACCGCATGCGCTACCTCAGACGCAATCATCTCTCGAATCTGTTCCTCCGTGATCCCCGCCTCAGCTCGCGGCTCAGTCGCGTTGTTCCTCCTAGTAATGGCCATTCTATAAAGAAGAAACATACAAAGAGTTATTAGTACCTAATAACTCACATCAACAATACTCACGCTCAACTCCTTGGATTCCTCGCGACTTTCCCGACTCGAGCACTGATCCTGTGATTCCGGTAGTAGGAGCTCTACTACTACCTTCCACACCTATCATCGCTCGTTCCGAGTCCCATCCCGAGGGGTCCAAGTAGCTTCTCGCCGCAACTACACACATATGCCCGCACCGGCATATATACTCACTCTTCCTAGCTCCCTAGGAATTCCATCCCAATCACTACCCTTGCTACTAATGAATCCTCACTAATCATAAAGAGTGGCCTCGCGAATACCCGATTACATGCAGTGCAAAACAAATAGACAGTCGAAAACAAGATTCTATCCTAGAACGGTTGGACTCAAACAAGAGCTGCGCAATAGAACTAAATCGAATATTCTAAGGCTATAAGTCTTTTACTGCATACAACCTAGAGGGCATTCACTTAGTAACCTATCATAATTAGCATAAACTCCTAATAGCAAGTAATTCAACATACCGCATAGTGTCAACAACAGGCAATCTAGCATGCATACTCTATGATCTAGAAAGCAATAAAACACTAAGCATTGTACCTTTCCCTTCGGCTCCGGCTGACTGTACACACTGCACCCTCGATCACCGTTCCTCGAATGGGTTTTTACTTTTTCTTTTTATTTCCAAAAAGATTTAATAAAAAGTTTGAAAATTTCCCAGCCGCAACTTGAGACCAAACACACCGAGGTGCGTTTGATTCACTCAAGCTGTGCTCTGATACCAAGTTGTAACATCCCAAAATTTCAAGGAAATTTAAAATTTTAATTAAACGCTTTATATATAAAAACTCATTAAATAATCTCAACATATTAATTGCAAAATCATAAATGTCGTTCAAGTAATCAGAAACCAGCGGAAACAATGTTCAATAAATAAAACTCATATCAGCCAGCTCATCCCGCGCGCCAGTGTGTACCCGTCACGCCTTAGAGCCACTCGTACCTGAAACCACAGTTTATTGGGAAAGGGTAAGCACGAAGCTTAGTGAATTCAAACACCATAAATAATACAGTTATTCCACACTACCCCTAAAACAGATAGTGACACATAAGCAATCATACAGGTCTACGAACACAACCATAAACATGTATATCCACACCCGCCCACCAAAGAGGCACAAGTCGGTCCCACCGACAAGTCGGTCCCACCGACCACATGATAACATCTTCGGCCCCGCCGAATCCCCGGTCCCACCGAGTCTCTACGCCCCGCGTATAAAATCTCCGGCCCCGCCGGACCCTCGGTCCCACCGAGTTAACATGGCAAAATAGTATCAACTAGACACCCCACTATCTAGTTCCCCAACGCAAGCACATAAAGCTACCACTCACGTACTACAGCAATGATAAAATAACCGTTATTAGATATAGTGAGAGAACTCACCTCAAATGCGCGCCTAGCTTAATCAACACAAATCACGCTTCACAATTACGGTCACTTTCCAGCACCTAAACACATGATAAAACGTGTCAATACGAGACCCGGACCCTATGACACGACACACGCTTAAACCGTCACTAAAACTAATTTCCGATCACTCAAAACAGGTCTGTTCGGGACCCGTTTCGACCCTCTTAAATCTAGAAAAAATCCCAATATTATTTCATGACCAGAAAGTCCTCTGAGTTGGGGTTCCAAGGACATATTATACGCCTCTTAACGATTTTTCTACAATTTACTATGAATTAATTACGAACGGTTACCAAAACTGCCAGTTTCGGTCCAGCCTGCATAAACAGTCCAAAACAGCCTAGCTACGGTTTAAATCAGACTTTCGGCAAAACACGAAAAACCTTCCCGACTCAAATAGGGAACTATGGCCACCAAAATCACCTTAAAACGAGTTACGAGTAAAAAGTTACGGCTTTCGCAAAACCGAGACAGATTCCAGAATTTTCACATGAAATGACGAACCGCAGAACTTGCGACCACTTTTTCTCCCAACTCGAGGCCGAACCAGTTTTCCGCCAAAACACAGAAAACGTGCCCGGTCCCGAGCTCGAAGCGTGGGCGCCAGTTTCGGCTCAATCGGAGTTACGACGGAAAAGTTATTGCCGTCACAAAACAGGGGCTGGACCATTTTTTTTCGCATAAAAAGAATGATTTTAGAAGCAACGGTTTAAATTATACGGCTTAACGATTAAGTCACGGGTTAAGGCTCTGTAGCTACTAAGGTCTGGTTACGGCCACTCGCCACCCACTGCCATCTCCGGCAGTGGTGGTTGCCGGTGGCGACCGGTGGCGACCGGCGGCGGCCAGCGGCGGCCGACGGTGGTTTTTCGATTACGAACACACGAGACAACACCCGACCATTCTCTCTCTCTCTCGGCCATTCTCACGCACACGCACCCACAACGGCAGCCACGGCCGTCCATCCACCACCGCCACAGCGGCGGCGAACGGCGGCGGGGACGGGAACGAGAAGGAAAGAAAGCGAAACAAGAAAGGTGATTACCTTACGACGACGCTACGTTGTTGCGCCCGGTTCTCACCCTCACGAACTCCGGCGAACAGCAAACTCCGGCAGCAGCAAGCTCCGGCAGCAACAAGCTCCGGCAGCAGCGGTGGCTCCGGCAACGATTCCTTCTTGCCGCCGGTTCACTCTCTCTTCCTAATCTCCTCTATGTCTCTCTCGATCTCTCCCACGGCTGATCTACCAAAACAAAGAAAATACACTAGGGTTTCACGTGGACTTGTTTGGGGTTGCTTGGCTTTCACGAAAGAAAAGAAACGGGAGAAGAGGACCGGCCATGGGCCGAAACCCATGCAAGCATTTCCAAAAGTTGCCTTTTAGCCCCTCTACTATCCTCCCTTCACAATCTATCCTAGGAAATAAGGATTTTAACATTTTGGTCCTTAACGACATCAAACCCCGACTCCAAAACAATTAACGGTACACGCTTAATTAAATAAATAAACAACAAAGAGAGAAAAAAAAACGTACCGGGACACGGGCTTTACAATAACACTATTATACGTTGAAATAAAATAAACCGCACTTTATCTATGTATAACACTATTATACGTTGAAATAAAATACAACCGCACTTTATTTTTATATAACACTATTATACGTTGAAATAAAATAAACCGCACTTTATCTATATATTACACTATTATACGTTGAAATAAAATAAACCGCACTTTATCTATATATAACACTATTATACGTTGAAATAAAATACAACCGCACTTTATCTATGTATAACACTATTATACGTTGAAATAAAATACAACCGCACTTTATCTATATATAACAATATGATACGTTGAAATAAAATAAACCGCACTTTATCTATATATAACACTATTATACGTTGAAATAAATTAACACCGGACTTTATCTATATATAACAATATGATACGTTGAAAAAAAATAAACCGCAACATCTATATAAAATAAAATAAACTGCAGCATCTATATATAACACTAACTATAACATCTGTGAATGACTATGTAGAAGGATTTCTTTAACATCGACTTGACGCTGAGGTGCAAAGTTTCATACATCGAGGAATTAGGAGCGCTGTTTAGGGGATTAGGTGATCGCGCGGATACCCTTGAGACCATCTATAGAGGGACACCGTTCGGTCCATGGATGAATGTGTCTTACTCTGGTGGCGACCCTACGCTAGTACACATGTTTCTACAGTTGGAGGTCGAGGACGCCAACGCTGAGCCGGAGGAGATGCATTTTGATTTCTTCGGCTCTCAATTGCATTTTGGGCGTCGGGAGTTCTGTCTAATTACAGGACTACGTTTTGGAGAGGCTCCCCCTTCCTCCCTTAGAAGACTGCTCCTTCGTTCCTAGGGTTTTCGGCATTTCAGCATCTCGTTTGAAGCTGAAGGCAGCCCGGGAAAAGATGAAAGAGGGCCTTAGTGCCCTAACCGACGACGATGCTGTCCGTGTATGCTTGGTGGTGATCGTGGATATGGGCTTCCTGGGCCGTGAGTATAGCCAGCATGCTTCATCGACGGTCCTTAGGGCCGTCGAGGACCTTGAGCTGTTTAACAGCTACCCGTGGGGTAGCCATATCTGGACACATTGCTACTCTAATATGCACCGACCCATAGGCAGACGCGCCGATCGACATGCAAAGATGAATCTTTGTGGTTTTACATACGCCTTCAAGGTTAGATACGTAGTATAACAATTGTTAATAATACATACAAACTGTTTGGCTTTTCTTTTTACGTACTTGCTCTTCTTGTCTAATTCCAGATATGGATCTTGGAGATGTTTCCCGCATCAATCCGATATTTCGTCAAGCGCGACGATCGAGTACTTAGGGGAACCCGTTGGGACAAGCGTGTTACCCTAAGTAGGTCGCTTTGGATCGAGTTCTTCAAAGCGTCTAGAAATGTAAGTTCTTTTACTATGTTTACAATTTGCATACGTTAGTCCCGCTTATTAATTTCTTTTATGTTTTATCATATATTTAGCAGCCACTCTTGCCCGCCGATCGCCTTGTGCCTACTGTCGACGAGATGGGCACAGATTGGTACAGAGACAGCGTGGCCTTTATTGACGCAGAGGCGGAAAGGGCTCGACGTCCCCCTACTTCCGAAGATGAGGAAGACGACGACAGGCCCCCTTCCGGTGGATACCATCCGCCCCGTTCCTCCTCCTACCAGCCGCCCCGTTCCTCCTCCTACCAGGCGCCCCCTTCCTCCTCCTACAATCCATATCAGGCGGCCCCTTCCTACGAGCCACAGCGTGGCTCACATGAAGTCCTGTGGGACTACGTCCACGGGCCGCTAGAGACACGTGTACACTATCTGGAGGAAGTCTACAGACAGTTTAGCGCTGTCAATGTTAGTGTTTAACTTAATTTGTTGGCCACGTTTATTTAGTTTGTATATTAATATTACGTTCTAAATTTGTTTTAGCTGTCGAGTACGACACCGATCCCCGCTCCGTTCGGACAGGGGGCACATGCGACGTTTGCCACCACATCCCATCCGTCATTCCCTGAAAATGTAAGTGACATTGAGTAACCATTATAGTTATATGTTTGTTCCTAAGTTTGTAACTCTTATAATGATCAATGTCACGCAGGCCGGGATGTCGGAAACGTCGTTCGCCACCACATCCTATTCTACTATCCCGGAGAGTGTAACTGACACTGAGTAACCATTATAGTTATATGTTTGTTCCTAATTTTGTAACTATTTTAATGATCAATGTCACGTAGGCCGGGATGTCGGGGGCATACACCTCGCAGATGCCGCCGCCGTTCGCCCCCACATCATATTCGACTATCCCGGAGAGTGTTAGTGACACTGAGTAACCATTATAGTTATATATCGATAATCCTAATTTTGTAACTATTTTAATGATCAATGTCACGCAGGCCGGGATGTCGGGGGCACAGCACATGCCGTCGTTCGCCACCACAGCAATCACAAACATCTTTGGCGGTTCGGCCGATGACTATTACAGGCCGGAAATGCATACTGTAAGTTATTTTGGTAGTTTTGGTTTAATTGTGAACATTTCCTAAATTGTACTTAAAACATTGAGTAACGTAATTTTCAGACGGGGTCTCCTATTATCCAGGATCACTTCTCGGAGCACTTCTCGGAGCCTGACGATGACTCGATGGATGTTGTAGATCCACCACCACAGGTGACCCCGCTCCCTCAAAAGCGGTCGCGATCAATTTCACAATGGTTTCGTTACCCGTTTGGCCAACAAGGATCTACGACACCACCGGCCGCTAAAAAACAAGCAAAGAAAGCGGGGGGAAAGAAGGGAGGAAAGAAAAAGGGAAAGGTGCCTTCACCGGAGCCTCACCCGGCATCAGAAATAATGAGGATGTGCCGGACTGGTCGCCTCCCCAACTTGACATTCACCCCTTACAGGGGCTTAGAAATCAACCCCTCGTTTTTTGAAACATTGCTTGCGGATGACCCTGTGAACTCTGACTTAGACGATACGGTTAGTATGAAGTTAAATTATAGTCATATATAATCAAATATATTTATATTACATGTCTAACCATCTATTTTTTATGCATAGCACGTCGATTCTTGGGTTAGCCTGTTGCAAAAACATCGTGGCGTAGACACGAGGTGGACCATCATGCACACTATGTTCTTTCAGTGTATACTGATGGACCATCAAGGTCCCGCCTCCGTGGTCGAAATATGCAATGGCTCGGAAGGGACCTCTTGGACTCTCCTCGATAGGGTATGTAAATCGTTTTACTGTTATTTTATTTAATAACATATATGACATATATTGTAATATTTCAGGTGTACATCCCCATATGCTTGCATCCCAGACATTGGCTGCTTGGAGTGTTTGAACTTGACACTATGGTCATGACCCTATATGACAGCGAAAAGGACGGTCTCTGCAAACAACAATTGACAGAGCAGATGCAATCGTTTAAAGCAAAACTATATACGTTCTTTTCATTGATAGGGGATCATAGACGTCGCGAAATGTCAAGTATCTTTCGCACAAAGATGGCCGGCCAAGTACCCCAACAGACCGGGTTATATGCGGATTGCGGTGTATGGGTATGTCGTAATGTCCAAAAGTTGATAAATAACGAGGAGATATGGGTACCCCCTAACGAAACCGACGATGAGGCAATGGATTTCCGCCGACATATGGCGGAGTCAATTTATGCGCATTGTCTAAGTAGTTAGGTTGTTTATGTAACATTAAATAATTTTTATTTTTAGTATTAACTTATTTTGTTAAAGTATTGTGATACAGTTACCGTTTACTTCATTTGGTTTTTGCTAATTTCATCCATTTACTCAACTTTGAGTATCGATATCTCTTTCACACATACTCCATTTTGGACGCATTATATATCATTTCGAAGCTCTCATATAGGAGAACATAAACCTACTAAAAGTTAGTTATATATAACACATATATATAAATTTAAATGCGTCCAAAGTTTAGTAAAACCTATATTTCCAACACCTAGTAAGTAGGTTTATGAAACTTGCGATAATCCTAATACATAGATTATTGGATGAACAAGCATTTATTTCTTGATTATTGGGGTATTGGTTCTTGTTGTCTGGAAGTGATTCATATGATGCAAAAATTGGTATCATGTAATGTAGAACAATATCTATATTATAGAAACTTGCATTTGATAGTACCATATAAATCTGATCTAAATTCTCATTAATTAGCTATGTTTGACTACTTAAAGACTAATTTTCTGCCTAATGAAAGACCTTTATTCAAGAGCAGACGAATATTGCAGTTACTTTTTCAGTGGAATCTTACAGGCTCTTTTCAAACGAATCTTGCAGTGAACTATTCAGACGAATCATGCAGGCAACTTTTTCAGACGAAATCTTTGACCATATCTGATGAAGAACATACATTTTCACGGCTATAAGTAGATGGCATGATGAAGTAGTAATTCACAACTTCCTATCTATCTTTTATACAAACACACTCTCGCTTTTTTTAACACAATGGATGGAGGTTCAAGATCAAGGGGGAACAGGTCGGCGAATGTGGCTGGAACTTCACGTTCGGGAGCCTACCAACCACTGAACGACGGAGCTCGCCGGAGTACCTGGAAGGTACCGGAAACAGACGAGGAGTGGACAAACTGTGGGCGAACTGCAGCCGATTTTCCATTCACGCCTGAGGAGGAAGCAGACTGGGAGATGGCATCCGACAATTACTACTTCGATAATGGCATGAGAACCCCACCAATGTATGATTTTATGCCGACGGGTCTTCGACAAAGTCAACGAATTACTCCCGCAGTGCAAAAAGCCATTGATGAGGCGAACGCAGGTATCGAAAAGGTAAAGGGTATGTGGAACCATAACAGGGGGATTCAGCAGGGGAAAATGGAGTATCTAGCGGAGAAGAAACGAGAACTGGCCATGACTAGGGCTCACGTTCGACAACTGCAACGAGAGATTAAGGAAGCTGAAGAGGAACTAGAAGAACTCGAATCAGACTACATGGGAATGGAGGACGTGATCAAGGAAAAGGTTAACTTGATCACAGGACTCCAGGACGCCTTCCAGTAATAGATTTTTTTGTTTACATGCACTGTATCCGTTTCGGTTGAGAAGATGATTTGCAATACTCTGTAACTGCAAATACTTCAGCTCCAAACACACATGAATCATCATTCGCCAAATACCCATTTTCACAATGCCATTAAATGAGTCCAGTGATACCAACTTGTCAAAACCCCATTTAATATTCTTCTCGTGAAACCTTCTCCTATTGCCATTCACGATATCTATAAACACATTCAAATAATAATAATTTAAAACGATTTAATGATTTAGTTAATATATGATTATTATGTTAATGCGATAGGAGTGTAAAACAAAATTGAAAAAAAAAATAAGAGATGTACCATAAATTAAATAATTAACTATAAGAGTATGAATTTTAAATATAAAAAAATATTTTTTTATGTAGTGTATAACTGTATATGATATATATTAAAATATATAAATCCAAAAAAATTCAAGATTGGGCTCATTTCGAACGTATCGAAGAGACGATTATAATGGTGTAATTTGTTAAAATTAAAACGTATTTTTTTAACGTATTTTAGTTAATAAACGATTATATGTGTTAAATGTAAAATTAAAATAATGAAAGTAAAAGGTATAAATTAAATTTAGTAAATAAGTATAGGGGTTGAAAGTGTAACATTTTATTTTAAATTCATCAAATTGAAAGAAAGCGGGGTGAACAGTGGGATTCTACGCGATCGCGGTTCAATTTTTCATAAATGGTCCCTGGAATTTTTCAAAAATGGTCCCTTGCAATTGAAAAGTCACAAAAAGTAACCCATCGCGGGATGAGCCCGCGATCGCGGGATTCCATTTTTCAAAAATGGTCCCTGCAAGTTTAAAAAAGTGTCAGAAATCGTCCCTGGCCCGCGATCGCGGGCTCCCATCGCGGAAAAAAGGGGTATTTTTGCAAACTGGGAGAGATTTTGGGTATTTTGGTAACACTTGGTTTGACTTAGGGTATTTTAATTAATTTCCCTTTTTAATATATACTAGAAGGGTACTCGCGCAATGCAGCGCGATATATATTGATTTCAATGTTTTGTTTTACTTTTTTATCATTGTCGATTTTATAAAACGATTTTGTATAGTTTTGAGAAAATTATAATATTTCTTTTTATTAATTTGTACAAAGAATGACGTTTTTTGAGGGGTTCATGATTTGAGGATTTGAAAGAGGTTAAGAGACAATAATTAATTAGGTAACTAATGAGAATTTAAGAATGATGCTTTTTGTTAGGGTTTACCATTTGAGAATTTGTAGTGAGTTAGAGATAAGGACTAAAGGGAAGGAGCTAGAGATAAGAACTAATTAAGTAAGTAGCATTAACAGTGGTACATAAAGCTTTGTTAGTTGTTTTTAAAAGATTTTAAGGCTATGTTTGGCAAACTAGCTGTTGACTCATAAGTTAGCTGGTAGCTGATAAGCTAGCTGATGAAGAAGTCACGTTTGACAAAACTAACTTATAAACATGTAAATTGACCAAAAAGAACATCTTTAAAAAATTATCAATTGCAATATTTTAATTATATATTAAAACAAATTTATAACAATATAATATTGTTAATTAATATAACCAATGTAATAAATAAAAATTAAACACTATAACATGTTAATTAAAAGAATTTAAAATCTATTATTACATATATATTATATAAATTTTGAATTTGTTAAAACACAAGTTTAAAAAAAATATGTATTAACTTATGAATTTAAATAACCTTACATATAATATGAAAAAATAATCTAATAATAATTAAAAAAGATAATAGTAATTGATAATTAAAATATATTGATTAATATTTAAAAATATATAAAAATAATTTATATGATCAACAATATCTCTAAATAATTAAAAATTAAAAATTTAATAATTTTCAGTTAATATTTATTAATTATAAATAATTAATTTTAAAAAATTAATATATATTTATAATAATAGTTAATTACTAATAATGAGGACAATATTGATATATTCACAAAAAGCTACTCAAAAAGTTAGCTTATGGTTATTCAAACATGTATCCTAAAAAAGCTATCTTATAAGCTAGTTTTTTTGCCAAACGATGCCTAAGTAATCAGCATTAAATAGCAGTATATAAGGCTTTATGGATTGTTTTTAATAGTTTTTCATAAATGCTTTATAATATAGTATATATATATATTTATTTATTTTTATTGTGTATATTTTTTATACAATTTTAAGGATTTCTTGATAAAATAATTTATAAATAAATATGAATTTCTTTAAATTTTAATATAAATGATATAAAGCTAAAATGGACTTGGAAAAATTGAGAAGCTATTAAAAACTTAGGTGATGTTTTTTCACATAGTGGTGGTATGCGAAACCAAACCATTTTTTGGAAAAAGCTCGGATAGGCTCAGGCTTTAGAAGTCTGGCCCAAATAACCGTGGTCAAGGCCCAAAAACTGATCATCTATTCTATTCTATTCTATTCTACTTAATGAAAAGAATAGTAGCAATTTTTTTCAAGAATCGGTTTTTCTTAGCCCCTGATTTTCTTCCATGATTCCAGCCCCATTTCTCTCCTTCAACCTCCATGTTCCTGCTTCCCCAACTCCCCCACGATTCCTGATGGTAACTATAAATTCTCGGTAAAGATTGTTGCAAGAAGTGGTTTATCTATACTACTTTCATCTCTCAAATGGCGTTTGCTTCTTCTCTCACAATCGCTCACTCCTATGCTTTTGTTCTTCACGTGGCAAACCAAGTTAGGTTTTATTTATTTTTTATGTTTATTTAATTTGGTTGTTGTTCTTGGGGCTTAATTTTGGTTTTGGTTGTCTACGGATTTCAGTTTCGATCCGAGAAGGAAAATGGGAGCAGAAAGGTGCTTCTTCTCTTCCTTTTTCCGGCGAGATGTCAGCTTTCTTTGTCAATTTCCTCCCACCCAATTCATTTCTCACCCCCAAATGAATATTTGGGAGAACATAACTGATTCTGGGTTTCCATGTAATTTTGTTGCCGACCCTTTTCTGTATGTTCAGGTGAACTCAACAACTTTCTCCATTAAATTTAAACTCACATGGATCTTTGAAGGCATTTTTTCCAATAGATCGAAACCCTAATTTCCAAAATGAAGAGAAGAGAAAATTACCTCAACCATCAAGTGAATCCACCAACCAAACACTTCTATTGTTACCAAAGTGAACCTCAATCTTCATTTCATCCAAAGAAAGGAAAAGGTTTAGGTGAGGGTTGGGTAAAACCCTAGAAAGTGTAGAAATCTTACCAAAACGAAAGTGAGAAGAAGGGTTCTAACCTCCATCCATAATTCCTTGTTAAAAACTGAAAGAGAAGCTTTGGTTTGCAAGATTTATGGCTTCAAGAGCTCCAAAAACGATTTAGAGGGTTAGGGTTCGGTTTGGGAGAGTAAGGGATGAAATGGGAGAAGTGAGGAGTGAAATGGGGCTGAAAATCGCATTTTTAAGGGTCCTGATACCCCCGGGCGATAGTGACGTGCGATAGTGACAGTGTCACAATCGCTGGCACAATCGCACGGGTTGTACCGAGAGTTTTTGGCATCACAATCGCTGGGCACTATAGCACAGAGCGTACCGAAACTTGTTTTGGCCATAACTTCTTCGTTTTAACTCCGTTTTTGCTCCGAAAAGAACCGTTGGACTCGTATTCGAATTCCCCATCCAACAAGACCATAAAATCTAGGATTTAACACAAATCCTATTTTTCATAATTTTCTTAAAAGATCGATTCCACGCTGATTCGAAATTGTACTTATCCGAAAATTACGGGTGTTACAGTTGGTTACAAAACCCCCTCTTGTTATACCCTTTTTGTAATTTGATTTTTGTCTAGCTTTTTGCTAGTGTTTTTTATATTATCTCCACCATTTAAAAAAGAATTGATGAAATTGTCTCATGTTTTTTCTTGACTAACTAATCAACCCTCATAATTAAGTAAAGGTGAAAAAAATCTTATAATTGGTTGGCTTGAGTTTACACGGTTAACATAAATTAGGTGGTTTGCAAATGAAACCCCCCCTCCACACACACACACACACACATATATATATATATATATATATATATATATATTGGGAGAGGTTCAAATGAGAAGTGCAATTATTTTGAGAAATAGAGAAGTGATATTGGCCATGCATTCGGCCAAGGTCGGCGGCTTTGACCGAGAAGCAGAGGATAATTCCTCGCGTGGTCTGCACAAGATAGAGGGGTAGTTTCGTAAAAACTACGCGGGACAGGTTCATATATGAATTTGTGTGATTCATATATGAATCTTTGTGTTCATATATGAACCTTTGTAATTCACATATAAAATATTTTTAACTAATTCATATATGAACCTTTGTGATTCATATATGAACCTTTGTGATTCATATATGAATCAGTTAATTTGTTCATATGAAAATTAGTTAAACAAAATCATATATAAATCACAAAGGTTCATATATGAACACAAAAGTTCATATATGAATTAGTTAAAAAAAGTTTATATGTAAATTACAAAGGTTCATATATGAACACAAAGATTCATATATGAATCAGTTAATTGGTTCAACTGATTCATATATGAACCTACAGTTAATTAGTTTCATATATGAAATACAAAGGTTCATATATGAATTAGTTATAAAGAGTTCATATGTGAATTACAAAGGTTCATATATGAACGTATAGTTCATATGTGAATCATACAGATTCATATATGAACTCAACCCGTGTTTTTTTGTAAAAGTTACGAAATTGCCCTTCTATTTTTGGAACAGCCGCAACTTTTGACCAGTCAAAGCCGCAATTTTTGACCAATTATAACCGATCTTGACCGAATAAATGGCCAATATCACTTCTCTATTTCTCAAAATATTTGCACTTCTCATTTGAACCTAAGGCTATATATATATATATATATATAGGTGTGGGTTCAAATGTGAACTCAAATTCAATTGTGAACATGAGGACAAGTCACAACCATTGATCAAGATTTGGAAAACTAATCAATGGTTAAAACTTAATGAAACCAATTGAGAAGTGATTAGGGACAAATATGGAAATTTGAATCAGCGCCTACCATCTTTGACTTTTTATTTTCTTTTTTAATTAAAAACCTTTTACCCCTTTAAAGTTTAAAATAAATTATCTTAAAAATTACTAATATTTTAATCAAACAAATTACATCAAAAAACGAGAATTTCATGTTCTTCGATATTACATCCATCTCGATATAGTTTTTTCTTCATTTTAACCGTTTTTTACGTGAAATGCTATGTATGTGTTATATTCAGTATGGATATGTATGCACGTTTTCTGCTGTCCATATTCAGTATAAATAACAAAGGGGAACGTTCATTCACTATTCATGACGAATAACACAATATTCAAAATGAATAATACAACATTCAGGATGAATAATACACGAATTCCTGATTTATGTATTATTAAACATAAATCATGTATTATTCACCTTGAATGTTGTATTATTCATCCTGAATGATACATTATTCATGATGAATAATATATGAATGACCCGTGAAGGTGTGAACAGACGACGCACTCTCTTTTGTTTTCCGATTCACAACCGAGACTTGGTTTTATTCTTTATGAATATGTATGCACATCTCCAGGGGTCCACATTCAGTATGAATAACAAAGGTGAACGTTCATTCACTATTCATGATGAATAATACAATACTCATGATGAATAATACAGTATTCAGTATGAATAATACAGTATGCAGTATGAATAATACATCATTCAGGATGAATAATACATGAATTCATGAATCGTGTATTATTCACCCTGAATGATGTATTATTCATACTGAATGATACATTATTCATGAAGAATAATACATGAGTGACCCGTGAAGGTGTGGAGACGTGACACACTCTCTTTTGTTCCTCGGTTCATAATCGAAACTCGATAGGTTCCCGATTCATCTTGATGGGTGTTGGGTTACGGTAATGAAGAACACGATGCCTTAGGACGTTGAAGAAAGTGTTGTAGAAGGTGATGTCGAGTTACGGACTTACGGTGTCGAGATGTTGTAAACACTTGAACGTACATAAATATTCATAATGAATATAACACATATATGACATTTCACGTAAAAACGGTTAAAACAACAACAAAAAACTATATCGAGATGGATGTCATATCGAAGAGCACGGAATTTTCGTTTTTTGATGTAATTTGTTTGATTAAAATATTATTAATTTTTAAGATAATTTATTTTAAACTTTAAGGGGGTAAAAGTTTTTAATTAAAAAAGAAAATAAAAAGTCAAATATGGTAGGCGTGAGTTTAAATTAGGGAATTTAATTAAAATACCCAAAGTTTGACCATGACTTACCAAAATACCCAAAATCTCGGAGACTTTACCAAAATACCCAAAATTTCCACGGTGGGCCCCGCGATCGCGGGCCCACACCCACGTGTCTCGATTCTTTGGCCAAAAGTCCCACGGAGCCCCCCAACTATGGCCGCGGTGACAAGTTTGGTCCCTATCGGTCCGCGGTGGTTGCCCGCGATGGGCCCGCGATAGGCCAAAAAATTACATTTTTGGTCCTTTTTCCACGTGTACTATTTTTGGCCAGTTTGTATTTTTTTAAACTGAACCGTGTTTGCGAATTTAAGGTCTCATTTTCATCCAAAGACACAAAAACAGTACACGTGAAAAAAGGACCAAAAATGTAATTTTTTTGGCCTATCGCGGGCCCATCGCGGGCAACCACCGCGGACCGACATGGACCAAACTTGTCACCGCGGCCATAGTTGGGGGGCTCCGCGGGACTTTTGGCCCAAACATGGGTGCCACGTGGGCACAAGCCCGCGATCGCGGGACCCACCGCGGAAAAAATGGGTATTTTGGTAAACTCATCGAGATTTTGGGTATTTTGGTAAGTCAAAGTCAAACTTTGGGTATTTTAATTAATTTCCCTTTAAATTATCTCCCTTTTTATCCCTAATCACCTTAATTAATAATTTCAATTAAAAACTCTATTTAATATGAGTCATTGGATCAATAGAGATGGAAGGGCCAAGATTCGTCCTCACGTTCACAATTGAATTTGAGTTCACATTTGAACTTTCCTCTCTCTCTCTCTCTCTATATATATATATATATATATATAGAGAGAGAGAGAGAGAGGAAGACTATTTTGCAACCCACAAAAAGGTTACAACCCGTGCAATCTTCATCTAAACCGTTCATTGCATTTGAATTTTCATTGAATATCTAAATGAATTTACCTGATTTTGTCGAATTTCATTGAATTTCTGCAAAATATGTCGATGCACATAACGGTTCATGCGATTTATGGATGAAGGTGATACTTTCATGAATAAGTATGCATTTCATGACATTTAATGAAATACTATGCATTGCATGAAAGATTATTGCATGAAACCATTAATCATTGATGCAATTCAGTTATCAATCAAGTGTCTACATGATGAATGAGGCTAAATGAATGGTTTGGATGAGGGTTGCACGAGTTGTAACCTTTTTGTGGGTTGCAAAATAGTCTTCCTCTACGTAGAAATGCAAACCAGTCAAATGTTACCAACTATACAAACCAATCTCAACCGTCCATCTAATCTAACAAATATTTGGTTTCATAAATACATCAATGTTTTCTAATATAAAGTATTAATCATAATTAATGAACTCTAATGATTTTAGAGATATATAAAAGTGCTTGATGACATTACACTACTGAATCAAGTAACTCTAAACCACCGAGTGTGTTTGCAATAAAGTTGAAACACTCACTTTATATATTAAAACAACCTAGGTGGATGCGGTATACCCGCCTAAGTGAATTCTTGATTGGAAAAGCATATAGAAACGATGAACCGTGCTCTTGCGTATTTATTTAAGAAAACAAGTTCCAGATTTTCAAAGTAGCTTTATATATCGATGTTATGAACATAATAGACACTCTTGATGAAATAAGAGAAACCACATGCTACTAGAAATATGAATTTGAGAGGAAAGATCTTGGGAAAACTTGGTTTTGTCTAAATACTTGAGCTATGACACCAGTTGGTGGAATATTAATCTACCGATCCGCATATGTCCAGAAAATGATCAGGCTATTTAATATGGACAAAGAACATTCGGTTAGCACTCCCATGATCGGTCAAAGTGTTGGATATACAGAAATATCTATTTCTCCAAAGGATGAGAACGAAGAGGTGTTGGGATTTGTAATTTCATACCTAAGTACAATAGGCGCATTATTGTACTCAACACAATACACTTAACCGTATATTGTACTTCTTAGTGAACTTGTTAGCTAAATTTATCTCAGCGCCAACACAACGTCATTGGAATGATATCAAAATAATCTTTTGACACCATTGACGTGGACTTATACTTTCCCTACGTAGAAAAATGGACTGATAATGGAATTTCAATACATACTTAGACACTGAACAACAAAAGTACTGGCTCTTATAGAAAAACACCAAATAATGCATTGGTATATATTTTCTGATATAGTGATGTATTTGACCCATACAAAGGTTGTTCCCAAACTGGCTAAGGAATTATCATATGGAACATGCCGATTACTTAGAAGTAAACTTAGCAAACCCTTAATAGCTATCTTCTTAAATTATCAACAATATTACTCTCTATGAGACTATTCAATAGTGTATACGGTTAAGGAGTATCATCACACATATAAGAGGAGCTAGTGTGACACCCAAAAAACAGGGTCAACAAAAACTTCCATAAAACGGAAGAGTGATATATACAATGCCATTGCACGAGCTATTAAAAGGGAATATACATATGCCTGTTTACAAACAAGATGTAATATTGACTACTAAATGACAACCGACTAATCTAATCTCTACTATAGAAATAAGATTACAAAAGGTGTCATAATTAGTCCGGTTTGATCTTCTATCTTTGGCATCTCAAAATATCCCCATGCTCACAATTCCCCAACTATGCCTTCTTAAAGATGGCACCACTAGAACCTGTGACACACATTAAACAAGCAACAAGTGTTAGGCTTGGAATGCCTAGTGAGTCAACATTTAGTAAAGCATGCAGTTATTTCATATAAAGATCATCAACTTGATCATTCACAAATCGGACTCTATGGGGGAGACCCAAACACCAACCCGAGTTACATCATCTTTGAAGATACACCTTAGAGTCTACCTCCAAGGTAACGCCTCAAGGCCCGGCACATCGGGACTACCTATATGGTATAAATCCCGAAGGCGTGGATCGATACACAAACCTCCAAGGTAAGTGCCCAAGACTATATCTTCCTAATGCCTACTTAGGGACTCCTCCAATTTGTGAATACCAACAAACAACTACTCCAAGCAGTTCATAATGCCATACATTTACTTCAATAAAGACAGTCCAACTATCTCTTTAAGCATGTGATTTCTACACACAAGAAATTCTCAAATTATTCACATACATACAAGTACCATTATGAATTTATTGTTTAGCATAGAACATACACCAAATCTGCATATTAAGTCATTTTTAACATAGTCATAATTTCTTCATTAAGACATAGCTTAATCCAATAAGCTCCAAACCCTAATATTTAGGTTTAACCAATTCCAAATGATTACCATAATAAAATATACAATTTCAAATAGAATAACATACTACATCACCTTTATCTTACCATTAAGCCCCTTTTTAATTTCCTTTTTAGAGAAATAAGAGCTTATTGGCTCAAGATATACTTCAAGGTAAACTTGTTAGAAATAATTGAAATGATAGAGTAAATTATGTATCAAGTATACTTTTGAATTCAGATTACTCACCTTAGAAGATTTGTGGTAAAATCCCAAAACCTTAGATGGAGTGGGTGGAGTTGATTCTTGAAGAGTGAGTAAAAACCTTGCACTATGATGAAATTGATCACCTAAGATCCAACATAAGTGTTCATAAACACTCCCAATAACTAACACTTAATGGAAAGAAGAAAGATTAGCGAAACCCTACCTTTTTGGAAGAAGAACTCGGCTGCCAAAGTGTTCTGATTTCATAAAAATAAGCTAGAAACCCGAAACTCTCCTTTTTATACTAAAATAGGTCGGCGGCGATTGTGACATGGCGATAGTGACACTGTCACTATCGCCGGGGCGCTCTCGCTCAACCCCCCCAAACTCTCGGTACAAAACGAGCGACTGTGACCATGCGATAGTGACACTGTCACTATCGCCCAAGGCATACTCGCTAGAAACCAACATGCCTGAAAGTTAATACTTGCGGTACATTTCCAGCGATTGTGACACCCGCGATAGTGACACGGGCACTCTCGCCGGTCACTATCGCCTAAAGGGTACCAAGTCTCATTTGATCCCCCTTTTTAGTCCTTGATCAGATTCTAACGAGGTACAAGTCATGCTTGTTGGTCCCGAAAGGCTTAAACAAGTTTGTAGAAGGGGGGGGGGGGGTTGAATACAAACACACTATTTTACTTTTCTAAATTGTTTATTGATAAATCATTAACAATTTACAGCTTGTTGCGGAAACAAGATTAAGGATAAACCTAAATCTAAACAAGTTGGAACACTGAGGTTTTCTTGCACTAAGAAAGACAAGGAGATTACTAATAAAATCCTATCTTGAGAGATTTGAACTTGTCCAGAGTTAGCAAGTTACTTCAAATGAAGTGAGTTCATCTCTTTATATACTGCATGCATTTAATGCAATTCAGTATACACTTTACACGTGTCATCAGCGGATTGGTTGCATGTCATTGACCTTTGTTGACAACCTTAGTAGCCGCATGAATGAACAGTGTAGTATCAGAGTGGTTGTACGATTTCAGATTTTCGGAGGTTCTTTTCTGACATTTCGTACGGTGGCGTGCAAGGGAGGTTAAGACAAAAGTACTTTGTACGGAGGACTTCATGATCAGCTTTCGTTGATTCAGCGATTATCATTTACTATTCAGCAGATGATAAAGTTCAGCGATAGCTGAAGTCTTGTACTTGATACTTCACGTTGAGTGGACAAATCTGAGTCTTCGCTGATCCGCATCAGTTCATTAGGAGACTTGTCGCTGGTTCTTGAGCTTGATCTTCGACTTCAGCGTAGAACCTTTGTTGACGTGAATCTTGTCTTCAGGGATCATAAGTAAACAACTAACTTATCAGCGATCACCATAAGAACTGAACAGACTCAGCGATATGGTGAACAGTGTTCGCTGAATGTTTAATCTAAAAGTGCGAGAGTTCCTATCAGCAGTACTGTAAGATCTTAGTACTTATCAGCGATAGTGAAACTCTGATACATATTGTTTACTTACAATTTTCACTAAGTATTTAAGATAGGGTCATTATCAAATCACTGAGGGTTTGGATCAACAATCTCCCCCTATTTGATTATGACATAGCAACAGAGAAAATTGCTATTTAATGAAAACATAAGGATAAAAAGAACTCATAAAATATTTGTCCCTTTTACTGTTTTCTGGGATCTTTTCAGTACTGATGGAGTAAAGTACATTCGCTGAAATCTTTCTTTAAATCTTTGAATCAGGTTACAATATGAATAAGAAAGATTACAAGTACAAGCGAAATAAATTACAAGTACTGAAGGATGACTGATACAATAGAGAAAGTGGTGATTGTTGTCAGCCTTCAAAGGGTTCTTCCTTAATGAGAAGTTCATCAAGGGTTGTCTTTTCAGTTGGAATCATCCAGTCAGGAACCTTTTCTCCTTTATTCTTTAGCTTCAGAGCAGCTTCAAAAATCAAGGGTTTTAGGTGTCGTGCTTGAATGTCTTTTCTGAAGTCGCACCAGTAGATGAGATCTTTGAGCTGTTCGATTGGAGTGATTGGAAGCTCAGCGATCCGTTGAAAGCATTTACGTCCGTCGTAGTCAAGAAAGAATATTCCATAAGGATTACTGATGACTTTACCAGGGACGAAAAGTTCACATGGTGGCAAAGAGATGTCAAGGGCAGATAGATCAGGATCAGGACCAAGTACTTCAGCGCGAGAGAAACCAATTCCAGTTTCATTTCGTATGACAGGACCTGAGTTTGAATCTTGACGTTTCTTCCTTGGAGAGCCCCTTTTTCTTTTCGGCTTTAGATCAGGAACAGGAGGAATATCCACACAAGAAGATATCAAATCGATCTGTCTGTTTATCAGCTTTTCGAAATGATCCTTGTACTTAGATTTTGATGGTTGGATAGCTAACCTCATCTCCAGCCATTCAGAGAGACCATACCTTTTTACAGTGTCAGCACGAAAGGTTTCAGATGAGTCATCTTCTCTGAACAGTTTGATGTCAACAATAGGTACTCCGATGGAGGTTCTTCCAGAGATGAATACCTTGTTGATCTTCGCTGGACGATATCTGAAGTGGATTTTCTCTTTACACCAGATCAGGGTGGTCTGAGAAACTTCAGCTTTCTTTTCCACGATCTTCTGGGCTTGTTCCCAAAGCTTTCGTTGGATTTGAATGGGAATACGCTTCAGCTTGGGGTCTTTGACAGATTCTTGAGTGAGCTTGATGGCGTATTCTCTGTCTTTATCTTCAGCTTCCTTCCTTTCAGCGATGAGGCGTTCAGCTCTGAGATGATCCTGGTATTCAGCTTTTGAAATTCTGAACTTAGGAGGAACTGAAGGTAGTTGATTGCGCCTTAGGATGATTCGCTGATCCTCGAATCGCTTTATCATTTCTTCTCTCCTCTTTTGAGGAACTGAGGAAGGTCTGTTTCTGTGCGAGAGAGGTTGTTCTTCTGATTCATCAGTCTCAGAGATTAAATCTAAGACTGGGATTATGTCTTCAGCGGTAGCTGGAATTATTGGTGAAGTCGCAATAGAAGATCTTTCAGCGATATCCTCAAACAGGGGAGAGGACTAGCTGAAACGCAGCGATCTTACAAATAAGAACTGGGTAGAAGAACTTGGGTAGAAAAGATAGAAAAAAATGTGGATGTGTATGGTGTTTGTGGAATGGATAACTGATTTTTCAGAGATGATCAGGGAAGGAAAAATAAGTTTAGTGTACCTGACAAATCGGCTTTGCAAGTAGGATCGCCAGATTATCATCTTCAGCGATGCCTTTGTCTTTGCTTTTCTCAGCGCCAGAGGCTGAGTGCTTTGTCTTTGTCTTCTCCCCTGAAGGTTCTTTTATTGAAATACCTTTAAGAGCTTTGGTTCGAGGAGCAGGTTTGACAACAAAGAAATCATCGTCATCTTCATCATCATCATCATCATTCCTTGGAGAGGAGGATGGTTCAGCTTCAGGGATGTCGATGTCTTCGTCTTCTTCTGCTTCGGATTCCTCAGCTCCAGAGACTTTCACACAACCTTCAAGCTTAGCTATTCTGTCTTCTAGGCCAGAAATAGCAGGCGTGATTTTCTTCAGCTCTTGGCGATCCTCTGCGGTGAATGAGTCCAAAATAGGTGCAGGGGCCGGAGCAGGAGCTGGATTATTTGCCTTGTTCACCAGCGTCTCGATCATTGTCTTGACAGAACTAAGATCGGTCTTCACTGAGCCCAAGTCGGTCTTGACCACTGACATATCACCTTCGAGTGTACCAACCGATTTCTTCAGCGTTGTAACCTCGCTGGAAATGGTGGAAACTGATGATTTGAGGTTGGTGTAGTCAGTGTAGATGTCGGAGAGCACTTTGGCAAAGTCGGCGAGAGTTTTATCAAGGTCTTTGATGTCATCAGAGGAGGCCTTCTTTTCCACCACAGTAGTCAGCTTCGTCAGATTCTCTCCAGCGTTTGTTACAGCTGTAGAGTTATTTGATAGACCGGTGGTGAGATCCGTAAGTTTCATCTCCATAGACTTCAGAGACTGGTTGATGTCTCCCAAATAAGGACCTGTAACATATAAGTACTTGTGAACAAAGGAAAGCTCAGAAGTTTCAGGTTTAGTTACAGTGTTTAAGGTGGGATCTGTACCTGCAGGAGCGTTGACGAACTCATCAAAGTTTCGAGTCCCTCCATAGTGTTCCATATCTCCCTCAAAAGTGCCGTGAGGGATGGAGATCTCTGCAGGTCCTTTCTTCGTCATTCGCTGAGAAGCTTCAACGGCTTCTTGAATGATGGCATCTCCAGTTTTGACTGGAGGAGTGTCCAAAGAAGTAGAGGGAGGAGCGAAGGATAAGAATTGGGGTTGGGTTTCAAGTTCAGCGTTGGATTCGCTGAGAAGTACTTCATCAGTCTTTTGAGAGACTGACGAAGGTTGGGTAGATTCCAAAGTTCTAACCTCAGCGTTTAAGGACGCTGAAGTAGGTTTAGAAGGGATGGCTTGAATTGGTGTGGCAGAGCGTACCACGGAACTTTCCTTCAGCTCTTCAGAATGAGCTGAGGAGTCTTCAGCATGGAGTTGCTGGGGTTGCTCCTTGGTTTTCTTGATCCTTTTGGAATCAAGAGGGGTAAGAGATTGTTTCCTTTTCTTAGAAGGAATGGATTTTGTGGCCTGGGAATCAGCGAGGGGTATAGTCGCTGAAGGAGCCACAGAAAGCGGAGAATTAAGTAGAGTGAGAAGGGTAGAGAGACGTACCTCGTTGGCGACAGGCTTGAAGTCGAGAACTTTAGGGCCAATCCGAGAGAGTTTCAGATCACCCTCTTCAGGATAGCTGTCCTTCAGGCCATATTGAAAGATGGCGCTGATGAATCGTGGGTAAGGAACCCATGCTGGTCGGTCAGCGGCAGAATCAACACGTTGAATGAGGTCTTCATAGATGATGGAGGCCCAGTCAATGTTGAGACCTTTCAGCAGTGCGTAACCCATGGCCTGCTGAGGTTGAGCGGCTTGATCAGAAGATCCGGATTTCGCTGTCATGCAGCTGATCAGGTGAGCGAAGATGAAGTTCATCTCGCTGGGCATCTTGGATTTCTTTATCAGCGTCAGCTTCTTCTCAGGTAGCTTGTCTCTTCCAGTCTCCCAGATGTAACCCATCGCATCAAGGAAAGCAATGATTTCTTCCCTGTCAGCGTGCTTCTTGTGGTCAGGAAATGGAATGAAAGGATTTTCTGAGGTAGCGTTAGGGAATTTCAGAGCTTTGCGGATTATTGCGGGGGTTATCTTGATGGTGCCATACTCAGTATCGCTGAGTATGCAGTCGATGGTTTTAGATGGATCTTTGGCTGAGGGTAGGTCGGTGTGTCTGGCAGAATACCAGAATTGGGATAATAGACGCTGACTGGCAGGAGGTGTGATTGTCAGTGCTGTGTAGATGGGGCTATTCTTCAAAAAATTTACAGCGTCGTCTAGATGGGATACCTGCTTCCGAGGAGGAAACTCGAGAAGCGCTGAAAGGTTGTTTGCCTTTGTCCAGTCTAGTTGATCCAGCTCAAACTTAACCTGAGGAGCTTTGGTGATTTCCAGTTCCTCAGAATCAGCGGAGATGGACTCAGCGGTAACATTCAGCTTTGAAGTTGCCATTTCACTGTATTATCAGTTCAACCAAAGATGTTAACAAATAAGAAATATCTTAATGTGGAAAGAAAATTTCCATTAAGATTTTTCGAATTTTGTCCATTTCATTCAGACAAAAAGTCTTAATGAAGATTAGGGTTTTTCTTGTTGTTTTTTTTTTAAAAAAAACGAATATAACACCTATAAGCCTTGTATTCCAGTTTAAAAAAAACGGATACGAAAGAAGAACAAGTTTAAGATTTTAGATTTAAAACTTGAAGAACAACCATGAAATGGTTGTGTTTATAAAACCATGAAAGAAAATGATTTTATTTTTGAGTTCTTTTGTTTGATCTTGTGTAAAACAATGATAAGATCGAAAACAAGTTATTCGCATTTGATAATAGATAAGAACATATTAACCTTGAGTTCTAAGAAGAAGATGATGAACAGTTCTTGAAGATTGAGAGCACAAAATGCAACAGTGTTCTTTTCTTGCGGAGAAAGATTGATTCGCGTAAAAGACAAATATAAACTTTGAGAGTGTTTATATAGGAAGAGAGTAGAGAGAGAAAAACTTGAGCGGGAAAGTTTTTCATCATGACACGGACACGTGTTTGCATTTGATTGGATAGACAACGAAACGTGCAAACGTGTGTCAGAAAAAGAGCGTGCCTGGTGTTATCTGTTGCAATGACGTCACAACTGTCCTTTCACATTCTTTCGTTGTCTCTGAGGTTTTGAAAGAAAAACTCAGGGACTCTTTGGAAAATATGAAGCACTGAATAGAAATATCAGTGAGGGTTTTAAGAAATTTCAAAATATCGCTGTTTAAGGAAGAGATATTCAGCGATGAAAGAATTTGAAATCTTGCATTTTCATGCGTTTTGTCAGAGAAAACATACCTTGATATCAGTTTAACCCAATTTATTCAGAGAGAAGATGATGAAATGGATTGTACAAGTTTATTTTATCCAGAGCCTATACAAGAATGTATAAACGTATCGCTGATTATATGTGAACCGCTGAAGATTTATCCTTCAAAGTTCAGCATTCCAAGCTCGCTGATGAGAAAGTTGAATCTTGTCTCATCAAGAGGTTTGGTAAACAAATCAGCTAACTGATAATCAGTTGGGATAAAATGAAGTTCTATATCACCATTCATAACATGATCTCTGATAAAATGATATCTGATTTATATGTGTTTTGTCTTTGAGTGTAGCACTGGATTGTTTTCTATAGCGATGGCACTTGTGCTGTCGCAATAGATTGGAGTTTTGGAGAGCTGAAGATCATAGTCTAGTAGTTGATTTCTCATCCACAAGACTTGAGAACAGCAGCTTCCAGCGGCTACATACTCAGCTTCAGCTGTGGAAGTGGACACTGAGTTTTGCTTCTTACTTGTCCAACTTACCAGCTTTCCACCCAGGAGCTGACATCATCCTGTGGTGCTTTTCCTATCCATTTTGCAACCTGCAAAATCACTGTCTGAATAGGCGGTTAGATCGAATCCTGAATCTTTGGGATACCAAAGACCTAGATTCGCTGTACCCTTAAGATATCGAAAGATTCGCTTTACAGCTTTCATATGAGATATCTTAGGTTCAGCTTGATATCGTGCGCACAGACATGTTGCAAACATAATATCGGGTCGGCTAGCTGTAAGATACAGTAGTGAGCCGATCATCCCACGGTACAGCGTGACATTGATAGGAACACCCTTTGTGTCCTTATCAAGTATCAGCGGTGGTGCCATAGGGGTTTTCATAGCTGAACTTTCAGTTAAGTCGAATTTTTTCAGCATATCTTTAACATACTTTCCCTGATTTATAAAAGTTCCTTTTTCAGTTTGCTTAATCTGAAGACCAATGAAATATGTTAGTTCACCCATCATACTCATTTTATACTCATCTTTCATTCTATCAGCGAAACGAGTACAAAGCTCAGGGTTAGTAGAACCAAATATAATGTCATCAACATATATTTGAACTAAAATGATATGACCTTTTATTTTTCTAAAAAACAAAGTTTTGTCAATCTTACCTCTCTCAAATTTTCCAAGGTGAAGATAAGTAGAAAGAGTGTCATACCATGCACGAGGAGCTTGCTTCAAGCCATAAAGTGCCTTATCCAGCTTATAAACATAACCTGGACGCTTAGGATCTGAGAATCCTGGAGGTTGTTCCACATAAACTTCTTCATTCAGCTTTCCATTTAGAAACGCTGACTTAACATCCATTTGATGTACAGTGAAGTTTTTGTGTACAGCATATGCTAAGAAAAGACGAATAGATTCAAGTCTTGCTACTGGAGCAAAGGTTTCGTCATAATCTATACCTTCCTCTTGTCTGTATCCCTGAGCAACAAGACGAGCTTTGTGGCGAGTTACAGTACCATGTTCGTCCAACTTGTTTCGATAGACCCACTTAGTGCCTATCACTGTTTTGTCAGTTGGTCTCCGAACAAGTTTCCAAACTTTGTTTCTTTCGAATTCAGTCAGCTCTTCTTGCATAGCGCTGACCCAGTTTGGATCTCTGAGGGCATCATCTATTTTCTTTGGTTCAGTTAGAGAAATAAAGTTAACAAATAAACAAATATTACTTGCACTTCTACGAGTCTGAATACCAGCGTTGGGATCACCAAGAATTTGATCGATTGGGTGATTTACAGTCCATCGCTGAGCCGGAGCATGCGTCGCTGACTCAGTCTGAACTGGAGAAACTGAAGATGAGGCTTCAGGTACTTCTGGATAATCAGCTAAGAGAGGAATGCTTGCATTTGTCACTTCATTCACTGATTGCTGAGAAATAGATGGAATTTCTGAGACATTTGGATCAACTGCGGGTATAGTATTTATAGGAACAGCTGAGACCCAAGATGTTTCAGCTTCACTATTCTGCATATTGGGAATGATAGTAGGACCATCATTTTCAGTTGTATGAGTATGAGTGGTGGGAACATCTTCTGAATCACAAAGATGAGAAAACATCCATTGATTCAGTTCTTCTGTATCAGCGTTCGGTTTAGAGTTCGCTGAACGGGATTCGTCAAACGTGACGTGAATAGTTTCTTCTACAGTTTGTCTTCTTCGGTTGAAGACTCTGAAGGCTTTGGAAACTGAGGAGTATCCAAGAAAGATTCCATCATCAGCCTTAGGATCAAACTTTCCAAGGGCATCTCTGTTGTTCAGTATGAAACACTGACAACCAAAGATGTGAAGAAAGCTGATTGAAGGCTTTCTTCCATGAAAAAGTTCATAGGCTGTCTTTTTGAATCTTTTGACTATCAGCGACCTGTTTTGCGTAAAACAAGCCGTGTTGACAGCTTCTGCCCAAAACTGAGTAGGCAGGTGAGAATCGTTGAGCATTGAACGTGCAGTTTCAATAATTGTTCTATTTCTTCTTTCAGCGACTCCGTTTTGTTGTGGTGTTCTCACTGACGAAAAGTTGTGAGAAATACCCTTGCTCTTAAGGAAGGAATCAAGAGAACTGTTTTTGAATTCAGTTACATGATCACTCCTTATTGAGCGAACAGTCATATTGTTCAGAGTTTCCATCTTCCGAACAAAGGTGATGAGTTCTTCAGGGGTGTCACTCTTAGAACGGAGAAACATTACCCATGTGTAACGAGAGAATTCGTCAACTATGACCAGCGTATATTTCTTTCCAGCGATGGATTGTTTGTTAACGGGGCCAAACAAATCCATATGGAGTAGTTGAAGAGGAGATGACACTGAGGAAACTTGCTTGGACTTAAAGCTTGCCTTGGTCTGCTTCCCTTTTTCACACGCTGAACATAAGGATTCTTTGGCGTATGAATGTTGAGGTAGACCAGTAACTAACTCTTTGGATGAAAGAGTATTCAGTGTCTTGAAGTTGAGATGTGAAAGCCTCTTGTGCCATAGCCAGTTGACATCAGAAGATGCCTTTGAGAAGAAACAGGAGTTCTCAGTGGTTGTTGAGTCCATGTTTATAACGTAAACATTTTCCAAACGATAACCGCTGAGAGCTATCTTCTCCTTTTTGTCAGAGACAAAGCAGGATTCCTTAGTGAAAATCACTTTGCTATCCATGTCGCAAAGCTGACTGATGCTCAGAAGATTATGCTTCAGCCCTTCAACATATGCGACTCTTCTGAAGGATGTTGTACCATTTGAAAGTACACCATACCCTCGGGTGTGTCCTTTTCCATTTCCACCGAAAGTCACAGAGGGACCCTTCTCTTCCTTGTATTCAGCGAGCAGGCTTTTCTTTCCAGTCATGTGTCTAGAGCATCCGCTATCGAGATACCAGATACCCTTCTTAACCTGCAATACAAAGGAAGATTAGTTTTGCTTGGGTACCCACTTCACCATGTATACGCATTTGTCAGTGGAAGTGGTTGGAATGGGTTCAGCAGTCTTCGCAGCATTTGAAGATTCAGCTTTGTCTTTCTTCACTTTGGTCAATTTCTTGACCTCAGCAGTAGGAGTCACCTTGACCTGACTTGCAACTGGTTTGGTCTTCTTGGGTGCTATCTTCACCTTAGCTATCTTATCAGCTTTGGTGGCTGTGGGACACTTACTTGCAATATGATCGGTAAGTCCACAGTGATAACATTTCCTATAACTAAAATTAGTTCTAGGACCACTTGTGTGCTGAGCTTTTAATTTGGAATTTGAAGTGCCAGCACCAAGTACACTATTGGTTTTTGAAATAGGACGAACATTCAGTTCTTCAGATTTCTTACCAAGGACATCTACTCTGAGTCTAGGAGTAGGTCGCTGAACTGATCCAGAGGTCTGATTTCTAGAACCAGATGAATGAATCACTAAGGCTTTGGAAGCATTCAGCTTAGGTACTAAAGTACCCTTCTGAGGATTTTGATAAATTACAATTCCTTTACCTTTATCTTTAGAGACAGAGGTAGGTTTTGAATAAACCATTTTCTCCTTACCTTTTGAGGAGGTAGGAGTTTCCTCAGGGATTGGTGTAATCGACGAGGAGTACTGAGATGAAGAAGTGTCAGCTACTGAGGATACGAACGTTCCAAATTTAAGCATTGAACGTTCAGTGGTTGGTATTGGAGTATCATATTTATAACCCAGACCACGTTTATCACTCAGAGGAATCTGAGCCTTAATTATCTCAGTGATCTTTGTTGAAGAATTACACCATCCTTCAACAGTAGCTTGTTCAGCTTTTAAAGCAGCGATAGCTTCCGCTCGTTCGATTTTGACTAGCTGATTTAAATGGACTTGATCTTTAAAATCTTCTTCAAATTTAGAAAGCTTTTCTATTTGAAGGTGGCAATTTTTAAGCTTTTCAGCGAGATCAAGATTTTGGTTTTCAACCACAGCTTTGCCGTTCATGGCTTCGTATAAACTTCTAGTCAGTAGTTCGATTTTACGGAGACTATCAGCTTCATCAATATTTACAATATTGGTAAAGAAGGAGGGTGATACCTGAATGGCAGATGTTGAAGTGGAGGGAATGTTTGAACTTTCTTCCTCTTCTTCAATCTTGGCCATGAGACATTGATTTGCTTCATCATCTTCAGAATCAGATGATGAGGCTTCTTCATCAGAAGCAGCCCAATCATAGTCAGCCATCAGGCCTTTTCCCTTCTTCTTAAAGCTTTTCAGCTTTGCATACTTCTCCTTCAGCTTTAAGTATTTGTCGTCTTTATTCCTTGGAACAAAGGATTTCTTTGTAAAGGCTGAAGGTCTCATGATTTTCTTTGACCTGCACTCGTTAGCGAAATGACCTGTCTTTTCGCTGTTAAAACAAGTAGCAGTAGCCTTATCAACAAAAGCTGATGACTTAGGCTTGTCAGCTATAGAAAGAGTTTTGTTCTTTCTAAACAATTTCTTCTTGGCGAATCTCCTGAACTTTTTAGTTAGGAGAGCCAAGGATTCATCATCTGAAGAATCAGAATCTGATGACCTTTCAGAGTTACTTTCTAACTCAGTGATAGTGACCACGGGTCGCTGAGTAGAAGGTTCCTCTGAGATTAAAGCAACAGGGGTGCTTTTGGAATCTTTTACAAGATTCTTCTTAAGATGGCTAGATTGCTCATGATTCAGCAATGTGCCATATAAGGTAGCAAGTGTCATTGATCTTAGATCTTTTGACAGCTTGAGACACATGGAATAATTGTCCCAGCTTTCAGGTAAACATTCTAAAAACTTTGTCAGAACTTCAAAGTTAGAATATTCCTTACCAACCGTTTTAAGATCTATATTTAAGCAATTAAAACGTTGATGTACTTCAGAGAGAGTTTCATTCTTACCAGAGATGAAACTTTCGTATTGTCTTACCAGGTTGATCTTTCTTGAATCCTGGACTTCAGACGTTCCTTCATACTGAACACATATTGTGTCCCACATGGCTTTTGAGGATTTCAGGTTCATGACGGAATGGTAGACTTCGTCAGGAAGGGCCATGGATAGTATGGATCTGGCTTTTGTATCTATAGCCACTTTCTTCTTGTCTTCATCGGTCCAATGATGGATTTCCTTTGGAATCAGCCTTTCTGGAATAGCAGCTCTAGTTGCAGTGGCTGGAACGGCAGGATCAATCGTTACAGGGATGTGTGGACCGTTTTCAAGATAGTAAGGTATAGTAGGGTCTACACCTTCTAAGAAGAGTGTCATCCTATTTTTCCATAAGTTGAAGTTGTCTCTGGAAAATCTAGGGGGTTTTGCAAGAGAACCATTGTCAATATAATGAGTGTTTGTGTTTGAGTTGGCCATTTTCAGATAATAGCAAGGAAGAGAAATATCTTAGATTAGATCTTGTTTATGAGATTAAACAAATCTGCTCTGATACCACTTGTTGGTCCCGAAAGGCTTAAACAAGTTTGTAGAAGGGGGGGGGGGGGGGGTTGAATACAAACACACTATTTTACTTTTCTAAATTGTTTATTGATAAATCATTAACAATTTACAGCTTGTTGCGGAAACAAGATTAAGGATAAACCTAAATCTAAACAAGTTGGAACACTGAGGTTTTCTTGCACTAAGAAAGACAAGGAGATTACTAATAAAATCCTATCTTGAGAGATTTGAACTTGTCCAGAGTTAGCAAGTTACTTCAAATGAAGTGAGTTCATCTCTTTATATACTGCATGCATTTAATGCAATTCAGTATACACTTTACACGTGTCATCAGCGGATTGGTTGCATGTCATTGACCTTTGTTGACAACCTTAGTAGCCGCATGAATGAACAGTGTAGTATCAGAGTGGTTGTACGATTTCAGATTTTCGGAGGTTCTTTTCTGACATTTCGTACGGTGGCGTGCAAGGGAGGTTAAGACAAAAGTACTTTGTACGGAGGACTTCATGATCAGCTTTCGTTGATTCAGCGATTATCATTTACTATTCAGCAGATGATAAAGTTCAGCGATAGCTGAAGTCTTGTACTTGATACTTCACGTTGAGTGGACAAATCTGAGTCTTCGCTGATCCGCATCAGTTCATTAGGAGACTTGTCGCTGGTTCTTGAGCTTGATCTTCGACTTCAGCGTAGAACCTTTGTTGACGTGAATCTTGTCTTCAGGGATCATAAGTAAACAACTAACTTATCAGCGATCACCATAAGAACTGAACAGACTCAGCGATATGGTGAACAGTGTTCGCTGAATGTTTAATCTAAAAGTGCGAGAGTTCCTATCAGCAGTACTGTAAGATCTTAGTACTTATCAGCGATAGTGAAACTCTGATACATATTGTTTACTTACAATTTTCACTAAGTATTTAAGATAGGGTCATTATCAAATCACTGAGGGTTTGGATCAACAATGCTATATCAATATAATACTTGAACATGCAAAAATAATTACATAAACCACCCATAACGAAATTCGGGGTGTTACAATCCTCCCCAACTTGGACAAAATTTCGTCCTCGAAATTTAAGGTTGTACGAATAGATGCGGATATCGGCGCTTCATGTCCTCCTCTGGTTCCCAAGTCACGTTGGCACCCCTATGATGCTTCCACTGTACTTTGACCTTTGCTACTTCTTTGTGTCGGAGTTTCGTAATCACTCGGTCCAAAATAGCTTCAAGTTCCTCGGTACATCGGTTGTTATCTACCCGGATTTCCGACAATGGTATCACGCTTTCTCCCTCCGCTAAGCATTTTCGTAGATAACACACATGGAATGTTGGATGGATTCCATCCATTTCCTGTGGTAAATCCAATTTGTAGGCTTGCGAACCCACACATTCTAGAATAGTGAATGGTCCAAGGAAACGGGGACTTAACTTCCCGCGCTTTCCAAAACGAATTAATCCTTTCCAAGGGGACACTTTCAACATCACTCTTTCTCCTACCTGGAACTCTATCGGTTTTCGCCTCTTGTCAGCGTAGCTCTTTTGTCGATCTTGGGCCGCTTTCAACCGTTCTCTAATGATTTTAACCTTATCGGCCGTTTCTTGTACAATTTCCGGCCCGACAAATTGCTTTTCTCCTGCCTCTAACCAACACGCGGGAGTCCTACACTTTCTCCCATACAAGGCTTCGAACGGTGCCGCTTTCAAGCTCGAGTGATAACTATTGTTGTAAGCGAACTCTACTAACGGTAGGTGAGTATCCCAGTTGCCCCCAAAGTCGATTACGCACGCCCTCAACATATCCTCCAAAGTCTGAATGGTCCTTTCGCTTTGACCGTCCTTTTATGGGTGGTATGTCGTGCTCAAATTCACCCTCGTGCCAAGTTCTTCTTGTAACGCTTGCCAAAATCTTGATGTAAATCGGCTATCCCGATCAGAGACTATGGACACGGGCACTCCATGTCGCGAAACCACCTCATCAATGTAAAGTTTTGCCAACTTGTCCATTGGTAAAGTTTCTCGCATAGCCAAAAAATGTGCACTCTTCGTCAATCGATCCACTATCACCCAAATGGTGTCGTGGCCCTTCATAGTCCTTGGCAATTTAGTCACAAAATCCATGGTGATCTTCTCCCATTTCCACTCGGGAATTTCCAAAGGTTTCAACTCACCATAGGGTAATTGATGTTGAGCTTTTACTTGAGAACAAGTCGTGCACTGTCCCACATACCACGCCACATCTAGCTTCATGACCGGCCACCAGTAATGCAGCTTCAAATCCCGATACATTTTGGTACTTCCGGGATGAATGGAGTACTTGGATTTATGAACCTCATCCATGAGTAGCTCCCGATTCCCACCGATCTTAGGCACCCAAACTCACCCATTGAACAACTTAACTCCACGACTATCTTCGGTTAACTGTTGTTTTTGTTTCATCGTTACTTCATCCTTGAGGTTTTCTTCCTTTAGGGCCTCAGATTGTGTAAAGCCCGTATCCCGGTACGTAATTTCTCTTTATTAATTCTTTTTAAGTTTTATTTAACGTGGTTTCCATTAACGGGATTAGACGAGTTGGACCTAATTGTTAAATATGTCAAATCGTTTGTTAGTTTGCGAGAAGAGGTTAGTTGAGGGGCCAAAAGTGGCAAGGGGGCCATAGTTATGCAAGGGATCGGCCAAAGGACCGACCCCCTCCCCTTCCCCCTTCGTTTTCACTTTTGCAACCCACCAAGAAACCCTAAGATAGCCCCTTCCCTTCCCCCTTGTTGTGTTCGGCCGAGAGAGAAAGAGAGCGAGAAGTCGAGAGGAGGAAGAAGGTGATCGCCGGCGTGAGGGAATCATCGGCGGGTGTGGTCGGAAAAGAGGAGGAAGAAGGGTTCGTCGAGGTAGGTTCGTCTATTTTTCTCGTTTGTTGTTGTCGTTTGTCAAAGAAACGCCGTAAACCGCCACCACCACCGCCGCAGCCACGGCTGCCGGCGGTGGGGCCGCTGCTGCACGCCGCCGTGGTGGCGGCAGGGGGGTGCGGGTGTGTGCAGGTGTGTGGGTGTGTGCGGGTGTGAGGTTGCGGGTGAGTCGGGGTGGGTGATGTTGGGAGGTTTCGCCGGAGGGTGTTACCGTAACCACCGTCGCCGCCGCCAACCACCACCACTGCCGGGGGCGGCAGTGGGTGGTGCACGGCTGTTGACCAGCCTAGTATAACCTTATTCCAGTAAGCTATTAGGCTTTCCGGGTCTGTTTGGTTTAAGTCATGACTTAATGGATTATTAAGCAATAGTTGTCTTTTCATGTGAATTGTATAGTTTCTGCCACTGTTTTGTAAAATCCATAACTTATTCTAGGAACATCGGATCGGGGTAAAACCAGTGCCAAAATCTCCCACTCTGAGTCTATAAAGTTTCATATGTTTTACGAAAAAATCAGTTCGGACCATAGATAGTGTCAAATTGTCGTTTTGTACTGACATGTCCTGTTTTTCGCTGTTCTGCGAGTCGATTTTGTAAAATTCATATAGGATGCTAGGAACATTGTTAGAACGCGTGCGATATGTCCCTGGAACCCTAAGACATGGGACTTTGTGATTATGGAATTTGATTTCTGGAATTATCAGTTTAAAAAGGGTTAAACAGGTCCCGAACAGACCTGTGTTTTGTAGATTAAAAGCTGGAATGCTTAGTTTGTAAGCTAGTAATTGTGGTTTGGGTTGGGACTTCCCTTTGACGTTTGTTAACACGTTTTTAGGTGGAAAAAGGTGAGGGAAGTTGGCGGGTTGGTGTTGCTGATTGCGAGAGCTTTGCATTGCTTTAAGGTGAGTTCTCTCACTGCGTAGACTAGGAGTTACATATATGTTGTGTCTGGTTCTGCGTGTTATTGTATGCTTACGTGAACTAGTTGTGGTGTGATAGCTAGTTGTAAATTATATAATATGTGAATTGTGTATCTTTTGTGTACACCTCGGTGGGACTGAGGGGCTCGGTGGGACTGAGCTAGTACGGATATCAAATAATGTGAACTCGGTGGGACCAAGGGCTCGGTGGACCGAGGTATGTGATTACATGTTTAAACTTTGATATGTTATTATACTTGTAATTGCGGTGTTGTTTGCCTACTTGCGAGTAGGGGCGATATATGTGTGATTGCTACCTGTGTAGGTGGTAGAATTCACTAAGCTTCGTGCTTACCCCTTCCCAATATCTTATGATTTCAGGTGCGAGTAGCAGTCGAGCGTGACGGTACACACTAGCGCAAGGCGAAGGCTGTTCAAGTTTCACTTTTAAATGTCGGGATTTAATTTTATAATTTTTCCGCTGCATGAATTTTATTTGACGGTTTAAATTAACGACGTTTAGTTTTATTTGTAATGGGATTTGTTAATTTATGGTTTGACTATAATGAAATGCATTATTTTAAAAATTTAAATTTCTTGTAATTTTTGGGACGTTACAGATTGCGCTACTCTAATCCGTTCCACTAAGCTTGACACTATGTCTATTCTCGAGAGGTTGGCGCGTAAACTTCCGCTATACTCTTTTCGGCTTAAGGCGTCGGCGACCACATTAGCTTTACCTGGATGGTAAAGCAGTTCACAGTCGTAATCTTTGAGTAACTCCAACCATCTTCGTTGTCTCATGTTCAGCTCCTTTTGGTCGAATACATGTTTCAAACTCTTGTGATCCGTGTACAACGTGCATTTCGTGCCGTATAAATAATGACGCCACAACTTTAATGCAAATACCACCGCGGCCAATTCCAAATCGTGCGTAGGGTAGTTCTTTTCGTGCACCTTAAGTTGTCTCGAGGCATATGCGATCACCTTTCCCCGTTGCATTAACACACATCCCAAGCCCATCTTGGATGCGTCGCTATAGACTACAAAATCTTCTGATCCTTCGGGTAAGGACAGGTTTGGTGCTTCACACAATTTCTTTTGGAGAGTACGAAATGCCTTCTCTTGTACATCGGTCCAAACAAAGTTCACATTCTTCCGCGTCAACGCTGTCAATGAAGAAGCAATCTTGGAAAAATCTTGAATGAACCTCCGATAGTAACCCGCCAATCCCAAGAAACTTCGGATTTCTCCCGGACTCTTGGGCGGTTCCCAATTCATCATTGCCTCGATTTTGGACGGATCTACTTTCACTCCATCCCGAGTAATTACATGACCCAGGAATTGGACCTCCTTTAACCAAAAGTCGCACTTAGAGAATTTCGCGTAAAGCTTTTCTTTCGTCAATACTTCTAACACTTCTCGTAGGTGCAGCTCGCGTTCTACTTCATTCTTGTAGTACACCAAAATATCATCTATGAATACAATTACTGTCTTGTCAAGAAAAGGTCGGCACACCCGATTCATCAAATCCATGAATACCGCTGGTGCGTTCGTCAGTCCAAACGACGTTGCTAAGAATTTGTAATGGCCATATCGCGTTCGGAACGCTGTCTTTGGGACGTCGTCTTTCTTAACTTTGACTTGATGATAGCCCGAACGTAAGTCGATCTTCGAGAAGCATCCCGCCCCGTAAAGTTGGTCAAACAAGTCATCGATTCTAGGAAGTGGATATTTGTTCTTCACGGTTATCTTATTCAACTCCCGGTAGTCTATACACATGCGCATTGTGCCATCTTTCTTCTTTACAAATAGAACCGGCGCTCCCCAAGGAGATGAACTCGGCCTTACGAACCCCTTCTCCAAGAGTTCCTGAAGCTGCGTCATTATTTCTTGCATCTCGGACGGAGCCAACCGGTAGGGAGCTCTAGCTATTGGAGCCGCCCCTGGTACCAAGTCTATCTTAAATTCCACTTGGCGGTCCGGTGGTAAACCCGGTAAGTCTTCCGGAAACACGTCAGGAAACTCACGTACCACTTTTACATCTTCTATCTTTCTTTTCTCCAACTTGGCATCGATAACGTATGCAATGAAGGATGCACACCCTTTGACCAAGCATTTCCGGGCCTTCAACATTGAAATAATTGCTATATCCCCCTTCCTTCGTTCCCCATAAATAATTATGTGACTCCCGTCCGGAGAAGGTATGCGAATCAGTTTCTTTGCGCACAAGATTTCGGCTTGGTTTTTGGCTAACCAATCCATTCCGACCACCACGTCAAACCCTCCGATCACTATTGGCATTAAATCGATTGAGAATTTCCTTCCTTCGATTTCTAAAGTGCAACCCCGAAAAATACCCCGAACTAAAACTTGACCACCGTCGGCTATTTCTACCACTAGGGCTTCGTCCAAACATTTAGTGGGCATAGTCAACTTTTGACAAAAGGACATCGACACAAAAGAAAAACTTGCACCCGAATCGAATAATACACGCGTAGGTACGGAGTTTAGAAGAAACGTACCCGACACTACGTCCGTCGAAGTCTTTGTCTCCTCGGTTGTCATCTGAAAAGCTCTCCCCTTTACCTTCGGTGGCTCCGACTTGGATCCCCCACTTCCACTTGACTTCAACTTCGGGCAATCCCTCTTTACATGACCCGTTTCACGACATTCGAAACAAGTCAGTCCCTTCGTGGGACAATCCCGACCATAATGGCCACTCTTTCCACACTTGTAACACCCTTGCGAGTTCGAGTGCGATTGGGTATTACATGGGCCAATATGGTGTTTCCTGCATCGGTTACACCACCTTGCGTCACGACGGTTATCCCCGCTTCGATTTCCGGTAAACTGCCTTTGTTGTCGAACGGGCCCGGACGGTCCTTCCCACTTTCTTTTCTCACCTGCATGCCCACTTTCCAACTTTCCCTGAGTCAAATCGTCTTCCACCAACAACGATTCTTCAATTGCTTCCTGTACCGTCGTCACCTTGCCGTTCCTCACAGCCGTCTTCATCTCGGCTGGCAATCCCCGTTGGTACGCCTTTATTTTCATTTTCTCATCGGGAGCCAAATGCTCCACTAAACTTAACTTTTCAAGAAACGCCTTTGAGTAGTCGATCATGGTCATATTCCCTTTCTTCAATCCCCGGAACTCCTCTTCAATCTTGTCTAGAGCCCTCTCACTACAATACTTGTCGAGAATCTTCTTCTTGAACGTTGGCCACGTGAGTTTGGCCGACACTTCGGGCGTGAGAGACGAACGGGTGAGATTCCACCAAGTAAGGGCCTCGCCCTTGAGAAGGTGAGAAGCAAACTTAACTCGTTGGGAGTCTTCGCATTCACTAGCCTCGAACGCCATTTCCATCTCCCGGATCCAATACATACACCGCACGGGGTCGGTAGTTCCGGCGAATTCCGGTGGTTTGCAACCAAGGAAAGTCTTATACGAACACCCTCTCTCTCTCTTCCCGTCACGCACGTTCGCTTGCTCTTGTACAACTGCTACATTCCCAAGACCGCCTGACCCATTTCCTGCATTATCCGCCACTGTCTCAATGCGTCGATGACTGTGGTCCCGGTCCTCCAACAATTTCATGAGCATTTCTTGTTGTTGAGCCATGGCAGAGGTCATAGCTTGAAGCATACTATCTTTCAGTCGGTTTTCGAGGGTATTTTCCTCTACTACAGGATTGGAGGTGCCGATGTGGGTTCTTGGTATATGTTCCGATCCTCTACCTAGGACGGGTGGCCTCGGAGGACGTCCGGCCGCCGCTTCATTAGCCAGTTGGTCGGCCGTAGATTCGGTCGCGGCGTGGCCGTCCAGTGCTGATTGAAGTTGACCTCGCGTGTTCACCATCTTAGTCTGTCAAACATGCGAGAATAATGGTAAGGAATAGACTAAAGTTGCGTACTCATACATTCATTAATCATCACATTAATAGTAGTCAAGCATACTTACGTAACAACGCATTCATAATAGCATTAGCTAGGTGAAATTATGAACATTTTTCACACAAGCATTCTCGTTACCGTCATCATAATTCTTAACAAACGTAATTCCACAATTCCTAACACTCTCCCATCCTAGGATATCTACCCAATGTAGTGATTGTCGATGACTCTTTCTCAGCTTAAGTCTAGGCATACTACAGTCAATACCTAGTTCACTTAAACTAGAGCTCTGATACCAACTTGTGACACCCCAAAAACAGGGTCAACAAAAACTTCCATAAAATGGAAGAGTGATATATACAATGCCATTGCACGAGCTATTAAAAGGGAATATACATATGCCTATTTACAAACAAGATGTAATATTGACTACTAAATGACAACCGACTAATCTAATCTCTACTATAGAAATAAGATTACAAAAGGTGTCATAATTAGTCCGGTTTGATCTTCTATCTTTGGCATCTCAAAATATCCCCATGCTCACAATTCCCCAACTATGCCTTCTTAAAGATGGCGCCACTAGAACTTGTGACACACATTAAACAAGCAACAAGTGTTAGGCTTGGAATGCCTAGTGAGTCAACATTTAGTAAAGCATGCAGTTATTTCATATAAAGATCATCAACTTGATCATTCACAAATCGGACTCTATGGGGGAGACCCAAACACCAACCCGAGTTACATCATCTTTGAAGATACACCTTAGCGTCTACCTCCAAGGTAACGCCTCAAGGCCCGGCACATCGGGACTACCTATATGGTATAAATCCCGAAGGCGTGGATCGATACACAAACCTCCAAGGTAAGTGCCCAAGACTATATCTTCCTAATGCCTACTTAGGGACTCCTCCAATTTGTGAATACCGACAAACAACTACTCCAAGCAGTTCATAATGCCATACATTTACTTCAATAAAGACAGTCCAACTATCTCTTTAAGCATGTGATTTCTACACACAAGAAATTCTCAAATTATTCACATACATACAAGTACCATTATGAATTTATTGTTTAGCATAGAACATACACCAAATCTGCATATTAAGTCATTTTTAACATAGTCATAATTTCTTCATTAAGACATAGCTTAATCCATTAAGCTCCAAACCCTAATATTTAGGTTTAACCAATTCCAAATGATTACCATAATAAAATATACAATTTCAAATAGAATAACATACTACATCACCTTTATCTTACCATTAAGCCCCTTTTTAATTTCCCTTTTAGAGAAATAAGAGCTTATTGGCTCAAGATATACTTCAAGGTAAACTTGTTAGAAATAATTGAAATGATAGAGTAAATTATGTATCAAGTATACTTTTGAATTCAGATTACTCACCTTAGAAGATTTGTGGTAAAATCCCAAAACCTTAGATGGAGTGGGTGGAGTTGATTCTTGAAGAGTGAGTAAAAACCTTGCACTATGATGAAATTGATCAACTAAGATCCAACATAAGTGTTCATAAACACTCTCAATAACTAACACTTAATGGAAAGAAGAAAGATTAGCGAAACCCTACCTTTTTGGAAGAAGAACTCGGCTGCCAAAGTGTTCTGATTTCATAAAAATAAGCTAAAAACCTGAAACTCTCCTTTTTATACTAAAATAGGTCGGCGGCGATTGTGACATGGCGATAGTGACACTGTCACTATCGCCGGGGCACTCTCGCTCAACCCCCCCAAACTCTCGGTACAAAACGAGCGATTGTGACCATGCGATAGTGACACTGTCACTATCGCCCAAGGCATACTCGCTACAAACCAACATGCCTGAAAGTTAATACTTGCGGTACATTTCCAGCGATTGTGACACCCGCGATAGGGCACTCTCGCCGGTCACTATCGCCTAAAGGGTACCAAGTCTCATTTGATCCCCCTTTTTAGTCCTTGATCAGATTCTAACGAGGTACAAGTCATGCTATATCAATATAATACTTGAAAATGCAAAAATAATTACATAAACCACCCATAACGAAATTCAGGGTGTTACAGCTAGTAATTTTGAGTTTAACCACTCTACAACTTGCATGTATGAAAATAATGCATCATGTATCGAAGAAATGAAAGTAAGATATATCAAGGGTTATAACACAAAACATATTCCGCTTAAGTTTTTACATAATCAACAATAACAAATTTTTCTGAAGATTCAAGTGAACTGAATAAGATGCGAGGAAACGTGACATGTTTGTTTACCAAATCAATACGCAAAATCTTATTTGGAAAACATGTAGAAAGTATTAAAATGGAAATGTTTTCAACCTCCTTTGATTAATGCACGAATCAGGGGGAGTATTAGACAAAATGGGGAGTCCTATATATGTAATATTGGTATGTTGCGCTCTTTCCTTCAACCAAAGTTTTATTTTTCCCATCGTGTTTTGTTCCTTGGTGTAAGGTTTTAGTGAAGCAACAGTTTATATACCATCATGCTTTCTTAACTCATTAAGGTACGAATGTAAGAAAAATTAGACTAAAGGAAAAGTGTATGTATTGCAAAGAAACTGGTGCGTTGCACTTTTTCCTTCGTCTTATTTTTATTTTTTCCCACTGGGTTTTTTTTTGGCGTAAGGTTTAACGATGCAACAATTGTGCACCATCACTCCTTTAACTCGGCGCAAGGGAGAGTGTTGTAGGATAAATGTGGCATCGTCTAAAGGATATGTCGATATAGATAAAGATAAACATATTAGAAATATGTTAGATCTTATATCTCTCGTAGTTATCTACTTGTATCACATATGATTAATGAGAATTACAGATTCATTCTCTCCATTCTATTGTGTTCTGCTTAGTTTTTCTTTTAATAGTTCTTGTTTTATTATCTCTTCTACTTATAAAAAAGAATAGTGGACGGTTTTGTTCAACAACGGTTTTTCTAAACTATCAGTTTTTCATCTTCTCCACTATCCCCACTGATCGACTTCTTCTCCACGATCTCCTCCTCCCCATGTTTCTTCAATTCTCTGGACTATATAGTCCAGTCACCCCCTACACGACGTCCAAATTCTAGAAATCCCCTCACTAATTGACACCTTTTCTTCTTCAAATTCCTCTGATTTTTCTGTGATTACTTTTACTTCTTAATCATGGAAACCCTGGCTAACTGTTATATAATTGATTGATGTTGTATATGCAGAGATGAGTTACCAGAAAAATGCTTTGATGGTCAAGCAGCGGCGGCAATAGGTGGAGAAGGAACTGAGGCTACCACAAGAATCGATGGGTTGGACCAGCCTTTGCTATGGTAGAGCAACACTGTCTTAGAAGGCATCTCCGGCCCAACCTCTCATTATGCTGGGTAGGTTCAGTTTAAGAAGACCATATGCTCCTCTACCCTAATTAACGCTTCTATCGGCTCTCAAATTCTATTCATTTTGTTGTTTCGGGCCAGCAATTTCAACATTTAGTTATAATTTGCTGAAATTTTCGGAAATGCCGCGTTGATTTGTTGGATGTCTTATTACATGAAGATTTTTGGATTCTTTGTACTTTGGAAGAAACCCTTGTCCGTTTCCATTAAACTGGGGCTCGGGTTTTAGTTCTTGTTTACTCGATTAGGGTTTTTGCTTCACACTGTGGTTTCGTTGATTTGCTATATGTATTTCTGAATCCCTTTTGAAGGATCTCTGTATCTGTGATAAAATTATTACTCGTAGGAATTGATTTGCAGAGATGGGGTGCTTTTCTTGCATCAATTGTTTCCCGAAAGATGTTGAAAATTACGATGGCAATATGGCAGCCAATGAAGTTGCAGGTTTGTTGTCTTTGTTATATCAATTGTGAATTAGGTATTACACTTCATGAATTATGCTTTCCTTTGATTCCTTGTTTTATTTCTTCATGGTAAGCTTATCAAAGTATGTAGATCTTGATGGAAAATCTTATTTCTGTGTTTTGAATGATGTGATTTGGTTGGAATTTCTGTTGTTGGTGTGTAGATGGGAAATTGGCAGATTCTATGAGGGAAAAAAGGTTTGGTAGTCAGAGGGGTAATGTGGCATGCAGTTTCACCTCTTTCGAATCAAGGTGAAGTAATTAAGTTCATTTTGATGTTGGTGGATTGAGGCTTATTACTGTTCGATGAAAGGCTTAATAGGGATTCTTTTCATTGTAATATTGCTTCTTGATACTTGTATTGCAAAATTCTATTTTATCGGTAGTCAGTAAAGTGTAGCCTGAATTTTATTGTTGATTGAAAGATTTTGCACTCTTAAGAGTTTGAATTTGAATACCATGCTTACATGTTTGGAGCTTCTTTTAGGATATGGAGAATGACGAAGATTATGTGGAATACGTCCCCATTGCAAAACGAAGGGCAATGGAGGCACAAAAGATTCTTCAACGTAAAGGGCAAGCTTCCACTATTGAAGACGAAACAGAAAAGGCAAAACAAGTAGAAATGAAGCCTAGCTTGCTTGTGAAAGCTTTCCAACTTAAGCGCGATCAGCCTGAAGTCACTCCCACTGAACAAGCAGTTCAACAAGAAAAAGAGATGATGGAAAATCTTTCTGATAGAAATACTTTAATGTCAGTTCGTGAACTTGCAAAAGGAATCACATACTCTGAACCTCTGCCAACTGGATGGAAACCCCCTTTGCCCATAAGATATGAGATCCCCCACCAATTAAAAACTTCAAAGATATGAGATTCCCCGATCCAGTTCTAAAGAAATTGAAAGAAAAAGGAATAGTACAATCGACACCTATTCAAGTTCAAGGCCTCCCTGTTATTTTACCCGGAAGAGATATGATTGGAATAGCGTTTACAGGGTCCGGAAAAACGTTGGTTTTCGTGTTACCGTTGATTATGATGGCATTGCAGGAGGAGATTATGATGCCGATTGCTCAAGAGGAAGGGCCATTGGGGTTGATTGTTTGCCCATCTAGAGAGCTAGCTCGGCAGACGTTTGCGGTTGTGGAGGAGTTTTTAATACCTTTGAGAGAATTTGGGTTTCCAGAAATAAGGCCTTTGCTTTGTATTGGAGGTGTTGATATGCGGTCACAGTTGGATATCATTAAGAAAGGTGTTCATATCGTAGTTGCTACACCTGGGAGGTTGAAGGACCTGCTTGCCAAAAAGAAGATGAATCTTGACAATTGCCGGTAAGCAAACCCAATATGTTTTATCATATTATATTTATAAAAAATCATAGCAACTTTGGGTTATAAATACTTTCAATGCTACATCTATGTTAGATCTGGTTAATCTGTCTGTGTGGATTAATCTGTCTGTGTGGATTAATCTGTCTGTATAGATTAGGAAGTTTTTTGTTTGGGATGGTATTTTAGGAGTGTGTTCTTTAATTGGGAGGGGCAGATTTGGAAGAAAAAAAACTTGGCTTTCTGCATAAAGCTCTCCCTAGAAGCTTACTGAATAAGCCACTTTCTATATCATTAAGCCACTACAAACAGTTATATGATTCCCATTAAGCTCATTAAGCTGCTAACAAACAAGCCTTAACTTTCAATGGGATATCAATTTTTTTGACATTATTATTCGAGTTACTCTAGACTCTAGAGATATCTATATCTATATCTATACTACTTTATGAAAATTCTAAAACGTTTTTTTTTTCTAAATAGCGTTTTTTCTAAACATTCAGTTATTTTCTGATGTGTTGGATATTTGTATGATGGTTCAAGCTCAGGTATTGAGGGTGCTTGGTTATTCACGATTAGCAAACATCTTTTAGTGAGAGGGTGTTTGGGAGTGTTTTTTTAGTCCAAAAGTGCTTTTGGCTAAAAGTGCTTATTGACTTATTGCTTTTGGAAAAGGAGTTTTTAAAAAAGTGTTTGGATTAGCTTTTGTGGTAGAAAAAATCAATAAGTCAATAAGTTATTTTTTAAAAAGTGTTTGGCTTAGCTTATACATGTAAAATGACCAAAAAGGACATCTCTATTTTTAGACAAAAAAAATATTTTTTTTAACAAATATTTTTTTAACAAATATTTTTTTTAACAAATAAGTTATTTTTAGACAAAAAATATTTTTTTTACAAATATATAATATAATAAATTTATTATATAAAAAAATATAATAAAAAAGAAGGTTATTTTTGTAATTTTGAACTCAATAAGCTGTTTTCAAATCCAAAAGTCAAGAATTCCTGACTTTTGGAAAATCACGTTTGCAAGGGTTTTGAAAAGGAGTTTCAAAAGCACTTTTGAATTTGCCAAACACCATTTTTAACTTATTGGCTTCTTGAGAAGCCAATAAGTCAATAAGCACCTTTAAAACACACTCCCAAACACCCTCTGACTGCTGGAGATGATGGGTCTGTTCACCTGTTGCAACCCAAAGGTCCGTCATATGAAACTTATATATAGAGAAACTTTGTCCCAGTACTTGCTTTGTTCCTTTAAGTGAATTTTCTTTCTGATGTGAACATATGAGATACTCATAATCAGTTTTGTGATTACAACCAATATGTATGCAAGATTGATATTCCATATATTATTGGTTATGTGGTGCTCTTATGCTTTTAAGTAGTCTTAGAATTTTATGTGGTCCCATCAACTGAATTGCAACCTGTCCAGTCAACCTAGGAACCAAGGGAACCGGTGTGGGTTTGGCATTTTAAAAAAATACTAAAATCTGGGTGCAGCGTGTAGCCGTTTACATATACATATGCACATAACACCTACACATACATGTACCAAACCAAACAAAATCAAACCAAACTTAACCGGTATATCCCACTCGAAAGTCGGGTCTGTGAGGTAGGATGTACACAAACATTTCCAATGAGTAGCGAGGTTGTTTCGTGAAGACCCCGACTTGAGAAAATGTTTTAGGAAACCATGAAAAAAATTAAAATTTTGAAAAATTATTAAAGAGCATGAGATAGTAGATAAACATCAACAAATTAGAAACAAGAATCAATAATGGGGAAAACAATAAATTCTTGATTCTAGAGAGAAATGGGAAAACCAAGTGTAGCTGCTTAAGGCCGTATAAAGCCCATAAGTTGCTTAATATCAGTATCCTACTAAAGGATTCAGAAGTAACAATTTACTTATAACTCTATATGTTAGTAGATCTAGAAACTTTGCTAGAAGGGTCCTAATTGATAAGGTTTGCACAACAAATCATTAAAACATAGTTATAACTTCTTAGATTTGCAAAAATATAGTTGTCCCAGTCAACTGCAGATGTCATGAATGTAATCATTCATGTATGTTCTTGGTGGTGATGAATGCTTCCAGCTGGGACATTGGTATCATGTATTTTGTTCCAAGTCATGTTACCTCAAGCAATTGAATCGTAACACTAGAAGAAACAAAAGTAAATGAAGATAGACACATAATGATTAGAATGTTGTACACATAACGATTTTGTTGGTTTCTTGTGTTCCTATTGCTGCTCATCTGGAATTTCTACTGATGTATACTATGAATCCAGAAATCGAACAAGTTTTTTTTGTCGGCATAGTTTGTATAATTGTATGGAGATTCCGTTTGTGTAATTTAGATCAAATTTGGCAGCCACATTCATTTTACAATGAGTATTACAGATATAATGTTGATGGTGTTAATTTGCAACCAATTCCTTGTTGATTTTGTATGTTGAATGATCTAGGTTTGATATTGAATCAGAATGTAGCTTTTTGTCTGGAACAAAGGGAGTATTGTGATATATGGCATGAATGGTTAGTAATATATATATATATATACACACAGAACTGTTGTGTGTCTATCTATATACCTGTGTAACGATTGATAATATGCTACAATTATGGGATACACATTGATCTATAATTAGCTTATCTATGGTGGTAATCAAGGGTATACAATCCTTGCTGATTTTGTGCTGTCAGTATTGATGAGTATACAAATTATGTAAGAGAAAACCATGGGGTAGTTAACTTACTTACCCGGGTAAATGCTTACCAGTCAAATTTAACACTATCATTTACTTACCGGCTAAGATTTTAGTCCACCAAATTGGTTTCGTATGCAACAATTCACCCGGTAAGCACTAACCGTGGTAAGAGTCGTCGTCATCACTTACCGGGGTAAGACTCTCGGTCCTTTCATTTGCTCTTACCGGGTAAGCTTTTTGGTCCTTGCCATATCTTTTAATAGAGAAATCTTGTGAGCCCAAATCAGTACTATCGAATGATTTGTGATGATGATGATAATGAATAATTAGGTAATGTTACCTTGAATATTTTTCCAAAAATCAAATGTTGCAATTTTCAGGAAACATTTCGTCCCTTGAGATTGCTGACAAAGTAACCTCTAATTAATTTGCTTGTTTCCAGTTGCAGCTAATACAAATAATTTTGTTTCGACACGTAAAGAAAACTCACCTAAGTTGAAAGAACTAAGGAATATTGCTTGTGGCTGTCTTGCTGACTGGGCTCTGATTACCACCTCACTCGTAATCGCTGCCAATCAGGTTCAATGCTTACACACATTTATCACGGCACTTTTGATATTTCTGTTTTTCATACTTGATTTGCAGAGGCTGCCTCCTTTGTCGATAGATCCAAACCGATGTGCCGTTGCATTTGTTGGAAACACAATAGGTCAAACAAATGGTGTATATGACAAGGCGATTGATCTCCGCTTTTGTGACTACACTAATGAGAAGACAAACCTTAAGGGAAAGTCTCTTGCAGCAGCACCTATGTCTGGTGCCATATTTGATGGTGCAGATATGGCTGAGGTTGTCATGTCCAAAGCTTATGCTGTTGGAGCCAGCTTTAAAGGTAACAAAAAAATGCCTTTCACTTAATCTGCTAAGTTGTTTTAGTTTTTTTAATATTTGTTTTTGAAAGTGATCAACTGTGTAACTTGTTGACATAGTTGAATATTGACTCTTGATCAACAACTGGTCAACTGCATTGTCTCATAATGCAGGTACAGATTTTACGGATGCAGTTCTTGATCAAGTCAACTTTGGGAAGGCCAATCTTCGGGTAGCTTCATTTAAAAACACTGTACTATCCAGTTCCACATTCGAAGAAGCTCAACTGCAAGATGTGTTTGAGGACACCATTATTGGGTATATCGATCTTCAAAAGCTGTGCGTAAATGAAACGATTAACGAGGATTCGAGATTGGAACTTGGATGTCGAAATTAGAAATGATACATTGCTTCTCTCATTGCTCTACAATTTGGATTCTATTTTGTAAATTACAAGTTGCAAAGTACAAACTACTAATGTATAAGTTGGTCTTTAACATATAAGAACAACAAATGTTATGGTTTTGAAAATCCCCTATCCAACAATTTCATTTTTAAATCTCAACTGCTGATCATATTAACCTTTAATTTAAACCCCACACAAAACCATAAAATTAACACTAAAAAATACGGACAACTGAATACTCATGAAACAGGATTGCCATTGGGTTTACAAATCAAGATATTTGTGCAACATCGTGTGCAAGTAAGATTATTGGCCATTGTCACCTTCACCCGGTAAATAAATGACCCGATAAGCACAAGATTGGTGAGAAATAATACAAAGCGGGTAACAAGATTGAGGATTTGAGTATTTGGTTTCAAAATCGAATTACGTCCCGCTGCATCGCGCGGGTACAATGACTAGTAAATTTTAATTTTTATACATATGTATACTATTTTGACACCCAAAAACAAAAAACAAGGCTTTGATCCCATTTTCTTTTTAATCCAATTTTAAATGCTTAATTAAGAGAATTTTAGTATTTCATCCCAAAATTTTTTCTATAGGTTAAATCATACTTACATTTTTCACTTTTGGAATAAGAGGATGGCATGTTTTCATCTCTTATAAGGAAAAGAAATTGATTTGAAAGCTTAAACCTCTTTATCTCTTAGACCATGAGTACCGCCAACCCGCGAACCCACTGAACCCTGATGTCACATCAGCGTCACATCAGCTTTTCTCTTTTCTACCCTCCTTACCCTAAAGTGGAGTACCGCTTCCTATCCGAACCCACCGAACCCACTCCTTAAAAATAAATCTGCAACAAAACGAACCCGCTACCCACAAATCTAGTTCACGAACCCACTCCTACCCGCTACCCCCAACCAGATGGTGAACCCGCGTCCCCGTACCACCAACCCACCCTACCCGCCCAACCCGGCCGTGGTACCCGATGGCGGTACGCACGGCCTTATAGGATAAGAGGTCTATGAGAGGAATTTTCACAAAATCTAACAAGACTAGAAGCCTAATTTTAAAAAATGGCAACAACGGCTAGAAGTAATTTCAAAAAAAAGTTGATTCTGGCTTAAAACAAAGGGGTGTTAAATATCTTTACAACGGCTAGAAATAATTATTTAATGCTCTTTTATTAATCCAACTATGCTCCGTACATGATGATGAATGACTGCGCCTCACTTTCTTAAAGGGTAGCGGAGTAACTAATTAAATTTATGAAGGGCTGAAAGTGTAAAAACTAGATATATATATATAGTTTAGTTTTATCATTTTGTAAATAAAGAGAGTTTGGATTCTGAATTTTTTCAGATTCAACACCAACAAAACAATAGCAGGAGTCTCTCAAGAACAGAGGTATATATCCATCTAATTTGCTTGCCTTTTAGGTTTTGATTATTAGTGGATTTTGATCTGTTTTTGTTTTTGATTTTGATTATTAGGGGGTGGGTTTCTTTTCAAATTTCTCGCACAATTCTTGCTTCGTTGATAAAATCTCCTGATGTGTTTATTTTATTTTATTTTAATGGCAACAAAAACAACAATATATTTTCAGTGAATTTGAAAAGGAAGTCAATTGCATCAGGAAAAAAAGACCCCAATGACAATCAGGTATGTTTTCCCAAAACCCTTTTTTTAACTTTTATTCATTGTTAATTACTTACCTTCAAGTTTCTTGAATTTGTTGATGTGGGTATTGATTGATTTTGCAAGCATTAATTTTCATTTATTTTATTGCATCTTATTATGTGTTTTGTTGTTTTTTAAAGTTTAGATCTTGATTTTCATCGTTTGTTGATTATATGTGTGGAATTAATTACAAGGGGGTTTAATTTTGTTCCTAACCCAACCCTCAAAGAAAACACTAAAAGTTGTGTGTTTACACAACTTGTGGCCAATGAGTTTTAATCAGAACTGATGTCTTGCAATCATAATTTGCCAAAAGATTAGTCTAGGCATAGCCTATGACATCATTTAAAAAAAAAACACTTAAAAAAATTCATCTCCAAGCTAAAAAACATATTTTAATTTAAATAACATATTTATTCTATTATTTGTTAAAATATTATTATTTTATCCTTAACATAACAAATTATCTGATGAAATATTTAAATTTCATTAATCAAGATTATTACAAGTTATTCATGTTTTTGTTAAATCAAGATTATAACAAAGTAGCTTAATGTTTTAGTTTTAGCTATTTTTTTTGAAGATAATGTAGAAATGCTTACATTGCCAATAGTTTGTAAGAATATTTATTAATACTAGTAATCCAATCCAATGAGCTATTTGTAAAATTATTTTTTACAACAAAAAGGGTTTCTTACACTCGTTTTTTCGATGTCTTTTTCTTATTTTATTTATTAAATTAAGAGTAAACTGCAATTTTGGTCCCTGTGGTATGTTGTTTTTCTCACTTTTGGTCCTCAAAAAATTTTTATTGCAAGAAAAACCCTGTGGTATGCAAAAATGCTCGGTTTTGGTCCCTAAGACTAACAGCCGTTAGTTGCAGCTGTTAAATACCTCCATGTGCCTTGCACATGAGGGTATATATGTCATTTTACAAATATAAGCCATAGGGACCAAAATTGCAATTTATCAATTTGTTATTATATTATTTATTTAAAATATAATAATTATATTATATAATATAATTAATAAATATCACATGATTTAAAAATAACATATTTAATAAAATGAATTTTTTTTAATTAAGTAATAATTTGTTTACGTTTAGTTAACTAATACTAATAAAATTTTTTCTCTTAAATAATTAACTAATAATTTGTTTACTCTAAAATAATCCAAATTTTAATTTCAACATAATTTGTATTTATCAGAATATAACATTAATTATATAGTAAAAATATTATATAAGGGATCTTCAACCTATTTTTGTGTTTTTATTATTGATTCTCTTTCTCAAATATTTATAATAAAATTCTTATAAAAAACTTCATGTTCATGAAAATGGAACCAACTTTCACTCATTTCCTATTTTGAGAAACCAACTTTCAAAATCGTCATTCAAGGGTCTGAACCAAAATTTATGTTTATTTAAGGGTTTGGTAACCTATTCAGCAGGTACGGTAAATTAACATGACATGGCACCTAATAATTAAAAATATATATTAGGTGGATATTTATCATTATCATTAAGATATAATTAAAAAAATTAAGAAATCAAATTGTAAAATTGGAAACCAACAGACGCCGCTCGGTTTCTCCTATCCTCAATCGTGATTGCAATTTGCAACCCTACCCTAGTCGTCGTTCCTATCGTCTTTCCTTCTCTGGCGTTGCTTCTCCAGTGCTTATTCTCTGGCGCGTCTTTCCTTCTCCGGCGCTTCTTCTCTGCCGGCGCTGCTTCTTCTTCGGCGGCGCTGCTACTGTTACTGTTTTCTGTTAGACTATCATATAATAATAGTCTGTTGTGATGGTGTTCTAACATTAATTATCAATTACTAACCTTCTTGCTACTCATTCAAGGTGCAAACAGTAAGTTTTTCATCTTCTGCAAGGGATTTAAATACTGCTTTTGTTGTTTCAAGGCTGAATCATGGTGGATTGAGATCTACAACAAATTAACTTGATTTATAAAAAATCAAGATATTTAAATAAAATGGGATTTGGAATAATTATTTTTCAAATAAAAAGATAATGTTCCATGTCAGCATTTTAGAGTTATTTTAGAGTTATTTTTTAAATAAAATAATGATGTAGAATCTTAGTTGGCAAAAAAATAGGGTGATGTCATTATTAAGGTCAACAAGTTAACCAGACCCTTAAATAAACATAAAGTTTGGTCTAGGTCCTTGAGTGACGATTTTGAAAGTTGGTTCCCAAAAATAGGAAATTGATGAAAGTTGGTTCCATTTTCATGCATTTTTCCCTTTTTTTATTGAATAATTTATTTTATATTAAAAGTGAAATTTACTAAATAAATAAAATATAAATTATTTTAGAATAAATTTGTAATTAATTAATTAATATTACTTGAGATTAAACAAATTATTAATCAGTTAATAGTTGTTTTATATTAAACAAATTATTAATTAATTATTTTAGAGTAACAAATTTATTAGTTTTGGTTGACGACACGTAAACAAATTATTACTTAATTAAAAAAATTCATTTTATTAAATATGTTATTTTTAAATCATGTGATATTTATTTATTAATTATATAATATAATTATTATATTTTAAATAAATAATATAATAACAAATTGGTAAATTGCAATTTTGGTCCCTGTGGCCTATATTTGTAAAATGACATATACCCTCATGTAACAGCTAAAACTAACGGTTGTTAGTCTTAGGGACCAAAATCGAGCACTTTTGCATACCACAAGGTTTTTCTTGCAATAAAAATTTTCTGGGAATCAAAAGTAAGAAAAACAACACACCACAAGGACCAAAATTGCAGTTTACTCTTAAATTAATATCTTGGCTTACCTTTTCAGTGTTAATTTAGTTTTGAGTAAACTACGATTTTCATCCCTGTGGTTTGATGTTTGTAACGATTTTCGTCCCTGGTCTTTTAAAACTGCTTTTTCCATCCCCATGGTTTCTATCTTGCTTTCTTTTTCGTCCCTAGATTTAACTTAGTGTAAATTAGAGTTAATTCTTCCAAATAAGGGGATTGAGAAATATACATATTTGGTCCTTGTAGTATTTCAAAATTTTATTTTTAAATTACATAGTTTACACTTTGTACATTTTCTTTATTTATTGTATTTCATCAAGACATTTATTTTTCTATTAATTATATATATTTTTTCAAAATTATTATAACTTTAATATAGGTTTTTTTTTTAATTTCATTAAAATATTAATAAATATATGATATTTTTGTCAAAGTTTTAGGTTTAAATCTCCTAAAATTAATATTTTTTTATCTATTGATTTATTAAAATACTTTATTTATTTTAAATCATCATTGGAAAAAGATTAATATTCGAGAAAAAATAGTCTTAGTTTATAACTATCGGTCCTATTCATTATTTTCATTTAAACTTTATTTTTTATTAATTAATAAAAGTTATTAAATATTTAAATTAAACATATACACACCATATATATATCAATGTTTTAAATAACACGAGACTTAAGACATGGGTCTGACGCCACGTTAAGTCAGTGACACATCATGACCCAATTTTTGTAACACCATATTGAATTTTTCTTATCCTTTATTGTCTTATGTTTTTGTTTTTAATATATAGCCTAATTTAAAATGTACAATATCACTATTGCATTGAGTAATAGTAGAAAACAAAGATTTAAATTTATAACGTTATATACGATATATGTATTTGCCGCCACAAGTCACGTCTCACGACCCGCCCGAAAACCCGACATATATATGTATATATTATATAAATATATTTATTTATATAATTATCCTTCAAAAAATCCTAAATTCTAGTCGGACGTGGTCTTTTCTAGACTAAACCTACTATCAATTTATCAATCATCTCAACCAATTGAGTTTATCGTCAAAAGCGGTAGAATATTATAAATTTTGTGCATGTAATTATTCCTCGAAACCCGACCGAATCTAATTCGAAACCTGACGAACCCGAACCCGAAGTAATCCGAAATCCAAAACCCAAAGTTCGGGGCTTGGTTTCCATATCCGAAATCTGACCGGGTTATTAATTTTCTCACTCGAACCCGTCCGACCCGCCCAATGCTCACCTCTAAAAATAAGACTATTTTTTTCTCAAAATTTATTAAACTTCTTCTAATAGTAATTTAAAATAAATAAAAAACATTAATAAATCATTAGATACAAAAATATTAATTTTAGGAGATTTAAACCTAAATCTTAAAAAAAACCATGTATTTATCAATAATTTTAATGAAATTATTTGATTATTTTTGTAATTAAAGTTATAACAATTTTAAAAATATACAATATAACTAACAGAAAAATATATGTTTTAATGAAATCAAAAAAATAAAAAAATAAGTTAAAAGTAAAAAAATATAATTTAAGGATAAAAATGTAAAAATTAGTATACACAAGGACTAAATATGTAATTTTCTCATTCACTTTTTAGATAAATTAACAGCTAATTTTAACAAAGTTGGATATGATGAAAATGGATACAAAATAGAAACCACAAGGATGAAAAAGCAGTTTTTAAAGACTAGGGACAAAAATCATTATAAATATCAAACCACATGGATGAAAATCGTAGTTTACTCTTTAGTGTTTTTGACACTTTCTTCAATCATAACCTTGATTAATATTCATTATTAGTTATAAATAATTATTAATTATTAATTACAATTAAATAATAAATATTCATCAATATTAAGTATTCGTAAATATTAATTATAATAATAAAAAATTATTATTGTAATTAATGTTAATTATACATTATTAATTTTATCTATTTAAAAATATTAATAATAATTATTAATGATTTATAAACGTTATGAAGTATGAACTATATCAATTAGTTTTTTAATCATTATTCAATATACTTACATATCAAAACTTAAAAGGAAAATATAACAATTATAAAAAAACATTTATATAAGTTACATAAAAATTAAAGTTATATTTAGTTTATCTCATTGATAATTAAAATCTGTTAAACAATTTTAATAAAGGGAAATTAATTAAAATACCCAAAGTTGGTAAATAGTTTGCATAAATACCAAAAATCTCGTTGGTTTTGCAAAAATACCCACTTTATCCGCGGTAGAATCTGCGATCGCGGATTCGTGCCACGTGGCCCGCGATGGTCCCGCGGTTGACCAAAATTTACAATTTTGGTCCCTCCAGTTTGGGACAAAAAATTACATTTTGGTCCCTCTAGTTTTTAGGTTATCATTTTATGTAGTTGAGGTTTTTTAAAGTGTTGTTGCATGTTTTTACTGGTTTTTTTTTGACACTTTTTGTCTGAGTTGTTTCAGGTATTTTTTAATGTAATGTTCCTTTTCATTTTAATGTATTTAATATAGAAATTAATTAAAGAAAATGTTTTCCCCATTTTAAGTTATTTAATAGGGAAATTAATTAAAAGATCAATTATTGCAAATCATCTTCCCAACCGAAACGGATACAGTGCAGGTAAACAAAAAAATCTATTACTGGAAGGCGTCCTGGATTCCAGTGATGAAGTTAACCTTTTCCTTTGATCACGTCCTCCATTCCCGTGTAGTCCTCTTCGATTACTTTTAGTTCCTCTTCTACTTCCTTAATCTGTCGTTGCACCTCCCGAACGTGAGCCCTAGTCATGGCCAGTTCTCGTTTCTTCTCCGCTAGATACTCCATTTTCCCCTGCTGAATCCCCATGTTATGGTTCCACATAACTTTTACCTTTTCGATATCGGCGTTCGCCTCATCAATGGATTTTGCACTAAGGGAGGAATTCGTTGACTTTGTGGAAGACCCGTCGGCTGGGTACAATAATACATTAGTGGGCTTTTCCTGTCATTATCGAGGTGGTAATTCTCCCATGCCATCTCCCAGTCTTCTGCCTCCTCAACCGTAAATGGATCATCGGCCGCAGTTCGCCCATGGTTTCTCCACTCCTCGTCTGTTTCTGGTACCTTCCGGGTACTCCGGAAAGCTCCATCTTTCAGTGGTTGGTAGGCTGCCGAACGTGAAGTTCCAACCCCATTCCCCGACCTGTTCCCCCGTGATCTTGAACCTCCAGCCATAGTGTAGAGGGTATAAAAGATAGATAGCAAGTTGTGAAATACTACTTCATCATGCCATTTACTTATAGAATGTATGTTCTTCATCATGGATGTGGATATGGTCAAAGATTTCATCTGAAAAGTTGCCTGCATGATTCGTCTGAATAGTTCACTGCAAGATTCGTTTGAAAAGAGACTACAAGATTCGTCTGAAAAGAGACTGCAAGATTCGACTGAAAAAGTAACTGCAAGATTCGTCTGCAAAAGGAAGCCTGCAAGATTCGTCTGCAAAAGGAAGCCTGCAAGATTCGTCTGAAAAGTTGATGCAAGATTCGCCTGAAAAGGCAACCTGCAAGATTCGTATGAAAAGTTGATGCAAGATTCGTCTGAAAAGTAGAAGGATTCTGTTGAGCCATTTGTATGTGGCTATAAATACCCGTGTTAGTTCCAATTGTAAAGGTCACAACATCCATACAATATTTTCATATCATAATAGTATCGTCTATCACCAAACAAATGGCAGTCTTCTAACCCACCGTCTACACCTGAAAAATGCCCGTGAAACTCCAGATCGCGATAGCAGAAAGGGAAAAGGAGATAGACCAACTGACACAAGAGTGGAAACAAATGATGGCCAGGAAGGAAACCCACTTGAAAAAGACCGAAGTGGAAGAAAAGGAGATCAAAAGGATGAAAGGGGATATAAAAGATCGGGAGGCTCGTATTCGTCGAGAAAAAGAAGACATTCACCACATTATGCAAGACTTCACAATTCTTCAGCGAAGGTAATCGACAAGCAAAGTTGGATTGATCAAACTAAGGCAATTTTTCAGTAGGTGGTGGTACGGGTGTTGCTTTAGTACTTTGTTGTTTATGTGTTGTTGTTTTGTACTTTTCCAGTTCGACATTGTTATTTCGTTCCTTTTCTGTTTCTATGTTGTTGTTTCGTTCCTGGAGTTTTTATGTGGATGTTTCATGTTGAAGTTTGCTCATGAATAAATAGGTCTTTCATTAGGCTGAAAAGTAGTCTTTAAGTAGTCTGAAAAATAGTCTGAAAAGTGGTTCATGTTAAAAATACAACTCCTAGATGTTATACATGATTATTTCAGAACAAACACATACTAGTCAGTACAATACAAAATTATCCAAATTTGAGGCTACGGCTAGAGGATGGTTTGGTTTTTCACAATCTGGGTTGACTTCTTACATGCTCTGGCGAGACGAGTCTCAAAGTGTTAATCTCCACTTTCTCGATATACACTTCAATCACAGTATGGCCGTCAACATACTGACGTATGTTGGCTACGTCTTCGTCGGTACTCAATTCTACCAGTCCAGTCAAGAAGTATGCATTCGGCCTCTTAAAATACAACCTATTATATTTTGGTTCTTCATAGTCCAGCTCTTTCATGATATGTTCAAATAGTTGCATAGAAAGATCCCTGTGGTTTGATGTTTGTAACGATTTTCGTCCCTGTGGTTTGATGTTTGTAACGATTTTCGTCCCTGGTCTTTTAAAACTGCTTTTTCCATCCCCATGGTTTCTATCTTGCTTTCTTTTTCGTCCCTAGATTTAACTTAGTGTAAATTAGAGTTAATTCTTCCAAATAAGGGGATTGAGAAATATACATATTTGGTCCTTGTAGTATTTCAAAATTTTATTTTTAAATTACATAGTTTACACTTTGTACATTTTCTTTATTTATTGTATTTCATCAAGACATTTATTTTTCTATTAATTATATATATTTTTTCAAAATTATTATAACTTTAATATAGGTTTTTTTTTAATTTCATTAAAATATTAATAAATATATGATATTTTTGTCAAAGTTTTAGGTTTAAATCTCCTAAAATTAATATTTTTTTATCTATTGATTTATTAAAATACTTTATTTATTTTAAATCATCATTGGAAAAAGATTAATATTCGAGAAAAAATAGTCTTAGTTTATAACTATCGGTCCTATTCATTATTTTCATTTAAACTTTATTTTTTATTAATTAATAAAAGTTATTAAATATTTAAATTAAACATATACACACCATATATATATCAATGTTTTAAATAACACGAGACTTAAGACATGGGTCTGACGCCACGTTAAGTCAGTGACACATCATGACCCAATTTTTGTAACACCATATTGAATTTTTCTTATCCTTTATTGTCTTATGTTTTTGTTTTTAATATATAGCCTAATTTAAAATGTACAATATCACTATTGCATTGAGTAATAGTAGAAAACAAAGATTTAAATTTATAACGTTATATACGATATATGTATTTGCCGCCACAAGTCACGTCTCACGACCCGCCCGAAAACCCGACATATATATGTATATATTATATAAATATATTTATTTATATAATTATCCTTCAAAAAATCCTAAATTCTAGTCGGACGTGGTCTTTTCTAGACTAAACCTACTATCAATTTATCAATCATCTCAACCAATTGAGTTTATCGTCAAAAGCGGTAGAATATTATAAATTTTGTGCATGTAATTATTCCTCGAAACCCGACCGAATCTAATTCGAAACCTGACGAACCCGAACCCGAAGTAATCCGAAATCCAAAACCCAAAGTTCGGGGCTTGGTTTCCATATCCGAAATCTGACCGGGTTATTAATTTTCTCACTCGAACCCGTCCGACCCGCCCAATGCTCACCTCTAAAAATAAGACTATTTTTTTCTCAAAATTTATTAAACTTCTTCTAATAGTAATTTAAAATAAATAAAAAACATTAATAAATCATTAGATACAAAAATATTAATTTTAGGAGATTTAAACCTAAATCTTAAAAAAAACCATGTATTTATCAATAATTTTAATGAAATTATTTGATTATTTTTGTAATTAAAGTTATAACAATTTTAAAAATATACAATATAACTAACAGAAAAATATATGTTTTAATGAAATCAAAAAAATAAAAAAATAAGTTAAAAGTAAAAAAATATAATTTAAGGATAAAAATGTAAAAATTAGTATACACAAGGACTAAATATGTAATTTTCTCATTCACTTTTTAGATAAATTAACAGCTAATTTTAACAAAGTTGGATATGATGAAAATGGATACAAAATAGAAACCACAAGGATGAAAAAGCAGTTTTTAAAGACTAGGGACAAAAATCATTATAAATATCAAACCACATGGATGAAAATCGTAGTTTACTCTTTAGTGTTTTTGACACTTTCTTCAATCATAACCTTGATTAATATTCATTATTAGTTATAAATAATTATTAATTATTAATTACAATTAAATAATAAATATTCATCAATATTAAGTATTCGTAAATATTAATTATAATAATAAAAAATTATTATTGTAATTAATGTTAATTATACATTATTAATTTTATCTATTTAAAAATATTAATAATAATTATTAATGATTTATAAACGTTATGAAGTATGAACTATATCAATTAGTTTTTTAATCATTATTCAATATACTTACATATCAAAACTTAAAAGGAAAATATAACAATTATAAAAAAACATTTATATAAGTTACATAAAAATTAAAGTTATATTTAGTTTATCTCATTGATAATTAAAATCTGTTAAACAATTTTAATAAAGGGAAATTAATTAAAATACCCAAAGTTGGTAAATAGTTTGCATAAATACCAAAAATCTCGTTGGTTTTGCAAAAATACCCACTTTATCCGCGGTAGAATCTGCGATCGCGGATTCGTGCCACGTGGCCCGCGATGGTCCCGCGGTTGACCAAAATTTACAATTTTGGTCCCTCCAGTTTGGGACAAAAAATTACATTTTGGTCCCTCTAGTTTTTAGGTTATCATTTTATGTAGTTGAGGTTTTTTAAAGTGTTGTTGCATGTTTTTACTGGTTTTTTTTTGACACTTTTTGTCTGAGTTGTTTCAGGTATTTTTTTAATGTAATGTTCCTTTTCATTTTAATGTATTTAATATAGAAATTAATTAAAGAAAATGTTTTCCCCATTTTAAGTTATTTAATAGGGAAATTAATTAAAAGATCAATTATTGCAAATCATCTTCCCAACCGAAACGGATACAGTGCAGGTAAACAAAAAAATCTATTACTGGAAGGCGTCCTGGATTCCAGTGATGAAGTTAACCTTTTCCTTTGATCACGTCCTCCATTCCCGTGTAGTCCTCTTCGATTACTTTTAGTTCCTCTTCTACTTCCTTAATCTGTCGTTGCACCTCCCGAACGTGAGCCCTAGTCATGGCCAGTTCTCGTTTCTTCTCCGCTAGATACTCCATTTTCCCCTGCTGAATCCCCATGTTATGGTTCCACATAACTTTTACCTTTTCGATATCGGCGTTCGCCTCATCAATGGATTTTGCACTAAGGGAGGAATTCGTTGACTTTGTGGAAGACCCGTCGGCTGGGTACAATAATACATTAGTGGGCTTTTCCTGTCATTATCGAGGTGGTAATTCTCCCATGCCATCTCCCAGTCTTCTGCCTCCTCAACCGTAAATGGATCATCGGCCGCAGTTCGCCCATGGTTTCTCCACTCCTCGTCTGTTTCTGGTACCTTCCGGGTACTCCGGAAAGCTCCATCTTTCAGTGGTTGGTAGGCTGCCGAACGTGAAGTTCCAACCCCATTCCCCGACCTGTTCCCCCGTGATCTTGAACCTCCAGCCATAGTGTAGAGGGTATAAAAGATAGATAGCAAGTTGTGAAATACTACTTCATCATGCCATTTACTTATAGAATGTATGTTCTTCATCATGGATGTGGATATGGTCAAAGATTTCATCTGAAAAGTTGCCTGCATGATTCGTCTGAATAGTTCACTGCAAGATTCGTTTGAAAAGAGACTACAAGATTCGTCTGAAAAGAGACTGCAAGATTCGACTGAAAAAGTAACTGCAAGATTCGTCTGCAAAAGGAAGCCTGCAAGATTCGTCTGCAAAAGGAAGCCTGCAAGATTCGTCTGAAAAGTTGATGCAAGATTCGCCTGAAAAGGCAACCTGCAAGATTCGTATGAAAAGTTGATGCAAGATTCGTCTGAAAAGTAGAAGGATTCTGTTGAGCCATTTGTATGTGGCTATAAATACCCGTGTTAGTTCCAATTGTAAAGGTCACAACATCCATACAATATTTTCATATCATAATAGTATCGTCTATCACCAAACAAATGGCAGTCTTCTAACCCACCGTCTACACCTGAAAAATGCCCGTGAAACTCCAGATCGCGATAGCAGAAAGGGAAAAGGAGATAGACCAACTGACACAAGAGTGGAAACAAATGATGGCCAGGAAGGAAACCCACTTGAAAAAGACCGAAGTGGAAGAAAAGGAGATCAAAAGGATGAAAGGGGATATAAAAGATCGGGAGGCTCGTATTCGTCGAGAAAAAGAAGACATTCACCACATTATGCAAGACTTCACAATTCTTCAGCGAAGGTAATCGACAAGCAAAGTTGGATTGATCAAACTAAGGCAATTTTTCAGTAGGTGGTGGTACGGGTGTTGCTTTAGTACTTTGTTGTTTATGTGTTGTTGTTTTGTACTTTTCCAGTTCGACATTGTTATTTCGTTCCTTTTCTGTTTCTATGTTGTTGTTTCGTTCCTGGAGTTTTTATGTGGATGTTTCATGTTGAAGTTTGCTCATGAATAAATAGGTCTTTCATTAGGCTGAAAAGTAGTCTTTAAGTAGTCTGAAAAATGGTTCATATTAAAAATACAACTCCTAGATGTTATACATGATTATTTCAGAACAAACACATACTAGTCAGTACAGTACAAAATTATCCAAATTTGAGGCTACGGCTAGACGATGGTTTGGTTTTTGACAATCCGGGTCGACTTCTTACATGCACTGGCAAGACTAGTCTCAAAGTGTTAAGCTCCACTTTCTCGATGTACACTTCAATCACAATATAGCCATCAACATACTGACGTATGTTAGCTACGTCTTTGTCGGTACTCAATTCTACCAGTCCAGTCAAGGAGTCTGTATTCAGCCTCTTAAAATACAACCTATTATATTTTGGTTCTTCATAGTCCAGCTCTTTCATGATTTGTTCAAACAGTTGCATAGAAAGATCCTCCACATCTAACATGTCAACATAAATTTCTAGACCACGAAAATAATGTCTTCTGGGTGGTTCCGTGAAGTACCCACCATGGTGGACTTTCATGGTGAACAACTGTGGATATGCATCTGTTGATGAACATTAATTAATATAGTTAGGTCGTAGAACAACGGTACTAACAAGCAAAACTCAATGAAACATGCACACTAACCATATAACTCTTTGCCGGTGTCTGAAAGCGATTCAGATAAACGCCTAAAGCACCAAACATGAAGATTTAGGGATGCCATGTAAGAATACGTATTATTACATGGCATCCCCAAATCTTCATGTTTGGTGCTTTAGGTGTTTATCTGAATCGCTTTCAGACACTAGCTAAGAGTTATATGGTTAGTGTGCATGTTTCATTTTGCTTGTTAGTACAGTTGTTCTACGACCTAACTATATTAATTAATGTTCATCAACAGATGCATATCCACAGTTGTTCACCATGAAAGTCCACCATGGTGGGTACTTCACGGAACCACCCAGAAGACATTATTTCCGTGGTCTAGAAATTTATGTTGACATGTTAGATGTGGAGGATCTTTCTATGCAACTATTTGAACATATCATGAAAGAGCTGGACTATGAAGAACCAAAATATAATAGGTTGTATTTTAAGAGGCCGAATGCATACTTCTTGACTGGACTGGTAGAATTGAGTACCGACGAAGACGTAGCCAACATACGTCAGTATGTTGACGGCCATACTGTGATTGAAGTGTATATCGAGAAAGTGGAGATTAACACTTTGAGACTCGTCTCGCCAGAGCATGTAAGAAGTCAACCCAGATTGTGAAAAACCAAACCATCCTCTAGCCGTAGCCTCAAATTTGGATAATTTTGTATTGTACTGACTAGTATGTGTTTGTTCTAAAATAATCTTGTATAACATCTAGGAGTTGTATTTTTAACATGAACCACTTTTCAGACTATTTTTCAGACTACTTAAAGACTACTTTTCAGCCTAATGAAAGACCTTTATTCATGAGCAAACTTCAACATGAAACATCCACATAAAAACTCCAGGAACGAAACAACAACATAGAAACAGGAAAGGAACGAAACAACAATGTCGAACTGGAAAAGTACAAAACAACAACACATAAACAACAAAGTACTAAAGCAACACCCGTACCACCACCTACTGAAAAATTGCCTTAGTTTGATCAATCCAACTTTGCTTGTCGATTACATTCGCTGAAGAATTGCGAAGTCTTGCATAATGTGGTGAATGTCTTCTTTTTGTCGACGAATACAAGCCTCCCGATCTTTTATATCCCCTTTCATCCTTTTGATCTCTTTTTCTTCCACTTCGATCTTTTTCAAGTGGGCTTCCTTCCTGGCCATCATTTGTTTCCACTCTTGTGTCAGTTGGTCAATCTCCTTTTCCCTTTCTGCTATCGCGATCTGGAGTTTCACGGGCATTTTTTCAGGTGTAGACGATGCCATTTGTTTGGTGATAGACGATACTATTATGATATGAAAATGTTGTATGGATGTTGTGACTTTTACAATTGGAACTAACACGGGTATTTATAGCCACAAGGACCAAATGGCTCAACAGAATCCTTCTACTTTTCAGACGAATCTTGCATCAACTTTTCAGACGAATCTTGCAGACTTCCTTTTGTAGACGAATCTTGCAGTTACTTTTCAGACGAATATTGCAGGCTTCCTTTTGTAGACGAATCTTGTAGTTACTTTTTTCAGTCGAATCTTGCAGTCTCTTTTCAGACGAATATTGCAGTCTCTTTTCAGACAAATCTTGCCAACTATTCAGATGAATCATGCAGGCAACTTTTTAGACGAAGTTTTTGACCATATCCACATCCCTGATGAAGAACGTACATTCTATAAGTAAATGGCATGATGAAGTAGTAATTCACAACTTGCTAAAAATACCCTCTACACTATGGCTGGAGGTTCAAGATCAAGGGGGAACATGCCGACGAATGGGGCTGGAACTTCACGTTCGGCAGCCTACCAACCACTGAAAGATGGAGCTTTCCGTAGTACCTGGAAGGTACCGGAAACAGACGAGGAGTGGAGAAACCATGGGCGAACTGCGACCTATGATCCATTCACGGCTGAGGAGGCAGAAGACTGGGGATGGCATGAGAGAATTACCACCTCGATAATGACAGGAAAAGCCCACCAATGTATCATTGTACCCAGCCGACGGGTCTTCCACAAAACGGGTCTTCCACAAAGTCAACGAATTCCTCCCTTAGTGCAAAAATCCATTGATGAGGCGAACGCCGATATCGAAAAGGTAAAAGTTATGTGGAACCATAACATGGGGATTCAGCAGGGGAAAATGGAGTATCTAGCGGAGAAGAAACGAGAACTGGCCATGACTAGGGCTCACGTTCGAGAGGTGCAACGACACGGGAATGGAGGACGTGATCAATGGAATCCAGGACGCCTTCCAGTAATGGATTTTTTTTGTTTACCTGCACTGTGTCCGTTTCGGTTTGGAAGATTGATTGCAATAATTGATCTTTTAATTAATTTCCCTATTAAATAACTTAAAATGGGAAAAACATTTTCTTTAATTAATTTATATATTAAATACATTAAAATGGAAATGAACATTACATTAAAAAATACCTGAAACAACTCAGACAAAAAGTGTCAAAAAAACAGTAAAAACGGCACGAATCCGCGATCGCGGATTCTACCGCGGAAAAAGTGGGTATTTTTGCAAAACCAACGAGATTTTGGGTATTTATGCAAACCTATTTACCAACTTTGGGTATTTTAATTAATTTCCCTTTAATAAAATATGTATTAATTTACTTTTGAATTTTTTTAATTAGTTAGGATATGTTATGTTAACCACTTTTATTATTATTCATATGTATATATAGTTAATGGTTATTTAAAATTATAGATTATTGTAGATTTTTTCTAAAATTTGTTTCAACAAATTCAAAATTTATACCGTATGCAATAAGCAATTTTAAGTTTTTTTTCAATTAACATATTATTTAATTTTTCTTTACTATCTTTTAATTAAACATAGTATGTCATTTATTTTTTACTATTTTCTAATTAAAATATTATATTATTAGAAATTTGTTTTAATTATATTATAAAATATTTATAACTTACATATTTGTTTTAAGATGTCATTTTACATGCTTATAAGCTAGTTTTTGATATTTTTTTCAAGATGTATTTTTTCGTTATTTTGCATGCTTATAAATAAGTTTTAGCCAAACATAACCAATATATGTGTACGTGGTTTACCTATATGGTTAACATACATTGTACATACGATACGGCTGTCTTCATCCTTCCGTGTTGAAGTTGAAGCAAATATTCTTTATAGTGTGCATAAATTTTGTTCTTGGGAGTTGTTCTTGTAAGAATGAAAAAGAAATAGCCGGTTTTAATTATTGGCTTTTTCATTCTCTCCTGACTTAGCATCCATCCCTCACTAACCCATACTTTTCACTGTCACATCAGAGCCACATCATTTTTCTCTCCCAACCACATCCATCCCACACCACCATCCATCTTTTATTTATTTTTATTTTTATTTTTGTTACAAGTATATTAATTTAAATAATTTAAATTTTATAAAAAATTTATAATTTAATATAAGATAAAACAATTAATAAAATATTTCATAAATTGAAACTACAATTTTAACCTTACATAACCAAATTAAAAACATAAAAAAATACATAATTTCAAATTAAAAAACTACAAATTTCACCAACCATATAGTTGTCGAATCAACTCTTTGTGGGCTAAAACCGCATTTAACTCGCTACCCGTGAGATGATCATGTGGTCTGATGTAAAACTCGAGATCTTGTCGCTTGCTCTCCATCTTCTTCCGTTCTTCTCTTTGTTTCAAAGCTTCCGCTTTTGTCTTTGCCGCCTCGGCTTTGTCCCTCGCGGTTTTCAACTTTTCCTCCTCCACGGTTAGTATTTTGTTATTTGCAACGTTGAACTTCTCGACATACTCCATAACACCCTTCAACACCTCGTCCTTTTCCGCCGTCTTTGTGGAGGTTGACGCGGCACGTTTACCTTTATCTCTTCCCGTCGGTCGTGTCGGTTCTTGTACGAGGACATCCTCCTCCTCATGGCTTTCTTCGTTAAGGTTGAACCGAACACGTGCGTCAGAAGACGTCGTGTTTGGGTTTGAATCCGACGTGGACTTGCTCCGTTTTGAGGGCCTCGGGTTATCGTCCATGAAAGGTACGATCTTCCATTTAGGGTGGTCTTTCACAATTCTCCAAGCCGCCTCGTGGGAGAAAGGCTTTTGTTTATTATCTGCCCGATACATCGTGTGTGCCCTCTCCATGTACTCCGCGTCACCCCATCCGGATTTATTTTGGGCCCTTAGATTATTGTCAATCCCGTTAAACTTCATCATTTTTCTGTTCATGTCAAGCCATTTGGAGTTTACTTGGTCTTTATTGCGATGATATTGGCGCCTTGAGTTGAAATAATCGAGTACTTTTCCCCAAAAATGTCCTACAAAAATAAATATATGTGAATAAGTATATATATTAATAAAGATAAATACATTAATAAATATATATACCCGATTTTTGTGCGTTTCCAACGGTGCTATCTTCGGAGACGTAAAGCCATGCATTTGCTAACAAAACCTCTTCTTCCGGAAGTCCATGAAACCGCTTTCGTTCTATTTTCAAATTTCTTTTTCCCTTGTGTCGTGGTTCCCGCATCGAGTTGTGTTTCGGGAACCAAATCGGGTGGGGTATCGGGAACCGTATCTTCGACCTCAACGTCCTCCGGATATGTTTCTTGTTGTAGTAGTTGTTGTAATTGCCCACCTTGATTATATTGTTGAAAGCCACCTTGAATAAATGGTTGAAAGCCGCATTGATTAAATTGTTGGAATCCACCCGAATTAAATTGTTGGAACCCAGCCGGGATGGTGTTGGGTGAATACATAGGGTATTGTTGTATGCTTCCATGGTAGGTTGATGGTGGTGTTGAAAGATTGAAAATATTTTCCATCGGGGACGGTTGCGAGCTCGTGCCTCGCGATTTGGAACCTCGTCGTGGTGTTGTGAAATCTTGTGTTTGTTTATCCATAATTTTTTTTGAAGAAAGAAAAAATATTGGCTGCTGGTTGGAGCTGGCCGCTGATGAACACCATCGCCCCAGCGCTGGTTGGAGCTGGTTGGAACCCAACGCTGGTTTGCCAGCCAGTGCTAGTTGTTATTTTATTTTATTTTCTTTTTTTTAAAAAGTAGACGTTGTGAAACGGTAAAAATTGTGTTTTTTATTTTTTTTCTTTTTTCCTCTCCTATATACTCACTTCTTCTACCATTTTTTACACACAAAATTTCTACTTTCTTATTCTACTCTCTCAATATTTTTTCTTTCTTCAAAAAAAAAATTATGGATAAACAAACACAAGATTTCACAACACCACGACGAGGTTCCAAATCGCGAGGCACGAGCTCGCAACCGTCCCCGATGGAAAATATTTTCAATCTTTCAACACCACCATCAACCTACCATGGAAGCATACAACAATACCCTATGTATTCACCCAACACCATCCCGGCTGGGTTCCAACAATTTAATTCGGGTGGATTCCAACAATTTAATCAAGGCGGCTTTCAACCATTTATTCAAGGTGGCTTTCAACAATATAATCAAGGTGGGCAATTACAACAACTACTACAACAAGAAACATATCCGAAGGACGTTGAGGTCGAAGATACGGTTCCCGATACCCCACCCGATTTGGTTCCCGAAACACAACTCGATGCGGGAACCACAACACAAGGGAAAAAGAAATTTGAAAATAGAACGAAAGCGGTTTCGTGGACTTCCGAAGAAGAGGTTTTGTTGGCAAATGCATGGCTTTACGTCTCCGAAGATAGCACCGTTGGAAACGCACAAAAATCGGGTATATATATTTATTAATGTATTTATCTTTATTATATATACTTATTCACATATATTTATTTTTGTTGGACATTTTTGGGGAAACGTACTCGATTATTTCAACTCAAAGCGCCAATATCATCGCAATAAAGACCATGTAAACTCCAAATGGCTTGACATGAATAGAAAAATGATGAAGTTTAACGGGATCTACAATAATCTAAGGGCCCAAAATAAATCCGGATGGGGTGACGCGGAGTACATGGAGAGGGCACACACGATGTATCGGGCAGATAATAAACAAAAGCCTTTCTCCCACGAGGCGGCTTGGAGAATTGTGAAAGACCACCCTAAATGGAAGATCGTACCTTTCATGGACGATAACCCGAGGCCCTCAATACGGAGCAAGTCCACGTCAGATTCAAACCCAAACACGGCGTCTTCTGACGCACGTGTTCGGTTCAACCTTAACGAAGAAAGCCATGAGGAGGAGGATGTCCTCGTACAAGAACCGACACGACCGACGGGAAGAGATAAAGGTAAACGTGCCGCGTCAACCTCCACAAAGACGGCGGAAAAGGACGAGGTGTTGAAGGGTGTTATGGAGTATGTCGAGAAGTTCAACGTTGCAAATAACAAAATACTAACCGTGGAGGAGGAAAAGTTGAAAACCGCGAGGGACAAAGCCGAGGCGGCAAAGACAAAATCGGAAGCTTTGAAACAAAGAGAAGAACGGAAGAAGATGGAGAGCAAACGACAAGATCTCGAGTTTTACATCAGACCACATGATCATCTCACGGGTAGCGAATTAAATGCGGTTTTAGCCCACAAAGAGTTGTTTCGACAACTATATGGTTGGTGAAATTTGTAGTTTTTTAATTTGAAATTATGTATTTTTTTATGTTTTTAATTTGGTTATGTAAGGTTAAAATTGTAGTTTCAATTTATGAAATATTTTATTAATTGTTTTATCTAATATTAAATTATAAATTATTTATAAAATTTAAATTATTTGAATTAATATAGTTGTAACAAAAATAAAAATAAAAATAAATAAAAGATGGGATGGTGGTGTGGGGTGGATGTGGGGGTTTGTGGGTTAGAATGGGTTGGAAGGGAAAAATGATGTGACGCTGATGTGGTAGTGAAAATTTGTGGGTTAGTGAGAGATGGATGCTGATGGTTAGGCCATGAGTAGCAATACCCTCAAGCCCTCAAGCCCTAGCCTACCACCTCAGCGCCACATCAGCTTTACTTCTTACCCTCAAAAAGTGGAGTACCCATACCCTTCCATTTTCAAGCCCTCAAGCCCTAACTTGCCACCTCAGCGCCACATCATTTTTTTTAATTCTTTTATTTATACATTTAATTATTTAACAAAATAAAAATATTTATATATTTTTTAATAAATAAAAATAAGATAAATAATAAATAAAAATGTAAAATTTGATATACAATAAACAAGGACCAAATATGTAATTTTCTCAATTATTTTTTGGAAGAATTAACTCTAATTTTAACAAAGTTGGATGGAGGGATGAAAATGGAAGGAAAATAGAAACCATAAGGATAAAAAAGCAGTTTTAAAAGATCAAAGACGAAAACCGTTATTAACAGTAAACCACAGGGACCAAAATCATAGTTTACTCAAAAAATAATTTTATGTAGTTTATATGATATATATTAAAATATATAAATCCAAAAAAATTCAATGTTGGGCTCATTTCGAACGTATCGAAGAGACGATTATAATGGTGTAACTTGTTAAAATTAAAACGTATTTTTTAACGTGTTTTAGTTAATAAACGATTATATGTGTTAAATGTAAAATTAAAATAATGAAACTAAAAGGTATAAAGTAAATTTAGTAAATAAGTATAGGGGTTGAAAGTGTAAATTTGAATTAAAAATTATTAAATTTTGCCAAAATTTCACTCGGGTTCCACGGGTTTACAAACCCGCTCCCCCAAAGCCCGCGCCAAGCCCTCTCCCCCCGTACCCATTCCCGCTGGAACCCGCCGAGCCCGCTCCCTAGCCCGAGCCCGAGCCCGCATCCGGTACGCATGGCCTTATTAGATTGTATGAAAAAAGTAGAGTAATAATACTTTGAACAAACATGATAATCGTTTCATGGTAACTATTTTCATGATATGTTTTTATTTTCCTTGTTCAAATATAATTTTATAAATTGTTACCTTAAAATTTCATTACTACAAATAAAGAATTTAAGAAAGTGGTTGTCATTATTTGCATTTCTAATGACTTTGTTTGTTTGGCAAGATTTTGTTTGTTTCATAATCTAGTTTTGGCTTGCTTGTTGGGGGGTCGAAGAGTGAATATGGTAGGTAGGTGTAGGGTTAGGGGGTTAGGTTAGGTTATAGGTAGGGGTAGTTAGGATGGGGTTAGGGGGTCGAGGAGTGAATTGGGGTAAGGTTAGGTAAAGGTAGGGGCAGTTAGTTAGGCTAATGTTGCATATAGGGTAGAGGTTATAGTAGTTAGGAGTAGGAGGGTTGGGTAGGGGTAGTTTGGGGTACATTGTAAATTAGGGGGTCGAGGAGTGATTTGGGGTTAGGTTAGGTTAAAGGTAGGGGCAATTAGTTAAACTAAGGTTACATATACGGTATAGGTTATAGTAGTTAGGAGTAGGAGGTAGGTAGGTTGGGTAGGGGTAGTTTGGGGTGTAAAATTTTGTATGTCCGCGTCATATGAACTTATGAGAGTTGATAACGCCAAGTTTTGGCGTTATTTTCGGGCCACAAACCACTGAGAGTGGCTTATTCTGAAGCCACGGGCTAAGCCGCACGTGTTTCTCATAGGCTCTAGTTCGGATTTAGGCCCGGACTTGGGCTTCCTCTATTCTTTATTTTGGGCTTCTTTTAGGCTATATTCCGCTCTGTTTCTCGACTATAGCTTTCTTCCGGAACACCTGCACATTTCACTGAAAAACTATGAAAAGTATCACCGCTTTGCTTCAAAACAAGCCACTCTCAGTGGTTTGTGGCCCGGAACTAACGCCAAAACTTGGCGTTATCAACAACCCCAAACCGGGCGTTGCTTGTCCTCAAGCAAATTAGCGATAAAAATCGTAAAAACATGTATCAATGAATCAATAACTGCATAATTCCCAAGCGGACACACGTATTGCACGCCTATTCACCCATAATTCTCTAATGTGCAAGTGTCGACTTGGAGCGGTATAAAATGTTAAGAGTACAATTATGTAGTTATTATAGTCATCCGAATATAAGAAAGCATTAGCAATAAATCAAACAAAGAACAAGAACAGAGATGGTGATTGCAAACCTATGACTAACGCTGTGAAGAAGAAGCCCCTCCCGATTGCCGACCTCGCACCCGCCTTCGGCCTTGAGACGGATCGGTCGCCTCTGGTATACCGACTTGAGTGAGGCGTGTGGAGAAATCATCTAGGTGTCGGTTCACATCCCGAAATCCGGTCTCCATCTGTTGTGCCAATCGCCGTATATAGGGTGGAGTGTCGCCGGTATGCTCTTTTGTATCCTATTGGGGCTCTGATGGATCGAAGTCCGGATCACTGTCCGAAGCACTTTCCGATGAGTCTACGGTTGGTGCTGCGAGTGTGTTCCTCCAGTAATCCCGGAATAGGCCGCCGCCTTGATTTGAATTGTGTAGTGCTTCTTGTAGAAGTCTTCCCTCGAGGCAGTGAGTTGTCCTATTGGGACGCCGACTTCCCTACAAAAATGAGTGATTAGACAAGGGAACGGTAGGATGCCGTCAAGTGACATACCAACGTCTAGGAGCTATGAATCCATATGATATGCCCGATGTCTATCGGGAGGTTGTGCTGGAGGGAGAATAGAACTTCTGTGATCTGACTGTCGGCGGTGGTGTTGTGGGAGGACGACTTTAGGCTTGCCTTCACAAATAGCATGAGGAAGGCATGGTCCGTGTGGATGTCACTCTTCAGAATGTGGTCATTTGTCTTGTTCCACCCTAAGTGCCCGTTACGCCGCATCGACCCGGCAATGATCGGGCTTAGTTTAGCGCGGAAGGCCTCGTGTCTGGACACCCCGTAAGTCATGCCCAATTCCGAATGGCGGGGCGCGTGATAGTAAGCGCAGATGTCGCCCGGTGAGATCCGGACGAGCCTGCCCCCCATCTTCACGGTATACCGCTCGTGGTAGACCGAGTTGCATACACGCATAGAATTCCTTGACCACCTCCGCATCGTACATGATTGGAGTTCGAATAAATCCCTTCCAAGATTGTTGACGGATGATGGCCGAAACTAGCGAGCCGGTCGGTAATGTATCAATTTGGATCCCGCGCTCGGCGAACGACTGGCATTTCTTCTTCCTCATCTTTGCGATCTGGGCGTCCTTGTGGGCTTTGCTCTCTAGCATTCTATCCCGAATGTGCCGTGGGACGCGGGCGTAATCGTTGAAAACCAATTGCTTACTTGGATGGTGCCTCATTTTCTGCAAAAAGTTAACACACAGATAGTCAAATTACCATTGACAATCCCAAACCTTTGCTGAATCACCCTTTCGTCCTAAAAAGTTCTACCCTAATGTGTTTTAAGTCCATCGGTGGAGATCGAGAGATAAAACTTGTGATTTTAAAATAAGATTCGTTATTGCTTGAGAAAGAATAACGGTGAGTTTTCAAGAATTAGGTTTCATAGGAAGAACCAGTAATATTTGTTCGGGTATAGCATTCATTGAAGGAACAGCCATAGGATTTCCAACCCTCAACCTTTTTCTCTATCAAAGTCTTTTTCAAGCCTTTCGTCAATCGAGTTTATTTGTATTTACTATTAAACAATTTCTAAACAACAACCAAAATTTCGATCGTTCAGTTAATAGCGAGGATAGTAATTGTGATACTCAGTCCCTTGGTTCGATACTCGTACTTTTAGTACTATTACTTGATTCGACCCGTACACATGCGGTTAGATTATGGGGGGTGTAAACCCACCTATCAAGGGTCGCACACATAGAGTATGTATGTCTTGAATTGATCATGATGTGAACCAAATAAATAAATGAAAATAATTATTATTATAGTATTGTAATAATTATAAAGATTTGTATAAAATGCAATTATGATAATTACATAATTGAGCTTAATATGGATAATTATTATTCTAGTAGGATCTTAATAATTAATTAGGCCCTAAAACCAAATATTGAAAAGTAATAATTTACTTGAGCCCAAATGCTAATTAATTGTTAAGTTACTAATTAATTTAATTAAAGTGCCTGAAAGCCCATAAGATTGTTTAAGTTAATAAGTCGTCCCGTACGGAAATGAGGTATATAAAAACATTAGGTTTACGGTTAAGCTAATGAAAAACATTCTCCTCCCTTCCCTCTACTCTTGTGGTCGTCGAACATACACACAAACACGTGTGGGATTGAAGCGTACTCATGTGTGGATACCGCTATAGGAGGCCCACGTTGGTCTCTCGTGCTTCAAATCATCTCGCTGACAAAACCATTGAGGTAGTATTCTAAAACCTTCTATGATTGCCTTTTGTCCTTAGTTTCATTAGTTAGGGTACGTTTGGTACGCAGACAGACATAACAAAACTGGACAGAACAATTGTTCCACATTTGGTAAGACATAATTGGATATATTAGAACAGATAATATGACCAATTTACCCTTAATAAGTTGTTTATATATTTTGTGTATTTTGATTATTTATGTAATTTGTTAAATTTAAAATTAAATAAATATTTTTTATAATAAAATACATTATTAGAAAGTTTTGTTCAAGATGATCAAAATGACCCTAAAATAAAAGATGTGGTTTTCAATTTTTATTTTTTAACATTTTCGATATCTTTTTACTATTACTATTTAATAAATTACATAAATTAATCAAAACATAGAAAACAATATAAAAATAATAGTTTGAGGACATTAAAGTGAAAATTTAAAATTTAATCATTTAAAATCATATAGTTTGTTGGGTTTTTTTAGACTTTTCCCAAATTTGTATCACATTAACCTATTTTTATAGATTACAATGATATATTTAACCGGTTTTAGAAATTTAAAGGGTTTTATCATTCAAGAAAAGTGTTTAAAGACTTAACCATTCAAAATTAGATATTTGTTGGGTTTTTTTAGACTTTTTCCAATATAAAAAGAATGTGTGTTTGATGTTTTAGAAGAATTAAATTTTATTTTGAGGTTTATATTAGTAAAATAGAAATTTGTTACACCTTCTCCCAGCTTGTTCCATGTAGGGGTGCTCAAAAACCCGATCAACCCGATCAACCCAACCCAACCCGACGTGGAAAAACCCAACCTGAAGCAACCCGATGTCCAATCGAGTTGTAAAATATTCAAACCGTATGTATTGGGTTGATATCGGGTTACGATAATTTGAACCCAATCCAACCCGATGAACCCGATATATATATATATATATATATATATATATATATTCAATCTCTTATCCATCTCTATATAACTCCTTCTCTCTCTCTCTCTCTCACACACACACACACACACACACACATATATATATATATATATATATATATATATATATATATATATATATATAGTAGATGTTAACATATATATGTAAATTGAGAAAAACATTTGATGACGATATGTTTAAGATTTAAGAAATATGCAAATTGAAAACGTCAAGTTATTTGATCATATTTGGTTTAAACATTTTTATATATAGTATCTAAGTATTGTCTGAATTATAGGTTGTATTTTAAAGACATGTTTCCTTTATTTGTATGTTTTTAATTTTGATTTCACCTTGTTTAAACACAACCCGACCAACCCGACTAACCCGATCAACCCGAACGGGTTGGGTTGGGTTGGGTTGTGTCTTTGTTTGGGTTGGGTTGGGTTGAAATTTTTTCAAACCGCCAACATTGGGTTGATGTGTCGAAATGCCTTCAACCCGATCAACCCAACCCGTGAGCACCCCTAGTTCCATGGGGTAGGGGTGGAACATGCTTGTTCTACTTTTGTTCCACTGATAGGCGGGTTTTCACCCTCCTAATCTAACCGCAAGTGTACGGGTTGAATCAAGTAATAGTACGGTAAGTACGAGTATCGAACCAAGGGAACTAGGAACTGAGTATCACAAGTTCTATTAACTGAACGGTCGAACTTTTGGTTTGTGATTTAGAAATTGTTTAAAACTAAATAAAACTAAAATTGATTAACGGAAGATTGGAAAAGACTTTGATTGAGAAGAGGTTGAGGGTTGGATTCCCTATGGTTATAATATTGACGAACAAAACCCGAACAACGATTACCGACTCTTTCTATAAACCCTAATTTGCGGAAGCTAACCGCTATTCTTTCTCAAGCAATAACGGATCTTGTTCTAAGACTCACCAGTTTTATCTCTCGATCTCTACCGGTGGTTTAAAATACATTAGATTAAACTTTTTAGGTGATTCGGCTATCTCTACCCGAATCTCCTTCCGGCACTTGATTATCCGATCTAGCTGTCAATTAATCCTCTCGGACTTAATCAAAAACCATTAAATCAATTATAGTTGATCGCCTACAATTGGATAAGAAAACTTAAATCAAGTGCTTTATAAATCAAATCGATAACGTTAGTCGGTTACATGCCATCTCTGATTGAAACCATAGTTCCTCCAACCCCCAACATCTGAAGATTAGTTCATGTTGGGGTTGGATAAGAACGCAATAATGTAGTAGAAACCAATCATGTAAAACATCGTTCGCAATGTAAAAACGTAGTACTGATCAGTTCCCTTCTATCAGCTCTAATCCGTAAACGATATATCAATCCCCTTCAGTCGGCTCTCTCTCGTGATGCGTAAATGATGAACTCTGCTATCTAAATTCGCCTTTTCCCTGCCTTCGGTCGTCTCTAATCCAGTCCGCCCTTACTTTGGAATCGCCAAACAATAATAAGGCAACAGAAGGTTGGGCGGTTTTCCCTGCGACTTGAAGTCGCGTGGGAAACCGCGTGTGTCTCAGAATGGCTCGGGTCCAGGCTTGGATCAGGTCTTGGGTCTTGGACTTTAGGCCTGGATCTTGGGCTTTCATTTGGCCCAACGTAGTTCCTTTTTCAGCCCCTTTTCTGATCGTTTTCCCGGCTGTCGTTTCCTTTCAGGACACCTGCACAATTCACTGGAAATACGTGAAAGCAACGCTGCTTTGATTCAAAACAAGCCACTCTCCGTGGTTTGTAGGCCGAAAATAATGACAAAAATTGGCGTTGTCAATAACCCCAAACCGAGTGTTGATTGTCCTCAAGCAAAATAGCGATAAAAAGAATAATAGCACACCTCAATGAATCAATAACTGCATAATTCCCAAGCGGACACTCGTATTGCACGTCTATTTTATCCCTACCCGTGAATGTTTATCTCATCCTCACCACATCTTTATCTTGTTTAAACGATACCTTCCATTGTGAGTTGAACTTACAACCGCTCTGTTCGCACTAAGTTCGTACTAAGTCTAAGCATGATAGGGAAAACATGTCGCCTCGACCCTACCTTACGAGATGCTCTCTATTCACTCGAACCTAGGTTGTCGCACGTGTTGACATGTATGGGGAAGTTATGTACAATGATACTCGAGAATTCACATGACAACTCTAATGAAAGACGCACTAATGTCCAAAAATTGATCTCAGAAGGGAATCAAGTAGCAAGACACGGACTATCGGTAGGAGTAATGGTGTACCATAATCACATTTTCCATAAGATCATCCAGGTCTTTTACTAGGTTGTAACGGGGCTAGGGTTATGGCTATGAAACGAAGGGTAAACGGATCAGAAATCCTAAATGCGTCAATCCTTAGCAGTTCTGAACTTTTCTTGCTTCATTTTCTGTCACTTGACCCTGTTTGTCATCACTGGAGTCGCTTTGACTCTCTTATTTATCGCTATAGATACCGACTATATATATATATATAGAGAGAGAGAGAGAGGGAGGGAGGTTTAGGGGAAAACCTCAAATAAATGGAAAACTAAAAAACACTTTATCAACCGTTAGATTAGATGATCTGATGAATGTGATTAGTCGGGCGGTTACAACAATATTAATTAAATTAAAAACCCTCACCCCCCTATTTTTTAATCGAAAAAATATGAAAAATAAACAAAATTCGAACGAAATAAATTACACCAAATAAACGATCATATTTTTCTCGTTAATTTGACATCCATATTGGTATACTTTTTCCTCTATATTTTCGTGGTTTTCTGGTTTTCCAGTTATTTAGGGTTTTCCTTTGAACCTGACCCTATATATATATATATTATATATTGTGGTGGGGCATCATTGGCCCTCTTTATTTTGGTGGGGCTACATTGGCCCTCTTTTCTATTTCTTGGGTTAGAATGACCTAATTTCTCTTCTTGACCGACCTGCATTTTTCCTTTATGTTCTATCTTCCACTGTTCATTTCTGCTTATGGTTGACACATTGTCGGATAAGGGTTGGCTAAGGCTTTTGGCTAGGGGTCAATGGTGGGGTTTGAAACAAAAAGTTGGTGAGTGTTTGGCTACAAAGGGGTTTTGGGTACACACATAATGGGGCAAGGGTACAGTAGATAAAAACTGGGTTCAAGATGCACACAATGCCTGGAATCATCTCTTAAGGTCCACACGATAAGGTTTACTATACCCTCACCTAATATCCTGATTGTTAAATCCCTCGAAATGAAATACGTCATTTTAGGCTCAAATCTCGCTATTGGGGTATTCTCCACTAATGTCCCTAGTCATGCCTTTTCCCGGTCCTCCCTTAATGGTCACATTGCTATCGTAAGATTCATCCCTTAATGGTCGGTCTCAATCATTCAACACAGAGATTTTGCTTACATAATCTAGACATTCAAAATACGGAAAAATATACGAGCAATAAAGGGGCCCGATTGGGCAACCCCAAACCTTACCTACACATTGTCCCCAATGTGCAAGTGTTGATTCGGAGCGGTACAAAATGTGACGATACAAATATGCAGTTATTACAGTTATCCGAAAGTGAGCAAACATCAACAAAATACATCAAACTAACGAAACAGAAACATCGACTGAAAAGCTAACGAAAAAGACAAACCATTACTAATGGGGTCGTGACGAAGATGCTCTACCCGATTGTCTTCCGCTCACTCTTCTTCGGCCTTGTGCGGGATCGGGCACCTTCGGTATTCCGTACTGAGTAAGGCGTGTTGAAAACCCATCGAGGCGCTGGTTCACATCATAAAACCCGACCTCCATCTGCTGGGCCAATCGTCGTATATACGGGGGAGTGTCGCCAGAATGCCCCTCCTGGTCTACCGGCGGTGCGGTGGGATCAAAATCTGGGTTCTCCGAATCTGAGTCTGGTAGGATCGGCTCTGCCTGGGCTGCCCGTCGTCGCCAAGTACTCGGGTCCTCCTCCCGTTGTCTCTCGCGCTTCGCCGCTGCCGTGATATGTGCTCTGTATTGGCGCTCGACGAAGTCTCCCTTCGGTCTGGTTAGGTTCCCGATCGGGACCCCGACTTCCCTGCAAAAGTGTGTGATAAGGCATAGAAAGGGTAAAATCCCATCAAGTGACATACCCGCGTCTAGGATCTCCATCCAAATAATGTGGCCAACGTCCATTGGCAGATTGTGCTGAAATGAATAGAGCACTTCAGCAATTTGACTGTCGACCGTGGTGTTGTGACTGGAGGCATGAAGTCTAGATTTAACAAATGACTGATACCAAGTCGGAAAACCAATTTAATCTAGAGGCATGAAGTCTAGATTTAACAAACAATTTGAGTCTTTTGTTTTTAATGGCTATGCCATCTTTGACGATAGTTTTGATATTAACCATGGAGGGTTTATATCCAGGACTACCTTCAGTCCGAGTTTCTAAACGATACTGGACGTGATCTAATCTAGAATAATCTCCAGAGAGATTGCTGCTGATGTTGTTAATTTTTGAAATTAACTCGTGGTTAGACGAACTCCTTGCTTGAGTTTTTGAATCACTCATTTGTTTTGTAAAGGCGATGGATGTGAAACGTAGATAAATTGATAAAATAGAGTACTAGCAAGAGTAGAGATTGTACTTGAAGAAATAATCCAACCAGATATTAAATAGATAAATTGTTTTAATCGAAATTTCATACCCTGTTTCGAAACCTTCCAAGGATGCTTCTTTGATTTCCCTAAGCGGCCACCTGCCTAAGCGGTACTTTCCGGAGAAGACTTCTTCCCTCCAGGAGGGAGTTTGAAACTTTTGAGAATGAAAAATAGAGAAAAGGTAGAATTTATTTATTCATACAAGGTTTTTCTGGATATATCTCCAGATTACAAGACTCTACTACATACCTAGAATCCTATATGGTTCTTTACTCACACATGTTTTAGAATGAGTGGGGAATTGGATTCGGTTGAGAGTTGATCCAATTTTTTTTTGATGCCCCTAAACAAAAATGGAACTCTTCCTTTTATAGAGTAAGGAGAGAGGATCGTACAAAAAGTAAGACGTCATTGCATACGTTATTTTGCACTTATTGTTTTTAAAGAAAAGATGCTTATCTTTTCTTTATTAAAGTAGATGCCTTCTACTTTTTGGCCGTCCATCAGCCGTCTACTACTTCTTTATCTTTAGTAGTGGTGGGGTTGCATTTGGCACAAGATACCAAAATACTTTTCTTGTCCAGTTCCTTTTTTATCTTCTGACAAAGTAAAGGATAGTGGTATCCAAAGACATGATTAGAGACCAGCTGTCTTCTGAATAATTGAACTTTGTTGAAATCTTCGTCACTAATGGCTTTTGGTGAGAAAGATGTCATTAAGCAATAAGAGGTGGCAAGATTAACTTTAATCTTGTCTTCTTTGCTAATGTCAAAAACTTTGTTGATGAGGATCAACAGCTTTTGTTCTGCAATTTCTTGAAGGTCTTTTTCTTCAAGAGTTGTTTCCATGATCTGGCTGGGAGCATAGATTTTGTCTTTGACAACACCAATTTGAACGTATTTATAAGTCTGAATTGGTTCTCCGTCTGTATCCCAAAAGATAATGGTGCTTTGGACCTTGAGAAAGATGTCTTTGTCGAGGTTGTTGAGACATTTTTTCTTGTACGTTTTGATAGCATTTCTAAACTCCTTGGGGAATTTAGATAATTCCAACAGGTTATTAGATGGATAAACCAAGGCTAATAATCCATACTGGTATGCCTCGAGAATGAACTCCGGATGGGCATTTGAAGTAACTAATATTCTTCTTGTCCGAAGTATAATAGTGTTCTTCAAGGAAAGATAACTCGGTGGTTTTTCTTCCTTTCTTGTATAGGTAGTTGAATCCAGAATAGGTTGATTCTAGATTGTAATCTTCCATGTCTTCTAGCTTGTTGCTGGGTTGCTGGATTTTTGGAATAGTTCCAAGGGAAATCTTGGAGCTCTTCTCTTTCTTAAGAGCCGTAACGAAAGGCTTTAATCCTTCAGAATTATTGATCAATTCTAAGGGTGGTTTGAATTCTGCACTTGTGTATATGTTTGCAGCAACTCTTGCTTCGTCAAAAGACTTGTACTTCTTGTGTTTGACACCAGAGTATCCTTTGACTGCTTGTTCTGCAATGTTCCAGGAGGTGTAGATACCTGCTTTAGGGCCATTGAAAACGACGTAATAGGCTTTTATGCCTGAACATCCTTGCGAATGTACTAAAGATTGCTCTCTAGCTTTTTGTGGTATTTGAATTCCCTCGTTTGGTCTTAAGTTTAAACAAGAAGATCCAGACGTAGATGAGGATGAATCCTCGGATTGGCTTTTTTCCAAAACCACAGGATTCAACGGATTTGTTGATTCTTTACCGAGAGCCGTTTGCTTCGGAATAGCTTTAACTTTTGGTGTTTCTACCTCAGGTGTAAAAGTTACCTGTTTTTGTTCGGAAGAAAACCTTCTTACAAAATCCATTTCTGAATCAATGAGAGTTAACTCATTCTGTAAAAGCTGTATTTTCTTTAAGATTAATGCTTTCTGAGCCATTAATTTCTCCATGATTTGTTTAGACGAGAGGTCTTTGTTTTTGGCGTGAGGCCTTTATTTCTAAGAAGGTATCTTAGAGAAGAATAGATGTAAAAATGAATTGGTGTGCATCTTTAGGTATTGATCGTCTTCTTTTATAGGCGTTTTGGCCTAGGGTACCTGCAATAGTAAAATGAAGTGACATGATATAATATTTTAGTTTTCATTTTAATCTTGAAATTCCCTTGTTAAAAAATCTGCTAAACGGATTTTTGTTCCTTCAATGTGTTTTACATCGAAATCGTATCTGGAAAGCCATTGCTGCCATCTGACCAGTCTTCCTTGCTTATTATCGCCCTGTAACTTAATACTGAGAAAATAAGTAAAGTTTTTATTATCTGTTCTGACTAAAAATCTTATTGGAGTAAGATAAATAGAGAACTTGTTTATTACTCTAATTACCACGAGATATTCTTTTTCATTAGAGTGATAATTCTTTTCGGCCTCTTTAAAGCTGCCCGAAGCATATCTGCAGATTAATTCTCTTTCTGAATTAATAGCTTTGAGAACTCCTCACCAGTATTTGTCGGAGGCGTCTGTCTCAATGATAAGTTTATCCTCTGGCTGAGGATGATAGAGCTTTGGAAAACTCTTAAGATTCTTTTTTACCTTACTGATGTAAATGGTGTCAGAATCTTTCCATTCCCAGGGAACGTCCTTCTTGAGCTTAACCTGTAAAGGAGTACGAATAGCTGCAAGTTTTGGAATATAATCAGAAGCATATGTTAAAATTCCTAAGAATCTTTGTAGCTGCTTCTTGTCTTCAATTTTATCTGGGAACTTATGAATGTGTTCTAAGATATGACCTTGAGGACAGTGAGTTCCTTGATCAATTTCTAAACCTAAGAAATTAATCTTTGTCTTGAAGAGCTGAGCTTTCTTTTTAGACAAAATAATCCCAAGGGATTGACATTTCTTTAAAACGGCTGCAAGCTGCCAAAGATGTTCTTGTTCGTTACTGCTGAAAATAAGAATATCATCAACATAAACACAACAAAATTTTTCGAATGTTCTGAATGCATTTTGCATATGTCTTTGAAATATGGAGGGTGCTTGTTTTAAACCAAAAGGTACAACCGTCCATTGGTAGTGTCCTTGAGGACATGTAAAGGCTGTTAAAAGCTGTGATTCTTGATCTAGCAAAACCTGCCAGAATCCTGATTTACAGTCTAACGAACTAAACATTTTCTTACCTCTGATAAGAGTGAGTAACTCGTCTTTGTTAGGTAAGTTATGGCTGTCACCAATAGTTGCTTCGTTAAGAGACTTGTAGTTAACTACCATTCTTTTCTTTCCACGTCTCTTTTCTGCTTCGTTTTCTACTAGAAAGGCGGGAGATATATGTGGTGATTTACTAGCTATGATAATTTTCATATCTAGCAGCTCTCGAATTTGTTTGCCAAATTCTTCACGATCTTGTGGACTATACTTCATAGGATGAACCTTGATTATAGTGTTGGGATCTTTGAGCTTGATGTTTGCTTTCATCCAATGTTTGGTCTTTGAAGGATCCAAAGGATTGTCTGAACAAACTGAATCTAATAATTTTTCAATTATAGATTTCTTTCTTAAGTCATCAAGAACAAGGTTTTTATTAATAAAATTCTCATTTTTGAATGTTTTAATCTTGTCACTCCCCCTTTTTAAAAGAAGAATTTTATTGGGACTGATATTGAGTGGTTTAGTTTGAGGAATCTTTGATTTCTTTTTCATAGATTCGAGGAAACCTTTAACTCCTACACGATAAGCCATCGTGATTTTGCTGATGAACACCTCCTTTTCTGCAAGGGTTAGTATAATCATTTTTGTAAATTGAGTAAAAGGTCCATAAAGTTGGAGAAAGTTATTACCCAAAATAAAATCAATGTCTGATTCTTGTTGATAGACAGTAGGAATGTGAAATATTTCTCCTGCAATCAAGACATCAAGATTTTTGCAAACCTTGTTGACAGCAACAATGGTTCCATTTGCTATCTTGGCCTTGATAGGTCTTTCTGCATTAACCCAATGTTCTTCAGGGATAACATATTTGCTTGCGATGCACATACTGGCACCAGTATCGACATAGCAATGTAACTCAATTTGTTTATAACCTGTAAATTTTAATTTTCCAGATATATAAATAGAATTGGGATTAGTGATGTTGGGCATCATTAATTCAATAGTTTCTTCAGTCTGAATCTGAAGAAGATGATTCATTTGAATCTGAATTTTCAGTTTCTGAATCTATTATTTCTATGGAGTATACCTCTTGTGCATCTTCATAGGGATTTTCTATAGGATTGTATCCTAAAGAAAATATTGTTTCTAACATTTTTACTTTGTTAGAATTTTGTTTTCTATTTGGGCACTCGTTTGCATAGTGTCCTTCTTCATTGCAGACCCAACATCTACAATTCTTTTTGCCTTTAGGGCAAAATTTTTGCTTTTCGTTAGAAGATTTTTTAGAAGAGTTCTTCTTAACGTATTTTCCTGGTTTAAATGGTTTTTTCTTCCTTTTAAACCTGTATTTAGAAATGTCCTTTTTATGACGTTTCTTTTTCTTCTTAGTTCTGCATCCATAATCGTATGGTTGCTCTATTATTTTTTCACAACAATTTTTTGTGAAAGCTTTTAATTTCTTTTGTTTTTTAGTTAGATCACAGATTTTTGAAATCTCTTCTTTAACTATTCTATGGGCATAGCCAAGACTGACGAGAGCAGAACTAGAGGCTTCTAGCAGAAATCTGTCAAGGGCTTTTTGTCCAACAAAAGGGATTTTAAGAAGATAATCTTTGATATACTTCTTAAAATCTTCTTTGTCTTTAAGCTGATATAAATATTTTTCGTAATCGCAATAGAATTGATCAAGAAAACATATATCACAAAGTTGCATGTTAGTAAGCATGGTTTTTGCTTTACTAATGATTTTTAAAAGTTCTTGTAGTTTATCTTCTGCAAGGTCGATTCCTAAAAACATAGTATAAATAGCTTCTAAAATATGTTCAAAGGCTGTAGTTGGTCCTCTTTCTTCAGTCCAATTGGTATTTTTAATGAAACTATTAACAATACCTGTTGTCTTATGTTCGACTAATAACAACACAGAGTTAAGGTCTTCATAAACCTCATTGGTTTGGATGATCAAACTAATTTCTTGAGCCAACTTGTCAATGAGTTCTTTTCTGTTTGGGGTACAATCAATATTTAGGATATTATTTCCAAAGATATTGACACTGTTATTTTTTGTTATGGGTTCATTGAAGTTGCCCTTTCTTTTCTTGACACCATTTTTTGTGCCAGAAGCTTCTGCTTCCTCTTCAAAATTTTCATTTTTAGGGGGCTCCTCTTTGTCTATTCTAAAATTAAAAATTTCAGAATCAGAACTTTCGTAGTTATGAAGAGTTTCTTGTTCGTCTGAACTGAAATCTTCAATTATATTTAGAATTTCGTAATTTTTAAAACCAAATAAGGATTTTAAGTGATTACTGGATTCTATTTCTTTATTGGCAATAGAATTATTATATATTTCCATTAAACGAATTGCTTGTTCAAGTTTTTCATAATTTTCATTATTGACTTGTAATTCGTTTTCTTCTAGGTTTTCCCAGAAGTAATCTTCTATAGTTTTCATGTAGTCCATATTAGTTCTTTCTGGGCGGCCATGAAAGACTGTCTGGATTTTTACTTGAACCTAAATTCTCATTCCCAACATCATAGTTTGGATAACTATACTTCCAAGGTCCTTTCTTAGGGATTGGAGTATTATCATCTATTTTGATGATTTCTTTTCCCTTTGCCGTTTCTTTTGAAATAGCATCTAGGATTTCTTGATTGCAAGGACATTTTTGAATTGTTGTTTTTAATTCATTTATGATCTTTGCAGCAGCTGCTTCAATACTGTTATTGAGTTGTTGATTTTTAAGCAACGTTAAGATTTCTCCTAATTGTGGCTTAATATTCTTATTGAAATCTTCTTGTAACTCTTTAAGGCTCATCCTAAGATTTTCTTTAAGTATTCTTCGATTTCGTTAAGTTTAGAGGTAAACTTTATGACTTCATTTCTTAGGAGATCGAACTGGGCTTCGAATAATTCCGTTTTTTCTTTTTGTCTTATTAAAAGAGTATAAAATTCTTCTATCTTGACACTATCCCCCTTATTATTTAAGTGGAGAATTGTCCAAAAACGCTAGGTATTTTAGACAATTTTTCACTGGGGTCTTTACTAAGTCCAAAAAGGATAATAAATTATAGACACCTAGTAAAATTCTTCCAGTAATCTGATTTAGATTATTGGTGGACGAAACAAGATGTGTAATATTCTTGTTTCCTGTGGAACCACTAAAGCTAAAATGCGTAGGGTTCTGGTCAGCTCCTTCATTCAATTGCTTGAAATTGAGGATTTGTCCTTTCTTATAAATATGTGGAGACATATTTAAGAAGTTTTCTGAAACTAAATTCTTTGGCATAATTTAGCTTAGATTTTCTAACTTTAGACATAGATTGTCTACTCGTTTGGAGACGCTGTGAAGAAGATCTCTCTGAGATGGTTCTCTAGTGCTAGAAGGTTCATATATTCTATTAGAGGACTCTCCAATCTCTAGGTTGTTATTCCTAAAGCTTATTCTAGGTTTCTGTTCTAGAACTGGTTTATTCTTTGCAATATCTATTGCCCAAGAATTGTCTAAGGGACTGATTTCAGAGAATTGCTTCTCTTCAATAGCACCTATTTCAGAAAATACATCTTCTATTTCTATGTATTCTGATTTCTAGTAGTCAACATTGTGATGACTATTGGTTAAAGCATAAGCTACTAAGTAGGTTATACTGAAGACTTTGCCTCCTGAGTTCATCAAATTTTCTCTTTCGAACTGATGGACGAAAGAAAGTACTTGATCTAAATTCTTAGTGTCCAGACTAAATCCGAATTTAGGATAGACCGAAAACATGAATTTTTGGTAAGCCAGGTTTCGGTCTATCATGTCACTTCATTTTACTATTGCATGTACCCTAGGCCAAAACACATATAAAAGAAGACGATCAATACCTAAAGATGCACACCAATTCATTTTTACATCTCTTCTTCTCTAAGATACCTTCTTAGAAATAAAGGCCTCACGCAAAAAACAAAGACCTCTCGTCTAAACAAATCATGGAGAAATTAATGGCTCAGAAAGCATTAATCTTAAAGAAAATACAGCTTTTACAGAATGAGTTAACTCTCATTGATTCAGAAATGGATTTTGTAAGAAGGTTTTCTTCCGAACAAAAACAGGTAACTTTTACACCTGAGGTAGAAACACCAAAAGTTAAAGCTATTCCGAAGCAAACGGCTCTCGGTAAAGAATCAACAAATCCGTTGAATCCTGTGGTTTTGGAAAAAAGCCAATCCGAGGATTCATCCTCATCTACGTCTGGATCTTCTTGTTTAAACTTAAGACCAAACGAGGGAATTCAAATCCCACAAAAAGCTAGAGAGCAATCTTTAGTACATTCGCAAGGATGTTCAGGCATAAAAGCCTATTACGTCGTTTTCAATGGCCCTAAAGCAGGTATCTACACCTCCTGGAACATTGCAGAACAAGCAGTCAAAGGATACTCTGGTGTCAAACACAAGAAGTACAAGTCTTTTGACGAAGCAAGAGTTGCTGCAAACATATACACAAGTGCAGAATTCAAACCACCCTTAGAATTGATCAATAATTCTGAAGGATTAAAGCCTTTCGTTACGGCTCTTAAGAAAGAGAAGAGCTCCAAGATTTCCCTTGGAACTATTCCAAAAATCCAGCAACCCAGCAACAAGCTAGAAGACATGGAAGATTACAATCTAGAATCAACCTATTCTGGATTCAACTACCTATACAAGAAAGGAAGAAAAACCACCGAGTTATCTTTCCTTGAAGAACACTATTATACTTCGGACAAGAAGAATATTAGTTACTTCAACTTCTATCCAAATGCCCATCCGGAGTTCATTCTCGAGGCATACCAGTATGGATTATTAGCCTTGGTTTATCCATCTAATAACCTGTTGGAATTATCTAAATTCCCCAAGGAGTTTAGAAATGCTATCAAAACGTACAAGAAAAAATATCTCAACAACCTCGACAAAGACATCTTTCTCAAGGTCCAAAGCACCATTATCTTTTGGGATACAGACGGAGAACCAATTCAGACTTATAAATACGTTCAAATTGGTGTTGTCAAAGAAAAAATCTATGCTCCCAGCCAGATCATGGAAACAACTCTTGAAGAAAAAGACCTTCAAGAAATTGCAGAACAAAAGCTGTTGATCCTCATCAACAAAGTTTTTGACATTAGCAAAGAAGACAAGATTAAAGTTAATCTTGCCACCTCTTATTGCTTAATGACATCTTTCTCACCAAAAGCCATTAGTGACGAAGATTTCAACAAAGTTCAATTATTCAGAAGACAGCTGGTCTCTAATCATGTCTTTGGATACCACTATCCTTTACTTTGTCAGAAGATAAAAAAGGAACTGGACAAGAAAAGTATTTTGGTATCTTGTGCCAAATGCAACCCCACCACTACTAAAGATAAAGAAGTAGTAGACGGCTGATGGACGGCCAAAAAGTAGAAGGCATCTACTTTAATAAAGAAAAGATAAGCATCTTTTCTTTAAAAACAATAAGTGCAAAATAACGTATGCAATGACGTCTTACTTTTTGTACGATCCTCTCTCCTTACTCTATAAAAGGAAGAGTTCCATTTTTGTTTAGGGGCATCAAAAAAAATTGGATCAACTCTCAACCGAATCCAATTCCCCACTCATTCTAAAACATGTGTGAGTAAAGAACCATATAGGGTTCTAGGTATGTAGTAGAGTCTTGTAATCTGGAGATATATCCAGAAAAACCTTGTATGAATAAATAAATTCTACCTTTTCTCTATTTTTCATTCTCAAAAGTTTCAAACTCCCTCCTGGAGGGAAGAAGTCTTCTCCGGAAAGTACCGCTTAGGCAGGTGGCCGCTTAGGGAAATCAAAGAAGCATCCTTGGAAGGTTTCGAAACAGGGTATGAAATTTCGATTAAAACAATTTATCTATTTAATATCTGGTTGGATTATTTCTTCAAGTACAATCTCTACTCTTGCTAGTACTCTATTTTATCAATTTATATACGTTTCACATCCACCGCCTTTACAAAACAAATGAGTGATTCAAAAACTCAAGCAAGGAGTTTGTCTAACCACGAGTTAATTTCAAAAATTAACAACATCAGCAGCAATCTCTCTGGAGATTATTCTAGATTAGATCACGTCCAGTGTCGTTTAGATACTCAGACTGAAGGTAGTCCTGGATATAAACCCTCCATGGTTAATATCAAAACTATCGTCAAAGATGGCATAGCCATTAAAAACAAAAGACTCAAATTGCTTAAAAGCAAATTAGTCATTTGTTAAATCTAGACTTCATGCCTCTAGATTAAATTGGTTTTCCGACTTGGTATCAGAGCAAACCTGACATTAAAGAAGCATTAAATTAGTCATTGATTCAATCTTTGCCATCGTTTAGATACTCAGACTGAAGGTAGTCCTCAGTCATTGATTCTAGGCATTAGTCATTGATTCCATCTTTGCCATCGTTTAGATACTCAAACTAACGAAACAGAAACATCGACTGAAAAGCTAACAAAAAAGACAAACCATTACTAATGGGGCCGTGACGAAGATGCTCCACCCGATTGTCTTCCGCTCACTCTTCTTCGGCCTTGTGCGGGATCGGGCACCTCCGGTATTCCGTACTGAGTAAGGCATGTTGAAAACCCATCAAGGCGATGGTTCACATCATGAAACCCGACCTCCATCTGCTGGGCCAATCGTCGTATGTACGGGGGAGTGTCGCCAGAATGCCCCTCCTGGTCTACCGGCGGTGCGGTGGGATCAAAATCTGGGTTCTCCGAATCTGAGTCTGGTAGGATCGGCTCCACCTGGGCTGCCCGTCGTCGCCAAGTACTCGGGTCCTCCTCCCGTTGTCTCTCGCGCTTCGCCGCTGCCGTGATATGTGCTCTGTATTGGCGCTCGACGAAGTCTCCCTTCGGTCTGGTTAGGTTCCCGATCGGGACCCCGGCTTCCCTGCAAAAGTGTGTGATAAGGCATAGAAAGGGTAAAATCCCATCAAGTGACATACCCGCGTCTAGGATCTCCATCTAAATAATGTGGCCAACGTCCATGGGCAGATTGTGCTGAAGTGAATAGAGCACTTCAGCAATTTGACTGTCGACCGTGGTGTTGTGACTGGACGGCTTCAGGCTGGCCTTGACGAATAACATAAGGAATGCGAGGTCGTAGTGAAGATCACTCTTAGGTTTGGTGATGCTTGCATTATTAATCCCACTATTAACGACATTCATGTTACACAATGATGGGTGTGTTCAACACCATTATGATAGCCCAGACCTATTCCCCAAATTACTTCCCAAAAGTCCCCCAATTACACATTTTAAGCACAATCCTCACACAAGTAGGCATGCTCAATTGCACATTTATTGGAATAAAATCTAAGCATTTACAAGCACCAAAGGGTATGCATTTACAATCAAAGCATTATATAAGCATGTGTGCATAACATTTGTAATGTGTGATATTGGGGGAAAAGCATGAAAAATTGGGAGAAGCATAAAAATTTGGGAAACATCACAAATAATCACACAAAGTGTAGTTTACATGAAGAACAAAAGGGAAAATGAGCACATACCTTGTTTGATCTTGAGAGAGATGAAGATAACCGTGAAAATGGAGTATAGAGAGGAGGAATTTCGAGAGAGGAATAGAGTATGGAGAAGAAGAAATGAAGATGGGAAAAGAAAAAAAACGACTAGGGTTTTTAACACCTGCAGGGGAGTTGTGCGGTTTCCACCGCGGTTTGAAACCGCGGGGAAAGCCACGTGTGTGAACTTGGAAAACCCAAACAGAGGGTTACGCGGTTTCCACCGCGTCTTGAAACCGCGTGGAAAGCCGCATAACTCACTGTTTCAGTTTTTTTCAAATCAACCACACTAAATGGACGTAAATTGAAGCGGAAAAAACAAACCTCGGTGGGTTGCCTCCCACCCAGCGCCTTGGTTTCGGTCGTGGCTTGACCGCATGACAGATCATTCCTTCGGTTCTTCCAAAAACGTGGCGTCAACTACCACCGTCTCTCCTCCGTAGTAAGGATTCACCCTCTGTCCGTTGACCTTAAATGTTGCTCCGTCATTTCTTTGTAGCTCGACAGTTCCATATGAAAAGACCTCCTTCACGGTGAATGGTCCGCGCTGATGGACTATCCGCGCAGAACACTGGAATGTTCATAATTTTAAAGTTGCGCGTCCTGTGGCGCTGATCCATCCACTCCACCATCCGCGCCAACATCTGTTCGAATAAGGAACCAGAGCCCTGCGCGTCTCTCGGCGCTAACCGAACCGCACCGCCATACGCGCCAAATCCTGAAAGGCTTTTAGTCCAGTGTGCAGCGCTCCTCTCGGCGCAACCCGACCCGCTCCGTCATACGCGTCGGCTTCCTACATGTATTTAAAGAGGATTTTCGGCCCTCTCACTCATTTTGTCAAACCCTAGTGTATTTGACAGCCGTCTCTCTCTCTCTCAAACACCTTCATAGAGCCGATTTTCATCCATTCCACCAAGAAGCTTCAATTTTTACTCCACTTCCACCATCCATCAAGATCAAAGGTATGAGTTCTTACCCTAGTCTCTAAAATTTTGGGGTTTTGCACATCTATTCAAGGTACACTTCATCTCTAAGTTACTTGCTTAAATTCGTCAAGTGTACATGTGTTTATGTGTTAAAGATGTTGAAAACTCCACTGATTTTGTTGTTTGGCTTGAATGAATTAATTATTTGGTGAAATTGTGGGTTAATTTCTCTTCTGAGAGAAAAATTTTGTGGTTGGGTTGAGTGTTCACAATCTCATGATATGATGCTAATGTTGTCCAAGATAAACCAAACCTAGGTTTCACCAAGGTTTGGGGTTCTTGTAATTTTTGTTAAAAGAGATATCAAGTGCTAAGTGTTGGTTTGTATTTGTGCTAAATGTGATATAAATGTGAATGTTAATGTGCATGCTCTTGATGATGTGTTGATGGATTATGCTTGCACCTTTGTGTGGATGAGTTTTGGTATCTTATTGTTAAATTGGCTAACCAAACTTTGGTTTGGGGTGTCAAATTAATACCATCCACACAACACCCCTACGGCAAACCTCGGTTTCACCAAGGTTTGGGGTTCCTGTTTTCACTTGAATTTTATCGTTGTATGATTCCTTGTTGTGAAAACAAACCTTGGTGAAACAAGATTGCTATATCTAACGAATGTACCTTTTTCAAGAAATATGGTGCGCACAAACCCAGCCACAGCCGGGCGGTGGTTCCACTACCTAAACTTGCGCCCAGAAGAGAGAGAAACCTTGACTGAACGCACAACTGGTCGAGTCGAGCAGAGAAGGGAACAATTCAAGAACCGACCGGTCTGGCCAGAGAGAGGGATGCGAATACATGAGATACCCAACGCGAGGGTGAGAGAGATAGCTATAGAGCGTGGGTGGACCACTTTTGTTAATGACCCGGAGCCATACGATAAGGAGCTGGTCCTCGATTTCTACGCTTCCATGATACCACCTACTTTTAATGAGTTCCATTCGGTGGTGATAAGAGGAAGATCAGTACGGATGCCGGTGAAGGGAATTTGCACCCACTATGGGGTGCCTCGCCCTAATAATCTTGGGGCCACTTTTGGCTTGACTCCGATCCCCGGTATCAGGAACGATGTACATTATAGCAAGATTTTGTCCTCATCTTTACGAAGGAGTGGCAAAGCAATCTGGGTTCCCCACAGGCATGATATTAAAAAGAGTGAGCTGCGACCTGAGATCGCACTGTGGATGAAATTTCTGAAGTGCAACTTGACGCCATCTACCCACGACAATACCGTTGATGCATATGTCGCCAAAGTCCTCTACCACCTCTAGTTGAACCTCCCGATGGATATAGGCCACATCATTCAACTCCAGCTGATAGACGCAGCATCTAGCACCAACAGTGTCGACATTTTACCCTTTCTGTGTTTAATAACTAGATTTTGCAGGGATGCCGACTGTGACATTGTTGTTCGACCAACAGGGGGATGCCACGGTACCACCACCCCCACCCTTCGACCGGCATACCTACAACGCGCAAGTCAATGCGGCAAATCGGTTCGATCGGAGGGAAGCCACTGATAGAGAGAGAAATCGTATGCGCGTTCCAGCGGGAGTGGATGACATGGATGCTGTTGATGATAATGATGATGTCGACTACAATCCGGAAACTGACATGGAGGGAGTGGAGCTCGGATCTGACATACCCGGACTAGCGCCACAGATGTACCATATGCAGTTAGAGATGCGTCAGGGGGTTTGCAGCACTAGAAGGAAAGAGATACACGAGAAGTGATGGAAACTCACATGCAGCTAGCACTTCAAATCCAGATGAAGCGGGCCCATCAAATCCATGGAGAAGGAGGCATACATAAGGGGAGCCAAGCAGACGGGCAGGAGGCGATTGAATGGTGGGGTAATCTTTTTAATTTTTTGATGATTTGGTGATGAACATTATTGTCATTTTTTTATGCTCTAGTTGGATGACTGTACCATATCGCTATTTCGTGATTATTTTCCATGTGCTGTTATTGGTTCCATTGAGGACAATGTTTGTGTCTGGTTTGGGGTGGTTTGTCGAGTCTATCATTGGTTGATCTCAGTGGATTGAACAATCACCTTGTTTATAGTGAAGAGTGGCCGACCTTTTTAGCATGACTTAGTATAAGTTTTCGAAGACACTAATTTTGGGGGGAGGAATTAAAAGGGATAATATAGCACGAAGGTGGACTTAGGCAAATGCATGCAATAGAGACATTAGTGGAGACCACCTGTGAGGTTGTTGAGCCATACACTTGCTAACTTCGATTCCGAGAGACTATGCATTACTCGATACACTTTTCATTTAGTCTTTTGGTCGTTGTTGTAGCTGATCTCTCTATAACTTGCATCTGTTATCAAAGACGTCCATAGGAATAGGAGGTGAAGCTTTTGCCTATCTTTGTGAACAAACCATGTGTGAAACCATCATGCTTATTGGTTGCTGCTAATCCCACTGCTTTTCATGACTCAAAGTGCCCAAATGAAACCAGTGTAACCCCCTCAGTTCAAAAAAACAAAAAAAAGTGAAAACCCACTTGTCTACCCCAGCCATAAACCAAGTGATTCATTCATAAAGGGGTTTGCTTAAGAATGACAATTCGAGGGTTATTTATATATAAAAAAACTGAGGGGTCAGTTAAGGAGTTTGAATGAAGTGTTGTGAAGTATTGGCGAAAGAAAAGGGGAGGGTCACCAATCATCGTCATAAATCCATTGACCTCCATCCTTAAGCAGCAACCATGGCCCATTCAAAGATCTGAGTTCAGCATGGAGAGTTTGTAAAGAGTGGCAGAGCAACACTTCTATATCCTAGTCTTGATAATGGATTCTTTTTTTGATCAATTTGTGTACATTTGTACGTTCTTGTTTAATTGTTGTCATGCATGCCATTGTGAATTTTTGCACCCAACTCCTGAAAGCATGACAACACGTATGAAACCTAGGGCTCAAGTGAAGAGAGAAAACCGTGAGGTAGGGTTAAGGCGAAATCCTCTATGTGCATGTTTAGTTTAGGTACATTCGGGTGTGGTGTGGTTCCTGATAGCTCCCTTCCCCAAAGTTGTGATGTTTAGAATTCCATAACTGGGTCTGTTGGGTGTTTGTCATGATTTGACATGATTAAAATAACTTCAGGATGACAGGCATAATCACATACCATTACTATACTCTATCAAGCTATAGTAATAATCATTCAACACATTGTAGCATCTATCGATCTTAACAAAAGTAACTGAACAATCAGTGATTAAAGCCACAAAGAATGAATTATCATATTTCTATCTCAAATTCATCCAAGACATAAAGGATTAATCAAACCTCAAAACTTATCTCAAAGGTTAAATATTTATAAAATAAAAAAATAGTTGATTAGACTATTACAAGCATTAAGAACAATCCCAATTGTTTCATCCATCTATATCAAACCAATCATATATATCCGCAAGGCTAAACAATTATCAAACCATGATTCACACCAACCCCCCAACATGAACGGATTAGTTCATATTGGGGGTTTCAAAACTCAGAAATGAAAAGATTAAAACGAAAGTAAATATGTTTGTTCTAAAAGAAATGAAATTTATAAACTCTCTTAAAAGCTTAAGCCGCCGATGAACGTACTCGATTCGCCTTTTGATTCTCGTTACTTGATGTTCCTAGCCCTCTTCTTGCCTTCAAAATTCGCCTCCTATCCCCCAAAATCGCCCAGAGAGAGTCTCCAAACGTAACTGACGATGAATGCCCCCAACCCTAGCCGACATATAGAATAAAAACGGTCAGAGGCTAGGCGCGTATGGTGGCGCGTGTTGGGCCGCGCAAGGAAACGCGCAGCTTACTGGAATGTACTCAAACAGACTCCCGCGCGTATGGCGGCGCGTGTGGAGTAGCGCCGGGATCCGTGCCAAACACTGTTTGTCCCAAAAATCAGATTTTCTCTTTTTCGCCGTGGAAAGTTGTAAACTTGCTCTAATTGATCCGAAAACTCTTCTATCTTCAACCATTCATGATAACTTGTACTTTCTCACAAAAACCATCAAATTCTACTATTTTACTTGGAAACTCACAACTAACTGACCGATTCCGGAATCAAAATAATGTCGTAAAACGGCATTAGCAGAAGCTTATGTTGGATGATCGCGCTGCACTCCTCAGTAAGTGCAACTGTCGCATGCTCCTCAATCTTCTTCTTGTTGGAGATGATGTCTTTCATGAACTTCACGTATGAGGACATTTGTGCCATACGGTTGCTTTGGAACATTTGATTGCTCTTGCTTTTTCTCTTCACTCTTCGGGTTTTCCTCCATCCCACTCTCTTCAACGGCTTCCATCTCATCCACTTCTATGATCTCAATGTCTTGCCCCTTCAGCTCGGTATCCTTTGGTAGTGATTTACGAGTAGGATCTCTGATCAGCTCCTTGCCACTTCTCAAATGAATGGCTTTGCAATCTTCCCGGGGTTTCCTTTCAGGTTGACTCGGAAACTGTCCGGGAGCTCGATTTTGTAAGGCTTCAGAAATTTGCCTCACTTGCCTTTCAAAGAGCTTTATAGAGGTCGTATTCTGATCAGTAGCCGCCTTGACCGTACTTACCGTACCGGCTAGTCCCTCAACCGTGCTATCCATCTTAGACATGAATTTCATCATCATGTCCTCTAGCCCCGGCTTCTTCTCCCCGGATTGTCCTTCATCGAATTTCCTTTGGTTGTAACCTGGAGGACGATAAACATTGTTAGAATTAGAAGAATTGGAAAAGTTGGAATTATTACCGTATTACTAATGTTGTTGCTGGGCCATGGTTTCCTTCGGCTGGCCTTGCGGTTGACTCCACGAGAAATTCGGGTGTCTTTTCCAGCCTTCATTGTATGTATTAGAAAATGGGTCGTTTCGTGGCCGGTTGTTCCGATTCTGTATGAATTGGACTTGTTCAGGTTCGTTCACCGGTGGAGCCATCTCTGACATACCCTCTTCCACCATAAATGTTGGTTGGATGGAAGACCCTTTCAATTGGTTGGTGAGTGCGACCAACTGAGCCTTAATGGCTTTCAACTCCTCATTCTCTTATACACTAGCAATACGTCTAACTGATGATCTCGAAGTGGCATAGTTGTGTTCGGCCAGGTTGTCGATCAACTCACATGCTTCCTCATATGACTTATCCATTAGAGCTCTACCCGTTGCAGCTGTAATATCGTTTTTGAACTGCGGGTGAAGTCCACTGAAAAACGTCTAGATGACGACCCAGTCGTGTAACCCATGATGAGGGCATTTCTTTAACATGTCCTTGTACCTCTCCCATGCTTCATATAATGTCTCTTAGTCCCACTGAGAAAAATGAGTAATCTCGGCCATGAGCTGGGCGGTCCTACTCGGTGGAAAGAATTTCTGGAGGAAGACAGCTTTTAATTGTGCCCAGGTGGTGATCTGATACGGTTGTACACTTTCTGTCCAGGTTTCTGCTCTGCCCTTGAGTGAAAAGTTGAACAACCGCAACCTGATTGCATCATCATTCACTCCGTTGATTTTGAAGGTATTGCATATCCTTTCAAATGCACAGAAGTGTGCGTGAGGATCTTCTGCTGGTGCTCCTCCAAACTGGTTCTGTTGTACCATAAAGATAGTACTTGGTTTTATTTCGAAGTAGTTTGCCCTAGTCGTGGGAGGTTGGATGCCTATACGTGCGGCTGCCACATTTGGATTGGCAAACGACCGCATAGGACGTCTCTCCGGAGGAGCTTCGTCGCCCATTTTTCAGTTATCTTTTAGCTTTAGATGCTTTTCGTAGTAGACGGGCGGTTCTTTCGATTTATGGGTCGATTGGTTCTATTTCTTTCCCTCGGGTAGAATCAAGTAATAGTATGGTAAGTACGAGTATCGAACCAATGGAACTAGGAACTGAGTATCACAATGACTACAAGTTCCGAACGGTCGAACTTTTGGTTTGTGATTTAGAAATTGTTTAAAACTAAATAAAACTAAAATTGATTAATGGAAGATTGGAAAAGATTTTGATTGAGAAAAGGTTGAGGGTTGGATTCCCTATGGTTATAATATCGACGAACAAAACCCGAACAACGATTACCGAGTCTTTCTATAAACCCTAATTTGCGGAAGCTCACCGCTATTCTTTCTCAAGCAACAACGGATCTTGTTCTAAGACTCACCAATTTTATCTCTCGATCTCTACCGGTGGTTTAAAATACATTAGGGTAAACTTTTTAGGGCGAAAAGGTGATTCGGCTATCTCTACCCGAATCTCCTTCCGGCACTTGATTATCTGATATAGCTGTCAATTAATCATCTCAGACTTAATCAAAAACCATTAAATCAATTAAAGTTGATCAGACTACAATTGGATAAGAAAACTCAAATCAAGTGCTATATAAATCAAATTGATAACGTTAGTCGGTTACATGTCATCTCTAATTGAAACCATAGTTCCTCCAACCCCCAACATCTGAAGATTAGTTCATGTTGGGGTTGGATAAGAATGCAAGAATGTAGTAGAAATCAATCATGTAAAACATCATTCGCAATGTAAAAACGTAGTACTGATCAGTTCCCGTCTATCAGCTCTAATCCGTAAACGATATATCAATCCCCTTCAGTCGGCTCTCTCTCGTGATGCATAAATGATGAACTCTGCTCTCTAAATTCGCCTTTTCTCTGCCTTCGGTCGTCTCTAATCCAGTCTGCCCTCACTTTGGAATCGCCAAACAATAATAAGGCAACAGAAGGTTGCGCGGTTTTCCCCGCGACTTGAAGTCGCGTGGGAAACCGCGCGTGTCTCAGAATGGCTCGGGTCCAGGCTTGGATCGGGTCTTGGGTCTTGGACTTTGGGCCTGGATCTTGGGCTTTCATTTGGCCCAACGTAGCTCCTTTTTCAGCCCCTTTTCTGCTCATTTTCTCGGCTGTCGTTTCCTTTCGGGACACCTTCACAATTCACTGGAAATACGTGAAAGCAACGCTGCTTTGCTTCAAAACAAGCCACTCTTCGTGGTTTGTAGGCCGAAAATAACCCCAAAAATTGGCGTTATCAACAACCCCAAACCAAACATTGCTTGTCCTCAAGAAAAATAGCGATAAAAAGAATAAAAGCACACCTCAATGAATCAATAACTGCATAATTCCCAAGCGGACACTCGTATTGCACGTCTATTTTATCCCTACCCGTGAATGTTTATCTCATCCTCACCGTATCTTTATCTTGTTTAACCGATACCTTCCATTGTGAGTTGAACTTACAACCGCTTTGTTCGCACTAAGTTCGTACTAAGTCTAAGCATGCTAGGGAAAACATTTCGCCTCGACCCTACCTCACGAGATGTTCTCTATTTACTCGAACCTAGGTTGTCGAACGTGTTGTCATGTATGGGGAAGTTATGTACAATGATACTCGAGAATTCACATGACAACTCTAATGAAATACGCACTAATGTCCAAAAATTGATCTCGGAAGGGAATCAAGTAGCAAGACAGGGACTATCGGTAAGAGTAATGGTGTACCATAATCACATTTTTCATAAGATCATCCAGGTCGTTTACTAGGTTGTAACGGGGCTAGGGTTATGGTTATGAAACAAAGGTAAACGGATCAAAAATCCTAAATGTGTCAATCCTTAGCAGTTCTGAACTTTCCTTGCTTCATTTTCTGTCACTTGGCCCTGTTTGTCATCACTGGGGTCGCTTTGACTCTCTTATTTATCTGCTATAGATACTAGCCCTCTTTATTTTGGTGGGGCTACATTGGCCCTCTTTTCTATTTCTTGGGTTAGAATGACCCAATTTCTCTTCCTGACCGGCCTGCTTTTTCCTTTTTGTTCTATCTTCCACTGTTCATTTCTGCTTATGGTTGACACATTGTCGGATAAGGGTTGGCTAAGGCTTTTGTCTAGGGGTCAATGGTGGGGTTTGAAACAAAACGTTGGTGAGTGTTTGGCTGCAAAGGGGTTTTGGGTACACACATAATGGGTCAAGGGCACGGTAGATAAAAACTGGGTTCAAGATGCACACAATGCCTGGAATCATCTCTTAAGGTCCACACGATAAGGTTTACTATACCCTCACCTAATATCCCGATGGTCATCTTTGCTACTCAATGCAAATTTATAGCGAGATCACTCTATAATCACGATAAGGAATTCGAAAAGGTGTATACGAATTAAGTGTTTAAATCCCTCGAAATGAAATATGCCATTTTAGGCTCAAATCTCGCTATTGGGGTGGTCTCCACTAATGTCCCTAGTCATGCCTTTTCCCGGTCCTCCCTTAATGGTCACATTGCTATCGTAAGATTCATCCTTCAATGGTCGGTCTCAATCATTCAACATAGAGATTTTTGGCTTACATGATCTAGACATTCAAAATACAGAAAAATCTACGTGCAATAAAGGGGCCCGATTGGGCAACCCCAAACCTTACCTACACATTGTCCCCAATGTACAAGTGTTGATTCGGAGCGGTACAAAATGTGACGATACAAGTATGCAGTTATTACAGTTATCCGAAAGTGAGCAAACATCAACAATGTACATCAAACTAATGAAACAGAAACGTCGACTGAAAAGCTAACGAAAAAGATAAACCATTACTAATAGGGCCGTGACGAAGATGCTCCACCCGATTGCCTTCCGCGCACTCTCCTTCGGCCTTGTGCAGGATCGGGCACCTCCGGTATGCCGTACTGAGTAAGGCGTTTGGAAAACCCATCGAGGCGCTGGTTCACATCACGAAACCCGGCCTCCATCTGCTGGGCCAATCGTCGTATGTACGGGGGAGTGTCGCCAGAATGCTCCTCCTGGTCTGCCGGCGGTGCGGTAGGATCAAAATCTGGGTCCTCCGAATCTGAGTTTGTTAGGATCGGCTCTGCCTGGGCTGCCCGTTGTCGGCAAGTACTCGGGTCCTCCTCCCGTTGTCTCTCGCGCTTCGCCGCTGCCGTGATATGTGCTCTGTATTGGCGCTAGGCGAAGTCTCCCTTCGGTCTGGTTAGGTTCCCGATCGGGACCCCAACTTCCCTGCAAAAGTGTGCGATAAGGCATGGAAAGGGTAAAATCCCATCAAGTGACATACCTGCGTCTAGGATCTCCATCCAAATAATGTGGCCGACGTCCATGGGCAGATTGTGCTGAAGTGAATAGAGCAGTTCAGCAATTTGACTGTCGGTCGTGGGGTTGTGACTGGACGGCTTCAAGCTGGCCTTGACGAATAACATAAGGAATGCGAGGTCGTGGTGAAGATCACTCTTGAGGATGTGCGTGTTCGTGTTATCCCAATCCGTCTCCCCGTTCTGTCGAAGAGATCCATCAATGATCGGGCTTAGTTGGACGTTGAATGCCTCATGACGGGACATCCCGTAACTCATTGCCAATTCGCGGCGTCGTGGCACTCGGTGGTACGCACAAATGTCGTCTGGTGAGATCCGGAAGCGCACCCCGTGGACCATCACGGTGTATCGGTCATGGTATGTGGTCGGGCGCATGCTAGCGTAAAAAGTCTTGACGAGCTCGCCATCATACATTGGTGTGGACCGGATAAAGTAAGTCCACTGCTGCTCTCGGATGATCTCGGCGACCCGTGACCCCGCCGGTAGTCCGTCCAGCCTGATGCCTCGCTCCGCAAATGGTTGACAGTTGTTTTCGGCCATCTGCGCAAGTCGGTCGTCCTTCTCGTCATTCTTGGTATTATGCAGTCTGTCTCTCTCTGGCATCCTGGTGCGAAGGTAGTCGCCGAAGTTGAGTTGTTTGCTTGGGTGGTGCCTCATGGTGAGGTTTGCCATGGGGTGTGTATGTGGATGTTGAACCATGACCACCCCAAACCTAAGTGAAACTTAGGTTTGTTGGGTTGCGTGTAACTAACAATGAACACCACATATTACACAATAATCATCAAAGCACATAATGGACCCCCAATTAGACTTCTTAACTCAAGCGACTTATTCATTAAAAACATGGTCACGTCATTCCTAATGCATGCATCTACAAGTAATCGATAATTTTCATCATGAAATAAATTGACGGACCCTAAACCTAAACCTAAGTGAAACTTAGGTTTGGTGATGCTTGCATTATTAATCCCACTATTAATGACATTCATGTTACCCAAAGAGTCCCAATGTTACCAATTAAGCACAATGATGTGTGTGTGTTCAACACCATTATGATAGCCCAGACCTATGCCCCAAATTACTTCCCAAAAGTCCCCCAATTACACATTTTAAGCACAATCATCACACAAGTAGACATGCTCAATTGCACATCTATTGGAATAAAATCTAAGCATTTACATGCACCAAAGCGTATGCATTTACAATCAAAGCATTATATAAGCATGTGTGCATAACATTTAGATTTTATTCCAATAGATGTGCAATTGAGCATGCCTACTTGTGTGAGGATTGTGCTTAAAATATGTAATTGGGGGACTTTTGGGAAGTAATTTGGGGAATAGGTCTGGGCTATCATAATGGTGTTGAACACACCCATCATTGTGCTTAATTCGTAACATTGGGACTCTTTGGGTAACATGAATGTCGTTAATAGTGGGATTAATAAAGCAAGCATGATGAACCCCAATTTATGTCATGATGAAAATCATCGTCTACTTGTAGATGCATGCATTAGGAATGACGTGACCATGTTCTTAATGAATAAGCCGCTTGAGTTAAGAAGTCTAATTGGGGGTCCATTATGTTCTTTGATGATTAGTGTGTAATATGTGGTGTTCATTGTTAGTTACACGCGGCCCAACAAACCTAACACTTAGGTTTGATCCGATATGGCATCCCAAACCTCGGTAAATCGAGGTTTTATCATGTCTAATCGTACTTCCCTATTTTGCGGCACCATGAGGCACCACCCAAGCAAACAACTCAACTTCGGCGACTACCCTCGCACCAGGATGCCAGAGAGAGACAGACTGCAGAATACCGAGAATGACGAGAAGGACGACCGACTTGCGCAGATGGCCGAAAAGAATTGTCAACCATTTGCGGAGCGAGGCATCAGGCTGGACGGACTACCGGCGGGGTCATGGGTCGCTGAGATCATCCGAGAGCAGCAGTGGACTTACTTTATCCGGTCCACACCAATGTATGATGGCGAGCTCGTCAAGACTTTTTACGCCAGCATGCGCCCGGCCACATACCATGACCGATACACCGTGATGGTTCGAGGGGTGCGCGTCCGGATCTCACCGGACGACATTTGTGAGTACCACCGAGTTCCACGACGCCGCGAATTGGCAATGAGTTACGGGATGTCCCGTCATGAGGCATTCAACGTCCAACTAAGCCCGATAATTGATGGATCTCTCCGACGGAACTGGGAGACGGATTAGGATAACACGAACACGCACATCCTCAAGATCACTACGACCTCGCATTCCTTATGTTATTCGTCAAGGCCAGCTTGAAGCCGTCCAGTCATAACACCACGGCCGGCAGTCAAATTGTTGAAGTGCTCTATTCACTTCAGCACAATCTGCCCATTGACGTCGACCACATTATTTGGATGGAGATCCTAGACACGGGTATGTCACTTGATGGGATTTTACCCTTTCCATGCCTTATCACACACTTTTGCAGGGAAGCTGGGGTCCCGATCGGGAACCTAACCAGACCGAAGAGAGACTTCGCCTAGCGCCAATACAGAGCACAGATCACGGCAGCGGCGAAGCGCGAGAGACAACGGGAGGAGGACCCGAGTACTTGGTGACGACGGGCAGCCCAGGTGGAGCCGATCCTACCAGATTCATATTCGGAGGACCTAAATTTTGATCCCACAGCCCCGCCGGCAGACCAGGAAGGGCATTCTGGCGACACTCCCCCGTACATACGACGATTGGCCCAACAGATGGAGGCTGGGTTTTGTGATGTGAACCAGTGCCTCGATGGGTTTTCCACACTCCTTACTCAGTACGGCATACCGGAGGTGCCTGATCCCGCACAATGTCGAAGGACAGTGCGCGGAAGGCAATCGAGTGGAGCATCTTCATCACGGCCCCATTAGTAATGGTTTGTCTTTTTCGTTAGCTTTTCAGTCGATGTTTCTGTTTCGTTAGTTTGATGTATTTTGTTGATGTTTGCTCTCTTTCGGATAACTGTAATAACTGCATACTTGTATCGTCACATTTTGTACCGCTCCGAATCAACACTTGCACATTGGGGACAATGTGTAGGTAAGGTTTGGGGTTGCCCAATCGGTCCCCTTTATTGCACGTAGATTTTCCGTATTTTGAATGTCTAGATCATGTAAGCCAAAATCTCTATATTGAATGATTGAGACCGAGCATTGAGGAATGAATCTTACGATAGCAATGTCACCATTAAGGGAGGACCAGGAAAAAGCATGACTAGGGACATTAGTGGAGACCACCCCAATAGCGAGATTTGAGCCTAAAATGACGTATTTCATTTCGAGGGATTTAAACACTTAATTCGTATACACCTTTTCGAATTCCTTGCCGTGATTATAGAGTGATCTCGCTATAAATTTGCATTGAGTAGCAAATATGACCTTAAGAGATGATTTCAGGCATTGTGTGCATCTTGAACCCAATTTTTATCTATCGTACCCTTGACCCATTATGTGTGTCCCCAAAACCCCTTTGCAGCCAAACACTCATCAACTTTTTGTTTCAAACCCCACCATTGACCCCTAGCCAAACGCCTTAGCCAACCCTTATCCGACAATGTGTCAACCATAAGCAGAAATGAACAGTGGAAGATAGAACAGAAAGGAAAAACGCAGGCCGGTCAGGAAGAGAAATTGGGTCATTCTAACCCAAGGAATAGAAAAGAGAGCCACTGTAGCCCCACCAAAATAAAGAGGGCCAATGATGCCCCACCACAAATATATATATATATATATATATATATATATATATATATATATATATATATATATATATATATATATATATATATCATGTATCTACAGCAGATAAATAAGAGAGTCAAAGCGACTCCAGTGATGACAAACAGGGCCAAGTGACAGAAAATGAAGCAAGAAAAGTTCAGAACTGCTAAGGATCGACACATTTAGGATTTTTGATCCGTTTACCCTTCGTTTCATAGCCATAACCCTAGCCCCGTTACAACCTAGTAAAAGCTGGTTGATCTTATGGAAAATGTGATTATGGTACACCATTACTCTTACCGATAGTCCCTGTCTTGCTACTTGATTCCCTTCCGAGATCATTTTTGGACATTAGTGCGTCTTTCATTAAAGTTGTCAAGTGAATTCTCGAGTATCATTGTACATAACTTCCCCATACATGACAACACGTACGACAACCTAGGTTCGAGTAAATAGAGAGCATCCCGTGAGGTAGGGTCGAGGCGAAATGTTTTCCCTAGCATGCTTAGACTTAGTACGAACTTAGTGCGAACAGAGCGGTTGTAAGTTCAACTCACAATGGAAGGTATCGGTTAAACAAGATAATGATGCGGTGAGGATGAGATAAACATTCACGGGTAGGGATAAAATAGACGTGCAATACGGGTGTCCGCTTGGGAATTATGCAGTTATTGATTCATTGAGGTGTGCTTTTATTCTTTTTATCGCTATTTTGCTTGAGGACAAGCAACGCTCGATTTGGGGTTGTTGATAACGCCAATTTTTAGCATTATTTTTGGCCTACAAACCACGGAGAGTGGCTTGTTTTGAAGCAAAGAAGCGTTGCTTTTATGTATTTCCAGTGAAAGCCTAAGATCCATGCCCAAAGTCCAAGACCCAAGACCCGATCCAAGCCTGGACCCGAGCCATTCTGAGACACGCGGTTTCCCACGCGACTTCAAGTCGCGGGGAAAACCTTGCAACCTTCTATTGCCTTATTATTGTTTGGCGATTCCAAAGTGAGGGCAGACTGGATTAGAGACGACCGAAGGCATGGAAAAGGAGAATTTAGAGAGCAGAGTTCATCAGTTACGCATCACGAGAGAGAGCTGATAGAAGGGAACTGACCAGTACTACGTTTTTACATTGCGAACGATGTTTTACATTATTGCGTTCTTATCCAACCCCAACATGAACTAATCTTCAGATGTTGGGGGTTGGGGGAACTATGGTTTCAATTAGAGATGACCTGTAACCGACTAACGTTATCGATTTGATTTATAAAGCACTTGATTTGAGTTTTCTTATCCAATTGTAGGATCAACTTTAATTGATTTAATGGTTTTTTATTAAGTCCGAGAGGATTAATTGACGGCTAGATCGGATAATCGAGTGCCGGAAGGAGATTCGGGTAGAGATAGCCGAATCACCTTTTCGCCCTAAAAGGTTTAACCTAATGTATTTTAAACCACCGGTAGAGATCGAGAGATAAAACTGGTGAGTCTTAGAACAAGATCCGTTATTGCTTGAGAAAGAATAGCGGTGAGCTTCCGCAAATTAGGGTTTATAGAAAGAGTCGGTAATCGTTGTTCGGGTTTTGTTCGTCGATATTATAACCATAGGGAATCCAACCCTCAACCTATACTCAATCAAAGTCTTTTTCAATCTTCCGTTAATCAATTTTAGTTTTATTTAGTTTTAAACAATTTCTAAATCACAAACCAAAAGTTCGGTCGTTCAGTTAATAGAACTTGTGATACTCAGTTCCTAGTTCCCTTTGTTCGATACTCGTACTTACCGTATTATTACTTGATTCGACCCGTACACTTGCGGTTAGATTAGGAGGGTGTAAACCCGCCTATCAGTGGAACAAAAGTAGAACAAGCATGTTCCACCCCTACCCCATGGAACAAGCTGGAAGAAGGTGTAACAAATTTCTATTTTACTAATATAAACCTCAAAATAAAATTTAATTCTTCTAAAACATCAAACATGCATTCTTTTTATATTGGAAAAAGTCTAAAAAAACCCAACAAATATCTAATTTTGAATGGTTAAGTCCTTAAACACTTTTCTTGAATGATAAAACTCTTTAAATTTCTAAAACCGGTTAAATTCAACATATTTGATTTGCCTGATTGATACATTTGAATGCAGAAAAACTTGATTGTAGAGTCTGGTCCTGATGAAGATAATAAGACCAGTGAAGTTACAAGTTCTCCAAGTGGTGGTGGACGTCCTGAACTCCCAAACAAAAGCATCAACCGCCGAATAGCAGTGGCTTCTGTTCTTGGAGCAGTAGGACTCTTCTTATCAGGCCGACTTGATTTTGGTGTTTCTTTGAAGGACCTTTCTGCTGCAGCATTGCCTTACGAGGAGGTTACTTTTTTTCTCCCTAGCATTGCTTTACTCTTTTCCACCTATTTTTTTTATAAGGTTCATCTAGGCTTTGCCTAGACTACATCCTTGGCAATTTGGAAACAAACAAACAAAGCGGTCATCTGATACTAAGCCTGGCCACAGAATGCTGACGCCTGGACTCGAACCCGGGGTGGATGGGATATTCTACCACATCCCCCAAGCCCTTGCCAACACGCCACCACCCTTGTGGTTCTTTTCCACCTATTTTTATTCTTAAGTTTTGGGATGAACATTGGCCGATTAAGTCTCACATCGGCTAGAGTTGGATCATTTCTCGTGATTAGTGTTCGAACCTTCCTTCTCTCTCGGTGGCTCTTTTGGAGTGTAATCTCATTGGATTCCGCATATTGTTACATGGTATCATAGCCAAAGTCGGCCACTTTAGGGACTTGACACTCTGTGGCATTTTGTAATCGTCTAGCCCCCTCACATGTTTAACCCCTCTCAACACTATATGTCTTGTCTAGGGGTGTTAATGAATCGAGCTTTTAACGAGCTACTCGAGTTGGAGCTTAATAATTTTCGAGCTCGAAGTCGACCTCGAACACACACTAAAATTTGTTTAACTTAACGAGTCGAACTCCATAACACCACTATTCGACTCGACACGTTCGAGAACTTGATTAAATTTTTTAACTCAAGCCGAGCATACACTTTTTCGAGTCAAACATGTCCATATGTTCATAAATCATATAATTAAAGTTTGAAATTATTGAGGTCGAGGCAATAAGTGAGCCAATTGATCACAAATTAGGGTGGTTTGCAAATGAAACCCCCCCCCCCCCACACACACACACACATATATATATATATATATATATAAATATATATACACACACGGGAACAATACATTTTTAAAAGAATATGAGAACCAACAAAATCATATACGATTTTACTTTGACACGTGCGAAAGCCATGTTGACCTAAAAACACATTAATGTAAAATCATATATGATTTTGTTGATTGTCGTGTTATTTTATATTAGTATGTTCTCATTTGAAGTCAACTCTCTTTTTACTTTAATTCATAGTTATGTACTGTAATACTTTATTATATTATAAACATATTAAATTATTAAAATATATGAAACTTAAAGCATAGTTTACAAAGTATTTAATAGAAGTATAGAACTAAGGGCCGTTTACCAAATACTTACCCGGGTAAGCATTTACTGGTAAAATTCAACACTATCACTTACTTATCGGATAAGATTTTAGACCACAAAAACGGTATCGTATGCAACAATTTTCCTGATAAGCGCTAACCATGGTATGAGTTTACGCCCTCACTTACCGGGTAAGACTTTCAGTCCTTGCCTTAGCTCTTACCGGGTAAGATATTTGGTCCTTGCCATATACATCGGGTAAGGTGATGTAACTTGATAAGCAGGCGGATAAGCGTTTGGTAAACGACCCCTAAGTTTAAACTCATGCACAGTAAGCCTAAACCATAGAGATCATTCAATCTAAAATGTAAAAATATGGTTTCGTCATTTCATGCCAAACAATTGGTTTGAAAACTTTAGTAAACAACACTTATGGTTTGCTTTTAGACCGATCAAACTAAACCATGAACATCGATCGATATTATCAGTATAGTTATATAACAACGAGTATAATTATGTATAACCAGACCATGAACACCTAAACCAGGATATTTTAAAGGGAAATTAATTGATTTGCCCTTAGTTGACTCACGTTTCACTCAAATGCCCTATCTCTCTCCCAAATAACAAAAATACCCTGAAAATCCGTGGGCTAAGCCGTGGCCTACGGATTATGTTTCAAAAAGCCCACATTCAACCCTCATGATCCGTGGGCCTTGTAATTTCATCCGTGGGCCTTGTAATTTTAATCCGTGGCACACACAATTGTCACTTTTGAATTGAATTTTACACTTTTAACCCCTATACTTATTTACTTACTTTACTTTATACTTTTTACTTTTCGAATTTTAATTTTACATTTAACACAAATAATCGTTTATTAACTAAAATACGTTAAAAAAATACGTTTTAATTTTAACAAGTTACACCATTGTACTCGTCTCTTCGATACCTTCGAAATGAGCCAAATCTTGAATATTTTTTGATTTATATATTTTAATATATATCATATACACTACATAAAAATATTATTTATATTTACAATTCATACTCTTATAGTTAATTATTTAATTTATGGTACTCTTATAGTTAAAATACGTTTTATTTATTTTATTATCGATGGTCCAAGTGTAAGTATTAAAAATTGGCGGAGACTTTGTGATGGACAGAAATCGAACCTTTTGTGCATACTCTGTAACTGCAAATACTTCAGCTTCAAACACACATGAATCATCATTCGTCAAATACCCATTTTCACAATTTTTAAATGAGTCCAGTGATACCAAATTGTCAAAACCCTATTTCATATTCTTCTCGTGAAACCTTGTCCTATTGTCATTCACGATATCTATAAACACATACAAATAATAATAATTTAAAACGATTTAATGAATTAGTTAATATATGATTATTATGTTAATGCGATAGGAGTGTAAAACAAAATTGAAAATACGTTAAAAAAATGAATTTTAAATATAAAAAATATTTTTTATGTAGTGTATATGATATATATTAAAATATATAAATCAAAAAAAATTCAATATTGGACTCATTTAGAACGTATCGAAGAGACGATTATAATGGTGTAACTTGTTAAAATTAAAACGTATTTTTTAATGTATTTTAGTTAATAAACGATTATATGTGTTAAATGTAAAATTAAAATTAGAAAAGTAAAAGGTATAAAGTAAAATAAGTAAATAAGTATAGGGGTTGAAAGTGTAAAATTCATTTCAAGAATTTAGTTAGTCCGTGGCCACGGACTCCCCACGGACAAATGGGATATTTTCGTAATCTTGGAGAGATTTAGGGCATTTGGACAACTTTGGGTCAAACTTGGGGCATTTTAATTAAATACCCTATTTTAAATAACAGTTAGTATAATTATGTATATGTAACAACCATTTTATTTTTAACGTTTTTGAGTATCAAGTGCAATACAAGTTAACTCCAAACTCCATGTTTTCTTCTATTTTTATTAATCAACTCTCAACCATTGTTCGAAAAGGCTCGTCGAAACAACCGTCGTGGCATTGGCAAGGACCAAAAATCTTATCCAGTAAGACGTAAGATAATGACCGAGAGTCTTACTCGGTAAGTGATGGCGAAAACTCTTACCATGGTTAGCGTTTAACGGAGAAATTATTGCATACAATAATGTTTTGGTGGACTAAAATTTTATCAGGTAACCAAGTCACAGTGTTAAATTCTACCGATAAGCGTTTGTCCAGGTAAACATTTGGTAAACGGCCCTTAGTCAAATGGTGAATTATTTTTCTGTATTAATGTGTTTCTTGTAACTTAGGTGCCGTTTACCAAACGCTTACCCGGGTAAACTTTTACAAAGTCACATTACCTACCAGATTAATATGACAATGAATTAATCTTACCCAGTAAGAGCGAATGCAAAGATCGGGAGTCTTACCCGGTAAGTGAGGACGACGACTCATACCACGGTTAGCACTTACCGGATGAATTATTGCATACGAAACCAATTTGGTGAACAAAAATCTTACCCGATAAATAAATAATAATGTTCAGTTTTACTAATAAACATTTATTCAGATAATATTCGATAAACAGTCCTTAGTGGACAACATGCAAATGTATACATAATATGCACCTACACAGCTACACCACCATGGCCACCATTAATTTAATTTTAAATGCTTAAGAGAATTTTAGTATTTCATCCCAATTTTCTTTCTCTAGGTTTAATCATACTTACAATTTTCATTTATGGAATAAAAGGATGGTTATATGTTTTATCTCTTAAACGGAAAAGAAACTAAGGTGCCGTTTGTTTTTTAAGAGGTCTGAAGTCTGAAATCTTATTTCACTTCTTTTTTATAAGAGGTGGTGGTGAAGTCTAAAATCTGAATTATAAGATTGTTTGTTTTTTATAACCTCTAAATCTGATTCTGAAATAAATTATATTATCATATATTTTTTATTATTAATAAACTTAAAAGAAATTTAAATACTAAAGCCCAAATCAAAATAACTCAAAATGGGCCTTTAAAACCCTAAAAAAACCCACTATAAATTAATTAGCTGCTAGGGTTTGTCTTTGTTTTCATTTTTTATCAGCCTCCTTCAAGAACCATCCCCACCACCATACTTCCACCAGAACCTCCACCACCGCCACTGCCACCGCCGATGCCACCACCGCCACCACCACCGCCACTGCCACCCTTCTGATTCTGGTGCCACCACCACCGCCGTTGCCACCGCCGCTGCCACCACCGCCACCTCCATCACCACCGTCACCTCCACCACCACCACCACCATGGAAGAGAGAAGTTAGGGCATGCTAGAGCTTTTAAGAGGTTTTAAGAAAGATATTTACCTCTTGTGAAATAAGAGCCTTTAAGAGTTTTAAGCTCTTTTTTTGTTAAAAAAAAAACAAACGGTCTTAATAAGCAAATGTCTGACCGAAAATGATATAAGAGGCTTTCAGATTTTAAAAACAAAAAACAAACATGCCCTAATTAATTTAAAACCTCTTATATCTTATAAGATAAATGTATGTGAATGGGACTATGGGAGAGGGTAAAATGACCCCATACATTTTATAATATTGTTGTTGTTTTATTATAAATTTAAGTTTTTAAACATATGTATACATTTTTGACACCCAAATATATAAGGTTTTGATCTCAAAAAAATTAATCCAATTTTAAATGCTTAATTAAGAGAATTTTAGTATTTCAACCCAATTTTCTTTATCTGGGTTTAATCATACTTACATTTTTCACTTATAAAATAAAAGGATGGTGAGATGTTTTCAAAGAAATTGATTTGAAAGCTAAAACCTCTTATCCCTTATAAGATAAGAGGTCGATGAAAGTTATTTTAAAAAATGGCAACGGCTAGAAATAATTTCAAAAAAAAAAAGTTGATTCGGGCTTAAACAAAGGGGTGTTAGGCCTTCCGTAGCGCAAGCCCTCAACGCCACATCAGCGCCACATCAGCTAAGCCCTCAAGCCCTAAACACCAACAGCGCATAACTAAAAGCCCTCAAGCCCTCAATGCCACATCAGCGCCACATCATTTTTTTAATTCTTTTATTTATACATTTAATTATTTAACAAAATAAAAATATTTATATATTTTTGAATAAATAAAAATAAGATAAATAATAAAAATAAAAATTCATATCATTCATTAAAAATAAAAATTACAAAATACAAAACACTACCAATTATGAAATTTTTTAATTTGCTCTTTTCTCTTTAAAGTAACCCTCAAAACGTCTCCCGTAAGGTGATCATGCGAGGTCATGAAAAACTCGAAGTCTTTCTCAAATCGTTTTGAGCATTCGATTTCGAGTTCTTGTTCCAACCTATCTCGTTCGAGTTTTGAGCGTTCGATTTCGAGATCGAGTTTTTTCATTTTGTATTCCATTGTATCATCAATCTTGTCGTTGAACGTCGTCAACAACTGAGTAACACTTTCGTTCGTATTCGACCCGGGCGTATTACTCGTTGATGTTTTTTTTGCCTTGTTTCTCCCGATGGGTCGTTGAAGTTGCTCGATGGAGTTGTCGTCATCGTCATCATTGGAAGGGTTGGTACGTTTTGAACCCCGCGATGAAGTTGTCGTCATCGTTGGAACAGCTCCCCATTTTGGACATTTTTTTAGGACTTCCCAAGCTTGTTCTTTAGAGAAAGCAAACCCTTGTTGTGCTTGGTACCGTTCGTGTGCCACTCGTGAAATGTCGGCATCACTCATTCCGTTTGATCTATTATTGACCAAGTTGTTGTAGATGCCGCCAAAAAGAGCAATTTTTTTATTCAGATCGTTGAACTTGGTGTTGAGTTGATGAGTTGTTCTATAATTAGCGCGACCCATCAAACTATAGAACACTTCCCCGATTCGGGTCCAAAAACCTTCTACATTTATGTAAATTCAAGTATAAGAATATTAACAAGAATAATAATAATAATAATAATAATATTAATAATAACAATAATAATAATAATAATAACAATAAAAATATTACCATGGGTTTGTGAGTTACCGATAACGGGGTCCTCCGAAACGTCAACCCACGCCGACACTAACGCGAGTTCCTCCTCGTTAGTCCACATCTGTTTGGGGGCTCTATTTTCATATTGTTTGCTTTTTCCTTTTCTCGATGGTCTCGGGTTTGATGGTTCCGGGTTTGATGGTTGTGTGTAGATGGATTGTGGTGTGTGCGGGCTAGTATGTTGGGTTTCCGGAACAATGTCGTCGGCGAGATTGATTGCGGGTGAAGGAATATTGTAGTTGGCCGGAGTAAAACCTTGTTCAATCAAACCGGGACGTGTAAATTGGTAAGGAAATTGTTGGTGAAATTGTTGGGGAAATTGTTGCGGATATTGTGGCGGATTTTGTTGCGACCATTGTGGCGGAATTTGTTGCGACCATTGCGGACGATAACCTTGTTGTGTAAACGCTTGGAAACCAAGCTCCGGGTCTTCTTGCGGTTGTGGTGTATCCGGTCGGTTACGACGGGATGTAGGTGTTTTGTTTGGATTCATGATGAAATTTGAGAGAGTTTGAGAGAATTTGAGAGAGTTTGAGAGATTGTTGGTGTGAAAAAATAAGAGGTTGAGGGTTAATATATATAGTGTGATTAAATTGAAAAAAAAATTAAAAAAAGTAGCCGTTTTAAAATAGCCGTTTGAATAAAAAATAAATAAATAAACAAAATATGCTTCGGGTTCCTCGGGTTTTCAAACCCGCACCCCAAGCCCGAGCCCCAAGCCCGCAGCTCCCGCAGCGCTACCCGCAGGAGCCCGCAGCCGAGCCCGAGGCGGTGCGGGTGGCCTTAGAGCATCTCTAATGCAAGGTTCTTATAAGCAAAAAGTGATATGGCTTGTAAAAATTAACATTGTGGAGAGTTTTTATATGAACCTCATCTCTTTTAGGTTCTTATTTAGACCATCTCCAATGAACTCCATATTTTACTCTTTATCTCTACTTTACTCTCTATATCTTCTCCAATGAACTCTCTATTTTACTCTCTAAAATAGAGAAATGAGTAGTAACATTACTCTCTATTTTTTTTCTAACTTTTGATAATTACAAAATGACTCTTCTATTTTTTATATTCTTGTATTTTTATTTTATGTGTTGTGTAATACCAATTTTAATAAACTAGAATTATATTATTTTTAAGTTTTAAATTAATTTAAATTTATCCAACTAATTTTAAAAACTAATAAACTTTAACAATTTACAACATAACATATTTAATTAAAACACGCCATTAACACATATTTTAACATAAAAACATTACAAATGATAAAGATAAAAATACATAACGACGACCGTAATAAAAGCATACGTAAGCAGAAAAAGGTTTTTGAATAACATTGATACTAATTTAATAGTCGGGTAAAACGGATCCAGATCCTCCAAGATCATTAAAATATTCTCCAAACGGCATTAGATGCATGAGGAGCTTGTTGATTGTTGTTGTTCAGTCCTCTTTTGTAGAATACACGCTTGTTCGGCCTGAACATATGCTCGTATATTGGGATCTTGTATTGCATTCAAGTCCCGAAACAATATTTTGTTTTCCTCCTTGCGTTAGTTGATCATTTATGGGAAAGATTCTCTAATTCCGATTAAATGTGTTAATTGTTATGTATTTTAATTTTATATGTGTGTTGAAAATGTAACATTTTTATTTAATGAAATTTGGTTTTTGATAATTTAATGCGAAAATAAATATGAATTATAACGTTGTTAAATAATATGATAAAGTTAATAAATATAAGGGTATTGTGGAAATAAAAAAAATATATGGATGCAATTTATAAAGTTAATAAATATAAAGATATTATTGAAAATATATTTAATCAAAATAAAAAAGAATATACTTGAAATATTCTATTTTAGAGAGTAAAATAGAGTAATACATTGGGTAAGAACTTTGGTTCTTACCATGAAGTTTGTGTAAAATGTCAATATCATCATTTCTATTGGCACTTAATTTTAATACTTGAGATTTATTTATAAATATAAAATAATTATTGATGTAGACAAATACATGAGACCCACAAAAATGAGGTTTTATAAGAACTATCATTGTGGACTTTTATGAGAATTTTTAAATTAATGAGGTGAAAATAAGATGACACCAAAAGCACAAAAAAAGGTTATTATAAGAACCTCCATCAGAGATGCTGTTAAAATTTTTTACAGCGGTTAGAAATAATTGTTTAATGTTTTTTTTATTAATCGGTAATGCTAGTCAATTATGCTCCGTAAATAAATGACTACGCCTCACTTTCTTGGATTCTTAAAGGGTAGCAGAGTAACTAATTAAATTTATGAAGGGCTGAAAGTGTACAAACTAGATATAACATATAGGGAATTTAATTAAAATATCCCAAGTCAAACTTCGTGTTACCAAAATGCCCCAAAAATTTCACGGTTTACCAAAATGCCCCAACAGCCCGCGATCGCGAGCTAGGGCCTACGTGGCACGGTCTTTGGCCAAAAGTGTCCCGCGGAGCCCCTCAACTATGGTCGCTGTGACACTTTTGGTCCCTCCCCGCGATCGCAGCCTGCGATGGGCCCGCGATGCCCAAAAAAATTACACTTTCAGCCCCTGAACTTGGACGAATCTTGCATGCTTTTACTGCTTTTTTCCACAATTATTGTACTTTGAAGACCAATTTGTGGTTCAAATTCACTGACATGTTTTCATCAATGTTGAATCAGTGTTTTTGGAATACCAATTTGGGGATGAAATGAGAGATTGGTTGTCATCAATGTTGGTTGTTTCATCCATAAATAGATGTAAAATGCAATCCATAATCCACACACCGATTCCATACTTCTTTCTTGCTTTCTTTCTTCAATATTTTGTTTTTGAGATACTACTGAAAAAATGAGTTCATCTGTTGCAAAAGCTAAGCTATATTTCTGTTTCGATGGTGAATGGGTGCAAGATAACAATGAGTGGAAATTTGCTTATAAATCTAAGCATGGTGTAAAAGTCTCAGTAAACTATACTTATCAGAAGTTTGTTGCATACGCCATGCAAAAATGTGGAATCGACCCTTCTACTGTTTGCAAGTTAGCGTTTAAAAATGGTGATGGGTCATTTGTGGATTTATCCAACGATGGGGATATCTCTTATTTTCTGCACTTTGCAGCCGATTCAGAAAAGCCACCATTACTTTTTGTGTATGCTGAATCCGACGAAGACGACGACCACGGTGACGACGACGGTGACGATGACGCTGATGACGAAGACCTCCAAATAGAGCAGCCTGATTCTCAATTTCAGTCGTCTCACGTCCCAACAGTTCATTTAAAAGGGCGTTCTGATGGAGATGCTGATGACGAAACCTACGTTTTCAGAACGGTAATTCTTATATAGACAGATCAGATACCGATAGTGATGATCACGAAGAATATACCCCTAGTAGAAAATCATGTAGTAAGATAAATGACTTTTTTGATTTGCCCCCTGTTCTTCCAGACTCCCATACCCAGACACAAACCTACGAACCTACACCTTATATTCGCAGGGAAAGGTTAAAAGCAGGCCAGATATTCGATTCGAAGGATCTCTTGGCAAGTCAGATCGGACTTAAGTTCTTGGAAGAGGGTTTTCAAAGTTACACGCGGAAATCTGACAAAAGCAGATACATAGTTAAATGTGCCAGAGAAAAGTGTGAGTGGAGGTTGTACGCGATTCACACGGGTCCTAAAGGAGGGGCAATAATGATTAGAAAGTTGCACGACGTACACACTTGTACGAGGACGCAACTGAATCCCCACCACAAACAAGCCGACAAAAAGACTTTGGGTGCGATACTGAAAAACAAATTTCTTGATGTTAGCACGTCATTGCGTCCAAAGGACATCGTCCACGATGTTCACCAGCAGTTCGGCGTCACGATTGATTACCACCAAGCTTGGTGTGCGCGATGCCAGGCAATGCTTATGGTGAGAGGCACGTTCGAGGAGTCGTATGAACGACTCCCGGCATATTTATATAATTTGCAGCTGCAGAACCCTGGTACTGTCACGCAACTACGGACCGATTCACGTCGACGGTTTGAGATGTACTTCGTGGCCCTTGGACCCGCGGTACGTATTTTAACACATCATATGTTTACACATTATAAACTATAACATTTACAAATGAAAACCACCTATGTTTTTGCAGATCCGCACATTTGTGGCAAATCTACGCCGTGTCCTGGTAATAGACGCAGCCCATTTAAAGGGTCGTTACTTGGGTATGATGTTCCTGGCGGTTGCCATGGACGGGGATAACTCCATCGTTCCAGTAGCTTTCGGCGTAGGCAAGTCCGAAACCGGGGACGAGTGGTCTTGGTTTCTGTCCATGTTGAGACAAGCTATCGGAGACCCGCAAGGGTTGGTGTTTATGTCCGACAGGGCTCCTTCCATAAGCTCCGCAATCTCTGCCATCTACCCAAACGCCCCTCACGCCATATGTTGTCGACATTTGGAGATGAACGCCAAATCCAAGGACAGACGTATTACGACCTACAAGGATGTATACTGGTCGGCATGCAGAGCATATACGGATCGGGAGTTTAAACGGTACATGAATCTGCTACGATATAGGGCCGATGAAACAACCAAAGTCTGTGACGAAGCTGGACCGGAGAGGTGGTCCGCGACCCATTTTCTTGCACAACGGTATGACATTCTGACCTCGAATAGTGCAGAGTCTGTGAATGCACTCTCCCGTTTTACGCGTAGATGTCCGATTGTTAATCTTATGGACTACTTTCGGGCCTTTCAACAAGAGTGGTGCCAAATTCGCCGCCAAAAAGGAGCTAAGATGCAAAATGCACTCACACCAACGGCGGAGGATATCGTTCAGTATAGGGCGCGTCGCTCGGCGACATGGACGGTAAGAGAAATCGGGTATGGGAAGTACGAGGTGCAGGATGACCATCTTCACGCGACTGTGAATATGCCCGACCACCTTTGTTCGTGTCGCGAATGGGATAAATCTGGGTTACCGTGCGGCCATGCCATCGCTGCAGCAAGATATATGGGTCGTAGAGATTGCAACGACTTGGCTGTACCTTTCTTCACGTCCGAATATTACCGGAGAACATACGTGGAGGTTATAAACCCAACTGGACCCCCTGCAGCATGGGTGTATCCACCCGACCCGCTTTCGCCATGCTATCCACCTTTAATGGATAAGAACAGAGTCGGGAGACCGAGAAAGAATGATCGATGTCCATCACGTGGTGAAGGTTCGATACAACGAAGATGTACTCGGTGCCAATGCATAGGACATACTCGTGGAGAGTGTCCAAATCCCGCCCCTTCAACCGTGCCAATGAGACATTCAGTCAGTCACACCACGGGCCCGTCACAGCTTGAACCATATGGAACAAACACATATGATACTGTTGATCTAAACGTTGATTTGTAAATGATATTGTTGTTGATATGGAATTATCATATATATTATTATAGGGAAATTAATTAAAATGCCACAAGTCAAAGGTTGTGTTACCGAAATGCCACAAATCTCTCCCAGTTTACCGAAATGCCTATGTAGCTATATATATTCATATTATATATACACACATACATATGCTTCTAAATGAACATTGATAACACAGCTAGTTTGAAAGGAATTGACCTTCCAGGGCTTCATTATAGAGATCCTCAATCTTCCTATTACTCGTTGCAAAATCCTCCGCCTCATAAAAACTTCCTATTACTCGGTAAACTAGGAGAGATTTGTGGCATTTTGGTAACACAAACTTTGACTTGTGGCATTTTAATTAATTTCCCATTATTACATATAAGCAAAAGGAATATCTTACCCTTTAAGCACAACCAATATGGATCACAAATTAGATTACCACTCTCTTCAGTACTAATGCCAATCAAGATTTTGACACCTTAAAACATAATCCACAAGCTTGAATTCAATTAACCCACACTTGGCATACTTAAACACAAAGATTATTGATTGGAACACCTAATAAGAACAAAGATCAAACATATATAAAAAGAAACATCACCAACAGGCTCTTCATCTTCAATCTTTCTGACCCTTTGCTAGGTTGTTTGAACCTTTTTTCTACGCTGACCAACAGGCTCTTCATCTTCAATCTTTTTGACCCTTCTTCAACGGCTTCTGCTTTTGCAACCACGTATGGCCATTGTGTACCACAACCCGGACACACTTTAGCAAATGAGTTGCTTTTATACATACCTTCATGTCTTTATCAGATTTTAAAATACAAGAGGATTTATCCTCAATTTCACTACAGGAGTTGAGGGTTGTCATATATTCTACAAGAGGAGTGGGCCCACGTGGATAGAGTACGGCTACCAAAATATAGCATCATTAACAAACAAAACCCCATGTTTGTTTATCCGAATGAGGTAACCTCTGACTTGACCTTGCATGATGTATCCAATCTAACCGTGGTTCAGCGGCTTAAAAACTACTTTTCAGAGAAATTAACAACAAAAAAATACAAAACAACAACACAGTAAAAAAAATACAAACAACAACACAGTAAAAAAATATACAAAACAACTAAAACAACCACCACCTACTTAAAAATTGATTTAGTTTCATCAATCCAAGCTTACTTCTCGTTTACCTTCGCTTAAATATTTGTGAAGTCTTGCAGAATATGGTGAATTGCTTCTTGTTCTCGACGAACACGAGCCTCCCTAGCTTTTATATCCCCTTTCATCCTTTTGATCTCCTTGTCTTCCTCTTCGATCTTTCTCAAATGGACTGCCTTCCTGTCCATCATTTTTTTCCACTCTTCTGTTAGTTCATCTATCTCCTTTTCCTTTTTTGCTATGGCGACCTCGATTTGAGGTGGCATTTTTTCAGGAGTAGACTTAGGGTTTGATGACGATGCCATTTGTGGATGAAATGATAGAAGAGAAATCAAGAGAGAAAGCAATACAAAGAAAGAAAGCAAGAGAGAAATCAAGAAAGAAAGCCAGAGCAAGTGTGAATTGTGAATTGCATATTACTGATATTTATGGATGAAATCTCAAACATGCCAGTGAATTTGAACCACAAATTGGTCTTCAAAGTACAATAATTGTGGAAAAAAACAGTAAAAGCATGCAAGATTCGTCCAAGTTCAGGGGCTGAAAGTGTAATTTTTTTGGGCATCGCGGGCTGCGATCGCGGGGAGGGACCAAAAGTGTCACCGCGGCCATAGTTAAGGGGCTCCGCGGGACACTTTTGCCCAAAGACTGTGCCACGTAAGCCCTAGCCCGCGATCGCGGGCTCCATCGCGGGCCGTTGGGGCATTTTGGTAAACCGGGAAATTTTGGTAACACGAAGTTTGACTTGGGGTATTTTAATTAAATTCCCTAACATATATATATATATATATACTAGTTTTTAGTTTAGTTTTATCATTTTTTAGAGTTTCATCTGTTTTCTTTTTCACATTCAACACCAACAATAGCAGAAGTCTCTCAAGAACAGAGGTATATCCATCTAGTTTTACATATTTTTTACTATCTAATTGGCTTTTTAGGTTTTGATTATTAGTGGATTTTGATCTGTTTTTGTTTTTGATTATTAGGGGTTTTCTTTTCAAATTTCTCACGGATTTTATAAGTTGAACACAATTCTTGCTTCGTTGATAAAATCTCCTGATGTGTTTATTTTAATGGCAACAAAAACAACAATATTTTTGGAGGAGCCAATCGAGATCGTAGACAGTAAGGTGCGTAAGACGCGGAATAAGGAAGTTCGGTTAGTGAAAGTTCAGTGGAAGTATCACAAGGGACGAGAAGCAACGTGGGAAATGGAATCTGATATGAGGTCCAAGTACCCTCACCTTTTTGAAAACGGAATTCTGGGGACGGAATTCTTTTGAGGGGGGAGTGTTGTAACGACCCGGATCAAAATCGAAGGATTTTAAGGGCCTGTTTGGCAGAAACTGAATGATTTAGAGCAGAATGATTAAGTGGCCAGAATGGTTAAGAGACTCTGTATGATTGAGTGTCAGATAGAAAATGATTGTTTGGAAACTGCTCTGAATCAACGGTCTGAATGATGTAAAATTACCATTTTACGCCCAGTCTTGTGTTTAATAAAAATTAACAATTGACAAAAGTTATGAAGGAAACTTCTAAATTAACAATTGACAAAACTACATGATATGATATCAATCCGAATAAAACAACCACAAGTGCAATCTTCTATATATCATACATTAGACTACATGATATGATCAAGAGTGCTGCTGGTGGGGATATATATAAAATGACAACCAATAACCAATTATACATGTCATGCCATCATAATACGTCAATTTCCATGAATATGCATAGTATTGAAATGGTCAATCTAGTTCATATTATTCCAGAAATACTTTCATAGATTCATATTTTCCAAATGCTTATTGAAATGGTTAATCTAGTTCTCTTAAGCATTTTATCATACACTTGGTAGACGAACCTTGAAATAAATTCAAGGCATGTAAACTCATCTTAAAAAAACTATTCTTAACCAATCAAAGTAGCAAGCATATAAAAAAAAGAACAAAAACAGAACAGATTGCACATAAACTCGAATCATCAAACCCAAAACAATGAAGACAAAGAAATATCAAACCTAATCAACGTTGAACATAAAATGTTATAAGGAAAAGAGTTCTTACCAAAATTGAGAGCTATGAGAGGATCAAGAGCCTGTTATTGTGGTCAATTTCATAATCGAGAGTGCACCTTAACCAGAATCGAGAGTCGGGAGATGATTGATTGCTGGTGGAACTTGGGAAAAGAACCCGAGAGAATGAAGAGAATCGATTGTTGGTGGAATGTCGGAGAAAACGAGAATGAAGAAGATCGATTGTTGCTGGAATGTCGGAGAAAACGAGGATGAAGAAGATCGATTGTTGCTGGAGAATGAAGAAGCGAGAAATGGAGGGCATCATGGGAAAAAATGGGATCTGAATGGTTTGGTGGATGGATTGTTGATGGAACGAATCAGACTTAGTTTAATCATTCAGACCTGTTAATTTGTTTTGCCAAACAAGATAATAGCTGACCGATTCAGATGTTTTCCTCTGTATGGCATCATTAAGAGGTAAACAAACACACCCTAAGTCTTGGGGTGTAGTATTAAAAATAATGGAAGTAGAAGGGCTGAGTGGTATTTTGGAGGAGGTATAAAATGGCACAAAACCCTAGGGAACATTCCATTCTACTGATTTTAAGAGTGTGTGTCGGCTGAAATTGTGAGAGAAAGAAGAGTAGAAGTTTGAAGGCTTTTGGTGCATTTGAAAGAAGAGAATCATCAACTTTGGATTTCGAAAGAAGAATCAGCATTTGGAATTCGTTCTCGCAAGCAATCGACCAGGTAACACTCTCGTACCATCGTTTAATCTTTGGTTAAGTAAGCAGATTGGTTATTTTGGGGTTTTTGTTTAAAAGTGGAGTTTGAAGCTTAAATGAGAGAAATCGGGTTCTGTAGTGTGTTTCGATTGCTTAGAACTCAGTAATTGGTAGGTTTATTGATCTTGTTGCTATTGTTAATCTTTTCTTCGAGAAAACCGAGCTAATCTTTGGAGTTCGATCCCAAAAAGGGACCAGGTCGTCGTCCGGAAACCTTCTTGGACGTCCGGAAACCTTCTTGGGCGTCCGGACTCCTTGGTGGTTGGAAGGTCTCCGGATGAGGGGATTGTCCGGATAAGTTAGTTGTCCGGATAAGTTAGTCGTCCGGATAAGTTAGTCGTCCGGATAAGCTAGTCGTCCGGATAAGGGTTGTTGTCCGGATACTTAGCGGTATCCGAAAAAGTGTTATTACCCGGTAACCTGTCCGGAAAAGAGTAGAGTAGCAAGTGAGAAGTGTCCGGATAGTTCTAGTCAGCTTATAAATCTGTCCCTTCGTTCAGGTAGACATTTTTGAAGTAAAGAGCAGAGTAGGGAAAAAGCAAACGAACGTACCAGGTGAGTTTTCTGAACTAAAATGTGTGACTGTTAAAGTGTTTTCAAAAGGTGTTTGAATGATGAGAATTGCCAGGCTTCATTATTATGCTTTAATTGCATGAAAGATGTTTAAAGTTTTAGAAGGAATGTATGCATACAATGTGATAGACGTAAACTGGCCAAGACGGGAGAGTAGACCCGCCAGTGCTCGTGCGGGAGAGTAGACCCTTTATGCCAGGGGAAGTGGCCCCAATATAAGGCAGCATGAGACTGACTCGTTGTCACCTTAGGGTGGCTTCAAGGTGTCAGATTACGAGGGGCGGACCATATTCCGTGAAATCGTTTTTATATATGAGAACAGTTTTATTAAAGATTTATGCTGAAAAGATAAACCGTTTTATATGCTTTATAACTGTTAGGAGGGACTCACTAGACCTCATGGTCTAACCCTCGCTTTTCTTTCAAAATAAAAACCTTTTCATGGAAGCATGTGATTAAAGGCTCGAGCAAGTGAGCAAAGTTAGGCAAGGAGGATCGTTAGTATAGCGACACTATTATTCTATTAGCATTTCTCAGTTGTGTAGGTTGTTTCCGCCAACCAAACTTTGATTATTGTAAGAAATTTTGAGACGCGATTTTGGGATGATTGATTTAAATTTTGGAATGTTTGTTTAAAATTGTTGGGTTGTTATATTTGGTATCAGAGCCATAGTTTAAGGGATTTAGGTGACCGGATGGGCCTAGACTTAAACTTTGGGTGTAGAATCACAACTGAGAAACAGGAATGCGTTAGGAGAGCACTATTGTAGAAATAAGATTGATAAGGTACTAAGGACGGTCATGTAAGGTAAGTTTGGGGTTACACCTGGCCAGTGTAATTGTGAACTTACAGGTACATGAATGTGCTTAAACTGCCTTATTACTCCATTGTTGTATTACTAAATGAGTATGGGGTAGTAAACGAGTCTTTCTTTGTTGTTGTGGTGTACCAGTAAGCGAGAATGACGGCTAGATCCTTGAGAAGTAGGTCGATTCCACTGGTGGAGGAAGCTCAGACTAAGAGCCTTACACCGCAAGAGGAAGCAGTGCGGGTTGAAGAGTTGTTAGAGGACGGACCCGTGGAACCTTCCCGAGCGGCGGCCACTCGTGGAAGAGGCAGGGGCCGTGGGAGGGGTCGTGGAACGATGCCGAGGAAGGCGGTTACTGAGATAGGGGCGACAGCCATCAGAGGTAAGGGTAAGAAAAAGAAAGTGTCGGTCAGGCGTAAGGCAAAGAGTGTGGAAGAACCGGACGTGCAAGAGATATCCGAGGAAGAGAGTTCGGCTCAGGCAAAGAAAGCGAAAGCTAAGAAAGGGCGTAAAACTGAAACCGCACCGGCTTTCGTGACTGAGGATAAGTTCACAGCAGAAATGGGTAAACTTCAAAAGACCTTACATGCCGTGTTGGATAATCAAAATAAGACAACGTCAGGAGAAAGAACCAAGAGCAGTACGGGGAAAAGGACTGAGGAGGGTAGCACACCGCGAACTGAAATCAGGAACAATTCGGTAACAACTCCGGTTGTTGTTCCCAACCCAAAGGAGGAGAAAGGGTGTTCGTTCAAGACCTTCGTTTCGTGTAAACCTCCAACGTTCAACGGAGAGCGCAACCCTGTTCTAGCTTTGAAATGGGTTCGTAAAATGGAGTTAGCTTTCGATACTAATAAATGTGCTGAAGAAGATAAGGTACTGTTTGCAATGTCAATGATGAAGTCTGAGGCCATCTATTGGTGGGATGTTGAGACCGGTGGTAAGGGATCAGAAGTAGCAAAGAGTATGTCATGGGAGTCTTTTGTTAAGAGGTTCCGAGCTCAGTTTTGCCCTTTGGCAGCAGTCAAGAAGTTAGAGGAGGAGTTTCTGGGTTTGGAGCAAGGGTCCATGTCGGTTCAGGAATATACGTCGAAGTTCATTGAGAAGGCCAGGTTTGCTGAATTGTATGTGCCTACTGAAGAAAGGCGGATCGAGAGATACATTTACGGACTGAAAAGTAGCATAAGGGAACTGGTGCAGGTGAAAGGTCCAACTACCTTTCAGGCTGCGGTAGATACAGCAGAACTGACTGAGAAGGATAAGAATAGACAGATGAACGAAAGAGTGGGAGATAAGCGTAAGTGGGAAGGACCAACCCGGGAGAGTAAGAGACCAAACACAGCGAGACCCGAGCAGCGGGTGGGGCACAGGTCAGGTGAGGGGCCGTGTGGTAAGTGCAACCGGATGCACAAGGGGGAATGTTTGGCGAATAAGGGTGGTTGTTACAAATGCGGAAATTCGGGGCACATGTCCAGGGATTGCCGCAGTCCGAAGACCTGTTATCAATGTGGGTTGTCGGGTCATGTCAAGTGGGAATGCCCGCAACTAAGGAAGGGGGAAGGTGGTAGTAGCGGGGGAAGAGACACTGAGAAGAAAGTGGAGCCGGCTCGCGCCCGAGCAAGGGCTTTCCACATGTCGGTTGAAGAGGCGGAGAACACGCCTGATGTGGTGACAGGTACTTTTCCTATAGACTCGACTTTTGCTAAGGTATTGTTTGATTCGGGGGCCAACCGTTCGTTTGTGTCGCCCAAGTTTATTCAAAAATTACAAGTGAAACCCAAGAGGTTGAACTTTGGGTTCGAGGTAGAGATAGCTGATGATTGTCGGGTCTGGGTAAAGGAGGTCTATGAGGGTTGCAACATAGACGTGGATGGTCACTTGTTCCCATTGAGGTTGTATCCCATGGGGATGGGGGAGTTCGATGTGGTCCTAGGGATGGACTGGTTAGCGGATAATGACGCTAGCATAGTTTGCAATAAGAAGCTAATCCGTATTCCCTTGTCCGATAAGAAGGAAGTAGTAATTTACGGGGATCAACGAAATAGGCAGTCGTGTCTGATTTCGTTGATGAGAGCTAGATGATGTCTGGTAAAGGGGTGTTTGGGGTATCTAGCGTATGTGTTAGATGCTAAGAAGGAGAAGAGGAGTGTGGGGGATGTGCCTGTAGTGAGTGAATATCCGGAAGTGTTTCCGGATGACTTGACGAGTCTGCCTCCGGATCGCCAAGTGGAGTTCAGAATAGAATTGCTACCTGGGGCGGCACCGATTGCTCGTGCGCCCTATCGGTTAGCACCGGCGGAGATGAAGGAGATGATGGCGCAGCTCCAGGAATTGCTCGACAAAGGCTTCATTCGTCCGAGCTCATCGCCTTGGGGAGCACCGGTACTTTTCGTTAAGAAGAAAGATGGATCTATGCGAATGTGCATAGATTACCGTGAGCTCAATAAGGCAACTGTGAAGAATAAGTACCCGCTTCCGAGGATCGATGACCTCTTCGATCAGCTACAAGGTGCGAGCTACTTCTCAAAGATAGACTTGAGATCGGACTACCACCAGTTGAAGGTGAGAGAAGAAGATGTGCCGAAGACAGCTTTTCGTACGAGGTATGGACATTATGAGTTTTTAGTCATGCCCTTCGGGTTGACTAACGCTCCGGCAGTGTTCATGGATCTGATGAACCGAGTGTGTAGCTCACTGTTGGACAAATGCGTGATCGTCTTCATTGACGATAACTTGATCTATTCTCGTACCCGGGAAGACCACGAGAGGCACCTTCGAGCAGCGCTAGAGCTACTTAAGCGTGAGAAGTTGTATGCTAAGTTTTCAAAGTGCGAGTTTTGGTTAAGGGAGGTTCAATTCTTGGGCATGTAGTGTCGGCGGACGGCATCAAGGTAGATCCTGCTAAGATTGAAGCCATTAAAGCTTGGGAGGCGCCAAGAACTCAATCGGAAGTGAGAAGTTTTCTCGGCTTGGCAGGTTATTACCGGAAGTTTATCCAAGACTTCTCGCGGATAGCTTCGCCATTGACCTCCTTGACAAGAAAGAACGTCAAATTCGTATGGGCTGAAGCGCAAGAATCTGCGTTTTGGAAGTTGAAGGAAAGTTTATGTAGTGCACCGATTCTGTCGTTACCTGACGGATCGGAGGGTTTTGTGATATATAGCGACGCTTCCAAATTTGGGTTGGGGTGTGTGCTGATGCAGAACAGGAAGGTGATTGCCTACGCCTCCCGGCAGTTAAAAGAGCACGAAAAGAACTACCCCACTCATGACATGGAGTTAGCGGCTGTGGTGTTCGCGTTGAAAATCTGGCGACATTATCTATATGGGGTAAAGTGCCAGATTTACACCGATCACAAAAGTCTGAAGCATCTTTTTGATCAGAAGGAGTTAAATATGAGGCAGAGGAGATGGATGGAGCTGTTGAACGACTATGATTGCGAGATTCTTTATCACCCGGGTAAAGCTAATGTGGTGGCCGACGCGTTGAGTCGAAAGGAGCGCGGAGAACAGACCAAAGTTGTGGCTTTCAGAGTCGAGGCAACCTCGAACCTCCTTGGGGAAATTAAGAAATTTCAAGAGGAAGCGTTATTAGAAGAGAATGTGAAGAGCGAAAGAGTCATTGGAATTACATCATTGTTCGAAGTCAACGGTGGTGGGTTGAGGTGTATGAAAGACCGGGTGTGGGTTCCCAAGCTGGGGGACTTAAGAGTAAGCATTTTAGAAGAAGCGCATAAGTCGCGGCTTTCCATGCATCCGGGAATGAATAAGATGTATCGAGACTTGAGACAGTTCTACTGGTGGCCGGGGATGAAGAAGGATATCGCTCATTTCGTGGAGCGGTGTGTGACATGTTTGAAGGTTAAGGCAGAACATCAGCGACCTTATGGAGAACTTCAGTCTACAGTTATACCGGTCTGGAAGTGGGACAATATAACCATGGACTTCGTCACTAAGTTACCGAGAACTCCGAAGGGTAATGATGCAATATGGGTGATCGTAGATATACTCACCAAATCAGCGCATTTCTTACCAATTAAGGAGTCGGATTCATTGGAGAAGTTATCCCGCTTGTACATTAATGAGATAGTGACTAGGCACGGGGTGCCGTGATCCATAGTGTTGGACAACCTAGGGGGGGGTAAGGTTGTATTTAAAACTTTTACTTTCAAAAATTCTTTTTATAAATAAATACGGAGTAAGTACGGAATAATACAGAAGAGTGTAAATACAAACAGATACACAAATATTATATAAATAAATATAAATGCAAAGCAATTTATATAAACAGATATAATTTAAAAGCACAGCGGAAATGTAAATAGATAAGGGAAAGAAAATACTTGACAACGATATTTTTAAAGTGGTTCACCAAACACAAAGTTGGCTAGTCCACCTCGAGAAAATAACACTTCTCGGAGATCCAATACGAAAACGTGTTCTTTACGGTAGAACACAAACCTTAGTACAACAAACGCGAATCACTCTACTTTGAGAGATTTATGTGGATCACTCACTCTATTCAAACACTTACAAGAGGGTATAATTTTAATATGAATAATCACTCTTGAATAAGGTTTATCACTTGGATATTTTTAGAGAGTTTGATCACTTGAGTTGTGTTGCTGATTCAACTAATCGAGAGATTTTAATCTGCTATCAACTCAAGATTTCTTACTCAAAAACGAGTTTTATAATTTTAACAGTTTAAATATCAAGAGAGGATGCTGCAGAGTCTTTATCAAATGCAGGGAGAGTTATTGTGAATTTTTTTTGCATTGAAGGCTGGTGCTTGCATGTATTTATACTGGATGAGCAACATGGCCTGAGGCTTTCGCGGTATACCGGCTAACTCTCGCGGTATACCGTGCAGAGGAAAAAGTACTTGTCAGAGAGAAGGTCAACCCTGCAAAAAACAAACGGAAATGGTACCCGCGGTATACCGGCTAAACACCGCGGTATACCGCCCAGACAAAAACACTTCCAATCAGTCAGAGAAGTACAGCAGGCCGCCGCGGTATACCGGCTATTCACCGCGGTATACCGCCCAGAACAAAGGGCAGGAAGCAGTACGCATGCGCAGTGTCTTCTAGAACCAAATCTTTCACAATCCAGCAAGATGATAAGATGTTACTTGGTTTATTTAAAAAGACAGTATTAGAAAAATCCAAGTGGTATATTATTTTAGGGTGATTTATCATTTTAAAATTAAAACGACGAAAAATCTTCAGACTTGGATTCTTCAGATAAACATTATCGAGATTATTTAAATGCTGCACACTCAGATAAAATATTAGATAACAAAGAATGCGGTGTGTTTTGTAATCATCAAAATAAATATGGAGATGTGATTTTATGTGTACCAAAAATATATCACAATATTAAAGTTGGGTACACTTGCACCAACAATCTCCCCCTTTTTGATGATGACAAACACAACGCTAAACACGAGAGCATACTCGGTTTCTCTCCCCCTTTTGTCGAAGCAAAAAGGGTTTAAGAAGGTCGCTTATGCTCCCCCTCGAAAGATGCTCCCCCTCAAAATATGAAATATTTGAGAGTTAGTATTTTTAAGGGTTATACTCAAGCATGCCTAAACCAAGTCTTAATTTAAAGAAAGCTTTTTTGTTAAGAGCTTTAGTAAAAATATCGGCCAAATTATCTTCCGAATCAACCTTTTCAAGCACGATTTGGCCTTTTTGAACATTATCTCGTAAAAAGTGATGTCTCAATTCAATATGTTTGGTACGAGAATGTAGCACGGGATTTTTGCTTAAGTTTATGGCACTTGAGTTATCACACATAATTGGAATTTTGGTTAGATGTACCTCAAAGTCGGTAAGTGTGTGTTTCATCCATAGGACTTGAGCACATGCTCTTGCGGCGGCTACATATTCCGCTTCGGTAGTAGACAACGCTACGGATTGTTGTTTCTTGGAGAACCAAGACACAAGTGAGAGACCTATAAAGGCACATACCCCACTAGTACTTTTTCGGTCAACAATAGATCCACCAAGATCGGAATCGGTGAAACACGTTACTTCTAACTCGGGTTGCTTTGCATACCATAAGCCAAGATTAGTAGTACCTCGTAAATATCGAAAAATACGCTTGACAGCTTCATAGTGAGTTTGTTTAGGTGAAGATTGAAAACGAGCACATAAACATACACTAAACATAATATCAGGTCTACTAGCAGTTAAATATAATAAACTACCAATCATTCCACGATAAATCTTTTCATTAAAATCGTTTCCCTCCTCGTCACGAGATAATTGTAAGTTTGTGGTCATTGGAGTTTCAACGGGTTTGACATTTTCAAAGTTAAACTTTTTCAACATATCTTTACAATATTTAGATTGACTAATAAAAATACCAGTTTCACATTGTTTGATTTGCAATCCTAAGAAGTATTTTAACTCTCCCATCATGCTCATTTCAAACTCGCTTGTCATTTTCGCAGAAAATTCATTACACAGTTTTTCATTAGTGGAACCAAAAATAATATCATCAACATATACTTGCACAACTACAATATCATTTTGATCATATTTCACAAACAAAGTATTATCTATTTTACCCATAATATAACCACTAACAATTAGAAAGGTTTTTAATCTATCATACCACGCACGCGGAGCTTGCTTTAAACCATAAAGCGCCTTTTTCAATTTATAAACATGTGTCGGATTTTCAAAATTTTCAAAACCGGGAGGTTGAGAAACGTATACCTCCTCATTTATAATACCATTTAAGAAAGCACTTTTAACATCCATTTGAAATAATTTAAAATCTTTAGCATTTGCAAAAGCGAGAAGCATTCGAATAGACTCCAACCTTGCAACCGGTGCAAAGGTTTCATCATAATCTATACCTTCTTGTTGATTGTACCCCTTGGCAACTAAACGTGCCTTGTTTCGTGTGACTCCACCGTTCTCGTCTACCTTGTTACGGAAGACCCATCTTGTGCCAATAATGGTTTGACTACTAGGGCAAGGAACTAAGTCCCACACATCATTCCTAGTAAATTGGTTTAACTCTTCTTGCATGGCCATTATCCAATCCTCATCACCTAAAGCTTCATCTATGGTTTTAGGTTCTATGGTTGAGATAAAGGCATGGAAAGCACAATGGGTATGGATTTGTGATCTAGTTGTCCTTTGGTTTAGGTCACCTATAATTTGATCTACGGGATGGCCTCGAGCGGTTCTAAGGTTAGGATCATCTATACCTTGTGGAATAAAGCAAGGAGGGGCATCACTAGATTCAATATTATTTGTGGAAGGTTGGGTACCTAAATCCAAGTTGCTAAGTTGTTGTGCTAAGACGTCTCCCTCACGGATATTGTCATTTGCTAAGGGTGCACTCGGTTTGGGAGGACTCTCGTCAAAGCTAACATTTAGGGATTCTTCTACAACCATGGTCTCCTTATTTAGAATTCTATAGGCTTTGCTATTCCAAGAGTAACCTAGGAACTCTCCCTCATAGGCTTTGGCATCGAATTTGGTTAGATAGGATTTGGTGTTTAAAAAGAAACATTTACATCCAAAAACTTTCAGGTGAGCTAAGGAAGGTTTTCTACCACGGTAAAGTTCATAGGGTGTCTTATTTAGGATACTTCTAATTAGGACACGGTTAAGCACATAGGTCGCGGTAGCAACGGCATCACACCAAAACTTTTGGGGAACTTGATGTTCGTTTAGCATAGTTCTACTCATTTCTTGCAACGTTCGATTTTTCCTTTCAACAACTCCATTTGACTGAGGAGTTCGAGGAGCCGAAAAGTTATGAGTTATACCATGTTTATCACAAAAGGCACCAAATTGTACTTCATTATCGAATTCTCGTCCATGGTCCGTACGTATTGAAACAATCGTACAACCTTGTTGGTTTTGAATTCTTTTTCCTAAAAATTTAAACTTTTCGAAAGCCTCATTTTTATGTCTCAAAAATAGAGTCCAAGTATAACGGGAATAATCATCTACAATAACCAAAGTATAAAAATTTCCTCCAAAACTTTGAATAGCCATTGGGCCAAAAAGATCCATATGTAAAAGTTCTAAAATTCTTTGAGTAGAAATAACATTTTTTGATTTATGAGAAACGTGATGTTGTTTGCCGACACGACAAGCATCACAAAAATGATTATCAAACTTTAATTTTGGCAGGTCACTCACAAGCTCCTTATTTTTTAAGTTTTGCATTAATCTTAGATTAGCGTGACCTAAACGCCTATGCCATAAAGTAGAAACATCATGAAGAGAAGATAAGCATACATTTTCAGATACAACAGTTTTGCAAATATATAAATTTCCTTTCACAGAACCAGTTAAAAGAACTTGGCCATTTTTCAAGATTTTGCACGAGTCTTCTTCGAAGACGACAGTTATACCATTTTTACACAATTGGCGAACACTTAACAAATTAAAATGTAAATTATCAACATGATTCACATCAAGAAATTTAACATTATTGCAAGAGACTGTACCTCTCCCAATTATATTTCCTTTGGAGTTTCCTCCAAAAATTACCTGTCCACCATCACATGACTTATATGATGAAAAGAGATTATTGTTTCCGGTCATGTGACGTGTGCAACCACTATCGAGTATCCAGTCCATATCAAGGTTTATCTACAATAATAAAGATGTAATTTTTATGGTCCCCATTTCTCGTGGGTCCTTGACAATTAGTTTTAATAAAAAACCAACAAGCATATATATATATATAATATATATATATATATATATATATATATATATATATATAAATATATAAATATACACAGAATATATATATATGTAACAAATCAACCAAAAAAAATATATATAATATATCAAAAAGTCAAACAATATATATATAATAAAGAATCAAACAGAAAGTATATATATATATATATGTGTAGTACGTATGTATATATATATATAAACAAAAGTACATACAATAATATATTACTTATATATAACATATATACAAGAATTCATATTTAAACTATATATATATATATATATAATATATAACACATTTAAAACCATAAACGCATACCACCGGGATTATCATTATTAAACATTCCTTTTGGAATCCATTTAGTTACCATTTTAATTTTGCGATTGTATTTATCATACACATAAAAGCAAGCATTTATATTCGCATCATTTTTAGGTCTAGAATATTTATCGTTATACATGCGAGCATACGGTTTTTTTGGTATATTATTTGCATTATTCATTTTACGCACATACGGAGGTTTTTGCACATATTGATTTTTTGTATTAACTTTAGGTGATTCATAAAATCTTTTGATGGGCATACAAGAACATTTATCTTTGCACGTATCGGAACCAATACCTTTTCTACATTTTATACGGTTAGGCATATTTAGCATGTTAAAGACTTTCTCATTACTACTTTGAAAAGCTTTTGCTAATAAATCATCCTTTTCATACGAATCACATTTTCCTTTTAAACATGCAATCTCATTCTCAAGAATATCACATTTTGCACAAATAATATTTTCATGTGACTTTTTATTTAAGCATGCAATTTCTTTATTTAGAGCATCACAAGATTTACAAAAATCTTTTTCTCCTAATTTAGTTTCTAATTTAGCAATTATATTCATATCATTTTCAGATTTTTGTTTGCCATCATTAATTTCCTTATTACATGCAGATATCGTTTCTTTTAATCTAGAATTTTCGTCTTGGTAACGATTTGCAAGAGCAGCCATTTTGTGAAATGATTCATATAATTCTTCAAGATTATTTTCATTATCACTATCATAATCTGAGTAAGAAGATTTTACCTCATCGTCGCTTTCGGCCATAAGACAAATAGCTTGATATTCGTCTTCTTCTTCGCTTTCACTCCACGCGCCTCCAACGAAGGCTTTATCCTTTTTATTTTGAAATTTGTTCTTTTTAGGACATTCGTTGGCATAGTGGTCTTTATCACCACATGAGTAACAAAAACCTCTCTTTGGCTTAGCTTTATCGTCACCACTTGAGTCGTCATTTTTCTTTACTTTTTCGTCTCGTTTATGGAACTTACGACTTCGGTTTTCACCACCACGACGGTAGTTACCGTTTCTTTGAAATCTGCCATTGTTAGAAAATTTATTATTATTAAAAAACTTGGAAAAGTTTCTTACCAACATGGCAACTTCATTGAGAGTTTCGGATGGATCTTTTGAGGAGCCAGCTTTCTCCTTTTTCTTCTCGACTTTTGGTGTTGAGACATTGAGAGCGATTGACTTCTTTTTAACTTGCTCCCGATCTTTGTTTCTTTTAAGTGCAATTTCATGCACTTTAAGATTACCGATCAAGTCATCTATCTTCATTATGGAAAGGTCACGGGAGTCTTCTAAAGATGTTATCTTTTGCATCCACTCCGAAGGAAGGGCTCTTAGGATTTTCCTTATATAGTCCTCGTTAGGATAAGTGCGATCCAAACCTTTCAACGTAGTCACAATAAGGTTAAATCTTTTAAACATTGAGTCAATCGACTCATCTTGTTTCATTTCGAACAGTTCATAATCGTGAACTAAAATATTCACTTTACTAGATTTAACTTCCGTGTTTCCACGATGAGTATTATTTAAACTTTCCCATATTTGATTTGCAGTTTTATATGTATATACTCTTTCAATTTCATCAGTTGTTAAAGCAGCATATAATATATTCTTAGCTTCAAAGTTTAAACAAAAATGAGTTTCATCAGAAGTAGTCCATTCATCTATAGGTTTATCAATAAAAACATCATCTTTCACAATGGTGGGTTTAAAATTCCCTTTTTCTATAATATCCCAAATCTTTTGATTTTTGCCACGCACGTGACATTCAAATAGCTCGGCCCAAATGCCAAACTTTTCAGTATCTATCAAAGGGGGTTTTGAAAACACAAAATTAGTTTGTTGAGCCATTTAAAGGAATAAAAGAAATTTATGCAGAATATTTTTGAAAGACCTGCTCTGATACCAATTGTTGGACAACCTAGGGGGGGTAAGGTTGTATTTAAAACTTTTACTTTCAAAAATTCTTTTTATAAATAAATACGGAGTAAGTACGGAATAATACAGAAGAGTGTAAATACAAACAGATACACAAATATTATATAAATAAATATAAATGCAAAGCAATTTATATAAACAGATATAATTTAAAAGCACAGCGGAAATGTAAATAGATAAGGGAAAGAAAATACTTGACAACGATATTTTTAAAGTGGTTCACCAAACACAAAGTTGGCTAGTCCACCTCGAGAAAATAACACTTCTCGGAGATCCAATACGAAAACGTGTTCTTTACGGTAGAACACAAACCTTAGTACAACAAACGCGAATCACTCTACTTTGAGAGATTTATGTGGATCACTCACTCTATTCAAACACTTACAAGAGGGTATAATTTTAATATGAATAATCACTCTTGAATAAGGTTTATCACTTGGATATTTTTAGAGAGTTTGATCACTTGAGTTGTGTTGCTGATTCAACTAATCGAGAGATTTTAATCTGCTATCAACTCAAGATTTCTTACTCAAAAACGAGTTTTATAATTTTAACAGTTTAAATATCAAGAGAGGATGCTGCAGAGTCTTTATCAAATGCAGGGAGAGTTATTGTGAATTTTTTTTGCATTGAAGGCTGGTGCTTGCATGTATTTATACTGGATGAGCAACATGGCCTGAGGCTTTCGCGGTATACCGGCTAACTCTCGCGGTATACCGTGCAGAGGAAAAAGTACTTGTCAGAGAGAAGGTCAACCCTGCAAAAAACAAACGGAAATGGTACCCGCGGTATACCGGCTAAACACCGCGGTATACCGCCCAGACAAAAACACTTCCAATCAGTCAGAGAAGTACAGCAGGCCGCCGCGGTATACCGGCTATTCACCGCGGTATACCGCCCAGAACAAAGGGCAGGAAGCAGTACGCATGCGCAGTGTCTTCTAGAACCAAATCTTTCACAATCCAGCAAGATGATAAGATGTTACTTGGTTTATTTAAAAAGACAGTATTAGAAAAATCCAAGTGGTATATTATTTTAGGGTGATTTATCATTTTAAAATTAAAACGACGAAAAATCTTCAGACTTGGATTCTTCAGATAAACATTATCGAGATTATTTAAATGCTGCACACTCAGATAAAATATTAGATAACAAAGAATGCGGTGTGTTTTGTAATCATCAAAATAAATATGGAGATGTGATTTTATGTGTACCAAAAATATATCACAATATTAAAGTTGGGTACACTTGCACCAACAATCTCCCCCTTTTTGATGATGACAAACACAACGCTAAACACGAGAGCATACTCGGTTTCTCTCCCCCTTTTGTCGAAGCAAAAAGGGTTTAAGAAGGTCGCTTATGCTCCCCCTCGAAAGATGCTCCCCCTCAAAATATGAAATATTTGAGAGTTAGTATTTTTAAGGGTTATACTCAAGCATGCCTAAACCAAGTCTTAATTTAAAGAAAGCTTTTTTGTTAAGAGCTTTAGTAAAAATATCGGCCAAATTATCTTCCGAATCAACCTTTTCAAGCACGATTTGGCCTTTTTGAACATTATCTCGTAAAAAGTGATGTCTCAATTCAATATGTTTGGTACGAGAATGTAGCACGGGATTTTTGCTTAAGTTTATGGCACTTGAGTTATCACACATAATTGGAATTTTGGTTAGATGTACCTCAAAGTCGGTAAGTGTGTGTTTCATCCATAGGACTTGAGCACATGCTCTTGCGGCGGCTACATATTCCGCTTCGGTAGTAGACAACGCTACGGATTGTTGTTTCTTGGAGAACCAAGACACAAGTGAGAGACCTATAAAGGCACATACCCCACTAGTACTTTTTCGGTCAACAATAGATCCACCAAGATCGGAATCGGTGAAACACGTTACTTCTAACTCGGGTTGCTTTGCATACCATAAGCCAAGATTAGTAGTACCTCGTAAATATCGAAAAATACGCTTGACAGCTTCATAGTGAGTTTGTTTAGGTGAAGATTGAAAACGAGCACATAAACATACACTAAACATAATATCAGGTCTACTAGCAGTTAAATATAATAAACTACCAATCATTCCACGATAAATCTTTTCATTAAAATCGTTTCCCTCCTCGTCACGAGATAATTGTAAGTTTGTGGTCATTGGAGTTTCAACGGGTTTGACATTTTCAAAGTTAAACTTTTTCAACATATCTTTACAATATTTAGATTGACTAATAAAAATACCAGTTTCACATTGTTTGATTTGCAATCCTAAGAAGTATTTTAACTCTCCCATCATGCTCATTTCAAACTCGCTTGTCATTTTCGCAGAAAATTCATTACACAGTTTTTCATTAGTGGAACCAAAAATAATATCATCAACATATACTTGCACAACTACAATATCATTTTGATCATATTTCACAAACAAAGTATTATCTATTTTACCCATAATATAACCACTAACAATTAGAAAGGTTTTTAATCTATCATACCACGCACGCGGAGCTTGCTTTAAACCATAAAGCGCCTTTTTCAATTTATAAACATGTGTCGGATTTTCAAAATTTTCAAAACCGGGAGGTTGAGAAACGTATACCTCCTCATTTATAATACCATTTAAGAAAGCACTTTTAACATCCATTTGAAATAATTTAAAATCTTTAGCATTTGCAAAAGCGAGAAGCATTCGAATAGACTCCAACCTTGCAACCGGTGCAAAGGTTTCATCATAATCTATACCTTCTTGTTGATTGTACCCCTTGGCAACTAAACGTGCCTTGTTTCGTGTGACTCCACCGTTCTCGTCTACCTTGTTACGGAAGACCCATCTTGTGCCAATAATGGTTTGACTACTAGGGCAAGGAACTAAGTCCCACACATCATTCCTAGTAAATTGGTTTAACTCTTCTTGCATGGCCATTATCCAATCCTCATCACCTAAAGCTTCATCTATGGTTTTAGGTTCTATGGTTGAGATAAAGGCATGGAAAGCACAATGGGTATGGATTTGTGATCTAGTTGTCCTTTGGTTTAGGTCACCTATAATTTGATCTACGGGATGGCCTCGAGCGGTTCTAAGGTTAGGATCATCTATACCTTGTGGAATAAAGCAAGGAGGGGCATCACTAGATTCAATATTATTTGTGGAAGGTTGGGTACCTAAATCCAAGTTGCTAAGTTGTTGTGCTAAGACGTCTCCCTCACGGATATTGTCATTTGCTAAGGGTGCACTCGGTTTGGGAGGACTCTCGTCAAAGCTAACATTTAGGGATTCTTCTACAACCATGGTCTCCTTATTTAGAATTCTATAGGCTTTGCTATTCCAAGAGTAACCTAGGAACTCTCCCTCATAGGCTTTGGCATCGAATTTGGTTAGATAGGATTTGGTGTTTAAAAAGAAACATTTACATCCAAAAACTTTCAGGTGAGCTAAGGAAGGTTTTCTACCACGGTAAAGTTCATAGGGTGTCTTATTTAGGATACTTCTAATTAGGACACGGTTAAGCACATAGGTCGCGGTAGCAACGGCATCACACCAAAACTTTTGGGGAACTTGATGTTCGTTTAGCATAGTTCTACTCATTTCTTGCAACGTTCGATTTTTCCTTTCAACAACTCCATTTGACTGAGGAGTTCGAGGAGCCGAAAAGTTATGAGTTATACCATGTTTATCACAAAAGGCACCAAATTGTACTTCATTATCGAATTCTCGTCCATGGTCCGTACGTATTGAAACAATCGTACAACCTTGTTGGTTTTGAATTCTTTTTCCTAAAAATTTAAACTTTTCGAAAGCCTCATTTTTATGTCTCAAAAATAGAGTCCAAGTATAACGGGAATAATCATCTACAATAACCAAAGTATAAAAATTTCCTCCAAAACTTTGAATAGCCATTGGGCCAAAAAGATCCATATGTAAAAGTTCTAAAATTCTTTGAGTAGAAATAACATTTTTTGATTTATGAGAAACGTGATGTTGTTTGCCGACACGACAAGCATCACAAAAATGATTATCAAACTTTAATTTTGGCAGGTCACTCACAAGCTCCTTATTTTTTAAGTTTTGCATTAATCTTAGATTAGCGTGACCTAAACGCCTATGCCATAAAGTAGAAACATCATGAAGAGAAGATAAGCATACATTTTCAGATACAACAGTTTTGCAAATATATAAATTTCCTTTCACAGAACCAGTTAAAAGAACTTGGCCATTTTTCAAGATTTTGCACGAGTCTTCTTCGAAGACGACAGTTATACCATTTTTACACAATTGGCGAACACTTAACAAATTAAAATGTAAATTATCAACATGATTCACATCAAGAAATTTAACATTATTGCAAGAGACTGTACCTCTCCCAATTATATTTCCTTTGGAGTTTCCTCCAAAAATTACCTGTCCACCATCACATGACTTATATGATGAAAAGAGATTATTGTTTCCGGTCATGTGACGTGTGCAACCACTATCGAGTATCCAGTCCATATCAAGGTTTATCTACAATAATAAAGATGTAATTTTTATGGTCCCCATTTCTCGTGGGTCCTTGACAATTAGTTTTAATAAAAAACCAACAAGCATATATATATATATAATATATATATATATATATATATATATATATATATATATAAATATATAAATATACACAGAATATATATATATGTAACAAATCAACCAAAAAAAATATATATAATATATCAAAAAGTCAAACAATATATATATAATAAAGAATCAAACAGAAAGTATATATATATATATATATATGTGTAGTACGTATGTATATATATATATAAACAAAAGTACATACAATAATATATTACTTATATATAACATATATACAAGAATTCATATTTAAACTATATATATATATATATATATAATATATAACACATTTAAAACCATAAACGCATACCACCGGGATTATCATTATTAAACATTCCTTTTGGAATCCATTTAGTTACCATTTTAATTTTGCGATTGTATTTATCATACACATAAAAGCAAGCATTTATATTCGCATCATTTTTAGGTCTAGAATATTTATCGTTATACATGCGAGCATACGGTTTTTTTGGTATATTATTTGCATTATTCATTTTACGCACATACGGAGGTTTTTGCACATATTGATTTTTTGTATTAACTTTAGGTGATTCATAAAATCTTTTGATGGGCATACAAGAACATTTATCTTTGCACGTATCGGAACCAATACCTTTTCTACATTTTATACGGTTAGGCATATTTAGCATGTTAAAGACTTTCTCATTACTACTTTGAAAAGCTTTTGCTAATAAATCATCCTTTTCATACGAATCACATTTTCCTTTTAAACATGCAATCTCATTCTCAAGAATATCACATTTTGCACAAATAATATTTTCATGTGACTTTTTATTTAAGCATGCAATTTCTTTATTTAGAGCATCACAAGATTTACAAAAATCTTTTTCTCCTAATTTAGTTTCTAATTTAGCAATTATATTCATATCATTTTCAGATTTTTGTTTGCCATCATTAATTTCCTTATTACATGCAGATATCGTTTCTTTTAATCTAGAATTTTCGTCTTGGTAACGATTTGCAAGAGCAGCCATTTTGTGAAATGATTCATATAATTCTTCAAGATTATTTTCATTATCACTATCATAATCTGAGTAAGAAGATTTTACCTCATCGTCGCTTTCGGCCATAAGACAAATAGCTTGATATTCGTCTTCTTCTTCGCTTTCACTCCACGCGCCTCCAACGAAGGCTTTATCCTTTTTATTTTGAAATTTGTTCTTTTTAGGACATTCGTTGGCATAGTGGTCTTTATCACCACATGAGTAACAAAAACCTCTCTTTGGCTTAGCTTTATCGTCACCACTTGAGTCGTCATTTTTCTTTACTTTTTCGTCTCGTTTATGGAACTTACGACTTCGGTTTTCACCACCACGACGGTAGTTACCGTTTCTTTGAAATCTGCCATTGTTAGAAAATTTATTATTATTAAAAAACTTGGAAAAGTTTCTTACCAACATGGCAACTTCATTGAGAGTTTCGGATGGATCTTTTGAGGAGCCAGCTTTCTCCTTTTTCTTCTCGACTTTTGGTGTTGAGACATTGAGAGCGATTGACTTCTTTTTAACTTGCTCCCGATCTTTGTTTCTTTTAAGTGCAATTTCATGCACTTTAAGATTACCGATCAAGTCATCTATCTTCATTATGGAAAGGTCACGGGAGTCTTCTAAAGATGTTATCTTTTGCATCCACTCCGAAGGAAGGGCTCTTAGGATTTTCCTTATATAGTCCTCGTTAGGATAAGTGCGATCCAAACCTTTCAACGTAGTCACAATAAGGTTAAATCTTTTAAACATTGAGTCAATCGACTCATCTTGTTTCATTTCGAACAGTTCATAATCGTGAACTAAAATATTCACTTTACTAGATTTAACTTCCGTGTTTCCACGATGAGTATTATTTAAACTTTCCCATATTTGATTTGCAGTTTTATATGTATATACTCTTTCAATTTCATCAGTTGTTAAAGCAGCATATAATATATTCTTAGCTTCAAAGTTTAAACAAAAATGAGTTTCATCAGAAGTAGTCCATTCATCTATAGGTTTATCAATAAAAACATCATCTTTCACAATGGTGGGTTTAAAATTCCCTTTTTCTATAATATCCCAAATCTTTTGATTTTTGCCACGCACGTGACATTCAAATAGCTCGGCCCAAATGCCAAACTTTTCAGTATCTATCAAAGGGGGTTTTGAAAACACAAAATTAGTTTGTTGAGCCATTTAAAGGAATAAAAGAAATTTATGCAGAATATTTTTGAAAGACCTGCTCTGATACCAATTGTTGGACAACCTAGGGGGGGTAAGGTTGTATTTAAAACTTTTACTTTCAAAAATTCTTTTTATAAATAAATACGGAGTAAGTACGGAATAATACAGAAGAGTGTAAATACAAACAGATACACAAATATTATATAAATAAATATAAATGCAAAGCAATTTATATAAACAGATATAATTTAAAAGCACAGCGGAAATGTAAATAGATAAGGGAAAGAAAATACTTGACAACGATATTTTTAAAGTGGTTCACCAAACACAAAGTTGGCTAGTCCACCTCGAGAAAATAACACTTCTCGGAGATCCAATACGAAAACGTGTTCTTTACGGTAGAACACAAACCTTAGTACAACAAACGCGAATCACTCTACTTTGAGAGATTTATGTGGATCACTCACTCTATTCAAACACTTACAAGAGGGTATAATTTTAATATGAATAATCACTCTTGAATAAGGTTTATCACTTGGATATTTTTAGAGAGTTTGATCACTTGAGTTGTGTTGCTGATTCAACTAATCGAGAGATTTTAATCTGCTATCAACTCAAGATTTCTTACTCAAAAACGAGTTTTATAATTTTAACAGTTTAAATATCAAGAGAGGATGCTGCAGAGTCTTTATCAAATGCAGGGAGAGTTATTGTGAATTTTTTTTGCATTGAAGGCTGGTGCTTGCATGTATTTATACTGGATGAGCAACATGGCCTGAGGCTTTCGCGGTATACCGGCTAACTCTCGCGGTATACCGTGCAGAGGAAAAAGTACTTGTCAGAGAGAAGGTCAACCCTGCAAAAAACAAACGGAAATGGTACCCGCGGTATACCGGCTAAACACCGCGGTATACCGCCCAGACAAAAACACTTCCAATCAGTCAGAGAAGTACAGCAGGCCGCCGCGGTATACCGGCTATTCACCGCGGTATACCGCCCAGAACAAAGGGCAGGAAGCAGTACGCATGCGCAGTGTCTTCTAGAACCAAATCTTTCACAATCCAGCAAGATGATAAGATGTTACTTGGTTTATTTAAAAAGACAGTATTAGAAAAATCCAAGTGGTATATTATTTTAGGGTGATTTATCATTTTAAAATTAAAATGACGAAAAATCTTCAGACTTGGATTCTTCAGATAAACATTATCGAGATTATTTAAATGCTGCACACTCAGATAAAATATTAGATAACAAAGAATGCGGTGTGTTTTGTAATCATCAAAATAAATATGGAGATGTGATTTTATGTGTACCAAAAATATATCACAATATTAAAGCTGGGTACACTTGCACCAACACATAGTGTCTGACCGTGATAGTCGGTTCACGTCAGCGTTTTGGAGGAGTTTACAACGGGAGTTGGGGTCGCAATTAAAGTTAAGCACGGCGTATCATCCTCAAACGGATGGGCAGAGTGAGAGGACTATTCAAACGTTAGAAGATATGCTTCGGGCGTGCGTAATTGACTTCAAGGGTTCGTGGGAAGTACACTTACCTTTGATAGAATTCTCTTACAACAATAGCTATCACGCAAGCATCCAAGCGGCACCATTTGAAGCCTTGTATGGACGAAAGTGCCGTACGCCGTTATGTTGGAATGAGGTAGGAGAAAGGCAGTTGACCGGACCGGAAATTGTACAACAAACAACGGATAAGATTGAAGTAATCCGTGAAAGAGTGAGAATCGCGCAAGATCGTCAGAAGAAGTATGTGAACAAAAGAAGGAAGCCTATTGAATTTCGAGTGGGAGACAAGGTCATGTTAAAGGTCTCACCTTGGAAAGGAGTAGCGCGTTTCGAGAAGAAAGGGAAGTTAAGACCGAGATATGTCGGGCCTTTTGTTATCATTGAAAGGATAGGTGCGGTAGCCTACAAGTTAGATTTACCAGAAGAATTAAGGAAGTTTCACCCGACCTTCCATGTGTCGAACCTGAAAAAGTGTTTGGCCGAGGCCGATGTGGCCATTCCGTTGGAAGATGTCAGCATTGATGAGAAGCTGACGTTTGAGGAGGAGCCAATCGAGATCGTAGACAGTAAGGTGCGTAAGATGCGGAATAAGGAAGTTCGGTTAGTGAAAGTTCAGTGGAAGTATCACAAGGGACGAGAAGCAACGTGGGAAATGGAATCTGATATGAGGTCCAAGTACCCTCACCTTTTTGAAAACGGAATTCTGGGGACGGAATTCTTTTGAGGGGGGAGTGTTGTAACGACCCGGATCAAAATCGAAGGATTTTAAGTCTTGGGGTGTAGTATTAATAATAATGGAAGTAGAAGGGCTGAGTGGTATTTTGGAGGAGGTATAAAAGGGCACAAAACCCTAGGGAACATTCCATTCTACTGATTTTAAGAGTGTGTGTCGGCTGAAATTGTGAGAGAAAGAAGAGTAGAAGTTTGAAGGCTTTTGGTGCATTTGAAAGAAGAGAATCATCAACTTTGGATTTCGAAAGAAGAATCAGCATTTCGAATTCGTTCTCGCAAGCAATCGACCAGGTAACACTCTCGTACCATCGTTTAATCTTTGGTTAAGTAAGCAGATTGGTTATTTTGGGGTTTTTGTTTAAAAGTGGAGTTTGAAGCTTAAATGAGAGAAATCGGGTTCTGTAGTGTGTTTCGATTGCTTAGAACTCAGTAATTGGTAGGTTTATTGAACTTGTTGCCATTGTTAATCTTTTCTTCGAGAAAACCGAGCTAATCTTTGGAGTTCGATCCCAAAAAGGGACCAGGTCGTCGTCCGGAAACCTTCTTGGACGTCCGGAAACCTTCTTGGGCGTCCGGACTCCTTGGTGGTTGGAAGGTCTCCGGATGAGGGGATTGTCCGGTTAGGAAAGTTATCCGGGTAGGGATAATTGTCCGGATAAGGTAGTTGTCCGGATAAGTTAGTTGTCCGGATAAGTTAGTCGTCCGGATAAGGTAGTCGTCCGGATAAGTTAGTCGTCCGGATAAGCTAGTCGTCCGGATAAGGGTTGTTGTCCGGATACTTAGCGGTATCCGGAAAAGTGTGATTACCCGGTAACCTGTCCGGAAAAGAGTAGAGTAGCAAGTGAGAAGTGTCCGGATAGTTCTAGTCAGCTTATAAATCTGTCCCTTCGTTTAGGTAGACATTTTTGAAGTAAAGAGCAGAGTAGGGAAAAAGCAAACGAACGTACCAGGTGAGTTTTCTGAACTAAAATGTGTGATTGTTAAAGTGTTTTCAAAATGTGTTTGAATGATGAGAATTGTCATGCTTCATTATTATGCTTTAATTGCATGAAAGATGTTTAAAGTTTTAGAAGGAATGTATGCATACAATGTGATAGACGTAAACTGGCCAAGACGGGAGAGTAGACCCGCCAGTGCTCGTGCGGGAGAGTAGACCCTTTATGCCAGGGGAAGTGGCCCCAATATAAGGCATCATGAGACTGACTCGTTGTCACCTTAGGGTGGCTTCAGGGTGTCAGATTACGAGGGGCGGACTATATTCCGTGAAATCGTTTTTATATATGAGAACAGTTTTATTAAAGATTTATGCTGAAAAGATAAACCGTTTTATATGCTTTATAACTGTTAGGAGGGACTCACTAGACCTCATGGTCTAACCCTCGCTTTTTTTTCAAAATAAAAACCTTTTCAGGGAAGCAGGTGATTAAAGGCTCGAGCAAGTGAGCAAAGTTAGGCAAGGAAGATCGTTAGTATAGCGACACTATTATTCTATTAGCATTTCTCAGTTGTGTAGGTTGTTTCCGCCAACCAAACTTTGATTATTGTAAGAAATTTTGAGACGCGATTTTGGGATGATTGATTTAAATTTTGGAATGTTTGTTTAAAATTGTTGGGTTGTTATATCAACCTATCCGGATAACACAACTTTCCGGATACCCACAACTTACCGGATACCTAAGCTTTCCGGATATACAACTTTCCGAATACAATTCTTACCGGATACATATTTAATCCGGATGACATCCGGAAACTAAATAATCCGGATACCGTCCGGTAATTACAAAAATAACAACTTACCGGATAACTTTGCCATGTCCGGAAACCTTCATACAGAGGTTTCCGGATACTATCCTTTTTACCCGAAAACTTCGGCCTACAGCTTAGAAATTCAATCCAAAACCATGTCTGTTCCATTAAGCTTATTTTACACATAACCATACATTCCCAAAACAGTTTATATAAGCGTCTTAACATTTAGGGGGTGTTTGGGAGTGCTTATATTTTTGACTTATTTGCTTATAGCTTTTCCCCACCGCAAATAAGCTATTTGGAGTGTTTGGATAGAAAAAATCAAAAGTGCTTATTTGCTTCTCTTCACCACAAATAAGTTGTTTTTGATAAGTCATTCCATACCTACTTATTTACTTCTCTTTATTTCCTTATCTATCCAAATTACCTTTTTACCCTCAATTCTTAACAAACACTTTTTAAAAACTGCTTTTCCTCACCACATAAGCAAATAAGCATAAGTTAAAAATATAAGCACTCCCAAACGTACCCTTAATTTGACAGAAAACATGGATTTAAGCAAAAAGAGAATGAACTCACCTTTTGTTTATAAGAGTCACTTCTCTGCACAATTAAACTCCAAATCCAACAGCACCTAGAAGAGATTAGAGTAAGATATGGATACTATCTTGTAACAGAAAATCAAACTTACCAAAGCCCTTTACAATCTTACCCAAGATTTCAGATTGTTTCTTCCTCTTTCTCCTTTCTTTCTGTTCTTCTTTCTCTCTTTTCTTTCTTTCTTCTCTCTCTCTCTCTCTCTCTCTCTCTCTCTCGACCGCCTCAACCAAAAACTGATATATTTCTCAATTATCCCAACCTTATCTAACCCAGTTTTTTTAAATTAAAAAAGGTAATATTTATTTATAATAATAGTTACTTAATAATAATGAAGGCAATATTGGAATATTCACAAAAAGCTACTAAAAAGGTAACTTATGGTCATCCAAATATGTATCCAGAAAAAAAAAACTAGCTTATAACTTTTTTTTGCCAAACGATACCTTAGTAAATCGATATTTTGGCAAGCATAAGTAGTTTACTTTTTCAGTGTTAATTTAGTTTTTTTTTACCCTTTCTTTAATTATAACCTTGATTAATATTAATTATTACTTATATTAGTTATTAATAAATATTAGATATTAATTATAATTAAATAATAAATATTCATCAATATTAATTATTCGTAAATACTAATTATAGTAATTAAAATTCATTAAAAATTATTATTGTAATTAATTTTAATTATACATTATTAATTTTATCTATTTAAAAATATTAATAGTAATTATTAATTATTTATAAACGTTATTAACTATATCAATTAGTTATTTAATCATTATTCAATATACTTAAATATCAAAAATCAAAAGGAAATATAACAGTTATAAAAAAATGTTTATATAAGTGACATAAAAATAAAAATTATATTTAATTTATTTCATAGAAAATTAAAATATATTAAACAATTTTAATAAAATATGTATTAAGTTACTTTTGAAATATCTTAATTAGTTAGGCCACCCGTACCGGTAGCGGGTACGGGAGCAGGTTCGTCCAAGGTGGCAAGTGGGTAGCCATCGGGTAGTATTGGGTTGCGGTACTCTTCCAGCGGGCTTCACATCGGGTAGGAGGTGCGGGTTCGTGAACCCGGGGAACCCGAGCCCTCACAACGCTTGGGTTTATTTTTTTTAATGTTTTTAGAGGGTATCGGGTAGTATTGGGTTCATTGTGTACGGGTACTCCACTTTTGGGTAAGGAGGGTAGGAAAGAGAAAAGCTGATGTGGCGCTGAGGTGGCAATCGGGTTCAGTGGGTTCATTAGGTACGGGTACTCATGGTCTTAGGAGATGCTATGTTATCCAGTTTTATTATTATTCATATTATAGTTAATTGGTTATTTAAAATTATAGATTAATGTAGATTTTTTCTAAAACTTGTTTCAACAAATTTAAAATTTATACCGTATATAATAAGCGATTTTAACTTTTTTCAATTAACATATTATATTATTTAATTTTGTATGTCCGCCATATGAAAACACTACTGACGTCAAATGAACTTATGAGGGTCACACGTATAGAGTATGACCGCCATATAATACTACTACAAACTAATAAATGAAATAAGCACTTGTACCAAATTCTTGAAAGAAACAAAGTTGAAATTACACGTAAATGCAAAAGGATAGTAAATGGGACAATCATTTCATTCTTTTTTGGAGTTTTGCTTATGATATCATCTTTGAAAGCTTTACCTTCTGGGGAGGTTGGAAGCATAGACAGGATAATCTTCCAGATTTGCTGCCTTTTTCTTTGAAGCTTCAAATTTTTCTTGAAGTTCAGTTGCTTCCTTTAGTTGTTGTGCAGAAATACCAAGTGTAGAAGAGGGAGGTTGAAGCTTGAGTTTATGAGCTTCAGGGATGTCGAATTGGACTCTTGCTTTCTTTTCAGCTTTGGCCGACTTGGCCTCTTCTTCAGGAGAAATTTTGGCTTTCCCTTTATCTTTTTTTTTTCTCCCCCTCGGATGGAGAGGAGAGATCTTCGGTGGCTGTTGTTTAAGATGCACGAAGTTCTTTGAATCTAGCAGTTTGCCTTTCTTGTAGGAGCTCGTTGACCGCTAGAAAGAGCAGAAGGCTTTGGTGGAACCTAAGATGTGCACAAACAACATCAAAGTTTGTTGACATACCAGTTAAACATGTGGCACTAAGCCTCTACTTCAAAGTTTCTGAATCGTGTCATGCTCATCAGGACTAAGCCTCTACTTCACTGTCCAAGTCCTTAGTGTTCGGGATTGTATCCACCTTTGTATGAAGAGATTTGAGGGATGAAGAGATTTGAGGGAAGCTAGGATCTCAGCATTGATATCTTTTTGGGTTTGAGATTCAGCTTGCAACTTTTAAAGCTGCCATAGAGATGGTGTTAGAGTCACGGTTCAACAACGTCCAGATCCTATCCTATGATCGTATCCTATCCTATCCTATGATCCTATCCTATTGGCGGTCCGAATCTTATCTGAACTGCGAGAATAACTGACTAAGTCGTGCATTCTCTAAACGGGGCGGGACCAAGCCTTTAGGTTGTTTAAGTAGGTTGGGTGACAGATCGGCCATAGGAGTACTCCGGGATATAAACCAGGGCAATAAATGTGGAGCATACGGCGATGCCACCCGTTTTCATTTCGTGGAAGTCCCCGGCAAAGGAAAGGGCCTAGGTGATGGCGCGTTCTGCTTCTTATCTAGAGAGAGGCGCTGAAATCCTTTCTATGGGCTCGTGTGTGGCAGCTGGTATAGATGAATAAAGACGGACCGCTTGAACGAGACCTATTCTCTTAATATAATAGGCGGCATAGAAAAGCACGGACGAGCATATGCAGGGAAACTTGTACGTGTGGTTCTGGCCGGGGACCCCGGTATACTGTACTAATATGTGTAGGTCCCCGTAATTCGAGTGAGATTGTCATGGCGCAAAAGAAGATATGGTCCGGTATTCCCTTGTTCCCTGTATTGGTTATGTTCTTTATTTCTTGTCTAGCAGAAACTAATCGAGCTCCGTTTGATCTCCCAGAAGCGGAAGCTGAATCAGTTGCAGGCTATAATGTAGAATATGCGCAGGATGCCAATGTCCCGGGGTCCCGAGGACTCATTCTGACTGAAACAAGGGGCGGGTCTTTACCAACTTAAAAATCTGTTATTTTAGGGAAGCCAAAAAACGTGAGCTCCTAGCGCGAGCCTTATTGAAAAGGCCCTTTACTAAAAACATAGAAGATAAGGCCGGGCTTTCGAGCTGTAGCTTTACAACCATAGGGCTTAGAGATAGGCCCTTAATTCTTATTATATTAGTAAGATAGGTTGCTTGAGCGCATTTTGATCCTTTCTATTAGTAAGGTTGTCGTATCGATCAAGGCGAAACTTGAGTTTGATTGCAGGGCAACGCGCGTTACTAACAAGATAGAAGGGGCTTTTCTTGTTAAGTAATCCTATCCTATGATCCTATGATCCTATTCTATCCTATGATCCTATCCCTATCCTATGATCCTATCCTATCATCCTCTCCTCTCCTATATGATCCTATCCTCTCATATCCTATCATATCCTCTTCTCTCCTATCCTAGGTCCTATCCTCTCCTCTCCTAGGTCCTATCCTATCTTATCGTATCCTATCTTATCGTATCCTATCATATCCTATGAATTGTTCATGACCCACCTTTTAGTTTTAGACAAAACTATCAGGCCGTAGTCCCATCCCATCCCATCCTAACACTAACCTACCCTTAAACCGCCTAGCCATATCCTAAATCCTAAAAACAATCAACTTTATCCCTAAACCAAGCCTATCCTAGCCATATTACCTACCTAGCCAAGCTACCCTAAATCCTAAACGATATCTTAGCCTAACCTATGCCCGGCTAGCTTACCACATCCTATTTTATAGTTAGTTGAGTACAAATATTATGTAGGGTTTGGTTTTATAGTTGAGTTTTTGCATATGACCGATGCCAGCCTTTGAGAAGACACTGTAATTATTTCAATCGGTAATACATACAAACATTGAAAACATGGAGTTTGAAGCTTTTCCATATTTTCAATAAGTCAGGCGATGGCAGGCGAGGGGAAGGGAAAATGGGGACCATACATGTTTCGTTTAGGGGACCCAATCCAAAATTTTGTATAACCACAGGGACGAAATCTGAAATTTACTCATTAGTTTTTATAGTGCTTTTAGTATTATCTTTTTAATGGTTGAGTGAACATGAAGAAATCATTAAAAAAATGAAATACAAAGTAGTTTTTATGGCAGTAAAACTGGATTACTATTTGTAGTGAGCATAACAAAAATCAATATTAAGATGCAACAACAACTAACCTATTATAAAAGACCAAATTTATGCACACAAAGTCAATAAAAAAAGTGGTATATAACTAATATTACCTACAATTAATTAACACACAAAAACCAATAAAAAATATTCATCAATATTAGTTATCAGTTGTGCATCTAAATTTACTTATGAACAAAAACATAATAACTAAACTGAGATTCAAATGCATCAAAGACAATCTTAACTTTCCATTTCACCAAGAATATCATAACAAGATAACCAAATTGGGATTCAAAAGCATCATCAATATAACATACATATGACAAATATCATAACCTAACCTACCAATATTTAATAATATATTTGCTTGGTTCTTCAATTGTTTCCCATTATATTAAAGCGTCAGCCAACAAATTTTCTAAAACAGAGACTTAAAAGTCAAAATATCTATAAAAAATTACCTTTAGCTCCAACAGATTCTCTATTTTAGAGATTTCAATATCCATTGTATTATTTAAATTTATCATTCCAATACATCTTTTAGAATTTGCCATAAACTGCATATTTCTTCCCTGTGGTTTAGAAATTTCAGTTTTCATCCCTATGGTTTAAGTAGTGTTTTGGCCTTAGGGATGAAAATAGAAATGAATTGTAAACCATATGGATGAAAATAGCAATATAATTTAAATCATAAGGACAAAAAAGTGATGAGTTATAAACCATAAGGATGAAAATTGTAATTTCAAAACCATAAGGACGAAAATAGAAATTTTCAACAAACCACGGGAACTAAATAAGGAAACTCTTCTTTTTTTCAAAGAATACAAAAAAGGAAAGATTTCATATGAAAACCAAAATCACCGACAATTATTTGTTGCAAAAGAAGATTTAATAACAATTAAAAAGAAAACACATCAAGAATGGATGGAGATGTAAAACCCAAATAGCCAAAAAGTCTATTGAATTTATTTTAATGATCAAGTGCTTGACTTAACCGAAAAAGTCTAAAAAAAACATAACAAATTATTTGATCTTGAATCAAGTGTTTAAATAATTTTTTTTAAACGTAAAACTCTTAAATTTTTTGAAACCGGTTAAATACATTCTTGTGACCTGTAAAAACAGGTTAATGTGATACAAATTGAAAAATGTTTAAAAAAATCCAACAAACTATCTGATTTTAAATGTTTAAATTACTATTTTTTTAACAAATAAATTTCTAATTTTTTTACCATATATGTTATTGAACTTTTTTTAACAAATAAATCTCACACTTTTTTGAAGAAACAAAATCATGAACTTAATTTTGAACAAATAAACCCGAAACTTTATTTTTAAACAAAAAATATACTAATCCTCTACTGACAACAAAATAAAATGAACCAAATAAACAGAGAAAAATTATACAATTTTTATTATTAATTCAGAAGCATTCAAAAGTTATGCCTAAAACATTGGCAGATACATACAAAAACTATAACCAGTCAGCCATCCTTTCACAGAATTACCAAAAAAGCGCTCATCTTTTTTCATACTCGCATCCCTTTCGGCTGTCCATTCGACTTCAAAACTTATCTGGGACACCATTCCTAACGTCCCGATATGCTTAGCTTCGAGTTTAATAGGGAATACATACCTTAACCCGATGAATCACTATCGAAAGAGGGACGAACTTCAAACGCCTCAATACCTTTCCTCGTTGCACCGTTCTCTGAGATTCCAAAGCCAATTTCTCCCAGATGTCGGCAATACAAACCCTCAAAAGGTTCGACCAACCTCTCCAAAGCGTAAATGGTGTTTTAGAAGAGAATTATATTTTATTTTGAGATTATATTGGTAAAACATAAGTCCGGTTCCACCTTGTTCCATGGGGTGATGGGGTGGGGGTGGAACAGGCTTGTTCCATTCTGTTCATGTCTATTCCATATAAAAATCATGCCAAACGTGGAAAAATGATTCCTGTTTTGTTGTCATGTCATGTCTAGTGTACCAAACCCACCCTAAAAGTTAACACTTAAGAGCCATTTACTAACACTTACCCAAGAAGTGCTTATTGACTCATCCTACTTTATCAGATGAACTTGACCAAAAATAAAAATCTTATCTGATAAAAGCAATGACAAAGACCTAAAATATTACTCGCTTAGTAAGAATGACAAATTTTACCGAGTAAATACTTCCCCAATAGAAACATTGCATTAAATATCGTTATAGTAAACTAGAAGAAGGTTCAAACGAGGAGCGTAACAATTTAAGAAAACACGAGGAGCATTCTCAACCAACCATTTGATTTATTAAGGGAATTAAATGGTAAGGGTATATGAGTCATTTTACGTTTTTTTTACAACAACAAACAATTCCATTACCACCCAGAAAGTCAAAACAGGAATATACAGACACCAAACCAACATAAACTACAATAAGCACAATAACAAAAAGCCCATTGACAAAACAAACCAAACAGGAAATTTAAGTCTAGATCAAAACCTTCCCTGCGCATTCTCATCATTGACTTTCAACAGCACAAAATGATCAGAAAATCCATCAACGCTTAACCTCGGTGATATACCGGAATCCTGCGTAGCTCTCGTTTTATCTTACATGGAACCGCCAGAGATATGCAAATTGGCTCGAATCAACCGAACATTTCGAGCAGCTTCCTCCGCAAATTTCATCTGGATCTCCAAATTGCCCTCTAATTATCATCACCTCGTTGCAAAATTTTTGATCGGAGATACTGTTGATCCAAACCCTCAGTGATTTGATAATGACCCTATCTTAAATACTTAGTGAAAATTGTAAGTAAACAATATGTATCAGAGTTTCACTATCGCTGATAAGTACTAAGATCTTACAGTACTGCTGATAGGAACTCTCGCACTTTTAGATTAAACATTCAGCGAACACTGTTCACCATATCGCTGAGTCTGTTCAGTACTTATGGTGATCGCTGATAAGTTAGTTGTTTACTTATGATCCCTGAAGACAAGATTCACGTCAACAAAGGTTCTACGCTGAAGTCGAAGATCAAGCTCAAGAACCAGCGACAAGTCTCCTAATGAACTGATGCGGATCAGCGAAGACTCAGATTTGTCCACTCAACGTGAAGTATCAAGTACAAGACTTCAGCTATCGCTGAACTTTATCATTCGCTGAATAGTATATGATAATCGCTGAATCAACGAAAGCTGATCATGAAGTCCTCCGTACAAAGTACTTTTGTCTTAACCTCCCTTGCACGCCTCCGTACGAAATGTCAGAAAAGAACCTCCGAATATCTGAAATCGTACAACCACTCTGATACTACACTGTTCATTCATGCGGCTACTAAGGTTGTCAACAAAGGTCAATGACATGCAACCAATCCGCTGACGACACGTGTAAAGTGTATACTGAATTGCATTAAATGCATGCAGTATATAAAGAGATGAACTCACTTCATTTGAAGTAACTTGCTAACTCTGGACAAGTTCAAATCTCTCAAGATAGGATTTTATTAGTAATCTCCTTATCTTTCTTAGTGCAAGAAAACCTTAGTGTTCCAACTTGTTTAGATTTAGGTTTATCCTTAATCTTGTTTCCGCAACAAGCTGTAAATTGTTAATGATTTATCAATAAACAATTTAGAAAAGTAAAATAGTGTGTTTGTATTCAACCCCCCCTTCTACAAACTTGTTTAGGCCTTTCGGGACCAACAAGTGGTATCAGAGCAGATTTGTTTAATCTCATAAACAAGATCTAATCTAAGATATTTCTCTTCCTTGCTATTATCTGAAAATGGCCAACTCAAACACAAACACTCACTATATTGACAATGGTTCTCTTGCAAAACCCCCTAGATTTTCCAGAGATAACTTCAACTTGTGGAAAAATAGGATGACACTCTTCTTAGAAGGTGTAGACCCTACTATACCTTACTATCTTGAAAATGGCCCACACATCCCTGTAACAATTGATCGTGCAGTTCCAGCCACTGCAACTAGGGCTGCTATTCCAGAAAGGCTGATTCCAAAGGAAATCCATCATTGGACCGATGAAGACAAGAAGAAAGTGGCTATAGATACAAAAGCCAGATCCATACTATCCATGGCCCTTCCTGACGAAGTCTACCACTCCGTCATGAACCTGAAATCCTCAAAAGCCATGTGGGACACAATATGTGTTCAGTATGAAGGAACGTCTGAAGTCCAGGATTCAAGAAAGATCAATCTGGTAAGACAATACGAAAGCTTCATCTCTGGTAAGAATGAAACTCTCTCTGAAGTACATCAACGTTTTAATTGCTTAATTATAGATCTAAAAACGGTTGGTAAGGAATATTCTAACTTTGAAGTGCTGACAAAGTTTTTAGAATGTTTACCTGAAAGCTGGGACAATTATTCCATGTGTCTCAAGCTGTCGAAAGATCTAAGATCAATGACACTTGCTACCTTATATGGCACATTGCTGAATCATGAGCAATCTAGCCATCTTAAGAAGAATCTTGTAAAAGATTCCAAAAGCACCCCTGTTGCTTTAATCTCAGAGGAACCTTCTGCTCAGCGACCCGTGGTCACTATCACTGAGTTAGAAAGTAACTCTGAAAGGTCATCAGATTCTGATTCTTCAGATGATGAATCCTTGGCTCTCCTAACTAAAAAGTTCAGGAGATTCGCCAAGAAGAAAATGTTTAGAAAGAACAAAACTCTTTCTATAGCTGACAAGCCTAAGTCATCAGCTTTTGTTGATAAGGCTACTGCTACTTGTTTTAACTGTGAAAAGACAGGTCATTTCGCTAACGAGTGCAGGTCAAAGAAAATCATGAGACCTTCAGCTTTTACAAAGAAATCCTTTGTTCCAAGGAATAAAGACGACAAATACTTAAAGCTGAAGGAGAAGTATGCAAAGCTGAAAAGCTTTAAGAAGAAGGGAAAAGGCCTGATGGCTGACTATGATTGGGCTGCTTCTGATGAAGAAGCCTCATCATCTGATTCTGAAGATGATGAAGCAAATCAATGTCTCATGGCCAAGATTGAAGAAGAGGAAGAAAGTTCAGACATTCCCTCCACTTCAACATCTGCCATTCAGGTATCACCTTCCTTCTTTACCAATATTGTAAATATTGATGAAGCTGATAGTCTCCGTAAAATCGAACTACTGACTAGAAGTTTATACGAAGCCATGAACGGCAAAGCTGTGGTTGAAAACCAAAATCTTGATCTCGCTGAAAAGCTTAAAAATTGCCACCTTCAAATAGAAAAGCTTTCTAAATTTGAAGAAGATTTTAAAGATCAAGTCCATTTAAATCAGCTAGTCAAAATCGAACGAGCGGAAGCTATCGCTGCATTAAAAGCTGAACAAGCTACTGTTGAAGGATGGTGTAATTCTTCAACAAAGATCACTGAGATAATTAAGGCTCAGATTCCTCTGAGTGATAAACGTGGTCTGGGTTATAAATATGATACATTAATACCAACCACTGAACGTTCAATGCTTAAATTTGGAACGTTCGTATCCTCAATAGCTGACACTTCTTCATCTCAGTACTCCTCGTCGATTACACCAATACCTGAGGAAACTCCTACCTCAAAAGGTAAGGAGAAAATGGTTTATTCAAAACCTACCTCTGTCTCTAAAGACAAAGGTAAAGGAATTGTAATTTATCAAAATCCTCAGAAGGGTACTTTAGTACCTAAGCTGAATGCTTCCAAAGCCTTAGTGATTCATTCATCTGGTTCTAGAAATCAGACCTCTGGATCAGTTCAGCGACCTACTCCTAGACTCAGAGTAGATGTCCTTGGTAAGAAATCTGAAGAACTGAATGTTCGTCCTATTTAAAAGCTCAGCACTCAAGTGGTCCTAGAACTAATTTTAGTTATAGGAAATGCTATCACTGTGGACTTACCGATCATATTGCAAGTAAGTGTCCCACAGCCACCAAAGCTGATAAGATAGCTAAGGTGAAGATAGCACCCAAGAAGACCAAACCAGTTGCAAGTCAGGTCAAGGTGACTCCTACCTCTGAGGTCAAGAAATTGACCAAAGTGAAGAAGGACAAAGCTGAATCTTCAAATGCTGCGAAGACTGCTGAACCCATTCCAAACTCTTCCACTGACAAACAAGTATACATGGCGAAGTGGGTACCCAAGCAAAACTAATCTTCCTTTGTATTGCAGGTTAAGAAGGGTATCTGGTATCTCGATAGCGGATGCTCTAGACACATGACTGGAAAGAAAAGCCTGCTCGCTGAATACAAGGAAGAGAATGGTCCCTCTGTGACTTTCGGTGGAAATGGAAAAGGACACACCCGAGGGTATGGTGTACTTTCAAATGGTACAACATCCTTCAGAAGAGTCGCATATGTTGAAGGGCTGAAGCATAATCTTCTGAGCATCAGTCAGCTTTGCGACATGGATAACAAAGTGATTTTCACTAAGGAATCCTGCTTTGTCTCTGACAAAAAGGAGAAGATAGCTCTCAGCGGTTATCGTTTGGAAAATGTTTACGTTATAAACATGGACTCAACAACCACTGAGAACTCCTGTTTCTTCTCAAAGGCATCTTCTGATGTCAACTGGCTATGGCACAAGAGGCTCTCACATCTCAACTTCAAGACACTGAATACTCTTTCATCCAAAGAGTTAGTCACTGGTCTACCTCAACATTCATACGCCAAAGAATCCTTATGTTCAGCGTGTGAAAAAGGGAAGCAGACCAAGGCAAGCTTTAAGTCCAAGCAAGTTTCCTCAGTGTCATCTCCTCTTCAACTACTCCATATGGATTTGTTTGGCCCCGTTAACAAACAATCCATCGCTGGAAAGAAATATACGCTGGTCATAGTTGATGAATTCTCTCGTTACACATGGGTAATGTTTCTCCGTTCTAAGAGTGACACCCCTGAAGAACTCATCACCTTTGTTCGGAAGATGGAAACTCTGAACAATATGACTGTTCGCTCAATAAGGAGTGATCATGGAACTGAATTCAAAAACAGTTCTCTTGATTCCTTCCTTGAGAGCAAGGGTATTTCTCACAACTTTTCTTCAGTGAGAACACCACAACAAAACGGAGTCGCTGAAAGAAGAAATAGAACAATTATTGAAGCTGCACGTTCAATGCTCAGCGATTCTCACCTGCCTACTCAGTTTTGGGCAGAAGCTGTCAACACGGCTTGTTTTACGCAAAACAGGTCGCTGATAGTCAAAAGATTCAAAAAGACAGCCTATGAACTTTTTCATGGGAGAAAGCCTTCAATCAGCTTTCTTCACATCTTTGGTTGTCAGTGTTTCATACTGAACAACAGAGATGCCCTTGGAAAGTTTGATCCAAAGGCTGATGATGGAATCTTTCTTGGATACTCCTCAGTTTCCAAAGCCTTCAGAGTCTTCAATCGAAGAAGACAAACTGTAGAAGAAACTATTCACGTCACGTTTGACGAATCCCGTTCAGCGAACTCTAAACCGAACGCTGATACAGAAGAACTGAATCAATGGATGTTTTCTCATCTTGGTGATTCAGAAGATGTTCCCACTACTCATACTCATACAACTGAAAATGATGGTCCTACTATCATTCCCAATATGCAGAATAGTGAAGCTGAAACATCTTGGGTCTCAGCTGTTCCTATAAACACTATACCCGCAGTTGATCCAAATGTCTCAGAAATTCCATCTATTTCTCAGCAATCAGTGAATGAAGTGACAAATGCGAGCATTCCTCTCTTTGCTGATAATCCAGAAGTAGCTGAAGCCTCATCTTCAGTTTCTCCAGTTCAGACTGAGTCAACGACGCATGCTCCAGCTCAGCGATGGACTGTAAATCACCCAATCGATCAAATTCTTGGTGATCCCAACGCTGGTATTCAGACTCGTAGAAGTGCAGGTAATATTTGTTTATTTGTCAACTTTATTTCTCTAACTGAACCAAAGAAAATAGATGATGCCCTCAGAGATCCAAACTGGGTCAGCGCCATGCAAGAAGAGCTGACTGAATTCGAAAGAAACAAAGTTTGGAAACTTGTTCGGAGACCAACTGACAAAACAGTGATAGGCACTAAGTGGGTCTATCGAAACAAGTTGGACGAACATGGTACTGTAACTCGCAACAAAGCTCGTCTTGTTGCTCAGGGATACAGACAAGAGGAAGGCATAGATTATGACGAAACCTTTGCTCCAGTAGCAAGACTTGAATCTATTCGTCTTTTCTTAGCATATGCTGTACACAAAAACTTCACTGTACATCAAATGGATGTTAAGTCAGCGTTTCTAAATGGAAAGCTGAATGAAGAAGTTTATGTGGAACAACCTCCAGGATTCTCAGATCCTAAGCGTCCAGGTTATGTTTATAAGCTGGATAAGGCACTTTATGGCTTGAAGCAAGCTCCTCGTGCATGGTATGACACTCTTTCTACTTATCTCCACCTTGAAAAATTTGAGAGAGGTAAGATTGACAAAACTTTGTTTTTTATAAAAATAAAAGGTCATATCATTTTAGTTCAAATATATGTTGATGACATTATATTTGGTTCTACTAACCCTGAGCTTTGTACTCGTTTCGCTGATAGAATGAAAGATGAGTATAAAATGAGTATGATGGGTGAACTAACATATTTCCTTGGTCTTCAGATTAAGCAAACTGAAAAAGGAACTTTTATAAATCAGGGAAAGTATGTTAAAGATATGCTGAAGAAATTCGACTTAACTGAAAGTTCAGCTATGAAAACCCCTATGGCACCACCGCTGATACTTGATAAGGACACAAAGGGTGTTCCTGTCAATGTCACGCTGTACCGTGGGATGATCGGCTCACTACTGTATCTTACAGCTAGCCGACCCGATATTATGTTTGCAACATGTCTGTGCGCACGATATCAAGCTGAACCTAAGATATCTCATATGAAAGCTGTAAAGCGAATCTTTCGATATCTTAAGGGTACAGCGAATCTAGGTCTTTGGTATCCCAAAGATTCAGGATTCGATCTAACCGCCTATTCAGACATTGATTTTGCAGGTTGCAAAATGGATAGGAAAAGCACCACAGGAGGATGTCAGCTCCTGGGTGGAAAGCTGGTAAGTTGGACAAGTAAGAAGCAAAACTCAGTGTCCACTTCAACAGCTGAAGCTGAGTATGTAGCCGCTGGAAGCTGCTGTTCTCAAGTCTTGTGGATGAGAAATCAACTACTGGACTATGATCTTCAGCTCTCCAAAATTCCAATCTATTGCGACAGCACAAGTGCCATCGCTATAGCAAACAATCCAGTGCTACACTCAAAGACAAAACACATAGAAATCAGATATCATTTTATCAGAGATCATGTGATGAATGGTGATATAGAACTTCATTTTATCCCAACTGATTATCAGTTAGCTGATTTGTTTACCAAACCTCTTGATGAGACAAGATTCAACTTTCTCATCAGCGAGCTTGGAATGCTGAACTTTGAAGGATAAATCTTCAGCGGTTCACATTTAATCAGCGATACGTTTATACATTCTTGTATAGGCTCTGGATAAAATAAACTTGTACAATCCATTTCATCATCTTCTCTCTGAATAAATTTGGTTAAACTGATATCAAGGTATGTTTTCTCTCTCTGACAAAACGCATGAAAATGCAAGATTTCAAATTCTTTCATCGCTGAATATCTCTTCCTTAACAGCGATATTTTGAAATTTCTTAAAACCCTCACTGATATTTCTATTCAGTGCTTCATATTTTCCAAAGAGTCCCTGAGTTTTTCTTTCAAAACCTCAGAGACAACGAAAGAATGTGAAAGGACAGTTGTGACGTCATTGCAACGGATAACACCAGGCACGCTCTTTTTCTGACACACGTTTGCACGTTTCGTTGTCTATCCAATCAAATGCAAACACGTGTCCGTGTCATGATGAAAAACTTTCCCGCTCAAGTTTTTCTCTCTCTACTCTCTTCCTTTATAAACACTCTCAAAGTTTATATTTGTCTTTTACGCGAATCAATCTTTCTCCGCAAGAAAAGAACACTGTTGCATTTTGTGCTCTCAATCTTCAAGAACTGTTCATCATCTTCTTCATCAAACTCAAGGTTAATATGTTCTTATCTATTATCAAATGCGAATAACTTGTTTTCGATCTTATCATTGTTTTACACAAGATCAAACAAAAGAACTCAAAAATAAAATCATTTTCTTTCATGGTTTTATAAACACAACCATTTCATGGTTGTTCTTCAAGTTTTAAATCTAAAATCTTAAACTTGTTCTTCTTTCGTATCCATTTTTTTAAAAACTGGAATACAAGGCCTATAGGTGTTATATTCGTTTTTTTTTTTTAAAAAAAAAAACAAGAAAAACCCTAATCTTCATTAAGACTTTTTTTGTCTGAATGAAATAGACAAAATTCGAAAAATCTTAATGGAAATTTTCTTTACACATTAAGATAATTCTTATTTGTTAACATCTTTGGTTGAACTGATAATACAGTGCAATGGCAACTTCAAAGCTGAATGTTACCGCTGAGTCCATCTCCGCTGATTCTGAGGAACTGGAAATCACCAAAGCTCCTCAGGTTAAGTTTGAGCTGGATCAACTAGACTGGACAAAGGCAAACAACCTCTCAGCGCTTCTCGAGTTTCCTCCTCGGAAGCAGGTATCCCATCTAGACGACGCTGTAAATTTTTTGAAGAATAGCCCCATCTATACAGCACTGACAATCACACCTCCTGCCAGTCAGCGTCTATTATCCCAATTCTGGTACTCTGCCAGACACACCGACCTACCCTCCGCCAAAGATCCATCTAAAACCATCGACTGCATACTCAGCGATACTGAGTATGGCACCATCAAGATAACCCCCACTATAATCCGCAAAGCTCTGAAATTCCCTAACGCTACCTCAGAAAATCCTTTCATTCCATTTCCTGACCACAAGAAGCACGCTGACAGGGAAGAAATCATTGCTTTCCTTGATGCGATGGGTTACATCTGGGAGACTGGAAGAGACAAGCTACCTGAGAAGAAGCTGGCGCTGATAAAGAAATCCAAGATGCCCAGCGAGATGAACTTCATCTTCGCTCACCTGATCAGCTGCATGACAGCGAAATCCGGATCTTCTGATCAAGCCGCTCAACCTCAGCAGGCCATGGGTTACGCACTGCTGAAAGGTCTCAACGTTGACTGGGCCTCCATCATCTATGAAGACCTCATTCAACGTGTTGATTCTGCCGCTGACCGACCAGCATGGGTTCCTTACCCACGATTCATCAGCGCCATCTTTCAATATGGCCTGAAGGACAGCTATCCTGAAGAGGGTGATCTAAAACTCTCTCAGATTGGCCCTAAAGTTCTCGACTTCAAGCCTGTCGCCAACGAGGTACGTCTCTCTACCCTTCTCACTCTACTTAATTCTCCGCTTTCTGTGGCTCCTTTAGCGACAATACCCCTCGCTGATTCCCAGGCCACAAAATCCATTCCTTCTAAGAAAAGGAAACAATCTCTTACCCCTCTTGATTCCAAAAGGATCAAGAAAACCAAGGAGCTACCCCAGCAATTCCATGCTGAAGACTCCTCAGCTCATTCTGAAGAGCTGAAGGAAAGTTCCGTGGTACGCTCTGCCACACCAATTCAAGCCATCCCTTCTAAACCTACTTCAGCGTCCCTACACGCTGAGGTTAGAACTTTGAAATCTACCCTACCTTCTTCAGTCTCTCAAAAGACTGATGAAGTACTTCTCAGCGAATCCAACGCTGAACTTGCAACCCAACCCCAATTCTTATCCTTCGATCCTCCCTCTACTTCTTTGGACACTCCTCCAGTTAAAGCTGGAGATGCCATCATTCAAGAAGCCGTTGAAGCTTCTCAGCGAATGACGAAGAAAGGACCTGCAGAGATCTCCATCCCTCACGGAACTTTTGAGGGAGATATGGAACACTATGGAGGGACTCGAAACTTTGATGAGTTCGTCAACGCTCCTGCAGGTACAGATCCCGCTCTGATACCAATTGATAAATCCCAGATCTCTAGCAATAAGATATGAATGTAGTGAGAGAGAATCTAGAGAGCAAATATGTCATCCATGTATTGAGCTCAAAGGATTACAAAAGGTTTCTAAAAAATTACAAAAGCTTTCTAAAGTGTTACTAACAAATGGTCTAGACAAGCCTATTTATACCCATAACATACAAGGTATAAAGGCATTCACAATACTGTATAGACTCATACAGTACATTGACTTTTACAGTAAATCTTGAATACAACAATGCTCTAACAGAAACTTCTGAGCTTTCCTTTGTTCACAAGTACTTATATGTTACAGGTCCTTATTTGGGAGACATCAACCAGTCTCTGAAGTCCATGGAGATGAAACTTACAGATCTCACCACCGGTCTATCAAATAATGTTGATCCAAACCCTCAGTGATTTGATAATGACCCTATCTTAGATACTTAGTGAAAATTGTAAGTAAACAATATGTATCAGAGTTTCACTATCGCTGATAAGTACTAAGATCTTACAGTACTGCTGATAGGAACTCTCGCACTTTTAGATTAAACATTCAGCGAACACTGTTCACCATATCGCTGAGTCTGTTCAGTTCTTATGGTGATCGCTGATAAGTTAGTTGTTTACTTATGATCCCTGAAGACAAGATTCACGTCAACAAAGGTTCTACGCTGAAGTCGAAGATCAAGCTCAAGAACCAGCGACAAGTCTCCTAATGAACTGATGCGGATCAGCGAAGACGCAGATTTGTCCACTCAACGTGAAGTATCAAGTACAAGACTTCAGCTATCGCTGAACTTTATCATTCGCTGAATAGTATATGATAATCGCTGAATCAACGAAAGCTGATCATGAAGTCCTCCGTACAAAGTACTTTTGTCTTAACCTCCCTTGCACGCCACCGTACGAAATGTCAGAAAAGAACCTCCAAAAATCTGAAATCGTACAACCACTCTGATACTACACTGTTCATTCATGCGGCTACTAAGGTTGTCAACAAAGGTCAATGACATGCAACCAATCCGCTGATGACACGTGTAAAGTATATACTGAATTGCATTAAATGCATGCAGTATATAAAGAGATGAACTCACTTCATTTGAAGTAACTTGCTAACTCTGGACAAGTTCAAATCTCTCAAGATAGGATTTTATTAGTAATCTCCTTATCTTTCTTAGTGCAAGAAAACCTTAGTGTTCCAACTTGTTTAGATTTAGGTTTATCCTTAATCTTGTTTCCGCAACAAGCTGTAAATTGTTAATGATTTATCAATAAACAATTTAGAAAAGTAAAATAGTGTGTTTGTATTCAACCCCCCCCCCCCCCCCCCCCCCTTCTACAAACTTGTTTAAGCCTTTCGGGACCAACAAGTGGTATCAGAGCAGATTTGTTTAATCTCATAAACAAGATCTAATCTAAGATATTTCTCTTCCTTGCTATTATCTGAAAATGGCCAACTCAAACACAAACACTCATTATATTGACAATGGTTCTCTTGCAAAACCCCCTAGATTTTCCAGAGACAACTTCAACTTATGGAAAAATAGGATGACACTCTTCTTAGAAGGTGTAGACCCTACTATACCTTACTATCTTGAAAACGGTCCACACATCCCTGTAACGATTGATCCTGCCGTTCCAGCCACTGCAACTAGAGCTGCTATTCCAGAAAGGCTGATTCCAAAGGAAATCCATCATTGGACCGATGAAGACAAGAAGAAAGTGGCTATAGATACAAAAGCCAGATCCATACTATCCATGGCTCTTCCTGACGAAGTCTACCATTCCGTCATGAACCTGAAATCCTCAAAAGCCATGTGGGACACAATATGTGTTCAGTATGAAGGAACGTCTGAAGTCCAGGATTCAAGAAAGATCAACCTGGTAAGACAATACGAAAGTTTCATCTCTGGTAAGAATGAAACTCTCTCTGAAGTACATCAACGTTTTAATTGCTTAATTATAGATCTTAAAACGGTTGGTAAGGAATATTCTAACTTTGAAGTTCTGACAAAGTTTTTAGAATGTTTACCTGAAAGCTGGGACAATTATTCCATGTGTCTCAAGCTGTCAAAAGATCTAAGATCAATGACACTTGCTACCTTATATGGCACATTGCTGAATCATGAGCAATCTAGCCATCTTAAGAAGAATCTTGTAAAAGATTCCAAAAGCACCCCTGTTGCTTTAATCTCAGAGGAACCTTCTACTCAGCGACCCGTGGTCACTATCACTGAATTAGAAAGTAACTCTGAAAGGTCATCAGATTCTGATTCTTCAGATGATGAATCCTTGGCTCTCCTAACTAAAAAGTTCAGGAGATTCGCCAAGAAGAAATTTTTTAGAAAGAACAAAACTCTTTCTATAGCTGACAAGCCTAAGTCATCAGCTTTTGTTGATAAGGCTACTGCTACTTGTTTTAACTGCGAAAAGACAGGTCATTTCGCTAACGAGTGCAGGTCAAAGAAAATCATGAGACCTTCAGCCTTTACAAAGAAATCCTTTGTTCCAAGGAATAAAGACGATAAATACTTAAAGCTGAAGGAGAAGTATGCAAAGCTGAAAAGCTTTAAGAAGAAGGGAAAAGGCCTGATGGCTGACTATGATTGGGCTGCTTCTGATGAAGAAGCCTCATCATCTGATTCTGAAGATGATGAAGCAAATCAATGTCTCATGGCCAAGATTGAAGAAGAGGAAGAAAGTTCAAACATTCCCTCCACTTCAACATCTGCCATTCAGGTATCACCCTCCTTCTTTACCAATATTGTAAATATTGATGAAGCTGATAGTCTCCGTAAAATCGAACTACTGACTAGAAGTTTATACGAAGCCATGAACGGCAAAGCTGTGGTTGAAAACCAAAATCTTGATCTCGCTGAAAAGCTTAAAAATTGCCACCTTCAAATAGAAAAGCTTTCTAAATTTGAAGAAGATTTTAAAGATCAAGTCCATTTAAATCAGCTAGTCAAAATCGAACGAGCGGAAGCTATCGCTGCTTTAAAAGCTGAACAAGCTACTGTTGAAGGATGGTGTAATTCTTCAACAAAGATCACTGAGATAATTAAGGCTCAGATTCCTCTGAGTGATAAACGTGGTCTGGGTTATAAATATGATACTCCAATACCAACCACTGAACGTTCAATGCTTAAATTTGGAACGTTCGTATCCTCAGTAGCAGACACTTCTTCATCTCAGTACTCCTCGTCGATTACACCAATCCCTGAGGAAACTCCTACCTCCTCAAAAGGTAAGGAGAAAATGGTTTATTCAAAACCTACCTCTGTCTCTAAAGATAAAGGTAAAGGAATTGTAATTTATCAAAATCCTCAGAAGGGTACTTTAGTACCTAAGCTGAATGCTTCCAAAGCCTTAGTGATTCATTCATCTGGTTCTAGAAATCAGACCTCTGGATCAGTTCAGCGACCTACTCCTAGACTCAGAGTAGATGTCCTTGGTAAGAAATCTAAAGAACTGAATGTTCGTCCTATTTCAAAAACCAATAGTGTACTTGGTGCTGGCACTTCAAATTCCAAATTAAAAGCTCAGCACACAAGTGGTCCTAGAACTAATTTTAGTTATAGGAAATGTTATCACTGTGGACTTACCGATCATATTGCAAGTAAGTGTCCCACAGCCACCAAAGCTGATAAGATAGCTAAGGTGAAGATAGCACCCAAGAAGACCAAACCAGTTGCAAGTCAGGTCAAGGTGACTCCTACCGCTGAGGTCAAGAAATTGACCAAAGTGAAGAAAGACAAAGCTGAATCTTCAAATGCTGCGAAGACTGCTGAACCCATTCCAACCACTTCCACTGACAAACGCGTATACATGGTGAAGTGGGTACCCAAGCAAAACTAATCTTCCTTTGTATTGCAGGTTAAGAAGGGTATCTGGTATCTCGATAGCGGATGCTCTAGACACATGACTGGAAAGAAAAGCCTGCTCGCTGAATACAAGGAAGAGAAGGGTCCCTCTGTGACTTTCGGTGGAAATGGAAAAGGACACACCCGAGGGTATGGTGTACTTTCAAATGGTACAACATCCTTCAGAAGAGTCGCATATGTTGAAGGGCTGAAGCATAATCTTCTGAGCATCAGTCAACTTTGCGACATGGATAACAAAGTGATTTTCACTAAGGAATCCTGCTTTGTCTCTGACAAAAAGGAGAAGATAGCTCTCAGCGGTTATCGTTTGGAAAATGTTTACGTTATAAACATGGACTCAACAACCACTGAGAACTCCTGTTTCTTCTCAAAGGCATCTTCTGATGTCAACTGGCTATGGCACAAGAGGCTCTCACATCTCAACTTCAAGACACTGAATACTCTTTCATCCAAAGAGTTAGTCACTGGTCTACCTCAACATTCATACGCCAAAGAATCCTTATGTTCAGCGTGTGAAAAAGGGAAGCAGACCAAGGCAAGCTTTAAGTCCAAGCAAGTTTCCTCAGTGTCATCTCCTCTTCAACTACTCCATATGGATTTGTTTGGCCCCGTTAACAAACAATCCATCGCTGGAAAGAAATATACGCTGGTCATAGTTGATGAATTCTCTCGTTACACATGGGTAATGTTTCTCCGTTCTAAGAGTGACACCCCTGAAGAACTCATCACCTTTGTTCGGAAGATGGAAACTCTGAACAATATGACTGTTCGCTCAATAAGGAGTGATCATGGAACTGAATTCAAAAACAGTGCTCTTGATTCCTTCCTTGAGAGCAAGGGTATTTCTCACAACTTTTCTTCAGTGAGAACACCACAACAAAACGGAGTCGCTGAAAGAAGAAATAGAACAATTATTGAAGCTGCACGTTCAATGCTCAGCGATTCTCACCTGCCTACTCAGTTTTGGGCAGAAGCTGTCAACACGGCTTGTTTTACGCAAAACAGGTCGCTGATAGTCAAAAGATTCAAAAAGACAGCCTATGAACTTTTTCATGGGAGAAAGCCTTCAATCAACTTTCTTCACATCTTTGGTTGTCAGTGTTTCATACTGAACAACAGAGATGCCCTTGGAAAGTTTGATCCTAAGGCTGATGATGGAATCTTTCTTGGATACTCCTCAGTTTCCAAAGCCTTTAGAGTCTTCAACCGAAGAAGACAAACTGTAGAAGAAACTATTCACGTCACGTTTGACGAATCCCGTTCAGCGAACTCTAAACCGAACGCTGATACAGAAGAACTGAATCAATGGATGTTTTCTCATCTTTGTGATTCAGAAGATGTTCCCACTACTCATACTCATACAACTGAAAATGATGGTCCTACTATCATTCCCAATATGCAGAATAGTGAAGCTGAAACATCTTGGGTCTCAGCTGTTCCTATAAACACTATACCCGCAGTTGATCCAAATGTCTCAGAAATTCCATCTATTTCTCAGCAATCAGTGAATGAAGTGACAAATGCAAGCATTCCTCTCTTAGCTGATTATCCAGAAGTAGCTGAAGCCTCATCTTCAGTTTCTCCAGTTCAGACTGAGTCAGCGACGCATGCTCCGGCTCAGCGATGGACTGTAAATCACCCAATCGATCAAATTCTTGGTGATCCAAACGCTGGTATTCAGACTCGTAGAAGTGCAGGTAATATTTGTTTATTTGTTAACTTTATTTCTCTAACTGAACCAAAGAAAATAGATGATGCCCTCAGAGATCCAAACTGGGTCAGCGCTATGCAAGAAGAGCTGACTGAATTCGAAAGAAACAAAGTTTGGAAACTTGTTCGGAGACCAACTGACAAAACAGTGATAGGCACTAAGTGGGTCTATCGAAACAAGTTGGACGAACATGGTACTGTAACTCGCAACAAAGCTCGTCTTGTTGCTCAGGGATACAGACAAGAGGAAGGTATATATTATGACGAAACCTTTGCTCCAGTAGCAAGACTTGAATCTATTCGTCTTTTCTTAGCATATGCTGTACACAAAAACTTCACTGTACATCAAATGGATGTTAAGTCAGCGTTTCTAAATGGAAAGCTGAATGAAGAAGTTTATGTGGAACAACCTCCAGGATTCTCAGATCCTAAGCGTCCAGGTTATGTTTATAAGCTGGATAAGGCACTTTATGGCTTGAAGCAAGCTCCTCGTGCATGGTATGACACTCTTTCTACTTATCTCCACCTTGAAAAATTTGAGAGAGGTAAGATTGACAAAACTTTGTTTTTTAGAAAAATAAAAGGTCATATCATTTTAGTTCAAATATATGTTGATGACATTATATTTGGTTCTACTAACCCTGAGCTTTGTACTCGTTTCGCTGATAGAATGAAAGATGAATATAAAATGAGTATGATGGGTGAACTAACATATTTCCTTGGTCTTCAAATTAAGCAAACTGAAAAAGGAACTTTTATAAATCAGGGAAAGTATGTTAAAGATATGCTGAAAAAATTCGACTTAACTGAAAGTTCAGCTATGAAAACCCCTATGGCACCACCGCTGATACTTGATAAGGACACAAAGGGTGTTCCTGTCAATGTCACGCTGTACCGTGGGATGATCGGCTCACTACTGTATCTTACAGCTAGCCGACCCGATATTATGTTTGCAACATGTCTGTGCGCACGATATCAAGCTGAACCTAAGATATCTCATATGAAAGCTGTAAAGCGAATCTTTCGATATCTTAAGGGTACAGCGAATCTAGGTCTTTGGTATCCCAAAGATTCAGGATTCGATCTAACCGCCTATTCAGACAGTGATTTTGCAGGTTGCAAAATGGATAGGAAAAGCACCACAGGAGGATGTCAGCTCCTGGGTGGAAAGCTGGTAAGTTGGACAAGTAAGAAGCAAAACTCAGTGTCCACTTCCACAGCTGAAGCTGAGTATGTAGCCGCTGGAAGCTGCTGTTCTCAAGTCTTGTGGATGAGAAATCAACTACTAGACTATGATCTTCAGCTCTCCAAAATTCCAATCTATTGCGACAGCACAAGTGCCATCGCTATAGCAAACAATCCAGTGCTACACTCAAAGACAAAACACATAGAAATCAGATATCATTTTATCAGAGATCATGTTATGAATGGTGATATAGAACTTCATTTTATCCCAACTGATTATCAGTTAGCTGATTTGTTTACCAAACCTCTTGATGAGACAAGATTCAACTTTCTCATCAGCGAGCTTGGAATGTTGAACTTTGAAGGATAAATCTTCAGCGGTTCACATTTAATCAGCGATACGTTTATACATTCTTGTATAGGCTCTGGATAAAATAAACTTGTACAATCCATTTCATCATCTTCTCTCTGAATAAATTGGGTTAAACTGATATCAAGGTATGTTTTCTCTGACAAATCGCATGAAAATGCAAGATTTCAAATTCTTTCATCGCTGAATATCTCTTCCTTAACAGCGATATTTTGAAATTTCTTAAAACCCTCACTGATATTTCTATTCAGTGCTTCATATTTTCCAAAGAGTCCCTGAGTTTTTCTTTCAAAACCTCAGAGACAACGAAAGAATGTGAAAGGACAGTTGTGACGTCATTGCAACGGATAACACCAGGCACGCTCTTTTTCTGACACACGTTTGCACGTTTCGTTGTCTATCCAATCAAATGCAAACACGTGTCCGTGTCATGATGAAAAACTTTCCCGCTCAAGTTTTTCTCTCTCTACTCTCTTCCTATATAAACACTCTCAAAGTTTATATTTGTCTTTTACGCGAATCAATCTTTCTCCGCAAGAAAAGAACACTGTTGCATTTTGTGCTCTCAATCTTCAAGAACTGTTCATCATCTTCTTCTTCGAACTCAAGGTTAATATGTTCTTATCTATTATCAAATGCGAATAACTTGTTTTCGATCTTATCATTGTTTTACACAAGATCAAACAAAAGAACTCAAAAATAAAATCATTTTCTTTCATGGTTTTATAAACACAACCATTTCATGGTTGTTCTTCAAGTTTTAAATCTAAAATCTTAAACTTGTCCTTCTTTCGTATCCATTTTTTAAAACTGGAATACAAGGCTTATAGGTGTTATATTCGTTTTTTTTTTTTTAAAAAAAAAAACAAGAAAAACCCTAATCTTCATTAAGACTTTTTTGTCTGAATGAAATGGACAAAATTCGAAAAATCTTAATGGAAATTTTCTTTCCACATTAAGATATTTCTTATTTGTTAACATCTTTGGTTGAACTGATAATACAGTGAAATGGCAACTTCAAAGCTGAATGTTACCGCTGAGTCCATCTCCGCTGATTCTGAGGAACTGGAAATCACCAAAGCTCCTCAGGTTAAGTTTGAGCTGGATCAACTAGACTGGACAAAGGCAAACAACCTTTCAGCGCTTCTCGAGTTTCCTCCTCGGAAGCAGGTATCCCATCTAGACGACGCTGTAAATTTTTTGAAGAATATCCCCATCTACACAGCACTGACAATCACACCTCCTGCCAGTCAGCGTCTATTATCCCAATTCTGGTACTCTGCCAGACACACCGACCTACCCTCAGCCAAAGATCCATCTAAAACCATCGACTGCATACTCAGCGATACTGAGTATGGCACCATCAAGATAACCCCCGCAATAATCCGCAAAGCTCTGAAATTCCCTAACGCTACCTCAGAAAATCCTTTCATTCCATTTCCTGACCACAAGAAGCACGCTGACAGGGAAGAAATCATTGCTTTCCTTGATGCGATGGGTTACATCTGGGAGACTGGAAGAGACAAGCTACCTGAGAAGAAGCTGACGCTGATAAAGAAATCCAAGATGCCCAGCGAGATGAACTTCATCTTCGCTCACCTGATCAGCTGCATGACAGCGAAATCCGGATCTTCTGATCAAGCCGCTCAACCTCAGCAGGCCATGGGTTACGCACTGCTGAAAGGTCTCAACATTGACTGGGCCTCCATCATCTATGAAGACCTCATTCAACGTGTTGATTCTGCCGCTGACCGACCAGCATGGGTTCCTTACCCGCGATTCATCAGCGCCATCTTTCAATATGGCCTGAAGGACAGCTATCCTGAAGAGGGTGATCTGAAACTCTCTCAGATTGGCCCTAAAGTTCTCGACTTCAAGCCTGTCGCCAACGAGGTACGTCTCTCTACCCTTCTCACTCTACTTAATTCTCCGTTTTCTGTGGCTCCTTCAGCGACAATACCCCTCGCTGATTCCCAGACCACAAAATCCATTCCTTCTAAGAAAAGGAAACAATCTCTTACCCCTCTTGATTCCAAAAGGATCAAGAAAACCAAGGAGCAACCCCAGCAACTCCATGCTGAAGACTCCTCAGCTCATTCTGAAGAGCTGAAGGAAAGCTCCGTGGTACGCTCTGCCACACCAATTCAAGCCATCCCTTCTAAACCTACTTCAGCGTCCTTAAACGCTGAGGTTAGAACTTTGGAATCTACCCAACCTTCGTCAGTCTCTCAAAAGACTGATGAAGTACTTCTCAGCGAATCCAACGCTGAACTTGAAACCCAACCCCAATTCTTATCCTTCGCTCCTCCCTCTACTTCTTTGGACACTCCTCCAGTCAAAACTGGAGATGCCATCATTCAAGAAGCCGTTGAAGCTTCTCAGCGAATGACGAAGAAAGGACCTGCAGAGATCTCCATCCCTCACGGAACTTTTGAGGGAGATATGGAACACTATGGAGGGACTCGAAACTTTGATGAGTTCGTCAACGCTCCTGCAGGTACAGATCCCACCTTAAACACTGTAACTAAACCTGAAACTTCTGAGCTTTCCTTTGTTCACAAGTACTTATATGTTACAGGTCCTTATTTGGGAGACATCAACCAGTCTCTGAAGTCTATGGAGATGAAACTTACGGATCTCACCACCGGTCTATCAAATAACTCTACAGCTGTAACAAACGCTGGAGAGAATCTGACGAAGCTGACTACTGTGGTGGAAAAGAAGGCCTCCTCTGATGACATCAAAGACCTTGATAAAACTCTCGCCGACTTTGCCAAATTGTTCTCCGACATCTACACTGACTACACCAACCTCAAATCATCAGTTTCCACCATTTCCAGCGAGGTTACAACGCTGAAGAAATCGGTTGGTACACTCGAAGGTGATATGTCAGTGGTCAAGACCGACTTGGGCTCAGTGAAGACCGATCTTAGTTCTGTCAAGACAATGATCGAGACGCTGGTGAACAAGGCAAATAATCCAGCTCCTGCTCCGGCCCCTGCACCTGTTTTGGACTCATTCACCGCAGAGGATCGCCAAGAGCTGAAGAAAATCACGCCTGCTATTTCTGGCCTAGAAGACAGAATAGCTAAGCTTGAAGGTTGTGTGAAAGTCTCTGGCCCAGAAGATAGAGACAACACCAATGCTGAATCTACCCATTCCTCCCCCGACCATCATGAGAAAGAGGGGGAGAAGAGCGCTGAACAGGAGAAGAGCGCTGAAGATCAAAATAAGAGCGCTGAAGACCTTTCCTATGATGAATCTATCAGGGGAGAGGGTAATGAAGATCGGATTACTGGACCTCAGGGAGATGAAAACCCTGAGGGAACCGAGAACCTCGCCTCTGTATCTGAGGGGGAGCAACTCGAAGAAGATGCTGAGGAATCCGAAGCAGAAGAAGACGAAGACATCGACATCCCTGAAGCTGAACCATCCTCCTCTCCAAGGAACGATGATGATGATGATGAAGATGACGATGATTTCTTTGTTGTCAAACCTGCTCCTCGAACCAAAGCTCTTAAAGGTATTTCAATAAAAGAACCTTCAGGGGAGAAGACAAAGACAAAGCACTCAGCCTCTGGCGCTGAGAAAAGCATAGACAAAGGCATCGCTGAAGATGATAATCTGGCGATCCTACTTGCAAAGCCGATTTGTCAGGTACACTAAACTTATTTTTCCTTCCCTGATCATCTCTGAAAAATCAGTTATCCATTCCACAAACACCATACACATCCACATTTTTTTCTATCTTTTCTACCCAAGTTCTTCTACCCAGTTCTTATTTGTAAGATCGTTGCGTTTCAGCTAGTCCTCTCCCTTGTTTGAGGATATCGCTGAAAGATCTTCTATTGCTACTTCACCAATAATTCCAGCTACCGCTGAAGACATAATCCCAGTCTTAGATTTAATCTCTGAGACTGATGAATCAGAAGAACAACCTCTCTCGCACAGAAACAGACCTTCCTCAGTTCCTCAAAAGAGGAGAGAAGAAATGATAAAGCGATTCGAGGATCAACGAATCATCCTAAGGCGCGATCAACTACCTTCAGTTCCTCCTAAGTTCAGAATTTCAAAAGCTGAATACCAGGATCATCTCAGAGCTGAACGCCTCATCGCTGAAAGGAAGGAAGCTGAAGATAAAGACAGAGAATACGCCATCAAGCTCACTCAAGAATCTGTCAAAGACCCCAAGCTGAAGCGTATTCCCATTCAAATCCAACGAAAGCTTTGGGAACAAGCCCAGAAGATCGTGGAAAAGAAAGCTGAAGTTTCTCAGACCACCCTGATCTGGTGTAAAGAGAAAATCCACTTCAGATATCGTCCAGCGAAGATCAACAAGGTATTCATCTCTGGAAGAACCTCCATCGGAGTACCTGTTGTTGACATCAAACTGTTCAGAGAAGATGACTCATCTGAAACCTTTCGTGCTGACACTGTAAAAAGGTATGGTCTCTCTGAATGGCTGGAGATGAGGTTAGCTATCCAACCATCAAAATCTAAGTACAAGGATCATTTCGAAAAGCTGATAAACAGACAGATCGATTTGATATCTTCTTGTGTGGATATTCCTCCTGTTCCTGATCTAAAGCCGAAAAGAAAAAGGGGATCTCCAAAGAAGAAACGTCAAGATTCAAACTCAGGTCCTGTCATACGAAATGAGACTGGAATTGGTTTCTCTCGCGCTGAAGTACTTGGTCCTGATCCTGATCTATCTGCCCTTGACATCTCTTTGCCACCATGTGAACTTTTCGTCCCTGGTAAAGTCATCAGTAATCCTTATGGAATATTCTTTCTTGACTACGACGGACGTAAATGATTTCAACGGATCGCTGAGCTTCCAATCACTCCAATCGAACAGCTCAAAGATCTCATCTACTGGTGCGACTTCAGAAAAGACATTCAGGCACGACACCTAAAACCCTTGATTTTTGAAGCTGCTCTGAAGCTAAAGAATAAAAGAGAAAAGGTTCCTGACTGGATGATTCCAACTGAAAAGACAACCCTTGATGAACTTCTCATTAAGGAAGAACCCTTTGAAGGCTGACAACAATCACCATTTTTCTCTATTGTATCAGTCATCCTTCAGTACTTGTAATTTATTTCGCTTGTACTTGTAATCTTTCTTATTCATATTGTAACCTGATTCAAAGATTTAAAGAAAGATTTCAGCGAATGTACTTTACTCCATCAGTACTGAAAAGATCCCAGAAAACAGTAAAAGGGACAAATATTTTATGAGTTCTTTTTATCCTTATGTTTTCATTAAATAGCAATTTTCTCTGTTGCTATGTCATAATCAAATAGGGGGAGATTGTTGATCCAAACCCTCAGTGATTTGATAATGACCCTATCTTAAATACTTAGTGAAAATTGTAAGTAAACAATATGTATCAGAGTTTCACTATCGCTGATAAGTACTAAGATCTTACAGTACTGCTGATAGGAACTCTCGCACTTTTAGATTAAACATTCAGCGAACACTGTTCACCATATCGCTGAGTCTGTTCAGTTCTTATGGTGATCGCTGATAAGTTAGTTGTTTACTTATGATCCCTGAAGACAAGATTCACGTCAACAAAGGTTCTACGCTGAAGTCGAAGATCAAGCTCAAGAACCAGCGACAAGTCTCCTAATGAACTGATGCGGATCAGCGAAGACTCAGATTTGTCCACTCAACGTGAAGTATCAAGTACAAGACTTCAGCTATCGCTGAACTTTATCATTCGCTGAATAGTAAATGATAATTGCTGAATCAACGAAAGCTGATCATGAAGTCCTCTGTACAAAGTACTTTTGTCTTAACCTCCCTTGCACGCCACCGTACGAAATGTCAGAAAAGAACCTCCGAAAATCTGAAATCGTACAACCACTCTGATACTACACTGTTCATTCATGCGGCTACTAAGGTTGTCAACAAAGGTCAATGACATGCAACCAATCCGCTGATGACACGTGTAAAGTATATACTGAATTGCATTAAATGCATGCAGTATATAAAGAGATGAACTCACTTCATTTGAAGTAACTTGCTAACTCTGGACAAGTTCAAATCTCTCAAGATAGGATTTTATTAGTAATCTCCTTATCTTTCTTAGTGCAAGAAAACCTTAGTGTTCCAACTTGTTTAGATTTAGGTTTATCCTTAATCTTGTTTCCGCAACAAGCTGTAAATTGTTAATGATTTATCAATAAACAATTTAGAAAAGTAAAATAGTGTGTTTGTATTCAACCCCCCCCCCCCTTCTACAAACTTGTTTAAGCCTTTCGGGACCAACAAATAACTCTACAACTGTAACAAACGCTGGAGAGAATCTGACGAAGCTGACTGCTGTGGTGGAAAAGAAGGCCTCCTCTGAAGACATCAAAGACCTTGATAAAACTCTCGCCGACTTTGCCAAAGTGCTCTCCGACATCTACACTGACTACACCAACCTCAAATCGTCAGTTTCCACCGTTTCCAGCGAGGTTACAACGCTGAAGAAATCGGTTGGTACACTCGAAGGTGATATGTCAGTGGTCAAGACCGACTTGGGCTCAGTGAAGACCGACCTTAGTTCTGTCAAGACAATGATCGAGATGCTGGTGAACAAGGCAAATAATCCAGCTCCTGCTCCGGCCCCTGCACCTATTTTGGACTCATTCACCGCAGAGGATCGCCAAGAGCTGAAGAAAATCACGCCTGCTATTTCTGGCCTAGAAGACAGAATAGCTAAGCTTGAAGGTTGTGTGAAAGTCTCTGGCCCAGAAGACAGAGACAACACCAATGCTGAAATTACCCATTCCTCCCCCGACCATCATAAGGAAGAGGGGGAGAAGAGCGCTGAACAGGAGAAGAGCGATGAAGATCAAAATAAGAGCGCTGAAGACCTTTCCCATGATGAATCTATCAGGGGAGAGGGTAATGAAGATCTGATTACTGGACCTCAGGGAGATGAAAACCCTGAGGGAACCGAGAACCTCGCCTCTGTATCTGAGGGGGAGCAACTCGAAGAAGATGCTGAGGTATCCGAAGCAGAAGAAAACGAAGACATCGACATCCCTGAAGCTGAACCATCCTCCTCTCCAAGGAACGATGATGATGATGATGATGAAGATGACGAATTCTTTGTCGTCAAACATGCTCCTCGAAAACCGAAAATCTGAAATCGTACAACCACTCTGATACTACACTGTTCATTCATGCGGCTACTAAGGTTGTCAACAAAGGTCAATGACATGCAACCAATCCGCTGATGACACGTGTAAAGTATATACTGAATTGCATTAAATGCATGCAGTATATAAAGAGATGAACTCACTTCATTTGAAGTAACTTGCTAACTCTGGACAAGTTCAAATCTCTCAAGATAGGATTTTATTAGTAATCTCCTTATCTTTCTTAGTGCAAGAAAACCTTAGTGTTCCAACTTGTTTAGATTTAGGTTTATCCTTAATCTTGTTTCCGCAACAAGCTGTAAATTGTTAATGATTTATCAATAAACAATTTAGAAAAGTAAAATAGTGTGTTTGTATTCAACCCCCCCCCCTTCTACAAACTTGTTTAAGCCTTTCGGGACCAACAAATAACTCTACAACTGTAACAAACGCTGGAGAGAATCTGACGAAGCTGACTGCTGTGGTGGAAAAGAAGGCCTCCTCTGATGACATCAAAGACCTTGATAAAACTCTCGCCGACTTTGCCAAAGTGCTCTCCGACATCTACACTGACTACACCAACCTCAAATCGTCAGTTTCCACCGTTTCCAGCGAGGTTACAACGCTGAAGAAATCGGTTGGTACACTCGAAGGTGATATGTCAGTGGTCAAGACCGACTTGGGCTCAGTGAAGACCGACCTTAGTTCTGTCAAGACAATGATCGAGATGCTGGTGAACAAGGCAAATAATCCAGCTCCTGCTCCGGCCCCTGCACCTATTTTGGACTCATTCACCGCAGAGGATCGCCAAGAGCTGAAGAAAATCACGCCTGCTATTTCTGGCCTAGAAGACAGAATAGCTAAGCTTGAAGGTTGTGTGAAAGTCTCTGGCCCAGAAGACAGAGACAACACCAATGCTGAAATTACCCATTCCTCCCCCGACCATCATAAGGAAGAGGGGGAGAAGAGCGCTGAACAGGAGAAGAGCGATGAAGATCAAAATAAGAGCGCTGAAGACCTTTCCCATGATGAATCTATCAGGGGAGAGGGTAATGAAGATCTGATTACTGGACCTCAGGGAGATGAAAACCCTGAGGGAACCGAGAACCTCGCCTCTGTATCTGAGGGGGAGCAACTCGAAGAAGATGCTGAGGTATCCGAAGCAGAAGAAAACGAAGACATCGACATCCCTGAAGCTGAACCATCCTCCTCTCCAAGGAACGATGATGATGATGATGATGAAGATGACGAATTCTTTGTCGTCAAACATGCTCCTCGAAAAGCTCTTAAAGGGATCGTGATAACCGAATCCACAGGGGAGAAGACAAAAATAAAGACAAAGCACTCAGCCTCTGGCGCTGAGAAAAGCAAAGACAAAGGCATCGCTGAAGATGATAATCTGGCGATCCTACTTGCAAAGCCGATTTGTCAGGTACACTAAACTTATTTTTCCTTCCCTGATCATCTCTGAACAATCAGTTATCCATTCTACAAACACCATACACATCCACATTTTTTTTCTATCTTTTCTACCCAAGTTCTTCTACCCAGTTCTTATTTGTAAGATCGCTGCGTTTCAGCTAGTCCTCTCCCCTGTTTGAGGATATCGCTGAAAGATCTTCTTTTGCGACTTCACCAATAATTCCAGCTACCGCTGAAGACATAATCCCAGTCTTAGATTTAATCTCTGAGACTGATGAATCAGAAGAACAACCTCTCTCGCACAGAAACAGACCTTCCTCAGTTTCTCAAAAGCTGAGTGAAGAAGATCAAAAGAGGAGAGAAGAAATGATAAAGCGATTCGAGGATCAGCGAATCATCCTAAAGCGCGATCAACTACCTTCAGTTCCTCCTAAGTTCAGAATTTCAAAAGCTGAATACCAGGATCATCTCAGAGCTGAACGCCTCATCGCTGAAAGGAAGGAAGCTGAAGATAAAGACAGAGAATACGCCATCAAGCTCACTCAAGAATCTGTCAAAGACCCCAAGCTGAAGCGTATTCCCATTCAAATCCAACGAAAGCTTTGGGAACAAGCCCAGAAGATCGTGGAAAAGAAAGCTGAAGTTTCTCAGACCACCCTGATCTGGTGTAAAGAGAAAATCCACTTCAGATATCGTCCAGCGAAGATCAACAAGGTATTCATCTCTGGAAGAACCTCCATCGGAGTACCTATTGTTGACATCAAACTGTTCAGAGAAGATGGCTCATCTGAAACCTTTCGTGCTGACACTGTAAAAAGGTATGGTCTCTCTGAATGGCTGGAGATGAGGTTAGCTATCCAACCATCAAAATCTAAGTACAAGGATCATTTCGAAAAGCTGATAAACAGACAGATCGATTTGATATCTTCTTGTGTGGATATTCCTCCTATTCCTGATCTAAAGCCGAAAAGAAAAAGGGGCTCACCAAAGAAGAAATGTCAAGATTCAAACTCAGGTCCTGTCATACGAAATGAAACTGGAATTGGTTTCTCTCGCGCTGAAGTACTTGGTCCTGATCCTGATCTATCTGCCCTTGACATCTCTTTGCCACCATGTGAACTTTTCGTCCCTGGTAAAGTCATCAGTAATCCTTATGGAATATTCTTTCTTGACTACGACGGACGTAAATGCTTTCAACGGATCGCTGAGCTTCCAATCACTCCAATCGAACAGCTCAGAGATCTCATCTACTGGTGCGACTTCAGAAAAGACATTCAGGCACGACACCTAAAACCCTTGATTTTTGAAGCTGCTCTGAAGCTAAAGAATAAAGGAGAAAAGGTTCCTGACTGGATGATTCCAACTGAAAAGACAACCCTTGATGAACTTCTCATTAAGGAAGAACCCTTTGAAGGCTGACAACAATCACACTTTTCTCTATTGTATCAGTCATCCTTCAGTACTTGTAATTTATTTCGCTTGTACTTGTAATCTTTCTTATTCATATTGTAACCTGATTCAAAGATTTAAAGAAAGATTTCCGCGAATGTACTTTACTCCATCAGTACTGAAAAGATCCCAGAAAACAGTAAAAGGGACAAATATTTTATGAGTTCTTTTTATCCTTATGTTTTCATTAAATAGCAATTTTCTTTGTTGCTATGTCATAATCAAATAGGGGGAGATTGTTGATCCAAACCCTCAGTGATTTGATAATGACCCTATCTTAAATACTTAGTGAAAATTGTAAGTAAACAATATGTATCAGAGTTTCACTATCGCTGATAAGTACTAAGATCTTACAGTACTGCTGATAGGAACTCTCGCACTTTTAGATTAAACATTCAGCGAACACTGTTCACCATATCGCTGAGTCTGTTCAGTACTTATGGTGATCGCTGATAAGTTAGTTGTTTACTTATGATCCCTGAAGACAAGATTCACGTCAACAAAGGTTCTACGCTGAAGTCGAAGATCAAGCTCAAGAACCAGCGACAAGTCTCCTAATGAACTGATGCGGATCAGCGAAGACTCAGATTTGTCCACTCAACGTGAAGTATCAAGTACAAGACTTCAGCTATCGCTGAACTTTATCATTCGCTGAATAGTATATGATAATCGCTGAATCAACGAAAGCTGATCATGAAGTCCTCCGTACAAAGTACTTTTGTCTTAACCTCCCTTGCACGCCTCCGTACGAAATGTCAGAAAAGAACCTCCGAATATCTGAAATCGTACAACCACTCTGATACTACACTGTTCATTCATGCGGCTACTAAGGTTGTCAACAAAGGTCAATGACATGCAACCAATCCGCTGACGACACGTGTAAAGTGTATACTGAATTGCATTAAATGCATGCAGTATATAAAGAGATGAACTCACTTCATTTGAAGTAACTTGCTAACTCTGGACAAGTTCAAATCTCTCAAGATAGGATTTTATTAGTAATCTCCTTATCTTTCTTAGTGCAAGAAAACCTTAGTGTTCCAACTTGTTTAGATTTAGGTTTATCCTTAATCTTGTTTCCGCAACAAGCTGTAAATTGTTAATGATTTATCAATAAACAATTTAGAAAAGTAAAATAGTGTGTTTGTATTCAACCCCCCCCCCCCTTTCTACAAACTTGTTTAGGCCTTTTGGGACCAACAGATACTGATTAACGATCACCGGAATTGATGATCGGAGATACTGATTATATATATTGATTCATTCAAACCTGTGTAACATGTATCAAATCATATATGATTATATATACATAACCCAATGTGTATCAGACAAGCCTCACATCACATATGATTTTTCATTGTAATCACATATGATTTACTAAAACAAAATCACATATGATTAATAACTAAGTGATATCAGATTGTAAAACAAGATCATATATGATTTACTAAAACAAAATCACATATGATTAACTAAGTGATATCAGATTGTAAAACAAGATCATATATGATCACATATGATTTACTAAAACAAAATCACATATGATTAACTAAGTGATATCAGATTGTAAAACAAGATCATATATGATTAATAACTAGTGATATCAGATAACAGTCTTATAGATCACATATGATTTAATCCCTCTTTCGAAGACGATGATCGTTTAGAACTTGTTGAAGATCCCGTTGAATGACTCCGAGATAACAGAGTAACCGGACATAAACTTCGCACGTATCTATTTCCGCAACTACTACTCCTCTTAAACCCCCAAAACGACTTCGAGTTTTGTTGTTTTAACTCCTCGTATTCCGGCGGCGGCGCACAACGGCTTTTGGTTCGGTGGAGGTCGTTTATCTTTATCGGTTGTTGACTTTATCAGTTGCATTGGGATAATTTTTCCGTCGGAGAAAAGTTCATCCGCCATGGACGCGTGGTGGTGATCGGAGTTTTCGTGAACACAGAAATTGAAATCGACGCTTGATGATGATGAAAATGACCGGAGAATCTGTTCAACGGGGACAGTGTCAGATTGAGCGAGATCGTACGAGAATGAAGGCGAGGGCTCGTCGTTGTTCCACCGGAGTTGTCGGAGTAGAGATCGAGCGCCATTTTAATGGAGGTTTTGGAGAAATTGCAACTGAGAATGAAATTTGTAGGGATTGATGTTCGAAATCAAAGCAAATGGTGAAGATTTTGATGGATTGGAATAAGAGCAAACGGTGAAGCAAATGGAGAAATTTGCAACTGAGAATGAAAGTGTGTCGGTGGCCGGCAAAGAATGAGAGAGAGAGAGAGAGAATGGGGTTGTTCCCATTATACCCCTAAAATCTTTTGCTCGTGGTGGAAAGTTGAGTCTCATCTCAATTAATTACTAATTTTGCCATTAATGATTATAGCCTTTGATTTGATCTAACGTGTGGTTGAGATGCATCCCTTTATTTTCTTATTTAGGTACGCTCCTCGTTTGAACCCGCCTCTAGTAAACTATTATCTTAAATAAATACTTATCAAGTAAACTTTAACTAAACAACCCTTTGTTTTACTAAAAATTAGAATATAATAATATAAATGTTGAAGAATATTGTGCCTTCATCAATAAGGAAGTGATTGAAGAGATAATTACCATGTATTGAGAGTTACCATATTGTATGTTTCCTTTTCGTTGTAAGCTTATCCCTATTTAAAGGGTTCATTGTTAATGAGAATAAACGACTTTTGCTCTCCATTCTATTGTGTTCTATTTAGCTTTTCCTTTAACACATTATCAGCACGTTGCTCCGTTGAGAAAGAATTTGGTGTAGACGTGAAGATAAGAGTTTGTTTTTCAGTATTGACATAGATTTGAGGTATGTTCTTTTTTACTTTAAAGCTTGCAATTGATAACGTTAATTATTACAATATAAATGAAGAAGAAGCATGTATGCGGAGGCATCGAAAAACCATCATCTAAAAAAAAGGTACACTTTCTGATCTTATATGTTTCTTTTGTTTTATAAATTAACTATATTTAGAACCCATTGTCATATTTTTCTTTTGTTGAGATCATTTAATTTTTCTTTGACCTTATATAATGGTTGTTAAACATATATAAGATCAAAATTTTAAAAAAAATTTGTAGTGGATCTTCTTTTTCGTGGGACTTATTGATTATAAAGTTAGATTAATGGTTCGAACTTTGAAGTGGGTATCGTGTTTACTCTTAAATTTGTAGACGTATATGATGATTATGTTTATTAGTATCATATTTTGTAAAGGAAAAGAAATCATCACTAAAGCGAAAGCGTATTTTTTGCTTTTGGAATTTTGGTTTTCCTTTTGAGATGTATATTTTAATAATTTACATATACTTTAAGGTTAAATTATTTAAATAAATTATTAAGTTCATGAATATTAATTATCTAATTGCTTTGATTATTGATTATTGATTATTGATTATTGATTATTGATTATGTGAATATCTACTTATTAATATAATAACTATTTTATATTTTATTAGTATGGTATGAATTAATTGAGTATTAGTTTATAATCGTTTTTTATGAAATAAATTTTATTTCCATAAAGACAATACCATAATATGATAATGCTTTATAACCAATTGATCTCCACACGGATATATTTTAATTATAATCTTTTATTTTATAAATTGTCATGCAAATGCACATTAGATTGTTTAGTTGATTATTTTAATTAGTCGTCGTTATTGTTTTTTGGATAAGTATTAACTTTTTATTTTAAGGCCTATATTGTAATTGATTTTAGATGTTTTACCTTATGTTTATTTAAATGTTGATTTTTTAGGATTTAGCATTTGAATTTGATCTTCCACATAATATATTCAAATGAATACCTTAATTATAAGTTCCTACTTATAATTTCAATCTTTATAATTAATTTTTAAAAGTTGCACTTTCAATACCCATATATTTTGGTCTTTTACCAAAAGCTTTATAAATACTACTAAGATGTTAAAAGTTTGAATGTGACTTTATGTCAAAAAAGAAAAAAAAACTAATATTGATTTGTTTAATGACAAAATCTTTTAAAATAGTATTAAGGTATTGAACCATTGAAATTGGCTTCATAAGCCAAAATCATATTCATTTTGGCATCTTGTCAAAAGCTCTATAATTAACAATGTTATATTCAAATTAATTAAATCGCAAGATATCGATTTGGATTTTGTCAAACGGGTGTAAATAGCCCTAAGGTTTGTAGGGATTCAAGTAATCCATGTGATTCCCCTGCTACCTGCAAATCCAATAGATTGAGTGATTTCTTGTTGCAAATTGAAATATTGATGAAGTATTATCAACAAAATATAAGAATACAAAAATCCAATATTATTATGATAATGAAATTTCATAATAAGTATAAACCATAATTCACTATTTTAGAAAATAATATGTTATCCGTTCTCTTAGACATCTTTGAATCAAAAGTACTTGATTACCATAAGATAGGTTCGAAAAAACACAAGATAATACTAAAAAGTCATCGAACCATTTTGACCCTAAACAAAAAACACTAGATGTTAAGATATAAGTAAATATTTTAAAACTTTTGAGACGATAAATCAGTCACAACCTTCAGAGAGAATAACTAGAAACCCCCAAGAACCGTGGGTAGTCCCAAAAAGGAAATTCGGGAATATTCAGTACCATATACTGCTCAAACTAATCATACAGTGGAAATAAACCTACTTACTTGATTACAAGAAGGTAACTGATTTTGACAAAGAAATGTCATGTCTCAAAATGCATCTCAATCTTTGTGGCAAGGAACTCACAAAAGATTATGCGAATCATAACATCTTTTCATCTTTCCTATATCACCAATCATACTAATGAAACAGTATAAGCTGCAATATAACCATTAACAAACTCATTAACTTAATGCAAGTGGTTAAGAGTTATAGCAATGTTTTTTTAACAAACGCTAGACATACCCGGATAAAGAAAATTCTTGGGGTTAATAAGGCAAGCGTTGAAGGTGGAAAGAACTCCAAAGGATAGTGAGTTGAACATATTAATCCACACACATATGCTAAATATGTACCATATGGACAAGGTTATGGAAAGGGTCAAATTGATCATGGCAAGAGTCGGGAACGAACTCCTAATAGAAAATGGGACAAGTTATAAATGAACTATGTCATATCTAAGATTGGTTAAGTATAAGTTTATTTGAATACACTTTAACTATCAAATTAATTGCATTTGTGTATATATACACATGCGTTTATAACCATTAGAGGTGTAAATGAACACATAAAAGAACAAATGCAAAACTCTCAATGTTCTCCGTTCCATGTAGGAATGTATCGAGGAGAACTTGATTGTTTTTGTGACATATCATACAATCATAAGAAATAGATTGTTATTCATTGAATTAATAATTTTTAATTCCTCCAAACACTTAGACGATGGACTGTCACTTGTTGCTTAATGACACAAGATCAATCACTAAAGCACTATATTAATAGAAACCTTGTTAAGATATTCGTACCAATGAGAAATCATATTATAAGAATGGAAATGGGTATATGTACATCAACTCTAATGATATGAAAGTAAACATACATTAGAGAAATTAATGTATCAAATTAATGGATTATCGATGTCATTAAATCATATTTTGTCACCAATAAAGAACTTTGGGACAATGACACATATATGTTTCGGCATGACCACGTGGGACACCATGGTCATGACATAGTGATCTATGTATTGGAAAATACACATTGACACATTCTCTTTCGAGTGAAAGATAAAACGAGGGAATTAACCAAATTGTAACTGTTGACTTCTACTGCACAAGAAGCAACACCACCATCATAATATGCCCTCTCCAATACCCTGAACTTTTGTATACCCTGATTCTTAGCCAAGACAGAAATGAGACCATCCTAAATCTAAGGAGATAATACCAATAAATTCCATTCTTACAACAAATACAAGGTGATATTTATAGACAATAACATCCAAAATGCGGACCATTAAAGTACTTTATGGTTCTGGTTTTGACACAATGAACACGTGTAATATTATTGTCCACATGAAATGTTGCACTCCTAGCACTAGTTATACATTTAAGGACTCACCACCCTGACTTGGAATGCTGGAGAATTTACATCATAAGGATTTGATGATTATTGCATGTGTATAGAGATTAATGTAAAGTTACCTATACCCCATGTGTATATATAATGGTCTCGTAGAATGATAAAAGTTGACCATCAAAAGAATATAGATGGTAGCTAGGGCATTGGTTATGCGCACCAATTTATCCAAATCTACATGGGGTTATGCAATATTACATGCAACTTTACTTATTCGTTTTTAGACCCACAACCAACCAACTAAACTTATGCGTACCAGTTGGTAACTGGATATAAGCCTGATATTTAACATTTACGCATGTCTGGTTGTGTAGTATATGTGCCAATTGCGCCCCCACAGCGCACCAAAATGGGTCCCTTAAAACGATTAAGTATATATGTTGGATATGAATCTCCAACAATTATCCGCTATTTAGAACCTTTGACGGGTGATCCTAATATCGCATGATTTGCGGATAGTCACTTTGATGACAGTCTTCTTGTCGTTAGGGGGGGACATGGAAAAGTATTTTCCAAGGGAACGACATGAACTGTCATGGAATGTTCCCACTTTAGTCCCCAAACTTCACAACGGAAAGTTGAAGTCAAACGAATCAGACTCGATACCTGATACGTTAAATACTATTTCAAAAGTGACAAGATCACACATACGAGCTGCTAATATACCCGTAAGGTTAAAAGTCCCCAACAGGGGCACAACGCCGTTGGAAAGTGCGTTGCAATCACACATAGTGGAGGTGTGGTTGAGGTCGTAGCTACCAAATGGAAGTGGTGGAAGCTACTCGGTTCGATGAATACTATTCTAAAGGAAGAGAATAGTGAGGCACATCCATTTATCATCAATACATAAAACTCTCATGAGATTATCTCTAATTATGTCCATGAATCATCACTGGAGGACGCTCTGAAGTTAATATTGATTCTAGAGATAAATAAAATCTTAAATGAACTATGAGAGTACATATGAGTCAATGGACAGATCATATATATTCATTGATGATTTATTCACATTTACTATTGCTCATAAGACGATAGAGCACGACGACATCGAACCACGCTCGGTTGAATAATATCAACAAGGCATATTAACCTAAAGAACAATCCAGAAAGAATTATATTCTTTGACAAAGGATCGGGTATTTGGTTCGGTAGTGCTAACCCACCAAGTGTAAAGCCCGTAGGACATAACTGAGTCTTTGTCAGAAAGCGTAACGAGAACAATAAAGTCCTAATGCATAAGGCTCTCCTTTGGCGCAAGGTTTCTCACAACGCACTGGATTGACCACAATAAGACTTACTCTCTCGTGATGGAGAACGTTCTGCTATTAATTAGCCAAGTAGTTTCCGAAGGACTGGAAATTGCAGCTCAACGATGTAGTTACTACATATCTCTATGGGGATCTAAATTCAGAGATATACAAGTGCTTGATGGCATTATACCAATATCAAGTAACTATAAACCATGAAATGCGTTTACAATAAAATTGAAACACTCACTTTATAGATTAAAGCAATCTATGCGGATGTGGTATACCCGCATGAGTGAATACTTGATTGGGAAACGATAAATAAGAACGATGAACTGTGCCCTTGCGTATTTATATAAGAAAACAAGTCCCGGATTTTCATAGTAGCTCTATATGTCGATGTTATGAACATAATAGACACTCTTGATGAAATAAGAGAAAACACAAGCTACTTGAAATCTGAATTTGAGATGAAAGATCGTGGGAAAACTTGGTTTTATCTATATACTTGAGCTACGACACCAAGTTTGTGGAATATTAATCCACCGATCCGCATATGTCTAGAAAATGATCAGGCGACCTAATATGGACAAAGCGCATCCGATTAGCACTCCCATGATCGGTCAAAGTGTTGGATATAAGGAAAGATCCATTCCGTCTAAAGGATGAGGACGAAGAGGTGTTAGGAGCTGGAATTCCATACCTAAGTACAATAGGCGCATTATTGTACTCAACATAATACACTTGACCGTATATTGTACTTCTCACTAAAATTGTCAGCTAGATTTAGCTCAACGCCAACGCAACGTCATTGGAATGATTTCAAATTAATCTTTTGGCACCATTGACGTGGGCTTATAATTTCCCTACGGATAAAAATGGATTGATAATGTAACTTCAATACCTACTTAGATTGTGAGCAGCAAAAGTACTGGCTCTTACAGAAAAACACCAAACAATGCCTTGGTATATATTTGCTAATATTAAGTATATGTTTGACTCATATAAAGGGTGTTCCCAAACTGGATAAGGAATTATCATATGAAACATGTCGATTGCTTGGAAGTAAACTAAGCAAACCCTTAATAGCTATCTTCTTATATTATCAACAATCTTACTCTCCATGATACTATTCAAGAGTGTATATGGTTAAGGACTATCATTACACATATAAGAGGAGCTAGTAATTTTGAGTTTAACCACTATACAACTTGCATGTATGGAAATAGTACATCATGTATTGAAGAAATGAAAGTAAGATATATCAAGGGTTATAACACAAAGCATATTTTGCTTAAGTTTTCATATAATCAATTATCCTCAAGATTCAAGTGAATTGAATAAGATGCGAGGAAAATGTGACATGTTTGTTTACCAAATCAATACGTAAAATCATATTTGGGAAACATGTAGAAAGTATTAAAACGAAAACGTTTTAAACCTCCTTTGATTAATGCACGAATCAGGGGGAGTGGTAGACAAAAGGGGGAGTCTACTGTATATGTAATATTGGTATGTTGTGCTCTTTCCTTCAACTAAGGTTTTATTTTTCCCATTGGGTTTTGTTCCTTGGTGTAAGGTTTTAGTTAGGCAACGGTTTATATACCATATATCACCAAAGTTTTTCTATAATCAGCAACAACAGACTCTCCTTAAGATTCAAGTGAATCAAGTAACGTCTGAGGAGAATGTGGTTGATTTGTTCACCAAATCACTGCCTAAGGCCACATTTGAGAAGTCATGTGGAAAACATTGGAATGCGGAGACTTTCCAAACTCCCTTGATTAATGTATGAATCAGGGGGAGTAATGGACTAAAGAAGGCGTCTATTACACATGTACGATTGATGGGTTGTGCTCTTTCCTTTGCCCAAGGTTTTATTTTTCCCACTGGGTTTTGTTCCTTGGTGCAAGGTTTTAGTGAGGCAACAGTCTTAAACCATCTCGTTTTTCAAAACCTATTTGATTGATGTATAAATCAAGTATGATACTAAACTAAAGAAATTGTTTAGTGGTGCCTTGTACTCTTTCCTTCGTCTAAGGTTTTCATTTTTTCCAATGGGTTTTTGTTTTTTCGGCGTAAGGTTTTAATGAGGCAAGAGTTATACACCATCATCCCTCTGACTCGGCACAAGGGGGAGTGTTGAAGAATATTGTGCCTTCATCAATAAGGAAGTGATTGAAGAGATAATTACCATGTATTGAGAGTTACCATATTGTATGTTTCCTTTTCGTTGTAAGCTTATCCCTATTTAAAGGGTTCATTGTTAATGAGAATAAACGACTTTTGCTCTCCATTCTATTGTGTTCTATTTAGCTTTTCCTTTAACAATAAACAATTATTTTAGAACCATTTTGGGCCGTAAGCCCAAACTTGTATCAATTTGGGTCAATTAAGCAAGGTCAAATGGCTAATATCTACCTTATCTGCAACTATGCAAGTTGCAACTGCAAGCATCGTGACAAACTATACAGTCGGCATTTCTCCTACTAAATCGGAGCTTGTAGAACGGTATATTTTGAAGTCCCGGTCACCGTAGCAGAAAATCCGATGGCTCGAGTAGCTTCAAACCCCGTCGGTCTCCATAAATTCCGGCCGTCTCATCTTCATCCCGCCGTAGGATCTCTAAATCTCATAAATCCTTCCGTTCGTTCCCGCAATAGAAAGCTCAGTTACCAGAGGTTGTACTGCCAAACTGAATCTAATTCCACCGATTCTAACTCGGAGGTTCTCTTTCTTTATCTCCTTCACAAATTTATGAGTTAATTGTTGAATTACTTTTTCCTATTGAGTTTAGCTTACATAAGGATCTTCGACGGAAGTTCTATTATGTTACTAAATAAGTAGAGATTGCTCTCGGTTTGGAATTCGAATGAGCAAATCAATTTCTACGTTAATGATTCGTGTTCACAAACTTGTATTAGTACATACGAGAGAACATCAAATGATTTATAAATTGCATTAACATTTTGCAAACAGATTGAACTACTGGCAGGAGCTAATAATTTCGGTGAAATAGATGCAAAGTACTTTTGAGTTGATGTATGGAAGTTGTTTCAATTAGTTAGCGTACACGGTGTTGGTTATCAACCCTAATTATTTGCAGGTTTAATGGCTTCCGATTAGGTATTAAGTAATCAAATTAGGAAGGCAAAAGGCATTGCAATTTTCATTAATTTATCTAGGGTTTCCCTTCTTACTTTTGCTGTCTGTAGAAACCGATTTCGCTCCAATTTCAACATATTTGATTTGCCTGATTGATACATTTGAATGCAGAAAAACTTGATTGTAGAGTCTGGTTCTGATGAAGATAATAAGACCAGTGAAGTTACAAGTTCTCCAAGTGGTGGTGGACTTCCTGAACTCCCAAACAAAAGCATCAACCGCCGAATAGCAGTGGCTTCTGTTCTTGGAGCAGTAGGACTCTTCTTATCAGGCCGACTTGATTTTGGTGTTTCTTTGAAGGACCTTTCTGCTGCAGCATTGCCTTACGAGGAGGTTACCTTTTTCTCCCTAGCATTGCTTTACTCTTTTCCACCTATTTTTATTCTTAAGTTTTGGGATGAACATTGGCCGATTAAAAGTCTCACATCACATCGGCTAGACTTGGATCATTTCTCGTGATTAGTGTTGAACCTTCCTTCTCTCCCGGTGGCTCTTTTGGAGTGTAATCTCATTGGATTCCGCATATTGTTACATGGTATCATAGCCAAAGTCGGCCACTTTAGGGACTTGACACTGTGGCATTTTGTAATCGTCTAGCCCCCTCACATGTTTAACCCCTCTCAACACTCTATGTCTTGTCTAGGGGTGTTAATGAATCGAGCTTTTAACGAGCTACTCGAGCCGGAGCTTAATAATTTTCGAGCTCGAGTCGATCTCGAACACACACTAAAACTTGTTTAACTTAACGAGTCGAGCTCCATAACACCACTATTCGACTCGACACGTTCGAGAACTCGATTAAAAATTTTAAGTCAAGCCGAGCATACACTTTTTCGAGTCAAACATGTTCATATGTTCATAAATCATATAATTAAAGTTTGAAATTATTGAGGTCGAGGCAGTAAGTGAGCCAATTGATCTCAAGTTCGAGCCCATAAACGAGTATCGAGCTCGAACTCAAACTCAAACAGTGAAAAAATATTCGAGCTCAAGCCCTACTGTGAGAAAATTATTCGAGCTCGAATACAATACTATTGTTTCAAGTTGAGCTCGAATAACCTACAACTCGACTCGGCTCATTAACACCCCTATGCCTGTCTAACCTCTGTTGGAGGGGGCGTGTTTAGAGCCCCACATTTCGACCAAATATTCTCAGTTTATGTTGGAACCTCCCTTCTCTCCCCTAGGGCTCTTTTGGAGAGTAATCTAACGAGGTTCCACATATTCTTACATAGGGGGCGATTCAATGGTTGGATATTGATTTGCGGAGACATTTAGCTTATTTATAGAAACGCGGAGGAAGCTATTCCTGTTCACTGTTATCATTCTTGCATGCCCTTGTATATGACCTTTTATTGATTTGAAGCCCAAGAGTTCGTGTATTGTGTTTATCATTGGTGTTGTGTTGTGTTGTGCTTTTGCTTATTGATAGGCCCTTTCAAACGGGAGGCCGACTGTTGTGGAGTTTTATGCAGACTGGTGTGAGGTATGTCGTGAATTAGCTCCAGATATTTACAAAGTTGAGCAACAATACAAGTAAATATCCTTTTCTTTTCTCTTATTAACTTTTCTTTTAGGAGATGATTTTGCCTTCTTTTGCATAAAAGAAACAATCTTTACCAATAACTCTTGAATCCAGGGATAGAGTAAATTTCGTTATGCTTAATGTTGACAACACCAAGTGGGAACAAGAACTAGACGAGTTTGGTGTCGAGGGTATTCCACATTTTGCGTTTTTGGATGGAAATGGTAATGAGGAAGGAAATGTTGTCGGCAAGCTTCCAAGAAAATACTTATTGGAAAATATCGACGCCCTTGCTACTGGAAAACCATCCATCCCATATTCCCGAATCGTTGGTCAGTTTTCTAGCGCCGAAGCCAGGAAAAGACACCAAGTATCCGACCCAAGAAGCCATGGTTAACAAAGGCTAATAGGTTGGGCCATTGGGGGATTTCATGGTTGTTATCTTTGGGCCCCATTAGTCAAGGCGCATGCAAACTGGCCCAAACACCCACAGTTACCAAAAAAAGAAGAAAAAAAGATATGTAATGAAATAAAATTACTTGTATCAAACATGAAGACCACAGAAAAATGTAATGAAATCATAATTTCTTCTAGTATGATTTTGTTTACTGATTCATTCTACAGCCTTTCTTGTTTCAGAATTGATTCATTTTTTGTTATGTCTTTATGCATCCATGAATTGTGGATATTCACAGGTGAAGATGAATCTGTTCAGTATTTCACCTAACAACATTGCCTAACAAGCTGTTGGTTGAAGGTGAACTCTGCTCACTTAACCATGGATCCTGCACACAAACAGGTGAACTATCTTTCTCCTCTTCTGTTTTTGATAAATAATCGGATATCAAATTAGGAACACCCAGCCTCCGGCTGCCAATAGCCGCCACTTTTTTCACTATAGTCCCACCTATCGATTTCTCACTTCCATTAAACGGTGATGAAGAAACCGATGCAACCGATGATGTCATGGTTACGTTATCATCAATCGTGGTCCACGCACTGATTCTAATCTGTTCCAACTCATCCGCCACTTCCGTCATCGATGGCCTCATGTCCCGATGAAACGCCAAGCACCTAAACGCCAGCTCAGCCACTTTGTGAATTGACGAAAGTGTCCACGCATCTCGATTCGGTTCCAAAAACGGATCAATTATATCATCCACACACCCTTTCCCAATCCTATCTATAGCAAGAGCCGCTAAGTTGATTTCGCTATGATGCCGCGAAAAATCCACCACTTTTAAAGCGGTGATTATCTCTATAAGAACAACTCCAAAGCTGTAAACATCACTTTTATCAGAAAGATGGAAGTTCTGATGATACTGCGGGTCCACATATCCTGGCGTTCCTTGTGGGGCCGTTGAGATGTGTGAGTAGTCGTCCAACATCCCGAGTCTAGAAAGACCGAAATCCGCAACTTTAGAGGTGTAGTTGTAATCTAGAAGTATATTGCTGGACTTAATGTCTCGATGATAGATGGGTGGAGTCATGGCTGAATGAAGATGAGCAATGGCTTGTGCGGTTTGTGTTGCGATTGTAAGTCTGATGGTCCACGGAAGTCCCTTCCCTCTTTCTCGTTGCAGATGCTGCGAAAGCGTTCCGTTTGGCATGAATTCGTAAACGAGAATCTGTTCGCCTTTCTCGATGCAACATCCGAGAAGGCGGACGAGATTCGGATGGTTTACAGATGAAATGAGTTTGATCTCGTTCATTACTTGATCGCTTCCATCTGTGTCTCTATGCCGTATCTTCTTAATCGCTACCCACTCGTTGTTGCTTAGCTTTCCGGCGTAAACCGTGCCATACGCTCCCACACCTAGTCGTTGTTTCTCGGAGAAAGAATTTGTGGCCCGCTCGATTTCTCTGAAGTGGTAAAACGGGACACTGAAGCTACCCGTTGCTTCGGAAAATTGGCGTCTCGCGCTTCGTTGGTTTCTCAAGGAAGCTCGTCTTCTAAGGCAGTAGCAAACAAGTGCCACGGTTGACATCAAAGAAGCCCCGGCAACGATTCCTGAGAAGTAAACGTGTTAGTATAATTAATTAAGCATGCCAACTGTTCGATGAAATGTCAGGTGAAAGAAGTGATCCGGATCCATTACAAGTTAACAAAAGAAAGATGGAACGTAATGCAAAATTTACCTCCGATGAGCACTCCTACTCTTGTCGTTCCACCGCATGCGCCAGACATGTACCTTGATGCGCCACAATTCGAGACTGTTACAATAACAAGTAGATTAACATCGTCAACTTGGTACGAAAAACAAATGATCAATAAGTATTGTCATTGTATACCAATTTATTTGGCTACCAATATTTTCGATTTTTTATTCGTATAAGTTGGTAATGGTTCAATACCAAGATCACAAATATATAAAGTTGAATACATAAAGAAACTTGAAACATAATCGATTCATATACTATTGATGTAGATTAAAGGCATCTGGCCGAAAAACATAAAAAAACAACATAAAATCTTTATTAAATCTCTAAATTCCTAAAATAGTATAGTTGTTGGAGATGCTCTTACGAGTATGTATGCCAAGTATTGCTAAATACGCCCGACATCGACAATCAGGCAATGCGCATCTGGTCGAAATAATTTAATAAGAAGTTGGGGGTGGTATGGTAGTCAAAAAATTTATATCATCATCGTCGTCCCAACAAATACATAATTAGGAGAATGCTATCGGTCAAACTTGTAAGCTACCGATTTAATTGTTGGCAAAATATTACTAGTCAAACTTGTTGGTTGCCAATTTAATTGGGCACTTGAATAGAACATTAATTGATTTGTCTTGGTACAAATTTGACACACATTCAAATCATTAAACATTTGTAAACTTAATATTGAAAGAGCAGTGTTATTGTTTACAGATTCAATTCAAGTTTAGTATTTTACAAAATAAAAAAGATAACCTCTTTATTATGTCAAGCAAGCCAAAACATCTGTATCTCATTCAGAAATATAATTTAAAATTTGAGATATATGTATATATATATATAATCTTCACATATTTGTTATCCCATGTCCAGAACATGGCCAATGACTACTCCTTTTAGAACTAAATCCCATGATGTGAACTTCTCTACATTGGAACTTTAAAATCCAATTCTCAATGCCCATGAGACCCCAAGAAATAGTAAAGTGAAAACCTTTATCAACCTCAAGTAATGGAAAACATTATTTCTTTCTTTATATCTATCTATATTATAAAGTATTTATGAAAAACTCCTAAAATCAACCCCTAAAGCTTCATGTGCTGCTATATAATACTAATTACTTAAAAACAATTAATGAAACTTTATGTACCGCTTTTAATGTTAATTACTTGATTAATACTTATCTCTAACAACCTTAAAATCGTGGACTCTTATTAATTAATCTTTATCTCTAATCATTTTCAAATCATCAAATCATGAACTCCTTAAAAAACGTCATTCTTTAAACAAATTTATAAAAAAAAACATGACTGTGTTCTCAAAATCACACATTAAAATAAATTAGAACATTAAAATCGAGATATATATCACGCTGCATTGCACGACTAGACTTCTAGTTTTTCCTAATAAAAATATGTTAGATCCTTTAATATCTCAATAATTCGATGAGAATATGTCATTATCTTATCTAATGCAACCTTTTCTAATCCATGTTTATATTCTTTGTCTATGATATGTATTAAAAGGAAACATCTTAAAGACAAAATAACAAAATCCACAAATGAACATCCAAATTATCAAAGACTTGTTAAAGATTTCATATGATATGTACCCCTTTTAAATATCTTCTTAGACCATGAGTACCACTACCCAATGAACCCACTGAACTCAATTGTCACCTCAGCGCCAAATCAGCTTTTCTCTTTCCTACCCTAAAGTGGAGTACCGCCTACCCACCAAACCCACTCTTACCCGCTGAACCCAACCCTATGAAAATAAAACCAAAAACATCGGGTATGTGCGGGTTCATGAACCCGATGGCCTTACCCGCTCCTACCCCCCCCCCCCCCCAACCCAACCCTATGAAAATAAAACCAAAAACATCGGGTATGTGCGGGTTCATGAACCCGATGGCCTTACCCGCTCCTACCCCCCCCCCCCCCCCCCCCCGGTACCCCTCATGCCACCTCGGCCTTACCCGATCCCGTACCCGAGGGCGGTACGGGTGGCCTTAAAAGAGTTACTTTAAAAAAAGGAGGTTTTCGTTTATATTAGGTTTATGGTCCGAGTTTAAATGATATAATACTCGTAGAATATATATTTCTAATAGTATATTAATAGAAGCCTACCACTAACATGAGTGGAGCCACATGATTTGGAAAGATGGGTATTCTAAATTCTTAAAGCACCGTCTTATTAGTCCACCAAAATGGGCTACAAAGACATAGTCAAAGTCAAAGGCCATTAAATCCTCCATAAAAAAGCCTAACATATAGACAGAATTTAAAAAACATGTAATTTTAAAATAATTAAATTTAATAAAAATATTAAAAAAAATGTTCAAATAATCTAATAAATGAATTAAATTTAATAAACATATTAACAATTAATGTTTAAATAAATAAACAAACAAATTAATTAAATTAAAAAATGCTATTGTTTAATATATTTATTTTGTGAAAAAGTTTTCTAATTTAGAAAGATTAGGTTGGTCTTGCAAGGCCTTGCAAGCCACGTGGCATGTCATGTCATCTTGCAAGAGTTGTGTGAATGCTCTAATTTTAAAAGTAGTGACAGAAGAATTATAACATTTTTTTTTAAAACTAAATAAATGATGATTATCTCATGACAGAGAGAGTAAAACTGAATATCTAAAATTTATTTTTTTAAAAACACTTATTTTAAAATAGAAAAATGTAACAATTTATTAATATTATACGACATGTACACATGAAAAAAGTTGTAAGGTTTTTTAGTTCCTACTCTTTCCAAAATAAGAGAAACCATTGTTCCTATTAAGTTCTATATATGCTAAATTTTTTGTCTAGATAAATTTGCTTTGTTAGAGGACAGAAGACCAATGAGATTTATAGGGGCAAAGAAGAAGAGTTTGATTATTTCATGTATTAATTTATTTGAAGTGGTTAACGGGGACAAGTGAAGGGTTCTGACTTATTTCATATAGTTGTTTTGTCTTGATAGCCTAACGATTATGTGATAAAGAAAAAACTGCTGTATGGCTATATGAATAAGCCGTCTAAACCAATAAACTCATTGAATTGTAAATTCAAAATAAAAATTTAGGTTTATTATCAATATTAAACATACATATGATATGAAAGAAGATTCTAAGGTCTTTTAATTCCTACTAGTTCTAAAATGACGACTCAAATCCTTTGACCAACCCACCACTAATCAACTTTGCTTTGTTGCCCCTAAATAAAGTCGACAATAATTATACTAATTAAGGGATTAGTTGATTTCTTACTCTAATACATTCTGACTTTTTGTCGATTAGGTTAACCATATATAAAATGGAATATTTTTGTTCTTAAATAATACACCATACGTGTCTAAGGGGTGTTGTTTATAGACATTTATTTAGATCAAAATCAGATATATTCAAATATTCAAAATGTAAAAAGTAAATCTTAACAATGATGATGTATGACCGTATGAAAGATGGAAATTAGTTATCTATTTATCAATGTATAGATGTGCTGGCAAAGAATCGTGTCAGAAGTTGAGATGTACATCCATTTCTTATCCAACGGTTGATAACCACTTCTCACTTTAACCTCGATGTGCATTTAGGGTTACTCAATGTGAAATCTATTAGTTTTTACTTCTTTTTAATCCTCATATCCATCAAGAATCAAGTTTATGAAGTCAAGATTGTTGTTAATTTGAAACCTATTTGACTTTTGATCAATCATAAAATTTTGGTTGATGTGTAATGAATAATGATGATAATAATGTAAAAACGGAACTAACCTACATGACAACCACCGCCGTCGAGAAATCCATCGCCGTCATACCCTTCATTACAATGGCAGCGATATCCCATCGTTGTATTCTCAAACGAGACATTCCGGCAAGCGGCGTTCCGATGGCATCTGCAATCTCCGTGCTTCCACCAACCTAACTGCAGCGATTGAAACTCTAACGAAACCGGCGAGCTCTCCGAACTGGTTCCGTTCAAATCGACGGTGACGGAAGAGAATAAAACCTTACAACCGGCGTTTTCTAGTCGTCTCAAATTCAGAAACTCCTCCTGATCTGGATTGTCCTCCGAGTAACAATTCATACTCCGATTTGTCGAGGAATTACACTGTTGTAAGTTGAAATGATTCTCAACTCTTGTCGGCGACACCACACAATCGTTCAACGTCGAGTTACAGTTTTCTAACAGCAATCCATTTCTGGAAGTGAGCGCGAAATTTGCCCCCTGGAAGAGCCGGATTTCTTCGAATTGGCGGTCGCATTTTGCCGGCAAATTAATGAGTATGTGATCTCTGGTTATATTGTGAACGTTGTATTCTCCAACTCGGATTTTTCCGTCCTCTGAACAATTCAGATGGATTTCACAATCACTGGTGAATCCAAAGGGGAACTGAACCGTTGTTCCTCTGCAAACTCGTGTGCAGTTTGCTTCGGCGGATGATGACGGTGGCGATGTGATTATTAGAATCACGGAGAAGATGAGGAGATGATAAATCATGTTTGAAATTGAATTGTGGCAGAAATTTTCACCGGAGAAGATTGAAATTGAGAGAGAGAAAACCTTTGACTTTGATAGGTCATTAAAGAGGTGTAGTTGAGAACTTCATGATTCCTCCATAAATGCTCACAAAAACGAAGAAATGAAATGATCTCTGGCCTGAATGTTACTTGCTGCTTCTCACACACAGAGAGAGAGAGAGAGAGAGAGAGAGAAGTGTAATTAAGTAAAGGAGATTTGACTTTTGATGAGATAGAAATTGAATTCAAAAATTAAAAAACGGACGCCATTAAAGAGCTGCAACTGTGCTTCTTCCGATTGGCTGCTAGAAACGCAGGCGATAAAATCGTACGACGGAGAGAGAAACTCCGGCGAGAGAAAGACTCCGGCGAGAGCTTTCCGTTGTCTTTTGGCGGACGCTTTTTTCTTTTGTGAGAAATGGAATGGGGGAAGAAACCGAATAAATGACATGTGAAAGTTGGGTAAAGCTGGAGCGGAATTACTATTATGCCCTTTTGTTTGAATTTGTGATAAAAAAAGAAAGAGTTAAATGCAAATTTGGTCCGTTTAGTTTACAAGAATTAAAGACTAATGTCCCACGAATTAACTTTTAACGAATAACGTCCTTCTACTTACGTTTTTTATAACACATAAAGTCCTTGTTAATAGCGCTGTTAAATAAAGTGAAGTTAAGAAGGGACAATTTCGTCCATTCATTTTTCCCATCCCTTTAGTCGTAGTCTATAACAGATTTGGCCTCTCTTTGGATTTAAATAAGGAGTTAGATTTATAATTGATCCATGTGGTTTACAAAAAATTACAAAGTAAGGTCCCTCAAAAACATGAATATAAGCATGGATCCAATGCCTCATTTGATTAAAAAAAATAGAAACTCATATTAAATATCTTATCTACATCAAAACCCAAACTTAAAAAGATGTTGGATGGTGAGACCAATTGTGATTTCATATTGAATATCTAAAGTCAAAGTTGCTATAAGAATAAGCCCAAAACCAATATCAAAGTTGCTACTAAAATAATCCCAAAATAGCAACAATTAGCTACAAAAACCAACATCAAAGTTGTTATATAAACAATCCCAAATAGCAACAATCAGGTACAAAATTTAGAGTAATTACAACAAGTTTTGAACATAAGAAAATCAAATTTCACAAGTTAAGGTTCTTGTCTTTTGCATGTGCGAGAATTGTGGCCTTGTTTTTTGCACTTAGTACACCTACGGTGTAACAACCCACTCCAAACAAGCATGCCAAAAACTACTCCTTTAATTCAAAACGCCAAAATGGCCCAACATAGTCACACTATCAAAATTACAAATCTGGGTTCGCGGAAATAACCCTAACTACAGCTGAGAACATAACTACAAAATAAAAAGGGAAAGTCTTCTAACCCTTTTATACGCAAGCTCCGACTCACGTCTTGCCAATCCTCTAAACAAGCTCTCGACTACCTGATTACCTGAAAAGGTTTTAGTTTTGAGTGAACCCGATTTTCAAGAATGTCCACTCGTGCACCGGTATTTCTCATGTCCATATGGTAGCCACAACATGTTTGCAAGGAATTCCAGTTAATTCCCATCTTCTGCAAGAACATGTTTTATCATTAACATCAACTACACACTGGTCCAACCAAAAGGCCATGCAACTTCAAAAGGAACTACATGGTATAAAAAATGGTTTCAAGTGAACATTTTCAATGTGATATTAAAACTTAAAGGAAAAATTCGAAGTTTAAAAAGGAAAATATTCACAAACCATATACTTCAAGATTACCGCATCCTCTTCGAATTCCTTTCGAACAACTCACACCATTGGTGAAGAAACCAAAACATGAAGAAACCAAATGTTAAGAAATCAAATCGCAACACTGATTAGAACCACTAATCAGATGAATAACTCAAAATGTGAACAACACACTGTTATATGAAGCATCGAAGAGCAACGAGTCGATCATGAAGGGGTTTTCAATCCCATATGGAAGGGTTTTTTTAGACCGGGCGACAAGTAATGAAAAAGGTTTTTTTAATCGTTTATTTAAAGGGGAACCAAATATGTTATCAAACCTAAAATGTATGAATGGACGAAATTGCCCCTTTTTAACTTCATTTTATTTAACATTGTTAATAAGAGGGGCCTTATGTGTTATAAAAAATGAAAGTAGAGGGATGTTGTTCTCTAAAAATTATTCAAGGGACGTTACTCATTAATTTTTGTAAACTACAAGGACCAAATTTGCGTTTAACTCAAAAAGAAAAAAATGCAAATAAGAGTTTAAGGAGTTTTTCTAATTACATATTTAAATGAAAGAACTATTGCTTATTTATTTATATTTTCATAATATGTCAGTTACATTACATATTTTAACAAATTGATGCTATCTTAATTAGTGAAATTGTTTTTTAAAGGGTGTCTTAGGCTATGTCTAAACTAAATTCTTAACAAATTATGATTGTAAGACATCAACTCTGATTAAACTCAATGATCACAATTGTTGTGTATGCCTAGATTCAGATCCCGGACAAATGGGATAGTTCACCACATCCCCCATGGAGTTAACTACTATACCACAACCCTTGTGGTTTTAATTAGTGGAATTGTTATTGTTTTCATTATTTATTTTAAATGATCATTTATATCAACTAATTTAATTATAATAAATTAATATGAGCGAAAAGTTGATTATTGATAACCTCAACTGATTCCACATATAACTTGTCTTTAAGGACAACAATGTAAACAGATATTTTTTGGTCCACTCAGTTGCTGAGTCTAATGATCCAAATGTAATAGTTAATCATTTTGTTTGAATATACAAGAAGAAAGAAATACATGTATAATTGTATATACAATGTCAAATATTATCAAATTTGCCATTAAGTTTAAAAAAAAGATATTTAACAATTAAAAACTTTGAAAATAATAATTTTGTTGAAAAATATGACATACATTTTAAGCATATAGCAACGCTTATCAAAAATAAAATATTTACAACAAATATTTAGTTAGATATACATTGTTATAAATTTTAATCAAGTAAATAACAATTTTACATAAGTATTACATTATTCTTAGTGACAATTTTTTTATCTAACTCTTGAATATTTGTAATACTATTAAAAGTAATATTTAAATTTTATTAAATTATAACTAACTCTTGAATATTTAAATTTTATTAAATATTTTTTTAAACTGCACACTTACCTTAAAAAAATTAAAAATATGAACATTTAAATAGTATTTTTTTTAATCTATAAATTAAAGAATAATATTTACATTTTATTTTAAAATAAGTAATTTTAACAAAAACTTTTCATGCGGCCAGGGGCAGAATTGGAAGAAGGAAATCGTTGTTGACCGGGAGAAAGTAGGCCGCTAACGGTTCACACCACCGTGATGACCGGTTTTAATGTTGAATATTTAATCCAAATATTTTCATTTTACTACCCTTTACTATTAGAAAATGTAATAATGACCCAAATATATATTTTTTGGGTGGATGACACTTAAAAGATTGTATTTGGTACTGAGTTATTAAATAATTATATGAATGTTTCTATAAAAAAATGTATTCATATTTAAAATAATAAAAACAACAATCTTTTACGTTATTTTGAGTTTATGATTAAATATATCAGACTAGACGCAAATTGGGCCTTTGGAATAGTAGGATTTGTTATATCTTAGATACACGAATTGAAATTCGTAACACACAATATTGAATCAAATGAAAATACTGAATTATTTATATGTATATATATATATCTGAAATTTACATATCAATGAAAATACATAATCAAAAGTTCAAGATAAAAATACTAACTCAACTTTCTTGATCACGAAGTTGAAGAAGATCGTTATTTGGATTGAGGCCTGCCAAACAGTGTCCTTAGACAGAAATTCGTCTCTCGTACCGTATCGATTGGACGTCTATCTAGAGGATACAACAACCCGTTCAAGAATCGAACTCTCGAACCAGACGAATCAAACTATGCTTCCATGATGAAGAACAATGAAGAACTTTGAGAGAATTTAAGAGAATATGTGTTTTTTTCGTCTATCGTAATCTGTTACATATGCTTCCTATTTATACTAGATCAACCGGTGCCAATGAACCATTGTAACTGTTCGGTTATGGCGGTTGGAGGATGAAAAGTCACACCTTTTCATATGAAAAGTCACACATTTTCATATGAAAAGTCACACCTTTTCATCTTTGCCCTATTTACATATCTAGTACTTGAGGTATGATTGAGATTATCCCAACAATACCCCACATTTTCTATTCAAACTCTAACAATACCCCACATTTGAATAGAAAATAAGATATTCTCAAAGTATTTATTGTTCTTATTCAGGAAATAAACATGAAATGCATCAGGAAAAGGTGTCTAGGTGACTTGAACCGTTCTTAGTGAGTATTCATCGGACCTACTTTGTGGGTAGTGACGAAGAGTCTTGAACTAACCACGTTTTGTAGTAAGTCAAGGCAATGAATATCACACATATCATGTTTATGCATAGTTGACTCTTACCGTTGTGTTCATTTCGGTCGTGAACAATCCTTTCTTCATGAGAATTTTAGAAGACGTAGCCATATCCGTCCTCAAAGATGCGACCCCACATCAATCTCACATAGGTAATACTGATCAAGAATACTCCGTTGTATTCCACCATAATAGCTATCAACATTATTAAGAATGTAACATTCAACCCTATATCATCAACGGAAAACAAAGGAAAACATCAGAGGAATAGGCATACCTTTGTTTAATTGCTTCTTGAGTTGTCCCCGACTAGCTTGCCTATTGAACCTAGACCATGGGATCTCCAATTTCGCTAGGTTAGGTTGCCGCCGAGGAAACTCATTGTGTTGGCTTTAAGCCCATTCCCCTCGATGTGAAGGATACTTGCTCTCTACTTGGGCCCTTTGTCAAAGGATCGGCAATGTTCTCCTTTGACTTTACATAGTCAATGGAAATGATTCCATTTTTCAGCAAGTCCTTTATAGTGTTGTGGCGCCTTCGTATGTGTCGGGACTTTCCATTGTAAATCTGATTCTTCGCTCTTGTGAGAGCGGCCATACTATCACAATGGATACCAATAGCAGTCACCGGTTTTGGCCACAACGGAATACCCTCTAGGAAGCTTTTTAGCCATTCGGCTTCTTCAGCGACTTTGTCTAATGCGACAAATTCTGCTTCCATAGTTGATCTGGTATTCAGAGTTTGTTTAGAAGATTTCCCAGATATCACTGCTCCACCAAGTGTGAATACATATCCACTTGTGGACTTACTCTCCGAATGGTTGGAAATCCAATTAGCATCACAATACCCTTCTAGAACGGGAGGGTATTTTGTATAATGTAACCCATAACCCATTGTGTATTTCAAATATCGAAGCACCCTTACTAGTGCATACCAATGGTCTTTTCTCGGGTTATGTGAGTACCGACTAAGTCTACTCACACAATACGCTATATCCGGTCGTGTACAGTTCATGATATACATCAAGCTTCCAAGAACTTGAGTGTATTCCAACTGAGCAACACTATCTCCTAGATTCTTCTTCAATTGACTTGAAGGATCGAATGGAGTCACAACCGGTTTGTCATCATAATGACCAAACTTTCGCAACACCTTCTCAACATAGTGAGATTGGGTAAGGATGTAACCATTTGGATCCTTTTTAATCTTTATACCAAGGATAACATCAACAACTCCCATATCTTTCATATCAAATGCGGAGTTTAACATCTTCTTGGTTTGGTTTATTACATCCAAGTTTGATCCCATGATGAGCATATCATCAACATACAAACATAAGCATCTTTGTATTGTTTCACATCAACACACTTATCACATCCATTTATGTGATAACCATTTGACAACATAGTGTTATCAAACTTCTCATGCCACTGTTTTGGCGCTTGTTTAAGTCCATAAAGAGACTTAATCAACTTACAGACTTTGTTCTCTTGGCCTTTTACAACAAAACCTTCCGGTTGTTTCATATATATCTCTTCTTCTAATTCACCATTCAAGAACGCGGTTTTCACATTCATTTGATGTATCTCTAAGTTATGTATAGCCGCTATCGCAATCAACGTCCGTATAGACGTGATCCTAGTAACCGATGAATAGGTGTCGAAGAAGTCTTGACCTTCCTTTTTTCGGTACCCCTTGGCAACTAGTCGAGCTTTGTACTTCTCTATAGTGCCATCGGGTCTCAATTTCCGCTTGAAGATCCATTTATGACCAATTACCTTGTGACCTGGTGGTGAATCTACCAATCTCCATGTGTTATTTTGAATAATGGAGTCTATCTCACCTTGAATAGCCTCTTTCCAATAAGGTGCCTCCGATGAATCCATGGCGGCTTTATAGGATTGAGGTTCTTCATCGACAACAAATGTCATGAAGTCGGGTCCAAAGTCTTTAGCAATCTTTCCCCTTTTACTTCTTCTAGGCTCTAGGTTTTCTTCTTGAGCCTTTGATGTACCTTCTTCATTTGGTTTCTCAACACTATCGGTGTTCTCTACTTCACATACTCTCTTCCTTGGATTAGAGATTTCTTTCCCTTTATCCTTGTAAGGAAATATGTGTTCAAAGAATTCAGCCTCAATTGATTCCATAATTGTGTTATTGTGGATATCTTCATTGTTTGACTTATAGACCAGAAATCTATAAGCAGCACTATTACTTGTCGGACCAAGATATACACAATCAATGGTCTTCGGTCCAAGTTTTGTCCTTTTGGGTAAAGGTACTTGAACCTTTGCAAGGCAACCCCACACTTTCATCCTTTTGTAGGAAGGAAGTTTTTCCTTTCCATAGTTCATAAGGTGATTTGTCGCTCTTTTTATGAGGAATTCTATTAAGTATCATATTTGCAGTTAAGCATGCTTCACCCCACAAACTATGTGGTGCTCCCGAAGTAATCAACATTGAATTAATCATGTTTTTCAATGTTCTATTTTTCCTTTCGGCTACTCCATTTTGTTGTGGAGTATAGGGAGCCGTGGTTTGGTGAACTATGCCATGATGAGAACAAAATTCTGCAAAGTCCTTAGACTCATACTCTCCTCCTCTATCGGATCTCAGAATTTTTATTCTTTTATCAAGTTGATTTTCAACTTCAGCCTTGTATGTCTTAAACATATTCAAAGCTTCATCTTTGGTATGTATTAGGTATACATAACAATATTTACCGCAATCATCAATAAATGTTACATAATAGTTCTTTCCTCCACGTGTGGGTGTGGCTTTATAATCACATAAATCGTTGTGGATTAGTCCAAGTACTTGATTAGACTTTTCAACAGATTTGTATGGATGGCTTGAATATTTAGATTCAACACATACCTCACATTTTGTCTTGTTATCCATGGAACACTTGGGTAATAACCTAAGTTTTGTCATCCTTTGTAAGGATCGGAAGTTTACATGTCCTAGACGGGAATGCCATAGGAAGAAGAGTCAAGCATGTACATAGAAGCAGAGCTAGAGCCTGCGGTTTTACTGCTATTTACAACATTTACATCGTCATTGTTCATCACACTGAGTTTAAAGAGCCCCTCATTTAGGTAGCCCTTACCAACATACATTCCACCCTTAGTAATCACACATTTATCCGATTCAAACACCATCTTGAATCCTTTGTTACTAAGTGTGGGTCCAGAAATCAAGTTCTTTGTAATAGCCGGTACATGCAAGACATTGGTGAGCACAAGTTCCTTCCCCGATGTAAGCTTGAGATTCACCTTTCCCTTCCCTTCAACTTTCGCGGTCGTGGCATTACCCATATACATGGGTTCTTCATCATCAACTTTTTGGTATGTAGCAAACATGTTCTTGGAGTTACAAATATGTTTGGTGGCACCGGTATCAACCCACCAATCGGTCACGTTTGTAACCATAAAAGCCTCAATTACTCCAATGAATTGATTTGGAGCATTGACCACATTGGCTTGATGGGGGTTTCCACCGGCACCTCCTCCTCCGGCGCCTCCTCCTCCGGGACCACCATGGTTTCTCCTATGGCGGCAATCCTTTGCTCGATGCCCCGGCTTTCCGCATACCCAGCAACTCATCACACGCTTCTTGAAAGGCTTTCGTTGTACGGACATCGGGTTTGAAGTATTGAGGTTATACTTAAAACCCGTGGCCTTTCCCTTTCCTTTTTGTAACTTTGACTTTGATGAGTTTCCGGTAACCATGTTTGCATTTGGTTCCAACGAGATTGCATCCGCCTTCTCGTTCATCCGGTTGTCCTCCTCCACCCGCAATTTGAGTATCAATTGCTCAAAACTCATATCCTCGGACAAATGTTTAAGATAGAGTTTAAAATTTTTCCAGGATGGAGGTAACTTGTCAATAATTGAACCAATAACAAAGTTAGAGTTGATGCTCATACCTTCGACTTCCAATTCATGGACCAAGATTTGCATTTCTTCTACTTGTTTCACGACCGATTTGGAATCCGTCATCTTATAGTTTAGGAATTTGCCCACGATAAATCGTTTGGAACAAGCGACTTCCGTCTTGTACTTTGATTCCAACGACTCCCAAATTTCTTTTGCCGTGGTGAATGATGAATATATGTCATAAAGACCATCATCCAAACCATTAAGAATAAAATTCCGACAATTATATTCGTTGGCGTTCCAAATATCCAAGGATCGTTGGAACATAGCCAATTCAATTTGGGATGGGGCGTTTTCTCCCTCTCCAACCGGCGGTGTCGGTGCTTGATCAGTAAGCACGTTAGACACTTTCAAAGTTGTCAAGTAGAAGAGCATCTTTTGTTGCCATCTTCTAAAATCGGAACCCTTAAATTTTTCGGGTTTCTTCACACTCGATTTCAACAAGGAAGAGTTTTCCATTGTCAACGAAATTTCTGTCTAAGATTGTTATATCTTAGATACACGAATTGAAATTCGAAACACATAATATTGAATCAAATGAAAATACTGAATTATTTATATGTATATATATATATATATCCGAAATTTACATATCAATGAAAATACATAATCAAAAGTTCAAGATAAAATACTAACTCGACTTTCTTGATCACGAAGTTGAAGAAGATCGTTATTTGGATTGAGGCCTGCCAAGCAGTGTCCTTAGACAGAAATTCGTCCCTCGTACCGTATCGATTGGACGTCTATCTAGAGGATACAACAACCTGTTCAAGAATCGAACTCTCGAACCCGACGAATCAAACTATGCTTCCATGATGAAGAACAATGAAGAACTTTGAGAGAATTTAAGAGAATATGTGTTTTTTTCGTCTATCGTAATCTGTTACATATGCTTCCTATTTATACTAGATCAACCGGTGCCAATGAACCATTGTAACTGTTCGGTTATGGCGGTTGGAGGATGAAAAGTCACACCTTTTCATATGAAAAGTCACACCTTTTCATATGAAAAGTCACACCTTTTTATCTTTGCCCTATTTACATATCTAGTACTTGAGGTATGATTGAGATTATCCCAACAGGATTTTGATTAAATCGGTACAAATGTTGATAGACTTGAGTTCAGATTGTGCCTTTTATGATATGGGCCTTTTATGATATGGATGTATACGATTAATGATATACTTTATGCAACAACCAAACTCGATTAAACACGAAATTTAAACCATATTGGTTATTGGTTTGGAGAGGCTCAATGAGTCGGACTCAACCTTGGCATGTCATTACTATTATTATTATTATTATTATTATTATTATTATTTCAAGATTCATCCTAAGCAAGAGGACTCTAAACCCTTTAAAAAGCTATATTTGTATATTCATATCCGGTCTCTATAAAACACACATCTTTTATAAACAAAATGGTATATGACAAAATTTCCAAACAATAATGACGCATAGAAGAAATGTGAACAAATGACTAGACGTTATTTAATCATTTGGAATAAGTGGTGGCTACAAGAACATCTCCAACGTATAAGTTATATATAACTTTTTACTATTTAAAAAGTCTTTGAAGAAGGGTTATTGTCATTGGAGAGAATGACTTATTAAAAAAATAAACAGATCAAACAATAATTCAAAAACGAAACTTTGTATCTACAAATTGATGTCAAACAAATATCACAAGATATTTGAACCTTCAACACATCGATGAAAAGGGATCGATTATGTGTGCGGAATAAGACGAGTTTTAAATAAATCTCGTACAAATTTCATCGTATACATGTAAAAATCAAACCATATTTTCAATATATTGATTTGACCCAAAAATAATTTGTTAGCAACACCATAAAGACACAAAAGAGAAAAATCGCATTAAGCCAAAAGTATTGAATGCCCTTTTAATTTCCATATTTGTAATGTGGAATTTTGTTTTCTAATATGAAAATTCCACACAAAGTCAAGTCTTTTTTATTGGTATGTTTTTTTCTTAGAAAGACTAACTAATATAGGAAGAGGTTTTGGTGAAAAACATTAAATATATCAGAAATAGAGAAGTCATCATAGTGATTAGATTAAATGATCAAATTTTATTAAATGAAGAGTAAATATGCTAATAAGTTGAAGCATTTCAAGTAAAATAACGTCGTGCTTCGTTTCATTAGCCATTAAAACTCTAATGAACATTCTTCAACTAAATGAAAGATTAAAAAAAGGCGTGAGTTGCTTAACCTATATGAGGGGCAGACAAAAATCGACCAAGAAGAGACGGCCGTCCTACTTTCAGTTGATGTCTTTGTTCTGATTTCAAGACGTATACATGCTTTCTCATTGCATCTAGATTTCCCATTTTGCCCGGTTAGCGTTTTTGTGTTGAAGATGAAATCAAGAAAACCACGACGACCGTACTATTTCGATTGAATGTCTCTGCCTCATTGCATTGTAACAACCCGCACCAAACAATCATGCCAAAAGCTATCTCTTTAATTCAAAACGCCAAAAATGGCTCAACGTAGTCACACTATCCAGATTACAAACTGGGTTTGCGGAAATAACCCTAACTACAGCTGAGAACATAACTATAAAACGAAAAGGAAAGTCTTCTAATCCTTCTATACGCAAACTCCGCCTCACGTCTTGCCAAACTTCTAAACGAGCTTTCGACTACCTGCTTACCTGAAAAGCTTTTAGTTTTGAAAAACATGGGTTAGACCATGAGGTCTAGTGAGTTCCCTCCACACCAGGTCACACCATAAACATCACAATTTATAAAATAGTTATGAGAGAGTTTATACAAAATCATAATAAGCACGCTTAAAATGATATGCACACAATGACACATGCTACTGGCACACGCTATAGTCACACACAGACCGTAATAGCGTAATAGGGCACACACCGCCCATATATGAAACAAATTAATATATAGAACTATTATGGGACACACCCCCCATTTCACACCAATGCCAGAGCACATTCACACACCTTTAAATCATACATCCCGCCACACACTTACTCTTCGCTTCGTAATTAAAAGCAGTTGATATGTACACAATTAAACACATGTACAAATAATCACACTTGTATAAGATTTGGGTTTAGAAAAACTCACCTGAAGTCCTTGTTAGGATTTCTTACTCGCAACCGATTGTCCCTACTCGCACCTACATTTGAACCCTGTTAATGGCAAAAATCGCACCAAAGGGACAACTTAAGGTCGATGTGGACTTAATCAACTAAAGAACGGATTTTTCGACGAGACGTGCGACGAGGAATAAAATAAAGAAACAAGGGATTTGATGACGCAGGAAAAACCTCAAGCGAGGAAAAAACCTGCAGACGACAGTGGGTGTCGTCGCTGCACTATGGTCGCCAATCAGGGGCGACGTCCTTGGTACTGGCGTCGGTCGTACGATGATTACAATACACATGAAGGAAATACTTCGAAATGTAAAGTACAAGTGTTTGAATGTAAAAACAGGTGTCTGTCGTGTGCAAATATAAAGTGTGAACTTCTGGTCGAGGGCTATTTGTCGTGCGTCGAGAGCGATACTTGAGCTTTCCTTCGAGTGTTCTTGAGTTCGCTGTAAGGTTCTGGCTTTCAGTACTTGATCTCCAGAGTTTGAATGTTCTTTGCTACGAGCTTGGATGATTTTCTTTGCTGTTGGGTGATGTTCGCTGATGTATACTAGATGTTAACTGATGTCCCCTTGAAATGAGGCTTTAACTTGTCTTTTATAGTCTTTACGTCATTAATTAGCTCCATTAATGATTTGATCAACGGCTACAACGGCTGGAAACGGTCGCCGGAGTGATTATCCATAATGCTATTCGTCTGTTACGGCTATTTGCTGTTAATGGCTTTGACTCCTGCATTAAATACTTAACAAACGTAACAGTCAAGGTTAACGTTAGTTTGGTAGAGGTCGCATGGTTCTATGCGACGGTCATGCTTGACGAGCGATGCTATGGTCGAGTGTCGCGAGGGACTCTTGACTTTCCTTTCACGATGGACGACAGATGTTCTCTGGGTCTTTATCGGGACCTTATCTTAATCCAAGATGTTTTCCATGACGTGCGTCTTACCTGCTCTGGTCGTACGACGTGATTTTTTGCCCAAACAGTTTGCCCCCAAAATTTGAAAGAAGGATAGCAAATCCGAGTTTTAAATTTTTTCAGTCGAAAAAATATGACAAGTGATGAAAATTACTTTAGTTACCTTGGAACTAGGCTGGTCCGCTCTTAACTGAACGAAAAGTCGAAGGGAGAACGAGGTCGTGACATCATGCTGACGTACGATGATGCTTACCAGCTGTTGATGCCAGGTGTCGGTGATTTACTGGGGCATATGAAAGTCGGGGATGCGTGTCGATCTTTTGAAGGGCTCGACCTGTCACGATTTCCTGCATAAATAATGATCAAAATGGATTGTTTTCTTTAAGCTTTCGAAAAGTCATCTTTTTTAGAATCTCGACTTTTTCCAAATCTTCGGTGACTGATGATCTATCGTGGGCTTATGATACCCAAATCGATGACGATGTTGGTTGCGATAAACGCGGTGTCCGTGGATTCTGCGCATCTGGCGACAATGTTTTCTGCTACCACGTCGACCCTTTCGTCAGCCGTCAGGGGCGAGGGTGTAAAGACGGGAGAGAATGATGGGGATTTTATGGAGATCAACTTTGCGTTGTCTTCATCCCTCTTGACTGACTACGTCCTCGTCAGGACGAAGTCGCTTCCGCTTCTGGGGAAATATCAGCTCTTATATTTCAAGGAGCATTTTCCAGGGATCTCTATCGAAGAGATTGAACTGTGTTTAGCCGTACTGGCGTCTTTCGTAAGTTTTTCTTTCGAAACTTGTGTTTACCGATGTTTATTCTTTCGATGAGCGTTTTGCTAATTCGTTCCCTTTGTAATTGTGCAGATGTTTTTGTTTTCCTTCACAAAACATGTGAGGAAACTGGAGGTGTTGGAGTGGAGGTCGATTGTCGAAGAGAAGATATTCCTTCCTCCAACCTTAACATTAATCTTAAGAGCCACATTCTCGGAATGCCATGGCGCGAAAGGTTGAGAGACAACTCCGGCTATACTCGTTTGATCCTTGCATCAGTTCTTCAGGATTGTTAGGATTCCGAAGGCTGAGTTTTCTTTGGGCAGAGTTTACGATTGCTATGTTTCCTTATATCCTAGGGTAGTTTTTTTTGGGTTTATGAATTAGGCTTTTCATGCTCGATCGTTGGTGGTCGGGCCGTTAGTATGCAACGACTTTTGACTTTGTATCTACTTGTCCGACTATCGATCGTTCATATGTAATCGTTCAATTAAGTTCCTTCTTTTGCTGAACTCGTGTTTTTAATTACATATGTCGTGGATAAATGTAATATTGATCATAAAAGCATGAAATAAACGGAGGATCGTGCGACTTAGGCTTTTATTGCAATATAACGGTTGAAACACAAATATATATTATCGATGTGTTAGAACATACAAAGTATTTCTAAGTTCCAGAAACTTAGGTCGAAGGATCGTTTAGACCTTACGTGTGACTGTATCGTATGATGAGACTTTAGAATATATGCCCCTGTGATCAAACAATCGATTCATGCACTTGTATACTCATGTCGTGCGTTCCTGCGATAAAGTTCGTTAGAGGTTGGTCGTGGTTTTACCAACGATTTTGCGATGCTTACCGTCGTGCTGAAAACTTGGTATGGTGGGAAGGCGATCTTAAAAGAAATATTTTTTCAAACGCGTCGCATTCCAACTTCGTGGGATTTCTTGATTGTCGAGGGTTCGAAGTCGATAGGCTCCTTTACCAACGACTTCGGAGATACGATAGGGACCTTCCCACTTGGTAGAAAGTTTACCTGCGTTGAGCTCCTGGGTATTCGGGAATACTCGACGGAGGACGTAATCGCCTTCTTGAAAGATTTTAACTTTGACGTGCTTATTGAAATGTCTCTCGACTGCCTACTTCTGTGACGCCATTCTGATCAAGGCCAACTCTCTGAGCTCTTCAAGGGCGTCGAGGTCATAACTCAAATCAACCAAGTTGTGGTCGACGGATGTGTGCCTCGAAGTTGGGAGATGAACTTCGATCGGTAGGACGGCTTCACAACCATAGACGAGAGAGAAGGGGGTTTGTCCTGTGGATGTGCGGGGTGTCGTGCGATTTGCCCATAGGACTGAAGGGAGCTCTTCAACCCATCTTCCTTTTGCAGCTTTTAATCGTTTCTTGATCGAGGCTACAATAGTCTTATTATTCCACTTAGCAAGTCCATTGGCTTGGGGATATCTGGGAGTCTAGGTCGTCAGTTTGATGTTCCTATCTTCACAGAACTGTTGGGTCCTGTCGCTTATGAATTGGGATCCATTGTCGCAGACAATTTCAGATGGAATCCGAAACCCGCATACGATGTTAGTCTGGATAAAAGAAATAACTTCTTTATCCCTGATTTGGAAGAAAGCAGCCGCTTCGACCCACTTGGAAAAATAATCAGTAAGTACGAGGAGGAATACTTTTTGCCCCGGAGCAGGTGGTAGTTTGCCGACAATATCCATTCCCCACCTCATGAAAGGCCATGGGACAAGCGTTGAGTGCAAAGGATCCGAGGGTTTATGAGACATACCTGAGTGTCGTTGACAGGGGTCGCAATTCTGGACATACTTGATGGCGTCTTGTCGCAGTGTTGGCCAAAAATATCCTTGTCGGGATATACGATTAGCTAAACTACGACCTCCTGAATGATTACCACATTCGCCGTCGTGCATCTCTTGGAGGATTTTCTAGGCTTGATTTTTGCTGATGACGCACCTTAAATTTAAGCCCGTCGATGATCGCCGATAAAGCTTATTTTCGATCATGACATACTTAGATGCTTTGAATCTGAGTTTTCGAGCCTCCATTTTGTCTTCGGGGAGTTGGTCGTGCACGAGGAAATTTCGAATGTCGTGTGACCAATCATCTTCTTCGTCTTCGATCTGGATGACGACTGTGTTTCCAATGGACGGCATTGCCAGGTGAATCATAGGAATAACATCAAATATTGGTTTAACTAAAGCTGACACAAGGTTCGCCAATGCGTCGGCTTGAGTGTTCTGGTCTCGCGGAATCTGTTCAATAGAAAAAGATTTAAATTTTTTGGAAATTTCTTTTGCCACGCTTAGATATGCTGTCATTTTTGAATCCTTGGCTGCGAATTCTCCATTGATTTGATTTACTACCAGCAGGGAATCGCTCTTGACATGCAGTGCGGTTGCCCCCGAGTCGTGGGCCACATTCATTCCCACGATCAGGGCTTCATATTCGGCTTCGTTGTTGGTGGCCTTGAAGTCGCATCGGACCGAGTATACTATCTTACCCCCCTGTGGCGACTTTAAGACGACACCCAGTCCAGAGCCTCTAATGTTGGATGATCCGTCGACGTGTAGGATCCAAGGCACGTCGTCGTGAGTCGCCACAGTGGACACTTCGAGCTCTGCTTCTTTCTCCAACTCAGGGCTGAAATCGGCGATAAAGTCTGCCAAGGCTTGTGATTTGATCGCGGTCCTGGGTTTGAAATCGATGTCGTAACTGCTGAGATATATGCTCCACTTTGCTAAGCGACGTAGTAGATTGGTAATTACTGTTTTTCGTCCTCTCGTGTGAGTACGGCGCTTACCGCATTTGGACTGACAGCTAAATACAATTGTAAGACCTCATGATCGTGAGGCTTCGACAACAGAGGAGGCGACGCCATATATTCCTTGAGTTTTTGCAATGCTTGCTCATGATCGTTGGTCCAGTTGAAACCTTTATTTTTCCTGAGGACGTTATAAAACAAATGACATCTATCTGAAGATCGGGAGATAAACCTGTTTAGGGCCGCTACTCGACCAGTAAGCCTTTGGACCTCCTTGAAATTTTGAGGAGATTTGATGTCGATGATGGCTTTGATTTGGTCGGGGTTAGCTTCGATTCCTCGGCGAGTGACCATGTGGCCTAAGAACTTTCCAGCACTGACTCCGAAGGAACATTTGGTAGGGTTGAGCTTCATGCTATACTCCCGAAGGATGTTGAACGATTGTCTTAGATGCTCGACATGATCGACCGCTTGCTTTGACTTGACGAGCATGTCATCAATATACACCTCCATTGTGTCGCCGAGATGGTCTTTGAACATTTTATTCACTGGACGTTGATAGGTGGATCCTGCATTTTTTAGTCCAAAAGGCATAACTTTATAACAGTAAATACCTCGGTCCGTCATAAAAGCGGTTTTCTCTTGGTCCTCGACGTGCATTAAGATTTGGTTATACCCTGAATAGGCATCCATGAAGGTCAATAGTTCATGTCTTGCGGTTGCGTCGACCATGGCGTCGATATGCGGTAATGGGAAAGGATCTTTTGGGCAAGCCTTATTGAGATCGGTGAAGTCGATACAGACCCTCCATTTTCCATTCTTCTTAGCTACGACCACGACATTAGCAAGCCAGTCGGGATACTTTACTTCTCGGATCTTTCCTGTCTTGAGGAGGTTATCGACCTCATCGTTTATTACCTTATTTCTTTCAGGAGCGAATTTACGGCGCTTTTGCTTGACGGGTTTAAACGATGGATCGATATTGAGCTTGTGAGAAATTATGTTAGGGTTAATCCCAACCATATCTTCATGCGACCAGGCGAAGCAGTCAGCATATTCCTGCAAGAAAGATATTATCCTTTGCCTAAGGTGGGGATCAAGAGATGATCCTATCAAGACTTTTTGTTCAGGCTTGCTTGGGTCTAAGATAACTTCTTCTAGGCAATAATCACCGATGGCTTTAGGAACATCTTGCACCTTTTCAAGCTTTCCATGCGCTGGGTCAGCGGTTCGTTCTGAGTTTCCGCCATCTGCCATTTTCCTGTGATAGAGAACATAAGAAACTCCAAGAAACTATTAGTAGGATGCACGTTCGTCGAGGATTTTCTCTAGATGTAGTCCCACGGATGGCGCCAAACTGTTAATGCCAAAAATCGCACCAAAGGGACAACTTAAGGTCGATGTGGACTTAATCAACTAAAGAAAGGATCTTTCGACGAGACGTGCGACGAGGAATAAAATAAAGAAACAAGGGATTTGATGACGCAGGAAAAACCTCAAGCGAGGAAAAAACCTGCGGACGACAGTGGGTGTCGTCGCTGCACTATGGTCACCAATCAGGGGCGACGTCCTTGGTACTGGAGTCGGTCGTACGATGATTACAATACAAATGAAGGAAATACTTCGAAATGTAAAGTACAAGTGTTTGAATGTAAAAACAGGTGTCTGTCGTGTGCGAATATAAAGTGTGAACTTCTGGTCGAGGGCTGTTTGTCGTGCGTAGAGAGAGATACTTGAGCTTTCCTTCGAGTGTTCTTGAGTTCGCTGTAAGGTTCTGGCTTTCAGTACTTGATCTCCAGAGTTTGAATGTTCTTTGCTACGAGCTTGGATGATTTTCTCTGTTGTTGGGTGATGTTCGCTGATGTATACTGGATGTAAACTGATGTCCCCTTGAAATGAGGCTTTAACTTGTCTTTTATAGTCTTCGCGTCATTAATTAGCTCCATTAATGATTTGATCAACGGCTACAACGGCTGGAAACGGTCGCCGGAGTGATTATCCATAATGCTCTTCGTCCGTTACGGCTATTTGCTGTTAATGGCTTTGACTCCTGCATTAAATACTTAACAAACGTAACAGTCAAGGTTAACGTTAGTTTGGTCGAGGTCGCATGGTTCTATGCGACAGTCGTGCTTGATGAGCGACGCTATGGTCGAGTGTCGCGAGGGACTCTCGACTTTCCTTTCACGATGGACGACGGATGTTCTCTGGGTCTTTGTCGGGACCTTATCTTAATCCAAGATGTTTTCCATGACGTGCGTCTTACCTGCTCTGGCCGTGGTCGTACGACGTGATTTTTTGCCCAAACAAACCCAACACACACTACCAGATAAGACTCTGACACACTCGAATTTTACTAACTTTGAGAGTCCCAACCGAAATAACCGGGTTCCGGATTCCTAACGGATTTCTGGTTCCAACTTCGGCCCACTCCGGATCCTAATGGATTTCCGGTTCCAACTTCGGCCCACTCCGGATCCTTATGGATTCCGGATTCTAACTTCGGCCCACTGCGGATTCTAACTTCGGCCCACTCCGGATCCTTATGGATTCCGGTTTCTAACTTCGGCCCACTCCGGATCCTTATTGATTCCGGATTCTAACTTCGGCCCACTCCGGATCCTTATGGATTCCGGATTCTATTCGGTCCAAAACATCATTCCGGATCCACTATGGATTCCAGATCTGTCCAATCGTTCAATTCCAGATCCGATTAAAATTCCGGATCATAACACGTTCCGGATCGGATTGAAATTCCGGACTCCCTCAACTCCGGGATTCTGGGTTTTCCTTATCGAGTTACGAAAAACCCACACACCCTAATCGGCCATTCCACACATTCCCAATTTGATGTTAAACTATTAGGGTTAAGGGGACACCATTTTACCATCCGATTAATTGAGCTAAATCATCTGATTCTTTACTTTATATCAATTAGAAAACACACAGACTCCATTTCCATTGTTACCAGGTGATAGCAAAACTCCAAACCCTAACATTCTAGACTCTTTATTACAATCATAATAAACAAGAGATGGAGATTACCTTGCAAGATGATTCCACCCACACCCAATTGAAGAACTTTGGATTGCTTCTATTCCTGGATTTGCACCCAAAATCGCACCTCAGCCGCACACAGTATTTTTGAGAGATTTAGAATCCCTAGGGTTTTTCACCCTTTTATACCTGACCACAAGCACACCAAACTTTTCCCTTTTTCACACTTTTCACCCCAAAACTCGCATTTAATCACAATAAGAACACGGTTATTACATCATCCTCCCCTCAAAAGAATTCCGTCCCCGGAATTCCATCTTCGAACAAATGAGGAAAACGGTTCCTCAACTATCTAACCTTGCGATCTACAATCGCCAACGGTTCCTTCACACAACCCAACTTTTCGTCCACACGAGTGTCTTCTAAAAATACGACCATGCCTTCCTCGGCCATGCACTTTCTAAGATTCGACACGGGAAATGTCGAATGAACTCCCCGAAGTTCCTCGGGCAACTTCATCTTATACGCCACCTCACCTACATGCTCGGTGATGGCGAACGATCCGACATACCCGGGTCTTAATTCCCATTTCTTTCCAAACGCACGTCTTTCCACGATGAAACTTTAAACATCACACTGTCTCCTACTTGGAATTCGATCAATCTCCTCCTTTTTCTCACATAACCCTGTGGCGGTCTACAACCACTCTTAACTTCCCGTGAACTTGGTTGACCTATCGGCGGTCAACCACACGACTCCCGGTCTCACCAACAACCTCTCCTCACGATACAACTTTATTCTCGAAAGAATCTCAGATAACTGCACATGCCGACCTTTTTGCTCCTTAATGGTTCTATTGCTCCCACATGCATAATCCTTCAACAACATGTCGTATCCCAACAAATCTTCACACTTTCGGTCAACCATAAAGCGTACCTCTAACAATTCTTGTACCATAACTAAGGCGTCTCAAGCCAACTACACACAATGCTGTCCACACACCTGGACGCGCGGTATTGAAACGAATTAAGATTTTCACTCACAACTTCGCCTCCGTGTCAGAACAGATTTACAAAAGGTTAACGCCACGACAACATGAATTCCTTATTAGGATAACGAACATTCAATCCACCAACTTAGCACAAGATCAACCTCGAGTATCACCTTAACCCACAGTTATGATTCTCTTCATCAGATAACGCACAATTCTACAATCACTTTCCCCAACACAATATACGTCTAAGACAGATAGCACTTTCTCACCTGAATTGTGTTGACTACGATCCATCGATAATCACACTTCACACGCTTTCACCACAACATCACCCCTACACTATGCAAACCCTAAAAAGGTAAGAAACCTCCACACTCTAACATCTGAAGTACCCACCAATCCAAACAAAATCAATCCTGAAAACACATATTCGAATTCTCATCGCATCCAACAGTTGTCCATCCATATGCGAAATTATTCAAGTTTCACCCACTTATCAGGAAGGAGCAACCATGCTCACACAAAACTATTCCCATATCTTAACGCTGGGCGACGAGCTCGATTGAAACATTTCCCTCACTACTACCAAATCTCACCCAATGGTCCTTCCGTCCACGTACTACTTTCAACTTCCTTCTTAGCTAGCCACCAACTTCCACCTCAGTCCTTATTCTCAGATGACAATACTACACGCCACTCTAACATCTATGCATCTCAACACACATAATTTGCCACATTTGAATAACTTATTAGCAAATCCCGATCAAAGGCTTCCACTTACGCTCATCCTATATCGACACCAGCCCACCACTTAACCCCACATCAACTCCCTACCATCAACGACTCGCATGCCCACTTCGTATAAGTTACCACCAACTTACCCGCACAACCACTACACACTAGAGGTACAAACCCCTCAGTTACTTGTATGCACACTAGGCCTTGCCTTTTCCATGCCAAACACAACTTAAATTATAATCTCACGACTTTGCCTTCCTCCAATCTAGATGAACCACAAATTATGACCGTCTACTTCACTCGATCGGGTCTTTATCTCTAGTTGAATCTTCGAGATTCACACGAGGCACGCTCAAATAAATCAAACGATGAGACGCCCCCTTGCAGACCAGCATAATCCACGTGTCTCTCATGAATTATGCTAACTACCTCATCCACAATGAAACATGACTCCCAAAGGAATGGTCACCTATCCAACTATCAATTCTCCACTTTCAGAATACTCACAAAAGGCGGTCCAACCTCTTGACAGATACACACATTTCCCAACCGACCTCTTATCTCCGCGCATACACCCGACAAAACAATCACACCAGGGTTACCTTCTTCCAATCCCAATCTCCCGACAACGATCTCAAAATCGACGTTGACTTAAACATCGCGCCCGGCATGAAGATAATGTTTCAACGGTGCCTTTGACAACGAGAACATCCACCGAGACCTAGTTCTTTCCACTCATCATAACTAACTTTGTGCCCCACAGTCCTCACATGCTTGAGCCACAAGACCTACTCGACAAATAGCCTAAACACCAGGCCGCCTCAACTTCGGCTCCATGCCGATACCATTTCATTACCATGCTACAACGCTACCTTTTGAAGTATCTTGCCTACTTCGAAATCACCCGGGACACACCCCCCGCCGCCAGTCACACATCAAATTACCACACAAGAGCAAAGACTACCATAATACAAACATCTCTAAAGTCGAATACTGAGGCTACAGTTATTCGCCGCCCTTCCCTAAAAGGAAACATCAAGGTCACGAATCGACCATCCACAACTCAGCCGCATATTTCCCACTCTCGAATTTTCCACACCCTTAAGTGCGATCTTCCACACTACCTCGCGAGTTCCCAGCCTTCATGCATGACGACACAACGATGTAAATCGTTTTACACACTTGAGATACATCGCAAAACAAGGTTTGACATGCATGACATGACTCCTCCAATAAGAATAGCCACACACACACATCGATCTCGAGGATCGTTCATACGCAACACATGATGTCTCTCAACCTTGTCCATCAATAGAAAGTGTATTCGCTACAACTCTTTTCATGCAAATTTGTAAAATACGACAAAATCACCCACACCGAGAGAGTCGGTCGACTCTCACACTCGCTGATATGACAACATCGTGTCCACACTGACTCCGCTTACAAAACCACGTGATCAAATGTTTTATGGTTTCCACAACAAAGGTTAGCTCACTCGCAAAAGAGATGAAATAAGTCGTTATTTCTCCAATTTCGAAATTTATCACACAATGTAAATAAAAGTGCCTTTTCCTTCAAACACACGCTTGTATGCGCCCCTCTCATTTTCAAATCCAGGATGTACCAGGCACACACACACATGCATGACATGTAGGACTCATGTAACTTGTTTGATCATACAATGCATGACTCACTTAACATTGAAGGATATTCACTCAAGCAAGGTCAACCTTTGACATTCATAACAAATCAACACCGGTTCTCTACTTCCGACCAACCCTCAGGTTTCTCACATTTGCAACAACCTTTGGTACCGGTGTCTTCCCCCACACTCTCGTATGCTCCAACTTCACAGTTACCGCTTGACGACTGATTTGCAAAACATATGGCTTCACCTCGACCCCAAATGGTTAACCAATAATAGCCCTCGCTCATTTATCCTTGCCTCAAACTACCAATCCATACGCATCTATCATCTCTCAACCACCCCTTGCCACTCTTCCACTGACCAAAGAGTAAGAGGGCACACCTCTACTACCCGATCCTTGAGTTGAAAGTCTCAAGATCTCAATTCACCAACATCGGGAACTCCCAGAATGAAGACTCGTCAGGAATTAGGAGCTCACCTCCAACCAATTATTCTTACTTTCAGAACCCTAAAGATTCTATCTCACACGGACACCCACCAAACATTCGAACAATACTCCTTCTAGATAGCGTCATCAATCACACCAAGAATAATCTGCACAACACACTAAACCTTGCCATCATGACAAGGTTAAAAATTTACACACTACCGCTACTCTCCACACACTAACCACCACACTCCACACACTACCATTATTCTCCACACACTAACCACCATACTCCACACACTACCCTTATTCTCCACACACTAACCACCACACTACCAATATCAGAACAACGGTAATCAAGCACACCCATGCACCTGTAAATTCATAATGACATTGGCCAGATGTGATTTAAATTTACCTTACATGAGAGTCCTCACTACCATCGTCCTAAATTCTCGGTGACTAAGGTCTTCTCTAGAGGCTTCCTATGTCTCAGCTGTGTCTTCCTACTCCACCGTTTAAGTTTAGGACCATCCGGTCACCTAAATCCCTTAAACTAGCGCTCTGATACTAACTGTAACAACCCGCACCAAACAATCATGCCAAAAGCTATCTCTTTAATTCAAAACGCCAAAAATGGCTCAATGTAGTCACACTATCCAGATTACAAACTGGGTTTGCGGAAATAACCCTAACTACAGCTGAGAACATAACTATAAAACGAAAAGGAAAGTCTTCTAATCCTTCTATACGCAAACTCCGCCTCACGTCTTGCCAAACTTCTAAACGAGCTTTCGACTACCTGCTTACCTGAAAAGGTTTTAGTTTTGAAAAGCGAGGGTTAGACCATGAGGTCTAGTGAGTTCCCTCCACACCAGGTCACACCATAAACATCACAATTTATAAATTAGTCATGAGAGAGTTTATACAAAATCATAACAAGCACGCTTAAAATGATATGCACACAATGACACATGCTACTGGCACACGCTATAGTCACACACACCATGACAGCGTAATAGGGCACACACCGCCCATATATGAAACAAATTCATATATATAACTATTATGGGACACACACCCCATTTCACACCAATGCCAGAGCACGTTCACACACCTTTAAATCATACATTCCGCCACACACTTACTCTTCGCTTCGTAATTAAAAGCAGTTGATATGTACACAATTAAACACATGTACAAATAATCACATTTGTATAGGATTTGGGTTTAGAAAAACTCACCTGAAGTCCTTGCTAGGATTTCTTACTCGCAACCGATTGTCCCTACTTGCACCTACATTTGAACCCAACACACAATACCAGGTAAGACTCTGACACACTCGAATTTTACTAACTTTGAAAAGTCCCAGCCGAAATACCCGGGTTCCGGATTCCTAATGGATTTATGGTTCCAACTTCGGCCCACTCCGGATCCTAATGGATTTCCGGTTCCAACTCCGGCCCACTCCGGATCCTAATGGATTTCCGGTTCCAACTTCGGCCCACTCCGGATCCTTATGGATTCCGGATTCTAACTTCGGCCCACTCCGGATCCTTATGGATTCCGGATTCTAACTTCGGCCCACTCCGGATCCTTATTGATTCCGGATTCTAACTTCGGCTCACTCCGGATCCTTATGGATTTTGGATTCTAACTTCGGCCCACTCCGGATCCTTATGGATTCCGGATTCTATTCGGTCTAAAACATCATTCCGGATCCACTATGGATTCCGGATCCACTAATCGGTCCAATCGTTCAATTCTGGATCCGATTAAAATTCCGGATCATAACACGTTTCGGACTCCCTCAACTCCGGGATTCTGGGTTTTCCTTATCGAGTTACGAAAAACCCACACACCCTAATCGACCATTCCACACAGTCCCAATTTGATGTTAAACTATTAGGAATAAGGGGACACCATTTTACCATCCGAGTAATTGAGCTAAATCATCTGATTCTTTACTTTATATCGATTAGAAAACACACAGACTCCATTTCCATTCTTACCAGGTGATAGCAAAACTCCAAACCCTAACATTCTAGACTCTTTATTACAATCATAATAAACAAGAGATAGAGATTACCTTGCAAGATGATTCCATCCACACCAATTGAAGAACTTTGGATTGCTTCTATTCCTGGATTTGCACCCAAAATCGCACCTCAGTCGCACACAATATTTTTGAGAGATTTAGAATCCCTAGGGTTTTTCACCCTTTTATACCTGACCACAAGCACACCAAACTTTTCCCCTTTTCACACTTTTCACCCCAAAACTCGCATTTAATCACAATAAGAACACGGTTATTACATGCATCGATCTCGAACAAAAGCTCGATTAGGATTTTGTGTTGAAGATGAAATCATGGAAACCACGACGATCATACTACTTCCGAAGTTCCGATTATGTCTTTGTCCCCATTTGCTCCCATGAGGACCTATACTTCTTTCTCAATGCATCTATCAATAGTTCATATGTGAATGACTTAATTAGAATAGTTCATATGTGAAACATTCAAGTTCACATATGCATGTAACAATGAAAAAAATTGATATCATAGGAGAATATGTGAATCAGTTAAATAGTCCATATGTGAATCAGTTAAATAGTTCATATGTGAATTACACGGGTTTACATATATATGCACATATATATAGTTTATATGTGAATCACACGAGTTCATATATGCACATATTATAATTTGTTTGTTGCCTATTTGTAAAAGTTACAAAACCACTAATTTATTTTCCACATAGTTGGTACCATGAGACCATTAATTTTTTAGTTGAAGGGCTATGATCACTTCTATATTTCTCATTCATTTAACACTTTCAAACGAACCTATGGCTAAATGTATATATGTATGTAGGGTTGGGTCCTGGTGAGAAGTGTCAAATTTGGTGAGAAACGTGAGAAGTAGTTATCAACAGTTGGATGAGAAATGGAGGAACATTAGGATGAGATGCACCAGATCAATTCTCTTTTAAGCCGCAATTCGTGGGAGGGTATTCGATTAAAAATGATCAACAGTTTAAAAACACTTCTCATATTTCTCACCAAAAATGATATTTCTCACATAATATCATGCCTATATATGTATGTGTAAGTATAGTAAAAGAATTATAGACCGACGTGTGTTCCAAGTTGACAACGGAATTGTATTTAAAAAACATAAATATCAAGTTTGTAGAACTAATATGTATTTTCATGCATGATTCAATGATCCGTATCTTTTGTTTTAATCACATACATGTACTCAAAGAGACCGATGGAGAGAACCATGAAAAAAACCCCGAAAATTCATCCAAATTGGTAGATTAAAATGATTCAACAGTCATGATAAAAAAAAGGTGGTTTATAACCATTTTTAATATAAAATATTTATCCTTATTTTATAAATAAAAAATTGGGGGAATACAACAAAAATTGAAGCAAAACAAACTTACAAAGTACACCAAAAACTCCATTTATTATCTTTAATTTGACATCTATTTATATATATATATATATTTTCATTTATTTTTTATAATTTTTTGTACAAAAGGTTGATACCACCAACCCAAACCGGCCCACAATCGGCTGCCTATCCATAATGTGAAGGGCATATCTGACTCACTCAGCAGGTATGGCTATGGAGGTGTCTTGGATTCGAACCCCGTACCTTTTGCTTTTGGACTCATTTTTTATCAAGATTCTCTCTACCATTTATCTTTATAGTTATACCCTATATAATAACGGGTCAAAGTTTGCAGCTTGCTATGTTTCCTTTAGTTATGTAGTCGTTGAAAATCACATCTCAATGAATTTACAGTATTTTTACACGAAATCAACTTGAACAATTATGCTTCAAAAATCTTTGATTGTAGCAAATGATTAATATTATAATATATAACTGTAGTTTTAAAAATAAATTATATTTAATAGTTCTCTAAAATTAAAAATTAAAAATCAAAAGTTATTAAAAAACTATATTTAATTTTAACAGTTTTTGTAAGATTATGTTTTTTATTTTGAGAAAATAATTAAAAGTCAAATGCTTCTAGAAACCTATGTTTTCTTATCGTATGTTGATATTTAGTAAAATTGTTTTTTGAAAGATAGCAACATTTATTTATAATAGTGATATCCTATTAAAAAAATGTTGACTAATGGTATGGTTCGTCTCAGGGACTGTTCCTGATATTTTGAAGGTTCTATGCGAAAAACTAATGCATCCTTAATTTACATATCAGTCCGCTTTTAAAAAACCTTTTAGAAAAACATAACATATTATATAATTTAATTAATAGATTGCGAATTTCAAAAATATAGGAAATTAGTTAAAAACATTAATTTAAAACACAATTTTCTTGAATAAAACAAAAGTAATTGAAAACATTAATTAAATCAAAAATGTAAAACGACAACCTAACAGATTCTAACTTGGCTGAAATACAAAGTAACACTACCATACTACTCTTTGCCAACGCGCTAAAAGGGATTTTGTTTAAACATTTGTCCTAATTAATCTATATAGTTTTCTAGTACAAGTAAAAAAATTATAAAAAAAATATCTAGAGGCCCCCCGACAATCGAAAGCCCTGTACGGTAGAACCTATCGGAACATCCCATAGCACGAGCCTGATTCGCCTATCGGATATATCGGCAACCACTCGATATCATCACGTAGTGAGGTCTTTATGCCTTTCCTCTAGAAAATTATATTGACACACACACACACATACACACATATATATACTTCATTAAAATAGATATTCATGTTTTTATTTTTATTTTTATTTGTTCCAATAAATGTTTATCTTTTCATTATACCTTTTAATAAAACAGTCTAATAAATTATTTAAAATAGAGAAAAATAGATTTTTTATATTGTTTTCTAAGATAGATAAAATGTCAGTAAACTTCAAATTTAGAAAATTATCTAAACTTGATGTACGAAGACACAATTGATTTTTTTAATTAATTTCCATCATTGAGATTGAATTATTATTATTTTATATAATTTTCTAAAGTGTATTGAAATGATAAAGTTATATAATACTTTAAATATAATTAAATCTCTAAAATAGATACTATGTTAGAGTTGAATATAATTCTTTTTAAAGACTTTAACTTTTGGTACTCTATTTTTAGGGAAATTCTAAAGAATCTATTGGAGATATTCTTATGATATGAAAAAAAAAGACTCTATATTATTAAGTTTAAGGTCAAAGTGTCATTAATGGACCGTTTACCAAGCACTTATCGGGTAAGTGTTTACTGACAAGAGATGTCACATTCACTTACTTTATCGTGTAATATTACTGATTTTCAAAATAGATTGTTGGTAAACGTTTTAAATCCGGTAAACACTTGTTGGGTAAGAGTCATTTTCCTTATTTATCTCGTAAGACTTTGGGTCCTTGTCATGTCTCTTACCGGGTAAAATTTTGGTTTTTGTCATATTCAATTATTAAGGTAAATGATATCAATAAACGTTTATCTAATAAATATTTAATAACGACCCCTTAATTAATTAATTATATATTTTTAAAATTATATGTCATTGATATTATAGATATTTATTTTGATACGGAAAAAAGCAATTAAAAGAAACCGAATTAATTAAAGAATTGAAGGTGGTTGCAATTAAATTGAAAATGTGCCAACAAAACACAGTTTGGCGATTGCCCACTGATTTTAGGGGTTTTTTTTGCCAACTTTTTCCCATAAATAGGAATTGGTTTGTTGAAAATTATAAAAAAATATAAAGGGAATTTAATTAAAATGTCCCAACTTTGACCAAATATTACAGAATTACCCCCTCTCTTCCGATTTGCAAAATTGTCCCGTATTTCCGCGATATGGGCCGTGATCGCGGACCCTCCACTTTTGGCCCACAAAATTGGTCCGCGATGGGTCCCAAATTTTGCTAATTTTACAACTTTTGTCCCTTATCTTTGCTATAAAACAACTTAGGTCTCTTATGTTTGCTAAATTACACATCCGGTCCCTTATCTTTGCTAAATTACAACTTAGGTCACTTATGTTTGCTAAATTACACATTAGATTCCATATGTTTGCTAAATTACAACTTAGGTCCCTTATCTTTGCTAAATTACAACTTAGGTCCCCAAACTTTGCTAAATTACACATTAGATCCCTTATGTTTGCTAAATTACACGGGACGATAAAGTAGATTAAGTCATGTTATATATAAAAAGAAAAACACTTAGCATACAAGATTTAGTCGTTAAAATCAAGGGAAATCAATGTTCAGGTCAATGTTATCATATCTTAGACTTCCATGTGGTTCTAGCTCCGATGGGCCATGCATGCTACTTCTTTGGCTAACTGAACGTCTACTCCTTAGCACGCTTGAAGGGGTGGGAGTTGGACACTCTCCACGAGTATGTCCTACTGCTTGGCACCTACTACATTTTCTCTGTATCAGATCTTCACCACGAGATGGACGTCGATCGTTCTTTCTTGGTCTCCCGGCTCTGTTCTTAGTTATTAACGGTGGATAACATGGCGAAAGGGGGACGTGTGGAGACACCTATGATTCAGGGGGTCCAGTTGGATTGATTACCTCCCGATATGTTTCCCGGTAAGTTTCGGATGTGTAGAAATTTACAGCCAAATCGCTGCAATCTCTACGACCTATATGCCTTGCAGCAGTGAAGACATGAACAAACATGGTCGGTCATATCGACAGTCGCGTCAAAACGGTTATCCCGAACCTAGTACTTCCCATACCCAATTTCGCTTACCCTCCATGTCGCAGCCCTTCCTACCCTTTTGAGAATTATCTCCTCCGCCTTTGGTGTGACTCTATTACGCATTTCACCTCCTTTTCACCGTCGAAGTTGGTACCACTCTTGTTGAAAGGTCCGGAAGTACTCCATAAGTTGTACAATCGGTAATCTACGAGCAAAACGGGAGAGTGCATTCACCGACTCTGCACTATTGGAGATCAGAATGTCATAACGTGGTGCAGAAAAATGGGCCCTCGACCACCTCTCCGGTCCAGCATCGTCCATAACTTGTGCTGCACGATTGGCACTAACTCGTAGTGCATTCATGTACCGGTCAAACTCCCAAACTGTATACGCTTTGCATGCCTTCCAGTACGTCGTGTGGTGTGTTGTAATACGTTTGTCCTGGCTTTTCGCGTTCATCTCCAAATGTCGACAACATAGGGCGTGAGGGGTGTTTGGGTACGTGGCAGAGATTGCGGCGCTTATGGAAGGAGCCCTGTCGGACATAAACACCAACCCTTCTGGGTCTCCGATACATGCTCTCAACATGGACATAAACCAACTCCACTCATCCCCGGTCTCGGACTTGCCTACTCCGAAAGCTATGTGCACGATGTTGTTATTCCCGTCCAGGGCAACCGCCAGGAACATCATACCCAAGTAACGCCCCTTTAAATGGGCATCGTCTATTACCAGGACACGACGCAGATTTGCTAGAAATGTGCGGATCTGCAAAAACGTAGGTGGTTTCCCTTTGTAAATGTTATAATTTATAATGTGTAAACATATGACGTGTTAATATACGTACCGCACATCCAAGGGAAGCGAAGCACAACTCAAAATGTCCCTTTGAACCGGTCCTTATCCTGGTGACTGTACCTGGATTCTGCAGCTCCAAATTATATAAATACGTAGGGAGTCGTTCATACGATTCCTCGGGCGTGGCTCTCACCATTAGTAGTGCCCTGCATCGCGCACGCCAGCCTTGGTGGTAACCAATTGTGATCCCGTACTGCTGGTTTATATCGTTGACGATGTCCTTTGGACGAAATGCCCTGCTAGCATCAAGAAATTTGTCTTTCAGTATGTAGCCCAAAGTCCTTTTATTGGCTTGTCGGTAGTTGGGATTCAGTTGCGTCCTCGAACAAGTGTGTACATCAACTTTCTAACGCTAAACATCCCTCCTTTAGGGCCCACAGACCTCGTGGACATCCTCAAATTACAATTTTCTCTCCCACATATAACCACGTATCTGACTTTGTCGAATTTCTTCATTTTACTTTCAAAACCCTCTTCTATGAACTTAATTCCGAGTTGTGTGGCCAATTCATCCTTCATATCAAATATTTGACCTTCACGTATCCTTGGACTGCGATTATATTGTGCAGGTTCGTAGGTTTGTATATGGGTCTCCGGGGTTGGAAGGAGAGGAGGCATATCAAAATAATCATTTAACTCACCAAATGATTTATTACTAGGGGTATATTTTTCTCTTTCTTCGTCCTCGTCACTATCGGTATCTGATCTGTCTATATATAAGATCTACCCATTGTGAAAACATGGGTTTCGTCATCAGCAACCCCAGCAAACCGTCTTTCTTGGTCTTCTTCTTCTTCTTCTTCTTGCGTCTCCGGAACAAAATCAGGATAACAGTCGTTAAGACCATATGTATGATCCTAATAAACTGTTGGGTCGTAGGACGCCTGGAATTGAGAATCGGGCTCGAGTTGGGTTTCGTCATCACCTTCGTCATCGTCTTCGTCTTCATCATCACCTTCGTCGCAAATCGATGAATCGGCATACACAAAAAATGCTGGAGGTCTTTCTGACTGGGCTGCAAATTGCAGAAAACCAGAGATATCTCCATCGTCGGATAACTCCACCAGTGACCCATCATCATTCTTGTACACTAACTTGCAAACAGCAGATGGTTCAATTCCACATTTTTGCATGGCGTATGCAAGAAACTTCTTATGTGTAAAGTTTACTGGCAATTTTACACCATGCTTAGATTTATAAGCAAAATTCCACTGATTGTTGTCTTGCACCCATTCACCATCGCAACAGAAATATAACTTAGCTTTTGCAACAGCTGAACTCATTTTTTTCAGTAGTATCTCAGAAAGAAAATACTGAAATGATGAAGAAAGAAAGCAAGCAAAAAGGAAGAATGGAATGGATGTGAATTGCAACCACAATGGAATGGATGAACGATTATGGAATGCATTTTACTGATATTTATGGATGAAATTTCAGCGGGGAAGATGAAATGCAACCACAAATTCATCTTCACAGTACAATAATTGAACATAATTGAAGCAACTCAGACAATAGGTGTGAAAAAAAACAGTAAAAACATGCAAAAACACGTGAAAAACTCCAAAAACATGAAAATCGCGGCCCATATCGCGGACAGGGACCAAAAGTGAAAATATGGGACCCATCGTGGCCCATCGCGGACCAATTTCGCGGGCCAAAAGTGGAGGGTCCACGAACGCGACCCATATCACGGAAATACGGGGCAATTTTGCTAATTGGGAGAGAAAGGGGGTAGTTCTGTAAGCTTTTGGTCAAAGTTGATGCATTTTAATTAAATTCCCAATTATAAATGCATGTTGTAATTGGAATAAATGAATATCAAATGATGATTTCTATTAGGTGGGAGTGATTTTTTATATTAAAGAAAACGTTTAAATAAAGTTTAGGATAATATAATATTATCTAAAGTTGTATGGCCGGGGCACATCTTTATTTGTTGTATTTAAAAAAAATGATTAATGTGTAAAAAGTACGAAGTAAGATAGATTTTTTGTATTTATATATGTACATAAAAATTATGTTAAATTAGAACATTTTTTATAACTATACTAATTTAGAAATTTTAGAGATTTAATAAATAAATAAAAATTCCAGCAATTTTGCTAGTCTTATCTGAAATCAAGGTTCTCAATGACGTGAGGCGAGGCATGGCGTGACATGACGGCGAGGCCAAACCTCAAGCCTTAGGAGCCACGACAAATGCATGACGTTTTAAAGGTGTGACTTATGGCTTTAAATTTCTAATTCATATAATATATATATATATATATATATATATATATATATATATATATATATATATATATATATATATATATATGGGTGGTATTTTTTGCAAACCACTGCATTTGTGGAAACTATGCAACCTAACTATATACCATAAGATTAAATCACCAATGGTCAGGATTCATCCAATGGCATAAATTGTAATTACTTTAGTTTTTGTAATTAATTTACTAAACAAAAGTCCCGTGTAAAGGCATATTTGTCAAAAACATAAAGTGTCTCCAATAAACATCCCAAAAAATCAGGAGAAAATCATAAAGCTTCTACCATAAGCATCCCAAAAAATCAGGAGAGAGAGAGAGAGAGAAAAAGCAGCGAGAAGAAGATGGAAGAAACGATCGGCGAGAAGAAGATGGAAGAAATCGGCGGCGAGAAGAGGAAGCAACGATCGCCGCCGCTGCTGGTAACCCTAATCCACTCCCTCTATCCTTCCGATCAAATCCGCCGCTGCCGCCGGCGGCAACAGGCACCACCACCACCGCCGCTGCCCACCACAAGCACCACCACCGCCGATGTCCACCACAGGCACCACCACCACCGCTAGATTCAACACCGCCGCTGACCACCACAGTCACCACCACCACCGCCGCTGACCATCATAGTCACCACCATAATCATTTTTTTTTCTGGGTTAGTTTGTCTTCATGATTTTGTATTCATGCTTGTATTCATGATTCTGGGTTTAGTTTTTTCTGGGTTAGTTTGTCTTCATGATTTTGGGTTAGTTTTTCTTCATGATTTTCTGGTTAGTTTGTATTCATGATTCTGGGTTCATGAATTTATATGGTTTCATGTTTCTGGCTTCATAGGTTTATATGGATTCATGATTTCTGGGTTGATGATTTTAAGGATTCATGATTTCTGGGTTGATGAATTTATATGGATTCATGATTTATGGGTTGATGATTTCTGGGTTGATGAATAGAACGATGGACCTGCAGATAGATGAAGAAGACGATGGATGAAGAATTTCAGAAAAAATAGACCTGCAGATAGATGAAGAAGACGAAATATGTTTAAAAAAACATTAATATTAAAGGATTAAGATTAAGCTTAATTTTAAGTGGATATCATTCAATCGCATGAAACATGGAAACTTCTATCTATAAAGGATTTTGTAAATAATAATTAAAAAAACAGAATTTGTAAAATTACTTATATACCCCTGCGTGAATATAATAATTAATAATCAATTTTAATTAAATTAAATTAAATGATTGGTGGAAAAGTGGTTTGCAAAGTTTCCACAAATGCAGTGGTTTGCAAAAGAAACTTTCCCTATATATATATATATATATATATATATATATATATATAAACATATGTTTTGTAATGTTACCCAATGGACCAATAATAATAAACAAGTTAAATTAGGTTATATATTAAAAAAACTTGCAAATAAGACATTAAAAACGTAAAGAAAAATCACATATCGCATTACGAAAACTACACATTAGGCCATGACGTGTTACGAGCTTAACGTGGCGGGAGACACAAGTCATGGTACCATGACGCGTCGTGACGGCTGTACGACGAGTTTTTCTTTACAACAGTATCTAAAATAGAGAAAAACGAGAGGAAGAAAGGAAAATTCTCTAAATTTGGAAGAAATGAGAAAAATAAAACAAATTAGTTAAATATGTTCTTATATATAGGGGTGTGCATCGGTCGGGTCGGGGCCCAAATCCCAAAACCCGTTCAGATATCGGGTTAGAGTTGGATACCCCGAAACCCGACTTAATAATGGCAAAACCCGGATATTCGGGTTTCAGTCGGGTTTCAGGTCTTGATAATTTTAGGTCTTCGGTGAACTACTGGCTTTGGACCCCCGACATAAAAATAATAAAACCAGCAGTATCCCAACTTCCTTTTCTCTCTCTAATGAGTCAAATCGAGTATGCCAACCATATCCCAACTTCCTTTTCTCTCTCTAATGAGTCTAATCGAGTATGCAGTGCACCAATATTAAGAGAGAGAAAAGCATGGAATATAAATAAGTAAAACCCAGTCGGCGACAATCTCTCAACTCACCAGCTTCAAAGCATGGAATCGTCGTCGGTGCCGAATGGCTGAACCTCCCTGACCGGTCTCTCACTCTATCTCTGTCGTTCACTCTGTCGTCCCTGAATAGTCGCCAGTGAGACTCTTCGAGAGTCGCCTGAATCGTTTAGTCGTTTCTCAAGCTCTTTCTGTAGTTCACTCCGTTGTCTGGAATAGTCGACTGCCATGAATAGTCGTCGGTGACCTCTGTCGCCTTCGTGTTGATGTTGAGACTCCTCCAGAGTCGTCTGACTCGTCTCTCTCTCTCTCGTTCACTCTTTTAGCGGTCGAGTAACTCAAATTAGGTTTACGACTTTAGGGTAAAGTCAGTAAATGGTAACAAGACTTTAGGCCTTTATTAAGTTTTCGTGTTTCGGACGGGTTCGGGTGGGTAGGTGAAAACCCATCCCGATCCAATATACCCGTACACTTTCTCGGGTTCGGGTGACCAGGTGGTCGAGTTTTGGATTTGGGACAACTTTTTTTCTTCGGGTCGGTCGGGTTATGCTCACCCCTACTTATATACTAGAAATGTGAAAATGATGTTTTGATATTAATGTTAGCAAGGATGGTATTAACTAGTAGTGTACATTTAGCAAATAAATAGATTTCCAACATACAAGGAAGAAAATAAGGGTTATGGAGAGACTGAAAGGGAGGTGAAAAGAAGACAAGGCAGAAAGGCAGCTCAGTAGGAATCAACATGAAGACTGAAGAAGCAAAAGGAGAGAAAGGGAACACTTAGTTAACGACTTGGCAACTTCTTATTTTTTCACCAATTTCCCAGAAGATTGGAGTGAAGCCCGGCTATGGAGGACTTTCGAAACTTTCGGTAAGCTTGTGGATGTGTATGTAGCTAGGAAGAAGAACAAGTAAGGGAAAAATTTGGTTTCAGACCCCACGAGGATTGAATCAAATGTTGACGGAATATGGATTGGGAGCTTCAAACACAGGGTCAATGTTGCAAGATTTGGTCGAAAGAAACCGATTGTTGCACCCCTTTCAGCCAACCATCTTATAGGGGTAAATGGTTCTTTCGTAACTCCCGGTAAGTCTTTTGCGGATGCTCTTAAATATAATCCGGGAGGTAAAGCCTCTGCCCCATCCCCAACCATCTTCTTGAAGTCTTCTTCGTCCACCAATTCATGGTTACAACGCAAACTGGTTGGTAGTGTTCCATCCATCAATGCTCTTTGGAACATAGCAGCTCTTGTGGATGCAGATGGTTGCTCGGGCATTAAGTTGAGGTACATCAGTGGCCTTGTCGTTCTTCTTGAATTTCATTCTCCGGAATCTGCATACAACTTTCTTACGGGTTCAAAGGATGTGTGGGTGAACTGGTTTGTCAGCCTGAATCCTTGGTCTCCGACGGAAATGCCAAAATCTAGAATTGCTTCAATTTTTATTCATGGGATGCCACCACACGCGTGGTCTCCAGATTCTTTCAACAAGGTTGCTAAGCTCATCGGATACGTCCTAATAGCAGAAGAGTGTGCAAAAGACAATGCTAATTTGGCGGTTGGAAGGGTTGGTGTGCTTACAAAAATTGTTGACTGGATCAACTGCTCCTTTAAGATCAATGTGGACGGAGTTGATTACCCTATAAGAATTATTGAGGATCAATTCAAGTCCTTGAGACTCATTCCAGCCCTCAATCCCGGTGGTTTGGTAGACGACGGAATCTCGGATGAGCTCTCTCAGGGGTCAAAAGATGATCATTCCATTAGTGGTGAAGACGACTTAGATTCCGACTCCCCGAAAATGCAGAATCTGCAAGGAAACAATCAACCAGATTGGAATTCCGGCCAATATCGAAAGGCAGGGGAAGACGGAGGGTCAAGGGAAGCTGGGGGAGCAGTTTTCGAAGCTTTAGAAAAGTCGACTAACTTCTCTATCTTGAGTTCCAAGAATGACCTGATTCCCAAGGAGTCTGCAGGGGAGGATGTTTTAATTGATGAGATGCACGTGGCCTCCCCTCAGGTACCCGTTTTTTCTCAACCTAGACTAGATTTTTTGGCCCTAATTCTTTGCCCAGCCCATCTGGAGATCAGCCCATCGATCTAAAAAAGTCCATTTTCTCTGATGGCCCTTGCTACCCAGTTGCTACCCTAAATCCCTCCAATCCTACCAGTCTTGCTGTTGGCAGTGAGTCGAACCCCATCGGTAATAATTGTGGCTCGATTTTTCCTCGTGATGTTTCTCCTTCTTCTACTCCTTCTGACTCTCCCTCTTTGGATGTTCATGAAACTATCAACGTCGGGAACTCGATCGGTTTTGGTATGGCTGGATTTGAGGGCGAGGTTAGTACCCTCATCTTAAAATTTGGTGCCTCCAACATGCCCTTATAAATTTGTTATCCATTAACATTAGAGGAGTGGCGTGTAAGGTGAAACAGAATTAGATCAAATAAATTTGCTCCTCAAAAAAATTAATTTTTTGGGCCTGCAGGAAACTAAAGTTTCCCTCTTAGATGAAAGGTTGGTCAGATCAGTCTGGGGAGCTTCAAACTTCAAATGCGATTCTTTGTTGCCTAATGGTCTTTCAGGTGGAATCTTATCTGTTTGGGATCCTAATGTCTTTCATAAAATCGATTTCTTTAAGGGTGATGGTTTTCTCGCAATTAAAGGTTTGTGGGTTAATTTGAGCATTCCTTGCTTTCTGGTCAACATCTATGCCCATCAACAGGTTGCCAAAAAGAAGAAATCATGGCGGGATTTACTATCTCTCATTTCTTTTGGTCCTGGTGCAATTTGGATCCTTTTTGGTGACTTTAATGAAGTAAGGGATGAATCTGAACGTCACGGCACTCTTTTTCTCCGGTCTGGTGCTAAGTTGTTCAATGGTTTCATCTCTGAAGTCGATCTATCAGATATAAGAGGAGGAGACAGAAAATATACTAGAATCAGTCATGATGGATGTAAGCTAAGCAAACTTGATAGAATTTTGGTTTCCAACAGGTTCTCTGATCACTGTCCTATTTTCTTCCGAACCACCGTCCTGGATTTCGGCCATCCTCCTTTCAGGTTCTTTAACAATTGGTTATCAGATTGCAGTCTGGACGCTGTGGTGAATTTATGTTGGGTCACCAGATTTTCTTCCCCGTCGTCTCTTTCTCCCATCGCTCGTCTTTTGGCTGGCCTCAAGCATCTTAAAAATTGCATTAAATCCTGGAGGGTTAAGACTCTGGCAGATAAGAATGCATCTTATTTTTTTAAAATCCAAACTTAACTCGTTGGATATTAAAGCTGAAGCCGGTGTCCTATCTGATCTCGAACGATATGACCGGCTCTCTACTGAACAGAATATCTTTGAGTTGGAAAAGGCAAAAATTCAAGATGTAAAGCAAAAGGCAAGATTAAGATGGGCTTTGGAAGGCGACGAGAACACTAAATATTTTCACGGAATTTTAAACCGCAATAGAAGGAGAAATTTTGTTCATGGTCTCTCTTTAAACGACCAGTGGATTACGGATCCTGTTGAGATCAAAGAGGCTGCGTTTTCGTTTTTCTCAAACAATTTTGTCGAACTTATGGACAGGATACCTTCTTTTCATTTGCAACAAGTTCAAATCCTTTTCCACCTCTCAGATCAGTCTGCTTGAAGCTAACTTCTCGGATGACGAAATCAAACTTGCTACGTGGGATTGTGACTGAGATAGGGCCTCGGGCCCAGACGGCCTAACTTTTGCTTTTATCAAGAAATTTTGGCCTATTTTAGGAGCTGATGTGATCGTCGCTGTCAAGCATTTTGGACATACGACTTCAATTGATCAGAGAAGTAACTCATCTTTTATCTCCTTAATTCCTAAGATTCGTGAACCGCTGACTCTTGGAGACTTCAGACCCATTAGTCTAGTTGGTTGTCTTTATAAAATAATTGCCAAATTACTTTCTAATAGATTGAAACAGGTTATTGAGTTGGTGGTTGGTCGGGAGCAGGACGCCTTCATTAAAGGCAGGAGTATTCTGGATTGTCCGATGATTATAAACGAGATAATCTCTTGGGCAAAACGATCCTCTAAGAAACTGTTAATCCTGAAAGTTGATTTTGAAAAGGCATTCAACACTTTGAATTGGGGTTTTCTTGACTCTGTCATGGAACAAATGAGGTTTGGACCGAGATGGAGATCTTGGATTCGGGGTTGTCTCCAATCCTCTCGTGCTTCGGTTCTAGTTAACGGCTCCCCCTCAAAGGAATTCCATCTAGAGAGAGGGGTTCGCCAAGGAGATCACCTTGCTCCATTCCTTTTTATTATAGCTGCAGAGGGATTGAACGTGGCGATGCAGACTGCTAAAGAGAAAGGGATTTTTACTGGCCTATCCCTCCCTAACCACGGCCCTGAGATCTGTCATATGCAGTATGAGGATGATGTAATTTTTGTAGGAAAATGGTCTCTTCCAAACGCGTTAAACCTTATCCGCATTCTTCGGTGCTTTTACTTATCCTCGGGTCTTAAGGTAAACCTTTCGTAAACCAACTTAATGGGGGTTGGAGTAGACCCAACTGATCTAGAACGGGTTGCTAGAAAAATAAACTGCAAAGTCGGGTCTCTCCCTTTCACTTATCTCGGTCTTCAGGTCGGTGTTACAATGTCCAAATGCTCTTCTTGGTCTCCGATTATCAAGAAATTTCAGTCAAAGCTTTCTTGTTGGAAGGCTTCGTCTTTATCGGCCGCGGAAAGGATTTTGCTGTGTAAAACTGTTTTGGAAAGTCTCGGAATTTATTATTTTTCTCTCTACAAAGCCCCCGAAAAAGTCCTTAAATCTTTGGAAGACCTAAGAAGCAACTTCTTCTGGGGAAAATCAGGCGAGAAGAAAAATATTTCTTGGATATCTTGGAACGATTTGTTGGCCGACAAAAAGATCGGAGGGCTAGGAGTGAACAACTTAAAGGCTCAAAGCATTGCTCTTCTTACAAAATGGTGGTGGAGATTTAAATCGGAAGAAGCAACTTTATGGAGGCATGTGATCACTTAAATCCATGGGTGGTATAGGAACGCTAGTATCAACCCTTAAAGAATGTGTGTTGTTGCTTATGTGTGTGTAACAGCCTAAAAGTACAATAGAACAAACTTAGCATTTAAGCATAAATTTTACAAATCTGGGTCCCAAAATTTCTGGTACAATACTTCTAAATATGAGGTTGGCGGAAGCAACCTATACACAACTGAGAATAACTAATACTACAAGTGGCACCGGCACTGTCTTCAACTGCGTCTGTACTCTACCTTGCTCTTGCTCACTTACCTGAGTCTTCTACTGTTAGCTTACCTGAAAAGGGTTTTTGTTTTGAAAAGCGAGGGTTAGACCATGAGGTCTAGTGAGTTCCCTCCGTAAACAGTGTACGTCAACATTATAAATCATTTTTATAAAACAGTTCACATTCTTCACATAAGCGTCAAGCATGGTACTGCACTGTGTCAAGGATCACATCGTTACTCGCGATCGGGGCCCCGGCAGACTCCCCTTTCGCCTCTTCTGGAGCCTACGCAGACTCCCCTTCCCGGAGCCTACGCAGAATCCCCTCTACTCGAAATAGGAGGAAACGAATTCCAGCCTACCAGTCTGTCATACATATCCAAGGGGTCATCAGAACCCGAGGATCTATCTCTGATCCCACAGTGCAGACCGACTCCACATAGCATACACATAGTTCGTGTCAGGATCGATTCTTAACAAGAATTAAACTTCTTAGAAACAGAATTTAGAGAATCTTGCGGAATAGAACTCTAAATCAATTAAAGAACAATCAATAGAATTCAACACACTGTATATATCAAACTGTATTACTCACAAGCTTTACACCAAACCTCAATCTTGATGAAGAGATCTCACCAAGACGACTTCTACTTCTCTAGAAATAGGATCTACGATCTTGAGGTTAATTCTCTCTGAATGGCTAAACAACTTTTTGAATAACTGTTCTCTCTATCGTGTATATTGTCTATTGTATCTCATATGTTCTAATAGCTATCTATCAATACTATTTATACAAAAGTAATTACAAGATAACTATCAAAATTAAATTGATCTTCTGAATCTTCGTTAAACATATCTTGATCAATTCCTTCTTTGTCTCCAAAAGTATCGCATACCAAACTTATCAAGTCAGCAGTATTAACAACCTTCAGCAGTATTAACCTTCACAGTCTTCTAGCAGTAGTATCTCAGCTCAGCAGTACTAACCATGTCTTGCAGTAGTAATTTGGTCTAGCAGTACTAACCGTGTCTAGCAGTAGTAACTTCGTCTAGCAGTAGTAACCTTGACTAGCAGTAGTAACCTTGACTAGCAGTAGTAACCTTGTCTAGCAGTAGTAACGAAGAACTGGCAGTAGTAACATTGTCTTGGCAGTACTAACCATACTTAGCATATCTTCAGTTCCCAACAATCTCCCCCTAACTTGACTTTTAGGAAAAGAAGTCAAGTTCTTCAGATGATTCTTCCAAAACTTAGTCATCATATAAGCATAGATCAGGACTTAAACCTAGACTCTGATTTGCAATCCTTCTTACCAAGAATCTTCCCATAGCAGAGTCTTTGTTGCAGACCAATTTTACATGTAACATCCCGTTCAGTCTTTTCATGCAGTGTTTGTAGATTTCATCCACCAGATAATACTCCTGATATGTGTTGTCAATTGATATAACATACACTCCACAATTTTCATAGAGCATTCAGTGGGTTACTGCTTGAAAAGGTCTTGCTGTTATGTGCTGAACTACTTCTGGTCTGAACATTAGGCATAGGTATTCTAACACCATCTTAGTGATAGACATACCTCTTTCTGTCAACATGTTACCATAGATCTGCATGCCTACTTTGAACATCTCTTCCAAGTCAGATCTTGAGCATCTTCTTATAACTTGTCCCCATGTTCTGTAGACTTCAAACTGCCCATCAGCTCTCTTGAGTCTGATATACTCCTTTCTCTCATCTATCAAAGTATCCCAGTGACTGATTTCAGGAGCTTTTGAATCTAATGGAGTCACTTTGATTGGTTCAGTATCAACCATAGTGATGTACAAGTCACATTGTTCTTTGCTAAGTGATTGTGCATTACTGGATTGACCTGTCTTACTATCTCCTTGTCCTTCATCCTTGGCAACTCCTTCCTTTTCTTTTTCTTCTACCACTGGTTTCTCAACAGGTTCTACCCTTTGCTTCTTTACAAGCTTCTTTTTAGTAGCCACAGACTTTGTTCTCTTTCTGCTGAAAACCATCTTTGCATCCTTAGTTTCTTCCTGTTTCTTGGCAGTTGGAGGTGTATCATGTTTGGCTTTGATTAAAGCCTCTGCAACCTCCACTTCTTCTACTGTAAGCTTCTCTGTTACTGTTTCAGCTTCTGTTTCTGTTACTGCTTTCTTTGTAGATTGAGCAGCATTAACTGTTTCTGCTGCTTGCTTAGAGTCAGCAGCATTAACAGTTTCTGCTGCTACTTCAGTTTCAGGTTCTTTCTCTGTTACTGCTGCTTTTTCTGTTTGGCCTTCAGCAGCATTAACTGTTTCTGCTACTTGTTCAAACTCAGCAGCATTAACAGTTTCTGCTGCTGTGGTTTCTGTTGCTGTTGTAGTTTCTGCTTCTTTAACAAGCTCTTCCACCTTTTCTGTCTCCCCCTTATTCTGTGCACTGGACTCCCCCTTAAACTGTGCATTATCAATTTCCATCTCAGTCTCCATCTGAACTGTCTCCCCCTCAACTTGTAGACCCTTCATATTCAGTTCTGCTTCTGATTCTGACTCTGACTCCCCCTTTTTGGGAGCATCATCAGTTGGAATTCTTCTTCTCAGCACAAATCTTGCCTTTTTCTTTCTGTGCAACAACTTGGTGACCATCTTCTTGAGCTTCTCAATTTGAGACTGTTGGTAGGTGACCACAGTCTTCAGTTGCTCAATCTCCTTCTTTTGTGCCATAACATCCAAGTTGACATTTCCAATGGTTTCCATCAATTCATCATAGTTATATCTATCCTCACCTTGTTTAGAAGTGTTTACCTTCTTTAAAGGATCACTGGAAGTTTTAGCAGAAGCCTTCTGCCTAGCAGAAGCACTAACTGCCCCCTTGGTTTCTTGGCACCTGGGTTCTCCTAATGATTTCTCATTTAGAGTTGCCATGGGGAAGGTCTTATTTATGTTACCACTGTCCTTCTCTGTGCTAGCAGAAGTAGTGGCAGCCTTAGCACCCATATGCTCATCCTTCTCCTTAGAGAGCACCTTCTTGGGGTTGGGAGACACCCCTGTGGTTTCCCTGTTGATATTCTCAATTGGAGAATGCTCCAACTGAGGGCTTAAAGGCTTAGGGCTCTGAGTAGGTATATCAAGGGAAGGAACCTTGTGCACCTTTCTTCTTTGAAACTTGTTGGATAAAACAGGAGTGGGCTTTTGAAGTATGTGCTGAGGGATGTCTTTTGAGATGGAAGGTTGGGATTGGTCATCAGTGGGTTGATCTAATGAGGGCCTTGATCCTGATGCCATACCTTCAGAGGGGTGGGACACAACCATCATTGTAGAGAACAATGGTGTGTCAACTCCTTCCGAGTCCCTAGGAATTCTTCTCATATTTGAGAAAACCTTCCCTTTAGGGGATTTGGGTACATATACCTCAGTAAACTGAGGTACGTCCATCAATTCCTTGTTAATAACTTCTTGCACAAACCTTGGATACATGTAAAAGCTCTTTTTGGATTCCAAGTTTGACACAAGATCAGATAAAATCATTTGGGAGAAATTGAACTTTCTGGAAGTGGCCAAACATACCAGAGCATAAGCAGTGGTACTGCTGAACTCACTCCATCCAGTTGTTTTCTTTGAGATGCAGTGCATAAGGGTATGAACAAGAAATCTCCATTGGGAAAAGAATTTTGACTTGAAAATTTTGAAAATACCAATAGAGCCTTCATACCCCATTCTTTGTATGGTAGAAAAGAGTTCTTCATTAGGAATAGAAGATATACCTGAAGCATCATTCAACTGAAGATGTATGCGAATAATCTCCTCTGTTACTGTCAAGGGTTTATCACAAACCCTGGTTCGAATCTCCGTTTGCCCGTTTTCTGTCACCACAGTAGCATTATCCCAAAATTGTTTTTGATGTTTAATGAATATCTTGGGAGCCACTGTTAGTGCATAGGAGATATGCGAAGACGTGAGAAAATCGACAATTTCATGGAATCCTGCAGATTGCTTCGGCTTCTGAAGCATTGCAATCTCATTGTGTTCATCAACAAACTCTCTTTGAGCCATTGTATCTGAAAATCCTTGAGCAAACACAGAAATTCTTGGGAGAATAGGTTAGAAAGAGAGTGAGAGAGAATCGAGTTCAAAGAGACGTTATGAGCGAAGGCGGGCTTACAGGGTATTTATACGCAGTATTAACCCTAGAATTAACAAAAGCAGTATTAACGACATAAGCAGTATTAACTACTGAGCAGTATTAACTGCAAGCAGTATTAACTGCACAAGCAGTATTAACTGCTGAGCAGTATTAACTACACAAGCAGTATTAACTGCTTAGCAGTATTAACTGCAAGGGCAGTATTAACTCTGCACTTTGCATTACTAGTCAAATCCTCAAATGTCATCTTACCTTCTGACATATCACCTTTACCACTTCTCTTACCTTCTGCAGGATTATTTTCAAAAGTAACATGTCCTCCATCAATTCTTTTGAAATTCTTGAGGCAGGCCATGTTACCTGTCATGTGCCTGGAGCAACCACTATCAACATGCCAAATGCTCTTCCCCTTGAGCTGTTGGTTGCCCTGCACATCTGATAAATCAATTAGTTTTTGTTAGGGACCCAAGCCATAGTGGTCTTGGGTCTCCCTTGATCATCAAAATACTTACATTCTGTTTTGATGAGCTTGTCAAAGTGAGGAACATCAGTGCTTGAGTACTTTGTTTTGATGATAGGTCTAGAAGCAGTACTAACTGATGCAGAAGTACTAACTTTGTTAGCAGCACTAACATTGTTAGCAATATTATCTTTTAAGGAGGCATTAACAGTGTTAGCAGCACTAACACTGTTTCCAGAAGTACTAGCCTTCTCAGCAGTATTAACTAACTCAGCAGTACTAACACTAGAAGCAGTATTAATTGTTGAAGAGGTACTAACTGTGTTAGCAGTACTAACACTGCTAGTAACATTATTGCTTCCTGCAGTACTAACATTGTTAGCAGTACTAACTGAGTTGGCAGTATTATCATTAGTACCTTTAGGCATCCATACTCTAACACTTTCTGTTTCTGCCTTTTTCATGTGGCTTTTGGTTTTAACTTGTTTCTTTGCCACAACTTTCCTCACAGACTTTTTATAGCCACCATTCTTTCTGTAACCACCAGGTTTTTGAAAAGATCTTTGAGCATTGAACCTTTGGTTAACAGGATTGAAATAACAGTGTTTGGCTAAATGATTTAGCTTACCACAGATGAAACAAGGTTTTGGCCTGTTAATTCTGTTCAGATCAACTCCTTGTCTCATAGCCCACTGGTTATTCCAATTTCTTTGATTACCCCTTTTGTTATCATGTTTTTGGGGCTTAAGCTCTTGAGATTTCTTACAAGAACAATGTTTACAGGTATTGGGAGCCACAACTGTGGTCTGTGTGTATTGGACTCCCTTTACTGTTTCTGTCCTTTTCATCTCATTGTTCTTTCCCCAAGGATTTCCATCTTTCTCATTGGTCACAATATCATTGTCTAAGGGAACCCTACTACTAATACTCTTATTCTTCTTGGATTCTTCCTTCTCTGTTTTATCCTTAACTACTACTTCTTTTTCACAAGGATCTATATTAATCTTTAGATCAGGTTCCTTCCTATCCTTGGTCTCTAACAAATCAGACTTAGGAGGTATGTAGTTGTTATTGTAGGGTGGATGTGTGGCATTGTATCCTATCCCTACTTTCATCTTGTCATGGATTTGAGCCTTGATGATGGTATCCATGGTTTTAGAAGCACAGGTAAACTTTTCAACATCAAGTTTAACCTTCTTAAGCTCTTCTTTTAATTTCTCATTCTCCTCCCCAGACACTTTCAGCTTAATCTCATACTCATTCTTCTCCCACTTCCAATAGTTAGTATCATAGTGGTGTTGAAGTTCATTAGCTTGAAAAGCTCTAATCTGTTCCTCAAACCTTTCTACAATCCTAACATAATCTTTCACATCTTTCTCTAGCCTCTTAAGGTTATCACACATACCCTGATTGTGATCCCTATATCTTTTAACAGCATCAATGCAAGCTTGAGAACAGAGTTTAGATTGTACCTCAGTGGGAATATCTGATACTTCTGCCATGAGAGCTTGATTCTGAATTGCCTCTTCTGCTTGATCACTCCAATCAAAAGTACTGTTTGATTCAATAGAATTTTCCATAATGATTGTAGATTTCTAAGAAACACAAGCTCTGATACCACTTGTCAGGATCGATTCTTAACAAGAATTAAACTTCTTAGAAACAGAATTTAGAGAATCTTGCGGAATAGAACTCTAAATCAATTAAAGAACAATCAATAGAATTCAACACACTGTATATATCAAACTGTATTACTCACAAGCTTTACACCAAACCTCAATCTTGATGAACAGATCTCACCAAGACGACTTCTACTTCTCTAGAAATAGGATCTACGATCTTGAGGTTAATTCTCTCTGAATGGCTAAACAACTTTTTGAATAACTGTTCTCTCTATCGTGTATATTGTCTATTGTATCTCATATGTTCTAATAGCTATCTATCAATACTATTTATACAAAAGTAATTACAAGATAACTATCAAAAGTAAATTGATCTTCTGAATCTTCGTTAAACATATCTTGATCAATTCCTTCTTTGTCTCCAAAAGTATCGCATACCAAACTTATCAAGTCAGCAGTATTAACAACCTTCAGCAGTATTAACCTTCACAGTCTTCTAGCAGTAGTATCTCAGCTCAGCAGTATTAACCATGTCTTGCAGTAGTAATTTGGTCTAGCAGTACTAACCGTGTCTAGCAGTAGTAACTTCGTCTAGCAGTAGTAACCTTGACTAGCAGTAGTAACCTTGTCTAGCAGTAGTAACGAAGAACTGGCAGTAGTAACATTGTCTTGGCAGTACTAACCATACTTAGCATATCTTCAGTTCCCAACAGTTCGTCATATACATAAAACATGAACTCCGTATAACGTTTTACAATCCATATCATATTGCTAGAAAATCTTTTCAGTAGAACAATTCTTTTCATGGGAAAACATTCGTAACAGCTTGTAAATAAATCATGCTCATAAACATACTTCGATCAGTAGAGAGTTAACTTTCGTTTACGTAAAAGTCAGGTAAAATAACAGAGTATATTCATAAAATCACTTTCCTTGGAAAACACGTAAGAGCACGTATTTTAGTTAGAAAAACTCACCTGGCTAGCTCGCTCCAAAGCTCCTCACTTATACTTCCGATCTCTAGGCGGAACACCTATTATATTAATAATGTTCGTCATAATTCGTTCAATTATTACTCGAGTTAAATCCCGAACTCAACCCTAACTTATCTAAATCGGTAGATTACACTTCTAGTCCAAAATCATAATTAATGGTCCTTGCTCTCCCATCTATTTGAAATGCTATACCGGGTCCATTGATTTACCCGACTCTAGGTTTCCAACATAATAATAAAATCACTAGATCCCTTAATATTAAATCTGGATCGTGTTACTATTAATATGGTCCAAAATAAACAAATTATTAGACTACCAATTCTATACTAGGCCCTTATTAAAATTATAAACTTTAATAATAACTAGGCTCAACTTTAATAACTAAGCCCAAAAGGACTTAAGAATTCTTTCAGCCCAACACTCACTTCGGCCCAAATTAAATACTACATGGAAGCCCAAAAATTTAGCGGATTAAATCTATAGTTAATTAATAACTCGAAGTCCACTTAAACCAATTTATTTGACTACCGGATTGTTAATAAAAAGGGTTTGAAACCCGTGTCTCGAACACGCTTTGCGCCAAGCAAGCATTGCGCAAGCAAGCTTTGCGCAAGCCACCAACCGTTCTTTTCTAGACCTCTCAATTAAACCCGATTAAGAGGGAATTAAGTCTTCCATTCTATCTCTAAAATTAATTAAGACATTTAATTAAAATCATCCCCATTCATGCTCTTAACTAGATTTCACGATTTAAAACTTTAATTCGCTAGCTTAAGCGAGAAACAACCTTAAGAGTGATTACCAAGGTTCTCACTACAATTTAAACACCATAGCCGATTTCTTACTCAACTTACCCATTTTCAACCGTTGATTTATAAATGTTTCTAACACCCAATTCTTCCTAAACATTCCATTTGATGAGGTTTTAAGCCTTAAACATATATTCTTACATAATCCAGTTTCAACTACCCGTTAATCCAACAAGGTTTAAATAAACAAATGCTTTCGATTAAATTAACAACCCCAAATTTGATTAGCATTTAGAGCCCCACAACTAAACCCTAAACACCATGAATAATAACTAAGGAAAAATGTCTTAGATTATATACCTGAATTTGTTAAGAACTTCTCTTCTCCTCCTCTCAATTCGCATGAAAACCCCAACTCAACCACCACCTCCGGCGACCTCCGGCGACCACCACCTCCGGCGACCACCACCGACAGCCACTTCCGCCAGCGACCACCAAAGCTGTCATAGCTTCTTCCTCTCGTCACTTCTCTCTCTCTCTTCGTCTCTCTCTCTCCTCCGTCGTCTCTCTCTCCTCGCCGGCCGTCTCCTTCTCGCCGACAGTCTCTCTCTCGTCGCCTCTCTCTCTCCTCGCCGGCTGTTCCTTCTTCCTCGTCGCTCATCTCTCTCTCTCGGTTTGCAGCAGGAACAAACACACACACACAACTCTCCATTTTTTTTTCTTTTTTTTCTTTCTTACTGTTGCCTTTTCTCTCGAAGACCAGCCGCAAAATCCACCCTCACAACCCTAAAATAAATTTTAAATCCATCCCCAAAAGTGGTGCATAAAATAAGGGAATTAATTTCCCATTTTTCATTTTCTACCCTCATACTTCTTCATAATAAATAAATACAACCCTTAACTTCCATTTGAAACACATTAATTATTTTGGGTTATTACAATCTCCCCTCCTTATTAGAATTCCGTCCCGGAATTCATTCCAAAGATAACCGGCGAAAATTATTATCAAAGCTTAAATCTCAACTCTCGGAATAAATCTTTCAAATAACAAGACAATAACAACCTACTTTCACGCCTTCGATGCGCAACTCTGATTCAACTCGCAATCTCTAATCATAACCAAAACATGCAATTATCTTATTTTAGATGAAGTACCCCAATCGAAGAGCAGTTCATATCTTTCTATCAACCATAACTTATCACCTTTAATCCTTTAATAACGTTATCTCGCTATTTTGGCATTCACAACATTCCTCAGTCAAAACTAATTTCTTAACTAACAACTCTCACTGAGTAGCTCAACAATTCCAAATTTTCAAAATAATTTGAGAATTACTTATTCCATCATATTATCATCAACTTCTCGCTTTTCAAATCGATTCTCCATATCAATTCTTAGTAAGAATCTCGGTAGGATTGCAACACCTCCTGTAATAACAAATAATTGTCATTACTTAACAGATCCATAAAACTTTAACCAACCAAACAAGGGCTTATACATCTATCCTGACGTTTCAAATCAACTAGAGATCATACTACCACTCCGACTCAAATCATCATCATGTCATTCTTTAAACATAACCAAAATTCCACTTGTTTCCTTCTAGGATCGTTTCCTCACGCATAAGAAACAATTCCTGCTCTCTAGAGATTTAGCATTTACTATAACACCATTTGACTAACACAGTCTTCATCCTCTTTAAACTTCCAAAGATTCCAACATATACCTACTTAGCGACTATTACAACCAAAACACTTGGTCTCTCCTTTGGGTATTCACCCTCCACTACTCTGTCATTCTATCTCGAACATAATCATATCGCAACGCTAACTTGCACCCTACGTGCTCCGACAAACTAATTACAAACCGTACACCTCATCCGAAACCCCAAACAGGCTTCTATCTGACGCTTCCTCTCTCTTTAACACCACATCCCTTCGACATTAGCTGGAACACTTAGCTTGACAAATACTGGCACTACACAACCGTACACTTCTTGCCCATAACATCATACTGCAGATCAGATCTCTCATGATCATTCACACAATTAAAACTTGTCTTCGTATCCTCCCGTAAACACAAGCAAGTCTATCTCGCTACGTAGTCCTTCCTCAACTTGTTGAACTATAACTCACGAGTTCTCAATTAACTCACACACAAACATTCTAGCTAGTTCTTCACGATCCGAGCCCTTACAAAACAGGGCACAGCTCCTCACCGATCGATAAGATCCACACCCTCGCTTTGCTTGTGCTACGTACCTCATCATTCTACGAATCCCTCCTTACCTCATAAATAGAACGCTTATTCAAAAATGCCCACTTCCCATCCTCTTAACACTCCTACAAGGTATTCTATTAATTTACAACCTTCTGGTTCACGTCTTCGGCCTCGGCCATCTTACACAGCTACCGACTTCCATAACATCAGACAATTTGTAGCTACTTTCTTAACTTATTCTTAAACATGGGCTCCCTTACGGGACCTAATCCTATCAACATATCATAGCCACTACGTACTATGTCTCTCCTGATTTGACCAATAACTCTCCATTCTCTGAGTTCTTTCTTAGTTTTTTTTAAAATGCATCACCCTACGACCTAGTGAGTTCATAGCCTTCATGCATGACAAATCAATAGATAATTCATTTTGTACTTTTCATCATTTTCAATAAACAACACTTGAAAACATATAGGGTACACATGCCCTCATCACTCTTCAAAATTTAAAGTCGTGCACCACGATCTCGAGGATCGTTCGCATGCCACTTTCCATAACTCAGTCTTACTTCACCAAAACATGTCATTACGACAGAAATATATTGAGTGAAAATCTTTTCATACGACTACATCCTGAAAGAAATTATCGACATAAAGTAACCAGTCGGTTTTCGTACTCATAAATAACTTAAACATGTCATTACTCATTTTGGTTATAAAAGTTTTGCATTCAATCGTTTTCTTGACTTTTGCAATAATTTAACTCATCACGAAAAGAGTGAAATACTTTACAAATTATAAAACTCGAAACTTCATTGTGCCATGTGAATGAAATCATCTTTTTCTTTAAACATACGCGTGCACATCCTGGCTCATTTTTGATCAAAAATTCATCTTTACACGTTTAACTTAAATCGTGAAAATTTCATGTTACATAAAAGGACACCATGCATGAGACTCTACTTGCATTTGAAGGCTACTCACTCTAACAAGGTCAACTGCTTTACTCGCTGAGTTTGTCCTTGACATTCTACCTACGACCAACGGTCGCCCTCTCGGTCATGCAATAACTTGCTGAACACGCTTTCCACATCTCACTTACTCAGCCCCTTCCATACTATTTCGTTTTAAGCAACTATCTCACTTTCTGCTTCTACAAGGTTTCATTTCACTATAAGCATCTTATTTCATTAACCCTGCCACCGAAAAGCTCGATTAAGAAGTCAGAGCTCCATTGGCACTTTCAAGATTTCGACACAATCTTTCCTTACCATCCTGACTGATCTATGCCATGAATTCTAGAACTGGGACTCTCCCGAAACAGGAGCTCTACTCAAACTCAAACATTCATCCTCTCCGAATCCACGAAGAGCTACCTCTAGACGACTCATAACCTTCTATACAACATTCCTTCTCTACGATGTATACATACATCACATCATAAGTGACTTCTCAAGAAACTTCCCCAACAAGGGGTCTCAGTCTACCCTTCAGGGATCTTGTTGACATTCTAACGTACTGGAACACGACATAAACACTAGGTAGGTTAATAAGGTAGGTTAAGCACATACATGTACCTGTAAGTTTGCAATTACACTGGCCAGGTGAAATCTCAAACTTACCTTACATGACAGTCCTCAGTACCCTATTAGTCCTATCTCTATAATAGTGTCATCCTAACGCATTTCCTGTATCTACAATAGTGCCCTCCTAACGTATTTCCTGATTCTCAGTTGTGATTTCTACTCCCAAGTTTAAGTTTAGGCCCGTCCGGTCCCCTAAATCCCTTAAACTATGGCTCTGATACCATTTGTAACAGCCTAAAAGTACAATAGAACAAACTTAGCATTTAAGCATAAATTTTACAAATCTGGGTCCCAAAATTTCTGGTACAATACTTCTAAATATGAGGTTGGCGGAAGCAACCTATACACAACTGAGAATAACTAATACTACAAGTGGCACCGGCACTGTCTTCAACTGCGTCTGTACTCTACCTTGCTCTTGCTCACTTACCTGAGTCTTCTACTGTTAGCTTACCTGAAAAGGGTTTTTGTTTTGAAAAGCGAGGGTTAGACCATGAGGTCTAGTGAGTTCCCTCCGTAAACAGTGTACGTCAACATTATAAATCATTTTTATAAAACAGTTCACATTCTTCACATAAGCGTCAAGCATGGTACTGCACTGTGTCAAGGATCACATCGTTACTCGCGATCGGGGCCCCAGCAGACTCCCCTTTCGCCTCTTCTAGAGCCTACGCAGACTCCCCTTCCCGGAGCCTACGCAGAATCCCCTCTACTCGAAATAGGAGGAAACGAATTCCAGCCTACCAGTCTGTCATACATATCCAAGGGGTCATCAGAACCCGAGGATCTATCTCTGATCCCACAGTGCAGACCGACTCCACATAGCATACACATAGTTCGTCATATACATAAAACATGAACTCCGTATAACGTTTTACAATCCATATCATATTGCTGGAAAATCTTTTCAGTAGAACAATTCTTTTCATGGGAAAACATTCGTAACAGCTTGTAAATAAATCATGCTCATAAACATACTTCGATCAGTAGAGAGTTAACTTTCGTTTACGTAAAAGTCAGGTAAAATAACAGAGTATATTCATAAAATCACTTTCCTTGGAAAACACGTAAGAGCACGTATTTTAGTTAGAAAAACTCACCTGGCTAGCTCGCTCCAAAGCTCCTCACTTATACTTCCGATCTCTAGGCGGAACACCTATTATATTAATAACGTTCGTCATAATTCGTTCAATTATTACTCGAGTTAAATCCCGAACTCAACCCTAACTTATCTAAATCGGTAGATTACACTTCTAGTCTAAAATCATAATTAATGGTCCTTGCTCTTCCATCTATTTGAAATGCTATACCGGGTCCATTAATTTACCCGACTCTAGGTTTCCAACATAATAATAAAATCACTGGATCCCTTAATATTAAATCTGGATCGTGTTACTATTAATATGGTCCAAAATAAATAAATTATTAGACTACCAATTCTATACTAGGCCCTTATTAAAATTATAAACTTTAATAATAACTAGGCCCAACTTTAATAACTAAGCCCAAAAGGACTTAAGAATTCTTTCGGCCCAACACTCACTTCGGACCAAATTAAATACTACATGGAAGCCCAAAATTTAGCGGATTAAATCTATAGTTAATTAATAACTCGAAGTCCACTTAAACCAATTTATTTGACTACCGGATTGTTAATAAAAAGGGTTTGAAACCCGTGTCTCGAACACGCTTTGCGCCAAGCAAGCATTGCGCAAGCAAACTTTGCGCAAGCCACCAACCGTTCTTTTCTAGACCTCTCAATTAAACCCGATTAAGAGGGAATTAAGTCTTCCATTCTATCTCTAAAATTAATTAAGACATTTAATTAAAATCATCCCCATTCATGCTCTTAACTAGATTTCACGATTTAAAACTTTAATTCGCTAGCTTAAGCGAGAAACAACCTTAAGAGTGATTACCAAGGTTCTCACTACAATTTAAACACCATAGCCGATTTCTTACTCAACTTACCCATTTTCAACCTTTGATTTATAAATGTTTCTAACACCCAATTCTTCCTAAACATTCCATTTGATGAGGTTTTAAGCCTTAAACATATATTCTTACATAATCCAGTTTCAACTACCCGTTAATCCAACAAGGTTTAAATAAACAAATGCTTTCGATTAAATTAACAACCCCAAATTTGATTAGCATTTAGAGCCCCACAACTAAACCCTAAACACCATGAATAATAACTAAGGAAAAATGTCTTAGATTATATACCTGAATTTGTTAAGAACTTTTCTTCTTCTCCTCTCAATTCGCATGAAAAACCCAACTCAACCACCACCTCCAGCGACCTCCGGCGACCACCACCTCCGGCGACCACCACCGACGACCACCACCGACAGCCACCTCCGCCAGCGACCACCAAAGCTGTCCCAGCTTCTTCCTCTCGTCACTTCTCTCTCTCTTCGTCTCTCTCTCTCTCGGTTTGCAGCAGGAACAAACACACACACACAACTCTCCATTTTTTTTTCTTTTATTTCTTTCTTACTGTTGCCTTTTCTCTCGAAGACCAGCCGCAAAATCCACCCTCACAACCCTAAAATAAATTTTAAATCCATCCCCAAAAGTGGTGCATAAAACAAGGGAATTAATTTCCCATTTTTCATTTTCTACCCTCATACTTCTTCATAATAAATAAATACAACCCTTAACTTCCATTTGAAACACATTAATTATTTTGGGTTATTACAGTGTGAAAGAAATGTCTGAGAAGGTAAAAGTTGTAGATTAAAGAATGTGTAGTGACGTCGAACACTGGTGTCGTTTCAAGACGACTTGGTGAATGCCTTAAGTTGGGATCTTGGTGCAACTGTTTGGTTATGTGAGTAATGAGAAAGTGATATCAGCATGTGGAAAGATCGAGAGAGAGGGGCAAGTAATGTTGGGAGGACAGTGCTCCACGCTAACGTGGGGTGATGAAGGTAGTATGTCGAATTAAGTGAGTAAGTTGGAAGTAGTAAACTTTGCAGTAATGCCGAAAAGTGCAGTGTTGTGTAGATTGTCATTGATAAGTGTGCGAACCGTTGGAAAGAGTATTGAGGAAGGTAATTTTGTATGAGTTTGTGCAGGAAAGGAGTGGATAAGACAGCTGAATGAGTTAAGTTAGTGACTTTGTGAGAAATGTTTAAACGATTTGGGCGTGCACTGATTAAGCTAGTGAGAATAGTATGGTGTGAGCATGGTTACTCCTCCCAGTGAAGTGAGGATAGCCGGAGTTATGTTTTTATGAATGAACGAACGTGGCAATCAGGGAGAAATTGATGTATTTCAAGATAAATTTAGTTTGAATAGTTAACCAAGGGTTTAAAGTGTTTTTGGCTGTAAGAGTCGCTAAGTAGGTATATTTTGGGGATCATTGGAAGTTTAAAGAAGATGATGGGTGTGTTAATCTAAACGTGGTGTAGGAGATGCTAAATCTTTAAAGAACGTGGATTATTTCTTATATGTGAAGGAATGATCCTAGAAGGAAATGGTTGGAAATTTGGTTATGTCTAATGAATGACATGATGATGATTATGGGTTGAAGTTGTAGTATGATCATAGGTTGATTTGAAATGTCATGACAGATGTAAAAGCCGTTGCCTGGTTGTTAAAATTTATGAATGGGTAAGTAATGACATTTAGTTATGATTTCAGGACGTGTAATGATTCTATCGAGATTCTTACTAAGTATTGATAAGGGAGAATCGATATGTTAAGGTGAGAAGTTAGTAGTAGTATGATGGAATAAGTAGTCTTCAAATTATTTCAAAAAGTGTGGGTTGTTGGGTTACTTGGTGGAAGTTGTTAATTAAGGAAATCAGCTTTGACTAATGGAATTGTGAGCTTATTCATGGTTGTGCAGCGAAAGCGTGGAATTATGTTGTTATTGTTTTGTTATTAGAAAGATTTATTCCGAGAGTTGGAATGCAAGTTTTAATAATCAATTACACCGGTCATTATTAGAGAGAATTCCGGGACGGAATTCTGTTAAGGAGGGGAGATTGTAATAACCCAAAATAAGTAATGCGATTTAAATGGAAGTTAGGGGTTATAATGGTTTATTGTGAAAACTTATGGGGTTAAAAGTGGAAAATGATAAGTTTATTCCTCTCTTTTGTTGTGCGCCGCTTTTGTGATTGGAATAGGAAACATTTTAGGGGTTTGTTGTGTGTGACTTGCTGCATTTCGAGAAAGGAAAACAGAGAGAAAGAAAGAAATGGTCTGGTGTGTGTGTCCTGTGTGTGTGTGTGCCGGAAGATAGAGGCAGCGAGAGATAGAGAGAAACAAAGAAGAAGAGGAAGATCGTTGGCAACAGTTTTCCCGTTTCGAGAAGTTTTAATCTGGTAAGAAAACATTCAATTAATGTCAATTCTTGCATAGTATTTAGCTAGATAAATCGGATTTCTAGTTGTTCTTCATGTTTTATTTGAGTTAATGTTTAGGAGCACTTTGATGGATTTTAAATCCATTAATCGGTTTGCTAATCAAGTGAAATCAAATCAAATTTAAGGATTGTGTTTTTTAAGGAGTTGTATGGAACACTGTTGGGTACTAATCGATGCGTTTAGGAAGAAAATCGAGATTTGGTTGCGATTGTGTTTTGGGTTTTCATCGCTGCTAGAAGAACACCGAAATCAGACCTTGGCGCAAAGCAGGTCTGGCGCAGACCAGGCCTTGGCGCAAACCAGGCCCTGGCGCAAACCTTGCTGAGGCTTGGGTCGACTTAGTTATTGAGCCGGTAGATGCTTCCATGGATTTAGATGTATTTTGGGCTTAGTTTATTATTAAGGTCTATAATTATATAATAAGGGCCTAGTACGTAATTGATAGTCTATTATTTATTTAAGGACGGAATGAGGGGAGGCCTAAGAGCATAAGTCAGTAGGCGCTAATTTAAATTGTTACGTTATGCTTTAGGTGTAAGGACGTATCGGAGGTGTAAGTGAGAAGTTTTGGAGCAAGCAAGCCAGGTGAGTTTTCTAACTAAAATTATGTGATTACAAGGTGTTTTCTAAAGTAAGTACATGATGAGAAATGCTATGCTTTATTAATATGCTTATTTTAAATGCATGAAAGTTATTTAAAGATTTATGTGAGACGTATGCATACATTGTTTTAGACGTAAACTGGCCAAGGCGGGAGAGTAGACCCGCCAGTGCTCATGCGGGAGAGTAGACCCTTTTATGCCAGGGGTAGTGTGGCCCCATGTAAGGCAGCGTGAGACTGACTCGTTGGCACCTTCGGGTGACTTCAGGGTGTCGTTTACGAGTGTGGATTCGTCCGCGTTTGTCTTGTGAAAAGATACATGGTAGTATTATATCTGAAAGTGTTAAACTGTTTTAAATGCTTTTGAGGACTGTCAGGAGGGACTCACTAGACCTCATGGTCTAACCCTCGCATTCTTTTTCCCAAACTAACATTTTCAGGTAAACAGGTAGTAGGAGGCTTCGGTAAGTGAGCAAACGCAGGATAGAGTACAGATGCAGATAGAGACAGGGCCATTCATACTTTTAGTAGTAGTTATTCTCAGTTGTGTATGGGTTGTTTCCGCCAACCTAAGCTTTTTAGACAGTTGTAATGAATTTTTATGGACCCAGTTTTATAAAAGTTTAATATTAATACTATGCATGTTTTATTTAGTCTGGGTTGTTACAGCTATTCACAAGATGACATCGGATATAGGTATTGATCTGAATTCGTTGTTCACGGCTAATTCTGTTGCAGGACTTGTCGGAACTCAAACAACCTGGAGGTGGTCTCTAGAGAAATCGGGCGTATTCTCGGCAGCCTCCCTTCGGTTTGCTATTGATGCTGCTCTCCTTTCTAATTCGAGAGGGCTAAAGACTACCTGGATCTAATCTGTCCCGAGTAAGGTTAACATCATCGTGTGGAAGATACAACATAGGAGACTCCCTACTCGCAGCAATCTGCTCAGAAGAGGCATTTTCAATTGACTCGGTAATTTTTCCGATCTGTGGCTCTGGTCCGGAAGATGAAGACCATTTGTTTTTATCATGCGAGACGGCTCAAAAGGCAATCGAGGAAATCTGCATCTGGTGGGGAATTAATCATCCTGCTCCTGTTTCTTTGGACTTGTTCCTTAATTGGGGGAAAGACTTAGGCCTTAATGGCATCAGATTGGAGGCCTTCACTTCGGTAATTTTCACTTTTCTTTGGATGTTGTGGACCTTCAGGAACAATAAAATTTTCAACAACTCAGCCGATTCTACCCACATCATATTAGATAGGGTCCAATCCCAATTTTTTTTTTGGGTGAATAGTAGGGGGAAATTGGATAAAAAAAACTTAGTTGGACCAATTGGTGTTGTAATCCCTTTGGGGAATGTTTCTTGTAATCTCTTTGTTTTCTCCCGGCTAGCCTCTTGCTAGTGGGTTGTTTCTACTTTTTACAATTCGGCCGTTAAAAAAATATAGTTTTCCAACATATTCTCTATAATTTATAAAAAGTATAAAACTAAAGTTTAAAATTTTCTAAAAAATGGATACAACTCTAATTTTGAATATTAAAATAATTTTTAATTTTATCAATTCAATATATTTTTAAAAAAATTATATTAAAATAATAATAATTCAATCTTATTTGTAAGAAAGAATGAAAAATTAAAATTTCTTTTCATAATAAACTTCAAAAAATTATGTAAATTTAAAGTTTCTTTTTCTCTATTTTAAAAAAATCATATAAAATAAAAATAAAAACATGTCAAAAACGATTTATGCATTTTTTTTTGAACGGCAAGTTAACACACACACGTTCCCGGGATATCCGGGCTCCTACCAATGGATCGACCGGACCGGTCAGGTATAATAAGTATGCATTTAATCCATATTTTATATGATTGATATGGATTGTAGGACTTTTGCAAACACCATTATGTTTTATTAAATATTCTGACAAAAGTGATTAATTTACAAAACTTTACAAAATATAATAATTTGGAAATTACATCAACATGGTAAATTTTGAAAGAGATATCGTCCACCGGCCAATCCCAATATCCCATGCCCCAATTACTTTTTGAAAAGGTTAGCCAAAAGTAATAAAATAAAACAACGTGGTAAATTCTGAATAGTAAATAAACTAATTAACCAAATTAAATTAGTATAATTCCATATGTTAGGCATGGATTCTAAAAATTACGGTTCTAAATAACTAGTTATATTAGTGTATTATAATATCGAGGTTTGGTTTCGTGATAGTGTTTACCCTTGTGACTCAACTTTTCATTGTAACATATTATGGCTTGTTACAAAATATTATGTCATGTTATTTTGTAAGTCATAGTTTTATTTGACTTTTCTATAAACATATAGCTTGAGTAATAAATGACCTAAATAAGCATTAAAAGAGACATAAGACTAAAAATCCTAAATACGTAAATAAAATATTTACTCTCATTCTCCAAAATCAAACAAAAATTATTGAAAATTGAAGAAAGCTGTGAATAGAGACTCAAAATATTAAACCTGATTTTCTACTATTGGTATCATTTTCTTATAAGTTTGATATAAATGATTCTTTTTTTTTTAATTTTACTACTTTATATGAATTTAAATTATTCTAATGGATTATTCAAAATACTAACACACAAGTGTGTATATATATATATATAAGGGTAGTTTCATTTGCAAACAACTTTTATTTTACAAACCGTGCAAACCATCGATTTCATTGAATAAGTTGATGAAATTGATTCATGAAATTGTTTAATTTGATGAAATTGTTTCATATTATTACTTTCTTGATGAAATTGTTTCATATAGTTGTGTTTTTCATGTAAAAATGAGAAAAGTTTCATCAGACTGAGAAAAATACATGAAACAGTTTCACCAGAATGAGAAAAATACATGAAACTACATAAAAACACAAATATATAAAACAATTTCATCAAGAAAAGAATTTTATTAAACAATTTAATCAAATTAAACAACTTCATGAACCAATTTCATTAATTTTACCAATAAAATCGACGGTTTGCAAAATAAAAGTGGTTTGCATTTGATCTGTCCCCTATATATATATATATATATATATATATATATAGGGTCAGGTTCAGGTTCAGAGGAAAATCTCAAAAAAAAAACTGAGGAACACTGGTAATTCTTCATCAGGACGATATGCATTTGTGCATAAAAGCAATTTGTAACATGCGCATGTGCATAATATATACATTCATAAAAACCAAAAAACAACTTAATTTACTTGTTTGCACAAGTGCAGTTTGTTTAGATAAGAGACTACCAGAGTGTTCCTCAGTTTTCCATCTTTTTTGAGGTTTTCCCCTGAACCTCCTCTCTCTCTCTCTCTCTCTCTCTCTCTCTATATATATATATATATATATATATATATATCATTGTTAACCTTCCAAAGGGTGCTAACTTTGTTAACCCATTTCAATCAATAGGATTTCACCTTTTAAGTTGGTTTGGTTCAACATATTAATTATGGTTCAAGGTTAATTTGGTATTTTATAAATATGTCTTTTTTTGTTAGATTTTTAAATTGGAGTTACAAAATTAAAAATTAATGGGGAGTTACAAAATTGATATCGGTTTTCTTTTTTTCTTCAAAATATCTAGGTGTTTTGAGGTTGCTCTCGTTCATCAAAGTTCGTTGCATCGAAGATGGATTTTCGTCGTGATCAAGGCCACATTCATCCCAATTTGTTGAACTATTCTTATAATTCCGCAAGGTTGGACTTTGACGATGGAGGAGCGGTTTAAATAATGGTTCGACATTCGGAAATACGTCGTCGGGATTAGTAGATGAAACATAACTCAACACCAATGATGAAGCGGCGACGCAAAACGGTAGTACCAGCACCGTCGAAATATCCGAACCGAATGAAAAGGGCTTGATCGGTCAGTATTTTTTATAGAGTAGTTGTTTTGTGGACTAGATTTGATATTTATAGATTGTGCACATTTACGAACATAAAAACGTAGCCTTCATCTAAGGAATTAGTTTCGGTGGTTGTGTTTTGGTTCATGCACGTTCAAAACATACAAATGTTCACGTACTCTTTATTATATATTAGTTCATGAATGTTCACCCTACTACTATTGTTCACCACACGTGTCACTCTCTGAAAAATGCATGATTGGTTTATGAATGTTCACCCCCTAACAAAATCCATGAACTAAATATAAAACTACACAAGTCATGATTTTATATCAACTATGATACAACAAATATGAACAAAAAATATGAACAAAACTATTGTAACACCTAAAAAAAGAATTAATATTCTCTTTGTAATAAATAGTGGAAAAGAAATATTATATATATATATATATATATATATAGAGAGAGAGAGAGAGAGAGAGAGATACATAGAAGTGTGTGTGTACAAGTTAGTGTGAAGAAAAGAAATATGTATATAAAGAAAATAAGATAATGAATTGTTTTTTTTAATCACGTGGGTTACTTAGAGTATGTTTATTTACAAACCAAACCAAACCAATCTTTATTAAAAAACTAATTTCTCTCTCTTCCACCTATCCAATCTTCAATTCCAATCTAATCTAACTTTTTTTATACTTTATTCACAATCCAAACCAAACTTAAAAATTATATTATAAAAATTATATATTTAATATTTTAGTATATATATATATGTATATATATATATCTTTTAATTCCAATTAAAATAAATAAAAATAATTTCATATTTTAAAACATAATTATAAATATAAAAAACTTACAATTGAAAATAAATAAAAGAAAATACATATAAAGAAGTACGAAATTACATATTTAAAAGAAGGAAATAACATAGTTAATTATTAGGGCCGAATTTTTGCCATGTATGCTCAATCAAAACATTTTTTAGAGCGTTATGAGTTTCCCTATTGCGAAGTTGTTCCCTATTAGCCATATACCTTGATAGGCTTGCAATTCGTTCAACGGAGAATCCAGGCAGCTGACTATCATCTTCTACGGAGCTTCCTTGTTGTCGATTTGTAGGCATGTCGTTAAGAAATTCAGTAGGATCATAATAATGTAGGTATGTATCTCGTTCGTCTTCAACTATCATATTGTGCAAGATGATACAAGCAATCATAATTTGTCCCATGTTATCTTTGTCCCAAACAAGACATGGATGTCGAAGAAATGCAAAACGAGCTTGTAGAACTCCAAATGCTCGCTCAACATCTTTCCTGACACCCTCTTGATGTTCGGCAAATTACTTGTGCTTTTGGATTTGGGGAGACGTAATTGACTTGACAAATGCAGCCCATGCAGGATATATCCCATCAGTGAGATAATATGCCCTATCATTTTCGCGACCATTCACGACATATGTAACTTTTGGTGCTCGGCCTGCTAATATATCATCAAAAATAGGAGATCGGTGAAGTACATTAATATCATTTAACGAACCTGGTGTTCCAAAGAAAGCGTGCCATATCCATAAATCAAATGATGCGACGGCTTCCAAAATGATTGTTGGTTTTCCACTTCTTCCAGCATATTGTCCTGCCCATGCGCTGGGACAATTTTTCCATTGCCAATGCATGCAGTCAATACTACCTATCATACCCGGGAATCCACGTTGATCCCCAACATAGAGTAGTCTTGCCAAATCATCTTTGGTAGGCTTTTTGAGGTACTCGTCACCAAAACATGAGATGACTCCATTTACGAAGTTGATAAGAGCTTCCCTTGTTGTGGCTCCACTCATTCTCAAATATTCATCAACTGCATCAACTGATGTCCCATAAGCCAACACCCTCATGGCTCCAGTACATTTTTGCAATGGTGAAAGACTTTGTCTACCCGTGGCATCAGGTCTTCGTTGAAAATATACGTCATTAGCAGTAACAGCATCCACTATACGATGAAATAAAGGTCTTCTCATTCGAAATCTTCTCCGGAAGATAACATCATCATACGTTGGATTATCGACAAAATAGTCTTCCATCAAACGCGCTTCGCCCATCTCACGTTGCCTGTCACGATATATTCTTCTTGCTCTTGGAGGTTGATCTCCTATGAACATATTGGATGAGTTTATAACCATATCCTCGACCATGCGATCAAGTTGTTGGTTTTGTTCAACAACTCGTGATTGCCATTCATCAAATTCGTCAACTGACTGTGATGAATAGTTTTCATTAAGAGACATTTTAGTAAGATTTTTGAGGAAAGTTTGAGGATGTTTGTATGAATTAGTATATGGTGAAAGACAACAAATATATAAGGAAAGTTTGAATCATTATTGGGGGACAATAACATGTGAACTTTAGTTGAAAGAGACAACACATTATAAAGAGACAATAACATGTGAACTTCAACTAACTTCCAAAGCAACCATAGCCATTCATTTTAATTAAAATTACAAATACATAATACGAAAACTGCAAAAAAAATACACGGAATTCTAAATTACTAATACATAATACGTAAATTAAAAAAATACACGGAATAATAAATTACTAATACATAATATCACTATCCATACAACATTCTCATAAGTCGTTCTTTCAACGCCTCCTCTCCCGGTGACAGATGTTCTTTCGCCATCAGTATACGTAGATTTTGGTGGTGTTGTTCGACTTCAAATTTTTCTTTGTCAAAGTTCAGTTTTTTTGTCATGAGTTCAACTTCATTGTTTCTTGTAATCGTCATTGCATGAAGTTCTGCAGAAAAGTCATTAGAAAATGAAGAAGAATGTGATGTCTTACCTTTTCCTCTTTTTTTTGCCGCATCTCTACCCGTAGGACGCTGAATTGTTGAACCACCAACAATTGGAGATTCTTGGTCGGTGTCTTCTTCTTCCGTAGTTTTAGACCTTTTCGTGCTTCCACCACTATCTTCACAACCCACTTCATATTCCGAACGAGAACGTGTTGTGTCACGATCTAACTTTAATTCCCACTTGGGATGTTTACACATAACTTGGTTAAATACAAGCAAGTCCGAATATTTTTTTCCCACCCGCCTCATAAATTGCATGAGCTCCTTTCTCAACATCTGCCATACTCATTCCACTTCTTTTTTGACGATATGCTTCTTTGTAAGCAGCAATCCATTTGTTTGCATTTTCGTTAAGTCGAGTCCAACGACCTTTCATTTGATTTTCGTTCCTTTCGCGCATTCCTTCTGGATTTTCTTCTCGAGTTGCATCATAGAATTTTTTCACTCGTGAAAAAAGCGCTCCTTTCTTTTGGTTTTTGCCACAAGTAGCGTCTTCGCTAACAAAAACCCATGCTGACATTAAAGCCATATCTTCTTTAGTGTCCCATGGATGGTCGGCTCTTGAGGTTTTTTGTGAGGTTTGAACATTTTCAGGGATATACTGAGAGTTATCAGGATGTTGAGAGTTAATCCAAAAAATTTGCTGGTTTGGATCCATAGAAGAAAACTTGAAAAGAAAATCAAGATCTTTGAAATTTTCAAGAGGATGAGAGTATTGAAATGAAGAGAAAGATTGGTGTGTTGAAAATATGTCAAGACTGGTCTCTATTTGTAGAGAATTGAAAAATATGAATTTTAGTATATTTTTTAATTTTTAATTTTTTATTAAAATTATCTTTTTAACCAGATAAGATTTATCCTAATAAAATCTAAACCAACCAATTACAATTTTACACCTAATATATCCTTTATCTACAAAAATCTAGTTTATTAATAAAATACTACTCAAACTTTGTTTGCACCAGCAAACCGTTTGCAAGGGTTTGGTTTGCTTGAAATTAATTTTTCTTTTCTTTTAATTGAAAACTTTTTGTCTTATTAGAAAATAGTTTGGTTTGGTTTGTTGTTGAAGGTGGTCTTAGAAGTTACTTAATGGAGTAGATATAATAAAGTTGGATTTTGAAGGATCCATAGTGAAAATATGTTTAAAATTTAAAATCTAGATATTGGTTATCCCTTTTTTTTGGGAAGGAAGTTGAGGGTGCTAATCTTATGTTGTGTGTATATAAATTCTGGAAACTATCCTATTGATTCATCATAATGAGTAGTTTGAAATCTCTCTAAAAGATTGAGAAAAGTTAAGAGTTGAGTGATGAATCGGTCGAAGAAGCAAGCTAAGGTTTTCCGAGTTTTTCAATTGATTTGAGGTAGTCTTCTGATCTAAACTCATAATTAAGTTTTTTATACGATGTATTTACGTACGGAAATTGTTGTCGTAGAAATCAAGTCGTGTAAATGGCTTGAAAACTATTGTTTTAGCTGTAGTCGGCAACAATCGACGGTTCGATATAAACGCAAAGTAAAACTCAAAGTTTTAGCTGTATAGTCCGATTTAGGTGTAAATTTTTACGTCTATCGGTAGTATTAAATGTTATTTTTTTTAACGGCAATGCGACATCGAACCCACGAACGACTACCACGAACACACGCACGCACACCGTCCCGGCGGTATCGGGCATCCAAGGGCAGCCCACTAATCCGCCGCGTCCGCAGCCCAGCTTACGCTTGGGCCTATTCCCAACCACATTGGGCTGGGGCGATAGCCTAGTCTTCGACTGGACCACCTAAGGACGGCCCAACCAGAGTTTAGGCGGGTATCTCAGACATGCTTACCACGGGGTTCGAACCCTGGTAGTCAGGGATACCATCCACTGACCCCCCAAGGATGTTACCTTACCACTGGGCTACACATGATTTTTACAAAAAAAACGAATTAAAACGATAGAAAAAAAAAGAATTAAGTCAAATAAACCCCGAAATGTTTAGTTACTATTGTCCGTAACAAAGATTGGTGATGAACTATTGGATGAGTTTTTCCTAATGGCTTATTGTAATGTGCAGTAGCCATGCGTTGTTAAATTCCATTTAGCCAAAAAGAAAAAAATATTCATTTAAAGTGGAGAATTATTTTATAGTTCATTTTATTTAGTAAAACTATCATTTTTTTATTATTTATATGTGGTTATTATTTGACGAAAATGAAAAACCCAATTCTTGTAATAACCAGGGTTCTAAATGAACAGATTTGAGAATTTTGTGGGAAAAGTTTAGATGCTATAACTTTGGGGGTTGGTTTGTAAATAACTTTGGGGGTTGGTTTGTAAACTGGGGGTATAAAAACCCTTATCTTTTGGCACAAAACCCTAGGTTCTATCATTTTCGTTTTTGGAGCGACTATTGGAGAGCTGAGAAGAGAAATCAAGTTATCAATTGCAACTTTGGAAGGAAATCAGGGAGAGTGTCGGGTTGTGGATTACCAGTTCTACGAGTTTCAAGGTAACAACCTAATCCCTATTCTCCTTATCTTCTATCAGTTGATGTTTTGGGATTTTGAGTGATTATTGGAGGAATGAAGTACTTACAATGGGTTAATGTTAATCATAGATATTCTGTGTAAGCATTTCTTGTTCTTGGGGTTTGTTTGAGAGTTTAATCAAGGGAGAAATTTGTTTCGGTACTGTGTGGGTGTTCGACGAAACCCCGAAGTCCGTATATCGCCAATCAAACAGATACGATGCGGAGTCCGGACAGTTCCGGATAGGCATTTTTCGAAAAGATCCGGTGTAGAGTTTTCCGGATAAGTTTTCCGGATAGGTCTTTGTCCGGATAGTGTTTCCGGATGGAGTTTCCGGATAGATAGGGAGTTCGGATAGAGTCCCAGATGGAGAGTCCGGATAGTGTTTCCGGATGGAGAGTCTGGATAGTGTTTCCAGGTAGAATCCGAAAAGTGGGATTTTCGGGCAGTGGGTCCGGATAGTTGATGTCCGGAAAGTGGGTCCGGATATTGGGAATCCGGGTGAGGAGGAGATGTCCTAAACTATTAGTTAGGTATTTGGGGAAGGTTCGGACGAGTGATTTATCACTCTCGTTTTCTGTATTTTATCATAGGTCTTCAGTTTAATGGTTTAAGCGTAAGTGACAAGTAAGGAGCAAGAGCAGGCGAGTCTTTCTAACTGAAAATGTGTTGATGTATGTATTACTTAAAATGCATGAAATATGATGAAACTGCATGTTTTATCCTTTATATGAAAATGCATGTTTTACTATGTTTGAGAAAGTTATGATGTTATGTATGCATACATTTGGAGGTGGACATGTTTTGGCTAAGTCGGGGGGTGTGTCCCGCCAGTGCCCATACCGGGGGGGGGGGGGTGTCCCGTTTATGCCATGGAGGGTGTGTTCCAGTTAAGGCAGTGTGAGACTGACACTTTGTCACAGGTGTGCGTGACTTCAGTGTGCCATATACATGCGTAGTTCTTGCGTGTGAAAGTTTAAATGTTTTAAAGATGAGAAGTGCTTATAAATGCTTATAAACTGTTTTAAATGTTGTTGTTGGCGCGAATGTTGTTATTAGAGGGAACTCACTAGACCGAATGGTCTAACCCTCGCTTTTCAAAAACTAAACCATTTTCAGGTAAACGCTTGGTAGAAGACTCTAGTAAAGGCAAGGAGAAGGCGTGATCGTGAAGTTTTGGACTAGAAGGAAGTCATTTTGTTTAGTATGCCAAGCTTAGTACCTTTGAAATCTCGGTTGTGTAATAGGTTGTTTCTGCAAACCATGTTATGTATTCGTTTGTTTGATAGTATTTTGGAGCCGTTTCGGCGAGTTGTTTAATTCTTGTTGATTAAGCTTTATTTTTTAATTGGGTTGTTACAATTGGTATTAGAGTCATAGTTTAAGGGATTTAGGTGATCGGATGAGCCTAAACTTAAATTGTGGAATATAGGGGAGCACAACTGAGATATAGGATGTTGTAGGAAAAATCACTTTAAGTGCGCTAGTGATAGAGTAGCAAGGACCGTCATGTAAGGTAAATTTGAAATTACATCTGGCCAATGTAATCGCGAATTTACAGGTACATGAGTGTGCTCAATTGCTCTTATTGAGAAGATCGTTGGGCGTGGAAGTATGTAGTGAGTTTTGACTTTGCAGTGAAGGCAAAGGGTTGAGATATCGTGAGAGATCGCGCATGATATAATGTTTATATCTTCTTGAAGAGTGTTGTTTGGAATGTTATGAGTCGTCTAGAGAAAGAACTTCTTGGGTTCGAAAAGAATGAACGACTGATTAAGGGTAAAACTCCTAGTTTCTAGTGGGTCCCCGTTCTCGAAATTGTTGTGTAGATCAGTTGGAATGGTAAGGAAGGACGGTGTCGGAATCTTGAAAGCTTCATTTCAAGAGCGAGTGGAGGATTGAAGCCCTGACTCTTTAGTCAAGCTTTTCAGTGGCAGGAACAATGAAGGGAAGATATCAATGTTGGATTGAAATACGTGTAGGGGTAGAATGTGAAGTAATTGGTCAAGATGAAAATTGTATGGGATGGTTGAACAGGTAGGCTGTGAAACACATGTACAGTAAGTTGTTGCAAGGACGAGAGAGCAACCTTTGGTCAAAGTAGAGTGCCAATGATAAGTTGGGTGGGTACAACGGTTGACCTTGTTAGAGTGAATAGACTTCAATTGCAAGTTGAGTTTCATGCATTGTGTCCTTATATGTGTTACATGAGCTTTTTCTTGATTAAAGTAAATGCGTAAATAACGAATTTCTTGTTTGGAAATGAGTCGACGCGTGCAAGCGTGTGTTTAAAAGAAAAGACAGAACTATTTGCGTTGCACCATAAAAAATTTGAACTTAGTGATTTGCGAATTATATCGCTAATTTTCATGTTAAGAAAATCTTCGTTGCGAAAATCATGAAAGCGTTTGACTGCAAAGCTTTTATAATCAAAATGAGTATTGCATGTTGATATCATATAAATGAGTGTGGGAACCGACTGGTTTACTTCGTGTCAGTGATTTCATTCAGAACTTTTCTATTCGTATAAGAAAAGTTTCATTTATCTCGAAATCTTTCCTTATCTTAAAAATCTTTCCTTATTACATTTTAAGATTTAAGATAAGGAAAGATTTCGAGAGTGGAGATGTGTCGGTCAAACCGGTGGCGGATGATTTGTGATTTTGGTGTTCGTGTTAAGGAAGAGAGGTGAATAGTGGAAAGGTCAGAAATGGACTTTGGTGTTGGTTGTATGGTGGTAGTTTGTACTCGTGTTCGGTAACTTGAGATGTGGTCGTCGAGGGACGGTTGTGCCCGGGGGAAGGACTGGAAGTCGTCAAGATATTTATTTTAGTAACTCGTTTTATGTAGCATTGAGATTCAATGATGAATATTGTCGGCGATGAGCCTGAGAATTTGGGAGTGGTCTTGTAATGTTGAACTCGCACCAAGTACGTCTTGAATTTTTTTCAAGTGAGGACGGCGGAGTATAAAGTTGATCATGATATGTTGGAAGAAGTAGGTCCCGTTAGGAACCCTTGTTGTTGGGAAGGTTTTGGAAGCATCATCATGTCGTCTATTGATGTTGAAGTCAACAACTGTTTAAGATGTTTGAAGCTGAAGACTTGGATCAGGAGGTTGGCAGTTGAGAAAATCACCCTGGTCTGTGTAGACGTAGGAGGTTATCCAGGAAATATGTATACTTGCATGATGGTGGATCACCTTGTGTGGGCGTTATGATTGTGAAAGATTGCTATTTAGATGAGTGTTTTCCCTACGAGGTTTTGATGGTTCGTATAAGGAGGAAGTAGTTATCGCGACCGAAGTGGATGCATTGATTATAGCGATCTGAAAGGGAATATGCCGTGTCGTTTGAAATGGTTTCTTGGAGATCACAATGAACCGACAAGGAGCGAACATTTTGAGCAAATTGGGAAATCATGAGTTGTGGTTCATCTAGATTCGAGGAAAGGCAAAGTCGTGAGATAGATTTGATTCATATTTATGCAGGTGAATACGAAGGTAAGATTGATTATGTGTTTATATGACCGTGAGAACCTTGTCTGCAGTGTGATGTTGTGGGTGGAGGTTGTGTGGATAAGGTAGTGGCATCTTGTGTCAAGATGGACGTGCAAGCCAGTGATTCGGTAATGTGTTGTTAAAAAAGGATAAGCTCGGATGGAAGTCCTCTTTCAAATATTTCGGATGAACTATACCAAGTGTCAAGCATGCCGTGGGGATGCAAGGATTGTAAGTTGGCGTCATGTTATGGCTACTTCCAGAATAAAAGGGTGGAGCGGTAGTTGGTGGTTACCCAAAAGAGGGACCATGTGCTTTTTGGTTGCATGAGTCGTTGAGTAGGTTTATTTCGGGATCATTGAAAGTTTAATGAAGATGTTGGATTGGCTAGTTTGCGATGTGGTGTAGTAGATACGGAATCTTTAAGGAATGTGAATTGTTTCTTATGTACGAAGGAATTCTCTGAGAAGGTAACAATTTGGAGAACAAGAAGTGTGTGGTGGCTTCGAACACTGGTGTCATTTTGGGATGACTTGGTTGGATACCTCAAGTTAGAATTTTGGTGAAACCGTTTGGTTATGTATAGTAATGAAGAGGTGTTATCGGCACATGTAGAAAAAGTCGGAAGAGGGGGGCAAGTAATGTTTGGTGGGCGGTGCTCCATACTACCGTGAGGAGGTGAAGATAATATGTCGGAATAAGTGAGTAGGTTGGAAGTAGGAAGTTTGGCAAGTGACACCGAAAATGTGGGGTAGTGTGTATAGATTGTCATTGGTGGGTATACGAACTCATGGTAAGAGTATGGAGAAAGGGGATTTGTGTGTGTTATGGTTCAAGGGCAGCGGAAAACTAACTTATGCGACTGGTCGAAAGCGTGCACCTTCTAGTGAGCTGTTCGTTGGAGGCATTATGTTTCGAGAAGGAAGAGGAAAAAGGTAGATGAATGTAGTACTCGGAATGAATGACCATTGGATTTGACTTGGTGTTATTGTGAGAGATGTTTCAAGTAAACTTGTTGTTCAGTGCTAAGCTAATGGGAGTAGTTTCGTGTAAGCATGGTCGCTCCTCGTTGAGCGAGTAAAACTTGAAATTATTTTGTGTATGGTTGGACGATTGTTGGATGCAACGAGAGTTTGAATGTGTGTCTTCAGGATTTGGTTCACCTCGGATTGGTGGACATGTCGGGCGATGGATTGTAGTGGTTTCCTGCTGTTAGCTATGTTTATGTGTAGGGTGATGACGTGGTGGGAGCGTATGAATAGATTTACACTGATGAGGTGTAGTCAATGTGATTTAGGAAGGGAAGTACTATTTACGTAGGACATAAGCCGTATTGGGGAAGTAATCTAGAATTGCATGTTATTCTATGAGGGAACTCTTGACTGTGAGTTTATTGGGATATTCAAGGTTGGCCTTGTGCCAAGTTGTCAAGTTGAGTGGTTACATTTGGTAAATAATTGACGTTATTGTGGCATGGAATTCAGCAAAGTTCCTTCTTTTAAGGAAGTGGAGATGTGTCGGTCAAACCGGTGGCGGATGATTTGTGATTTTGGTGTTCGTGTTAAGGAAGAGAGGTGAATAGTGGAAAGGTCAGAAATGGACTTTGGTGTTGGTTGTATGGTGGTAGTTTGTACTCGTGTTCGGTAACTTGAGATGTGGTCGTCGAGGGACGGTTGTGCCCGGGGGAAGGACTGGAAGTCGTCAAGATATTTATTTTAGTAACTCGTTTTATGTAGCATTGAGATTCAATGATGAATATTGTCGGCGATGAGCCTGAGAATTTGGGAGTGGTCTTGTAATGTTGAACTCGCACCAAGTACGTCTTGAATTTTTTTCAAGTGAGGACGGCGGAGTATAAAGTTGATCATGATATGTTGGAAGAAGTAGGTCCCGTTAGGAACCCTTGTTGTTGGGAAGGTTTTGGAAGCATCATCATGTCGTCTATTGATGTTGAAGTCAACAACTGTTTAAGATGTTTGAAGCTGAAGACTTGGATCAGGAGGTTGGCAGTTGAGAAAATCACCCTGGTCTGTGTAGACGTAGGAGGTTATCCAGGAAATATGTATACTTGCATGATGGTGGATCACCTTGTGTGGGCGTTATGATTGTGAAAGATTGCTATTTAGATGAGTGTTTTCCCTACGAGGTTTTGATGGTTCGTATAAGGAGGAAGTAGTTATCGCGACCGAAGTGGATGCATTGATTATAGCGATCTGAAAGGGAATATGCCGTGTCGTTTGAAATGGTTTCTTGGAGATCACAATGAACCGACAAGGAGCGAACATTTTGAGCAAATTGGGAAATCATGAGTTGTGGTTCATCTAGATTCGAGGAAAGGCAAAGTCGTGAGATAGATTTGATTCATATTTATGCAGGTGAATACGAAGGTAAGATTGATTATGTGTTTATATGACCGTGAGAACCTTGTCTGCAGTGTGATGTTGTGGGTGGAGGTTGTGTGGATAAGGTAGTGGCATCTTGTGTCAAGATGGACGTGCAAGCCAGTGATTCGGTAATGTGTTGTTAAAAAAGGATAAGCTCGGATGGAAGTCCTCTTTCAAATATTTCGGATGAACTATACCAAGTGTCAAGCATGCCGTGGGGATGCAAGGATTGTAAGTTGGCGTCATGTTATGGCTACTTCCAGAATAAAAGGGTGGAGCGGTAGTTGGTGGTTACCCAAAAGAGGGACCATGTGCTTTTTGGTTGCATGAGTCGTTGAGTAGGTTTATTTCGGGATCATTGAAAGTTTAATGAAGATGTTGGATTGGCTAGTTTGCGATGTGGTGTAGTAGATACGGAATCTTTAAGGAATGTGAATTGTTTCTTATGTACGAAGGAATTCTCTGAGAAGGTAACAATTTGGAGAACAAGAAGTGTGTGGTGGCTTCGAACACTGGTGTCATTTTGGGATGACTTGGTTGGATACCTCAAGTTAGAATTTTGGTGAAACCGTTTGGTTATGTATAGTAATGAAGAGGTGTTATCGGCACATGTAGAAAAAGTCGGAAGAGGGGGGCAAGTAATGTTTGGTGGGCGGTGCTCCATACTACCGTGAGGAGGTGAAGATAATATGTCGGAATAAGTGAGTAGGTTGGAAGTAGGAAGTTTGGCAAGTGACACCGAAAATGTGGGGTAGTGTGTATAGATTGTCATTGGTGGGTATACGAACTCATGGTAAGAGTATGGAGAAAGGGGATTTGTGTGTGTTATGGTTCAAGGGCAGCGGAAAACTAACTTATGCGACTGGTCGAAAGCGTGCACCTTCTAGTGAGCTGTTCGTTGGAGGCATTATGTTTCGAGAAGGAAGAGGAAAAAGGTAGATGAATGTAGTACTCGGAATGAATGACCATTGGATTTGACTTGGTGTTATTGTGAGAGATGTTTCAAGTAAACTTGTTGTTCAGTGCTAAGCTAATGGGAGTAGTTTCGTGTAAGCATGGTCGCTCCTCGTTGAGCGAGTAAAACTTGAAATTATTTCGTGTATGGTTGGACGATTGTTGGATGCAACGAGAGTTTGAATGTGTGTCTTCAGGATTTGGTTCACCTCGGATTGGTGGACATGTCGGGCGATGGATTGTAGTGGTTTCCTGCTGTTAGCTATGTTTATGTGTAGGGTGATGACGTGGTGGGAGCGTATGAATAGATTTACACTGATGAGGTGTAGTCAATGTGATTTAGGAAGGGAAGTACTATTTACGTAGGACATAAGCCGTATTGGGGAAGTAATCTAGAATTGCATGTTATTCTATGAGGGAACTCTTGACTGTGAGTTTATTGGGATATTCAAGGTTGGCCTTGTGCCAAGTTGTCAAGTTGAGTGGTTACATTTGGTAAATAATTGACGTTATTGTGGCATGGAATTCAGCAAAGTTCCTTCTTTTAAGGAAGTGGAGTTGCTCGATGAAAACTTTGATTATACGCGTTTTAAACCGTGAGTCCAGGAGTGTGGACAAAGCGGACAATATCTGGTACGGTTAGCCTGGGATGTTACAGTGCAGTCGATCAGAGACATTGCAAGTATGTTTTATGAATTAACCCAACGTGAGAAATTGGTGGTTAACTGAGGGGCGGTTCCGAAGGATTGGGAGCGACTATGATTTCAATCAGAATGGTTTGGGCAGCTGGGTGGAGCTAAGTTGATTAGGCTGAAAAGCGTGAGTCTTGTGAATCTCAAGTTGGGGGATAACTTGATGCGAACGACATCCCTATAGAATGGGGTGGTGCGTCCGAGAAAAAGGTGAAGTTGGGCCATATTTTGGGTCCGTTGAATTATTGAATGAGTTGGAGATTTGGTGTGTAAATTGGTTGTACTTGATGAGATTATGGGGAAGTCATAATGTGTATCACGTCTCTAAATTAAAGGATGCTTGTTGGAAGTTGATATGGCGACACTTTAGCAAGGATACGGGTGGATGAGAAGTGAAACTTTGTCTTAGGGTTGGAGACAATCTTTGACCGTAAGTCAAGTCAAGGAGTTGAGAAACAAGGAACTTGACCGTGTAGAGATGCAATAGTAATTCCAAATGACAAGAGGCAAATGGGGAGGTAGTGACGGACATGAGGTCCAAGTACCCAAGCTTGTCCGACGATGGAATTTCGGGGACATAATTCTTTTGAGGGGTCCAGTAGCCATGCGTTGTTAAATTCCATTTAGCCAAAAAGAAAAAAATATTCATTTAAAGTGGAGAATTATTTTATAGTTCATTTTATTTAGTAAAACTATCATTTTTTATTTATTTATATGTGGTTATCATTTGACGAAAAAGAAAAACCCAATTCTTGTAATAACCAGGGTTCTAAATGAAAAGATTTGAGATTTTTGTGGGAAAAGTTTAGATGCTATAACTTTAGGGGTTGGTTTGTAAATTGGGAGGGGGTATAAAAACCCTTATCTTTTGGCACAACACCCTAGGTTCTATCATTTTCATTTTTGGAGCGGCTATTGGAGAGCTGAGAAGAGAAATCAAGTTGTCGATTGCAACTTTGGAAGGAAATCAGGGAGAGTGTCGGGTTGTGGATTACCGGTTCTACGAGTTTCAAGGTAACAACCTAATCTCTATTCTCCTTATCTTCTATCAGTTGATGTTTTTGGGATTTTGAGTGCTTATTGGAGGAATGAAGTACTTACAATGGGTTAATGTTAATCATAGATATTATGTGTAATCATTTCTTGTTCTAGGGTTTTGTTTGGGAGTTTAATCAAGGGAGAAATTTGTTTCAGTACTGTGTGGGTGTTCGACGAAACCCCGAAGTCCGTATATCGCCAATCAGACAGATACGATGCGGAGTCCGGACAGTTCCAGATAAGCATTTTCCGAAAAGATCCGGTGTAGAGTTTTCCGGATAAGTTTTCCGGATAGGTCTTTGTCCAAATAGTGTTTCCGGATAGAGTTTTCGGATGGAGTTTCCGGATAGATAGGGAGTCCGGATAGAGTCCCGGATGGAGAGTCTGGATAGAGTTTCCGGATGAAGAGTTCGGATAGTGTTTTCGGGTAGAATCCGGAAAGTGGGCTTTCCGGGCAGTGGGTCCGGATAGTTGATGTCCGGAAAGTGGGTCCGGATATTAGGAATCCGGATGAGGAGGAGATGTCGTAAACTATTAGTTAGGTATTTGGGGAAGGTTCGGACGAGTGACTTATCACTCTCGTTTTCTGTATTTTATCATAGGTGTTCAGTTTAAAGGTTGAAGCGTAAGTGAGAAGTAAGGAGTAAGAGCAGGTGAGTCTTTCTAACTGAAAACGTGTTGATTTATGTATTACATAATACATGAAATATGATGAAACTGCATGTTTTATCCTTTATATGAAACTGCATGTTTTACTATGTTTGAGAAAGTTATGATGTTATGTATGCATACATTTGGAGGTGGGCATGTTTTGGCTAAGTCGGGGGGGGTGTCCCGCCAGTGCTCATACCGGGGGGTGTCCCGTTTATGCCATGGAGGGTGTGTTCTAGTTAAGGCAGTGTGAGACTGACACGTTGTCACAGGTGTACGTGATTTCAGTGTGCCATATACATGCGTTGTTCTTGCGGTGAAAGTTTAAATGTTTTAAAGATGAGAAGTGCTTATAAATGCTTATAAACTGTTTTAAATGTTGTTATTGGTGCGAATGTTGTTATTAGAGGGAACTCACTAGACCGCATGGTCTAACCCTCGCTTTTCAAAAACTAAACCATTTTCAGGTAAACGCCTGGTAGAAGGCTTTAGTAAGGGCAAGGAGAAGGCGTGAGCGTGAACTTTTGGACTAGAAGGAAGTCATTTTGTTTAGTATGCCAAGCTTAGTACCTTAGAAATCTCGGCTGTGTAATAAGTTGTTTCTGCAAACCATGTTATGTATTCGTATGTTTGATAGTATTTTGGAGCCGTTTCGGTGAGTTGTTTAATTCTTGTTGATTAAGCTTTATTTTTGAATTGGGTTGTTACAATTCTTTATATCGAGTATTTTTTTATGTTAAAAGATTTAAAATATATTTTTATATTTGAATGGTTTTTAAGGTTTGATCAAAGTTTAAATATTTACATAATTAAATATGGATTGTTATGAGATTTTGAAATTGGTCACGTTTTGACTTTTAAGATTATGATTCTTTCAAAATTTGTTGAAACTTATAATTATTTTTTTATTTCGAAAAATTCTACAAATACATATCATTTGTAGCAAATATCTTGAAGAAAATATATATTTATAAAGAGTCGGGTGACCCGTCGATAGAACCGGACGTTTAGTCAATTGAACCGACTTAAGGATTTAGCCCAAGTTTTATGTAGTTAGCTAAGATTTTGTTGGTTCATTAATTAACCAACACCTTACTGAGATACTTAGTATTATGTTATGACGTGTGTAGGTAGGATTGTCGACGAGTCAGGAACGCTTACACACCAAGGTGAGTTTCATGTGATTTTGAAGTTGGGATACATGCTTATATGAAAGATGTTTTATAAATGATTTATTAGTTATAAAGTTTTATACAACTGCATACTCGATGTGTTATTTTTAGCTTGAATGAAGTATTTGAAATGCATCAAAAGTTTTTATGATATTTTTGGGTCGGTAAAGATGGCGGGAAACCGCAATGATGTTTTGACCGGTATATGTTGCGAAGTACCTCTGTACCGTGTCGATAGATGTTATCTGGTACATGTATCACGAGTTATACCTCTGTACTTGGAGATTCGACGTTATTGGCGATGTTTCGATTGGTACATGTTGCGAAGTACCTCTGTACCGAGTTGATGGATTAGATATAGTACATGTATCGTGAGGTATACCTCTGTACTTAGAGATTTGATGTTATCGACGATGTTGACCCATATAGTACTTGATGTATGATTTTGTCAAGATGATTTATTAGCATGCATGATTTTTGACGATGATGTTTTCTCGAAGCTTGCTTTATATATTTGAAATGTTTTATATGAAAGTTTCTGTTTATGTAAACCATGAACTCACTAAGCATAAAGTTGACCCAAGCATGTATCTCAGTCTCAGGATGCTGAGAGCTTGAAGGGAAAGGAGAAGATTTAGCCGACGTTTAGTTTTGTTCGATCGATTTTAAGTTTCTTTAGACAATATTATTTATTTTAGTACTTTGATATTGATGTAAAGACTTCCGCTGCTAGATTTTCGATTTTAAGCTATTATTTGATTGAGGTATATTTTGATTGTTAAGTCGTCACAGTCTCTGGATTTTGGGGTGTGACAACTATGAACCAAAAAATATGTTTCGTGCCTGTTCATGCTTTGATCACACCGAAAATCCATCTTCGATGCAACGAAATTTTATGAACGAGAGCGAACTCAAAACACCTAGATATTTTGAAGAAAAAAAAAAGTTAAGAAAACTTATATCAATTTTGTAACCCACCATTAATTATTAAATTTGTAACTCCAATTTAAATGGTTTCAAAACTATGGGTTTTGGTTTTACTAAAATAATTCTGAACACCCGTGTTCCTTTGACTTTTGATGAATGAACCCATAGTATAATAAATGGTTTACCCCTATTTCATCTCAACCACTCGATTTTTAGATCAATAGCTATAAATTGGTTAATAAAGCTAGTACCTTTTTTTTGGTTAACAAAATAAGGGGCTGTTTACCAACAAATGTTGGTAAGCGCTGTCTGGAACAAAAGGTCTGACTAGAGTAAGCGTCTCTGTCCGGAATAAGTGTTGTCTGGAAAACAACTGTTTACCAAGTACTTTGAACTTGATGTTGACTGGCAAAAAATGACCATTATAACCTTGTATATAATAAAGTATTAATGTGTCGGTTGTTGGGTCGTAAACATTACCCTTTTTTTAATGTTAAACTATGCTTCGTCTAAAAAAATTATAAGCAACATATTATGATTGTTAAACACTATCAAACTTGGTATAATATTCAACCAAAACAAAGATTAATCATTTATAAAAAAATATGTACTTTAGAAGAAGGCTCGTTTTATTGCAATAAGAAAAATATTGATAATAAAGTAGAAATATATATTGGTGTGAGTTTCACGAATTTCTAGTAAAAAGTGCAGTAGTGATAAAATAATCATCAAAATTGCAACAATTAAAAATTTGAGATGCCTTTATTTATTCTTGATTATCCAGGGATGATATTGGAAAAAAAAACAAAAAAGTAATGGGTAAGATTCTCTAACCATGGTAAGTTAGGGATTTGGTGCTGACCATTATGAAATCGGAAAGAGGCACCGTCAGAGGCATTTAATGTATAAGTGAATTAGTAAACAACTATGCCACTTATTTGGGTAAGAGCTTTTTATCCGGTAAGAGCCATTAAGAAGTAAGTAAACAACCCCTAACTCCGCCATACATATATATATTAGATTCCGGCGAGAAATTGAGGTTAACGTGAGAAGTGATTATGAACTGTTGGATGAGAAATAGACGCACAGTAAGATTAGATGCACCGATATGCACCGAATCAATTAACTTCAGACGCAATTCATGGAGGGCATTTGATTTTTAGATCCACTTCTCATGCTTCCATGGACGGACATCCACTTCTCATGCTTCTATGGTGCACACGGTGGCACGTGCCACCGTATCATTTCTCCGGCGAAGGGTAAAAAAATTTAGTTTCGTGAAAGGTGCAACCGTATCATTTTGGGAGGTGCTACCATATTATTTTGGAAGTACAACCGTACCTCGTAATCAACCAAAAAATCAAAAAAAAAACTCTTGAAATCAACCAAAAATACCGAAAAAATCTCTCGAAACCGATAAAAAAAACTAAAAAATATCTGAAATCAAGCAAAAAACTTTAAAAATCCCCCGAAACGTCGGAATTTGGCTAAAAACACATCGCCCAATATCGAACGTTGGTAAATAGATGAACGCATGTCGATAAAAACCATATAAAAAATGGTGCCACCATATGAAAAAATTTATGGATCCGTCCCTGCATGCTTCTCACGTTAACTTCAACTTCTCACACAATCCTTCGCCTATGTATACATACGTCGCGTTGAAAACATCATGACCTTGCTATAACTGGTAAAGCTTGAGTTTGACCTTGCCGTTACGCATCACATTATTTAGAATTTGGCTAAACAGTTATGGTAATATGCAAAATGTCAAGAGGTAAAGAGTTCAAACCTCACTAAAAGTAAATAACGAGTTGCAACCATATACAAGTATTATATACTTCAATCCGTCAATGACTCGTTATTAAATTTAAATCTATACATGTATTTTCCGATGGACTTTGTAACGTTACCATGGTTTATGACGCTACAAAGAAAAACGATGTTTCATTGATCATCATTCTTGTCGAGAAAACTCAACACGAAGCCGCTAACGATGCGCCTCGCAACAGGATTAGGAATGCAACGGCATAACCTACCATCGATATATGCAACTATACCTGCAAACACGAACTGTCCAACGCCCCATTTCATAACGGATATCTTACTCGGTTGTTTCGTGGCGGCCTTTTCAGCTTCCCCCTTGAACTTATTCTCCCATTTGATTTTAGAAGTCAAAACGCCCGCCTGCCTTCTCAGCCGCCCGATTGCGAAATTTACAAAGAGGTGCTCGCACAAAGTCAAAACCGTTGGACCGATTCTCCATTCCTGCAATTCAAAACCATCGATTAGGATCTTAAATAGTTTGGGTTGTCAACTTAACTTTCTCGATGGTTGTTAACATATCATTCCGAAAATAAAACAAGAATAAAAAAAAGTTAATGAAGCATGTAAGAATATGTAGAACCCTATTTGATTACTCTCCAAAAGAACCATTCAAGAGATAATGAAGATTCCAACATATATCGAAGATAATAGGTCCAAGTCTATCTGGCGTGGGACTCCATAAAAGATCCTACCTTTTGGCAAAATGGTTTTAAGTTCACCAAATAAATCTTTTATGAGAATGAACTTGTTTAGAAGAAACTAAATGCGATTTGATCTAAAAATAATAGGAAAAAAGGGAGTTGTAGACTTGCATTTCCTCCTCGAAGATGACGTAAACGATGAGAGGATGATGTCTCTCCTTTCAACAATCCCTTGCTCACGAGGAAGCCGTTCACATGGTCGATAATTTCATCTATAAGAGCACTGTTTGGTGGCAAATTCTTTAGGACAACCTACATAAGTTGAAAACAAGAAGACGGTTAATTGGAATTGAGCGACTACCAATCAAAACCATTTCTTATAATGTGCAAATAATCGTTGACTTGAGATATATATATATATATAGAATGGTTCAAACGAGGAGCGTAACAATTTAAGAAAACGTGAGGAGCACCTCCCATGTACAAAATCACATGTGATTCACAACACAAGGACTAAAATCATATGTGATTACACGCGCGGTTTGTTACGCGGCTTGCGAAAGCGCGCGGCTTGTCCCGCGGTTTGTGTTGTGAATCACATATGATTTTGTACATGGACGGTGCTCCTCACGTTTTCTTAAATAGGTACGCTCCTCGTATGAACCCGCCTCTATATATATATGTATATAAGTTTGGTTATCAAGGATCAGATCGGTTTTCAATGGACTTGTAGATTCACCTATGATAATTAAATAGCACGATAACAGTTAGTAATGGTATGGAGATACCTGGTCATCAATCACTCTCACTCGGAGATATTCGTGTTTATACATTGTATCCAACATAGCTTGCAAATATCCTTCGATGTATGACTGTGGAATTCCAAAATTATTTCAGAAAAAAAAGGTCAGTACGACATGATTTGGCTACAAAAGAACATAAAACAAACATGGCTGGACCTGGATATGGAAACTAAGGGGATGTTAACCCAACGGCTTACCCGGTAAGCACTTACCGGTAATAGTCAACACTTTCACTTAACTTACCGGGTGAGATTTTAGTTCATTAAAACATCCTATGCAACATTTTTATCCGGTAAGTGCTTACCGGGTAAGAGTCGTTACTCTCACTCTCGGTCTTTGTCATCGCGATTCTCAATCCTTATCATGTTCATACGATAAGGTAAAGTGGGCAGATAAGCACTTACCGAGCAAGTGTTGAGTAAAGGGCCCTTAAGCAACGGATGCTAAATTCGACCTTTTTTCCATCTTGGAGCCTACTTTTTCACTAATAAAGATCTCCCATCTCCAAACCCCGTGTCCCCTCCCTGTTCCACCAATCACATGAAAACACATAACTTTGTTTCAATTATGTTTTAATTCTCTGATGTGCTTTCACGTGATTGGTGGACAGGGAGGGAACATAGAATTTGGGGAGAAGAGATTTTTATTCCCTTTTCACTGTCTTAGCTTATGACCACCAATCAAAGTGGTGCCCACTGATTCAACTAATAGATTGCAGTAGTACCATTTGTCACATGGAATGCTCCCCCGTCCCATAATAAGTGTTCATATTTCTATTTTAGCTTGTCCCAGGAAAAATGTCACTTTCAAAGGTAAGGGCCTACTTTTCAATTCACCCTTAATTATGAAATAGATAAATTCATTCCCCCCCCCCCCCCCCCCCCCTCCTTATTACTATTAAGAGTCAAACTGTCAGTTAGTTAATTAAAAAGTGTAATAATCACATAAACAATGACCCTTTTTCATTGTGGAAATGGGCCAGCATAGCAGAATATTAGGTAAAAAATAGTGTACTTGCAACAAACGCTTATAAACACGTCTCCAGAAATACATATAAATCACCTCATCGATGCCTGGATTACGATCAAGCTTAATTTTTCTATCTGGGCCACCTTCAGTAAAAGCACTCCCTAATACAGATGGCTCCATCGCCAATTTGAGTATTCCTTGTCGGAAACCACTAAACTGAAAAGGAAAAAAAACATGAACATGAAAATCCCGATGGTTTTAATTTTCAGCGCATAATTTTAAATTCAAAAGAAAAAGAAGTTCACCATTCCATTAACGCCACTAGTTTCTGCTCCCCTCAACACTGAATCTGATATCTCAGTAACAGCAGCAAAAAGGATATTTGATCCAGCCGTTTTTACCTGCAACATCAACAGGCTACAGAGTTCGTGAAACTCAACAAAAATCCAACATGAAAATGAACCAGAAAGAGCACTTACGGTTTTGCCTAGATCACCTAAATAGCGTTTGGTCCCAGTGAAGCCTTTACCATCGATGCATTTACTGAGGAGCTTGAACGTACCTGCAAGCATTGAGCAAGGATTATATTGTGGAAATTCGAGCAAAAACAACCAAATATATGCAAAAAGATTGTTAATTAGATATACTAAAGACAGGAATTTGTTACTTCTGTAGTAAGAATTTATTATTAGGGGGTAAAACGTCATTTAGTTGATTAAAAAGGGTAAAATTACACATTCCTAAAATTGTGTGCCATTTTTATTGTGGACATTTATTTTAGGACGGAGGGAGTACTTGAAAAAAAAGTTAAAAGAGGGAAAGAGACCTAAGGTGAGACCAGGAAGCGTGACCAAGCCAGTTGAAGGATCGAAAAAGACATCGAGGGAGGAAGAAGCCAGGTCATCAAAAATTGAAGCAAAAGCTGGGGGAAGCAATGGGCTTCCTTTTGCTATATAGATTGCTCGCATGGCATACCTATATAAAATTATAAATGTAAAGTAAAGATGATGAGATAACATGATGATAGCGAACAAAGCAATAATATCAAGTTTCAGATGATAGGCTTACCATGAATAATGTTGTGCACATTTGATAGAAAGTTCACGTATAGTAATCAAAGCATGAGTAACCAGGACACCATTCAGCTCTACAGTCTTGTTTTTTATTTCAGGAACCTAATAATCAAAAGGAGAGATAAGAAACACTACTGTTACATAATAATAATATAAGAGCAGAAAGAAGTTTGAAATTCTCATGAGATACCTTTATGACACTGTGCAACAAAGACCTCATAGTCTCCTGTGTAGAATTATAGCTGGAATATGAATCTCCGGGAAGAAAGCTTGCTATGATCTTCAAGGCATGTAAGCGATCTGTTAATTTCTTTATTTAATAAAATCAAAAGTACATTATATAGCATAAAGAGAGTAGCATAAAACCTTTACTGGATGGATCTCAAAATGATCGAAGTAATATTGCTGACTTGGAGTATTTGGGTCACTGAGTGATGTTCTATAGAAAGGGACAATTTTCATCAGGGTTTCCTCATCCAGGTTCAAGTCAACTGGCTACAGATACATAATAAAGGCATGAATTATGTCAGGAAAGATGATCCAGTCATGAACTCATGATGTTCAAGAAAATGCTTCTAATCAGTTTCGATATCTGCGGGGCTGTTTGGCAGTTGCTGAATGGTTTGGTACAGAATGATTAAGTGGTCAAAATGATTAAGAGGCTCTTATGATATAGTACAAAATGAAATATGGTTGTTTGGTAATTGTTCAGAATAAAATTAGGGCGCTGAATGGTTAAGGGAGGCCAAGATACAAAATCATTCAGAGGGTTATAGAACCATTAAGAGGCAGACCTTTTTTTGCCAAACAAGATTCACCTCTTAACAATTCAGAGGTTGCCTCTTAATGGAACTATTAAAAGGTAAACAAACAGCCCCGCATCAGTCACAAACTCACATGTGAATAGGATAAAAACCTTAGCAAAAATCAAGACTATTGTATTGAAGGAATGTAGGTTTCTATTTTACCTGAAGAACAATGGACGAATATTTTATTTGTCTGATATTGGAACTGGATGGAAGCAGAATGAGTACTACACGGAGCATGCTGTCAGATGTATCCGCGAAACCGGTTTGATGCCTTCGAAGCATTGCTGCAAAAGGAGCTCCTACCCATTTTTGATCCACACTCACGGACTGCACTTAAATTATCAGCGACAATTATCACGATCTCAATATCTCATTATTGTTTCTTTGAAGCAAGCACATTGAGGATAGACATATAAGGGGCCGTTTACCAAATGCTGACTGGGTAAGTGCTTACCAATACCATTTACCTTATTGTTTGAGCATGACACAGATCAAGAATCTTACGCGGTAAGAGGCATAACAAGGACTGAGAGTCTTACCTGATAAGTGAGAAAAAGACTCTTACCTGGTAAGTGCTTACCGGGTTTAGAACACTTGCCAACAATCCATTTTATAGCCAAAAATGCTACATGATAAGGTATGTGATGGTAATTTCGCTTGCCGGTAAGCGCTTACCCGGTAAGCATTTGGTAAACGGCCAACATAAAAAATAGGAAAGAACAGGTTACCTGAACCCTAATCTGATTCAGTTTTTGTTGATTAGTAAGCACCGAATCCAGACAGATGTTACTCAGCCGCACAACAATTATTGGTGTGTAGACAAGTGACCCATCCGACTCTTCTTCCTTCAGTGACTGATTCATATGTGAAGACAAGGTCCATCAAAACGTGTTTTTGGCATTTGTATTGAAACTTTAACTTAATGCAATATGGTCAACCAAACTATGAGACTAACCTGCTTGGCACGTTCTGAGAAGTGAATAGCAAATCTGGAGACCCTTAGTGCAATTTTTGCACCAGGATAAAATACTTTATCCAGCTTGCGGCTATCTGTACGTTCACAAATTCTAAGTACTCTTGTGAGACCATCTGCATAAACTTCATAACCCAAATTTACCATCTCCATCTCATTTAAGTTACTAGAACTTGTCAATTTTCCCTTGTCACCTGCCTTCTTATCTAGAGAGAAATTAAACCCCAACACTCTATTTTGCCTGAATTTATATAAGGGTTTCCATGCCCGCACCTTGTCCAAGTTAACTTCACGTAGTATATGCAAACCTACAAAAAGAAAGGTAAGAAAAAAATATAACTGGTATTCAAGAAAAGGTGGATCAAATAGATCGATGAGTCGTGGAAATTAGAGGAAACACATTCAATGAAACATGAATTTTTTTTTGATACATATCAACTCAATGTTATCAAATTACTATGATAAGTACCAGAAAAATATAGATAAGCGATATGCACTAAATAGAAGAAATCAGAAACTAATTGTTTGTTTTTTAGAAAAACACTCTTATTAGCGTCTTATGTCTGATTCATTAAGAGGTAGGGTCATTCAGACTGTGTGTTTTATCCAATTTTTCAGAGCCACTTATGTCTTGACAGCCTCTTATCTGGTAAGAGGTAAACCAACCTCTTATTTGCCTCTTACTGTTCTCAATGAACTAACCTTAATAGATCATTTCTCTCAATCGATTCACTTGGATAAGTTGGATTATAAAAAAAAAAACTGAATTTACTATAATTAGGTGAATTTTAAATTTAAGTTTATATAATTTAAATATATTATTATCGATCAACCATATTCGTTTAAATGAATGCTGATTTTATAATTTAGATGTAAAATTGAAGAAATATGTGAAATTGTATAAGTTTATACATATATATATATATATATATATATGTATATGTATATAGAGGAAGGTTCAAACGAGGAGCGTACCTATTTACGAGAAACGCGAGGAGCGCCTTCCATGTACTGGATCACATGTGATCCACTACTCCCGAAAAAATCGGGTAGCGGGCGACCTGGTTCGCGAGTCGCGTGGAAGTCGCCCGGATCACATGTGATTTTAGGCGTGAATCACATGTGATCCACTACATGGGCGGAAGCCCCCCGATCAGGTGTGAATCACATGTGATTTTGTACGTGAATCACATGTGATTCAGTACATGGGCGGTGCTCCTCGCGTTTTCTTAAATTGTTACGCTCCTCGTTTGAACCCGCCTCTATGTATATATATATAAATTCAACACTATAATATTCTAATGGGTCAAATATACAATGCAAACAAATTCAGAAATTTATCAGTTACAAAAACAAACAGTCTTATTGATTCAGATTTCAGACTTTAGCACCACCTCTTATCAATCAGAAGTGAAATAAGAGTTCAGACTTCAGCACCTCTTAAAAACAAGCGTCACCTAAACTTTTGGCAAGGGGCAATTAATTTGAATGACCAGCTTATGAGTAAGAAAAACGTGGTCTAGCGTGAGAAAGATGAAACTACCACTTATTTGGATGACCAGCTTATGAGTAAGAGATAAATCATCCCAGACATAGTTAACCTGCTTTGCAGATCCCAAAGTCTCTAGTTCCGTCGAACCCTGAGAAGTTTACAGCCATGGCTGAAAATCAGTCCCTCATGTAAAGAGCTTTGATCATAAAAAAGAGAAGAAATAAATAGATAATAGTTGTAAATGTTTTGTAGTTTATCAGATTTAATGATATGAAAAGGCTGTTTCCCACCTTTTGATAGTAAGTTATAGACGCATCACACAGACAATTCTCAATCCTGTAAGGCAAATTCATGTTAGGAGGTCTGTGGAAGCGTAAAACAAGAGATGCATCCTCTTCCGAGACAATAACAACAGCAAATTCCTGCATCTTTTCTTCACTTGCTGTTTCTTGGTCTATTTCTTCTACAGTTATGTTTGTAGATCTTCGAAATTTTAGAAAAAATCTACCCATTGAAGCAACGCATACTGGCCCAGACCAATCCAATCCAGCCTTATTCAGTCGAAACTGAATGAACAGCAATGAATCATCTTCAGCATTTTTATGCTTTCTAATTAAGTTCTCAAAAATGCTAGTTTCCCTTTTTTTGCTCGTTCTGTTGCAAAGTCGTAACGCTTTTCTCTGTTTACTTCTGACAGTAATCATACCCTGCATCTCGTCCTTTTCATAGTGTAGTCACAAAATAAAATATTAGTATACTTTAGATACAGGAAAGGGAAGAAAGAAGATACTAACAGTTGGCATAAGAGCTAACCTCTAAATTAGACTGACGAATTGTGATAACTTCATCTGATTCATTCAGTATCACATATCTTGGACTTAAAGATACTACTTGTGATGGAACTACTTTCCCTATAGATGAGTGTAATGAAACCCCCAGATTTGTAATATATTTCAGTTCTGGTCCTTCTTCCACTTCTAGATTTATCTCTGTAAGGCCTGATACCGCATCCAAGTCTAATTGTGCCTCTGTTGCTTTGTCATCCAACAATTTCAGGGACACCTTGTTTGTTCTATGGACAGGAATAAAAAGAAAAAGGCTTGTCACAGGCACACACACACACACACATATATATATATATATATATAGAGAGAGAGAGAGAGAGAGAGAGGTTCAGGGGAAAACCCCAAAAAAATGGAAAACTGAGGAACACTAGGTAACCGTTCATCTGGATGGTATGCACATGTGCATACAAGTAATTGAAGTTGTTTTTTGGTTTTTATGCGCGTGCGCATGTTATAAATTACTTGTATTCACATGTGCATTCCGTCCAGATGAAGGGCTACCAAGGTGTTCCTCAGTTTTCATTTTTTTGCGGTGGGAAAACCTAAAAAACGGAAACCGAAGAACACCCAGGTAGCCCTTCGTCTGGACGGTAGCATACAAGTAATTTGTAACATGCACACGTGCATATGCATAAAAACCAAAAAAACAACATAATTTACCTGCAAGTGCATACCGTCCAGATGAAGGGCCACCAAGGTGTTCTTCAGTTTTCCTTTTTTTTGAGGTTTTCCCCTTAACCTCCCTCTCTCTCTCTCTATCTATCTATCTATCTATCTATATATATATATAAGAGACCTAAAAGATAAAAGGAGGGGACACAAAGACAACAACCCCTTGACATATTTCTGAAGACATGAATGGATGAAATTCTTATATTTACAACTTTAACTGATGAGACTTTAGTTATACTGTTATAGTCGATGACAAACTGCTACCTAAAGAACCATGATATAGTTGACTTAGGAGGCAGCAAAATTCCTAGCTGTGAATACCCTTGAGATCGAAGTTCCTCGGCTTCATTTCTGAATACAGAATTGTGTTAAATAGAATAAAGTGCTGAAGGATGAATACAAATAAAGATGTCCAGCACTGGAATGCTACCTAGATAGGGGGTTCTGGTTCGGGGAGGCAAGACAAAATAAATCAAAATCAGTGTTATTCTTCAGGGTGTATGGTGTAAATATAGCAGCCTGCAGATATATACATGAATCAGCTTTCAAATTAAGGATCATATTAAAAATATAGATAGAAACATATATATACCTCCAATATGCCCCTATGTCCGCAAGACAACCTTAAAGAACCAAAATATATTCCATCACCGAAGTTTAACTCCATGTCCAAGTTTCGATTGTCTTTTTTCTGCTTCAGTAACTTTTTAGCCCAATCACCACAATTTACAGGTTTGCAGCTTAATCCAAGGGCAGTCAAGGTAACAGTAAAAAACATTGCCTCAGGGTTGGCATACAAGTTAACACTTGACCCGTGAGAAATCGTTGCCTGCTTGCTCATGTTCTCACTGTCTTGAGGCAAATAGCGATCTGCAACAAAATCAAAGGTGGGACCAAACAGTTAATTTGAGTGAGAAATGCTAATGAACATATCGTGTTATGTTTGTGGCTTAGGGGCTGTTTGGCATTTGCTGAATGGTTTGATGCAGAATGATTAAGAGGCTCTTATGATATAGTGCAAAATGAAATATAGTTGTTTGATAATTGTTCAAATTGAAATTAGGGCGCTTAATGGTTAAGGGAGGCCCAAGATACAATCATTAAGAGGCATACTTTTTTTTGCCAAACAATTTGTTTACCTCTTAATAGTTCCATTAAGAGGCAACATCTGAACAGCTAAGAGGCGAATCTTGTTTGACAAAAAAAAGTTTTCCTCTTAATGGTTCTGAAACCCTCTGAATGATTTTTATCTTGGACCTCCCTTAACCATTCAGCACCTAAATTCATTCTGAACAACTACCAAACAACCATATTTTATTTTGCACTATATTATAAGTGCCTCTTAATCATTCTACACCAAACCATTCAGCAACTGCCAAACAGCCCCTCACCTCTTAGCGATTCAGAGGTTTCCTCTTAATGGAACTAGAAGATGTAAACAAACAGCCCCATAGAAACATTTTCTGTCACCTTTATCAGTCAAAAGCACATGTATCTCCGACTGCACTAGGTTAGATATCTGAACAGTTGGAAGAATATAGATTTCGTTTTGCTCTAGTATTGCAACTGTCGAAGTCCTTCCTTCCGTTGCATGTTCAGAGCCATCGGGTTGTAAAATAGGCACGTCTCTTCTGGTGCTCTGAATTAAAAAGTGCAAATCATCAACTTCCCCCTCTTTTGATGTTGAAGAAGTACGAGCCGTGCTGAAGGATGATTTCGCTGATTCGATTGGAAAAGCGTTGCGTACATGGTAGCTTATTTTATCAAATAATCCAGAAAGACGACCAGCCTTTCCGCCTTTAAGTTCATCAGACCATCCCATTGAAGCCAAGTTCTTAAAATTTCGAGAGACGTCAGAAATTTTAGGTCTGAAAGAGAATATGAAATTACCTGCCAAATGATTACAGCATGAGAGTTTGGCATTTGTAAGCACGCAGAGAATACAGATGGTGAATTCACAAAATTGCCTTCCCCCAGTGACTCAGAATAAAAGCGCTTGGTGTATGTGATTGTCTTGAATTGTTCACTTAAAACTTTATTAATATTAAAAAATCATATTTATTATTGACATAGAACATGGGAAATTTAAAAAAAATATATATATATATATATATATATATAGGGTTGGGTTCAGGTGAGAAGTTGAAGTTAACGTGAGAAGCGTGAGAAGTGGTTATTAACCGTCGGATGAAAAATGGACGCACATTAGGATGAGATGCACCGAGATGCACTGGATCATTTCCCTTATAAGGCGCAATTCATGGGAGGGCATTTGATTAAAAGTGGTCAATGATTCAGATCCACTTCTCACGCTTCTCACACCATCCTTCGCCTATATATATAGGGTCAGCTTCAGAGGAAAACCTCAAAAAAAAGAAAAACAGAACTGGTAGCCCTTCATCTAGACAGTATGCACTTGTGCATACAAGTAATTTGTAGCATGGACACGTGCATATGCACAAGTGCATAATGCACACATGCATAAAAACCAAAAAACAACTTAACTAGGGCAGATGAAGGGCTAGCAGGTGTTCCTCAGTTTTCCCTTTTTTTGAGGTTTTCCCCTGAACCTCCCTCCCTCTCTCTCTCTCTCTCTCTCTATATATATATATATGTGTGTGTGTGTGTGTGTATGTGTATGTGTGTGTAAATATATGCCTAGAGAACACTGACTCCCTGATTATAACATTGCCTAAAATACACAAACAAGATGAACGACAAAAATAAGATATAAAGATAAGATCACGCATACCAACACTTAAAGATATTAATGCATTCTTGGATCCACCAGAATCTTTTATGGCATCAAAAGCTGCCGTAGAATCATCAATTGTATCCCCTGCCTTAAGCACTAAAGCATGTCGGTTTTCTTCTTTCACAGGTTGTTGAAATCGGAGCTCGATAGGAAAATCAGTTCTATTGTGGATTCTTAGTAAGGGAGAGACAACAATAGACAAGCCAACCTGCAAGAAAATTAGAAACATAGAAGAGAAATGTGACCTTCAAGGAACCAACATTAGTAGTGAATATAGTTTGAGATGGTACCTCAGATTTCCATGAAATTTCTACAATAACAAACGGCCCAGGGAATGTTTTTGAATCTGTAAAAATATATTAGAGACAAAAGTTAAACTTGCCTGAGTTATGCACTAAATGATGCTAAAACAATGTAAATATTTTTGAAATGTGTTCCGAATGGATTTTGAGTAAAAAACAATTTGGAATGTAAAAGATATCTAAAAACTTGAGAAACACATGCAAGGCTGAAAACGTCACTTTCAGACCAATCTGCATACTTGTATGTGGGTGTGGGTTAGGTAAAGAAGCCTAAAAAGTAGGAATTTCAATCTTCATCCATCTTGAAGACAACTAATTAATTAGGATATCTTGGAGCACCAGCAGAGATTAGAAAAAGATTGTTGATATTTCTTAGAGGCGATTTACCATTGTTTATGATAAACAATCTTAGAAGCGTTGACATCACTTGGAGGTGGGCCTTCCTTTGTGTGTTGATGAGTCTTAACTTTTTCTTATCTCTTTTTGGTGATCTCTTCGATGCTTTATTATTTAATTTTTAGATTGATACACGTGAGATTTCTTAATTGTCAACAAAATAAAAGTGACTCGTGAACATGATAGTGCATGAAGCAGAAAGAGGCAGAGCATACCACTTTTAGAAACTATATGCGTTCTCCAAGCAAAGGTACCGGCTTTTAAGAGTGAGAACTTAATTGGAACGGTCATCAAATCTCCTCGCTCTGCAAGTTGGATTGAGACAGTTGATGCCTTTGGAGGCTGATTTAAAGCCAAGTTCCTTGCAAACATACGATAACCATAGTCACAAACAAATTAATATAAGTTAAAGAGAATAACATTGCATTGAAAGTAAACTTATATGTGATCTGATTGCCTTTCATCACAAACTAGTAGGGACAGGTTATAAATCCTTACTTTAATATATTTAATAAAAAATTGACCGTAGCATGGAAAATATTGTGATCAATTCACTATGTGTATTCTTGTAAACATATTACTATATTAGGGTAGAGTGTGAAGGTACCGTGTAAATAATATTTGCACCATATACAAAAACATTACCGACAGCATTGTCTATAACAAACAACCTGTGCTAATGAAAGAGAGTGAAAATTAAGTGGCATGTGAATTTTCAAATTAATTTGAGATCTGTAGAGACTTCATTCAAACCATTAAAAGTGGACAAAAAAAGTTTGACTTATTGACTATTTGATGATTTCACGTCAATAAATACAAATGGTCGTGTGGGAGATTCGGTATTCTTAAGGTTGAGGCCCTACAGACAATACTCTTTGGCTGCCAAGCACCATCAAAAGTTGGCTGAATATTTCAACAAATTTGAAATTCCCGGTTATTCAATAAAACCCTAAAATGCCTAATAATAAACCAAAATTGCCAACACGATTAGTTACAAACGCTATTTGACAAGCCTTTGCTGCAACAGCACAGTTTTATGGGACCTATCAAATTGTGGGGAAAAAAGGGAAGGTGGCATATAGGTTGGAGTTGCTGGAGTCAGCAAAGATACATCTGGTTTTTAATGTATCTCAACACACACGAGTGATATCCATATTCTCTTATTTCCAGTGTAAGAAAATGTGTGATATATACATATATATATATATGTATATATATATATATATATATATCCAATACTACCAATAGATAGTTATGGAGTATTTCAATATCAATTGATAGGAAAGAGAGCACATGAAAATGCTAAGAGTTTAATGAATCCAATGTTATTCATCAGTAAGAGTACCTTAAAAACACTGTTGTGGATTGTTTTCTGGCAATTGTAGCAATCTGCTTATCTGAAAACTGACAAAGAAGGAATAGGTCTGACTGGTTCTCAACCTGCCAATTAGAAACCATTATAACTGCACGTTTAAAAAGAGAGATATACACACACATAGGTTTTAAATGATTTTAGTCCTGTTATGGATGCATGGCTACAATTTCAAGCGGATCAAGAACCAAATATTATGTAATTAGAATTATATACCTTGCAGCAGTTTGCCAGAATTAAAGAGCTTTGAATTGCATAGGGACCAGCCAAATTCAGTTTTCCAATCACAAACAGAAGTACGTCCAGTGAGAGCTCGATTATTGATACCCGGAACTGTTAATATACAATATGATACCTCAAAATTTACCATTTCCAACAAATTTTTAAGAAGCGGTTATTGATGTATCCTACCTCGTTAACTCTAGCATAGAAATGAACAGGAACTCCATGCATAACAGTTCCTTCATCATGGCTTTGAAACCTAGATCGCCAGAATACGCTTACTTCAACTGGATGCAGAAATGTACTCCTGTATTTGAATATTTAATAAATAAATTCTTCAACGCATATTTGCAAAACTACCAAAGAGATCAGTATTGGTGAAAGGAAAGATGTATAAATACCATAAGTTTCTCTGGGCATCAAATGTGTATAGCTCGACTAAAAACCTGGTCATCACCCTGGTTTTAGCATGCACTATCTGTATGATAAATTCTGGAACAACCATAGACATCTGGAGAAGCGGGAACTTTTCCGTAGTATTGGGAATTTCATGATATAAAGTCAGAGAAATTTTGTCAATCTTGACCTCAATCAAGGGTAAAGTCAAAGTAGATCCAGTGGATTTTTCTTCATCTGCAAGTAAAGTATCTTGTGCACCAGTCTTAGAGTCCGCCACCGTATCCAGCAACAATGGATCACGAGCCAAAGCAAAATCCCGAAAAACTTTCCACTTGAATGGATTTCCAGGCTGGCTTACAACTTCTAGAACTCCTTCAACAAAAGCTATGGAGCAATTATTTTTCCTATTTATTAGGTAAAATAGATTTTTTTCTTCACTGTTGTACGACTCCAGCTCACTATCATCTTCAGACTTGCAAGGGAGTGATCGCCAAAGTGCTGACCCACTGTTACCAGAGCTGGAAAGCTCAACGAAATTCGATCTGGAGTTACAGTTTAACTGGAGGTGTTCCCCAGATTCACTCTTGGCACACAATGAGGTCAATGAGAACCAGAGATATGTTGACTTCCATAATCTTTGATAATGATACTTCACCTAAACGAAAAGTTTAATTTTGCATCAATAGAATAATAGTAGCAGTTTCAAGTACGAATTGAGCAAATTTCAAGAGATCACGAACCCTGAAAAGAGCCATCTCTCGAGCAAGTGAATAATGCATTGCACCAGCCAAATGGTAGTTTCTTTCAGCACCTTCTACAACTATATACATATGCTGATGAACATCTTGGATTGCGATGATACTTCCTACAATTTATGAAGCACAATACCGTGTCAATGATAATGTGCTTGGCTTTTAAGTGATAAAGTTTTAAACTAAAAAGAAATTTTAAGAGATAATACCATCTTGGACCATCTCCTCCAACTTTCTCACAGGTTCCTCGTCAATATGCAATTGCCTTTGCTGCACAGTGGCAGTTGTTTCCTTGCTAGATACCCCAGAAAGTTCAGCAACTAAAAGCATCATCTGAAACCATAAAAACATCAACTTAAAATGATATAGGATCTTGTAGCTACTGACCAATGTAGACAGGAATTATAAAAATGTCTTCTGTGTAGCTGTATCCATACAGCTGCACCTTTCAGACACATTATAGTTATATAACACATGTATTATGCAATTCAAAGCTCAGAATTGCAGGTCAGCGCGACTATCCACTACATGCATACATTTTCTTTGTAAGAGTACACATTTAGGCCCTGTTTGTTAGCAGCTTAATGAACTTAATGAGACTCACAGCTTATTCAGTCAGCTATACATGACTGTTTGTTAGTGGCTTAATGACATCAAAAGTGGCTTATTCAATAAGCTTCTAGGGGGGAGCTTTATGCAGAAAGCCAAGTTTTTTTTCCAAACATACCCCTCCCAATTAAAAACATGTTCCTTCCATCTATGAAGATAATTCTCTGAAACAAAAACCTTCCCAATCTATACAGACAGATTAATCCACACAGACACTTTTACCCATACAGAACTTAATGGAAAACCAACCAAACAGCCCCTTAGCGTCTCTAAATTTCATACTAAGCATGATATATAATTATCACCTGCATCTCGGGCAAGGATATTGTCACATCAAAACCTGAAATAGAGCCACTGCCAACCCAATGTTGATCTGATTCCAAAGTATCAGATTCAGACGGATCCTTTGGAACAGGCTCCTCAGCTGCTATGAAGCAACTTAGCTTTTTCAAAATGTAGTTTTCAGGACCGAGAATATGGAAATCTTCAATGAGTTCTATACGGGAATCAGAAGTGGAGCTACTTGCGTCAGTTGTTACTGGATGAATCTCATCCGTCTTCCCAACTGCTGCTTGCGTGTCTTTTGGAATTATATGAAAAGATGGATCACTAGAAGACCTAATAGGAATTTGAACTTCATTACTTTGATGTTTGGTAGATTCTTGAAGAACTCGAGAAAGAATCGACAAACGGGGAAGATCAAACGATAATTTTCTCCTCAGATTAACAACTTTAAGGTCCAAATGCATGTCAGCACCAAACAGAAGTTCTTGAAGTTTTCCTGCAAATTGTCCAACACCAAAAGATGTCAAGTGTATTTCTGTAGAAGATGAAAACAACAGGAGAGAGCCATACCAGATTCATCTCTAGCCATTAATGCAAGATAAAACTGAGAGAGTCCCATGGTAAAATTAAAATCTTCTGAAATGCCCTGCATTCCTTGCTGAGGCAAAGTTTGTGTCCCTTGGCTGGGATAGTCTTCAGGTATAGTGACATTTTCACAATGGGCAGCTGCTTGGTTTTCCTGAAATGATGGTGGGCCACGTAAAAGATGCCTGATGCGACGAATGTACGAATTTCCACATTGAGAAAACATAACGGCCGATACGGTTTCGAAGAAGATAATGCCACCCTGTTATGTCGGCAAGATCATGATTACTAACACAACCCACTGACCAAAAATCCAAGAGTAATTTTGAGTCAATTTTAACGGAAAGCATATAATGATGAAATTGGTAAAGACATCAAAACTATAGAACTTAGTCATTAAAATGGCACCTGAAAATGACAAGAGCTAATTCTTTGGCAGTCACCCTCAACAGAAAATGATATCTCAAGCTTACTTGACTCATGTTTTCCAACTATTACATCCTTTAAAGGACTTCCCACCAGATAAATTTCAGTTGAGGAAATTCTTGCATGTAAACAGGTCTTTGAAACTGGAGCTACAGTTGACTGAGTCAAAATGGGATCCTCCATTGTGTGTAAAATATTACTTCCAGAAGTAGAACTGACAACTTCTCTGTGGGATGATGGTATTTCATTGGGAAGATATGTCAAAGATAAGTTGAATGTACAAATAGAAACTGATAATTCACATACATCCTGATGATGTGGCAACGGATTACGGATACCATACTTATCGGGCTTATTCGTGACATCGTTTGCATATTTGAAAATAACAGCTCGTAAACCAAAGAAATCAGCAAGCCCTTCCATTTTCCCTTCTTTCTTTTTGTAAGAGAACGTCATACGCATTTCATGAACGGAAATGTGAATTCCGCTATCGGGCAAGAAGTGCACAGATAAATTCTGGCTCATAAACGATTCAGAGACTGTCACTTGGTTTTCCATGGCACTACCTTTCCTGGACTTGTGAATGACTACATCCACTGACTGGATTTCAGAAGTGCACTTAAGATTATGGAGAGTTCTCTGAATGAACAAGGGTATTCCGGTACTTTTACTCACCAGCATCTCATTTTCAGAACCAACATGCAACGTCTCTTGACTATTAAAACAATGAGAAGTTACAGAACTGAATGAGTCAGTTGTGTTAAATGCATGTGATAGAGCAAACATCAAACTATTAACCACCTGTCACACAAGAAATGTCAAGGAGGTCAATAGAGAATGAAAGAACAAGAAAAGCATTATCACCATTTCATCACAGAACCAATTTTTCTATTCAACTCACAGAAAATAATCGAAGTTGTTATAAGAAATCATGGAATATAACAATAAAGGGAGGTTCAGGGGAAAACCCCAAAAAAATTGAAAAACTGAAGAACACTCTCATAATCGTTCATTTGGACGGTATGCACATGTGCATACAAGTAACTGAAGCAGTTTTTTGGTTTTTATGCATGTGTGCATGTTATGCACATGTGCATACCGGACAAATTGCTTACAAATTATTTGTATCCACACGTGCATACTGTCCATATGAATGATTACCAGGGTGTTCATCAGATTTTTTCATTTTTTTGCGGTTTTCCCCAGAACAATAAAGGCTTAAATAAAGAGCAGAGAATAAGAAAAAGTTTGCAATCTAGCAATTCCAATAGTATATGAGTTGTAGGTATTAACAGAAAAAAAAACTAACATATTTAGGAAGAAGAAGATCACCTCAGCTAAAACAGACAATTCATCAACAAATATTAGACCTGAGAGCCCCGAAGCATTCCCATGCAGGACTGCAGAGAAAGCACTTACACTTTCACCAAGTGACCAAGTATCCTTCCTGTCATACAATAGCAAGTAAAAAAAATTAAAAATAAAGCACAATTGACACATGGCAACAAAAACAAGTACCCTGACATAATACACACACATTGGAAGCTATTGCTTTGTGATGAATCAATTGATTGTTGATTGTCATATTAATTGCAATTTCAACACCAAATTGTCAATATTCAAGAGATTGGCCTCCTCAGGTATGTTCACAAATTCATCATGACCTCCAACTACCCCCCCCCCCCCCCCCCTCTCTTAATTATACTCCACCGACTGAACCACCTACACCGACTTATAACTGCCTCCTACTCGAAAATACCATACTGCCCTCCCTATCTCTTCCTCCTTGTGCTTGAAGCCTTGAATACGTAAAACGTATCTCTGGTTTATCAATTTGCCACCTTTGATCACAGTACTACGTTCTGATGTGTGTGAATAATAAACTGGTTGATTGCATCTTCAAAGAAATAAGTTGATTAAATGCACACAGCATAAGAGCCAACTTTGTCTCAACTAATTTGAATCCCTCATTTATTTCAGAAAGTTCTACTTAAAATTAATTTATGAATAGGTCCACTGGAGGTCAAGGGATCAAACCTCACCAAGGGTGAGGAGTGTGTGTGAGTTTTTCCATATATATATATATATAGATAGATAGATAGATAGATAGATAGATAGATAGATAGATAGATAGATAGATAGATAGATAGATAGATAGATATACTTCAAAAAAAGATACACAAGAGAAGGTTGGGGTGGAATTGGTTGAGGAGAAGCTGGGACAACAGCTCTTGAGATTGTTTGATCATACTCAATGTAGACCTTATGCACCAGTTGTAAGTGGAGACTTGCATCAACAAAAGATTCTCTAAAGAGGTAGAGGTCAACTAAGGGGATGTTTATTTACCTCTTAATAGTTCCATTAAGAGGCAACCTCTGAACCACTAAGAGGTGAATTTTGTTTGGCAAAAAAAAGTCTGCCTCTTAATGGTTCTAAAACCCTCTAAATGATTTTGTATCTTGGGACTCCCTTAACCATTTCATTATGAACAATTACCAAACAAGCATATTTCATTTTGCACTATATCATGAGTCTCTTAATCATTCTGCACCAAACCATTCAGCAACTGCCAAACAGCCCCTAATATTTACATGGTTTAAGTGGTAAGGGCTAAGGAGAAAGACGAGTGGGTGCAACATACTGAAGGATCTGGCCTTAGATATGCATGGAATCCGATTACTAAATGTTGGAAAGTATATTAGGAAGTTATTGTGTGATATTCTGTTGTAATGAGGAAATCACTAATTGATTGCACTGTGATTTCCTTAATCCTTTCTCCTTTTAGGTAGGTTCTTGTCTATAAATTATTTGTATTCCCTTGATTGTAAAGATAACAAAGAATATATCTTTTCACAGTCTCTTTGTTCACTAAACTAAATGTAGGTTTTAATTAATAACAATCACTTTTATAAATTCTGCTTTATGGAATGTTCGCACAAACCTACAGAGGGATGATGATGAAGATTGTACTAAGAGCATCAGATAAAGAATTATTACAGACACCGATGATAGTTATGATAATGAAAAGTATTAAATGTAGCTATATTGCAAGATCATGTAACTTTATGAACTAGGAAGACTTGACTATGACTAAAGCCCAAACCCCAGGCCCATTAGAGTAGAGAATGTTGCGCTAATTTGGAGATGGGCATAAATAAAAGAAAACTGCACATGTAATTGTAACAGATAGCCTGCTTATTCGACTTAACTAAAGACAGTTTAGAACTTTGAGAGAAAAACTTGGGAGCAACTCAACTTACTAAACTAGCATAAGCATGTCAGTTCTTATCTCATATGAAGGAACCGGAGTTTAACACCAAAATAATGAAACAATGGTGAATAGCACCATACCTTATTGTTGAAAGTTGAACCGATATTGGCTTTAGTGTTATAATCTGGGACTTTTGAAGTTCAGGCAACTCATCAAGGTAAGCAATTACTCCATGAATTTTCAAGGAGGCATCAAGCATTACTTTCCCTTGACACCGGTAGCTTTCATTATCTGACTTGACCAGGTCAACTATTTGAAGCTCCTTCATTATTGTGGAATTAGATGCTAGAATTGGTGACATGATGAGTTCAATGTTTTTACAATCAAACGAAACGTGAAAATCATCATCCACTGATCCACGCAAATCCGTACTCCTACTGTCCTTTCTCAATGACACGTGGATTTGAGGACCAACCACATATACACCAACTTGAATAAGCTTTTCTGGTAATACTTTATGCAGTGCCTCTTCTACTCCATAAATACACGAATGAGAATCCCAGACTCTAACTGATGGGTCCCCCAAAGATTTTGGAGAAGAAGTGTGTGACTTCACCTTGGTCGGCCAACTGAAAGCTTTTTGTATCTGCTGAAGAAGTATTGCTAACGATAATGCTGATGAATATCCCAATGAGAAGTCCAATTGTCCTACTGCCAAACAACATTTTGTAAAGTGATGACTCAAACTATTGTCACCCTTATCTGTCAACAAATGCTTGATCTCGCAGAGAATGAAGGGATCATTCAGTCGTTCTTCCATAGCTTTTTCAAATTCTGAACAAGATATTTTCCAATCTAACCACATCTCTTTTAAAAGGCTTTCCAAAAGCGGTAAAGAGACCATTTCAGCAGCAAGCCTTTCTTGGTTAAAAACAAGAGAAGGTTTACCCAATAAGATAGTTTTCGAATCTAGAATTTGATGCTTCTGGCGTCCTTTTAACGAATATCTATACTTATTTCCGGTGGCTCCTGCCGCAGAGGAATGCGTAACCTCGAAACTCCCACACGAGAAAGTCAATTGATTCTCACAGATATTTTCTTGGTAAACCAAGATAAGTGTATCAATTAATACACGAATCGAAAGTAAATCTGAATGTGAAACCCTCCTATCTAAGACAGTTATTTTAGTGTTATCAGGGGAAATGGTGACGAAAATTTTCCCCAAATTCAGCTTGTAACAAAGATTTGGGCAGGAATCCGTGGGAAGAACGCCAATCTTTTTCGTGTTAGGATCGGCAGCAAAAGAATTTCTCAAAAGTGCCCATATATGACCGAGTAACTGGGAAGTCTTCTGAAAGTATTCCAAGTAATTGGTGACCGGGAACTTATCTTCGGTCAGAACGACATTTTTGACTTTTCTGCTTCGGACTACTCGACGAGCCAGTGCGATAGCTGGAGCGGGTATTTCTTTTTCAAATTCAGAAATCACTTTCCATTGGCGCGTAAAAGATTTAGAAAATATCTGGTTCTTAGACATCTTTACTGCAGATATTTTTATCATGGTGTCCGTAGGATATCCAACCAGTAAAAATAAATTATCCCAGGCATGTACATAACGCAACCATAGGCAAACAACATTTACTAACTTCCACATTGACCATCTACGTGTTGAGATCAATGACCTAATTCTGGTTGCGGTTTCTTTCCAAAGCTGCCTACCATTTCTTATTGGCGAGGACTTTCTTGTAATTTCTCTCACAAACACTGATATAATAGAGACGTCTGGTGGAGAAAACGAAATTACTAATTCCTCGATGGAACAATGGAGTTCAACCAACTGAAGATCATTCAACTTCAAGGAACAGATAATATCAGATGCATAACACACCGGGGTAATTCGGTCATTGCGCTTCAATCTTACCTCTAAACCTCTGATTTCAAGATCAAAGTAGGTTTCTTTAGGAGATATAAAAAGTGAAGTGATGTACGCTCTCGGAAAACTTTGAGGCTCGATAAGTCGAGAGTCTAGATTAAGCTCCTCTATCTCCCATAAGCATTCTAAGGAATCATCGGAGATGGTATGCTGAAGTTGTAGATTTATATCGCACATTTGTAAGCAACAATAATTCAGGATAAGCTTAGGGAGAGCAGGTGTCTGATTTCTTGATAAGGCAATATCCGCAAGCTTTTCCATGGTATCATGCAAAGCACTACCCTGCAATCCATCATAAAGTTATTAGGCTCTTATAAAAGCGGTGAAATAGATACCACATTTGAGTCTCTACTCACTACTTTCAGCAATCTTCAAATAGTTCCTGTTTGGCTCTCCATCTACGGGAATGAGAGTAAGGGCTTGTTTGTTTTTATGTTTTCAGCCCTTAATGAGCATTGAAGTCTGATTCGGTCAGATTTTTTCAAATTCAGATTGTTTGCTTTTTTCTTATTTTTAGAGACACTTAAGTCTGAGAAATATCTGGATAAAAAAGTGGTAGACCTACCTCTAAATCGCTTAGACGTTTCCTCCCTCCCCTTCTCTCCCTCCCAACCGTCTCCTCCCCTGACTTCTCCATCGCTAGCCGTCTGCACAGTGGTCGTCTCCTTCGATCGATTTCTTCCCTCCTGTTCTCCTCTCAGGTATCGATTTCTCCTTTTCTCCTTTGATTGATTTCTGCACAGTGGTCGTCTCCTCTCACACCGATCGATTTCTTCCAGGTATCGATATCTCCTTACCAACAATGTTTCCTCCGTTTTACCCCTCCAACACCTCCAGGCGCCTCCCTCCAGCAAGCCCAGGTTACCGTTCTTCAATTCTGGTTAATTTGAATTTAAAGATTTCAAGGGTTTAGGGTTTGCGGGAATTCGATAACAAGATTCAAGAAATGCTTTTTAATTAGTTTGGTTGACTGCTGGAATCATCTTTATATACCCTTTTTCTTGTACAGATTAATTTATGTGTAGCACCTGAGTCTGTGGCTTTGTTAAACTATATAGTCTATACTTGCTTTGTTGACATTTGAATTTCACATTACTTTCCAAAGACAGCTTGATATTATGATTTTATTCAACATCAATTTGAGTAAAAACCGATTCCTCCATATTTGTTTAGCTTTTTTTTTTGGTTTCTAACTTGGTTGATTTGGATCAGGTTTTCTTGAAGGTTATGTAGTTGTGGATCTCTTGTAGGTTCTGTATCTTTGTTTTAATTGCTTTGCAATCTGTTTTCTGCACCAAGGTTGTATCCAAGTTGGTGTTGCCATCATGATTGGTTGTTTGGAATAAAGCTTGGTAGTTGTTAACTGTGTTATGATGGATCATACTGAACAGCCCAAACATCCTGCAAAAAGGGTTGCCACCGAACAAGCAGATCCTGAGAAGTTTGGGTTTGGATCAAGGAAGCGAGTTTGGAGAAACAGTGAAGATTGGAGATTCAATCCCAACAAGAAACGGTGAACCGGAAGAATCATTGTTTTATTGTCTTTGGTTTGAAGATTGAAGATTAGTTTTGGTCCGGATGCAATCTGGGTTTCGATCTTTGACTATGGTTTCTTGTTCCTTCGTTTTGGTGATTGTTGTTCAAAAACGGTGATAATAGTGTACAACGTTTGGTTCATATGGTACAAGAAATTAGACGATATTTTACATAAATAGATGTTTTATTAGTTCAACAATATAACATTTTTAAGGGACAAATTAGACAATTATACATATTCAGATGTTTGTCAGTTACAAAAACAAATAATTTTATTGATTCAGATTTCAGACTTCAGCATCACCTCTTAAAAATCAGAAGTGGAATCAGACTTCAGACTTCAGCACCTCTTAAAAAACAAACGTCACCTAAGAATTTACCTATTTAGAGTTTTAGTCTTTATGTTTTCTTTTAACGTTTATTTAAGTCTTAGGTGATGTACATTATTACCATTTATCCCCTAAGTTGTATGTTTAAGAAAAGTATTGCATAAACTTACAAGGCTTCGTAAGGCGTCATTACGTGCCATAACACACCATAACCTTAGAGAGTTAGAGTGGAGTCATAGGGGTTAACGTGACGGCGAACCCAAGTCTAGGTGTGGTAACAGGCCATAACAAGTTATTTAGGACAATGGCTACAAGTAGTAGCAAAATTTTAGAACTCAAATGAAATACCTCAGGGTCAATTTCACATAGAACCTTCTTCTTCTCTTCCAATAACACCTCGGACGGTTCCCGGCTCCTTCCCCTCCCCTCCACTACCCTTCCACGTCAAACAAGATTGCGAAATAAATGAACAAAAAAACGAAAAATTAAAACTGCATAAGTAAAAATGTAAACATACACAAACATTTGTATATATCAAACCTTGGGGATATAGTGACGTGGAAACCCTGGAGTTCCCAAATGAATGCAGGAGCAGACCAAGTAGATATCCGGAGTTTCAATTGATCGACTCTGAAATCAGTGAAGTAAAAGCTGATAGAATCGTCTAGAAGCTCGTTGAGTGCTGAAGTATTGAAACGGAGGTTCTTGGCGATTACGTAAGAACGAAGAAACCCTAGCTTGAGTTCCAACTCCGGCTCTTGTAGCAACCATGGTTGCAACACAGATGCTAACTTCCGCTTAATGAAGTTCGTTATAAACATGGCGATGAAATTCAGACAACCACACTTTCGAATGTACAAATTATCGCCATTTTTGGAAACGTTTGCTGAGTCTGTGATCAAAGGTTTATCTCAGATTCTGAGATGGTAGTCGGTTTCTTCTTCGCGGGCTTGAAATTGAAGTGTGTTGGAAGTAAAGGGTACGGATTGCGAATATAAACGAACCTCTCATTTACTAATTATCTTCGATCTATCCAAAAAGAGACCAGTTTTGTTTTTATATAATACGTCAAGCATCATGGTCGACATCTAAATAAATTATTAATATTTGTTAATTAGATTTTAGATTTTATTAAGGTAAATTAATTAAAATAGTCATTTTTCAACTGTGGTTTGACTTCTAAGCCACATTTCTCTTAGGTTTACAAAAATAGTGTTAGAAAAATAAATAGATTAAAAGAAAGGATTCAGAAAAATAAATAGATTGAAAGAAAGGATTCAAGAAACGATGATTAGAACGTGAAAAGATCAATATCCTTAGGATATTATTAGCCCCCACTATCAAGGTTGTTTGGGTTAAAGCTAATACACCCTCAAAAATAATCTAATCAAAATAATATGTTTAACAACCAAACATAATCTCCAAGAACATGGCTTCAGAATTTCATGAAAAAATGGAAGAGAAATTAAGATCATAAAAGCATGGAAATAACACACACACATATATATATATATATAGAGAGGGAGGTTCAGGGGAAAACCTCAAATAAATGAAAAACTAAAAAACACTTTATCAACCGTTAGATCAGATGATCTGATGGATGTGATTAGACGGGCGGTTACAACAATATTAACTAAATAAAAAACATCACCCCCCCCTATTTTTTATTCGAAAAAAGACGAAAAATAAACAAAATTCGAACGAAATAAATTACACCAAATAAATGATCATATTTTTCTCGTTAATTTGACATCCATATTGATATACTTTTTCTTCCGTATTTTCGTGGTTTTTCGGTTTTCCGGTTATTTAGGGTTTTCCCTTGAACCTGACCCTATATATATATATAGAGAGAGAGGAAGGTTCACGTGAGGAGCGCGTCAAAACGTGAGAACGTGAGGAGCACTCTCGTGCTTCGGATCACATATGATTTACACTGCTAAAAAATCGGAACTTCTCGAAAATTCGCGCAAAAGTGGCGCGAGGCGTGGCGCGATGCTGCAGGTCGCGGATCACATGTGATTCAACACTGTAAATCATTAATGATTCATAACTGTCAATTCGAGTCCAGATCAGTTGTGAATCACATGTGATCCACAACTGCCAATCACATGTGATTCATAACTGTCAATTGCTCCTCACGTTCTCTTAAATTGGTACGCTCCTCGTTTGAACCCGCCTCTATATATATATATATATATATAGGTTTTAGTATATAACCGATTTGGATAAGGTTAACTACCTTCAAACTTTATCCATAATCAAATCACAATAAAAAAACCTCTAAAAACGGCCGGAAAAAACGTCTACAGTGTCGGAAGCGAGTTTCTGGCTAGTTAGTCACACAAAAACTTACTTCAAACTCGCTTCAGACACTGCACGGTTTGATCACAGTGACCCAAGCGACTTTCAAGCTAGTTAAGTCACACAGAACTTAGTTCAAACTCGCTTCAGACACTGTTTTGACAACACTAAATATCGTATTTTTGACCGTTAAATGTATGTGTAAAATCCACACAACAAGGCTAAATTCTCCTTAGTTCATTATACGTATAGCTCACTTATTCAAGTGAGATTCCGCTATTATTTCAATGTGGAACAAATCTCACTATGAAGACTATATATATAACAAATAGTACCAGGTTTGCAATTGTGGACATAACTAAACGATAAAAAAACATTTGAGACTCATGTCCACTAATAACTAGGTTCGCAATTATGAACCTAACCCTTGAACTTTCAAATTTTACAGATTCTACCCACGTCTGCAATTTTTGCGCCCTAGTGAAACCCGATGAAAAGATACACAATACACATCATATGTGATTCACCTCTATCCTTTCATTTCACTTCCCTTTGTTTGATCTTATTTAGACAAAAAGTTGATAATCGACAATACCAACCGCCTCTGAAAATTATTTTTGTGGATTTTGCTTATTTGATATGGTTACATGGGATAAATGCTTTGTAAGTTTATCCCAATATTTCTTCATTGTTTTATGGGTCCCGTACGTTGAGGAGTACACAAAAAGAGGGGGAAATTGTTATGTGATTAGTAAGTAGAAGTCAACATTGCAACCAACAGAAGTCAGTTTATTAACATTCCGATTTAGTTTGGTTTGTTTAGTGGTACCTAATCACTTACCCGATAAATGTTTACCAAAAAAATTCAACACTATCACTTACTTATCAGATAAAATTTTAGTCCACCAAAATGGCATAGTATGCAACAATTTCCCCGGTAAGCGTTAACCGTGGTAAGAGTCACTGTACTCACTTACCACGTAAGACTCTCGGTCATTCTTCGCTTTTACAGAGTAAGATTCTTGGTCCTTGCCATATTCATCAGGTAAGGTAATGTGACTTGATAAGCATTTACTTGGATGAGGATTCGGTAAACGTAATCTTGACCTCAAATCAACTTTCAAGAAAATGAATGAGCAAGTGACCATTTAACAGGGTCGGTCCTGAGATTTCGGATGCCCATGACGAAAGACAAAAAAGATGCCCATACAAAATTGATAGGGTTTTAGAACCATTAAGAGGCACATTTGTTTTGTCAAACAAGATTCACCTCTTAACAATTCAGAGGTTGCTTCTTAATGGTTCCATTTAAGCCTTCTGTTTTAACTTTTGACCCCAACAAACCTTTGTAGGAATCATATTTAGAATCATACAATTCCATCGTGAAATTGTACAAGTCCTTGAGTGTAACAACCCACACCAGACTAGCCAAAACAAAACCACATACTTAAATTAAAACCGCCAAACATGGCCCACACAGTCACAATACCAAAATTCAAAACTTGGGTTTGTGGAATAAACCCTAATTACAACTGAGAAATGCATCTAATAAAGGGAAAAGGGAAAGTCTTCTAGTTCCACTAAAAGCATGCCCGCACTCACATCTTCTCCTTTCCATTAGCCGAGCCCTCTCTAACCTGCTTACCTGAAAAGGGTTTCAGTTTTGAAAATGTGAGGGTTAGACCACAAGGTCTAGTGAGATCCCTCTAACAACGTTCGCACCACACATAACATTTTAAAAGAGTTTATAGAAATCATTAAACAATAATGCTCTTGACAATTAAGATAAACAAACGTATAACGATTATTCCACGCTTGGTCACGCTCACATCGGTGACCTAAAACTAGGGCACACACCCACCCTAAGGAACCAGACGAAATTTGTTCGATTATTCCATATAGGACACACTCCCCATATTCATCATAGAATCATCTTTTTAGCATGCATATATAAACCAAGTACAACCACACAGTTCAAAGTATAAATGTACAAGTAATCCAAACAAGTACCATCAAGCTTTGGTTTAGAGACTCACCTGATGTCCACGCTACGTGTCCTTACTTGCAACCGTTTATCTTCTACCCGAACCTACATTTGCACCCAACACACAAGACTAGATAAGTCTCTCGACACTCTCGAATTCCACTGGCAACTGAAAGTCCTGGACAAGATGATATCCGAATTCCGGATCCTCTTTCCGGACTCTAATTACTTTCCGACACCTCCCGGATTCCGTTCCGGTATCCGGTACTTCCGGACTCCATTCCGGTATCCGGTACTTCTCGGACTTTCGGATTCCAATTGGGTATCCGGACTCGCCACTTCCGGATTCCCGCATTCCGGATAACACATCCGGTCTCTGGATACCTTCCGGATTTCCCAATTGTTTCCGGATTAAGCGAATTCCGGACAACTGGGTTTTCTTATCGAACACCTTACTTCAAAAAACTCAATCGCTTACTCCATACAACTATACATTCGGTATTAAGCCAATATAAACATGGAGATATCATTTCTAGCCAATTAGTAAGTTATTCCATCCAATTTCTACACTGATTTAAATAGGAAGAACACACACAATCCCCATTTCTTTTCTTTCTAATCGATAAACATAATTTTCAGACTCCACCACTCCAAACCTTATGATTAGATTGCAAAGGGAAAGAGTTGAAGATTACCTTGAGAAAGATGATTATTCCACACACAATCTTCGATTTCCTTGACTCCTTGATTACTCTTGCACCCACCAATCGCACCCTTAGCCGCACACAGTTAATTTTATGAAATCAGGGTTTCTAGGGTTTTACCTTTATTTATATCCCTCACACAAGAACACTAAACTCTTGTCTTTTACACTTTGGCCACCAATCTTCATTTTATTTACTACACCCTAAATTGGGTTATCACAACATCCTCCCCTCAAAAGAATTATGTCCCCGGAATTCCATCTTCGAACAAACGGGGAAAACGGTTCCTCATCTCCGATTCCACTTCCCAAGTTGCTTCTTGCCCCTTATGGAAGCGCCACTGAACTTTCACTAGCGAGATTTCTTTATTCCTCAACTTCCTGACTTTGCGATCTACGATCGCCAACGGTTCCTCAACATAATTTAACTTCTCATCCATACGAATGTCTTCCAACGGCACAACCGTGCTTTCTTCGGCTAGACACTTCCTTAAGTTCGACACATGAAAGGTCGAATGAACTCCCCGCAGCCCCTCGGGAAACTCCAACTTATACGCCACCTCACCCACACGCTCGTGATGGCGAACGGCCCGACATACCTAGTCCTTAGCTTCCATATCTTCCCAAATCGTATGACGCCTTTCCATGGCGACACCTTGAGCAACACCTTATCCCCCACCATGAACTCAATCGGTTTCCTTCTTTTATCCGCATATGCCTTTTGGCGGTCCTGAGCCACCTTCAACTTCTCCCTTATCACACTAATCTTATCGACCGTTAATTGCACGATCTTCGGTCCTGCCAACTGCTTCTCTCCCACTTCATTCCAACACAACGACGTTCTGCACTTACGCCCGTACAATGCCTCAAATGGTGCAGCTCAAAGACTGGCGTGATAACTATTGTTATACGAGAATTCGATCAGCGGTAGATGAGATTCCCACGAGCCCTTGAAGTCTATCACACATGCACGCAACATATCTTCCAAAGTCTGTATAGTCCTCTCATTTTGTCCATCCGTCTGAGGGTGATAGGCAGTGCTCATCAAAATCTGCGTAACTAACTCCCTTTGAAGACTCCTCCAAAAAGATGACGTGAAGCGACTATCACGATCAGAGACTATGGACGACGGCACTCCATGGCTCGTCACTATTTCATTGACATACAACCTCGCCAACTTTTCTAACGAATCATTCTCCCGAATAGGTAGAAAGTGAGCCGACTTGGTAAGACGGTCAACTATCAGCCATATGGCGTCATACCCCTTCGGGGTCCTTGGTAGCTTCGTGACAAAGTCCATTGTGATACAGTCCCACTTCCACACCGGTATTTCTAAGGGTTGCATCTCCCCGTAAGGTCTTTGATGTTCTGTCTTGACCTTCAAACAAGTCATACACCGCTCAACAAAGTAAGCGACGTCCTTCTTCAACCCTGGCCACCAATACATTTGCCTCAGATCTCGGTACATCTTATTGGTTCCAGGATGTACCGAATATCGCGATTTATGCGCCTCTTCCAAAATACGCTCCCGCAAACCTCCCAACTTAGGAACCCACACTTAGCTCCTTAAACATTTAACACCACACCCATTATACTCTAAGGATGCCACATAACCAACGATCCTCTCACTTTTCCATCTTTCCTCTACAAGAGCTTCATCTTGGAACTTCTTAATTTCTTCTAGGAGATTAGAAGTTACATCCTCTCGAAATGCCACCACCTTAGTTGGCTCCCTCCTTTCCTTCCGACTCAAAGCGTCGGCCACGACGTTCTCCTTACCCGGATGGTAAAGAATCTCACAATCATAGTCACTTAACAATTCCACCCAACGTCGTTGCCTCATATTTAGCTCCTTCTGATCAAACAAGTGCTTGAGGCTTTTATGATCGGAGTAGATCTGACACTTAACTCTATAAAGATAGTGTCTCCAAATCTTTAGCGCGAAAACCACCGCCGCTAACTCCATGTCATGCGTAGGATAGTTATTCTCGTGATCCTTCAACTGACGGGATGCATAAGCGATCACCTTCCCGCCTTGCAATAGCACGCACCCTAGCCCCAACTTGGACGCGTCACTGTAGATTATGATCCTTCTGTTCCACTAGGCAACGATAAAATCGGAGCACTACTCAACCTGTCCTTCGGCTTACTGAATGCTGCCTCTTGAGCCTCCGTCCAATCGAACTTAGCACTCTTCTTGGTCAAAGCGGTCAAAGGCGTAGCTATACGAGAAAAGTCTTGAATGAACTTTCGATAGTAACCCGCTAAGCCAAGGAAACTCCTTACTTCCGATGGTGATCTCGGTGGTTCCCATCCCCTAATAGCCTCTACCTTGGCCGGGTCCACCTTGATTCTCCTGACACCACGTGCCCCAAAAATTGGACTACCCTAAGCCAGAACTCACACTTGGATAACTTTGAAAACAACTTCTCTCGCCGCAACAACTCCAACACTAAGCGAAGATGTTCTTCGTGCTCACTCCGAGATCGGGAATAGATGAGGATGTCGTCTATAAACACAATCACACACTTGTCTAAAAGCGCACTTCACACCCAATTCATTAAATCCATGAATACTGTCGGAGCATTAGTCAACCCAAAGGGCATGACTAGAAACTCATAATGCATGTACCTCGTGCAAAAAGCCGTCTTCGGCACATCTTCTTCTCTTACCTTCAACTGGTGATAACCGGGTCTCAAATATATCTTCGAGAAGTAGCATACACTTAGCCTATTTTTCAATACTTCTTTTAATCATAGAAGTTGGAGCTAACATTATCACACGGGTACTTACTCTTGACAGTCACCTTGTTAAGCTTGCGATAATCTATGCACATTCGCATAGACCCGTCTTTCTTCTTAACAAAAAGTACCGGCGCTCCCCAGGGTGATGAACTAGGGCGCATGAATCCCTTGTCCAACAACTCCTGCAACTGCGTCATCATTTCCTTCATCTCTGTCGGTGCCAACCAGTACGGCGCATGCGCTATTGGTGCCACGCCAGGCATCAATTCAATTCTAAACTCGACTTGACGATCCGGGGGTAAACCCGCCAGGTCATCCAGAAATACCTCCCGGAACTCACTCACCACAGGAACATCTTCTATTCCTCTCTTCTCTTTCTTAGCGTCTACCACATACGCTAGAAACCCCTGATACCCCTTCTCCAAACAATGCCTCGCCTTCATCACCGAGATAAGGCACGACTTACGCTCACGCCTATCCCCATAGATTACGACCTCAGACTTATCTTGCAACGCGATACGGATCATCTTCTTATTGCACACAATGCTAGCACTATTACTAGCCAACCAATCCATCCCCACAACAATGTCAAACTCTCCCATACCCATTGGATATAAACACAAGGGAAAAGTGTGACCCTCTATTTCGATACTACACCCCTCATACACCTCCCCCACCAAGACACGACTATCATCCGCAATCTCTACTTCAAAACCACACTCTAACCGCTTAGGTTTCACGTGCAGACATCGAGCAAAGATTGGCGATACAAACGAGCGGTTTGCACCCGAGTCAAATAACACTTTAGCAAATTTTGAATTAATGAGAAAGGTACCTGTCACCACATCCGGCACATCAACCGCCTCCTCCGCCGACATATGAAAAGCCATAGCCTTCGCTCGAGCTGGCTCCACCTTCCTTTCCCCACTCCTTCCTCCTTGACTCCCTCTAAAACCAACCGAAGATCCCTTCCTCAACCGCGGACAATCAGGTTTGATATGATCTGGAGAACCACATATATAGCAAGCCCTCGGGTTAGGACACTCTCGTGCTATGTGTCCCAACTTCCCACACTTGAAAGAACCAGCAGGTTCAAAGAAACACTCTCCACGATACACTTTGTTACACTTCCCACATGGTATGTCACCAAACCTCGGTCCCACCCGCAGCTCGGGCTTAGAGACCTTAGACTTTTTTACATCCCGAACAGGTCCTTCCCACTTCCTCTTCCAACTTCTTTACCGCCGCCAACGGGCAAAACTGAGCCTTGAACCTCCTAGTGAACGTTTCCCATGTAGTCGTCTTTGCCACCTCTGAACCCTTACCACCCGTCTCAACATCCCACCAAAAGATAGCATCTGCCTTCAGCATTGACATAGCAGACAATACCTTATCCTCCTCAGCACACTTGCTTGTGTCGAAAGCCAGTTTCATCTCACGGACCCACCTCATCGCCAAAACCGGGTTGCGCTCCCCACTGAAGGATGGAGGTTTGCATGACATAAAAGTTTTAAAAGTGCACCCTTTTGTTGCCTTCGGTTCATTAGCCACGAATGGAGTCGACAGTGAGTACTCTCCTACCACAGTCGGAGGTATGCTAGACGCCTGTTGGGAACTGAAGATATGCTAAGTATGGTTAGTACTGCCAAGACAATTTTACTACTGCCAGTTCTTCGTTACTACTGCTAGTCAAGGTTACTACTGCCAGAAGAAGTTACTACTGCTAGAAGAAGTTACTACTGCTAGAAGAAGTTACTACTGCTAGAAGAAGTTACTACTGCTAGACATGGTTAGTACTGCTGAGCTGGGTTACTACTGCTTGAAGACTGTGAAGGTTAATACTGCTGAAGGTTCGTTAATGCTGCTGAGCCAAATCATTGTTAATACTGCTGACTTGATAAGTTTGGGATGCGATACTTTTGGAGACAAAGAAGGAATTGATCAAGATATGTTTAACGAAGATTCAGAAGATCAATTTACTTTTGATAGTTATCTTGTAATTACTTTTGTATAAATAGTATTGATAGATAGCTATTAGAATATACAGAAAAGACACAAGATACACGATATAGAGAACAATTATTCAAAAAGTTGTTTAGCCATTCAGAGAAATTTAACCTCAAGATCATAGATCCTATTTCTAGAGAAGTAGAAGTCGTCTTGTTGAGCCTGTTCAACAAGATTGAGGTTTGGTGTAAAGCTTGTAATACAGTTTGATATATACAGTGTGTTGAATTCTATTGATTGTTCTTTAATTGATTTAGAGTTCTATTCCGCAAGATTCTCTAAATTCTGTTTCTAAGAAGTTTAATTCTTGTTAAGAATCGATCCTGTCAAGTGGTATCAGAGCATTGGTATCTTAGAAGCTATGGACAATTCAATGGATTCTCACAGTACTCTTGTTTCAAAGGTTCCCATGCTCAAACCCAATGAATTTGACATGTGGAAACTGAGAATCAAGCAGTACATTCTTCTTACTGATTATGCAATATGGGACATCATAGAAAATGGCCCATGTAATGAAGGAAAGATTGGAGCAGATGGAAAGAGACCTCCTCCCAGGACAGATGCTGAAAAGAAAGTCAGACAAACAGAGATGAAGGCCTTAAGCACTCTGCTTTTGGCTATTCCTAATGAGTACCAACATCAATTCCAACACTGCACAGATGCACAGATGTTGTGGAATGCTCTGGAGAAAAGATTTACTGGCACAAAGAGCACAAAGAGAAATCAAAAGGCTATTCTCAGGCAACAATATGAGAACTTCATGTCTGCAAAGAATGAGTCTATGACTCAAACTTTTGACAGATTTAACAAGTTGATTGGAGAATTAGCAACTGTGGGTGTACACATGGATGCTGATGATGTCAATAGAAAGTTCCTTAGATCATTGGGAGAAGAATGGACCATGTACACAGTCTCATTCAGACAGAATGACCAATTGGAGGACAAAGAGCTAGATGACCTCTACAATGATCTGAGAGTATTTGAGGCTGAAGTTGAAGCCAAGAAAAGGCCATCTGGATTTGTTTATAATGCTGCTTTATTATCTTCATCCTCTGATAATGCTGCTAATCCTGATTCTGTTAATACTGCAGGTTCTGTTAATGCTGCTGGTGGAACTAATCAAGAGAAGACTACAGATTCTGTACTAGAAGCATTCTTTTCTAGTCATGTTCACTCTTCTCTAATCAATGATGATTTAGAGCAGATTAATGCTGATGATCTGGAAGAGATGGACATCAAGTGGCAGATGGCTATGCTATCAATGAGGGTGAAGAAATTCATCAAAAGGACTGGGAGAAACAACTTTTCCCAGAGAAGAGAAGATGGTGCAGGCTTTGACAAGTCCAAGGTTGAGTGTTATAAGTGTCACAAGATGGGACACTTTGCCAGAGAATGCAGAAGTGGAGGATCACATCAACAGGCTCCAAATGGAAACCAAAACAGAAGCTCCTCTCAAGCCCTTGTTTCTCAACAAGGAATGGGATTTGATTGGAGTGATCAAGCTGAGGAAGCCTGTCAGAATCAAGCTCTTATGGCAGAAGTATCTGATATTCCCACTGAGGTACAATCTAAACTCTGTTCTCAAGCTTGCATTGATGCTGTTAAAAGATATAGGGATCACAATCAGGGTATGTGTGATAACCTTAAGAGGCTAGAGAAAGATGTGAAAGATTATGTTAGGATTGTAGAAAGGTTTGAGGAACAGATTAGAGCTTTTCAAGCTAATGAACTTCAACACCACTATGATACTAACTATTGGAAGTGGGAGAAGAATGAGTATGAGATTAAGCTGAAAGTGTCTGGGGAGGAGAATGAGAAATTAAAAGAAGAGCTTAAGAAGGTTAAACTTGATGTTGAAAAGTTTACCTGTGCTTCTAAAACCATGGATACCATCATTAAGGCTCAAATCCATGACAAGATGAAAGTAGGGATAGGGTACAATGCCACACCTCCACCCTACAATAACAACTACATACCTCCTAAGTCTGATTTGTTAGAGACCAAGGATAGGAAGGATCCTGAATTAAAGATTAATATAGATCCTTGTGAAGAAACAGTAGTTGTTGAGGATGAGACTGACAAAGTAGACTCTGATGAGGAATCTGAAAGTCCATGTATTAAGAACACTGAGATCAAAAGGACTGAAAAGGAAAAGGGAGTTCATTCCACACAGCCCAAAGTTGTGAACTCTAATACTTGTAAACAGTGTTCCTGCAGGAAATCTAAAGAGAACAAGCCCCAAAAACATGATAATCAGAGGGGAAATCAAAGGAACTGGAATAACCAGTGGGCTATGAGACAAGGAGTTGATCTGAACAGAATCAACAGGCCAAAACCTTGTTTCATCTGTGGTAAGCTAAATCATTTAGCCAAACACTGTTATTTCAATCCTGTTAACCAAAGGTTTAATGCTCAAAGATCTTTTCAAAAACCTGGTGGTTACAGAAAGAATGGTGGCTATAAAAAGTCTGCAAAGAAAAATGTGGCAAAGAAACAAGATAAACCCAAAAGCCACATAAAGAAAACGACTGAAAAGGAATGTGGTACTATGTGGGTTCCAAAAAGCACTAAAAACAATACTGCTGCTAGCAGTGTTAGTACTGCTAACACTGTTAGTACTGCTTCAAAAGTTAGTGCTGCTAGCAGTGTTAATACTGCTGGTAATCATTCCAAAGTTAGTGCTGCTAGCAGTGTTAATACTGCTAGTAATCAGTCCAATGTTAGTGCTGCTAATACTTTTAGTGCTTCTTCTTCAGATAGTACTGCTGCTAGCAGTATTAACTCTGTTAATACTGCTTCTAGCAGTGTTAACTCTGTTAATACTGCTTCTAGCAGTGTTAACTCTGTTAATACTGCTACCTCTGTTAGTACTGCTGATACTGCTGCTAAAAATACTGCTGCTCCCAGTATTAGTACTGCTAGCACTGTTAGTACTTCTGAGGTTAATACTGCTGCTTGTACTGCTACACCAATAATTTTGACAAAGTACTCCAGTACTGCAGTACCTAAATTTGAAAATCTCATCAAAACCAAGTGCAAGTACTTTGATGAGCAAGGGAGACCCAAGACCACTTCGGCTTGGGTTCCCAATAAAACTAACTGATTTATCTTGATGTGCAGGGCAACCAACAGCTCAAGGGGAAGAGCATTTGGCATGTTGATAGTGGTTGCTCCAGGCACATGACAGGTAACATGGCCTGCCTCAAAAATTTCAAAAAGATTGATGGAGGACATGTTGCATTTGGGGACAATCCTGCTGGTGGAAAGATAAGTGGTAAGGGTGATGTTTCAAAGGGTAAGATGACCTTTGAAGATGTGTACTATGTTGAACAATTGAGATACAACCTGTTAAGTGTATCACAGGTTTGTGACAAGAAGCATAGCATATTGTTTACTGATTCTGAATGTATTATCCTTGCTCCTGGATACAAAGTGGTTGATGAAAACATGATACTTCTGAGAACTCCTAGGAAGGATAATGTTTATTGTTTAGATTTGGAAAGTGTATCATCTGATTCATCCCTAAATTGTTTAGTTTCAAAAGCTTCTTTGGATGAATCATCACTTTGGCACAGAAGGATGTGTCACATGAACTTTAAAACAATGAATAAACTTGTTAAGAATAACCTTGTAAGGGGTTTGCCATCCAAAGTCTATTCATGTGATGATCATTGTGTTGCTTGTCTCAAAGGCAAACAACACAAAACTTCTCATAAGACCAAAGAGATAAACACTATCTCAAATCCTCTTCAACTGCTACATATGGATCTGTTTGGTCCTACCAATGTGATGAGTATTGGCAAGAAATCATACTGCTTAGTTATTGTTGATGATTATTCTAGATTTACTTGGGTATATTTTCTGAGAACTAAAGATGAGACAAGTGGACTGATCAAATCTTTTATTCTCAAAATTGAAAACCAATCAAATCAAAGAGTGAAAGTCATTAGATCAGATAATGGAACTGAGTTTAAAAATTTTGATCTAAACACCTTTTGTGAAGAAAAAAGAATTGAGAGACAATACAGTGCTCCTAGGACTCCACAACAAAATGGTGTTGCTGAGAGAAGGAATAGGACATTAATTGAGGCTGCTAGATCTCTGTTAGCTGATTCAAAGTTACCAATTACTTTTTGGGCAGAAGCAGTTAATACTGCCTGCTATGTTCAAAACAGAGTTTTAGTTGTAAAGCCTAAAAACAAGACACCTTATGAGCTTTTCCATAAAAGGAAACCATATATTGGATTTTTCAAACCATTTGGATGTCCTTGTACTATTCTCAATACCAAATCTCACTTAGGCAAGTTTGATAGCAAAGCAGATGATGGTTTTCTTGTTGGGTATTCATCTCAAAGTAAGGCCTACAGAGTTTTTAATACCTCTTCTAGAATAATTGAAGAAAGTGACAATGTCAAATGCAATGAGAACACACCAAATCCTATTGGTTCAGGTCCTAATTGGCTATTTGACATTGATTCACTCACTAATTCTTTGGGTTTCAGTAGTGATGTATATGCAGGACAAAGGGATACACCAACATCAGAACACAGAATTCAATCTGTGATATTTCCAATCCCTTCCATTGATCCTGTTGAATTCTGTGAACACCATGAGGAGACTGAACCTATTCAGAATGAAGAAGAGAGGAGAACAGAGGAAAATCAGTCTTCAGGTCCAAATTCCAGAGAATCTGAGGTGACTGAAGAAGCAGAAACAAATCCAGAATTAAATGAGTCAAATCTGGATGAGAACATACAAGAGGAAGCTGGTCATCCAACAAGAACTCAGAAAAATCATCCTCCTGAGTTGGTGATTGGAGATATTGCATCTCCCATGATGACTAGAAAGCAAAGCAGACTCCAAGAGTTGCAAGAGCAGCAAAATACAGTTAACACTGTTCTTACTTGCTTTCTGTCCCAGATTGAGCCCAAAAAGGCTTATGATGCTATGAAAGACCCAAGCTGGATAGAGGCAATGCAAGAGGAGTTGCTACAGTTCAAATTACAGGATGTTTGGGACTTGGTAGACCTTCCAAAAGGTCATAGAGCAATTGGCACCAAGTGGATTTTTAGGAACAAGAAGGATGACAGAGGGATTGTGATCAGAAACAAAGCTAGACTGGTTGCACAAGGGTACACTCAGGAAGAAGGAATAGATTATGAGGAAGTCTTTGCTCCTGTGGCAAGGATTGAAGCAATCAGGTTATTTCTAGCCTATGCCTCATACATGAAGTTCAAAGTGTACCAAATGGATGTCAAAAGTGCATTTCTGTATGGAAGTATTGAGGAAGAAGTATATGTCTGTCAACCCCCTGGATTTGAGAATCCATTGCACCCTGACAGAGTATACAAGCTGAAGAAGGCTCTCTATGGTTTGCATCAAGCCCCAAGAGCATGGTATGACACTCTGTCTACCTATCTCTTGAAAAATGACTTTGAAAGAGGAATAATTGACAAGACCCTGTTTATCAAGAGGAGAAAGAGAGGTACTTTACTTGTTCAGATCTATGTGGATGACATCATCTTTGGATCCACCAATGATCAAATGTGTAAAGAGTTTGAAGAATTGATGCACAAAAGCTTCAAGATGAGTTCCATGGGAGAACTTACATTCTTTCTTGGGCTTCAGGTAAAACAGAGGAAAGATAGGATTTTTATTAGCCAATCCAAGTATGTGAAAGACATCCTGGACAAGTTTGGTTTATCAGACTCAAAGCCAGCAAGCACTCCAATGGAAACACATAAACAGATCACTGCAGATCTTGAGGGGGAGGATGTGGATGTCCATCATTACAGATCAATGATTGGATCTCTCATGTATCTCACAGCCTCTAGACCAGATATTATGTTTTCAGTCTGTGTTTGTGCCAGATTTCAGGTTTCTCCTAAGCAATCACACCTTCATGCTGTCAAGAGAATATTCAGATACTTAAAAGGGCAACCTAGATTAGGTCTCTGGTATCCTCATGAATCCTCTTTTGACTTGTTGCATATTCAGATAGTGATTTGGGTGGAGCCAACATGGATAGGAAGTCTACTTCAGGTGGATGTCAGTTTTTGGGTACAAGACTAGTATCTTGGCAGTGTAAGAAACAAACCACAGTGTCCTTATCTACCACAGAGGCTGAGTACATAGCTGCTGCAAGCTGCTGCTCTCAGGTTCTATGGATTCAGAATCAGATGTTGGACTATGGGGTAACATTTCTTCACACTCCAATCTTCATTGATAACAACAGTGCTATTAGCATTGTTAATAATCCAGTCAAACACTCAAAAACAAAGCATATAGAGATAAGGTATCACTTTATAAGAGATTGCAATGAAAAGAAATTAATTCAGGTTGCTAAAGTTCATACAAATGACCAGTTTGCTGATCTATTCACAAAAGCTTTTGATGTGGGTAGATTCACCTTCTTGGTAACAAGTGTGGGCATGATCAACCTAGAATAAATTTATGACTTTCTGTTTTTATACCTGTATTTCTTCATATATTTGGTGCTACTAACTTTCTTTCTCAGGATCCTTTGTTTCCCTCAGGTTACCAAGTGCAGAAAAGTGTAAGTGTAGTTACTACTGCCCGAGCAGCGTTACTACTGCTAGTGCAAAGTTACTACTGCCTGTGTTCTAGTAGTTAATACTGCTTGTGCAGTTAATACTGCTTGTGTAGTTAATACTGCTTGTGCAGTTAATACTGCTTGTGTAGTTAATACTGCTCAGAAGTTAATACTGCTTGTGTAGTTAATACTGCTTTGCAGTTAATACTGCTCAGTAGTTAATACTGCTCAGTAGTTAATACTGCTAGTGCAGTTAATACTGCTAGGTAGTTAATACTGCTAGGTAGTTAATACTGCTTGGTAGTTAATACTGCTCGGTAGTTAATACTGCTCGGTAGTTAATACTGCTAGGTAGTTAATACTGCTTGGTAGTTAATACTGCTGTGTAGTTAATACTGCCTTGCAGTTAATACTGCTCAGTAATTAATACTGCTTATGTCGTTAATACTGCTTTTGATAATCTAGGGCATATAAATACCCCTGTTTGCCCGCCAAAGTTCATAACGACTCTTCGCATTTACTTCTTCTCTCTCGTTCTAACCTAGTCTCCCCAGAATCTTTGTGTTTTTCTTTCAAGAATCCTCAGGAGTCATGGAGTTTGTGGATGAGCACAATGAAATAGCCATGCTTCAGAAGCCGAAACAAGCTGCGGGATTCCACGATATCGTCGATTTTCTCAAATCCTCGCACATCTCCTATGCCCTAACGGTGAGCCCAACAATCTATATCGAACATCAGACACAATTTTGGGAGAATGCCACTGTTAGTTTCGAAGAAGGGCAGAAAACCGTTCGAACAAGGGTTTGTGATAAACCCTTGAAAGTCACAGAGGAGGTTATTCGCATCTCTCTTCACTTGGATGATGCCTCAGGTATAACCTCTCTATCTTCTGATGACTTATATTCGACTTTACAAAGAATGGGGTATGAAGGTCCCATTGGTGTTTTTAAATTCTACAAGTCAAAATTTTTCAACCAATGGAGATTTCTTGTTCATACCCTGATGCACTGTATTTCCAAGAAAACTACTGGATGGAGTGAGTTCAGCAGTCCCATTGCATATGCCTTGGTCTGCTTATCCACTGCCAGAAAGTACAATTTTTCAGCAATGATCTTTAATGATCTTGTATCAAACTTGGAATCCAAAAAGAGCTTTTACATGTATCCAAGGTTTGTGCAAGAAGTTATTAACAAGGAATTGATGGACTTACCTCAGTTTACTGAGGTATATGTACCCAAATCCCCTAAAGGGAAGGTTTTTTCAAATATGAAAAGACTTCCTAGGGACTCGGAAGGAGTTGACACACCATTGTTCTCTACAATGATGGTTGTGTCCCACCCCTCTGAAGGTATGGCATCAGGATCAAGGCCCTCATTAGATCAACCCACTGATGACCAATCCCAACCTTCCATCTCAAAAGACATCCCTCAGTCCATCCTTGAACGACCCACTCCCACAATCACCAAAAGGTTTGAAAGAAGAAAGGTGCACAAGGTTCCTTCCCTTGATGTACCTACTCAGAGCCCTAAGCCTTTAAGCCCTCAGTTGGAGCATTCTCCAATTGAGAATATCAACAGGGAAACCACAGGGGTGTCTCCCAACTCCAAGAAGGTGCTCTCTAAGGAGAAGGATGAGCATATGGGTGCTAAGGTTGCCACTACTTCTGCTAGCACAGAGAAGGACAGTGGTAACATAAATAAGACCTTCCCCATGGAAACTCTAAATGAGAAATCATTAGGAGGACCCAGGTGCCAAGAAACCAAGGGGGCAGTTAGTGCTTCTGCTAGGCAGAAGGCTTCTGCTAAAACTTCCAAGGATCCTTTAAAGAAGGTAAACACTTCTAAACAAGGTGAGGATAGATATAACTATGCTGAATTGATGGAAACCATTGGAAATGTCAACTTGGATGTTATGGCACAGAAGAAGGAGATTGAGCAACTGAAGACTGTGGTCACCTACCAACAGTCTCAAATTGAGAAGCTCAAAAAGATGGTCACCAAGTTGTTGCACAGAAAGAAAAAGGCAAGATTTGTGCTGAGAAGAAGAACTCCAACTGATGATGCTCCCAAAAAGGGGGAGTCAGAGTCAGAAGCAGAACTGAATATGAAGGGTCTACAAGTTGAGGGGGAGACAGTTCAGATGGAGACTGAAATGGAAATTGAGAATGCACAGTTTAAGGGGGAGTCCAGTGCACAGAATAAGGGGGAGACAGAAAAGGGGGAAGAGCGTGTTAAAGAAGCAGAAACTACAACCGCAGCAGAAACCACAGCAGCAGAAACTGTTAATGCTGCTGAGTTTGAACAAGCAGCAGAAACAGTTAATGCTGCTGAAGGCCAAACAGAAAAAGCAGCAGTAACAGAGAAAGAGCCTGAAACTGAAGTAGCAGCAGAAACTGTTAATGCTGCTGACTCTAAGCAAGCAGCAGAAACAGTTAATGTTGCTCAATCTACAAAGAAAGCAGAAACAGTAACAGAGAAGCTTACAGTAGAAGAAGTGGAGGTTGCAGAGGCTTTAATCAAAGCCAAACATGATACACCTCCAACTGCCAAGAAACAGGAAGAACCTAAGGATGCAAAGATGGTTCTCAGCAGAAAGAGAACAAAGTCTGTGGCTACTAAAAAGAAGTGTGTAAAGAAGCAAAGGGTAGAACCTGTTGAGAAACCAGTGGTAGAAGAGAAAGAAAAGGAAGAAGTTGCCAAGGATGAAGGACAAGGAGATAGTAAGACAGGTCAATCCAGTAAGGCACAATCACTTAGCAATGAACAATGTGACTTGTACATCACTATGGTTGATACTGAACCAATCAAAGTGACTCCATTAGATTCAAAACCCCCTGAAATCAGTCACTGGGATACATTGATAGATGAGAGAAAGGAGTATATCAGACTCAAGAGAGCTGGTGGGCAGTTTGAAGTCTACAGAACATAGGGACAAGTCATAAGAAGATGCTCAAGATCTGACCTGGAAGAGATGTTCAAAGTAGGCATGCAGATCTATGGCAACATGTTGACAGAAAGAGGTATGTCTATCACAAAGATGGTGTTAGAATACCTATGCCTAATGTTCAGACCAGAAGTAGTTCAGCACATAACAGCAAGACCTTTTCAAGCAGTAACCAACTGGATGCTCTATGAAAATTGTGGAGTGTATGTTATATCAATTGACAACACATATCAGGAGTATTATCTGGTGGATGAAATATACAATCACAGCATGAAAAGACTGAAAGGGATGTTACATGTAAAATTGGTCTGCAACAAAGATTCTGCTATGGGAAGATTCTTGGTAAGAAGGATTGTAAATCAGAGTCTAGGTGTAAGTCCTGATCTATGCTTATATGATGACTAAGTTTTGGAAGCATCATCTGAAGAACTTGACTTCTTTTCCTAAAAGTCAAGTTAGGGGGAGATTGTTGGGAACTGAAGATATGCTAAGTATGGTTAGTACTGCCAAGACAATTTTACTACTGCCAGTTCTTCGTTACTACTGCTAGTCAAGGTTACTACTGCCAGAAGAAGTTACTACCGCTAGAAGAAGTTACTACTGCTAGAAGAAGTTACTACTGCTAGAAGAAGTTACTACTGCTAGACATGGTTAGTACTGCTGAGCTGGGTTACTACTGCTTGAAGACTGTGAAGGTTAATACTGCTGAAGGTTCGTTAATGCTGCTGAGCCAAATCATTGTTAATACTGCTGACTTGATAAGTTTGGGATGCGATACTTTTGGAGACAAAGAAGGAATTGATCAAGATATGTTTAACGAATATTCAGAAGATCAATTTACTTTTGATAGTTATCTTGTAATTACTTTTGTATAAATAGTATTGATAGATAGTTATTAGAATATACAGAAAAGACACAAGATACACGATATAGAGAACAATTATTCAAAAAGTTGTTTAGCCATTCATAGAAATTTAACCTCAAGATCATAGATCCTATTTCTAGAGAAGTAGAAGTCGTCTTGTTGAGCCTGTTCAACAAGATTGAGGTTTGGTGTAAAGCTTGTAATACAGTTTGATATATACAGTGTGTTGAATTCTATTGATTGTTCTTTAATTGATTTAGAGTTCTATTTCGCAAGATTATCTAAATTCTGTTTCTAAGAAGTTTAATTCTTGTTAAGAATCGATCCTGTCAACGCCTCAGTCTTTGTATCGTTCCCACTCTTTGTTCGTCCTCCCGACGTGGTCTTTACTTGATTCTCCAACAATGCTTGCAGAGTCTCTTGCAGTTTCCCCATCTCAGCAGTGAACTTTTCCTCAGGCTTTTTGACTGACTCTTCCTCACCGAAGCGGTACTCTCGTCTTGGGACGGCTCATGCACCTCGGGTGCTCCCGCACTCTTAGCCCGACGGACATTCGGTGCCTTCTTCCCACCTCGAGTCACCACCCCGTTCCTACTACATGGGTGGCCGCTCGTCGGGGTGCCCTTCCCCGACCCCTTCCACGGCCTCCGCCCCTTCCATGGGTAGCCGGCTGTCTCGGAGGATTCACCGGTCCGTCCTCCAGAAATTCTTCCACATGGATTTCTCCCCCAACCGGCACTGTACCCACAACTGGCACAGACCTACTTCTCAAACTTCTTTCTGACATTCTTGGGTACTGAAACATCACACGATAACACAACTTAAGGCAACAATCCCAAAATAACAAAGCTAAATAAGCACCGTCATGCACCTATAAATTCGCAATTACACTGGCCAGGTGTAACTCCAAACTTACCTTACATGATAGTTCTCACCACCCTATTATTCATGTTCCCAGTGAGGTCTTCCTAGGCCTTCCTACTTTCTCAGTTGTACTTCCTAATTTTCCCACAGTTTAAGTTTAGGCCCGTCCAGTCACCTAAATCTCTTAAACTAGTTCTCTAATACCAACTGTAACAACCCACACCAGACTAGCCAAAACAAAACCACATACTTAAACTAAAACTACCAACATGGCCCACACAGTCATAATACCAAAATTCAAAACTTGGGTTCGCGGAATAAACCCTAATTACAACGGAGAAATGCATCTAATAAAGGGAAAAGGGAAAGTCTTCTAGTTCCACTAAAAGCATGCCCGCACTCACATCTTCTTTTTTCCACTAGCCGAGCCCTCTCTAACCTGCTTACCTGGAAAGGGTTTCAGTTTTGAAAATGCGAGGGTTAGACCACAAGGTCTATGAGATCCCTCTAACAACGTTCGCACCACACATAACATTTTAAAAGAGTTTACAGAAATCATTAAACAATAATGCTCTTGACAATTAAGATAAACAAACGCATAACGATTATTCCACGCTTGGTCACGCTCACACCGGTGACCTAAAACTAGGGCACACACCCACCCTAAGGAACCAGACGAAATTTGTTCGATTATTACATATAGAACACACTCCCCATATTCATCATATAATCATCTTTTTAGCATGCATACATAAACCAAGTACAACCACACAGTTCAAAGTATAAATGTACAAGTAATCCAAACAAGTACCATCAAGCTTTGGTTTAGAAAGACTCACCTGATGTCCACGCTACGTGTCCTTACTTGCAACCGTTTATCTTCTACCCGAACATACATTTGCACCCAACACACAAGACTAGATAAGTCTCTCGACACTCTCGAATTCCACTGGCAACTGAAAGTCCCGGACAAGATGAAATCCGGATTCCTGATCCTCTTTCTGGACTCTAATTGCTTTCCGACACCTCCCGGATTCCGTTCCGGTATCCGGTACTTCCAGACTCCATTCCGGTATCCGGTACTTCCCGGACTGCATTCCGGTATCCGGTACTTCTCGGACTTCCGGATTCCAATTCGGTATCCGGACTCGCCACTTCCGGATTCCCGCATTCCGGATAACACATCTGGTCTCCGAATACCTTCCGGATTTCCCAATTGTTTCTGGATTAAGCGAATTCCGGACAACTGGGTTTTCTTATCGAACACCTTACTTCAAAAAACTCAATCGCTTCTCCATACAACTTTACATTCGGTATTAAGCCAATATAAACATGGAGATATCATTTCTAGCCAATCAGTAAGTTATTCCATCCAATTTCTACACTGATTTAAATAGGAAGAACACACACAATCCCTATTTCTTTTCTTTCTAATCGATAAACATAAATTCCAGACTCCACCACTCCAAACCTTATGATTATATTGCAAAGGGAAAGAGTTGAAGATTACCTTGAGAAAGATGATGATTCCACACACAATATTCGATTGCCTTGACTCCTTGATTACTCTTGCACCCACCAATCGCACCCTTAGCCGCACACAGTTAATTTTATGAAATCAGGGTTTCTAGGGTTTTACCTTTATTTATATCCCTCACACAAGAACACTAAACTCTTGTCTTTTACACTTTGGCCACCAATCTTCATTTTATTTACTACACCCTAAACTGGGTTATCACATTGAGACTACAATATTTGAATAAATTTATTCAAGAAATTTGAGCAGTTCTAAGGTCACAAGTGATAGATCATAGTTCAAACTTTATTAATTAATTTTCATACACCGTGATGTTTATATATGGAAATATATTGCATGTTGTCAAACTTAAATCAATACACCATCCACCATTTTAGAACCTTTTACTTTGGAGTTGTTTGTTGATTGCTCATTGAACCAATTATAACTTATCTTAAGTATTTAACTTATGTCATTTGAAGCATAACATATGGTTGGTGTTAAGTATATACCAAACACCATTTTTAGAAGTTTTTGGTCTTGTTCTTGCATGAGCACATGTTATTTTGATGATTTTTGTGTACTTTTGTTAGGTTAGCAGAACTCTTATTAGACTAAGTTTGAAATTTTCTTCTATTTGAAGTTACACTTGTTTAGGTTTAAGGTTGCGTTTTAGATGGTTAGTTTTCGATTTCTAACCTCAGGATTGTGATCTTTGCTCCTTCTCGTTGTGAATTGATTCTAAGAATCATGGTTTTCTTAAATTGATTTACCTTTGCAATACTATTATATCTCGATTATATTAAATGTGAGTTTTCAAGATTCTTTTTTGCATTTTCCATCGACATGTATGATCGATAGAAATATAATCAATAAGGGTTTAAGATATTTTTCAACAACCTACATTTGATGACAAATAATGTTTTTTTAAAGGGTGTCCTAGGTTATGCCTAGACTAATTCCTTGTCAAATTATAACTGTAAGACATCAGCCCTGAGTTTAAACCTCAGTGGCCACAAGTTGTGTACGCCTGGATTTGAACCCTGGGTAGATGGGATATTCTGCCACATCCCCCAGGGCCTTAACCAGTACGCCACAGCCCTTGTGGTTGATGGCAAAGAGTGTTACGTGATAAGGTAAGTGAGAGTGATGTCTATTTCCGATAACCGTTCGGTAGACGACCCCATCTCTTCCCCCACACTACGCACTGAAATAATATGAATCAGAGTTTGAGGTTGATTCGATCGATTAGGATTTTTTTCGTGTTTCTGTTTTGTACAAGTTGTAAATGTTCTCATTTTTCAAATGTATTCATTAGATATTTGTTTCCCCTGTCATTGTATAATATAATGTATCCAATTTTGTTGCTTTTCTTCAACAAAGTTTGATTAACAATGAATTTAACTTTCACCTCGATTTCTTTTGTCTTTTTATTGCATGTCGTTGCCACTACAAAACAACAGATTTTCACCGACGGAAAAAATCCGCCAGTAATCCTCGGTGAAAGTCGAACCCGTCGGAAATCCGTCGGTGAAAGTTTGTTGCAATAAAAGTCGTGGGCAATTGGCTTTCTGGCGGATCACCGGGGGCCACCTTTTCGAGGGAATAGAGACAGTTCACCAACGACCTCCTTTTTCTGATGGATTAGCGACGGCCAGGGTTCACCGATGAATTTCCAACGGTCACCTTTCGGACGACTTAGTTTTTCGGACGGATTACCTACGATAAAACTCATGAGTGGTTGATTATTTTTCATCATAAAAACTACCATGAGATATCTTCTTAAGTTTAAAATATAAGGAGAATATTTAGAAATCGTTAAGATATTAAGTGAAAGTTCGAAGTCCCCTTTACACTCATACTTGACGATGGATCCAACGATGTCATATATTGAAGTTGTTTCAGTTGTATCTTAATAATTTAAGAACCGATCCTATACTAATATCTTAGTATGCTTATATTGTAAGTAACTACCTAGAGAATTACTCTCAAATCGTGTTGTTTTCATGTGTCTTCTAACCAAAAAGAAAGTGCGATGAAAATAGCAAACGTTAAATATGATTTTACAACACTACAAAAATAAATTTGGAACAAGTAAACTAGTGTTGTGACACCGGTTAAGGCACAAAAGATAGTAGTGAAAATCTCATTTTTCCTAGACTCGAATCCAGGTGATACCAAAATTCTTATGATATGAAGGTTTACTTACAATAACTCTAAACCATTTGTGGTTGTACAGTTATTAATCAGCAGGCACAAACTAAGCTAACCAACACACTACTAGGAGTGCAACTGGTAAGGGACCAAGAAGATAAGACGGAATGGTATCTCGACGACTCTAAAAGGTACAATGTTAAAACGACTAGAAAAATTTTAGAAGAAAAAATGGAGGCTGGAAGTGGAAGCTCGAATCAAACGAAATGGTGCTCAATAATTCCGAAGAAGATACATGTTTTTTTTGTGGAGAGCGAGACTAGGACGTTTGCCATGTCGTGCTGAGTTGGATAGGAAAGGAATTGACTTACACACCGTGCTTTGTCCAAGATGTGGGGATGAGATTGAAACAGTGGACCATGCTCTCGTGGGGAGGTAAAGGATATGTGGATTGCAGTCGGAAAGTGGTGGAAGAAAGATCTAAAGGAGGTACGAGGAATAAATGATATCATAGGGGAGGACAATCAAATCGATAGCAAAACGGTGTGCTCGAACGTCTGGATTGGTCTAAAATGGGTTGTATTATACCTAATTTGGACGGATCGGAACAGGTTGGTATTCAAGGCGGAAAAAAGAGACATTCGGGAAGCCCTTTCCAAAGGGTAATTTTCGAATGGATCAAGCGGAGACTCCCAAAATCAACGTGGGATTGGACGAAGTGGCTCGGAGATCCATCAACAAGTTCACTTAGCTCTTCGTCTAATCTGTAGGCGTCATGGGCGTCGGATGATGATGCGGGGCCTTACCAAGAGTTTGCAACTCGTAAACTGGCGAGTTCTAGGCTCTGGCCGCGTCCCATGATCTGTTTTGTTCCATTCGATATTGTTGTTTAATTTGAGTAGTTTTCCTGCTGTGTGTTCCGGTGTTTGGATTGGTGCTTTCATGCTTTCTGTTTGGTAATGGTAAGGCCACCCGTACCGGCATCGGGTACGGGATCGGGTAAGGCTGAGGTGGCAAGCGGGTAGGGGAAGGCTGCATCGGGTACGGGTACGGGGGGTGGTCGGGTAGCAAGCGGGTTCGGCTACCGGGTTCACCAACCCGATCAACCCGTTGCAATATTAATTTTTTTTAAAATTTTTTTTTTAAACAATACCGTTGGTAAACGGCTATTTTACAAAATTAATTTTTTTTAATTTTTTTCTTCAAATTAATCACACTATATATATTAACCTATACCATCTTATTTTTTTCACACCAAAACATAATTTCTTCCATTTCTCTCAAATTCAATACCTTCTTCCATTTCTCTCAAATTTCATCATGAATCCAAACACCACACCTACATCCCGTCGTAACCGATCGGATACACCGCAACAAGACCCGGAGCTTGGCTTCCAAGCGTTTTCTCAACAAGGTTATATTCCGCAACAAGCGTTTTCTCAACAAGTTCCGCAACACCCGTATATTCCTTATCAATTTACACGTCATGGTCTGCTTACTCCCGCCAATTACCAACTTCCTCAACCCGCAATCAATCTCGACGACGACTTTGTTCCTGAAACCCAACAACCGCACACACCACAATCGATCTCCACACAACAATCAATCCCGAAACCATCAAACCCGACACCAACGCAAAAAGGAAAAAATAAAAAAATATGAAAATAGAGCCACCCGACAGATGTGGACTAAAGAGGAGGAAGTCGCGTTAGTGTCGGCGTGGGTTGACGTTTCGGAGGACCCCGTTGTCGGTAACGCACAAACCGGTGGTAATATTTTTATTATTATTATTGCTATTGCTATTGCTATTATTATTATTATTATTATTATTATTATTATTATTATTAATATTCTTGTTATTATTCTTATACTTGAATTTACATAAATGTAGACAGTTTTTGAAACCGAATCTCGAAGGTGTTCTATAATTCTATGGGTCGCCAAGATTATAGATCATTTCATCAACTGAACACCAAGTTCAAAGACCTCAACAAGAAAATTACGTGTTTTGCCGGCATCTACAACAACTTGGTCAATAATAGATCAAGCGGAATGAGTGACGCCGACATTTTACGAACGACACACCACCGGTACCAAGGGGATATTGGGGTTGCTTTCACCCATGAACAAGCTTGGGATGTCCTCAAAAAATGTCCAAAATGGTCAACGGTTCCAACGATGTCGACAAATTCATCCCGGGATTCAAAACGTACCAAACCTTCCGATGATGACGAGGTCGAGCAACTTCAACAACCCATCGGGAGAAACAAGGAAAAAAAAATCAACGAGTAATACGACCGGGTCGAACCCGGACGAAAGTGTTACTCAGTTGTTGACGACCATAAGCTCGTTCAACGAGCAGATTGAGGGTACAATGGAGTACAAAATGAAAAAACTTGAACTCGAACAACAAAAGTTGGATCTCGAACGAGAAAAACGATATCAACAAGACTTCGAGTTTTTCATAGCCCCGCATGATCACCTTTCGGGAGATGTTTTGAGTGCTACTTTAGCGAGAAAAGAGAAAATTAGAAAATATCATAATTTTTAGTGTTTTGTATTTTGTAATTTTTAATTTTTTAATGAATGATATGAATTTTTATTTTTATTATTTATCTTATTTTTATTTATTTTGTTAAATAATTAAATGTGTAAATAAAAGAATTAAAAAAGATTAGGTGGCAAGTGGGTTCATTGGGTAGTGATACTCCACTTTTAGATAAGGAGGGTAGGAAAGAGAAAAGCTGATGTGGCGCTGAGATGACAAGAGGGTTCATTAGGTACGGGTACTCATGGCCTAATGGATCCCTTATTGCTGTGCAAAAAAATTCCTAATCTCCTAAAGTAAAAAACACACACACACACGCGATGTTTTTGTGGAATTATGCAAATTTCATAATTTTATATATATTTATATATATACGACCAAACAAAAAAGTTGTACCGTATAAATACAACCCAATAAATTCACAGAAATGACTACTTCCTCCGTTGAATCAACCGCCCTTGAGCCGTGAAGCTCTGAAATCCGGCGTTACCGCTCCGCCGCACCCTATCTTTCGCCTGCGACGGTGCCGGAGCCGGTTCTTGCTCTTCCGTATGCGACGTTCCTGTAGACACCCGCCATATCTTCACCGACCTATCTAAACTCCCACTATACAACGTCCACCCACCTTCACGGCGGCTCATCGCTCCCGGACGATCTCCACCCACCGCCAAACACTTCACCGGACCACTGTGCCCATTCAAAACACACATACATATATGCTCTCCGCCGTCGTCTCTCCGCCACACACATATATTTGTGTCCGCCGAACCACTAAACACCATCCTCCCCGCCGCCGCTAAGCACAAAACCGCCAGCTTGTGACACCTCAAAACCCTACCACCGGAAAACAACTTATCTCGTTCCCAAAAATGCAAAAGGCCGTCGGATAAACCGGCGTAAACCACCGTACTCGCCGGATTAACCACTAATGACGTCACGGCGGATTCCTGCTTCAATAAAGTGTCCAAAAAGCAATGTTTCGTTCTCTTTCCTGGAATCTCTCTCCGCCACAGTTTCACCGTTCCATCCGCCGAACCGGAAAAAACTAAATCGTCAAATCCGGCGACCACCGCGTTAACAGCGTCGTCGTGAGCGGAAATTGATTCCAAACATTTGAAATCTGATACTTTCCAAACTTTAACCGTTTTATCCCATGAACTTGAATATAAAATCGAATGATCTTCGCTCAAACTAAGACTAGAAATCACATCGAAATGTTTGATCCAAATCGCACTGTGATTGTTCCTCACCTCCGTATAATTCTTCGGTCTAATCGATTTTTTCACGATCGATGTCAGATTTGGAAGCGTTCCGATTTTTTTATGAACGCTAGGGTTCTTATCTGACACTTTCCATGCCCTAATTTTTCCGTCGCGGTGGCCGGTAAATATCTTATCGTTTGCAATCACGATCGCTTTCACTAATCCGCTGTTGGATTTGAATCCAGAAAACTCCGTTTGATTCTTCCAAACGCGAATGTTCTTGCTATCAGATCCGGTGTATAACAGATCTCCGATCGCCGCTAACGAATATATATTTCCTTCTTGACGAACAAGTGACGCCATTAATCCGGTGTAATTCGAATAGAAATCCATGCCGTCGGGGACCATTTGTTCTAAATTCCATTGAGAACTTGCCACCGGCGACGTCTGTGTGGAGCTCATTATATTCGAATAGGAATCACATGATCGCTCGTCGTCGTATGGAGACTCGTTGTCGAAGGACGGCGGCGGTGGTTGATGAGATTCCGGCATGTTGTTGATATGCACGTGTAACTTTTCGACGGCGTCGTTTGGATGATTCCGGTGATGATGATCGCTGTTTTTCAAACATGCCGGATTTCTGCTGTGATGCTCCATTGTTATTGCCATACAAATCCGATTCAAATTTGTTTCAAGATGCTGTAAATAAATTAATCATGATCTTCACATAAATTCGGGGGCTTCCTTCTGATTTTGAGAGCATTAAAACATCAACAATGAAGATCGACGAAAACAATAGTTTGTGGAAAGAACCCGTTAGAATTACGCCTAAGAAAATCGATAATTAGATTTTGCAAAAATGTTGGAATTTCACGTGTTTCTAAAATGATTTTGTGACATGGTTATAGAAGCTTTATATGTGATGCCAAATTCTTTATAAAAATAGTAAACTACAAATTTTGTCCCTGGTGTTTACCAAAACCTTTGAAAGTGGTCCATAAACTTCAAAGTGGTCCCTCGTCGTTAACTCGGTTAAATGAGGGGTATTTTCGTATTTTTCTTTTACAAGGACATATTTCATAATTTTGTTTGAATCAAAGGGACCAAATTGTAATTAACCCCCACCCCCTTCTTCCTCGCCACTCCCTCGCCGACAACCTTTTTCTTGTCATCATGCCCTTTCACACCACCACTAACAACCACCGCCTCGCCCTCACTCACTCTCTCTCCCTCGACGTCTCCCTCTCATCCTCTTCTCTCTCCACAAAGCTCTCATCCTCTTCTCTCTCCACAAAGCTCTCCCTCGGCCACCATCTGATTTGTTGGAGGAGAGGATGGGATTGTTTGATTGTAGGAGGGTGGGATCACATCAAGCCTGCATCCACCATCTGATTTTCGTCCCCCATCTGATTATCCTCGACCACCATCTGATTTTCGTCCCCCACCTTGCAACCAAAGAATTATAGGCCATGGACGGTTTGGATCTTTAGTTCTATAAGGACCTTTGTAGTACCACCAGAACATATGAGCTTCTGTGTTCATAAACACCCCAAAAAACAACACAAAATAAACCAAAATGTCAATCACAATTGAATCTTGAAAATGGGTTTTAAAAAAAGAACGGAATCTTTAAAGCTTACTAGGTCTAACTTCAACATAACCCCATTGTTCTGATCCATCGGGGTCCCTGCAGCCATGGCCAATCCTCCATGGAAATGTGGAAGAAAGAAGAACAGAGCTGAAAAAAGAATCAAAGCAACAAAATGGGAATTTCCCATTTCAAGAAAAGCTGAAAGAATCACAAACTCACTCACCCACTTGTTAAAAAGCTAAGGAATGCAGACTTGAGAGACGAATTAAGCTCTTTATTTATATATAATAAAAAAGGCAATTATTTAGAAGATGGGTCTTTTTACTCAAGTTTACAAGACTGTAACAGAGGTTGCCGGCGAGGGAGTGGCGAGGAAGAAGGGGGTGGGGGTGGGGGTTAGACTAAATTACAATTTGGTCCCTTTGATTCAAACAAAATTATGAAATATGTCCTTGTAAAAGAAAAAGACGAAAATACCCTTCATTTAACTGAGTTTTATAACGGAGTTAACGACGAGGGACTACATTCAAAGCGATTTTTAAAGACCAATGACTATTCTTGCAGTTTTTGAAGTTTATGGACTACTTTCAAAGGTTTTGGTAAACACCAGGGACGAAATTTGTAGTTTACTCTTATAAAAAAGAGGTGTAAGTAGAGTAGTTATTCGATCGGTTAAATCGGTTTTCGGTTTATTTGGTTCGGGTTAATTGATTTTTTAGTTTTTATAAAATTAACCGATAACCAAACCAAATAAGGTTTGTGAGATATTTAATATTAAAATTAATTTAAGATCATTAATATTAAAATTAATGAGGTGGTTAATGCATTTTAATAGAAAAAAAATTCAAGTTTCATAAACATATCACTCTCCTTTAATTTGAGTTTTTTTGCAAAAATAAGGGTGTTTCAAAAAAACTTTGTAGAAATAGGGGTGTTTTAAAAGTCTTTGTAGAAATAGTGGTGTTTTAAGGGGGGGCACTAATTTTAATTCCTGATTTTATATATTTTCATTTTAAACCTAATATATTTACAGATTTAACCTTCTCACTTACATCTTACTTTTTATTTGTCTCTATTATTTTAAAAAATTACTTTTAACCCTTATTATATATTATATATGAATTCATTTATTTAAAATATATAATTAAAATTTATATATTATTTTTAGCAAATTATATTATTAAATATATCTCATTAATACCAATATTTAATATATTACAATTTTAGAAACAACAATTAAATTTATTAATACTTTAAATTTTGTAAAAATCATGAACAATAATATTGTAAACGATTCTCGTTAATACTTTTAGTTTTTTATTTTTAATTCTTATTATATGTTGTAAAAATGATGAACAACAACTAAATTTATGAATATCTTGTTACAAATGCTTACAGTCACTAAATAAATAAATTAATGAGTCTTATAAAAACTATTCTATTTTATGGAATAAACCAAGTAACTACACCTTTATATTTTTATTAGTTAGTGGGGAGAGAGTATTGAGGGCAATATGGAAATCAACTCATTAATGTAGCTGACAATATACATACTTGCGATGTATTTAAGTGTATTGATTAAGTTTTCAACTACTTTGAAGCAGATTACTCGAAACTTTCTGTGCATCGAGGTCGGAGGCGTGCAAACCGATTTCGTAATGAGATGGACATTCGTCATCCTGACGAACCTCGCAAATGTGGACTATTAAACCAACATGGGCATAATAGGAGAAATTGTCCAAATTCTCAACCAAGATTCAATGAGATGTGAACTATATTATCTCTATAATTGATGTTTTAATTTAATTAGTGTTTAATTCGTATTGTAATGTTTTAATTTAGTGTTTAATTCGTATTGTAATGTTTTAATTTAGTGTTTAATTCATATTGTAATATTTTAATTTAGCGTTTTAAAACATCAAATGTTGGTATTAATTCGTATTCTAATTTACCGTTGAGTTCGTATTGTGTTTTTGTAAAATTGTAATATATTAAATATTGGTATTATTTTGAAGGTATTAATGAGATACATTTAATGATATAATTTGCTAAAAATAATATATAAATTTTTATTATATATTTTAAATAAAGAAATTCATATATAATATATAATAAGGGTTAAAATAATTTTTTTTTAAATAGTAGACAAATAAAAAGTAAGATATAAGTGAGAGGGTTAAATCTGTAAATATATTGGGTTTAAAATGAAATTATATAAAATCAGGAATTAAAATTAATAGGGCCCCCTTAAAACAACCCTATTTCTACAAAGAGTTTTAAAACAACCCTGTTTCAACAAAGCTTTTTTGAAACACCCCTATTTTTGTAAAAAAAAAAAAAACTCCCTTTAATTTCTCTCTCATGTAACATACATGTATACACTGATACACATTCACAATTAAATATATACACAAGATGAAATTATGAACATAATGAAAACCACCTATCCACTCTCTATATTTCCGAAATGCCATGCATGCTTTATGGAATGTCCGTTATTAGGAATTCGAAAACACACATCTACCCGTCTAGTTGTCACGTCTCAATCGACCATTTTCCTTGCATTTTCTCATGTCGTTTTCGGTATCCATTCCCCTTTTAGAAATCATAGAGAAGGTGTAAAAGAGACAATTCTTCTTTTTTTAGATGCCACTATTGACTTGTAACGTCCCAAATTTCATAACAAGAATTTATCTAGAATATAGCATTCAGATTACATTATTATCTTGTTCATAAACATTCATTTCACTATACTAAGCAACATTTACAGCGGAAGTCTCTATTCCACAGCCGAGCACTATATCTATAGTTATCAGTCAAAACTTGGAGTTGCTATACGCTCCAAATCCTCCTTGCCAACTCTTAGTCCTTGCTAGAAGAATCCATAGAACGCTTACCTGAAAATGGTTTAGTTTTTTGAAAAGCGAGGGTTAGACCAAAAGGTCTAGTGAATTCCCTCCATAAAACATTCAACACAGTATAGAATCATTTCATAGAAAACGTACGTTCACATCTTTCTCATAAACATCATCCAAGGTTAAACACAGGGTTCAGGGTCGCATAAGCTACTCCGATCGGGGCCTAACGGACACCCTCTCGTCTACGCCGAAATCCAAGTGGACTCCTCGTTCCTTCATGTAGGAGGAAACGAATTCCAACCTACAAGCTAACCTCCATATGCCCAAGGGATTAGAAATCCCAAGGTACCCTGGCCCCACTGTGCAACCGACTCCACATAGCATACACATACATTTGAAATCATATTCATGAAAACCTTAAACATCTTTCATTTGCAAGTAAACATGTAAATCATGAAAACATGCATAACTTTTATAAATCAGTTCATGCTCGATAAAGGAACCATATTCAGTAAAAATAGTACGTCATAAAAAGGGTTGAGAGAACTCACCTTAGCGTTAGCACCTCGACACACGCTCCGAACCCACGTTTGTTCTAACCGAACACCTGAATTGGACACCACAAGAATGGTGTTAAACCATCTAACCATACTCTCAAACATCCTTAACAAAACTCCAAAACAACCCTCCAACCGACGCCTCGATCCTAGACCCGAACGACCAACGAAGCGGAAAAGGGATTTGGGGACAGAGTCTGGCGCCAATGGTGGCGCCGATCCATCGGCGCCGAGACTGGCGCGAATATCTGTTTGCCCAGCACGATTTTCTTTCCAAAACCCAAAGGTTTCTCCTTCCCCAAACTTCTCCAAATCGGTTCTAAGTCTCCCAAATCGATATTTTAGATACCAAAAACGTTAAGAATCAATAACCAACACTTTAAACAACCTAAAACCCATCGATCCCTCTAATGATTCATGAATTTCAAACCTCAAAACCCCAAAAACTCAATTCATAGAAAATGGAGATTACCAAGCACACAAGATGAAGTTTCCTACTGCATTGATCGAAACCATAGGGAATCAATCCCAAAAATCATCTGCCTTCTATCTTATGGATTTCCAACTCTAACACATACTCTTGACCAAAACCCAATACACACAAGAAGAAGAAGATAAATGAAGGGAATCATACCAAGAAGATGATCTTCCAAAGCCTTTGATGAATCCCTCCCACTCCAATTTCCCAAGAGTTGGTCTTCTCCACAATTCTTCTTCTCCAATTCTAAGCCGCCACCAAAAATGAAGAATGAGGGTTCTTCATCTGATTTATAATTCTAATTTCATACCCTAGAGCACATAAGTTCCCAATTTAACACTTTGGCCACCAAATTCCCATTTATTCTAAAATACCACAAGAGAAAACAATTCTTAGGAATATGGTCCCTTTGCTAACTTTCATTCTTTTCATTCTAGACCCTAAACCTTCAACTTACTAAAATTTGGGTTGTTACAACACTCCCCCCTTAAAAGAATTCCGTCCCCGGAATTCCTTATTGGGAAAAGATGTGGGTATCCTGCCCACAGCAATACTGATACATCCCCAAGGTACGGCCACATTCTGACTCAGTCAACCACTTCACTAAATTCGAAACCTGGAACCATGGGTGCATTCCCTTCAGTTCTTACGGTACCCTAACTCGTAAGCTACTGCTCCTACTCGATCGGTCTTGACAACATTAGATTAACTAAGACTCCACATGCATCTACACTTTCTTCAAGGAGGAACTTGGTTAAATCCTCCGCCACAACACGAGATTCATCTACCCAGAGACAAACATACACTAGACAGCTTGGCACAAGACTAAACCTGTACCATTTGTAACGTCCCAACAACATACCCCCCAGAGTTCCTTCATCGCAATACAAGCAATTCTAGATTACTTCTTCCAACCAAACAATCGTCTAAGCAGAGTGACATTTCCCTTTCTTGGACCACCTCGACCCCAGTCCGTCGACTACTACACCACTCCCGATTTATACGTAACTAAGAGTAGGGACCTCCAACCCATTGCTGAAGTGTCCACCTACTCGAATTAAACTTATCCTGAAACACAACCACTCCTCGCTGATTGCTACGTTCGTTCAATCATAAAAACATAACACCGGCTATCCTCGCCCAACTGGGAGGGGTAACCATACTATTCTCACTAGCTTAATCACTACATGATCAGTTCGTTTAAACCTTTCTCACAAAGTTACTACCTTACTCATTCAGTTGACTCGTCCACTTCTTTCCGGCACAACATCATACACCATTCCCTTCCTCAATACTCTTTCCAAAAGCTCGCACACTTATCAATGACAAACTACGCAACACTGCACCTTTTGGCATTACCGTCACGTTTACTACTTCCAAATTACTCACTTAATCCAACCTACTATCTTCACCTCCCCACGTTAGCGGGGAGCACTACTCACCAACCATTACTTTCCCCTCTCTCCTGACCTTTCTACATGTTGACCTCACTTTCTCATTACTTACATGACTAAACAGTTGCACCAAGGTCCTAACTTAAGGCATTCACCCAAGTCGTCTTGAAACGACACCAGTGTTCGACGTCACTACACATTCTTTAATCTCCAACTTTTTACTTTCTCAGACAATTCTTTCACTCATAAGCAACAACTCACACTCTTTAAGGATTTCACATCTATCCCACCACATTTTGACTAACACAACCCTCGTCCTTTTTAAACTTCCAATGACCCCAAAGTGTGTTGCTTAGTAACGTCCCCTATTCATTCTAATAATCCACCCCCTTGGATTCCCTATTACAAACGGATCTATTAACTCAGGAACACCCCGAAGCTCGGGTTCCACAATTCTTTCGATTAACCACCATGATCATAAAATCAGACAGATGTATATATACCGTCATCCCGACTTTCTTACTTAGATTTACCTTAAATAATTCTTTAATAATCAGTGTGTTAATCTCAATAACACTTTCCCAAGAATTGTAACACATCCTGTAAGAACAAATGAACGTCATTACTTAACAAATCTATAAAATTTTAAATCAACCAACCAAAGGCTTATACCTCTATCATGACATTTCAAATCCACTAATGATCATACTACCACTCCGACCCACAATCATCATCATGTCATTCCTTAAACATAACCAAAATTTCCAACTATTTCCTTCTAGGATCATTCCCTCACGCATAAGGAATAATTTTCATTCTTTAACGATTTCTCATCTACTATACTACAGCTTGACTAATCTATTCATCATCTTCTTTAAACTTACTCTGCCTTCAAGAATACACTTAACAACATACATAACCACAAAGCTTGGTCTCACAGCTGGGCAATCACCCAATTCTGCCCCCGACATTCCATTCCGATAACAGTCAAAATAACACCAACTTACAAACCACGTACTTCAACAACTGGGATTGCAAAACGTACACTCTACCCGAAATCCCAAAAGGACTTCCTTCTAATCCTCCATCTTTCTAACATCGCCTTACTACATCACCGGCTGACACAAATATCTTGGCAATTTAAGCTACTATTCGTTCGTACATTCACCACTCCTATCATCACACTACCGACCAAGTCTCTCATGGTCATTCGTACATAATTCACACTTACGTCATATTCTCCCGTATACTACAATCGAGTCTGTCTCGCTACTTAGCTCTCTCCCAACTTGTTGAACTATGACTCACGAGTTCACACTTAGCTCAAACACAAACATCCTAACTAGTTCTTTATGATCCGAGTCCTTTCTTAGACACGACACATTTTCTTACGGACTGGTATAGTCTACACTCACTCCGCTTGTGTTACACACCTTGTCCTTCTATGGACCCTCCTCCCCTCGAAAATAGAACGCCTATTCAACAACCACAGTCTCTTATTAATTTAACACCTTTACAAGATATTCTATCAACTTACACTCATCTGGTTTGAGTCCTCGGCCTCGGCCAACATACACCGTTGCCGACTTCAAACAGCAAAAGACAGCTCTTAACTACTTCCTTAACCTATCCTTTAACATGAGTTCCATACGAAGCCTAATCCTTCCACATAACATAATCACTTTCATGATCTGTCTCTCTCCTTTCGACACCTACTCATGTAATGACAAAATTACAAGCTCACCTCAAAACTCATATTCCTATGCCATAGACATTTCATTCTTCCTCACCACACTACTCATAACGAGTTGCTAAAACCATCACCTTGAAGGCTTCAAGTCCTTCCTCCGGTCACACCCGTACCTTGACAAATGTACCTCCGGTTACCGAACCCGGGTGCAAGCCCTCATACAACCGATACTATAATCCACTACCGACTCTACCACGGTTCACCTTTCCTCTTGAACACAAATACTAAAACTACATACGTTCTCCCTTGACTTGATCAGCTCCTCTCCGCTCTCGGAATTCTTCCTTAGCTTAAGACGTAATACTCTACGACCTAGTGGGTTCATAGCCTTCATGCATGACAATACAGTAAATAAATCCTTTTACACATTTTATCATTTTAAATAAACAACGTTTGGAAAACACTTGGGTACACATGACCCCATCACCCTTATAACTTCAACGCCCTGTACAACGATTCGAGAATCGTTTGCATGCATCTTTCCGTGAACCTTAATCTTACTCAATTCCGAACGATGTTATTACGGCAGTAATACGTTGAATGAAAATCCTTCCATACGACACAATTTCGAAATAAATTACTGACACCAAGTAAACCGGTCGGTTCTCACATTCTTTTATATGATATTAATCGGTTAAAATTCATTTGATTGTAAAAGTTTTGCTGGCACACGTCTTCTCGACCTTTTGTAATATTTTAACTTATCATGAAAAGTGTGAAATACTTTGCAATCGTTAGGCTCAAAATTTCATTGTGCAATGTGAATGAAATTACCTTTTTCTTTAAACATACGCTTGCACACTCCGACTCCCTTTCGATCAAAATTGATATTTACCCATTTAATTTAAATCGCGAAAATTTTCATGTTATATTTAAGAAAGCTATGCATGAAACTCTACTTGCAATTGAAGGCTACTCACCCTAGCAAGGTCAACCGCTTTACCCACGCAACTTATCCTTGACATTCTACCTACGACCAAGGGTCGCCCTCTCGGTCAAGCACTAACTTGATGTACATGCGTTCCACATCTCGGTTACTCAACCAAGTCACACTATTTTCGCTTTGATCGACTGTCTCACCTTCTACTTCTACATGCCTTCAATTCACTATAAGTACCTTATTCCATTTATCCTGCCAATGAAAAGCTAGACTAAAAAGTCAGGGCCCCATTGATACTTTCAAGGTTTTGACACTGTTCGATCTTACCCTCCCAACTGATCTATCCCATGGTTTCCATAACTAGGACTCTCCCGAAACTGGAGTCTTACTCAAACTCAAACATTCATCCTCTCCGAATCCACGAAGAGCTACCTCTAGACGACTCATAACATCCTTTACAACGTTTCTTCTCTACGATGTCTACATACATCACATCATAATGACTCTTACATGACACTTCCCCAAATAATGGAGCTCGGTCTATCCCTCAGGGATCTTGCTGACCTATTCCTTAACGTTCTCCCAGGCATAGCGCTAAACTGAAAGAAACCGATAGTTAATCCTTGCTAGACGTGACACAACAAATTTGCTATAAGTAAGGTATTGTAAGCACGCACATGTACCTGTAAGTTCGTAATTACACTGGCCAGGTGTAATCCCAAACTTACCTTACACGTTTGTCCTTGGCACCTTATTCCTAAGCGCATACACAGTGATCGTTCCTAGAGGCAATCCTATGTCTCGGTTGTGTTCCTCATCTTACAGTTTAAGTTTAGGCCCTATTGGTCACCTAAATCCCTTAAACTAAGGCTCTGATACCATTTGTAACGTCCCAAATTTCATAACAAGAATTTATCTAGAATATAGCATTCAGATTACATTATTATCTTGTTCATAAACATTCATTTCACTATACTAAGCAACATTTACAGCGGAAGTCTCTATTCCACAGTCGAGCACTATATCTATAGTTATCAGTCAAAACTTGGAGTTGCTATACGCTCCAAATCCTCCTTGCCAACTCTTAGTTCTTGCTAGAAGAATCCATAGAACGCTTACCTGAAAATGGTTTAGTTTTTTGAAAAGCGAGGGTTAGACCAAAAGGTCTAGTGAATTCCCTCCATAAAACATTCAACACAATATAGAATCATTTCATAGAAAACGTACGTTCACATCTTTCTCATAAACATCATCCAACGTTAAACACAGGGTTCAGGGTCGCATAAGCTACTCCGATCGGGGCCTAACGGACACCCTCTCGTCTACGCCGAAATCCAAGTGGACTCCTCGTTCCTTCATGTAGGAGGAAACGAATTCCAACCTACAAGCTAACCTCCATATGCCCAAGGGATTAGAAATCCCAAGGTACCCTGGCCCCACTGTGCAACCGACTCCACATAGCATACACATACATTTGAAATCATATTCATGAAAACCTTAAACATCTTTCATTTGCAAGTAAACATGTAAATCATGAAAACATGCATAACTTTTATAAATCAGTTCATGCTCGATAAAGGAACCATATTCAGTAAAAATAGTACGTCATAAAAAGGGTTGAGAGAACTCACCTTAGCGTTAGCACCCCGACACACGCTCCGAACCCACGTTTGTTCTAACCGAACACCTGAATTGGACACCACAAGAATGGTGTTAAACCATCTAACCATACTCTCAAACATCCTTAACAAAACTCCAAAACAACCCTCCAACCGACGCCTCGATCCTAGACCCGAACGACCAACGAAGCGGAAAAGGGATTTAGGGACAGAGTCTGGCGCCAATGGTGGCGCCGATCCATCGGCGCCGAGACTGGCGCGAATATCTGTTTGCCCAGCACGATTTTCTTTCCAAAACCCAAAGGTTTCTCCTTCCCCAAACTTCTCCAAATCGGTTCTAAGTCTCCCAAATCGATATTTTAGATTCCAAAAACGTTAAGAATCAATAACCAACACTTTAAACAACCTAAAACCCATCGATCCCTCTAATGATTCATGAATTTCAAACCTCAAAACCCCAAAAACTCAATTCATAGAAAATGGAGATTACCAAGCACACAAGATGAAGTTTCCTACTGCATTGATCGAAACCATAGGGAATCAATCCCAAAAATCATCTGCCTTCTATCTTATGGATTTCCAACTCTAACACATACTCTTGACCAAAACCCAATACACACAAGAAGAAGAAGATAAATGAAGGGAATCATACCAAGAAGATGATCTTCCAAAGCCTTTGATGAATCCCTCCCACTCCAATTTCCCAAGAGTTGGTCTTCTCCACAATTCTTCTTCTCCAATTCTAAACCGCCACCAAAAATGAAGAATGAGGGTTCTTCATCTGATTTATAATTCTAATTTCATACCCTAGAGCACATAAGTTCCCAATTTAACACTTTGGCCACCAAATTCCCATTTATTCTAAAATACCACAAGAGAAAACAATTCTTAGGAATATGGTCCCTTTGCTAACTTTCATTCTTTTCATTCTAGACCCTAAACCTTCAACTTACTAAAATTTGGGTTGTTACATGACTAGACCAACAAAATTGAAAGAAAGAGACAAAATACTAAACGCAATAAAATTTGCTTTAGTACTTAACGTATCGATAAGTTTTTTCCTAGTAGTGTAACATACATACAAAATTTTCTATTTCGTACGTACTTTGATCGGTAATTTTTTTGTAATTATTGATAACGTGAATACCAAGTTTTCAAGTTATATTGTGATCTTTGGTTACAGGGAAAAATATTACACCAAAATCCCTAAAAACGAGTTTATCTTATAAATAAGTACAAAACATAAAGAGTAAGCGTTTGTTTTTTAAGTGGTGCTGAAGTCTGAACACTGATTTCAGTCCTGATTTTTAAGTGGTGGCGCTGACGTCTGAAATCTGAATCAGAAGGACTGTTTGTTTTTGTAAGCTGAAATCTGAAAACATCTGAATACGTACGACTGATTATTTTATCTCTGAAAATGTATTACTGTTGAATTAAATTAAATTATACTACTAAAATTACTCTTCATTACAACTGAAATACGTTAATTGGTTCAAATACAATAGAAAACATGAACAAAGTCTCATAACAACTAAAATTTGTTTGCATATACATGAGCATCTCATATACTCAATTTGTTTGTTAAATCTACATCTACACTCTACAGTAATCAAAACTTTATTATCATTGAATAAAAAATGTAACAAATACCATCACATATGCTCAATTTGTTTGCTACAGGCTACTGCTACTCAAACTTTGTTGTGGAAATGTGACGTCAATGAGAGAAAAATAAGTTGCAAGAGCATACCAATGAAATTCAAGTTTGATTGTGTAAATATAGATGTAATAATTGAAATGAGACACAAAGAACAAGCAAATAATGTTGGAACCACCTCAAAAGTGACCGTCACTGATCGTTTATCATTCCTTATGTGATAATTGACAATAACTGAAATCCCTATGTCTGGTAAATATTTGATGGGCGTATTTACTATTATTGACATACTATAGGGTTTCCCATTAGGTGATTGGAACTATGGGGAATTATACTGCACATAATAAACACCAAGGGTTAAAAGTGTAAGATACTCTTATTATAAATAGAGTACCCTAATCTTTCTTTTAACCTAATCACATATAGCTAATCAAAGCCAGCCGTGTGCCTCCCCAAGATCGGCTCTCTCAAGAATCGATCATCATCCCATCATCATACAATCATCTTGTTCTGGGAACCCGTCAATCCATGGCAAATATGTTTAATGCTTTTACTGGATCCTCAGGATCATCAGGTATGATTTCTTATTATCATGTTTTCATTATCTATCAAATACAAATCATGATTATTCCAACATGTGGTATCAGAGCATCGGGTTCATAATTGATTCATGATTTGTATTCTTTTTTTTTGATGGTTCTATCATCAGTTTCTTTCGTTTTTGTATGCCGCCGCAAAATTTTTCAGCCGCAGCAATTTCTTCCATTGCAATTATTTTTCCCAGCCACCATATTCAATTAATTCAATTCAAAATTGCATTGAGTTGCAAAATTCTTTTCCAGCCGCCGCAATTTTTTTCCAGCGATTATGATGATTTTTTTTTTCTTTCCAATGCAATTTTTTTCATCAGCCGCCATATTCAACACCAATTGTTGAGTTGCAATTTTTTTTATTTTTGGTTTAAAGTTAATTATGCCATGACTTATTTTTTAAAATTACGCCATGACTTTATTTTTTTAAAATTATGCGAGGGCTTAATGTTTTGGTTCGCCTTAACTTATTGATTTCGATATTCGCTAAGTTGAATTCGACATCATTTAAGTCGATTAAATACTAGCTAAGTCGAAATTCAACCTTACTTCTAATATCAAGTTGAACAATTAACAAACTGATAAAATCCGACTTTATGCGACCATGACTTATTTGTTGAGTTCGACATTATCTAGTCGAATACAGCCTTACTTTTGTCAAGATCGAACTCCTTAGGCACACATAATGTCAAATATACATCTTTGTTTTGACTATGCCATACCCTTGCACTAATATTCATGGTCTCATCATTTGTGCCCAAAGGTCAAATATGATTCTCATATTGCATTTTTTTTCCTTTTGCATAATGAACACTGAGTATACTAATTCTGCCCAAAGGTGATTTAATATACCTGTGTGTCAAGAGGACTCTCTACATGCATAATTCACACGATGCTCTATTTTGTGCCCAAAGGTCAAAAGATAAGCATTGCGTTGCATGACCCTAACGCTCATGTTTACTTAGATATTAATTATTTCTGCCCAAAGGTGATGTAACATCTGAGTAGAGCCTTACTTTGGCTTATTGTTTTGGTGTTTACAATAGGTTTACTTATCACTAGCTTCATCACTAAAATGGTCATAGTTTCATTATTCTAAAGAATATTACTGTTAGGCCTGCTTACTTTAACATTACTTTGATTACATTACTTTAAGAAACATTGCTTTGTCTGCCTTTTATAGCTAACTACGTCTCTATGATAATCTTCTATAACTTATATCTTCCTTATTTCCACATCAGTACCTAACTTTGGCATTGAGCCACTTACTGGTGCGAACTTTGCTTCATGGAAGGATCAATTACTTCTTACTCTGGGGATGCTAGACCTTGACCATGCCATTCGCCATGATGAACCCGCTGCTATTACTGCTGAGTCTTCTGCAGCTCAGAAAGCGGATTTTGAAAAGTGGGAAAGGGCAAATCGCTTGTCACTAATGATGGTCAAGAACTCCATCAACCTCAGTATCCGAGGAGCTATCCCTGATTCTGATAAAGTCAAAACTTACCTCAAATCTGTTGAGGATCACTTCAAGGGATCGTCTAAGGCACATGCAAGTAGCTTAATGCTACAGATGCTCACTCTGAAATATGAAGGAAATAGCAGTGTCCGTGAACACATTATGAAAATGATTGATATGGCTCATAAGCTTAAGAGTCTTGAAATGGAAGTCTCTGATAATTTTCTTGTGCATTTCATAATGACCTCTTTGCCTGCTCGGTTCGACACCTTCAAAATTAACTATAACGCTATGAAGGATAAATGGTCGATAAGTGAACTAATTGCAATGTGTGTGCAAGAGGAGGATCGCCTAAAGCTGGTACAACCTGAAGCCGTTCACCTGACAACCGCTACTAATTCTAAGAAAAGGAAGGGTAATCACGGAAATCAGACTGGAAATAAAGTCCAAAAGGATAATCATCATGGTGCCGTTTCCTCTAGCTCTAAACCCTTGTCAAGCAAACCTAACTGCAAATTATGTCGCGCAAAAGGGCACGGACAGAAAGATTGCCCTAAGTTCAAGGAATGGCTAGCTAAGAAAGGTAACATTCTTTATGCAATATTTGATTCCTTTACTACTGATGTCCCTATTAATACATGGTGGGGTGACTCTGGTTCTATGGTCCATGTGACAAATTCAATGCAGGGATTCCTTACAATCCAGAAGCTACCAAAGGGCCAAAGAAAACTTAGAGTTGGAAGCGGTGATCTCTTAGATGTCGAAGCCATGAGAACTTTAATTTTACATATGAGTATCGGAAAGTGTATTAGACTAGTGGATACCTTATATGTACCGAGAATTACTCGGAACCTTGTATCCATATCTAGACTAGACCTTGAAGGTTATGTAATAATTCATGGTTGCGGCAAGATTGCTATTACTCATAATAATGAATTACTTGGTCGAGGTTTCTTGGATGGATTACTGTATAAATTAGAACTAGATCATAATTTCTCACAGTCTTTGTTGTCTCTTAATATTGATGATGTAACTAAAACAACAAAATCACCTAAACAATTAGAGAATTCCTCCATGTTGTGGCATAAACGCCTTGGCCACATCTCACGAGATCGAATGACTCGACTCGTAAAGGATGGAATCTTACCTTCTCTTGATTTTAGTGATTTTGAAACATGTATTAAGTGCCTCAAAGGCAAAATGGCGAAAGGGAATAAGAAAGGAGCTACTAGAAGTTCCAACTTGTTGGAAATAATTCACACTGATATTAGTGGTCCTTATCCCGCATCAATCACAGGACATACATCATTTATTACATTCATTGACGATTATTCGCGTTATATGCACCTATATCTGATTAAGGAAAAATCCGAATCCTTACAAACTTTTATTGATTTTAAAACTTTGGTTGAAAACCAACTTGATCATAAAATAAAAGTTGTGAGATCAGATAGAGGAGGTGAGTATTATGGTAGACATACTGATATTGGTCAAGCTCCTGGTCCTTTCTATAATTTTTGCAAGGAACATGGCATAATTAACCAATACACCATGCCTGGTTCTCCTCAACAAAATGGTGTTGCTGAAAGGAGAAACAGAACCTTAATGGACATGGTGAGAAGTATGCTTGCTAACACTAACTTACCTACTTTCCTCTGGACTGAGGCATTAAAAACAGCCGTTCATATACTCAATAGGGTTCCATCAAAATCTGTCCCTAAAACTCCTTATGAAATCTGGACAGGTAGGAAACCGAGTCTAAAATATATGAAAGTATGGGGCTGTCCTGCCGAAGCAAAAGTCTATAACCCTAACTTAAAGAAATTGGATCCTAAAACCCTTACATGTTTCTTTATCGGTTATCCTGATAACTCAAAAGGTTATCGTTTTTACTGTCCTTCCCACACTACGAGCATCATTGACACGCAGCATGCCACATTTCTTGAGAACTCAAAGATCGGTGGGAGCACGACAAATCATGACTCAGATTTGCAAGAAGTACAAGAAGCGGGGGGAAACCATCCTACCGCTATTTTTATTCCTCCGATAATTCCTCTTGTACCCACCGCTGCTCCTAATATCACTGATCCAACTCCTCCTAACCAAAACGCCGAGGGAACATCTTCATCGCCTCTTGTACCCAACGCTGAGCCTAATATCACTGATCCCACTCCTCCCGTTACTGAACCGGAAAATCAACTCAGGAGATCATCTAGGGCACGCAGGGCCACAAATTTTGATGATTTCGTAACCTTTTTATCTGAAGTTGAGAACATTGGAAAGCTTACTGATCCTACCTCTTATCGAGAAGCCATTAATAATGATCAGACCACTAAGTGGAATGAAGCCATGATTGAAGAGCTTAATTCCATGCAACATAATGACGTTTGGGACTTGGTTGAACTTCCTGAAGGATCCAAAACCATCGGTTGTAAATAGGTCTTCAAAACCAAATTAGACCCGAAAGGAAACATCGAACGCTATAAGTCCAGACTGGTTGCAAAAGGCTTTACTCAAAAAGAAGGAATCGATTATCAAGAGACCTTCTCTCCTGTCTCTCGTAAAGATTCTTTAAGGATCGTCATGGCACTTGTAGCTCATTATGATTTAGAGTTACATCAGATGGATGTTAAGACCGATTTCCTGAATGGAGACTTGCAAGAAGATGTATACATGCGACAACCTGAAGGATTCATTCCAGAAGGTAAAGAGCATATGGTCTGCAAGTTGAAGAAATCCATTTATGGGTTGAAGCAGGCATCACGACAATGGTACCTCAAGTTCGATAAAATCGTAAAAGGGCAAGATTTTTAAAGAATCAAGTGGATCAATGCACCTATCTCAAGATCAGTGGGAGTAACTTTATAATCCTTGTCTTGTACGTAGATGACATTCTACTAGCAAGTAACAACTTGGATATGCTGCATGAGTTGAAGCGGATGCTTTCGCAAAATTTCGACATGAAAGATCTCGGTGATGCCTCTTATGTCATTGGTATCGAAATACATCGAGATAGGCATAATGGTGTTTTGGGTCTTTCTCAAAAGGCATATATTGAGCGTATCTTAAAACGCTATAACATGCAGCACTGTACACCCACTGTAGCTCCAGTAGTTAAAGGGGACGTATTTGGTTCTTTCCAAGCTCCGAGCACTGAGATTGAAAAGGAAGAAATGAGGATGATACCTTATTCGTCTGTAGTAGGGAGCATTATGTATGCTCAGGTCTGTACTCGTCCGGATATCGCTTATATCGCTGGTATGCTGGGACGTTACTTATCTAATCCCGGAATAGCACACTGGAAAGCGGCTAAGAAGGTTCTTCGATATCTACAAGGGACCAAAGACTACAAATTAACTTATAGAAGAAGTGACAACTTAGAAGTAGTAGGTTATTCTGATTCCGATTTTGCTAAAAGCAAGGAAGATAAAAGATCTACTTCTGGGTATATATTTATGTTAGCTGGTGGACCTATCTCCTGGCGGAGTCACAAACAGAAGCTGACTACAACGTCCACCATGATGGCTGAATACGTTGCCGTTTATAATGCCACTTGTCATGGGATGTTGTTAAGGAACCTGGTCAGTGGACTCAAAATCGTCAACTCCATTTCTAGACCATTGAAGCTTTACTGTGATAACTCAGCTGCCGTAACTTTCTCGAACAGTAACAGTTCAACTGGCGCTGAGCTGTATCTTGATACAAAGTATCTGTTTGTGCGCGAACGGGTTGAGGAAAATGTCCTTTGTATTGAGTACATAAGTACAAAAAATATGCTAGCGGATCCAATGACCAAAGGTCTTCCTCCTAACGTCTTCGTAGGACACGTGTCGAAGATGGGGCTTACAAATGACTTAATTTAATAGCATATTGTACTTATTGGTCATTATTATTATCTTAATAAAAATTTTCCTCTATATTCAGATTTTGTTTGTCTATTAGTTATGCTTTGAGCTCATAATGGTGCATGGACATTATTATAACGAAATTTGTCTTAGTCAGTTGATCATTGCTTATTCAGTTTTAAATTTGAGTCATAGTTTGATTAGTGGGGGTCCTGAGTTGATATTCTTCTCTGCGGCTGTACTTATCAGCTATGATTTCAGTTTAAAACAAAATGAGTATTATCCCGGCCGGACTTATTGGTACTCATAGATAAAAGATCGCTTGGTCAAGTGGGAGAATGTTGGAACCACCTCAAAAGTGACCGTCACTGATCGTTTATCATTCCTGATGTGATAATTGACAATAACTGAAATCCCTATGTCTGGTAAATATTTGATGGGCGTATTTACTATTATTGACATACTATAGGGTTTCCCATTAGGTGATTGGAACTATGGGGAATTATACTGCACATAATAAACACCAAGGGTTAAAAGTGTAAGATACTCTTATTATAAATAGAGTACCCTAATCTTTCTTTTAACCTAATCACATATAGCTAATCAAAGCCAGCCGTGTGCCTCCCCAAGATCGGCTCTCTCAAGAATCGATCATCGTCCCATCATCATACAATCATCTTGTTCTGGGAACCCGTCAATCCATAGCAAATATATTTAATGCTTTTACTGGATCCTCAGGATCATCAGGTATGATTTCTTATTATCATGTTTTCATTATCTATCAAATACAAATCATGATTATTCCAACAAATAACTCCAGATATGTCAAAATAGAACAATTGTTTAAAAATGAAGTTTCGTAAAAAAACAAACTTCTAGCACTCTGCATTTAATTTATGCACTCTGCCACAAAGTTATAACAATTTTAACAGGGAAGAAGAAACAAATAAGAAAGTTTTTGCTAAAAAAACCTTTACTTCAGAAAGGAAAAACAGATTTGCAGGAAGGTAAACCAAAATCGACCATAAAATTGAAACCAATATCAGATTTGCAGAAAAGTAAACCAAAATCGACCATAAAAGCGTGATAAAATCGAACCTCAAGGAGCTCGAACCGTTTGCAGATGGAGATCGATGTAGCAGTCGAAGTGGAGATCGGTCTGTTTGAAGCAATCAGAGTGGAAATCGATCGATGAAGCAACTTCTATGGAGGAGGTACGTTAGAGAGAGGAGGCGGCTGAAAAAAGCGAGAAAAAGTGGGAAAAGTGACACCCTAATCACTTTTTCGGTCAGTGGAGAATAAGTGATAAGTGGTTCTAAATTGGAGGAAAAAACAAACGGACTTATTTCACCTACATCTGACCGAAAAAGTCAAAAGTGGTGAATAAGTGATGAATTTTAAAAAACAAACGGTGAATCAATTATTCCATTAATTGAATTTTTGTTTGAAAAGCAACATAATTTTTATTCAAAATTAATACAAACAGTACAATCATTGATTGATTTTGTTTAATCATTATACTAAACAAGATGTTGCTATAGGAACATCCATCCATATAAAAAATGGGATAGGCTATAGACACACTCATATATATTTGATAAATGCAACGATACTTACTAATTTTCTCGGCATTAACATATATATTTTTTTTTTACAATTTGAATACATAATTTGATTGATTATGACATAAATAGGAGTGCATAGAGTATATCTGTGTTTATAGAAGGGTGTTCTGGGTTATGCCTAGACTAATCCCTTGGCAAATTATGACTGTAAGACATCAGCCCTGATTAAACCTCAGTGGCCACAATTGTTGTATACGCCTGGATTTGAACCCTGGACAGATGGGATATTCCACCACATCCCCAGAGCCTTAACCAGTACGCCACAACCCTTGTGGTTTAGAGTATATCTGTTGGAAGATTCTTATAAGTAAAAAATGCAATGTTTTATAACAACTACCATATAAAGAACATTCTTATAAGAACTTGATATCCTTTGAGTTATTGTACTTGAATGTGTAGTGACATTTTGTAGGTCTTTTTAGTTAAATGTTTGATATTTATTATAAAGATATAATAATTATTTATGTTGAGAAAAATAACTAAACCGACAAAAGAGGTTATTATAAAAACTATAATTGTGGATTTTTTATATATAGGTTATTAATTTGATGAGTTGGAAGTGATGTTACAAGAAAAAAATTATAAAAAAGGATGGACTAAATGCTCCCTATATATTGTTATAGTTGGGTCCAGTGAGAAGAGAAATTATGGTGAGAAACGTAATAAAACGTTTGATCAATCACAATTGAAGATCAACATCAATGACATGTACTGAGATATACTAGATCAATTCTAGCTCGTGAGAAGCGCAATTCATGGACGAGGATGAAATTAAAGGTGATCAAGGATCCAGATCCATTCTTACGTTTCTCACGTTAACTCTTTTTCTTACACGATCATTTGTTTATATTGCTAAAACTATAAGACAAATGATTGTGTAAGAAAAAGATTAAATGCGAGAAGCGTAAGAAGAGATCTGGACCCTTGATCAATTTTAATCTTATGTCCATTCATGAATTACGCTCTAGAAGTGTAACACCATCAAAATTGGAAAGAGCAACCAACTAAAAGTTTCAATAATACAACTGAAAAGAATAGAATTTCTCCTTATAAACCAATACTAGAAATATCTCAAATTAAGTTCTATAATAAACCTCGAACAACTCATTACCCAAGTCTTATTACAAAGACTAAATACATATCGGGTGTTACTTAACCCAAGTACAAGTTGCTAATCCCAAAATAGATGCGGAAGACTTCACTAAGCAAATCACTCCTCGAGCACACTACTAGCACTCATCTCTTCACAGTGTCGCTGGAACTATACCCAACCTGAACCTGTTGCACATGCCGACAAATAAAAAGGTTAGGCTAACGCCTAGTGAGTTCAAGAGTTTTATCATGATTGCGTAAATCAATAATCGGGGAGGATGTAGTTCGAAAAACATAATTTCCCAAAAGAATTTATAACAATTATGTAAACAACTCATTTTCCCAACACACACAAATCTTGAGCCGAAAGCTTTCATATGAAACATTTTCCAAATTAAACTTACTCCACAACTCACTCAAAATGTACTTTGACGTTAAATATCCCAAGTAATATAAATGTGAATAAAACTCCAATATTTAAAACATCCAATAAGGATGAGACATAGTGCTCCGCCAATAAACCATGGGAAACAATTCATATAGATAAAATACGTCACCGAAAATATGGATAAAAGTAAATACCCAAAAACAACACCTTTCGGTGACGGGGGAGACCCGATTCCATCGAATGTGACGGGCACACGAAGTTAGGTCACTTACGATGTTATTGGATTACACCTCAAGTCCCGGTTTTAGTTCCCATGCCATAAAGACATCACAACCTCAAACCATATACATGACTTTATTGCCTACTCCGTCGAGTTACACCTCAAGGACTTATGGGACCACATTGTCTATCCAATCTAGACGAGTTACACCTCAAGGACTTCAATGCCCCCTATTGCCTACTCGCTAGGGCCTCCGAACGACCTACCGCATATAACCATACGTTCCAATAGTCCACTCCTCGTGCACAAAGAGATAGACACCAAAATAACTCATGATCCCGGCGTACAACCCATAATGGTTCCTCTCCACAAAAGGAACGAGACATCGACAATGCTAGTTCAGCATAAGCCCCAAAGTGAACATATCAAGACTCATCACTATTAAGTATGACTGACTTACATGCCTATGGATCCAATGCATTACAGTCCAAAACGTTAATGACTCAAAACGAATGAACTAATGCATTCAAAATATGTAACTTCCAAATAAGATGCAAATAAATGGGTAACACAACCAAAGCTCCATCTCGAGCTATTAAAACTGGGCAAAAGGCCCGAGACTCATTTGAGTATGATTCAAGCCTAGAAAGACAAAACAACGATTGGCTAACTACACGAGCCCATACGGTTATATAAACCAAAACATATATTTACTCAAATCTTTGAATCATAAACACAATTGGCCCTCGGCCCAAATCTAAAAGATTTACAATTCACAAATGTCCATAAAGTCGAGATTGACCAACTCTAACAATTCACACATTTGTATTTTCCAAAACGTACCGTATCATAGTTTGTGCATAATCAAGACAACACTAAAAGCACGTTTTTACCCAACAACCTCCATTTGTGAAAATAAGTTAAACAAACACTTTCAATCATGATTTACTTAACAAAGTGTCCAAAATCCCAAAAGTGGGTGTTTTATAAGATTTTATAAAGTTAAAACACTTTCATAATCAAAACCCACCAAATAGCTTCACAAAGGATAGTTTTCATGTAAACACATAATCACTTTAAAAATGACATTTTGGCATGTACAACGTTTTCACAAATCAACTTGAACTCACCTTGCTAGATTTAGGCTAAATCTAGATTTTCCCCCAACTTGAGCTCCTTTGAAGAAACTTGAATCTTCAAGCCCAATCTTCCAAAAACCTAGATCCACAAGTTTCCAACCATAAATAATCATCCTCAAACACTTATATACGTTTTCCCCAATATAAAACATCCAAAACCACTAAAAATACCAAAACCCTAACTTCTTAGATTGTAACACCCTAAAATTTGGGTAAAATTTAAACATGAAAAAAATTTCCGGAAAATATACTTCTAGAATTAACAAATCACCCAAGTAAGTGGGGAAATAGAGTATGGCGTATACAATATCCAAAATCAAGCAATTGACGGTCCAACAACCTATTAATCTAAATTGACATAACTTAGATTACAATCGGGTGTTGTCTAATTGCTACCAAAATATCAACATTTACGTTCTATTTTGTACGCCTCCAAGTTCTTCCCAAAAATGTTATTCACCATTGTATCTCATCACTCAAGCCCGAGGAGTCCCGCCGCTGGAAGGCCCTAATCATGTACCCAAAAGAAGAAGTGTTAGTCTATCAACTTGAGGGTAAGAACCTACACTTGTAATAATAAATAATCAATTCAAGATACAATGTAAATCAATTTAAAACCCATAAGGTAGACCATTGAGCATCCAATGCTTCAAGTGTAGATGAGATCTTGATAACCCAAGCAAATTTATAAGATAAGAAAGCCACATGATCGTTAGTAGTATTTAATCACATTTGACAATTAAAACGGAAACAAGCGCAACCCCGAAGAGTCTATAACTTGTGAGTCCCCAACTTCAACCACTCCAAGTCTATACGTTGGGTCACTCTAAATCCACAAACAAGCACATTGGAATTACACCTTACTGCCCATGAGACGATGCCCGACCATATAGGTCCACATCTTACTTATCATGGATCCCGATGCCTATTCCGTGCTACGGCTCTAGTGCCTATGGATCCATTACACTCAATGACCAACAAAGACTCTCACGTAGTCCAATAGTAACAACATTATAAGTTTAAGCACGGTAGTAATATTAAAACTTACTTTCTTTTTGAAATATCTACACAAGACCACCACCAAAGACTATAACATACCATGATTCTTCAAATTAGGTTTTGGAACTCTTTTATAACATAAGTACTCATTTCTTTGAACGTTTCCTTGAAATCTCCAAGTATTTCCAAAACCCTAATTTTGACCTAGTATGGTCAAAATCATTCTAAGTGACAAACTTTGTGGGTTAAGGGCAATGGTACTTGAATACCAAGAGATGTTCACATATTTCACCTCTATCACCCATTATTTCAACAAGTCTTATATTTCCTCAAAACCCATTTTAGGTTAAAATGTGTAAATCATGTAGTGAGGATAGATGAAGATAATAGAATAGAAATCTAACAATATATAGCATGTATGAAACATAGAGAGTGAGATAACTCACCTTAGAGGGTCTTTATAGAAACTCAAAACCCTAATTAGTGGAGGAGGTTGAGTGTTCTTGGTACTTGAGAAAACTTGATGTGAATCCTTCCACTAAACACCTAGATGTTGCAAGTACACACATAAATGAGGTGGGTGAAACTCATAAATGGGGAGAGGTGAGAAGAGAAGAGGTTTACCACTTCTTGAGAGCCAAAATCGCCCTAGAATGGAGAGTACTGCCTTGGAAAGAAAATGAGGAAGAAAATAGCTGAACTCCCTTAAAACCCGTCTAAAACAGCCGCATGACCCCCGAGCGCGACCTTGACAGGGCGACTATGCCCTTAACATTGTCGCGGGGGCATAGTCGCGGTCGCCAAACACCCTACTGTTCGATTCCCGACTTTGCACCTCCATCGCGACCTTGACCATTGCGACTTTGCTATGGGCATTGTCGCGTGGCATTGTCGCGGTCACTTGACACCTTTCTGTTTGATTTCCCAACTTATCCCCCCATCGCGACATTGACCCTCGCGACTATGCCCAGGGCATAGTCGCCGGTCATAGTCGCTGGTGACCTGCAAGCTGCCGTCCAAAATCCTCTTTGACGTCCAAACCGATTCCCAAGCCCGTGAACTTAAGTTGACTGAATAGAATAGTTTGCATGCATGAAAACCATGCATATACCCCTCGATAAATATTGAAAATTTGGGGTGTTACAATCCTCCCCAACTTGGAAAAGATTTCGTCCTCGAAATCTTAAGCTATTGAAACAAATGCGGGTATCGGCGTTTCATATCTTCTTCCGGTTCCCAAGTCACATTGGCACCCCGATGGTGTTTCCATTGCACTTTGACCTTGACTACTTCATTGTGTCGAAGTTTCGTAACCGCTCTATCCAAAATAGCTTCGGGTTCTTCGATGCAGCGATTGTCATCCACTCGGATCTCCGACAGTGGTATCACACTATCTCCTTCCGCTAAGCACTTTCGTAGGTAACACACATGGAAGGTTGGATGGATTCCATCCATTTCCGGGGGTAAGTCCAATTTGTAGGCTTGTGAACCCACGCGTTCTAGGATGGTAAATGGCCAAAGGAAACGAGGACTCAACTTCCTACACTTTCTGAAACGAATCAATCCCTTCCAAGAGGATACTTTCAACATCACCCTTTCTCCCACTTGGAACTCCACCGGTCTCCTTTTCTTGTCAGCGTAGCTCTTTTGCCGATCTTGCGCCGCTTTCAACCGTCCCCTAATGATCTTGACTTTATCGGCCGTTTCTTGTACGATTTCCGGTCCGGCAAATTGCTTTTCTCCCGCCTCTAGCCAACACGCAGGAGTCCTACACTTTCTCCCATACAAAGCCTCAAACGGTGCCTCTTTCAAGCTCGAATGATAACTATTGTTGTAAGCGAATTCAGCTAGCGGTAGGTGAGTATCCCAATTGCCCCCAAAGTCGATTACACACGCCCTTAACATATCCTCCAAGGTTTGAATGGTCCTTTCGCTTTGACCATCCGTTTGTGGGTGATACGTCGTGCTCAAGTTTACCCTTGTACCAAGTTCCTCTTGTAGTGCCTGCCAAAACCTTGATGTGAACCGGCTATCCCGATCGAAGACTATGGATACGGGTACACCGTGCCTCAAAACCACTTCATCAATGTAGAGCTTTGCCAATTTGTCCATCGGCAAAGTTTCCCGCATAGCTAAGAAGTGTGCACTCTTCGTCAACCGGTCCACTATCACCCAAATAGTGTCGTGACCTTTCAAAGTCTTCGGTAACCTAGTCACAAAATTCATCGTGATTTTCTCTCACTTCCACTCGGGGATTTCCAAAGGTCGCAAACTACCATAGGGTAACTGATGTTGAGCCTTCACATGTGAGCAAGTCGTACACCGCTCCACAAAATACGCCACATCCAACTTCATGACTGGCCACCAATAAGTTAACTTTAAATCCCGGTACATCTTGGTAATCCCAGGATGAATGGAGTACTTTGACTTATGCACCTCATCCATGAGTAGTTATCGATTCCCACCGATCTTAGGCACCCACACGCGCCCGTTGAACAATTTGACTCCACGGCTATCCTCCGTTAAAAGTTGGTTTTGCTTCACCATTACCTCATCTTTGAGGTTTTCTTCCTTCAAGGCTTCGGATTGAGCCGCTCTAATCCGTTCCACCAAGCTTGACACTATGTCGATCCTTGAGAGATTGGCGCTTAGACTTCCACTATACTCTTTTCGACTCAAGCCGTCAGCAACCACATTGGCCTTACCCGGATGGTAAAGCAATTCACAATCATAATCCTTGAGAAACTCCAACCACCTCCGTTGTCTCATGTTTAACTCCTTTTGATCGAATACATATTTCAACCTCTTGTGATCGGTGTACAAAGTACATTTCGTGCCATAAAGGTAATGACTCCACAACTTCAACGCGAACACCACCGCGGCCAATTCCAGATCGTGTGTAGGATAGTTCTTTTCGTGCACTTTAAGTTGCCTCGAAGCATAGGCGATCACCTTCCCCCTTTGCATTAACACACACCCCAAGCCCATCTTGGATGCATCACTATAGACCACAAAATCTTCCGATCCCTCGGGTAAGGATAAAATTGGCGCTTCACACAATTTCCTTTGGAGAGTACGGAATGCCTTCTCTTGCGCTTCGGTCCAAACAAACTTCACGTTTTTCCGTGTCAATGCCGTCAATGAAGAAGCAATCTTAGAAAAATCTTGAATAAACCTTCGGTAGTAACCCGCCAAACCCAAGAAGCTTCGAATCTCGCCCGGGCTTTTAGGAGGTTCCCAATTCATCATTGCCTCGATTTTGGAAGGGTCTACCTTCACTCCATCTCGGGTAACTACGTGACCCAAGAATTGCACTTCCTCTAACCAAAAGTCGCACTTGGAGAATTTTGCATATAGCTTCTCTTTTCTTAGGACCTACAACACCTCCCGTAGATGAGACTCGTGATCCACTTCATCTTTGGAGTACACCAAAATGTCATCTATGAATACAATCACCGACTTGTCGAGGAAAGGTCGACACACCCGGTTCATCAAATCCATGAACACCGCCGGTGCATTTGTTAGCCCGAATGGCATCACTAGGAACTCATAGTGACATATCGCGTCTGGAAAGCCGTCTTTGGAACATCGTCTTCTCTAACCTTCACTTGATGATAACCCGAACGTAAGTCGATCTTTGAGAAAGATCCCGCTCCTTGAAGTTGGTCGAATAGGTCGTCGATCCTAGGGAGTGGATACTTGTTCTTCACGGTCACCTTGTTTAACTCTCGGTAGTCGATACACATCCGCATAGTGCCATCTTTCTTCTTCACGAATAAGACCGATGCTCCCCAAGGAGATGAACTCGGCCTCACGAACCCTTTCTCCAACAGCTCTTGGAGTTGTACCATCATTTCTTGCATCTCGGATGGAGCCAAATGGTAGGGAGCTCTAGCTATCGGAGCCGCTCCCGGTACCAAATATATCTTGAATTCCACTTGCCGGTCCGGTGGCAAACCCGACAAGTCTTCCGGAAATACGTCGGGGAACTCGCGTACCACTCTCACGTCCTAAAGCTTCTTCTTTTCTAGCTTAGCATCGATCACATACGCCAAGAAGGACGTACATCCCTTGACCAAGCATTTACGTGCCTTCAACATGGAGATGACTGCTACCTCTCTTTTTCTTCGTTCACCATAAATGACCACACAACTTCCATCCGAAGAAGGTATGCGGATCAACTTCTTTGCACACAAGATTTCGGCTTGATTTCCCGCTAACCAATCCATTCCAACCACCACATCGAACCCCCCGATTACCATGGGCATTAAGTCTATCGAGAATTTCTTCCCTTCGACTTCTAGCGTACAACCCCGCAAAATATCCCGAACCACAACTTGTCCACCATCGGCTATTTCTACCACTATGGCTTCTTCTAAACAACTAGTGGGCATAGACAATTTTTGACAAAAGGAGATCGACACAAACAAAAAACTTGCATCTGAATCAAATAACACACGCGTAGGTACGGAGTTTAGAAGAAACATACCCGACACTACGTCCTTTGAAGCTTTCGCCTCCTCGGTCGACATTTGAAAAGCTCTCCCCATTGCTCTCGGAGGTTCCACCTTCGGCCCTCCGCTTCCTCCCGACTTTAACTTCGGACAATCCTTTCTAATGCGACCCGACTCCTTACACTCGAAACACATCGTCCCCCTGACGGGACAAGAGTTGATGGAATGCCCGGCCTTGCCACACTTATAGCATTTTCCCGAAACAAAGTTGCATTGACCGAAGTGTTTGCTCCGGCACTTGGAGCATCATCTAGCCTCCCTCTTCGGGTCGGCTCCCCGATAGTTGTTGTCAAATGTCCTTGGTTTCTTGAAGGGTGCAGTTTGCCCTTCCCATCTCCTCTTTTCTGGAACTCTAGCGGCTTCTTCCTTGCCTCTACCGTAGGCATCCTCCACTAACTGAGCTTCTTCCACCGCCTCACGAAGGGTAGAAGCCTTAGAAACTCGGACCATAGTCATCATGTCCGAGGGAAGACCCTTGATGTATGCCTTAATCTTCTCCTTCTCTGTCGGGACCAGATGTCCCACCAATCCCAATTTATCCATGAACAACCGGTTGTAGTCTTTAACTGTCAAGTTACCTTTTTCAGATTCCGGAACTCTTCCTCGATCCGGTCCATAGCCCTCTCATTGCAATATTCCTCCAACAAATTTTCTTTGAAGGTTGCCCAGCTCAGCTTGGCCAATACCGCGGCCTCTAGAGACGCGGAGTAGACATTCCACCAAGTAAGAGGCGCCCCTCTTAGCATTTGAGAACCAAACTTTTCCCTTTGGCTCTCCCCGCATTCACTAGTACGAAAAGCTTGCTCCATTTCTCTTATCTAGTTCATACAGACAACCGGATCATCCGACCCTTTGAACTCGAGCGGTCTACAGCTCAGAAAAGTTTTGAAAGAACAAGTCTTCCCCGCTTGCCCGGTTTCCAACGTTCCCAACCCATCAGTGGGAATTTCATTTCCCCCAGATCCGGCCACCATAATGTTCTCGGCAACCGTCTCGTGCTTACGGTTGCTCGCATCCCGATCCTCTATAAATTTCAGAAACTGCTCTTGTTGTTGATTCATGGCCTTGTTCATGGCCGCCATCATCATGTCCATCATTCTTGTCTCAGATGTTGCCTCTTCCAGAACAGGATCAGATGTCTCCAAATCCCGTCGAGGGATATGCTCAGTTCCCCCTCCCAAGATGGTATTATTCAGCAGGGGTACTGTTGTCGTCGTTATCCTTGGTTGATCAGCTGTAGATGTCGTGGCATCATGACCATCCACCCTACTACGGGTGTTAACCATCGAAGTCTGCCACACAATCGAGAATGAGATAAGAAATAGGCTATAAGATTTAAACATAAAGAAACGTACTAATACATGCATCAATCATCATAACAATAGCAATCTAAGCATACACACGTAATGATACATTCATAATAGCAGTAGCTAATTGAAATTATGAACATACTTCACATAAGGATTCTCGTTACCAGGGTCACAACTTTCAACTTATGTACTTCCGTCGACTCTAAGACCATCATATCTTAGGAGTTCTACCCAAGCTCACCGATTCATACTTAGTCATTTTTAGCTTAAGTCTAGACACTGAACAACATACCTAGTTCACTTAAACTATTGATCTGATACCAACTTGTAACACCCTAAAATTTGGGTAAAATTTAAACATGATTTTTTTTGCAGAAAATATACTTCTAGAATTAACAAATCACCCAAGTAAGTGGGGAAATAGAGTAAGGCGTATACAATATCCAAAATCAAGCAATTGACGGTCCAACAACCTATTAATCAAAATTGACATAACTTAGATTACAATCGGGTGTTGTCTAATTGCTACCAAAATATCAACATTTAAGTTCTATTTTGTACGCCTCCAAGTTCTTCCCAAAAATGCTATTCACCATTGTATCTCACCACTCAAGCCCGTGGAGTCCCGCCGCTGGAAGGCCCTAATCATGTACCCAAAAGAAGAAGTGTTAGTCTATCAACTTGAGGGTAAGAACCTACACTTGTAATAATAAATAATCAATTCAAGATACAATGTAAATCAATTTAAAACACACAGAGTAGACCATTGAGCATCCAATGCTTCAAGTGTAGATGAGATCTTGATAACCCAAGCAAATTTATAAGATAAGAAAGCCACATGATCGTTAGTAGTATTTAATCACATTTGACAATTAAAACGGAAACAAGCGCAACCCCGAAGAGTCTATAACTTGTGAGTCCCCAACTTCAACCACTCCAAGTCTATACGTTGGGTCACTCTAAATCCACAAACAAGCACATTGGAATTACACCTTACTGCCCATGAGATGATGCCCGACCATATAGGTCCACATCTTACTTATCATGGATCCCGATGCCTATTCCGTGCTACGGCTCTAGTGCCTATGGATCCATTACACTCAATGACCAACAAAGACTCTCACGTAGTCCAATAGTAACAACATTATAAGTTTAAGCACGGTAGTAATATTAAAACATACTTTCTTTTTGAAATATCTACATAAGACCACCTCCAAAGACTATAACATACCATGATTCTTCAAATTAGGTTTTGGAACTCTTTTATAACATAAGTACTCATTTCTTTGAACGTTTCCTTGAAATCTCCAAGTATTTCCAAAACCCTAATTTTGACCTAGTATGGTCAAAATCATTCTAAGTGACAAACTTTGTGGGTTAAGGGCAATGGTACTTGAATACCAAGAGATGTTCACATATTTCACCTCTATCACCCATTATTTCAACAAGTCTTATATTTCCTCAAAACCCATTTTAGGTTAAAATGTGTAAATCATGTAGTGAGGATAGATGAAGATAATAGAATAGAAATCTAACAATATATAGCATGTATGAAACATAGAGAGTGAGATAACTCACCTTAGAGGGTCTTTATAGAAACTCAAAACCCTAATTAGTGGAGGAGGTTGAGTATTCTTGGTACTTGAGAAAACTTGATGTGAATCCTTCCACTAAACACCTAGATGTTGCAAGTACACACATAAATGAGGTGGGTGAAACTCATAAATGGGGAGAGGTGAGAAGAGAAGAGGTTTACCACTTCTTGAGAGCCAAAATCGCCCTAGAATGGAGAGTACTGCCTTGGAAAGAAAATGAGGAAGAAAATAGTTGAACTCCCTTAAAACCCGTCTGAAACAGCCGCATGACCCCCGAGCGCGACATTGACAGGGCGACTATGCCCTTGGTATTGTCGCCGGGGCATAGTCGCGGTCGCCAAACACCCTACTGTTCGATTCCCGACTTTGCACCTCCATCGCGACCTTGACCATTGCGACTTTGCCACGAGCATTGTCGCGTGGCATTGTCGCGGTCACTTGACACCTTTCTGTTTGATTTCCCAACTTATCCCCCCATCGCGACATTGACCCTCGCGACTACGCCCAGGGCATAGTCGCCGGTCATAGTCACTGGTGACCTGCAAGCTGCTGTCCAAAATCCCTTTTGACGTCCAAACCAATTCCCAAGCCCGTGAACTTAAGTTGACTGAATAGAATAGTTTGCATGCATGAAAACCATGCATAGACCCCTCGATAAATATTGAATATTTGGGGTGTTACACAGATGTAGAAAAGTGAGAAGCTTACCTCAACCACCACCAAATACTATTGGGTCATCCAATATACTTCAAAACTCTTTCTAGATCCTTGAAGAGCTCCCAAAAACGAAACCATAGCAACTTGAATCATCAAAATCGGAGTTGTGGTGAGAAAGTTATGAAGAAATGAAGGAAATGGCTTCAAAATCGCGATTTAAGCTCCAGACCCATTCCCGCGGCTTGTCCCGTGGCTTCAAGCCGCATGGTAAGCCGCACGCTTCCCAAAATCGCACTCCACAGACATACGCGGCCTGGGCCGCGGCCCTCGGTCGCGCACTGATAACGCCACTTTTTGGCGTTATTTTCAGTCCACAAATCAATGAGATTGGCTTGTGTTGAAGCAAAAAGGCGGAATTTTATGGTTTATCGAGTGAAATGTGCAGGAAATCTGAAAGAAATCAGCATCGAGAAAAAGAAGCAGAAAAGAGTCCAAAAGAGAGTCCAAACGAAGCCCAACAGAAGCCCAACGGAAGCCCGAGATCCAAGCCCAAACCATGACCCAGACCTGACCCGGATCTCCTCAGGAAACCGCGCGGCCTGCGCCGCGGCTTGAGGCTGCGGGCCAGGTCGCGTAACTCTCTGGTCGTTTTCTATACTTTGTGTTTTTTCGGAATTAGGTCATCACTTTCCGACGTGCGACGGTAGGCTACGAGAGGGCGATTTTCAGAGGTATTTTGCATACTTTTGAGCCACGATAGAGGACGGATTGAAGAGAAGTTCATTACGCGAAGCGGATTAGAGCCGAGAGAAGGGATTTTCATTGTACATTTTTCACATTTACGATCACAATGTTCACACACACCATTTTCTACTCTGATTCTTGTGTTTTTGTCCACCCCAACATGAACTAATCTTTAGATGTTGGGGGTTGGAATAACTATGGTTTTTATGATGGATGACGTGTAACCGAATGATTTCTATTTGATTTGATCTATGAAGTACTTGATTTTAGTTTTTGGTACACAATTGTAGCTTGATCACCTTCAGTTGAATTTCATGGTTTTTGATTAAGTTCGAGAGAATTAATTAATCACTAGATCAGGTAATCAAGTGCCGGAAAGAAGACTCGGGTAGAGATAGCCGAATCACCTTTTTGCCTTGTAAAAGTTTAACTGAATGTGTTTTAAAATCACCGGTGGAGATCGAGAGATAAAACTAGTGAGTTTAAGATAAAATCCGTTATTGCTTAGGGTTCATAGAAATAATCGATAATCATTGTTCGGGTATTCGTTCATCAGTAGTATAACCATATGAATTCCAACCCTCAACCCTTTTCTCTGTCAAAGTTCTTTCAAAACCTTCCGTTAATCGATTTTAGTTTTTATTTAGCTTTTACACAAGTTCTAAACCAAACATCCAATTTCGACCGTTCAGTTAATAGATCTTATAGTCATTGTGAAACTTAGTTCCTAGTTCCCTGTGTTCGATACTCGTACTTCTGTACTATTACTTGATTTCGACACCGTACACTTGCGGTTAGATTTAGGGGGGTGTAAACCCGCCTATCACGCACCAGCCCGCACAACACTTTTTCGGTCATAACTTCTTCGTTTTAGCTCCATTTTCGCTCCGGAAAGAACCATTGGACTCGTATTTGAATTCCCCATCCAACAAGACCATAAAATCTATGATTTAATCTAAAATCCTATTTTTTACATTTATCTTAAAAGATCGATTTCTACACTTATTCGAAATTGTACTTATCCGAAAATTACGGGTGTTACAAGAAGTGAATTGATCTGATGCATATTGGTACATCTTATTAGAGTTGATCTTCAATTATGATTGATCCAATAATGGGAATCCATTCTTACTTCTTATTTTTTTCTTTATAGAAACCCAACCTATATTACTAAGGCTATGTTTGGCAAACTAGTTGATTACTTATAAGTTATCTGGTAGCTGATAGCTAGCTGTTGACTCATAAGCTAGCTGATGAACAAGTCATGTTTGGCAAAAACTAACTTATAAGCATGTAAAATAACCAAAAAGGACATCTTCAAAAAATTATCAATTACAATATTTAATTATATAATTAAAATAAATTTATAGCAATATAGTATGTTAATTAATACAATCAACATAATAAAGAAAAATTAAATAATATAATATGTTAATTAAAAGAGTTTAAAATTCATTATTGCATATATACTATAAATTTTCAATTTGTTAAAATAAGTATAATATATATATATATATATATATATATATGGGAAATTAATTAAAATACCCTAACCTCAATTTTGACTTACAAAAATGCTAAAATTCTCTCCAACTTTACCAAAATACCCAAAAAAATCCATGAAATACCCCTCGATCGCGGACTCAGGGTAAAAAATTTCATTTTTAACCCTGGAGTCCGCGATGGTTGTCCGCAAAGTTCGCTATTCACCTTGAAAATGTGAAGTTTACAACTTTGGTCCCTGAGTCAGTGAATTTGATTAGGGTACGCGATTTTGGCCGTGAAAAGCCCTATTATTTCATGTTTTATGAGGTTTTCACTTTTTTTGCATGCTTTTACTGTTTTTTTCACACTTTTGTCTGATAGTTATTGTACTATTGTCATTGAATTTATGGTTGCAATTCATTTTCTCCATCCAACTTTCGTCTATAAAGAGCAGTAAAATGTAATCCACAATCGTTCATCACATCCATTCCATTGTTCTTTCTTGATTTCATACTTCATCATTTCAATTTTTTCTTTCTGATATTCTACTGAAAAAATGAGTCCAAATGTTGAAATAGCTAAGCTATATTCCTGTTGCGATGGTGAATGGGTGCAAGACAACAATGAGTGGATTTTGCTTATGAATCTAAGCATGGTGTAAAATTGGCAGTAAACATTACACATAAGAAGTTTCTTGCTTACGCCATGCAAAAATGTGGAATCAAACGTTCTGCTGTTTGCATGTTAGTGTACAAGAATGATGGCTCAGTATTGGAGTTAACCGACGATGCAGATGTCTCTGGTTTTATGCAATTTGCAGCCCAGTCAGAAAGACTTCCAACACTTTTTGTGTATGTCGATTCATCGATGTGCGACGAAGGTGATGGCGAAGGTGATGACGAAACCCATGTCGGTGGTAATCAACTGAAGCTTGATTCTCAATTTTAGGCGTCCTACGACCCAACATTTCATTCGGATCATACAAATGGTGTTAACGACTGTTATCCCGATTTTGTTCCGGAGACGCAACAAGAAGAAGACAACCAAAAAAGACGGTTTGCTGGAGTTGCTATGACGAAACCCATGTTTTCACAATGGGTATATCTGATATGGACAAATCAGATACCGATAATGATGAGGACGAAGAAGTAGAAACATATACCCCTAGTAATAAATCATTTGGTGAGTTAAATGATTATTTTGATATGCCTCCTCCCCTTCCAACCCCGGGGACCTATATACCAACCTACCAAGTCGTACCTTATAATCGCAGTTCAAGGATACATGAAGGTCACGTATTTGATACGAAGAATGAAACGGCCATACAACTCGGAATTAAGTTCATGGAAGAGGGTTCCGTGTTTAAAACGAAGAAACTCGACAAACTCATATTCGAGGCTGTATGTTGGAGAGAAAATTGTAATTGGCGTATGACGGTGAAGTCTGTGGGCTAAAATTAACACAATACTCGAAATAAACACAAAAATATTTTCAAAAAAACACAATACTCTAAATTTAACACAATACTCTAAAATTAACATGTACTCTAAAATCTTTTCAAAATAAACGCAATACTCTAAAATTAACATGTACTCTAAAATATTTTCGAAAAAAACACAATACTCTAAATTTAACACAATACTCTAAAATAAACACATACTCTAAAATATTTTTGAAATAAACGCAATACTCTAAAATTAACACAATACTCGAAATAAACACAATACTCTAAAATATTTTCGAAATAAACACAATACTCTAAAATTAACATATACTCTAAAATATTTTCGAAATAAACGCAATACTCTAAAGATAACACAATTACAAGGTTCAAAATGGGGGTCCTTTATTTTTTTAACCATTTTGTATAAATACATTACAAAAATAACCCTATTTTAAAATTTTACAAAAATAACCACCCACTTCTCCTCAAGCATTGCTTGGGGAGAAGTGGCCCACGACGAGACGCCATATTTAATTAATTAAATCAGATATAAATTAAAATAATACTGATTTGACATAAGATTCCTTGATTTGACATAAGATTCTTTAACTTGACATAAGATCTTTGACTTGACTGATTTTACAACACATTTACCATTAAAAACCAAAAAATACCTCGATATCCACCCGGGTTCGCGCCGGCCGACGCTACCCTCCTCCGGCGGCGCGAACCGGAGTTTGACCGGCATTGACCGGCGTTGACCAATTTTTTTTTTAAAACTTATTTTAAAAATACATTAATTTTTTAAAAAATTTAAAAATACATTTTTAAGTTTTAATTAATTTTAAAAATGATTTAAATTAATACGTTTTATAATTAAAACTTTAAAAAAACGTTTTATAATTAAAATTTTAAAAATACGTTTTTTAATTAAGATTTAAAAATACGTTTTTTAATTAAGATTTAAAAATAAGTTTTTTAATTAAGACACAAAATTTAAGTAATTTTAATTAAATACGTTTTTTAAAATTGTTTTTTCTTCCAAAAATAAATTAAAGATCAAAAATAAATTAAAGATAAATTTTAATTAAAATAATTTTAAAATTTTAAGATATAAAGAATTGGTTTTCAAAAATAATTAAAATTTTAAATTATAAATTTTTTGTTTTATTATGCAGATTTGATTTGAGAACACAAAAAAAATTCTTTTTTTTAAATTTATTTTAAAAATACATAAATTTTGGAAAAAATTTAAAAATACATAAATTTTCAAAAAAATTTGGTCAACGCCGGTCAATGCCGGTCAAACTCCGGTTCGCGCCGCCGGAGGAGGGTAGCGCCGGCCGGCGTGAACCCGGGTGGATATCGAGGTATTTTTTGGTTTTTAATGGTAAATGTGTTGTCAAATCAGTCAAGTCAAAGAATCTTATGTCGAGTCAAAGAATCTTATGTCAAATCAAGGAATCTTATGTCAAATCAGTATTATTTTAATTTATATCTGATTTAATTAATTAAATATGGTGTCTTGTCGTGGGCCACTTCTCCCCAAGCAATGCTTGAGGAGAAGTGGGTGGTTATTTTTGTAAATTTTTTAAAATAGGGTTATTTTTGTAATGTATTTATACAAAATGGTTAAAAAAATAAAGGACCCTTCAAAATGGCGTAAGGCGTGGCGGTGAGGTCAAGCCTCAAGCTTTACACACCACGGCGAGAACGCGACGTTTTTCAAGGCGTGACATAATGCGGCAAATTTGTATGTCAAATATATAGTTATATATACATATTTGTTTTCTATATATTATTCTAGTAAGATAATGATATTAAAAAAATACATTCATATTACAAGAAGAACATACATATAGATTATTATTATAAAAATAGTTTTTAATTGAATATTTAAAATAGAACTTATAAAGGTAAATTATAACTTTGTTTTAATCGTAATTCCATAACGTTTATAAAATTTTGAAACTGTGAGTGTCGTGATTAGATAAATCTATAAAGGTGTAAAATATAAAGTTAAAAAATGTAAAAACACAAAACAAAACATAAAAATAATAAAAAAATTATGTGAAAATATCACGTTTTAGAAAAAAACTTGCGTCGCGACGCGCCTTAAGACGCCATGGCGTGAGCCACGCCATATAGAAACGTCATGGATCATTTCGTAACGGCGGAGACACGTCTTACGCCATATCGTGCCATGACGCACACCATGACGCGCCTTTTTGAACACCGGTATTCTAAGATAAACACATACTCTAATTTTTTTTCCAAACAAACACATAGTCTAAAATAAACATATATATAACAACATGTATTTTAAAAAATAAATAACTACAACCGGGTTATGAAAACGTACCTGACGAGTCATGTCCGACTTCTAAAAACACTCATGAACCGAGTCGAGATCTGAGCACGTAGGTTGTACGATCTCTTTGAGAGAGTAGAGAGAACGTTTGAGATTTATGGGGTTTGTGGTCCAAGAAGGGGGGGGGGGGGGTTATAAGTCCGCGATCGAGGTTGGGCTTGGTGGTGATTAGTCGGCATTAAAAACTAGGGTTTGACCCCATGCCGACACGTGGTGCTGCAAGTCCACGATCGCGGCATGGGGTAAAAAATGTAATTAATCATCGCGGGCTCAGGGACCAAAGTTGTAAACTTCACATTTTTCAGGGTAAATCAAAGCATTCGCGGACAAACATTGCGAACTCCAGGGTTAAAAATGGATTTTTTTTACCTTGAGCCCGCGATCGAAGGGTATTTCACGGATTGTTTTTGGGTATTTTGCTAAAGTTAGAGAGAGTTTGGGTATATCTGTAAGTCAAAATTGAAGTTAAGGTATTTTATATAATTTCCCTATATATATATGTATACATTAACTTATTGTTTTAAATAACCGTTACATATAATATGAAAAAAATAATCAAATAATAATTAAAAAGATAATTAAAATATATTAATTAATATTTAAAATATATGTGAATAATTTATATGATTAACAATAACTTTAAATAGTTATAAATTAATATCAATGTATAAGTAAAATTTAATTTAATAATAATTAAATTTAAAATATTAATATTTATTTATAATAATAGTTAATATTAATGAGGATAGAACTGAAATATTCACAAAAATATATTTAAAAGTTCATTCAAAAGCTAGTTTATGATTATCTAAACATGTATCCAAAAAATAAACTTAGTTATAAGGTAGTTTTTTTTTCACAAAACGATATCTAAATATATTGACTTACATTTTATATTTTTAATATATAATTTAGGGAATTTAATTAAAATACCCCAAGTTTGACCTTGACTTACACAACTGCCCCTCTCTCTCCCATTTTGCGAAAATACCCCCTGTTGGGTCATCACATATTTGAAGTTGACTCAATTAAACCCTCTTAGATACTTAGAATGTTTTGGATTCTTTTGTGTAACTTGTACTCTTATACCAATTGTTCGGTGAAGTCGAAGATCAACCGAAACCAAGTGCGAAGACTATCTCATTGCGGAAGTGAGAAAATCGGCAGCAAGTTTCTACAAGTTACATCACCACCGATATGCTTGTGCTATCGGTGGACACGCATCACCGAATTGAAGAAATTCGGTGAGGAGTCCAAGAAGACTTCCACCGATATGTGTTCAGAAATCGGTGGGAGTTCAAGAAGACTGTACCGAAATATTAAAACACTTCGGTGAAACTCTCTCCTTTCTAAAGAAGTGAGATTTCGAATTGGTGCAGTTTTCAATACAGGAGGTCGATAGCCTTATTCTCTATAGACAAAAGAGAAGATCATTTATTATGAGACAATATCCTATTGTCAGATAAAAGTGGCATTTTGTCATTTTATCTATTCTCAGATAAGGTCTTTTTCTAGTACGACTGTCCTCCTGGTTCCTTGGATAAGTTAAAAAGGAGATATCAGCTTTTCAGAAGTCAACCTCTACAATGAATGGAAGAGTGACAAGTGTCCCATGCATTAAATGATGCATGGACTATAAATAGAGGTGAAGACTCTCCATGCAAATCACGCTTCTGAAGATTACTAAGTGCAAGCTCCTTTCTTACTGAAACTGCATCTTGTGTCTAAGTGTCCAATTTGTTCTAAGTGTTTTTCAGTTTACTTTGTGTTAGATTGTTAGAATAGTTTAACTGTTCTTTTCCGCAACAATCTTTTGTTTTCTATGTGTAATTCTTATTGAAAGATTTTCAATATATTGAATTAAAACTTGTGAAAAATCTGAGTATTGTATTCAACCCCCCCCCCCCTTCTACAATACTTGTTGAGCCATTTTGGGACCAACAAGTGGTATCAGAGCGGAAAGTTTAATTCATAAACTTGATCCGCAATGGCTGCCTCATCTTCATCCCTAACTGTTGAAAACACTGGTCAAAACAATTTTGCTGAAAATGGTTCCATTTCAAAACCTCCCAAGTTTAATCCTAACAACTTTTCTTTATGGAAAAGTCGTATGATGCTATTTATGGAAGGAGTGGATACTAGATATCCAACCATTCTCAAGGAGGGACCTATCATCCCGAGAGTTTGGGCTCGCTATGAAAAGCAGAGGCCTGGTAAGGAAACAGTTGACAAGTCAAGTGACTCTGATGATTCTGAACCTTCCGACATAGAAAAAGCAAAGACTACTGGTCGTTACATTCTCAAAAACCCAAAGGAATATACTGATGAGGAAAAACGATTGGTGTCTCTGGATTCTCGGCTTAGAGCAATCATTGCTCTCTCACTTCCTGATGAAGTCTATCACTCTCTTGTTAATTTCGGTACTGCTAAAGAGATGTGGACTACTTTGTGTGTACTTTATGAGGGTACAGAGGAAGTAAAGAAAAGCAAAAAGATTGGCCTCATTCGAAAATATGAGCTCTTTGCCTATGAAAATGGAGAATCTCTTCCAAGCTTTTATAACCGTTTCAACTCTCTCTTAAATGATTTAAAGTTACTAGGTAGAGTTTATGATAATGAGGAAGTTCTATGCAAGTTTATGGATTGTCTTCCTGACTTTTGGGAAAACATTTGCACTTGCATTAAAACTACCAAGGATTTGGAATACATGCCTTTAACTGTTTTGTATGGAACTCTGTTCAACTTTGAACAAACCAAGCTTCATAGGAAAACCATCTTCAAAGAGATAAAAAGCTCTTCAATAGATCTTATCTGTGAAAGTTCCAAGAAAAGCCAAAATGTTCCTTGTATCACATATCCCTCATCAGACTTTGACACCGAAAATCAGAACAACCGTTCTCACCAAACGGAGGCATATCTGAGTGATGCCGATGATGAAGGTGATGAAATTTCGGTAGACCGAATGTCTGATGAAATGGCTATGATGGCCGGTTTTAAAAATAAATCTCGAAATTTCAACAAACCCAGAAGTTTCAGAAAACCATCCTTTACAAAAATGCCTTCTTCTGATAAGACAAATGAAGAATGTTTCAACTGTGGTAAGAAAGGACACTTTGCTGCTGAGTGCAGAAACAAGCGTGTGTCAAAAGTCAATTCTACGTCCTCTGACAAATATCCTTCCAAATTTGAGAAATCCAAAGATAAATCATATTTCAAAAAGGATTCTCAATCCTCCTCACTCTCTCATCAGGAACGTGCTAAAAAGTACAAAGCTAAGTACAAGAAGGAAAAGGAAAGAAATGAAGGATCTCAAAGGAAAGGAAAAGGATTAATGGCTGAGGCTCATGACTGGGAAGAAAAAGAAACCTTTGACAGTGATTCTCAAAATATGTGCTTTATGGCCATATCAGAAGAGGTGAAAGAAGAAAAGGCAAAGTCTCCAATGGCATTAGTTTCAACTGAATGCTCATCATCATACTCTCAGGTACATCCCTTCAATGACATGACTGATATTGAAAAGATAAATGCGTATGAATCTTTAACTCAAGATTTTTACAATGTCAAAGAAAGCAAGAAAAGAAAATCTGCTCAAGTTAAAAATCTTAAATCTCAACTTGAAGCTTTCATGTGTCAACTTGGAAAGTTTGAGATAATCAAAACTGAGCTTGAAAATCTAAAAGTCATAAATCATGAAATTGAAAAGGAGAAGAATAAACTGTTCAAGAAGTTAAAGAAAGAACAGGAAATTGTCAGAAAATGGACAAATTCTTCAAGGAATCTTGAACAGATCTTTCAAGACCAAATCGGTGGTAATAACAAGTTTGGGTTAGGATATGAAAAATCCATGCTTGAAAAATCTTCCCATGCACTTGTTCCCATCACCGATACATGGGATGATGACTCTGAGTCAAACTCTTGTGATTCCATTTCTTTAAATTCTGCTGATCTTAGTGAAGCCTTAAAATATGGAATGTTTTTAAAAGCCAAAGAATCTTCATCTGATCAAACCCATAAAGTGCAAAATTTGAAGGATACTGTTAAACCCATTCAGGATGTGTTCAAAGATTTAACCATTGATAACCACTCTTCAAATCTTTCAAAATCTCAAGCTTTCAAAGAAAAACACACCATGGAAAAATCCTTCACCGATTTTGTCCAAAAGGGAAAGACCGAAGTTTTCTCAAGAAAGACCCCTGACCATGCTTCAACCTCAAGAACCGAACTTTTTAGAGGTCCTCGCAATCCCCTTTTCGGTCCAAAGATTAAGATTGATATAATTGGAAAAGAAAAAGGAAAGGAACAAAAACCCAAAAGAACTTTCATCTACCGAAAATGTTATAATTGTGGTGATACCTTTCATCTTGCTAAGGACTGCCCAAGGGAAAGAATCGCCAGATCCAAATCCAAGGTCTCTCACATCTCTAACCCAAAAGGACCCATTACCAAATGGGTACCTAAGAACTGACTTGATGTTGTCTGCAGGTTTTTGAGCACCAACAAGTTTGGTATTTAGATAGCGGGTGCTCACGTCACATGACTGGAAACAAACATCTTCTTGTAAACTATGTGTCAGAAAAGGGTCCTTCTGTAACCTTTGGGGACAACTCCAGAGGTCACACTAAAGGGTATGGAACTCTCACGAATGGAACCCTCACCTTCAATAAAGTGGCATTTGTTGAAGGTCTCATGCATAACCTCCTTAGTATTAGCCAACTGTGTGATCTTGGATACAAAGTTATCTTTGAACTGCGTATCTATACTGTTGTTGACAAGAATATGAAGGTTGTCCTCTCTGGAAGAAGGCTAGATAATGTGTATATCATTGATATGAGTCAAAACAACTCTTCAAATGTCTGCTTCGTGTCTGACGATACAGTCAAAAGAAACTGTCTGTGGCATAAACGTTTGTCTCATCTTAACTTCAAAACCCTTCATAAGTTATCAAACAAAGAGCTGGTGACTGGCATGCCTAAGTTGAACTTCGTCAAAGAAAAGTTGTGTGATGCATGTGAAAAAGGGAAGCTCACCAAATCTTCTTTCAAAACCAAGCTGTAAAGCCCGTATCCCGGTATGTAATTTCTTTTATTAATTATTTTCTTTTTAAGTTTGATTTAATGTGGTTTCCGTTAGCGGGGTAGTCGAATCGGACCAAAAAGTTAAATGAGTCAACCTTTGTGGGTTTTTGCAAGGAAAGGAAAGTTGAGGGGCTAATTGGGGCATCTCACCAAAGTTTGGCAAGGGATCGTCCAAGAGTCACCCCCTCCCCTTCCCCTTCCCTTCGGTTTCATGCTAGTAACCACCACAACCTTTAGTCATCCCCTCCCCCTTTCTTGTTGTGTTCGGCCAAGAAGAGAACTAGAGAGAGAGAGTGAAAGAAAGAAGCCGAGAGAGGGAGAGAGAAACCGAGAGGGTGATAGAGGTTGCTGCCGGCGACGAGGAGAGAGGAGGAAGGAGACGATCGCCGGCAAGTTTGGTCGGAAAAGAGGAGGAAGAAGGGTTCGTCGAGGTAAGTTCGTCTATCTCTCGTTTGTTGTTATCGTATGTCAAAGAAACGCCGCCAACCACCACCGCCGCCGGAGGCGGCAGGGGGTGGTGCACGGCTGTTGTCCAGCCTAGGGTAACCCATATTCAGTAGTTCATATGCTTTTCGGGTCTGTTGGGATTAAGCCACGACTTAATGGGTTAATAATCAATAGTGTCATTTCATGTGAAAATTTAGTAATCTGCCACTGTTTTGCTTAAACAGTAACGTTTTCCTCGTAACTCAGATTGGGGCAAAATCGGTGCCAAAAGTTTCCATTTTGAGTCTAGTAACTTTTCTATGTTTTGTGCAAAAACCAGTTCGGAACGTAGCTTAGGTCAAATCGTCGTTTTGTACTGAAAGGTTCTGTTTTAGCTGCTCTGAGAGGTGTTTTTGTAAAATTCATATAGAGTGCTAGGAATATCGTTAGGACGCGTGCGATACGTCCCTGGAACCGTAAGACATTGAACTTCCTGAATGTGGAATTAGATTTTTGGTTTGATCAGTTTAGCAGGGGTAAAATGGGTCCCGAACAGACCTGCATTTTTAGTATAAAAGCTGGAATTTTTAGTTTCGTTAAACTAGTAAAAGTGTCGTGAGTTGGGACCTTCCGTTGACGTTTTTAGTGCGTAATTAGGTGGGAAAATGTGAGGAAGGTTGATGTGCTGGTGTTGCGGCTCGGGAGCGCGTCGCTTTGCTTTGAGGTGAGTTCTCTCACCGCGTAGTTAGGAATTTCATGCATATCGTTATTTTGTGTTACGTGTTATTATGTGTTCTTACGTGTTTACGTGAATTAGTTGGGATGTGATATCTAGTTGTGATCTGTTGAATGTGTATGTGAATTATGTATGCTTGTGTACACCTCAGTGGGACTGGGGGGCTCGGTGGGACCGAGGGCTCGGTGGGACTGAGCTAGTACAATTGTATTATCTTTACTCGGTGGGACCGAGGGCTCGGTGGGACTGAGCTTGTATCAATGTCTTTACTCGGTGGGACCGAGGGCTCGGTGGGACTGAGCTTGTATCGATATATTTTTGGTGTGCTCGGTGGGACCGAGGTTCGTATTTATACGCTAATTGTTATGTGGATTTATATCCGTGGTGATGGTGATGTTGCCTACTGGCGAGTAGGGACGATATACGTGGGGTTGCTACCTGCGTGTGTGATAGGATTCACTAAGCGTTTAGCTTACCCTTTTCCCAATATGTTGTGATTTCAGGTGCGAGCGGCAGTCGGGCTTGACGGTACACACACTAGGCGCGGAGTGTCAAGAATTGTTTAAGTTTCACTTTCAAACCTTTGGATTTTATTTTATGAAATTTCCGCTGCATAAACTTTATTGACTGTTCGAGTTAACGACGTTAACTTCATTTGAGTTACGAATTATTAAATTGTGATTGTTTTATAATGAAATGCATGTTTTTAAAATTTTAAATTCCTTGTAATTTTTGGGACGTTACAACTTGGTATCAGAGCACAGCTTGAGTGAATCAAACACATCTCGGTGTGTTTGGTCTCAAGTTGCGGCTATGAAGTTTTTTTAACTCTCTTATTAAAATCTTTGAAAATAAATGAACGGAGAAAGCCCGTTTGGGAAACGGTGATCGTGGGCGCAATGTGTACAGTCAGCCGACGCCAATTGGGAAGGTACATCACTTAGTGTATTTATTGCTTTCTAGGCATAGGGTATGCATGCTAAATTGTCGAGGTTGTTTACACTGTACTGTACGATGACTGCTTGCTAGTAGGAATCAATGCTAGTTATAGTAGGTTGTCAAGTGAAGGCCCTATAGGTTGCATGCAGTAAGAATCATATAGCCTTAGAATATTTGATTTAGTTCTATTGCGCAGCTCTTGTTTGAGTCCAACCGTTCTAGGATAGAATCTTGTATTCGAATGTCTATTTGATTCACGCTGCGTGCGACTGGGTATTCGCGAGGCAACTCGTTATGGCTAACAGGGATTCCGTTGTAGCAAGAGTAGTGGGATGAGATGAAATTCCTAGTGAGCTGGGAATATCGTTTACATATGAGTACGTATGCTAGATTGCTTTCTAGAACATAGGAGTATGTATGCTTGATTGCTTACGTAGATTTTGTGGTATTGTATGGTTGTTACTTGCTATTAGGAACTTATGCTAACCTTGATAGGTTGTTAAGCGAATGCACTATAGGCTGTATGCGGTAGGAACCGAATAGCCTTAGAATGTTAGATTTAGTTCTATTGCGCAGCTCTTGTTTGAGTCCAACCGTTGTAGGATAGAATTTTATATTCGAATGTCTATCTGGTTTCCACTGTATACGACTGTGCGTTCACGAGGCGACTCGTCAGGGCTAGCGGGGGTTCCGTTCTAGCAAGGGTAGTGGGGTATTACGACTTTTCTAGGGAGCTAGGAAAAGTGTTTGCATATGCCGGAATGGGCATATGTGTTTGTTTGTGGTAAGCAACTACTTGGACGTCCCGGGACAGGACTCGAAACGAGTAAGGATAGGTGTGAAGGGTAGTAGCAGAGCTCCTACTATCTGAAGCACAGGATCCGTGCTCGAGTCGGGGAAAGTCACGGAGAATCCGAAGAGTTGAGTGTGAGCGTAGTTAGCAGGTTTTAATGTGTGCTAGTAGCTCGTTAAGGAGGAACAACAATGTTGATCCAGATACTGATGCTGGAATTATTGCTGATCAGATTCGTGAGATGTTTGCGGTCGAGGTGACGCATATTTTGAGGAGGCGATCCCCGAAATTATTACCGCCATTCGTGATGAGGTAATAGTGTCGATGGAGGAGCGCATCGCGGCGATTCCACCCCCTGCGGGTGGGCAGCCCCGAACAAGAGGGTCGGGATCGGTTATGGAGTGCACATTCCTTACCGGTGGTTGTCCTGCGAACTAGAAGGTTCGCTTCGTGGTGAATCTGTTACGAGACGGAGCGAAAGACTGGTGTGCTATTGCTTTGACGCTTAACGGGCGCACTACTTGACCTGGGAGGAGTTCGTCGTATGTTTCGTGTAGAGCATGTGCCTCTATTGGAGATGGAGAGGAGTGCCAAAGAGTTCTTGGAGCTCTATCAGATTGCGGAGGCCATAAAGGAGGTGAACCGAAAGTTTACGGAAATGACATTATTCTATCCTTAGCAAGCTGCTTTTGAGGACATGAAGAGGACACGGTGCAAGGATATGTTACGTACCAAGATCAGGGAGTTCGTGAGTACCGCGCAGTATGCTTCACTTGCTGTAGTGATGGAGGCGGCCTGAGGTAGAGTTCGTCAACTGGGAGTGGAGGAGGCACAAGCTACGTATAAAGTGGTGACAGGTACGTTCTTGGTTAACTCGGTGCTTGCTGTGGTGACGATTGATAGCGGGGCTACTCATCCTTCCGTGTCTCACATAGTCAGTGAGTGTTTGGGGCCGAGTTGTAGGGACGGTTAGGCTGTCCACTTGTGGTTGCAGTTGCTGAAGACAGGACCTTGACGGTTACTGACGTGTACCGGGGGTGCACTTTGGAGATCTCTGGTGTGAGGTTCCCGATTGATTTGATTCCGATCGCTATGCGGGAGTTGTGCGTGACTGTGGGCATGGATTGGATGGATGCGTATGATGCGGAGATTGTTTGTCGTCGCAAACAAGTACAAGTTCGAACCCCAAGCGGGGGAGAAATGCTAGTTCAGGGCGGCTTGCCCAGGCGGACCTCAGCGATATGTTCGGCTGCGAGGGCTCGGAGGTACTTGCAACACAGTGGTCAGGGATTTTTGGCGTATGTGATCGACACGCGCGTCGACTGAGAGAAGAAGTCTGTGGAGGATGTGCCAGTTGTACGGGAGTTTGCTGACGTATTTTCCCGAGGAGTTACCGGGGATACCTCCCGAGCGACAGGTAGAGTTCCACGTTGATTTGATTCCGGATGCTGCTCTGGTGGCCAAGGCACCTTATCGCCTGGCTCCACCGGAAATGAAGGAGTTGTACACTCGTTGCAGGAACTTATCGAAAAGGAGTTCATCAAGCCGAGTTGTCCACCGTGGGGAGCCCCGATTCTGTTTGTGAAAAAGAAAGACGGGTCCCAACGGATGTGTATAGACTACCGTGAGTTGAATAAGCTTACGGTGAAGAATCGTTATCCTCCGCCAAGGATCGATGACTTGTTCGATCAGCTTCAGGGAGCCTCGTGGTTCTCTAAGGTTGATTTGAGATCGGGGTATCATCGGATGCGGGTGAGGAGAGAGGATACGGAGTAGACGGCCTTTCGTTCACGTAATGGCCATTTACAAGTTTGTGGTGATGCCTCTCGGGCTCACCAATGCACCCGCATCGTTCATGGACCTCATGAACCGGGTTTGTAGCCCTATGTGGGATCGATCGGTGATCGTGTTCATCGACGATATTCTTGTGTAATCGAAGTCGAAGGAAGAGCATGAGATGCATTTGCAAAAAGTTTTGGAAGTTTTGAGGCGGGAGAAGCTGTATGCTAAGCTCTCCAAGTGCGAGTTCTGGTTACGAGAGGTCCACTTTCGAGGGCATGTCGTGAACCAGAATGGTATTATGGTGGATCCGGCCAAGATTACGGCTGTGATGCGGTGGGAAGTGCCGAAGACTCCCACTGAAGTACGGAGTTTTCTTGGGTTAGCAGGGTACTTCCGGAGATCCATTCAGGATTTCTCCAAGATTGCTTTACCGATGACCCGATTGACGAAGAAATCTGCGGCTTTTAGTTGGGGTGAAGAGCAGCAGAGGGCTTTGAGGAGCTACGCAGGCGTTATGCGAGTCTCCGATGTTGACTTTGCCCGAGGGTATGTAAGATTTGATGGTGTTTGCTCTGAAGATTTGGAGGCACTATTTGTTTGGCGTCAAGTGTATACACTAACCATAAAAGCCTCCAGTACTTGATGACCGGCAAAACCTCAACATGCGTCAGAGGAGGTGGCTTGACGTGGTCAAGGATTATTATGGTGAGATACTTTACCACCCCGGTAAAGCGGATGTTGTTACGGACGCACTTAGTCGACATCTGGATGGTGAGCCACTGCGGGGCTTGTGTCAACGGTTAACAGTGGTTGCACCTCTTCTCGAGTCGATAGGTAGTGCTCAGGAGGTGGCAGTTTTGGAGGAAAATGCCAAACGCGAGAGAGTTTCGGGGGAAATTCCGAATTTTGTCCGTGATAGTCATGGGTCAATTGCTCGGTCTTAATGGTCGGTTGGGTATCTCGGGGTGGGACCCTGGTATTCATGTGTTATGACTTTGACTTTCCAGTAGCCACTAGGAGGATATAGTCTTTAGCACGTACATGGGAGGTAGACGTTAAGGTGTATCTTGATACGGTGTAACTAGGCTTCGTAGAGCGAGTGTAGGAAATACGTCAACGGTGGAAGGTTGGGTATTCCACGTGTGTTAGTACTGTAGGCCGAATAGTATCGGTTAGGGAATGATGCCCTTTGTAATAAAGAGGATATATGCGTAGAATTTTTGAGGTAAATAGTATATTTAGGTGTCGACTTTTGGGCTTGAAGCCAAACACCTTAGTGTAATTGGGGAATTGTAGCCGATTTTAAGGAAATTATGTTGATGGTAGTTGTAATCCTGAGGTGTTTGCTTGTGGTGAATGGTTATGGTGGAGTGACCTTCGTGAGTGATTTTAAATTTACTGGTTTGACGATTCTTGTAGGGTAATTTGTGGGAGTATAGTAGAACTCGTAGGAGTTAATCGACAGTTAATAGTAGGAATGATCGGATCCGAGTATCCAGTTGGGTATATTGGTAAGCAACTTGAGAATGTTTAGAGCTTGAGATTTGAATCGGGAGGTATGGAATATCTAAGGTTGGGAGACAACCGAAGTCGCTTGGCTAGGAATGATTCCAATTGGTGAAGTGTTCTATCGATCATAATTTCAGTGTCCTAGAAGGAGTACGTTAGTAAGAAAAGTATTCGAGAAGTTTTAGAAGGGGTCTCAATTGAACTTAGGAACCTGAGGTTGAGATGTGGGAGAACTATCTTTAGCTATGCACGGGCATAGACTTCGAGGACGAAGTCTAATCCAAGTGGGGGAGAGTTGTAAAGCCCGTATCCCGGTATGTAATTTCTTTTATTAATTATTTTCTTTTTAAGTTTGATTTAATGTGGTTTCCGTTAGCGGGGTAGTCGAATCGGACCAAAAAGTTAAATGAGTCAACCTTTGTGGGTTTTTGCAAGGAAAGGAAAGTTGAGGGGCTAATTGGGGCATCTCACCAAAGTTTGGCAAGGGATCGTCCAAGAGTCACCCCCTCCCCTTCCCCTTCCCTTCGGTTTCATGCTAGTAACCACCACAACCTTTAGTCATCCCCTCCCCCTTTCTTGTTGTGTTCGGCCAAGAAGAGAACTAGAGAGAGAGAGTGAAAGAAAGAAGCCGAGAGAGGGAGAGAGAAACCGAGAGGGTGATAGAGGTTGCTGCCGGCGACGAGGAGAGAGGAGGAAGGAGACGATCGCCGGCAAGTTTGGTCGGAAAAGAGGAGGAAGAAGGGTTCGTAGAGGTAAGTTCGTCTATCTCTCGTTTGTTGTTATCGTATGTCAAAGAAACGCCGCCAACCACCACCGCCGCCGGAGGCGGCAGGGGGTGGTGCACGGCTGTTGTCCAGCCTAGGGTAACCCATATTCAGTAGTTCATATGCTTTTCGGGTCTGTTGGGATTAAGCCACGACTTAATGGGTTAATAATCAATAGTGTCATTTCATGTGAAAATTTAGTAATCTGCCACTGTTTTGCTTAAACAGTAACGTTTTCCTCGTAACTCAGATTGGGGCAAAATCGGTGCCAAAAGTTTCCATTTTGAGTCTAGTAACTTTTCTATGTTTTGTGCAAAAACCAGTTCGGAACGTAGCTTAGGTCAAATCGTCGTTTTGTACTGAAAGGTTCTGTTTTAGCTGCTCTGAGAGGTGTTTTTGTAAAATTCATATAGAGTGCTAGGAATATCGTTAGGACGCGTGCGATACGTCCCTGGAACCGTAAGACATTGAACTTCCTGAATGTGGAATTAGATTTTTGGTTTGATCAGTTTAGCAGGGGTAAAATGGGTCCCGAACAGACCTGCATTTTTAGTATAAAAGCTGGAATTTTTAGTTTCGTTAAACTAGTAAAAGTGTCGTGAGTTGGGACCTTCCGTTGACGTTTTTAGTGCGTAATTAGGTGGGAAAATGTGAGGAAGGTTGATGTGCTGGTGTTGCGGCTCGGGAGCGCGTCGCTTTGCTTTGAGGTGAGTTCTCTCACCGCGTAGTTAGGAATTTCATGCATATCGTTATTTTGTGTTACGTGTTATTATGTGTTCTTACGTGTTTACGTGAATTAGTTGGGATGTGATATCTAGTTGTGATCTGTTGAATGTGTATGTGAATTATGTATGCTTGTGTACACCTCAGTGGGACTGGGGGGCTCGGTGGGACCGAGGGCTCGGTGGGACTGAGCTAGTACAATTGTATTATCTTTACTCGGTGGGACCGAGGGCTCGGTGGGACTGAGCTTGTATCAATGTCTTTACTCGGTGGGACCGAGGGCTCGGTGGGACTGAGCTTGTATCGATATATTTTTGGTGTGCTCGGTGGGACCGAGGTTCGTATTTATACGCTAATTGTTATGTGGATTTATATCCGTGGTGATGGTGATGTTGCCTACTGGCGAGTAGGGACGATATACGTGGGGTTGCTACCTGCGTGTGTGATAGGATTCACTAAGCGTTTAGCTTACCCTTTTCCCAATATGTTGTGATTTCAGGTGCGAGCGGCAGTCGGGCTTGACGGTACACACACTAGGCGCGGAGTGTCAAGAATTGTTTAAGTTTCACTTTCAAACCTTTGGATTTTATTTTATGAAATTTCCGCTGCATAAACTTTATTGACTGTTCGAGTTAACGACGTTAACTTCATTTGAGTTACGAATTATTAAATTGTGATTGTTTTATAATGAAATGCATGTTTTTAAAATTTTAAATTCCTTGTAATTTTTGGGACGTTACACAAGCAATGCTCTTCCATCAATCTCCCACTTCAGATGCTGCATATGGATCTATGTGGACCAGTCAGCACTCCCAGTCTAGGAGGAAGAAGGTACATTCTTGTTATTGTTGATGAATTCTCTAGATATACTTGGGTGTCTTTTCGCAGGTACAAAAGTGATGCAACTGAAGAAATCATCAACTTTGTCAAAAAGAATGAAATTCTGAATGGCCAGCTTGTCAGATCTGTAAGAAGTGACAATGGCACTGAATTCAGAAACAGTGGTTTAGAAGACTTCTTCAATGAGAAGGGAATCTCTCAAAACTTCTCTATTGTCAGAACTCCACAACAAAATGGTGTTGTGGAAAGAAGAAACATAACTCTTTGTGAAGCAGCAAGGTCTATGTTGAGTGAAGCAAAACTGCCAACCTATTTTGGGCCGAAGCTGTCAACACTGCCTGTTTCACTCAAAACAGGTCGGTGATAACAAAAAGACATGAGAAAACCCTGTATGAAGTCTTTCATGGAAGAAAACCAAACATTGGTTTCCTTCATGTCTTTGGCTGTGTGTGCTTTATCCTAAATGACAGGGAAAATCTTGGGAAATTTGATCCCAAGGCAGATAAAGGAATCTTTGTGGGATATTCCTTGACTTCCAAAGCCTACCGAGTTTACAATCTTCGGAGAGAATGCATTGATGAATCTATCCATGTAAAGTGTGATGATTCAAGATCATCTTCCTTGACAAATGATGATGAAGAACTACATCGATGGATATCATCATGCATTGGGGATTCTACCATTTCAACCTCCACCGATCCACCTTGTACTCCAAATATGTCCTCTGTTCCAAACAATCAAGTTGGGTCATCTTCTTTATCACCTGAAACCCTCTCTGCCGAAATTTCCCCCACCGAACCCTATCCATCATCCACCGAAATTAACCCCATCACCGAACCTCTTCCTGCCAATAATCCCTCTGACGACCCACCTTCATCACACCCTGCCAACGCTCCAGCCCCGAACTTCCCTTCCACTTCAATTATTCCTTCACCGATGCCCCCTGCTCTTAAATGGACCAAAGATCATCCCATTGATCAAATCATCGGTGATCAGCAAGTTGGTGTTCAAACAAGGAGAGGTACCAACAACATCTGTCTCTATGTGAATTTCCTATCTCTTGTTGAACCTAAAAAGATTAAAGAAGCCCTAAGTGACCCATGTTGGGTTTCGGCCATGCAAGAAGAACTCTCCCAATTTCAAAGAAACAAAGTCTGGAGACTTGTGCCTAGACCTTCAAGGAAAACAATCATCGGCACAAAATGGGTCTTCAGAAACAAAATGGATGAAGATGGTACTGTCATCAGAAACAAAGCCAGACTCGTAGCTCAATGCTACCGACAGGAAGAGGGCATTGATTATGATGAAACATTTGCTCCTGTTGCCAGACTTGAAGCTATCAGGATCTTTCTTGCTCATGCTGCTCACAAGAACTTCAGGGTATTTCAAATGGATGTGAAAAGTGCTTTTCTGAATGGAGAACTAGCTGAGGAAGTCTACGTGAAGCAACCTCCAGGCTTTGAAGATTCCACACATCCAGACTATGTGTACCGACTTGACAAAGCTTTGTATGGGCTCAAGCAGGCTCCTCGAGCCTGGTATGACACTCTTGCCATCTTTCTACTCAAGCATGGCTATACTAGAGGTACAACTGACAACACTCTCTTCCAAAAGCAAACTTCAGGTAATCTCATTCTTGTTCAAATCTATGTGGATGACATTATTTTCGGTGCCACCGATGAGTCTCTGTGTGATGACTTTGCCTCTCTCATGAAAAGTGAATATGAGATGAGCATGATGGGGGAGCTAACTTTTTTCTTAGGTCTTCAAGTGAAGCAAAATTCAGAAGGAATTTTCATAAACCAAAGCAAGTACATTAAAGATCTTCTAAAGAAATTTGGCTTTGAAAACTCCTCCCCCATGAAAACTCCCATGGCACCACCTTTGAAACTTGATACCGATTTAAATGGTGAATCTGTGGATGTTACCCATTATAGAGGCATGATTGGTTCTTTGCTTTATTTAACTGCTAGCAGACCAGATATCATGTTTGCTACTTGTCTGTGTGCCCGTTATCAAGCAAATCCAAAGAAATCTCATTTGGATGCTGTGAAACGGATTTTCAGGTATCTAAAGGGTACCATGCATCTGGGTCTTTGGTATCCCAAAGACTCAGGTTTTGAACTCATGGGATATTCAGATTCTGACTTTGCAGGTTCTAAAAATGATAGAAAAAGCACAACAGGCAGTTGTCAATTCCTTGGTGGAAAACTGGTAAGCTGGTCCAGCAAAAAGCAAAATTCAGTCTCAACATCCACTGCCGAGGCTGAATATGTTGCTGCTGGAAGTTGCTGCGCACAGATTCTATGGATGAAAAACCAGTTGAGAGACTACAATCAGTTCTACTCCAAGATACCTATCCTATGTGATAATTCAAGTGCAATTGCAATTGCAAACAATCATGTTCTTCACTCAAGGTCCAAACACATCGATATCCGATATCATTTCATCAGGGACCATATCTCCAAAGGTGACATTGAGCTGCATTTTATTCCAACTAATCTTCAGCTTGCAGATTTGTTTACTAAACCTCTGGATGAGGCCAGATTCACCTTCCTCATCGATGAACTCGGCATGTTGTACTTAGAATAGGTTCAAAAAAAAAAACCCTTTCGGTCTGATAACTTTCGGTGGCAACAAGATCCTTTTTCGGCATGAGCATCTTCAGTGATCTTTTCGATGATCAGATAATTCTCGGTGGAACCAAGATCCACTTTCGGCATAAATACCCCAAGTGATCCTTTCGGTGACTCACCTCTCGGTGGATCTCCTCGGTACGCATATCTGTCCTCTTCGGTGTCTCAACGCCTCGGTGGATCTCTTCGGTAAGCAAATCCTCACCGATTCCATCTCGGCATATCCTTCACCACTGATGCCCACCGATAATCTCTTCATATTCCTCACCGATGTCCACCAAAATTCAATCCTATCCACTCGTCACCCCTATAACCCTAGCCTGTCAGACCCTTCATCTTCCCGTTTCGTGAAACGGCTTCCTGACCACGAATCCCAAAGTGGTCATGATTGCCTTTTTATTCTATTTAATTCTTTTTTATTTTATTTTATTTTATTTTCTTTAAACCGTTCCCCCCATTTTTCGAAAACCCTATATATACTCAACCCTTCTCTTTCATTTTTCCTTTACGTCTCCTTCATCTTCTTATTCGTTCTCTCTCTATAACCTGCACCCTAATCCTTCTTCGAGCTCGATCATCAATGGCGTCCTCAAAGAACACCCCCTACGTGTTTTGCTGATCTCAAGTTCAACCCATGCAATCACGTTGCCAGATTTGAGCCCGACCCCTCTCACCCAGAGTTTAACCATGTAATCAAGTTCTTCACTCGCTCTCCCCTTCTTCATGCCTTCTCCTGTAATCACAAAATGAGCAAAATGCTCATTGGGAAATTCTGGCTTACCTGTGTGTATGACTCCTCAAATGATGCGATTCACGCATCCATCCTTTCTGAAGACAAGGGTGATCATGACCTCACCTTTGGGGTCGATGATGTTCGCACTGCACTTAAAATCGATGCTTTCGATCCCTATGACGAATGGCATTCAGATACCGTTCTCGAAGATGTCCTCAGTACAACAGGTTACGTGGTCGATGACAACTCCAAAAGCTCCAAAGGTCCTGGAACTCTTCTTCGGAGTCACATGGGTGGTGTATGGAACTTCTTCTTTGCCCATGTGATCCACTGCCTCTCCCGAAAGACGAGCGGCCACGATCAATCCCCTTCATACATCACCAAACTTGCCCATGCCTTAATCTTTCAACGCCGAGTGGATTTCGCCCAGTACTTCTTCACCGAATTAGTGGAAGTGATCTCCCATCCAAAGAAGTGCCATGTTGCCTACCCCCGATTTATCTCTATGATCATCCATCACAAACTTGGCAAAGCTCTGGACAAAGACCGCAAGTCTCACACTCCCCGATTCACCTATGACTGGTCTCCCCCGATCGTCGGCAACAAGACTCTCAACGTCGGTGTTCTCGACACCGATCGTCCTTTACGCCGAGGTATGATCACTTTAGCCATCTCTCCAGAACTTCAATGGGGTGATTATGAAATTCCAGGGTTTCAACACCCCGATATCCCCGAGGTCCTTCCTGCTGTTGTGACCTCCTCCCCACGTCCCAGAGTAAAGTCGGTCGACGCGAAGAAGAAATCGGCCACCGACACCTCCGCCGCTGCTTCCAGGACCATGACACCGATTAACCCGTCGGTGGCTTCCCCGGTCCAAAAACCTTCAAAGCGGAGGCACTCGTCGTCCCCCCCGAAGATTCGTCTAAAGAGATCTCGAGGAAATGTTCGTGAGCCATCCCCTTCCAAATCATTTTTGTTCACCACCGACCATTTGATTATCCCTAAGGCATCCCTAAATTTACCTCCTCCAACTCGTTCCTTGAGTGAACACGCAGACTCTCCCATCGAAAGTCTAGACTCTCCCTCCGAAAGTCTGGACCACGCACTTCACGGCCTTTCACCCGGTCACTTCTTGATCGATGATGATGCACAACCCGATCAGGGTTCCCCCCCATTAGATCCCCCCATGATTTCTTTGCAGGACTCTTTGACGACACTGGTTCTCCCCGAACCTCCCCGTCGGTCGGAGCAATCCCCATTGAGTCCTCATCCCCCTCACCGACAGAGTCACCTTTGAACCAGACTTCTCCCCTGGTTCAAACTCCCCAAAGATCGCCTACGCCACACCGATCACCCTCCCCGGGTCAGAATTCACCCCGACGAGCTCCCGAGACCACTATTCCCCGATGAAATGCTGTATCCCGGCAACATTCCTATTTCGGCGGAGGATCCCCATCGCATCCGCTACATAGTTACTGGGGATGTCGGGGGTGACACCACTGTTCAAGCACCCTCTTTGATTGAAGACTTACAAGAAAGTGCTCGACAATGTAGGCTTGTCGGCACCCAATTTGAATCTTTCAAACGGGCCACTCTTGCAATGATTGCCATGAAGAGTTCCCGAATGTCCACTATCGAATCTCGCCTGCCGCAGACTCTTTCAGATACTATTGCCGATGCTATACGGCCCCTTACCACCGACGTCAACTCTTTGGTTTCCAGGGTGGAATCTTTGTCCAGATCTCATGGGGATCTTGCCTTCTCCTTTGGTGCTTTCAAGGCAGCCTCCATCGTCAAAGACTCTGAACTTCAGAAGATGCTTCAAGAAACTAAGTCTCATCAGGACTTCAGCCAGACCACTGCCGACTCACTTCGTGACATTCATGCCACACTTCAAGAATTCGACCAACTGGAGATGGATCTCGGTGACTTCACCATGGTTTCTGAAGAGGTACCGAAACAACTCTCTTTTCTCCATAAGAAATTCGACTACGTTTTCAGACAGCTGGGTATGAAGATTCTGGCTGGTGTTGAGGGGGAGAAAAAGACAACCCAACCCAAGTTGCCATCTCTTAAACATTCGATCATCCCCAAGCCTCCATCTTCCACCGATGACATTCCTGAAACCACCGAAACTCACGCTGAAACCGCCGACACTGAGGGGGAGCAACTCTCTAAAGAAAAAGAGTTGGACTTGGAAGACAAAGCAACAACTGAGGGGGAGCAACTTTCTGCGGCCGAAACAGACAAGGGAAAGAAACGTCTTACTGCCGAACAATTGGCCGAACAGGAAAGAAAGGATGAAGTATGGGACTCGTCCCACCGATGCAGACAAACTCAAACTTAAACCTCCTTCATCACATCTGCAGGAACCCAATCTCGGACTGACTCCTCAAGAAATTGAGGAAGCCAGATTAGCCCAAAAATCCCTTGATGATTCCAAGGCCCTCTCTTTAAAAGTTGCAGAGGAAGAAGCCAAGAAAGCCAAGTCCACCGATGCCGTGTCGGCACCGAAATCGGTGCTGAGTGAATTTGAACAAGAGAGAAATGAAGAAGTGAGATGGTACAAGAAGAAGATGCACCACCAATCCGACAGAACCCCGATCTCAGGTGTCAAGATCGCAACCTCCAGAGCCAACCCAAAAGACATCTGCCTTATCATTGATCGGGAAGATGGCTTTTGAAAAGTGTGAGAGACTACCAACTCAAAACTTACGGTCTCCCCGAATGGTACGAGATCTCTTGACACTTGGCCAAAAATCCAAACCCAAAGAAGGACATCTTTGTCAAATACATTGATGGTCTAATGGCAAAGCTGAAGGAGATCAAAAAGAAGTATAGCATCGTGCTGACCACCGATGAAAGATCGAAACTGCAATCCTTGAAGGAAGAAGTGCGCCTTCCCAGAGTTCAGAATCCTCCCGACACTGTCTTCAAGGATATGGCAAAGGAAGGAAAGATACCGAATGTAAGTAACTTAAATCTTTCCCTTCCCACTTCGACATCATATCCCACGACAACTCTGGGCCTGTCACCGATTCCAGGACTGTATTTCAACGATGGTTTCGGCAAACGAGCCTTCTTCAGATTCTCTCAAATCCCAGCTGCCGACACCATGTTTCTTGAAGGACTCCACAACTTGTTCCCTCACATCCCCGACGCTCAACCCTACTACCGAATCCTAATGGATGAGATCAAGCGCCGACAATCATCAAAGAAGTAGGTTTTTCATTTACCTTTCGGTAGTTTTGATAATCTTTTGCTTCCTTACTTCACCGATGTATGAGAATGACTTATAAAATTCAAGTGCTTCTCTTGTTTATATGTAGCTGTACATACCTTTATTTCCTTGCTTTATATATACTGTATAGATATACTCAAAGAAACATAGTTCAAAAAAAAAACCAAAAAGAAAGGTCTATGTGAAAAGAACCCAAAAGAGTAAAAAGGGTCAAAATGCACTTATTTTCATTTGCTCTTTAACATTCTAAGGATAAAGATCAAATTCAAATAGAGGGAGATTGTTGGGTCATCACAGATTTGAAGTTGACTCAATTAAACCCTCTTAGATACTTAGAATGTTTTTGGATTCTTTTGTGTAACTTGTACTCTTATACCAATTGTTCGGTGAAGTCGAAGATCAACCGAAACCAAGTGCGAAGACTATCTCATTACGGAAGTGAGAAAATCGGCAGCAAGTTTCTACAAGTTACATCACCACCGATATGCTTGTGCTATCGGTGGACACGCATCACCGAATTGAAGAAATTCGGTGAGGAGTCCAAGAAGACTTCCACCGATATGTGTTCAGAAATCGGTGGGAGTTCAAGAAGACTGTACCGAAATATTAAAACACTTCGGTGAAACTCTCTCCTTTCTAAAGAAGTGAGATTTCGAATTGGTGCAGTTTTCAATACAGGAGGTCGGTAGCCTTATTCTCTATAGACAAAAGAGAAGATCATTTATTATGAGACAATATCCTATTGTCAGATAAAAGTGGCATTTTGTCATTTTATCTATTCTCAGATAAGGTCTTTTTCTGGTACGACTGTCCTCCTGGTTCCTTGGATAAGTTAAAAAGGAGATATCAGCTTTTCAGAAGTCAACCTCTACAATGAATGGAAGAGTGACAAGTGTCCCATGCATTAAATGATGCATGGACTATAAATAGAGGTGAAGACTCTCCATGCAAATCACGCTTCTGAAGATTACTAAGTGCAAGCTCCTTTCTTACTGAAACTGCATCTTGTGTCTAAGTGTCCAATTTGTTCTAAGTGTTTTTCAGTTTACTTTGTGTTAGATTGTTAGAATAGTTTAACTGTTCTTTTCCGCAACAATCTTTTGTTTTCTATGTGTAATTCTTATTGAAAGATTTTCAATATATTGTATTAAAACTTGTGAAAAATCTGAGTATTGTATTCAACCCCCCCCCCCCCCCTTCTACAATACTTGTTGAGCCATTTTGTGAAAAAATGAGTTTAGCTGTTGCAAAAGCTAAGCTATATTTCTGTTAGGATGGTGAATGGGTGCAAGACAACAATCAGTGGAATTTTACTTATAAATCTAAACATGGTGTAAAATTGCTAGTAAACTTTACTCATAAGAAGTTTCTTGCATACACCATGCAAAATTGTGGAATCGAACCTTCTGTTGTTTGCAAGTTAGTGTACAAGAATGATGATGGGTCAATGGTGGAGTTATCCAACGATGGAGATATCTCTGGTTTTCTGCAATTTACAGCCTAATCAAAAAGACCTCCAACACTTTTTGTGTATGCCGAATCATCGGTGTGTGACGAAGGTGATGACGAAGACGATGACGAAGGTGATGACGAAGACCTCCAACTGGAGCCTGATTCTCAATTTCAGGCTTCTTACGACCCAACAGTTTATTCGGATCATACATATGGTCTTAACGACTGTTATCCTGATTTTGTTCCGGAGACGCAAGAAGAAGAAGAAGATCAAGAAAGACGGTTTGCTGGAGTTGCTGATGACGAAACCCATGTTTTCACAATGGGTAGATCTGATATAGACAGACATATACCGATAGTGATGACGACGAAGAAGGAGAAACATATACCCCTAGTAATAAATCATTTGGTGAGTTAAATGATTATTTCGATATGCCTCTCTCCTTCCAACCCCGGAGACCCATATATAAACCTACGAACCCGCACCTTATAATTGCAGTTCAAGGATACGTGTAGGTCAAATATTTGATACGAAGGATGAATTGGCCACACAGCTTGGAATTAAGTTCATGGAAGAGGGTTTCGAAAGTAAAACGAAGAAATCCGACAAGGTCAGATACGTGGTTGTATGTGGGAGAGAAAATTGTAATTGGAGGATGTCTGCGAGGTCCGTGGGCCATAAAAGAGGGATCTTTGGCGTTAGAAAGTTGCACGACGTACACACTTGTTCGAGGACGCAGCTGAATCCCAACCACCGACAAGCCAATAAAAGGACTTTGGGCTACATACTGAAAGACAAATTTCTTGATGCTAGCAGGGCATTTCGTCCAAAGGACATCATCAACGATATAAACCTGCAGTACGGGATCACAATTGGTTACCACCAAGGCTGGCGTGCGCGATGCAGGGCACTACTAATGGTGAGAGGCATTCTCGAGGAGTCGTATGAACGACTCCCTATGCATTTATATAATTTGGAGCTGCAGAATCCAGGTACAGTCACCAGGATAAGGACCGATTTAAAGGGACGTTTTGAGTTGTGTGCTTCGTTGCCCTTGGACCTGCGGTACGTATATTAACACGTCATATGTTTACACATTATAAATTATAACATTTACAAAGGGAAATAACCTACGTTTTTGTAGATTCGCACATTTCTGGAAAATCTACGTCGTGTCCTGGTAATAGACGCTGCCCATTTAAAGGGGCGTTACTTGGGTATGATGTTCCATGCGGTTGCCCTGGACGGGAATAACAATATTGTGCCCGTAACTTTCGGAGTAGGCAAGTCCGAGACCGAGGAGGAGTGGAGTTGGTTTCTGTCCATGTTGAGACAATGTATCGGAGACCCGGAAGGGTTGGTATTTATGTCCGACAGGGTTGCTTCCATAAGCGCCGCAATCTCTGCCACGTACCCAAACACCCCTCACGCCCTATGTTGTCGACATTTGGAGATGAATGCGAAAAGCCAGGACAAACGTATTACAACATACCAAACCACCTACTAGAATACATGCAAAACGTATATGGTTCGGGAGTTTGACCGGTACATGAATGCACTACGAGTTAGTGCCGATCGTGCAGCAAAAGTTATGGACGATGCTGGACCGGAGAGGTGGTCGAGGGCCCATTTTCCTGCACAACGTTATGATAATTTGACCTCCAATAGTGCAGAGTCGGTGAATGCACTTTCCCGTTTTGCTCGTAGATTACCGATTGTACAACTTATGGAGTACTTCCGGACCTTTCAACAAGAGTGGTACCAACTTCGACGCCGAAAAGGAGGTGAAATGCATAATAGACTCACACCAAAGGCGGAGGAGATAATTCTCAAAAGGGCGGGAAGGGTTGCGACATGGAGGGTAAGCGAAATTGGGTATGGAAAGTACCAGGTTCGGGATAACCGTTTTGATGCGACTGTCGATATTACCGACCATGTTTGTTCATGTCTGCAATGGCAATACTCTGGGTTACCGTGCGGTCATGCCATCGTTGCTGCAAGGCATATGGGTCGTAGAGATTGCAGCGATTTGGCTGTAAATTTCTTCACGTCCGAAACTTACCGGGAAACATATCGGGAGGTAATCAATCCAGCTGGACCCCTGAATCATGGGTGTCTCCACACGTCCCCCTTCTGCCATGCTATCCATCGTTAATACCTAAGAACAGAGCCGGGAGACCGAGAAAGAACGATCGACGTCCATCTCGTGGTGAAGATCCGATACAGAGAAAATGTAGTAGGTGCCAAGATGTAGGACACACTCGTGGAGAGTGTCCAACTCCCACCCCTCCAAGCGCGCCAAGGAGTAGACGTTCAGTTAGCCAAAGAAGTAGCACGCAGGGCCCATCGGAGCTAGAACCACATGGAAGTCTAAGATATGATAGCATTGACCTGAACATTGATTTCCCTTGATTTTAACGACTAAATCTTGTATGCTAAGTGCTCTTGTTTTTATATATAACATGATTTTATCTACTTTATCGTCCCGTGTAATTTAGCAAACATAGGGGGCCTAAGTTGTAATTTAGCAAAGATACGAGACCAAAGTTGTAATTTAGCAAAGATAAGGGACCTAAGTTATAATTTAGCAAACATAAGGGACCTAAGTTATAATTTAGCAAACATAAGGGACCTAAGTTGTATTATAGCAAAGATAAGGAACAAAAGTTGAAAAAAGTGAAAATGGGGCCATCGCGGGCCAAAATGGCCAGGTCCGCGATCGCAGACCAAATCGGGAGATTAGGGGGCAGTTTAGCAAAATCGGAAAGAGATGACGTAGTTTTGTAAGTCAAAGTCAAACTTAACATAGTTTAATTAAGGGGTTGCTATCGCTACCCCTGCAAATTGTATACCCCCCTCAACTTTTGTCTCCTCTCACAAACAACACAAACAAATTAAAATTACATTTTATACCCTTTTAATTATTTAATAAATTTACTTTATACCTTTTACTTTTTCAATTTTCATTTTACACCTTCATCATATTAACACATATAATCGTATATTAGCTAAAATACGTTTAAAAATGCGTTTTAGTTTTAACAAATTACACCATTATAATCATCTTTTCGATACGTTCAAAATGAGCCTAACATTGAATATTTTTTGATTTAATTATTTTATTATATATCATATATATACTACATAAAAATATTTTTTATATTTACAATTCATACTTTTATAGTTAATTATTTAATTTATGTTACATCTCTTACCGTTCTAACTCATTAAGTTAAAATTTTATACAAAACTTTACTGTAATAGCTTTTAGGAGAGTTTTTTTTGTCTCATTTATTTTTGTAACGCCAATGATTATAGAAAACTATTAAGATGTCCAAAAAATATATATATTAAAAGCTATTACATCAATCATATTTAAAAAAAATTGGCTTTGTATTATTTAATAGATCATTATCATAATTATATCAAGGTATCTTGTTAATCATACCCGAATTCGACCGACATTAACCCGAAACCGACTATTCCGACCCGAAGCAATCCGAAACCCGAAATGGAATATAATGGTATAAAGTGTAACCGTAAATGGAATTATTTTTAAAGGTATATAATAGATAAATATAGATAAGAGCGTAAAATGTACAAGTTTTAAAAAAATATTGATACGTTATTCTTGAAAATTCTTGATACATATTTATGATATTTCACAATATTATTAAGTTAAAAAATTATTCGATAATAAACTTCTTTTGAAATTATTGACGAGAATATTGTAATAATATAATTTGTAAAAAAATGCATTTATTAATATGTTTTAGTTAAACTATGATTATTATTTTTAATATTATAAGGGTGTAAAACGAAAATGAATAATGTAAGAGATATAAAAGAAATTAATTCGTACATGTTCATGATATTTAATAATAGGATTAAATCCAAAAGGCCACTGATGTTTAATCAGGGCTGATGTCTTATGGTCACAATTTGTCAATGGATTAGCCTATGCATAGTCTAGGACACCCTTTTAAAAAAATTTAAATCCAAAAATATTCAATATTGGGCTCATTTCGAAGGTATCGACGAGACGATTACAATGGTGTAATTTGTAAAAAAAGAAATGTATTTTTAAAGCATTCTTGTTCATATACGATTATTTATGTTAATATGATAAGAGTGTAAAATAAAAAATGAAAAAGTAAGGAATTAAAAGTAAATTAAATAACTAATTTCTAAGGGTATAAAATGTAACTCGGTGCTTTCTATAATTGGGGACGTGAGAGGTTAGTAGTTGTGAGACATGTACATATAGCATCAAAAGTCATACGACTTAAATTTCAACATTAAGGGTGCGTTTGGTTGCGGGACAGAACATGACAGAACAGGATGGGACAGAACAGAACAGAACAGGACAGGGCAGCTGTCCAACGTTTGGTAAAACACAACTAAACTGTACAGAACAGAACATGACCGATTAAATGACCAATTTACCCCATGATTATCAAGATTTGAAGATGACCTCATGATCTCCTTTTATACTTTGAAAAACATTTTATACTTAGAGAAATTTTGGATGCATGGTTCTTTGTAATGGCTTGTACAAGATAGCAAATGTTTGGTGAAGTCAAAGATCAACCAAAGTCAAGATTAAAGATTCTCTCATTGTGGAAGTGAAAGATCCTTTCTCAACACATACAAGTCATTGTCCACCGATGGTGTTCTCACACATCGGTGGACACATCTCCACCGAAATTACTCTCTGTTTCGGCCAAAGAATCCCACCGATGGAAGTCCAATTTCGGTGGGATCTCAAAGAAGTCTCAAAGATGTTTTTCCTCCAAAGATGATGTCACATATCCCAAAGATGATGTCACATATCTCAAAGATGTGTCACATATCACAAGGCTATCATCGGTGGGATCTCAAAGAAGTTTCAAATATGCTTTCTCCAAAGATGTGTCACATATCCCAAGCTTCCTTCGGTGGTGCAATCTTTAGAAGACAAATTGAGAAGAGATTTTCTACATGGATAAAGTGACATTTTGTCTTATTATCCATTTCCATGCAAAGCTCTTTTCTCATGCATGGGCTCTTCTGACTGTACCTTGTGAAAGGTGACAAGGACTTCACAACTCTCCAGAAGTCAACATCCTCAGCAAGTGTGAAGATGACATGTGTCCCAAGCATTCAATGCTTACACACTCCTTGTCACTATAAAAGGAAGACCTCTCCATGCAGAAACCACACACATCTTGAGAGACTTGAAGATTACTGTGTGCTCTTGATATTCTACGCAAACTGGAAGATTTCTCTAAGTGCAAGAATTTCCAGTTTGCTTGAAAAACTTTATAGCTTTGTTCTAAGTGTTCTTAGTTATTTTGTTAGTATACTTTGTGTAAGATTGTTAGAATAGTTTATCTGTTCTTTTCCGCAACAGTCTTAAGTTTTCTATGTGTAATTCTTGTTGAAATATTTTCAATAATAGAATTAAAATTGTGAAAATTTTGAGTATTGTATTCAACCCCCTCCCCCCTCTACAATACTTGTTATAGCCATCTGGGACTAACAAGTGGTATCAGAGCAGGAAGTTTAATTCATAAACTTGATCTGCAATGGCTGCTTCTTCTTCCAAAAATGAAGCTTTTTCTCAAAACACTTTTTCTGAAAACGGCTCTATAGCCAAACCTCCCAAGAATCACCTACCCATCTGACTCTGATCATAATAGTCAAGAAGATCCCAATGATCATTCGGAGGCATATCTTAGTGATGCTGAGGATGAATGTGAGGAAACTTCAATTGGTAAATTATCTGATGAAATGGCCATGTTGGATGGGTATTCTAAATCCAAATCCTACCACCCTTCTAGAAAATCTAAGCCTCTCTCCAAACACTCTTCTTTGGACACATCTAATGAGGAATGTTTTAACTGTGGTAAAAAGGGTCATTTTGCTTCTGAGTGTAAAAGTAAACATTTTGAAAGACCCAGAACTGCTTCCTCAGGCCGATTCTCCTCAAAATCGGGAAGATCCAAATATGATTCCCAAAAGTTCAACCAATCTTTCTCTTCTGCAGATTCTGACAGGGCTGAAAGATACAAGGAGAAATACAAGAGAAAGGAAAGAAATGAAAGACTTGTTAGGAGAGGAAAGGGTCTGCCTGCTAAATCTTATGATTTGGCAGATGAACCCACATCTGAAAGTGATTCTCCTCTTCTCCACAGGTTCATCCATTTCTATCTCTTTCTGATGCTGAAAAGATTGAAGCATTTAATTCTTTATCTATTGTCTTTAGATGATGCATCCTTCTCTTCCAACTCATGCAAAATATTTTCTAACTCTGTAAAAAGGAAAAGTTTTTGGTCCTCCCAAAATTTGAAAAATGTATTTTAGGTGCTGCACCCCAAATCTTTGATTCCTCGTCAAATTCTTGAGGACATTTTTTTAAAAGCAAGAATAAAGAAAAATATCACAATTCTAAAAAGATCTCTCTTTATAGAAAATGTTATTTCTGTGGTGATACTTCTCATGTTGCCAAAGACTGTCCAATTCTTTTCCGTCTAACCCAAAAGGACCCACCTTCCAAATGGGTACCTAGAAAATAAATTCTTTGTGATTACAGATTTTGAACTGGGCAAATGGATCTATGTGAACAAGTGAGAAAATTGACAAAACCTTAGAATTCTTTACTCTCATGACATTATAAGCATGATGATGTCATTCTCATGACATCACCATCTCCAATCTCTTAAAATTCCATTTCTTTTCTAAACCTCACCACCGAAATTTTCCTTAACCACCGAACCAAAAATTCATCATCTTCCACCAAATATTCTTTTTCACCACCTTTTCTCTCTCCTCCATCAATCACTCCAAGACAATAACAATCCATCTTTTTGTGATGACACTCATCATCCACCGAAATCTGACTCGATGGCATCTCTCTAACACCACTACCGACTACCCATTCGGTGGACTTCCTCTAACCTTCCACCGAAATCTAAATTCGGTGGAACCCTTCAAATTCGGTGGAACCCTTCACAGATCCACCACCGAATCACCACTGATCCCCCACTGATCCTCCACCGAATCTCCACCGATCAACATCACCACCGAAATCCCAAACCATGCAAACATCACCTTTTCTTTTATATTTTTTTCTTCCACCAATCCTAAACACAACCCACAATCACCCTTCTCTTTGCTGCCGACAGAAATTTCGGAGTCTTTCAAATGAATGTCAAAAGTGCCTTCCTCAATGAGGAACTTGCAGAGGAAGTCTATGTGAAACAACCTCCTGGCTTTGAAGACCCAGCTCATCCAGACTATGTGTACCGACTAGACAAAGCTCTCTATGGTCTCAAGCAAGCTCTACGTGCTTGGTATGACACTCTTGCCAATTTTCTCTTAAAGAATGGATATTCCAGAGGAAGCTGCCAACTTCTTGGTGGCAAATTGGTAAGTTGGTCCAGCAAGAAACAAAACTCTGTGTCAACCTCTTCTGCTGAGGCTGAATATGTAGCTGTGCTGAGATCCTGTGGATGAGAAATCAACTAAGGGACTCTGCTCAAATCTATTCCAAAGTCCCAATTCTGTGTGATAACTCAAGTGCAATAGCTATTGCAAATAATCCAGTTCTTCATTCCAGATCAAAGCACATAGATATCAGATATCATTATCAGATATCATTTCATCAGGGACCACATCTCCAAAGGTAACATTGAGCTACACTTCATTCCTACAGATCTTCAGTTTGCCGACTTGTTCACCAAACCTCTAGATGAAACCAGGTTTAATTTCCTCATAAATGAACTTGGCATGTGTAATCTTCAATAACTATGTGTCCTAAGTTTCCACCGAATTCTCATCGGTGGACACTATTCTTCTCTCACAAATCTCCTCTCCTATCTAGAAACATAGGAAAGAACCCCTCCAAATGATGTCATCCCATGCATGGTAGACACCTTTTTCTTTTAATGATGTCATAACCATGATCTCATCTCACCAAAGTTGTAGACCTCTACCATTTCCTCTACCGATTCTCTCCCCACCAATTTTATCTAGCTTCTCATATACTCTTCCTCTCACCTAACCCAACTTCCTATGTGTCATCTCCTCATCCCATCCCTTTTTCCATCTTTTTCACTCTTGGTTTGCAACCCATCTCTCCTTTCACAAAATCCACCCACTACAAACTCTTCTGCAGATGTCACACCAAATCCTAAATCTCAATCTCTTTGGGTCATCAAAAATTGGAAGATGAAATTCCAATCTCTCCTCCATTTTGAAGATTTTCTACATAATGCCTTAGAAGACTTTCTCCACTCTCTGCTGAAGATATCTTAGAAGATTTCCCTCAACCTCTTCAAGAATTTCCACCGAATTTTTGTCTAATTCTTGCAAATTTTCGGTGGGCATGTTTTTTTCAAAAAAAAAAAAAAAATCTCACCGATTTTCTACCGAAAATAACCAATTTTCGGTGGAATTTCCTTCTTTTTCGGTGGGAAAGCAAAAAAAAAAAAAATTACCACCGAAAATTCGGTGGTGTACCCCTAAATTCGGTGGTATTGTGCAAAAAAAAAAAATCGTTTTGGTTCTGGCCGATCTTTTCATTTTCTCTTGGTGTTTTTCCTACGTCGGCCGCTGAGGGGGAGAATTCATCTGAGGGGGAGCAACATAAACCCTAAGTACTCATATACAGCGACCAACTTGAAAAAAATGAGGAAATCGGGCGGACCGGTCAAGGGGGAGCATATCAGTCCAGACGGATCAAACCGAGGGGGAGAAACACAAAGAACGGCTGATCCAACTGAGGGGGAGCAAATAAAAGACACATGATAATGATGCCAAAGATGCCAAGAAAAAGATAGAAAATGCTACAGATTGGCAGAAGCATCCTGAGGCTTATTCACTTAATCTCAAACCTCCCTCAAAGATTCTCACCATAATGGGTTTGTCTCTTTCCAGAAACCACAGACTCATTTGGCTGAAATCTTTTGGAGCAAGTGAATGGCTTGAAGATTTGAAACATCTGAAGAAAAGCAAAAGTGCCTGAAAGATAAAGTTCTCCAACAAATCAACAGGCTGCTGATCAAAATGAAGAATCCTCAAGTCAGACATAAGTTTCAACTCTCCTCTCCAATGATACAAGTAACATCTGCTTTGTTCATATTGTTTATACTTCTTTCCATTTTTTTCATTCATTTGTACAGCTATACCTTTTTATTTTATCTTATATGTAAATATCATATATACATACACACACAAAAAAAAATGGACTGTGTGAAAAAGAACCCAAAAGAGTAAAGAAGGGTCAACATGCATTATTCACTGTCTTACTCATGTTTTTCTAAGTATGGATGTCATCATCAAATAGGGGGAGATTGTTGGGTCATCAAGATTTGAAGATGACCTCATGATCTCCTTTTATACTTTGAAAAACATTTTATACTTAGAGAAATTTTGGATGCATGGTTCTTTGTAATGGCTTGTACAAGATAGCAAATGTTTGGTGAAGTCAAAGATCAACCAAAGTCAAGATTAAAGATTCTCTCATTGTGGAAGTGAAAGATCCTTTCTCAACACATACAAGTCATTGTCCACCGATGGTGTTCTCACACATCGGTGGACACATCTCCACCGAAATTACTCTCTGTTTCGGCCAAAGAATCCCACCGATGGAAGTCCAATTTCGGTGGGATCTCAAAGAAGTCTCAAAGATGTTTTTCCTCCAAAGATGATGTCACATATCCCAAAGATGATGTCACATATCTCAAAGATGTGTCACATATCACAAGGCTATCATCGGTGGGATCTCAAAGAAGTTTCAAAGATGCTTTCTCCAAAGATGTGTCACATATCCCAAGCTTCCTTCGGTGGTGCAATCTTTAGAAGACAAATTGAGAAGAGATTTTCTACATGGATAAAGTGACATTTTGTCTTATTATCCATTTCCATGCAAAGCTCTTTTCTCATGCATGGGCTCTTCTGACTGTACCTTGTGAAAGGTGACAAGGACTTCACAACTCTCCAGAAGTCAACATCCTCAGCAAGTGTGAAGATGACATGTGTCCCAAGCATTCAATGCTTACACACTCCTTGTCACTATAAAAGGAAGACCTCTCCATGCAGAAACCACACACATCTTGAGAGACTTGAAGATTACTGTGTGCTCTTGATATTCTACGCAAACTGGAAGATTTCTCTAAGTGCAAGAATTTCCAGTTTGCTTGAAAAACTTTATAGCTTTGTTCTAAGTGTTCTTAGTTATTTTGTTAGTATACTTTGTGTAAGATTGTTAGAATAGTTTATCTGTTCTTTTCCACAACAGTCTTAAGTTTTCTATGTGTAATTCTTGTTGAAAGATTTTCAATAATAGAATTAAAATTGTGAAAATTTTGAGTATTGTATTCAACCCCCCCCCCCCTTCTACAATACTTGTTATAGCCATCTGAGACTAACACTATCGATCCAAATAAGCATCAAATAAACATCAAACATATATACACACACATACAAATAAGCATCAAATAAGCATAAATCAAATCGATTTTCAAATAAGCATCAAACAAATCAATTTTCAAAAACTCAAACAGCAATGTCAATCGATTTCAGAAAATCAAGCAGGTGAAATCGATTTTTGATTTTCAGAAACGGAAATCGATCTGGAAGAGAAATCAGAAACGATTTTCGATTTTCGATTTTCGATCTGGAAGAGAAATCAGAAATCGATCTGGAAGAGAAATCAGAAAGGATTTTCGATTTTCAGAAACAGAAATCGATCTGGATGAGAAATCAGAAATCAGAAAGGATTTTCAGAAACAGAAAGATTACATCTGGAAAAGAAATCGGTATCGATTGTTGACCTGGAAGAATCGATCTCGTGGAGGGAGGCATGGGTAGAAGCAAATGAGAGTTAGCAGATGAATTAGGTTTTAGAAAAAATGGAGGAGATGGTCTGCAATATGGATTGGAGGTGTGGGCATATTGGTCACAAAAGTCTGTTCAAGTTAGTTCCAGGGGTAAGAGAGGAACACGCGTGTTCCACCCGTGTTCCATTTAGTTCCTGTTCTCTCCCCTTAATTACACACCAAACATGGGACAAGTCAGTCCTGTTCTGTTCTGTTCCACGTTGTCCTACAACCAAACGCACCCTAAGTGCCGTTTCATGCTTGTATATAGTATATATATGTTAAAAATATGTTTTATGTAGTATATATGATATATAATTATATAATTAAATCAAAAAATATTCAATGTTGGGCTCATTTCGAAGGTATCGACGAGACGAATATAATGATGTAACTTGTTAAAATTAAAAAGTATTTTTTGAACGTATTTTAGTTAGTATACGATTATATGTGTTAATATAATGAAAGTGTAAAATGAAAAATAAAAAACTAAAAGGTAAAAAGTAAAATAATCAAATAATATATGGATGTAAAATGTAACTTTTAAATCAAAAATTAAAAAAATGAAGCATGTGAGGGGAAGGGGGTACATTGCTGGGGTAGGTTTAGAATACCCCTTAATTAAATTGGGAAATTGACCAAAATAGCCAAATCCAACTTCATGTTTGAGAAAATAGCCAAAGCCTCTCTCATTTTACCAAAATAGTCATGGGTCCGCACTCCGACCCGACCCGGTCCAGTGCGGACCGCACTCCACCACAAAACGACAAAAAAAACGTTTTTTAAAAAATCTGATTTTTGGAAGGGTGGCACCGCAATTGCAGACCTGGCCTGAAAACGCATCTGGGCCGTTCATCTGACCGCTCCGCATCCGCAATTGCGAGTGCGAAGCCATATCTATTTTGGTAAAATGGGAGAGGCTTTGACTATTTTCTCAAACATGAAGTTGGAATTGGCTATTTTGGTCAATTTCCCTAATTAAATTCCCTATAATTTAATAGTATTTCAAATAAAATGAGGTCGATATACAATTATTACCCACGAGGGTGAGACGAAAATAACAACCCAAATTTCGTTAAAAGTTGTTATTTTGATTCCAATCACGATGTAAAACGACAAATTCTGTCATTTCATCTCCATTCATCCTGAATTTTGACAGGTTAAAGTTATCTTTTTTTTCTTTCAATCCAACTCCAACAAGAAAGATGCCTCACTCCACTCCGACACAGTGTTCTCACTTACTTTCCTAAATCCATTTCCAATCTCTGCTCAAAACCCTTCATCCAAATCAACCCTTTTCACCTTCGATTCTTCTGCTCATCGGCTCTCTTTTCCCCCAATTTCTATTTTTCTTCAAAAAAAGAGGGCTTGAACTTTGAATTCACGTGCGTTGGTGATATAACTTGTTAATTAGGGATTTGGTTTTTCCAGAAACAATGGCCGTGGAAGGTCCCGCCGCCATGGTTATCGATGATGGAGCCGGTGTGCCTTCTTACTCTTTTGCTTTAGAATACGAAGGTCCTCCGATATCTCACCGTCATCTTCCACGAGCTCTTCCGATCAATGTTCATAAGATTCCGGTTGCCGCCGTTGTTCCAGAATCATGTTTATCTGATAATCTTCATGATTATAATAAACTCTCTATGCCTATTGTACAACCCATTCTTGCATCCGATTTCACCACCAACTTCTCCAAATTAGGTACCACCGAACCTATTATTTATCCCACTTCTTTGACTTCACTCGTAAATGATGAAAATATTCACAATAATAATGAAATTTTAACCACTATTGAGAGTCAGGATTCTGTGTTTATTAGTTCAGGTGAGTTTTCAGATGTTATTAATAGCTCAATTGGATCTTCATTAGTGAGTCAAGATCGTTCGTATGAGTTATCTGGTGGGGGTGGGAGTTCTAGAACTTTAGAGTTTTCAGACAGCTTTGAGAATTCAAGAAATATGTCTTCATATTCACATGTGAATAATTGTAAGGAGAGTTTGGATTTCAGTGAATCAAACGCTTCCGCATTGAGTTTTGAGTATCCTTCTTCGCTGGTATCTTCTGGTAAAGAAGAATCTTTTCGTGATCAAAGAAACCCGATTGTTACTTTTCGTGATATTGAGCCCGAGGATGAAGATGAGGACTTTCTCGAGGGTGTTGGTCAAAGCGAACCCGAGTTAAAACAAGAACCAAAGTTGAAAACAAGAAAAGGGGTTTGTTATCGATGTAAGAAAGGAAATAGGTTCACGGAAAAGGAGGTTTGCATAGTTTGTAATGCGAAATATTGTACTAATTGTGTTCTTAGAGCAATGGGATCGATGCCAGAAGGAAGAAAATGTGTTTCTTGTATTGGATTTTCGATTGATGAGTCAAAGAGGGGTAATTTGGGGAAATGCTCTCGAATGCTCAAACGGTTGCTTAATAGTTTGGAAATTAGGCAGATAATGAAGACTGAGAAACTATGTGCCGTAAATCAACTTCCGTCTGAATATGTTTGTGTGAACGGAAAGCCCCTTTCTCACGACGAGCTGGCTGTATTGCAGAACTGCCCAAATCCTCCAAAGAAGCTTAAACCAGGCAATTATTGGTATGATAAAGTTTCGGGTCTTTGGGGAAAGGTATTGATTCTATCATTCACACACTTAGCCCATGTTTGGCAAGTTATTTTTTAAGCTTATTGAAAAAGGCCAGCTTGGTTAAAAGCTAATTTATTTTTTGAGCTTATTGAAAAAATCCCGTTTGGTTACCTGTAAGCTAGCTTGTTTTTTGAGCTTATTGGAAAAGTCCCGTTTGGTTTAACCATAAGCTAGCTTATATTTTGAGCTTATTGGAAAAGTCCTGTTTGGTTAACCATAAGCTTACTTATATTTTGAGCTTATTGAAAAAGTCCCGTTTGGTTAACCATAAGCTAGCTTATTTTTTTGAGCTTATTGAAAAGTCCCGTTTGGTTAACCATAAGCCACCTTTTTGAAAGCTAATTCTAGTAGCGTTTCAATAAGCTCCTTCCACTTTTTTTCCACTTTTTTTTCCAATTACGCCCTTTATATTTGTCTAATTAATTTTTTACCATGCCTTTTTGGGTCATTTTACATTATGAGCTAGTTTGCCAAACATACCCTTAACATGGTTACTATGTCATTTTTTCCTGTTACTTGATGGTTCTTGTGATTTTTATTGTGTTAACAGGAGGGGGAGAAGCCTTGCAAGATTATTAGTCCCCATTTAAACGCTGGTGGACCGATTATGCCCGATGCCAGCAACGGAAACACAGGAGTCTTCATAAATGGCCGCGAGATTACGAAAGTCGAGCTGCGAATGCTACAGGTTCACATTTCTCAACCTTTTGTAGTTATTTTGAAACGATGGATGGTTCCACCAAATATGCTAAAAACCGATTGTGTCACGAAATGCAGCTATCTGGGGTCCAATGTGCTGGTAACCCGCACTTTTGGGTGAACGAGGATGGTTCGTATCAAGAAGAGGGTCAGAAAAACACAAAAGGGTACATTTGGGGGAAGGTGAATATTCTATGAAGGTGTTTGTTTGTGTGTGCGTGTGTGTATATATATATATAGGGATAGTTTCATTTGCAACCACCATAATTTTGCAAACCGTGCAAACCGTCGATTTCATTGGTTAAGTTATTGAATTGTTTACCTTGATGAAATTTTTTCGTACAATTCTTTTCTTGATGAAATTGTTTCATATATTTGCGTTTTTTATGTAAAAATGAAAAAGCAGAATGAGAAAATGCATGAAACATTTTTATTTTTACATAAAAAACACAAAATTCTGAAACAATTTCATCAAGAAAAGAATTATATGAAACAATTTCATTAACTTAACTAATGAAATCGACGATTTGCATTTGATCTCTCCCTTAAAATGCAAACCTTGCATTTGTTGCACCCCTTACAAACCACAGTCTGCATATGTGCAGACTGGTTCTGCATATATGCATATGAATACGTGCAAGAATATACATATAATGGACATACATTCATATGGGACAATGCATATATGCAGAACCAGTCTGCACATATGCAGATTGTGGTTTGTAAGGGGTGCAACAAATACATGGTTTGTATTTGATTTGTACCATATATATATATATATATATATATATATATATATGGTCAAGTTCAGGGGAAAACCGCAAAAAAAATGAAAAACTGAGTAACACCCTGGTAGCCGCTCATCTGGACAGTATGCACATGTGCATACAAATAATTTGTAACATGCACATGTGAATAAAAACCAAAAAGCAGCTTCATTTACTTGTATACACATGTGCATACGGTGAACCTCCCCCCCCCCCTCTCTCTCTATATATATGAAGTATATAATATTTATATACGGTAAATACTCACGGACACTGCTCACCTTTGGTGAGGTTATAACCCTAGACCTTATGCGAGGCTGGGCCAATGACCCTTTGGTGTGTCTTTGTATTTTGTTAACGGTCTTCATGGAAACATCCACTCTATCTTTTGGGGTAGAGGCAAGGTGTGCGTACATCCTTACCCCTGACTCTACCTTTTTGTCGGATATTACGGGTTCGTTTAGTTTGGTTCGGTTTAGCTGCTTTGAATGTTCCCTTGTTCATAAGAGTTGCTTTTCAGGCCGGGATGAAGCTGGTTTGTGCCTTTTTATCGCTTCCGGTTCCACCCAAATCCGCTTATCCCAACGAACAAGCGAGCAACGTGCTTACTCAATCAGCACCGGACTATTTTGATCAGGACGCGCCGCAGAAAATTCTTTTAATCGGATGTAGCGGATCTGGGACGAGTACCATATTTAAGCAGGTGATTTCATCTTTGGTCGAGTAATCCTTTCATTATTTCCAATTTTACCCTTAATTATGAGATATAGACATGCACTACTCCCTTCGCTATTAAGGGTAAAATTTGCATTTAGTTGATTAAAAAATGTAATAATTACACATTTTTAAAACTGTATGCGTTTTTCATTATGGATGGTTATTATGCGACGGAGAGCGTATATATTAGATTTGGGAGTCGGGTTGCTATTGATCTTTGAGATGGGTCTTTCTATTTATAAAGCATGAAGATAAATCTATTCATAAAGATGGCATTTTTGTTTATCAGGCAAAAATCCTATATAAAGAAATCCCTTTCACGGAGCAAGAACATGAAAATATTAAGTTAATAATTCAGAGCAACGTGTATGGATATCTTGGTATACTCCTTGAAGGCCGTGAACGTTTTGAAGATGAAGCGTTGAATGAAAGTAGGACAACTCCATCTTCCGATGGTTCTTTTTCCACTGGTACGGGCTTTTATACATATATATATTCTATATAGTATGATTAAACTTATTTCTTATCAGGCTAGTTTTGCTCACGCTTGCATATGTCGGGGGTCTTCACGGAAACAACCGCTCTACCCAAAACACTACGGTTGGAGATCCACTAGGGCCTTCCAAGCCCGTTTTTCAGTAAGCAAAAAAAAGTGGGCCGGGCCGGGCTTTGGGTTGACAGAGGGCCCGAGCGGGCTTTTCAGGCCGGGTTTTAACCGGGCCTTATAAACAGTTGGGTGATCGGGCTTTAAAGCCGGGCTTATGCCTTGGCTCAGGCTTTTCGGGCCGTGCTTCGGGCTTGGCCTTTTTTGTGCATCTCTACTCTAATCTTTGGGGTAGAGGTCAGGTCTTTATACATCCCATCCATGACCCTACTTTTGAGTGGGATTTACGAGATCAGTTTGTTTTGGTTTATGATAGAAAAAATATACATCTAAAGAAAAATATCTTGGATGGGTCAATGAGTGAATCAAGTTGTTATTCAATTTTTGGTAATATTTTCTGGTTGTGAACAGGAAATTCGGATGCAAATAATGAGAAAACAATCTATTCCATCTGCCCAAGGTTGAAAGCATTCTCCGATTGGCTTCTAAAAACCATGGTGGCAGGTAACGTAGAAGCGGTTTTCCCGGTTGCCAGTCGTGAATATGCACCCGTAGTTGAGGAGTTGTGGAATCATCCAGCCGTGCAAGCTACATACAAGAGACGAAACAAATTGGAGACGCTCCCTGCTATATCTGCTTATTTCTTGGAACAGGTAACTGTCTGTATGGATAAAACTGTCTGTGTGGATTAATCTGTCCGTATAAATTGGGAAGGTTTTTGTTTGGGAGGGTTTTTTCATAGATGGAAAGGAGCGTTTTTTTTAATTGAGAGGGGCAGGTTTAGAAGAAAACTTGGCTTTCTGCATGAAGCTCCTTCTTTGAAGCTTTCAGAATAAGCCACTTTCTATATCATCAAGCCACTACCAAACAGTCATGTACCGCTGACTGAATAAGCTGCGAGTCCCATTAAGCTTATTAAGCTGCTAACAAGCAGACCCTTAGAAATGTAAATTATTTGTTTATATAAAGCAAACTTAAAAGAGGTTATCTTGGGAAGAATGTGTAAAAATGTTATATGTTCTTTTTTCTCAGGCTATCAACGTACTGAGCACAGACTATATACCTTCAGACATGGACATCTTGTATGCTGATCATGTTACTTCATCTAACGGACTTTCGTGTGTAGACTTCTCGTTTCCTCAGCTATCACCAGATGATGATAATAACGATCAACGTGATTCCTCCCTCAGGTACCTAAAGATATTCCATCCGTCTTTCTAATATATTCTATAATAAGTTAGCTTATAAGATAGTTTACTTTTTCGACTTATTGAAAAAGTCCTGTTTGGTTAGCCATAAGCTAGCTTTTTGAAAAACTACTTCAAAAAACATTTCGATAAACTTCAGGGGCTTTTTCCAATTATTTATCAATGATTGCCCCTTATATTTCTCCAATTAAATTTTCAACACGTCCTTTTAGGTTATTTTACATTGTCATCTAACTTATCATCTAGTTTTTTTTATTACCAAATATGAATAGTTTAGCTAGCAGCCAAAAGTTATCGTGTCATATCAGCTAGATTCTCAGCTAGCTTATTAGCCAAATATAACTAGCTTCTCAACTAGTTTTTCAGCTAACAATAAGGGGTTGTTTGGTTGGTTTTCCAAGTTTGTACGAATAAAGTTGTCTGTGTGGATTAATTTGTCTAGAAAGATTAAAAAAATATATTTTTATTTTTATGGGAGGGTTTTTTCATAGACGGAAGGAGTGTGCTTTTTAATTGGGAGGGGCATATTTGGAAATAACTTAGCTTTCTGCACAAAGCTCCCTCCTGAAAACTTACTAAATAAGCCACTTTTTTTTATCAACAAGTCACTATCAAACAGTAATGTATAGCTGGCCGAATAAGCTGAGAGTCTCATCAAGCTCATTAAGCTGCTACAAACAGACCCTTAGTTTTTCAGCCAACAACTAGTTTTTTTTCAGCCACCTTCCAGGTTAACAAGTTTTTAGCTGGCGGCTAGTTCTTCGATCATCAGCTAAGCTAGCTAACATCTAGCTTACCGAACATAGCCAACGACTAAAACAAAAAACAAAAAACATCCTCACATGCTAAGCATGATTTTGTGCTTATTCTAAACATCACCTATGTTTTCATCCAGCTTCCAACTAATTAGAGTGCCAGAAAGAGGCTTTGGAGAAAATTGCAAATGGCTAGAGATGTTTGAAGATGTTCAACTTGTCATCTTCTGCGTTTCGTTGAGCGATTACGACCAGTACACGATCGATGCGGACGGAAATACCCTTAACAAGATGCTACAAAGCCGGAAACTTTTCGAGACCATCGTGACACACCCAACCTACGATCAAATCGACTTTCTTTTAGTTCTAAACAAATTCGATATCTTTGACGAAAAACTCGAACGGGTTCCACTAACTTGTTGCGATTGGTTCGATGACTTCCATCCGGTGGTCAGCCGAACCAGCCGCAACAAGAACATCAGTAGCAACAACATTAACCATATCCCGTCCATCGGACAAATGGCTTCGCATTATGTTGCGGTGAAGTTCAAGCGGTTGTTTTCATCGCTCACCAATCGGAGACTGTTCGTTTCCGTGGTCAACAGTTTGGAGCCCGATGGCGTGGACGGAACCCTAAAGTATGCAAAGGAGATATTGAAGTGGGATGACGAGAAACCCAACTTCGGTTTTGGTGAATACTCAATTTACAGCACGGAGGGAAGTTCTTACTCTCCGTGATAAAAAAACCAAACAAACTCGGTATATCCCACCTGAGGTGGGGTCCACAGAAGGTAAGACGTATACAGCTCTGACCTAAATGGGGTCCACAAAAGGTAAGATGTACAAAGACCTGACGTAAGTGGGGTCCACAGAATGTAAGCTAGACATAGACCTGACCTAAGTGGGGTCCACGGAAGGTAAGATGTACACAGATTACTGATGTATATATACAAGCAAATCATTGAAATTTAGTTGACATGAATGTAGCAAATAGTTGTTTCTTAATGAAAATGCAAGATTGAGTTGATTCTAAACAGATATCGGTTTCTTTATTTAAACGAAACTTTAAGCAAACTTTTGTGGTTTTCTTCGGTTTCGTTTGGATTTGCGAATCGGGATTGAATCTTCGTCGGATTCTTGTTCTTCTTTCTTCACGGAATTGAAGCGTTTCTTTGAATCTTGATCTTCATTCTTGATTGCATTTCTGCCAAAGATTCTAACGGTGAAAGATGTTGATCTTATGTTATATCTGAAAACCATAACTTGGCCTAGCTCTAGTCTCTTTTCGTTCACGAATTTGATCCAACCATTCTTCAGGAAAACGCCATTTTTGTCTTGCTTTATATCCATGTGCCAGACTCTTCCCGAGAGATCGTTGAGTACGACTGCTTCTGGTATTTTCTGATCGAAATGTTTGATGAAATCCGGTGGTATCCGCTGCACGTTGGAACATTGAACATTAACGAATAAAGATTCAATAACTGTACTGATTTCAAGAAACCCGGATCAGAATACTAAAAATAAGCCGTTCAAACATTAACACATTCAAATGCGATCTTCTGGATGAATAAAGAAAGATTCATTATTTGGACTGATTTCGACAAACCCAGATTAGAATTCTAACAATTCCTTCTGATGTTCGCAAATTGAAGAAAATGTTGGAGAGCAACGATGAAGACAAGTGTTACCAGTTGGTGTGAGATGCGATTTGGGAGGAAGATTTCGAAGAATTCAGGATCTTGATTGAAGATTGATGAAGGCTTTGGAGGACGACCTCTTCCTCGTTTTTCCATTGGGATCCAAAAGATTAGGGTTTTTAATTGATGTGGTTTTTCTGTCCAATTGAATCAATTATATTTGTGGTTGAAAAAGAAATCGTATTTTTGGTCAGTAATCAAGATGTATATATATGCATGGAAACTAGAGAGATTTAGGGCTGTTAACGATCTTAATGAGACTATACCCGACTCATTCACTAACATATGGATAAGTGTTTGATAATGATTTTATTAAACATGAATAATAGTAACAAGAATAGAACATTTATTTTATTAAGACCAATTCTATTCATATCCCTTCTACACGAGTGATATGTGCATGAGAAATAATTATGAAATGTAGAACCAGCATGGTGGTTTCGTGACGAGTAAATGGGTAAGGACAAATGAACGATAAAATCAACCCAATTTCGAATCTTGATAATCAAATCGAAACAAGAAACTTTAAAAGGGAATTCATTAGTGAATAGACCATCTATAATCCTAGTTTAAAGAAACACCAAATTGGTGCGTTCATTAACTCCAAAAATTGCTTCAACTGTAGTCGTACTTGATATATATGTCGTTTTCTCCCATCTAATAGTACGATCCGAACCCCTTATACCCACACGAAAAAATGATCTACACAATGTTTCTTGAATCATTTCTTGAAAGCCCTAAAGATGGTAACTTTAAGCACATTTTCAATCTCATTGATCAACTCAAACACACAAACATCACCCACACCCACACGATTATCATCACGAAATTTCTTCAAGTTGTCGCCATATATTTTACCAAACGAATTGTACCTTATGCACTCTATCGGACCCCAATTTCGCCCATTCTTTGTGCGAAGAACACAATTCACACGATCCTTATCACCACTCAATATCTTCTCAAGAACTCCAATGGCACAATCTGTAACAAAAACAGAACAATTCATAAATGAGATGATCGAATTAACTAGGCATCAAGATCGCGGATCTAGAATGATTACCAATCCCCAATTTCGGGTGTACGAAGGTTTTATCGCGATCGAGTAGAAAGGGTACTCTGATCTGAAAGATTTAAATCCTCTGTTTATGTTTCTTGAACTCTGTTCTTCCCCTTTTTGCAATCCCAGATCAGTGTTCACTAATTCAAAACGAATGAACAAAATCTCAATAGAAATTCATCAAATTGGTGTAATCTAGGTACGTTCTCAGACCATGTAAAGCCCGTATCCCGGTATGATTTATTATATTAATTTATTTGTCTCTTAACGTTTTGTTTATTAACGGGATTAAGAGGCAAGGACCAAAATTGAATTAGTTTTGTGAATTATTGTTTCATTTGTTAAATCCTAATTCTTTTGGTAGGAAAATGAAGTTACTTGAAAGATCAAGGACTAAAAATGTAATTTTGGAAGAGGCTTGCATGGGATCGGCCCATGAGGACCGACACCCCTTCTCTTTTGTTTCGTTTTGTGTCCCATCGCAAGAAACAATCACCACAAAACCCTAGTGCCTCCTTTCCTTCTTTGCTGCCACCACCGAACCACCCTAAACCACCAGCACAACCGCCGCTAACGGTTGTCGGCGAGAAGAGAAGCAGCGAGAGAGAGAGAGAGAGAGAGAGATAGAGAGAGAGAGAGACGATCGGGAAGAGAAGAGAAGAAGCCGACGAGACGAGTGGTTGCTGCTGCGTTTTTATCAAAAGGTAAGTCCCCTCTCGTTTCTTTCTTCCTTGCGTCAAAACCGCGAAACCACCACCATGGATGCCGCCAGCGGGTGGCCGCCGTGCACCACATTCCGGTGGCTGTAATGGGCGGGTTGCTGCTGTTATGTTGTGCGTGGGTGGGTGCGGCCCAAGTTATTGGGATTGGATCGTCACCTTTCGCCTCGCCGGAGTTTTTGTGTCGAACCACCACCACCGTTGGTGGTGGCTGCCGCCCCCACGCTGCCACCGACCACCACTGCCAGGGGTGGCAGTGGGTGGTGCTGGTGTGGTCCAGACCTAATTGCCTAAACCCAAATCCTAAACCTAAATGTAAAACGCTAAGCCGAGAAATCGAAGTTATCATTTTATGTGAAAACGCCTAATCTGTCCCTGTTTTGTTAAATCCGTAGAATAATCTAGGAAGCTCGGTTTGAGGTGAAAACAGTTCCCAAATCTCACAAATTGTGTCAAGTATGTTTCTTATGATTTTCAGAAAAATTAATAAAGCCTCTAGCTAGGGCCAAATTAGCAATTAGTGCGGACTGGTACGAAATTCGCAGTTTGGGTATTCGGTCTTAGAAAATTCATATAAAATAGTAGGGACCTCGTATGAACGCGTGCGATATGTCCCTGGAAACCTAAGACATAGAACTTTCTAATTATTGAATTATATTTCTGGTTTGATGGGTTTAAGGGGGGCCAAACAGGTCACGAACAGACCTGCAGTTTTAGACCAAAAGCTGGAAAATGCACGTTTAGACTTGTAGTTGTAATTTCGGGTTGGGGCTACACTTTGACACTTGATAACACTTATTTAGGTGGAAAGAAGTGAGTTGGAGTTGGTGGGTTCGTATCGCTGTTCGTGGAGTTCTACATTGCTTTCTGAGGTGAGTTCACTCACTGCATAGGGTAGAGATTGTATTCACGCTGCTATAGTTCGTGTGTGTTAACTGTTTTGTTTGTGTGTAGTACTAGGCCGAGTTAGTGTCTAGTATGAGATCTTGGGTGTCGTATGAATCTCGGGGAGACCGAGGAATACGTACACGGGTGTTGTATGAACTCGGGGAGACCGAGGGATGCTTACGCGAGTGTTGTATGAATTCGGGGAGACCGAATGATGCATGCATAGGGGTTCATGCATGAGTTGCTTGTATTATTAAACTGCATGTATTGGTTGTTATATCTATCTGTTGATAGTGGTGGTGTCGATATGATTGATATCGTATGCATGTGTTTGAATTCACTAAGCTTTGTGCTTACCCTTTCCCTATAAATTAATGTTTCAGGTACGACTGGCACAAAGGCGTGACGGTACACACTGGCGCGTTGAGGAGATTTTCCCTATTATTATTTTGAGACACTATGTTTAGAAATATTATATTTTCCGCTGCTTTAATTGAGTTGGTTGTTTTAACTTACCGAGGTTTTGACAAAACGTTTAATTGGATTTAAATACTCATGGTTTATTTTAAATAAAATGTTGTTTTTAAAAGTTCAAATTTATTGTAATTTTTGGGACGTTACAAGTTGGTATCAGAGCACAGCTTGAGCGAATCAAACACATTTCGGTGTGTTTGAACTCAAGTTTGCGGCTCGGGATCATCTTTTCCTTTTAAAACTTTTGGAGAAATAAAAGAAAGGAAAAGTACATTTGAGAAACGGTGACCGAAGGCGCAGTGTGTACAGTCAGCCGATGCTAAGGGAAAAGGTAGAGTACTTAGTGTAATTTATTGCTTTCTAGAACATAGGAGTATGTATGCTAGATTGCCTGGTGCTTATTACACTGTTCTGCATGAGTGCATGGTTATTAACTGCTAGTAGGAATTTATGCTAGTCCTGATAGGTTGTTAAGTGAATGCCTTATAAGTTGTATGCAGTAGGAACCAAATAGCCTTAGAATGTTGGATTTAGTTCTATTGCACAGCTCTTGTTTGAGTCTAACCGTTGTAGGATAGAATCTTTTATTCGAATGCCTATATGATTTCACACTGTATGCAACTGTGCATTCGCGAGGCGACTTGTCATGACTAGTGGGGATTTCGTCATAGCAAGGGTAGTGGAATGGGGTGAAATTCCTAGTGAGCTAGGAAGAGTGTTTACATATGCTGGTACGGGCATATGGGTTATACTGTCGGCAAGGAACCACTTGGGCACTTCGGGATGGGACTCGAAACGAGTAAGGATAGGTGTGGAATGTAGTAGTAGAGCTCCTACTATCTGAAGCACAGGATCCGTGCTCGAGTCGGGGAAAGTCACGGGGAATCCGAGGAGTTGAGCGTGAGCGTAGTTAGCAGGATTTATTGTGTGCTAATAGCTCGTTGTAATAATTACCCAGAATGGCCATCACAAGAAGGAACAACAATGCTGCTCCAGATGCTGGTACTGGAGTTACTGCCGAGCAGATACGTGAGATGATTGCGGCTGAGGTGACGCATGCTATTGGGGAGGCGATCCCCGAGATTATTACCGCCATTCGTGATGAGGTAGTAGTGATGATGGAGGAGCGCATCGCGGCGATTCCACCCCCTGCCGGTGGGCAGCCCCGAGCGAGAGAGTTTCAGTATCGGGATCTCTCTGCTTGTTCTCCTCCTGAGTTCAAGGGAGACTCGAACCCGATCGTCAGTATGCGCTGGATCTCGGATATGGAGTGCGCATTCCTTACCAGTGGCTGTCCTGAGAATCTGAAGGTTCGCTTCGCGGTGAATCTGTTACGAGACAGAGCGAAAGACTGGTGTGCTACAGCTTTGACGCTTAATGAGCGCACTACTTTGACCTGGGAGGAGTTCGTCGTACGTTTTCGTGCGGAATATGTGCCTCCAGTAGAGATGGAGAGGATTGCTAAAGAATTATTGGAGCTCACTCAGACTACGGAGACCGTGAAGAAGATGAACCGAAAGTTCGCGGAGATGGCACTATTCTGTCCTCAGTATGCTGCTTCTGAGGACATGAAGATGACGCGGTACAAGGATATGTTACGTACCGAGATCAGGGAGTTCGTGAGTACTGCGCAGTATGCTACACTTGCTGCGATGATGGAGGCTGCCCGGAGACGGGAACTTGAGTTGGAGACGCAGGCCAAGAAGAGGAAGGCGGTGCAGACTGTGACACCGATATCGGCTGTTCCAAAGAAGACGAGGTTCTCGGACTCGCGCTCGGGTCAAAGGAGCAGAGGGTTCAAACCCAGGGATGGTAGCGGAAGGAGAGATGATAAATGTTTCAAGTGTGGCCAGGAGGGACACTACGGTCGTGATTGCAGGGTACCACTGATGGTCTGCTTTAACTGCAAGCAGACGGGCCACCTGAAGGCCAACTGCCCGAATCCGAGGGTTACTGATGGGGGTGGGGCACAAAGAGCTCATGCGGCTGCTCCTTTGCGTATTACTGATGGTCGTGTGGGTCAGGTTGGAACCGAGGCGGCCCGAGGTAGAGTTCATCAACTGAAAGTGGATGAGACATAGGCTACGCCTAAAGTGGTGACAGGTATGCTTCATCACTTGACTTTATTGATTATTGATTATTATATGTAGTTACATCTTTCTTAAACTGTATGATCAGGTACGTTCTTAGTTAACTCGGTGCCTGCTGTAGTGATGTTTGATAGCGGGGCTACTCATTCTTTCGTGTCTCACACTTTTAGTGAGTGTTTGGGCCGTAGTGTAGGACGGTTAGGCTGTCCACTTGTGGTTGAGGTTGCTGATGATAGGACCTTGATGGTTACCGACGTGTATCGTGGGTGTACTTTGGAAATCTCTAGTGTGAGATTTCTTATTGATCTGATTGCGATCGCTATGCGTGGGTTGTGCGTGATCGTGGGCATGGATTGGATGGATGTTTTTGATGCAGAGATTGTCGTCGCAAACAAGTACGAGTTCGAACCCCAAGCGGGGGAGAACTGTTGATTCAGGGCGACTCGCCCAGGCGGACCTCAGCGATATGTTCGGCTGCGAGGGCTCGGAGGTACTTACAGCACAGTGGCCAGGGATATTTAGCGTATGTGATAGACACGTGCGGCGACGAAGAGAAGAAGACTGCAGAGGATGTGCCAGTTGTACGGGAGTTTGCTGACGTATTTCCCGATGATTTACCGGGGATACCTCCCGAGCGACAGGTAGAGTTCCGCATTGACTTGATTCCGGGTGCTGCTCCGGTGGCCAAGGCACCTTATCGCCTGGCTCCACCGGAAATGAAGGAGTTGTACACTCAGTTGCAAGAGCTTCTCGAAAAGGAGTTCATCAAGCCGAGTTGTTCACCGTGGGGAGCCCCGATTCTGTTTGTGAAGAAGGACGGGTCCCAACGGATGTGTATAGACTACCGTGAGTTGAATAAGCTTACGGTGAAGAATCGTTATCCTCTTCCAAGGATCGACGACTTATTCGATCAGCTACAGGGAGCCTCATGGTTCTCTAAGATTGATTTAAGATCGGGGTATCATCAGATGCAGGTGAGGAGTGAGGATACAGAGAAGACGGCATTTCGCACACGTTATGACCATTACGAGTTTGTAGTGATGCCTTTCGGGCTCACCAATGCACCAGCAGCGTTCATGGACCTCATGAACAGGGTGTGTAGTCCGATGCTGGATCGGTCGGTGATTGTGTTCATCGACGATATTCTCGTGTATTCGAAGTCGAAGGAAGAGCATGAGACGCATTTGCGAGAAGTTTTGGAGGTTTTGAGGCGGGAGAAACTTTATGCTAAGTTCTCCAAGTGTGAGTTCTGGTTACGAGAGGTCCAATTCCTAGGACATGTCGTGAACCAGAAGGGTATTATGGTCGATCCGACTAAGATTTCAACAGTGATGCGGTGGGAGGTGCCGAAGACTCCCACTGAAGTTCGGAGTTTTCTTGGGTTAGCAAGGTACTACCGGAGATTTATTCAGGATTTCTCCAAGATTGCGTTACCTATGACCCGATTGACGAAGAAATCTGCGGCTTTTAGTTAGGGTGAAGAGCAGCAGAGGGCTTTTGAGGAGCTACGCAGGCGTTTATGCGAGGCTCCGGTGTTGACCTTGCCCGAGGGTATGGAGGATCTGGTAGTGTATTGTGACGCTTCTCACCAGGGATTGGGCGCCGTGCTCATGCAGCGCGGTAAGGTTATAGCTTACGCTTCGAGGCAGTTGAAGCCTCATGAAGCGAACTACCCGACACATGACCTAGAGTTGGGAGCAGTGGTGTTTGCTCTTAAGATTTGGAGGCATTACTTGTATGGCGTCAAGTGTACGATATACACTGACCATAAAAGCCTCAAATACTTGATGGACCAGCAAAACCTCAACATGCGTCAGAGGAGGTGGCTTGACGTGGTCAAAGATTATGATTGTGAGATACTTTACCACCCGGGTAAAGCGAATGTTGTTGCAGACGCACTTAGTCGACATCCGGTTGGTGAGCCACTTCGGGGTTTGTGTCAGCGGTTGACAGTGGTTGCACCTCTCCTTGAGTCAATAGGTAAAGCTCAAGAAGTGGCGATTTTGGACGAGAATGCCAAACGTGAGAGAGTTTCGGGTGAAATTCCGAATTTTGCTCGTGACGGTCGAGGTCTATTGACACGGTATGGTCGAGTTTGGGTTCCCTTCACTGGTGGGAACAGGCAGATTTTGATGGACGAGGCGCATAAGTCCAAGTTTTCTATACATCCTGGAGCTACGAAGATGTACCGCGACCTGCGGGAGGATTATTGGTGGCCCGGCATGAAGCGGGATGTCGCCAAGTGTGTAGAGGAGTGCTTGACTTGTCGGAAGGTCAAAGCTGAGCACCAACGGCCGCATGGGAAGTTGCAGCCTTTAAAGATTCTAGTATGGAAATAGGAGGAGATCACGATGGATCTCATTACGAAACTCCCAAGGACTCCACGTGGCAACGATGCTATTTGGGTGATCGTCGATCGTCTGACCAAGAGTGCTCACTTTTTGGCCATCAGGGAGAGATTGTAGCCAGGCACGGGGTGCCAGTTGCGATTGTCTCTGACAGGGACACCCGTTTTACCTCCCGGTTTTGGGGGAAGTTTCAGGAGGAGATGGGTACGCGGTTACATTTTAGCACGGCTTTTCATCCACAGACCGACAGGCAGAGTGAGCGTACTATTCAGACACTCGAGGATATGCTTCGGGCATGTGCTATTGATTTTGGAGGTAGTTGGGATCAGTACCTTCCTTTGGCGGAGTTTTCCTACAACAACAGCTTCCATTCCAGTATTGGCATGCCGCCGTACGAGCTGTTGTATGGTAGAAAGTGCAGGACGCCCATTTGTTGGGGCGAGGTTGGTCAACGAGTATTGGGGAGCACTGATATTGTGCTGAAGACGACTGAGATGATACAGATGGTGCGGGATCGTTTAGTTACTGCACAGAGTCGGCAGAAGAGTTATGCCGACAAGAGACGATCAGACTTGGAGTTTCAGGTGGGGGATCATGTTTTGCTGAAAGTTTCGCCTTGGAAAGGGGTGATTCGATTTCGTAAACGGGGAAAGTTAGGACCCCGTTACATTGGACCTTACAAGGTCATTGCTCGAGTGGGAAAGGTAGCTTACCGCTTGGAGTTACCGGACGAGCTGAGTTTGATTCACAACACTTTCCATGTGTCTCAATTGCGGAAGTGTGTGGTGGATGAGTCTGCGGTGATCCCTCTTGAGGATATTCAGATTGACGAGCGGCTTAATTACGGAGAGAAGCCGATCGCCATTATTGACAGGAAGACTAGGGCCTCGCGTAACAAGGTAACTGGCTTGGTGAAGGTTCGGTGGAAGCACCGAAAGGGTTCTGAGTGGACTTGGGAACCCGAGGTTGAGATGCGGAAGAACTATCCGGAACTATTCGCGGGCATAGACTTCGAGGACGAAGCCTAATTCAAGCGGGGGAGAGTTGTAAAGCCCGTATCCCGGTATGATTTATTATATTAATTTATTTGTCTCTTAACGTTTTGTTTATTAACGGGATTAAGAGGCAAGGACCAAAATTGAATTAGTTTTGTGAATTATTGTTTCATTTGTTAAATCCTAATTCTTTTGGTAGGAAAATGAAGTTACTTGAAAGATCAAGGACTAAAAATGTAATTTTGGAAGAGGCTTGCATGGGATCGGCCCATGAGGACCGACCCCCTTCTCTTTTGTTTCGTTTTGTGTCCCATCGCAAGAAACAATCACCACAAAACCCTAGTGCCTCCTTTCCTTCTTTGCTGCCACCACCGAACCACCCTAAACCACCAGCACAGCCGCCGCTAGCGGCTGCCGGCGAGAAGAGAAGCAGCGAGAGAGAGAGAGAGAGAGAGACGACCGGGAAGAGAAGAAGCCAACGAGACGAGTGGTTGCTGCTGCGTTTTTATCAAAAGGTAAGTCCCCTCTCGTTTCTTTCTTCCTTGCGTCAAAACCGCGAAACCACCACCATGGCTGCCGCCGCAGCCATGGCTGCCGCCAACGGGTGGCCGCCGTGCACCACATTCCGGTGGCTGTAATGGGCGGGTTTCTGCTGTTATGTTATGCGTGGGTGGGTGCGGCCCAAGTTATCGGGATTGGATCGTCACCTTTCGCCTCGCCGGAGTTTTTGTGTCGAACCACCACCACCGCCGGTGGTGGCTGCCGCCACCGACCACCACTGCCAGGGGTGGCAGTGGGTGGTGCTGGTGTGGTCCAGACCTAAGTGCCTAAACCCAAATCCTAAACCTAAATGTAAAACGCTAAGCCGAGAAATCGAAGTTATCATTTTATGTGAAAACGCCTAATCTGTCCCTGTTTTGTTAAATCCGTAGAATAATCTAGGAAGCTCGGTTTGAGGTGAAACCAGTGCCCAAATCTCAAAAATTGTGTCAAGTATGTTTCTTATGATTTTCAGAAAAATTAATAAAGCCTCTAGCTAGGGCCAAATTAGCAATTAGTGCGGACTGGTACGAAATTCGCAGTTTGGGTAGTCGGTCTTAGAAAATTCATATAAAATAGTAGGGACCTCGTATGAACGCGTGCGATATGTCCCTGGAAACCTAAGACATAGAACTTTCTAATTATGGAATTATATTTCTGGTTTGATGGGTTTAAGGGGGGCCAAACAGGTCACGAACAGACCTGCAGTTTTAGACCAAAAGCTGGAAAATGCACGTTTAGACTTGTAGTTGTAATTTCGGGTTGGGGCTACACTTTGACACTTGATAACACTTCTTTAGGTGGAAAGAAGTGAGTTGGAGTTGGTGGGTTCGTATCGCTGTTCGTGGAGTTCTACATTGCTTTCTGAGGTGAGTTCACTCACTGCATAGGGTAGAGATTGTATGCGCGCTGCTATAGTTCGTGTGTGTTAACTGTTTTGTTTGTGTGTAGTACTAGGCCGAGTTAGTGTCTAGTATGAGATCTTGGGTGTCGTATGAATCTCGGGGAGATCGAGGAATACGTACACGGGTGTTGTATGAACTCGGGGAGACCGAGGGATGCTTACGCGAGTGTTGTATGAATTCGGGGAGACCGAATGATGCATGCATAGGGGTTCATGCATGAGTTTGCTTGTATTATTAAACTGCATGTATTGGTTGTTATATCTATCTGTTGATAGGGGTGGTGTCGATATGATTGATATCGTATGCATGTGTTTGAATTCACTAAGCTTTGTGCTTACCCTTTCCCTATAAATTATTGTTTCAGGTACGAGTGGCACAAAAACGTGACGGTACACATTGGCGCGTTGAGGAGATTTTCCCTATTATTATTTTGAGACACTATGTTTAGAAATATTATATTTTCCGCTGCTTTAATTGAGTTGGTTGTTTTAACTTACCGAGGTTTTGACAAAACGTTTATTTGGATTTAAATACTCATGGTTTATTTTAAATAAAATGTTGTTTTTAAAAGTTCAAATTTATTGTAATTTTTGGGACGTTACAGACTATCAACAACCATAACACCAAATTTAACAAAAAAATACCAAATTTGGTGGGCCCATCAATACTAAGACCATTTTCAATGGGGTCACTAAATCTTACACTAAACACTAAATTTGGTGTAATGACACTATTCACATCTCCAATGGGGTCTCTATTTTCCACAAAAATTTGGTGTAATGAATAATATTACACTATATTTGGTGTAACACTATTCATTTACACTACTTTTTACATCACTTTTAAAAGATAGTCTTACCCATCGGAGGAGATTTACTATTAACACCAAAATTTACACTACTTTTTACACTATTTCTGAAATTTGGTGTAAGATATAGTATGACCCATTGAGATGCCCTAAAAAACCCAACTCCAACCACACACTAAAAAACATCAAATTTGTGGATCCCACATTAAAATAACATATTTTTGACGGGTGTTGAGACCGTCAAATAATAAGTATTTCTAACTGTCCCAAATCACAATTTAAATTGTAATAGTGGTAAGTCAGGTCGAATCCACAGGGATTGGTCGTGACAATTATTTTGCTTCTACACGTTACGAAAGGGGGGGGGGGGGTTGAAATTGATTAACTAACTAACATTACGACTAAAATTAATTATAAACAATGAAATAAACCCAACATTAGTTTAACTTCGATTAAGATGATGACACCTATCATTGATTCCAAAAACGTAAACATAGAGAACGAACCTAAGATGATTATAGTCGTTAACAAGCTCTAACGACCTATATTTTTTTAATTTACACCGATTAAAATAAGCCCTTCAACTGGATCTTAATCACAAATAAGAAATTAAAAACGCTCTTAAGTTCTATAGATGTGATTAGTTTTATCGGACTAGAAAAATATCAACTCAAAGCAATAAGCTCATAAGCTCGGCTTATTATAGCCTTGATTGCAAGATTTCAAGAACTCAAATTGAAAACCTTATTGAACTCAAAGAGTTCCATTGTTACTCCATCAAAACCAAAAGACAATTACGTATCTAATATTTTGACTAACAATCTTTCGTAAGAGATTCAAGTAATTGATCAAGTTAATTGAAAATCCAAACGAAATTGACATTAAAAATAGAAATCAAGCAAATAGGTTTGTCCCCAACGATTACAATGGAATCTCAAAGTTCAACCATCAAAATCTAATCAAACTAGTGGAAAGAAAATTACGGTTACAACTACAAAGAAGAAATTACCAAAAGATAAGTGAAATTGATGAAGGAATTTGCTCCAAATTGGTCTTCTCTTCTCTAAAATTGATTTCTCATCGATTCCCCCCTTCAAAATGACAGTTCCCCACTTGTTTTATACCCAGAAAATTCAGAAAACCGGCCCATCCGCGGCTTTGGGCGCGGGTATAACCGGGCGAGGAAGCGCGCCAAGGACCCAAACGGTGTTCCGAGCGGGAGACGGCGCGACTTCGGCCGCCGGAGATCGCGCGCCGGTGCTCCTTGCTCCGATCCCGATCTGCTATTGCTACCAAACGAAGTTGCTGCTGTTCCCGACTTCTTTCTTTTCCTTTTTCTGGATCTGGGCTGCAGTAGTTGGGCCTATTCTTTCTCTCTTTTTCTTCTCCACGTGGGCTGCAAGTTGGGCCTGCCAACACAACTTAAAAGAAACCAAAATTAAGTTTTTCTTTTTTTTTTCTTTTTAATCTTTCTTTTTGCTGCAGACATTAGAGCATCACCAACAGCTTCCTCAAAACGGGGAAAATGAGAATTTTAGGTTAAAATTGTGCTCCAACAGCTTCTCCAAAACTATTCTCAAAATGAAGAAAGTTGAAAAGAGAAGAATTTTTTCTTCAAATATGGAGATCACTCCAAAAATGATTACCAAGTTTGAGGACCAATAGGAAATTTTGAAAATAAATATGTAGAGAGATAAATAATATTTTAATAGATAAATGAAATATTTTAATATATAATTAATGTTGGATTCTCCAAAATGGAGAAGCTGTTAGAGATGAATGTATATTTTTTTGGGGATTTTGGCTTTTGGTTCCTCATTTTAAAGAAATTATGGAGAAATTGTTGGAGATGTTCTTACGAACCACAAGTGCCAAAATAATTGTTTTCTTTTCTTTTTCTTTTATTTCTTATTTAAATAACACACACAATCAAATATCAATTTCAATAAAAATTGGGTGTTTAATCAACCAATTAGCATCAATATATAAAATTGACACTTATCAATTTTATTTACTATTAACTATTCAAGAATCTTGCCTTCGATTTGATGAATCGTTTATTCCAATTTGGGGGATTTGAAGGGTGGTGGGTAATTGATTTCACAACTGGTTGAATCGAATATGCGAACATGGAAGATTGATTTGCCCAAATATTTAAAGATCAATAAGTGTCCGTACGCAATTCCGTAATGCTTTGCGAATTCCGGCCAACCCTTTTGGAACCAGAGTTTGCCGTCGCCGGAGATCATCCAGCCGAAATGCCAAACTTAGTCGTCGGAAACAATGAGTACGACGTCGTTTAAAAGAATCTGCTTCCGGTGACCTCTAATAAACCGATTTGGGATTCTCTGTTATAAGAAAGGTGATGACGATAAAAATGGTGGAAAGTTTGATAATGGTTAAGAGGGTGAAAGGAAATGGGAACTCACGAGGCTGATTTTGTTGACGTCGCCGGAGAGGATGACGGTGTAGAAGTTTCTTGGTTTCCGGCGTGACGGCATTGGGACGGCGGAGTGTAATTGATGATGATTTTTTTTTTCTGCAGGAAGACTGCAACTGCAAACTGTCATCCCTAGGATAAAACCTCTGATTACTCCATAAATGACATAAAAATTTAATATAAGATTTATATTAAATTCTTTTATACATGAAATGTTTTTTTTCTCGACCAATGAAATAAAATATTATTTATTTTCTCAAAAAAATCATTTAAAGTCTTATATTAATAAAAATATAAAGAATATAATTGCCAAGGTTTTGGAAACGGACTATTTTTTTCTCCATAAAACAGAGAATTTAGAAAAATGAAAGTAGGATTTTCCAAATTTATAAAGAAATCTCTAAGACATAATATTTACGAGAGTATTTTTTTTTGGAAAGAAACCAAATGAACAAACCATAAAGAGGGGAGAATGGGAGTTCTAGAAGGAATAGAAACTCAACTAGACCACAATTGAAAGAAGAACTAACAAAAGCCCTATCACGAATAATAAACCACGACCACCTGGAAGCCATACACAACAGAAATTACACCAAAACACCGGCAAAAACAGAAACCAAAGTAAAGGCGAAGAAGTCCAAGTGCCAAAAAAACCCTACCCGTTAAAGCCTTGACCCGTACACCAATCCGACCAATAAATGGAGAATGTCTTTGAGTGTTTGGAAACCCATTGGAACAATAAAAGTTGGAGATGGAAAATTCGATCAATTTGTCGGTGCGCCTCGCTAGAATGAACCACGTTGTCCGAGTGATTCCAAATTGAGTATAAAGAAGTCCAACCACCGCCTTCAACAAGTTCCTTTTCAAACTCAGTAATTCTTGAGAATCCGTGCATACCAATAAATCTTCAAGCAATATCGTGGACATAAAACTCCATCCTACTAGTTGAAAACACGATTCCATAATTGTCGGGCAGAAGGGCAATTGATGAAACAATGTTCGATCGTTTCGATTTCTCTCTCGCAACAAGGACAAAGAAGAAAGTGAAGATCAATGCCTCGGTCATGGAGAACAACTCTCACCAGTATCCTCTTCCATCGAAGCCTCCAAATGAAAGTGCCAACCTTCATTGGAGTCGATTAACCATTGGGTTTGCAAGGTATGTTCCATTACCTGCAAAGAGTTTAAGTCAATCATGCACGTCAAAACCTTTACCGAAAAGACGTCATTCTCTTAAAGCCATCACACCCCTCTATCTCTCTCTCTCTCTCTCTCTCTCTTGCTCCCCTCAAAAAAATGTGGCTAACCAAAGAACCCAATTCCTCGAGCTCTCCAACCGATCTCCCGTGTGGCTCCCTCGACCAATCCTACATTCCTCGCCAAGACCTATCAACCTGAGACATTTGATTGCTCACCGACACCCTTTCTCCTTTTCCAAACTAAATAATTCATGGAATTTCTCACAGAGCCTAAAGTTCCTTGCCCATTTATCTTTCCAAAAATAAGAGTCCTCTTCACTTCCACCTTTTCTCGAAAGAGTCGGAGAATTAGATACCTATTTGTTCCAAGTCTTTTCCAACTCTAATTACCCCTCCCCATACACCCACTAAGTCAAGTTGCCTATTATTTCCTTGACATAAAAGACCTCCATTCGTTTCAAACATATTTTTTATAACCGAACCCACAACTCATCCTTACTAGACCAAAATCTCCAACACCGTTTCTCGATTAGGCCTAATTTATAGCCCGAAGGGTGCCTACCTTAAGCCGCCATTTCGAAAGTCTAGCTTGAACTTCTCAATGACAAGATTCCAGTTTTCAGTTTTGTTCACATTTTCCCCGGCCGGTAACCCGAGATAAGATAATGGGAGTGACCTAGAGCTGCATCCTAGTTCCATAGTCATCGCCAAGGCCGGTCCTGAAGTTTCTCATGCCCTGGGCGAAAAAGCTAAAAAATGCCCCTCGTGGTACAAAAAACAAACAGAATACAACACGACGATTTGTATTAAATATAATAAAATAATCACGTGAGACATAATTGAAAACATAAGTTACATAATCTAGAACATGTCTCGTGCAACTTTTAAAACAAAAACATCCATCATCATAGTAAATTAAAAATAATAATTTATAATATGTTTGAATGATACTTCTATATTATTTTTTTATTTTTTAAAAATTTTCATGAAGAGGAAAAGAGTAAAAATAAAATTAAATAAACAAAACTCTATCTACTTATTTATACTTCTATACTATCTTATAAAGCATATAGACTAAAAGTCTTAAAGTCTTAAATCTTTTTTTATTTAAAAATTAATTATATTCCTTTTTTTCCTATATTTAAGCATGCTGATTCTGCTTTTTCTATTATTATTTTTAATAAAACTAAAAATTAATTGTTGTAATTATCTTTTCCTATCTCTCTAACAACTTAAACTCAAATCTTTTTTTATTTAAAAAATTAATTAAATTCCTTTTCTTCCTTTATTTAAGCCTGAAAAATATATAACTATTTTGAAAAAAAATATGATTATTCATGTTAGAGAAAAATATATTAAAATTAAAAATCCAACAAACAGATTATTAAATCATTTATGAAACTTGAAAATTTAGAAAAACGATTTATGAAACATAAAAATCTTGAAGTTTTTGAAAAAATAATTTATAAAACTCAAACAAACAGTTTATGAACATGAAAAAATCGAAAAAAACGGTTTATAGAAGTTAAAAAAATTCATATAATACACTATAATTTAATAAAAATAGATAATGTGATTACATGAATATAAAAACAATTAATTACGATCACATGATATATTTTCAAAAGTCTTACAGTCTTAAATCTTTTTTTATTTAAAAAATTAATTATATTCATTTTCTTCCTATATTTAAGCATGCTGATTCTGCTTTTTCTATTATTATTTTTAATAAAACTGAAAATTAATTGTTGTAGTTATCTTTTCCTATCTCTCTAACAGCTTAAACTCAAATCTTTTTTTATTTAAAAAATTAATTAAATTCCTTTTCTTCCTTTATTTAAGCCTGGAAAATATATAATTATTTTGAAAAAAAATATGATTATTCATGTTAGAGAAAAATATATTAAAATTAAAAATCCAACAAACAGATTATTAAATCATTTATGAAACTTGAAGATTTCGAAAAACGATTTTTGAAACATAAAAATCTTGAAGTTTTTGAAAAAATAATTTATAAAACTCAAACAAACAGTTTATGAACATGAAAAAATCGAAAAAACGGTTTATAGAAGATAAAAAAATTCATATAATACACTATAATTTAATAAAAACAATTAATGTGATTACATGAATATAAAAACAATTAATTACGATCACATGATATATTTTCAAAAGTCTTAAAGTCTTAAAGTCTTAAAATTTTTTTTATTTAAAAAATTAATTAAATTCCTTTTCTTCCTTTATTTAAGCCTGCTGATTCTGCTTTTTCTTTTATTATTTTTAATAAAACTGAAAATTAATTGTTGTAGTTATCTTTTCCTATCTCTCTAACAACTTAAACTCAAATCTTTTTTTATTTAAAAAGTTAATTAAATTCCTTTTTTCCTTTATTTAAGCCTGCTGATTCTGCTTTTTCTTTTATTATTTTTAATAAAACTGAAAATTAATTGTTGTATTTATCTTTTCCTATCTCTCTAACAACTTAAACTCACAAAACATTAAAAGAATCAAGCTTATCCCCAAATATAGCTCCTCTGGATCATCCCTATCAGTTATTCTATACTCATATATATACATGCATCGGGTTAAACCAGACCTTGGTTTTTTAAACCAGGAACCATATTGCATTTTATTCTGGTGAACACGTTCCTTTTCGAGGCAACTCTTCGCCTCCATTCGCCTACAAGACTCTCCGATTATACCGTGCAGATTCAATGGATTCAATCACTTTTCTTCTCAGGGTCAACCACCTTCTTCTCTTCTCAGGTACGATTTCTTACTTTTCGGTTTGATTTTTGGTTTCAAAATCTGGTTTAGGGTTTCACAATCGATTTCAAAATCGATGATTTCATACTTCTGTTCAAAATCGATGATTTCATACTTCTGTTCAAAATCGATTTCGGGTTTAGGGTTTCAAGTAAGAGTTTGGGGAAATCGATTTCATACTTCTGATCACTTCTCAGGTACGATTTCTGTTTGATTTTTGGTTTCAAAATCGATTTCGTACTTCTGTTCTTTTTTGTTTTTTCAAGGTTTTTCAAAATTGATTTCATACTTCTGTTCATTTTTGGTTTTTCAAAATTGATTTCATACTTATGTTCATCTCGGTTGTACATATTTCAGGGACCAGCTGACTTGATGCCAGCATCAAGTCCCTTAAACTACTTAATAGTTCCACATGTTCAATGGGCATGCTCATTCCTGGAAAGATAAGAACAAATAAATATTATATCTTTGATTTATGCCTAATGATCATACATGTTCTTTCTTTTGCTTCTTTGGCTACAGTTCATCTCGGTTGTACATATTTCGGGACCAGCTGACTTGATGCCTGCAGTAAGTCCTTTAAAGTTTAAACTACTTAATAGTTCCATTAACAGGCAACCTCTGAATCGCTAAGAGGTGAATCTTGTTTGGCGATAAAAAGCCTGCCTCTTAATGGTTCTAAAACCCTCTTAATCAAACATTCAGCGCCCTAATTTTATTTTGAACAATTACCAAACAACCATATTGCATTTTGCATTATACCATAAGAGCCTCTTAATCATTCTGACCACTTAATCATCTTGCACAAAACCATTCTGCCAAACAGCCCCTTATTCTCTCTACACCAGTGTTCAAAAAAGCATTAATTACCTAAGCAGGGATTTCGCAAAAGCATAAACAATTTCTTTAAATATAGTGTGTTTTGTAAGAATTAAAATTCTGATGCAATATTATTTTGTCCATTTTTATTGGACTACTGTTTCAGTTACTTTATATTCTACTTCAAGTTGCCAATGTTTAGATCCATCTGTACTTTTTGGTCCCATTAATGTGATTTGTGTTTTGGTGCTAAAATATTCATAATATTCTGTACTGGGGATTTTTCATGTCCTTGTTACCACAAACAAACATAATGAAAAATGTGATTTTTCTTTAAAGTTCTTAATGTGATTTGTGTTTTTGTTCTTTGTTTTTGTTTTTGTCTTTCTTTTTTTTGGAAAATTTACCCAGATGGTTTTTTGCATCAACTTTTTCATGGAAATTTATACAATGCATGTGGTGCGATTTCAATGTGAATATGACCTGCGTTTTATTCTGAGTTTGTTTTTTAATTACTTCATGATCGAAACCAATCTGAGTTTCCTAGAGATCTATTTTTCCGTCTCATTTAACGTTAAATGTCACTTTTTATGGGTTTCAAACTTTCTTGAATGGTATTTGGTATGCTTGTAAACGGTCTAAATGATCTATGTATGCCTTTAAATGTCACTTACCCGAGTAATAGGACTTCCCTTCTCTCTGACAGATTCTTCTGTCGTTCCTTTTATTCTTCAAGAATTAAAAGAAGGAACCATCAAGAAGCAGTAGTGGAAAATGCAATAACAACAAGAAAACGTGGCTTCTTAGAGATTGTTGATCTCATGCTAAAGCTTCAATCAAATTATCAATCTTCCTCTTCCACTGATCTGAACGACAAGAAGTTGCAGAACTCATCCAAGAACAACAAAGATGTGATCAAGCCATCAGCCAATTGTATGTTTCTCACTTTTTTCAATTTAAACAACATATACATGCATGCGTTACATACATTATATATGTATTTGTGTGTGTCAATTTAAAAGATTGATATTCACATGTATATACAATTACTCGGCAAAAGCCCTTTTGTACCTTTTTAATAGATTGAAGGAAGCCCTTTGTTCACTTTTTCTTCTTTACCTTCACAGGATTAAACAGACTGTTGGTTTGAGTAAGCAACACATCAATCAGGAGGTCAATAAGGGTGCTGCAGGTTTAACCTTTAAGAGCGATCAACGAGCAGAAAGGAGAAAAGATGCAAGACTTACATTAATTATGAGTTTTAGGATACTTCATTTGTGCTTTTTTTCTTTTCTTGAAATTCCTTCTTTACTATGGTTGGGTACATTAAGCATGAATTATATATATGTAAGTATATATTGGTTATGTCACATCTAAAAATTTCAGGTTATATGGGCTAGCAAGACACCAAACCAAACAGACCACGAACCCCTTCTATGGCTACACGTACCAACATATTATCATTATATGTGTTTAAATATAGTTTCATGAATTTTTTGAGAGCCAGATTTATTATTATTGCACCAAAAGTTAGTGAGTTTGATGATTAGTTTTGTGCAATTTGCCAACTATACTGGTTCAAAATAGTTGTGGTAAATACCGTTTGAAAAAGTTTGGTCAGTAAGTCGAAGTATCGCTAAAATGTTATGTGTTGTTTGGATGGATTGCGCATACCTTTTTTCTTACATGTAGACAAATTTTGCATCCCGCCGCATTGCGCGGGTACACTGCTAGTTTATAGTAATTGAGACAAAGTCTAAAGTCTTAAAAACCAATCTTCGTGCAACGAATCCTCAATGCATGTTACTTAAAATTCAAAATTACAATTAAATGATGAACGTATAACTTTTTTTAAAGCTAAATGTTTGAATTAATGATAAACATAATCAACTACAATATATACATTTCATTTTAAATATAAATAATCTAAAATCTATATATATATATTAAAACAAAATCAAAGGGTCCTGACGTGGCACCCTCTCAGGCCAGAACTCCCCGTTTTCTTTTTCTCCTTCGCCCGGGTCTTACCGCTTCGTTTCTGATTTCTCAGCCGCTCCAAGCTCCAATTCGTTTCCTCTTCAAACCGACTAGGGTGTCTTTTCGTATTCCAGTCGCTCAAATACTGCAGATAACTCACTTCCAGTCGCTCAAATACTGCAGAGAACTCACCTTCATCTCCACCAGGTTTGCTTTCCTCTCTTTCTCCATCTCTCAATTTATGCCAATTCGTATTCCAGTCGCTCCAGTCGCTCAAATACCGCAGAGAACTCACCTTCTTCTCCACCAGGTTTGCTTTCCTCTCTTTCTCCATCTCTCAGTGTATGCCAAATCGTTTGTAATGTTTTTCATTCGTTTCTAATGTTTTTCACCAGAATATATAAAAAATACCCATTTTTAAAGCTTTTACAGTTCACGAAGAGAGTGGTTTTTCTTCTTAACTAGGGTTTACTTTCTCTGTCTAGATTTATGGAGATGGGTGAAGCATGCGTTCAGTTTCACAGTCTTTCTTCGCTTATTGCGAATACAAAGAGGTACTCAAGAACCCTAATTTTTGATTTGTTTTCTATTGTTTATATGGTTCTCAATTTTAGGGTTTTTTTCATTTTTGGTTTGAATCTGAATTGGGTTTTGATTTTAGGCGTTATTTTGCTTGAAAATGAATACCCAACATTGGTTTGTATCATATTTTCTTGAAATCCATTAGCATGTGTTATGCACTCCTTTACAAGATCCTCCCTAATATAATCAAGAGAACACCATAGCACCAAATAAGTACCGATAGACTAATGATACAAATACAATCCAGAATAAAAAAAGTTAATGGTTGATGAGAAAAATGGTATCCTGTTGCATCAAAATATAAATGAATCCCACAGGTTTGCATTCCAACAGAAGCTTAAGAAATTACTCTCAAGTCTCAATTATTGGTTTATTGCTGTTCAAGTTTCTTTAAAACTAATCCACCATACAACTTTTTTTACAAATTCCCATATCAACAACTTGCTGACTATTTGGAATTATAGCAATGGGTTCTCTTTTACAGACAAGGGTATATATACATGAGTTTGTCATAGTCATTGAGAAGCACAACCAGTCGGATTTCTTAAAAAAGGTTCCTAAATGATTTCAAATGTATTAGAATTACCCCGATAATACCCAACTTAATATTCCCATCATCTACTAACACAACAATACAGTTTCATCCAAGCTTTTTAGTCCATGATACAGAGCTGAACTGTACTTATTACTTTCTCTGTCTAGATTTATGGAGATGGGTGAAGCATGCGTTCAGTTTCACAGTCTTTCTTCGCTTCTTGCGAATACAAAGAGGTACTCAAGCACCCTAATTTTTGATTTGTTTTCTATTGTTTATATGGTTCTCAATTTTAGGCTTTTTTTGTCATTTTTGGTTTGAATCTGAATTTGGTTTCGATTATTTAGGCGTTATTTTGCGTGAAATTGAATACACAACATTTTTTTTGTATCATATTTTCTTGAAATTTATTGGTTTTGATCAAGATTCTGTATGTGTACTTGCCTTTTCTTGATCAAAACCCCTGTCTTTTTTAAATCTGTTTGCAGGGTTTATTTCTGATTTGGAACCCAACTGGGTTTTTAATTTAGGTTTTTTTTGTGTCATTTTTGGTTTGAATCTGAATGGGTTTTGATTATCTCCATATTCTCCATTATCTCCAAAATAAGAAAGTTGTTGAAAATGTCTAGCCTTTTCTGACTTTAGCGGTCTTTTTTATTTTCCACTTCTCTTCCATTAACAAAGGACGTAGGCTGTTGGAAATTAGCGGCTCAATACATTCAAAGGGAACTTACAGAGGCAGATGAAGTAAGTTATGTAATTGATGTATTTTAATGGGTGTTTTTTTGCGTTTCAATTGGGTTTTGTTAGTTAAATCAAGAGACTGTTAGGGTTGTGTTCTACACTGTGAAGTATGATATGTTATGTTAAATTTTGTAATCAATTGTTGATCTAGAAAATGAGGGAAAAAATACAATGGGTACATAGTAAAGCTAAGCCTATATACCCACATAGCAACCATCAGGAAAGTGGTGGTAATTCATTTGGTATAAAAGAATATGTACTTTAATTCAAATTCAAAAGATAAACACAAGAGTATTTAGGCATGTGGTTAGTAAATTACTTGCTATAATTTGCATGTAATGTCTATGTTGCAATTACTGTTGTGGGCACAGATTTTGTATGAGTCACAACTAGCAACAATCAGAAGTCCAATCAATTTTGCAAGCTAAAAAAATTGCAGTAAATGGAAGCATTTCTTTTCAAAAGATAATCAGCTATCTTACTCTTCAACGAATGAGATTATCTCACCCCTAACCACACTTTTTTTATAAATTCTTCTATTTTAAGTAGGTTTTCTTTCACACGCGTTAATTATACAACACAACAAAGGGCACACATGCATATGAGAGAGATACTTGTGGAATTTAGCCACTCCAATTAGTTGTTTTGTTGGATCCGTAATATCAACCTTAAAATGGTTGGTGTCATATAATTAATGTGTGTGAAAGAAAACCTACTTGAAATAGAAGAATTTATAAAAAAAAAGTGTGGTTAAGAAAAAGAAATGCCGATTTGAGTACTACTCAAGGAAAAGTTAATACTTATTTGTATTAGAAAAATATACAAATAATAATGACATATCAGCAACAAGCCAATTGAGTTTAAGCTCTTGGAGAAAATCTTTTATCATGTCATAAATATCCACAGAAAAATTGAAAAGCATAGAGGGGTAGGCTGCAAGAAGACAAATTTAAACATAGGTAAACATAATGTTCCACTTAACAACAGAGGTTGAGCAATATGCTATTTGGGCTTGGAATATATAGACACCGAAAAAACAAAGGGGCAACAACCATTTTATGAAAATTATTAGTTTTCCTTCTTAAATCAACAGTCTTGTAAGTCTTGTAAATCAATATCAGAAGAGTTAAGAAGGTGGAGGAAGATGCATACTTTTGCTGTCACTTTCCTTTTCTCTTCCAGACCAGCTTTATTTTCAGCAAGTGTCATAACCACACCATTCACATCATTAAGTTAAACTTTTAAATTGCTTTTAATTCCATTTATGGTTAGTGTTATTGTCTCAATCAATGTTTTAATCATATGAATTTGTAACATTTACATCATTAATTCAAACTTTTTTTGGAAAGGGTATCCCAGGCACAACCCGGACTAATCCCTGGCAATTTTGAAACTTAAAGATGTCTTATCAATGTTGAGGACGCCTGTGATCGAACCCTGGGTAGATGGGATATTCCACCACATCACCCAGGGCGATCAACCACTCGCTACAACCTGATTGACATTAATTCACACTTTTAATTTACATTTAAATGCATTTAAGGTTGGGATAGTAAACCACATTGATTAGACTACAATGTTTATATTATATATACACATGATTATTATTTCTCATTACTTTGTTAATTACTCATACTACAATCACATAACTGATTATCACTAATACCTACAATGTTTAATGCAATTTTGTTCCACATCGTATACAAGAAAATCTTCATCCAAAAGCTTCATATGAGGATCAAAGTACATTGAAGATAGAGATGGATGATTGGCGATTGACTAAATGTGGAATAAGAGGTTTCGATTATTGGCCAAGCTGAACCTTATGCATAGGGATCTACAAAGTTTCTTTTCGTTTATCTTAGTTGTTTCTTTATGTATTAGGATGACTTTATTTTGGTTATGTTTTGTGGTATAAAGGTTGTTTCAACCACTTTTTTTACATGTTTGGATTACTACACTCCACGTTAACATTTGGGGCATGTCTCATTTGAAGCATGTCTCATTTGGAGAGTGGACATGCATTTGAGTGATAGTTACGGTCACATTTAGGTGTACATTTGTTTATTTCTTAATAAAATAAGCATAGTTTCATCGTTACTGTTACTGATTTTATATATTTGTTTTCCGTTTATTAAGTTCTATCACTTTTTACAAATCAATCGTTTAAATATGACTTATTATTTATTATACTTAACATTACAATTTTAGTTATATCTATAATTTATATATTGATACCCAAAGAACTTACTCTACCGCGCAACGCACGGTTCTCATACTAGTATAATTAGGATGGTTATTGAGTTTTAACATAATATTCAACTATTATCTTTATAAAAACGTCACATATTAAATCTTAATTAAATTATAATAAAAAAATAGAATTAATCAAATTATGCAAAATGAGAATTTTTAAATTATTAATGTAATATTAATATTAATATATCATTTCTAAAATTTAAGGCCTTCAAATTTATATTTTATTTAAATATAAAATTTTACAATTTTCTTAAAGTAGGTATTTTTTTTGAAATAAAAGCAGGTAATTTAAAAAAAAAAGATGATTGAAGATGTTTTTGTATGGGATGAGCTAATGACACCCCTATACCATACTAATCACATCCCTAACCCCTACATTAATGATGAGTTTTTTTTTGTTTTTTATCTTTTTTGTTTTATTATATTTTTTTTGTTTTTTCATTTATATTAAATCTTAATTTTTTTGTTTTTTTAATTTATATTAAATCTTAATTTATATGAATTATAAATAATAAAAATTAGTTTTTTTTAAACTAACAGTGAGAGACGATTGAGTTTTTTTTTTAATTTTTAATTTTTATTTAATTCAAAAAAAATTCTTATTGATATAAAAATTATTTTTTCTAGTAATTATATAATCATAAACATTGAGATTTGAAATAAAATGTAATATATAATATGAAGATATAATAAAAAATATATATTTTTATATAATCAAGTTATAAATAAACGTTAAAAAAGCTCGTATAAACAACATTTTTTTATTTAAGATATAAATAAAACATAAAATAATATATATTACATTTCGGTTATTCTAAAATAACATTATCCGTAGTACAATTAACACGTAAAAGTCGCTCGTACTTCTGTATTCGATCTGAATACGGGGTAGCCCATCCTGCAGCACACGGATAACTGTAGTGGAAAAAATGTGTTACAATAGTAGGGAACGGGTATCCTTCTGCCATATCTAATTTCACATAATGGTTACTATTAACGTACCCAATTGTAAAAACAACATGTTGATACCACGCTGGCGGAGTGGACCTAAGCGGCAAGTACGTCCCACAACCTCCCATATTTATAACGTGTAATATCACATTATACTTTGAAGCAATCAAGACACCTATTGCAGGCATTGTCATCCAGTGTTCAACTGGTGCACCTTGATCTGATTGAAAGAAGTTTAAAGTGTTGTAAACAATATTCCAATGTTGACCTCCAAAAGCGTTGATGTATTCTGTCTTGTGTGTATCTAACTCTTCCATCAAGTTAAACCGAATTGTGGGCCATGCATCTTCATGAAGACCGAGACAGACAACTATTGCTCGGAATCCACAATTTCCATCACCTCTCACATCATGTACATGCGTAATGTAAGGGTGAAACATCTTTGGAAATTGATTAATGTATGGATGTGCATTATAGTTTTTTTCCATGAAAGAATTGTGTCTCGGTGGTTCCTGGTAACTCATTTTTTCCAAGTCAACAAATGTTGACGCGTTCGAACTACTACGTCTATGGGGTCTTTCACTTGTAAAATACGGGTCAACATGAGTTGCAAAAGACGGATTGTTGTAAGATTTATGCAACCTTAGAGATTCACTTAAAATAGAACTCAGTGCAAGTATACAACTTGAACTACTATCGTCTCGTAACAAGTAATAATGGTAAAAGTACCAGATATCGATCCACAGGGAAAACTTGTGAAAGCTTTTCAAAAGTCCAATCATTAAAAACCGATTTCAGATGGCGAATTCGAAAACAGATTGTTTGATTGGTTGGTTTGAGTTATCAGCTAAAAATCAATTCTAAAGAAGAAGCACAGGGTGCAAAGCTCCATAAAGATGAAAATAAGAGATTTAATAAAGAGATATTATAACATCCAGCCAGTCCTCCAGCACAAGTGCTATAGGACTGCCACAGCACCAACTATCGGTTCAAACGGCCTCCCAAGAGTACACACTGGTCAACGTGCTATCGATACGATATCATTTATGTTAGACTTCGTGAATCCTAGCACAACACAGTGTTACCATTCTACACCGTAAGAGCATAGTACTTGTCAGGCACTAAAACTACTTATAGTCTTCTCTTATCATTTCAGTTAATTAACCTTATCCTTAACACTGAATGTTAATGCATTTTCATACATAAAATTAGTTGTCAATTAATTAAATGCAATCTTCAATGTAAGTTTAATCACCTGAAATGAATAGTTAGATACAATGTTATATTCAATACATCTCTTCACTTTTCACATAAATTTTACATCTAAACTTTGCTTTACACCCCAAGCTCAGGCGATTAGCCCATCATGGCTTGATTTCTTCTTTCGAAAGGTGTAAGAAACATAAATGACATAAATGGAAAATACTGAAAGTAAATTGCAAGAAAGTAAAGTACAGAAATGGAAAGATAGAAATTAAATTGCAGGAATTTCAACAACAAGAAAATAAAGACAATAATAAGAACTGAGAGTGCAAGGAAACAGAATTACTAAACTACCGAGGTAACTTGTTCGCCAAGTTATGGAAACTTGTCGTGCAAGTTACGTCACAAAACTACTACTTGCCTTAAAAACGTTGGAACTTTGAAACACTAACTTAAATAACCAAAGATTACGGTTTTTAGAAGGAAGGAACTCCAAACTAAAAATCATGAATCTTGAGAATTTAAGTAAGCAAATAAAACAATATCGAGAACTTGGAAACTTGCAAGAATCGGAAAGTAAACACAAGAGATTAAATTCGAACCACTTAGATTAAACCTTGAAAACGAAAGCTTTAATACACACTGAAATCGTGACTACAGATCTGAATATTAAAGGGTAACTAGACAGCAAATTAAGAGGTAAATAAGAACTATAGAGAAAAGCTAAACACTTGTGAAGATTTAAGTGTTTTTAGCTCAAAAGCATGTATTGTAACAAGTAAACAAGCCATCTATTTATAGGAGAGTTGATTGGGGATTAAGCAACTAAAAGGTGATTAAGACTGATGTCCCATTGTACTTCATGTCCCCTCCAAAAGTCAACTCCAGCCTTGTCATCAAAAGAGGCTTCGGCCCAAAGTTTCTTCAAAAAGGGCCCAGCTGCTAACTCCTTCAGCACTCCTACAACATTGCCGTAGTAGTGCCCAGCTAAATTTTGCAATCATTCAAAACAGGCCCAATAAGATCCAAAAATATAGATTATACCATTAAATCATGCTTGACACCTAAAACACAGAAAATGCTAAAAAGCTACTAAAAAAAGACTCAATTACTGACTTTGGGCAAATAAAACAGACTAAAAATCTACTAAAAACGGCTAAAATAGGGTTAATAAATTAACCCTATCACAACCTCAAACTTAAAACGTTGTTTGTAACCAAACAACAAAAATAAACAGAAAATAAAGACTCAAGTTTCTAAAAAGACTAAGAACTTAAAAAAAATTAGCCCTGTTTTAATCATAATCATAATACAAACCAATGTTTTAGCACAAACTTGTTCAAAGCATTCATAGCATGAAACCAATAGCCCTTCATAAACTGAACTTATTCATCTAAGCACATAAACACACCCTCATAACCAACCTGAACTTCCCTAGTGTTAACAAAACTCATCAAGGCATACACTGTTTGGAATTGGGGTATGCATTCGGCTTTTCCTTTGCTTTTGATGCTTTGCCTTATTCCACACACTCACATTATCACTCAATGGCACAATTTTCCTGCCATTCATCTCATATTGAGGTATAATCGAGACTCTTTGGTCTCTTTTAACATTTAGGTGTCTTTGACACACTATTAAGCACAAAAAGAGCACTTTGCTCATGTAAGATTTGTAAGGCATCATGAGATAATTGTGAGGTTTGCCTTAAGGTGTGTGAGGCAAATCTTACCCCACCTCAAACTTGAAATGGACAATATCCCCATTGTCAAGGAAAATGGGAGCAGAAGAGGTCTGTTTGGGGTTTTGATTTATGGCTTAGTGAGGAAGAACACCCTTGATGATTTAACCTTAACAGGTTGGAAAGCTGTTAGTGAGCTATGCTAGCAGTTTACACTTAGACAAACAACACATCAGATTATTGTGGCTATAAGTGCATGTCAACCATGTGAAAACAGCAGTGGAAACAGTGGTGCATGCATACAGATTATGAATGAAACAAAGACATGAAAATCAGTTCCCAAGAAAAACATTGAAGCATAAAAGCAAAGATGAGAATGGGAAGCTCCCACCTCAAACTTGCTTTTTGCACATGACTTAAAGGTTTAGACACGACACACTAATCAACATTTATACACAAAGCAGCAAAGGATCCCAACAAGTCGAGCTTATTCAGCAGTGACCACGGATTAAGACACACAACAACAAAGATTTAGACTGGACTCCAAAGCTAAAACCTCAAAATATAAAACAAAACATAAAACTGTTTTACAACTACAAGGGAGAGAATGGCAGAACCTGTCCTACTCAGGCTGAGTAGGAGTTGATTGGATCTGCAACATGGACTTTGGGGGTGGTGGTACTGTCATGGGCTGCTGAGAACTTCCTCTTGCATATGCCTCCTTCACCCGAGCTTTGTGCTGCTTATATTCAGTCCATTGCAGCCTGTCCTTCTTGAGGGCTTCCACTTCCTTTCCAATCTTTTCAACCTACCCAGCCAACTTCTTCACCTTCTTCTTAATCATCTTTCTCATGGATTTTGCATGCTTCTTCATTTCTTTCACCAATTCCTCCTGGAGCTTTTCTATTGCAGCAGCCACAGGATCAACAACCATTGCATCAGCAGCATGGTTTTCACTGTATCTCATTAGCCTCTGATGAGTTGTCTTTTCTATCACTGTTCTTTCCCTTGAGAAGGTATCAGTATCCAAAACAGGTGCCTTTGCATTGTTCATGAGTGTGTGAATGATCGCAGGGTAAGGCAGTCTGTTATTGGATCTATCCAAGCTAGTTTTCATGCACCCACAAATAAGCTTACCCACCTCAATAGGGTGACACTCCATGATACAGTACAACAAGATCACCCTATCCATACACAGGTTTGTGTCATGACTGGTTGGGTTCAAAGTGTGTCTGATAAAGTAGAACCAGACATTGGCTTCTGCTTTTAGAAAGCATGTTCTGAGGGTTCTACATTTGCCTTTTAAGGTCCATGAAGCTCCAGAATGGGCTAGGATGTTTAGTATATCTTCTAATTCCTCATCAGTAATCCCAGCCTTCAACCTATCAGACTCAGATTCTAGAGGTGGTGTCAATCCTAGCAACTCATTCAAAGCTTCAGGGGAGTATGAAACAGGGGTCTGCCTAACTAGGAGCTCTACACCAGGGGTCACTGCCATCTCAGTATAGAATTCTCTTACCCAGTCCTCATTAAAGTGATTAGGTACAACACATAACTTTTCCCACCCAAGTTCCTCAATTATGGTTTTAATTTGAGGATTTGCCAAAACAATTTGAGGAGCAAATCCTTTAGGTATCTGGCCAAGTCTATCAGCAAACATCGAGTATTTTTTTAGTGATGCAGGTGTGCTAAACAGTTCAGTAGGAGAGGATGAAGAGGATACCTTCTTGGTTCTTTTTGATCCTGCAGCACTACTGGAAGGGTGCTGTAGGACCGCAGTGTTTGGGCTATCCTGCTGAATACTTATGGCCCTCTGTCTGGTGATCCTCTGAGGAGTGCTAGAGGTCTCTCCCATGTTGTGTTCTTCCATCTCTGCCCTATTTCTTTTCTTTTGCTTCTTTGCAGCCACACCCTTTTCCTGTTCAGATGAGATTTTAGCAGCAACCTCTGCTTTCTTCCCTTTGCCCTTGGAGTCTTTTGATTTCCCCTTCTACATCCTCTTTGTGGGTGTGGATTTGGAGATGCTCCTTAATCTAATTTTGAGAGATGTAGGGGTTGGCCTTTTCTCCACAGTCTTCACAGCCTTCTTCTTTGTCTGCTTCTTTGGTGATGGCACCTTGGGAGTTTGTTCCTGTGTTTCAAGGTTAGAAGGAGGAGGAGATGCATCTCTAGTGTGAGTGATGACAATCTCCTCTTCCACAACATCATTTTCCCAATCAATACTGGCATCAACCTGGAGGTTCTCATCATCAGACCAGTCTATGTGGGGATGTTCCATGGGTTTGTCAAGAGGATCCAGTGTTTCCATGGAAAATGGAATATCACTGGTGGCTTCCCCAAAAGGGACTCGGATCAAAGGGATTTTGTCTGATGCAACTGTAAAAACAAGGGTCTTAACAGAGACAGTTTCTGTTACAGGTTGTTCTTCTACCAAGGTCTCAGGGGGATTGGTTGTTGAAACAGAAGTATTGTTTGAGCTTTCTTTTGCAGGTTCGTTGCTCACATGGTCCTCAATAGTCATGGGGGTAGGCTGCTCATCTACAAGGTTTTGTGGAATTTTAGTTTCCACTACAACAGGGGTGCTTTCAGAGGTATGGGCAGTTACAGGAATCTCAACAGGGATGGGATTTAGAAGCTGCATTCTGGCTTGGTAAGCTTGGGTGATTCGAGCTAATAAGGCATCCAATCGTGGAAGGGTCAAGGTATCAGATTGTACAGGGAGTTGTGTGAGGGTTTTTCCATCCGGTTGGACTGTGAGCTCAGGGATTCTAATGGATGATATAACAGGCAGTTTGGGCAAAGGAGGAAAATTCCTAGGCTTTCCTGTGTGCAACATGGATATGAATCCAGCAGGGATTTGGTTTAAGTTCGACAGGGACCTTGGTTTGGAGAATGGAGTAATCAACATTAGAGGTCTCTGGGAGAAAGATGAGGAAGCATGAACCTCCCTGTGTGGACCTAAAATTTGGTTCAGGATAACACCCACAGAGGATTGTGGGTGTGAAGGGAAGGTGGTCACTTGGTTCATAGAATAGGGTCCAGGTAAGGTGGTCATACCATGAGTGCGAGATTGAGATAGAAGGGTTTTACCATAGTTGTGGCTGTGAGATTCCCCAGAAAATGGTCGAACCATGGCTTGGACTGCATTTGCCAGAGCATCCAATGGGGTTCTCTCCATGTGTATCGAGGTTTTCAGAAGGGAACTCTCTTCTTCTTGCTTTGGATTTGGTTTTCGCCATTGAAATGGCTAAACAGGGGTAGTAGAATTTTTGAAGAAGGGGATGGGAAATCGAGACGGAAATGGTGGGTTTTAGGGGTTATCGATGGCTTATTAGAGAAGGGATGATGCGTGGAGAAGAGGAGTTCAGCCGAGAATGGGGAGAGTACGAGGTATCACTCGTACTTGAGATGGGTTTGTTGCATAAGGTAGTACAATGGGGTGTACTATTGGAACGAGGAAGATGGTGAACAGCGGTGCTATTGTACTGTTCCTAGGTTTAGAAACAGCAAACTAGTACCCGAATGTACTTGTTGGAGACGAAGGTGAAGGCGAACGGTGGCTATGGTGTTTTTCGATGAGTTTTCTGGCAAAAAGGGTGATGATGAAGTTAGACCATCATCACAGTTCTATGACCATTTGAAATGACCCCAAGAGTCATCTATACGACTCGGGCCATGGGTATGGGCTTTACGATTTTGGGCCTGTACTTTTGATCTGATACCTGAAATAAAACAAACATATCAAAGTATATGGGCTCAATCGTTTTTCAACATGGATTGAACAAACCAGCAAAATAGGGCAAGGCCCAAAATGAACAACTTTAGAAAAAGAAAACTAAAAATTTAATCCTAAAGAAAAATTATTATACCTAAAAGTCAGAGAAATATTTTTGTTCTTTTTATTTTTATTTGAATGTTTTTGTATTTTATCTTATGCATATATACAGATGTAAATAAGAAAAACTAATTATTATTCATCAGGCTCGACAACCGTATAAGGTTGTGGTGGTGCTTCAGTTGGGTCAAAAAATGGTTTGACTCTATGACCATTGACTTTGAAAGTAGTACCCCTCTCTGGATCAATGAGTTCAACTACACCATAGGGGTACACTTTGGCAATACGATAAGGTCCAATCCATCTTGAGTTCAGTTTTCCAGGAAAAAGTTTTAATCTTGAATTGAACAGAAGGACTTTTTGACCCTCGTAGAGCTCTTTTGGAAGAATCTTATTGTCATGCCATTTTTTGTATTTTCTTTATATAACTTGGCATTTTCATAGGAAAAATTCCTATGCTCTTCCATTTCACACAGTTGAAGAGTTCGTTTCTTACCAGCTTCATCTAGATTCATGTTGAGTTCTTTTATGGCCCAATAAGCTTTATGTTCTAACTCAACTGGCAAGTGACACGCCTTTCCATAAACCAATTTGTAAGGGGACATTCCAATAGGGGTTTTGAAAGCAGTCCGGTAGGCCCATAGGGCATCATCCAATTTGGAGGCCCAGTCCTTCCGGTGTGGTTTAACCACTTTTGCTAAAATTCCTTTTATATCCCTATTTGACAACTCAGCCAAACCATTGGTTTGAGGGTGGTAAGCAGTTGTCACCCTATGCTGAATGTTGTATTTTTCAAGAACTTCCTCTAACAACTTGTTTATGAAATGGGTGCCTTCGTCACTTATCAAAGCTCTGGGTGTACCAAATCTTGTAAAAATCTGTTTTTGCAAAAATTTGACAACTGTTCGGGCATCATTGGAATGGCAAGCCAAAGCTTCCACCCATTTGGACACATAGTCTACAACAAGTAAAATGTAGGCACAATTATTGGAGATTGGAAAAGGTCCCATAAAGTCTATGCCCCAGACATCAAATAATTCTACTTCTAGAATTCCATTTAGGGACATTTCATTTCTTTGAGAGATATTCCCACTTCTTTGACATTCATCACAACTTTTTACAAAGTTATGAGCATCATTGTACAAAGTAGGCCAGAACAACCCAGATTGTAAAACCTTTGTTGCTGTCCTACTTCCTCCAAAATGTCCTCCACAAGGTCCTGCATGGCAGTGCTGTATAAAATTGATGTCATTTCTTCTTGTGGTATGCATCTTCTGATTATCTGATCTGCACAAATTTTAAACAGAAATGGGTCATCCCACAAATACTTCTTTGAATCAAAGATGAGCTTTTTCTTGTGGTGTTTAGTAAACTCTTTAGGAATGACTCCACAAGCCAAATAATTTACAATGTTAGCAAACCAAGGAGCCTTGGCATGTTGTATCGCCAGAATCCTCTCATCAGGGAATGTCTCACAAATCTCACCACTAAAAACAGGTTTGTCTTGTTTTTCCAATCTAGACAAATGGTCAGCCACTTAATTATCCACACCCTTCCTATCAATGATTTCCAAATCAAACTCTTGTAACAACAAGACCCACCTTATTAGCCTAGGTTTTGCATCCTTTTTAGAAATCAAATACTTGATTGCAGCATGATCTGTGTGAACAATTACTTTAGTACCAATCAAGTATGATCTGAATTTTTCAAAAGCAAAAACCACAGCTAATAATTCCTTTTCAGTAGTGGTGTAATTGATTTGAGCATCATTGAGAGTTTTACTGGAATAGTAAACAGGATGGAATATTTTATTTTTCTTTTGACCCAAAACTGCTCCAACTGCCCAATCACTAGCATCACACATAATTTCAAAAGGTTGGGACCAATCTGGTGCTATTACTACAGGAGCAATGACCAATGCTTCTTTCAAAGTGTTAAAAGCTTTTCTGCAATCTTCATTAAAATCAAACACTTGGTCATTTTGTAGTAATAGACAGAGAGGTTTTGAAATTTTAGAAAAATCTTTTATGAACCTTCTGTAAAAACCAGCATGTCCCAAAAAACTTCTGATACCTTTGACTGTTGTAGGCTCAGGTAAATTTGAAATGATTTCTAATTTGGCCTTATCAACTTCTATGCCTCTTTTGGAAATGAGATGTCTCAACACAATGCCTTCTTTTACCATAAAATGACACTTTTCCCAGTTTAAAACCAAGTCTGTTTCTTCACATATTTTAAGACTCTTTTCCAGGTTTTGTAAACATAGGTCATATGATGTCCCATAAACTGAAAAATCATCCATGAAGATTTCCATGGAAGTTTCTAACATATCAGAGAAAATAGACATCATACATCTTTGAAAAGTGGCTGGGGCATTACACAGTCCAAAAGGCATTCTTCTAAATGCAAAGGTTCCAAATGGACAAGTGAAAGTGGTATTTTCTTGGTCTTCAGATGCAATGGTGATTTGATTGTAACCAGAGTAGCCATCTAAAAAACAATAGAACTCTTTTCCTGCAAGTCTGTCTAGCATTTGGTCAACAAAAGGTAATGGAAAATGGTCTTTTTGGGTAGCTTTGTTAAGCTTCCTATAGACCATACATATCCTCCAACCAGACACTACCCTAGTAGGTATAAGTTCATTTTTCTCATTTGGTACAACAGTTACCCCACCCTTCTTGGGTACACATTGCACAGGACTGACACAAGTACTACTAGCAATAGGATAGATTATGCCTGCATCAAGCCATTTTAAAATCTCCTTTTTGACAACTTCCTTCATCGCAGGATTGAGTCTTCTTTGAGGCTCAACTGATGAGTAGTTTTTATCTTCCAAAATGATTTTGTGTTGACAAATGGTTGGGCTTATGCCCTTGAGATCAACAATGGTCCATCCTATGGCTTTTGTGTGAAGTTTTAGCATTTTGACCAATCTTTCCTCTTGTTCTAGATCTAGTGATGATGAAATAATGACAGGCAACTTCCCAGGGTCCTCTAAAAAGACATATTTTAAATGAGAGGGAAGTTGTTTCAGTTCTAAGTCTGGTGCAACTTCTAAGGATGGGGCAAGAGTCTTCCTATCCTTATGATCTAGGGTCTCAAAAGCAGCAACTTCTTGTGGTGGTTCCAGGTCTTCAAAATCTTCTTCCTTTTCAGAGTCTTCCATTCCCAACATTTCTCCCAAGCTTTTGTCTTGACACCAATTCTCTATCATGCTCAAAGTGGAACATTCCTCAACTTCTTCAGGGTACCTGAGAGAATAAAAAACATTAAAAGTGACTTCTTGGTCATGCACTCTCATGGTCAACTCTCCTTTCTGGACATCAATCAAGGTTCTTCCAGTGGCTAGGAAAGGTCTTCCTAAAAGAATGGGGATATCTTTGTCAGCTTCAAAGTCTAGGATTATAAAGTCAGCTGGAAAAATAAACTTATCAACTTGGACTAGGACATCCTCAATTTTTCCTTTAGGCCAAGCTATGGTCTTATCAGCCAACTGTAGGGAAACAGTGGTAGGCCTAGCTTCACCTATGCCTAAGGTATTGAAAATGGATAAGGGTATCAGGTTTACACTAGCACCTAAGTCATAAAGGGCTTTTCCAACTTTCTTTCCTCCTATGGAACATGGAATTGTGAAACATCCAGGATCTTTCATTTTAGGGGGAATCTTACTGGACAACAAAGCACTACATCCTTCAGTCAGAGCTACTATCTCATATTCAGTCAAATTTTTCTTCTTGCTCAAAATGTCTTTTAGAAATTTTGCATAATTTGGCATTTGCTCAATAGCTTCAACCAAATGTATATTTATGTGCAATTGCTTAAAAACATCAAGAAACTTTTTAAATTGAACTTCTTCCTTATTATTCCTCATCATTTGGGGATAAGGAATGTAAGGAGTGACTGAACTAGAGGGATCAATCTTGTGAAGGAGAGGTGCTTGTGTGGGTTTCACAGTTGGAATCTCTTCAGTCCTGCAGTGTGCTATAGGACTGGCTGAAGGAGTACTGTAGGACTGCCACCAGAGTGTGACACATCAACTATTGTACTTTCTTAGGTTCATCAGGGAACAGCAAGGGGTAGGCTGATTTAGTAGGAATGACTTGAATGTTAACAGGCTTATCGCTAGCTTTGGTTCCACTAGTGCTACAGGACTGGTCTATAGGTATTGTAGCAGCAGAATCTGGTTTTGCCTTTTTCTTTTCTGGCTCTGCTTTGTCTGTTTGTTCTTTTCTGGGATTTTCTTCTAAGGTCCTTCCACTTCTTAAAGTTACAACCTTAACCTGTTCTTTCCCATCTCGTCGTGGAATTTCAGTATCACTAGGAAGAGTTCCTACTGGTCTTTTCTTCATTTCCAATGCCATTTGCCCCATTTGAGTTTCAAGACCTTTAGCAAAAGTTTCAAGGTTTTTAATTGAGGCCTGAGTTTGGGTCATGAACCCTTTCATCATTGATTCTAAAGAAGTAGATGATTCAGCCTGCTGATTGGGCTTGTTGTTTTGGAAAGAAGATGGTCTATTTTGAAAATTGGGCTGTGGGTGGTTGTGATTTCTTTGTTGAAAATTGGATTGTCCTTGAAAGTTGGAGTGTCCTTGAGAGTTGGACTGTCCTTGAAAGTTGGACTGTCCTTGTGGTCTTTGCGATGGTTGATTGAGAGAAGGACTATGCCATGAAAAGTTTGGATGATTCCTCCACTCAGAATTGTAAGTGTGAGAAAAGGGTCCTCCTTTTTGGTTGTTTTGCACATAGTTTACTTGCTCCAGATTGCTTGGACAATTTTCAAAAGAATGTCCATCTCCACAAAAGGTACACTGTACTGGCAAAACACCAGGGATAGCAGTAGCAGCATTAGCCTGCATAGGTGTGGCTGGATTTTGAATTAGAGTAGCCATATTTTCCAATTGTGCAGTTAATGTTGAGTAAGCATCAGAATCTGGTGTCCCTGTTGTTCTTTTAGGTGGTAGCGCACGTGGATCGGACCATTGTCCATTATTGTCAGAAATCTTCTCGAGGATTTCATATCCTTCATTGTAGGTACAAGCTGTGAAAGATCCGTTTGCAGTAGCATCAAGCATTTGTTTAGCATTGATATCTAGACCACTGTAAAATGTCTCTAGCTGAATGCAATACGGAATGCCATGGTGATGGCATTTTCTCAACAGATCTTTAAACCTATCCCATGCATCAGGAACTGCTTCGTTGTTCATTTGTTTAAAAGTGCAGATTTCATTTCTGGACTTAGCATTCCTGGTGGGTGGAAAATATTTTTTTAAAAACTTTTCTGCCATTTGGTTCCATGTTATTATAGAATCTGGTTGCAACGAGTTATACCAGGATCTTGCTTTATCTCTCAAAGAGTATGGAAAAAGTTTTAGTTTTAAAGCGTCATCCTGTACACCTGGCAACTTGAAAGAATCTGTAATTTCCATAAAAGTCCTGAGATGAGAATGAGGATCTTCATGCGCCAAACCAGCGTACTGTCCGTTGATTTGGAGCATATGAAACATTATCGGCTTAGGTTCAAAATGATGTGTTTCGAGGGTAGGCTTTAGTATTCCTGAATGTAATTGATTTAAAACAGGAACAACATAAGCCATAATACCTCCGTTTTTTGAGTTTGCAAGCCTGAAAATGTTTTGTTCCTCATCTTCAAGATTATGAATTGGCCTATTTTCAGGGATTTGTCGAGGAATTTGTCGAGGGATTTGCCTGGGAATAGGCCCATTTCTAGGAATTGGTCCATTTCCAGGATTTCCATTTTCAAAATTTTCAAAATCTTCCTCATTTATTTCAGGGTGTCCATTATTATTGAGTGGTCTATTAATAGGTTGTCCATCCGACCCAAATTCGAAGTTATTTTCACCTTCATTCGAAGTGTACTCATTTTCAGACATCATTGGAGAGTTTCGAGCTGAAGCAGCTCTTTGTGCTTTCCTTCTTTGTCTAAAAGTGCGTTCAATCTCAGGATCAATTTGAAAAAGTTCTCCGTGCAATATTCTGGGAATGCACTGTTTTTCAAAAAGGTGGTAGAAAAATCAGAGCTTAAAAACTTTACTTTAAAATAAAATTCTTTCAGCGAAGTAAATCCCCGACAACGGCGCCAAAAACTTGTTGTAAGATTTATGCAACCTTAGAGATTCACTTAAAATAGAACTCAGTGCAAGTATACACCTTGAACTACTATCGTCTCGTAACAAGTAATAATGGTAAAAGTACCAGATATCGATCCACAGGGAAAACTTGTGAAAGCTTTTCAAAAGTCCAGTCTTTAAAAACCGATTTCAGATGGCGAATTCGAAAACAGATTGTTTGATTGGTTGGTTTGAGTTATCAGCTAAAAATCAATTCTAGAGAAGAAGCACAGGGTGCAAAGCTCCATAAAGATGAAAATAAGAGATTTGGTAAAGAGATATTATAACATCCAACCAGTCCTCCAGCACAAGTGCTATAGGACTGCCACAGCACCAACTATCGGTTCAAACGGCCTCCCAAGAGTACACACTGGTCAACATGCTATCGATACGATATCATTTATGTTAGACTTCTTGAATCCTATCACAACACAGTGTTACCATTCTACACCGTAAGAGCATAGTACTTGTCAGGCACTAAAACTATTTATAGTCTTCTCTTATCATTTCAATTAATTAACCTTATCCTTAACACTGAATGTTAATGCATTTTCATACATAAAATTAGTTGTCAATTAATTGAATGCAATCTTCAATGTAAGTTTAATCACCTGAAATGAATAGTTAGATACAATGTTATATTCAATACACCTCTTCACTTTTCACACAGATTTTACATCTAAACTTTGCTTTACACCCCAAGCTCAGGCGATTAGCCCATCATGGCTTGATTTCTTCTTTCGAAAGGTGTAAGAAACGTAAATGACGTAAATGAAAAATACTGAAAGTAAATTGCAAGAAAGTAAAGTACAGAAATGGAAAGACAGAAATTAAATTGCAGGAATTTCAACAACAAGAAAATAAAGACAATAATAAGAACTGAGAGTGCAAGGAAACAGAATTACTAAACTACCGAGGTAACTTGTTCGCCAAGTTATGGAAACTTGTCGTGCAAGTTACGTCACAAAACTACTACTTGCCTTAAAAACGTTGGAACTTTGAAACACTAACTTAAATAACCAAAGATTACGGTTTTTAGAAGGAAGGAACTCCAAACTAAAAATCACGAATCTTGAGAATTTAAGTAAGCAAATAAAACAATATCGAGAACTTGGAAACTTGCAAGAATCGGAAAGTAAACACAAGAGATTAAATTCGAACCACTTAGATTAAACCTTGAAAATGAAATATTTAATACACACTGAAATCGTGACTATAGATCTGAATATTAAGGGGTAACTAGACAGCAAATTAAGAGGTAAATAAGAACTAGAGAGAAAAGCTAAACACTTGTGAAGATTTAAGTGTTTTTAGCTCAAAAGCATGTATTGTAACAAGTAAACAAGCCATCTATTTATAGGAGAGTTGATTGGGGATTAAGCAACTAAAAGGTGATCAAGACTGATGTCCCATTGTACTTCATGTCCCCTCCAAAAGTCAACTCCAGCCTTGTCATCAAAAGAGGCTTCGACCCAAAGTTTCTTCAAAAAGGGCCCAGTTGCTAACTCCTTCAGCACTCCTACAACATTGTCGTAGTAGTGCCCAGCTAAATTCTGCAATCATTCAAAACAGGCCCAATAAGATCCAAAAACAGAGATTATACCATTAAATCATGCTTGACACCTAAAACACAGAAAATGCTAAAAAGCTACTAAAAAAGACTCAAATTCTGACTTTGGGCAAATAAAACAGACTAAAAATCTACTAAAAACGGCTAAAATAGGGTTAATAAATTAAATTAACCCTATCACGGATCAACATGAGTTTTTCTGAAAAAATTATCCTTCAACGAGTGTCGTCCACGAGTACTCTTGTTAACAACAGGTTCACGAACCCATGTTTTTGATGCATTGGCTATCTCTTTTATCTTCCTCAGAAAACTGAACTTACCGGATCTCGATTGCTTGTTAAATTCCTCAGTGAACATTTGGACTTCATCTTCACAACGTATATCATCATTTTTTGTAGACACATTATCTGGATATTGCTACTTTATTGTTGATAAAATATCTCTAGGTTTCACATTGTTTGTTGACAAATCTTCCACCAATCGAGCTTCATTTTCAGACAATTGTCTTGCATATGCATGTCCCTCCAGATGTAATGCAAAATCATGATTATGTGCCTCACATATCACAGCTAAAGTCCAACAATCATTAGCCAAACGTTTCCCTACCAACTGAAATGGACAATTTGTAATACCCCGGGTAAGTTCGTTAGTTAAAACCCCTTTATGTTAAGAATTGTTAACTTTATAATAATTATGTTTAGGGTAAAAGTTGGGTAAATTGCAAGTTTAGGGTGTTTTGGTCTTTAATGAAGAGTTTAAAGGTCTTAATGGTACATATGGCTGATATTATCTTTTAAGCCATAAGATATTTTCTAGATCAGCAGAAATTGTGTGTGTAAGTGTGTGTTTGAGAGAAAAAAGGAGAAAAGAAGAGAACTAAGGTTGAGGAGTCACTTGATGTAATTGAAAGTGAAATCAGGTATGTTTCCTTCACAAAGTATGTTTATAATTGTTAATAGATAGTTCCTATCGGAGTAGAAACACTAATTTCGTATCTAGGGTTAGTTTTATCGATTTCTGGGCAAAAATAGGGGTGAACAGCAGCAGTTTCCCGACACCATGAATGTGTCCGGATAGGTTGATTGGTAGTGTCCGGGTATTTAGCTGGTGGTGTCCGGATGATGTTCTAAGGTGTCCGGACGAGTCAATATCCGGGTAAGTCTCCCTTTTCTATAGTTTTCGGATGAGTTAAGATACCGGATGCTGTCCGGATTACCTTGGTGTTCGGATGACGTCCGGATTGTATAGGTCGTCCGGAAAAGTCCTGTTGTCCGGATTAGTCACGCTGTCCGGAAAAGTTGTGTTGTCCGGATAATTTGAGGTATCCGGATACTTTAGATGTTTTGATCATTTTGAGATTTTAGACACTTTTAACTATAGTTTATGAATGAGGTTTTCTAAAAAAAATTCCTCGGGGCGCTGCCCCCAGACCCCGCAAGGGCGTTGCCCCTTGACCCCATCCGCTAACCGGGTAGCGGAACCCCCGTGTTAAGTCGCCGTAGGGGAACAATTGAGGATAAGAGTTTGATAGGTTATTTAGGATTCTCAGCCTGTTAGAGAGTCTTAGATGTTCTATTTGGTGAAGAGTGATTGTATTTGAATTGTTTCAGATACTGCGAATTCGAAGTGAAAGATTGAATCTGTGGAAAAGGCTTGAAAGCATTTTTGTTAAGCTAACAGGTGAGTTTTACTTTAAAACGTTTTCAACTGGAATATATATATCTGTGTTTATATATATATGAGATGGATATGTGTGGAATGGATATACGATCAAGGTGTGAATATTTTGTGTTTATAATATAGTAAGATATTATATTTATTGGTGCATTACACTACACAAGTGCACAGTAGCCGGGTTCCGGTGTGCGGACCGGTGAGTAGTCGGGTTCCGGTGTGCGGACCGACGGGTAGCCGGGTTCCGGTGTGCGGACCGGTTGTTGATTTATTAGTTGGCTTGCTACCAACTAATATGGCCATTTGTGGAGGAATAAGGTGGATGAGATATACACGATGCACGAGTCTGGATTGGTATTTAAATACGTGTGGTATGTTTATATTTTACAAAAGGATTACCAAAGGTTTATCTAAACTATTTTGATACAAAGGATTTACATAAAAAGGTTTTATAATGATTTTGGAAAGGACCGGGATTAACTCACTAGACCCGTTTGGTCTAACCCTCATTTTGTTTTCAAAAATATGTTTTCCAGGTCAAGGATCTTTGGTTAACAAAGGGAAGAATAAAGCATAGGAGGCGATTGCTAGCTGACGAAGATTAGGATATGTTTACATTTCTGTATTGTATAGTTTGAGACTTTGAGACCGAATGTGAATTATCATGTATTTTGTTATGAAAGTCACGACGTTATGTATGAAATGTTAATTGTTATATATTATGTATGTTATGGGATACCAGGTCGTTACACAATTTGTTTTTCTTGTGCCAGTATGTTTACTAGAGATTTTGTTACTCTTGTGCATGTCACCACAATCACATTGAAATGTTACTTTAGAATTGCCACGTGAGTCACTTTTGCTTCTTTTAATAACAATAACGAAACCAAGTGAATATGCCATGTTGCGTACCCAATCAATTAGATCTTGACGAGAATTAAACACCTGGAATGGACTTTTTTAGTTACAAACTACTAATTTTACCAGATAATTTAGCAAGATAAATGGAAACATAAACATACCATATCGGTAGAAAATGCGGATGGTTGAGGGTTTTCACATGCTTCAGTTGATTTGTTTGAATGAACATTATCATCCTACACAAACACATAAAAATATCAAATGGGATAACATAATATATATATATATATATATATATAAAGTAGCGGATGAAATACCTCATCATTTGAATTATGATATCATTGAAAATCTTCTCCCTAGTTCGCCATATTATCGTGAATAGTGACCTGAATAGTGACGTGAATAGTGACGTGAATAGTGATGTGAACGGTATAAAATAATCATCATTTTTCTATCCACCATTTTCGTAAACTTCTTCCTGAAAACTTCTTCCTGTATAAATCATAATCAACATTTTTCTATCCACCATGAATGGGCATTTTTGTATCCACCATGAATGGGAATAGAAATAGAAGAGCATGGATGGGAGGAATCATCCTCCGTACAATTTTCATCAAATACCCAAAAACATAACCTTTCGTACATAAATATGCTTAAATACATTTCTAATGGCAGATTTTCAATACTTTCAAAAATTCCATAACCCAAAAATCTAAACCGAGAGAAAACTTATAAATCATAAGAGAAAGAACATAACACTGCCCTCACAGCCCTGCCTTAGGGCCGGCCCTGGCCATCGCCATAACACTGTTCCGACACACCCATTCCGTACAACTTACTTTTTTCCACGTTTATTTTAAGACCCAAAGCTACTTGAAAGCTTTTTAAAATCCCCATTAATGTTAAGATGTTGTGTTCATCCCGTTCCCCGAAAAAGATGGTATCATTAGTGAAGTGAAGATATTTTATACAAAACTTAAAATCAATAAGTTTTAAAAAAATGTATTGAAGATGTATATTATTTTACTTGTTTTCACCAACAAAATGAATATTCCAAGTATATTCTCTTTTATATATTCTTCAATGTATTATTCTATTTTCTATTCTAAAAGAGAATATTCCAAGTATATTTTCTTTTATTTTGATTACATATATTTTTAATAATACTCTTATATTTATTAACTTTATAAATTGCATCCTTATATTTTTTATTTTCACAATAACGTTATATTTATTAACTTTATCATATTAAAACTTAAAGATAAATATAATTCTAGTTTATTAAAATTGGTATTAGATAACAAATAAAATAAAAATACAAGAATCTAAAAAATTGAAGGACCATTTTGTAATTATCAAAAAGTTACGAAAAAATAGAGAGTATGAATAGTAACTCTCTATATATAGAGAGTTACTATTCATTTCTCTATTTTAGAGAGTAAAATAGAGGGTTCATTGGAGAAGATTTAGAAAGTAAAATAGAGATGGAGAGTAAAATAGAGGGTTCATTGGAGATGGTCTAAAAACAACACTCCAAAACAAAAGCCCTCTTAATCTATATAGATAAATTAATCAACACAATCAGTTTATTAATATAAGAGCAAAATCTCTAGTCAAAAGCATCTCCAACCAATTCTCCGAGATAAAGAAAATGAGGATTTTAAGGATGTTTTGTTTCTTTGTCATATTTTTAACATATTAATCTTTTATCCCCATTTTGAAGAAATTTTGAAAAAACTGTCTCAGATGTAAACACTACATTTTCCTCCCTTTTTAGAAAAGTAGTGTAAGCACATACAAACCCCCGATGTTGTTAAAACGAGTAAAAAATTCCCCCGAGATGCTCCAATATTTGAACTTTTATGAAAAAGTTGCGTTCAATTTCAACATGTATAATCTTTATCTATATAAAGTAAAATCCAAAATCAATGACGTGACACATTTGAGGAGTAAGGCGTGAGGCTATAAATTTTCGTAACTTTTTGATTTTTTTTAAAAGTAAAATATATTAAATGACTTGTTGACCCTTATATGAAAAATGTGTGTTTTATTATTTGTCGGTTTTTCTGTAATTTTACCAATCGGGTTTAACCTTCAACTCTTAATTTGCTTCTTCCTTTATTTCCTTTTATTTTGCATACCAATTTTAACCTCCAACTTTTCATTTGCTCATTCTTTCACTGCTTTTAATTTCTCTATTAAAGCCTTAAATTTCGAATAAAAGAACTATGGAGTTGAGGCACACATGAAATAAAAATTGGTTGATCAAAGAATTCTCAATTGGGAAGAACAAAACCTTCGATCGCAAACATCCCAAAAAGGTGCGTAAGCATTATCTTCTTCTAGGAATATGATTCGTTATCAAAGGAAACGATAATAATTTGTTACTGAAATTGCAATTTTTGGCGTTCTTGATAAGAACCCATGGTTGTTTATATTACCTATGTTCATGGCAAATGGAGGTATGCATCATTATATGTTGATTTTGTACCTATAATCAAATTTATAAAATTATATTGTTTGGGAAAAGTAAATGAATTCTTACGAGAGTTTTCTTATGTGGAGATGTTTGGTACATTTGCTCTACGTTTTGGCATGACGGTAAGCAACTGTCTTTCTCTATCTTTGTCTCTATGGATTCAAATTAGGGTTATTTAACTATTGGATGAATCATTTGTTACAAGTATGAACGGAGAGTTGGGAGAGATAAACACATGAAGCAATTTACCATGTTTCTTTGTGGCACTTGTATGAGGTAGTTAAGCAATCTCAGACCCACAAAACAAAAAACTTCTGTATTTGACTCCAAATCTTTACATTATGCTAGGTTTTCGACTACTTCAAACTGCATAATTTGATTGAATGACAGATGTTTTCAGCTCAGTTTGATTTAATAACCATGAAGAGGATTCTAGAAAGGTTTTTGTGCTTGTGTAATTATATCTTGTGTAATTATATCTTTACAAATATGAGAGTATGAGGGTTGTTTGTTGTTCTTCATTGATGAATGTTATTGAATATTGCATCAATAAACCAATTATTGAAGAACATAAATATCGGTTGCAAAAGTTAATTGCTTGAAAATAAAAGAGAAAAAAGCAAGATGAAGACAATTGCATACAACTTCTAAGGAAATTGTTTGATTATTACATTATCCATTACAAAATTCATTGCTCTCCAAAACACAAACATCCGGCATCACTTAATTATGAATTTGACATAAACATCAACTAAATTTCAAAATTCAGTGTTCTTACTTCACCTAAGCAACTATTGAAACAACCATCAACTAAATTTCACAACTATGAAGTCAATTATAAACATAGCAAATAAATAATTTGTTTAGTTATTATATAAACACCCATACATGACAAAACTCTGAACACAACGAGTCTCGATATATACTTAAGAATATTATTGCATATAAACTTGCAACATTGTATATTTCACACAAAAAAAGCACATTTATTTGTTGGGTTGTCATTGTCAATGTAGGCACATTTGCAACTAAATGTAAATAGATGCAAATCACAAGTCTAAAATGACTTTGGCGTTAAAAGAGTTAAATTGAGACTTTATATGAGTTCATTTTTTAACGTTGTATTTTATTATATGCTAATTACAAACATTTAATATTAATGGACTTATATATTTTAAAACCAAAAAAAAATCATCACCACACAACATGCGGTGTCACACACTAGTAGTAATAGGAATAGAACGGTTAGTTTAATCAAAGACCAATTCTATTCATACCCCGTTCTACACGAGTGACATGTGCATGAGAAATAACTACGGAACGTAAAACCAGAATGGTGGTTGCGTCATGCGTGATGAATAAGGACAAATGAAGGATAAAATCATCCAAGCTTTAAATCCTGATAATCAAATCCAAACAAGAAACTTCTTATAAAGAGAATTCATTAGTGAATAGACCATCTATAATCCTGGTTTAAAGAAACACCAAATTGGTGCGTTCATCGACTCCAAAAATTGCTTCAACTCTAATCGTACTTAATATAGATGTCGTTTTTCTCCCATCTAATAGTACGATCCGAACCCCTTATACCAACACGAAAAAAAAGATCTACACAATGTTTCTTGAATCATTTCTTCGAAGCCCTAAAGATGGTAACTTTAAGCACATTTTCAATCTCATTGATCAACTCAAACACACAAACATCACCCACATCCACATGATTATCGTCACGAAATTTCTTCAAGTTATCGCCATATAGTTTACCATACGTCTTGTACCTTATGCACTCTATCGGACCCCAATTTCGCCCATTCGATGTCCGAAGAACACAATTCACACGATCCTTATCACCACTCAAATATCTTCTCAAGAACTCCAATGGCACAATCTGTAACAAAAACAGAACAATTCATAATTGAGATGATCGAAGTAAATCGGCATCAAGATCGCGGATCGAGAATGATTACCAATCCCCAATTTCGGGTGTACGAAGGTTTTATCACGATCGAGTAAAAAGGGTACTCTGATTTGAATGTTTTAAATGCTCTGTTTCTGTTTCTTGAACTCTGTTCTTCCCCTTTTTGCAATCCCAAATCAGTGTTCACTAATCCAAAACGAATAAACAAAATCTCAACAGAAATTCATCAAATTGTTGTAATGTAGGTGGGTTATCAAGAAACTTGCCTTCGATTTGATGAATCGATTTTTCCAATTTGGGGGATTTGAGGGGTGGTGGGTAATTGATTTCACAGCTGCTTGAATCGAATATGCGAACATGGAAGATTGATCTGCCTAGATGTTTGAAGATCAATAAGTGTCCGTACCCAATTCGATAATGCTTTGCGAATTCCGGCCAACCCTTTTGGAGCCAGAGTTTGCCGTCGCCGGAGATCATGCAGCCGAAATGCCAAACTTTATCGTCGGAAACAATGAGTACGACGTCGTTTAAAAGAATCTGCTTCCGGTGACCTCTAATAAACCGATTTGGGATACTCTGTTCATAAGAAAGGTAATGAAGATAAAAAAAATGGTGGAAATGTTGATAATGGCGAAGAGGGTGAAAGGAAAGGGAACTCACGAGGCTGATTTTGTTGACGTCGCCGGAGAGGATGACGGTGTAGAAGTTTCTTGGTTTCCGGCGTGACGGCATTGGGACGGCGGAGTGTAATTGATGATGATGATTTATTTTTTCTGCAGGAAGACTGCAACTGCAAGCTGTCATCCCTTGGATAAAACCTCTGATTACTCCATAAATGATGATAAAAATAAAAAACGACGGTACATAAAATAAAATAAAACATCATATTTAGTTTAATTTGAGAACTAAAATATCATTAAAAAATATAAGATTTGTATTAAATTCTTTTATACATGAAATAATTTTTTTCTCGACCAATGAAATAAAATATTATTTATTTTCTCAAAAATATTTATTTTTAAAGTCTTATATTAATAAAAATATAAAAGAATATAATTGCCAAGGTTTTGGAAACGGACTATTTTTTTCTCCATAAAACAGAGAAAATTTAGAAAAATGAAAGTAGGATTTTCCAAATTTATAAAGAAATCTCTAAGACATAATATTTACGAGAGTATTTTTTTTTTGGAAAGAAACCAAATGAACAAACCATAAAGAGGGGAGAATGGGAGTTCTACAAGGAATAGAAACTCAACTAGACCACAATTGAAAGAAGAGCTAACAAAGGCCCTAACACGAATAATAAACCACGACCACCTGGAAGCCATACACAACGAAAATTACACCAAAACACCGGCAAAACAGAAACCAAAGTAAAGGCGAAGAAGTCCAAGTGCCAAAAAAAAACCTACCCGTTAAAGCCTTGACCCCTACACCAATCCGACCAATAAATGGAGAATGTCTTTGAGTGTTTGGAAACCCATTGGAACAATAAAAGTTGGAGATGGAAAATTCGATCAATTTGTCGGTGCGCCTCGCTAGAATGAACCACGTTGTCCGAGTGATTCCAAATTGAGTATAAATAAGTCCAAACCACCGCCTTCAACAAGTTCCTTTTCGAACTCAGCAATTCTTGAGAATCCGTGCATACCAATAAATCTTCAAGCAATATCGTGGACAGAAAACTCCATCCTACCAGTTGAAAACACGATACCATAATTGTCGGGCAGAAGGGCAATTGATGAAACAATGTTTGATCGTTTCGATTTCTCTCTCGCAACAAGGACAAAGAAGAAAGGGAAGATCAATGCTCAGTCATGGAGAACAACTCTCACCAGAATCCTCTTCCATCGAAGCCTCCAGTGCCAACCTTCATTGGAGTCGATTAACCATTGGGTTTGCAATGTATGCTCCATTACCTACAAAGAGTTTAAGTCAATCATGCACCTCAAAGCCTTTACCGAAAAAGACGTCATCCTCTCCAAGCCATCACACCCCTCTATCTCTCTCTTGCTCCCCTCAAAACAATGTGGCTAACCAAAGAACTAAATTCCTCGAGCTCTCCAACCGATCTCCCTCGTGGCTCCCTCGACCAATCCCACATTCCTCGCCAAGACCCATCAACCTGAGACATTTGATTGCTCACCGACACCATTTCTCCTTTTCCAAGCTAAATAGTTCATGGAATTTCTCACAGAGCCTGAAGCTCCTTGCCCATTTATCTTTCCAAAAATAAGAGCCCTCTCCACTTCCACCTTTTCTCGAAAGAGTCTGAGAATTGGATACCTATTTTTTCCAAGTCTTTTCCAACTCTAATTACCCCTCCCCATACACCCACTAAGTCAAGTCGCCTATTATTTCCTTGACATAAAAGACCTCCATTCGCTTCAAACATATTTTTTATAACCGAACCCACAACTCATCCTTACTAGACCAAAATCTCCAAGACCGTTTCCCGATTAGGCCTAATTTATAGCCCGAAGGGTGTCTACCCCTATGTAACACCCTAAAATCAGGGCTAATTTAAACCTCAAATTATAACAAGAGTTAAACATAAATTTTCTAAGCTTTTATACGTAAGTGGAGAATTAATCATGAGGTCATATTTACAAACATAAAATTCTTCAAATAACCTATTAATCTAATCATATCACTATAATCAGATTAACTAGATTATCTAAGCAATCTATCAAAACCTCAGCATTAGTTAACTTCTCCGCTAACCCAAAAGCTCTCGTCCCACATCCCTATTTTCCCGAGCTAGTACCTGGTAAGAAAACATTATTTGAAACAATTAGGCTAACGCCTAGTGAGAACATTCAGTTTCAAAATAATATTTATAAAATCAATGTAAACAAGTTATAACAAACCTGGTTACTCCTTTTTCTTACCACTTGTACAACCATCTTCTGTTAACAGGGTTATACCCAATTCCATGAATATGACTGACACTAAATCAGTCACTGTATCATGTTCCAGAGCCCACACTACGAATCTCCATGGATTCTAGATTAATGCTCATATCCAAGAAATCGCAATATACACATGCCCATTTCTTGGAAAGGGAGTAGAGATTACAATCACTCATGTCAATCCCTTTATCTTCCTTAGAAATCGGGAATTCCGAATAAATCTACGTCTATTCCACGATTTCCCCAAAACACTAGGCCTATGGATCCATACCACCTATTTGTACTCGTACAGGTATTTACTTAATATAGATTCCTCATAGCAACCGTATGAGCGAATTATATTTATACCTCATAGATTCCTCATATCATTCAGTATGAGCAAATCACATTCATTTCATATAGATTCCTCATATCATTCAGTATGAGCAAATCTTATTCATAACACATAAATTCCTCATAGCAACGGTATGAGCGAATTATATTTATGTCACTCACGGTCCTTGATATAAATTTTATTGTAACCCACTTGCTCATTAAATCCAATAGTTAAAAACTCATACAGGTTATTGCTATAAATCATTTTCCAATATCATTAATGAATTTAAGCATAACCATCAATAATAGATTTTACTTTATAAAAACACCAACTCCAAAAATCCATTTAAGCAGTTCATTTATAAAGTACACCTTATCGAACTTTAAAAACATTATAAAAAGGTAAGGTAAGAATGAACTCACCTGATAGCAGTAGTATCACTCTAACTTTTCCTTCTCAAAACGTATGAACTTTCGTCACCAACTCCACAGAGATCTGAAATACCCAAATACATAATGTACTAGTATTAATCTACTGTTTAGGACCCTTAAAACTAAAATCCTAAAATTCTCGCCTCTTATCGCAACTAACTAGCTGTGATAACCTTTTTGTCGCAATACACAGTACTTGTCGCAACTGTTGGTGCAAGTGTACCACATCTCAATATATTTTATATATTTATTTTGATGATTACAAACACACCGTATTATTGTTTGTCTAACAATTTAATCCAAGTGTGCAGTTGTTGAAGAACACGAAGTTTTTATCTGAAGGGTTCAAGACGGAAGTGTTTACGTCGTCATCATTGTTTATAACTAATAATGATAAACACCCTAAAATAATATACCACTTGGATATTTCTAAAAACCTTTTAAATAATATTTTAAATAAAATATTTTGGTTCTAGAAGTATCTGCCATGCGTACTGTTTCTGCAACCACTTTCTGACGCAGGTATACCGCGAAGGTAGAGCCGGTATACCGCGGGTACATATTGGCCGGTATACCGCGGGTGTTCAGCCGGTATACCGCGGCAGGCTCCGTGTGCATCTCTGATTGGTTGCAAGTACTTTTTCTGACGGCGGTATACCGCGAGTCCTAGCCGGTATACCGCGGGTACGTATTCCAGAAGTCAACTTTGCATGAGAGCCGTTGTGTGTCAGTGTCCTTTTTACTGCACGGTATACCGCGTGCATTTGGCGGTATACCACGCCTCATATTTCCGTTGGAGATGCTGATATATAAAGAAGCATGCTGGTGATGAAGAAGGAAGACCATACCAACAGCAACATCAACAATCCAAACTCTCAGCTCTCTCACTCTCACTTATTTTATATATATATATATTTTATAAAACATTTTTTATAAAATATCCAAGTGTGAGATATTATACAAGAGTGATTACCCATTGTGAGTTATACTCCTCTTGTAAGTATTTGAATAACGGGTGTGTGATCCTGTACATCTCAATAAGCTGAGGCTTAGAGAACCGTTTACTTTGCTCTGTATTTGGTTTGTATTCTACCGTAAAGAATACATTTATTGGATCGTGTCGGGAAGTGTCTCGGCTGCTGGTTTATCACAGTTGGTGGTAAATCAGTAAATCTCCGTGTCAAGTATCTCTATCCTTTATCTCTTTATTTATTCCGCTGTGCTTTATTATATTTGTTTATATAAACTGCTTTGCATTTATATTTATTTATATAATCTCTGTGTATTTGTTTATATTTACACTCTTCGTTATTATTTGTATACTCTGATTTATTTATACTGTTTCTGTACTGTATTTATTTATAAAAGAATTTTTGAAAGTAAAAGATTTAAAATACAACCTTACCCCCCCTAGGTTGTCTAACATTTGGTATCAGAGCAGGGCTTTCAAAAATCGTCTATTTAATTTTTTAAAATCCGTTTTTGTTATGGCTCAACAAAATGCTTGGTTTTCTAAATCTCTTCTTATTGATTTCGAAAATTTTGATCTTTGGGCAAATTCTTTTGAACGTTATGTTCGTGGGATAAATCAAAAAATTTGGGATATTATTATTAAAGGAAATTTCAAACCCACAAAATTTCAAAACAACAAAGTTGTTGAAAAACCTAGCTCGGAATGGTCCGACGAAGATGAGGCTAATTATTGTTTAAATTATGAAGCCAAAAATTTTCTCTTTTCGGTTCTTACTAACGATGATATTGAGCGTGTTTATCTCTTTGAAACTGCTCGTGATATTTGGGAGAACTTGAACATCACCTATGGTGAAAACTCAAAAGAAAAGAGAGACGAAACCCGAGATCAAAGAAATGAAGAAACGTGTCTCATGGCCGACCATGATAATGAGGTATCTTCATCATATTCTTCTAAAAATAATTGTGATAGTAATTATAGTGATAATTATTATAGTGACAATGAAAATAATCTTGACGAATTATATAAATCATTTCATGATATGGCTGCTCTCGCAAATAAATATAAAGATGAAATTTCTAATTTAAAAGAAACCGTATCTATATATAAAAAGGAAATAGATGACGGTAAACAAAAATCTGCTCATGATTTAGATGTTATCACTAAATTAGAAAATAAATTAAGTGAAAAAGATATTTGTAAATCTTGTGTTATTTTAAAAAATAAAATTGCATGCTTAAATAAAAAGACACATGAAAATGTTGTATGTACAAAATGCGAGATTCTTGAAAATGAAATTGCATGTTTAAATGCTAAATGTAAATCGCATGAGAAAAATGACTTATTAGCAAATGCTTTTAATAGTAGCAATGATAAAGTGCTTAAAATGCTTAATATATCAAATCGTATAAATTGCCGAAAAGGCATTGGTTCTAATACATGTATTGATACGTGCTCGTGTATTCAAATTAAAAGGTGTTTTGAACCACCTAAAGTTAAAACGAGAAAACCTTATGTGCAAAAACCTCCGTATGTATCCAAAATGAATAATGTGAATTATATGCCGAGGAAACCGTATGCTTGCATGTATAATAGCAAATTTTCTAGACCAAAGAATAATGTAAATTTGCATGCTTCATTTTACGTCTATGATAAATACGATCGTAAAATAAAAATGGTTAGAAAATGGATTCCGAAAGGAATGTTTAATGTTGATAATCCCGGTGGGATGCGTTTGTGGTTTTAAAACATTTTTATGGTTTTATATGTTGTCGTATTTTGTTTTATGTCGACAACATATTTTTTGCAGTTTATGTTTTATACTAACTGTTAAAAGGACCCATAAGAAAAGGGTACCACGAAATATTTTCTTTGCCTTTTGTAGGTGTTTCCTGACGAGGATACAATACGTGTTTCCTGACGAGGATATAATACGTGTTTCCTGGCGAGGATATAATACGTGTTTCCTGGCGAGGATATAATACGTGTTTCCTGACGAGGATACAATACGTGTTTCCTGACGAGGATATAATACGTGTTACCTGCCGAGGTTATAATACGTGGTTACCTGCCGAGGTTATAATACGTGGTTACCTGCCGAGGTTATAATACGTGGTTACCTGCCGAGGTTATAATACGTGGTTACCTGCCGAGGTTATAATACGTGGTTACCTGCCGAGGTTATAATACGTGGTTACCTGACGAGGTCATAATACGTGGTGATTTTTTTTATCACATAAAATTAACCGAAAATTGAAGCCTTAAGATCCGTTTTGGTGCAAGTGTTTCGTATTGGTTTGTATATCTTTGTCTCTATTGCTTTTTGCATTTTATTTTATCCCTCAAATTTTATAAAATCAAATTGATATCGTTATTAATTTGAGGGGGAGCGTTTTATTTTCTTTACCCATGAGTTCATGCTACCTCAATTATATGCATATTTTGAGGGGGAGCATCTCTCGAGGGGAAGCATACCGTCTTTCTTGACCCTTTTTTGTTTCGACAAACGGGGGAGAGAAACCGCATATGCTCTTGCTTAGCGGTTGTGTTTGTCATCATCAAAAAGGGGGAGATTGTTGGTGCAAGTGTACCACATCTCAATATATTTTATATATTTATTTTGATGATTACAAACACACCGTATTATTGTTTGTCTAACAATTTAATCCAAGTGTGCAGTTGTTGAAGAACACGAAGTTTTTATCTGAAGGGTTCAAGACGGAAGTGTTTACGTCGTCATCATTGTTTATAACTAATAATGATAAACACCCTAAAATAATATACCACTTGGATATTTCTAAAAACCTTTTAAATAATATTTTAAATAAAATATTTTGGTTCTAGAAGTATCTGCCATGCGTACTGTTTCTGCAACCACTTTCTGACGCAGGTATACCGCGAAGGTAGAGCCGGTATACCGCGGGTACATATTGGCCGGTATACCGCGGGTGTTCAGCCGGTATACCGCGGCAGGCTCCGTGTGCATCTCTGATTGGTTGCAAGTACTTTTTCTGACGGCGGTATACCGCGAGTCCTAGCCGGTATACCGCGGGTACGTATTCCAGAAGTCAACTTTGCATGAGAGCCGTTGTGTGTCAGTGTCCTTTTTACTGCACGGTATACCGCGTGCATTTGGCGGTATACCGCGCCTCATATTTCCGTTGGAGATGCTGATATATAAAGAAGCATGCTGGTGATGAAGAAGGAAGACCATACCAACAGCAACATCAACAATCCAAACTCTCAGCTCTCTCACTCTCACTTATTTTATATATATATATTTTATAAAACATTTTTTATAAAATATCCAAGTGTGAGATATTATACAAGAGTGATTACCCATTGTGAGTTATACTCCTCTTGTAAGTATTTGAATAACGGGTGTGTGATCCTGTACATCTCAATAAGCTGAGGCTTAGAGAACCGTTTACTTTGCTCTGTATTTGGTTTGTATTCTACCGTAAAGAATACATTTATTGGATCGTGTCGGGAAGTGTCTCGGCTGCTGGTTTATCACAGTTGGTGGTAAATCAGTAAATCTCCGTGTCAAGTATCTCTATCCTTTATCTCTTTATTTATTCCGCTGTGCTTTATTATATTTGTTTATATAAACTGCTTTGCATTTATATTTATTTATATAATCTCTGTGTATTTGTTTATATTTACACTCTTCGTTATTATTTGTATACTCTGATTTATTTATACTGTTTCTGTACTGTATTTATTTATAAAAGAATTTTTGAAAGTAAAAGATTTAAAATACAACCTTACCCCCCCTAGGTTGTCTAACAGCAACCAACTGTTGCGACACAGTATTCTATCGCAACCCACTGTTGCGATATCTAGCCTTCTCGCAACCAACTGTTGCGATACACCTCATGTCGCAACTAACTGTTGCGACACTATGAACTTGTCGCAACCCAAGGTTGCGACACTTATGATTATCGCAAAAACTCATAACTCTCGCAACGAACTATGGCGACACTCATAACTGTCTCAACCCACTGTGTTCATACTTAACCCAGAAATTTATAGATTTAAGCCATGTTTGTTTCTATAATTTTGCAGATATGTTTAATACTACTAATAAAACATAAACATGAACCCAAATTTCTCATAATTATCAAAAATATCCAAAACCCATTTCTTGACTCATAAAACTTCATACATAATATGAAAGACTATTGTGAGATATTTTACCTTTGATTCCTCAAATTGATCACAAAGATTTTCCAGCTGAACACTTCACTTTTCTTCTTCTTCTTTATCTTTCTCTTTTCTCGGCTCTCTCTCTCTCTCTCTCTCTCTCTCTCTCTTAATACCGTACGCACACACACATAAAGACACCACAATTGAAGATATGTGGACACCTCATCTCTTTTATCCCAAAAGAGACGGTGGTGGTGTTTATTTTAAAACATAAAACCAAACAACCCCCTCCAAGTATCAATACTTGACACCTTTAATCCCTTCACTAATAAATTAAAATTAAAGTTCACCCCTTAACTTATAACTCCTTAAAACAATAACGTACTTTCTCAGGGATAAACTCTAAAATGAATCTATCACATAATCAACCATACCTTATCAAATAATTATACTCAAATTATTTAATAAACCCAAACATCATCTTTTATAAAAATCGAGATGTTACACCCTAAGCCCCCGACGAGCTGGTGCATGATAGAGCGAGAAAAAGTAAAGAGATAGGCTGCCCAAAACTAATTTTATAAGCGTTAATCGTCCTCCTTACGATATGTAACGAAGCCGCCATTTCGAAAGTCTAGCTTGAACTTCTCAATGACAAGATTCCAGTTTTCAGTTTTGTTCATATTTTTCCCTGCCGGTAACCCGAGATAAGATAATGGGAGTGGCCTAGAGCTGCATCCTAGTTCCATAGACATCGCCATAACACTGTTCCGACACACCCACTCCGTACAACTTACTTTTTTCCACGTTTATTTTAAGACCCGAAGCTACTTGAAAGCCTTTTAAAATCCCCATTAATGTTCAGATGTTGTGTTCATCCCGTTCCCCGAAAAAGATGGTATCATTAGTGAAGTGAAGATATTTTATACAAAACTTAAAATCAATAAGTTTTAAATTTTTTACTGGAGATGTATATTATTTTACTTGTTTTCACCAACAAATAGATCAAGTTTCACTACAATAAAATCAAGTTTAGAGAACATCTGAAATATTTTAATATCTTAATAGACAACGTTATCAAAGTTAACAACATTTTTTAGTTAAAGTATCAAATTATCTTTTCTCACATGACACTTTAAAATGTATCTTATAAACACGTCATCTTACATGACATTTGATTTATAAGTCATTTTTTTGAAAAGTAATGAAATGTCATATGAATAACTTAATAGCACACTTTAGGTATAAAATATAATAAAAGACTTATAACATTTTAAACAACTATGTTAAAATAGAAAATTTATGAGTTTTTTTTGCTCCAACAGCCGGCTATGCTAAATGATATGTTAAAATAGAGAAAAAAAAAGATATATAAGGCTGAAATCTTCAAATTTGAAGAATATCTAAACTTTATAAAAGAGAGATATATACTATTTTAATTTTTTTTAACTGATAAGAGATATTGAAATTAAATGTGTAAGAGATAACTGATATTTTATTTAGTGTATTGAATATTCTTTTTTTTTAAAAGAAATGTATTGAATATTCTATTGATATAAGTATATAACTAATGTCAAAATTGCTACAATAGTTGTTTAAATTTAATAATGTAAACTGTTTAGAGATTTTGACTTTTTTATATAAATAAATTATATAAAACATCAACGTGAATGCTATATATTTTTTATTTTATTGTAATTTTAGAATTTTTTTTTTCGATCTTAGAGAAGATAAATTTATTATAGCCATTGAAACAATTTTTTTCCTAAATTTTAAAATTTTCTAAAATAACGTACGTAATTATACATTGAGAATGCTAAAAAAACATTCTTTATTATAATATTTTTATATAAAATATACTATTATTTAATTTTATAAATTGAAGTATTATAAACAACTTATTAAAGCAATTCAACATCTTCTGCGTTAATTTCTTTTATAAACCAATAAACATTTTTCTTCAACCAAGTTGCAAGCTGCTAAAATCACAAGACAACGATAAAAAAAAATGAATTCGAAGAACGGAAATGAAAATGGCGTTTCTTTTTTCAAGATATTACTCAACAACTACGTCGACTACCTTGTCGGTTCATATCTCTATACTATACCGCCATTAATTTTTGTTGCTTATTATTCATTTTTAATTATTTTTGCAGCCACTGCCTCCATCTTTTGCCAGAAAGCATCTGAACAAGAACCAAACCCTACTTCTCAAAACCAAATCTACTCTGAAATGGAAGGTCAAATTCTTAGAGATCGAAGACAGGTACTACTTTATGGATGGATGGCTCAAGTTCATGAAAGACAACCATCTTCAAATGGGGGACTTTCTTGTCTTTTGGCTTCTGTCTCCTTCAATCTTTCAAGTCCTTTTCTATGCACCCAACGGCTGTCTCAAAACTTCAGGTAATCTCCGTCCACTTTATCTCTAGGGTTCCGACCACCCTCCGTTTATTAACAGTTGTTCAGATGACGCAGGTGGTGGTGGTAAGAATGACAAAATCATGAGGAAACCTTTTGTTAAGAAAGAAACCAGTGACGATGATTCCATGGAAAACGTTAAGCAATCCATGACGAGGGTTATCACCAAAACCGGCACTCATAAACTGGTAATCATCATTCCTTTAATCATCATACCGGAATAAGTCTGTTTTTTTAATTTATAAATCAGTCTCAACCATACATTTAGATAATCAAGGGTGTGATTAATAACTTCCTAAGTTTACTATCAACCATATTTTATAATCGCCTCAATATTTGAAAATAAACAAAATCAACGGTTGAGATTAGGTTTGTAGAGTTTGTAAGAATTGGTTTGCAAAAAAGTGAAAAAACTGATATAACCATTCATTTGGACGATATGTACATATGTACACAAGGAATTTGTAATCAGTTTGACCTATGTGCATAACATGCACATAAGGGGGTGTTTAGGATTATATAAGGGCTTATTAACTTATTCCGGTATGATACCGCTAATAAGCACTTTTTAGTGTTTGTATGGTTAAAAAAAACCGCTTTAGTGGTTCGGCAATGGTGATACGTCATTACATTATAACTTATCACTTATTTGAAACAATTTATCAACTTTTTGGTTATTTTACATGTATAAGCAAACCCAGACACTCTTTGAATAACAACTTATTAGTTTATTATGTTTTGAGACACCACCATAAGTAAATCCAAACACTTTTTATAAAACTTCAGTTTGACACCACATAAGTTAATTAATAAGCACTTTTACGTAAAATCATAAGTTGTTTTAAATAAGCAATCCCAAAACACCCCCTAAAAGAAGAAAAAAACAGCTTCAATTATTTGTCAAGATGAACAGTCACAAAGTGTTTTGTGACTTCGGTTTTTCATTTTTTCCTTCGGTTTTTCCATGTATGTGTATATATGTTTTCTTGGAGAGATTAAGCGTAATGGTGGTATGGATTTATGGCAGCCGATCAGGAAGAGTTTCTTGAAACACTTCGGAATCAATGGGCGTTGCAGCCTGCGGCTGAAGAACGACGATGGAAAAGTGTGGGAAGTGAAGGTTAAGAAGTATGGGTGTGAAAAGGCGCCGTTTATGACATCGGGATGGATTGATTTCAAGAAAGATAACAAGATTCAGATTTGTGTGAATTTACTCATGTGAAAGCCAACTTGCTTCATGTTCGTATCTTCAAGAAAGGAAATTAAAACGGAGGTCGTCAAGAAGGGATAGAATCGACTCCGTATGTTTCTTTTGAGATATTTTTTGGACCTTAATTATCAACTTAACTAGAAAGGTCACACTTTAGTACAGTTAATTGTGTTTGAAGTTGTTTAAGTGAATATATAAAAGGTAAAATTGACAGGTAAAATTTTCGTTTACCTTGTTCACACTGTTTATGGAATGATAATTTAGGTCATGTTAGTTTTGGAACAAAGGGTTCATTTGCTAACCATTTACACTTGCCAGTACCGAGAATCTAATTCGGTAAGAACGACGACAAAAATCAAGAGTCTTATACCCGACAATGAATATATAAGGTCAAATGACTTGGTAAAATGGTTGTTTATGTTGTTCACCATTTATTAAACAATATTTTATATTTATGGGGTGTTTGGTTTGGGGTATTAAGGGGTATGTAATGGGAATGATAATGAAAACTGTTGTTTGGTTTGATATAATATAATGAAATCATTATCTCAAACCCATTAATTTCCATTCCTGGCCAAATAGGGGGGAATGAAAATTTTATTCCCGCTTAGTCATTTTTTCTCATACGTTCCTTCATTTCATTTCTCGATGTTGAATGAAAAATATTTTTTATCGTTGGACGTCACATATTTGTATTAAAAAGTTTATATAAAATATTTTTCTATTAATTATATTGGTTTAACAAAACAATATCAATGGAATGCTCATTCTTATTCCTATTGTCCTGCATTTTCATTTTCATTTTCATTCTCATTTCTTAAAATGAACCAAACGTCCCCTTAGTTTCACTCTCCTAGATAAAGGACCATGACCAAAACCACGTTGACTTCTGCTAGAAATCGGCTGGAAAAATACATTTTATTTAAAAAGAAAAATCGGTTTTTTTCTGCAGATTTAAAGAAAATTTTGACTTAATTATTTTTAGATAATTAAATTTAAACTAGTTATTATTTGTGGTGGATTTTCAACGGATTATAATTAATTATTTTTATTAATTATTATCCTCCACAAATCCGACAAAAATGTTTTTTTTTTAATTTTTTGTCTAGCAGTGTTTATTGTAACTTTCCTTCATAAACTAGTTTGTTGAAAGGATACTCAAAGTAACCTAGCTATTGTAGCAAACTTTTTTACAAGTTTTCAAAATTTATAAAATAACATAGTTATAGAGACGGTAAAAAGTGTTCTGTAACTTTATTACAATATTTTTATGTAAAATAAACGGTTGTTTTTTTTCTTTGAAGTAGAGGGATGATGCCTCTAATGAGCTTCGGCATTGCCATCATCCAATTGAGCATCATTCGTTTCATTAATAGGAATATTAGTACAACATATGTTCATACAGGAAATCAAGAAATCCGGAATAACATAAAAGATAAGGGGACTCGTTAGAGAACGAGAGTGTCTAGCAGTCAAGTGGGCCATCTCATTGGCTTGTCAACCAATGGCATGGATGGAAAAATTCATGTTGGCACTTAAAATGTTTCTAATATTGTAAAGCCCGTATCTCGGTATGTATTTTCTTATTATTAATTTTTTTTAGCTATTATTTAACGTGGTTACAGTTAGCGGGATTAGACGTTTTGGACCTAACTGTTAAATATGTCAACTATTTTGTGGTTTGCGAGATGAGTTTAGTTGAGGGACCAAAAGTGGCAAGGAGGCAAAAGTATTTAGCATGGGGTCGGCCCATGCACCTAAGCCAAGCCCCATTTTTCTTTTTTGATTGTTGGGGGTCGTGGTTAGCATAGGAAGGAAAAAGATAAGAAAAGAAAGAAAAAAAAAACCCTACGCCTCCCCTTCCCTTCCCCCATTTGTGTTGCCGTCGAGAATAGAGAGACCGCCGAGAAGAGAGAGACTGCCGAGAGGAGAGAGAGACTGCCGCCGAGAAGAGAGAGACTGCCGGAGAAGAGAGTAGCGAGAGAGAGGGTCGCGAGAGAGAGGGGCCGGAATCGTTGTGTTGTGCCGCGTTGTCGTCGCCGAGAGGTAATCACCTTCTTCTTGTTGTTTTCCTTTCTTTCTCGTCGTCGTCGATCAACCGGAAAACCACCACCGCCGCCGCCGCTGCTGGCGGCCATGGCGGCTGTAGGCTATTGCCGCCGGGAAACCACCAGCCCAGTGGTGGTGTGGGTGTGGTGTGTGTGACGAGATGGAGTAGGATGGTAAGCCCTTCTCGTCTCGTTCTTTTGTTCGTTTTCTTTGTCGTCGCCGGATTTTCGTAAACCGCCGCCGGCGACCACCACTGCCGGAGGGCAGAGGGTGGTGCGTGGCCATGTCTTATTATTAATCACCGTAGAATCCGTTAAGCCTTGACTTAATCGTTTAAGCCGTTTCGTTAAAACCGTCGTTTTTATAATCATCAATTCATGTGGAAAATGGTGCAGCCACTGTTTTTGCGACGGCTATAACTTTTCCGTCGTAACTCCGTTTGAGCCGAAACTGGCGTCCACGGTTCAAGTTCGGGGTCGGGCACGTTTTCCGTGTTTTAACGGAAAACTGGTTCGGTCTCTAGCTGGGCGAAAAAGTGGTCGCAAGTTCGGTGATTCGTCATTTTATGTACAAAATTCTGGAATCTGCCACTGTTTTGCATGGACCATAACTTTTTACTCGTAACTCGTTTTGAGGTGATTTTGGTGGCCATAGTTCCCTATTCGAGTCGGGAAGGTTTTTCGTGTTTTGCCGAAAGTCTGATTTAAACCGTAGCTAGGCTGTTTTGGACCGTTTTTGCAGCTGGACCGAAACTGGCAGTTTCGGGTAACCGTTCGTATTTAATTCATAGTAAATTATAGAAAAATCGTTAGGAGGCGTATAATATGTCCTTGGAACCCTAACTCAGAGGACTTTCTGGTCTTGAAATATTATTGGGATTTTTCTGGATTTAAGAGGGTCGAAATGGGTCCCGAACAGACCTGTTTTGGGGTGATCGGAAATTAGTTTAGTGACGTTTTAAGCGTGTGTCGTGTCCTAGGGTCCGGGTCTCGTGTTGACACGTTTTGACATGCGTTTAGGTGCTGGAAGGTGACCGTGATTGTGAAGCTTGATTCGTGTTGATTAAGCTAGGCGCGCATTTGAGGTGAGTTCTCTCACTGTGTAGTTAGGGGTTGTATGCATGTCATAATAGTTGCTGGTACTTCTGTCTTTGTGGTGTGAACTACTTGTTGTGGTGCATATTATTTGATTGATTTGGATGTTTGGTATACTTGTGTTACCTTACGATTCGGTGGAACCGAGACCTCGATGGTACTGAGGTGTTGGTTACGTGACCGAGGCCTCGATGGTACTGAGGTGTTGGTTATGTTATAATTCGGCGGGACCGAGGCCTCGATGGTACTGAGGTGTTGGTTATCTTGCAATTCGGTGGGACCGAGGCCTCGATGGTACTGAGGTGGTGGGATACATAATTTCCTGTGGATGTTTACTCATTTTATGTATCTGTGATATTGCTGCTTATGTGCGGGTAGGGGTGATGTGTATATAATTCCTACCTGCGCATGTGTTTGAATTCACTAAGCTTCGTGCTTACCCTTTCCCAATAATCTGTGGTTTCAGGTACGAGTGGCTCTAAGGCGTGACGGGTACACACTGGCGCGCGGGATGAGCTGACTGTTATTTATTTTAATTATTAAACTTCGTTTCCGCTGGTTTCTGATTTCTTGAACAATATTTATGTCCTTGCAATTAATATGTTGGAATTATTTATTGAGTTTTTATATAAAGCGTTTAATTAAAAATTTTAAATTTTCTTGAAATTTTGGGGCGTCACAACTTGGTATCAGAGCACGACTTGAGTGAATCAAACGCATTTCGGTGTGTTTGATCTCAAGTTTGCGGCTATAAAAATTTTCTTTAAAGTTTTTGGGAAATAAAACGAAGGAAAGATCCGTTTGAGAAACGGTGATCGGAGGCGCAGTGTGTACAGTCAGCCGGAGCCAAAGGGGAAAGGTACAGTACTTAGTGTTTTATTGCTTTCTAGATCATAGAGTATGCATGCTAGATTGCCTGTTGTGGACACTATGCTGTATGTTGAACTACTTGCTATTAGGAATTTATGCTAATTATGATAGGTTACTAAGTGGATGCCCTCTAGGTTGTATGCAGTAAGAGATTTATAGCCTTAGAATATTCGATTTAGTTCTATTGCGCAGCTCTTGTTTGAGTCCAACCGTTCTAGGATAGAGTCTTGTATTCGACTGCCTATTTATTTCGCACTGCATATAATCGGGTATTCGCGAGGTCACCCGTTATAATTAGTAGGGATTCGGTAGTAGCAAGGGTAGTGGGATAAGAGGAAGTTCCTAGAGAGCTGGGAAGGGTGTTTATGTATGAGTACGTGTGCTAGATTGCTTTCTAGAACATAGGAGTATGTATGCTAAATTGCTTGGTGCTTATTACACTGTATTGCATGTCTGCTGCTTGCTATTAGGGATTTGGCAGTAGCAAGGGTAGTGGTTTGGATGGAATTCCTAGGGAGCTAGGAAGAGTGTGTACATATGCCGGTGCGGGCATATGTGTATAGTTTCGGCGAGAAACTACTTGGACCCCTTGGGATGGAACTCGGAACGGGCGATGATAGGTATGGATGGTAGTAGTAGAGCTCCTACTACCGGAAGCACAGGATCAATGCTCGAGTCGGGGAAGTCACGAGGAATCCAAGGAGTTGAGCGTGAGTGTTGTTAGTATGAGTTATTATGTGCTAATAACGCGTTGTATTGTCTACCCAGAATAGCCATCACAAGGAGGAACAACTATGGTAAACCTACTAGTACATGTGTGTACTTGTTTTGCTTTGATGGGATGATCGTTGGGGTAGTGTCGAAGGTTATAAATTAGTAGTTGTTGGAATAAAAGGACGATTCTGGTATTAGTCACTTGGAGTGACGATGAGGATGATGTTTGTTTTGGGCCAAGGTGGATGATTGTGCTAGAATCATAGGCTTATAGAGCCGACGTTGATTTGAGGAAAAAAAATCGTAGGGATTATTTGACGTAATTTCCCCAACTTGCCTAAGAGGTTTAAATGTCTGGATGACAATAGTAGACCGGAGAGTTTCGGAGTAGTATGGGTCGAGACGTTGAATGCCGAATGAGTCATGCACGAAGTTATTTTGAAAATAGGATTGCAATAACTAATTTTTGTGTTTCCAATCCTTATATGGATTGTGTTTTGGAATTTTGGGAAATGTTTAGCACACACACAAGATGTCGAATTATGGTTTTGAAAGTGCATGAAACCTTTTTTATAACGAGAGTTACAAACTTTGTTGATGATTTGTTTAAAATGAGTTTGGAGTTCTTGTGTCGCTTAACTTTTCTTTCGAGAGTTGGTGTTACTAAGTATTTTTATTGCAAATAATTCAGTGTGTGGATTGATTCATGCATGACATAAGTGGTGCATGGAGGAATTTTGGTAACATTTCATAAGGAGTTGTTTAGTGCGCTTTTTAGTCAGCTAAAGGTTTTACTGACATTTCGATGAAAATGAGATTTATCGACTTAGGGGTATGCATACTGGGGTAACCTTTGTTCCCGACGTTTTGATAAACGAGTCGTGCATGAAAATGTTTTAGTTCCTTTTTGTCGAAATGAAAGACCATTTGATCCAATGAGTGTCTTAAAGTTGTGAATATCATGCATTCGATTACAATGTGTTATATTTTGAAATATAAATGCGTAGATTGTTGACATTCGGGTAATTTAGAATTACCGATCATTTTTTTTTTGGAAACTAAAAACTTTTGCTTTGGAGGAAACGAGTATTTTGAGCATTTTCGATAAATACATTTTTTAAACTATAATGTTTTGACGTTATATGTCCCAAGTACGAAACTTGAGGAAGTGTTACAAGCTTGCATGTCTGCCCCCAGTTTGAGATTTTATGAAGTTTTAGTCGATATTTCCAATTAATAGAAGCGGATTGGTTTCTGTCTTCAAGTTTGAAGCTTACTCGAGACAGTCGTGTTTTAACAAAAAAAAATATATATATTTGTAAACCGTGTCATCGTTTTGTGTGATTAGCTGACGCGCGAAAATTCGTGGTGAACCCTGTGCCACGTCATTTTTATGATTAAAAAGAAGAATTTTTGAATCAAATGTCGTGAAACTTATTTTGAATTATGTGCACACCTTTGTCGCACCCTGTTTAAGGTCAAGCGGTTACTTTAAGTGCACGTCATGAGTCAATCCATACTGGAATCGAGGCGGTTCATTTTAAAGAAATTATTTATTACGCTTGCTTTTGTGTGAGTAAACTGAACTGCAATGGAACGATTTTCAACATGATTTTCCTATGTGGGACGAGCGTGTCCAGTTTTGTGTAACTATCGATCAGGTAATAGTAGTTTTATTACATACGATCTTCTGAGATGAAAATCCTGATGTTGAAAATATTTGTAAATGATTTTGTAAACCATTTGGGAAATGTGCTTTTAAGTGTCTTGTGTCATTTCGAGAATTTTTAGGGTGTGAGTCCTTTTGGAAAACTCTTTTGTTTAACCCGTGTTGAGTCTGAGACTAAGGTTGATTTCAGAGTATTGCTTGCTTAAACTTTGTTTAAACGCATTTTCCGACCTATAGGTCTAGCAAGCGTGGAGCATTTTGCTCGGTTTTGATTTGGAGTTAGTCATGGGCCAATTGCCCGGTTTTAATGGCTCGATGTGGAGTCTAGTTGATGAGTTGTTTTGTCGCACCGTTTGGCATTCTTTGCACGTTGAGTGTTTACATGTTTGGGTGAGTGAGTCAATCCGGAATAGGCATGTTGTTGGTAGGCTGTTTGCTTTGGATCCTTAGACACGTTAATCAGTCGTTGGTAATGGTCGGTTGGGTATCTCGGGGTGGGACCCCGGTATTCATGTGTTTTAACCTAGACTTTCCAGTAGGTACTAGGAGGATATAGTTGTGGGCACTTACCTGGGAGGTAGTTCCGGTGTACTGGGTCTTGAGGCGTTACCTGGGAGGTAGACGTCAAGGTATATCCTCGATACGGTGTGACTTTGCTTCGTAGAGCAAGTGTGGATGATACGTCGACGGTGGAAGGTAGATATCCCACGCGCGTTAGTACTGTAGGCCGAATAGTATCGGTTAAGGGATTGATGCCCTTTGTTATTAAGAGAATAAATGCGCATCAACCATTTTGAGCTAGGTGGTATATTTAGGTGTCGACTTTTGGGCTTGAGGCCAAACACCTTTAGTATAATCGGAGAGTTGTAGCCGATTTTAAGATAATCATGGTGACGGTAGTAGTAACCCTGAAATGATCACTTGTGATGGATGGTTATGGTGGAATGACCTACGTGTGTGTTAGTTGATTTGGTAGTGGGGGATATCTATTTGTGTTAGTGTCTAGGATAATACCACGCTTATGTGAGTTATTGTAATCGGTTGGACCGATGTTCGGCGGGTGGCCGATGTTTGTTATTGTAATCGGTTGGACCGATGTTCGGCGGGTGGCCGATGTGAGTTACTGTAATCGGTTGGACCGATGTTCGGCGGGTGGCCGATGTTTGTTATTGTAATCGGTTGGACCGATGTTCGGCTGGGCCGATGGTTGTATTTATTCAGTTGGACCGATATTCGGCGGGGGGCCGATGTTTGTTAATGTGATTCGTCGTGAATTTAGGGAGTCTAGTAGAACTCGTAGAAGTTAATCGGCAGTTAAGGGTAGGAATGATCGTAGTCGAGTATCCTGTAGGGTATACTGTGAGCAGCTTTAGAATGGTTAGAGCTTGAAATTTGAATCGGGATGTATGGAACATCTAAGGTTGGGAGGCAATCGAAGTCGTTTAACTAGGAATGATTCCAGTTGTTGGAGTGTTCTTCCGATCATAATTACGGTGTACTTGAAGGGGTTTTGTGGTAAGAAAAGTTTTCGAGATTTTTTTTAGAAGGTGTGAGAAATTTTAGACTCCAGTTAGTGAAGGTCCAGTGGCAGCACCGAAAGGGAAAGGGTTCGAGTGGACGTGGGAACCCGATATGGAGATGTGCGAGAACTATCTCGAGTTAATTGTCAGTCGAGACTTCGAGGACGAAGTCTAATTCAAGCAGGGGAGAGTTGTAAAGCCCGTATCTCGGTATGTATTTTCTTATTATTAATTTTTTTAGCTATTATTTAACGTGGTTACAGTTAGCGGGATTAGACGTTTTGGACCTAACTGTTAAATATGTCAACTATTTTGTGGTTTGCGAGATGAGTTTAGTTGAGGGACCAAAAGTGGCAAGGAGGCAAAAGTATTTAGCATGGGGTCGGCCCATGCACCTAAGCCAAGCCCCATTTTTCTTTTTTGATTGTTGGGGGTCGTGGTTAGCATAGGAAGGAAAAAGATAAGAAAAGAAAGAAAAAAAAACCCTACGCCTCCCCTTCCCTTCCCCCATTTGTGTTGCCGTCGAGAATAGAGAGACCGCCGAGAAGAGAGAGACTGCCGAGAGGAGAGAGAGACTGCCGCCGAGAAGAGAGAGACTGCCGGAGAAGAGAGTAGCGAGAGAGAGGGTCGCGAGAGAGAGGGGCCGGAATCGTTGTGTTGTGCCGCGTTGTCGTCGCCGAGAGGTAATCACCTTCTTCTTGTTGTTTTCCTTTCTTTCTCGTCGTCGTCGATCAACCGGAAAACCACCACCGCCGCCGCCGCTGCTGGCGGCCATGGCGGATGTAGGCTATTGCCGCCGGGAAACCACCAGCCCAGTGGTGGTGTGGGTGTGGTGTGTGTGACGAGATGGAGTAGGATGGTAAGCCCTTCTCGTCTCGTTCTTTTGTTCGTTTTCTTTGTCGTCGCCGGATTTTCGTAAACCGCCGCCGGCGACCACCACTGCCGGAGGGCAGAGGGTGGTGCGTGGCCATGTCTTATTATTAATCACCGTAGAATCCGTTAAGCCTTGACTTAATCGTTTAAGCCGTTTCGTTAAAACCGTCGTTTTTATAATCATCAATTCATGTGGAAAATGGTGCAGCCACTGTTTTTGCGACGGCTATAACTTTTCCGTCGTAACTCCGTTTGAGCCGAAACTGGCGTCCACGGTTCAAGTTCGGGGTCGGGCACGTTTTCCGTGTTTTAACGGAAAACTGGTTCGGTCTCTAGCTGGGCGAAAAAGTGGTCGCAAGTTCGGTGATTCGTCATTTTATGTACAAAATTCTGGAATCTGCCACTGTTTTGCATGGACCATAACTTTTTACTCGTAACTCGTTTTGAGGTGATTTTGGTGGCCATAGTTCCCTATTCGAGTCGGGAAGGTTTTTCGTGTTTTGCCGAAAGTCTGATTTAAACCGTAGCTAGGCTGTTTTGGACCGTTTTTGCAGCTGGACCGAAACTGGCAGTTTCGGGTAACCGTTCGTATTTAATTCATAGTAAATTATAGAAAAATCGTTAGGAGGCGTATAATATGTCCTTGGAACCCTAACTCAGAGGACTTTCTGGTCTTGAAATATTATTGGGATTTTTCTGGATTTAAGAGGGTCGAAATGGGTCCCGAACAGACCTGTTTTGGGGTGATCGGAAATTAGTTTAGTGACGTTTTAAGCGTGTGTCGTGTCCTAGGGTCCGGGTCTCGTGTTGACACGTTTTGACATGCGTTTAGGTGCTGGAAGGTGACCGTGATTGTGAAGCTTGATTCGTGTTGATTAAGCTAGGCGCGCATTTGAGGTGAGTTCTCTCACTGTGTAGTTAGGGGTTGTATGCATGTCATAATAGTTGCTTGTACTTCTGTCTTTGTGGTGTGAACTACTTGTTGTGGTGCATATTATTTGATTGATTTGGATGTTTGGTATACTTGTGTTACCTTACGATTCGGTGGAACCGAGACCTCGATGGTACTGAGGTGTTGGTTACGTGACCGAGGCCTCGATGGTACTGAGGTGTTGGTTATGTTATAATTCGGCGGGACCGAGGCCTCGATGGTACTGAGGTGTTGGTTATCTTGCAATTCGGTGGGACCGAGGCCTCGATGGTACTGAGGTGGTGGGATACATAATTTCCTGTGGATGTTTACTCATTTTATGTATCTGTGATATTGCTGCTTATGTGCGGGTAGGGGTGATGTGTATATAATTCCTACCTGCGCATGTGTTTGAATTCACTAAGCTTCGTGCTTACCCTTTCCCAATAATCTGTGGTTTCAGGTACGAGTGGCTCTAAGGCGTGACGGGTACACACTGGCGCGCGGGATGAGCTGACTGTTATTTATTTTAATTATTAAACTTCGTTTCCGCTGGTTTCTGATTTCTTGAACAATATTTATGTCCTTGCAATTAATATGTTGGAATTATTTATTGAGTTTTTATATAAAGCGTTTAATTAAAAATTTTAAATTTTCTTGAAATTTTGGGGCGTCACAAATATCCTTGATGATGTCTCCGAACTCTGAGTCGTCGTTGAGGTGGCCATAGATGGCTTCCACCACCACCTTTGCGTCGGTTTCAAAAACAACATTGTGATCTTCCCGGTTGGAAACCCATTGAAGTGCATCACGGATGGCAAGAGCCTTGCATTCCCGAACGGACGGTCGGAAACTAATAGGAGTGGCTTTAGCGGAGATGAAGTGTCCGTTATGGTTTCGAATAACCGCACCGAATCCGACAATGAAGTTGTTAAGAATTAATTTCTATAGCGACGAAGGCCATTGCGACGACATGGATGTCGTCGCTGTAGGTAAAAAATAAGGCTTTCCTGCCATAATTGAAAAGTTAAACTCATTTAAAATAGTTTTTTTTTTTAAATAAAAATTTAGGATAAGCAACAGAGTCGACATATCGTCGCTGTAGAGTGATTTTTTTTATTTTTATAATTGTTAGATAATTAAAATTTGTTTTCTAAGAATAAAAATTAAGGATGAATAACTGAGTCGATATGTCGTCGCTGAAGAGAGAAATTTTAATCCAAAACAAACTAAACAAATTTCAATTTTATCCCAAAACAAACAAACTTCAGCAACAGTATGCCCCTGTGATGCATAAATATCTACAGACCTGAAAGCAATTGAAGTAACTCATAAAAAGATACATACAGAAGATGTAAATCCATACATTCCACTCTCAAGTAGAGCTCCAACACCATAACCCAATGCATAAATGTAAGATGACTCAAAGTGTGAGAGCAAACCACACCATCATTCATTACTGAGAGATAAAACCTCAAATGGAAATTTAGTAAATTATTTCGAAAGTGGACACCTTCTATGGAACTAAAGGAGTATTAGCAAAATTGTCAAAGAAAATAAATGGACATTACCATGGGGATACCTTTCACCAATCAATTGATCCAGCATTGCATCAGGAAGTAACTCAAAAAGCTGTAAGGACAGAAGAAGAAGTTTCTGTTTCCACAATCCATGTTCATCTACATTAAGAAGTAAAGATATCTTGACTTTCAAAAAACTATTATGAAAAAGTAAAAATATAAACTTATGTGAAAACTTGCTGAACATATATATCTATCGGTACTACTCGTAGATGTATGAAAGTCAAGATATGTATGTAAATACTCTGGAAAAAAAACTTATACTATTTTACAATTTATAAGATTACTTTCCAAAACGTGTTTTAAGCGACTTTGCCACTAAGTTGTTACATTCAGATGAATCCCCGCACACACCAAAAAGAAAGATGCTAATACTAAAAAGCTTTACATGATTAAAGCAGTAAAGATGATTGATATCTGATAACTATTATGTCAAAGGTTGTTTGTCAAGCTGCGCAAATAACTCCCCTCCAGGGCAAAAGTCGGTTATCAAGCAAACATGTGTCGGAGTCTGAGGAGACAGAGACACATTAGTATTGTTACAGTACTACAACCTAATTAATTTTTTTAAAATAAAAGCATTAATATAAAATTTATATGCGAAAGAGCATAGATTCGTATCATTAGGAAAATCCTAAAGTTATAGATCCGTGCATATGCAGAGTAAGTATGAAGTCATGTTGGCAGTAAATAATAGCAGATACATATATAAAGTAACATGTATTCGTGTCTGTTGTATATGAAGCACTGGAAGCAATGAAAAAAGAGGGAGATTTGACCTGAAAAGATGTGTAAAGTGTGGGGAGGAAAGGGTGATCCAGTAGCGCAATTACCTCCCTTTCAATGCAAGCTCGATGAACCTCCAATATACATGAACAAAATCAAGTTTCATACTCTACATTTTTGTAATTCTAGAGTACTACACTTACATAACACTACCAAATTACATGTTATATTGGAGTAGTCTTTGATGATCATACCTTGTTGCGGTTCAACATTACTGCTTTATCCATCGCCTTCATTGCGAAAAGTTCACCCGTACCTTTCAATTCAACCAAATGAACACTGCAACCAACATAAGGAGCAACTACTAATCACTAGTAAACAATAGTGTACTTCTATCAGCGTGGTCTTTTATTAAAAAAAATTTGGCAGAATTTGTTCAAATTTGTTACAATTGCTTTCATGCCCTAGTGCTACTTGGTTTACTTAAACATTGATTATGCTCTACGGGGCCAAACAAGATGCAGGACCTAAAATGGTAGATATTTTCTTAGATTGAGAATCTTGAACAAAATTTATGCTATGCACCATGACCTGTATACTCCAACCAAGGTTTTATAAATTAATATGTTACGTAATCAACTTGATTACGTAATAGTTTTTGGATTAAAGGAAAGATATTGATTACAAGTAAAGGAAATGGAGAAGAAGATACAGGAAACAAATCCAAAATGGATCCCAGGGAATAACTCCCTCCTCAAAGCACAAGCTAAGAGTCTAACAGAATTTCTATTATTTAGCATGCCTTCCCACATGACGCTCCTCCTTATTATATATCTAATAGCTAACTCTCTCTATGGGCCTTGGGCCTCCTGGAATAGACTTTCCATAAATTGGGCTTAGGCATTGGTGGACTCAATTGATGTCCCTGATCTGTATTTGCAACACTTGGCCCTCCTTCAAAATTGGTCTTGTCCTCAAGACCAGCTTCAGAAAATTGATTCTGAATCGTCAAGACATCCTCCCATGTTGCATATTCCAACGCTTGACCTTCCCACGGAATTAGCCATTGACGAACCTTATCACCTTGACGATTAAACAACCGTGTGGCTCGGATAGACTTCGGATACAAGCGATTTGCCACTTCCAAATCAAATTCTACTGGTACTATCTTGTCCACAACGGTTCCCGGACTTCACTGGTCTGAACAGGGTGAACAGATTCCTTGTAAACTGACCTCTTGACCCTTATAAAAGAATTTCATTGAATGAGCTTTCCAATTATGCATCACATCACCGAGAGTTTGTAGCCACTCTATTCCCAACACCATATCCACGCTGTCCATATCAAAAATTAGCGCATCTACAACAAATTCACATGTACCGAAAGTGATTGGTACCGCTGTGCATTTTTGGGATACAAACACCCTGTGCCCATTACCCAATTTGATTTGTAACCCAGGAAAAAACGAAATTGGAAGGTCCAAAACGTTTGCTAGTCTTTTAGAAACAAAATTATGAGTCGCCCCACAGTCAACTAAAACGACAATAGGAATACCATGTAAATACCCTTCCAATTTTACTGTGTTCAGCCCCGATTTAGAGACATCTCCAGCACCCATGACTTCGATAACTGAGCATTCCCCACAATCCACCTTAGGTTCTTTAGCTATTTCACCCATATTTCCCAGATCGAAAGCACACAAGTTACCTTCTCCTTCCAAACCTTCATCATCGGCCAGCAACATTACTCTCAAATTAGCTTCAGGACATTTGTGCGAAGGGCCAAATTGCTGACCACATTTGAAACACAAACCCTTTTTCCTTCGATCCTCCCACTCATTACGTGATAGCGTACGTAACCCACAATTTCGTGCTGTAGAATTGTGACTTCCTACGCTCATCGTTGTACCTCCATTGTTAGAATTCGAGATCGATCGCACTGGATCCACCCTAGTAGCTGAGCGACGGTCGTTTCCTGTATTGAAACTTTGGGCCCTAAAACTGTTTGGGCCTGTTGGGCTAACAGGAGACCCAAACGAATTGTAATTTGGGAGCCCACTCTGAGCCTGATAACGATACCTAGATGCGATCGATAAATGTTCTGATGGATTTAGCATTTCTTCCACATCTTTTGCTAAATACATGGCGTCAAGTCTCATTTGAGGACGATGAAGCCTCACCCATCTTTTCACCTTAGGTTTGAGACCAGCTAAAAAATACCCCAAGGCTTGGGACTCTGGTAACCGAGGAATCAAAGACAGGAGATACTCAAAATCATCTATGAAATCGTTAATAGAATCTACCTGTTTAATGGTTGAGAGCTGCTCATAAGGATTTTGAATCTCTAGACCACTAAATTGTTGCAATAATTCTTGTGTCAACTTCTCCCAACTCAGATTCTCATGAATATCCTTGACCACCGTAAACCAGTGCTAAGCCACGCCAGTCATACATAATTGAGCCAATCTCGTTCGTAAATCAGGAGGCGTTCCATGAATTTCGAAATAGAGCTCAGCCTTTGTAATCCACCCTCGAGGATCAAATCCAGAGAATTCAGGCAACTTGATCTTCTTAGTTGCGCAAAATGGATTCTCTCTTAATTGACCATTGTTCACGTAATTCTGTTGAAGAGGAGGAGTTAAATTTGGTTGAGTGAAATTACCTGAGTTGATCGAGCTATTTGGTGGAGTCGTATGACTAGATCCAGATGATCCAGCGGTTCCCGTATTCAAAGCCTGCTGAGATTTCACCCACGACATCACAAACGATCTAAACTCCTTCTGCTCAGCTTGATCGTCTTCCAGATTCTTAATTGCCTCTTTGATTTCTAACACATCCGTATGTAATGACTGAATTCGTTCTTCGTGATTTTCGATCCGGGATTGCAAACGCGTCTCCATACTATCCGGTAGGTCGGACCAATGTTACGTAATCAACTTGATTACGTAATAGTTTTTGGATTAAAGGAAAGATACTGATTACAAGTAAAGGAAATGGAGAAGAAGATACAGGAAACGAATCCAAAATGGATCCCAGGGAATAACTCCCTCCTCAAAGCACAAGCTAAGAGTCTAACAGAATTCCTATTATTTAGCATGCCTTCCCACATGACGCTCCTCCTTATTATATATCTAACAGCTAACTCTCTCTATGGGCCTTGGGCCTCCTGGAATAGACTTTCCATAAGTTGGGCTTAGGCATTGGTGGACTCAATTGATGTCCCTGATCTGTATTTGCAACATAATATTAGTTATATACACATAGGAAGAGACACAAAAAGAATGACCAACAAAAGAGAGAAGTAGCAGATAAGATGGTTCTGCACTAGAGTAGAATGCACAAAAAAGTTCAAAAAAACCATTCTTTTGTGGTGACCACAGTACCTGGACACTGGCTTGAACTTCACTCAATTTAAATGGTGGGACATCGACACAACCCACAAACATATTAAGAAGAAGCACATTTACTCTACTTATTCAACACAACATTGTTCTACATCAATAATATGATATCAATTTCAATGTATAGTCCAATTTCCATTAAATCTATAAGCAAAACCCATGTAAATATAAAGTTGGAAATTAATTAAAACTGATCTGAAAGACTGTATAACTCACATTGATAAGTTGAGAATAGGGAGCTTGTACCGAATCCAACAGCCACATCACAGTAACCAAGACCTGAAGGCGCAAACCGTAACAAAACAAACAGTAAACAAATTCATGGAGGGATGAAAAAATCATCTAGGTCAACTTACATCTCTATATTTTGGAACCCATCTGTTGTTGACGAGGGCATAGACCAAAAGGTTAGGGCGTCGTTTAGACTTGATTAACTCAACAAATCAATCGTAAAACTCAAATAACTAAACCGTAGAACGAGTTTTGGGGTGTTACACTAACCATGAAGTTTTAACCAAATCCAGCAGCCATGAATAATTTTGATCCGTCCCAAATGAGCAAAAACAGAAGCTGCATCTTCCAGAAACAACAAATTTCAACTATACTTGAACAAAAATGAAGTTAACCATATTTATACAAACAAACGATACCTCGTTAAGAATCCTGTGCAGCTGGTCTCTAGCCTCCACCACAGGGTCACGGTCATTGCTATCAACCACGAAGATCTTCTTTCTTCGTTCGACTTCAACTACGCATCTCCCGAATGTTGCCTTGGAAGGGAGCGTGCTACAGGTTAGGGTTTCATCATGAGGGAGATTAAAGATTTTGGGTGAGAGAATGAGAGGGTCTTAGGGAGGCGTATGAATTTAGGGCCAAAAGGGGGCGGGAAGACGTGTATAAACGAGGGGAAAATTTAGGGGGGAATTTTTAGGGAAAAAAATTAGGGGGGAATTCTTAGGAAAAAAAGTGGCAACTTTTTTTTAAGGTAACTCTAATGTTTCTTTATAATTTTAGGTATTAATATTTGAGGGGAAATCAAGTTTTTTATAATTCTTAAGTACTAATTTTTTTGATGCAATTTATTTCATTTGAATGTTGTTTATTTTTCAAATTTTTATGTAATTTATTGTTTGCTCATGTAATTTATTAACTTATTTTTATCAGAACTCAATCCTATATATATATATATATATATATATAATTATATATATACACACAATTAATGATTGTAAGATCTTACACTGGTTGGGGTTGGTTCCGGTGAGAAGAGAGGTTATGGTAATCAACCGAAAAATACAAAAAGTTATGGTAAGAAGGGTAAGAGTGGATCACCACCCTGAGATCAATCCAGTTGAAGAGAATCACTAGATCAACACTAATGATCTGTTCTATTCTATCTAGTTCTGTCTTACCAAACGTGGAACAACTGTTATGTCCTATCATATATGATTAAACTTTTGTATCATATATGATATCACACTTCTTGCTTTTTCACACAAGGTTTAGCTTCTCGTTTGAACTTACCCCTATATATATATACACACACACATAATGGATTTAAATGGATGGTAATGGAACTGTATTGGACCTTAATGGGCTTTAGTGATTCGTAATAAACAGTATTAGGCCTTTGTAGTCTATAGTGAATGGTATTAACCTATAATAGGATTGATAAACTCAGCGGCCTTAATGAACTATACACATCATATGCGGTTACCAAACAACACATACATATTGTCTATACATTTACATATATACATGCATATGAATCTATATACAACACATAGACACAACAATATATACGTAGATTCAATTGTCGTTATCAAGAATATACATTTTCTATACACATAGATTAAAGTCCAATAGATGCTTTATAGGTTACAGTGGTTCTTAATTAACTATTGGGCCTTTTAAAGCCCAATAGACTCCTTTAAAGCCCGATAGATCAATTAAGGTCCAATTAAACCCTTTAAAGCCCAGTAGAACCCTTTAAACCCGGTAGATCCATTAAGGCCCAATAAAACCCTTTAAAAGACAATTTAATTGACCAAAACTCGTTCTACGGTGTAATCGTAAAACTTAATGGTTAGTGTAACACCCCAATAGATCCATTAAGGCCCAATAGATGCTTTAAAGTCCAACATAACCGATTAAAGCCGAATAGAATTGATTAAAACCCAACAACACCTTGTATGACTTGTATGCAAAGTGTGTATTGCCTATATATATGGTGTATTGTGGTTCATATATCATTCATATATACACATACATGTATATATATAACACATATATACATCATATGTGATTTCCAAATATCATACACTAGCTATATATACATATAACCCATATATATATATATGGGAAAACAAAAAAAAACTCAATCCCTCGCTAATCCCTCACTAATTAGCGACGGATTACAGCAGTCCCTCACTAATCCCTCACTAATTAGCGACGAATTAGCGAGGGATTGGGTTTGTGATTAATCTCTCATTAATCCCTCGCTAATCCCTCACTAATTAGCGACGGATTAGCGAGGGATTAATGAGAGATTAATCACAAACCCAATCCGTCGCTAATTAGTGAGGGATTAGCGAGGGATTGAGGTTGTGATTAATCTCTCATTAATCCCTCGCTAATTTGTCGTTAATTAGTGACGGATTAGCGAGGGATTGACCACTAACCCAATCCCTCGCTAATCCCTCACTAATTAGCGAGGGATTAATCACAAACTCAATCCGTCGCTAATTAGTGAGGGATTAGCGAGGGATTGAGGTTGTGATTAATATCTCATTAATCCCTCGCTAATCCGTCGCTAATTAGTGAGGGATTAGCGATGGATTAGGTTAGTGGTCAATCCCTCGCTAATTAGTGAGGGATTTTTTCTCTCGCTAATTTTCGTCATTGATGCCCAGTTTTCTTGTAGTGCATATAAGAAACAATTTGTTAATTAATCAATAAAATATAATATAAATTAATTAATGAATGTACTAAAAAGAATTAGATATAACTTTTTTTACGGATTACATTTTTAGGTTTATAAAATTTATTGGGTTTTTTTGGTTCAAGTTACTAACATCTCTTATTCATGAATAGACAATCAATCGATTTAATTGTCCTCAGAATATCAACTTTGTTGGTTGAAAGGTTAATAATAAACACAAGATATTTTTCATTTATAATATTGATTTGTCTTAATAATAAATTGGATTGTATACATTTTTTTTATTAAACAAAATAATTTTTGATGAGAGTTTTTTTTGGGATAAAAGAACATGTATTCCGAAATATGCATCCTCAAGCGAGATACATGTATTCCGAAAACATAGTTTGAAATAGGGATGGCAAAAAATCCCGTCCCCGACGGGGATCTGACACCCGAACCTGGTTTGACCGGGGAATCCCAAAGTTGGCCGGGGATGGGGAATCCTCGAATTTGTTAACCGGGTATGGGGATACCTCTCAAACCAGATCCCGACCCCGACCCCTAGTATTTAATATAAGTTTTTTATATATAGTATCTGTTTATATATATATATATATATATATATGCACGTATATATAACATAATAAAAATGATTAATCCAATGAGTATATATACTATATATAACACACCAATATAATCAATTTTCGATTATGTGAAAACATTCAAGATATATTATAGTATTGGTATTATTATTCGGATAAACTTTTAGTTAAATAACGTGGATGTATAAAATATTTATTATTATGTATTGTAATTAATATATTAATTTCCGGAAAACACTTTTACAAACGCAACAAATTAAAAGTTGGTTAACTAAAGTTTATAACAATACGTCATTCAATCGTGGAATTGACATTTATAAAGATATTATATAAAAAAAACCAAGTTGTGTAAACGGGGAAAAATCCCCGATTCCCCGGTGGGGATCCCTGTTCCCCTATGGGCATGGGGATGGGGAAGGAATTTTGTTCCCCGACGGGGATAGGAACGGGGATGGGGATGGGGATTGCGATCCCCGGTATCCCCGGTTCCATTGCCATCTCTAGTTTGAAATGAACAATCCTTTAAAAATACACCGGTTAACATTTTTTAAACTTAATCATCATGTAAAATCGTAAACTTCTACTAATCGACCTCTATACCATTGATTGAGCTCAACAATTTAAAATTTTAAAAATGTATTGATTCAAATTGTCTATGCCCACTATGACCATTTTCGCCAAATTTTTTTAGAACAAACCCAGTTCGCAATAAAATTCTTAACCCACGCCCAAACAGACTTCATCATTATTAAATTTTTATCCCAATTGTCCAAAAGTACAAATCTCATAAGCATAACCCAAAAAATCAATTATCGCCAATTTAAATATTTCAACAAAAAATTCATGTTTCTGCATCTTTTGTATGTAAATAAACAAAAGAAACCAAACTCTAGCAACAAACTATATTAGTGCAACATATATAGAAGCACAATAAAACACCAATACTTGCACATTCACTATAAGATCGAAAAAAGATACACAAAAAATAAGTCAAATGACGACAATACACAAACATAAACTTAACAACAAAGATAATATTGCAAGCTTTAAATTGAAATAATTAAATCCCAAGAGATGATTGAAATAACCCTTCCACATAAATTCAGTATGAAAAACAACCGAATCAGAAAAATACATTTGCAATTTCTGGATGTTAGAGCTTTTGAGGCACTATATCACCGGTTAGCGTCAATACTCGATCTTCAAAGCCTTTAATATTCAAAAATTTCAATTATTAATCCTAACAAAAAAAATCAACTCATTATTGATCAAAAATAAGAAATCTTGATTCATGATGCAACTCAGAACACAAAATCAATAAGATAAACTTTTCAAAGTTCACAAAATGGAACAAACATCAGTTCATGATTCATCGTAAGAACAAACTTTAATTTATAATTTATCAAACAAACAACCCAATTCGTGAAGTTTAAAAAAATTATATGAATTCTAGAATGGACAATACCTTTGTTCTTATAAATGTTGTTGAAATTATGGCATGTAGCGATAAATTTCTTTCATTGCAACGTGAAACTTGCTCCTAAGTAGAAGACGCTTCATCAGATGAACGTGATTGCGGCAAACATAGAGGAAGATCTTTTGATCTTTATCTTCTTAAGGATAGATAAAGATGATGTTAGTTCAAACTCAAAAAACACTCGAACATTTACGTAAATAATTTGTATTCGTGTGTGAAACCGATAGAAAATGTCATAAAAATATATCATTCATGACAATACTAATGGAGATGAATAAATTGAGAAATAAATACATGGATAGATAAAGAGGTGAAGAAAGTAAAGAAATTGCAATAAAGAATGAACTCAAAACCTACACGAGTAATTGAAAAGTTTGGAGTTAATCCTAGGAATTAATTGTTGTTTGCAAAGTTACAAATTTGAAAAACAAAATTAAAAATAGATATTAAGGTGGAAAAAGTTGAGTAAGGTCAATCTTCTCGTTGAACGTCGTCAACAACTGAGTAACACTTTCGTTCGTATTCGACCCGCTCGTATTACTCGTTGATGTTTTTTTGCCTTGTTTCTCCCGATGGGTCGTTGAAGTTGCTCGATGAAGTTGTCGTCATCGTCATCATCGGAAGGTTTGGTACGTTTTGAACCCCGCGATGAAGTTGTTGTCATCGTTGGAACGGCTCCCCATTTTGGAAATTTTTTAAGGACTTCCCAAGCTTGTTCGTGAGTGAAAGCAAACCCAAGTTGTGCTCGGTACCGTTCGTGTGCCATTCGTGAAATGTCAGCCTCACTCATTCCGCTTGATCTATTAGTGACCAAATTGTTGTAGAAGCCGCCAAAAGAATTTATTCTTTTATTGAGGTCGTTGAACTTGGTGTTGAGCTGATGAGTTGTTCTATAATTTCCGCGGCCCATCAAACTAAAGAACACTTGCCCGATTCGGGTCCAAAAACTTTCTACATTTATGTAAATTCAAGTATAAGAATATTAACAAAAATAATAATAATATTAATAATAATAATAATAACAATAATAATAATAATAATAATAACAATAAAAATATTACCACCGGTTTGTGCGTTACCGACAACGGGGTCCTCCGAAACGTCAACCCACGTCGACACTAACGCGAGTTCCTCGTCTTTACTCCACATCTGTTTGGCGGCTCTATTTTCATATTGTTTGTTTTTTCCTTTTCTCGTTGGTGTCGGGTTTGATGGTTCCGGGATAGATTGTTGTGTGTAGATGGATTGTGGTGTGTGCGGGCTAGAATGTTGGGTTTCCGGAACAATGTCGTCGTCGAGATTGATTGTGGGTGAAGGAAGATTGTAGTTGGCCGGAGTAAAACATTGTTCAATCAAACCGGGAAGTGTAAATTGGTAAGGAATATGTTGCGAAAATTGTTGGTGAAATTGTTGGGGAAATTGTTGGGGAAATTGTTGCGAAAATTGTGGCGGAAATTGTTGCGAAAATTGTGGCGGAAATTGTTGCGAAAATTGCGGATGATAACCTTGTTGTGTAAACGCTTGGAAACCAAGCTCCGGGTCTTCTTGCGGTTGCGGTGTATCCGGTCGGTTACGACGGAATGTAGGTGTTTTGTTTTGATTCATGATGAAATTTGAGAGAGTTTGAGAGAATTTGAGAGATTTTGGTGTAAAAAATATAGAGAATGAGAGAGTTGTTTTGTGTGAAAAATAAAATGGGTTTTAGGATTATATATATAGTGTGATTAAATTGATTTTTTTTAAAATAGCCGTTGCCAACGTCTTTATTTTCAAATTATTTAAAAAAATTAAAAAAAATTAAAAAAAAAAAGAGAAAAGCCATCGGGTTGAACGGGTTTTGGAACCCGGGGCTGGAACCCGAGCCCGAGCCCGCTTCCCCCCGTACCGTAACCCGCTGGAGCCCGCTCCGAGCCCGAGCCCTCAAGCGATACGGAAGGCCTAAAGGAGAAAAAAGATAAAGTAGATTCAAGGCTTGAGGAGATGTCACCTTATACACGGTGGTTTTCTCTTTAACACCAAAAACACTAAAATTGATAGACTCTTAACACTAAAAAAGATTTCAACTCCAACCATACTTCAAAAAAACACCAAATCATCAAATTTGGTGATTTTTCACTCAAAACTTTTTTACAGGGTGAATAGTATAACACCAAATATGGTGTGTTTTGAAAACAAAGATGATAGGCCACAAAAAAAATTAAAGTTTTGAAGTATGGTTGGGTTCCACCATACCATACTGCAAATCTCCTCTTTTACACTATGGTTAGAGTTGCTCTAATATATATATATTGATGATTTAAACATTATAAAACAAAACAATTTTTTACTAAAAATTCAACATTTTTTCGAGTTTTTATAAGTCTTCTGCCAAGTTGCAAGCCACCAAAACTAAAATCACAAGACATTGATAAGAAAAAAAAATGAATTTGAAGAATGAAAATGGAAATAGAGTTTCTTTCTTCAAGATATTACTCAAGAACGACGTCGACTACCTTGTCGGTTCATCTCTCTTTCCCTCCATCTCTCCACCACCATTCTTGTTGCTTTATTATTATTCATATTAGATTATTATTTTGCAGCCACTGCCTCCATCTTTTGCCAGAAAGCATCTTAACAAGAACCAAACCCTAGTTCTGAAAACCAAATCTACTCTCAAATGGAAGGTCAAATACTTAGAGATCGAAGACAGATACTACTTCATGGATGGATGGCTCAAGTTCATGAAAGACAATCATCTTCAAATGGGGGACTTTCTTGTCTTTTGGCTTCTGCCTCCTTCAATCTTTCAAGTCTTTTTCTATGCACCCAGTGGATGTCTCAAAACCCTAACCACTACTTCTTCTTCAGGTATATAATCTCCATCAACTTCTCTTTAGGGTTCCGCCATTAATTATAGTTCTTCAGATGATGCAGGTGCAGTTGCAGGTGGTGGGGGTAAGAATGACAAAATATTGAGGAAACCTTTTGTTAAGAAAGAAACCAGTGACGATGATTCTATGGATTACGTTAAGCAATCCTTGAGGAGGGTTATCAACAAAAACTACACTTGGAAACTGGTAACCATCAATCATTTGCATGAGTAGCAAGTAATATATGTATAAGAAGTCTGGACCACTCGTTAAGCAATCTTTGGGTTCAGGTGAGAAACAAAGTTATGGGAGAATCGTAAAAATGGATCTGGACTCTTGGATCAATCCTTATTGGAACACTAATTAGATGCATTTGATGTACGAGATCAATTTAATGGTAAGAATGGATTTGGACCCTTGGATCAATTTTTATTGAAACACTAATTAGATAGATCAATTTAATGGTAAGAATGGATCTGGACTCTTGGATCAATCTTTATTGAAACACTAGTTAGATGCATTTGATGTTGATGTGCCAGATCAATTTAATGGTAAGAATGGATCATTGGATCAAAACTTATTGAAACACTAATTAGATAGATCAATTTAAGGTAAGGTAAGGTAAGGATGGATCTGGACCCTTGGATCAATCTTTATTGAAACACTAATTATATGCATTTGATGCACGAGGTCAATTTTGTGATAAGCACAATTCATGGGTGGGTGAGATTAGAAGTAATTAATTCATGGGTGGGTCCATATACCTTCTTACGTTTCTCACCTTAACTCTACATATACATATATCGTTTGAGAAAACGAGTTAAGGTGAGAAACATATAGTAAAAAGGAATTCGGAAGCTTGATCACTTTTAACTTCACCCCACCTCTTAACTTCACCCCTCCTCTGAATTGTGCTTCTCACTTGAATTGATCCGGTGCATCTTGATGCATCTTATTAATGTCGATCTTAAATTACGATTGATCCAAGGGTCCAGATCCCTTCTTATGTTTCTTACCATAACTTGTTTTCTCACATGAACACAACCCTATACATACATATATGTATGTGTACGTTTTCTTGGATATATGAAGCCTAATGGGGGTATGGATTTTATGGCAGCCAATGACGAAGAGTTTTGTGAAAGACGTCGGAATCAATGGGTGTCACAGCCTGCGTCTGAAGAACGACAATGGAAAGGTGTGGGAAGTGAAGGTAAGGAAATATGGGTGTAAAAAGGCGCCATTTATGAAAAAGGGATGGATTAATTTCAAGAAAGATAACAAGATTCAGATTGGAGATGTATGTGAATTTAATCATGTGAAAGCCAACTTGCTTCGTGTCCATATCTTCAAGAAAGGAAAACAGGTCGTCAAGAAGCGATAGAAATCGACTTCTTATGTTTCTTTTGAGATATTTTTTGGACCTTAATTATCAACTTAAACTAAAAAGGTCACACATTATTACTTAGGTTGTGTTTGAAGTTGTTTAAATGAATATATCAGGTAAGTTTTTTGTTTTCATGTATGGTTGGAAGTTGGAACAGATTTGCCAATGGAAAGGCGAAGTTATATATAGTTTTTAGGTGCAACAGAAATGCATGCAAGAATGAAGGTGATCAAAGATTCCAAGAAACCCTTTCAATTGTCTGAAAGAAGAAGAAGAATCTGCTAAAACAAAGTTTGGACATTTCTAAAGATTAAGCAAAACCCCTGTTTGAACTTCACTCTGACTTTGAATTCGAATGGAAATTGAAAAAAGAACTTAAACCTACAACACCCATGTTATATCATGCAAAGAGATGGTCAATTTACAAGGGTAAAATCAGATGTGAATCAATCACATGTGATTTACAGCACGTCAAAAAGGGTCGTGTGACCGGCCATTACACTGATGAGTTTCAATAGATGGATCTTTATATGGTGTTTCTTGAACCCTTGATCTGCTATTGATTATATATACATTTCTTTAAGACATGAACATGAATCAAGTTATTTTTGCCATGGTTGAATTCACACCAGTCTCCGATCTGCAGCTTGTTATCTTCTCTGAAATGAAACCATCCTACGTACATCTTTTCCCCCACGTAGTTCCTTACCTCCACTTCCCATATCTTTCCGTCATCGTTCATCAGCTGCACGCTGCGATAGCCATTGATTCCGGCCGCTTCCACAAAACTCTTCTTCATCGGCTGCCATAAATCAGAATGAAAGTTATGATGAGATGAGTTAGAAGGGATCTCCACCCTTAGATGGACACTAGGATAAGATGCACCGAGACACATTGAATCAATCCCTATCAAGCACGATTATGATTGCGTTTGAGATTAAAAGTGACAAGGGTTCAGTTCCCTTCTTACTATCCAACCATATATTCAACCTTTGGTTTAATTTCTCCAACAAAACATATCTGCAGTCATATACACTAAAACAAAATCTTAACTTTAAAGTCTCTGGTTATACTTTTTTATAGAAGTTAAGTTAAATTAACCAAACAATTTTGCTTTTTTTCTAATCTAAAATTGTTAGGTTTTAAGGGTATCTCCAATGGGTCACACCATATTTTACACCAAATTTCAAAAGTAGTGTAAAAAGTCTTGTATATTTTAGTGTTAATAGTAAATCTTCTCCAATTGGTAACACTATTTTTTAGATGTGATGTAAAAAGTAGTGTAAATGAATAGTGTTACACCAAATATAGTGTAATACTATTCATTACACTAAATTTAGTGTAGAAAATATAGAGCCGATCGGAGATGTAAATAGTGTCATTTATGCCATGTTTAGTCTAAGATTTAGTGACCTATTGATGGTCTAACAAGATCTTTAGGATAATGTTACACAAAACATTTTTTCATACAATTTTATACAAAAAATTAATATAACTTTTTGTTTCATTTTAGTTTTTTGTTAAAACACTGAAATCGACTTATAAAAGTTATTGCAACCCTTTTCATATAAAATGCATTTAATGATATAAACATACATTTAACGTCCTATAAACTCGAAAATAACCCATAATTAAATGTTACCATTTTATAAAGGGAAATTAATTAAAATACCCTAAGTTTGATCAAGTGTTACCAAAATGCCCTAAATCTCTCACAGTTTGCCAAAATGCCCTTTTTTCCGCGATGGGAGCCCGCGATCGCGGGCCAGGGACCATTTCTGACACTTTTTTAAACTTGCAGGGACCATTTTTGAAAAATTCAATCCAGCGATCGCGGGCTCATCCCGCGATGGTTTAATTTTTGTGACTTTTCAATTGCAAGGATCATTTTTGAAAAATTCCATGGACCATTTTTTAAAATTTGACCCGCGTACTCTTCACCCCGCGTTTCGTACAAAATTGATGAATTTAAAATGAAATGTTACACTTTCAACCCCTATACTTATTTACTAAATTTACTTTATACCTTTTATTTTCATAATTTAAATTTTACATTTAACACATATAATCGTTTATTAATTAAAATACGTTAAAAAAATACGTTTTAATTTTAACAAATTACACCATTATAATCGTCTCTTCGATACGTTCGAAATGAGCCCAATCTTGAATTTTTTTGGATTTATATATTTTAATATATATCATATACAGTTATACACTACATAAAAAAATATTTTATATTTAAAATTCATACCCTTATAGTTAATTATTTAATTTATGGTACATCTCTTATTTTTTTTTTCAATTTTGTTTTACACTCCTATCGCATTAACATAATAATCATATATTAACTAATTCATTAAATCGTTTTAAATTATTATTATTTGAATGTGTTTATAGATATCGTGAATGGCAATAGGAGAAGGTTTTACGAGAAGAATATGAAATGGGGTTTTGACAAGTTGGTATCACTGAACTCATTTAAGAATTGTGAAAATGGGTATTTGACGAATGATGATTCATGTGTGTTTGGAGCTGAAGTATTTGCAGTTACAGAGTATGCACAAAAGGATCGATAATAAAATAAATAAAACGTATTTTAACTATAAGGGTGCGTTTGGTACGCAGACTGGATGGGACGGGACGGGACAAAAAAAATAGTTTCATGTTTGGTATGCCATGGGACACAAATCAGATGGGACAACATGGAACAAAAACAAGTTTTAATGGGACAAAACATAAGATTTTTTGTTCCACCAAAATAGGTGGAACAACATGGGACTAAAACATCAGATTACTAAAATACCTTTTTTTCCAACGTAACTTAGATTAAAATTATCTCCTCCAGTTCAGTCCCGTCCAGTTACGTCCCGTCCCATCTAGTATGCGTATCAAACACTACCTAAAAGTACAACTGTATATGGTATATATTAAAATATATAAATCCAAAAAAATTCAAGATTGGGCTCATTTCGAACGTATCGAAGAGACGATTATAATGGTGTAATTTGTTAAAATTAAAACGTATTTTTTTAACATATTTTAGTTAATAAACGATTATATGTGTTAAATGTAAAATTAAATTATGAAAGTAAAAGGTATAAAGTAAAGTTAGTAAATAAGTACAGGGGTTGAAAGTGTAAATATGAAATCAAAATCACAATTTGTAATTGAAATTTACACTTTCAACCCCTATACTTATTTACTTACTTTACTTACTTTACTTTATACCTTTTACTTTCATAATTTAAATTTTACATTTAACACATATAATCGTTTATTAACTATAATACGTTAAAAAATACGTTTTAATTTTAACAAGTTACACCATTATAATCGTCTCTTCGATACGTTCGAAATGAGCCCAATCTTGAATTTTTTTGGATTTATATATTTTAATATATATCTTATACACTACATAAAAAATATTTTATATATTTAAAATTTATACCCTTATAGTTAATTATTTAATTTATGGTACATCTCTTATTTTTTTTTCAATTTTTTTTACACTCCTATCGCATTAACATAATAATCATATATTAACTAATTCATTAAATCGTTTTAAATTATTATTATTTGAATGTGTTTATAGATATTGTGAATGGCAATAGGAGAAGGTTTCACGAGAAGAATATTAAATGAGGTTTTGAAAAGTTGGTATCACTGGACTCATTTAAGAATTGTGAAAATGGGTATTTGGCGAATGATGATTCATGTGTGTTTGGAGCTGAAGTATTTGCAGTTACAGAGTATGCACAAAAGAATCGATGTATTTCCAACATAACTTAGATTAAAATTATCTCCTTCAGTTCAGTCCCGTCCCGTCCCATCCAGTTCAGTCCCGTCCAGTTCCATCCCGTCCCATCTAGTATGCGTACCAAACGCTACCTAAGAGTACCATAAATTAAATAATTAACTATAAGGGTATGAATTTTAAATATAAAATATTTTTTTTATGTAGTGTATAACTGTATATGATATATATTAAAATATATAAATCCAAAAATTTCAAGATTGGACTCATTTCGAACGTATCGAAGAGACGATTAAAATGGTGTAATTTGTTAAAATTAAAACGTATTTTTTTAACGTATTTTAGTTAATAAACGATTATATGTGTTAAATGTAAAATTTAAATTATGAAAGTAAAAGGTATAAAGTAAATTTAGTAAATAAGTATAGGGGTTGAAAGTGTAACATTTCATTTTAAATTCATCAGGACAAAACGCGGGGTGAACATTGGTCTAGGCTGGTCAAATTTTCAAAAATGGTCCCTGGAATTTTTAAAAAATGATCCCTTGCAATTGAAAAGTCACAAAAATTAAACCATCGCGGGATGAGGATCGTGGGATTGAATTTTTCAAAAATGGTCCCTGCAACTTTAAAAAAGTGTCAGAAATGGTCCCTGGCCCGCGATCGCAGGCTCCCATCGCGGAAAAAAGGGCATTTTGGCAAACTGGAAGAGATTTAGGGCATTTTAGTAACACTTTGTTTGACTTAGGGTATTTTAATTAATTTCCCTTTTATAAATATGCGATTTTTTTATAACCCTCGTCATGGACTGCCGAGCGTTTTCACTCAAACCATCATCGTCGCTGGTTTCTTCAATTTCTATAACCCCTGGTTTCTTAAGGCTTTTGTTATCACCACCTGCATCATCTGAAATATCGCCCGTTCCCAATAAGAAAGAGCTATCTCCAACAGATTCACCAAAATTTCTCTAAAATGGATTCCTCATTTTAGAGAAAATAATAATATTAAAGTATTTATTCATCTATTAAAATACTATTTCTCTCTTCATATATTTCTTTTCAAAGAATTCAATTGGTGATTTCGTTTAACAATCATTTTTTGTGTTATCTACATATTTGGAGAAAAACTCATTTCTGATGGATCTTGGAGCATCTGACACTCCATTTGACGCCAGGTTCTCCTTCAAGAACTAGGGTTTGTTCTTTGCTGATGGATCTTTGTAAATGCGTCTTGGGAGAGGCTGTTGGTAATGGCTACAGAAATTAATGGTGTGTGCAGATGTAGAGAAGAGAGATGAAGAACTCACAAGATAATCGACTGAGTCTTTGAGTAGGATCTGAAAGAAGGAAGGTCTTTCTTCTTTGTTGGAATCCATTAATTTTTCATGGAATTTTACTACTCACAAATCCACATTAGGGGTTTTATCAAACAATCATCTTGAAACCATCTGGTAGTTTCTTTTAAGTTACTGAGTTTTAGGGGGTGTTTGGGATTGCTTATTTAAAACATCTTATGCTTATTTTTAAAACTGTTTATCAACTTATGTGTTAATAGAGTTTGGGGTAAAAATATAATTTAGACAAATAAGTCATAAGCAGTTTCAAATAAGTTAGAATGAATTAACTTATCAAAAACAACTTATTTGTGGTGGAGAAAAGTCATAAACACTTCTCTTTTTTTCAATCCAAACACTAAAAATAGCTTATTTGCGGTGAGAAAAAGCAATAAGCAAATAATTCAAAAAAATAAGCAATCCCAAACACCCCCTTACTATAAGAGTAAAGTACAATTTTGGTCCTTCAATTTACATTGAACTATAAAAAAAGTCCTTAAACTTCACTAAATAAATGAGTAATGGTTTTTGTGGTTTGCATTTTCTTTTAACCTTTGATTCATTTCCCCAAATGGAGGCTAATTATATCCCTTATATATTGTCAAATACACCTACTTATTAGTAATTTCCTAACATTAAAACCTATTTTTTAGACTTTCAATACATGATTTGACTTGAGTCTGACATTATAGGGGTTGTAAATAGCACCCGATGCATTTGAACCACCGAGTTCGAAGTTCGAAGTCAAAACTTTCAGTTTTTCGTCAATTGAAGTAGTATTCTAAACCCATGTATGACTTCTTTACATGTTTGAGTTCGTTTTTAAGCAAAGTTCTAAGGCTATGTTTGGCAAACTAGCTGGTAGTTGATAAGCTAGCTGTTAACTCATAAGCTAGCTGATAGCTGATAAACTAGCTGATGAAGGAGTCACGTTTGGCAAAAACTAGCTTATAACATGCAAAATGACCAAAAATGACATCTTCAAAAAATTATAATTACAATATTTAATTATATAAATAAAACAAATTTATAGCAATATAATATGTTATTTAATACAACCAATGTAGTAAAGAAAAATTAAATAATATAACATGTTAATTAAAAGAATTTAAAATTTATTATAACATATATACTATAAATTTTGAATTTGTTAAAACAAGTTTTAGAAAAAATATATATATTAACTTATGAATTTAAATAACCGTTACATATAATATTAAAAAAATGAATCAAATAATAATTAAAACGATAATAGTAATTGATAAAAATATATTGATTAACATTAAAGAAAATATATAAAAATAATTTATATGATTAACAATAACTCTAAATAATTAAAAATAAATATCAATGTATAATTAAATTTTAATTTAATAATTTTCAATTAAAATTAATTAAAATTTATTAATTAATAATAATTAAGTTTAAAATTTTAATATTTGTTTATAATAATAGTTAATAAATAATGGGGCATATTGGAATATTCACAAAAAGTTACTCCAAGTAGCGTTTCAAAAAGCTAGTTTATAAACTAGCTTATGGTCATCCAAAATGTACCCAGGAAAAAGCTAGCTTTTTTTGCCAAACGATGCCTAAATAGTGTGAGGCGTAGCTTAGCGGCGAGGCCAAGTCTTAGTAGCCACGACGAAGCCGTAACGTTTTCAAGACGTGACTTGTGCCATCAAATTTCTATTTCATATATAAATTATATATAAAAAACATATGTTTTGTAGTGTTATTCAAAAAGTCAATACTAATAAGCAACTTAAATTAGGTTATATATTAAAAATTTGCGAATAAGACATTAAAAACATAAAAAAAGTCAAATATAGCATTACGAAATTGTACATTAGATCATGGCGTGCCACATGCTTAACGTGGCGTGAGACACTAGCCTTGGTGCCTTGGTGGTTGTGCGGCGAGTTTTTCAGAACAATGTTTTTATGTACTCTACATTAAACCCTAGTAACCTCATATATCATATTTGTGTTTATATCGTTCGATTTTATGTTCGAAGTCTGTTGGGTTTTAGTTTAATAACCAAAACTTTAAATAAGAAAATGAAACTAATTTCTTGATGAAATTTGTGTTATTTATGTAAAATATTGGTAAAAATGTTACCAGTTTTGTTAAAAAACGATGATGAAAAAAGAGCAAGAAACAAACTACTTAAAGCTTGAAAACATTAAAAATGGTGGACTCATGGCTGTTAGGTTTTATTGTTTCTGATTTCTTCTATTTTATTTAATTATTTTTCAGAAAATAAAAAAAGGCATGAAAAGTTTGAGGTTAGGTTCAAATTCAAGACCTATGGGTAAAGTGACAAAGCTTGATTCTTCAAACATATAATTAAAAAATAAGCTTAGTCTTTTTTTTATTACCAAAGGAGGCCTAAATCTGCAATATTGAAGTTTTACTAATATCATCATTAAATTTGCTATGAGATGGGAGTCGACCTTGACTCTATTCTTTGTCCAAGGTATGGAAGAGACATAGAAACGGTAGATCATGCCTTGGTTACGTGTGAATCGGTGATGCTCCTATGGAAGTTGGTGGGACGATGGTGGAATATCAACCTGGAATCGATAACAAACTTGAATGACATACTAGAGGTGGAAACGCGAATGGGCAACAATGGCAAAGGTTTGAGGCGTTGGACGGCGGTGGTGTGGAGCATACTTTACCTCATATGGGCTAACAGGAATAAGATGGTTTTCGACAAAGTTAATGGTCTCATCTCGGAGCTATTCTTCGAATTCCAACTCAAAACATTCGAATGGGTGACTCGTAGAGATAGGGATCTAGCGGTGGATTGGGTATCGTGGCTGTCGGTTGATAGCAAAATAACCACACGTAAAATGTGCACAATAATGGCGCAAGTATACACCACGTATTGCGTTCGCTTCAAGTAATATAATGGTAAGAACCCAATATCGTATCCACGGGGATTGGACTACCAAGAATCGGAGATTTCTACGAACTTCCGGTGCAAAGTTGAGGTTTTTAATAATTTGTTGGAGTTGGTTTTGAGCAAATAATTAATTATAAAATTAACGCGATTAACTAAAAAGCGGGTACGGGTGTAAGTTTTTCCCGAGAGTATTTATTTAATAACTTAAATGGTTAATAAAACCGGTCACAATTTGTCCCACACGATTTCCTCCTCTCGAAGCTACGTCGTAAAGGTTGTAATAACGATTTTATTATAAAGTTCCTACACAAGCTATCTTTCGGTTTACCAACCTTACTAAGTAGATCTCGAAAATCTTAGTCTTGCCGGATGTAAAGAGATGCGCATATCTCTATGTCACACCTACTCGACCGGCGTTTTGACCTTAGCTCGGTTATGCAACAACCCATATCTCTATGTGATTATTGAAGATTTTCTCAAACCTCCTTGCATCATTTAAGCCGTATTTCGGATCCGCCCCTCTCGAGGTCTAAGATCTAATATTAACACGTACACGTGATCAGCTTGTCCGCGTTTGAGTTATGTTCCGACTCGAATGACTAAACCGAAAAAATAACTAAATGTAGTAACACCCAAGTGTTACATTTTTACCCTCTCGCGTTTGGCTTACACCCGCACCCAAAGGGGGGTTTAGCTACTCATAATAACAGAAAACATAATGTAGTAGAAGAAATAAGTAAACTGGAATTGCATTAACCGTAAACGATAACGTACCACTGTGGCCACACGTGCTCCACAGTGGATGACAAGAAGTAAATACTTGAAAACAAATTACAAGAACTAAAATACTGAAATGTAAATGCTACAACTATTCTTCAACTGAGTTCTTGAGAGATTTTGATGATAAGATGTTGTGTTGAGATGCCAAGCCAAGCTTTCTTTATATAGTGGAGGAGAGGAGAAAAAGTTGAAAGGGACTTGAGAGGAGAAAGTGACCTCTCATGGTTGTCTTCTTCCCACCTTTTGGCACCATCTCCCTTGTCCACATTATGTCTCTAAACTTGATCAAAGCTCAGCATTGACCCCAACAAGCAGGTCTGCAACTTGCACAAAAATGCTCTCCAAATCTGCAGAAAATCGGATTTACACAACAACTCGCCACAGCGCCGACACTGCGGCCACAATGGCACACCAAACGTAACTTTTTGATCTTTTTGGTTATTTTCAGTATTTTGGAACAACTTAGACCAAGAGAAGTAGAAAGACTAAAATGGATACGAAAAATATTAAAATGGGTTTAAAATTGATGACAAATAACTCTAAAAATTGAGGGATATCATCGGCCCCATATGGTCTGTGATTTTGGCTGTGCGTACAGGTTCTGTTGGGAGGAGGTTGTTTCGAATCTGCACTACTTCTCTTCAGATGGTCTGTCCAGGTTAAGAAGTCAGCAGCAGTGCTGGTCGCTTTAAGTTGCTCTGTTGGTGGCTTTCTCCGTTAAGCACGCTATCGACTTCATACATATCGCACGTATCGAAGGCTTCGAGATACGGACAAAGGGGTGCAGGTCTGTCTGCATTAAGCTTCCTGGATTAAACCTGACAGAGGAGGACCGGATGGGAGCTTAACTGCAGGTCTGTCTGTATTAAGCCTCCTGGTTTCATGCTTAACAGTCCCTGTTAAGAAGTCTGATCGGGTGGTGGCTTAGCCCATATAGCAGGGCGGAATGGAATGACACAGCAGGTTTTCTCTTGGGTTTATCTCTTGCAAACGTCGGGTTTTAATCTGCTGTTACAGTTCCATAGTTTGGGTTCGTTTTTGTAGCTTTCGTTTTGTTCATTGGTGCAAAATAGGTTCGATTGTTTAGTTTACATGCTACTGTTTTGTCGAGCACTACAGACTATGTGTATTGGTTCTTTTGTGGGTAATTGAAGTGGTTCTTATTGCTGGTAAAAAAAATCATTAAATTTACTGCAACTTTTCAAAAGAAGATATCATGATTAAATTTCTAAGTTTCACTAAATAGCATTTCAATCCCTGGAGTTTGGAAATTTGATTTTGGCATAATAAGTTTCTATAATATTTCGGCAAGTCTCTTTAGATTTATAACTACCAATTTATTTTGACCAGATTTCAACTATTTGTCTTTACAAAATAATCAAGATGCTCTGTAATTAAAGAACCGATATTTCAAGAAATATCTTATGTATTTAAATTTATGAAATATCTTAACAACAAGTACTGGGATAGAATCGAGTTCTTGTTAATCAGCTTAACAAAAAAGGTCACACTTTAGTAGGTTGTATTTGAAATTGTTTAAATGAATATATAAGGTGTAACGACCGAGACCAATTTTGAAAGGCTTTTAAGCTTTGTGTTAAGTTCAAAAAAAATAGTGGAAGTGGAGGGACTAGTAGGTAAATAAGGGATGGATTTTTTAAGGGCTCAAAACCCTAGGGATCCCAATCATTTTCTTGGGGTGACGGCTGGAAAAGAGAGCAGAGAAGAGACCATGCAATTTCTTTCAGTTTGGAGAGAAAGAAAGGAGAAATTTCTTGCAAACAACTCAGGTATTGATCTGAACCACCTTATCCTCATCTTCTGTTAATTGAGTGTAGAATAACTTAAGATTTATGAAAGAATTTGGAAGTTCAGTGTTCAAGCCGATTGAAAATAAATTTCTGCTCTGTTAAGTCGAATGGTTAGGTCCTGCATAAGGAAATGATTAAAACAGTTAAAATCTATGATTCGATCCTTGCAATAGCTTCACGAAATTTGTTTAAGTGAAATCTAGAATTAATCGCGTCGTGCTGATAAGATACCTGGTACCGGTGCGTAAGTTTTCGCAAGTCCCGGTACGATGTCGACTCCCGGTAGTGTGAGTCCCGAGAGTGTGAGTCCCGGTGTCGTGAGGTTTCAAGTCCCGGTAGTTGAATGTGAGTACCGATACTTTAAGTATCGGTATTTTTTTGTGACACAACTCCCGGTAGCAACTCAATTTCCTCTTCTCGGTGTTGGGCTAGGAAGAACCGAATGATGCTTGGGCCAACCACGTGGGCTAGTGTGAGTAAGATGGGAGGCCGTGAGCATATGTTTCCTTTTGGGGTGGCGTGCATTAACTATGGCCTTTTCATCCATGTGGCTACGAGAGGCGAGTTGCAGAAATAGGATCAATATGGAATTGCAATATAGAATTTAATATGGATTTTGAGTAAAAAAAAAAGAAAAAGAAATTAGGGTTTAAGATGGAGAGAAAGTTGAATTATTTATTGTTAGATTTATGAGTTACGTCTCCTACATTTTAGGTGTTCTACCTAGAGATTGGGAGAGTAAGTAAGAAGTTTCGAGACGAGAAGTACCAAAGCGACATGTGAGTTTTCTAACTAAAATACGTGACCTTTTACGTGTTTTCGAAAGCGAGTACATGATGAGAAATGCCATATTTTATTTTTATGCTTTTGGCTGCATGAAAGTTGTTTACAGTTTTAAATGAGATTTGTAAATGAATTATGGGGCGGACCTATTCCGTGTTTGATTTATGGGGCGGACCTATTCCGTGAATGCATGCATTATGTTAGACGTAAACTGGCCAAGACGGGAGAGTAGACCCGCCAGTACTCGTGCGGGAGAGTAGACCCTTTATGCCAGGGGAAGTGGCCCCAATATAAGGCAGCATGAGACTGACTCGTTGTCACCTTAGGCTGGCTTCATGGTGTCAGATTACGAGGGGCAGATCTAATTCCGTGAAAGTTTATGAAAAGTAAGTGGAAGTTTATATGAAAGATTTTGATGTTCAGTTATGTGAAAGTTTATTTTTGAAAATTTACACGAAAGTTTTGAAGAGTTAAAAATGATTTTGGATAACTGTCAGGAGGGACTCACTAGACCTCATGGTCTAACCCTCGCATTTTTTTCCAAACTAAACCCTTTTCAGGTAAGCAGGTAACGAAATGCTCGGGCAAGCGAGCTGAGCTGGTAGCAAGGAAGTGCGATAGAGATAGAGACACTATTGCGATAGTTTAGTTCATTCTCAGTTGTGTAATAGGTTGATTCCGCCAACCTAAATTTTGAGACTTATGTAAGAAATTTTGGGACCCAATTTTTGGGAACGCATTTTTGTACGTTGTTGCTTGGTAAAAAAAATGTTGGGTTGTTACAGTTGGTATCAGAGCCATAGTTTAAGGGATTTAGGTGACCAGACGGGCCTAAACTTAAACTTTGGGAGTAGAAATCACAACTGAGAATCAGGAGATGCGTTAGGAAGGCACTATTATTGATACAAGGAATGCGTTAGGAGGGCACTATAGTGGAAATAGGACTAATAGGGTACCGAGGACAGTCATGTAAGGTAAGTTTGGGATTACACCTGGCCAGTGTAATTGTGAATTTACAGGTACATGCATGTGCTTAACCTGCCTTATTATTCCGAAGTAGTAATCTGAAGCTAGTAATGGGTCGTGCTCTAGTAAGCTAGAAGGTCAGCAAGATCCCTAAGGGGTAGACTGAGACCCCTTATTGGGGAAGTTTCATGAGAAATCATTTATTATGTGAAGAATGTATACATAGTAGACACGAGGTGTTGCTTATAATATTATGAGCCGTCTAGAGATAGATCTTCATGGATTCGAAGAGGATGAGCGATTGCTTGTGAGTAAGACTCCTAGTTCAGGAGAGCTCCGATTCTAGAAATCGTGGGATGAGATCAGTTAGAATGGCAAGGAATAACAATGTTGAAATTTTGAAAGTATCAGTAGAACCCTGACTTCTTAGTCGAGCTTTTCAAAGGCAGAGTAATGAAATAATATACCTATAGCGAAATGAAAGCCTGTAGAAGTAGAAAATGGGATAGCGATTCAAACGAAATAATATGAAAGGGTTGAGTAAGGGAGATGTGAGAGGTGTGTTCGGTAAGTTGTTGCATGACAGAGAGGGCGACCACTGGTCGTAAGTAAAGTGTCAAGGGTAAGCTGCGGAAGTAAAGCGATTGACCTTAGTTGAGAGAGTAGCCTTCAATTGCAAGTAGAATCCCATGCATGGTGTTCTTTAAGGTAAACCGAAATTTTCACGAGTTAAGTTAAATGGGTAAATATGAATTTTAATCGAAAACGAGTCAGAAAGTGCACACGTATGTTTAAAGAAAAGGTGGTTTTATCCACGATGCACATTGAAGTTTTGAGTATAACGATTTGCAAAGTATTCCACACTTTTATGATAAGCTAAATTGTTACAGAAAGGTCGGGAAAACATTTGCCAGCCAAAACCTTTACAATCAAATACCTATTAAATTATTGATATCATACAAGTGAGTGCGAACCGAATGATTTACTTTGTGTCGGTAATTCTTCCAGAATGGTGTCAAATGAGAAGATTTTCATACAATATAATACTGTCGTAGTAACATCGTTCGGTCGAAGTAAGATTAAGTTTATGGAAAGTTGCATGCGAACGATTCTCGGGATCGTTGTGCAGGGCATCGAATTTATAAGAGTGTTGGGGGCATGTGTACCCAAGGTGTTTTCAAGTGTTGTTTATTTAAAATGATGAAACGCACGAAATGATTTATATATTACGTGTCATGCATGAAGGCTATGAACTCACTAGGTCGTGGGGTGTGGCGTTTTAAAGCTAAGGAAGAACTCAGAGGGTAGAAAATTGATGGTCAAATCAGGAAGGACGTTTGTAGTTTTGGTAGGTGTTCAAGAAGAGAGTTGATCAGTGAATGAGTCAGAATTGAATTATAGTGTCAATTGTATGAAGGACTGTACCTCGTTCGGTAACTAGAAGCACGGTTGTCAAGGGACGGTTGTGCCTAGCGGAAAGACTTGAAGCCTTTAAGGCGATGGTTTTAACAACTCGATATGAGTAGTGTGGTGAGGACGAATGAAATATCTTTGGCGTGGGAACATGAGTTTCGAGGTAAGCTCGTAATGTTGCCGTTACATGAGTATGTTTCGAAAAGAGGGAGACCGATCATGAAGGTGATTAGGGAATGATGGGAGAACTAGGTTCCGTAAGGAGCCCTTAGTTAAGAATAAGTTAAGAAAGTAGTTACAGATTATCTGCTGTTGTAGAAGTCAATAGCTGTGTACGATGGCCGAGACCGAAGACGTGAACCAGAAAGTTGAGGGTTGATAGAACACCTGGTAGGGGTGCTAAGAGGATGAGAAGTTATGATTTTGATTAAGCGTTTTGATTATGAAGTATGGAGAGATCGTAGAATGATGAGGTATGAACCCGAGCAAAGTTAGTATGTAGATTTTATTGTCCAGTAAGGGACTGTGCCCCGCTTGTGTAAGGGCTCGGATCGGGAAGAACTAGCTAGAATGTTTGTGTTTGAGTTAATTGAGAACTCGTGAGTTTTAGATCGACAAGCCGGGAGAGGACTAAGTAACGAGATAGACTCGGTCGTGTATGTGTGAAGATGTGAAGGCAAGTATGAATTGTGTAAGAATGGCCAGGAGAGATTTGGTCTGCAGTATGATGTGATGAGTGAGGAATGTACAGATATGTAATGGCTTTAAATTCCGAGTTAAAGGTACCAGCTAGTGTTATAGTGATGTGATGTTAGAAAGAAAGGAAGCATCAGATAGAAGCCTTTTTGGGGGTTTCGTACGAGATATACGATTTGTTAACCAGATTGTTGGAACACGTAGGTGTAAGTTGACGTTGTGATATGATTACGTTCGGAAGGAAATGTCGGAGCGGGAGTGAGTGATTACCCAAATAAGGAACCAAGTGTTTTTGATTGTGTGAGTCGATGAGTAAGTATGTGGTTGAAACCTTTGGAAATTTTAGAGAAGGCGATGGATGAGTTAGTCAAAGATGTGGGGTAGTAGATGCGAAATCTTTGAAGAATGTGAGTTGTTTCTTATGTATGGAGGAATGATTAGAGGATGTATTAGTGAGGGATCCAAAGATGTGCAATGACTTCGAACACAAATGTCATTTCGAGATGACTTGTTTGAATACCTTAAGTTAGAACTTCAATGCCACCGTTTGGGTATGTTTAGAAACGAGTAAACGTTTCAGCAAGTGAAAAGGTTGGAAGAAAGAGGCAGGTAATGTTTGAGAGGTGATGCTTCACGTTATTGTGGGGAGGTGAAGATAGTACATTGGGATAGAAGAGAAGGTTGGGAGTAGTAAGCTGATTAGTATCACCAAGAGGTGGAGTAGCGTGAATAGCTTGCCGGTAAGTGTGCGAATTGTTACAAAGAGTTTTGAGGAAGGGGATTGTGTACGTCTGGTGCACGAAAGAAGCAGATAAGATAGTCGAATGATTCGAGTTGAGTTGGCAATTTTGTGAGAAACGGTCAAACGAACTGATCGTTCAGTGTAAGCTATTGAGAACAGTAGAATGCGACCTAGGTTACTCTTCCAAGTTGAGCGAGGATAACCGAAGTTATGTTGTGAGACCGGACGTTTGTGGCAGTCAGTAAGAAGTTGAAGAGCCTTCGGGATAAGTTTAATTCGAACAGGTGAGCACTACATTAAGGAATTTTAGAGTTTCCCATTTTTGGCCACGATTAAATGTGAAATGTTGATGTGGTGAGAACGTGCGAGTGGGTTGTCGAACAGTAGCCGATGTGATTCGGGAAGGGAGTACGGTCTGCTTAGGCGCATATCGGTTGGAAGAAGTGGACTAGAATTACAGGTAACTCGAGGATAGAACTCTTAGGGTGAGTTCATCAAGAGGTGCAAGGGTGGCCTTGTGCCAAGTGGTCAAGAGAGTGATGATTCCTAGTTTTAGAGTCTCGTTGTAGTGGCGGGGAATTTCCGCCAAGTTCCTTCTTTTAAGGAGGTAAAGGGGTATGAGAGACCGTAAGTAGACGTGTTGAATAACCGTGAGTTCCGACGTGGAGGCGGAAGCGAGCAAAATGGAGGCGCGGGTGGCCTTGGACTCTTCTAGTGGTGTCTAAACGAGTATAGTATTCGGAGAGGTTGCAAGTAAATAATGCAAGATGGAACGTTATAGCAAAGTGGTGACTCGCTGAGGGCGGTTTTCTAAGTATGGGGTGCGGTTATGTTCCCCATCAGAACGGTTTGGAGGACTGAGCAGGATTGAGCTGGTTGGATTGAGGAACATAAGGCTTTTGAGCCTTGAAGTTTGAGATATAGGCAAGGTAGACTAAACCTGTAGATCCGGTGAAGTTTTGAAAGTTAAATAGATGTGGCGCGATCTTAAGGTACTCGTCGAGAGTTTGAGAAGAAATTCTATGTGTGATGTGCGTCTCTTTGGTGGAGAGCCGATGAGGGAAGCGAGGTGATAGCGACCTTGCAAGAATTTCAAGCAATAAGAAGTTGACTTTAGCCATTAGTGAACGAGTTCAAGCAGCGGCATCGTGTAAGTCTGGTCATAGGAATGAAAGGGGGGTTCATCAGACGTTTCATGTCTCGGATTTAAAGTTGTGTCTGTCAGAAGTCGATGTGGCTGTTCCTTAAAGGGGACATCAGTATTAATGAGAGGTTGACTTACGAAGAAGAACCGATAGGAATCATGAGCAGTCAGGTACGCAAAACGAGGAACAAGGGAGTTCGTTTGGCGAAAGTTCAGTGGAGGTACCATAAGGGACAAGAGGCAACGTGGGAAATAGAATCAGATATGAAGTCCAGGTACCCTCATCTTTTTGAGAATGGAATTCCGGGGACGGAATTCTTTTGAGGGGGAAGTGTTGTAACGACCGAGACCAATTTTGAAAGGCTTTTAAGCTTTGTGTTAAGTTCAAAAAAAATAGTGGAAGTGGAGGGACTAGTTGGTAAATAAGGGATGGATTTTTTAAGGGCTCAAAACCCTAGGCCCAATCATTTTCTTGGGGTGACGGCTGGAAAAGAGAGCAGAGAAGAGACCATGCGATTTCTTTCAGTTTGGAGAGAAAGAAAGGAGAAATTTCTTGCAAACAACTCAGGTATTGATCTGAACCACCTTATCCTCATCTTCTGTTAATTGAGTGTAGAATAACTTAAGATTTATGAAAGAATTTGGAAGTTCAGTGTTCAAGCCGATTGAAAATAAATTTCTGCTCTGTTAAGTCGAATGGTTAGGTCCTGCATAAGGAAATGATTAAAACGGTTAAAATCTATGATTCGATCCTTGCAATAGCTTCACGAAATTTGTTTAAGTGAAATCTAGAATTAATCGCGTCGTGCTGATAAGATACCTGGTACCGGTGCGTAAGTTTTCGCAAGTCCCGGTATATAAAAGTCCCGGTACGATGTCGACTCCCGGGAGTGTGAGTCCCGGTGTCGTGAGGTTTCAAGAACCGGTAGTTGAACGTGAGTACCGATACTTTAAGTATCGGTATTTTTTTGTGACACAACTCCCGGTAGCAACTCAATTTCCTCTTCTCGGTGTTGGGCTAGGAAGAACCGAATGATGCTTGGGCCAACCACGTGGGCTAGTGTGAGTAAGATGGGAGGCCGTGAGCATATGTTTCCTTTTGGGGTGGCGTGCATTAACTATGGCCTTTTCATCCATGTGGCTACGAGAGGCGAGTTGCAGAAATAGGATCAATATGGAATTGCAATATAGAATTTAATATGGAAAATCATTATGGAATTCAATATGGATTAGTTCATGGTTTTGAGTAAAAAAAAGAAAAAGAAATTAGGGTTTAAGATGGAGAGAAAGTTGAATTATTTATTGTTAGATTTATGAGTTACGTCTCCTACATTTTAGGTGTTCTACCTAGAGATTGGGAGAGTAAGTAAGAAGTTTCGAGACGAGAAGTACCAAAGCGACATGTGAGTTTTCTAACTAAAATACGTGACCTTTTACGTGTTTTCGAAAGCGAGTACATGATGAGAAATGCCATATTTTATTTTTATGCTTTTGGCTGCATGAAAGTTGTTTACAGTTTTAAATGAGATTTGTAAATGAATTATGGGGCGGACCTATTCCGTGTTTGATTTATGGGGCGGACCTATTCCGTGAATGCATGCATTATGTTAGACGTAAACTGGCCAAGACGGGAGAGTAGACCCGCCAGTACTCGTGCGGGAGAGTAGACCCTTTATGCCAGGGGAAGTGGCCCCAATATAAGGCAGCATGAGACTGACTCGTTGTCACCTTAGGGTGGCTTCATGGTGTCAGATTACGAGGGGCAGATCTAATTCCGTGAAAGTTTATGAAAAGTAAGTGGAAGTTTATATGAAAGATTTTGATGTTCAGTTATGTGAAAGTTTATTTTTGAAAATTTACACGAAAGTTTTGAAGAGTTAAAAATGATTTTGGATAACTGTCAGGAGGGACTCACTAGACCTCATGGTCTAACCCTCGCATTTTTTTCCAAACTAAACCCTTTTCAGGTAAGCAGGTAACGAAATGCTCGGGCAAGCGAGCTGAGCTGGTAGCAAGGAAGTGCGATAGAGATAGAGACACTATTGCGATAGTTTAGTTCATTCTCAGTTGTGTAATAGGTTGATTCCGCCAACCTAAATTTTGAGACTTATGTAAGAAATTTTGGGACCCAATTTTTGGGAACGCATTTTTGTACGTTGTTGCTTGATAAAAAAAATGTTGGGTTGTTATATAAGGCAAAAAAATGGCGGTAAAATTATCGTTTATGTTTGACGGTTTATCGAACAATAATTTAGCTCATGTTAATTTGGCAACCAAACGTTCGTTGCTAAGCATTTACCTGGTAAGTATTTACCGGCTCACTTTACCTTACGAATGAACATGACGAAGATTGAGAATCTTATCTAGTAAGGGCATCTCCAATGGTGAGGTTCATGGACGTCACACGTAGGATCGACCGGTCCATCAAAAAAATGGTACCATTAGGGAGGAGCGGTTCTTGTCTACATGGAGGAGCAGAGGTTCTGCAGTATGAACCGCTTCCTCCGTCTCACATGCCACTAACTTCTCCAATACAATATCTCTCCATATTTTATTATTATTATTTTAAAATAGATTAGAAAGTGGAATATATTTATTTTAGGGAAGTTAATTAAAATGCCCCAAGTTCGAAAATCAGTTACCAAAAGGCCCCAAATCTCTCCCAATTTGCCAAAATGCCCCATAATCCCGCGATTGGGCCCTCTATCGCGGACCCGGCCCAATTGGCCCACGATGGGAGCCCGCGATCCACACATTTGTCCGCGATCCACACTCAAGATTCCACATTCTCGATTTTTTAGTTTTTGATTTGAAAGTTACATTTCACACTCTTATACTTATTTAGTTAATTTACTTTATACCTTTTAGTTTTCTATTTTTCATTTTTCATTTTTATTATATTAACACATATAATCGTATATTAACTAAAATACGTTAAAAAAACTATTTTTTTAATTTTAACAAGTTACACCATTATAATCGCCTCGTCAATACATTCGAAATGAGCCCAATATAGAATATTTTTTGATTTAATTATATTATACTTATTTAGTTAATTTACTTTATATCTTTTAGTTTTTTTATTTTTCATTTAGTTAATATATGATTATTATGTTAATGTGATAAGAGTGTAAAACGAAAATTAAAAAAGTAAGAAATGTACCATAAATTAAATAATTAACTATAAAGGTATGAATTGTAAATATTAAAAATATTTTTATGTAATATATATGATATATAATAAAATAATTAAATCAGAAAATATTCAATATTGAGCTCATTTCGAAGGTATCGAAGAGACAATTACAATGGTGTAACTTGTTAAAATTAAAACGTATGTTTTTAACGTATTTTAGTTAATATACAATTATATGGGTTAATATGATGAAAGTGTAAAATAAAAATTAGCAAAGTAAAAAGTATAAAGTAAATTAACTAAATAAGTATAGGGGGTATGAAGTGTAACATTCAAATCAAAAACTAAAAAATCGAGGACTAAATCGAGGGACTCCTACACCCAATTTGAGGGAGTCCGCGATAGAGGGATGAAATTGCGGGTAAAATGTTTTGATCCGCGATGGAGGGCCCAATCGTGGGATTATGGGGCATTTTGACAAATTGGGTGAAATTTGGGGCATTTTGGTAACGGATTTTCAAACTTGGGGCATTTTAATTAATTTTCATTTATTTTAACTAAAAAGCAATGTATTTATAAAAAACAATATATTTATATTAGGGAAATTAATTAAAATACCCAAAGTTTGACTTTGACTTACCAAAATACCCACTTTCTAAACCATTTTACCAAAATACCCACTTTTTCCGCGATGGGGTCCGCGATCGCGAACCAGGGTGTAAAATTGAAAATTTGTCTCCCGCGATCGCAGGAGTCCCGCGGTGCACATGATTTTTGATTGTTTTGATTTCATATTTACACTTTCAACCCCTATAATTATTTACTTAGTTTACTTTATACCTTTTACTTTTCTAAATTTAATTTTACACCTTCATCATATTAACACATATAATCGTTTATTAACTAAAATACGTTAAAAAATACGTTTTAATTTTAACAAGTTACACCATTGTACTTGTCTCTTCGATACCTTCGAAATGAGCCCAATATTGAATATTTTTGGATTTATTTATTTTATTATATATCATATATACTACATAAAAATATTTTTAATATTTACAATTCATACCCTTATAGTTAATTATTTAATTTATTGTACATTTCTTACTTTTTCACCTTTCGTTTCACACTCTTATCGTATTAACATAATAATCATATATTAACTAATTGATTAAATCGTCAAATTATTTGGATTATATATATATATATATATTTATCGAACTCCTTAACATATTCTAACGTAATTATGTATGTTAATGTGATATGTTAAAACGTATTTTTTAAAACGAATCACATTAACATACATAATTACGTTAAAAAATACGTTTTAACATATCACATTAACATACATAATCACGTTAAAATATGTTAAGGAGGTGTAAAACGAAAATTGAAAAAATAAGAGATGTACCATAAATTAAATAATTAACTATAATGTTATGAATTGTAACATCCTAAGGACGGTAACATCCTGGGGGGGGGGGGGTGTGGATGGTATCTCAGTCTACCCGGGTTCGATTCCAAGGGGAGGCAATTGAGGGCATGAGGAGTACCCAGTCCTTGGGTGGTCTAGTCTTTGACTGGGCTTACCCCCCAGCCTGTGGTTGGGCCTTAGGTCCATCGTAAGCTGGGCCGGGACAACGGCGGATTAGCGGACTGCCCTCGGATGTCCGATACCGCCGGGGAGGCGTGCGTGCGTGTGTGCGTTGTGTTCGTGGTAGTTGATCGAAAGAGTCGATGCCGCTATGCCTTAAAAAAAAATATTTTTATGTAGTACATATGATATATAATTAAATAATTAAATCAAAAAATATTCAATATTAGGCTCATTTCGAAGGTATCGAAGAGACGATTACAATGGTGTAACTTGTTAAATTAAAACGTATTTTTTTAATGTATTTTAGTTAATAAACGATTATATGTGTTAATATGATGAAGGTGTAAAATTAAAATTAGGAAAGTAAAAGGTATAAAGTAAACTAAGTAAATAATTATAGGGGTTGAAAGTGTAAATATGAAATCAAAACAATCAAAAATCATGTGCACCGCGGGACTCCTCTGCAATCGAGGGAGACAAATTTTCAATTTTACACCCTGGTCTACGATTGCGGACCCCATCGCGAAAAAATTGGGTATTTTGGTAAGTCAAAGTCAAACTTTGAGTATTTTAATTAATTTCCCTTTATATTAACTATTATTTAGCTTTTGTTTTTATTCTATAAAAATATTACATTTTATTGTAATTTTTACTTAGGGCATCTCCAATGGGTCACATTATATTTTATATCAAATTTCAAAAGTAGTGTAAATTTTAATGTTAATAGTAAATATTTTCCAACGAGTAACACTATTTTTTTAAAATGATGTCAAAAAATAAATAGTGTTATACCAAATATAGTGTAATACTATTCATTACACTAAATTTAGGTTTCGTTTGTTTTTTAAGAGGTCTGAAGTCTGAAGTCTGAAATCTAATTTCACTTCTGATTAATAAGAGGTGGCGCTTTAAGATGTTATAAGACATTAGGTTACCTCTTCTAATTTCAGCGTATTTCAGACTTAAGAGCCTCTGAAATCTGAAATTAAACAAACGGTCGGTCTGAACGTAAAAACGTCTGACCGATTCAGACTTCAGAGGTATTAAGAGGGTTTTTCAATAAAACAAACAGCCCCTTAGTGTGGAAAATAGACCCCATTGGAGATGTGAATAGTATCAATGACACCAAATTTATTGTTTTTTTTGGAAGGGTGTCCTAGGCTATGCCTAGACTAATCCCTTGACAAGTTATGACTGTAAGACATCAGTCCTGATTAAATCTCAGTGACCACAAATGTTGTGTACACCTGGATTCAAACCCTGGATAGATGGGATATTCCACCACATCTCCAGGGACTTAACCGGTATGCCACAACCCTTGTGGTTCAAATTTATTGTCTAGTGTAAGATTTAGTGACCTCATTGGAGATAGTCTTATAATATGTATTTTTTAGTTATTTATAAATTATAATTATTATCTTTTATTTATAATAAGTATTTTTAACTAGGGAAATTAATTAAAATACCCTAAGTTTGACCAAGTGTTACCAAAATACCCAAAATCTCTCCCACTTTGCAAAAATACCCCTTTTTCCGCGATGGGAGCCCGCGATCGCGGGCCAGGGACCATTTCTGACACTTTTTTAAACTTGCAGGGACCATTTTTGAAAAATGGAATCCCGCGATCGCGGGCTCATCCCGCGATGGGGTACTTTTTGTGACTTTTCAATTGCAAGGGACCATTTTTGAAAAATTCCAGGGACCATTTATGAAAATTTGAACCGCGATCGCCGATGGAATCCACTGTTCACCCCCGCGTTTCGTCAAATTTTATGAATTTAAAATGAAATGTTACACTTTCAACCCCTATACTTATTTACTAAATTTACTTTATACCTTTTAGTTTCATTATTTTAATTTTACATTTAACACATATAATCGTTTATTAACTAAAATACGTTAAAAAAATACGTTTTAATTTTAACAAATTACACCATTATAATCGTCTCTTCGATACGTTCGAAATGAGCCCAATCTTGAATTTTTTTGGATTTATATATTTTAATATATATCATATACAGTTATACACTACATAAAAAATATTTTTTATATTTAAAATTCATACCCTTATAGTTAATTATTTAATTTATCGTACATCTCTTATTTTTTTTCAATTTTTTTTTACACTCCTATCGCATTAACATAATAATCATATATTAACTAATTCATTAAATCGTTTTAAATTATTATTATTTGAATGTGTTTATAGATATCGTGAATGGCAATAGGAGAAGGTTTCACGAGAAGAATATTAAATGGGGTTTTGACAAGTTGGTATCACTTGACTCATTTAAGAATTGTGAAAATGAGTATTTGGTGAATGATGATTCATGTGTGTTTGGAGCTGAAGTATTTGCAGTTACAGAGTATGCACAAAATGATCGATGTATTTCCAACGTAACTTAGATTAAAATTATCTCCTTCAGTTCAGTCCCATCCCGTCCCATCCAGTTCAGTCCCGTCCAGTTCCGTCCCGTCCCATCTAGTATGCGTACCAAACGCTACCTAAGAGTACCGTAAATTAAATAATTAACTATAGTTTGTCATATACAGTTATACACTACATCAAAATATTTTTAATATTTACAATTTAGACAAACTATAGTTAATTATTTAATTTACGGTACTCTTAGGTAGCGTTTGGTACGCATACTAGATGGGACGGGACGGAACTGGACGGGACTGAACTGGATGGGACGTGATGAGACTGAACTGAAGGAGATAATTTTAATCTAAGTTACGTTGGAAATACATCGATCATTTTGTGCATACTCTGTAACTGCAAATACTTCAGCTCCAAACACACATGAATCATCATTTGCCAAATACTCATTTTCACAATTCTTAAATGAGTCCAGTGATACCAACTTGTCAAAACCCCATTTAATATTCTTCTCGTGAAACCTTCTCCTATTGCCATTCACGATATCTATAAACACATTCAAATAATAATAATTTAAAACGATTTAATGAATTAGTTAATATATGATTATTATGTTAATGCGATAGGAGTGTAAAACAAAATTGAAAAAAAAATAAGAGATGTACCATAAATTAAATAATTAACTATAAGGGTATGAATTTTAAATATAAAAAATATTTTTTTTATGTAGTGTATAACTGTATATGATATATATTAAAATATATAAATCCAAAAAAAATTCAAGATTGGGCTCATTTCGAACGTATCGAAGAGACGATTATAATGGTGTAATTTGTTAAAATTAAAACGTATTTTAGTTAATAAACGATTATATGTGTTAAATGTAAAATTAAAATAATGAAACTAAAAGGTATAAAGTAAATTTAGTAAATAAGTATAGGGGTTGAAAGTGTAACATTTCATTTTAAATTCATAAAATTTGACGAAACGCGGGGGTGAACAGTGGATTCCATCGCGATCGCGGTTCAAATTTTCATAAATGGTCCCTGCAAGTTTAAAAAAGTGTCAGAAATGGTCCCTGGCCCGCGATCGCGGGCTCCCATCGCGGAAAAAAGGGGTATTTTTGCAAAGTGGGAGAGATTTTGGGTATTTTGGTAACACTTGGTTTGACTTAGGGTATTTTAATTAATTTCCCTTTTAACTATTCTAATTTTTATTATTATATTTTTTAGGGAAATTAATTAAAATACCCTAAGTTTGACCCCTTCTTACCAAAATACCCTAAATCTCTACCGGTTTACCAAAATACCCTAAATTTCCGCAGTGGGCCCCGCGATCGCGGGCCCAACCCACGTGTCACCTAGGTTTGGGCAAAATGTCCCGCGGAGCCCCCCAACTATGACCGCGGTGACAAGTTTGGTCCCTGCCTGCGGTGACAATTTTGGCCTATCGAGGGCCCATCGCGGGGAACCACCGCGGGCCAGGCCGAAACTTTGTGACACGTGAGTGTGGGCCCGCGATCGCGGGGCCCACCGCGGAAATTTGTGGCATTTTTGCAAACTGAAAGAGATTTAGGGTATTTTGGTAAAGCAAAGTCAAACTTGTGGCATTTTAATTAATTTCCCTATTTTTTATTATATAAAGTATGGACCGGTTCATGATTGGGAACGAAAGATTAATAAAATGTGTATGAAAGAGAAAACTGATGTGGTAGAGAGAAAAGACTAATGTGGCAAAGTCATGATGAACCTCCAAAGAGGTCCATGATTGTGGATGCTTTAAGAACGATGACAAGGGCCAAGAGTCTTATACGGTAAGCACTTATTGGATAAAAAAAGTAGCATACGATGTCCTTCAATGGACTAAAGATGGTAACTTTGAGCACATTTTCAATCTCATTGATCAACTGAAACACACAAACCTCGCCAACACCCACATGATTATCGTCACGAAATTTCTTCAAGTTATCCCCATATATAGTTTACCAAACGTCTTGTACCTTATGCACTCTTTCGGACCCCAATTTCGCCCAATGTCCGAAGAATACAATTCACACGATCCTTATTGCTTATCACCACTCAAATATCTTCTCAAGAACTCCAATGGCACAATCTGTAACAAAAAACAGAATAATTCATAATTGAGATGATCGAAGCAAATCGGCATCAAGATCGCGGATCTAGAATGATTACCAATCCCCTATTTCGGGTGTACGAAGGTTTTATCGCGATCGAGTAGAAAGGGTGCTCCAATTTGAATGATTGAAATGCTCCGTTTCAGTTTCTTGAACTCTGTTCTTCCACTTTTTGCAATCCCAAATCAGTGTTCACTAATCCAAAACGAATAAACAAAATCTCACCAGAAATTCATCAAAATTTTGTAATCTAGGTGGGTTATCAAGAATCTTGCCTTCGATTTGATGAATCGTTTTTTCCAATTTGGGGGATTTGAAAGGTGGTGGGTAATTGATTTCACACCTGTTTGAATCGAATAAGCTAAGATGGAAGATTGATCTGCCCAGATGTTTGAAGAACAATAAGTGTCCGTACGCAATTCCAGAATGCTTTGCGAATTCCGACCAACCCTTTTGGAGCCAGAGTTTGCCGTCGCCGGAGATCATCCAGCCGAAATGCCAAACTTTGTGGTCGGAAACAATGAGTACGACGTCGTTTAAGAGAATATGCTTCCGGTGACCTCTAAGAGCACCGTCCACCAAAGCCGTTTAAATCTATCCTTAAATGGCACACTCCCGACCCACGAGGCTGATTTTGTTGACGTTGCCAGAAAGGTTGACGTTGTAGAAGTTCTGGGTTTCCGGCGTGACGGCATGGGGACGACGGGTGACGGCGGAGTGTAAGAGCATCTCCAATGGCATTTGTAAAAGACTTGAGGAAAGGGTTGATGATGACTTGATGATTGGAGCAACAACTTGAGGATGGGTTTACTTCTCAAAGGCTTGAGAAAGCTCAAGTCTTTGAAGTAATGGTTGTGAGAGGGAAGTTCAAGTCTTTCAAGTCTTTGGTGGGCCCCAAATATATTTTTTTTATTTTTCTCAAGTCTTTATGAAAGACTTGATGATTGTGGATGCCCTAATATAGATGATGAAGATTCTTTTCTGGAGGAAGACTGCAAGCTGTCATTCCTTGGATAAAACCTGTGATTACTCCATAAATGATGATATAAATTGCAGTAAAAAACGACGGTACATTTATAGAAATGTTATTTATCATCAATTCATGATAAAGTAAAGAAACATGAAATAAAATACCATTTATTTTCTCGTAAATATTTAATTCTATGGTATTAATTAATAAAAATATAAAAAAATATAGAGTAAACTGCAATTTTGGTCCCTGTGGTATGTTGTTTTTCTCACTTTTGGTCCTCCAAAAATTTTTATTGCAAGAAAAACCTTGTGGTATGCAAAAGTGCTCGGTGTTGGTCCCTCGGGACTAACACCGTTAGGTTGTCTCTGTTAAAGGCCCTCGTGTGCAAGTCACATGAGGGCATTTTAGTCATTTTATTTTATTTCTTTTATTTTTCACTAAAGACAAAAATTTCTAATTTCTAATTAAAAATTAAACAAATATTATATATATATATATATATATATATATATATATATATCATCCTCACGAGAAACCCTTTCTCTCTACCCAGATTCATTCACCCTCATCATCATCCCCATCACAAATATTATATATATATATATATATATATATATATATATATATATATATTTACACACAATAAACCAAACGGATTGCAATTTACTCAAAATAATTAAAAAGAAAACATTATATATATTGTGTATGACCGTCTGCAGCCCTAAAACTCCATGGAAATAGCATTCGAGCTCCCGTCTTCGATGATGCAACAATCGATGTTCATCACGATCATTCCGTTCGTTTTTCAACCTAGATCGAACCCAACAGAAGGAGAAAAAAAGAAACCCTACGATCTGGAGCAGCAATCGATGTTCTTCAATCGATCCGTTTTTCAACCTAGATCGAACCCAGAGCAGCAATCGATGCTCTCGAACCCAGATCCGACGGGAGAGTGTAGGTTGTAAATACAGTGTTTGCGATGCTTTACTCATGTCTCTTTTAAGAAGATCCCGAACCAAACAAGTTCACCGGAATGGGGATCTGATTTGTAGAAAAGATTCAAAGAAGGGGTTAGCTTTTTATATTCTCCAATGATGGTGGACTTGAAGTTCTGGAAGTCTTTTTTGGAAAGTCCTCAGGTTTGGTTTCTCTATACTCTCTTTTTCAAGGTCATATTTACAAATATATATATATATATATATATAAGGAGAGAGAGAGAGAGAAGGAGGGAAATGGTGGTTGTCGGTAATGGGACGCCGAAGAAAACGGTGTGGGAAGGGGGCTTGCAATCGCATTCGGCGGTGATTGAAGGTGGGGAGTCGTCGAATTTGGGGGAAGGGGAAGAAGATTGGGGTTGGTTCACGTGGGTTTCTGTGATGATGATGATGATATATATATATATATATATATAAATATATATATATATAAATATATATATATATATAATATTTGTTTAATTTTTAATTAGAAATTTTTGTCTTTAATGAAAAATAAAAGAAATAAAGTAAAATGACTAAAATGCCCTCATGTGACTTGCACATGAGGGGATTTAACAGAGACAACCTAACGGTGTTAGTCCCGAGGGACCAAAACCGAGCACCTTTGCATACCACAGGGTTTTTCTTGCAATAAATTTTTTTTGGGGACCAAAGGTGAGAAAAACAACATACCACAGAGACCAAAATTGCAGTTTACTCAAAAACATGATTGCAAAGGTTTTGAAAATGGGCTATTTTTTTCTTCAATAGATGTCTGAAAAAGTGAAAATGTAATTTGTTAAAACAAAGAAAAATTAAAAAACAAAAGCAAGATTTTTCAAATTTATAGAGAAATCTCTAAAATATGATATTTATGGGAGATGTATATTTTTATTTGAACGACAAGGTAACAAATTTATTAAAGAAACCAATGAACAAACCACAAAAGGGAGAGAATAGAAAAATCTAATAGAAATAGAAACTCAACCAGACCACAACAGAAAGCCCTACCACGAATATTAAACCATGACCACCTGAAAGCTATACACAACGAAAATTACGTCAAAAAACCAACAAAACCCGAAACCAAAGTAAAAGCAAAGAAGTCCAAGTGCCGAAAAAAACTACCCATCGAAGCCTTGACCCCCACACCAGTCCGACCAAAAAATGGAGAATTTGATGGTGCGCCTCGCTAGAATGAACCATGTTGTCTCGGTGATTCCAAATTGACTAAAAAAATCCAAATCACCGCCTTCAACAAGTTCCTTTTCGAACTCGGTAAATCTTGAGAATTTGTGCATGCCAATAGATCTTTAAGTGATATCATGGACGGAAAGCTCCATCCCTACCAGTTGAAAACGCAATTCCATAATTGTTGGGTAGAAGGGCAATTGATGAAACAATGTTCGATCGTTTTGATTTCTCTCTCGCAACAAGGACAAAGAAGAGAGTGAAGATCAATGTCTCGGTCATTAAGAACGACTCTCACCAGAACCCTCTTCCATCGAAGCCTCCAACTAAAAGTGCAAACCTTCATTGGAACTGGATTTACACCATTAGGTTTGCAAGCATGCTCCATTACCTGCAAAGAGTTTAAGTCAATCATGCACCTCAAAGAACCCCTTTATCTCTCTTTTGCTCCCCTCAAAACAATGTAGCTAACCAAAGAACTCAATTCCTCGAGATCTCCAACCGATCTCCTTCGTGGCTTCCTCGACCAATCCCACATTCCTCGCCAAGACCCATCAACCTGAGATATTTGATTGCTCATCGACACCCTTTCTCCTTTTCTGTAACACCCTAAAAATCAGGGCCAATTTGAACCTTAAAATTAACAAGGTATAACAGAATACCATCCAAACTTTCATATATATGAGCAGAGAATTAACTATGAGGGTTCATATTTACACATATCGAATTCTCTAAATAACCTATTAATCTAATCATGTCAACTATAATTAGATTAAATGGGTTATCTAAGCAATCCATCCAAAGCCTCCTCGTATTAGCTAAATTCTCCGCTTATCATCAAAAGTCGAATACCAAAAGCACTCGTCCCACATCCCATTACTTCCCTGAGCTCGTACCTGGTAAGAAAATTTAATTTGAACGATTAGGCTTACGCCTAGTGAGAACATCCAAATCCAAATTAAAACATTAACAGTTTTGAAAACTCAGATATCCAAAGCATATAAACAAACCTGGTTTGTCACCATTCTTACCGTACACGTACTCGTCTCATAACGACAGGAATATACCCGATCCCATTTATATGACTAACATTCAGAAAGTCATAACTTCATATTCGAGAGCCTACTACGAATCATTACAAATTCTAGATCATCGCTCATATCCAAGAAATTACAAGTTACTTTATGCCTATTTCTTGGAGTGGAAGTAGAGATTACAATTTACTTTATGCCTATCTCTGAGCTTCCCATAGAAATCAGGAATTACAATTTACTTTATGCCTATTCTCCATTTCCACGTAAACGGGAATTACAAATTACTTTATGCCTATTCCGCATTTCACATCACACTATGAAATAGGAATTACAACTTACTTTATGCATATTCCTCATTTCACAACACCTTTACGAAATGGGAATTACAATTTACTTTATGTCTATTCCACATTTCAGGTCAACGGGAATTACAAATTACTTTATGTCTATTCCTCGTTACAATTGTTATCAGTGTCTATGGATCCATTACACGTATTAGTGTATATGCATAATAACATATCACACTACATCTCGTAACATATTCTTAACTCTAAGAATATTAATAATCTATCGCTTCTTTATTCTCAATTGTTTCTCTTCCAAATATTATAATCAAAAAGTATTCTGAACTCAATTTACAGAATTATTCAAATAAGGATTCTAATTTAAAACCAAATGGATTCTAAACTTAATCCGGGTCCATTTAATACCGGACTCAAAGCCCATTCCAGAATTCTTTATTTCCGGATTATAAGTCCCAATACCGGAATTCAATTAATACCGGATCCATAAGCCCAAAGCCTACTTCCGGAATTTCACAACACCGGATCCAAACTCACGTACCGGGACCCTCTATAATACCGGATCCGGTCCGAATTCCGGAACTCCACAATTCCTGATCCCAAGCCCAATTTCCGGATTTCTCAAGCCCATATCGGATCACCCGGTTCCGGAACTCTCTCCAATACCGGGTCCGGCCAACTTCCAGAATTCCAATACCGGAACTCAACCCAATTTCCGAAACTCATCAGTTCCGGATCAAATACCGGGACTTCGATACTTGTCATTCAATTTCACGTCAAAATTACTAAAAAGCTTATCTAAATTTTAGTTTGTTACTCAACTTTAATTCAATACCAATACACCGAATTATTCAGACATTTTATATACAGAGTCTATTTCAATTTCAACTGCTAATGCTTAAGATGAAGGGATGAACTCACCTTTGGCTTAATGCGAACAGCAGCAAACAAACCCAGTTCAGTCTTGATTCCAAAGTTGGCTTCTTCTTCCTACAGAATCAGTATCCTATTTGAAAATGATTTGAACTTGTCAAATACAGATCTCTTGTGAATTGATTTCAGAAGGAATTGTATCTTACCAAAAATCAGATCGTTTTCTCCTTCTTCAATTTCTCTGTTCTTGACCGACTCAGCAAAAGTGAATTGAGATAATCTTTCTCAATAGATTACTTACCTTACCCTTAAGTAATCTCAACTTTCAGGAAATGACCAAACAGACCCTCAAGTTAATTTTCATCATTAACATTAAACTTTGATCAAATTACAAATTCAACCCTGGAGTTTATATTTACAAATAGTCCACAACTTAGACTAATTACTAATCGACCCCATTCATATTAAAATAATATAATGGAAATTCGAGGTGTTACAAATCTCCCCAACTTGAAAATGATTTCGTCCCCGAAATCAAAGCTAGGTAAAAAGATGAGGATATCTAATCTTCATATCTTCTTCAGCTTCTAACGTCACGTTGGCACCTCGATGATGTTTCCATCGGACTTTTAACATAACCACATCCTTATGACGTAACTTCTTAACCGATCTCTCTAAGATCGCCTCCGGTTCTTCCACACAACTGCTCTTCTCATCCACTCTCACGTCATTAAGTGGAATTACATCATTCTCTTCGGCTAAACATTTTCGAAGATAACAGACATGAAAGGTATTGTGGATTCCTTCTAATTCAGGTGGAAGATCCAACTGATACGCTTGAAGCCCAACTCTCTTAGTTATAGTGAAAGGTCCTAGAAAACGAGGACTCAACTTTCCACGTTTACCAAATCTTATCACACCTTTCCACGGGGATACCTTAAGCATCACACGCTCCCCAACTTGAAACTCTTTCGTCCTTCTTTTCGGATCGGCATAACTCTTTTGTCGATCTTGAGCCACTTTCATGGGCTTCCGAATCTCTTTCACTTTATCAGCCGTTTGTTGAACCAATTCAGGACCAGCAAATTGTTTTTCTCCAGCTTCTAACCAACATACCGGAGTTCTACATTTCCGACCATACAAAGCTTCGAAAGGTGCTCTACCAATACAGGAATGGTAACTATTGTTATACGCAAACTCTACCAAAGGTAAATGTGTATCCCAGTTACCCCCAAAGTCTAATACACACGACCTGAGCATATCTTCCAAAGTTTGAATGGTTCTTTCACTTTGCCCGTCCGTTTGTGGATGGTAAGCAGTGCTCAAATTGACCCTCGTACCCAATTCTTCTTGTAGTGACTGCCAAAACCTCGAGGTAAATTGACTATCTCGATCAGAAACTATAGACACTGGTATACCATGTCTTGACACCACTTCATCAATATAAAGCTTCGCCAATTTATCTATTGGTGATGCCTCTTTCATTGCCAAAAAGTGAGCACTCTTGGTCAATCGATCCACGATTACCTCTATAGTATCGTTACCCTTTGACGTTCTTGGTAACTTCGTCACAAAATCCATGGTAATCTTCTCCCACTTCCATTCCGGAATCTCCAAAGATTGTAGACTTCCGTAAGGCCTTTGATGTTCAGCTTTTACTAACGAGCATGTTACACACTTTTCTACTATTCGTGCCACATCTAACTTCATAGCTGGCCACCGATAGTGTAGCTTCAGATCCCTAAACATATTAGTACTTCCAGGATGTATAGAATACTTAGACTTGTGGGCGTCTTCGAGAATTAACTCCCGATTTCCTCCCGCTTTTGGCACCCAAACGCGGCCTTGGAACAGTTTGACCCCACGACTATCTTCAGTCAGTTGAAGTCGCTGTTTAACCATAACTTCATCTTTCAAATTTTCTTCCAATAAGGCTTCCGCTTGTGCCTCTTTTAATCTTTCAATCAAACTTGATGTCACATCAATTCTGGCGTTAGTTGATTTCAATCACCCATTGTATTCTTTTCTACTTAAAGCATCAGCAACAACATTTGCTTTATCGGGATGGTAATGCAATTCACAATCATAATCTTTAAGTAGTTCTAGCCAACGCCGCTGCCTCATATTCAACTCCTTCTGATCGAAGACATGCTTCAAGCTCTTATGATCAGTGAAAAGAGTGCACTTCGTTCCATACAGATAATGTCGCCACAGCTTTAATGCAAACACTACCGCTACAAGTTCTAAATCATGGGTAGGGTAATTCTTCTCATGATCTTTGAGTTGTCTTGATGCATAATCAATCACCTTGCCTCGTTGCATCAACACACACCCTAAACCCATCTTTGACGCGTCACTATATACGACCAAATCTTCCGTTCCTTCCGGTAGTGCAAGAATAGGAGCTTCACACAGCTTCTGACGTAAAGTTCTGAAAGCTGATTCTTGCTTTTTAGTCCATATAAACTTCACATTCTTCGAGTCAACATAGTCAAAGCAGAAGCAATCTTTGAAAAGTCTTTAATAAACCTCCGGTAGTAACCTGCTAGACCCAAGAAACTCCTTATTTCAGATGCGCGCTTCGGTATTTCCCAGTTCGTCATTGCTTCTATCTTTGATGGATCTACTTTAACTCCTTCCGAAGTGATCACATGTCCCAGAAATTGTACCTCTTTTAACCAAAATTCACACTTTGAAAATTTTGCGTACAATTTCTCCTTCCTCAGAACTTCCAAGACTTCACGAAGATGACATTCATGATCGGCTTCATTCTTTGAATAAACAAGTATGTCATCAATAAATACAATGACAGACTTGTCTAAAAATGGTCGACATACCCTGTTCATCAAATCCATGAACACGGCTGGAGCGTTTGTCAACCTAAATGGCATTACAAGGAATTCATAATGCCCATACCTCGTTCTGAATGCCGTCTTAGGAATATCTTCATCTCTTACTCGTACTTGATGATATCCCGGCCTCAGATCAATCTTGGAGAAGCATCCCGCACCTTGGAGTTGATCGAACAAATCACCAATCCTTGGAAGCGGATACTTATTCTTAATCGTCACCTTATTCAGCTCTCGATAGTCGATGCACATTCTCATAGTGCCATCCTTTTTCTTAACAAACAATACCGGAGCTCCCCAAGGTGAATAACTTGGTCTAAGAAATCCCTTGTCAAGCAACTCTTGCATCTGAGACATCATCTCTTTCATTTCGGCTGGCGCTAAGCGATACGGTGCACGCGCTATCGGTGCCGATCCAGGGACAAGATCAATTCGAAACTCTACTTGTCGTTCAGATGGTAGACCTGGAAGATCATCGGGGAATACATTTGGGAAATCTCGTACTACCCTTATATCTTCCACTTGTTTCTTTTCTGCTTTCACATCTAGAACATACGCTAGATAGGATGAACATCCTTTTACCAGACATTTACGCGTCTTTGCTACAGAAATTAACGGGACCTCCCCTTTCCTCTTTTCCCCAAAGATGAGTACATCATCATTATCAGTCATCGGAATCCGAATTAATTTCTTTGCACAAAGAATTTCTGCTTGGTTGATTGTAAGCCAATCCATACCCACAATTACATCAAACCCTCCAATTTCCATCAACAACAAGTCAATCGGAAATTTCTTTTCCCCTAACAAAATCAAGCAACCCTCAAGTCTTTTACGAACCAAGACTTGACCCCCGTTAGCTATCTCGACTACTAAGGCATCTTCCAAGGTAGTGACAGGCATAGCTAACTTGTGATAGAACGATTTCGATACAAACGACAAATTGGCACCACAGTCAAATAATATGCGTGCGGGAATGGAATTAACAAGAAATGTACCAGAAACAACATCTTTAGACTCCGTCGCCTCTTCCACCGTCATATGAAATGCCCGACCCGTTGGTTTAGGAGCATTCGGTTTCTTTCCCTGGTCTCCGCCCTTCTTTAGCTTCGGACAGTCTCTTCGAAAGTGACCGGGTTGTTTACATTCAAAACAGATCAACCCTTGTATAGGACAACTTGCCGCTTGATGCCCAGACTTCCCACATTTGAAACACTCACTTGAAACCACTCGGCATGGGCCAAAATGCTTACTTCGACACTTCTGGCACCAATTTGGTTTTCGGCGAGACTCATAACGAATATTCTTGCCAAAAGATTTAGATTTCTGAGAAGACTCCGACCGGCCTTCCCATTTTCTTTTCTCCCCCCCTTGTGTCTTTTCTTCCTTATATTTGGCATACACTTCTTCTATTACTTTAGCTTCTTTGATCGTCTCTCTCAACGTTGAAGCTTTAGAATTTCGCACCCGAGACATCATGTCAGCCGATAAGCCCTTCAGATAGGCTTTAATCTTTTCCTTCTTGGTTGGAGCCACATGCCCCACTAAATTCAGTTTTTCCATGAATGATTCAGTGTACTTCCGAACAGTCGAAGTACCCTTCTTAAGAGTCTGAAACTATTCTTCAATCCTATCCATTTCGTTCTCATTACAATACTCTTCCAAAATCTTTTTCTTTAACGACTCCCATGTCATAGCAGCCAAGACTGGAGCCGTCACGGTCGATGTTACGATATTCCACCAAGTCAAAGCGTTGCCTCGTAACATTTGAGAACCGAACTTGACCTTCGATTCTTCGTCACATTCACAAGATCGAAACGCCTGTTCCATCTCTCTAAGCCAGTTCATACAAGCTACTGGATTGTCTGCTCCAGTAAACTCTGGCGGTTTACAACTCAGAAATGTTTTATACGAGCAAACTCTCTCCACCCTCCTGTTTACATTCACTACAGGATTACGCGGTGGAGTTACTACACCAGTACTCGGCTCTGGTCGTCGTAACTCAGTACTTCGATCATTTAACGCTTTCATGAACATCTCTGATTGTTGTGCCATTGCTGTATTCATCATTCACATCATATTCTCCATCATGCAAGATTCCATCGTAGACTCGGTTGTCACCGGGTTAGAGGTACCGGTACTTGTTCTTTGCGTTTGACTATCCATTCCTCCTATTAGAGGTGGCCTCGGCGGACTTTCATGTGATCCGCCCGCTTCAGGTTGTCTTTCCAAACCCCAGTCAATTACTGCCCTATTCTCCGAAGAATTAGGGGATCTTGTTGGTGTATTCACCATCGTTCTGTTTGAGCACAAAGAAATAACCATAAGAAATGGTTACACATATCCAAACACACGAAACGTACTTTACCGTTCATTAGTCACTGTAACAATTTAGAAACAAGTATGCTTGTGTAACAATATATTCATAATAACAGTAGCTAATTGAAATTGTGAGCATACTATACATGAGAATCCTCGTTACCATCGTTACAGTACTAATTTCACGTATTTCTGTCAACTCTAAGACTATCCCGTCTTAGTACTTCTACCCATATCTCACAAATCATAACTTAATTCATCTCAGCTTAAGTCTAGTTATCTCATTATCATACCTAGTTCACTTAAACTACTGCTCTGATACCATATTGTAACACCCTAAAAATCAGGGCCAATTTGAACCTTAAAATTAACAAAGTATAACAAAATACCATCCAAACTTTCATATATATGAGCAGAGAATTAACTATGAGGGTTCATATTTACACATATCGAATTCTCTAAATAACCTATTAATCTAATCATATCAACTATAATTAGATTAAATGGGTTATCTAAGCAATCCATCCAAAGCCTCCTCGTATCGGCTAAATTCTCCGCTTATCATCAAAAGTCGAATACCAAAAGCACTCGTCCCACATCCCATTACTTCCCTGAGCTCGTACCTGGTAAGAAAATTTAATTTGAACGATTAGGCTTACGCCTAGTGAGAACATCCAAATTCAAATTAAAACATTAACAGCTTTGAAAACTCAGATATCCAAAGCATATAAACAAACCTGGTTTGTCACCATTCTTACCGTACACGTACTCGTCTCATAACGACAGGAATATACCCGATCCCATTTGTTAGTCCCAGATGGCTATAACAAGTATTGTAGAAGAGGGGGTTGAATACAATACTCAAAATTTTCACAATTTTAATTCTATTATTGAAATCTTTCAACAAGAATTACACATAGAAAACTTAAGACTGTTGCGGAAAAGAACAGATAAACTATTCTAACAATCTTTCACAAAGTATACTAAACAAAATAACTAAGAACACTTAGAACAAAGCTATGAAGTTTTTAGCAATATGGAGATTTCTTGCACTGAGAGAAATCTTCCAGTTCACGTAGAATCTTAGAGCACACAGTAATCTTCAAGTATCTCAAGATGTAAGTTATATCTTCTGCATGGAGAGGTCTTCCTTTTATAGTGAGGATGACTGTACTGAGCATTAAATGCTTGGGACACTTGTCATCAGGAGATTGGCTGGAAGAAGTTGACTTCTAAAAAGCTGGAATGATCCCATCACCTTTTTCTTGGTAATAGGTATAGAACCCATGCTGAAAGGACTTTTACTGAAGATGGATAAAAGACAAAAGGTCACTTTTATCTTCCAACGGATATTGTCCCATGAGTAAATGATCTTCTTGATGTGGATTCCAAGACAATCATACCGATGATGTTTCACCGATACAATTGTCATTGGTCTTTGAAAACATCTGCAAGAAAACCAATTTCACAAAGATCCCACCGGTTTAAGTATCCTCATCAGTGGGATGAGTTCCACCGATTCCTGAAGACCACATCGGTGGAAGATGTCCACCGAATAATGCAAGCATTATCGGTGGAGATGTTGACCACCGATTTGTGAGAACAAAATCGGTGGACATGTTGTTCACCGAATTGTGAGGACAACTTCGGTGAATAATGACTTGTTTGTTTGTTGAGAAGAGTCTTCTATTTTCCACAAGTAGAGAGTCTTCAAGCTTGGTTTCGATTGATCTTCGACATCACCGAACAATTGCTATATTGTACAAGTCATATGAAGAACCAAACTAAAATATTCTAAGTAGGATAATTAGGGAAAACATTGGTGAGTCAATTTCAATTCTTTGGTGACCCAACAATCTCCCCCTATTTGAATTTGAGCTCCATACTTAGAATATTGAAGAGTATCTGAATAAAATTGCATTTTGACCCTTTTTACTCTTTTTGGGTTCTTTTCACATATACCATTTTTTTTGATCTATTTTGTCTTTTATGGATTTGTGTGTGTACGATATTTACATGTAAGAAAAAATAAAAAATGTATAGCTGTACAAATAAGTGAAAGAAAAAGGAAAGAAGTATAAACAATATGAACAGACAGAATATTACTTGCATCTTTGGAGGGGCGAGTTGAAACTTGTATCTGGCTTGAGGATTCTTCATTTTGATTAGCAGCCTGTTGATGTGTTGGAGAACTTTATCTTTCAGGCACTTTTGCTTTTCTTCAGATGTTCCAAATCTTCAAGTCATCCATATACTTCAAAAGATTTCAGCCAAGTGAGTCTGTGGGTTTTGATAGGAGACACATCCATTATAGTGACAATCTTTGAGGAGGGTTGAGTTTGAGTGAATCAGCCTCAGGATGCTTTTGCCAATCTCTTGCATTTTCTCTTTCTCTTGGCATCTTCAGCACTTCCTGTTCAGCATCATCATCCTTTGTCTTTGTTTTGCTCCCCCTCAGTAGATCAGTCGGTTTTATTTTTCCCCCCCTCAGTTAGATCCGCCCGGACTGATGTGCTCCCCCTTGACCGGTCCGCCCGATTTCCTCATTTTCCCGAGTTGGACGCTGAAAACGAGTACAGAGGGTTGGTGTTGATCGAGTTGGACGCTGATATTTCTCCCCCTCAGCGTACGGCGGAGAAGAAACACCACAAACAATTGGAAACACCGTTTTTTTTGTGTGTGTGTGCTCATAACCACCAAATTTGGGGGCCAACCACCGAAATTTCGGTGGTGTGGTCGGTGGTATGGTAAAAAAAAATTTGTTTTTTTTTTAATTTTTTTTGATTTTTGCTCATAACCACCGAATTTGGAGGCCAACCACCGAAATTTCGGTGGTGTGGTCAGTGGTATGGTAAAAAAAAATTTGATTTGAATTTTTTTTTTGATTCCCCACCGAAAATTGGCTAATTTCGGTAGGAAAATCGGTAGAATTTTTTTTTTATCATTCCCACCGAAATTTTGCAAGAGTTTGACAAAAAGTCGGTGGAATTTCTTGAAGAGGTTGGAGGAAATCTTCTGGCATCTTCAGAAGAGTTTGGATAAAATCTACTACGGCATCATGGAGAAAATCTTCAAGGTGAAGAAAAGATTGGAATTTCATCTTCCAATTTTTTTTGATGACCCACAAAGATTGAGATTGAGGATATTTTGAGTAGAAGGATTTGGGATGGTATATGTGGAAGAGTTTGAAGTATGTGGGTTTTGAGAAAAATGAGAGTTGGGTTGCTGTCCAAGAGTGAAATATGATGGAAGAAAGAATGGGATGAGGAGATGACACATAGAAAGTTGGTTCTGGTGAGTGTGATTTAAAATCGGTGATAGAAAGTTAGAGACAAAAGAAGAGATATTTTTAAGAGAAGAGTTATGGGTTTGTTTTTGTCGGCACAAAGAAAGAGAGAATAGTTTATTATTATTATATATATACATATTCAAATTTCCACCGATGGTCATTTAAAAAAAAATATATAATATTAATAATAAGGTGGTTGACAAAAAGGTGGTGGATGATGATGTCACGAAGAAAAAAATGGAGGGATTTTGTGAGATGGCTTTTAAGCTTCCGGCTGTTGCTGAGGGGGAGAAAACCACTACTACACCAAGAAAACTTCCAACTCTCAAGAAATCTACCAGCAACAAGCCTCCACCAAAAATCCCCATGATCTCATCTCACCAATCTACCTCTCCCCGAAATTGACCATGTCCCCACCGATGTACCTTTTCCCACCGACGCACATCCCTCCACCGATCCCATATAGTCCACCGATCCCATTGCCTCACACCGAACCTCTGATCCCACTACTTCTTCACCCCAAACACAAAACATTCCACCACCTTTACCTCCTGCAACCAAATGGACCAAAGATCACCCAATAGATCAAATCATCGGTGATCAACAAGCAGGTGTTCAAACACGTAGAGGAATTGGAAATATTTGTCTCTATGTGAATTTCCTCTCTCTTATTGAACCTAAAAAGATTGATGAAGCTCTAGCAGATCCCTGTTGGATCACTTCCATGCAAGAAGAGCTTTCTCAATTTGAGAGAAACAAAGTTTGGAGATTGGTCCCCAGACCCCGAAAGAAGACAATCATTGGAACCAAATGGATCTTCAGGAATAAAATGGATGAAGATGGTACAGTTATCAGAAACAAGGCCAGACTAGTAGCTCAAGGATACAGACAGGAAAAGGGCATTGACTATGATGAAACATTTGCCCCTGTTGCAAGACTTGAAGCTATAAGAATTTTTCTGGCTCATGCTGCCTACCGAAATTTTAGGGTCTTTCAAATGGATGTTAAAAGTGCCTTCCTCAATGGGGAACTTGCAGAGGAAGTCTATGTGAAACAACCTCCTGGCTTTGAAGACCCAGCTCATCCAGACTATGTGTACATACTTGACAAGGCCCTTTATGGTCTCAAGCAAGCTCCTCGTGCTTGGTATGACACTCTTGCCAACTTCCTTCTAAAGCATGGATATTCCAGAGGTAAAATCGACAACACTCTCTTCATCAAGGAAACCTCAGGTAATCTCATTCTTGTCCAAATCTATGTTGATGACATCATCTTTGGTGCCACTGATGAATCACTTTGTGATGAGTTTGCTTCTCTCATGATGAGTGAATATGAGATGAGCATGATGGGAGAGCTTACATTCTTTTTGGGCCTTCAGGTCAAACAAACTTCAGAAGGAATTTTTATAAACCAAAGTAAATATATTCGTGACCTTCTGAAGAAATTCAACTTTCTAGATAGCTCTCCTATGAAAACTCCCATGGCACCACCTTTGAAACTCAATGCTGATCTTAAAGGTGAATCTGTGGACATTACCCTTTATCGAGGAATGATTAGTTATCTTCTGTACTTAACTGCTAGCAGACCGGATATTATGTTTGCTACTTGTCTATGTGCCCGTTATCAGGCCAATCCTAAAGAATCTCATTTAAAGGCTGTAAAACGGATTTTTCGGTATCTCAAGGGTACCTTGCACTTGGGTCTTTGGTATCCCAAAGACTCAGGTTTTGAACTAATTGGGTATTCAGATTCAGATTATGCAGGTTCCCAGATTGATAGAAAGAGTACTACAGGAAGCTGCCAACTTCTTGGTGGTAAATTGGTAAGTTGGTCCAGCAAGAAACAAAACTCTGTGTCAACCTCTACTGCTGAGGCTGAATATGTAGCTGTTGGAAGCTGTTGTGCTCAGATCCTGTGGATGAGAAACCAACTCAGGGACTACAATCAATTCTTTTCTAAAGTCCCAATTTTGTGTGATAATTCCAGTGCAATAGCTATTGCAAACAATCATGTTCTTCACTCCAGATCTAAACACATAGATATCAGGTATCACTTCATCAGGGACCACATTTCCAAAGGTGACATTGAGCTGCACTTCATTCCCACCGATTTGCAACTTGCTGATTTATTTACTAAACCCCTTGATGAAACCAGGTTCAACTTTCTAATAAGTGAACTTGGAATGTGCAATCTACAAGAATAAAATGTGTTTTTATTCTCCACCGATCTCACATCGGTGGACAAACTTCTTTATGCTTCTACACCGATTTCATCTCTACCGATTTTATCACACTTTCTTCCCTTACCACCGAAACATCAATTCGGTGGAAACATTCCAGAGTGATTCCACCAACACACCCTTCCACCGAAATCTCTCGTCACATGATTCAGTGGAATCGAGTCAACACCGAAGGTACTCTCTTCTCTTCTACCGAAATCTAAGTTCGGTGGAAACTTCCAACACCGATGGTCTTCTCCATTCTTCCACCAAAGGAAATTTCGGTGGTATCCTTTCGTCTAGCCCTTCCACCGAAATTTAAATCTCACACCGACTCTCCATCATCGGTGAGACTTCGGTACTGTGTCCACCGAATTATCACCGATTTTTTTTCTTCTTATCCAATTCGATTCCCCATGCCTTCTTGAGTCCACAAATCCCTAAAAGCTGTCAGTGATGTGAGACCTTTCCCCTTCTAGCCGTTTTTATCACCAAATCCCCAAAAACAATCATCATTACCTTTCCCCTTCTTCCTTCTCTCACCTCTATATATACTCAAACCCTAAACATTTCCCTCTCATTTTCTTTCACACGAAACCTGCAACCCTTCTTCTCCATTATCTTACTTCGCATACTTGATCTCTCTCTATCGACCTCATCTAACTCAATGGCATCTTCCAGAAATGCAACTCCCACACGGTTTGAAGATCTCAAGTTCAACCCATGCAATCACGTCGCTCGTTTCGAATCAGATCCATCTCATCCTGAGTTCTCCACGGTAACCAAGTTTCTCACCCGATCTCCTCTCCTCCATGCTTTCACCTGCAACCCTAAAATGAGCAAAATGCTCATTGGACAGTTTTGGTTAACGTCTGTTTACGACCCCTCTAATGAAGCCATCCACGCCTCCATTCTCACCGACGACGAAGGCGATCACGACCTTACCTTTGGGGTCGATGATGTTCGTCAAGCTCTCAAAATCCAAACCTTTCCTCAATATGATGATTTACATGTCGATAACATATTTGAAGACGTTGTTCAAACTCTTGGGTATGTTATTGATGATTCATCTAAAAAGGGCCCCGGCACTCTCCTTCGAAGCAAAATGGGGGGCATATGGAATTTTTTCTTTGCCCATATTATCCATTGTCTCTCTCGCAAGACTAGTGGGCACGATCAATCGCCGTCATATATCACGAAGCTCGCTCATGCCCTCATCTTTCAAAGGAAAGTTGACTTCACTCAATACTTCTTCACTGAACTTGTTGAGGTAATTAAGCACCCAAAGAAATGCTATATTGCATATCCTCGTTTCATCTCGATGACCATTCAACATAAACTTACTAAAGCTTTGGATACCGATCGCAACTCATCTACTCCACGATTCACATATGACTGGTCGTCTCCGCTCGTTGGCACCAAAACTCTAAATGTTAAACCGCTCGCAACCGATCGCCTTTTACGACCAGGTATGATTTCTTTTGCTCTCTCTCCCGAACTACATTGGGGTGATGCGGAAATTCCCGGGTTTCGTCACCTGGAAATTCCCGAGGTCACTCCAAATGTCGTGGGCCCTTCTCCCCGTCCTCGAGTAAAGTCCGGTGGCGCTAAAAAGAAACAACAAAAGGCCACCGACACCTCCGAACTTGCTTCTAGAACCACACCAACGAGAGAACCCTCGACGGCTTCCCCGGTTCAAAAACCTTCTAAGTGGAGGCACTCATCACCCCCCCCCCCCGAAATCTTCTCTAAAAAGATCTCGGGTACCTTTGGCTGAGCCATCCCATTCTAGGAAATTTGTTAAACCCGCAACCGACTCCTCTGAGGTCTCTCAAAAGACCATAGTTGTAGAAAAGGAAGTCCCTACATTTGCCTCTTCACCCACTTCTTCGGGTAAAAGAGATGACTTCGAGCCCTCTTCCCTCGAAGGAGTAGATTTGACACTACACGGCCTTTCACCCGGTCAGTTTATGATCGATGATGATGCACAACCCAATCAGGGTTCCCCCCCATTACATCCCCCCCGAGAGACTTCTTTGATTTTCTTTTGGAGGATACTGGTTCTTCCCGAATCATCCCGTCCACCGAAGAAAATCCCACCGAGACTCCCTCACCGGAACATCAGGATTCTCCTCGGCGATCTCCTACTCCACACCGATCGCATACCCCGCAAAGATCACCAACACCGATTCAGAAGGATTCTCCACCATCGAGAATTCTCTATCCCGATGAGTTAGCAGTTTTCCTCCCACATCGGCCTACAGAAACTGATCCCCTACGCTACCGATGTTCTTTCCCAGAAATCGGTGGTTATGTTTCCACACACCATGGCTACCACTATACTTTTCTACAATCTACCATTTCTTTGATCTCCCAGGCCAACTCTAGAATTTCAACTCTTGAGACTAAGTTGCCTCAAATACTTTTCAACGCCATCACCGATGCCCTTAAACCAATAAATGACTCCCTTGATACTTTGTCTTCAAAGGTGGCACTCCTCACAAATGCCTCCACCACAGAAAAGTCTGAATGGGAAATGAGCTTGGGTGATTTCTCTCTAGTTCCCGATTCCATGTCTACAAGCTTGGCCTCTCTTCACTCCAAATTCGATAAAGTATTTTATGAGATGGGTTTTAAGCTTCCGGTTGTTGCTGAGGGGGAGAAAACCACTACTACACCAAGAAAACTTCCAACTCTCAAGAAATCTACCAGCAACAAGCCTCCACCAAAAACCCCTTCTCCACCGAAAGCATCGCCACCACCGAAATCACCTCAAAACTCACCAATTCATACAGGCACCACCGAATCCATTTCTTCACCGAAAAACAAATTCCCTAAGATCGTGGAAGTGATTGCATCATCTGAGGGGGAGCAATCGAGCAAAGCTCCCAAAGATAAAGGAAAGAAGGTAATTTCGGTCGAAGACTTGGCAAAGGAAGAAAAGAAGAAGAAATAATTGGCTAAGTATGGGGCAAGACTTGAAGGTGCTGAAACTCTAAAACTCAAGCCTCCTCCTCAAACAACTTTCACCGATCTCGGCCTTTCTCCTCAAGAAATTGAGGAAGCTAAACTTGCCCAAATAGCTTTGGATAAATCTAAAGCTCTATCCATGAAAGCTTCCGAAGAAGAAGCCGCCAAAGTGAAGTCCACTGATGCCATCCAAACCCAAAAATCCGTACTAAGTGCATTTGAAGAAGAAAAGAACGAAGAAATTGCCTGGTACAAAAGAACCATGCACCACCGAATGAGCATAGCCACAATCACAAGTGCCAAAATTGCTACTTCCAGAGTCAACCCAAAGGATATCAGGCTAATCATTAACAGAGATGATGGTTCGTTGAAAAGCTTGACAGATGTCCACCTCAAGAATTTCGGCCTCACTGAATGGTTCGAAATTTCTCAACATCTTGTCAAAAGTCCAAACCTGAAGAAGGACACATTCATCAAATGCATTGAAGGTTTGATGGATAGGATGAAGGAGATCAAAAGAAAACACAACATCATCCTTTCCACCGATGAAAGGGCCAAACTTCAATCAATGAAAGAAGACATTCGGGTTCCCACAGTCAAGAATCCCATAGACAAAGTATTCAAAGAGATGGCATCTGAAGGAAAGATTCCAAATGTCAGCAACCTGAATCTGTCCCTTCCTACCTCGGTACCACATCCCTCTACAACTCTGAGCCTTGCACCGATTCCTGGGCTTTACTTCAATGATGGTTTCGGTCGAAGATCCTTCTTCAGATTTGCTCAGATTTCCATTGCCGATACTCTATTCCTTCAAGGTATCTACAACCTATTTCCTTACATTCCCGAAGCTCAACCCTTCTTAAAAAATGTGACTGATGAAATCAAACGGAGGCAAACCACCGAGAAATAGGTTCTCTCTTTTCCTTTGGTACTTGTAAAGAGTTTGTTTCTCATTTTGTAAAAATGTACGAGAAAACTTATCTTAATACAAGTATCTCTCTATTTGAATTTTATTTCGGTACATATCCTTACTTTCATTTACTTGTAAATACTGTACATAGTATACATACTCATACCAAAAGAAAAAGATCAAAAAGAACAAAAAGAATGGTCTATGTGAAAAGAACCCAAAAAGAGTAAAAAGGGTCAAAATGCACTTTACTTTTCAATACTCTTAAATATTCTAAGAAAGGAGCTCAAATTCAAATAGGGGGAGATTGTTGGGTCACCAAGGATTTGAAATTGACTCACCGATGTTTTCCCTAAAAATCCTACTTAGAATATTTTAGTTTGGTTCTTTGAATGACTTGTACAAAATAGCAAATGTTCGGTGAAGTCAAAGATCAACCGAAACCAAGTTTGAAGACTCTCTACTTGTGGAAAATAGAAGACTCTTCTCAACAAACAAACAAGTCATCACCACCGAATTGTCTTCACAATTTCGGTGGTGATGACTTGTTTGTTTGTTTGTTGAGAGGAGTCTTCTATTTTCCACAAGTAGAGAGTCTTCAAGCTTGGTTTCGGTTGATCTTTGACTTCACCGAACATTTGCTATTTTGTACAAGTCATTCAAAGAACCAAACTAAAATATTCTAAGTAAGATTTTTAGGGAAAACATCGGTGAGTCAATTTCAAATCCTTGGTGACCCAACACCATTTATATGACTAACATTCAGAAAGTCATAACTTCATATTCGAGAGCCTACTACGAATCATTGCAGATTCTAGATCATCGCTCATATCCAAGAAATTACAAGTTACTTTATGCCTATTTCTTGGAGTGGAAGTAGAGATTACAATCTACTTTATGCCTATCTCTGACCTTCCCATAGAAATCAGGAATTACAATTTACTTTATGCCTATTCCTCGATTTCTACACTTCGACATGAGAATTACAATTTACTTTATGCCTATTCTCCATTTCCACGTAAACGGGAATTACAAATTACTTTATGCCTATTCCGCATTTCACGTCACAGTATGAAATAGGAATTACAACTTACTTTATGCCTATTCCTCATTTCACAACACCTTTACGAAATGAGAATTACAATTTACTTTATGCCTATTCCACATTTCAGGTCAACGGGAATTACAAATTACTTTATGCCTATTCCTCGTTACAATTATTATCAGTGCCTATGGATCCATTACACGTATTAGTGTATATGCATAATAACATATCACACTACATCTCGTAACATATTCTTAACTCTAAGAATATTAATAATCTATCGCTTCTTTATTCTCAATTGTTTCTGTTGGTCCCGAAGGGTTATACAAGTTTGTAGAAGGGGGGGGGGGGGTTGAATACAAACACACGTTTTTACTTTTCTAAATTGTTTATTGATAATTCAAGACAATTTACAACTTGTTGCGGAACAAGATTAAGGATAAACCTAATCTAAACAAGTCCTGAGAAACACTAAGTTTCTTGCACTAGAAAGAGTTAAAGAAATTACGAATAATAACTTAACAATAAGAGAGAAATAAGAAGATGGTCCGAGAACACTTCAAAACTGAAGTAAGGTTCTTCTTATATACTGCATGGATTTAATGCAAGGCAGTATGGCTTTACATGTGGCAGCAGCTGAGTGGTTGCATGTCATTGACCTTTGTAGACAACCTTAGTAGCCGCATGGTGCACAGTGTAGAATCATAGTTGTTGTACGATTACAGACAAAAGGGATGTCCGTTCTGACAGTTCGTACGGAGACGTGCAAGGGAGGTAAGACAATAGTAACAAACATGGAGACTTCATGATCAGCTTTCGTTGAGTCAGATCTTTATCAGCGAATGATAAAGTTCAGCGATTGCTGAAGTCTTCTACTTGATACTTCACGTTGAATGGATAGGTCTTGCTTCGCTGATATCCGCATCAGTTCATGAGTAGACTTGTCGTTGGTTCTTGAGCTTGATCTTCGACTTCAGCGTAGAACTTTGGTTGACGTGAAACTTGTCTTCAGAGATCATAAGTAAACAAACTAAACTATCAGCGATCATCAATAGAACTGAACAGGCTCAGAGCTATATGATGATGAACAGTGTTCGCTGAATATCTAATATAAAGAGTGAGAGTTCCTATCAGCGGTACTGTAAAGTCTTAGTACTTATCAGCGATAGTGAAACTCTAATACATATTGTTTACTTACAATTTTCACTAAGTGTTTAAGAGAGGGTCATTATCAAATCACTGAGGGTTTGGATCAACAATCTCCCCCTATTTGATTATGACATAGCACCAGAGAAAATTGCTATTTAATGAAAACATAAGGATAAAAAGAACTCATAAAATATTTGTCCCTGTTACTGTTTTCTGGGATCTTTTCAGTACTGATGGAGTAAAGTACATTCGCTGAAATTTTTCTTTAAACTTCGTAAAGATTACAGAGGGAAGTGGAAAAATTACAAGTACAACAAATAAAATTACAAGTACAGAAGATGTAGACAGATAAGGATAGAAAGAATTACAAGGCGATCCTATCCGTCAAAAGGTTCTTCCTTAATGAGAAGTTCATCAAGGGTCTTTGATGTGGGAATCATCCAGTCAGGGACAGTTACACCTTGATCCTTTTTGTTCTTTGCTTCTTCAAAGATCAGGGGCTTGAGGTGACGTGCTTGAATGTCGCGTCTGACTTCACATCAGTATATGAGGTCTCTGAGCTGTTCGATGGGAGTGATTGGAAGCTCAGAGATGCGTTGAAAGTGTTGATTTCCATGGCAGTCTAGAAAGAATATACCATAGGGATCACTTAGGACTTTGCCAGGGATGAAAGTTTCACCAGGTGGTAGGGAGGTGTCAAGCGCTGAGAGGTCAGCATCAGGACCAAGAAATTCAGCACGAGAGAAACCAATACCTGTTTCATTCCGTATAGGAGGACCTGAGTCTGAGGTTTTCTTTTCCTTTGCAGAGGCTCTTCTTTGTTGAGGAGGAAGAAGAGTGGAAGGAGGAATATCCATAGCAGAAGAAACCAAGTCGATCTGAGAATTTAAAATTTTCTCGACATGGCTCTTGAACTTTGAGCGCGATCGCTGAATGGATAATTTCACTTCCAACCATTCAGAGAAACCAAATTTCTCTAAAGTAGCAGCATAGAAGGTTTGCTTGGTTTTGTCTTCTCTGAATACATCAACTTCAACAACAGGAACGTCTACGAATAGTTTTCCTATGATATTTGCCTTGATGATTTTGGATGGTCGAGATCGATAGTTCAACATTTCTTTACACCATTCCAAAGTCGAATCAGATACCTTAGTCTTTTCTTCAACGATCCTTTGGGCATCATCCCATAGCTGACGTTGGACATCAATGGGAGTTCTTTTCAGCGCGGGGTCTTTCACCGATTGTTGGACAAGCTGGATGGCGAGAGCCTTATCTTTTTCTTCAGCTTCCTTCTTTTCGGCGAGTAATCTTTCAGCTCTTAAATGATCCTCGTATTCTTTCCTTGAAATCCTGAACTTTGTGGGAGCAGGGATTTTGTCACGAGGAAGAATGATTCGCTGATCTTCAAGCTGTTTGATCATTATATCTCTCTTTTCTTGATCCTCTTCACTTAGCTTTTGAGGAGCCAAGGAAGGTCTGTTTTTGTGAGAGAGCAGCTGTTCTTCAAGTTCATCAGTCTCAGTGGTTAAATCCAAGACTAGGATTATTTCTTCAGCTCTTGTGGCTGGGATTATTTTTGGTGTAGTCGAAGGAGCTTCAGCGGGATCCTCAAATAGGGGAGAGGACTAGCTGAAACACAGTGATTGTTTAAGTAAGAATATGGGAAGAAAGAGATAGATAAAAGAATGTGGTTAAGTGTATAGAGGTTTTAAGGATAGAAGGATTGAGATTGAGAAGAGATAGAGGAGGGATGCAGTGTAAGGGAATAGAAGGTAGTGTACCTGACAAACTGGCTTTTGAAGCAAGATCGTTAGATTGTCTTCTTCAGCGAGGCCTTTGTTTTTGCCTTTGTCAGCTTCAGACGCTGCAGATTTTGTCTTGGTCCGCTCCCCTGAAGGTTCTTTTATCTCGATCCCTTTTTGAGCTGGGGCTTTTGCAACAGGCTGGACGTAGAAGAAATCGTCATCATCATCGTCATCATCATCATCTTTGGGGGATGATGATGGTTCTTCATCAGAGATGTCGACAGGTTCATCATCTCCAGCTTCTTCTTCAGACTCGACCTCTTCAGCATAAGGTTCGGTCACGTCAGCAGCAACTTCCTTAAGTTGCTCATCGAGTTGCTCCCCCTCAGATATAGGGAAAGGTTTCTCGGTTTCCTCAGGGTTTTCAACTCCCTGAGGTTGTGAAATAGAAGTAGCAGCAGCAACAGTTTCAATACCCTCCCCCTCAGCATTATGGGGAAGGTCTTCTTTAGTCTTCTCCCCCTCTTCCACATTATGGTTGGGGGAGGTAACAGATTGTTTAGCAGCAGTAGTGTGTATTTGGTCTCTGTCTTCCAGGCCAGAGATCCCAACACCAGTCTCAATCTTTGCTAATCTGACTTCCAGGCCAGTTATAGCAGGATTGATCTTTTGAAGAGCTTCGCGGTCGACCTGAGTAAAATGAGAAGTTGGGGCGTTATGGCGATCGAGTACTTTCTGAACAATTTCTTTGATGGCGGAGACCTCAGCCTTGATCGTGGAGACTTCACCCTTTAGAGAACCAACCTCTGTCTTCAATGATGTGACTTCATTGGACAGAGTGGTGAAGTTTGTTGAAAGAGAGGTGGTTGCGGTTGAATTGTCAGCGAGGGTGGTAGCAAATTGAGCAATGCTATCATCCACCTTCTCCAGATCAGTTTTGGAGGCTTTTGTATCAATGATCTCGGTCAACTTTTTGAGTTTCTCTCCAGCGTCTGTAACCGCTGAAGAGTTCGTGGAGAGAATGGTGTTGTAATTTTCCACCTTTGTTTCCAGGGCCTTCAGGGAGGTGTTGATATCCCCCAAATTAAGACCTGAAACAGTTATTAACTTACGAACAGAGGAAAGCTCAGAAGTTTGGGGTAGAGAGAGAGGAGTGTTTTGGATTGTGTTTATACCTGCAGGCGGGTTGGCGAAGTTGTCGAACCCTTTGTATCCTGAATGATATTCCATGTCGCCTTCAAGAGTACCTTGGCGCATGGAGGTGCCTGCAGATCCTAAGTTTGCATCCATTATCGTATTTAGAGTGTCTGCAGCTGAGTCATGTACGATGAAGGGTGTCCCTGAGAAAGTTGGGAAAATTGGTGGAGAGACCAAAGATTGAGTAGGAGGAATGAGAGATGAGAATGATGGTTGGGTGCGGGGTTCAACGTTGGATCCGCTGTCAATCACTTCAGTCTGTAGAGAGGCTGAAGGAGGTGGGTTCATTTCCAAGTTTATAACTTCAGCGTTTAGAGACGCTGAAGCCGGGATGGAAGGGGTGGCTTGATCAGCCGTGGCAGAGTGTACCACTGAACTTTCCATCAGCTCTTCAAGATGAGTTGTGGAGTCTTCAGCGTGTAAATGCTGGGGGGGTTGCTCCTTGGTTTTCTTGATTCTTTTGGAACCAAGTTGGGAAGATGAGTGTTTCCTTTTTCGAGAAGGAGTGGAGGGTGCAGCGTGGGTATCAGCGGTGGGGATTTCCACTGAATGAGCTGCAGAAATAGAAGAAGGATGATTGAGAAGAGATAAGAGAGTAGAAAGACGTACCTCGTTTTCCAGTGGCTTGAAGTCGAGCACCTTAGGGCCAACCTGAGAGAGTCTCAGATCACCCTCTGTTGGGTACCTTTCGCCAAGTCCTTGTTGAAAGACGGCGCTGATGAATCTGGGATAAGGAACCCATGACGGTCTTTCAGCCATATCCACTCTGAACGCAAGGTCGTCGTAGATGATTGAGGCCCAGTCAACATTTAGACCTTTCAGCAATGCATAGCCCATTGCTTGCTGAGGTTGAGCAGCTTGATCAGAGGAGCCACTCTTCGTTGTCATGCAGCTTATCAGATGTGCGAAGATGAAGTTCATCTCGCTGGGCATTTTGGACTTCTTGATCAAGGTCAGTTTCTTCTCAGGCTTCTTGTCCCTTCCAGTGTCCCATGCGTAACCCATTGCATCAAAGAATGCAGTGATGGCTTCCCTATCAGCATGGTTTTTGTGGTTTGGGAGAGGGATAAAGCGGTTTTCTTTGGTAGAGGTAGGAAGACTCAGTGCTTTCCTAATAATGGCAGGGTTTATTTTGGTGGTGCCAAATTTGGTGTCACACAGAATAGAGTCAACGATCTTCTTTGGGTCTTTGGCATGGGTACCTGAGCTCTTCTGGCAGTATACCAGAACTGAGATAGTAGGAATTGATGAGCAGATGGTGTAATAGTCAGTGTTGTAGATAAGCAACATGTTTTGAGGTAGTTCACAGCATCATCCAGATGTGTGACTTGCTTTTGAGGAGGAAACTCGAAAAGCGCATGAAGGTTGTTCGATTTTGAAAAATCGATTTCCTCAAGCTTGAACTTAACCTGAGGAGCTTTGACGAGAGTCAGTTTCTTTGTAGCAGAGGATTTCTCAGCGGTAGGAGCAGGAGTAGAAGATGCCATTTCTGTTTAACATATCAACCATGAATCATAAAAAAAATGCAGTCTTAATGTGAAAGATTTTCCAATAAGATGTTTTCCGATTTTTGTCCATTTCATTCAGACAGAAATGTCTTAATGAAGATTAGGGTTTTCTTGTTTTGAAAAAGAAAAACAAACCCAGTAAAAGTCTTGTTTTCCATTTTCCTTTAGATAAGGATTATGGAAAAACAAATGAAGAACAAGTTTAAGATTTTGAGTTTTAAACTTGAAGAACAACCATAAAAAGGTTGTGTTCATAAAACCATGAAAGAAATGATTTCATTTTAGAAAAGGTTTCTTTTGTTTGATCTGTTAAAAACAATAAGAAGATCAGAAACAAGTTATGCAGGTGAATAATAAGAATATTAACCTGGTAATCGAAGAAGAAGATGAACAGATTTCTAGAAATAAGCAACAATAAATCTTTTCTTGCTTGGAGAAGAAGTTCGCGTAAAGAAAAAATATAAACTCGAAATAGTTTATATAGTGAGATTTGAGAGAGAGAAAAACTCGAGCGGGCAAGCTTTTTATCAGGACACGGACACGTGTTTGCATTTGATTGGATGGTAAACGAAACGTGCGAACGTGTGTCAGAAAAGGAACGTGCCAGGGTTTATCCGTTGTGATGATGTCACAAACGTCCTTTCATATTTTAGGATGTCTCTGAGGTTTTCAAAGCTCAGGGACTATTTTGAAAAACATGAAGCACTGAATAGAAATATCAGTGCTAGTTTAAGAAATTTCAAAGTATCGCTGTTAAGGAAGAGATATTCAGCGATGCAATTTGTTTTGAAATCTTACATTCACATGCGAACGTCAGCGAGCAAGAGAGAAAACATACCTTGATATCAGCGAATCAATTATGTTCAGAGAGAGAATGATAGAATGGGTTATATAATTGTTTTATCCTATCGCTGATAAAATGTGAACCACTGAAGATTTTTACTCTTCAAAGTTCAGCATTCCAAGCTCGCTGATGAGAAAGTTGAATCTTGTCTCATCAAGAGGTTTGGTGAACAGATCAGCTAACTGATAGTCAGTTGGGATAAAATGAAGTTCCATATCACCATTCATCACATGATCTCTGATAAAATGATACCTGATTTCGATATGTTTGGTCTTTGAGTGTAGCACTGGATTGTTGGCTATAGCGATGGCACTTGTGCTGTCGCAATAGATTAGAATTTTCGAGAGCTGAAGGTCATAGTCTAGTAGTTGATTTCTCATCCACAAGACCTGAGAACAACAGCTTCCAGCGGCTACATACTCAGTTTCATCAGTTGAGGTGGACACTGAGTTTTGCTTTTTACTTGTCCAACTCACCAGCTTTCCACCCAGGAGCTGACAGCCTCCTGTGGTGCTTTTCCTATCCAATTTGCAACCTGCAAAACCACTATCTGAATAGGCGATTAGATCAAACCCTGAGTCTTTGGGATACCAAAGACCTAGGTTCATAGTACCCTTAAGGTAACGAAAGATTCGCTTTACAGCGATCATATGAGATTCCTTAGGTTCAACTTGATATCGTGCACACAAACAGGTTGCGTACATAATATCGGGTCGGCTAGCTGTAAGATACAAGAGAGAGACGATCATCCCACGGTACAGCGTGACATTAACAAGTATTCCATTTGAATCCTTGTTTAGTGTCAGCGGAGGTGCCATAGGGGTTTTCATAGCTGAACTCTGAGTTAAATCGAATTTCTTCAACATATCTTTAACATACTTGTAACAACCCGGTTTCCCAAACATGCTTCAAATAACATACATTGCATAACTTCATTACATTCATAATAAAAGATACATAATAAACCACAAACGGTCCCTTCGGTCTCGGAACTACAAAATACATTAAGCTTCCTAATCAACGCCCATCAAAAGCTCCTTACACTTAATCCTTTCCTTTGCCGATCCTTAACCTGGAAAACATATTTTTGAAAACAAAATGAGGGTTAGACCAAACGGGTCTAGTGAGTTAATCCCGGTCTTTTCCAAAATCAATATAAAACTCTTTTCACATAATACTTTGTATCAAAATAGTTTACATAAAACCTTTCGTATAAGCACGCATATACCACACGTATATAAATACCACATTAGGACTCGTGCACCGTGTATCTCTCCTCATCTCATCTTCTTTCCCCTGGCCACATTAGTCGGTAGCAAGCCAACTAATCATCGTCACTGTACAATACAGTCGACTCCACTGTAATTTCATACAGCCCCGCTGCAATTACCTACAGCTCCACTGCAATTTCATGCAGCCCCGTTGTATTTCCATACAGCCCCGCCAAATAATAATTCGGCTCACCTATACTCGTTTCGTGCAATATAAATACAATATATATCTCAATATATCATATTGTCATTTATAAACCTTTCATCATTTTTCCAACCATATATATATATATATAAGTATATACATATATCCTTTTAACATAAACATATAATCACCCCTTGACACTTATCCGTTTCATATATATAAACACATATATATATTTCACACATACTCACATACATATATAAACACATATATATATTTCACACATACTCACATACATATATAAACACATATATGTATTCCAGTTGAAAACGTTTTAAAGCAAAACTCACCTCGAATTCTTAAAATACGCTTCCAAGCCTTTCTCCGAGCTATCCGATCCTTTATCCAAATACCTCAGAATCTGAAACCATTTACATACAAATATCTCCTTACCAACTTATGTATAAGACTTACTAGCAGGTTATGGACTCTAGATACATCTACATAACTTTTATGCTCAAAAATTGACCAAACAGCCAAGTTATCCGGACAACCCAAACAACCCGGACAACACCACCTTTTCCGGACAACATGACTTTTCCGGACAACCCCAGTAATCCGGACAACAAGACTAATCCGGATAACACGATTTATCCGGACAACACAAGGAATCCGGACGCCATCCGGACTCTAGATCATCCGGAAACCACAATCAAATCGTCCGGAATCTATCAACAACTTACCCGGACACCACCCAAGAATATACCCGGACACCTTCAAGAATCTACCCGGACACCTCTGTCGGTTTACCCCATTTTTGCCCAGAAATCGACAGAATCAATACCAGAAGTGTTTGGGATGTTTCTACTCCGATAGGAACTACTTACTAGCAATTATAGACATAAAATGTAAAGCAACATACCTCAATTCATCTTCCAAACACACCAAGTTGAACCCTTTAGCACCAAACCCTTCTTTTCTCTTCTTGCTTTCTCTCAACACACACACACACACAAATTTTACTGATTTTCTGCTTGTGATAATATCTGAATTCAGAAGGGATAATATCTAACTTAATTTACTACTTTGGTCCTTGAACTTCTCAATAATAACCAAAACACCTATAAACCTTTAATTTAACCAAACTCACCCTAAACCTTAAACTTTAAAGTTAAATAAACTTAACGGCATTAGATTTTTAACTAACGGATTTACCCGGGTATTACATTATCTCCCCCTTAAAAGAATTCCGTCCCGGAATTCGGTTAAGCAATAAACGAGGGTAACTACTATCATGTCCTATCCAATGGTCCTTCACTCTGATCATTACATTCGACTACTTTCTCCCACTCTCTTCTCAACATAAAACACGTTTTCTCCAAGGATAGCACGCTAGGAGGTGCTCACTCTAGACCGATCCTATGAGCTAACTTTCTTTCACCTCCAAATCAGTCGCACGTACCCAATTTCAACAACTACTATACTTTACTAACAACTTCACCATACCTCATATCAGAAACTTAATCGAGTCAATCCGAAATCACACTCAATGCTCAAAATAACTTCACATTTTCCATTTCTCAAACGGTAATACTCTATTCTTTAGCTAACCATCTACTGCCACTCCATTCTCTTATTCTTGAATAACACTACTACACACCGCTTAGACATCCATACCTCTCCCCACATACTTTTGGCACCTCTACATAACTTACAAACAAAATTCCGAGCAGAGGTTTCCACTTATACTCACCCCATATCCTCACAAATCCACCACTTAATCTCATGAAATTCATTACTACTACACCTCGCACATTCACTAATTATAAACTGCCACCATCTTATCCACATTACCCCACACATTTAAACAATACCTTTCTTGATAGCGTCAACAATCACATTAAGTATAATCTACACAACATACTAAACTGTCGCCTTCATGACTAGGTCAAGACTTTACGCACTATCGTTACCTTCCACACACAATTCATCACGTTCTACATATTGCTATTATTCTTTACACTCAAGCCATCACACTCCACACACTAACAAATTAGAACAACAATAATTAAACACACCCTTCTATATCTCTAACACAATTATCAAATATTTTTCTAACACAAATAATAAAATTGAAAACACAAAAGAATCGGTTTGCACCGAAGTCAGATAACACTTTAGCACGTATAAAGTTTATAGAAATATACCTGTCTTCATCTCTATCCATACGTCGAGTTCGACTTGCCACTCTGTTGATTTCAACAAGGTTAATATACACGTAAGCACATACCCAATATAACAAGATATTCCGGTTCAACATGTACTTGTAAGTTCACGCTTACACTGGCCAGGTGTAATTTGAACATACCTTACATGATGTTCCTTCTACCTTTTTATACTTAACATCCCAAGGTTCTAAAATAATAAGGACATCCTACTTCACATGCAGTTTAAGTCTAGGTATAAATCCAAATACCTAAATCTCTTAAACTAGGGCTCTGATACCATTTGTAACAACCCGGTTTCCCAAACATGCTTCAAATAACATACATTGCATAACTTCATTACATTCATAATAAAAGATACATAATAAACCACAAACGGTCCCTTCGGTCTCGGAACTACAAAATACATTAAGCTTCCTAATCAACGCCCATCAAAAGCTCCTTACACTTAATCCTTTCCTTTGCCGATCCTTAACCTGGAAAACATATTTTTGAAAACAAAATGAGGGTTAGACCAAACGGGTCTAGTGAGTTAATCCCGGTCTTTTCCAAAATCAACATAAAACTCTTTTCACATAATACTTTGTATCAAAATAGTTTACATAAAACCTTTCGTATAAGCACGCATATACCACCCGTATATAAATACCACATTAGGACTCGTGCACCGTGTATCTCTCCTCATCTCATCTTCTTTCCCCTGGCCACATTAGTCGGTAGCAAGCCAACTAATCATCGTCACTGTACAATACAGTCGACTCCACTGTAATTTCATACAGCCCCGCTGCAATTACCTACAGCTCCACTGCAATTTCATGCAGCCCCGCTGTATTTCCATACAGCCCCGCCAAATAATAATTCGGCTCACCTATACTCGTTTCGTGCAATATAAATACAATATATATCTCAATATATCATATTGTCATTTATAAACCTTTCATCATTTTTTCAACCATATATATATATATAAGTATATACATATATCCTTTTAACATAAACATATAATCACCCCTTGACACTTATCCGTTTCATATATATAAACATATATATATATTTCACACATACTCACATACATATATAAACACATATATATATTTCACACATACTCACATACATATATAAACACATATATGTATTCCAGTTGAAAACGTTTTAAAGCAAAACTCACCTCGAATTCTTAAAATACGCTTCCAAGCCTTTCTCCGAGCTATCCGATCCTTTATCCAAATACCTCAGAATCTGAAACCATTTACATACAAATATCTCCTTACCAACTTATGTATAAGACTTACTAGCAGGTTATGGACTCTAGATACAATTACATAACTTTTATCCTCAAAAATTGACCAAACAGCCAAGTTATCCGGACAACCCAAACAACCCGGACAACACCACCTTTTCCGGACAACATGACTTTTCCGGACAACCTCAGTAATCCGGACAGCAAGACTAATCCGGATAACGCGATTTATCCGGACAACACAAGGAATCCGGACGCCATCCGGACTCTAGATCATCCGGAAACCACAATCAAATCGTCCGGACTCTATCAACAACTTACCCGGACACCACCCAAGAATATACCCGGACACCTTGAAGAATCTACCCGGACACCTCTGTCGGTTTACCCCATTTTTGCCTAGAAATCGACAGAATCAATACCAGAAGTGTTTGGGATGTTTCTACTCCGATAGGAACTACTTACTAGCAATTATAGACATAAAATGTAAAGCAACATACCTCAATTCATCTTCCAAACATACCAAGTTGAACCCTTTAGCACCAAACCCTTCTTTTCTCTTCTTGCTTTCTCTCAACACACACACACACAAATTTTACTGATTTTCTGCTTGTGATAATATCTGAATTCAGAAGGGATAATATCTAACTTAATTTACTACTTTGGTCCTTGAACTTCTCAATAATAACCAAAACACCTATAAACCTTTAATTTAACCAAACTCACCCTAAACCTTAAACTTTAAAGTTAAATAAACTTAACGGCATTAGATTTTTAACTAACGGATTTACCCGGGTATTACAATACTTTCCCTGATTAATGAAAGTTCCTTTTTCATTCTGTTTTATCTGAAGACCAAGGAAATATGTTAGCTCACCCATGATACTCATTTTATACTCTTCTTTCATCCTTTCAGAGAAACGAGTACAAAGATCAGGGTTAGTAGAACCAAATATAATGTCATCAACATATATCTGAACAAGAATGATATGACCTTTCACTATTCTGAAAAATAGAGTTTTGTTGATTTTACCTCGCTCAAAATTTTCAATTAGGAGATAAGAGGATAGAGTGTCATACCATGCACGTGGAGCTTGCTTTAAGCCATAAAGTGCCTTATCCAGTTTATAAACATAACCTGGACGCTTAGGATCTGAGAATCCTGGAGGTTGTTCCACATAGACTTCTTCATTCAGCTTTCCATTGAGAAATGATGACTTAACATCCATTTGATATACTTTGAAGTCTTTGTGTACATCGTAAGCTAAGAATAGACGAATAGATTCTAGTCTTGCTACTGGAGCAAATGTTTCGTCGTAATCTATGCCTTCCTCTTGTCTGTATCCCTGAGCAACAAGACGAGCCTTGTTGCGGGTTACAGTTCCATGTTCGTCCAACTTGTTTCGATAGACCCATTTAGTGCCTATCACTGTCTTGTCAGTTGGTCTTCGAACAAGATTCCAAAGTTTGTTTTTTTCGAATTCAGTCAGCTCTTCTTGCATGGCGCTGGCCCAATTTGGATCTTTGAGGGCATCATCTATTTTCTTTGGTTCAATCAGAGAAATAAAGTTAACAAATAAACAAATATTACCTGCACTTCGTCGAGTCTGAACACCAGCGTTTGGATCACCAAGGATTTGATCAATTAGGCGATTTACAGTCCATCGCTGAGCCGGAGCATGAATCGCTGACTCAAATTGAACTGGAGGAGCTGAAGATGAGGCTTCAGCAACTTCTGGAATATCAGCCAAGAGAGGAGTAGGTGCAGATGTTATCTCATTTACTGATTGCTGAGAAGTAGATGGAATGTCTGAGACATTTGGTTCAGAAGCAGGTATAGTGTTTAAAGGAATAGCTGAGACCCATGATGTTTCAGCTTCACTATTCTGCATGTTTGGGATGATAGTAGGACCATCATCTTCAACGGTATGAGTATGAGGAGTGGGAATATCTTCTGAATCACCAAGATGAGAAAACATCCATTGATTCAGTTCTTCAGTATCCGCAGAAGGTCGAGAATTTGCTGAACGGGATTCGTCAAAAGTGACGTGAATAGTTTCTTCAACAGTTTGTCTTCTTCGATTGAAGACTCTGAAGGCTTTGGAGATTGAAGAATATCCAAGAAAGATTCCATCATCAGCCTTAGGATCAAACTTTCCAAGGGCATCTCTGTTGTTCAGTATGAAACACTGACATCCAAAGATGTGAAGAAAGCTAATTGAAGGCTTTCTCCCATGAAAAAGTTCATAGGATGTTTTATTAAATCTTTTGACTATCAGCGACCTGTTTTGCGTAAAACAAGCAGTGTTGACAGCTTCTGCCCAAAACTGAGTAGGCAGGAGAGAATCGCTGAGCATTGAACGTGCAGTTTCAATAATAGTTCTATTTCTTCTTTTAGTGACTCCGTTTTGTTGCGGTGTTCTCACTGAAGAAAAGTTGTGAGAAATACCCTTACTCTCAAAGAAGGAATCAAGAGAACTGTTTTTGAATTCAGTCCCATGATCACTCCTTATTGAGCGAACGGTCAAGTTGTTCAGGGTTTCCATCTTCCTGACAAAGGTGATGAGTTCTTCAGGGGTGTCACTCTTAGAAAGGAGAAACATAACCCATGTATAGCGAGAGAATTCATCAACTATGACCAGTGTATATTTCTTTCCAGCGATGGATTGTTTGTTAACAGGGTCAAACAAATCCATACGGAGAAGTTGTAGAGGAGATGACACTGAGGAAACTTGCTTTGACTTAAAACTTGCTTTGGTCTGCTTGCCTTTCTCACACGCTGAACATAAGGATTCTTTGGCTAATGAGTGCAGAGGTAGACCAGTGACTAACTCTTTTGAAGAAAGAGTGTTCAGTGTCTTGAAGTTGAGATGAGAGAGCCTCTTATGCCATAGCCAGTTGACATCAGATGAGGCTTTTGAGAAGAAACATGAGTTCTCAGTGGTTGTTGAGTCCATGTTTATTACATAAACATTTTCCAAACGATAACTGCTGAGAGCTATCTTCTCCTTTTTGTCAGCGACAAAGCAGGATTCCTTAGTAAAGATTACTTTGTTATCCTTGTCGCAAAGCTGACTGATGCTTAGAAGATTATGTTTCAGCCCTTCAACATATGCGACTCTTCTGAAGGTTGTTGTACCATTATTGAGTACACCAAACCCTCGGGTATGTCCTTTTCCATTTCCACCGAAAGTTACAAAGGGACCCTTCTCTTCTTTGTACTCAGTGAGCAGGTTCTTCATACCAGTCATGTGTCTAGAGCATCCGCTATCGAGATACCAGATACCCTTCTTAACCTGCATTTACAAAGGAAGATTAGTTTGTCTTGGGTACCCACTTAACCATGTGTACACACTTGTCAGTGGGGGTAGAAGAGGAGGTGGAAGGTTCAGCAGTCTTCGCAGCATTTGAAGATTCAGCTTTGTCAGTCTTCACTTTGGTTAATTTCTTAACCTCAGTGGTCTTCTTTTCCTTGGGGGCAATGATCTTCACCTTAGCTATCTTTTCAGCTTGGGTGGCTGTAGGGCACTTACTAGCAATATGATTGGTAAGTCCACAATGATAACATTTCCTATAACTAAAAGTAGTTCTAGGACCATTTGCATGCTGAGCTTTTGATTTTGAATTAGAAGGACCAGCACCAAGTAAGCTATTGGCTTTTAAAATGGGAGGAACATTCAGTTCTTCGGATTTCTTACCAATAATTTCCACTTTGATTCTAGGAGTAGATCGCTGAATAGATCCACGCTGAATAAATCCAAGGATCTTATTCTTTGAACCAGAGGGATAAGTCACTGAAGCTTTAGAAGCATTCAGCTTTGGTACAGAGGTACCCTTCTGAGGATTTTGATTAAAAATAATTCCTTTACCTTTTTTTAAGGATTGAGGTAGGTTTTGGATAAACAACTTTTTCTTTACCTTTAGAAGTTAAGGTAGAGATTTCCTCAGGGATAGGCGGTTTAGAAGAAGAACACTGAGACGAGAAAGTGTCAGGGATAGAGGATACGAACATTCCAAATTTAAGCATGGAACGGTCAGTGGTTGGTTCTAGAGTATCATCTTTGTAACCAAGACCACGTTTATCACTCAGGGGAATCTGAGACTTAATTATCTCAGTGATCTTTGTTGAGGAATTATACCATCCATCAACAGTAGCTTTTTCAGCTTTTAATGCAGCGATAGCTTTTTCGCGCTCGATTTTGACTAGCTGATTTAGGTGAACTTGATCTTTAAAATCTTCTTCAATTTTAGAAAGATTTTCTATTTGAAGGTGACAGTTTTTAAGCTGTTCAACGAGATCAAGGTTTTGATTTTCAACAATAGTTTTGCCATTCATGGCTTCATATAAACTTCTAGTTAAGAGATCGATCTTTCGAAGACTATCAGCTTCATCAATATTTAAAATATTGGTAAAGAAGGAAGGTGATACCTTAGTAGCAGAGGTTGAAGTAGAGGGAATGTCAGAATTTTCTTCCTCATCTTCAAGTTTGGCCATGAGACATAGATTGGCTTTGTAACAACCCGGATTCCCAACATACAAATAACATATATTTCACCACAAAATAATACATCATATTTCATTTACGGTCCCTTATCTTAACCAAGTAGGTCTTTCAGTACACACTTTTTCGTTCATAATAAAGTACAAAATATCATAACAGATACAAAACACATCTTGAATCTTCATAATCATATATCTTCCAAAAAGCTAGACATGATTAACCTATCATTTGTCTTTACTTGCTCCATGTAACGTCCCCGATTTCCAAAAATACAAATAACATATATTCATGCCATAATATCATCAAAAGATACATTATATATAAAACATTCGGTTCCAAAGTCTAGGTAACATAAAAATAAACGAGTACAAATTTTTCGCGGAATACAATACATGTTGATTAATAACAAAGTCATGGGTTCAAAACATAGTTATGTCATCAACACAAAAGTCTTCACAAGAGATAACCACGGCATAAACTTTTCACTTGCCCTTACCCGATCCACCACCTGGAATACATATTTTTAAAACAGAAAAATGAGGGTTAGACCTAATGGTCCAGTGAGAAAATCCCTGACAGTTGAAACTTGCCAAGAATCCAATTAAATAAAACCTTTTTATACAAACACACATATATCACACGTAATTAAATACCAACCAAGACTTGCGATTCGTATCCACTCATTCCCCCTTATTCCTCCACAATTGGCCAAACTAGTGGTTGCAAGCCAACTAGTCAATTTACTCTGCTGTACAACATCTACAGTAAACACGCCTGTCCGCTTACCGGAACCCGGCAATACACCGGTCCGCACCTCGGATCCCGGCCCCGTATTCTCGCAGAATACTCATATAATTACAGTATACCATCATGTATATAAAGATTTCAATAAAAACACATAATCACATTATGTATCACATTCTCAACCCATACATATCCATTTCATGTGTATATATAAATCACATATATATGTATTCCAGTTGAAAAATGTTTTTAAAATAAAACTCACCTGAATGCTTTTCCAAGTTCTCCAAAAATCTCTTCAACAAGTCCCACTTTTATCTTTGAATTTTACTATCTGAAATAGTTAATTAACAAGAATACACCTCATTAATAAATCTGCATTTTAACACTTTTCGCAACCCACAGCTTGCGAATTCCTTACTTTTCGCAACCCACTGTTGTGAAAACCAAAGAACTCGCAACCCACTATTGCGAAAACCTCATAACTCGCAACCCACTGTTGCGAAAACCTCAGAACTCGCAACCCACTGTTGCGAAAGCCTCACTTCTCGCAACCTACTGTTGCGAAAACCTGAAAAATTACTGTTCACCGTCTTTTTTAATAAGCTCGGCAAAAACGACTTTCAGTCCAATATTTACCCAGAAATGATGTTTAGACTCTTATTGACATTCTAAACATACCCAAAGACCCATATACCTTTCTAAAATTACTTAAAACCCAAATATAAACTTCTAAAAACTTAAATATATAAAAGGGAAAGGAATCAGATGATCACCTGAACAGTTTACTGCATAAACACTAAAATCCCAGCTATGGAGATCAGATTCTTTCTTCTTCTTCTTCGATTTCACTCTCTTTTTCTCTCTTTTCACCTAGCCGAAGGTAAACACACACACACACACTTAGGATATTTGTTTAGATACTCAATTAGGAGGACACCTCCTCCTAGTGAGGCAATAAGGCGGTGGTGTGGAGTTTGGTAAAAATACCAAACAAACCCTTAACTTATTTTTCCATAACTAACTAAAATAAAACTTATATAAATAAACTTCTAAATTCTAAAATACTAAAATACTACTGGTCAATTAACAAAATAAAATACCTGGTTATTACAACATCTCCCCCTTAAAAGAATTCCGTCCCGGAATTCAGTCAAGCAACGAACTAGGGTAACTACTGTTGAAAAGATATCAAATTCTATGAACACATCAAAGTGTTTACGGAACTCTCAAAGGACTTTTTACTAGACCCATCGCTTTACTGCTTCTACTTTACCATTTGTTCCCACTTCAATATTTCAACCCAAAACATCAAGAGTTTTAATTTCTCACAAGAAATCCGCCCCTCTAAAACAACGATACACACTCAATAATCAAATCCTACGAAGGTTCAAATTAACTCGAAAATTCACTTATCTCTTAGAAAGAAATAACTCATACTCATATGAATCTAATCCTAATAACAGAACATTATATGCTTACTCGGGACATTTACCACGCTAATACTATTTTTAACCTCACCGGCCTTATACTACAAACGTCGTGTTCTACACTTTTACAATACTAACTCTAAAACGTAAACATATACTTTCAATATGAAATTTGCTTAGTAAATACTACCTATTTCTTATACTCTTTCATGGAATAGAATATACTCAACACGAATCACTTTATATCACGGAAAAATTTCTTAATTTTATCAAACCCGTAAACTTCATCCTACCATTTCCATTTCCCATGAAAGCATAACATAATTACTATAATCACACAACCATACTTAATTGCGCTTGACACCAATTCATCCATCAAATTAAAACAAAGTTTAAATAGCAACTTAATTTCTCGAATATCAGCAAAACACAATTTCAAACATTTCAATTATCTCAATAACCTCACCACCATAACTCATACCAACTTCCATCCAATTATCAATACCAATTTAGCACAAAAAAATAACAAACTCGCTATCACATCAATTCCTTACATCTCCAACTTAGCACAAAAATACTAACACAAATCTTTAGACATTTGTTTCACTTAAACCACTCCGCAGTTTGAAATTTATCAACACCGGTCTCACCTTACCCAACTAAAATAATTACCAAATCATCATATAATAATTTCACTACAAAACTAAGCCGAAAAGAATTCATCACAACTCCGTTAAAAATTTCATGTCACTAATCATATAACTCATTAACGACTTAACATGCAAAGTCCAGCACCAAGTTTAAAACAACTCTTTATCTTAGACAACTCCATAAAGAAGGTTCATCACACGACCATCAAAATATTTATTAATCATTGCTTTCTTCCCACTAATCATAACACTTAATACAAATCCCTTTTTCAACTTAAATTCTCCAATCCATGGGAAGTATTAGGTAAACATCCAACCCATTGAACCATTTTTCTATATCCAGCAAACTCTCAAGCATCAATTTCTTATACTTTATTATCATAGTAAGCATATTCTCTTTAAGTTAAGTCCAGGTTATCAGAAACCTAGTTTTCTTACCTTGCGACCCACTATCGCCAACGCTTCCCCCACATCATTCCACCTTTGATCCAATCCGGTGTTTTCTAACGGTACAACCTTACTTGCTTCGGCTAAGCCCTTCCGCAGAATCGACACGGGAAAGGCTGAATGAACTCTCACTATGCGTAACCCTTCAATACCAAGGCGCATACCAACAATTTAGTACCCTCCTAACTACAACAACTCTTACTCCAAGAGGAAAACCCGCGTGATACAAACAAGGTATAATATCCCAGATCAATCATACCAATATCATTCACAAATCCAGACTTCAGGTTCACCTCATCCTACTACCCTTGCTATGACGGAATCTCCACTAGTCATGACGAGTCGCCTCGCGAATGCACAGTCGCATACAGTGTGAAATCAGATAGACATTCGAAATACAGATTCTATCCCACAACGGTTAGACTCAAACAAGAGTTGCGCAATAGAACTAAATCAAATATTTTAAGGCTATATAGTTCCTACTGTATACCACTTATAAGGCAGTCACTTAACAACCTATCAGGACTAGCATAAATTCCTACTGGCAAGTAATAGTCATGCAGCAAAGTGTAATAAGCACCAGGCAATCTAGCATACATACTCCTATGTTCTAGAAAGCAATAAATTACACTAAGTACTCTACCTTTTCCCCTGGCCTCGGCTGACTGTACACATTGCGCCTTCGATCACCGTCTCTAAAATGTCCCAACAATCCAACACTCAAAAAAATATAACGACATTCCACTCCCCAATAGATTACAAAATCAACTTGGAGTATTACCTTAACCCGTAGTTGAACTTTTCTCCATAGGTCATCCCCAACTCTACCGTCACTTCTCTAATCCAAAATATATCTAAGACAGACAACACTTTCTTGCATTAATTACACCGACCCCGAACCTTAGATTACAATTGATTTCCACACTTGCCACAACATCACTCTCATACTACTACCACGTCCTATCCCATGGTCCTTCACCCCGATCATTACATTCGACTATTTTCTTCTACTCTTTCCTCAACATAAAATACGTTTCCCCAAGGATAGCTCACTAGGAGGTGCTTACTCTAGACCGATCCTATGAGCTAGCTTTCTTTCACCTCCAAACCAATCGCACACACCCAATTCCCACAATTACTATACTTAACCAATAATTTCACCACACCTAATATCAGGAATTTAACCGAGTTAATCCGAAATCACATCCATTGCCCGAAACAACCACACACTTTTTCATTTTTCAAATATCGTTAACATATTCTTTCAAAACGATAATAAACAAATTGGATCTACACTATACACCCATCCCCAAAATATAACAACCATAAAAACATCTTTATAACAAAATCAGTACATTTTTATTTCACCTCGTGCCTCTTTCAGCACAAAATATGTCATCGTGCCTCTTTCCACGTACAATATTTCACCGTGCCTCTTTCAGCACAAAGTTATATATATATACATATATATTTTTATATATCACAAATCATTTAATACGTTTAAAATTTTATTCATAACATAAACTTTAACATTTGGAGGCATAACCTAGCGTTTGAAATACTGAATTATACATAACGCCACATTCTACACTTTCGCAATAACTTTCCAAAATTCTAACATGCACCTTCAATTTGAAAAATTGTAAACAATTGCAAGTGTTAGATCATTCATTCCAATTTAAACTACCATCCACTTTCGTTCTCATACAATAAATTTTACTACCCTCCTTGATAAATCTTTCAAATCCTAACACATATGATAACGGGTTATCACCTTGATCACTAATAGCTTTTCCTTACTAATCACTCCCAAAAACAATCTTCACTTTCTAGTTCAATTATCCCTGATTTCTCACTTAAATTTATCCCAAGCAATATCATAATGAATAAGCATACTAAAGTCGATATCATCCAAAATATTTGTTACACTCTTACTAAATTAGAACCAACCTCTTTTCACACCAAATGCTTCCAAACCTACACTCTTACTAAGCCTTATCGAAATTAATTCATATATCCTTAATATAAAACTTGTTAACAAACGGAAACTTTAAATCAATCACTCGACAATCTCTTCTTTCATCATAACTACTTATTCCAATATATACCGAATTACCGTGGATCACTTATCATTACCTAATCGACAATTTTAACAAAAATCAAGCTCCAACACCATCCTATACTTACTACTACCTCAAATTCCGACAACATTATCAAAAATAACTTAATAGGCACTCCACTCCTATCTATATTACCAATACAATTATCAAATTCTTTTCTAACGCATATAAGCAACAAAAGATTGAAAATACAATTAATCAGTTTGTACCGAAGTCAAATAGCACTTTAGCACGTGTAGAGTTTATATAAATATACCTGTCTTCGTCTCTATCCATACGTCGAGACCGACTTGCCACTCTGTAGATTTTAACAAGGTTAATATACACATAGGCACATACCCCATATAATAAGGTATTCCAGTTCAATCATGTAACTGTAAGTTTACAATTACACTGGCCAGGTGTAACTCGAATTTACCTTACATTATGTTCCTTCTACCTTGTTATACTTAATATCCCAAGGTTCTAAAATAATAGGGACATCCTACTTCACATGCAGTTTAAGTCTAGGTACATATACTAATACCTAAATCCCTTAAACTAGGGCTCTGATACCATCTGTAACGTCCCCGATTTCCAAAAATACAAATAACATATATTCATGCCATAATATCATCAAAAGATACATTATATATAACACATTCGGTCCCAAAGTCTAGGTAACATAAAAATAAACGAGTACAAATTTTTTGCGGAATACAATACATGTTGATTAATAACAAAGTCATGGGTTCAAAACATAGTTATGTCATCAACACAAAAGTCTTCACAAGAGATAACCACGGCATAAACTTTTCACTTGCCCTTACCCGATCCACCACCTGGAATACATATTTTTAAAACAGAAAAATGAGGGTTAGACCTAATGGTCCAGTGAGAAAATCCCTGACAGTTGAAACTTGCCAAGAATCCAATTAAATAAAACCTTTTTATACAAACACACATATATCACACGTAATTAAATACCAACCAAGACTTGCGATTCGTATCCACTCATTCCCCCTTATTCCTCCACAATTGGCCAAACTAGTGGTTGCAAGCCAACTAGTCAATTTACTCTGCTGTACAACATCTTCAGTAAACACGCCTGTCCGCTTACCGGAACCCGACAATACACCGGTCCGCACCTCGGATCCCGGCCCCGTATTCTCGCAGAATACTCATATAATTACAGTATACCATCATGTATATAAACATTTCAATAAAAACACATAATCACATTATGTATCACATTCTCATCCCATACATATCCATTTCATGTATATATATAAATCACATATATATGTATTCCAGTTGAAAAATGTTTTTAAAATAAAACTCACCTGAATGCTTTTCCAAGTTCTCCAAAAATCTCTTCAACAAGTCCCACTTTTATCTTTGAATTTTACTATCTGAAATAGTTAATTAACAAGAATACACCTCATTAATAAATCTGCATTTTAACACTTTTCGCAACCCACAGCTTGCGAATTCCTTACTTTTCGCAACCCACTGTTGCGAAAACCAAAGAACTCGCAACCCACTATTGCGAAAACCTCATAACTCGCAACCCACTGTTGCGAAAACCTCAGAACTCGCAACCCACTGTTGCGAAAGCCTCACTTCTCGCAACCTACTGTTGCGAAAACCTGAAAAATTACTGTTCACCGTCTTTTTTAATAAGCTCAGCAAAAACGACTTTCAGTCCAATATTTACCCAGAAATGATTTTTAGACTCTTATTGACATTCTAAACATACCCAAAGACCCATATACCTTTCTAAAATTACTTAAAACCCAAATATAAACTTCTAAAAACTTAAATATATAAAAGGGAAAGGAATCAGATGATCACCTGAACAGTTTACTGCATAAACACTAAAATCCCAGCTATGGAGATCAGATTCTTTCTTCTTCTTCTTCGATTTCACTCTCTTTTTCTCTCTTTTCACCTAGCCGAAGGTAAACACACACACACACACTTAGGATATTTGTTTAGATACTCAATTAGGAGGACGCCTCCTCCTAGTGAGGCAATAAGGCGGTGGTGTGGAGTTTGGTAAAAATACCAAACAAACCCTTAACTTATTTTTCCATAACTAACTAAAATAAAACTTATATAAATAAACTTCTAAATTCTAAAATACTAAAATACTACTGGTCAATTAACAAAATAAAATACCTGGTTATTACACTCCAAGACCTAGAATACATATTTTAAAACAAAAATGAGGGTTAGACCTTGAGGTCTAGTGAGAAAATCCTCGTTAGTTAAAAATCATCTTTTACCAACATTTAATACACATAATGCACATAATAAAAATACCAAATATGACTCATGAATCATGTATCTTTTCATCTCTTTCTCTTTCTCTTTCTCTTTCTCTTTCTCTTGGCCATATTAATTGGTAGCAAGCCAATTAATTAATTTTCACCGCTGTACTAAATACAGCCAACACCGTTGTCCCTTTATACAACCAACTTTCACCGGTCCTAAGCACGGCCAACTAGCACCCATACAATGTAATACTCATATAAACACTATATGCACAATATTACATTCATTCACATATATGTATTCCATCTGAAAACATTTTAGATAAAAACTCACTTGATTCGTTTAATTTCCAAGATCCTCCCACGCTATTACCAAGCACTCCAAATTCTTCTGTCCCGTTTCACGGAATTTGTACCACATAAATACAAATATTTCTTTTAAAGACTAATATCTCTAAAAATCCTGAAGTCCTCGACTCAAGTCGCAATCCACTATTGAAATACCCCATGTCGCAATACACTACACTAAGTCGCAGCCAACTACTGCGACACAGTACCAAGTCGCAATCAACTACTGCGACTTCTCCCTCATGTCGCAACCAACTGTTGCGACAATCCCCTCAAGTCGCAACAAACTGTTGCGACATAGCACCAAGTCGCAATACACTGTTGCGACTTCATGAGCAAGTCGCAACTCAAGGTTGCGACATTCATGAAGATCATAAATTCAACCATATCGCAACCCACTGTTGCGACTTCAATGAATGTCTCAGTCCACTGTTCTTCTTAAAACCCATAAATCTAAACTTTTAAGCTATGCATGTTACTGTAATTATGCAGATATGTTTAAGACTATTAACATAACCTAACCATATGCTCAGATTTCCCAAAACATCCTTAAATCATCAAAACCCACTTCTAAAACTCATGTAAAACGTAATATACATAAAAGTAAGGATTATATAGATTAAATACCTTTGTTTCCTTGCTATGAATATTAAAAACCCAGCTGAATCTTATCTTCTTCTTCTTCTTCTTCTTCTTCTTTCCTTCTACGGTTCTCTCTTCTTTCTCTCAACCGAAACACATACACACACACACTTTGTTTTGATATTAGCTTAACCAAATGAGGACACCTCCTCCTAGAGAAGGAAATGTGGCGGTGGTGGTGTGTGGTTTGGGTAATTAGACCATACAAACCCTAGGCTTCACTCATTTGACAAAACACCCCCTTATACTTCCATAATATAATAAAAACTTATCCCTTAACTTCTAACTCCATAATTACTCAACTAACATTTATAAAACTAACTCCAAACCTTTCTTAAATTAAAATATTAACACTATATAAATTAATGACGTACCTGGTTATTACAACATCTCCCCCTTAAAAGAATTCCGTCCCGGAATTCAGTTAAGTGAACAGATGAGGGTATTTGGTTCTCATTTCTGACTCTGATTCCCACGTAGCATCATGACCCCTATGATGTCGCCACTGAACTTTCACTTGTCTTATCTCCTTATTCCGTAGAACTTTGACTTTTTGGTCAACAATCGCTTCAGGTTCCTCCACATAATTCAGCTTTTCATCAACTCGTATATCTGGTAGAGACACTGCCTGATCTGGTGTAACCAAACACTTTCAAAAATTCAACACATGAAAAGCGTTGTGAATCCTGCTTAACTCTGGTTGTAAATCTAGTCGGTAAGCTACTTCCCCAATTCTTTCGGTAATTGCAAACGGTCTAATATATCTCGGACTAAGTTTACCTTGCTTTCCAAATCGAATGACTCCTTTCCAAGGTGAGACTTTTAACATTACAAAATCTCCAACTTGGAACTCTAATGGTTTCCGGCGTCGGTCGGCATAGCTTTTCTGTCTGTCTTGAGCCACTTTCAATCTTTCCCGAATCTGAGTAACCTTATCCGTTGTTAACTGCACTATATCTGGTCCTGCTAACTGTTTCTCTCCCACTTCATTCCAACACAGAGGCGTTCGACATTTTCTACCATACCATACTTCAAACGGTGCCGCTTGAATGCTGGAATGATAACTATTGTTGTAGGCAAATTCAATCAACGGTAAATGCTTATCCCACGATCCCCCAAAGTCAACAATGCAAGCCCGAAGCATATCTTCTAATGTCTGAATCGTTCGTTCACTCTAACCGTCAGTTTGAGGATGGTAAGTTGTACTTAACTTTATCTGCGTCCCCATATCCTTTTGAAAACTTCTCCAGAATCTTGAAGTAAAACGACTATCCCGATCTGAAATAATCGAGATTGGAACTCCATGTCGAGTTACTATTTCGTCAATGTATAATTTGGCTAAACGTTCCATCGAATCAGTTTCCTTTATCGGTAAGAAGTGAGCAGACTTCGTTAATCTATTTACAATCACCCAAATAGAATCAAATCCCTTCGTAGTCCTTGGTAGCTTTGTAATGAAATCTGTAGTAATCTGATCCCATTTCTACATCGGTATTTCCAATCGTTGTAACTGACCAAACGGCTTTTGATGTTCAATCTTTACCTTCTTGCAAGTAGTACAATCTTCCACATACTGCGCAATGCTTCTTTTGATTCCCGGCCACCAATAAAATTGTTTCAGATCTTTATACATCTTATTCGTACCTGGATGAATAGAAAATCGAGATTGATGAGCTTCTTGTAGTACGCGATCACGTAATCCACCCAAACGAGGTACCCAAATTCTGTTTCACATACACAATAACCCACGGTCATCTTTCACAAGCAATGCTGATATTCCCACTAACCGTTCTGATTCCAAACATTCTTCTTGATAGGCTTCTATTTGACACTTCAACAATTCGTCAAAGATATTAGGTAAGAGTTCAGCTCGTAGTGATATAGCTTTTATTGTTCCACTTCTTTCTTGACGACTCAGTGCATCGGCCACCACATTCGCCTTTCCCGGGTGATAAAGAATCTCACAGTCGTAATCATTCACCAGTTCTAGCCATCTTCTTTGCCTCATATTTAATTCCTTCTGATCGAAGAGGTGTTGGAGACTCTTATGATCGGTATAAATTTGACATTTGGAACCATAAAGATAATGTCTCCAAATCTTCAACGCGAAAACAACTGCTGCAAGCTCCATGTCGTGTGTTGGATACTGTTGTTCATGATCTTTTAATTGACGAGAAGCATAAGCAATAACTTTCCCATGCGGCATAAGTACACATCCCAATCCCAGTTTAGAAGCATCACTATAAACAACAAAGTCTTCAGAACCTTCAGGTAATGCTAGTATCGGCACGCTGCAAAGTTTCTCTTTCAATATTCAGAATGCTTCATTCTGTTCTGCTTTCCATTCAAACTTCAGATTCTTTCGAGTCAGCTTGTCAAAGGCGTCGCAATACGAGAGAAGTCTTTTATAAACTTTCGATAGTAACCGGCTAAACCCAGTAAACTACGTACCTCGGTTGGCGTTCTCGGCGGTTCCCACTTTTCAATCGCTTCTACTTTCATTGGATCAACTTGAATACCTTTCACTGAAACTACATGCCCCAGAAACTGAACTTCCCGTAACCAGAATTCACATTTCAAAAATTTAGCATACAACTTTTCTTTCTTCAATAGTTCTAGAACCAAACGAAGATGTTGAGCGTGCTCTTCCTTGGATCGGGAATAGATAAGTATATCATCGATAAATACAATCACGAATTTATCAAGATACGGCTTACATACCCGATTCATTAAATCCATAAAGGCAGCTGGAGCATTTGTCAAACCAAACGGCATCACTAAGAATTCATAATGACCATACCTTGTGCGAAAAGCAGTCTTCAGAACGTCTTCTTCTTTAACCTTCGAATGATGATAACCGGATCTTAGATCAATCTTGGAGAAATAACAAGCTCCAACTAACTGATCGAAGATGTCATCAATTCTGGGTAACGGATACTTGTTCTTGATCGTACGCTTATTCAATTCCCGGTAGTCGATACACATTCTCATCGAACCATCCTTCTTTTTCACAAATAACACTGGTGCTCCCCACGGCGAAGAACTCGGTCTAATGAAGCCTTTATCTGAAAGATCCTGCAGTTGAGTCATCATCTCTTTCATCTCTGGAGGTGCCAAACGATATGGTGCACGGGCAACAGGAGCGGCTCCAGGAATCAGATCTATACCAAACTCTACTTGTCTAATGGGCGGAAGACTATTCAAGTCTTCAGGGAACACTTCCGGAAATTCACTAACAATCGGAATATCTTCTAACTTGTTCTTTTCTGGATTAATATCTATCACATAAGCTAAATAACTCTGACAACCCTTATTCACACACTTACGGGCTTTTATCATAGATATAAGGCAAGACTGATGATTTCTACGATCACCATAAATCACTACTGGCCCCTTCTCAGGTAACACAACATTTATTAACTTCTTATCACAAATTATGTTAGCTTGATTCTCGGCTAACCAATCCATTCCCACTACCACATCAAACTCGACCAGGGCTATTGGAAATAACTGAATCGGTACTCCGCACCCTTCTATATCTATCACACAGCTATCAAATACTTCTTTAACCGACACTTGATTATCATTTGCAGTATCTACCATTAAAGCATGATCTAACACTTGAGGCTTTAAATGCATATAAGCAGCAAATGAAGGAGACACAAACGATCGGTTTGCACCGGAATCAAATAACACCTTAGCACGTGTAGAATTTATTAGGAATGTACCTGTAACCACGTCTGGAGTTTCATCCGCTTCCTTTGCTGTCATCTGAAATGAACGACCCCTTGTTCTTGTTGGTTCTGGCCTCTGTACTACTGGTCTGACACCCGCCGGTCTTACTGACGTACCCCCTGATTGTATTCTACCCAGTGGACAATCGGACTGAAGATGATCACGAGAATTGCACGAGTAACAAAATCTAACGACTCGACAGTCTTTAACAATGTGATCGATCTTTCCGCACTTATAACAGTTTCTAGGATCCACTTGACAGCTTCCTTGATGAAAACGGTGGCACCTTGGGCAAGGTCTTTCAACTGGTTGAAAAGGTGAACGGCTATCAAATCGCTGAAACCTTGACTTCTTTGGATCATGTGGTGGTCCTTCCCATTTTCTCTTTCCCATACTCTTATCACCAATATCCCTCCTATTATCTCGCTCCACATCTTCTGCGGCATCTACTGCAGATGAGAAAGTATCGGGTCCCTTTGCAGTTACTAGCTTTCTGACATCTGGATTCAACCCAAAGATAAACCTCTCCACCTTCATTGCCTCCGTGGCAACGTAATACTCTGCAAAACGAGTTTTTTTCTAGAAAACGAGCAGTGTAGTCCCGAACAGATAAGTTTCCTTGCTGCAAATTCATAAACTCCCCCTCTAGTTGTTTAACAGCTGCATGAGGACAGAACTGCTTCCAGAAAGCTATAACAAATTCTTCCCACGAGAAGGTAGAATATATGTCCGAACCTCCCGAAGATATATGAGCTTCCCACCATTACAAAGCGTCACCCTTCAACATTGCGGTTCCATAAAGTACCATATCCTCATCCGCGCACTTGCTAGTCTTGAAGATGGATTCTATTTCCTTCAACCATCGCATAGCTTTCACTAGATCCCGATCTCCTGAATAGGTCGGAGGCTTACAACTAAGAAACATTTTGTAATCACATTTTTTCATTATGGGTCCAACGGTAGGAGTAATAGGCATCTCTTCTTCATGTGTGGGATCTGGTCTTTCCGTTTCGGTATTATGCGTCTGGTTAAACATAGCCTGGATATTTGCCTGTAATCTTCCCATTTCGGCCGCTAAATCGTCTTTCGTAACAAACTCCGTACCACGTCCCTGAACTCTGTCCCCCACTTCTGCATCTGCCTCTTTCTCCCCCTCTTCCCTTCCTCCGGCTGTTGGATTGGTTCTATTCGGATTTCCTTCCCCTTCCCGATTTGTTCGTCTCGTACCACTTGCCATTCTGTTGATTCAAACAAGGTTAATTATACACATAAACACATACCCCATATAACAAGGTACTCCAGTCCAAACATGTACCTGTAAGATCACAATTACACTGGCCAGGTGTAATATGAAATTACCTTACATGATGTTCCTTCTACCTTTTTATATTTAACATCCCAAGGTTCTACAATAACGGGGACATCCTACTTCACATGCAGTTTACGTCTAGGTACAGATACTAATACCTAAATCCCTTAAACTAGGGCTGTGATACCATCTGTAACAACCCGGATTCCCAACATACAAATAACATATATTTCACCACAAAATAATACATCATATTTCATTTACGGTCCCTTATCTTAACCAAGTAGGTCTTTCAGTACAAACTTTTTCGTTCATAATAAAGTACAAAATATCATAACAGATACAAAACACATCTTGAATCTTCATAATCATATATCTTCCAAAAAGCTAGACATGATTAACCTATCATTTGGCTTTACTTGCTCCACGACCTGGAATACATATTTTAAAACAAAAATGAGGGTTAGACCTTGAGGTCTAGTGAGAAAATCCTCGTTAGTTAAAAATCATCTTTTACCAACATTCAATACACATAATGCACATAATAAAAATACCAAATATGACTCATGAATCATGTATCTTTTTATCTCTTTCTCTTTCTCTTGGCCATATTAATTGGTAGCAAGCCAATTAATTAATTTACACCGATGTACTAAATACAACCAACACCGCTGTCCCTTTATACAACCAACTTTCACCGGTCCTAAGCCCGGCCAACTAGCACCCATACAATGTAATACTCATATAAACACTATATGCACAATATTACACTCATTCACATATATGTATTCCATTTGAAAACATTTTAGATAAAAACTCACTTGATTCGTTTAATTTCCAAGATCCTCCCACGCTATTACCAAGCACTCCAAATTCTTCAGTCCCGTTTCACGGAATTTGTACCACATAAATACAAATATTTCTTTTAAAGACTAATATCTCTAAAAATCCTGAAATCCTCGACTCAAGTCGCAATCCACTATTGAAATACCCCATGTCGCAATACACTACACTAAGTCACAACCAACTACTGTGACACAGTACCAAGTCGCAATCAACTACTGCGACTTCTCCCTCATGTCGCAACCAACTGTTGCGACAATCCCCTCAAGTCGCAACCAACTGTTGCGACATAGCACCAAGTCGCAATACACTGTTGCGACTTCATGAGCAAGTCGCAACTCAAGGTTGCGACATTCATGAAGATCATAAATTCAACCATGTCGCAACCCACTGTTGCGACTTCAATGAATGTCTCAGTCCACTGTTCTTCTTAAAACCCAGAAATCTAAACTTTTAAGTTATGCATGTTACTGTAATTATGCAGATATGTTTAAGACTATTAACATAACCTAACCATATGCTCAGATTTCCCAAAACATCCTTAAATCATCAAAACCCACTTCTAAAACTCATGTAAAACGTAATATACATAAAAGTAAGGATTATATAGATTAAATACCTTTGTTTCCTAGCTATGAATCTTAAAAACCCAGCTGAATCTTATCTTCTTCTTTTTCTTCTTCTTCTTCTTCTTCTTTCCTTCTACGGTTCTCTCTTCTTTCTCTCAACTGAAACACATACACACACACACACACTTTGTTTTGATATTAGCTTAACCAAATGAGGACACCTCCTCCTAGAGAAGGAAATGTGGCGGTGGTGGTGTGTGGTTTGGGTAATTAGACCATACAAACCCTAGGCTTCACTAATTTGACAAAACACCCCCTTATACTTCCATAATATAATAAAAACTTATCCCTTAACTTCTAACTCTATAATTACTCAACTAACATTTATAAAACTAACTCCAAACCTTTCTTAAATTAAAATATTAACACTATATAAATTAATGACGTACCTGGTTATTACAGGCTTCATCATCATCTTCAGAGTCAGATGATTCTTCTTCGTCAGAGGCAGCCCAATCATAGTCAGCCATAAGGCCTTTGCCTTTCTTCTTAAAGGTTTTCAGCTTTGAATACCTTTCTTTCAGCTTTTTGTATTTTTCATCTCTAGTCCTGTGAGTAAAGTTTTCCTGGGAAAAGCTGAGGGTCTAGAGACTTTCTTTGATCTGCACTCGCTAGCAAAATGTCCTATCTTTTCACAGTTATAGCAAGTAGCAGTAGCCTTATCAACAGGGGTTGATGATCTTGGCTTGTCAGTAATAGCAAGAGGTTTATTCTTCTTGAAATTACTCTTTCTAGCAAATCTCCTAAACTTATTAGCCAGGAATGCCAGAGTTTCATCATTATCTGAAACGTTAGAGTCTGATGATCTTTCAAAGTTAGTTTCCAACTCAGTGACAGTGATAGTCGATCGCTGAGTGGAAGGTGACTCTGAGATTAAAGCAACAGGGGTGCTTTTAGAATCTTTTACAAGATTTTTCTTAAGATGACTCGATTGCTCATGATTCAGCATTGTGCCATATAAGGTAGAAAAGGTCATTGATTTTAGATCCTTTGACAGCTTGAGACACATAGAATAACTGTCCCAACTTTCAGGTAAACATTCTAAGAACTTTGTCAGTACTTCAAAGTTAGAATATTCCTTACCAACAGTTTTCAGATCTATTATTAAGCAGTTAAAACGTTGGTGTACTTCAGAGAGAGATTCATTCTTACCACAAATGAAGCTTTCGTACTGTCTTACCAGGTTGATCTTTCGAGATTCCTGGACTTTAGAAGAAACTTCATACTGAACACAGATTGTGTCCCACATAGCTTTTGAGGTTTTCAGGTTCATGACGGAATGGTAGACTTCGTCAGGAAGAGCCATGGAGAGTATGGATCTGGCTTTGGTGTCGATAGCCGCTTTCTTCTTATCTTCATCAGTCCACATATGAATTTCCTTGGGAATCAGCCTTTCTGGAATAGCAGGTCTATTCTCAGCGGCTGGAACTGCAGGATCAATTCTTATAGGAATATATGGGCCGTTTTCAAGATAGTAAGGCATAGTAGGGTCTACACCTTCTAAGAAGAGAATCATCATATTTTTCCATAGATTAAAATTATCTCTAGAGAATCTAGGGGGTTTTGCAAGAGAACCGTTGTCAATATAGTTGGTGATTATGTTGGTAGCCATTTTAAGAAATAGCAAGGAAGAGAAATCTTAGTATAGATCAGATATTGTTTATGAGTTTAAACAAATCTGCTCTGATACCACTTGTTGGTCCCGAAGGGTTATACAAGTTTGTAGAAGGGGGGGGGGGGGGGGGGTTAAATACAAACACACGTTTTTACTTTTCTAAATTGTTTATTGATAAATCAAGACAATTTACAACTTGTTGCGGAACAAGATTAAGGATAAACCTAATCTAAACAAGTCCTGAGAAACACTAAGTTTCTTGCACTAGAAAGAGTTAAATAAATTACGAATAATAACTTAACAATAAGAGAGAAATAAGAAGATGGTCCGAGCACACTTCAAAACTGAAGTAAGGTTCTTCTTATATACTGCATGAATTTAATGCATGGCAGTATGGCTTTACACGTGGCAGCAGCTGAGTGGTTGCATGTCATTGACCTTTGTAGACAACCTTAGTAGCCGCATGGTGCACAGTGTAGAATCAGAGTTGTTGTACGATTACAGACAAAAGGGATGTCCGTTCTGACAGTTCGTACGGAGACGTGCAAGGGAGGTAAGACAATAGTAACAAACAGGGAGACTTCATGATCATCTTTCGTTGAGTCAGATCTTTATCAGCGAATGATAAAGTTCAGCGATTGCTGAAGTCTTCTACTTGATACTTCACGTTGAATGGACAGGTCTTGCTTCGCTGATATCCACATCAGTTCATGAGTAGACTTGTCGCTGGTTCTTGAGCTTGATCTTCGACTTCAGCGTAGAACTTTGGTTGACGTGAAACTTGTCTTCAGAGATCATAAGTAAACAAACTAAACTATCAGCGATCATCAATAGAACTGAACAGGCTCATAGCTATATGATGATGAACAGTGTTCGCTGAATATCTAATATAAAGAGTGAGAGTTCCTATCAGCGGTACTGTAAAGTCTTAGTACTTATCAGCGATAGTGAAACTCTAATACATATTGTTTACTTACAATTTTCACTAAGTGTTTAAGAGAGGGTCATTATCAAATCACTGAGGGTTTGGATCAACAGTTTCTCTTCCAAATATTATAATAAAAAAGTATTCCGAACTCAATTTACGGAATTATTCAAATAAGGATTCTAATTTAAAACCAAATGGATTCTAAACTTAATCCGGGTCCATTTAATACCGGACTCAAAGCCCATTCCGGCATTCTTTATTTCCGTATTATAAGGCCCAATACCGGAATTCAATTAATACCGGATCCATAAGCCCAAAGCCTACTTCCGGAATTTCACAACACCGAATCCAAACACACGTACCTGAACCCTCTATAATACCAGATCCGGTCCGAATTTCGGAACTCCACAATTCCGGATCCCAAGCCCAATTTCCGAATTTCTCAAGCCAATACCGGATCACCCGGTTCCGGAACTCTCTCCAATACCGGGTCCGGCCCACTTCCGGAATTCCAATACCGGAACTCAACCTAATTTCCGGAACTCATCAGTTCCGGATCAAATACCGGGACTTCGATACTGGTCATTCAATTTCACGTCAAAATTACTAAAAAGCTTATCTAAATTTCAGTTTGTTACTCAACTTTAATTCAATACCAATACACCGAATTATTCAGACATTTTATATACAGAGTCAATTTCAATTGCTAATGCTTAAGATGAAGGGATGAACTCACCTTTGGCTTAATGCGAACAGCAGCAAACAAACCCAGTTCAATCTTGATTCCAAAGTTGGCTTCTTCTTCCTACAGAATCAGTATCCTATTTGAAAATGATTTGAACTTGTCAAATACAGATCTTGTTGATCCAAACCCTCAGTGATTTGATAATGACTCTTTAAGAAACACTTAGTGAAAATTGTAAGTAGACAATATGTATTAGAGTTTCACTATCGCTGATAAGTACTATGTCTTTACAGTACCGCTAATAGGAAACTCATGTTCTTTAAATTAAACGTTCAGCGAAACTGTTCATCAATAAAGCGCTTAGTTTTAGTTTGTTTACTTATGATCCCTGAAGACAAGTTTCACGTCAACTATGTTCTACGCTGAAGTCGAAGATCAAACCCAAGAACAAGCGACAAGTCTACTAATGAACAGATGCGGATATCAGCGAAGACAAGACCTGTCCATTCAACGTGAAGTTACAAGTAGAAAACTTTAGCGAACGCTGAACTTTATCACTCGCTGATAAAGATCTATTCAGCGAACGCTGATCGTGAAGTTTCCTCTACAAGTTACTTTTGTCTTAACCCCCTTGCACGCCTCCGTACGATAATGTCATAAAGGACTTCTCTTTTGTCCAGGATCGTACTACCAACTCTGATTCTACACTGTAACATCATGCGGCTACTAAGGTTGTCTACAAAGGTCAAACCATGCAACCAATCAGCTGCTGCCACATGTAAAGTTATACTGTTGCGCATTTAATGCATGCAGTATATAAGAAGAACCCTACTTCAGAAATGAGGTGCTCAGCCATCTTCTTCTTTATTACTCTGTGTGTTAGAATATTTATCTTTAATATTCTTATTCTTTCTTTCTTTCTTATTTTTAGTGCAAGAAACTTAGTGATTCTCATAACTTGTTTAGATTAGGTTTACTCCTTAATCTTGTTCCGCAACAAGTTGTAAATTGTTTTATAAATATCAATAAACAATTTAGAAAAGTAAAATCTGTGTGTTTGTATTCAACCCCCCCCCCCCTTCTACAAACTTGTATAACCCTTTCGGGACCAACAAGTGGTATCAGAGCAGATTGTTTAAACTCATAAACAAGATCTTGCTTATACTAATCATTTCTCTTCCTTGCTATTTCTCTTAATGGCTACCAACACAAATACAAACTATACTGACAATAGTTCTCTTGCAAAACCCCCTAGATTTTCCAGAGATAACTTTAATCTATGGAAAAATAGGATGATACTCTTCCTAGAAGGTGTAGACCCTACTATGCCTTACTATCTTGAAAATGGCCCATTTATTCCTGTTAGAATCGACCCTGAAGTTCCAGGCACTGCTACTAGAGCTACCATTCCTGAAAGGGTCGTGCCTAAGGAACCTCATATGTGGTCTGATGAAGATAAGAAGAAAGTGGCTATAGACACAAAAGCCAAATCCATTCTTTACATGGCTCTTCCTGACGAAGTCTACCATTCCGTCATGAACCTGAAAACCTCCAAAGCTATGTGGGACACAATATGTGTTCAGTATGAAGGTACGTCTGAAGTCCAGGACTCTAGAAAGATCAACCTGGTAAGACAGTACGAAAGCTTCATTTTTGGTAAGAATGAATCTCTCTCTGAAGTTCACCACACTTTAACTGCTTAATAATATATCTGAAAACCGTTGGTAAGGAATATTCTAACTTTGAAGTTCTGATAAAGTTCTTAGAATGTTTACCTGAAAGCTGGGACAGTTATTCAATGTGTCTCAAGCTATCAAAGGATCTAAAATCTATGACTCTTTCTAGCTTATATGGCACTATGCTCAATCATGAGCAAACATGTCATCTTAAGAAGAATCTTGTAAAAGATTCCAAAAGCACACATGTTGCTTTACTCTCAGAGTCACCTTCCACTCAGCGATCTACTGTCACTATCACTGAGTTGGAAACTAACTCTGAATGCTCATCAGATGCTGACTCTTCAGATCTTGATGAATCTATGGCTCTCCTATCTAATAAGTTCAGGAGATTCGCCAAAAAGAAAATTTTCAGAAAGAATAAACCTCTTGCTCTTACTGACAAGCCTAGATCATCAACCTCTGTTGATAAGGCTACTGCTACTTGCTATAACTGTGAAAAGATAGGACATTTTGCTAGTGAGTGCAGGTCAAAGAAAGTTTCTAGACCCTCAGCTTTCCCCAAGAAATCCTCTAACCCTAGGGCTAGAGATGACAAGTATCAAAAGCTGAAAGAAAAATATGCAAAGCTGAAAGGCTTTAAGAAGAAAGGCAAAGGCCTGATGGCTGACTATGATTGGGCTGCCTCTGATGAAGAAGAATCATCTGACTCAGAAGATGATGATGAGGCCAATCTCTGTCTCATGGCCAACATCGAAGAAGAGGAAGAAAATTCTGACATTCCCTCTACTTCAGCCTCTGCTACTAAGGTATCACCTTCTTTCTTTACACATATTTCAGATATTGATGAAGATGATAGTCTTCGTAAAATTGATCTTCTGACTATGAATTTATATGATGCCATGAATGGCAAAACTATTGTTAAAAATCAAAATCTTGATCTCGTTGAACAACTTAAACACTGTCACCTTCAAATAGAAAAGTTTTCTAAAATTGAAGAAGATTTAAAAGATCAGGTTCATATAAATCAATTAGTAAAAATCGAAAGAGAAGAAGCTATCGCTGCATTAAAAGCTGAAAAAGCTATTGTTGAAGGATGGTGTAAATCCTCAACAACAATCATTGAGATAATTAAGTCTCAGATTCCTCTGAGTGACAAACGTGGTCTTGGTTACAAAGCTGATACTCTAGAACCAACCACTAACCATTCCATGCTCAAGTTTGGAATGCTCGTGTCCTCTATCCCTGACACTTCATCTTCTCAGTGTTCCTCTTCTAAAACTCCCATCCCTGAGAAAAAACCTACCTTTGGCCCTAAAGATAAAGGTAAAGGAATTGCTTTCAACCAAAAACCTCAGAAGGGTACCTTTGTACCTAACCTGAATGCTTCCAAAGCTTCAGTGACTCATCCCTTTAATTCTAAAAACAAGATCCCTGGATTTATTCAGCGATCTATCCCTAGAATCAAAGTGGATGTTATTGGTAAGAAATCTGAAGAACTGATTGTTCCTCCCATTTCCAATGCCAAAGGTATACTTGGTGCTGGCCCTGCTCATTTAAAACTAACAGCTATGCATGCAAATGGTCCTAAAGCTACTTTTAGCCATAGGAAATGTTATCACTGTAGACTTACCAATCATATTGCTAGTAAGTGCCCAACAACCACCAAAGCTGAAAAGTTAGCTAAGGTGAAGATCAATGCCCCCAAGGCAAAGAAGACCACTGAGGTTAAGAAATTAACCAAAGTGAAGACCAGTTCAGAAGCAGAATCTTCAAATGCTGCGAAGAATGCTGAACCTTCCACTTCCTCTACCACCACTGACAAATCTAAGCCCAAAAAGAAATGGGTACCTAAGTCAAACTAATCTTCCTTTGTTTGCAGGTTAAGATGGGTATTTGGTATCTTGATAGCGGATGCTCTAGACACATGACTGGCAAGAAAAACCTGCTCACTGAATACAAGGAAGAGAAAGGTCCCTCAGTGACCTTCGGTGGAAACGGAAAAGGCTATACCCGAGGGTTTGGTGTACTTTCAAATGGTACAACAACCTTCAGAAGAGTCGCATATGTTGAAGGACTGAAGCATAATCTTCTAAGCATTAGTCAGCTTTGTGACATGGATAACAAAGTAATTTTTACTAAGGAATCCTGCTTTGTCACTGACAAAAAGGAGAAGATAGCTCTCAGCGGTTATCGTATGGAAAATGTTTACGTTAAAAACATGGACTCTACAACCACTGAGAACTCCTGTTTCTTCTCATAAGCCTCATCTGATGTCAACTGGATATGGCATAAGAGGCTCTCCCATCTCAACTTCAAGACACTGAATACTCTATCCTCTAAAGAGTTAGTCTCTGGTCTACCTCAACACTCATACGTTAAGGAGTCCTTATGTTCAGCGTGTGAGAAAGGGAAACAAACAAAAGCTACTTTCAAATCTAAGCAAGTTTCCTCAGTGTCATCTCCTCTACAACTTCTCCATATGGATATGTTTGGCCCTGTTAACAAACAATCCATCGCTGGAAAGAAATATACATTGGTCATAGTTGATGAATTCTATCGCTATACCTGGGTAATGTTTCTCCGTTCAAAGAGTGACACCCCTGAAGAACTCATCAACTTTGTTAGGAAATTGGAAGTCCTGAACAACATGACCGTTCGCTCAATAAGGAGTGATCATGGGACTGAATTCAAAAACAGTTCCCTTGATTCCTTCTTTGAGAGTAAGGGTATTTCTCACAACTTTTCCTCAGTGAGAACACCACAACAAAATGGAGTCGCTGAAAGAAGAAATCGAACTATCATCGAAGCTGCACGTTCAATGCTCAGCGATTCTCACCTGCCTACTCAGTTTTGGGCAGAAGCTGTCAACACTGCTTGTTTCACTCAAAACAGGTCGCTGATTGTCAAAAGATTCAAGAAGACAGCCTATGAACTTTTTCATGGGAGAAAACCTTCAATTAGCTTTCTTCACATCTTTAGATGTCAGTGTTTCATACTAAACAACAGAGATGCCCTTGGAAAGTTTGATCCTAAGGCTGATGATGGAATCTTTCTTGGATACTCCTCAGTCTCCAAAGCCTCTAGAGTCTTCAATCGTAGAAGACAGAATGTAGAAGAAACTATTCACGTCACGTTTGACGAATCCCGTTCAGCGAACTCTAGACCTTCTGCTGATACTGAAGAACTGAATCAATGGATGTTTTCTCATCTTGGTGATTCAGAAGAAATTCCCACTCCTCAATCTCATACTCATCCCGCTGAAGATGATGATCCTACTATCATCCCAAGCATGCAAACTAGTGAAGCTGAAACTTCATGGGTCTCAGTTGTTCCTATAAACACTTTGCCTGCTTCTGAACCTTCATTCTCAGACATACCATCTACTTCTCAGCAATCAGTGAATGAAATGACATCTGCACCTCTTCCTCTCTTAGCTGATATACCAGAAGTTGCTGAAGCCTCATCTTCAGCTCCTCCAGAAGTTCAGGTTGAGTCAGCAACTTATGCTCCGGCTCAGCGGTTGACTATCAATCACCCTATTGAACAAATTCTTGGTGATCCAAATGCTGGTGTTCAGACTCGACGAAGTGCAGGTAACATTTGTTTATTTGTTAACTTTATTTCTCTGATTGAGCCAAGGAAAACAGATGATGCCCTCCAAGATCCAAACTGGGTCAGCACTATGCAAGAATAGCTGACAGACTTTGAAAGAAACAAAGTTTGGAAGCTTGTTCCCAGACCATCCGACAAGTCATTGATAGGCACTAAATGGGTCTATCGAAACAAGTTGGACGAACATGGAACTGTAACCCGCAACAAGGCTTGTCTTGTTGCTCAGGGATACAGACAAGAGGAAGGTATAGATTATGACGAAACATTTGCTCCAGTGGCAAGACTAGAAGCCATTCGTCTATTCTTAGCTTATGCTGTACACAAAGACTTCAAAGTTTATCAAATGGATGTTATGTCAACGTTCCTAAATGGAAAGCTGAATGAAGAAGTCTACGTGGAACAACCACCAGGATTCTCAGATCCTAAGCATCCAGGTTATGTTTATAAACTGGATAAGGAACTTTATGGCTTAAAGCAAGCTCCTCGTGCATGGTATGACACTCTCTCTACTTATCTCCATATTGAAAATTTTGAGCGAGGTAAAATCGATAAAACTCTATTTTTCAGGAAAGTAAAAGGTCATATCATTCTTGTTCAAATATATGTCGATGATATTATATTTGGTTCCACTAACCCTGACCTTTGTACTCGTTTCGCTGATAGAATGAAAGCAGAGTATAAAATGAGTATGATGGGTGAGCTAACATATTTCCTTGATCTTCAAATCAAACAAAATGAAAAAGGAACTTTCATTAATCAGGGAAAGTATGTTAAGGATATGCTGAAGAAATTTGACTTAACTTAGAGTTCAGCTATGAAAACCCCTATGGCACCACCGCTGAAACTAAACAAGGATCCTTCTGGAAAACCTGTTAATGTCACGATGTACCGTGGGATGATCGACTCTCTTCTGTATCTTACAGCTAGCCGACCTGATATTATGTATGCAACATGTTTGTGTGCACGATATCAAGCTGAACCTAAGGAATCTCATTCGATCGCTGTAAAGTGGTACCGAAAACCGAACCGGTTGGTACCGAAATTTTTTGGGACTAAAAAGTGGTACCGAAAACCGAACCGTATGTATCGGTACGGTACCGGTTCGGTTTCGGTTTCGAGACGGGAAAATCGGTACTAGGACCACTTAGGACCGAAAATTCTAAAATGTATCAAATGCGTCTCAAAACCAATCGCAAACCTAAATACCTTCATAGTGATTCAAATGTGTTTCAAAACCAATCACAAACAATCAAAAAGTTCAAACAAATCAAAAGATGAACAATCTTCGATATTCGTTTACGATTTTCGTTTTTCCATTTTGTTCGTTTATCAACTCTTCAATCTCTATATATACATCAAGAAACAATAATAATTAATGTTACCAACAATCAAGATAAACTTTATTTAGGAGATGATAAGCATAATTTTTTTTAACTTTGCTTTTAAAAATTTCGGTTCGGTTTCGGGTTTTTTTGGGAAAATCCCGGTACCGAATACCGATTTTGAGAAATGTTCGGAACCGAATACCGAACCGAATACATGGTATCGGTTCGGGTTCGGTACGGTACCGGTTCGGTTCAGGAAAACGGTGCTCAACGCTCATCCCTAAGCGAATCTTTCGTTACCTTAAGGGTACTCCTAACCTAGGTCTTTGGTATCCCAAAGACTCAGGGTTTGATCTAACTGCCTATTCAGATAGTGATTTTGCAGGTTGCAAAATGGATAGGAAAAGCACCACAGGAGGTTGTCAGCTCATGGGTGGAAAGCTGGTGAGTTAGACAAGTAAAAAGCAAAACTCAGTGTCCACCTCAACCGCTGAAGCTGAGTACGTAGCTGCTGGAAGTTGTTGCTCTCAGGTCTTGTGGATGAGAAATCAACTACTGGACTATGACCTTTAGCTCTCGAAAATTCCAATCTATTGCGACAGTACAAGTGCCATCGCTATAGCCAACAATCCAGTGCTACACTCAAAGACAAAACACATCGAAATCAGGTATCATTTTATCAGAGATCATGTGATAAATGGTGATATAGAACTTCATTTTATCCCAACTGATTTTCAGTTAGCTGATCTATTTACCAAACCTTTTGATGAGACAAGATTTAACTTTCTCATCAGCGAACTTGGAATGCTGAACTTAGAAGAGTAAAATCTTCAGCGGTTCACATTTGATCAGTGATAACAATGAAATTGCATAACCCATACCTATCACCTACTCTCTGAACAAAATTGATTCGCTGATATCAAGGTATGTTCTCTCTTACTCGCTGACGTTCGCATAAAAATGCAAGATTTCAAAACAAATTGCATCGCTGAATATCTCTTCCTTTCAGTGATATTTTTGAAAATTTTAAACTTACACTGATACTTCTATTCAGTGCTTCATGTTTTTCAAAAATTGTCTCTGAACTTTTAAAAAACGCAAAGACATCCTAAAATATGAAAGGACGTTTGTGACGTCATCACAACGGATAACCATGGCACGTTTTCTCTGACACGTTCGCCCGTTTCGACTTCCTTGTCCAATCAAATTCAAGGGACGTGTCCGTGTTATCATGAAAAACTTTCCCGCTCACAGTTTTTCTCTCTCTACTCTCACTATATAAATCCTTTTTATTTATATTTTTACCTTACGCGAACTTCATCTCCTTCAAGCAAGAAATCTCTGTTGCATTCAAAATATTAACTCAAGAACCTGTTCTTCATCTTCTTCAAACATCACAGGTTATTATCTATTTGATTTTTGCAACTTATAAAACTTGTTTTTGATCTTATTATTGTTCTTTAAAAGATCAAACAAAAGAAACCCTTTTAAAATAAAATCATCTTTTCTTCATGATTTTATGAACACAATCTTCATGGTTGTTCGTCAAGTTTATTTCAAAAATCTTAAACTTGTATCTTCATATGTTTTTCTAGAATCTCTTTTTCAAATAAAAACTGGAAAACAAATGCTCTCTATGTTTTGTATTTCTTTTTCAAAACTAGAAAACCCCTAATCTTCATTAAGACATATTTTGTCTGAATGAAAGGTGCAAAACCCAAAAACATATTATTTTGGAAAATCTTTCCACATTAAGACATTTTTGTTCATCTTCTTCATGTTTATATATGTTAAACAGAAATGGCATCTGCTACTGAAGCTGATACTACCAAATCCTCCACTGCCGCTGAGGTTACTGAATTCACAAAAGCTCCTCAGGTTAAGTTCAAACTCAAGAAAGTTACCTTTCAAAGCAATAATCCCTATGCTTTCTTCGACTTCCCTGAAAAGAAACAAGTCATACACCTTGATGACACTGTAAACTATCTCAAGACTTGTCCTCTGTCGACAGCTCTTACCACTGCACCTCCGGCCCATAGGTATCTTCTAGCTCAGTTCTGGTATACTGCCAGAAGAGCTGAAGTGCCCTCAACCAAAGATCCCAAGAAACTGGTTGATGTCATTCTCTGTGACACCAAATATGGAACCTCCAAGATCACCCCGTTTCATATCAGGCATGCTCTAAACCTTCCTGGCAGTACCAGAGAAAACCTCTTTGTCCCTCTACCAAATCCAAAAAACAACCCTGCTGATAGGGAAACCCTGATTGCATTTGTTGATGCAATGAACTATACGTGGGACACAGGGAGAGATGGACTCCATGAGAAGAAGCTGACCGCCATCAAAAAGTCGAAAATGCCCAGCGAGATGAACTTCATCTTCGCTCACTTGATCAACTGCCTAACAGCAAAAACTGGGTCAACTGACCAAGCATCCCAACCTCAACAGGCCATGGGATATGCACTGCTGAAGGGTCTTCACATTGATTGGGCGTCAATCATCTACAACGATCTGGCATTCAGGGTGGACATGGCTGACAGACCAACTTGTGTTCCATATCCAAGGTTTGTCAGTGCTCTCTTTCTACATGGACTTGGGGACCTGAGACTCTCTCGGGTTGGCCCTAAGGTGCTCGACTTCAAAGCCTTACCAAACGAGGTACGTCTCTCTACACTCTTATCTCTTCTCAACCCTAATTCTTCTACTTCTGCAGCTACTTCAGTGGTAATCCCCACCGCTGATACCCAGGTTGCAAAAACCACTCCTAAGAAAAGGAAACACTCTACTACCTCACTTGATTCTAAAAGGATCAAGAAAACAAAGGAGCAAACCCCCAAGCCTTTCCAGGCTGAAGACCTAGCATCTGTCTCTCTACAGGCTACGCTGGATGGTTTTGTGGAATGCTCCTCCACAACTGCTGAAGCTACCCCTTCCATCCCAACTTCAGCGTCTCTAAACGCTGAGGTTTTAGATGTGGAACTGAACCCCCCTCCTTTAGACCCTCCAAGGACTGAAGAAGTATTTCTCAGCGATTCCAACGCTGAACCTCTCACCAAAACTCTCTTCTCAACCATCACTCCTCCCACTATTTCTTTGGTCACTCCATATATTCCTCCCCTCTCTACAACGAAGGTCATTCATCTGAGTGACTCGTCTACTGAAGAAATACGGCGGATGCAGGATCAAAATAAAGGACCTGCGGAAACTTCCCAGCGTAAAGGTACACTGGAAGATGATTTCAAAACGTTGACAGGTCATCGAGATATCGAGGACTTCATCAATCATCCCGCAGGTATACACATAACTCCAAACAATCCTCTCTCAAAACCCCAAACTTCTGAGCTTTCCTTTGTTCACAAGTTCTCAACTTTTTCAGGTCCTAATTTGGGAGATATCAACAACTCCTTGAAAGGCTTGGAAACGAAGGTGGAATCTCTCACCACCACTTTATCTGCAAACTCTTCAGCGGTTACAGACGCTGGAGATGCTCTCAAGAAGCTGACCACCGAGGTCCAAGGCAAAGCCTCCAGTACTGATCTGGAGAAGGTGGATGGTAGCATTGGTCAATTTGCTACCACCCTCGCTGACAACTCCACTGCCAACATCACTCTCTCCACCAACTTCTTAACCCTGTCCAGCGAAGTCACATCGCTGAAGACAGCGGTTGGTACTCTTCAGGGAGAGATGTCTACCTTGAAGACGGATGTCAGTGCTGCCACCGGTCTACTGCAGCAAATCCTCGACCGCCTGAATGCTGCTACTTGTGCTCCATCGCACTTTACTCAGGTGGATCGAGAGGTTCTTCAAAGAATCGCTCCTGCTATATCTGGCCTTGAAGACAGATTGGGTAGGATAGAAAACTGCGTGGGGATCTCTGGCCTGGAAGACAGGGACCCAATGCACACTGATACTGCTGATGCTGCTGACACTGCCATTTCCTCCCCCATCCATCATGTGGAAGAGGGGGAGAAGACTGAAGACCTTCCCCATAATGTTGAGGGGGAGAAGAAAAATCTTGAAGACCTTCCCCATAACTTTGAGGGGGAGGGTATTATTTCTGATGCTGCTGCTGATAAACCTCAGGGAGAAAACCCCGAGGGAACCGAGAAACCTCCCTCTAACCTTGAGGGGGAGCAACTCGAAGAGGATAAGGAAACAGAAGTTGTTGCTGATGTAACCGAACCCTACGCTGATGAGGAAGAATCTGAAGCTGAAGATGATGAAGACCTCGACCTTGAGGAAGACGAACCATCATCATCCCCTAAAAACGATGATGATGATGACGATGATGATGACTTCTTCTTCGTCCAACCCAAGAAGGTCCCTGCTCAAAAAGGGGTCATGATAAATGAACCATCAGGGGAGCGGACAAAGCCTACAGCGACTGAAGTTGACAAAAGCAAAAACAAAGGCCTCGCTGCAGAAGGCAATCTGACGATCTTGCTTCATAAGCCAGTTTGTCAGGTATAATATCTCTTTTTCCCTTACACTGCATCCCTCCTCTATCCCTTCTCAACCTCAGTTCTCCTCTCCATAAAACATCTATATACTTAAACCTCATTCTTTTCTCTATCTCTTTCTTCCCAAATGATCTTACTTAAACGATCGATGTGTTTCAGCTAGTCCTCTCCCCTGCTTAAGGATCCTGCTGAAGCTCCTCCTGCTAAAGCTCCAATAATCCCAACTACAAGAGCTGAAGAAATAATCCCAGTCTTAGACTTCACTGAGACTGATGACATTTTTTAAGAAGAAGAAGAGCTGCTCTCTCACAACAATAGACCTTCCTTAGTGCCTCACACGCTAAGTGAAGAAGATCAGAAAAAGAGATATGAAATGATCAAAAAGCTTGAAGATCAGCGAATCATCCTTCCTCGAGACAAAGTCAATACTCCTAAATTCAGACTATCAAGAAAAGAATTTGCTGAACATCTCAAGGCAAAGAAACAACTCGCCGATCGAAGGAAAGCTGAAGAACAAGATAAAGCCTACGCCATCCAGCTTGTCCAACAATCGGTGAAGGACCCTGATCTGAAGAGAACTCCCATTGATGTCCAACGTCAATTATGGGAAGATGCCCAAAAGATCGTTGAAGAAAAGACCAAGATATCTGACTCTACCTTGGAATGGTGCAAAGAAAGACTGCACTATCGATATCGGGCAGCCAGAATAAACAAAGTACACAACAGGGGAAGGATGTCAATAAAATTTCCAGTCGTTGAGGTCGATCTTTTCAGAGAAAATGGTACTCAGAAATCTATCTACGCCTCCTAGATCAAAAAGTACGGTCTCTCTGAGTGGTTGGAGATGCGAATAGCCATTCAGCGATCTCGCTCACAATTCAGAGACCATGTCGAGAAAATGATCAATGAACAGATCGACTTGGTTTCTTCTGTTGTGGATATTCCTCCTCCTGCTCCAGTTTCAAAAAGAAGAAGGCCTGCCAGAAAGAAGAAGTCAACTCCTTCAGACTCAGGTCCTCCTATCTGAAATGAAACCGGTATTGGTTTTTCACGAGAAGAAGTACTTGGTCCTGAACCTGACCTCTCAGCGCTCGACACCTCCCTGCCCCCTGGTGAACGCTTCATCCCTGGAAAAGTCCTAAGTGAACCTTATGGTATCTTCTTTCACGACTACGATGGACGATAACACTTTCAACGTGTCTCTGAGCTACCTATCACTCCCCTTGAACAACTCAGGGATCTCGTCTATTGGTGTGAATTCAGAAATGATCTTCTTGGACAATATCTCAAGCCCCTGATCTTTACTGAAGCAAAGAATAGACGGGATCTTGGAGAAACTGTCCCTGACTAGATGATTCCTACAACAAAGACCCTCGATGAACTTCTCATCAAGGAAGAACCTTTCTAGCTGATAGGATTCTCTTGTAATTCTTCTATCTTTATCAGCTTATATCTTTTGTACTTGTAAATTTATTTTTTGTACTTATAATTTTTCCACTTCCCTTTGTAATCTTATACGAAGTTTAAAGAAAAATTTCAGCGAATGTACTTTACTCCATCAGTACTTAAAAGATCCCAGAAAACAGTAAAAGGGAAAATTATTTTATGAGTTCTTTTTATCCTTATGTTTTCATACTTAGCAATTTTCTTTTGTTGCTATGTCATAATCAAATAGAGGGAGATTGTTGATCCAAACCCTCAGTGATTTGATAATGACTCTTTAAGAAACACTTAGTGAAAATTGTAAGTAAACAATAAGTATTAGAGTTTCACTATCGTTGATAAGTACTATGTCTTTACAGTACCGCTGATAGGAAACTCATTTTCTTTAAATTAAACGTTCAGCGAAACTGTTCATCAATAAAGCGCTGAGTCTGTTCAGTCTTGTTGGTTATCGCTGATAGTTTTAGTTTGTTTACTTATGATCCCTGAAGACAAGTTTCACGTCAACTATGTTCTACGCTGAAGTCGAAGATCAAGCCTAAGAACAAGCGACAAGTCTACTAATGAACAGATGCGGATATCAGCGAAGACAAGACTTGTCCATTCAACGTGAAGTTACAAGTAGAAAACTTCAGCGAACGCTGAACTTTATCACTCGCTGATAAAGATCTATTCAGCGAACGCTGATCATGAAGTTTCCTCTACAAGTTACTTTTGTCTTAACCCCCTTGCACGCCTCCGTACGATAATGTCAGAAAGGACTTCCCTTTTGTCCAGGATCGTACTACCAACTCTGATTCTACACTGTAACATCATGCGGCTACTAAGGTTGTCTACAAAGGTCAAACCATGCAACCAATCAGCTGCTGCCACGTGTAAAGCTATACTGTTGCACATTTAATGCATGCAGTATATAAGAAGAACCCTACTTCAGAAATGAGGTGCTCGGCCATCTTCTTCTTTCTTACTCTGTGTGTTAGAATATTTATCTTTAATATTCTTATTCTTTCTTTCTTTCTTATTTCTAGTGCAAGAAACTTAGTGATTCTCATAACTTGTTTAGATTAGGTTTACTCCTTAATCTTGTACCGCAACAAGTTGTAAATTGTTTGATAAATATCAATAAACAATTTAGAAAAGTAAAATATGTGTGTTTGTATTCAACCCCCCCCCCCCTTCTACAAACTTGTATAACCCTTTCGGGACCAACAGATCTCTTGTGAATTGATTTAAGAAGGAATTGCATCTTACCAAAAATCAGATCGTTTTCTCCTTCTTCAATTTCTCTGTTCTTGACCGACTCAACAAAAGTGAATTGAGATAATCTTTCTCAATAGATTACTTACCTTACCCTTAAGTAATCTCAACTTTCAGGAAATGACCAAACAGACCCTTAAGTTAATTTCATCATTAACATTAAACTTTGATCAAATTACAAATTCAACCCTGGAGTTTATATTTACAAATAGTCGACAACTTAGACTAATTACTAATCGACCCCATTCATATTAAAATAATATAATGGAAATTTGAGGTGTTACATTTTCCAAGCTAAAAAGTCTTGGGAATTTCTCGCAAAGTCGAAAGTTTCTCGCCCACTTATCTGTCCAAAAAGAGGAGTCCTCTCTACTTTCATTTTTTAATTAATTGGAACCTATTTGTTCCAAGTCTTTTCCAACTCTAATTACCCCACCCCGTGAACCCACAAAGCTGAATCGCCTATTATTTCCTAGACATGAAAGGCCTACATACTCCCCAAACACACTTTTTATAAATCTGAACCCACAAACTCATCCTTACTAGACCAAAATCTCCAAAGGGTTGCCCCTACCCCCCCCCCCCCAAATCAAAGCCATTAAGAACCGTGTCCCATTTAATCCAAGCCCATTTACGATGAGAACCCCTACCCCCACCCCAAAAAAAGAACTCATTTCACACTGTCAAGTGTTTGAATTACACGAGCCGGTGTACGATATAGCGAGAAAAAGTTGCCCAAAATTGATATTATAAGTGTTAATCATCCTACCGACGATATGTAACGAATTCACCAATTCAAAAGTCTAGCCTTGAACTTCTCAATGACAAGATTCAGTTTTCAATTTTGTTCGTATTTTTCCCGACCGGTAACCCGAGATAAGATAACGAGAGTGATCCAGAGCTGCATCCCAGTCCCATATCCATCACCATAACATTGCTTTCCGACACCCCCACTCCGTACAACTTACTTTTTTCCACGTTTATTTTAAGACCCAAAGCTGCTTGGAAGCATTTTAAAATCCCCGTTAATGTTCAGATGTTGTGTTCGTTCCCGTTCCTCGAAAAAGAAAGTCTCATTAGCGAACTAGAGATGTATATTATTTTATACAAAACTTAAAAACTAGTAAGTTTTTAAAATTTCATTGGAGAGTATATTATTTACTTGTTTTCACCAACAAAAGTTGAATGTGTTAAATTAAGTTTTATTTTTCAAATGTATTTAATGATAACTTTTTAGAATGTTTTTGTAATACCCAAGTCTTTTGAAGGAATTATAAGTTGTTTGGGGAAGGAAGTTGAAATATTGTTCTTAAGGGACCAAAAGTGTAAATTGGTTGGAAAGTATAAAAACCCCAAATTGGGCAAAACCCTAGGTGATTACCATTTGTTTCTTGTTGGCGGCTTAGAGATGGAGCAGAGAAAGAAAGATTTAATTTCAATTTGCAATTTGGGAAGAAGAGGTGGAAGATTTGAGTCCAGCCTGCATTGATTCCTCAGGTAATATCTCATTTCAATCCTTGTCCTTAGTTTTTCTGCTGGATTTGGTTTGTTTGGGAGTTTTGGTTAAAAGTTGAAAATGATGTTCTAAGAGGAGGATTAGGCATCATCTTTGTGTTTATGTGGCATAGGGCTATGTAAGAAATGAACTAAGTAAGTTGATAATGTTGTTTTTATCACGTACCGTTTTGATTAAGAGCTGTTAGCAGTTTTCGATTCCATTAATGTCACAGACCTCGTCGTCCGGGAAGTTTCTGCAGGTATCCGGACAAGGTGTCCGGCAAGGAATCCAGATAGGATAGCTGTCCGGGGAGAAGGGTTGTCCGGATAGGTAGATATCCGGATAGCATAGTTGTCCGGGAAGGGAGTCCGGATAGTGGGTGTCCGGTAAGTCATATCCGTACAGTGTGGTGTCCGGGTAGTTGGGGTCCGGAAAGTCTGGTGTCTGATTAGTAGTTATTCGGTCAGCTTATTTTATCCACTCACTCAAGTATCCCATTTGGAGGTCAAAGTAAAGCAGGAAGAATTGTTAAGAGCACCAGGTGAGTTTTTCTAACTAAAAAATATGTGTTTTAAAACGTGTTTTCTGAAGTAAGTAAATGAGAAGAAATGCCATGTTTTTATCGCATGATTTTATTTGTATGAAAGCTTATTTGAGGTGTATGCATACATTGTTGTTAGATGTAAGTCGGCTAAGTCGGGGGGTGTGGCCCGTTTATGCCATGGGAGGAGTGACCCAGTAAGGCAGTGTGAGACTGGCACGTTGTCACTTTCGAGTGACTTCAGTGTGCCATTTACATGAGTTGAGTTATCTGAAAGTTTTGTATTAAAGATGTTATGTTTGAAAGTTACAAACTGTTTTATATGCATGTTACTAAACTGTTGAGGGAGCTCACTAGACCTCATGGTCTAACCCTCGCATTTTTCCAAACTAAACCCTTTCAGGTAAGCAGGTTGTAGGAAGCTCCGGTAAGGGAAAAGAGCAGGCTTAGAGTACGGATGCTTCTAGAGATAGAATTATACTTTACTTATAGAATTTATGTTATTCTCAGTTGTGAATAGGTTGTTTCCGCCAACCTAGATTTTGAAGACTCTTGTAATGGAAATTTTGAGGCAGATTTTGGGATGTTTATATTATATTGAATGCTTTGCTTTATTTTAGTTTGGAGTGTTACAGTTTTAATAATCTAATTAATAATATGAAACTTGCAAACATTCAAATACCAAATAAAAAAGTTGGTAATACAAAACTTAAAAATCAATAACTATATTTTATAATTATTTGATTAATACCAGGCCCGTTCATTAGCCTGTTGAATATGTGTCCTTGAAAAGGGCCCCCAAAATATGGGGCCCAATATACCTTTTCCTTGGTGTAACACCCTCGAATTGGGAAAGAGCAACTAAATAAAATTTTCGATAATACAACCAAAATAATAGGATTTCTCCCTATAAATCAAAACAGGAAATACCTCTATCAATACATATAACTCCAGTCTTAAATACAAAGGCTAAGTTCACGTCGGGTGTTACTTAACTCAAGTACAATTGCTATTCCCAAAACTTAATGCGAAAGACTTCACTACCAATTCACCTCCCGAGCACACTACTAGCATTCGACCTTTCGCAGTGTCTCTAGAACTATTCCCAACCTGAACTTGTTGCACATGCCGACAAATAAAAAGGTTAGGCTAACGCCTAGTGAGTTCAAGAGTTTATAACATGATTTATATAATTTGTAGAATGAAGGTTTGCGACATAAATCATGATTTCCAAAAGGTTTTATGAAAGGATGTAAACGACTCATTTTCCAACGCACACAAAATCTATGAGAAAGTTCCCAAAATGTATAAGGCGTTTTCCAAAATGAATTCCAACTCCAACTCACTCAAAACGTGCTTGGACGTTAAATATCCCAAGAAATATAAACGTGGACAAAACTCCAATATTTAAAACATCCAAATAGGATGAGGCATAGAACTCTGCCAATAAACCATGAATACATTTCATATAAATAATAAGCGTCACCGAAAATATGGATAAAAGTAACTACCAAAAAACAACACCTTTCGGTGACGGGGGAGGCCCGATTCCATCGAAAGTGACGGACACATAAAGTTAGGCCACTTATGATGTTACTGGATTACACCTCAAGTCCCGGTCTTAGTTCCCATGCCATAAAGACATTACAACCTCAAACCTTTCCCATGCCTTTATTGCCTACTCCGTCGAGTTACACCTCAAAGACTTATGGGACCATATTGCCTATCCAGTCTAGACGAGTTATACCTCAAGGACTTCAATGTCCCTTATTTCCTACTCACTAGTGGCCCCACGGCCTAACGCATATAACCATGCGTCCCAATAGTCTACTCCTCGTGCACAAAGAGATAGACTATCAAATAAAGACTGACTTACGTGCCTATGGATCCAATGCAACACAGTCTACAAAATATGCCCAACCCGGAATGACTAAAACACCCAAGCATGTAAATATCAATAATGTGCAATAATATGCAATATGTTGCAATAAATGCAAATCATAAATAAGACTCCACATTAAGCCATCAAAACCGGACAAAATGTCCCCAAGACTTCCTTAATGTCAAAACCAAGCAAAATACTCAAAACCCATTAGACCCATAAATATGGTCCTCATAATACAAAATGCATTTAAACATCGTTTAGGTAAACATGTACCACAAAATCATCATTAACCTAAAACTCTACACGGGTTAAAAACAAATGGTTTCCCCAAATGGACTTATACCCTTTATAATCCTCAAAATGACTCATGACACTAAAATGTGTCTTTTCCCAAATGGTTTATAAAATCAATTACCCAACATGAAAGAAAACCATTGAATGAACTTTATTTGAGCAATAAATCATTTGAAGACATATTCATGATTTCTACACATTAAAATATTCAAAAATCCTAAATATGGGTGTTTTACAAACTTTATAAAGTTAAACACTTCAAAAGGGTCAAGCTTACCAAATAACTCCATAATTGATAATATTAAGTAAGACACACAAATACTTGGAAAAATACATTTTTGGCATGTACAACGTTTTCACAAATCAACTTGAACTCACCTTGCTAGATTTAGGCTAAATCTAGATTTTCCTCAACGTAAGCTCCTTTGAAGAAACACGAATCCTCAAGCTCCAAATCTTTCAAAAACATAGATCCACAATTTCCAACCATAAATATTTATCCCCAAACACTTAGAATCATTTCCCCCAACATATTACACCCAAAACCACCAAAAATACCAAAACCCTAACTTCTTAGATGGAGAAAATTGAGAAGCTTACCTCAACCACCACCAAATACTCCTGGATCATCCAATACACTTCAAAACTCTTTCTAGATCCTTGAAGAGCTCTCAAAAACGAAACCATGGCAACTTGAATCACTCAAATCGGAGTTGGGATGCAAAAGTTATGAAGGAATGAAGATTGAGGCTGAAAATCGCGACATAATACTTCAGATGCGGACTCCAGAGCGTTACGCGGCTTGGGTCGCGGCCTAAAGCCGCGCGGCCTTCTTTTGGGTCAGATACTGTTTCGGCCGTAACTTCTTCGTTATAGCTCCGTTTTCGCTCCGGAAAGAACCGTTGGACTTGTATTCGAATTCTCCATCCAACAAGACCATAAAATCTAGAATTTAATCCCAAATCCTATTTTTCATATTTATCTTAAAAGATCGATTTTACACTGATTCGAAATTATACTTATCCGAAAATTACGGATGTTACACTTGGGGGCCATCATAACATGTCTCTAAATTCTTTCTAAATCCTATCATAAACAGCATCGAGATTTCTTTTCTTTTAAAAAGGTTAGCGGCTCTCCGGTTAGCGGCTCTCCTGTTTTCTTTTTTTGCTCCATTTCCTGAAACTGAAATCCTAGAGGCTCCAAAAACAAATATGCATACTTATGATTTTGTTCTCGATTTTCAACAATAACAAGAACGACTTAAGTAACCAAAGGGCCTTTGGCCTAGCGGTATGAGAGCATTTGTCCTCGTAGGAGGTAATGAGTTCAAACCTCACCAAATGTGAGGAGGGTGTGTGAGTTTAATTGTTGCATTTGCCGTATATGAATATCATATACTTAAAAAAATTACCTAAGTAGGTAAGTTTCATCTCTTTGGTTGTAATCTTGATTTTCAACTATTTCATTCGAATAGACTGTTAGGGGTGTACAGAAAACCGTCAACCCGCGAAACCCGACCAACCCAACCCGCTAACAACCCAATTAAACCCAACCCGCTGGACCGTCGAACCGTCAAACCGCCAAACCGCTAAATATAAGGGTTGAAATTGGGTTAGGAAAACTCAAGCCAACCCAACCCGCCAACCCGCCGCTAATATTATTATTTTGATAAATTATATTTATATATATTATATATATAATATATAATTATATATGATATGTGCAGTCCAAAATAAAAATTAATATAACTAAATAACTAATACTAATAATCTAATATTAAGAAAGACACACAAAATTTTATATAAATCATAGCTCAAACTACTTGAGTTAACTAGTTCTAAGTTCTAACATCTAAGGGCCAAACTACTTGACATCACGTGAGGCCGACCACGCTGTTGCTGCCGAGTGCCGACTGTTTAGCGATTGTTTAGCAAACGAATCAAATAGGTACTAATTTAGCAACTAGTTCTGTTTACTGTTATAGTGCTTACTGTTTTAGTATTTTAGTATTCTGTTTACAATATTTTTGCAGTTATGATTACTGTTTTAGTCATAGTCAATAACTTTATATGTTTTTCCTATGTATAAGCTTGATTAGTGCTTACGGTGGTACTTGATTGAGGATTTGAATTTGATGTTACACTTTACACTTTTTATGATAAGACTTAAGGATTAAATATATTTGGATGATTGTAATAACTAATATTTTTGTTGGGAATATTTTAGTTTTATTTGTCGCATTTTAATTGTGAAATTTATGTATACAACCAAACCGCTCAACCCGCCCAACCCGCCACAACCCGCAAGGGTTGGGTTGAAAATTTCCAAACCGCCATAATTGGGTTGGGTTGTAAAATTGACGAAAACCGCTCAACTCAACCCGCGTACACCCCTATAGACTTATATCTCTTCTCTAGTACTCTTGTTTATCGTGTTTCAATATCTCGAGATCCAGAAGTAGAGCACTAAAGTAGGTAAGTTTCATCTCTTTGGTTGTCATTTCTTTGGTTAAGTTTGGTTTCTTTAAGTTGTTTCTTAAAAAAATTGATTTGTTTTGTCTGTTTTCATTAATGACATTGTTGTTTTTGTTGTGAATTAGATTTAGATTGTTAACTGTTTAGGTTTAGGTTCGCTCGTTTAGAATCCTACTTGCTCGGATTGTTGACTGCTTAGATTTAGTCATTTTGCACTTCAAATTAAAGCTCTAGGCCTTTAGAGAGCCAAGAATTAGTAGGCATAACACCACCATCCCTAATCCTCAATCTAGGTTGTTTTGTTCCAAATTTCTTTTTACTTATTTCAATTAAGTCTTTAGGGTTAGAAAACATGATTTTGAATGTCAAAAACTTGAAATGAAAAAAAAAAGAGTTGAAGATAAAATACAACCTCAAAATGGAACTCTTGATAAAACCTTTATATTGATTATTAATCATTGTTTAGTCGATCTATAATTTTGGACAAGTGTAACAGGGCCTCTAAAAAATTGGAACGACCCTGATTAATAAATAACTAATAAGTTGGTACCATGGTGCTACCCTGGTACGAGGCTTTTTTACGAGCATCTTCAAAAGCTATGTTATATATAATTATCTAAATTATAATATCAAAAGTCAAATTTAAAATAAAAGTATATCTAACTCCAAGAGATATGCTATAATTTTTTAAGGGAAATTAATTAAAATGCCAAAAGTTTGACCAACACTTACCAAAATGCTACAAAATTTTCGCGGTTTACCAAAATGCCCTAATGGCCTGCGATGGAGCCCGCGATCGCGGGATAGGGCTGACGTGGCACGACCTTTGGCCAAAAGTGTCCCGCGGAGCCCCTCAACTTTGGCCGCGGTGCACATTTGGCCCCTGCCCGCGATCGCAGCTCGCGATGGACCAAAATTTTACAGTTTTGGTCCCTGAAATTTTACACTTTCAGCCCCTGTACTTAGACGAATCTTGCATGCTTTTACTGTTTTTTTCCACAATTATTGTACTTTGAAGACCGATTTATGGTTGAAATTCAGTTGCATGTTTTCATCAATGTTAAATCAGTGTTTTTGGAATACCAGTTTGTGGATGAAATGAGAGATTGGTTGTCATCAATGTTGGTTGTTTCATTGATAAATAGATGTAAAATGCAATCCATAATCCACACACCGATTTCGTACTTCTTTCTTGATTTCTTTCTGCAATATTTTGTGTTTGAGATACTACTGAAAAAATGAGTTCATCTGTTGCAAAGGCTAAGCTATATTTCTGTTTTGATGGTGAATGGGAGCAAGATAACAATGAGTGGAATTTTGCTTATAAATCTAAGCATGGTGTAAAAGTGCCAGTAAACTATACTTATCAGAAATTTCTTGCATACGCCATGCAAAAATGTGGAATCAACCCTTCTGCTGTTTGCAAGTTAGTGTTTAAAAATGGCGATAGGTCATTTGTGGATTTATCCAACGATGGGGATATCTCTACTTTTCTGCACTTTGCAGTCGATTCAGAAAGGCCCATTACTTTTTGTGTATCCCGACGAAAACGACGACGACGGTGACGACGAATAGAGCAGTCTGATTCTCAATTTCAGGCGTCCGACGCCCCAACGGTTCATTTAGATCATTCATATGGTCTTAACGACTGTATTCCGGAGACGCAACAACAACAACCACCACAACCACACGAAGGGCGTACTGCTGGAGTTGCTGATGACGAAACCCACGTTTTCAGAACGGGTAATTCTGAAATAGACAGATCAGACACCGATAGTGATGATCACGAAGAATATACCCCTAGTAGAAAATCATGTAGTCAGATAAATGACTTTTTTATATGCCCCTTATTCTTCCAGACTCCCATACCCAGACACAAACCTATGAACCTACACCTTATATTCGCAGTGAAATGTTACATGTAGGTCAGATATTCGAGTCGAAGGATCTCTTGGCAAGTCAGGTCGGACTTAAGTTCTTGGAAGAGGGTTTCGAAAGGCGCACGTCGAAATCTGACAAAACTAGATACATAGTTGAATGTGCCAGAAAAAACTGTGACTGGAGGATGTACGCGATTGACACGGGTGGCAAAGAAGGGGCGTTCATGATTAGAAAGTTGCACGACGTACACACTTGTACGAGGACGCAACTGAATCCCCACCACAAACAAGCCGGCAAAAAGACTTTGGGTGCGATACTGAAAAACAAATTTCTTGATGTTAGTAGGTCATTGCGTCCAAAGGACATCGTCCACGATGTTCACCAGCAGTTCGGCGTCACGATTGATTACCACCAAGCCTGGCGTGCGCGATGTCATGCACTGTTTATGGTGAGAGGCACGTTCGAGGAGTCGTATGAACGACTCCCGACATATTTATATAATTTGCAGCTGCAGAACCCTGGTACTGTCACGCAGCTACGGACCGATTCACGTCGACGGTTTGAGAAGTGCTTCGTGGCCCTTGGACCCGCGGTACGTATTTTAACACGTCGTATGTTTACACATTATAAACTATAACATTTACAAAGGAAAACCACCTATGTTTTTGCAGATCCGCACATTTGTGGCAAATCTACGTCGTGTCCTGATAATAGACGCAACCCATTTAAAGGGCCGTTACTTGGGTATGATGTTCCTGGCGGTTGCCATGGACGGGGATAACTCCATCGTTCCAGTAGCTTTCGGCGTAGGCAAGTCCGAAACCGGGGACGAGTGGACTTGGTTTATGTCCATGTTGAGACAAGCTATCGGAGACCCGCAAGGGTTGGTGTTTATGTCTGACAGGGCTCCTTCCATAAGCCCCGCAATCTCTGCCATCTACCCAAACGCCCCTCACGCCATATGCTGTCGACATTTGGAGATGAACGCCAAATCCAAGGACAAACGTATTACGACCAACAAGGATGTCTATTGGGCGGCATGCAGAGCATATACGGATCGGGAGTTTAACAAGTACATGAATATGCTACGATATAGTGCCGACGAAGCAGCCAAAGTCTTTGACGAAGCTGGACCGGAGAGGTGGTCCGCGGCCCATTTTCCTGGACAACGGTATGACATTCTGACCTCGAATAGTACAGAGTCTGTGAATGCACTCTCCCGTTTTGCACGTAGATGTCCGATTGTTAATCTCATGGACTACTTTCGGGCCTTTCAACAAGAGTGGTACCAAATTCGACGCCTAAAAGGAGCTGAGATGCAAAATGCACTCACACCAACGGCGGAGAAGATCGTTCAGTACAGGGCGCGTCGTGCGGAGACATGGCCGGTAAGAGCAATCGGGTATGGGAAGTACGAGGTGCATGATGACTATCTTCACGCGATTGTGAATATGGAAGACCACCTTTGTTCGTGTTGCGAATGGCAAAAATCTGGGTTACCGTGCGGCCATGCCATCGCTGCGGCAACACATATGGGTCGTAGAGATTGCAGCAACTTGGCTGTACCTTTCTTCACGTCCGAATATTACCGGAGAACATACGTGGAGGTCATAAACCCAGCTGGACCCCCTGCAGCATGGGTGTATCCACCCGACCCGCTTCCGCCATGCTATCCACCTTTAATGGATAAGAACAGAGCCGGGAGACCGAGAAAGAACGACCGACGTCCATCACGTGGTGAAAGTTCGATACAACGAAGATGTACTCGGTGCCAATGCGTAGGACACACTCGTGGAGAGTGTCCAAATCCCGCCCCTTCAACCGTGCCAAGGAGACATTCAGTCAGTCACACCCCGGGCCCGTCACAGCTTGAACCATATGGAACAAACACATATGATACTGTTGATCTAAACACTGATTTGTAAAATATATATATATATATATATATATATATATATATTCATATTATATATACACACATATGAGAATCATGAGGTTAATGTGAGAATCATGAGAAGTGGATATCAACCATTTGATAAGAAGTGGACGTACATTAAGATGAGATGCACCAAGATGAATCAGATCAATTTTCTTCTAGGACACAATTTATAGGAGTGCATTTGATTCAAAGTGATCAATAGTTCATATCAACTTCTCCCATTTCTCATAATAACCTCAAGTTTTCATAGGATCTTTTAGTCTGGTAGACTATCTCTATATTTACTGAAGTTTAGACAAGTTTACAGTTTTGTGTAAACAGCAATACAGCATGGACCAAAATTGTAGTTAACCTTTTTTTTATAAAATATTATTATAGTTTTTATAATTATTTTATTATATATAGATTCATATTATATATACACACATACATATGCTTTTAAATGAACATTGATAACACAGTTAGTTTGTATTCCATCCAACATGCTCTTCATCTTCAATCTTTCTGACCTTTCTTCAACGGCTTCTGCTTTTGCAACCACGTATGGCCATTGTGTACCACAACCCGGACACACTTTAGCAAATGAGTTGAGGTAACCTCTGACTTGACCTTACATGATGTAAAAAAGCAACAAAAAAATACAAACAACAACACAGTAAAAAAATACAAAACAACACAGTAAAAAAATACAAAACAACTAAAACAACCACCACCTACTTAAAATTGATTTAGTTTCATCAATCCAAGCTTGCTTCTCGTTTACCTTCGCTTGAATAATTGCGAAGTCTTGCAGAATATGGTGAATTGCTTCTTGTTCTCGACGAACACGAGCCTCCCGAGCTTTTATATCCCCTTTCATCCTTTTGATCTCCCTGTCTTCCTCTTCGATCTTTCTCAAATGGACTGCCTTCCTGTCCATCATTTTTTCCACTCTTCTGTTAGTTCATCTATCTCCTTTTCCTTTTTTGCTATGGCGACCTCGATTTGAGGTGGCATTTTTTCAGGAGTAGACTTAGGGTTTGATGACGATGCCATTTGTGGATGAAATGAGAGAAGAGAAATCAAGAGAGAAAGCAATTCAAAGAAAGAAAGCAACAGAGAAATCAAGAAAGAAAGCAAGAACAAGTGTGAATTGTGAATTGCATATTACTGATATTTATGGATGAAATCTCAAACATGCCAGTGAATTTGAACCACAAATCGGTCTTCAAAGTACAATAATTGTGGAAAAAAACAGTAAAAGCATGCAAGATTCGTCTAAGTACAGGGGCTGAAGGTGTAAATTTCCAGGGACCAAAAGTGTAAATTTTCAGGGACCAAAACTGTAAAATTTTGGTCCATTGCGGGCTGCGATCGCGGGCAGGGGCCAAATGTGCACCGCGGCCAAAGTTGAGGGGCTCCGCGGGACACTTTTGGCCAAAGGTCGTGCCACGTCAGCCCTATCCCGCGATCGCGGGCTCCATCGCGGGCCATTAGGGCATTTTGGTAAACCGCGAAATTTTTGTGGCATTTTGGTAAGTTGATGTTTGACTTTTGGCATTTTAATTAATTTCCCATTTTTTAAAGTATAGTATCAAAAATCAAAATATAAAAATAATGTGTCCAACTCCAACGTATGTGTCCAACTCCAACGTATACTATATTTTAACAACACTTGTATTATTAAAATATTGTTTTTCTCTCAAAACTTTTATTTTCAATGTTATTTCTATCTTTTATATAGAGTTTTAGAGATTTTCTCTAAATTTAAAGATTTTTCATATTGTATATATATCTTCTTTTTTCTATTTTACCAACTACATCATAGTTGTTGGGTACAAAACTCTCATATATTACCAAATTTCTATTATAAGATAGTTGTCGGAGAAACTCTAATAGTGCGATCAAGCAAGTTTGCTACTTTAGTTGGTTATTACTATTTTGGTACAAAATTGTCATCCATCCCTAATTACAAGTAAATGATCTGTACTAACATAATCCATTTCACTACAATAAAAGCAAGTTCAGAGAACACCCAAAATATTTTAATTGACATTTTTATAAAATGTTAACAAGTTTTTTTACCACACTTTTAAAATAAAGTATCATCTTATCTTTTCTCACATGGCACTTTAAATTGTATCTTATAAACACATCATTTTACAGGACATTTGATTTAAAAGGCATTTTTTGAAAAATAATGTCACGAAAAAACTTAATAGCACACTTTATTTATAAAATATAATAAAAACGTTAGAACATTTCAAATAACTATGTACAAATAGAAAATTTAAGAAATTTTTGTGCTCCAACATCTAGCTATGCTAAATGAAATGCCAAAAATAGAGGAAATAAGATATATAAGGTGGATATCTTCAAATTTGAATAATCTCTAAACTTTATAACAGAAAGATATATACTATTATAATTATTTTCAACTGATAAGAGGTATTAAAATTAAACGTGTAAGATAAATAAGTATATTTTAATATATTGAATATTCTATTAATATAACTAATGGTGAAATTGTTAAAATACCATAGTTGTTGAAATTTAATGTGAACTTTTTTTGAGATTTTGGTTTTTTTTAATAAAAAATATCAAACATGAATTATGTATATATATATATATATATTTTATTTTTATTTTTATTTTCTAACTCTAGAAATTATTATTTTTCTCTATTTAAAGCAGATCGGTTTAATATTGGGTAATTAATTAAAATGCCCCAAGTTCATAAATCTATTACCGAAATGCCCCAAGTTCATAAATTTGTTACCGAAATGCCTCAAATCTCTCTCATTTGGCCGAAATACTCTATAATCCGGCGATTTACCTCTCGATCCCGGACCCTGACCAAACACCCCTCGAATTTGACCCGCGATACCCCCTGATCCGCGATGAAATTTACATTTTAACCCCCTGGTCCGCGATGAAAATTTACATTTTAAAATGTGGATCGCGGACTAAATGTGTGGATGTGGAAATGAGTTTCATATATAATTTCATTTCATACCCCTATAATTATTTAATTAGTTTACTTTATATCTTTTATTTTTCTAATTTTCATTTTATACCTTCATCGTATTAACACATATAATTGTATATTAACTAAAATACGTTAAAAAAATACGTTTTAATTTTAACAAGTTACACCATTATAATCGTCTCTTCGATACCTTCGAAATGAGCCCAATATTGAATATTTTTTGATTTAATTATATTATACTTATTTAGTTAATTTATTTTATACCTTTTAGTTTTTTATTTTTCATTTAGTTAATATAAGATTATTATGTTAATTAGGGATGGTAACGGGGCGGGTTTGGGGCGGGTATCCCCTCACCCGGCCTCGGCCCCGGTTTCGTGTGTATAGACCCGTCCCCGGCCCCGGTCCCCGGCGGGTACAGGGATTTGGTACCCGGCCCCGCACCCAGTCAAGCCCCGGTTAACATCTCGGTACCCGGCCCCGATTGCCCGCCCCGGTCTAGACCCGGTTTGAAAGTAAACACAAAAGCAACTTGAAGTCTTGAACTAACATATATAGCTATTGCAGTTAATTAGTTTTCTATTTAAGCATTCATTCATGGTAGATAACCACATCCACGGATAACCTTCTTCCATTAATATGACAACCTCTATACATTCTAGTGTCTTGCATTAGCTTTAAGCATATTTAGAAGATTCCTATAACAAGTAGGGAAATACCCACTATAATGAATATGAAGATTCCTAGGGTAGCAAGAAGGATTTTGACTTGTTTTTACATTCACCCAATATAATGAATATGAAGATTCCTACAACAGCAAGTAGGAAATACCCACTCCATTGTAATTTGTAAAATTATATTTATATTATTATTATAGAGAAAGGTTCAAACGAGAACGCTAAATATTTACGAGAACGGTCGTCCATGTACAAAATCACATGTGATTCACGTAAAAAATCACATGTGATTTTACACTACCTGGATTTTGTACGTGATTTGTACAAAATCACATGTGATTTTACACTACCTGGATTTTGTACAAAATCACATGTGATTCACGTCCAGATTTCCAGGTAGTGTAAAATCACATGTGATTTTGTACGTGAATCACATGTGATTTTGTACATGAGCGGCCGTTCTAGTGTTCTCGTAAATGGTTAGCGTTCTCGTTTGAACTCACCTCTATTATTATTATTATATATATATATAATATTTTTTTAATTATATATAGAAACCGGGTAGCGGGCGGGTCGGGGAGTAGGTCACCCGGCCCCGGTTGAAGCAAACCGGGTTTACCCGGCCCCGGACCCGCAAAACCGGGGAATACCCGGCCCCGGCCAGGTCGGGTGGACCGGGTTCCCCACCGGGTCGGGGCAAATCACCATCCCTAATGTTAATGTGATAAGAGTGAAACGAAAACTGAAAAAGTAAGAGATATACCATAAATTAAATAATTAACTATAAGGGTATAAATTGTAAATATTAAAAACATTTGTATGTAGTATATATGATATATAATAAAATAATTAAATCAAAAAATATTCTATATTGGACTCATTTTGAAGGTATCGACGAGACGATTATAATGGTGTAACTTGTTAAAATTAAAAAAATGTTTTTTTAATGTATTTTAGTTAATATACGATTATATGTGTTAATATAATAAAAGTGTAAAATGAAAAATAGAAAACGAAAAGGTATAAAGAAAATTAACAAAATAAATATAAGGGTGTGAAATGTAACATTTAAACAAAAAATGAAAAATCGAGGACAAATGTGGTGATCGCGGACCAATTTCGCGGGCCACATGGGTCGGATCCGCGATCGCTGTCCAAATCGCGGAATAATGGGGTATTTTTGCAAAACGCCGAGAGAGAAGGCATTTATGCAAGTCAATGTCAATCTTAGGTATTTTAATTAATTTCTCTTTAATACTTTTTTTAAATTTTTTTAATATAACATAGGCCATGAGTACCGCCTACCCAATGAATCCACTGAACCCAATTGCCACCTCAGCGCCACATCAGCTTTTCTCTTTCCTACCCTCTTACCCAAAAGTGGAGTATCGTCAACCCACTGAACCCACTGAACCCAATTGCCAACTCAGCTTTTTTAATTCTTTTATTTATACATTTAATTATTTAACAAAATAAAAATATTTATATATTTTTAATAAATAAAAATAAGTTAAATAATAAAAATAAAAATTCATATCATTCATTAAAAAATTAAAAATTAAAAATTACAAAATACAAAACACTAAAAATTATGTAATTTTCTAATTCTCTCTTTCTTCGTTAAAGTAGCCCTCAAAATATCTCCCTCAAGGTGATCATGCGGGGCTATGAAAAACTCGAAGAAAGTATGTTTTAGTTGGTGTGAAAAAATAAGATGGTATAAGTTAATATATATAGTGTGTATAATTTGAAAAAAAAAATAAAAAAAAATTATAAAATAGCCGTTGGTAAACGGTATTGTTTAAAAAAAATTAAAATTAAAATAAAAAATTAAAATTGCAACGGGTATCATCGGGTTCATGAACCCGGTACCCTAACCCGACCGCTACCCGCTCCTCCCCCCCCCCCCCCCCCCCCTCTCCCCCTACCCGATGAACCCGCTATGCCACCTCGTCGAACCCGATCCCGTACCCGAGGGTGGTACGGGTGGTCTTATACATTAAAATATTATCTTTAGAGAAAATCTCAAAAATAAAAAATAACAAAAAATTAAGGAGGTTGCCCACCATCTGAGCGAGATGCACTTGGTAAAAGTAAATTGTTTTTTGTTTTTTTATGCACACATACATTTGTTATAAATTGCTTGTATACAAATTGATTTTTCAGTTTTTCGTTTTTTGTGATGTTTTCCTCTGAACTTAGATCTTATATTATTGGGAAATTAATTAAAATACCCAAAGTTTGACCAACTGTTACCAAAATACCCAAAAAAAATTCATTTTGCAAAAATACTCAAAATACCCGCGATCGCGGGCTAGGGCTGACGTGGCACATATTTTGGCCCCAAATGCCCCGCGAAGCCCCTCAACTTTGGCCGCGGTGCACTTTTGGTCCCTGTCCGCGATGGACCAAAATTTACAATTTTGGTCCCTGAAAATTTACACTTTTGGTCCCTGAAATTTTACACTTTCAGCCCCTGTACTTAGACGAATCTTGCATGCTTTTACTGTTTTTTTCCACAATTATTGTACTTTGAAGACCGATTTGTGGTTGAAATTCATTTGCATGTTTGAGATTTCATCCATAAATATCAGTAGTATGCAATTCACAATTCACACTTCCTCTTGCTTTCTTTCTTGATTTCTCTCTTGCTTTCTTTCTTTGAATTGATTTCTCTCTTCTCTCATTTCATCCACAAATGGCATCGTCATCAAACCCTAAGTCTACTCCTGAAAAAATGCCACCTCAAATCGAGGTCGCCATAGCAAAAAAGGAAAAGAAGATAGATGAACTAACAGAAGAGTGGAAAAAATGATGGACAGGAAGGCAGTCCATTTGAGAAAGATCGAAGAGGAAGACAGGGAGATCAAAAGGATGAAAGGGGATATAAAAGCTCGGGAGGCTCGTGTTCGTCGAGAACAAGAAGCAATTCACCATATTCTGCAAGACTTCGCAATTATTCAAGCGAAGGTAAACGAGAAGCAAGCTTGGATTGATGAAACTAAATCAATTTTTAAGTAGGTGGTGGTTATATTTTTTTTTGTTTTGTATTTTTTTACTGTGTTGTTGTTTGTATTTTTTTTACTGTGTTGTTGTTTTGTATTTTTTGTTGTTGTTAATTTCTCTGAAAAGTAGTTTTTAAGCTGCTGAACCACGGTTAGGTTGGATACATCATGCAAGGTCAAGTCAGAGGTTACCTCATTCATGGGCCTACTCCTCTTGTAGAATATATGACAACCCTCAACTCATTTGCTAAAGTGTATGTGGGTTGTGGTACACAATGGCCATACGTGGTTGCAAAAGCAGAAGCTGTTGAAGAAGGGTCAGAAAGATTGAAGTCAACTCATTTGCTAAAGTGTGTGCGGGTTGTGGTACACAATGGCCATACGTGGTTGCAAAAGCAGAAGTCGTTGAAGAAGGGTCAGAAAGATTGAAGATGAAGAGCTTGTTGGATGGAATACAAACTAGCTGTGTTATCAATGTTCATTTAGTAGCATATGTATGTGTGTGTATATATATAATATGAAATGGGGTTTTGACAAGTTGGTATCACTGGACTCATTTAAGAATTGTGAAAATGAGTATTTGACGAATGATGATTCATGTGTGTTTGGAGCTGAAGTGTTTTAAACACACATGAATCATCATTCGCCAAATACCCATTTTCACAATTCTTAAATGAGTCCAGTGATACCAACTTGTCAAAACCCCATTTATAAACAATTCTACCTTCTCCTATTGTCATTCACGATATCTATAAACACATTCAAATAATAATAATTTAAAACGATTTAATGAATTAGTTAATATATGATTATTATGTTAATGCGATAGGAGTGTAAAACAAAATTGAAAAAAAAATATGAGATGTACCATAAATTAAATAATTAACTATAATGGTGTAATTTGTTAAAATTAAAACGTATCTAATATGAATATATAAACAGACATGTGTACTCAGAGTTAACATTCACTGCCATGGATGCAAGAACAAGGTCAAGAAAATACTAAGAAAAATTGAAGGTCTCCTATTTTCTTTATGTGTGTAAATATATAATACGAATATATATATATATCATTTACAAACTAGCCGTGTTATCAATGTTCGTTTAGAAGCATATGTATGTGTGTATATATATCATTTACAAATCATCGTTTAGATCAACAGTATCATATGGGTTTGTTCCATATGGTTCAAGCTGTGACGGGCCCGGGGTGTGACTGACAGAATGTCTCCTTGGCACGGTTGAAGGGGCGGGATTTGGACACTCTCCACGAGTGTGTCCTACACATTGGCACCGAGTACATCTTCGTTGTATCGAACTTTCACCACGTGATGGACGTCGGCCGTTCTTTCTCGGTCTCCCGGCCCTGTTCTTATCCATTAAAGGTGGATAGCATGGTGGAAGCGGGTCGGGTGGATACACCCATGCTGCAGGGGGTCCAGCTGGGTTTATTACCTCCACGTATGTTTTCCGGTAATATTCGGACGTGAAGAAAGGTACAGCCAAGTCGCTGCAATCTGTACGACCCATATATGTTGCTGCAGCGATGGCATGGCCGCACGGTAACCCAGATTTATCCCATTCGCGACACGAACAAAGGTGGTCTTCCATATTCACAATCGCGTTAATATAGTCATCATGCACCTCGTACTTCCCATACCCGATTGCTCTTACCGGCCATGTCGCCGCACGACGCGCCCTGTACTGAACGATATTCTCCGCCGTTGGTGCGAGTGCATTTTGTATCTTAGCTCCTTTTAGGCGTCGAATTTGGTACCACTCTTGTTGAAAGGCCCGAAAGTAGTCCATAAGATTAACAATCGGACATCTACGCGCAAAACGGGAGAGTGCATTCACAGACTCTGCACTATTCGAGGTCAGAATGTCATACCGTTGTCCAGGAAAATGGGCCGCGGACCACCTCTCCGGTCCAGCATCGACAAAGACTTTGGCTGCTTCCTTGACACTGTATCGTAGTGTAACGTCCCGAAAATTACAAGCAAATTTAAATTTTTAAACTAAACATTTCATTTATAACAACTCATTAAATGATCCCAACGTTTCGTTTGCAAACTCATAATTAATATCTTTATAAAATAAAACCAGCGGAATAAACGTTTAATTGTTAAAACCAGAAAGCAACCAGCTCTCCTCGCGCGCCAGTGTGTACTCGTCACGCCTTGGAGCCGCCCGTACCTGAAACCACAATTTATTGGGAAAGGGTAAGCACGAAGCTTAGTGAATTCAAACACCATAAATAATACAGTTATTCCACACTACCCTACAACAGATAGTGACACATAAACGATCATACAGGTCTACGAACAAATCATAAACATGTATGTCCACAACCACCCGCCTAAGAGGCACAAGTCGGTCCCACCGACCACATGATAACATCTTCGGCCCCGCCGAATCCCCGGTCCCACCGAGTCTCTACGCCACCCGCGTATAAAACCTCCGGCCCCGCCGGACCCTCGGTCCCACCGAGTCTCTACGCCACCCGCGTATAAAACCTCTGGCCCCGCTGGACCCTCGGTCCCACCGAGTTAACATGGCAACATAGTATCAACTAGACACCCCACTATCTAGTTCCACAACACAATCACATAGAGCTACCACACACGTACTACAGCAATGATAAAACAACCGTTATTAGATATAGTGAGAGAACTCACCTCGAATGCGCGCCTAGCTTAACAATACAATTCAAGCTTCACAATTACGGTCACTTCCCAGCACCTAAACGCATGTTAAAACGTGTCAATACGAGACCCGGACCCTATGACACGACACACGCTTAAACCGTCACTAAAACTATTTTCCGTTCTCACTAAACAGGTCTGTTCGGGACCTGTTTCGACCCCTTTAAACCCAGAAAATTCCCAATATTATTTCATGACCAGAAAGTACTCTGAGTTAGGGTTCCAAGGACATATTATACGCCTCCTAACGATTTTTCTACAATTTACTACGGATTTTACAAAAACAGTTTCCAGAACAGCGAAATTCAGCATCTTTCAGTATAAAACGACAATTTGACCCATGCTACGTCCCGAACTGGGTTTTGCACAAAACACAGAAAAGTTTCTAGACTCAAAAAGGGAACTTTTGACACCGGTTTCACCCCAAACCGAGTTACTAGCAGAAAGTTATGGTTTTCGCAAGATCAAGGCAGATTCCAGAAATTTTCACATGAAATGACGAAACACCGAACTTGCGACCACTTTTTCGTCCAGCTAGAGACCGAACCAGTTTTCCGCTAAAACACAGGAAACGTGCTCGACCCCGAACTTGAACCGTGGGCTGCAGTTTCGGCTCAAACGGAGTTACGACGGAAAGGTTATGGTCAAACGAAAACTGGACGGCACACTTAGAATTTGCATAAAAAGATAACTTTATAAAACGGTTCGCGTTCGGCTTAACGGTTGGGATTTACGCTACGAGTGTCACCCACCGCCACCGCCCTCCACCCACAGCCACCGTAGCGACGGCGTGCGGCGGTGGTGGTCTCGCCGGAAAAACGAAAAGGAAAAAGAAAAGAACGAGACGAACGAGAGAGCTACTTACCTCACGACGACGTCTCACCACCACAACCAAACCTCTCTCTCTCGATTCCTCCGACGACAGCAGGTGGTGGCGGTCTCCGGCGACAGCAGCAGCGGCGGCGAAAGGGGCTGCCGCTGCGTTCTTCTTCTCCTCTCTCTCTTTCTCGCGATCTCTCTCTCTCTCTTCGTTTCTCTCTCTCTCTCTTCGCCGGCAAGAAAACCGCGGCGGCGCCGGCGATTTGGAGTGGCACGGCGACGGCAAGAATGAGAAGAAGGATTAGGGTTAGCGTGGGTGTTTCTTGTGTGGGACGAAAATCGCAAATGAGAAGGAAAAGGAGGGGGTCGGTCCTTAGGGGCCGATCCCATGCAACTCTCTATAAAAATGTCACTTTTAGCCCTTTAAGTTCCAAAGTCTTGCCAAAAGGAGTTAAGGTCTTTCCCCGTTATCTTTTAACACAATCCCGTCAATCCCGTTAATGAAATTAGCTAAGAGAAAATATTAAAACAACTTAATGATTTAATAAAAACCCATACCTGGACACGGGCTTTACAACTCTCCCCCTCTTGAATTAGACTTCGTCCTCGAAGTCTATGCCCGCGAATATCAATAGATAGTTCTCCCTCATCTCAACCTCAAGTTCCCAAGTTCACTCGGAACCCTTTCGGTGTTTCCACTGGACCTTCACTAACTGGAGCCTAATTTCTCACACCGTCTAAGAATCTCCCGAAAACTTCCTTACCAACAACACTCCTTCAAGAACACTGAAAACGCGATTGGAAGAACACTCCAACCATTGAAACCATTCCTAGTCAAACGACTTCGGTTGTCTCCCAACCTTAGATGATTCATACTTCCCGGTTAAATTTTTCAAGCTCTAACCATTCTAGAGATGCTCACCAGTATACCCTACAGGATACTCGAATCCGATTTTTTTTTCTACCATTAACTGCCGATTAACTTCTACGAGTTCTACTAGACTCCCTAAATTCACGATGAATCGCATTAACAAACATCGGCCCCAAGCCGAATATCGGTCCAACCGAATAAATACAACCATCGGCCCAGCCGAACATCGGTCCAACCGATTACAGTAACAAACATCGGCCACCCGTCGAACATCGGTCCGACCGATTACAATGACAAACATCGGCCACCCGCCGAACATCGGTCCAACCGATTACAATGACAAACATCGGCCACCCGCCGAACATCGGTCCAACCGATTACAGTGACTCACATAAGTGTGGTATTATCCTAGACACCAACACAAATAGATATCCCCTACAATCAAGTCCACTAATACACACGCAGGTCATTCCCTTAACCGATACTACCCGGCCTACATTACCAACACGCGTGGAATACCCAACCTCCCACCGTCGACGTATCCCCCACACTCGCTTCTACAAAGCTAATTTATCTGAACCGAAGATACACCTCGACGCCTACCTCTCAGGTAAGTGCCCACAACTATATCCTCCTAGCACCTACTAGAAAGCCTAGGCTATAACGCCTGTACACCGGGGTCTCACCCCGAGATACCCAACCGACCACTACCAGCGACTGACTAACGTACCTAAGGATCCAAAGCAAAACAGCCTTCCCACGAGTGCCTATCCCGGATTGTCTCCTACACCCAAACGTGTAAATACTCGACGTGCAATGAATGCCAAACGGTGCGACAAAACAATTTATCAACAAGACTCCACCTTGAGTCATTAAAACCGGGCAATTAGCCCATGACTAATTCCAAACCAAAACCGAGCAAAACGCTCCACGCTTGCTAGACCCGTAGGTCGGAAAATGCGTTTGAACAAAGTTTAAGCAAGCAATACTCTGAAATCAACCTTAGTCTCAGACTCAACACGGGTTAAACAAAAGAGTTTTCCAAAAGGACTCACACCCTAAAAATTCTCGAAATGACACATGACACTTAAAAGCACATTTCCCCAAATGGTTTACAAAATCATTTACAAAATATTTTCAACATCAGGATTTTCATCTCAAAAGATCGTATGTAATAAAACTACTATTACCTGATCGATAGTTACGCAAAACTGGACACGCTCGTCCCACATAGGAAAATCATGTTGAAAATCGTTCCATTGCAGTTCAGTTTACTCACACAAAAGCAAGCGTAATAAATAATTTCTTTAAAATGAACCGCCTCGATTCCAGTATGGATTGACTCATGACGTGCACTTAAAGTAACCGCTTGACCTTAAACAGGGTGCGACAAAGGTGTGCACATAATTCAAAATAAGTTTCACGACATTTGATTCAAAAATTCTTCTTTTTAATCATAAAATGACGTGGCACAGGGTTCGCCACCAATTTTTCGCGCGTCAGCTAGTCACACAAAACGATGACACGGTTTACAAATATATTTTTGTTAAAACACAACTGCCTCGTGTAAGATTCAAACTTGAAGACAGGAACCAGTCCGCTTCTATTAATTGGAAATATCGACTAAAACCTCATAAAATCTCAAGCTGGGGGCAGGCATGCAAGCTTGTAACACTTCCTCAAGTTTCGTACTTGGGACATATAACGTCAAAACATTATAGTTTAAAAATGTATTTATCGAAAATGCTCAAAATACTCGTTTCCTCCAAAGCAAAAGTTTTTTAATTTCCCAAAAAAAATGATCGGTAAGTCTAAATTAACCGAATGTCAAAAATCTACGCATTTATATTTCCAAAATATAACACATTGTAATTGTATGCATGATGTTCACAACATTAAAACACTCCTTGGATCAAATGGTCTTTCATTTCGACAAAAAGGAACTAAAACATTTTCATGCACGACTCGTTCATCAAAAAGTCGAGAACAAAGGTTACCCCAGTATGCATACCCCTAAGTCGATAAATCGCATTTTCATGGAAATGTCAATAAAACCTTTAGCTGACTAAAAAGCGCACTAAACAACTCCTTATGAAATGTTACCAAAATTCCTCCATGCATCACTCATGTCACGCATGAATCAATCCACACACTGAACTATTTGCAATAAAGCACTTAGTAATACAAACTCTCGAACGAAAAGTTAAGCGACACTGGAATTCCAAACTCATTTTAAACAAATCACCAAAATAGCCTTTATACAGACATCGTGGAATGTAACTTTTCGCCTCAACTCTAACACATGTGGAGGAGTTCCAATGTTAGAGTCTCAATCCGTAGTCACTTACCCAACATCTTAACCACCACCAAAACACGGATAACATCGTACCCGAAAGAACCGTTGGAAAAATAACGAAAATGAGACAAATTCTAACAAAGTTTGCACTCCCGTGATAAAACGATTTCATACACTTTCAAAACCATATTTCAAAATCTTGTGCGTGTGCTGAGCAGTTCCCAAAATTCCAAAACACCGTCCATACAAAGATTTGAAACACAAGAACTTGTGAATGCAATATTATTTTCAAAATAACTTCGTGCATGACTCATTCGGCATTCAACGTCTCGACCCCTACTACTCCGAAACTCTTCGGTCTACTATTGTCATCCAGACATTTAAACCTCTTAAGGCAAGTTGGGAGAATCACATCAAATCATCTTACGGGTTTTCCTCAAATCAAAGTCGGCTCTATGAGCCTATGACCCTAGCACAATCTTCCATCTTGGCCCGAAATGATCTGCTTACAACAAATATCATCCTTATCGTCACTCCAAGTGACTAATATTAGAATCGTCTTTCTATTCCAACGACTACTAGTTTAGGACCTTCATCACTACCCCCAACGATCATCACCTCAAAACACTTCGAGTACACACCTGTACTAGTAGGTTTACTATAGTTGTTCCTCCTTGTGATGGCTATTCTGGGTAGACAATACAACGCGTTATTAGCACATAATAACTCATACTAACAACACTCACGCTCAACTCCTTGGATTCCTCGTGACTTCCCCGACTCGAGCATTGATCCTGTACTTCCGGTAGTAGGAGCTCTACTACTACCATCCACACCTATCATCGCCCGTTCCGAGTTCCATCCCAAGGGGTCCAAGTAGTTTCTCGCCGAAACTATACACATATGCCCGCACCGGCATATGTACACACTCTTCCTAGCTCCCTAGGAATTCCATCCAAACCACTACCCCTTGCTACTGCCAAATCCCTAATAGCAAGCAGCAGACATGCAATACAGTGTAATAAGCACCAAACAATTTAGCATACATACTCCTATGTTCTAAAAAGCAATCTAGCACACGTACTCATACATAAACACCCTTCCCAGCTCTCTAGGAACTTCCTCTTATCCCACTACCCTTGCTACTACCGAATCCCTACTAATTATAACGGGTGACCTCGCGAATACCCGATTATATGCAGTGCGAAACAAATAGACAGTCGAATACAAGACTCTATCCTAGAACGGTTGGACTCAAACAAGAGCTGCGCAATAGAACTAAATCGAATATTCTAAGGCTATAAATCTCTTACTGCATACAACCTAGAGGGCATCCACTTAGTAACCTATTATAATTAGCATAAATTCCTAATAGCAAGTAGTTCAACATACAGCATAGTGTCCACAACAGGCAATCTAGCATGCATACTCTATGATCTAGAAAGCAATAAAACACTAAGTGCTGTACCTTTTCCCCTGGCTCCGGCTGACTGTACACACTGCGCCATCGATCATCGTTTCTCAAACGGGTTTTCCTTTCTTTTATTTTCCAAAAATTTTAAAGAAAATTTTATAGCCGCAAACTTGAGATCAAACACACCGAGGTGCATTTGATTCACTCAAGCTGTGCTCTGATACCAAGTTGTAACGTCCCGAAAATTACAAGCAAATTTAAATTTTTAAACTAAACATTTCATTTATAACAACTCATTAAATGATCCCAACGTTTCGTTTGCAAACTCATAATTAATATCTTTATAAAAAAAAACCAGCGGAATAAACGTTTAATTGTTAAAACCAGAAAGCAACCAGCTCTCCTCGCGCGCCAGTGTGTACTCGTCACGCCTTGGAGCCGCCCGTACCTGAAACCACAATTTATTGGGAAAGGGTAAACACGAAGCTTAGTGAATTCAAACACCATAAATAATACAGTTATTCCACACTACCCCTACAACAGATAGTGACACATAAACGATCATACAGGTCTACGAACAAATCATAAACATGTATGTCCACAACCACCCGCCTAAGAGGCACAAGTAGGTCCCACCGACCACATGATAACATCTTCGGCCCCGCCGAATCCCCGGTCCCACCGAGTCTCTACGCCACCCGCGTATAAAACCTTCGGCCCCGCCGGACCCTCGGTCCCACCGAGTCTCTACGCCACCCGCGTATAAAACCTCCGGCCCCGCCGGACCCTCGGTCCCACCGAGTTAACATGGCAACATAGTATCAACTAGACACCCCACTATCTAGTTCCACAACACAATCACATAGAGCTACCACACACGTACTACAGCAATGATAAAACAACCGTTATTAGATATAGTGAGAGAACTCACCTCGAATGCGCGCCTAGCTTAACAATACAATTCAAGCTTCACAATTACGGTCACTTCCCAGCACCTAAACGCATGTTAAAACGTGTCAATACAAGACCCGGACCCTATGACACGACACACGCTTAAACCGTCACTAAAACTATTTTCCGTTCTCACTAAACAGGTCTGTTCGGGACCTGTTTCGACCCCTTTAAACCCAGAAAATTCCCAATATTATTTCATGACCAGAAAGTACTCTGAGTTAGGGTTCCAAGGACATATTATACGCCTCCTAACGATTTTTCTACAATTTACTACGGATTTTACAAAAACAGTTTCCAGAACAGCGAAATTCAGCATCTTTCAGTATAAAACGACAATTTGACCCATGCTACGTCCCGAACTGGGTTTTGCACAAAACACAGAAAAGTTTCTAGACTCAAAAAGGGAACTTTTGACACCGGTTTCACCCCAAACCGAGTTACGAGCAGAAAGTTATGGTTTTCGCAAGATCAAGGCAGATTCCAGAAATTTTCACATGAAATGACGAAACACCGAACTTGCGACCACTTTTTCGCCCAGCTAGAGACCGAACCAGTTTTCCGCTAAAACACAGAAAACGTGCTCGACCCCGAACTTGAACCGTGGGCGGCAGTTTCGGCTCAAACGGAGTTACGACGGAAAAGTTATGGTCAAACGAAAACTGGACGGCACACTTAGAATTTGCATAAAAAGATAACTTTATAAAACGGTTCGCGTTCGGCTTAACGGTTGGGATTTACGCTACGAGTGTCACCCACCGCCACCGCCCTCCACCCACAGCCACCGTAGCGACGGCGTGCGGCGGTGGTGGTCTCGCCGGAAAAACGAAAAGGAAAAAGAAAAGAACGAGACGAACGAGAGAGCTACTTACCTCACGACGACGTCTCACCACCACAACCAAACCTCTCTCTCTCGATTCCTCCGACGACAGCAGGTGGTGGCGGTCTCCGGCGACAGCAGCAGCGGCGGCGAAAGGGGCTGCCGCTGCGTTCTTCTTCTCCTCTCTCTCTTTCTCGCGATCTCTCTCTCTCTCTTCGTTTCTCTCTCTCTCTCTTCGCCGGCAAGAAAACCGCGGCGGCGCCGGCGATTTGGAGTGGCACGGCGACGGCAAGAATGAGAAGAAGGATTAGGGTTAGCGTGGGTGTTTCTTGTGTGGGACGAAAATCGCAAATGAGAAGGAAAAGGAGGGGGTCGGTCCTTAGGGGCCGATCCCATGCAACTCTCTATAAAAATGTCACTTTTAGCCCTTTAAGTTCCAAAGTCTTGCCAAAAGGAGTTAAGGTCTTTCCCCGTTATCTTTTAACACAATCCCGTCAATCCCGTTAATGAAATTAGCTAAGAGAAAATATTAAAACAACTTAATGATTTAATAAAAACCCATACCTGGACACGGGCTTTACAACTCTCCCCCTCTTGAATTAGACTTCGTCCTCGAAGTCTATGCCCGCGAATATCAATAGATAGTTCCCCCTCATCTCAACCTCAGGTTCCCAAGTTCACTCGGAACCCTTTCGGTGTTTCCACTGGACCTTCACTAACTGGAGCCTAATTTCTCACACCGTCTAAGAATCTCCCGAAAACTTCCTTACCAACAACACTCCTTCAAGAACACTGAAAACGCGATTGGAAGAACACTCCAACCATTGAAACCATTCCTAGTCAAACGACTTCGGTTGTCTCCCAACCTTAGATGATTCATACTTCTCGGTTAAATTTTTCAAGCTCTAACCATTCTAGAGATGCTCACCAGTATACCCTACAGGATACTCGAATCCGATTTTTTTTTCTACCATTAACTGCCGATTAATTTCTACGAGTTCTACTAGACTCCCTAAATTCACGATGAATCGCATTAACAAACATCGGCCCCCCGCCGAATATCGGTCCAACCGAATAAATACAACCATCGGCCCAGCCGAACATCGGTCCAACCGATTACAGTAACAAACATCGGCCACCCGTCGAACATCGGTCCGACCGATTACAATGACAAACATCGGCCACCCGCCGAACAACGGTCCAACCGATTACAATGACAAACATCGGCCACCCGCCGAACATCGGTCCAACCGATTACAGTGACTCACATAAGTGTGGTATTATCCTAGACACCAACACAAATAGATATCCCCTACAATCAAGTCCACTAATACACACGCAGGTCATTCCCTTAACCGATACTACCCGGCCTACATTACCAACACGCGTGGAATACCCAACCTCCCACCGTCGACGTATCCCCCACACTCGCTTCTACAAAGCTAATTTATCTGAACCGAAGATACACCTCGACGCCTACCTCTCAGGTAAGTGCCCACAACTATATCCTCCTAGCACCTACTAGAAAGCCTAGGCTATAACGCCTGTACACCGGGGTCTCACCCCGAGATACCCAACCGACCACTACCAGCGACTGACTAACGTACCTAAGGATCCAAAGCAAAACAGCCTTCCCACGAGTGCCTATCCCGGATTGTCTCCTACACCCAAACGTGTAAATACTCGACGTGCAATGAATGCCAAACGGTGCGACAAAACAATTTATCAACAAGACTCCACCTTGAGTCATTAAAACCGGGCAATTAGCCCATGACTAATTCCAAACCAAAACCGAGCAAAACGCTCCACGCTTGCTAGACCCGTAGGTCGGAAAATGCGTTTGAACAAAGTTTAAGCAAGCAATACTCTGAAATCAACCTTAGTCTCAGACTCAACACGGGTTAAACAAAAGAGTTTTCCAAAAGGACTCACACCCTAAAAATTCTCGAAATGACACATGACACTTAAAAGCACATTTCCCCAAATGGTTTACAAAATCATTTACAAAATATTTTCAACATCAGGATTTTCATCTCAAAAGATCGTATGTAATAAAACTACTATTACCTGATCGATAGTTACGCAAAACTGGACACGCTCGTCCCACATAGGAAAATCATGTTGAAAATCGTTCCATTGCAGTTCAGTTTACTCACACAAAAGCAAGCGTAATAAATAATTTCTTTAAAATGAACCGCCTCGATTCCAGTATGGATTGACTCATGACGTGCACTTAAAGTAACCGCTTGACCTTAAACAGGGTGCGACAAAGGTGTGCACATAATTCAAAATAAGTTTCACGACATTTGATTCAAAAATTCTTCTTTTTAATCATAAAATGACGTGGCACAGGGTTCGCCACCAATTTTTCGCGCGTCAGCTAGTCACACAAAACGATGACACGGTTTACAAATATATTTTTGTTAAAACACAACTGCCTCGTGTAAGATTCAAACTTGAAGACAGGAACCAGTCCGCTTCTATTAATTGGAAATATCGACTAAAACCTCATAAAATCTCAAGCTGGGGGCAGGCATGCAAGCTTGTAACACTTCCTCAAGTTTCGTACTTGGGACATATAACGTCAAAACATTATAGTTTAAAAATGTATTTATCGAAAATGCTCAAAATACTCGTTTCCTCCAAAGCAAAAGTTTTTTAATTTCCCAAAAAAAATGATCGGTAAGTCTAAATTAACCGAATGTCAAAAATCTACGCATTTATATTTCCAAAATATAACACATTGTAATCGTATGCATGATGTTCACAACATTAAAACACTCCTTGGATCAAATGGTCTTTCATTTCGACAAAAAGGAACTAAAACATTTTCATGCACGACTCGTTCATCAAAAAGTCGAGAACAAAGGTTACCCCAGTATGCATACCCCTAAGTCGATAAATCGCATTTTCATGGAAATGTCAATAAAACCTTTAGCTGACTAAAAAGCGCACTAAACAACTCCTTATGAAATGTTACCAAAATTCCTCCATGCATCACTCATGTCACGCATGAATCAATCCACACACTGAACTATTTGCAATAAAGCACTTAGTAATACAAACTCTCGAACGAAAAGTTAAGCGACACTGGAATTCCAAACTCATTTTAAACAAATCACCAAAATAGCCTTTATACAGACATCGTGGAATGTAACTTTTCGCCTCAACTCTAACACATGTGGAGGAGTTCCAATGTTAGAGTCTCAATCCGTAGTCACTTACCCAACATCTTAACCACCACCAAAACACGGATAACATCGTACCCGAAAGAACCGTTGGAAAAATAACGAAAATGAGACAAATTCTAACAAAGTTTGCACTCCCGTGATAAAACGATTTCATACACTTTCAAAACCATATTTCAAAATCTTGTGCGTGTGCTGAGCAGTTCCCAAAATTCCAAAACACCGTCCATACAAAGATTTGAAACACAAGAACTTGTGAATGCAATATTATTTTCAAAATAACTTCGTGCATGACTCATTCGGCATTCAACGTCTCGACCCCTACTACTCCGAAACTCTTCGGTCTACTATTGTCATCCAGACATTTAAACCTCTTAAGGCAAGTTGGGAGAATCACATCAAATCATCTTACGGGTTTTCCTCAAATCAAAGTCGGCTCTATGAGCCTATGACCCTAGCACAATCTTCCATCTTGGCCCGAAATGATCTGCTTACAACAAATATCATCCTTATCGTCACTCCAAGTGACTAATATTAGAATCGTCTTTCTATTCCAACGACTACTAGTTTAGGACCTTCATCACTACCCCCAACGATCATCACCTCAAAACACTTCGAGTACACACCTGTACTAGTAGGTTTACTATAGTTGTTCCTCCTTGTGATGGCTATTCTGGGTAGACAATACAACGCGTTATTAGCACATAATAACTCATACTAACAACACTCACGCTCAACTCCTTGGATTCCTCGTGACTTCCCCGACTCGAGCATTGATCCTGTACTTCCGGTAGTAGGAGCTCTACTACTACCATCCACACCTATCATCGCCCGTTCCGAGTTCCATCCCAAGGGGTCCAAGTAGTTTCTCGCCGAAACTATACACATATGCCCGCACCGGCATATGTACACACTCTTCCTAGCTCCCTAGGAATTCCATCCAAACCACTACCCCTTGCTACTGCCAAATCCCTAATAGCAAGCAGCAGACATGCAATACAGTGTAATAAGCACCAAACAATTTAGCATACATACTCCTATGTTCTAAAAAGCAATCTAGCACACGTACTCATACATAAACACCCTTCCCAGCTCTCTAGGAACTTCCTCTTATCCCACTACCCTTGCTACTACCGAATCCCTACTAATTATAACGGGTGACCTCGCGAATACCCGATTATATGCAGTGCGAAACAAATAGACAGTCGAATACAAGACTCTATCCTAGAACGGTTGGACTCAAACAAGAGCTGCGCAATAGAACTAAATCGAATATTCTAAGGCTATAAATCTCTTACTGCATACAACCTAGAGGGCATCCACTTAGTAACCTATCATAATTAGCATAAATTCCTAATAGCAAGTAGTTCAACATACAGCATAGTGTCCACAACAGGCAATCTAGCATGCATACTCTATGATCTAGAAAGCAATAAAACACTAAGTGATGTACCTTTTCCCCTGGCTCCGGCTGACTGTACACACTGCGCCATCGATCATCGTTTCTCAAACGGGTTTTCCTTTCTTTTATTTTCCAAAAATTTTAAAGAAAATTTTATAGCCGCAAACTTGAGATCAAACACACCGAGGTGCATTTGATTCACTCAAGCTGTGCTCTGATACCAAGTTGTAACGTCCCGAAAATTACAAGCAAATTTAAATTTTTAAACTAAACATTTCATTTATAACAACTCATTAAATGATCCCAACGTTTCGTTTGCAAACTCATAATTAATATCTTTATAAAATAAAACCAGCGGAATAAACGTTTAATTGTTAAAACCAGAAAGCAACCAGCTCTCCTCGCGCGCCAGTGTGTACTCGTCACGCCTTGGAGCCGCCCGTACCTGAAACCACAATTTATTGGGAAAGGGTAAGCACGAAGCTTAGTGAATTCAAACACCATAAATAATACAGTTATTCCACACTACCCCTACAACAGATAGTGACACATAAACGATCATACAGGTCTACGAACAAATCATAAACATGTATGTCCACAACCACCCGCCTAAGAGGCACAAGTAGGTCCCACCGACCACATGATAACATCTTCGGCCCCGCCGAATCCCCGGTCCCACCGAGTCTCTACGCCACCCGCGTATAAAACCTTCGGCCCCGCCGGACCCTCGGTCCCACCGAGTCTCTACGCCACCCGCGTATAAAACCTCCGGCCCCGCCGGACCCTCGGTCCCACCGAGTTAACATGGCAACATAGTATCAACTAGACACCCCACTATCTAGTTCCACAACACAATCACATAGAGCTACCACACACGTACTACAGCAATGATAAAACAACCGTTATTAGATATAGTGAGAGAACTCACCTCGAATGCGCGCCTAGCTTAACAATACAATTCAAGCTTCACAATTACGGTCACTTCCCAGCACCTAAACGCATGTTAAAACGTGTCAATACAAGACCCGGACCCTATGACACGACACACGCTTAAACCGTCACTAAAACTATTTTCCGTTCTCACTAAACAGGTCTGTTCGGGACCTGTTTCGACCCCTTTAAACCCAGAAAATTCCCAATATTATTTCATGACCAGAAAGTACTCTGAGTTAGGGTTCCAAGGACATATTATACGCCTCCTAACGATTTTTCTACAATTTACAACGGATTTTACAAAAACAGTTTCCAGAACAGCGAAATTCAGCATCTTTCAGTATAAAACGACAATTTGACCCATGCTACGTCCCGAACTGGGTTTTGCACAAAACACAGAAAAGTTTCTAGACTGAAAAAGGGAACTTTTGACACCGGTTTCACCCCAAACCGAGTTACGAGCAGAAAGTTATGGTTTTCGCAAGATCAAGGCAGATTCCAGAAATTTTCACATGAAATGACGAAACACCGAACTTGCGACCACTTTTTCGCCCAGCTAGAGACCGAACCAGTTTTCTGCTAAAACACAGAAAACGTGCTCGACCCCGAACTTGAACCGTGGACGGCAGTTTCGGCTCAAACGGAGTTACGACGGAAAAGTTATGGTCAAACGAAAACTGGACGGCACACTTAGAATTTGCATAAAAAGATAACTTTATAAAACGGTTCGCGTTCGGCTTAACAGTTGGGATTTACGCTACGAGTGTCACCCACCGCCACCGCCCTCCACCCACAGCCACCGTAGCGACGGCGTGCGGCGGTGGTGGTCTCGCCGGAAAAACGAAAAGGAAAAAGAAAAGAACGAGACGAACGAGAGAGCTACTTACCTCACGACGACGTCTCACCACCACAATCAAACCTCTCTCTCTCGATTCCTCCGACGACAGCAGGTGGTGGCGGTCTCCGGCGACAGCAGCAGCGGCGGCGAAAGGGGCTGCCGCTGCGTTCTTCTTCTCCTCTCTCTCTTTCTCGCGATCTCTCTCTCTCTCTCTTCGCCTCTCTCTCTTCGCGTTCTTCTTCTCCTCTCTCTCTTCGCCGGCAAGAAAACCGCGGCGGCGCCGGCGATTTGGAGTGGCACGGCGACGGCAAGAATGAGAAGAAGGATTAGGGTTAGCGTGGGTGTTTCTTGTGTGGGACGAAAATCGCAAATGAGAAGGAAAGGGAGGGGGTCGGTCCTTAGGGGCCGATCCCATGCAACTCTCTATAAAAATGTCACTTTTAGCCCTTTAAGTTCCAAAGTCTTGCCAAAAGGAGTTAAGGTCTTTCCCCGTTATCTTTTAACACAATCCCGTCAATCCCGTTAATGAAATTAGCTAAGAGAAAATTTTAAAACAACTTAATGATTTAATAAAAACCCATACCGGGACACGGGCTTTACACGTAGCATATTCATGTACTTGTTAAACTCCCGATCCGTATATGCTCTGCATGCCGCCCAATAGACATCCTTGTAGGTGGTAATACGTTTGTCCTTGGATTTGGCGTTCATCTCCAAATGTCGACAGCATATGGCGTGAGGGGCGTTTGGGTACATGGCAGAGATTGCGGCGCTTATGGAAGGAGCCCTGTCAGACATAAACACCAACCCTTGCGGGTCTCCGATAGCTTGTCTCAACATGGACAGAAACCAAGTCCACTTGTCCCCGGTTTCGGACTTGCCTACGCCGAAAGCTACTGGAACGATGGAGTTATCCCCGTCCATGGCAACCGCCGGGAACATCATACCCAAGTAACGGCCCTTTAAATGGGCTGCGTCTATTATCAGGACACGACGTAGATTTTCCAGAAATGTGCGGATCTGCAAAACCATAGGTTAAAATGTTATAGTTTATAATGTGTAAATGTTATAGTTTATAATGTGTAAACATATGACGTGTTAAAATACGTACCGCGGGTCCAAGGGCCACGAAGCACATCTCAAACCGTCCACGTGAATCGGTCCGTAGCTGCGTGACAGTACCAGGGTTCTGCAGCTGCAAATTATATAAATATGTCGGGAGTCGTTCATACGACTCCTCGAACGTGCCTCTCACCATAAACAGTGCATGGCAGCGCGCACGCCACGCTTGGTGGTAATCAATCGTGACGCCGAACTGCCGGTGAACATCGTGGACGATGTCCTTTGGACGCAATGACCTGCTAACATCAAGAAATTTGTTTTTCAGGATCGCACCCAAAGTCTTTTTGCCGGCTTGTTTGTGGTGGGGATTAAGTTGCGTCCTCGTACAAGTGTGTACGTCGTGCAACTTTCTAATCATTATCGCCCCTCCTTTGGGACCCGTGTGAATCGCGTACAACCTCCACTCACACTTTTCTCTAGCACATTCAACTACGTATTTGATTTTGTCAGATGCCCGCACGCGACTTTGGAAACCCTCTTCCAAGAACTTGAGTCCGATCTGACTTGCTAAGAGATCCTTCGAATCGAATATCTGACTTGCTGTTAAACTTTCGCTACGAATATAAGGTGTAGGTTCGTAGCTTTGTGTCTGGGTATGGGAGTCTGGAAGAATAGGGGGCATATCAAAAAAGTCATTTATCTGACTACATGATTTTCTACTATGGGTATATTCTTCGTGATCATCATTATCGGTGTCTGATCTGTCTATTTCAGAATTACCCGTTCTGAAAACGTGGGTTTCGTCATCAGCAACTCCAGCAGTACGCCATTCGTGTGGTTGTGGTGATGGTGGTGGTGGTTGTTGTTGTTGAGAATCAGGCTGCTCTATTTGGAGGTCTTCGTCGTCGTCACCCTCCTCGTCACCGTCGTCGTCACCGTCGGATACGCCGGGATACACAAAGAGTAATGGGGGTCTTTCTGAATCGACTGCAAGGTGCAGAAAAGTAGAGATATCCCCATCGTTGGATAAATCCACAAATGACCCATCGCCATTTTTAAACACTAACTTGCAAATATCAGAAGAGTTGATTCCACATTTTTGCATGGCGTATGCAACAAACTTCTGATAAGTATAGTTTACTGACACTTTTACACCATGCTTAGATTTATAAGCAAAATTCCACTCATTGTTATCTTGCACCCATTCACCATCAAAACAGAAATATAGCTTAGCTTTTGCAACAGATGAACTCATTTTTTCAGTAGTATCTCAAACACAAAATATTGCAGAAAGAAATATTGCAACAATGAAATCGTTGTGTGAGAATTATGGCTTGAATTTTACGTCTATTTATGAATGAAACAACCAACATATCAGAAAACCAATCTCTCATTTTATCCACAAACTGATATTCCAAAAACATTGATTTAACATTGATTGAAACATGCAATTGAATTTCAACCATAAATCGGTCTTTAAATTGCAATAATTGTGGAAAAAAACAGTAAAAGCATCAAGATTCGTCTAAGTATAGGGGCTGAAAGTGTAAATTTTCAGGGACCAAAAGTTGAAAATTTCAGGGACCAAAACTGTAAATTTTGGCCCATCGCGGGCAGGGACCTAAAGTGCACCGCGACCAAAGTTTAGGGGCTTCGCGGGGCATTTGTGCCCAAAATACGTGTCACGTCAGCGTATCCCGCGATTGCGGGACCCCATCGCGGGTATTTTGGGTATTTTTGCAAAATTGAAAAATTTTAGGGTATTTTGGTAACAGTTGGTTTGACTTTGGGTATTTTAATTAATTTCCCTATATTATTCTATAACTTTATTATAATATTTTTATATTAAACATACTATTTTTTAATTTTATAAATTTTAGTATTATAAATAACTTATTAAAACAATTCAACATTTTCTGCGTTTCTATAAACCATATAAACATTTTCTTCAACCAAGTTGCAAGCTGCTAAAAATAAAATCACAAGCCAGCGATAAAAAAAATGAATTTGAAGAACGAAAATGAAAATGGCGTTTCTTTTTTCAAGATATTACTCAAGAACAACGTCGACTACCTTGTCGGTTCATCTCTCTCTCTCTATACCTCCATTAATTTTTGTTACTTATTTTTCATTTTTAATTATTTTTGCAGCCACTGCCTCCATCTTTTGCCAGAAAGCATCTGAACAAGAATCAAACCCTACTTCTCAAAACCAAATCTACTCTCAAATGGAAGGTCAAATACTTAGAGATTGAAGACAGATACTACTTCATGGATGGATGGCTCAAGTTCATGAAGGACAATCGTCTTCAAATGGGGGACTTTCTTGTCTTTTGGCTTCTGTCTCCTTCAATCTTTCAAGTCTTTCTTTATGCACCTAACGGCTGTCTCAAAACCCTAACCACTACTCCTTCTTCAGGTATATAATCTCCGTCAACTTCTCTCTCTAGGGTTCCGCCATTAATTGTTCTTCAGATGATGCAGATGCAGATGCAGGTGCAGTTGCAGGTGGTGGTAAGAATGAGAAAATCTTGAAGAAACCTTTTGTTAAGAAAGAAACCAGTGATGATGATTCCATGGAAAACGTTAAGCAATCCTTGAGGAGACTTATCACCGAAAACTGCACTTATAAACTGGTAATCATCATTCATTTGCATGAGTAGCAAGTAATATATGTATAATAAGACTGGACCACTCGTTGAGCAATCCTTGGGTTCGGGTGAGAAAGTTACGAGGACAACAGTAGGAATGGATCTGGACCGTTGGATCAATATTTATTGAAACACTAATTAGATACACTTGATGCACTTGATCAATTTAATGGTAAAAATGGATTTGGACCCTTGGATCGATCCTTATTGAAACACTAATTAGATGCATTTGATGCACCAGATCAATTTTGTGATAAGGGTAATTCATGGGTTGGTGAGATTAAAAGTAATCAGGGTCCATATCCTTTCTTACACATATACATTATATACATACATCATGTGAGACAACGAGTTAAGGTGAGAAGCGTATAGTGAAAGAACAATCTGGACCTTTGATCACTTTTAACTTCACCCCACCCCTGATCACTTGTGCATCTTGATGCATCTTATTAATGTTGATCTTAAATTACGATTGATCCAAGGGTCCAGATCCATTCTTATGTTTCTCACCATAACTTGTTTTCTAACATGAACACAACCCTATACTGTATATATGTATATATACATTTTCTTGGATATATGAAGCCTAATGGGGGTATGGATTTTATGGCAGCCGATGACGAAGAGTTTCATGAAAGACGTCGGAATCAATGGGTGTCACAGCCTGCGTCTGAAGAACGACAATGGAAAGGTGTGGGAAGTGAAGGTAAAGAAATATGGGTGTGAAGAGAAGACATTTATAAAAGAGGGATGGATTGATTTCAAGAAAGATAACAAGATTCAGATTGGAGATGTATGTGAATTTAATCATGTGAAAGCCAACTTGCTTCGTGTTCGTATCTTCAAGAAAGGAAAACAGGTCGTCAAGAAGCGATAGAAACCGACTTCTTATGTTTCTTTTGAGATATTTTTTGGACCTTAATTATCAACTTAAACTTAAAAGGTCACACTTTATTACTTAGGTTGTGTTTGAAGTTGTTTAAATGAATATCAGTTAAAACTTTTGTTCTTATGTATGGTTGGAACTTGGAACAGATTTGTCAATGAAAAGGCTAAGTTATAGCTTTAGATGCAACAAAAATGCATGCAAGAATGAAGGTGATCAAAGATTCCAAGAAACCCTTTCAATTGTCTGAAAGAACAAGAATCTGATAAAACAAAGTTTGAACATTTCTAAAGATTAAGCAAAACCCCTGTTTGAACTTCACTCGACTTCGAATTCAGAGGGAAATTGAAAAAAGAACTTAAACCCACAACACCCGTGTTATATCATGCAAAAAGACGGTCAATTTACGAGTAGGGTAAAATCAGATGAGTAAATCACATGTGATTTACAATGCGTCAAAAGGGGTCGTGTGACCCGCCATTACATGAATCAAGCATTGTTTCTCAATGCTTTTTGCTGATAGGTTTTTATATGGTGTTTCTTGAACCCTTGATCTACTATTGATTATATATACACTTTTTCAAGACATGAACATGAATCAAGTTATTTTTGACATGGTTGAATTCACACCAGTCTCCGATCTGCAGCTTGTTATCTTCTCTGAAATGAAACCATCCTACGTACATCTTTTCCCCCACGTAGTTCCTTACCTCCACATCCCATATCTTTCCGTCATCGTTCATCAGCTGCATGCTGCGATAGCCATTGATTCCGGCCGCTTCCACAAAACTCTTCTTTATCGGCTGCCATAAATCAGAATGAAAGTTATGATGAGAAGAGTTAGAGGGGATCTCCACCCTCACGAGACTCATCGAATCAATCCCCGTATCATGAGTGTATTTGAGATTAAAAGTGATCCATGGTCCAGATCCCTTATTACTATCCTTCACACATAAACACACATATATATAGGGTTGGGTTCCGGTGAGAAGTGTTAAATTTGGTGAGAATTGGTTATCAACCGTTGGATGAGAAATGGACGAACATTATGATGAGATACACCAGATCAATTCCCTTTTATGCTGCAATTCATGGGAGGGTATTTGATTAAAAGTGATCAACGGTTAAAATGACTTCTCACCAAAAATGACACTTCTCACATGATCCCATGCATATATATATATATATATATATATATATATATATATATATATATATATATATATATATATATATATATATATATATATATATATATATAGGATACAAATCAAATACAAACCATGTATTTGTTGCACCCCTTACAAACCAAATTGCATAATCAGATGATGCATATATGCATTTTACCATATGAATGTATGTCCATTATATGTATATTCTTGCACATATGCATATGTCTATGTATATGCACAATGTTCACATATGCAGACTGTGGTTTATAAGGTGTGCAACAAATGCAAGGTTTGCCTTTTACGGAGCCACTCTCTCTCTCTCTCTCTCTATATATATATATATAGGGTCAGGTTCAAGGGAAAACCTCAAAAAAACGAAAAAACTGAAGAACACCCTAGGAGCCCTTCATCTGGACGGTAAGCACTTGTGCATACATGTTATTTGTAACATGCATTTGTGCATATATGCACAGATGCATAAAACCAAAAAGTCAACTATTTACCTGTATGCACAAGTGCATACCGTCTAGATGAAGGGCTCCTAGGGTGTTCTTCAGTTTTCCGTTTTTTTGAGGTTTTCCCTTGAACCTCCCTCTATATATATAATATATATATATATACATATATAAATATATATTCAACATTTTTAAGTCCTGGTTATACTCTTTTATAGAAGTTAAGTTAAAATAACCAAACAATCGTGTTTTTCTTTTTTATGTAAAATTGTTGCGTTTTAACAAGATTTTTAGGATACTGTTAAAATAAAAGATTGTATTAACTTTTTATACAAAACATTGTTTCATATAATTTTGTATAAAAACTTAATATAACGTTTTGTTTCATTTCATAAGGGTGCGTTTGGTACGCAGGACAGGGCAAGACAGAACAAAACAAGTTTGTCCCATGTCCCATGTTTGCCGTGTTTTATGTGGAACAAAGTGGAACTAGCTAGAACACAAGTGGAACACGCTTGTTCCCTGTCACCCCCCCTTCATCAGTGATTTCTCCGGTTCACGCCTCCCTTCATCAGTGCTTGCTTGCTTGATCGATCTCTCCATCCTCAGGTAACATGTTCTCCTAATATCTCTCCTTGATTTCTCACAAATCAGTCTTTTTCTGTAATTTCATAGATACAGATCGATTTTTCCGTGATATGGGATTTCTCCAACAATCGATTTTTCCGAATCTGGGATCTCTCCAACAATCGATTTCTCGTTTTTCTTATCTGGGGTTTCTCCAACAATCGATTTCTCAGTTTTCTTATATGGGATTTCTCCAACAATCGATTTCTCATTTTTCTTATATGGGATTTCTCCAACAATAGATTTCTCCAACCATCAATTTCTATAGATAGATTTTTCCTAATCTGGGATTCCCAACAATCGATTTCTCGTTTTTCTTATCTGGGATTTCCCCAACAATCCATTTCTCGTTTTTCTTATCTAGGATTTCTCCAACAATCGATTTCTATAAATCTGTTTTTCCTGATCTGGGATTTCTCCATAAATCGATATCTCCAACGATTTGTCTTTTTCAATATAATTGATGAGAGGTTTGAGGGATTGAAACTATGTTGGTGTGAGACCTGTATGAAGCTGTCCTGTCTGCGTACCAAAGGCACCCCAAGTGACCTAAATTTTTGCTAAAACACTGGAATCAACTTATAAAAGTTATTGCAACCCTTTTTATATAACATGCACGATTGTTTAGTGCTATAAACTTAACTTTAAACATCCTATAAGCTTGATTTTTAACCCATAATTAAATAATTACCATTTTATAAATATGGGATTTTTTGATAACCCTCGTCATGGAATGCCGAACGTATTCACTCAAACCATCATTGTCACTGGTTTCTTCAACTTCTATAGCCCCTGGTTTCTTAAGGCTTTTGTTATCACCACCTGCATCACCTGAAATATAGCTGGTTACCAATAATTAAGAGCTGTCTCCAACAGATTCACCAAAATTTCTCTAAAATATTAAAATATCTAAATAAAAATTAGTTGCATCTCCAACAGATTCTCCATTTTAGATAAAAAAAAACATTGATTATAATATTAAAATATTTTATTCGTCTATTAAAATATTATTTTCTTTTTCAAATATTCTTGTTCAAAGAATTTTATTGGTGCTTTTATTTAACATCTCCAAAAGATTATGCAAAATTTCTCCAAAATGTTTAACCAAAATCAAAATCTCCAAAAAAGTTACATTGTATCTCTTTTCCCCATTTTGAGAAACAAACATCTAAAATATTATCTCTCTTTGAATATTTATTTTCAAAAATTTCTATTGGTCTCCCACTTTCTCCATTTTGGAGATAGTTTTGGGAAATACAATCCAAAATCCTAATATTCTCCGTTTTCTCCAAAATTGGAAAGCTGTCGGAGATGCTCTAATAACCGACCGCCGTCGGCCGGCAGAACCCTAGAAGGATTGAATGGAAATTACCTGAAAAAGTAGTGGGAACTCTGCGACAGCCATCGGGTGCATAGATGCAGACTTGAAAGGTCGACGATGGAGAAGGAGAAAGAAGCCAAAAAACAAGAAAATCCCCAACTTGAAGACGATTGTCCGTCATGAAATTAAGCCAACCATTCATGAAATAAAATCTATCATCGATCTTGGAGCATCTGACACTCCATTTGACACCAGATTCTGCTTCAAGAACTAGGGTTTGTTCTTTGCTGATGGATCTTTGTAAATGCTTCTTGGCAAAGGCTGTTGGCAATGGCTGCACAAAATTAAGCTTTTTAATTTGTAAGAAGTTGAATTACAGAAATTAATGGTGTGTGCAGATATATATAGAGAAGAAAGATGAAGAACTCACGAGATAATCGACTGAGTTTTTTAGTAGGATCTGAAAGAAGGAATCCATTAATTTTTCATGGAATTTTACTACTCACAAATGCGCACTAGGGTTTTTATCAAACAATGATCTTGATATCATCTGATATTTCCTTTTCCGTTACCGAGTTTTAATATAAGAGTAAAGTACAATTTTGGTCCCTTTAGTTTACATCAAACTACAAAGAAAGTCCTTAAACTTCATTAAATAAATGAGTATTTGTGTTTATATCGTTCGATTTTATGTTCAAAGTCTGTTGAGTTGTAGTTTAAAAACCAAAACATTAAATAAGAAAATCGAACTAATTTCTTGATGAAAATTTGTGTTATTCATGTCAAAAATGTCAGTAGTTTTTTTTTTAAATTAAACCATTTTACATACAACATCCTTTCCTCCCAATACTTTCTTACATCCACTTCCCAGATTTTTCCGTCATTGTCCTTAGGCCACATGCCACGATAACCATTGATTTCAACCGCTTTCACAAAACTCTTCTTTATCAGCTGCCTTAAATCCATACCAATATTTTGGTTTAATTTCTCTAAGAACGTTTTATAGAACTTGAGTTAACATAACCAAACAATTGTATGTTTTTAAACGTAAATTTGTTGCAATATGCTCATTTTAATAAGATTTTTAAGATAAGTGTTACATTAGCTTTTAATTTCTCAGACAAAACATATTGCGACATCATAGTGTAATTGTTGATGAATTTTTGTGCCGGAAGACTACAATCTTGAAACGGGCATTGTTATTGGCACCCACTAATAGGGGTGTTGAATGTATTCTATCAAATCCATCAAATCAACCGCATAATATATTCTATTTTATTATTAATGTTATATTTATATATATATATATCATAAAATATTTATGAAAAACTCTTAAAACAACTCCTAAAGCTTCATGTACGGCTATTTAATGTTAATTACTTAAAATATCTTAAAAACAACTAATGAAGCTTTATGTACCGCTTTTAATGCTAATTATTTGATTAATACTTATCTCTAACAACCTTCAAATCCTTAAATCGTGGACTCTTATTAATTAATTCTTATCTCTAACCACTTTCAAATCCTCAAATCATGAACTCCTTAAAAAACTTCATTCTTTTAACAAATTTATATAAAAACATAACCGTTTTCTCAAAACCACACATTAAAATAAATTAAAACATTAAAATCAAGATATATCACGCTGCATTGTACGAGTAGACTTCTATTATATATATATATATATATATATATATTATCTCTTATATACATTATATATATTATTTGTATTATTATTATATATAACTTCATATTAATAATTATTAATAAGTACATATATCTTATATATTATGAGTTTTTACGATATATCATATTATATAATATATTATCTATATTACACTACACATCTCATATATATGAAAAAATAGATTGATAAAAACCTTTTAAGTTCGAAATTACAGGTTATAATAATTTTAACCATGATTTTAAATTAATTTTCAATATTTAAAAAAATGGACTGAATTACTAAAAAAATACTCCTCGTTAGTAAAAAAATAGAAATTATAAGTTCTATATTTTATATATTAGAAAAAACTAACATTTTATTTATTTATATATAAAATTCAAAAAATTAAATAAAAATAAAACAAAAAGAACTCAAGCGTATTATAAAATATTTTATTTATCATCAATAATTCATATTAATTGTACATAATAAAATGAGATATTATAAATTGAAATTAAATATAATACAAATAAATGAAATAACATAAAATTAAAAACCATTTAAAATAAATACAAATATAATACAAATAAATAAGGGAAATTAATTGAAATACCCTAAGTTGACCACCCTTTCATCCATATGCCCTATCTCTCTCTCAATTAACCAAAATACCCCAAAAATCCGTGACCCAACCCGTGGTTTACGGACACATTTTATAAATTTACAATTCTGGTCCCTGGAGGACTCAACTTAGAAAATGAAGTGTGAATGTCTGTTTCAATTTTGTATATATATAAAAGTTACACTTACAACCCTTACAATTAGTTATCAATTTTACTTTTAATCCTTTACTTTTTCATTTTTCATTTTAAACCCTTATCATATAAACATAAATAATCGTATATGAACTAAAATACATTAAAAATACGTTTTTTATTTTTTACAAATTATACCATTGTAATCGTTTCGTCAATACCTTCGAAGTGAGCCTAATATTGAATATTTTTGGATTTAATCATACTATTAAATATCATGAATATATACGAATAACTTTGTTTTATGTTTCTTATATTCATTTTCGATTTTACATCCCTTTTATATTAAAAATACACAATTATAAGTTAATAGTATGATTAAATCCCTTTTATTCGTATATATTCATGATATTTAATAGTCTGATTAAATCCAAAAATATTCAATATTAGGTTCATTTCGAAGGTATTAACAAAACGATTACAATGGTATAATTTGTAAAAAAATAAAAAATGTATTTTTAATGTATTTTAGTTCATATACGATTATTTATGTTAATATGGTAAGGTGTAAAATGAAAAATGAAAAAGTAAATGATTAAAAGTAAAATTGATAACTAATTGTAAGGGTTGTAAGTGTAACTTTTATATATATACATGAATTGAGTCAGCCCACCGACACTTTTATATATATACATGAATTGAGTCTGTGGGCCACGGACTCCAGGGACCAGAATTGTAAATTTATAAAATGTGTTCGTGGACCACGGGTTGGGCCATTGATTTTCGGGGTATTTTGGTTAATTGAGAGAGAGATATGGCATATGGATGAAAGGGTGGTCAACTTAGGGTATTTCAATTAATTTCCCAATAAATAAAACAAAAATAACAAAAAAGACAAAAAAGAAGGAAAAACAAAAAAAATGTAATTATGATATAGAGGGTTAGGAGTGTCTGTAGCAATGGTTAGGGTGTCATTAGGCCATCGGTAACGGTTGCGGGCTCGGCTCGGGCTCGGGCTCGGGCTCCTGCGGGCTCGGGCGGGTAGTGGTAGGGGGTTGCGGGCTTCCTATGCGGGTACGGGATGCGGGTTTGAAAACCCGAGAAACCCGATGAGTTTGTTTGTTTTTTTAATTTTTTTTTAAATATTTTGAAAATAATAAACTCCAACGGCTATGTAATTTTATTTTATTTTAATTTTTTTTTCAATTTAATCACACTATATATATTAACCCAAACCTCTTTTATTTTTCACACAAAACAACTCTCTCATTCTCTATATTTTAAACAATATGGATTCGCCACAACCCGGTTCACCGACCGCATCATCATCATTTGTAGACACCGACGAGTTGTTGAATCTACAAAGGGAAGTTTTTCGACAGACTGCACAATGGATTTATGGTAGCACCGCCTCATCGTCAACAAGAGAGAGGGCCGCGAACATAGAAAGAGGTCGAGTAGCTGCAAATGAGCGGCTTATGCGGGACTACTTTGGCAACAACCCGGTTTATACACCGGATATGTTTAGGCGGCGGTTCAGGATGAGCAGGCAACTATTCGAACGAATAGTTGCAGATTTAGAAGGAGAGTATCCGTATTTTACACTTCGGTTGGACGGCAGACGCAAACAAGGTTTTTCTCCGATACAAAAGTGTATTTCCGCTATTCAGCAATTGGCGTATGGAGTAGCTGCTGACGCATTTGACGAGTACATCCGTATGGGAGAAAAAACGTCACGAGATTGTCTGTACAAATTCTGCACAGGTATTATTGAACTGTATGGTCAAAAATATTTACGCAACCCTACTTTTATTGATATTCAGAAGTTGTACGCCGCGCATGAAGCTAAACACGGATTTCCCGGCATGCTCGGAAGCATAGACTGTACTCACTGGCGTGGGCAAATTGTCCGGTAGCATGGCGAGGTCAATTCATGAGAGGTGATCATGAGCACCCGACAATCATGCTAGAAGCAGTGGCCTCTCAAGATCTATGGATCTGGCACGCATACTTTGGTGTTGCCGGTTCCAACAACGACATCAATGTTCTCAATCAGTCGCCCATCTTGAACGATGTATTTGATGGAAAAGCACCCGACTGCCCTTTTGAGGTGAATGGAGCCACCTACGAGCACGGATATTATCTAGCGGATGGGATATATCCGGAATGGGCTACTTTCGTAAAATCATTTACGTGCCCACAGGACCCTAAACGACAAAAGTTCAAATCCGCGCAAGAATCGGCACGTAAAGATGTTGAACGAGCTTTTGGCGTGCTTAAACAACGTTAGCATATACTTCATAACCCGGCACGCGGATGGGAACCGACAAGATTGGGAAACATTATGTACGCTTGTGTCATATTACACAATATGATACTCGAAGACGAATACCATGCTATTTGTGGTGGCGATGAAAACGACCTTTTCACGGATGATATCGAAACCCAAATCAGTGAGGAACAACGCGCGGCAAATGTTCGAGAAGTCAAAAACCGGGCCACTCATAATAACCTTTGGTCGAATTTGGTCGAACATATTTGGCGTATCCAAGTTCCCAACAATGACGACGAGTAGATTTTTAAATTTATTTTGTAATTTTTAATTTTTTAATGAATGATATGATATTTTATTTTTATTATTTATCTTATTTTTATTTATTAAAAAATATATAAATATTTTTATTTTGTTAAATAATTAAATGTATAAATAAAAGAATTAAAAAATGAGGTGGCAAGAGGGCTTGAGGGTAGCGCTACGGGTCTTGAGGGCTTGAAGTGAGGGTTAGGAGAAAAGCTGATGTGGCGCTGATGTGGCATTGAGGGCTTGAGGGCTTGCGGTACTGATGGCCTTAGCCTATGAGATAAAAGGAAGTGAAGAGTCTAAAAAATCTAATAAACTGTTTGATTTTGAATGGTTAAGGTTATGTTTGGCAAACTAGCTAATAAGGTAGTTGTTGACTGATAAGCTATCTGGTGAAGAAATCATGTTTGGCAAAAACTAGCTTATAAGCATGTAAAATGATAGAAAAAAATCTTCAAAAAGTTATCAATTATAATATTTAGCTTTATAATTAAAACAAATTTATAGCAATATAATATGTTAAATTATTACAACCAATGTAGTAAAAAAGATTAAATGATATAATATGTTAATTAAAAGAATTTATGTATTTGAATTTATGAAATATCTAAACACCAAGTATTTGGATAGAATCGAGTTCTTATTTATCAACTTAACAAAAAAATGTCATACTTTAGTAGGTTGTATTTGAAGTTGTTTAAATGAATAGATAAGGCAAAAAATGACGGTAAAATTATCGTTTATTTTGACGTTTTATCGAACAATAATTTAGGTTGTGTTAGTTTGTCAACCAAAGGTCCATTGCTAAGCATTTACCTGGTAAGTATTTACCGGCTCACTTTACTTTATCGAATGAACATGACAAAGATTGAACCAATAAGAACGACGACAAGGACCAAGAGTCTTATACTGTAAATACTTACCGGACAAAAAAGTGTAGCATACGATGTCATTTCAATGGACTAACATTTTACCTGATAAGTTAAGTGAAAGTATTAACTATTACCGGTAAGCACCTACTAGCTAGGTCTTGACGTGGACAGATCGAATTCACTAAAGGGCCCACCCTCAAATTCCATTTCCTTAAATTAAAAAAAACAAGTTGATACATATTAGTTACTATAGGGTCCCCTTTTTTTGCAAACCACTCATTGGTACTAAATGTGTTAACCAACCACAATCGTAGATGCATCAAATCAATGGCTAGGATTAATAATTTATTTTCATAATTGATTTGATAAGTCACACGCGCTTTGCACTTTGTGCATATGCGCATAAAGGTATATTTGTCAAAACACAAGAATCATAAACATGGCAAGTGCTATCCATGGTAACTGGTTCTTGAAACAATTAATTTGGGCATACATGAACAAATTCAAATAAAATAACTACCAAATTTAAAAAAGAGAAAAATATGAAAACAATACACGGAGGGAATCTTGAATTTGTGTATATATGAACAAATTCAAAATTATACATTAAACCATTACTTGAAATTCGTAATAAAATAAATAAATTTAATACATAATATCAAAACTTAATTTGTGTATACATGCACAAATTTAGAAACATACATTAAACCATTTACATAATTTGTGCATATATGAACAAATTCAAATAAAATAACTACCAAATTTAAAAAAGAAAAAAATATGGAAAATACACGGGGAAATCTTGAATTTGTGCATACATGAACAAATTCAAAAATAGACATTAAACATAGTTATATGGTTAAGCATTTCTCATCTCTCTAGGTAAATTGTTTTGTTTGAATACATACAGTAAATTGTTGTGTTTGGTAATTTGAAAATTGTGATTCTACCACACATTCTCGGATGGTTTGGGAGTATGGATTGATATTTAATGAACCATATACATGAAACCAAGTCGTGCATTTATGAAGGACACACTTAAAGGGTATAAACTAGATGAAAACCAAAATGTTGTTGAACTTGAATGTGGTTTTAGAGTTCAATATTCATTTATAAAAACCAGAATGTAGGATACACCAGATTTTACATATGTAAATATAATATTTAGTTGGAGGAACCTACTAGAAAAGTGATGGCTTCAAATAGATGGGGGCAAGATAGAGGGTTAATTAATTAGGTGCAACATGTTTAAGGCTATTTAGTTATACTTAAAAATATGTCATTATTTACCATGACTTAATATACATATTTATACATCAAATATGTGTGCATACAAGGAATATCTAGAATGATCAATTGAGGAGCTAGAACTGTGATGATATAATATTGATTTGCTCATACAGTAAGCAGGGTCGGTCCTGAGATTTCGGATGCCCATGGCGAAAGACAAAAAATATGCCCTTATATTACGAAAACGGAAAACAATTTAACGGGGTTTGGAACCTAGTCAAGCTAGGCGGATCATCCCCACGCCGGGTCTTTATTAAATAAAACAAAATCATACAACGGGGGGGCATAAACCAAAACCCCGTATAATAAAACTTAAAATACATTGCCTAAAACGATGCCTTCGTGCATTTTTTGAAGCAAAAATGTCAATTACTTTATCATAGTTAATATCCGCTAAAAACTTACCTTCAATACTCAAAATTGCTAACCCGTTCAATCTTTCTTGGCTCATCGTAGACCGTAGATATGACTTCAACAACTTTAACTTCGAAAAGCTTCTTTCTGCGGATGCAATGGTGACGGATACGGTCAACAAAATCCTATAAGCAACCAAGGCATGTGGAAACATGTCCATCTTCTTTGCAAACTCCAAAATTTGTATAGATGTCCAAGGATTTCCACTCTTGGATGCCTCGTCCGGTAACATTTCCTGTAAAACATGCACCTCCATAAACAAATATTCCTCATCTATATCAGAATCATCACCGTTTCTTAAAGCAAGTTCAAGATTCATACAACTTTTTTTCAACTCATCAACATGCAAGATTACTAACTTCCGTCCGTCAAACAAGAAACCAAAAATAGATTCAAATTCTTGCATTTGTTCAAATCTAGTTCTAAGTTGAGAAAGAGCCATATCAACTAAAACAAGAAAGTAATCGGTTCTAAAACACTCTTGAGCAGATTGTTGTTCTCTCTCGGTATTTTGAATTTCATCAAAATATTTTTTTCGAGAAAAAGAACGTTTTACAGTAAATTCCGGCTCAACTCCAATATCATTTGCAATTTCTTTCGCTTCATTAATAGCACATGCAAACCCATTTTCTCTATAATTTTCAAAAAAGAGAACTAATCCCTTGGGATTTTCAATGACAACATCAAGAAGCATATTTTTAGATTGTAGTTTCTTACTCACTAAATTAATTCTATACAAAATTTCATGCCAAATAACCAAACTAACAATAAAATCTAAACTTGAAAGCTCACCATCAACCAAAAAAACAACATCCCTACACACTTTTCTATCCTCACTTACCTGAGCCAATTGTATTAAAGCATCTTTGATTTTGCCAACTTGAGTTTTGATGACTTTAACACTTTCAATATGGCTTTCCCACCGAGTAGTAGATAAGGATTTCAAAGTCAAATCATCAATATGTTCCAACAAAACAGTCCATTTTTTTGTAGAATTAGAAAACACATTGTAAATCGCTTGACAAGTACCAAAAAACGTTTTAGCTTTGAAACAAGAGCTTCCCATATCACATAATACCAAATTAAGACTATGACAACCGCATGGCATATAAAAGTCTCTAGGATTAATATCAAGTAATCTTTTTTGCACGCCTTGATGTTTTCCATTCATGTTAGACCCATTGTCATACCCTTGCCCCCGTGTAACGTCCCTAAACTTGGCAAGCATTAAATCATAGAAACTGAGCGTTTTACATTACAAAAGTTTAACTTGTTCAATACATCAATAAATGAGCTTAACAAAAATGACAGCGGAAGTCTACAAAATCCACAGCCGAGCTCTAACTTCGTCATTAGTCTAAGTCTTGGAGTCGCTCTAATCTCCAAGTAGGCCATGCCTCTCCTATCTCTTCCCCGAGGAACTCGCGGAACGCTTACATGAAAATGGTTTAGTTTTGAAAATGCGAGGGTTAGACCACAAGGTCTAGTGAATTCCCTCCGTAAAACAACATGTATGAACCACCAGAAATCATTTTAGAATAATTCATGAACTATCACACATATGGTACTGCACTGTATAGGGAATCACATAAACATCCGCGATCGGGGCCCAAGCAGACTCCCCTTTCGCCCTCTCGTATCGGGGCCCAAGCAGACTCCCTGATACCCGCCTAGGAGGGAAACAAATTCCAACCTACCGTCTCGTCATACGCACCCAAGGGATCATCGGGTCCCGAGGCTTTCTGATTCCACAGTGCAGACCGACATCACATAACATACGTATACATTTCATAGGCATGCAAATATAACCTTTAAAAGTTCTTCTATCTCATTTCATCATATCAATCTTTCATTCTACATAAAAGTATGTGCGTAAGAAACATGCATATCAGTTGTAAACATTTCATGCGCTTTGAGAACCATAATTAGTAAAGAAAACGTTTAATATTTAAAGCCGTAAAAAGGGTTTAGGGAACTCACCTTAATTGACGAGCAATGCACTTCCTAAACACCTTCAAGCTACACCCACCGAACACCTAAGGCAATAGATCCACATCAGAAAACTATCTCAGCCCTACTGTCCGGATACCCCTTCCCGGACACATCACTTATCCGGACACTATATTTATCCGGACACCACACATATCCGGACACACCACTTATCCGGACACCACACTTATCCGGACGCACCACTTATCCGAACACCACACTTATCCGGGCAAAACTACCCGGACACCTTCACGAGGCACTTACCCGGACACATGCAACATATCCGGACACCACCGAACACTGGTGTCCGGAAAACTCGGTTGTTCGAACTTAATAGGTCTAAAACTGATTTAAACTCCGATTTATGCCATTAGTTTGATTAGACAACTATAAGGGTTCATCCACAATCCCCAATCGCTCAGTTAATCCACCTATAACCCCTTAAATCGGTTCATTAAGACAAAACCCATAAAACCCACTTTTTAGGAATGTGGTTGGAAACTCAATAAATCCCTGATCTCAAACATAGAAAACCAAACTAATGAAGAAGGAAATACTAAATCATACAGAATACGAATTTGGGAAGGATTACCTGAATGATTTCTCCTCTCCTTAGCTTTCTTCTTCTTCTTCTTCTTCTTCTTCTTATTCTTTCCTTGTTTCACGCTACCAACACCCACACAAGATAAATTCACTGATTTGTGCAAATGGGGGCTGCCCTAGATGTTTGTGCATATATATACCTTCCTTAAATTACAGAAATGGCCCCTTAACTTAACTTTCGTTTCTTACACTTTGACCACCAAACTCCAAGACTCACTAGGATTTTGGGTTGTTACAACACTCCCCCCTTAAAAGAATTCTGTCCCCGGAATTCCTCATTGGAAGAGCTGCGGGTACCACGACCTCATTTCTGATTCCAACTCCCACGTAGCCTCCGGGCCCTTGTGGTGCCGCCATTGCACCTTAACCAACTTAGTCTCCTTGTTCCGTAACTTCCATACCTTAACATCCGTGATGGCTTCGGGTTCTTCTACAAAATTTAACCTTTCGTCCACCTTAATGTCATTTAACGGAACCGTTTTAGTCACGTCGGCTAGACATTTTCTTAGATTAGACACGTGAGACGCATTATGGATGCTGCGCAGTTCTTCCGGTAGATCCAATCTATACGCCACCTCCCCAATTCGCTCTGTGATCTCGAATGGTCCGATGTAACGTGGGCTTAGCTTCCCCCGTTTCCCAAATCGTACCACTCCCTTCCACGGGGACACCTTTAACAAAACAAAATCTTCGACCTGGAATTCTATGTCTTTTCGTCTTTTATCCGCATAACTCTTTTGGCGGTCGCGAGCGACCTTCAGCCTTTCACATACTTGGACTATCTTGCCCGAAGTCAGCTGTGCCAATCCTGGTCTGGCTAACTGCCTTTCACCCACCTCGTTCCAACACAAAGGTGTCCGACATTTTCTACCATGAAGTGCCTCAAACGGCGCGGCCTTGATGCTCGAATGGTAGCTGTTATTATAAGCGAATCCGACCAATGGTAGGTGCTTTTCCCAAGAGCCTTGGAAATCTAAAGCACATGCTCTTAACATGTCTTTCAATGTTTGGATCCTACGCTCACTCTGACCGTCGGTCTGAGGGTGATAAGCGGTACTCATCTTGATCTGTGAACCCATTTCTCTTTGGAAGCTTCTCCAAAAGTTAGAGGTAAACATGCTATCTCGATCGGATATTATCGACGAAGGCACACCATGGAAGGTTACGATCTCATCAACGTATAACTTGGCTAGTTGCTCCAACGAGTAAGACTCTCGTATAGGCAAAAAGTGGGCTAACTTTGTGAGTCGATCCACGATCACCCAGATAGCGTCATAACCCTTCGGAGTTCTAGGCAAATGGGTCACGAAATCCATCGTGATCTGATCCCACTTCCATGTCGGTATCTCTAACGATTGGAGCTTCCCGTACGGTCTTTGATGTTCGATCTTTACACGCGAACACGTCATACAGGTTTCTACAAGGTGAGCCACGTCTTTCTTCAATCTGGGCCACCAGTAGTCTCGTCATAGGTCTCCGTACATCTTGTTAGTTCCGGGGTGAATCGTGTACTTCGATTTGTGAGCTTATTCGAGAATCAGCTTTCGGAGCCCTCTGAGTTTCGGAACCCAGATTCTCCCATTCAGACACCTCACCCCTCGACTATCTTCCACTAAAATGGACGCTTGCCCTACCATTCTCTTCTTCTTAAGATTTTCAGCTTTGAGCGCCTCAGCCTGACATTTCTTTATTTCAGCTAACAGGTTGAATGTGACCTCGCCCCTCATGGCCACAATCCTGGGGGTTTCATTTCGTTCCTTACGGCTCAAAGCGTCCGCCACCACGTTTGCCTTCCCCGGATGATATTCGATCTTACAGTCGTAGTCAGTCAACAATTCAATCCACCTTCTTTGGCGCATATTTAATTCTTTTTGGTCAAAGAGATGACATAAGCTTTTGTGGTCCGTGAAGATCTGGCACTTCGTCCTATACAGGTAATGTCGCCAAATCTTTAGAGCGAAGACCACTGCCGCCAGTTCTAAATCTGGCACTTCGTGATCTTTTAATTGCCGCGAGGCATATGCGATCACCTTTCCCCGCTGCATGAGTACGCAACCCAAACCGAGCTTCGATACGTCACTGAAAACCACGAAATCACCCGAACCGTCCGGTAACGACAAGACTGGAGCGCTACTCAGCATATCCTTTAATTTCTGAAATGCTTCTTCTTGTTTCTCTAACCAGACGAAGTTGACATTCTTCTTCGTTAAAGAGGTCAGTGGCGTGGCAATACGCGAAAAGTCCTTGATGAACTTCCGGTAGTACCCCGCCAGCCCGAGGAAGCTTCGAACTTCTGACGGATTCTTAGGTTGCTCCCAGTCTCGGATGGCTTCAATCTTAGCCGGATCGACCATGATCCCCTTCTCAGACACCACGTGCCCGAGGAACTGCACTTCCCTCAGCCAAAACTCGCACTTGGAAAACTTCGCATACAACTTCTCTTGCTTCAATAGCTCGAGAATTGTACGAAGGTGGCTTTCGTGCTCCCTTTCCGATTTTGAAAATATCAGGATGTCATCTATGAACACTATCACGAACTGATCCAAATAGGGTTGGCATACCCTATTCATTAAGTCCATGAATGCTGCCGGGGCGTTGGTTAATCCAAACGGCATCACCGGAAATTCGTAGTGTCCATAACGGGTTCTGAAGGCAGTCTTCGGCACATCCTCCTCCCGTACCTTGAGCTGATGATAACCCGACCTCAAGTCTATCTTTGAAAAGTAATTGGCTCCCTGTAACTGATCGAACAGGTCGTCAATCCTCGGTATCGGGTACTTGTTCTTGATCGTGACTTTGTTGAGTTCTCGATAATCAATACACATCCGCATAGTACCGTCCTTCTTCTTCACGAAGAGTACAGGTGCTCCCCATGGTGATGTACTTGGTCTGACGAATCCCTTGTCTAACAGTTCTTGCAACCGAGTCATCATTTCTTTCATTTCGGATGACGCCAATCTATATGGTGTGCGGGCAATCGGTGCAGCTCCGGGCATCAAATCGATTCTGAACTCGATCTGACGATCCGGGGGTAGACTGGTCAAGTCGTTCGGAAATACTTCCGAGTACTCATTTACTACCCGCACATCGCCCACCCCACGCTTCTCTTTCTTGGCATCCAACACATACGCCAAGTATCCCCTACACCCCTTCTTCAAGCACTTATTAGCCCTAATCATAGAGATCAGGCTATTCTTTCTATTACGGCGGTCCCCATAAATTACTATGGGATTCCCATTCGGCAATTGAATCCTGATCAGCTTTTTGTTGCAAACGATGTTCACATCATTCACGGCTAACCAGTCCATACCTAACACCACATCGAACTATCCCATTGCCATGGGATATAATTTCATAGGTATCAATCTTCCTTCTATATCTATGACACAATCTGTTAGGTCTAAATATGTCTTCAAGATTTAATATTATTGTCAAAGTCAAAGTCAATGTATTAAGTCTTGTGAGAAAGTCAAAGTTGCTAATTGTCTTAATTAGTCTTAGGTATAAATAGATTTTGTTTAGACTATTCTTGTGACAATTGAAAAGGCTTTTGGACATAACTCTCATTTTCAAATACAAAGCTAATAGAATTCTCTCTCTACTTTCTCTCTCTAGAATTCTTATCGATTTCTTGGTTGCTTGATTAATTTGGGATTAACAATTGGTATCAGAGCAAGTTAATGAAGATCTGCTGAAGAATCTGCACGAATTGAGATCAAATTTGTTAGGTTTTGAGGAAAATCGATCGATTTTCTTGATTTTTTCAAGAAAATCTCTTTTTCTCAAATTCTTGCAATTTTGAGATTAATTCATCTGGATTTTGAGTTCGTTGTGTTAGGAATCTGTTTTGGAACATATCTTATTCAAGAATCGAGGGCTAATTTCAGAGATTTGAGGGCCAATTTGAAGATTTTTGGGGTTTCTGTTCGGTTCGATCAAATTGTCTGGTTGATCATTCAGACATCGATTAAGTGGTTTTCAGCGAAATTGGTTCACATAATCGTGTTAGAAACTTGTTTTCTAACATTTCTGCAAAATTTGATAGCTTAATTCGAAGATTTGATCGAGTTTTGAAGGATTTTTGAGTCTGATCATACTTTGCGCCAGATTCAAAGTTTGCGCCAGTTCATCTGAAAATTTCAAGATTTTGTCCAAGTCTACTTTGCGCCACCAACGGGTAGCGCAAACCTCACTTTGCGCCACCAACGGGTAGCGCAAACCTTACTTTGCGCCATTAACGTGTTGCGAAAACCCCACTTTGCGCCAGCCTCAACTTTGCGCCATGGTCATCTAGCGCAAACCTCACTTTGCGCCATGGTCTTCTAGCGCAAACCTCGCTTTGCGCCACCCTCGTCTCGCGCAAACCTTCCTTTGAGTATTAAAAAAAGAGTATTTTGAGAAAAAAATTTATACTGAAATTTTTTCTATAGTGTATTTCTTACATTTTAAGAGTTTTTCAAGAAAAAAGTTTTATATAAATTTTTTTGGTCATTTTCCGCATATTCAGTAGATCTTTCTTTATAAAGATCTGTTATCTTTAAGCAATCATGAACCAACCACCTGTGCTAATCCAAGATTCTGATTTTGAACGATGGAGAATTACATTCATCGACTTTATTGCAGGTAGAGAAAATGGAGAGAATATGATAAAATCATTCTCCGAAGGTCCAATGAGCAGAAATAAAATGGAGAATGATTTTACAGAAGAAGAGAAGAAAAGATTGAAAGCTAATAAGGAAGCTTCGTCCAACTTGATTCTTGCACTTCCAAAACACATCTACAAAAGTGTTGACTGTTTCAAACACAATCCAATGCTTATGTGGAACGAATTATCTAAGCGAATGCATGGATCTGAAGTTGCCTTTACAAAGAGAAAGGAAGAAGGAAAGAAACTTGAGAAAGAGGATTCGGAACAGAACCTGTCTGAAGCTGAAAATGAAGATCTTAAGGAAAAGGTTTTTGAGCTCACAAAGAAGCTGTCAGACATGGAAAAGTTGCTAAAAGAGGAAAGAGAAAAGCTCAGAAAAGAAAAAGCTGATCGTTTGAATGACAAGAAGTGTTATGCGAAGCAAATTCTTTCTTTTTCTCAGAAAGTTTCGGAACTAGAAAAGACTTTAAAATCTGAGAAGAAAGAAGATGAAGAAAAGAAAGTCCTTGAAATCAGGTGCATAAAACTTTCTAAACAAAATGCAGATTTTGAGAAGGTTTTATTTCTTGAAAAGGAGAAATTGGATAAGGAAAGGGTTGAGTATGAAAATACAAGGAAAGTCTTTGAAGCGAAGAATGCGAAATTGTCAAAGAATATATCTAAGCTTCAAAAGGAATTAGATGAAGAAAGAAAAGAGCTAGAAAAGAGGAAGAAAGCTGACTTTCAGGCTAAGAGCGTTAAAGATGAATTTTCTGTTGAAAGGAAGATATTTCAGCAAGAAATACGAAAGCTAACAAAGAATTTGGGCGTGTTATCAACTGATATTATGATAGAGAAGAGAGTTAAGTCTGATATTCTGAAGAAGCTTGATTTTGTGACCAAAGAACGGAATGACTTAGCTTTCAAAGTGAAGTCATTTAACAAATCCAAATGCTATTCAGAATGTCCGATTCGTCCTTCTAATCTATTCTATGATCACTCAGTGGATAATTCTTCCAAGTATCAATATGCTGATCTTCCTTCATATAAGAAAGTCAACATGCAATGGAGAGTGAAAGGTACGATTCCTCAAAAAGATGTACCAAAATCATCTGTTCCCAACAAGAACACTAACCTGAAAGGTAAATCTTTTGCTAAACCTGGTTCATTATATTCCGCAAACAATTTAATCAGGTTAGCACAAAAGAATATTTGTTGTTCTTATTGTGGAACTAATGATTTCATTAAAAATAATGATGCGCAATTTTGGTATGGAACTTATCATTTTCCTTCCTATATAGCTCCGCTTAACAAGTCAGGACCCAAGACGCGTTGGGTACCAAAATCTACTTAATCTGTTTTTGCAGATTTAGAAGCAAAGCGTTGAACTCTCGGAAGAAGATGTATATGTGTTTCATATATTGGCTTTTGAACATATCAGTTCAAAACCCGTGCTTCAACGACTATGGCTTCTGAACAATTCAGTTCAGGACCCGTACTTCAATGGCTAAGACTTCTAAACAAATCAGTTTAGAACTCGTACTTATCAGGTGATATCTTTTTGAACTTTAACTGCCATATCTTTTTGTGATAAAAAGGTAACATTGTGTTATATTTTATGTCTACTAACGTTGAAAGTTTGAACCTTCACAAATTTAATTCAATGAAGTGAAATTCTTCAATTTTTCATTCAATGAATAAAATGTGTGTTAAGGATGATTTTACGAGCATTTTTGTATCGTCGGAGTTATATTTGTTTCTTCTTTCGCCTCTGAAATAAGTCGAAAGGTCAGCGAAACATGTTTGAGATTTTGATATAAGCGCAAAATTGTGTAAATCTAGACTTATACAGAATACAATGCTCACAAAGCCTATTCGTCTTAATCATGAATGGAAACTAAAATATGGGGGAAGCACTACGTTTTTGAACCAAGTGTTTGAGATGCTATAATAATACTAAAAAAAAATTATTATATATATATATAATAAAATCATTCAGTTTGATAGTCTGTGCCTGTGGCCTATCTGGTTTGGGAGATTAAGTCCTAAGGGGTGCTCGACACCTAGTCCCTAAGACCAACTGGTCTGGGATCGGCTGACCCAAATCCTTCTATAGAACCAGATAGAAAGCCATGTTCTACTGGTACAAATGGGTTTATGATATATCGATGTGGCCTTTTTGGTTTGGGAAAGTAAGTTCTAAGGGGTGCTCGACACCTAGCACCTAAGGCCGACTGGTCTGGGATCCGCTGACCCAAATCCTGCTATAGAACCAGATAGAAAGCCATGTTTAACGGTGTATCTTATTCCTACTAAACTTTTTGATTAAAAGATGCCAATGTGCACAAAATCAAAAGATGTCAATGATGACAAAATCAAGAGATGCCAATGAGCACAAAAGAAAAGATGCCAATGAGCACACATCTCGTGAAACTTGGGGAAAATACAAAGTCGCGATAAACCTGTAAATTTGTGAAAATTTTGATTTTGGACAAATAGTGTGAGTAGAGCAGAGTATTCTGATATGTTTTAGAATTGCATATGCTTGTTGCTAATCATATTTCGCATGCTAGCGCACCAAATAGATTTAATAAAGGGGTTGAAACTGAACATTTTTTAACTTGATATGCAATGATGAGTATTTGAATCCAAACACATGCATTTGATTTCATTTGATTGAAAAATCTGTTAAATTTCATTAAGTTGGATTTCTTTTGTACAGTTTTTCATATGATCAAATGTTAGTAGTTATAAAATGTAGTTCAATGAATTTTATTTTCCTTGAATAAAATTTTCAACTATTGTGCTATTAATGAAATATATGCATACTTTCAGGGGGAGAAAACAAATTGCTCCAGAATTCTTATTTTGAGGGGGAGCAAGGTTTTTCATAAAGGAGGAGATTGTTCGTGATACTCAGAGACGCGACTGAAATTGAAGAAGGTTTTTGATGATCGTGATGCTCACTATCATCGAAAAAGGGGGAGAAATGTTTATTTCAATTTCATGTCAAAGAGCTTTCAAGTCATAGATTCAATTCTATGACAGGGGGAGAAATGTTTAAAGAAGATTCCGTCTCAAGTTAGAAAAAGGGGGAGAATTCTTCTTCAAGAGTTTTAGAAAAATCGATTGATCATCCTGTGATCTCTTTTTCTTAAACTTGTGCTACATTGTAAATATCATTTCTGAAGCAAGTAATTCTCCATATGAAAGAAAGAAAATCTCCGTCTGAAGATTTTGTGACGATTTGACTTTGACAATCCTTGATAAAGACCGAAGTTTTTGAAGATTCAAGAAGCCGAAGACTGCTGTTCTCAAATGTTTAAATCTTGAATCCAAGGGGGAGATTGTTAGGTCTAAATATGTCTTCAAGATTTAATATTATTGTCAAAGTCAAAGTCAATGTATTAAGTCTTGTGAGAAAGTCAAAGTTGCTAATTGTCTTAATTAGTCTTAGGTATAAATAGATTTTGTTTAGACTATTCTTGTGACAATTGAAAAGGATTTTGGACATAACTCTCATTTTCAAATACAAAGCTAATAGAATTCTAGATCTACTTTCTCTCTCTACTTTCTCTCTCTAGAATTCTTATTGATTTCTTGGTTGCTTGATTAATTTGGGATTAACACAATCCTCTATCACCTCCTTAACATACACCAAACCATCGTTGGCAGTTTCCACTTCTAGAGCTCTCTCTAAACGTCTAGGCCTCACCCCCAAACCTTTCATAAATTCATGCGATACAAAAGAGCGGTTTGCTCCTGAATCAAATAACACCTTGGCACAAAGAGAGTTCACTAGAAACGTACCTGCCACAACATTTGGAGTTTCCTCCGCCTCCTCCGCAGTCATGCGGAATGCACGTCCTTTCGGACGCGTCGGCTTTGCTCCTTTATCACTACCCCTTCCTCCCTGACGTTCCCCATACTGAGTTGATCCTCCTTTCTTTAACTGCGGACAATCATACTTGGTGTGACCGGTAGCTCCACACTGAAAACATGATTTCCCTTTGGGGCAGTCCCTTGACATGTGACCAGGCAAGCCGCACCGGTAGCATGAGTTTGAACCTGCCATGCAATCACCCCGGTGCACCTTGTTGCATTTCGTACACGGTTTTCCCACGGTATCCTTATTTGCACGGTTATCCGGTCGGAACACCTTCCCTTTCCTGGAGTCATTACCCGGCCCATCCCATTTACGCTTGTCGCCACCCCTTTCAGAAGTCTGACGGTTCTTTTCCATCTCAATCAGCTCGGCCATATTGATGGCCGCCTGAAAGGTAGTGGGGTTTCTCGTCAGAACTAGCTCCCGAATGTTACTTCTCAGACCATGGATGAAGTGGTTCACCTTTCGCCCTTCTGTTGGTACATACAAGTCAGCAAAGCGGGACTTCTCAATAAACTTAGAAGTGTACTCCCGTACCGTCATTCCTCCTTGTTCTAAACCCATAAACTCTTCTTCCAGTCTTTTCACTGCCGCGAGTGGGCAGAACTGCTCTTTAAACCAGTCAACAAACGATTCCCACAACATCCCCTTTGCCATCGCAAAACCCTTTCCTCCAGTTTCGGCTTCCCACCAATAAACTGCATCAGACTTCAACATGGACAAGGCAAACATCACCCTGTCCCCATCAGCACATTTGCACGTATCGAAAACCAGCTCCATCTCCTTCACCCACTTCATTGCCAAAACCGGGTCACACTCGCCCTTGAACGTAGGGGGATTGCATGAGGCAAAGACCTTGAAGTTACAACCCTTAGTTGCTGACTCATTCACCACCAAGGATAAAGCTTTCGAGTGGCTCCCAGTACCAGTCTCTACCGGGCTTGACAAATCTGCACTCTCCTTGTTCTCAGTCGGCTCTTTGCTTCCCGAAACTGACTCATTCTGTTTAGTAAGAAGAGTCTGCAAAGTTTCTTGAATCTTACCCAGCTCAGCAGCCAAATTTTCTCGAGTGACAAATGTGGAACCCCGGCCTCGACCACGTCCCCTCGTCGGGTTCCCTCTTCGTACAGTAGCAGAACTTTCCTGAACAGAGTCTTCCTGATTGACAGGAATTTCCACACTCCTTGTCCTTCCACGACCTCTTCCACGGCCTCTTCTGCGACCCCTTCCGCGGTTAACCGGTCCGTTCTCTAGGACTTCTTCCTCCTGGTTCCTTGGTACAACAGGTACCGACTTACTCCTCAAATTCCTCCCAGCCATTCGCGAATACTGAAAGAAAGCAACAATTAACCTTTGCTAGACATGACATCACAAAAATGCTATATAAGGTAATGTAAGCACGCGCATGTACCTGTAAGTTCACAATTGCACTGGCCAGGTGCAACCCCAAACTTACCTTACACGTTTGTCCTTGGCACCTTATTCTTAAACGCAATTATAGTGGTCGTTCCTAGAGGCAATCCTATGTCTCGGTTGTGTTCTTCGTCTTATAGTTTAAGTTTAGGCCCTAAAGGCAACCTAAATCCCTTAAACTACGGCTCTGATACCATTTGTAACGTCCCTAAACTTGGCAAGCATTAAATCATTACTTGAAATTCGTAATAAAATAAATAAATTTAATACATAATATCAAAACTTAATTTGTGTATACATGCACAAATTTAGAAACATACATTAAACCATTTACATAATTTGTGCATATATGAACAAATTCAAATAAAATAACTACCAAATTTAAAAAAGAAAAAAATATGGAAAATACACGGGGAAATCTTGAATTTGTGCATACATGAACAAATTCAAAAATAGACATTAAACATAGTTATATGGTTAAGCATTTCTCATCTCTCTAGGTAAATTGTTTTGTTTGAATACATACAGTAAATTGTTGTGTTTGGTAATTTGAAAATTGTGATTCTACCACACATTCTCGGATGGTTTGGGAGTATGGATTGATATTTAATGAACCATATACATGAAACCAAGTCGTGCATTTATGAAGGACACACTTAAAGGGTATAAACTAGATGAAAACCAAAATGTTGTTGAACTTGAATGTGGTTTTAGAGTTCAATATTCATTTATAAAAACCAGAATGTAGGATACACCAGATTTTACATATGTAAATATAATATTTAGTTGGAGGAACCTACTAGAAAAGTGATGGCTTCAAATAGATGGGGGCAAGATAGAGGGTTAATTAATTAGGTGCAACATGTTTAAGGCTATTTAGTTATACTTAAAAATATGTCATTATTTACCATGACTTAATATACATATTTATACATCAAATATGTGTGCATACAAGGAATATCTAGAATGATCAATTGAGGAGCTAGAACTGTGATGATATAATATTGATTTGCTCATACAGTAAGCAAGGTCGGTCCTGAGATTTCGGATGCCCATGGCGAAAGACAAAAAATATGCCCTTATATTACGAAAACGGAAAACAATTTAACGGGGTTTGGAACCTAGTCAAGCTAGGCGGATCATCCCCACGCCGGGTCTTTATTAAATAAAACAAAATCATACAACGGGGGGGGGGGGGGGGCATAAACCAAAACCCCGTATAATAAAACTTAAAATACATTGCCTAAAACGATGCCTTCGTGCATTTTTTGAAGCAAAAATGTCAATTACTTTATCATAGTTAATATCCGCTAAAAACTTACCTTCAATACTCAAAATTGCTAACCCGTTCAATCTTTCTTGGCTCATCGTAGACCGTAGATATGACTTCAACAACTTTAACTTCGAAAAGCTTCTTTCTGCGGATGCAACGGTGACGGATACGGTCAACAAAATCCTATAAGCAACCAAGGCATGTGGAAACATGTCCATCTTCTTTGCAAACTCCAAAATTTGTATAGATGTCCAAGGATTTCCACTCTTGGATGCCTCGTCCGGTAACATTTCCTGTAAAACATGCACCTCCATAAACAAATATTCCTCATCTATATCAGAATCATCACCGTTTCTTAAAGCAAGTTCAAGATTCATACAACTTTTTTTCAACTCATCAACATGCAAGATTACTAACTTCCGTCCGTCAAACAAGAAACCAAAAATAGATTCAAATTCTTGCATTTGTTCAAATCTAGTTCTAAGTTGAGAAAGAGCCATATCAACTAAAACAAGAAAGTAATCGGTTCTAAAACACTCTTGAGCAGATTGTTGTTCTCTCTCGGTATTTTGAATTTCATCAAAATATTTTTTTCGAGAAAAAGAACGTTTTACAGTAAATTCCGGCTCAACTCCAATATCATTTGCAATTTCTTTCGCTTCATTAATAGCACATGCAAACCCATTTTCTCTATAATTTTCAAAAAAGAGAACTAATCCCTTGGGATTTTCAATGACAACATCAAGAAGCATATTTTTAGATTGTAGTTTCTTACTCACTAAATTAATTCTATACAAAATTTCATGCCAAATAACCAAACTAACAATAAAATCTAAACTTGAAAGCTCACCATCAACCAAAAAAACAACATCCCTACACACTTTTCTATCCTCACTTACCTGAGCCAATTGTATTAAAGCATCTTTGATTTTGCCAACTTGAGTTTTGATGACTTTAACACTTTCAATATGGCTTTCCCACCGAGTAGTAGATAAGGATTTCAAAGTCAAATCATCAATATGTTCCAACAAAACAGTCCATTTTTTTGTAGAATTAGAAAACACATTGTAAATCGCTTGACAAGTACCAAAAAACGTTTTAGCTTTGAAACAAGAGCTTCCCATATCACATAATACCAAATTAAGACTATGACAACCGCATGGCATATAAAAGTCTCTAGGATTAATATCAAGTAATCTTTTTTGCACACCTTGATGTTTTCCATTCATGTTAGACCCATTGTCATACCCTTGCCCCCGTGTAACGTCCCTAAACTTGGCAAGCATTAAATCATAGAAACTGAGCGTTTTACATTACAAAAGTTTAACTTGTTCAATACATCAATAAATGAGCTTAACAAAAATGACAGCGGAAGTCTACAAAATCCACAGCCGAGCTCTAACTTCGTCATTAGTCTAAGTCTTGGAGTCGCTCTAATCTCCAAGTAGGCCATGCCTCTCCTATCTCTTCCCCGAGGAACTCGCGGAACGCTTACATGAAAATGGTTTAGTTTTGAAAATGCGAGGGTTAGACCACAAGGTCTAGTGAATTCCCTCCGTAAAACAACATGTATGAACCACCAGAAATCATTTTAGAATAATTCATGAACTATCACACATATGGTACTGCACTGTATAAGGAATCACATAAACATCCGCGATCGGGGCCCAAGCAGACTCCCCTTTCGCCCTCTCGTATCGGGGCCCAAGCAGACTCCCTGATACCCGCCTAGGAGGGAAACAAATTCCAACCTACCGTCTCGTCATACGCACCCAAGGGATCATCGGGTCCCGAGGCTTTCTGATTCCACAGTGCAGACCGACATCACATAACACACGTATACATTTCATAGGCATGCAAATATAACCTTTAAAAGTTCTTCTATCTCATTTCATCATATCAAGCTTTCATTATACATAAAAGTATGTGCGTAAGAAACATGCATATCAGTTGTAAACATTTAATGCGCTTTGAGAACCATAATTAGTAAAGAAAACGTTTAATATTTAAAGCCGTAAAAAGGGTTTAGGGAACTCACCTTAATTGACGAGCAATGCACTTCCTAAACACCTTCAAGCTACACCCACCGAACACCTAAGGCAATAGATCCACATCAGAAAACTATCTCAGCCCTACTGTCCGGATACCCCTTCCCGGACACAGCACTTATCCGGACACTATACTTATCCGGACACACCACTTATCCGGACACCACACTTATCCGGACGCACCACTTATCCAAACACCACACTTATCCGGGCAAAACTACCCGGACACCTTCACGAGGCACTTACCCGGACACATGCAACATATCCGGACACCACCGAACACTGGTGTCCGGAAAACTCGGTTGTTCGAACTTAATAGGTCTAAAACTGATTTAAACTCCGATTTATGCCATTAGTTTGATTAGACAACTATAAGGGTTCATCCACAATCCCCAATCGCTCAGTTAATCCACCTATAACCCCTTAAATCGGTTCATTAAGACAAAACCCATAAAACCCACTTTTTAGGAATGTGGTTGGAAACTCAATAAATCCCTGATCTCAAACATAGAAAACCAAACTAATGAAGAAGGAAATACTAAATCATACAGAATACGAATTTGGGAAGGATTACCTGAATGATTTCTCCTCTCCTTAGCTTTCTTCTTCTTCTTCTTCTTCTTCTTTCCTTGTTTCACGCTACCAACACCCACACAAGATAAATTCACTGATTTGTGCAAATGGGGGCTGCCCTAGATGTTTGTGCATATATATACCTTCCTTAAATTACAGAAATGGCCCCTTAACTTAACTTTCGTTTCTTACACTTTGACCACCAAACTCCATGACTCACTAGGATTTTGGGTTGTTACACCCCGCACACAATTAATATCCAAGTCAAGCAATTTCAAAACATCTTGTAATGCATTAAAAAGCCCTAAACCAGATGTATCTTCTACAACTAAAAACTCAAGAAAGAACTCTTCTACTTGAATGGGAGAACTTGACACATCAACACATCTAATAATCAAGGTCATTTGTTCTTTGTGGCTTGCATCCGGAGTACGATCAAGAATAACCGAAAAATACTTTGCTTCTTTGATCTTTTTAATGATTACATTCTTTACATCGGATGCCAACATTTCAATCAATTCATTTTGAATTTTGTGGCTAAGATAATGATAATGAGTTTTTTTGTCTTTGATTTGCTCAAAATGTTGTTTCATAATAGGATCAAACTCAGAAATCATTTGCATTATGCCCAAAAGGTTACCATTAGACTCTTGAAAAAGTTTTTCATTGCTCCCACAAAAAGGTATATTATACTTTGCAAGACATTTAACAGTAGCAATTATTCTAATCAACACTTCTTTCCTATGGTCAGTATCCCTTTTTATCATTTATTGTAACTCTTTATCAAGAGTTTCATTCTTTTTCAATCTCAATCGCAACTCGGGCCACACTTTTAGGTTAGTCATATGCTCAGGACTATTTTTATGAAGGTTTAATCTATTATCAAGATGTTTCCAATCATTTAATCCAACACTTGCTAATTGACTCTGTGACCGACCATCTTTGAAAAGTTTGCAACAAAAACCAAAGACTCTACCAAGCTCTTTTGAATAAACAAGCCACTTTATATAATAACAATCACCATTGCATATCTTACGAACATAAAATTCATTAGAGACGTGTCTACCTATATTATCTTTAGGATAATTGATGTTAGTTTCCCTAATAGGTCCTTTTTCGACAAGCAAGTCTTTCAATTTTGAATTTTACATATCCCAAACTCTTGGATCAAATATGTTCAAACCAATATCATCACAAACATTTTGTTTTGCATCAAAAACATTTTCATCACAAGCATTAACATCAAAAGAATTTGTATCACAAGCATTTGCATCACCAACATTTTCATCACAAACATTATCATCACAAGCATTTGTATCGCAAGCATTTGCATCACAAGAATTTGCATCACCAACATTTTCATCACAACTATTTGTTGTCTAACAATAAACTTATTTAAAGAACCCCACATAGATTGAGCAATTTCTTCTTGTTTTTTTTTTTCGTTTTCTATTTTGAGCACCCGAAAGTTGTGATCGAGGATACATGTCTTAAACAAGTAAACAACTAAACAAATAATACGATATTAAGTAGTAGAGAGTAGATGGATAGCACCTGATTTAGTCGTGGTTTGTCGTGAAATTGCCAAACTTGAATACTTGAAATATTGCCAAATCCCTAATCAACAATAAACCCTAAATAGTTAAATCCCTAATCAATCTAATTATCTAAACATGAAATAAACCAGAACTAAACCTAATATTATATAAAACATTAACATTTAACAAATACATAATAGATTAAGAATTTAAGATATTATTATATATCAGGTACCACTTACGGCTTACCATAATTCCACAGAGTCTGAATCGATTTCAAATTTCCAGTCCACAAATCGACAAGTTCTGACTTCTGAGGTTCGTTGAATGACTTGAGAAATTATGAAATTCAATCGATTCAAGTCGACAGGTTCTGAGGACTGAGGTTCATTGAATCGATTCCACAGACCACAATCGACAGGTTCGTAATCGTTACTTGATTACTTCAAAAATCAGAAATTCAATCGTTTAATAATATGACCCATAATTGACCTGGAGTTCCATACTAGAATAAACTCTTCGTGTAAAGAATTAAGAAAATTGAAAATATGTGGGCCTGAGTTTAATATGTTTCTAAAAAAATAGAAGAAACCAAAAACAAATTTTTTCTGAAATATAGGAACCAAGAATCCTAATTTGTTTTCCCTGTTGTGGTTAGTGTCGAATTGTCGTGGCCGGATTGCATTTGGTTTGGTCTGTAATTTTTGTTGATCACGTGCACACACCACTTTGTATATATAAGTTGCAGCACATCAAGGTATTATCCCAAATAGTCATGTTCAAGATGGAAACCTCCAAATAGCCATTTAGTTAAACTATCACGAGTGGCCAGAGCCCGGAGGCGAGTCTTTTGATGAAGTCCTCAATCTTGATCGTTGTCAAACTTATGTTTGGTGTCGTATTCATCGAGCTCTTTTTATCCTAACCTCAATATGGCTACATTGGTTCTACTACATCTTCGGTGGTATTTTCATAGTGTTCATCATCTTGCTCGTGTCTCGTGACACATGCTATGCTATTTTCGGTTGTGTAGCGAAGAATAATGATTTGTATGACATAAAATAAAAGAAAACATTGGATTGTTCTTAGGTGCATGGGTCATTATTTGATGGAGAAAAGATTGTAATTATTTGTTCAAACACAAATATTGGATTTGTTTAATGAATCGCTATGTTAATTTGTAACAAAATTTTATATCTTGTTGTATTACACATGTACATTACTAATAAAACTTTTGATAGATTTTTATGGGTCATATTAATTTATCAAACCATCAATTCTGATCCAAACAACTACTATTTTTAAGAATATATTTATTGAGTAGAGAGAGGTGAAGAGGTTGAGATAAACCTTTTAAAAATTAAAAGAGTAAATTGTGATTTTAGTCAACGTGATTTGATTAAGATTGAGTTTTATATTTAGTTTTTAAAATAGAGTTTTCATCCTGATATTTACAATTAATTGTAATAAAGTAAATTATGATTTTAGTCTATGTGGTTTGTTGAATATTGTCATTTTTGTCCTTGTTGTTTTAAAATTACCTTTTTTGTCCTGTAATTTGTAATTTGTTACCATTTTAATCTTTAAGACTAATGTTAATGAAAATCATCTGTTAGCTCAAGGTTACTTTAGTCATTAGTATTTTTCGTTATTTCCAATCACCAAATTTTTTCGTTTTCAGTGAAAGACTAAAATACCTTTAATTTAATGGAATTTTTTAACGGCAGTTAGAGTGAGGAACCAAATACGGATGAATTTGCATACCTCAATATTTAAACTATAATTTTTAAATTTTAGAGATCGAGTGTGTTATTCATAACAAACCATAAGAACCAAATTTAGAATTTACTCTAAATAAAATTAAAAGTTCAAATTCATAATTTTTAACATATTTTATAGATAAATCCGTAATTTATTCTAAAAATTAATTTTCTGTTGATTATGTTTGTGTTCAGGAAATGTATGGATATTAAAAAATTAAATCATATATTAATGTATGATGAAAATGGATGTCATTTTGTACCTCTCTCAAAAAGGTCAAAGAACTCTCTCAAAAAAAAAAAATAATGAATTTATGGAAATTAATTAAAATACCCTAAGTTTGACCATGTTTTACTGAAATACCCAAAATTTCTCCCACTTTGCAAAAATACCCTAAAAATCCGCGATGGGAGCCCGCGATCGCGGGCCAGGGACCTTTCTGACACCTTTTTAAACTTGCAGGGACCATTTTTGAAAAATGGAATCCCGCGATCGCGGGCTCATCCCGCGATGGGGTTATTTTGTGACTTTTCAATTGCAAGGGACCATTTTTGAAAAATTCCAGGGACCATTTATGAAAATTTTGATATTTTTGGCACGGTTCACCTTCGTCCATTTTTACGAATTTAAAATGAAATGTTACACTTTCAACCCCTATACTTATTTACTAAATTTACTTTATACCTTTTACTTTCATTATTTTAATTTTACATTTAACACATATAATCGTTTATTAACTAAAATACGTTAAAAAAATACGTTTTAATTTTAACAAATTACACCATTATAATCGTCTCTTCGATACGTTCGAAATGAGCCAAATCTTGAATTTTTTTGGATTTATATATTTTAATATATATCATATACAGTTATACACTACATAAAAAAATATTTTTTATATTTAAAATTCATACTCTTATAGTTAATTATTTAATTTATGGTACATCTCTTATTTTTTTTTTCAATTTTTTTTTACACTCCCATCGCATTAACATAATAATCATATATTAACTAATTCATTAAATCGTTTTAAATTATTATTATTTGAATGTGTTTATAGATTTCGTCTGAAAAAGTTGCCTGCATGATTCCACTGAAAAAGTAACTGCAATATTCGTCTGCTCTTGAATAAAGGTCTTTCATTAGGCAGAAAATTAGTCTTTAAGTAGTCAAACATAGCTAATTAATGAGAATTTAGATCATATTTATATGGTACTATCAAATGCAAGTTTCTATAATATAGATATTGTTCTACATTACATGATACCAATTTTTGCATCATATGAATCACTTCCAGACAACAAGAACCAATACCCCAATAATCAAGAAATAAATGCTTGTTCATCCAATAATCTCTGTATTAGGATTATCGCAAGTTTCATAAACCTACTTACTAGGTGTTGGAAATATGGGTTTTACTAAACTTTGGACGCATTTAAATTTATATATATGTGTTATATATAACTAACTTTTAGTAGGTTTATGTTCTTCTATATGAGATCTTCGAAATGATATATAATGCGTCCAAAATAGAGTATGTGTGAAAGAGATATCGATACTCAAAGTTGAGTAAATGGATGAAATTAGCAAAAACCAAATGAAGTAAACAGTAAGTCAATCACAATACTTTAACAAAATAAGTTAATACTAAAAATAACAATTATTTAATGTTACATAAACAACCTAACGTGGCCCTATTAGACAATGCGCATAAATTGACTCCACCATGTGTCGGCGGAAATTCATTGCCTCATCGTCGGTTTCGTTAGGGGGTACCCATATCTCCTCGTTATTTATCAACTTTTGGACATTACGGCATACCCATACACCGCAATCCGCATATAACCCGGTCTGCTGGGGTACTTGGCCGGCCATCTTTGTGCGAAAGATACTTGACACTTCGCGACGTCTATGATCCCCGATCAATGAAAAGAACGTATATAGTTTTGTTTTAAACGATTGCATCTGCTCTGTCAATTGTTGTTTGTAGAGACCGTCCTTTTCGCTGTCATATAGGGTCATGACCATAGTGTCTAGTTCAAACACTCCAAGCAGCCAATGTCTGGGATGCAAGCATATGGGGATGTACACCTGAAATATTACAATATATGTCATATATGTTATTAAATAAAATAACAGTAAAACGATTTGCATACCCTATCGAGGAGAGTCCAAGAGGTCCCTTCCGAGCCATTGCATATTTCGATCACGGAGGCGGGACCTTGATGGTCCATCAGTATACACTGAAAGAACATAATGTGCATGATGGTCCACCTCGTGTCTACGCCACGATGTTTTTGCAACAGGCTAACCCAAGAATCGACGTGCTGTGCATAAAAAATAGATGGTTAGACATGTAATATAAATATATTTGATTATATATGACTATAATTTAACTTCATACTAACCGTATCGTCTAAGTCAGAGTTCACAGGGTCATCCGCAAGCAATGTTTCAAAAAACGAGGGGTTGATTTCTAAGCCCCCGTAAGGGGTGAATGTCAAGTTGGGGAGGCGACCAGTCCGGCACATCCTCAATATTTCTGATGCCGGTTGAGGCTCCGGTGAAGGCACCTTTCCCTTTTTCTTTCCTCCCTTCTTTCCCCACGCTTTCTTTGCTTGTTTTTTAGCGGGCGGTGGTGTCGTAGGTCCTTGTTGGCCAAACGGGTGACGAAACCATTGTGAAATTTTATGCGACCGCTTTAGAGGGAGCGGGGTCACCTGTGGTGGTGGATCTACAACATCCATCGAGTCATCGTCAGGCTTCGAGAAGTGCTCCGAGAAGTGATCCTGGATAATAGGAGACCCCGTCTGAAAATTACGTTACTCAATGTTTTAAGTACAATTTAGGAAATGTTCACAATTAAACCAAAACTACCAAAATAACTTACAGTATGCATTTCCGGCTTGTAATAGTCATCGGCCGAACCGCCAAAGATGTTTGTGATTGATGTGGTGGCGAACGGCGGCGGCATCTGCGAGGTGTATGCCCCCGACATCCCGGCCTGCGTGACATTGATCATTAAAATAGTTACAAAATTAGGATTATCGATATATAACTATAATGGTTACTCAGTGTCACTAACACTCTCCGGGATAGTAGAATATGATGTGGTGGCGAACGGCGGCGGCATCTGCGAGGTGTATGCCCCCGACATCCCGGCCTGCGTGACATTGATCATTAAAATAGTTACAAAATTAGGAACAAACATATAACTATAATGGTTACTCAGTGTCACTTACACTCTCCGGGATAGTAGAATAGGATGTGGTGGCGAATGGCGTTTCCGACATCCCGGCCTGCGTGACATTGATCATTATAAGAGTTACAAACTTAGGAACAAACATAATGGTTACTCAATGTCACTTACATTTTCAGGGAATGACGGATAGGATGTGGTGGCAAACGTCGCCTGTGCCCCCTGTCCGAACGAAGTGGGGATCGGTGTCGTACTCGACAGCTAAAACAAATTTAGAACGTAATATTAATATACAAACTAAATAAACGTGGCCAACAAATTAAGTTAAACACTAACATTGACAGCGCTAAACTGTCTGTAGACTTCCTCCAGATAGTGTACACGTGTCTCTAGCGGCCCGTGGACGTAGTCCCACAGGACTTCATGTGAGCCACGATGTGGCTCGTAGGAAGGGGCCGCCTGATATGGATTGTAGGAGGAGGAAGGTGTAACATCCCAAAATTTCAAGAAAATTAAATTTTTTAATTAAACGCTTCATATATAAAAACTCATTAAATAACCCCAACATATTAATTGCAAAATCATAAATGTTGTTCAAGTAATCAGAAACCAGCGGAAACAATGTTCAATAAATAAAACTAATATCAGCCCGCTCATCCTGCGCGCCAGTGTGTACCCGTCACGCCTTAGAGCCACTCGTACCTGAAACCACAGTTTATTGGGAAAAGGGTAAGCACGAAGCTTAGTGAATTCAAACACCATAAATAATACAGTTATTCCACACTACCCCTAAACAGATAGTGACACATAAACGATCACACAGGTCTACGAACAAATCATAAACATGTATATCCACAACCACCCGCCTAAAAGGCACCAGTCGGTCCCACCGACCACATGATAACATCTTCGGCCCCGCCGAATCCTCGGTCCCACCGAGTCTCTACGCCCCGCGTATAAAACCTCCGGCCCCGCCGGACCCTCGGTCCCACCGAGTTAACATGGCAACATAGTATCAACTAGACACCCCACTATCTAGTCCCACAATACAATCACATAAAGCTACCACACACGTACTACAGAATGATAAAATAACTAATATTAGATATAGTGAGAGAACTCACCTCAAATGCGCGCCTAGCTTAATCAACACAATTCAAGCTTCACAATTACGGTCACTTTCCAGCACCTAAACGCATGTTAAAACGTGTCAATACGAGACTCGGACCCTATGACGTGACACACGCTTAAACCGTCACTAAAACTAATTTCCGCTCTCATAAAACAGGTCTGTTCGGGACCTGTTTCGACCCCTTTAAACCCAGAAAAATCCCAATATTATTTCATGACCAGAAAGTCCTCTGAGTTAGGGTTCCAAGGACATATTATACGCCTCCTAACGATTTTTCTACAATTTAATATGAATTAAATACGAACGGTTACCAAAACTGCCAGTTTTCGGTCCAGCCTGCATAAACAGTCCAAAACAGCCTAGTTACGGGTTTAATCAGACATTCGGCAAAACACGAAAAACCTTCCCAACTCGAATAGGGAACTATGTCCACCAAAATCACCTCAAAACGAGTTACGAGTAAAAAGTTATGGTCTACACAAAACAGTGGCAGATCCTAAAATTTTTCACATAAAATGACGAATCACCGAACTTGCGACCACTTTTTCGTCCAGTAAGAGACCGAACCAGTTTTTCGCTAAAACACGGAAAACGTGCTCGACCCTGAACTTGAACCGTGGGCGCCAGTTTCGGCTCAAACGGAGTTACGACGTAAAAGTTATGGTTGCGCGAAAACTGGACAACACACTAAAATTTTCATAAAAAAAAAGATAACTTTTAACAACGGTTTGAACGATTCGACTTAATTGATTGAGTCACGGGTTAAGGGCTCGGTAGTGACAATGGTCTGGTCACACCACGCGCCACCCACTGCCATCTCCGGCAGTGGCGGTCGCCGGTGGCGACCGGCGGCGGCTCTCCGGCGATGATTACACACACACACACCAACCACCCCACCCTCTCGCACCATCTTTCCTCCTCTCACTCGATCGCCATACACGCCACTACACACACACCTCGACCACCCTACGCCACCACCCCACAAGGCGGTCCACGGCGGCTACCGCCTGCAGCGGCCAAGGCCGTGCGCGGCGGCAGCGGCGGCTACTTCGCCTGCGACATAAACAGAAAAGAAACGAGATCGTAAAGCTTACCTCTCGGCGAAAGACGGTGGCGGCAGCGGCTTCCCGGCGACTGCAGCGGCTGCGCCTCTTCTCCGGCGTCCTTCACCTCCGGCGTCCTCCTTCTTACCGCCGTTCTCCCTCTCTTTCTAACCTCTCTCGGCTCTCCTCTATCTCTCTCACTCTCGATCGCTCCTCTCACTCACGGCGGAAACAACATGAAACGAGAGGAAGGAAAAGTAGGGTTAAGGAAATCGTTTGGGTTCTTGGTTATCAAGGGAACACGAAAACGGGGTGGGATCCGGCCATGGGCCGAGACTCATGCAAAATATTTCCAACATTACACTCTAGCCCCTCAACTTTACTTGACTCACAATCTACATTAGAAAAATACGAATTCTAACATTTTTGGTCCTTTTGACACCAAACACTAACCGCAAACAATTAAAGGTACACACTTTAATTAATTAAAATTTTAAACAAAAACGTACCGGGACACGGGCTTTACAGAAGGGGGCGCCTGGTAGGAGGAGGAAGGGGGCGCCTGGTAGAAGGAGGAACGGGCCGGCTGGTAGGAGGAGGAAGGGGGCGGCTGGTAGGAGGAGGAACGGGACGGCTGGTAGGAGGAGGAAGGGGGCCTGTCGTCGTCTTCCTCATCTTCGTCAGATGTGGAAGTAGGGGGACGTCGAGCCCTTTCCGCCTCTGCGTCAATAAAGGCCACGCTGTCTCTGTACCAATCTGTGCCCATCTCGTCGACAGTAGGCACAAGGCGATCGAAAGGCAAGAGTGGCTGCTAAATATATGATAAAACATAAAAGAAATTAATAAGCGGGACTAACGTATGCAAATTGTAAACATAGTAAAAGAACTTACATTTCTAGACGCATTGAAGAACTGAAACCAAAGCGACCTACTTAGGGTAACACGCTTGTCCCAACGGGTTCCCCTAAGTACTCGATCGTCGCGCTTGACGAAATATCGGATTGATGCGGGAAACATCTCCAAGATCCATATCTGGAATTAGACAAGAAGAGCAAGTACGTAAAAAGAAAAGCCAAACAGTTTGTATGTATTATTAACAATTGTTATACTACGTATCTAACCTTGAAGGCGTATGTAAAACCACAAAGATTCATCTTTGCATGTCGATCAACGCGTCTGGCTATGGCTCGGTGCAGAATAGAGTAGCAATGTGTCCAGATATGGCTACCCCACGGGTAGCTGTTAAACAGCTCAAGGTCCTCGACGGCCCTAAGGACCGTCTCGGAAGCATACTGGCTATACTCACGGCCCAAGAAGCCCATATCCACGATCACCACCAAGCATACACGGACAGCATCGTCGTCGGTTAGGGCACTAAGGCCCTCTTTCATCATTTCCCGGGCTGCCTTCAGCTTCAAACGAGATGCTGAAATGCCCCAAACCCTAGGAACGAAGGAGCAGTCTTCTAAGGGAGGAAGGGGGGAGCCTCTCCAAAACGTAGTCCTGTAATTAGACAGAACTCACGACGCCCTAAATGCAATTGAGAGCCGAAGAAATCAAAATGCATCTCCTCCGGCTCAGCGTTGGCGTCCTCGACCTCCAACTGTAGAAACATGTGTACTAGCGTAGGGTCGCCACCAGAGTAAGACACATCCATCTATGGCCCGAACGGTGTCCCTCTATAGATGGTCTCAAGGGTATCCGCGCGATCACCTAATCCCCTAAAGAGAGCTCCTAATTCCTCGATGTAGGAAACTTTGCACCTTACCGTCAAGTCGATGTTAAAGAAATCCTTCTACATAGTCATTCACAGATGTTATAGTTAGTGTTATATATAGATGCTGCAGTTTATTTTATTTTATATAGATGTTGCGGTTTATTTTATTTCAACGTATCATATTGTTATATATAGATAAAGTGCGGTGGTATTTTATTTCAACGTATCATATTGTTATATATAGATAAAGTGCGGTTTATTTTATTTCAACGTATCATATTGTTATATATAGATAAAGTGCGGTTTATTTTATTTCAACGTATCATATTGTTATATATAGATAAAGTGCGGTGGTATTTTATTTCAACGTATCATATTGTTATATATAGATAAAGTGCGGTTTATTTTATTTCAACGTATCATATTGTTATATATAGATAAAGTGCGGTTTATTTTATTTCAACGTATAATAGTGTTATATATAGATAAAGTGCGATTTATTTTATTTCAACGTATCATATTGTTATATATAGATAAAGTGCGGTTTATTTTATTTCAACGTATCATATTGTTATATATAGATAAAGTGTGGTTTATTTTATTTCAACGTATCATATTGTTATATATAGATAAAGTGCGGTGATATTTTATTTCAACGTATAATAGTGTTATATATAGATAAAGTGCGGTTTATTTTATTTCAACGTATCATATTGTTATATATAGATAAAGTGCGGTTTAGGGACCCTAGTTGTCATTCTTAAAAGTTTAGAACCTAATTGGCATTCTTAAAAGTTTAGGACCTATTGGCATTCTTAAAAGTTTAGGGACCTAAATTGTCATTCTTAAAACCGTAGGGACCTAAGTTGTCATTCTTAACATTTTTTTATAAAAAACACATTCTTAACAATTTTTTTATAAAATGTGTTTTTTTATAAAAAATTGTTAAGAGTTTGTTTTTATAAAAAAATTGTTATAGTTTTATGGTTTTATGTTTGAATGTGATATTTGTATGTTATAATGTGTATGTTGTTATAGTGTGTTTTTTCATATAAAAATTGTTAAGAGTGTTTTTTTTATAAAAAAATTGTTAAAAATGTGTTTTTTTATAAAAACACTCTTAACAATTTTTTTATAAAAACACACTCTTAACAATTTTTTTATAAAAAAACTGTTTTTATAAAAAATTGTTAAGGGCGTGTTTTTATAAAAAAAACACATTTTTAACAATTTTTTTATAAAAACACACTTTTAACAATTTTTTTATAAAAAAACACTCTTAACAATTTTATATGAAAAAACACACTATAACAACATACACATTATAACATACAAATATCACATTCAAACATAAAACCATAAAACTATAACAATTTTTTTTTATAAAAACACACTCTTAACAATTTTTTATAAAAAAACACATTTTAAACAATTTTTTTAAAAACTGTTTTTATAAAAAAAAAATTAACACTTTTTTATAAAAAAACACATTATAAAAACCATAAAACTATAACAATTTTTTATAAAAACACACTCTTAACAATTTTATATGAAAAAACACACTATAACAACATACACATTATAACATACAAATATCACATTCAAACATAAAACCATAAAACTATAACAATTTTTTTATAAAAACACACTATTAACAATTTTTTATAAAAAAAACACATTTTTAACAATTTTTTATAAAAACTGTTTTTGTAAAAAAAATTAACAATTTTTTTTATAAAAAACACATTATAAAAACCATAAAACTATAACAATTTTTTATAAAAATACACTCTTAACAATTTTTTATAAAAACACACTGTTTTTATAAAAAATTGTTAAGGGTGTGTTTTTATAAAAAAATTGTTAAGAGTGTGTTTTTATAAAAAAAAACATTGTTAACAATTTTTTTTATAAAAACTCACTCTTAACAATTTTTTTATAAAAGAACACTCTTAACAATTTTTTTTATGAAAAAACACACTATAACAACATACACATTATAACATACAAATATCACATTCAAACATAAAACCTTACATATCATGTTAAACATACAACATATTCAAACATAAATTATAAACACTATAACAACCTACAAATCATATATCTTAATTTAAAATAACATACAAAAAATAACAAAAAACATAAGGAAAACATACCACAGAGGTAATACGAGACATCTTCACAAAACCCGAACGCGTATTCCACACGACAAAATTGAGAGAGTGGGAGAAAATTGAGAGAGTTTGATTAAAAATTGAGAGAGTGATTAAAAAAATGAGAGTGCTGTTTTTTGGTCCCCCCCTCCTTATATAGTGCGGCCGAAGAAAAATTAGGGTTTGGTTCGTCAAACAGACTTTAGGGTTAACCCTGTGTCGACACGTGGCACTATTGCCCGCGATCGCGGGGGGTCAAAGAAAGTCAAACGCGGGCAGGGACCAAAACTGCACACGCGGGCATTCTTGAGGGGGGAAAGCTGGACCGCGGGCATTCTTGAGGGACCAACGCGGGCAAAGTGGGCAAACTTTGGACACGTGTAGCCCGCGATCGCGGGGGTCAACGAGAGTCAAACGCGGGCCGGGACCAAAACTGCACACACGGGCATTCTTAGGGGGGAAAGCTGGACCGCGGGCATTCTTGAGGGACCAACGCGGGCAAAGTGGACAAACTTTGGTGACACGTGGCCTGGAGCCCGCGATCGCGGGCTCTATCGCGGATGTTTGGGGTATTTTTGTAACATGGGAGAGATTTGGGGTATTTCAGTAACACTTGGTTTAACTTAGGGTATTTTAATTAATTTCTCATGAATTTATTGGGGGAAGCCAATAAATACCAGATAGACTCAAGAAACTGAGGTCATCATCAAATGTACAATTCAAGCTCTTCTCTACACAAATTACAGTAACCCTTTTTCATGAATCTTCAGATTATTTAACACCCATTTCTTCTTCCTTTTTCTTTCATCTGTTTTGTGTTCTGTTTCTAGGGTTTTCAGATTTCTTGAATCTTGATTTAAGCTGGGATTTGTAGATTTTTGGGTATATTCCCCTTTGAAATTCTTCATTTCTGTTATGTAATACCTAAACAGACAACTAAATTGACCATTTTATTAGGTGGGTTTTTTCCATTCTTTTTTCTTGTTTTTTTCCTATATGATAAAGATTTCAACTTTGTCCACCTCGTCCTCCACCTTTGACGTCAATATTGTAAAGCTTTGATCTTTTCTCTTCATCACCTGGGCTTAATTTTTATCACCCATTTGAGGATTTTGATCTTTAGAAACAAAATATTTGATTTTGTGTATGTTTATAAAGTCGATTCCCTTTTGGGTTTAGGGTTCTAAAGCTCCCACCTTCCTTTTTTTGGGGATTTGTGGAACAAAAAGTCAAGAGACTTTCTGTTCTTGATGTTAGTTTGCTTTCTGGGTATTTCATTTTCTTGAAAAATTGTGGTAATTTGTTGTTCTTGATGTTAGTTTGCTTTCTGTGTATTTCATTTTCTTGAAAAATTGTAGTAATTTGTGGAACAAAAAGTCAACTTTTTTGATCTTGATGTTAGTTTGCTTTGTGGGTATTCCATTTTCTTGAAAAAACTGTGGTGCTTTGATGCATATTTCACTATGGAAGCCATTATCTCAGTGTGCTGCTTTGTTCTTGGACAAGAAAAGCAAAGATACAAATGTTTCACAAGATGAAATCATTAGAAACCCATCAGCCCTTAAAAAATTTCAAGAAAACAAGCTCAGAGAAGCTCTTGATGAAGCTTCTGAAGATGGGTCTCTTGTTAAATACCAAGATTTCGATTCCGAAACCCCAGAAACCACCGATCAAACCATGGTGGTGAAATCGCGGTCTCTAGCTAGACTTGAAGCTCAAAAACAGTTCCTAAAAGCAACTTCGCTTGCTGCAGATCGCACATTCGAATCCGAAAACTCGATTCCTGATCTCGATCAGTCGTTCTCAAAGTTCTTGATCATGTATCCGAAATACCAGTTAACAGAACAGATTGATCATCTGAGATCAGATGAATACTCCCACCTTTCTGATCATCCTCCAAAGGTAATTCTTGATTATTGTGGATTCGGGTTGTTTTCATATCTTCAAACACTTCATTATTGGGAATCATCCACCTTTAATTTATCCGAAATCACTGCGAATTTGAATAATCATGCTCTTTACGGTGGCTCGATAGAAGGCACAATGGAACACGATATTAAGATTCGAATCATGGATTATCTAAACGTCCCTGAGAGCGAATACGGCCTCGTTTTCACAGTCAGCCGCGGGTCCGCATTCAAACTCCTGGCTGAATCGTACCCATTTCAATCGAACAAGAAACTGTTGACGATGAACGACCACGAGAGCCAATCGGTGAATTGGATGGCTCAGAAAGCGAAATCGAAAGGGGCAAAAGTGCAGAGTGCTTGGTATAAATGGCCATCGCTTCAGCTCTGTTCAGCTGATTTACGAAAGCAAATTTCGAACAAAAAGAGAAAAAAGAAAAAGAATAAGAATTCGGGTGTCGGATTATTCGTTTTTCCAGTCCAATCGCGAGTCACCGGAGCGAAATATTCGTATCAATGGATGTCATTAGCTCAACAAAACAATTGGCATGTTTTGTTGGACGCAGGATCGTTAGGTCCGAAAGACATGGATTCACTCGGGTTATCGTTATTTCGACCCGATTTTATCATCACGTCGTTTTATCGGGTATTCGGGTACGACCCGACTGGATTCGGGTGCTTATTAATCAAGAAACCTGTGATCGGAATTCTTCAAAACCAACCGGGACATGCCGGATCCGGAATCGTGAAAATCAGTCCGGTTTTTCCGTTATATCTGAGTGATTCCGGCGATGGAATGCCAGAATTGGCTACCATACAAGACGATGAAAATGGTGAAGAATCTTCCGGAAACCACCGTGGGCCACCACGGTTACCAGCCTTTTCCGGCGTGTACACTTCTGATCAAGTCAGAGAAGTCTTTGATACAGAAATCGACCATGATAATAACGGTTCCGATAGAGATGGAACGAGCACCATGTTCGAAAGTGGGACCTTTTCGCTTCCCGATGTGATGAAGAGTCCGGTTTTCACTGAGGATGAGTCGTCTGACAACTCGTTATGGATTGATTTGGGTTCGAGCCCATTGGGGCCTGATAACCACCGCGGTTCGACCTCACCTTTACCGCCGGTTTGGTTTTCCGGCAAGAACAGAAAAAAACAACTTTCTTCTCCGAAAACAACCTCAAAGATCACCAACAGTCCCGTAATCGATAACGAAGCAAACCATGGATTATTATCGTTCGATGCAGCTGTTATGTCGGTTTCGCAAGAATTGGATCGAGCTACAGAAATCCATGAAGAACCCTTTATGGAAGCCAACCATTTTCATGAAATCGAAGAAGAAACTGAAACAAGAAGCTCCAAAGTTCCATTGGAGTCGAAGGAGAGTGCCATTCGAAGAGAAACCGAAGGCGATTTCAGATTATTGGGAAGAAGAGAAGGAAACAGATTTTCTGGTGGTCGATTCTTGTGTGCGAATGAGATCGAAGAACTTAACGGAGATTTTGAAAAACGGGTCTCTTTCATTAACGAAGATCATGGTAAAAAAGTGGATTTCTTGGCCACAAATATGGAAGATGATGATTTTCTGAGCGATAATCAAGAATCGAGCAGGCGAGAACCAGAAATCTCGTGTCGTCATCTTCGTCACGTGAACTTATTAGGTCTGAATAAAACCACTCTTCGATTACGGTTTCTGGTCAATTGGCTCGTGACTTCACTGCTACAACTTCGAATTCCGAGCTCAAACGGGCAAGAAAACACGCGGCTCGTTCAGATTTACGGACCCAAAATCAAGTTCGACAGGGGTGGTTCAGTGGCATTCAATCTAAGAGACGGAAAGAATGGTTTAATCGATCCAGAAATCGTTCAGAATTTAGCAGATGCAAATGGGATCTCTCTTGGTATCGGCATTTTGAGCCACATACGAATTTTAGACGGTTCAAGACCGAATCTGGAAGATAGTATGGTTTACCGGCGAACGGAGAACGGAGGGCAAAATGGGAAAAACGGGTTTATTCGAGTGGAGGTTGTGACAGCTTCTTTGGGTTTCTTGACCAATTTTTCTGATGTGTATAAACTATGGGCATTTGTTGCAAAGTTCTTGAATCCAGGTTTCATGAATGGTGGAGTCTCAAATGAGTAACGGAGAGTTGTTGTATGTTTGTTTTGTTGATTCTTGTGGTGTAATTTGGTTGGTGATTTTGTATGTAGAGTTTTAGGGGATATCAGATGCTTAAAAGTTCATGATTTGTTGTTGTTAGATACAGAATTGTTGTATGTATAGCTGACTGTATAAAACTTCAGGTTCTTGATCATAATTAAGCTGCATTTTGACAATTTTTTTGGTTTTGGAACTCCAGCTTTTGTGTATCTTGTGGGTTTTGGAGAACAATTTGAAAAATCTCTAGGGGTCTTGCAAAACTCGAACAAATGACCTCTGAGGAGGATCCTCAAAGGCCAAGGCTTATTGCTAGTTGGGCTAACTCAACCAAGGTTAACCTTCGTCTAGATTTCTTCCAATCAATAATGGTCAACAAGGGGATTTACCGGCAGGAGTAACCATTTTTACTTGTCTTGTTGGGAAACATTTCCGGCCATCATAATAGATTGTTGGTGAGCGTCTCTTACCCGGTAAGTGCTAACCGGGTAAGATTATCGGTCATTGTTATATCTTTTACTTGGTAAGATTCTTGGTCGTTTGGTAAGGTAAATGATATCCGGTAAGCGTTTGGAAATAGCTCTCGAGGGACTTTTCACAGCTCCCTCGGTCCCAAAATAAGTGTCGACATTTCTATTTATATTTGTCTCAAAATAAGTGTCTGGTTTAAAAATGGATAACTAAATTATCAAATCAACCTTAATTAATTATTTAAGAGTTGTAAAGAGAAATAAACTAAGGGTAAATTTGTCGTTTGGCTAATTAAAACATACAATGATCATATATGTCTGATTCCAATTGTGATAACTTATTTTGGTATGGACACCGTACATATTTACGATTTACGTTAAAAAGCTCTTACACCGTTAGAAATGTTGTTTACCAAACCCTTCTTACTCGTCCATGTAACCTAAGGAAGAACTCTTGCATTCTTATGTTTAGGAATGGCAACGGGCCGGTTTTTAAGGTCACCGTCCCCGAAACCGATAAGCATCTCCGTCTCCGTAACTGTACCGATCCCCGTCGGGGATCTTATCGGGGATCCCCATCGGGTCCCCGCGGTTTCCCCGATACCGTTGGGGAACACGTTAAGAAAAAAATGCACCGTTACCTATTGGTTTTCCCCGAACCCGAACCGAATCCGACCCGAATCCGAACCAAAACAAAAAAAACACATGTTTCTCAAACATAAAAAAACACAAATTTCTTTCTAAATAGTTGCTATCCCTCTCCCAAGAACTGAAACCCGATCATCATCTTTCTTTGAAGATTTTGTTTTCTTTTTCTTCTTTCAAACCAGAGGCACCTTTCCTCTCTATTCGATTTCCTTTGCCAGCACAGATTCCCCCAAATATCCAATATGATTTGAATTAGACTTGGACTTTAAGTACATATATATTTATTTTGTAGCCCAACAAAAATTGTGTGTATATATATATATATTATCGGGCCGGGCCGGGGCGGTGAGGATGGTCCCCGTCCCCGCCCCTGTTAAAATCCCCAATAACATCCCCGATCCCCGCCCGGTCCCCGTAAAGAGGTCCCCGAACCCGACCTGAAACGTTCGGTTTTCGGTTTTCACCGTCGGTTTCGGTTTTTTTTTGCCATCCCTACTTATGTTTCTTAGCACTTACCTAATTTGTATTACCCGTAAGTAAGTAGGGGAGTAAACGAGCCGAGCCGAGTCGAGTAGCAAGTTATTCGAGTCGAGCTTAAAAAAATAATACCAAGCTCGATTAACTTTTCAAAGTCAGGCTCGAGTTCGAATATTTTTTCAATGTTCGAGTTCGAGCTCGATGCTCGTTTGTGAGATCGAATTCGAGATCGATTAACTCGTTTATGTACTCAAGATCGATAATTTTATTTTTTGATTATATAATTTGTAAACATATAAATATGCCAGGCTCGAAAAAGTGTATGCTCGATGGCTCAGCTCGGCTCGACTCGACTCGTAAAGCTTAATCGAGCTTTCGAACGAGTCGAGTCGAACATTGGTGTTATGGAGCTCGACTCGTTAACTTAAGCGAGCTTTACTTTGTGTTCGAGATCGACTCGAGCTCGAAAACCATTAGGCTCGAGCTCGAGATAAACGAGCCCGAGCTCGAGTAGCTCGTTAAAAGCTCGACTCGTTTACACCCCCTACCCGTAAGTGCTAATTGAGCTCATCTTATCAATTCCATATTCATATTTATTAAGATGAAAACTTATTTCTACATTTCTAATATCTATATCTATATCTATATCTATATCTATATATCTATTAAAGTAAAACCACCATCCATTGACGTGTCAGCTTGATAAGCAAGCATTCTAAGCTAGAAATTTTCACAGTTTTTTGAATTTCTTTTAAAATATTTAATAAATTAAAAGACTATTTTGCCCCTATAATAAGAATGTATGTCTCATGGTGGTTAGGCTTTTTGGTAAATTGAATACAACAATTCATGTTTTGGATCTAAAACTTCAAACTTTTGATCTGACGTCTCTTTGTCTTCTTCACTATCAACTTCTTCTCTCCTCTACAAGCATCCGACACAATCGCTTCTAAGAAGCGTCACACCCACTCCCCAATTTCACTTCCAAGATTATCAGAAATCATGGGTTCTAAGTGAGGTAATTTTTTTTAGGGTTCTCTCTTTGTTTGTCTATTTGCAAGATTCTACACACCAAACCCTCAATAGTGTAAGTTCTATATAGCAATACTCATTTCCCTATACAAGTTCTTCTCTGTTTTTTATGTGGTGAAACTCGGAGTACACTTATTTTTTATGAGGTTTTTGAAGGTTTGTATATGATCGGTGGGGGAGAATTCATTATAGGAAGCATCATCTTTAAGGTAAATATTGTATGGTAATTCAACTATAAGTAATCGAAATTGTTTAGATCTTGAATTTGTATGTGTTATGCTCATTAGATGTTTGATGAAATGCTTCAACCAAAATATGTATTGTTTGATGATTTGCTTCAACCAGAATATGATTTTCTTATGAAGAAAGTGATCCTTATGCAAATTATATAATAAATGTAGGGACGATTAGTCTGGTGAGTAGCTTCAAATTGTAGTTCAACTTAACGTTGCTTTGTTCGAAACTCATAATTTTTATTATCGTAGCAAGACCCTTTCATTATTTTGGTTATCATAGTAGGCTCTTGGTGTTTCATTTTTGCCATCTCTGTAACAGATGATCTTGTGTTCATTAACTAGGGGGTTGGGCTCCTCCAATCCAAGGCCTACCTTCAACATGGACTCACCCAGAACAGAAGATCTCGGCATCTCGACCCTACTATGAACCCAGTTCCGGACTTCCATCCCTGACCCTGTTGCTGCTCTACTTCTGCGTCACACCAGCCTCTCACAGTCTCACCTCTTTCCTCTCGGTAAGTTGATATCTTTATGATATAGGTTCAGTAAATCGTTCCTTAGACTTGAGTAATAGACATGTTTGGAAATTTATATTGTTATAGAGTTTAATGTGGTTACAACTCTGGATGTGGAAGAATTCATGTCGATTTTGAAGTTAAAAAGCGCACCTCATTTGACAATGCTTTAGATTCTAAAAATTTAGATGGTAACAAATACTCATCCCGATTTACAAACGTTTTAATTGCAACTCCTGATTGGCATATGGTTTAATTGCTAGATTATTTTGCTAAATATCTGGAATGCATCAATAAATTGTGATCAATAGGAACATTTCACTTGCAACAATGATGATAAGATATAAGTAGCAATTTGTATAACTTGATTTGTAAGACATGCAATTGCGGTAAATGAAGGCAGTCAACTTAGAGTTAAGAGGACCATCGTCATCAAAAATATTTGTTCCGGCCATTATTCTTCAATCTCCAAAAATTTTAGGCCTGAAAATCCATCACAAATTTTAGGCCTGAAAATCAACAATATGGTAGAAATATTCGAGCAACCATCATCAAGACGTCGAGTTTTTTCATTCGGTAACTTCACCGGTGACAAAAGAGTTGAAGTAATAAGGAGGCATTTTTTTCCAATTTGTTGGCTTACGTTTTATTTTTATAATTTATCTCTTGAATGTTTTTATTGGTTTTCTTATACTTTTATATGGTTTTTTTCTTCTTCAGGAAATCGTTTTGTAGATCTACTTTTGAAGGTGAATTTGAACATATTTGTGTGGATCTTTCACTTCAACGAAGGTCGAAGGATTAATTAAATCTTATTAGAAGAGGTATAAACAAATGATTCTTTACTTTTGGTATGTTAATTCTTTGGCCACAGAGTTTTGAGTTTAAAAATTCTTTCAATTTAGGGTAATGTTGGGTTGTATTATGCAAATTTGGAACTCTTTTGTATTTGATTTGGTGGGTATCAACTGTTTTAGGTCCTTGAGCTAAGTTAGATTGTAAAACAACGTTATAAGCTAATCTGTTGGAAACATTAATGCTTAATACTGCGTATATACCTTTCCTTAATTGTTCACCCAAACACTATCCGGTAAGTGCTTACCGGTAAATGCAAGACTATCATTTACCTGAGTAAGTGATTAGGTAAACGGCCCCCTAAGACAGTCATTGTCTTAGTATACCAAAATAATTTATATCCAATACACCCCTGATACATTCATGTATTAGAGCATCTCAAATAGCTAATCTATTACATTTCATCCTTACGTAGTTTTGTATTTTTTAACAAAAACAATTTGTAACCGTGCAACGCGCGATGCACCCACTAGTTATGATTTAACTAAAAATGATCCAAATACTAAATAAATCATTGCAGTAGTTTTTATTTACGACAACAATTAAGGGGGTGTTTGGGATTGCTAATTTTTTTTGACTTATTTGCTTATAGTTTTTCCTCACCGTAAATAAGCTATTTCTAGTGTTTGGATTGGAAAAAAACAAAAGTGCTTATGACTTTTTTCTCACCGTAAATAAGCTGTTTTTAATAAGTTACTCCATACTAACTTATTTGCTTCTCCTTATCAACTTATTTATCCAAATTACATTTTTACCCTAACTTTTTTAAACCCTATACAAGACACACACAAATCTGCTCTCGTTATCACCATCGCCTCCATCACCATATAGAAGAATGCCCTTTTTGGTCATTTTAAATAGGGGTATTCTAAGTATACCCCTGCAACATTTGTATACCCCCTCCCCTCACACACTCAATTTTTTAATTTTTTTAGTTTTAAAGTTACATTTCACACCCTTGAACTTATTTAATTAATTTACTTTAAACCTTTTAGTTTTATATTTTTCATTTTACATTTTCATTATATTAACACATATAATCGTATATTAACTAAATTATGTTAAAAAAATACTTCTAAATTTTAACAAGTTACGCCATTATAATTGTCTCGTCGATACCTTCGAAATGAGCCCAATATTGATTTTTTTTATTTAATTATATTATAATATGTCATACGTTTACGTTATTTTTTTATATTGTTATTCGTCGATAGTTTCTTATTTATTTATTTAATTATATTATTTCGAAATGAGCCAAATATTAACTAAAATACGTTAAAAAAATATTGTTTATTCTAACAAATTCCAACTCTGATTATTCATTTAAATCAATATATCCACGAGTACAAGTACGCTCTATATAGTTAACTAGTCTTTGGCTCGCCCGTTGCGCGACGATCTATATATTTTTTTTCAAAGTAATTAAATCTCTTATGATAATTCTAAGGGTGTTGCATTGCCATAATGAAATTTGATAGAATTGTAATTCGTCGAAGGAATTCGACTTTGAAGTAAAAATTGATATGAAACTGCAAAAAGAAAATCACGACAACTTAGTGATTATTTGTATCAAATCCCATGTTTAGATACATGTTTAGGCGAGAAAATACTGAAGTCGGCTCACCAGAATACGATACACTTAAAAATACACTTAAAAATACATTTTACACTCTTAATAGGATACACTTAAAAATACATTTTGATCTTCAATCAAATAAATTTAAAATACATTTAAAAATAAGGGAAAAGTCTGAAAAAACCCAACGAACTATCCGATTTTGAATGATTAAGTCCCTGGATTTATTTTAACAAAATAATTTCTAAACTTTTTTCTAATGTTTTTACCAGATATATTCTTGATTTTTTTTAACAAATAAATTCCCATTTTTTTTTGAAAAAACGTACTCATAAACTTAATTTTGAACAAATAAATCTGAAACTTTTTTTTGAACAAAAATAATCTTTTACTGACAACAAATAAAATGAACAAATTAAATAGAGTGATTATACTATTTTCATTACTAATTCTATATCATTCAAGAAAACGCTCATATTTTTCACATAATATATAAAAAACGCACATCCTTCAAAATTTACCAAAAAATACCCACAGGATATACCAAAAGTTATGTCATTTTTCACATAATTATTGCAAACAACATAACTTCTGGTATATCTTTTGGGCATTTTTTGATATATTTGTGAAGGGATATGCGTTATATATATATATGTATGTATATATATATGTATGTATGTATATATATGTATGTATGTATGTGTGTGTGTGAAAAATATTAGTGTTTTCTTGGTATACTTTGTAAAGGGATGACCAGATGGATATAGTTTTTTTTATGTATCTATGGATGTTTTATGCATAACTCTTGAATGATTTAGAATTAGTAACGAAAATAGTATAATTTTCTCTGTTTAATTTGTTCATTTTATTTGTTGTCAGTAAATGGTTAGTTTATTTTTTGTTCAAAAAAAAGTTTCGGATTTTTTCATTCAAAAAAATAGTTTAAGGACTTAACCAATCAAAATCGAATACTTCGTTGGGTTTTTTCAGACTTTTCCCTAAAAATAAACTTCAAAATGCATTAAAAAAATAAATTTGTAAATAAAAAATATAGTCAGTCCCGGGCCGGGCCTTGTGATGAATATCGTAACTAGTTAAGAATCGTCGCACCATAACCGGTCCCGTATCGAGTCGGTTAGTCTCGGTTCCAAGTATGTCTCGGGTTGGGCTGGACCTATTTAGCCATTTCTAGGCCCATCGATATATAATAAAATAATTAACTATAAGGGTATGAATTGTAAATATAAAAAATATTTTTATGTAGTATATGTGATATATAATAAAATAATTAAATCAAAAAATATTCAATTTTAGGCTCATTTCGAACGTATCGAAGAGATGATTATAATGGTGTAATTTGTTAAAACTAAAACGTATTTTTTAAACGTATTTCAGCTAATATACGATTATATGTGTTAATATGATGAGAGTGTAAAATGAAAATTGAAAAAGTAAAAGATATAAAGTAAATTTATTAAATAATTAAAAGGGTATAAAATGTAATTTTATTTTGTTGGTGTTGTTTGTGAGAGGAGACAAAAATGACAAGGAATGTCAGAGGGGTATACAATTTGGCAGGGGGTAGGATTAGCAACACCCTTTAAATATATAAGCAAAATTTGCCAAACACTAAAAAAACTCCTTATCTGTTTATCACGTTTCCACACCACAATAAACTAATCTAAACATTTTTTAAAAATTGCTTTTCCCTGCCACATAAGTTGATAAACCCTTTTAAAAATAAGCATAAGTCAAAAAATAAAAAAAACAATCCCAAACACCCCCTAAATTTATCTAATGTTTGTAAGGCCTTCCGCAGCGCCCTTCGGGCTCGGGCTCGGGCTCCTGCGGGCAGCGGTGGGGGTCATGCGGGCTTCATGCTCGGGCTCGGCCAGCGGGCTTTCAAACCCGAGAAACCCGAACGGCTCTTTGCTATTTTTTATTTTTTATTTTTAAAATCTTGAAAATAATACGAACCCAACGGCTACTTTTATAAATTAATTTTTTTTTTCCAATTTAACCACACTATATATATATTAATCCAAACCTCTTATTTTTTCACACCAAAATCTCTCAAACTCTCTCATTCTCTTCCATTTTAAACAATATGGATTCGCCACAACCCGGTTCACCGACCGCATCATCATTATCCGTAGACACCGACGAGTTGTTGAATCTACAAAGGGAAGTTTTTCGACACACTACACAATGGATTTATGGTAGCACCGCCTCGTCGTCAACAACAGAGAGGGCCGCGAACATAGAAAGAGGTCGAGTAGCTGCAAACGAGCGGCTTATGCGGGACTACTTTGGCAACAACCCGGTTTATACACCGGATATGTTTAGGCGGCGGTTCAGGATGAGCAGACAACTATTCGAACGAATAGTTGAAGATTTAGAAGTAGATTATTCGTATTTTACATTTCGGTTGGACGACAGAGGCAAACAAGGTTTTTCTCCAACACAAAAGTGTATTTCCGCTATTCGGCAATTGGCGTATGGAGTAACTGCTGACGCACTTGACGAGTACATCCGTATGGGAGAGACAACGTCACGAGAGTGTCTGTACAAATTCTGCACAGGTATTATTGAACTGTATGGTCAAAAATATTTACGCAAGCCTACTTTTATTGATATTCAGAAGTTGTACGCCGCGCATGAAGCTAAACACGGATTTCCCGGCATGCTCGGAAGCATAGACTGTACTCACTAGGCGTGGGCAAATTGTCCGAACGCATGGCGAGGTCAGTTCATGAGAGGTGATCATGAGCACCCGACAATCATGCTAGAAGCAGTGGCCTCTCAAGATCTATGGATCTGGCATACATACTTTGGTGTTGCCGGTTCCAACAACGACATCAATGTTCTCAATCAGTCGCCCATCTTGAACGATGTATATGATGGAAAAGCACCCTACTGCCCTTTTGAGGTGAATGGAGCCACCTACGAGCACGAATATTATCTAGCGGATGGGATATATCCGGAATGGGCTACTTTCGTAAAATCATTTACGTGCCCACGGGACCCTAAACGACAAAAGTTTAAGTCCGCACAAGAAGCGGCACGTAAAGATGTTGAACGAGCTTTTGGCGTGCTTAAAGCACGTTGGCATATACTTCATAACCCGGCACGCGCATGGGAACCGACAAGATTGGCAAACATTATGTACGCTTGTGTCATATTACACAATATGATACTCGAAGACGAATACCATGCTATTTGTGGTGGCGATGAAAACGGCCTTTTCACGGATGATAACGAAACCCAAATCAGTGAGGAACAACGCGCGACAAATGTTAGAGAAGTCCAAAACCGGGCCACTCATAATAACCTTCGATCGGATTTGGTCGAACATATTTGGCGTATCCAAGTTCCCAACAATGACGACGAGTAGATTTTTAAATTTATTTTGTAATTTTTAATTTTTGAATGAATGATATGAATTTTTATTTTTATTATTTATCTTATTTTTATTTATTAAAAAATATATAAATATTTTTATTTTGTTAAATAATTAAATGTATAAATAAAAGAATTAAAAAAATGAGATGGCAAGAGGGCTTGAGGGTAGCGCTGGGGTCTTTAGGGCTTGAGGGCTTAGCTGATGTGGCGCTGATGTGGCGCTTGAGGGCTTGAGGGCTTCTACGGAGCGCTGAGGATGGCCTAAGGCAAAATAATGACCCATGTCAACTTGAATTTTAAGATAATATGAATTAATAAAATAATAAGCAGTAAGTAATAAACTGTTCATTTTTTGTTTTTTTATTAATCACTTTTTATCAAGTTTAACTCCTCTGTAAAACTAATTACAGTCATTGTAGTTGTCATTTTGTTTCACTTTTAGTTCATCTGACTAACTTTAATTATAAAGGTTGATTAACTTAAGTACCAAAATACCCTTAAACTAACTAACTTATTTAACTATAAGTACCAAAATACCCTTAAATTTTAGTTATAAGAGATAATTAACTTAAGTACCAAAATACCCTTAAACTAACTAAGAGGCCGTTTACCAAACGTTTATCCGGGTAAACGCTTATCAGTAAAATTTAACACTATCGCTTACTTGCTGGGTAAAATTTTAGTCTACCAAAACAATATCGCATGCAACAATTTTTCCAGTAAGCGCTAACCGTGGTAAGAGTCTCCACATCTACTTACCGGGGTAAGGCTCTCGGTCCTTGCCTTAGCTCTTACCGGGTGAGATTCCTGGTCATTGTCATATTCATCCGTAAGGTAATGTGACTTGGTAAGTGCTTACCCGAGTAAGCGTTTGGTAAACGACCACAAACTTTTTAACTAAAGTTAGTCAGAGAGATCAAAAGTGAGATGATAACCACAATGACCAAAAATGTAATTGTTTTTGGGTAATTAATTAAAGGGAAAAGTCCAATAAAACCCAATGGACTTTAGCATTAGGAATGATTAAGTCATTGGACAATTTTTTGGAACAAATAAACCATTGCACTTTTCAAAACATACTAAATATATCCCTACTTATTAAATTCTTCCTAATTGTAACCTGCAACTTGAATAGCAGGTAAACTATAAATTAAAAAACCCTAAAACTAATTTCCCTCTCCCAAGCCACACCATTCGCTGCTACCAACAAATCACCGGCCACAAATCGCTGCACCACCAGTCACCGGCACCACCAGTCGCATCACGTTAAAGCCTGCTGCGATCGTAAGTTCTGTTTCGTCGTGCTTTGAGTCGGAGTTCGGTTTTGTGTTGCTTTCGTCATGTTTCGTCGTGCTTTGAGTCGCTTTTAAACTCAAAATTGATCGTAAGTTCTCTGTTTCGTGTTGTTTTCTGTCCATACTTCATTGCCTCTCTTCTTCGTTTTGGTTGTTCTCGTTGATGTAAACTGCTTGGGTTGTGTATCTTTGTATATTGATGCTTTTATTTTTTTATATTTCTATTGAAGATGTTGTTAATGCCGGTGCATGAGGCGGCTAACAATTATAGGAGAAAACAAAAAGCAAAGAGCAATTAATGCACATTGAAACCCACCAATTTTTTGCGAATTGATTTCCATTAAATTTTGGAGCTTTTGAATCCCATTTGTTCGTCTAAATGCTATTTATCATCAACTACAATAAGAAAACTTATAATGTCGATTTTCCTTTCATCCCTCAATTGTTAGGGTTTATACAACTTTTTTTTTTCTTGAAATAGCTTTAACAGTTTAGATCCTCATGTTGAATTTTTTCTGGTGAAAGTCATTAAATGCCATGAGATGATCAGGAAATTAAATTCACGAAAGTTGTTAGTTTAATCATGATATGAATGATGTGTCTGTGTTTGACGAGAATGGAAGTTTTTGCGCAACTTTTGGTATATTTTGGTTCAACTTTTAAGTTATGTCTAACTTTCATGTACATTTATTTATTATTTGGATACAACTTTTATATGTTTTGGGAAGAGTAATGAAAATGGTATATTCGTTTCGTATTTTTTTAATTATTTTGTAACACGTTAACCAATTTTATAAGTCATAAGGATGTATGTAACGAGTTTTAGAAAGTCCAATGGTTTATTTAACAGGTTTTGAAAAGTGCAATAATTTATTTGTTCCAAAAAATTGTCCAATGACTTAATCATTCTAATGCTAAAGTCCATTGGGTTTTATTGGATTTTTCCCTTAATTAAAAGGGAAATTAATTAAAATACCCTAAGTTTGACCATATTTTACTGAAATACCCAAAATCTCTCCCATTTTGCAAAAAATGCCCTAAAAATCCGCGATGGAGCCCGCGATCGCGGGCTCCAGGCCATGTGTCACCAATGTTTACCCACTTTGCCCGCGTTGGTCCCTCAAGAATGCCCGCGGTCCAGCTTTCCCCCCTCAAGAATGCCCGCGTGTGCAGTTTTGGTCCCTGCCCGCGTTTGACTCATTGACCCCCGCGATCGCGGGCTACACGTGTCACCAAAGTTTGCCCACTTTGCCCGCGTTGGTCCCTCAAGAATACCCGCGGTACAACTTTCCCCCCTCAAGAATGCCCGCGTGTGCATTTTTGGTCCCTGCCCGCGATTGACTTTCTTTGACCTCCCGCGATCGCGGGCTCCTGTGCCATGTGTCGGCACAGGGTTAACCCTAAAATCCCTTTGACGAACCCTAAACCCTAATTGTTTCTTCGGCCGCACTATATAAGGGGGGGGGGGACCAAGACACGGCCACTCTCAATTTTTTTAATCACTCTCTCAATTTTTAATCAAACTCTCTCAATTTTCTCCCACTCTCTCAATTTTGTCGTGTGGAATACGCGTTCGGGTTTTGTGAAGATGTCTCGTATTACCTCTGTGGTATGTTTTCCTTATGTTTTTTGTTATTTTTTGTATGTTATTTTAAGTTAAGATATATGATTTGTAGGTTGTTATAGTGTTTATAACTTATGTTTGAATATGTTGTATGTTTAACATGATATGTATGGTTTTATGTTTGAATGTGATATTTGTATGTTATAATGTGTATGTTGTTATAGTGTGTTTTTTCATAAAAAAAATTGTTAAGAGTGTTCTTTTATAAAAAAGTTGTTAAGAGTGAGTTTTTATAAAAAAAATTGTTAACAATGTTTTTTTTATAAAAACACACTCTTAACAATTTTTTTATAAAAACACACCCTTAACAATTTTTTTATAAAAACAATGTGTTTTTATAAAAAAATGTTAAGAGTGTGTTTTTATAAAAAATTGTTATAGTTTTATGGTTTTTATAATGTGTTTTTTTATAAAAAAATTGTTAATTTTTTTTACAAAAACAGTTTTTATAAAAAATTGTTAAAAATGTGTTTTTTTATAAAAAATTGTTAAGAGTGTGTTTTTATAAAAAAATTGTTATAGTTTTATGGTTTTATGTTTGAATGTGATATTTGTATGTTATAATGTGTATGTTGTTATAGTGTGTTTTTTCATATAAAATTGTTAAGAGTGTGTTTTTATAAAAAAATTGTTATAGTTTTATGGTTTTTATAATGTGTTTTTTTATAAAAAAATTGTTAATTTTTTTTTATAAAAACAGTTTTTAAAAAAAATTGTTAAAAATGTGTTTTTTTATAAAAAATTGTTAAGAGTGTGTTTTTATAAAAAAATTGTTATAGTTTTATGGTTTTATGTTTGAATGTGATATTTGTATGTTATAATGTGTATGTTGTTATAGTGTGTTTTTTCATATAAAATTGTTAAGAGTGTTTTTTTATAAAAAAATTGTTAAAAGTGTGTTTTTATAAAAAAAAATTGTTAAAATGTGTTTTTTTTATAAAAACACACCCTTAACAATTTTTTATAAAAACAGTTTTTTTATAAAAAATTTGTTAAGAGTGTGTTTTTATAAAAAAAAACACATTTTTAACAATTTTTTTTATAAAAACACACTTTTAACAATTTTTTTATAAAAAAACACTCTTAACAATTTTTATATGAAAAAACACACTATAACAACATACACATTATAACATACAAATATCAATATGATACGTTGAAATAAAATACCACCGCACTTTATCTATATATAACAATATGATACGTTGAAATAAAATACCACCGCACTTTATCTATATATAACAATATGATACGTTGAAATAAAATTCCACCGCACTTTATCTATATATAACAATATGATAAGTTGAAATAAAATACCACCGCACTTTATCTATATATAACAATATGATACGTTGAAATAAAATACCACCGCACTTTATCTATATATAACAATATGATACGTTGAAATAAAATACCACCGCACTTTATCTATATATAACAATATGATACGTTGAAATAAAATACCACCGCACTTTATCTATATATAACAATATGATACGTTGAAATAAAATAAACCGCAACATCTATATAAAATAAAATAAACCGCAGCATCTATATAAAATAAAATAAACCGCAACATCTATATAAAATAAAATAAACCGCAGCATCTATATATAACATTAACTATAACATCTGTGAATGACTATGTAGAAGGATTTCTTTAACATCGACTTGACGGTAAGGTGCAAAGTTTCCTACATCGAGGAATTAGGAGCGCTCTTTAGGGGATTAGGTGATCGCGCGGATACCCTTGAGACCATAGATGGATGTGTCTTACTCTGGTGGCGACCCTACGCTAGTACACATGTTTCTACAGTTGGAGGTCGAGGACGCCAACGCTGAGCCGGAGGAGATGCATTTTGATTTCTTCGGCTCTCAATTGCATTTAGGGCGTCGTGAGTTCTGTCTAATTACAGGACTACGTTTTGGAGAGGCTCCCCCCCTTCCTCCCTTAGAAGACTGCTCCTTCGTTCCTAGGGTTTGGGGCATTTCAGCATCTCGTTTGAAGCTGAAGGCAGCCCGGGAAATGATGAAAGAGGGCCTTAGTGCCCTAACCGACGACGATGCTGTCCGTGTATGCTTGGTGGTGATCGTGGATATGGGCTTCTTGGGCCGTGAGTATAGCCAGTATGCTTCCGAGACGGTCCTTAGGGCCGTCGAGGACCTTGAGCTGTTTAACAGCTACCCGTGGGGTAGCCATATCTGGACACATTGCTACTCTATTCTGCACCGAGCCATAGCCAGACGCGTTGATCGACATGCAAAGATGAATCTTTGTGGTTTTACATACGCCTTCAAGGTTAGATACGTAGTATAACAATTGTTAATAATACATACAAACTGTTTGGCTTTTCTTTTTACGTACTTGCTCTTCTTGTCTAATTCCAGATATGGATCTTGGAGATGTTTCCCGCATCAATCCGATATTTCGTCAAGCGCGATGATCGAGTACTTAGGGGAACCCGTTGGGACAAGCGTGTTACCCTAAGTAGGTCGCTTTGGTTTCAGTTCTTCAATGCGTCTAGAAATGTAAGTTCTTTTACTATGTTTACAATTTGCATACGTTAGTCCCGCTTATTAATTTCTTTTATGTTTTATCATATATTTAGCAGCCACTCTTGCCTTTCGATCGCCTTGTGCCTACTGTCGACGAGATGGGCACAGATTGGTACAGAGACAGCGTGGCCTTTATTGACGCAGAGGCGGAAAGGGCTCGACGTCCCCCTACTTCCACATCTGGCGAAGATGAGGAAGACGACGACAGGCCCCCTTCCTCCTCCTACCAGCCGGCCCGTTCCTCCTCCTACCAGGCGCCCCCTTCCTCCTCCTACCAGGCGCCCCTTCCTCCTCCTACAATCCATATCAGGCGGCCCCTTCCTACGAGCCACAGCGTGGCTCACATGAAGTCCTGTGGGACTACGTCCACGGGCCGCTAGAGACACGTGTACACTATCTGGAGGAAGTCTACAGACAGTTTAGCGCTGTCAATGTTAGTGTTTAACTTAATTTGTTGGCCACGTTTATTTAGTTTGTATATTAATATTACGTTCTAAATTTGTTTTAGCTGTCGAGTACGACACCGATCCCCGCTCCGTTCGGACAGGGGGCACAGGCGACGTTTGCCACCACATCCTATCCGTCATTCCCTGAAAATGTAAGTGACATTGAGTAACCATTATGTTTGTTCCTAAGTTTGTAACTCTTATAATGACCAATGTCACGCAGGCCGGGATGTCGGAAACGCCGTTCGCCACCACATCCTATTCTACTATCCCGGAGAGTGTAAGTGACACTGAGTAACCATTATAGTTATATGTTTGTTCCTAATTTTGTAACTATTTTAATGATCAATGTCACGCAGGCCGGGATGTCGGGGGCATACACCTCGCAGATGCCGCCGCCGTTCGCCACCACATCATATTCTACTATCCCGGAGAGTGTTAGTGACACTGAGTAACCATTATAGTTATATATCGATAATCCTAATTTTGTAACTATTTTAATGATCAATGTCACGCAGGCCGGGATGTCGGGGGCATACACCTCGCAGATGCCGCCGCCGTTCGCCACCACATCAATCACAAACATCTTTGGCGGTTCGGCCGATGACTATTACAGGCCGGAAATGCATACTGTAAGTTATTTTGGTAGTTTTGGTTTAATTGTGAACATTTCCTAAATTGTACTTAAAACATTGAGTAACGTAATTTTCAGACGGGGTCTCCTATTATCCAGGATCACTTCTCGGAGCACTTCTCGGAGCCTGACGATGACTCGATGGATGTTGTAGATCCACCACCACAGGTGACCCCGCTCCCTCTAAAGCGGTCGCATAAAATTTCACAATGGTTTCGTCACCCGTTTGGCCAACAAGGATCTACGACACTACCGCCCGCTAAAAAACAAGCAAAGAAAGCGGGGGGAAAGAAGGGAGGAAAGAAAAAGGGAAAGGTGCCTTCACCGGAGCCTCAACCGGCATCAGAAATATTGAGGATGTGCCGGACTGGTCGCCTCCCCAACTTGACATTCACCCCTTACGAGGGCTTAGAAATCAACCCTTCGTTTTTTGAAAAATTGCTTGCGGATGACCCTGTGAACTCTGACTTAGACGATACGGTTAGTATGAAGTTAAATTATAGTCATATATAATCAAATATATTTATATTACATGTCTAACCATCTATTTTTTATGCATAGCACGTCGATTCTTGGGTTAGCCTGTTGCAAAAACATCGTGGCGTAGACACGAGGTGGACCATCATGCACACTATGTTCTTTTAGTGTATACTGATGGACCATCAAGGTCCCGCCTCCGTGATCGAAATATGCAATGGCTCGGAAGGGACCTCCTGGACTCTCCTCGATAGGGTATGCAAATCGTTTTACTGTTATTTTATTTAATAACATATATGACATATATTGTAATATTTCAGGTGTACATCCCCATATGCTTGCATCCCAGACATTGGCTGCTTGGAGTGTTTGAACTAGACACTATGGTCATGACCCTATATGACAGCGAAAAGGACGGTCTCTGCAAACAACAATTGACAGAGCAGATGCAATCGTTTAAAACAAAACTATATACGTTCTTTTCATTGATCGGGGATCATAGACGTCGCGAAGTGTCAAGTATCTTTCGCACAAAGATGGCCGGCCAAGTACCCTAGCAGACCGGGTTATATGCGGATTGCAGTGTATGGGTATGCCGTAATGTCCAAAAGTTGATAAATAACGAGGAGATATGGGTACCCCCTAACGAAACCGACGATGAGGCAATGAATTTCCGCCGACATATGGCGGAGTCAATTTATGCGCATTGTCTAATAGGGCCACGTTAGGTTGTTTATGTAACATTAAATAATTGTTATTTTTAGTATTAACTTATTTTGTTAAAGTATTGTGATTGACTTACTGTTTACTTCATTTGGTTTTTGCTAATTTCATCCATTTACTCAACTTTGAGTATCGATATCTCTTTCACACATACTCTATTTTGGACGCATTATATATCATTTCGAAGATCTCATATAGAAGAACATAAACCTACTAAAAGTTAGTTATATATAACACATATATATAAATTTAAATGCGTCCAAAGTTTAGTAAAACCCATATTTCCAACACCTAGTAAGTAGGTTTATGAAACTTGCGATAATCCTAATACAGAGATTATTGGATGAACAAGCATTTATTTCTTGATTATTGGGGTATTGGTTCTTGTTGTCTGGAAGTGATTCATATGATGCAAAAATTGGTATCATGTAATGTAGAACAATATCTATATTATAGAAACTTGCATTTGATAGTACCATATAAATCTGATCTAAATTCTCATTAATTAGCTATGTTTGACTACTTAAAGACTAATTTTCTGCCTAATGAAAGACCTTTATTCAAGAGCAGACGAATATTGCAGTTACTTTTTCAGTGGAATCATGCAGGCAACTTTTTCAGACGAAATCTATAAACACATTCAAATAATAATAATTTAAAACGATTTAATGAATTAGTTAATATATGATTATTATGTTAATGCGATAGGAGTGTAAAAAAATTGAAAAAAAAATAAGAGATGTACCATAAATTAAATAATTAAATAATTAACTATAAGAGTATGAATTTTAAATATAAAAAATATTTTTTTTATGTAGTGTATAACTGTATATGATATATATTAAAATATATAAATCCAAAAAAATTCAAGATTGAGCTCAATTCGAACATATCGAAGAGACGATTATAATGGTGTAATTTGTTAAAATTAAAACGTATTTTTAACGTATTTTAGTTAATAAACGATTATATGTGTTAAATGTAAAATTAAAATAATGAAAGTAAAAGGTATAAAGTAAATTTAGTAAATAAGTATAGGGGTTGAAAGTGTAACATTTCATTTTAAATTCGTAAAAATGGACGAAATGGGGTGAACAGTGCCAGAATATCAAAATTTTCATAAATGGTCCCTGAAATTTTTCAAAAATGGTCCCTTGCAATTGAAAAGTCACAAAAATAACCCCATCGCGGGATGAGCCCGCGATCGCGGGATTCCATTTTTCAAAAATGGTCCCTGCAAGTTTAAAAAAGTGTCAGAAAAGGTCCCTGGCCCGCGATCGCGGGCTCCCATCGCGGATTTTTGGGGTATTTTTGCAAAATGGGAGAGATTTTGGGTATTTCAGTAAAAGATGGTTTGACTTAGGGTATTTTAATTAATTTCCCTACCCATTTTCAGACTCTCTCTCACGAAAATACCCATTCTCTCTCCACTTTCACGAAAATACCCATTTTCTCCGTGAAAGTGCGCGTGATCACGGACTCCTTTTGTGAATTGGATTTTTGTCCGTAAAATTGATTTTTGGTCCGTGAAATTGATTTTTTTGGTCCATATGTGTATGTATGGATCAAAAATCAAATTCACATTAATTGGATTTTCACGGACCCTGTAACAACCCGAAATTCTAGTACAATGTGAAGGTTTGGTGGCTAACGTCTAAGAAATGAAAGCTTGAGTTAGAGGACCTTTTTGCAATTTATGAAAGGTATATATATAGATGCCAAAACCCTAAATGAACATTTCTTTTGGCTTGTTGGTGGCTGAGCAAGAGAAGAGAAGGAGAGAAATAGAGAGAAGAGAAAGGGGTTCTTGGGAATCAAGTGCTTTTAAGAAGGAGCATCACCAATTTTCGAATTAGAAGAAGAACTGGAATTGGAGGATGGTTCCACACTGATTCATTTCAGGTAATCCCAATCCTTATTTTGATTTGTTGCTGAGTTTGGTTTTTGGGGGTTTTTGGTAAAAGTGGGAAATGATGCCCTAAGGAATGATTAAACACCCTAAATTCATGTCTGTATAGCAAAGAGTTGTAAGAAATGGATATAGAATGTTTATGTAGTTATTTATCGCATTATCGTATAGATTAAAGGGATTTGAATAGGATTCGGCTACTGAACTCGTCCCAGCACTTCGTCCGGAAAGTTTCTAGTGATGAAGGTTACCGGGTGAGTGTCCGGACAAGTTGAGTTATCCGGTAAGTTGAGTTATCCGGTAAGATTGAGTTATCCGGTAAGATGAGTTATCCGGTAAGATTTGTGTGTCTGGGCAGTCGAGTTGTCCGAAAAGTAAGTGTCAGAAAGGTTGGGCTAGGATCTGAGCAGTTGTATTTCATCCATTTCTTAGGTAGACCGACTGTAAGTCAGAAGTAAAGTAAAGCAAGATGTTAAATGCATCAGGTGAGTTCTCTCAACCCTTTTATGACGTACTATGTTTTACTGATCTGGTTTCTTTTACGAGCATGAACGTTTTATAAATGTTATGCATGTTTACTCAGCGAATGAAATAATGCTTAAAGTTTTCATAAACATGAGTTCGAAATGTTATGTGTATGCTATGTGAATTCGGTTTACACGGTGGGGTCAGGGTGCCGGGGAATTTGATAATTCCTTGGGCATATGGAGGTTAGCTTGTAGGTTGGAATTCGTTTCCTCCTACATGAAGGAACAGGGGGTTCATTGGGGCTCCGGTGTAGACGAGTGGGTGTCCGTTAGGCCCCGCTCGAAGTAGCTTATGCAATCCATGAACCCTGTGTTTAACCTTGTATGATGAGAATGTGAAGTGTACAAGCTGTTTAAAGAAATGATTTTGTTACTATGATAAATGTTTTATGGAGGGAATTCACTAGGCCTTTTGGTCTAACCCTCGCTTTTCAAAACTAAAACCTTTTCAGGTATGCAAATAGTAGGAGGCTCAGATAAGTGAGCAAGCGCATGATAGAGTACAGATGTAGCTAGAGACAGTACAAGTGCCTCTGGTAGAAGTTAGATTATTCTCAGTTGTGTATAGGTTGTTTCCGCCAACCTTAGTTTATGAATGATGTAACGAGATTTCGGGACCCAGATTAGTAAATGTTATGATTTAATGTTATGTATGTCCTGTTGTGTTTTGGGATGTTACAAATGGTATCAGAGCCACAGTTTAAGGGATTTAGGTGACCGGACATGCCTAAACTTAAACTTGGAAGTAGAAATCACAACTGAGAATCAGGAAATGCGTTAGGAGGGCACTATTGTTGATATGGTAAATGCGTTAGGAGGGCACTATAGTAGATATATGACTAATAAGGTACTGAGGACTGTCATGTAAGGTAAGTTTGAGATTCCACCTGGCCAGTGTAATTGAAAACTTACAGGTACATGTATGTACTTAACCTGCCTTATTAACCTGCCTTATTATTCCGAAGTGGTTGTCAGAAGCTAGTGGTTATGTCGTGTTCCAGTACTTTAGAATGTCAGCAAGATCCCTGAGGGGTAGATTGAGACCCCTTGTTGGGGAAGTTTCATGAGAAGTCACTTATGATGTGATGTATGTATACATCATAGAGAAGAAATGTTGTATAGAGTGTTATGAGTTGTTTAGAGGTAGCTCTTCATGAATTCGGAGAGGATGAATGTTTGAGTTTGAGTAAGACTCCTGTTTCAGGAGAGTCCCAGTTCTAGAAATCATGGGATAGGTCTGTCAGGATGGTAAGGAAAGACTGTGTCGAAATCTTGAAAGTGTCAGTGGAGCTCTGACTTCTTAATCGAGCTTTTCAATGGCAGGGTAAATGAAATAAGATACCCATAGTGAATTGAAGCATGTAGAAGTAGAAAGTGAGATAGTCGACCAATGCGAAAATAGTATGAAATGGTTGAGTAAGTGAGATGTGGAAAGCGTGTTCAACAAGTTATTGCATGACCGAGAGGGCGACCATTGGTCGTAGTTGGAGTGTCAAGGATAAGTTGCGTAAGTAAAGCGGTTGACCTTGTTAGAGTGAGTAGCCTTCAATTGTAAGTAGAGTCTCATGCATAGCGTTCTTATGTGTAACATGAAATTTTCACGATTTAAGTTGAATGTGTAAATATAAATTTTGATCGAAAATGAGTCAGGATGTGCACGCGTATGTTTAAAGAAAAGGTGATTTCATTCACATTGCACATTGAAATTTTGAGCTTAACAATTTGCAAAGTATTTCACACTTTTAGTGATAAGTTAAATTTTTACAAAAAGGTCAAGAAAATGGTTACGTGCAATTCATTTATAACCAAAACGCTTATTGACCTATTGATATCATACAAATGAGTGTGAGAACCGACTGGCTTAATTTGTGTCGGTAATTCTTTCAGAATTGTGTCATATGAAAAGATTTTCATGCAATATATTACTGTCGTAATAACATCGTTCGGATTGAGCAAGAGTGAGGTTCACGGAAAGATGCATGCAAGCGATTCTCGAATCGTTGTGCAGGGCATTGAAGTTATAATAGTAATGGGGTCATGTGTACCCAAGTTGTTTCCAAATGTTATTTATATAAAAAAAAGATAAAATGTACGAAATGATTTATTTACCGCGTCGTCATGCATGAAGGCTATGAACTCACTAGGTCATAGAGTATTATATTTAAGCTAAGGAAGGACTTCGAGAGTGGAGAGGGGTTGGTCAAATCAGGGGAGGACGTTTGTAGTTGTGATATATGTGTTCAAGAAGAGATTTGGACAGTGGAAGAGTCAGGAATGGGATGATAGTATCGGTTGTATGAGGGTTTGTACCCTTGTTCGGTAACTAGAAGTACGGTTGTCTAGGGACAGGTGTGTCCGGAGGAAGGACCTGAAGCCTTCAAGGTGATGGTGTAGCAACTCGTTTTTGAGTAGTGTGGTGAGAAAGAATGAAGTGTCCATGGCGTGGGAATATGAGTTTCGAGGTGAGCTTGTGATGTAATGTTACTTGAGTAGGTTTCGAAAAGAGGGAGACAGATCATGAAGTTGATTATAACATGTTGGAAGGATTAGGCTCCGAAAGGAACCCTTGTTAAAGAATAAGTTAAGAAAGTATTTTCAGGTTGTCTGTTATTGTAGAAGTCGACAGTTGTGTAAGGTGGCCGAGGCCGAAGAAATGAACCAGAAGGTTAAAAGTTGATAGAACACCTTGTAGGGATGTTAAGAGGTTGAGAAGTTATTGTTTTGAATAGGCGTCCTATTTACGAAGTATGGAGGGTTCATAGAAGGAGGAGGTATGTAGCACGAGCGTAGTGGGTGTGTAGATCTTATCATTCAGTGAGGGACTGTGCCCTGTTTATGTAAGGGCTCGGATCGTAAAGAGCTAGCTAGAATGTTTGTGTTTGAGCTAATTGAGAACTCGTGAGTTATAGTTCAACAAGTTGGGAAAGGACTAAGTAGCGAGATAGACTCAATTATGTATTCGGGAGGATGTGAAGGCAAGTTCTAATTGTGGGAATGATCATGAGAGATCTGGTCTGCAGTGTGATGTTATGGGCAAGAGTGTACGGATGTGTAGTGATAGTATTGTCAAGTTAAATGTGTCAGCTAGTGTCGTAGTGATGTGATGTTAGAGAGAGACGAAGCATCAGATAGGAGCCTTTTTGGGGGTTTCGGATGAGGTGTACGATTTGTTAACCAGATTGTTGGAGCACGTAGGTGTAAGTTGACGTCGTGCTATGATTATGTTTAGAATAGAATGACGGAGTGGTGGTGGGTGGTTACCCAAAGGAGAAACCAAGTGTTTTTAGTTGTAAGAGTCGCTAAGTAAGCATATTTTTAGGATCATTGGAAGTTTAAAGAAGATGATGGGGCCGTTAGTCAAAATGGAGTGTAGTAGATGCGAAATCCTTAAAGAGTGTGAGTTGTGAAAGAATTGTTCGAGGAAGTAAAGGTTGGAGATCAAAGAGTGTGTAGTGACGTCGAACACTAGTGTCGTTCCAAGACGACTTGGTTGAATGCCTTAAGTTAGGATATTGATGCAACTGATTGGTTATGTAAGTAATGAGAAAGTGTTATCGGCATGTGGAAAGGTCGGGAGAGAGGGGCACGGAATGTTTGGTGGGTAGGGCTCCACGCTAACGTGGGGAGGTGAAGATGGTATGTCGGAATAAGTGAATGAATTGGAAGTAGTAAGCTTGACAGTAATGCCGAGAGGTGCAGTGTTGTGTAGATTGTCACTGGTAAGTGTGCGAACTTTTGGAAAGAGTATTGAGGAATGGAATTGTGTATGATTTTGTGCAGGAAAGAAGTGGATAAGACAACTGAATGAGTTAAGTTAGTGACTTTGCATGAAATGTTTAAACGAGTTGGTCGTGCAGTGATTAAGCTAGTGAGAGTAGTATGGTATGACCAGGGTTACTCCTCCCAGTAGAGTGAGAATAACCGGAGTTATGTTTTATATAACTGAACGAACGTGGCAATCAGCGAGGAATTGATGTGTTTCAGGATAAGTTTAATTTAAGTAGGTGAACACTTCAACGATGGGTTTGCAGGTTACTACTCTTAGTTACGTATAAGTATGGGGTGGTGAAGTAGTGAGGATGTGAGATGATTGACGAACTGTGGTCTAGGTGGTCTGAGAAAGGGAAATGTTATCTGTATAGGCGATTGTTGGGTGGTGCAGGGTTGTGAGTTGTGATACGATGAAGGAACTCGGGATTGGGAGTTGTCGGGATGTACAGGGTTGGCCTTGTGCCAAGCTGTCAAGTAAGTGATTGTTTCTTAGTAACTGAATCTCGTGTTGTAGCGGGGTACTCCGCCAGGTTCCTTTTTAAAGGAAGTAAAGATGCATGAGTAGCCTTATTTAATCTTCTATTGTTAAGACCGACCGAATAGGAACAGTAGCATACGAGTTAGAGTACCGTAAGAACTGAAGGGAATGCATCCAATGTTCCATGTTTCGAATTTAATGAGGTGGTTGACTGACACGGGGTTTTGACACCCCACGAATCTTACCGCAAGTGTACGGGTCGAAGTCAAGTAATAGTACTTGGAAAGTACGAGTATCGAATCACGGGGAACTAGGAACTAAGTATCACAATTACTATAGGCTCTATTAACTGGACTATCGAATTTGGAAGATGGGTTTTAAACTAAATTCTAGCAAATCACAACTTAAACGCAAACAAAGCAGAGAACAAATTAGGAACTTTGATAGAGAGAAAAGTTGAGGGTTGGAAATCCTCCGATTCTACACATGCACACAAACAACTCAAACAATTACCAGTTTATCCCCTTAATGATTCCCAAATCTTTTAAGGTCACCGTTGTTCTCTTTCAAGCCACAACGGGTTTTATTTTGAAAAGGATAAATGTAATCTCTCGATCTCACTTATGGATTCCAAAATACATTAAGTACTCGATTTATGTTAAATTGGCTAGATTTTATCTCTCGATATCAACCTAACGGTTTAATTGGGACTAAGACTTATTCAGTATATCTCTATCACTGAATTTATCGTCTTAGGCATGCAATTCCTAGTTCTATTTAACAGTTAATTCTCTCGAACTCAACTGAAAATAATAAATCAATTAAAAGCTAGCTAGACTTTCAAAGGCATTAAACACAAAATCACATGCTTCATTAATTAAGGAAAAACCAATAAAAGTTCAAATCATCTGGTTACATGCTTTATAAACCGAATTCATTCCAACCCCCAACACGAACCAGTTAGTTCATGTCGGTGGTGGATTCAAACACAAGAGAGAAAGATGAAACTACGTATGTAAACATGGTAAAGCGAAAGATTAAAAACATGAAAGACAACGTGATGAACTCCCTTCAATCGTGCTTGTATCTACGTTCCGTGATGATTGTCTCCGTGATCGGCCCTCTAATGTGACTCCGAGAGCTCCGAAAAGTCGCCCAAAATCGCCCCGGAACTGCTCTGGATCGTCTGCCGTGTGAATGATATCGAATAGTGACCTAAAACCCGAATTAAAATACTGAAAATCGCGAAACAGTGGGTTACGCCACTTGCAAGTCGCGTGGTAAGTCGCGCGTGTCATTTTGGCTACGTGGGTCGTTTTCTGGTTCGCGGATCGGGTCCTGGTTCGGTCGCGGGTCTTGGGCTTGGCTTTTGGGCTCCCGTTAGGCTTCGTTTTGACTCGTTTTGGGTTCTTTTTAGCTTCTTTTTCCGAGGAATGCCGCCTTTTATATAACCTGCGTAAATCACTCAATAAACCGTAAAATATCCGTCTTTTTACTTGAGTGCAAGCCAATCTTGTTGGTTTGAGAACCGGAAATAACGCCAAAAAGTGGCGTTATCAACAACCCCAAACCGAGCGTTGCTTGTCCCCAAGCAAATTAGCGATAAAACAGAATTAAAGCACATATCAGTGAAAATATAATAACTGCACAATTCCCAATCGGTACCAAGTGATGCATCAGTGATTTCCCATACCCGTGAATATCTATCTCACTCTCGCCTCATTCTCATTTCGTTTGACCTATGACCTTCCATTGGGAGTTGAACTCGTGACTGTTCCGATCACATCAGGGTTAGACTAAGTCTGAACATACTAGGGAAAACATTTCGCCTCGACCCTACCTCACGGAATACTCTCGTTTCGCACTCGAACCTAGGTTATCGCTCGTGTTGTCATGTGTATGGAGGTTGTGTACAATAATATGCAATAGTTACATGACAACTCTAAAGAAAGACGCACAATTATCCAAAATGTTGATCTCCGAAGGAATTAAGTAGCAGGACAGGGAATCTCGGTAAAGGTGGTCATAGACTCTAATCACATTTTCCAAAAGATCATCCAGGTCTTTACACGGGTTGTAATGGGGCTAAGGTTAAGGCTAAGAAACGACGGGTAAAAAGGATCAACAATCCTCTATGTGTCAATCATTGGCAATTCCTGAACTCTCGTTGCTTTACATTCGCTTACTTGGCCCTTTTCATCACTATTGGAGTCGCTTTGACTCTCTTATTTTGCAGCTCTAACTATTATCTAAATATAAATATTTTTTTTGGGACTTCATTGGTCCTCTTTTCTACTTCTCGGGTTACATTGACCCGTTTTATTCTCATGGCTGGCCGGAATTCTTTATTTTCTGCTTTATCTCTAGTAGTTCATTACTGCTTCCGATTGACACACTTTCGGATTGGGTTGGCTAAGGGTTTAATGGGGGTTTAGAAACGAAAGGGGTGAGTGTTTGGTTGCAAAGGGGCTATGGATACATACAAGGGTAAAAATGGACGATAGCTAAAAACAGGCTTGACAAAACACACAATGCCTGGAATCACGTCTTAAGGTCCACACGATATGGTCTACTATACCCTTACCTAATATCCCGATGTTCATCTTTGCTACTCAATGCAATAATGTAGCGAGATCATTCTACATTCACGACAAGGAATTCGAAAAGTGTTTAAGAATTACGTGTATGAATCCCTCGAAATGAAAAACGTCTTATTAGGCTCAAAACTCACTATCGGGTGGTCTCCACTAATGTCCCTAGTCATGTCCTTTCCCGGTCTTTCCCTAACGGTCACGTCACTATCACAAGATTCTTCCCACAATGGTCGGTCTCAATCATTCCGTACAAAAATTTTAGCTACTTTGATCTAGACACTCAGAAGTGCAGGAAATCTACGTGCATAACTTGGGCCCGATTGGGCAACCCCAAACCTTACCCACACATTGTCCCCAATGTGCAAGCAAAGTCGTAGGTGATGCGACTCAATCATTGTGCAGTTATTAAAAGGACGGGTAAGGCATTACATAGCAAGCAAAATAAAACCCAAAATTTCTAAAATGGGCACCCCAAACCTAGGCCATGGCCTAGGTTTGCCAAATAAAAGCCAACCCCAAACCTCGGTAAAACCGAGGTTTGCACAGGGTCTAATGTGAGTGTGTAGATGGTTCAAAAATGAGGCACCCCAAACCTAAGTGAAACATAGGTTTGTTGCATCTCGTGCAATTAAAATAGAACAACACATCAAACACCACTCTTTTAGCAGAGAAATGATCCGAACATACCTGTTTTTCCCGGCCAGAGGAGATTCTTGAAAGATTGAGCATTTGGAGACGGAGGGGACAAGCAAAACAAGGGAAAGACACAAAACAAAAACAAGAAGCACACAAAGAAAGAAAGGAAACAAAAACTGCATGAAAAAATGAACATGGGACACCCGCGGTTTGCTGCGCGGCTTGCAAGCCGCGTAACATCTCGCGTAACTCACTGTTTCAGAAAACCAAACAGAGGGTCCCGCGGCTTACCACGCGGTATGCAAACCGCGTGGAAAGTCGCGTATGTCCCTGTTCCAGCTATTTTTGGTTTTTTCAATTTTTCGATTTTTATGGTTTTTCTGGAATTAAAACACACACAAGAAGAAAAATAATAAACGGAAACTAACCTTGGTGGGTTGCCTCCCACCCAGCGCCTTATTTAAAGTCGTGGCACGACTATGCGGTTTCAACTCGGCTTAATGTCTGCGGGATTGTACCGTCTACACTTACGGTTCTTCGCGGACTTCTCTGCTTCTTCCTCTCTTTCACCACTTCTTCTCTCCAGTAGCTTGAATCTCACGTTCTCGCCGCCAACTCAGAACGTGATCTCACCCTCTTCCATATCAATCAGAGCCCGGCTCGTGGCCAAAAATGATCGTCCCAATATGAGTGGAACCTCTTCATCTTCGTCTATATCGATTACCACGAAGTCTACCGGGAAGTAGAACTTACCAACTTTGACGAGTACATCTTCTATCACTCCGTAAGGATATCTGATCGACCTATCCGCAAGCTTTAATGTCATGTACGTTGGCTGCACTTCACCCAGTCCGAGTTTCCTAAAAACAGAAAGAGGCATCAGATTAATACTTGCCCCTAAATCACATAGAACCTTATTAAAATTAAAACTGCCAATTTGAATAGGAATCGAGAAACTCCCTGGATCTTTAAGCTTTTGGGGCAGCTTATTCTGGAAAATTGCGCTGCACTCTTCAGTGAGTGCAACGGTGGCCTGGTGATCAAGTGCCCTTTTTTTGGAAAGGATCTCTTTCATGAATTTCATGTAAGAGGGCATTTGGGTGAGAGCATCTACAAAAGGAATATTAATCGTTAGCTTTTTAAAGACCTCAATAAATTTTGAAAAATTAACCTGATCCTTATTTGCTTGCAGCCTGCTCGGGTAAGGCACTTTCGGTACTGTCGGCTTAACCGGCGGTGTTACTTCTTTATTCCTCTCTTCGCTCTTCTCGCTCTCTTCAGCTTCAACTTCATCCATGGCAATGATCTCCACATCATTCTCGGCTTCCTTTGCTGGCTCCTCATTCAGCTCCTTGCCATCTCTCAAATAGATGGCGTTGCAATTTTCTTGATTCCTCTTCTCAGCCATACTCGGGAATGCTCCGGGAGGTCGGGTTTGTAGGGCTTCAGAAATCTGCCCCACTTGCCTCTCGCGAATCTTTATTGCAGACGTATTTTGATCAGTTGCGTCTTTGACTGTGTTGACCGTATTTGCTAATTCCCCAACCGTGCTGTCCATCTTTGACATGAACTTCATCATCATGTCTTCGAGTCCCGGTTTCTTCTCCCCGGATGGTCCTTCGTTTCTTTGCTGAAAACCTGGAGGACGATAAGCACTATTAGTATTAGAGAAATTAGAAGAGTTAGGGAAATTACCTGACTGTGGTTGACCCGGCTGATTCCATGAAAGATTGGGATGCCTTTTCCACCCTTCGTTATACGTATTCGAGAAAGGATCGTTTCTTGGTTGGTTCCGGTTTGCCACAAAATGGACCTGATCAGGTTCTTGAAGATTTCCACCATTCAGCCTATTTGTGATAAAGGCTAGTTGAGCCTTCAGTTCCTTCATCTCTTCTGACTCTTGAATACTTGCCACTCTTCTAACGGCTGATCTTGGTGTAGAAAACCTATGCTCGGCCAAGTTTTCAATCAGCTCGCATGCTTCCTCGTATGATCTATCATCAATGCTCCACCCGCGGCAGCAGTGATATCATTTTTGAATTGTGGGTGGAGCCCACTAAAGAAGGTCTGGATGATGACCCAGCCTTGTAGCCCGTGATGAGGACACTTCTTTATCATGTCCTTGTAGCGCTCCCAAGCCTCATATAATGTTTCCTGATCCCATTGAGAAAAATGGGTGATCTCCGCCATTAGCTGCGCGGTTCTTCCCGGTGGAAAGAATTTCTGAAGGAAGGCTGCCTTCAGTTGCGCCCAAGTGGTGATCGAGTCTGGTTGGATGCTCTCGGTCCATGTCTCGGCTCGGCCTTTGAGAGAGAACCCGAATAACCTCAGCTTGATGGCATCCTCGTTCATGCCATTGATCTTGAATGTGTTACAGATCCTCTCGAATGCACGGAGGTGTGCATGAGGATCTTCAGTCGGCGCTCCTCCATATTGATTCTGTTGTACCATGACAATGGTACTCGGTTTGAGCTCGAAGTAGTTTGCTGCGGTGGCGGGCGGTTGGATGCCTATCCGTGTGGTTGCCACGTTCGGATTGGCAAATGACCGCATAGGCACCCTTTCCGGAGGTGGTGGTGGTGGATTATTGCGGCGAGGTGGTCTCTCGTCGTCTGACATTTCGAATTTAAGATTCCTTTTCGCTTTTGCTTCTTTTCGTAGACGACGAGCGGTTCTTTCGATCTCCGGATCAAATTCTTCAATCTCTTTTCCTCGGGTCGTCCTTGGCATAAACCAAGTGGATCCTGAAAAGAAGAAAACAAAGTCAATAATCCAAAAACTGAAAGCGAATAAAATAAAATACGAAAAGAAAATGTCCAATCTAATAGCGCGTATAGATAGTAGTGCTATTAGTTGCAACCAGTTCCCCGGCAACGGCGCCAAAAACTTGACACGGGGTTTTGACACCCCGCGAATCTTACCGCAAGTGTACGGGTCGAAGTCAAGTAATAGTACTTGGAAAGTACGAGTATCGAATCACGGGGAACTAGGAACTAAGTATCACAATTACTATAGGCTCTATTAACTGGATTGTCGAATTTGGAAGATGGGTTTTAAACTAAATTCTAGCAAATCACAACTTAAACGCAAACCAAGCAGAGAACAAATTAGGAACTTTGATAGAGAGAAAAGTTGAGGGTTGGAAATCCTCCGATTCTACACATGCACACAAACAACTCAAACAATTACCAGTTTATCCCCTTAATGATTCCCAAATCTTTTAAGGTCACCGTTGTTCTCTTTCAAGCCACAACGGGTTTTATTTTGAAAAGGATAAATGTAATCTCTCGATCTCACTTATGGATTCTAAAATACATTAAGTACTCGATTTATGTTAAATTGGCTAGATTGTATCTCTCGATATCAACCTAACGGTTTAATTGGGACTAAGACTTATTCAGTATATCTCTATCACTGAATTTATCGTCTTAGGCATGCAATTCCTAGTTCTATTTAACAGTTAATTCTCTCGAACTCAACTGAAAATAATAAATCAATTAAAAGCTAGCTAGACTTTCAAAGGCATTAAACACAAAATCATATGCTTCATTAATTAAGGAAAAACCAATAAAAGTTCAAATCATCTGGTTACATGCTTTATAAACCGAATTCATTCCAACCCCCAACACGAACCGGTTAGTTCATGTCGGTGGTGGATTCAAACACAAGAGAGAAAGATGAAACTACGTATGTAAACATGGTAACGCGAAAGATTAAAAACATGAAAGATAACGTGATGAACTCCCTTCAATCGTGCTTGTATCTACGTTCCGTGATGATTGTCTCCGTGATCGGCCCTCTAATGTGACTCCGAGAGCTCCGAAAAGTCGCCCAAAATCGCCCCGGAACTGCTCTGGATCGTCTGCCGTGTGAATGATATCGAATAGTGACCTAAAACCCGAATTAAAATACTGAAAATCGCGAAATTTCTGGTTCGCGGATCGGGTCCTGGTTCGGTCGCGGGTCTTGGGCTTGGCTTTTGGGCTACCGTTAGGCTTCGTTTTGACTCGTTTTGGGTTCTTTTTAGCTTCTTTTTCCGAGGAATGCCGCCTTTTATATAACCTGCGTAAATCACTCAATAAACCGTAAAATATCCGCCTTTTTACTTGAGTGCAAGCCAATCTTGTTGGTTTGAGAACCGGAAATAACGCCAAAAAGTGGCGTTATCAACAACCCCAAACCGAGCGTTGCTTGTCCCCAAGCAAATTAGCGATAAAACAGAATTAAAGCACATATCAGTGAAAATATAATAACTGCACAATTCCCAATCGGTACCAAGTGATGCATCGGTGATTTCCCATACCCGTGAATATCTATCTCACTCTCGCCTCATTCTCATTTCGTTTGACCTATGACCTTCCATTGGGAGTTGAACTCGTGACTGTTCCGATCACATCAGGGTTAGACTAAGTCTGAACATACTAGGGAAAATATTTCGCCTCGACCCTACCTCACGGAATACTCTCGTTTCTAACTCGAACCTAGGTTATCGCTCGTGTTGTCATGTGTATGGAGGTTGTGTACAATAATATGCAATAATTACATGACAACTCTAAAGAAAGACGCACAATTATCCAAAATGTTGATCTCCGAAGGAATTAAGTAGCAGGACAGGGAATCTCGGTAAAGGTGGTCATAGACTCTAATCACATTTTCCAAAAGATCATCCAGGTCTTTACACGGGTTGTAATGGGGCTAAGGTTAAGGCTAAGAAACGACGGGTAAAAAGGATCAACAATCCTCTATGTGTCAATCATTGGCAATTCCTGAACTCTCGTTGCTTTACATTCGCTTACTTGGCCCTTTTCATCACTATTGGAGTCGCTTTGACTCTCTTATTTTGCAGCTCTAACTATTATCTAAATATAAATATTTTTTTTGGGACTTCATTGGTCCTCTTTTCTACTTCTCGGGTTACATTGACCCGTTTTATTCTCATGGCTGGCCGGAATTCTTTATTTTCTGCTTTATCTCTAGTAGTTCATTACTGCTTCCGATTGACACACTTTCGGATTGGGTTGGCTAAGGCTTATGTCTAAGGGTTTAATGGGGGTTTAGAAATGAAAGGGGTGAGTGTTTGGTTGCAAAGGGGCTATGGATACATACAAGGGTAAAAATGGACGATAGCTAAAAACAGGCTTGACAAAACACACAATGCCTGGAATCACGTCTTAAGGTCCACAAGATATGGTCTACTATACCCTTACCTAATATCCCGATGTTCATCTTTGCTACTCAATGCAATAATGTAGCGAGATCATTCTACATTCACGACAAGGAATTCGAAAAGTGTTTAAGAATTACGTGTATGAATCCCTCGAAATGAAAAACGTCTTATTAGGCTCAAAACTCACTATCGGGTGGTCTCCACTAATGTCTCTAGTCATGTCCTTTCCCGGTCTTTCCCTAACGGTCACGTCACTATCACAAGATTCTTCCCACAATGGTCGGTCTCAATCATTCCGTACAAAAATTTTAGCTACTTTGATCTAAACACTCAGAAGTGCAGGAAATCTACGTGCATAACTTGGGCCCGATTGGGCAACCCCAAACCTTACCCACACATTGTCCCCAATGTGCAAGCAAAGTCGTAGGTGATGCGACTCAATCATTGTGCAGTTATTAAAAGGACGGGTAAGGCATTACATAGCAAGCAAAATAAAACCCAAAATTTATAAAATGGGCACCCCAAACCTAGGCCATGGCCTAGGTTTGCCAAATAAAAGCCAACCCCAAACCTCGGTAAAACCGAGGTTTGCACAGGGTCTAATGTGAGTGTGTAGATGGTTCAAAAATGAGGCACCCCAAACCTAAGTGAAACTTAGGTTTGTTGCATCTCGTGCAATTAAAATAGAACAACACATCAAACACCACTCTTTTAGCAGAGAAATGATCAGAACATACCTGTTTTGCCCGGCCAGAGGAGATTCTTGAAAGATTGAGCATTTGGAGACGGAGGGGACAAGCAAAACAAGGGAAAGACACAAAACAAAAACAAGAAGCACACAAAGCAAGAAAGGAAACAAAAACTGCACGAAAAAAATGAACATCGGACACCTGCGGTTTGCTGCGCGGCTTGCAAGCCGCGTAACATCCCGCGTAACTCACTGTTTCAGAAAACCAAACAGAGGGTCCCGCGGCTTACCACGCGGTATGCAAACCGCGTGGAAAGTCGCGTATGTCCCTGTTCCAGCTATTTTTGGTTTTTTCAATTTTTCGATTTTTATGGTTTTTCTGGAATTAAAACACACACAAGAAGAAAAATAATAAACGGAAACTAACCTTGGTGGGTTGCCTCCCACCCAGCGCCTTATTTAAAGTCGTGGCACGACTATGCGGTTTCAACTCGGCTTAATGTCTGCGGGATTGTACCGTCCACACTTACGGTTCTTCGCGGACTTCTCTGCTTCTTCCTCTCTTTCACCACTTCTTCTCTCCAGTAGCTTGAATCTCACGTTCTCGCCGCCAACTCGGAACGTGATCTCACCCTCTTCCATATCAATCAGAGCCCGGCTCGTGGCCAAAAATGATCGTCCCAATATGAGTGGAACCTCTTCATCTTCGTCTATATCGATTACCACGAAGTCTACCAGGAAGTAGAACTTACCAACTTTGACGAGTACATCTTCTATCACTCCGTAAGGATATCTGATCGACCTATCCGCAAGCTTTAATGTCATGTACGTTGGCTGCACTTCACCCAGTCCGAGTTTCCTAAAAACAGAAAGAGGCATCAGATTAATACTTGCCCCTAAATCACATAGAACCTTATTAAAATTAAAACTTCCAATTTGAATAGGAATCGAGAAACTCCCTGGATCTTTAAGCTTTTGGGGCAGCTTATTCTGGAAAATTGCGCTGCACTCTTCAGTGAGTGCAACGGTGGCCTGGTGATCAAGTGCCCTTTTTTTGGAAAGGATCTCTTTCATGAATTTCATGTAAGAGGGCATTTGGGTGAGAGCATCTGCAAAAGGAATATTAATCGTTAGCTTTTTAAAGACCTCAATAAATTTTGAAAAATTAACCTGATCCTTATTTGCTTGCAGCCTGCTCGGGTAAGGCACTTTCGGTACTGCCGGCTTAACCGGCGGTGTTACTTCTTTATTCCTCTCTTCGCTCTTCTCGCTCTCTTCAGCTTCAACTTCATCCATGGCAATGATCTCCACATCATTCTCGGCTTCCTTTGCTAGCTCCTCATTCAACTCCTTGCCATCTCTCAGATAGATGGCGTTGCAATTTTCTTGATTCCTCTTCTCAGCCATACTCGGGAATGCTCCGGGAGGTCGGGTTTGTAGGGCTTCAGAAATCTGCCCCACTTGCCTCTCGCGAATCTTTATTGCAGCCGTATTTTGATCAGTTACGGCTTTGACTGTGTTGACCGTATTTGCTAATTCCCCTACCGTGCTGTCCATCTTTGACATGAACTTCATCATCATGTCTTCGAGTCCCGGTTTCTTCTCCCCGGATGGTCCTTCGTTTCTTTGCTGAAAACCTGGAGGACGATAAGCACTATTAGTATTAGAGAAATTAGAAGAGTTAGGGAAATTACCTGACTGTGGTTGACCCGGCTGATTCCATGAAAGATTGGGATGCCTTTTCCACCCTTCGTTATACGTATTCGAGAAAGGATCGTTTCTTGGTTGGTTCCGGTTTGCCACAAAATGGACCTGATCAGGTTCTTGAAGATTTCCACCATTCAGCCTATTTGTGATAAAGGCTAGTTGAGCCTTCAGTTCCTTCATCTCTTCTGACTCTTGAATACTTGCCACTCTTCTAACGGCTGATCTTGGTGTAGAAAAACTATGCTCGGCCAAGTTTTCAATCAGCTCGCATGCTTCCTCGTATGATCTATCCATCAATGCTCCACCCGCGGCAGCAGTGATATCATTTTTGAATTGTGGGTGGAGCCCACTAAAGAAGGTCTGGATGATGACCCAGCCTTGTAGCCCGTGATGAGGACACTTCTTTATCATGTCCTTGTAGCGCTCCCAAGTCTCATATAAGGTTTCCTGATCCCATTGAGAAAAATGGGTGATCTCCGCCATTAGCTGCGCGGTTCTTCCCGGTGGAAAGAATTTCTGAAGGAAGGTTGCCTTCAGTTGCGCCCAAGTGGTGATCGAGTCTGGTTGGATGCTCTCGGTCCATGTCTCGGCTCGGCCTTTGAGAGAGAACCCGAATAACCTCAACTTGATGGCATCCTCGTTCATGCCATTGATCTTGAATGTGTTACAGATCCTCTCGAATGCACGGAGGTGTGCATGAGGATCTTCAGTCGGCGCTCCTCCATATTGATTCTGTTGTACCATGAAAATGGTACTCGGTTTGAGCTCGAAGTAGTTTGCTGCGGTGACGGGCGGTTGGATGCCTATCCATGCGGTTGCCACGTTCGGATTGGCAAATGACCGCATAGGCACCCTTTCCGGAGGTGGTGGTGGTGGATTATTGCGGCGAGGTGGTCTCTCGTCGTCTGACATTTCGAATTTAAGATTCCTTTTCGCTTTTGCTTCTTTTCTTAGACGACGAGCGGTTCTTTCGATCTCCGGATCAAATTCTTCAATCTCTTTTCCTCGGGTCGTCCTTGGCATAAACCGAGTGGATCCTGAAAATAAGAAAACAAAGTCAATAATCCAAAAACTGAAAGCGAATAAAATAAAATACGAAAAGAAAATGTCCAATCTAATAGCGCGTATAGATAGTAGTGCTATTAGTTGCAACCAGTTCCCCGGCAACGGCGCAAAAAACTTGACACGGGGTTTTGACACCCCGCGAATCTTACCGCAAGTGTACGGGTCGAAGTCAAGTAATAGTACTTGGAAAGTACGAGTATCGAATCACGGGGAACTAGGAACTAAGTATCACAATTACTATAGGCTCTATTAACTGGACTGTCGAATTTGGAAGATGGGTTTTAAACTAAATTCTAGCAAATCACAACTTAAACGCAAACAAAGCATAGAACAGATTAGGAACTTTGATAGAGAGAAAAGTTGAGGGTTGGAAATCCTCCGATTCTACACATGCACACAAACAACTCAAACAATTACCAGTTTATCCCCTTAATGATTCCCAAATCTTTTAAGGTCACCGTTGTTCTCTTTCAAGCCACAACGGGTTTTATTTTGAAAAGGATAAATGTAATCTCTCGATCTCACTTATGGATTCCAAAATACATTAAGTACTCGATTTATGTTAAATTGGCTAGATTTTATCTCTCGATATCAACTTAACGGTTTAATTGGGACTAAGACTTATTCAGTATATCTCTATCACTGAATTTATCGTCTTAGGCATGCAATTCCTAGTTCTATTTAACAGTTAATTCTCTCGAACTCAACTGAAAATAATAAATCAATTAAAAGCTAGCTAGACTTTCAAAGGCATTAAACACAAAATCACATGCTTCATTAATTAAGGAAAAACCAATAAAAGTTCAAATCATCTGGTTACATGCTTTATAAACCGAATTCATTCCAACCCCCAACACGAACCGGTTAGTTCATGTCGGTGGTGGATTCAAACACAAGAGAGAAAGATGAAACTACGTATGTAAACATGGTAACGCGAAAGATTAAAAACATGAAAGATAACGTGATGAACTCCCTTCAATCGTGCTTGTATCTACGTTCCGTGATGATTGTCTCCATGATCGGCCCTCTAATGTGACTCCGAGAGCTCCGAAAAGTCGCCCAAAATCGCCCCGGAACTGCTCTGGATCGTCTGCCGTGTGAATGATATCGAATAGTGACCTAAAACCCGAATTAAAATACTGAAAATCACGAAACAGTGGGTTACGCCACTTGCCACGCGACTTGCAAGTCGCGTGGTAAGTCGCGCGTGTCATTTTGGCTACGTGGGTCGTTTTCTGGTTCGCGGATCGGGTCCTGGTTCGGTCGCGGGTCTTGGGCTTGGCTTTTGGGCTCCCGTTAGGCTTCGTTTTGACTCGTTTTGGGTTCTTTTTAGCTTCTTTTTCCGAGGAATTCCGCCTTTTATATAACCTGCGTAAATCACTCAATAAACCGTAAAATATCCGCCTTTTTACTTGAGTGCAAGCCAATCTTGTTGGTTTGAGAACCGGAAATAACGCCAAAAAGTGGCGTTATCATTGACTGAGTCAGAAGTGGCATTACCTTGGGGAAGTGTCAGTTGTGGTGTGGGCTTGATACCCGCGCCTTTTCCAATGAGGAATTCCGGGGACGGAATTCTTTTAAGGGGAGAGTGTTGTAACAACCCGAAATTCTAGTACAATGTGAAGGTTTGGTGGCTAAAGTCTAAGAAATGAAAGCTTGAGTTATAGGACCTTTTTGCAATTTATGAAAGGTATATATATAGATGCCAAAACCCCAAATGAACATTTCTTTTGGCTTGTTGGTGGCTGAGCAAGAGAAGAGAAGGAGAGAAATAGAGAGAAGAGAAAGGGGTTCTTGGGAATCAAGTGCTTTTAAGAAGGAGCATCACCAATTTTCGAATTAGAAGAAGAACTGGAATTGGAGGATGGTTCCACACTGATTCATTTCAGGTAATCCCAATCCTTATTTTGATTTGTTGCTGAGTTTGGTTTTTGGGGGTTTTTGGTAAAAGTTGGAAATGATGCCCTAAGGAATGATTAAACACCCTAAATTCATGTTTGTATAGCAAAGAGTTGTAAGAAATGGATATAGAATGTTTATGTAGTTATTTATCGCAATATCGTACAGATTAAAGGGATTTGAATAGGATTCGGCTACTGAACTCGTCCCAGCACTTCGTCCGGAAAGTTTCTAGTGATGAAGGTTACCGGGTGAGTGTCCGGACAAGTTGAGTTATCCGGTAAGTTGAGTTATCCGGTAAGTTGAGTTATCCGGTAAGATTGAGTTATCCGGTAAGATTTGTGTGTCTGGGCAGTCGAGTTTTCCGGAAAGTAAGTGTCCGGAAAGGTTGGGCTAGGATCTGAGCAGTTGTATTTCATCCATTTCTCAGGTAGACCGACTGTAAGTCAGAAGTAAAGTAAAGCAAGATGTTAAACGCATCAGGTGAGTTCTCTCAACCCTTTTATGACGTACTATATTTTACTGATCTGGTTTCTTTTACGAGCATGAACGTTTTATAAATGTTATGCATGTTTACTCAACGAATGAAATAATGCTTAAAGTTTTCATAAACATGAGTTCGAAATGTTATGTGTATGCTATGTGAAGTCGGTTTACACGGTGGGGCCAGGGTGCCAGGGAATTTGATAATTCCTTGGGCATATGGAGGTTTGCTTGTAGGTTGGAATTCGTTTCCTCCTACATGAAGGAACAAGAGGTCCATTGGGGCTCCAGTGTAGACGAGAGGGTGTCCGTTAGGCCCCACTCGAAGTAGCTTATGCAATCCCTGAACCCTGTGTTTAACCTTGTATGATGAGAATGTGAAGTGTACAAGCTGTTTAAAGAAATGATTTTGTTACTATGATAAATGTTTTATGGAGGGAATTCACTAGGCCTTTTGGTCTAACCCTCGCTTTTCAAAACTAAAACCTTTTTAGGTATGCAAATAGTAGGAGGCTCAGATAAGTGAGCAAGCGCAGGATAGAGTACAGATGCAGCTAGAGACAGTACAAGTGCCTCTGGTAGAAGTTAGATTATTCTTAGTTGTGTATAGGTTGTTTCCGCCAACCTTAGTTTATGAATGATGTAACGAGATTTCGGGACCCAGGTTAGTAAATGTTATGATTTAATGTTATGTATGTCCTGTTGTGTTTTGGGATGTTACAGACCCTCTTTCTCATGTGCATGGACACATAAATCATTAAATAAAAAAAGGGGAGTGCTAATGGCACCCCAAAAGTGGGGTGTTGAATGCATTTATTTTCGATCCAATCATTTTTTGCAATCATTATACTATTATATATATATATATTATTTGACATATATATTTATATATATATATATATTGTTATTATTTTTTGTTTCTTTTATATATATATATATATATATATATTACTTATATATATATATATATATGTTAGGACTAAAAGTCCTATAAAATAGAAAGTGATATAAAGAAATAATTAGTGTTATTTATTTGTTTGTAAAGCCTCTCAAGATAATGGGCTTTATGGCTAATGGGCTTGGGCCTGTCAAGCCCTTGGTATTTAATGTGTGATTAGAGTGGTAATTAGGTTAGAGAAGTAGTGGTGAGATTAGCCGTGCGCTTAACAGAGTTTAGAGAGAGAGTTTGTTCATCATTCTAATCTTGTAACTCTCTGCATTCAATCAATAAAGGATTAATCATTTCATATTCATTGTTACTTGTTAATCTGGGATCCACAATTGGTATCAGAGCAGAGGGACAAATCTATCGATTCAAAGGTATTTTCTGGTTTTTCTTGATCATTCAAAGTACGTACTGTGTTCATCTCAAGAATTTTTGATTGCTTTGATTTTGGTGTTAAAACCCAAAATTGAGGCTTGATAAATTCTTCTCATAGGTTTTCTAAGATCTCTCTGTGTTTTCAAATCGTTTGGTTGAGTAAAAATCCCTGATTTTTTAAAATTCTTGATCTGGTTGGCTTTTTTGCTCCCTTTCGTGAAAATTATCAAATTTTCTTGTCAAAAGTACTAGTTGATTCGATTTAGTATTGTTTTCGTGTGTTTTTGGGCTAGTTTTCTTGTTAGTACTAAGTTCTTGCAGATTATTTCTCCTCAAGACTGCAGAAATTCATCGAACCGGGTAAGTTTTTCTTGTTTCTGAATTGGTTTCGAAGTCCCGGTACTGATATCTCCCGATAGTAATAACTCCCGGTGCTGATATCTCCCGGTAGTGTCTACTCCCGATATCTCCCGGTAGTAATAACTCCCGGTGCTGATATCTACCGGTACTTCAACTCCCGGTACTCCATCTCCCGGTACTCCATCTCCCGGTATTACATCTCCTGGTACCTAACTTAGTCCCGGTATTACTCAGTTGTGGGACTCGGTTTGCCAGTCCCGGTATCACAACTCCCGGTATTTCTCTGTGACTTCCCAGTTGCGGGACTTCTCAATTGCGGGACTTTCCATTTGCGGGACTTGCTTCTAATACCGGAAGCTGTAAATTTCGGATTTTTAGGTTTTGTGATTTTTGAACTTTCATACCTTCAAATCATCATAACTCGCTCAAAAATCAGTATTTTACAATGAAATTTTACAGGGTTACTCAAAATGTGATTCTGAACATATTCTCTGGGAATGTTTTCTGCTAAAAACATCTACAACTATGAGTTCGATCACACCACAGTAAACTGAACATGCTTTCACTTCCGGATCAGTAAACCATGTCTGCTTTTGATCGATATCTTGAATTGTCTCACAATCACTTCTGTCAAGTAACAATGTCTTATCCGACTTACTCTGAGCTCAAAGAGAAAGTTTCTCTTTTAGAAGTGCATATCTCTAAGCTAGAAGCCGAGGCTAAGATCAAATATGATGCTATAGGCAGGCTAGCGATTGAAAAGGCTGAGGACAAATGTGTGATAGAAAACTATCAAACTGAGTGCTCGGTCTATTCAGAAAGAGCTAAACTCCTCGAGACCCAAATATCTGAATATTCTCAAAAGTTAGAGAAGTCTCAGGAGGAGTATTCTAAAAGCATCTTAGTTCAAGAAAATGATTTAAAAGAAAATGAAAAGTTGACCACTAAGCTTAAGGAGTTTGAATCCAAACTTTACAAACTTGGTCAATCTGAACAAACCATCCACTTGAACAAGCCTAAGGAGTTCACATATTACAACTCGCTTTGGGGACTCGGATATGATAATCCGTGCTACCTAAAGAAAGTCTTGTCGAAGGTCCCCACTCTTTATGAATTTGATTTCATGGGCTTAGACAAGATTTATCCCGAGTACAAAATTAAGTGGACTAAGGCATCTCCGGAAGATGAGGAGTTTGAGGATTTTAAAAGACAAACAACCATACCTCTACCACCAATAGAGGCAAAACCTAAATCTGAAAATCCTACTTCTGAAAATGACACGAAATCGGATGATGTGCCGCCTAGGAAGAACATAAATGTACAAATTCCCTTCGTGTACGAAACGCTTAATGCATCGTATTTAAGTAGCAAAATTCCTTATCTCCCCAATAACTATTTTGACATCTGTTCTCTTGCCAAAACGGTTGAGACTCCGCCTCCTGTTCCGGCAACCGCAGATGAAGACTCTAATGATCAAACAGAGTTGAAACGTTATGTTCCACCTCTGATTTTGGAAAACATTATTTTTAAACTGGAAGAGTCAATTGCGAGAGATAAGGTCATTTATGAAACCGAAAGGATTGTACTTTTAGATTCTATTGAAAAGCTCAAACAGACTAAACCCGACACACTACCCAAATCTGAAAGAGAGTCCTATAGAACCGAGATTGATAAGTTGACGTCTCAACTGGCTGTTTTGGCATTTGAAGCCTTAACGCTGAGAATGGATAAGGGGAATTCTGTGGATACCCCAATGACGCCGGTCACTTCTGAAACAATCTCGTTTGATGATGCTCAGATCTTTTCGGATAGTTCGTCGTGCAAAGCCTTTATGGGAGTGTCTGATGACACCACTACTAAAGATTTGAGCTTTAAGGATAAAGGTAAGGCCATCGAACCCGATTCTGTTCAAAATAATATTTTTCCGGTTTTTGATAATCCCTTTGCGAATGACTCCTCGTCTGACTCTGATGGCGACACTCCACCTGATTCTGCAAGAAGATTTTCTGAGTTTATGAATTCCACTCCTTGTCATGAAGATGATTTTTCTAAGATTGATGTTGCTCCTAAGCTTGCAAGTCACATTCAACTTCTTGAGAAAATGCCTTCACCGGTTAATTTTAAAAAGGGAGAATGTTCCAACTCCAAATATGTTTCTAAGACCAATTCTTCAAATTCAAAATCTAAAAGACGGTCAAAGAAACGCCCGAAAACCGGTAAGTCTCACAAAAGACAATCTTATTACTCTAGTTCTACTAACAGTGAGCCTCATGATTCTTCAGATAATCATGTTTTTAGAAAAGTAAAAATGGTTTGGAGAAAGAAATCAACTACAGAAGAATGTAATGGAAACACGTTTCATGATTCCCCTGTAGTTGATACAAAGTCTTTTATTTCCAAGACTGGTTCATGTGCTCATGTTTACCCTATAGCTAAGCTAATCAGTCTAAACCGAGCAAAGATCTGTTGCACTTTTTGTGTAAAAAGTGACTTTGTACATCCAAGGTATGTGAACAACTAGTATGGTACCTATAGCATCACCAATCCTCATATTAAAGTCAAGACATCTAACCACCAAGGATCCATCAAAGCATGGATACCAAAATCTTTTTGATCTGTTTTTGCAGGGATTTCATGTGTGATAATATACAGAATTTTATTTTCACTGCGTTCGAAGGTTGTGCCACATTTGAGGGGGAGCATCAGGTATTTGACATATACATGAATTTTTTGTGAATTCAAAGAACCGTGGCAATTCATCCTAAAAAACTTACTTGAGTTTGTTTTTCTCCGTTTTTAAATTCCAGAATTGCCACGTGTTATATTTTCTTTGATTTAGTTATTTCCATGTCTCACATATTTTGTTGATTTTTCGATGGAAATACACCCGCTTGAATTCCACTTTTGTTCTCATAGTACGTCCTTACTTACTAATGATTCAGTTCTTCTCTAGTAAATTAATTGTGACTTGTTCTTCACAATTAAACTTTCTGATCAATTGTTTCATTTGTTGCAAACACTGTGCTTACTGAGTCATCCTAGTCGCGCTTGAACTTGTTCTTTGATCTTCATTCACATTTTATAATGACTTCTGATCAACTCAGATCAGGACTCGTTCTTAAAAGATTGATTTCTAAACATGCCAATTTAGAACTCGTACTTCAATGTGTGCTTAATGTTTTATTGGTTCATTCAAAGAGTGTTAGGAATTACATCGTTTCTATGGTCTATCCAGAACCGGAAGGACCTACCCAAGAAACACATCCTTTTTAGATAACAGTGAGGGGTCTAGATGTATAGACGAGTTTGGAGTGAAAAAAAAATGGTAAGGATGTGACAGGACTTAAAAGACATATTGGTCCTTACCAAATCGAGGCAGTTAGCCGGGTAACCACACAATCTATCATTCTCGTTCTTTGGAGATGAATATTGAAACAGACATGGACCCAGTGTCGACAACTCGTGTCACCCCACCTAGCCACTCAAGCATCTCACAAAAGATGTTTGTTTCATAAATGCACGGAGATTTAGCACATAATCTATCTATTCCTCACTCGGAGGTCTTAGATATTGAAAAAGGAAGACATCAGCTCCGGTCTTCGAACTTCATATTCTATTCACTGTGTCAATTGATTTTTAACTTGAGTCCCAGGTTAAATCAATTTTTGAGCCAAATTGATATAATTTATTTCTTTCACACATGCACGAGTCTTTGTGATTCCCATTGCATATCTTCGTGATATTGCCGGAACAGTTTGAGAGGTAATTTTTAATATTTTATTTCAGTGATAACTGGAAGTCCTATCAGAGATACCCCGATGCCAACTCTGAACATAGGACACACAATTATTTTAATTGTTGTGATAACAGTTACTATTGGGTTTCTGTGTTAGATGATTACCCTATTTTGGTTACTTATCGTTTTATCTGGTACTTTTGCTACTCATCAGTGTTGTCTTTGAAGTTACATGATGCTCAGGATGCTCCTAATCATCATGAGGGGGAGAACTGATACAAATTCAAAGACAAAGATCATCATCATGAGGGGGAAAACGTTATAAAAGTTCAAAGACCCAGACTATCAAGTTGAGGGGGAGTAAGCAAAAGTTGAGGGGGAGTAACTGTTATAACCTGTGCTGAAAATATTACAACGTGCATGGTTCTTCTATCCGTTTAACAAAGTGCTGAAGTTTTCAAAGCTAATTCAACTCGTGGTTCAACTCGTGATACTAAGAAGACCAAGAGCGTATTTCAAGGGGGAGCGTGAAAGATATGAAGACAAGCAACACTAAAGTGCTTCAAAGATTCAAGACGAAGAAAAGATCAAGATCGGAAGAGTTCAAGTTCGTATTTTTTCTTTATATAACTTTAGGGGGAGAAATAATTAGTGTTATTTATTTGTTTGTAAAGCCTCTCAAGATAATGGGCTTTATGGCTAATGGGCTTGGGCCTGTCAAGCCCTTGGTATTTAATGTGTGATTAGAGTGGTAATTAGGTTAGAGAAGTAGTGGTGAGATTAGCCGTGCGCTTAACAGAGTTTAGAGAGAGAGAGTTTGTTCATCATTCTAATCTTGTAACTCTCTGCATTCAATCAATAAAGGATTAATCATTTCATATTCATTGTTACTTGTTAATCTGGGATCCACAATATATATTGTTATTTTTTTTGTTATATATATTAGAAATATAGAAATATATATATATAGTTATTCTTTTTTGTTTTATATATACAGGGTCGGTATATTTTGCAAACCAGTGCATTCTTAGAAACTCTACAAACCAAAATCAACCAATCAGGGAATTTCTTTTTTTGTTTTTATTTTTTTTATACATTTAATTTATAGAGGGTATTTTAGGGATTTCTAACGTATTTTTTATTTCCCTTTTTATATATATTATTTTATTTTTGGTAACAGTTCCAGGAAAAAATCAATTATTCATGAGATTGGCATCTTGGCGAGGGAAATAAGATGAAACCAAACTAAATCATGAACCCAGAAATATAAAACCATATAAATTTATGAACCCAGAATCATGAATCCATATAAAACCATGAACCCAGAAACATGAAACAATATAAAATCATGAAGACAAAATCATGAATACAAAACCCAGAATCATGAAGACAAAGTCATGAATACAAAACCCATAATTTGCAAAAGGGAGACAATAAATTTTGCAATTTCTTCTTAAAAAGATACAATCACATTATGTACATCACAAACAGGGGAGAAAGATCAAGAAAGCCAATGAACATGGTCCAAGTACTTACCTATTAATTTACCCTGAAAGATGGGGGTGATTAATAAATCAAATTTGGAAATACTTGTAAGGTTTCATGCTTGAGTAGGCTCATCGTCATCTTTAATATCCCAGTAGGCTCATCATCATCTTCACCCACTTCCTGATGTAGGGTTAGCGACGGCGAGACATGTAGGGTTAGCGACGGCGGCATGGTGGTGGTGGTGGCGACGGCGGAGTAAAGAGGAGACCCATGTTACTGCTCCTGATTTGAACTTCTAGGGTTAATAGTAGGAGAGAGATAGAGAGAAAGAATTAATCGTAAGAGAAAGAGAGAGAAAAACTATTGACTTTACTTATACCCAAAATGCCCTCACCTACCTCTCACCTTTACACAAATGAATTAAAATGTTCAATTAATTACATTAATGCCACCGTTTTTTCTTAACCATAGATCAAATGAGTTAATGGCTTAGATTGAGTTTGTAGAGTTTCTAAGAATGCACTGGTTTGCAAAAGAAACCTCCCACATATATATATGTATATATATATATATATATATATATATATATATCTTTTTTTATAAATTATACCATTGTATTCCGCCAACGTGGTATCAACATGTTGCTTTTACAATTGAGTACGTTAATGGTAACCATTATGTGAAATTAGATATGGCAGAAGGATACCCGTTCCCTACTATTGTACCACATTTTTTTCCACTACAGTTATCCGTGTGCTGCATGATGGGCTACCCCGTATTCAGATCGAATACAGAAGTACGAGCGACTTTTACGTGTTAATTGTACTACGGATAATGTTATTTTAGAATAATCGAATGTAATATAGATTATTTTATGTTCTATTTATATGTTAAATCGCAATGTTTATGTTTTATTTTTATAATTATATAATTATAAAAAATTAGTAATATTTATATTTTTAAATATTTATTTATTTTTAAATAAAACTAAAAAGTAAAAGAAAAAAAAACATTTTTAAACTATATAATACAAATAAATAAAAATATATAATACAAATAAATAAATAAATAAAAGAAACAAAAATACAAAAAACAAAAAAAACAAAAAAAATAATCATGAGTTTAATGATTGGGGTGCAATTAGCCAATTTTGGGGTGCAATTAGCTTCCCCTAAAAAAAACTGCACATTAATTGATTTTCAGGAACCCTCTTTCTCATGTGCATTGACACAGAAATCATTAAATAAAAAAAACTGCACATTAATTGATTTTTACGGACCAAAAATCCAATTCACGAACAAAGCATCCATTTCACGGACCAAAAATCCAATTCACAAAGGAGTCCGTGATCACGGGCACTTTCACGGAGAAAATGAGTATTTTTGTGAAAGTATGGAGAGAATGGGTATTTTCGTGAAAGAGGGTCCGAAAATGGGTGTTTTAATTAATTTCCCATTGTTTTTAAAGAGAGATCAAACTTGAAAATGAGTGGCCACCACAAATGTAATTTTCTCTTTTGCATTTCGTGTGAATATCGCAAAGTCAATGTTTAGATCTGTTTTAGTATTGATAAATAAACTTAGATGGTGTTTGGTTCATAGAATGTTTTTGAATAAAATGAAATATGTCAAAGGAATTTGACGTTGAATGAATTGAAATGAAATATTGTCAGGTTTGACCACCTGTTTGGTTGACAGACATTGGAATGAAGTCTATTAAGAAATTGCAATATGTCTGTTTGGTTCACAGAATGTAGCTTTGGAATTAGAATGAAATATTGATAAATGACCAAAATGCCCTTTTTTGAAAATTTTAATTTCTATAAAACTAAAAATACTTTGAAAAAATAAATTAGCAAATAAATAAATAAATTAATTAATTAATAAATTAATAAAAAATATATATATAAATATATGAATGAAATAAATAAAATATGAATTATTTCAGAAAAATAAAATAAAGTATACCTTAAAAAAATAAAAAAAATATATTAACTTAAACTAAATAAAAAAAATTAAAAAATTAAAGTATTAAATTAAATTAAATTAAATTATTTTTGGATTTAAGTGTATTTAGGGATTATGAAATCAACTTGTATGGATGTCTATGGATAAAATGTAACTTCATATATGTCTATGTATAATGGACCTTTTAATTAGATGTCAGATATAACACCCTAAAAATAGTGGTAAATTTAGATATGAATAATTGTAGAATATGACATTCTACAAATGAGTAAGTCACTCTAAAACGGGAAAATAGTAAGGCGTCTACAAAACCAAATCATGAAAAGGTAAATTAGACAACCTACTAATCTAAACCACAATGACTTAGATTATAAACGGGTGTCTCTATCTCTTCTCCAAAAGTATACCGGTTCAACCCAAAAGAGTACGCCACTAGTTACTCCACCAAAAATGCTATTTCCACTTCTCGACTCTTCGCTCAACCCTGAGGAGCCCCACCGCTAGAATGATCTAATATACATGTCATTTTAAGAAAAAATGTTAGACCAAAGCCTAGTGAGAACAAACAGTTATATTTGGAGATAATAATAAAATCATTGGATTGTAATATAGGAAACCGTAACATTTACCTTTGGTAAGATCAATATATGCACAATACCTCTTGTGTTGACGGGGGAGACCCGTTACCAACATCAGTGACAGAACACAAAAGTAAGCCACTTGACATGTTAGTAGAACCAAAACACATAGCTTATAAACGTATTGGATATCAAGATCAACCCCTCTAAGTCTATTGCTCGTGGAGTCTCAACCTCAAGCCTTCTAGGTCTATACTTTGAGATTTTCAAATCCAAGAAAACATACATGCACAATGTAATTACACTTTACTGCTCATGGGACGATGTCCGACCATACAGGTCCACATCTTACTTACCATGAGACCCGATGCCTATTCCGTGCTACAATGAAGGAAACTATTTTTCCATCATTGAACATAAAGACTCAAGTGTCTATGGATCCATTACACTAAAACCAAGTATAATAACAAGTTCTTCTTATGCAATAATAACTCCACATGTGATAAGTAAATTTGTACCAAGACATATCATAAGATAAAAACATTTCCATTTTTCCTTATCTTGGCATCAAAATCAATAACAAGACATTTATTTCTCAAATATTTACCAAACACCATTAGTAGCATCATTTCATCATAAGAATCCATCATTCATAAATCCTTCTTCAAAATCTTTAAATATTTCAAAACCCTAATTTTGACCTAGATTTCTCAAACTCCATATTTGTAAGGAATGTGTAACCAAACATATAGAAAACCACAAAATAAACTCTTAAGGACAACTTATCCATCTTTTCCAAACCTTTTCATCAAACAAAAACCCTAAAATATCCCAAAAAACAAGTTTTAGGTTAAGAGTTTGACAAACCAAGAATCGCAAGTGAGGAGATGTTTAGAAGGTTAAAACACAAAGATTTTAACATGTATAAAGTTTAAAATGTGGATGAACTCACCTTGGTGGTTGTTATGATAAAAACCAAACCCTAGAATGAAGGAGATGAATGTTTGAGGTTTGGGGAGACTTGAATCCTTCACACCTAGTGTTTATACACACCTAAGACGAACAATAAATGTTCTTAGTTGTGGTAGCTAGGAATAATCAATGAAGAGGGATGATTTGGGGGAAGAAAACCTACCAATGAAAAAGAGAAAGTTGTTCCTTAAGCTGCAAAAAATCAGATAAAATGACTTAGAAAATCGTAGTTGGCTTTTTATACCCTAGTCCCCCGACCTACAAGTGTCACTATCGCTGGCACGATGCCCATCTAACTTCGGTGCCAAACCCGCAAGAATGTCAAGCTAGAGTGGCACACGTCACAATCGCCAACACTATCGCCTAAACTGTACCGCGGGGTCCTCTCCCCCTGCGATTGTGCCCAACAAAAGTGACATAATGTCACAATCGTTGGCACTGTCGCACCACCAGTATCGAGGCCCTCTTTGTCGCATTTCTTTTCTCAGGTGTTCCCGCTACTTAAGGATTTGGGGTAGTCGTTTACTATCCCGAAATAATACCCGAAAAGTTAAAAGAGCTTACTGAAATACGTAAACTAATACTTACAAATTTCCGGGTGTTACACTAGAACATAGTGAACACTTTAATAGCCTTTAAAATAGGGGTTATATTTAGTGAGTACCAAAAAAGATTTAGAACTTGAGAACTAATCTAATCCATTGATTAGAATAAATCAAGGGTTATTAAAAAAAAGTTTTTTTTGTAATTAAAGCAAAACACAGGGGGTAGTTTTGAGAATTTGAAAAACATTTCAATGGTATAATAGACATTAGATTAATAAATTCAAATTACACCCACTATGTCCTCTCCACTTTTCACCTATTCTCCTAAGCTTTTACGACAATAGTGCATCGTGATAAAAAAAATAGGTTTGTCGTTCACCCACTCCTCGTCGATGCAACGGATTCTCAGTTCTAGTCATTGGCACCGGAGGATTCGTCGGAACTCACTGCTCACCTACTTTGAAGAAACGTAACGATGACGTTTTAGGTCTCGATAATTTCAATTTTTTATGATTCGTCGTTGAAACAAGCTCGACAAAAGGTTTTGAAATTGCACGAGATATTCATCGTCGACGGTGATCTGAACGACGATGAGTTATTATCGAAACTTTTCGACATTGTTCCGTTTCTTCTGAGTAATCATCGATTTCATCCCAAGCCGAGATTTGGTTTCTCAAATCTGAATTTCAGAGACGGTTTGGTTTAAGTGTTTTTTATTTTGTTTAGTGATTTTCATAGAATGAAGTAACGGGGAGTTATGTTAGCTGATTTTAATTTTCATCTAGGGTTTGTTGATATCCTTTTTGTTTACTACAAAAATCGATAAGTTAGCTTTGTAATAGATTTGGGGTTTTTGTTTCCCAAAGTTGCGTTTGATTTTCATAGGGTGAATTCGAACCATAGTTGATTCCATAGTAAAGTAACAAATTTAGAGGGTTTTTTTTCCAGATTTGTGTTTGATTTCATGTGGTGAAATAACACATAGAAGAAAATTGTGTTGGATTCATGTGGTGAAATATGAAAATTATGTAGAATTCATGTGGTGAAATATGAAAATTATGTTGGATTCATCTGGTGAAATATGAAAGTTATGTTGGATTCATGTGGTGAAATAACAAATAAATGAAAATTGTATTTTACTTCATGAGGTGAAATAGGATGGTGAATATGTGTTTCATATTGTGAATCTTATTACCAAAATGACCATTATGCCCTTTTCATGTGGTGAAACAACTTTCAATTAAAACCATAGGATCAAAACTAAATAAGAGATTAGATCGGTTCTCACGGTTTTCAACATTTTTGTAGTTCTCATTTGATTATCGTTCTATATATATAATTTATAAAATATTATTTATCTCTTCTAACTATCTAATTTCAAGGATTTTTATTCATGATTTTTATTCCTAAAAAGAATAAAAAATCATTTCTCCTTTTTAAGTAATCATTTTCAGAGATATCTTCAAACTTGAAAATTTTCATTATCTCTCTCATACTTTCTTTATTTTAGAGAGAGTTTTGAAATATCTGTAGGAGTAAAAATCTTCAAAATCTCAATTTTAGAAAATCATCTGGAGATGCAAGACCAAATTACACTTATAATCCTATCAATTACTACAACAAAATTTGGTTTATATGACGCTAATAATTTCTATGCGTCCTAATAGATTAGATGTGTAAATAGGTCAGGTTGGGTTGGGTTCGGGTTCAACCCATTTATTAATTGGGTTGAAAACCTCAACCCAACCCAACCTGTTTAAGTAAATGGGTTGAGATTTTCATCTCAACCCAACCTGGTAGGGGTGAGCATCGGAACTGGGTACCCGTCTTTGGAACCGGAACCGCTCCGAAACTGGAACCGATGTGATTGGTTTCGGTTCCTAAAATACGGAACCGATGTAGACTGGTTCCGGTTCTGGTTCTCATTTTATGGAACCGTTACCCATTGGGTACCCGTCGGGACCGTTATTTTTAATAAAAAATATTATAAATTTATAATATGTAAATACTTAATAACTAAAATTGAATTAATAGATTTACCAATTCAAAGATTTTTTGCACACAATGAAAATCTTAAGTAAAAAGTTTTAATATATTTATTAGTGATTTGCAATAGACTTCAAGTTACACTTTAAGAGCATCCACACACGTCTTGCACAAGACCTTGTAAGATGACATGACATGTCATCTGTCTTGCAAGGTCTTGCAAGTGTATCCACTTCTTTCACAATTAGAAAGATCTTTCACAAACAAATATATATTAAACAAATCCATTTTTTGTTTAATTTAATTAATTAATTTGTTTGTTTAAACATTAATTAATAATATATTTATTAAATTTAATTCATTTATTAGTTTATTTGAACATTATTTTTATTTTACTTTTATTAAGATTTCTTACCCACGCTTTATTTAAAAAAATGATATTTTTATGCAATGTTTTTTATTTAAACTACTAAAATAAAAGTACATTAATATAAAAATTAGGAAAATACAAATACTAATAGATAAACGTACATAAACATCAAAAAACATATTTTATAATTAATTTATTAGTTATATTATAATTATCTATATTATTTATATTATAATTATCTATATTATTTATATTATAATTTATTTCTTTAGAAAGGAGTTTGGTCTTGCATGAGTGTGGAAGGTGTTATTGTAAAGCTGATGTGGCACTTTGGAAATGAGTATTGTCTTGCAGGGGTGTGGATGGTCTTAGTATATAAAATGTTAAAATTTAAAAAAAAAACAAATTAAAACCGGGTACCCGAAACCGGAACCGGCGGTTCCAGGACCAGTTCCAAAATATAGAGAACCGATGTAAACGTGTAACATCCTGAATTTTCAATAATAGTAATTTAATGAGAATTGGGATCTAATTGTATTTTGGTTTAAAACCTTGAATTATGTTGTAATTTATAATTCAATAGGGTTAAAATACAAGGGTTTAAAGTTTGGTGTTGTTTTGAGAAATAATGGAAACTTGGAGGTGTAAGTGGTCATTTGTGAAAAGTGTGTATGGATAAATAGCAGAAATCAGATATTTTTGGTATTCTTTTTGTTTGGGTCGGTTTAGAAGGCAGAGAGAAAGAGATAGAGAAAAAAAGGAAAAAGGGAAGAAAGCTAGATTTGTCTTCAAATTGGTAAGGAATTTATCATGTGTTTTGATGAAAATTGTTGTAGCTATAGAGTTGTAAACGAATCTATGTTGTGATTAGGTTTTCAAAATCGTTTACAGCAGATTTGGGTTGAATTTGTGCAGCAAAGTGGGTTTTACATCAAAAAGGTGAGTTCATTTGTTGTTTGCTTAAATCAGTGTTTATATGTTAAATTAAACCTTGAAATAGTTGTATAAACTGTTTGTGGACTGTATGGATGGTCTGGAATGAACTGAATCGAACATACATCGAATTAGGTCGATTTTTAAGCTGCAGGTCGAAGGTTTCCGGATAAAACCATGTATCCGGAAACCGTGGTGATGAATGTCTCCGGACGCAGCAAAGTATCCGGTAAGTATTGTTTTCTTGTAAGTTTCCGGATGAATATAGTTACCGGATGGTATCCGGATTACCTTGGTTTCCGGGTGTCATCCGGATTAGTGAAATACCCGGAAAGTTGATGTATCCGGAAAGATGAGGATATCCGGAAAACTTGTGTTGTCTGGATAGTTTAAGGTGTCCGGAAAACTGGTACTGTCCGGTCACTTTTGTAGTACTCAGTAACTTTAGGACTTGCTGACTTCTAAACAGGTACGGTTTAGGAATTGAAATGCAGTTCTAGTGGCCTGAACATACTTACAGCTGAATGGTAGGTTGTTAGGCTTAATGATTGTTCTAGTTTGATACTAGGCAGGTGTGTGTAGTAAGTGTAATGGATCCATAGGCACTAGTGTTTGGTAATAACATGGAATAGGCGTGTGGTAATATCGTTATTCAAGTGATGTGTGTAGTACTAATGGTTATGTGCACGTGGAATAGATGAAGTTAGTCATTATTCTGATGTGTGTAGTACTAATGGTTATGTGCACGTGGAATAGATGAAGTTAGTCATTATTCTGATGTGTGTAGTTCTAATGGTTATGTGCACGTGGAATAGATGAAGTTAGTCATTATTCTGATGTGTGTAGTACTAATGGTTATGTGCACGTGGAATAGATGAAGTTAGTCATTATTCTGATGTGTGTGAGAAACCCTGGAACAAACGTAATTCCCGGTTTCTAAGGAAGAAGAGGGATTGACATATGTAATTGTAATCTCTACTTCCTTTTCTAAGAAATAGGCATGTGTATATTGCGATTTCTTAGGTGGGAGCATTAATCTAGAATCTGATAAAGATTCGTAGTGTGGCTCTGGAATAGGATGTGTACAGAAATGGGCATGTGTATATTGCGGTTTCTAGAATAGATGTGTACGGAACTGGGCATGTGTATATTGCGATTTCCGGAATAGAAACATTACTCTAGAATCAGTGCAGATTCGTAGTGTAGCTCTGAGACAGGATATAATGATGGAATGTGTGTCAGTCATATTCATGGGATTGGATGAAAATCGTGTTAACGGAATAGAGTTACATGTATGGTAAGAAAAAGGGTAATCAGGTTTGATATAACTTGTTTACATTGATTTTGCAAATATTATTATGGAAACGAATGTTCTCACTAGGCGTTGGCCTAATCGTTTCAAATGATGTTTTCTTACCAGGTGTCGGCTCGGGAAAATAAAGGGTTGTGGGACGAGCGTTTTGGAATAGCAAGGAAGTCAATTAACAGAAGGAGATTTTGAGGGATTGCTTAGATAACTTAGTAAATCTGATTATAGTGACATAATTAGATTAATAAGTTATTTGTAGAATCATGTATCTGTAAATGTACTCTTGATGATTAATTCACTTGCTATTTTGTAAGTTTGAAGTTTATATTATCATAACTTGTGGAAAAATTGAGGTTCAAATTAGCCCGGAATTTGGGGTGTTTCAAAACGGTTCCGGTTCCAGTTCCTTCATTCTAAGAACCGCCGGTTCCAGTTTCGGTTCCATGAAATTTGGCCGGGTACCCGGTTTTGCTCACCCCTACAACCTGGTACTTAAATGGGTTGGTAGCGGGTTGATCTGATTATGATTTTCTCAACCCAACCTGTTTAATAAATGGGTTGAACCTGGGTTGACCCAATTTAATCTTAAAACTTTAAAATAAAAAAGGACTAAAACATAATTCCATGACAAATACACAAGCACAACCACAAAACCAAATAAATTGTTCAAAGTTTCAATTAAACACAACCATAAAGTGAAATAAATTGTTCAAAGTTTCAATAACACAACCATAAAGTCAAACAAATAAGTTTCTAAATTGTAAGTAACTCGACTTCCACTTTCACCGACTCCAACTTCACTCTCGGTATTACTTTCCTCTTGATCTTCTATCTTCTCCGTCATGATTGCTCCACATAGTGCCTCAAGTTGCGATTCCATTTGTGCTATATAAATAAATAAATTAACCAACTTAATACGATAAAAGAAATATATAAACAAATTAACCAACTTACTACGATAATACAAAATATATAAATAATAAGTTAGAACAAACCTTCTTTGTATTAATAAACTTCACAGGTAATTTGATTATTAAATACTGCAAAATACACATACAACCTTTGTTTCAATCTGATTAATAAACTTCACATATTAATTACTAAATACATACAGCCTTGCAAACTTCACAGGTAATCTGATTATTAAATGTATTATCAATACATTACTATGAAAACAAAAGAAGAAAACAGAATAAGCAAACTGTTACCGACTCACGAACAAGCAAACTGTTACCGTGGAAGCAAACAAAATAAGCAAACTGAAGCAAACAGAATAAGCAAAAGAAGCAAACAAAATAAGCAAACTGTTATCGTGGAAACTGGAAACTGGAAAGGAAGGAGAGGAGACAAGGCTTGAAGGGAAGTCGTTGCTTGCTGGGCAGGCGTGGAATAGCGTCGTCGACGCGGCGTGGAAGGGCTGGCGTCGATCTCTTGGCTGGAACTGGAAGGAAGTGGCGGCTAGGGTTTAGAGAGTTTAGACTTTGAAAGTTTGAACGATGGAATATTGAAATGGAAGGACCGAAGGAGTTTAGTTTTTTTTGGAAGGGGTCCTAGGCTATGCCTAGACTAATCATTTGGCAAATTATGACTGTAAGACATCAGCCCTGATTAAACCTCAGTGGCCACAATTGTTGTGTACGCCTGGATTCGAACCCTGAGCAGATGAAATATTCCACCACATCCCCTAGGGCCTTAACCAGTACGCCACAACCCTTGTGGTTAGTTCTGTTTAGATTTTAGTGGAATCATATTTAGTTTTTTACTTTTTTATTAACTTATTAATTATTAATTATAATTAATAATGATAATAAATTAAAAACAAGTCATAAATGGGTTACAAACAGGTTGTAAATGGGTTGAAATCAGGTTGGAAACATGTCGAAAATTTAAACCCAACCCATCTATTAATTGGGTTAGGCGGGTTGACCCATTTAACTTAAATGGGTTGAAAATCTCAACCCAACCTACTACTATTGGGTTGGGTTCGGGTTGGGTTGGCAGGTTGTGTCACTTTTTTTCCACCCCTATAATAGATTGCTTTATAAAACTTTATTTATAGGACCAAAAAATGAAACGTCTTATTTAAAGGTGTTATAATAAGTTTATAGACGCTTTAAGACGTCTTAACAAGTTTTTTAGTACACTTCAAATACAAAATGGCGCATTAGCTATTTTATATCACATTTTTTAGTAAGTGTCCTATAAACCCATATTTTATTGGACACTTTTTTAAATATTATCCTATAAAATAGCTAAATGCGACGTTTCTATTATTATAAAAATGTCCTAAAAACGTGTTACAACAATGTCTTTAGACAAGACGTTTTATTTTTTTGGTCTTATAAGTTAAGTCTTATAAAGCGATTTATTAGAACAGTTACAATTTTTTGGCGTCCTAAAATCCAATATTATTATGGTGATTTTGTATTAGAAATAAGAAAAATTGACCTAAATAGTCATTTCTTTCTTCACAATTGACCTTCTAGTCATTTCTCTCCTGGTTTTACCAAAATGTCACTACCTCCTCAAGTGACATATTCGCAAATTACGGAAGGGTAAAAAAGTAAAAAAAATAGTTTCTGAACATGGTCCGTAAGTACAGGGACAAATGTAATTTTATCTATGCGGACATGTTTAGAATATTTTATAGTTTTGCCCCCTGCACTTATAGGGCATTTCAAAAAACTTCTTTTTATTACTTTTTCACCTCTCCGTAGTTTGCAGATTTGTCACTTGCAAAGGTAGTGGCATTTGGGTTAAAAGGGGAAAGAAATTACTAAAAGACCAATTGAGAAGTGAAATGATCATTTCAGTCAATTTCCCTAGAAAAATCAAGTTAAGGTTGAAGTTGGGGTTTTTTATAGTGTTCTAAGGGACCCACCATTTTTAGTGTTGTATTTTTATTGGTTGAGTTAGATATGTCATATTAGGGCATCTCCAACTCAACCACTATAAAAATGATGATTCTAAATAGACACCCCTCTACTTGCTAAATAGACACCGCTCTATTAATCATTATTACATACATTAATGTTAAATTCTTACTTTTTACATTTTCAATAATCATTATATAATTATATTGCATTATTATTGTTTTATCTTATTCCAATAGTAATTAGTTATTATTATTCTTATAACTAAATTACTAGAATCCTTTGTTAATTAAAAAAAGATCATCATTTTTATATATTTTTTAATATTAATTAATATATTTTAATTATCGATTACTATTATCTTTTTAATTATTATTTAATTATTTATTTTCATATTATATGTAACGGTTATTTAAAATTATAAGTTAATACATATTTTTTCAAAACTTGTTTTACAAATTCAAAATTTATGATATATATGTAATAATAAAATTTAAATTCTTTTAATTAACATGTTATATTATTTTATTTTTCTTTACTACATTGGTTGTATTAATTAATATATTATACTGCTATAAATTTATTTTAATTATATAATTAAATATCGTAATTGATAATTTTTTGAATATGTTCTTTTTGGTCATTTACATACTTATAAGCTAATTTTTGTCAATCGTGACTTCTTCATCAGCTAGCTTATAAGTCAACATCTAGCTTATAAGTCATCAACTAGTTTGCCAAATATAACAAACAATACTTAGGGGTGTACGCGGGTTGGGTTGGACAGTTTTTGACAATTTTACAACCCAATCCAATTATGGTGGTTTGAAAATTTTCAACCCAACCCAACCCATTCAAAAGTATAACCCAACCCAACCCAACCCTTGCGGGTTGGGCGGGTTGGTTGTATACATAAAATTCACGATTAAAATACGACAAATAGAACTAAAATATTCCCAACAAAAGTATTAGTTATTACAATCATCCAAATATATTAAATCCTCAAGTCTTAAACATCAAAAGTGTATATTATAGCATCGAATTCAAATTCTCAATCAAGTACGACCGTCTCTGACTCCAATGTTGCATTCTCCTTGAGTTTGTCTACAATTCAAAAACAAAAATTAAGCAATCGAGAGAGTCGGGGACTGTGGTCGATCGAGAGAGAATGGAGTCAGAGACTGTGGTCGATCGAGATAGAAGAGTTTTTGCTCGTGCTCAGCGATGGACAGTGAATGACCCAATCGAGCAAATCTTAGGTGATCCAAATGCAGGTATTCAGACACGACGAAGTTCAGGTAATATTTGTCTTTTTGTTAATTTTATTTCGCTGATTGAACCAAAGAAAACTGATGATGCCCTCAAAGATCCAAACTGGGTCAGTGTTATGCAAGAAGAGCTGGCTGAGTTTGAAAGAAACAAAGTTTGGAATCTTGTCCCCAGACCATCTGACAAAACCGTTATAGGCACCAAGTGGGTGTATCGAAATAAGTTAGATGAATTTGGAACTGTGACCCGCAACAAAACTAGACTAGTTGCTCAGGGATACAGACAAGAGGAAGATATAGACTATGATGAAACATTTGCCCTAGTGGCAAGACTCGAAGCAATTCGACTTTTCTTAGCCTATGCAGTTCACAAAGACTTCAAAGTTCACCAAATGGACGTTAATTCAGCATTCCTTAACGAAAAGCTGAATGAAGAAGTTTATGTTGAACAACCACCAGGATTCGCTGATCCTAAGCATCCAAAATATGTCTATAAGCTGGATAAGGCCCTTTATGGTTTAAAACAAGCACATCGTGCATGGTATGACACTTTATCTTCCTTTCTTATTGCTGAAAATTTTGAACGTGGAAAAAACGATAACACACTATTTTTCGGAAAAGTCAAAGGTCATATCATTCTTGTTCAAATATATGTCGATGATATTATATTTGGTTCTACTAACCCATCTCTGTGTACTTGATTCGCTGAACGAATGAAAAATGAATATAAGATGAGTATGATGGGTGAACTAACATACTTCCTTGGACTTCAGAAGCAGAGCGATAAAGGTACATTTATCCACCAAGGTAAGTACGTTAAAGATATGCTGAAGAAATTCGATCTTACTCAAAGCTCGGCTATGAAAACTCTTATGGCACCTCAGCTGACACTTAACAAGGATCCCTCTGCCTGTTAATGTCACTGCCTATAGAGGAATGATCAGCTCTCTTCTCTATCTTACAGCGAGTCGTCCTGATATCATGTACTCTACCTGTCTTTGTGCACAATATCAATCTGAACCCAAAGAATCACATCTGATCGCTGTAAAGCGAATTTATAGATATCTGAAGGGTACACCCAACCTAGGTCTTTGGTATCCCAAAGACTCGGGGTTCGATCTAACTTCCTATTCAGATAGTGATTTTGCAGGTTGCAAACTGGATAGAAAAAGCACCACAGGAGGCTGTTAGCTCCTGGGTGGAAAGCTGGTGAGTTGGACAAGTAAAAATCAAAACTCAGTGTCCACCTCCATAGCTGAAGCTGAGTATGTAGCTGATGGAAGTTGTTGTGCTCAGGTCTTATGGATGAGAAATAAGCTATTAGATTATGACCTCCAGCTATCCAAAATTCCCATCTATTGCGACAGCACTAGTGCCATCACTATAGCAAATAACCCAGTACTACACTCAAAGACCAAACACATCGAAATCAGATATCATTTTATCAGAGATCATGTGATGAATGGAGACATAAAACTCCATTTTATTCCAACTGACTATCAGTTAGCTGATCTTTTTACCAAACCTCTTGATGAGACAAGATTTAACTTTCTCATCAGCGAGCTTGCAATGTAGAACCTTGAAGAGTAAACTCTTCAGAGGTTACGCATTTTGTCAGCAATAAGGTTCTATCTCTCTCATTCATCTCTTAGTCTCTAAGTAAATGTTCTTTGATACTCAGGTATGTTCTCTATCCCAAAATCACTGAAGCTATCTTCAGTAAGATAACTTTTCAAAAGAAAATATTATTCATTGACAATTTCCTATCAGTGATCTTTTTGAATAAGAAAACTCCTGACTGATATTTTTCATCAGTGGTTCTTCAAAACAAAACTTAATCCAACCCTGATATTTCTCAATTATCAGGTATACCTTTTGAAATATGAAAAGACAGTTTCTTGTGACGTCATCAAAAGAGGATAAACCATGGCACGCATTTTCGTCTGACACGTTCGTCCGTTACACTTCTAGACCAATACGCTTCGTGGGACGTGTCCGTGTCATGATGATTGTTTTTTTCCCGCTCAACAACCTTTATCTCTCCTCTCTCATTCCTATATAAACAACCCTTGTTTATATTTTTCCTTTTACGCGCACAAAATACTCTCAAGGCAAGAATTTTCCTTTGCATTTGATGAACTAAGAACTTAAGACTTCGATCTTCAAAAAACTTACAGGTTCTTACTTCTAATCTCTAAATGCATTCTTTAGACTCAAAAACCTTCTTTTGATCTTAAATCTTTGATAACAAAGATCAAAAACGTTTTATGTTCTTAAAAATCATCTTCTTTCATGATTTTTCTACAAAAACCTTAAAAAGTTTGCATAAGTTTAAAATGTTCTTTAAACTTTCTCTCTTTTCTTAAATGTGTTTTCCAGATTCTTTCCCAAAAAGGAAACTGGTAAAACATAGTTTTCTACCAGTTTTAGTATCTTTCAAACTGGAAAACCCTCTTTACAAGTTTCTTTCCCTAAAAGGAAACTGGTAAAACCCTAAAATCTTATTTTTGTAAATCCTTCCATACCAAGAAATCTCTTCTGCTTCTCCTTTGTTTCTTGTTTCTTAGCAATGGCATCCCAAGCGGTTACCATGGTGAAATCCAAAAACAACAGGTTTGAACTCAATCAAGTGAATTTCGTGGGAAATAATCATTTGGATCTACTTCACTTCCCTGAAAAGAAACCCTGCCTCCATCTCGCTGATGTTGTAAACCTGCTCCGAAACTGACCAATTTTCTATGCCCTAACCGTCGCATCTTCTACACACTGGAACCTCCTTCAGCAGTTCTGGTACACTGCTGAGCGTACTGAAGTTATGCTGAAATCCAAGAAGGTGGTCACTGTGATCGCTTTCTAGACTAAGCTGGGGCATGGCAGCATCACTGCCAATGGCATACGCTCAGCTCTCCGCCTACCAGTAGGACCTTTCGAAGAACCTCTTACTGATGTTGAATTGATCCGGTTCTTGGATCTCATGGAGTACACCTGGGACTTGAAGCCCAGGACCCAAATCCCTGAAAAGAAACTTACTAAAGTCCTGAAGGCCAAGATGCTTTCAGAGCTCAACTTCATCTTCTCCCACATAATCTCAACTATGAGTGGGAAGATCGGTTCGCTTGATCAGGCCAACCGTTACCAACTTCACATGGGGTACAACCTCATCACTGGGCGAAAAATAGACTACGCCCACAATATCTTCGATGACATGATGGTTAAGGTCGAGAAGCCAAACCGAGAGCTGAAGGTCCCTATGTTCGCTTCGTCTCAACTCTCCTTGAATTCTTTCTGAATGAAGGATACCCGACCAAGGGTGACTATCAGCTTCCACAACTCGGGGTCCGCATACTCGATGTGGAAAGGACTGATAACGAGGTTAGTCTTTCTTCCCTTAAACTCCTTATTTCTCCTACTTCTTCAACTTCTTCGACAGCGATGCTTGCGGTTAATCCCCCCGCAGCTTCCCACGCTACCACAACCACATCCTCAGCAAAGAGGAAACCCTCACAAGCCCCTCTTGGTCACTCCCAAAAGACCAAGAGAGTTTCTAAGAATAAACCCCCGCAACAACCGGCTACTACTTCATCAGGGATCGCCTCTTCACAGGCGACTCTCGAAGACTTCGTGGTACGCTCCACCACTTCTGATACCGCATCGACTACCACCTCAGCGAGTTTTTCAACCACTGAAGTAACACTGGCAACTACCCCACCACTCTCAGTGCCTCAAAGAACTGAGGAGTTTGATTTCGGTAACGCCAATGCCGCTCCGCCACAATGCACTGCCTTCTCACCAACATTTGCTTCTCCCACCATCTCCTTCGTCAACACCACCATTGCACCAGCGATAACGGTCGCTGATTCTCAAGAGACGTTGCTACAGAATCTAATGCGCATCAATACTTTAGGGCCTGATGGTCTCCCTCTCGGGGGCTCTCAGAGCATGCCACCCGTATCACTCACTCAATTTGAGCATGATATGGAGTTCTACGGAGGAAGCAGTCATTTTGACCAATTCTCCCAACCATTAGGTATTCCACAATCCCTACCCATCTAACCCTTTTGAGCTTTCCTTTGCTCAAAGTTCTTCTTTTCTTACACGTCCTAATTTGGGCACGATCACCACCTCCGTCAAAGAGGTCAGTGATCCCATGGATTCTCTCTCCACCCACCTCACCAATAACACCAATGCCGAGAACTCTGTCGGCGATACACTGAAAGAACTCTTCACATCTCTCCCTTTAAAAGATGTATCTTCTCAGCTCTCAACTTTGACGGAAGAGGTGTCAACTTTAAAGAAGGATGTGGAAACCAACTCCTCATCCTTGCAGACGCTAAACTCAACTGTTACATCCCTCAGCACTGCAGTTGGCTCACTCCAAACATCTGTCAACGACCTCAGCACCAAGGTCGACAACACCAACACCATACTCCACGACATCCTTCAGCGGATGAATGAACCGGTGGTCACTCCCATCCCCTCCTTTACTACTGACGATCGTCAGAAGTTGGGGTTTCTGGATGATTTTGTCCTAAAGTCCACCGAAGCGATCCCTGGTCTTGAAGCCAGGGTGGACAAGCTAGAGGCCGCTCCTTCCTCCACCTCAGGGAATCCTGGCCTAAAAGACAGGAACACCGAGGTTGCACCTGCTGATGCTGCTACTGCTGCTGCTGTGTCCACTCCCCTAAATTTTGATGATGACAAAGAGGGGGAGAATGAAGACAAAGAAGACCCTCCTCATGTTGAGGGGGCGGGAAATGCTGAAGACCCTCCTCATGCTGAGGGGGACATAAGGAAGACCCAATGCTGAAGACCTTCCTCATGCTGAGGGGGAGATAGAGAAGACCCAAACTCCTCTTTCTTCTCCTTGGAATACTGATAATATAAACATAATTCCTCTGATGAGGAAGAGGAGGAAGAAGAAGAAAAGGAGGAGGAGGAATTGGAAATCTTTAAAGAACCCTCCAAGGACGCTGATGGAGATGACGACGACGATGATGATGAAACCGAACTTTGGTTCAAGCCTGCCTCCGTCAGGGTTCCTGCCCTAAAGGGTGTCGTCTTCAAAGAAGCAGGGGAGAAGACTGCAAAGACTCCTACAAAGAAATCTTCCTAGGGTAAGCAGAAAGGGATAGCTACTACTGGGAACCTCAAGATTTGCTTTGATGCTTAGAGGGAGCAACCTTCTCAGGTATGCCTCTCTATCATTCCATACTCTGCTTCACCCCTCCTATACACTTAGCCTTTCTCTATCTTTTTCTTCCCAACCTAACGTTTTTCTTGTATTCAGCTAGTCCTCTTCCCTGCTTAAGGAACAAGCTGAACAATAACAACAACAACAAATAATCCCAGCAACCATTGCTGACGACCTTCCAATAATCCCAGTCTCAGTGATGGAGATTGATGAACAAGAAGAAGAAGAAGAAGAAACACTGCTGAGTCACCCAAAAAGACCCTCACGACCAACTCAAAGGTCTGAGGAGGAAAAACAAAAGAGAAGATCAACAATGATTCATTAGCTAGAGAGTCAGCGCATATGAGTCCCCCCTCAACCAGGTCTTGAATTCCTAACCCCGGAGGAACTAGAAGAATCCATCAGAGCTGAGTAGTTACTCGTTGCATGCCAAAAGGACGAACAATTTGCTCTTAAGGTAGCACAGAGCTCAGTTTCTGATAAGAAACTGAAGAAACATCCGATCAGGGTTCAGGAACAACTCCTGAAAGATGTTGAGAAGGAGGCCCGTAAAGAAAGAGTAGTCAGTGATTCAATGGTGAAATGGTGCAGAGAAAAGGTAGATCATCGATTTCATTCAAGTCGAATCATAAACGTAAACCTGAAGGGAAAAACAATAAAGAAGTCAATGATGGTGGAGGTCACTATATTCAGAGAGAATGACTCGTCTCAGAGATTCTTCATGTCAAAGTTGGAGCTTTTTGGTCTCGATGAATGGCTCGAAGTCAAGAGTGCAATCCAGAAGTCCAAGTCCAAGTTCAAATCCCACGTGGAGAAGTTCTTGAACCTGCATATCAACAAAGTCACATCCAGAATAGATTTTCCCCCTCCTCCATCTCTTCGTCAAAATCAGAGACGTTCCCCATCAAAGAGAAACCAAGTCATGACCTCTGGAGAGCCTGCCCCCATAAATGAAACAGGTATTGAATTCTCAAGGGAAGCAGTGCTCGAACCTCCACCTGACCTTTCAGCTTTAGACTTATCATTCCCACTAGGTGGACCTTTCAAACGTGGCCAAGTGATAAGACTTATGGTATCATATTCCCTGACTGGAATGGAAATATATGCCTTCAACGATTCTCTAAACTTCCTATCTGCCCAGTCCAACAACTCAAGGATCTCGTCCACTGGTGTAATCAATCAAGACCATGTCTCTTCTTTAAGACTCACGTGCTCAGCGAAGCAAAACTCAGAAGACAACAAGGAGAGACTGTACCTGACTGGATGATCCGTGAAACTGACTCTTTCGACGAATTGCTCCTTAAGGACGAACCTCTATAGTTGATAGATTTCCCTCTTGTAATTTATCAGTAGTTCTTTTAGTACTTGTAATTTTTTTTTCACTTGTACTTGTAACTTTCAATTTCCCTTGTAATCTTTTACGAAAATAATCAAAGTTTCAGTGAAAGTACTTTACTCCATCGGTACTAGAAAAGATCCCTAAAACCAGTAAGAGGGATACATATCTATGAGTCCAATTTATCCTTATGTTTTTATACTTAGCAATTTTCGTATGTTGCTTTGTCATCATCAAATAGGGGGAGATTGTTGATCCAAACTCTCTAAGTGTTTTGATAATGACCCTTGGAATTACTTAGTGAAAATTGCATTTGACTTGTATGTATTAGTGTTTTGCCATCAGCGATAAATACTGAGTCTGTTCAGTATCGCTGATGATATCCTATGTATTAATGTTTTGCCATCAGTGATAAGCATATTGAGCCTGTTCAATATCGCTTATAGTATTATTTATAACAAGTTAAATGTAATCCCTGAAGACAAGTTTCGCGACAAAGAGTTCATCGCTGACATCGAAGACGAAGATGAATGAACAAGTGACAAGTCTACTAATGATCTAATGCGGACATCAGTGAAACCAAGACAAGTCCACATGCGCGACATTTCAAGAAGAAGACTTTAGCGATAGCTGACTTACATCAGCTTTTCTCTAATGAAAGACCTACTCAGCGATCGCTGATCATGAAGCTTCTACTTCAAGAAATGTTTGTCTTATCTCTTTGCACACTCCGTACGATTAGTCAGACGAGGCATGCTTTTGTCCAAGATCGTACAACCACTCTACCACTACACTGTTCACCATACGGCCCAAAGCTTGTTGTGCAGAAAGTCAGAAGCATGCGCCCAACCATATGATGACACGTGTATCCTGCTGCCATGCATTTAATGCATCAGGTATAAATAGGAGGAATGTGTAATAACCAGGTATGTCATTGATTTATTTAATGTTATTATTTTAATTTAAGAAAGGTTTGGATTTAGTTTTATAAATGTTAGTTGAGTATTTATGGAGCTAGAAGTTAAGGGGTAAGTTTTAATTTTAATATGGAAGTATAAGGGGTGTTTTGTCAAATGAGTGAAGCCTAGGGTTTGATTGGTCATTTTTACCAAACTCCACCACCACCGCCATTATCTCTCCTAGTAGAGGAGGTGTCACTCTTTTAGCAAAAATTAGATATTTTGTGAAGGTGTGTGTGTGTTTTCGATTAATAGAAAAAAGAGAGAGAGAACCGTGAAGGAGAAGAAGGAGAAGTAATCAAGATTTGTTGCTGAAATTAGAGGGTTCAAGCTTGTGAAATCAAAGGTATGTTTTAGTTAAAATTGCTATCTTTATGTGTATTAAGTTTATATGAGTTTTAGAAGTGGGTTTTGATGATTTATGGATGTTTTGGAAAATCTGAGCATATGGTTAGGTTATGTTAAGAGTCTTAAACATATCTGCATAATTACAGCAACATGCATAGTTTAAAAGATTAGATTTCTGGGTTAAGTATGAACTCAGTTGGTTGAGACATTCATGTATGTCGCAACAGTGGGTTGCGACATGGTTGTTAGTTGCGATCTTCATGAATGTCGCAACCTTGAGTTGCGACTTGCTCATTGATGTCGCAACAGTGGGTTTGGACTTGGTGCTATGTCGCAACAGTTGGTTGCGACATGAGGGTTGTCGCAGTAGTTGATTGCGACTTGGTACTGTGTCGCAGTAGTTGGTTGCGACTTGGTACTGTGTCGCAGTAGTTGGTTGCGATAGGTGTAGTGTATTGCGACATGGGGTATTTCAGTGGTTGATTGCGACTTCAGTCGAGGATTTCAGGATTTTAGAGATTTTAGTCTTTAAAAGAAATATTTGTATTTGTGTGATACATATTCTGTGAAACTGGACTGAAGAAATTGGAGTGCTTGATAATAGCTTGGAAGGATTTTTGGAAATAAACGAAACGAGTGAGTTTTTATTTAAAATGTTTTCAAATGGAATACATATATGTGAATGAGTGTAATATTGTGCATATGGAATTTATATGAGTATTACACTGCATGAGTGCTAGTTGGCCGGGCTTAGGACCGGTGAAAGTTGGTTGTACAGAGGGACAGTGGTGTTGGATGTATTTAGTACAGCGGTGTAAAATAATTAATTGGCTTGCTACCAATTAATATGGCCAAGAGAAAGAGAAAGAGAAAGAGATGGAAAGATACATGATGCATGAGTCATAGTTGGTATTCTTATGTGTATGATGTTGTGCAAATGTTTTCTTTAACTAACGGGGATTTTCTCACTAGACCTCAAGGTCTAACACTCATTTTTGTTTTAAAATATGTATTCCAGGTCGTGGAGCAAATAAGGACAAATGATAGGTTAATCATTTCTAGCTTGTGTGGAAGATACATGATTATGAAGATTCGAGATGTGTTTTGTATCTATTATGTACTTTATTATAAAAGAAAAAGTTTGTACTGAAAGACCTATTTTGTTAAGCTAAGGGACCGTAAATGAAATATGATGTATCTCTGTTTGGTGAAATTATGGTATGAAATATATGTTAATTTGTATGTTGGGAAACCGGGTTGTTACAGATGGTATCAGAGCCCTAGTTTAAGGGATTTAGGTATTAGTATCTGTACCTAGACTTAAACTGCATGTGAAGTAGGATGTCCCTGTTATTGTAGAACCTTGGAATGTTAAATATAAAAAGGTAGAAGGAACATCATGTAAGGTAATTTCATATTACACCTGGCCAGTGTAATTGTGATCTTACAGGTACATGTTTGTACTAGAATACCTTGTTATATGGGGTATGTGCTTATGTGTATATTAACCTTGTCTGAATCAACAGAATGGCAAGTGGTACGAGACAAACGAATCGGGAAGGGGGAGGAAATCCGAATAGAACCAATCCAACAGCCGGAGGAAGGGGAAGAGGGGGAGAAAGAGGCAGAGACAGAATTGGGGGCAGAGTTCAGGGGTGCGGTACGGAGTTTGTTACGAGAGACGACTTAGCGGCTGAAATGGGAAGATTACAGGCAAATATCCAGGCTATGTTTAACCAAACCCATAATACTGAAACAGAAAGACCAGATCCTATACATGAAGAAGAGATGCCTATTACTCCTACTGTTGTACCAGTAATGAAAAAGTGTGATTATAAAATGTTTCTCAGTTGTAAGCCTCCGACCTATTCAGGAGACCGGGATCCAGTGAAAGCTATGCGATGGCTGAAGGAAATAGAAGCTATCTTCAAGACTAGTAAGTGCGCAGAAGAGGATAAGGTACTTTATGGAACCGCAATGTTGAAAGGTGACGCTTTATACCGGTGGGAAGCTCATATTTCTTCGGGAGGTTCAGACATATATTCAACCTTCTCGTGGGAAGAATTTGTTATAGCTTTCAGGAAGCAGTTCTGTCCTCATGCAGCGATTAAACAACTAGAGGGGGAGTTTATGAACTTGTAGCAAGGAAATTTATCTGTTCGGGACTACACTGCTCGTTTTCTAGAAAAATCTCGTTTTGCGGAGTACTACGTTGCCACGGAGGCAATGAAAATGGAAAGGTTTATCTTCGGGTTGAATTCAGATGTCAGAAGGCTGGTAACTGCAAAAGGACCCGATACCTTCTCAGCCGCAGTAGATGCCGTGGAGGATGTGGAGCGAGATAATAGGAGGGATGCTGGTGATAAAGGTATGGGAAAGAGAAAATGGGAAGGACCACCACACGATCCAAAGAAGTCCAGGTTTCAGCGATTTGATAGCCGTCCACCTTTTCAACCAGTTGAAAGACCTTGTCCAAAGTGCCACCGTTTTCATCAAGGAAGTTGTCAAGTGGATCCTAGAAACTGTTATAAGTGTGGAAAGATCGGTCACATTGCTAAAGACTGTCGAGTAGTTAGATTTTGTTACTCGTGCAATTCTCCTGATCATCTTCAGTCCGATTGTCCACTGGGGAGAATACAATCGGGTGGTACGTCAGTAAGACCAACGGGTGTCAGACCAGTAGTATCGAGGCTAGAACCAGCAAGAACAAGAGGTCGTTCATTTCAGATGACAGCGAAAGAAGCGGAGGAAACTCCGGACGTGGTTACATGTACATTCCTAATAAATTCTACACGTGCTAAGGTGTTATTTGATTCCGGTGCAAACCGATCGTTTGTGTCTCCTTCATTTGCTGCTTATATGCATTTAAAGCCTAAAGTGTTAGATCATGCTTTAATGGTAGATACTGCAAATGATAATCAAGTGTCGGTTAAAGAAGTATTTGATAGCTGTGTGATAAATATAGAAGGGTGCGGAGTACCGATACAGTTATTTCCAATAGCCCTGATCGAGTTTGATGTGGTAGTGGGAATGGATTGGTTAGCTGAAAATCAAGCTAACATAGTTTGTGATAAGAAGTTAATAAATGTTGTCTTACCTGAGAAGGGGCCGGTAGTGATTTATGGTGATTGTAGAAATCATCAGTCTTGCCTTATATCTATGATAAAAGCCCGTAAGTGTGTTAATAAAGTTTGCCCGAGTTACTTAGCTTATGTGATAGATACTAAGCTAGAGAAGAGTAAGTTGGAAGATATTCCAATTGTTAGTGAATTTCCAGAAGTTTTCCCCGAATACTTGAATAGCCTTCCGCCCGTTAGACAAGTAGAGTTTGGTATAGATCTGATTCCTGGAGCCACTCATGTAGCCCGTGCTCCGTATCGTCTGGCACCTCCAGAGATGAAAGAAATGATGGCACAACTGCAAGACCTATCCGATAAAGGTTTCATTAGACCGAGTTCTTCGCCGTGGGGAGCACCAGTTTTGTTTGTGAAAAAGAAGGATGGTTCGATGAGAATGTGTATCGACTACCGGGAATTGAATAAGCGTACGATCAAGAACAAGTATCCGCTACCCAGAATTGATGACCTCTTCGATCAGTTAGTTAGAGCTTGTTATTTCTCCAAGATTGATCTAAGATCCGGTTATCACCAGTTGAAGGTTAAAGAAGAAGACGTTCTGAAAACTGCTTTTCGCACAAGGTATGGTCATTATGAATTCTTAGTGATGCCGTTTGGTTTGACGAATGCTCCAGCTGCCTTTATGGATTTAATGAATCGTATATGTAAGCCGTATCTTGATAAATTCGTGATTGTATTTATCGATGATATACTTATCTATTCCCGATCCAAGGAAGAGTACGCTCAACATCTTCGTTTAATTCTGGAACTATTGAAGAAAGAAAAGTTATATGCTAAATTTTCAAAATGTGAATTCTGGCTACGGGAAGTTCAGTTTCTGGGGCATGTAGTTTCCGTGAAAGGCATTCAAGTTGATCCGATGAAAGTAGAAGCGATTGAAAAGTGGGAACCGCCGAGAACGCCAACCGAAGTACGTAGTTTTCTAGGTTTAGCTGGTTACTATCGGAAGTTTATAAAAGACTTCTCTCCTATCGCGACGCCTTTGACTAAGCTGACTCAGAAGAATCTAAAGTTTGAATGGAAATCAGAACAGGATGAAGCATTCCAGATATTGAAAGAGAAACTTTGCAGCGCGCCGATTTTGTCATTACCTGAAGGTTCCGAAGACTTTGTTGTTTACAGTGATGCTTCCAAACTGGGATTGGGGTGTGTACTAATGCAGCGTGGAAAGGTTATAGCTTATGCTTCTCGTCAACTAAAGGATCATGAAAGACAGTATCCTACGCATGGCATGGAGCTTGCAGCAGTTGTATTTGCGTTGAAGATTTGGAGACATTATCTTTATGGTTCCAAATATCAAATTTATACCGATCATAAGAGTCTCCAACATCTTTTTGATTAGAAAGAATTAAATATGAGGCAAAGGAGATGGCTAGAACTGGTGAATGATTACGACTGTGAAATTCTTTATCATCCGGGAAAGGCGAATGTAGTAGCCGATGCATTGAGTCGTAAAGAGAGAAGTGGAACAATAAAGGCTATTGCTCTACGAACTGAGCTGCTACCTAACATTTTCGACGAACTGAAGAAGTGTCAAGTAGAAGCCTTTCAGGAAGAGTATTTGAAATCAGAACGGTTAGTGGGGTTATCAGCAATGCTAGTGAAAGATGACCGTGGGTTATTGTGTCTGGGAAACAGAATTTGGGTGCCTCGTTTGGGTGGTTTACGTGACCGGGTACTTCAAGAAGCTCATCAGTCTCGATTCTCTATACATCCAGGTACGAATAAGATGTATAAAGATTTGAAGCAATTTTATTGGTGGTCGGGAATCAAAAGAAGCATTGCTCAGTATGTGGAAAATTGTACTACTTGTAAGAAAGTAAAGATTGAACATCAAAAGCCGTTTGGTCAGTTATAACGTTTGGAAATACCAATGTGGAAATGGGAGCAGATTACTACAGATTTCATCACAAAGCTACCAAGGACTCCGAAGGGATTTGATTATATTTGGGTGATAGTCGACAGGTTGACGAAGTCTGCACACTTTCTACCGATAAAGGAAACTGATTCATTGGAACGATTAGCTAAGTTGTACATCGACGAAATAGTAACTCGACATGGAGTTCCAATCTCGATTATTTTTTATCGTGATAGTCGTTTTACTTCAAGATTCTGGAGAAGTTTTCAAAAGGAAATGGGGACTCAGATAAAATTAAGTACAGCATATCATCCTCAAACTGACGGTCAGAGTGAGCGAACGGTTCAGACTTTAGAAGATATGCTCCGATCATGCATTGTTGATTTTGGGGGATCGTGGGATAAGCATTTGCCGTTGATTGAATTTTCCTACAACAACAGTTACCATTCCAGCATACAAGCGGCACCGTTTGAAGTTTTGTATGGTAGAAAATGCCGAACGCCTCTGTGTTGGAATGAAGTGGGAGAAAAACAGCTAGCAGGGCCGGATATAGTTCAGTTAACAGCGGATAAAGTTACTCAGATTCGGGAAAGATTGTAAATGGCTCAAGACAGACAGAAAAGCTATGCCGACCGACGCCGGAAACCGTTAGAGTTTCAAGTTGGAGATTTTGTGATGTTAAAAGTCTCACCTTGGAAAGGAGTCATTCGATTTGGAAACCAAGGTAAACTTAGTCCGAGATATATTGGACCGTTTGCAATTACTGAAAGAATTGGGGAAGTAGCTTACCGACTAGATTTACCACTAGAGTTAAGCAGGATTCACAACGCATTTCATGTGTCAAATTTTTGAAAGTGTTTGGTTACACCAGATCAGGCAGTGTCTCTACCAGATATACAAGTTGATGAAAAGCTGAATTATGTGGAGGAACCTGAAGCTATTGTTGACCGAAAAGTCAAAGTTCAACGGAATAAGGAGATAAGACAAGTGAAAGTTCAGTGGCGACATCATAGGGGTCAGGATGCTACGTGGGAATCAGAGTCAGAAATGAGAACCAAATACCCTCATCTGTTCACTTAACTGAATTCCGGGACGGAATTCTTTTAAGGGGGAGATGTTGTAATAACCAGGTATGTCATTGATTTATTTAATGTTATTATTTTAATTTAAGAAAGGTTTGGAGTTAGTTTTATAAATGTTAGTTGAGTATTTATGGAGCTAGAAGTTAAGGGGTAAGTTTTAATTTTAATATGGAAGTATAAGGGGTGTTTTGTCAAATGAGTGAAGCCTAGGGTTTGATTGGTCATTTTTACCAAACTCCACCACCACCGCCATTATCTCTCCTAGTAGAGGAGGTGTCACTCTTTTAGCAAAAATTAGATATTTTGTGAAGGTGTGTGTGTGTGTTTTCGGTTAATAGAGAAAAGAGAGAGAGAACCGTGAAGGAGAAGAAGGAGAACTAATCAAGATTTGTTGCTGAAACTAGAGGGTTCAAGCTTGTGAAATCAAAGGTATGTTTTAGTTAAAATTGCTATCTTTATGTGTATTAAGTTTATATGAGTTTTAGAAGTGGGTTTTGATGATTTATGGATGTTTTGGAAAATCTGAGCATATGGTTAGGTTATGTTAAGAGTCTTAAACATATCTGCATAATTACAGCAACATGCATAGTTTAAAAGATTAGATTTCTGGGTTAAGTATGAACTCAGTTGGCTGAGACATTCATGTATGTCGCAACAGTGGGTTGCGACATGGTTGTTAGTTGCGATCTTCATGAATGTCGCAACCTTGAGTTGCGACTTGCTCATTGATGTCGCAACAGTGGGTTGCGACTTGGTGCTATGTCGCAACAGTTGGTTGCGACATGAGGGGGTTGTCGCAACAGTTGGTTGCGACATGAGGGAGTTGTCGCAGTAGTTGATTGCGACTTGGTATTGTGTCGCAGTAGTTGGTTGCGACTTGGTACTGTGTCGCAGTAGTTGGTTGCGATAGGTGTAGTGTATTGCGACATGGGGTATTTCAGTGGTTGATTGCGACTTGAGTCGAGGATTTCAGGATTTTAGAGATTTTAGTCTTTAAAAGAAATATTTGTATTTGTGTGATACAGATTCTGTGAAACTGGACTGAAGAAATTGGAGTGCTTAGCGAAACGAGTGAGTTTTTATTTAAAATGTTTTCAAATGGAATACATATATGTGAATGAGTGTAATATTGTGCATATGGAATTTATATGAGTATTACACTGCATGAGTGCTAGTTGGCCGGGCTTAGGACCGGTGAAAGTTGGATGTACAGAGGGACAGTGGTGTTGGCTGTATTTAGTACAGCGGTGTAAAATAATTAATTGGCTTGCTACCAATTAATATGGCCAAGAGAAAGAGAAAGAGAAAGAGAAAGAGATGGAAAGATACATGATGCATGAGTCATAGTTGGTATTCTTATGTGAATTATGTGTATGATGTTGTGCAAATGTTTTCTTTAACTAACGGGGATTTTCTCACTAGACCTCAAGGTCTAACCCTCATTTTTGTTTTAAAATATGTATTCCAGGTCGTGGAGCAAATAAGGACAAATGATAGGTTAATCATGTCTAGCTTGTGTGGAAGATACATGATTATGAAGATTCGAGATGTGTTTTGTATCTATTATGTACTTTATTATAAAAGAAAAAGTTTGTACTGAAAGACCTATTTTGTTAAGCTAAGGGACCGTAAATGAAATATGATGTATCTCTGTTTGGTGAAATTATGGTATGAAATATATGTTAATTTGTATGTTGGGAAACCGGGTTGTTACAGAATGCCTCTTCAGTTTGAAGGTGGTCTCTCCCTGAACTAATTAGAGCTTAGAAAAATATCCCTATTTTTCTATACCTCCTTTTCTCTCTGATTTCTAGTGCAAGAATACTTAGTGATTCTTTAAGTTTGTTTAGATTATGTTCTACTTAATCTTATTCCGCAATAAACTATAAATTGTGTTTGATTTATCAATAAACAATTTAAATAACTATAAATCTTGTGTTTGTATTCACCCCCCCCTTCTACAAACCTTTATACTTGTATAACCCAATCAGGACCAACAATGCGAAATAAGCATTCTCAAAACAAATCATTCATGCGAGGAATTTATAAAGGTTTATAAATAAAACATGCTCGCATCTACATACCATAATAAGTAGTAAACAAAAACGTTTAACATATCGTTCCATTTAAAAAGGGTGTAAGGGAACTCACCGGATTGTCGAGATTTAGCACGCACTCGTCTCTCCTCTGAACAAACCGGGCGCCTAAAAATATGACCAAACAGGCAATGAGATTTCCTCAGAGGATGTCCAGAATTCGGACATCATACACCCACCCAGACTTTCTCCTTATCCGGATCCCCGTACCCGGATTTCCCTGAAAATCCGGATGTTCTTACCCGGATTCTTTTGTAATCCGGATCCCCCCCCCAATTATCCGAACACCCTATCCGGAACCTGCGAAGTATTCGGAAAATCCCAATATCCGGACAATAAACTACTGGATTCCGATCGATATCCAGGTGGTTTCAATATCGAACAATTCATTATCCGGACCCAAACGCTTTCAGATTTCTTTCAATTTACGGACGCATCTATCGGATAGGTCACATTTTCGGACCTTTCCTATCCGGATTTCACCAATTTATCCGGTTGATGCGATTTCCGAATGAGACGTACTGTAAAATCGACTTCCTCATTTATCGACCCAAAACCTTGATTTTTGCCCCAAATCAAACCCAATATATAAGGAGATTGTTACATTAACGCAAAATACTCATTCTCCATCAATTTAAACACATTTACGATCCAGAGTGATGCAACAAATCTAAAACTCCCAAATGAAGAACACAGACTCCATATTCCATGGTTTCCTTTCTAAATCAAAACACAACACAATGAGGAATGTAACGTCCCAAAATTTCAATAAATTTTGACTTTTAAAATTAAACATTTTTATTAAATGAAACCTCATTACATATCCAAAACCGTTTTGTTTGCATCTTAACAATAATTATTCTCATTAAGGATAAACAGCGGAATTAAATTGTTTAAATGATAATTCTAAATCTCATAAATATGATAAACCCTTCGCGCGCGCCAGTGTGTACCCGTCACGCCTTGGAGCCACTAGTACCTGAAACCACAGTTTATAGGAAAAAGGGTAAGCACGAAGCTTAGTGAATTCAATACCACATATAATCCAATTATATCACACTACCCCTAAAACAGGTAGATACACTTAACCAAGCATGCAAGTCTAAGAACGCATCCTAAACAAGCATACCCACACCAACCCACCTAAACAGGCGTCCATCGGTCCCACCGATGACACACGATAACCGTGCGCGCATCCCTCGGTCCCACCGAGTTCCTACGCCACTCGTGTACACAATCCTCGGTCCCACCGAGTCCTCGGTCCCACCGAGTTAACACAAAGTCCAAGATCCATACTAGACACCCCCTATCTAGTACCACACAACAAGTAATAACACTATCACACACGTGCTACAGCAATGTAAATATAACCGTCATTATACGTAGTGAGTGAACTCACCTTGAAAGCAACGTAGAATTCGCGAACGATCACACGGGCTATCCAACTCCAAAGTCACTTCTCGACACCTAATTGAATGCTATAAAGCGTTAACACGAGGCCCGGACCCTTAAATAAACACATAAGATTAAACGGCGATAAATCGTCTTTTCGGCCTAAACTGCAGGTTTGTTCGGGACCTGCTTAGCCCTCTCTAGACCTACAATTCAGAGATTAAAATTTACAAACAGCTAGATCCAGGTCTTAGCTTTCCAAGGACATATTAAACGCGTTCTAACGATTTTCCTATGATTTAATATGAATTTTCTAAGAATGGGACGCGAGTCTGCCTTATTCGGACCTTCTGTAACAACAACTATTTTACACCTAGCTAGAGGCCGAACCAAACTTTCGCTAAAACACGAAACGTGTGCCCGACACAGAATGTGAACCGTGGGCACCGGATTCGTCTCAAACCGAGCTACGACGAGAAAGTTGCGGGCGAAATACGAACTGGACAGAACCCTTTTTATTCACATAAAATCATAGAAATCGATTGGAGTTAAGCAAAGGCGGTTTATGGTTTTGCCCAGCGGTATTAGGGTTCTTCCAGGGTGACGTTGAGGTTTTGACACAGCCACCACACACTGCCGCCTCCGGCAGCGGGTTATGGCTGCGGCGACGGCGGCGGCGACGGCGGCGCTCCGGCGGAAGCCGTACACGCGCATCACACCTACGCACCCCAAACACTAAATACACCGACCCACACACACACACACACTCTGCCATCACGTACCCCCAACCACTCGTGAAGGATCACGGCTGCCACCGCCGGAAGCGGCCAAGGCCGCGTGCGGCAGCGGCGGTGGCGGTCTAAAACAGTCGGCGACGAAAGAGAAACATGGAAGAAAGGAAGCAAACTTACCTGATGACAACAACGAAACCACAACCGCAACGCGATATCGGCTTTCTCCCGGTTATCGTTTCCTCCTCTCTCTCGCTCTTTCTCCCTCTCGCCCACTCTCTCTCTCCAGCGGAAGACCACGGCGTCGTGTGGCGGTGTTGGGTTTGCACGGCAGTCGCAGCAGCAGGGAAGGGGGGGAAGGCGATTTAGGTTTTCTTTTCTTGCTTGGGACGTAAGTGACGAGAATAAGGGGGAAGCGGTCGGTCCCCTTATGGGCCGAACCCCATGCAACTATTAAGGAAATTACAACAATGGTCCCTGCAAGAACATTTCACATTAAGCCCCAAATATCCAACTTTTGCAACTAAAGTCCTTGCCGCCCACCCCGTTAACTAGCAACGTTAGGAGAGAAAGAAATATTTAACTAAAAAGAAAACATACCGGGATACGCGCTTTACAAGGAATCATTAAGAGAGCTTGGAAAGAAACTTACTTGCAAATTTGTGATCTTCTTCAAGCAAACCTTCTTCCAATTTCTTGCCAAAATAATCTAAGTTGTTCCTCTCCTCTTGATGCGCAGCCAAAGAAAAAATAGGTTGAGAAACTAGGGATTTCACCCATTTTATACTTATCAGAATTTGCAACCAAGTCCTCTAATTCTCCTCTTTTCACTTTTGACCCCAACTTTCCAAAGATACGGCATTTGAGGTTAGCGGTTACACCTCCCCCTAAAAAGAATTTCGTCCCCGGAATTCCCTTGTCAAACAGCTGCTGGTACTTGGCTCTCATCTCAGATTTCCACTTCCCAAGTCGCTTCCTGACCTTTGTGAAATCACCATTGAACCTTTACGAGACTGATCTCTTTATTCCTCAGTTTCTTAACCTTACGATCCACGATCGCTTCGGGTTCTTTTACGAGTTCAATTTCTCGTCTACTCGCACCTCATGCGCAGGCATACCAGCTTCCAACTAACGCTCTAAAATAGAGACGTGAAATACAATATGAATTTCCCCCATCTTCATCAAGCCCATCCAGTTCATATAGCAACCCTCCAATCCCTTTCGCTATCTACAACAGACCCACTAAAACGTGGCTCAACTCTCTTTCCTCTCGAAATGCACCACTCCAATCCACGCGGTGTCTTTAGCGTCAAGCTGACTCTCGAGTTTTAGTTACAACGCTTCACGCCTTCCGGTCTATCAATTTTGGTTTCATATAACTTTCCAACACTTCTGACCAAGATCATAAACGTGCGATGTCCCTCGAATTCACCCCTCGATTAACCACAACCTTCTTAGGTTGAGAAGATTTGCATAATATACTCGTAACCTCTTCCCAACAACTATACCATCTTTAATATCCCAAGCCAACCCAGGCAACCGTACCAGATATTGTCCGCTTCATCCACACATATGGACTCACGGTTTTAAAACGCGTCTAATCAAGGTTTTCACATACATTTCACTTCCTTAAAAAGAAGGAATTTTACCGAATTTAACGTCACAACGACATGAATCCTTTACAAAAATACAACCACCCATTTCACCAATCTTAGCACAAGGTCAACCTCGAACAACTTGATAAACTCACAGTTGTGCGTTCCTCCACCAGAGTAACACGAATTTCTGAGATTGCTTCCCCAAACATGACATACGTTTAAAGCAACAATACCTACTCTCCTACATCACATTGACTTCAACTCATCAATGTTAGCCAAATCGTGCACTCCTACCACGTCATCACCCCATACTCATTCATAGATAACAACAGGCGACCTCCACAATCCATCATCTGGGGTATCACCCATCTAAGCTAAACCAATCTTGAAGACTCACATTCACTTTCTCGCTGCGCCTAACGAGCGTCCAACCAGAAGGAGTGACCATACTCGCACCAAGCCATTTCAAATAACCCCTCACTGAACACCATGTTCACTTCGGAACGTTCATCATAGTAATACTTACTCAAATCGGACAGTCTCACACTTCGGGTGTCCCGTACAACCGCTTACACCATGCCTTTTTGAAGGCATAGATCACACACTTTCAAGGAAAGACTTATTAATCCGCTCAAGTCTTTCCAACTCTAACCATGACATACACAATAATCCATGTTCTCATACTCTCACGAGGAGTTCATATACCTGTCAATAACACCACTTTAACATTGATCCACCTATTTGGTGTCACTTACCAACCTTCTTACTTTCAGTTTTCCCCACTTATTCGAATATGCCGTCTTCACCTCCTTACACTATCATGGAACACTGCCCTTTTACCAACATCTACTCCACTTTTCGATCATTTCAAATGCGTCAAAAGCACATTTGTGTTACTGTGTTTAACCAAACGGTTTCACTACAATTCTCACTCGAGATGATCAACCAAGTCTTCCTGAAACCACAATTAATGCTCGAAAGCACCACACGTTTCTCGTTTTCCAAGTTGAGTTAACCTACTCGCCAGGATTTCTTTATACCCAAAGAATACTTCAATATTCCCAAAGAATTTTAAATCTATTACACACTACACGAACTAATTGAATACTGCATTCACATCAACATTCAGTTAGAGTGAGGTAAATTCACCCAACATTCAACGTAACCGATAAGATCACATGTTTTTTTTAGGTAGCCGCCTAACACCACTCCATACTTTGCTTTCAAATAACCATAGCGTGATACCGTTTCACAATTCACACACCCCTAACGAGCATAATCGCCACCCTTGATTACCTCCCTAGAGATCCGCAAATAGGATCCATACATATACTTATCTCACATTATACCACAAGCCCACGGCTTGATGTAACGGCAACCCATTATCACAACAATGAATTACACATCCTCCTTGGCATAAAAGCCGCAAACCTTCCTACACACCTATCACACTGTAAACAATTTCTTCATGATCCTTTTCACACACATAATGGATACTGTCTTCTTCATACCAATCATAACCCAACATTTTGAAATAAGGTCATTTCGTGACTTTGTCTTTACCAAAATCAATTGAACTACGGAGTCATGACCATGCAAGTTACCCAAGAAAGTCCTCATCTCCCATCGACTCACCGCGAATTCAAAAGCAAGTTCATGTAATTCAAGAATGTAAGACGCATCTCCTTTCAGACCAAAATTTACCGAGGCACACCTACCTCGGTTGTCCTAATTACTTCATTCCTATACGGGTCACCAAAACCTCTTAGGACAACACATAGCTACAATAGCTATCTTCTACTTTCATAACGCCAACAAATGGTGTTCCATCCCCATGCCGGGTACACACCTTTTTTTTCTGAATGACCTCTTGCCTCCTACCAGGATTCCCAACGTGACCTCTTCCTTTCAGCACATCATAACCAAAATTATACTCGTGGATCTTTCTTGAAGAAAACATAATACTTTCTTCGAACAAGGTCTAATTATAAGACCACCTCAAAACTCGGCCTCAATGCCAAAACATTTCCTCCCAAAATGTAGCAACGTTACTTACTAATGTCATTACTAGAAGTACCTCGACGACTTTGAAATTTTACCCCAAACATAACCATTCTTAATACCAGAACCAGAGTCTAAACTACAATAATATGGACATTACTAAAATCAATGTTCGAGACTCCCGTTATTCACCGTCCTCCTTTAACTGGGACACTAAGGTCATACCTCGACCATAATCGGCCCAACCAACAAAATTCATACTCGACACCTCTCCTTATTCTTAATTACCACATCCTCCACGATCTAAAGAGTTCGTAGCCTTCATGCATGGAAACACAATACTTTAAATCATTTCGTGCATTTGAAAGTTCGACAAATACGATGACATGAAACAAACCCGAGTATGCATGACACAACTACTCAAGTTGAATCGTAAACACAACGACCACATGGGTCACTCGCCTACAACCCTACGATAAATCATAACCTTGGCCCGCCGAATCTATGTCGGCGCAAAGCAAAAATATATTCAATAAAACATTTCCAATACGACTACAAAATTTTGGAACGAAATCACTTATACGAAGTGAGTCAGTCGGCTCTCACACTCATTTGTGTGATAGCAGCGTGTCAATACTCATTTCAGTTATAAAAGCTTTGCAGCAAAACGTTTTCATGATTTTCACAAAGGTGTTTATCCCACATGAAAAGAGTGAAATAATTCACAATTTACTACACTCAAAACATCATCTTGCAACGTAAACAAGTTTGTATTTTTCCTTAAACACACGCTCGTGCACATCGACTTATTCCCAAAACATGAAACTCCTTATGCTCATATAATGTTTTAACATGAAAAACTTCATGTAATTCATTTAATGACACCATGCATGAAACTAAATTTGCAATGAAGGCTATTCACACTAATAAGATCCACCATTGTACCCCCAATATCTTATCATCGACACCCACTTTCGACCAACGGTCACTTTCTCACCCTTATAGCAACTTGCGGTACATGTGCTTCACAACCCACCTGTCTGACCACCTCGCACAGTTTTTGCATATACCAATGACCCACAAGTCATGCGGTCAAAATCTTTGACTGATGCATAAACAACCAGCTACTTCACATCCTTCACACACACATACTTCAATCCAACACTGATATCTTTCCTTCATTATCCCTGCCACTATATCGCTTGACTAAAAGTCAGAGGCTTGTCTCCTTCACCCATTCCTGAGTTGAAACTTTCAAGACTCCAACACAGTCCTCATTCCCTACCCCAAATGATCGACCCATCAATTCCAAGAATGAGGACTCACTAGAACTAGGAGTTTACCCTTAGCTAGCCATTCATCCCTTCCGAACCCAAGAAGCTCTACCTTTAGTCGGTTCACTACCGTCCCGAACAATACTCCTTCCAGGAAGTGTCATCATTCACATCATGAATGACCTCACACATCACATCAAAACCATTGCCATCACCGCAAGGTTAGAATTTACTCCATATTTCCACTCTTCCGTCGACTATCTCGACAATAGCAATCTTCCAGACATTACGAGAACTAGAATAACCACAAATAACATACATTCGAACGACAGCTTCGCTATATAAGGTAAGTTAAGCACATACATGTACCTGTAAATTCGCAATTACACTGGCCAGGTGTAACTTCAAATTTACCTTACATGACAGTTCTCACTACTATCCTTAGTGCACCTAAAGTGATCTTAAAGGCAATCCCTGTATCTCGGTTGTGTCCCCCCATCATACAGTTTAAGTTTAGGCTCATCCGGTCACCTAAATCCCTTAAACTATGGCTCTGATACCATCTGTAACAACCCAAAATCCATAACATACATCTTATTTAAATACCCCAAACAGAAGGGTCCCAATACATACATAACATCCCAAACCAGAGATTACAAAAAACTTGCAGCGGGAACAAACTTCCACAGCCGAGAACTAGCTATGCTAAAGCAATGCTAGATTAAGAACTAAAGTGCTCTACACAAGATCGCCTCCATATCTATTCTTCATACCTTTTCTTTTCCTTTAGACGAAGCACCACTAATGCGCGTCCCTGAAAATGGTTTTAGATTTGAAAAACGAGGGTTAGACCATGAGGTCTAGTGAATTCCCTCTGAAAAGAAGTTTATACGAAACATGCATAAAAACATCATTTTACAAGCCATACGACCCAACAATAAATCCATAACAAACAGGGGCATTTGCACAGTGTTCTTAGACCACATCCATATCCGTCAGCAACCACGATCGGGGCCCAAGCAGACTCCCCTCTCGCCTTCGGGGCCCAAGCAGACTCCCCATTTCTCTCTAGTGCAGGAAACATATTCCGTGCACATCGGGTTAATATTTTAACTCCCAATGGATCGTCAGATCCCAAGGTACACTAATCCCACTGTGCAACCCGACTCCCACATAAGCACAAAGCAAGGCTAATAGTAAATTAGCAATGCATGTATCTTTATAAAACAACTCACAGCATGCGAAATAAGCATTCTCAAAACAAATCATTCATGCGAGGAATTTATAAAGGTTTATAAATAAAACATGTCCACATCTCATATCATAACCAATAGTAAGCAAAAACGTTTAACATATCGTTCCATTTAAAAAAGGTGTAAGCGAACTCACCCGATTTTCGGGATTTAGCACGCACTCGTCTCTCCTCCGAATTCCATGGTTTCTTTTCTCAATCAAAACATAACACAATGAGGAATCATTAAGAGAGTTGGGAAAGAAACTTACTTGCAAATTTGTGATCTTCTTCAAGCAACCTTCTTCCAATTTCTTGCCAAAATACTCCAAGCCGTTCCTCTCCTCTTGATGCGCAGCCAAAGAAAAATTAGATTGAGAAACTAGGGATTTCACCCCTTTTATACTTATCAGAATTTGCAACCATGTCCTCTAATTTTCCTCTTTTCACTTTTGACCCCAACTTTCCAAAGATACGGCATTTGAGGTTAGCGGTTGTTACACTAGACCTACCATCTCATTAAATTAACATTACATATAATAATCTAAAATCAAATTAAAAGGGTATATGTGTAATTTATCACTAGTGCTTATCTAGTTAACCATAAATAAATCCTATTATTTAGGGATAAACATGTAAACCCATATTTGAAGGGTATGGGTTATTGGCCGGGTTTATTCATTCATCTTTTATCTAATCTTACTCGTGATTGATAACACATGTTTTGAGGGGGTTTTTTCCTATTAGTCACAAGTGGTATCTTTTTATGTAACAAATTACATATGATTTTGATGATGAACTTATGTGTTTTACCATCTATCTTATCACACCATTCACACGTGATATTATGAATATCCTTTTATGTTTTACCCCATGTACTTATTATACATGGTAGTATTCGTAATAGATTCATCTGTAATTTATTATTACATGTGATTATGTTAATAAATCTTTACTTATTGTCTCGTATGTATATTTGTTTAATAGACCCACACATGATAATATATTCATGTCTATGTATTATCACATGTGATAATGTATAATATCTACATGTGATAATAAATTCACGTCTATATTATCACATGTGACTATATTATAACATATGCATCTTATCACAAGTGATAATATATTCATGTTTATGTATTATCATTTTTTTTTTGAAGAATTCATGTCTATGTATTATCACATGTGATAATGTATAATATCTACCTGTGACAATAAATTCACGTCTATATATTATCACATGTGATAATAGAATAACGTATGAATCTCATCACAAGTGATAATATATTTATCTTTAGGTGTTATCACATGTAATAATGTATAATATCTATCTGTGATAGTAAATTCACCTCTATGTATTATCAGATGTGATAATGTATAATACATACGTGTGATAATAAATTAAATTAAAGTCTATATATTATCATATATGATAATAAAATAACATATGCATCTTATCACATGCTACATTTGACGATAAAAAGTGAAAATTTTGATTGGATATAAATCCAAAAATACTATATAAGGTAGTTAAGCAAATCGTGACAAAAAAGGCATGCATATTAATTGGAGATTTTTATGGATCTAATTTAGTTAGGGATATAATATAATTAAGGATTTAATAAGATTTTTAAGGGGATTTAAATAATTAATTTATTTATTTTTAAAATCTAAATTACCATCATGCCCTTTAGACTAATTTTGGCAAGATAATCACAAACTATAAGATTTGGTTTATTTTAACGAATGAAAATGAAATTGAGAATGCAGGGGAATGAAAATAGGAATGAACATTTCATTGATGTTTGGTTAAACCAATATAATTAATAAAAAATATTTTGTAAATATTTTTAATACAAATGTGTGACGTCCAACATAAATAAAAAATATTTTCCATTCAACATCGAGAAATGAAAAGACGCATGAGAAAAGATGACTGAGCATGAATAAGATTTTCATTCCCCCCAATTTGGTCAAGAATGGAAATTAATGGGTTTAGGGTAATGGACTCATTATATTATATCAAACCAAACAACAGTTTTCATTATCATTCTCATTCCTTACCCCTCAATACCCCCAACTAGAGATGGCCAAAATATCGGGTCGGGCCGGGCTTGAACACAAAGTACCAGACCCGCTTAGGCTTTTATGAATCCGGGCTTTGGGACCGGGCCGAAAACCGGGTCTTAAACCGGGCCGGAACCTGGCCTTCACAAAAAAATAATTTTTAAATTTATAAATGTTATTCTAATTATTTAATACACTTACAAATGCGTAATTGGGTCGCTCAAATATACTTAAAAAGTACATTTTATTATAGTTTCGATTGAACAATACGTTAAAAAATACATTGAATTATAAAGAAAATACATTAAAATAACATTGAATTATTAAGAAAATACACTTAATCCTCCCATGGTTGATAATATTGAAGAATTTCGGTTGATTCAAGTCTATTAATAGTTGTTCCTTCATCGAGGTTATCAACATCGACTCGTTCGTCGTCGTCGTATTGTGATAGACTACCTATACTACCTTCATTATCGGTAGTTGGCGGCGTAGTTAGCCCTTCAAATATTTCGTTTTTTTCGATATTTTCTTCCACGATCGGGAGTTCCGCCTCTAGGTCCGTTTTCTCTTGAATTATATCAATACTATCTAAGTAGTTCTTCAAACAAACGCAACATTCCACGGACTCTGGGGTTAATTTTGTTTGATGTTCGGAAATTATCCTGCCATTAAGAGAAAAAACAGACTCCGAAGCTACGGTACTAGCTTGGATTGTTAGTATATCACGGGCCATAGTTGCCAAAATCGGAAATACTTGTTGCTTGTTTTCCCACCATTCTAATATATTTAAATCTTCAAAATCGATATTTGTATCCCAAGTGAATCTACTATTCATGTAAATTTGTAACTCATCGAGATCATTTTCATATCTGTTTTTTTACTTGATTCATTTTGCACCTCGTTTATTAAAGAGGTCATTAAGTCTTTCCGGCTTTGGAGACTACCACTACTAGAACTAGCACCCGTAAATTGTGGTTGTCGCGAGGTTTTTGATTGGCTTCCTTTCCCATGTCGGACTTTATAAATTTCAAATAATTCTAAAAATTGACAATTAAATGCAACTTTTCTTTTTGTTGAAAAACTACAATTTGTTACCGTATCTAAACCAAAAGATTCACTTATTTGTTTAATTAAAACCTCAACACCGGTAATATTTAGATACGGGTTTAACATCGCGGCAACAAGAAAAGACAAGGGGATTTCTCTAAAATATTTTAACAATTTCTTTCTCATTGAAGTCATCAAAGCTCCCCATCGTTTGTATTCGTATTCCGTTTTTTTTTTGACAAAATATATAATTGACTTAAAACTAAAGGGTTTGTTGGATAATAACAACCAGATAACCAAGTTGTTGCGTTTTTAAAATCGCCCAAAATATCGTATAATCCATCAAGCACTTCCCATTCCCATTCTCAATCTCCAATACTATTATTTGGGTAATGAATTTTATAAAATGAATGTATATAATTTTGTTGTGCAAACAAAGTTTTGATCATTAAATACGCCGAACTTCATCGAACGACATATCAAAGTTCGGTCCCAAAGCTTTAAAATCACATTGTTTGCAATATCTTCTATAAGCCGCACGCATTGCTTTACCTTTTGAAAAAAATTCTACGTAACATAAGTCTAGATTTATTTAGTACGGTTTTACAAGTATCTGAACCGTCTTGAACGGCTAAATTGATAATGTGGGCAACACAACGTGTATGACATATTTCACCGTCCAACATAGGGGATAAAACACACTTTAAACCGTCCACACATGCATTATTATTACTAGCGTTATCAAATGAAATGTTAATGATTTTATTTGATAAATTATAAAAATTTAGTGCTTTTCTAATAACTTTAAATTGACGTTCACTCGAATGTGGCGCACCAAACGGTTCAAACGTGATTACACGTTTGACTAATTGCCACGCATCCATCCAAGTTGTTGTTATACATATATAAGAATTTCGCAATCCGTGTGGTGCGCTCCACACATCACAAGTTAAAGAAACGTTGTTAGGCATTTGAGAAAATGTGTCTCGCATTTCATTTTTAGCGTTTTTCCACGATTCTAGTGACTCGCGTGTAAGAGTTTGACGACTTACCGGTTGGTAGCGAGGTTGTAGACACTTTTGGATCATCTTGGTCATGAGAGGATTGTTGAAATGTCCAAACGACAACCCCATTTGAATGACACATTTAGTTGTCATTTCTCGGGTCAACATGGCATCGTACGACCATATTTCACTTTGATTGTCAAGTATGGGTTGACTTGAATCACCTCCGGACTTCAAAGATGGACACGTTTTTGTGGTGTGCCTCTTTAACGTCGAGTTTCCTGTGGTCGTAAGGAGAGCTTTATACAATTTGCATTGTGCCTTTTTGTCCCCGTTTGTGAGAACCACCATATTATAAGCATTCCAAATATCGGATTTTCGTCCGTGCTCGGCAAGAACTTCTTTAATTTGTTCGTTTGATGCATCACCGCCGACCATTTTGAGCGAACGATGGAAGAATTGAGAGATTGAGAAGTTGCGAAAAAACGAACACGAGATAGCGAGAAATCGAAAATTGTGAGCGAGAATTGCGTTTTTTGCATTTTGTAACTTGGTATGTAACCCCATACACTAAGTATCTTATTTATAGTGTTTAGGAATGATTAAAAACAAAAAAACGGTCAAAAAACTCAAAAAACGGTCATATGGCCGTTTTCTAACGGTCAAAATATTTGAAATGGAAATGGGTCGGGCCGGGCTTGGATCCGGGACGCAATCGGGCTTCGGGCCGGGCTGGGCCGTCAAAACTTCCAAATACATGGCCCGATTGGAACCGACGGGTTGAGGCTTGGCTTTGAGCGGCAAGCCGGGTCGGGCTTCATGCGGGCTGGGCTTCGGGCTTTTGGCTGGCCAAGACAGATCCAAGCCTGGGGGCCCAACCACAAACCCCCTAATTTATATTTTTAGTGGCCTACTTTATTGACCTCCAAATATACAGGCCAACTTTATTGACCTCCATTTTTTGTGTTTTAGTGGTGGGTTGAAGATGAAAACACCTCCATTTTAGTGTTTTTAGTGGTGGGTTGAAGATGTCTTAGAGAAGAAAACACCTCCATTTTTGTGTTTTTTGTGTTGTGTTGAAGATGATCTTAGTAGTCAATAGTCACGTGAGGTCACGACGTTTTTCAAAACGTGAACTTGTGACGACAAATTTATATCATAAATATATGTATATATACATGTATTTTCTACTATTATACAATAATATTAAACAATTTAAATTATGATATATAATAAAAACTAAAAAAGAAAAGTAATAGTAAAAAAACCAAATATTACATTACAAAAACCATATATCAAGCCATGACTTACTATATATTTAACGTCATATTAAACATGAGCCTTAAACCACGACTCACAATAACGTTTTAGAACAATGACTTTTTTTTTAAAGGGTGTCATATGTTATGCCTAGAATAATCTTTTGGTAAATTTTGACTATAAGACATCAGTCTTGATTAAAGCTCAGTGGTTATAAGTTGTGTACGTCTAAATTCGAACCCTAAGTAGATAGGATATTCCACCACATCCCCAAGACCTTAACTAGTACGTCACAATCCTTGGTTATTTAGAACAATGACTTTTATCATCTTAAATTCTTAATGTTAAAAGAATAAACTTATTTAATATACAAAATTTCAAAGCTTGGTGGGGTGTGGGTTCCAGTTCTTCCACTGATCTGATAAGAGTATAATATTGCTATGATTGCTTAAAGTCAAACATCAGGTTACCTTCAACAAGCTGTTCTTTTTTTATTGGGTCTGTGTCTGTTGTTAGTAACTTTAACTAATTTAATGAGACTAATAATATATTGGTCAGTTATAGTGACTTAATATACAAGGAGTGGCTTATTCAATAAGTTTTTACAAAAAGTCTTGTATAGAAAACCAACTTTTTTCAAACATGTCATTTGATTTAAAAAACATGGTTCTTTTATCTATGAAAAAAATACTCGTTATAGGCCGATTAATCCAAACAATTAGCTTTATCTATACACAACTTAGGGGGTGTTTGCGATTGCTTATCTAAAACAACTTATGCTTTTTTTTTAAATGTTTATCAACTTATGTGGTGACAAAAAGGAGTTTTATAAAAAGGAGTTCTAAAAAAAGTACTTGTTGTACCAAAATATAATAAGCTAATAAGTTGTTATTTAGAGGTGTTTGAGATTGCTTATACATGTAAACTCCCCAAAAAAAGTCACAAGTGTTTCAAATAAGTTGATAAATCAGTATGGACTAACTTATCTGTGATGACAAAAAGTCATAAACAGTTTCTTTTTCCCAATCCAAACTCTAGAAATAACTTATTTGCAGTGACAAAATGAAATAAGCAGATAAGTCATTTAAATAAGCAATCCCAAACACCCGCTTAATAAAAAAAACCAACAAAATAACCCCTCCCTTATCCTCTTTCTTTTTCTCAATTTTCCTTTTAGTTTATTTACTAAATAAAATTTATCTCATCCACATAAACAACCTATAAATTTGCAGATTGGGGCAACTTGAAGATCCACACCCATTTTTTTATGCAAAAAGAAGAAAATGCTAAGAATTCTAAGGAATAATTGGAAGTGAAATAAAGCTCATCAGATTTGTTTCAAGAAAAATCACAAAGCTTCTAATAAACCAGAAACTTTTCAAATCAAAAGCAAGATTTCACAGGATACAAGATTTAAATGCACCATTAATCTAACCTCCAAATGGGTATCCTTCTATCTTGATGCATAAATACCAAAAATCTTTACCAAATCGATTAAAACTCACCACTTTCTTCTTCTTCTTCTTCACCTTTCATCTCACTCGAATCTCCATTTTCTTTGATAAAGGATGGATCAAGAAACTTTGCCACAAAAACCCACAATTTATACACATCTTCGAAATTCGTCAAGAAACCAAGCGAAGCCGTGACAACCTCTGCTCGAACAAATCCACCTCCATCGTTGTTCATCGGTTTGCAAAGCGTCGTATCCGCAAGATCAATAGCTGCACGATTCTGTTTCGTGCTCTGAATAATCCTTGCATGACAAAGAATCCCGACACCAAGAGAAATCCCGTTTGACTCAGCTAACTTTTGAACGATTTCTGGACTAATTAGCCCTCTGACTCTATCCCTTACGTTGAACGCCACCGATGCACCTCTTTCGTACTTGATTTTAGGACCGTAGATGTGAACCAATGGAACAGAACCTTGTTCACCGTTTGAACCGGTTAACCGTAATTGAAGCAAAGAGGTCACGAGCCAATTGACCAAGAAACGGAGCCGGAGTGTGGTCTTGTTTAGACCCGACATGTTTACATGATCAAGATGCTTGCAAGTTATTTCGGGTTCCCTTCTTTCCGATTCTGCCCCTTCACAATATTCTTCGTCACTGATATAGAAATCTTCACAATGTTTATTATTGTTGTCTTCCAATCCGAAAGACACCCGCCTGCTCCCTTCCATTCTTCCTAATAATCTGAACTCGCCTTCGGTTTCTCTTCGTATCACAGCACTTTCTTTCGGTTTCGTGGACTCGGGTTCTTCTTGTATCTCAGAAATCTCCACCTTTCTTTCGGTTTCTTGAGAATTTTCTTGAAAACCTTCTTGAATATTTTCTTGAAGATTTTCTTGAAAACTTTCTTGAAAGGTGTCTGCTTTTTTGACATTGTGAACTGCAGCATCAAAAGAAAGCACTTTGCTGATATGAGCCTGTGAATCGATCTCTTTATCGTTGCTTTTCTTGCCGGAAAACCACGATGGCGGAGGTAAAGGAGAGTTTACGATCTCTGATTGGGAACCCAATGGGCTCTGACCCAAATCGATCCACATCGAGTTCTCCGACGACTCGTCTTCGCTAAAAACCGGGCTTTTCATGACCTCTCCAACGGAAAAACTTCCGGTTTCTTCACAAATCGGGCTAGCTCCATCTCTATCCGGACTATTCCCGTGATCCATTTCGGTTTCAAAAACATCCCTCACCTGAGAAGGAGTGTACGCGCCGGAAAACGCCGGTAAAAGAGCTCCGGCGTGACTTTCCGATACACCTTCGCCTTTTCCGACGACTTCATCATCTTCAATTCCACCCAATCCTGGAATTCCATCTATGGAATCACTCAAATATAACGGAAAAACAGGACTGATCTTCACTATTCCGGACCCCGCATGTCCAGACTGATTCTGGAGGCTTCCGATTACGGATTTCTTGATCAAAAGGCATCCGAATCCAGTCGGGTCATACCCGAAAACCCGGTAAAAAGACGTTATAATAAAATCGGGTCGAAATAATGACAACCCTAAAGAATCCATGTCTTTAGGGCCCAATGCCCCTGCATCAAGCAAAACATGCCAATTGTTCTGCTGAGCCAATGCCATCCATTGGTAGGAGTATTTTGCCCCCGTGACTCGAGATTGGACTGGAAAGACGAAAAGACCCGTTGACGAATCTTTCTTTCGCTTTTTCTTGTTCAAGATTTGTTTCCTAAGATGGGTTGAACAGGGTTTCAATGTAGGCCATTTGAACCAAGCACTATGAACCTTTGCACCTTTATCTTTTGCACTTTGAGCCATCCAATTCACAGATTGGCTCTCATGATCAAACATGGTTAAGAGCTTCTTATTGGTATGAAAAGGGTATGATTCAGCTAGAAGTTTGAAAGCAGAACCTCTACTAACAGTGAAAACTAAGCCATATTCATTCTCAGGGATGTTTAAATAATCCATAATTCTAGTCTTTATATCATACTCAATAGTTCCTCTTTCTCCACCACCATAAAGAGCATGATTACTCAAATGAGCAGTGATTTCAGATAAAGTAATTGTACAAGATTCCCAGAAATGAACAGTTTGGAGGAATGAAAACAACCCAAATCCACAATAATCAAGACATACCTTTGAAATAGTATCTGATAAATGTGAATACTCATCCACCCTCAACTGATCTATTTTCTCAGATGATTTGTACTTTGGGTACATAGTTAAGAACTTCAAGAAAGCTTCATCAAATTCAGGAATGGAGTCTTTATCTTCAAATGTTCTATCAGCAGCTAGAGAAGTTGCTTTTAGAAATTCTTTTTGAGCTTGTAATCTAGCAAGTGATCTTGATCTTCCTAAACTTTTGTCTTCTCTATCAAAAGACTCTGAAAAATCCATGTTTTGGGATTTAACAAGAGACCCATCTTCAGAGGCTTGTTCAAGAGCTTCTCTGAGTTTATTCTCTTGCAGCTTTCGTCGAACAGTTGGGCTCCTTTTGATTTCCTCATTGGTATGATCAGACCCATATTTCCTTCTGCTCTTTTTGTCGGAAATTAGAGAAGCACAATGGGATATGATCGGTTTCCACAGTGAAATATGCATTAGAAAAGGAAATTAATCCCACAAATTTTGAAAAAAATGATTGAGAAGAAGAATGGGTTTTGAACGATTTCGTTTGATTGTGTGTTTATCCCATCTAATTTCACCCCCAAAAAGCATAAAAAGAGGTCGAAACCCTAGATTCAATAAAGCAAAAGCACTCAATTTTGAAGCATTTTCAGAATCAAAACCTTTGATTCAAACTTCCAAACGCAAAGTAGAGAACAATCGACTTCCCACACACAAAAGGGTTTCGTGACTAAAGAAAGATGCAATTCAACAACAAGAGAATCAAACTCAAAATCGTTGAAGAAAGTTACAGAGGAGGAAAAAGATTTACTGAAAGCAATGAGTCGTTGTTGAATAGAAACCCTAAAAAGATACCCAAAGCGCTCCGTCTGTGAGTGTAGTTAATGGGATTCCTCTGAATCTTAATAAATGCAAACCAATCGCAATTAATGCGAGCAAAGGGGGTAGAGATGGAAATTGATTACACTCTGTGTTCTTGAGCTTCTACTCTGGCACTGTGTGGTGCCCAGCGTAAAGGAAAGGAATCTTTTCAAATATTAAAATGGGTCAAATATTAAAATGGGTAAAATAAAAGGTTTTATTTAACCAATTTTAATTACTTTTTTCTTTGCTTTTTTTTATGTAAAAAAGTTTGCGGAACCTTCATCCAATCAATTGGATTTAAATATTATATTCAATTTATTTCCTCCTAAACCGAATTAATTGATAGGGTTAAGGGTCTTTTTAGTTAAGACTAAGGACCTGTTTTTTTGTGGTTTAAGGGCTGTTCGGTTGTGGCTTAATGGGCTGTATAGCCCATATAGCTTATTCGCTCAGCCATAATGAACTGTTCAGTTATGGCTTATTCGTTCAGCTCACAAATAGAGTCCTATAGACTCAACTTTCCTTTTCCCTCACTACTCTTCTAAAAAAACAAGCTTCCTTTGTTTACGAAAGCGTTTTTTTGGTTATGCTTGTTCATCTTCTTCTTCCTTTTCTTCTTAACAAGCTTCCCAGATCTTATTCCCATATCTGGTCATCTGAAAAAACAAGCTTCCCATATCTTCTTCATCCTTTCCTTCACTACCCAACTGAAAATCTAGGGTAAACATGGAAGATTGGAAATGGGTTGATTTGATCTCAGATGAAGATGCGGGGGAAAGGGTTTGTGGCGTTCAGTACAAGATGATAAATAAATTGATCTATTCTCTCTCCCTAAAATCTATTTGCCCTCTCTCAAATCGATCGTTTTCCTTCTGCTCTTAATCTCTAGAATCGATCTCAAATCGATCCCTGAAATCGATGGTCGATTTGTCCTCTAAAACTGGTTTATGGGTCGATTTGTGCTCTGAAATCGATCTGCTCTTTCTCGACCTTTTTCCTTCTGCTCTTCATTTATGGAATCGATCTCAAATCATCCCTGAAATCCATCTTCTCCTTCTACTCTTTATCTTGTTTCTACTCTTTCTGAATTCTAATATCAATGGGGAAAAGAAGAGCAACCAGATCGATATATTAATGCTATTGCTAGTGATTAATTCATGGGGTAAAAATAATGTAAACTGAGGAAAAAGATGATCAATTGTAAAAGTTTTTTTATTAACAAAAATATAAACTAAGGGGTAAAATGGTCATTTATAACATTCAGACCGTGTATTCAGCACAATAACCGAACAACAATTTATCTGTTAACACCTAGACAACCATATCCACTCAGACAGCTATATTCATACAGCTCTTAACAGAAAACGAACCGAACAACACCTTAATGGGCTAGATGGTGGACATGGCTGACTCGTACAACCATATCAGGGTATTTGGAAGCGGCTGAATCGGCCCATGGTTGATTCGTTCAGATAAAAGAGAAGAGTCATTTATGTTCAAACTATCAATGTTTCATATCTACCCATTCTGCAACTACCCCACCATTAAAACAAAAAACCCTACATCGTCGGTGTTCTCTTCCATACGATCTGCTTCATCCATCGATAGCATCATACAATCTGCTTCATCCATCGACATCACAGGTATTCATCGATGCTCTTTCTCTTCCATCCCTGCTCTTTCTCTTCCATCGTTGCTCTCTCTGTATCTATTTATCCATGCTCGATTTTCTGCATTTACTGTGTAAGTTTCTCCATCGATTTATACGGATTTTCTGGGTTGGTCTGTGTCATTGGATTTGCTTACTCTGTATATGGATTTTCTAGACTGATATGTGTATATTGGTTTGCTCACTGGTATATGCTTTTTCTGATATGAATCTGTGGATATCGATTTTGCTGTTTGATTTTGCTTGTTGGTTTTGCTGTTTAATAAACAATGTTTACTGTGAATATTTGTTGGGTCACCAAGAATTTGAAATTGACTCACCGATGTTTTCCCTAAAACTCCTACTTAGAATATTTTAGTGCAGTTCTTTGAATGACTTGTACAAGATATCAAATGTTCGGTGAAGTCGAAGATCAACCGAAACCAAGCTTGAAGACTCTCTACTTGTGGAAAATAGAAGACTCTCAGCAACATTCAAACAAGTCATCACCACCGAAATTCCTTGACATTTCGGTGGCCTTCTCTCCACCGAATTCATTGGACAAATTCGGTGGCCTTCTTCCACCGAAATTCTTGGACAAATTCGGTGGCCCCATCCACCACCGATGACCACCGAAGTGCTTGGACAATTTATAGGATTGTTCTTTCGGTGCTCCTCTCACCACCGAAACATGCTTGCAATTTCGGTGGTCCTCTCACCACCGAAACGTGCTTGCAATTTCGGTGGACTAGTCTTCTTTCCACCGAAGATTTCTCAATCTCGGTGGAAACCACTTCGGTGCTAAAAGCTCAAGACAGAAGATCATTTATTATGGGACAATATCCTCCAGCAGAGAAAAGTGACAGTTTGTCTCTTTATCCACTTTCCGTTAAGGTCCCTTTTATCTGCTCAAGCTACTCTGTCTGCACCTAGTGAAAAGTGACAAGGACTTCACAGTTCTCCTGAAGTCAACATTATCAGCATATGTGAAGATGACAAGTGTCCCAAGCATTTAATGCTTGGGCACTCCTTGGCACTATAAAAGGAGAAGTGCTCTTCATGCAATTCTCACGCTTTCAAGAAATTCTCTCAGTGCAAGAAACCTTCTTTTAAGCCTTAAAACTCAATAGCTTTGCTCTTAGTGTTCTTAGTTGTTTTGTTGTATACTTTGTGTAAGATTGTTAGAATAGTTTATCTGTTCTTTTCCGCAACAATCTTTAGTTTTCTGTGTGTAATTCTTTTGAAAGTTTTTCAAATATAAGAATTAAAATTGTGAAATTTTTGTGTATTGTATTCAACCCCCCTTCTATAATACTTGTTAAGCCATCTGGGACTAACAAGTGGTATCAGAGCAGAAAGTTTAATCCCATAAACTTGATCTGCGATGGCTGCCTCTTCTTCTTCTACTGTTGAAAACTCTCTTCAAAACAACTTTTCAGAAAATGGGTCTATTTCAAAACCTCCTAAGTTTAATGCCAACAACTTCTCCTTGTGGAAAAGCCGCATGATGCTATTCATGGAAGGAGTGGATACTAGATATCCAACCATTCTCAACGAGGGACCCATTATCCCCAGAGTTTGGGCTCGCTATGACACGCAGAGGCCAGGTAAAGAGACCTTTGAAAAGGAAATCTCTAGTGATTCTGATGAGGAAAAATCCAGTGCTACTGGTCGGTATATTCTCAAAAATCCTAAAAAGTATACTGATGAGGAAAAACGTTTAGTTACTCTTGACTCCAAGGTAAGAGTTATTATTGCTCTCTCTCTTCCTGATGAGGTCTACCACTCTTTGGTGAACTTTGAAACTGCCAAAGAAATGTGGACCACTCTATGTGTTCTGTACGAAGGTACAGAGGAAGTCAAGAAATGTAAAAAGATTGGTCTTATCAGAAAGTATGAACTATTTTCTTTTGAAAAAGGAGAATCTCTTCCTAGCTTCTATAACCGCTTCAACTCTCTTTTAAATGATCTTAAGTTGTTGGGCAGAGTCTATGATAATGAGGAAGTCTTGTGCAAGTTCATGGATTGTCTCCCAGATTTTTGGGAAAATATATGTACTTGCATCAAAACTACCAAGGACCTTGAGTTCATGCCCTTAACTGTTTTATATGGTACTCTTTTCAACTTTGAGCAAACCAAGCTTCAACGGAAATCTTTCATCAAAGAAATAAAGAGCTCCTCTATAGCTCTTGTTAGTGAAAGTTCCAAGAATTCTCAAAATCTTCCTAGAATCACCTATCCTTCATCTGACTCTGACAATGACAGCCAAACAAATGTAACCCACCAAACGGAAGCATATCTTAGTGATGCTGATGATGAAGGTGAGGATATCATGGTTGAACAGTTGTCGGATGAGATGGCAATGATGGCCGGTTCTAAACACAAGTTTCGTCCCTTCAACAAATCTCGAAGTCTTAGAAAAACTTCATCTTTCAAAACTTCTTCTGACAAGTCTAATGAGGAATGCTACAACTGTGGCAAGAAAGGACATTTTGCATCTGAGTGTAGAAGCAAGCGTATCTCCAAGTCCAGATTTACTTCTTCTGACAATCCCTCTTCAAAAAGGGAAAAATCCAAACACATGCCTTTCAAATCAACCTTTCCCAAAAAGGAGTCCCCACCATCCTTCTTAAATCATCAGGAGCGTGCTGAGAAATACAAGGCCAAGTACAAGAAAGAGAAGGAAAGGAGTGAGGGTCTAGAGAGAAAAGGGAAGGGTCTCATGGCAGAAACCCACAATTGGGACGACGAAGACACCTCCGACAGTGATTCTCAGAATAGATGCTTCGTGGCCATCTCAGAAGAAATGGAAGTTTCCGAAAAGGCCACTTCACCTATGGCTCTAGTGGCAACTGGGTGCTCCACAGCCTACGCTCAGGTACATCCCTTCAATAATATGTCTGATATTGAAAAGATCAATGCCTATGAATCTTTAACTCAAGATTTTTATTCTGTTAAAGACAGTAAGAATAGAAAATCTGCTCAAGTGAAAGAGCTCAAAGCTGAACTTGAAATTTGCATGTCTAAGCTTAAAAGGTTTGAGGAAATCAAAAATGAGCTTGAGGACTTGAAAAAAATAAATCATGTGATCTCAAAAGAAAAGAACTCTCTGTTTAAGAAACTAAAAAGGGAACAAGAAGTCATCAAAAAATGGTCAAGCTCTTCCAAAAATCTTGAACAAATCTTTCAAAGTCAAATCTGTAGTTCAAACAAGTTCGGTCTAGGATTTGGAAAAACTGATGTTTGTGAGTCCACTCTTGCTCTTGTTCCCCCCACCAATGCATGTGATGATCTCTCTGATTCTAGCTCTTGTGATTCCATCTCTTTGAACTCATTAGATCTGTGTGAAGCCTTAAAGTATGGTATATCCTTAAAGGCCAAAGACTCCTCATTGCAAATCATTGAGAAGCAAGATTCAAATGACGTTTCTAAACCCATCCATGATCAGCTCAAATTTTCGGCCATGGATGAAGCCTCCTCCTCAAACTCTTCAAAAGCTAATCCTTCCAAAAGATCTAAACCCACCGATCTTATCCCCTTTGTGCCCACCGATCCCTCAATCAATGATCCTCCAATTCCTCTTCATGAAGTGTTAAAATCTATTCACATAGATACCTACACCGAACCTAAGCCCTCAAAGATCCCCAAAAGAGAAACTCCTGTTCACTCAAAAAGGATCTCCTGTGCCGACAAAGGAAAATCGGTGGTCAACTGCATGGCAAGCTCCCATCCTAAAAGTTTTACCCCAAACATTCCCTCTAACAACACTTATGTTCCTAGATCTGTGCTTTTAAGAAAATCAACCTCCAAAGATTTATCCAAAGGAATTCTTGGGTCCAAGCCTCCTGCTCTGTTCTCCTCTAACAAGGTTATAAGAACAAATGATAAAAGCCAAAACATGAAAAATGCTAAAAAGGTGTTTATCTATAGAAAATGCTATAACTGTGGTGACACTTTTCATATGGCTAAGGATTGTCCCAAGGATAGAATTGATAGATCCAAGCTTAAGGAATCATGCTCTTCTAACCCCAAAGGACCCATTACAAAATGGGTACCAAAGAACTAATATGTGTTTGCATGCAGGCTTTTGAGCACCATCAAATTTGGTATTTAGACAGCGGGTGCTCACGCCACATGACGGGAAACAAGTCTCTTCTCATCAACTATGTGCCAGGAAAAGGTCCATCTGTAACTTTTGGTGATAATTCTAAGGGTTACACCAAAGGATACGGAACTCTCTCTAATGGATCTGTAACCTTCAATAAAGTGGCCTTTGTGGACGGCCTCATGCATAACCTACTCAGCATTAGCCAACTGTGTGATCTTGGATACAAAGTTATCTTTGAACTTTGTGTCTGCTCCGTGGTAGACAAACAATTCAATGTGGTGTTATCGGGAAGACGGATGGAAAATGTCTACGTCATAGATATGGGACAATCCAATTCTTCATCAAATGTCTGCTTTGTGTCAAATGATGCATCCAAAAGGAACTGGTTGTGGCACAAACGTCTCTCTCATCTAAACTTCAAGACCTTGCATAAAATCTCCAACAAAGAGCTGGTGACGGGCATGCCAAAGTTGAACTTTGTCAAAGAGAAGCTGTGTGATGCATGTGAAAAGGGAAAGCTCACCAAAACATCCTTCAAGACGAAGCAATGCTCTTCCATCACTCTTCCTCTTCAATTGCTGCACATGGATCTATGTGGACCAGTCAGCACTCCAAGTCTTGGAGGCAAAAGGTATATTCTTGTCATTGTTGATGAATTTACCAGATATACTTGGGTGTTCTTTCTCAGGTACAAAAGTGATGCCACTGAAGAAATCATCAACTTTGTCAAGAAAAATGAAGTTCTCAATGGCCAGCTTGTCCGCTCGGTAAGGAGTGACAATGGCACTGAATTCCGAAATAGTGCTCTTGAAGACTTCTTCACCAAGAAAGGGATCTCTCAGAACTTCTCTGCTGTTCGTACTCCTCAGCAAAATGGAGTGGTGGAAAGGAAAAACAGAACACTGTGTGAGGCCGCTAGATCCATGCTGAGTGAATCAAATCTCCCCACCTATTTTTGGGCCGAAGCTGTGAATACTGCCTGCTTCACTCAAAACAGGTCAGTAATATCCAAAAGACATGATAAAACCCCGTATGAAGTTTTTCATGGCAGAAAACCAAATATTGGCTTTCTTCATGTCTTTGGGTGTATCTGCTTTATTCTTAATGATCGTGAAAATCTTGGGAAGTTTGATCCCAAGGCAGATGAGGGAATATTTGTTGGGTACTCCTTATCCTCCAAAGCTTATAGGGTGTACAATCTCAGAAGAAAATGCATTGATGAGTCCATTCATGTCAAGTTTGATGATCTCAGATGTTCATCACTTTCAAGTGATGAGGATGATTTACACAGATGGATCTCATCATGTATTGGTGATACCCCCTTAGTCACTTCCACCGATATCTCCTCAATTCCCTCAAAACCATCTACCTCAAAAAAACCCAGCTGGATCACTCTCTCCCACCGAAATTGATCAACCCATCTCTCACACCGATTTCCCTATTCCCACCGAAACTCCACACCGAAGCCCTTCTTCCATCATAACTCCCACCGAAAATCACATGGCATCCACTACCGAAAATCCCATCTTACACCAAACCTCTGATCCCACTACTCCAGTTCACTCTACTCCTCATACCCCATCACCTTTACCCCCTGCTCTAAAATGGACCAAAGATCACCCCATAGATCAAATTATTGGTGACCAACAAGCAGGTGTCCAAACTCGCAGAGGAGTTGGAAATATTTGTCTCTATGTGAATTTCCTCTCTCTCTCTGAACCCAAGAAAGTGGATGAAGCTCTATCAGATCCTTGTTGGATCACTGCCATGCAAGAAGAACTTTCTCAGTTCCAGAGAAATAAAGTTTGGAGATTGGTTCCCAAACCCAGAAACAAGACAATCATTGGAACCAAGTGGGTATTCAGGAACAAAATGGATGAAGATGGTACTGTTATCAGAAACAAGGCCCGATTAGTAGCTCAAGGATACAGACAGGAAGAAGGCATTGACTATGATGAAACATTTGCCCCTGTTGCAAGACTTGAAGCTATAAGGATTTTTCTGGCTCATGCTGCCTACCGAAATTTTAGGGTCTTTCAAATGGATGTTAAAAGTGCCTTTCTCAATGGGGAACTTGCAGAGGAAGTCTATGTGAAACAACCTCCTGGCTTTGAAGACCCAGCTCATCCAGACTATGTGTACAGACTTGACAAAGCATTGTATGGTCTCAAGCAAGCTCCACGTGCTTGGTATGACACTCTTGCCAACTTTCTTCTCAAGCATGGATATTCCAGAGGTAAAATTGACAATACTCTCTTCATCAAAGAAACCTCAGGTAATATCATTCTTGTTCAAATCTATGTTGATGACATCATCTTTGGTGCCACTGATGAATGCCTATGTGATGAGTTTGCTTCTCTCATGATGAGTGAATATGAGATGAGCATGATGGGAGAGCTTACATTTTTCTTGGGCCTTCAAGTCAAACAATCTTCAGAAGGGATTTTTATAAATCAAAGCAAATATATTCGTGACCTTCTGAAGAAATTTAATTTTCTAGATAGCTCTCCTATGAAAACTCCCATGGCACCTCCCTTGAAACTGTGTGCCGATCTAAAAGGTGAATCTGTGGATGTTACTCTTTACCGAGGTATGATAGGCTCTCTTCTTTACCTAACTGCTAGCAGACCGGATATAATATTTGCTACCTGTCTATGTGCTCGTTATCAGGCCAATCCTAAAGTATCACATTTAAAGGCTGTAAAACGAATTTTTCGGTATCTTAAGGGCACACTGCACTTGGGTCTTTGGTATCCCAAAGACTCGGGTTTTGAACTAATTGGTTATTCAGATTCAGACTATGCAGGTTCCCAGATTGATAGAAAGAGTACTACAAGAAGCTGTCAGCTCCTTGGGGGAAAATTGGTAAGTTGGTCCAGCAAGAAACAAAACTCTGTATCAACCTCTACCGCTGAGGCTGAATATGTAGCTGCTGGGAGCTGCTGTGCTCAGATTCTATGGATGAGAAACCAACTAAGGGACTATAATCAATTCTTTTCTAAAGTCCCAATTCTGTGTGATAATTCCAGTGCTATAGCTATAGCAAATAATCCTGTTCTTCACTCTAGATCTAAACACATCGATATCAGGTATCATTTCATCAGGGACCACATTTCCAAAGGTGACATTGAACTGCACTTCATTCCCACCGATTTGCAGCTTGCTGATCTTTTCACCAAACCTCTTGATGAAACCAGGTTCAACTTTCTCATCAGTGAACTTGGGATGTGCAATCTCCATGAATAAACATGTGTCATGCTCCACCGATCTCACATCGGTGGACACCTTCTTATCTACTTCTCTCTCTCCACCGATCTCTCATCGGTGGACAAATCTATGTGTTAAATCATTTCTATCTCTCTTTTCCAACACCGAAGTCCAATTTCGGTGATAATCTCCTGTATCGGTGAAGCGTGTCTACCACCGAAGCCCATTTCGGTGGAATTTTTCAAAATCGGTAAAACTTGTCCACCACCGAAGTCTCATTTCGGTGGTCATCTCCAATCGGTGAAAACTGCTCACTACCGAAGTCTCATTTCGGTGGTCATCTCCAATCGGTGAAAACTGCTCACCACCGAAGTCTCATTTCGGTGGTCATCTCCAATCGGTGAAGACTTTCCACCACCGAAGTCCCATTTCGGTGGTACTTCCCAAATTCGCTGAATCCATTCTACCACCGAAGTCCCATTTCGGTGGACCTCATCCAAATCGGTGAAACCATTCTACCACCGAAGTCCCATTTCCACCGAACTTCCACCGATCGTCTCCCGAACGAACACCGAATCCTCCACCGAAGCATCACCGAGCCTACACCGATTCACACAGTTCCCAAAGCCCACTTGTGTCCACTCAATTGCATTTGCGTCAGACCCTTCGCCTATCCGCCGTTCCGTGTCCCGATTCCCAATAACCCTTTCACCTCATGAGCCGCATGTCCCCTCTCCCCATACAAAATCATCATCACGATACCTTATCCTTTTCCTATATATACATACCTCCCTTTACTTCCTCCCCACTCCTTTCTCACAATTCAAACCTGCAACTATCTCTTCTCTTTCAAACATATCTCTCTCATGGCATCCTCACGATATCCAATTCCTACACGTTTTGAAGACCTCCGCTTCAACCAGTGCAATCACGTTGCCCGCCTCGAATCCGATCCCGCTCATCCCGAGTTCTCTACTATTGCTAAATTTCTGTCTCGCTCTCCTCTTCTTCATGCCTTCACATGCAACCCCAAGATGAGCAAAATGCTCATTGGACAGTTCTGGCTCACCTCCGTGTACGATCCCTCCAATGAGGCCATTCACGCCTCCATCTTCACCAATGCCGAAGGTGATCACGACCTCACGTTTGGGGTCGATGATGTTCGTCTCGCTCTCAAGATCGACGCCTTTTCCGTCTATGAAGACATGTATTTGGACACCATACATGAAGACATTGTCCTTACCACCGGTTATGTGCTCGACGACTCCTCCAAAAGCTCCAAAGGCCCCGGTACTCTTCTTCGCAGCAAAATGGGAGGCATTTGGAATTTCTTCTTTGCCCACGTTATCCATTGCCTCTCACGCAAAACAAGTGGGCATGATCAATCGCCTTCTCACGTCAACAAACTCGCTCATGCCCTCATTTTCCAAAGGAAAGTTGACTTCGCCCAATATTTCTTCTCAGAGCTTGTCGAGGTCATCAAAACTCCCAAGAAGTGTTACGTTGCTTTTCCCCGCTTCGTCTCCATGATCTTACAACACAAGCTTTCCAAAGCTTTGGAAACCGATCGCCGCTCTTCCTCGCCCCGGTTCTGTTATGAATGGTCATCTCCCGTTGTGGGCACCAAAACCCTCAACGTCAAGCCGCTCGCCACCGATCGCCCATTACGCCCAGGTATGATTTCCTTCGCTCTATCTCCCGAACTTCATTGGGGTGATGCGGAAATTCCCGGGTTTCGCCACCTGGAAATTCCCGAGGTCACTCCAAATGTTGTGGTCCCTTCTCCCCGTTCCCGAGTAACGTCGGGTGGCACTCAAAAGAAACGACAAAAGGCCACCGACACCTCCGTTCCCGCTTCTCGAACCACGTCACCGAGAGATCCCTCGAAGACTTCCCCGGTTCACACCCCTTCTCATAAGCGGAGGCACTCATCTTCCCCTTCGGGATCTCTTCCAAAGAGGTCCCGGTCACCATCGGCCCCACCAACAAATCCAACTGTCGATTCTCAAAAATCGCCGGTTGTTGAACTTCATCCCTCCGGGCCAAGGGTATCCGTTTCGAACCCCACCATCTCCTCTGTTGCCTCTCAAAAGGCCTCAGTTGTACACTTGGAGAACCCTAACCAAACCTCCCCACTCGATTCTTTGGGTGGTGGAGATGACCTCGAGGTCTCTCCTCTCGAGGGTTCTGACTTTTCACTTCACAGCCTTTCACCCGATCAGTTTGTGATCGATGAGATTGCACAACCCAATCAGGGTTCCCCCCCACAATCTTCACCCCCACATGATTTCTTTGCATTTCTTTTAGCGGACACTGGTTCTCCCCGAACCATCCCGTCCCCCGAAGAACATCCCATCGAGCCTCCCTCGCCGAGGCAACTCTCTCCACATCGTTCACCCTCACCTCCCCGACCTCCCCGAACCCTCTACACCGACGCACTCGCGCCTCACTTACGACATCCTCTTCCCGAAGCGGATCCCCTTCGATGGCACTGTTCGTTCCCCGAAATCGGTGGCCAAACTTCCCCGCACATCGACCGCACCTCTACCTTTCTTAAATCTACCATCACCTTAATCTCCCAAGCCAATTCCCGCATCTCTAACCTCGAGTCTCAGCTACCGCATCTTCTTCTTGATGCCATCACCGAAGCCCTACGCCCCATTCAAGAAAAATTATCTACCCTTTCTACCACAGTGGAGTCCCTCTCCAAACCTTCCACCGACTCACCCAGTCCTGAACGTTCCCAGTGGGAAATGGATCTCGGTGACTTTGCCTTGGTTCCCCATACCACCGAAACGAGTCTGGCCTTCCTACACTCCAAGTTTGATAAGGCCTTCTATGAGTTGGGTTTCAAGTTACCGGCTGTTCCTGAGGGGGAGAAAACCACGGCTCCACCGAAACTTCCATCCATCAAGAAACTTTCCAGTAACCAGCCTCCACCGAAACCCTCTTCACCGAAATCCTCCTCTCCACCGAAATCCTCACCACCGAAACTCTCTACCTCTTCACCGAAACCCTCTTTTCCACCGAAACATATCTCACTCTCACCGACCCATACTGGCTCCACCGAAGCTCTTGACCTTAATGCATCAGTTGAGGGGGAGCAGTCCAGCAATGCTCCCGAAGACAAAGGAAAAAGAACTCTTTCGTCCGAAGAATTGGCCAGAGAAGCAAAGAAGAAAAAGGATCTGGCAAGATATGGGGCTCGACCGAAGGATGCTGAAACTCTCAAACTCAAGCCTGCTTCTCAACCTATCACCACCGAACTTGGTCTCTCTGCTCAAGAAATTGAGGAAGCAAGAATAGCTCAAATCGACTTAGACAAATCCAGAGATCTGTCTCTCAAAGCTGCCGCAGAAGAAGCTACAAAAGTCAAGTCCACCGATGCCATCCAAACACAGAAATCGGTGCTCAGTGCCTTGGAACAACAAAAGAATGAAGAAATTAGTTGGTACAAAAAGACCATGCACCACCGAAGCTATAGGTCACAAATTTCTTCAGTAAAGATTGCCACCTCCAAGGCAAACCCTCAAGACATCAGATTGATTATTAACTGGGAAGATGGTTCTATGAAAAGTGTGAAAGAAAGCCATCTCCAACTCTTCGGTCTCTCGGAATGGTATGAAATCACTCAACACCTTGTCAGGAGTCCAAATCCAAGGAAAGACATCTTTGTCAAATACATTGATGGTCTAATGAATAAGATGAAGGAGATCAAAAGAAAACATAACATCATCCTCTCCACCGAAGAAAGAGCCAAACTGTTGTCTCTGAAAGAGAAGATCATCCTCCCCAAAGTCAAAAATCCTCCTGACTCAGTCTTCAAGGAAATGGCAAGAGAAGGTAAAATCCCGAATGTAAACAATCTTAACCTTACCATTCCCACTTCTGTTCCCTATCCTACCACAACCTTAAGCCTCTCACCAATACCAGGATTGTTCTTTAACGACGGTCTCGGTCGTCGGGCATTCTTCAGATTTGCCCAGATGTCCATCGCCGATACTATATTTCTGGAAGGCATTCACAACCTCTTTCCGAACATCCCCGAAGCTCAACCGTTCTATAGAAACTTACTGGATGAAATCAAGCGCCGCAAAACCTCAAAGAAGTAAGTTCTCTCCATTTGGTACTTGTAAAAGTTAGTTTCTCATTTTGTAAATTGTACGAGAACTTATCTTAATACAAGTATCTCTATTTGAATTTTATTTCTGTACATACTTTATCTTTCGTTACCTGTAAATACTGTACATAGTATACACACGCATACAAAAGAAAAAGATCAAAAAGAACAAAAAGAATGGTCTATGTGAAAAGAACCCAAAAGAGTAAAAAGGGTCAAAAACGCACTTACTTTTATTTACTCTTGAATATTCTAAGATAAGGAGCTCAAATTCAAATAGGGGGAGATTGTTGGGTCACCAAGGATTTGAAATTGACTCACCGATGTTTTCCCTAAAACTCCTACTTAGAATATTTTAGTTCAGTTCTTTGAATGACTTGTACAAGATATCAAATGTTCGGTGAAGTCGAAGATCAACCGAAACCAAGCTTGAAGACTCTCTACTTGTGGAAAATAGAAGACTCTCGGCAACATTCAAACAAGTCATCACCACCGAAATTCCTTGACATTTCGGTGGCCTTCTCTCCACCGAATTCATTGGACAAATTCGGTGGCCTTCTTCCACCGAAATGCTTGGACAAATTCGGTGGCCCCATCCACCACCGATGACCACCGAAGTGCTTGGACAATTTATAGGATTGTTCTTTCGGTGCTCCTCTCACCACCGAAACATGCTTGCAATTTCGGTGGTCCTCTCACCACCGAAACGTGCTTGCAATTTCGGTGGACTAGTCTTCTTTCCACCGAAGATTTCTCAATCTCGGTGGAAACCACTTCGGTGCTAAAAGCTCAAGACAGAAGATCATTTATTATGGGACAATATCCTCCAGCAGAGAAAAGTGACAGTTTGTCTCTTTATCCACTTTCCGTTAAGGTCCCTTTTATCTGCTCAAGCTACTCTGTCTGCACCTAGTGAAAAGTGACAAGGACTTCACAGTTCTCCTGAAGTCAACATTATCAGCATATGTGAAGATGACAAGTGTCCCAAGCATTTAATGCTTGGGCACTCCTTGGCACTATAAAAGGAGAAGTGCTCTTCATGCAATTCTCACGCTTTCAAGAAATTCTCTCAGTGCAAGAAACCTTCTTTTAAGCCTTAAAACTCAATAGCTTTGCTCTTAGTGTTCTTAGTTGTTTTGTTGTATACTTTGTGTAAGATTGTTAGAATAGTTTATTTGTTCTTTTCCGCAACAATCTTTAGTTTTCTGTGTGTAATTCTTTTGAAAGTTTTTCAAATATAAGAATTAAAATTGTGAAATTTTTGTGTATTGTATTCAACCCCCCCTTCTACAATACTTGTTAAGCCATCTGGGACTAACAATATTGATTTGGTCTTTGATATGCATTCTTTGATATGAATATGTGAATATTGATTTGTTGTTTGATATGCATATTGATTTTGGTGTTTAGTAAACAGTGTTTACTATGAACATATTGATTTATTTTTGTTCCCATATAAGAAGGATAAGTTGTTTTCAATTAGGTATGAAACAAACGAGTGATTCACAACAGCCGAAAAGGACTAGGATAGGCTGGAAAAACATGGTTGTTGTGAAAAACTGTTCAGAAACTTGTATCCTTGAAATAACATTGAATGAAAAGGAAGGTGGAAGTCTAAAATCAATGTCTTGGAAGAAAGTTTCTGAAATCCAGAAAGATATGTGTTTTAACTAAAGAATAAAAGTTCAATCATGCACATGCACAATTTCGAAATGTCATTGAGCGTGCTTATGGTGTCTTGAAAGCTAGATTTCCAATCTTGAAGCAAATGACTCCTTTTCCATTTACAAAACAAAGAAATATGGTCATTGCTTGCTTCACGATACATAATTCTATAAGAAAATGTAATATTCAAGATCAACTTTTTATGGAGTACAATGAAGACACCATTTTCACCAATGAAGAAGAAGATGTTGGAAGTGGAGAAACGGAACTAGATGGATCACAATGGGGTGCTAATAGTAGGGGTGTCAATTTTGTACCGAGACAAACCAACCAAATCCTGTACCAACCGTACCAATTTAATTGGTACCAACCTAATTGGTTGGTATACCGTACCAACTATTTAAACTTGGTTGGTACGTGGTATTAGAAGTCGTGTACCACGATAATACCGTACCGTACCGACTTATTTTTTAATTATTTATTAATTAAAGTTTAATCAATAATACAACATATTTTGATTTATAAAATTTTAAATTATCTTGTTTTACATTTTGTTAAATTATAATACAAATTGATATATAGAACTTGATTAAATTCATTCGTTCATCCTTAACAACTTTGATAACTTGCCTACACCTCCACTCTTCATGGTCCATTCTCGCTCCTTAATTGTCGCTTGTATTAGACTATTAGTGAATGTTTGTGTTATATGAAGATTATTTGAATGTTTGTGTAGATAATGATAAATGGTACAACGCATATCAACATGCTATTAATGCTCGAAGTGTTTAGTGCATCTAGATCTAGTTGCTAAATATGTGAGATGTAAATCTAATTAACTCATAATTCAATTTTTGAGATGGTACAAAACCGTACCAACATGTACCAACCGAAAAAAGTTGGTACCAATTTAGTTGGTACCGAGTATAATTGGTTGATACATGGTATAAGATTTTGTGTACCAATTGTAATTGGTTGGTACATGGTATATGGAAAAAAGACATGGTACCGTACCATGTTCACCCCTAGCTAATAGCACATAATATATGGCTAATTTGCGTGATCAAATTGCAAATTGACTAGTTTAAAATGTTTGAATTTTTTAAATGTATCTAAACTATGATGTTGACTTATTCTTATTTTAAATACTTATTAATGTTGTTTTGATTATAACATTGAACTCATATTATTATGTTAAATCAAGTTATTTTTATTTATAAAACGTTTAAATTGATATTTTGTCATAATTATAAGTCATTTATTCGACATTTATATCAAACAATTGTTTTATTCAGACAAAAACAAAGATTGAGGCTAAAATCATCATTTCTAACATTCAGACTGTTTATTCAGCTCAACAACCGAACAACAACTTATTTATTACCATTTTGACAACTATATCGATACAGATAGCTATATACATTCAGGTCTTAACATAAAATGAACAGAACGATACTTAAGAGCAGCTTCACAACTTCTTCAAAACGGTCAAGTAGACAGTTAAAATCTTTAAAAAATCATTTTATTCTTTAACAGATTCTTCATCTTAAAGATTATACAATTAATTATACTACTAAAATATTCAATACAACTCATAAAATATTATTTATCTCTCCAAAACATTAAAATTAAAGCAATTTCATTGGTAAAATGAATACACCCAATGTTCTAAATGACGTGAGACGTGGCGTGGCGGCGATGACAAGCCTCAAGTCTTAGGAGCCACGGCGAAGCCATGGCGTTTTCAAGGCGTGAGTTATGACGTCAAATTTCTAATTCATATATGATTATATATATAAAAACACATGTTTTGTAGTGTTACTCCACAAGTCAATAGTAATTAGCAAGTTATATTAGGTTATATATATTAAAAACTTGCAAATAAGACATTAAAAATATAAAGAAAACCCAAATATCACATTACGAAAACTGCGGATTAGGCCATGGCATGCCACATGCATAACGTGGCGTGAGACACAAGCCTTGATGCCATGACGGTTATACGGCGAGTTTTTTAGAACAGTTAATACACCACAACCCAACTGGTTTCAATAAAGCACTTTTTGCCGACTTAACCAAGGTTTTTGTAAGGGTGGTGCTAAATCCACCCCCTGCACACACATACACACACATAAGGTGTGTCAGTGCACACACACTATGTGTGCAGGGGGTGTAGATAGAAAATGCCTTTTGTAAGGGTGGTGCTAAAAACCTCAAAAATTGAGGTAGTTATGATTGACAACATGGTCTAAATTGCAAAGCCATTTTAAATCCACAAAGCTAAACAGGTGAATGGAAAATCTATTTATTTGCTTATTAAACTTCAAGTTTTACGTTTTTATACTATTCTAAAAAAAATCTAATGGTTTAAATTGTAACAACCCACACTCAAAACTAGCCAAAACATAAATTTAACAATTTAATACCAACTGCCAAAATGGCCCATACAGTCGCAATATCAAAATTTCAAAATTTGGGTTCGCGGAATTAACCCTAATTACAGCTGAGAAATGTATCTATAAAAAATAAAGGGAAAGTCTTCTAGTTCCACTAAAAGCACGCTCCCGCTCACATCTTCTCCTTTCCTCTAGCCGAGCCCTCTAAACCCGGCTTACCTGAAAATGGTTTTAGTTTTGAAAGCGATGGTTAGACCACAAGGTCTAGCGAGATTCCCTCAAATTTACAACATCGCACCACACATGTCAATTAAGAAGAGTTTAAATAAATTAATAAACAATTACACCCTTATCAGTTTAAATCACCACACGTTTGCAGATATTTCACGTTTGATCATGCACACGCTCATGACCTCGCTTTAGGGCACACACCCGCCCTTCTCAGTCATCAGGTTCATATCTTTGTATGGGACACACTCCCCATAAGGCATCATAATAAGTTACTCGTCGTCCCAGCTCATACATACCACGAAATAATTATCACACTTCAACTTGCATTATTTATACCACAATTAAACAAGCAATTCATTAATAAGAATATATGCGCATTAAAAGCAAGTGTTGCCAAAGCTTTGGTTTAGAAAGACTCACCTGACGTCCATGCTAAAAGTTCTCACTTGCAATTGCTATCCTCTATCTAAACCTTGAAGAAGATGGTGATTCACACTCTAATGCTCCCCAATCCAAGCACTTCCTTCCACGAATAGTAATGTCGCTTCCTTCAATTTCACACACTCAGCCGCTCAAAAATAAGGAGTAGGAATGAGGGTTTTGGGATTTAACCCTAAATCCAAACTTACACCCAAGCCACCAAACTTTTGCAACCCTCACAACTTACACACAATTTTACCTTATTTACAAAACAAGCCCAGTTATTACATAAATGTAACGTCCAAAATTTTTGTAAGTAAAATTCCCCCCAAATGACTATATTATTTGAGTGCTTATTTGAAGTTATTTTACCGAGGACGTATTGTAGATCTAGACTCTTTCGTTATTGGAAAAATCAAAATTTTAAGGCTCGGGTCACTTTAAATAAGCACTTTTACATAAAAGTACAAGTTGTTTTAAATAAGCAATCCAAAACACCCCCTAATACAACTTATGCTTTTATGTAAAAGTGTTTATTAACTTATGTGACGTGAAAATAAAAGTTTTATAAAAAGTGTTTGGATTAGATTATGGTGGTACCAAAACGTGATAAGCTAATAAGTTGTTATTTATGGGGTGTTTGGGATTGCTTATATACATGTAAAATAACAAAAAAGAACTCATAAATTGTTTCAAATAAGTTAATAAGTTAGAATGTAATGACTTATTAAAAACTGCTTATCAGCAGTGACAAAACGCTATAAGCAGTTTTTTTTCTCCCATCCAAACACTAAAAAATGCTAAACTGCGGTGACAAAACGAAATAAATTGATAAGCCCTCTAAATAAGCAATCTCAAACACCCCCTTAAAAGAATAAAATATTTGATTTAACATATACTACTTAGGGAAATTATTTAAATTGCCCCAAGTTCACGTTTGACTTACTGAAATGTCCAAACTCTCCCCAATTTAACCAAAATACCCAAAAAAAATCCGTGAACGTGTCCGTGATTGTAACACCTCATGTCCGCAAATTCTGAAGTAGTTGAAAGTTTGGGGGCCAAAGTGTGACAAGTGAAAGTTCTGGACTAAATATCAAAGCTGAGAAATAAAATGGGGTAAAAACCCCTAAAACCCTTTCATTCTTCAATTGTGGACGACTAGAGCTTGGAGAAGAGGAGAAGAAGAGAGCAAAACCTTAGTGGAGAGTGAGGAAGAAGGATTGCATCAACAACCTTGAAGACTTCATCTTCTAGGTTTGGTTTCTTCTCCAATCTTCATCTTCTTGCTTGGTTTGGTGAGATTTGGGATTTGAAATCCTTTGAGTAAACCATTAGGAAGTTTTAAGTTTATTTTCAATAATAATGAGATGCTTGAGGAGTTTTCTATTGGTTTACTGTCTTATTTTGAGAATCATTCACCATTTCAATGGTAGAAAATGGGTTATGTCAAGAATATGGATTTTGGGTTGAAAAGGATAAATCATTGGATGGATTTCATTGGGATTTATGTGTTTTAGATATGTGTTTTTGATTCGTAAAGGTTTGATTAGCTAAATCTATCGATTTTGGAAGTTTACAAGCGTTTGGGAGCATTTTGGGGGTTTTGGAGTGGATTTTCGAGCTGAGTTTTTAAAGTGCAGACCTTGAAGTCTCAAACAGAGGCTTGCGTGGGTTACCTCGCGGGTTGAAGCCACGTGGTAAAGGGTGCAAGTCCCTGTTTGATGTGCTTCTTCGGTTTGCTTCATTTTTCGTTCGAGCTTGGATCGAGGCATCGTTTGGGGGTTGTCTTAAGGGTTTAGGGAAGATATTTTAGAGTATAATTAGAGGGTTTAACACCACATTTATTACCTCCAATTCGGGTGCTCGGTTGGTGCAAAAGTGAGTTTTGGTTAGCGTAACCAAAACTTCAGGTGTGTTCCCTTAACTCCTTTGTGCAAATGAAATGTTTTACTAAAGTTTTCATAACTGGATTTGGTATTGAGAATGATGACATGATTAGACACTTTGAAAAGCTTTGTTGTTACATGATATGGAAATGTTTATTAACATACGCACGTTATGAAATTGTTTGTAAATGTACATGCTTGGCTTACGTGTTGTTATCCGTTACTTGACATGATGTTTTGGAGTCGGGTTGCACAGTGAGAGTAGTGTACCTTGGGATATCACATATCCCTTGGGAGGTGATTTATACACCCTGTATGCCTGGAATATGTTTCTTGTGTATGTGGGAATGGGGAGTCTGTTTGTGCCTCGATCATGGATACTACCGCGTGGTAGAGATGGTCTATGAACACTGTGCAAATACCCAAGTGTGGTGTTGATTGGTTTAAATAATTTTTGAAGGGCCTATATGGAGGTTTGCTTTTTGCTATGTGTGGTTTGTTAAACTATTTTTGAGAGGGAATTCACTAGACCTCGTGGTTTAACCCTCACTTTTCAAAACTAAAACCATTTTCAGGTAAGAGTTTTGCTTGGGGTTTCATTTGGTGAATATGGAAAGAGGTGACGCTATAGAAGAGGTATGGTCTAGTGGAGGTGTTGGTCCCGAAGGCCTATACAAGTTTGTAGAAGGGGGGGGGGGGTTGAATACAAACACACAGATTTTTCTTTTCTAAATTGTTTATTGATAAATCATTAACAATTTACAGCTTGTTGCGGAAACAAGATTAAGGATAAACCTAAATCTAAACAAGTTGGAACACTAAGGTTTCTTGCACTAAGAGAGATAAGGAAATTACTAATAATAACCTATCTTGAGATAAGAGATTGAACTTGTCCAGAGTTAGCAAGTTACTTCAAATGAAGTGAGTTCATCTCTTTATATACTGCATGCATTTAATGCAAGTCAGTATACACTTTACACGTGTCATCAGCTGGTTGGTTGCATGTCATAGACCTTTGTTGACAACCTTAGTAGCCGCATGAATGAACAGTGTAGTATCAAAGTGGTTGTACGATTTCAGACAATAGAAGGTTCTGTTCTGACATTTCGTACGGAGTCGTGCAAGGGTGGTTAAGACAAAAGTACTTTGTACGGAGGACTTCATGATCAACTTTCGTTGAATCAGAGCTTTATCATATTATATCAGCGAATGATAAACTTCAGCGATAGCTGAAGTCTTGTACTTGATACTTCACGTTGAGTGGACAAATCTGAGTCTTCGCTGATCCGCATCAGTTCATTAGGAGACTTGTCGCTGGTTCTTGAGCTTGATCTTCGACTTCAGCGTAGAACCTATGTTGACGTGAAACTTGTCTTCAGGGATCATAAGTAAACAACTAACTTATCAGTGATCACCATAAGGACTGAACAGACTCAGAGCATTATGGTGAACAGTGTTCGCTGAATGTTTAATCTAAAGAGCGAGAGTTCCTATCAGCGGTACTGTAAGATCTTAGTACTTATCAGCGATAGTGAAACTCTGATACATATTGTTTACTTACAATTTTCACTAAGTATATAAGAGAGGGTCATTATCAAATCACTGAGGGTTTGGATCAACAGGAGGCTTGTAGTTCATCGTCGGGCTTCCCATAGCATCTCAGTTGTGAATGTGTTTATCCGATGCGTACCTAGAGTTAGAATTGATGTAATTCGTATACTTTGGGACCGATTTTTTGTTGTAATGTTGAGAATTACGTTTTATGGAATTTGAGTCGTTACAGTGATCACGAACTCCTTTATGAATTGAATTTTTGGTCCGTGAAAAATGGATATTTTAAATAATTTCACAGATTATGGAATATTGATTTGGTTGTTGTGGTATGGATTTTCACGGACATGAATTAATTCCACGGACTAAGTCAATGTTATTTAAATATACAATGTGTTTCACGGACTAAGTCAATATTAATACTTATTAATTTCACGGACTAAGTCATTGACTGGATTTCACATTATGAACTGACCGTCAAATCACTTTCGTCAATTTCACGGACTTTTTGGTCCGTGAAAAAATCCAATTCATCAATTTCACGGCCAAAAAATCCAATTCACAAAAGGAGTCCGTGATCACGGACCCATTCATGGATTTTTAGGGTATTTTAGTTAAATTGAAGAGATTTTGGACATTCGAGTAAGTCAAAGTCAAACTTGTGGCGTTTTAATTAATTTCTCTACTACTTAACTTAACGTAATCAATTTCAATAGATTCATGAAATGATGAAACAATACACAATCCAACGATTTATGTGCTGGACCAATTTATTTTATATATTTTATCAGGGTCAACTCCTTTGATCTGGATTTGTTTTAATAAAATACTTATTGTTAAAGGAAAAACTAAATAGAACAATAGAATGGAGAGAATGAATCGTAATTCTCATTAACCATAAGCCCTTTATATAGGGATGAATTACAAGTAGATAACTACAAGACATTTGAATTCTAATCTATCTCTATCCCTATCTCTATCGTCATATCCTTTAGACGATGACACATTTATCCTACAACACTCCCCCTTGTGCCGAGTCAAAGGATTGAAGGTGCACAATTGTTGCCTCGTTAAAACCTTACGCCAAAATAAAAACCCAGTGGGAAAAAACAAAATATGACGAAGGAAAGAGTGCAACGCACTAGCTTCTTTGTTATACATAGACTTTTACTTTAGTCTAATTTTCTCTTAGATTCGTACATTAATCATGAGAGTTAAAGGAAACGTAATGGTATATAAACTGTTGCCTCACTAAAACCTTACACCAAGGAACAAAACCCAATGGGAAAAATAAAATCTTGGTTGAAGGAAAGAGCACAACATACCAATATTACATATATAGTAGACTCCCCCTTTTGTCTAACACTCCCCCTGATTCGTGCATTAATCAAAGGAGGTTTAAAACATTTCCATTTCAATACTTTCTACATGTTTCCCAAATATGGTTTTACGTATTGATTTGGTAAACAAACATGTCACATTTTCCTCGCATCTTATTCAGTTCACTTGAATCTTGAGGATAATTGATTATATGAAAACTTAAGCAAAGTATGCTTTGTGTTATAACCCTTGATATATCTTACTTTCATTTCTTCAATACATGATGCACTATTTCCATACATGCAAGTTGTATAGTGGTTAAACTCAAAATTACTAGCTCCTCTTATATGTGTAATGCTAGTCCTTAATCATATACACTCTTGAATAGTCTCATGGAGAGTAAGATTGTTGATAATATAAGAACATAGCTATTAAGGGTTTGCTTAGTTTACTTCCAAGCAATCGGCATGTTCCATATGATAATTCCTTATCCAGTTTGGGAACAACCTTTATATGAGTCAAACATATACTTAATATTAGCAAATATATACCAAGGCATTGTTTGGTGTTTTTCTATAAGAGCCAGTACTTTTGCCACTCACAATCTAAGTAGGTATTGAAGTTACATTATCAATCCATTTTTTCTCCGTAGGGAAATTGTAAGCCCACGTCAATGGTACCAAAAGATTGATTTGAAATCATTCCAATGACGTTGCGTTGGCGCTGAGCTAAATCTAGCTGACAAGTTCAGTGAGAAGTATAATATACGGTCAAGTGTATTATGTTGAGTACAATAATGCGCCTATTATACGTAGGTATGGAATTCCAGCTCCTAACACCTCTTCGTCCTCATCCTTTAGACGAAATTGATATTTCCTTATATCCAACACTTTGACCGATCATGGGAGTGCTAACCGGATGCGCTTTGTTCATATTAGGTCGCCTGATCATATTCTAGACATATGCGGATCGGTGGATCAATATTCCACAAACTCGATTTCGTAGCTCAAGTATCTAGACAAAACCAAGTTTTCCCGCGATCTTTCATCTCAAATTCAGATTTCAAGTAGCTTGTGTTTTCTCTAATTTCATCAAGAGTGTCTATTATGTTCATAACATCGACATATAGAGCTACTATGAAAATCTGGGACTTGTTTTCTTATATAAATACGCAAGGGCACAGTTCATCGTTCTTATTTATCGTTTCCCAATCAAGTATTCACTCAGGTGGGTATACCACATCCGCATAGATTGCTTTAGTCTATTAAGTGAGTGTTTCAATTTTATTGTAAACGCATTTCATGGTTTAGAGTTACTTGATATTGGTATAATGCCATCAAGAACTTTTATATATCTCTGAATTTAGATCCCCATAGAGATATGTAGTAACTACATCGTTGAGCTGCAATTTCCAGTCCTTCGGAAACTACTTGGCTAATTTAATTAGCAGAACGTTGTCCATCTCGAGAGAGTTAGTCTTATTGTGGCCAATCCAGTGCGTTGTGAGAAACCTTGCGCCAAAGGAGAGCCTTAATTATTCTCATTACGCTTCCCTGACAAATGATTTATCTATGTCCTACAGGCTTTACACTTGGTTTGTTAGCACTACCGAACCAAATACCTGTTCATTTGTCAAATAATTATCCTGGATTGCTTCTTTTCATTTAGGCCAATTTGCTCTTTGTTGACATTCTTCAACTGAGCATGGTTCGATGACATCGTGCTCTGTTATCTCATAAGCAACGGTATATGAAAATATATCATCATTTAGTATTTATGATATGTCCATCGACTCATATTCATTTGAGATTTCTTTGATCTCTAGAATCAGTATAACTTCGGAGCGTCCTCCAGTAATGATTCATAGACATAGATTTAATCAGAGATAATCTCATGTATTGATGATATATGGTTGTGCAACGTACTTCCATATGTGATTGCAACGTACTTCCAGCGACGTTGTGCCCTTGTTTGGGGACTTTTGACCTTGCGAGTATGTTTGCAGCTCGTATATGTGATCTTGTCAATCTAGATAATGTTAAACGTATCAGGTATCGAGTCTGATTCGTTTGACTTCAACTTTACGTTGTGAAGTTTTGGGGATCAAAATGAGACACAATTAAAATATTCAATGACACTTCCTGTAGTTCTCATGGAAAATCCTTTTTCCTATCTCCCCCTAACGACAGGAAGGTTGTCTCATCAAAGTGACAACCCGCAAATCTAGCGGTAAAGTGATCACTCGTCAAGGGTTCTAATTAGCGGATAATTGTTGGGAATTCATATCCAACATTTGCTGAATCGTCTTTAAGACCCATTTTGGTACGTTGTGGGGGCGTAATTGGCACATATACAACACAACCAAACATACGTAAATGTAAAACATCAGACTTATATCCAGTTACCAACTGGTACGCATAAGATTGGTTGGTTGGTTGTGGGTCTAAACACGAATAAGTAAAGTTGCATGTAATATTGCATAACCCCATGTAGATCTGGATAAATTGGTGCGCATAACCAATGTCCTAGCTACCATCTATATTCTTTTGATGACAACTTTTATCATTCTATGAGACCATTTTATATATACACATAGGGTATAGGAAACTCTACATTAATCTCTATACATATGCAATAATCATCAAATCCTTATGATGTAAATTCTCCAGCATTCTAAGTCATGCAGACTTGATGAGAAAATCAGGGTGGTTAGTCCTTAAACATATAACTAGTGCTAGGAGTGCAACATTTCATGTGGACAATAATATTACACGTGTTCATCGTGTCAAAACCAGAACCATAAAGTACTTTAATGGCCCACATTCTGGATGTTTATGTCCATAAATATCACCTTGTATTCGTTGTAAGAATGAAATATTTTTATATTATGTCCTTAGCTTTAGGATGGTCTCATTCCTGATTTGGCTAAGGATCAGGGTATATAAAAGTTCTAGGTATTAGAGAGGGCATATTATGATGGTGGTGTTGCTTCTTGTGCAGTAGAAGTCAACAGTTGCAATTTGGTTAATTCCCTCGTTTTGTCTTTCATTTGAAAGAAAATGTATCTAAGTGTATTTTGCGATACATGGATCACTATGTCATAACCATGGTGTCCCACGTGGTCATGCCGAAACATATATGTGTCATTGTCCCAAAGTTCTTTATTGGTGACAAAATATGATTTAATGACATAGATAATCCATTAATTTGATACATTAATATCTCTAATATACGTTGTTTTCATATTATTAGAGTTGATGTACATATACCCATTTCCATTCTTATAATATGATTTCTTATTGGTACGAATATCTTAACAAGGTTTCTATTAATATAGTGCTTTAGTATTGATCTTGTGTCATTAAGCAACAAGTGACAGTCCATCGTCTGAGTGTTTGGAGGAATTAAAATAATTAATTCAATGAATAATAATCTATTTCTTAGGATTGTATGAGATGCCACAAAAATAATCAAGTTCTCCTCGATACATTCCTACATGGAACGAAGAACGTTGAGAGTTTTGCATTTGTTTTTGATGTGATCATTTACATTTCTAATGGTTATAAACTCAGGTGTATATATACACAAATGCAATTAATTTGATAGTTAAATTATATTCAAATAAACTTATACTCATAGTTCATTTATAATTTGTTCTATTTTCTATTAGGAGTTCGTTCCCGACTCTTGCCATGAATTTGACCCTTTCCACAACCTTGTCCATATGGTACATATTTAGCATATGTGTGTGGATTAATATGTTTAACTCACTATCCTTTGGAGTTCTTTCCGCCTCCAACGCTTGCCTTATTAACCCCAAGAATTTTCTTTATCCGGGTATGTCTAGCGTTGTTAAAAAAACATTGCTACAACTCTTAACCACTTGCATTAAGTTAATGAGTTTGTTAAAGGTTATATTGCAGCTTATATTGTTTCATTAGTATGATTGGTTATATAGGAAAGATGAAAAGATGTTATGATTCGCATAATCTTTTGTGAGTTCCTTGCCACAAGATTGCGATGCATTTTGAGACATGACATTTCTTTGTCAAAATCAGTTACCTTCTTGTAATCAAGTAAGTAGGTTTCTTTCCACTGTATGATTAGTTTGAGAGTTTTATGGTACTGAATATTCCCGAATTTCCTTTTTTGGGACTACCCACGGTTCTTGGGGGTTTCTAGTTATTCTCTCTGAAGGTTGTGACTGATGTATCATCTCAAAAAATTTAAAGTATTTAAGTGTATCTTAACATCTAGTGTTTTTTTTTCTTTAGGGTCAAAATGGTTCGATGACTTTTGTAACAACCCAAAATACTTAACATAAATAAAATAATCCAAAAGCCCAAAAAGGGTCCCAATTACATCAAAGGTTTAATAAAAATCTCAAGATCTATGGTTCACGTACGAATACAACCGAGATAATTAGCTAACAAAAGAGTAGTGACAGTCTCTACTCTCTCCCCACCGTCTTAAGCCTTCTCTTTAGCTTTGGACGAAGCACCTAAGCCATCCTTACCTGAAAATGGTTTTAAGTTTTGAAAACGAGGGTTAGACCATAAGGTCTAGTGAATTCCCCTTTTAAAAGTAGGTTCACAACCATTTAAGAAAACGCATACTTACAATCAAAACAGTAACATTTCAACCATGTTCTCAAACAAGGGTGTACACAGTGGCATGGACTATTATCACCTTACAAAGCCAGGCACGGCAACTCAACACCTTACAAAGCCAGGCACGGCAACTCGGCACCTTACAAAGCCAGGCACGGCAACTCAACACCTTACAAAGCCAGGCACGGCAACTCAAGGAGTCTTCCACTGTGCAACCCGACTCTACCATAGCAATAATCATAAGAGCATGCTTTGAAAACGTACTTGAGGATAATCCTCTTTCAATGGTAAAATAACACTTTTCATGTCAAGGAAACATATATTCATGATGATCAAGTAAACCAATTTTCAGTCATGTCAATCTTCACAATTCATTTAAAAGATAGGAATTATGCATAAGGGAACTCACCTGATACTCGGCTTAACGACATACTAACCGGAGCTCACTTAAACGCCAACCGAACACCTGAATTGGGGTTAACAAAGGAGGTATTAGACTCCCTAATTATGCCCTAATACATCCCTCAAAAACTCTTAAGAAAATCCCTTAAACATCGCCTCGATTCCAGCCCCAAACGACGAACGAAACAGGAATCGAAAAACTCCCAACAGAGGGATACGCGGTTTGTGCCGCGGTTTACAAACCGCACAGCAAGCCGCGTATGTCCCTGGTCGAGCATCCTCAATTTTGCACAAAATCTCAGTCCGAAAACTCATCCAAAAACCCCTAAAATCGATTCCAATTTATTGGTAACTTCTCCAATCGAAGATTAAAACTATACATGCATTAAGGAAACAATTCCTACCCTCAAAACATTCAATTCCTCATCCACAAACTTCATGAATCACTCCTTTAAGGACAAAACCCCAAAGTTGAGCAAAACTAAGAAACCTCCATTGGAAAGGTGAGATTTCAACAAGAACTCCTCATATTTCCAAAGAGTTCACTAATCTCACTCTTCCAATTGATTTCTTTCCCAATACACTTAGAAGCAAAGAATCCCTTAAGGAACACACACTCAAAATCTCCATTCTAGAAATCAAAGCAAAGAGATGAAGAGGAAGATATACCTTGCCAACAATTTCTTTAGTTTCTTGCTGAAATCTTCTTCTTCAACCTCCAATTTTGCTGAATTCTTGAGACCCCTTTTCTTCTCTCCTTGATCTCAGCCGACACTATGCAAATGATAAGGGTTTTAGGAGGGTTTTCATATACACAACTTCATCCTTTCACTTCTTAGCCACACAAGTTTCAAGTTTCAGACATTAGCCCCCAAATTCTTGGTTATTCACAAAACCACACGAATTTACAAAATGGGGTGTTACATCACCTCCCCCTTAAAAGGATTTCGTCCCCGGAATCTCATCATTGAAAAGGTGCGGGTACTTTGCCCTCATATCGGTCTCGGTTTCCCACGTTGCCTCATTCCCCTTGTGGAATCGCCACAGCACTTTCACGAGGCTAATCTCTTTGCTCCTTGTTTTCCGAACCTTGCGGTCGGTGATAGCTTCGGGTTCCTCCACATAGTTCAATTTCTCATCAACCTGAACTTCATGCAGAGGTATAGCCATATCGACTTCCGCTAAGCATTTCCTCAGATTCGACACGTGGAAAGTGTTATGAATTCTTTGCAGCTCCACAGGCAGATCCAATTTATATGCTACTTCTCCAATGCGCTCAATAATCTTGAACGGTCCAATGTAGCGGGGACTCAACTTTCCCCTCTTCCCAAATCTAATCACTCCTTTCCAAGGGGATACCTTTAGCATCACCTTGTCTCCAACTTGGAATTCAATATCTTTACGCCTTTTATCCGCATAACTCTTTTGTCGGTCACGCGCAACTTTCAGTCTTTCTCTCACATGGTCGATCTTATCCGCAGTCAACTGTACTAGCTCGGGTCCAGCCAGTTGTTTCTCCCCGACCTCATTCCAACAAAGAGGTGTCCGACACTTCCTACCGTAGAGTATTTCATAGGGAGCAGCCTTTATGCTTGCGTGGTAACTATTGTTATACGCAAACTCGATCAACGGTAGGTGGTTCTCCCACGAACCTTGAAAATCTAACGCGCAAGCCCTCAACATGTCTTCCAGGGTCTGGATGGTCCGCTCACTCTGGCCATCAGTCTGTGGATGGTATGCGGTGCTCATCTTGATTTGAGACCCCATTTCTCGCTGAAAGCTCCTCCAAAAAGTCGACGTAAACCGGCTATCACGATCCGAGACTATTGATGATGGTACCCCATGACGGGTAACTACTTCATCAATGTACAACTTCGCCAATTTCTCCATCGGGTAGGATTCCTTTATAGGAAGAAAGTGCGCCGACTTGGTGAGCCGGTCTACAATCACCCAAATGGCATCGAAGCCCTTTGGAGTTCTAGGCAGCTTCGTCACGAAGTCCATCGTGATCTGATCCCACTTCCAAACCGGAATATCCAAGGGTTGGAGTTTTTCGTATGGTCGTTGATGCTCCACTTTGACTCTCAGACAGGTATCACACCTTTCCACGAAATATGCTATGTCCTTTTTCATACCCGGCCACCAATAGTCTTGCCGCAAATCGCCAAACATCTTGTTCGTTCCCGGATGGATGGAGTACTTCGATTTGTGAGCCTCCTCTAGTATCAGTTTTCGGACATCCCCCAACTTCGGAACCCATATCCTACCATTGAGGCATTTTAGTCCTCGACCGTCTTCTACCAAGGAGTCCACGTTCCCCACTATCCGTTCTTTCTTGAGATTCTCCACCGCGGACGCTTCCACTTGCCATTTCTTTATCTCTCCCAACAGGTTAAACGTGACTTCGGCTCTTAAGGCTAAGATCTTCGAAGCCTCTCCTCTCTCTTTACGGCTCAAGGCATCGGCCACCACATTAGCCTTCTCGGGATGATACTCAATCTCACAGTCGTAATCCGACAACAACTCCATCCACCTGCGCTGCCTCATATTTAGTTCTTTTTGGTCGAAGATGTGACGAAGGCTTTTGTGATCGGTGAAGATCTGACACTTCGTCCCATACAAGTAATGCCTCCAAATCTTTAAGGCGAAAACAACGGCCGCCAATTCCAGATCGTGTGTGGGGTATCGCTTCTCATGCTCCTTCAACTGACGGGACGCATAAGCGATCACTTTTCCACGCTGCATCAAGACACACCCCAAGCCTAACTTGGACGCGTCGCTATACACCACAAAGTCTTCCGTCCCCTCTGGTAAGGTTAGAATTGGAGCCATACTCAGCATTTCTTTTAATTTATGAAAAGTTTCTTCTTGGCTTCCGGCCCAACTGAACTTGACATTCTTCTTGGTCAAGGAAGTCAATGGAGTAGCAATCCTCGATAAGTCCTTGATGAACTTTCGGTAATACCCCGCTAACCCAAGGAAACTACGGACTTCAGACGGCGTCCTAGGCGGTTCCCAGTTCCTGATAGCTTCCACTTTCGCCGGGTCAACTTTGATTCCGCTATGGGCCACTACATGCCCCAAAAACTGCACTTCTCGAAGCCAAAATTCACATTTCGAGAACTTGGCATAAAGCCTTTACCGCTTCAACAACTCCAACACCGCCTTCAAATGCTCCCCATGCTCTTTCTCCGACTTCGAGTAGATTGAGAATATCGTCTATGAAGACGATTACGAATTTATCTAAATAGGGTTGGCACACCCTATTCATCAAATCCATAAAAGCGTCGGGAGCATTCGTTAATTCGAACGGCATTACTAAGAACTCATAATGGCCGTAACGGGTTCGGAAAGCTGTTTTTGGAATATCTTCTTCTCGCACTTTGAGTTGGTGGTAACCCGATCTCAAATCTATCTTCGAGAAGTAGCTAGCCCCTTGCAACTGATCGAACAAGTCGTCAATCATGGGAAGCGGATACTTGTTCTTGACAGTGACCTTGTTAAGCTCGCGATAGTCGATACACATCCTCATTGACCCATCTTTCTTCTTCACAAAAAGCACCAGCACACCCCACGGCGAGGTACTCGGTCTCACGAACCCCTTGTCTAGCAACTCTTGGAGTTGGGTCATCATCTCCTTCATCTCGGAGGGTGCCAATCGATATGGTGCACGAGATATTGGAGCGGCTCCCGACACCAAGTCGATTCGAAACTCGATTTGACGATCCGGCGGTAGATCACTCAAATCATCCGGAAATACTTCCGGGTATTCACCCACTATTGGTACTTCCTCTACCCCGCGCTTTTCTTTCTTCGCATCCACAATATACGCTAGATAACTTTGACACCCCTTCCTTAAACATTTAGTGGCCTTAATCATAGAAATAAGACTAGACTTCCTATCTCGACGGTTCCCATAAATCACCACCATCCCCCTATCCGGTAGATGAACATGGATTAACTTCTTGTTACATACGATGTTAGCATTATTTTTCGCTAACCAATCCATCCCCAACACTATATCAAACTCTCCCATCGGCATAGGGTACAAACGCAACGGTACCAAACTCCCTTCTATGTCTATACAACACCCCTCAACCATCTCACTAACGACCACCAAGTTATCATTGGCGGTCTCCACCTCTAATTCATGTCTCAAACGCTTAGGTCTCACCCCCAGACATTTCACAAAATCAGGAGATACAAAAGAGCGATTCGCCCCCGAATCGAATAACACGTTGGCACAAATAGAGTTCACCAAAAAGGTACCTGTCACGACATCCGGAGCATCCTCCGCCTCATCCGCAGTCATACGAAATGCACGCCCCTTTGCACGTGCTGGCTCCTCCTTCTTCTCAACTCCCTGCACCCCTTGACGATTCCCAAACTGACCCAATCCTCCTCTCTTTAGCATGGGACAGTCATACCGTTTATGGCCCATCGATCCACACTGAAAACAACCCTGTTTCTTCGGACAATCCCTCGACATATGCCCCGGCAATCCGCAATGAAAACACGACCCCGAGTCCGCCTTACATTCCCCCTTATGCATTCGGTGACACTTCCCGAGTTCCCGTTCCCGCACGGCTTGTCGCCATAACCCCGATTTCCACGTGGCTCCGGCCTCGAAACTTTCCCTTTTCGAGTATCATTTCCCGATCCTTCCCATTTCCTCTTTTCTCCGACCCTCTCAGATTGTTGACGATCTTTTTCCTTTTCCGTTAACTCAGCCGCATTTATAGCCGCTTGAAAAGTGGTAGGGTTTCTTGCCATAACTAACTCCCGAATGCTACTCTTCAATCCATAAAGATATCTCTCGACTCGGCGTTCTTCGGTTGGGACATACAATTCCGCAAAACGAGCTTTTTCTATGAACTTGGAAGTGTACTCCCTCACGGTCATGTCTCCTTGTGCTAGGTTCATAAATTCTTCTTCCAACCTCTTGATTGCCGCCAGAGGGTAGAACTGGACTTTGAACTTTCTCACGAAATCCTCCCATTTCATAGTTTTAGCTACCAACGACCCCATCCCTCCAGTTTCGGCATCCCACCAAAAGATGGCATCTGATTTCAACATAGACATGGCATAGATCACTTTATCCTCCGCAGCACACTTACATGTGTCAAAAGCCAACTCCATTTCCCGAATCCATTTTATCGCCAACACTGGGTCGCATTCCCCCTTGAAGGTAGGAGGTTTGCAAGATGAGAATGCTTTGTAACTACATCCTCTAGAAGCCGACTCATTCACCACTAACGTCGTGGATTGCTTGTGACTACCGATCTCTGTCGTGGGCGGGCTAGACAATTCTGTGACCGCCTTACTCTCACTCTTCTCCTTACTCCCCGACGCCGACGTATCATGACGGTTCATCCATCGGTCCAACTTTTTCTGTAGCTTCTCCATTTCAGTGGCGAAGGCCTCTTGAGTCACAAAGGCATGACCCCCCGTTGCCGAACTCTCTTGGTGAGACTTTTCTCGAACATCCGGTGCCTCAACACTTTTTGCTCGGCGAACAATCGGAGTCTTCTTCTTCGGACGGGCACCTCCCACTACGGTGGTAGCCTTTCGTGGTGCGGTCTTTCGTCCCCTACCACGACCTCTTCCCCTCCCTCGAGTAGTCGGTTGCCTCGGAGGGTTCACTGGTTCATCAGCGAGGACCTCCTCCGATGCCTCTACCCTCACACTGGGTATTGACCTGCTCCTTAGAGTCCTCTCTGACATGGCGAAACTGATACTAAACACATAAAACAAACATTTAATACCAACACCACCCTATAAGGTAAATTAAGCATCCTCACGTGCCTGTAAATTCGAAATTATATTGGCCAGATATAATCCCCAATTTACCTCACATGATGATCCTCGGCACCCCGTCCCACTCATCCCTCTTAGGTCATCTCCTATGGCCATCCTATATCTCGGTTGTGTCCCTATCCTCAAAGTTTAAGTTTAGGCCCATTCGGTCACCTAAATCTCTTAAACTACGGCTCTGATACCATTTGTAACAACCCAAAATACTTAACATAAATAAAATAATCCAAAAGCCCAAAAAGGGTCCCAATTACATCAAAGGTTTAATAAAAATTTCAAGATCTATGGTTCACGTATGAATACAACCGAGATAATTAGCTAACAAAAGAGTAGTGACAGTCTCTACTCTCTCCCCACCGTCTTAAGCCTTCTCGTTAGCTTTGGACGAAGCACCTAAGCCATCCTTACCTGAAAATGGTTTTAAGTTTTGAAAACGAGGGTTAGACCATAAGGTCTAGTGAATTCCCCTTTTAAAAGTAGGTTCACAACCATTTAAGAAAACGTATACTTACAATCAAAACAGTAACATTTCAACCATGTTCTCAAACAAGGGTGTACACAGTGGCATGGCCTATTATCACCTTACAAAGCCATACAAAGCCAGGCACGGCAACTCGACACCTTACAAAGCCAGGCACGGCAACTCGACACCTTACAAAGCCAGGCACGGAAAACTCAAGGAGTCTTCCACTGTGCAACCCGACTCTACCATAGCAATAATCATAAGAGCATGCTTTGAAAACGTACTTGAGGATAATCCTCCTTCAATGGTAAAATAACACTTTTCATGTCAAGGAAACATATATTCATGATGATCAAGTAAACCAATTTTCAGTCATGTCAATCTTCACAATTCATTTAAAAGATAGGAATTATGCATAAGGGAACTCACCTGATACTCGGCTTAACGACATACTAACCGGAGCTCACTTAAACGCCAACCGAACACCTGAATTGGGGTTAACAAAGGAGGTATTAGACTCCCTAATTATGCCCTAATACATCCCTCAAAAACTCTTAAGACAATCCCTTAAACATCGCCTCGATTCCAGCCCCAAACGACGAACGAAACAGGAATCGAAAAACTCCCAACAGAGGGATACGCGGTTTGTGCCGCGGTTTACAAACCGCGCAGCAAGCCGCGTATGTCCCTGGTCGAGCATCCTCAATTCTGCACAAAATCTCAGTCCGAAAACTCATCCAAAAACCCCTAAAATCGATTCCAATTTATTGGTAACTTCTCCAATCGAAGATTAAAACTATACATGCATTAAGGAAACAATTCCTACCCTCAAAACATTCAATTCCTCATCCACAAACTTCATGAATCACTCCTTTAAGGACAAAACCCCAAAGTTGAGCAAAACTAAGAAACCTCCATTGGAAAGGTGAGATTTCAACAAGAACTCCTCATCTTTCCAAAGAGTTCACTAATCTCACTCTTCCAATTGATTTCTTTCCCAATACACTTAGAAGCAAAGAATCCCTTAAGGAACACACACTCAAAATCTCCATTCTAGAAATCAAAGCAAAGAGATGAAGAGGAAGATATACCTTGCCAACAATTTCTTCAGTTTCTTGCTGAAATCTTCTTCTTCAACCTCCAATTTTGCTGAATTCTTGAGACCCCTTTTCTTCTCTCCTTGATCTCAGCCGACACTATGCAAATGATAAGGGTTTTAGGAGGGTTTTCATATACACAACTTCATCCTTTCACTTCTTAGCCACACAAGTTTCAAGTTTCAGACATTAGCCCCCAAATTCTTGGTTATTCACAAAACCACACGAATTTACAAAATGGGGTGTTACAAATTTTGCGTATTTTCTTGTGTTTTTCCGAACCTATCTTATGGTAATCAAGTACTTTTGATTCAAAGATGTCGTAGAAAATGAAGAACATATTATTTTCTAAAATAGTGAATTATGGTTTATACTTATTATGTTATGCATGAAATTTCATTATCATAATAGTATTGGGTTTTTGTACTCTTACATTTTATTGATAATATTTCATCAATATTTCAATTTGTGACAAGAAATCACTCAATCTATTGGATTTCCAGGTAGCAGGGGAATCACATGGATTACTTGAATCCCTACAAACCTTAGGGCTATTTACACCCGTTTGACAAAATCCAAATCGATATCTTGCGATTTAATTAATTTGAATATAACATTGTTAATTATAAAGCTTTTGGCAGGAGGCCGAAAAGAATAAGGGTTTAGCATATGAAGCCAATTTCAATGTTTTAATATCTTAATAGTATTTTTAGAGATTTTGCCTTTAGACAAATCAATATTAGTTTTGACATAAAGTCAAATTCAAACTTATAACATCTTATTGGTATTTATGGATCTTTTGGTAAAAGACCAAATATTAGGGGGTGGAAGTGTAACATCCAAAAGTTATTTATAAGTTTGGAATTAATGAGTAGGAACTCATGATCAAGATAAACATTTGATTAATATTTTAACATTTTCATGTTATTTTTGGAGCTTTTGGTAAAATACTAAATATATGGAGGTTGGAAGTGTAACTTCCAAAGACTATTTATATGATTGAAATTAATGAGTAGGAACTCATAACCAAGATAAGCATTTGGATTATAACAAATAATAAATTAAGATAAGCATTTGAATTATGATAATAATGAATTAAGATAGGCATTTACATAAAATAAAGCATTTAAAATAAATTAAACTAATGTAAGTATACAATATTAACAATTAAATTAAACACACGAAGTAAAGTAAGCTAATATATAACAAATAACATTAATAAAATTATAAAAGATCTAATTGAAATTAATGATACTGAACTAACATTGTAGCAGTAAAACTAATATATAAAAGATAATAAATAAAATAAATAAATTTTTATTTAACTAAAACAAGCACAGTAGGTCTTAATTTGTCAATTTCCTAAAAAAAATACAACTAAAAAATACTTAAAACAAATCACATAAACACTTAATTGGATAATTACATCAAAAACATTATAAAATTTCAAGGAATTTAAATAAATATATTATAGTGCGATTTCGCAAAGTTAATATCCATTTTTATTTATTTAATTATCTTAATAGAAAAACCAATTGACAACAAAATAATTGTATAGTTCTTTAAGAAAAAGAAAGCAGAGCCTATAACTTTTTTTTCGCACAAGTAAACATCTATTAAGAAAAAGAATCCAAACTTGCTTCAATATTCAAATAGCTTAAAAATAAAAATTCTTACTTGAATTGCAGTAGTTGTAGAGGAATTGATTGATGAAGTAGTAAATAGGCGACGAGCAACGTGCTGATAATGTGTTAAAGGAAAAACTAAATAGAACAATAGAATAGAGAGAATGAATCGTAATTCTCATTAATCATAAGCCCTTTATATAGGGATGAGTTACAAGTAGATAACTACAAGACATTTCAATTCTAATCTATCTCTATCCCTGTCGTCATATCCTTTAGACGATACACATTTATCCTACAACACTTATATATTTATATTTATATATATATATATATATATATATATATAGGTGTTTGTGTGTGTGTGTGTGTGTGTGTTTTTTATATAATATAATCATTTCATATAAGATAATAACTTTATACAATATAATTTTGTTAATATATCAACATAACAAACTAGAATCATGTATTCATTAAGAATCATCAAGATATTGATAAAATTGATTTTAATCTGTAATTAAAATCTAATTTTTCTTGTTTAAATTTTTAACAATTAAATATTTTATTCAACCACACTTAAGTCAAAGGTTACATTTTTATAGTTTACTAAATTATCACATACATTATGATTGAGTCGATTGAACTTCATCATAATTTAAATGTTCCAAAATCTAATATGACGTATAGATAACGAATCTTAAAATTACACGTCGACTTGGAAACCAAAATTTGTTGACCAACTTAATTTTGTTGTTTTATGATGATTTTATTCTTCTTTTGGCGTTTCAAGATGAAAGCAACCATTCAATTTGATAGAGATTGTTTTAGATTGTGTTAAAGGAATTTGATTAAAAAGCATTTGTTATATATATTTACAAATTTCCATCAAATATAATAAATAATTATAAATTAAAGGTAGCATTGGCCCACAATATTATTACATGCCACAAAAAGTAAAAAAATAGTACTTTTGATGATTATATGAATCATTTTTTAAGTTTAAAAACAAATATTTGATAAACCAGATAAGTTTGTAAATGTGAATTTTATTCATATTATTTTCTATAGAGATATGTGAGTGAAATAAAAGGAGTAAGAAATAACTTATATATATATATATATAAGGTCATATCCAATGGGTCACACTATATTTTACATAAAATCTTAATGTAATTGAAAAATAGTGTAAATGAATAGTGTTACACCAAATATAGTGTAATACTATTCATTATACTAAATTTAGTGTGAAAAATAGAGACCCCGTTAGAGATGTGAATAGTATCATTTACACCAAACTTAGTATTTAGTGTAAGATTTAGTGACCCCATTAGAGATGGTCTAAGTGAAAAGAGATATGAGACTATCCACAACAACAATCTTCAACCAATCCAATCTCAATTAAAATATTAGTTTCTCTCTCATTCATTTACATAATATTCAACTCCAATCCAATCTCAAAATTTTCATACTCCAACCACAATCCCTTACAATCCAATCTAATCTACAATATTATTTTACAAAAATTATATATTTTATTTTTTATACATATAATTATTTTTTTTAATTATAAGTATAAAATATAAATTAAACGAACGAACAATTACATAATTATAATTATAAAAAAACATACCATACAACTGAAATTAAATAAAACAAGTCATAAAAATAAGTACGAAATTAGATATCTGAAATACATAAATAACCGTAGTTAATTATTTTGACCCATTTTTTGCCATATATGCTCAATCAAATCATTTTTTAGAGCGGTATGAGCTTCCCTATTACGAAGTTGTTCCCTGTTAGACATATAGCGGGATAGGTTTGCAATCCGTTCAGTAGAAAACTCAGTGTATTGACCATCATCTTCTGTGTGTTTGGGTGATACTGAGAACTATCAGGATGTTGAAAATTCGAAAGAAGATTTGGGAAGTCTGGATCCATAACAGATAATTGAAAGAAAGCAGCAAGATAACAAGAGGATTGAAATGAAGAGAAAAATTGGTGTGATGAAAATATGTCAAGATTGGTCTCTATTTGTAGGGAATTGAAAACCATGAATTTTGGTATATTTTTTATTTTTAATTTATTTGTAAAAGTCTGATTTTTAATTAGATAAGTTTTATCCTAAAAATCTAAAACCAACCAATAGGGAATTAACATGTGTCAATTTTAAAAAAAAAATTAAAGTGTTGAACTTGCTCAATCTGGGTTCGTTGAGCGATGCAGGGATTGGATTGGTTATTTTCTTTTTTATTTATCTTTTTTAAAAAGTGTTTTTGTGTTATTCATGATCTTATTTTTGAGATCACCAATGTGGATAGTCTGAATAACAACCATTTAAATAAGAAGGTTTTATTAGAAGATTAAAAGCAATAAATTATTTTATCATAAGCGATATAATCATTTAAAGGTATTTAGATCATTTCAAAAAAAAAATACATTTGGATCTAAAGTTATTGTTTTTTTTGTTAATAAATATTGTTTCGAATTAATAATTTTAGTTTTAATTTTAGTTTATACCTTTTTTAATCAAAATTATTGCTTAAAATAATGATTTTTGTGGTTTTTAGGTCATGATTCCCCACCATTATCTTTCTTTTTTCCTCCAACTAAAGATCCCTAAAGTGGAAATCTTTTTCCTTCTCTAAATTATTTGTCATTTACCATCCACCTCAATTTTACCTTTATTTTATTTGAAGAGTGTTCAAGGTTCGATTTAGCCGGTTTAATCCATCGAACGACAAATTAAATGACAATAGTTGTTTAGAAAAATTTCTAATCAAACGATTTTACAGTAAGTAACCAAACCGGACTATAAAACAAGTTTTGGTCTGATAGGTTTATTAAATTGTAAAAATACATCTATCTTCAGAATTAAAAAAAACAATGAATAAGTTGGAAAAGTTAAACAAGTCCATCAACAAATATACTTGGAATTAAGGGTGCTTAAATTTCCGACCAACCCGAGGCAAAAAAACTCAAACCGAGCCAACCCGATGTATTATCGATACTATTTTTGAGCAATCCGCATATATTGAAAAGTTGGAATTCTAGATAACATTGAACAAGTTTGAAGGACAAAAATGGAAATCTGGATTTTAATTTCATACATATTTCAAAATTTTGCAGATTTTGAAAATGCGGATAATTGAGAAATAAAACTAAAAATTTAATGTTTATTCATATTATTTTTAATTAGGTCATTAAAATTGAGCCGACAACAAGATAACTAATATAATTAATATATGTGTCCATTAAAAAAATACATGTGTATTTTAGCGGTTCGTTTTGTCCAAACAACTCAAAAAAACATTCAAACTACAAACCAAACTGGAACGAATGGTTTGACTATTTTTCAGAATGGGCAAAACCACCAAATTGTCAAACTGCCAAAAACGATCCAATGTAACTTAACTCGACTGGTTTAAAGGGTCCAATGATTTTTTTGTAACAACCCAGTTTAAAACAAATCATACATAGTATTTAATATAAAGCATTTCAATAAATGGGTCCCAAAATTTCGTTACATCTGTCTCAAAACTTAGGTTGACAGAAGCAACCTATACACAACTGAGAATATCACTAGCTTCTAAAAGTAAAAGTGGCTCTGTCTCTATCGGCTTCCGAACTTTAATCCTGCTCAGCTCACTTACCTGAGTCTCCTACTATCTGCTTTCCTGAAAATGTTTAGTTTGGAAAATGCGAGTGTTAGACCATGAGGTCTAGTGACCTCCCTCAATTTACAGTTCTCAAAACATTTCAAAACAATTTATAACTATCAAGCAACTTCACATAAAACTTTCACGGAAAATTCTGCTCCCGTAAATGGCACCCTGAAGTCACTCGGAAGTGACAACGAGTCAGTCTCACGCTGCCTTATTGGGTCACTCCCTCCCATGGCATAAACGGAACATCCCCCCGGCATGAGCATTGGCGGGCCTACCCCCGACTTAGCCAATTTACGTCTATCACAATGTATGCATACATCTCATATAAACTTTCAACCAAGTAAAATCAAGTAAATAAACATGGAATTTCTACTCATTTACTTTCGCTGGAAAACACGTATTTTAGTTAGAAAAACTCACCTGACGCTTTTAACAATTTCTTCTCGTGAAAACTTCAGATTTACGGTGAACACCTATGATATTACGAGAATAAGAATAGTGAGTCTTGGGTTAATCTTAGTCCAGTCTGAACAATTTTCTGCTTAACTTAACTCTCAACAAACTCTGGAATCCGGACTCAAAGCTTCGGACTCTACTATTTCCTATTTGGGCTCAAGCACTTTCGGCCCACCTCGGTACATAATCGTGGATTCCGGATCCGCTAACAGCCCATCACCATTCCGGATCCATATATGGGTTCCGGATCTAGCATCGGCCCAAGCCCAATTCCGGTTCTAGTGTGAATTCCGGATCTAGAATGAATTCCGGATCTCCCTATGACTCGATCACAATTCCGGATCCCTTGGGGATTCCGGATCTTCTACGGTCCAAACAAAACTTCCGGATCCTTTTGGATTTCGGGTCCAAATATCGATGAAGCCCATTCCGGATCCCTTTTGGATTTCGGATCTGATTTCTCGAACCCAAAACATTCCGGATCCAACCCATTGATAACGCCACGTTTTGGCATTATTTTCAGTTCTCAAACCAATGAGATTGGCTTGTATTCTAGCAAAAAGGCGTGGATTTTATGGTTTATCAAGTGATTTCTGCAGGTTATTTAAAAGACAGCGTTCATCGAGAAAAGAAGCTAAAAAGAGCCCAAAAAGAGCCAAAACGAAGCCCAACGGAAGCCCGAGATCCAAGCCCAAGACCCGTGCCCGAACCATGACCCGAAGTTGACCCGGAGGCCAAAGAGAACACGCGCGACTTGCCACGCGACTTGCAAGTCGCGCAGCAAGCCGCGTAACCCTCTGTTTCAGCATTATACGTTGGCGAATTTTCTGATTTTAGGGCATTCTCGATACGACTCACACACGACGAACGACAGACGACTTGGGGCGATTTTTGGAGCCTTTTCGGAGCCTTTGGAGCCACGAGAGAGGATCGATTGGAGCCACGTTCAACACGGGAAGTAGAGACGAGCACAAGAGAAGGGAGTTCATCATCATATCTATCACGTTTACAATTACCATGTTTACATACACTTTCGCTTTTCTTTCTCTTGTGTTTGAATCCACCACCAACATGAACTAATTTCTAGATGTTGGGGGTTGGAATGAATGTGGTTTATAGCATATGAGCAGATGATGTGAACTTTTATCAGTTTTCCTTAATTAATGAAGCATGTGATTTCGTTTTTAATGCTTTTGTGAGTTTAGCTAGCTTCCAATTGTTGTGTTGTTTTCAATTAAGTTCGAGAGAATTAATTGTTAACCAGAACTAGAAATTGCATGCCTAAGGTGAGAAAGGTGATAGAGATATACCGAGTAAGCCTTAGTTCCATTACAATCTTGCGCTTAATGTGTTTTGAATTACATAGGTTGAGATCGAGAGATATAACTTGTGTTTTCAAGATAAAACTCGTGGTTGCTTGAGAAAGAACCATGCTTTTACAATAAAACCCGTTGTCGCTTGAGAAAGAACAACGGTGATCCAAGATTGGGTATTCATTAAGAGGAATAATTGGTAATTGTTTAGAGTCAGATGTTTATATGTGAGAATCATCGGATTTCCAACCCTCAACTGTTTTCTCTATCAAAGTTTCTTAAGTTGTTTACTGTTCCGTTGTGATTTATTTTGCTTGCATTTAAATAGTTCATAAACCAACCTCTCAAAGTTTCGATAGTTCAGTTAATAGTTTTTATAGTAATTGTGATACTCAGTTCCTAGTTCCTGTGGATTCGATACTCGTACTTCCGTACGTATTACTTGATTTCGACACCATACACTTGCGGTTAGATTTAGGGAGGGTGATACCCGCCTATCAAATTTTTGGCGCCGTTGCCGGGGAACTAGTTGCAACTGATAGCACTACCAGCTATAAGCGCTATTACATTGAACAATTTTTTTCTGTTATTTTATTTCATCACTTCAGTTTTTGGATTGCTAAATTTGTTTTCTTTCCGTTTCAGGTGCTAATTGGTTTATGCCAAGGAAAACCCGAGGGGAAGGAATCGAACCAATCGATCCGGAGATTGAAAGAACCGCCCGCCGTTTACGAAAAGAAACAAAAGCCAAAAAAGATATCAAGATCGAGATGGCCGACGAAGCACCTCCTCGCAACAATCCTCCGCCTCCTCCGGCGAGAGTTCCGAGAACCAATTAGCACCTCGGGATCGATTGGTTCGATTCCTTCCCCTCGGGTTTTCCTTGGCATAAACCAATTAGCACCTGAAACGGAAAGAAAACAAATTTAGCAATCCAAAAACTGAAGTGATGAAATAAAATAACAGAAAAAAATTGTTCAATGTAATAGCGCTTATAGCTGGTAGTGCTATCAGTTGCAACTAGTTCCCCGGCAATGGCGCCAAAAACTTGATAGGCGGGTATCACCCCCTAAATCCAAGCCCAAGACCCGCGCCCGAATCAGTGACCGAACCATGACCCGAAGCTGACCCAGAAGCCACTCAGAACCACGCGCGACCTACCACGCGACTTGCAAGTCGCGCAGCAAGTCGCGTAACCCTCTGTTTCACGATTTTCAGCTTTATTATTCCAACTTTAGGTCATTGTTCAATACGCAACTCACACACGACGAACGGCATACGACTTGGGGCGATTTTGGGAGATCTTTCACGCCTTTTGGAGCCAAGATCGAGGATACGTTCACGACGGAAAGTAGATACGAGCACGAGAGAAAGGAGTCCACCATTCCACTTATCACGTTCATTATCATTATGTTTGCACACGTTTTTCCATCTTATTTCTTTATGTTTGAATCCACCACCAACATGAACTAATTTTAGATGTTGGGGGTTGGATTGAATTGGGTTTGCAAGCATATGAACAGATGACTTGAACATTTATCAGTTTTTCCTTAATTAATGAAGTATGCAATTTGGTTTTTAATGCTTTTGTGAATTTGGCCAATTTACATTTGAATTGTTTGTTAGAGATTAAGTTCGAGAGAATTAATTGTTATCTAGAATTAGAAATTGCATGCCTAAGGTGAGAAAGGGGATAGAGATATACCGAGTAAGCTTTAGTCCTAATTGAACCAGTTAGGTCGAGATCGAGAGACAAAACCTATATGTTCAAAATAAATCTTGCGCTTAATGTGTTTTGAAATCCATAAGTTGAGATCGAAAGATAAAACTTGTCATTTTCAAAATAAAACCCGTTGTTGCTCGAAAGAGAACAACGGTGATTTTAGAGATTGGGTATTCATTAAGGGGATTAACTGGTAATTGTTTTGAGTCAATCGTTTGCATGTGTAAAACCTTAGGATTTCCAACCCTCAACTATTCTCTCTATCGAAGTTTTCCTAAGTTGTTTACTGTCTCGTTTGTGATTTATTTTGTTTGCAATTAATTAGTTAATACCTGAAACACCCTAAAAACAGGGTAAATTTAAACCCCAAAATAAATGCTATGATCAATAAAGATACCAAACTTTTATAACAACAAGGATCTACAACATCATTTTATATACAACATTTAAACTTGTCCTAAATAATCTTATTAATCTATTCTTACAACATAAATAGATTAACTAGATTATCTAAGCTTCGTCCCAAAATCTCCAAAAGAATTGCTGGATCCTTCAACACCTCAAAGTTTGATATGAAATTCACTCCCCAAACTTCTTTCCCGAACCTGAACCTGGTAAGACAATTCAACTTAAAACATTAGGCTTTCGCCTAGTGAGGTTAATCAATTCAAATTTAAAACTCAACAACTAAAACATCAGGTATCTCAAACCTGCATCTTTCATCTTACCAAATCAAATTCCAACCACTATGACTATTTCACCTAGTCATTAAATAGAATAACAACATCAACTACTTATAATCCCACCAGATTTATAAGAAATTAAACTCAACAACCCATGAAATGCAAATTACAACTCGATGTAATTTTCTCACACTTCATTATTTAATAAACACCGGAAATGCGAATTACACCTTAATGTAATTCTCTCACACTTCCTATCGCCTGAAATGCAAATTACAACTCGATGTAATTTTCTCACACTTCATTATTTAATAAACACCGGAAATGCGAATTACACCTTAATGTAATTCTCTCACACTTCCTATCGCATGAAATGCGAATTACACCTCAATGTAATTCTCTCACATTTCAATACCTCACCATCCTGAATCACTGGTTCCCAATGGGATTTTATTCATCGATGATCACAACAACCGGGAACCCTCACAGATGATTCAGAATTCACTCCACCACTAGAACTACATTATAGGTCCCAGCTAGTATGCGGTTCCCATTAAACCGTACTAAGTTGCCCACTAGACCAAATGTAAATTTTAGCCATCGCAACACAATAAATATGTATCATCACTCTTTCTATCACATCCATAGTGCCAATAATATCAGATAAATCTCTATATTTAATAACTGATATAAACTCTTCATATGATAATATCTCATGCATATTCTTCATCATTAAATCATGTCAAGAGCATATAAATAATAACATGAAAACATCACATAAAATCATCATGCATTTTTATTTCAAAAAGCATCAAAGTTCGCGACTACTGATTGCGGGTTTCATGAAATTCGCAAGCTATGGTTGCGAGTTTTATCTGATTCTCGCAAGCCAAGGCTGCGAGATTCGTTCACTGCTCATCATCATCTACCTCTCATTAAGCTGTTTCTTACCAGATTAAGCATTAAGCACATAAAATGATATTTAAGCTCAATAAACACATACACAATTGTTTACATGTTAAGTTTTAAGCAAGAATCAATTAAACTCACCTCAAAAGTCGATTTATACACTGATTCACGTAAGAGCTTAACGAACAGCTTAATGGCAGCTTTATCAACAATCTGGAAATAAACAGACTTTTAAAACTATACATCCTAACCACAAACAGTTAAGAAAACAAGTTCTTACCTCTAATTTCACCACTGATTTCTTTTTTTTCTTTTCCTTCCTTCGTCCTTTCTCTTTTTCTCTCGATCTCTCTGTTCTTCTTTTTTTTTTCTTTGTGAAACACTCCAACAACAACAATCAGTATTTTACAATACTTTTATCCTCATAATTTGACACCTCAACACCAATTAGATGAGTCATTAACTCATTTTCCCAATTAATACCTCAACTTCCAAAAATAACAATTTAACCCTTCTAGTTAACTTTCTTCATAAACTTTAAATAAATAATACCAAGTTATTTTTATACAATGGAATTTTCAGGATGTTACAATACTCCCCAACTTGAAAATGATTTCGTCCCCGAAATCAACTAAGCAAACAATTGAGGATATCGTTTCTTCATCTCTTCTTCCGACTCTAAAGTTACATTACTGCCTCGATGGTGTTTCCATTGCACTTTCAACATAGGTACCTCTTTACCACTACGTAGTTTTCTAACCGATCTTTCTAAAATTGCCTCTGGTTCCTCTACACAACGACTCTTTTCATCTATCCTCACATCTGTGAGTAGAATCACATCCTCCTCTTCGGCTAAACACTTCCGAAGATAACATACATGAAAAGTATTATGAACCCCTTCCAACTCTGGTGGAAGATCTAACTTGTAAGCTTGTAACCCAATTCTCTCAACAATGGTGAAAGGTCCTAGAAAACGAGGACTCAACTTCCCACGTTTTCCAAACCTTATCACACCTTTCCATGGGGATACCTTGAGCATCACACGCTCCCCAACTTGAAATTCCTTTGGTCTCCGCTTCGGGTCAGCATAACTTTTCTGTCTATCTTGGGCTGCTTTCATATGCTGTCGAATCTCTTTTACTTTATCCGCTGTTTGCTGTACTAACTCTGGACCAGCAAACTGTTTCTCCCCGGCTTCTAGCCAACACACCGGAGTTCTACACTTACGACCATACAACGCTTCGAAGGGTGCTCTCCCGATGCTCGAATGATAACTATTGTTATACGCAAATTCTACTAACGGTAGATGCGTATCCCAGTTACCACCAAAATCTAAAACACAACACCTGAGCATATCCTCCAAAGTTTGAATAGTCCGCTCACTCTGTCCATCGGTCTGTGGATGAAAAGCAGTACTCAAATTAACTTTAGTACCCAATTCTTCTTGCAATGATCGCCAAAATCTTGAGGTAAACCGACTATCCCGATCTGACACTATCGACACTGGTATACCATGCCTTGACACCACTTCATCAATATACAACTTTGCTAATTTCTCAATTGGTGATGCCTCTTTCATTGCTAGAAAATGAGCACTCTTAGTTAATCTATCCACGATTACCCATATTGTGTCGTTACCTTTTTGCGTCTTTGGTAACTTCGTCACAAAGTCCATGGTAATCTTCTCCCACTTCCATTCCGGAATTTCCAAGGATTGGAAACTTCCGTAAGGTTTCTGATGTTCGGCTTTCACTAACGAACATGTTGTACACATTTCTACCTTTCGAGCCACATCTACTTTCATCGCTGGCCACCAATAATGCAATTTCAAATCTCGATACATCTTCGTACTCCCAGGATGTATGGAATACTTAGATCTATGAGCGTCTTCGAGAATCAACTCTCGATTTCCTCCCATTTTAGGCACCCAAACTCTTCCTTGAAATAATTTAATCCCCCGACCATCTTCAGTCAACTGAAGATGTTGCTTACCCATTACTTCCTCTTTTAGATTTTCCTCTTGTAAAGCAATCACTTGTGCTTCTTTGATCTTTTCCATCAAACTTGACGTTACATCAATTCTAACATTTACCGATTTCAAACACCCACCATATTCTTTTCTACTTAAGGCATCAGCTACCACATTTGCTTTACCAGGATGATAATGCAATTCACAATCATAATCCTTAAGCAATTCTAACCATCTTCGCTACCTCATGTTTAATTCTTTCTGATCAAAAACATGTTGCAAACTCTTGTGATCAGTATAAAGAGTACACTTCGTTCCATACAAATAGTGTCGCCACAACTTCAAAGCGAACACCACTGCTGCTAACTCTAAATCATGGGTAGGATAATTCTTTTCATGCTCTTTAAGCTGTCTTGAGGCATAGGCAATCACTTTGCCCCTTTGCATTAGCACACATCCTAAACCCATCTTTGAAGCATCACTATATACAACAAAATCTTATGTCCCTTCTGGCAGGGCAAGAATAGGTGCTTCACACAGTTTTTGACGTAAAATTCTGAAAGCTGTTTCCTGTTTCTCCGTCCAAACAAACTTCTCATTCTTTCTGGTTAACAACGTCAAAGCAGATGCAATCTTAGAAAAATCTTTTATGAATCTTCTATAATAACCTGCTAATCCCAGAAAGCTTCTTATCTCAGATGCACTTCTAGGTGTCTCCCAATTCGTCATCGCTTCAATCTTTGAAGGATCTACTTTAACTCCTTCAGAAGTAATTACATGACCTAGAAACTGCACTTCCTTCAACCAAAATTCACACTTTGAAAACTTGGCGTATAACTTCTCTCTTCTTAAAACTTCTAAGACTTCACGAAGATGTTGCTCATGATCTTCCTCAGTCTTTGAATAAATAAGTATGTCATCAATAAACACAATGACAAACTTATCTAAAAATGGTCGACACACTCTGTTCATCAAATCCATAAATACTGCAGGAGCATTTGTCAACCCAAATGGCATCACAAGGAACTCATAATGCCCATATCTTGTTCTAAACGCTGTTTTTGAAACGTCTTCATCTCTTACTCGCACTTGATGGTATCCAGATCTTAAGTCTATTTTTGAAAAGCATCCCGCACCTTGGAGTTGATCGAATAGATCATCAATCCTCGGAAGCGGATACTTGTTCTTAATAGTTACCTTATTCAACTCTCGGTAATCAATACACATTCTCATGGTACCATCTTTCTTCTTAACAAATAAAACTGGAGCTCCCCAAGGTGAAGAACTTGGTCTCACGAAACCCTTATCCAATAACTCCTGAAGCTGAGTCATCATCTCTTTCATCTCAGCGGGTGCTAAACGATAAGGTGCTCGTGCAATCGGTGCCGATCCAGGAATAATATCAATACGAAACTCCACCTGTCTTTCAACTGGCAAACCTGGAAGGTCATCCGGGAACACATCCGGAAACTCACGCACCACGTTGATATCTTGAATATTTTTATTTTCTAACTTTGTATCAATAACATATGCTAGATAAGACCAACACCCTTTTGATAAACATTTCCGTGCCTTCATCACTGAAATCAACGGAATTTCTCCTTCCTGTTTTTCTCCGTACACGCATACACTATCTTTCTCGCCCATTGGAATTCGAATCAGCTTCTTTGCGCACATAATTTCTGCCTGGTTGTTGCTCAACCAGTCCATCCCTACCACACTATCAAAACTCCCAATTTCCATTAACAACAAGTTAATCGGAAATTCTGTTCCCTCTATCATAATCTTACAATCGGCCAGGCTCTCCTTAACCAAATTCTGAACTCCATTAGCTATTTCGACTACTAAGGCATCTCCTAGAGTAGTAACAGGCATAGCTAGTTTATGTTGAAACATCTTGGATACAAAAGAGAAATTTGCGCCACTATCAAACAACACACGTGCAGGAATAGAGTTTATAAAAAAATGTACCCGAGACCACGTCCTTTGACCCCTTCGCTTCATCAGCAGTCATTTGGAATGCACGACCGGTTGGTTTGGGAATATCCAGCTTTCTCCCCTGATCTCCTCCTCTTTTCAACTTCGGACAATCTTTTCGAAAATGACCCGGTTGCTGACATTCAAAACAAACCGACCCAGGCACTGTACAATTTGACGCCATATGTCCCATCTTCCCACACTTGAAACATTGATTTCCAACCACACGGCATTGGCCAAAATGTTTACTTCTGCACTTTGCACACCAACTCGGTTCCCTACGAGAATCATTACGAATGTTCTTTCCGAATAATCTTAATTTCTGAGGAGGTTCTGAACGACCCTCCCATTTTCTCTTTTCTCCAACCTGCGCTTTCTCCTCCTTATCCTTCACATACATCTCTTCTATGACCTTAGTTTCCTCAATCGTCTCCCTCAAAGTAGCAGATTTTGAACTACGAACTCTTGTCATCATATCTGCTGGTAGACCTTTCAAGTAATACTTAATCTTTTCTTTCTCTGTTGAAGCCACGTGCCCCACAAGATTTAGCTTCTCCATAAAGACCTCGGTATAATTTCTCACCGACATATTACCCTTCTTAATATTCCGAAACTCCTCTTCAATTCGGTCCATCTCGTGCTCGTTACAATATTCTTCTAAAATCTTTGCTTTAAACTGACTCCAAGTTACAGAATTCAAAGCTGCTTCCGTCACAGTTGATGACAACACATTCCACCACTGCAACGCTTTTCCACGTAACATTTGCGACCCAAATCTCACCTTAGATCTCTCATCTGTACATTCACAGGCGCGAAAAGCCTGCTCGATTTCTCTTATCCAGTTCATACAAACCACTGGATTATCATCTCCCTTGAATTCTGGTGGTTTACAACTTAGAAACGTCTTGTAGGAACAGTTTCTGTCAACCCTTCTAACTGTCTCCACTCCTGGATTTACAGTCGGATTTATCACATTAGTGTCGGCCACTGTTCGTCTTGGTTCCACGTTTCGATCATTAATCAATTTCGTAAACATCTCTGTCTGTCTCCCCATTACAATATTCATCATCTCTGCTTGCCTCTCCATTGAAGCATTCATCAGCCGAGTCACATTATCCATTATTCGCCCCTCCATACCTGAATCTGACGACGTTTGATCACCATTACTAGTACCTCCTGGATGTACTCGACTTCGCATTCCTCCCAAGGAAAGAAAATCTGAAGGCGTATCAGGAACTCCGCCCAATCCAGTTTGTCTCTCTCCAGCATCGTCTAACCAATTCCTATTCATCGAAGAATTTGGAGACCTCGGGGGCGTATTCACCATCGTTCTGATGGAGCATAAAAGAATACTCATCAGATAATGGTTTATACAACTAAACATACAATACATACTTTACCGCTAATCAGTCACTGTAACAATTAGAAACAAGTATGCTTGTGCAATAATATATTCATAATAACAGTAGCTAATTGAAATTGCGAACATATCATACATGAGAATTCTCATTACTATTGTTACAGTACCAACTTCGCGTATTTCTGTCGACTCTGAAACTACCCAATCTTAGTACTCCTACCCAGAACTCTCTGATCATAACTTAACTCATCTCAGCTTAAGTCTAGGTATCTCAAATTCATACCTAGTTCGCTTAAACTAAAGCTCTGATACCATATTGAAACACCCTAAAAACAGGGTAAATTTAAACCCCAAAATAAATGCTATGATCAATAAAGATACCAAACTTTTATAACAACAAGGATCTACAACATCATTTTATATACAACATTTAAACTTGTCCTAAATAATCTTATTAATCTATTCTTACAACATAAATAGATTAACTAGATTATCTAAGCTTCGTCCCAAAATCTCCAAAAGAATTGCTGGATCCTTCAACACCTCAAAGTTTGATATGAAATTCACTCCCCAAACTTCTTTCCCGAACCTGAACCTGGTAAGACAATTCAACTTAAAACATTAGGCTTTCCCCTAGTGAGGTTAATCAATTCAAATTTAAAACTCAACAACTAAAACATCAGGTATCTCAAACCTGCATCTTTCATCTTACCAAATCAAATTCCAACCTCTATGACTATTTCACCTAGTCATTAAATAGAATAACAACATCAACTACTTATAATCCCACCAGATTTATAAGAAATTAAACTCAACAACCCATGAAATGCAAATTACAACTCGATGTAATTTTCTCACACTTCATTATTTAATAAACACCGGAAATGCGAATTACACCTTAATGTAATTCTCTCACACTTCCTATCGCCTGAAATGCAAATTACAACTCGATGTAATTTTCTCACACTTCATTATTTAATAAACACCGGAAATGCGAATTACACCTTAATGTAATTCTCTCACACTTCCTATCGCCTGAAATGCGAATTACACCTCAATGTAATTCTCTCACATTTCAATACCTCACCATCCTGAATCACTGGTTCCCAATGGGATTTTATTCATCGATGATCACAACAACCGGGAACCCTCACAGATGATTCAGAATTCACTCCACCACTAGAACTACATTATAGGTCCCGGCTAGTATGCGGTTCCCATTAAACCGTACTAAGTTGCCCACTAGACCAAATGTAAATTTTAGCCATCGCAACACAATAAATATGTATCATCACTCTTTCTATCACATCCATAGTGCCAATAATATCAGATAAATCTCTATATTTAATAACTGATATAAACTCTTCATATGATAATATCTCATGCATATTCTTCATCATTAAATCATGTCAAGAGCATATAAATAATAACATGAAAACATCACATAAAATCATCATGCATTTTTATTTCAAAAAGCATCAAAGTTCGCGACTACTGATTGCGGGTTTCATGAAATTCGCAAGCTATGGTTGCGAGTTTTATCTGATTCTCGCAAGCCAAGGCTGCGAGATTCGTTCACTGCTCATCATCATCTACCTCTCATTAAGCTGTTTCTTACCAGATTAAGCATTAAGCACATAAAATGATATTTAAGCTCAATAAACACATACACAATTGTTTACATGTTAAGTTTTAAGCAAGAATCAATTAAACTCACCTCAAAAGTCGATTTATACACTGATTCACGTAAGAGCTTAACGAACAGCTTAATGGCAGCTTTATCAACAATCTGGAAATAAACAGACTTTTAAAACTATACATCCTAACCACAAACAGTTAAGAAAACAAGTTCTTACCTCTAATTTCACCACTGATTTCTTTTTTTTCTTTTCCTTCCTTCGTCCTTTCTCTTTTTCTCTCGATCTCTATGTTCTTCTTTTTTTTTTCTTTGTGAAACACTCCAACAACAACAATCAGTATTTTACAATACTTTTATCCTCATAATTTGACACCTCAACACCAATTAGATGAGTCATTAACTCATTTTCCCAATTAATACCTCAACTTCCAAAAATAACAATTTAACCCTTCTAGTTAACTTTCTTCATAAACTTTAAATAAATAATACCAAGTTATTTTTATACAATGGAATTTTCAGGATGTTACAATACCAACCATCTTCCAAATTCGACAGTTCAGTTAATAGTGTTTCTAGTCATTGTGATACTTAGTTCCTAGTTCCCTGTGTTCGATACTCGTACTTACCGTACGTTATTACTTGATTCGACCCGTACACGTGCGGTTAGATTTAGGGGGGAGATACTCCGGGAGTACCATACCAGAACTATTTTGGAAGACAAGGTATGTGACAATAATGGTAACGAAAGCTTGCTAACATACTCTTAAACAACACGATTTCGCGATCAAACACCACCACAACATATTTCAGTTCTTTCTCTATCATTCTGTGTTACTTAACTCCATTATGATTATCTAAATCCTTTTAAACATCCTTTTTAAACTTCTTAAATAAAGAACCATCAAACAACCCAATCAATCCAGCAGAACTCTAAAATAAGGGTTGGAATTTGGGGTTACCTGTTAAAATCGATGTAGAATCAGATTCCAATTCTCTTTCCTCTTCCAAATTTGACGATTGATGAACTTTCTTCTCCAATTTGCTCTTGAGACCACAATTCTCTCTTTCTCTGATCTTTCTCTCTAAGCCGCCACTCACACACACACCAATGATTTGCTCTTAGGGTTTTGAGCCCAATTTGGTGTTTATATATCTTCCATCCAAAATAAAAACCAGTCCCTCAAATGTTAGACTTCACATTTCTTCCACCCATTTTATATTTCTTTAACAAAAGAGAAAATAAAACTTGGTTATTACAATACCTCCCCCTCAAAAGAATTTTGTCCCCGGAATTCCATTGTCGAAGAGATGAGGGTACTTGGACCTCATATCCGCTTCCACCACCCAAGTTGCCTCTCGTCCTCTATGATATTGCCACTGAACCTTTACTAATCTGATTTCCTTGTCCCTCGATTTTCGTACTCTACCATCTACGATTTCTACTGGTTTCTCTACGTAAGTCAACTTCTCATCAACGTTGATGTCCTCCAAAGGAACAGCCACGTCTGCTTCTGCCAAACATTTCTTTAAGTTCGAGACAAGAAACGCTGGATGAACTCCCTTTAAGTTCCTCGATACTTCCAACTTGTAAGCTACTGCCCTTACTCGTTTTATAATAACGAAGGTCAGCTCCTTCCCGCATGCATTCCTTGCAAGGTCGCCATCATCTCAACTTCCAACATTTGCTCTCCAAAATATAGACGTGCATCACACTATGAATTCTTCCAAAATCTCATCGGGCACCCCAAGTTCGTACACTATCTAACCAACCTTCGTAATTTCGACGGATCCACAAAACATAGTCCACTTCCCTTTTCTTCTGTATGTACCACTCCAACTATGGCGTCTATCGCATCAGACTGCCCCTTTCCTAAAATCGTGGTTCAGAAGCCTTTTTCTTTTCAGTCCAACCAACTTAGTTCCAATCGGTTGTCCCAAACCGTTCTGATGGAAAACATAACCGTACTCCATACTTCAGAACCGCCCTCGGTGAGTCACCACTTTGCTATGTCGTGCCATCTTGTACCATATACTTGTAACCTCTCTGAATACTACACTCGCTTAAATACCACCTGATATATCCAAGGCCAGCCGCACCCTAATTTGCTCGCTTCCGTCCACACACTGGGACTCACGGTTTTAAAACACGTCTAATTAAGGTCTCTCATACATCTTTACTTCCTTAAAAGAAGGAACTTGGCGGAATTCTCCGCCACAACAACGAGAATCTTTTACCAGGAAAATCACTCACTTGACAGCTTGGCACAAGGCCAACCTTGTACATCTCGACAAACTCACACCCAAGAGTTCCTTCATTGGATTACATGCAATTCTAGATTACTTATCCCAATCGGCATTCGTCTATGCAGATAACACCTCCTTTTCTCGAAACACATCGGCTACAGCTCATCAACCAATTTATACGTTCTCACCACTTCATCACTCCACACTTATACGTAACTAAAAGCAGGAAACCTCCATAATCCCTCATTGAAGTGTTCACCTATCCGAATTGAACTTATTCTGAAGCCACATCAATTTCTCACTGCATCCCACAAGCGTCCAATCATATATGACATACGTCGGTTACCCTCACTCAACGAGGAGGAGTAACCAAGTTCTCACAAAACTGTTCCCAACATCTTATCACTGAACGACCAGTTCGTTTGAACATTTCTCACAACATCACCAATCCCACATTCAATGGTCCTACATTCTGAGCACCACGTTCAACAACCTTTTTCCACTTCTTTCCCGAAATTAAAAGATACATAAATCCTCTCCCTCCATACTCTTTCCAGGAGTTCGCACTGTAATACCCCGGGTAAGTTCGTTAGTTAAAAATATCTTTCGGTTAAATTAAGTTAACTTTAAAGTTGATGTTTAGGGTAAGTTTGGGTAAATTTATAAGTTAAGGGTGTTTGGGTTATTATTGAGAAATTCAAGGACCAAAGTGGTAAATTAAGTGTGATATTATCTAATTGATATTCAGATATTATTCACAACTCAGAAATCAGATAATTCAGTCTAGTGTGTGTTGAGAGAAAGCAAGAAGAAGAAAAGAAAGAGCTTTTTGGGTTAAGACATCAATTGGTGAGCTTTGGAAGTGAATTAAGGTATGTTCCTTTGTATTTTGTGTTTATAATTGCTTTTAGAAGGGTTATATCGGAGTAGAAACATCATATACACGTCTGTGGTTGATTCAGTCAGTTTTCTGGGTAAAAAGCACCAAACCGACAGTAGTTTCCGGATAGATTGAATGTGTCCGGGTAGATTCTTGGGTGGTGTCCGGGTGGTTTTATTGATAGTGTCCGGACGATTCGTTTGATGGTTTCCGGATGATTTAGATACCGGATGGCATCCGGATTCCTTTGGTGTCCGGATTTCTTATGTTGCCCGGATTAGTCTGTGTTGTCCGGATAAATCGTGTTGTCCGGATTCTTTTGGGTTGTCCGGAAACTTTAGCTGTTTGACCAATTTTGAGGTTTCGGATACTTTTGAATGTCCAGATATAGTTTCCAAACTTTAGTTGTCCGCAAGGGCATTGCCCCTTGACCCCATCCGCTATCCGGGTAGCGGAACCCCCGTATTAAGTCGCCGTAGGGGAATATTTGAGGATAAGAGTTTGATAGGTTATTTGGGGTTCTCAGCCTGTTAGTAAGTCTTATGAGTTCTTTTGGTAAAGAGATGTTTGTATGTAAATGGTTTCAGATTCTGAGAATTTTGGGTAAAGGATCGGATAGCTCGGAGAAAGGCTTGGACGCGTATTGTTAAGCATTCAAGGTGAGTTTTACTTCAAAATGTTTTTAACTGGAATACATATATGTGTGGAATGGATATATGATTAAGGTGTGAATATTATGTTTTTATGATATAGTAAGATATTATATTCATATGTGCGTTACATTACACAAGTGTGCATTAGTCGGGTTCCGGTGTGCGGACCGACGGGTAGCCGGGTTCCGGTGTGCGGACCGGTGAGTAGTCGGGTTCCGGTGTGCGGACCGGTGAATTAGTTGGCTTGCTACCAATTAATATGGCCAGTTGTGGAGGAATAAGGTGGGATAAGATTCATGAGTCTTAATGTGGTGTTTATACGTGTGGTATATGCGGTGTTTGTATACTTACGGTATATGTGTGATTTGACACGAAGGTTGTATATAAACTATTTTGAAACATGGTTTTATATAAATTGGTTTTATAACAAATTTGAAACGACAGGGATTATCTCACTAGACCATTAGATCTAACCCTCATTTTCCTTTCAAAAATATGTATTCCAGGTCAAGGATCTTTGGTTAACAAAGGGAAGAATAAAGCATAGGAGGCGATTGCTAGCTGATGAAGATTAGGATATGTTTACATTTCTGTATTGTATAGTTTTGAGACTTTGAGACTGAATGTGAATTATCATGTATTTTGTTACGAAAGTAACGACGTTGTGTATGAAATGATAATTGTTATATATTATGTATGTTATGGGATACCGGGTCGTTACACGCACACTAGCCGATGACAATCTACACACACTACTCCACCCTTTTTGGAGTTACTGCCAAGCTTACTACTTTCGACCTATTCACTTATTCCGACATACTATCTTCACCTCCCCACGTTAGCGTGGAGCACTGCCCACCAAACATCCCTTGCCCCTCTCTTCCGACCTTTCCACATGCGTTGATTACACTTCCTCATTACTATACATGGCCAAATGGTTGCACCAAAATTCTAACTTGAGGTATCCAATTAAGTCATCTCGAAATGACACTGGTGTTCGAAGCCACTACACGCTCCTTGATTTCCAACTGTTACCTTCTCGGATAGTTCCTTCGCACATAAGGAAACAATTCGCCTTCCTTAAAGATCTCACATCTACTACACCACACCTTAGACTAACCCATCCAACATCTTCCTTAACCTTTCAATGATTCAAAAAATATACTTACTTAGCGGCTCGCACAATCAAAAACACTTGGTTTCTCATTTGGGTAACCGCCCACTATCGCTCCGCCATCTTATTCCGAGCATAGCCATATCCTAACGCCAACTTACACACCACGTATCCCAACAACTTGCTTAACAAATTGCATAACTCATCCGAAATTCTCGAAAAGGTTTCCATCTGATGTCTCCCCTCTTCTAATCAAAACATTATCATATCACTGGCTTGCACATTTATTTTAGCAAATGATGCCACTAACTCATCCATGCATCCATCCACCCATAACATCACACTGCAGACCGGGTTTCTCACGGTCATTTGTACACAAAATCGATATTGCCTTCATATCCTCTCGCATATAAAACTAAGTCTATCTCACAACTTTGTCTTTCCCCCAAATCTAGATGAACCACAACTCACGATTTCCATCTTCCTCAAACATATTCGTTCCTTGCTGGCCCTTGACGATCCCTAAACTATTACATAAGACAGGGCACAATCCCTTGCAGGTCGATAAAATCTATGCACCCACTTCGTTTGTGCTAAATACCTCATCCATTTACGACCCGTCCAACTCTCATAAGTAAAACACTCGTGCAAAACAACAATCTTTCACCATCTTAACACCCATACAAGGTGGTCCACCATCATGCATGTATATATCTCTCCTAGCTGATCTCCTGCGTCTACACACACCAGATCGATTTTCTCAACTTTCAATCTTCTGGTTCAAGTCTCCAGCTTCAGACACCTTACACAGTTGCTGACTTCAACATCAATAGTCGGCCTGATGATGCTTTCCTAACCCTTCCGTCAACAAAGGTTCCTAACAGAACCTAATCCTTCCAACATATCATAATCAATCTTCATATCCAGTCGTCCTCACTTAAAGGGAAAATTTCAAGACTTACTCGTGCAATGTCAATATTACAAGATCACCTTAAAACTCATATTCGACGCCGAAGACATTTCATTTCTGCCTCTCAACACTACTCATAACAAGTTGCTAATACCAACACCTTGCTGACTTCAAGTCCTTCCTCCGGACACAACCGTCCCTCGACCACTGTATATCCAATTACCGAACAAGGGTACAGACTACCATACAATCGACACCAAAGTCCATTTCCGACTCTCCCACTGTTCACCTCTCTTCTTGAACACGAATACCAAAATTTACAAACATTCTCCCCTGGTTGTCCAGCACCTTTCCACTCTCGGAATCCTTCCTTATCTTAAAATGTAATAACTCTACGACCTAGTGAGTTCATAGCCTTCATGCATGACAACGCGATCAATAAATCATTTCGCACATTTTATCATTTTAAAGAAACAACACTTGGAAACAACTTGGATACACATGACCCCAACACTCTCATAACTCCAATGCCCTGCACAACGATCTCGAGAATCGTTCGCACGCAACCTTTCAGTAAAACTCAATCTTACACAACCAAAACGATGTTGTTACGACAGTAATATATTGAATGAAAATCTTTCTATATGGCAAAATTCTGAAAGAAATTACCGACACGAAGTAAACCAGTCGGCTCTCACACTCATTTATATGACATCAACATGTCAATACTCATTTTGGTTATAAAAGCTTTGCAGGCAAACGTTTTCTTGACTTTTTGCAACAAACTTAACTTATCATGAAAAGAGTGGGATATTTTGCAAATTGCTAAGCTCAAAATTTCGTTGTACGACGTAAATGGAATTGCCTTTTTCTTTAAACACACGCTTGCCCACGCTGACTCATTTCTGGCCAAAAATTGTTATTTACACATTTACTTTTAATCACGAAAAAGCTCATGTAACACATATAAGGACGCAATGCATGAAACTCTACTTGCAATTGAAGGCTACTCACTCTAACAAGGTCAACCGTTGTACTAACGCAACTTATCATTGGCACTCTACCTTCGACCAACGGTCGTCCTCTCGTCCTTGCAACAACTTGATGTACATGCGCTTCACAGCCCACCTACTCCACCATCCCATACAATTTTCGTCTTGACCATTTACCTCACACTCTACCTCTACACATTTTCAATCCACCACTAATATCTTCTCTTCATTGATCTTGCCACTGAAAAGCTCGACTAAAGAGTCAGGGCTCCAATCCTCCACTCGTTCTTGAATTGACGCTTTCAAGATTTCGACACTGATCTTCCTTACCATCCCAACTGATCTACCCCACGATTTCTAGAACTGGGACTCACCAGAACCAGGAGTCTTACCCAAAATCAATCATTCGTCCTCTTCGAACCCCCGAAGATCTACCTTTAGACGGCTCATAACATACCAAACAACATTTCTTCAATAAGAAGTATATATACATCACATCATAAATGATCTATCACGATACTTCCTCAACAATGGGTCTCAATCTACTCCTCAGGGATCTCGCTGACATTCTTGATTACTGGAATACGACAGATAAACTAGCTTAAGACTACCGCTTCGGGATAATAAGGCAATTTAAGCACATACATGTACCTGTAAGTTCGCAATTACACTCGCCAGGTGTAATCCCAAACTTACCTTACATGACTGTCCTCGGTACCCTATTAGTTATATCTCTACAATAGTGCCCTCCTAACGCATTTCCTGATTCTCAGTTGTGGTTTCTACTCCCAAAGTTTAAGTTTAGCCCCGTCCGGTCACCTAAATCCCTTAAACTATGGCTCTGGTACCAATTGTAACAACCCAGTCTAAAACAAAGCATACATAGTATTTAATATAAAGCATTTCAATAAATGGGTCCCAAAATTTCGTTACATCTGTCTCAAAACTTAGGTTGGCGGAAGCAACCTATACACAACTGAGAATATCACTAGCTTCTAAAAGTAAAAGTGGCACTGTCTCTACCGGCTTTCGAACTTTATTCCTGCTCAGCTCACTTACCTGAGCCTCCTACTATCTGTTTTCCTGAAAAGGTTTAGTTTGGAAAATGTGAGGGTTAGACCATGAGGTCTATTGAGCTCCCTCAATTTACAGTTCTCAAAACATTTCAAAACACTTTATAACTATCAAGCAACTTCACATAAAACTTTCACGGAAAATTCCGCTCCCGTAAATGGCACCCTGAAGTCACTCGAAAGTGACAACGATTCAGTCTCACGCTGCCTTACTGGGTCACTCCCTCCCATGGCATAAACGGAACATCCCCCCGGCATGAGCACTTTACGTCTATCACAATGTATGCATACATCTCAAATAAACTTTCAACCAAGTAAAATCATGTAAATAAACATGGCATTTCTACTCATTTACTTTCGCTGGAAAACACGTTTAAAACACGTATTTTAGTTAGAAAAACTCACCTGACGCTTTTAACAATTTCTTCTCGTGAAAACTTCAGATTTACGGTGAACACCTATGATATTACGAGAATAAGAATAGTGAGTCTTGGGTTAATCTTAGTCCAGCCTGAACAATTTTCTGCTTAACTTAACTCTCAACAAACTCTGGAATCCGGACTCAAAGCTTCGGACTCTACTATTTCCTATTTGGGCTCAAGCACTTTCGGCCCACCTCGGTACATAATCGTGGATTCCGGATCCGCTAACAGCCCATCACCATTCCGGATCCATATATGGGTTCCGGATCTAGCATCGGCCCAAGCCCAATTTCGGTTCTAGTGTGAATTTCGGATCTAGAATGAATTTTGGATCTTCCTATGACTCGATCACAATTCCGGATCCCTTGGGGATTTCGGATCTTCTACGGTCCAAACAAAACTTCCGGATTTTGGATTTCGGGTCCAAATATCGATGAAGCCCATTCCGGATCCCTTTTGGATTCCGGATCTGATTTCTCGAACCCAAAACATTTCGGATCCCATGTGGGTTCCGGATCCAACCCATTCCGGGAGTACCATACCGGAACTATTCTGGAAGACAAGGCCTGTGACAATAATGGTAACGAAAGCTTGCTAACATACTCTTAAACAACACGATTTCGCTATCAAACAACACCACAACATATTTCAATTCTTTCTCTATCATTATGTGTTACTTAACTCCATTATGATTATCTAAATCCTTTTAAACATCCTTTTTAAACTTCTTAAATAAAGAACCCTCAAACAACCCAATCAATCCAGCAGAACTCTAAAATAAGGGTTGGAATTTGGGGTTACCTGTTAAAATCGATGTAGAATCAGATTCCAATTCTCTTTCCTCTTCCAAATTTGACGATTGATGAACTTTCTTCTCCAATTTGCTCTTGAGACCACAATTCTCTCTTTATCTGCTCTTTCTCTTTAAGCCGCCACTCACACACACACCAATGATTTGCTCCTAGGGTTTTGAGCCCAATTTGGTGTTTATATATCTTCCATCCAAAATACAAACCAGTCCCTCAAATGTTAGACTTCACATTTCTTCCACCCATTTTATATTTCTTTAACAAAAGAGAAAATAAAACTTGGTTATTACATTTTTTAACACCCATATTTATTTTCTTTTTAAACTCAAATTTCATATACAAATCCTTTTAGTATTTAAATATATACCACTTCCATACATGGAAAAACTTTATTAGAAAAAAAAACCCTAACAAATTATCGTATTTTGAATGATTAAATCTCTGGACTATTTTCTTGAGTGAAAAAACTAATAAAATTTCTCATTTTGAATGATCAAGTTTCTGAACTATGTTTTTAAATGAAAAAAACCATTACATTTTTTCATTTTGAATTAAACGGGTAAGGTCAGTGTAAAAAAAACCTTATCTATACATATAATAAATAAGTAACTAGCATGCCACGTGTCGACTTCTGGTGAGCCGACTTCAGTATTTTTCAGCCTAAACATGTATCTGGACGCAGTTTACATTATAAGTTCAATCAGCACACCCACATTCACTTCTTCTTAAATCTCTCCTTAATTCAATTTTTTTAATTTATACGTTACATTTACTACCCTTATAATTAGGTATGTAGTTTACTTTTAATCTCTTACTTTTTTATTTTTCATTTTAGACTCTTATCATATAAACATAAATAATGTATATGAACTAAAATGCATTAAAAAAATACATTTCTTTTTTACAAATTACACCATTGTAATCGTCTCGTCAATACATTCGAAATGAGCCAAATATTGAATATTTTTGGATTTAATCATATTATTAAATATCATGAACATGCACGAATTAATTTGTTTTATATCCTTACATTATTCATTTTCATTTTACATCCTTATAATATTAAAAATACATAATCATAGTTTAACTAAAACATATTAATAAATGCATTTTTTTACAAATTATATTATTACAATATTCTCGTCAATAATTTCAAAATAAGTTTATTATTGAATATTTTTTTAACTTAATAATATTGTGAAATATCATAAATACGTATCAATATTTTTCAAGAATGACGTACCGAGATTTTTTTTAAACTTGTACATTTTACGCTCTTATCTATCTATATTTATCTATTATATTTCTTTAAAAATAATTCCAGTTACGGTTATTCTTGAATTTTTAAGAAGTAAAAATTTCAATACATCATGTACGAGTTTAGAAGCTTTAAAACCTCCAACGTTCAAATGATAATTAAAAATAAAATTATTTTTATTTTTAAATTACTCTCTATACCATTATAATTAGTTATTTAATTTACTTTATATCCATTCTTCTTTCATTTTTCAGTTTACATCCTTATCATATCAACATACATAAACTAAAATACATTAAACAAATATGTTTTTCTTTTTTTATAAATTATACCATTATAACCGTTCATAAAAACCTTCAAAATGAGCACAAATTTTATGGGTTTTTAGACCCCACTATCGAACGAATATTTTTCATTTTTTTGACCAATTAACCATATTGACCTTTAATTTTATACATTTAACATACGATTTAAAAGCGAATAAATATGAACATGAAACAAACTTATTTTTTCGAATTCTCGGTTTTAAATTCGAGATAATTCGCGCCGCATCGCGCGCATTGGAAAAAAGAGGCAGACTCCGCTCCATCAATTATCGTTCTAATCTTGACGAATTTAAATGTTATTGAGTTTAATCCCGCTCTCGAATGAAAAGCTTGATACACTAAGTGAAAATACCATTGTTTTCTAATTTACATGAATTGTGAATTTCTTAAGGGTGTCACCAACAAATTCTCAAAAATTTATCTATAATATAAAAACAAAATCTCCAAAATTAATTATATATAACTCTTAACAAATTTTTCATTTTACATAGTATAACATTAATTGTACTATTAAAATATCAATATGTTAAATAAAATATTATTTCTCACACCCAAACATGTAACTTTAATAAATCTTATTGGTTGGAATAATAATAAATATAAAACTAATCTATGTTATTATCAGTAATTTTTAGAGACTTCTTCAAATTAAGAGATATTTACCATCACTCTTATTTTTTTTCTATTTTAATTTTTTTTAAATCCGTTAAGAGTCCAAAATCGGGCTAAAAATCTCCAAAATTCTCATTTTCTTTTATTTTAAGAATATGTTAAAAATACTTTAAATATCGGTAGTAGTCTAAAATTTGTTTGGTTAATAAAAGATGTTTTACATAAATTGGAACTATAATTGTCATTAATCAATATTAAAAGATAAGATAAGGAAATAAAATAGTCAACCATACCATTGTAGTAGCAATTGATTACACATTAGCCATGCAAAGTTGATTAATGCCAACCAAGTAGAAAAAGACAAGTCCACACATGTTTAAAGTTAATATTACCAACTCATAATTAATTATCAAGTTTTGACCTTTTTTTTCTTGGAATGATGTTTATGTTTCTGCCTTTTATAAGTGGATGAGTGCTTCTTCTTTTCCTTACTTTTTTGTGCATTTGACTTTTTCATATAAATGTGGCTATCTAGAGCTCTAGACCAATTTATGTGTACCCTGGTTAGGTTAGGGGTATTAACGAGTCGAGCTATTCGAGCTTATTTGTAACGACCCCGACCTTTTTCGAAGTGTTTTGCGTTTGGTGTGGAGTTCTTAATAAAGAACTGAAGTTGAGGGGCTAGTTTGTAAGATGGGTCAAGGTATAAAAACCCAAATGATTGGCACAAAACCCTAGTTTTGGTCAATCAATTGGTGGATGTCGGCTGAGGTATTTGAGAGAAAAGAAGAAAAAGGGGGTTTTGGAGTTCTTGTGCAAGTAAAGAGGAAGACCACCAATCAGTAAGGAATCAGAAAGAAAGGGTGTGTTAGGATTCGTTTTCTACAAGGAATCCTCCAGGTAATTCCTAATCTGAAATCTCATCTAAGTGTTTGATGATTGTTGGGAATTTGTGAGTTTCTTACTAAAGTCATTTTAAGACCCTTAAAGGAGATTTAAACACCTTTAAATCGAGTTTAATCAGTAAAGTTTATGGAGAAATGAATAAAGATGCTTAAGTAAGTGATTTGTCGCATTATCTTACTGATTTCGGAGTGTTTAGCAAGTTTTCGAACCATTAAGTTCACCCAGCAGTCGTTCGGAAACCTTCAAGCATGAAGGTGTCCGGGTGAGTGTCCGGGAAGGTTTTTGGTCGTGTTGTAGAAGGTGTCCGGATAAGTTTAGTCGTCCGGAGAACCTGTGTTGTCCGGATAAGAGTTGTTGTCCGGGTACTATGCGGTATCCGGAAAAGCGGGGTTACCCGGTAACCTGTCCGGAAAAGCGGGGATTACCCGGTAACCTGTCCGGAAAAGTAGGGTGGCTAGTGAGAAGTGTCCGGATAGTTCTAGTCAGCTTATAAATCTGTCCCTTCGTTCAGGTAGACAATTTGGAAGTAAAGAGCAGAGTAGGGAAAAGCAAGCAAACGTACCAGGTGAGTTTTCTAACTAAAATACGTGATTTTAAAGTGTCTTTCTAAAGTAAATACATGATGAGAAATGCCATGTTTTGTTCTTATGCTTTTATTGCATGAAAGTTGTTTAAAGTTTTATGTGAGATGTATGCATACATTGTGTAGACGTAAATTGGCTAAGTCGGGGGGAGGTTCCGCCAGTACTCACGTCGGGGGGAGGTTCCGTTTATGCCATGGGAATGAGTCCCAGTAAGGCAGCGTGATACTGACTCGTTGTCACCCTCGGGTGACTTCAGGGTGCCATTTACGGGAGCGGATTTATCCGTGAAAGATTTTGCTGTTCAACTATGTGAAAGTTTATTATTGAAAGTCTTGTATACATTTGAAAGTTATGAAAAGTTTTTAAATGATTTTGAGAACTGTCAGGAGGGACTCACTAGACCTCATGGTCTAACCCTCGCTCTTTTCAAATTAAAACCCTTTTCAGGAAAGCATGTAGCGAAAGGCTCTAGCAGGTGAACAGAGCAGTTAGAAGATAGAAGCAGTAGAACCAGTGACACTATTATCTTTTAGTCCTAGAAATTCTCAGTTGTGTAATAGGTTGTTTCCGCCAACCTAAGTTATTTAGACAGATGTAATGAAATTTTGGGACCCGTTTTTGGGATGTTTCATTTATATGAATTGCATGCTTTATTTTTAGACTGGGTTGTTACAATTTGTATCAGAGCCATAGTTTAAGGGATTTAGGTGACCGGACGGGCCTAAACTTAAACTTGGGAGTAGAAATCACAACTGAGAATCAGGAAATGCGTTAGGAGGGCACTATTGTAGATACAGGAAATGCGTTAGGAGGACACTATTATAGAAATATGACTAATAGGGCACTGAGGACTGTCATGTAAGGTAAGTTTGAGATTCCACCTGGCCAGTGTAATTGCGGACTTACAGGTACATGTATGTGCTTAACCTGCCTTATTATTCCGAAGTGGTAGTCAAAAGCTAGTGTTTATGTCGTGTTCCAGTACTTTAGAATGTCAGCAAGATCCCTGAGGGGTAGACTGAGACCCCTTGTTGGGGAAGTTTCATGAGAAGTCATGGTGATGTGATGTACGTATACATCGTAGAGAAGAAATGTTGTATAGAGTATTACGAGTCGTCTAAAGGTAGCTTTTCGTGGATTCGGAGAGGAAGAATGCTTGAGTTTGAGTAAGACTCCTGTTTCGGGAGAGTCCCAATTCTAGAAATCATGGGATAGATCAGTCAGGATGGTAGGGAAAGACAGTGTCAAAACCTTGAATGTATCAATGGAGCCCTGGGTTCTCGGTCGAGCTTTCCATTTGCAGGATAAATGAAATAAGTGAAATGAAACCATGTAGAAGTGGAAGGTGAGATAGTTGATCAAAACTAAATAGTATGAAATGGTTGAGTAAGTGGACCGTTGAATGTATGTATAGCAAATCGTTGCAAGGCCGAGTGGGTGACCACTGGTCGAAGTAGAGTGTCAATGATAAGTTGCGTGAGTAAAGCGATTGACCTTGTTTGAGTGAGTAGCCTTCAATTGCAAGTAGAGTTTCATGCATTGAGTTCGTATATGTGTACATGAGATTTTTCATAAGAAAAGTATAAACGTGTAAGTATCAAATTTGATCGGATATGAGTCGGCGTGTGCAAGCGTATGTTTAAAGAAAAAAAATACAAATCCATTTACATCGTACAATGAAGTCTTGAGGTTTACGATTTGCAAAATATTTCACTCTTTTCATGATAAGCCAAGAAAACGTTTGAATGCACAACTTTTATAACCAAAATGAGTATTGACATGTCGAAGTTATATAAGTGAGTGTGAGGACCGACTAGTTTACTTCGTGTTGGTAAATTTCTTTCAAAATTTTGTCGTATGGAAAGATTGAGTAAGATTAAGTTTTACGGAAAGATTGCATGCAAACGATCCTCAAGATCGTTGCGCAGGGCATTGGAGTTATGAGAATGTTGGGGTCGTGTGTACCCAAGTTGTTTTCAAGTGTTGTTTCTTTAAAATGATCAAAAGTGTGAAATGATTCATTTATCGCGTTGTCAGGCATGAAGGCTATGAACTCAATAGGTCGTGGAGTATTACATTTTAGGCTAAGGAAGAACTCCTAGAGTGGAGAGGTGTTGAACAAATCAGGGGAGAATGTTTGTAGCTTTGGTAATTGCGTTCTAGAGGAGAGGTGAGCAGTGGAAGAGTCGGAAGTGGACTTTAATGTCGGTTGTATGAGGGTTTGTACCCTCGTGCGGTGACTGGAAATACAGTTGCCGAGGGACGGTTGTGTTCAGAGGAAGGACTAGAAGTCATCAAGGTGTTGGTATTAGCAACTCGTTATGAGTAGTGTGGTGAAGTATGAATGAAATATCCTCGACGTCGAATAAGAGTTTTAAAGTGATCTTGTAATATTGATGTTTCACGAGTGAGTTTGAAATGAGGACGACGGGGTATGAATTTGACTATGATATGTTAGAAGGATTAGGTTCAGTAAGGGACCCTTGTTGAAGAATAAGTTAAGGAAGTATCAACAGGTCAACTATTGACGTTAAAGTCGGCAGTTGTGTAAGGTGTATGAGACTGAAGACTTGAATCAGAAGGTTGAAAGTTGAAGGACCACTTTGTAGGAGTGTTAAGATAGTGAAAGACTGCTGTTTTAGATAAGCGTTTTACCTACGAGATGGATGGTTCGTAAAGAATGAAGTATTTAGCAAAAACGAAGTGAGGGTATAGATTATGTCGATCGGTGAGAATGGTTTGGTATTGCAAAGAGCTAGCAAGAAGCGAGTATGTTAGAATTAATCAGAAACTCGGGTGTTGTGGTTCAACTAGAGCTGGGGAGAGACAATGTAGTGAGATAGACTCGGTTATTTATGCGTGAGGTCTTGAAGATAAGTTTGAGTTGTGTATGAATGGCCATGAGAGTTTTGGTCTGCAGTGTGATGTTATGAGTGAGGAATGTACAGTTATGTAGTGGAAATAATTGCCATGTTAAATGTGTCAGCTAGCGTCGTAGTGATGTGATGTTAGAGAAAGAGGAAGCATCAGATAGAAGCCTTTTGGGGGTTTCGGATGAGGTGTTCGAGTGTTAACCAGGTTGCTGGAGCACGTAGGGTGTAAGTTGACGTGGTGATATGATTATGTTCGGGATAGCATCACGGAGTGGTGGTGGGTAGTTACCCAAAGGAGAAACCAAGTGTTTTTAGTTGTAAGAGTCGCTAAGTAAGTATATTTTGGAATCATTGGAAGTTTAAAGAAGATGATGGATGTATTAGTCAAAATGTGGTGGAATAGATGTGAAATCCTTAAAGAATGTGAGCTGTTGCTTATGTGTGAACGAATTGTCTGAGAAAGTAAAAGTTGGAGTTTAAAGAATGTATAGTGACGTCGAACTCTAGTGTCAGTTCGAGGCGATTTAGTCGAAAGCCTTAAGTTAGAATTTTAGTGCAACCGTTTGATTATGTATAGTAATGAGACAACATTTGCAGCTTGAGAATTGTCGGAAGAGAGGGGCGAGTAATGTTGGTGGGCAGTGCTCCACGCTAACGTGGAGAGGTGAAGACAGTATGCTGGAATAAGTAAGTAAATCGGAAGTAGTAAACTTGACAGTAATGCCGATAGGCGCAGTGTTGTGTAGTTTGTCCTTGATAAGTGTGCGAACTTTTGGAAAGAGTATTGAGGAAGGAAATTGTGTATGATTTTGTGCAGGAAAGAAGTGGATAAGACAACTGAATGAGTTAAGTTAGTGACTTTGTGAGAAACGTTCAAACGAACTGATCGTTCAGTGTAAGCTATTGAGAATAGTAGGGCGTGATCGTGGTTACCCCTCCTAGTTGAGTGAGAGTAACCGAAGTTATGTTATATGACTGGACGCTTGTGGCAACCAGCGAGAAATTTATGAGCCTTCAGGATAAGTGCAATTCGGATAGGTGAGCACTCTAATAAGGAATTATAGAGGTTTCCTACTATTAGACACGTTAAGTATGAAATGATGAAGTGGTGAGAATGTACGAATTAGTTGTCGAGTTGTAGCCGATGTGAATCGGGAAGGGAGTATGATCTACATAGACGAATGTCGGTTGGAAGAAGTAACCTAGAAATTTCAGGTATACCGAGGAGGGGACTCCTGGGGGTGAGCTTGTCAGGATAAACAAGGTTGGCCTTATGCCAAGTTGTCAGTGAGGGAGTTTTCCTGGTGGAAGATTCTCGTTGTTGTGGCGGGAATTCCCGCCAAGTTCTTTCTCTTAAGGAAGTATAAATGTATGAGAGACCTTATTTAGACGTGATTAAAACCGTGAGTCCCGATGTGTGGGCGGAGGCGAGCAAATGGAGGCGCGGTTGGCCTTGGTTTTATCAGGTAGTTTTAAGCGAGTATAGCGATCGAAGAGGGTACAAGTAAGTAGTGCAAGATGGCACGATTTAGCAAGTGGTGTCTCGCCGAGGGCGGCTTCAAAGTATGAGGTGTGGTTATGTTTCCCATCTGAACGGTCTGAGGCAACCGAGTAGAACTGAGTGTTTACAATTGAAAAACATAAGGCTTTGAGCTTTGAAGTTTGAGAGAGAGGTAAGGTAGACTAAGTCTGCGGATTTCGTCGAAGCATGAAAGTTGAATAGATAGTGCGCGATCTTGAGGTACTCAATGTGAATTTGAGAAGAAATTCATAGTGTGATGCACGTCTCTTTTGTGGAGAGCCGATGTGAGAAGTGAGATGATGGCGACCTTGCAAGAGATGCAGGCGATAAGAAGTTGACCTTGTCATTAGTAAGCAAGTTAGAGCAGCAGCATACAAGTTAGACTGGTCAGAAGAATTAAAGAGTGTTCATCCGACATGTCATGTCTCAGATTTAAAGAAGTGTTTGTCAGAGGTCGTTGTGGTTGTTCCTTTGAGGAGACATCAATATAGATGAAAGGTTGACTTACGTAGAAGAACCGATAGAAATCGTGAGCGGTAAGGTTTGCTAAACGAGGAACATAGAAGTTTGACTAGTAAAAATTCAGTGGAGATATCATAGGAGAACCTGTGTTGTCCGGATAAGAGTTGTTGTCCGGGTACTATGCGGTATCCAGAAAAGCGGGGTTACCCGGTAACCTGTCCGGAAAAGCGGGGATTACCCGGTAACCTGTCCGAAAAAGTAGGGTGGCTAGTGAGAAGTGTCCGGATAGTTTTAGTCAGCTTATAAATCTGTCCCTTCGTTCAGGTAGACAATTTGGAAGTAAAGAGCAGAGTAGGGAAAAGCAAGCAAACGTACCAGGTGAGTTTTCTAACTAAAATACGTGATTTTAAAGTGTCTTTCTAAAGTAAATACATGATGAGAAATGCCATGTTTTGTTCTTATGCTTTTATTGCATGAAAGTTGTTTAAAGTTTTATGTGAGATGTATGCATACATTGTGTAGACGTAAATTGGCTAAGTCGGGGGGGGAGGTTCCGCCAGTACTCACGTCGGGGGGAGATTCCGTTTATGCCATGGGAATGAGTCCCAGTAAGGCAGCGTGATACTGACTCGTTGTCACCCTCGGGTGACTTCAGGGTGCCATTTACGGGAGCGGATTTATCCGTGAAAGATTTTGCTGTTCAGCTATGTGAAAGTTTATTATTGAAAGTCTTGTATACATTTGAAAGTTATGAAAAGTTTTTAAATGATTTTGAGAACTGTCAGGAGGGACTCACTAGACCTCATGGAATAACCCTCGCTCTTTTCAAATTAAAACCCTTTTCAGGAAAGCAGGTAGCGAAAGGCTCTAGCAGGTGAACAGAGCAGTTAGAAGATAGAAGCAGTAGAACCAGTGACACTATTATCTTTTAGTCCTAGAAATTCTCAGTTGTGTAATAGGTTGTTTCCGCCAACCTAAGTTATTTAGACAGATGTAATGAAATTTTGGGACCCGTTTTTGGGATGTTTCATTTATATGAATTGCATGCTTTATTTTTAGACTGGGTTGTTACATTATTTATCTTGAGCTCGAGCCTAATAGTTATCGAACTCGAGTCGATCTCGAACAAAAAATAAAGTACGTTTAACTTAACGAGTCGAGCTCCATAACACCAATGTTCGACTCGACTCGTTCGAAAGCTCGATTAAGCTTTACGAGTCGAGTCGAGCCATTCGAGTATACACTTTTTCAAGCCAAACATATTTATATGTTTACAAATTATATGATCATAGTATAAAAATTATCGAGCTTTAATACATAAACGAGTTAATCGATCTCGAATTCGAGCACATAAACGAGCATCGAGCTTGAGCCCGACTTGAAAAATTAATCGAGCTCGAGCTCGAGCCTGGTATAATTTTTTCGAGCCCGGCTCGACTAACCTGCTACTCAACTTGACTCGGCTCGTTTACACCCCTGTCCCTGGTTAACCTCAAAGATTATGAAGAGCAATCAGAAAAAATCTTAATGATTTTGTAAAATTCAGATCAATGACATCTAAGAAGAAGTTCCAAATTTTATTATCAGTTGATGTAATAACCGAGATCTTATTGAAAAGATTAAAAGTTTTGTGAGGGAATGTGATAAGTTGTAAATTTAGGGGCCAAATTGTAAAGTTTGAGAGAGTATAAAAACTCTTAAAATGGGCTCAAAACCCTAGGAGTTGTTCCTTGTGTGTGTGTGGGTGACGGCTAGAGATAAAGAGCAGAGAAAAAGGGAGGTTGGAGTTCTATTGCAATTGAAGAAGGAAAAGCACCATCAAACAACAAATTTGGAAGAGAAAAGAAGAGTGGAATCTGATCCTACCTCAATCTTATCAGGTAATCCCTAATCCTAATTCTTATTTTAGAATTTTCCTGGATTGATTGGGTTATTTGAGGGTTTCTATATTTAAGAGCTTACAAAGAATGTTTAAAAGAAATTAGATAATCGTTATAGAGTTAGATTAATCTCATGTGTGGAAAAGAGACTTGGTAATCGATCAAATATATTAATTTTCGGTCCTATTGTTTAATCAGCATCGCAAATCCAAATTTTAAGTCCGGGAGTTAAGACCCGGTATTGTTGTCCGGAACGTATACAGTCCGGAACCAGTTAGATCTGGAATCCAATTTAATAGGATCTGGAATTATTTAAATACCGGAAGTTGGGCCTGCATGTTATTAGGATCCGGAATTTCTCCAAATACCGGAAGTTGGGTCTTAATTGTACAAGAACCGGAATATATTCCTTGGGCCGTAGACCGGAGTCCACCAAGCAGATCCGGTAGTAGCCTAAACTATTATAGATCCGGTGTTACGAAAAAAGGGATCCGGAGTCATTAATTAAGGATCCGGAAATGTAAGTAGAGGATCCGGAATTGTATTTAATCCGATGTGGTTTGGGTTGTAAGTCCGGAAGAATTAAATGCTTTGGGCCGAATCCGGTATTTCTTTTATTGGACCAAAAATTTTATTTGGGCTTTATTTTTGAAAGCATGAGCCGGTATTGTTTTTATTTAGGATCCGGTGTTATTATTATTATTATTATTATTATGTTGGGGATCCGGAGTTGGGTAAATTAATGGATCCGGAATAGTATTTCACTTGGACCGGTAAGCAGAGTCCATTAATTATGATTTTGGACTAGGGGTGTAACTTACCAACTTAGATAATTTTGGGTTAAGTTCGGAAGCAAGCTCGAGTAACAATTGTTAGATTAATGATATGCGTTTTCCTAAAACTGATAGGTGTTCCACCTAGATATTGGAAGCCTAAGTGAGAAGCCTTGAAACGATAAAGCCAGGTGAGTTTTTCTAACTAAAATACGTGAATTTATACGTGTTTTCAAAGTAAGTGTTTGAGTAGAAATGCCATGTTGTTTTACATGATTTTTACTTGTTTGAAAGTTATATGAGATGTATGCATACATTGTGTTAGACGTAAACTGGCTAAGTCGGGAGGTAGACCTGCCAGTGCTCATGCCGGGAGGAGTGACCCGTTTATGCCATGGAATGGAGTATCCAGTAAGGCAGCGTGAGACTGACTCGTTGTCACTCTCGAGTGACTTCAGGGTGCCATTTACGGGAGCTGATTTATCCATGAAAGTTTAATGTAAAGATATGTGAAAGTGTTTTATGTAAAGATATGTGAAAGTTTTATATGTGAAAGTTTTATATGCGAAAGTTATAAATCGTTTTTAAATGATTTTTGAGAACTGTCAGGAGGGAGCTCACTATACCTCATGGTCTAACCCTCGCATTTTCCAAACTAAACCCTTTCAGGTAAGCAGGTAGAAAGAGGCTCTGGCAAGTGGGCAGGGCAGGATAGTGAATAAAAGCAGATAGAGACAGAGACACTTTTACTTTTAGCAGTTAGTTCATTCTCAGTTGTGTATAGGTTGTTTCCGCCAACCTAATTTTGAAACAGATGTAAGGAAATCTTGGGATCAAGTTTTGTAATGCCTTATATTTATGTTATTGTAACACCCCGAATTTCGCGTAAGCCTCACTTGACCTCTTGGCGTGTTTGATTTTAAGTATGTATATATAAGTGTATACATGCATATATATATATATATATGTAAGTAGAAGTGTATATATTTATATAAGTGTATAGGTATGTATTTTCGTTAAGCATGCAAACCCTAAACTCCCCATGCACGAAATCCTTACCGTATCCAAGTGACTGATCGACCGTGCCTAAAGATCATTTCGCATTGCGTTTGAAGCTCGAAAACAGCAGCTCGGGCATGCATCGCGACTATGCCCCGCGACAATGCCACGGGCAAAGTCGCTAGGGCAATGTCGCGCCACTCCATCGAAATCGAAAATCGAACAGGGGACTGTATGTCGAGGGCGACTATGCCCTGGGCAAAGTCGTTGGGCAATGTCGCGATGTAGGGCACGGGTTCTGGGTTAAAAATCATTTTGAAGGGTTTCAGATGGAGTTTTCTCTCATTTCAATTCTGGACCGATTCTCTCTCTCCCATAGGCGATTTCTTCTCTTAAATCCCTTCTTCCCGTCACTAAATACTCCTAGGGTTTCAACTACTACTCTAGTACACTCACCTTGGTAGTTAATGCTTGAAGAAGGAGAACCTCAAGTATAAAAGCTTAAAAGAAATCCAACCTCCATTTCTAGGGTTTTCCAAGAAACTAGGTTTTTACTCTACAAACCTCTTAAGGTGAGTTTTCTTGACTCACTTAGTTTGCTTACGGTTATGTACTTACATTCCTTTAATTACTTGCTTAATTTACTTGCTCCTCTCATATTATTATGAAATGTGACCTAACTTTCTTTTATTGGTAAAATTAGGGTTCTTTTATGTTTGATGATGTAATGAAGAGGTAAAAAGGGAATGGATGAGTGGTGTAGGGTGTACTCTTGAGTAAATGCACCCTTTTCCCCTTTTACAACTCCAAATAAAATGTGGATTAGATTAGGGTTTTGGTGTTAGGAAGTTTTATGAAATGAAGGTGACTTAATGATGTTTTTATGATGATTATTATACTCGTATGATGTTGTTATGTACTTGAGGACTTGCATATTGTGATGGTACATTGATGTCTTAATGGCTAAAGACCTAGTATGGTTGATGCTTAATGGACTAAAGACCTAGTATGGTTGATGTCTTAATGGCTAAAGACCTAGTATGGTTGATGCTTAATGGACTAAAGACCTAGTATGGTTGATGTCTTAATGGCTAAAGACCTAGTATGGTTGATGCTTAATGAACTAAAGACCTAGTATGGTTGATGTCTTAATGGCTAAAGACCTAGTATGGTTGATGCTTAATGGACTAAAGACCTAGTATGGTTGATGTCTTAATGGACTAAAGACCTAGTATGGTTGATGTCTTAATGGCTAAAGACCTAGTACGGTTGACGCCTTATGAAGTGGCGATGCAACGTGCGGTTGAACGGTAACGGATGATAATACACTTTATATGTTTAACGTGTAAATAAATATTTATTATGAAATTGCTATCTTGGCTAGGCTTATGACTAACACTTCTTTGACGTATGTTGTGTTTAAGCAGGCCTTCCTAGCGGTGGTACTTCCCGGGGATGAGGGAAGAGTGGAGAAGAGAGATAGCATTTTTGGATGGACATAGAGGCGACTTTTGGTGTATAGAATGACTCATTTGAGAACGAGATAGCAACACCCGTTTATAATCTGAACTTTTCTAAGTCTAGATTAGTAGGTTGTTGGACTTATTTTCGTTCGTTTAATTGTAATGTAAACGCCACAATATTACTTCCCCTTTTTGGGTGATTTGTCTATGTCATTTAGCTCATTTCCGCAAATTATTCCAGTTTAAATTTACCCCAATTTCTAGGGTGTTACAAGTTGGTATCAGAGCAATGGTTTAAGCGAACTAGGTATTAATGTGGGATGCCTAGACTTAAACTAGATTGACTTAAGCGGTGAGCTGTTAGATGGGTAGAACTCATAAGATAAGACGGTCTTAGAGTTACGAATAATGCACTAATTGAGAATTTCGACTGTAGTAAGGAGGATTCTTATGTGTAACTTGTTCATAATCTCAATTAGCTACTGCTATTATGAATTTGTTGTTACGTAAGCATGCTTGTATTGCCATAATTGCGATAATTGATGAATGCGTTGGTACGTTCGGTTGTATAAATCTTATACTATATTACTTACCTCCATCTTTGATGTGTGGCAGACAATTAATGGTTAATACTCGTAGAAGAGTGGATGGTATTGATGCTACGATATCCACGACCGATCAACCGAGGGTGACGGCGGCGGAGGGACCTCCACTTAACACTAACTTGTTGGGTGGTGGACCCGAACATATACCTCAACGGAACTTGGAGACATCCGATCCCGTTTTAGAGGAGGCAACGGCTGAGACCAGAATAATGGACCGAATGATGGTGGCAATGAACCGAGCCATGGCACAACAGCAAGAGCAGTTTCTGAAACTCTTGGAAGACCGAGACGCCAACAACCGTAGGCACGAAACAGTTGCCGAAAACATAACAGTGGCTGGTTCCGGGGGTACCGGGAATGATATCCCTACTGTCGGATTGGGTACTAATGATGCGGGTCAGAAAGGGAAGGTGTGCTCTTTCAAAACCTTTCTGAGCTTCCGACCACCCGAGTTTAAAGGCACAGATGATCTGGTTGTGTGCATGAACTGGATAGGGGAAATGGAACAGGCCTTTCGCACGAGCGATTGCGGAGAGAATCAAAAGGCTAAGTTTGGCTCACAAATGCTAAGAGGGGCGGCCCTCACTTGGTGGAACGTCTACTCCACCTCACTCGAGCCTTCCGTTTTGGCCCACATTCAAGAAGAAGGTGTTGGAAGAGTACTGTAATGAGAGGGCCATGGACCGGATTGAGGAAAGTTTTCGGAATTTAAAGAAGGGAAATATGCCGGTGAAAGAGTACAACTGACTGTTCATGGATAAGTTGGGGTTGGTGGGACATCTGGTCCCGAATGAGAAAGAGAAAATCAAGGCTTACATCAAGGGCTTACCTTCGGACATGATGACAATGGTCCGAGTATCTAAGGCCTCCACCCTTCGCGAGGCAATCGAGGAAGCTCAGTTGGTTGAAGATGCGTACAGTCGGGACCGAGAGGGGACGAACCGGATCCCGGAAAAGAGGAAGTGGGAGGGTAGTTCGGAACCCTCCAAGAATCCGAAATCCTTTAATGACAACTACCGAAGGGCCGACCCTAGGCACGAAGCTAGGTGGTGCCCCAAATGTCGAAGCAAGCATCACGAACAATGCAAGCCGAGCGGAGCAACTTGCTTCAAGTGTGGAAAGCCGGGACATATCCGCAACGATTGTCCGGCCAAGGAGGTCACCTGTTTTGAATGCAAAGAATCGGGTCATATTAGAAGCGAGTGCCCGAAATTAAAGACTGGGGGAAACGGTGGAAAGAAGGTAGACCCTCCGAGGGCGATGGGACGAACTTTCCAAATGACGGGTGACGAGGCGAAGGCTTCGACAGATGTAGTATCGGGTACGTTTCTCCTAAACTCCGTACCTTCGCGTGTGTTGTTTGATTCGGGTGCGAGTTTTTCTTTTGTGTCGGCCTCCTTTTGCCAAAAATTGTCCGTGCCCACTAGTTGCTTAGAAGAAGCTATGGTCGTAGAAATAGCCGACGGGGGATAAGTAGTGGTTCGAAATATTTTGCGAGGTGTATGTTGGAAATCGAAGACAAGAAATTCCCTATAGACTTGATGCCAATGGTAATCGGAGGATTCGATGTGGTGGTTGGAATGGATTGGCTATCCGGGAACCAAGCCCGAAATCTTATGTGCAAAGAAGTTGATTCGCATACCTTCTTCGGAGGGAAACGGTGTGGTCATCTATGGTGAACGCAGAAAAGGCGATGTAGCAATCATTTCCATGTTGAAGGCATGAAAATGCTTGGTCAAGGGGTGTATGTCCTTCCTAGAATACGTAATTGATGCTAAGTTGGAAAAGAGAAAGCTTGAGGACGTGAAGGTAGTACGCGAATTTCCCGACGTATTTCTGGAAGACTTGTCGGGTTTACCACCGGATCGCCAAGCGGAGTTCAAGATAGACTTGACCCCGGGAGCGGCTCCGATAGCTAGGGCTCCCTATCGCTTGGCTCCGTCCGAAATGCAAGAAATGATGACACAACTCTAAGAACTTTTGGAGAAGGGTTTTGTGAGACCAAGTTCATCTCCTTGGGGAGCACCGGTTCTATTCGTCAAGAAGAAGGATGGTTCCATGAGGATGTGTATCGACTACCGAGAATTGAACAAAGTAACAGTGAAGAACAAGTATCCACTTCCTAGAATCGACGATTTGTTTGACCAACTCCAAGGAGCGGGGTGTTTTTCAAAAATCGATTTACGGTCGGGTTACCACCAAGTGAAGGTTAAAAAAGACGATGTCCCAAAGACGGCCTTCAGGACGCGATACAGTCATTATGAGTTCTTGGTGATGCCTTTCAGGTTGACAAATGCGCCTACGGTGTTCATGGACTTGATGAATCAGGTGTGTCGGCCATTCCTCGACAAGTCGGTCATTGTGTTCATTGACGACATCCTGATATATTCTAGGGACGAAGCGGATCACGAGCAACATCTCCGAGAAGTATTGGAAGTCCTAAGAAAGGAGAAGTTGTATGCGAAATTCTCCAAGTGCGACTTTTGGTTGAGCGAAGTCCAATTCTTGGGTCACGTGGTTACCCGAGACGGAGTGAAGGTAGACCCTTCTAAAATCGAGGCGATGATGAATTGGGAGCCTCCCAAGAGCCCGAGTGAAATTCGAAGTTTCTTAGGCTTGGCGGGATACTACCGGAGATTTATTCAAGATTTCTCCAAGATTGCTTCTTCCTTGACCCGATTGACGCGAAAGAATGTAAAATTTGTTTGGACGGAAGAACAGGAAAAGGCATTTCGGACTCTACAAAAGAAACTGTGTGAAGCACCAATCTTATCCTTGCCCGAAGGATCAGAAGATTTTGTAGTTTATAGCGACGCATCTAAGATGGGCTTGGGATGCGTGTTAATGCAAAGAGGAAAAGTAATCGCTTATGCTTCAAGGCAACTCAAGGTGCACGTACAGAACTACCCTACACACGACTTGGAATTGGCCGCGGTTGTGTTTGCGTTGAAGTTGTGGCGTCATTACCTATACGGCACTAAATGTACGTTGTACACGGATCACAAGAGCTTGAAGTATGTGTTCGATCAAAAGGAGTTGAACATGAGGCAACGAAGGTGGTTGGAGCTGCTAAAGGATTATGATTGTGAATTGCTTTACCACCCGGGTAAGGCCAATGTGGTTGCCGACGCCTTGAGTCGAAAAGAGTATAGTGGAAGCCTACGCGCCGACCTCTCAAGGATCGACAAAGTGTCAAGCTTGGTGGAACGGATTAGGGCGGCTCAATCCGAAGCCTTGAAAGAAGAAAACCTCAAAGAGGAGGTAATGGTAAAGCAAAAGCAACTTCTGACGGAGGATAGCCGCGGAGTCAAATTGTTCAACGGGCGCGTGTGGGTGCCTAAGATCGGTGGAAATCGGGAACTACTCATGGACGAGGTGCATAAGTCGAAGTACTCCATCCACCCCGGGAGTACCAAAATGTATCGGGATTTAAAGTTACATTATTGGTGGCCAGTGATGAAGTTGGATGTGGCGCATTACGTGGGGCAATATACAACTTGCTCGCAGGTGAAGGCTCAACATCAATTACCTTATGGCAGTTTGAAACCTCTTGCCATTCCCGAGTGGAAATGGGAGAAAATCACCATGGATTTTGTGACCAAACTGCCGAAGACTTTGAAGGGTCATGACACCATTTGGGTGATAGTGGACCGGTTAACGAAGAGTGCACACTTCTTAGCTATGCGGGAAACTTTGCCGATGGACAAGTTGGCGAAGCTCTACATTGATGAGGTGGTTTCAAGACATGGTGTACCCATATCCATAGTCTCCGATCGAGATAGCCGGTTCACATTGAGGTTTTGGCAAGCACTACAAGAGGAACTTGGTACGAGAGTAAATTTGAACACAGCGTATCATCCACAAATGGATGGTCAAAGCGAAAGGACCATTCAAACCTTAGAAGACATGTTAAGGGCATGTGTAATCGACTTTGGGGGCAATTGGGATACTCGCCTGCCGTTGGTAGAATTCGCCTATAACAACAGTTACCATTCGAGCTTGAAGGTGGCACCATTTGAAGCTTTGTATGGGAGAAAGTGTAGGACTCCCGCGTGTTGGCTAGAGGCGGGAGAAAAGCAATTTGTCGGACCGGAAATCGTACAAGAAATGGCCGATAAGGTCAAAGTCATTCGGGAACGGTTGAAAGCGGCTCAAGATCGGCAAAAGAGTTACGCTGACAAGAAACGGAGACCGGTGGAATTCCAAGTGGGAGAAAGGGTGATGTTGAAGGTATCCCCTTGGAAGGGATTGATTCAATTCGGGAAGCGTGGGAAGTTGAGTCCCCGTTTCCTTGGACCATTCACCATTCTAGAGCGTGTGGGTTCGCAAGCCTACAAATTGGACTTGCCACCGGAGATGGATGAGATCCATCCCACTTTCCACATGTGTTACCTACGAAAGTGCTTAGCGGAAGGAGAGAGCGTGATACCGTTGTCGGAGATCCGAGTGGACGACAACCGTTGTGTCGAGGAGCCCGAAGCTATTTTGGATAGAGCGGTTACAAAACTTCGACACAAGGAAGTAGTCAAGGTCAAAGTGCAATGGAAACACCATCGAGGTGCAAACGTCACGTGGGAACCGGAAGAGGAGATGAAGAGGAAGTATCCTCACCTTTTCGGTTAACGTCAAATTTCGAGGACGAATTTTTCTTTAAGGAGGGGAGGATTGTAACACCCCGAATTTCGCGTAAGCCATACTTGACCTCTTGGCGTGTTTGATTTTAAGTATGTATATATAAGTGTATACATATATATATGTAAGTAGAAGTGTATATATTTATATAAGTGTATAGGTATGTATTTTCGTTAAGCATGCAAACCCTAAACTCCCCATGCACGAAATCCTTATCGTATCCAAGTGACTGATCGACCGTGCCTAAAGATCATTTCGCGTTGCGTTTGAAGCTCGAAAACAGCAGCTCAGGCATGCATCGCGACTATGCCCCGCGACAATGCCACGGGCAAAGTCGCTAGGGCAATGTCGCGCCACTCCATCGAAATCGAAAATCGAACATGGGGCTGTATGTCGAGGGCGACTATGCCCAGCGACAATGCCCTGGGCAAAGTCGCTGGGCAATGTCGCGATGTAGGGCACGGGTTCTGGGTTAAAAATCATTTTGAAGGGTTTCAGATGGAGTTTTCTCTCATTTCAATTCTGGACCAATTCTCTCTCTCCCATAGGTGATTTCTTCTCTTAAATCCCTTCTTCCCCTCACTAAATACTCCTAGGGTTTCAACTACCACTCTAGTACACTCACCTTGGTAGTTAATGCTTGAAGAAGGAGAACCTCAAGTATAAAAGCTTAAAAGAAATCCAACCTCCATTTCTAGGGTTTTCCAAGAAACTAGGTTTTTACTCTACAAACCTCTTAAGGTGAGTTTTCTTGACTCACTTAGTTTGCTTACGGTTATGTACTTACATTCCTTTAATTACTTGCTTAATTTACTTGCTCCTCTCATATTATTATGAAATGTGACCTAACTTTCTTTTATTGGTAAAATTAGGGTTCTTTTATGTTTGATGATGTAATGAAGAGGTAAAAAGGGAATGGATGAGTGGTGTAGGGTGTACTCTTGAGTAAATGCACCCTTTTCCCCTTTTACAACTCCAAATAAAATGTGGATTAGATTAGGGTTTTGGTGTTAGGAAGTTTTATGAAATGAAGGTGACTTAATGATGTTTTTATGATGATTATTATACTCGTATGATGTTATTATGTACTTGAGGACTTGCATATTGTGATGGTACATTGATGTCTTAATGGCTAAAGACCTAGTATGGTTGATGCTTAATGGACTAAAGACCTAGTATGGTTGATGTCTTAATGGCTAAAGACCTAGTATGGTTGATGCTTAATGGACTAAAGACCTAGTATGGTTGATGTCTTAATGGCTAAAGACCTAGTATGGTTGATGCTTAATGGACTAAAGACCTAGTATGGTTGATGTCTTAATGGCTAAAGACCTAGTATGGTTCATGCTTAATGGACTAAAGACCTAGTATGGTTGATGTCTTAATGGACTAAAGACCTAGTATGGTTGATGTCTTAATGGCTAAAGACCTAGTATGGTTGACGCCTTATGAAGTGGCGATGCAACGTGCGGTTGAACGGTAACGGATGATAATACACTTTATATGTTTAACGTGTAAATAAATCTTTATTATGAAATTGCTATCTTGGCTAGGCTTATGACTAACACTTCTTTGACGTATGTTATGTTTAAGCAGGCCTTCCTAGCGGTGGTACTTCCCGGGGATGAGGGAAGAGTGAAGAAGAGAGATAGCATTTTTGGATGGACATAGAGGCGACTTTTGGTGTATAGAATGACTCATTTGAGAACGAGATAGCAACACCCGTTTATAATCTGAACTTTTCTAAGTCTAGATTAGTAGGTTGTTGGACTTATTTTCGTTCGTTTAATTGTAATGTAAACGCCACAATATTACTTCCCCTTTTTGGGTGATTTGTCTATGTCGTTTAGCTCATTTCCGCAAATTATTCCAGTTTAAATTTACCCCAATTTCTAGGGTGTTACAAGTTGGTATCAGAGCAATGGTTTAAGCGAACTAGGTATTAATGTGGGATGCCTAGCCTTAAACTAGATTGACTTAAGCGGTGAGCTGTGAGATGGATAGAACTCATAAGATAAGACGGTCTTAGAGTTACGAATAATGCACTAATTGAGAATTTCGATTGTAGTAAGGAGGATTCTTATGTGTAACTTGTTCATAATCTCAATTAGCTACTGCTATTATGAATTTGTTGTTACGTAAGCATGCTTGTATTGCCATAATTGCGATAATTGATGAATGTGTTGGTACGTTCGGAGGATTGGAGTCCTGAATCTTTAGTCGAGCTTTTCAGTAGCGGATTGAAAACGTGTAGAGGTAGAATGTGAGATAATTGATCAAGACGAAAATAGTATGAAATGGTTGAGTAAGTGGGCCATGGAACGCATGTTCAGCAAGTTGTTGCAAGGCCGAGGGGGCGACCATTGGTCGAAGATAGAGTGCAAATGATAAGTTGCGTGAGCGCAACGGTTGACCTTGTTAGAGTGAGTAGCCTTCAATTGCTAGTAGAGTCTCATGCATTGCGTCCTTACATGTGTTACATGAGATTTTCGTGATTTAAGTAAATGTGTAAATATCTATTTTGATCGGAAATGAGTCAGCGTGTGCAAACGTATGTTTAAAGAAAAAGGCAATTCCATTTACGTCGCACAATGAAATTTTGAGCTTAGCAATTTGCAAAATATCCCACTCTTTTCATGATAAGTTAAATTGTTGCAAAAAGTTAAGAAAACGTTTGCCTGCAAAGCTTTTGTAACCAAAATGAGTATTTACATGTTGATATCATATAAATGAGTGTGAGAACCGACTGGTTTACTTCGTGTCGGTAATTTCTTTCAGAATTTTGTCGTATGAAAAGATTTTCATTCAATATATTACTGTCGTAACGACACCGTTTTGGTTGAGTAAGATTAAGTTTTACGGAAAGTTGCATGCGAACGATCTCGAGAATCGTTTGTAGGGCATTGGAGTTATGAGAGTGTTGGGGTCATGTGTACCCAAGCTGGTTCCAAGTGTTGATTATTTAAAATGATAAAATGTGCGAAATGATTTATTTATCGCGTTGTCATGCATGAAGGCTATGAACTCACTAGGTCGTAGAGTATTACATTTTAAGATAAGGAAGGGTTCCAGGAGCGGAGAGGTGTGGCTTTGGTATTTATGTTCAAGAAGAGAGGTGAACAGTGGAAGAGTCGGAAGTGGACTTTAGTGTCGGTTGTATGAGAGTCTGTACCCTTGTTCGATGACTGGGAATACAGTTGTCGGGGGACGGATATGTCCGGAAGAAGGACTGGTAGTCATCAAGGTGTTGGTATTAGAAACATGTTATGGGTAGTGTTGGGAGAAAGAAATGAAATGTCTTCGGCGTCGAATATGAGTTTTAAGGTGATCTTGTAATATTGACATTTCACGAGTAAGTCTTGAAATTTCCCTTTCAAGTGAGGGCGACGGGATATGTAGATGATCATGATATGATTGGAAGAACTAGGTTCTGTTAGGAACCTTTGTTGACGGAAAAGTTAGGAAAACATCAACAGGTTGACTAATATTATTATTAAAGTAGACAGTCATTTAAAGTGTCTGTAGCTGAAGGCGTTGCCAAGGAGTTGGAAGGGGAGAGAATTACCACAGTGTGGGTAAATGTAGGAGGTCGTTCAGGAGAGATGTATACATGACGATGGAACACCTCGAGTGAGCGTTAGAAATGTGAAAAAATTGCTAATTGGGATGAGTGTTTTACTTACGAGGTTTGGTCGGTTCGTAAAAGAATGAGGTATTTAGCACAAGCAAAGTGAGGGTATAAATTATATCGATCTGTGAGGGAAGGTGCCCTGTCTATGTAATGGTTAGGGAAAGACAAAGTAGTGAGATAGACTTGGTTATGTATGCGGATGATTATGAAGGCAAGTTTGATGTTGTGTAGAAATGACCATGGGAGATCTAGTCTATAGTGTGACGTTATGGGTGGAGACTGTGCGGATGAGTAGTGGCATCAATTGCCAAGATAGCTATGCCAGCCAGTATTGTAGTAATGTGATGTTAGAAAGAGGAAGCATCAAATTGAAGACTTTTTAGGGATTTCGGATGAGGTGTGCGATCTGTTAATCAAGTTGTTGGAGCACGCGGTTTGTAAGATGGCTTTGTGATATGGCTATTATCGGAATAGAATGTCAGATCAGTAGTGGGTGGTTACCCAAAGGAGAAGCCAAGTGTTTTTAGTTGTGTGAGTCGCTAAGTAAGTATATTCTTGGAGTCATTGGAAGTTTAAAGAAGATGATGGATGGGTTAGTCAAAAATGTGGCGTAGGAGATGCGAAACCTTTAAAGAATGCGAATTGTTTCTTATGTGAGAAAGAATTATCCGAGAAAGTAATAGTTGGAGATCAAAGAATGTGCAGTAACTTCGAACACTGGTGTCATTTCGAGATGACTTAGTTGAATGCCTTAAGTTAGAATTTTGGTGCAACTGTTTGGTTATGTATAGTGATGAGAAAGTGTTATCAGCATATGGAAAGGTCGGAAGAGAGGGGCGAATAATGTTTGGTGGACGGTGCTCCACGCTAACGTGGGGAGGTGAAGATCGCATGTCGGAATAAGTGAGTAGGTTGGAAGTAGTAAGCTTGACAGTAACACCGAAAAGTGGAGTATTGTGTGTAGATTGCCATCGATAAGTGTGCGAACTCCTGGAAAGAGTATCGAGGAAGGGGATTTGTGTATGTCTTTGTGCGGGAAAGAAGTGGAAAAAAGGCAGTTGAATGAGTTGAGTTGGTGATGTTGTGAGAAATGTTCAAACGAACTGGTCGTTCAGTGCTAAGCTATTGAGAATAGTATGGTGCGACCATGGTTACTCCTCTTAGTCGAGTGAGGGTAACTGAAGTTATGTTATATGACTGGACGCTTGTGGCAAGCAGTGAGAAATTGATGTGTCTTCAGGATAAGTTCAATTCGGATAGGTGAACACTTCAATAAGGGATTATGGAAGTTTCCTAATGATAGTCACGTTAAGTGTGAAGTGATGAAGTGGTGAGAACGTACGAATTAGTTGTCGAGCTATAGCCGATGTGATTCGGGAAGGGAGTATAATCTGCATAGACGTATGTCGGTTGGAAGAAGTAATCTAGAATTACATGTAACCCGAGGAGGGAACTCTTAGGTGTGAGTTCGTCGGGATGTGCAAGGGTGGCCTTGTGCCAAGTTGCCAAGTGAGTGATTATTCCTGATCTAAGATTCTTGTTGTTGTGGCGGGGAATTTCCACCAAGTTCCTTCTTTTAAAGAAGTAAAGAGGTATGAGAGACCTTAATTAGACGCGTTTTAAAACCGTGAGTCCAGGTGTGTGGACAAAGCGGACAATATCTGGTACAGTTGGCCTGGGATGTTACAGTTGGTGGACAGAAGCGAGCAAATTGAGGTGCGACTAGCCTTGGATTATCAGGTGGTATTTAAGTAAGTAAAACGTTCAGAGGGGTTACAAGTATATGGTGCGAGATGGCACGGCATAGCAAAGTGGTGGACTACGTTCTGGGAACCGAGGACGGTTATGTTTTCCAACAGAACGGTTTGGGAGAAAAGTGAAGTGGACTACGTTCTGGGAACCGTTGAAGTTATGGAAGTTGAGTAGATAGTGTACGATCTTGTGGTGCCCGATAAGATTTTAGAAGAATTCATAGTGCGATTCACGTCTCTATTTTGGAGAGCAAATGTCGGAAGTTGAGATGGTGGCGACCTTGCAAGAAATACTGACGATAAGGAGTTGACTTTCGTCATTATTGAGCGAGTTGGAGCCGTGGCATACAAGTTAGACTTGCCGGAAGTAAAGGGAGTTCATCCAACGTTTCATGTCTCGAACCTAAAGAAGTGTTTGGCAGAAGCAGATGTGGTTGTTCCCTTGGTGGATATCGGCGTTGATGGGAAGTTAGCATATGTCAAGGAACTGATAGAAATCGTGGACAGTAAGGTTCGCAAAATGAGGACCAAAGAGGTGCGATTATTAAAGGTTCAGTGGAGATATCATAAGGGACGAGAGACAACTTGAGAAGTAGAAGCGGACATGAGATCCAGATACCCTCATCTCTTTGATAAAGGAATTCCGGGGACGGAATTCTTTTGAGGGGGAGTGTTGTAATAACCGAGATCTTATTGAAAAGATTAAAAGTTTTGTGAGGGAATGTGATAAGTTGTAAATTCAGGGGCCAAATTGTAAAGTTTGAGAGAGTATAAAAACTCTTAAAATGGGCTCAAAACCCTAGGAGTTGTTCCTTGTGGGTGTGTGGGTGACGGCTAGAGAGAAAGAGCAGAGAAAAAGGGAGGTTGGAGTTCTATTGCAATTGAAGAAGGAAAAGCACCATCAAACAACAAATTTGGAAGAGAAAAGAATAGTGGAATCTGATCCTACCTCAATCTTATCAGGTAATCCCTAATCCTAATTCTTATTTTAGAATTTTCCTGGATTGATTGGGTTATTTGAGGGTTTCTATATTTAAGAGCTTGCAAAGAATGTTTAAAAGAAATTAGATAATCATTATAGAGTTAGATTAATCTCTTGTGTGGAAAAGAGACTTGGTAATCGATCGAATAGATTAATTTTCGGCCCTATTGTTTAATCAGCATCGCAAATCCGAATTTTGAGTCCGGGAGTTAAGACCCGATATTGTTGTCCGGAACGTATACAGTCCGGAACCAGTTAGATCCGAAATCCAATTTAATAGGATCCGGAATTATTTAAATACCGGAAGTTGGGCCTGCATGTTATTAGGATCCAGAATTATTTAAATGCCGGAAGTTGGGCCTGCATGTTATTAGGATCTGGAATTTATCCAAATATCGGAAGTTGGGTCTTAATTGTACAAGAACCGGAATTTATTCCTTGGGCCGTAGACCGGAGTCCACCAAGCAGATCCGGTAGTAGCCTAAACTATTATAGATCCGGTGTTATGAAAAAAATGGGATCCGAAGTCATTAATTAAGGATCCGGAAATGTAAGTAGAGGATCCAGAATTGTATTTAATCCGGTGTGGTTTGGGCTGTAAGTCCGGAAGAATTAAATGCTTTGATCCGAATCCGGTATTTCTTTTATTGGACCGGAAATTTTATTTGGGCTTTATTTTTGAAAGCATGGGCCGATATTGATATTTAAGATCCGGTATTGTTTTTATTTAGAATCCGGTGTTATTATTATTATTATTATGTTAGGGATCCGGAGTTGGGTAAATTAATGGATCCGGAATAGTATTTCACTTGGACCGGTAAGCAGAGTCCATTAATTATGATTTTGGACTAGGAGTGTAACTTACCAACTTAGATAATTTTGGGTTAAGTTCAGAAGCAAGCTCGAGTAACAATTGTTAGATTAATGATACGCGTTTTCCTAAAAATGATAGGTGTTCCACCTAGAGATCGGAAGCCTAAGTGAGAAGCCTTGAAACGAGAAACCCAGATGAGTTTTTCTAACTAAAATACGTGAATTTATACGTGTTTTCAAAGTAAGTGTTTGAGTAGAAATGCCATGTTATTTTACATGATTTTTACTTGTTTGAAAGTTATATGAGATGTATGCATACATTGTGTTAGACGTAAACTGGCTAAGTCGGGAGGTAGACCCGCCAGTGCTCATGCCGGGAGGAGTGACCCGTTTATGCCATGGAAGGGAGTATCCAGTCAGGCAGAGTGAGACTGACTCGTTGTCACTCTCGAGTGACTTCAGGGTGCCATTTACGGGAGCGGATTTATCCGTGAAAGTTTAATGTAAAGATATGTGAAAGTGTTTTATGTAAAGATATGTGAAAGTTTTATATGTGAAAGTTTTATATGCGAAAGTTATAAATCATTTTTAAATGATTTTTGAGAACTGTCAGGAGGGAGCTCACTATACCTCATGGTCTAACTCTCGCACTTTCCAAACTAAACTCTTTCAGGTAAGCAGGTAGTAAGAGGCTCTGGCAAGTGGACAGGGCAGAATAGTGAATAAAAGCAGATAGAGACAGAGACACTTTTACTTTTAGCATTTAGTTCATTCTCAATTGTGTATAGGTTGTTTCCGCCAACCTAATTTTGAAACAGATGTAAGGAAATCTTGGGATCCAGTTTTGTAATGCCTTATATTTATGTTATGCATACTCTATTAAAAATGTAAGAAATTAATATTAATATTAATATACATAAAAAGGAAATTAATAAATAGATATCCATTTAACCCAACCTTATTGCTTTTAGGTCAAATCATGAATTAAGAAAAAAAGGCTAGGTTGATGTTTTGTAAGTTTTCAATTGGCAGGTGGTTTATTTAAAATAACGCATGTCAAATAGTACATCTGAGATGTAAATTTTTTATTTTAAACCAATATTGAAAATTTCATACAATTTCTCATTAGAAAATATGAATCTTATGTTTAAACAAAGTAAAATTACAATCATATGTAAAAGTGGTCAAAAATCGGTCGCAAGCCATGCCAAATCAGTCCCGATTTCAAATAGTGTTCTCGTAACTGGTCCATACGTAAACGATCCTGGTTCTGACCCAAATATAAAGGCTCGGTTAAGGTGTATGAGACCCGGTTATGAAAACCGGTCCCCGGTTTGGCCCAAATCGATCCCACTTATTTTTTTAAACGGGAGTTAGCATCAAGGGCCTTCATCGTAAGGTCAAACCACAGGGACCAAATTTGTAATTTACTCTAAATTCAATTTACCCAAAAAAAATAGGAAATTGCCTCAAATAGCCGTTCCAAACCATTGGCTTCTTTAAATAACCACTTTACTAACCATATTCCCAAAATACCCAAAACTTACTCAGAGAAACTTACGCATAGAGTTTTCTCTGCGTAAGTTTAATTTTCCTCCCAAAAAATTAAAAAAAATGTTTTTTAAATATTTTAATTTTTTTAATTAAACTTACGCAGAGAAAACTCTATGCGTAAGTTTCTCTGCGTAAATTTTCCTCCCATTTTATTTTGCCTTCCATTTTTTTTTAATTTTTTGGGATGAAAAATAAACTTACGCAGAGAAAACTCTATGCGTAAGTTTTGGGTATTTTGGGAATAGGAGTAAGAAAGTGGTTATTTGAAAAAGTCAATGGTGTAGAATGGCTATTTGAGGCAATTTCCCTAAAAAAAATAGGCTGCAAAGAGTTACCACAAGCGCCCACTTCTCTTTCATATACAAATCTTTGTGTGCAAATGGACAAAGATTTGGCCACAAAACATAAAAGAATCAAAGACAAAAATGAGCTTTTAATGGCACCAAATTTCTTTTGCAGAAAGACCTTGATGATATTACCATACTGTTAAATTACATCACAAAATCAAACAAAAATGCTGCAAAAACACCTGCTGATCAACAAAATAGTCCTTGCAGCATCAAGGCCCTCAGCAAGATTTCCCACCCAAATTACAGGGAAAATGACATACTAATAAACAAGAACACCAAGAAACGAAAAACAAAAGCAGAAGTTATCTTCGATCTTCAAGTGCATTTACGTCTAGATCTGAGTCTTCCCGCAATACTATTCTCTAAAACGGGCTCCACAACTTTCCGACGTTTCTTTTGAGAGATTGGTCTGGTTTCTGGTGTAACAACGCTGTTTTTTACCTCGTTTCCCACCTTTCCATTTTCGTATTCAAGATTTACGACCTCTACACGAACTTCAGATTCATCGTTACCCTTTTCCTGGTTTTCACTTTCATTTTCCGCTTCTAAATTCTTGTCCTCCGATTCCTGACCACTTTCTAGTTTCACATCGTTGCATTCATCAGATTCTTTAACCTTTTTCGGGTTTTCAGTTTCATCTTCCAATTCTTGACCACTTTCAAGTTTTAGATTGTTAAGTTTCTCATCTTTCATCACTTCAAACTCCAACCCCGCCTCCGGATTCTTGTTTTCCGGTTCTTGACCACTTTCTAGTTTCACGTTATCATTCAAAGCTTCGATCTTTTCACTCGTATCCGAACCATCTTCGGACCCGACTTTTACGTTAGAAAAGGGTAGTGATCTTTTAGCACAAACGGGTGGTTCGGTCTTCTCTGAATTTGGGTCGGACCGGCGGGTTTGGATGAGATAATGTGCAACCGACTTGTACCCCAGACTAGAAATCTGGTAAAAACGTAAAAATCCCACATAAATGTATACGTTTTGGGGCAGATTTCGGAAGTAACATAAGAGACACGCGTAAAGATAGTTTTTTGAGGATATAACGAACCTTTCTATAAAGAATACCGGTGGGAGCCCAGCCTTTTGCTTGGCGGCACAAGCTGCAGTTACAAATTCCACGACAAACTGGACAAATCCAATCGGGATTTTGCATTGCTTCGAGTACGTTCTCCCCGTATCTGTATTTATCGATAGTGAAAAGAATCAAATTTCTTATCTTCCATGGGATATGTAGTTTCTTGAATTTATAATTAAAATACATAAAGAAAAGAATTCGCTTGTATGTGTCTGTTTCTACAAGATCACTTTGATCATAAAGGGTGCGTTTGGTGGTATTCAGACAGGATAGAACAAAACAAAACTGAACATATGTTCAGCGTTTGGTAAGCCAGAACCGAACAAGACAGAACACATAAAAATGACCAATTTACCCCTAATTAATTATTCATATTTTGTATATATTTTAATTAATTTATGTAATTTATTAATTATAATAAAGTAAATATTTGTATAACATAACATCACATATCATTAGAAAGTTTTCGTCAATACGATTAAAATGTAATCAAAATAAAAAGTTGATGTAGTTTCCACTCTTTATTTTATACATTATATATATTATTTTATTATTATTAAAAATATTTAATAAACTATGTACATTAACCAAAATATAGAAACCATATAAAAATAATATTCTAAGGACAGTAAAATGAAAGTTTAAATAACATAAAATAAAATAAATAAATTTAAAGAATGAATAAAATGTAAAGAAGTAGGTGTAGATGTTTTAGAAGATAATTAGGTTTTATTTTGAGATTATATAGGTAAAATATTCCTGGGTGGGGTCCACTCTGTTCCTGTATGTTTCACATAAAAGTCATGCCAAACATTGAACAAAGATCCATATTCCAAACGCACCCAAATGGTATATACCTCATATACAAACAATCTCCACAAAACTGGCCTTGAACGAGATTGCATTTGATGCAGTGCGTGCGATGACCAAGTGTTTTCTGCCTGAAATGAACCCCAAGTAATGCAAACCATCTTTAGAACAACGAAAAAGATCCAAGAAACACTAAACCAACCAAACGAATTCAAGTATTCAAGAACAAATACGCATAAAAGAAACAACACGACGAAAGATTATCAAGAATCCAATCGAATACCTGCATTGATGGCAAGTCTTTCCTCTAACTTGATCATAAATTTTCTTGCCATCTTTTCCATATCCATCGACAAAGAGGGTCCACTCCATTTTAGTGTCACCCAAAAGCTTTTCGTGTTCTTCTGTGTAAACCTCGGGCCTAGAGTTTTCTGATATCAGACGGTCATTTTCGTCACCGTTTTTTGATAAAACAGTCTCGGTGTAGCTAACTGCTGGTGTAGTCTGCAATCTATAAAGCAAAATCCATTTTGAAATTGGTAAATTATGAAGTTTCAACATATTAATACATTCAAATAAGTTGTTCTTATTTATCCCACAAAAACAGATGCACACAGTGGAACAGAACTTGTGTTTGACTTCATAGTCAAAGCGTGTCTCTTGAAATTGATTCAAACAAATAATTGCAAATTTCTTAAGAGAAATTAAAGCTAAAAACTTGAGTTTTTTGGGTACCCACATAACTATAGAGATTTTAATAGATCATAAACCAGTTTGGAGTTCAAAATGCTGATTAAACAACACTAAAACGAAGAAATTAAACGCCAAATTAGTATAGTTCTATTGAAAGGAGTAACAAGAAACCTTCACTCCATGAACAAACACCACATCTAATCGAACAAAAAGCATCGAATTTCTAACAAAACTCATAAACCCCACAAAACTATACATATTACAAACCATCAGAAACAGATTGTTATTTCAAAATCGAAGTAAAACAACTCTGAAGTGAGAAAATTTTGAAGAAAATAGGAAAGAAACCTGGAGGAACGACGAGTGGGGACGGATGAGGGCAAAGGGGGGATACACCGATTAGGGGTTTTGTTGTGATTGGTGGATAAGGGTTTGTTGTTCTTCCTAAAGGTGTTGGGTTTAATGGATCTCATCTTAAGAGACAGATCATAAATGCCGAGCTTTTGCATCCTCTCGAGATTTTCTTTGATTCTTTCTTCTCTGCATTTCTCGTAATCGGAGGAAACCTTAGGAGTGGAGTAGTCGGAGTTCATTTGTTGATTGCTAGGGTTTACAGGAGTAGTTGTTAGAGGTTTTGCAGCAGTTTCTCTCATCGTCGCCATTGTTGAACCTTGTTTCCGGCGGGCAGGGTGTGTGTATCAATGGCGAGAATGGCTCCAACGGTCGGATTTTTGATGGTGGTGTCGTTCTGCGTGAGAATGGCGAATATGAAAAGACAAGCAATTAAGCTTATGAGCGGTGGTTTTTGGGCTTCAGAAGCCCAAATGTGAGAAACTCAAACTTGGGCTTACGAGCATCTCCAACAACTTTTCCATAATTTTTCTAAAATGGATAACCAAAAGCTAAAATCCCTAAAAAAATACATTCATCTCCAACAGCTTCCCTATTTTGGAGAATCCAACCTTAATTAAAATATTTCATTCATCTATTAAAATATTATATTTCTCTCTACATATTTATTTTCAAAATTTCCTATTGATCCTCTCACTTGGTAATTATTTTTGGAGTGATCTTCATATTTGGAGAAAAAAACCTTCTCTCTCCAACTTTCTCCATTTTGCAGATAGTTTTGGGGAAGCTGTTGTTAGCCTAAAATCCTCATTTTTCCATTTTCCCCATTTTGGGGAAGCTGTTGGAGATGCTCTAAGGCTCAAATTTTTAGGATAACAATTTTGGCTTTTGTTCGTTTTTTTAACTTATATCAGGTTATAGTTTGTGTCAGTGGTGGATTCAGAAAACATTATTGTTGAGGGCACGATATAAAATATTTGAAAGAGAGCGATACAGTGAGTGTTGAGAGAGCCGATCAGCCGATCGATTAGTGTAGTTTGTGTAGAGTTAGTCAATTTGGGCCTTAGGTTTTATTTTTGGGCTGGACTACATAGGATCAGGGGCCTTATTTATTATTTGTTGGAGGCCATGCTTCTAATTAGTATAAAATATAAGTGAATTTCTTTTTTTACAATGTAACATGGGTTGGTTGGGGGCCTGGGACCCCTACCCTCCCTTCTTCCATTTGCCCCTGGTTTGTGTGCTTCTTGATTAATTTTATAGTATTGGGAAAACAGACAGTAAAATAGCTATTAACCTTAAACGGACTTGAACCGATGATCAAAGAGAAGGAGCTTCAATGGCACAAGCTTTGGTGTATGTAGGCTAATTCCTTAAGGTTGTGTGTTACAGATGGACAGGGGCAGACCTATGTGAGAAGCAGTGGGGGGAAAGGCCCCATGAAAGAAAAAAAAACCTCTATTTTTAAGGTTAAAAATATTTTTTTGTAACTTTCTACCCTTTGTCCCCCAGTAATATTTTGTAAGTGCCCCTTCCAATCAAAAAAAATATATGAAAATTAACAAAAAAAACTAAAAAAGTCTTCAAAGTTAACAAAAAAACCGAAAAAATCTCTTGAAATCGACAAAAAATCTTAAAAACTTCTCTAAATCAACCAATTTTTTCTAAAAATTCATCGGAAAAGTGGAATTAGGCTAAAAACACATCAGTTGACTTTGCGTGCCTTTAATACACCTTGAAGGTGCCCCCAGGAGACAAAAATCCTGGATCCGCCACTGCAGATGGAGATGTATAAATGAAAAAAAGACAAAGGAAGAAGGGTGATGACTGTCGAATAGGAAGCTGAAGATGCTATGAGAAAGAAAGAAGATGCAAGATATGGGCAAAGGCATCCTGAGGCTAATTCACTCAAACTCAAACCTCCTTCAAAGATTGTCACCGATTTGGATCTGGGCATATCTACTTCTTCTATGATGGAAGTACATTCTATTTCATTCATACTGTTTATTCTTTATTCTTTCATTCATTTCATTCATCTGTAAATATCATACACACACAAAAATAGACTGTGTGAAAAAGAACCCAAAGGGGTAAAACAGGGTCAACATGTAATATTCATTGTATTACTCATGTTTTTCTAAGTATGGATGTCATCCTCAAATAGGGGGAGATTGTTGGGTCATCAAAGATTTGAAGATGACCTCCTGATCTCCTTACATTCCATTGAAAAACATCCTTTTACTTAGAAAAATTTTAGGTTCTTTGTAATAGCTTAGTCATACTATCAATGTTCAGTGAAGTCAAAGATCAGCCGAAATCAAGAAGAAGTAAATCTACCAATGCGGATTGAAGATGGACTTCTCAACCCAAACTAAGCTGTCTCACCGATTGTCTCCATGAAAATCGGTGAGATCCTCAAACAGGAGAATCCTCACTTATCTCCTTGCCAAGAAGATTTTCATCATAAGAGGTAACTTTGGGTATCCCACCAATTGTCTCCATGAAAATCGGTGGGATCCTCAAAATTGGAGGATCCTCCCATGACTCCTTCCTAAGAAGACTTTCACCTACTTTGTCCGGTGGGATCCTCAAATAGGAGGATCCTCCCTTGAGTCTTTGCTAAAAGGATTTCTCATCAAAGAAGGAATGTTTGGGTATAGAGGAAAAAGATTCATTTGTCATTTTTCCCATTCTTAGATATTGTCACCATCAAACCTTTCTAGCATCATAGGAAAAGACACATCAACTTTTGAGAGTCAAACCTAACCTTCAAATGACAAGTGACAAGTGTCTCATGCATCAATTGCTCATGGCACTATATAAAGATGAAGACTTCTCCATGCAGAAAAATAGAACTCTTGAAGATTACTGTGTGCTCAAGACACTCTGCTACTTTCTATCCTTGAACTTTATAACTTTCAATCTTTGTGTTTTAGAAGTTGTTTTAGTTTTCAGTATTACTTTGTGAATATTGTTAGAATAGATTTTATTTGTTCTTTCCGCAACAATCTAATTGTTCTATGTGTTCTATGTGTAATTCTTGATTTGATTTATCAATAAAAGAATTAATTAAAGTGAAAAAATTGTGTATTGTATTCAATCCCCCCTTCTACAATACCTGTTCTTGTTCTTATTAGCCATCTGGGACTAACTGTAACACCCCAAAATAGGGGTTAACAAAAACTTCCATGAAACGGAAGAGTGGTACACCTTTCCAAAGTGAAAGTATACCTAATCATCATTACATAACCATTAATACAAAGATTTAGTTAATTTTAACTACTAATGGACTACTAGCTTATTTGATCACTACTATCGCAATCAAATATAAAAAGGATGTCGGAAAGTTCTATCATCAATCTTCCAATCTTTAACTCTCCAACAATGATCCCATGCTCACAACCCCGTTCTAGACCTTCTTGTGTCCGGAACCACTAAAATCTGTAACACATAAAACACATAACAAGTGTTAGGCTTTTAAAGCCTAAGTGAGGTTTACACATAGCACATAGGGCATAATCATAGCATGTAGGAATAACAATTCGATACATTCACAAATTGGATTCCATGGAGAAGGTCCATATCGCTACCCAGTTACATCATAATTGAAGATATACCTTGATCGATACCCCACGGTATTGTCACAAGGCATAACACAACGGAAAACCCCACGGTATCCGAAGGTATGAATCAATTACACTTACCCCACGGTGTGTAAGAATATATCCTCCAATGCCTACTAGGTGCTCCTCCAATTATGTGAATACCAAATATGTTAATCCAAATAATATTCAAGTACATTCAACACATAACAATGGTCCAACCAATTAACATGATCAATACTACTTCCATGTAGTTCATATACATCCATATGTAATAAATCATATTCTAAATAATATCAAGCATATTTAGCACTTTAACAATGGTCCAACCATTTATCATAAACAATACTACTTCCATGTAGTTCACATACATCCACATGTATTAATTCACTTTCTATATGATTTCAATAATAAACCACCATGTTTACTATTCAAGAATAAGTCCATTTTGACTATTAAGCCATCAATTCTTCATTAAGACATCTATTAAGCCATCATCTCAATATCACATACCATTGATATATAATCATAATCAAACCTTTAACACCAACATTTAACATGGTATACTAAGTAATAAACACAAATTATCCACATAACTTACTTGAACTCTTCTTGTTTCCTTCTCAACCATTAAGAGCTTATTCATCAAGATTTCTCATTAACCATACCAAAATCAAGATAAAGAATGGTAGATAAGTATAATACAATCAATTATATACAAGTTACTCACCTCAACTCTTCAATTGGTGTAACCCTAACTTGAAGACTTGAACTTAATTTCTCCAACAAGAAGATGAATAATGCAAGCCCTAATTGAAGTTTAGTTGATAAGATTCATATAACACTTACTTGAATTAGACTAGGATTAAGAGATGAAATTACCTTAGATTAGATGAAGGAAATTCGTCTGAGAAATATGGAGCAGAAGTGAAATTCGGTTTTGAGAGTTCTAATAAGAAAAGATAGATGACTAAGGGTAAAGAGGTGGGTTTAACCCTTTTTCAACACGTCAGGTGCTCGGCGCCGATCACCCGCGCCGATGCATTGGCGCCAACCATCGGCGCCAGGTTCTGTTTGCTAGCCTTCTCAATTTCTACTGATTTAGCCGTAACTTCTTCGTTAAAACTCCGATTTTATCCCGGAAAGTACCGTTGGACTCGTATTCAAATTACCCATTCAACTAATCCATAAAAATCTAATTTTTAACTTTATCATCTATTTTTCATTAATTTCCTTAAGGAATAAATTTACTGATTTCTATCGGAAGTTCTCAATTAACAAGTAACAATCATGGAAATTTCTTAGGAATTCAATCATAATCTAAGAAGTCAAAATATAAAGAAATATTAGGACTAATATTACTTACAAGGATTTTCCGGGTGTTACAATTCTCCCCAACTTAAAAATGATTTCGTCCTCGAAATCAAGGTCAGGTAAACAAATGAGGATATTTATCCCTCATACTCTCTTTCGACTCTAAAGTTACATTACTACCTCGGTGGTGTTTCCACTGAACTTTCAACATAGCTACTTCTTTACCATTACGTAGCTTCCTAACTTGTCTCTCCAAAATTTCATCTGGTTCTTCCACATCGCGACTCTCTTTATCTACTCTCACCTCAATTACATCACATCTTTCTCTTCGGGCAAATATTTCCGAAGATAATACACTTGGAAGGTATTATGTACCCTTCCCAACTCTGGTGGAAGATCCAAATGATATACTTGCAAACCAATCCTCTTAGAATAATTGTTATCATCAAATCCATGTTTGACTACTTCTTATTCTAGCATACTGCTATCATTTCTCTCTTGTTTACACGGAATATCCACCACACAACTACAGTTCAAGAGGATAGTTTCTCTAAAAACGTTAGTTAAGATCTCTAGCCAAATCCTCGTAACACCGAGAACTGCATTCGAGGTATTTCTTTTACATTTATTAATTACTTCAACACTATAGCTTAACGATTACAGTATTCTCTTCACCTAAAACCAATGGGATTAAGAAGAACAAGAGTCTTCCTTTCACCCCATCATCATCCCAACTCACTCTCCAAATCTCGAAATATCATTATCATGTACTACCTGAAATTTCCACGTACACTGTAAATTAAGCATACTCGTTACTATTAGATTATTTCAACAACCACGTCAGTCCATTATTACATCCATGACTTATGCGTTTCTTCGGTATAGAATGCTATCACTTTCTCACATCAATATCGTACTATGCGACCACATTGCAACCAAACACTAAAATATTATATATCAAAGGTGATAATTCCATTTAACCCGTAGTATAACTACATTCTTAGGTCCGACCTTTCTATCATTACCTCCTATGTTAACATGAAGTATTACCCTCCAATCATTATTTGTCTCTTTCTCCCCACTTTTCCACATACCGATAACGCTTTCTCATCTTTATTAAACTTCCTATGATTCAAAATCATAAACTTATTTAACGACTCACACAACCAAAATCACCTTGGATGAACTCACACTACCGCTCGACACTCTATTCCAATTATAGCCAAATCACTACACCATCTTACAACCACATAATCCAACAGCTTCATTGACAACTAGTACTATTTATCTAGTATCCCCGAAAAGACTTCCATCAGATACTTCCTAGTTCTAACTTCATAATACATACTAGTTGACACATTTATCTTGGCAGTTAATACCAATACTCACTCGTACATTCTTCACGTATAGCCTTTCACCACAAACCAGGTTTCTCACAATCATTCATACACATTTTAACCGAGTTTATTTCACTAAATATCTCCTCCCCAACTTTAGTTGAACTACCACTTTCGATTTGCTAAATAACTTGAACTTATTCGTTCATACTAGCTCCTTGTGATTCCATACCAATACTAAAACACAGTACGATCCTTCCCAGATCAACATTTTCCATACCTGACTTCATTTGTGCTTAATACTTTCTCCTTTGTAAACCATCTACATCGCAAGTAAAACACTTCTATAACACAACCGTCTTTCATAATCTTAACACTCTTACCAAGTGGTCCTTCAGCTTTTATTCTTCTGATTTAAGACTTAACAATAATTAAATCCAAAAGAATACCCAAAACATTCACATCATGCAAACTTCTATTTTAATACAATCCATGTAATCCCAATCCAAGCCTACAACGAGCTTATTAAATCGGGTCAATGGTCTTAAAACTCAACTAAGTTCAAAACCTAGCCATCTACTCCAAGGATCAATGATCATTATGCAACATACGTTCCAAGGCATAATAAATCTATGACTCCTTCATTGCTACTCTCCCAACGTAGTCAATTTATATTAGTATGCTATACTTCACAATGTATATACCTCGCCAAGGTTCGTTAGTTCCTAAGGTATTAAAACGCGAAAGTTATCAAACAGTCTTTACACTTAAGACCAACACTTATTCAATTAAAATGCAGTTAAGCATATAATATAACTAAGACTCCATCTCGAGTCATTTAAAACTGACAAACATTCGAAAGACTCATTTGAATATCAATCAAGCCTTTAAGGCTAAAATAAACGTTTGGTTAAACATTTCATATCCTATTTCTACACGCATTAACCACCTATTAAAGGTTACCTTGGCGGACGTTCATGAGTCCCGCCAATTTCCAGGTTGTCCTTCCAACCCTCAATCATTTACCGATCTGTCCTCCAAAGGATTTTGGTGGCATATTCACCATCGTTCTACTATAACCTAAAGGGATAATCATAAGAAAATGGTTATGCACATACCCTAAAACATACTTTACCGATCGTTAGTCACTGTAACAATTTAGAAATAAGCATGCTCGCGTAATAATATATTCATAATAACAATAGCTAATTGAAATTGTGAACATATCATACATGAAAATCCTTGTTACCATTATCACAGTACTAATTTCACGTATTTCCGTTGACTCTAAGACTATCCCGTCCTAGTATTTCTACCCAAATCTCACAAATCATAACTTAATTCATCTCAGCTTAAGTCTAAGTATCTCATTAGCATACTTAGTTCGCTTAAACTATTGCTCTGATACCAACTTGTAACACCCCAAAATAGGGGTTAACAAAAACTTCCATGAAACGGAAGAGTGGTACACCTTTCCAAAGTGAAAGTATACCTAATCATCATTACATAACCATTAATACAAAGATTTAGTTAATTTTAACTACTAATGGACTACTAGCTTATTTGATCACTACTATCGCAATCAAATATAAAAAGGATGTCGGAAAGTTCTATCATCAATCTTCCAATCTTTAACTCTCCAACAATGATCCCATGCTCACAACCCCGTTCTAGACCTTCTTGTGTCCGGAACCACTAAAATATGTAACACATAAAACACATAACAAGTGTTAGGCTTTTAAAGCCTAAGTGAGGTTTACACATAGCACATAGGGCATAATCATAGCATGTAGGAATAACAATTCGATACATTCACAAATTGGATTCCATGGAGAAGGTCCATATCGCTACCCAGTTACATCATAATTGAAGATATACCTTGATCGATACCCCACGGTATTGTCACAAGGCATAACACAACGGAAAACCCCACGGTATCCGAAGGTATGAATCAATTACACTTACACCACGGTGTGTAAGAATATATCCTCCAATGCCTACTAGGTGCTCCTCCAATTATGTGAATACCAAATATGTTAATCCAAATAATATTCAAGTACATTCAACACATAACAATGGTCCAACCAATTAACATGATCAATACTACTTCCATGTAGTTCATATACATCCATATGTAATAAATCATATTCTAAATAATATCAAGCATATTTAGCACTTTAACAATGGTCCAACCATTTATCATAAACAATACTACTTCCATGTAGTTCACATACATCCACATGTATTAATTCACTTTCTATATGATTTCAATAATAAACCACCATGTTTACTATTCAAGAATAAGTCCATTTTGACTATTAAGCCATCAATTCTTCATTAAGACATCTATTAAGCCATCATCTCAATATCACATACCATTGATATATAATCATAATCAAACCTTTAACACCAACATTTAACATGGTATACTAAGTAATAAACACAAATTATCCACATAACTTACTTGAACTCTTCTTGTTTCCTTCTCAACCATTAAGAGCTTATTCATCAAGATTTCTCATTAACCATACCAAAATCAAGATAAAGAATGGTAGATAAGTATAATACAATCAATTATATACAAGTTACTCACCTCAACTCTTCAATTGGTGTAACCCTAACTTGAAGACTTGAACTTAATTTCTCCAACAAGAAGATGAATAATGCAAGCCCTAATTGAAGTTTAGTTGATAAGATTCATATAACACTTACTTGAATTAGACTAGGATTAAGAGATGAAATTACCTTAGATTAGATGAAGGAAATTCGTCTGAGAAATATGGAGCAGAAGTGAAATTCGGTTTTGAGAGTTCTAATAAGAAAAGATAGATGACTAAGGGTAAAGAGGTGGGTTTAACCCTTTTTCAACACGTCAGGTGCTCGGCGCCGATCACCCGCGCCGATGCATCGGCGCCAACCATCGGCGCCAGGTTCTGTTTGCTAGCCTTCTCAATTTCTACTGATTTAGCCGTAACTTCTTCGTTAAAACTCCGATTTTATCCCGGAAAGTACCGTTGGACTCGTATTCAAATTACCCATTCAACTAATCATAAAAATCTAATATTTAACTTTATCATCTATTTTTCATTAATTTCCTTAAGGAATAAATTTACTGATTTCTATCGGAAGTTCTCAATTAACAAGTAACAATCATGGAAATTTCTTAGGAATTCAATCATAATCTAAGAAGTCAAAATATAAAGAAATATTAGGACTAATATTACTTACAAGGATTTTCCGGGTGTTACACTAACAGATCTTCTGGTCAGAATTTTGGACAGCTTATGCACTAACACAGAAGCTTTGTGCACATTGCACAGAGACTCTGATAAAATTTCTGAAGTATAGACATCTTTGAACATTCAGTCCAACTCTGCACATTTTAAGCAACTTCTGAGTAAGTTGTCAAACAACTTGACAACATACAACTAACATATATAACTTCTGTAATCGGTATTCCAGATGAACTCAGACAAATGGTAGCTTCTGTTTTGATCAGTTCTAAACGCAAATGGGACCAACCAACAGCTTGATCACAACAATCTGATCTCACTGTTGAAATCTTTGAATTAAATCATAATTCA